>OY970813.1:20000-10020000 GCA_963853775.1 Xanthia togata
AACCTTCAAAAGTATGCAATCCTGATATCTAGCATACAGAACAAACTTAACGAAAACCTACAAAGAAGTTGGCTCTAATGTCGACTCTGTGGACTCATAACTAAACAAATACTGTTTTAAAGTCACCCATTACATAAAAGTACCTATTCGATAAACCAGAATATTTATTAAAGCTCGTTTGATTCCCAATCATGTCATGATACATATATGTGTAGTAGGTATTATAATACCAATGCACTTTTAACCAAATTAAAAAAAATAATTAAATACCTTACAATTTCATACACGGACCAGCCGCGCGCGCGCATTATGCTATATATAGTATGTACCTACAACGCATTGTGTCATCCCGACTAGAAATAAAAATATTAAATTAAACAGCTGATAACGTAAGTAAAAAGTCGTCGATATATGTGTAGGTATTATTATACCAATGCACCTTTCACCAAATTCCAAAAATTTATAAAACTCTTTTTCTTTCGCCTGGGGCTATGTTTATAATACATTGCTTGTAAATTGCCATCATTTTTGGGGGCCACAGAGAAATTTAAGAGGCAAAAAAAATATTACCGTAACATTTAATACACGAACCAGCTGCGAGCTCGCACTTAATGCACGAACACTCCCCGCGGCCCCTGCAATGATATGTCTTTTTTTTATTTTTTTTATTTGTTTATTTTGTATTTTGTACTTACCTACTACTACTTATAATTTAAGAGGGACAAAAAAAAAAAAAATCCTTCCGACATCACTTTTGGAAGCCACTAACTAACCTACATTATGTATGTTATAGTACGTACAACGAACGCATTGTGTCATCCCGAGTAGAAATAAAAATATTAAATTAAACAGCTGATAACGTGAGTAAAAAGTCGTCGATATATGTGTAGGTATTATTATACCAATGCACCTTTCACCAAATTCCAAAAATTTATAAAACTCTTTTTCTTTCGCCTGGGGCTATGTTTATAATACATTGTTTGTAAATTGCCATCATTTTTGGGGGCTACAGAGAAATTTAAGAGGCAAAAAAAATATTACCGTAACATTTAATACACGAACACTCCCCGCGGCCCCTGCAATGATATGTCTTTTTTTTATTTTTTTTATTTGTTTATTTTGTATTTTGTACTTACCTACTATAATTTAAGAGGGACAAAAAAAAAAAAATCCTTCCGACACCACTTTTGGAAGCCACTAACTAACCTACATTACATTATGTATGTTATAGTACGTACAACGAACGCATTCTCTCATCCCAAGTAGAAATAAAATAATTAACGTAAATAAAAGGTCATCGATATAAATGCACTTTTTTTTTGGCATTTCACCAAACTCCAAAAAAGAGTCAATCTCTTTTTTTTTCGCCCGGGGGTTGGGGGGAGGGGGTGTTCGCGGGGGCCGGGGGGGGTCTAGGTTAACCTCTTTCGGGTCGTTATTTTTTCCTACGTCACGTAACAACAGCAAAAAACAAAAACAAAAAAGTTAGGGGGGGGAGGGGGTGGGGGAGAGGGGGAGGGGTTGTCCCGTCGCCTACCCCCCCTGCTCTATCAATACGAATAATAATTAATTCAATCAATTCTATCGGTCGTACCCGCAGGACACTAGGTAAGTACTAATAATCATGTACATGCTAAATTGTATTTTATTTTAGCAACCGAAACAGCGCGCGCGCAGCCCGCCCGATCGCATCCGTCTCGAGATAGACATATCTGTCATGCGACGCGAAGTCCGAGTAAGGGCGGAGCGTCGCTGGCGAAGACGAACGAATTTTAGTTTGGTTCGTCGCCGTGTTGTTGTGTATTTGTAGTAAGTAGTTGTAGTAGTAGTTGTAATAGTAGTTTGTAGAGTGTTTTCGTAGATTTCTAGGTGGACTGACTTGTGTCAACTGCGCCGATTCGATTGTATGTGTGCTGTGCCGTTTAAAACGAAGAGTTTTGTGTGTAACTGTGTTTACAACGACTCGCTTCGTGGCCGCCGTGCACGACGTCGACGGTGTGTTTTCATTCGTTCAATCCCCAGTCTCTGCAGGACCGGACTACTTGCTTGCACTATGCTACACTACATACGTACATAATACACGACGCCGTCGACGGTCAACTGCGTGGACCGACGGAACGTGTTTTATGCGTGTTGCGTATCAAGGAAACGGTCGTTGTATGAAATAATTCGATGGACGCGACGACGAACGGCGCTCGGACGCGCTAGCGTCGTCGCGTTCGGTGAGCTTATGCTCTCTTATGAGTTTCGATGTGAGGCGCTCTATAGATTCCGGGCGGAATCGTATATGATGTCGCGAATGTGTCAACAAACTTTACACACGTGAACTCGTCTCGGTACGAACGTTCCGAATGGGGGCTCTTCTGTTCATGCTAGTTCATGAACGTCTACGCCCTTAAGCACGCGCTGTCGCGTCTGGAGCGTTGAGATACACGCGGCCAGAGGTGCGCGCGTGCGACCCAAAAATTCAAAATTCAAAATTCAGAGCTCGCCCGTGTGCGTCCGCGTCTCAAAGACCGCAGACGCTCGGGAACGAGGATTCACTGCGCGCCTCGCCGGCGAGGCTGTCTGCCCCGACGGCGGGCGCGCGGCGGTCTCTTATCAAGAAGCTCCCTGGTTGATCCTGCCAGTAGTTATATGCTTGTCTCAAAGATTAAGCCATGCATGTCTCAGTGCAAGCCGTATTAAGGCGATACCGCGAATGGCTCAATATATCAGTTTTGGTTCCTTAGATCTTACTCAGTTACTTGGATAACTGTGGTAATTCTAGAGCTAATACATGCAATCAGAACTCTGACCAGTGATGGGATGAGTGCTTTTATTAGATCAAAACCAATCGACGGAGGGCCTCGCGTCCGAAGTCGTTAACTTTGATGAATCTGGATAACTTTTGCCGATCGCACGGTCCAGTACCGGCGACGCATCTTTCAAATGTCTGCCTTATCAACTTTCGATGGTAGTTTCTGCGACTACCATGGTTGTCACGGGTAACGGGGAATCAGGGTTCGATTCCGGAGAGGGAGCCTGAGAAACGGCTACCACATCCAAGGAAGGCAGCAGGCGCGCAAATTACCCACTCCCGGCACGGGGAGGTAGTGACGAAAAATAACGATACGGGACTCTTACGAGGCCTCGTAATCGGAATGAGTACACTTTAAATATTTTAACGAGGAACAATTGGAGGGCAAGTCTGGTGCCAGCAGCCGCGGTAATTCCAGCTCCAATAGCGTATACTAAAATTGTTGCGGTTAAAAAGCTCGTAGTTGCATTTGTGCGCCGCGCTGTCGGTGCACCGCATCCGCGGTGATACGGGACACGGAGGGGGCGCATACCCCCGGGGCCGGCGCAAGCGCCGCCCCCGGGGGTATGAGTTCAAGGCGGGTCCACGCTTACGCATGCGGACAAACAAGTAAACTTATCTATTTATTTATTTATAAAGGAACACCAACAGCTTCTATATACAAAACAAAAAGAAATAATAATAGTCAACAAAAAGATTTCCCAAACAATAAAATTTAATTGAAATGTGAAGTGATGGCTTGAAAAACACAGGTTTGTATTAACCTAGTTCGGGCGGGTCGCTACCTAACATTGTCATTCCGTACCATGATCACTTGCACCTGTTCTATACATATTTTATATCAGTCCAACTTACATTTTAACTGATTTAAAATAATCTAATAACAACTGTGAGCAAAAAACATATTGGTACATTACTATCTAAAACTAAACCTATGTAAATATACAAAGCTAAATACTTACGAGAGAATAAATTATCATCATGACAACATTTCTACAAGATTTTCTGTGTCTGTATAATAAAGTAGGCTCTAAGTTCTCGTAACGTTCTACATTTTTTTTATAACTTACAGTATAGAAGATTAGTAACTTGTTGAGCCTACAGAAAATGTCCTAAAAACACTACGAGGCGCTACTGCTGAACATGAGATCCTGGGTTCGATTCCCAGGTCGGGCAAAGTGTCATTGGATTTTTCTTTATGGAATTTCTCAGTAGCAGCCCGGAGTCTCGAATTGTGCCCGGTTGATGGCAATAGGCTCGCCCCCTATTACATGGCACCTAAACATAACTGACGAAACATGGGTGTACTGTAGGTACACCTCTGTCCAACCCTTCGGGGAAACAAGGCGTGATGTTATGTAGGTCCTAAAAACACAAACAATCGATTAGCAAACGTATGACTAGCCCCATGTACTGTACACCCCGCTCTGCTCCAAGTAAATTAAGTTCAAGGCGGGTCCACACTTACGCGTGCGGACGAACAATTCAATTTATTTAATTATTCCTTTTTATAGGTACACCAACGGCTTCTGTATACAAAATGATAATAATTGCCGGAAACGAAATATAAAGAGAAGTAAGATTATAGAAGGAAACTACTCAACAGACTCCGAGGAAGTAAAAGGTAGAAGCGATGAAAGACGAAGAACTGTATAATTATTTTGGTTACAATCAAGCACAATTGTTAGAACATTAAGGATAAAACATTAAGGATAAACTAAAAAAAGAATACAATAGTAGAATACATTCGTTATGCAAAATGCACCTATCTAGTAAAAAAATATTCAAATCCATAAATACATTCGCGATTCCTATACTTACTTATTCTTTCGGTATAATAAAATGGTCTACACAGAATTACATACTGTCGAAGTTAAAACAAGAACCACGCGGACACAACATAGATATCACCATCCCAAATCAGCAATAGAGTTATAATTTCCAGAAAAGATGGTGGCACCCCGGACTAATCGAAATATCACATCTGCATAAAAAACAAGTCATTAACTTAAAACATTTTTACTGGCGGAAGAAAAACAACAGTCCATTACACAAAACAATTATAGAGATAGACAAACAGTGTACACCACTGAACCTTAGCGATGATAATAATATTGAGTAAGTAGATAAAGCGACACATAGAGAAGAGATACACAGGAAGTGGAGGCAAAAATAACTACATGGAAGAAGTCCCAACGATTTACAACAAACATAGGTACATAAAGAGGCATCTAACAAATGGCTAGAGTTTAGTGAGCTTTTTCCTGAAACAGAAAGGTTTATGTTAGCCATTCAAGATCAATTCAAAAATATAGAAAATACATAATAAAAAAATAGCACAGTAAGAAATTATTTATGCAGAAAATGTCACAGCAAACCTGAAACAATACAACATATCAACAGGAGCTTGTATCACACTAACCCAAAACGACTGACTATACGCATAGACATAATCAACTTGTTAATATCAAACACAAGAAACTCGCAACTAAACTTAAACTCGTGCAAGATCCCTACACACCATATTACAAGTACACGCCTAGACCTGTTTTAGAAAACTAATTCTACAGAATATATTATGATCGCACTATAATTACAGACCACACCATATATACCAACAGACCTGATATAACACTAGTTGATAAATATGTATAGAACGTACGCCCGCGCGCCGGCGCGGCGCCCGCAAGTAAATTATGTTAAATGCGCGTCCACACTTATGCACGCACACGAACAGTGCAATTCGCGACCATTTACCGTGTAGTTCGCGTGCAAGTTTCTCGCGGACATGAACTGTGCGGTTCGCGTGCATCGGAAACATTCTAAGAACACCTTTGGACATGTTCGTTAGCATTTAGCATATACTTCGCGTGTAAGTTGTCCTCTCTCGGACACGAACGAACAGTGCAGTTTGCGAGCATCTAGAACATAGTATGAACAATATAATATATAGTATGTTCGCGAGCGTTTAATGAATGGGTTCGCAAGCAAGAAATAGTCAAAAAACTTTCGTGAACACATCGTATGCATGCCGTGTACTTGTGCTACCGGGGATGTGTAAAGTGAAATGTGGACCTGATTTAACACGTGACATTTTGGTCCGTTTATTTTTAGGTATCGTTTTATATGACAAACTGATTAAATACTAGCTTCCGCCAGAGGCTTCGCCCGCGTGATATCCTGTTACTCAATGATAACAATATCTTTCTACTGGTGAAAGATTTTTTCAAATCGGTCCAGTAGTTTTTGTGTTTATTCAAACAAACAAACTCATTACAAATGACGGCACGGTTGGCACAGTGGTTAAGCGATTGACCACTGCACTGCGTGTCGCGGGTTCGATTCCCACACGGTACAAATATTTGTATGTCAAGTAGTAGTTCCGGGTCTAGCTGTTTATGTATGTGACTTTAAATGTTCATAATTGTGTGAATTAATCTATTTGACAAGTGATCGAATGGTCAGATAATAACTCACTGATTCAAACAATCAAAATCAAAATGTATAGTTTTAGGAAGTAGGAAAATATAATACTGCGCAATACTGACAACCAAGCCAGAATTAGTTGTCATCCGGGGAGAAATATATAGAGTACAGATATCATGCAACCTTGGGTTATCCATGGATCCGGAACTACGATATGAGGAAACAGATCAGTAACTCCATGAGGAATTGTTCTTATAGATTGTAACTCCTATATTCAATTAGAGACTACCAGTGTTGACCTGCGTAAACAACTAGTGGGTAGCCTAATATTGTGAAGCCGTACTGTGATACCGTGTATGGGCCGAGCCTGTTAGCAAGAACCGAGAAGCTGATACAGCGCATACAAAATGCATGTACACGGTTCTGTGTAAAGGTACCTCTTACAAAATCATGTCACTCCTTTTATAAATGTAGGATCATATTACATATGCCTAGATTACTTTTTGGAGTATTCGCTACACACCACTTCGCTATACACCACACCATCAGTTTGACAAGTTAAATTGTAGACTGCAAATACGAACCACGCTATTCTACAGAACCTCTTAGCACATCGACACCAGGAGCGCAGCGTTCAGGAGGAGCTTCAAATAAACCGCCGCGCACTGTCGGAGCAACCTTCCTCCACCAGTAAGTCCTGAGAACAAAAAGGCATAGTACACTTAGGTGACCAGACCACACTGTAATATTCCACATTAAGTGCAACAAACTGCTGTAACCTTTGAGTATTTTAAAGAAATATTTCATGCAGATAGATACCTACATAAAGATGATTTTAAAACTAGAATTAACAACACTGCCGCTATTTGGTCGCAAGCGCTACTGCTGAGCTGAGATCCTGGGTTCGATGCCCGGGTCGGGTAGTGAGTCTAAATTTGTGCACGGTTAGTGGCAATAGGGTCGCCCCCTATTACGTGGGATTTAAAACAACTAGCGAAATGTGGGTGTACTGCAGGTACGCCTCTGCCTTACCCTTCGGAGAACACAGGCGTGATGTTATGTAACTAGCAGTGATAGGGCTTCCGTTGGGCACCCTTCGTGTACGGAACCCTAAACAGCATGGATGTCGTTTACCAACGCCATGTAGTAGATGGCCACCGTGCCATCCCAGTCCCCACGGTGCATCTATGAAATGATTAAAATGTACTAGATTAGGAAAACACACAACACAACGACTACAGTAATAATTTAGTTTCGTTTTTTATTTTCATTGTATTATAATTCTTCGTTTATGTATTTTTAAAGTTACGCTAAAATGCAGATAAGTATTATTTATTTATTTCTATGTACACATAGAGTAGTTTCGGGTATTATGGTCTGGTCGGCCAATATGGACTACTACTATATCTCCGAAATAAACCAACACTAGTGATTAACTTACAGTGCCATGTTGGCGCAACCTTACCCCCGCCTCCTCAGTCAATCTGTGCAGCGCGGCGAGTGCGCGCATGTCCTGCATGCGCTGTTATCCAGAATTACGTATATCGATGTAATTTTTTTGGTAAGTTTAATTAATTTCAGTTATTCGAATTATTAATGTTTTTATGTTGTTAGTGCACAGTTTTGTAGGAAAACTCTTAGCCTGTAGTGAGGTAACGGTTTTGTATGCATATTATTCACTGGTTTTTAGGTTAGATTTTACTTGTCAAAAACGTTCCTGCGGCCAATATGGCTCACCAGGTAGAGGGCCAATATGGCCTGCTAGGCCATATTGGCTGCCATATGATTAAATAATTTTTTTTTTTTTTTTTTTAGGCAATGGCTCCACGAAACCTATTTCACAAAGAAAACCATTCATGGGACTGCTAAAAAATATGTTTCTGATGAAATAAGATCTTGGATTAGAAACAATACACGGCCACTGACGCATTACGATATGATGGAAGTTTTTGGACATGCGTATTTACGAGCTCAAAGCGTAGAGATAGCTGTTAATGGTTTTCGTGGAACGAGGATATATCCTGTTGACAGAAATGTGTTTAAAGACCACGATTTTATAGATATGGACAGTGAACGAGAAAACTGCATGAACAATCAAGAAAACATCGCACCCGAACCTACAACTACATCTTCTACTCTTACAATAACAAATGAATCTCCTGATATAATACCCTCCGAAAATGAACCCGTTATGATTCATGCGATGAGTACAGCTGATGTAAGTCCAGATGACGCAATTTTTCTGACGCGAAGTGCTTGTATTGCGAGTCTTTCTATTCTATAGACAACAGAGGTGAATCATGGATTCAATGTCTATGTTGTAAGCTATGGGCCCATGAAGAATGCTCAGGAGTGGAAACTGACATTTTTTTTCTGTGAATTTTGTTCCTTAAAATAATTTGCTCTTGATTGTTTGTATTGCTTGCTCTGGTGGTCAATATGGCTCACGGATTTTACGGCCAATATGGCCCTAGGCTATATTATCCCACCACGAATAAATTTTGTCAATGTTCAAGTTTACGAAAAATTATATTTTTAGTTATTCTGTGAAATTATATTGACATAGGCTTCTAGTTATTGATTACTGATTAGTTTAACGACTTAATTAACCAATAAAGACTGATTGATCTCATATACTTCGATTTTTATTTCCATAAAGGCTTACGGTGTGCCATAATACCCGAAACTACTCTACTATGTTCCGCTAGAATCGCACGTATTGCCGTGTTTTTTTTTTTCATACGCTACATATATTGCCACGCCGGCGCCACAATCAAACTCAAAGCATTTATTTCAAACTAGCTTCGCCCGCGTGATATCTTTATAAATTAAAGCCTATCTTACTCAGCGATACTATACCATTCTACTGGTGAAAGATTTTTTTAAACTATTGCATAGCTTCTATCGCGGGCCTTGAGCGTGGAGACCGAATCCAGAAATTCCGTAACGAAAAAAACCTAACACCCCCCTCTCCGACCGGCACAGCGGTGATACTTTTTTTAGTTTTTCCATCTATCGATAAATAGCAGAACTTTTAATGACTTTTTGAAATATCACAAAGGATGGGTGAGGTTAAGCAACTGGCAGTGAGGTTAAGAAAAGGATGGGTGGGGTTAAGTAGCTGAGGTTAAGAAAAGGATGGGTGGGGTTAAGTAGCTGGCAGTGAGGTTATGAAAAGGATGGGTGGGGTTAAGCAACTGGCAGTGAGGTCAAGAAAAGGATGGGTGGGGTTAAGCAACTGGCAGTGAGGTTAAGAAAAGGATGGGTGGGGTTAAGCAACTGGCAGTGAGGTTAAGAAAAGGATGGGTGGGGTTAAGTAGCTGAGGTTAAGAAAAGGATGGGTGGGGTTCAGCAGCTAGTCGTGAGGTTTGAAAGAGGATGGGTGAGGTTAAGCAGCTGGCAGTGGGGTTAAGAAAAGGATGGGTGGGGTTAAGTAGCTGAGGTTAAGAAAAGGATGGGTGGGGTTAAGCAGCTAGTCGTGAGGTTTGAAAGAGGATGGGTGGGGTTAAGCAACTGGCAGTGAGGTTAAGAAAAGGATGGGTGGGGTTAAGTAGCTGAGGTTAAGAAAAGGATGGGTGGGGTTAAGCAGCTAGTCGTGAGGTTTGAAAGAGGATGGGTGGGGTTAAGCAACTGGCAGTGAGGTTAAGAAAAGGATGGGTGGGGTTAAGCAGCTAGTCGTGAGGTTTGAAAGAGGATGGGTGGGGTTAAGCAGCTGGCAGTGAGGTTAAGAAAAGGATGGGTAAGGATGGGTGGGGTTAAGCAGCTGGCAGTGAGGTTAAGAAAAGGATGGGTAAGGATGGGTGGGGTTAAGCAACTGGCAGTGCGGTTAAGAAAAGGATGGGTGGCGTTAAGCAGCTAGTCGTGAGGTTTGAAAGAGGATGGGTGGGGTTAAGCAGCTGGCAGTGAGGTTAAGAAAAGGATGGGTAAGGATGGGTGGGGTTAAGCAACTGGCAGTGAGGTTAAGAAAAGGATGGGTGGCGTTAAGCAACTGGCAGTGAGATTTGGAAGAGGATGGGTGGGGTTAAGTAGCTGAGGTAAAGAAAAGGAAGGGTGAGGTTAAGCAGCTGGCAGTGAGGTTAAGAAAAGGATGGGTGGGGTTAAGCAGCTGGCAGTGAGGTTAAGAAAAGGATGGGTGGGGTTAAGCAGCTAGTCGTGAGGTGTGGAAGAGGATGGGTGGGGTTAACCCCTTACTGCATGAATTATGATGGAGGTTAATAAAAAATGTTTTTTTCGTAGAAACGTGTTTATCTTTATTGAACATAAATCAGTAAAAGAAAAAAAATATTATTATTATTTATGAAATTACATGAAAGGGCCACATCTGGCCTCGTATGCATTCTAGTGACAATCAAGTAAGGACATATCTGGCTTTGTATGCACAGCTGTTACATTTTGTGAAAATCTTTGAAGTGTTCTGCTTGTCATTATAGCCTATGAAGACCTCGCATTTTTCACTTTTTGTGTAACTGCGTAACTTTGAGCAGTTTTGACACAATTGACGATTATTTTTTTACCCTAACAGGAAAGTGGTCGATGCTGTCAGTCCGTACGGACGTCAGTGGCATATCTTGATGTCATATGTTGCTGCGTAGTGGCATATGCTGGTGCTTTTCGGTTTTTTTTTTTCAGGATATTGGAGAATCAGGCATACTTGATGGAGTGCCAAGTCGGCTTGATGAAGTGACAGCTCGGCCCAATGGAGTTCCAGCTTTAGACGTCGTTGGTGTTCCCAGAAGGCTGGCTGGATGACCACGTTTTTTTGCCTGTGAGAGCAGTTTCCCTGCTTTACGCATATGTTCAGAAACTGCAAGCTTGGCATGTAAATATTGTCGGTGACTGCTCAACTATGGAATTAATTATATCGTGAAGAAAAAACTGAAAAAGTCGTCTGGTGAATCCAATTGTTTCATTTCTTCCGGAAAATTCGTGTTGCCTGTGAATTTAAAATGTTCTTCGACGACTAGCTTTTTTTCGTTTTTCCATACAATCGGGTCTTTTTTTACCGTTTTACCTTTCGATTTTGCAGCCTGCAAGTACTGTAAAGGTATATCATCATCGGAACTTTCGAAGTCATACTCAGGTACGATAATGTGCGTCTTTTTAGGTAAGCGGGAAGAAGAATGTTCGTACTCCAGGTCACAATCTGAAGCAAGCTATCTTCACTCAAAAAGCCATCATCTAGTATAGGATTTACATGCTTGAAGCGTGCAGGATCCATTTCTGAAAAAGCATAGTACAGAAGCTTGAGTGCATAGGAAGCCATATTTGACGGGCAGTATTTTGACGGGAACGCATACCAAGCCATATTTGCAAAAAATCGGTAAAAAATCAAACGAAAATAAAACTAATTACAAAAATAACACTATTATCGTAGTCGATGATTCTAAGAGTAAACAACAATTTTTATTGAAGATCTCAGTCACTTTATTACTATTATTTTTCACTGATAAAAGTTTGAATAAAATGTTGCACTTCACTCGCCGGCCGCGTTATGAAATAACCGCAAATAGTTTTGACACAGATAATTTACCACATACAAAAAAAATACATTTCGTTTTAAGAAGAAACACTTCATAAGGTACAGTTTATTTTACGATAATTTAATGATTAGTTAAACTGTAAAAAAATAACAAACTTTAGAAGCCATGAAAATGCGTCTTCGTATGCGGTAAGGGGTTAAGTAGCTGAGGTTAAGAAAAGGATGGGTGGGGTTAAGCAGCTGGCAGTGAGGTTAAGAAATGGATGGGTGGGGTTAAGCAGCTAGACGTGAGGTTTGAAAGAGGATGGGTGGGGTTAAGTAGCTGGCAGTGAGGTTAAGAAAAGGATGGATTGGGTTAAGCAGCTAGTCGTGAGGTGTGCAAGAGGATGGGTGAGGTTAAGAAAAGGATGGGTGGGGTTAAGCAAATGGCAGTGAGGTGTGGAAGAGGATGGGTGGGGTTAAGCAACTGGCAGTGAGGTTAAGAAAAGGATGGGTGAGGTTAAGCAACTGGCAGTGAGGTCAAGAAAAGGATGGGTGGGGTTAAGCAACTGGCAGTGAGGTGTGGAAGAGGATAGGTGGGGTTAAGTAGCTGAGGTTAAGAAAAGGATGGGTGAGGTTAAGCAGCTGACAGTGAGGTTAAGAAAAGATAAAAATATTTTGAACAATATATACCTATTAACTTCTCATTTATTTAATAAAAGAAAAATAATTGTTTTCTTATCGGTCACCACGCTCAAAGTGTAACTTGAATTAATATCAAAGAAAAAAAAATACTGCATAAATAAAATAAATATATAATTATAATTGCATAAGTTGATAAAAAATGCTATGCAATAGCTTTACCGCGGCAGTCTCCGACTGCCACACGTCTTTTTTTTAATCGGTCCAGTTGTTTTCGAGTTTATTTATCACAAACAAACATACAAAAAATCTAATCTTTTCACTTTATATAATTAGTTTAGATAAAAAATTACAGGCTGTTTTGAATTGTCGTCAATCAAAAAACTAAAACCCGCATGCCTATTCACCTATACACATAATGATAATGGCATGCGACGACGGGTTTACCCTGACCATTTTTGTACCTGTCTTGATTTCTGTCTAAAATATTTTCGTGTTTCATACATTTTAGAGCGTGATTTTTCAGTACCTAGTCAGGTTTTAGTTTTTGAACTTTCTTTTTATTTAAATTATTCTGGGGTTATAATTTCGTGATGAAGTATTTGCAGAGCCGCTTACATTTTTTTGTTTAGGTTTTATTGTATCATAGGTAAGTATTTGTTTTACAGCCGCGCCGTACGTAGCAGTCTCACTTAATTAATTCAACATATTTATTTAACATAACATAACATCACGCCTTGTTTCCTCGAAGGGTTGGCCCGAGGTGTACTTACCTGTAGTACACCCATATTTCGCCAGTTAAGTTTTTAAAGTCCCATAATAATAGGGGTCGAGCCTATTGCCATCAACCGGGCACCATTCCAGACTCCGGACTAATATTGAGAAATTCCGGAAAAAAAAAAATTGACTTACGACAATATGATATATACATACATATTTGTAATGGATCGTAAAGCCCTTTTCTTTGATACCTAACAAGGCTTTTTTTTTTCTCTAGATGGCGTCTTATTTAATTTAATGGTCGGCCAGTGACCATGTAACCGAGGAGACGTGTATTGGATCCTTGGGAAATTTATTAAATTAGTGTGCTTCAAATCTAATACTTAAAGTAAAGCAAATAATACCTATTGTGGTGTGAACTGTATGCAGTGATAAATGAATGTGACAGCGCGCCGAGCAGCGAGCGGGGCGACGCGCTCCACCTCCGTGCGAGGAGAGCGGTAGCTATTTTTTGACTCGCTCGCACAGTGACTGCGTGCGGACTTGACCCACTTTACGAAAATATGAGCGATTTTGCGTAAGAAAATTGAGCGTGCATTCGCCGTCGGTTTAGGCTGGCGACTGACACTGTGACCGAGCGGAAGCGTGTGGTAGGAGGGAGTAGGGAGTGCACGCTGGGCGTCTATTTACAAGATTGTCACTACATAGTAGGTATAAAACAAATACGCTTCCCGCTGTCTGTCCCCATATATGATTAGATCTTTAAAACTACGCAACGGATTTTAATGCGGTTTTCACCAATGGACGGAGTGATTCATGCGGAAGGTTTTTGTGTATAACTCATTAAGGTTTTGTGTAAACAACCTTAGTGAGTCGAAATTGAGCCCTATATCCACCGAAATCCATACGAATCAATTATAATATGTAAATGAACAAATAATAGGTACGCAAAGTTCAAGAGCGCAAACAGAGAAAAAATAATATCATTTTAGCAGGCATACCAGAGCAAAATGCACAAAGCAGCCAAGAGAGAATTCTCAAAGATGAATCTACCGTGTTAGATATTACCTCGAAAATAAGCGACAGCAAACCGATTAAAATCTATCGTATCGGCAAGTACAATGCCGGCAAAACACGTAGAATTAAAGTTTGTTTTAATAAGCCTGAGTCGGCAATGCTACTACTGCGCAATAGAGACAAGATACCGGATAGCATTACAATTTTCCCTGACCAAACACCAGAGCCCCGCAAAAGTATTTTCAAGCCGTAAAAAATTAACTGACACACCAAACAAACGAAGGAGTTAACAATCAAGTTAATTTAATCATTTTTTAGTTAATGAATCATTCATTAACTAAAAAATACGGTGGGGCTTCGGAAACGGATACTTACTGTGGTAAGCGTTGTATGCGTCTTAATCATCCACTGGTTATGAACTAAGTATAAGTATATAGATTTATGTATGCCAGTCTTACCGTATTACCCAGTTACTGGGTTGTGGAGGTTAGATAGGCAGTCACTCCATGTAAAATACTGATATTTAGCTGCATCCGGTTAGACTGGAAGCAGACCCCAACATAGTTGGCAAAGGCTAGGCAGAATGATTATGCTCATTCTATCATAGACTTCATCCATCGCTTTCCATCAGGCGACATCGGGTTCGAGAGCAGGCCCATTCTGTAATAAACAAAATATAAGTTATAATTATCTATAGGTAACATAACGTCGATATATTTTAACAATAACAACGCACTCAGGAATAAAGGACCAAAATCTCTTAAATCGCCACATTTATATGGTTCCGTATGTCCTAATTAAAAAAACGGAACCCTTTTAAGAACACTCGTGTCTGTCCGTCCGTCACAGCCAATTTGCTCCGAACCTAATGTTCCGATTATTTTAAAATTTGGAAAACATGTAGACTCGTGTGTAAAGCCGATGATGACGTCATGACACGCGCCATCTTGCGACCATGCCTTTTACTAATATCACCGTGAGTGATCTTATCTTTAAACGAACATGGCATTTTCGAAATTTTATTTCTGGCTACCGTTCGCCACCTAACCAAAGAAGGAGAATTGTGTGATAGAAACACAAATAATTTTATAATTAATGCAAGTTTTGACGTTGAGCGAGTTCCCGAGCGTTCCAAATTGTTGACAGCCCTCAGCTGTCATCATCGTGATACCTTAATCGGAACGCCAATTATTGATGTCAGTGCTGTGAGCGATTATGTTCTAATTCGGAAAGCGGCCTAAGCCTCCGCTGTCCCTTTGTGAAGTAGACACAGATTAAATTTACGTCAGAGCGGGCCGTGAGTAAAACAAGTAGCAAAACTCCGCCTACTCAGTCGAACTTAGCCCCGCCTTCGGGAACATGGCGCCCGCGCATCTTTTGTTCACGCACTAACGCCAAGATGACGGCAGACTCGTCTAATGTCTGCGTTAACGAGGGGGCGTCAACTCCTGCGCAAAACGGTCAAGCGTGAAATCACGAACTCATAAAATACGGCAATAGAACAACAAATCAATCATTTGGGAGCTAACTAGAGGATTTTGGTTGAAAATGTTTGCATGTGACAAGTGAATGAATTATGGTGAAAAGGTTCGGCTAAGTGGTGTGATTACGCGCATTCATTAGTAGGTATAGATGGAGCATAAGACAATTACGCAGTACCTAATGCTTGAAATAATATGTAGAACTCTTCGCGTTTTAAAGGTTTTCTAACCAAAATTATATGTTGTACAAACTCCAGCACGTCAACCTACTTTAATCTGTCAAATTTCTTTAATAGATTTTCAACTTTATCACTAAATCATAAGGTTCAAAGTTGATTGGGAAAATTTGACAGTTTCGGGTAGGTTGATGTGCTGGCGACTGTACCATGAACAACATGAAAATCAGTCAATCCCTCACTTGGCTGTTTTTTTAAAATCATATAAATATTGTCGGGTTGGCCTAATTTTGACCCCTAGGCACGCCGCTGACCGTCACATGGGCGTAAAGTGAAAAATGTATTCACGGTTCATTAATTTTCTGATAAACATTAGTTAATTATTTCTCACATAGAGCCAAGCTTCTACTGTACACGCCCCACTAATAAATCGACAGCGATCGGGCCGGAAACGGCCAAGCCACATATTTTAACTAAGGTGTAGTTTGTGAAGTTAGGGCTTGTAGATTTAGAAGGTTTGCTCTACATGAGATCTGATAACTTTTTGACAGTGCGAGCCATAATATGGTCTCGTCTTGGCAACATTTTACATGAAAATATCTAGGGTGGGATGACTTTTTACTTGCACTGCAGTCGAAATAAATAGTAAAAAGCGCCACCTATGGATCAGCGTCTATATTACTACCATAGTCGAATGATCGTAATCAATACAACACCGTCATAGTACAGCAAATTAATGACAGAGGACGCTGGAACAAACTGGCGCCATCTACTAGCGGGGTCCTATACTACTACCACACTAGTAACCGAACCTGATCGATCACAATCAATACATCAACGCAGTACAGCAACGAAAAAACAGAGGGCGCAAAAAAACACCTTCAATTTTTTTACCATGGCAGAATTTATGAACGCACTTCGTAACATACAAAAAGAGCTTGACCAACAAAAAACAATGATCCGTCAAAATGTAACAGATCAAGTAACTCAGAATATCACACTAATATTATAAAGGCGAAAGTTTGTGAGTGTGTATGTTTCTCTTCTTCACGCTAAAACTACTGAACGGATTTGGATAAAATTTGGCACACATATAGTTTAGGTATAACCTGGATTAACACATAGGATACTTTTTATCCCAATATTCCCACGGGATCGAAACTTATGCGGGTGAAACCGCGGGGCGCAGCTAGTAAATAATATATTGGATGACTTATTTTTTTTCTGTATGGGAAGAAAAGCATGAAAAATTGAAAGAAAAGGTCGGAAATCAAGAAAGCATAATCTTTTTGGAAAAACAGATAAGACAGAGATATAGAGTTACGAGACTGGAAAACAACATCGTCAAGTGGATAGGAGAGTGCTTTTCTATTATATTAGACCAGAAAGACATTCAAGAGGTAAAGAGAATTGGAAGAAAAGGTGCAAGACTTCGGCCATTAATAGTCACTTTCACTACACTCGGTCTCAAGATAAAGATAAACATATTTAAACAAAAGGGAGCGCTGAAAAACACTCAATATTATATGAAGGACTATCCACAGTACATTTTAGAAAACCAGCCAAGTGCGAGCGGACCACGTACAGTAAAGTGTTCCGTAGTTGGGATGAATTTATTTTATCCCAAGAACAAACTTAGTTGAAAAATTAAGTTGGTCGATTATTACTCGTTAACCTGTAGATCCTACTTAGCTGTCATAGTTTTCCTTTTAACTACGTTATAGGTATATATGCTACTGCAGTGATTTTTTTCACAAATCCAAGCACAACCATTTAGCGGGCAGGGTGACACTTGACTCCAACAAAAACTAGCACTTTAAAGCTTATTATTTCGCAAACCGATCCCTAAATTGAAAAATAGTTTTCACACACCCACAATATTTTTTAACGACCTTACCAACGACACCCCACGTCATGGGATAGACGAGAAACAAAAAAACATCCCACTAAGTGTAGGGCATGGCAGGTAGCCCTTAAAAAAAAACTTGATTTTATTTTACCACTTTGTTGGCGTGATCTATGTTATATACCCATGTCAAATTACAGCTTTCTATACTTCATGAAAGATAGCTTGGTCTCTGCAACAGCTGTCAGTAAAATCACCGCCTATTAAGTCCTGAATTTCATAATAGTACAGACAGTACCTAACTGTCAATTTCATACTTTATGGGCATGCCGACCTAAGAATGAATTCCTACCCTAGGAATGTCAGTTTGACATAATATGTCGCAGAGATCAAGCTTTCTTTTATGTTGTACAGTAACCATCTCTGAGCTAACCGCGGACAGACAGACAGACGGACGTGGCGAAACTATAAGGGTCCTTGTTTACTACGGAACCCTAAAAAGTAGAGTGATGAAAAAATGTCTTCTACCATGCTTAACCTATGCCCGTCAGACCTGGACATAATCTAGCAAAGTAAGGATCAAAATCACCAGCTGCCAACGCGCTATGGAACGCAGTATGCTAAATATAAAACATTAAATAAATAAGACACAAAAATAAGAGATATTTCAAAAGCGACAGACGCTCTAATCAATGCTCAAAGACTTAAATGGAAATGGGCGGGGCATGTAGCGCGACTGCAAGATGAGAGATGGACGAAACAAACTACCCCATGGAGCGACCCAAAAGAGAAACGCTATAGAGCACGGCCCCATGCAAGATGGCAAGACGACATCACAAAGAAAGCGGGCGCAAATTGGTTACAAATAGCCGAGGACCGAGACCAGTGGGATTCTTTGGAGGAGGCCTTCACCTCGAGGAGGGGTTCTTGCAAACCAAATTAATTAGTATCCTAGCATTAAAGGGTCTCCAAACAATACACATTTGATTTGGAAAAATATAAAAATTCTAAGCCTCACATCTGGGGTGTCATTGTTTAAAGTTCATCGAGTAGAGAAATTCATAGTATCCTTATGAAATACAAATTTACCTTAGCGTTTTTTTTTTATTTTAGTTTACGTGGTACAGAACCCTTCGTGTGCGACTCCGACTCGCACTTGACCGTTTTTTTTAAACGTACCTTTTGGCGCCTTACACGCCATTTTAATTTTAATGTCTTAATAGCGCGATGTTAATTATAGTGACACTCGCGCAATTAAGACGAATCTAACGACATCATTCGTCAAAATTGGTTCAGCCGTTTAGTAGTTCGGAGGGAACATCGAGACGGACATACACCCACACATGCATATATATATATACAGACATACAGGTCAAACACATAACCCTCCTTTTTTGTTACTCCGCAGCCGGTTAAAACATAGTGAGTAGTGTACTATATTAAATTACGGATCCAGCTTATTTTAATGGAGCCGGTAAAATAATTTAGCTTTGTAATAAAAGCCTCATTTCCTTACTACTTTCTATAGGTTTTGAACAACAACAAAAAACTCAAGCCATAGTATATACAGGCTGAATTTTTAGTCACCGTCCAAATTTTTTCTAGGCATTATTCACAAACTCCATTTTTGAAAAAAAATCGATACCTACTTAAAATTTTCATATTAAATAATTTTCTCGAAAGAATTATCTGCTCTGCGTGGTATAATAATAACTTTGTGATGTGATATCTCAATATTTTTGTTGTGGTACACAAACCCCCCACAAAAATTTGAATACCACTACCTGCTATGTAAATTACAGTGACAGGAACTATTAGAACATCGTCCACATAATATACTACGTGGGGAAAATACGTATTATTGAAGCTAACTCAAAAACCCCTCATCAGATCTTGACCAAACTTATATGGGACCACTTCTGAACTATGCCCTACCAAAAACAAAAAGAATCATCAAAATCAATTCATAATTGGCGGATTAATCACGTAACAAACATACAAAAAAAAAAAAAAAAAGACGTGTGGCACTCGGAGACTGCCGCGGTAAAGCTATTGCATAGCATTTTTATCAACTTATGCAATTATAATTATATATTTATTTTATGTATGCAGTATTTTTTTTTTCTTTGATATTAATTCAAGTTACACTTTGAGCGTGGTGACCGATAAGAAAACAAATTGTTATAAAATAGAAAACAATTTCATTTATTATTATGTACATTTTGTCTGTTTTATTTTTCATAAAATACACTCGTCTGGTCCAACAGTGTAGATTGAAAAGAAAAAAAAAAACTATATATTAGGTTTTTTTTCGTTACGGAATTTCTGGATTCGGTCTCCACGCTCAAGGCCCGCGATAGAAGCTATGCAATAGCTTAAAAAAATAACAACCGAATTGAGAACCTCCTCCTTACATTAATCAATCTTTGACTTCTATAATGAATTGGATGAATAAAAATAATCTTAGGCTAAATATTGATAAGACAACAGTAATGAATTTCCGAATAAGAACCAGCCGTACCCCCCCTTTAAATATTAGATATGTACAGAATAACATAGCAGAAACCGAAGTGACAAAGTTTTTAGGATTAAATATTGATAATACAATAAATTGGAAAATACATATTGATAAATTATGCAAAAAACTAAGCCAATACTCATATGCACTCTACAGATTAAGAAATGTTATTAACAGCGTATCACGGATATGTAAGTTCCACTCTCAGATATGGCTTAATATTCTGGGGGAATAGCGTAGATAAGGAAAGAGCATTCAAGGCTCAAAAGCGCTGTATCAGGTCTATGTTTAATCTGCATCAGACCGATTCTTGTCAGCCATTTTTCATAAACCTTAGAATACTAACATTACCATGTTTGTACATATTCGAATGCGCGGTGTTTGTAAAAAGCAATATTCACTTATTTGAATACCGTAGCCGAATACGCCATCGGGATAAATTACTTATGCACAATCACGACCAAGACACGTTTTCTGCAGCAAAGTGTATTGTGGGTTGCTCCAACAATATTTAATAAAATTCCAATACATATTAGAAGCATTTCAGAAATTAAATTATTTAAAAAGAAACTCCGTGACCTGTTAGTCGATAAATCCTATTACTGTTTAAAAGACTTTATGTCAGACAAGTCCCTTTAAAATTTGAAAACAATATTTTGACCAAGACCATGGTGCAGTCAGTGCTGCTAACTATTAATTTTATGATCTATGACTGACCTATATTTTGTGATACTTAATTTTTTGTTTAATGTTAGATTGTAAGTTTGTAACTTTAGGTAGGTCATAGCTAGTTAATTTAATTTTTTCTTTAATTGCAATTTATTTTTTCTTTTTTTCTTTGTTAATTTATTAAAATAATAATGTTAATTTCTTGTATAATAATAAATGACACAATGTTAATAATTTTAATAATTTGTATTGTATGCCCAAAAGGCGGGACATAGCTGACCAACATTACTGTAATTCTTAACACCTGTATCTATTTCTGTACCTATGATCCACAATAAACATGATTGATTGATTGATCCTTTTTGAAGTCCGTTGAAAAGAAAGTTATCACAGCTAGTAGGCTTTACAAGTTAACGAGTAATAATCGACCAGCTTACGTTAAATGTGAGTTACATACAGTACAAATTGTGTACTTGCAAAAACATGTAGGAGATAGATGTTTTACATTCCGTGTGGGAGAACATGTTTTTCAACTACAAAGTTAAGTTTCTTGGGATAAATTCATCCCAACTACGAAACTCTTCATTGTGCGTGGTGAGACACGCACTTGGCCGGTATTTTTTAATTTATTTTTGAGTGTATTAACAATAACATCATTAATTTCGTTAATTAATTTTTTAACACAGACATAAAAATATTAAGACAAGTTAAGAAGTGTCAGTTTATGAAGTTTACACACGCACCGCCACGATAATTGCACCTCGTCGAAAGCCGTAGGCAATATGTATAAGCAAACGCTGCTAGTAGACGGTCCGCAGGCGAGCCGAATCAATCTGTCATCAGCAAGTGGATCACCCGACACTCGTAAGTACTTTTCTCATATTATGATTTAGTTTACTATGTTATGACAGCATAACAATATTAATCAAATGTTGTGTTTCTTATGCTCAATGATCTTTTAGTATAATGTGGATACCGAGTAGATTGACCGATCTGCGAGGATAAGCTGCGTTTGTCGCAGTCTGTGGATGGGTTTGGAAAAGGGTTAGGAAAATTACTTAGCAACAACCTGAGTCATTCTTATCAAAACTATTGCTTGCCTCAGAATTCCTACAAACAAATAATGTCTTCATTAGGAAGGAATATGATTCAAATGCCAATAATACAGTTCTTATAGGTAATAGTTTTAATGTTAAAAAAGATGACATTACTGACAGTGTCACCAGTCTATTGAAGTTAAATTGTAAGAAAGTAATTTTGTGTGCTTTTCCATATTTGGAGCACTTGTCAAACAGGCAAAACAACTACATTCACATGTTAAATAATTACATGCATTTCTTAGTTAGTCACCATAGTGACAAGTTTATATTTTTTGATACCAACATTTTTGTTGATAAGCTAAGGTCGACTAGGGATACTGTGTATCTGCCTATTAGTTTTAGACATCAAATAGCTAGGCTATTAGCTTTTAATATTAACCCAGACATAAGTAGTATGTCGAAGTCATCTATAATTAGCACCACAATTAGTAATAATACTAATGTTAAGGTGGTTAACTAAAATAGTTTAAACTAGTTTGTAAGACAACAGAAAGTACCACTAACAGTATAGTTACACATAATAACAAAAAGGTATTTTCTAGCACTGTAGTTACCTGTACAAAAGGGGCTAAGCAGAAATCCTTGAAATTATTTCATCAAAATATTCAAGATTTTTCTTCCAAACAATTGGAAATTGAATTGTTTTTAGAAAAAACAATGTTTGACATTATTTGCTTAACTGAGTATTGGTTGAAAGATTATCAAATTTTAATTAACTATGATAATTATAGTGTGGCCAGTTGCTTTAACCGAAAATCAATGCGGCATGGTGGTTCACTAATCTTTAATTAAATTAAAGTTGGAATAAATCAAAAACCCGTAATGACATAGTTGAACTATCGGTTGAACATAGCATTGAACTGTCTTGTGTTGAGCTAGATAAGCATGTCATAGTGTGCGTTTACAGACCCCCTAATTATCGAAACTACTCTATATTTGAGTCAGTAATGGAAGATGTTTTGGCAAAACTTGCAACTGGTAATAAATCAGTAATTATCTGTGGAGACTTTAACATTAATATTTTAGAAAATAATTCAAATACCACTAGATTTCTAAAGGAGAATGACCGCCAATGGGCCCCTTAGTTTTGGTGCCATGTCAAGACTATTTACTTCTCAAAAATTAAGTTGTATTTTTACATGTTCAAGGTTTTTTTTTCAATATTTCGTTTACCCTAGCATTGGAAAACAAAATTAACATTTATTTTATTGTTTTTAGATCAGTTCCGCCATTAAAACTTAACCTGAATGTTGCCAGACGCGGACTATGTCAATTGAATAATTATAATCGATTGAAAATATCGATATTTTACTAATCCGTCGACTAAAATGACCGGAGATAGGCTACAATAGCTTTTCTTCCGTCATAATCTAGCTAACACTCATGTAACTGATTAGGTGCGAAGTAGACGACTTTTATTTTCTTTATTTGAGCCCATAAAGAAAATAAAAGTAGATAATAAACTAAAATAAAAAAACACGTAGGAATTATATTTTGAAGGAGTGTATATTCTACCCACAAACATATAATATTATAACTAGGAGATTCTACCGGTCTTAGCTCTGCGGTGCTTGTAGCTAAAGTACGATCCTGAAATGATGATTGAAGGTCTTCTGTCCGATAGCGATGAACCAAGGCGGAAACAGACGCTCCGGTTGCTCTTCCGATTGTCTGATCGGAACATCGAATCTGAATATTATCTGCCTAAACGCTCCGGTTTTGCCTTCTGACACTTTTTTGTCTGATCCGATTCGGAAGTTAGTACCACGTACATTATTGTGGTTAGTACTCAGGTTAATACCTCTCATACATACCTAAATAGGGTTTGTAATTATCTTTTGAATTATGTAAATAACATTATTTATAACAAATCGATTTGGTAAATCGATTACCAAAATATTTAATATGGTCACACTTAAACAGATCTCTCTGTCAAATCAATGCATCAATCAAATTGTTTTGTGCCGTCCGTTTTGCGTCGAGTTGAATTTATTCCCGTATTTACTTCAGTTTGTTACAATTTGAAGTTGTCGAGTTGAGCGTTTACGTTCCTGCAGTGGATTTGTTTTGAGATATTGGACTCCTGTTTTAGTGATAAGTGAGGAAATTGACTCGTTTTACTCCTGAAAAATGTCTACACCTGGAAGAGGTCGGGTAAACCACCCTCTCTCTCGCCGGTGTGTCAATTGCTCCCTACGTTTGGCGCCGAATCTTCGACGACGTCAAATCGAAGAATTAGATGAACCAATGCTTATCCTTCTGAGAACCTGGGTAACACCTACACCGGTAAGTGTATAATGTGTCATTTACCAGATTTATACGAACATTTAGGATGCCTATGTTTGGCCAATCAAGGGGTCATCGTCAACAGCAAATCTCTATTATTTCCGCTATAACATACATTAACGTTTACACACGTACACTACGTACATTATAGGCATAAGGTGATATGAGAAAACCTAGACCATTGCAATGAGCACATGAATAAATGTACGTATTATTTATTTAGGAATTCTCTAATTTATTTTTGTTATCTTTTCAGATATCTGCTGATGATAACCTGTGTCTTGAATGTTTTGTATGATTACAAAACCGAAATCATCAACCCTATCCCTTGTATCCCCTGCTCTTGGACACCTCAACATATTTTTTGCATGTGGAATGTCAATTGCAAGCCGCAGAACTTATAGGGTTAGTCAAGACTGTTGTCAAAGGAACTTTATATTAAGATGGAGACCAGTACATCACGTAAGTGTTTAAATCGAGGCAGAATAACTGTGATTGAACTAATTTAACAAAAATAAATATAATATTTTCTTATTTTTAGGTCTTGCATTTGGACCGAGTATGTTGTGCTTGTTGGGAGGCTGCTTGGTGGTGTTAACAGATCCACAGTGGATTCTGCGCTAGTGACTGATAACATGGACGATAACATTGCAGATGCTTTGATTCGATTCGCTTTGGTGGAGTACCTAAATATTACTCTGTCGAGATTAAATACAGTGTATTTATCGTTTTTTATTCAAAGGGAACATATAAATAGAAGACGTACGATTTTCCATAGCATAAACAGCAGTGCTCCCAACTTTCTAGGATTAACATTAATCGAATTAAGAAGATTTGCTTTAGGATCTTACCAATTAAAACAGGCAAGATCCTATTATGGGGAGCATGTGCGGGCGAATGTTACCTACAGTGTAGAAATAAGCAATTTATTAATAGAAGAAGTTTTGCCCTTAATATTAGGTCAAAACAATTATTTAGTTAGGGCCAGAATTAAATTGAGACATGTGAGTAGCAGGAATTATTACACATATTTATTGATAAGTGAAGACCAACATAGGGCAAATTCTTTAGAGAGTATCATTGCTTATTATTGTAGTTGCTTAGTGGGAAATCGTACAGTAGGGTGCTGCGCTCATACTATGAACGTATTGTGGTATTTAAGCTGGGGTCGTTGTATTGATATAAGTGCCCCAGGGCAATTTCCAAACCATATATTTGTTGAAGAATAAATGTTTTACCTTACTATTTATTGTTTTTTTTTTGTAAGTAAGCAGACATAGAGCAGCTTAACTTGACTTGAGATGGATCCGTGCGGTTGTTGTAACTTAGCCATGAGCTCCTATGACCTAAGGAGTCGCAGGTAAGTATTTATTTTTAACAACACTACATGGTGAGGGCAAAGCCTGCTTAACGCTGCACAGCACAACAAGAGATATTAATTGTAAGCGCAAGTACTTAACCTACATAATATCTAGCAAGAGAAGAAGTTTAGTAGTGTTTTCTAAATTCAGGAATCAATATTAATACATAAACAAAATGATTAATTTAATTTCAAATATGTTTAAAACAAAAAAAAAACTGGTTTTGTAACCTCAATTTCAGCATCCGAAAAAATAAGATTTCTCTTAAACTAGGGTGAAAAATTGAAAATCGATTTCAGGATATGAAAAGGTAATTCTAGGTCTACAAAACCAAGTAAAAACCACCGTGACATGCGAAGTTTTTTTAGGGGCCCAAAACTCCTAACAAAATGGGCATACTCCTTTGTTCAAATCATTCAATTTGTCAAATGTGTTTGTAGAACCAACCCGAATAACTACGACTACTGCTACATGTATTGATAATGTGTTTTGTTGCTGCGAATATTTAGATAAAGCTATAGTTAATAATCTACCTTCTGATCATAGTGGTCAAACCATAACTTTTGAGTCCAACATTCCAATGCAAAAAGTGCAGATACAATACAGACCAATAACATCTGTTAAATTAAATAAATTTAATAGCACTTTAGTTTGTAAGTTAAGTAATCAGGACCTTACAATGAACAATGTTAATATTTTGTATAAAGAATTATTTTCGGTAGTCCAAACCGAGTTCGATAATTCTTGTAAGAAGAACACTAAGATTATCAGCCCTAAGTTTTTATTTAGTGACTGGGCAACTAAAGGACTCTGAGCTGTATGGCCTTAAGCCTTATAATAACACGGAAACTTTTAATAGATATGTTGCTACTTATTCTAGAACTTTTAAGAACACTTGTAAGGCAGCTAAAGCCTTATACATTAGCAACAAGGTTAAATCAGCAGACAATAAAATACAGACGGTTTGGATAATTATCAATAATGAAACGAACAGGAACAAAAAGCATAATTCGGAGTACATCCTGAAGACGTCATGTGGTGGTCTCGCTTGCGGTAGCAAAGAAGTTGCTCAATAATTTGTAAGTTTCTTTACCAGTATCCCACTTAAAACTACTGAAACCTTAAATTCCTCGCCCTCGCTCTCTTTTGATTTATTAAGGGCGAACGTTTCAACATGCCCGATAGAATTTAACTTTAAACATATTAACCCCATAACAGTAATAAAAGCTTTTAAACAAATCAAGATCAAATTGACAGAAGATCTTTGGGGAATGTCCATTAAAATCTGTACCTCCATAATTGAGACCATAGCGCCTTTCCTAGCCTTAATATTTAATTTGTGTGTGGATCAAGGAGTCTTCCCGGATTTAATGAAATACAGCAAGGTAATACCACTTTTCAAATCCGGGGACAGTAAAGACACCAATAATTATAGACCCGTATCCGTGTTGCCGGTTTTTAGCAAAGTGTTTGAAAAGGTAATGCTCAATCATTTTAACAAAAATGAAATCCTTCACGATCAACAGTATGGTTTCACCAGAGGACGTTGTACCACTGACGCTGGTGTTACCTTATTAAGACACATTTTTAACACGTGGGAAGAGGCCCAAGACGCAATAGGATTTTTTTGTGACCTCTAAGGCATTTGATTGCGTCGATCACGAAACCTTACTTTTGAAACTTGAGCATTACGGACTTGGAAAACTTGCACTCAATTTAGTAAAATCTTATTTAAATGATAGACAATAGCAAGTTCAAATAAACGGTATCAATTCACTAGGTTTAAAAGTAAAAATGGATGTGCCACAAGGCTCGATATTGGGTCCATTCCTCTTTTTAGTGTATATTAATGATCTACTCCATTTATTTAAAAATCAACCACAAATGGTGTTATTTGCTGACGATACTATTAGAGAATGGGATAAGGTTGCAGGAAGAAAATACTTATTTGTAGTGCAACAGAAAAATATATAATTTTTAGAACAATGTTACTTCGGTTGCTAGGACACATAAAAAGCAGTAGACAAGATGTAGTTTATATTAAACTTATAGGTTTGCAACCTCTAACACCGCCCTTTAAACTTATCTTGTAGACATACATCCGTAGCTAGACCTAACTCGTTTAGAAAATACTTATGTTTCTCTACCGACAAAGGTTTAGTTAAGACATCCGCCGTCATTTTGGACGTTGGCATGTAATTTATTTTTACTGCACCATTGCTAACCGCCTCCCGGACGAAATGATGACGTATGTCTATATGTTTTGACCTACCATGAAACATACTACTTTCAGTCAATTTCAAGGCCGACTGATTATCATTGAAAATAGATATTTCAATGTTACTACCTATACATTCGTGCAAGAAAGATTTTATAAACAGTGCTTCTTTACAAGCATCGGAGAGCGACATGTACTCCGCCTCAGTACTCGATAACGCAACGGTACGCTGTTTCCTACTTTCCCAACAAGTAATAGAATTCCCAATTTTGAAAACATATCCCGTATAAGAACGTGTATCAATTTCATTAGAAGCCCAGTCTGCATCAGCAAAACCTGTCACAGATAAGCCAGTTTTCTTATAGGTAATGCAGTAATCTATTGTACCTTTAAGATAACGCAAAACACGTTTAGCTGCTTTCCAGTGGACATCGGAATAACAGTTATTGAATTGACTTAATACGCTTACAGCGTGACATATATCAGGGCGCGAACAGACCGCTACATACATAAGACAACCGATCAATTCCCGATACTCCAAACTGTCATCTTTTTTTTCAGCTTTGTTCAATTTTTGACACTGCATTGGAGTTTCAACAGATTTGCAGTCTTGCATTTTGTATTTCTCTAATATCTTTTTAATATATGCACTTTGATCTAGAGTGATCTTGCCATTCTCTTTCCTGATTCTTAATCCTAGAACTCTTTCTACAGGACCAAGATCTTTCATCGCGAATTCTTTCATCAGCAATGATTTAGTTTTAGTTTTTTCCGCATTACAATTGCTAAAAATTACTAAATCATCAACATACAATGCGATAATCACAAACTTGTCGCCATTTCGCTTTATGTATACACATGGTTCAGAGAGCAATCTCTTAAACTTGAGTTTGTTGACAAGAACATGATTGATCTTTTCATTCCACGATTTAGGCGCTTGTTTTAGACCATAAACAGCTTTGCGTAGTCGATACACTTTATTATTGCCTCTACCTTTTTCAAAACCTTCTGGTATTTCCATAAAAATGATTTCTTTTAAATCACCGTTTAGAAAGGCTGTTTTTACGTCCATGTGGTCAATCTCCATGTCATACTCCATAGCCAAAGCTAATAACATTCTTATGGTTTCGTATCTCACTACAGGTGAAAAAGTTTCAAAATAATCCACTCCATACTTTTGTGTAAATCCTTTTGCCACTAGACGTGCTTTGTATTGTAATAGTTCACCATTAAGCCCTCTTTTCTTCTTAAATATCCATTTGGTCTTTATTAGCTTTGCACCTTTCGGCAAATCGGTTAAGGTAAAGCACTTATTGTCCAAAAAGGACTGATACTCGTCTTTCATAGCAGCTTGCCACTGCTTGGCTTCAGGACTATTCAACGCTTCTTCAACTGTTCTTGGATCATCACTGCTACACGCCTCCCCCGTCAAAAAACCACACAGGAAGGAGTTCTCATCAGCTTCCACGTATTCTGCTCTCGAGTCATCTGTCTCAAATGAAACATCTGGAACATAAGTAGCATCTGAGTGATGATCTGTGACCAAGCTACTGGTCGAAGCCTCGCTATCATTAGCATCATCAGTAGTCACAGAAGTTTGTTCTGACTCTGTTCTATTCTCGGTTACACAAGGAGTCTTAAGTTCTATTACCACATCTGATTCTACTTTAGTGAAGTTCAGATGCTTGAGGAATTGATTCTCAATGAACTTAACATTTCTCGCTATTGTTAGCTTATAGCTCTCAACATCCAAGAGCCTGTATCCTTTTGTGTTCTCACAATATCCCGCGAATATGTAAGGTTTAGATTTGCGATCCAGTTTATTACGATTATTTTGTACAGCATATGCTAAACAACCAAACACACGTAAGTTATCTAAATTTACCTTGTGTCCAGTGTAAATTTCTTCTGGAGTTGCACCTCTAACTGCCTTTGTAGGTGAGCGATTTTTAATGTACACCGCAGTGTTCGCAGCCTCAGCCCAAAAACGTTGATCCAAACCTGCTTCCAGAAGCATACAGCGCACCGCCTCCATAATCGTTCGGTTCGCGCGTTAGGCAACTGCATTTTGCTGTGGACAGTGAGGAACAGTAGTATGATGCCGGATTCCACACTTACTCAAATACTGCTTAAATCTCGTATTGATGTACTCGCCACCATTATCGCTTCTCAGGATTTTAATCTTTTTATTAGTCTCGTTCTCTACAAGAGCTTTAAAAATCAAAAAATACTCAAAAACTTTGTCTTTCGATTCTATTGAATAACAAAATGTCTTCCTAGAAAAATCGTCAATAAATTAATATTAGCAAATATCTCGCACCGCTTATAGATTTCACTAGCATAGGGCCGCACACGTCCGTGTGAACCAGTCCTAACACCTCACTTGCACTGAAAAAGATTTCTTAGGGAAAGGTAAATTAGTAACCTTACCTTCAATACAAGCGATACATTGCTCGTATGTAGATACATCATAGTCGATACCAGCCGCCATACCACTCTTGAGTAGGTTCATGCTGCGACTATTCAGATGTCCAAGCCGACGATGCCATAAACCCTGAGATTGAACATCTGCCTGGGTACTCAAGGAGACGCTTACTGGCATACTGTGTTCGCGCGAAACGGAATTTATAGACGCATCCCCGGTTTCTAATTTATAAAGACCGCATGCATCCCGTTTTGCTACAGCTACTACCTTTCCGTTTTGGTAAATTTTACAAAAAATCGATATAAATTTTACTTCAAAACATTTTTGTATCAAAATACTGACAGATAACAGATTACATGACAAGTTCGGTATAAAAACTACATTACTGACAGTTATCCATTGGTTTTGTAAAAAGAGTTTCACATTACCACGACCCGACGTAAAAAGTTTTTCACCGTTCGCAACGCTTATTTCTTTTGGCGCTTATATCACACACAAAATCATGCAAAATGTTTCTATTATTGGTCATGTGGCAAGTTGCACCACTGTCGACGTACCACACATCTCGATCCAGCTTTACCGTCAGAGCCGACAACATAGTCGTCCTGCCAGGAGTTTTCTGAACCTTCTCCTCTTGACAACTGGCACTAGATGGCTTATCCTTATGCGGAGCTTTCTGTCTGCAATCTCTAGCGTAATGGCCTAATTTTTTGCATCGAAAGCACTTGGGACGCTTCGAGATCGAAATCGAAGTCGTTAGGGCATTCTGTTCCGTACCTTCTGCATCACCTCGTCTCTGTGCCTCCTGGAGTAGTTTAGTTTTCACCAGTTCACTTGAGAGAGAAAGGCTACTATGCTCTAACGTCATAATGAGTGGGTCAAACTGCTTGGGGAGCCCACTGAGCATTATAGCAACGAACTCGTCTTCCAGAGAAGCATTTATGTCTTGCAGTTGTTGGGCTGTATCTAGAATTTTTGTAATATACGCCTCAAAATTAGAGCAGTTTGACAGTATGGTCAAACTGCTCTAATTTTAAGCTAAATAGCATTCTGAGGAGACCTAATCTTCTACACAGACCTTTGTCCTCGAACGAATTCTGTATATTCTTCCAGGCCTGAAATGCAGTATTGCAATTCCTGACAACGGAGTAAACAGATGGCTGAACACTGAGGCAGATTCGTGCTAGCGCTTTTTCCTGTTTCTTCTTGTCTTCGCATTCTGGTTTATTTTTCTTATCGACCTCGTTGACACATTCAAACAAGTCTTCATGAATAAGCAACATCTTCATTTGAAATTTCCAGTTGGTGTAATTATTTACTCCGGAGAGTTTTTCAATTGCGATGGATTGGTTACTCATTTTCGCGATTTCTTACTTGATAATGCAATTAATTATAATTATCATACGCGTTCTGTTTCCTCACGCTCTGCTACCATATTAGAGAATGGGATAAGGTTGCAGGAAGAAAATACTTATTTGTAGTGCAACAGAAAAATATATAATTTTTAGAACAATGTTACTTCGGTTGCTAGGACACATAAAAAGCAGTAGACAAGATGTAGTTTATATTAAACTTATAGGTTTGCAACCTCTAACAGATACTTCCTTAATTTTTAAGGTAGATAGACGTGCTACAAATTTTGACGACGTAAATAACGCCCTACTGCAGGTCCAAAATTGGTTCACTGCTAATAATTTAGTATTAAATGGAAAAAAAAAAAAACTAAGTGCGTAAAATTTTCTTTACCAAATGTCAAAGTAGTAATTGTGAGATAGTATTGAATCAAGAGAAACTAGAATTTGTCGATAAAACTGTTTTCCTGGGGATCACGCTCGACTCAAGGCTACAATGGAGTCCTCATTTAACATCTCTTACAGGACGGCTAAGTTCAGCAGCAATAATATGCTGTCAGAAAAATCCGTCAATTTACTGATGTAGATACCGCGAGGCTAGTCTATTTCAGTTATTTTCATAGTATCATGTCTTACGGTATTTTACTTTGGGGACGGGCTGCAGACATCGAGTCTATTTTTATTCTGCAGAAAAGAGCGATCAGAGCCATTTATTATCTCGGCAGGCGCGACTCTCTTAGAGAACTGTTTAAGGATATTAACATCATGACGGTACCTTGTCAATATATCTATGAAAACATCATGTACGTAAGAAAAAAACTACATCTTTTTAGTAAAAGAGGTGATAGACATCATTATAGTACAAGAAATAGGGACCTATTAGTACAACCAGGTTTCAGACTGGCTAAGGTAGACTCATCTTTCATGGGGTAATGTTTAAAATGTTATAATAAAATTCCTCCCCACATACTTCAACTTAATGAAACGAAATTCAAATCTTGTATAAAACGCACACTATGTAGGCAGGCTTACTATAAGTTGGGAGATTACATCACTGATAAAAATGCTTGGCTCATTGCTGGTCCTGCTCCACAACTAATTGACATACACACTGATTAACATTTTGAAAATACTGTTGGAGCTGCTGAAGATTGTAAGACCATTTTTGTATTGTATAAACTCAATTTCCTTTGTATTATATAATTGCATAGCACAGGTGTGAGTACTATGTACTAAAGAGCTACCATTTACCGGGTAATATTTCATTGACTTGAATGTGCCCTGGTGGCTGTGAGTATGTCATGCTCACTCAAATGTCTCGCTGATGGTGGCGTGTGTGTTGGATCATTTAGCTCCCTTCAAAATGGTTGAGCTAAATGGTGCCGATCCATGCGTCATGTTCGTGAGCGGGCGCCGTCAGTTGGGACTGGTCATCTCTTAGCTGCCATGGCTTATTTTAATTTATTTTAAGTTTTTGAATGATTCTTTTTTTCTTCTTTTTATTACGGACGCTTTTAAGAACGTGCACGTCTTATTACATTGTTCTCACATGCATAATTTCAAAATGAATGATGTAACCAATATTTTGTATCAATTTTTTATTTTATTTAAAAGAGTGTCCATGGAGTTTCTTGCCCGTTCTTCTCCATAGGTACCTACTACGCTTTGGAATGGGCAACTAGCTTCATATTTTTGACTGAACGACCCCTTGACAATTCAAAAGTGCCTGTAAATGGTTTAATTGAAATAAATGCTTTGAGTTTGAGTTTGGGTGACACTTTCATTCCTCATTGAGACTCCTCTGTGCCTCGCAAGCATGTTAAGCTGTTGGTCCCATTTGCCATAGATTTACCATCTGTCATTATATCCAGTAAAAAGCTTCTGAAATCTGTCAACCCTGTAAGAGTATTAGTATAATTATATCCCATTGATTGGACTGTGGTCTGATGGCAGTTGTAGGTTGGACTAAAAATGAACCCAACATAGTTAGGACAAAGCTAGGTAGATACATGGGTAGGTCCCTATTGGTATTTTCTCCATGACTTTCGCTTCATAAAGACGCTACCTATTTAAACAGTGTGATGAGTGCCCGTCTATCCAGCTATCTCAAAGTGCTTTGTCGTTGTAGTGTTGTATATTTATGTCTACTAGCATTTAGAAAGGACAGGTGTATGACATTCACTTAAGAAGTGAATGTCATACACCTGTCCTTTGCATGGTTACTGAAATGCTAATTTTATTTAATTTGAATTGTACGTGACTGTGCTGCTGGTGTGATTATGATAAATAAATTCTTTTGGTTTCCTATATTTACTTATTTTTTTCAAAGCAGGATTGGACTTGTAGATCATACAAATATTTGTTCGGTGCGGGAATCGAACCCGCGACACGCAGCGCAGCAGTCAATCGCTTAACTACTGCGCCAACCGTGCCGTATTAATCTTTATCTAATAAATTATTTTCGACCCGTCGGCCCTTGCGGCCGTTATTACTTAGCTACGACCATACATATTGTTCATGAAGAAACCATAATCCCATAATCATTATTGTTAAAATTTAAAAGTTGATGTGAAGCTCGATAGATGGTGTTGGCGTCGAAATAGATCTCGCTATGGTTTCGTTACCACAATTTGGTTAGGATCTCGCCATTTTAATTAGTGGTGGGTCGCTATCGCATTTTTGACGAACGAAACGCAACCGTTTTGCTGACGACGATAACGGTTGCAGAAAACGGTCGTCGTTGCAACTGGTTTCAGGACGTAGATCAGTAACGTAGACACAATTAAGTTCTGTTCACGACTTTACCAGCTCGGTAAAAATTAACTTCACTTCTGATTTAGAATACATGTATAATAAAACGTTAGCTTGTGCGTGAAACCACCTGGTAAAATACTAACAAGTGAAACTACATACATGAAACCTATCAAATCTCTCTCGTAACCGTATCTTAATGAAAGCTTGCAAACAGTTTTCCTTACCTCCGTCGCGCGTCACCTGGCACACCACGCCCGGCACACGCAGCAGGTGACGTCACCTACCAGCACCACGCCCGGCGCCCGCAGCAGGTGACGCCACCAACCAGCACCACGCCCGGCGCCCGCAGCAGGTGACGTCACCAACCAGCACCACGCCCGGCGGCCGCAGCAGGTGACGTCACCAACCAGCACCACGCCCGGCGCCCGCAGCAGGTGACGTCACCAACCAGCACCACGCACGGCGCCAGCAGCAGGTGACGTCACCAACCAGCACCACGCCCGGCACCCGCAGCAGGTGACGTCACCAACCAGCACCACGCCCGGCGCCCGCAGCAGGTGACGTCTCCAACCAGCACCACGCCCGGCGCCCGCAGCAGGTAACGTCACCAGCTGGCACCAATCCCGGCGCCAGCAGCAGGTGACGTCACTAACCAGCACCACGCCCGGCGCCAGCAGCAGGTGACATCAACATCTAGCACCACGCCCGGCGCCAGCAGCAGGTGACGTCACCAACCAGCACCACGCCCGGCGCCAGCAGCAGGTGACGTCACCATCAAGCACCACGCCCGGCGCCAGCAGCAGGTGACGTCACCAACCAGCACGACGCCCGACGCCCGCAGCAGGTGACGTGAGACATGCACAGGAGCTTGACGACGTAAATAACGCTATGCTAAAGGTCCATAATTGGTTTACTGTAAATAATTTAGCATTAAATGAGAAGAAAACTAAATGCATAAGATTCGCGTTACCGAATGTTAGAAGTAGTGAATGTCACGTTATACTGAATAAGGAGACACTAGAATTCGTCGAAAAAACGGTTTTCCTGGAAATCACGCTTGACTCAAAACTACAGTGGGGTCCTCACTTAACATCACTTGCAGGGCGGCTAAGTTCAAAAATATATTTCAAAAATATCAAAAGAGTTCGTAGGTAAGTAGAGATCTACGTTTTGGAATGGGCAACTAGCTTCAACTTTCTGACTAACTGACTGACTCTTTGACAATTCAAAAGTTCCTGTAAAGGGTTTAATTGAAATAAATGCTTTAGAGTTTGAGTTTGAGTTTGACGTCACCAACCAGCACCACGCCCGGCGCCAGCAGCAGGTGACGTCACCAACCAGCACCACGCCCGGCGCCAGAAGCAAATGACGTCACCAACCAGCACCACGCCCGGCGCCAGCAGCAGGTGACGTCACCAACCAGCACCACGCCCGGCGCCAGCAGCAGGTGACGTCACCATCCAGCACCACGCCCGGCGCCAGCAGCAGGTGACGTCACAAATCAGCACGACGCCCGACGCCCGCAGCAGATGACGTTACCAACCAGCACCACGCCCGGCGCCAGCAGCAGGTGACGTCACCAACCAGCACCACGCCCGGCGCCAGCAGCAAGTGACGTCAACAACCAGCACCACGCTCGGTGCCCGCAGCAGGTGACGCCAGCAGTGCCCACTTCACATGTAGCTAAGTACTGACCAGTTCATGTCCGCTTCTGGAATTGAGATTGGTTTGGATTATAATTTAGAAGACATTCCGTCGTGGAGCAAACCGGTCGTTTTCCCTCAAAAACAATAGTTACTTAGTGTGTGTAACAGTGCGTGTGTGAACTAATTAATTACCCATCAGTGTTATCACCCAACTTTTTGTGCTCGTGTGGGAACTTCACCTACCTATTGTCACAGAGGACGGTTGCACACTGAGACATGACCACAATAAGCAGCACGTAGACGAACATATCAGTGAAGTCGACGATCCATCTGGTGAAGTGAGTGTAGAATGTGTCGATGGTTCCTTAACGGGCGGAGCATACGTAGTTCATACAAACGTAATAACAAAATAATTTGTAAATCAGTGTGTATTTATTCAGATTGGATTACAGAATAATATAGGCTAGGCTCCCAAATATATTTTGAATGGACACTGCTATAAGACGAGTTAAGAGGAATTTCAGATTTCTATAGAAAACTTATTTTTCTATAGAAATTATTTTGGTATTACCTACGTTTGTATATTTTGGTATTACGTTGATACAGCTCGGTTAGTCTATTTTAGTTATTTTCATAGCGTTATGTCCTACGGTATTCCGCTGTGGGGCAAAGCTGCTGATATTCAAAATATATTTGTTCTTCAAAAATGAGCTGTTTGAGCAATTTACCAGCTAGGTGCCAGTTTCTCTGAGAGATTTTTTCAAAGATATCGGTATCCTCACAGTCTAGTAGTAGTCTATTGGCTGAGGATGTGGCTGCATGACGAGTGCTGTGAGCACTAAATATACGAGACGTATATAAACCGCTACTGTAAAGTGTATCTTTTATCCAGCGACTAAGTGTTTGTGATGAAACTTTTGAGTGTGGTTTTTTGTAACTTACAAATAAATAATCATTTTTGCGAAGTGGTTGAGTTTTATGTATATAAACCTCTAAGCATTTAGCGGGACAGATCGAAAAAAGGTAATCTTAAATCTGGTTGTAAAGAATATAGCAGAATTTACTTGAACGTTGTTTAATTTTATTAATGAAAACGTTTGAACGCGATGCGCAGTCACCAAAGCCAATAGAGTTATAGTCTTTTTGGAAAGAGTTTCCAAGATCTGTGTTAGGCCATTTTGTCAAGATCTGTGTTAGGCCATTTTTGTGCTAAATAATTTAGAACGGTGGTTGGATCCCACGTAGAATTATATTTTGGATTACTAAGCCTTAATCTGTAAACTCCTTTCATAAATCGCTTAATTCGATCATCGTTTGTTTTATATGAATTAATAGTACCGTACTTTGCCCCTTTTTCAAAAATTGTGGTAAGATAATGAATGACTACAGGAATTGAAACCGAGGAATAATCATAACTATGTTTATTACAATAATTTAACCAAGATTATATACAAACATCGTATTGTTTATAAGTGGAATCAGATAATGATGATAACATAATTTCAATGGATTTATTAGATAAATATCTTTTTAATAATGTTTGCCTGAAAGCTTCGCGGCAACCAATTTCAAGGTGCGGTGCAGATTGTGAGGGGTTCTGAAAGGAGAAGTTAACAATTTTACGTTTGGTCAAAATAGATTGGTTTGGAACAAATTATTTTTTGGAAAACAGGGAACCAGGGTTGTGTTGGCCAATATGGTACAACTACTATGCCATTTGCTTTGTCATTAATTATTTTTTGCATTGTTTTTGTAATGAGTGAAAACGGTGGAAATGCGTAGAATAATTTATTTTTCCATGGAATGGTGAAAGCATCGATTGCATATGCATCAGGGTCGTTTTTCCATGTTATGTACCTGGGACACTTAGCATTACACCTACTCGCGAAAAGGTCTATTTCAGGGTATCCAAAACTATGTGTTATTTGATTGAATGCATCGTCATTGAGTTCCCATTCAGTGTCCTGAAATTTCATGCGTGATAATTGATCTGCTTGCAAAAATAATTATGCTACGCCTTTCACACCACTGCCAAAGTTCTTTAGTGACATTATGCAAGTGTTCAAACTGTATGCTGCCCATGCGATTTATACAAGATATAGCAGTTACATTATCAATTCGTAATAGTATTTTTAAATTATACGATTCGTGGGCAAAACATTTAAGTGCGAGAAAAGCGGCTTTTAACTCTAACTCGTTAATATGTACGGTTCTTTCACTATCTTTCCAATAGCCAAACATTGACCTGTGTTGCAATAAGCTCCCCAACCCGTACATGACGCGTCGGAAAAGATTTCTAAATCATGTCGATCACAAGTTAAAGAAAATGCACCATGATCAATATGATCTAACCATCACAACATATCACTATGTAAGCTGTTGGGGAGCCGGACTAACTGTTCGTAACTAGGATTGGTAAGTAAACAGGAATATTTGAATTGTTCAAAGAGTTTATTGTAAAGCCATGCATACCGAATTGCAGGACAAGCTGAAATTAATAAACCTATGAACCGAGCAAATTCACGAAGTTTACATTTACGCTTTTTCAAGAAGCTAGAAATGTATTCTTTAATTTTTGACTTTTTTGTACCAGGTAATTTTAATAACATGTTTTTTGAGTCGAATTCGAAACCTAAAAACTTGCATACTATTTGCGGTTCTAAGCAGCTTTTTTCTGTATTTATTATGGAACCTAAGTTTTCAAAATATTATTGTTAAGTCAACGTTATTTTGACATTCACGAAAAGTAGTACCAATACAAAAGGTATCATCGATATACATAACTGATATCATGCCATGGGTTCTTAGATATTCTATAACTGGCTTTAATCATTTTGTAAACACATATGGAGCAGTGCATAAACCAAACGGTAAACAGTTAAATTCATAAAGGGTATTATTGTATTTAAAACGGAGGTATTTTCGGTGAGATTTATGTACGGAAATTAATAAGTAAGCATCTTTTAGATCAATTGATGCCATATAACAGTTTTTTGTTATAAGCTTTGAGGCTGTACGATAATCCTCCATCTTGAAATGTTTGGTCTCTACGAATTTGTTTAAACATTTGGTTCAATATGAATCTCTTGTCGCCGTTTGGTTTTTGCACTAAAAACACACTCGATATAAATTCTCCTTTAACAGAATTACAATGAGATATTGCATTGATATTTAGTAGGTTTTTGATTGATTTATCAAAATCTTGGGCTTCTTGAATATTCTTAGGAAAAACATTAGGAGAATCAGTACGATATGGTGAACATTTAAAAGGTATTTGGTACCCTTTGATCCAGGACAGAATCGTTTTGTCAGTTGTGATAATTGACCACTTTTTGAAAAAAATACTGGAGCCTGCCAGCGGTTAGTACCTGATCAGTTACTTTCGATGCGGTGGCCTCGTCGGGGACGGGTAGCGGCGCGAACTGCCGCTGGCTTGCGGCGGTGGCGGCGGCCGATACACAGGGCGAGCAGCTCCTCGCCTCGTATTGTTCGGCTTGTTGTCCGCCTTGCGGTGCTGAGGGTTGAAGTTTAAATGGCCCTTGTTTGGACCTTTTGGGACACCTTTGGGCTTGTTAAATTTTGGTCTTAGGGCGTGTTTCAAGGCATCTGCTGATTGCTGCATTGTCTTAGTGGCTTTAACCTTGTCGGTAACATTTTCCCCAAATAAGAAACTACCCCTTTTTGTTTCAAGCAAGGCGTCCTTTAAAGGACAGTGGGCAAAATACACCCAGCTCCGCCAGCCATATATTAAATATGACTCGAAACACCTAACAAATATAAGCATTTTTAATAATCGCGCATAAAAAAATATCCCCGAGGTCATTAGAAAAAACTGTTTACGTATCTAAACTGAGTAAAATATTTTTCTCTCTAGATACCGTTTTTTTAATATTATTATTAACTACAATAACGTGAGTCTTAACAAAAGGTATGGGCCAGAGACACGACAAAGGCTGGCCGACCATAAAACCTGCGCTCGCACTTACCCCCCCGCCGCGCGACCGACGGGTCGTTGCAGGTAGTTGATTCGTAATCAACACAGTCCTTCGTGTTACTTCGTTGTGATTGTGCGCTCTCTTATTACGATACCTACTTAAATAACCGACTACACGCTTCGGACTTTGAAATACGTTTATCTGCTTTGTGATTTGGTTTTTTTTTAAGTGGAATTATGTTTCTTCCTAGTCGTGGAACAGTTTGTTTGATTTGTAATCGGTCCGTATTACGTAGAAGACGATTGACTATAACGAATCAATTGTTCGAACAAAATCCAACGGCCGCAAGATTCATCTTAAATAACGTTGGATCGGACCAAGTAAGTACCTACTTACATAATAATTATGTTATTATTAAACATACACCCTTACTATTATTGAATGAATGTTTGTAAGATACGTCAATATCTATAGAACTATATAAACATCTTTACTGCTCTTAAACAAAATGTAGAAAAAAGTACAAGAATGGTATAACGTCACATTGCCACGTTCTCGGAATTTGAATTATAAACACTTACCCAATTTTTGCGCGCTCGGCGCTCGGTTAGTCGCCTTATCGGTTATGAGTCATGTTATTGTAAAGCTTGTGGTATTAAAAAAGTTTCACCTTTCTATAGGTAGCTAGGTTGATTCCTTGAATTGAGTTACCTAAACTTGCAATCATAAAATAAATAGTTACTAACTCTATTTTGTTTTATTACAGATTGCGTTTAACAATGCAGAGTTCATTTGTCGTCCTTGTTACCAAAGAGCTACGGCATCATCTGGGACTACGCCACCAACAGCATCAACATCACACACTCCTCAAGGTCACATTAATCCACCATTTGCCCCCGGCGCTGTACATCAAGTTGGTATTCCAGCACAAGATGTCTTTGCCGCTCCACATCAAGTGAATGTGCAAGTACAAGATGGCCCCGCAGTTCCACATCAAGTTAGTGTGGCAGCACAAGATGCCCCTGACGCTCCATATCACGTAGATGTACCACACCAAGAGGATGCACCAATGTTAGATGCTTCTGATATTGATAATACAACAATTGTATTACCGGATGTTTCTCGACCACCGAATTCAGCCAGAACATGTATGGTTTTAGGATGTCAACAACATTCACTACATCGAATTCCAGAAAAACAAAAAATTCGTTTGATGCAAGTTTATAATTACTACATTCCAGAATTCGCAAGGATTTGTGAGATACATCTGCAATCAAATGACTGGGAAGGAATGACGAACGCGTCAAACGTGATGCATAGTTTTAATGCTGGTCAAGTGACCGACATAATAAATATGATGAAAAAAGCTGCCGAAAATGCATCGCGGTTAGATTTTGAAAATATAGAACAATTTGACGAAGACGAACTTTACTACTTCACGGGTCGAACGCGCGAAGAATTCTTTACAACTATGGAACAGACTCCGTCACTATCTATAACTTGCAATCGGCCAAATACTGCTCTTGGAATAATGTTAACGAAACTGAGAACGGGAGAACCTAATGAGAGGTTATCGTTGTTATTTCACATGAGTCGGAGAAGCTTAGAACGACTAATGAAGTCCGCCCGTGATGCTCTGATAAGAGACTTTGTTCCGACACACTTGGGTTGGGATAATATTACAAGAGAACAAATAGCTCAGCGAAATCTGCAAATACCGAACGCACTATTTGGAAATGCAGAGTCGGTTATTGCAGATAGAAAAGCCATCATTATTTGTGATGGGACGTATATATATATTAATAAAAGTTCGAATTTTTTGTTCCAAATTGAAACCTATAGTCCCCACAAATACAGCAATCTATTAAAACCGTTTATGTCTGTGTGTTCGGACGGCTTTATAATTGAGGTCACCGGTCCACATGGTGCTAAAAAGTCCGATGCATCAATAATTCAGGATATAATAAATAACGAAGACCATCCGTTTCATTGGCAGTTCAGGCCAGATGATATTTTTATTTTGGATAGAGGATTCAGAGACGTTGTTTCAGACCTCGAAGCGTTAGGTTATGAAGTGCATATGCCACATACCGTTCACAGTGGGGAAACACAGCTGACAACATCGCAAGCAAACGAATCCAGAAAAGTCACGCTTATCCGATGGGTCGTTGAAGTAGTGAATGGCCGTTTTAAACGTGACTTCAAGCTGTTTCGCCAAGAATATTTCCATAGTGCAATGCCACACATGTTCGAAGACTTTCGAATTGCTGCTGCATTATTAAATTGTTTTCATGTGCCTATTACTGATAATGAGTATGCGGTGGAGATAATAGAAAGAATAAATGAAAGACAAGACATGCAAAACATTTTAGGTGAATTCGTCACAAGACGTGGCATGAATAGACAACGAGTAAGATTCCAAGAAATGAGTGCTGAAATTCCGGGCTTAGAAACATTTCCTTTGCTTACCCAAAGGGAACTGATTATTTTTGCCCTGGGTACATATCAACTAAAGTTGGCAAAAAGTTATTATAGTGAGCATGTTCGGGGAGATGGGCACTTCAATATATCGCTTTACCGAGAAACCGAACAACTCGTTGCCGAGCTCAATAACACTGGCATTGAAGGAACGAACCTGTGGCTTTTGAAAGCAAAGATACATTCCAGGTACACGAGGTCGAAGTTTTATTACTCATACGTGGTAATAAACGATGATGAGAGTGGATTGAATGCACTGAAGCATTATTATTGCTCATGCAAAACAGGGAACCGTACCTTGGGGTGCTGCGCTCATGTAATGGTCATAATATGGTTTTTGAGCCTGGCAAGATATGAAGAGAATATCCATAGACCGGCTCTCTTCTTGGACTCAATAATAATAGATCACGAATCTCGATAATAATCAAACCACCCAATGAGAGAAGCAAACTATGGAAAGTATAGCATCCACCTCCCAACTTCGTTAAGCCCCGGGAATATGTAACTCCCGGACGTGATCTGCAGTGGTCTATATGGAAAGCTCTTAACGCACCCAATTGGGCCGCTGCAGACACAATTTGTTGAAGTGTAGGATTACTGACCCATCTAACACCCGGTGCGAGTGCGGTGCTTCTGATAAGAGCATGTTCCACTTTGCCACTGCTACTGATGCCGCGACCAATGTGGCCACCTACTGGGTTCAATCAATATTAAAACATCGAAGAAGAGTGCTACCGACACGAAAAGAAGAAGAAGAAGAATTCATTTGTTTCAGTTTATAACGCAGTTATTGAGATTTTTTGTTAAATATCAATAATATAAATGTTTTATAGATGTTAAGTTCGTTTCAATAATGCTCAGTAAGTTAAACCTATTCGACTTAAAATAAATAGAGAACCCTGGGACAGAATTGAATGCCCATTGGCACAGACAAACATGGCTGTGATACCTTCCAAACAAAAGTAGTCTAAGCTCTGGCGGACGTGGGTGTGCCGTCCATACATTTTTGCCCACTATCCTTTATATTAATGGATGAAATGACAAAGCTACGTCTTGTTTTTGTCTCCTAAAAATGACTGTCGCACAATATACGACAAGCGTCACTGATAGGTTTCAAGAGTTTTTGTTTGGACGTTTCATTTGGAATTATCATGTCAGTAGCGGATGCTAAGGCTGACAATGCTATGCCAAGCTGATTTTGCTTGTACATGAGCGCCGAATCGTTTTTTACCAGAGTATCCTGCAGAGCTGCCTTTACTTCCCGGTTGAGAGCTGGCGCTAGCATTAGGTCACAATTTTTAGGTATGAAATAACTTTTTTAAAGTTTTTCCTTTACGTCCTTAGCCAAGCCCTTAGTAAGGATGTCTTGCCATCGATTGGCAATGTCCTTATGAACAGACGTCCCCATGGTTATGTCCGTCTTTGGAGCATCGCCGAGTAACTGCAGAGTGACTTCATCTAAGTCTTGGTCTTCCATCACTTCTGGCTCTGCTTCTGCCGAGGTACCGGATGTAGGCGACAAAGGCACGGTGCATAGCGGTGGTGGAGCTGGTGGTGGTGAAGCAGGGCATGGAGAACAAGCACGTGGCGAGGCACTAAGCGGCGACGCAGGAAGCGGTGAAGCTTGAAACAAGCAGGCTTCCTCATTTTGCGACATACCACAGTCCACATCTAGTTAGTGTGAAAAATCTGCGAAAAACGTTTCTTTTTAGAATACGTTCGATAATAAGTGCAATACTTAATACTTTTTAACGTGACAGAGGAAACCCAAGTTTGGTAGCCTCGCATCTCTTAGACAAGTAGATATTATCTTAAAGATTAAGTGACAGTATCAGCCCAAGTATGGCAGTACGCATCACTTTTTATAATGACAGAGGAGACCCAAACTTGGTAACCTCGCATCACTGATAATAATTGTGTAACTTACTGTGTAAGTCTTCTTCGGATGAAGAATTAATACGGTGATTAGTCGTTGCCTGCAATTTATTTTGCAATTTTTGTATTTTTCGCCGTATTTCTTCTTCAGTTTTTTCTACCTTCCTTTTCTTTCCCATTTTGAGGAGCTAGATCAATGTGTAGGAGCGGAAACGTGCGAAGGCTTGAGCACGGAAACGCGGAATGATATTAAAATGGCTGTGAACCGTTAAAGAAAAATAGTGTAGTGAGGCAAAGTAGTGGTAAACGGATACAGTGTTGCCAGTGAAATGAAAGTAAACACCTTACCAAAAAAAAAAAAAAAACTTTTACTTACCTCTAAAAATCCGTGCAAGGCTGGTACATGGAGGCGCTGCTACAATACGTAAACAAGAAATCGCTTCGAATGAAGCTGTGACACATAATGTCAACAATTCGGAATTTTATCAACGTTTGATCATACTGTGCACGCATGGAAGACATATAGGAGTCGGTTGGCACAGTGGTTCATAGCTAACGAAATTGCTGCGGTGAGTGACGGTAAAGGAACCAAAAGACGCGCGATACTGCTGAGTGCACTCACGGATGGCACCTACAAACTCGCTTCGGACCTTGCATTACCGAAGGAGCTGCCAGAGGTGCCATACGAAGACATATTGCGTTTATTAGACGATCATTTTACGCCGAAACGCTGCGGGTTTGGTGAGCGATCTAATTTTTATGCTGCATCACAACAAGCAGACCAAACTCCACACAATGGGCAGCGAGACTACGAGGGCTGACCGCTCATTGTGGTTTCAGCAATGTAGAAGAAGCGCTGAGGGACCGATTCGTAATGGCGATGTTGCCGGGACGTGAGCGGGACAAACTTTTTTCCCAAGACTTGTCGGAGCTGACGCTGGCTAAGGCGATCGAGTTAGCGGAAACGCTACGAAGCGCAAGCGCCGGGGTTGCAGCCACCGCGGACCTCGCGGGGCAGTCAGAGCAACAGCTGTACAAGATTGACCAGGCAACAACGAAAAATCCGGAATCGAAGGAAAAGTGTTCAGTGATTGGTCATACAAATCATACGTCAGTGAAGTGTCGTTTCGCAAAATACAAGTGCCAAAAGTGTAACATTACGGGTCATCTTCGTAGAATATGTAAGAAAGTAAAACACATTGCCACCAGCTTTTAAAAATTAGTTGTAAAAATGGTGAACCAATGGTTGAGACGGTGACAATCCTGGGGGTAGATTTACAATTTGAAATCGATAGCGGGTCAGCGTTTACAGTTATATCGGACACTACCTACAATAATTATTTCTCAAGCAATCCATTGTTACCGACTAGAAAACAACTATATACCTATGTCGGAAATAAAATACATTGTATCTGAGTATCACGGTTACCCGTCACATACAGTGGACAGACTCATGAACTCAACGTTTACGTAGTAAATAGTGGCACCGGGCCCCCGTTATTAGGTCAAGACTTCATCTCAAAGTTTGAATTGGAGTTTTTGCCGTGCAAGTTCTTAAACAATAGTGATAACATGTTTAAACAATGGCAGTCGCAGTTTCCAGAAATTTTTTCTGACAAATTAGGAGCGTTTAATAATTATAAAGTTAAATTACAAATAAAACCCGGCTCGCAACCAATATTTTTTAAGGCGCGTCCCATCGCTTTCGCGCTAAAAGATAGAATTAAATAGTGAGATCGATCGTTTAGTAAAATTAGGGGTATTAAAACCGGTTGAACATACGGAGTATGCGTCACCGATTGTACCTGTGCTAAAGCGCAACGGGACAGTTAGACTGTGTGTCGATTACTCGGTTAGCTTAAACAAACAGCTGATTGTGGAGCAATATCCGTTGCCCACGATACACGAACTGTTTAGCAGATTACATAGGGGTCAACAATTTTCAAAAATTGATTTGTCAATGGCGTACAACCAATTTATATTAGATGAAGACTCCCAAAAATATACATGCATAAATACACATCGTGGTTTGTATAAATATACCCGTATGGTGTTCGGCTTATCTAGCGCACCATCTATTTTCCAGAAAGCGATGGAATGTGTCTTATCAAATATGGATGGAGTGCTATATCTGCTCGATGATGTACTCGTAACAGGACCAACCAGGGACGTACATTTGCAAAGACTAAAAACTGTGCTTGGGAGATACAAGATGCAGGATTAGTTTTGCAAAAGGAAAAATGCGAGTTTTTTAAAGATGAAATAGATTACTTATGGTATAAAATAGATAAACAAGGGCTTAAAAAATCGCCTGAAAAGGTCAAGGCAATTATACAGGCACCTATACCTACAAGTTTAAATAAATTGCAGTCATTTTTAGGGTTAGTAAATTTTGTAAAAAAATGCATCTAGTATTTTAAGTCCGCTATATGAACTGCTAAAAAAAGGGATAAAATGGGATTAGAACAAGATGCATAATCAATTTTTTATTAAAATAAAAGAATTGTTAGCATCAGACCAAGTCCTAACACATTTTAATTAGAAGGCTAAACTAAATCTGACCGTGGATGCCTCTCCAACTGGGTTGGGATCCGTATTATCACAGATAGAAACAGACGGAACCGAACGCCCTATATCATTCGCCTCCCACACTCTAAATGCAGCAGAAAAAAACTATGCTCAGATACAGAAGGAAGCCACTGCTATTATTTTCGGGATACGACGTTACCATCAGTATTTATATGCCAGGTCTGATCCATTCGTGTTAAGGACAGATCCATCCAACCATTAATTTCAATTTTTGGACCGTATAAAGGAATTCCGGAAGTATCAGCAAATAGGCTTCAGAGGTACGCCTTATTCCTCAGTGGATATAACTATACAATAGAATATGTACGTAGTAATAGGAATTGCGCAGATTTTTTATCTCGGGCAAGTCTGCCGGAGTCACAGCTGAGCGATAGTACAAAGTGGGCGGGGCTATCTTCCTGCGCTAACGACGAGCGTGTCGCATGGTTTGGGAATGACTCATTAGAATTATCACCGTCCATCGAGCGCGCTGCTTATACGATTAATTTTGTAATAGACGGGAGCTTACCAGTGACGCTAACAGAATTGCGAGATGAAACGGGTAAAGACACCATTTTAACAAGCGTAATTCAATATGTATTAAATGGACGGCCTAAAAAAATTACAGATATAAGACTGAAACCATACTTTTGTTGTAAGTTACAGCTTTCGTACGAAAATGGGTGTCTAATGAGGGGACACAAAATAATATTGCCATAAAAGTTGAGGAACAGAGTGACGTCAGAGTTGCATAATTCACACCTAGGCATCGTTAAAACAAAAGCGGCCGCCAGAGCACGGATTTGGTTTCCGGGTATAGATAATATGTTGGAAAAAATTATAGGCTCGTGCTACGTATGTACACAGTTACGGCCTTCCCCTCCACGAGCGCCTCTTTCTCCGTGGGATTACCCTCCTAGTTCTTTCCTTAGACTACATATAGACTTGTTGGGCCCCATACAGGGGCACACATTTTTAGTTATTGTAGACGCTCACTCTAAATGGGTGGAGGTTTACGATATGGTAAACACATCAACATCGTTGGCTGTGATTGACAAATTATATGATTTTATGTCTAGATTCGCAGTACCACAGACCATAGTCAGTGACAATGGCACTGCTTTTGTATCTCAAGAGTTTGATAAGTTTTGCAAATCTAACGGCATAGCACACGTTACATCACCAAGCTATCATCCGGCGAGTAACGGTCAAGCCGAGAGCTACGTTAAGCTTAAGATTATAAAAAAAGGGATTAAGTCGTGTATTTTAACGAATAGCAATGTACGCCAAAGCAAATTAAACTTGTTAAAGTACCTTTTCAATTATAGGAACTCAGTTCACAGTACCACGGGATTGTCACATTTGTCACCGGCTCAAATAGTGTACGGTAAAAGTTTAAGGTCACGTCTAGACATGATCAGTCCCAAAACAGTTGAGTCACATGGAGGTAAAAACAAACAAACATTTTCTGTGGGGGACAACGTCTTAAATAAGCACAATATTATTAAGAATATAATTATGTAAATGGAACAGGGGCACTATTGTAAAACGATTAGGCAATGTAATCTAGTTAAGGACATTAACTGTAACACGCAACAACACACTAGAAAACATACAAATCAAATAGTACTATATAAGGGTACAACAGTTAGAAATGAAACCAACTGGGATTGCGATAACCAAATTCAGGGATTACCACAGCGGGATAATAACAGCACGTCACCAGAATCAGAGCGACCCCTTCAACCAGTGACGGGGGAAGGTGAAGATGTAGTAGAAGATACTGGACAAACTACACAGGACCTAGCAAGTCATATGACGGTAGAACAGGCACCACCGTCCGCTCAGAGCGTGAACCCAGATGAGTACCATGAGGCTTCGCCGGAAAGCAACGATGGCCCAGCGCAAAATGAAAACCCAAACGTACAAAGAGGTAACCCATTATCCCGAGTGTTGTTACGCAATATCCCAAGGATTTATTACGAGTATAAAGGTTTCTTTTAATTACTGTGAAATGGTTAACAGCGTTACTTGTAATAAGGGGAGGAGATGTTGTGTATGTGTGCGTGGCTGCGTCCATGCTTATGTAGTAGTAGTAACCTTACGACGAATAAATCAGTGCATCTTTAGCAAGCAGTCGTTTAACTTGTCATTGTCATTCCCAGATATAACATAAGCAATTAAGCAAAACATTTTTTAGGCTTCTGTGAACATTAGACATTTTTTACAGACATTTAAAGTTCAGAAAATTTGTATCAATACGTTTTTTAAACCTTATTAAAAAAAAAATGGTAAGACTTCGTCTAAGACAACCATGGCTTGAATGGTTCTTAATTGTCTGTACTATCTTCGCCTTCAAGCTTTGCACCTATCTTCCAATCACCCTACACCCATCACCCAATTTTATAAAAACTTAAATATGTCCTTTCAGTCCCACTGCCTTCCGAAAACATAAACAGTTGTAATGTTCGTAGTTTTTTACTTACGTTTTGGCTATTTTAATTAGATAGTGGTGCCGATTCTCTTGTACACCGGACTAAACTAACTAAACTATCACTAAAATTCCTTACTTTTGGCTATGAGAATCTTAAACGCTATTCTGTAGTAAAAAGTCTCTAAATTAAAAAAAATATTTTGACACAACTAAATCGAATTTGACAATTGCGACTCCACGTGGTACATACTTTTTAGAGCCGGAGGCGCGCAGTGGGGGCAGCCTCGACGTGTTTTAAATGGAATTTTTCACTTTTTGTATGGAAAATAAAAAAAAATATTACCTACGTGTTGAGAATTAGGGGTATAAGGTTTTCATAAAGGGGGTCGAAATTTTCATTATTTTTGCGATAGGACACACCATTTTCGAGATATAAGCAAAAGAAAAGAAAAAAATCCAGAACAGTACTGTTTTTGCACCCGAAGTCGAGATGTTCGTGTGAATTTTAGTTCATGACAACTAATAATATTCCACACCATTTTCGGTGGCGATTAAAAATAGTCAGAATTAGTTAGAAAATTAAAATTTTAGGTGAAAAACGTCAAATTCAGAATAGCAAAATAGTCATTTTCACTAAATTAAAATCTCAGTACAATCTTAGTGCTGTCAAACTAAAATATAGTTAAGTTGTGCCACTTTAGTCTATTTCAGAATGGGAAATCATCGTTTGACAGGAGTAAACTAAATTTTGGTGATTTTTAGTCTAGTTTAGACGCATTTGTGACAAGAGAATCGGCACCATTGTATGTTCTCTCCAATTATCTGCATGGCCATTGCCTGTAGTTTAAGCATTCCTAGGCCTCTATATTTCGAGCTATTTAGATTTTCTAGTGCTCATTGGGAGAGCACTAGAAAATCTAACCGTATATATATAGTAGTCTATGATCTAACCTAGTTTGTTTAACTTTTGTAATGTCAGATAATGACAAGCCTAGGTTTTATTTTTAATTTATTGCTAGAGCTGTCAGTAGGTTAGGTTGTATGGGTATTAGACTTTGTTATAAATTATTATTCTTCTTGTATGTTCTAGAATCACATTGCTAAAATTTTGAAATGCCAACCAATTCGAAAAGGAAGGGAGCCGGAGCCATCAGACCAGTTTTTACTCTTGGGCTCGCCTTGGCAGGAGGTCCTGTTGATATAGCGCTCGGTGGGAGGACTGTGGTGTGTGGACTGATAGTGTGGGCTGTGATCGGTGTGGTGTGTGGACTGATAGTGTGGCTGGACTGATCGTTCGTGGGATAACGTCGTTGTCTGCAAACCTGTGACGCCGACAGCCGGTAGCTCTCAGCCCTCTGCCTGTCCTCTCTACCACGGCCTACCCCTCCGAGGTCGGCGACGTGGAGGCCTGACTCGAGAACCCTTTTCATCGCAACCTGCGAGCCTCTTTAAACGCTTGGATCTTCAATTTTTTCTACCCCGGTTTCCCTGGCCTTATATTCACATACATTAAATTATTTTACCATTTACTTTTTCTTTTAAGCCGGGACTCCTCCAGTTCTGGTGATAGTTACCTCGTTGACCTTACATTTTCCCCCTCCCAGGAAAATGTAACGTTACACAGTCAAACATACATATAACTACACATTCACTCACACATCACTCACGCGCATACACATATACACGACACTTACATACATTTAGTCAAATAATATAATTAGTGCTTATGATTTATTTAGTTCTTTTTTATCTTTTATATTCTATATAATATACTCTTCTTTGCATACAAGTACCTGGAACGCTGTCGTCTCTCTTCTTGGAGGTGGGTGCTAATGGCCGCGACACAGTATTCTATACTAAAGCGGTTGTTAGCGATCACAAACTTTCTGTAAAATTTTATTTGTTCCAATAAATATTTTTGATTTTGATTTGAGTTTGACCCTGTATATCTATATGTATAAAAGGAGAAACTGACTGACTGTTGATATATCAACACACAGCCCAAACCGCTGGTCCTAGAGACATGAAACTTGGAGGGTGTGTTCTTTGTGAAGAGTAAGTATCCACTAAGAAAGGATTTTTGGGAATTCCACCCCTAAAGGGGAAAAATAGGGGATGGAAGTTTGTATGAAAGTCCGTCAGTTTTGAAGTTAGGATCTTCAAATTTTGATTTTAGACTGACGATTTAAATTAATCAATACGTATCTCAACGTTTTTGATAATTCTACCCCCGAAGGGTTAAAACGGGGGATAAAGTTGAAAATCCTTCATTTTAGAAGAAAAATAACTACTATCTAACGCAACGGTGTTGTTAGAATTTCAACCCTTAAGGGGGTGAAAAGGGGGATGAAATTTTGTTTTTAATTAAAGTTCTTTATTTTTTAATTTAAAATCACTAATATTTCGGCTTATGGTTGGAAACTAACACAACCTAAATATTTGTTTTTTTTTTTAAATTTCAACCCACAAGGGTCTGAAAGGGGTATGAAGTTTTGTATTGAAGTTGTTCATTCGCAAAATTTTGTATTCAAGTAAAATAATATTTATAAGTACACGTGTACTGTTTCTAACATTACAGTATTTTACATGGAGCGACTGCCTATCTGACCTCCACAACGCAGCAGTTATTAGGTAATACGATACCCCTTGGTAAAAATGGTTGTCAGACTTTCGGGCTTCTGACTTCCCGTAACGACTGTCAAAGATCCACGAATGACAGCCGGGACCAACAGCTTAACATACTTTCCGAGGCACGGACGGGTCTCTGTATCTAAAGATGGTCACCCATCCATAGACCAACCGCGACAAGCGTAGCTTAACCTGATCGATCGACCAGTGCGGCTCTTTTTATTTAGCCACGGGCCCCTCTCCCGGATAACCCCCTCCACCCCCTTCTCCGGGCGAATCAATATAGATATAAATAGATTAGGATAGTTAGGATACGAACAGAATGCAATTCTGCTCATCACTCATAGCAAATAGCGTGATAATAAGTACCCTACAGACTGACCACACTTATAGGGAACATCTATGCAAAATTTGAACAAAATCGATCCGGTAGTTTTTGCGTCATACTTTCAGACCAACAGACAGAAAGAAAGTTGCTCGGAAGCTCGATAGATGGCGGTAGTGGAAAAAATAGAAGTCGCTATGGTTTCGTTACCGCGCATTGTATAAGTACCCCAGTGCTTCGTACCTACGGTACGATTTTCATCCGGTTAAGTAATCTTATCAGAGAAAGTGGTAGCAATTTATTTACTAATTATCAAGATCTGCTTTTTGTATCAATTATAATATTTTATTAATAGGATTGTTTTTTTTTAAGGAGGTGTAATATTGAATAGTCTTTGTTTATAGATTTTAAATTTGAAGGATATTATTTTTAGATTTTTTTCATTAGTTTATTTTTTTAGTCTTTGTTTCTAAATTTTAAATTTGAAGAATATTATTTTTAGATTTTAATTTATTTTTTTACTTTATTTAAGACTAAGGAAATTGGTTGTAAATATGGTTGTTGAAATTATAAATATTGATGGGCAGATGGTACTAAAGTTTGTCGTACCGATCATAGGGGACGGAGCTTGCCTTTTTAGGTCTCTTTCTTTTTTGATGCACGGAAATGAAGAAATGGCATTCGAAATACGTGAACAAATTGTTGATCACGTAAAGCAAAACTGGGATGAGTTTTCTGGTCTTTCTGAAAATGGATGTGGTGATAACTACACTACATCAGACGAATACTATGCTGATATGATTCTGTCTTCAACTTACGGCACATTATGCGAGTTGACAGCAGCAGGCAGAATATATAATTTTATTTTTGAGGTTTACCGCAATTGCAAGTTATATGTAAAGGTTGGTGCTGAAGGTTGTCCAGTTAAGCGCCTTCGCTTTTCAGGCGATCTATCTGGTGGCCATTTTGAAGCTTATGTTTCAGATGAGGAACAATTTTCTGAAGTTGAAATAAATTCTAAACTCAATCCAATCTCTGTAAAGGCTAAGAAAATTACTTCCAGACGTGTTGAAGTAGTCGATAAAATATCTGTGTCATCAACTGATTCAGATCTTTCTACCGACTTTGCTTCCAAACAGCCAGTTGATGTATATATTTATCAGTCGACTTGCTCGATACCTCAAAAGAAAAATAAGAAGCGTAGAGCTAGATATACAGCAGCAACGAGAAAAAATCAACTAAAACAGGCCCAAAAAAAGTATTCAAAAAGTAACCGTACACCTTATCGGAAAGCAGCATCCAAATATATTAAAAAAAACTCAGAAGTGCACAGGCAAGATGCTGCTAATTATCAGCAGGCACATCCTGAAGTGCACAGGCGAGCTGCTGCTAATTACCAGCAGGCACATCCTGAAGTACATAGAGCGGCTCAGTCACAATACAACACGAAGGCTACTGCAAGTCCCTGGATTTCAAAGTACCTTTCAGGTATGTCTTACAATCCAGGAATGGCTTACGACAACGATTCTATGGTGAGTATAGGCAATATGAATAATAAGTGTCAGTGTTGCAATGCACTCAAATGGAAGGACGAGACTCTTGGAATGTGTTGTGGCAGTGGAAAGGTGCAACTCGAAGCATTACATAGTCTTCCTGATCCTCTATACAGTTTGGTAATGGATCTGCACCCTGACCATAAGCATTTTATGAGTAATATTCGTAAATACAACAATTGTTTCCAGATGACATCTTTTGGTGCAAAACAGGTGGTGGAGGATGGCTTTATGCCAACATTTAAAGTACAGGGTCAGGTCTATCATTTGGTTGGAAGCATTTTACCGGAACCAGGTGAGAAAGCTAAATTCTTGCAGATTTATTTCGTTGGAGAAGACGATAGAGAAGTAAGTCTAAGGTGCTCAAATTATCAAGGATTGAAACCAAGTTTGGTTAAACAGTTACAAAAAATGCTTCATGATGTTAACCCTTACATTAAAGACCTCAAAAGCACCATTGATAAAATTCCCCCCACCTGTGAATCGTTTAAAGTAGTCATTCATGCCGACAAGAAACCACTTGAAGGTCATAGAGGACGTTTTAACGCCCCAACGACCAACGAAGTTGCTTTGGTGATGGTTGATCAGCAATTTGAGAAACGGGACATTATATTGGAAAGCCGTAGTACTTCTTTGCGTCGGATAAGTGAACTGCATCGGTCATACGATGCCTTGCAATATCCCATAATATTTTGTTATGGCGATGATGGTTATTCTGTCAACTTGCCTCAACATGATCCCAAAACTAAATTGCCTCTAAAAAAAATGGTTTCGGCAGCCAGTTTCTATTCCTTCCGTATAATGATAAGAGACGGTGAAGATAACATTCTCCCGCGTTTTATCGCTCTTTTTAATCAGTATTTAGTAGATCAATACGCTAAAATAGAAACTGAGAGACTCAATTATATACGACATAATCAGGCAAAGTTACGTGCAGATAATTACGTACATCTTAAGGATGCAGTTAGACGACAAGATGCTGATGCCAATCAATTGGGGCAAATGGTAGTACTACCGTCCTCTTTCACTGGTGGTCCGAGGTACATGCACGAGCGTACCCAGGATGCGATGACATATGTACGCAACTACGGTCGCCCTGATCTCTTTGTGACGTTTACATGCAACCCTCGCTGGGACGACATTACCAGAGTTTTACTTCCTGGACAAAAGTCTTGTGATCGTCACGATATAATTGCTCGAGTGTTTCATATAAAAGTTAAAAAACTGATTAATTTATTGATTAAAGGACAAATATTTGGAGAAATTCGTTGCTACATGTATTCGGTTGAGTGGCAAAAACGTGGTCTTCCACATGTCCACATTCTTCTATGGCTGAAAAGTAGCATAAAGCCAGACTCTATCGACAAAGTAATCTGCGCTGAAATACCTGACCCTGCACTTGACCAAAAACTTTACGAAATAGTAAAGTCGAACATGATTCATGGCCCTTGTGGAAGCTTTAATCATAAATCTCCTTGTATGAAGAACAAGAGCTGCACTAAAAGATATCCCCGACCTCTATTGAGGGAAACACAAACAGGTGATGATGGCTATCCACAGTATCGGAGACGATCCCCTAGCGAAGGCGGTTTTACCGTTAATATTCATGGTGTGGATCTAGATAACCGTTGGGTAGTTCCTTTTAACCCTGTACTATTAAAAACTTTTAACGCACATATAAACGTTGAGTATTGCAACTCTGTGAAATCAATAAAATATGTATGCAAGTATGTTAATAAAGGATCGGACCAGGCTAAATTTGCACTAGAAAATGAAAAAGATGAGGTGAAGATTTATGAGAGCGGAAGGTACATAAGTAGCTCAGAAGCAGTGTGGCGAATTCTTGGGTTTTCCATACATGAGCGTTTCCCCACAGTTGTTCATTTAGCAATTCATTTGGAAAACGGTCAGAGAGTTTACTTCAACTCAAATAATCTCGCTGACAAAATAGCTAATCCACCAAAAACGACGCTTTTAGCTTTTTTCGAACTATGTCAATCAGATAACTTTGCTAAAATTCTACTTTACTCTGAGGTACCCGCATATTACATATGGAATAAGAGTAATTTTGTAAGACGAAAAAGAGGAGTAACAGTTGATGGTTGGCCTGGTGTGATGAAGGAACACGCCTTAGGTAGAGTCTATACTGTTCACCCCAACAATACGGAGTGCTATCATCTGCGTTTACTGCTACATGAAGTGCGGGGACCAACTTCATTTGAAGCACTAAAAACTGTGAATGGTGTGTTGCAGCCTACTTTCCAAGCTGCTTGCAAAATGTTAGGTTTGCTTGAAGATGACCTACACTGGCATGCGACGTTGGAGGAGGCCGCGCTTTGTCAGTCAGCAGCAAAAATGCGAGAACTGTTCACAATTATGTTAGTCTTTTGTCAAATATCAGACCCAATAGCTCTTTGGGAAGACTTCAAAGACTATTTGTCTGAAGATTTTAAGCACAGGCTGCAAAAAGAGATCGGAGACAATGTAGAGAATTTCAAAGACCAAATTTTAAATGAATGTCTATCTGATATTGAAGAAGCAGTGTTAACATTAGGTGGAAAATCGATAGATATGTACGGTTTGCCAAAACCAACCAAGCCACAAGTTGCCGGTAATAGGGAGTATATGAGAGAAACTAATTTTGATACAGTAGCTTTGGAAAGTTTTGTAAATAATAATACGCCATCGTTGACTGCCGAGCAAACGTCTGTATATAACCAAGTCATGACAAGTGTAGAAGTAAGTGAAGGAAAAATTTTCTTTCTGGACGCCCCTGGTGGCACAGGTAAGACTTATCTTTTAAACTTGCTCTTGGCAAAAGTAAGAAGCACTCGAGACATAGCTTTAGCTGTAGCGTCGTCTGGGATTGCTGCTACATTATTAGAAGGAGGTAGAACTGCACACGCTGCCTTAAAACTACCTCTAAATCTTACAAATGTAGAGACACCCTTATGCAATATACCAAAGCAAAGCAATCTTGCCGAAGTGCTTAAAAATACTAAACTAATAGTATGGGATGAAATAACGATGGCGCACAAAAGAGGAGTTGAAGCCTTGAATAGGAGTTTGCAGGACATACGAAATAATAAAAACATAATGGGTGGTATGACGGTGTTGCTGGCAGGAGATTTTCGACAGACTTTACCGGTAGTGCCTAAAGGTACGCGCGCAGATGAGATCAAAGCATGCATCAAAAGATCTTTCTTATGGCCTTCAATTAAAGTTCTAAAACTTACTCGAAACATGAGAGTACATCTCAGAGGTGAAGTTTCTGCCGGCAGATTTGCAGATCTTCTTCTTCAAATCGGAAACGGAAACTTTCCACAAATAGATGGGTTGATACAAATACCATACGAATTATGTACTGTGGTATCAACAGTTGAGGGACTTGTAGATAAAATTTATCCTGATATTAAAAATATTAAAGGCAAACCGATGGAGTGGTTATGCGAGAGAGCCATTTTGACTCCCAAAAACGACCAAGCCGCTGCGATCAACGAAATGTTGATAAATACATTCGAAGGCGAAGAAATGATTTACAATTCTGTTGACACCATGGTCGATATGGACGAGTCGGTTAATTATCCTGTAGAATTTTTAAACTCTCTTAATCCGCCGGGTCTTCCGTGTCACAGACTTATGTTGCGTGTAGGTGCTCCTGTCATGTTACTCCGAAATTTACATCCTCCAAAATTGTGCAATGGAACTAGACTCCAAGTAACAGCTCTCCGCCGCAATGTTATTGAGGCGAAAATACTAACTGGATCTGCCAGAGGAGAAACAGTATTCGTGCCGCGTATACCATTGATACCAAATGACCTTCCGTTTGAATTTAAAAGATTGCAGTTCCCAGTCAAGGTTTGACTATTAATAAGTCACAGGGACAAACTCTAAAATTTGCTGGAGTTGATTTGCGGCAAGACTGTTTCTCCCACGGCCAATTTTATGTGGCTTGCTCACGTGTTAGCTCTCCAACTAGCCTGGTTGTTTTAGTGCCCGCTTCCGAATTAGTGAAAAACATCGTATATAGAGAAATACTGTGAAGGATTTAGGTAGATACCGGTCCTTTACAGCAGGTATTTCTTTACAGTATTCCTCAAATATCACACGTAGTAGAGGACAATTAGCCATGAAGAAAGGTCTATTGTTATTGTTATAATACCTAATTCATAATTATCTAGAAAAAAATAATTTATACTCTACGCAGACGACGTAAAATAAAATAGTAACGAAGTCAAATATTACATTGAATATTCGAGTCTGATGTTGAATATATAGTTTTTAGAATTTTTGGTCTGTTTGTTTGTATGTATGTTCCGGCTTGCACAAACACGGATGAGCGGATTTAGATGATATTTGGCACACAGATAGTTTATAACCTGGATTAACCTATAGGTTATTTTTTAATCCCGATTGTACGTTCCCGTCGGATATTTTTCGACATCCACGCGGGCGAAGCCGCGGGCAAAAGCTAGTGAGTTTATATAATTGTTTATAATTTTACTTTATAAGTCAATTTATTTTAATTTATTGTTGAGATAATCTTCTCATCAAAATGTTTTTTTTATTTTTTATGAGTTATATTGCAATATGTGGTTAGCTAGCGACCTCGACAATTATTTATTTTACCTCGATGGTCCTAGTTTTAGGAACCAGAAGTGGATTTTATAAAAAAAAAAGAATTAACGGCTACGAACTATTTTAATACAATCGGAAAATATGAATAATTAGAACACAAAAATAATTACGAGAAAGCTAATCCTAACTGACCAAATACGACACAGATCCGAGTGTGAACACGCCGACGTTTGGCGGGGAAAAGGGACCACGACCCCCGGGCGGGGGCGTCGCGAGCGGGGTCAGGGCTTCGCCCCTCGCCCGCGGAGGCACACAGTGGCCCGCTACTACGGGCCCACTCTGTTTGGCCTATTTCGGCCTGTAGCATTTGGCGTAGCACGCCTGTGTGTTTGGTTGCTATGAATATTTCTGTAGGGGCGCCACGACACTAATACCATATTGCGTCGCTTTCTTCACGACACCCCGGCGGTCTATCCCTGCCAGGTGAGACCCCCAGTTGCCTGGGAGATGCCCGGGACCTATCATCTGTTTGACACTTCCTTTATAGGCGTGATGCTACTGTTCATTCCCAACACGGCCTCTCCTGATTGAGCGTCGTCCTCGACCGCATCTGATCTGTTGCTGGGTCCTGGTTTAGGCAGCGCATCATGTTCACCGTTTAGTTCTTCACCAGATTCATTTGAAAGCCATAACACAAACATACAAAAAAAACACCGTAAAGTCAACTTTATATTCAACTCAGGCATTCATTTCAATCAGCTAATTTCATGTGTCACATTTCATTTCTATCTCACATAAACGGTAATTCTAAAATTCATCCATCCTCAACTATAAATCACCGTCTACAGAGACGTCCCGCTTACAAACACAAACCATAGGTACAGGGTCGAAGTCACCGTTGCGCGCGTTTCAGGAACCTTTTACTGCAAGGACAAGTTCCTCTACACACTGTCACAGGTCTTACAGAATAAACCTGCCTCAGTGTGTCAGTTAAGTGATCCAGTAGCATCTACATCGGACCATTACACAACACCAATCCAGTAACATTCACATCGGGTCTCCAATGTACATGTTTATATATACATATATATTTTTAAATTTTTATTTTTACATTCTTCCTTGACATTTAAATCACGCTATTATTTGACATTATAATATAAACTTTAAATCTTTATTAGTGGCTTTTGTGGTCATGATAATTATTCAGAATTGTAATAGCAATCACGTCATTTCGTTTATAATACTTTTTTATTTTTAATAATTTATTCATTTTTATATAGACTATTTTCTATTTTGTGAATGCGAGAACGCTGTAGGCTTAGTGGACTGTATATTTGATGACCATAATTATTTTGTTAAGTACCTGGTACTTGTTGAAAGACCTACACTGTCCTCCCATACCTAATAACACTCGTTATTTGAAAATATTGTAAAAACCAATTATTTTTAAAAGAGTAACCGTGGAGTTTCTTGCCGGCTCTTCTCCATAGGAAACGACCAATTGGAACCGTGCACCTAGCTTCTGACGTTTCATAAGTGCCCATGTAGGTTTATGTGAAATAAAATATTTTGAATTTGAATTGATCCAGTAATATCTTACTTCGGATCATATAACAGCACATAATATATCTAGTAACATCTACGTCGTATGGTTTATCGACACGGACCCAGTAACAACTACATCAGGTCAGGTCTCCAATGATATTGATCCAGTAACATCTTACATCGGATCGTTTATCGACACGGACCCAGTAACAACTACATCGGGTCAATACGAGTAACACAGTCAAGTAGATAAACATCAGACTTAACCAGCTATATAACATAAATATGTGCAAACGATCACTTTCAAAGAACGCTGTACAGCCGGTATATTCTGTAATAATCTCACGGTGAAAACTTAGGTGAAGTGAACGTGAAGTGAGCTGTCATTCCACCTGCTGCTAGGGACTGATAGCTCACTTCACTTAAGTTTTCAGGGTGATATGGTTACAGAATAGCACTGCTGGTTTCACTATCTGCAAAGCAGCTAAAGCGTCTTTCATTAGCAACAAGGTTAAATCAGCAGAAAATAAAATAAAGACAGTTTGGAAAATTATTAACAATGAAACGAACAAGAACAAAAGTCATAATACTGATTACACATTGGACACATCCCGCGGTCTCATTAGCGATAAGATCGAAGTTGCTCAGGAATTTGCAACTTTCTTTACCAATATTCCTATTAAAACTACAGAAACTTTAAATTCCTCCCCCTTACTTGCTATTGATTTATTAAGAGCGAATGTTTCAGCCTGTCCTTTAGAATTTAAATTTAATCATATAAACCCTGTGGTCGTTGTTAAGGCTTTTAAGCAACTTAAAATCAAAATTACCGAAGATCTGTGGGGCATGTCTACTAAAGTTTGTCAATCTATTATTGAGACAATTGCACCCTATTTAGCTTTAATATTTAATTTGTGTGTAGATCAAGGGGTGTCCAAATGATTACGAGATGTTGGGTGCGTACTTGTCAATGTATGCGTGAATACGTACCTAGCTATATCTAATTATAAGTTAATACAGTCCACACCTTAGAAGGAATAGTTTTTTTAGTGTCAATATACGGAGCGTGCAAAATAGACGTTGTTTCTGTTAATTACCAACCCCTCAAACGAAAAGCAACCTAAAGTGCCTAAACATATGGTCCATAACGAGCCGGACTGTGTCACCTACGATCGAGCTTCGCCGTGAGCCGCGAGAACAATAGAACGCATTCCTTAGATAAGGATTCGCCCGGTGATCGGCAACTTACAGTACTTACACCTGTTGAGACATTTTTTATAACTACCTAACGAGTTGTAAATTATTACGGTGACTGATTGAGTGAATAAAGTGAGAACTATTTAGTTATTTACGAGTGCAGTGTAGCCTTCTTAAAAACGTGACATTAAATAACTCTAATAGTGAGTGAGTTGGGATTAGAACAGTGACGCGTCTGATATTACACTACAATGGAGAAGTTAGTTATATTACAAGAACAACTGATGAACAATTTGAAGACAGCCGAGCGAAATTATAAGAAAACGCCAAAAGAAAGGATAAAACGACCTTATTTGGAAACGAGATTGGAGGTACTTGAGCAACAATATACAGAATTCAAAGAGGGTCATAAGGTTATAATTTCTTCAGCTTCGAAAGAAAAAAAGGAACTATATTTCACCGAGGGCTATTACGAACAATTTGAGGAACTGTACGTGCAATATAAAACTAGTTTACGTGAAGCGTTGGAGCCATTTCTGACACGGTCATTTTCTCAATCGCCGATTGCTTCAGCCGCTAGTAATAATGAGAACAGCTACAGTGACGTTAAGCTACCACGTATCACACTACCTACATTTGGAGGTAAATATGAAGAATGGCAAACGTTTTATGATATGTTTTCATCACTAATTCACAACAACAAAACCATAACGTCAGTTCAAAAATTACATTATTTGAAAAGTAATTTGTCAGGTGAAGCTATAAATCTTTTACGAAACTTTGCAACTACCGAAGCAAATTATGAGGAGGCGTGGAACCAACTAGTAAAAAGGTATAATAACAAGCGTTACAACTGCAATACTATTATGAATAACCTGATTGGACTTAAGAAAATAACTACTGAGTCGTCTAATTCAATAAAACATTTACTAGACACCACATCGACTTGTTTAAAGTCACTGCAGAATATAGGCATCAGGACAGATAACTGGGATGAAATAATTGTTTATCTAACCGTCGCAAAGTTGGACGCGGAGTCAATAAAACAGTGGGAACAGTATCTTAATACTTTGTCAAGTGATGGACTGCCCACTTGGTCGCAGTTAAAAGACTATTTAGAGTACCGATTTAGATCTTTGGAAATGATTGATTCCACAACTCAACGTTCAACACAGACAGGAAAACCTGCACAGAAACCAAAAACCTTCCACACGTCAGTTGATAACAAACCAAAATCAAATGATGTTGAGTGTGCAATGTGTAACAAGAAGCATTATATTTACCATTGCAAACGTTTTGGAGTTATGACGCCGAAGGCAAGACAAGAGTTCGTGCAAAGTAAGGGATTGTGTTTCAACTTCCTGTCACCTACACATTCCGTCATCAAGTGTCGTCAATCAATAAGCTGCAAGAAATGTGGTAGAAGACACCACACGTTGCTACACTTTGAGAGAGAGAAAACCGAGATCAACAAACAAGCAAGTGAGGTAACAGTGTCACCGAGTGAACAACACGAGATGGCGAGCACACCACGAGGTGATACCCACATTACTACAACATTTACTAGGGAGGAGCTGCAGCCTGCCAGGGTACTTCTGGCAACAGCAATAGTTAAGGTATTTAATTCACAAGGTTGTAAACAATATATTCGAGCTTTAATAGATCAGGGGTCTCAAGCCTCGTTAGTTACCGAGGCTACGGTTCAGTTACTTGGGTTAAAACGCATACCAGTAAATGGTTTTGTGTCGGGGCTGGGAGATGGTCATACGAGAATAAAACACAGAGTTTCACTTCAAGTGGAATCACGCCATAATCCCGCGAATTTTATTCAAGTTAACGCTTATGTAATGCATTCTTTGACGTCTATGCTTCCCACAGCCAATCTGAAGACTCATGAGTGGGTTGAAATTAATAGTCTACCTTTAGCAGACCCTACCTATGCAACACCAGGTAAAATCGATATATTGCTAGGTGCGGAAGTGTATGGAAATATATTGCTTGACGGTATTGTTAGGCAATCTCAGGGGAGTTTAATTGCACAAAACACACTTTTTGGGTGGATTATTTCAGGCAAAGTGTCAAGAGAACCTCATTCGTCAGTAGCAAGTAATCTGACTAGCATGCATGTACATTTAGAAGAGACCGATTTACTTAAGAAATTTTGGGAAATGGAGAACGAACCTAACATAATACAAAAGGAGATGACTGGAAATGAGAAGGTATGTGAAGACTTATTTGATTTAACCACAGTTAGAGATGATAGTGGAAGATTTATAGTAAGGTTACCTTTTGCGACTGATGATCCTCAGTGTCAGTATGGTCAGTCAAAACAGAGAGGTGTAAAAATGTTAGAGAGTTTAGAGAGAAGGTTATCACGTGATCCGCAGTTGAGTATAGAGTACAATAAAGTATTTCAGGAATATTTAAGTTTAAACCACATGACGGAAGTCAATGAGCTAGAGATAGAGAATCCACGTGCAGTCTATCTTCCTCATCATGCGGTGGTGAGAGAAGATAAAGATACTACAAAGGTGAGAGTTGTTTTCAACGCTTCAAGCAAAGGAAGCAATAACGTATCATTGAATGATGATCTTCTTGTTGGACCTAAATTACAACAAGATCTTAGGCATATATTAATGAGATGGAGAAACCATAAAATAGGTATAGTAGCAGATATTACGAAATTCTATAGAATGGTCCGAGTTGCTGAAGAAGATACTGATTTTCAGAGAATCGTATGGAGATTTAATCCATCTGAAGCTATACGACATTTTAAGCTTGTAAGGCTAACATTTGGTACAGCATGCGCGCCATATCTAGCAGTTAAGTGTTTACAAAGACTAGCAGAGTTGGAGGAACATAAATACCCGTTAGCAGCAAAAATAACTAAACTAGACTATTATATGGATGATTTGATGTCAGGCGCGGAAACAATAACAGAAGCTTTACAGATACACTATGAGATGAACGAGCTTATGAAATTGGGTGGATTTGAACTTCAAAAGTGGAACAGTAACAGTGAAACTTTTCTAAAACACATAGGCAAGAGTGGAGAACAATATAGTGGGAAAAATACACCAATTAAGATAAATAATTAAATTAAGGTACTCGGAGTTAGTTGGTGTAGGAAATCTGACCGTTTTGAGTATGTCCTCAACTTACCTGACACCAAAGAGGAGCCAGTCACTAAACGACAAATACTATCTGTTATAGCACGACTATATGATCCGTTAGGCTGGATTGCGCCCGTCGTAGTTGTTGCCAAAATCTTTATTCAGAGACTTTGGAAATCAGGCCTTGAGTGGGACGACTGCTTAACGGAGGATCTGCTTAAGCAGTGGTTGAAATATAAAAATCGTTTATTTGATTTAAAGGAGCTTACAATACCAAGATGGATAAACGTAACGCGAGCCTCTAAAACGGAATTACATGTGTTTTCAGATGCATCACAAGCGGCCTACGCAGCTGCAGTTTACATACGAGTCACTGATGAATCAAATAATGTTCATGTACATTTAGTCACTGCAAAAACCAAAGTTGCGCCAATTGATAAGGTAGTTTCGATTCCACGACTAGAGTTGTGTGGGTCAACTTTGGCTGCCAAACTGATATTTGAAGTGTCACAGATAATGGAGATACCCAAGAAAGATTTATATGGATGGACAGACTCTACTGTTGTCCTAGCTTGGCTCAAAGGAGGTTCGAGTCGCTGGGCGACATTTGTTAGTAATAGGGTGTCCACGATTTTAAATATTTTAGATTATGAACAGTGGGGTCATGTCTCCACTGAGGCGAACCCAGCTGATTGTGCGTCACGAGGCTTACAACCACGAGAACTGAATAATCATCCATTATGGTGGAAGGGACCTCAATGGCTGGCAGAGAAAAATGTACAAAAGGTCAACACAGATGTCATAGATACACATGAAGAAGAGAAAATCAAGTCTTTCATTGTTTCATCTAATATTAGCGAGTTATGTGTTTGGTTGAGATTTTCGTCGTTATCAAGATTATTAAAAGTTTTATCATACTGTAGGAGAATTTTGACTTTGAAATTACCTAAAAGTGAACGACCGTGTTTACCTAAATTTATTACTGCAAACGAATTAAATGATACTTTAATGGCAATGATTAAACTAATTCAAGAACGCGTGTTTGAAGTTGAGATCAAACAGTTAAAGACTCGAGGCTGTGTATCTAAAAGGAGCTCTTTACGAACTCTTTGTCCGTTTTTGGATCAAAAGGGGATTCTAAGAGTAGGTGGCCGCATAACACATGCAGATGCGTGCAATGATACGAGACATCCAATAATTATGCCTGCAAAACATCATTTTTCCATGCTCATAATTATCGATGCTCATCACAAGACATTACATGGAGGTCCACAGGTTATGTTGAATCTCTTAAGAACCAAATATTGGATACTACGAGCAAAGGAACGTGTCAAGAAGTGTTATAGAGAATGTGTTGTTTGCTTAAGGTATTCCACAAAGAAGTCGGTACCATTAATGGGTTCGCTTCCAGAGGCAAGAGTACAACCCAGTAAACCATTTAAGTCTACTGGCGTAGATTATTGTGGTCCAGTGAATATTCGATTCTCACCTGGTAGAGGTTCTAAGTCATATAAAGGCTAATATGCCTTTTTGTCTGTATGGTAACACGAGCTGTACATTTAGAAGCTGTTACTGACTTGACAGCTAAGGGCTTTATCGCGGCGTTCAAGCGTTTCACTGCGAGAAGGGGCCACTGTCGAGACCTCTATAGTGATAACGGCACTAATTTTGTTGGTGCTGACAAACAAATGAGAGAAATGTTCAACAATGCTAAGTCGGCTCTTCCAAAGGAAATATCGGAGTTGCTTACGTTAGAGCGAACAACTTGGCACTTTATACCACCACACGCCCCAAATTTTGGAGGGATGTGGGAAGCTGGCGTTCGTAGTACCAAGACACATCTACGTAAGGTAGTCGGTAATGCTACACTTACTTATGAGGAGATGGCGACAGTTTTAACACAAGTAGAGGCGTGTCTAAATTCACGGCCTATAACTTTTCTCAGTGACAATCTCAATGACCCACTACCCTTGACGCCAGGTCATTTCTTGGTAGGTGAACCGTTAATTAATATAGCTGATGAGGATTATTCTAAATCCAATGTTGTAGGTTTAGACAGATGGAGACTTACTCAAAAAATTGTAAACGACTTTTGGAGTAGATGGTCAAAAGAATATCTAGTAAGTCTTAGCCAAAGGTATAAGTGGAATACAAAAGGTACTGAACCAGAAGTTGGTGATATTGTCATCTTAAAAGAGGATAATATTCCTCCAGCTAAGTGGATTCTTGGTAAAATTATACAAAAACATACGGGTCATGACAACGTAACCCGTGTTGTGACCGTTAAATGTAAGACCGGCGAATATAAGCGTCCACGTAGTAAGATTTGCGTTATAACAAAATAAAGTATTTAATTGTACTTACCTATTACTATAAGTAATTTTACACTTCTCTTTATTTTTACATATTTACCTACTTTACAACCTGTGTATATGTTTCATGCCTTTACCCTTTACTTTAGTGATTTAATTATTGTAACCAAACGGTGGTCGGGTCAAATTTATTTAGTTTAGGTACATAATTTACTACTGTGTACTATTAATTGTAATTATAGAGTTTGTTAATAGGTATTTATTTTGTATGGTATTTATTATGTACTAAGATCTAATGAATATCTCTAAAATGTTATCGTGTATTCAGTATTATTACTTGCCCACACTTAGTTTATAGGTGCATTTATACTTTGAAATACTTGCACAAGCTACCAATACTTCGTTGATTAATTTTCGTTTTTTTTTTTTGTTTGTTAAACTCACCATTTAGACCATCGTTTGCGTATATTATGTAAAAGTGACCTGTAAGATTGTGTTATGTACTAACCTAGATTATAAGTACAAAAGTGATTAAAGAACGATGTTCTTTGGTGGGCGGAATGTCCAAATGATTTCGAGATGTTGGGTGCGTACTTGTCAATGTATGCGTGAATACGTACCTAGCTATATCTAATTATAAGTTAATACAGTCCACACCTTAGAAGGAATAGTTTTTTTAGTGTCAATATACGGAGCGTGCAAAATAGACGTTGTTTCTGTTAATTACCAACCCCTCAAACGAAAAGCAACCTAAAGTGCCTAAACAAGGGGTCTTCCCGGATTTAATGAAGTACAGTAAAGTTATTCCACTTTTCAAATCCGGGGACAGCAAGGATACTAATAATTATAGACCCGTATCGGTTTTGCCGGTTTTCAGCAAGGTGTTTGAAAAAGTAATGTTAAATCAAATGCTCAATCATTTTAATCGTAATAACATCTTACACGATCAACAGTATGGTTTTACCAAGGGACGTTGCACAACTGACGCCGGTGTCACTTTATTAAAACACATATTTAACGCGTGGGAAGAGGCACAGGATGCAATAGGTATCTTCTGCGACCTATCCAAAGCATTTGATTGCGTTAATCACGAAACACTGCTCTTGAAACTTCAGCATTACGGACTGGCAAAACTTGCGCTTAACTTAGTAAAATCATATTTGAATGATAAGACTGCAGCAAGTTCAAATAAACGGTGTAAATTCATTGGGTTTAAAAGTCAAAATGGGTGTACCACCGGGCTCGATATTGGGCCCATTCCTCTTTTTAGTATACATAAATGATTTAACTCATTTACTGAAAAACCGACCACAAATGGTGTTATTTGCTGATGACACATCACTTATTTTTAAGGTAAACAGACACGCACAGGAGCTTGACGACGTAAATAACGCTATGCTAAAGGTCCATAATTGGTTTACTGTAAATAATTTAGTATTAAATGAGAAGAAAACTAAATGCATAAGATTCGCGTTACCGAATGTTAGAAGTAGTGAATGTCACGTTGTACTGAATAAGGAGACACTAGAATTCGTCGAAAAAACGGTTTTCCTGGGAATCACGCTTGACTCAAAACTACAGTGGGGTCCTCACTTAACATCACTTGCAGGGCGGCTAAGTTCAGCCGCTTACGCTGTTTGGAAAATCCGCCAACTAACAGACGTGGATACCGCGAGACTGGTCTATTTTAGTTAGGTACTTTCATAGCATCATGTCTTACGGTATTTTGCTGTGGGGACGGGCCGCAGATATTGACTCTATATTTATTCTGCAAAAGAGGGCTGTTAGAGCCATCTACAACCTCCGCAGACGCGAATCTCTTAGGGAACTGTTTAAGAAAATTAATATCATGACGGTACCTTGTCAGTATATATATGAAAACATTATGTATGTTCGAAAAAATCTACATCTCTATAGTAAGATAAGTGACAGGCATAATTTTAACACAAGAAATAGGAACAAATTAGATCAACCACGTTTCAGATTGTCTAAAGTACACACTTCTTTTATGGGGTACTGTGTAAAATGTTATAATAAAATACCACTCGATATTCTTCAACTAAATGAGAAGAAATTTAAAACTTGCATTAAACGCACACTATGTAGACAAGCATACTATAAGTTGGATGATTATATCGTAGATAAAAATGCTTGGCTAAATGCTGGTCCTGCTCCACAGCCACTTGGGCTCACTAGTTAAAAATGAAAAAATTGGTAGAGTTGCTTCCCCTTTTTTATTTTTTCTGACTACGAACTTATTGTTTATTTTGTTTTTTTTATTAAACTAAGTTTTAATTATTGAATACTCCAATAGATAATATTGATTTTCTTTCTTTTGGTGGTAAAATTCTTGCAAACTATAGTTTTGTATAACTTAGACGCATTTTTATTTTCAATTTTTGTAAATGTGAGTACCATGGAATCGTTTTACTATGTTATTATGTTGATTTTGACTTGAAAGAGCAGGGTAGTTGAGAGTATGTCATGCTCACTTAAATGTCTCGCTGATGGTGGCGAGTGTGTTGGATCATTCGGTTCCCTACAAAATGGTTGAGCTGGATGGTGCTGATCCACGCGTCATGTTCGTGAACGGGCGCCGTCAGTTGAGACTGGTCATCTCTTATCTGCCAGGGCTTATTTTTAATCGTTTTTGATTTATATATATATATTTTTTTACATTGTTCTCACATATAGAATCAACAAGAGTAATGTACCCAGGATTTTGTAATTTCTATATTTAAAAGAGTGTCCTTGGAGTTTCTTGCCCGTTCTTCTCCATAGAGATCTACGTTTTGGAATGGGCAACTAGCTTCAACTTTCTGACTGACTGACTCTTTGACAATTCAAAAGTGCCTGTAAAGGGTTTAATTGAAATAAATGCTTTGAGTTTGAGTTTGAGGGCACCACTCCCCTCGCCAGGGTACCATATGCACTTATATGTGTATTTGGGTTCCGTAAGCTCCACGGAGTAACTTCAGTTCGTAGCGTCCGCTTGGCAGAACCTTAATAATTCGGTAAGGTCCACGTATTCCTGGGTCTGACTTTCCTGTGGACTGAGAGTATTTAATGACGAAGACAAGGTCATCGGCCTTAAACACACGAAGAGGACGCCTGTTTCCGGTTCACACACTGATCTTGCTGAACTCTGTAGCTCTGCTTCTACAAATCTCTCGCCAAACTTTACGGTTTGGTGGTGATCCCTCGACTGCTGTATCACGGATTAGAGAGCGGATAGCGGGCGTTGTTGCATCAGTACCGATTAAAATATTTAAAGCGGAGAACTGTGTAGTCTTCTGTTTTGTGATATTCAGCATAAGTTTCAGCTTCCACGTGGTAGACCATTCAGCAGTCGCGGGTTCGATTCCCGCACGGAACAAATATTTGTATGACCTACAAGTAGTTGTTCTGCGTCTGGCTGTTTGTGTATGTGAGTTTAAATGTTTGTAAACGCACCCACGATACAGGAGAAATTCCAAAAAAGCGTCTTCTCTGCACTTATATGTTCGTGGTCATCATGAAACACTCTGAATAGACTTAGCTTAGCTTAGCTTAAGGGCACAGGCTAAGTCTATTAAGATACCTTCTGTGCACAGAAGGCGAGATGTATCACCAACGGGACTGTAGCGATAATATAAAAGATCGTTTTGGCGTACTTACTGATTAGAATCCAAGCTGCCACTTTCCAGTTGTTTAATCAGCTCACGAATCTCACCATCGGCAGCTTGAGCTATTTGAGCCCAGTTGCGGGGCTTTGCGATATTGCATACATGAGCTGGAGCTGGATAGCGCCTTAAATAGTCAGCATGAGACATATTTATACCTTTTCAACGATCCACGCGGGGTAGTAGGTCCTTTTTGCTAACCTGTTATGAAAATATAAATTTAATAAATTACTTATCCTGCTTTCATTAATACGAGCATAATATGGTAACCCTTCACAGTGAATTTACAAGAAAATAGTTTGCTGAACTGTGCAGATATATATAGCATTTCTGCTAAATCTTAGTATCTTTAGATTCCGTTGAGATCTCAGGTGGCTACAGTCAAACATATATAATTAGAACGTCAGGATTGAGGAGCCAAAGAAAATGCGTTCATCTACAAAATTTACTCTGTTTTACTATTTTATTCCTATACTGCAAAAACAAACACAACACCTGCTAAATGATCAGTATGTCGAATATATTAATTGATCGCTCACATCCAATAGAAATTCACCTCTTGAGTGTAGATTTAGGAGCCATACTAAAAGTATTGTATTTTCTTTCATTTTAGCGCTACAGAAGCTAAATTTTTAGACAGTATCTATAATATGCACAATTGCTACTAAATGATAAAAATATTCATCTATTACTTAACGAGTTCCAGGTGGCTCCTCAATTCAGACGTTTAGATTGAGGAGCCACTTTTGCATTGAATATAGTGATATATTTTGCTGCTAAATTTAAAATTCGTGCTGTACAATCAGCTACATTGCTGCTAAATAATGGTAAGATCAGATTTTAAAAATCTGATGTGGCTCCCCAATCCTTACGGACATCATTGTCACTCCCAGTACTTTTTATTAATCATTTTATTCCAGTTAATTAATTAATTTGTTGTAGATGGAAGCCGATTGTCTGGTGAGCTGCCTTTTCGCATATTATTCTAAGGTTTTAACCGAGACTTCTGATGCAACAAGATTGAGACTGGAATCATAAGCGTTGGTCTACCATAATACCTAGATATTTTATTTTAGTCTCTTTTGCAATTTCAATGCAAGGACAATTTCTGCTAGTAGGATTATCACAGCTATTTATTCTAAGGATGTGATTAGATCCAGGCTGACTGTTGTTGTAATAGTAAATGCTATATATTTAGTTTTAGAGGTGTTTCTTAGGTAGGGGTCTAACTGTGCCAATTTTCCATTGGTAAGGAAACTTTGATGTCCTTATGGAAAATGAAAAATATTTCATTACAAAATTTAGCTTCATAATAATGAATTGTGTTTGGAGCCTCCTTTTAGGCAAACAATGCTTGTATTAGGAGACTCCGCTCCTCCATATCTTAGATATATGTTACATATATTACAGTATGTTCTTATTTTTAAATCTAGCATCTTGAGTATGTATCATGTGAACGTGATGTGCTTTAGTAGGTGTGGCGTGTGTGTAACTGTGTACTCGTAAGATGTAGTGTGGTATGATGAGATCTGATGTGATGTGCGGTGTGGTGTGTGGCGCGGTGTGGTGTGTGGTGTGATGTAGCGTGGTGTGGTGAGTTAAAGGGTAGTGTATGTGTGTGATTATATTACTCGTGATAAACCAGAAGAGCTTCCGTATCCTCATAACTAAGAAATTTAATCCAGTTTGTTATATTTTTTTTATAGTCGTAATTGTTTTTATTGTGTACATTATATTTTTTTATTAATCCTATTGTAAATTTGGTTTTACATTGAGGAACTACTGCAATATCATCCTTTCTCCTTTTGTGTTTCTTATTCATATGATAAGGGAGGGATTTATGTTTTTTTAGAACCGTTTTGTTAAGTGACACAACAACAAATGATTTTGTTTGCAGACGACAACACTGCCCTAGTAAAATGTAAAGACTTAAATACTTATCAATTTGACATTAATAATACTCTTACTGACATAATTAATTGGCTTAATATGAATAATTTAATAATCAACCTCAAGACCAAACCAGAACCAAAGTAATGCAATTCCGCCAGAGAATTGAAGCTTCAAAATTTTGTGTCAATTACGATGGCAACGAAATAGAAGGAGTAAAAAATTGTGTGTTTTTAGGTATCCATATTGACAATAACCTTAATTGGAAAGCTCATAAAGAACAACTATGTAAAAAAAAAAAAAAAACTGCCTATGCACTTTTTCAGTTGGCTAGAAAAGTTAATATAGACGCGTTACTTTTTGGCTATCATGGTCTAGTAGCCTCAGTCCTACGATACGGAATTATTTTTTGGGGTAATTCCCCGGATAAAGGATTACTATTTAAGGCACAAAAAAAGCCATGTGTGGTCTGAAAATAGATGACAGCTGTGAACCTCATCGAGTTCTCGCGAATCTTATCGAAATAAATTCAAAGAAATTGATATACTGACTCTGCCTTCTCTTTATATCTTAGAAAGTATTTTGTATGTTCGCAAAAACTTAGGACTTTTCAAAATAAGAAGCGATCTCCCTATTATAAATACACGTAGTAGACATGAAATAGTGATACCCAAAGGAGATGGAAAACGGTGGGCCTAAATGTAATAAGTTAAGATATGATCTAAAAAATTAGTCATATTTTTCTATCTTAGAATATGAAAAATCACCTCAATTCTCAATCTGGAAGCGGAGAAATATGGAAAAGATAGTTTTCGTGAGATTACCGATTGAGTAATCGATTACACAGTTACGAAAATAAAACCTTTGCACTAAATAATTAACTCAAAGTAATTAAATGCACTTTATACACTTATGTGCAATATAGTGCATATAATTACAGTCATATTAATAAATAAAATATCAATTAATTACTGAAAAAACAATATTAATGATTATCGATTTCATATCGATTAAAATTAGTTTTCTATTTTTAGTCTATGTCACTGGCATGACAGCTGACTGACACGGACACTAGACAGTTGCCAACGTAGTATCACGTAGTATCTCTAAGTAGTCTGTGGTAGTATCCCTATGTAGTCTGTGGTTGCCAACTGCTCTAATAATCTCGTTTCGTGTTTTCCGATGCGTTTTGAGTGCTTTCCTTCGGCAATGGCTCTCGTACAGGAAGGGAGGCTATAGTAATGCATTACTGTAAATTGTATTGTAGGGAGACGAACTGTAGGCTACTGCGCTCATATAATCTGCATTATATGGTATCTTAGCTGGGCTAGGTAGCACGATCATATAGCATCACCTGCACAATTCCTAGACGACATTTCAATTATAATTGAAGACGAGTATAACACTATAATACTTAAATGATTTTTTATTTTATTTTAGACATCCTTTCCGTAACTCCATACCTGTTATCTACATAGGTAGGTAGGAATGAAGTCATTGACGTTCATTCATATGATTTATCAAATATGTCCTACTAAATATAATAACTATTAGTGCAAAAGCACATATTTTGCACTTCAGGAATCAGCTGTTAGTTAAAGATTGTAACATAACCTCACTTTTACATAATCTCTTTTATCTCTGTTCTCAGATTGACAAAATCCACAGAATTTTCAGTGAAAGGCTGATAATATATAAGCTATTAATTGACACCACTTTCATCTTTTTACAACCAGGCCCAAGATTGATGTGACTCAGGTTGGCTGGACAAATCTTCAAAATAGCTTGCATTTAACTAGGTCAATAGGTCACTTTATGTGACGGCTAAACACCCTTATTTCAGAATTTGTGACGCTACAGAATCTTAGATAATCGATCGAAAACGTGTCCAGCCATCTTGAAAAATCACTTTTCGCTGGTCTCTCAATCTCGGTAACGGAAGTGATTTTGACGACTTTTTGCATATCAACGGACGTCACATAAATTTGTGACGGGCACCGAGCTAAAAGTTTTGTGATAAGTACAGTGGTTTAGTAGAAAAATGCAAAAATCTGTGTCCAGCCATCTTGAATTTACGTATAAAACTTATGGCTGGCACTTCCGAATCTCAATAAAGGGGGCGTTTTCGAATATGGTTCCTTTACTAATACTTGGTGACGCAATGTGTGACAGTAATAACGTTTGATTTATGGCGTCACATGTAAGGGTTTACGAGAAATTAATAAAAACTTAATGTCCAGCCAACCTATACCACACCTTCTCTCTGCCAGAGGAAAAGCAGACCCGTGTGGTCATAAAAAGGATCCCAGGCGAGATCCCTACGACCGACATTCTTGCCGATCTCCGGTCGCAAAACGTCCCGGTGGAAGAAGTACACCGTATGCACCGCGCTAGAGGCGGCGAAGCATACGACATGGTGCTCGTCATCAGTTCAGGGTTACCACCCTACAAACCTAGCCACCTTGCGGGTCTCGAAATCAAGTAACCCAAAAAGAGCGGAATTGTAGGCCAATGCCACAACTGCCAGCTGCCACGCAAAACCCAGGTGCGTCAAGTGCCTGGGCGAGCATGGCACCGCGGAGTGCCCGCGCCCCAAGGACCGCACTCAATGCCTCAGCCCTCCCAGCTGTGTGCTATGCAGGCAGGAAGGTCACCCAGCCAACTACCGTGGCTGCCCCAAGGCCCCCAAATCATCGTCCCCCAAGCTGATGAAGCGCGCAAACGCCCACCAGCAGAGGGAATCCCCCTCCACTTACAAAGTACCATCAGCAGTACTGCCTGAGCGACTAAGTCCACAGAGGCCTAGCCCGTGGAATTACACTCACCACCAACAGGCTTTCCCATCCATGGGCCTCTCTCAACCCACACAACCCTCCCAAACGGCGAAGCCCCAAATCCTCAGTCTCATGGACCCCCGTCTCCGCATTACGGCCCCCCCAACACCCGCACCTGCCCCAGCAGCAGCCCGCCCCTCCGCCACGACAGCACGCCCAGTAGGCCCCAACTGGGCCTTTAATGTTATTTCGACGGCTTTCATAGCCTTCCATAGCCCGCGCGCTATGCAAATGGCTAACGAAATCGTTGCCGTCCAAGCCGCCCGGGATCTCTACAAGATCCAGGCAACATACAACGCCTACCCTGACATTACGCAAGCCCTATCAGCCCTCAGCAATTTCAACAAAAACCCATAATGTATAACGCCGTTATTACTAGGTTTAAACCCCGATCCCTCACTCTAGGCATCTTCAATGCAAATGGCATAGAGGGTCAACGAGATGAGATCGCGGATTTCCTCCGCGGCCATCAAATTGACATCCTCCTCATACAGGAATCTTTTTTAAAACCTCACAAACGAGATCCATCAATCGCAAACTATCGACTAGTTCGAAACGATAGGACTCGATGTCACAAGGGCGGCACCCTTATCTATTACAAAAAGGAACTCTATTGCATCCCAATAGACCCTCCCTCCCTCTCCCGACTAGAAGTCTCTATTTGCCGACTAGGTATGTCCGGCCATCAGCCAATTACCCTAATCTCGGCCTACCTCCCTCCCCAAAGTTATTCAGAGGACCTCCGCCTCCTCGAAAGCGACCTCTCTGCCCTATTCGGCCTGAGTGACTCCGTTATCATAGCGGGCGATCTCAACGCCAAACACCCCGCCTGGAATAGTACCAGAACCTCGTGTACGTTACCCCAGCAGGAAAGAGTGTCCTAGAGTTATATGAGTGGAACGTTTAATTGGTGCCTTAGATGCTGTAAATGTGCCCCCACATAAAAAATGTGTGCCCCCTGTCGGTTTGGAAAAAAAACTATTCCTGCTGGGGTAACGTTTTTCTAGCAGGAAAATTCTAAACGAAAGATCGGAGAGAGAAAAATTGTGCATGGGCAGAGTGCTTATATGTGTGCCAAAATGTGCCCCCAAAAGTAGAATAAACATACACGAGTAGCTCTTAATGTGTGCCTCTTAGTGCCCTAATTAGATTTAAGAAAATATTTATAGTTTTCAAGTTATCGCGGTTTTATGAAAACCCGAAAAAACATCGCAGCGCCTAAATGAGACAAGGTATAAGTTCGCTGAAAACTGTATTCGGTCCTTCTTGACGCTAATAATAACCATACAAAGTTTCAAAACTGTTCATGCATGCGTTTTTGAATAATCTTGCTAAAAGTCACAACGATGGTGTCATAACTTTGACGGCAAAATACAAGGAACCGGCTCAATCCCAGATGTGGAGGTGTAAACAAAAATCTTGTGCCTTTAGTCAAAAGTATATGGTGAAAATATTCAACTTGGAATGTTTCGCATTAAGTAAATATTAGCAAAAAACTAAAATAGGCAACGGCTGGTTATCCGACCAAATTCGAATGACTACTAAAAAGCGACGGATTCATACATATCGATGACCTTCTTTACTTTACTCACTAACCGGTTCACATGTGTTGTGCCTGAGTACACTGAAGTAGAAAAGTAATAAGTAATAAAATAAAGTTGTTATTGGATTATATTCTACTCGCTGTTTCTGTGACTTTACAGATGATTAAGTAGCCTAAAATAAAATTTCAATAAAATACATCCAGTAATTTAAGTGTGAACGAAAGAAATACATCCAGATATTTGCCGTCTTTGACCCAAAATTTGATTGGTCCCGATCTTTAAAAAAAATATAGTTCATGAAATGTGTGATGAATACCTACTACGAAAAAGAGGTAGCTCTTTTTTGTATATAAATAAAAAGCCCAAATTTGTCTTTATGTATATACAGGGTGTTTGGCGCATGGACCGACACAATTTTTTCAGGGATTTGGGAGGTCATTAGCTAGGTTCTACCCATACACCCTTTGTCCCAAATGTCACGGTTGGTTACATATGATTATTTTTTTAAAATGAAAAAAATTCCCAAAATGTGTCCTTTAATTTGAAATAACTTTTTTGTTTGTGGGTGTAGTGGCACAAAACAAATTTTGTTGCATTCTCCAAAGTCCTTTAAATCTAAAAACATCTTTGTTTTATACAACTGGTTTCAAGAAAATTCCTTACAAGCTTCCAAAGTTAATTTTTGTATTTAATGAATGAAATTTTACAACTTCTAAATTAATTATAAAAAAAACTAAAAGCTATTTTGAACTTAGCTAGAACCTAGCTAATGACCTCCCAAATCCCTGAAAAAATTGTGTCGGTCCATGCGCCAAACACCCTGTATATTTATTGATAAGCCATACGTTAGATAAAATAACATTGAGATTTTCATCATTTTAATAGAAAGATTCCCTTTTTTCGCCTCCCCACACCGCTGCATATATCTTTGGCCCCGCGGCATCCGCTGACGTCGTGTCGCAAGGAGTCGCTTTGTCTAGCTTGGAGAAAGTGAGACAGCTAGTGTACGGTATTAGTGTGACAGAGACAGTGTAACGTCGCTCTATTAAAAATAATAGGTACGAAGTGTTTATTGACTAGGAAGTGCGTTTGGATGATTACTAAGTATTGGTAAACAGTTGCAGTTATGACGCCAAGGACAGTTACGTTGAGTCATGCGGTTGCACTGATACTGTTTGTTTACTTTTTTTTTAAGTTGGTGAAAGTGGCGTATTAAGCATTTTATAACAATTATTTGGTTGTAGGGGTGGCATTGTTTTGACTTATTTAAAAATACTTGTAGACTTATCAAATACTGTGTTTTTTTGGACCTATTTATTTATTTTTAAACAAAAAAATAACTAAATCAAGTTTGTTTGTTTTCATCTGAAAGGAACATACTTTCCGATTGGTCCAGTAGAAATTTCATCAAAATCGATTCAGTAATTTGTTTTCTTTTTTGTTTAATACGTATTTTCTCTTCTTGTGCTAGGTTGATGACATATAATCCCTTAATTACTTCTTGTAACAATGTAAAAAAAAAACCATGACAAGAATTCATGAGACTCAACCACAATCCGTCAACACTCAACATTTCACAGTCACAGGGCTGTATCTTTTTTAGCCGAAATAGCTAAATACTTGATTTGATTTTTACAGAATTTTCTATGGCAACTATAACAACAATAATATAAACCAAGCAGAGAGCAACTTGCCAATAGGCAAAATGCCACCCATTTTGCCTATTGGCAAGTTGCACATCAACAAGCTGTTTCATTTAATATGGTCACAAGGTGCATTTTATATTTTTATTTATTAGCCCCTAAACTTTTGAACGCGACTGTACGGACAACAGCTTAGGTATATTACGTCCAATAAAGAAGGTCATCGATATGTATGAATCCGTCGCTTTTTAGAAGTCATTCGAATTTGGTCGGATAACCAGCCGTTGTTTACATATTTTGGTTTTTTGTTAAGGCGAAATGGGTCCCAAAGACGAGGTTTTGACGCATTTCGGCTGCACGCAAAATCAATTTTTGTCCTCAAAAACTACAAATTTGCCTTATTTTTTTTCATGATTATTAAAATTGAAGATATTTTTTAGTGAATTATGAGGGCCAAAACACGATTAACATAATTTGGCTCGATACAAAAAAAATCGCAAAGTTTCCAAAAGATGTAGAGTTTTTATGAGAAAAAATGGTTTTATTCGATTGTAATTAAAGCAATTTCAATAAAATTTCGTCTATACGTTCACCATAAAAGACTTTAGGGGATTATGGATTTATTTTAATGTAACAGCAAATAGAATCTTAAAATAAACCCAAATATAGTAAATCGGGCTAAATCGGCTCGCGCTCAGAGTCCTGCGGGACGTCATCGAAGGTGGACCTGTGTCAATTTTTTAAAAAATACGCTCTCTCTGCAGTTGTTAAAAAAAAATCAAATAAAAGAAGAACACATTAGATATAAAATTGCGACAACTCAGAAAAAATATTTCGTAATTTTAATATAGTTTTAATTCATAATATTGTTTTCGAAAGTGTGATTATTTATATGCGATATGATGACGTTTAATTTTCATCTTAAAATAGTGTTAGACACACTACAAATTATTATCGATAAAATTATAGTCAAGTGCGAGTCTTATATAATTTTTTATCGTCGTATATGAAGAAGTTTTTTTAAAGATTTTTTTATCAGATTCATCCATGTTACTATATTTACTCTCCATCGAACTGTGTTTGCTAATATCATATTCTATATTAATAAACATATAATATCAATTGGTCCGGTTGTCGGTTGTATAAAAAATATTTAAAACAAATTACACTCTGGCAAGAATAATTAAAATTAGAAAAAAAATGCTGTTTCGAACAAAAGTGCTACTAACATGACCAAATGTATAGAACACGATAAAAATCGTAATTATATTTTTCGAATAGCTGAGCCAGCAACACAGTTTTTTCTTGAATCCGTGATTGTATCGTATTGACTCAGTATGAATAATTTTCAGTTTTGAATACAAAAAGTCACTGGTTACGATATCGAATACGACACTTCTGTATAAGATAAAATGTCGTTCTAAAATGTCGATGTCCTAAAATAATAGATTCGATAATTTATAGCTGTCGCAGTAGGTACGTCACTTGGCAATAAAGTACGGCAATTGTTACTTCATAAAGAGCTGTCAATATTTACGAATCTTCATGAGTGGTGGGAAACATCCAAAACATAAAAATATGGTCACAGTATAAGCGAAACAGTAAGACCATTTTTAGCCCATTCAACTTAATAAAAATCCTGAAGAAATAAAGATGAAAGTTTGTATGGTTTTTTTTTTCTTAAATTCACTGACATACAATACACAACCTAAACCACGCTGGGTATAGAAGCATGCAATTTTGCAGATGATTTCCTTTTATAACGAACGAAATTACGACTTTGATATTTTCTATCAAAATTACATTTTGCGGGACCGTTGAGATACGCAGTAGAACCATTGCAATTTTAAACTTTCACCTTACTACCGCAAAGCCATGTTTATCTGAAACTAGTTTCTGTCCGCGTCGTCTTCATTCACGAGGCAGTCGTAAGATACCACAATATATTAAAATAACAGGCATATTTTATAAATCTTCACTGTAAGTACAATAGGTTTGTAGTTTGTCTCGCCCACCAAAATATACAGAGAGTTAGGACTGGTGATGCGACTGGCTGGCTGGCTGGACTAGCGAGAAAGCGACAGAGTTGTCCGTGTGAGAAGCAGCTCCTCCTGAGGTCTAAACGCGCAGCCTTCAGTAGAAATTTCCCATTCCTTGCGAAGTTTTTCATTTTAAGTGAATTATTAAACGCCTGCGTTCCTTCATATAATACCTAATGGCACAACACTGATACACTAATGGATTCTTACAGATTATTCATGATTACCTAACTATCACTAAAAAAATCCCGTGTGCAGTTTGTACACGGGATTTCTCATTAACAGTCACCTAACCATAAATATTGATTTTTATTAAAACCATAGATGACAGAAGAGGCCTAAGCTTCATGTTTTTCTGTGTACGTTCTACGAACTATCCCATAACACTATATCAAAAGGTAAAAATGTTGTTTCTTTAATTAATAAAATGAATTGACTGTCACAACACAGCACACTAGCCGATAACGACACCGACCCGATATCGGAGGTCTGATGATCGGATACGTTTAGTGCCTACCAAACGCTTTTACATTGTCTTGCTATTGTCACCTATATCGTCGCAGACAGCGACCGACACCGATATAGGTACGATATCTATCGGCGAAGACACAGTGCGGTGAGAGTAGCGGCATTTTATCACTTGAAAACATTTTTTCGCACTGCCGATTTCAAGACGGCGATACTTAGTAGGTAACCATCGCGATGCACCAAACAACCACATTGTTTGGTGCGTCGCGATGGTTACCAATATCATTGGGCCGATAATAATTATAATTATCGATGTCGGTGTAATAGCTGCCGACATATTATCGGTATCGGGCTGGTGTCGTTATCTGTTAATGTGAAAACGCCCATTAGGTACATAGGAAATTTTAAGTAATCATTTTAGTTCACTACACCGTACCTAAGTCCCATAAAATGTAAACTTATTGAAAAAAATCGAACCTAAGAAAAACTAGTTCAGTTGGTCAACTGCAAATATTTTATGCTGTGGCATGGATTTTTCGCGAAATGATCGGCAGTGAATCGTAAATAAATACGTCTTTCTGCATTTGGGGGAGGCGGAGGTAGCGTTTCAAAGGCCCACAGGCCAGGAAAACGTCGCCTTAATATTTACTTAATGCGAAACATTCCAAGTTGAATATTTTCACCATATACTTTTGACTAAAGGCACAAGATTTTGGTTTACACCTCCACATCTGGGATTGAGCCGGTTCCTTGTATTTTGCCGTCAAAGTTATGACACCATCGTTGTGACTTTAGCAAGATTATTCAAAAACGCATGCATGAACAGTTTTGAAACTTTTTATGGTTATTATTAGCGTCAAGAAGGACCGAATACAGTTTTCAGTGAACTTATACCTTGTCTCATTTAGGCGCTGCGATGTTTTTTCGGGTTTTCATAAAACCGCGATAACTTGAAAACTATAAATATTTTCTTAAATCTAATTGGGGCACTAAGGGGCACACATTAAGAGCTTTTCGTGTATGTTTATTCTACAGGGGCACATGCAATGGTTTTAGAGCTATACGATTCTACAAAACGTTACTCCAACAGGAAATGCAATATCTCGAAAACCTGAAGCGGCACAGATTTTATTTTTGGGGGCACATTTTGGCACACATATAAGCACTCTGGCCATGCACAATTTTTCTCTCTCCGATCATTCGTTTAGAATTTTCCTGCTAGAAAAACGTTACCCCAGCAGGAATCGTTTTTTCCGTTTTTTTCCAAAACGACAGGGGGCACACATTTTTTATGTGGGGGCACATTTACAGCAGCTAAGGCACCAATTAAACGTTCCACTCATATAACTCTAGGAGACACTTTCCTGCTGGGGTAACGTACACCAGAACCTCCACAAGAGGACAACACTTGTTTAACCTCTCAACCTCTATGACCTTTGACGTCATTGCTCCAATGACTCCCACTCATTTCCCTCACAACCCTAATTTCACCCCCGACGTCCTAGACTTGGCGCTCCTAAAGAACGTCAATCTACGACTGAATTCAATAGAGACGGTGCATGAGCTTAACTCTGACCACCGTCCTATCATCATCAAAATGGCCCCGCGCATAGGTCTTTCCGACCCCAACCAACCTCCGTGCACCAAGAGGGTAACGGACTGGAAGAGAGTAAGCACCCAGCTGAAATCCAACACGTCCCCCCAATTGAACTCTATCCCCGACCAGTTCGACTCTATCGCCGACACGACGGCCGCGATCGACTCACTCACCGACCACGTACAATCTGTCGTGAACAATTGTTCACGGGAGGTTCCAGAGAGGGGCGACCGCCTCTGGAAGCTACCCGACGATGTACGCGATCTGTTGACTGAGAAGAACGCGGCTATCCGTGCCTACAGTAACTTTCCCTGCGACACGAACAAAGCCCACATGCGCTACTTACAGAGAACTGTAAGGAAGCGTGTGGCGGAGCTGCGTAACGCGGGCTGGGACAGGATGCTGAGCGAGTTAGAGCCTACCCACCTTGCCTTCTGGGAACTCCAGAGGAAACTCCAGTCCCAGAAAGTCACTTCCATGCCTCCCTTAATACGCCCCGATAAGTCCATCGCCTTCGATGACGACGAAAAAGCTGAGTGCCTAGCCGACAGTTTAGAAGCCCAGTGCTCACCACCAGTAGACCAAGCTCACCTCGCAAAGGTTGACGCGGAAGTTGAACGTAGAACTAACCTCCCTCCAGTCGAAGACCCGGATAATCCTCTGCCTCCCGTCACTCCAGACGAGGTGCAGGATATCATCAAAGGTCTCAAAACCCGAAAAGCCCCCGGTTCAGATGGACTCACCAATAAGGTAATCCAACTCTTCCCTGCCCACCTAATAATGCTACTGGCAACCATCTTCAATGGAGCCCTTAGCAACAACATCTTCCCACAATCGTGGAAAGAAGCCATAGTTATAGGCATCCCAAAGCTTGGTAAGCCTAATTCCGAGGCCTCCAGCTACCGCCCCATCAGTTTGCTCAAAGTTCTCGGCAAGGTCTATGAGAGACTTATTTATAAGCGCCTCAGAGACTACGCTGAGACTAAGGGCCTTATCCCCGACGAACAGTTCGGCTTTCGAGCCCAGCACAGTAGCGTGCATCAGGTCCACCGCATCATCGAGGACATTAGTGCTGGGTTCCAGCGCGGCTCGATGACGGGTGCTATCTTCTTTGACATAGCGAAAGCAATCGACAAAGTCTGGCACAACGGCTTATTATATAAGCTCTACCAACTAGGCGTGCCAGACCGTCTCGTACTCATCTTACGGGACTTTTTGTCGAACCGCACATTCCGCTATCGCATCGAGGGAGCGCTCTCCTCCCCCGCCCCATCCGCGCAGGAGTCCCCCAGGGCTCCGTGCTCTCCCCTCTCATTTTCACGCTATTCACTAGCGATATCCCTTCTAGTAAAAAGGCGAAGTTGGCTGTGTTCGCAGACGACACGGCCATTTACTATTCAGGCAAAAGCCCCATAGCGATAGCTCACACTCTCCAAACCGAAGCCAACCAGCTCGGCTCCTGGTTCAGGAAGTGGAGAAGTGAACCCCGATAAGAGTCAAGCGGTCCTTTACAGGAAACCGAAACTCCGAAGAAAAATCCCCCTCCCCCGACCAATCACCTTGTTTGACAAGCCGATCCCCTGGGAGAAGCAAGCCAAATACCTAGGTGTGGTCCTAGATGAAAAACTGTCATTTTCAGAGCACATAAAGAAGGTCCGCTCGCGAGCCGCTTTCGCTCTAGGAAGACTCCACTCCATGCTAAATGCGCGTAGCAAACTGTCACTTAGGTGCTATCATGACCTATGCGTGCGCCGCCTGGGCACAAGCCAAACCCCGACACGTGCATAGAATGCAAACACTTCAAAACCGTTTCCTACGAATGGCAACGGGAGCCCCCTTGGTACGTTAGGAACGAGATCCTCCATCTCGACCTAACAATCGCCACTATAGCCCAATTTCTAAAACGCAATTCAAAGCGTTTCTTTGATAAAGCCCACCGCAACCCTCTGATTGTAAAAGCGGCCAGTTATGTCCCCTCTAAAATCAGTAAGATTCGCCGTCCGAGGCATGTTCTCTCCGACCCAGATGACCCTATAACCCTTCAGGAAAGCAATAGGGAGACCAGCACGTTACAACACAATAAAAAAAGACCCGCATCCCGACCTCGCCGACGAGGTCCATTGGCATTGCGCTCGCGACACTCCCGAATAAATAATACTCCCCCCCGACCCTTGCTCGCAGAAGCGCCAGCCCGCGTTACGCTGAGAAATGTAGCACTAAATTCCCCATTTAATAATAATATTAATACCTGTTTGATCCAGCCTGTCCCATCTTGCTGTCCTCCCGCCAGCGACGCCCTAAGCCGAGGTTCGTACCCCACAGGGGGTGCCCTTAGCGAGCGTTCGCTTAGTTTAACATAGAATAGTTTATGCCCCTGGCTGGAGGTTTTAAGTAGTAGCTTAAGGCATCCACAGGATAGTCCGGTTAAGCAGCTGCGACCTCAATCTGAGAGTCAACTGCGAGATGCCATGTCAAAAATAAAAATAAAGCGAAATGGCATTCTGCTTTCAGGCGTTGCCCGGTGCACAGGTTGTATTGCTCTCAATTATTGTTACTCTGCCTCTCTGTACAGTTACTATTTTATGTATAGTGTACGAATTGCGGCGATTAAATGTCAGTGAGTCAGTGAGAGTGATTTCTTCTCTATCATCAGGAAAAGAACCGCATCGATGATGAGCAGGGTCCGTGGTAGCACCAACGCTGTCCTCAGAACGTTAGCGTGCAAAATAAACGGTCCGTTTACTGTTTACTGGGCGAGTGTTCACTGACTCAGTAACAGGAAATAGACTAAGTAATCTTATTTTTTTTTTTTTACTAACAAATTACTAACACCCTGTTTTATTTGTATTTTTATGTGCTCCACTAACAACCTTTCTAACGTTTTTTTTGGTTTTCTGATTTTGTTTTTTTGTTGTTAAAAATGTATGGACGTATGTCTGAAATAAAGATATATTAATATTTCGACCAAATTCACACTTACTATCTCTCTCTTTCTCTTTGAATTAGAAGAAGACAGTCGCAAGCGCCTTTTCGCGTGACGATATCTGCCACTGCACTCTTACCGCAAGCCGCTTAAGAACTTCGTTCCAAAAATTTAATAAAACTGAATTTAAATAAAACCTTAACAGATGATTTGCAATTTTAATGTTTTAAGTATATCCGAACGTTTTATTGTTTGTTTCTTTTTTGGGCCTAGTAGGTATTTTAATTCGAATCGATTTGTTTCTATCTCTCGCTTTTTTCGTATCGAAGTGAAAGTGACAAAACTAATTGAAGTTCAAATCTTTAGAATTTTGTGAGTAGACCCAACACTGCTCTCGGTATTTAAAAAAAAATGATTAAAAAGTTATTATTTTTTTTAAATGCCGAGAGCAGTGTTGAGTCTGAGTTCAAAGAGAAAGAGAGAGATAGTAAGTGTGAATTTGGTCGAAATGAAAATCCAAGATGGCGGTTGCGAAAATTTTCACATTTTTCATAATGGGTGTCGTTTTCATAGTTTTCAAGGGTGCCAAAGCCGACCGTGAGGTCAAATGTAAATCCAAGATGGCGGCTACGAAAGTTTTCAAAATTTTTCTTCATGGGTATCGTTTCTATGGTTTACAAGGTTGCTAAAGCCGATAGTGAAGTCAAAATGTAAATCCAAGATGGCCGCTGCGTTTTTTTTTAAATTTTTCTTCATGGGTATCGTTTCTATGGTTTTTAAGGTTGTTAAGCCGATAGTGAAGTCAAAATAAAAATCCAAGATGGCGGCTGCGAAAATTTCACATTTTTCGTCATGGGTGTCGTTTTCATAGTTTTCGAGGGTGCTAAAGTCGATAGTGAGGTCAAAATATAAATCCAAGATGGTGGCTGCAAAATACGAGGTGATGAAGATTATGAAAAAAAAACCTTGTCCGATCCGGAAATCTGGGGAAAAGGGGCATATGGTACTGCAGTAACATTACAAAACAGTATTTTTTTGATTATTATATAACCTATGACTTTTAGACACCCGCTAAACGACGGCCACCGCCCGCACCAAATGTAAAATTCGGTCAAAATCACCATCGAAAAAAAAAGTAGGGATTATTTTTTCTTTTTTTCTGAAAATTTCCACATAAATATGCCAACAGTACGATACCTAACAACACCCTCACGGATCGGACAGGGTTTTTTTTTACATGTTGTATGTTCTCGCTGCTGAGGTGAAAAGTTGTATGTGTTACACGAGAGCAAAGTTATTTGCATCTCGTGTCTTTGAATCCTTCGCTTACTCGGGATTCAAAATCAACACTCGCAGCAAAAAACGACTTTGCTCTCTAGTTGCACAAATAACTATTTCACCACTCCCGCACGAAAGAAGTGTCTTTCCTCTACGAAAACAGTGAGGAAAGTAATGATCCCGTTCAGAAACTAACCTTGCCTGATTTTCTTATGTTAAGTTTTAAAGATATTTTAAAAAATTAATAATTTTGTGCTTAGAATAGAAATATTTATAGGTTAAGATTAATGTTTTTTATAAAATTTATCAAATTATTGTAAGTGTATAGTTCAGAAACATTAAAAAAGTTTAATAAAATATTGAAAAAATACATCGTCAAAGGAGATGGGAAACGGTGGGCCCAAATGTAATAAGTTAAGATATGATCTAAAAAATTAGTCATATTTTTCTATCTTAGAATATGAAAAATCACCTCAATTCTCAATCTGGAAGCGGAGAAATATGGAAAAGATAGTTTTCGTGAGATTACCGATTGAGTAATCGATTACACAGTTACGAAAATAAAACCTTTGCACTAAATAATTAACTCAAAGTAATTAAATGCACTTTATACACTTATGTGCAATATAGTGCATATAATTACAGTCATATTAATAAATAAAATATCAATTAATTACTGAAAAAACAATATTAATGATTATCGATTTCATATCGATTAAAATTAGTTTTCTATTTTTAGTCTATGTCACTGGCATGACAGCTGACTGACACGGACACTAGACAGTTGCCAACGTAGTATCCCTATGTAGTCTGTGGTTGCCAACTGATCTAATGATCTCGTTTGCTTACTGGTTTCGTGTTTTCCGATGCGTTTTGAGTGCTTTCCCGATTGTTCTTCATTTTTCACGACCTTTGCTTTGTATTTTACGGATTCCGACCCTGTCTACCTCGTATGACACACTGGACACCGAAGATCGCTCACACGTTTGACTTGGAATTGTTATTTTGGATTTTACCTCCGGATTGTGTATTGGGTATTGTTGAAACCACGTAATAGAAAAAACATTGAAACTATGGATCGCTGTGTGAATTGTGGGACAACAACTGATCACTGCAATACACTGGGTCGACGACCCTTACCCGATGAAACAATTCTGTCAGTGATTCGGCAATGGCTCTCGTACAGGAAGGGAGGCTATAGTAATGCATTACTGTAAATTGTATTGTAGGGAGACGAACTGTAGGCTACTGCGCTCATATAATCTGCATTATATGGTATCTTATCTGGGCTAGGTACCAAGATCATAGCACCACCTGCACAATTCCTAGACGACATTTTAATTATAATTGAAGACGAATAAAACTCTATAATACTTAAATTAATTTTTATTTTATTTTAGACATCCTTTCCGTAACTCCATACCTGTTACCTACATAGGTAGGTAGGGCTGAAGTCATTGACGTTCATTCATATGATTTATCAAATAATGTCCTACTAAATATAATAACTATTAGTGCAAAAGCACATATTTTGCACTTCAGGAATCAACTGTTAGTTAAAGATTGTAACATAACCTCACTTTTACATAATCTCTTTTATCTCTGTTCTCAGATTGACAAAATCCGCAGAATTTTCAGTGAAAGGCTGATAATATATAAGCTATTAATTGACACCACTATCATCTTTTTACAACCAGGCCCAAGATTGTATGTAATCGTTTCAGTCTCCTTTAGGAATATAATTTTTGAACGCACTTAAAGAAAGAAGCCTGTGAAAGAAGTACATTAGAAGCGCGAAAATTCAAGTTAAGTTTTGTTTACGTGCGATTTTGATTACTGAAAAAATGAGTGATTCTAGTGAGGAAGATTTAAGTTTAACTCCAAAAGAGTTAAAAATACCTTGTTTCAAATGCCGAACTAAGTTTTTTGCCCAAAAATACGAAGGAAAGATATCTTAAAACGTTCGATACCTTCAATCAATGGAGACTTTAAAAAAATGCGAAAACTTTCTCCGAAACGATTTTGCTGTCTTTCAAACACGAAGCAACCCAGTACATTGTGGAGTATTTATTCTATGATAAAATTAGTATTGGTAACGAAACATAACATAAATATAAAAGAATATCATAAGCTGTTTTCATTTCTTAAAATACAGTCTTCTGGGTTCAAAAGCAAGAAATCAAAAGTTTTTACGGCAAACCAAGTTGAGAAATTTTTAAACGATGCCCCAGATGATACTTTTCTCGAATTAAAAGTAATTTTAAGTTTAATATTTTGTATTTCCTACAATTTTTCACCCTGGTTAAAATAACTTGCTTGGCTTTTGCTAGTTCTGGCAAAATTTCACAGATGGCGCTGATTTAATTATTTTGCAATACTTATTACAATAGTTATTTATCCAACATGTGAGGAAAGTTCGTTTTTCCTATGAGTTTTGATTTTGAGTCTTGAGCGAACGAAGGATTGAAAAATAGAATCACGAGCGCAGCGAGTGATTATAAATTTAAATCCTGAGTAAGCGAAAGACTCAACAAAACGAATAGCAAATGAACTTGCTCACATGTTGCATACAAAACTTTTCACTACGCCCAGCAAGAAAGTGTTCAGTCATCCTATGTAAATAAATTAAATAGACACAAAGCAAATCAAAATAATTCTTAATTTTTTAAAATATCTTTAAAACTTAACATAAAAAAATCAGGCAAGGTTAGTTTCTGAACGGGATCATTACTTTCCTCACTGTTCAAACAGTGAGGAAAAACCAACATTCCTCACTGTTCAAGCAGTGAGGAAAAACCAACATTCCTCACTGTTTTCGTAGAGGAAAGACACTTCTTTCGTGCGGGAGTGGTGAAAATAAAATTACATTGTTTCAGGTATGTTTAATAATTGGAATATGTGGAGCTTGTCGTTCTTCAGAAATGTTAAATCTGCGCATTCAAGACGTAGAGAAACACTCAGAAAAATTACTGCTCATAAAATTACTTGAAACGAAGACCAAAATTAATAGATCTTTTGTCATAAGGGAAGAATACTGCGCTATTATCAATAAATACATTGCTTTACGACCTGATAAAATCAAAACCGACCGTCTTTTACTGCAATATTTGAATGGGAAGTGCAAGAGACAGCCCATGGGCATTAATAAAATTGGCGAAGTGTCAAAAAAAATTGCGCAATTTTTTAATCTTGAAGATGTACACCTCTACACGGGACACTCCCTAAGAAGGACGTCGGCAACTCTTTTGTCCGATTCGGGAGCAGATCTTACATCATTAAAACGACACGGTGGCTGGCGGTCTAACACAGTCGCCGAAAGTTATATTAAAGATTCAATAGAAAATAAAACAAAAATCTGCAACAATATAATAAAATCAATAAACCTCAAACCATCAAGTAGATCTTTGTCGCCCCAGCCGTCAACATCAAGGGGAGGTGCTGAAATGGAACCTACAGACTCTTGGACGAAGCCGTCTACGACGACGTCGGCTAGTGTTGCGGCAGAAGATACTGTCAATGCCCCACCTCAGGCCCCTTCTAATGATACAGGAATATCAAACACTCAAGTGAATAGTAATAAAACAACGATAAATGTACCCATTTTTTTTTTTGAATGAAGTTCTTTAGGCGGCTTGCGGTAAGAGTGCACTGGCAGAAATCGTCACGGGAAAAGGCGCTTGCGACTGTCTTCTTCTAATTCAAAGAGAAAGAAAGACGGAGTGAGATAGTAAGTGTGAATTTGGTCAAAATGCAAATCCAAGATGGCGGATGCGAAAATTTTCACATTTTTCATAATTGGTGTCGTTTTCATAGTTTTCAAGGGTGCTAAAGCCGATCGTGAGGTGAAAATGTAAATCCAAGATGGCGGCTGCGAAAATTTTTAAATTTTTCTTCATGGGTATCGTTTCTATGATTTTCAAGGTTGCTAAAGCCAATAGTGAAGTCAAAATGTAAATCCAAGACGGCGGCTGCGAAAATTTTCACATTTTCGTCATGGGTGTCGTTTTCATAATTTTAGGGTACTAAAGGTCAAAATATAAATCCAGGATGGTGGCTGCAAAATACGAGGTGATGAAGATTATGTAAAAAAAAACCTTGTCCGATCCGAAAAGGGCATATGGTACTACAGTAACATTACAAAAGAGTATTTTTTAAATTATTATTTATAGTAAAAAAGTTATTGGTATTTAAAATTCACATTTTTATTTCCAAATTTACTCCAAATCCATAAAAAAATTGCAAAACTCATACTACGACGGCCGCCGCCCGCACCAAACGTAAAATTCAATAAAATTCACCATTGAAAAAAAAATGTGGGGATTCCTTTTTCCTGAAAATTTCCACATAAATATGCTCACAGTACGATACCTAACAACACCCTCACGGATCGGACAGGTTTTTTTTTACATGCTGTATGTTCTCGCTGCTGAGGTGAAAAGTTGTATGTGTTACACGAGAGCAAAGTTATTTGCATCTCGTGTCTTTGAATCCCTCGCAGCGCTCAGGATTCTAACCTAGAATCACTCGCTACGCTCGTGAAATATATATGTACTCGCTACGCTCGTGATTCAATTATAGAATCCTGAGCGCTGCGAGGGATTCAAAATCAACACTCGCAGCAAAAAACAACTTTGCTCTCTTGTTGCACAAATAACTATTTTACATACGGTGTTTAGTATTTTTAAAGCATTGTGAAAATTATGTAACTGTAAAGGAAACCGTCCAAGATATTATTAATGTTTGCTTTGGTCAGTATACCAATGTTATGAACAACGAAAAATAAAAAAAAATAAAACGCCTAAAAAGTTAAATCTAATATTTCTACTGGATATTTTAATGCGGATTCAATATTTTCTGATCAACCCTCTTTTATTGAAAATTGGAGAGGAGAAGCTGAAATGAATAAAGATAAAACAAATCATAATGTAAAATTATTAAAAAATGGTAACTTGTGTCGTTCGGTATTACTAAATGATAAATATGTCACTCTTATGAATACTTGTTGTTTTGATTCTGTAATGTACTTTTTGAGTGCAGGATTTAACGAAAATGAGAATATTCGAGACGTTATGGCCACTTTTGACAAAGATTTAATTACACAGTATACAAAGAAAGAATTTTATACTTATAAAGAAATAGAAAAAAAAAAAAAAAAAACTTCTTTATATAAAGAACCTCTGCGATATTGAATCTAAACTCCATTTCACGAAAGAAGTCCCGCAGAGGCGGCGCCACTTGTCGTAAGAGACGATTCATAAATATTTATTTATCTCGACATCTCACGCACTGGTTAATAAAATCCACAATCTTAAGTAGAGAAAGCTGTTTGAGGTAGGAGGGTTGTTGTCGGAATGTTGCTAACTATACCTACATATAATAATAGGTAATTAGTTCCACTTATTGCCGCGGGGCTTCTTTCGTGAAATGGAGTTTACAGAAGATGACATTTATTTAATGAGAGCAAAAATTGTTGCACAATATTTTAGCTCATTCAATGAGAAAGGAAACCATATTAGTTATGATTGCCAGTGTAATATCACATATATATTTGAACATATTCTTCTAAGATATTTTTTCAGTGCAACTTTCATCAAAAAAGTGTTTAAATACATCCTGCCAATCAAACTTAATCAAAAAAGACATTGCGTTTTTACCCTTAAATATAAATTTTATTGAAATATTTGGCATAGGTATTTTAGAAGAGGCATTTAACAGGAAACAGGAACTGTACCACTTGTGATGACCAATTTAGTTACAATTACGAGTTTTCAAAAATAATATCATTCGATTTGAATGGCACTGATAAAAATTATCTTACTAATGTTCCTGTTACCATAACAGTAAAGAACAAAACCTACAAAATCATGGGCGCATCTGAATTCATTCCAGCATTAATTCCAGGCAGTCTTGGCCATTACCGATGTCACTGTTTTATGAATGATCGTTTCTTTTGCTATGATGATCAACATCTCAAACTTATTGAAAGTACTGACCAACATATATGCTTCCATTCATTAAGCTACATCCAAATGTCACTTACTTAAATAAAAGTGAAAAACTGACAAAAGTATTATAATAAGTGATTAGTTAATTTTGTAATCTACTTTTTACTAAATACACATATAGCATTAAATTAACCGTACAATCTTGTTTTCGTTTCGTCTAAATAATGATATAATTATTAAATAAAGTATAATAGTACTGTCTACATTTTGTTTTATTGTGTGGTCACACTGCTCTATCTATTTTCATAGGATTTAAAAAAAAATATTATCTCTGCTAAGAGGTAAGAAATACACAATTTTAGATACCTATTATTTAGTAGAAACTTATTACTAAAAGTTAAGTACACTAGACTTTCTGATATTCCTCTCGTCTAGCAGCTAGGACACGCACATATGTCAGTGGAGGTGAGGATTGAGGGACCAGTTTTAATCATCGCTATCTTAAAAATGCTTCGATATTTCTGCTCCATTTCTTTTTTACAAAACGTTTTAAGACTTTTACTAAAACTTTGTGTAGAAAAACATCGGTTTTATTAATGTTATTCAGTAATATTCACTAAAATATTTATCTTTGTTATGCGGACTGAGGGACCACAGTTAAGTCGTTATATTTTTTTTATCTTTAATGCTTTGTGGTCTGTTATTTAGTAAATATCTTTACAAATTCTTTACTAAATGTCTGTATTCACAAAAACTTCTGTTTTAAGATACTTTCCGAGATCTGGCTGATCGTCTGTGAGAACTGAGGGACCACACTTTATGGGTCGTAGTTTTTAATATATTTGCTTACAAATTCCCAGATTCGTTCTACAATTGTTTTAAGTCGACTACTAAATCCTAGGATTTTCATTTCGCAAATTCCCAGTGTGGTCCCTCAGTTCACACGCACATAAATTTCGCACGTACAAAAGCAAACTCTCCGATAGTATTAATATTCAAATAAAAGACAAAACATAGAAGAAACAAAGTATTAAATTCTGAGGTATAACTCTAGACAAATTTTGTAATTGGAAACAACATATTAACAACGTATGCAGTAAACTAAATTGATTTGTGTATGCTTTAAGAAAACTTCGTATTGTGTCAGACGAAAAAACAGCCCGCATAGCATATAGTGGGTATGTTGATTCAATATTAAGATACGGACTAATAATAAGGGGCAATTCAACAGATAATGATAAGACATTTATTGTACAAAAGAAATGTTTAAGAGCAATTACACAAAACAAAGACCAAGAGAACAATAAATTTAATTCCTTTTAAATACAACTCTAATAAAAAATAATGTTTATCATATGTGCATTACAATTTTTAATAAGTTACCAAAGATCATACGTTTAAATATTTTAAAATTAAACTACGTAGATGGTTGATAGAAAAGTGTTTTTATAGTTTACAATCATTTCTGCAATATAAAGAAAAAAAATATTTTAAGTTAGTTTTTTATGTGCTTTATTTAGTATGGAATTGTTATTACATAAAATGTTATTTTTAGGTAAATTTTTGTTATGTGTACCTCCTTATATAAAAAAAAATCTGTACCTATATCTTGGTAAAATAAGTAGGTACCTAATTAATGTAAAATTAATTTGCATGCCTTAAACAGGCAAAATATGGACTAAGTATACATTAAACCACCAACTTTTACAACTGGTAACATCTGTATTTTCTACAAATAAATGATTCTTATTCTAAGGCAAAGAAAATGAGTCATGCAGCCAAACATAAGAAGTTCATAGATAGAATTTGTTATTTATAATATTTATATTTGCCTTATGTGTTTTTTAAGACATAAATACCGTTAATATACCCGAAAAACATTTTCCTTCAGTATTCAAAACTGTACTAACTTTACTTTGAATTTTAATTAAAGAAATGTTATGTTATACTACTGTTTTATTTCCTCGCAATCGAAGCGTAAAGCAGTTTATAACTCGTCCACAAAACCATTTATCCTCGACATTACTATCAGCCCTCGCCTTCGTCTCGGGCTGCTAAAAGTCTCGGATAAAAATGGTTCGTTTTGTGCACTTGTTGTGAAATCTACTATAACCTCATAAAATAATGACGATAATTAAGATCGCTACATAATTAGGTCCTTGAAACTTATTTTTTTAAGACAATGTGGCGTGTTTATATAAAGTAGGTAGTGGTCGGGTTCATCGTTTAAGTAGCCAGTGTAGATTTTAAGCTTAAATTAAGTTACAACATTATTTTATTATTTAAGTACACACACAAAAATAGATACAGATAAGACATAATCATAATGATGAGTACAAAGGTACAAACTACTTATTTCTTAATTGTAAACATATATTATGTTTATTTATATATTATGTCTTGTTGGAAGGACCATACTTGGTTATTGAATATGGTGTTGTTAAGGGGCTTAACTACCTTCTCAAGAATGGTATCTTGATACACTTGTGCCGATGTTTTGATACCTTTTTCACAAAAACATGGCTCTGTCACTCCTTAATAGCTAACACCCCACCAAACCATCACTGAAGTCGGATAATGCCCACGTTGCACTCTGTCGACTAAGAAGGAGAGGGAAGCTTCCTCAGAGCTTTGAGCATAAATACGGTCATTTTGTTTGTTAAAATTTTGCTCAATTGTAAAGAATTACTCATCCGTAAACAAAAAAAAATCTGTGACCTCCCTTTGCGTACCGCTTCAGTAGTTGTTTCGATTTTACCACCCTATTCTTTTTTAAATTATCAGTTAATAAATGACCAGCGCCTCTTATAGGCTGCAAGTCCTAAGTCATCTTTTAAAATACGCGACATGGTTCTGGGTGCTATCTTCATCTCCCGAGATAAAATATTTTGCTTTCGGACAGGATTTCTTCGAATTCTTTCCCTTACTGCTTTGACCACCTTCTTCGTACAAACACTACGTGGACGGCCAGATCTTTTTCTGTCACAAACAGAAAAGGTCTCATTGTAACTATTAATAGCCCGGTACACAAACATTTGACTTTATTTTTTTTTAAATGTGAGTACCATGGAGTCGTTTACGATGTTATTATGTTGATTTTGACTTGAAAGAGCAGGGTAGTTGAGAGTATGTCATGCTCACTTAATGTCTCGCTGATGGTCGCGAGTGTGTTGGATCATTCGGTTCAAGACTGGTGGAGACTGGTCATCTCTTATCTGCCAGGGCTTATTTTTAATCTTATATTTTTAATCTTTTTTGATTTTTATATTTTTTTTACATTGTTCTCACATATAGAATCAACAAGAGTAATGTGGGTACATTACTCTTTTACATTGGCTTTTGTAATTTCTATATTTAAAAGAGTGTCCTTGGAGTTTCTTGCCCATTCTTCTCCATAGAGATCTACGTTTTGGAATGGGCAACTAGCTTCAATTTTCTGCCTAACTGACTGACTCTTTGACAATTCAAAAGTGCCTGTAAATGGTTTAATTGAAATAAATGCTTTGAGTTCGAGTTTGACTAATACCAAGCGTAATGAGAGTTTTAAAAATTGCATTTGGCTCCATACCAACTTTGTGTAATGCAATCACAGCGATTCGGTTCTCTTTATAACCCGACTCCATTTTAAGGGGATATGTTGAAAAAAAATTGGTTTTTCTATTTCGTGTAAATTGTTGAGTATGTGGAATAGGGATTTAACATTTTGGTATATGTTTTTTGACTCTTTGTTCTAGTATCGTGCAAAAGGAATACGCGACTACATGATTTTTTTTCGATACAAAAAAAATGCAAAGTTACATCTATTTTTTTACTGGTTTCAACATCACGGCGTAACGTTTAAAAGTACTTCAATGGAATTTACTTTAAAACATAGAAAATTATCATATCAAAGTTTACTCAAAGTAATTTTAAATTGTATTTATTTATTTTGTTAAAAATGGAGTATATTCGTTTTGGCACATACGTCGTTTTATTCTGAGCGCACGCATATTATAGCCATCTCTTCTTTTGCGTTTCAAAAGTAATTGCATCACTTTTGCTCGCGTCATAGATCAGTCGCCCGGTGCGCTTCATCGACGACGAACCTATGACGTTTGTCTGCAGATCGGTGCTATCGGATTTTCGTGATTATAATAATTGTTTATATATTAAAAGTTAGTAGATTGTTAGTTAATTTGTGTTGAATAGGTTTATAAAGACTATTCTAGCGATTGAACAGTACCTATAACGTATCGTTTTCTATTTGTGACGAGTTTTTATTTAATTATAAATAAAAATGGGAAGAAATACGAAATCAAAACTAAATAAAATACAACGTTTGAAGTACCTGAGCATGAGGGCTCAGAAAATGAGAGAGTAAAAAGTAAGTATATAGTTATATACAATAATTAGTTCATATTGTATCAGTTATGAGCACGTTCTTGACTACAATCATGCCCGATGGAAGACAAAGATGACATCGAAAATAAATAATGAGTTGCGCTCGAGAGTTTACTTCTTTTGTAATTTTTTTCTGTTGTTAGATCATAACTCAACCAATTGACCGGTTTTTATCAATGGACTCATTTTACAGGAAAACAGTATCAATAGCTAATAAAAAAGAATCCAAGTCGCCACCGCTCGCTCATAAATTTAGATAATCAGCTACAACCTGTCCTTGCCTCGCAAAGTAATAATGGGTAAGCATTATATTTTCTAGAACAAAATATTTATGAAATAAATATAAAAAAGGCTAAAATGTAGTATCTACACTCGAGAGCAATGAATCCGGGTCACTTAAAGAATCCTAAAAATCTCGGAAACTAAAAATGCTAGGTTAAATCAATAAATTGTATTTAATAGACAATGTAATACTCCTTAAATGAAGGTATTAAAACTTCTTAGTTATTGTAAAGTTATATCAAAAAAAAATCAAATTTGAAAAAGGGCCACTTTCGAAGATGGAACTACGAAATTACAGCATTTGGTTTTGCTTTTGTTTGTAATCTGTCATTTATGTGGGTACATAAACCATGTTGATAGTGCTCTATATTCATTATTCAAGCTGAAATTATGTCGCTTACGCCTGAAGAATGCACCAGAATACTTACAATGCTGGAAACCGGCCGGAGTCAGCGCGATACAGCCAGGACTGTCGGTGTATCGCTGTCAACAGTACAAAGAGTTCTCCGACGTTACGAAGAAACTGGTTCTAACCTACGCAGACCAGGAACGGGCAGAACCAGGTGTACCACAGCACGAGAAGACCGATACTTGGTGAACACCATGCTTCGAAATCGCTTTCTTACAGGAACTGAACTCACAAATCAGTTTCGACGCCTCGGAGGAAGTAACCCAAGTGCATGGACAGTAAGACGTCGGCTTGCTGAATCTAACTTAAAACCCCTTAGACCTGCAAACGGCCCTAAACTGGAGCGTGGGCATCGTATTTCAAGACTAAGATATGCCCAGAGCCACGTAAATTGGAGTATTGAAGATTGGTCAAAAGTTATGTTCTCCGACGAATCAAAATTTATGCTCTACAAGCACGATGGAAGACACAGAGTGTATCGAAGACCAGGGGAAAGATTCAAGCAAGCATGCATCGAAGAAAAAGTAGCCTACGGTGGTGGGTCTGTACTTTTGTGGGCCGGAATTTCTTCTGAAAGTCGCACAGAGCTGGTGATCATAGAAAACGGCTCTTTAACTAGCGAAAGATATGTGGAAGAAATCCTCAATGATCACGTTGGTCCATTTATGGTCAATTTAGGTGAGGATGCTATATTTATGCATGACAATGCCCGACCTCATACAGGTAGGATTGTGAATGACTACCTTCAAGAGATGAACATTACTCGTATGGAGTGGCCAGCGCGCAGCCCGGATATCAACCCGATCGAGCATGCTTGGGACGAGCTAGGCAGATGCGTAAAACAACGAAACCCTCCCCCAATCACGCTTCGTGAGCTCAAAATTGCTCTCACAGAGGAATGGGAGAATATTCCCCAAAATCGTATAAGGAACTTGGTGTACAGCATGCCAAACCGCGTAAACGCAGTAATGGAAGCACGAGGAGGCAATACGAAGTATTAAAATTCAAGAAAATCGTAATAAAGTTCAAAAATTTCATGTTTCCTATTTTTGTTTTAAGGAGAGATCAGCAGTTTTTTTCTTTATGTAATTTTGTGTTAATAAAATGTATGGTGACTCATATTTTTTTTACTTTCATTTAAGGAGTATTACATTGTCTATTAAATACAATTTATTGCATTAACCTATCATTTTTAGTTTCCGAGACTTTTAACATTCTTTAAGTGACCCGGATTCATTGCTCTCGAGTGTACTTTTTACTTTTTTAGGTTAGAAATATGTCAACAGTACATCAATAATATTTCAAATACTATTACCGCGTGTGACAGACTAAGAGCACAAAAACGAATGGAGTCGCATTTGAATTGCAAAAAAGGTGAGTTTAGACGAAATTATTTTTTGATTTTTATTGAGGTATGATTGTATGAATTATTGTGTGTGATTTAATATAATAAGTTAATTTCAGTTGTTTAATAATTTTAGTATTCTTGCCAAGCAGAGTAGTTTTTTTTGCGGTTTTCAAAAGTCGTAGATTTTTTTTAATCAAAAATAAAAAACAATCAGAATGAATTTGATTATGCTCCACTTGAATTTAGATGAACGTTTTTATTCCAGAAATAAAAGAAAGCAACAACATGATGTCGATATCGAAGATGAGGAAGAAGAACCACTGCCATACGGAATCGAACTTGAAGAAAATGTGAGTTCTCTCATTTTATTTACTATGTACTTTCCATTAAAGAGCTTGGCATAAATAGCATTTTACAAATTTGACTTATACTTTTCTTGCAGGAGTCCAAAAGTCAGGAAGACAGTAGCACTTATGCAAAAATACTTGACTCTCGACCATATCCCTCAATCACGGTCGAAAAGATTGGTTGCAAAAATCACATATTAAGATTTTTTTGTAATAAATTCCAAAATTTAAAAACATATCAAAATATCCTAAAACAGAAAGGAATATACTAACTACAAATAAGATTTTAAAGATACGAAAGTATATATGTAGTGCCATCAAATACTATGGCTTAAAAAATCTGCAGCAATCAGACATCATAAAAAATCTGCACCAAGATATTACGAATGCCATTTATCATGCATTTGAGCACCATGATTCATGTAATAAAAATATTTGTGGTGAAAATTCAAATGAAGAAAGAACTTACAAAATGCACTTATGGGGTTGTGATAAAAAAAAACAAGAGAAAAGCTGAAATCGCGAAAAAAAAAAAATCGTCTGTTCCCTACATTTTGACGAGTTATCAATCGATCTGCCTAGACTTTTCCCAACTATATTGGGGTCGGCTTCCAGTCTAATCGGATGCAGCTGAATACCAGTATTTTACATGGAGCGACTGCCTATCTGACCTCCACAATCCAGCAACTGGGTAATACGATACCCCTTGGTACATTTTGACGGGTTTGCGAACATAAATGACCAAGCTGATTTTTTTTCGCGATTTCAGGTTTGGTCCCATAGTAAAAGTTGTTCATAATGATGAGTACAATGACCCCTCAAGAGGTTGGCAAATATTTTTATAGCACCTTAAACATTAATTATTTAAATAAAAAATATTCTTAGTACATGCACCACGTTTATACTATAAGAACACATTAGAAAAGAAATAAACATTTGTAATATACCTTAATTACCTAATACATTTTTATTACATGGTACGTACTAAATAAGAAAAATGGTTGAAAATTCAATATTTGTATTATTTGTCTACTCCATACCTCCTGTGGGCTAATATTTCAGGAATTTCAAGAAATGCGAACTCGGCTCTCCCGATGTCGACCGCGTAAACTGCATTCGCCGCTCCCCGCGTGGGGGGCTAAGCCACGCCCATCGAGCTACGATTTATTTTCAACATAGCGCCTTAATATCGCAAAATATTGTACAATGTATTGGCGCCAAAATTATAAAACTCAATGAACAATCGTCAAAATGGCCGACACAGATGATGGGATAAAAATGACAGATTCCAAATTCAAATGTAATAGCTTTCTTATTTTTAATTGTAACAGTATTTATGGCCAGACTAAGTATGTCTATGAGAGTCGATTTTCAGCTTACTGTGCGTCGCGGTCGGGGCGGACTCCGGACCCGTGTTCCGGCCTTCCGCGCATCTTCCTAGCCGTGAGGCCGCGTCGGTTTCGTCTCGTGCGCGATCGGCGCGGTTCTGTACGACCGCCGTTGTAACTATGACTCTCTTAATGTAGGTAAGAGGTCTTAGTGCTCACGCATGTGGTCATGTACCCTTTGGCTGCGTGCGTCAAGGGTTCTATTGGTGCGTTTTCACAGCCGACGTACCATAGAACTCAACTCCTACCCTTGGCCTGCCCGACTGAGAGCCCGAGACTGGTTAGCAGGGACAGTCTGTTAAAATCATCTCTCGCCCATCCATCCAGTGAGTAGACCCTTCGAACGATAGAGAGATGTAAATAGTAGACGCATACCACCCCGCATTGACCAAAGGGAGTAATTCCGATGGTCCAGGGGTACGGTGAGCCTGGAGACCTTGATCACAACATCTGATCAAGGTGCGCGAACACTTTAGTTGAGCAGTGTATATCCAGGTTGGCTCTGGGGGCGGATCCCAGAGATTCCCCGTGGGGATCAACCGATCCCAAATCGAACAGTTCGCTAGGCTGGGGTTCACGAGAACTGTAGGTGCACCTGTGGATGGGTTAGCCGCCCTACCACAACAGGTTTAAAGGTTTGCTTTTGATCGTTATGTAACAAATGGTCGAACCTCCGGTAACCCACAGGAGCCGCAGGCGTCGACCCTTATACCTTTGTGTCCGGACGCTCGATCTTCGCCTCAGGGGGGGGGGCGGGGGGAAAGCGATTGGGCTTGTCCGGAATGTAGTAGATCATTCCGGACCAAAACGGGTTTGAGCGTGCACAGGCGGCGCGCCCACCCTGTGACGGCAAACGCCGCAGCTGCTCCACCGCAGGTGAAGCGGATATGGCGCGAAGAAGAGGGGGAGCTGTTAGCTCAGACGGAGGCGCATCTGGTTAGAGCTGGAGGTAGTGCCAACACAATAAACCAAGACCTAATGAGGGAGTTGCCGCACTTTGGGCGCTCCCTAGAGGCGATTAAGGGGTACCGGAGGAAGGAGTCCTACAAGAGCCGGGTACAAGCGTGCCGGGACAATTTGCCTCGGACTCCTCCCCCGGGTACCCCAGGGGAGGCAGATTTGCCTAACAGGGGCACCCCAATCGCCGGCACTACTGAAGGTTCGACTCCAGAGCAGCCTGTCGTGAGAGCGGAGTCCCCCTCAGAAGATAGCCGTTCTACGCACATTACGACCAACCAGAATTTTAACGTGCCCCTCTCACGCTGATTTCGAACACGTCTTGGTGCAGCTGCCGGGGTCGCACCCTACAAAACGGCACATCATAAGCGCAGCCTACATACCGCCTCGTTCCCCGGTCGACTTGTACTCCTCACACTTAGATAAATTGCTTGATGTAATTAATGACACTAGTACTGACTCAATCTATATAACAGGTGATTACAATTTACCAGGCATTGACTGGATGGACCGAAGTGGGTGTAACTATGTCGTTCCACAATCGACTGATAATTTGAGCTGTCATCTATGCAACTTTATTTCCGTAACTAATACTTTTCAATATAACACACATAAGAATGCGTTGGGACGTATACTGGACTTGTTTTTGTCGAACGTTGACTGTGAGTCTAAAATATGTACACCATTGTTACCACTTGATGATCACCATCCACCTATCTCGATATTAACTTCACTTATTACGAAATGTGTGCCAATGAAACGTCACTTAACAACGAGACACAATTTTTTTAAAGCTAACTACGAACTTATTAATAAAGAGTTGAGTACATTGGACTGGAATCTATTGTTTTACGACCTTTCTGCAGAACAATCTGTTAATGCTTTTTACGATAAAATCTATAGTATAATTAAGAGGCATATTCCTCTATCGCGTCTCAGAAATTCACGATTTCCTCTGTGGTTTACTCCTTCACTCATACGTATTTTCAAAAATAAAGAAAAGTCTTAGTTAAAATGGAAATCATACGGTAATGCATCGGACTATTAAAGTTTTTCTATTCATCGTAAACGTTTTAAGTCTGAATATGAAAATTGCTTTAAAAAATATATGAAATCGATTGAAGACAGTATTCCGCTTAGCATTAAACATTTCTGGACTTACGTTACATGCAGGAAGGGCAGGGCGGAGATTCCAGCAAATATGTTTCTTGAAAATCGTAACTCAAATAACCCAACTGATATATGTAACATGTTCTCCACTTTTTTCACCTCTGTTTATGAACCCACGAATTTTAACCCCACGGTGTGTTCCCAGATATTTGGAAGGAGGGCAAGCTGGTTGTCTTGCCAAAGGGCAATGATCGGCCGCTCTCGGATCCCAAGGCGTACAGACCGCTCACTCTTCCCCCCATTTTGGGGAAGGTGCTGGAGCGCCTGATACTGTCATGTGCACCCTGCCTCTATCGTAGTATATCGGTTGATCAACATGGTTTTTCGAGGGGTAGGTCGACGGTCACGGCGCTGAATGCGATCCTTGACCGGGTGGCGTTCTCCTCGGAAAACTATGTCCAAGTAGTTTTGCTTGACATCTCTGGGGCCTTCGACAACGCCTGGTGGCCCATGATCCTAACAAAGGCTAAACAGGGCGGATGCCCGCCCAACATATATCAGATTTTAGTCAGTTATTTCAGTAACAGGCGGGTAGGACTGTTCATGGGCGACCAGGTGGTGTGGAAGCAGTCCACTATGGGCTGTCCCCAGGGGTCGGTTCTTGGGCCGACACTTTGGAACCTCCTGCTCGATGACATCCTAAGGCTGCCGTGGCCGGAGGGTGTCCCGGCGGTTGCTTACGCAGACGACATCACGGTCGTGATCGAGGCACCGAGTCGGGCGGCGATTGAGCGTAATGCTCAATTGTCGCTGGAGGCGGTGTCCGCTTGGGGGAAGCGGAACCGCCTCGAGTTCTCTACTGCAAAGTCGCAGACACTTACCCTAAAGGGTAAGTTCAAACGTCCCCCTACCATCCGCATGGACGGTGCCTCGATCGCGCACGTGGTGCAGGCCAAGTTGCTGGGCGTTGTTATCGATGAAGCGGGCTCCTACGTGCCGCATGCTAGTTTGGCCGGCCAACGGGCTGTGAATGCCTTCGGGAAGAAGGGTCTCGGCGTCTTCCTGGGGCATTAAGTACAGAGCCCTAAAGGTCCTGTTTTCAGGGACCTATGTGGCAATTCTGACATATGCTGCGGCCGTATGGTGGCGGAGTGTGGACAGATATGCAGTGCGGAGTACGCTGCTCCGCACGCAGCGCCCAGCACTCATTTTACTGACAAAGGCGTACAGATCGGTCAGCACCGCAGCGTTGCCTGTGCTGGCGGGAGTGCTTCCGGCCGATCTGGAGGTCTGTCGTGCGGGACGAGTCGCGCAGGAGTGTTCCAATTTAGTGACTAGAGAGCGCAGGGTGGCAATTGGGAAGGTGAGAGCGGAGGTCATTGCTCGGTGGCAGGAGTGATGGCAAGCCTCCGGGGATGGCAGGGACCTGTATAAGATCTTTCCGGCATTGGCGGTTAGGCTGTCGCTGGGATGGGTGGAGCCGGACTACGTCACTTCTCAGATCCTTACAGGGCATGGGAGCTTCAGGAGCCGCCTACACGCAATGTCGCTATGCGACACTGCTAAATGCTATTGTGGGCTGGCGGATGAAACTCGGGACCATGTCCTGTGGGACTGTCCGTTGTACGCGGAGGAGAGAGAAATAATGCTGGGAGGATGGGAAAGGGAGGAGGTAGGACCGGTGTTCCACCGGGAGCTAGTAGCCAGCGCAGAGGGTTTCCGTAGGCTGGTGTCCTTTGCTCACAAATGGCACAGCCTGCGGAAAGAATTAGAGAATAGTGTTAGTTAGTTTAGAAAAATTATAAATAATAATAATTAGAATTGATATTAATTATTGTATTTAATGGAAATGATGAATAATGATGTAAAATTTATTTTAATTTAATTTATTATACAGGACTGCTCGGGCGTGAAGCCTGTGTTTGTATTGTAGCGCGCCCCAGAAAGGGGAGAAGCGAAGACAGAAGGGACAGGGTATGCATGTGAGGGTTTGGAGTTTAAAAGCACACTCTGGTAGTAAGCTACGGATGTAGTGATACAAGAGCCAGAGTGTGTCTCCTTATCGTGTCCGTATGCCGCAAGGCGGGAAGGACCATGTGAGGCGGGGGGTGGGATTATTGTCCTCCCCTCTTCGTCGTCGGCTCTCGTAGAGTGCAGACGTGCGGACGTATTTTTCGCTATCTTTTTTGCTATTGGTCGGCGCGATTTCTCGGTCCCTCCTGCTCTCGCGTGGGCATTTTTCCATTTAGGCCCGCGGCCATACTGGATTTAGAGTGAGCGCGAGTGCTGTGTGGGTGGAGTCTGCAAAGTGACAGTGACATTTACCCCCCCCTACCCCGTAACACCCGGTAGTGCGCGACAGTGACGTTTGTGTGAGTGACGTTTTATTGGTGACAGTGACACTTCACGACAGTGACGTTAGATTTAGGTTAGGCGACAGTGACGTTTTTCAGTGACAGTGACACTAGGTGAAGTTTCACCGAAGTGGTGACAGCGACACCTGGCGTGGTGGCGCTAGTGTTGTGTGCTGGTGCGCTCCAGGAATTTTTCCGATTTACCGATTTTCTGGATTTCCCGGATTTTCCCGGATTTTCCCGATTTCCCAGCTTATCCCGGACGTCCACAGGGAGTACCAACACCTAGGCCCAGAATTCTGGGACTTAGGAATTTTGTGTTTTTTTTGTGTCGTCACGCGCGCGCGCTTCGCGGCAGGCACCTGCCTGCATGTGCTAGCGCACAGGTTGATCCCATCGATCGACACTAAAAACTGACTATCGTTCGTGTATCACCTGCTGAATAGTGTTCGTGCATTAACCTTGAATAGTGTTCGTGTATCAACGTTTTGAACCACATTAAGTGGCACAATGGCGGACGAAGAGGAGGCTGAACACCTCCAGCAGATGCTCCTGGAACAGGAGATGGAGAGGAAAGCCGAGGAGCTGAGGGTGCTCTCGGAGATGCGGCAGGAGGGTGCCTTCACCCCGCGGGCGACCCTTTCGCGCACCCCACCGCAAGGATTTAGCACCCCCCCCCCCCCCCTGCGGGCAGCAGCAGCATTGGTGAGAACGCTGCGCCATCCCCCGCTAACCCCCCCCCCGGTAGTGGAGAGAAGCGAGAAGCGGCTTCTCAGCTCGCCGGAAGAGGTGCAGGAGGCTGTGCGGCGGCGCCTGGCGAAGCGGACGCCGCGCGCGGATGTGCCGCCAATAGGTGGACTACTCTCCCGGCCAGCCAAGTCGCCCCCGCCGCCCCCGCAGAAGGAGAAGGACAGGGAAGAGGCGGAACAGGTGAGCATGCGAGACATCGTTGAGGAGGTGGACCCGCTGGCGACGGCTCCGGTCGAGTCCCTGGCGGGCCTGGCAACGTCGTCGACCCGGGGGATAATGGAGGCAGTGCGGTCTAAGACCGCTAGACTGAACAAGGATGAGGTGGTGGCAATTGGCCTCCACACAGAGCGCATCTCGGCGGTAATAGTACACCTCACCCTGCGCTTGGCAGCTGCGGAAAGCAGACTGGGTGCGGCGGAGCGTAAGATAGAGGAACAAAGCGGCGGCGGCCGCAGCACTACCCCCAAAGACGTCCTACGCATCAGCACTGCGCCTGCCCCGGCATGCGGAGCCGGTGCAAATCAGGAACACCCCAGGACCCACAATGGCATTTTACCCTGCAGATGAAAACGGCGCCATCAAAACGGCAGAGGCAACCAAGGCGGAACTAAAGAAGGCCGTGGACCCAACGAAGCTTTGGGTCCAAGTTACTAAGGTGCGCAAGGTCGGCAATGCGGGTGTAATCGTGCAAACGACCACGGATGCAGCGGCGACACGACTCCGGGCGGCAATACCAGCGACGCTCAGGGTGGCGGAGCCCAAAATGCGGCGCCCATTGGTTTGCCTGAACAGGCTAGATGGCGACCCCTCGTTCGGGGAAATACTTGAGGCGCTGCATGAGCAGAATTTTAGGGACGACCCACAATGGCCCCTGGAGCGCATAAAGAAGGAAGCAACCGGCGCCTTCAAAAAGAACCGGTCGCGAGGCGCGGCCCAGGCTACTTCAGCGGTATTCGCGTGCTCAACGCAACTTCGTGCAGCGCTGCTCAACAAGGGGCGAGTCTATGTGGGTTGGGAAGCGGTGGAGGTGACCGACTTTATTGACATCACCTGCTGCGCCAAGTGCCAGCAGGGCCAGGGTGGCCGTACCACCCTGAGCGCCATTGCAGATCGGCCGAGGTCACGTGCGGCCGTTGCGGCGTAACCGGCCACCGCGGGCAGAAATGCACCGCCAGCGAGACCACCTGCGCTACGTGCAAGCGCCTAGGGAAGAAGGGGGCGGCGGGACACAGGACCGCCTCCAGGGATTGCCCGGCGAGGCTTCATGCGGAGCAGAGGAGCGTGGCCATGACCCACTATGGGTAGGTCAGCGACCACCATTGACCAGCTCAACCTCGCTGGGTCGGCGCTTGCGACGAGGGAGCTCCCTGCGGTGTGCCGGGACCTTGGGATTAGTGTCGTACTTCTCCAGGAGCAGTACGCGCAGGCCGACAACATCTTGCAGCATAGCCCGTCCGCAAAGGCGGGCATCTACATCCACAGGAGCGGCATGGCCTGCGCGGTGCTGCACCACCTCTCCACCGACCACTGCCTCGTGGCCCACCTGGAGGAGTGCGACCTGCACGTGGTCTCGGCGTACTTTCAGTACGGCGAGCCGGTCGACCGCCATCTGCACCACCTGGAGGGTATCATGGACGCGCTACGGGGGAGGCGTGTCATAGTGTGCGCAGATGTGAACACCCACTCGCCGATGTGGCATAGTGCGCCCCGCCACTACACTGGCCGGGGCCACACCGCAGAGTACCGGCGGGTGGCACTGGAGGCCTTCATAGCCGCACATGGACTCACCGTTAATAACGTGGAGGGCCAACCCTTCACTTTCAGCGGCCCAAACGGCCACAGCGCTGGTCCGGACAAGGAGCCGGTGCGCTTCCGGGATCAGGGAGTGGACTGGCCGCGCTTCCAGCAGGCTATCCATGAGCGAATGGGGAGGCTTGACTTTGGCAAGCCAGCGTCCTTTGTTTGCAAGGCATTTACCAGGGTGATTATGGATACGGCGTGCCAGTCTCTAGGAATGAAAGGGCCACCAAAGGACGCAGGATATGAATGGTGGAATCCGAGGCTCGAGAAGCTTCGGAAAGCGAATGGCAAGGCTAGGTGCAAATGGCAGGGATCGCGAAAGGGCGGGGGATTGAGAGAAGAGCGACTGAGAGCTGAGTTTCACGATATACGAGCGAGATACCGACAGGCAATGGAGGAGGCGGAGCTTGAGCACTTCCAGCAAATTGCGGAGGCGGGCAACGCTGATCCGTGGGGGTTGGCCTACCGGGCTGCCAGTGGCAGGCTCGGGCCTCCCTCCCGGGTCATTAATGGTACGAAGCTGGCGGAGGGCTTTGCCAGCACAGTGACCGGTCTCCTGCGCGCGCTGTGCCCGGACGACGATCCGTCCCGGGACACGCCATACCACAGGCAGGTGCGTGTCGCGGCCTCGCTCACCCCGTCAGGCCAGGCTGCGCCTCCTCTGTCACGTGACAGTCTGGGGGGCATTATTAGGAGCTTACCCAACACAGCACCGGGATTAGACGGAATTAGCGCGCGAATAGTGAGGAATGTCTGGAGCGTCGTACCCGCGGAAGTCACCGCGGTGTACGCCAAGTGTGTGTCGGACGGAGTGTTTCCGGATGTGTGGAAGGAGGGCCGGCTGCTCGTCCTGCCGAAAGGTAACGGCAAGCCGCTTACCGACCCTAAGGCTTACAGGCCGATTACGCTGCTGCCTGTGCTCGGTAAAATTTTAGAGCGCGTAATTTTGAAGTGCGCTCCAATGATCGGCAACCAGATCTCTGCTGCCCAGCACGGGTTCTCTACGGGCAAGTCAACCGTCACGGCACTCAATGATATCTTGGGTGCCGCGAGGGAGGGCTCGGGCAAGTACGTGCAGGCCATATTCCTGGACATCGCGGGCGCCTTCGACAACGCCTGGTGGCCGATGATCCTGACGAAAGTCAAGCGGGGAGGGTGTCCGCCCAACATCTTTGTGATGCTGGCGGACTACTTTGTCCGCCGACGAGTCGGGCTGTTCATCGGGGACCGGGTGGAGTGGAAGGTGTCCAAAATGGGCTGCCCCCAGGGGTCTGTCCTAGGTCCAGCTTTATGGAACCTGCTCCTGGACGATTTGCTTCGGCTGCCACTGCCTAGTGGCGTCCGTATGGTCGCATATGCGGACGACGTGACCATCCTGATCGAGTCCCAATCCCGCTCTGGGATCGAGGCGGCGGCCAAGACCACTTTGGACTTGGTCGCGGATTGGGGGGCTAGGAACAGGCTGGGATTCTCCCCTGCGAAGTCCTCTATGATGACGATCAGGGGAAAATTCCAGCGGCCCCCCACGGTCAAGCTGGCCGGGGGACTCGGTCAGGAGTGTCGCCTCGACGACGGTGTTGGGCGTGGTGCTCGACGCAAATCAGTCCTTTGCGCAGCATGCGGTATCGATAGGGGAGCGCGCGGCCAAATGCTTCGGGAAGATGTCACGAGTGTCGGCATCGTCCTGGGGCATTCGATATCCCGGACTGCGCGTCCTCTACAGGGGCACTTTCGTCGCCACGATCACGTATGCTGCTGCTTGTTGGTACCATAGAGCGACACTCCACGTTGTTCGCAGCGCGCTGCTTAGGTGCCAGAGAACGAGCCTGATACTGCTGACGAAGGCGTACAGGTCTACCAGTACGGCTGCGCTGGCAGTGTTGGCTGGCGTTCTCCCGGTGGACCTGGAGGTAATCCGTGCAGGGCGGTTTGATGAGGAGCGCCAGAGCGCGGCCGAAGCACAGGTCGAGCCGGGCTTGCGGAGACGGGTGTTGGCACAACGTAAAAAAGAGATTTGGGAAGAAATGATGAATGCATGGCAAAAGAGATGGATGAGTGAGGAGAAAGGACGGGAGCTATTCCGCTTCTTCCCGGACGTGGAGGCACGAGTCAGGTCACACTGGGTCGTGCCTGACCACCAGTTGTCCCAGATTCTCACGGGACATCGTTGTTTTAGGAAGCGACTGCATGATATGACGCTATGCGAGGAGAGTGTATGCTACTGTGGTATGGACGACGAAGACCTGCACCATGTGTTGTGGGTCTGATCATTGTATGAGGAAGCTAGGTGCAAGATGATGGATGGGATCAGCCGCGCGGAGGTCGGCCCGATCTACAGGGTGTTTGGCAGAACGTTGAACATACGAAAATGGTGGATAGATTGGGTCATCTGCTACTTACTCAGCCCTAATTTAATTGGACCTGGACCCCAGGATATTAAAAAAAATTTTTTTTTGCTTTCTTCTAGTTTCACCACTTTCTTAACTTTAGAGTGTATTTTTTATCACAAATGGATAAAACAGGCATTTTTTTTTTATCGTTAATGTTGGTAGATTCTTATAAAACTATTGCTTTATTCAGATGTTAGCTAGAAAAAAAGTTATAAGTCCTCAAACTTACAGAAATATGTAAAAAAATACTTGAAACTAAATTTCAACTTGCATTTAAAAAAAAAAAAATGGGTTGAGTAAGTAGCAGATGACCCCACCTATCCGCCATTTTCGTATGTTCAACGTTCTGCCAAACACCCTGTATTACGGCGATCTCGTAAGTTCACCGGCGAACTTTGACCGGCTACGGGAGTACGCGCACACGTGGCATGCCGCCCGGGGGGAACAGGCGAAAAGAACCGACGCCACCTGTACAAAAGCGCTATCAGACAAAGCGAAAAGAATGACGCCACTATAATAATAAAAAAAAGGGTATAAACAAGACAACCACAATAAAAAAGCGAAAAGAAAGACGCAATTATCTATATATTATAATTCAAATTGTTACAGGCGCACCGAGGGCGAAGTCACATCTGTGATGTTTTCGTGCCACGATTCGGCACGTTTAACGTACGTTGGAAGGGCCATGGGAAGGTTGGAGGGAGTGGACCTAGTACTGGTCCAGGAGCAGTACTGCGACACTAGGACCATCCAGTTCGGGCCAGAGTCCAAGGCGGGTATAGCAGTGGTAAACCCTGGGGTTGCTGTCACCTTCCTGAGACACCTTAGCACCGACCATTGCGCGGTGGCCCACATCAGCCATCTAGCTTCATCGACAGATTTATACGTGGTGTCAGTATACTGCCAGTATAGTCAGGACATAGCCGTCCACTTGCAGCAGCTGACGAGGGTCTTGGACCAGTTGGCAGGGCACCACGTGCTGGTGGCCATTGAAAGCAATGCTCACTCATCGCTGTGGCACTGTGAGCGTAGACAGTATGTGGGTAGGGGGCCAGACACGGAGATGGAGGGCCTCATATTGGGGAGGGGTCTTACAATACATAACGTGGAAGGTCAACCCCCTACATTTTGCGGACCAAATGGTCAGTCCAATGTGGATATCACGCTCAGCAGTAGGGGACTCACTGTGTCACAGTGGACGGTTCATGAGGGGTTGAGTGTGAGCGACCACCAGCTCATTACTTTCGAGGGTGGTATGGGCGCCGCGAGGACAGCGGGTCGTGCTGTTGCGATGGCTGACAGTATGGTATCCTTCCGTGAGAAGGGAGTGGATTACGAGCGATTTCGCAATGTTCTCCACAACAGGATGGGTAGGCTTCAAACGTGGAAGCCGGCACAAGTAATCTGCTCCCAGTACTCGGGAGATCCTCACGAACGCAGCGGAGACCTGCTTAGGCAAGCGAGGCAGGAAGGATACCGGAGGGTACGAGTGGTGTTCCCCAGAGCTGGACAGTCACCGGCGGAGTGTGTACAGAGCACGGCGTGCCTGGCAGCAGGCACGTAAGACGAGGGACACAAGAGAGGGGGAATTGCTGGTCTCTCTGCATTCAGTGAGGTCAGCCTACAAAACCGCCATGCGAGATGCAGAGGTCGCCTTCTTTCGTGGCATTGCGGAGTCGGGGAACGACGACCCATGGGGGTTAGCTTACAGAGCGGCGTCGGGCAGAGTGCGCCCCCCTGCTAATTTCATGGAAGGCATTAGGCTGGCGGAGGGCTTTTCCATGACGGCAGAGGGCACCGCCGCGGGCCTCCTTCGTGTTCTGTGCCCGGATGATGACCCTGGGAGGGATACGCCATATCATCGGCGAGTTAGAGTAGCAGCAGCATGCTCTCCATCGGGACGGGAGTCTGACCCACCCAACCAGGCGGCGCTGGACCGCATAATTAGGGATCTGCCGAACACAGCTCCAGGTCTGGATGGCCTCACAGCCAGAATCATAAGTCAAGCATATAGGGTGAGCGGAGCGGAGATGCTCCTGATGTTTTCAGCGTGTGTGAGCGGGGGTGTGTATCCAGACATCTGGAAGGTAGGCAAGCTGGTCGTCTTGCCAAAGGGCAATGATCAGCCGCTCTCGGATCCCAAGGCGTACCGACCGCTCACACTTCTCCCCATTTTGGGGAAGGTTCTGGAGCGCCTAATTTTATCTTGTGCCCTGCCTCTATCGTAGTATTTCAGATGATCAACGTGGTTTTTCGAGGGGTAGGTCGACGGTCACGGCGCTGAATGCGATCCTGGACCGGGAGGCGTCCTCCTCGGAAAACTATGTCCAAGTAATTTTGCTGGACCTCTCTGGGGCTTTACTATCTATTGCCTTCTTTGGTGGCATTGCGGAAACAGGAAACGACGACCCAATGACCCAATCACTTTACTCTCTTTTTTTTTATAAGTTAAGTGATTACAGTGTCGTGGGATAAAATTCTACACATCGGCCCGAGTACACTGCATGCTGTAGAGAGTGTTAATTTGGTCAAAATGAAAATCCAAGTTGGCAGCTACGAAAATTTTCAAACTTTTCGTTATTTTCATAGATTTCAGGTGCCGAGGTTAAAATGTAAATCCAAGATGGCTGGTGCAAAAATTTTGTTTCTGTTTTAAATCATACGTGAGAAGGAACTTCGTTCCTAGCGGGGGTCCCCCGACCACACACGTTTTTATGGTTCCGTAGTAAACAGGTTAAATTCATCCCAACTTCTCAACTACTGAAACGCACACGCACTTGGCCGGTTTTTAAAATTAATTAAGGGATCCCAAATTATCCGACACGTTAGTTTTTTTTTTTTTTTTCATCCTACATGTATTACACCATATAATTTTTTTTCGTAGTCATATAAGTCATAGTGTATCGTTTCGCTGTGCACAGAATACCACTTGTTTCCAATCTTCATCGATAGGTAGTGCTTATTTGTAGTCTTCGAGCAAAATGGTTGTATTACATACGGATCACGGATATCGAGGGATATGCCTTGGAGGCGTGGCACGTGGCGCCTCGACATTGCTAAATTAGGCTTATGTTGGAACGGCGGCTGTACGCTTCATTCAGTCGCTTTGCAACTGCGTACAGTGTACTATTGATGCGTAAAAAACCAAAATGCCGAGCTGTGCAGTAATAATTTGTAAAAATAGGTCTAGTACCATCAACCTGAAGACAAATGGCGTGTCCTACCACCGGTAAATAAACATTTAAGTCACTGTTTAATATTTTAAATCAATTTTTAAATCATTTACTAACTTGCGTCCGGAGCGATACGAACTAGCCCGAATCTTTCCGAACGGAACGAACGTTTTGGATTTAGAGAGGTGCAATCGAGTGCGTGCGGCTGATTTTATCGACATGCGTATTATTGCAGTCGAATCTTTTTTTACAGAACTCAATGGAAATTATCGTATTAAGTTTAAGAGTTAAATTTGTTATTAAAATTTAATTTTGTTTGAAGCAAATAAAGACATTGTCATTTCAATACAGTTACTCGTGCATAGCATAATATTTAACAGAGAGGGTTCCCTTTACCCGGTAACACAATATTAAAAAAAAAAAACTCATTTTATTTTAGTAAAAGTAACCCATATTTTCGGATAGGTATATAAAAACAAAATAAATTATATAAAGAAAATTAAACGAAGTTATAATAATACAAGAATGTGCTAAAATAAATATCGATAAAAATTATCGACCATCGCTTTCGACTCCCTAATTGCATGCGTGTGCATTGAATGTTCGCAAATAGCAAGTGTTTACAAGTGAAAGCCCCGCCCATTCTATGTATGTGTGCTATTAGAAATTGATTTAGTGGGCTGCTTTCTTTTTTCTTAGTGTGCGAGTTCAAATTTTAAGTGTGTGTCGTAAGTACACTATTTGTTAATGTTGTAATTATTTTGGTGGGAGATAAGCGGTCGCACTAGGATTCCTTACTATTCCGCAATGAAGGCATATCTCTGGATATCTATGATACGGATAGACAAAGAAACAAGACATGACGAAATTAAAAGGGTTTCGTATTTGCTATTTGGCTCCGGAACCCTAAAAAGTCGCGAGTGGAGCTAGAGAAGTTGATTTTTTTATTATGTATATCGTGTTAGCTTTTAGTACCTACGTTAATGTATCAGCGTACAACAATTGAACTAGTTACAGAACAACTACTACTGCTGGTAACTGCTGTGGCTCCGTCCCGTTCCATGATGGCTCTTGCTCATCAATTTGGTGTCAATATTACTTACGATTCGCTTTGTCTGCCGCCCGTTAGTGAGCTAATAACTCGAAAAGCAAATACTTATCAGATTTACGTAATTTTGGTATTACCGATATATTTTCTGGGTAAGTTTTAGTAGGCGCACAAAAAATATAAATCAATTGCCAACATGGTCTACTGTGTACTGCTAAAGCCTTTGAAGAAATGGATAATTGCTGCAATATAAGACGGTGATAGCGGTCTTTAGCTTACTTCGCCCTAATATCTCTTAGCAGACGACAAGCTACGAATCATGATGTATTCAATTCGAAGTATTGACACAATCTGTTAACTTTCTAGAATTTGTTAATGTAGGTAGGGCAGTGACCGCTACCGCGAGCTTATACTGTAGCAGCTCTACTAGATAGCGCTACTATGATTAACACTAAGGTAAGGCTACAGATATGGATGACGTCACTATGCTGCTACTGATGACTGCACTGGTTGTAGGAAGTCAATCAAATGGTACTGACCGACACTGCACCGACGGAGCTCCGTTGATTTCTTGAGGCGTTCGCTCTGCATGACACTAGACTACCTATAACAAAAACAACAACATGATAATTCATCTTTCTTTCATGGAATACTGGTTGGCACTATGACCGACTGCCTCAGATATACATACAAGGTACATTAAACCTACCTAGCACTTCGCCCGCGACTTGCTCCGCGTGGATTTCGTACTTCCCTCTACGAACTTGAACACCCGTCTACCCTCTTCAAAAAGTAGTTTTGAAAAATTCATGTTGTCTTAATTATTTACCATTGTATGGCTATAATCCCTACACCAATCAGAAAAGAGCTTATCTTCAGAATGGCTGAAGAGAGCATATCGGACCACGCACAAACTTGACATTGTAGTCGAAAAACATGTTTAATCTCTTATTTTCCAACCGCAATTTTGAGTTGGTCGATTATTAGTCGTTAACATGTAAAGCCTACTTAGCTGTGATAATAAATCTTTTAACTAAGTAGGTAGGTACCTACTTCACTCACCAAAATTAATAATTATAATTAACATCAGCTAGAATTTCTGACGGTCCTAAGCCCGATAAGTATGAAGGTAAAATTGGAGTCAATGTTTACTTGGTGCACACGTAGCTAACCCGGTTTTGTGGTAAGTTTTGTTTTTGTCTTGTTCCTGTAATATTGCAGTAAATAAATAATACCTAGTAATGTCACGTTAGATACAATTGGTACCTGAACTTAGTACCTACAGGAAAGAATTAAAACCATGTCTGATAGTACCTATCGTAAGTTCGCATAGAACGAAATGATAACATTAGAGGTCAGCCACCTCGCTGCGCCGTCGGTATGGTGCGTCGCATAGCCAGAAAATACTTACCAAAGTTTACCACAGCCAAAGCGTATGGCTTTGGCTATGGTAAACTTTGGTAAGTATTCAAGCCATAAAAATCTGTTTAATTCAAATTCAAATTTTATTTGTATAGATTGCAGGTACATAAAATACTTACTTAAAACTAGCCAATTATCAGTGATAAAATACCTACCGAAGTTAAGTTTTGACTTTGGTATTTTCTAGCTACTTTGTGTTTCCATTTAGTTTTGTGATTATAAATATACTTTTTTATATAAACAAATAAAATACTTTGTGAATTGAATAGTGTTCCATAAAAATGCGTGTTATTTTTTTGATTGGAAGATTTAATTAAAAAACCATGTTTATGTTTGAATAACAAATCGGTCTTATAAATTTGTGACCTAAAAATATTTGGGTCTCGACTGAGAAGTACGAAATGCTTTATTATTAAACTAGCTGCCCGCCCCGGCTTCACACGGGTAGCACTAAGTACTTATCTACGGCGCACCTACCCACCCTACCTTCCTACCCTACCTACACTACCTACCTACCACCTATCCTACCTACATCCTACCTATCCTACCAACCTACCCGACCGGGATAAAATGCCGATATCCTATGTCCGTCTCCTGGTTCTAAGCTACCTCCCCACCAATTTTCAGCCAAATCGGTTCAGCCGTTCTTGAGTTATAAATAGTGGGGTTTATTTATAAATAGAGATCGGATATTCGGATGCATATTTACCTAAAGTTAATTTTTGGCTAAGAAATTATGGAAGTGGCTTCTTAATTTATTTTTTCTTAACTAAAATCCCGGAATTCAATAAAATCCGGGAATGCAAAACTAATCGGATACATGGTAAGGAAACGACTTATCAGCAAAAGTGCATTTCATCATAGCCAACACCTGAACGTAAGTAAATATACATTCAATTCCATAATCAGAACTCTAAATCCGTCGATCCCGGAATCCCGGGATTTTTTCGATACAAAAGTGCTTTCCATAATAGCCAACACCACAACTTTAGGTACATATGCATCCGATTATCCGATCTCTATTTATAAACGTTGCTTGGCGTGCATCCGTCCTATCATGGCCTATGCGTGCGCCGCCTGGGCACAAGACAAACCCCGTCACGTGCATAGAATACAAACCCTTCAAAACCGTTTCCTACGAATGGCAACGGGAGCCCCCTGGTATGTTAGGAACGAGATCCTCCATCTCGACCTAAAAATCCCCACTATAGCCCAATTTCTCAAACGCAATTCAAAGCGTTTCTTTGATAAAGCCGCCCTTCACCGCAACACTCTGGTTGTCAAAGCGGCCAGTTAAGTCCCCTCTAGAATTAGTAAAATCCGCCGTCCGAGGCATGTTCTTACCGACCCAGATGACATTATAACCCTCCTCCAGGAAAGAAATAGGGCCACCAGCACAATACATAAACAAAAATGACGACCCGCATTCCGACCTCGCCGCCGAGGTCCTCCGCGATGTGTGCGTTACCCCAGCCAGATAATGTCGAAAATCGTCATTTAAGTGCAATAGATAATTAGAAATACAGCATCTGTAATTGGTAAGCAGATTTTTAAATTTGGTAGGCTGATAGTTTTTTAATTATTTGATTTAAAAAAACACTTCCGGCTGGAGTAACGTTACCCCAGCCAGATCTTTTGTTTTGTAATGTATATTTTGAAATAAATTTTATCTAAATAATTAGAAATCAATTTGAAATAAATGGTACAACTTAATTTGTATTTGCTATGGTTGCGAAGATATTTAAAATCCTACTGGAGTAACGTTTGCACGATTGCTATATCTCGGAATTGACTATACGGATGATTGTAATATTTGAATTGACTATACGGATGATTGTAATATTTGTACATGAGATCTGGCTAATTAGTTATAATTTGTCACGCAATAAACGAATCCACTATAATGCACCGTTTTTAAGTTATTTTAGTAAATAGAAAATATGCTTTAATAGGTCCTAGCACTTCCATTATGCGCCCCAAAGACTAAACTTAAACGTTATTATATAGATAACTAGCTGTTGCCCGCGACTTCGTCCGCGTGGTTATAAGATATCAAGTTTAATGATGTTTAACGAAACTTGCGAGAGTGCTTAGACCTCTTTAATCCGACCCTGTCGCAAAATCCGTTCTTAGCAAACGTCTACTAACTATTCATTACCTCCCAGCCAAATTTAAAGTTTGCAGCACAAAAGATTAAGGACTTTCATACAAACTTGCGAGAGCCATTAAACCTCCTTAATCTGGCCCTGTCGCAAAATCCGTTCTTAGCGGACGTCCGCTAACTATAACCTACCTTCCTGCCAACCTATATATTTATCACCCCCGTTAGGATTATTTTTGAGACAAAAAGTAACCTATGTTTTACCCTAGGATGCGATTGATCTCCTTGCCAAATTTGTTCGAAATCCGTTCAGTGGTTTAGCGTGAAAAGGTAACATACAGACAGGCATTCTTGTACCTACACAAACCTCAGTTGGCCCGATATAGTTTTTTAACCCTAGTAATAAGAAATAGTACTGGCATCAAAAAAGCTTTTGTGAAAATTGGCGACTTCATTGCTGACTGTAATTTTTTTTACGAATTAGCAAGCTGAAGTGGCAGTGGGCGGGGCACATAGCGCGCAGAACTGACGGCCGATGCGGCAGGAAGGTTCTGGAATGGAAGCCACGTACCGGCAAGCGCGGCGTAGGACGTCCACCCACAAGGTGGACAGACGACCTAATAAGGGTCGCAGGAAGCCGCTGGATGCAGGTCGCTTCCAACCAGCCAATTTGGAAATCATTGGGGGAGGCCTATGTTCAGCAGTGAACGTCTTATGGCTGAAGTGATGATGATGATTCTTTTTTTTTTTTCAAAATCTGTGAATGCAGATCAACATGTTTCAAAAAGTTAAGGACAGTCTCCTAAGACTGTTTTCTTGTAGCGACAACGGTTTATGTACATGCCCTTATTGCTCTATCTCAAAATCCACCCTGGACATGTTATGATTGACTGCTTAGATCCATAAAGCTACAGCGTGATGATTATCTTTTAAAAGGTTAAATCCGTAACTATCTGCAATATTCTAACCTTTGGGCTAGCCTTTTTACAATTTGCGGTAAACTATATGTAGAAGAATACGAACTTAATGCAATATTGCTCATCCCCCATAGCCTACAGCATAATAATATTTTTTGAAAAGTCTATTGTAACCTATTATTTGCTTATAGATTATTTATACCAATTTTCCAGGTAATCAACCCGCACAGTTAAATCCTCCGCTGTAAAAATGAATTATACCCCTTTTCACCCCATTAGGGCAAAATTTTCAAAAAACCCTGATATACGATTTTATTTATTTTCCCTTTTTATTATTTTATATTATTATATTTTATATTTATATTATATTAACTGGAAACTCAGTATGTATAATACTGAGTTTCCAGTTAATCAGACCGCGCGGTAAAATTCTTCCATACTAACTTTGACAACCCCCAATCCTCTTTTAGTTTGGAAAAACTAAAAATGGCAAAGTTTATAATTTCCATACATAAGTACCTATTCGTGCCAAGTTTCAAGTTTACTAACTCAAGGAATAATCCGTTCTTAGCGGACGTCTACTAACTATAAACTACCTCCCTGCCAAATTTCATCTTTATACGTCAAGCAGTTTTCGATATTTCGTGATGAATGAATGAGTTAGTGACTGAGTGAGTGACCTTTCGCTTTTATATATTATACTACGTGGAGCAGGACGCTTGACATTTCTTAAAACCACGTAAAGAGTGTCATGTTCTTTACCCGTATACAAAAAATCAATCAAATCCAATGAATACTTTAGCCACAGGAAATTATTTTTCATTTTCTTATTTTTCAACATGATGTAGATCTGAGTCCGTAATAATAGGTAAACATTGTAAGGTCAAGAACCTGTGCAAAACGTACGATTCTATCCTCTACGTCTCAATATGCTTGAGAGACAGAGAAAGGTGTCATAAGATTCCACTCTGACGCGCCCCGCCCAGTCCCACAAAATAATACTACAATTAGAAAGAAAAAGAAATATTACTTACGCAAATTATGCATTAGTGGTGCATAGACAATTGCGAGTGTGTGTGTGAGCGGAATTTTTTCGGCAAAAAGTCTCGGGACTCGGTCAGTGTCGTCAGTGCAGCGGCTCCCTTTGAGGAGCGCACACCGCTACTTTGTTTATTACGAGACGAGCCGCGCGCGCATTGTCGTGATTTTGTGAAAAAAAAATAGTTGTTATTTGTGATTAAAGACGATTTAGTGTGACTTATTGTTCAGTGTTAGTTAATTAGGTATCGATGTCGCTTGTGCATAATGAACAACGGTGGAAACCTTGAAAATTTAAAAATTTGACTATTGATGTAAATTTTGATTGTGATGTGATATTATGTGATTAATTATTCAATCAGTGATATTTTAATTAACAACGCGCAACTTAGTGAGTTTATGCCGCTAATTTGTTGTTCACCGACTAAACTACCTACCCACGTCCACCTACGCCCCGCACCGCAGCTCAGGCGCCGCCCCCCGCCGCGACCCGCATCGGGCCGCGCAACAGGTTAGTGACTTTTCGTAGATAAAGCGTGTTTACTTTTTATGCAGTTGATTCTGCTATTTATTTTGTTTGAAAATTGCAATTTTTCAATTTTCCATTAACTACTAATCTTCGTCTTTTAAAATGTTTCTATGGACTAGTACTGTGCTTGTTTTAATTTAATTTCGTAAGTCCAGATCCACATTGTATATAGAAGATTTTTATTTGATTCTGTCTTTAAATGGTACTGAAGTTTCATTAGTACCTATCCTATACGTAATTAAAAAGATAAGATGATTTTCCGGTCACGGGGCGGTCACCACCGATTAACCGAGTTTACTGTAGTAGTGGTAACTGAATTTTACATCAATAATTAGAAATACAGTTCAATTATATACATGAAATATCAGACTTGTACACTAATTAACGAGATAATCGAAAAAAAAATATGTATGCGTGGTAACCCGACCAAATCTAGAATGTTATAAAAAAGCGGGCGCGCAATACATTATACCAACCTTCTAAAACTTACAGGATAATACGTGAGAATAATTACGTGTTTAGTACAGACAAGTAAACAAGTGGTAAAGTAAAACACATTTATAATGGACTAGCTTCTGCCCGCGACTTCGTCCGCGGAAAATTTCTTGTTTTAACATTAAATATATCCTATGACACTCGGCAATACTGTAGGTTCCCATTAGTGAGAGAATTTTTGGAATCGGATCAGTAGTTCCAAAGATTACCGAAGTGATCTTGTCTGCTCAACTTAGTCGCCTTTTACGACACCCTGCCTCGCGTTGTAATGGTGCAATGGCATTATGTATTTTTAATCCGTCACAACACGGATAATAATAAAATTATCTTACTACTACTATTATAAATGCGAAAGTTTGGATGGATGGATGTTTGTTACTCAATCACGCCAGAACGACTGAACGGATCTGGATGTTTGGCACAGAGATACCTAGATTATAGTCTGGAATAACACAGGCTAATTTTTATTCCGGAAAAATGTACGGTCTTTTATACACCTAAAACGGTTACACCATCAAATTCAGTGTTATAATTGCAATTCATTATTAATATTCTAGTTCGCTAGTTAGCCACATTTCATATTTCCATACATTAATATTGCCAAATTAATCAAAACAGCGAAATATTTGACATCTATTTGCGACGTTGCCAACTTTCAGAATATACGCCCTTAACATTTTTTTATTATGACACATTTTTTTTTTTTAGGAAATCCTATTTAAACCACAAAAAACAAAATACCACAATAAAAAACCACTACAGACAGGTTGTATTTTCTCATCATAGTATTTTTTAAACTATTGTAATGCTATAGCAGGATATTTTTTTTTTTTAATTAATTTCATAGAGAATAAAGAATTTTGAACTCAAATAAAACCGAGGGCAATGGTTTCACAATTTTGGTGCCATAATAAAAAATGTTAAGGAGAACAAGTTCTAACATAATATCATATTTTTTTTCTTTGGCCGCCATTTTCAAATTTGGTCCAAAAATATATGGAACGTGGGTGATGTCCTTTAACATTAAACAATCGTACAGCAAACGAACATTCTAACCAAAGTACAGTACAACCGAACGAAAAAATTACTATTTCAACGAAAGAACCGAAATGACCGAAAATAACCCACAACCAACAATATCAACAATTTTCATCACCTGTCTATCGACAATGATGTAAAAATAAACCGAGAGGGTCATCAATCCTCAATCAGCGGTAAATAAATCTTAACACCGTGATTCAAAAAAATTACGTATTTCCACAACGCTATCTATGGGTAAATGGATAAAACGTCCGCACAAAGCATGTAGGAATTAAAGTTGAGCTTCGCGAATGTTTTAGCATTTTGCGTTTAAGGGGCCTGCGAAGCATGCGTTGTTCATACAAAATTAATACCAAAATAATTTGTAAATCAAACATATTCTTAAGGTAGTGTGTATTTATTCCGATTGCATTACAGAATATCTAGGCTTCCAAATATATATTTTGAATGGACACTGATATAAAGACGAGATATGAGGAATTTAAAATTTCTTAGAAAACTTATTTTTCTCTTATCTCGAATTCGGCGCCGTCAGTTGAGACTGGTCATCTCTTATCTGCCAGGGCTTGTTTTTAATCGTTTTTGATTTATATATATATTTTTTTTTTTTACATTGTTCTCACATATAGAATCAACAAGAGTAATGTACCCAGGATTTTGTAATTTCTATATTTTTAAAAGAGTGTCCTTGGAGTTTCTTGCCCGTTCTTCTCCATAGAGATCTACGTTTTGGAATGGGCAACTAGCTTCAACTTTCTGACTAACTGACTCTTTGACAATTCAAAAGTGCCTGTAAAGGGTTTAATTGAAATAAATGGTTTGAGTTTGAGTTTGAGTTTGAAGTAACTCGAAAAAAACTTTTTTTAAACATAAAACGAAATATAAAAGTTAAAATACAAAAGATAGGAATATGGTGGACGGGGACTTTTTTGTAGAAATAATTAAGGCGAACCAGGTTGCCATAGATTGCTTTCAATTTTAAACAACTGTTTAGGCAGCGCATGCATATAATTCTGTTTTCGGAGGTATTTCTTTCCGACTTGCTAGACGAAAATTATGATAGCTCGGCTAATATGATTATGAAATATAATTTATAGCACTCAGGAATAATGTAGCTTTCTACCAGTGAATAAAATTTTGGAATTGGATCGTTAGTTCCGGAGATTACCCCCTACATACAAACTTACAAATTTTACCTCTTTATAATATTAGTATAGAATATTCATTTCAAAAATAATAATGCGTAGGTAATAACAAATATGGAGTATCTATGTAGATGATGATGTTGCTGTTGTTGGTGCTTTTAGGTTTCTAATCCCTTGCTGAAGTTTAAAAAATGAAAACAAAGGCGTGTCGGTTCGTTTTTATTTAGCTTTTAGGTTTCTAATCCCTTGCTGAAGTTAAAAAATGAAAATAAAGTCGTGTCGGTTCGTTTTTATTTAGCTTTTAGGTTTCTAATCCCTTGCTGAAGTTTAAAACATGGAAACAAAGACGTGTCGGTTCGTTATTATTGAGCTTATAGGCAAAAAGCGCTTAAAAGCGAACCGACGTCTTTGTTTTCAAACCATAAGCTCAATAAAAACGAACCGATGCCTTTTGTAGCGGATCGTTGCACTGTTGGTTGTGTTCAAAGAAAACCACGAAAATAATATGCTAATACAGGGGGGCTGCGCAGACGTGTCCGGTGCGCGTACGATTCAGCCCTCTCGGCGTCGTGAAAAAAGTACTCTGTGGCGTCGTGTCTAGCGGCCGACTCTCCGGCGACTGCCGGTGGCGGGGGCGAGCGGGATCGCGGTCGATTCTGCTCCCTCGCGCGTTTATGTGATTGGTTGATCTGCATCGGGACGTTCGCTCGCAACCACCCCGCCTTTTATTGGTCTAATATTCAAAACTTTACAATTCAACCAACATTAAATCTAGTGACACAATATTTATGACATTATGCACATAGACAAACACAGTAAATCAAATACAAATTCATAATTTAAAACTAAACACTAAGTAGTTAACACTACTATCATTTAAAAACAGTACTGAGCCGTCCATCATCGCTAACACCTTTGTTTTCATTTTTTTAAAGTTTAGCGAGGGATTAGAAACCTCAATAAAACACGTGCAGATGCGCTTTGTTGTTTTTCTTTTTCAAACATGGGAAAAGATAAATATGTTTGCCTTCTTTTGTTTTTTAAATACATGGTTGACTCGGGTAAATATGGATTAGGATTTTGGGGTAGTTGGTGATTCCAAAATAACTTGAGGCGCTTCCGGCCAGACCTATATCGAATACTCTCCTGTTTTTCCCGTGCTCTGTGTAACGTTTGTGTGTGATTAACGACTACTGGCTTTCTTACTGGACTCTGATTGTCTTACGTTTGGAACCGTGTTGTTATCTGGATACATTTTGACCTGTGCACTGTTTACTGGACTCGATTTTAGGCTGCGATTGGTTTGTTTAGTGTCTTGTGTGGTTATAAGTGAACAATGGCAAGTTACACGGACGAAGTGCACCAAAAGTCCATAATAATACTTAAATCCACCTTATATTAAATATTTCCAAAGTCAAGGCCAGATAAGTATCCAGCTAGTTCATTAGAAGTTTCATAAATGTCGCCGCTCTTAAGTTCTATTTAGTATGTTTCTTAGAAATTTGGTGGTATAATATCAATTAGTACATGTGCGGTACTTACATTTAAAATAATTATGTCATTGTTATAAGACTTACACAAAAGTACCTACATACGAGTACTATTCACACCTAGCTTATTTTTGGCAACCCTAGTAGCACGTTTTGATTTGCACCCGGTAGGCGGGTGCTGGGCATGGTCATAGCCACCTACAGCTATCTATATGTACGACGCGGGAGGAGAGTTGTGGGCACGCGAACGAATTATCGTTCTACCTGGGAGCCGGGTGCTGGGCACGGAAAGTGTTAACTGCAATGTAACAAACATATTGGGTCAGTGGGTCGTCTTGGGGCGGACATATAGCTTTACTATGTTATGGTTATTAAGCTTACTAAAAGTTGTAGCCATTTGATTGGGTCAAAACAATGTAGTTCTGAGTACAGTTCTGTAATACCGGTCTAAGATACATCCTAGCCTAGGGAAATACATGATTCAGCACAAAACGTCAGTGAATGGTGAGCTTATCGTGTTTCAATACGATTTATTATGAAGGTTGAAAATCTTAGCAGTTTTTGTTAAAAAAATGCTAACCATTTGAACAATAGACAGCCCATGGGAGATAACAACAGCAATACATGCATACTTGTACAATGTGGTACCTAATGATAGCCCACCAAATATGTAAAAGCCTGAGACACCGTGATGAAGACACTTTGAATAGCAACTGCCAGAGCTAAACATATTTTTATCAAAACAATGAAATGTACTTACTGACAAGTAGGTCAGGCAGGGAGTGACAACTATTGTGCAGTCAGCTGCATTCATGTGAGGCATCCTCCATAGAACCCACAATGAGCGTTTCACCTCCATTCAGCTCATATATTCTGCCAGTCTTTTGCATTGCATGCAAACTCTGTATTACAGCTGTCCTGCGACAGAGCTGCAAATAAATAATTAAAATAGATTAGCAAAATAGATGAAATTAATTATTTTAAAGCACTTCAATCATCTCTATTCACACTCACTGTCCATGAAGCAAACAATAGCTAAACCATTACTATTATACTATATTTGGTCCCCACCTATGAAATCAGCATTTTGTATGGAGAATTTTAAAGAACTTGCATTTTACGTACTAATATTTTCTTAATTTATTTAAAAACCATGAACACTAATGTTTTAAAATTTTTATGCACTAATGTTTAAAAACTAAGATAACGCTAAAATTAACACAGAATATGCGACAAAAATAAGTTTTAAAACAAATAGTGGTCATTTCTTCTAACAAAAAGAGGTGTCATTTTTAAGGTATTTTTTAAGTTTAGAAAACTATAAGTAATATATTTTTATACTATTGGTAGTTGTCTATGATGGTCATTATTCAATATAATATCAAGCAATTGATGAATATTTTAAATCATAGAAGTGACAAGGTTCTCTATTTGTGAGAAAAACAACCCCAATTTCATAGGTGGGGACCCAATATGTTACTAATGTAAGGTACCATACATCCAAAATGGAAACATGAGGTTTTCAGATCTATATTTGGCATGGCTTTGTCTGCGTGGTGGCCAGAAGTTAGCTCATGGGAACTTTACTTACTATCAGGATAAAAAGTATCTGTTGTCCTAACCCAAGTCATGGTTTATCCGTGTGCCAAATTTCATCCAAATCCATTCAGTCATTAAGACATGAAAAGGCAACAGAATTATGCATCTACATATTATAATATTAAAATATGGATGTTGTAAGGCTGTCCAAATAACAGCAACAGTGAGCAGACACTCTGAACACCATTCACAATCCTAAATACAATGTACAATTGAAATAATTTAAGTGCCACATTCCCGCTACATCCATCACTGTATAGGTTTTCTTTGTAGACCTATTCCCCTTAGACGACCCACTGACCAAATAATGAAATTTAGACTGTTCCAAGACAACCAAAATGCAGTCCCTAGACAATCATGCGGCATGACATGCATGACCGTTTAGTTGTATTCATTGATGCGAATGACATGCAAACTACAGGGTCCTTCATGCAGCATGGTACAAATGCATGTCATGCCGCTTGATCATCTAGGGATCACTATGGCTGTGGCAGGCAGACTGTAAACTATGCAAATGCAATTGTTAAGCTGGGAACGAACTATCGGTCGTAAGTCGCGGACGTGACCTTGAGCCGTTCTTGAGCGTTCGGACGTCTGGGAACAACGTGCACACTCATCGGTCGCAACTGTCAGCCGCGCCTTACGGACGCGTCCGATAATAATTTGTTCCCACCTTTACAACTGTAGTTATAGATCAATAAGTACTTACGATCGACCCGAGGCGCGTGCGCCGCGCAGTGGGCTTACGTGACAGCTGCATGACGCCGTACCGTAGCGTGGTACAACTTTGTTCGAGGAGCACAGCTTTACAGGTGTTTAGGAACTGTCGGTCTGCGGGTCGTCTTTCCTTGGTTCAAAGCGTCTAAGAACGAGGCAAAGCTGGAAAACATTCGGCTTATTTTAAGCTGTTTTTTAATATGTAGGTAGGTAGGCATTTTGTCATCGCTAAAAGTTTAGAAGTAATTAGGAAAACATCCATTCCACAAGCAGAGAGCACGCGGCTAAGACAGCAAATGCATGAAGATTGCCTGCACGTTAAGGCTTTACAGCAGCTCAAAATCTAACATATTGCTCACCTATTATGCTGCTAAATAATGCCGCCATGTCGCATGCCATGTCGCGTGGATTCAAGCAAGAACTTGTGGATCACAATATTGTGAAGCAATGCAAAAAATCACTCGAAAATTCGCAAGCACTAAATCCAAACCTCTTAATGTGGAATACTCAGACCAACTTTTTTATTGGTCTGAGGTGGAATATGAATATGAATAAGTAAAATTCAATCATTACACAAAGCAAAGCTGTTACCAAACCAACCACTTAAATTTTTTGCCAGGAAAACAAATTAACGGCGCTAGACCAGTAATAAGCCGCGCATTCCGAGTTACGATGTAATCGATTTGAGCGTGCTAACAGCCGTACCGAATTAACGTGGACGCGATAACGTTATGTCTTGAATGATCATAGATGACGTCATGTCATGTCGTGCGCCATCTTGCGATAACTCCGATCATGCCTTTTACTAATATCTCCGTGAGCGCTGTCAAAAATGACATTTGTGCTGTTTTGTTTCATTGACTTATAAAACATATGGACTTGGCATACCTACAAGAAAAACGTGCCATACCTACACTTTACTGAGAGGATAAAATGGCGTCTACTAGGGCAGCCCTTATCGATATTTCTATGTTTTAATATCGAGAATATATATAAGATTGTGAGAATGTTTTCATAATGTCACAGTACAATATTTACGGGTAAAAATACCTACTCCAAGTTTTCTAACATATGCCTTTCATTTGTTTGTTTAATTTAATTGCTTCGTCATTCTTTCGCGGCTAAACCGTAGAACTTATTTTGATGTTTCCCATTGTGATAGGTTGAAACCTGGAGGACAGATATATACTTGCTGCTTTTATCGACCTAGTATACTGTAACTGATTTCACTCCATTGTATACTATAAGCAACAAGTTCATCTCGTTGCCGATATATCTATGTACATATATACACAGTATACATATAGCTCATGGGAAGCGTGCGATGACGATGACGCGAGTTTCACGCTTTTTGTTCACCCAAAATGTACACATATTATATACACAGTATACATATAGCTCTTGGAAAACGTCCGGTGAAGATGACGGGACTTTTGCTCACCCAAAAAGTGCTCAACGCACCCAAAGAAGTTTTCACTTCAAAAAAACGCGGGCACTTTCCCGGCAGACACGACGCCCGTCTGGTCGGAGGGTCCTCCCTTTTCTATAGAGGATGAATGAATTTTACACCCTGTTCCTCATACCTCTAAAAGGTGGCTCCGCCAATGGCCCGCAGATGGTAATTTTTAAATGAAATATTATAATTTATATTATTATTATTTTATCATTTTATCTTTGTGTATCTCATTTTGATCAACATACAAATTTGAATTTCACGGATAACCAGTGTAAAAGAAATAAAGAAATTTTGAAAATTGGCGGAGCCACCATAGTTAATATTTTTGATGCTAAGTTTCTAACACGCAAATGATTGTGGGTTTAATTAAAAGTCAACACTAATTATAATAAAGTTTTAAATAAATCAATCTCATTCAGTTCTGAACAATACAATTTTGTTCAGGTAATTTCTATGTGATATTCTTTCAGTAGATTTCTTCCCATAATATTTGTATCTCAAATTCATGTATATCTCTTTGACGTTGTGAGTTTGTCTGATTTTGATCATTCTCATTTAAAATGCCAGACATATTTGTTCAAATCGCAGGCTGTAAACAAGCAAAAAAAATATTAGTATTTTTATTGTTTCTTGATTTTATTAATAGAATTTTAATTGATCTTAAGTCTTAAAACCACACTCAAACACATTCTTTACATCACTATTTGTTTCCATTAAACAAATATTGCAAATGCGGACATCACCATCATTTTCAACACCAGCCACTAGAGAATCATGTTGAACAAATTTATAACATGTTACTTACCAATAAGGTCCGTGAAGGTAAAGCATCGTCACATAATGTTACTTTATTGAGTATCCGGTTGAAATATGATTCTTCAAAGTGAAAAGAACAAAAATATGAACAGTTTATGTTAACATCTTTAAATTTTCCACACCGATTGTTTTTTTCTTTTTTCGTTTATTAGCAGGCAACCTTGAAAGTAAAACATAAAACCAATAAAAAAAAAACATAAAATAGCATTATCGATAAATAAAATGATTTCGTGAAGTTAAAATGCTGAAAATAATGGCAAAAGGGAAATTATGAATGCTTTACTGTTGAAGCTCTTAGCGAATGCAGAATATTTTGTTTATCGTCTAAATCTAAAGATATTTCAGCTGAAATTTATGTACGTACTGGTGCAATGTTATTTTCGGGTGATGTCCGCTTCTTTTGATGCCACATCCGATTATATTGCAATTGGGAATCTTGCTATTGATGATTTCCACCATAGGGCCGAGTTTAAACGCATTATCACAGCTAATAACTCCAAAATTCACAAATTTTAACCACAACTCAAGATCATTTGACAGTTGACGTACCCAACTTTGGTACCAAACACCGAGAGGATAAAATGGCGAACCGGCCGCAAATAGGTATTTCAATGACTAGAAAATGTAGGGTTGCCATTATAGTAACTGTCAAAAACACTATTATCCTTTTTCACTTAGGCAAAATGATTGAAGTTAAAAAGAGATAGCAGTTTTTGATTTTGGCGTCGATATGCCTCGTATTTGTATAACTGTTTTTTCTATAGTCAAACATTTCAAGTCCATAAGTTTTATATGTCAATGTTTTGTTTTGACTCGCATCGCATCTTTAAGCAAACTTGGCATTTTTTAAATTGTGCTTCTGGTTACCGTTCGCTACCTAAACAAAGAAGAAGAAGAAATTTGTGGTATAAATACAAAGAAATATGATATGCAAGTTTTGAAATTGAGCGAGTACTGTAAGCGCGTTCACGAGCGTTCCGAATTGTTGACAGCCCTCAGCTGTCAATATCGTGATATCTTACTCGGAACGCCAATTTATCGATGTCAGCGCTGTGAGCGATTATTTTATAATTCGGAAAGCGGCCAAAAAGTGCGCTAGCCGCGATGATGCTATTTCTTATAGGGAAAGGTAGAAGGGACTGTCCGTATATATATTGTAGTCTTTGGAAGGGACTCACCCAAGCTCGCTGTGGCGGGCCGGCGCAGCTGGCTCCGAATACCTGATGATTTTATGCTGTGGAGCGCCCCAATTCTTGTTTCTTGTGATTTGGATAATAGTAGTTTGATGGCACACACAATTATTGTCTTGGATAACACTTGGTTGCCGTATTTCACGATAATTTTACGTAGTCGATATGTTTGTTGGTGAGGTATGGCGGGGAACTACTTAAAGAGAGTCCAAGACGTTAGGTGGCACTGTGTGCGCAGGAAATGGTAGGATTAGAAAGGGCGGGAATTATGTTTATGGTGCTTTAACAACTATGTATAAGTATATATAATTTACATTTTTAAATATTTTTATAAAAACAAAAACATATAAAAATATAAAAAATAGTAGCCCACCGGTATCGGGAACAGGGTCCAAGCTACCGGTGTTCAGGGCTCCTGAGAGAGGAATCTCCTAACGATACGCGCCGTGTCCAGGAGTACCGCTTTCTGGATCAAGCCCTTGATCCAGCTGCCTAACGAGAGCCTTTTCAGATATTGGTCGAGGCTCTTGGCTATTATGCCATTGGCTGTCACGACTGTCCTACACACGGCACAATGATTGCTGTATCCACATCCCACATGTCGACAACCTCGCGAGCCAAGTCAAGATACTTAATCTGCTTATCTTTTTCAGCTTTCACGAAGTTCTCGTCATGGGGGACGGCTATATCAATTATTATTATCATTGTGCAACGCTCTAATCGATCTATCACCACTATGTCTGGCTTATTGGCAACAATAGTCCTGTCAGTGATGATAGATCGATCCCAATACAACATGTTATTGCCATTTTCAAGAACTGGGTCGGGCACATACCTATAGTACGGTAGGTACTTCTGATTCCACAATACTGTATTTCAGAGCAAGTTGCTGGTGGATAATCCTGGCTACAAGGTTGTGCCTATGCAAGTAGTCTCCGTTAGCCAGACGAGAACAGCCAGAAATAATGTGTCGGATTGATCCCCCCGGACGGTGGCATGCCCGACAGATGTCAACCGTGCTGTCCTTCACAATATATTTCCGGTAGTTATTCGTCGGGTCCATGTAAGGCCTGGTAAAAGCGTCTGTGAAGCTCTTTGCTCTGCCATACCTCCCTGCGGTCATTAGTATCTAATACTATAGGTTTGCGCCAGTTCTCTTTAGCCAAGGAGAGCGTGGTAAAGCCCTTGTCCACCGCGACCACATCTCGATGCGTCCCCACGTCGGTTTCTAGGAAATATTCCCTGAGACTGCATGTCTCGCGATTGTGGAGGGTCTTAGCGTTTATAAAGCCTCCACCTCCACACTTTCGCGGGATATACAGTCTCATTACCGATGACCGTGTGTGGTGCATTCGATATGCGGTCAGCAGTGTGCGGACCTTCCTATCCAGGGCGTCAAGTTCCGTCTGGGTCCATTTGAGTTTGCCAAAAGAGTACATCAAAACTGGCATGACCCAACCGTTGAAGGCGCGCACCTTGTTTCCGCCTGATAAAAGACTATTTAATAGTTTATTCAGGCGGCCAAAGAAGCGATCCCTCAGCGATTGCTTCATGTCAGTAGGTACCTAACGCTTCCGACCTACCCAAATACTTGTAGGTTTCGATTGAGGAGAAATTCCTTTGACATTTCTCGGGACCCTAGGGTCCTGGACCTTTGGAAGGCGAACGAAGTGCCGAAGCCAACTCGCAGAGGCCCGTTAGATGTGGCTAATGAAACGAGACTCTAACCGACGATTATCCCTGTACGCACTTATCTAGTGTACCAAAGGACAACCCCCGGTTAGTGCAGGACTATTGCAAGATATGAAAACAATGATATTGGATTATGGGTTTGGGTGGCTAAGCGAACTGGTTATCTAGAACTATGGAAAGACTATGGCCCCTGCCTGATCAATATCTTATATAAATAAAATAGAAAGGTAAAATGGCAGGGGGTGACTTGCACCCCCCCCCACTTGCACTTGCACTTGTAATGGGTCCCCGAAAACAGCCGCTAGCACAAAGTGTCGAAGCGACAAGGGGGCAACATGTCCTGAGATGCTTATAAGGAATGGAGCGGTATTCCACGGCTATCAGGACACTCCCGGAAGTACGGTCCAGATCCCTACCAGCATCTTACTGGAATACTTCCTTCATCCGAGCACATTTGCTCTTGCGAATCTCCACTCAAGCCGGCCACTAAAGGCAAGAAAGAGGTGGGAGCTCTATTCCTCGTCAGTGTTCACTCCAGCCGGCCAATAAAGGAAAGCCAGAGATGAGGAACAAGATTTCTCCCGGGAGATAGGGTCCGTGGGGTCGCTACTGCCCAACAGCTCGCCACATGCTGCCCTGCGGGTTTCTGTATCTCTCTTGGTCTGGCTCCTCATCCCAGACCTGTTCCGGCAAAACCTCTACCGGCATAGACTAAGTAGTCCACAGACTACTTAGAGATACTACGCATAATAGTCTGTGATTCCTAGCTTATCCTAGCTTTCTTTTATTTAGGTTTATGTGAAATGAGGCGGCAACTCTCTTGACACGCTTTCCGCCGCTGGACATCTTGGCGGATATGGACGCGAGGGTCTATAACCAAATCCGTGTCATCCGCCAAAGTGGCAATGGCGTGCCAGGATTCGCTTTTGCACGGCTGAAGGCACATACAGACTAGCGCGACGCGCGACGCGACATGGGTTATTGTTCTACCGTCAAGTTTTCTTAGAAATTGTTTAGAGTCGCGTCGCGCTGTCGTGTCGCGTCTCTTTTCAGCCAGACTTCGAACTGCGGCAGGAACGGCGACACGCACTCGAGCAGTGGCGTGAGCGGCTGCAACAGCCGAAATATTCGCGTAAGCGTGTTGTCGAAGCCGTCCTACCGCAGTTCGAAGTCTGGCTGAAAAGAAGGGAGCGCATCTCTTACAGGCTCACTCAGGTGCTGACCGGGCATGGTTGCTTAACAATACAATACACGGTGAATACCTGAACAAGATTGGGCGAGAGGCCACGGCAAATTGCCATCATTGCGTAGGCGGGTTAGATTCTGCACACCACACGCTCGAGGAGTGCCCTGCGTAGGTTGCTGAAAGACGGGTCCTGGTCGCCAGGATCGGGCGAGATTTGTCTCTGCCAGCAGTAGTTGGGTCTATGCTGGCGGTGTCTGGAGAACTGGAGAGAAATTGCCTACTTCTGTGAGACCGTGATGGTTCAGAAGGAGGCTGCCGAGCAGGATCGTGAGAGGGTGATCCCGCTCGTAGCAGAAGGCGTCGGGGAGGCAACCGCCTCGACCCTGACATAAACTAATCGACAAAGTAACTGCTATTTGTATGTCTATATGTATGAATATTCAAAAGAAAATCAAACCTTTACCTTCAAGGCGGGGTGCTTAACTTTTAGAGCGACTTCGCTCGCTCTTGTCAATATTCTCTTAATTTTAAAGAATCTCTTATATATTTTTTTTTTTTTTTCTCTTTGTTTTTTACATACATCAACAACGTAACTCCTCTTTCTGTTTGAAGAATCAAAAGAAAGCCTAACCTACACAAATGTTCAAGCTGGATTTGCTTGCTTTTCCATCCCATTTTCTCTTCATTTCTCCATGAGTTGACAAAGTAACTCCTATTTATGTACTCATATGCAAAACATTTCGAGATCACGTCGATCGCTCTTGCATCCTACCTTTTTACTTTTTGTGAACAGCATAATGAATTCTTGAAAAAAAAATCGTACTGGTTGCGAGGTTGGTCACTGGTTTCGCAACCAGTTAATTCGATTTTTTTTTCAAGAATTTTCATCTCATTATGCTGTTCACAAAAAGGCATAAGGCATAAGTAGTTCCTTTGTTCAAATCCGGTGATAGTAAGGAACCCAACAATTATAGGCTGCCTGTGTCAATTCTGCCAGTTCTCAGTAAGGTGTTTGAAAAGTTGATTGTCAATCAAATGTTACGGCACTTTAATAAAAATTCCATCTTTCATGATCAACAGTACGGTTTCACCAAAGGGCGTTGTACCACTGACGCCGGTGTCACCCTAATAAAGAACATTTTTAACGCCTGGGAAGAAGCACAAGATGCCATTGCAATCTTTTGCGACCTCTCGAAGGCGTTCTATTGCGTAGACCATGAGACACTTCTGCTGAGCTAAGATCATACCTGACAGATAGAAAGGTTAAAAGTTCAAGTCAACGGCACAAACTCATTAGGGTCTGAAATGGTAATGGGCGTTCCTCAAGGTTCGATATTGGGTCCATTCCTCTTTTTTAGCTTATATTAATGATTTACCCCAATTATTTCAAAATCAACCAAAGATGGTGTTATTTGCAGATGACACATCATTGATATTTAAAATAAACCGACGGTCACAAAATCTTGACGACGTGAATAGCTGTATTGTTCAGGTCCAAGATTGGTTTACGGTAAATAATTTGGTACTAAATAATAAAAAAAAACAAAATGCATTAGATTTAAATTACCAAATGTTAGAAGCAGCGAATGTGACATCATATTGAATGGTGAAAAACTGGAATTTATTAATCAAACAGTTTTCCTAGGAATCACGCTAGACGAGGAATTACAATGGGGACCCCATATAACATCTCTCGCGGGGCGGCTAAGCTCGGCCGCTTATGCTGTTAGAAAGATAAGACAGTTAACAGATGTAGAAACCGCGCGTTTGGTCTATTTTAGTTACTTCCACAGTATTATGTCGTATGGCATTTTACTATGGGGTCGGGCTGCTGACATTGAATCCATTTTTATTTTACAAAAGAGAGCTGTCAGAGCCATTTATAATATAAGTCGTCGCGAATCTCTCAGGGAACTATTTAAAAAGATTAATATTATGACGGTACCTTGCCAATTCATTTATGAAAATATTATGTATGTGAGAAAAAATCTACATCTTTTTAATAAAATAAGTGATAGACATAATTTTATTACTAGAAATAAAGATAAAATAGATCAACCATTTTTCAGACTATCTAAAGTAAATACATCTTTTATGGGGTACTGTGTTAAATGTTACAACAGAATACCTTGTGATATATTAGAATTAAATGAAAGAAAATTTAAAACTCATATAAAAAGTACACTTTGTAAACAAGCATATTACAAATTAGAGGATTATATCCAAGATAAAAATGCTTGGAAACATGCTGGTCCTGCTCCATAGGACAATTTAGAATCTAGACAAAATCTAACTGGTTGCCAATTTAATTGTATAATATTATTTTTTTAAACATTAATTTTATATTCTGTGATTACTTGAACTCACACATTGACTTATTATTAGTAGTACTTGTTAAAATGTTAAGAATATCGTATAATTTTACAATGTTTGTAAATATGTGAGCACCATGCATCTATCACATAATTAATTTATGTCATTCCTTCATTTTTCATTCTTTTTACCTATCGTGGTATAGTAATCTTATTCTAGGTGCATCGTCTTCACATATAATTATATAATTAATGTATATAGGATATTGTGAAAATATTTTAAAAGAGTAACGGTGGAGTTTCTTGCCCATTCTTGTCCATACGAAAACGACCTTTTGGAATGGGCGACTAGAATCAATTAAGTATTATATATTTTTTTGTAAATTTTGACGTTCATAAGTGCCTTTTTTGTGCCTAATTGAAATATAGTTATTTGTGCAACAAGAGAGCAAAGTCGTTTTTTGCTGCGAGTGTTGATTTTGAATCCCGAGAAAGCGAAGGAAAAAAAACGACTTTGCTCTCTTGTTGCACAATAGTTATTTGTGGAACAAGAGAGCAAAGTCGTTTTTTGCTGCGAGTGTTGATTTTGAATCCCGAGTAAGCGAAGGATTCTAGGTTAGAATCCTGAGCGCTGCGAGGGATTCAAAGACACGAGATGCAAATAACTTTGCTCTCGTGTAACACATACAACTTTTCACCTCAGCAGCGAGAACATACAACATGTAAAAAAACCCTGTCCGGTCCGTGAGGGTGTTGTAAGGTATCGTACTGTTAGCATATTTATGTGGAAATTTTCAGGAAAAAAGAAAAAATAATCCCTACATTTTTTTCAATGGTGAATTTGACCGAATTTTACATTTGGTGCGGGCGGCGGCCGTCGTTTAGCGGGTGTCTAAAAGTCATAAGTTATGAATTTTGCAATTTTTTTATGGATTTGGGGTAATTTTGGAACTAAAAATGTGAATTTTAAATACCAATAAAATTTTAATATCAATAATAATCAAAAAAATACTGTTTTGTACTGTTACTGTATGTGTTACAGTACCATATGCCCATTTTCCCAAGGTTTTTTTTTACATAAGCTTCATCACCTCGTATTTTGCAGCCACCATCTTGGATTTATATTTTGACCTCACTATCGAATTTGGCACCCTCGAAAACTATGAAAACGATACCCATGTCGAAAAATAAGAAAATATTCGCAGCCGCCATCTTGGATTTTTATTTTGACTTCACTATCGGCTTAACCTTTATAATACTGGTGTCTCATATTGGAGACAGATAACAATAAAATTCTATTGTGTCTGCTAATTGCGCGCGCGACAGATTAAGCAACCTTGAAAACCATAGAAATGATACCAATGACGAAAAATTTGAAAATTTTCGCAGCGGCCATCTTGGATTTGCATTTTGACTTCACTATCGGCTTTAGCAACCATGAAAACCAAAGAAACGATGCCCATGAAGAAAAATTTGAAAATTTTCGCAACCGCCATCTTGGATTTACATTTTGACCTCACGGTCGGCTTTGGCACCCTTCAAAACTATGAAAATGACACCCATTATGAAAAATGTGAAAATTTTCGCAACCGCCATCTTGGATTTTCATTTCGACCAAATTCACACTTACTATCTCTCTCTTTCTCTTTGAATTAGAAGAAGACAGTCGCAAGCGCCTTTTCGCGTGACGATATCTGCCACTGCACTCTTACCCCAAGCCGCTTAAGAATTCGTTCCAAAAATGTAATAAAACAGAATTTAAATAAAACCTTAGCAGATGATTTGCAATTTTAATGTTTTAAGTATGTCCGAACGTTTTATTGATTGTTTCTTTTTTGGGCCTAGTAGGTAGATATGGAATTTTGAAATCGAAATTCGAATCGATTTGTTTCTATCTCTCGCTTTTTTCGTATCGAATTGAAAGTGACAAAACTAATTGAAGTTTAAATCTTTAGAATTTTGTGAGTAGACCCAACACTGCTGTCGGCATTTAAAAAAAATAATTAAAAAGTTACTTTGTCTCACGCTCGCAGCAAAATCGAATTTTGCTCACTGTTTTTTGACAGCAAAACCTGCTTGTTTGAGGTGCTGAGGTGAAATAATTATTTGTGCAACAAGAGAGCAAAGTTGTTTTTTGCTGCGAGTGTTGATTTTGAATCCCGAGTAAGCGAAGGATTCTATAATTGAATCACGAGCGTAGCGAGTGATTCTAGGTTAGAATCCTGAGCGCTGCGAGGGATTCAAAGACACGAGATGCAAATAACTTTGCTCTCGTGTAACACATACAACTTTTCACCTCAGCAGCGAGAACATACAACATGTAAAAAAAAACCTGTCCGATCCGTGAGGGTGTTGTTAGGTATCGTACTGTGAGCATATTTATGTGGAAATTTTCAGGAAAAAGGAATCCCCACATTTTTTTTCAATGGTGAATTTTACCGAATTTTACGTTTGGTGCGGGCAGCGGCCGTCGTAGTATGAGTTTTGCAAATTTTTTATAGATTTGGGTGATTTTAGAAATAAAAATGTAAATTTTAAATACCAATAACTTTTTTACTATTAATAATAATAAGAAAATTACTCTTTTGTAATGTTACTGCAGTACCATATATGCCCTTTTCGGATCGGACAATTTTTTTTTTTACATAATCTTCATCACCTCGTATTTTGCAGCCATCTTGGATTTATATTTTGACCTCACTAACGGCTTTAGCATCCTCGAAAACTATGAAAACGACACCCATGACGAAAAATGTGAAAATTTTCGCAGCCGCCATCTTGGATTTTTATTTTGACTTCACTATCGGCTTAAGCAACCTTGAAAACCGTAGAAACGATACCCATGTCGAAAAATGTGAACATTTTCCCAGCCGCCATCTTGGATTTTTATTTTGACTTCACTATCGGCTCAAGCAACCTTGAAAACCATAGAAACGATACCAGTGAAGAAAATTTTTAAAATATTTGCAGCCGCCATCTTGGATTTACGTTTTGACCTCTCAATCTGCTTTAGCACCCTCGTAAACTATGAAAACGACACCCAAAATTTCGCAGCCGCCATCTTGATTTTTATTTTGAGTTCACCATCGGCTTTAGCAACATTGAAAACCATAGAAACGATACCCATGAAGAAAAAATTGAAAATTTTCGCAGCCGCCATCTTGGATTTACATTTTGACCTCTCAATCTGCTTTAGCACCCTCGAAAACTATGAAAACGACACCCATGACGAGAAATCTAAAATTTTTCGAAACCGCCATCTTGGATTTTCATTTTGACCAAATTCACATCTTTCTATCTCTCTCCGTCTTTCTTTCTCTTTGAATTAGAAGAAGACAGTCGCAGCACCTTTTCGCGTGACGATTTCTGCCAGTGCACTCTTACCGCAAGCCGCTATAAGAACTTCGTTCCAAAAAATTTAATAAAACAGAATTTTAATAAAGCCCTAACAGGTGATTTGCAATTTAAAGGTTTTATATGTATCCGAACGTTTTATTGTTTGTTTCTTTTTTGGGCCTACTAGTTATGGAATTTTGAAATCGAACTTCGAATGGACTTGTTTCTTCTATCACTCGGTTTTTTCGTATCGAAGTGAAAGTGACAAAACTAAGTGAAGTTCAAATCTTTAGAATTTAATAGAAACAAGTCGATTCGAAGTTCGATTTCAAAATTCCATACCTACATAATAGGCCTAAAAAGAAACAAACAATAAAACGGTTGGATAACACATACAACCTTAAAATTGCAAATCATCTGTTAGGGTTTTATTTAAATTCTGTTTTTTTTTTAATTTTTGGAACGAAGTTCATAAGCGGCTTGCGGTAAGAGTGCAATTTCAGAAAGAAAGACGGAGTGATATAGTAAGTGTGAATTTGGTCAAAATGAAAATCTAAGATGGCGGTTCCGAAAATTTTTAAATTTTTCCATAATGGGTGTCGTTTTCATAGTTTTCAAGGGTGCTAAAGCCGTTCGTGAGGTCAAAATGTAAATCCAAGATGGCGGCTGCAAAAATTTTCAAATTTTTCTTCATGGGTATCGTTTCTATGGTTTTCAAGGTTGCTAAAGCCGACAGTGAAGTCAAAATGTAAATCCAAGATGGCGGCTGCGAAAATTTTCAAATTTTTCTTCATGGGTATCGTTTCTACGGTTTTCAAGGTTGCTTAAGCCGATAGTGAAGTCAAAATAAAAATCCAAGATGGCGGCTGCGAAAATTTTCACATTTTTCGTCATGGGTGTCGTTTTCATAGTTTTCGAGGATGCTAAAGCCGTTAGTGAGGTCAAAATATAAAACCAAAATGGTGGCTGCGAAAATTATAATTTTTTTAGTCAAGGGTGTCATTTTTATAGTTTTCGAGGGTGCTAAAACCGTTCATGACATTAAAATGTAAATCCAAGATGGCGACTGTGAAAATTTTCAAGTTTTTTCATGGTATCATTTTCATAGTTTTGAGGGTGCTTAAGTCGATAGTGTGGTCAAACTGCTGCCACAATCTTGGATTTAAGACGGTGGCTGCAAAATACGAAGTGATGAAGATTACGTAAAAAAAACCTTGTCCGATCCGAAAAAGGCATAATGGAACTGCAGTAACATTACAAAAGAGTATGTTTTTTATTATTATTGATAGTAGAAAAGTTATTGGTATTTAAAATTGACATTTTTCGTTCCAAAATTACCCCAAATCCATAAAAAATTTGCAAAACTCATAACTTATGACTTTTAGACACCCGCTAAACGACGGCCGCCGCGCCACACCAAACGTAAAATTCGGTAAAATTGACCATTGAAAAAAATGTGGGGATTATTTTTTCTTTTTTCCTGAAAATTTCCACATAAATATGCTCACAGTACGATACCTAACAACACCCTCACTGATCGGACAGGGTTTTTTTATATGTTGTATGTTCTCGCTGCTGAGGTGAAAAGTTTTATTTGTTACACGAGAGCAAAGTTATTTGCATCTCGTGTCTTTGAATCCCTCGCAGCGCTCAGGATTCTAACCTAGAATCCTTCGCTTACTCGGGATTCAAAATCAACACTCGCAGCAAAAAACGACTTTGCTCTCTTGTTGCACAAATAACTATTGTGCAACAAGAGAGCAAAGTCGTTTTTCTATAAATCCCGAGTAAGCGAAGGATTCTATAATTGAATCACGAGCGTAGCGAGTGATTCTAGGTTAGAATCCTGAGCGCTGAAAATTTGAAAATTTTCGCAGCCGCCATCTTGGATTTTTATTTTGACTTCACTATTGGCTTAAGCAACCTTGAAAACCATAGAAACGATACCCGTGAAGAAAAATTTGAAAATTTTTCATCTTGGATTTACATTTTGACCTCACGGTCGGCTTTGGCACCCTTCAAAACTATGAAAACGACACCGATTATGAAAAATGTGAAAATTTTCACAATTTCATTTCGACCAAATTCACACTTACTATCTCTCTCTTTCTCTTTGAATTAGAAGAAGACAGTCGCAAGCACCTTTTCGCGTGACGATATCTGTCACTGCACTCTTACCGCAAGCCGCTTATGAACTTCGTTCCAAAAATTTAATAAAACAGAATTTAAATAAAACCTTAACAGATGATTTGCAATTTTAATGTTTTAAGTATATCCGAACGTTTTATTGTTTGTCTCTTTTTTGGGCCTAGTAGGTAGATATGGAATTTTGAAATCGAACTTTGAATCGATTTGTTTCTATCTCTCGCTTTTTTCGTATCGAAGTGAAAGTGACAAAACTAATTGAAGTTTAAATCTTTAGAATTTTGTGAGTAGACCCAACACAACTGTCGGCATTTAAAAAAACAAATTAAAAAGTTACTTTGTCTCACGCTCGCAGCAAAATCGAATTTTGCTCACTGTTTTTTGACAGCAAAACCTGCTTGTTTGAGGTGCTGAGGTGAAATAGTTATTTGTGCAACAAGAGAGCAAAGTTGTTTTTTGCTGCGAGGGATTCAAAGACACGAGATGCAAATAACTTTGCTCTCGTGTAACACATAAAACTTTTCACCTCAGCAGCGAGAACATACAACATATAAAAAAAACCCTGTCCGATCAGTGAGGGTGTTGTTAGGTATCGTACTGTGAGCATATTTATGTGGAAATTTTCAGGAAAAAAGAAAAAATAATCCCCACATTTTTTTCAATGGTCAATTTTACCGAATTTCACGTTTGGTGTGGCGCGGCGGCCGTCGTTTAGCGGGTGTCTAAAAGTCATAAGTTATGAGTTTTGCAAATTTTTTATGGATTTGGGGTAATTTTGGAACGAAAAATGTCAATTTTAAATACCAATAACTTTTCTACTATCAATAATTATAAAAAACATACTCTTTTGTAATGTTACTGCAGTACCATTATGCCTTTTTCGGATCGGACAAGGTTTTTTTTACGTAATCTTCATCACTTCGTATTTTGCAGCCACCGTCTTAAATCCAAGATGGTGGCAGCATTTTGACCACACTATCGACTTAAGCACCCTCAAAACTATGAAAATGATACCATCATAAAAACTTGAAAATTTTCACAGTCGCCATCTTGGATTTACATTTTAATGTCATGAACGGTTTTAGCACCCTCGAAAACTATAAAAATGACACCCTTGACTAAAAAATTGATAATTTTCGCAGCCACCACTTTGGTTTTATATTTTGACCTCACTAACGGCTTTAGCATCCTCTAAAACTATGAAAACGACACCCATGACGAAAAATGTGAAAATTTTCGCAGCCGCCATCTTGGATTTTAATTTTGACTTCACTATCGGCTTAAGCAACCTTGAAAACCATAGAAACGATACCCATGAAGAAAAATTTGAAAATTTTCGCAGCCGCCATCTTGGATTTACATTTTGACTTCACTGTCGGCTTTAGCAACCTTGAAAACCATAGAAACGATACCCATGAAGAAAAATTTGAAAATTTTTGCAGCCGCCATCTTGGATTTACATTTTGACCTCACGAACGGCTTTAGCACCCTTGAAAACTATGAAAACGACACCCAAAATTTGAAAAATTTTCGGAACCGCCATCTTAGATTTTCATTTTGACCAAATTCACACTTACTATCTCACTCCGTCTTTCTTTCTGAAATTGCACTCTTACCGCAAGCCGCTTTTGAACTTCGTTCCAAAAATTAAAAAAAAAACAGAATTTAAATAAAACCCTAACAGATGATTTGCAATTTTAAGGTTGTATGTGTTATCCAACCGTTTTATTTTTTATTACCATTTATTTTTATTTTATAAAAAGTTACTTTGTCTCACGAGCGTGAGACAAAGTAACTTTTTAATTATTTTTTTAATGCCGATAACACTGCTGGGGTCTACTCACAAAATTCTAAAGATTTGAACTTCACTTAGTTTTGTCACTTTCACTTCGATACGGAAAAAACCGAGTGATAGAAGAAACAAGTCCATTCGAAGTTCGATTTCAAAATTCCATATCTAGTAGGCCCAAAAAAGAAACAAACAATAAAACGTTCGGATACATATAAAACCTTTAAATTGCAAATCACCTGTTAGGGTTTTATTAAAATTCTGTTTTATTAAATTTTTTGGAACGAAGTTCTTATAGCGGCTTGCGGTAAGAGTGCACTGGCAGAAATCGTCACGCGAAAAGGTGCTGCGACTGTCTTCTTCTAATTCAAAGAGAAAGAAAGACGGAGAGAGATAGAAAGATGTGAATTTGGTCAAAATGAAAATCCAAGATGGCGGTTTCGAAAATTTTTCATTTCTCGTCATGGGTGTCGTTTTCATAGTTTTCGAGGGTGCTAAAGCAGATTGAGAGGTCAAAATGTAAATCCAAGATGGCGGCTGCGAAAATTTTCAATTTTTTCTTCATGGGTATCGTTTCTATGGTTTTCAATGTTGCTAAAGCCGATGGTGAACTCAAAATAAAAATCAAGATGGCGGCTGCGAAATTTTGGGTGTCGTTTTCATAGTTTACGAGGGTGCTAAAGCAGATTGAGAGGTCAAAACGTAAATCCAAGATGGCGGCTGCAAAAATTTCAAAAATTGTCTTCACGTGTATCGTTTCTATGGTTTTCAAGGTTGCTAAAGCCGATACCGACCGAGTCCGATAATCGAACCCGCGACACAGCGCAGCAGTCAATCGCTTATCCACTGCGCTAACCATGTCGTCAAATAATATCAATATCTCTGAAGCAAGAACATAACTAAATAAATGGTCATTCAAAATCCTTGCTTTTTATTATTCTTTGCTCGGAACTATGTTATTTATCTGAATTTACGGACATCGCGTAGGTAAATATAAATTATTGGAATATTGTCGAATTTTTAATAATCTTTTACTAAAAGGTACTTTGCGTTACACTTTTATTATTTGAATTGTATTCATTATTTAGTAATAACAATATTTAAAGTTTCGTAAAAAGGAAAAGGAACTTACCTACTGCATTAAGACAGAAAAGGCCTTAGTTTTTTTAATTTTTTAGACGACGCTAAAGGAAAAAAATAAATATAAACAGGCTTAGCCCACGTTCGCACGGAAGTAAAAATATCACGGCGGGATTTTATCACGCACTGGATTTTCAACTGTTGAACTGGTGTTGAGCCGAGCGTTGAGAATCCAACGCGATGGGTTGCACTCTTGGATTTAAAACACACTGTATGTTTTTCAACTCTCGGCGCTAACTAGAGAGTTGAAAATCCAGTGCACGACAAAAAATCGCCGCGGTACACCGCTACATACGAACTACGCATCAAAGAAATGATGTCACACAAATACTGCATCGCGCAATTAGAGTTTACCGCGCAAACGACATTTATACAGAGTTGATATGACAGAGGGGCATTAAATTACACAACGTATACTATACGTATTTAGTATTAATTCGATACGGTATAAAAATAAAAAGCATCAAAAATGAGTTTTTTTTTTTTTTCATACAAACTAAATAGCTTACAAATCAGAGTAAAACGCAACCATCCTGTGTAAATAAATTTAACTGACCTTAGATACCTAGGTAACAAAGCGGCAACGTCGCGCGCGCGCCGGACCGCGGCGTGTGCTATCACGTGTCAAGGCGGCCGACCGGGGCGGTGGCGCGAGGCGGCTTAGGCCTCCGCTCGGCTTTTATGATAGGTACGGTTTTGAAGTAAGTACGCACACAACAACAATCACAACAAAAACTCCATTCACATGAATGCAAAAATTATACCGAATGATAATTAACTCACTGTTCGTTGCTAAGCACTTTAATTTGTAAAATGCTAAAATAATTCCTATTTTTTAGTTCTACAATTGTATTTTAATTATACACACACAACCAAAGTTTAATTACGTGTCCTATCACAATAAAAAACAGTCAATCACAAAAAAACACTAACACTAAATAATAATAATCCGATGTTACGAGTGTCCTATCACAATATAAAAAGAAATATTGTCTTAAACTTATTTAGTGTCCTATCACAATAACAAAACAAAATCAATTGTCTGCGCGCGTAAGCGGCGCAAGAGCTTCCGTGTTACGTAACTACGTTTCGATAGGATAGCGTCGGGCAGCGCACTAAAAAGTACTCTGTGCGGCGCACTGACTGAGGCCCCTCTGCCCCCACTTACTTACCGATCGCACAAGGATCTAGGATGCGTTAGCAACAGACTGACCTATTTCTATTTCTTTTACGCGCGGGATGTTTTGCTATGATTCTCTCTCTCTTGTTTTCTTTGGTTATTTTTTTAGCGAAAAATATTTGGTTGTACTTGTGACTTGCGTCAGAGCGGCAACAACGCATCGTAGTCTAAACTCAGATTTATCGTTTTAAGGTGGATGACCTATGCGTATAGACATAATCAGCTGTTAGGAAAGATACATCGTGTTCAAACGGGGCAAAAACTTAAAAAATCATTTGCGGCTAAACTACTGCTCCTATTTAATTGATTTTTGGTACAGAGCTTGAAAATGGTACCTAGTATAGGCAGTTTAAAGGAAAGCCCCTCTGTCGCATCAACTTTGTATAAGACTATCCGACATCAACAGTCGGGCAGTCGGCCCGCCAGACAACACCCGTCTGGTCGGAGGATCCTCCCTTTTATATGGTGGATGAGTGAACTTTACACCTTGTTCCTCATGCCCCTAAAATACTAATAAATATCGCAATAATTTATATTTATGTGACGTGCGTACCTTATTTGTGTGACGTATATAATAGCTATATTTTCTCTACAAGGCCTAGATGTTGAGATATCGGCATAGTAAAGAAATTTCCAAAAAAGGCATTATAAGTCTGTACATTCACTAACGATTCCCCAAAGCAGTCAACAAAAATACAGCAAAAAATTTACATGTAATTTAAAAAATATTTTACTTTAAAAAAATATGAATGCTGTCGCAAGTACAGCTAATAATAGCTAGAGTCTGGCTAACGAAAGTAGGCCTTGGAATTATTTGCGAACTTTTTATATAGCAACTCTGTATGAACGTCAACGTCTATTTGACAAGGTTGTCGTTCGGTATCTCTGGTGTCAAATTGTATGCGTTTGTGTAAATTGTGATTCTTATTACGGTTTAAAATGAACAAATCTATCAAAAGTGGTGTACGAAAGATGTTGTTTTGCATGATTGGCAAGTTCAACAAAAAACAACAACAGCGTGATGCCGCGTTTAAACAAAAACAAGATTGTCTACGTGTGGTGTTGAATTTCATAGGTTAGTAGACAATATTATTTTGATACTTTGAACACCTACCTATCCAGTCATCTTAATAAAATTTTGATTTATAATTTACGTATCCTTACAAATAAGTTACTTTCGCTTTTTCGTATTGAATAAAACTAATTATATTCATTCGTACATCGCACCAGTCAACGTATTCATTTCAATAACATCACCTATGTTTTACGTATATACTCATAATGAATTTTTGCTGTCTTTTGTTGGTAATTTATTATTTATTATATGCTTTATTGTACATACAAAACGATATATAACAGAGGAAAAAAAAACAATTAAAATACATACAATGGTAATTTTAAAACGATTAACTTTCTTTAACAGAGAATCTGCAAGATGTCGAAGGAGTTGATGAAATAGTAAGAACTATTGAAAATCTCACTGGATTAGAGCAGGAAGATAGGATAATAACCCAGAATCAGTACTTAGAAGAAATAACTTCAATGACTGGTAAGTTTTTACTATACACTGGTGTTTTGAAATTATGCCGAAAAAAACCTTTGCATTTACGTAAACCAAGAATTAATTACATATTTTGTATATCTTCTTTGCAGAAGTGAGTGACAGAACACTAAAGAGAGTAAAAAGGGAAGGTGCAGTAAATGAAGGTGTCTGGAGTACCCCGGGGAAGAAACGCCCACGGAAACCTACTGTGTCTAACCTAGATAACTTTGACTTAGATGCTATGCGTAACAAGATAAACGAATTTTATATTGTTAAAAAACAAGTTCCTACACTGAGGACACTGTTGGTGGAGTTAAAAGAAAGTATTGATTTTAACGGATGCAGAGAAACTCTGCGCCGCTTGTTATTAGCCAATGGCTATGAATTTAAAAATAATAAAAATGAGCGTTCTGTATTAATAGAACGCTATGACATATCTGCTTGGAGACATCGATTTTTAAGAACTATAGCAGGAAAACGTGCAGAAGGCAAGCCAATCATTTATTTAGATGAGACTTATGTCCATAGAAACTACAAGCCTAAGAAGTCATGGCAAGGTCCTTCAACTAGTGGTGCAATTGAAAATGTTTCGACCGGGAAAAGGTACATTATAGTTCATGCTGGATCAGAGAAAGGCCCCGTACCAAACTCTTTGTTAGTGTTTAGTACTAAATCAAAAAATGCTGATTATCACCATGACATGAATGCTGAAAAATTTAATAAATGGCTTAAAGAAAAACTTATACCAAATTTGGAAGAACCAAGTGTAATCATAATGGATAATGCTAGTTACCATTCGGTAAGTATAAATAAGGTTCCGAACACACAAACACGTAAAAGTAATATAAGAGAGTGGCTTCGTGATAATGGAATTCAATATGAGCACTACCACACGAAAGCAGAGCTGTTGTGTATTGTAAAACGAAATACGCCTAATCCAATATATGAAGCTGATGAAATTTTAAATCAATGTGGTCATGAGGTGTTGAGACTTCCACCCTACCATTGTGATTTAAATGCGATCGAGCTTGTGTGGAGTTTGGCAAAACGTAAAGTGGCTAGCAAAAATATTGCAGTTACTACAGCTGCATTAGAAGAAATAATTAAAGATTCATTTGAAAACGTAAGTTCACAGGATTGGAAGAAAATTACTGATCATGTAATACATGTTGAAAATAAATATAAAGAACGTGATAAAATAACAGAAGAAAATTTAGAAAGTTTTATTATAAATGTTGGAGACAGCGATACTAGTGACAGTGATGAATCTTTTGGCATTGAAGTGTTAGAATCTGATTTTGATTACGATGAATAAAACTAAGTTATTATGTATGGAATATTATCGTATTTTATTTGTCTATTTATTTTCGGATTCCGCTCATATTTACCTCATATACTAACACCTATACCAGATCAATAAATCCTTAAAATCCCGTTACAAACCTGATACATATCAAAAATTAATACATGTGTAGATAAATTCTGTTTCTTTATTTCCCTAACATAATGTTCTTATACTGTCTATATATAGGGTTTTTCATTAAGAGCGCTCGAACTTTGAAATGAAATAAAACAACCTGTTTAAGTGATATTACTACAATTTTTATAACATTTTAAAGAATATTCAATGACATTATGTGTGGAAAATAATATCAGCCAAATGGCCACTGCGACTCCGCTGTAGATGGCGTATTCTGGTGGACTAATCTTGGAGGACGTCTTCGCATAAATGGTCAATTTCACGAAGAACGCGAGTTATGACAATTGACTGTGGTTTATCTGCGTACACTAAAGATTTCATGTAACCCCACAGAAAGTAATCGAGCGGTGTTAACTCATACGATGAACGCCATAAATTGAACACAACGCACAGAACGTAGGCGAATAGACAACTGGTTTTGATAATAAATTTTACACAATTTCTACGCGTTGTTGAAGCGTGTAGCGTTCCATGGTGAAATGTCACGACAAAATATATATTCATGCCAAATTTGGTAGCAATCGCATTACCGTTATGGCCGCTATGCGCTGCTAAAGTTCGAGTGTCCTTATTGAAAAACTATATATATGATATTTTTAATAATGAATTACCAAGTATCAAAGTAGGTTATTCCAATTTTCATAGTATAATTTTAGTGTTGTCATGCATGTATTTTTTAAATTTGCCGCCAATATTCTGGGGCCAACTTTCGTTAGCCAGACTCTATACGATATGATACAAGAAAAAATCGGTCGCAAATTTATAAGACCGATTTGTTATTCAAACATAAACATGGTTTTTAAATTAAATCTACCAATCAAAAAACAACACGCATTTTTATTGAACACTTCATATTCAATTCAAAAAGTATTTTATTTGTTTATACAATAAAAAAAGTATATTTACAATCACAAAACTAAATGGAAACACAAAGTAGGCAAATGTAATTAAAATGCTGGAGGCGGGCAGCCCTATCGCATTTTTACGTACCGCGCGGCTGTAGGCATTCATTTCAAAGATACGGCTGAGTTACAATACTGTATAGATAATATTACCGTGGCTTTACTGTGACCAAGTGAGTGCGCGAGTCCGCGTGCGCCCGAGTGCCCCTTCACCTCCGCGGGAACGGTACGGTCATCATAATTGCTCTCCCGCTCCAACGCTCCAACTCCTGTGCCTCGCGACCCGCCGACTCACCGATACTGTTGCCTGCCTGTGTTTTGCGACATCTAGCTTCAGCCTAAATACCATAGGTACCTTATTAAGGTCTGTTGTACTCTCGCTTTGTAAACAAGCAATTATTACAAATTAGAGGATTATATCCAAGATAAAAATGCTTGGAAACATGCTGGTCCTGCTCCATAGGACAATTTAGAATCTAGACAAAATCAAACTGGTTGCCAATTTAATTGTATAATATTATTTTTTTAAACATTAATTTTTTATACTGTGATTACCTACTTGAACTCACACACTGACTTATTATTAGTAGTACTTGTTAAAATGTTAAGAATATCGTATAATTTTACAATGTTTGTAAATATGTGAGCACCATGCATCTATCACATAATTAATTTACTTATGTCATTCCTTCATTTTTCATTCTTTTTACCTATCGTGGTATAGTAATCTTATTCTAGGTGCATCGTCTTCACATATAATTATATAATAAGTGTATACAAGATATAATGATTTTTTAAAAAGAGTAACGGTGGAGTTTCTTGCCCATTCTTCTCCATACGAAAACTACCTTTTGGAATGGGCGACTAGAATCAGTTTTTATTATTTATTGTAAAGTTTGACGTTCAAAAGTGCCTTTTTTGTGCTTAATTGAAATAAATTATTTGACTTTGACTTTGATATCCTAAGAATTACCTATAATCGTTACCGTAACCATTGTAACATCCTATTACGGAATCTAAAAACCCAGTCTGACAGGCATGAGTTGGAAAAAGCTAAAAATAATATGGAATAAAATTAAAGACATTACAAACTACGAAAAATCCCCACACCTTCTATGGACTTATTAAAAATTGATCCTGATCCACAAGTATCTGTTGATCTTGTGTGTAAGTATTTTACAGACGTTGGCAAAAACCTCGCATCAAAAATCACTTTGCCGCTATCGATATCCTCTATTCCATGCGGACAGCCTCACAAAAATGTCCTCTGGTCATTAGCCACTGGAGTTTTCCCGAGGCATTTAAAAAGGCTGTCGTGCATCCAATCTATAAGAGTGGAAACAGTGACTGTATGGACAACTATAGACATATCTCAGTTTTCTCATCCATCTAAAAAAAAAAGACGTGTGCCACTCGGAGACTGCCGCGGTAAAGCTATTGCATAGCATTATTTATCAACTTATGCATATATAATTATTATATTTATTTTATTTATGCAGTATTTTTTTTTTCTTTGATATTAATTCAAGTTACACTTTGAGTGTGGTGACCGATAAGAAAACATTTTTTTTTTCTTTTATTAAATAAATGAGAAGTTAATATTGTTCAAAATATTTTTATCTTTTCTTAACCTCACTGCCAGCTGCTTAACCTCACCCATCGTTTTCTTAACCTCACTGCCAGTTGCTTAACCCCACCCATCCTTTCCTTAACCTCACTGCCAGTTGCTTAACCCCACCCATCCTTTCCTTAACCTCACTGCAAGTTGCTTAACCCCACCTATCCTCTTCCACACCTCACTGCCAGTTGCTTAACCCCACCCATCCTTTTCTTGACCTCACTGCCAGTTGCTTAACCCCACCCATCCTTTTCTTAACCTCACTGCCAGTTGCTTAACCCCACCCATCCTTTCCTTAACCTCACTGCAAGTTGCTTAACCCCACCCATCCTCTTCCACACCTCACTGCCAGTTGCTTTACCCCACCCATCCTTTTCTTAACCTCACTGCCAGTTGCTTAACCCGACCCATCCTCTTCCAAACCTCACGACTAGCTGCTTAACCCCATCTATCCTTTTCTTAACCTCACTGCCAGCTGCTTAACCCCACCCATCCTCTTTCAAACCTCACGACGTGCTGCTTAACCCCACCCATCCATTTCTTAACCTCACTGCCAGCTGCTTAACCCCACCCATCCTTTTCTTAACCTCACTGCCAGTTGCTTAACCCCACCCATCCTCTTCCACACCTCACGACTAGCTGCTTAACCCTACCCATCCTTTTCTTAACCTCACTGCCAGCTGCTTAACCCCACCCATCCTTTTCTTAACCTCACTGCCAGCTGCTTAACCCCACCCATCCTTACCCATCCTTTTCTTAACCTCACTGCCAGTTGCTTAACCCCATCCATCCTTACCCATCCTTTTCTTAACCTCACTGCCAGTTGCTTAACCCCACCCATCCTCTTCTTAACCTCACTGCCAGTTGCTTAACCCCACCCATCCTTACCCATCCTTTTCTTAACCTCACTACCAGTTGCTTAACCCCACCCATCCTCTTCCACACCTCACGACTAGCTGCTTAACCCCACCCATCCTTTTCTTAACCTCACTGCCAGCTGCTTAACCCCACCCATCCTCTTTCAAACCTCACGACTAGCTGCTTAACCCCACCCATCCTTTCCTTAACCTCACTGCCACTTGCTTAACCCCACCCATCCTTTTCTTACCCTCACTGCCAGTTGTTTAACCCCACCCATCCTTTTCTTAACCTCACTGCCAGCTGCTTAACCCCACCCATCCTTTTCTTAACCTCAGCTACTTAACCCCACCCATCCTTTTCTTAACCTCACTGCCAGCTGCTTAACTCCACCCATCCTCTTTCAAACCTCACGACTAGCTGCTTAACCCCACCCATCCTTTTCTTAACCTCACTGCCAGCTGGCAGCTAGTCGTGAGGTTTGAAAGAGGATGGGTGGAGTTAAGCAGCTGCTTAACTCCACCTATCCTTTTCTTAAACTCACTGCCAGCTACTTAACCCCACCCATCCTTTTCTTAACCTCACTGCCAGTTGCTTAACCCCACCCATCCTCTTCCACACCTCACGACTAGCTGCTTAACCCTACCCATCCTTTTCTTAACCTCACTGCCAGCTGCTTAACCCCACCCATCCTTTTCTTAACCTCACTGCCAGCTGCTTAACCCCACCCATCCTTACCCATCCTTTTCTTAACCTCACTGCCAGTTGCTTAACCCCATCCATCCTTACCCATCCTTTTCTTAACCTCACTGCCAGTTGCTTAACCCCACCCATCCTCTTCTTAACCTCACTGCCAGTTGCTTAACCCCACCCATCCTTACCCATCCTTTTCTTAACCTCACTACCAGTTGCTTAACCCCACCCATCCTCTTCCACACCTCACGACTAGCTGCTTAACCCCACCCATCCTTTTCTTAACCTCACTGCCAGCTGCTTAACCCCACCCATCCTCTTTCAAACCTCACGACTAGCTGCTTAACCCCACCCATCCTTTCCTTAACCTCACTGCCACTTGCTTAACCCCACCCATCCTTTTCTTACCCTCACTGCCAGTTGTTTAACCCCACCCATCCTTTTCTTAACCTCACTGCCAGCTGCTTAACCCCACCCATCCTTTTCTTAACCTCAGCTACTTAACCCCACCCATCCTTTTCTTAACCTCACTGCCAGCTGCTTAACTCCACCCATCCTCTTTCAAACCTCACGACTAGCTGCTTAACCCCACCCATCCTTTTCTTAACCTCACTGCCAGCTGGCAGCTAGTCGTGAGGTTTGAAAGAGGATGGGTGGAGTTAAGCAGCTGCTTAACTCCACCCATCCTCTTTCAAACCACCATCACCTATCCTTTTCTTAAACTCACTGCCAGCTACTTAACCCCACCCATCCTTTTCTTAACCTCACTGCCAGTTGCTTAACCCCACCCATCCTCTTCCACACCTCACCGCCAGTTGCTTATCCCCTCCCATCCTTTGTGATATTTCAAAAAGTCATTAAAAGTTCTGCTATTTATCGATAGATGGAAAAACTAAAAAAAGTATCACCGCTGTGCCGGTCGGAGTGTTAGGTTTTTTTCGTTACGGAATTTCTGGATTCGGTCTCCACGCTCAAGGCCCGCTATAGAAGCTATGCAATAGCTTAAAAAAGTATCACCGCTATGCCGGTCGGAGTGTTAGGTGTTAGGTTTTTTCGTTACGGAATTTCTGGATTCGGTCTCCACGCTCAAGGCCCGCTATAGAAGCTATGCAATAGCTTAAAAAAGTATCACCGCTATGCCGGTCGGAGTGTTAGGTGTTAGGTTTTTTCGTTACGGAATTTCTGGATTCGGTCTCCACGCTCAAGGCCCGCTATAGAAGCTATGCAATAGCTTAAAAAAGTATCACCGCTATGCCGGTCGGAGTGTTAGGTGTTAGGTTTTTTCGTTACGGAATTTCTGGATTCGGTCTCCACGCTCAAGGCCCGCTATAGAAGCTATGCAATAGCTTAAAAAAGTATCACCGCTATGCCGGTCGGAGTGTTAGGTGTTAGGTTTTTTCGTTACGGAATTTCTGGATTCGGTCTCCACGCTCAAGGCCCGCGATAGAAGCTTATGCAATAGCTTAAAAAAAATAAAAATTAGTAAACCTCAGACTTACTCAGTTTCTTAATAAAAATAACGTTATTGCACAAAATCAGCATGGTTTCAAAAAAGGAGTTTTCGACTGAAGATGCAGTCCTTGACTTAAGTGAATTTGTTGCAAGAAAGCTTGACGGAAAACATAAATGTATAGGCCTATTCCTAGACTTAAAAAAGGCGTTTGACACAGTCTGTTCCCATCCTCCTTTCGATACTGGTGGAAGTCTGTATAAGCGGACTAGCTCATGATTTTTTTCAAAAGTTATCCGACTAATCGTAGATTGTGTGTTAGAGTTGGTTCCCACATTAGTAGTGAGGAAATTACCACCTTCGGAGTCACGCAAGGTAGTGTGCTGGGGACGACCTTATTCCAGGTTTACATTAATGAGCTATGCTGAATACCTCTCATGAAATCTCAAATATTCACTTATGCTGACGATACAACAATTAAAGTATTTGGTGAAGATTGCGAACATGTTAGAACTGCTGCCGAAACGTCACTTGAAACCGTTATTAGTTGGTTGCGGCTAAATCTCCTTACTCTGAACCTGGATAAGACTTACTACATCCCTTTTAAGCTGCATCCTAGTACGAAACCACCTAAAAACTTTACCATTAACGCACGCACTTGTAATGGCCGGACGCACTGCTCTTGTCTATCCCTTCGTGAGGTAAATAATGTCAAGTATTTGGGAGTTGTGATTGATGGCGGGCTCAACTGGTACTTACATCTAGATATGATAAGTACCAGAGTTAGAAAAATTATTTATATATTTAAGCTTCTTAGGACTTCTGCTAACCTCAACACGATTAGATTGGTGTATATTGCTATTTGCCAGTCCTTCATCACTTACTGCATCACAGTATGGGGAGGTGCAGCTAAGACTAGGTTTCATAAGTTGGAGTGAGCAAAAAGGCAGTCCTTAAGGTGATGTTAAGCACTTCAGATTTCCTACTTCACAATTATATAAAGATGTAAGAGTAGGTACTTACTGTAAGGCAGCTGTTTGTGCTTCGATCTGTACTCAAGAAGCACACCAAGGTCCCTCCACCTGACCCAACACGCCGTAGGAAAAAACCTCTCTGTCTCACGGAAACCCACTACACCGCTTTTGCTAGACGTCAGCATTATGTTCTTAGCTCACATTACATTTTTAATACAAAAAAAATAACGATAAAGTAAATATTATTGAATAGGATGGTTACAGGGTAAAAGCTAAAATAGAGGAGTGGATAGCTGATCGATTCTATTACATTAGTTTTCCATCTTCCCGACGGTACCTCCCCCCCCCTCTCATCTCCACGTACACACTTACACTCAACACTTCCCATATGATTATGCACATAACACGCCACGACACCCCACAAACACAACATACATCACCAATGACCAAAATACACCAACATACACATCTGTACTTACACCACTTACACTAAGTTTTCTTTTTCTTTTCACTAGTACATAACCTTATCATTGACAATATCTCACTCTAAATTTACCTGTACGCTCACAATAATCGCTCGACCTTAATGTATGCGAGGTTACTGCCCCCCAAGATACAGGATTTTCCTAGTTTGGGGGGCACTTTTATTGGACTTGACCTCATTACCTACCTTTTGTATACACCATTCTGTATATCTTTTGTATTGTCAGTTTGTTTTTTCGTGAATAAAAAAAAAAAAAAATATTATTATTATCATCAAATTTCTCCGACGACAAAAAAAAAACTATGAAGTCGTGAAACCGTTTTACCAAGTTTCGTCCAATCCTAATGTTATTAAAAAAAAAGTATTAATTCTTAAAATTATGTGAAATAAAGACAGCGTTTGTAAGGGTTAGCACAAACAGAGCAACAAGCAGTTTTCATTGAATAACTAAAATAGAGTTGAAAATAGCGTGCAAGATATAATTACGTGCTGCATTCGTTCGCGTATGTTCCTCACAACCACGCGGGTCGTGGCGAGCATGCTCGGGTGTGCGTCTACGCTTACGAAGACTCGTCGCCACAGTACATGACTATAAGCCGACTTTTTCGTTGGCGACAGTCCCATGGTTCACGCGCGCGACGGGTCTAGTACCTAGTGGTAAGAAGTACGAGGGCAGCGGGCGACTTCTTGACAATTCAAGTCTCTGTACGTAGTTGCTTTTTACTAAATGTTATTTGACGGTACAGTGGGGCATATGACTGGTGCGGTTTTAAGCGGGCATCCAAGGTAGGCCAAATGAAACGGAGCACTTCGTCACATAATTAATTTATTCAGTTCCTTAGTAAGTAGTAACTTATGCTATGACTTATGACTACACGTCGCCGCGCGGTCGGGCGGCGGCCCACGCGCTGGTTGTCGCACGCACATCGCGTACAGATACATTATGACGATAACTATTATTATTTTCTTTATTTCATTAATTCAAGATCCAAAAACAGCTGGTAATACCATGCTGATTTTTAGGGTTCCGTAGTCAACGAGGAACCCTCAGTTTCGCCATATCCGTCTATCTGTCTGTCCACGGATTAGCTCGGGTACTCATTGTACTAGAAAGCTGTAATTTGGCGTGGGTATACATATTAATCACGCTGACAAAGTGGTAAAATAAAAATAAAAAATCTCGTCTATCCCATGGTGTGGGATAGACAGGTTTTCACTCACTCTAAAATATTGTGAAATATTAAGCTTTAAAGTGCTAATTTTAGTTAAGAGATGGTGTGCCCCCCCTCTGCCAGTTATATGGTTAGTTTTGGATATGGGAAAAAATCACAGCAGGAGTATCAGTTGTGGTCAAATAATTAGAAACACATAGTGACTAATGTTGTTAATTTCTTTTTATGTTATTATTGCAATTAATTGGAGGTAAAAGATTCATTAACCACATTAAAATGTACACTCGTAACTCTAGTTTAAAAACGATCATTAAAATTCTGTTAACTAACAAAAATAAAAATAAATTATAACTTGGAAAAATATATCAATATCTTTAGTACTGGCAGTTGGACAACTAATTAGAATAAAAGTATAACTTATGTTTTAAAATTGAGCAAAAAGAAAAATGATTGTGAATTTTCAACATCGGATAATTTGCCTAGAATAGTTCGGCCAAGGAAGACCACAATTCAAGAAGACAGGTTTATGATTCGTTAGGCTAAGACGGACCTTCTTAGCCTAGCGAGACCTTAGACCTTCAAAGGCTCTAATGTTATTCGAATACAAGTATTTTCACAGGTCGACTCTCAAAACGTATCCGCAAGACTAGTCCGTTGGCGGTTAGTTGAAGAGAAATTGTTTGGAAGACTTGCTAGGAAAGTACCACTTCTTACCAGGCAACATAACCGTCAAAACCGTCTAGCCTTCGCTAGTAAATATGCCAGTTGGATTGTTCATCAATGGATAAGTTTTATTCTCGGATGAAACTAAAATAAATTTGGTAAATTCCGACGGAAAACGATATGTACGACGACCAATTAACGAGCCTTTGAATAACAAGTACACCAAAAAGACAGTCAAGCATGGTGTTAGAAATGTAAAAATGTGGGGACGTTTTTCGGGAAACGGGGTTGAGAGAGAAAGATTGAAGGGCTAATGGATCAGTATTAGTCAGAGGCATAGAGGAAACATATTCCGATTAAAATTTGGATATGTCAACACGATAATGACCCAAAGCATACAGCAAACAGCGTAAAAGCGTTTCTCTGAGAACAATCGGTGACAATGTTGGAGTGGCCTGCTAATAGTCCGGATTTAAATCCGATAGAGAATTTGTGGCATATTGTGAAGAAAACACTGTCGGATAGACATATCACTGACGTCCACCAACTTTACGACGCATTTGTTGAAGTTTGGAGAGGTACTCCACTGGAAACGAGTGAAAAATTTATAGAATCAATGCCACGTCGTTGTAAAGCTGTAATCGACCACAGAGGCTACCCAACCAAGTACTAATCGGTTATTAATAAGGTATTCGATAATATCCATTTCACGATTTATCCAAATTATAAAAGTTTTGATTAGGTTTGATTAGGACTTGTATTGATTTCATGTGTTTCTAATTAGTTATCAGTCTGCCAGTACTAAACTGGTTTTTTTTTATGCCATACCTCGTTCTACATAACGACAGACTCGGATGCTACAACCGCAAATGTAAGTTTTTAATAAGAAAAAGTATTATTTTTATGTGATAAAACTATAAATTAACAACTTTGCATATTTGTCCCTTTACTAGTACTGCGAGACCTTGCTTATCGTACCTATCTAAGTACCTATCCGAAATTAAACATTTTGAAAAGTAAGACCACCATCAAAATATGTGCAAATAAATGATTTTGAATTTGAAAATATTAATTACAACTTGATACCTCTACCAGTTCTTGAGAAAAGGGATCCTGACAAACAGACGATAAATTGATCTTATAAGGGTTCCGCTTGCGGTACGAAACCCTGAAAATAAAGTGATATAATTATTTTAAATCAATTTTAATTAAAATAATATGTCACGTTTACATAAGTAAGTTATAAGTGGTTTGGGCTGGGCGAAGACGATCAGTCAATCAGGAAGAAGTCTATTATGGATAGAAAGGTAGATTATATACAATTGATTCCGGAAGGTTTATAAATCGCTTCACCTTTTGTATGTAAACTATGTTTTATCTTTTACTTTATTTTATGAGCATGAATCCACACAAAAATTGCATTAATTTAGTAAATAACGTAAAAGATGTTAAGGGGATGCGCTAACGTAACCCGCAAAATTCAAACAACACGTTTTTTGCAATTTACTGGTCAGTTTCAGGTTGTATGTAGATCTAAAGATGATTCGCGACCATAACTAATATGTATTTACAGAATTAGAATCATTAGAACATAAGCACATCGTCAATATAACTGTAAGTTAGAATTAGCCTCTAATGTCATGATTTCATGAAATGATAATTCCTATGTATTTACAGAAATATAGAAATCATAATTCTGTAAATACATACTTATTACGGTCGCGAATTATATTTTGATCAACATACAAACTAAAACTGACTCGTAATTGTAAGAAGAAGTAAGAAAATTGGAACTTCGCCGGCTACCCTGGCGCTTTCGCCTACGGTCAAATAAACTCTTCGCCGATACCGACGAGGCGCGTGCGCCGCACCCGCTGCGTGCGTGTGACGTCACAGCGCCATCTTGCGGCCCTCTATGGAGATCTCGACGGCGCGGCGCGAACCTGACTTCAAGCGCTTCTGGTCCATGAAGCGCTTCATCTGCTTTTCGTAGCGCGTCATCTTCTTCTTCGTGGTCTACAACAGAGGCAAGTCAAGTCACAAATCAGTCAGGCGTTTCAATTTATATTGTTTACATGTCTTATCTTAAGTAATTGAGTAGAGGAAAACCAAAGAAACGATGGATGGACTGTGTGAAAGATGATATGGCTAGACAGGGGGCGGCTAGTGAGAAGACGACTAGTAGCGAAGTATGGAAGAAAGACACGTTGCGCCGATCACAAATGCACTGCACACAAATGCAATGGGACAAGTACAAGAGAATGATGATGATGAGTCTACAGTAAGAGCGCATAATCAGCCGAGAATGTTCCCACGGCTGGGACACAGGCCTCCTCCCGCTGAGAGAGAGTGGGCCACAATCCACCACGCGGGCCCAGTGCAGTTTGATGGATGTACCTATCTTCAAATTTTTGTTTCTAGGACATTCATTTACAAAAAGTAAAGTAGAAAGTAAAGAAGCTTGGGATCGAACTGAGCCACCACAGTGTTGTGTAATTTTAAAATTCTATATATAATTTCAAAATTCTAGAGGCATTAGTTTTATTACTTTTATTTATTATGAATTTGTCGTGGATGAATGGCGCCACAGTATAGTGGACAGCGCCAGCCAACAATTTGGTGCGTGAACGAATAATCATGTGATCGGACACGCAATGACCCAACTGTAAGGGCCGACTAGTATATTTTTCGCGATGACGTTGTCGGTGCCATGCAGAAAGTTGTTTAGTTTGATGGTCTGTACCACACCCTTAAATATGAGCACACTTTTCTGATACACGTTGTATACTGAAGCTGTTGGTGTACATTTTAAAATAAATAAGACTCGGCATGCGCGAGCCTGGCACCGCAACCATCTCTTTAATTTTTGGGTCCATATTGGCTCAACTAAAGTTCTTTACCCGAAATTGTTCTTCCTAACGATTTGTAATCCGAATGATGATCACTCTTCCTAAAATTTTTCATCCTAAAGTTTTCATTCATACTATTTGTAGTGCTACCGGCGATGTTCATAACACTCATGTTTCCGAAAATTGTAATTAATAATATCATTAATGTAAATATATTTAAACTTCTACTGTTTTTTATCATAACGCTTTTATCCCTAAACATAATTACCATAATATTTTCACTCATACTCAGAAAGAAACATTTACCAAGCTGGGAGTTTATACCGCAGTTTTAACCGTACCTAAACCAATAACTATAGGACTGATTCGGTTCTGGCACTTCGCCGGCCGCTGCCGCGGCACGCTCGCTTCGCTCGCTCGGCTCGTGCGTTGTGGTCACAGTTCTAACCTAACCTAAACCAATAATTATGAATAAGACCGATTCGTTTCTGGAACTTGACTGAATGACTGGAGTGTGACTCTGGCTTCCAAAAATACACCAATAAAAGTTATTATTTGAAAGCTATAGCCGCTAATATTAAACTAATTTAATTGAAAAGTGTATATGAAATCATGTATTTAACTACTTGTACCATGGTACTATTATTCTTATTGTATGTTATGTGACAATAAAGTTACGCAAAATTAATGTATATAATACTGATTATTATGAATAAAAAGAAATCTAAACAAAAAAGATATGACTTTGAATAATAGTATAAAAGATGGTTATGTTGAGAAAATATAGGGAAACAAATAAAAGTATAATAGATGTTTATTGCTACTGACATTATGAAGTTGAATGCTTCGGAATTATGAACATTAGAGACAGAGTAGTTAGGAATTGTGATTGTTAGGATGAAAAATGTTAGGAAGAACATTTTCGGATTTCCAATTATCGGAGTTGAAAATTTAGGTGAACTTTGGCGCACCCGTAATTTTTTCAGGGTTCATGTATGTGAGTTTCTTTATTCCACCATAACTTTTAAATGCCTGATGTATGGGGTATCGTTAGAACCTTACATCATCCCGAGTGACACTGGCTATATTATTTCTATATGGCGCTACTTGCTAACTTAATTAACAGATAAATCTTAGATTGAAAAGTGTTCCACAGAACGGTCGCGTCTGAGCGAAGTCAGCGGGGTCGGAGAGCAATGACGCGTGCGTGTTTTACTCTATATGAGGAAAAATCTAAAAATATATTATTGAGATAGCTTAGGCAAAAAGCAGTCGGAAAACGTTAGTTTTAGTTCATAAAATAGCAAACTAAATTTTAAAATTAAATTCAAAGGTTTCAGCTTTTTTTAATCTGTTTCATATCACCATTAAATAGTAGTCATGTTATTACGTCATACGGCTTGTAAACTTAGAAATTGTTAACTGTCAACTATCAGCGTACCTTTAAATCTATAAAGTATTTTTATTATTTTCGTAACCAACGTATTGAAATAATATGGAGGACGGTTTTGTAAAAGGAGACAACACAAATTTATAACTTAAAAATATCTCTGCATTTATTTACACAGCCAACTGACGTCATGACCACAGAGCAATATGGCGTCCACTGCGTCCAGAGTTTTCGTCAAATTACGCGCGAAATTTGAAAATGCAAAATTTAAATGGTTGGTTTTGTTTGCTGATGATAGCACGGTCGTTTTTAGTGGTGAAAATGATGCGACGACACTTGAGGGAGAAATAAACCACTGTCTCCAAGTATTAGTAGAATGGATGGGCGCGAATAACTTAAAAATTAATACTGACAAAACTAAAATAATGACTTTTGAGCAAAGGACGAATCATAAAAAACCTGACATAAAATATGGAGACAAGATAATTTCAGAAACGACCACTACAAAATTTTTAGGACTTGATCTGGATAGAGACATGTCGTGGAAAACTCATACAGACAGTCTATGTAAACGCCTGAGTCAACATTCATATGCTTTACGTAATCTCGCAAAGGAGGTTAATCAAAAAGTGTTGGTTACGGCGTATCATGCATATGTTACGTCTGCATTACGATACGGGATTATATATTGGGGTAACTCCTCCAACAAGGAGACAGTATTTAGAGCGCAAAAGAGGTGTGTGAGGGCAATATGCGGTATTCAAAGCACGGAAAGCTGCAAACCATTCTTTTTGAATTTCCGTATATTAACAGTACCATGCTTATACATATATGAGGTGGCCGTATTTGTCAAAACAAACTTCCACTTATTTGAAAAACTACACCGTTTGCGACATTTAAATAAAATAAGCAGTAGGCAACACAAAAAAGCAATATTTCGTAAAAACTTCCTAGGAATGGCACCACATATTTATAACAAATTACCTAATGCTTTGTTAAGTAATAAAGATATCCATCTATTTAAGAAACAACTCAATAATCTACTGATAAGTAAGACATACTACACAATAAATGAATATCTGTCTGATAGAAATCTGGGTGTATAATAATAATACATAAGTATAATTAGGGTGAATACTGGAGTCCGATTTATTTTTATTAAAATTATCTTATTTGTATTGCCAATTATGTGTTGACTGTATTAGAAATTACTTTGACTTTATTATGACTTTATATATTCTGACATTACATGCTAATTGATTTGAATTTATGACATTGTGTATGGTAATATTTTGAAATTGTATAACTTACTAATGTGAATTTATGAAATGGTATCTATAATTTAAATGGTGCTTAGAATTTTAATAATAATTTTGCATGCCTGAATCGGTGCAACACAGTGAACTGCGCATTCACTTGACATCTAGAAATGTATGATTATGTACTGTGTTGAGCAATAAACATTTGAATTTGAATTTGAAAAATGCATTTTTATGGCACTTAACGATTGAATAAAAAAATTGAGAATTTTTTAGTTGTTCATTAGCACTATAGAATCTAATTGAGACACTTTTCAAAGATGGGTGTAATACCCTATTTAGTTATCTCATTAGTCAGCGAGTAAATGAGTGACCTTTTGCTTTGCATATACAGATTAACTAATACATCTTGTTTTATAATTTTTATTTAGTTTTTTGGCATTGCAGCCATGTTTTTAATTTTTTGTTTTTTTTTTTAATTTTTTATCCTTCCTTCAGTGTGGGAAAGAGTTGGAGAACGATAGGCGAGCCCGAGCTGCATACGTCGCCATTGTTAGTAGCTCGGGACATGACTTTCAGGGCTAACGCGTGTCTTGTTTTAAATGTTTTGATTTGTACACTGATTTTGGAAACTGATTCAATAGGTAAAGTATTAAACACTGAATAATAAAATAGAATTTTATTTATATTGAAAGCAAGCTCTTATTCCCTAATAAAATACAAGACTGCCATGCAAAAAAAAAATAACCAGCGTTACTCGGGACGATGTAAAAATTTTAACGATACCCCATTAAGTCCAAACTGTTGAGGCATTTAGAAGTTATGGCGGAACAAAGAAACGTACATACATTCATACATGAAACCTAAAAACATTACCCTCCTTTTTTGGGCAGTGGTGTAAAGTCTGTGACAACCCTAGGTAAGTACTGTGGCCTTGTGCGGTGTCGGCATTTAAGCAAACATCATAGGCGTCGGTCCACTGTTACTCTTTACACTGTGACATAACTGTGAGTTATGTCTCAGTGATAGCAAGTACGCAAAGATTGTTTTAAAAGAAGGTCTACTAAGATAATTGAATTGGAAGGACTGGCTCTCTTTATTACAATTATGGCCCCCAAAAATTTTACAAAAGATATGTGAATACGCACACTAAAGAAAAAATTGTTGTTTCTGAGAAACCAATCTCAATGCTCGGCTCAACAACGAGAGTTGAAAATACAGAGCGCGATAAAAAATCGCACGTGCCTACCTGGGCTAGCACGAGAAATATCAGTCAGATAATAAGATGTGTGACTCACCCGCGACATGTCGGTCTCGCAGGTGGACTTGGGCCGGAACACGTAGTCCTTGTTGGACGGCAGCGGCACTCGCGCCCTCGCCACCCAGCCCTTCTCGCCCGGCCGCGCCACCCTGCGCACACGTTCATTTATTTCATTTACACATAGCTCTTAAACAAACAAGTATGGTATGAAATTCTAACCATCAGAAGACTTAGATTCAACAGAAGGTCCCAAACTAGGCGCACTCTGTATGTTGGTGACCCAAACACTATACAAAGTTAATAATTTAATGTGATGTGCTAGCGCATGGTTGTAATTCACGAGTTCAAAACCTAAACTATCAGAATTCACAAAAAAAATTATACATATAAACAAACAAACGAAATCGTGTTTATTGTTACAACAAGGGCTCTCAGCTCAACTTAGTGTCAGGTAGCGACGTCTAGTATTACCATCTAACACTCAAACACAAAGCATTTATTTCAATGAAACCAGTTACAGGCACTATTGAATTGTCAAGGAGTCGGTCAGCCAGAATGAAACTAGTTGCCCATTCCAAAGGATGCTGTGGAGGAGAACGGGCAAGATACTCCATGGACACTCTTTCAAATCAAAATATTGTCACAAAATAGTCTTTAAACTTATAGGTAAGTACAGTCAGTCCCAAAAAATATATATACACGGACAAGGAACCATTTTATTGTCTACGACCATTGTTCCATAACATTGTATCCATCGTACAGATACAAAACATAGTATACAATTTATTTTACTGAAACAAAGTGAACGTTTTGTCTCAAAACATCTATACAACATCTATATACACCTTCAACACCTATATTAAAACAAGGCTGTAGGTATAAATATTTCTACCTACGAGTACAGTAATCATTCAATAACGAGGTTAAAAAAAAAAAAAAGTTCGAGAGGTGTTAGAAAGTAAGTAATTAATGGAAAATGCGAAGTCATGAACAATTAAAGGGATCTACTCTACAAGAATGTATGATTAATTGCTTAGTTATCAAAATTGGTACAACCACAGCGATAATCGCTATGTATCGGTCCCCTTTTTTTTGGGGTGGTAGGTCATCAAATAACTAGGGAGTGCCAGACTCTTACTGACTGAAACCCACCCGTGTTCCTTCAGTTGCCGGGTACATTGCCAGGGGCCACGGTATCCCTATATCAGATCCCACGGTATCCCTTTCGGACTTTCCCGCAACCCATCGTTCGGCATCGGTCCGATCGGTCCCCTTCACTCGCTAACATGAAGTGAGCGACATTAGCGTGTACACGCAAATGCTCCCGGTGAGTGACGATCTTAAGATGTATGACTGCCTCGTTGGTCTAGGGGTCGCAAGCGCTACTGCTGAACATGAGGTCCTGGGTTCGATTCCCAGGTCGGGCAGTGTCATTAGGTTTTTCTTTCTGGAATTTATCAGTAGCAGCCCGGAGTCTGGGCTTGTGCCCGGTTGATGGCAATAGACTTGCCCCCTATTACATGGGACTTAAACGTAACTGGCGAAATGTGGGTGTACTATAGGTACACCTCTGCCCAACCCTTCGGGGAAACTAGGCGTTATGTTATGTTAAATTAAAATTAGGTAAATCAAAGTAAAAATAGCATGTTAGCGATTCTATTTGCAGACAACAAGTAGATCTTCTGTATGTGCATAATCTGTGGTTAGTAAATATTTAAGTATAATTTTTTTACAGCAAAATTAACTTAAGTTTTCTATTTAATATATTGTACAGAAATGGGCCTTTTTTTTGGGACTGAAATGGGCTTAAGAATGTAAAAAATCTTTCTACAATGACATGTTTTGAAGTTGCATTAGATGTGCAAACTATATCATTTATTTATTTAAACTTTTCACACCCAAAAAATTGTACAAGGGCGGACTTAATGCCTTAGGCATTCTCTACCAGTCAACCAAGGGTGGTGAAGAGATTAGATGGCAGGTGCTCTGTTTGACTGCCGGGGTTGCGGGAAAGTCCGAAAGGGATACCGTGGCCCCTGGCATTGCACAGGCAACAGAAGGAACACGGGTGGGTTTTAGTCAGTAAGAGTCTGACACGCCCTCCCGCTCCACCCAGAGCGGGAGACGTCATTTGATGATTTCCCACCCAAAAAAAAAAAAAAAAAAAAAAGGTGCTCTGTTTGAGAGGAACAAAAATAAACATTTTTTATTAAAATATATCGTTAGAAATAATTATAATACACATACATACATATTTAATCAAATATATACCTATATTATAAATATACATTTATACAAATTCAAGGAAGAGAGGTGTTGAGATGACTACTCTATTTAATTTGACAAAAAACTCTGCAATGATTCCGTCTCTTGTTAGTATTGTCAGCGGTGTAGGTAAGCATGGTGTGCTGTTTTAATACTAAGTGCATAGTGAAAAGTTGGCGAACAGTCAGCACGTTGCAGGATTTATATAGCAATCTGTGGGAAAGAAAAAGGGATGGACGTTGGCTACCTTTAAAATTGCTCTCTGAGCTCTTTCAAGAGGAAGTAGATTATAGATTGACATAGGACCAAATAAACTTGTGTGATTAATTTTAAATCTACAAATGTTCGCAATTTTTTTAGAAACATATTAATTATCGCACTCTTCTAACTAGACTATCAATATGTTTTCTGAGAGACAGTGCGTCGTACATTATTACCCCGAGGTATTTTATGCTGCTCGTTTTGAGGATAAAAGGGCAATTACACATGTTGACTGAACGGTTTCCACATTGATGGGCATATAGATGAGGGTTAGTAATGTTAAGTTGAGGCTTGCACATGGAGAAGTGATTGTATTTTGTCTTGTCAGCATTTAATGCTAGTAAATTGCTTTGAATCCAATAAGTCACAGTATTAAAAACTAGTTGAGCAATTTCGAACAGTTTGCTACTGGGTTTAGAGGTAAATATTAACGCCGTGTCGTAAGCTTATGAACATTCAAGATTTACCTGCTTGTATTTCAAATCTAAAAACGAATGACATGTCAGTGACGTCATGCAAATGAAGAGGACAATCATAATATTCTTGTTCATCTATTAAACGAAGTTAAAGATATGTCATTGGATATAAGTCGTATGAAGTTGTCAGTCTTGTTTACCTTGTTCTGGAACTTGTGCAGTGTTTTGGTAATGGGTGTACAGATGTTATGGGACAAACTGTTGACTTGCGTAAATTGTAAAATATGTTTTGTACCTATACGGTGGATACAATGTTACGGAACAAAGGTTGGGGAAAATGGTTCCTTGTCGGTATATACAACTAGGTTTGTGTGTTCCGACCAAGTACGTGTGGCGACGACCCGCGCGCTCGGACTAATCTGTTGAGTGAGGCGCCACCGTCGCGGGCGCTGCGCACTCGCTACCTCAGGGCTAGAGACTCGGACCTATTCTGTTGTTCTCCGAGTGAGTTCACAAAGAATGCATTATTTGTAATAAGTTACAAAATTTAATTATAAGTTAAGAGATAATAAGTTAGGATAAGAGTTAGAAGTACGCTATCGCAATAGGTTACCCTGTATGATAGATGTAAGTACTTAATAAATAAATAAAAAACTTGTAGGGGCTGACTGTACATATTGTGAGAAATATGTATGTAGAAAGATGCTGATTTTCAGATGCAATATTGTTAAAACCAAACCTAAGTTGGTCTACTGGAATACAAAATGTGCATTATACTTTGCCACCCTTTAAAATTATTACTATTTATATTTAGACACTTGCGATGCGGCATGTCGTGCGCGCTTAGCGCCGAGCAGGCCGGGCGGGCCGGACGGGCCCGTCTGGCCGGGCTCTGTGTGTAACGCACTGAAAGCACACTCACTTGTCCGGGTCCGGCTCGTCGCGCGCGCGCTTGGCGCCGGGCGGGCCGGACGGGCCCGTCTGGCCGGGCTCTGTGTGTAACGCACTGAAAGCACACTCACTTGTCCGGGTCCGGCTCGTCGCGCGCGCGCTTGGCGCCGGGCGGGCCCGTCTGGCCGGGCTCTGTGTGTAACGCACTGAAAGCACACTCACTTGTCCGGGTCCGGCTCGTCGCGCGCGCGCTTGGCGCCGGGCGGGCCGGACGGGCCCGTCTGGCCGGGCTTTGTGTGTAACGCACTGAAAGCACACTCACTTGTCCGGGTCCGGCTCGTCGCGCGCGCGCTTGGCGCCGGGCGGGCCGGACGGGCCCGTCTGGCCGGGCTCTGTGTGTAACGCACTGAAAGCACACTCACTTGTCCGGGTCCGGCTCGTCGCGCGCACGCTTGGCGCCGGGCGGGCCCGTCTGGCCGGGCTCTGTGTGTAACGCACTGAAAGCACACTCACTTGTCCGGGTCCGGCTCGTCGCGCGCGCGCTTGGCGCCGGGCGGGCCGGACGGGCCCGTCTGGCCGGGCTTTGTGTGTAACGCACTGAAAGCACACTCACTTGTCCGGGTCCGGCTCGTCGCGCGCGCGCTTGGCGCCGGGCGGGCCGGACGGGCCCGTCTGGCCGGGCTCTGTGTGTAACGCACTGAAAGCACACTCACTTGTCCGGGTCCGGCTCGTCGCGCGCGCGCTTGGCGCCGGGCGGGCCGGACGGGCCCGTCTGGCCGGGCTCTGTGTGTAACGCACTGAAAGCACACTCACTTGTCCGGGTCCGGCTCGTCGCGCGCGCGCTTGGCGCCGGGCGGGCCGGACGGGCCCGTCTGGCCGGGCTCTGTGTGTAACGCACTGAAAGCACACTCACTTGTCCGGGTCCGGCTCGTCGCGCGAGCGCTTGGCGCCGGGCGGGCCGGACGGGCCGGGCTCGTCCCGCCGCCGCCCGCCCGCCATGGCCTCGTCCCGCGCCTGCCGCTCCTCACGCGTCATCGCTGTACACACACACAAATAAATTATCCAAAAAAAACAAAAGAATGAGTAACTTTTATTTGGCAACAATTCGTGAAACAAAATAAAAATTATAAAAAAGTGAAATGTTTTAACAACAACCGTGTGTATTAGATATACACACAGTTGATGTTAAAACATTTCACTTTTTTTTCATGCGTCATTCATTACAACGACACAATTTTACAATAACACCAAATTCAATCAATAAACGTGCAACATTCGATTATCGACTTTCAGTTGTTTTTTATAATTCAGCTTAGACAAGAAAGATGGATACTTCGAAAATTCAAGTTATTTTTGAATACGAGTTCCGACGCGGAACTAACGCGGCAGAAACAGCTCGCAATATTAATGTTGCGTTTGTAGAGGGGACTGCTAATGAACGCACCGTGCGATTTTGGTTTAAACGCTTTCGTGATGGAAACTGTGATTTGAAGAACGAACCACGTGGAAGACCGCCTACACAGGTGAATAACAATGAATTGAAAGAGATGGTGGAAGCCGATCCGAGCCAAACTACCCAGGAATTAGCGGCATAGTTTTATTATTTACCCAGGATCATGCCTGGGTAAGTAATAAAACTTACTTTACACGTTTACACCCACTTTCACTTTAATTATGTAATTTTTGGTGGACTGTCGATGATCGCGTGGTGCGCGCGCAAGCTCGACTGAGCGGCCGAACGAATAGCGCCTATTACGCGTCAGTCATTCATTCAATGTACTTGACAAGGACAGTATAGCTTTCTTGTTTTGTCTTGTAGACTCTGTGCAAGTTTGGTCGAGATAGAAACACTTTTTTTAACAAAATTACTGCCAAAATTAAGGCGGGGATTTCTGTCGCCTGTCGACAGCTCCACAGACGGCGTTTTTTTGACGTGTCTCGCGGAGACAGCTCCACACGTGAAGCAAATACATTATTAGATTCCAGCCATTTCATTGCATTTAGTTATTCATTGTTAGTGTCGGTTTCTAGGGCATTCCTATTTGAAGTTTTTATTGTCAAAGTAGTGTCATCAGCAAATACTGTACAATTATGTGTAAGGGTCTTGTTAAGGTCATTTATGTATATTATAAATAGTGGTGGCCCTAATACGCTTCCCTGAGGAACACCACAGCTATTTATTTTTAACTCTATGTTTTTTAGTGTTATTGACAATTTTTGATACCACTGTCCTTTGCTGGCGACTCGATAAATAACTTTTAAGCCAATCATGCGCCAAGCCTATTATGCCGTATTTCCCCTATAATATGGTACAAAATCAAATGCTTAGTTCATATCTAAAACTACTGGTAATACAGACATTTTGTTATTGAGAGCTTCAGATATCAGTTTGACCAAAGTAAAAGAAGCAAGTGAAGTCGAACTAAACTTCCTAGAACCTAATTGGTTCTCATTATGTAAATTGTTTTTATTAAAAAACCAATTAGGTTCTAGGAAGTTTAGTTAAACCTTACCTTACCTTTTCAAATATCTTTGCTATGATAGGTATCAATGTAATGGGTCTATAATTTGACATATCCGTGCGGTTACCTTTTTTGCAGTGGTTTACTATAAATTGTTTTAATCTCGTAGGAAATGTTCCTGTCTCAAATAACAGATTAATTATATTACTTAGCGGTGATGCTATGCTTTTACTGCTTAATTTTATAGTAGCGTTAGTATAATTTAAAGAGTTAATATTTTTTTATAATGTCTTGTGGGTGCATATATCTGTATAACATTAAATGGGACAGGGCACGCATCAAGTTTGATGGCAATAATCCGATCATTTAGAGTTTGATAGCCATTGATACTACTCTGTAGTTTCTTTGACACGATGAAGGCCACTCCGTTGGCGCTATGATCTTCGCCCCCTGTATAGATACTCGTATTAAAGTGTATTTTGGCTCTTTTATGCACTCCGCTGAGCCCTAGAATGTCCGTTTTGCACCTTTGCATCTCCCTTTACACAACTTCCAACTGGCCGGGTCTTAAGCAACCTCTGACATTCCAAGTACCTACTCGCAGATGTTTTCTCAGTTGAGTTTTATTTTGACCTGTGCCGAGACCAGTACTATTTTGACCTGTCCCGAAACCAGATGCATAATTTCCACTCGCTGCGTGGTGGTTCACAGCGGTGTGGCCGGTAGCACATTTCCCGCCATGCTCCTCGTTTACGATGTTAGCTCGTTGTCGAGTTACGATGGCGCCGAGGGTCAGTCGGATCGCATAACAATACCCTTAACTTATTAAAACTTGTTATGTGGTGAACTGTACGGAATAAGCAGATATTTGCATTCTAAGAGGTGACACATTTTTATTTGAATTTGATGAACCCTATGTGGCATCCAATTTTTTTGCGTTGCTTGTTTGTCCGATAGTTTTGTTGTTCCTTCGATGCGAAATATCTGTGCCGCTACTTTTACTCGTATTTTGCCTTCCGCAGACGATCACATTCATATAACATAATGAATGAACTCATTCATATCTGATCTAATTGCCGAACTTTCCATAGTAATAGTAATATATTTAGCTCGTGTTTACCTTTGAAGTCCGTGGAGAGGTTGAAGATAGGCCTCGCCCACTCTGAGATGAGCCGACCGGCGCGCTCGCGGTTCGACTTGGTCTCCTTAGGGTGCTTGTACAGGTACATCACCGCCTTGCCGATGCCCGACTGCTTCAGCAGAGACTTGTCGATCGACGGGAACTGCAAGTCGGTATTTTTTAAATACAGGAAACAAAAAGATCGTTCACGAAGCCGTCATCCACACATACTGTACACCAAAAAAGGATGGAAGGAGAAGGAAGAAATTTCTTAAAAATTAAGCAGTACCTTTGTACTCATCATTATGATTATGTCTTACCTGTATTTATTTTTCAGTGTGTACATAAATAATAAAATAAATCAAACTAACTTTTCTGCAAAAATAATTGCTGGGACACGACTTTTATTTTGAAAATTGTGTAATAGTGTGAAAATGAGGTATTTACGGTAGTATGCTAAGTAACGCACAACCTTGTGCTTCTGGGTGCATGCAACGGTACAGATATTGAGGGAGTATTTAAAGTTAAGTAATATCATTTAAAAACTGTATTCATTAAAAAAAAAAACGTCAGAAAGTTGGATGTTTGACCTTTAATATCTCCGTAACCAGAAGGGTCCCAGGTATGGTCATGTACAAAAAATCTATATTAACAGAAATAACAAGCTAATCTCGGCTTCGTGGGTATTTTTACACCCGATAATTTTAATTAATATAAATTTTCTGAACGTAATCGTTATTGTTAAAAACCAGAGATGTCCTATACTTGTCTAAAATCTTAGTCGATTTTATATCTAAATCCCAATTTCATATCAAATCTCAGGAAATTAATTAACCTTCAAAATTAAATTCAAAATTCAAAAGTCATTTATTCAAACTGGGCTGAGAATCAGCACTTTTCGAACGTCAAAATTACATAAGACAGTCCCCCAAAACGCCCACCCTTCACCACTTCCTAGTGCTTTTGCTGGGAAGAAGAAGTGGCGCAACAAACTCCCAGCAGCACAGCTGTCTGTTCAGTTAGAAAAAAGAAAGATTCTTTATAATAGTATGCAAGATAATTTACATTACGCAAAACATAATTTATATTATAAATTAATAGCCTTATGACAGCTAGCACACGCCAATATACCAACCAAAAACATCGAGAACTATACTCAAGCAGAAATAAAAATAACGAATTGTAAACAATATCTAAAAAAGAAAATAAAGCCTCCAGGCATAAAGGGCGTGCCCGCTTACATATAGCTGTAACTAGAAGTTATAATTGATAAACTAGGACCATCGAGGTAAAATAATTTATTTTACGAGGTCGCTAGCTAACCACATATTGCAATACAACTCATAAAATAAATTTACTTAAAAAGTAAAATTATAAACAATTATTTAGACTCATATCTCTCAATTCAATTTTTATTCGGGAACAATCTACATTGCGTTTGAAATAATCCAACATGAAACATACACAAATATTACAAAATGACGATGATTGATTTGATGAAACCTTAGAATTACGACTGTTTAGTAATTAAGAGTTTTGAATAACAAATAAAAACCATTTTAAATAGATATAAATAGTAATTCACTATGATTGTTGCATTCTAATAAGCATAGGGTTGATATCGAATTAGTTAGTTGTAAGTTTTTGTATGACCCTTCAGCTTTTAAACAGAAACGTAAAAAACATACAGTCTGTGTATATAAAGCTTGCCACACCCGTTTTGCACAGAGAACTTTCAACTTCTTAGGCGGCTATTTGTACAACAAAATAAATCATATACTAAAAATATATCCTTAACTAAACAAAACCACCGTACTACGCCCACGAATTGTATATTTAATAAGTACTGAAATTGTTTTATTCGGACATATTGACAGTAATCGACCTTCATTAATTCATAGTGATGCCAACAATAAATCATAAGTATATTTTAAAATAATTATTTACAAACCGATTCTAATTGTTATTATTGAAGTTCATGTAAGTCTAAACTTTACAGTCAATTAAAGCTTATCTGTAGTCACTTCCACTATATTCGGAGCAAATTGGATGTGATAGACGTACAGACAGACACGCGAGTGATCTTAAAAGGGTTCCATTTTTTCCGTTTGAGGTACGGAACCCTAAAAACATTGTGTGTGCAAGTGGGTGAAAGCTTTTTACTGTATGTAAAGCAGTGATAGCCTAGTGGTGTGACCGTCAGACTGACAAGTCGTAGGTCTTGTACCAGCTAACCTGCAAGCAAGCATCAACGACCTCACGCGGAGAGCGCGCGCCGAACACTGAGGTGCGCCTGCTTTTTTTTTTTTTTTTTTTTTTTTTTAGGGCATCTCGTAGCTCACCTCTGAGGTGATGACTACTTAACCGGTCAATCCTGCGGCTGCCTTAAGCTACTAACTTAAAGCCTCCAGCCAGGGGCAAAACTATTCTAAATTAAAACTAGGTGAACGCTCGCTAAGGGCTCCCCCTGTGGGGTACGGACCTCGGCTTAGGGCGTCGCTGGGGGGAGGACAGCAAGTTGGGACAGGCTGGATCAAAGATGATTCATTATTATTAATCGGGGAATTTAAGACTACATTTCTCAGCAAAACGCGGGCTGGCGCTTCTGCGAGCAAGGGTCGGTGGGGAGTATTATTTACTCGGGCGGGTCGCGATCGCGGAGGGCCTCGGCGGCGAGGTCGGAATGCGGGTCGGTGTCTGTGTTTTTTGTGCACTGGACTTGTGGCCCTATTGCTCTCCTGGAGGAGGGTTATGGGGTCGTCTGGGTCGGTAAGGATTTGCCTTGGGCGGCGGGTCTGACTGATGAGGTGCGCCTGCGCCGGCCGCGCGTTATATTTACGTGTGGACAACTCACGACCGAGCGAGTGACATAGCCAGTAGCGACACCTTCGTTAGAACAGGGTACCTGTGCACCAGGTCGCTCGTAATTGGTCTATTTAGATTTTACCTATTTAGTAAGTGAGCTACCAAAACATTAAAATTGTATATATAGGTTAAGCCATGTAAAACAATAAAGTAGTGTTTCCATTCTAAAATCAAACTTGCCTTTTATTACCAAACTCTGGTAAAGTCTCGAGTTCGATCCCAAGGCACGCACCTCTGACTTTTCGGATTCATGTGCGTATTATATAATTATCACTTGCTTTAAAAACGGTGAAGGAAAACATCGTGAGGAAACCGGCATGCCTGAGAGATATTTCTCGACGGCATGTGAAGCCAAGTCAGAGGCCCGTGGGCGGCTTTAAAACTCTGACACCAGGTTAGTTTACTAACCACACGAAAAGAAGAAGACTGTATGAAAAAGACCCACTAAAACAAAATAAAAAATTACGATATCTTTACTGTCCGGTTTATAGGCAGTATACGGCAGTACGTTGTGCAAGTCCTGCTGTAACACTTACGTCCATGAGCAGGCAAGTTGAAACACTTACGCCCTTAAGCAGGCAGGTTGTAACACTTACGTTCATAAGCAAGCAGGTTGTAACACTTACGTCCATGAGAAGCTTGAGGATGCTCTCTCTGATGAGCAAGCACGGCAGCGCTCTATTGGGCATGGGCGCGAGCCAGTCGCACAGCACGTTCAGCACGTTGTGCTCCATGAAGGCCAGCTGCAGGTCCTTCTTGATCAGCTGCGACATGGCCGCCTTCAGCATCGACACCTGCCCCGGGCACACAGTCTAATCATTTATTTCAAGTAGGTCATAAAGATCAGAATCAGAATATTTATTTGTGAAATATAGGTATTTACATAAAGGTCTTAAACTTAGGTTAATAATATGGGCGCTATGTTTAGGCACTTTTTAACCGACTTCCAAAGGGAGAAGGATCTCAATACAAGAGTTTTTTTTTAATGTTTGTTGCACGATTACTGCATTTATGAATTGATTTTGATGATTCTTTTTTTTTTTTTTTGTGGTACACACTTCAGATGTGGAGGTGGTCCTACATAAATTTTATGAACTTTCCTTGGGTAGTTTTTGAGTTAGCTTCAGTGGATGATGTTATAATAACTTCCTGTCACTGTTATTTACATAGCAGGTAATAGTATTCGAATTCGTGTAGGGTAGGTATCACAACAAAAGTGTATTTTTTTTTTCAAATCGGCAACGTCAGAGTTTAAAAAAAAACAATCATAATAATAATATTTATAAATAGGGCGCTGGTGGGTGCCTTGGACTCGCAGCTTAGAATTTTTTTCGAGAGCAGCGAGGACCTCGTTGATACACACTCGATCCTGTATTGCGCGGCTGTTGCGGCATGTCGTTTAGCTAACGTCAAGTTTCCAAACAGTGACGGAGCTACTCGACCAAAACCAGCCGTACCAGCCTGGCAGAGCAGGATCGAGCGACGTATCGATGGGGCCAGGGTACTCATCGGCAAACTATACTGCTTCAGGGAGGGCAATACACGACCACGAGTGATGCGCTTTGTAAGGCGGGCATTCTCGGGGACTGGAATCAGCCCTCGAGAATACATGTCCCGTGTCACAGAGCGCATCGACTTCCTGAAGCAAAAAGTTTGTGCATGGGCGAGCCGTATTCGGCGGTATAAGCGGCGGGTAGATCGGTACACACAGAATCGCATGTTCCAGAGCGATGAGAGGTGGGTATATAGAGCTTGGGAGCGACCTGAACAAAATGTGACAGACGCGTGCCGCCCGGGTGATGCCGCCACGAGTGCATTCTGGCGCAGCATCTGGTCGGTGCCCGTCTGTCATGCTGAGGCTGACTGGATGCAGGATGTCAGGCGAGTGTGTGAAACTATTCCAGAAATGGAAGCCATTCTTATCACGCCATCAGGCGTAGCCAGAGCAGTCCGTCCGTTACCGAATTGGAAATCACCGGGACCGGACGGACTGCACAACTTTTGGTTGAAATGGCTGATTAGTTCACACACTCGCCTGGCATCTCAATTCCAGTCATCCCTAGAGTCTGGGTCGCTACCGCAGTTTCTTACAACAGGCGTTACCCACCTACTCCATAAGTCAGGTAGTCCCGCGGAACCCAAGAATTATAGACCGATCACATGTTTGTCAACGGTCTATAAACTTCTTACATCCATTTTGAGAGAGAAAATTAACACACACATTGTCAATAATTCAATTATGTCTGCCTCTCAAAATGGATGTAGGAATGGGTCCCGCGGTACTAAGGAGTTACTCCTCATCGACATAGCCATAAGCCAACAGGTTCGTCGATCCCGCAAGGATCTGTCGACATGCTGGATAGACTATAAGAAGGCCTACGACTCGGTGCCACATACATGGCTCATGTGGGTGCTGGAGTTGTACAAGATAGATACAACTCTACGCTCCTTCCTGAAGTCGTGTATGGGGCAATGGAGGACGGTCCTTCGCTATCCAGGATGTCCAGGGGAACGATGAACCTGTATGGATTAAACGGGGAATATTCCAGGGCGATAGTTCGAGTCCACTTTGGTTCTGCTTAGCCCTGAATCCTCTAAGCACACTGCTGGAGGATTCAGGACTGGGCTATCGATTGAGGAGAGGTGGTCAGGTCATATCTCACCTCCTCTACATGGATGACTTGAAACTCTTTGCCCCCAACAAATTGCGACTGATGGAGCTACTGAAGGTAACTGAAACATTCAGTAGCGCCATCAGGATGGAATTTGGTGTGGACAAATGTGCAGTCATGCATGTAAAGCGAGGGGAGATTATGGAGTCCGAGGGAACTCAACTCACGGACTCCATACACCTTAGATCCCTCTCCTCAACCGAAAGCTATAAGTATTTGGGTATGTCGGAAGCGTTAGGCATCAACGTTACTGACATGAAGCAATCGTTGAAGGAGCGCTTCTTTGGTCGCCTGAAGAAGGTTTTAATTAGTCTTCTTTCGGGCGGAAACAAGGTGCGCGCCTTCAACGGTTGGGTCATGCCGGTTTTGATGTACTCTTTCGGGATACTCAAATGGACTCAGACCGAACTCGACGCCCTGGACAGGAGGGTCCGTACACTCCTGACCGCAAACCGGATGCATCACCCACGTTCATCGGTGATGAGACTGTACATCCCGCGGAAATGCGGGGGTCGAGGCTTTTTAAATGCGAAGACCCTCCATAACCGCGAGGTGTGCAGCCTCAGGGAATATTTTTTAAAAGCCGAAGTGGGTATGCACCGTGATGTGGTAGCAGTGGACAAGGGGCTCACCCCGCTTTCCATGGCTAAAGAGAACTGGCGCAAACCTGTTGTACTTACTACAGATGATCGCAAGGAAGTATGGCAAAGCAAGGAGCTTCACGGGCGCTTCTACCGGGCTCTTCACGAGCCTGGTGTAGATTTCCTAGCGTCCGTATCCTGGCTTCGTGCTTTTCGGGGAAACTGAAGGTTTCGTCTGTGCAATTATGGACGAAGTTATCTTGACGAATAACTACCGGAGACATATTATGAGGGACGGGACGGTTGACGTGTGTCGGGCATGCCACCGTCCGGGTGAGTCCATCAGACATATTATCTCTGGTTGTTCTCGTCTGGCTAACGGCGAGTACTTGCACAGGCATAACCAAGTGGCCAGGATTATTCACCAGCAACTTGCTTTGAAATATAAACTTGTGGATTCTGAGGTACCGTACTACAAGTATGTGCCCGACCCAGTTCTCGAAAATGACCATGTCACGTTGTACTGGGATCGGTCTATCATTACTGACAGGACTATTGTTGCCAATAAGCCTGATATAGTGGTGATAGACCGATTAGCGCGCCGCGCAATGATAGTTGATGTTACCATTCCACATGACGAGAACCTCGTGAAAGCTGAGAAAGAGAAACAAATAAAATATCTCGACTTAGCACACGAGGTTGTCGACATGTGGAATGTGAGCTCTGCTATCATTGTGCCGATTGTCGTAACTGCCAATGGCCTGATGGCCGAAAGCCTCGACCAACATCTCTCGAGGCTCTCGTTAGGCGGTTGGATCAAGGGCCTGATTCAGAAGGCAGTACTTCTCGATACGGCTCGTATTGTGAGGAGGTTCCTATCTCTGCAGCCCTAACCACCGGTAGCTTGGACCCTGCTCCCGACACCGGCGGAACACTATTTTTTATATTTTTAAATGAATTTTATACCCTTTTAAAAAAAATTATTTAAAAATGTATTTTATATGTTACAAAAATAAATAAACGAAAATATTTATAATATAATAATCAGCCCATAATGTTCCCACTGCTGGGACAAAGGCTCCCTCTGTGTGTGAGGGAGGTCGGTGGCAAGAAACGATAATTCAAAATCAAAGACACCTACCTACTTCGGAAATTAAGTTATTTTACACTTAGTAGTGTTTTTTTGGAAGTCGATTGTTTTGTTTTCGTAAAACGTATTTTTACGCCAGAATTTACAATAAAATAGAATTGAATATAAAACCTTTTGGAGGGCCAAAAGGTTTCATATAAAGAAGAATGGGTACGAAACTCCATAGTTACCCTTTTCAAATGTTTTACAATATTCTGTATAAATACATGAATTATAATTATGTGAAGACGTTGCACCTAGGTACATTAGATTAAATAATATCTTCTTTGCTATTATAATTTCTACTAATATTTGAGTTCACACTTTTCCACAAATTACAAAATTATATTTTTGAGACAGTAGCATCCGCGGAGAGGTAGTTTTCGGCTTTGAAGCGAATTCATACATACATGCGTAATTCTCAAAAACAAGAACGATTATCTGATCTAGCCATTATTTCTATATAAAAACATTTATTGCTAAAGATTAAGAATCATCCCGGGTTTTAAGGTAATGTCTTAGCACACTTTGTAAGAAAGAATAGACGAATAGCTTTAGAGTATAAGTAGAATAAGCACTGGCTTATTCTACTTATACTCTAAGAAGACTACTGAGACTTCTAGTTACGTACTCGTAGTTTTGTCTAGTAGACATTATATCGACGTCACACCCACCGCAAACGACTTTTTTCAAAGCCAATTTTATTATACTTGCAAGACACTGTTTCAATCTATCAGAGCATACACGTATAGTAAAGGTGGACTGAATTAAGACACATCTGCCTATAAAAGACTGAACTGCCAGGAAACCAGCCACAGATTTTAAGTAACTGGACTTAGGACTACGTGAGCCACGGTGGCATCCCTAGGTAAGCATTTTTTTGCTCCGGCTTACCTTTATCAAAAACGCACGCTCCGCCACTGGCATGTATGATGAGTAGAGATCGGATATTCGGATGCATATTTACCTAAAGTTAATTTTTGGCTAAGAAATTATGGAAGTGGCTAGTTAGGCAATCGCCTGAGTAACGTAATCGCTGACTAATGCAGCGGATGCGCCCGTGCGTCATTAATAAACTGCACAATTGCAGATTTGCAGATTCTAGTAATAAGTTTAGTTAATAGAAATATGATAATTGTAAATTAGTCTTGTAGAACATTTCAATCAATAAACATTGTTTTAATTTAAATAAATATTATTTTTAATAATAATTTCGTTCGCCGTAACTTAACTGGCGCAGTCGGTAGGATCGCGACACTCTACTTCGAATACAACTCTTCGGTAAGAGTGAACGGTATCTATCGTTATCTTCGCGATCGTCAATTCGAATCTACAAAGGCGAGCAACCTGCGGGAGTCCTGGAGAATTGGGAGCCCTGCTGTTCTACGAGGCCCGGCTAGAGATGCAGAAGATACTGTGGTGAGTGCTTGTTGTATACCCAGTTTCCCATGCTATATTTCCTGCCGTATTTTTATAAATGTTACCTGTGTGTTTGTTTATAGGCTAAAATCACTATAGGCAAATTACATTTTATATGAGTTTATTACATTCATTTTAATTTAGGTGTTTATGTATGCGTGCTAAAATCGCGGTATACATTTCGCACTTCACAGCAATTCATTCTGTAACAAGAGACTCGTTTACGTATTCGCTATAATCGTGATTCGTATAACATAATTAAAATAACTTCAAGCTAACTTCTTAGAGAGTAGGCAGTATTAGGTATTAGCCGTAATCTCAATAGTATTTTAAAGTGAATTAGAATTGATATATTTTTTATTTAAATTTTTATTAAATCACGATGGCTATGGCAAGCATTGATCTAGCGACTTTCAAGTTCGTTTCAGAGCTGTTGCCAAAATACGATGGAAATCCTAAAACATTAAATTACTTTATTAGAGAAGTTGAAAATGTGATGTTATTACTGGATCCACAAGTTAGAGTGAATCCTGCTATTGTTAGTTTAATTAAAAGCAAACTAAGCGGTTTGGCAATCAGTGCAATAGCATCCGAAGAAACAGTGGATAGCTGGCAGATAATTAAGGCTGCATTGACGCGTAGATTAGGCGAACCGCGCAACGAAATACAGCTGATGCAAGAACTAACGCGTTTGCGGCGTAATAAAAATGAAGACGCTGAGACATTTGGTAAACGACTAAGGGAAATTTTAGACACCTTAAACGTAGTAGGTAGGCATACGGATAAGTCATACTATGAGAGTATGGTAATAGATCAATACGTTAACCATTTGGACTTTCACGTTTCTATTGGCGTGCGAATTGCGCAACCTACGACTCTTGAAGCAGCTATAGTAACGGCTAGGCAAGAGGAGGCACGTTTGGCATTCAATAGATTTCATAATAGTTTTAATGCACTTTCCACCCAAAACAAACCGAAAGAAATACCCAAGCCAAACCAAACGGTACCCCAAATTAATAACTTTCCCCCGCGTAATAGCTGGAACATAGATCACAGACAACAGAGGGGTCAAGGCATACACCAAGGAAGACCCGCTTCAGGTAACGTAAGACCTAGTGGTTCTGGTACTTTCAGAAACTCAGGTAATTTTAGATCTCAGCCGAATATACCTCGCCAACAGGTGAACCCGCCACAAAAGGTGTCTGACGTCACCATGAGATCGGTAAGTAAGCCCGAAGCACCGCGTTTTGCTTTCGAAGAAATGTTTTATACAGAGCACAACCAAGACCAGTGTTACCCTGACTACAATGCCTACTATGAAGGTGAGTGTAATAATAATTTACAACTTAATGGCGAAGACTACAGCTACACGCAGGAGATGCCTGTGGATGAACCAAGCCATCAGGATTTTCCCCAGAACGAGGAGCCATTAAACCAAAGCTAGTAAAGACTTTTCACCTCAACAACCAAGGTAAGGACCATCTTCCTTATATAGAGTTGCCGGAATTTCAAGGTAAATTTTTATTGGATACTGGAGCTTCGAGTTGTATGATATCACCTGACGTAATAACCGGTACTAATCTTGAACACTGCGTTGAGCGCGAGCCATTCCAAGTAAAAACGGCGCATGCTATTACACGTCATGAACATGTTGCTATTTTACCTTTACCCCCACAGTTTAAGACAGACATATATCATGAATTTTTACTTTTTGACTTTGACCCAAAGTATAAAGGACTAATAGGGATGGACTTGTTAAAAGAATTAGGGTGTAACATAGATTTTAAAAATAAGTTATTGCGAACTTATAATACCGAAATACCAATTTACTTTGATTACCCAGTAAAAAGACTAAAAATTGAACCTAATTGCGAAAAGTTTATAACAGTAAAAACGAATTATATGGACGGTCACTATATCTGCGACGACTTTAATTGGTTTAAAGGACTCAAGTCACCCGCCGCTGTAGTAGCGGTAAAGAATGGAATTTTTAAAACATCTATAATTAACTCAACCGATAAAGAACAAGTAATTAGTAACAATTGCCACTTACCCCTTGAGCCTTTACCGTCACAATTGATAAATCAAAATAAAACACACAAAATTAACACCCTTCAAACTAAAACTGACATAGACAAGGAACTTTACGAAAACTTAAAGAAAATTAGAACCAGCCATATGAATGAAGAAGAAAAACGTGAGGTTACCAAAATTTGTTATCAATATCGTGACGTATTTTACTCCGAGAACATACCGTTATCTTTCACACATACAGTAAAACATGAATTAAGACTAACTGACGACACACCCATTTTTGTTAGAAACTATAGACAAGCCCCGCAACAACGTATAGAAATAAAAAAACAAATAGATAATTTACTAAAACAAGGAATCATACGAGAAAGTATTTCACCCTGGTCTTGCCCTGTCCATATCGTCCCAAAAAAACCCGACGCTTCAGAGAAGGTCAAATGGAGACTTGTTATAGACTATAGACGACTGAACGATAGAATTGTCGAAGACAAGTACCCGTTACCGAACATCAACGACATACTCGATAGATTAGGGCGCGCACAGTATTTTACAACCCTTGATTTAGCAAGTGGTTATCATCAGTTGGAAATGCACCCCAACGACATAGAAAAAACTGCATTTACTACAGAAAGAGGTCACTATGAGTTCTTAAGAATGCCGTTTGGATTGAAAAATGCTCCGAGCACTTTTCAGCGGCTTATGGACCATATTCTTAGAGGAATAGATAACGTATTCACTTATTTAGATGACGTCATAATTGCAGCCACCTCACTGCAGAATCATAACGAAAAACTCAAGTTAGTACTTCAGCGATTCAGAATGCATAATCTCAAAGTTCAATTAGATAAGTAAGAATTCTTACAAAAACATGTGAATTTCTTAGGACATGAATTGACTGACCAAGGACTACAACCCAACAAAGACAAGATAAAAGCAGTTTTAAATTTCCCCATACCACGAACACAAAAAGACATAAAGTCTTTCCTAGGATTAGTAGGTTATTACCGAAAATTCATTAAAGATTTTGCGAAGCTTACAAAACCGTTAACAGCCTGCCTTAAAAAGAACGCAAAAATTGTCCATAGTAACGAATTTTTAGACGCAGTTAACAAGTGTAAACAAATTTTGACCAATGCCCCAATATTACAATACCCTGACTTTGACAAACCATTTATCTTGACAACAGATGCATCTGACTTTGCGTTAGGCGCAGTTTTATCGCAAGGCAATGTTGGTGCTGATAAACCAGTAGCTTTTGCTTCAAGAACGTTATCAGAAACCGAGACTCGTTACTCGACAATAGAGAAGGAATTACTCGGGATAGTTTGGGCTATCAAATATTTTAGGCCATATTTGTACGGTCGAAAATTCACCATCTATACAGACCATAGACATTTGACATGGCTGATGTCTTTAAAAGACCCTAACTCAAAGTTAACACGTTGGAAACTAAAGCTAGCGGAGTACGACTATAGGGTAGTTTATAAAAAGGGTAAACAAAATACTAACGCTGATGCATTATCCAGAGTCAAAATCTTTCACAACAGCATAGATTCTCTAGCTGTCAATCTTGACGATAACGACGACGACGAGATTATAAACAGAATATTTGAGAACGCCCGTAGACAAGCAGAGACAAATAACGACCGAGACAACAACAATGACGGACTTAGCAATAATAATACCAATGAACCCATCGACAATAGTAACTACCCTGACAATAACAACGATGTAGAAGAAAGAAGTGCTAACCAACCCCCCACTGACAACGGAACAGACTCAATGAGCATTGTTACAGTTGACCCAGACCAATTAGTCTCAACAAATCATACCCAACCCGATAATGAAAACAATGGCATACCGATTTTATCCGATGCAATAGACAAACAACTGAAACAATTCTATATTAGATCTACCCCGGGCTCAACATATAGATTAGAAAACAGATCAACTAATTCTAGGACTGTTATTAAAGATGTTTTCATCCCCGTAAACAATACAGAACCCGAAATTATCAGGTTCCTAAAAGAGCACACAATAGCAGACCGTATCTTCCACTGCTATTTCTACGATGAAAATCTGTACTTAGCCTTCTCGAGAGTCTACACTACAATTTTCAATGACAGAGGTCCTAAACTTATAAGATGTACAGCACGAGTTACCCTTGTTGAAAACAAAACTGAGCAACAAGAACTCATTAAGCGATATCACGAAGGTAAATCATCGCATAGAGGTATACAGGAAACGTATAAACAACTCCACAGAAATTATCACTGGCCTAATATGCTATTGTCAATTCAAAGATACATTAATCAGTGCGACATGTGTTTAAGAGCCAAATACGAAAGAAACCCTTTGAAACCCCCACTAACGTTAACAGAGACACCTACGAAACCGTTTCAACATCTGTTTATGGACCTATATTCCACTGGAGGTGCGACGTTCCTGACAATTATAGATAATTTTTCAAAATTTGCCCAGGCTGTACCACTAAATGCTTCAAGTAGCGTTCATATCTCAGAAGCTTTACTACAAGTATTTTCCATACTAGGATTACCTCTGAAAATTACCACAGACTCAGACACGAAATTCGACAATGACGTCATAAAAGAAATATGCGCGTCTCACGACATTAACATACACTTCACTACTCCTTATAATCCGAATTCAAACTCACCCATTGAACGCTTTCACTCTACCATTGCCGAAATAATAAGAATTCAGAGAATGACAAATAAAGATGACCCTATACAATTACTGATGAAGTACGCCATTATTGCCTACAATAATGCCATTCATTCTACGACAGGCTATACACCGCGTGAGCTTTTATTTGGTCATACAGCATCCAGAAATCCACTAGAACTCTACTATCCTAAAGAGTTCTATCAGGACTACGTCCTTAACCATCGCAAAAATGCAGAAGCAGTACAGGATTGCATAGCAGCCCACGTATCTAAAAATAAAGAGCAGGTAATAGAAAAACGGAATCAGGCTGCTGAGGCGTGTGTTTAAGGTAGGTGAAACTGTATATAAGCAGGTTGCAAAGACTACGAGGAGTGACAAAACGAAACCAGTATTTAAAGGTCCGTATAAGATTATTCACCTTCATCCTAACAATGTTGCCGAAATCATAGGAAGCCACCCCAACTCTAAATCCATCAGAGTTCATTTCAAACTTTTACGAAGACAACATCTTGTTCCAGGACCCTCGTCACAGGAACCCTCCTGCTCTACTCAACCGCCAACCTGACTCTTAACCCCGTAGATAACGTCAATGGCATTCTTTTATTAAAACAAGGTCAAATTTTGAAGCAAGTAGATACGTTTAGTTTGGCCTGCGTGTATAACGTATCCTACTTACACGAAACAACTCTAAAACTTATGTCCTTATATGCCAATACTAAAGCTGCAGAAAATAATGAGCAATTAAATAGGGCATACAAAGATCAAATAGATAACAGCTTAAATTTAATAGGTAAGAAAATATTGTTTATTGCACCGCACCATAGGTTTAGACGTGGTTTTATTAACGGCTTAGGTTCCATTGTTAAAACCATAACAGGCAATTTAGATTATGAAGATGCTATTAAATTCGAAAATGAAATATCAAAATTACGAAATTCAGTAAATAAAATTAATGTGTCTCAAAAGCAATCATTATTCATAGCAAAACATGCAGTTGAAGAGTAGTAAACAGATTAAGCTTTTAGACGAGAACCAGAAAAAACTGAGTCTAATGTTAAGAAATACCACTTTTAATAATAATATTATAGTAAATAGGTTGCACTTTCTAGATTTATATATACAAATAGATTTCAGTCTGCAATTGCTGTTAGACAAGTTAGTAATTTTAGAAGACGCCATGACTTTTGCTCAGTTAGAAGTCATGCATCCAAGCATTGTAACCCCACACACATTCTTGTAAACGAAATGTTAGCTATTCAGAAATCATACAATTTCAGACCAGTGGATAGCGTTACTATTAGCAATATACATAGCTTAGAGAAGTCTATTAGTGTAAAAGCTTATAGTACAGATCACACGTTAACATTTATATTGGATATTCCTTCCATCGATACAAACCAATATGACCTAATCCATCTATACTCCATTCCCGACAAGCAAAACCTGGCAATCATTCCTAAATCCAAATACCTCGTACTGGGCACCAACGAGTACTCGTACCTAGAAGAGGACTGCAAACGAATCACACAAGATACACAACTCTGCACGTCGTTGAACACCCAGCCTGTTGATAAATCAGAAGACTGCATAATATCCCTTGTAAAACACCAAAACGCAAACTGCACACGAGCCAAGATAGACCTCAAACAAGGAAGAATCCAGAAACTCCAAGACAACAAGTGGCTTATCATCCTGAAGGAAGAAGAAGTCTTAAGAAGTAAATGTGGAACTAAATCTGTATACAAGAGGATATCAGGAATACACATCGCCAGTATTACAAGTGATTGCCAAATGCAAGTACTTAACCGAACACTAACCACAAACATCAATACCGTCGCAGTAGACGAAATCATACCACTTCCTAGTAAAGCCGTGATTACAGAGGAAAACATCCATTTCAACCTACAATTGGAAGATATATCACTGGACAGCATTCATGAACTGATAGAACGAGCCGACAACCTACAAGAACCCATAATTGATTGGCAGACTATGATGGCTACGCCCAGTTGGTCAACACTAGGACTGTACCTCATCCTGATAACAATCCTTCTGTGGAAGCTTTGGCAGTGGAAACAGAAACAACGACGACCAATACAGAATCAACCTCGCACCGAGGACGCTGCGGGAAGCTGCGGGACGCGCTTCCATCTTAAGGAGGGAGGAGTTAGGCAATCGCCTGAGTAACGTAATCGCTGACTAATGCAGCGGATGCGCCCGTGCGTCATTAATAAACTGCACAATTGCAGATTTGCAGATTCTAATAATAAGTTTAGTTAATAGAAATATGATAATTGTAAATTAGTCTTGTAGAACATTTCAATCAATAAACATTGTTTTAATTTAAATAAATATTATTTTTAATAATAATTTCGTTCGCCGTAACTTAACTGGCTTCTTAATTGATTTTTTCTTAACTTAAATCCCGGAATTTAATAAAATCCGGGAATTCAAACTAATAGGATACATGGAATGGAAACGACTTATCAGCCCTCTTGTGAAGGTCAGTTTTGCGGTGTTAATATAAAAAATATATACCTACTGTAAACATTTTTTAATGAAACTCAAGGCACCAAGTTGTTTGTCGCTCTGTGCTATGCCAATTTGGCAACCTACTTTACAACAGTAGCTAGCATTTTTATAGTCAAAAAGTACAAAATGTATCAATTCCGGAATCGCGACATTTTTGCGATCGATACAAAAGTGCATTTCATAATAGCCAACACCTGAACGTAAGTAAATATACATTCAATTCTATAATCAGAACTCTAAATCTGTCGATCCCGGAATCCCGGGATTTTTTCGATACAAAAGTGCTTTCCATAATAGCCAACACCTCAACTTTAGGTAAATATGCATCCGAATATCCGATCTCTAATGATGAGATAATCGTATTTTAGAGGGAATTTAAAGGTTGGATTTTTGTTAAAAAAAATCATGTAAAATAAGAACACATTACATATGAAATTGCCGACAGCTCAGAAAAAATATTTCGTAATTTTAATATACTTTTAATTCATAATATTGTTTTCGAAAGTAATTATTTCTATGCGATATGATGAGTGTTAGACATATTACAAATTATTATCGATAAAATTATAGTCAAGTGAGTCTTATATAATTTTTCATGGTCGTTTATGAAGAAGTTTTTTTTTTTTTTATCAAATTCATGCATGTTACTATATTCACTCTCCATCGAACTTTCTGCTAATATCATATATGAATAATCACATAATATACAATTTGTCCGGTTGTCGGTTGTATAATGAATATTTAAAACAACTTTCACTCTGGCAAAAACCAATGAAAATTAGAAAAAAATAAAAATGCTGTTTCAAACAAAAGTGCTATACATGACCAAATATATGGAACACGATAAAAATGGTAATTATATTTTTCGAATAGCGGAGCCAGCAACACAATGTTTTTGTTGAATCCGTGATTTTATCGTATTGGCTCAGTATGAACAACTTTCATTTTTGAATACAAAAGTCACTGTTTACCATCGTATACGACTCTACTGTATACGATAAAATGTCGATTTCCTAAAATAATAGATTCGATCAATTATAGCTCTACAATTGCCGTACTTTACTGTATAATAAAGTACGGCAATTGTTACTTCATATATAGCTGTCAATATTTACGAATCTTCATGAGCGGGAGGAAACATACAAAACAAAAAAATATGGTCACAGTATAAGCGAAACAGTAAGACCATTTTTAGCCCATTCAACTTAATAAAAATCCTGAAGAAATAAAGAAGAAATTTTGTATGACAATTCGCCATTTTTAGGGTTCCGTAGTCAAATGGCGAAAAACGGAACCCTTATGGATTCGTCATGTCTGTCTGTCTGTCTGTCCGTCCGTATGTCACAGAAACTTTTTTCCGAAACATCGGCATCTGCCGACATATCGGTATCGGGTTGGTGTCGTTATCTGTTAATGTAAAAACGTCCATTAGGTACACAGGACATTTTAAGTAATAATTTTAGTTCACTACACCGTAGGTCCCATAACATGTAAATTTAATGAAAAAAATCGAACCTTAGAAAAACTAGTTCAGTTGGTCAACTGCAAATATTTTATGCTGTGGCATGGATTTTCCGCGAAATAGTCGGCTGCGCATCGTAAATAAATACGTTGCCTAGCATTTCGGGCAGCGTTTCAAAGGCCTACAGGCCTGGAAAACATCGCCTTAAATACGAGGAATAAACACAACCTTACTGTACATCGCACACGTCTCCACAGAGTAGGCAACTCGTTCATGGGTCAATGTATACGCTTTTACAACAAAATTGCTATTGAAATTTGAAACTTACCCTTTAAACGATTTAAAAGCTGTATTAAAACCAAAATTTGTAAAAAACGGTACTATAAATTTTCAGATAATTAAGAAGATAAAAAAGCTCAACTCGCTCTAGCAGAGCGACCAGCTCAATCCCAAGCTTTTTTATCTTGTTTTTTTGTCTTGTTTTTTAAGTTGGGTGAAAAAATTGCATTTCGCGATTTTAATTGATTATTACTAAATGCTCAATTATCTTCAATATCGTATAGTAAATGACTATATCAAGCTTTTTCAGAAATTCAACTACAAATTCAATTCAATTCAATTTATTTACTTCGGAAAACATCCATATTGTATTAGTATTAGGACTTAGAAACTATATTAGTAGCATTAACATCACAAATCTATCAATGTCTTATAAAAAAATAAATGAGTTTTTGATTTTTTTCCAATCATTACGATCAATTGACTCAAACTCAAATCATTTATTTCAAATAAACCAATTACAGGTACTTTTGAATTGTCAAGGGGTCGGTCAGTCAGAAAGATGAAGCTAGTTGCCCATTCCAAAGCGTAGTAGGTTCCTATGGAGAAGAACGGGCAAGAAACTCCATGGACACTATTTTAAATCAAAATATTGTTACAAAATATTGGTTACATCATTCATGTTGAAATTATACATGTGAGAACAATGTAGTAAAACGTGCACGTTAAAAGCGTCCATGATAAAAATATAGAAACAAAAATAATTAATAAATTAAAATAAGCCATGGCAGCTAAGAGATGACCAGTCCCCACTGACGGCGCCCGTTCACGAACATGACGCATGGATCAGCATCATTCAGCTCAACCATTTTGAAGGGAACTTAATGATCCAACACTATTCTAGATACCGAATCTAGTCTTAACTCAATACCCCACTACTGGACCCTTTTTGCTTGGAAACACCGAGCTCATCTAGCTTATTTTTAATATGACGTGTAAAAGTGATTCCGATACCCTATTTACCACAGAAATATTAAAAACAGGAGAAGTGGCAAGGGGGCGTGTCGCTGACCACGTGGAGTTGAGCTTTTCGCTCAGCTATTGAAAAAATGGCCGTCACCGCGAGTTAGTGTGTTGTCAACCGCGATCGTAAAAAAAACGTCAAATTATGGCGTCTTGTTAAGTGGGATCGTGCAAAAATAGAAGCCAAAACAAAATTTTTAGAAGTCATGGCATCAGTTACCACCGGTAAATACAATTATTTTACAATATTTGTCTTAAAAATCACGAAAAACAACAAGCCGTAAAATATATCTGAGTTGTACTACTTCAGCGCGTGCGCTCCTACCGTGCGAACGCGACAGCTGTGACGTGATTCATTATTGACTGTTTACGGACAACTGTTTTAAGAAATTATGGTGCAGTGCAAGTCATGTAAACTGTCGCTGGCCCGAGTGAAAGGCGACAGTCTTGCAAAGTGTAATGGTGACTGTGGTGGTGTCTTCCATAAAAAATGTGTTGCAAAAATCAAGGCATTTAGTGACACCGGTTTATGCGATGAGTGTCAAATCACGCCGAAGACTACCGTTCACCAGCCAAACATTGAAGTCGACATGTCTCGTACGACACCAGAAAAAGTGCTGGCCGAAGTTAATGAAAAGCTAACAATAGTATTCAATATGAAAAAAACTCTTGAGGCTATGTCAGACGACATAAGCTTCTACGCTGAGAAGTACCAGGAATTGATCGAAGAGAAGGAAAAAACAGACAAAAAGATTAAATCGTTGGAGCATAAATGCGTTCATTTGGAAACCTGTAATAAGGCACTGGAAGAAAGGATAGTTTACTTGGAGATACGTGAGAAGGAAAAAAATGTAGAAATATTTGGTTTAGAGGAACAGCAAAACGAGAATTTGGAGAACACAATTAAAATTATAGCAAGCAAATTAGGTTTAGAAGGTGGATTGATATGTGAGGTAAAGAGGGTGGGTGAAGAAATAAAAACCGAGAAGCCTCAGCGCGAGAAAAAGCCACGCCCAGTGGTTATCACTATGCCTACGCGTGCTAGCCGCGACAAATGGATAGCCACAAGGAAATCCCACCAGCTAACAAATGATGACATATTTGCTAGCGGAAATAGACAACGAATCTATGTAAATGAGGATCTCACTAAACATATGCGCAACCTGCTATGGACGGCAAAGAACGAGCTAAAACAAATATTTAAATACATTTGGATACAGAACGGTAAGGTGCTGATAAGAAAAGAAGATCCGAATGACAACAAAATCAAATCGATTCGCACACTTAGCGACATTAGCGCGTACGCAGTATAAAATGACGTTTTTTGTACAGTACGTCATAAATCGTGAGTATCCCTTATTTCAAAATTCGATAACCATGCTTCACACGTCACATGTAACATTGAATACAATAAATACATATGTATAGACAGCTGGCAGAATGATTTACTACAACGTGATAACAATCTCAATGTTGTACATTTGAACATAAGATCACTTAGAAAAAACTTTAATCAACTACAAGTATTGATAGAAAATTGCAAGGAAAAACTGGATATTATTGCATTAACGGAGATTAACATCAGAAAACATGAACTGTGTTTATACAGTTTAGAAGGGTATGACACATACATAAATACAAGGGAAACTAAAAGGGGAGGGGGGATTTTAGTTTATGTAAACAACAAGTTAAATTTTACTGCCACAACAATTAAATCTAATTACTATGAGATGATACACGGGCAGCTTTTCCAAGATGGAAGTAAAATTATTCATATTGTAGCTATATACAGGCCGCCAAATACTAACAAACATGGTTTTGTTCAGGAAGTGCATAGGCTGTTATCCAGGATTCCCTTAGGCTGTGAAGTGATTTTGATTGGTGACACAAACATAGATCTATTGTGTAAAACCGGTTTAAGCAGTGTTATCAATAACTACACAAATAATATGAGCGAGTTGGGCTTGGAATGTGCTATCAGTGACGTAACGCGAGAGGAAGTGTACGGCGACACAGTGACGCGGTCGTGCATCGACCATGTGTGGGTTCGAACTCAGCGTGCATTATCTGCGTATGTGTTGACTGTAAAGATATCAGATCATTATGTTGTAGGTGTGTGCCTCGCTAGTAAGTCGGTCTTGGAGGATGTTCCGAGTGCATTGAAATCTTATAGGACTATTATTTGTGATAAAAAGGTATTAGAAAAACTTGAAAAGGTTTCATGGAATGAGCTGTTAAATTGTGAATGTCCAATAGACCTATATAATAGATTATGTTCAACTTTTTCTGATGCTTATAATGAAACTAAAATCCAAGTATTGGTGCGCAATAAAAGGAAAAGTAAACCATGGATTACACAAAAGCTTAAGGAAATGATAGGTATTAGGGATAGGTTGTTTAGAAATTGTAAAAATAAACCAGAGGATATGCATTTGCGTAGACAATATAACAGATTTAGAAATAAATTAAATAAATGTATAAATAAAGCGAAAAATAAATACCGCCAAGAACAAATAAAAAAATGTAAAAAGAATATTAGAAAGATTTGGACTAAAATTAATTCATGGATAGGAAATGAAAAAAGAAGTGTAGATTCTGTTATTTTAAAATACTTGGGAAAATTAGAATGTTCGGTTGAGCGTATATGTAATAAATTTTCAACAACATTTACCAAAGAAATATTAGATATAAAACATGCCTGTAGTCATAGGTTTTTGGAAAGATCTAGCTATGTTGATTCCGGAAATGTATCACTACGGTTTCAGAAAGCTTATCCAATAGATATAGATAAAATAATAAGTTTGCTAAGTTGTGATAAGTCTGAAGGAGTAGATAGAATTAGAGTTAAAGAAATTAAATTATTAAAAACTAAGTTGAGCCCTGTTATTGCTTTATTTATTAACTTGTGTGTTGAAAAGGGGTTATACCCCGAGAAACTAAAAACAGCATTAATTAGACCTATTTTTAAACAAGGTGTACATAGTGATTACGCAAACTATAGGCCAATAGCTTTATTGTCAGTTATAAATAAAATAGTAGAAAAGTTTATTGTAAATCAGGTAAGTGTTTTCTTGGAAAAACACAGTATTTTGACAAATGCACAACACGGTTTCCTACGTGGACGAAGCACGGCGACGGCCTTGGCGCGATTCGCGGACGACGTCAATGAGTCCTTGGGTCAGCGGAAGCAGGTGGTGGTGGTCTACATTGATTTCAAAAAAGCATTTGACACCTTGGAGCACCGCCAGCTGCTTCAAGCCATGGAGGAGTGCGGGGTCGCGGGACCACTGAACAGGTGGTTCCGTGCCTACCTTACAGACCGGACACTGCGAACGGTTATTGACGGTGTCGTCGGAGAGCCCAGACACGTCACGTGTGGTGTGCCAACCGGATCCGTGTTTGGTCCCGTCGGATACATCATGCATGTCAACAGCATGTGTAATGTGATTAAAAAATGTCGCATATATATGTATGCTGATGATACTTGTCTAGTTTATGCAGGTAAAGATTTAAATTTAATTGAAAGCAACATTCAAGTGGATTTTACTAATATCATCAAATGGGCGCACGACAATGGCATCATAATCAATCTAAATAAAACTAAATGTATGCGTATATGTTCGCCTTATCTTAAAAAGATCGAACGTCTGCCGCGCATAGTGGGGCATAGCTATGAGTGTCTGCATAGTGGTGGACTGACTTTGTGTGAGTGTGCAAACATTGAGGTGGTGGAGGAATACAAGTACCTGGGACTAGTCATAGACAACAGCTTCTCTTGGAAAACACACATTATACACTTATGTGACAAACTCAGGTATGTACTTGTGAAATTCCACCACCTTAGTTTTGTGCTGGATAGGGCAACATTGTACATGGTCTACTATGCGCTGGTGGACTCGCTGCTTTCTTATGGGCTGGCGTGCTATGGTAACACTTTCAAAACATATTTAGATAAAATAAAAAAAACTGCAAATCAGATTCATGAAATTATTAGTAGATAAAAACACAAAAAACCGTTGTAAAAGTAATGATTACGAAAAATTATTTTTGGAATGTAAAATGCTGCCGGTTCATGAGAGAGTAGTGCTGTCAGTAGCTTTAGAACAGTATTGTAGCAATGAATTTAAAAGCAATATTATACGCACAAGATCTCAAAGGAACAATAATATGAGAAGATTTGTTGTGCCCACTTGTAATAATAATTATTATTTTGGTCGAAGGTGTAGAAGTTTTTTAGTCCCAACTATTTTTAATAACCTTCCAGTCGATATAAACAGTTGTATCACAAAAACTGCCTTTAAAAATAAAATACATAAGTACCTCTTTAATATTTTTTGTCAAAGCCTCACTGAAGAGAACATTTAAAACTAAAATTGTACTAGTCTGTTTTAGATGAAGGAATAGTAGTTAACGTTATGTGAAAAAGTGTCACTATGTTAAATATATATATGTTATGTAAAAAAGAAGCTACGTCTGCCAACAAACTGCTTTGTAGTTTGGCAGAGGTAATAGTGTATTGGAAAAAATATTTCTGTGAATAAACACTTTTTCATATTTTTTTTTTTTTTTTTTGTTTTCCTATATTATCCCGACACTATTATTTTTGCATTAAATACATTGCTCTTTTACAACCACCTCAGTCTGTCACTGAGTGACTGAACAAGCAATGTAAATCTGACATAACGAAACCTCAATAAGCCGTAATGTCGCATGGTGCGTCCGCTGCTCCGGTCCGCCGTATTTGAGCGCGAGCTAGTGATGTGCTCGTGGAGGTCTGACAAAGTCTATCGACAAGAAACTCGACTGCGAATTGTTATAAATTATTACAATTTCATTTAATTGATTTTTCTTCAATTTGTTAACTCTTGTAATCCGGTTGGAAGGCCGATGTGGTGGTGTGGTTCTATGCATTTTTACCCATTTTTATTATTTTACAGCGTAATAGACAAACGCGTAACCAAAGATCGTGAAGTAAGTTCAATAATGTTTAGTTTAGTAATCTATGGAATGTCCTTGGGTTTGAATTATGAGATGTAATGCCTTAGCCTCAAGTTACTTCGTCATTTGTTATGGTTATGGTATTTTACTGAAGTCTTCATAAATGCACCATTAGCTTCGTATGCATTATTATAGCATCATATAGTCATAATTATGTATTATGCCGCAGAATTTCTAAAGAGGGTTTGAAGCCATATTGTGACGTCATGCATGCTCTAAAATAAACAATTATAATATGAAAATTACTTTTAATAAGTTTAATTATTATTAAAGATTTGGCAATGGGTCAACATTCATGCTATTTATTTCTTATGCATGCGTGTGTGTTATTGTCACATAAACCCCTAGTTACTAAAGAAAGAAGAATTTAATTTCTTAAAAATACGGGTTTTTTTATGAGCCTGCAAACTTACAAGTTTATGATTAGCTTCGTATACCTATATAATTCAGTAAGTCACTAACAAATTGTAATTGTACCGTTTCAGTTTCCCAAAAGAAGCAAGTTTAAAAAATCAATGGATTGATGCCATAGGAAGGTCAGCTAACTGGTTCTCTACAAAAACGAGAATCTCTTTTTTGAACATTTTATGGCATCATAATCATATATAACTACGCGTCGTTTGATTTGTAATTGTTTTTGAAATATTTTTATTAATTAATTAAATAATGTTTTGTTGGTTTCATATCGTTTTTGTTTACTTTATTTCCAAAACCTTTATAGTAAATTTATCGATAACTCTTCGATTTAGTCAAGCACTATGTCGTATACGCCCCGAGTCCCGACAACACACAATGATAATTGTTTTAGTGTGAGTAATTATAAGGAAAAAGTACGCTGTGGTTTAAATAATAAGGTTTAAATTTAAATGACTGAGTTATCGATGGCGCGTGTGTGCACTTGTTCGTAGTATTGTTTTGACAGAACTGTGTGTGCAATATTAGCGTTATGGAGGGGCAATTGTGGCTTCATCGGTTTTCTATACATTTTGAATTCCACGCCATATCTCCTTCTTTATTATATCTATGCTATTTACAGAATAAACAATGTCATTTCATTTCATTGCCATTTCCGACCCTAATGAGTTTATGCCGTTTACGTAAACTTTAACCTTTCTATCTTTCAGGTATGATCTAAGTAAATCAAGAACTGTATTCTTAATCCCACAGTGCCCTAGTTTCTGCAGAAGTGTCTCATGGTCTACGCAATCAAACGCCTTCGAGGGGTCACCAAAGATTCCAATGCCATGAGCTTCTTCCCAGGCATTAAATATTTTCTTTATTAGGGTGACATCGGCGTCAGTGGTACATCGCTCCTTGGTGAAAACGTACTATTGTTTATGAAAGATGGAATTTTTATTTAAGTGACGTAACATTTGGTTGAGCATCAACTTTTCAAACACCTTACTAAGAACTGGCAGAATAGACGCAGGCCTTTAATTGTTGGGTTCTTTACTATAACCGGATTTGAACAATAGGACTACTTTACTGTGTTTCTTGAGATCCGGAAAGACTCCTTGGTTTACACTGGTGTTAAATATGAAAGCTAATAGGGCGCAATGGTTTCGATAATAAATCTACAGACTCTGCCTATTGCCTAAGTAAGGCAGCAAAAATCGCGGATGAGCAATTTAAAGCTTCAGTACTTTTAAGGGGAATATTAGCAAAAAAGTTTTCGAACACCTGAGCTATTTCGACATCTGAATTGACATTTGACTGACATTCAGTATTTTACTGTTTTTTCCTACCTGTTTCAGTATTTATTATTTGCCAGGTTGTTATTATTTTATCATCAACTGATTTTATTTTATTGCTAATATAAAGCTTTGGCTATTTTGCACCCACTTCTATTTTTTTTTTTAGTATTTTGCAACATACTTATGAAATCTTGTATTTATTCATATTATGTTGCTTTAGGCCATAAACTTCAAATAGTTTTTCCATAAGGCCCAAGATAAGGTCGTCGTTGTCGTTGATGATGTCGATGTGCTGATTAGCTACTAGTTTGCTCGTGTGCCTGACTGTCTGCGTACCTTGCGCACGGCGGGCTGGTTGCGTTTGTTGAGGTCGCGGTCCTCCTCGGCGGCGTGGCGCATCTGCTGCAGCAGCTGCGCGATGAGGTCGTCGTTGTCGTTGATGATGTCGATGTCGCGTCGCCGCCGCCGGCCGCGCCGCTCCTCTCGCTTGCGCGCCAACATCACCTCGAAGTCGGACATGCCCGACGCCATTTCGGCCGACTTGGAGTCGGGCGCCAACTCATCGTCGGACGAGTCGTCCACGGCGGGCTTGTCGGCAGCGCGCGGGGAGGCGGCGGGCTCGGGCGCGCGGGGCGAGGCGGGCTCGGCCGCGCCCGCGCCGCCGCCCTCGTCGTCGGACGAGAGGCGCACGGCGCGCCGCTTTTTGCCTGCAACGATCAGCACTAGTTTGAAGCCCAGGTACACAGTACGCACAAGCGATTTTTAACGCGAGTATTTTTTATCGCGCACTAAATTTTGAACTCTCGGTGTTGAACCGAGCATTGAGTGAGAATCGAACATATTCAAAAAAGCGCGTCAAAAATATACACAGTTGGATTTTCAACTGTCGGCACTAAGCAGTGCGTTGAAAATCCAGAGTGCGATAGCGGCAACAAAATGCCAAAATGAGCGGGTGCATTGCGACGATTCAATGACTTGGTTCACAGCTGTGAAACCTCGATGTTTTCGGGAGAAAATTAAGAAATATATTAATAAAATGTCGAGTCACCTGTTATTATAAAAAACGCAGCAAAAGCTATAACGTGGTAATCAAAAACTGCATCAATATTTTGCACGCTATTTTATAAATTTTAGCGCTACTGCTGAGCATGAGGCCCTGAGTTCGATTCCCGGGTCGGGCAGTGTTATTGGGTTTTTCTATCTGGAATTTATCAGTAGTAGCCCGAGAGTCTGGAGTTGTGCCCTGTTAATGGCAATATGCTCGCCCCCTATTACATGGGACTTAAAACATAACTGGCTTCGGACACAAGGAGTGATGTTATGTTTAAAATGATATATAAAATACTAGCTTCTGTCCGCAATTTCGTCCGCGTGACACTTCTTGTTTCTCCGACCCACCGCGTCGCATCGCATCGCCCGCCCGCGCAATTACTTCGTTTTCGCTTAGCATTCTTTCTGACTTTTTAAACGACTTCAAAAAGGAGGTTCTCAATTCACCGTATGTTTTTTCTTTCTTTGTTTGTTACGCAATTACTCCGCCAATTACGAAATGTCTAATTATTGCTGACTATTATCCTCAATAATAGTGATGATGACTAAAAAAATGTCTTCTGTCCGTCATGTAGACTATGAAAAATAACGTACACGTATTTGTTCTTTTTTACGTTATCAAAACATTACGGCGATACATTGAGGTAAAATGTGCGAAGACGTCACGAGTATGTAGATTGTATACTTACTTGTGACGTAGCGACGCCCACTCCCCAACTTTAATGCGTTTTATCTAAGTCATATTTTACTAATATGATAAAGCAAAAAATACGAGTCTGATATTTTTTTATTATCTGACTGACGGACTAAATAGAATTTCTTTATTTTGACCCAGGCATCATCCCTATTCTTCTTCTTCTTTTTTATAAAAACGTTGCCCCACACTTGGAATTTCTCGTGTATCGTGGGTGCGTTTACAAACATTTAAACTCACATACACAAACAGCCAGACCCGGAACAACTACTTGTAGGTCATACAAATATTTGTTCCGTGCGGGAATCGAACCCGCAACACGCAGTGCAGCAGTCAATTGCTTTAACCACTGCGCCAACCGTGACGTATTGTGAACGTGTGGTTTTTATTTCCCTGTAAGAAGCATGCAAACAAACATAAAGCATACACCATGCATGCAGCAAGCATTTATCATGCATCATGTACTGAATGTACGGTAGCAGGTTGCGCGTCGGTGTCCCCGGCACGGCACCCTGTACATACAGCGTGGCAGCAGCGGTCATTGCCCTCTCCCTAATACCTCTCCGTAGGAACCCAAACAATAAACTATGTGTGGTTTTTCGTTATTGGAACATGTTGAAGATTACGATAGATATTGATTCTGGACGTTAACGGACTGCATTTTAGTTTTTGAAATAAAGAATGCTAGACAAGTAGGTTGGTCAATATAACCTTCTTCTAGAATTGGGCTATCAAACGCAAAAATAATTTTTCAAATCCAACTGGTGTTAGTTCCAGTCAGAGATTAGCGCGTTCACACTCATCAGCTTAATTATAATAAGAAAGAAAATACATTTATTTGACTCAGGTTAAGGCACACAATACATATTCACACAAAAAAAAAAACTTACAAATCACCTCCGTTATGTAAAACAGATGAACGACATTTAGCGATTTTCCGTAATTACTGAACGTTAACACGCAGAATTACGCAAACGTTTTACATTTATCAGTGCAGCGGGTCATCGATTAGAGGTTATGTAAAACAGCGTGAAATGAAACGTCAGATTGCAGATTGTAGTCCAATATTTTGCTGACGGTTATGTAACACAGCGGATTCGACAATCCATCTGCGACATGTGTATTTAGTTCGTAAGCCTTTATATCTATATCCATGCATACATATAATAAAATAGTAACGAAGAATATTTGTCTGTTTGTCTGGATGTATGGTTCGGATTAGCACAAAAACGGCGCAACGGATTTGGCTGAAGTTTGACACACAGATAGTTTATAACCTGGATTAACACATAGGGTACTTTTAATACTGGTAGTACGTTCCCATGGGATATTTTCCGACATTCACGCGGGCGAAGCTACCGACAGAGGCTAGTAAATAAATAATTCCGTCCGTTGCTTACCTGGGCGCGAAGGTGAGCCGGACCCGGAGCGGCTGCTGGAGCGAGAGCGCGACCTGCACAGGCGCACATTACTATTACAGGCAGTTTTGAATTATCAAGGAGTCGATCAGAAACTTGAAGCTAGTTGTCCATTCCAAAGTGTAATAGGTTCCTATGGAGAAGCAAGAAAAACGGGCAAGAAACGAACAGATTACGTGTGACTCTGGATTTTTAATTAGTCAATCTGTTATGACTTGTTTATAAGATATAAAAGTTTGTTGAATTTTTTGTCAGTTGGGTTTTGTTTTTAAATTTTTTATTTTAATTAATATTAGTTTGGGGTTATAAACTTATAATATATGACGGAGGAGGGTATGTGTCTCTTTCGTTATTATCAGGCATATCTAACTACTGTGGGCGTACTGTGGGTAGCGTTGGTTACTGCGCAATAGAAAATCCGTTTACAGTTCAGACCAAATTATTACTATCAAATTAATCACACTAGCAATTCACACACTGTAGTACACGACACAACTATTCGGAATGCGCGACAGTTTCTAAACGTGTTCACTGCTTGACCGCCACCCATGAACTACTCCTTAGCTCTGGCCGGTCCGAGCGTTGTGTTATAGACTCTGTAGAGCGCCGCTAGACGGCGCTAGCATCGTGAGTAGTCAACTCGGTAACGTATTTCCGACATATATATATATATTTTTGAAATGTGCTAATTAAGCCCTTTCATTTGATACAAAACGCGGCATTATTAAAAAAAAATGTATAGTTCATGACTTTGTCCTCTAGAGGGCGCCATAATCAAGCCAGCGGACTATCAACACACTTCCAACGATACCTCATTAGTCAAATTATGATAAGTAGTTTGGAAGTTATGAGGTAACAGATGTACATCCGGTACCGGATACCGGTCAAAATCATAACCCTCCTTTTTGCTTCGACGTACTCGGGTCAAATTTAAAATAAGCCGTGGCAGCTAAGAGATGAACATTCCCAAATGACAGCGCCCGTTTTGGAGGGAACGACGCACCCTCAGCGAAACATTTGAGTGTGCATGACATACTCTCAGCCGTCAAGTCAATGAAAGACGTACTCAGTAAATGGTAGAATACACGAGCACACGAACTCAGCGACGGCACCAGTGGCCAAACTGAAGTGAATCCCGCGCGGGATGCGAGGGGAAATTCGTATTTAGTGACTGGGCAACTAAAGGACTCAGAAAAAGTAGGAAAGACTTTTCGAGCTGTATGGCCGCCTTATAATAACACGGAAACTTTTAATAAGTATGTTTCTACTTACTCTAGAACTTTTATGAATACTTGTAAGGCAGCTAATGCCTTATACATAAGCAACAAGTTTAATTGTAATAATATATCACAAGGTATTTTGTTGTAACATTTAACACAGTACCTCCATAAAAGATGTATGTACTTTAGATAATCAGATTTTTTTTAAATCTATTTTATCTTTATTTCTAGCATTAAAATTATTTCTATCACTTATTATATTAAAAAGATGTAGTTTTTTCTTACATACATAACATTTTCATAAATGAATTTGCAAGGTACCATAATATTAATCTTTTTAAATAGTTCCCTGAGAGATTCCCGGCGACGTAGATTATAAATGGCTCTGACAGCTCTCTTTTATAAAATAAATATGGATTCAATGTCAGCAGCCCGACCCCACACAGTAAAATGCCATACGACATAATACTGTGGAAGTAGCTAAAATAGACCAAACGCACGGAGTCTACATCTGTTAACTGTCTTATCTTTCTAACAGCATAAGCGGCCGAGCTTAGCCGCCCCGCGAGAGATGTTATATGGGGTCCTCATTGTAATTTCTCGTCTAGCGTGATTAAATATAGGGGCAATTGTGTCCATAGTATGTCCCAGAATTTTAACGGTCCCCCATAAGTCTTCAGTGGTTTTTTGAGTTAAGACTTTTAAAATGTTACAATTAAATTCCTCCCCACAAAAATCAACTGAACGAGACGGAATTCAAATCTTGTGTAGAACGCACACTATGCAGGCAGGGATATTATAAGTTGGAGGATTACGTCGCTGATAAAAATGCTCTATACTGGTCCTGCTCCACAACCGCAACTAATTGATTAACATTTGAAAAAACTGTTGGAGCTGCTGAAGATTGTAAGACCATCTTTGCGTTGTATAAACTCAACCTCCTTTGTATAGTATAATTGCATAGCACAGGTGTGAGTACTATGTACTATAGAGCTACCATTTACCGTCAATAAGCCGTCATTTAATATGTTTTTCATTGACTTGAATGTACCCTGGCAGCTGTAAGTATGTCATGCTCACCCAAATGTCTCACCATCAGCGGATGGTGGCGCGTGTGTTGGATGATTTAGCTTCTTTCAAAATGGTTGAGCTGAACGGTGCTGATCCATAGGTACGTCATGTTCGTGAACGGGCGCCGCAGTTAGGACTGGTAATCTCTTAGCTGGCATGGCTTATTTTAATTAATTTTATTTACTATTTCAATAAATATATTTTAATTAATATATTTATTTAATACTTCAGGCACATAAATATATAGAGGCGGACTAATGCCATAGGCATTTTCTACCAGTCAACCTTTGGGGGGTGCATGATAATCTTTGAATTGTTTTTTGTTTTAATCTTTTTTATTACGGACGCTTTTAACGTGCACGTCTTTCTACATTATTCTCACATGTCATGTATAATTACAATTATTTAACCAATATTTTGTAACATTTTTTATTTATTTAAAAGAATGTCCGTGGAGTTTCTTGCCCGTTCTTCTCCATAGGTACCTACTACGCTTTGAAATGGGCAACTAGCTTCATATTTCTGGCTGACCGACTTCTTGAAAATTCAGTTCAATTCAGTTGAAATAAATGCTTAGAGTCTCAAGTTGAGTTTGCTTTGCTCGCGCCGATTGTGACAACTAACTTGCATAGAGTTGATCAAACTGGCGCGTATCTAAGTCGCGTGACTTCCTAATCATTAAAACAATCGACAGATTCGCGTCAGTGTGGTCAGAGTTTTAGGCGGTGCTTAATTCTAATGCAAATCCGCGGGGTAATTTCGGGTCGATCTGATAGGTTGTAGCAAATTTTATTTTTTTTATCTAAAAGGCATTGCAGGCGTCGTCAGCACGCCGAACTCTCATGTGTAAGAGACTTACCTAGAACGAGACTTCGCTGAGCCGGATCGCGAACGTGAGCCCGATTTAGAGCGGGACCGCGAGCGGGATTTGGACTTTGAACGTGACCGCGACTTGGAGCGAGACCCAGAACGAGACCGCGACCGCGAGCGGGACCGCGACCGCGACTTGGAACGCGAACCGGATCGCGAACGCGACCGCGACGCCGACTTGCGAGCGCGCGACCCCGAGCGGGAGCGACTCCTACTCTTACGAGCTGAAATATAAAGTGCACATTCATTAAACAAAAAGTAAAGAACATTATGCAAAAAGATATAACCATAAAAAGCAAAGAAAGTAGTAGAAAGTATGCCAAAGAAAGGCAGTCCGTCTTTTGTATTCTATTAAAACCGATGGCTCATGCAAAACCAATTACGGTCGGGCCGAAGGTTCGGCCACTGTTTGGGTTTGGCCGAAACCGAAACTGCGGCCGAATCCTGATTTAGGTATGATAATTACAATAGCTTAAGAGAGTTAAATACGCCCAGTTTCACTTTTATACGAATAATCATTTCTATGATATTTATTGTTTTTTCAATTGAACCAGTTGCAGCTATACCAAGAAGTAAACGGCGTTATATGGTGATTTAAAGGGCGATTACGGGAATTAAAGATAAAGAAGTGAGAATACAAAGTTGTTACCTTTGTCAGGTGATTTAGATCTGGATCGGGATTTAGACCGCGATCGCGACTTTGACTTAGATCGGCGCGAGACTGAGCGCGAGCGCGAGCGGCTCGCGTGCTTTTCTGGAAACCAAGAAATTACGTGCTCATTCAACGATTCAGTAAGAAGTGTCGGGAGAAAACATCATTATTATAACAAGCACATGCACATACTCGTACTGCATTTACTGCACTTCCTTGTACACAGTTTACATGTAAATTTTCTTTTAAATTAAAAAGGTAATAAAGCCATAATTTCCTCACCTGGTGACTTGGATCGCACTCGCTCGGTGGCGGCGCCGATGTCTACTTCCATCTTGTCGGGCGAACGAGACTTACTGCGAGACTTGGACTTTTGTGCCGACGGCGAGCCGCTCTTAGAGCGCCTCGGCGTGGCACTGCCGGATTTGGACCGGGATTTACTACGGGACTTGGCTGGGGAGCCACTCTTAGACTTCGACCGGCTTTTGGAACGTAACCTTGCTGTGGAACGGCCGCGGGCTGAGTTTGGGCGCGAACCGCTTCCGGAGCGAGAGCGGGCGCGGGACCCCGAGCGAGAACGGGCACGGGAGCGGGAACGAGCGCGGGAGCCGGAACGGGAACGAGCCCCAGAACCAGACCGAGAGCGAGCGCGAGAACCGGAGCGAGCGCGAGAACCGGAGCGAGCGCGAGAACCGGAGCGAGAGCGAGACTTGGCCTGCGACGAGCTGCGGGAGCGCGCCGACTTATGTGACCCGCTACGGGATCGCGAGCTCGATTTAGACCTTGACCGCGATTTGGAACGAGATCGCGACTTCGACCTTGACTGTGACTTGGAACGCGAGCGAGACTTGGAACGCGAACGTGACTTGGAATGCGACCGCGACTTCGATCGTGATCTTGACTTGGATCTTGAGCGCGAACGGGACTTTGAACGCGATGCTGATCTGGAGTTTCGTCTTGAATGTGTGGATCCGTCGTGTGACATCTTGGACACAGAGCCCGCCTGCACACGCAAGTATTATGTTATACATAGCTGATAATACCTACTATGACTAAAGGAACATAATTTACGACATGAATTGCAATGCTAAAAAACGTATGAGCTTCATTCATTTTATTAATGTTTTGACTACTTCAGAGTTTATTTTCAGCTAACTGCTTTAATAATAATATGCTTATTATTTGAACCCAAACTGTAGGATGCATTACTCTAAAACAATGAGAAAGACTAAAACTTTAAGTACTTAGATAGAAAAATACCTAATTATTTGTGTTTAAGACATTAATACTTTCAGAGAAAAGTTGGAAATATTTAATAGGCAATACTTACCGAGGGACTGCGGCTGCGCGACCCGGATCGGGAGCGCCCTCCTCCTGCACACACAAGCTCTATTGTACACACTGCCAAGTGACGGACCATTACCACAATACACAGTTTACTTCCTCCCGTAGGTATTTGTAACCAACGACATGCCCAGTACATAAGTTCAAAACTTTAGTCAGTCACCAAACTTAACATAGGTACTAAGTAGAAAATCTGAACATAAATCTAAAACTTAATCTAAAAATGAAATCATTTTTTTTTTTCTGGTTCCTCAGGCATTGTAGTTGCAAAATGCATAATACCATAGTCGTTCCAACAAATAAAAGGGATTGTAGTATCATAAGTTAACTTTACCAGTATTTTAGCATGGATTAAAAGATTTGCACACAACAATAACTAGGTACATATTAAAATGTCATGCAGCCAGGTAGGCTGTGCTTATACACCTAATACAGCTAGAATACTTTGAGTGTTATTTTGGCATACATTTCCATTGACGTCCAACGAGTTGGAGGTTGATATTTTTTTTACAGAAAGGGTACTTTATTATAAGCACTCACGCAAAGTTTCAACACGCGGAGACGTGTACTTTTTGAGAAAAAAAATATTGAAAATCAATTTTGTCATTAAATTACAGCGCTATTTTCATTACGAGCTATTAAAATTATAATGTTTAGTGTTTACAGTCTTTGCTGGCTTGTGGAACGAAACGTAAGACAGACGCAAAAAAATAGGTTAGGTTCAACTTATGTCACAGAACCGAATTGATTGACCCCGACTCCACCTGGTACGAGTCTGTCCTACCCCTAGAGTGTTTTTATAGAGCCGGAGGCACGTAGGGAGAGCAGCCTCCGCCTGCTGTAACAAGCCGAAGCTGCGGAGGCGAGGATGGATGCCTGCGGTTTGTTACGCAAGGGCGTAGAGGCTGCTCTTCCCGCAGTGCCGGAGAAGTTGCAGTTTCAAAATAGATACAGAAATCCCTCTGAATCAGTGTCCCTCCTTTTTTTTTTTTGATGAAGTGGGTCACCCTTTCTGTAGGGGGGAACGTCCCTTCCCCCAAGGGGTCCCCTCTGGTTTTTTACACTTATTATTAATTTTAATCCCTAAAATGAGGGAAATTTCCTCAGAATTAAAAATAAAAAAAAACTCAAAAAGGGGGGGGGCTCCGCAACTTTTACTTTTAAGGGGGGGTAGTACCCCACCCTCCCCCTCCCCCCCAACCTCCTCCCACCCTAAATTCGTTGGACGTCAATGGAAATTCGTACCGTTATTTTTCATGGATCTTCAACAACTATTTTAGCAAATGATTGGGGGTCTGCTTTACGTACAGAAAGGGTAAGTTACCTGACATGGCTGAAAATATACTTTTCATCCCACCATCTCGGAAAGAGTATTTTTAATCTTCAGTATCTGAGTGGAAAAGCCGTTTTTATTCTCTAGAGGATAAAGTAAATTGAATTTAGAACATCGTGTGCACTAAGTTTGTGAATTAAAAAAAACATTAAACCTATTTACTGCTACCTCTATGGTGCCGAATATATCATACAACTTTTTTTTAATTTGTTAAAAACTCAGACTCGGAACCTTCTTGGTGTTCTTTTTTCAATTTGCTTTGTACGCGGTTCTTTACGCGGCATTTTTTCACGTCATTGTTAAACCTTAGGTATATTAAAAACAAGAAACTTGAAAACAAGTGAAAAAACTAAAATGAGTGATTCTAGCGACGAGGAAGTTTGCTTGACGCCAACAGAATTGACTGAAACTGTTAATAATGCGCAAACGTTTTTTTTTTGCATTTAGTCATTTCCTCGCTGAGGTGGAATGAAAAGTTACGTGTTGCACTCGAGTGCAAAGATTTTTCACCTCGTGCTCTTTTGATTCCCTCGCTAACGCTCAGGATTCTAATTTTGAATCACTCGCTGCGCTCGTGATTCAATTTTAGAATCCTTCGCTTGCTCGGTCATCAAAATTGAACACGCGGTTAAAAAGCAACTTTGCACTCTTGTATAACAAATAACTATTATATTGCAACAACCAATAAATATTGAACTTGCTTTAGATCAAACTACATACTAACCACTACAGCCAAATCAAGTTATAACACAATGATTAAGTTTGCTACATTATCCATGGATTATTTAGTTTATGTTTTTCACCAAGTCTTGATCATATACCTTTCTAAAATAATAATGTCTTGAAAATCCTCCCAGTACTATTTCAAATAGATAGATTGTTGACAAAACAATGTCATGTATGTAGGTAGATGGTTATCCAACATCAGCACTGTTTGCTATTGTTTCCATTCAATGTTGAGATAACATAACGAGCACTACAAGCTATCGGTACTACAAGCTAGCATGGTCCGAGGCAGTATTTCGGCGTATCACATTGTTTGAGTATGTCTACAACAATTTTAAGTTATTGAGGTTAGAAACACAAAACTACCGTACCGTACCTGTATCCACGTCCATTTTCGCTCTTAGATGTAGAATCTGAACACAATAATGTGCTCCGTCAAACTATTTCTGCAGCATATATAACAGTGAAACAAATGCCGAATTTTATGAAACACCACAAACCAGGAAATTCGATTAAAAAGGCATTCTTTCAAATAGTCAACTTCAATCAACGACCCATTATTTTTTGACACCACGAATCTCGAAGTTGAAGTTTGACACTGTTTCAGTTCAGACCGACAGCCTGTTTGACATCATCTTATGGGGTTACCATTTTTAGAGAAATATTGAAATCATAGCGTGAACCAAATGGGGTTATAAACTGAAAGCTCATCATAGGCGGCAGCGCATCAGGCCCACCGGATTATTGATAGCATATGCGCGGGCTTCCAGCGCGGCTTAATAACCGGTGCAATATTCTTCGATATAGCGAAAGCGTTCGACAAAGTCTGGCACAACGGCTTATTATATAAGCTCTACAAACTCGGTGTGCCGGATCGTCTCGTGCTCATCTTACGGGACTTTTTGTCAAACCGCACCTTCCGCTACCGTATCGAAGGAGCGATATCCTCCCCTCGTCCTATCCGCGCAGGAGTCCCTCAAGGCTCTGTGCTCTCCCCCCTAATCTTCACGCTTTTCACCAGCGATATCCCAAAGAGTAAAAGGGCGCAGTTGGCTCTGTTCGCAGACGATACGGCCATTTACTACAAGGGTACCAGCACTGACTCGATAGCCCACACTCTCCAGACCTCAGTCGACATGCTCGGCACCTGGTTTAGAAAGTGGAGGATCGAAGTCAACCCGGATAAAAGCCAAGCGGTTCTCTTTAGGAAACCGCGCAAAAGGTTCAAACCCCCCCGACCCATCACCATGTTCGGCAAGCCTATCCCTTGGGAGAAGCGAGCCAAATACCTAGGTGTCGTCCTAGATCAGCATCTCACCTTCAGTGAGCACATAAAGCAGGTCCGCTCGCGAGCCGCTTTCGTCCTCGGTAGACTCCACTCCGTCCTGAATGCACGTAGCAAAATGTCACTTAAGTGCAAATTGCGTACGTACACGGCGTGCGTTCGTCCCATCATGACCTATGCGGGAGCCGTATTTGCACACGCAAAACCCCGCCATATTCATAGGATGCAAACGCTCCAAAATAGATTTCTCCGGAAAATCACCGGTGCCCCCTGGTACGTTAGGAACGAGATCCTCCATCTCGACCTAAAGATCCCCACAATCCACCAATTTCTCAAACGCAATTCCAAGCGTTTCTTTGAGTCCGCCGCCAAACACCGCAACCCTCTGGTTGTCGAGGCCGCCAATTATGTCACGAGTAGAATCAGTCAGACCCACCGCCCAAGGCAAATCCTTACCGACCCAGACGACCCCATAACCCTCCTCCAGGAGAGCAATAGGGCCACAAGTATAGTGCACAAAAAACACAGACACCGACCCGCATTCCGACCTCGCCGCCGAGGTCCTCCGCGATCGCGACCCGCCCGAGTAAATAATACTCCCCACCGACCCTTGCTCGCAGAAGCGCCAGCCCACGTTTTGCTGAGAAATGTAGTCTTAAATTCCCCGATTAATAATAATGAATCATCTTTGATCCAGCCTGTCCCAACTTGCTGTCCTCCCCCCAGCGACGCCCTAAGCCGAGGTCCGTACCCCACAGGGGGTGCCCTTAGCGAGCGTTCGCCTAGTTTTAATTTAGAATAGTTTTGCCCCTGGCTGGAGGCTTTAAGTTAGTAGCTTAAGGCAGCCGCAGGATTGACCGGTTAAGTAGTCATCACCTCAGAGGTGAGCTACGAGATGCCCTAGTTAAAAAAAAAAAAAATATATATAGGCGGCAGCACAGTTGTACGTCTTCAAATCGCCATTGTAGTGTTTGATATATGTCTATGTGTTTGTCTAGATCACAAAATAGACGAAAACTACTTACAACTCCTAGTTACAGCTCTATGTAAGCGGGCACGCCCTTTATGCCTGGAGGCTTTATTTTCTTTTTTTAGATATTGTTTACATTTAGTTATTTTTATTTCTGCTTGAGTATAGTTCTCGATGTTTTTGGTTGGTATATTGGCGTGTGCTAGCTGTCATAAGGCTATTAATTTATAATTTAAATTTTATTTTGCGTGATGTAAATTATCTTATAAATTATTGTATAGAATCATTTTTTTTTCCTAACTGAAAAGACAGCTGTGCTGCTGGGGAGTTTGTTGCGCCACTTCTTCTTCCCAGCAAAAGCACTAGGTGAAGGGTGGGTGTTTTGGGGGTCTGGCTTATGTAATTTTGACGTTCGAAAAGTGCTGATTCTCAGCCTAGTTTGAATAAATGACTTTTGAATTTTGAATTTTGAAAACGTAAATTTTAAAATTTCTGAAACTTGGATTTTTTTTCTCAAAAACTAGGCTTTTGCGCAGTGTGACATTTTGGAATAACGTTTTATTTGAAGAAAAAAAAAGAAAACATACTTTAAAATTCTGAAGCTCCGCAAAATTGGGGAGATAATCGAAGTGGAGCCCCGCATTCCCTAATGTCTAACATAAGGAATTCAAATAAGATAAAAAAGCTTTTTTTAAATATTGCCAACAAAAAATATTTTTTGTTGTATTTTGAACTCATGACGCACAGATTAAATAGGGATATGTCATGACGTACATGACGTAAGATCCATTCCTTTGTCATTTTTGTCAATGTCAGTGCAGTGGTACGTCAGATCAGAATTCAAATGTTGTTGAAATTAAAATAAACAAAAATACGATTATTGATTATTGTGAACTTTATATGAATAATGGACGACGAAAATAAACTGCCCTTGAAGCGAGTGGAGTTCTCAGTGACAAAGTTCAACGATGTGGCAATTCCTCATCATTTAGATTTGCTGCGACAACATAAGGCGAATATTATCAAGGTAACGTCTTGCTCTATTTCTATAACCTTTGTTTAGCTGGAGTGGATGGGATCTGCGGTATCGGTCCATCGCCTCACATGTTTGCATAACGTTTAAATTAATGCGTAATAGATAAATCCGCGTAGTACATGAAACATTCACAAAATACTTTATAAAAAATTGGCTGCTGACGGAAAATAACTGCGACAAGTTTGGCTCACGTAACTGAATGATTGTTAATTGTTTTGAATTTCTAATTCTGCATCATTATTATATTTAGTTATTTAGTGGAAGAAGGCATGGGTTTATGGATTTATGTGTGTTGTACCACAAATTACAGTGAAGTCCAAATTACTCAAAATGTTTAGCATTAACAAAATTATATCATTGTTCTATTTCTGTCAGTATATATTTTTTTTACACTAAATCAATAAAAGCTTAAAAAAAAATAAAAGCTTAATAGATGCTTGTTGCTCCAAAAAACTATGAAACTCCAACAATTTTCTACTACAGTTCAAACATCAATTTCTGTCGCAGTCAAGATGTGACGTCATTTGGATTGTTACTTCTTTGTTTAAACAATTTAATTTATATGATTTGGGGCTAAAAAACCTTAGTTAACAGATGTGTTCAAATCATATAAATTAAATTGTTATTGTGCATCATTCAATCAGAAATCGGACTTACAAACTCGTGAAACTAGTGAATTCAAGCAGTTTGCTATGAAAAGATATTTAGCCCAGGTACGCCCGCGGACCACGGACGATTCTTATTCTTATATATTCTTATATTTCGCAACAGTAAACATAATTTAAATTATAAATTAATAGCCATATGTCAGCTAGCACACGCCAATAGATATACCAAACAAAAAGATCTTGAACTGTACTCAAGCAGAAATAATAATAACTAAAGATTAAACATAAACAATATCTAAATAAAAGCCTCCAGTCATAAAGGGCGTGCCAGCTTACATATAGCTATAAATAGCTGTAACTAAATAAAAAATAGTTTATTTTCTCCACAATATTACTCTTAATTATTATTTTATTTCTACGGTGACATACAGGAGGGGCATTATATTGTGCGAGACTGGTGCCAAAACTGGGCCTGTATTTCAGGTCACCAGGTCTCCTCCATTTAAGTTTGACAAATTATGTTATGTACTCGTACAAACGGTAGTTAGTTATGACATGTTAACATTTATTTTTATTTTATAAAGCTTATTGATTATTAGTTGTAATTTTTTTTTATTTTTTTTAGTTAAATGGTATGGTTAGTATCAGGGTGGGAGTGAGGTTGAGTGTGTGTGTGTAGTTTGTGAAGTTAGAGAAGTGTGTGGAGTGGTTTTGTGTGTGATGGGGTTGTGTGTGTGTGACTATGAGTATTTTTTGTTTTGATCGTAGCATATTGCATAATGATGTTATATTAAAACTGTCAATAAATTTTCAGTGTCATCGTAATTGAGTTCTTGGAGCCAACTATATAGTTTCATTTTGCACTTTATCTTATTGAGTTCATAAATAGGTATGACCCTATTTACTTAATTGTAAGTCGTAGGTCTCGAGTTCGAACCCAAGGCTCGCACCTCTGACTTTTCGGATTCATGTGCGTATTATTTAATTATCACTTGCTCAAAAAACGGTGAAGGAAAACATCGTGAGGAAACCGGCATGCCTGAGAGATATTTCTCGACGACATGTGAAGCCAAGCCAGAGGCCCGTGGGCGGCTTTAAAACTCTGACACCAGGTTAGTTTACTAACCACACGAAACGACGACGAAAGTAAAGATACCGACCGAGGTGAAAAAAGAAATGTTTTGAAAAAGATGTTGAAGGCGAAGTGTGATAGTTGACAACAGGATTAAATCTTCTCTTAGCTCGAGGCAGTGAAGGATTGTAGGTTAGTAGTTGTAATGGATGGGTTGTAGGTACATGAGTGTCACATGTGTTGGGAGCTTGCCCAATTTAATAAAAATGTGTAAAGTTGGTGTGTTCTCCTATAAAAAAATACAAATTAAACAATACAATAATTTCGGGCGCCTTGGAGATGCACACAGTATGTTTCAAATAAACCAAACTTGCCAGATAGAACTCTTCGGAGAGTCAGACTTTTAATCTGCCGGTAGGTAGCTAATTAAATGAATAAAAGAATGGAATTTCCTTTGCTAATACCTTGTTTAATTAATTGCCAGTAGCTTCAGAGTAATAAAATTATGAAATTAAATACAAAAGAAAAAAAGGTTATAATTACTTACATTATTATCATTGAATTTACAATATTATTATTATGGAACTTACATTACTATTGCATCTTTGTTGATAAAAAAAAGGTAGGTAGTAAAAAAAAGAAATGATTAAATAAAATGGTTAAATAAAACCTCTAGGATCGTGGCGTAGAAGGTTGGGATGAAAATATCCCTTGTAGAAATATATCCAGTAAAGAAAATAAATCGAAAAGAAAAGAGAAGAAAAAAAAAAAAGACGTCGGGACCAGGTTCGGTCAAAATCCGGCTGAAACAAAATTTACAGAGAATTAATAAATTGTTCAGGATTCCCAAACGTTGGGAAGCGTGGCGTTCCACGAGTAATAATAACTTACCGTCTTTTCCAACAAATGGCAAATTTAAATGCACCACAAAATTCAGGCGGGCGACAAATCACTTAAAAGCCTGGAACAATAATTTAGTATGATATCGAGCACTCGTCACGCTATCCAATTTATCAATCCGAAAGAATTCAATCTTACCAAAGAAATGAAGGATTATTCCTACGTCACCACGTCCTGAGGGAAAGTTTTAGAAGTTTACGGCATCAATAGGCCGCCAATACCCAGGATTTATCCCGATTAAAAAATGTCGTTAAAATTCAATACTACATCAGGAATGTTCGTCGCAAAAGTGATCACGTCAAAGTTGACAGCTTCCACCAAACACAATCGATGACAGCAAAAAAAAACGTTCCGAAATCGACTAACTGACGAGAAGCATGTAACGATATTTTAAACTCGTTACATTACATCCCTCCCCGAAAAAATAAAAGAAAGCAATTTCTTTTATGCTAAAAAATAAACAAGGCAAAAGAAAAAAAAAATACAAAAAATATGAAATATAAATTCCAAATACAACAAAACAAAAAAATACCCTATAAAAAGATAGGATTATTAGACCGCAAGGAAGATATCCGCTAAGTCTAACAACAACTAAACAAAAAAATAGTTTCTATGACTATTTCTTAAAATAACATGCATATAAAAACAAATAAGTCAAGCGAAATAGTCGCTGATCAATATTGTATAAGAGCACAACAAGAGTATACTGAATTGAGTACGGTTAGGCACCATAGCCACCGACTAACATACAGTATAACTCTAGAAACAACAAAAAAAAATACCAATTTGAGTTCGGTTAGGCACCATAGCCACCGACTAACAAGTATATAACACGATAAAAATATTAATTTGAGTACAGTTAGGCGCAATTGCCGCTGTCTAACAAGAATAATTCAAAAAATATGTCTTTATGAGTGCAGTTAGGCACCATCGCCACTGACTAGCAAGAACAAATTATAACTGTGAGACACAGTTCGAAATCTCCACATCTCTACAAATGCAAAAAATATAAAGAATGTTGTGATCGGCACAACTCCACCAATATTCCGAGCACAAACACCTTCGAAAATAAATGCATATTGTGATCGGCTCAACACCACCAATATCCCGAGCACAATAGCAGAACAAGAGATGCATCCTGTGATCGGCACAACACTACCAACCTTCCGAGCACAGAAGCAAAAAAAAAACAACGAAATCAAGGAAAAAATATACCGAGATCCGTAAAAAAGTAGGTTAACCTCTGCAAGTGAAAACAAAGTGTTCACAAGCAGTGGGAAACAACTAAGAAATTTTATACAAGAATGTATACATAAAAATCGTATACAAGACTTGTATAAAAGAATAATAATAATAAGATATGTATAAAAATATTAATAAGATACATAAACAAAATATTAATAACAATAATAAGATCCTTTGATATGAGAAACGTATTCGTGTGGGTAGGAAAAGTTGTTAAAAGGTCCTAAGTTGTATTTTAGAAAGTTAAGAAATCAAATTCAATAAAATTATAAGAAGTTAACTAACATACATTCTCATTCAAACCACCGATAACCTATCATCCATCCCATCATACATCACACTATCATAAGTGGCCTTCAAACAAAATTATCAAAATCAAGACTTACACTGGGAACCAAATTAAAATTTAATTATATCCTTAACATGATAACGACCAGCAGTACCCTTATTAAGGTCTTTCAGTTTATAAACATTATCAGAGATTTTTTCAATTATTTTACATTTAATAAACTTAGGAGCAAGTTTTGCTGAAAAATAAGTAGGTGCATGAGATTGAACAAAACTCCTTCTCCACACGACATCACCCACATCAAAAGAAATGACTTTGCGACCTTTATTATAATAGCGAGCATTACGCTGATAAGCTTTTAATAAATGAGTTTGAACTTTAACAAAAATTTCACTAAGTGAATTAAGAGAATCAGCATAGTGAGTTCTATGGGAAACTTCCAGTTCATCTAAATTATCTATAGAGTCACTTAAACGATGTAAAGAAGCATCAAAAATAAGTTCCCTTCCAAACGTCAAAAAATTAGGTGTGAAATCTGTGGCTAGATTCACACTATTATTCAAAGCTAGTTGAACATGAGGTAAATATTTAGACCAAGTTCTATGATCATCTTTAACAAAACAAGCAATGCAAGTTTCAACAGTTTTATTATATCTCTCAACTGTATTGTTTTGAGGCGTGTATAAAGTATTATAAAATATTTTTGTGATATTATAACCTTTCAAAAATTCTACGAAATGTTTAGAAGTAAATTGTGTACCATTATCACAAACAATTATTTTAGGACAACCAAATTTAAGAAATATTTCTTTTTCAAAAAGTTTATTTATTACTCTAGTAGTAGCATTTATCATAGGAAAAATCCAGCAGTATTTAGTAAACACATCAACAACAGAGAGAATATATTTATGTCCAGAATAAGCTTTAGGTAATATACCTATAATATCCACTGAAAGCATTAGCATAGGTCGATCAACTCTTTTAGGGTTAACCATAATACCAAAAGGAGGTTGTGTGGTGTGTTTATAAGCTTTACAAGTATCACAAGCTAGAATATATTTTTGAACATCATTAAACATCCCTTTCCAAAAATAGTGTTGTTTTAATTTATTTAAAGTTTTATGGATACCAAGATGACCAGAATTAATGTCATCATGATTAGAACGAATTGTATCTAAAATATGTTCTTTAGGAATAACTATTTTCCAATTAAGATTACTATTAGGATCAAATTTACTTTTACAAAATTTATATAAGGTTTTATTTTCTACTCTAAAGTTCTTATATCTGCAAGGAGACTTTTGACAATTAATAAATACTTTTTTATACCATGGATCATAAATATCATCATCTGGCAAAACTAAATTATTTTGAGAGATTTCTATAGCGGCTACTTCAATACGAGATAAAGCATCTGGAACTAAATGTAAAGATCCTTTTTTATGAACTATATCAAAAGTAAATTGAGAAATTCTAGCAGCCCAACGTGCTAAGCGTCCACTAGGATTGCTAAGACCTAAAAGCCATTTTAAACTAGCATGATCAGTTATTACAGTAAACTTCATTCCTTCAATATAAGGTCTGAAATGTTCTATTGAAGCTAAAATAGCAAGTAATTCACGTTCTGTGGTACTATAATTGCGTTCACATTTATTGAGTGATCTAGAATAGAACGCAATAGGATGTTGATCTCTATTATCATCCTCTTGACTCAAAACACTACCAATGCCAACAGAACTAGCATCACAATGTAAAAAGAAAGGTTTTTCAAAATTAGGGCATTGCAAGACAGGAGCTGTAATTAAAGTTTGTTTCAACTCATCAAATGCATTCTCAGCTTCATTGTTCCAACAAAGTGATTTTTTAGAATTCTTACTTCCCGCTGTTAATTTAGTTAAAGGAGAAGCAATATCAGCAAATTTACTAATGAATCTACGATAATATGAGCATAAACCAAGAAAACTACGAAGTTGTTTAACAGATTCAGGACGTGGGAAACTTTCAATGGTATCCAATTTAGAAGGATCGGTATGCAAACCATTACTGTCAACTATATAACCAAGATAGCGAAGTCTATCTTTACAAAAATTACACTTTTTCAAATTAACCGTTAAACCAGCCTCTTTCAGTATATTGTAAATTTTGTGTAAATACTCTATATGTAAATTAAAATCTGAATTTACACAAATTAAATCGTCTAAATAACAAAACACAGTATTATCGAATTCAGGACCAAAAAGTTTATCTACAAGTCTCTGCAACTCAGCTGGTGCATTGGTGAGACCGAATGGCATACGAACAAATTCGAAAAGTCCTTTTCCCGGAACTACAAAAGCAGTCTTTTCTCGAGAAGATTCTTCCAAAGCAATTTGCAAAAATGCTTTAGAAAGGTCAATTGTACTAATATATTTGGCTCCCCCAAGGTTATCTAATATTCTAGAGGTATAAGGAAGAGGGTATGAATCTTTAATAGTTACTGAATTTAAACGTCTTGAATCTAAACATAATCTAGTACTACCATCCTTCTTTTCTACAGCTAAGACAGGTGAACACCAAGGTGATTTAGAAGGTTGAATGATTCCTTCTTTTAATAAGACTTCCACTTCATCAAAAAGTTCCTTTTGCTTTGCAGGACTTAAAGGCCAATATCTTTGTTTAAAAGGTTCGCTAGTAACATTAATTTTATGTTGAACGAAATGAGTAAGACCTAAGCCTCTCTTTTCATAAGAAATATCTTCAAAGAGTGAAACAGTATCATTTAATTTTTGTTTCTCAGAAGGAGAAAGTTCACTGGCAGAGGTGACTGTACAAACTTGAACTGTATTGCTTTTAACATAAGTTATATTTTTCCATAAATCTTTAGCCAAATTAAACTTTAACCAAAAATCAAAACCTAAAATGAAATCAGGCTGAAAAGAAGGTATAATTAGAAAATTAATATTTTTAGTTAAATTATCACAAGTAACAGGTAATTCAATGGTACCAATAATTCTCTGTGAAGAACCATCAGCTGTATAAGCGGCACTAGAAACAGAATAATAATTTATTTTATAACCTAAAAGTGGAAATTGTTCATGACTATTTGAACCCAAAATACAACCATTGGAACCACTATCCAATAAGCCAGAAAAAGTATGGTTACCTACGGAAAATTGTAAATACGGTCTAGTATCATCTTTAACAAATAAAACAGGAGCTGATCTATAAATTTGGAAGAATGTTTTTAAATAGTCTAACCAGTTTGCAAAGTCTTTGTTACGAGTAGCATCATCAGGTTTGTGACATTTAGCAAAATTTTCTTTCATCGAGACACTCGCGGTTATATCAATAACAACAGGGGCTCGATGCGACCTAATTAGTTTTTTGACTCGCTAGAGCTCTTTTTCTCTAAATTACAAACATCACAATTCTTAGATGTGACTCCAACCTTTTGACATTTGAAACAAATAACGCCAGGTATGGATGTACAATGTTTAAAATGATGTCCAGGCTTTTTGCACTTTAAGCAAATTAAAACTGCATTAGACTTTACGGTAGGTTTTTCAGTTTTAAATGATTTATGGCTGACGAAAACTTCAAGTTCCTTTGCAAGAACAAGAAATTGTTCTACAGAATCAATATGCTTACCAAATATAAAAGGTGTGTAAATAGGCAACATGTTGTGTTTAATAATAGTAACCAAAACCACATCAAACATTGGCGAAGAAAGACGACTAGCCATGTCCATTATTTCAGTAATGAAATCTGGAAGAGATTCAGATGTCTTCTGTTTCCTCGTACGAAGGTCATGTTCCAGCAAATAGTCAAAATCCGGCCTGTCAAAACGTTTTAGAAGAGCAAGTTTAAGTTCGTGCCAGGATGGAATACGAAAGCGAACTGTGCGAAACCATTTCAATGCAATACCATCAAGCAAGTCCGTAAATGAACCAACCAACAAAATTTCGTCAAAGTTTTTGTATAAAAAATATTCCTCAACTTCCATAATAAATTCTCTAACACAAGATTTCCCGTCGAATTTAATTCTACTCCTTTTTAAATCGGGTAACTTAATTGCAGAAGGCAAATTCTTTTTAATATGCTCATTAACCAAAACATTCATGGAATTAAACGAAGGCAAAGCGTGCGTCGCAAAAGCTGAAGAAGAGTGTGCAATTCTGTCATTATGATCAAAAGAAAGTGGTACTTCTGTCAAATTAATCATGTCAGGAGCAACAGGTGCAACATTAGGAACTGTGCATGCACCATCAGATTCCATGTTATCCTTAGCAAGAGGCAGAGGAGATTGATCTTCTTTATCCATTATGATAAGAAAAGCAGGGCAAAATATCACAAGTTGTAAAATATTTGAGGTTAAAGTGAAAAAAATATTTTTAAGTTACCTACAAGTTGATTTTTATGAAATATTTCAAAGTGAAAAGATGCAGTAATAATTTACAGGATAAGCTTATATCACTTAAACTATGATTAGGTATTACTTAAATTAAACCAAAGTTTGTTTAAAACCAAATATGAAACACCGCACTTAGTTTTACACCGTTGAGTCACTTATACAAAACAAAACTGTCTTACCATACAATATGTTGATTTTGCAAGAGTATAATGATATTGCTGTAACCATAAAAGTTAAACACACAATAGTACAATAAAGTTGTTAGTAAATATTGTTTACTTACTAGGAAACATCAAGAAAACTTAGTTGTAAATTACAACATTCCAAAAAAAAAAGTGTATTACAGAAACTATGTAATTTGTTCTGTAAACAATACTACAAAATATAAGATGCAATAATAATTTATAAGATACAAGGAAGCTACTTCAAGTCCCTGTTCGGGCGCCAAATGTAATGGATGGGTTGTAGGTACATGAGTGTCACATGTGTTGGGAGCTTGCCCAATTTAATAAAAATGTGTAAAGTTGGTGTGTTCTCCTATAAAAAAATACAAATTAAACAATACAATAATTTCGGGCGCCTTGGAGATGCACACAGTATGTTTCAAATAAACCAAACTTGCCAGATAGAACTCTTCGGAGAGTCAGACTTTTAATCTGCCGGTAGGTAGCTAATTAAATGAATAAAAGAATGGAATTTCCTTTGCTAATACCTTGTTTAATTAATTGCCAGTAGCTTCAGAGTAATAAAATTATGAAATTAAATACAAAAGAAAAAAAGGTTATAATTACTTACATTATTATCATTGAATTTACAATATTATTATTATGGAACTTACATTACTATTGCATCTTTGTTGATAAAAAAAAGGTAGGTAGTAAAAAAAGAAATGATTAAATAAAATGGTTAAATAAAACCTCTAGGATCGTGGCGTAGAAGGTTGGGATGAAAATATCCCTTGTAGAAATATATCCAGTAAAGAAAATAAATCGAAAAGAAAAGAGAAGAAAAAAAAAAAAAGACGTCGGGACCAGGTTCGGTCAAAATCCGGCTGAAACAAAATTTACAGAGAATTAATAAATTGTTCAGGATTCCCAAACGTTGGGAAGCGTGGCGTTCCACGAGTAATAATAACTTACCGTCTTTTCCAACAAATGGCAAATTTAAATGCACCACAAAATTCAGGCGGGCGACAAATCACTTAAAAGCCTGGAACAATAATTTAGTATGATATCGAGCACTCGTCACGCTATCCAATTTATCAATCCGAAAGAATTCAATCTTACCAAAGAAATGAAGGATTATTCCTACGTCACCACGTCCTGAGGGAAAGTTTTAGAAGTTTACGGCATCAATAGGCCGCCAATACCCAGGATTTATCCCGATTAAAAAATGTCGTTAAAATTCAATACTACATCAGGAATGTTCGTCGCAAAAGTGATCACGTCAAAGTTGACAGCTTCCACCAAACACAATCGATGACAGCAAAAAAAAACGTTCCGAAATCGACTAACTGACGATAAGCATGTAACGATATTTTAAACTCGTTACATAGTCTATGTTGTTTCAGGATGGTTTGTTGTATAAACAGTTGACGCACCGTCAAGACTTTTGCTTTTTGGTATAGAAGTGCTGTAGGGTAGCGATAAGGTAAGGACAAAGAAACCTTCAGAATAGCTCTCTGTGCTCTTTCCAGTTTCAAGAGGGTACTTTTTGGTTTTTGGAGGGTACTCTTGGAGTGGTCCAAGAGGTGATGCAGTATGTTAATAAAGACTGAGCAAGAGCAAAGTATACCATTTATTTTATTTTATTGTCAGTCACGTTTCTTAGCGTCTTAAAAACATATATCAGTTTTCTCAGTTGGATACTTAAGGTGTTGATATGTTCTTGGAATTTGAGAGTGCTGTCTATAGTTAAACCCAGATATTTAATACAATCGGCTTTGTTAACTTGAATACACGTGCAACTGGAAAATATAAATAGTAAACTAGGACCATCGAGGTAAAATAAATAAACGGTTAAATTACAAATAACAATAACAAACCCATGATCAGCAAGACGACCAGTCACCACAAGCAGCACCCGTTCAGCTAACCACATATTGCACAACTCATGAAAATCATTCAACTGAGTAGATTATGTCAAAAAAAAATTACTTATAAAGTCAAATAAAATAAACAATTATATAAACTTATATAACCAGTAATAGGTAAGCTAATTCTGGAGAAAGAACATAAACATTGTCTTCAGTTAATCACAGAAACCAACTATTCATATCATTTAAGTAGTTGTTGATAGTATAGTATGCCTTTTAATAAAGGTTGGATTTTTAACCGACTTCAAAAAAAGGAGGAGGTTATATGTTCGACTGTATGTTTTTTTTTTTTTTTTTTTATGTATGTTCACCGATTTCTCCGCCAATTATCAACCGATTTTGAAAATTCTTTTTTTATTCGTAAGGGTATACTCCTGAGGTGGTCCCATATTAATTTTGTGAAGATTTGATGTATACTTTGGGAGATAAACGAAGGAACTCCTCAAAAACAAACAGTACACGTAATGTGATTTGGATATTGTACTAAAGATCAAAAATAATTGCTGGTTCTATCTATCCATCCGTGGTGAACTAATTATAGTCTTCGAAGATACCGCATGGAACTCCTCATCGGTGAACAGTACATATAGGAACTTACAGTGAAAGGTTAGAAGGTTAGGGGATAATTCTTTGAATATTATAGGCACGTTTAGACCGTTACTTGTATTCTTATATTCCGTTGAGCTGATGATGGAAGGTACAACTCCTTATCGATCAGGAGTTAGAAGATATCTTGTCCTAGATAGACATACTCGTTGACATCGAGAATAAAATTGATTCCTCAGCAGACACTAGAGTGGGCTCTTACCCACTCTACTGTCTGCTTAATAAAAAAAAAAGCAGCCTTAATCATTTTGGCCTGGCCAATTATTATATTTTTATACAAATTTACAATTGCCTTAATCGTTGCATTTCACGCAATGCTCTTTCGTCATGCGGTTTCTTGAGCAATTTGTTTGGCTCTAAGTCGCAAAGAGCAATACCATCCAGAGTCTTTACACGACTTAGCGCAACATAAACTTGGCCTTTAGCAAAATTTTTCTTGCCTAAGTTAATCACGGCTTTGTTTAGGGTGGTGCCCTGAAGTTTATGCACCGTTACCGCCCAACTAAGGATCAGCGGCAGCATCCTCCGTTCAACATCCCCATAACCCATAACCTTTTGTTGCCTGATATGTTGTTGAAACAGGCGCCATGGCAACTAACCCCTCAGTGTCTTTCACTTTTGTGCCAATAGTGTCATCATCAAATTTTATAAAAACTGAATCGGGTAACTCGCCTGATTCTATTTGATCGCGACGAAAGGCAGGCCATTTAAACTTAGAGACAATCCCCATTGCCCCGTTAACCAGGCCCTCAGTAACAGAAATGTTACGTCTCAACATAACTCTAGAGCCTATGCCAAGTTGCAATTCGTGCAACAAACCACCACAGTTATTTACATCTGCAGGAATAACATTAGATGGTGGTCGTTTTCCCTAGGTTGCTGCCTCTCGTGACTCATCGATAGCACGCAAGATGTAAACGAGACTTGACTGAAGCAGTTGGTTCGTCATCTTAGTGTTATAGTTATCTACCAATTTAAGAGTTGGAAAAATCCTTACTGCAGCACCATCTGCGAATTCACCAATCCGTTCAACTCGCCGTCTTTCACACAAAAGTTGCAATTGTGAGATTGTGAGCTCACCAAATCGCAAGTTATTTAATAAATCAACAAATTCCATATCGCTACTTTGACGCATGTTGATGGTGAGTTCGCAGAAGGAGAACTGTTGCCATAAATGTATTTCTGCGTTTGACCACGGGGGTTGATCGAAGCACCAATGCCCTTTAACGGGTGGTAACTGCATGATGTCGCCAAATAACAACACATTTATACCACCGAATAATAAATTATTGTTTTTAAACTCCTGAAGGCGTAAGTGAATTATACGCAAATTTTCGTAGGAAACCATGGATATTTCATCCACTACTAGCCATTTGATGTAACGCCACTTACGCCTTTCTCGTTCCAACGGCTGTCCACTCATTTTACGATATGTCATCGTGGTACCTTTTTCTATTGGAAGTGAAAAAACTGAGTGAAGGGTTCTACCAGAAATTTGCCGTGCCGCAACACCCGTCAGAGATGCCACTTCCACAAAACTTGGTTTCAACATAATATCCACAGTTGGACCATAACAGCGCTTGATATGCTCAACAATTAATTTTAATAGGAACGATTTTCCGCTGCCTGCTCCACCCGTAATAAATAATAACAAAGGCTGTAGATTATCATTTAACCTGATGTCCCTCTCAATGGTATCCGACACTTGTTTTAATAAATCTTTTTGTTGAACATTCAGGCTTCTGACTCCACTTATAAAAACTTCATCGGGCATAGCGGTAGGATCATTATCTTCAATAAAATCATCATGATTATTAAACACATTGATTTGGTCTTCGGTGTAGATATTCACATTATGTTCTGTAGACTCGTTGGCGCCACTATTCTGGTTCACAGTATTGAGTGCTACAGCCTGAACCAGAGCTTGTTGAATGACTTGTTCGGCATGGGCGAATTGTTCTACGGTTAAATTATGAAGAAGAGGCCTTAATTGTGATTGTCGACGTAAGAAACAAGCTTCAGCTGTTTCGCCCTCTTGAGTGAGTTGACTTTCATTGCGAAAAGGAATGTGACATACAATCAGACTGTAAAAAAATCCTTCTCGGTCACTGTTTAAAGTGTAATATCGAGTGCGTAGAACTGCTGCTTGATTTCTGATTCGCATTCTCGTATTATCTCGCAAACGGATGTATCTAGTACTCTCGTTCTCCTGGTCTCTTAACTCAATGTCACCATCATCATCGTTCCACATTGTACTTGAAACGGTTTCGTAGCGAACGGCAAATTCAGCTAAACTTATCTCTTCTAGGTCATCTGGTCTTTGTTGGTAGCGATCGAATACATTGTTGAAAACTGATGTTTCATCTTCACTAAATCGTAGAAGTCTGTAACGTTGCTCTGGACGACAGCTATTCACGAAAACAGTTTTTCTTGTACACATCTTCAAAGGCAAATGGCAGAGACGGTATGCCGCTTCTGGGGCACTAACTAATCGTTGACCAAGAATCGCCATTGAAACAACAAACAACTGCTTCCACACATCATTACTTTGCCGTTTTGCTTTTTGTACCGCTTCTCTCACAACATCGCCACAATCATTGGGTTCGCATTTGCTAGCATACTTGGCAATATAATACGCAACAGCTGTTACGGTCCCACACGGTTGTACGTCCATATTTGCTGCCCAAATTTTCAAAAGAACGGAATTGTAGTTATTAATCATAACTTCGTCTGCATTTCTTTGTAATTCACAAAAACGTCCATTACTACGAAGAGCGTCATCAGGTTCTAAGCATTTCGTTATGGTACTTATAGGCCTTGGGAATCCAAAACGACAGCAACCAGTATTTCGATCTTTATAGCATGTCGTGGAGTGTTTGTGGGTTTGTAACCTTTTAACCAGCTCCGCATTATCACCGTCAAGTGAGCATGACACGACCTGATCGATTACTCTAAGGCCTTCAGGAGTATCAAAATCGGGAATAGAGTTGCACCACAAAAGCATATGTAAATGTGGGCTTCCTCTGTTCTGAAACTCTATCCTATGCCAATAGTCGGTGATAGCTCCTCCTAAACAGTCAGGATTCATTTTCATAAATCTCATGAGCGCATTCACCCTTAGCGTGAACTGTCGAGCCACAACTACTGGGTATTTTTGTACTAGTTCGAGTCTTTCATTAAATGGTAAGTCTTCAACAGCATCCGGCATTGCATCTGGGCGTCCGTCAGCAATAAGTAATGCTTTAATCATGTCCGGCCAATTGAGGTCGTTACAAGAAAATGTAACAAACCATGTTGGAGGACCAAGACTCCGCACCATGGCAATCAACTCAGCGCAACATCTTCTCCAATATGCAGCCGATCCCCTTATGTTTCGCATCGTCAGGTGCATATTATCGACAAGACCTTGAGGTGTATGTTCACCTTGCTTCATTCGGCACGAGACAGAAACACTTGCCTTAGCCTTAAAATATTCCACAACCGATAATGCAAAAAATAAGTAGTCGTTTCTTTGAAATCGATTATCATTGCCCATAATTCGAGCCTGAAAATAATCAAGCGCAGTTATAGAAATATCTCTGTTTTCACCGAATCCGTTTTTCCCTTCAGGGAAAAGAAAGTACCAGCACAGCTCTTCCATTCTTAATTCTCTCTCTAGATTGATTGGTGGTGCGGTCTTTCTTTGGACATCGACAATTCTGACTTGATCATTTAAATCGTTTCTATTGCTAGCGTTAATAATAGTATCTAAATTCGGCACATCTTCGTCAGTAGAATATAGTAAACTTGTCGAAAAAATAACTCGTCTTTCTACATTATTTGAATCTGCTCCTATAGGAAGTACTGTAGTGGTGGAATCATGCGACCTACAAATAGTGTTGGGAGGTGACACAGTTACAGAAGTATTTATTACCGCTTTATCATTGCCTGTAGTAGTGTCATTAGATGATACAGTAGGTATGCTCGTATTGATCATACCTTTATAGGAACACGTGTATACAAGTGACTCCTGAGTGACGACGTGCTCTATGTTTGGAGGTCCGCCATGCAATAATTCAGGGTGTGATGTTCGAGAAGCAACCTGTTGTAGTACCTCTCCCTCTTCGATGCCAATAGAAATGGGGGTAATGCAATATATGTTCAAAAAGTGTTCATTACCTGTATTTATCCATAAATTACGCCGTAAGATTACGAATAATTTACTAATATTTACAAAGCGCATGCAACATGCTGTACCTCTAGATGACGCTCTACAACCCTTTGGCCCCCTAGCATGAGAATCAAATAGCCAATAATACATATTGCCAGATATGTGTTGACATGCAATAGCAACGGAAACTGAATTGCTTGTTAGGATTCCGCAACGGTGATTCCTAAAAAAACTTATTAAAGCATTCTCCAAATTAGGAAATCCTGTTTCACTTTGATCTCTATCGATATGACCGTCTATCGAACTATTGTTTTGCACATTTAAATTTACCTAACCATTGCCCATTGAATAATAAACGTGGCAGAATTTCTCTTAATGCTAAATATTCAGCATTTAATTCCCCAGCATCAGGATTATCTCGTGTTTCAATACATTGGTGGTAGAAAGAATCCCCAATAATAATTATGTAATCAATGTCACTCACTGCCCATGTATTTGCATCTGATAAAACAAATGCAGCACAAGCAACTGCCGCGACAGCGGTACATTGCTTTCCACGAGATTCTACGTCAAATCGGTCATTTCCTTGATGAAATGAACCACGCAAAATAGATACATCGTTGTTGATGTTTATAAACCTGCTGGATTGATCTTCTTGTACTTGTCGTACAAGCATATTTTGATGAGACCCATCAGTCTGTATTTGTAGATTACCGCAATTATCATAAATTTCAGAAACCTGAATTATTTGTGTGATATCATAGTCTAATACATTGTCAAAATTTGGTATGACGTCTCGATACAAGCTGTTATGTTTTAGTAGCCATCTTAGGGCAGTTTTTACTCTATCAATGTTTATATTGAACTGTCTTTGCTGTTCTAAGTTCTCTCGAGTTTCTACTACAATAACCAATCCTGCACTAGTAAGTGGAAGTGGCAGTTGCTCAGCAACTTCGACAACGTCTTGTGCAAATAAAACCACTTGTCCTTTACACCAATTTTGGCTGAACCTATTCTGTACTTTAATAATTTTAAGGAACGGGATCATTCGTGTCAGTAGACGTTGCTCTACATCAGACAAACAAGCTAGTTCTAGTGGTATTGGTGCGACGTCCATTTTGTTCCAATAAGCTTGAGCAGGAACTTTGCGTTTTCGCAGATTAGTAGAGCATCGAGAACATGTCACGATTTTATCCATTTCTACCAATTCATTGGGTAGTAAATCTTGTCGAAATGAAGATTTCAAATGGCATCTCTGCTTGGGGTACAATAATTTTCTACAAATACTACATGGCACATCTGCAAAAACGTTGATGATAGATAAAAAAGTATCCTCTCCAATAAATCTATTTCTGCGTCGTGTCTCACGCATGTTCTCCAAGCGATTTTGACTCTGCTCCTCATTTTCAACTCGCAGTGATTCATAATTGCGCTCTTTCATAACATTGTGTCGGTGTTCACGCTGTTCGGGAGTCTCATTGCTCAACCGTTCTCGTATAACATTGTGTCGGTGTTCACGCTGTTCGGGAGTCTCATTGCTCAACCGATCTCGTATCATAACGTGTCGGTGTTCACGCTGTTCGGGAGTCTCATTGCTCAACCGATCTCGTATCATAACGTGTCGGTGTTCGCGCTGTTCGGGAGACTCGTTGCTCAACCGTTTTCGTATGACATCGTGTCGGTGTTCACGCTGTTCGGGAGTCTCATTACTCAACCGTTCTCGTATGACACCGAGTCGATGTTCACGCTGTTCAGGAGTCTCGTTAGCCAGTCGGTTTCGTATAACATCTAGACGACACTCACGCTGTTCAGACGACTCGCTACACAAACGTTCCTGGATACGATTAAGTCGACGACTCCGATCACTTTGCGACTCCTGTGACAATTGAGAACGCATGTAATTTCTCATCTGATTTAATCTAGCATGATAAGCCAATGGTGATTCCTGGGAACGAGATATAATATTGCGTTTGCAATTCTTCGATAGACGCTCCTTATTTTCTTTAATGGTTTCTTGTATTCTGTTCTTCCTCATCCGGGCGGCACCTTTAGTTGGTCTACCCATGGTGCTACTTAACTTAATAAATAATTATGTCAAATAATATTAACACTAAAAAAGGAAAAATAAAAAACTTTAAAAAAAAAAATTAAACCGACTTAAAAAAAAAAACTGCAACACTAAAAAGCTAAAAATAAATTGAATTAAAAAATTAAAAGCGAAAACTTAAAAACACTGAAAAGAAAAAAATAATTTCACCTTATAAATCAAAATACCTTAATTACTGCCTACCTATACCTAATTAAATTTAACATTAAATTTTTTGGAGTCAGAGAACAATAACAAACCCATGATCAGCAAGACGACCAGTCACCACAAGCAGCACCCGTTCAGCTAACCACATATTGCAATACAACTCATGAAAATCATTCAACTGAGTAGATTATGTAAAAAAAAAAATGACTTATAAAGTCAAATAAAATAAACAATTATATAAACTTATATAACCAGTAATAGGTAAGCTAATTCTGGAGAAAGAACATAAACATTGTCTTCAGTTAATCACAGAAACCAACTATTCATATAATTTAAGTAGTTGTTGATAGTATAGTATGCCTTTTAATAAAGGTTGGATTTTACTTTAGTTTTAAACGCATTAAAAGGCAAATCTATATAGGCAAAAAGAATGAAAAATGAAGGAATGACATAAATTAATGTGATAGATGCATGGTGCTCACATAATTTACAAACATTGTAAAATTATACGATATTCCTAACATTTTAACAAGTAATACTAATAATAAGTCAGTGTGTGAGTTCAAGTAATCACAGAATAAAAAATCAGTGTGATATAAAATTATACAAATAAATTGGCAACCAGTTAGATTTTGTCTAAATTCTGAAGTGTCCTATGGATCAGGACCAGCATGTTTCCAAACATTTTTATCTTGGATATAATCCTCTAATTTGTAATATGCTAAAGTGTACTTTTTATATGAGTTTTAAATTTTCTTTCATTTAATGTTAATATATCACAAGGTACCGTATTCTGTTGTAACATTTAACACGGTACTCCATTTGAACAAGTTAACGATGCACTCTCTAAAGTTGTGCATTGGTTTGATGTCAATAGGCTTGTCCTGAACGAAAAAAAGACTAAACTTCTTAAATTTTCAACGCCAAATGTCAGGCAGCCAACAGTTTTTCTTGGAATAACTATTGACAGTAAATTACAATAAACACATAGAAAAATTGTCAGGAAGGCTTAGTTCGGCCGCCTATGGGATTCTTCCCTGGGGAACCAGTACGGACATTAATACTATCTTTGTTCTACAGAAAAGGGTTGTTCGAGCCATTTACAACCTAGGCCCGGGAGATTCTGTTTCGGATAAGGCGGGAGGAAACGCCCGGGTGTCATCACTGCGTGGATCGCCCGGAGGACATGGTGGAGCATACGGCGGAGGTCTTGGGCAGAGCACCGCCGTGTCCTCGTGGCGGCGATCGGTGGCGGGGATCTCTCGCGTCCGGCCCTGGTCCAGGCCATGGTACGGAGCGAGAGGGCATGGGAGGCCGTCACCTCCTTCTGCGAAGCACTAACGCTCGCGAAGGAGGAGGCGGAGCGCGTGAGGGAGAGGCAAATTTCGCGCCCTCACGCCCCTAGCCGCCGCAGGAGGAGACGCCCTGGGCGTCGGGAATCGATTGCCGATTCCCGGCCACCGTAGGCGTGGGCTTGCGGACGGTGAGCAATGGGTAGCTCGCCGTCCGGTAAGGACCAAGCCCGGGTCGACGGCGCGTTGTGTTCCACGCGCACCTCAAAGAGATGTTTGGTCTATTTTAGTTACTTCCACAGTATTATGTCGTATGGCATTTTACTATGGGGTCGGGCTGCTGACATTGAATCCATTTTTATTTTACAAAAGAGAGCTGTCAGAGCCATTTATAATCTAAGTCGTCGCGAATCTCTCAGGGAACTATTTAAAAAGATTAATATTATGACGGTACCTTGCCAATTCATTTATGAAAATATTATGTATGTGAGAAAAAATCTACATCTTTTTAATAAAATAAGTGATAGACATAATTTTAATACTAGAAATAAAGATAAAATAGATCAACCATTTTTCAGACTATCTAAAGTAAATACATCTTTTATGGGGTACTGTGTTAAATGTTACAACAGAATACCTTGTGATATATTAGAATTAAATGAAAGAAAATTTAAAACTCATATAAAAAGTACACTTTGTAAACAAGCATATTACAAATTAGAGGATTATATCCAAGATAAAAATGCTTGGAAACATGCTGGTCCTGCTCCATAGGACAATTTAGAATCTAGACAAAATCAAACTGGTTGCCAATTTCATTGTATAATATTATTAATTTTATATTCTGTGATTACTTGAACTCACACACTGACTTATTATTAGTAGTACGTGTTAAAATGTTAAGAATATCGTATAATTTTACAGTGTTTGTAAATATGTGAGCACCATGCATCTATCACATAATTAATTTATGTCATTCCTTCATTTTTCATTCTTTTTACCTATCGTGGTATAGTAATCTTATTCTAGGTGCATCGTCTTCACATATAATTATATAATTAATGTATACAGAATATTGTGAAAATATTTTAAAAGAGTAACGGTGGAGTTTCTTGCCCATTCTTCTCCATACGAAAACGACCTTTTGGAATGGGCGACTAGAATCAATTATTATATTTTTTTTTTCTGTAAATGTTGACGTTCATAAGTGCCTTTTTTGTGCCTAAATGAAATAAATTATTTGACTTTGACTTTGACTTTGATGTCAGCAAGTGAAGGGGTCCGATGAGACCATTGCCTGCCGGGGTTGCGGGAAAGTCCGAAAGTGATACCGTGGCCCCCTGGCATTGCACAGGCAACAGAAGGAACACGGGTGGGTTTTAGTCAGTAAGAGTCTGACACGCCCTCCTGCACCCAGAGCGGGAGAAGTCACTTGATGATTTCCCATCCACAAAAAAAAAAAAAAAAGGCCCGGGAGATTCCCTTCGAGAAAAATTCAGAGATATAAATCTTCTGACTGTAGCCTCACAATATATTTTTGAAAACCTATTGTATGTACAGACGCCAGCAGTTCAACCTACCCGAAACTGTCAAATTTTCCCAATCAACTTTGAATCTTTACTTTATTACTAATAAAGTTGAAAATCTATTACAAAAAATTACAAATTGTAGATAGTTGATGTATGTACACAAAAATATATGTATAAAATTGTAAGAAAATGTCCGGTATTCATAGTTTAAATACCAGGAATAAACACAACCTTACTGTACATCACACACGTCTCCACAGAGTAGGCAACTCGTTCATGGGTCAATGTATACGATTTTACAACAAACTTCCCATTGAAATTCGAAACTTATCCATTAAACGATTTAAAAGCTGTATTAAAACCAAACTGAAAAATGGTAGGTACTATAAAATTTCAGATTATTTAGAAGATAAAAAGCTTGGGATTGAGCTGCTCGCTCTGTTTAGCCCTGTGATAAAACCATAAAACTTGACATTTTAATTATTATTTTAAATCATTAAAATATACCAATGTCTATATTTTTTTAAAAGTATTGTAAACTTTGTAAAGTAACCGTAAAGTACAAATAGAGAACCTCGTCACTTCTATGATTTAAAATATTCATAATTGCTTGATATTATATCGAATAATGACCATCATACAACTACTAATAGTAAAAAACCCTATTACTTAAAGTTTTCTAAACATAAAAAATACCTTAAAAATACCTCTTTTTGTTAGCAGAAATGACCACTATTTGTTTTAAAACTTAGCTAAAATTTATTTATGTCGCTTAATAATAGGGGTTAAAGTATGAAATTGCTGTTTTATTGTAATAGGTACTTCGAATTGACATAGATCCTTCATGGTTTGAGATTTTTGAGTGAAACTTTTTTCACATGGTACCTATCTATAAAGTTCTTCTTTTAAAAATGTGCAACATTTGATTATAGACTTTCAGTTGTTAAGAGAGTTTGAGAAACCGTTTCAACTCTACAGAAACTGCAATTAGAAACCATTGGTCACCCTCCGTATTCGCCAGACCATGCTCCAACGGACTCCTATTTTTTTCGTGATTTGGACAATTTTCTACGTGGTAAAAAGTTTTCTTCTCAGGAGGCAGTACAAAATGCTTTCACACAGTTTGTCGAATATAGATCACGAGAGTTCTATCGCAAAGGCATAAATGACCTTCCTATTAGATGGCAGCCGTGTATAGATAATAATGGTAATTATTTTGATTCAAAAAACTAATTTCAATTTTTCAGTACAAATCGGCAATTTCATACTTTAACCCCTAATACTTAATACGTTATCTTAGTTTTTAAACATTACTGTTCATGGTTGTTAAATAAATTAAGAAAATGTTAGTATGAAAAATGCAACTTCTTTAAAATTCTCCATACAAAACGCCAATTTCATAGGTGGGGACCCAATATCTGGGGGTACGGTAGTGCCCCTGCCAAGTCGAGCAAAAAAAAACGGCACCGCCACCGCCGTACCATCCTTTTCTCGAAGCAGTTCAGGCCATTTTCGACCCCCCTATAACTTCATTGTGGATAAAACTAGAAGCCTGAATTTTTAGTAAACAAGCAGGCGTTGTATAAACACGGTATATTTCAAATTTTATTCAATTTGAACCAGTAGTTTAAGAATTATAACTAATCAAAGTTTCTTAATTATGTCACTCACTAACTGACCGATCATCAAAACTCTAAGGCACTTCTAGCAGACATAGAAGCTTCAAATTTAGAATACAATTAGTGTTGTAGTGTATAAATCAAGGAAAAATTAAAATATTGGTTTTTCGGTCCAGTTTTCAAAATTCACCAACTGGTAAATGCAGTTGGTAATAAGGGTAGATAGGTAAATTATGTTCAAAGGTAACTTGTAATAAAATAGTCAAAACTTGTAAAATGGTCAACGGAATGAAAAAGCAAGAATGGGACACAGGAAAATAATGGGTTAAGTAATTTATTAATTTTAAAAAACTTGAGTGCGGCAGTGAGTTACAACGACGCAAAAATTGAAACAGTAAAAGAATTCAACCTACTCGGCTTATCCATAGATACACATTTAAATTGGAAATCACATATTAAAAAAATCAGGTCAAAGCTATCAAAATTTTCCTATGCCCTCCGTGAAATAAAAAAATCCACAAATCTCTCCACTGCTCTGGTTACGTATTATGCCTATGCATACGCATGGTTAAACTACGGCGTAATATTATGGGGAAATAGTACAGACGCATCAACACTATTCATACTACAAAAACGACTGATTAGAATACTAGTTAACATAGATAACACAGACAGCTGCAAACCCCATTTCCAAGAACATAAACTTCTAACCCTACCTTGCATATATATCTTGGAAATGTGCAAATTTGTTAGAAATAATCAAAAACTCTTTACTACACGCGAAAACATACAGACTCGCTACACACTACGACACAAAAACAGACTAAACCAACCAGGTTCAAAGCTGAAAATTCACTCCACAAGCACTTTAGTAATGTCAGTTAAAATATTTAATAAACTACCTGATGAAATTAAAAATGAACAAAAATTTAATATCTTTATAAATAAATTAAAACAATTCCTAATCTGTAAATGTTATTATAATGTACATGAATATTTAAATGATAAATTTAATAAATAAACAATAATAATTTATTTCTAATTACCAATGATAATAATAATATATGTATAATTTAAATAAATATTAATGTTTAAATCCAATATATGAGTGGTAAAAATTATATGTACACGATTAGTTATCAGCCTACCTACCTACACAAAACGAAAGAGTAGATTAATATTAAAATTGTTAACAAATAGCTATAATAGCCCTCCTCCTAATTTGTATGTTGTTATGCCCGACAGGGCCCACAATGCTCCAAAACTAATGTATGTCTTTATGTACCTACCACCTAAGTTCACATTGTGGAAGGCAATAAACGTATTGAGTATTGAGTATTGAGTGCCGTACATTAGTTCAATTAATACTCTGTTAAGCTTGATGTTGTAATTAATTTTCTGTTAGGTACATTGACAGTGTCTATAGTAAGGATTAACTTTAACCGACGTTTGACGAGTGCGGCCCTACATATTACTAATGAAAAAGAACACGACGCGGCCACTCTCGTGTCGTATGTATGTTTGAGTGTTGCCATGCCAGCTACGTACGTGCGTATTCATATGTGCCTAAGTAAGAATGTATAAATGTAAATAAAAAGAAGATTTAAAAGAAGGAGTCGATTATGGTAATTCAAGATACAAAAAGCTTTTGAAAAGCAATGATATTAGAAGTAAAAAGACGTAGATAGGTTACCTACCTAACATTTTATCTTCAAAAATGGCACTATGTCACAATATTATATGACACGTGGAAGTAGGATGGCATGTCGTAATTATCGGGAGCGAAAAAGAGACAAAACGAAGAAAATGTGGCTAATTAGCCAACTTTTGACGTGCCACTTGCGGAACGTTTGTAACCTATCTACCTCTTTTTACATATAATATCATTGTTGAAAAGGATAGAATCTAAAGTTGCTGAGATAAACGAAAAAGGGAAATTGTCGATGATGATGCTGCTGAAAACCCTTTAGACTTTGAAGCTGTGGAAGCTATAAACGCAATGAATGACTTTTCAGAGAATAAATCTGGCAGAAGAAGAGCAAACTGATCTTCAAAGTATGATCGCAAAACTTAATACCGATCAATCAAAAAAGAGTCATCAATATGATCACAAATAAATGGACACAACTGATAATAACTCTGACGTTTTACGCTGTTTTGTGAGTGCAACTGGTGGCACTGGAAAGAGCTTTTTAATAAAAACTCTGAAAGTTTGGGTTAAGGCGTATTTAAACAAAAAACCGCCCAAGTGCGAGTCGGACTCGCCCATGAAGGGTTCCGTAGCAGCAAGTAACATAGTAAAGGGTGTCTCAGAAAGAGTGCACTTTTTAAAATTGGATAATTTTTTTTTTCATTACAGGGGCAACTCTGAAATTTGACAGCTGTCACCTCTGTTTATTCCGATTATTAAAAATGGAGAGCTTTTCGAAAGAACAACGCGTAATAATTGTGAAAACTCATTACAAAAATGGGGAAAGTTACGCTACTGTGAACGGCATTCGTTACAGGAATAATGATAACGGACTTCTTGTGGCCTCAACTGGACGGCATGAATCTGGACAACATGTGGTTTCAGCAAGACGGCGCAACCTGCCACACCGCGCATGAAACAATCGACTTATTGCAGCAACGATTTCCAGAACACATTATCTCACGAAATTCTGGTGTCAACTGGCCACAAAGATCGTGCGATTTAACGCCGTGCGATTTTTTTCTTTGGAGTTTTGTGAAATCTCGGGTTTGTGCGAATAAACCCGAAAAAATTCCTGAGCTCAAATCGGAAATCCATCGCGTCATCGGTGAGATACAGCCACATCTCTGTGCAAAAGTCATGGAAAATTTCATGAAAAGAGTAATGTTTGTCATCGGAGCTGTGGGGGTCATTTGCCGGATGTTTTATTCCGTACTTAATCGGAACATGTCTTCTTTACAATACAATAAAAATATCACAACTCTGTCATAAAATACTTGTTTTTATTTTAAAATGAAAAAGTGCACTCTTACTGAGACACCCTTTATAAAAGTTCTTGTAGTTCGTTGTAACTTTGATCGATGTTTTAATAATAGTTTACGATTTATGACGTATTAAAAAAAAATACTTACTAGATCTCGTTCAAACCAATTTTCGGTGGAAGTTTACCTGCAGGGCTAACATGACAAGCGCGAGAAAGCTCTTTTTCTCGTTTTGTCGATATTTGTCTACGATTCTGAAGTTATTCTAATCCCTAACATGACCGTAAACGACGAGATATCTCGAAAAAGGCACTTTGACACTTCTATATCTCGCGACGAGAAACCGATGTTGCGAGTTATTAAAAACAAATTATTTTTATGATAGCAACATCGGCTTGAGATTTCGTTTCATTCATTCAATGGTGCCGATTCTCTTGTCACAAATGCCTCTAAACTAGACTAAAAATCACCAAAATTTTGATTATTCTTGTCAACCGACGATTTTCCATTCTGAAATAGACTAAAGTGACACAACTATATTTTTGTTTGACGGCACTGTGCTATTAATTTAGTGAAAATGGCAATTTTGCTGTTCAGAATTTTACGTTCTTCACCTAAAATTTTGATTGTCTAAGTATTTAATAAATAACTAAAATTCACACCAACACCTCGACGGTGCAAAAACAATACTGTCTTTTTTTCTTTTCTCTAGCTTATATCTCGAAAATGGTGTGTCCTATCGCAAAAATAAAGAAAATTTCGACCCCCTTTATGAAACCCCTAAACCCCTAACACAACATGTAGGTAATATTTTTTCATATTTTCCACACAAAAAACGAAAAATTCCATATAAAACACGTCGTTTCAATATAAATAGTAGTTTAAAACTAAGTATTTTCATTATTAATATATTGTAAAATAAAATGATGACTAAAATAAGTACAATTATGAAACTGCCATGTTATTTTGGAGTTTTTTTTTTGTATCATAATTTTGTCTACTCTTCTCGTCGTCAAAATCGACGACGAGTAAATACGACTAAATGATAGAAAAATCGGAGATTATCTCGTGTTGAATTGTCAAAAATCGAGATAACTAAGGTGCCATGTTAGAGTTTGTAGAGAAAACATCAATTTTGACAGAAGGAGTCGACTATTTTGTATGGAAGTGCTGTCAGAAAACGAGAAAGTGACCGAAATAGACAAAAATTACTCACGCGAGAGCGAGTAATTGTCGTGTGTGTCATGTTAGGCCTGCTGGTAATGTACCTACATCATATATTTTTTTTAGTTTTATCTATCTCTTATTTTAGAAGTTACAGGGGGACACACACACATTTTACCACTTTGGAAGTGTCTGTCGCGCAAACTATTCAGTTTAGAAAAAAAATATAGTAGAAACCTCAATATCCATTTTTGAAGACCTATCCATAGACACCCCAAACGTATGGGATTGCTAAAAAAAAAAAAATTGAGTTTCAGTTCTAAGTATGGGGAACCCCCAAAATTTATTTTTTCGTTTCTATTTATGTGTGAAAATCTTAATCCGGTTCACAGAATACATCTACTTACCAAGTTTCAACAGTATAGTTTTTATAGTTTCGGAAAAAAGTGGCTGTGACATACGGACGGACAGACAGACAGACATGACGAATCCATAAGGGTTCCGTTTTTTGCCATTTGGCTACGGAACCCTAAAAAGTGGCAGTTAGTGCTCCAACGGGAATAGCTGCATTCAATGTGAATGGATTGACTATACATAGACTATTGCAGCTGCCTGTGGAACACAAGCAAACACTGAAGTACAAACCACTTTCTGATGAAGTACTCCAAGTTCTGAGATCAGATTTGAAAGAAGTAGTGATGTTTATCATAGACGAAGTGTCGATGATAACTCAATGTTACTTTAACATAGGGTGGAAGGGACATCGACGCGAAAACTGATACCATGGATTCAGTACATGATTCTGAAACCCCATGCGTTGGAATTTTTCGTCGGTTATTTTTTTTTTTAATCTGCTGTTCCATACATTGTGACCGGTATTGCACTTTTCTATGAAAAGCTGTTTTTTTTGCGTAGTATGAGGAGCAGGGCGAGTACGTGCGCGCGCGCGCCGAGCAGACGCACGCGCGGCGCGTGGCGGCGCAGCTGCGCGGCTTGCTGCTGGAGCTCGAGGCGCTGCGGCGGCAGGTAGGTACAAAACCTTAGATAAATATACAATTTATTTAGTGCACACCAAAGAAATAACATAACCATACAAAAGCACAGTATAATTCAATGGCAACAAACATGAATATACAAGGGTGACACTGAAAGTTCTTAGAAAATCAAAAACTGATTAAACTAGCAAGTTATTAGTTTTATTAATTTACCAGCTAGGTGCCAGAGTTTCTCTGAGAGATTTTTTCAAAGATATCGGTATTCTCACAGTGGCATCACAATTCATCTTCGCCAACATCTTATATATTAGGCAAAATATACACTTATACACTAAAAACAGTGATATTCACAATGTTAACACAAGAAGTAAGGATAAACTACGTGCTGATTTCACCGGCTTCATAAAGTTCATAACTCATTTGTTGGGCTTGGTATAACCTTTTATAACAAGCTAACCTCTTCTTTGCTAGATTTGCCTTTTAATGCGTTTAAAACTAAATTAAAGTCCAACCTTTGTTCAAAGGCATACTATTCTATCAACGACTACTTAAATGATAAGAATAGATGGTCGCTGTGATTAACTCAAGACAATGTTTAAATGTTCTTTCTCCAGAATTAGTTTACCTACTGACAGGTTATATGAGTTTATATAATTGTTTATAATTTTACTTTATAAGTCAATTTATTTTAATTTTATTTTATTTTAGTGTTGACATAATCTACTCATTACAATGTTTTTTTATGAGTTGTATTGCAATATGTGGTTAGCGAGCGACCTCGACAATTATTTATTTTATCTCGATGGTCCTAGTTTATCAATTGTAACTTCTAGTTACAGCTATATGTAGGTAAGCGGGCACGCCCTTTATGCCTGGAGGCTTTTTCTTTTTTTTTAGATATTGTTTACTTTTAGTTATTTTTATTTCTGCTTGAGTATAATTCTCGATGCTTTTGGTTGGTATATTGGCGTGTGCTAGCTGTCATATGGCTATTAATTATAGCTATTTAATTTATAATTTAAATTATTTTTTGCATATTGTAAATTGTCTTGCATACTGTTGTATAGAATCATTTTTTATTTTATTTTCTAACTGAACAGACAGCTGTGCTGCTGGGGAGTTTGTTGCGCCACTTCTTCTTCCCAGCAAAAGCACTAGGAAGTGGTGAAGAGTGGGCGTTTTGGGGGACAGTCTTATGTAATTTTGACGTTCGAAAAGTGCTGATTCTCAGCCTAGTTTGAATAAATGACTTTTGAATTTTAAATTTGAATTTATTATATCTTTTCAAAATAGTGTCCATTTGCATCAATACATCGCTACATCCAATGGAACCACTGAGAAAAGCACTTTGCCCACTCGTCCTTAGGGGTGTCTTCGACGGCATTTTGAAACGCAGCCACTGCTTCCTCGTCTTCGTCCATAAAACGTTTATTCCACGTCTGACGTCGCCAAGTAGTCGATTGTTTGCTTGGCGGTGTGCGACGAGGCGTTGTCGTGGTGAAGGAGGATCCTACTGCGAGGTCGTTTCTCCCGAAATTTTTCCAAGACAAGTGGCAAACAATTGTTAGTGTACCACTCTGCAGTAAATAACTGTTTTTCGATCCTCTAAAACAATTGTTGCGTAGTGACCTATCCTTCCGAAGAACGAGGCCAACATCTTTTTTCCCACGCTTCGACCTCTCTTTACGTTAGTTGGCAACTCCTCGGAAGGAAACACCCAGACAGCAGACTGTCTCTTAGTTTCAGGATCATAACAATAAATCCAGCATTCGTCACCCGTAAGTGTGTGTAAGTCGAACATAGCATTTGAGTCACCTGCGTGAAATCTTTGAACCATTTCACGACACCAATCAACACGATGGAGTTTTTGGGCTTCTGTCAAATTATGAGGCATCCACCGGGCACAAACCTTCCTGACCGCTAAATGTTCATGGAGGATTTTCTGCACTTGACTCATACCGATGCCTAAGCTTGTCCGAATCTGCTGATACGTCACTCTTTTGTCAGTCTCTATCATACGCCGCACAACACATGTTATCTTCAGTCGTCGCAGTAGAAGGCCGTCCTTCACGCAGATCATCGGTGAAATTAATGCGACCACGTTTAAACTCATTAAACCAGTTGTAAACAGTAGCACGAGATGGGGCTTCATCGTGAAAGACCAATCAAAGTCTATCATAACTTTCTTGTTAAGTTAAATGACACCGAAAGTCATACAAAAAATATTGTACGAAAAATTTCTCGCGTTAAATTCATGCTGACGGACGTGACAGACAATTTTCAATTTGCCGCCAAATCGTAAACAAATGACAAATGAATAAAATACATACCTACACAATAATATTGGCAGAGTTCCATTTTCAAAATTTGAACTTATTTTTTTATTATTTCGTTTAAAATGGCCAGTTTTAAAAACTTTCAGTGTCGCCCTCGTAAAAGAAAAACAACATATTTTAAAGAAATAAAGTGACACTATGACTATGGCCCACTTTATCACTTTCATCGCGCTGCGGCGGCAGGTACCAACACTTTAGTGTCTTAGCTGTTATGACCAGTGATTGGATATAGGTGAGCTAAAATACCTAAAGTTCGAAAAATAACAGACAAAGTGGACACGCCTTACGAAAAAATATTTTTTCGGGACTAAAAATGTCCCGGGTTTCGGAACATTACTTAAGTAAAACTAAAATTAATCAAGTAAAACAACTGTTGAATTCATTTCCTGTTTCTATGTGTCCTTTCTGTCCGGTAAATAATGGATAACCTTGAAATAGCAACTAATAGACCAGACGGCATTTCAAAAAAAAATACCAAAAAAAAATATATCTCAAGTAAGTACCTACGATTTTTTTGAAAAGAATTGAAATATGTATAGTAAACAATCTAATAGATTATTACCATTTATTGTTTTTCAAATAATTCTCCGCGATATTTAATACACTTTTGCATGCGTTCCAACCAGTTTTTAAAACATTTATTCAACTCCGAAGTGGGGCGTAGTCAAAATGGCCGTTTTGTATGCGTCAACAGCTTCTTGGGGTGAGCTGAAACGTTGACCACGAAGACTTTGCTTAATTTTGGGGAACGTAAAAAAATCGTTAGGGCTCAAGTCAGGGCTGTAAGGCGGGTGATCTAAAAATTCGACATTTTCTGGTGCGAACTTGCATTGTCATGGTGCAGTATCATACGACGTCTTGAGTTGTTTTTTCGAAGCTCTGTGATGACTTGTAGCAAACAAACAGTGGTATGCCAGTCAGCGTTAGCCGTCTTGCGATCTTCTAGTACAATAGTGGCGACGTGACCACCCTTTGCCACAAACGATGCTAACATTTTTTTAAAGTGCTCCGTGAGCACTGCTCGTGCGTCTTTGGTCGGTTTTGGCTCATCTTGGAAGACCCAAACAGTTGAATGCTGCTTGGAATCTGGATCGTAAGCATATTTTCAAGACTCGTCACCACTAACCATATCATAAACGTGTTTTGACTCTCCTCGGTTGAATCGCTGCAGAGTTTTGCGACACCATCTAACACGGGATGCTTTTTGGTCGTCACAAAAGTGGTATCCAACGAGAGATCAAGTTTCTTTATCGCCGAGTTCTTCGTGGAGGATTTTTCACGGTATGTCACATGACGATCTTCGACGATTAGCTTTATATTAGGCGGTTTTTGGACGACCTTCACGTGGCTTGTCACTGAAGCTAGAGTGCCCACGTTGAAATTCTAAATACCAGCGTTCTACAGTCCTAAGACATGGTGCTGCATCACTAAACACAGAAGTGATTTCCTCAAAGTGATTTCCTACAACTTTCAAAGGGGATTAACGCGACTTCAGCGTTAATCCCCTTTGAAAGTTGTAGAAAATTATCGCACGTATATTTTCCTTTGATATTTCCATTTTTACAACCGACTTGTCACCTTTGAATAGACGCTACAATAAAACTATTCTACCGATCAAAAAACAATCTTTTGTTTTCGAATTCTAAATTCAAAAAGATGAAAAAGCCATGTGTTTTTTTTTAAATAATTGCGGGAGGTTTGCAAACGACCCGACTTAAAAGGCAGCCCTCGTATCAGCACTCCATAGTCTTACTTACGAGTACTAGGTTCCGTAATACTGCTTGGATTTTATTGTGATTATGACGTGTTATGTTTAGGTACCCTATAATAATATCGTTACCTATGTACGGCGTATACTATATTAAAAGCAAACTATTAAGTGTGACGAGCTGAAAATAATTTCACGTGTTAGTACTCCTGTATTATTTACATATTATATATGTACGAGGGTGAATCAAAAAATTCTTGGAATCAACATTAAAAAATGCAAAGATTTAAACAAAAATATTTTATTTTTCTACATAATCTCCCTCCAATGCAATGCATTTAGAATAACGCGTTTCTAACTTTCTTATTCCTTTGTTAAAAAATTGTTTTTCTTGACTCTCTAAAAACTCCTCTACGGCCATAACCGCGTCATTATCGTAAAATTTTGTTCCACGAATGTCCTCTTTTAATTTTGGGAATAAGTGAAAATCACTTGGGGCTAAGTCCGGAGAATATGGTGGGTGGTCAAGGAGATTGAAGCCAGCACAGCGGATTGCGTTGAGCGCAACTTCCGATCGATGAGCAGGAGCGTTATCTTGAAGAAACAACACGCCCAACGATAGTTTTCCACGACGTATTTCTTTAATCGCTTCACGCACTTTCGGGATTAAATTTGCATAATAGGGTCCATTAATCGCCAGACGATTAATGGACCCCATGTTTTCTACGTGTATTTATATTATGGAAATCGCTTCTAATTTTGAAAAGTCCTAAGTTTTTCCGAACATACAAAATACTTTCTAAGATATAAAGAGAAGGCTGAGTTAGTATATCAATTTCTTTGAATTTATTTCTAAGGGACTCACGAGATCCCATTTTATAGATAGCGCGAATAGCCCTCTTTTGTAAAATAAAAATGAAATCTACGTCAGCTGCCGATCCCCACAGCAAAACGCCATAAGACATAATACTGTGGAAATAAGCAAAGTATACTAACCTAGCTGTTGCTACATCAGTCATCTGCCTTATTTTTCTTACTGCATATGCAGCCGAACTTAATCTACCTGAAAGAACTCTAATGTGGGCGCCCCATTGCAATCTCGAATCTAAAGTAATTCCTAGAAATACGGTTTCCGTAATAGCTTCTAGTTTCTTACCATCAAGTTTTAAATTTAGACCTACTTGAGGTACATTTGATAATGAGAACTTAAGACATTTAGTTTTGTTCGCATTAAGTAAAAGATTATTAGCTGCGAACCATTTCGAAAGAACTGCTAGACTATCGTTGACATGTATAGCATCCGTATCTTTTCTATCAATTTTAAAAATAAGAGAAGTGTCATCAGCGAATAGAATTATGTCTGATAAGTTAGCCATCATGTAAGGAAGGTCATTAATATAAACTAGGAATAGGAAAGGGCCAAGAATTGATCCTTGAGGCACGTCCATCTTAACTAGAGACCCCAAGGATGTCGCCCCGTTAATGTTTACTTTTTGCTGCCTGTTTGATAGATAGGAAAGAACAAGATCACCAGCTTGTCCACGAATTCCGTAGTGGTGTAATTTACAGATCAGTGTTTTGTGGTCAACGCAGTCAAACGCTTTTGAGAGGTCACAGAAAATGCCAATTGCATCCTGGGACTTCTCCCAGGATTCCAAAATGTGACTGATGAGTTTTACTCCAGCGTCAGTCGTCGACCTACCTTTCGTGAAACCAAACTGGTAACTATGTAAAATCCCATTTGAATTAAAATGTGACAACATCTGGTCTAGCATGATTTTTTCATATATTTTACTCAATGCTGGTAGCACAGATATAGGTCTATAATTAGAGGGATCACTCTCAGTACCTGATTTGAAAATTGGTACTACTTTACTATGTTTCATTAAATCAGGAAACGTACCGCTATCTAAACATTGATTAAATATGCCTGTTAGGACAGGGGCAATTGAGTCAATGATATCTCCAAGAACCTTAACGGAAATCCCCCATAAGTCTTCAGTGTTTTTTATGTTAAGACTTTTGAATGCTTTTGTAATTGTGACAATAGAAATAGGCTTGAATTCAAAACTTGGAATGTCCTTACTGAAGTTTTCTTTTAGAAGAGATTCAGCTAATATAGATGATGAGGGGAGAGATTTCGTAACCTCTATTGGGATGTTCGTAAATAAATTTTCTAGTGCCTCAGCAACTTTTAACTTATCTGAAATGGTTTCATTATCAATTTTTAAGGACAATTCATTCTGATCTCGCTGTTTTGTGTTCCCAGTTTCTTTGTTAATTACCTGCTACACAGCTTTTATTTTATTGTTAGAAGTACTAATTTTGTTACTTATTAATTTAGATTTAGCTTGGGCGCAGACTCGTTTGAATATTCTAGAGTAGTTTCTGACATAATTATGAAGGGATGATGACATAATCAGAAGTCAATGATTTCTCGTTGTACAAATTATATAAAATATCTCTGCTTTTTCTAATGCCAGCAGTAGCCCATTCATTAAATTTTGGTTTAGTATTGATTGTTACTTTTTTACAGGACATGCTTTATTGATTTCATGGCATACTGTAGAAAATAATGTACCGTAGTTTATATTGGGGTCTTGTGAATCAAAACTAGCAGTTGAGAGATTGCTAAGAACATTATTATTAAACGTTTTCAATTTTTTTTTTTGTGAGAGGTCTTCGCTCGCTCGGCTCGCGCGCGGTTGTCACAGTTCCAACATAACCTATGAACTGCCGAACTATTTATCTAACTGCCCATTCCAACATGTTTACTGGCCATTCATTCATTAGCATTACACTACTTGAGTATTTTTTTTACTGACCTTGTAGGATGAAATTACCGACCAATTTTCGTTTTATTACCATGATTTACAGTCAAACTAATTTACCAACCGCCTAAAAAATTGAATTAGGTACTACCCGTTTTTTTTTTCAACTGATCATAATAACCTCTCTAATGTTTAAATAACAGTTGTTACCCTTTGCTTTGCTCAGAGGCGCAGCCCTTGCAAAATTTTTAGGGGTTGCGAGATCTCCAAGTGGCGCCCCTCTTTAAATACAAAACCTTATTGTTCCTTTTCTATGTAGTTGCTTAATTCGTGATTATAAATTTTAATAGTATAAGAACTACCACATATCGACAGGTGTATCTGCGGGACAAGCACAGTGGTGTCTGTTGCACAAAAAGCAGTTGTTCTGCTCATTCGTGTTAAAGAAATGCCGTCCATCCCGCTCGCACTACTGTGTGGCGCTCGACAACGCCACTGTGCTTGCCCTGCTGAGGTGACAAGTTATTGAAAACCTATGAGTTTGTTTTGTTCGGACAATATGCCGGTCGTTACCTTTGTGGCACACTTGATCGCTAGCGTGGCTGCCATATATGCTACAAGCTATGCTATGCTATGATTTGACAGTCAATTTACTAAGATAACAGTGGATGCTAGAGTAAATTTAGCACCCTGCCAGCCACGGCTTGGTTAGATTTTCTTTTGACCATTCCTAGTGGAAACAGCAGCTAGGTACTTGGTTAGCGAGCGGAGCGAGCTCGAAAATTTTAACTTTAAATCTGATCGATGGTCGGGCAATAACGAGTCGGTGACCGGTGATCACCGGTGCCCGGTGGTAGTGTTTTGGTTGACTTCGGCGCCCGGTGCGGTCGCACCGCTCAAACTGCCCTAGGCCGCCACTGGCTTTGCTTTGTTGCTTGTTTACAAAGTGATCACTCTTTTAATATAAGTTTTAAATTGTCTTACTAACTAGATCTATTCTACTGGTTTTTTGTGAGAATAGATGACAAGTAGCTTCTCTAGTTCGTTTAAATAAAGATTTCAATTGAGATTATTAATGAATTAACGAGTTGAATGTCGACGCAGGTGCGCGACGTCGATCGCGCGCGCTTCGACGCGCTGACGCAGCGCTCTCGCGACACCACGCTGCGCGCCATCGTGGACTACCTCGGTAAATATACCACCGCCTCACTCCCGCAGGCCCAACATCACCATTCTCCGTCATCATCAGCATTCTCTTCCCTCATCCCAAGTTAGTCGTGGTCAGCGCAACATATCTTTTCCTTCCGAAGTTTTCTATTAGTCGTCATCTCGGTAGTCGTACACAAACACTAACACATGAACTTTATGTTAAGTTTGCTCATGTATCATAACGTTCATGTATGACGTAATCTTGATTCGGCAATACAAATGTATCTGCCTAGCCTTTCCCGAACATGTTGGGATCGGCTTCCAGTCTAACCGGATGCAGCTGAATACCAATATTTAAATGGAACGACTGCCTGCTGACTCATCACAACCAAGTTATTGGGTAACATGATACCTCTTGAGTTTTATCAGAATTGGGTACTATGTTTAAGGACCAGGCTTGCTTCAACGAATGCCATTCAAAAAGAGTTGGTGAAATCGACCCAAGTGTGCCCAAGTCAGCAGTGCCGAACAAGACAGTTCTTTTATTTTGTAAAACTTGTCTTGTAGGTTTAATAGAGGACAGCTGTAGGGCGCTCGTGTCGTCCGCGGGCCGCAGTCGACTGACGGGTGAGCTCGGCTGCATGCGCGTGCTAACGGACTGAGTGCCAATTTCACCAATGAAACAATATGATCAGCACATCTAAACCGACTTCAGGAGTTGTCATTGTTGTGGAATATTGACACTGACAGCTCTTGAACGCAGTTTAGATGTGCTGATCGCGTTCAGTTTCATTGGTGACATCCGCCCTGAATGGACAGTGGAGTTTTGTGCTATTAACGCTGTTAGCACATTGACGCATACTCTTCCATATATTTTGTTTTATTACGCAATGTTTCCGCTGCCTGCCTTGGTGTGCTAACGGCTTCACTAAATCATGTTAGTTCTGTCGATGTCGATGGAGCGTGGTGCATGCTTCACTGCGTCGCGTGTATTACTGCAGCGTGCCACTGTCACGGATTAGGCCGGCAGGCCAACAAATGCCTATGCTAAGCCCTCATACGTATCAGTGGTTGCCTGAGCGTTTTGATCTGGCTGACATTTCGTGGCGGTTCAGTGCCTACAATTTGAGAGGCATATTAAAATACATAAAGCGGCTAGCAGCCCGCGCGGTGGTCTACCGCTAGTTCGTATACAATGTATGAGATGAATGCTTAGGCCCACTCGCACCACAAATCACTAAATGCGTAGGTACTAACTTTAAAACATTTCTGTCTCTGTCATTTTCAACTAATTGATAGAAACACGTTTAGCAATAATCGCATTACCTAAGTTATTTGTGGTGCAAGCGGGCCTTAATCTCGCGTTGGCATTTTGACCCTTCGCCTTCTGTCAAACCATTCAGACTGACCTGCGACAAACTTCTTCGTGTTAGGAGCTCGCTCTGATCCGGCGACATTGGTCTGTCCCCAGGAACGTCCCCGTTGTCAATAAACCGTAGTGTGTTGGAAGATCCGGTGGCGGCGAGTGCCGTGTCCACGGACTCGGTGGGGGTGGTTGCGCATGCGCCGTACGACGGTGACGGTGAAAGTGACGCAGGCGCTCCGGCGGAGTTCGCGTCGCAGATTCAACTCCAAGTCGATGACCATGTGAGAATAATTTCACTACTTCTTCTTTTTCGTGGGTTTAGTGACTAACCTAGTGTCAGAGTTTTAAACCCGCCCGCTAAATAATAATAATATAATTATTTCACTACTAATTTGAAGGTTTAGGATAAACTTTGAATTTCTCTTTAAGCCTTAAAATGGATTGGAGACGCCTATGTCCAGCGGGGGACTGCTGTAGGCTGATGATGATGAAAGCTGCTCCTAATGTTGCATGTCTCAGGCTGTGGGGCTGCAGGAGCGCGAGGCGCTGCTGCGAGGCTGGAGCGAGCTGCAGGCGGAGCTGCGCGCGCTGCACGACGTGTGGCAGTCCGCGCAGGCCGCCGCTCTGGCGCAGCGCGACCAGGTCAGACTCATTGATTTCAGCTGTATGCTTGTACAGTCACAGCAATAATTGTTTTTGTTATTTTTGTCAGAATCTGCTTTACTGACTAAGTTTTATACAGGTGATTTTTTGTAACGTGACATTAATAGTTACCTTAACCGTTGCAGTTACAGGGAGACGGTATGGAGAGACTGAGAAATTTTGATCCCATTCGCAGATTTAGAAAAATATTACTATTCACAAAAACTTTGTTTCACGCTAATCGATCCTGTTTCTTATAATGGATAAGGATCAAAAAACTCTATCGTACGTTTGAGTACTAGAAAAGTCAGAAGTCGTAAAAAAGCTTTTACCGATATATTTCGTTGGAAATGAGACTCCCTCTCATTTCACCATCGTCATCGTCATCACTTTTTAGGATTCCGTACGTCCGAATGTCCGAATGAAAAAAGCTGTACTTACCCTTATCACTCGTGTGTCTGTCAGTCTTGAAAAGAAATTGCATTGCATTGCTTGCAAGAGCAACGATCTATCAATTTTTTTTTCTCAAGACAAATAAAATTATAACGCTGTAGGGTTGCTGGTTGTAAAATTAAAGCCCCGTTGAACTTGATGATACTGAATTGGCAACTTAACTTATATTACGATACACGTTACAATAATACCTATATGTATCATGTGGCACTGGCAACCCTAAGTGGAGGGATGAAAGGGATTACGTGGCAATCGCCCTTCAACCTCCCCTAACTGACTAGTTTCCTGAAGACTGCTAGGCTATCGAAGCAGGAACTTGTCGAACTAAGGATCAGAGCTGGCTGCGTGGCTACCGGGCTCAAAACCTCTAGTGAATGAGCTTTTGGAATGTGATACGTCGCGACGCCCCCGCAAGGGGGCGTGGCGAGCGGGGTGTCAGGGCGTCGCCCCTCGCCCGCGGATGCTATACAGTGGCCCGCTGCTACGGGCCCTTCACTGGTTCGGCCTACGGCATATGACGTTTCTGTGAAATGGTTGCTATGAGTATTTTCGTAGGCGCGCCACGACGCTATTCCGTATAGCGTCGTTTTCTTCACGACACCCCGGCGGTCTGTCCCCGCCGAGTGAGACCCCCAGTTACCTGGAGGAGGCTCGACGAAAACGACCAGCGACGGAGGTGCCGACTCGACGCATCTACAGGTAGATATGTAGTTTACCCTCGCCCCGCTCTAGCCGTTTACGGATTGAGGGATAAACAGTCGTGTATGTACGAGCGGTTTGTGTTGTTATGTAACACCGCTCGACGTCTACGTGCGTCGCGACGGCCTGCATCACGGCTGCACGTGTTGTGTATAGATGCATGTATAGTTTAGTTACGCGACGTGCCTATGTTAACCTAGAACACGCCGCGCAACAGATGTATATGTACATCTGTAGAGTCTTATTATTTCGAGTGAGCTGCGTGTAACCTGGGTGCGGCTCACTCGAGGCGTCAATCCGTCAGTCAGTCGTCTGCTACCAGGTCGCGGGGCAGGGGTCTCGCGTCAGGTGGGCGCGCGTGCAATGGCGCTATCTGCCTGACATGGGGCCAGGCAGAGGCGTTGGCACGCGCGAACATCACCGTCGCGAGTCGCTTCACAAATTCATTCAGGCTCTCGATCCCAAGATCCCGATGGAGGATATCGTTCCTCACGAAACTAGAAGTGGATACGATGGTCCGCAGCACATAATTTTGCTGCGTACGGAGCTGCTTTTTGCTCGACTCGTTCGTGAGGGCGAACCAAGCGGGCGCAGCGTACGTCAAGACTGGGCGTATGTACGTCTTGTACACGCTCAGCTTGACGCGCGCCGGGATTCGGGATGTGAGCACTGGCCTGAGCAGGTGACGGGCGACCCCACCCTGTGCGGCGACCTTGCGGACGTGTGGCCCCATCGTGAGGCGGCGGTCGATGGTCACACCCAGGTACTTGACCAGGGGCGACCAATCGACGGCGGCTCCTTGTAACTTCAGAGGTGGTGGGAGGTGCGCAAACCCAGCAGCGCCTGCGTCTTACCCACGTTAACTGACAGCCGCCATTTAGACAGCCACTCGGGGAGTAGGTCGAGGGTGCGGTGCATTTTGACCGCCGCGTACTTCGCATTAAGCGAGGTAGTAATGTACGCGGCGTCGTCGGCATACAGCGCGAGCGTCGCCTCGGGAGTGGTGGGGATGTCGTCGGTGTAACGTGAGTAACACGCCGGCGAGATGCAGCTGCCCTGAGGCACGCCAGCCATCACCGGGCGGGCGCCGGATAGCGCCCCTTCGACCACCACCTTGAAGGTCCTGTGGGACAGAAAGGAGGAGACCACCCTTAAAACGCGACGGGGCGCGTCGGACGTGGCCAACTTGTACATTAGGCCCTCGTGCCATACACGGTCGAAGGCCTTTTTCATGTCAAGGAATACTGCCACCGCGCACTCCTTCTTTCCTAGTGCAGAAGTCAGTAGGTGCAGTACCCTTCCCTACCTAGTACCTTGTGTTCGAAGACAGCTCTGCTTATAAAGGCGGATTGTTGACATATGTGCACAATATTTACACGGAGTCTTCTGTAGTGGTGGTGCAGATAACTCACGGGGTGGCGCTGGCGCAGATTGTCACGAAGCTTGCACTCGTAGATTGTAGATGGCGTCACTTGTCTACAGTAATCGTTTGTAGTTGCTGTCTTCTAGTTTATGAAGCCGCTCATCGTAGTGCTTTAGATAAATTACACTAGATGGCGCTATATGCTTGTTGTAATAAAACACGGAATTTTAAATTTCAAAAATACGCTTTAAACGCGTATTTTAGAAATTTGAAATTCCATTTTTTTTGTTTATTTTCGGTCAGTCTATCCACCGTAAAAAATAAATTGGAATCTCATTTCCTACGAAATGTAAGCGAAAAGTTATTTTCACCTCAGCACCTCAAACAAGCAGGTTTTGCTGTCAAAAAACAGTGAGCAAAATTCGATTTTGCTGCGAGCGTGAGACAAAGTAACTTTTTAATTATTTTTTTTAAATGCCGTGAACAGTATGTTGGGTCTACTCACAAAATTCTAAAGATTTGAACTTCAATTAGTTTTGTCACTTTCACTTCGATACGAAAAAAGCGAGAGATAGAAACAAGTCGATTCGAAGTTCGATTTCAAAATTCCTTAACTAGTAGGCCCAAAAATGAAACAAACAATAAAACGTTCGCATTCACATATACAACCTTAAAATTGCAAATCATCTGTTAAGGTTTTATTTAAATTCTGTTTTTTTTTTTTGGAACGAAGTTCTTTAGGCGGCTTGCGGTAAGAGTGCACTGGCAGAAATCGTCACGGGAAAAGGCGCTTGCGACTGTCTTCTTCTAATTCAAAGAGAAAGAAAGATTGAGTGAGATAGTAAGTGTGAATTTGGTCAAAATGCAAATCCAAGATGGCGGATGCGAAAATTTTAAGATTTTTCATAATGGGTGTCGTTTTCATAGTTTTCAGGGGTGCTAAAGCCGATCATGAGGTGAAAATGTAAATCCAAGATGGCGGCTGCGAAAATTTTCAAATTTTTCTTCATGGGTATAGTTTCTATGGTTTTCAAGGTTGCTTAAGCCGATAGTGAAGTCAAAATAAAAATCCAAGATGGCGGCTACGAAAATATTCAAGTTTTTATCATGGGTATCGTTTTCATAGTTTTGAGAATGCTTAAGTCGATAGTGTGGTCAAAATGTAAATCCAAGATGGTGGCTGCAAAATACGAGGTGATGAAGATTATGTAAAAAAAAAACCGTGTCCGATCCGAAAAGGGCATATACTGCAGTAACATTACAAGAGTAATTTTTTTATTATTATTTATAGTAAAAGAAATTGTTATTTAAAATTCACATTTTTAGTTCCAAATTACCCCAAATCCATAAAAAAATAGAAAAACTCATAACTTATGACTTTTAGACACCCGCTAAACGAGCGACGGCCGCCGCCCGCACCAAATGTAAAATTCGGTCAAATTCACCATTGAAAAAAAATGTGGGGATTATTTTTCTTTTTTCCTGAAAATTTACACATAAATATGCTAACAGTACGATACCTAACAAAACCCTCACGGATCGGACAGGGTTTTTTTTACATGTTGTGTGTTCTCGCTGCTGAGGTGAAAAGTTGTATGTGTTACACGAGAGCAAAGTTATTTGCATCTCGTGTCTTTGAATCCCTCGCAGCGCTCAGGATTCTAACCTAGAATCACTCGCTACGCTCGTGATTCAATTATAGAATCCTTCGCTTACTCGGGATTCAAAATCAACACTCGCAGCAAAAAACGACTTTGCTCTCTTGTTGCACAAATAACTATTGTGGTTTCTGACTTTTCTAGTAGTCAAACCTCAGTTGGGTCCCATAGAGTTTTTTGATCCTTATGAGAAACAGGATCAATTGGCGTTTTTGTGAAAACTGCCCATTTACCAGTCTGTAATTTTTAACAAAAGCTGCAAATGATAATTAAAAATGTCTCAAAAAATTAAGGACAGTCTCCTAAGACGTTTTCTTGTAGATACAACGGTTAAGGTAGCTCTAGCTGCCTTTATCTCAAAAATCCACCCTGTATACATACAGAGTTATAATTTATGGGAGAACATGTTAATCAACTACAGTAAAATGAAATAAATTAGGGTAGGTACACGTAAAATGATAATGTTTTATTTTTTCGTTTACTTCAAATCAAACATTGAAAATCAATTCACACAAAAATTTAAATCACGAAGAATGCTCGTTAACCAATATAAAGCTAGCTTAGAAAGTCCATTCCCTATAAAACTTAAATCACGAAGAATGCTCGTTAACCAATATAAAGCTAGCTTAGAAAGTCCATTCCCTATAAAACTTAAATCACGAAGAATGCTCGTTAACCAATATAAAGCTAGCTTAGAAAGTCCATTCCCTATAAAACTTAAATCACTGTCTCAGTAAGATGGTTATAGCCGTGATATAGTTATATCCCTAGGGATATAATGCAATCGTTGAAATCAGCATTCAAAGATTTTCGAAAATTCGCTTGCCATACTCGGGCATCGAACCGTCTAAAATCCGAAAAATTAACCTCCTGTACCTACTTTTATGGCATCAATCGATAGGGCCAATCATATGGATTAAATCTCTTTAACAAATCTAAACTTATAAATTCAATGGCACAAGGTATAGAGCACGTTCTTAAATTGTAATAAATATGACCTATCTTTTACGTGGTCAATCATTACTGTAGCATGAAAAGTCTTGTAGTTATCATTAGCGATTGAAATCATACATGTTTTTGACGGTCACAAATATTGAACTTACTACAACTACTCCAAGCGAAACGACGTTTTCACGTCAAACGGCAATAACAAAATTGCTTGGAGCAAAGCATAGAGCAACACTGACCCCCGGCGGCCGGTCTGCCGGGGGTCAGTGTTGCTCTATGGAGCAAAGGTGCCACCTGTGGTTTATTATTAAAATAGGTGAATTGTATCAAAAATAGGCGAATTGAAACAGGGTGATTTTTGCGTTAAAACAGGACTAAAACTAAAGTAGGGTAGGTATAGCAGTATAGGGTAGTAGTGGTAAAAGGAACCATGACCGTGTGTTTATCAAAATATGACTCGCGATAAACTAATTTGTATTTATAATTATAATGATTAAAGTCATCAATAACTACTCCCTTAGTTAGAATATTGGCCTTTAATTTTTTTCTCTGCAAATTGAAAAAACGTAAGAAAATTTAATTTCGCGGGTTATCTACTTTTGTATATTGCTGCTCAGTCATGCGACAGTTGTGGCCGGCCCAGTTCCACTAAAGTCCAACAACTGTGCGGCCAGCGTCCGCTATTTGTGATTTGGAACGGTCGGAGCAGCAATATGCAAAAATCACCACTCAGTGGATCCCAAATAGCACGAAACGACTACGCGGCAGGTCCACAGAGATGGCGGGATGAGCTGGACTTCTTCTTAAAGGATTGGCCCGCCACCGCAGTAGAGCGGGAGGAGTGGAAAGAGGCAGTGCAAAAGCCTCCCTGCCTTTTCCCTGCAGTGGGACAACACCGGCTTATAATAATCTAGTTTTGTATAGTATAATATTGTGTGGACAGGTGACAGCGGCAGCCGGGAGCGTGGAGGTGGCCGCAGAGAACGTGAGCGTGGCGCGCGGACACCTCGCCTCCGCGGAGAGGTACACTGTACTCCTATTAATATCTAGCTTCTGCCCGCGACTCCGTCCGCGTACACCAGCAGCCCGACCCTCCGCCCGCCCGCGCCATTACTTCGTTTTCGCTAAGTGTGCGTTCTGACTCCTGAGTGACGTCACCCAGGACGCACCTAGGCCTGCTGGTGGGGGGCCCGGTGGGGCTGGCCGTGGTATTATCATGTATTTATATCGTTGTCTAGACTGCGCGCGGGCGCGTGGGGCGCGGGCGGCGCGGCGCTAGGCCTGCTGGCGGGGGGCCCGGTGGGGCTGGCCGTGGTATTATCATGTATTTATATCGTTGTCTAGACTGCGCGCGGGCGCGTGGGGCGCGGGCGGCGCGGCGCTAGGCCTGCTGGCGGGGGGCCCGGTGGGGCTGGCCGTGGTATTATCATGTATTTATATCGTTGTCTAGACTGCGCGCGGGCGCGTGGGGCGCGGGCGGCGCGGCGCTAGGCCTGCTGGCGGGGGGCCCGGTGGGGCTGGCCGTGGTATTATCATGTATTTATATCGTTGTGTAGACTGCGAGCGGGCGCGTGGGGCGCGGGCGGCGCGGCGCTAGGCCTGCTGGCGGGGGGCCCGGTGGGGCTGGCCGTGGGCGTGAAGGCGGGCGCGCTGGCCGCGGCGGCCGGCTCGCTGCTGGGCTACCTGGGCGCGCGCGTGCTGGGCAGCAGGCGCGGCAGGCTCGACCCGCCGCCGGACGCCGACGCCAAGGACGGGAAGAACGACTAGCGCACACCCCAAAAAAAAAACACCGTATTGCTATTACGTCACGACTCAATTTTCAAAATCGTTTCTAACGTTTCGGCTGTAGCGGTTACACCGCCAGCGCCAGACATAACACCCGTCTGGTCGGAGGATCCTCCCTTTTCTATAGAAGATGAGTGAACTTTACACTGTTCCTCATGCCTCTAAACGGCGTATGACTGTAAGTCAAATTGTACATAAGGGGGATGCTCTATTATAAGGTAACCCGCAAAATTAAAATATTCTTACTTTGAATTTTGCAAGATACCCTGGCGTATTGTTTACTATGTATTATTGTTATCGGCTTTCAATGTTGTATCTAGTGATACAATACAGCCCGCTAACAGACATACGGACGGACGGATAAACAGCGAGGACTTAGTAATAGGGTTCCGTTTGGCACCCTTCGGGTACGGAACTACGGAATCCCAAAAAGTACACCAACTTTACTGTTTACAATGTGCCAATTTTTGCCTAATACATATTTCTGGAGTTGTCGATTCGCCCACAAATAAATTAACTCCGTGCGAATCGCCTCAAGAAAAAAATATATTTCTTACTTATTATTAAAACTGTCGATTCGCCCGTTTCTGGTGAGTAAATTCGTGCGAATCCACCAAAAAGCCCTAAAATCAAATGAACTTGAACGTCCTTTAAAATTTTGTCGGTGTCGTGTGAACGTGAAAAGAAACAAAAAAAAACATTCGAGTGAAGCGTCTGATATTGACTCGGGCACAATTTGACTCACAGTCACACGCCGAAATGTTTAATTTATTAGAAAATTGAGTCGTAACTTTATAAAAATAGGGGTGTTTTTTGTGAACGGGTTGTAAAACTTGTAAATTATGTTTGTATAAGAAAGTCGGACGCTTTACGAGTATGAATCTGTACGTGATGTGGTATTCTAGTGTTTTGTTACTATGATAGTCAATCTCTCTAGTACGGTCAGCCACGTACGACGATTAACACTTCGTTTTTTATCAATATTATTACTGACTAATCTTCACAAAACCGAGACTTACATAACGGGTTTAAAAAGACGCTTACCGAAGCCCAGAGACAATAATAGATACTCCCCGTCATTTTGTTTTTTTTTTTTACTGTTCCATACCTGGGAACCGACTGGTTACGGAGATATTGAAGGTCAAAGTTCCAAGTTTTTTTTCACGAAAACGATTTATAAATGTTTTTCTTTATTGTTCTATCAATATTTTTTGTTCGTCTTTAGTTTTTTTTAAATTTTATTAAATAAAAGTTGACCCTTCAGTTGGCACCAACTATAGATTTTCTGGCTCTTATTTTTGTAATACTTTTTGACTATTATTTATACATTGTTCGATAAAAAAGACATCTGTTCGGCCAGCATTTTTCATTTCCCAATTGCCGTATTCGCGGAAATTAGAATGCGTACTCATTTTTTTTTTCTCTTTTTAAATGGATGTAGGTACTTGTCCATTTACGAACGAAATACGCTTGATTTATATCATAAAATCATATCGTTTAAACTTAACGACTGTTTTAACATAATGAAATGAAAAAGTTTTTGATTACAGGTGACAATTATGTTTGATTATTTATGCAAAGTAGATAATAATATGAGCAAATTAGAAAATGAAAAAATTTGAAAAAAAAAATTGTTTCTTGATGAGTAGGTTAAAAATTTAATTTAAAACTAGGGCTAAAGCCGGCCAAAAAAGTTAGCTAAGTTAATTACTTTACTAACCGACCAGCTTGGCTAATTTAACCGGTTAACAAAATTAGCTGAGTCAATTTTGTTAACCGGTAATTAGCCGACGACGGCTCTGCCGGTTTCTACATGACATTTCGACACTAGGTCCCGAGAAATGTCAAATACGATAATAATAATGACAAAAGAGTAATTAGAATGATTAGGTATTAATGATACCTATAGATATAATTTAAAATCTCTGATGGTTAATTTTGAAATTATTAATAAAAAGCAACTTTGGTAATTGTTTACTTTCAAGGCCCAGTAAACAGAATAAAAAAATAAAATAATTGTGGGACACACTTTTCATGTCAAATATTTCAGACTCCATTACAGTTAAAACTCTGTTGTTATTTTAATTGTGCAAAAAATACTTAAGTTGACATAAAAATCGGCTAGTTTAATGTTTAGTAGAAAAAGATTTGTTTTTAGATAACTTGACGACTTCTGGGTTACAGACGACTTCACCCGCGTTTGCCTTAAACATTTTTATATATATTTTTCATTTTATTTTTCAAATTAAATATACATAATAGGTAGTTGTTAACAATAATTTCGTACGAAAGAATTAATTGGCGTGGAATAAAAAAAAGTTTATTATTTTAAATGATAATGAAGGCCGAATAGATGTCTTTTTTTAAATCGAATTATGAATAAATAGGCAGAAATTATTTTTTTTACAGTCCAGAAATAATAATAATCTTTCTTATGAAACACACACACACACACAAATTTAGAAGTGCGAACATATGGGTCATTTTTTTTATTTAAAAGAAAAGCTAAAGAAAAAAAAATATAGAACAATAAATAACAGTTGACGAACAGTTGAAATACCTAGGCAAAAAAAATATGATTTCCCCTGCTAACTTAAGAGAGCCAACTTTTAATATCCGACTCTGTTGCATGCAGTATAAGCACAATGTTTGGCGTTAGTTAAGTAATAACATAAACTTATCTAACTATTACATGAAATACTAACGGGAAAATATCACAAATCGATAGGCTGGCCGTACGAATGCGCGTCCTGATCCATGTGCCTGTTTCATTGTGTGTTCTTGTACAAAATAAATGAAGACACAAATGTATTTATTTATTATAGGATTAATAGGTACAATGATTGTGTTATCACTGAGATGTAAGGAGCCAGTAGGCCCACTGTGAAATTAACCCATGTGTTTACTAGGATACTAATATCTTTAATGTCATGACATTCTGTCCTTAAATGTATAGACAGCTTTAAGATTTCTTTTTTACCTAAGTAGACGCTTATTGAATCCTCATAAATAAAAAATGTTTTCTTTTAGTCATTACTATTATTATATACTTATTTAATGTGTTATTTAGTACAAATTGTGCCTAACACACAAAGCTGGGTTTAATATAAATAATGTAAAATATAATGTATAGGTATAATGTAAGGAAATGTAGCTGTGAAGCCGGTGTAGGTATACGACCACCGGAGTCAAAGCTGCGCATCATGTTGCTGAACAATGTTGCTGGCCACATGGAATGTTGCAGGAAAGAATAGCTATTGCGCGATTGTTTCCGGAGTGTACGGGGCTTAACCAGACCCGCGAGGTAATTTCGTAATGCCTTTCATTTTGGCAGTCAACAAAATTCACTGCGTTATTTAAGTTGTCGAGGTGACGAATTTTTTAAAGATATGATGCAATGCAATGGATTAGGATTTTCCTTCAAACTCTCGGGTTGTAAATGAAAGCGTGTTACGCCATTCGGGTGCTGGTTGCCATCGCCAACAAGTTGTGATTCATATGAGTTGGTTTATTTGTGCGACGACTAATAAATGACTAAAGCACTGCGAGAAACTGCTGTTTCGTTTAATTTAATATGTTTACGACTACAATCATTCTATCTGATACCACGTTGAAAACTACGCACAATGGTTGAAAACCGAGCTTCGATGTTCTGTAATGCTGCGGCCGTATCAGCGTCTGTCATGACTATTATCGGTTATCGTCGCGATAGTTCGGGCTGTGTAGCACTAATAGCACGGGTGGAGGTACATAATAAACGTGGCAAAGCCGCTAACGTGACCACCGCATTAGCGCGATAACTTATTAGCGAGAAAAACATACGAAGCTTCGGCACGCTTTGTCACGATAGACGCAGATGCGGCCGGGGCATAAAGATGCTTTTTATCCGCAGTGAGATGGTTAGCAGTAAATGACTACGTTGAAGACAAGGAAGTTTGGCAATCATTCCTTCTTGTGGCTTCCCTGGTACCTCATTAACGGCAAATTATGTAAGAGTATATTAACTGCTCCCAAATTTATACATAATTTTTTACATTGTTCCTTGACATAATCGCTATTATTTGACATTATATACCTACAATTTAATTTCAACTCTTTATTAGTGGCTTTTGTGTACATGATAATTATTCAGATTTGTTACAGCTGTAATAGCAATCACGTCACTTCGTTTAAAATACGTTTTTATTTTTATTAATTAATTTATCTTTATACAGATTCTTTTCTATTGTGAGAACGCTTTAGGCTTAGTGAACTATAGATTTGCTGACCATTATTATTTTGGTACTTGTTGAAAGACCTACACTGTCCTCCCATACCTAATAACACTGTTATTTGAAAATGTTGTAAAAGCCAATTATTTTAAAAAGAGTAACAGTGGAGTTTCTTGCCGGCTCTTCTCCATAGGAAATGACCAATTGGAACCGTGCACCTAGCTTCTGACGTTTCCTAAGTGCCCATGTAGGTATAAGTGAAATAAAATATTTTGATTTTGAATTTGAACTGAGAATAAAATAACGTAAATATTTTTGTATTAAGTATAGAAATTAAAATAATTATTAATCGTCTAATACCGGCCTTAATAGAATTAAGAGTTGTATCAGTTACGTTCACGGTATAGTTGCGTCTCACTTGCGCTACGGTGTAATTTTTTGGGCGAACTCAACTGACAAAGACACAGCATTTAAAGCTCAAAAAAGATGTCTACGAGCAATGTTCAGACTTAAAACTACGTACAGTTGCGAGCCATACTTTAAGCAGTACAATATCCTGAGACTCCCTTGTATTTATATTTTGGAAGTAGCTATGTTCGTAAAGCACAATCCAAGTCGTTTCGAACGTATGGCTGATGTAGCTCCAAGAAATAGGCGTGACAACAGTAGGTTATGTCAATTGAGGTGTCAAACCGCTTTGATGCGCAAGAGTGTTTACTGCATGGGGCCAATTATTTATAATAAATTACCAAGAGATTGGAAAGATTTAAATGCTTTGCTGTTTAAGAATAGACTACGTGAATTTTTGATAAATAAAACGTATTACAGTGTGACTGAGTTCCTATCTGAGAAAAAGATTAGTTGACTTTTCTAGTAATCGTTATAAGGAGCTCTAATTTAATCATTATTCATTGAAAAATGACAGATAATAATTTGATGTGAATAATATAATATGATAATAATTTAATGTAAATAATATATGATAAGAATTTGATGTAAATGTAAAATACAATAATATGAACTTGATGTAAATGTTAAATACAATAATAATAACTTGATGTAAATATTTGCATGCCGAATGGCAAAATATGGCTGATCTTTGTACTGTAGGTACTAACACCTATTGATGTATCATCTACCCATATTTGCAAAAATAAACTAAGTATTCTTATTCATAGCAGGGATTCTTTAAACTTCGTCAAACTGTCAGTTTCATGTGGAGCACAGCTAGAGCCCGCGCCACCACTAAAGTCCGGCGGAAAATTGTGGAACTACATTTTTTAAAATGCAATTTATTGCAATGACATAGACACTAGCGCCGCCGCCGCTATCGGACTTGAGTGGGGGCGCGAATTCTTTAGGTATTGCTACAAGGATATTTTGGCGCTTGAGTACAGATATAAAAACTCGCGTAATTGAATAAAAAAGGGTTTTTTAATGTATTAAGTATTGAACAAGAGAGATTATTCTAGGGTTTTTTTTTGTCCATTTCGAAGTTCCATATGCGACCTGAACGGTGTGAGGAGGCTACTCGATAAGTCTACTCTCTACTCTGCACGGCATAGCCTTTAGGCTGTCCCACCGCCGACGAGGAAGCGATTAGCGACTAGTTTTCGACTATTTTAAACGTACAAAAGATTGTATTTTGTAGGTCCCGTGTCAGTAAAAGAGTATCTTATGTCCAATATCATATTTAATATCCATATCCAAAACTGTATCTATTATAATTATAAGATAGTAGGTAATATGTGGAAATGTAGTTAATTGAACATTTACTTATAGAATACTGTGTATCTATATATAATATACAATGTACGATTGTATGTTTATCCCAAATAAAAAAGAGACATAATAATAATAGTTGATCGCTGACTGTTCACATCACTGGCGAGAACTCTGTCAAACAAATAACTCGTTTTAAGTTGCTAGCTCTACTCGCTTCTCGCCAAAAGCGAGACAGGTGCCAATACAATTCGTATATATTTTTTGTTTACGGACGTGGCGTATACAAATAGATTGCAGCTCGATTGACAAATAACATATCAAAATAATAATTAAGTAGTTTTAGGAATATAAATTGATTTGACAATATATTTTTTGTTACGTAACAAGCATTTTTATTTTCTCCTCAAGTCCTCACGTGATCTTCGTAGAAAGAATTGGTGGTCCAGTGATAGCGGCGGGGAAACCGGCATATCTAGTAGCAAAAAAAAAAAAAAAAAACTGACATGTGACATTCTCCGACCCGCACTGGCCCTCTCCCTCTCAGAGAGAAGGCAAGAAGACCAATGTTAAATACCGGGTGGCATTTTGGGGAAAGGTTGACCTAAAGGTACACTAGCAAGAGTTGTAATCAAACTCAAACTCAAACTCAAACTCAAACCATTTATTTCAATTAAACCCTTTACAGGCACTTTTGAATTGTCAAAGAGTCAGTTAGTCAGAAAGTTGAAGCTAGTTGCCCATTCCAAAACGTAGATCTCTATGGAGAAGAACGGGCAAGAAACTCCAAGGACACTCTTTTAAATATAGAAATTACAAAATCCTGGGTACATTACTCTTGTTGATTCTATATGTGAGAACAATGTAAAAAAAAATATATATATATAAATCAAAAACGATTAAAAACAAGCCCTGGCAGATAAGAGATGACCAGTCTCAACTGACGGCGCCCGTTCACGAACATGACGCGTGGATCAGCACCATCCAGCTCAACCATTTTGTAGGGAACCGAATGATCCAACACACTCGCCACCATCAGCGAGACATTTAAGTGAGCATAATAAAACTACTGTGTACTGATCTGATAAGATAGCTACATTATTAATTTTTTTTTTTTTTTTTTTTGTCTAGGGCATCTCGTAGCTCACCTCTGAGGTGATGACTACTTAACCGGTCAATCCTGCGGCTGCCTTAAGCTACTAACTTAAAGCCTCCAGCCAGGGGCAAAACTATTCTAAATTAAAACTAGGCGAACGCTCGCTAAGGGCACCCCCTGTGGGGTACGGACCTCGGCTTAGGGCGTCGCTGGGGGGAGGACAGCAAGTTGGGACAGGCTGGATCAAAGATGATTCATTATTATTAATCGGGGAATTTAAGACTACATTTCTCAGCAAAACGCGGGCTGGCGCTTCTGCGAGCAAGGGTCGGTGGGGAGTATTATTTACTCGGGCGGGTCGCGATCGCGGAGGACCTCGGCGGCGAGGTCGGAATGCGGGTCGGTGTCTGTGTTTCTTGTGCACTGTACTTGTGGCCCTATTGCTCTCCTGGAGGAGGGTTATGGGGTCGTCTGGGTCGGTAAGGATTTGCCTTGGGCGGCGGGTCTGACTGATTCTACTCGTGACATAATTGGCGGCCTCGACAACCAGAGGGTTGCGATGTTTGGCGGCGGACTCAAAGAAACGCTTGGCATTGCGTTTGAGAAATTGGTGGATTGTGGGGATCTTTAGGTCGAGATGGAGGATCTCGTTCCTAACGTACCAGGGGGCACCGGTGATTTTCCGGAGAAATCTATTTTGGAGCGTTTGCATCCTATGAATATGACGGGGTTTTGCGTGTGCAAATACGGCTCCCGCATAGGTCATGATGGGACGAACGCACGCCGTGTACGTACGCAATTTGCACTTAAGTGACATTTTGCTACGTGCATTCAGGACAGAGTGGAGTCTACCGAGGACGAAAGCGGCTCGCGAGCGGACCTGCTTTATGTGCTCACTGAAGGTGAAATGCTGATCTAGGACGACACCTAGGTATTTGGCTCGCTTCTCCCAAGGGATAGGCTTGCCGAACATGGTGATGGGTCGGGGGGGTTTGAACCTTTTGCGCGGTTTCCTAAAGAGAATCGCTTGGCTTTTATCCGGGTTAACTTCGATCCTCCACTTTCTAAACCAGGTGCCGAGCATGTCGACTGAGGTCTGGAGAGTGTGGGCTATCGAGTCAGTGCTGGTTCCCTTGTAGTAAATGGCCGTATCGTCTGCGAACAGAGCCAACTGCGCCCTTTTACTCTTTGGGATATCGCTGGTGAAAAGCGTGAAGATTAGGGGGGAGAGCACAGAGCCTTGAGGGACTCCTGCGCGGATAGGACGAGGGGAGGATATCGCTCCTTCGATACGGTAGCGGAAGGTGCGGTTTGACAAAAAGTCCCGTAAGATGAGCACGAGACGGTCCGGCACACCGAGTTTGTAGAGCTTATATAATAAGCCGTTGTGCCAGACTTTGTCGAACGCTTTCGCTATATCGAAGAATATTGCTCCGGTTATCAAGCCGCGCTGGAAGCCAGCGCATATGCTTTCAATAATCCGGTGGGCCTGATGCACGCTAGAGTGCTGGGTTCGGAATCCAAACTGTTCGTTGGGGATGAGGCCCTTGGTTTCGGCAAAATCTCTGAGGCGCTTATAAATAAGCCTCTCATAGACTTTGCCGAGTACCTTGAGCAAACTGATGGGGCGGTAACTCGACGGCTCGGTCTTGGGCTTGCCGGGCTTCGGTATGCCGATGACCGTGGCTTCTTTCCATGCTTGGGGAAAGATGTTATTGCTTAGGGCACCATTGAAGATGGTGGCCAATAGCATTATCAGGTGGGCAGGGAATAGCTGGATCACCCTATTGGTGATTCCATCTGAGCCGGGGGCTTTGCGGGTTTTCAGACCTTTGATGATGTCATGCACTTCGTCTGGAGTGACGGGAGGCAGAGGACTATCAGGGTCTTCAACGGGAGGGAGAGAGGATCTACGTTCGACCTCGGCGTCGACCTCTAGGAGGTGAGCTTGGTCTACCGGTTGGGAGCTAGGGGAGCATTGAGCTTCTAGACTGTCTGCTAGGCATTCAGCCTTTTCTAAGTCCTCGAACGCGATGGTCTTGTCGGGACGGGTCAGGGGGGGCATGGAGGCCACTTGCTGGGACTTGAGTTTCCTCTGAAGTTCCCAGAATGCCAGGTGGGTGGGCTCTAGTTCGCTGAGCATCTTGTCCCAGCCCGTGTCACGCAGCTCCTGTATGTGTGTCTTTACAGTTCTCTGTAAATAGCGCATATGGGCTTTGTTAGCGGAGCAGGGAAAATTGCTGTAGGCACGAACGGCCGCGTTCTTCTCAGTCAGCAGCGCGCGTACATCGTCCGGCAGGCTCCAGCGAGGGTCGCCCGACGCTGAAACCTCCCTAGAGCAGTCGCTCAGGACTGATTGTACGTGCTCCGTGAGTGAGTCGATCGCGGCCGTCGTGTCCGCGATAGAGTCGAATTTGTCGGGGATGGCGTCCAATTGGGGGGACGTGTTGGATTTCAGCTGGGTGCTTACTTTCTTCCAGTCCGTTACCCTTTTGGTGAGAGCGGGTTGAGAGGGGTCGGGGAGACCTATGCGGGGGGCCATTTTTATGACTACTGGGCGGTGGTCAGAGTTAAGCTCTTGCACCGTTTCTATGGATTCTAACCTTAGAGCGACGTTCTTAAGGAGCGCCACGTCTATGACGTCGGGGTTATGATGGCTAACGTGGGGAAAGTGAGTTGGGGTCATCGGGGCGATGACGTCAAAATTGAGAGAATTAGAGAGGTCGAACAGGTGTCGCCCTCTGGTACAGGTTCTGGAACTATTCCAGGCGGGATGTTTGGCATTGAAATCGCCCGCTAAGATAGCAGAGTCATTCATGCCGAGTAGGATAGAGAGGTCGTCTGAGAGGAGTTGGAAGTTCTCCGAAGTATTGAGGGGTGGGATGTAGACCGATACTAGTGAGATCGGCTGATGGCCGGTCATGCCTAAGCGGCAGATTGAGACTTCTAATCGTGAGAGGGGAGGAGGGTCTATTGGGATGCAATATAGATCCTTTTTATAGTAAATAAGGGTGCCGCCCAAGTGACATCGCGTCCTGTCATTGCGAACTATGCGATAGTTGGCAATTGACGGGTCGCGGTTGCATGGCTTGAGAAAAGACTCTTGGATAAGGAGGATGTCAATTTGATGGTCGCGAAGGAAAGTCGCGATCTCATCCCGTTGGCCTCTAATGCCATTGGCGTTGAAAAAACCTAACTTGAGGGATCGGGGTTTGAACCTAGTATTGATGGTGTTATACATTATGGGTTCTAGTAGGGGTGCTGAGGGAGGTCAGGGCTTGCGTGATCTCGGGATACGCATTGTAGATGGCCTGCAACCTGAAGAGGTCACCAGCGGCCTGAGCGGCCAGGATTTCCTGGGCCATTTGGATAGCGCGAGGGGAGAGGAAGGCTATAAAAGTCGAACTTATAATGTTATAGGCCATGCTAGGGCCGACTGTGGGGGGGGACTTTATTTAAAAAAAATACTTTTTGCCTATATACTATTCGCGGTAACGAAACCATAACGACTTCTAATTTGAGGCCAACGCCATCTATCGAGCACGCAGGAAGCTTTACAAATAATCAAGTCGTTAACATACCGCCCACCAAGGACGTTTTTGACGGAATGTCCTTCTAAACAGAACTAAAGTTGCACATTGCAAAATCAAGTTGAACTAAACTTTGTATTACATGACAATAATATGAGTTTGAGCCCTTCGACTGTGGGAGGTCCGCGTCGGACCGTAAAAATTTGGATACCCTCTGTTAAAGGTCCTTTCGGGGGTCGCGCGTGATTACGGCGTGTCTGGTTAAAACGACGATATCTCCGAAATTACGTTAGTTAGCTCGCTACCAGTTATATTATTGGAATCGTTATTAAATTAGCTTACAAGATATGTATACATTAGTATAGTTTTGCCTTGTAATGTATTAGTAATTGTAATGTATGTTCAGTGTGAGGGAATATTTCCCAGTTTTTCGTGTTAGGGTCATTATAATTAAAAAAATAAACCATTACTTTAAAAAGTGTTTGTTAAATTTCGATAAATACACCCTATTTCACATAAATAAAACAAAAGAACACACCATCCTATACATTTTTTTCATGCCACAAGCAAAACAAAAGAATGACGTAATTTGCACGTGCGGCGTTCCGAACAAAACAATGGGTATGTTTACGGTTCTATTCTGAGAACGCGATAAGCCTAGTGGCTTGGGTTTGTTATTTATAATAATGTTTGGCCCTTAAACTTATTACATTCAAAGTCTCAGCTGTTTGAAGTGTTTAGTTTAACAGTATCGGCTAACCGAACCCAACACTAAAAAACGGGCGCAAAAAACACCCACTCAAACTTTGGATCACTGTTTAAATTCTGTTGCCTAAATTTGAAATCTAAATCAACATTCTACATTTTGAAGATATTTACAAATCGATAGGCACATAAAAAAGGCATGCTGCCTACTAAAAAAAATACACAAATCAACAATCAAAACGAACAATTTCAAAAAAAGAATCACAAAAAACACAAGTACTTAAACAAGGATGATGGAAAATATGGATGCGGCCAATACTATCACATTTAAACAAGAAAAATATAATTTTAAATCAAAAACATTTTACGTACTTGTACATAATATTATTATTATTTTAAGTATTTTAGCGTATATATTATGTATAAATTAGGTAAATAAAAAAAATAAAAAAAACTTAAAAACGAAGCAGTCCTCGTTGTGGTCTTCGAGTGAGAAGAAAAATTAAAAACATGTATGCCTTTCCTGTGACAGACAGACAGACAACGAAACAACAAACAAACAACCAATCTTATGTATATATACATGCACACACGAACACACACACACCCAGCTACTATATTTTCAGTTCCAATACGTTCAACAGTCAGACTCGATTTCAACCTCCTTTTTTGAAGTCGGTTAAAATCACGAATAAAAAAAAAACTCAAAAATATAAATATATAAATATAAAAAAAATATTCGAATTCAAATCTCGGATGCCGCATCCATATTTTCTATGATCTATAAAATCGTACAAGATGGCGGTTTATCCCTGTTCGTGATTGGTCCGTTCGGACCGATGACTAAATGAAATTTTCATTTCAATAATTTCGCTACTAAAATACTTTAATATTATAATTAAACGCCTAATATCAATAATACGATACATAAACACATACGAAACAACCATATTTTGCATTTCTGCTAATAGTAATACCGCGAAAATACCACGAAATGTTCGTCGACCACGCTTCAAATGTTTTCCATGTTTGTTGAAATGACTATTTCTGCCCGAAATCTTTATGAATTACACTGTTTAAATAATCAAAAATGGTTATTACTTACCCAGGCATGTTATATAACTCGCAAACCACACACAGTACACTCACAATAAAATATTTTTAATATTTACGTAAACACGGCGCGCGTGCGAAATCTCGACTGCGGAGCGGGTGCGGGGCTCGTATGTTGTCAGTTGGTACCGCGTCATTCGGTATGTTACAGACTTGGACAGAGTTAATATGTCTTTCTCATTTCGTCTTCTAGACTCTGTGCAAGTTTAAACGAGATAGGCACAGTTTTAATATGCCATTTATGTCAAAATATGGGACAGATAAAAACACGGTCCGCGTCGGACCTGCCACAGACGATACCCAAATTTTTCCGCCCGACGCGGACCTCTAACAGTTGAAGGGCTACAACACTAAATTCGTAATGGCTAACAAGAATGTTACAATGACTTAGAACTAAACATGAATTATTCTAAATGGTAAAACAGAAAGTACTTAAAAAAAAAAAAAACATAAAAATTGTAACTAGTGTAAATAAAAAGAAGAAGAGAGAAGAACATTGTGTAATCCATGGTATAATAACATACATGTTATTATACCATGGATTACACAATGTTCTTCGTATATCGCTTAGCTCTGCGCTTCTCGGCTATTCCATGCCCATCGGTCGATCCATTCATGTCCGAAAACTAGAATAATAAAACTAACTTCACTGGCTGCAAGCAGTGGCAGCGCTAGACCAAATTTGGACATCAGCGACATCAGCTTTGCCTTTGCAAAGCTCGTTTTTTTCGGAGGCTAAGGCTTTCCTTTTTCGACCGAATCTGCTCTTCATCTAGTGGTCAGCCAGATAGAGGAAGCGATCCATCAAAAAAGCACCTGCCTGGGCACTTTCATAGTCATCGAAGGAGCCTTCGTCAAAACTAATTTCGCCAGCATCAGCAGCGGCCTGTCCAGACATGGAGTAGAACACGTACTAACGGACTGGATTACAAATATATGTGAACAAGCGAGTGGTTCGCCCTGAGGATGAGCGGCAGTTGGCCATGATAGCCCGAGGCTGCCCCCAGGGTGGAGTGCTGTCCCCCTTTGGAATCTGGTGATAATTGACCTCATCACCAAACTCGACGCCAGTCAGGTGACCTCGCCATCTTTGTCTCGGAGAAGGTGACGGGTGTACGGTTCACATACAATTTATTAAACTGCATACGCAGCAACCTACTTACTTTATTCACTTATAATAGCGTTAAACATATTTTTAAGTTAGTTGACAAATTACTACTATCGCGAGCACTGCGGATGTAGCATCCAATCTTTACTTGTAAATCGGGCTACTTAATAAACCTTTGAGTGTTACTAGAATCCGTGGTTTCCGTCAACTCACCTAAACTAACTCTTAACTACTTCAAGTGAGCGAACTATACTTATTGTACAAGTGTAAGGTGCCTGTTACTTCCAGACCTTACAACGGGAACGATCTGTAACCTCACTCATTAAGCGCTACGTAGGTATAGTAGAAAATTGGTGTACTGAACTAGTAATTTTACCCAAAAACGAGCTTCGGGCCCTTTCCGACTACCCAAACTGTTCGACACAGAGCTTCAGTTGGCCAGCGGATTCAAGTACCTCGGGGTCATTCTAGACAGCAAGTTAAACTGGAGTAATCATTAAGACAACGAGCTAAACAGGGCCTGCACCACCTTCTGACAGTGCAGGAAAATTATAGGAAAGAAGTGGGGCATATCCCCCAAAATAATACTATGGCTGTAGGTACCTACACCGCAGTGAACCGCCCCATGATAGCCTACGGGGCCGTGGTTAAAGTTACATACTCTGTGGCCGTGGTCTGGTGGCCCCGCACCCAGTTGGTTACAGCCTCCAACAAACTATAATTCATGCAAAGACTAGCCTGATTGGCGACCACGGGCTGCATGAGGACTACTCCGACTGCAGCAATCAAAGCCATGCTGGGAATACCAATGCTCCATCTGTTTATACAGCAGGAAGCGACGATGGCAGCGGTACTTTTAAATGCAGTAAATCTCTGGGGTAAGAGAGACACACAACACACCGCTGTTTGCGGGACTCTACAATGAGTTCCCCATAAAGAAAGAAAGAATAATATTTATTTGGACACAGTTCGTGAAACACAATAACAAAATAAAAAGGTAAAATAATCATAAAGCAATAGTGTGTGCCTCACGGCTGCGCCAAAAAGGTTAATTTCAGCATTACCTAATGCCCGACAAATGCTGTCTGACGCTGGTTTTCTAATGAACCCCTATGGACTAGTGACGGGGATGTACTCCCCGTCACTAGTCCATAGTTTCAACATACTTAATACATAATTTTTATACATCTAAGTAAATAAATAAGTAAACTACTTAAGGTCTATGTAAAAAATTGTTTCCAATTTATGTTATTTCCTCTTAAACAAACATCATCTTTATGCAAGTGTAAATAAAATTGATTTTAGACTGTCTAGTACTGTTGAAAAGTCATTAAAAAATATGAAGTTGCAGCGCAAACTGAAACCTATTGTGTAGGCATCACAGTTGTTTTTCCTAAAACTTGTGTTTGTTTACATGTTTGGCAAATAAATTGCGTAGCAGATTTTTTTTAAATTTATTTTCTATGCTATGCTACGATTTTTTATTCAATGAGGGAAAATACGTGTCTAATATTTTTTTATTATGTGACTGACGGACTAAATACAATTTCTTTTTTTTGACCCAGGCATAAAAATAAATTACTTTTTAAAGACGCTCGACGAGTACATACGCTCAAGTTGCTTCGAATAGGTGCGAAGGAAATTACATTTATTTCCCTCGAGCCGGTTCGATGCGAGCCTTCGAGTTGTGAGTTTTGCGGTCCACAGCTACACGTAGATTTTACTAGTTTTCGAATTAAATTATGGATTAATGCCGAATGTGAGTACGGAGCTTTAGACCATCTAGTCTTTTCACTACCTAGGGTTAAAAATGGTATATTTAGAGTCCGCACCACCACTGGAAGTCCGGTGGAAAATTGTGTAACTACAGTTTTTTATGCATTTTGATCATTGACTTATTTTATAAGTCAATGATTTTGATGCAGACAAAGGACTGGCATTTTGACCCATTGGACCACCCGAGATTTTGACGGAATTCCAAACGGCCCTATAGTTTGATGGTCTTTGTTGCCTTTTCTGAACGAATAGGAAAACGACATTTTAACCACAGGTTAAAAAAATATTTAGTAAAAACAATATGGCTGCCAAAGTAACCATGTTGGTGATAAAAGTGGATCTAGTAAATTGTGGTTTATAGTGAGATTTTTAGTTGGTTTTCTAGTAAATCCTAATTATTAAAGTATATTTTTTTATTTAATGTGAGTAGTAGTTTCTGCTCGCTTCGTGAAATTATTGCAAAAGTGTACGCGTCACCGGTGGTGGTTTTAAGGTGAAACATCAGAAATCTGGCGTTCTACAGTGGAGGAAAGAGTAGTAAGCACAGGTGTTAAGCGGTAAGATGTCGTTCCCGCCCCGGCCGCCGCTGGTGCCGTACGGGATCGCGCCAGGCGTCGTCACTATGCAGATGCCCACACATGTAAGTGCCGCAGGATGTAACCTCGCCAGCAGTAACGCTGTTGCGGATGGAAACTAAACTAGTACTCGTCGACAACATAAGGATGATGATGAGATACCAATCATTCATTAAATAGACTTCTTCAAAGTACCATCCATAGTAGAGGGATTGCTGTGCTACTCACAAAAGTAATGAACACCGTAACTTGAGTAGCTAGGATTCAATCAGCATAACACTTATTGTACATAAAATAGCATTTACTGTGTCTGACAAATTTGCACAATATTTGGCTTTATTGCTGACTTCATTCACCTTTATCAAATTACATTAATTCATTTTGATTAATCCTTAACAAATATAAACACAGTTTGTAGCCCTTCATCTTGCCCATATCTCAATTTATTTAGGGTCAGCACAACAATTATTTTTCTTCTTTAATTTTCAATTAGTTGTGATCTCAGTATTCACCCCCTTCATATCATAATGAATGAAATCATCAAAACAACCATTTGACAGATTTTGTAGAATGAGAGTAGTGTCAAAAGTTAAACAAAAAGAGATGTTTCAAAATGTATGGAGCCCCGGCCACGTCTGTGTACACCATACAAAAAAATGGGGAAACACAATTAAAACAGTTTCCAATCATCCAATTAGTTTAAGTTGGCTTTGTTTGGTAGTAAAACACAAGAATGTACACTTGAAATTGCAACACACAACAAAAACCCGTCATGGCGGTAAGCTGTCATGTTGTTTGATTAATGACGTTTGACATGTTTATTTGTCTTAATTGTCAAATCACTGCGTTTCGTTCAGTCTTTTGTAGACTTGAGAAATTAAAACAAAACGAACATCAAACCGCGAACGACAACGAAAGCGACTGAAGTGACAGTAGACAGTTCATGATATATGAGCAATGGCCGATCTATGGTTTACTGTCATTGTTTTTAACCACAGAGTACCTAAATTGGCGAGACGCCATGTTGAAACTCGATAAAAATAATTGATAAATATCAAATTATTACAAGAAAAGTATGCATTTAAGCAATTTATCTGTATTTTTCCCGAATTCCATAGATTATTCTCGATTTTTCGAGGTACTGTACACATTCTGGGCCGGATTTGGAACATCTCCTTTAAAAAATTAGAGACTTGTCTCTATAAATTTAACAAATCAGCTAGCTTATTACATGAATGTTCTTTGAGTAGTTTAACTGTCACTAACCAGACAATATAATTTTTATTGTTATAGACTTCTAAAGGCAATTCAACAGTTGAGCAGTTATAGGTAATGTGTGTGCAATGTGTAGAGATGGATGTATGTAATTTTAAAGCTCTTCATGACTATTATTTAACACTTCTGCCAGCTGCTTCGCCCGTGTGATATCTTTATGAATTATAGAATATGTTACACAGTGATAACATAGCATTCTACTGGTGAAAGAATTTTTAAAATCGGTCCAGTAGTTTATTTATTCATTACAAACAAAGCTGAAAACCTTTTCTCTTTATATTAATATATAATTCTGTATTCTCCGAAGGGTTAGGCAGAGGTGTACAAATGGTACACCCAAATTTCACCAATTATGCTTAAGTCCCATGTAATGGGAGGCGAGCCTATTGCCATGAACCAGGCACAAGTCCAGACTCTGGGCTGCTACTGAGAAATTCCAGATGGAAATACCCAATAATCTCATTTGACCTCATTTTCAGCTGTAGCGCTTGCAACTAGTAAACCAACAGGCTGTTATTTCATTCTTATATTATATGATGCTGTATTATTGTCACCAGTGATCACAGTGGCAATATCCCTTAAAAGAGTTAACCACTTGTCTCGGAGTGCACAAGTAATACTATCATTTCAGTTTTTTTAATTTTTTTGTCTAGAGGTGGTACTGCTCTAATTTATTTATTATTATGTTCCTTTATTATTTATTATTATTATCAGCCTTAATATTTATGGGAGTTTTATTATAAAGTATAAAATATGTGAGCCAAGTACAGTATGTACAAGTTGAAACGCTCAAATGACAAATCCAATAAAAAGAAGTTGTATATTAGGTGTGATGGTGTGGTGTGTTTGTATGTAAAGTCTAAAAAGCTTTAAAAATATTGTAAAACCCCTGTTCAAAGGAGAATGCCACGAAATAGCATCACTTTTTCAAACATAGCATAATCAGCCTAAAATTTTTCCACTGCTTGGACACAGGCCTTCTCTAAGTGAGAGGGAGTGGGCCATAATCCACAACACAGGCCAAGTGTGGGTTGGGAGATGTCACTTGCCATCATATTATTGGTTCTAGAACATGCTGGTTTCCTCACAATGTTTTCCTTACACCGTTTTGAGAGTACTGATGATGAAGTAATTGTTTTGGTAATTTTTATTTACTATTTGTTTCTGGAAGGAAGCAGGTTGTAAATCAAAGATTAATTACACAATTTGTAACAAATAAAATAATTTCTTAGCAAATATAATTACTGCCTCGTTGGTCTAGTGGTTGCAAGCGCTACTGCTGAGCATGTGGTCATGGGTTCGATTCCCAAGTCGGGCAAAGTATTATTGGGTTTTTCCAACAAGAATTTCTCAGTAGTATCTCGGAGTCTGGAATTGTGCCCGGATTATGGCAATAGACTCGCCCCCTATTATAGGACTTAAAAACATAACTGGCGAAATGTGGTACACCTCTGCCCAACCCTTCGGTTAAACAAGGCGTGATGTTATATTATTATAACTACTATACACTTTGTGATTTTGAACTTAGTATGAAAAACATTAATGAACCAGTAAGAACAAATGATTGTATATCTGAGATTTTAAAGGTTTACTTAGTTATATTTACTAAGGTTTTACAATCTGTACCCTAATTGCGTAATACACGACCAATCAGAATCTGAATCGTTTTGAAACATATTGCTATCCATTGCTGTATAAGTTCGAAAAAAATATCGACTCAACAACGTAAATAACGTACAGATAGTGCAATCCACAACGACGCGCCCCACTCCGCGATTACTGTACTGTAAGCTGTACTTTAGTATGGAGCGGAGCGGAGTGCGGCGCGTCTCAGTGGATTGCACTATCTATAACAAATGTTATTGAACTGTCAAAATGAAACAGATTAGTCGTAATCGTTTACGAAAATGTGTTACATAGTTAGATAGCTGATTCCTTCCAGAAACAATTGAAACAAATGGTAAATAAAAATTACCAAACAATTATTTTTGTACTTACGTGTAAAAACACTACCTAGGTATGTAATAAGTCTAACGTTACCAGTCCTAGTTACTCTTTTCTTAGATATTAATTGTTCTCGAAAACTGCTTGACTGTTATTGACATAACTTTTGATGGCTAGTTTGACACCATGTGAGAGATGATAATGTCTGTCAGTAAATAATGTATCAATGTAAGTATGTAGGCAGTTATGCACTTTACTTTGTGCAATTTATTTAAAAGTTTTTTTTTATCTTTCTCTACTTAATGTAATCTGTGCTGGTATATTCAGCAATAGGTAGATGATGGTTACTGATCTTGCACGGTATGAAGCCATTGCCTAACTTGATCTATACTACAGCTCAGTCATTCTGGTTGTATTTAGTGCTGTATTTGTATGCTTACGCATGTTGTTTGTGTGCAGGTGATGGTAGGCGCGTACAGCGCGAGCGGCGCGGGCGGCGGGCGCGGGGCCCTGCTGCCCGCGCCGCCCGGCAAGGCGGTGATCGCGCGCGGCCCCACGCGCAACAACGGCGCCAAGGAACCCGAGGGCCCGCCCGTCACAGTCTTCATAGGTAACACGCATCACTGTCACTCGCTTCAAGTGCTTTACTACCGACTCGCTCGGGCTGGTTATCGGCCGTGGAACATTATCAACATAAACAACACAGCACACTGTGCGATGACGTCACATTAATGATACCAGCCTATTACTATCCCACTGCATAGACATATCTTCTCATACAGAGAAAGGCACGAGGATTTGTCACCACGCTTGCTCAAGCCGGGCTTGCGATTTAACATTTATATTAACTGTAAGTCCTGAGTTCCTCACGATGTTTTTCTTTCACCGATTTCAAGATAAACTCAGAAACTACATATGAATTGAAAAAGTCACATTAGTGCTTGGCTGGATTTAAACCCACAACCTCATTAACATATGGCTGACCGGGTTGGTGGTGAAGCACCATAACACTCATTCTCAAACATTACATTCAATAGCAAAATCTTGAACCTGAACCTGTCACTGTTATCTCCAACCGTCACTTCTAGAGATTTTGGCAAGAGAAGTGTTAACTGTTGTTGTTATTAATTCTCTCGTTTAATATGACGTCTCTCGTTGAACCAATCAACGTGTACAGGGTGTAACAGAATCCGACGGTATATGCGCATTCTGTACATCAAACCAAGTAACATGAGCAAACAGTTTTGCTGGTGAAATACTTTTATTTTTGGTTTGAAATGTCGCTGACGGCATGCGGCAGCGCCCATTGCGCCCAATATAACGCACGTATACATCGTGCTTATGTGTGCATGCAACGGTACAGGAGTAGTGGGGCTATTTAAAGTTAAGTCATAAGTTTATAACATTTAAAACATGTTTTCGTGTAGAAGAACTTTGACTTTCAATATCTCCGTAACCAGAAGGTTCCCCCAGGTATGAACAGTACAAAAAAAAAACATAATGACGGGGAGTATAACTGACTCTCGGCTTCGTTAAGCGTCTTTTTTACACCCGCTATAACGTCTTACAGGCAACATCTCGTCGCGGGCGCCGGACGCCATGATCCGCTCCCTGCTGGGCGCGTGCGGGCCCGTGCTCAGCTGGAAGCGCGTGTCCACGTTCGGCTTCAGCGAGTTCGCGAGCCCCGAGGCGGCGTTGCGCTGTGTGCGCCTGCTCAACAGCCGCGCCGTCGCCGACAAGCAGTTGCTCGCCAAGACCGACGGCAAGATGCAGGCGCTCGTCGACACCTACAAGAGTGAGTGCTCCAGCACACACACACACACACACACACACACACACATCATTCTCTTGTCTAACCATAGCACCTTTCACATTTCACACCATCTCTCCATCGTTTCACGCACCTCAGTGCAATACTCAATCATTTATTGCATTTCACAATGTGTACAGGGATACTTAATTTAAAATCTGATGAGATCTGTATGGACCTTGTCGGGACGGCAATATAATAGGACAGGGGAAGCTTTAAAACTTTTATGTATTTTATATACTTTTAACTATTTTATTATTTGTCTGTAAGTCCTCCTAAAAGAAATAAATAAATAAAGAGTATTCTATCTATATTTCTAAGTATCTATATCTGTTAGCCTACTAAAAGAAAACAACCCGAATACTAAATTGCCATTTGAACTTGCCGTGGGTTGGAACGTTTTTGCATAACTACATCCATTTGGATAATGAATTCCGGAAGGTTGTAGTCTACGAGTAAGTTCAACCCTTCCACAGCGGAGCAGCGCTCGCGCCTGGGGCAGCTGGGGCAGCTGGCGCCGGAGGAGGGCGCGCCGGGCACGGAGGGCGAGGCGTCGTACCTGGACGCCCGCCAGCGCGCGCTCGACGACGCGGCCGAGCGGCGCCTGGCGCAGATCATGCGCGACTACCAGGACGACATCAACAACTACGAGATGCTGCAGAAAGGTACCGATACTCGGAGCACCACAGTTATTTCAATAACATTTACAGGCACTTTTTGAACTACATCCAAAGCAGCATGGAGAAGAACGAGCAAGAAACTCCATGGACACTATTAAATTATATTGTTACAGTAGTACCCAACTGATATGGCTTACCGATGTACCTGCGCAGAAGATGAATTTTCAAAGCGCGGGAAATGCTATTGACCAATCGGCACGCTCCACGCGCCGCGCTTCTTTTTCCTGTACCGCTATTGGTCGGCAGCTGCCGTCATGTTAGCGCGCGCCGCGTGGCATGTTAGTCAGCCGCCATACTTCTGATCGAGTGCACGCGCAGCAGGCGAAAGTACACGTAGTGGCAACAAAAGTGTTTTCTTTTTTATTATTTAAAATGAGTTCTTTTAAAAGGGGGAAACCGTTTAAAAGTCAAGCTCGGGAAATTATTTTCAATGTCCACGAGTTTATGAAGAAAGAAGCTCAGGAGTCTAAAAACACAACATTTATAAAAGATCGATTTTTGAAAATTATTGACCGAACGGCCGAAGCTACACAAATTTCAAAACGAACAATAACGAGAATTCTTAAAGAGAAGGATCAACATACAGGTGAAAACACTGCGGGGCCTTCTTTTAGAACGCCGAAAAAGGGTAAAGTGAAAAAAACTTATCGTAAGGAATTGGACGATTTTTCATACCAAGCCATACGCAGGAAAATTTATGACTTTCACCGCGAAGAAAAACAGGTAGTCACAATGAGAGCGCTATTGGAGAAATTAAAAAGAGATATCGACTTCGAAGGGGGCAGAGAAACTCTGCGCCGAATTGTAAAAGAGATAGGATTTAAGTTTAGGAAAACGCAAACGAACCGTAAGTTGCTGGCGGAAAAACACGAAGTAAGGCTATTAAGAATACGATTTTTAAGAAAAATAAAAAAGTATCGGCATGAAGGCAGACCTATTGTGTATGGCGACGAGACCTATGTTCATTCGACCCACACCAAGGAACAAGCCTGGTCTGACGGTCAAGGCAAAGGCATAAAAAAACCAATTTCGCAGGGACCGAGGTTAATTATAGTGCATGCTGGGGGTGCTAATGGATTCATACCAAATGCTTTGCTCATGTACAAATCAGCTCAGACCACAGGAGACTATCACAGTGAGATGAACAAAGAAAATTACGAGAAATGGTTGCAAGAGAAATTAATTCCCAACCTCCAACCGAATTCTGTGTTTGTCATTGACAATGCGTCATACCATAGCACATTAGAGGACAGGGCACCGAACAGTAACTCTGTAAAAAAGATTATGCAGGATTGGTTAAAGGATAAAAACATACCTTTCAATATCAAAGCGTATAAACCGGAGTTGTACGATATAATTAAACGCCATAAGCATCTCTATGTAAAGTACTCGCTTGACACCATAATGGAAGCTCACGGCCACACAGTGTTAAGGCTCCCTCCATATCATCCGGACTTCAATCCAATAGAAAACATTTGGTCGCAGGTGAAAGGTCACGTAAGCAAATTCAATATTGCCATGAATTTGACCGAAGTGCAGCGTCTTTTGTCTGAAAAATTCGCATCCATCGGGCCAGACGAGTGGCAAAAAGTTGTAGATCATGCTATCAAATGTGAAGATGAATTTATGACATTGGAAGAGGCCATCGACGATAGATTGGACCACTTTGTAATAAACACCAACGAAGATACATCATCCTCATCGGATAGTTCGAATCGTGATAGTGATGGTAATAGTAGCGACGCTCAGAGTGATATTGGGATAGCAGGAGTGCGGCCTTTAGATTAAGTTTTTTCTATTGTTTACTAAATAAATACCTATTTGTTTATTAAATAAATCGTAAATTTTTAATAGCCTGTATTTTTAATTGAATATACTTATATTTGGTGAAAACTGATGGCCCGATAAAATTGGCACGAAGTGTAATTGTGCGGAGGGGCGTGACTTGCGAGTGAGACGGAACTAACGGCTGCAGTGTATTATGAACCTTATATTAGTGATCTAAGGTTGATTGTAACTTTTAAGCATTCTTTCGTTAATCTTCGGGGCCATACTTTCTTTTCTGTGCGAACGAAGATTCACGACGCGCCTTATAAGTTGGGTACTACTGTACCAAATATTAGTTACATCATGAACTTCAATACAGAATCTTAGGCAATTATTAGGTTTTGGAATAATTTTAATTTTAAATTTAATAAAAAGGTGCGAACAATTTTGAATTAATTTTAACTGACCATAATGGTCAATCGAAACCCAGTTAAATACTAGCTTTTACCCGCAGCTTCACCCGCGGTGAGGCCCGAAGTTATTCCACGGTAACGTACAACCGGTATAAGAAGTGTCCTGTGTATGTCTTAATACCCAGGTGTAGTTAGTTTATCCGTGAACCAAATTTCATCCAAATCCATTCAGCCGTTAAGGCCGGAAAAGATTACTCTGTTTGAGTTACAGTTCGATTCAATCTTAATGGCGGCTCGAAAGTGCGCTACTAGCTGCGCAGTACCCAATCCCTCACCCCCGCTGACCCATGAACTCGATACTGCGCAGCGACTCGCCTCATGTTCCGAGCCGCCATCAAGTTTGAATCAGGGTGTACTTTCGCATCTATACTAAGTATGGGTGGATAATCGAAATTCACACACTTTTCTTCAACCATCCGTTAGCCCGAATGCTCCCAGTACTAGCTCGCATAATATTTTTAATCCGCTTTATGTGGAATGTCTTTTACTGAGAGAGACGTGTTATAGGAGTTAAAGAAACTTGACGCTTGCAAGGGTCCGGGACCTGATGGCCAGCCCCCGTTATTTAGCAAGAAATGTGCAGCTAACCTGTCTCTTCCGCTTCAGTTGATTTTTAACAAGTCAATCAAATCATCTACGTTCCCCTCGCAATAGAAGTTGCTAACATTGTGCCCATTTTTTAGAAGGGTGAAGTCGACGTTGCTTCGAACTATCGTCTCATATCGCTTTTTTCCGTCTTTGCGAAGCTGTTTGAAGCGCTTGTTTGTCCCATATTGACTTTACACATAAGAGCGCAGTTGGCTCAATAACAAATTATTGATTGAGATATTTGCTAATGTCACTAACGTAATGTACCAAATACATTACGTTAATGACATTAGCGAATCTCTGGACTCCCGCACACAGGTTGACGCCATCTATACATATTTCAGCAGTGCCTTTGACAAGGTTAACCACCAGGTACTTATCACAAAGCTCGATCAGTTTTGGCATATCCGGCCAACTACTCATGTGGTTTGTCTCTTACCTATTTGAGCGGAAACAGAAAGTGGTTGTGAGGGTTTATGAGTCACCTTTTTATCTTTCCACCTCCGGGGTACCACAGGGATCCCACGGGACCGATTCTCTTTTTGATTTTCGTCAATGACATAGTTCATTCAATACGGCACTGTAAATGTTCCATGTTTGCAGACGATTTGAAACAATACAGGGAAATTAAGACTGACTGACTGCGACATTCTCCTTCTTCAGGAAGACATACGAGGGTGGCACTGAAAATTTCGGGAATCAAGGAAGTGACACAACATTACTATTTAAAAATGTATTTATTGCTTTTCGAAGTATTCTCCGCGAAATTTGACACATTTTTCCATACGATGGAACCAATCATTGAAGCAACCATTCCATTCGGAAGTTGGGGTCTCCAAAATGGCCGTTTTGTAGGCGTCCACAGCTTCTTGAGGTGATGAAAATCTCTGTCCACGCAATTCATTCTTTATTTTATGGAAAGTATAGACATCATTAGGGCTTAGGTCGGGGCTGTACGGCGGATGGTCTAATAATTCTATGTTTTCTTGCTCTAAAAACTCTTGTTCTGTGCGCGGTGTGAGAACTCGCATTGTCGTGATGGAGGATGATGCGGCGGTTGCAGTTCTCTTTACGGAGTTCAGAAACGACCTGTGGCAAACAAATGCTAGCATACCATTCTGCATTAACCGTTCTTTGTCCCTCAAGAGGAATAGTCGTAACATGGCCGGTTTTGGAGACAAACGTGGCCACCATTTTTTTTGCAACACTCCGTGAACGAACAATTTTTGTTGGCTTTAACTCATTTTCGAACACCCAAACTCGTGATTGGTTTTTGTTCCGGGTTCGTACGCGTATATCCAGGATTCGTCACCTGATACGATTTTGTATACAGCATTTGAGGATCCTGCGTGGAATCTTTCGAGAGTTCTGACGCACCAAGTAACGCGAGCCGCTTTTTGCTCTTCACAGAGCGAATGCGGTATCCATCGGGAAAACAACTTTTTTACACCTAATTGTTCATGCAAGATTATTTGTATTTGACTCATGCCAATATCTAAAGTTGCCTGAATTTCGCCATGTCACATGTCGATCTTCCTCAATCAGCTTACGCACAGCGTCAACGTTTTCTTGGGTGACTGCAGTTTTTGGACGACCTTGACGGGGATCATCACTGAGCTTGACACGTCCACGTTGAAATTCAGCAAACAGCGATAAATTGTGGTTTTGGATGGGGCTTCATCACCAAATGCAGAAATCATCCGGTCAACGCACTGTTTTTGTGTTAAACCACTTCGAAAGTCATAATAAATCATCGCTCTTGAATTTTCTCGAGTCAGTTCCATTTTCTTAACGACTAAACAACAGTTTGACAAAACCTTGTGACAAGACCGAGAATCTTTTTTTAAAATAAATGAATGGTATTCGATTTTTTAAACCAAGGAAAAGATTTTAATATGACAGGAAATACTCCATTACCGATACTTTTAGTGCAGCCCTCGTAGATGCGGGGCAAGAATGGTGTCAACATAATAAATATGATGACTCTCAATGCAAGTAAATGCTATCACATTACTTTTACGCGAAATAAACAAGTACGATCATCTTCTTAGGCGTTGGGTGGAGTTCCTCTGCAAAAGGTTGATACCATCTATGATTTGGGTGTACAACTGGACAGCAAGCTAACATTCATCAATCATATTGACGCGATTGTGAAAAGGTCGGGTTTTGTGAAGAGAACCTGTTCGGAGTTTCGGTCCACATCGACACTAAAAGTGCTTGTCTAAACCCTTGTCAGAAGCATACTGGACTACGCATCTCCAGTTTGGAATCCCATATATCGTGTTCATATTAACAGGATAGAATGTATACAGAAGGCCTTCACCTTCGCTTTAGAAGCCCTTCCTGCCCTCATGACGCTAATTATTCCCCAAGGCTTAATTACTTCAATATCTTACCGCTTGAACTACGTAGAAGCACTTCTGATCAGCTCCTGTTTTACAAAATCATCCATAACCTGGCGGATGTACCTAATTTATTATCAGAAATTAATATAACTGTACCTAGGCGTACCATAACTAGATCTCTACTAAATATCTCTACTCCCTCTATTTATTTTGCGCATCAAGAACCAGCCTTGGTCTCAATGCCCCCTTGAATCGATTAATGGCTAATTATAATAAAATAGATATCTGCAACAATCTTATATATAAAATTCTCGTGTCACAATGTTCTTTCCCGTACTCCTCCGAAACGGCTTGACCGATTCTCATGAAATTTTGTGAGCATATTGAGTAGGTCTGAGAATCGGCTAACATCTATTTTTCATACCCCTAGGTAGGGTAGATAGGTAGGTAGGGTAGGTAGGTAGGTAAAACTCAAAAGGGTCAAACTCATTTTCCCAATTTCGCAGAAAACATAACTATAAGCAACGAATCATAATTTCATAACCTACTTTTATTTTGTATTATTTCATTTTTGGTTTTTTGATGTGCCTGCCACTTTTAAAATTTTGGAATGTTCTTTTATTGCATTCGTTATCGCGTTCTACCATTTTGAACTTGAATATACTGTTTATAATAATATTGTTATGTATGTTAATAATTTACTGTTTATTTTTTGTAATTTAAATCTTAATGTTTTAATTTTAATTTTGATTCTAATGATAATTTTAATTTTTGATTATAATTTCGATTATGATTTTATTTGTTTACTTACTGTTTTGTTCTTTGTTTTTAATTATGTTTTCTATCCTCACTACGCTACGAGTAAAAAATCTTGTTAAAACGTATATTTAAGAAGCAAATTATTATGTAAGTGCTGTGTACGCCTGTAAGTGACTAATTCACCATAACTCAATGCTTATGTTATTTCTTGTTCCTTTCAAATAAAATAAATATTAAACACGTTTTAGGGGTATGAGGAACAGGGTGTAAAGTTCACTCATCCACCATAGAAAAGGGAGGATCCTCCAACCAGACGGGTGTTGTGTCTGGTGGGCCAACTGCCCAACTGTTGATGTCTTATATATGTCGTTCGCGCGGTAAACTCTAATTGTGCGATGCAGGATTTGTGTGACGTCATGTCTTTGATGCGTAGTTCGTATGTGGCGGTTTAACCGCTACAACGTTTTCACGAAACTGCGGCGCGGGCTCGATCGCGCCTAACAAATTTATTTTTGTGTGTGGTTATTGTGTGCCTTATCCTGGGTCAAATAATAATAAACAATAATTTCAAGTATTATGTTCGTCGCTAACCTACTGCTCCTTCCACAGAGGAGGCGATCTCCAAAACGGCCCGCGTGCTGGAAGAGGCCGACATCTCCGAGGAGAAGCGCGATGTCATCCATCGCGAGATCGGCAAGTTCCGTGAGAGCATGAAGGTAAGCTCGTACCCGCCGCGCCCTCTCCCTCCCGCCCCTCCCGCCCCACCTTCCCCGCCCCCAGCTCCTCAGGAGCTGATCACGTGGATGTCGTTACATGTCTAACTAATGGTTTTATACTCAACGGTTTCATGAAGCACCGCTTTATTACACGATTCACGCAAACATATTGTATCCTGTTGTTCGACTATCTGGTCGTCTTCTGTTTTAGCGAAGTACCGTCACAGCCAAAATATATTCGTCACTTTTTGGTCTGCTCATTGCACGATAGAATCTGCTTTACCGACTCAACAGTATTATGTTTACTGCGTCGTTAATTAATTGTAATTCTAGCTACGACATCAATACCACAGAATGACATTCAGCCATCATCTTTACATTCAGACCGAATAAAAAATGTGAGGCTGAAAGACTACAATTAGATAAATAATTTTTTTCATAAAATAGCCAGGACATTAATAAAAATTTACGTTGGATTTCATCTCGACATCAGCCGGTCTATTCTGGAATAATCTCACGGTGATAACTTAGGTGAAGTGAGCTGTCATTCCACCTGCTGCTAGGGACTGATAGCTCACTCCGAGCTCACTTCACCTAAGTTTTCACGGTGAGATGGTTACAGAATAGCATTGCAGGTGTATGCTATGTTGATCTTTGTTATCAAGTAATTAAATATAGTTTTTTGTGCAATTTTGTGCTCAATGCCGTAACTTCAAAAGGTATTATGTGTCGTGACTTGATAAAAGAAGTGGGTACTGTGTGCCAACAAGTTGATTATTTTATTTATCAAACTTGAAATTTAGAGTGATACAAACTACATGGTCTGTTCCGAAAATATCTGATGGAAGTGTAAACAACACCTGTTCAGGTTAAATTCTTACGCCATCACTCACTACAAGGACTTAGTAACACATTCAGCTGTATTTAGCGGTTTTATCAACATTTTTGGAATAAGTGACGAGATATAGAGATATCTCGTCACTTATTCCAAAAATGTTTAAATATTAAATGGAAATAATCAAATATCGAGTGTGAAATTTTAAATGATCAAATTACCTTAATGGTCAAATGAAAAACAAGAATTTTAGGCTTAAGGTGGATCCGCAGTTGTAGTTCTTAAGGAACAAATCAAGCGAATCCACCAAGTCACCCAAAAAGTGCGCGCAAAAATCTCTTCACGGACCCTACACGCGATGTAATTTGACCCGGGCTGACCTCGCTCACAAAAAACGCTGTAGCTTTGATTCTATTGCTTCAATTTACATTCTGTAAACAGATTCGGGTTCATGAACAGTGAGGCCACTCATGATCATATCAACAACACTGTTATTAGTACCTTAGTATTATTAACATCCTATTGATAACAGACACCTGACCGCAAACCGACTTGTTGCTGTATTACCGATATGTTGATTTTTGGCAAAAGTAATGGATCAATTTACTTTAAATTTGGTAATAATATCATTAGACAAATAATCGAACTAGATTTTTTTCTTATAAGTCTTACATAAAATATTTCCATAATATTCCAACTCTAACTTCATAGTCGCGGTGCTGTAATTTTGAATCGCATAGTTCAATTCGTGATTTTGGAAACGATCATACGAGTTATAATGAGCATATATCAATATGAAAACTTTCTAGGATATTACCTATACTTTCTTCGACTGATTGCTATCCTTCCATGAATCGTAAAAATATGCTAATCACGTTAACGGGCCGGCGGAGCATGCGTAGTTCATACAAACGTAATACCAAAATAATTTGTAAATCAAACATATTCTTAAGGTAGTGTGTATTTATTCCGATTGGATTACAGAATATCTAGGCTCCCAAATATATATTTTGAATGGACACTAATTTAAAGACGAGTTATGGGAAAAATAAGTTTTCTATAGAAATTTTAAATTCCTCATATCTCGCCTTTATATCAGTGTCCATTCAAAATATATATTTGGGAGCATAGATATTCTGTAATCTAATCGGAATAAATACACACTACCTTAAGAATATGTTTGATTTACAAATTATTTTGGTATTACGTTTGTATGAACTACGCATGCTCCGCAGGTCCCTTAAGTATTAAAATAATCAAATCAAACCACTCATTAAAATTCACCACGTCTGCCAGCAAAGAAAAGTATCTCAAATTATTGCTAAAAATGAGTTTAAAAAAAATCACCTCCGGTTTTCATCTTTACTGGCTAACATATGAAAAAATTGCTCTGAATATAAATTTAGGGGTAGTATTTAATTTCGTAAAATCTGGAGATTTTGGTTTTAGAACGACTAGAAATGCAATAAAAACATACTTTCGGTTTTAATCATACATACATAACATCACGCCTGTATTCCCCGCAGTGTTAGGCAGGGGTGTACCTAAGCCTGTCGTACACCCACATTTCGCAAGTTATGTTTAATTCCCATGAAATGGGGGCGAGCCGAAAAGCGAGAACGAATAATCAGAGAATCTTAGCCAGTAAAGATCAAACTTAGAAGTACGTATTTTTTTTAAATTATTTTTTTCATTGAGATACTTCTCTTTGCTGGCCGACCCAGTGGGGTAATTTTATTTAGACTTCTCCTTTGTAAACCGTTTTCTGATCCAATTGTTTACATTTTCTTCAAATATTTTGGAACAGACCATAGAAGGCTTTCCAAAAGATTTCGAAATATTGTAGGTTTGTTTAGGTACTCACTTGCAAGCCCATTTTTCTACTAGCAGAGTATAAGAAAAAACACTTAACTATTAATACGATAGTGTAACATTGGTATTATTTAGAAAAGAAGAAATAATAATGCGTTTATTGGCATTAGAACAAAAACACATTAAAACTATGAAATAGAAAGAAAACTGCTTGTAATGCCAAAGGGGCGTCTGCTCAGCATAATGTCAGGTGACAGCACAGGGCACCACCTGCCGCTGATGTTCAGCTGCAGCCCACGAGTGCCATTCGCTCGAATAATAAATACTCAATACTCTATATTTATTTACTTTCCACAATATGAACTTAGGTAGGTTTTACGGGGCAACAGGGTTTAAACACTTTGGGGAAGTGCAGTTGTCCGTTTAATAATAGTGATAATAAAAATTTGATGAAATAAAATAGTTCAAAATGAAATAAAATGTTGTCACATTATTAACGATTCTAAGTGACATAATGATAGGTCAATGAAAAATATAGGTCGCCCTCACGACTTGACGTAGTGCATGTGGAGGTCGCGGCGGGGCGGTCGCGTGTAATAAAGCGGTGTGCGGTAGGTGCCGCCGGCCGACGGCGCCGCGGAGCGAGGTGAGTACTGCACACTGGCCGGCCTTGGGCACTGTACGTGCACTGCCGGCATCGGGCCACGCCTTCAGCGAGCGCACACATCACACGTCTCATGATAATTGTAATCAGTACCCAAGAAATACACTACTTTTATGTCATAACATCGAAATCAAGTAGTTTTATCAAGCAGTCGAGACCACCAGCACCTGGAGCTTGATACTCAACACAACACCCCCAGACATGGGCCGCGAAGTTCACGCATCTCAACACGCGAATTCGGACCAACACCAACACACACCCCTCACATTTCACGTTCTCCAACACAAACACCCCATACACGAACACGCACTTCAATGCTTACACACCCCACAGATGAACACGTAAACAACACACATAACCTAAGTGTTTGATGTAGAGGGCCAGCGTGCCTCCTTGTTGTACCGACGTCCTTATTGTTTTCTCGCATCTCCTTCGCCCCTCTACGGGCTTTCGTCTTCAACAATTCTGGACAACAAAACATCGCTATATGTTCGATATTTGCATGCATATCGGGTACATTTGGCATCGTCTACATTAGTATCACCCACATGGACGGCACGACGGCCCCTGGGTTCTCGAGTGTATGGTATTTAATATAATTTAGCGTTTAAGCGACGGTTAGTCCGCTCGGAGCTGGGCTCGTGATGTCTCCGTTTTCATTAACCTAAGGGCCACGGACGTTCATTGCATTTCGCTCTGCGCTTCAAAAAACAGCGACAAAAACAAAATCAACTTTATTTACAAAAGGGTTAAGTTGATATTGGTTTATGTGGAAATTACTGTTTTTGACGCGTTCAGCGAAAAATCGCCATAAGCGGTAGTTCCGTGGGCCGGGCGAGCTCCGAAACGACGCGCCGTCGGTCGCTCGTCCACATTCGTAAGTTGTGGGCGTGCGACCCGCCCCGGCGCACACGCGTCGTCAGCTACGGCCCGACTGTCGCGAGTGACAGTCGCATGCTTCACGCGGAGCGGGTCCGCCTGGCGGGAGCGGCAGTCCGTGCGAACAGACACGGCTGCGCATCTCAAAACGCACATGGAATTACTATGCAAAGATGAAAAATAATATAAAAAAAAAACAAATTGCAATCTATAAAATTCGACTTATATAAATCTATTCTCATCTGAACATAAAAATAACCAACTGTTTTAAAATGGTTTTGTACCTGAAATTCCGGTCAGCTGAAGTGAATCTCGAAATCTTTCATAGAGAAATCTGCAGACAAACCTCGTCTTTGACAAGATAATACCTTGTGCGGTCGGGTGCGCATGATTTGTTTTGCCCGCTGGGAGCGTGAGACTGTGACGCGCCGGAGGACTGCGCGCCCAGCCCGTAAGTACCGCGAGGGAGCGACTGAAGCACGCCACTACACGCGGCGTCGCCCGCGCGCGGTTTGGTAGGACATTTTATTTTCTATGAAATATGGTACATAAAACGCCTTCACTATAAATGTTTCCACATATTTTGCATGTACTATACGAACCTGCGTAATATACCACTTAATACTCTAATATACTACTAAAGCACAGGTATACAGAGTCACACATTATTAGCTAGCGAACGTGATGGGTGGAATCTAAACATGATAAAACAAAAATAATTGGTTTGATGATATTTGTTTTTGAGGTCCAATGACCGTAGATTCAGTTACTTGATATATGTATTTGTTTAAAATGAGTTTTTTTTTTGTGTAATCTTCACAGACGTAATTAGTATATTAGGTTGGGGAAAAAGTCTTTTCGCATTATAGTATGTATGAACTTATAAAATCTCTTTGGCTATACTATTTGTATCTGGCTGGTTTTGGTATCATTGAAAGTTTAAATTTCAAATTCAAATTAGGAAAATGTGTGATTTTCATTGGTTTTTCGTACCGTCAAGATGAGTGAATCTAATGAAGAAATTCGATACACTTGAAAAAAAATTGCGATGTTTATGGACCTAGTGCAGTGTCTGTGAGAGTAGCACAAATTTGGTTTAAGCATTTTCAATTCGGAAATTTTGATGTCAAAGATGCACGTCGCTCTAGTCGCCCTATTACGGGTAAAATGGATGCCATTTTTGAAAAAGTGGAGCAAGATCGGCATATCAGTAGTTACGACGTAGCTGAAGAACCGGGAATTGACCACAAAACAGTTTTGTCGCATTTGAAAAAAACTGGGTACACAAAAAAGCTCGATATTTGGGTACCTCACCAGCTCACTGAAAGAAACCTAATGAACCGTGTACTCATTTGTGATTCTTTATTACGACGTAATGAAACCGAACCATTTTTGAAGAAGCTGATAACTGATGATGAAAAGTGGATCACGTACGATAAGAACGTGCGGAAAAGGTCGTGGTCAAAGGCCGGTCAGGCTTCACAGACTGTGGCGAAACCCAGGTTAACTCGCAACAAGGTGATGCTGTGTGTGTGGTGGGATTGGAAGGGCATTATTCATTATGAGCTGTTACCACCAGGCAGGACCATCGATTCTGAACTCTACTGCGAACAACTGATGAGATTAAAGCAAGAAGTTGAGAGAAAGCGGCCGGAATTAATCAACAGAAGGGGTGTGGTTTTTCATCATGATAACGCTAGACCTCGCACATCTTTAGCCACTCAGCAAAAATTAAGAGAGTTTGGCTGAGAGGTGTTAATGCATCCGCCGTATAGTCCTGACCTTGCACCTTCAGATTTCCACCTGTTTCGGTCTTTTCAGAATTCCTTAGGCAGTGTCAGGTTAACATCACGAGAGGACTGCCAAAACCACTTGTCGCGGTATTTTGATCAAAAGTCCCAAAATTTCTATAGCAATGGGATCATGTCCCTACCTACAAGATGGCAAAAAGTTATCGAACAAAATGGTACCTACATACTTTAGTTAAATGTAAATAAACTATATTAAAAAATGTTTTTAATTTTCTTAAAAAATGCGAAGCAACTTTTTCCCCAACCTATTATATCTTAGATCGATAAAGCAAAGAATAATTACTTTCTCAAGTCATACTTCTTCAAACTACCGAACAAGGAACCGATACCCATCACGGCTGCAGTCCCGCTCGGTGTATCATTCATTCAAACATAAGTAGTACTAAAGCATAGGTACGAAAAATATAAGTCAAACTTCTCTGTAACAATATCTTGTGATTTTTAGTTGTTTACTGCGCGGTGTAGTGATTTGTATTTCAGGGGTGTGTTTTATTGAGAGATTTTTTGTTCTCAACTCACAAATGATTAGCTGATGCATTCGAAAATCCCAAAAATACAAAAACTATTCATGAAAAATTCGCAAATTATCTCAAAAATTAAACAAAACAAAAGACTGGACTGACTGGAACTCTGAAACTAACATTACTCACTTTGTAGTCGTTTCATTGAGATGCAAAGAATATATCATATTCTTCAAATAGATCCCCGATGGCAAATTTTTCAAATAGGCCGCTGAGCCTAGTGATCGAAATGGTGTTCAACAAAAGTCACTACACCGCGCAAATAAATGATAGCAGTTGTCAAGGTGTACCGCTGACATTAGTGGTTTAGAAACGTTAAAAAAGTAGGACGTTTACGATCGACATAAACCATTAGTAGGTATTTGCAATGTAACTCTAATCTCGGAAAGGAAAGGTGTAAGTTAGAATGATTGCCGAGTTTTATCGATCTCACGGCAATCATTCTGACTCATACTTAGCGCAACGAGGTGCGGCCCGGCTACTGGCCGACGTAGCGCGGAGCGCGGCGGGCGGCGCGGTGCGCGTGGCGCGGCGTGCGCGTGCGAGAGTGTGTGCGTGTGTAGCGACGTGTCCGTGCGAGTGTCAGTAGGTGGCGATTTTCAGGTGCGGCGGAGCGGCCTCGGCGGGGAGCGGCCGGCTTGTGTCTAGCGCGACCCACCACCCTCAATCGTATGAAACTGAACTTGATCGACTTATCTTACGCGCGGCCACGCTCCCGCGACGCGGCACACACTGCCATCTTCACACTTACCCCCACGGTGATCGTTAGCACGAACATGCGATCGCCGCGTTCATTTGACACTTTTTGTTCGGAAAACTGGAACTGCCCTCAGTCGGCGCGACCACGCGTTCGGCTTCACGCGCGACGGTCGCGGACGCGGTCATAACGTAACAGTCGAGTGTGTCGCGCGAGCGTGGCCGCGGCGCTGTGTTTATATTAGTTCGTGTGCGAACGGTGCCGAACTCGCAGCGGGCGCACACTCAGTGAATTGTTTGGGCACAGGAGGAGGCCGAGGTCGTGGTGCGGCGCAAGCGCGACGCCAAGGACGAGCCCGAGCGCCCGCGCGAGCGAGACGACCGACGTGAGCGAAACGAGCGGCCCGAGCGGCCCGCCGAGCGAGAGCGGGAGCGCGACAAGGACAGAGAGCGTGACCGCGACCGAGAACGGGACCGGGAGCGAGAGAGAGATCGGGATAAGGAGAGGGAGCGAGAAGGGAGAGAAAAGGATCGCCGCCGGCGGAGTACTTCAAGGTAGCGGGTCAAATATTCTTATTTATTGGATCTCCAAGAGAGGCTACAAAATAACATACAAGAAAATCATAAAAAAAGAATGCAGAATAGAAGTACAAAATAATACAAATTAAAATTAACAAACAAAAAGTATTTAAACAAAAATAACAAAATGTTATGGTTTGGGCACTGCCTTTCATGTATTTTTATTTAAACTTGATTGATAATAATATGAGCATTTCTAAAATACTATAGACGTAGATATATTTAGTAACTTATTAAGCGGAATAGGTTACTAAATATAGGTTACTAATATATAGTATTTTATAATGGGTTTCGACAAGGCCACGCCATCAATTATTAACTATCTTAAATTATCATTTCATCCACCATGGCACCCAATACACGGCTTTAGTTGCATAGATGGTGCACGCTTCTGCATTCAGTCATAACTGTGCTGTAACACATTGTTCTGACAATGGTTCACGTTTCAGGAGTAAGGACCGACGAGAAGAGCGTGACAAGGAGAGGGAACGTGAACGTGAGGAGCGGGAGCGAGACAGAGAACGTGAGCGAGAACGAGAACGAGAGAGAGAAAGGTAAGTGTGCGGTGCAGTGACTCGTCTTCGCAATAGCTTAGCAAGAACGAATCAAAACAACAGTAACGAATCGGTTTTTTTTCGCATTGTGATTTAATACTATAAAATCAATAAATTTTCTGTTGGGCAATAAACTCTTAACGGCGAACTAAAAATTAAACGATTTGTCTATAAAGAATCGTATTTTATTACGAATCGTCAATAAAAGATGAATCATTATGACCAATCGAAGGTGAATTGCTTACCCGTGAGTTGTTTACAGAGAGCAGCGCGAGCGCGAGCGGGAGAGGGAGATACGAGAGCGAGAGAGGGAGCGAGAAAGAGAACGGTAACTATTACTTATTCATTTTACTCAGGCTTGGAAAAATAGTGACCATGATACATGCCTAGCCTTCTCCCTACTATGCTGGGGTCGGCTTCCAGTCTAACCGGATGCAACTGAATACCAGTATTTTACATGGAGCGACAGCCTATCTGACCTCCACAACCCAGTAATTAGTGACACCATTGTAATTAAGAGGCTATTTGGATGAATCCGGTTATTTACACCATAATTCATGTGATACACAACGACTAACTTGACGAAACAGTTTATCAACAATTTTTCTCAAAGCTTATAACAGTAATGTAGGTATGCAACATCCATCAAACACGATCCCCTTGGTGAGAGGTCGGCAGACTGCGGCCGGGAACGACTGGCCAAGGTTTCAATGACAGATTGAAACCTTGGCCAGTCACAGTCGGGACCAACGGCTTAACGAGCTTTCCGAGGCACGGAGGAGTCTCAATATGTAATGCATGGTCACCCATCCTCTATTGCGGCAAGCGTAGCTTAACCTTCGACTGAACAGTGCGCTGTTTTTACTTTGCCACGAGCCCCTCAATAAATACAAGTAGAGTGTAAATGAGAAGTGATTTTTCAAAAGGCCTTAATGCTTTTATTTTACTCCCGATAGGAGATTTGTACGGAATTGGATAGACAAGGCAAATCACAGCTGAAACCATCTACAGAAACGATGGGAACCCTCCATTACGTTATCAAAAGGTGCATCGGTAATCGACTTACATACAAAACGGTATAATGCCACCACATCCCATACAGTTATTTTGTTAGTAATTGTTGGCTTGACGATATTCCTAAGAAATCAAAATTTACTAATATCGTGTATTTTTTCAATTAAACTTTCGCAGCAATACAATGACCACAGTAAAAAAAAAAAAAAACAGTATTCTTGGTTTTTCGTTTCTAGTACGATACGAAAGGATTAATTCCGTGGCCATCAAAAGATTATTTCCAATATATTTCTGAACTTATTTTTTTTTATAAAAACAAAAAATATGCCATCAGTTCGGAAAAAGGATTTCACATTGATCTTAATTATTTTTTTTTTTACAAAAAATGCAACTTCTACCTCCAACAGTTTTTTGCGGTCAGTGAAAATTTACTTACGAACTTTTTGAAAAACAAAAAAAATACTCCTCGAATCGAATAAACATCGAGTAGTTGCAACAGTAATAACAATATTTAGGTCATAACAGCGATCGCGTCGCGTAGTAACAATTTACTGGTGTTTGTGTTATTGCGCGACTTTTATAATAAACTCGTATATGAATAGTTTCTGTAGCGGTTCACGAGCGGCGATAAGGCGCAGTGCTCGCCATGCTGGCCTTACACCCGTACATCCGCACGCGCCACGAGATCAGACGCGAGTACGTACTGCGTACAGCCGACATCCGGGTACCGGATATCCGTCTCACCTTCAATCGTTACAGATACTCTACTAATTTCTCATGTTGGATTATATTCGAACGCAATGTGTATTGTTACCGAATAAATAAATTGAAATGATTTTGAAAAATTAAAATAATAAACTTTCAAAAGCAAACAAACAACTAGCAAACGATCCACGATCGAACATTCAATCGCTCGAACTACGATCTGTTTGCTGATGAATGGATGAAGACGTTATTGGCATGAGAGTACTGTGAGAGTGATTCATGAAAGTGTTGTTCATTTCATTTGACTTTTTCCTTATCATTTTAATATTTTCTCTGTAATGCGTATGTGTATAGCTGTTGTGTGCTGTGGGACCACGCTTTAGAACTGTGCAGTTTAATAGTACGAGGGAAGTGAGATTATATCGGTGAATGTTAAAAGTTTTAGACTTACGAAAAGTTCCTCGCGACACTACTCGAGCTGTGTCAAATAGCTAGCGCGTTCTGGCATGACTCTCCTCTACGGGGATGCGAAATTCAAGTGTACTTGCGTTTTTTGCAATTTGAAGATCAGTCTCAGGGTCTCAATCAGGTTGGATACTTGTATGGTGATCAAAATTCGCGGCCTAACCTGGCGCTTTCGCCTTATTGACCGAAACCGTGCTGCACTCGGCTATAGTTAAGGTACACAATGTATTAAGCCTGCACTACACTATTCGCGAAGTTACGCGAATACGAGAGTGTAGAAGGGTACTTCGGTTCGCTTCGTGCAACCTCCGCTCGCCTCGGGCGACTTCCAATCGTTGTCGGTTTTTTCCGCCCGAGTCAAAGGACTCGAAGCGTCCTGCAGTTCTTCGTACGAGTGTGTAGTCACGTACTTCGGACTTGGTCAACTTCGACGAGTACAGTCACGAGCTTTAATTTGGGACCCATTTCCGTTAAATGTTGTTAGAACAATCATAATGCAATAAGGTCGAAACTTTGAAACTTTGCTTTAAGGTTGAAATGTTGAATGTCAAGTTAAGACATAAAATGTCTTATCTAATCGACCTATGAAATGATAACCTCGTTGCAAAAAGCTATCATTACGATTTTCTAATTACGAACATGTGTCGTGTCAGTGTCATTTAAGAAAATAGTTTAATGTGATATTTTCACAAAATATAATTTACCAATTAATAAAATGCTTGCGGCTAATCGTGACCAAATAAGGCTCCAAATTATTGATTTGCACGAACAAGGAGTAGGCATTCACGAGATATCGCGACGAATAAATGTGACAAGAAACACAGTTCGCCGCTGGGTTCGACGCCACGGGAACGAGGAAAATATTATTGACTTACGACGAAACAACCATCACCCGCAAGTTATAACACAAGAGCAGAGCCGCTTGATGCAAAGGCAATACCTGATGAATGGATTTACGCCAACGAGGCATTTTGCGGAAGCGTTTGAAGTCCACCCTTCAACAGTTAGAAGGCATCTTAAAGCTATGGGACTGCATCACAGGCGGTATGCAAAAAAAATTGCATTGACGGATGCCCATAAAGCTGCTCGACTTATTTTCGCACGTCAGTATCTAAATTTTGATTGGACGACGACGGCTTTCATCGATGAAAAGACTTTTCAATCTTCCCAAACGGGCAGACAACATTTGTGGCGAATTGACAGGACGCGATACACGGAAGACCACGTCATAGCTAACAACGCGTCTGGTCGCATTACAGTTAACATGTCTGGCTGGATTAGTTCAGCCGGCATTGGAGAACTAATAAATTTACCACCCAGGGCCACTGCTCAAGATTATGTCGATTTATTAGACGAGAGTGTCCTTCCAACATTGCAACTATATTATCCACAAGAAGATGTTGCTCCAATAAACTTTGTTCAAGATAACGCAACAATTCATACGGCAAGAATCGTTAGAACTTGGTTCGACAATAATAGAGCAAATTTAAATCGTATTCCGTGGCCTGCAGTGTGCCGATTTAAATCCTATAGAAAATTTATGGGGCTTAATGGTTCAAAAATGGTCAAATAGAAACGAAAGAACTAGAGAAGCACTTATGGATCACTGCCTCACAGTCTGGGAAAGTTTAAGGGGTACTGACATATGTGACAAATTGATTGGATCCATGCGTAACCGGCTCCAGGCTGTGATTGACAATGAAGGTGGATATACGCGGTTTTGAATATTTATGATAAAAAAATTACTGGAGAGATTTAAATTAATTTTTCATCCCACCATCTCGGAAAGAGTATTTTTAATCTTCAGTATCTGAGTGGAAAAGCCGTTTTTATTCTCTAGAGGATAAAGTAAATTGAATTTAGAACATCGTGTGCACTAAGTTTGTGAATTAAAAAAAACATTAAACCTATTTACTGCTACCTCTATGGTGCCGAATATATCATACAACTTTTTTTTAATTTGTTAAAAACTCAGACTCGGAACCTTCTTGGTGTTCTTTTTTCAATTTGCTTTGTACGCGGTTCTTTACGCGGCATTTTTTCACGTCATTGTTAAACCTTAGGTATATTAAAAACAAGAAACTTGAAAACAAGTGAAAAAACTAAAATGAGTGATTCTAGCGACGAGGAAGTTTGCTTGACGCCAACAGAATTGACTGAAACTGTTAATAATGCGCAAATGAGCTTTCTCCCTCAACAATCACGCGAGAAGTATTTAAAACAGTACGATATGTTCAACACGTGGCGACTAGCAAAAGGAGCCAAAACTTTCTCAGAAAACGTTTTGCTGGCATATTTTATAGAATTATCCGAGAACAAGAAAGCAAGCACTCTATGGAGTACGTATTCGATGCTAAAAGCAACAATAAAGATGAAAAAAGACAAACATATCGATACCTATCCTAAATTAGTGGCATTTTTAAAAAGAGCCTCATCTGGTCATCAACCAAAAAAATCGAAGGTTTTCACAGTATCTGATATTGAAAAGTTTCTTAACGAAGCACCCGATTCCGTATATTTGGCGGCAAAAGTAAGTCAGTTGCACATTCAGTATCTACTTAAGTATATTAATCTCAATTAAATAGTATACTTAGTAGATGTTGATAGGCATAATTATGCGTTCATATCAATTTTATTCATTTATCTACTACAATACTCTTTACGTTACAGGTTGTTCTTATTATTGGAATAAACGGAGCATGTCGAACTAATGAACTAACACAACTTAATGTCAAAAACATTGAGAAACATTCAGATGACTTACTATTAATTAATTTACCTAATACAAAGACAAAAAGAGACCGCAACTTCGTCATTCGCAAGGAATACGTAACGATTGTTGAGAAATATCAAGCCTTACGCCCGCCTAACACTCCAATCAATCGATTTTTTCTACAGTATCGCAATGGAAAGTGTGTTAGACAGCCTATGGGTACTAATAAAATTGGCAGTATCCCACGAGAAATAGCAACATTTCTTGAACTTCCAGAACCCCTGTTGTACACGGGTCATTGTTTCCGACGAACTTCAGCCACACTTTTGGCTGATTCCGGAGCTGATCTGCTGTCCCTTAAGCGCCACGGAGGCTGGAAGTCCAATGCAGTTGTAGAGGGATACATAGAGGATTCCATCCAAAATAAGTCTAAAATATGTGAAGGCATCGTAGGAGCCATTACACTGAAAGAGCCTCAATCGGATCCTTGTACTGGCCCTTCTACATCAAAAATAAGCCGTTATGAAACACCTAACCATCTCCCTCTCTCTCCAACATTCACGCCAAGGGAATCCGATGAATCGGTACAACTATTAAGTATGACAGATAGTTTACCGAAAAACAGTACACAAGTGACTAACACCAATATTACAGTACCAAACAAAAATATTACACTCAATTTAAATAACTGTAGCAACGTTACTTTAAAATTTTCTTAATTATACCTTAGTATTATTTTGTTATAATTTAAAGATTATTCTGTAATACTTACCTGTCATAATGTAGTAATTAATACCTAAACTGAAATAAAAGTGTACCTATCTTGTGATTGTAAACGTTTTTTTTTTTTGCATTTAGTCATTTCCTCGCTGAGGTGGAATGAAAAGTTACGTGTTGCACTCGAGTGCAAAGATTTTTCACCTCGTGCTCTTTTGATTCCCTCGCTAACGCTCAGGATTCTAATTTTGAATCACTCGCTGCGCTCGTGATTCAATTTTAGAATCCTTCGCTTGCTCGGTCATCAAAATTGAACACGCGGTTAAAAAGCAACTTTGCACTCTTGTATAACAAATAACTATTTCACCTCAGCACCTCAAACAAACAGGTTTTGCTGTCAAAAAACAGTGAGCAAAATTCGATTTTGCTGCGAGCGTGAGACAAAGTAACTTTTTAATTATTTTTTTTAAATGCCGAGAGCAGTGTTGGATCTACTCACAAAATTCTAAAGATTTGAACTTCAATTAGTTTTGTCACTTTCACTTCGATACGAAAAAAGCGAGAGAGAAACAAGTCAATTCGAAGTTCGATTTCAAAATTCTATAAATACCTACTAGGAACAAAAAAGAAACAAACAATAAAACGTTGGGATATAGGTACATAAAATATTAAAATTGCAAGTCATCTGATAAGGTTTTATTTAAATTCTGTTTTATTAAATTTTTGGAACGAAGTTCTTAAGCGGCTTGCGGTAAGAGTGCAGTGGCAGAAATCGTCACGCGAAAAGGCGCTTGCGACTGTCTTCTTCTAATTCAAAGAGAAAGAAAGACGGAGAGAGATATTAAGTGTGAATTTGGTCGAAATGAAAATCCAAGATGGCGGTTGCGAAAATTTTCACATTATATAAAATGGGTGTCGCTTTCATAGTTTTCAAGGGTGCCAAAGCCGATCGTGAGGTCAAAATGTAAATCCAAGATGGCGGCTGCGAAAATTTTCAAATTTTTCTTCATGAGTATCGTTTCTATGGTTGTCAAGGTTGCTAAAGCCGATAGTGAAGTCAAAATGTAAATCCAAGATGGCCGCTGCGAAAATTTTAATTTTTTTATTCATGGGTATCGTTTCTATGGTTTTCAAGGTTGCTTAAGCCGAAAGTGAAGTCAACATAAAAATCCAAGATGGCGGTTGCGAAAATTTTCACATTTTTCGTCATGGGTGTCGTTTTCATAGTTTTCGAGGGTGCTAAAGTCGATAGTGAGGTCAAAATATAAATCAAAGATGGTGGCTGCAAAATACGAGGTGATGAAGATTATGTAAAAAAAAACCTTGTTCCATCCGAAAATGGGCATATGGTACTGCAGTAACATTACAAAACAGTATTTTTTTTGATTATTTTTGATAGTAAAAAAGTTATTGGTATTTAAAATTCACATTTTTAGTTCCAAAATTACCCCAAATCCATAAAAAAATGGCAAAACTCATAACTTATGCCTTTTAGACGCCCGCTAAACGATGGCCGCCGCCCGCACCAAATGTAAAATTCGGTCAAATTCACCATTGAAAAAAATGTGAGGATTATTTTTTCTTTTTTCTTGAAAATTTCCACATAAATATGCTAACAGTACGATACCTAACAACACCCTCACGGATCAGACAGGGTTTTTTTTTTACATGTTGTATGTTCTCGCTGCTGAGGTGAAAAGTTGTATGTGTTACACGAGAGCAAAGTTATTTGCATCTCGTGTCTTTGAATCCCTCGCAGCGCTCAGGATTCTAACCTAGAATCACTCGCTACGCTCGTGATTCAATTATAGAATCCTTCGCTTACTCGGGATTCAAAATCAACACTCGCAGCAAAAAACGACTTTGCTCTCTTGTTGCACAAATAACTATAGTCGTAGCCTTCGGTGATAAGTGTTTATTTTGTGCACCGCTAACCATGCTTTCTATATAATTGTGTTAAGATTGAGGTTTGTGTCGTAAATGTCTTAATAAATATAAAGAATAAATAAATTTGTTTTTCTAAAGATTTTATTAATCAATATTTTAGCTGAAATCTTCTAAGCCCCCATAATCATAAACGGCCTTTAAACCTATTTTATTTTAAATATGTTGTTTTGGTCCGTCACTTTGATATTTATGTTTGAGAAAGAGACAAAACTTTTTAACTAATATAGGTTTGAAGAATAAGCGGGTTAGTTGACTAGCTATCATATATTGACAATATAATTTTGTTCTTTTTTATTTGTTTCTTTTTTCTTATGGGACCACAGGACCAAAAAGTAATTATTACTCGGAAATCGGTAATGATCGTTTGCCCTCGCTCCTGTTGACGTTAGCCCCTAGAAACGTAAAGTTGTCGATGGTCGTTAACATAATAGCTCTAAATGGCGAAAGTTTGCTACACGATATTCAACCTTAGGTGGGTCCCAAATTAAAGCTCGTGACTGTACTTCGTCGAAGCAACTTAGCGAGTGGGGGTTTTAGAACTACTTCGTCTTTGTAGAGCGTCGTCATTGTCACTCATACGCGTGCCACAGTATTCGTCATATAATAACTCCCAAGTGCTATGTCGACGACCGCGCCTACAACCGACGTTACAAGTATGGATGGTATGGAATTTAAAAGAGACTTTGATTTTTGATTTTGTTTCGACGTTTCTAGAAAACACCGACCTCGTAAAGAAACTGACGTGAAACACTGTAATTCTAAACCCACTTACTAAATAAATATCATTTTCATCTTCTCAGGGGTAGTCAGATAGGAATTGTGAACTCCACCCAGCTGATGCTTTTTTTTTACTTGACTTGAAAATAAGATTCGGATATCATAACAACATAATAAATAATTTCATTTCATTTCTATGATACCAAATTGCTTATCTATTTATATATATTTCTTTGAACAGTGAACGCGAGCGCGAGCGTGAACGGGAACGCGAACGTTCCCGCGAGCGCGAGCGGGAGCGCGAGCGGTCGCGTGGTCGGTCGCGCAGCGAGGCAGACGCGAGGCGTGACAAGGAGGTGGAGGACGAGGCGCGCGAGAAGAAGCGCCTCGAGAAAAAGGCAAGGGAAAAGGAGGCCGCTTACCAGGAGAGGTGCGTATATACACCAGTCCAGTCTCACGTAATAGGGAGAGTGACTATTTTGTATTATTATTCTTTTTCTATTAGAAGTAACATATACCTACATCAGTAAAAAAAGTAGTGTAAAAGCTCAACCAACAACAATGTTACAAGCGTTTTAAAATTATGTGCTAGACAGAGACGGCACTATCAATAGTCTGTCACTGTTGCCGATTCTCTTGTCCACCGAACTAAACTATCACTAATATTCCTTACTTTACTTTTGGCTATGAGAATCTTAAAGTTATTCTGCAACAAAAATCTCTTAAATTTAAAAATAATTTTGACATAACTAAAATCGAATTTGACAATCGCGACTCCACGAGATACTCGTCTGCCCTACACACCGTGAATTTTTTTTAGAGCCGGAGTCGCGCCTCCTCGACGTGTTTTGTATGGAACTTTTCACATTTTGTATGGAAAATATGAAAAATGATTACCTACATATTGAGGTTTAGGGGTTTATGGATTTTATAAAGGGGGTCGAAATTGTCATTATTTTTGCGATAGGACACCATTTTCGAGATATAAGCAAGACAAAAAAAAGATACAGTACTGTTTTTGCACCTGCCTGAAGTCGAGGTGTTCGTGTGAATTTTAATTCATGACAATTTATTTTATTCTACACCTTTTTAAACAACAATTAAAAATAGTCAGATTTAGTTGACAATCAAAATTTTTGGTGAAAAACATAAAATTCAGAATACCAAAATTGCCATTTTCACTAAATTAATAACTCAGTGCCATCTTGGTGCTGTCAAACTAAAATGTAGTTAGGTTATGTCACTTAAGTCTATTTCAGAATGGAAAATCGTTGTATGACAGGAATCAACTAAATTTTGGTGATTTTTGGTCTAGTTTAGAGGCATTTGTGTCAAGAGAATCGGCACCGCTGTCAGATAAGTTCAGCAGATGTTTTGTTGTTACAGTTTCTTTTTCTTATTTTTGATTTAACTGAGAGTGTATCTTCTTCATATTACCATCGATCCAATTATTTACCATGCCTGATTTGAAACTACACTATTTGTTTCGTTGAAAGTGGTCTACAAATCGAAGGATCTATGAGTCTACAGTAGTACTTATAATAATCATCATCCATATCAAGTTTTGGAACCTCTAAAGAAACACTTACAAAAAGTGTTCACTCTCAGCCTAATTAGAATCTAACGTTTGCTGCAGGTTACGGAACTGGGAGAGCCGCGAGCGACGCAAGCAGAAGGAATACGAGAAGGAACGAGAGAGAGAGAGGTGGCTATGTGTTTGATCTATACAAATCTTTAAACCTGACGGGGCCAGTTTCTCGAACGCCAATTATCGCAAAATGAATGTGACAAACTGTCAGCGCGCGTAAACTGCTGCGATTGGTCGAATGGTTTATCAACCGCCAGTCGTGGCGCGGCCAGTGTCGCGCTCCCAGCGCTACTGGCCGACGGCCGGCCGCGCCAGGGACTGTCTTATGTAACTTACGGAAACGATTACTTGGTTAATCTTGGGCCTGAATGCAACGAGATGAAAATGGTGTGAATGAATAGATTTAAACTTATCAGTCCCTCGCTGAACAGCGATCAATAGTTTCAACAACATCCAATCCAAATTAAGGCGGCAGTAAAATCTAAAATAACAATTCCAGGTCAAACGTGTGAGCGACCTTCGGTGTCCAGTATGAAAGCAAGGGTCGTACAAGGTAGGCAGGGTCAGAATCCGAAAAAAATAAAGCTGTAAGTCTTTGAAAATGAAAAATAATCGGGAAGGCACTCAAAACGCATCGGAAAAGATGAAACGAGTGAGCAACCAAGACAGGGCAACTGTTTTTTATAAAAGAGTTGTCATGACTAACATAGTTGTAACAAGAAAACTTAAATTCGTTGGTGCATTTTAGTAGACTTTTTGCTTTAAGGTCCTGGTCAAATTTCCTTAATTGAAAGATAATGAACTATGACGCCGTGGTTCTAATTTAAGTAATAGATAAGATTTTTTCAGAAAAAAAATATACATATAAAATGTTTCTGTCGTGGGCAGAAGTTATTTAATAACTAACTAGCTTCTGCCCACGACTTCGTCGGCCCGCGCTATTTCTTCGTTTTCGCTTAGCGGTCTATCTGACTTGTTTGCTCGGCTCCTAAGTGTCGTAGCGTGATGTTATATACAGCCTATATATACAACCTTCACGAAAAATCCGACTGGTCGTTCCAGAGACTAGCGCGTTCAAACCAAAAAACACTCTTTCGCTTTATTGTATTACAATAGATGACGGAAATCTATTCAGAAGCCGATTCTGAACAAATTACTTCCAGGTCTTACGTTTATTCATTCACACCTTGTATTATGTCATTGGATTTTGATTTAGAATAGCAGCAGTTTGCGCGCGCTTCACAGTTTGTCACATTCATGTTGCGATGAGTCTCGTTCGAGGACCTGCGCCGCCTGCGGCTCACATAGTGCAGCTGACGACTTACTGTTGTGACTGATTATATTATAGATTATACATCCGTTTTATTTTTTTATTCGAAAAAACTTACCTTTTTATGTGCACATGGTTCTGCAACAAATAAACTTATTTTTCTTTCTTAGGTGTCGCGAGGAGGAGAGAGAGCGAGAGGCCAAGCGACTCAAGGAGTTCTTAGAGGACTATGACGATGAAAGGGACGACCACAAGTACTATAAGTGAGTAACGGTTCTAATATCCCCCTAAATAATGGCAAATCGATGCGGATAAAAAATAGAATCATCATTGTCTTACACTTTTGCCAATTTATTTGTGGTCGACGCAACATCTTTTTCTGCCATACTGGTCTATTCATCTCGGCAGTCACCGCCTTCTAGCCATATCTTCTTTCACACAGTCCATCCATCCATGCAAATCGGATGGGATGCAATCGAATGAGGATTTGATTGATGAAATATTGATTTTAAATAATTAAAGTTATAATTTTTTTTTTCATTGCTCCCCCATCTCTGAAAAGAAAAGCGGATTTTATAGTGCAATATTCGCAAAACATGATACTAGCAAAATATATGTAATATTCGCAAAACATCATGATTATTAGTAACACATGACATTTGAAAAATATTTTTCTACTACGCTTGTTATCAACTGTATTTGTATCACCATATAATATTTTTTTATTAAAAGTCAAGTCAAATAACATTTTCAACTTAAAACAATATAAAACCTCTTACATTCTAAACAAAATTGACGAATTTATGCTATCCTATCATCAGGGCCGAAAAATAAAAGAAAAGCCTTGGAAGACCTTAATCACAAGCGATTGGAGACCTCCTTTCAAGCAACTAAGTCTGTGTTTGGATACTCCACTCTTCCAATTCTTTAATAAGTGTTATTCATAATCATAATCGTTTATTTGCAATAGGTATTGGTACATTATTTTATTTTATTTTGTAACGGAAAACAAACAGTCCTTACATATTATAAAACAAACAGTGGTGTATCCTTACATATTATAAAACCAAATCCCCTGCCGCGTCTGTCTGTCTGTCTGAACGCGATAAACTCAAAAACTACCGAACGGATTTTCAAGCGGTTTACACTAATGGACGGAGGGATTCACGAGGAAGGTTTTTGTGTATAATTCATTAAAGTTTTGTGTAAATTGGTTGAAATATAACGATTATTGTTGAAGGTGTCGGAAAAAATCATGCCGACTGGGAGCTTTACTGGTGTGCGTCGCGTAATTAAAATTCAACTTCAAAAGTCATTTTTCAAACTATGCTGAGAATCAGCACTTTTCGAACGTCAAAGTTACATAAGACAGCCCCACAAAACGCCCACCCTTCACCACTTCCTAGTGCTTTTGCTGGGAAGAAGAAGTGGCGCAACAAACTGCCCAGCAGCACAGCTGTCTGTTTATTTAGAAAAAAAAAGATTCTATACAATAGTATGCAAGATTTTTACATTACGCAAAACATAATTTAAATTATAAATTAATTACCATATGACAGCTAGCACACGCCAATATACCAACCAAAAACATCGAGAACTATACTCAAACAGAAATAAAAATAACTAAACGTAAACAATATTTAAAAAAGAAAATAAAGCCTCCAGGCATAAAGAGCGTGCCCGCTTACATACAAAGTTGATACGACAGATGGGCTTTCCTTTAAACTTTCTATAGTAGGTACCATTTTCAAGCTCTGTACCATTAATCAATTAAATAGGAGCAGTAGTTTAGTCTAGTCGCAAATGATTTTTGAAGTTTTTAGCCCGTTTGAACATGATGTATCTTTCCTAACAGCTGATTATGTCTATACGCATAGGTCATCCACCTTAAAACGATAAATCTGAGTATAACCTACGATGCGTTGTTGCCGCTCTGACGCAAGTCACAAGTACAACCAAACATTTTTCGCTAAAAAGATGGCAAAGCAAACAAGGAAGCAATAAACACACACTGGCACTTTAATTACGAGAGTGTGTTGTTATTGCATCTTAGTTCCTTGCGCGATCGGTAAGTGGGGGCAGTGGGGCCTCAGTGCGCCGACGCTATCCTTTCGGAACGTATGTTACGTAACACGGAAGATCCTGCGCCCGTGCGCCGCTTTTGTTTTGACGAACACGCGCGCAGACAATTGTGATTTTGTTTTGATAATGTGATAGGACACTAAATAAATTTAGGACAATATTTCTTTTTTTATTGTGACAGGACACGTCACATCGGATTATTATTATTTAGTGTTGTTTTTTTTGTGGTAGACGTTTTTTATTATAATAGGACACGTAATTAAACTTTGGTTGTGTGTGAGTGTAATTAAAATACAATTGTTGAACAATTTTTTTTATCATTTCACAAATTAAAGTGCTTAGCAACAAACAGTGATTTAATTAGATAAATAAATAACATTTTTCTCCGTCGCTCGGTATAATTTGTGCATTCATGCGAATGCGAATAGTGTTTTTGTTGTGATTGTTGTTGTGTGCGTACTTACTTCAAAACCGTACCTATCAAAAAAGCCGAGTGAAGGGCTAAGCCGCCGCTCGCGCCACCGCCCCGGCCGTCCGCCTTGACACGAGATAACACACGCCGCGGTTCGGCGGCCGCGCGACGTTGCCGCTTTGCTACCTAGGTATCTAAGGTCAGTTACATTTATTTACACAGGGTAGTTGCGTTTTACTCTGAATTGTAAGCTATTTAGTTTGTTTGAAAAAAAAAAACTCATTTTTTATGCATTTTATTTTTATACCGTACCAAATTAATACTAAACACGCATAGTATACGTAGTGAAATTTAATGCCCCTCTGTCATATCAACTCTGTATAGCTGTAACTAGAAGTAATAATTGATAAACTAGGACCATCGAGGTAAAGTAAATAATTGTCGAGGTATAGCTGTAACTAGAAGTTATAATTGATAAACTAGGACCATCGAGGTAAAGTAAATAATTGTCGAGGTCGCTAGCTAACCACATATTGCAATACAACTCATAAAAAAAAAACATTGTAATGAGTAGATTATGTCAACAATAAATTAGAATAAAATTAAAATAAATTGACTTATAAAGTTAAATTATAAACAATTATATAAACTCATATAACCTGTCAGTAGGTAAACTAATTCTGGAGAAAGAACATTTAAACATTGTCTTCAGTTAATCACAGCGATTCTTATCATTTAAGTAGTCGTTTAATGAATAGTATGCCTTGAACAAAGGTTGGAATTTACTTTAGTTTTAAACGCATTAGAAGGCAAATATAGCAAAGAAGAGGGTAGCTTGTTATAAAAGGTTATACCAAGCCCAATAAATTATGGACCTTATGAAGCCGGTGAAAGGGAGCACGTAGTTTATCCTTACTTCTTGTGTTAACATTGTGACTATCACTGTTTTTAGTGTATAAGTGTGTGTGTGTATTTTGCCTAATATATAAGACGTTGGCGAAGATTAATTGTGATGCCACTGAGAGGATACCGATAAATTTGAAAAAATCTCTCAGAGCAACTCTGGCACCTAGCTGGTAAATTGCTCGAATAGCTCGTTTTTGGAGGACAAATATATTTTGAATATCTGCAGCTTTGCCCCACAGCAGAATACCGTAGGACATAACGCTATGAAAATAACTAAAGTAGACTAACCGAACTGTATCAACATCAGTGTATTGTCTTACTTTCCTGACAGCGTAGGCGGCCGAACTGAGCCTTCCCGCTAGGCTCGATATATGTTGGCCCCACTAAAGTTTGGCATCTACTGTTATGCCCAGAAAAACTGCCGAGTTTACAATTTCAAGCACCTCTTTATCTAAGACGATGTTGCGTCCTAGATTTCTAACATTTAGAAGGGCAAACTTTACACATTTCGTTTTCTTGGCATTGAGAACTAGGTTATTTGTCGTAAACCAATCCGTAACCATTGACAGTGCACTGTTTACAATTTCAAAATCTAGTTTATTCCTGTCTACTTTAAAAATAAGAGAAGTATCATCTGAAAACAGTACAACTTCACAGATACCCTTTAAATATAATGGTAAGTCATTGATATACACTAAGAACAAGAATGGACCCAGTATTGAGCCTTGCGGTACACCTAACTTAACTGGTAGCCCGGAAGATTTTACACCATCAACATCTACACATTGCGATCTACTCGTATTATTTAAATACGAATTTAAAACGTTGAGAGCTTCGTTTAGCACACCGTAATGACGCACTTTACGCAAAAGCGTGTCATGGTGCACGCAATCAAAGGCTTTGGAAAGATCACAGAAAACTGCAATAGTATTTTGAGAGTTCTCCCATGCGTTAAATATGTGTTTCAGCAGAGCAACACCCGCATCTGTAGTCGAACGACCCTTTGTAAAGCCATGTTGTTCATTATGAAGGAGGCTATTTAAATTAAAATGTCTTAGCAACTGCTTGAGTATTCACGTTATTAGTGTTAGAAATATAGTGTTCGAAAATATAGAAATAGGCCTGAAATTGCCAACGTCATTTTTATTACCTGATTTAAATAATGGTATGACTTTACTACTCTTCATGAGGTCAGGAAAAGTTCCTAAAGCAACACATTTATTAAAAGTAACAGTTAACTATTATATTACTTAAAAGTTTAATGGAGATTCCCCAGTAATCACCAGTGTTTTTAGACTTGAGTGTGTTAAAAACATTAACTACATCACGATGTAATGGATGGGTTGTACATGAGTGTCACATGTGTTGGGAGCCTGCCCAATTTAATAAAAATGTGTAAAGATGGTGTGTTCTCCTATAAAAAAAAAATACAAATTAAACAATAAAATAATTTCGGGCGCCTTGGAGATGCACACAATATGTTTTAAATAAACCAAACTTGCCAGATAGAACACTTCGGAGAGTCAGACTTTTAATCTGCCGGTAGGTAGCTAATTAAATGAATAAAAGAATGGAATTTCCTTTGCTAATACCTTGTTTAATGTTTGCCAGTAGCTTCAGAGTAATAAAATTATGAAATTAAATACAAAAAAAAAAGGTTATAATTACTTACATTATTATCATTGAATTTACAATATTATTATTATGGAACTTACATTACTATTGCATCTTTGTTGATAAAAAAAAAAGGTAGGTAGTAAAAAAAAGAAATGATTAAATAAAATGGTTAAATAAAACGGTTAAATAAAACCTCTAGGATCGTGGCGTTGATGGTAGGGATAAAAATATCCCTTGTAGAAATATATCCAGTAAAGAAATAAATCGAAAAGAAAAGAGAAGAGAAAAAAAAAAAAAAAAAAGACGTCGGGACCAGGTTCGGTCAAAATCCGGCTGAAACAAAATTTACAGAGAATTAATAAATTGTTCAGGATTCCCAAACGTTGGGAAGCGTGGCGTTCCACGAGTAATAATAACTTACCGTCTTTTCCAACAAATGGCAAATTTAAATGCACCACAAAATTCAGGCGGGCGACAAATCACTTAAAAGCCTGGAACAATAATTTAGTATGATATCGAGCACTCGTCACGCTATCCAATTTATCAATCCGAAAGAATTCAATCTTACCAAAGAAATGAAGGATTATTCCTACGTCACCACGTCCTGAGGGAAAGTTTTAGAAGTTTACGGCATCAATAGGCCGCCAATACCCAGGATTTATCCCGATTAAAAAATGTCGTTAAAATTCAATACTACATCAGGAATGTTCGTCGCAAAAGTGATCACGTCAAAGTTGACAGCTTCCACCAAACACAATCGATGACAGCAAAAAAAAACGTTCCGAAATCGACTAACTGACGAGAAGCATGTAACGATATTTTAAACTCGTTACATTACATCCCTCCCCGAAAAAATAAAAGAAAGCAATTTCTTTTATGCTAAAAAATAAACAAGGCAAAAGAAAAAAAATTACAAAAAATAGGAAATATAAATTCCAAATAAAACAAAACAAAAAAATACCCTAAAGATAGGATTATTAGACCGCAAGGAAGATATCCGCTAAGTCTAATAACAACTAAACAAAAAATAGTGTCTAAGACTATTTCTTAAAATAACATGCATATAAAAACAAATAAGTCAAGCGAAATAGTCGCTGAACAATATTGTATAAGAGCACAACAAGAGTATACTGAATTGAGTACGGTTAGGCACAATAGCCACCGACTAACATACAGTATAACTCTAGAAACAACAACAAAAAAAATACCAATTTGAGTTCGGTTAGGCACCATAGCCACCGACTAACAAGTATATAACACGATAAAAATATTAATTTGAGTACAGTTAGGCGCAATTGCCGCTGTCTAACGAGAATAATCCAAAAATGTCTGTATGAGTGCAGTTAGGCACCATCGCCACTGACTAGCAAGAACAAATTATAACTGTGAGACACAGTTTAAAATCTCCACATCTCTACAAATGCAAAAAAATATAAAGAAGAATGTTGTGATCGGCACAACTCCACCAATATTCCGAGCACAAACACCTTCGAAAATAAATGCATATTGTGATCGGCTCAACACCACCAATATCCCGAGCACAATAGCAGAACAAGAGATGCATATTGTGATCGGCTCAACTCCACCAATTTCCCGAGCACAATAGCAGAACAAGAAATGCATCCTGTGATCGGCTCAACACTACCAACCTTCCGAGCACAGAAGCAAAAAAACAACGAAATCAAGGAAAAAAATATACCGAGATCCGTAAAAAAATAGGTTAACCACTACAAGTGAAAACAAAGCGTACACAAGCAGTGGGTAACAACTAAGAAATTTTATACAAAAATGTATACATAAAAATCGTATACAAGACTGTATAAAAGAATAATAATAATAAGATATGTATAAAAATATTAATAAGATACATAAACAAAATATTAATAATAATAATAAGATCCTTTGATATGAGAAACGTATTCGTGTGGGTAGAAAAGTTATTAAAAGGTCCTAAGTTGTATTTTAGAAAGTTAAGAAATCAAATTCAATAAATTTATAAGAAGTTAACTAACATACTCTCATTCAAATCACTAATAACCTATCAACCATCCCATCATACATCACACTATCATAAGTGATCTTCAAACAAAATTATCAAAATCAAGACTTACACTTGGAAACCAAATTAGAATTTAATTATATCCTTAACATGATAACGACCAGCGGTACCCTTATTAAGGTCTTTCAGATTATAAACATTATCAGAGATCTTTTCAATAATTTTACATTTAATAAACTTAGGAGCAAGTTTTGCTGAAAAATAAGTAGGTGCATGAGATTGAACAAAACTCCTTCTCCACACAACATCACCCACATCAAAAGAAATGACTTTGCGACCTTTATTATAATAGCGAGCATTACGCTGATAAGCTTTTAATAAATGAGTTTGAACTTTAACAAAAATTTCACTAAGTGAATTAAGAGAATCAGCATAGTGAGTTCTATGGGAAACTTCAAGTTCATCTAAATTATCTATAGAGTCACTTAAACGATGTAAAGAAGCATCAAAAATAAGTTCCCTTCCAAACGTCAAAAAATTAGGTGTGAAATCTGTGGCTAGATTCACACTATTATTCAAAGCTAGTTGAACATGAGGTAAATATTTAGACCAAGTTCTATGATCATCTTTAACAAAACAAGCAATGCAAGTTTCAACAGTTTTATTATATCTCTCAACTGTATTGTTTTGAGGCGTGTATAAAGTATTATAAAATATTTTTGTGATATTATAACCTTTCAAAAATTCTACGAAATGTTTAGAAGTAAATTGTGTACCATTATCACAAACAATTATTTTAGGACAACCAAATTTAAGAAATATTTCTTTTTCAAAAAGTTTATTTATTACTCTAGTAGTAGCATTTATCATAGGAAAAATCCAGCAGTATTTAGTGAACACATCAACAACCGAGAGAATATATTTATGTCCAGAATAAGCTTTAGGTAATATACCTATAATATCCACTGAAAGCATTAGCATAGGTCGATCAACTTTTTTAGGGTTAACCATAATACCAAAAGGAGGTTGTGTGGTGTGTTTATAAGCTTTACAAGTATCACAAGCTAGAATATATTTTTGAACATCATTAAACATCCCTTTCCAAAAATAGTGTTGTTTTAATTTATTTAAAGTCTTATGGATACCAAGATGACCAGAATTAATGTCATCATGATTAGAACGAATTGTATCTAAAATATGTTCTTTAGGAATAACTATTTTCCAATTAAGATTACTATTAGGATCAAACTTACTTTTACAAAATTTATATAAGGTTTTATTTTCTACTCTAAAGTTCTTATATCTGCAAGGAGACTTTTGACAATTAATAAATACTTTTTTATACCATGGATCATAAATATCATCGTCTGGCAAAACTAAATTATTTTGAGAGATTTCTATAGCGGCGACTTCAATACGAGATAAAGCATCTGGAACTAAATGTAAAGATCCTTTTTTATGAACTATATCAAAAGTAAATTGAGAAATTCTAGCAGCCCAACGTGCTAAGCGTCCACTAGGATTGCTAAGACCTAAAAGCCATTTTAAACTAGCATGATCAGTTATTACAGTAAACTTCATTCCTTCAATATAAGGTCTGAAATGTTCTATTGAAGCTAAAATAGCAAGTAATTCACGTTCTGTGGTACTATAATTGCAGAAGCTAAATTATTTTTAATAATGTAATTCCAGAAGCTAAATTCTTTTGAATATTCATTCATTCATTAACCAAAACATTCATGGAATTAAACGAAGGCAAAGCGTGCATCGCAAAAGCTGAAGAAGAGTGTACAATCCTGTCATTAAGATCAAAAGCAAGTGGTACTTCTGTCAAATTAATCATGTCAGGAGCAACAGGTGCAACATTAGGAACTGTGCAAGCACCATCAGATTCCATGTTATTCATAGCAAGAGGCAGAGGAGATTGATCTTCTTTATCCATTATGAATAAACAATACGATAAGAAAAGCAGGGCAAAATATCACAAGTTGTAAAATATTTGAGGTTAAAGTGAAAAAATATTTTTTAAGTTACCTACAAGTTGATTTTTATGAAATATTTAAAAGTGAAAAGATGCAGTAATAATTTACAGGATAAGCTTATATCACTTAAACTATGATTAGGTATTACTTAAATTAAACCAAAGTTTGTTTAAAACCAAATATGAAACACCGCACTTAGTTTTACACCGTTGAGTCACTTATACAAAACAAAACTGTCTTACCATACAATATGTTGATTTTGCAAGAGTATAATGATATTGCTGTAACCATAAAAGTTAAACACACAATAGTACAATAAAGTTGTTAGTAAATATTGTTTACTTACTAGGAAACATCAAGAAAACTTAGTTGTAAATTACAACATTCCAAAAAAAAGTGTATTACAGAAACTATGTAATTTGTTCTGTAAACAATACTACAAAATATAAGATGCAATAATAATTTATAAGATACAAGGAAGCTACTTCAAGTCCCTGTTCGCAGAGCGACAAATGTAATGGATGGGTTGTACATGAGTGTCACATGTGTTGGGAGCCTGCCCAATTTAATAAAAATGTGTAAAGATGGTGTGTTCTCCTATAAAAAAAAAATACAAATTAAACAATAAAATAATTTCGGGCGCCTTGGAGATGCACACAATATGTTTTAAATAAACCAAACTTGCCAGATAGAACACTTCGGAGAGTCAGACTTTTAATCTGCCGGTAGGTAGCTAATTAAATGAATAAAAGAATGGAATTTCCTTTGCTAATACCTTGTTTAATGTTTGCCAGTAGCTTCAGAGTAATAAAATTATGAAATTAAATACAAAAAAAAAAAGGTTATAATTACTTACATTATTATCATTGAATTTACAATATTATTATTATGGAACTTACATTACTATTGCATCTTTGTTGATAAAAAAAAAAAGGTAGGTAGTAAAAAAAAGAAATGATTAAATAAAATGGTTAAATAAAACGGTTAAATAAAACCTCTAGGATCGTGGCGTTGATGGTAGGGATAAAAATATCCCTTGTAGAAATATATCCAGTAAAGAAATAAATCGAAAAGAAAAGAGAAGAGAAAAAAAAAAAAAAAAGACGTCGGGACCAGGTTCGGTCAAAATCCGGCTGAAACAAAATTTACAGAGAATTAATAAATTGTTCAGGATTCCCAAACGTTGGGAAGCGTGGCGTTCCACGAGTAATAATAACTTACCGTCTTTTCCAACAAATGGCAAATTTAAATGCACCACAAAATTCAGGCGGGCGACAAATCACTTAAAAGCCTGGAACAATAATTTAGTATGATATCGAGCACTCGTCACGCTATCCAATTTATCAATCCGAAAGAATTCAATCTTACCAAAGAAATGAAGGATTATTCCTACGTCACCACGTCCTGAGGGAAAGTTTTAGAAGTTTACGGCATCAATAGGCCGCCAATACCCAGGATTTATCCCGATTAAAAAATGTCGTTAAAATTCAATACTACATCAGGAATGTTCGTCGCAAAAGTGATCACGTCAAAGTTGACAGCTTCCACCAAACACAATCGATGACAGCAAAAAAAAACGTTCCGAAATCGACTAACTGACGAGAAGCATGTAACGATATTTTAAACTCGTTACAACGAGTTCACGAGGCGTTACTCGTACATGTTCGAAGCTAAATACGCGACTACTGTTAGACACACTACTAAGCCAAAGGTTTTCAGCTTTAGATGGGGACGAATTTAAAGAGCGAGTCGTATTTATAGGTATGTTGGCAAAAAACTCATTAAACGCCTCAGCTACGTCAGCTGCTTTAGTAACTAATTTACTATCGACCATAATCTCAAGTTGTTTATCTTGGTTAACCGATTTACCCGTTTCATTGTTAATAATTTTCCAAGTGGTTTTTACTTTATTATTGGAATTTTTAATTGTATCGCTTAAAATTTATATTTAGCCATAACACTAACCTTTTTAAATAATTTGAATAATTTTTGACATACGCTAGGAAAGGAGTATCAAACCTATATTTTTTCAAACCATATAACTCGTATAGTCTCGCTCTACTTTTATAAATACCCGGAGTGGCCCATCGGTTAAAGTCAACGGAGGTGCCATTAATGTTAATAGTTTTAGTCTTGAAAGTATATTTGTACTCTTTTTGCACAACATCAAAAAGGGCTCCATACATTTCGTTAGGATTCTCGTGTTCTACTATAGAATAGATGGTGTTGTTCTATGAGCTATATTATTTTTAAATTTATTGCAACGACTAGCTGTATAAGTCCTACATTCTATTTTATGCGGCTTTTTATGTAATGGCATGGGGAAACTAGTTAATAAACCACAGTGGTCAGACGTTAAGTCACTTAACACTAAGTGACTTAAACTAGCTAATAAACCACAGTGGTCAGACGTTAAGTCACTTAACACTAAGTGACTTAATGTCTAACTAGTTTCCCTATGCCATTACATAAACCGTTAGAGATACATACAATTTATGTTATACAGGTTTAAAAAAAAGTTCAACAACAAAGTCTGCCATGCCATATGTCTATTATCTATGGATGACAGTAATCATTATTATATTTCAAGAATTTGATAAAAATTTCATTGTTATTTCCGAAGCTATTTTGACTGGTATCATATTTATCCTTAAGTAATAAAATATGTTATTTAAATCAGCCATTTAAATATGCCGTGACATTATATTATTTAAATTAATAATTTAAATGTTATCATAGGTTTAAAATGATGTGTAGCAAAATAATTAAAGATCGACGAAAACGCGGGCGTAGTACGTTTCCGTGGGATATTTTTGCCGACGAAAGCTAGGTAAAAATAAACGGAAATAATTAGGTCTTAACCGGTCTATCCCTAGAATTTGACATTGACGCGCGGGTAATGTCATTTTAAACAGTTTTCTGAAATTTTCGGTGTTCCTGTAATTTTTTTACTATTTTTGGTCTAATTGGCGATAATATCCATCATACTATAGGTTAAAACAGTCCACAGACGATAATAGCCATTATTTTGCAGTAAAAATAGTGATTTTAAGTCATGCGAGTAGACTGGCACTTGGTGACACTTTGAAAAGTCACTATTATTACTGCTAAATAATGGCATGCAGAAAAATGTTTAAAATGACGTAAATCGCTCAATGTGAAACTGTCCGCGCGCAGGGGCAAGGAGCTGCAGCGGCGCCTGGGCCTGCGCGTGCGCGAGGCGGCGGGCGACGCGCGCGAGCGGGCGCGCGAGCAGGCCGAGCTGGCCGCGCTGCGCCGCGCCGTGTGGGGCGCGCGCGCGCCGGGCGACCCGGCCGCGCTGGCCGCCTACGAGCGCGCGCGCGCGCAGCACGACGCGCAGTACGCGCCGCGCCTGCTCATCGACGTCAGCCTGCAGCTGGAGCAGCAGCGCGAGCGCGAGCGCCTGCGCGCCGAGCAGCGCGAGGAGGCGCGCAAGGAGGTACCATATCTTGAGACCGCCCGACCCTACGGAATAGGAACCGGGTTTTACCCCACTATGACGGAGCAAAAAAGAGGGTTATGATTTTGACCGGTGTGTAATGTAGCAAAAGAAGAAATAGTCTTACCACATATAATTCGAATGACGCCCGGGAATCGAATACAGGCGAAATAAGATGAAAAATGAAACGAAATATTTTAGTAAATTAGAATGATAACGTTTAATTTATAAAAAAACAATACACCAAATATATTCATATAAAATTAAAAAATCAATATGGATATAGTTAATAATTATGCTATATTAATTGCAACCACTCCCAAAGACGTCTACGTCGAATCTTTGGTGAAAAAGGTCTAAAAAAAATAACAATGTTAAACCATACGAATTAAAAGTGTTCGCTCAGCTGATTGTCTGGCACGCATCCTCCGATCAGCGTGTTTGTGAATACATCGTGGTGCACTTTCCCCGCTTGCTGCACTTGAAGTAAGTAACAGTAGACAAAGACGGTGAATACCAGCAGAAACTAATAATAGACAAGAAAACAATAGATTTTTCACCTCAGCACCTCAAACAAGCAGGTTTTGCTGTCAAAAAACAGTGAGCACAATTCGATTTTGCTGCGAGCGTGACACAAAGTAACTTTTGTTTTTTTTTTTTTAATGCCGGCAGCAGTGTAGTTTTGTCACTTTCACTTCGATACGAAAAAAGCGAGAGATAGAAACAAATCGATTCGAAGTTCGATTTCAAAATTCCATATCTACCTACTAGGCCCAAAAAAGTAACAAACAATAAAACGTTCGGATATACTTAAAACATTAAAATTGCAAATCATCTGTTAAGGTTTTATTTAAATTCTGTTTTATTAAATTTTTGGAACGAAGTTCTTAAGCGGCTTTCGGTAAGAGTGCAGTGGCAGATATCGTCACGCGAAAAGGCGCTTGAGACTGTCTTCTTCTAATTCAAAGAGAAAGAGAGAGATAGTAAGTGTGAATTTGGTCGAAATGAAAATCCAAGATGGCGGTTGTTAAAATTTTCACATTTTTTATAATGGGTGTCGTTTTCATAGTTTTGAAGGGTGCCAAAGCCGACCGTGAGGTCAAAATGTAAATCCAAGATGGCGGCTGCGAAAATTTTCAAATTTTTCTTCATGGGTATCGTTTCTATGGTTTTCAAGGTTGCTTAAGCCGATAGTGAAGTCAAAATAAAAATCCAAGATGGCGGCTGCGAAAATTTTAAAATTTTTCTTCATGGATATCGTTTCTATGGTTTTCATGGTTGCTAAAGCCGATAGTGAAGTCAAAATGTAAATCCAAGATGGCCGCTGCGAAAATTTTAAAATTTTTCTTTATGGATATCGTTTCTATGGTTTTCAAGGTTGCTAAAGTCTATAGTGAGGTCCAAGATGGTGGCTGCAAAATACGAGGTGATGAAGCTTATGTAAAAAAAAACCTTGTCCGATCTGAAAATCTGGGGAAACTGAGCATATGGTACTGCAGTAACATTACAAAACAGTTTTTTTTTATTACTATTGATAGTAAAAATGTTATTGGTATTTAAAATTCACAGTTTTAGTTCCAAAATTACCCCAAATACATAAAAAAATTGCAAAATTCATAACTTATGACTTTTAGACTCCCGCTAAACGACGGCCGCCGCCCGCACCACATGTAAAATTTGGTCAAATTCACCATTGAAAAAAAATGTAGGGATTATTTTTTCTTTTTTCCTTAAAATTTCCACATAAATATGCTAACAGTACGATACCTAACAACACCCTCACGGATCGGACAGGGTTTTTTTATTACATGTTGTATGTTCTCGCTGCTGAGGTGAAAAGTTGTATGTGTTACACGAGAGCAAAGTTATACCTCGAATCACTCGCTGCGCTCATGATTCAATTATAGAATCCTTCGCTTACTCGGGATTCAAAATCAACACTCGCAGCAAAAAACGACTGATCTCTTGTTGCACAAATAACTATTAAAAACAGATTTTTAAATTTTGATAATAGATTGATTTCTGGGTCTGATCCCACAAGACAGTTGCTGGGTACACGGAACTCCTCGCTAAAATTGATTGTCAGACTTAGGCTATAACTACCTTCAAAGATCTACGAATGACAGCCGGGATCAACGGCATAACGTCCTTTTCGAGGTACCCCGAGGGATCCCGTGTCTCGTAAAAGACGTTATGAGTTATGACGTTTGATATGCGACCGCGGCAAGCGTAGTGTAACCTTCGCTCGACCCTTGCGGCTGTTTTCATTATGTCAATACTAATATGTGTACTGTGTTATGGCGTTCCAGGCGCGCGAGCGAGCGGCGCGCGAGCGCGAGCGCTACCTGCGCCTGGCGGCGTCGCGCCAGCTGCCCACCGAGGCCGAGCCCATCGACAGCGACAGCGACCCCGCCGCCTCGCCGCCCGCCACGCCCGCCTCCCCGCCGCGCCGCCACCGCCGCGCCTCCCCGCCCTCCTCCGACGGCGCCACCACGCCGCCGCGCCCGCCCTCCCCGCCGCACCCGCCCGACCCGCGCCACGTGAGTACACACAGCGACACGGCCCCGCCGCCTCCCCGCCGCGCCGCCACCGCCGCGCCTCCCCGCCCTCCTCCGACGGCGCCACCACGCCGCCGCGCCCGCCCTCCCCGCCGCACCCGCCCGACCCGCGCCACGTGAGTACACACAGCGACACGGCCCCGCCGCCTCCCCGCCGCGCCGCCACCGCCGCGCCTCCCCGCCCTCCTCCGACGGCGCCACCACGCCGCCGCGCCCGCCCTCCCCGCCGCACCCGCCCGACCCGCGCCACGTGAGTACACACAGCGACACGGCCCCGCCGCCTCCCCGCCGCGCCGCCACCGCCGCGCCTCCCCGCCCTCCTCCGACGGCGCCACCACGCCGCCGCGCCCGCCCTCCCCGCCGCACCCGCCCGACCCGCGCCACGTGAGTACACACAGCGACACGGCCCCGCCGCCTCCCCGCCGCGCCGCCACCGCCGCGCCTCCCCGCCCTCCTCCGACGGCGCCACCACGCCGCCGCGCCCGCCCTCCCCGCCGCACCCGCCCGACCCGCGCCACGTGAGTACACACAGCGACACGGCCCCGCCGCCTCCCCGCCGCGCCGCCACCGCCGCGCCTCCCCGCCCTCCTCCGACGGCGCCACCACGCCGCCGCGCCCGCCCTCCCCGCCGCACCCGCCCGACCCGCGCCACGTGAGTACACACAGCGACACGGCCCCGCCGCCTCCCCGCCGCGCCGCCACCGCCGCGCCTCCCCGCCCTCCTCCGACGGCGCCACCACGCCGCCGCGCCCGCCCTCCCCGCCGCACCCGCCCGACCCGCGCCACGTGAGTACACACAGCGACACGGCCCCGCCGCCTCCCCGCCGCGCCGCCACCGCCGCGCCATATTCCTCGTAGCTGACATCAATGCAGCCTCGCACTCATCATAACACTGTTACGCTATACGCTACAACGTAGCATTGTATGAGGTAGCATTGTGCTGCACGTTACGACGTAGCATTTTGCTGCACGGTACTAAGTAGCATTGTGCTGCACGGTACAACTTAGCATTGTGCTACAACCGTACAACGTAGCATTGTGCTGCACGGTATGACGTATTATATATTATATCTCTTATTGAAATCCCCATTATTACATTTTGACCCTCGGTCTATAGCGTAACGAGTGGGAAATAAAAAGTTCCAATCGTCACCGCTGGGGAGGAACGAAACTTTTTGTTCCCACTCGTGCCCAGTGGGAACGACGGGGCGGAGACGACCGAGAATAAAGGCCCTAAGGTTAAATGTTACTTGCGCGTCATAAGACTTCAGTTTATTTTTGCTTTAAGCTCAATGTGATCGTTGAAAAGTTTCAAAAACTAAAAAAAAATCCGCTTGCAACTAAAAAGCTCACTTTTTGCCAGTTGGGCTTTTGTATTTTTTGAATTTATTACACTGTATTTGTGTCGTGCACCTGTCCGCTCTCACCCCGCGCCTGTTGCAGAGCGTGACGTCGACGGGCAGCTCGCCCATCACCATCAGCTTCAAGAACCACCACAAGCTCAGCCCCAGCCACTCCGACACGCCCGCCGGTGAGTAGCGCGCGCCTCATTCTATAGCTTTAAGGTGGAAGCGCCGGGGGAGCCCGCGAAATTATAATTTTCTTACGTTTTTTGCAATTTACAGCTCAGTATTAGGTTGTATGTTGATCAAAATTTATTTTGCAACCCTAATAAATATACACGGTGACATTTGAATCACAGTTTTGCTAGAAAAAACGTTGTTCAGCCCATGGTCTACTACTATCCTATAGCATCCAATAAATAAAAAAACGTCATTGGTTTTTAAAAAAACACAATAAAGACAAAGCTAAGAAAGTCGGGATTATCGTTACTCCCACACAACACAGACACTGCGGCGGCGGCGCTAGCGTCTCAAAGTAGTTGCGGCGCGGCGCGTGGCTCACGCACGGGACACAGCATTGTCCAGGAAAATGTACTTCGATAAACGAATTTAGTAAGCACTTATTTTTATACGTCTTATTAGAAAATACCAGTTAAAAATTAACTTCGGTAGGTATTTTATCACTGATAAGTGGCTACTTTAAAACAGATTTTTATGCCTTGGTATGGCTTTGGCTATGGTAAACTTTGGTCGGTATTTTCAGGCTATGCACGATATTGCACGACGCGGCGCACCGTACCGTCGGCGCGGCGAAGTATTTGACCTCTAATAATTTTATCATTTCGTTCTAGGTGCGAACTTACGGTAGGTACTATCAGACATGGTTTTCATTATTTCCTGTAGGTACTAGGTACGGGTACCTATTGTATCTAACGTGAGATTGTTAGGTATTATTTATTTATTGGAGATATTACACGAACAAGACAAAAACAAAACTTATACCACAAAACGAGTTAGCTCCGTGTGCACCAAGACAACATTGATTCCAATTTTCCACATTCCAATAGTTAGAACTCATTTTCACTAAAAACGCGCGATGTGTGCCTGTGACGTAAGCACATCGGACGCACATGCGTCGCCCGCTCGACGAGTGCGGGAGACTGGCCCCGCCCGGGCGGCGCGGGCGGCCCGCGGCCTTCAAAAAAACAAAAAAAACAAATGGGCGGAACGATACTTCGCGCGTTTGGATGTCATTGGCTAATGATTTATTTGCATTTCGGCCCGCATTGGCCGGACATCCTTGTAGTCCACGTGGACTCCTCATAACTCTTTTGAATGCCATATTGCTACCGCGATGAGTACTTTGATGTTACGGTTAATGTTTGAACACGTTTGAGCAACATAAAATTTATTTGAGAACGCCTAGTTTAGTTTGATTTAATTACATATTTGATGCTATAAAATGGTAGTAGACCATGGTCTGAACAACGTTTGTTCTAGCAAAACTGTGATTCAAATGTCACCATGTATATTTATAGAATATAATCATATATATACAATTCTAAGTTCAAATTCCCCTTTATTAATTTCGCGGGCTACCTTAGCGCATCGCCCTTATCTATATTATACCTAGCTCCACAATCCATCTATCAATATTTATATTCATTGCTCTCTTGGGGATGCTACACACATATTCGGGTCGACACATTCGATTCGGCAGTTTTTGTTGAACTAAGCCGACCCGAACTAATTATTACACATATTCGTGTTTCATTCGTCACGTGCCGATCTTGCGAACTCCGTTCATCTACCGTCGATGAATCGTGTTCGGGTCGACTAGGCACGATTCGAGCTGAGCCGAGCAGCTGTTCCCGAACATAATGTATTCGATTTTGCCGCCCGACTGTGCCGAACAAGTGTGTAGCACCCCTTAGTTACATGAATTCAGAAGCTTTACTAATAAACATTGTTTTATTGTTTACTTGCCGATATGTAATGCCATCTCTCTGGAAAATCGTAAGTGACGGATGGAGCCATTGTATCGATTGTTTTTAGTAAAGATGATGTGTGACTCACCACTTGTGACTTACTGTTTGTGCTGCATTGTGATAGCCTGGAGGCCGCCGCCGACCTACCTGGCGAGAGGTAACGCTGGCACACTAACACTGACACCGCGCCGATGATCACTACGATATTTTTACAATAAAAAGTTGGGATTACCCGTCAATACCCCACGGTTTACACGATTAATAACCAAATTGCAGTATGAAACTGTCGTGTGATCCCAAAATTATACAGTTAAATATCGTACTGATGATCCCCGTATGTACGGGGCTGAACGATTATTTATTTAGGCCCTCTTGTACCACAAATCACTTAATGCATTTAGCACTATTCATTCTGTCAATCGTTTAAAGATGACAGAGACAGAATTATATTTTAAATATGACTATTTTGCATTAAGACAAACCAGGTATTTTATGTTGGAGAAAACAGCAATGATATGAAGACGCAGCCCTTATGACTCTGTGAAACTACGAGAATATCAAATCAGTCGGAGTATCGAGCATAAGCTTCTTTTTCCATCAGTCTTCATCATTAGCAAGCTCCTTGTCTCATTGTTGTGTTTGCCCCAACAAATAATACCTGTTTTGACATAATGCAAAACAGTCATAATATTACAGATAGTGCAATCCACGACGACGCGCCCCACTCTGCGATTACTGTACTGTAAGCTGCACATTAGTACGGAGCGGAGCGGAGTGGGGCGCGTCTCAGTGGATTGCACTATCTATATGTGTCTTTGAAAACAGCAATGATATGAAGAGCGGTTTGATATCTGCTGGTGACCAGACAAATAAAACACAAGAATGCAATGTGAATGCAAATTGTTAGATTAACCCAATACAATTAAAACCATTTTTTCTTCACCAAAGCTTAAGAGTTTTACTACTATTCCGTCATCTAAAGTCATTAATTCAATTGACTTCGTAAGTGAACAAAACAAAAACTTATTCTTTCCAATAAACTTAAGAAATTATGCAGTCACGCCTACTGCTAAAATATGCATAAATCAACTACTAAGGACACAATTTCCAAGTAAATTAAAGTAATTAACAACCAATTACACTCTAACTCGAAAGAATCACAAGAATGCAATGACGCTTGACATCTAAATTGGCGATAATGTACTTACGGCGCTCTCAGGTAACCGAAAAAAGAAGGTATACTCGATACTCCTACTGATTTGATATTCTCGTATTTTCACAGAATCATAAAGACCGCGTCTTCATATCATTGCTTTGTTTTCGAAGACATGTAATACGTTTAGTATTAAATGCATTAACTGATTAGTCGTGCAAGTGGACCTTAATGTTCAATGTTTATTAGCATGTGTGCTCTGCAAAAAAAGCAACTGTGGTCTGTTCCAAACGAATCAGATGAAAGTGTAGTAAACAATTAATGGATCTGGAAACGTACCTGAGGATGCCAATTAGTAGCGCCACTTATTGAATGCTTCAGCCCGAAATACTAATTTAAAAAATCACCTTAACGGGTCGGCGGAGCATGCGTAGTTCATACAAACGTAATACAAATTATTTTGGTATTACGTTTGTATGAAAAACGCATGCTCCGCAGGCCCCTTAAGGATCATTTTCATTTGACAAATTAGGTTAATTATAACCTCATTTGTTTGTATTGTTTAGGGTTCCGTACTTCAAAAGGAAAAAACGAACCCTTATAGGATGCCTTCGTTTTCTCAGAACGCGTGGAAATATCTAGTTTAAATTAATATCAAGAACGTAGATCTGATCCCATAGAGCTCTAAAAAAAAACAAGCTTCTAAATCAACGCAAAAACATAATACGGCCATTTATGTGACATATTTTGATACTCTCAAATAAATCAAAACCCACAGGGTACTTCCCGTTGACCTAGAATCGTGAAATTTGGCGGGAAGCGAGGTCTCACAGCACAAGTAAAGGATAAATGTACGAAATTTCATGATTTGTAGTTTTATCAAATGTTTTTTTCTTTGCGATTACAATCTTACATTTGCAGTTGCAGAATTGACCATGACGTATATCGATGAATGGGAGAACATGTTTCTCAACTACTAAGTTTGTTCATGAGATAAATTCATCCAAACTACGGAACTCTTCATTGTGCGTGGTCCGTCACGCACTTGGCCGGTTTTTTGTTTCATGGTAATAGAAAATTCACCACGAAAATTGAGGAATTCATTGAATTACAATTTTTAATAAAGTGATTCAACCAATAATTAATTGTTGTAAGGTGGTAAGAGGTAAATTAAAACCTTCTTAATACAGAAGAATGTGTCCCTTTTAGTCAGATAGCTTTGTGGCCCATGAAATCCCTATTGGACCGGTTTATTTTTTCTGAAGATTAAAGTGTCAGGAATTGATTCCCATTAAAAATATAGGTGAATAGAGGCAGGCAGGGTGCCAAAAAAAATAATTGTAAAAAACAGATTTTCGCTTCTAGAGCAAAAAGTACAGCTCGGAAAAAAAAAGTTAAATGTAACAAATGTGCGCAATAAAAAACAAAGAGAATGAGCCCCGGTAGAGCAAAATCGGTCCAGAGGATCGTCCGCAATTCGCAAAAAAATACTTTTTCACCTCAGCACCTCAAACAAGCAGGTTTTGCTGTCAAAAAAACAGTGTGCAAAATTCAATTTTGCTGCGAGCGTGAGACAAAGTAATTTTTTAATTTTTTTTTTTTTATGTCAGTGGTGGTCACTCACAAAATTCTAAAGATTTGAATTTCACTTATTTTTGTCACTTTCACTTCGATACGAAAAAAGCGATAGATAGAATCAAGTCGATTCGAAGTTCGATTTCAAAATTCCATAACTAGTAGGCCCAAAAAAGAAACAAACAATAAAACGTTCGGATACTATAAAACCTTTATATTGCAAATCATCTGTTATGGTTTTATTTAAAATCTGTTTTGTTAAATTTTTAGAACGAAGTTCTTAAAGCGGCTTGCGGTAAGAGTGCACTGGCAGAGATCGTCACGCGAAAAGGTGCTGCGACTGTCTTTTTCTAATTCAAAGAGAAAGAAAGACGGATAGAGATAGAAAGTGTGAATTTGGTCAAAATGAAAATCCAAGATGGCGGTTGCGAAAATTTTCACATTTTTCGTCATGGGTATCGTTTCTATGATTTTCAAGGTTGCTAAAGCCGATGGTGAAGTCAAAATAAAAATCCAAGATGGCGGCTGCGAAATATTTCACATTTTTCGTCATGGGTATCGTTTCTATGGTTTTCAAGGTTGCTAAAGCCGATGGTGAAGTCAAAATAATAATCCAAGATGGCGGCTGCGAAAATTAAAAAAAATTCTTCATGGGTGTCGTTTCTATGGTTTTCAAGGTTGCTAAAGCCGATAGTGAAGTCAAAATAAAAATCCAAGATGGCGGCTGCGATTTTTTTTTCATTTTTCGTCATGGGTGTCGTTTTCATAGTTTTCGAGGGAGCTAAAGCCGATAGTCAGATCAAAATATAAATTCAAGATGGTGGCTGCGAACTATTCAAACTTTTCGTCATGGGTATCGTTTTCATAGTTTTTGAGGGTGCTTAAGTCGATAGTGAGGTCAAAATGTAAATCCAAGATGGTGGCTGTAACAATTTTGTTTATGTTTTAAATTAAATCATACGTGATAAGGAACTTCGTGCCTGACAGGGGTACCAAGATCACATTTTTTTTTTTTCTAAAAAAAAATTGGTATTTGCCATTGAAAAAAAACTGGGGATTCGGATTTCTTTTTTCCTGAAAATTTCCACATAAATATGCTCACAGTACGATACCTAACAACACCCTCACGGATCGGAAATGTTTTTTTTACATGTTGTATGTTCTCGCTGCTGAGGTGAAAAGTTGTATGTGTTACACGAGAGCAAAGTTATTTGCATCTCGTATCTTTGAATCCCTCGCCGCGCTCAGGATTCTAACCTAGAATCACTCGCTACGCTCGTGATTCAATTATAGAATCCTTCGCTTACTCGGGATTCAAAATCAACACTCGCAGCAAAAAACAACTTTGCTCTCTTGTTGCACAAATAACTATTTTTTGTTGTAAATTTTATAACTCGCGTTCCGGAAGTGTGTGTTAGTGTGTAAATTAACACTTTTTAGGTTAAATTCAAACTGAAAGGGTTGTTTTACATTTTCATCAGATACTTTTGGAGCAATCTGTAAAAGTTATTAATGTCTGATTAACAACTTTTACAGATTGCTACATAAACTTCTTCTTACATTTTATTCGAGGCAAAACGAATGTTGCTGTAAACTTAGATATCTAATTAATAAAATAAAATTTATTCATTCATTCACTGACATCTCACAGCCTAAACCGAGGTCTAGAAGCATGCAATCTTGCACAAGAGTTGTAATGTAAGGGGGCTAAATAGAGGATGAAAGTTTTTAATTCTTGCCGATGAGTAATCCCATCGGGCGCTTGGCTTGGTGTAAAAAAGTTCAGTAAAATAGCGTGTCGTGTGTTCCTCAGCGGACGCGTGTCGTGTGCGGCGCGTGCACGCGGCCTTCGCGGGCGACGACGACGACCTGCCGCCCGCGCACCCACCGCACTCACACCCCACAGACCACGCGCGCCGTAAGTACACCCTACACTACACAATACTAGACGACGACAACGACCTGCTGCCCGCGCACCCGGCGCGCTCACACCCCACAGACCACGCGCGCCGTAAGTACACCCTACACTACACAATACTAGACGACGACAACGACCTGCTGCCCGCGCACCCGGCGCGCTCACACCCCACAGACCACGCGCGCCGTAAGTACACCCTACACTACACAATACTAGACGACGACAACGACCTGCTGCCCGCGCACCCGGCGCGCTCACACCCCACAGACCACGCGCGCCGTAAGTACACCCTACACTACACAATACTAGACGACGACAACGACCTGCTGCCCGCGCACCCGGCGCGCTCACACCCCACAGACCACGCGCGCCGTAAGTACACCCTACACTACACAATACTAGACGACGACAACGACCTGCTGCCCGCGCACCCGGCGCGCTCACACCCCACAGACCACGCGCGCCGTAAGTACACCCTACACCACACACTACTAGACGACGACAACGACCTGCTGCCCGCGCACCCGCCGCGCTCACACCCCACAGACCACGCGCGCCGCAAGTACACCCTACACCACACACTACTAGACGACGACAACGACCTGCTGCCCGCGCACCCGCCGCGCTCACACCCCACAGACCACGCGCGCCGCAAGTACACCCTACACCACACACTACTAGATGACGACAACGACCTGCTGCCCGCGCACCCGGCGCGCTCACACCCCACAGACCACGCGCGCCGTAAGTACACCCTACACTACACACTACTAGAGAATTCGATCCATCCAAAGGTTGTCTTTAAAAGAGATCGCTAATCTCGTGACAATCTAAGAAGCCCGATTTGACGTTTCTCATTATACAGGGGTGACTTGTAATTTGACGTATTCCTTCTAGGACGCGATAGTGTGACCCATTTGCATCAATTAAGCACCCCGTAAACCCTAGGCAAAAATTGGTGACATTCGAGAAAACACAATTTTTAAGTATTTTTGTAAATTTTTTAGAATTCGTGACTAATTATCACTTTTCTCTTAACTCTCAAATCCTTTCGGTGTGACCAAATTTTCTAAAACATCAAACAGTTACAAAATAAAGGAAGAAGTTTACTAGAATTTTACTGCCTCGTTGGTCTAGTGGTCGCAAGCGCTACTGCTGAGCATTAGGTCCCGGGTTCAATTCCCGGGTCGGGCAGAGTGTTATTGGGTTTTTCCATCAGGGATTTCTCAGTAGAAGCCGGAGTTCAGATTTGTGCCCTGTTGATGGCAATAGGCTCGCCCCCTATTACATGGGACTTAAACATAACTGGCGAAATGTGGGTGGGAATAGGTACACCTCTGCTGAACCCTTCGGGGATTACACGCGTGATGTTATGTTGTGTAAGTTTATTAACCCTTTTCAAAAATCATCTAGGTACTTGAACTTAGACACCAGTTAACTCAAAATTTGACTTTGGCATTACCCGTACAAATTATGGGGAAGACGTCTTCATTTAATTAGCTATCTATGCTAAAGCAATAATGTAAAAAAAAAAAATAGAGATGCCAACGAAAATGTCGATCATGCTGGAAATTGTTGAAATATTAAAAATTTTAGTGATAATCGTATTAATTAACTTGTTTTGTGCCATCCCACTACTTTCTAACCTCCCAGCAATCCATCACACGCTAGGCGCCCCGGTCGTCATGACCAGCATGTCGATTCCCGTAATCACTTCACCGTGAAAACATGTGAAGTGAGAGTGGAGTGAGCTGTCAGTGTCATCTCGCCCTGTTGGAATGACAACTCACTTCACCTAAGTTTTCACGGTGAGATGGTTACAGAATAGCACTGCTGGTCGCAAGTCGTGGGGCGGCTTTTGAGTTTTTAACGACTCACGGTCTACTCGCTGGTCACTGTTCAGTCGTCGCGTAGTTTGCGTGTATTTAAACATGCAGCGCACGTGCATGCTCTAATAGTTTGAAATAAGTCAAAACTTTTAGAAACATTACATTTAGAAAGGAGAGAAACGTATAATTACCGTATTATCAAATGATTAAACATATAAAAACAAAATCTGATGACATATATTTTTAGCTTTCCTTAGATAATTGGTACAAATTTTGTGAATTTATTCATTTACATGATGATGACGTGTAATAAAACGATATGCCTCAAGAATCGGTTTAAAGCAGTGTAGATTAATTGTCGATTACAAACTCGTATGATAAATCGATATATCTCGAGAATCGGTTTTTAAAGCAACCGATTTTTTTCCCATCAATACTCGAAAGTATTTTCATAGGTAATCGGGCTTCTTAGATTGTCGCGGGGTTAGTAACGATAACACCGCCCTTTGTGTCACCTTACCTTTATATCTGTAACTCATATTGTGTACATAATAAAGAGTATTAGAACCCGGCCTTTATTTCCATTCTCGGGGTTATAAATAGACGATAACGAGATAGCCCCAGAATTTAGGAAATATAAAGGAAAACCCAATTTAAAAAAGGGGTTTATTTTGTTTTCTGTCAAAGTAATTCCAAGTATCCTCGACACATGGAATCATCCAACAAGTATAAATTTAAAAAAATAAAAACCACCGAAACAAACATTTCCTCATTTCTCTTTCCTACTCCATCACCAGACCCTGTTCATCATCTATCTAAAGATAGTGCAATCCACGACGACGCGCCCCTCTCCGCGATTACTGAACTGTAAGCTGTACTTTAGTACGGAGCGGAGCGGAGTGGGGCGCGTCTCAGTGGATTGCACTATCTGTATAACCCTATTCATTGAGACCATTCCAATGAGCCAAAACACGATACCTGTGCTGTAAGTTGGTAAGTGAGTTGGGTATCCTGCAAATCTCAGGTGATGGTGCAGTATCAGTTCAAGGTACAGACGCCAGCAGGTCAACCTACACGAAACTGAATTTTTTTGCCAATCAACTTTGAACCTTATGCTCTCGTTATAAAGTTGAAAATCTATTAAAGAAAATTGACAGATTGTAGTAGTTTGATGTGCTGGCGTCTGTACAGTAGTACCCAACTGATATTGCTTACCGATGTACCTGCGCAGAAGATGAATTTTCAAAGCGCGGGAAATGCTATTAACCAATCGGCACGCTCCACGCGCCGCGCTTCTTTTTCCTGTACCGCTATTGGTCGGCAGCTGCCGCCATGTTAGCGCGCGCCGCGTGGCATGTTAGTCAGCCGCCATACTTCTGATCGAGTGCACGCGCAGCAGGCGAAAGTACACGTAGTGGCAACAAAAGTGTTTTCTTTTTTATTATTTAAAATGAGTTCTTTTAAAAGGGGGAAACCGCTTAAAAGTCAAGCTCGGGAAATTATTTTCAATGTCCACGAGTTTATGAAGAAAGAAGTTCAGGAGTCTAAAAACACAACATTTATAAAAGATCGATTTTTGAAAATTATTGACCGAACGGCCGAAGCTACACAAATTTCAAAACGAACAATAACGAGAATTCTTAAAGAGAAGGATCAACATACAGGTGAAAACACTGCGGGGCCTTCTTTTAGAACGCCGAAAAAGGGTAAAGTGAAAAAAACTTATCGTAAGGAATTGGACGATTTTTCATACCAAGCCATACGCAGGAAAATTTATGACTTTCACCGCGAAGAAAAACAGGTAGTCACAATGAGAGCGCTATTGGAGAAATTAAAAAGAGATATCGACTTCGAAGGGGGCAGAGAAACTCTGCGCCGAATTGTAAAAGAGATAGGATTTAAGTTTAGGAAAACGCAAACGAACCGTAAGTTGCTGGCGGAAAAACACGAAGTAAGGCTATTAAGAATACGATTTTTAAGAAAAATAAAAAAGTATCGGCATGAAGGCAGACCTATTGTGTATGGCGACGAGACCTATGTTCATTCGACCCACACCAAGGAACAAGCCTGGTCTGACGGTCAAGGCAAAGGCATAAAAAAACCAATTTCGCAGGGACCGAGGTTAATTATAGTGCATGCTGGGGGTGCTAATGGATTCATACCAAATGCTTTGCTCATGTACAAATCGGCTCAGACCACAGGAGACTATCACAGTGAGATGAACAAAGAAAATTACGAGAAATGGTTGCAAGAGAAATTAATTCCCAACCTCCAACCGAATTCTGTGTTTGTCATTGACAATGCGTCATACCATAGCACATTAGAGGACAGGGCACCGAACAGTAACTCTGTAAAAAAGATTATGCAGGATTGGTTAAAGGATAAAAACATACCTTTCAATATCAAAGCGTATAAACCGGAGTTGTACGATATAATTAAACGCCATAAGCATCTCTATGTAAAGTACTCGCTTGACACCATAATGGAAGCTCACGGCCACACAGTGTTAAGGCTCCCTCCATATCATCCGGACTTCAATCCAATAGAAAACATTTGGTCGCAGGTGAAAGGTCACGTAAGCAAATTCAATATTGCCATGAATTTGACCGAAGTGCAGCGTCTTTTGTCTGAAAAATTCGCATCCATCGGGCCAGACGAGTGGCATAAAGTTGTAGATCATGCTATCAAATGTGAAGATGAATTTATGACATTGGAAGAGGCCATCGACGATAGATTGGACCACTTCGTAATAAACACCAACGAAGATACATCATCCTCATCGGATAGTTCGAATCGTGATAGTGATGGTAATAGTAGCGACGCTCAGAGTGATATTGGGATAGCAGGAGTGCGGCCTTTAGATTAAGTTTTTTCTATTGTTTACTAAATAAATACCTATTTGTTTATTAAATAAATCGTAAATTTTTAATAGCCTGTATTTTTAATTGAATATACTTATATTTGGTGAAAACTGATGGCCCGATAAAATTGGCACGAAGTGTAATTGTGCGGAGGGGCGTGACTTGCGAGTGAGACGGAACTAACGGCTGCAGTGTATTATGAACCTTATATTAGTGATCTAAGGTTGATTGTAACTTTTAAGCATTCTTTCGTTAATCTTCGGGGCCATACTTTCTTTTCTGTGCGAACGAAGATTCACGACGCGCCTTATAAGTTGGGTACTACTGTACTATGTTATTCTTACTACCTACGTTGGTCTTACGTTGTTCTACTTATGTTGTTCTTATGCTCTAAACAACACATTTTTTCACTTTGCAATCGGCGTTTTGTTTTGGTTTGTTGTCGTCGCATTGTTACCACATTGTTACGCAATTTACAAATTATTTATGATCTTGGTGTGATTCATTTATTGTGCCCTGCCCTAATATCAAGCAATGGACAGTATTGTTTTTTCTCTTATTGTAGAATACGAGACTTTTGGTTACTTAGATGATGTACGTTATGTTTATTTTCTAATGTGCCTCTTATTTGTGCCAAAAAAACACATTTTCTTTCTTTCATCTCGGCACCACGTAATAAATAAGCTGCTATGATTTGATCTAATAATAATTTTTCGTTGTAGCTAAAGAGAAGAAAGACAAAGGTAAGAAGGGAGGCGGCGCGGGCGGCGCGGCTGGCGAGGGCGACAAGGAGAGCCGCAGCGCCGAGGAGAAGAGGAAGCACATCAAGAGCCTCATCGACAAGATCCCCACGCAGAAGGAGCAGCTGTTCCAGTACAAGCTCGACACGGCACAGGTAGGCCACTCAACTGTACTAGCGTTGCGTTATGTAGTTTTCGTTGACTTTTCAGTGACAATCTAATAAATTACTCAATACTGTATTTGCATTCCACTTATTATAACTTTTTTGTTTTTTTTTTTATAAATACTGTTAGGAATATTTTTATTCCTGTATTTAAATATAAAAAAATAACAACTGTCAGTTCATCCGAACTTATATTTAAATAACGAGCTAAATAATTAACACAAATAACCAGGCACTATTTAATAGGATAGAAAAGAAATGTCTACCAAACAAAGACAGCTGTGATCCGAGACGTAATCCAACGACATCACTGCGCGAGCGCTGACAGGCAAAAAAGGGGTGCGGCTTTTTTTTTTGTCTAAGGCATCGCGTAGCTGACCTCTGAGGTCATGACTACTCAAACGGGCATTGTGGGGCGCGGCTCGGTTGACAACCGCTTTTAGAGGCGTTGGAGTGACGTCTCTGATGACAGCTGTACAGAAACATAGGACCTAATAATATAATTATACAATTTATCTTCTTTTTTTATTAATTCAGGTAGTTTGATGGACATTACATAGGGACTTGTAGTGTGTAATTCTAGCCGAGAAGTTGGAATGTTGTATCTTGATTACGGTACGTCTTTCATTGACTTGATATGCCCTGGCGGCTAAGAGTATGTCATGCTCACTCAAATGTCTCGCTGGTGGTGGCGTGTGTGTTGGATCGTTGAGTTCCGTTCAAAATGGTTGAGCTAAACGGTGCTGATCCATGCGTCATGTTCGTGAACGGGCGCCATCAGTAGGGACTGGTCATCTCTTATCTGCCACGGCTTATTTTAATTTTTGAATTGTTTTTTTAATTTTTATTACGGACGCTTTTTACGTACACGTCTTTCTACATTGTTCTCACATGTATAATTTCAACATGAATGATGTAAACAATATTTTGTAAGAATATAATTTTTTTAAAAGAGTGTCCGTGGAGTTTCTTGCCCGTTCTTCTCCATAGGAACCTACGCTTTGGAATGGGCAACTAGCTTCATATTTCTGACTGACTGACTCCTTGACAATTCAAAAGTGCCTGTAAATGGTTTAATTGAAATAAATGCTTTGAGTTTGAGTTTGATTTATGTCGGGAGTGTGTAACGTGATTGTATATCTTCGCGTTTTATATAAAATTCTTTAAGAACGTACGTTCTTTAGGAACGTTCTACCGGGATAAAATATTTTATTTTTATTTTATTTTATTTATTAATATATCCTATGACATGTGTTAATCCAAGTTATAAACTATCTATTTGCCAAATTTCATCCAAATCCGTTGCGCCGTTTTAACGTGAAAGCGTAACAAACAAATAAATAAACAAACTCACTTTCGCATTTATAATATTAGTTAGGTTGTAACTTTTAACAATATAAAAGTAAAATCCAAAAATGACGATAACTTTTGTTGCAATATCCGATTTTAAGAAACAAGAGAACTACATGAAAATCCGTTCAGTAATTCCGGAGATGTGCGAGAACAAATAGAAAGACAAAAAAAAAAAACGTTGGCTTACTTCTATTACTCTTCTTTAGTTACCCCCTTTCCATTAGTTTTCTTCAAATAATCCACCGCGACTTTCGATATCATCTTCCGACGGTATATGTTTGTTGTTCATGCTATCTGTACAGCGATAAAAGTTGTCATCTATTCTACCTATTTGTGATAAATGTGTGCTTGCTTTAATTGAAAGAAAGAAAGAAAAAGTATTTATGTCCTTCGGGTGATTTTCCACGTTCCATATCGTTCATTGTTTCTGATATCCTTAGCAGAAAATAATGTCTTACGCTCAGTCATGACGGCACTTATGGAACAGATCTAACTCAGAAAGATGTATTAATGATTATAATTCTTTAAATACATATCTGTTATAGTCGCGAATCATATTTTGATCAAGATACAACCTGAAACTGACCTGTAAATTGCAAAAACCTAAGATTTTTTTTATTTCGCGGGCTACAACTGCGGATCCACCTTAACTACTCAGTATGTTGATGTGGTTTTCACCTTGATTTAGAGAATTTATCCTAGAATATTTGTATGTAAAACGTATGGTACATCAGTAGTGAGTGAAGTAATGTTCTTGTGTCCACAGATCGACAACGTTTTGATGGAAAAGAAGATCAGGCCGTGGATTAACAAGAAGATCATCGAGTACATCGGCGAGCCCGAGCCCACGCTGGTGGACTTCATATGCAGCAAGGTGGTGGCCGGGTCCGCGCCACAGGGCATCCTCGACGACGTGCAGATGGTGAGTGTGACGTGTGATGTGTGACGTGCGACTGTGTGACATGAGACTTTATATGCAGCAAGGTGGTGGCCGAGTCCGCGCCACAGGGCATCCTCGACGACGTGCAGATGGTGAGTGTGACGTGTGATGTGTGACGTGCGACTATGTGACATGAGACTTTATATGCAGCAAGGTGGTGGCCGAGTCCGCGCCACAGGGCATCCTCGACGACGTGCAGATGGTGAGTGTGACGTGTGATGTGTGACGTGCGACTGTGTGACATGAGACTTCATATGCAGCAAGGTGGTGGCCGAGTCCGCGCCGCAGGGCATCCTCGACGACGTGCAGATGGTGAGTGTGACGTGTGATGTGTGACGTGCGACTGTGTGACATGAGACTTCATATGCAGCAAGGTGGTGGCCGAGTCCGCGCCACAGGGCATTTTCGACGACGTGCAGATGGTGAGTGTGACGTGTGATGTGTGACGTGCGACTGTGTGACATGAGACTTCATACAGCAAGGTGGTGGCTGGGTCCGCGCCACAGGGCATCCTCGACGACGTGCAGATGGTGAGTGTGACGTGTGATGTGTGACGTGCGACTGTGTGACATGAGACTTCATATGCAGCAAGGCGGTGGCCGAGTCCGCGCCACAGGGCATCCTCGAAGACGTGCAGATGGTGAGTGTGACTTGTGATGTGTGACGTGCGACTGTGTGACATGAGACTTCATATGCAGCAAGGTGGTGGCCGGGTTTGCGCCACAGGGCATTTTCGACGACGTGCAGATGGTGAGTGTAACGTGTGATGTGTGTCGTGCGACACACGAGCGACGCGTCTTGTCATGTTATGTATAAGTACAAATTAGATTAGAGGTTCTTGTTTCCGGGCAGGTTGGCCACCTCCTTTGACTCCCTGAACCAAATAGTTATTTGCGAAGATGCGGGCGAATGCTTCGACGCCTAGGTATCCTTTTGTTTTTGTATTTATTGGTACAGTTAGTTAGTATTTTAATTTAGAACCTAGTGTAAATAGTTAGTTGTGTTAAAAATTGTAAAAGTTATTCTCTATAACATTTCGTTGGCCGATACAACAACATGTTTTGTACGGCTCGACGAAATGACCGCGAGAACTGTTTAATTTCCTCTTGCAAACAAAAGTAGCCTAAAAGGTCAATTTTGGTTGAAATTGAAAACCGTTGTAGCGGTTATACCGCCGCATACGAACTACGCATCAAAGACATGACGTCACACAAATCCTGCATTGCGAACGACATTTATAAGACTATCCGACATCAACAGTCGGGCAGTCGGCCCGCCAGACACAACACCCGTCTGGTCGGAGGATCATCCCTTTTCTATAGTGGATGATTAAACTTTACACACCTGTTCCTCATGCCACTAAACCGATATTGAATTTACATTCCATCGTCACTTCCTCTACTTACTTCAACTGTAGCATTAGTTTTACTTTTATGTTAAATGTAAGTTGATTTTGATTGACGATTTATTGAAGGTTCAACAAAATAACCGTTGGAATGTAATATTAACATTTCATTGATAATTTTATTACAAAACTTGATTATTACCTTAGATTCTGAATTCAAATATAATGTACTGACTTCCCTTATCACAGCGGCCCCTTTCGGAAACCAACATTTATTTTTAAATGTCGCAGTGCTGCTGTTTTGGCCTTTTGTTTCTTTTTTATAAACTGTAATTTTTTTTTCAATGATTGCGTCATTTTATTTAGTTTGTGTTCGTCTTGTGAGTTGAGTCCCAATAAATAGTTTTCTTTCTTTCTTTCTTCCTCAGGTGCTGGACGAGGAGGCGGAGGTGTTCGTGGTGAAGATGTGGCGCCTGCTGATCTACGAACTGGAAGCCAAGCGCGCCGGCCTGCACAAGTGACTCCAGCGATAATGTACCTCCTAGTCTAGACATTTAATAAATAAAAACAATATTATATCAATAAATACAATTTATTTTTATTTATTTTCCGCCTGTCTGTTCATCAAAAAAAGTAAGTTGTAGTTTCTGTCCTACCTAAAGTATGGAAATAGTTATTTGTTATACAAGAGTGCAAAGTTGCTTTTTAACCGCGTGTTCAATTTTGATGACCGAGCAAGCGAAGGATTCTAAAATTGAATCACGAGCGCAGCGAGTGATTCAAAATTAGAATCCTGAGCGTTAGCGAGGGAATCAAAAGAGCACGAGGTGAAAAATCTTTGCACTCGAGTGCAACACGTAACTTTTCATTCCACCTCAGCGAGGAAATGACTAAATGCAAAAAAAAAAACGTTTACAATCACAAGATAGGTACACTTTTATTTCAGTTTAGGTATTAATTACTACATTATGACAGGTAAGTATTACAGAATAATCTTTAAATTATAACAAAATAATACTAAGGTATAATTAAGAAAATTTTAAAGTAACGTTGCTACAGTTATTTAAATTGAGTGTAATATTTTTGTTTGGTACTGTAATATTGGTGTTAGTCACTTGTGTACTGTTTTTCGGTAAACTATCTGTCATACTTAATAGTTGTACCGATTCATCGGATTCCCTTGGCGTGAATGTTGGAGAGAGAGGGAGATGGTTAGGTGTTTCATAACGGCTTATTTTTGATGTAGAAGGGCCAGTACAAGGATCCGATTGAGGCTCTTTCAGTGTAATGGCTCCTACGATGCCTTCACATATTTTAGACTTATTTTGGATGGAATCCTCTATGTATCCCTCTACAACTGCATTGGACTTCCAGCCTCCGTGGCGCTTAAGGGACAGCAGATCAGCTCCGGAATCAGCCAAAAGTGTGGCTGAAGTTCGTCGGAAACAATGACCCGTGTACAACAGGGGTTCTGGAAGTTCAAGAAATGTTGCTATTTCTCGTGGGATACTGCCAATTTTATTAGTACCCATAGGCTGTCTAACACACTTTCCATTGCGATATTGTAGAAAAAATCGATTGATTGGAGTGTTAGGCGGGCGTAAGGCTTGATATTTCTCAACAATCGTTACGTATTCCTTGCGAATGACGAAGTTGCGGTCTCTTTTTGTCTTTGTATTAGGTAAATTAATTAATAGTAAGTCATCTGAATGTTTCTCAATGTTTTTGACATTAAGTTGTGTTAGTTCATTAGTTCGACATGCTCCGTTTATTCCAATAATAAGAACAACCTGTAACGTAAAGAGTATTGTAGTAGATAAATGAATAAAATTGATATGAACGCATAATTATGCCTATCAACATCTACTAAGTATACTATTTAATTGAGATTAATATACTTAAGTAGATACTGAATGTGCAACTGACTTACTTTTGCCGCCAAATATACGGAATCGGGTGCTTCGTTAAGAAACTTTTCAATATCAGATACTGTGAAAACCTTCGATTTTTTTGGTTGATGACCAGATGAGGCTCTTTTTAAAAATGCCACTAATTTAGGATAGGTATCGATATGTTTGTCTTTTTTCATCTTTATTGTTGCTTTTAGCATCGAATACGTACTCCATAGAGTGCTTGCTTTCTTGTTCTCGGATAATTCTATAAAATATGCCAGCAAAACGTTTTCTGAGAAAGTTTTGGCTCCTTTTGCTAGTCGCCACGTGTTGAACATATCGTACTGTTTTAAATACTTCTCGCGTGATTGTTGAGGGAGAAAGCTCATTTGCGCATTATTAACAGTTTCAGTCAATTCTGTTGGCGTCAAGCAAACTTCCTCGTCGCTAGAATCACTCATTTTAGTTTTTTCACTTGTTTTCAAGTTTCTTGTTTTTAATATACCTAAGGTTTAACAATGACGTGAAAAAATGCCGCGTAAAGAACCGCGTACAAAGCAAATTGAAAAAAGAACACCAAGAAGGTTCCGAGTCTGAGTTTATAACAAATTAAAAAAAAGTTGTATGATATATTCGGCACCATAGAGGTAGCAGTAAATAGGTTTAATGTTTTTTTTAATTCACAAACTTAGTGCACACGATGTTCTAAATTCAATTTACTTTATCCTCTAGAGAATAAAAACGGCTTTTCCACTCAGATACTGAAGATTAAAAATACTCTTTCCGAGATGGTGGGATGAAAAAGTTTTTTGCGATTGTTGACTTTTCTAGTACTCAAGCCTCAGTTGGTCCGATTGAGTTTTTTGATCCTTAAGAGTAACAGGATCGATTGGCATCAGAAAAAGTTTTTGTAAAAACGTTTTTTTTCAAAATCTGTTAATGCAGACCAACATTTCTCAAGAAGTTAAGGTTTCATATGACCGTTTTCCTGTAGCAACGGTTAAGGTACCTGCCCTTATTGCTCCGTCGCAAAAATTCACCCTGTATAGCAGTCAGCCCCAAAAACGTATCTGAACATTCATTCATGGAAAGAATTTGATCAATAGTCACATCCGCGAATGCGTACCGTGTACGAGTATCCGTCATGCAGCCGTAACAAGAACCGTCAGGTCAGTTACCATCATGCAGAGTGACTCCAAGTAAGCCTTTTCTCCATTCAGGTGTCGACTACACGAAATAAGAACAGCAAAGGGTCGTGGACATAAGTCCTACAAAGGCTTAGGCTAAGGCGTATGTCTGTTCGTATTAAAGTAAATAAAGAAAGAATAAACAAATATGTTTTCATCCCACCATCTCGGAAAGAGTATTTTTAATCTTCAGTATCTGAGTGGAAAAGCCGTTTTTATTCTCTAGAGGATAAAGTAAATTGAATTTAGAACATCGTGTGCACTAAGTTTGTGAATTAAAAAAAACATTAAACCTATTTACTGCTACCTCTATGGTGCCGAATATATCATACAACTTTTTTTTAATTTGTTAAAAACTCAGACTCGGAACCTTCTTGGTGTTCTTTTTTCAATTTGCTTTGTACGCGGTTCTTTACGCGGCATTTTTTCACGTCATTGTTAAACCTTAGGTATATTAAAAACAAGAAACTTGAAAACAAGTGAAAAAACTAAAATGAGTGATTCTAGCGACGAGGAAGTTTGCTTGACGCCAACAGAATTGACTGAAACTGTTAATAATGCGCAAATGAGCTTTCTCCCTCAACAATCACGCGAGAAGTATTTAAAACAGTACGATATGTTCAACACGTGGCGACTAGCAAAAGGAGCCAAAACTTTCTCAGAAAACGTTTTGCTGGCATATTTTATAGAATTATCCGAGAACAAGAAAGCAAGCACTCTATGGAGTACGTATTCGATGCTAAAAGCAACAATAAAGATGAAAAAAGACAAACATATCGATACCTATCCTAAATTAGTGGCATTTTTAAAAAGAGCCTCATCTGGTCATCAACCAAAAAAATCGAAGGTTTTCACAGTATCTGATATTGAAAAGTTTCTTAACGAAGCACCCGATTCCGTATATTTGGCGGCAAAAGTAAGTCAGTTGCACATTCAGTATCTACTTAAGTATATTAATCTCAATTAAATAGTATACTTAGTAGATGTTGATAGGCATAATTATGCGTTCATATCAATTTTATTCATTTATCTACTACAATACTCTTTACGTTACAGGTTGTATTGGAATAAACGGAGCATGTCGAACTAATGAACTAACACAACTTAATGTCAAAAACATTCAGAAACATTCAGATGACTTACTATTAATTAATTTACCTAATACAAAGACAAAAAGAGACCGCAACTTCGTCATTCGCAAGGAATACGTAACGATTGTTGAGAAATATCAAGCCTTACGCCCGCCTAACACTCCAATCAATCGATTTTTTCTACAGTATCGCAATGGAAAGTGTGTTAGACAGCCTATGGGTACTAATAAAATTGGCAGTATCCCACGAGAAATAGCAACATTTCTTGAACTTCCAGAACCCCTGTTGTACACGGGTCATTGTTTCCGACGAACTTCAGCCACACTTTTGGCTGATTCCGGAGCTGATCTGCTGTCCCTTAAGCGCCACGGAGGCTGGAAGTCCAATGCAGTTGTAGAGGGATACATAGAGGATTCCATCCAAAATAAGTCTAAAATATGTGAAGGCATCGTAGGAGCCATTACACTGAAAGAGCCTCAATCGGATCCTTGTACTGGCCCTTCTACATCAAAAATAAGCCGTTATGAAACACCTAACCATCTCCCTCTCTCTCCAACATTCACGCCAAGGGAATCCGATGAATCGGTACAACTATTAAGTATGACAGATAGTTTACCGAAAAACAGTACACAAGTGACTAACACCAATATTACAGTACCAAACAAAAATATTACACTCAATTTAAATAACTGTAGCAACGTTACTTTAAAATTTTCTTAATTATACCTTAGTATTATTTTGTTATAATTTAAAGATTATTCTGTAATACTTACCTGTCATAATGTAGTAATTAATACCTAAACTGAAATAAAAGTGTATCTATCTTGTGATTGTAAACGTTTTTTTTTTTGCATTTAGTCATTTCCTCGCTGAGGTGGAATGAAAAGTTACGTGTTGCACTCGAGTGCAAAGATTTTTCACCTCGTGCTCTTTTGATTCCCTCGCTAACGCTCAGGATTCTAATTTTGAATCACTCGCTGCGCTCGTGATTCAATTTTAGAATCCTTCGCTTGCTCGGTCATCAAAATTGAACACGCGGTTAAAAAGCAACTTTGCACTCTTGTATAACAAATAACTATTATTCTGCACAAACAAAACGCAAATTCAAAGAAAAAATACACAAAAAACAAAAGTAGCCAAAAGCCTCGTATTCAACCAACAAATAAACATTTGGAAATGTTGTTCTTCGCCACCCGCGCTGTGCATATGCGGTCTCTGATCTGACCTCTCAAGGCTTTCTCGCTACATTTAAACGTTTTGTAGCTAGACGTGGTAATTGTAGTCACCTATGTGATAAAATATGTGTGTGTATGTTCAGCTGTGGGTAATGTTTCGCGGTAAATGTTTTATTTTTTATAATTGATGAAAAAGAGTATTATAAAACTGTCTATGGGAGCTACATCGGCCAACAAACTGCTTTGCAGTTTGGCAGAAGTAAAAATTATGGTAAAATTGGGATTTCACAACAAATAAACGCTATAAAAAAAAAATACAGCTACAATGGCACTAACTTTGTAGGGGAGTTAAAAGAGCTTAAAGCAATATTTCGCAATGAATGCGCATCTCTTCCCCGAGAAATTGCGCCTATATTGGCCAATAATGGAACCGAATGGCATTTCATCCCGCCTCATTCTCCTAACTTTGGAGGTCTATGGGAGGCTGGGATCAAAAACACCAAGCATCACCACAAAAGGGTTATTAGCGAATCAACACTGAACTTTGAGGAGCTGAGTACCGTTTTATCACAGTCTGAACTCGTTAGATCCAAAAATCATCAAATCCATTGACGCCAGGACATTTCTAGGTCGGTCAGCCACTGGTAACAGCACCAGAATATGATTTTGAGCACGTGACAGTCAGTAGCTTGAGACGTTGGCAATTGACACAATTTTTCCTCATAAAAGAAGACAATTTACCACCTGCTAACTGGTTATACGGGAAGGTAGTCGAATTAGTCCCAAGCAAGCAAGGACAATTTAGTGCGCGTAATTACCCTTCAGTGTAAGGACTGTCAACGATTAATGATAAACGGGTCATTTTGTTGGTGTATTTAAATTTTAATTTTGTTATGGTATAAACAGTCCATTTGACGTTCATCCACTTTACGGTTATAGAATACAAAAAGTATATAAATTGCGGGTATACTTACTTACATTTCACTCCGCACATTCCACTTCTTCATAACACCAATAACTCGCATATTTATCTCGTCTACTCGACGTCCGTATGTCACTGCAGGGATTCAGCAGAATATCAGCGTCAGGTATATTAACCTAACCTTGAGACGCACACCGCACTTTTTTAGCCAATAGCCAAGTGTCATCTCAATGTCTTGTTTTCTTCCTTTTTAGGGTTCCGTACCCAAAGGGTGAAACGGGACCCTATTACTCAGACTCTACTGTCGACAGACAGTGGTCTTAGCAATAGGGTCCCGAGCTGAACTGTGATAGTTAGACAGTTGAAATTTTCACAGATGATGTATTTCTGTTGCCGCTGTAACAACAACAGACATGATTTTTTGCAGTTTTTATAGATAATGGTACGGAACCCTTCGTGCGCGAGTCCGACTCGCACATGGCCGGTTTTTTATTTTTTGTTTGTTTGTATAATGGCACCTTGCAGCTATTTCCTAATAGCTAATTAGTCATAATTTAATCGTGCTTTTGTATGTTTTGCATTCTTTTGTGTGCACTAAATAAACGATCTATCTATCTATCTTATCGCCACCCGTGACATACTTATCACTGAGTAGTTCCGGTGGCCATCTACATCATTTCCACTTCACCAAATGATACTTTCTGAAAGCAAATTTTAATGCGTAACTTGTTGCTGAAAATACCAAAATTGCTACGTTTACATGCCTATAATATTTGAGGTGTTCCCTCAATTCCTCATGGATCCCATCATCAGAACTGAATTTCAAGGTCCTGGAATGGGAAGGATTTGGCATCAATATTAACGGCGAGTACATCAGTCACCTTCGGTTTGGCGACGATATTGTGGTCATGGCAGAATCGCTGGAACACCTTGGCACAATACTCGAAGGCCTCAATAGAGTCTCCCAACAAGTAGGGCTCCGGATGAACATGGACAAAACGAAAGTCATGTCGAACGTCCATGTTGCGCCCTACCCAATATCGGTTGGGTGCTCTACTCTCGAAACTGTTAACAAATATGTCTACCTGGGACAAGTGATCCAGTTGGGTAGGTCCAGTTTCGAGATGGAGGTCAATCGTCGAATCCGACTCGGCTGGGCAGCGTTCGGGAAATTACACAACATCTTCTCGTCCAACATATACCTCAGTGCCTAAATACGAAAGTCTACAACCAGTGTGTGTTACCAGTGATAACATACGGAACTGAAACGTGGCCTCTCACCATGGGCCTCATAAGAAAGCTCAAGGTCACTCAGCGCGCTATGGAAAGGGCTATGCTCAGTGTTTTTTTGCGAGATCGAATCAGAAATAAGGAGATCCGCAAACGAACTAAAGTCGCTGACATAGCCCAACGGATTAGCAAGCTGAAGTGGCAGTGGGCGGGGCACATAGCGCGCAGAACTGACGCCCGATGGGGCAGATAGGTTCTGGAATGGAGGCCACGTACCGGCAAGCGCAGCGTAGGACGTCCACCCACAGGGTGGACAGACGACCTAATAAAGGTCGCAGGAAGTCGCTGGATGCAGGTCGCTTCCAACCGGCCGATTTGGAAATCATTGGGGGAGGCCTATGTTCAGCATTGGACGTCCTATGGCTGAAATGATGATGATGATGATCCTTTCAAATAAAAAAAACAATTTTCAAAAACGGTTCATAAAAGACGGTCTTAATGAGGATGAACATACATTATAAAAATAAAAAACAACCGAATTGATAAACTCCTCCTTTTTGGGAAGTCGGGTAAAAATGGTTCCTTCTCCTGTATACCTGTTGGGGCTCACTGTACATACAAATTCCACGGCATGAATATAACAATTTCAGTAGATAAGAACAGTTGATTTCTCATCTATAGTAGGACAGCGTCGCGAATGCGTTACGGCGTGTCTATTACACGAGAGCGTGACCAACTCGCTAACGAGACGATTCTCCGCGCACCGCCGTATATAGCACACGCTCACGTCCCACGCACACACTGCGCGCCACGCCACCGCCACGCTACGACAAGCAGCCGCCACGCATACCACACGTCGCCATGAGGAGTGGCGCTCTACTGGGGCTCATTGCGGTGAGCTCTTCACTCTTCTGTCGCTAATCGTGCTTATAGTCAAACTCAAAGCATTTATCACAATTGAACCAATTACAGGCACTTTTGTATTGTCAAGGATTAGGTTAGTCAGAATGATAAAGCTAGTTGCCCATTTCAAAACGTAGTAGGTTCCTATGGTGAAGAACGGGCAACTCCGTGGACACTTACCTACCTACCGCGGTTATTCATTTTTGGTTCAACACAACTTGGAGTTTCTTACCCGTTATTCTCCATAGGAACCTACGCTTTAGAATAGGCAACTACCTTCATATTTCTGTGTGACTGACCCCTTGACAATCCAAAAGTGCCTATAAATGGTTTAATTTAAATAAATGCTTTGAGTTTTGAGTTTCACAACGCTAAAAGTTTTATGCAGAAGTAGGTACCCAGGTAGGTACCTACTTCTGCATAAAAACAAAGACAGAACACGGAGAAAGAGTTTTTGGAAAATGCATTAAGTATTGAAATGAAATGAAATAAAATCGTCTGGCTCGTTGGTCTAGTGGTCGCCAGCGCTACTGCTGAGCATGAGGTCTTGGGTTCGATTCCCGGGTCGGGTAAAGTGATAATGGGTTTTTCTATCTGGAATTTCTCAGTAGCAGCCCGGAGTCTGGATTTGTGCCAGGTTGATGGCAATAGGTTCTCCCCCTATTACATGGGACTTAGACATAACTGGCGAAATGTGGGTGTAGCTATTACAGGTACACCTCTGCCCAATCCTTCGGGGAAATAAGGCGTGATGTTATGTTTTGTAAATTGTCCTTCGCAGTGGCAACTGGTACTCGCAGAGTCCGTCCGAGAGTTTCGGCGTTTTGACGAAAATGTGAGTAAATGATATTTCAAAGACAAAAAAAAAACTTAATCCATGTTACCAACTACCCAAAAATGTTCTGGTTGTTATTCTGAAATAACTGCAAATATCAAGAGCTACCTGTGTGTAGGTACCTACTATTATACTTACCAGGTAGCCTGCATCGTTACATTCTGTTAACTTACAAAAGTATAATCTCGTTTGCAGCAACACTCCCTCTCGAATATAGAGCTGCTAGTCCCCCTGATGATGAGTGATACGAGCGAAGAGAGCGATGAGAGCGACACGGGCGCAGGCGAGCGATATGAGCGCGCGCGCGTTGACAAAGACACGCCTTTCAGCAACATCCCCTCGAGCGCATTCATCCTCGACGAGAGCCCCCCTGCCACGTTACAAAAACACAAACGCGGACACAAACTCAGCCGCAAGCAGGACCTCGCGTACCGGCCGCGCTCCGTCTACCTAGAGAGCACCGAGAGCGCCGAGAGCGGCGAATGGGACGAGCGCAGTGAGCAGGTCGAGTTTGACGCTGACATCGCGCGCGTGTGCTCGCGACTGATGCGCTCGCCGCCGGGACGTCAGAACGAACTGTTGTTACTGCTGTGCTCGGAGCTGCAGGACGCGGCGCCCACGCCGCCCGCGCCTGGCCCCGATTGCGCGTGCTGCCAGCAGAGTGCCGCGCCGCGTCTGTTGGCGAGGGAGACACTGATGCGCGCGCGTCGCGAGCTTGTGCCTATCGGAGGTAACACCCGCTGGTGAGTACACACAATACCTACATCTCATAAACTTTTTTTCGAAAAGTTATGAACACGTAGGTAATGTCTGTGTAGAGAGAGTGAGTTTGTGAGATACAACAGTAAGCGGGGAGGGTGAAGATATTTATTTATTTATCACTAAATCATATTATTTATTTTGTAAGTACCTTGGTTATATATAACTAGCACTTTGCCCGCGGCTTCGCTCCTGTGGTCTTTCCCGCGGGACCTGTTATTTTTATATAACTGGGGATAAAAAGTAGCCTTTGTTACTCCTTGAAAACTAAGCTTTTTAATGGTAAAAGAATTTTTCAAATCGGTCCAGTCGTTTCGGAGTCTATTTAATACAAACAACCCAACAAACAATCAAATATTTCTTCTTTATAATATTAGTATAGACAAGAAGTGTGAAAACACTTCATACGTCAAATGTTTTTTAAACTGGGGCTTAACAAATGGGGTAGATTATTAACATAATGTATACTAAAAAGAGGAAAGGACCCAATATTGAGCCTTGTGGTACACCCATTTTTACATTAAAACAGAGTGAATTGACACCATTTATTTGAACTTGCTGTTGTCTATCATTGAAATAAAATTTTACTTAACAGAGCGCAAGTTTTCTAAGTCTTTAATGCACAAATTTCAAGAGTAAGGTTTCGTGTTCGACGCAAAATGTCTTGGAGAGCTCACAAAAGATTTATAAAGTGCGCTGTATGAATCTTTGGTGAGGACCTGGTACTTGTTAACAGGTCAACACTGTCCTCTCAAACCTTTTAACACTAATTTGAAAAAAAAAAAAACCATTCATAAGTGCCCATATGTGAAATAAAATATTTTGATTTTGATTTTGAGCTGCCCGGTTCATTTGTTTGCCAGCCACGCAGCCGTGCATAGCGTGGTATTTGTATGTGCGCGTGTGTTGCAGGGTGCAGAACTACCTGAGATCGCCGCGCATGTGAGTGCTCACTCTCGTAGTTAGTTATAGAGCTATTTAGATCGCCGCTGCTGACTTTATTTATCGGGTGTATTACAGATCTTTATAGCTCTACTTCTCTAATTCTGTTGCAGAAGGTTGCATCACAGGAACCCGGAATAGTTTCGACTTGCGAGCTCCAGGGAGCTAAGAATAATTACTTACTTATAATTATCATAAATTACTATCTACTATGAATTATTACTTATATGTAATGGATTTGACAGATTATAAACTCAAAACTACATTTCAAATATTTGTTTTAATAAAAGGGTCCTATGTATCGAGTACAACTACGTATGTGCGTGCCTTTTGAACGCCACGTTATAAACGCGTTAGTGTAACCTATGTAAATTTAAGAACTTTAAAAAAAAATTGAGGCCATAGGAAAAAGGAGAACGCTGCGGAAACTATTTGATGACTATTAAGACGACCGGTACCAATTTCTTAGAATATATATTATTACGAGCGATGTGCAGAAAAAAATACTGGTTTTGGTGTTCCTCAGGGGATTTTTCTAGGCCCCATGCTATTCTTGATTTACATTAACGACTTGTTTAATCTTAATATTAAAGATGGCAAAATTATATCATAAGCCGACCCCGACATAGTTAGGAAAAGGCTAGGCAGATGATGATAATTCCGACGCCATTGACGGCGTTAACATTAATATTTACCCTTAAAACCGGTAGCGAACTTTTCCAAATCGCTCAAGTAGGTTTTAATACTGTGACAAGATAAAATGTATTCACGTCTTCATGCGCAAGTCTCAACTTAAAATTACTAACCCTCATATATATGCCCATCAATGTGGAAACCGTAGGTACAGTCTACATGTATTGTGTAATTGTCCTTTTATCCTCAAAACGAGGGCCTTAAAATAACGGGGTGATAATGAACGACACACTTTTTTAGTAAAAATACTGAAAGTCACTGGCAGCCGAGGACGGACTTCTTGCAACAGTTGCAGCAGCGCGGCAGCACGAGCTTGGGCGCGCGGGTCTGGTGGAACTTTCGACCGCCATCTTTCCTCGGCTTGAACTCCGGGAGCACCGTCTTGCCCAGCTTGTCGTACGTGGGGCCCTCCATGTTCATCAGACTGCGCTGGCACAGCCGGCCCTGCACACACATAGATGAACATCAACCTACTGCCTGTTCCAAAAGTAAGTGATGAAAGTGTGAACAAGTGGGGGTTCCGTTCAGGTTAAATTCACTCACTAAAGGGAACTCATAATACATTCGGCCTGTATTTAGAGGTTTCAACTTTAAATCTCTCATCCCTGTATACTCGTACAACCAATATGATTGAATGATTAATACTAAATTGTCATTAAAAAATCATCGATGAAAATTGTTGTTAAAAAATAACCTCAATTTTCAAATGAAAAACATCTTTTTCTCATACATTCTTGGAAATTCGAGCATTATTTTGACCACCTTCTTCGAGATAAATCCACTGGTACTGGCACTAATCGTGGTTTACTGGTCGAACACATGCGAGCGTACGGCCGGCAATAATATCTGTCGTGTTTAGCGGCCAAATAAATTACTATTAAAACTCATAACTTACTTACACATGGCAACCAAGGAGGTAACTTATCAAAGATTTTATTTAAGTTTCGCTGTGGCTTGCAAATAGAGCTGTTACAAGTAAATAAGAAGCAAATGTACATAGTGGCGCGTGAAAAATGATCGTTGCTCGTCATTGATTCAAGAATTTGATGATGATATTGACATTGATGTACTCACGAATGTATGCCTTGGCTTCGCCTCAGCCTACATTTTCACGATCGTCCATCAATGAACATGTTGCAGGCCGCGACAGTAATGTACTATAAGGTGATTCGAAATTAGAATTTCGGGATAAACTATTAAAATAATCAAATCAAAGCGCTCAATTTTCAAGTGGCTACACTTTGCCATCGACAGGTATCTACATTTTCTGATCCTTTTGCTTACATTTTAATCAGATAATTTTGGAACAGACCCCAAGTACATGAACCATGAGAAAGCCTTGCTACAGTCCGACGTTCTAAATTAGTGTGAATGCTGGAATCCGTAAATCCAGTAAGAATATGTATAGCCACGTCCGTTCGGCTCCACATCAGTCTTAGTCATTGATGCACTAGCGCGCTGCATTATACCTGCTTTACTAATATCATTGCGCTGGCATACTGCATAGGTAGGTGTCGAGAGGAGCAATGTGCATAATTAACCTGCCAATTAGGCGACTCATCTGCTGAATTATGTAAACACGAGCTTGTGGAACTGCATAACTTTATCGTGACAAAGGAACGCAACACTCATAGTTAGCAGTGCGTCTACACTGCCTCGTCCGGGGAAGTACTACCTACTACCAAACCTATTAGTTCCGCCTACCGGCTTGAAAGGTGCCGATGCCATAACAGGCACAGGAGACATTTCAGAATGTCAGTTGTCTCTGGGATGGTAAGACACCTTTGGTATTGCAGATGTGCGGAGGCGGCGGTAACCACTGAACATCAAGTGGATTCCTGTTTGTGATCCAATAACATAAAATAAGTACCTCTAAGGATGTGCGTTCAAATCCGGGCAAGTATCTTATACCAATGTGACTTTTTAAATTAATATCTTCTATCTGAGTGTATCTCGGACATTCTGCCATCGTGAGGAAACCAGCACCCTAACTAATAGCGTAACATAATATGTTCAATCAGAACCCAAGGTTTTTTGAAGGAAATTTCTAATCCATTGCTTCAAAGGTTTGAAAAATTCGTCTGCTGAACAACGTAAATAACGCAATGAACGTGGCAGAACTGTCAAAATGAAATAACATGCGATCAGTTGTCATGTTATGTGTGTTACGCAATTGCCCCGCTGGACTTATAGTTAATATAAGTCTGAAATCGCTAGTTAGTGTTGAGCAAGCGTGGTGACCAATGCTCGTGCCTTCTCTGTATGAGAAGAGGCCTTCGCCCTGCAGGGGGACAACAATAGGCTGGTATTATTTATTATGTTAAGTACCTTTGAGCGGATGTGTGTGAGCTCCGGGTTGCGCGCTGCCGCCATGTCGAGCTGGTCCGGTGACGGCGACTGGCTTTTGTCCTTTCTCTGTCGCAGCAGGAGCTGCTGCTCCGTGTCCTCGGGCGGCGGGGACTCGCGCTGCTGGGGGGTGAAGCGAGGGCGCGGCTCCGGGGTGCGAAGAGGTAGGCTGCTAGCTGGGGGCGGAGGGGGAGCTGACGGTCTGGTCTCCGGCAGCGTTTTAATCCTTGTGTCTTTTTCATTCTGCTTCGCCTCCCGCATCCGAATCTTGTCCTTGTGCAACAGCCGCTTGAGCTTGTTCGCGCGCACTTTCTTGTAATGATTGGAGTGAGTGTAGCTCCTGAAGGCGTTGTCATCATGGAATGATTGGTTCAAATCACCCTCCCCCCTCCGCATGTTGCCGTGGTACTGGCGCGGCAGCTGCGGTTGAGGCCTCGGCAACAGTTGTTTGCGGTAAGGTAGCCGGGGAGCAGGGGGCGCAGGGTGTGGAGGGTGAGCGGAGGGCGCGGGGTACGCCAGCTGGTTTTGTCGCTCAAGCAGCACGTAGTCGTCATTGTTCCGTCGCAGGTCATCTCTGATTATGTTCACGAACTCCAGTCTTTTGTCCGCGATGTTCAAGTTCTCTTTGACTGAAAACAGCATACCTATTAATTAGATGCTCCCAGTTCTATGGGGTTACCTTATACAGCAGGATAATATTAGACGAAAGAGGAACATTCATGCGAAGTGTCAAACGAATCATGTGCGATGCAACTATATATATAAAAAAATTAAAAATATTCTGGGAAATCCATATTACATAAAATAAATAAAACTATCAAGTGTCATCTCCACTTGCTCTGCACATCAACTCCTCTGCTCCGCCTCACTAATAGGTTGTAACAATTTTTTAGGGTTCCGTACCTCAAAGGGAAAAAACGGAACCCTTCAACCCAACGGGATCACTTTGATGTCCGTCCGTCTGTCTGTCTGTCAAGACCATTTTCTCAGGAACGCGTAGTTATCAAGCTGAAATTTTATCAAATACTCAAGTCTACTGTCCCTTGGAGCTGTGAAAAAATCAAACTTCTAAGTCAACGCTTTTCAAAGATACAGACGTTTATGCCGCAAATTTCCGCAAATTTTCGACACTCGCAAGGGAATCAAAACCTACAGAGTACTTCCCGTGAACTCAGAATCATGAAATTTGGCACGAAGCAACGTCTTATAGCACATATAAAGGAAAAATTCCGAAAACCTTAAATTTTTTGTTACATCACATATATTTTAAAATACTTAGGTCAAATCCCTTTAATATGTGAAAATAAAACAAATTTCTAAGTCAACGCAAAAACGCAAAAGTTCAACCATTTATACCGCATATTTTGAAACTCGCAACTACTCGCAAGGGAATCAAAACCCTAAATTTTAAAATGACCGCGACTTATCTCTATTTTCAATATCGATTTTAGAATGAATCCCCAAAATGGAATTTCTACATATTTGTCATCCATAAACATGTTTCCGTTAATAAACACTAGCACTACACGAAGTAGTACAACTATAGATAACGTTTTTTCGAACTTCAATGTTCAATGTGGTACTATTCATACACCTTTTTCAGTCACTATTTACAGATCTGGATCAAATTTAATACTTAATTAGTATTTTTGTACCAGATTTTTAAATAGTGACCAAAAAACTTAGTAAATAATTAACTTTGATAAAAAAACTTGCCATCATTCATCAGCAGACTTTTGCAAGGCTGCTGCAAGGCTAGTGTAGATATTTCAGTTATATTATAAAATAAATGAATGTGTTAATATAAAATAAAGGATTACTGAAACGATAAAGAGACCTTTGTCTTTAATTTATGCTCCCCCAGCTTTCCATATTGTAATGTTATGGATTTCATTTTGCAATAAAAATACCATAACTATGACTCGATTGTCGTGATGGGTGAACTTTTTCTTATATACCTACAGGTTTGGTTGTATGGAACCCTCGGTGCGCGAGTCCGACTCGGACTTAGCCGGTTTTTATTTTTAAGTGTCTGTGGATACCCAATCATTTACTGCATCCCAAAATGAGTACTTCGGTGGTAACTTAAAATAAAATTATTGAATGACATCAATATGAGCGCTGCCGAGCACAGTAAAATGCCCTTTCTCGCCCGTTTCGCAGGAACCTACTCGCACTACCTACTTTTTGGAATGAGCATCTAGTTAATTTTTCTGACTGACCGACTTCTTGACAATTGAAAAGTGCCTGTAAATGGTTTATTTGAAATAAATGGTTTAAGTTTGATGTGATGTCACTGACCTGTGTTGCTCTGTTGCGAAGTGACCGTGGAGAACTCTTGTGCTAGCACGTCCATCCACCGACAGAGGGCGACCAGCGCCAGTAGGATCCGCATCGTTTGCTACATGTGGCGGTCCGCAATTTATTACTCCTCGCGGCAAACAAAATTCTCTGATAGGAAATTTTATTGTGCTCTATAAACTTAACAATAAAACACTACAATGTAATACCTATGTAATAACATATTCGTGCCGAATGCAGCCAGTCGACCTCCTGCAAGACGCATGTTCAGTTCACCCTCGTGGAGTTCTGTTTTAGAAGCAAGACTATTGACGTCACGTCACGATGCTACCTATTGGCTTGTTGGGGTTTGGAGCTACAATTCAATGTGTTGTTGTTTGTAGAAAAGGAAAAATTAAAATGGAATATTCTAGAAACAAAGAAAATTTTAAATCATTTTTTCCTAGGTAGGCAGAAACTACAGAATAAAATAAATATTCGATTTAATTACTAATAAAAACAATTCTATACTTAATAAGTACTATGAAGAAGTTGAGTGAGTCCAAAGTAGGTGCAGGCTCAAGCTAGCCGATAACCCTTTAATAGGATAATCGTAGATTTGTTAACCTCCACAAATATATGCGTATGATATCTACAAGGAGCAGCTGAATAGGAGTGTGACATTTTCGTGTACACAACACACATACTACGCAATACACACCTCACCGGTGTGTGTTGTGTAGTGTGTGTGTTGGATTGTGTTGTGTTGTGAGGTGTGTGTTGTGTTGTGTTGCGGTGGTGATCTACGCGGGCTCGTGGTGGCGGTGCTGGTGCGGGGCGTGCATGTACTGGCGGCGCGCGCGCGGCAGACGGAACGCGGGCAGCGGCGCGTGGTCGAGGCTCATGACGGCCACCCCCGCCGGCCCGCGCTCCTCCAGGATGCGCCGCTCATCCTGACGTCGCCCAGAGCGTGACTTCAGCTGGAACACCAGAACGATACAGTAGATAGAGCACCTCAACTACAGTCCTTTCACAGTTATTTTACCTCTGACAGCAGCTAACTAATAGCAACTTTATTGTAACAAAAATAAAGATCACTGTGATTTTGACAGACTTGTCAATAGCAGCAATCCAACAGCAACCATATTGTAACGACGGCTGTCATGAAAATGATGGCAGTTTTTTTTTTACTATATGGTGTCAAAAAATGCTCTCTAAGAAAAGACACCAAATTAATTTCGTACAAGATGTTTATGACATCATTTACTTTCCTCAGTGACGTCATTCGCCGGTAAATTGCAGAGGCTACGTGGCAAACACCACTCTTCTAGAAAGTCGTTGCGTATTTGGGAAAACGGACGCTATGAGTTCCATGTATCACAGCATTTTAGTATTGCCAACAATATTTTTATAAAACTTTTTTTTCTATTTCATAAATTTCGCATTGCTGATAATGCCTCTATGTAGTACATGATAGGTCATCATCAAATTTTGTGTAGATACACGTTGTTGTTTGAAAACGTCCACGTGTATTTTGACCAGAAATAGCACATTGAAGCGGTCAAATTAGTATTATTATCCTTGAACAACATTTTTCTCAGATGGGTTTCAACATTTTAGATCAAAATAATAGATAATTAAGAAAAAAAAGGTATCAACGTCTTTAGTCTCATAATATTAGGTCCCCATCTATGAAATTGGCGTTATATATAGAGAATTTTAAAGAAGTTACATTTTTCATACTAACATTTTTTTAATTTATTCAACCATGAACACTAATGTTTTAAAACTTTTAAGCACTAATGTTTAAAAACTAAGATAACGTATGTCACTTAGTCTAAGCGACAAAAATAAGTTTTGGCTAAGTTTTAAAACCAATAGTGGTCATTTCTGCTAACAAAAAGAGGAGTCATTTTTAAGGTATTTTTTATGTTTAGAAAACTATAAGTACTACGGTTTTTTTACTATTGGTAGTTGTATATGATGGTCATTATTCGATATTCATAATATCAAGCAATTGATGAATATTTTAAATCATAGAAGTGACGAAGATCTCTATTTGTGAGAAAAAAACGCCAATTTCATAGGTGGGGACCCAATATTACCATACATCAACCCCGTGTCTCTAAGCACGAGCGCGTTACTAAAAGTTTCATAAAGAAGAAACTACTCAGACATTTACCTTCCAATGTTTGAGGTTGTAATTCAACCTCATGGTCGATTTCATTTTCGTAACGATTTGTACCTTATTTTTGTTTCGTTACAAAACTGATGTAACAAAATGAAGTAAAACTGATTTCATACAGCTGATTACAAAGGGTCGTTCGAATACAGATGCGGGTTTTGCTCTGCTGAAACACATATTTAACGCATGGGAGAACTCTCAAAATGCTATTGGAGTTTTCTGTGATCTCTCCAAAGCCTTTGATTGCGTGCACCATGACACGCTTTTGCGTAAACTGCGTCATTACGGTCAGCTGAACGAAGCTCTCAACGTTTTAAATTCGTATTTAAATAATAGGTCGCAATGTGTAGATGTTGATGGTGTAAAATCTTCCGGGCTTAGTTCAGTTAGGTGTACCTCAAGGCTCAATACTGGGTCCATTCTTGTTCTTAGTGTATATCAATGACTTACCATTCTATATAAAGATATCTGTGAAGTTGTACTGTTTGCAGATGATATTTCTCTCATTTTTAAAGTAGACAGGAATATACAAGATTTTGACTATGTAAACAGTGCTTTGTCAGTGGTTACGGATTGGTTTACGACAAATAACCTAGTTTTCAATGCCAAAAACACGAAATGTGTAAAGTTTGCCCTTCCAAATGTTAGAAATCTAGGACCCAACATCGTCTTAGACAAAGAGGTGCTTAAAACTGTGAACTCGGCAGTTTTTCTGGGCATAACAGTAGATGCCAAACTTCAGTGGGGCCAACATATATCGAACCTAGCGGGAAGGGTCAGTTCGGCCGCCTACGCCGTCAGGAAAGTAAGACAATACACTGACGTTGATACAGCTCGGTTAGTCTATTTTAGTTATTTTCATAGCGTTATGTCCTACGGTATTCTGCTGTGGGGCAAAGCGCAGATATTTAAAATATATTTGTCCTAAAAAACGAGATATTCGAGCAATTTACCAGCTAGGTGCCAGAGTTTCTCTGAGAGATTTTTACTCACAGTGGCATCACAATTCATCTTCGCCAACATCTTATATATTAGGCAAAACATACACTTATACACTAAAAACAGTGATATTCACAATGTTAACACTAGAAGTAAGGATAAACTACGTGCTCCCTCTCACCGGCTTCATAAGGTTCATAACTCATTTGTTGGGCTTGGTATAATCTTTTATAACAATCTACCCTCTTCTTTGCTAGATTTGCCTTTTAATGCATTTAAAACTAAAGTAAAGTGCAACCTTTGTTCAAAGGCATACTATTCTATCAACGACTACTTAAATTATAAGAATAATTGGTCGCTGTGACTAACTCAAGACAATGTTTAAATGTTCTTTCTCCAGAATTAGTTTACCTACTGTCTGGTTATATGACTTTATATAATTGTTTATAATTTAACTTTTTATTTCAATTTTATTTTAATTTATTGTTGACGTAATCTACTCATTACAATGTTTTTTTATGAGTTGTATTGTAATATGTGGTTAGCTAGCGACCTCGACAATTTATTTTATCTCGATGGTCCTAGTATATCAATTATAACTTCTAGTTACAGTTATATGTAAGCGGGCACGCCCTTTATGCCTGGAGGCTTTATTTTCTTTTTTAGATATTGACTACGTTTAGTTATTTTTATTTCTGCTTGAGTATAGTTCTCGATGTTTTTGGTTGGTATATTGGCGTGTGCTAGCTGTCATATGGCTATTAATTATAATTTAAATTATGTTTTGTGTAATGTAAATTATCTTGCATACTATTGTATAGAATCTTTTTTTTTTCTAACTGTCTGTTTAACAGCTGTGCTGCTGGGGAGTTTGTTGCGCCACTCCTTCTTCCCAGCAAAAGCACTAGGAAGTGGTGAAGGGTGGGCGTTTTGGGGGACTGTCTTATGTAATTTTGACGTTCGAAAAGTGCTGATTCTCAGCCTAGTTTGAATAAATGACTTTTGAATTTTGAATACAAATTTAAAAATATATACACTATTGTATTAGTTTTTAAAGGTGTATTTAAAAGTGTAATTGCAACAAAGTGATAACATAACAGAATCAAGCGCGCCCACTATTTTGGCAAATTTAAGAGTTAATTATTCGCTTGATGTTTCACCTTGAATACTACATTTAACAGCCCCCTTACACGTATGGCAAGGCAATATAATGAAAGCTCCAACTTTACGGATTACCCTATTGATGTTTTCTCCATGTCTTTCATTTCATGCAGACGCTCCCTATTTAAACAGTGTGATGAGTGCCCGTCTATCTAGCTCAATATGGTTTGTTTTTGCAGTGTTGTAGATTTATGTCTACTAGACTTACTTTATTTTGTTCTTCTTAGTGTCTTAATTTCATATGTGAATGTCATGCATACCGGTCATTTGCATGGTTACTGAAATGCTAATTTTAGATGTTATTTAATTTGAATTGTAAGTGACTGTGCTGTTGGTGTGCTTATGATAAATAAATAAATAAAATATCAGGATATCTTGTATTAGGAAGAAATTTTGTTGAAATTATATAATAAACATTATTATTTGAGTTTTCTGACATCAAGTAAATAATGTTTATTATTATTTTGTTGAATTAAAAGAGACATTAGAATTTTATGTTACGCGAATTCCCAAAGTTAAAAATGTATTATTATTCGAAGCTAAAGTTGTTTTATTTTTCATTTAGTAATGCAAAAATATTTTTTTTAATAAGTAATTTAGTAATGATAATGACCATAAGAATAACACAATTTTGAGACTGATTTTAAACTACTAATTTAAAACACTGATTATATTTTTAATAAATGATTAATAAGTGATTTCTTTGTTTTAATTATCTTATGTGTAATGCCCTAACATTTCCTTTTTGTTATTTTGTTGTTACGTTTTTAATTTTTGTAACTGTACAAAACTTTTGAAAATGACCCTCATACAAGTAGATGGTATAGCAACGCGTAATGTAAATTCAGAAGAAAACATGACCTTCTGAGGTAATCGGGTAAGAAGGTCGTCATTTTGAACTTGTTCATTCCAACGCTACAAGGTTATTTTGGCGCGTGACCCAAATCGGAACTAACGCTGCCATCTTGTTTTGTCAATAAATACAAGTATTCTGTAGCAATTTCACAAATGTTAGGTAACAGCAACGCCCTGTCAATGTCATTCAGGCGCCAAAAGATCCTTATAGCACTCCATTTCGTTTTGATAAAACTATGCTCACCGTCAGTAGCTTGTATGTGACGTTGCCGGCTGACACGGTGACGACGAAGCTGCGCCGCGTGCGCGACGTGCGGGGGAGCCCCCCACTGTATCTCCCCTCGGTGGGCTCCGGGCGGCGTGGGTAATCGCCGGGGCTGGTCCGTGTGACGGCGGGGTTGTTGGGGCCAGGGCTGGGCTGTGGAGAGGGAAGCTGGTCTTCAGTCGGCTGGTCCTCATCAGGCACGTCAGGAGACGCGCCGTTGTTGCGGCGTCGCAGCTGACTGTCATCCATGTAGTACAGTAGGTCCTTCTTCGAGATATTGTGGTCCGGTGCGTTGTGGTGCGGTGGCGGTTCATTGCGTTGAAGTGACGGTGCGTTGTTGTGCGGTAGCGGTGCGTTGTGGCTGCGGTCGTGATAACTCAGTGAGTTGTACACGCGGTGCGGTGGTGCGTTTCTCTCGGCGGGGGCCGGCGTGTAGTACTGCAGGTGGTTGGCGCGAGTGGTGCTACGCGTGACAAACTCGTTGTGTATATTCCGTTGTTTCCTGCTTACCGAAAAGTCCGATTCTTCGTCGTCCTGCGACCCGGAGACGTCCTGCTGATCGAAGGCCTCCTGCTCATGAGGGGCATATTCCTGGTCAGGAGACTCTTGCGTGTTGCTCGCCAGTTCGTCTTGTGAACGCATGTCGTTGACCGCGTCATTTTGTCCATATTGCTTATTGTAGTTGCCGCGGAGATCACTGAAAGGCCTACGTTCCATCTGTGCGGGGTAGGTGGGGTCGTACGCGACTTGCCGCTTGTTGTAGTAGGAGGGGTTGTATTCCTTGGCTTGGTCTGATTCTATGTCGTGCCGGTCCGGTATGTATTCGCGCTCAAAGACGTTGCGCACGGTGAGCTCGTCGGTAAACGGGACGGCAACCGACGGCGCGACCAGGGCGTCGCTTAGCGAGCCTAGCGAGGGCGCGACGCGAGGTTTCTGTTCTATAGACTGCGCCTGATTTAGCTCGCCAAACTGCCCGAGCTGCTCTTGCTGTTCAATGTGCTCGCGCTGCTCGTATTGTCCACGCTGCTCACGTTGTTCTCGCTCCTCGTGTTGTGCATGGTGCTTGCGTTGTCTACGCTGCTTATGTGGTCCCAGCTGCTCGTATTGGTCACGCTGGTCATACTGACCACGCTGCTCTTGTTCGCTTGGTTGCTCGTATTGATCACGGTGCTCGTATTCGCCAGGCTGCTTATGATGGCGACCCTGCTCATGTTGGCCATTTTGCTCATGTTGACCAGGATGCTCGTATTCGCCAGGCTGGTCACGTTGGCGACCCTGCTCATGTTGGCCACGATGCTCGTATTTGTCATGTTGCCTGTAATGCTCTTGTTGACCACTTTCTGCGCTAAACGCGTTGCTGTTCGCCTGCGTGAGTTCCGAAATTCGTTGCAAGTGGTCTGTTCCACCTTTCTGAAAGTAAAACTTCTGCGAATTTCATAAAACAGAACAACTTTTAAATCAACACTTCTTGGTACTTAAGTACCTACTGTAGTGTCAACTAGAGCGGCGACAAAGGGTTTATGACATAGGTATGTAAGTAGTTTGCAGGATTTCTTATTATTAACGTATTGTAGCCACGAGAGCGTCCGTGGATACCAAAAAATTGGTGGTATTCTATGAACATAATACAATTTTCAATAGGGAAGTAGGACTCAATACGTTTATTGCACTTGAACTTAGGTGATAGATTTACAAAGATATGCTCATTGTGGACGCTGTCGGGAACAGCAAAGTAGGAAAGAGGAAGAAAGCTTTAATAATTTTGCACGTCACAATCGCGGCGATAGTCCCCTCTTTGAGGAGTGGCTAGAAATGCGCCATGGCGTCTTCATCTTTCGCCTGACGCAGGTCCTTACCGGACACGGTTGCTTCGGAAGGTTCCTGTTCCGAATAAGGCGGGAGGAAACGCCTGAGTGTCACCATTGTGTGGGTCGCCCGGAGGACACGATGGCCATAGTACGGAACGAGAGGGCATTGGAAGCCATCACCTCCTTCTGCAAAGCGGTAATGCTCGCGAAGGAAGAAGCGGAACGCGGAGAGGCAAACTTAGTCGCCGCAGGTCGGCCCTGGGCGTCGGGAATCTCAGGCCTAATCCCGGCCACCGTAGGCGCGGGCTTGCGGACGGTGAGCAATGGGTAGCTCGCCGTCCGATAAGGACCAGGCCCGGGTCGACGGCGCCTTGTGTTTCACGCGCGCCTCAAAGAGATGTCAGCACAACTAACGGGGTCCGCTAGGGCCGATGTCAGGGTCGCGGGAAAGTCCGAAAGGGCCACCGTGGCCTATAGCAATACACAGGGAACTGAAGGAACACGGGTGGACTTTAGTCAGTAAGAGTCTGACATGCATAGCTCCGCCCAGAGCGGGAGGTTACACAAAAAAAAAAAAAAAAAAATTGTTTTATTTTGTTTCCTTACGGTTTTGCATTTCATTTTGTTTTCCTAGGTATGATTTTCGTGTAATGTATTTTGATTTATTTTAATATTTTCGTTCTTTTCAAAATTATTCTACCTATAAGTGATTGAAAACGAGAGTGAGTGAGTGAGTGATTTCTGTAATTTGAAGCGTATACTAGTTTTTATTGACCTTCTAATGATGTACGCTTTTTTAAATTAATGACTCTCTTTTTTTTTTTTCTGGCGTTTTCTCACAGTTGGTCGCAACTAACGTAACTAAGCTAGGGTCCCCGCCAAATGGATCAGGTTACGTAAAAATTGTGACCCGCAGCGCTACATGCAAGTTGCTCGCAGTTACTATTCGGTAATTCTGTATTTTTAGGACGCCAAATTAGGAAAAAAGGTGGCACATCATACCGTGTCACCGCCGCTCCTAGCGGTGATTTTCGGCTGTCCCTCGTCGCCCGAGTGTTGGTAGTCGTAGTTGTCGCGCATGAGCTGGCGGCGCAGCGAGTGCACCTGCGCGGCGGACAGGCCGCGCGACGACGGCACAGGCGGCAGCAGCAGCGTGGGCGACGTTGTCGCTGCAGATACATCATCAATATATGTATAGGTACCTAATTAATGCATAGAAATAACAATAAAATATAATATCCTCCTGACTTAACTTACACACAAACTTAAATATGGCGTCTAAAAATGAGAAATATTAACTGATCCTCTAAAAATTTAATTACCTTCTAATGATGTACTTACGTTTTTTTTTAATAAATGAGCCTCTTTTTACCTTACTGGCCTTTTTTCAAAGTTGATCGCAGTAACTATAAGCTAGGGTACCCTAGAATGATTAGGTTAGAACTGTGACCAACCACGTGCGAGCCACACACACACTACATCTAACACTACACCTAATATTAAGCCTTCTGCCTGATCACGGTCAGTCTCACTCTCAACGGAGACTAGCTCACTACGCAGGAAATACCTTCACTACGTTGTGTTTGAATACAAGTGTGTGGGCAAGCGCAGGTCAACAGGTGCGCACAACGCCTGAAGTGGCTGTTGGGATTGTCTTTGGATCACACCTAAACCCCCACTGTTCATACGGTTAAAAGCAAATGCTGTACAAAAATACCGTTGATCCCAAACTTATTCAGTAAAAATAGGGGGGGGAGGGGGTTGAATGAAGGCCAGATGACTTTCCAAGGCACGGGGGGTATCGCACTGTTAACTGTGTAACCCAGGCTGCTACTAAGAATTCTATGACAGATATTCTTTCAGTCAAACCAAAGGTTGTCTGTAGGTGGTCAACTCGTGTACGACAGCACATTCCAACTACATTGTGAATTCAGTCCTATATATGTCACAAAAAAATCAAGATATAATTACAGTTATCGCTGTCCCCCCGGCATCGTCCAGTGAGTGCGAACACGAGCAGCACTAAACACAGCATGGTATACAACGTACCAATCACAAAGACGGTAGTATATCAGTCACCTTGCACATATAACACGCGGGTAATAAAACTGTATGTAAAGTATAGAAGTCACCCGGCCGAAGCAATTCAACGCTCGAATAAAACTAGCTCGCGACGTCAAATAAACATAAACAGGGTGTGTGCGGTAAATAATTTACAACATAAAAAACAAATGACTAGTTTATAACTTCCTGCTATTTTAAAAGCTGATATATCACACTCGAGTAAATTTTTATTTTTTTTCATTCCACGTTCACCCGACACCAAAAAAAAAACATAGGAATTAACATTCGTCTAAACATAATTAAAATTTAAGTTTTCGATCGTTTTTTAGGCGAGTGTAAGAAGCCAAGGGCTGAAACCAAACGTTGTTGGACCGGTTCACTAATTAATTTTCACATTGGATTCATTTTGTATTCAGACGTGTCACTTCTAGGGAAAGCTGCCGAATGAAAGAAAAAAATGAGCAAAAAGTGAAGCGTCTGATGTCTGCTTAACCTCACTCCGGTTTTGTTATTGTTAGGCAGAGGTACCTATAGTACACCCAGATTTCGCCAGTTATGTTTAAGTCCCGTGTAATAGGGGGCGAGCCTATAGCCACCAACTGGGCACAAATCCAGATTCCAGGCTTTTACTGAGAAATTCCAGATGAAAAATCCCAATAGCACTTTGCCCGACCCGGGAATCGAACCCGGACCTCATGGTCCACAGTAGCGCTTGCAACCACTAGACCAACGAGGCAGCAACTGTTTATTTATTTTACCTCGATGGTCCTAGTTTATCAAATATAACTTCCAGTTACATATAGCTATATGAAAGCGGGCACATGCCTGGGGGCTTTTATTTAGATACTGTTTACGTATAGTCTTTATTTTTTATTTCTGCCTGAGTATATAGTTCTCGATGTTTTTGGTTGTATATTGGCGGGTGCTAGCTGTCATATGGCTATAATTTATAATTTAAATTATGTTTTGCGGTGCGTAATGTAAATTATTTTGCATACTACTGTATATAATCTTTTGAACAGACAGCTGAGCTGCTGGGGAGTTTGTTGCGCCACTTCTTCTCAGAAAAAGCACTAGGAAGTGGTGAAGGGTGGGCGTTTTGGGGGACTGTCTTATGTAATTTTGAAGTTCGAAAAGTGCTGATTCTCAGCCTTAATTATTGATATTTGTAGTAAAGTTTATTATGAACTATAACTACTATTTCCTGCAACGAAAAAACTTACAAAAGGTAGTGTGACCACAGACTAGCGGAAACTGGTACTGTGTACACGAGGCACCGCAGTATGCCGAGCAAGGCGGCGGCTCACTGTGCATACTGTGGCAGCCTTGGGCCTCCTCAGACGAGCCCTTTTCCTACAAATTAACTTGATGGTTTCTCAGAAATGCGACAGATGGCGTTAGACGTAAAAGCTTAGTCAGTAGGGGATTACATTCCAAGGTTGCCTGGAAGAGATCGCGGAAAGCGATAAGGCCGCCCATTGTATATTTTCTAGTGTTTTTTTTTTGTTATATATTTTTGTGGTGTACAATCATCATAACATAACATCACACCTTGTTTCCCCGAAGGGTTGGGCAGAGGTGTACATGTAGTACACCCACATTTCACCAGTTATGTTTAAGTCCCATGTAATAGGGGGCGAGCCTATTGCCATCATTAACCAAAATAGTGGCTTAGTTGTGTATATTAAAGATCATTTAGTAGCAATGGTAGAAGAACCCTTATTTCAAGGCTGTAATTGCTTGTTAATTAAAATTTCCCCTGATACGGTAGTTATGGCTATTTATAGACCTCCATCCCAAAATATTGATAGATTCCTAGACTCGCTTAGCATAAACCTAGAAAAAATATCATCTTTTAAAAATATTATACTTTTAGGTGACATTAACATTAACATTGCTTCCGGGAAAATCGATACTCATGCACATAACTACCTGAACATTTGCACATTTCATGGACTGTTACCAGCTCATTATTACCCAACGCACCAGAGCGGCTCATGCCTCGACCATATCATTATAAAGTCAAAAGCGCCGTCCAAAACATTGGTTACTAATACGTCACTTACCGACCATCAAGCCGTTTTACTAACACTGCAAATACCTTAACCTAGAAAAAATTGCATGCGCAGCTATTCTAAACTCAACATGACTAATCTTGAAAATGACATACGAGCTATGAATTTCGACCCCGTCTACAATAACTCTAGTGACCCAAATATTTCGTTACAGTATTTTATAGATTTGTTACAATATGCGATTAAAAAGAACACTTTTACAAAAGTAATACCTAGAAAGTACAATAACATCAAACCATGGATTACGCCCGGACTTGTTCGCTGTATCAGACATAGAAACAAGCTACACCAAAAATTTAAACTTGCCCCTAATGATGAAATACTCTCAGTCACTTATAAGCGATATAGAAATTTCTGCAACAATCTATTGAAAAAACTAAAAAAACAATATGACAAAGAACAGCTACAGAAGGCAGGAAAAAACAGTAAGCTTATCTGGAAATTTATTAAAACTAATACATTTAGCACTAAAAACTCTGAACCTCCACTCGACCTTTTATCAACTGAATTGAACCCATCCGCAGCGACGAATAAAGCAAACCATTTCTTTATTAACACTGGAAAAAATCTGGCAGAAAAAAACTTATCTAACAGTAATCCTTCTAGTCAAAGTCCATATATGACTCATACAACACTGAGCTCTTTTGTCCTATTAGATACGGACGTGAATGAAGTGATAGGTATAATAGACGGGTTAAAAGACGTCTGCGCTGTCGGTTGGGATGACATTTCTAATGCTGTACTTAAAAGACTTAAATACCTAATTGCCCCTCCACTAACTCACATTTTTCAGATATGTTTAGCCCAAGGAATATTCCCAAAATTGCTTAAAAAAGCCGTAGTCACCCCAGTTTTCAAGTCCGGAGACAAAACTTGTATTACTAACTATAGACCTATTTCAGTACTAACGGGACTCTCAAAGATTTTGGAAAAAATAATTAACAATAGACTAGTAAAATATCTTGAAAATAACAAATTGCTTTCTGACCAACAATTTGGTTTTAGGCCTAAAAGATCAACGAGCCAAGCAGTACACAAATTGACAAATTTTATAAGTCAAAATCTAGATAATGGCATGCACACCATTGGGATCTTTTTAGACCTTGCCAAGGCGTTTGACACCATTTCTTGTTCTCTACTATTGCTTAAACTAGAAAATATTGGGATAAGAGGAGCACAGTTAAAATTGTTATCTGATTATCTCAGCGACCGTTATCAGTCTCTAAAAATAGGTCAGTACACGAGCTCTGAACATAAAAACAGTGATTATGGAATCCCACAAGGCAGTATTTTGGGGCCCACTTTATTTTTAATATATATAAATGACCTTTGTCGCTTGCAACTCCAAAATGGTTTAATTATGTCATATGCGGATGACACAGCTTTACTATTCTCAGGAAAATCAAGAGCTGAGGTCTATGAACTAGCTCAGAATGGTTTTGATACTGTGTGTAATTGGCTACATAACAATCTATTAACGTTAAATTCAGATAAAACCAAATTTATTCTATTTGAAATGAGAAATACTAACCCGACGCTTACTAACCAAAACATTCACGCGCACAATTGTAATACATACGCTGACACAGCATGCACTTGTCCCAGTTTAACTAAAGCCGACCATATCAAATATCTAGGCGTCACAATTGACACAAATCTAAACTTCCGTAAACACATTGATTTATTATGCACTAGAGTGCGGAAATTAATATACATTTTTAAGAGTTTACGGGACATAGCCGACTTTAAATTAATTAAACAGGTTTACTTGGCTTTGTGTCAATCTATCCTTACCTACTGCATAACTTCCTGGGGTGGTGCCGCAAAATCAAGTTTACTATCCCTAGAACGTGCACAAAGAGCAATTCTTAAAGTTGCCACCTGTCGCCCATTCAGATTTCCTACACACCAGCTTTATATGGCATGCAAGGTGCTAACAGTTCGACAACTATTTGTTTTAAGTATAGTTTTACTGCAACACACTGAACTAGATTTTAAACCAGTACCTGCAGACAAGAGAAGAAAGGATCTGGTTTGCACAAATCCTCCGACTAAACATGCATTCATTAAAAGATTTTATTTATTTCTAGGACCTTTCTTATATAATAAATTGAACAAATTGCTCAAGATATATAATGTAAGTTATAATAGGTGTAGTATAATGTTAGTCGATTATTTAGCAAAACTAAATTACGCAGACACGGAAAAACTACTAGAGGTGCTGACATAGAGTAGCTGACTAGACTGTAATTACCTAACCTAATATTTATAATAATTTTAGTTTTAGATATAAATATATCCTTTATGACTAGTTAATAAGGTTTCGCAAAATATTGTTTCTGCTTAGATATTTAAAATATATTATGTTAATTTAATTCAAGGTTCTATTTCGAAACTACCGTCGTCGTAGAGATGGCCTGAAACACAGGTTTAAATAAACCTAAATCGGGCAACGCACTACACTATTCTATTTTTATATGCAACTGTAATCTTATACATTTGTCATACCATAGTTTTTATCCAGATTATTATAATACTATTATAGGCCTAGATTAATATGTATACTACTGAACCATTTGTACACTTTTGTAACTTATTATTATTCCAATAAATTTTTATTTTATTTATTTATTTATTATTTATCAACCAGGTACAATTCCAGACTCCGGGCTACTACTGAGAAATTCCTGTTGGAAAATCCCAATAATACTTTGCCCGACTTGAAAAACGAACCCAAGACCTCATGCTCAGCAGTAGCGCTTGCAACCACTAGACTAACGAGGCAGACTAGCTACAATAAAGTATATATAAATAAATAAAACTTAATAAACTTAAACTTAACTTTATATATACTTTATTGACTAACGATGTACAATAAAGTATATATAAATAAATAAATAAACACAGTGAAGATTTGTTCGTCAAATGTAACATCACGCCAGTATTCATCGAAGGGATAGCCAGAGGTGCCCTCAAAATTTTCTTTTAAAATCCTGTATACAAACGAGAAATTCCTAATTAAGGAACACAATACGACCCAGCACTGCCTGACCTGCGCATCGAATCCAGGAGCTCAGGATCGAATGAGGATGCTCCTTGAAGCTCTTGACACTTGAGACCTCTAGATTGCTGAGGCAGGTGATCAATCACTATCTCCGCTATCAATAATTGACTGAACAGTCACTTACCTTACACTTGCGCAAGATTCAAAAGCGACCGCATGAAGTATTGATAGAAATGTTATGGTGTAACGATCATTGAAACCATACCTATGAAAGTGATCTTTTATCAGAATTGAAGTTTTTATTTCACGAGTAAAACGCTTTTAACTGCAAGTTGCTCGTGACTGAACAATTAATTGTACGTGACTTTTTTAAACGAGCGAGCCTTACAGTAGTCGCATAAGATGTGTAACATGTGACATCTCACCTCGGTAATAAGCAACATTAAGGTAATAAACAAAACTCTAGCACCGCGCGCGCTCTTTGGTCAAATCAGATAGCGCGCGCTTCGCCGGCTTCCTCCTGTAAAACACTTCCGTCCCTTTTCACGAAATCACTCCACAGATTGCAAGGAAGCAAGACGAAAGATTTTGCACTTTAAATGTTCTTGGAATTTTGTTGTAAAACGGATAAAGGGGTATCAACATGAAAGATCCGAATTATTCAGAATTATCTTTTTAAATCACAAATTTTATTCACAACACTACCGCCACTCTAAATAATATTTCTACCGTAGCGCCGTAGCACTCGTAGCGCGCTGCTACGTAGCACCGCTACGGCGTAGCGTTGATTTGATTTGATTAAAAACACAGTACCGCCGTCCGTCGGCGTCTCTTTAATGAATTCTAAACTATAATGTTTTATAATTACGTTATGTTTTTGTTCGTAGTGTTTCATATTTTAAAAGTACTAAATGCAAGTACCGAAGACCAACAACATTTTTACATCATCATCATGTTTGTGTGTGCAGCTTTCACATTTTCCATCAATAAATGATGGAAAATGTGAAAGCCGCACTAAAATCTGAAGTTATTGTAAAGATAAAGATAAAGATCATTTATTTGTCCAAAACATGAGTATACACACGTGGCATGCAAGATTTTACAATTAAATTATATTTATGTTACATTTAATCAAATAGTTATAATTTTATCCATTATTCAAATAATTAACCGTGCAAAATATAATTTAAAAATTTAAATGTACTACAGAATAGTGTCAGCAATTCATAATATAATAAAATTAGTCAATTTAATGTCAAAGTAATTAGGAATAAACAATTATAAGAATTAGATTAATTTAGCATTCAGAAATTTGTCAGTGCTGTAGTAGACTTTCTCTATAAGAAGGATTTTTAACCGACTTCTTAATTTTTCCGTTGTATATTCCCTCCAATATTTTGGCAACGTATTATAAAGAATTGGCGCCACACAGAATATACTTTTACGCAGTAGAGCTGTCCTGGATCTAGGAATGCAAAGTTTGCTACTGTCGCGTCTATTTCGAATTACTTTATCTGACAATAGGGGGAAAAGATTTAGATTCGATTTGACAAATATAATGGTGTCTAAAAAGCATCGTTCGCATCACAATCGCAAAGCATTGTTTTAAGTAATGGATTTAAACTATCTACAGTGACAGCATCTTTATGAGACATGCTTTGCATAGCGGTCGATCGAAGACATTCACCGCATATCAAACATTTGGGAAACGCAGAAATTGTAACAAAAACTAGATTAGTTCAGATTTTGGCCACGCGCCAAAAGATCCTTGAAGCGTTGTATATCTCTCTGCAGGGTTGTACTTCTGTGGTAGTTCAAACTGTGGCTCACGTGGCCGCGGTTGCCGTGGTGGTTCGTGCGTGTGTGTGTGTGTGTGTGAGAATGCACGGGGGGCTACTAATGAGCGGACGGTTCGGTTCGGGGCTCTCCGCCAAATATTATATTACTGTACATTAAAATAAAATTTGCTACAACTTTATGTTTGTTCTCTGGGGAGCGCGTGTGTTACTAATTACTGCCGAAGGACATGGTTTACTTAAATATCTACATTTACATAGTTATACTGACCTAGTTTATAGACAACTCATATATTATGTATAATTATGTTTTTGATAAATTAACATTAAACGGGTTATCGTTAGGCTCGCTGAGACCCATTAGAATCGACTTGATCTGTTAAAAATACTTCGAACCTACCTGAACCTATCTACGTTTTTGACAAGTTTTTGACGTTAATTGACACTGTGGATGAGCGTGTGGACTGTATTTAAAGAGATGAATTAAACGATGTGATGGTGGTTATTGAGATAAATATTTAATTAAAATAGAAAAACTAGAGAAAATACATCGAACACAAAATACAGCACCGTGACAACTTAAATCAAATTAAAATATCTTTTTAAAAAGGTTGTAGCTTTTCCAACCAGTCGCCAACAGTCACTGAGATGAGATTGCGATTAGATTTTGAAAGTTTTTAACTATCGGAATTGGCCTTCAGAAGTCGACCAACATATAGCAACATATAGCAACGTATAGCAACATATAGCAACGTATAGCAACATTTAGCAATATGTAGCAAGGCAGATGATAATGATTTCTCCGTAACAAAGCAGCTCAATGTCGTGATTTATACCCGGTTAGTGGCAATAGGCTCACTCCTGTTATATGGTACTCCCACATTAGCGAAATGTGGGAGTACCAGTAAACAAAATCAAAATCAAAAGTCATTTATTCAAACGAGGCTGAGAATCAGCACTTTTCGAAGGTCAAAATTAAATAAGACAGTCCCCCAAAACGTCCGCCCTTCACAACTTCCTAGTAAACTCTCCCCTACACAGGTATCAGATTGACAAACTTGTTTCTATACAATATACGCAAAGATCAGCCATTATACCCTTCGCCATATTTGAGGGAAGGAGGCAACCCGACCCCCGACGCTACGCAAGCAGTGAGATCTAAGGGAGTATGACGAACTTGCTGCCTATTGCTCAGGGAAGAATAACATGATCAATTGTCGAGGTCATTAGCTAACCATCTTTTACCCCCTCTTAGAAGAATACAGATGTAAAACCGGGCAACTTGTGCAGGCCACTAGTAGTCAAATAGGTTCGCGGCGAGTGTGGTACGTCGAGTGTATATCAACACTTATGTGTCGGTACGGGAGGGAGTAACATCAGTTGATCAGTATGCAGCCGTCGCTCGATGTGAGCACAGCACCGCGTGCTCATGGCGTACAGTCAGCCGCACGTCTTTGGTAGTAATTTCACTTTGACAGCGCTCTTAAAACGTAGCAGTATGGACATCTCTAGTAGTTCGAGTGTTACGTGCGGTCCACAATACATTCCCGCAACTAGATGAAAACATTCCACCATCCGTCATAGTACCTACATAAGTGGGCGATGTGAAGTATTTCCTCAAAGAAAATTGTAACCATTGTCTACTTCCGATGTTATGGAAAAAAGTTCATTTGTTTTTGTTTTTAAGGAACATGGAAAAAAAGAATCGTCAAATCGGCCTTGAACTCTGTAAGTCCTCCTTTTTTCGATGGTTTTTTTTTTTTTTTACTAAACTACTGTTTTGTGCCTTTAAAATGTAAAAAAATAGTAAAATGAAATCTTACTTTAACCATAAAATTGAAATTAAAATCTCTGCACGAAAAAATACACGTTCTTCTGAAGTACGTTGAACAAACAGTACTGAATTAAAATTCGCTTTTATTTCAACCATTATACTTATATAAAAGCTCTCTTTTATATTTCTTTTCATTTGCGCACTCAGTTGGTTGCTGGCATGCTCGCGTCGAGCATATGTTGAGCATGTGTTGAGTGTGCTGAACTTAAACTCAATTTGTACAAAGTGTAACGAGAAGACTTTCAGTGTTGACTCACGTTAGCAACTGCAAGTGGTTGTGGCGGAGCCCAGTATTGCCACAAGTGATGTTTGTATTTGAAAATATTAGAACAATGCAAAAAAAAATGCTAGAAATTTTAAAAGTATGTTTTACCTGCCTATCTCAAGATAAAGTATTACAATTAGGTTACGAAATATATAAAAAAAAAAACAATATAGTACTTTATCAGTATATTTACCACACTCGTCACCCCCTGACCGATGGGATCAAATGCCACGTTCACATTAGTGGGCCACACCGCGCGCGGTGCGGCGGTCGCTCTTCACTATTTCTATGAACAACACTCGCACGACCCTTCAGCCGAGCACTTTGCTGAGCGTGTTCACGTTGTCAATCACACATACCTTGACGATTTGGAAACTTTTGTCGCGTAGTTCACTTCTCAACAACAGCGAGTCTAAGGAACATGGGTAGTCATAGTAAGTGTTTTAACAGAAGAAGAGGTCTTAGTCCTATTACTGTGTACGTCTTTCATTGACTTGATGTGCCCTGGCGGCTGAGAGTATGTCATGTTCACTCAAATGTCTCGCTGGTGGTGGCGTGTATGTTGGATCGTTAAGTTCCCTTCAAAATGGTTGAGCTAAACGGTGCTGATCCATGCGTCATGTTCGTTAACGGGCGCCATCAGTAGGGACTGGTCATCTCTTATCTGCCCAGGTTTATTTTAATTTATGAATTGTTTTTATTTTTTCACCACTCCCGCACGAAAGAAGTGTCTTTCCTCTACGAAAACAGTGAGGAAAGTTGGTTTTTCCTCACTGCTTGAACAGTGACGAAAGTTGGTTTTTCCTCACTGTTTGAACAGTGAGGAAAGTAATGCTCCCGTTCAGGAACTAACCTTGTCTGATTTTTTAAAGTTAAGTTTTAAAGATATTTTAAAATATAAAGAATTATTTTGATTTGCTTTGTGTCTATTTAATTTATTTACCTATGATGACTGAATACTTTCTTGTTGGGAGTGGTGAAAAGTTTTGTATGCAACTTGTGAGCAAGTTCATTTGCTATTCGTTTTGTTGAGTCTTTCGCTTACTCAGGATTGAAATTTATAATCACTCGCTGCACTCGTGATTCTATTTTTCAATCCTTCGTTCGCTCAAGACTCAAAATCAAAACTCATAGGAAAAACGAACTTTCCTCACATGTTGGATAAATAACTATTTTATTACGGTCGCTTTTTACGTGCACGTCTTTCTAAATTGTTCTCACATGTATAATTTCAACATGAATGATGTAACCAATACTTTGTAAGAATATTATGATTTAAAAGAGTGTCCGTGGAGTTTCTTGCCCGTTCTTCTCCATAGGAACCTACGCTTTGGAAAGGGCAACTAGCTTTATATTTCTGACTGACTTACCCCGTGCCAATTCAAAAGTGCCTGTAATTGGTTTAATTGAAATTAATGCTTTGAGTTTGAGTTTGACCATCAAACGGGCAAATTCTACTGAGAAATTCCTAATGGAAATACACAGTAACACTTTCCCGGTCCGATACAAACCAGGACTATGCTCTACAGGCACGCTTGTGACCACTAGAGCAACAAAACCGTCAAAATAATAGCGAAAATATTGCGAAATGTCACCACGAGATTTCTCGTGTGTCGTGCGACGGTGGAACCTTGATCCTCGGCGCTCGTTTACGCTCGGTAGGCTGTTTTAACGACTGCCCGCGCAAACCGCTTTGCGTCGACTCAACTTATTTTTCATAAAAGAAACATTTGGTTGTAATTACAGCCACATATTGCACCTCTAGCTCAATATTTTCATACCTCCTTATATTATTTAAAAATTTATTCTGCTCAGTTTTCAGGAAAATTTAATGTTAGAATATGAAAACCTGCTAACATATTCTTACCCGACTTACGGTAAAGCAAAAAGGAGAGTTATAGGGTTGAATGAAATGAATCAAGTTTAAATAAAAAAGACATGGAAGGCATAGTATCCACACCATAACATTATGTTACTTTTGATTGACCTTTTATGGTTATAATTCTTGTTTTTTGTTTATAATAATTTGAATTATTTTGGACCTATTTTTACCGGACTTCGGCGAAGTAAAAAGGAGGGTTATGATTTTGACACCAGTATCTATGTATGTTCTACTGTTACCTCGTAACTTCTAAACTATTTCATAATTTGACAAATGAGGTATCGTTGGAAGCTCAATACTCAATACTCAATTCTTTATTGCATTCCACAATGTAGGCTTAGGTGGTAAACATTTATTTTGGTACAGTGGCACAGCAAAAGACTTATCATTTAAGTATCTTATTATAATCCAACTTATTCTAAAAACATAGACATAACATTAACATTAGAATTAAAATTGCAAAAGGCTTCATTTTTCAAGTTTTAGAGATTTATCACTTAAATATTCGTCGACACTATAGTAACATTTTTTTAGTAATAACTTTTTTAATTTATTTACGTATAAATGGAGTTTTTTTTCTTTTCTTATTGTTTCTGGTAGCACATCGTATGTTTTTAATGACATTACCAGAGGACTTGTAGAATGTATGTTTAAGCGGGATGATGGTAGGTTGAGTCGTGTTTTGTGTCTGAGTGTGTACCTTGTTTGTATGTCTTCTCGTTTAGTGTAAAAGTCTTGGTGTTTGTGAGCAAATTTGCATATTTCAAGTATGTACATACAAGGCAGAGTTAAGATAATTTGTTCTATAAAATGGGGTTTGCAGCTATCTGTCTGTTGTATATTTACCAGGATACGGATAAGTTTCTTTTGAACGGTGAATAGTGTTGGGGCATCTGTACTGTATCCCCACATAATGATGCCGTAGCTAAGCCATGCATAAGCATAGGCGTAGTACATAACCAGAGCAGTCTGTAAATTTGTGGTTTTTTTAACTTCCCGGAAAGCATATATAAATTTTGATAGTTTTGATTTTATGTTTTGTATGTGTAACTTCCTATATGTCTGTGGTAACTTCCAATTTATATTTTTGTCTATGGTTATGCCTAATAGTTTGAATTCATTAACTGTTTCTATTAAATGGTTATTGAAGGAAAAGAGTACGTTTAGAGGAGTTTTTTGGTGGGGATGGAAAGTTATGAGTTTAGTCTTTTGGAAGTTTATTTCAAGGTTGTGCTCATTCATCCTAGTTATTATTTTACCGAGAATTTCATTAAGGGTACTGTTTAAGTTCGTACTGTCATGACATTGGGTGAGAATGGAGATGTCGTCCGCAAATAAAACGCAAGGTCCGGTTTCTGCAATACATTTTGGGAGATCATTGATGTAAATGAGAAACAGAAGACATCCAATAACACTACCCTGTGGTATTGATGCGCTTATCGCCTTTAGGTCAGATCGAAACTTTGGAAGTTCGTTTATAGTGTTATTGAAGTATTCTATCTCTACTAGCTGTACTCTATTTTCCAGATAAGATTTGAACCATTCGTATGCTTTACCGCGGATTCCTAATCGATATAATTTATTTAATAAAATATCATATTGCACTTTATCATAAGCTTTGGTCATGTCAAGCATTAACCCTACTGCGTATTTTTTATTATTTATAATGCTGAGGGCTCCCTGAATAAATAAAGCTTCTTGATCGTCCGCTGGTTAAAGCTATGTGACGTCACATTAATGGTACGAAACAATATGGCACCCTCTAGAAGACATAAAGTCATGAATTAATATATATATTTTTAATTATTTCGTATCCAATATGGCATAATTATATATCAAATGAATGCTTGACGAGTACATTACAATAAGTATTCTTATGGATCAGAAGTACATTTAATTATTTTAAAAGAAAAGCATAACTAGGTAGAAGTCATAATAGAAAATGAATCAAAATAATGTGAAACCGATAGACACTGAAATTATTGAAATCTACAGTTCCTAGTACTCGTCCGTCGCTTCCGAGTGCCCGAGGTGCGTGAGCGCCCCTCTAACGTCGTGCCGATTGATGTCCTTCCACTCGATGCGTCACAATGGTCACGTGCACCTCGGAATAGATGAATACATCTATTCGCCGTCACGTGCTATCCTTGCCGTCTCACTTGACAAATCCACTAAGAGTATATATATATCATATTGTCTAAGTAGATCAATCAATCTGCCTAGCCTTTTCCCAACTATATTGGGGTCGGCTTCCAGTCTAACCGGATGCAGCTGAATACCAGTATTTTACATGGAGCGACTGCCTATCTGACCTCTACAAACCAGTAACTGGGTAATACGATACCCCTTGGTAAGACTGGTTGTCAGATTTTCGGGCTTCTGACGACCCGTAACGACTGTCATAGATCCACGAATGACAGCCGGGACCAACAGCTTAGCGTGCTTTCCGAGGCACGGAGGAGTCTCGTTATGTAAAGATGGTCACCCATCCACAGACCAACCCCGGCAAGCATAGCTAAACCTGATGGATCGACCCGTGCGGCAGTTATTACTTAGCCACGAGCTCCTCCCTCTACAGCTCTATTGTCTAAGTAAATAAATATGTTTAAATTGTTAAAACCAAGCTAAAGTGAGACTGCTACGCACGGCGCGGCTGTAAAATTAATACATATTATACAATAAACACTAAATAAAAATAAAAAAAATAAGCGGCTCTGCAAATACTTATACAAAATTTCAGACAAAATTGTATTCAAGACATACGCGACCACGGCTTTACCTTGACCATTTTTGTACGGTCTATGTCTTGATTTCTGTCTGAAATATTTTCTTGTTTAATACTTTTTAGAGCGTGATTTTTCAGTAGTTAGGTTTTAGTTATAGAACTTACTTTTTTTGTAAACTCTATTCGGTATCGCGATCTACTAGTAATGGTGTTTTAATGGTGATCGTTCGCGACTTGCGACACGACGGTGTACAACACAAGTGATGTTTTAGTAACCGTGTACTAGGTTAAAAACTACATAGGCTAGCCCTGAAGAAAATTACATTACCCTTACCAACGAAAAAAAAAAACTATCTTGTTCAAGAAACCAGTACAAATTGAAATAACACTAGCCTCCGCACTAGTGTAGGGTTCCCTGTGTCGTGGAGACTAGTCTCCTTCGTCTTACAAACTTTATAACTTATAACATACATAGTAGGGTACTAAAACTGGCCATAGGTACTTATACGTTACATGGTTCATAATAATCGAATGTTATCAATACAATAAATTGAACTAAACATATTGTAATAAACTCAGATGCATTCAATTTAAGTGTATAGTGTATTGTATTGTATATGTGTGTGGTGTGGGTGTGTGATGAATGAGTGAGTTTGGACCAAACGAAGATAGAACCAGGGCAAGGGTAAGAGCTCCACACCTTCCGCCTGACGCAGGTCCTCACCGGACACGGCTGTTTCGGGAGGTTCCTATCCGTATCAGGCGGGAGGAAACGCCCGGATGTTATCACTGCGTGGATCGCCCGGAGGACACGGTGGAGCATACGGTGGAGGTCTGCCCGGCTTGGGCAGAGCACCGCCGTGTCCTCGTGGAGGCGATCGGTGGCGGGGATCTCTCGCGTCCGGCCCTGGTCGAGGCGGAGCGAGAGGGCATGGGCCGTCACCTCCTTCTGCGAAGCAGTAATGCTCGCGAAGGAGGAGGTGGAACGCGTGAGGGAGAGGCAAATTTCTCGCCCTCACGCTTTAGCCGCCGCAGGAGGAGACGCCCTGGTCGTCGGGAATCGATAGCCGATTCCCGGCCACCGTCGGCGATCTTGCAAGCGGGTCTCCGCAAGACCCGCTTGCAAGATCTTATTATTGTCAAGTGTGTTAAAAGCGCTGTAACTCGTCCTGCCTAGGTTACGCTCGTACTTAAGACTTGTCATTACTTAAGACCTCAAAGTACCGTACGTTGCACAAAAACATCACTTACTCACAATAATCGTAATCTCTTACAGTTGGTACCACACGCCGCTAGTTCTTAGAACACAACTGCTCGCAAATTACTACAGGGTTTTTTACTGTCGAGACCATTCATTAGGCACCTATCTCGCCTACCCCAGCCCCTACCTACAGCCGATTTGATTTCAATTTATACACGATTTCGCATCAAGTTCACAGAAGCACGGACATTACTTCGATTTTTTTTCATATGTCATCATTAGTCGCTGTATTTCGTTTCAATTTAATTGTGTTTCATTTGTTCGTTTTGCTTTTTCAACGGAGTAATTTTAATAAAATATTATAATGTTTTTGTCCTGTTTCTAAGACATTTTTGATTAGTGAAATTAAACTATAAGATAAGATATTTATTTTTTGTAAAACATGAGTACTACAATAGATTTGCATATGTTATGGGGTGTCTGTAACTATGTATATAGGGGATACATACGACAAATCAACACTCAGAAGATCAACATTACCGGAAAATCTAACTAAACAGTTAACTTGCTAAAGTATGCGTTTCCCAGACTGCCCATAGACAGGTCGCGGCAACCCGCCATCAACGTCATCATATCGTCTAAATATAGGCACGAAAAACGTTAGAGGTGAACTCGCCTATTTAAAGCCGGGACCACACTGGAAACCATTTCTCTGTACAACTTTGCAATGTTAAGCAGCTGTCTACATTATATGGGAATCCTGTGTTCTGCTCAAAAATACTCGCGTTCAATAGAATAGTAAACTACGATTGACGAGGCATCAATATCGCGACACGGGAAACGTTTTAGCGTGACGCGCGACAGACGCGCGATTCGCAACAGACGCGCGGTGCCGCGGCGCGGCGCTGACGAGCGAGCTCTTTGGGAGTTTGCGTGCATTAAGCACTGAATGCGAGCTGACAGCGCGGCAGAGTGCTGAGGTATTACTCGTATGTCTGGATAGAGAGTGCATAACATCGCGTGCGGTACCCAAGAGGATAGGCAGAGAGACTGAAGGCGCGAGTTACGACATTGACACAGTTTTTAGGGTTCCGTACCCAAAGGGTGAAACGGGACCCTATTACTAAGACTCCGCTGTCCGTCCGTCTGTATATCTGTCCGTCTGCCACCAGGCTCTATCTCATGGACATAGTTGGACAGTTGAAATTATTATTTAAGATGTATTTCTGTTGCCGCTATAATAATAAATACTAAAATCAGAATATAATAATTATTTAAGGGGAGCCCCCTTAAATAATTATATACAACAGACCCATACAACAGACATGTTTTTTTTGCCGCTTTTATAGATAATGGCACGGAACCCTTCGTGCGCGAGTCCGACTCGCACTTGGCCGGTTTTTTTCTAATTTGAGATTGATACGTCTTTTTGACGTTCGTTGACATTACGTTCTATTTATTTACTCCAAACATTAAGGTGCACCGTGGGACGAAAACTTATCCACACACTACACGACCAAACTTGAGGATGCTTATCGAACTTAACTATGTACGAGTAGTTCCACTTACGATACTTAAAATTAAAGGGCGTTTTGAAAAACAATTAGTAGAATGAGAAACTAAACTTGTGTAGTACATAGACACAGTGATGCAACCTTTTGTGGCGGTAACGACAGCTACTCAACGGAATTAGTCTGAGTGTCCGCCGTCACCCGCCCGCGCCCGCCACCGTCATCCGCCCGCGCCCGCCACCGTCACCCGCCCGCGCCCGCTACTGTCACCCGCCCGCGCTCGCCGCCGCCGCCGCACACGTCACTAGTTTCAAACTAAGGCCCGTTTCACATAGAGGTATTCACACGAAATTAATATATTACTGGAATTATTGCTAACTGCAACCAGCGCCACAGTTGCGTGATTAATAAATACTAAACCAATATTTAACGAATGGGCTACTGCTATCATTAGAAAAAGCAGAGATATTTTATATAATTTATATAACGAAAAATCATTGACTTCTGATGAAGCTGTCCATAATTATGTAAGAAACTATTCAAAGATATTTAAAAGAGTCTGCGCCCAAGATAAAATAAAATTAGTATTTCTAACAATAAAATAAAAGCTGTGTGGCAGATAATTAACAAAGAAACTGGAAACACGAAAAAGCGAGAACAGAATAAAGTGTCTTTAAAATATGATAATGAAACCATTTCAGATAAGTTAAAAGTTGCTGAGACACTAGAAAATTTATTTACCAACATCCCAATAGAAGTTACGAAATCTCTCTCCTCATCATCTATACTAGCTGAATCTCTTCTAAAAGAAAACTTCAATAAGGACATTCCAAGTTTTGAATTCAAGCCTATTTCTATTGTCACAATTAAAAAGCATTCAAAAGTCTTAACATAAAAAACATTGAAGACTTATGGGGCATTTCCGTTAAGGTTCTTGGAGATATCATTGACACAATTGCCCCTGTTCTAACAGGCATATTAAATCAATGTTTAGATAGCGGTACGTTTCCTGATTTAATGAAACGTAGTAAAGTAGTACCAATTTCCAAATCGGTTAGAAAGAGTGATCCCTCTAATTATAGACCTAATCTGTGTTACCAGCATTGAGTAAAATATATGAAAAAATCATGCTGGACCAGATGTTGTCATTATGATGTATTTCTGTTGCCGCTATAACAATAAATACTAAAATCAGAATATAATAATTATTTAAGGGGAGCCCCCTTAAATAATTATATACAACAGACCCATACAACAGACATGACACATTGAGTAAAATATATGAAAAAATCATGCTGGAGATGTTGTCACATTTTAATTCAAATGGGATTTTACATAGTCACCAGTTTGGTTTCACGAAAGGTAGGTCGACAACTGACGCTGGAGTAAAACTGATCGGTCACATTTTGGAATCCTGGGAGAGTTCCCAGGATGTAATTGGCATTTTCTGTGACCTCTCAAAAGCGTTTGACTGCGTTGACCACAATACACTGATCTGTAAATTACACCACTACGGAATTCGTGGACAAGCTGCTGACCTTGTTCTTTCCTATCTATCAAACAGGCAACAAAAAGTAAACGTTAATGAGGCGACGTCCTCGGGGTCTCTAGTTACAATGGGCATGCCCCATGGTTCAATTCTTGGCCCTTATTTATTTCTAGTCTATATAAATGACCTTCCTTATATGATGGCTAACTTATCGGATATAATTCTATTTTCTGACGACACTTCTCTAATTTTTAAAATAGATAGAAAAGGTACAGATGTTTTACACGTCAACGATAGTCTAGCTGTTCTTTCGAAATGGTTCGCAGCTAATAATCTTTTACTTAATGCGAACAAAACTAAATGTATTAGGTTCTCATTACCAAATGTACCTCAAGTTGGTCTTAATCTAAAACTTGATGGCAAATAACTAGATGCAATAACGGAAACTATATTTTTGGGAATTACTTTAGATTCAAAATTGCTATGGGGCGCCCACGTTAGAACTCTTTCAGGTAGATTAAGTTCAGCTGCATATGCAGTAAGAAAAATAAGGCAGTTGACTGATATAGCCACAGCTAGGTTAGTATACTTTGCTTATTTCCACAGTATTATGTCTTAAGCCATTCTGCTGTGGGGATCAGCAGCTAACGTAGATTCAATTTTCATCTTACAAAAGAGAGCAATCCGCGCTATCTATAAAATGGGTCTTCGCGAATCCCTTCGAAACAAATTCAAAGAAATTGATATACTGACTCTGCCTTCTCTTTATATCTTAGAAAGTATTTTGTATGTTCGCAAAAACTTAGGACTTTTCAAAATAAGAAGCGATTTCCATAATATAAATACACGTAGTAGACATGAAATTATGATACCCAAATTTAGATTAACTAAAACAAGCAAGTCATTTCTTATAAACAGTATCCGCTTTTATAACAAGTTGCCTAAGTCGGTTACAGAACTTAGCTATGGGAAGTTCAAAACTCACATTAATCGCGTTCTTATCAAGAATGCATATTATAAAATTAAATACTACGTTGAAGACAAGGAAGTTTAGCAATAATTCCTTCTGCACATGTGGCTTCCCTGGTAGCTCATTAACGGCAAATTGTGTAAGAGTCTATTAACTGCTCCCAAATTACCATGTTTATATATATATATATATATATATTTTACATTCTTCCTTGACATAATCACGCTATTATTTGACATTATATACCTACAATTTAACTTCAAATCTTTATTAGTGGCTTTTGTGAACATGATAATTATTCAGAATTGTCACAGCTGTAATAGCAATCACGTCATTTCGTTTATAATACGTTTTTATTTTTAATAATTTATTCATCTTTATATAGATTATTTTCTATTTTGTGAATGTGAGAACGCTGTAGGCTTAGTGGACTGTATATTTGCTGACCATAATTATTTTGTTAAGTACCTGGTACTTGTTGAAAGACCTACACTGTCCTCTCATACCAAATAACACTGTTATTTGAAAATATTGTAAAAAACAATTATTTTTAAAAGAGTAACCGTGGAGTTTCTTGCCGGCTCTTCTCCATAGGAAACGACCAATTGGAACCCTGCACCTAGTTTCTGACGTTTCATAAGTGCCCCTGTAGGTTTATGTGAAATAAATTATTTTAAATTTTGAAAATTTTGAATTTTGATATCCTCGGAATAACTATTCGTGAAATAGAAATTTAATGCAATAGCCCCACAAATCAAAATTTTAGAAAAAAGTTCACTTCAGCTCCTAGGTTCCCCAATTTTAAAAGACAGCTTTCCTTCTTTCATCGACGAAAAAATCAAAAACTTCAACGACATTTCGGACAGACTCTCCAAAATTAATTTACATTCGGCATTCACCCTGTACCCTAATTACGTAATGCAAAATCAATCCGAATCTGAATCGTTTTGAAACAGATTGCTAATCCATTGCTCCGTAAATTCGAAAAAAAAAACTGCAGAGCAACGTAACTGACGCAATGAATGTTGTTGAACTGTCAAAATGAAACAGATTTGTCGTTATCGTTTACGAAAATATGTTGCGTAATTAGAAAGCAGATACTGTTGTTTTGGTCCAAATTTTGTATATTTTTTACGCTCTTCCCCTTTATGGAAGCAGTCACACCTCTTGGACGAAATTGACCAAATTATTCGCAGCACACTATCATCCATTTTAAATGTGGCCTTGGACGACCGAGCGTGGCTACAAGCCACACTACCCATCCGTTTTGGTGGCCTCGGCGTCCGCAAAATTACCAGTATTAGCTTACCCGCGTTCCTGTCCTCTGTCCGCAGCACTGAAAAGTTGACCGCAAAATTTTAGCCCCCTGCCTGGTTTACTCTGAAGTGCCTTGCTTGACCGATGCGGAGAACGCCTGGAAAGCGGCTTGCCCGAATACAGATCGGCCCGTGAACCCACCTTCGCAGATACAGTGGGATGAGCCGCTCTGCAGGTTGGTACGGAATAATCTTATTAATACGTCCACCAATACTGCTGAGCGTGCCCGCCTGCTGGCTGTGGGTGAGTGGGAGTCGGGCCTCTGGCTTCAGGCGCTACCATCACCCAACATAGGCACTATGCTGGGTGATACCACCTTCCGGCTCGCTACCTGTCTGCGTCTGGGTGCTCCTTGTGTGGCTCCGCATCGCTGCCGATGCGGTGAAGGTGTCGACTGTCTCGGACACCATGGCCTATCCTGCAGTAAGAGCGCAGGCCGGATAGCACGGCACGCCAGCTTCAATGACATCATCCGTCGTGCTCTTGTCACCGCCGGAGTGCCAGCTGTTTTAGAACCCAATGGTTTGGCGCGCGACGATGGGAAGAGACCAGACGGAATGACCATAATGCCTTGGAAGGTAGGTAGGCCTTTGGTGTGGGATGCAACGTGCGTCGACACCCTTGCGCCATCCCATCTTCCTAGCACGGCGGGCTGTTCTGGGGCTGCTGCTGCAGGTGCGGAAAACCTCAAACGGCGCAAATACTCCAATCTTATTGGGACTTATATGTTTGAGCCGTTTGGGGTTGAAACACTAGGGCCATGGGGTCCGAGTGCCCACTTAGTTTTTCAAGACATCGCCAAGCGGCTGGTCGACTCTTCACGTGACCAGAGGGCTGGCCTATTCTTTGGCCAAAGAATCAGCATTGCCATTCAACGTGGCAATGCAGCCAGCCTTTTGGGCATTTTTCCTGTTGACAGCGATGCGGAAGAATTTTTTGATGCCCTATAATTATCCCCCCTCCCACTTTTTATGTAATATATACTTGTACATATTATTAATATTATTATTTTAAGTCTGTTAGTTTTTAATTATGTATAATCTGGTGTAAAATAAAAGTAATAAACTATTCGTGCCATTTTGGTGTTTTCAAAATCCGTCTACTCGATAATATAGTCGCAGCCGGCGCGCGAAAAAATCGCACTGAACTTGTTTTTCAATACACACACACACACACACACACTACACTCTCTCACAACACAATTTCCTGCTCATTTAATGATTGTTACTTTTGTACATTGTAAAAAATAAGAGCTTTTGTTTCATTTTCACTATATTATTTTAATAACCAACGACATCGTAACGACTTTTATAATGGCGGACCACTGACTCCCAAGTCACAGATATAAACTTAGTTTGGGAGCCAGGGGACCTATGTTTAAGATATACTTCTTCTGTATGTTGTAAATGTCTGTAACAATGTTGTCACTTTTTTTAAATAAAGAATAAAAAAAAAAAAAAAAAAACATTTTTCATAAGTGATTACAAACAGTACCTACCCCCGTCACCCATACTGGCGTCATTCTAGCGCCAAAATATTCTTGTAATGCAATGGACATAGTTGAAGTGTCATAATGTTAGAGATTTACGTTCAGAGTGTATAAAGAAATGCAATGGGTTTGTTTTTATTAACTCGCCATAAAGTGGCTGACGTCACAACGGACATCACAATGACAATAAACCAGTCACTACTATTAAGAGATTTCAGTTAGTAATGAGTTTGTAGCGGTTACACCGCCACATACTAACTACGCATCAAAGACATGACGTCACACAAATCCTGCATCGCGCAATTAGAGTTTACCGCGCGAACGACATAGATAAGACTATCCGAAATCAACAGTCGGGCAGTCGGCCCGCCAGACACAACACCCGTCTGGTTGGAGGATCCTCCCTTTTCTATAGTGGATGAGTGAACTTTACACCCTGTTCCTCATACCCCTAAATTGGTGACCCCGAGTATGAACGTCAACGCAGCCTTCGTGCAACTACTTCAGCGTGACGTCATCATCATCACTCCCGCAAGCGTTCGTGAGGCGAGTCACGCAGACAGTCAGCACCCTCGGCTTCAACGGGTATCCTGACCACCAGCATGCAGCGAACGCGCATTCCTGGTCATCACCCTCAGCCTCATCACCCCGACTCACTGGGGAATCAACGCAATCATCTCAATCAGCGCTATCACCGCTATCACCTCAATCAACGCAATCATCTCAATCAGCGCAATCACCGCTATCACCTCAATCACCTCAATCACTACAACCACCGCAATCATCGCAGACAGTTCCGACTCACCGTGAACTGTGCGGCACCCGGTTCCGACTCACTGGAACCTTAGCTGGCACTGTGAAGCATCGCAAGATACAAGACTCAGCCCACTATCGACCTCCGGTCTCCGGAGGGGAGTGATGTAGCGGTTACACCGCCACATACTAACTATGCATCAAAGACATGACGTCACATTTTAAAATACGAAGATTAGTAGTTAATGGAAAATTGAAAAATTGCAATTTTTCAATTTTTTTCTTTTTTTCTTCTTTTTCTTCAAAATACGAAGATTAGTAGTTAATGGAAAATTGAAAAATTGCAATTTTCAAACAAAATAAATAGCAGAATCGACTGCATAAAAAGTAAACACGCTTTATCTACGAAAAGTCACTAACCTGTTGCGCGGCCCGATGCGGGTCGCGGCGGGGGGCGGCGCCTGCGCTGCGCGGGCGTAGGTGGACGTGGGTAGGTAGTTTAGTCGGAGAACAACAAATTAGCGGCATAAACTCACTAAGTTGCGCGTTGTTAATTAAAAGATCACTGGTTGAATAATTAATCACATAATATCACATCACAATCAGAATTTACATCAATAGTCAAATTTATAAATTTTCAAGGTTTCCACCGTTGTTCATTATGCACAAGCGACATCGATACCTAATTAACTAACTAATATTAAACTAACACTGAACAATAAGTCACACTAAATCGTCTTTAATCACAAATAACAACTAATTTTTTTCGCAAAATCACAACAATGCGCGCGCGGCTCGTCTGTGATAAACAAAGTAGCCGTGTGCGCTCCTCAAAGGGCGCCGCTGCACTGACTGTGACCGAGTCCTGAGACTGCCGAAAAAATTCCGCTCACACTCACACTCGAAATTGTCTATGCACCACTAATGCATAATTTGCGTAAGTAATATTTCTTTTTCTTTCTAATTGTAGTATTATTTTGTGGGACTGGGCGGGGTGCGTCAGAGTGGAATCGTATGACACCTTTCTCTGTCTTCTTGACCTTACAATGTTTACCTATTATTACGGACTCAGATCTACATCATGTTGAAAAATAAGAAAATGAAAAATAATTTCCTGTTTCTAAAGTATTCATTGGATTTGATTGATTTTTTGTATACGGGTAAAGAACATGACACTCTTTATGTGGTTTTGAGGAATGTCAAGCGTCCTGCTCCACATTGTATAATCTCCTTAACAAAGAGCTAGAAATTTATCCTCGTACACATCGCGAATGTAAAAGTATTATGACGAAATGGCTAAAATCGAAATCGTACGATGAAGTTGAATGTTTAATACAAACATTAAACAACGGTTAGTGGAAGATGTCGTCATGCAACATCTTCCGATCCCAAGACATGTCGTAGGGCTAACTCGAAAATCCATACTAAAACTTCAATCTCTTATCCCTATCACACCCTTTTTTTTTTTTTTTTTTTTTTGGGTGGGAAATCATCAAATGACTCCTCCCGCTCTGGGTGGAGCGGGAGGGCGTGTCAGACTCTTACTGACTAAAACCCACCCGTGTTCCTTCTCTTGCCTGTGCAATGCCAGGGGGCCACGGTATCCCTTTCGGACTTTCCCGCAACCCCGGCAGGCAATGGTCTCATAGGACCCCTTCACTCGCTGACACTCTTTGAGGCGCGCGTGGAACACAACGCGCCGTCGACCCGGGCTTGGTCCTTACCGGACGGCGAGCTACCCATTGCTCACCGTCCGCAAGCCCGCGCCTACGGTGGCCGGGAATCCGCGATCGATTCCCGACGCCCGGGGCGTCTCCTCCTGCGGCGGCTAGGGGCGTGAGGGCGCGAAATTTGCCTTTCCCTCACGCGCTCCGCCTCCTCCTTCGCGAGCATTACTGCTTCGCAGAAGGAGGTGACGGCCTCCCATGCCCTCTCGCTCCGTACCATGGCCTGGACCAGGGCCGGACGCGAGAGATCCCCGCCACCGATCGCCTCCACGAGGACACGGCGGTGCTCTGCCCAAGCCGGGCATACCTCCACCGTATGCTCCACCGTGTCCTCCGGGCGATCCACGCAGTGATGACACCCGGGCGTTTCCTCCCGCCTTATCCGAAACAGGTACCTCCCGAAACAGCCGTGTCCGGTGAGGACCTGCGTCAGGCGGAAGGTGAGGACGCCGTGGCGCCTCTCCAGCCACTCCTCAAAGAGGGGACTTATCGCCGCAATAGTGGCGTGCCCAGCACTGGGTTGCGACAATCGCACTCTCCATGACGCCATGAGATCCCGTCGGAGCTCTGTCCGCTGTGCCGCGATTTCTCGCGGCATCGGAGTCAAGCCCCGGCGTTTCGCCTCCCCGCGCCACTCCCAAATATGCGCGAGGACTTTTGCCTCCAGATCCCATGGCGGCAATCCGGCAAGGAGGCTCGCCGCCTCACCGGAGACCGTGCGGTATCCCCGGACCAGCCGGGTGGCCATGACCCTCTGGGACGCGTTCAACCGGCGGGCAGGCCGCCGCCTCAACAAATGCGCCCACACCGGTGCCCCGTACAGGGCCATGGACCGCACGATCCCCGCGTATAGCCTCCGGCAGGAGGCGTTTGGGCCCCCAAGATTGGGCAGGAGCCGCTTCAAGGCAGCCCCGGCCCGGTCCAGTCTGTGAGCCAAACGTCGGAAATGCTCCACGAAGTTCCACCGACTGTCGAGGACGAGTCCCAGGTACTTCATCGTCGACTCGACGCCGATGTGAACCCCTCCTACCGTTATTTGGGAACCCGACGGTGGCGCGTTCCGAGGACCATGAAAGCACATGGCCTCAGACTTGTGCAAGGCCACCTCGAGTCCCAACTGCCGGATTCTGGCCACGATTGTCGCAACCCCGTGTGTCGCTAGTTCGGCCGCCGCCTGGTGCGACCTCCCCTGCGCCAGGACCAACGTGTCGTCAGCGTAACAAACGACGCTGACGCCATTGGGGAGGTCGGCGCGCAGCACCCAGTCGTATCCGATGTCCCACAGATGCGGCCCCAGGACCGATCCCTGTGGGACACCGCACGACATCTCTCGCCGGTTCCACTCTCCCTGGTGACCGGGGTAGATGATGGCCCTGTCTGCCAGATAGGCCTCGACCACACGACAGAGGTAGGTCGGCATCCGGTGATACCGGAGTGCCTCCCTGATGCAACTCCAGGGCAGGGTATTGAAGGCGTTGGCGATGTCTAGAGACACCGCCAAGACGACCCCACCCCGAGCCACCGCATCCCCCGTCGTGAGGGCTCGCACGCGCATGATGGCGTCAACCGTGGAGCGCCCCCTGCGGAAACCAAACTGGCTCTCCGCCAAATCCGGCCCCACCCGCACCAGCCGCCCGACGAGGCGGTCTGCAATGACTCTTCGCGTACGCATCGGGCACCGCAGTAGGCGGAGCCATGGGTGGGGAGGCATGTTCCCCTCTCGAAGGGAACAGAGCGCTCACCACGTCCCCCACAAGCTGTGGCCGGAGACTCTGCGTCAGCGGGGGAGCCCATGGGCGGAGTTTCTCCCGCACCATCTTGTATGGGCGTCCCCACGGGTCTCTGTTCAGAGTCTCCAGCGACTCCTCGCGGGCCAGTGCCCTGGCCCGCAGGATCTCCGCTTGGAGGGCGGTTTTTGCCACTCTGTACCCCTCGTACAGCTCCGCCTGAATGGCTTCCGTATCCGGAGGTCGAATACGGAGCCTGCGGTGCCTAGTGTACCGGCGTCGCGCAGTAACGCACGCAATGCGCAGTGTCGTCAGCTGACGCGACCACCAGTACACCTGGCGCGAAGCACGTCCGGGCTGGACCCGGGGCATTGCCACGTCGCATATCTCGGACATGGCCTCCCGGAACCACTCCGCCTCGTCATTGATATCGGCAGGCCTGTCCGGTGATGACACCCAGGCCTGCACGATCGAGGCTTCCAGGAGGAGCTCCCGGTCCAGCTGCTTCAGCGCCCACCGCGGACCACTCGGGGCCTGTCGGACCGGCGCGCTCGAGGTCTGGGCGGAGACGTCAAACCGGATGTACCGGTGATCGGAATACGTCTCCACCCCCTCCATGACGCGCCAGTCAATGACACGCGGCGACAGAGCGGGGCTAGCGAACGAGATGTCCACCACTGATTCACCCCGCATCCGCACACACGTGGGGACAGAACCCCGATTAAGGACGACCAGGCCTGTCTCCAGCGCCCAGTCTTCCACCATCCTGCCCCGTGTGTCCGTATACCGGGAACCCCAAGCCACATTCTTGGCATTGAAGTCCCCGAGGACGAGCACGGGGAGGGAACGGAACCCGACGACGACGACTCTCAACTCCGCAAGGGAGTTGTGGAACTCGGCGAGAGTTCGGTTCGGGGAGAAGTACGCGCCTACCACGACAATCTCCCCGAACCGTGCTGCAACGCAACCCCGTCCTCTCTTAACCGCCTCGAGGGCCGGGGTACCGGCGGCGGCCGACGAAATTAGGGCCACTGAGCCGCTCAGGTCCTCCACCCAGTCATCCCTGGGTGGGACAAAGTACGGCTCAGCGACCACGGCGATGTTAATCGACCACTGCGCCATGCTCTGGAGCAACAGATGCTGAGCTGCGGCGCAGTGGTTGATGTTCGCCTGGAGGAGGCGAAATGGGGCCATTATTGGCACTCCATGTCAGCCCCCTCCTTAGCCCCCTGTGAGGGCCCTGCCGCGGCGGCTGCGGCGGCGACGACGGCTGTTGAAGCGGCAACGGCGACGGTGGCGGCGGTTGTGGCTGTGACGGCGGTGGCAGGTGGTTTGCCTCTAGCCTTGGCGGGTGGAGCGCAGGCCTTGCTTCCAATCCGGTGGCCGGCTGGCTTGCCAGCCGCCGCACATACGACGCAATGCGGCGTAGCTTCGCACGAGCCGGCCTTGTGACCGGGCTGACCACAGCGGTAACAATGGCTGCTGCGGTCCACCTCCGAGGTGCATTTAGCTCCCACGTGATTGCCCACATGGCAGCGGAAGCACCTCAGAGGTCTGGGTTCCAGCAGTTTGACCTGCGCTGAAACCCAGCCCACCAATAGCCTTTGGCCCTCCCCGGCTATTTTCTTGGCCGCCGAAACGGGGCAGCTCACCGTAATGGCTCGCAACCCCGTGAAGTCAGGACGGAGGGCGCCTGCCCTAACCTGCTCGGCAGAGCACCCCCCAGCCCTAACAACAGCGGCCACCACCTGTCCCTCCGTCACTGAGTCATCCAGGCCCAGAATACGCATGTCTGCGCATTTGGTGGGCCTGGACACTCGGGCCTCGTCCGCATCTAGGGACGCCCTAAGCCTTTCGGCCAGAGCGTCAGCGGCCGGGCCGCTTGCCGCACCGGGGACCTCCAGCATCCGGGCCCCAGTCGCAGTGACCCTCACCCGGATGCCATCAGCGGCGCCGATCTCTTTGAGGTCCACCGCTGCCCCCACCTTGGCGAGCACGTCGCGGTAGGACACGCCCTTCTTCTCCGCCTCTGGCTGTAGTGTAATCACTACAGCTGCGGACTTCGGGGCGCGGAGCCTAGCCGCGACGCTTCGCTCCTTGCGCCGCTGCCTCCTCTCCTTCTTCTTGGCCGCCCTTTTTGCGTTCGCCGCCTTCCTCTTCTCCCCGGCTACCTGCCATTCGGCGTCAGCCGGGGTAGAATTAGGAGGAGACGGGGGCAGCTGTTTCGTCGCTAGGGCTGGGGCCTTCGCCGCCTGGGCCGGGACCTTCGCCACCTGGGCCGGGGCCCTCGCCGCCTTTGTAGCCACCCCGCCCCTGGTCTGCCCCGACGAGCCTGGTTTGGCCGAGGCAGCTGCGGTGGTGGCATACGAAGCCGTCTTCTGCTGGCCAGAGGCCGGCGGCATGCTCGCCGCTAGAGGAGGGCGCAGGACGATGGCTTCTATCGCGGAAAAACGGGACCGCAGAGAAGCCATCTCCTGCCTCACCAGGGTCAGAACCCGGTCCTCCGCAGGCACGGGCCGTCCCTGCCCATGCTGCTCCCTCCCCTGCGGCGCCTCACGAGGGCCGGCTCCTCGGAGCCCAGCTAGGTCTGCTCGGAGCTCCTCGTTCTCCTTTCGGAGAAGCTCCATGGCGGCTGTCAAGCGGGCGACCTCCGCTCGCATCTCAGACATGCCATCCGACGGAGGCCTGAGATGATAGGCCTCCGCAGCCGCCACAATAGAGGCTATGGCCGCAGGCATGGCCTTGTCTTTAGAGGACTGAGTCCTCTTCAAGACCAAAACCTTGATTGCGGCTGCCACAGCCTCCGCAAACCTGGCTGCTCGCTCCGAATTGGAGCCGCCAGCGACGCCCTGCTCACCACCTGCCGACTCTGTAGGGGCCGCCACGGTGCTGGTCCCTACAGGGTGGTGTTCCTCCTCTGAAGAGGGCCTCCCCACCTCAGCTGGGCTGGCCGGACTCGGCTCGCCTGCCTCCTTGGTGGTGAGCCCTCTACCCACACCTTTTCCTCTGGCCGAACCCCGCCGACTGGAGTGGATCTTCCTCCGGCCTTGGCCCGAGACCCCCTCGTCGGCGGACGACCCCTGGCCATCCCCCGGTTTGGGGCGCTTCCGGAGGAACTTTCGGTTCCTCACGGTCGCTCCCCCCACCACTTCGCGCTCCGAGCTCTGACCAGAGCTCATTGCGCCAGACGCAGCGTCGGACTCCGACTCCGCATCACTCCTCTCCTTTTGGTTTTTGTTTTTAGATTCTTTCATAATTGTTCCCACGAGTAAAAAACTTTGTGTATTGACTCAAAATATGTGGTTCGCACTAGCGACTAATTATCAAATAGCTACCCATTAGTCAAGCTTACAACCTCCCTCACGGTGCGCCGCCGCTTGGAGGTTTGGGGTAATTTTTTATAGAGGATTTCTTCCTCGCGGTCCGGGCGGTTAAGCCAAGACCCTCGACCCCCGTCAAGTGCCAGAGACATGACCTTGACACTCTTCGGGGCTACGAGACCAACGGTGGCAGAAGGCTTCCTCCTGCCGGCCCGACGGCAGTGTTAGTGCACGCCGAGCCCGTACTCCAACGCTGCTCAACGTGTGCTCTCTCCGAGTACACGTTAGAGCGTTCCTCCGACAGGATATTGGCATACGGACAACGAGACCCCTTAGGCACATAGTACCTAATGGGGAGACGTTGCCCGCATCCCAGGGTGCACCGTCCTGAAGACTGGCCTTCCCCCCGGACGCATCCGAAGGGAATTCCAGCCCACAGGCACACGGGGAGGTTTCCTGTCCAAGCACCCTATCACACCCTATAGTACAATCAATTCTAAAATACATCAACACCTACCTACCGCACCAATCCTCTCTCCTCACTCATATCACGCATACCCACACTTACTTCATAGCCTCTTACTCACACAAATAACACATACACACACTCACACACACTCATGAATAAACACACACGAACATACGCACAATCACTATGCGCGCACTATTAATTTACCCAATTTTCATTTCCTTTCCTTTTGTTTAATTGAAGACTCCTCCTTTAAAATGGAGGATTTGTCTACGTATTTTTTTTAACTTAGTACTTTCATTATCATATTCAATAACTCTGTATGTGACAAAGTACTGTAGTTGAAAGACGGAATGTCCTAACACAAGCATTTATTTTGCTTAAAGGGTCATTCCTAAATGTATAAATGTAACTACTGTAAGTTATTGAAATAAACTTTTTTTTTAATTATAAAAGCGAACTTCGATCACATCAATTGTAAAATAATATTTACAACTATGCTTGTATTTGTTTTACATGTCTGGTTATATTTAAAACAGTTATTTATGTAATTACTGAAGCACTACAACACTTATTATACACTTAATCCAGGTTAGTGTATTATGTGAAATAAAAACGCTCTTGGTTGACCTCGGTTTCTTTAACACTAGCGCTGCAATGGCTGTAATGAATTATTGCTGTAGAGAATTATTGAGTTATCTAGGTAAGCAATTAAGATAGTATGTATAATATAATCTAAAAAAATATTTATCTTTATTTTCTCAAATAAATAAATAATTATTTTTACTCTTTGGTTTTATTTTGTGTTTCCCTTGTTTATTGATAATATAACTATTAAACAAAATATAAGGGTAAACTGCAAAAACGTACTTTAAAGGAAAACATTACTTTCGAATATAAGTGCTTTATTAATCATTGACCTAAATGTTATAGTTAAGCTAATTGGTAAAATTGATCCATTTAAGTCTGCTGGTCCAGACCAATTATCACCTAAATTTCTGATTGGATGCGCTAGAACCATAGCCTTACCAGTATCTCTATTATTCACAAAATCGCTCTCTTCTCATTCTGTTCCCCAAATCTGGAAGTCTGCCTTTATAACTCCGGTGCATAAAAAAGGGCACAAAAATGAAATAGTTAATTACAGACCTATTTCCAAATTGTGCATATTAGCTAAAATTTTTGAGAGGGTTGTCTACGATCAAGTTTACGCAGCACTGAGGCACTCTTTTAGCCCTTCTCAGCACGGATTTCTTAAGGGCCGTTCAACTGCATCTAATCTGGCTTTGCTCAATGACTTTCTAACGGACAGAATGGATAATGGGGCACAGGTCGATGTCATTTACACGGATTACAGTAAGGCTTTCGATAGAATTGACCACAATATCCTTAAAACAAAGCTTTTTAATAATGGTATCAGAGGAGATCTACTTCGTTGGTTTACTTCATACCTTGAAAACAGATCTCAAGCTGTCGTTATCAGTAACTACATGTCAAGCTGGGTTTCAGCTCCTAGTGGTGTTCCTCAAGGTTCCTTGATGGGTCCGTTACTTTTTATCATTTATGTGAGCGACATCGACTCGTGTTTTCACAACTCAAATTTACTTTGTTTTGCTGATGACATGAAGATATTTTCATCAGTATCATCAGATGATGACATGGATGCTCTCCAATCTGATCTGGCGCGATTGGATGATTATTGCTTGATTAATAAGCTAGATTTGAACCCTGTTAAATGTTCAGTAATCTCCTTTAGCAGAAAACGCGTCCCTCTCCCTACAACTTATAAACTTAAAGGGCAGCTATTACATAGACGCGATGGTGTACGCGACCTGGGCGTTTTTCATGATTCCAAACTTTTATTTAACGTGCACATTGAGCAAATAGTGGCCAAAGCTTCGAGGTCACTGGGTTTTGTTATGAGACTCGCAGGGTGTTTCAAGAAAGCCAAGACCCTTAAGATTATTTATTGCTCTTTTGTGAGAAGTCATCTTGAATATGCGTCACAAATCTGGAACCCGTGTTATGGCAAGTACATTGATCGTATAGAGAATATACAAAAAAGATTTATTCGTTTTCTATGTTTTCGGCTGCGTATACCATACCATTCTGATAATTACATAAATCTTTGCAAGAAATTTCATTTACAGCCACTCATAAATCGCCGTCGACTAGCAGATTGCACTTTCCTCTTAAAAATTATATCCAACGAGATTGACAGTCCTGATCTCCTTCATAAGCTACGTTTCAATGTTCCTCAGAGATCAGTTAGATTCAATCCACCTATCTCCATTCCTTTTTCCTCTTCTAACTACAGGCAAAACTCATACATGGTGCGAGCGAGTAAAGACTTTAATATTCTTTGTAAAGAGTTCTCATTTGACCCATTTACCACCAAAACCTATTCTGCACGCGCTCGGCTATACGCTGACTTTTTTACAAGTGCATAGTGCATAATACTTATTGTACCTTATATTATATTATATAATATATATATTCTTAACCTTTTTTATCGTGCTTGTTAGTGTTAGTGATCCTAAGATTTCTACTAATTTTTCTGTTTTTACCCGTGAGAACCTGTAATTAGCTTTATGTTTCTTAGTCAACTGTTATCCATTTGTTATTGCTGTTGGTTCTCCTATAAATAAATAAATAAATAAATAAATTACTGTCCCATTTTTTGAGACTATTACCCAGTTTAATAAATAATAAAAATCTTAATTCAGGTGGCCATTACTTTTTTAAATGTTTAGGCATCTCAAAAAATATGACAATAATAAAGTATATTCGAAAGTAATGTTTTGTTCAACACACACACAAGGCGGGTGCGTGTCGGGCGCTGATCGCGACGGCAGCACTAACGGCGGGCTTGTATATATTGTAATTCCTTATATTATATGGATGTCAGCACACGGAACGCGTGCGCGGCTCCCGCACCCGACCCGATCCGCGCCCGACCCGCGCACGCTTTGTATGTGTGTTGGAGCTTAATAATACAAAAACCATATCAGTTAACCGTAATAATTCACAACGCCATAAGTTTTTTAATTGCGAAATTATATTCTAATCTATTCTATACACTTATTGCCAGCGATCTGATTATAAGGTTTAATTAAACTATTTACGTCTAGTCTGTTGTACTGACAAGTTCTTTGAGTTTTTTATTTATAGCAATTTAATGTGTCAATATTCACTAATATAAAACACCAAAAATCATTGATGTACATTAAATTCTATAACTATGCCGACGTCCATACAAAAATTGGCCATGTCCTTTGAGAATGAAAATAAAACAACAGGCCAAAGTATTTTTTTAAACATCATCAAACTTAATATCAGTACAATAATTAATGAAAAAGTTAGTGAAGATGTTTGGATGTTTGTTCTATACATCAGATCTATACATAACTTAGGCAAACCGGCAGATTTTTTTTTATCCCGGCAGTATTTTCCCGTGGGATATTTTTTTAGAAATGACGTCGTTTTGCGAACTCGACTCGGGCGGAGCCGGAGCATCTGTTTGGTTTCAACATATTCATCATGGTGAACAGTTTTTCCAAATCAGCGTTCGAATCTGCACTGGTTTTGGCATTTGAAAGAAATAAATCGAAAAAATAATATTAATAATATGTACAAGTATATATTACATAAAAAGTGGGGGGGGGGGGGATAATTATAGGGCATTAAAAAATTCTTCCGCATCGCTGTCAACAGGAAAAGTGAACTTTTTTCTAAAATTTTGATTTGTGGGGCTATTGCATTAAATTTCTCCAGGGTCAATAATTTGTCTGTCGGTAATGTCAGAAAGGAAAATTTCGCATTTTGATGGGTTAAGGTTCAAGCCAATGGATTTAAATTGTTGGTTTATGAGTTGTAGGTCTTTCAAAATGGTGTCTACATCACCTCCTAGCGTTCCATCATCCAAATACCACACGTTAAATTTTGAATTTAGTTTCTGTATAATTGGATGGATAGCCAAGCTGAAAATGACTGGCCCGAGAGGGTCACCTTGTTGGCATCCTACTGCAGATTCCAAAACATTGTCCTTGTATAGTAATTTAGTGGGGTACCTGTAACATTGCCACATAAAACCATACATTTCGGGTAGTTCCTTTTTGGCTTCAGCCAACAAAGTGTCCCTATTGACAGAGTTAAAGGCATTCTTAACGCCAACCTTGAGGATAGCCTCACATTTGTTGGAGTTTAAAAAAGTGGAAAGGGCATGCACGGCAGCCTCACAGCCCCCTCTCGAGCCGAAACCAAGCTGTAGAGGCTGAAACTTAGCTGTAAGGGATTCGCTGTATAGCTTACAGCATATTTTGGCTGCCATACGCCTGTAGGTGCACCCAACGGCGATGGGACGAATGCCGCCGTCCTTCTTACGCAGGGCACATAGGTTGGCCCCGTATAAGACATCGACCACGGCCTCGTTCAAAACCGCCGGTGAGCATGAGTTTAATCAGAGCGAGCTCCTTTAGAAGCGACTCACCAGCGTCCCCGGCACCTGAACTCAATAGATCCTTTAGATGTTGTGGAGTCAGGCCGTCGAGGCCGCCGGCGGAACCACTCCGGAAGGAGCTCACGGCTGCAATCAACTGGGGCGCCGAAATGTTTAGAAAGGCTGAATTTAGGAGGGTCGGGTCGGGAGGATCGGGAAAGGTGAGACTATCCGCAGGCGCTGGGTGTTTACTCTCTAGAGCTGTTAGCGTTTCTGGAGAGTAAGGCGCCACCTCATCGTCTAGGCTGCCCCAACTGCGCGCCTCCGGCTCTAAAAAAAACAAGCAAACAAGTATGTACCACGAGGAGTCGCAATCGTCAAATTAGATTTAATTTAGTTGTGTCAAAATAATTTTTAAATTTAGAGACTTTTTACTGCAGAATAGCTTTAAGATTCTCATAGCCAAAAGTAAGGAATTTTAGTGATAGTTTAGTTAGTTTAGTTCGGTGTAAGTGTGACGTACGTAAATTCGCCCTTACTGCTACAACATCACTATCAATGTCAATGTGACAATAACTGGTGTCCTGTTGACTGTTTCTATTTTTATTTCCACCACCAATTATGTTCAGCAGTTTTACTACAGAGTGTCCCAGTGAAAGCGGCCGGGATTTAAGAATTTGAACCCAGGTCTTGGACTTGAACCCAGGCATGCGCTTTACTTTGTGTAAATAATTTCATCACCACTACTCACAAAACGGTGATGGAAAACATCGTGAGGAAACCGGCATGTCCTAGAACCAAAAATTCGAAGACATATGAACTCTACCAACCCGCACTCCCTCTCGAAGAGAGGAGGCCTCTGTCCCAGCAGAGGGAACATTATAGGCTAATAAATTATGCTATTCAAAAATATTTATAAGGACTTATAAAAAAAAAAAAAAATTGGTAAAATAAAGTATAAAAGGCACCTACATAAGTTAAATACAGATAGTGCAATCCACGATGACGCGCCCCACTCCGCGATGACTGTACTGTAAGCTGTACTTTAGTACGGAGCGGAGCGGATTGCACTATCTATAATATAAGTTAAATAAATCACAACTCAATGCTAACATTCTTATACAATTGTAGCTCGTAGCTCATTACACAAATGACTAACACTTAACAACTCGCCATCAAGAACGACTTATATTTTTTAATCTTTATAAGTCGCCCCGTTTTCCGTCCCGCGCCCACGGCCCCCCGGGTGCGACAAATTCAAACGACGAGTATTTATTTCTAGTTAATTATTTGAGTGCACCCCCCTCCCTCCCCCATCGACTCCCCTCCCCCGGGAATTGGATATCATTGTTATTTACTTATCTCATCAAAGGAAATATTTTGAGGCAATTTGTTGGAATGTTTTTCCAAACTTGTCAATATAACTTTGTAAAAAACGTTAGACAGGGATGCTCAAGCTTTATTTTTTGCGGGTCACTATATTTATTGTTAGAATATTTACTAAGGCGGCGGCACCACAATTTGTTGTACCTACCACCTGCGCTGGCTGCTGATTTGGATATGCGGTCAATTTAAATAGATAGGTAATTTGCTAAATAACTGACTGACCCTGACTGCACACACAGACACCTCGATGGTGTGTTGTTAAACTTGTTGGTATATTTTGTTGCTGTCATTCATGATTTCGTTGTCATCTAATTTCAGACTCAGAAGGTCCAGTCAATCAAATGACAAATCACTGAAATATTCTTGGTTATCTTATTTGATGTAACTCTGTTTTCAATACGCAAACATTCCCTAGAATAAATTAAAATGGTCTGCCTTTTAATATGTATACTATTTTGGAAATATACGAAAGTCTGACACCCAGCCTTGCCAAGGGGCTTCTTGTTACCCAGTAACTGGGTGTGGAGGTCAGACAGTCACTCCATGTACTTAAAATACTGGTATTTGTTGAATCCGATTAGACTGGAGGCCGACCCCAACATAGTTGGAGAAAGACGAAGGCAGATGATTAATTGTTTTGAGAACAGCAGTGCTATTCTAACCATCTCACCGTGAGAACTTAGGTGAAGTGAGCTCGGAGTGAGCTGTCAGTTCGTAGCAGCGGGTGGAATGACAGTTCACTTCACCTAAGTTTTCGCGGTGAGATGGTTACAGAATAGCACTGCTGAACGCATTTCGACTTATATCGCCGACTGTACCTATTTTCTATTTATATTTGAATATTTGCAAAGTCGACACGTTTATGTCGTGTGTGTGAAGTCACACTACCAACTGAATCTTCTGTCCTATACAAAGCGCTGGTTGACCCACTTGCGTGTATCTCTAACAGATTTCAATCATCATTCCATTTGCGTCTGGCTCCGCGGCGACCAGGCGGCAGCGGGGGTGAGGCAGGCAGGCAGGGGGGAGGGCTCAGTGAATCTAGTTACTGCGGCATTAGCTTCTGATAACTTGACCACCGCTGTAATGTACTGTTGTTATGTGATTACACGGTTCCTAGGCGTAATTAGTGATTTTGGGTATCATAACACTAGAAATAAGGACAAACTACGAGCTCCCTTTCACCGGCTTCATAACGTTCATAACTCATTTGTTGGGCTTGGTATAACCTTTTACAACAAACTACCCTCTTCTTTGCTAGATTTGTCTTATAATGCGTTTAAAACTAAAGTAAAATCCAACCTTTGTTTACAGGTATACTTTTCTATCAACTACTACTTAAATGATAGTTATTAAAAGTTACTTAAGAGATAGTTGGTTGCTGTGATTACAATGTTTTATTCTTCTTTCTCCAGAATTAGCTCACCTGATAGGTTATATGATTTTATATAATTGTTTATATTTTTAATTTTTGTTGACATAATCAACTCATTACAATATTTTTTTTATGAGTTGTTTTGCAATATGTGGTTAGCTAGCGACCTCGACATTTATTTATTTTACCTCGATGGTCCTAGTTTATCAACTATAATGCACGCCCTTTATGCCTGGAGACTTTTATTTAGATATTGATTATTTTTATTTAGACCTGAGTATAGTTCTCGATGTTTTTGGTTGGTATATTGGCGTGTGCTAGCTGTCATATGGCTGTTAATTTATACTTGAAATTATGTTTTGTGTTATAGGTATAGTTTTTTTTTTTTCTAACTGAACAGACAGCTGTGCTACTGGGGAGTTTGTTTCTAAAGCTAAAGCACTAGGAACTGGTGAATGGTGGGTGTTTTGGGGACTGTTTTATGTAATTTTGATTAGTAGCTGCAATGGGGAGGGACGGGCAAAGCTTTTTACAGATGTCACCACCGTAACTGGTGCTTGTCATTTATGTTTATAATTGGCGGTTAGAAACTTTACTGCAAAAACAAACGCTAAAAAATGTATTCCATAATGCCCGTAGCTGATTTAAAAGCAGTATTAAATACAAAATGCTTGTCTAACTGGGAAAAAAGCGGACCTTGTTGCAAATTAAGTAAAAGTAGGATAAATCTTGGATTTAGTTTCGTCACCATTTTTTTGTTTACATTATTTAAATTCCAATTTTATCTTATTACAGACTAGAATCATACGATAATAACTTTGGTATTAATAATGAAGGGACTGCCGAATACCTAGAGATTGAAGACTAAATGTATGGTATTTGACAATTCTGACAGTACAATCAGCACCAGTGATTATATGCCACCTACCGGGATAAAAAGTCAGCGTGTCTCCTCATTGCCTCAACACATAGGGGCTAAAAGGCATAATCATTTTTTTATTTTTTTTTGGATGGGAATCATCAAATGACTTCTCCCGCTCTGGGCGGAGCGAGAGGGCGTGTGAGACTCTTACTGACTAAAACCCACCCGTGTTCCTGCGGTTGCCTTTACATCCCAACTAATATTATAAATGCGATAGTATGTTTGTTTGTTTGTTTATTTATTTTGTTTATTTGGATGTAATTTGACACATGGGTAGACCATGAACTGGAGAAGGACATATGCTACCTTTTATTCCGATATTCCCACGGGATCGAGATTTATGCGGATGAAACCGCGTGACACAGCTAGTATTTTATGTATTCGAAGTAGGTACTGACAATTTTTTTTCATCAGGCTAGGTTCTGTTTTAAAATATTTATTCAAGGCGAACTTCAGATTGCAATAACATTAACAGATCAATGCATGTCTATAATAGGGTGTTTTACGCTATATGAGAAAAAAAAATGTTATTAAGATAGCTTAGGAAAAAAGCATTCGGAAAACGTTAGTTTTAGTTCATAAAATAACAAACTAAACTTTAAAATTCAATTCAAAGGATTCAGCTTTTTTAATCTGTTTCTTAACAGCATTAGATAGTAGTCGCAATGTTATTACGTCATACGGCTATGTAAACTTAGAAAGTGTTAATTGTCAACTATCAGCGTACCTTTAATGTTTATAGGCTTTTTATTATTTTCGTAACCAACGTAATTCTTATTGAAATAATAGCATGGAGGACGGTTTTCTAAAAGGAGAGAACAGAAATTTATAACTTAAAAAATATTACTGCATTTGTTTACACAGCCAACTGACGTCATGACCACAGAGCACTATGGCGTCCACTGCGTCCAGCGTTTTCGTCAAATTACGCGCGAAATTTGGAAATGCAAAATTTAAATGCATTTATGGCACTTAACGATTGAATAAAATTTTTGTGAATTTTCTAGTTGTTCATTTTAGCACTATAGAATCTAATTGAAAAATAGGTGTAATACCCTATTACATGAAGACACAACTTCAATGAAACACTCAAAGAGATTCCTTCCCCTCTTCCTCGCTCCTACTTTAGCTGTGCCCGACAGGGTCCACAATGATCACATGATGATGTTCACATGTGGAAACAATAAACATATTGAGTATTGACATAATAAAACATCGACCCATAATAATAAAGCACACGTTATTTACATAAAAACCCTCCCGCCCCGCCAGCACTTCCAACAAATCACCCACTTACCCTCAGAAAGGGGTAATTTTACCCCCCATTGAGTTCTCGTCAAAAGCGATGAAAAAATGATTGAACACTTTACAAATTAAATGTTCCGCTCGAGAAGAAACGTTAGAATAGATGAATGGCCAAAAGTTTGCGAGTTCAGAAGATCCAGAAGGTTCAGCGGATCAATAGGAAACTTGAGAGCGGTTTATTGAATACTTTGTTTTTCGGGAAATTGGAATCGTTTGACGAGCTTGAACATTGTAAGTGAGTTGTGGATTTTGTTGCGAGTTTTGTGTATTTTATTCGAGCGAGCGATCAAAGTCAAAGCAAAGTTGAAATGAAAGGTCAAATGTTAGCAATGAACAGCTTGCGCATTGTTGCGTAGTGTCTTCGGTGTGTCAGGCAGTGGTATCGGTTTTTTTCAGTAGGAATTTCTCAGTAACAGAGTCTGTATTTGAGCCCGGTACTTGGCAATAGGCTCGCCACCGATGGGACTTATACTCGTAACATACCTGGCGAAATGTGAGTGTACCAAACACCTCCGCCTACATCATCATCATGTGCGGAGCCTTTTCCCAACTAGGATGGGCTTCCAGTAGACTGGATGTAAAATACTCTCTGGATGTATTCAGATTAACTCATATTTTCCTCACAACCTCTAAACACTAATACCCTATCCACGTAACTTCCAGACGTCGCGATCACCAAAGAATCTCAGCAGTAACCGAAATGTGCCGGTTTAATTATAATTTGTGGGGTTACCTGCATTGTCCGGCGTCGGGCAGGGCGCACAATAGCCGGCCAGTGCGCACAATGGCCAGGATATTGGCGGACAAAGCGCGGCTCCCCGTCACCGATGTGTATGAATTATTCAGAGCAGATTTACGCGGTCGCGACATGTTTTGATTCTGTATTTGAGTCTGTGACGTGGAATGTAATTAGAATTAGATGACCCTACAGCGGAGGTGGGTAGTAGTTTATTATTGAAACTATTAATCCAATGGAGGTCTGACGAGCGAGAGGTCGCGAGTTCGAACCACATTCAACGCAATATTGACATGAAACCAGTTTATTTTATTTTATTGAATCAGCGAGGCGAGCACGGGCGTACCCAAGACGTTTATGACAAGACATCATCATTGGCCTAGCCTTTACCAACTATATTGGGGTCGGCTTCCAGTCTAACAGGATGCAGCTGAATACCAGTATTTTTCATGGATCGACTGCCTATCTGACCTCCACAACCCAGTAACTGGGTAACACGATACCCCTTGGTAAGACTGGTTGTCAGACTTTTGGGCTTCTAACTACCCGTAACGACTGTCAAAGATCTACAAATGACAGCCGGGACCAACAGCTTCACATGCTTTCCGAGGCACGGAAGGGTCTTGGTATGTAACGATGGTTACCCATTCACGGACCAACCGCGGCAATCGTAGCTTAACCTGATCGATCGACCCGTGCGGCTGTTATTACTTAGCTACAAGTCAAGCCTCTTCTGTTTGTGACAAGACATGATAAATTATACAATGTCTTACAATTTGTCTTCAATGCTAGCTTGGGTCAACCATGTGACATAATCTAGACGCAGACATGTGTTTCTTGTTTCCGACTTCATAGTGTGACAAAGTAAAAGGGGTTTTGGAACGAAATCCTTTAAAGCGGCTTCATACTTGCGAGAGAGAGAGAGAGAAGGTGAATTTGGTCAAAACGCGCGCGGTTGCGAAAATTTTCTCGTTTTTGTCACGGGTGTCGTACTTATAATTTTAGAGGGTACTCTAGAGCCGATTGTGAGGTCTAAATGAAAATCCAAGATAGCAGCGAAGAAAATTTTAAAATTTTTCGTCATTGGTGTCGTTTTCGTAGTTTAAGAGGGTGCTAAAGCTAATAGTGAGGAAATAAGACAATGAGTCCTAACTAAACGACAAGAAGTTATGTCACATGTCAAGAAATGATCTCTCTAGTTTTTAAGACAAAAACGGGTTTATCACCAAAAACTGTGATAAAATTTGTGACTCAAGCCATGTCACAGTACGCCTTGCTCACCCCGCTGAATACAAGAGTCTGTGACCCATACGTGTAAATATTGACAATTCAAAATTGCTTGAAATGGTTTAGTTGAAATAAATGATTTTAGTTTGAGTTTGATTTAATGTTCAATAGTAGAATCGACACATTTAATCATTTAATCTATATGGATGTTGAGACATATGGATATGCGTATATTTTAGATTCCAACTTAAATCTTCCGTACAACTACTTACTTTAACTTATAACCAAAGGTATGGAAGCTTAAAAAATAAAGGCTTGAATGTTAATTTAAACTATTTACAAGACATAATCCTAGATTTAAACACAATGAATACAGATGATGCATGTAAACAACTAATAGAATCTGATGATACATTGAATTTAGTCGTAAATGATAAATGTTATCATAGCATTTTTTTTCGTATTTGATAGAATAAATGAACTTCAACAAAATATAAAAGCTGATGTTTTTGCCGTAAATTTGAATAATATGAACAATAATAGAATACTTTCCGCAACCACAGATCAACATTTTAAAATTTTATATCAAAACATTCAAAGCATCTATAACAAACAACATCTACTTGAAGCCTTCATCCATGAAAAAACAATGTATAATACTATATGCCAATGTGAGACTTGGCTATCAGCTATCACCAGAAAAATTGAATAACATACAGTTTAGCGGCTACAAAATTGCAGCATCTTACTGCCGCAGTACTCGAAAAGGCGGCGGCATCTGTATCTTGTTACAAAACCATTTCGAGTACAAATAAATTTGTGATACGAGTATTGGTAATATGTCTGTTGAGTATTGTATAGAGTTATGTGCAATAGAATTACCTTATAAGAATCTACTTATAATTACAATTTATTGGAATAGAAGAGAAGAGGAAGTCGCCAATTTATAAAAAATGATGTATAAATAATTAATATTTAAGATATAACGTGATATTAGGAGGAGATTTTAATATAAATATCTTTGATAGCTGTTTAAAAACTAACTTGTTCTTAGATCTGATGTTGGAACATAAATTCATACAACATATTAAATTGCACACGTATCTCACAAACTACCTCAAAATGCTTAGCCTTAATTTGTACTAATTTTAATTATACGCATACTTATACCACCGTAGAAGAATTAGGTTTCTCAGACCACTGAGCAACCATCTTTCACATGTGATTACTTAGCGACAACAATAAAAAACAAACTGGTTCGCGAAAAAAAGAATATATAATACCCAAAATGTAGAACTTTAAATCTGAATTTAAAAATCAAAATTGTAATGAAATAATACAATCAAATAAAAATATGGATGAAAACTACATTGCTTTTAATAATATATTAAATAAAAAATTAAATGTGTGTATTCCTCTGCAGAAAATAAAAATAAAAAACGATATATGAGAAGTACTGGCTAACAAAGGGTATTAAATTATCTTGCAAAAACAAAAGACTACTTAAAATACTTATCAATAAAACAAACAATCCCATATTATCAAAATATTATAAAAAAAACCAGCCAAGTGCGACTCGGACTACGCACAATGAAGGGTTCCGTAGTTGGAATGAATTTATCGTAAGAACAAACTTAACTTTGTAATTGAAAAATATGTTCTCCCATACGGAATATATGGGAGAACATGTTTTTGCAACCGCAAATTTAAGTTGGTCGATTATTACTCGTAAACTTGTAAAGCCCACTTAAGTGTGTGTGTTTTCCTTTAAACTTCGTTATATATAAGTACTAATGCCGTGACATTTGAATTTCTAACTACAACCGTTTAGTTGGTAGAGGGGGGGGGGGACACACTTGACTCTAACGAAAATTGTTACTTTAAAGCTTGATAAGTCACGAACGGTTTACTTAATGAAAAAACGGTCTTCGCAAACCCCTAATATTTTTGAAAGACCTATCCAACGATATCCCACACAATGGGAAGAACGAAAAAAAAATTATCATCCCCACTTTACATGTAGGGGAGGTACACTAAATTTTTTTTTTTTTTTAATATTTTGCTTTGTTGTTGGCGTCATTAATTTGTATACTCATGCCAAATTACAACTTTCTAGTACCAATAGTTTTTGAGCTAAACCGCGGACAGACAGACAGACAGACGGACATGGCGAAACTATAAGGGTTCCTTGTTGACTACGGAACCCTAAAAATACGAAAAAACCCTAAAGCAATCTGTAATGACAGCAAAAAAACTACAATATATAAATAAAATTAAAAAATCAACTAATAAAGTAAAAACTATGTGAAATATAATAAACGAAAGAACAAATAAATACATAAAAACGAAAATATTAACATAAAATTACATAAAAATGAGAACTTGATAACTGAACCTAAGCAAATCCTGAGGGTTTTGTCCGAGCGGTGGGACCTATCCCTGCTACAGAGGTGGATGCAGCTTCATGTAAGCGCCTCTCCTCGTTTTATTTGACATGTGTGTGACTGTTTTGTGTGTATATTGTGTTGATTGTTTTAAATGTCATTTTTTATTTAAAATTTAAGTATATTTAATTTAAATCGATACAATTGTTTGATTATGATAATTATTGATAATGTAATTCTAATGTGTAAATGTAATTTTATTTTTATTGATTATTTTAATGTACATGTGTTTTAATTTTTTATATTCTGTATGGACCATGTCTGAAATAAATTAATTAATTAAATTAAAAAATCTATATATATAAAAGCGAAAGGTCACTCACTCATTCATCACGAAATATCGAAAACCGCTTGACGCATGAAGATGAAATTTGGCAGGGAGGTAGTTTATAGTTAGTAGACGTCCGCTAAGAACGGATTTTTGGAAATTCGACCTTTAAGGGGGAGAAAAGGGGGGAATTTATTTGTATGAAAAATCTTATTCCTTGAGTTAATAAACTTGAAACTTGGCACGAATACTTATGTATAGAAATTATAAACTTTGCCGTTTTTAGTTTTTCTAAAGTAACCCCTGAAGGAGGATTGGGGGGTGTCAAAGTTTGTATGGAAAATTTTTAACGCGCGGTCTGATTAACTCGAAACTCAGTATTTACAGCGGAGGATTTTACTGTGCGGCTTGATTACCTTGAAAATTGGTATAAATAATCTATAAGTAAAATAATAGAAACGTTGCAATAGACTTTTCAAAACATATTATCACGCTAAATGCTATGGGGGTTAAGCAATATTGTATTATGTTCGTATTCTTCTATAGTTTACCGCAAATTGTCAAAAGGCTAGCCAAAAAGTTAGAATATTGCAGATAGTTACGGATTTAACCTTTTAAAAGATAATCATCCCGCTATAGGTTTATGGATCTAAGCAGTCAATCATAACATGTCCAGGGTGAATTTTGAGATAGGGTAATAAGGGCACGCACATTAACCGTTGTCGTTACAAGAAAACAGTCTTAGGAGAATGTCCTTAACTTTTTGAAGCATGTTGATCTTCATTCACAGATTTTGAAAAAAAAAATATGGTCAGCAATAAAATGGCCAATTTTCACAAAAGCTTTTTTGATGCCAGTCGATCCTATTTCTTATTACTAGGGTCAAAAAACTATATCGGGCCAACTGAGGTTTGAGTACAAGAATGTCTGTCTGTATGTTACCTTTTCACGCCTAACCCACTGAACGGATTTCGATAAAATTTGGCAAGGAGATAAATCGCATCCTAGGCTAATACATAGGTTAAGGGAATATAATCGCTTGCGCGCCGGTAATTTTGTTAAGGAGTCTAAAACCACCTAAATTGTGTTATGGAACTAGACTTCAAATAAAGACTCCACATAAACACGTCATTGAGACATGCATTTTCACTGGTGTGAATCAAGGAGAAATTGTTCTTACACCGCGGATCCCTTTAATACCACCGGATTACCAAATTCAATTTAAGCGCCTCCGATTTCCGGTGAAATTGCTTTATGCCATGACTATTAATAAGGCGCAGGGCCAAACGTTAAAAGTAGCTGGCATAGATCTAAGAAACGATTGCTTCTCTCACGGTCAGTTGTGTGTGGCCTGTTCTAGAGTAGGTTCACCTGATAGTTTATATATACTGCAGCCTGAAAATAAAACAAAAAACGTGGTGTACAGAGAGGTTTTACAAAAATAACAAAATCAATTTTTTTATAATTGGTGCCAATAAAAACGTTGCATAGTGTGATAGGCATTTTCTGTTGACTGAAATATAAAAATAGTTAGCGTTAGACATAATTAAACTTGATATCTTCATAACCACGCGGACGAAGTTGCGGGCAACGGCTAGTCGCTAATATTTTTAACAACTTCTTTGCTTCTATTGGGGAAAAAACCTCACCAGCAAAAGGAGCCCCTGTAGTGTGCCCCACAGAGAACACCATGTTTCTCAGCCCTGTCGATTCCTATGAAATTAATAAAATAATAAAACATCTAAAAAATAAAAAGAACTATGGAGTAGACGAACTTCCCCCCTTTCTACTTAAGCAATGTGCAGATAACTAAACTAAAAATCTTTGAGAAGGCTATGTATGAACGCGTATACTCTTTTTGTGAAAAATATAAAATACTTGATGACTGCCAAAACGGTTTCCGTAAAAACAGGTCTACAACGTTAGCAGTCTACAAATACGTACAAGAGGCTCTAACTATTATAAATAATAAAAACTACGCCATTGGTATGCTACTCGGTATGACCAAAGCATATGATAAGGTGCAATTCAAAATACTATTGGACAAATTACATGGGATAGGAATACGAGGAAAAACTCATGAATGGTTTGCATCATACCCTAAGGATAGAGTACAGGTAGTAGAAATTGAATATTTTGATAACAACACAAATGAAATAATAAAAATGAGATCCGACAGTAAAGCAGTTAACGCGTCAATTCCCCAAGGAAGTGTAATAGACTGCCTATTGTTTCTTATCTACATAAATGACCTTCCTAAAATTATAAACGGACCATGTGTTCTATTTGCGGACGATCTCTCTTTGCTCATCTCATGCCAGAGCGATGACAATATAAGCGCCAAATTAAATTCTCTCCTTTCTACAGCTGTAACCTGGATGGATAATCATAATCTAGAAATAAACGTCACCAAAACAAAATTAATTACTTTTCATCCTCATCAAAAATCCCTATTAAAACTAAATTACATTTTTATTTATGCAAAAGTGGAACAAGTAAATGAATTTACTCTCCTCGGTTTGTCTATAGATACCCACATAAATTGGAAAGCCCATATACAGAAAATAAGAGCAAAATTATCAACATTATCATATGCACTACGTGAAATTAATTCGAATAATAACTAACATAGAACAAACAGATATCTGCAAGTCACACTTCCGAAAACACAAAATACCCTTCTTCCCTGTCTATATATCTTAGAATTATGTAAATTTGTCAGAAACCACCCAGACTTTTACACCACTTGCGAAGAAACAAAAAATAGATACACCTTTTGACACAATACAAACAAAATAAACATACCTCAATCCCGACTCAAAATGCACTCAACCAGCCCTTTAGTTATGTCCATAAAACTATATAATAAATTGCCAAATGAAATTAGAGAAGTAAGTAAAACAATAGTTATTTGTGCAACAAGAGAGCAAAGTCGTTTTTTGCTGCGAGTGTTGATTTTGAATCCCGAGTATGCGAAGGATTCTATAATTGAATCATGAGCGTAGCGAGTGATTCTAGGTTAGAATCATGAGCGCTGCGAGGGATTCAAAGACACGAGATGCAAATAACTTTGCTCTCGTGTAACACATACAACTTTTCACCTCAGCAGCGAGAACATACAACGTAAAAAAAACCCTGTCCTATCCGTGAGGCTGTTGTTAGATATCGTACTGTTAGCATATTTATGTGGAAATTTTCAGGAAAAAAAGAAAAATAATCCCCACATTTTTTTCAATGGTGAATTTGGTCGAATTTTACATTTGGTGCAGCCAGCGGCCGTCGTTTAGCGGGTGTCTAAAAGTCATAAGTTATGAGTTTTGCATTTTTTTTATGGATTTGGGGTAATTATGGAACTAAAAATGTGAATTTTAAATACCAATAACTTTTTTACCATCAATAATAATCAAAAAAATACTGTTTTGTAATGTTATTGCATTTGCGTTATATGCCCATTTTCCCCAGATTTTCGGATCGGACAAGGTTTTTTTTACATAATCTTCATCACCTCGTATTTTGCAGCCACCATCTTAGATTTATATTTTGACCTCACTATCGACTTTAGCACCCTCGAAAACTATGAAAACGACACCCATGACGAAAAGTGTGAAAATTTTCGCAGCCGCCATCTTGAATTTTTATTTTGACTTCATGATCGGCTTTGGCATCCTTGAAAGACATATAAACGATACCCATGAAGAAACATTTGAAAATTTTCGCAGCCGCCATCTTGGATTTACATTTTGACCTCACGATCGGCGTTGGCACCCTTGAAAACTATGAAAACGACACCCATTATGAAAAATGTGAAAATTTTCGCAACCGCCATCTTGGATTTTCATTTCGACCAAATTCACACTTACTATCTCTCTCCGTCTTTCTTTCTCTTTGAATTAGAAGAAGACAGTCGCAAGCGCCATTTCGCGTGACGATTTCTGCCACTGCACTCATACCGCAAGCCGCTTAAGAACTTAGTTCCAAAAATTTAATAAAACAGAATTTAAATAAAACCATAACAGATGATTTGCAATTTTAATGTTTTATGTATATCCGAACGTTTTATTGTTTGTTTCTTTTTTGGGCCTATTATGTAGGTATGGAATTATGAAATCGAACTTCGAATCGATTTGTTTCTATCTCTCGCTTTTTGCGTATCGAAGTGAAAGTGACAAAATTAATTGAAGTTCAAATCTAGAATTTTTTGAGTAGACCCAACACTGCTCTCGGCATTTAAAAAAAATAATTAAAAAGTTACTTTGTCTCACGCTCGCAGCAAAATCGAATTTTGCTCACTGTTTTTTGACAGCAAAACCTGCTTGTTTGAGATGCTGAGGTGAAAATACATTTATTCATAAATTGAAACAATTTCTGGAATCCAAGTCATACTACTCAGTAAAGGAGTTTTCACCTCAGCACCTCAAACAAGCAAGTTTTGCTGTCAAAAAACAGTGTGCAAAATTCGATTTTGCTGCGAGCGTGAGACAAAGTAACTTTTTAATTATTTTTTTTAAATGCCGAAAACAGTGTTGGGTCTACTCACAAAATTCTAAAGATTTGAACTTCAATTAGTTTTGTGACTTTCACTTCGATACGAAAAAAGCGAGAGATAGAAACAAGTCGATTCGAAGTTTGATTTCAAAATTCCCTATCTACCTACTAGGCCTACAAAGAAACAAACAATAAAACGTTCGGATGTACACATAAAACCTTAAAATTGCAAATCATCTGATGAGGTTTTATTTAAATTCTGTTTTATTAAATTTTTGGAACGAAGTTCTTAAGCGGCTTGGGGTAAGAGTGCAGTGGCAGATATCGTCACGCGAAAAGGCGCTTGCGACTGTCTTCTTCTAATTCAAAGAGAAAGAGAGAGATAGTTAGTGTGAATTTAGTCGAAATGAAAATCCAAGATGGCGGTTGCGAAAATTTTCCCTATTTTCATAATGGGTGTCATTTTCATAGTTTTGAAGGGTGCCAAAGCCGACCGTGAGGTCAAAATGTAAATCCAAGATGGCGGCTGCGAAAATTTTCAAATTTTTCTTCATGGGTATCGTTTCTATGGTTTTCAAGGTTGCTAAAGCCGATAGTGAAGTCAAAATGTAAATCCAAGATGGCCGCTGCGAAAATTTTCAAATTTTTCTTCATGGGTATCGTTTCTATGGTTTTCAAGGTTGCATAAGCCGATAGTGAAGTCAAAATAAAAATCCAAGATGCAAAGTTATTTGCTGCGAAAATTTTCACATTTTTCGACATGGGTGTCGTTTTCATAGTTTTCGAGGGTGCTAAAGTCGATAGTGAGGTCAAAATATAAATCCAAGATGGTGGCTGCAAAATACGAGGTGATGAAGCTTATGTAAAAAAAAACCTTGTCCGATCCGAAAATCTGGGGAAAATGGGCATATGGTACTGCAGTAACATTACAAAACAGTATTTTTTTGATTATTATTGATAGTAAAAAAGTTATTGGTATTTAAAATTCACATTTTTAGTTCTAAAATTACCCCAAACCATAAAAAAATTGCAAAATTCATAACTTATGACTTTTAGACACCCGCTAAACGACGGCCGCCGCCTGTACCAAATGTAAAATTCAGTCAAATTCACCATTAAAAAAAAATGTAGGGATTATTTTTTCTTTTTTCCTGAAAATGTCCACATAAATATGCTCACAGTACGATAGGTACCTAACAACATCCTCACGGATCGGACAGGTTTTTATTTTACATGTTGTATGTTCTCGCTGCTGAGGTGAAAAGTTGTATGTGTTACACGAGAGCAAAGTCGTTTTTTGCTGCGAGTGTTGGTTTTGAATCCCGAGTAAGCGAAGGATTCTATAATTGAATCACGAGCGTAGCGAGTGATTCTAGGTTAGAATCCTGAGCGCTGCGAGGGATTCAAAGACACGAGATGCAAATAACTTTGCTCTTGTTGCACAAATAACTATTTTAGAAGAAAAAACGATTGCAAAATAAAATTATTCTCTCTCTTAAACAGCAAACATTATGAAATAAATATAATAGGTATAATACGGAATATAGAAAATCAAATATAAATAAGAAAATATGAATAGGTACATAAATAATAATATAATTTAATAATTATTAAAATACTTCTGAGAATTTCATTACAATATATAATTATTCAAAATTACACCTATATACATAAACCTAATAATATATAATAATAATAATAATGTATAATTATGTGTATATTAATAATTATACATCCAATTAAACACATCTAATAATTAATTTATAAAAATATGAATTGCTTAAATTGTTATCAATCAATCAATCAATCAAAAGTCATTTATTCAAATTAGGCTGAGAATCAGCACTTTTCGAACGTCAAAATTACATAAGACAGTCCCCCAAAACGCCCACCCTTCACCACTTCCTAGTGCTTTTGCTGGGAAGAAGAAGTGGCGCAACAAACTCCCCAGCAGCACAGCTGTCTGTTCAGTTAGGAAAAAAAAAATGATTCTATACAATAATTTATAAGATAATTTACATTACGCAAAATAAAATTTAAATTATAAATTAATAGCCATATGACAGCTAGCACACGCCAATATACCAACCAAAAACATCGAGAACTATACTCAAGCAGAAATAAAAATAACTAAACGTAAACAATATCTAAAAAAAAAGAAAATAAAGCCTCCAGGCATAAAGGGCGTGCCCGCTTACATAGAGCTGTAACTAGAAGTTATAATAATATTGATAAACTAGGACCATCAAGGTAAAATAAATAATTGTCGAGGTCGCTAGCTAACCACATATTGTAATACAACTCATTAAAAAAAAACATTGTAATGAGTAGATTATGTCAACAATAAATAAAAATAAAATAAATGTACATAAAAAGTAAAATTATAGACTTTTATATAAACTCATAAAACCTGTCAGTAGGCAAACTATTTCTGGAGAAAGAACATTTAAACATTGTCTTGAGTTAATCACAGCGACCAACTATTCTTATCATTTAAGTAGTCGTTGATAGAATAGTATGCCTTTGAACAAAGGTTGGACTTTACTTTAGTTTTAAACGCATTAAAAGGCAAATCTAGCAAACAAGAGGGTAGCTTGTTATAAAAGGTTATATCAAGCCCAACAAATGAGTTATGAACCTTATGAAGCCGGTGAAAGGGAGCACGTAGTTTATCCTTACTTCTAGTGTTAACATTGTGAATATCACTGTTTTTAGTGTATAAGTGTATATTCTGCCAAATATATAAGATGTTGGCGAAGATGTATTGTGATGCCACTGTGAGGATACCGATATCTTTGAAAAAATCTCTCAGAGAAACTCTGGCACCTAGCTGGTAAATTGCTCGAATAGCTCGTTTTTGGAGGACAAATATATTTTGAATATCTGCTGCTTTGCCCCAAAGTAGAATACCGTAGGACATAACGCTATGAAAATAACTAAAATAGACTAACCGAGCTGTATCAACGTCAGTGTATTGTCTTACTTTTCTGACAGCGTAGGCGGCCGAACTGAGCCTTCCCGCTAGGCTCGATATATGTTGGCCCCACTGAAGTTTTGCATCTACTGTTATGCCTTTTACTTAGTTCTCTTCCTCTCTCCCAATTGTGCTGTGCCCGACAGGGTCCATATTGATCTTTTACTTTTTATACCATCTATGTAATACATATGGAATGCAATAAAGATTAAATAATTGAGAATTGAGAATTTGAGTTTACTCTTTCTTTCTGTACATGACTAGCAATATTATAAGGAAAAATATAAGTTTAATATAAGTAACAACTGGCCATAAGATTGGCTAACACTAAACCGATATCTTGGTAGCCTCATTAGGAGATGCTAGGATAAACCGATTGCGTCTGAACTACTCGGAATTCAATAGAGAGGTTGCGGGACGGTTGCGGGGCTGCGGGTCGGCTGCGTAGCGGTGACGATCCGAATTCCCACCGCAACTATAATGAGAGGCGCGCTGTTTGATCTGCATCCAGGTTAGCTTACGATAAGCTGTGATTTAGCTATTGTTTGTTTTACAGCTATTATGTGATGTTGCAGCTTAATTCGATATTAATGTGCTATCGATACGTGTGCATAATAACAGTGTGAAAGTCAGAGATTTGTTGTAACTATTATGTTTATGCAAGAAGTAAATAATTCTATTCTAATTTTACGTGAAATAAAGTATCGTAAACAGAAAAAAATGACAGAGAACGATACAATGAGTATTCAACCAAACTTTTTGCGCTAGATAAAATCAAACTGCACTGTTTGACCACCTTCGGATAACTGTCGGTTAACTTAACAGACAGATAATTTCACAGAAAATCTGTGAAATTGATCTTTAATCATCGGCCTTAAACCTTTGAATTTTTTGTTACGAGATGCAACGAGCGTAGCAGTCTCGTAGCATCATTGTACCACAATAACATTATGTTAAATTGATTAAAGTCCAAGTCATTGGTAATTTTGTCATTGTAGTGGTTGCAGTCTAAAACTTATTTTACTTATTCAAATTCAAATAATTTTATTGTGGATCATAGGTTCATAAGATCTTGTGCTAAATACAGGTAAGTCTGCTATGTCCCGCCATTAAGGCATACAACATTCATGACACAAGTAAATATGCAGTTAAAATATTATACATCTAATTGTCATGCAATACATTATGATTAAATTATTGAAATAGTTAAATATTTATGTCAAATTACAAATTATTAATTCAAAGGATTCGCTTTAATGTATTATCATCTAGAAATTTTCTTATAGAGTAATAACATTTACTTATCAATAATTCGTGTAATTTTTTTTTGAAGGTATTTATATCGCTCATAGTTCTGAGAAAAGGTGGAAGATTATTAAAGATACGTGGCCATACAAAAAATGCTTTGGTGCAAAAGCTTTGTTTTACTGGCTACGGTGCGCAGCTTGTCTTTGTGTCTGGCCCTAGTGCAAAATTCAAACTAGTTTGGGTTTGATTTTATGAGCATTACAGTTTCATATATGTATACACAAGGGAGAGTAAATATTTTTTAATTTATAATCTTATCGTGTCTGTATGCAAAGAGACCTTTGATCTTTCGTTTTAAAGGGGGGAACGTGTTTGCTACGAGGTGGTACTAGCGTAGCATTTTCGTAGTATCACCGTAGGCGGACCGAAAATGCTACGATTTTCGTAGCTTTTGGTGCAAGTAAATAAAAATATATGAAAATAGTGATTCAATAAATTCAATAGGGATTCATTGACATTAAATCCTTAACTTCAGTTTTTTAAATTAATTAAATTAAATTAATTTAATTCAGAATAATGAGTTTGTCTATACATTGTTTTTTACAAAGGTCTTAAAGCTATGTCATTATCATTTATAAAAAAAAAAACAAAATACACAAAATTCAAAATACTAATAATACAATCACTCCAGTCATCATTTAATAGCGTCATGAAGCTGGATGAATCTACCTAGCACTGCAGACTCTGGCCTCTCAGAGATCATCCTTAGGATTGTACTGAGCGACACGTTTTAAAGGCACTCCGTTTAGATAGACAGGCGGTATACGCTCCGGTTGCTTATTCCTACCTCTAATGACCTGATGGTCATATGACTCACAGATATCGAGCAGTTTTTCTTAAACCACTAAGCGATGGGCTCAGCAACACCATGTCGTCAGCGTAACTGAAGTTTTTTCTTTTTTCTCTTTCTACTTGTGTGCCTTTTAGTTAGTCTGTGCCAAATATATGTATTTTCTTTCTTTTCTCTTTATTACCACGGTACACGTTATCTAGATGACAACTGACATAGCTGTTGTTTTATTTAAGTCAGTAATTATGAATTAATAGTGCATACAAATAGTATTGTTTTTATTGCAGAGCTCACTGTTCGGGAAAAAAAAATTGTTCAGTTGAATTATTTTATTGGTGAACACACGTTAATATAATTTAATTTCATCTACTTTTAATACTGTTTTTAGTACATTTCATGTAAACTAAATGTTTGTACTGCAGAACATTTGTCATTCATAATGTGGTGGTAATTGCAAAACTTTGTGTAATAGTTCAAACTTGTTTTAGTGCTTTATAACAAAAACTATTCAGTGGTTTATAGCGCCCCGTTACAATACCAACAAAGCTACTTAAAATAATATATAGAATAAATATATTAATAGTAATATAGTATTACATTATTAAATAAAAACAATGAGTTCTTCTTTATACTAAAACTGTGTACTCCATAACAAAACATTGTACAACAAGTAGGAATTGCATCAATTTCACAATTTTCTTTGTTTTTTTTAAATCAAATCTAGCCAGGGCGGGGTGGAGGAGGAGTGGGAAAAAATATGGCATTTTTAATGCGTGCGTGTATACAATGGTGGGACCGCGATTTTAGTTAAGACGATCTCTAGCTAAGTATTTGTAAGAGTTGAGTTGGATGACAGTGAATTTATAAAAATACTGATCGAAAAAATTGTGTTAATTGTTTTAGTACATTTTTTTATAAATATTTATCTACTAAAATCGAACCAATTCGTATTGACCTAGGAAACCTACTACTAACCCAAACTATTCCCCCACCTGTCCAGATTGCGTCCCACATAAAATTATAAGACAAGTTGTACTCGAGAACATCTCAATTGCTAAAGATGCTGTGAACTCGTGATGTGCCATCTCTTCGTAAAATGAGCAATCGTGGCGTTTCAATTTGTCGGACGCGTCCCGTGTGCGTCCTATGTAGGTAGGAACTAGCTACCTATACGATGTGATAGGGCTGTCAACTTGTAGGGGACTTCTTGTCGTGTGTTTGGTCTGGAGATGAAATCTTCTTTCCACCGTGTAGTGACGTTAATCATGATAATTTCAACTGAAAGTTGTTGAAAGATTCTTGTCATTATCATGTCTATAAACTGGGCCTATATAAGTTGTAGATGTAATACGATGTTAACAATTAATACACAAAAGCACTGAAATGGAAATATACACTTCATAGACAAGAGGTTCTCCTAACATCGAATTATTTTTAAATAAAAATAATACTGCTTAAACCTGTTGTAGTTACTATATAGACCATCTTTAAAAAATAATGCTCATTAATTACTACACTCCCGGGCACCTGAAGAAAGATAGAGACTTTAATGATCTCTATCTTTTAATAATGGTGGTACAAATTAAAGCAAAAAAATTGGTTTGAAGCCAGTCACTCAATATCATTTCTCATTGTCATTGTTCCGATTTTAATAAGAAAAAAAAAAAGTTTTTGTTTTTGTTTGTTTTTTTTTTTAATATCAATACAAAAAAAAAAACAGCTTCATTGCTATAAGTCGTCTTTTCGCGTTTTTCAGAGGCAATTGAAGAATGGCAGTTTTGGTGTCGCTTGATTTCAGAAGCGTTCAGGAAAATTGAAAGTACTAGTAATAGTTACAGGGCTTTTCTTTTTATGTAGAATATTTAAGTTGTCGAGCAGTTTTTAAGCTGTTAGTAGTAGGTTCAGTTTCTGTTGATCATTTTTATTAATGGACTGTCTTCTAACTAGATAGATAAAAAAAACGACCCTAGCAGCTCTAATCCCAAAAAAAACGACTAAAAGCCAAAACATAAAGAATTTTAATCCAAAATCTTTAAAGTTCAATATCTACATAACGGTTATGTTTCGGACACCTTATTACAGAATCAAATCCAACAGAAAAGACCTGAGTAATAACGTCCTTTAATATTCAGTACGACTTTCCCTGTAACCCAGTAAATGGCCACTTGCTTTTTAAACATCGTTTTTTCTGGCGAAAACCAATATTTAAAAAAATATGCTGTGATTACCTTTTATCTTAATTTGACCGAGATCTATCGTTTGAGACTGTTTTTACGAATGTACGCGAAGCTTAAGTGCGACACCCAGATTACTGGAGTGCTGCCTTCTTTGCGTGGAATGTTTGAGGAAAATAATGATTTACATAGAGATAACGTTTATTTGGTAACTTGTACCTCCAAGAGAATTTAAGACGGCTGTCATGGGTTTACCATGGAATTAATTGATGCCACGATGACGTTCTGCGGAATGTTCTCCCATGCTTCCAAGATAGCAGTTTCCAGCTCCTGCAAAATTTCTGATAAATGATTAGTTCGAACACGCCTCTTCTGCTCATCCCAAGTGCTTTATTGGGTTCCTACCAGGGGTTTTTGCTGGTCATTCCATTACTGCTATATTAAATCGTCACGCAGGTATTATCGAACAATTCTTGCAGTGTGCGTCAGTATCATACATAAAAATGATATCCTGGGTCATAAACTCAGCATATGGCATCACACGAGCCTCTAGGCATTGACAAATGTATCGGTTACTACTAGTTTATTTAGCGGTGGAAATCGTGGACCCGTCACTCAAGCCCATTTTTCCATCTGTAGAAATTCCGCCTCACACTATCAATGAGCCACCGGCCACCGCACCGCCTCATCACCTTCTCTTCAATGCAACATTGCTGAAAACGTTCTCCCTGTTTTCGGTAGACTTCCTACGTCCCACCATTGCCATACAGCATAATCTTGGTTTAATCCGTAAGAACCTGGCTCCATTGACGTTGAGTCCAATGCAATGTTCGCGTGAAAACTGTTGGCGCGCCTTTCTGTGAGCTGGTATTAGTTTGGGACCATGTCTGACTTGTGAGGTTTCCCATTATTTAAATTGTGTTGTTGTTGTGTATTGATTTTTTATTCGTCCTATTCCTATTCGAATGTTCCCAAAACTTTATTTTTTTTGTATCTATTTATTGTCCCTAAATACATAAATAACATAAAATAAAGGTTTGACAAGCATCCTATTATTACTAGAAGAAAATGAAACGTATAATAACACAAAGTATTGTGTCTCAGAAGAACATGAAGCCCTGCAATACCTCATTGGCTGATGACGCCGTCAGCCCTAGCACGGCGGTAATGTGTTTGACACAGTTTGGTTTATTGCATTCTCGTCATCTCCGCGTATGGAGATGGAGACGTCTGAAAGTTGGCACTACTGCGCTCTGACGCAAGGACATTTAATTATATACTAATATCACTTATGTGGCCTTCACCGACCGCTGCAGGTTAAAGTTATTATTATTATAATGTTACCGCGCCCTAACCGAGTTTCATGTTGGAACTTACTTATATTGTAACAACTAAAATATGTACACATGAATGCAATAAAAAATTGGATATAAATAAATGTGATAATGGCGGGATGTGGAATTTATTATAATACCGTTTGCAGGTCGTAAATTATGTGATTTAATGTTGTTCATCTTTGTATTTAACAAGTTTAGAGTTTTAGAAAACATGGCATTACAGCTTCTTTGACTAAAATCTGCAATTCTTTCTTCACGGTTGTCCGAACTCATCGACTGTTCAGATCGATACGGTCGCGGTGTGGTGCAAGGCGGCTGGATCATGATCGCTATTCGTATTTGATCTCATTAAACATTTTACAATGGATAGTTGTCGGTTGATTGGTGCGGTCGTTTGTAGATCGATATTTAATTGTATGACGCAATCATTAAATACGCCATACAATGCTGTTAAAGTAGTTGTAAACAAAAAACAAGTTAGACATTTTTTTAGAAGACAAGATGTGGCCTGATGTCGTCACATTTTGGCACTTTATACACTATAAGAACAGAAGAGAAGACAAAAATACTACTAGTTCCGTGAGCGCGGAAAGAACAAAGGCAAATAATAGATAGTATTTCAACAATGGAGTGAATAACATTTAATTGGAAAAATGTTAAGACGTCGCGTCGGTGAACTGTGTGCGTGCACTTTGTAAAACAGCTGATATTGTTTTGTTACAAGAAACGTGTTTAGACCCACATGCTTGTGTGTGTCCCTAATTGTTATACTAACATAAGCTTAAGTAATTCATAATACTAACATGAAATTGGCCCTTGAAGCCTGATAGTAAAGTTTATATTATTGTTGCAGTTGTTGCAGCTTTATGGCTGTCTCTCAACAAATACCTTTGATAGACATTGTATAACCAAATTAATAATCTCTGAAACTTCTAACCGACTAGAGAGGTAATAATGTGCAGTGACAGACCGAGTGGTCGTCGGTCAGCGTCACCGGTGGAGCACGCTGCGGTACCACCGCGGGCTCGGCGGTCTAGCCGGAATAATCTGACTTTTTGGAACGAGAGAGAAAGTAAAAGTCAAAATCAAACAATTTATTTCAATTTAGAATTTTGACGTTCAACAGTGCCTAATAATTATTTTTATTAATTATTAGTTATGTTGTTATGCCCCTTATATTATATGAAATTTTACAAATTATTTATTTCATTTAGGCGCATGAAAGGCACTGTTGAACGTCAAAATTCAAAAGTCATTTATTCAAACTAGGCTGAAAATCAGCACTTTTCGAACGTCAAAGTTACATAAGACAGTCCCCCAAAACGCCCATCCTTCACCACTTCCTAGTGCTTTAGCTGGGAAGAAGAAGTGGCGCAACAAACTCCCAGCAGAAAGAAAGAACTCAACAACAAACACCAGTTAGAAAAAATGGATTCTATACAACGAATAATTGTATGCAAAATAATTTACATTACGCCACACAAAACATAATTTAAATTATAAATCATAAATCAACTTTTACAAAAAAATTGAATTGATTCTAGTCGCCCCTTCCAAAAAGTAGCTTTCGTATGGAGAAAAATGAACAAGAAACTCAACTCTTTTTAAATGTACCTACATTATTTTGTATACATTAATTATATGATAATTTTTCACCTTATGCCCATGTGACGGTAGCGAAACGATGTAGTTAGGGAAGGTAGGTAGGGTAGGTAAGTAAAAAAAATAATGGAAAAGGGATAAGGTTAGGAGTAACCAACGTAATGGCTGATTACCATGCATGTTGTGTACTTTGCATAGACATAACGCAGCTTATCTAATGAATATGGTAAGCATTAAAATTATTCGTATATGTGGAAAATACGAGTTGATGATGCTGAGTTGACTAATCGGGACGCCAGCACCGTCTAGCGGCGCTCTACAGAGTCTACAACACAACGCTCTGCCTCTGACCGACCAGAGCTAAGCAGTAGTTCATGGGTGGCGGTCAAGCAGTGAACACGTTTAGAAACTGTCGCACGTTTCGAATAGTTGTGTCGTGTACTACAGTGTGTGAATTGCGAATTTAGTGTGATTAATTTGATCTTAAATTATAATTTGTTTTGAACTGTAAACGGTTTTTCTATAGCGTAATAACCAACACTACCCACAGTACGCCCACTGTAGTTAAATATGATAATAACGAAAGAGACACATACCCTTCTCCGTTTTATACATAGATTAACAATGAACAGTACAGTACGTGCTTGTAGGTGATGCTTATTTACTTTGGGTCTCAGAGTATTGTGCTGATCACAGTGACTGCTATCAATTTGTCTCGGTTTAAGCCCGCACTACTTCGATCTATAAATTATTTCCAGAGATACGACCACATTGCATTTAAATCTTCGCAAAATTCATTTCACATTTTCTGGCAAATGGTTTCATTGGCTTTTGGTTACAGACACTTTTATAGTTTTAAAAGCTCGTAAAACTGTAAAATGGCTTTTAAAATAATAGAAATATTTATAATATATAATAAATTATTCTGCAAATGACTTCAGTTTAAAACGAATAAAATAGTAATGTTAAATCATGTCTCGTTGATTTTATTAAACCTTTTAAAGCAATGATCGCTGCCCACACTTTAGAACAATACAGAATATTACAGACATTTTGCACAAATTAAAATAACGAAAATCCAGCCTTGATACAGCAGTAAGTCTGCTGCTGACAGTTCATCGCGGCTCTCGGGCGTGCCCATGACTCATTTGTTGAACACAATACGCTCCGTCAATCACAACAGATTGGAGGCGTCATACCAGCGATGCTTTATATTAATTCAAGAAACGTTTCAAAGGAAGAATATTGAATGACGACAATTATGTTGAGCAAATATTTCCACTGAGAGCCAATTTCGATTGTATTACAATTGATGTTTATACACTTTATGAAGAAGGGAATAAAGTTCAAAATTATTCAAGAAAATGTTTTTATTCTTGAATTTTTTGAAAGAATTCAGTTCATTGTGTGGGCGCGTATATTGTGTAGGTACATAATTAATTGAGTGGAATAATTGTGTTCCCGAGTGATACTCGATACAGTGCCGTGGAGGTCCTCTGCAAATACAAAATCATGGCTAAGTACAGAAAGAAATATACATAATTATGTAGGTTTAGTAAGAAATTAAGTTGTGATATAGTTAAATAAAAATACTTCAGTTTAATGTTCACGTGGAGCAAATAGTGGCTAAAGCATCTAGAGCATTAGGTTTTGTAATGAGACTAGCAGCGTGTTTTAAGAAAGTGAAAACAATCAAGATATTGTATTGCTCATTTGTGAGAAGTAATTTAGAATATGCTTCTCAAATTTGGAACCCGCGTTATGGCGTGCACATCGATCGCATAGAGGGTGTGCAAAAACGACTTGTTAGGTTTCTGTGTTATCGTTTGCGGATACCATACCACAGTTGTGACTATTTCGATCTTTGCAGGAAATTTCACCTACAACCACTTATTAACCGTCGTCGATTAGCAGATTGCACATTTTTGCTCAAAATTGTAACCAATGAGGTAGATTGTCCGCAGCTTCTACGCAAGCTGTATTTCAATATTCTCCAGCGACTACTCAGATTTAATCCACCTATCGCTATTCCCTCATCCTCTTCCAACTATAGGCAAAACTCATTTTTAGTGCGAGCGAGTAAAGATTTTAATGACTTATGCAAGCAATTCTCTTTTGACTTTTTTTCAACGAAAGGCTCAAGCGTTCGCAATAGGCTGAACCTTGATTTCTTCAAAATCAAAATTAATTCGTAATGTTAATTTAGTTCTGGTACTTATTTTTATTTAATTTTATTGTAGTTTATTCCTGTTGTTGTGTTTACGAGTATGTTTGGCATTACCCGATTTGATGGTTGGTGCGCTTGTGTTCTTAATATAATTTGTCGTGTATAAGATCTCTTACTGTATTATTATATAGCTAGCCGTGAAAACCTATAATTGGCTTCATGTTTCTTATTCCAGTGTCTTTATTGTATTTATGTAAAGCTGTTGGTTTTCCATGAGATAAATAAATAATTAAATAAAAAAGTTCTTTGGTTTTTAAAAGAATAAATCGGACGTATTCTTCAACTGTAGGACATCAAGTGAACTCTTTCACATCAAGATGGAAGTCTTGCGTGAAGTTATGGTGACTTTCAAACCCGTACGTGACCATAGACAATGAAGGAAGACGACGTTGCGACGTAGAAAGCAATAACAATAGCACAATAGTACCTCTGTACAACGTCCACTTCCTAGAAACTATAGCACTGTACTGCTTTATAAGGATTTAAATTGTTCTTACTTCAAGTATGAAATAAAATGTTCCAAGTAACGGAGAAAATTAAAATGAATGAACCATTTTCTAAGTGTAAGAAAATAAAAAGGAAGGTTGTTCGATATAATTCCTTTAATTCTATTTTTGTTTTTAGTTTGATTAGTTTCTTTTAAATACGATCATTCCATAGTATAATAATTGTTAAGTAGTTAATCGGATATACCGAGTGTAGTTTCTATTGAATGATGTGGTAAAGGCTTCCTCTTTTTACCCGACTACGGAGAAGCAAAAAGGTGGGTTATGATTTTGACCGGTATGTATGTATGTATGTAAGTATTTGCCATTATAATTTTGTAGGTATACAGGCATGCGACTACGACTTTGCCTTGACCATTTTTGTACATACGGTAATCGAAAAAAGATTGCTATGTTCAGGAAGTCAGTAACAGACATGTGTTCTTCAACGCTTGTTGCACAGCTTTATCAATCCATCATACTGTGTATTATTGTATTGTGATTATGGTATAAAGACTGATTTCTCTTGGTATGAACTTTTCTTTACAGGAAATAAATAAGTATTAGATACCAGAGCTAGGTCCACGTTCTACACGGTTTAACATAAGCAAGTTTTCCAAGTAATGTGTGCCGCTCGCGTACTTAGCATACACTATCGCAACGGCGCTACACGTTGCACGCTATGCGCTCGTACATGCTACGGCCTCGTTCGACGTCGCACAGATTGCCCCCAATGCTATCACCGCTCAGGTTAATGTCATCGGCGTCCATGCGACCCGCTCCGCTTTTTATATCGAAAGGCGATTACTTGTTGTTTTGCGTCTGTTCTTAGAAAAAGATTACGGTGAAATGAAGTTGTGTTGATGTGTTGCAGGAAAAAGCCAGTATCTAGGGATAAAAAGACTTTCTTGGACCTGGTATTTATAATGTTTCCAGCAGGTACTTAGTTTTTCCTATTAGCACGATATGTATAAAAGATCAGCCAACATATTTTTCTTTTCATAAAGTTTTGTTCAAGCCTTGGATAACTGAGTGAACCTTACTGGCTTCCATTGGGTTAGCAAAAAGGAAGAGAACTCTTTCTATTAGTATTCGAACGGAAATCCTCAGGCGCATATTCGGTGCAGTGTTGGAAAACGAAAAGGAACGCAATGGCGAACGCGGTACAACCATGAGCTCTACTAGATAAACGACGAGCCTAATGGAATTAAAACCATCAAAATAGGACGTCTATAATGGGCAGGACCTGTTGCAAGAATGGACGAGATCGGAGCGTCCAAATGTTTACTGGATAGTAAACCGGATGACCGTAGATCGAAGGCGGCCCAAGCTCAGATGGTTGGATGGTGTAGACCAAGATTTAAGAACTGCTAGACTGAGAAATTGGAAAGATTTAGTCGGAAATAGGTCACGTTGGAGACATAGGCTAAGGCCCACCACGTCTGTAAAGCCATAGATGATGATAATTGTCTTCCGATGCCCTAATTCGCGTACCAATACAATTCACAGTGTACCTACCTCAAATTGTTACCCACAGCGACCTAATTCTATCCAGTCCATTGTGGTCACAGTTAGCTCAGGCTGCTCACTGCAAGCCAATTACCTTGCTGTAGGTGTCTGCGATTAATACCACCGATCGCTACCGATTACCTATAATTATTGCACACACACTGCACATACAAATGTTATGACTGCACAAATTTACATACAGCAATAAATGGGTAGACAGAAGCCTTACCCCGGTACTCAGAATCTTTACTTCATGTTAAACTGTTTACAATAAAAAATTGAAACGCTGTCAGTTAAAAATATGACAGATTGAAAACATTTCAATTGTTTTGACGTATGCAAAAATGGACAGGTATTTTTTAATTCTGTCTTTAGTTCGGGAAGTTATTTTGAAAGAAACTGTACTACTCTTGCTTTAAATTAAAACATTCAAATCTATGTTATAATGTTAGTGTAAAACCCAAAAATTGAGTTCCTTATTTACATCAGTAACAGTTTAAATTTGTTTTCAGTGGATCTTCTGTTCAATAATTTCTTGTAAAAAGCTCATAATTTTATCATAATACATTTATGTTAGATGAGGATAATAATAGGCAGACGATTAGTTATAATATGAGCTGACATTAGTAATAATTAATGAATTTACATTATAACTTGTACTAAGACTTCCTCGTTGGTAGACTGGTCGCAAGAGCTACTGCTGAGGTTAAGGTCCTGGGTTGTTTATGCCCGGAGTTTGGAGTTGATGGCAACAGGCTCATCCCTTGTTGCATGGGACTTCAACATAACTGGCGAAATGTGGGTGTATTATATGTGCACCATTGCTTAACCGTTATGTGTTGTATTAAGATTTGACTGTAACTGTTCTCTTATGAAAAAACAGAATACCTCCCGTGCTATATCGTTTAGTTTTTATCTGCCATTCTCAAGGGGACTCGTATCTCGCTCGATGTAGCCCGCGTGATAAGGGTCGCAACAATTGAAATGTTTACAGTGGAGATAAGTGAGAAATACACTGATACCTAGCAGATGAACTTTTACTGAAACGAGACCAAGTTTACAGGGTTTGGGCGAAAAATAATGCAATTGATGATGGGGTAGTAGGTATTGTTATAAAATTTAGGTATATTTTTGTGTGTTTTTTTTAATTTATTTATTTAGGATCTCCAACAAAAGATGTATTCAATACTTGACAAATAAATAAAGTGCAACATCAGGTATTAAGTAAGTGTACTCCTTCACTGATAGAAGACACATACAAATAAAATTAAAAAATAACCTATCAAACTTAGCTAACAAAGAAAAAAAAAAGACTTCAAGAGAAAGGCTATAGTATTAACGTTAAAATGAGAAACTTTTTGAAACGTATTTTCGTTAAAATTGTGTATTGCTTACTGATGACTTAAAATAAGACGACCCTATTTATTAGTTCTTCAATCATCAGGTCATCTCCAACACATACCTGATGTATCAACCGTTATCAGAACAAAAAACTTTTCTAAAAAAATATAAAAGTTATTGGAACGGACGATCAATGTTTTAATTTAGATTGTACTACGTAGGTAAAAAATCCCAATGAATATTGCTTCCAATATTTTTCATCTCTTTAAAGCCAAGATTGAGACAACTGGTTCTATCAAGCCTGCAGTATTCTGCTATAACCAGCACCTCATCGCTACAATCTTCAGACATGCTAATGTAAGGGCCTCGCTAGACGAGACGACTTTATTTCCTAACTCGTCTCGCGCGCCCTAAGTTCAAAGAATGCGCTTATACATACATTTTATGAGATTTAATAATGCTGTTTCGTTAACACTCTTGAATAATCTGCCAAGCCATGTCCCAACTATGTTGAAGTCGGCTTTAAGTCTAACTATACAGAAGAGTACCAATATCTTACATGCAGGTGGCTGATCTCCACAACCCTACTGGGTAATACGATATTTACAAACTTTTTGTAGAACAGGAATATCAAATAAAAAATAAATCTCTATAAAAATTATCACGAAGATACCTTAAGTTTTCATACATTTTCGATTTGTACTTAATACTATGCTAATGACATAGAAGAACAACAACGAATTGATTGCATCAATACAAGACGAAAAAGGGGCATTGTATAATTTTATAACCTAAATGTTAACTACGAGTATTATTATTAGTTAAAACAACAAGAGGTAACACTTACGACTAGTAATCAATAACACAATTACAGCGACGTCAGATGACGTCAGGTAACGTAAGGTCGGACGCAGGTGCGTCAGGCACGCCACAAATGTTTGCCGCTCCGCAATTACGACGCGCGTCAATCAGCGCCTCGTCTGTACACAGCTTAACATAATTATTGGATGTTGCGGTAATGATTTATGACACACTGGGAACTGTTTGCTTATTATTGTTACACGGTGGTACAGTAATGTTATGGAATCAGGAGTAACTATTCAGTAAGGGAGTATTTGCTGACGTAACATGAGGAGGCAGTTGCACTTTCGATAAATAGTTTTAATAATTAGCTAAAACATTTTCCGAGCAGGATACAGTTTCGTCTGCATTGTGAAATCCCTAAACTACTTGCACAGTCCACCGCAAGTTGGTAGAGATCGTTTACAATAAAACTGCACGTCAATTTCTATAAAAATATTTGAAAACTGTATGCAACAAGCAGTGGAGAGGCAGATTTATAATAAACGATCTCTAGTTATACTTTGATCTGGCTAGCGTAATACGGAGATTCAATGGCATAAGAGGTCAAATTATACTGGTTTTGTTACCATTGACGTGCAGCCCACTGTAAACACAGTGTACTACAAACATTCTTTATTAAACACTGCACTTCTATTTTTCGAGAATAAAAGTATTTTAGGTAATACAGGCTTGTGATAAATTCCTTCAAAATCTATTTCATAGTTTATCCCAGAGACCCTGACCGACTTAACAGACATTGCATTAATACAATAGAGATAGGCTTAGGACTGCCTCGTTGGTCTATGGTCGCAAGCGCTGCTGCTGAGCATGAGGTCCTGAGTTCGATTCCCAGGTCGGGCAAAGTGACATTGGGCTTTTCTACTTTCGTTATTAATTTCGTAGTAGCAGCCCGGAGTCTGCATTTGTGTCCGGTTGATAGCAATAGGCTCGCCCCCTATAACATGGGACTTAGACATAGCTGATGGAATGTGGATGTACCTGCTACAGGAGGTATACCTCTGCCCAACCCTTCGGGGAAACAAGGCGTGATGATGTAGATAGGTGTTATATTTAGTTTCAATTTATTCATTAACAATTTACATTGTGTTTGAATAATATACCTTCCATTCATAGCCTTATATCCTTAGTCCCCACAACCTGTTTAGTTTATTATTATAGCCAAAATATGTACCACTAGTATGCTACACACTGATCACAGAGAGATATTCAGCGGCAACGTGGTCAGCATGCACAAGAACAAAGACGTATTGACGACCGACTGACCGGCGGAAGTTCAGAAGTGCCAGTGCTATTTGGACGCGGAGAAGTAAAGTAGCAGGAGGTTTACATATTTGTCAACCAAACTTCCTGTTTGTGACTAGTGAATTTTGTTTAACCGAAACATAAAAACGCTTAACGTGGGTTAGGTCTTCCATGTTTGTCTGGCATTAATGCTGAAATTGACTTTTTTGGCGCAGCCGTGAGGCAGGCACAATGTTTTTTATGCATGGCATTTTTTATTGTATTTTGTGTTTCATGAACTGTTGCCCAATAAATGTTCTTTCTTGCCTTATAAGACGTAGATCAGTTGTGTGTCTTCTGACCTTCTACACTGGGTACCTACAGGTATGGACACGTGTCGTGTATGTGACGTCACTCAGAACGGACACCTGTCTGTCTGCATGTCGCTGTTTTGTTGTTACACTTACGGATTGTTCTCAAAAAAGTGGCTCTGTAACCTGTTATGCATTTTTTTGTGGAAATGTGTGATTTTTTAAATGCTATTTATGAAATTCTGTACAATATTGTACTTAAAGAGACTTTTCATAGAGGCCGAGTAATAATAAGAAAAGTAAAGTAATACAATTATAACAAAAAAATATTGTAATATCTGTTTCTCAGTAACTTGTCTTGTCCAAACACAACAAGAAACACTTCGAGATGCAATAAAAAAAAAAAAATTCAAATATGAGTTCAAAATCATTTAAATACAGATCTTTATATTAATAAATTTAACTTTATTTAACCGATACATCAATAATAACCATAATTTTCGAGCTATTCATGTTCAAATTGTGTCCGGTGTGATTTTGTCTTTAACCTGTAGTTGCACATTAGCGAGCATCACACAAATACTATTACGTACTCAAATCCCATGCACGCACTAAAATGGCCCGACAGTATCGGGCTAACCGCTGCCAAGGAAAGATGTGTTGAGATTCGCGCCATTTTTTAAGAAATTACGTCAAAGTGCCACAATCGGAGTTTGTAACAGGTATTTATCTTTAATCTGACTAAAATATTTTTATTTGTAGTTAAACTGCTTTACGAAAGAAAATGTTAAAATATGTAATTTAGTGCCTATTTATTATTTTATAAGTGTTAACTTCACAAACGTAACCGTTTTGTTATTATCAGATCATAATCTTCATTTTTTCATTAACCTGACTCTCTTTAACCTGTTTTGAATGCACAGGTTAAAGAGATTGTGACCAGGTTAAAGATATTTTGACTGTAATTTTTTAACAAAACTCGTTTTACTAGAAAAACCAAGTTACAAATTGGAGTAAACACTAAAAATATTTACCTAAGATTTACCATGATAATAAAAAAAGTTTATTTAGTTCGTTTATTGAGGTACTTTGAAATTTTTGTTGGGAAATGGCTATTGTTTGTGCATTCTAACCTATTTATTTATTTTTCTTAGCTAAAATGCCTAAAAATAAGAAAAGAGAAGATATTTTAGCTCGGAAAAGAGAACTTGAAAAAAAAAGATATGAAAAAATAAAAAATAATCCAGAGCTGTATGCAAAATATAAAGAAAATAATAAAGCAAAGTACCAAAAACGAAAAAATGATGGAAAAGTAGTGTCTGTAAACAGTTTGACACCAAGAGATCAGAAAATGTTAAGAAGAAAGTGGAGAGAAGAAGCAAAAAAGTCCTATCAACGCAAAAAGGAAGCAAAAGCAAGAATACAACGCTTTATTGAATGTAACAGTCCACCTTCCAGTGATATCGAAAATATCAATCCAGATAATATTGACAATGTAATTGGTGGCGATAGAGAAGAACCATTAAACTCTGTACAGGGTAGTTCTGAGTGCAGAAGAATTACTAGATCCAACTCCAGGTCAAGAGAAGTTAGTCCTGCAACCTCGCAAGTTTCTTCAGTAAATTCTGGGATCGTATCACCCAATGCCCAACGCTTATTGAGAAAGTTGCGCTATAAAAAAGATAAAGAAATAACAGCCTTACGACTTAAATTACAATCAGTAACAAAACTAAATGATGCCTATCGCAAAAGAATTTCAAGATTACAACCACTGCAAGAAAAACGGAGTTCATCAACAAACTTCGAGAACACCAACCTTGGAGACAGTACTCACCTGGAAAACTCAATCATCCAACTCTCTAAAGAACCTCTCCTTGTTCGACCTTGTACTAGTGATGACAATTCCATTGCCGAAAGTGTATTACGTTCTTACAATAGTGTCAAATCGCATAAAATTAAACAAATTATTTCAAATAGTCTCAAACCGCATTTGGAGACATCCCTTCAAGCCAGCAAATTAAAGAGAAGGTTCCAGAGTATGTTTAGAAGACGAAATGTACCCCTTAAAAACGCGTCAGTTATGCAGAAAAAAAACGACGTGAAAACCTTTCTTTCAGATGATGGAAATAGTAGCTGCGCAGCTGGCAAAAAGGAATACGTAAAGAAAGAAGGTATTAAGGTACAAAAGCGTTATTTGAACGATTCTCTTGGTAATCTACATAAGAAATTTAACTCGTCTCTTATACACCTTGAGTTTCGCAACTTTTTGTCGATTTAGACCCTTCTGGATTTTGCCAGCTTCTAAAAGACCACGAGAGACGTGTCTCTGCGTCATTCACGAAAATTTTCATCTTTTAGTATCTGCACTGCACAAGTATAACATAATTGAGCCCAAAGACTCAACAAATCTTCTTAAAACTATTTGCTGTAACGTATATGATGCTAAATGCCTACTCCGTGATTGCGAAAATTGCAAAAACAAAACTATACAATATTTGGTATATGTCAATACTATTGACTTCTGCTATTGGACATGGAACTCTAAGACTGAATGTATAGTTCAAAATGGATGTGATAAAACTATTAGGTTAGTTAAGAAGGAGAAAATAGTAACAAAACCAAAAGAAGTCATTAAGCACTGCGAAGAAATGATAGATAAGTATATAAAACATTGTGGGAGAATGGTTAGTCAACAAGAGGCAATAAAAAAGATCAATTGAAACACGGCGAAGCTGTTATTCATGTTGATTATTCGGAAAATTATAAGTGCGCATACTCGAAAGAAATTCAATCTGCCCATTTTGGTGCCAGCAAGCCACAAATAACTATTCACACAAGCGTGCTTTATTTTTTCGACGTTAATGGGCAGAAAAAATCACAATGTTTTGCTACTCTCAGTCCAAATTTAAGACATGATACAGCAGCTGTATGGGCGCATATGGAACCAATTTTGGATTTCCTAAAAATACATTCTCCTCAAGCAAAAACTTTTCACGTGATTTCGGATTCCGTAAGTAGTCAATATCGAAATTACAAAATATATTTTGTTATAACAGCTCTAAGATGGAACAATCCTCAGCTTAGATGTGTCACTTGGAATTTCTCTGAATCCGGCCATGGGAAGGGAGCTCCAGATGGGGTTGGAGCCGTTATAAAGCGTACTGCTGATGCATGTGTGAATTATGGCGCTGACGTACCGGACTTCGAAACCTTTTCACGATTGTTAAAAGAAAAACTGAAAAATATCGTAATATATACTATTTCCGAATATAAGATCTTTGAAAAAGATATGCTACTGCCAAATACATTACTGCCATTCAAAGGAACGCAGCAAGTTCACCAAATTGTATGGTGTAATACAAAAAGTGCATCTGTGGTTTTAAGACGTCTTAGCTGTACCAAAGAAACGTGTTTAACTAAAGCCGAATATTGCAAACACGGTAAACACCTTGGCTTTCATGATGTTATGAGACAACAAGCCAGCACACCCAATCCCAAACGCAAAAAAGCAATAAGAGCTTCTGCTGTGACAACTGCTCGAGTTTTGGAGTCTTGCTTGGAGCTCAAAGACTTGGATGACGACAGTTTTGTTGCGCCTAGTACGAGTGTTGCAAAGATTTCAATTTAAGTGAATCCGTTACTGTTCTTCATAGATCTACACCATTTTCAGCACTGTCTGAAATGGAATTGCCTCCGGAACTACAAAGAAGTACTTTAGATATGATTTTAAATGAAGGGCCTACGAACGTAACTGAGTCTTCTTTGAACTCGATTAAGCATGTTATTGATAGCGATAGTGATTCCGACTACTGCATCTTTTAACAAAAAAAAATTGAGTTAATTTGATGGTTTCCAGAACTCAAAAGTAAAGTAAAGTTCCAAAGATTAAATATTATTTAGAAATTACTTTTTGTTTGTTAAATTGTTTTTATTTTTAATTAACGGACTGATTGTTTGAGACTGATTAATAATTTTAAGAAGACAATTTCCATTTAATTTCTTAGAGCTCAGAATATATTGTTAATATGATTGTGTTAATATTGAGTATTTTATTTCAAGAAATGTTTATCCTAATCTTGTGTTTGCTTTGTTTAAAAGCCGTTCTTTTTAATGTACCGAACTGGTATTGTTTGCAGTTAATGATAATAAAAGCTGCATGATTACATTGTTTTTTTTCAGTAACCTGACTGATTCTCTTTAGCCTGGTAACATTTTCTCAGTAACCTGTACGATATCTCTTTAACGTGTCTGGCATTTTTTTCTTAAAGCTATATTTTGTCTATTTATGAGAAAATATCATTCCCTTAGAACAATTCGATATAATAGAAATACAGTTAATGGATTTCGGTACAAAAAACTAAATATTTGATAAATTTTCTTAAAATGATAAATTTATTCCAGCGGTGTCACTTTTTTGAGAAGGACCCTTCATAGTTGCTTATAGTTTCAGTCCAGTCATTTGGTAGTTTTACCTGGAAAGTTTTCGGGGAGTTTTGAAAATTGGTGAAGTTATTGATTTGAACGTGCTCTTTTCGAATTTTCACTTTGCCACCTCGTATCTTTGGCGCTCGCGCCGCATAATTGACTAACTTCCACAAAAATCCTTCCATTTTGCCAAATTGTTTGCATATGAGGAACTCTTGTGCAATATTTTACGCTTCTAGACATTGCCGCTAAGGCTGTGCGAGGTCTGTATGTGAATCCAAACTTTATAATAATATTATAAATGCGAAAGTGTGTTTGTTTCTTACGCTTTCACGCTAAAACGCCTGAACAGATTTGGATGAAATTTGGCATATGGATAGACGATGACCTGCATTAGGACATAGGATACTTTTTATCCTGATATTCCCACGGGATTGAGATTTATGCGGGTGAAACTGCGGGGCGCAGCTATTTAAAAGATAAAAAAGTACAACGGACGTTATACAAACCGAAGTTAATCGTTTTCAAACCAGTTACTTTTTTCCTATTCTTTTTCGATAATCTTAAACACTGCATCTGTCACGTCAAGGCTTCGTTGAACATTAAAAATAAGAATGAGCCAAGCACAACCCTGCATCTTGAACCAAACTTCTAGTTTGAAAGTCATATCTCCTAAGCAAAGTCACGACCGTCATACCTTAATGACATAAACAGCATGTAGAACAATTACAACGATGTAATCTCACACCTGTTATCAGTCGTACTTAGTACATAATAGTATATTAATCCTCAGAGCGCTGTATAATGACGATCGTCGTAATTACCTGCGACCGGTGGCGCGGAATTACATTGAGTATGTATTTCAATTAAACAAGTACCTAACTACCTATCCTATCACACATAATGATTATAAAATATAAAATATAAAAATGTTTACTTTTCCTTCCACAAATAACACTTATTAACTAAACTTAATAATAATTATAATGATAACGTAGGACAGTTCATTTGTGGGAGACTGGTGCCTAAACTAAGCCGTGACTTGTATTGCAGGACACCAGGGATTCCCCCCTAGAGGCAAAAATATCCATGAAAAACATTATTAAGGAAAAAAAAAAAAAACTTAACGAAAGTTACATTTTTATGTTATTACGATATTAAACAAACTATTGTTGCAAAAGAAAAAAAGAAAAAATAATAATAATAAAATAAAATCTAAAATTTGTATGAAATGTAGTAGAGTTCAAGGTGCATGTGGGGTGTGGGTCAGGGTGTGTTTGTGTTTTTCTGTGTGTGTGTGTGTGTGTGTGTGTGTGTGTGTGTGTGTGTGTGTGTGTGTGTGTGTGTGTTGAGATGATGAGAGGGTATGTGAGTGGGTTCATGTCCAACTAGACGAATGGTTCATATCATATTATTATTATGTTTTTATAACTAGACTAACTTTACATTTAGATTTATTATAATTAAACATACCTAATTCTTTATTTAACTTATTGTAGAGTTCAGGACCTCGGAAAGAATAAAATTTTTGGGCAAAAGCTGTTTTGTATTTGTTGGTGCTACATATTGCATATTGCCTCCTAGTTGTTAATTTGGAAAAATCGAAAGAGGATGGATCTGAATGTTGCCGCAGAATAGTAAAAAGGATGTAAATTTGCCTAACAGTTAATACCTCAGCTTCCTGATACAGTGCGTCGGTGGGTATGCGTCGGTGATTATATTATTAATTTTTTGATCTCTGGTAAAACATTGAAAATCACTACTCATGAATATAAACTAGTTTCATTATTACGATCTTACGATTCTCAACTTCCAAGATTTTTTCTTTTGGTTTAGAGAAGATTTTTGTTTTTCGTTTTGTTATTTTATGAAGTTAAAATTTTTGATCTTTAGTTAACTTTAGGTACCTATTAGCACAAAACAAAGTTTTTAATTTGTGCAAGCTTTTAAAAGGAAATTGTAGAAGAATTAATGAAGAGCTTATTGTTCATTTACCTAGTACTTGACTGATGCAGGTTGGAATCCTGCGTAGAACAAATATTTTACGCATCGGAGAATAAATGTCGCATTGGCCGAAATCATTGATTCCCCACCTCGCATGTATTTTCTACAGTTAACTGCATTTTATATTGACATCGAGTGATCTGTATCTCGTTGATACGTTGTCAGTCATCGCGCAATGATTGGCGTTCCATTTGCCGGCTGTCCGTCACTGAACCGCTGCATTGGGCATGTTCACGCACGGCCACGGACGTGCCGCCGAACTGTATCAACTGCGGCTAATGTGACAGTCGACATCATACAGTTTGGTTATAAATATCACTGAGAGAGGTATCAAAATCAAATGGTGGAACGTAGCGAGAGCAGTGGCCCAGTGGTAACGGCCCGGATTTATGAGTTGTAGGTCTTGGGTACGAACCCAGGCAGGCAATTTTCGTTGTGTAAATAATTTCATCACCACTAAACCACCATCAAAACTAAACGGGGAAGGAAAACATCGTGAAGAAACCGGCATATCCTAAAACCAAAAATTCAAAGACATTTGACATCTATCGAACCACACTGAGCCCGCGTGTTAAGGTAAGGATACACGACGACACTAACACTCGACACAAATGTCGACACTAGTGTCGATTGCGTCCACACGGTAAGCAATTTTTCGTGTCGACATTGGTGTAAAACATCTAGTGTCGGTTTAAGTGTATTGGCTGTTTACATGAATCGCGACATACACTGACTGCAATTCAGTGTTGTACATTCTCTCGCCACGAATCGACGTGCTGCTGCCGCGGTTGTCGCTTTATGTGTATCAATTAAAATTTGTCGTCGTAAAAAGAGATCGATATGGGTTAAAGATCGGATTAAAAGAAGGGCATGTAATCATTTTATTGTTACTGAACTGAAAAACGAAGATCCAAAATGCTACAAAAACTTTCTTCGGATGAAACATGAAGACTTTCAATATTTATCTAACAAGATTTCATCTGCTATAAAGAAACAAGATATGAATATGAGATTAGCTATTAGGTACTGTAGAAGAACATTTGGCGATAACACTAAGATTTTTGGCGTCAGGTAAATTGTATTTTACACCATTATCTATCTAAATAGGGGTGAAATTAACTAATTTTTCGATTTATCAGATTAAAATTAATAAACAATTTACGCTCAGGCATTATAAGGATTTTGTCAGTTACCTAAAGTTTATTAATATTTAATTTTGTAGAAATGTCGAATTGATAAAATTGATTCCTTCATTGAAGTCGGTTAAAATAAGTACATAATATATTCGTTTCAGGAGATTCGTATCGATCGCTCTCGTACTTATCCCAAGCACCACGCGACAAAGGATTTAAAAATTATACCTGAATGTTGCGACGCTATCTACATAATTTCTAAAACAAGATTACATGGAGGTGAGTAGAATAAAAAATGACTAATATTTATATGAGATACTTATCTTATTTATTAAGCAATATGAAAAGTATGATCAATCAACTATTAAAAATGTTTGTACGTCAGATTTTGATGTTCTCTAGATTCCCATGTCGCATTTGGCATTGGAGTAAGAGCAGCAGAAGAGTGAGAAGAAACATAAGGGAGTGAATACTGATCGGAGTCATCCAGTCCTTTCATGTCCAGAATAATAAGTTGAATTTTGCGTTTTAATTTTCTTTTTCGAGCATCGCTCCTCATATTCCGCATCGCAGCAGCTACAAAATTACCAAAAGTCAAGGCTGCTGCCTTGACTTCATCAGAATTGTCCAATACATTTCACGCTCGGTCTAAAGCTTCGTCTTCTTTCTTACGTTTTGAGGTTCGTTGAGAAGATTGCGTGTTGACGTTTGTCGATTCTTGTGATTCCAAAATATCTTTGTTAGTAGAAGCTGCATTCTGATTTTTTTAATTTTATTTATAATTAGTTATATAGGTACCTTCATCTGAATCTTCATCACCTATAAGCGGGCGAGACGCGGGCAACAGCTAGTAAGTATATAATGAATCATGCAGCACTGACTGATTTCAGTATTATTGTTCCGTTTGACATTTTTGAACTGGCCAAATTAGGCTGACATTTAATTTTTAATATTAATACTATGTTCTATTGTAATTCAAATCATTTGACTTTTTGTACTTGATTTTGTTTTATTAAAATTATAATATCCTTTGTAGTTTACTATCCCCCCCCCACCCGAACGTTGTCGCGAGCAGACGTGTTTTTGTGACCTCCCGCACTTTTTATTTGATAATACTAGTTTAGATTACAGTAAACACTTGAAGCATCAACCAATTACGTGCACAACAATACAACTAACATAACAGTGAAAAAACTATAAACAGTGCATAAACAATAACTGAGTTATCAAGGAATACATGTTAAAACAACTAAAAAGTGAACGTTAAATTAATGTGTCATTGTGTCGTGGTGTCGCGGTGAATGACCTTCATAACCAAGTAATAGGTCATTACTACGTACCGGTGAACATTAACATTAACAACATATCACCTAATTCGACTTACTTGCCGAGGTTCAGTTGGATTAGTAGGTTTAACGCCTGCATTGAGATCATAGAGCGCCTAGTGTCACGAGTTCGATCCCGACGGAAATCATCGCTTCTTTTTGTATTTTTCTGTTTTTATTTTTGTTTTTCACTCATTGTTTACACTATCGCGCCTATTAAATCAATATGTCCCAAACACCACCAAAGGGTTCTTCAAATCAACCCTCACGCTCAGAGTCCGACATTCAAAAATTATGTGAAGAAGAAGGCATTATTTTACCTAAAAAAACCGCAACAAACATTACCCAGCGCGCAAAGCGCCGCCGAGCTTCGGGTGACCATTCAGACTCAATTAATGAGCTCAGGAACGAACTGAAGGATTTGATTGGAGAATTAACATGTTCTCAGAACGCGCGGCTGGACAAACTGGAGTCACATATAATGGAAATTAAATCTCTACACACGAAAATAGAGGAAACAAATTCTGAAATCGGCAAATCTGTTACAAGTATTTCGGACCAGTTGACGTCCTTGGACGCTAAAATCGCGGGCTTAGAAAAGGAACGTAACACCATGGCGAATAAAATGTGCTCCCTTGAAGAGAAAATAGATACTTTAGATCGAAACCATATCAAAACCTGCATTGAACTACGTAATGTACCCAAATTACCACAAGAAAATAAGAAAACTTTATATACATATGTACAGACCCTTTCAAAGCAATTACAAATGGACATTCAACTAACCGATATTCGCGATGTCTCAAGGCTGCCTTCAAAAAGGGAAAACAAGACATCGAATATAAGTGTTGAGTTCTCTAATACCCTTCAGAAAAGTAATTTCCTAGCATCTGCAAAACAATATAACAATAAGAATCCGGGCAATAAGATCAATTCGACTCACTTGGGCCTTGCCGTACCGACTACACCTGTATACATTGCCGAGCAGCTTACTTCGCTCTCCAGAAAACTGTTTTACGCTGCACGCAACTTTGCTAAGGCAAACAATTATACCTTTTGCTGGACATCTAATGGACGTGTCATGATCAAGAAGAACGCTGAAAGTCAGTATATCATAATTAAAAATGAACAGCAACTGCAGCAGCTAACGTCGCAGAATAATGAATGACTAGTACACCGTAGATGTTTATTTCTTGCATTGCTTATTTTTTTGTTTTTATTTCCTACCTTTAACATATTTGTAAATTTTAACACATTTGTCCAAACTCTCACACATAATTTTCATATTACACAGTCTTACTACATACCTACACCATTCAAATTCTTCCCCTTCACCACATACCCAAAACTATTATTTCAGCTTTATAAAAAATCCTTGACCCTTACATTTAACATTAAAAATGCTTGATAATGTCAATGTACTCATGGATAATATTGATCAAATCTCTGTATCGGAATCGTACTTTTGTAGTCCGGAGCAGGCTCCACTCTTTATTAAGCAGCCCCAGAACTATCTAAAAATCTTCACACAAAACATAAGATCAATAAACTGTAACTTTCTAAGTTTACAAACCTTGCTTCAACGAATTCCTGTAGAGTGTGACCTCATAGTATTAACGGAATGCTGGCTCTCGTGCACTAGTAATACCAACATTCCCATTTTAGATAATTATTCTATATATAGTACCACAACAAATTTAAATCAGAGTGATGGTGTCGTCGTATATGTCAGAACTGACCTCAGCTCCACTTGCAAAGAATTAGCTTTGAACAGATGTGCCACTGGGCTGGTGGTGGAGGTGGGATTAGATATCGCTATACTGTGCATCTATCGATCGCCATCAAATGGAAACGCTGACCTGTTTAATTCTACTCTTAACGACATATTACCCGCCTTCTCTAAATTCAAATCAGTTGTTCTGACCGGCGATATCAATTTAGATATTAAACCGCATACCCCTGACACTCGCTCACAAGATTACCTCAATGTTTTGGCCTTTCATGGTTTCCTTCCCGCGCATACCTTACCCACCAGAGGCCCCAACTGTCTTGATCATACAATATTAAAAACAAAATCACCATCGGTCTCACTTGTTTTTGATACCTCAACAACTGATCACAACTCATCCCTTCTAGGCTTGTATGTCAAGAAAATCAAAGGTAAAACTAAAATCACTACCACCATTACTAAAATTGACTTTGACAAACTTGACAAATCAATGGAAAAAATGGACCTGACGCCCATCTACTCTATACTGGATGCGAACATTGCTGCGGATACTCTAGTGAATGTCATGAATACAGCTATCTCTGAAAGTACAAGGGTCACTAAACTACCAGCACGGAAAAAAATTCTAAAACCCTGGATTACCCCTGGGCTGCTACGGTGTATGAAACACAGGGACTCACTACACAAAAAAGCAAAAAAAACGCCGGCAAATACTACCCTAGTTATTAGTTACAAACGATACAGAAACTTTTGTAATAAAATTCTAAAAAAAGTAAAAAGACAATTTGATGCTGAAGAACTCATTAAGGCTGGAAATAATTCTAAAGTTCTTTGGGAAACGATTAAACGAATCACAAACACCCCCAAAACACCAAATTCATCCACACATCTACTATCACATGCCGACACACCCGCTCAGTCTTGCAACAATATAAATAATTATTTTGCTGAAATAGGTAAGAATCTCGCTGACAAAATTACACACACTCAAACCCTGTCCCAGCCAACCATCTCTCAAAGCACTAATTTGTCAACATCATTTGTTCTAGATGAGACAGACCCGATTGAGATTATATCAACTATTAATTCTCTCAGAACAAACGCAGCCACTGGATGGGATAGCATTACACCTACCATATTAAAAAGATACTCCTCCATCTTGGCGCCTGTATTAAACTACATCTTTAACCTCTGTTTCCAGACTGCTACTTTTCCAACATCATTCAAGAAGGCGATTATACATCCGATTTTTAAGAGTGGGGATAAAGAATCCATTACTAATTATCGCCCCATAGCGGTTCTAACTGCCTTGTCGAAGGTTCTTGAGCGTTTAATCAATACAAGATTGGTTAACTTCCTTGAAAAACTTAATCTAATCTCTCCTCAACAATTTGGTTTTAGAAAAAACAAAAGTACCGCAAATGCGGTTCATAACGTAACGGGTTTTATTGTGAATAAACTTAATAATCACAAAAAAGTTCTCACCATATTCCTCGATCTCGCCAAAGCCTTCGACACAATCCCCATTTCAACACTCATAAACAAACTTGAAAAATTAGGTGTCAGAGGCTTACAACTACAGCTCTTCCGGAGCTACCTTATCAATCGGACACAAATGGTGAAAGTCGGTGACCATATAAGTAGTGAGCTTCCGATTTGTTATGGTGTGCCACAGGGCAGTATCCTTGGACCTACTTTGTTTCTCGTCTTTATTAACGACCTTTGCAATTTACACATTACTAATGCTAAAATTGTGTCATTCGCTGATGACACTGCTATTACTTTATATGCAGATTCTTGGTCAGAACTTCAGACGTTAGCGCAAGATGGATTTAATTCGACATATAATTGGCTTCTTTCTCATACTCTCACATTAAATACATCCAAGACAAAGCTCATTACCTTTTCCTTATCATCAAAATCACAACCCGAAATTCCAATTATCATCAAAGCTCACTCATGTCACACACATTCTCAGATATCTCTACCTTGTCAGTGTCCGCTCATTACTCCTGTAGACAATATAAGATACTTAGGCATAACTATAGATAAGTTCCTTAACTTCAAAACCCATGTTAGTCTCCTTACAAGTAGGGTTAGGAAACTCATTTATATTTTTAAAAACCTACGATACGTCGCCACGTCAACTGTAATACGTACTGTCTATCATGCCTTGTGCTTATCAATTATTACATATTGTATTACATGTTGGGGTGGCGCCAACAAATCCACAATAAAACCGCTAGAAATAGCCCATAGAGCAATTTTGAAAGTAGCTACATTTAAACCCATCATCTTCCCCACAACAACTCTATACAAAAATTGGAATGTCCTTAATGTCAGACAACACTTTATTTTGCAGACCGTCCTACTACAACACCGAAATACCCCTTTCACTATAATCACGAAACGACGAAAAGACAGGATATGCACTATTCCACGGCCGTCTTACACTTTCACTAAAAGATTCTTTCATTACCTTGGTCCCTATCTGTATAACCAACTCAACGCAAGCTTACCAATCTTTGGCCTACCATATTCCAAATGCAAAATTACTGTTCGTTCGTTCCTTCTATCCAAAACTTATGATGAGACTGAGGAACTTTTGAAAACACTCTCTTAGATTTTTACTACTGCTACACCTGCAACGAAACCAATTAATTCTTCAATGGCTTAACAATAGGTACCTCCCTTCGTTTCCAAAAACACACACCCACACTCCCCCCACAAACACATCCAACACTCACATTACAATACACGATTACACCCCTTTACACATTCCATATCACAATCAGACACACATACACACACAAAATTGTCCTTGTTTGTTTTTATTTAATTTTTTTCTTATTTTTAATTCTAACCTTTCATTATTAGTAATTGTATAGAAGCATAGCTAACCTAATAAGATGGTAGACAATAATGTAACTTGTAACTCAATTTTATCAACACGTAGCATATTGTGAGAATCAACTTGGGAGGCAAACTGTCACTCCTTAATACAGGTTGCTCAGCAACTTAGCTAGGAGAACAGAAGCTCACCCAAAAATTTGTATTTTACCATTATCATGAATTAATTGTAACCATTATGTACTACAAATAACCTTTTATGCAATAAAGTATTACTTACTTACTTACTTACTATGATTTGTATGTGACGGTTGGGCTAATGTACGAGTACGGTACCTATCTATGATAATTAATGATATAAAAAAATATTGATTTGATTTGATCAACAATAAATAAGCGTATTGAAATTATTTATATTATTGAGTGGACAACAGTACTTCGTATTCTACCCGATTCGTGAAGGGAAAGGGTTATGTCCGAGTCTTTTAGCCCACGTTCGCACTGGATTTTGCATTCTCGATTCCAACATGCTGGGACGCACTTTCGTCCCAGCAGCGCGTTGAAATAATACACTATTGGATTTTCAAGTCTCAGCGCTAAGCAGAGCGTTGAAAATCCAATGCACGAAAAAAAATCGTAGCAGCAAAAAAGCCGGCCGTACGTAATTGGGCTTAATTGTTACTAGCAGGCAGGACGGGCGACTCTCCTGCCTAACCCCTTGTCGAAAAAGCAGGGAATCCAGGCAGCATTGGACCTATCATGCATATCAGTTTACATCTACAAACATTTAAGTTTTCACTACAAACTTTATTACAGCGAGCCTCCATCCATGTACACACACTAAACAAGACACTACAGAAGTACCAGTCACAGAACAATACTACACCTGGTCCTGAGAGGATAACATAACATCACGCCTGTATTTCTCGTAGGGTGGTGGATTCTTCGGCGGAGGTGAATAGTAGTGCGTAGATAATATAGTAATAGAAGTGCGAGCTTATTGCCATTAACCGGGCACAAATTGGGCTGAGTTTATAGTGGAAAAACCTAAAAACATTTTGCCCGATCCGGGGTTCAAACCCAATACTTCAAGCTGTGCAGTAGTTAGGCTGCAACAAGATAATCCCACACCCAGTTTCTGGACTACCTAACTGTCAAAATGATGTCAAGTGTGGCAGTTAACATGAGTATGACAGCCTGTTAGCAAATTGTGTAGCCTTTGAGAAACCGGGAGGCAAATTGTTCATTGTATTCACAAACACGGTTAAAACCTTCTGTTGCTACCTGCTCGGTAAGCTTCAGGATTAGGGCGCGATATGAGAGCGTATGGAGGCTTAGCTGGTCTCACATTATGCTGATAAGAATACTTTCATCCACGCTTACATTTTTGTTGAAAACTGTAGCACATCGGCAGGGAAGGTTTTTTGTACAATGTATTTAAATTAAAACGTTAAGAATTCCAGAAGATACTAGCGCAGAAGGTACTCGATAGTAGTTTAGTTTAAAAATAAATAAATAAAACGATTTATTCAGTAGATTGCTTGCGGACGGTGACCAATGGGTAGCTCGCCGTCCGGTAAGGACCAGGCCCGGGTCGACGGCGCGTTGTGTTCCACGCGCGCCTCAAAGAGATGTCAGCGAGTGAAGGGGTCCGATGGGACCATTGCCTGCCGGAGTTGCGGGAAAGTCCGAAAGGGATACCGTGCCCCCCTGGCATTGCACATGCAACTGAAGGGACACGGGTGGGTTTTAGTCAGTAAGAGTCTGACACGTCCTTCCGCTCCGCCCAGAGCGGGAGAAGTCATTTACTGACTTCCAACCCTAAAAAAAAAAAAATACGGTGAGCCTATAGTCATAAACCGCGCAACCGCGTCTTGGCTGCTATTGAGAAATTCCTAATGGAAAATTCAATAAAACTTTACCCGACCTGGGAATCAAAATCAGGACCTCATGCTCAGCAGTAGCGCCTGTGACCATTATACCAACGAGGCAGTCGCTAAGAATAACCCCCGAATACTGAAACGTCACTCAAAATTTAAGTAGCACTTATATTTAACAGATACTCAAAAGTGACGTTTGACAATAAGAAATCTAAAGTTTAGGAGCTGCTCAAATGTTAAGCAGCCCTTAAATTTTGAGTGACGTTTCAGTATTCGGGGGTAAGTATCTAATTAAAACTTTGTCACAATACTGAAAAATAAAATCGATCTACACACAGAACAACCATTTATCTTCCCGTAAATTAAAACAAGAAGTAATAATAGGAAACAACGGATTCAATCAGTAAACAGCTTAATGTATTCACTGGAACTAGTTTATATGTAAAGCGACACGGCGGCGGCAAATTGGCGGTTTTCTTTGGTACCCCCTCGATACAGCTTCACAAGGGCTCATTATACGCTATCCATTGCGCGCTTCCTAAGAAACTTGTGCTCTAGTAAGTGAACAAAGGCGGTAATGGATGCGGAACACAGCGATGGTGCGGTAATTTCGGAGGTGTGAATTTTCAGGCGGTATCGAGATTCTGTGAACTGTTTCGGTGATGTGTTTGTGTTGGTTATCGGAATCAATGAATATCGAGAGAGATTACAATGGAGTGGTGCGAGTTAAACTGATTTTTGGCGGTGTTTATCGTAGGCGATGGTTGATAGGGCAACGATGGTTGGGCGACAACGAATTGTAGAGCTCAAGATTATGGTATTTCGAGTAACTACTATTTTCAGTGTGTATGCTTTACTGAAAACATCTACTTATATTTAATTAATTATTGAAAAAATTTAGTGCCAAATGAACTTTAAGTTCATCGGGAATTAATATTTTGTTTCCAATAGCACGTATTTATTCAAATGTTCAAGAACCGAATGTTTTCCGTGTGGGAATCGAGCCCGCGACGAGTAGAACAAAAACCATTCAATATGAATATCGTTGTCAATGATTTTTTACATAAAGTTTCGAAAAACAGTGCGACTTTGTAGAGCGTCATCTCTATCACTCACCTGTACTACAGACTCTTACTGAACCTTGACGTGCCGTACTAATACCCCGTCCTGTACCACAACATCTGCCTGCCTTTTCCCTCGGCGGTCGGCTTCTAGTCTTACCCGATGCAGCTAAATACCAGTATTTTATATGTAGCGACTGCCTTCTGATCACCACAACCTAGTTACTAACGACTGTCGAAGATCTGCAAATGACAGCCGGGGCTCGGTGCTGTCCGAGCCACGGAGAGGTCTAGTATGTAATGGACTACGCTACCTTTGGGCCTGTAGCGGTTTCACAGCCACATACGAACTACGCATCAAAGACATGACGTCACACAAATCCTGCATCGCGCAATTAGAGGTTACCGCGCGAACGACATAATAAGACTATTCGACATCAACACTTGGGCAGTTGCCCGTCAGACACAACACCCGTCTGGTCGGAGGATCCTCCCTTTTCTATGGTGGATGAGTGAACTTTACACCCTGTTCCTCATGCACCTAAATGCCCATGGATGGCGGTCACCCATCCTCGGGCCGACCTCAGCAAACGTAGCTTAACCTTCGATCGACCCGTGCGTTTTTTGTTTTTTCCACCATGAGCCCGTTACTGTATCTATGTATTCTATATTCCTTTGTACTTGTTAGCGCCAACACCTAAACAATGCATCGCTGTGCTCGACAGTACTGATAGCGACTCTGATGGGTATCAGTTGCTAATTACAGCGGTACACTCGATAACAACGGTGTTAGCGGCTACTTCGACGTTATCTATTGTGAAGGCATTACCTATGTATTGGGGTTTCTTGGGCGAAGTAATAACCTTACTTGGTATTTATTATTCACAGGTAGGTTTATAGGTGATCAAACTGATTAGATTGCTGTTCGTTTCTTTTACAAGATGGAGCTCGTGAGAGCATGATATCATAAACTATTTAGGTATGAGAAATGTATTAAGAGGTAATGGCCTTATTTTTGTTCTCTGTAAATTTGAGGAAAGTGCGAGTGTGCTTAGGTAGTAAGATACCTACTGATTTTTAAGGACTTACAGTAAAGAAGGAGGTTATAACTTGACTGTGTTCACACTCTAAACATCTCTCAACTCCGATTGATTGTAAAACCGATCGTAATGAACATGTTTTTTTAAACAATTCAGTTATTTAAAAAATCTACAAAAAAAATCGTAGTCATGGAATTAGTATGTACCTACTTTACATATACGAGTAGTAGGTACAACCTTAATATGAAACATCGCCATCTAGCGGAACTTCTCCGCACTACGTTATCGCGATGGCCAGTACTATTTGATGGCGGGATTCCGCGCGCATCGCGATAGTACGCCCCGCCCACTTGCAGAGTTAGGGCCGGATCCACCGGCGCGGCGCAGTAGATACCGCCTGCGTTCCATTTACGCGACAAGAAGAGACAGAAGGTCCACTAACAAAGCTAGAAGTGGACCGTAGAAGATTAAAATAATTATAATGAAGAAGAACACTCTTCATCATGAGCGTTGGTCTGTTGATCGCAGGCGTGAATTCTGTTCATGATCGATTCCCAGGTCTAGCCAGGTATTTTTGGTTTTTCCAGCAGTCATTTCTCAGTAGCAGCCCAGAGTTGTGATTTGTGCCCGGTTAATAGGAATAGGCTCACCCCGTTATACATGCGACTTAAGCATACGTAGCCAAATGTACGTGCACGGGTAGGCCACACATCAGGTGCAGTCAAACTATTACAACCTTTTTTTTTTTTTTTGGATGGGAAATCATCAAATGACTCCTCCCGCTCTGGGTGGAGCGGGAGGGCGTGTCAGACTCTTACTGACTAAAACCCACCCGTGTTCCTTCTCTTGCCTGTGCAATGCCAGGAGGCCACGGTATCCCTTTCGGACTTTCCCGCAACCCCGGCAGGCAATGGTCTCATCGGACCCCTTCATTCGCTGACATCTCTTTGAGGCGCACGTGGAACACAACGCTCCGTCGACCCGGGCCTGGTCCTTACCGGACGCCGAGCTACCCATTGCTCACCGTCCGCAAGCCCGCGCCTACGGTGGCCGGGAATCCGCGATCGATTCCCGACGCCCGGGGCGTCTCCTCCTGCGGCGGCTAGGGGCGTGAGGGTGCGAAATTTGCCTCTCCCTCACGCGCTCCGCCTCCTCCTTCGCGAGCATTACTGCTTCGCAGAAGGAGGTGACGGCCTCCCATGCCCTCTCGCTCCGTACCATGGCCTGGACCAGGGCCGGACGCGAGAGATCTCCGCCACCGATCGCCTCCACGAGGACACGGCGGTGCTCTGCCCAAACCGGGTATAACTCTACCGTATGCTCCACCATGTCCTCCGGGCGATCCGCGCAGTGATGACACCCGGGCGCTTCCTCCCGCCTTATCCGAAACAGGTACCTCCCGAAACAGCCGTGTCCGGTGAGGACCTGCGTCAGGCGGAAGGTGAGGACGCCGTGGTGCCTCTCCAGCCACTCCTCAAAGAGGGGACTTATCGCCGCAATAGTGGCGTGCCCAGCACTGGGTTGCGACAATCGCACTCTCCATGACGCCATGAGATCCCGCCGGAGCTCTGTCCGCTGTGCCGCGATTTCTCGCGGCATCGGAGTCAAGCCCCGGCGTTTCGCCTCCCCGCGCCACTCCCAAATATGCGCGAGGACTTTTGCCTCCAGATCCCATGGCGGTAATCCGGCAAGGAGGCTCGCCGCCTCACCGGAGAAAGTGCGGTATCCCCGGACCAGCCGGGTGGCCATGACCCTCTGGGACGCGTTCAACCGGCGGGCAGGCCGCCGCCTCAACGAACGCGCCCACACCGGTGCCCCGTACAGGGCACCGGTGTTTGGACCCCCTAGATTGGGCAGGAGCCGCTTCAAGGCAGCCCCGGCCCGGTCCAGTCTGGGAGCCAAACGTCGGAAATGCTCCACGAAGTTCCACTGACTGTCGAGGACGAGTCCCAGGTACTTCATCGTCGACTCGACGCCGATGTGAACCCCTCCTACCGTTATTTGGGAACCCGACGGTGGCGCGTTCCGAGGACCATGAAAACACATGGCCTCAGACTTGTGCAAGGCTACCCCGAGTCCCAACTGCCGGATTCTGGCCACGATTGTCGCAACCCCGTGTGTCGCTAGTTCGGCCGCCGCCTGGTGCAACCTCCCCTGCGCCAGGACCAACGTGTCGTCAGCGTAACAAACGACGCTGACGCCATTGGAGAGGTCGGCGCGCAGCACCCAGTCGTATCCGATGTCCCACAGATGCGGCCCCAGGACCGATCCCTGTGGGACACCGCACGACATCTCTCGGCGGTTCCACTCTCCCTGGTGACCGGGGTAGATGATGGCCCTGTCTGCCAGATAGGCCTCGACCACACGACAGAGGTAGGTCGGCATCCGGTGATACCGGACTGCCTCCCTGATGCAACTCCAGGGCAGGGAATTGAAGGCGTTGGCGATGTCTAGAGACACCGCCAAGACGACCCCACCCCGAGCCACCGCATCCCCCGTCGTGAGGGCTCGCACGCGCATGATGGCGTCCACCGTGGAGCGCCCCCTGCGGAAACAAAACTGGCTCTCCGCCAAATCCGGCCCCACCCGCACCAGCCGCCCGACGAGGCGGTCTGCAATTACTCTTTCAAAGAGCTTGCCCACCTCGTCGAGCAGCACGATGGGCCGGTAAGCGGACGGAGAGTCCGCAGGGCGCCCCGGCTTTTTGATGAGGACCAGTTTCCCCGTCTTCCAACGAAGCGGGAACTGGCCCCTCTCCAAGCATGCGCTTAGGAGCCCCCTTAGTCGAGGCCCGAGAGCCTCTGAGGCCAGGACCCAGGCTTTCCCAGGTAAGCCGTCGGGTCCTGGGGCGGTATTTCTGGCATTCAGCCTACGTACCGCCACCCTCATCTCTACCTCGGTCACCTCCAGAGCATCGTCGTTGTCGTTGGCGGTGTGGTCCGCATCAGGCACCGCAGTAGGCGGAGCCATGGGTGGGGAGGCGTGTTCCCCTCTCGAAGGGAACAGAGCGCTCACCACGTCCCCCACAAGCTGCGGCTGGAGACTCTGCGTCAGCGGGGGAGCCCATGGGCGGAGTTTCTCCCGCACCATTTTATATGGGCGTCCCCACGGGTCTCTGTTCAGAGTCTCCAGCGACTCCTCGCGGGCCAGTGCCCTGGCCCGCAGGATTTCCGCTTGGAGGGCGGTCTTCTCCGCTCTGTACCCCTCGTACAGCTCCGCCTGAATGGCTTCCATATCCGGAGGTCGAATACGGAGCCTGCGGTGCCTAGTGTACCGGGCGTCGCGCAGCAACGCACGCATTGCGCAGTGTCGTCAGCTGACGCGACCACCAGTACACCTGGCGCGAAGCACGTCCGGGCTGGACCCGGGGCATTGCCACGTCGCATATCTCGGACATGGCCTCCCGGAACCACTCCGCCTCGTCGTTCATGTCGGCAGGCCTGTCCGGTGATGACACCCAGGCCTGCACGATCGAGGCTTCCAGGAGGAGCTCCCGGTCCAGCTGCTTCAGCACCCACCGCGGACCACTCGGGGCCTGTCGGACCGGCGCGCTCGAGGTCTGGGCGGAGACGTCAAACCGGATGTACTGGTGATCGGAATACGTCTCCACCCCCTCCATGACGCGCCAGTCAATGACACGCGGCGACAGAGCGGGGCTGGCGAACGAGATGTCCACCACTGATTCACCCCGCATCCGCACACACGTGGGGACAGAACCCCGGTTAAGGACGACCTGGCCTGTCTGCAGCGCCCAGTCCTCCACCATCCTGCCCCGTGTATCCGTATACCGGGAACCCCAAGCCACATTCTTGGCATTGAAGTCCCCGAGGACGAACACGGGCAGGGAACAGAACCCGACGACGACGACTCTCAACTCCGCAAGGGAGTTGTGGAACTCGGCGAGAGAAACTATTACAACCTGGCCTCTTATTCCATTGAGACTCCGAACTACGCCAGGCCAGCGGTGATATTCTGCTGTGAAATTATGTGGTTCTCATTTGGTCTATGTATATGTTATTAAACTAAACAAACCACCTTTTGACCTATTTACCTGTTGAAATCCTAAGACACTCATGGTACTCACTTTTTATATATTCTATAACACCTACCTCTGAAAAGCATGCTTTTAATTATCTCTGACTGTTTTAGCATCCAAATCTTATTTTATACTACAAATTAATGTTACCTCTTTGTAAAAAAAGCTTAGAATATTTTATATTCTGACATTTTCATTATACCTACTAAGCTGTTTCCTGTCCAATTTACTTTTCTAAACAAGAAACAGAACACACCATGGATAAGTACACTTTATCTTCTTTAGACCTTTTTTATAGCTGGTGAATACACTATAGCCTTCGCATTACGGGCAGGTGAGGTTTTTCCTCTGTAAACCGTTTTTATTAGTTCTGGCCATCATTCAATTAATAAATAGCTTGATATATGTTTGAAATGTTCATACATACATATTGTTGTAGGGGTTCAATAGAAAACCAGCGTCAGGCAGCATTTGTCGGGCATTAATGCTGAAATGAACCTTTTTGGCGCAGCCGTGAGGCACACACTATTATTGCTTTATGATTATTATTATTTTACCTTTTTATTTTTCTATTATAATTTCATTAACGTGACTTACGCTTAGCTCCACACAGCTAAACGTAACATTGCACAGATCAAGGTCAAAGTGGTGCCGCTAACGTGCAGCCTACTGCACTACACATCTCTGGCTCCTCCATCGGGGAATACATCCGTGTTGTTATGAACAGCAAATACCTACTCCAATTCTGCAAATCCAATTACCACAGTAGCATTTCTCTGCCATCGATCTCGGATTCAATGTCCATTCGTATCAAATATTTGTACAGCCTACAGACAGTTCCAACTCTCGGTGTTTCAGTATGAGATTTGTGTTTATAAACGCATTGAAGTGGCTGAGGAGTGTACTACCTGCCTTTTGAGAGGTTTTTGTTCAGCAATGGATAAAGGGGGTCAACCACCACCTTTTAAAGCGGTATTATTTTAGTATTACTCATAGTGGGAAAGATGAGGACCTACAGGACGTGGAGATACCTACATATTTGCTACACTGTTTTAGAATAAAAATGGATAAATCTAACCTTGTCGTTCCCTCCAGGTGTGATTCCGGGCGATGATGGAATCTTCTTCTTTTCGTGTGGTAAGTGACTAACCTGGTGTCAGAGTTTTAAAGCCACCCATGGGTCTCTGACTTGGCTTCATATGCCGACGAGAAATATTTTAATTATACAATACGCACACGATTCCGAAAACTCAGAGGCGCGTGCCTTGGGTTTGAACTCCGACGATCACACCACCTAGGCTATCAAATATTGTAGCTAGCCTAGTATTCCAAAGCACACGCTCAGAGATAAGCACAGTAAGTAAGAAGCATTGAAGTAGTGTAGCTTATAAAATTGACAAGCATAGAGCCGAAAGCGAAATTACAAGAGTGCAGAGTAACTCAGTTAATCAGGATACACTTTAACCGTAACGGAGTGAAAATTACTATTACATAAATAGTAAGGCACACCGGCTGCGGATGGGTGCCAATCGGCAGTCGGTGTACAACGACACAGGTTTCGAAAGTTCTTGCAAGCTGCGCGTTTTTCCACTGAGCCTATAACTGAGCCACACCGGCCGGAGAGAAAAAACTATGAATGTGCCGATGTATGATTTTTAGTGCAAGTTTATTAAATAAATGTATTATGTAATAATGTAAATCAATCAATAACTCAGCCTATCGCAGTCCACTGCTGGACACAGGCCCCTCCCAGGCTGCACCACAACACCCTTTGCCGTTGCTTGAGTAAACATTTTTTTTTATGCTATATTTCATAGCCCAATTTTTGAGCAAGATTATAGGCTATTTAACATCACGCTACGGCCCTTAGGAGCCGAGAAAAAATAACAAAAGTCAGAAAGGGAGCAAACAAAGTAATAGCGCGGTCGGGGCCGAAATTTCCAGCGAACGAAGTTGCGGGCAGAGGCTATATGTACAAAGTTGCCCTTCTGCCTCCTTTTCGTGTCGCCATGCCCCCGATTCGTATCTGTAGTAATGAGAAAGATATGCCCCTCGATACGAGTTAATACACTCGTTTTTACTTCTTACTCGATCTAATCGCCTGTTCCTTTTTGTGGCGTTCAGCTAATCAAACCGTTATTGTTAAACAGGTTTTATTTTTGAACAAGCATGAATACTGATTGGGGAATCATTGTGTGATGGTGGTAAGGGCGCATTTGCAAAAAATTAAGTTAGGAGCTTTTTGCAAGAAGATCCGAGTCTCTCTGTATATCGACTAGTGTTTATTTTTTTCTTTGAGAAATAAAGATTTCCAGTAAAATTATGGTTTATAAGGCTGACGATGGCTTAGCTTAAGTATAATCACCCTATTAATGTTCCCACTGCTGGGCAGTGCTGGGACACCGACCGTCTCTGTGCGGGGTGGTAGATTTTTGTTATTGCACACCGCACTTCCTTACCATGTTTACCTTTTCCGTTTTGAGAGCAGTGCAGCACTGGTGATGAAATAAGTTATACAAAGTAAAACTCGAAAGTCCCAGCTGTTTCCACTGGTTACCACTGCACTACTACGGTTTTCTGATAGAAATGGTTATTGCTGTCAATGGAACCCTGGTAATAGGTACAGGTACTTGGTTGTATCAACATAATCATCATTGCATCATTATCATCAAAAAAAAAAAGATGGAGGCATGGTAAATCTGTTGCCAACTTAAAAGACAAAGTTGAAAATTCTCATGTAACGATACAAGTACCGTTTTTAGTGTTCCGTAGTCTACAAGGAACCCTTATAGTTTCGCAATGTCCGTCTGTCTGCCCGCGGCTTAGCTCAGATACTCTTAGTACTAGAAAGCTGTACATATTAATTTGGTTGGTACTGCTGCGCTACGTATCGCGGGTTCGATTCTCGCACGGCACAAATATTTGTATGACCTACAAGTAGTTGTTTCGGGTCTGGCTGTTTGTGTATATGAGTTTAAATGTTTGTAAACGCACCCACCCTAAAAGAGAAATTCCTAGTGTGGGGTAACTATTTTATTTTTTATAAAATAAATAAAAATATTAATTTGGTATGGATGTACATATTAATCACGCCGACAAAATCTATATCTGTACATAATATTATAAAGAGGTAACATTTTTTTGTTTGGTTGTTTGTTTGTAAGTTTGTATGTAGGGGGTAATCTCCGGAACTGTCAGTCGGAAAAGAAAAAATATTTTTGCCTTGGATAGCCCAATTCTTGAGGAAGGTTATAGGCTCGCGGACGATGTCGCGAGCAGAAGCTAGCGGTAAAATAAAATCATGAAAAAAAGAGCTTAGCAAGCAATGCTGTGGCAGAAACAACACTAGCCACCGATGGCGCGGGCTTGCGGACGGTGAGCAATGGGTAGCTCGCCGAAGGACCAGGCCCGAGTCGACGGCGCGTTGTGTTACTTGTGTTCCACGCGCGCCTTAAAGAGATGTCTGCGAGTGAAGGGGTCCGATAGGACCGATGCCTGCCGGGGTTGCGCGAAAGTCCGAAAGGGATACCGTGGCCCCTGGCAACGTACAGGCAACTGAAGGAACACGGGTGGGTTTTAGTCAGTAAGAGTCTGACACGCCCTCCCGCTCCGCCCAGAGCGGGAGCAGTTATTTGACGATTTCCCAACCAAAATAATCTTCCTTATAAATCAGTAGCGCGCATGCGCAACCTAACTTCAGAGCGGCAAAGTTATTTAACGTGAACTGTACGTAACTTGACGAATATAGGAGGTATGATCTGCTGTAGACCATATTGTTCAGTACACATACATTCACATCTCTGTATATCTTTGAAATAAGTTAATTTGCCATCATCTTTTTTGTAACTTAACAGCTTAATTGCGTTCGTATATTACCCCAAAGTATTACACCGTACCGTAGCCAACAGTGAGCGTCTGCGTTATAGGCTGCATTAGAAGATTTGAAATCTGTAGATCTTTTCAATTCTAATGAAGCATAAAATAATCTAGAGATTTTTTTACTTATGTGTGGTACCTATGTGTGATTTCTAATTTAAATTTGTGTCAATATTCAGGCCCAACAATTTGAAATTATCAACGCCGTCCAATTTAGTTTTGTTGTAGGTTAAATTAATTTCAACAGGTCGTTTTTGATAAGGTCTAAATTGCATTATTTTAGTTTTAGCGAAATTTTGTTCAAAGTTATGCTTGTATAACCAAGCAGATATGACAGATAGAAATTGATGGATGTCATTGTTAAGGGTTAGGTTATTTTTGCAAGGAAAGACAACTGAAATGTCATCTGCGAATAAGACGCTAAGTTGTTCTTCTAAAAGTTGGTGCAGGCACTCTACCAGACGAGAGCGGCCTGGTGGCCCGACTAGAGACTCTTGGTAGAGTAGTTCCCAGTTTAGAAGATCTGATTCGTCTGGTGTACGGGGACATCAGTCGAATACCGTACCAAGATAATTCTTGGGTATGTGATCGGGCCATTTTAACGCCCAAAAACGATCAAGCTGCAGCGATCAACCACAGTAGTCTGTCGCAAATTGAAGGGAGCGAAGTAATATACAACTCCATTAACATGATTAATTTAATATCATTTAATTGTCCAAAACATGAGTTTATACACACATGGCATGCAAGATGTTACAATTAAATTATATCACAGTCATGTTTTGCCTTATCGGCGTACAAAATGTAAGTAGGTACATTTAATCAAATAATTGTTTTATCCATTATTCAAATAATGAACAGTCTAAAATAGTATTTAACAATTAAAATGTACTACAGAATAGTGTCAACAACTCATAATATAATAAAATTAGTCAATTTAATGTCAAAGTAATTAGGAATACACAATTATAAGAATTAGATTAATTTATCATTCAGAAATTCGTCGTGCTGTAGTAGACTTTCTCTCTATGAAGGTTTTTTAACCTTCTTCTTCATTTTTCCGTTGTATATTCCCTCCAATATTTAATTAATATTTTAATTTTTTTGTGGATTAGGATGATGCCACACATCACTTATGGGGTGATAATTATGTGTGTGAATTTCTGAATTCACTAACGGCAAGTAGACTTCCAGCGCACATCATCCAGCTGAAGGTCGGTGTCCCGATAACTCCGCCGAAGCTGTGTAACGAACCCGACTCAAAGTCGTGTCTTTGCAGTGAAACGTCATCGAGTCCGAAATTCTAACAGGTTCATAACCTGTTAGAATTTCGGTAATTAGTGGTATACGCGGTATTAACACCCTCGAATGTTTATACCACGTATACCACTAATTCCCCAAAATTACACACTTCCAGTTTAAGCGCGTGCTGTAAGTACAGTTGTCCCTGTAAGTGTATGCTTTGAGATGATTATCAACAAGTCACAGGGGCAGATTCAGTGTCTGCCCCTGTGGCTGCGTGTGTCCACCTCAGGACAAGCTGCTTCTCACACGGACAACTGTACGTTGCTTGCTCCCGCGTCATCAGTCTTGACTCTCTCCATATTTTGGCTGCTGAAAACAAAACTACAAACGTACGTAATATACAGGGAAGTTTTATAAAAATGTGGCTGTTAAGTCTGTTGTGGTATCTTACGACTTCCACGTGAACGAAGTCGTGGGCAGCAAGCAGCTAGTATGATAATATTAGTGTAGATTTAGATGTACGTAATTTGTAATTTAGATATTCGGTTTGGTTATTGTTTTTCTGTCTCATATACATCGAACTGATAAGGTAACTGGCGAGGTGCGATGTAGGCACGTGTAGATAGCTATTCACGTCTGCGGGTGGCTCCTAGGAAGAGCTACTAAACTACTTACTAAACTAAACATTTTTTTATTTCTAATCCCAAAACTCTGTAACCTTTCATCACTTGCATACTCACGATCTGTGACGCACATGAGTATGTGACGTCACGTATACACCCCTCAATGCAGTGTGCCCACCCGTTGAATGAAGAACGAGCAATGTAGCGCACGCCCTGTGCTGCCGACCGTACACGAACGAACGGCGGTAATATTGACCTCTCTGAAACTGATACGAGTGCTACCAGCCATTTTGAAAGATAATGGTGTACCTTACAAAGGGGTATCGTGTTAGTCAGTAATTGGTTGGTGGAGGACAGAAAGGCAGTCGCTCCATGTATTCATATCTTTATTTGCATTCAATAATGTAGGTATAAAGGTGTTACAATGGCTAAAAGCTAAAGCACGATTAAGGACCCTGTAGGGCATAGCATAAAAGTATAAAATTACGGTCGCCCTTTTCGGGCTTCCGACGACCGTAACGACTGTCAACCAGTCTTACCAGGGGGTATCGTATTACCCAGTTACTGGGTTGTGGAGGTCATATAGACAGTCGCTTCATGTACAATACTGGTATTCAGCTGCATCCGGTTAGACTGGAAGCCGACCCCAACATAGTTGGGTAAAGGCTAGGCAGATTATAAGTGATGTATCTACTAATTACGGTTATAGGAATATAGAAAGCGGTTCGTTCATAAAGAGATTAGGATGGAAGTAGTTTTGACAAAATGTTGATTAAAATATAAGAATATTTTAATCAACATTTTGCTTTTTTTCCTATTTTTGCTAAATTATACAAAGAAATCTTACCTAGAAACCTTGATGGCTGTATCCCTCTAATTAGTTGATAGCTTAATCAAAAACAAAATTGCATTTCAACAATCGATATTACTCAGGAGAACGTTATTGGGTCATCTACAGGCAATCACGTACGTTCGTTTACTCGTTTTCAATTACTCGTACCTTTATCACTACTCAGATACGATTTAACATAATAAAATTCAATACAAAATCTCGTAACAAAATCATTTCGATTCCCATCTCTATCTAAACTACATTGATCCAATCAGAACCGAACCGAAACAGCGCACTTAGACAATAATACTGATAATAGCTTCTACATACAATGGAGCGATCACTGATCACCGCTACCAACGCCGACAAATCGTCGCCGAAACACCGACAAATCGTCGTCAAAATGCGACAAATCGGAGACAATTAAACGATAGATATCGCTGCTAGGACTCCTGGCCATTTAGAGCACATGAGGTGTATCAATATCGAGGCTGTAGGCACTTCTCTATTGTGAGCCGAATGTCGGTCGTCAGTTGATAAACATGTCGTCAGTGAATCAAAGGCACTGGGTGGAGGTGCAGGCTATCTGTCGGATATTTGGTGGTACTTTGATAGAATATGTGCTACTGATGTTTACATTTAGACACCGTTAACGATCTGTTATAGCATTGACAGATTAAACGGTGGCCGTAGCCCGTAGCTAGACAGATGCAAAGTTTAAATATAATCCAGATAGAAGATTCTATTGAACTGCGATAAATACTATGAAACTTAAAAAAGCTGCTTAGGAAATGGAGGAAAAAATCTTAATGTTTATCGTGTAGATTGATTTTATTATTAGCCAGGTTTAGGAAACACTTATTAATTATTTTATTTCGTTCCACAATAATGGTTTGCCCATATTATAAACTATGTCATCGTTGTAAGCCGCCGGCACCATCTAAACACACAACACCACAGCAACCCCTTTGAGGCTTCAAGTGACATTGATGTAGATCTCCGACCGATACCGAGTATCGCCGATAATAGACGATCAATGGACCAATAGTGACAATTACGTCGATTACACACAATGGTGCATCCCGCCGGTTGCAGAATATTGTTTGTGTTGGGACAACTACAAGAGGTGGTGTTAGTACACTGATTTTAGTTGTTTCACTGGTTGAGGACTGAATGAAATATAGAACAGCATTGACGCGTGGAAGTTTTTTTTTAAGGTAAACTTCCACAAGAACCTTTTGGCGTTCGAATGTCTTTGATAAGGGGGCGCTAGTGGTATTTTTTTTGTGAAATAAAAAAAATAAAGACCCCATAATCATCTTGCAGTTTTTGTTTTTGCTATAAAAGACGTAACAATGCCGTCAATTTATTAATATTTTAACAAAATATAGTCCAATAATACGGTCACCTCCAGTATCTTATATTTTATTTATGTATTTAGCTACAACGATTACAACCAATTACAGTAACAAAAATTGTAAAAAATATACCCATTTAGCCCCATTTTATGTCCACGCAAATCACTAACCATTCCTGGTTGCCTGGAAAAGATCGCGGAAAGCGATATGGCCGCCCATTGTATATTTTATAGTGTTTTTTTTTTGTTATGTATTTTTGTGGTGTACAATAAAGTATATATAAATAAGTATACAAAATAAAAACGAGAAAACATAAAAAAAACATGAAAACATAAATAAAATAAAAGAAGTTTAACAACACTGTCATAAATTACTCTCCCAATACTTCTGACATACCGCGCTGGTGGTATTTTTTTTGTGAAATATATTTTGAAAAAAACAAGATGGCGGCGATATTATAATATAATACTCTTTATTACATAACAAGTGGTTACAAATTTTGTGAAGTCCCTGACACTAGTGCTAGGTGGTTACTGTGTTACAAGAGCTAGTTCCGACCACGCGCTAAACGATCCTTGTCTTGTACAATACAGGAGACAGTTGAAGTGAGAAATTCGTCGGACAGTGAAGAAACAAAATGAGACGAAAACCAATGTTGACTAAATAAAAAGGACCACCTACATCTTCTAGTTGTAGTTTTATCATAATGGCTTATGTTAAGACCAACGCACTACCGGCTAGCCTTAATGCGGCGCGCCGTTGCGGCAGGCCGTATGTCTCGCGGTCTGCCGCAACGGTACGCCGTAATCCGGCTAGCTGTATCGTCTCGGTGTTTATGAACATCTTATACCTGTACCTACATTCATACCAAATAAAGTTCTGATTCTGATTCGGTTCTATTGCGGTCCGCCGCAATGGTCGGTGCTTCTTGAAATATTACACAAGATGGACGTTGAAGAAGTTGCTGCAGTTATTTATTTATATTAAAGTGGAAAACGTCTTCGTAAAAATAGTTGAGTCGGGTGCCCCAAGTTGGCCGCGAAAGTTGACTGATGGCAACTGAGGCGCCCTCTACGCGCTGTGCGCCGGCCGCGTGGAGGCGGCACACCACAATATTCAACCGGCACGGTGCACCGGCCGCAGTCTCGAATCAACCGGAGTGGTTGACGGCCGGCCGCAAGTTAGTGCGCTGGAATTGCGTTGGAAATAAACGCATCTCAATATGTTTTGAGAACTTGATTTATGTAAAAATAGTTATTTGTTATACAAGAGTGCAAAGTTGCTTTTTAACCGCGTGTTCAATTTTGATGACCGAGCAAGCGAAGGATTCTAAAATTGAATCACGAGCGCAGCGAGTGATTCAAAATTAGAATCCTGAGCGTTAGCGAGGGAATCAAAAGAGCACGAGGTGAAAAATCTTTGCACTCGAGTGCAACACGTAACTTTTCATTCCACCTCAGCGAGGAAATGACTAAATGCAAAAAAAAAAAACGTTTACAATCACAAGATAGGTACACTTTTATTTCAGTTTAGGTATTAATTACTACATTATGACAGGTAAGTATTACAGAATAATCTTTAAATTATAACAAAATAATACTAAGGTATAATTAAGAAAATTTTAAAGTAACGTTGCTACAGTTATTTAAATTGAGTGTAATATTTTTGTTTGGTACTGTAATATTGGTGTTAGTCACTTGTGTACTGTTTTTCGGTAAACTATCTGTCATACTTAATAGTTGTACCGATTCATCGGATTCCCTTGGCGTGAATGTTGGAGAGAGAGGGAGATGGTTAGGTGTTTCATAACGGCTTATTTTTGATGTAGAAGGGCCAGTACAAGGATCCGATTGAGGCTCTTTCAGTGTAATGGCTCCTACGATGCCTTCACATATTTTAGACTTATTTTGGATGGAATCCTCTATGTATCCCTCTACAACTGCATTGGACTTCCAGCCTCCGTGGCGCTTAAGGGACAGCAGATCAGCTCCGGAATCAGCCAAAAGTGTGGCTGAAGTTCGTCGGAAACAATGACCCGTGTACAACAGGGGTTCTGGAAGTTCAAGAAATGTTGCTATTTCTCGTGGGATACTGCCAATTTTATTAGTACCCATAGGCTGTCTAACACACTTTCCATTGCGATACTGTAGAAAAAATCGATTGATTGGAGTGTTAGGCGGGCGTAAGGCTTGATATTTCTCAACAATCGTTACGTATTCCTTGCGAATGACGAAGTTGCGGTCTCTTTTTGTCTTTGTATTAGGTAAATTAATTAATAGTAAGTCATCTGAATGTTTCTCAATGTTTTTGACATTAAGTTGTGTTAGTTCATTAGTTCGACATGCTCCGTTTATTCCAATAATAAGAACAACCTGTAACGTAAAGAGTATTGTAGTAGATAAATGAATAAAATTGATATGAACGCATAATTATGCCTATCAACATCTACTAAGTATACTATTTAATTGAGATTAATATACTTAAGTAGATACTGAATGTGCAACTGACTTACTTTTGCCGCCAAATATACGGAATCGGGTGCTTCGTTAAGAAACTTTTCAATATCAGATACTGTGAAAACCTTCGATTTTTTTGGTTGATGACCAGATGAGGCTCTTTTTAAAAATGCCACTAATTTAGGATAGGTATCGATATGTTTGTCTTTTTTCATCTTTATTGTTGCTTTTAGCATCGAATACGTACTCCATAGAGTGCTTGCTTTCTTGTTCTCGGATAATTCTATAAAATATGCCAGCAAAACGTTTTCTGAGAAAGTTTTGGCTCCTTTTGCTAGTCGCCACGTGTTGAACATATCGTACTGTTTTAAATACTTCTCGCGTGATTGTTGAGGGAGAAAGCTCATTTGCGCATTATTAACAGTTTCAGTCAATTCTGTTGGCGTCAAGCAAACTTCCTCGTCGCTAGAATCACTCATTTTAGTTTTTTCACTTGTTTTCAAGTTTCTTGTTTTTAATATACCTAAGGTTTAACAATGACGTGAAAAAATGCCGCGTAAAGAACCGCGTACAAAGCAAATTGAAAAAAGAACACCAAGAAGGTTCCGAGTCTGAGTTTTTAACAAATTAAAAAAAAGTTGTATGATATATTCGGCACCATAGAGGTAGCAGTAAATAGGTTTAATGTTTTTTTTAATTCACAAACTTAGTGCACACGATGTTCTAAATTCAATTTACTTTATCCTCTAGAGAATAAAAACGGCTTTTCCACTCAGATACTGAAGATTAAAAATACTCTTTCCGAGATGGTGGGATGAAAAGAATATTAATCTATATTCTAAACACAGCGACATTCATAGCATAAATACTAGAAACAATGATTTACTTATTGTGCCCAAGACTAGGCTCAAAAAAATTGTAATTCATTTAAGTGCCAAAGTATACGTTTTTACAACAAACTCCCAAGCCAAGTTAAAGAACTGAGCCTCAATAAATTTAAATCATTTATTAAACACAAACTATGTCAAAAAGGTTTCTATAATGTTAAAGATTACTTAGACGACAAAAAGGCTTGGGACTAACTCCATACTCATTTAATTGCTTAATTAATTTTATTTGACTGTATGTTTTCTTTTATTATTGACTTAATCGACTCATTACAAGTTGTATTGTAATATATGGCCAGCTAGCGACCTCGAAAATTGATCTTATTATTCTTGCCTAAGCATCCGGCAGCAAGTTCGTCATGCTCCTTTAGATGTCACTGCTTGCGGTAGCGTCGGGGGTCGGGTTGCCTCCTTCCCTCAAATATGGCGAGGGGGTAATGGCTGATTTTTGCGTTATGCTCGTGAACGGGTGCTGCTTGTGGTGACCGGTCATCTTGCTGACCATGGTTTTTGTTGCTGTTATTAGTAATTAACTTTTTTTCTTTTTTTTTTTCGATGGTCCTAGTTTATCATTTGTGATTTCCGAGTAACAGCTTTAATAGCTATATGTAAACGGGCACGCCCTTTATGCCTGGCATTCATTCGGGTATTTAGTTATTTTTACTTTTTTGTTGGTATATTGGCGTGTGCTAGGTGTGCTTATGTTTTATGTTGCATAATGTAAATTATTTTGCAAGTACTTTTGTATAGAATCAAGTTTTTCTAACTATTCAGACAGCTGTGCAGCTGGGGAGTTTGTTGCGCCACTTCTTCCCAGCTAAAGCACTAGGAAGTGGTGAAGGGCGGGCGTTTTTGGGGGACTGTCTTCTATAATTTTGACGTTCGAAAAGTGCTGATTTCTCACCTTAGTTTGAATAAATGACTTTTGAATTTGAATTTGAATTATACGATATCATATAAAAAAGACATGCGGCATGCCGTAAAAAAAATTTGGCGTATTTCCCCTGCACGTAAAGTGGGGTTCATGGTGTGGGGTATCATTGGAAAGGTCACAGGAAACCTTCATTGTGCGTGGTCCGACTCGCACTTGGCCGATTTTGATTATTTTGGCAATATTTCTTTATGGAAATAAGAATATGCCTAACTAGTGAATATTGATTAATCAATATTTTAGTTCTAAAATAGCTTTTTTTATGCCCAAAATGGTTACAACATCAAATTCAATATTATAATTGCAATTCATTATTAATATTCTAGTTAATCCTAACTAGTGAATGAATAGCTAAGCCTAACTAGTGAATATTGATTAATCAATATTTTAGTTCTAAAATAGCTTTTTTTATGCCCAAAATGGTTACAACATCAAATTCAATATTATAATTGCAATTCATTATTAATATTCTAGTTCACTAGTTAGCCATGTTTGTAATTTCTATACAGTAATATTGCCAAATTAATCAAAACAGGTAAATATTTGACAGCTATTTGCGACGTTGCCAACTTTTTGGATGAACGCTCTGAAGCTTAACATATCCTGCCGTTTTCCCCACCCTCTCATCCACTACACACCCACACATCTTTAGCTTCTAAATAATACAAATAAAATCTCCATGTTCTTCATTTCACTCGTAGTCTCTGAAACTCGACTCAAAGCCATGTTTTATGTATATTCCCTCGTTTTGTCTCAATGGCGACACATGACACCTGTTTTAATTTATTCCAATGCTAAGATTTATATGAGAATGCAAAAAGAGCCTCTTGGAATACTCTTGAATATGTATCAGACACATTGAATAATTCACATGGTAGAGGATTAAATTCAGTCAGTTTCGTGTGCAGTCGGACGGCGTCGGGTGAGGTCGGGAGATGTCGGGAGAGGTCGGGGTCCTTCAGGTGGTTTCGGATGAGCGGTGACGTTTGGACGTATAACAGGTGAATAGATGTGGAATACGTTTGAAATTTTCTGGGTGTTGTCAAACTAGGGAGATTCTTGAATGGGCTAGAAATAGTGGGATAATGTTTTGTTATCATTGGTTTAGGAGTTGGGTTTACCTAAGTAGGTACAAAAATCAAACAATGCTTTCTAAAAAAATATTTTTACATTCGCATAAGGTGACTAAAATATTTGAAAGATCGATCAGAAAGATGTTACAACTTTTTGAGGAAACGTCCCAGGTTTAAAAAATTGGAGGGCTAAGATTTAACCTCTTCCACTACTGCGTTGTAAGTTGTGTAGCTTTTGTAGGATAATAATAAAGAAAAGTTTTTAACTTTAAAGAGGGCAGAAGACTTAGTAATAAATAGCGACCACAAATGAAAAATTATGTACTCGTAACTGCCAAAGTCCTTCAAACCAATGTTGGAAGAAGAAAGGCCTGTGGAAAATGAATGATGCAGATTAGGATAGCGACCCGATACTCTTGAATAAATGGGTGAAAACCTTAGCATAACTTTCCAATGTTTACCAAGCAACCTATTCCTTGAAACTCTCTCTCTAATTTATCTTATTTTATCTAGCACTCCATTTGCTCGTGCATCTTAGCCTACGGCGCGGAGACATTCGCACTGGCCCGTGGGTGCTGTGTTGTCTCTGTGGCAGCTGCACAAACTTATTCGACCTCTCCGTGAGTCCCTTTCTAGGCACTCCCTGTCTCGCGTACATTCTGAAAGTAGTAGAAGTCCTTAGTTACCACAACACCAAGGATATGTAACATAACACACATCCGGGTGACAGCGACGTGGAGGAGTTCTTCGACGACTATGTTTCCGTTCACAGCGGGACGCGATGCTGCGCACACTTTTAAACAAATATCGAACTTATTTTCTTCACAAAAAGGTATAATTTCAGTGCGAGTGTGAACGCGTGTCAAATTACTCTGAGATGCGGGTTGCTGTGCAGCGCGTGTACCTTATTGTGTAGTAAATAAATTCGATACCGATATTGTATCGGATCATAAAAAAGTGCGGTCTCGGTGTGAACTGACCCTAAGTGCCCGTTCGTTTTTGTTAAATGTAAAGTTAGTTTTTTATTTTCCATTTAGTACCTAGTGATTATAGGTAGTTGTAGTATAATAATTTACTGTTGTTAAAGCACATAAAAACGACATAAATTTTAATTTATAGAACACTATTGAATTTTTTGTTGACATAATACTATATATTTCATTTGCACCGCCGACTGGTATAGGAGAAATCCTGAAATCGTGAACCAAAATCAGCTGATTCTTCTCTACATTTTGTTAAGATACATATTATTATGTAAATTATGGAGCAACTGATTTTTATTCGCGACTTCAGTGTCGGTCCCGTAGTGAAAGTAATTAATAAAGATGAGCACAACAAAGACCAAACGTTACTCGGCTGTTTAGTGTCTTTAGGAAACCAAAATGATAATTATTTGAGGCTCATAAAAACAGGCACAGTTATTACATTTGAGTGTCCATTGATATGTTTACATAACATAACATCACGCCTGTATTTCCCCGAAGGGTTAGGCAGTGCACCTACAATGACCTATATACAGGGTGTTTGGCGCATGGACCGACACAATTTTTTCAGGAATTTGGGAGGTCATTAGCTAGGTTCTACCCATACACCCTTTGTCCCAAATGTCACGGTTGGTTACATATGATTATTTTGTTAAAATGAAAAAAATTCCCAAAATGTGTCCTTTAATTTGAAATAACTTTTTTTTTGTGGGTGTAGTGGCACAAAACAAATTTTGTTGCATTCTCCAAAGTCCTTTAAATCTAAAAACATCTTTGTTTTATACAACTGGTTTCAAGAAAATTCCTTACAAGCTTACAAAGTTAATTTTTGTATTTAATGAATGAAATTTTACAACTTCTAAATTAATTATAAAAAAACTAAAAGCTATTATTATTATATGGGTAGAACCTAGCTAATGACCTCCCAAATCCCTGAAAAAATTGTGTCGGTCCATGCGCCAAACACCCTGTATAGTTCACGCGTTATGTTTTGTCAGTTATGTTTAACCCCATATCGCCAGTTATCTTACGTCCTATGTTATAGGGAGCGAGCCTATTGCCATCAACCGGGCACAAATCCAGACTCCGGGCTGTTGCTGAGAAATTCCAGATGGAAAGTCCAATAACACTTTTCCCGACCTCGGAATCGAACCCGGGACCTCATGCTCAGCAGTTGCGACTAATAGACCAACGACGCAGTAATAATATTTGTAGGAAATCAAAATGGGAATCATTTGAGGTTCGATTAAGCCATAGATATCCATCCGTGGATTAAACGCATGCCGGAAAATATTACCGTTCAAGGCTTTGATATCCATGGTGCATACACACTGTCCTCGTTGCTGGCGCTCCGCCTGCTTATAACAGAAGCAGCCGGGTGAGCACTCCGAATCAAACTGGCAAACTGTATGAAAAAAAAACAACATAAATGAAAACAGCACTAATGCAGTGAAGTCTTTTATGTTTATTTATTTATTTAGGCAAACCAACTAAATACACACAAGGACATTCAAAGAACATAATATATCTTCGACAGTTTACAAATATGGATGTTGACTGGGGAAAAAATCAGATAATAAAAAAATATTAGACACTTTTATTTTTTCTTTATCATATTAATACAAAATGATTTAGATAAAACGCCTTAAATTTGGGGAGTGGGGGCTCGGTACATCACAAGTCAGAATAATAATTAAAAAAAAAAAACAATCTGATGGACAAAAAAAATGTTGTCAACATCCCCATTCTTTCCGTTATCAAGCCAGGCCACACAATACCTTTGCGCTGCGGCACTGAGTTGTCTATTGCACAGAAAACTATATTTAATTAAAAAAAAAACAAAATAGCATACACCTTTGACCAATAACATCTGACCTCAACATAAAACCTTTTTAATGGCCTGGCATTATATGAAATGTAAAAAACCATTGACACAGTTTGCCAGTGTCACACTTTTAATTTGGTCTGACATGTAAAGATGATGGCATACGTAGTATCCCTATGTAGTCTGTGATGATGGCTGAATGTCATTCGCCGGTGTTGACATTACGAGGCAATATAATAATGAGTCTATAAAGTATATTCTGACGAGCAATGAGCAGACAAAAATAACCCTTAGGGTGACGAGCATATTTTGGTATGGGAATATTTCGCGAGCTAGAAGTCCTACATAAAAGGAAAATATAGATATCCGGCTGCTATTGACAAATTCCTGATGAAAACACCCAATAACAATTTGCTCGATCTGGTTATTGAACCCAGGACCCCGCAATGAACTGACAAACGTAACAGGTAATATAAATTCAGGTTTAAAGAAAAAAAAAACCGGCCACGTGCGTGTCGAACCATGTACACTGAATGGTTCCGTGTTTCCGTAAAAAAAAAACTGAACACTATCGTTGAAAAACATGTTCTCCCATACTTCGTTATACGTCACGGTCGAATTTCCAACTGCGAATGTATAATTTTGAAAACGAAAAAAAAAAATTATGTGATCATCGGACTTTTTCCTTTACTTGTGCTTGACCTGCTTCTTGCCAAAGTTCATGGGGTTTTAATTTATTTGCGAGTATCAAAATAATGTAGCATAAATGGCCGTATTTTTTTAATGCGTTGACTTAGAAGTTTTTTTTTTAGAACTTCATAGCTCCTTAGACTTACGTATTTGTTATTAATTTCAACTTGATACTTCCACCTAATTTGTAATGTTTGTTCTGTCCCACAGACAAACCGTGAAAACGGTTTTGCGGGGCATAGTTCTAAGCTAAGATTTTTATAAACATTCTTAAAAAAAAAAAGTGTTCCTCAAAAAAAGGGTCTAGAAAGACTGTCAAACAGACGGACGAACATCGAAGTGATTATTTCGTCCGTTTTTAGGGTTCCGTACCCAAAGGGTAAAAACGGAACCCTATTACTAAGACTTCGCTGTCCGCCCGTCCGTCTGTCACCAGGCTGTATCTCATGAACCATGATAGTTAGACAGTTGAAATTTCACAGATTATGCATTTTTATTGCCGCTAAAACATCAAATAGAAAAAATTAAATAAAATTTAACAATAAAGGGGGTCTCCATTCATTAAACTTTCGATTTTGAAAAAAAAAAAAACATCTAATCCTGGCATGTAGTGTGTGTCTAGAACTCACCGAGTAGAGAACAAATATATATTTTTTATTTTTTAATCTTCAAAAATGATTAAATAGGGGCCGTAAAATTTGTCAGTTTTAGACCATTTTTGTACGAGCTCTATCTCAACAACTAAACATGTTAGAAATTTGAAACTTGTGTATGTTATGTACCAAATACTATATATAATGAAAAAAATAGTAAAAACGCCGATTCATAAGGTATTTATTTAAATATGGGTGGTTTCTCCAACTTCAAAAATAACTTTGTAATTCATAGTATCATTATGAAATACAAAATTATCTTTGCGATTTTCATTATGATGAAAAATAATAATATTCTTCGTTTAGTATTTTCATTGATTTGCTAAATAATGAACGGTGGTACGGGACCCTTCGTGTGTGCGTCTGACTCGCACTTGGCCGGTTTTTTTCTTTAAAGGTACGGAACCCCAAAAATTACATGCCTTCTTTGCAGTTGGGTAAAAAGTGATTTAGTTTAATCTGAACTAAAAATAATAACATAACACGACACAGTCATATCACATCTGTATAACGTCAGGTAGCCAGAGGTGTACTTACGTACAGCCACATTTAGCCATTTCTGGATCCGCCAATGTAGCTCCGCAAGATTTTTTTGTTAAAAGTTATAATTTATGTTTCTTAAAATTCAATAAATTAATAATTATGATTGTAATATGCGGAAATGACGATAAAATAATGTGAACATTATAATCACTCAATCATACAGGACTCGACATTATATTTTCTGCAAATATGACTATTTCGTGCAAATAACTATTGGTGAGTATTTTGCTGCAAATATAATATCAAGAGCTGTATGAAGGAATCATATACTAAAAATATTGCCTTTAGAATACATACTTGGGTCTGGTATTACTGAGGCTGGCTGGCCCCATGGCTGGACTAGCGCAGTGCCGATCGCGATGAGCGAGGTGACCAACAACACGACACATAGGAACTTCATGGTGTTGGCCGGTCAATGTACACCCTCTTCTACAAGTCACGAATCTCCTTTATTTATATTATTATTACATACAGTCAACCGCACGTACGTAACATTTTTTTAAGTTCATAAAATACGGTAACAAGGCAAGTATTAAAAGTCAAATTCAACTACTGGTCGTTGCTCAAACAAATGTATTAAACTCCAAAATATTTCTACTACTTACAGTTTAAACGTCTGTTACTGTCGCATCTGTCTTAACAGAATAAATAACATCAAACAATAACATTTTAAATATTTTTTTTAAATTTTTTTAAAATTGTTTCAAGCAAATCACACTTAAAAAAATGTTTGCTGAAAATAGGTGTTTATTCGCATGACTTTTTACGTCATTTTATGTGTTGCGTTCCGTTCCACCAAACTGCGTGTTTGGTGAAACGGAACGCAACACATAAAATAATGCATTAAAAAAATGAAAACAAATAGCAATTTGTTTATTGACTTTTATAAAATTCATATTTAAATAATAAAAAAGTTTTGAATTACTGGCTATAACCCTATTTGACTTTAACAGCGCCTTTATTTCGTAAATGTAAAGGCGGTTTTCAAATTTCAAAGTGAGCTAACGTGCGGTTGATTGTACTAACCGTATAATCGATTTGGAATATGTGTTAATCCGTGGGTTTTGTTAATCAAATTAGAATTATTTTTTTGTTCCGGCGTAGGTGCCGTTTTTATATTAATAATATATTTTGATGTGAAACATTACATCAGACCGGCTGTGGCTCGGCTGTTGGCATGGCGATGCGGCCAACAGCCAACATCCAAACGAAATGTATATCAACATATTTTTTTTCTTTAGTAAAATCTTAATTAATACAAATAGGCATAATTCTCTAATGTACATACATGGTAATGGCAAAATATTGTACTTTTTGAGTATGGGCTTACAACTCTCCGTATACCAGGGATTTTTTGTACTCTGAACACTAAAAAGATGAATGAAAACAATATCGAGCCTTGTGGCACACCCATTTTTACTTTTAAACTTAGTAAATTGATACCGTTCATTTGAACTTGCAGTTGTCTATCATTTAAATAAGATTTTACTAAATTGAAAGCAAGTTTTCCAAGTCCGTAATGCTAAAGTTTCAAGAGTACGGTTTCGTGATCGACGCAATCAAATGCTTTGGAGAGGTCACAAAAAAATCTTATTGCGTCTTGGGCCTCTTACCACGCGAAAAATGAATTAAAGATGTGTCTCAATAAGGTTACACTGGAGTCGGTCGTACAACGTCCGTTTTTTAAACCATATTGTTGATCGTGGAGGATTTTATTTGTGTTATCATGATTGAGCATTTGATCAAGCATTATGTTTTCAAACACCTTGCTGAAAACCCGCAACACGGATACGGGTCTATAATTATTGCTGTCTTTACTGTCCCCGGATTTGAAAAGTGGTATTACCTTGCTGTATTTCATCATTGATGATCATCTTGATCAATTTTTTTCTGTGTCGTATGTGGGATATGTAGGTATATTTAAATAATAATAATGAATAATCATTGAATAACTTGCTCAATTTATGCGGCTGTCTTTAACAGAACCTTTATTTCGTAGCTGTAAAGGTGGTTTTCGTATTTGAAAGTAAGCGTGCGGTTGACTGTCCTTACCTTATAATCGATTTGCAACGTGTGTTAATAGATCCTAGGCTTTTGTTATGCAAATTAAATTAGTTTTTGGTTCCGGTATAGGTAGGTTTAATATGGATGATTATATTTTTTAATTAAAATAATATATTATTAAAGTACGCGGTTCGGTTACGTAAGTGCTATTAGATATAGTAAATAACACTGCTTGTGAAAGATGGATAAAAATAAAAGATATTTGTTCTATGCTTGATTTACTTAAGAGGGCACCGAGCTTTTTTATGCAAACAAACATGTTTTTATTAAGTTTGAAGTAGTAAACAATTAAAATAAATTGTAGGGAATATAGTGGTATTATTGGGGATATATACTAGACTTTATGCGCGATGGAAACACGATTTGATAACGTTGTCTCTATAGAATAAATACGCAAAGTTACCTCTGAGTAATTTTTTCCTCTATTTTACTACTTTTTTATAAAAATAAGTAATTTTATATTATGATTAATGTACTAAAATGAAGTTCATATATGACTGGAGCTTTTATGCGCAATAGTTTTTTTTATTTAAGAGCAATATGATGAAAAAAACAACGAAAAGCATTGAAAAAGTAAAAATGTGTGGTTATTTTCTTTACTGTTTACACGTAAAGAAAAAGACAGAGACAAATGCAAATGGTTGGTACGCTCTGTCCGTCCAACGCGTCTGTTCTGCACACTGCACACGAAGGGTTCCGTTTCCGTACCACCGTACAAGATTTAACATATTTTTTTTAAGATCGAGCAAAAAACGCCGAATAAATCACGTTTCCTTGATTTATTCGGCGTTTTTAATTATATTATTAATAATTGTTGTTATAGCGGCTATGGCCGCTAAAGACACTTGACAAAAATTGTGTGCTACCATTCAAGTGCAATCAAGTGTTCAATTTTTTTCAAGTGTCTACCCTTTTACGGTTCAAAAGATACAGCGCTGTGACCGACAGACGGACGGACAGCCTTAGTAGTAGGGTCTCGTTGATACACTTTGGGTGTGGAACCTTAAAAATTAGTTTAATTAACAACTAGGTAAACGCAATCACCATCTGAGTATTGGTACAATGAAAGATAATCTCAACAAGAAGTGTGTTACGGAATGTTGCAGCCGGAGGTACATATATTTTCAAAAAGTCTTTGACCTGTTTTAGAAGAAATATCGAGTGAGCACCAGACGTAAGTCAAATAAGAATACTCACATTAATATCGCTTCCAAGTCAATATGTTTGATGGCAGTTGATGAGTTGTGGAGTCAAATACAAACATACGACTTATGAAAGATATTCATTTCTGAAATGAGGGCTTGAGAGCTGTTTCTTTTTAACTCATACATGTTTTAATCAATTCGTATGAGAATGCTCAAAGGTAGTGTTGTAGCTTAAGAAGCATTAAAATAAGGTTTTCAACCTTCATTATAATAAAGCAAGTAGCTGCCTATTGTTATTTTATACCAAACTGAATTGACCTAACAACTATTATTTATTTCTATTTTTATGTAATTTTCTTAAGACCTGGAATTTTAACTTGTTACACAATCATTTTGAATGTATTTATTACATAAAAAAACCTTCATAGTCATAAAAAAACACATTCACAAACGATAAATTCATCCAACCTTACTTACACATTACACCGTGTATACAAACATTAGTTGCCACATATATCGACTTATCGATAAGAGACATCTCTAGTACCGAGTACCGATATCTTTGGTAATAGAGAGCGTCATTTATCTTATAAAAAACGAATTATTCGGGACGTATCGCGGACCTAAGATGATATTTATGAGAAAGAATGAATTTGTCCTAGAGCGCGGTGCACACCGGCGGAAACGAATTCTTTTTATTGGTCGCGTGAGTAATGGGCTTAAATGGCTTTTTATAGGGTTGCTTGGTGTATTTAGTGCAGTGAAGTAAGGATTTTTCCTTTTTAAAAGACTTTCAAAAGGGGAAGAAAAAGCCATTCAATATTATTTTATAAAATTGGTTGAATTTAAGACAAAAGCGTTCTTTGCGTTAATTCAATTCATCAATATTAACTTATTATTTTTATTTTGTATTGCAATAATTTTATTTGTGTACTTATCTGATATTTGCACGCCCCACGTGGCAGAATGTGATGAAACAATTTATTAATTTAAGACCATGCAATGTACCATATTCGGACAAATAAATGAATTTGAATTTGAATTTGAATAGATTGCCAGTCAAACAAAAATAGGAAAAAATAAAAATGTAATTTAAGAATTGTCTCCTTGGCACAAAGGTTATCAGATTCGCAGCCGAGTGAGGAATCTAGAATAGGTTCATTCCCAGGTCGGGTATCGTTATCGGAAATTCTCAGTAGCTACAACTAATGATATTGGACTTAATAAAGTTATCGATAAGAATGTCTTCTACTTTACACCTCTTTTTAAACCTTGGGGAATTCCAAAGAGTACCTACCTAGCTAAGTCCAATCATTCATAGTCTAGCGCGAGCTGTAGCGGGTAGGTTCACATTCATAGGATAACGGGAAGGGCGAACTCATGTATCCACGTCTAAGCCGACATAGAGAGGCAAATTCCTGCAAAAATTTAATCAAATAAATTCATTCCTTCACATGCAGTGTCGCAGAATAAATAAGTAGCAATATTATATCCTGGCAGTGACCTTGAAATAATTACTTACGCCTGTGGGTCTATAAGCCTTCCGCGTACGTGCGAAACTATCGCGCACTCGATACTGTTGCGTACTGACATACACTCAGATTTCGAAGCGCGTCGTTTCGGCTGTTTTCTACGAAGATAGAATACTTTACTTATTTGTACTGTGCCAGTTTACTCAATCGAATCAATAAACAACTATATATATAACTATAAACAGTATCCTTCAGTGTTAATATTATCACTCCATATCAAATCGTCGGTATTCAATCGAATCATTCCTGTTGTGTCGCTTCGTAGAATCACTGTTCTACATGAACGATATGTGGACGGAACGGCGAACGGTCAGGGGCAAAACGTGCACACAAAATTTACGAGGATAGTAACAATAAGTCATCACGAGTCCAACATGATAAAAAGTAAACAATTATTCAATTCAATTTTTAAATTATTACAGTATTAACAGTAACATTAAGTTGATACATAGGTATAAGATAATAAAGATAATGTAATCATAAAAAAGTACTACATTTCGTCCCATTGCATGAGACCAATACAACTATACAAAACCACAATAAAATATTCGCACATAGATAAGGTGGCAAAACTAAAAGTAAATGTGATAAAAATTAAAAGAGTACAAAAACAAATACATCGTAGTGATATAAACTGAAATAATACCAGAAACAATGTCCTGCTATAGTATTGGTTGAAAAATATTCGGTGTTTTGCATGGATGTGTGTCAGTGTATATCTTTTTTAAAGTATGTGTGCGAAGATGCTATTATCTCCGCACACATACTTTTGTTTATTGTATCATATTTCAAAAATGGAACCGCGTTTGAATTTTGCGAGGAGTTTACCTAAATATTTTGCCTTTGACTGAACGTGACCCGTTTACCTATCTAATAAGTGAAGCCTTCATGTTATTTACATGAACTGACGTCGCTAGAACTATCAGGAAATTGATGCAATGAGGGTTTTCACAAAAAATCACGTAATCAGTTTACGCCACTTTGACAAGAGGTCTACTATTTCGACAGAACATGAAATAATTATGATGACGTTCATCATTCGTTTCATTCATTCTTTCATCATTCAGTCACGACTAAAGAAATTTGCGCTTTGACAGTTTTGACAGGTGCGTGGACCTGACGACTCAGTGCTGCCACCTAGTGAACGGCATTTCAGAAAACCCTCAATCTTATTTATTTATTTAACAGTTTATCTACACACATATAAACAGACAAGAAAAAGGAACAGAAAAGTACGAACAAAGGTGGGGCTTCTTAGTTGTTAATGTGTGTTATGTCTTGTATTTAAATAGGGGTTACAGTGTTTTGATATCTCTCTTCGTTGACGTTCAGGTGACAGGGGTGGTAGGAGAGCGTATGAGTTAAATTTTGACGGATTGAAACTGGCAGAAGGATATTACAGTTACGTATTGAGGCTTTATTTAATTGATAATGGAAAGACTAGACTGTTCAAATCATAAACATAACATCACGCCTGTTTTCCCCGGAGGGTTAGGCAGAGGTGTACCTACCTATAGTACACCCACATTTCGCCAGTTATGTTCAAGTCCCATGTAATGGGGGGCGAGCCTATTGCCATCAAATGGGCGCAAATCTCTCCGGGCTGCTACTGCGAAATTAATAACGAGATTCAAGATTCAAGATTAAAGATTCATTTATTTGTGGAAACATGAGTACACATACATAGCATGCAAGTTATTAAATTACATTATGGTTTGAGATCAGTCATGTTTGGCCTTAATGGCGTACAAATATTTAAATTTCATTAATAAAAGTTAGTTAAGATTAGATAATAACAAAATAGTAAATGTAATTTTTGAAAACAAATAAATTAAATATAATGGTCATAGTTACGTAACAATTATTAAATGTCAATTAAAATTATCATCATAGGTACCAATAATATGTTGCTTTATTTATGTCAAAGATGTATTGATAATATTGGTTACTACACGGCATTAGATGTTGTCATTAATAAATTCTAGAATACTGTAGTATGCTTTCCCTTCTAGCAGTATCTTTAATTTATTTTTTAATTGGCGGACATTAAGCTCCTTCCAACTATTTGGGAGTTTATTGAAAATTTTAGGGGCCATACAGAAAACACTCTTATGCATTAATGCTGTTTTCGATCTATGTAGACAGAGAATACTGTCATCGCGTCTACTATGTTTGCGATCGACCATTTCTGATTGACGTGGAAATAAGTGTCGATTTGACTTGACAAACATGACAATGTCTAATATGTAAAGGCAAGGCATAGTTAATATTTTATATTTTTTAAAGTAGGGCTTACAAGTTTCGGTTGACTGTAATTTAAACATAGTCCTGATGCACCTTTTTTGGGCTTTAAATGGTATGTCCTTGTCAGTTGAGTTTCCCCAGAAAATGATCCCATATCTTAATTGTGAAGAAACCAAACCGTGATAAGCCGTGAGCAATGATTCGGTGTTTAGTACTGGGACCAGTTTGAACAGCGCATAACAAGAATTACTATTTTTTTTACTTAGTTCTTCTATGTGTGCTTTCCAGTTAAGCTTTTTGTCAATAGTCACTCCAAGGAATTTAGTGTTGTCAACTTCTGTAATAATTCTATTATTGTATTGGACGTTAAGATCAGTCATGGTTGCTAAACGTTGACTGAAGTGCATTACGTTAGTTTTATTAAGATTAATTTTTAGATTATTATTATTCATCCAATTTATTATTGATGTCAGAGAATTATTAATGTCATTATTATAGCTATCTTTAGTATTACATAACGAAAGTAGACTATTACATACATTACCTCACGCCTGTTTCCCTCGGTTGTTTAAGTCCCATGTAATAGGTGGCGAGTCTACTGCCATGGACCGAGCATAAAAAAAGAAAGTAGAAAGAAAGACGAAAGAAGAAGAAAATAAGATGGAAGAAAGTAGACTATTAAGAAATAAATTGATTATGCGTTGACAGTGAATGAAATGAATGAACAAAGCAAAGTTTAATAAGCCTGTTGATTTTAATAACTTTATTTTTTTAAATATAAACTGCTGGGTTCTAGGCTATTGAAAGAAAGAAAGAATAATATTTATTTAGACACAGTTCGTGAAATACTAATAACAATAAAAAGTGAAAATAATCTTATAACCATATAATAGTGTGTGCCTTACGGCTGCGCCAAAAAGGTTCATTTCAGCATGAATGCCAGACCAATGCTGTCTGACGCAGGTTTTATAATGAACCTCTATGGACAAGTGTTTCGTATTGTTGTTTCAAATAAATGTAATATTACAACACAACACTCAATAACGCTATCGAATCATTTGATCAATTTCTCGTTAATTGTATCAAAGGAAAAGTTTTTCTTTGTTAACTTTTAACGTGAACAACAGGAAATGTAATGAAAAGAATCGTTTTCAGATAAACATAAATGAATGAACTTTGAACAAAGTTCCATTTGGTTTTTGAATACTGTAGAACCGATTTATATACATAACAAACTTGCCCCTACTAACTCATAGTACGACAATCGCTTAGCCTCATGCATAGTCAGCAACAGTGTTCCCACCTGCTGGGACACTGGTCTCCTCTTTGAGAGAACGAGTCAGCCGTCACCCACCACGCGGGCCCAGTGCGGGTTGGTAGATGTCACATGTCTTCGAATTTTTTATTCTAGGTTAGGCTGGTTTCCCCACGATGTCTTCCTTCACCATTTTGAGAGCAGCAGTGATGAGATTGATGTAGTCAAAGTAATGCGCCTGTCTGGGTTCGAACCTACGACTTAAGTCGCGGCCGTTTCCACTGGGCCACATCTGTAGTAAAACTGCTGAACATAATGGAAATAAAAACTTTTTCACAAAAAATAAAACCAACTTCCAAAAAAAACACTACAAAGTGAAAAATAGGTGTCGGTGTCTTTGGGGTTTATTTTCGTTTTTTTGCCACCGACTTCCGAAATCAAAGTTATTTTTCACTTTGTAGTGTTTTTTTTGGAAGTCGGTTTTATTTTTTGTGAAAAAGTTTTTATTTTTCACTTTTTAGTTGTGGTACCTACACAAAACCCCCACAAAAATTTGAATACCTATTACCAGGGCCTCAAGTCTGCTATTACAATAGTGTTAGAATGGTCTGTCATTGATTTCATAATTGTTGATTTTGACAAGTTTGGTAATCTACTAACATATTGGCGTCATTATGACTTTCCAATGGTCAGCCACTGACACTCCATTGAAAGAAATGGCATCTATTGGTAATCTCGTACATAATGAAAAATGAATGACTGACTTAGGCGGTAATCTGCTAAAATTTTGACAGTTACTTTGATTAGTGACCTACCATGAGACCGTCATTGTGCAGTCATTTATTTTAATTCGTTACGAGTATCGTGTTTGTGGAATACAATGATCAACCAATGATCGACCATTATGAATTTAGCAGATTACGAACTTTTAGCAAAATGACAATGGGATCGTGTTGGAATGACGAATTTATAAAAATAGCAGACCCTGCTATGTAAATTACAGTGACAGGAACTATTAGAATATCATCCCTCAAATTATATATATATATATTTTCCCTCAAATTTGTTTTTAGTGTTTGTTCCTTTGCTTGCGTCATATGTACCGCAAATAAACGTATTTTCTTTCTTTCTTTCTTTTTCTTTTCACATATACTAGATGGGAAAAATACGTATTATTATATTAGCTAACTAAAAAACCCCTCGTCAGATCTTGACCAAATTTGTATGGGACCACTTCTGAAGTATGCCCTACCAAAAAAAAAAGAATCATCAAAATCAATTCATAATTGGCAGAGTAATCATGTAACAAACATACAAAAAAAATAAAAAAAAATAACATACAACCGAATTGAGAACCTCCTCCTTTTTGAAGTCGGTTGAAAATAGAAACAGTCAACAGGACACCAGTATTAACTATGTGACATTGACATGACCTTTATGTTGTAGACTTAAAGGCGATGTCAATGTGAATTTTGCAGAGCAAGTTTTACTACTAATATGCGTTTGGCTGTACTTATTATTTGCAGGGGAACATGAAGCAATACCTACTTCAGTTTGGGCAAGCCATTTCCAGTGAAATACTTTTAGTAAGATTAGTTTATTTCGTAAAGGTTTACAGACGTATCCGCCTATTGGATGATAGCTAGAAATTGTATTGAGAATCAATTCAATGTGCAGATATTGGTTCTCAATCCCGCGATAGTATCACTTGGGCATGCTCTCGTGGTTGTGTAGGAGATGTGTATTTGTATTGTTGCAAACAATATACGTGTCGACAAAGCGCTGATTTCTTCACGACGCGCGACGTCAGTAACGTTACATAGATGAAAAATAAATTAATGAATTTTATTCTTTAATTTCATTATTTCAGTTTCCTGGGAACTTTGATTTCCTTGCTGATCTAATGGTCGCAAGCACTTCCGCTGAAATGAAATCCGTATGAAATCCGGGGTTCAATTCCCAGGTCGGGCAGTATTTTTGGGATTTGTCCATCAGAAATTTCCCAGTAGCAGCCGGTTGATGGCAATAGGCTCTCTAATAAATCGGACATAGTACATAACTGGTAAAATGTGGGTGTACTGTAGATACATCTCTGCCCAAACCTTCGGGGAACACAGGCGTGAGTTTATTTCTATTTTCTTTACAATAGACTTTAATTTCGACTTCAAAAATTTACATCTCCGTTGTGTCCTAAGCTTAACGTCATAGTTAACTGTGCCTGTGTGTTTAGGCAGATTCATGCGATGTCCCCGCGATGTGTGCGCGGTTTTATCTTAACGACCCATTTGTCGCGGCATCGGCGCAGGCAGACCTACTGCGGTGTTTTATAACGTTTTTACACTGTAAATGTAGGTACATGTCGGTTTTATTACGGTGTATTGTGAATTTAAGTACGTTTAAATGCGTCACTTAAATGTATTTACATTCCTTAAATAATTATAGGCTCGACTAACAGGTTACACTTTCGTTTATCGCCCAAAAAATAAAATAAAAATAAACGAGCGAACCTCACAGTAGTTTAATAGATGTGTAACATCTAACATCTCACCTTGGTAATAAGTAACATTAAGGTAAACGACGGCTAACTTGAGCACCGTTCAGCTATAGGCTGATTATGCTGTACCGAGTTATTATAATCCTAAAGCTTCAACCTCTTAGTCAAACTGAATATTTACTAAATTCAAACTTCCTTTGCTACATAACAAAACTTACGGCCCATTCATATTCCTTCTTATTTATTGCAAAGATGTATCAACAACTGGTCCGAGCGATCGCTTATCTTGTCAACGAATATAGACTCTATCTCAGAAGGCGCATCAGCCGTATCGCACTAGAACGATGTTTTACGACGGTTCCTGTTTAACTGCTACGGATTTCAAAGGGGTAATGTTTTTGATTTATATTTTATTGAGGTATTTCTTCAAGATATTAATACATAATATGTGCGTGCATGCATAATATCACGCCTGCATACAGCAAAGGGTTAGGCAGAACTGTACACCCATATTAACTGGGCACATAACCATATTCCAGGTAGTTTCCAGGTAGTCAATTAAAGTTAAGTAATGTTTGTTCCAAAACTATTTGATAATTATTGTGTAAACCTCACCACTTTTTCCAATAATAGGGATGATGCCGGGGTAAAAAAAAAACAATTCTATTTAGTCCGTCAGTCAGATAATAAATAGTTATTTTCATCCCACCATCTCGGAAAGAGTATTTTTAATCTTCAGTATCTGAGTGGAAAAGCCGTTTTTATTCTCTAGAGGATAAAGTAAATTGAATTTAGAACATCGTGTGCACTAAGTTTGTGAATTAAAAAAAACATTAAACCTATTTACTGCTACCTCTATGGTGCCGAATATATCATACAACTTTTTTTTAATTTGTTAAAAACTCAGACTCGGAACCTTCTTGGTGTTCTTTTTTCAATTTGCTTTGTACGCGGTTCTTTACGCGGCATTTTTTCACGTCATTGTTAAACCTTAGGTATATTAAAAACAAGAAACTTGAAAACAAGTGAAAAAACTAAAATGAGTGATTCTAGCGACGAGGAAGTTTGCTTGACGCCAACAGAATTGACTGAAACTGTTAATAATGCGCAAATGAGCTTTCTCCCTCAACAATCACGCGAGAAGTATTTAAAACAGTACGATATGTTCAACACGTGGCGACTAGCAAAAGGAGCCAAAACTTTCTCAGAAAACGTTTTGCTGGCATATTTTATAGAATTATCCGAGAACAAGAAAGCAAGCACTCTATGGAGTACGTATTCGATGCTAAAAGCAACAATAAAGATGAAAACAGACAAACATATCGATACCTATCCTAAATTAGTGGCATTTTTAAAAAGAGCCTCATCTGGTCATCAACCAAAAAAATCGAAGGTTTTCACAGTATCTGATATTGAAAAGTTTCTTAACGAAGCACCCGATTCCGTATATTTGGCGGCAAAAGTAAGTCAGTTGCACATTCAGTATCTACTTAAGTATATTAATCTCAATTAAATAGTATACTTAGTAGATGTTGATAGGCATAATTATGCGTTCATATCAATTTTATTCATTTATCTACTACAATACTCTTTACGTTACAGGTTGTTCTTATTATTGGAATAAACGGAGCATGTCGAACTAATGAACTAACACAACTTAATGTCAAAAACATTGAGAAACATTCAGATGACTTACTATTAATTAATTTACCTAATACAAAGACAAAAAGAGACCGCAACTTCGTCATTCGCAAGGAATACGTAACGATTGTTGAGAAATATCAAGCCTTACGCCCGCCTAACACTCCAATCAATCGATTTTTTCTACAGTATCGCAATGGAAAGTGTGTTAGACAGCCTATGGGTACTAATAAAATTGGCAGTATCCCACGAGAAATAGCAACATTTCTTGAACTTCCAGAACCCCTGTTGTACACGGGTCATTGTTTCCGACGAACTTCAGCCACACTTTTGGCTGATTCCGGAGCTGATCTGCTGTCCCTTAAGCGCCACGGAGGCTGGAAGTCCAATGCAGTTGTAGAGGGATACATAGAGGATTCCATCCAAAATAAGTCTAAAATATGTGAAGGCATCGTAGGAGCCATTACACTGAAAGAGCCTCAATCGGATCCTTGTACTGGCCCTTCTACATCAAAAATAAGCCGTTATGAAACACCTAACCATCTCCCTCTCTCTCCAACATTCACGCCAAGGGAATCCGATGAATCGGTACAACTATTAAGTATGACAGATAGTTTACCGAAAAACAGTACACAAGTGACTAACACCAATATTACAGTACCAAACAAAAATATTACACTCAATTTAAATAACTGTAGCAACGTTACTTTAAAATTTTCTTAATTATACCTTAGTATTATTTTGTTATAATTTAAAGATTATTCTGTAATACTTACCTGTCATAATGTAGTAATTAATACCTAAACTGAAATAAAAGTGTACCTATCTTGTGATTGTAAACGTTTTTTTTTTTGCATTTAGTCATTTCCTCGCTGAGGTGGAATGAAAAGTTACGTGTTGCACTCGAGTGCAAAGATTTTTCACCTCGTGCTCTTTTGATTCCCTCGCTAACGCTCAGGATTCTAATTTTGAATCATTCGCTGCGCTCGTGATTCAATTTTAGAATCCTTCGCTTGCTCGGTCATCAAAATTGAACACGCGGTTAAAAAGCAACTTTGCACTCTTGTATAACAATAGTTATTTGTTATACAAGAGTGCAAAGTTGCTTTTTAACCGCGTGTTCAATTTTGATGACCGAGCAAGCGAAGGATTCTAAAATTGAACTTTTCATTCCACCTCAGCGAGGAAATGACTAAATGCAAAAAAAGAACACCAAGAAGGTTCCGAGTCTGAGTTTTTAACAAATTAAAAAAAAGTTGTATGATATATTCGGCACCATAGAGGTAGCAGTAAATAGGTTTAATGTTTTTTTTAATTCACAAACTTAGTGCACACGATGTTCTAAATTCAATTTACTTTATCCTCTAGAGAATAAAAACGGCTTTTCCACTCAGATACTGAAGATTAAAAATACTCTTTCCGAGATGGTGGGATGAAATAGTTATTTGTTATACAAGAGTGCAAAGTTGCTTTTTAACCGCGTGTTCAATTTTGATGACCGAGCAAGCGAAGGATTCTAAAATTGAATCACGAGCGCAGCGAGTGATTCAAAATTAGAATCCTGAGCGTTAGCGAGGGAATCAAAAGAGCACGAGGTGAAAAATCTTTGCACTCGAGTGCAACACGTAACTTTTCATTCCACCTCAGCGAGGAAATGACTAAATGCAAAAAAAAAAACGTTTACAATCACAAGATAGGTACACTTTTATTTCAGTTTAGGTATTAATTACTACATTATGACAGGTAAGTATTACAGAATAATCTTTAAATTATAACAAAATAATACTAAGGTATAATTAAGAAAATTTTAAAGTAACGTTGCTACAGTTATTTAAATTGAGTGTAATATTTTTGTTTGGTACTGTAATATTGGTGTTAGTCACTTGTGTACTGTTTTTCGGTAAACTATCTGTCATACTTAATAGTTGTACCGATTCATCGGATTCCCTTGGCGTGAATGTTGGAGAGAGAGGGAGATGGTTAGGTGTTTCATAACGGCTTATTTTTGATGTAGAAGGGCCAGTACAAGGATCCGATTGAGGCTCTTTCAGTGTAATGGCTCCTACGATGCCTTCACATATTTTAGACTTATTTTGGATGGAATCCTCTATGTATCCCTCTACAACTGCATTGGACTTCCAGCCTCCGTGGCGCTTAAGGGACAGCAGATCAGCTCCGGAATCAGCCAAAAGTGTGGCTGAAGTTCGTCGGAAACAATGACCCGTGTACAACAGGGGTTCTGGAAGTTCAAGAAATGTTGCTATTTCTCGTGGGATACTGCCAATTTTATTAGTACCCATAGGCTGTCTAACACACTTTCCATTGCGATACTGTAGAAAAAATCGATTGATTGGAGTGTTAGGCGGGCGTAAGGCTTGATATTTCTCAACAATCGTTACGTATTCCTTGCGAATGACGAAGTTGCGGTCTCTTTTTGTCTTTGTATTAGGTAAATTAATTAATAGTAAGTCATCTGAATGTTTCTCAATGTTTTTGACATTAAGTTGTGTTAGTTCATTAGTTCGACATGCTCCGTTTATTCCAATAATAAGAACAACCTGTAACGTAAAGAGTATTGTAGTAGATAAATGAATAAAATTGATATGAACGCATAATTATGCCTATCAACATCTACTAAGTATACTATTTAATTGAGATTAATATACTTAAGTAGATACTGAATGTGCAACTGACTTACTTTTGCCGCCAAATATACGGAATCGGGTGCTTCGTTAAGAAACTTTTCAATATCAGATACTGTGAAAACCTTCGATTTTTTTGGTTGATGACCAGATGAGGCTCTTTTTAAAAATGCCACTAATTTAGGATAGGTATCGATATGTTTGTCTTTTTTCATCTTTATTGTTGCTTTTAGCATCGAATACGTACTCCATAGAGTGCTTGCTTTCTTGTTCTCGGATAATTCTATAAAATATGCCAGCAAAACGTTTTCTGAGAAAGTTTTGGCTCCTTTTGCTAGTCGCCACGTGTTGAACATATCGTACTGTTTTAAATACTTCTCGCGTGATTGTTGAGGGAGAAAGCTCATTTGCGCATTATTAACAGTTTCAGTCAATTCTGTTGGCGTCAAGCAAACTTCCTCGTCGCTAGAATCACTCATTTTAGTTTTTTCACTTGTTTTCAAGTTTCTTGTTTTTAATATACCTAAGGTTTAACAATGACGTGAAAAAATGCCGCGTAAAGAACCGCGTGCAAAGCAAATTGAAAAAAGAACACCAAGAAGGTTCCGAGTCTGAGTTTTTAACAAATTAAAAAAAAGTTGTATGATATATTCGGCACCATAGAGGTAGCAGTAAATAGGTTTAATGTTTTTTTTAACTCACAAACTTAGTGCACACGATGTTCTAAATTCAATTTACTTTATCCTCTAGAGAATAAAAACGGCTTTTCCACTCAGATACTGAAGATTAAAAATACTCTTTCCGAGATGGTGGGATGAAAAAAATATTAGACACGTATTTTTTGCTATAACATAATTATTAATACAAAATAACTTAGACATCATCTCTATTATTGATTTATTATGTACTTATATTATTAAATTGTGATTAAAACTTCATATACGAAAAATGAGACGGTAAAATGAATCTCAATTATCAAATGAAAAATATCTTTACGGTATTTTAAAATAAAAAATACTTTTTTAAGTATTTAGATTAGACAATCAAATCAAAGCACTCTATTGTAAGTAGCACTGTAAATTGGCATCCACGGGTTCGTTTTCTGATCCATTTCTTTACATTTTCATCTGATGCTTTTGGAACAGTAGATTTAAATGAAAAAATCCGATACCTACTTAAATGACTACTCAAACTCAAATCACTTATTTCAAATAAACCAATTACAGGTACTTTTGAATTGTCAAGGGGTCGGTCAGTCAGAAAGATGAAGCTAGCGTAGTAGGTTCCTATGAGAACGGGCAAGAAACTCCACGGACACTCTTTAAAATCAAAATATTGGTTACATCATTCATGTTGAAATTATACATGTGAGAACAATGTAGAAAGGCGTGCACGTTAAAAGCGTCTGTAATAAAAATATAAAAACAAAAATAATTTAAAAATTAAAATAAGCCATGGCAGCTAAGAGATGACCAGTCCCCACTGACGGCGCCCGTTCACGAACATGACCTATGGATCAGCATCATTTAGTTCAACCATTTTGAAGGGAACTTAATGATCCAACACTCTTACCTTGAACCTGTATGTACCAGACCTGGCGAAATGTAGTTCCTACGTCTGCCTACTCTCTATACCTTGGCAGGTATTATGATGCTGATGATGTTATAATTATTATTAGAAAATAATGTCATGTAACATTTTTATAATTTGGATACTAATACAACTTTTCTCTTTCCTTCACACGCGTCACATATGGCGCCACCTATCGACACTAGTTCCAAACTGCACTAGCTAAAGTTAGTGCAATATACAGACTAACTTTAGTGCAGACTACACTAAACTGCGTTGGAACTAAATCGTTATGATTTCTAAACTTACACGCAAAAACTAACCGGACTGGGATTAAATAAGTTTGGGATTGTGAACTGTTTTAGTTTCTACTAGGTTTTTGGCACGGCTTTGCTCTGAAAAGATTGCCATTTTCAGATTTTTATGTCGGCTTACTCTTATGAAAAGAGAACCGGCCAAGTGCGTGTCGAACCACGAACAATTAAGGGTTCTGTAGTTGCGATAAATCTATCCCAGGAATAAACTTAACTTAACTTGCGCCATCCCATCTTCCTGGCTCAGCGTGCTGTGCTGGCGCTGCCACTGCAGCTGTAGAAAACCTCAAGCGGCGAAAGTATAATAACCTTATGGTAACTATATAAGGTAACTATATTTTCGAGCCGTTTGGGGTCGAAACCCTAGGGCCGTGGGGTCCGAGTGCTCATGGTCTGTTCAATGAAATCTCCAAACGACTGGTCTACCCGTGGTGGTGGTGGTGGACTTCCCGTAGCTAATAAATATAGCGTCGAAAAATTCAGCCGCATCGCTGTCGACTGGTAGTGTGCCCAAGAGACTGGCCGCATTGCCACGTTGTATGGCAATGCTTGCTGACCAAGGTAAAAGCCAGCCCTTGGGCTTTTACCTTGGTCAGAGGCTAAGCATTGCAGTCTCACAAGACATTGCTTCTTGCCAAATTTCATGATTCTATGTCAACGGTACTTACTATAAAACCCATACCATATAATATAAAGCTCTAAAAAATCCAAAAATGTCGCAAAAATAGCCGTATTTGTTTATTATTACGTTGACTTAGTAGCTTGATTTTTTAGAGCTTCAAGGGACCGTAGAACCTACGTATTGATATTAATTACAATTTGATACCTACACGCGTTACTGAAAAAAAGGATCTTGACAGACAGACAGACGAACAGACAACGAAGATTCGATAATGGTTTCGTTTTTTTTTTTTGTGAAGTACGGAACCCTAAAAAGGTTGATATGATTGACAAATCATAAACAACAGTGAGCTTACTTATTTCGAGGATGAAAAAATCGTACTTGCTGTCAAAAGGCTCTGACGGTATTTGAATCTGAGACCTCTAGCGTGTGTGGGGCACACACGCTAGAGGTCTCAGGCACCCTCAGGGCAACTATAGCATTTACACAAAACTTATAGAAGTAAGTACAGGGATCACAAAGGGGCTTAAAATGTACCGCTTTGTGGATGCTCCATTGGTGAACAAAATATAATAATATAGGTTATTACTAACACTAGTTTCTAAGTTGTGTGTATGTATACTAATCAAATCGACGAGACTTCATTACCATTATTCTGCCCAAATGGACTCAACCTGCTAGCTGGGTCCGAAATAAAAAAAATGTTAAATTGTTTTGGCATTAAAAAAGCTTTTTCGATCGCTTTATTAGAAGAGAGAAGAATTTCTTGAAAGAAAAAATAATAACATTTTAAATTTTCGTGATCTTAAACTTTAATTTGGGTTCTTTCAATCCACAGCTGCGACGGGTCAGGCCGACGTTTTCCAATCTAGTTTTAACGTCAATACCACTATTGCGACGTGGATGTTTGCGGAAAATAATATCGGTCGTTTTGCCGCCATTAATAGAAATAAATTTGCATCCCTGATGACACGTCGTTCGCGGTAGGACCAACAGTATTCACAGTGTGTTCGCAGATCGGTGGGAGTCCCCGATGTTGTCAAGTCAAGTCAAATAATTTATTTCAATTAGGCACAAAAAAGGCACTTTTGAACGTCAAACTTTACAAAAAATAATAAAATCTGATTCTAGTCGCCCATTCCAAAAGGTAGTTTTCGTATGGAGAAGAATGGGCAAGAAACTCCACCGTTACTCTTTAAAAAAAAAAAAATCGCGAGTTGCGGAGGTGGATACAACTCCAAGCTGAACTTTAATCGTACCTACATATGTGATTCTGTGTCTGCACCTACTAACACTAGATGTTAAGTAAACTTGTTACTAATTCTTTACCTTATGCACTGTCTGAAATAAAAGTTTTCTATTCTATTGCTTGCATTCAAGTACTTACATCATCATTTGACTTTGTACCATTGTTTTCGCTAAACCACTTAACCAGCCATTAAACGCACTCCTATAATAACGACTATAATATTATAAGAACTATTATAACCCTCATAAGCAGTGCGACTAATACCTCAATCTTTTGTACCCACTCTCGCCTCACACAAGTTGCTATTCAAGAAACCTTTCCAAAATAAATATCACTATGTCTCCTTCATGTGTAATTTTTCTAATAGGTTAGAGGGAGGCAAGTACATATAATAATTACATAGTTTCGTCGGCATAAAGTTGTGTTCTCACTTGGCGATAGATGCTGGGAAATTGTTGCTTCGTGCGTAGTACTCGCAACCGGCGTGCGTGTATGACCAGATGTAACGGTCTGTAGTTTCTGCCTAGTCCTATGGGAAGAAGGCGTGAGTTTTATATAGTATTATATAAATGAATGTATTTAGTTGTTTCGTTACCGCTTTAAATCTAAGATGTGAACTCCAAGGTTATGGTGGCAACAAAGACACCTTTCAGTTGCTTGCTGTAGGTCACCACTTCTTCTTCACATAATATTGTTTTGAGTAGTCCAGACTAACAATTGCAATTCGACTACAATCATCACTACTACACATCGAATAATAAGACGAATTTTTAACATATGAATCAATGGTTTAAGAATTTTCTTCACAATCCGCAGAATTATGAGAGAAAATGTGTTACGCAATAAAATGTGATGCTGTCTTCCTTGACATTCTTCAATAGTGTATATTATTAATGTTGGCTGTGTTGCGGCATGTTGTCTGGTCTGAGCACGTTGTTAGTCCGCTAAATAAGTATGGTTATCTAAATGAGAAGCACTCCGAGTGTATCGTGCAGATAATGTGACGGGCATTCTTTGTAGCAGAGTAGGTTTTGTATGTATGATTTTATATGTAAAAGAAAAATATTTTTTTTTAAATTGCTGACATACGCAGGCTGAACATTTTTTCTATAATGAATTATTTTTTTTTGTAATTTTCATGTCGTTTTCATGTTAAACAATCATAAATGCCTATGGTTCCATTGTGCGTTTTTCTCTAGGAGCTATAGTTTAGAAGCCATGAATATTGGCTTGAAAAAAAAAACACCCTGTATCAAGAAGCCAAGCTTATCAGCTTGTGTATCACATCCAGCGAATCCTTTCACGGTAGAGTGCACTACATGTGGAGTGTCGCGACTCGTGAGTATCAAGAGGAGGCTCCTAACGTAAGGTCAACAATGCTATCGAGTTCACTTCCGCGAAGCTGAGCGAAGTCGATTTGGACATTTTTGTTATAAAATTATGAGATAGCACGCAGTTTAAAGCCTCATCTGTAAATCTGCTGTGAAAATTCACGTTTCATATCGTAATTGACTACATTTTAAAAATATTAAGGCCCTTGTTGTAAGGAGCTTAATATTTTTAAAATGTACCAAATCAATGTACAATACCATTTCTTGATTTCTGTATCCTTAGTTCGAATAAACCTTTTATATTTTTTTAGGATTCCGTTGCGGAAGGGTGTCAAACGGAACCCTGGTACTAAGCCTCCGCTGTCCGTTCGTACGTCTGTCTGTCAGCGGGCTGTATCTCATGAACCGTCTAATTTTAGAAATGTTAACAGACTGTGTATTTGTATTGCCGCTATAACAATAAATAATGGGGCGCCCACATTAGAGCTCTTTCAGGTAGATTAAGTTCAGCTGCATATGCAGTAAGAAAAATAAGGCAGTTGACTGATATAGCCACAGCTAGGTTAGTATACTTTGCTTATTTCCACGGTATTATGTCTTATGGCGTTCTGCTGTGGAGATCGGCAGCTGACGTAGATTCAATTTTTATTTTACAAAAGAGGGCAATTCGCGCTATCTATAAAATGGGTCCTCGCGAGTCCCTTAGAAATAAATTCTAAGAAATTGATATACTGACTCAGCCTTCTCTTTATATCTTAGAAAGAATTTTGATTTTCCTTCTGCCCATGTGGCATCCCTGGTACCTCATTAACGGCATTACTATTATTAATATGTAAATGTCTTTTAACTGCTCCCAAACTATGATGATTATTTTATTTTACCGTTTTTTTTTCTTTTACACGCTTATTACTTATTTATTTAATACTTCAAGCACAGAAATGTACAGAGGAGGACTTAATGCCACAGACATTTTCTACCAGTCAACCTTTGGGTGATGCAGAGACGTTTGTCTCTGGTAGGTGCAATTACGAGAAATTGAGGGATATTTTTAAAGTAGTACGCTTTTTTGACATAATCTTTTCGTTATTTGGCCTTCAATATTCTATATTTTTTAATACATTAGATTTGTTACAGCTGTAGTGGCAATCATATCATTTGGTATAAATAGGTTTTTATTTTTATTTTCTTATTTTTCTTTTAGATTTTGTGAATGTGAGAACGTTGTAGGCTTAACAGACTTGTAGATCTGTCGACCATTTTCTATCTTGCTAAGTACCTGGTACTTGTTGATAGGCCTACACTGTCCTCTCATACCTATTGACACTGTAATTTGAAAACAAGGAAAATACCATTTACTTTTAAAAGAGTAACCGTATAGTTTCTTCCCGGCTCTTCTCCATAGGAAACGACCAATTAGAACCGTGCAACTAGCTTTTGACGATACATAAGTGCATGTGAAATAAAATATTTTGATTTTTGAATAAAAATAATGAAAAATAAAATTAACTTAACTTTATACTTTAAACGTTACGTTACTTTAAAAATCAGGTTTCTTGTATGGACAAGAAACCTGTTTTTGTCGGCGTTTTTGCTCGATCTTTACACGGAACCGGTAATATAAAAAGTCAATTGGATGACGTAATGACGACAGCCAATCATAAAACCTGAAGCTTTCGTAGAACGTTACCTATACCATGAAAGTTAATCGATCGATTTGCGATGTTGCTACGGGAAGTCAAATCTATAACAAAATCGGTAAAGTACAGTTACCATTTAGTCATATAAGACTGCATATAATATTTGGATGAAGTCCTTGGTTTGATCCCTAGGTTGGGAAAAGTGGTTCCTATAAGCATTTAGATGAGGAATTAGTATTAGACTAGTCTGGATTTATGCTCGGATGATGGCAATAGGCTCGCCCAATATATTATTATGGGAATTATAAACATAAATGGCAAATTTTCAAACACTTGTCGTTTCAAATACAGGCTTAGTAAATAGTTACTAATAGTTAGTTAATTAGTACTAGTTATAATATAATGTTAGTTAGCTCGATGTACACTATTTCAAATCCTGCTCAGTTTCAACTCAACCACAGCCATTTAATCCCAATTCATATGTTTTATGCATGAGTTGGACCGAATATTTGATCAAACCGTTTTGCAAACGCATTGTTCCCCGGAGTGTTGGTGCAAACATTGGTCGAACGATTATCGTCCAATTATTTGTGTCGTGCAAACAGAATCGTGTTGGTTGAAGTGTTGTGCTTGAATTAATAGTTTGTGATGTGATTTATATTGTTTTTAGTAAGTATGTATTTTGAAGGTTATAGACCAAACAGCAGTGGTGGCCCAGTGATAGCGGCCGCGATTTACGTGTCGTAGGTTCGAACCCAGGATGCCACTTTATGTAATTTATTTCATCACCGTTGAAAACATCATGAGGAATTTATGTCCTAACACTAATAAATTCGAAGACATGTGTGACATCAAGCACTGGGCCCGCGAGGTGGATTATGACCCACTCCCCCCCATCACAGAGAGGAGGCCTGTGTCCCAGGAGTGGGAACGGTGCAGCCAGATTATGCTAGAGCAAGCAGAGCTACCAAGGCTATGGTTTTAGCTGTCGTGCTATCGACAGTGACAGACAAATACAAAGACGTCAACCCGCACTCTTTTCATGACTATTAGTAGAGAGAACGTAAAGTTATCTACCAGTCTCTTGGGTACATTACCAGTCGATGCGGATGAATTTTGCGACGCCGTATTTTAGTTTTAGATAAGATATTAAATTGTTTATTTTTATTTTTTATTAGGTAAAGTTGTTATTCATGTATATTTCATTTTTAATTCAAAGAATCTACCTTTTTATTCACATAACACATAACATCACGCCTTGTTTCCCCGAAGGGTTGGGCAGAGGTGTACCTATAGTACACCCACATTTCGCCAGTTATGTTTACGTCCTATGTAATAGGGGGCGAGCCTATTGCCATCAACCGGGCACAAATCCAGACTCCGGGCTGCTACTGAGAAATTCCAGAAAGTAAAACCCAATGACACATTGCCCAACCTGCCTAACCTACAGCAGAAGCCCTTATGACTACTAAACCAACAAGGCAATACCACCATTAGACCTTATTATTTTATCAATCAATAACAAATTATTATTGAAAGTCTATAATTATTCGTTCGAAAACCCTTAATATTAGACGGAGAGACATTTAAACTTGACTCAACTGATTTAGTTTACGTACAATGACGCCAGTAGCACGCCTCCGCCATCTGGCGGACTGAGTCTGAGTTTTAGGAGACAAATTGGCAGATTTGAATTAAAGAAGACGTTTAACTGATAAGAATGACAAAATTATATTATAAGTGTAATCATTACACTTAAAATAATAATCAATGTTTGAAAAAAAGGTCTCTGTTACATCATCCTTTAAATGTATGACTGTTTTGGCTAACACCTATTCTCTTATAGCATTGAACACAATGCTTACTCACTGCGGTTTTACTATTCAGTCAAGATTTTCCGCAGACGTTTTTCAGTACCGTAAGACAGAGTTTTCTAGAAGATAAAAATACATACACTGGATAAACCTCATAAACTAAATTAACTAACAAACTACTAACATACTTTTTTTTTTTTTTTTTTTTAATCTTTATTTATTTAGAGGCTTTTACCTTACAAAGGTACGTCAGCCTCATCATACCCTAATCTAATTAATTAATACACGTAATTATACCTAATATTATTAGTAGGTACTATTATTGCGTAAGCGAGGGAGATTGTGATGCGGCAACCATTTCATAAATTAGTTTCGCTTCTCCCGAATTAGGTGTAGATAGTATTCTAATGAAAGCCCCAACATCAAACATATTAACTTTTAACTCCCGCATCACTATTTCCCTTTCTCTTCTGTTCTTTTCACATTCCACCAGCAAATGTTGGACATCTTCGACTTTACTACACACTTGGCAATTAGGGGACTCGACTTTTTTCATTAGGTGTCCAAATTTCCTGGATGGAAAATGACCAGAACGCAATCTATGTGCCATAACAACATACGACCTCTTTGCATGACTTTCAGCGAACCAAGGAATTCGAGGAGGCTCACTTTGCATAGTCTTATACCATATGCCTTTTTCTTTAGACTTCCTGTCAAAATACTCTTTAAAACGATTGTAGCATAAGTTCTTGTAATAACTAAGTATTTCTGTGTAGAACGGAGCGATGTCAATTTCCCCTCCTTCCAAAATAGCATTTTTTGCAAACATGTCAGCCTTTTCGTTTCCATGTATACCAATATGAGATGGAATCCATTGCAACCTCAAATGAATGTCACCAAGTTCATAAAATAGTCTTAGAATTACATAAGCTATCGGTATACCTCTGCAACCAGAGGCGCATCGAGCTAAATGCATTAAACCACTTTTGCTATCCGTGCAAATAACAATGTTTTCATTTACAAAGTGGTTCGCATTTTTCCAACTAATTAAGTTCTCTAGCGTTTTTGAAATTGCAACGAGTTCCATCGTCATTACAGATACGTTTGTATCAATAGACTTAAACATCGCCGAAGTTCCATCACTCAAACTATAATAAGCGGCACCGCATCCACTTTTGCTCTTAGACCCATCAGTAAAGTACATTTTCCACCCCGGGTACTTTTCACTAAGTTCCTTGATAACATCGACTTTAAGTGATGTAACATCATGGCTGCGTTTTGCTGCTTTGACACATTCTAACTTACAACTAATTTTATCCCGTACTTTTATACCTGTCACCCATTTCTCCAGTGTGTACATGTCCAAAATACTTGAACAATGTATATTACGGAGTTTACACTCATTATAAACGGTCACCAGCAACGGTTTTTTCTTATTGTTCCAGTATCTTGTGACTGAAAGATCATTCAGTTTATCTATTAATTTAATAGTTACATTGTTCGAACATGACATACTTTTTATACAGAATTTGTAAGCTAAGTATAATCTCCTAACGTACAAAGGAGGAATGCAAATTTCAGCTTCCATTACGTGTATTGGAGTGCTTTTTATAAAACCACCTATACTTCTTAAATACTGGTTCTGAATTTTGTCCAGTTTACCTAAATGACTCTTTGCACTATTATCATAGAGAAAACAACCGAAGTCAATCCTACTGCGTACCAATGAAATATACAAAGATCTAAGATGTTTCGGATGGATTCCCCAAGTCAGCCCCGCCAGAACTTTAAATAAATTTAAAAACTTTGCCGTCTTTTCCTGTATTTCATTAATATGCCTTTTCCATAGAAGTGACCTATCTAACCAGATACCTAAGTGTTTCACACAATCTACTGAGGAAATTGGTAAGTTGTTAATTGTAAGTTTCAACTGTCGTCTTCTTCTACCTCTACTAAAAAGACACATCTTTGATTTGTCTGATGACATTTCTAGACCCATATCATCAAGCATTACAACCATTGAGTTAAGAGCAACTTGCATTTCCGATTCCGCGTGGTTTAAATCTTTATGGCTGAGGTAAAATACGAAATCATCCGCGTACTGCGAAACAATTACATTCTCAATCTGTTGGCAAATTGTTGATGTAATAATATTAAAAAGCATCGGTGAGATTGGGTCGCCCTGTGCCAACCCCCTGCTTGCTCGTCTAACATCAACAGTTCGTCCATCACTACCACTTCTTATCATCAAGTATCGCTCTAATAGAAATGAATTTAAATAACTACAAACTTTTGAGCCAATTCCCAAAACATCCAATGTCTGAACAACCTTTTCCACTAAGACATTGTTATAAGCATTTGTAATGTCCAGAAAGCAAGCCAACGTAGGGTCATTTCTAGTGAAACCCAATTGAACATAAGTAGATAGTCTTGAAATGCAATCTAAGCTAGATTGAGCTCTCCTAAAACCAACCGTGTAAGGTGACAAAATTGAATGTTTCTCAATATACCATTCTATTCTTTTTCCGATCATATTATGGAATATCTTACAGACACAGGATATAAGAGATATTGGCCTAAGTTTAGTCTCTGTATTTGTGTCGTGTCCAGCTTTAGGAATAGCAATAACTGATATCGCACGCCATTGCTTTGGGATATCTCCACTTCTGTAAATATCATTATATACCCGGAGAAGAAACTCCTTGGCCTCACACGGAAGATTATAAATCATAGAGTACGTTATTCCGTCATTACCCGGAGCAGTGTCCTTCTTTTTTAAAATATTCTCTAATTCTTCCATTGTAAATGCTGATTCAATTAAAACGTTCTGCGATTTGAATACTGGTGGTAAATTTATTACGGAATCCGGTGTGAGTGAATATAATAAACCTTTTAGTTTTTCCTCCGATACACAAACTTTAGCTTGACGATAACCTTTAAGCCATCTCATCTTTCGCCACATATCAGAAACTGAACAAGTTTCATCTATGCTACTACAGAATTTTTTCCAGCCGCTATCTATGGCTTTCATTATTAAATTATGTGCATGTGCCCCTTTCTCTTCCAATCTTGTAAGATTGTCAGGAGTAGGATTTCTTCTGAATTTGGCTAAAGCCAACCTACGTTCAGCCACTGCTCTAGATAATGTTGGATCCCAATACTCTTTTGGCTTAAAATTCCTTAAGGGACTAGTACAAATTTTAATCATAGGTATGTGCTTATTCGCTGCCATATCAACTTTTTCTAAGAAATAGTCGTATAATGCCTGAATATTATTGCTGACGTCCACTACCCCAGAAAAAGACTCTGTAAGCTCATGACGATAGGCCTCCCACTTTGCATTTTTGAAGTTTCGTCTTTTGTTATACTCGATGTGTTCTTGAAAATTCATCGAAATCTTCATTACGAGGTGATCACTACCTAAATTTTCGTTCATTACAGCCCAATGAAATCTAATAGCGATGTCAGATGATGCTAATGTGATGTCCGGTGATGATCTTTGTATATTTCCATTAACTAACTTGACCCGGGTTGCCTCTCCACTATTTAATGTCATAAAGCCGTGTTCCAAAGATGAGTCCAATATTTGAGTTCCACGCTGATCCGTTTTATAAGACCAGTTCGTATGGTGACCGTTAAAGTCACCTGCAACTAATGATTTTTTAGGCACTAACGAGAAAATATTGTCCCAATCTGATGATGTTGTACGCACTGAAGATGGACAGTAAATAGATACAACATGTTCTAAGCTCTTACAATTAAGTATTTTTATACATATAACTTCTATACCTACATTATTTAAGCTAATAGGGCATACTTGCGCCTGTATTGATTTATGGATAATTATCGCGACACCACCGTAAGAATCGTCTCTGTCTTTTCTGTATATATTATAACCTCTCATATTCAAACGAACGTCTGGATTAAGCCAGGTTTCACTTACAATAACGATATGTATTTTTTCTTGCCCAAGTAACGCGTCTAAACTAGGTGATTTTGGCTTTAAACTTTGACTATTCCATTGTAGTATATTGATCAAAGCGTCTTTACGATAATTATCCATTTAAAAATGTTAACAGCCATTGACATAAATTTCTTTCAATTAAATACTGCTTAACAAATACCTTGCATTCCTCGTATATTACTTTCAACACCAACATTATTTTTTCTTCAAATCCTTTCTCTGAATAAACTATTTCTTTAATTTTTAAAAATATTTCTACAAATCTGAATTTTCTTTTCTTCTTCTTTTCAGCGTCTTCCTTTTCCGATTGTGTATTTTCCTGACTACTTCCAATTATCTCATCTTCCATAGAAAAAGTTCCCCACTCTGTTTCCATAAATGTAGTTTGATTTTCTCGCCCGTCTTTATATTTATTTTGCTTCTTAGACCTGTCCACTTTTTGTTTTTGTATTTGTCTGTTTCCTAAGATTTCTGTTTGATTGCATGTACTTTCTTCAGTTATGACTTCTTGTGTAGTAACTGTCGATTGCACAGCACTACTGTAAGTTTCCTTCAATGTAATTTGACTCTCCTCCGTTCTTTCATCAGAATCCTCAATTGGACCCTGTTAAGCAGAAAAGATCCAACCAACATTTTGTTACTTTTGAGTAAATACGATTTGAAGTTTAGGAGTGAATATAAAACTAACAAGCAGAGGAATACAAAAACGGAATGTTATTTATGGTAACACAGTAAATTAGCATTATTTTAAAGGTAACACCACAGGAAAGTTGAACACAGTTTTCCTGATTTTCTTAAAAAACTACGCGTGGATCTTTTATGCAATAAAAAAATTGTCAGTAACATTTTTACACGGGTGATCCAAATAAAAAATATATGAAGGTTTAAAAATCGTTATTATAGGGAACACATATTTTTTTTTACTTTTAATTTATTATGTAGCCCGACGTTTCGGACACTTGCCCCGTGACAAAGGATCGTAAATAGTGTCCGAAATTTCGGCTTAAATAATTGATATTGTGAAAGCAAATAAAACGCTATATCCATAAGTTTGAAAGGGTACGTACAACTCAATAAAGTTCTGATCCACAATCGATCTAATAGGATCGCAATCTTCTTCCACTTCAAGCTCAAAATCAGGTTTCCCCGAAAATCCATCTACATCATCTTCTATATTACTGTCTCCTGTCATTTTTTGTAGGACGGCTGAGCATCGCTCGGAATCAAATGCATTAAGCTTCTGATGTCGTTCAACTTAGCTTCTGGTATCATCTTACAATGAGGCCAAAGCATTTGCATAAGGTTTTTTGATATCAAGCGTGTTCTACCGCGTTTTTTTTCAAATCTAATTCTATGAATACAAAAGAATCATCTTGACTGTACCGCATGAACAAAGAAAACATAGCCTCCTTTTATAGCAAAATTTCTCTCGTCTTCAGCCACGATACTTTTTCTTTAGAAAGTTTTTTCTATTACTTAGTTATAATATTCTCCAGTGCACGTGAACTATGAAAATCTGTTGATTCCATGCGGTGAACTTGAAGAGGCATATATTTCTTGCAGGTTCTCATGACATTTAAGTAGTCCTCAGGCGACACTCTTTGTTGGTACTTCAACGGATTTTCCATTTTACCGAAATCTGTGTCGTTTGGCAAAAAGTTCATGCTTATTTGCTGCAACGTTGGGTGGTCTTCTAAGAAAGCTTTCAGCATAAGAGTAAGCTTGATGTTGCGGTTTTGGCCGCCACAGGAATAGATCCACAGAATAAGGTGCATTACTCCTTCTCTCATCTTCTCGTCTCTCTGACAGGTGTTTGATGAGACAAGATCCGACTTCCTGTGCCTGCTTCGCTTCCCACCCAAACGTTGCAGTGGCCTTGATAATTGGAACCTATATGTATACCCAAATTATACAACCATATCTGGCGTTTGTTGGGATACGCGGAAGTGGCAGTGTTTTTTCCATGTCAAATGCTATAGTTTCTAAGTTAGGATTATTTTTGGCAAGAATCATGTCATTCTTCATATATTTTTGTAGGTCTTCTGCAGTTTTGAGATGCTTTTCATGTTCTTTTATAATGTTGTTCTTTTCTCCTATTTTTGTAGTTGTATTCTTTTTATTTTCATAGGAATCACATCTATTGCAAGTGTCTTTGTTTAATGGTTTAGTGCGGAAATTAAACTTTGTTAAAAATATTTGTTTAACTTTTAGGTATGAAATTGGCTTAATTCCTGCATAAGTAGCTTCTTCACAGTAAAGTTGGTAAATCTTTGAAAAGGTCAAGTCGGGTCTTAAAAAGTTTGCATCTCCTGCTTCCTGGCGACATGAATGAGAAACATACTTGGGTAGTTTTCCTAAAAAAAAATCGCACTCAGCAGAAACTTTATTGCGGCCTCCGTTCATACCCCTTTTGTCAGTGATAGAATCAGCTCATTTTTTATTACGTTAAGAAATGATTTTATTTTTAAGCAACAAGTTACAAAAAAAAAACTTTCAAAGTAATATCAACTAAAATAATTTAAATTATTGTCTGTAGAAACATTAAAAAAATATTGGTGTTACCAGATAGCGTGTCTGTTAGAACTAAATCTAAAATTTCATATTATACAATATACTGTCAAACCTCTTGGTTCCTGTGTAATCCGAATGATTCAACAAAACTATTTTGTATAAAAGATCCGAGCCGCTTGGTACACTCTACATTAAAAGTGATAGAGAAAAAGTATTTTGCGGAAAGGATCCAACCTGTTTGGATTCAAAAAAATAATACATTTAATTTTTTTGAGATCCAAGAGTCATGGATCTTTTTTGTTTTTCTTTTAAAACGTTATATGTGTTTTGGTACATGTAGTGTCATAGAGGTTTGTTTGGTGAAAGTGGTCAGACTGCTTGGATCTTTTTTGCGTATATAAAGTTCGATGTGTAGATTCTAACTATATATAAAACTCGATTTTCGACAAATTGCTGGTTGGATCTTTTCTGCTTAACAGGGTCCAATTGCTACAACTATACTGTCTTTTTTGTTGTTCTTTAGATATATTTCTAAGGCTTTTCTATAGGATATGTTTTCTATACTCATTAGAGTTCGAATCTCTTTTTCTTTTAAGAAGGCAGGGCACGTTTTGTCAAGCGCCATGTGAGGTCCTTTACAATTAGGACATATTATTCTGTCTGTTTCACAGTTTTCATGCTCTTTGCTACATTTAGGGCACAACATTTTTTTTGTTGGGCAGAATTTCTTAATATGCCCGAATTTCCAACAGTTGGAGCATTGAGAGACAGGAAATACATATCTTTCTACTCTAAAACGGCAACCATAAGCAAAAATATATTCTGGAGTTGTAGGGCTCTCAAAACACACACGCACAGTCTCACTGTCCACCCACTCCCTGTCCTGACTGATACGCCTTAGTCTTCTAACTGATAATATTTTGCATGAGGTCTCTAATGACTCTAATATCTCTGACTCACTCAGTTCCAAGTCTACACCCTTAATTATTCCGTAAGATAAGTCGAGTTGGTTAACAAATTGAATTCTTACTCCTAAATCAACGAACTTCTGACATTTGATTAACTTTTCTCCATCTTCTTTCTTAGCCATATGTATAAAAACCTTGTAGGGACTCTTATAGTTGATTCTCAATATGTTTTGAATATTCTCACTTTTCAATAATTTTGCTAATGCCATTTGTTTGGGCAAGACTTCTAAGGACGTTAAGCTCATCTTATATGTGTCATCCATATTGTTTTCTCTTATCTCCTTCCCCGATTCGCTTTCAATTCCAGACTCACTCCTTAAAAGCCGCTTAGGACGCCTTCTGATCACCGTTATAAAACCCTCTTCACTGCAGCTTTCATCACCTTTTTCCCTGGCCCTTTTCTCCGTTATTCTTCCACTATCCATCTCGCAATCCTTCTGGTTACTACTATTACTTGCCTCACCCTCGAAGGAAATCGAAGTAATCATCGAATCGCTGTTTTCCGCGTTATTTCCGTCACTTTTTTCTTCCATTCTCAACTTATGGATTATCGTGGGTACTCCGAAAAAAACTTGACGTAAGCGATACGGAGTAAACAAACTACGTGCGCTCGCGTCGACGTCTCGCGCGCGTATGTACTAACATACTTAAATCCTCAACACCATTCTCCTGCCGATATCTCAATTTATTTGTGGTCGGCGCAACATGTCCTCCTCGTCCAGACTTCTCTTTTAGTCGACATCTGAGTAGTTACTCTCTTATATGACATATTTCACACATCTTTATCAAATTAAAATATGGCCAAACATTCCAGTTCGAATTTCAAGTTTTTTAATAAAACACCACTTATAAATGCCACAGTGGCTACTAGGTCCATAAATCTGCGTTGGCGACCACACCGCACTGTGTTCAGGATATGGGTAGTCGTTTATGGCACCCGTGAGTGGCCACACGGCATATTACTTACAACAGCTTTATAACATCACCCTTGTATTCCCCGAAGAGTTAAGCACATGTGTATATAATACACCCACATTTCGTCAGTTCTATTTAAGTTCCATGTATTAGGGGACGAGTCTTTTGTCATTAACTGGGCTCAGATCAATAAAACGAGCAAATAATTATTTAAAAACACTGCCAGAGCAGAGGATTGAACACAAGACCCTGCGCTGGAAAAACCCAAAAACACTTTGCTCAACTTGGGAATCGAATCCAGGACCACATACTCAGCAGTCGTGCTTACAACCACTAGACCAATGGGGCAGTAATTCCTACTTTTTAATACCCTAAGATGGATATCTGCCCACATGACACAGATAAACCAAACCCGTTCATATCACACATCGCCATCAACACTACGTACTTATAACACTGAATTTTTATCACTACACCTAAATGCGACCTTTCCAATTTTACGCAAAGAAATTACATTTTGTCACCAATCAATATTTTACCCTATTTTAAAGGTTTTAAAGTTGATTCTCGTGTGTAAGTGATCGGTGTTTGGAGATTTCAGAGGATTTCATGAAAGCAGGCGGAAATCGGGCGACTCGTCCTAAAGACACTTCTTAAAACGGAGAGGGTGCGTGTGAGTGACGGCGGGAAACGAGCTCAGGAACACATACTAGACTTGACTCACTTAGAGGTAAGTTAGCGTACAAGGTTCTCGGGAGATAATTTGAAAAGCGTTATCCCCGTTTGGTTTAGATTATACTCTGCTAGTCATTTAAACAGTTCCTTGTTTAATCAGTAGATACTTATAGATGCATGCCTGAGAGATTTTTATCAACGGCATGTGAAGTCAAGTCAGAGGCCCATGGGCGGCTTTAAAACTCTGACACCAGGTTAGTCACTAACCACACGAAAAGACGAAGAAGACTTATAGATTACAATGAAACAATATAAAATGATAGCTTGGTAACCCTACTCCTGTAACTTTAAATTTCCACTCTCACTACCGCGCTGTCGTACTGTACACTGTAAGGTCGGGGAATGAAGAGGTTAATCACATTTGGGTTAGGTTAGGGTTCCGTACCTCAAAAGAAAAAAACGGAACCCTTATAGGATTTGTAGTGTCTGTCTGTCCGTCTGTCACAGCCAATGTGATCCGAATCAAATGGTTCGATTAAGTTGTTTGGTACACATTTCAATTTCTGTGACCCAAACACGGATGTGTAACGAAAATAAAATGAATTTTGAATATAGGGGTCACTTTTTGGGAGCAAATTGAAATGTAATAAAAAAAAAGTTGTGCAAACTGTACTGTATGACATATCAAATAAAAGAGCTTGTTGTGAGGATTACATTTTTTTTAAATATTATAATATATGGGGAGAGTGTGGTAAGATGGGGTCCTTAAGGTTTGATGGTAAATAAAATTTACCGTAATGAGTTTTAATAATTTGTTTTATTCTTATAATTTTCTTTGATAATCAGTCTTCATTGTAAACGTGTATTTGGCAGTCTATACAACATAATAAAATTTTAAAAAATCAAAAAGTAAAATACACCCTCATCCCCATCATGCCCCTCCCCTGGGGTAAGGTGGGGTATCTATGTATTTACATAGCTCTTCCTCTTCTTTATCAGTAAAAACTTGCTCTTTTGAACCTAACGATACCTTAGATTTAACAGTCATCGGATCCTTCTTTTCTAAACTTTGTCGAGCTAGCTTCACTTTTCTTTCTAAAGTTGTGAGACTGAAATTGATTTTGCTGCTAACCTGTAGCCCATTTTTCCTTCAACCACATTTTTCACAGCTTCTTTTATACTTTCTTCTGACCAATACCCTCTACTAGTTTTTTTTAAAATATTTTTTAGTAAAATTAGACATGTGTATGCCACTTGCCTTCCTACTCCATCTTGCTCCCGTAGCCGAATCAAATTTAAAAAATAACTTAATAAAACCAATACGCAGCACAGAGAAAAACAATGTCTTACCTGTTAGTGTAGCTATTGTCACATTTGGTAACATTTAAATCAATTCCGAGGTGTTATTATTTACGGAAAATACACGCCCTATATAATATAGAAAAATCACTAGCTATTGGCATAAAACAGCTTTTTCCAGAAAATAAATAAAACGCGTGGTGTCATTGTCCGCTCACTTCGATGACTGATTGCCATAATGGCGGCGCGACGTCAGGTACTAAAACGATCCTGATTGGCTAATTCGTTCGCGCTCAAGATAGGTCGCCCCGTCTTGCCTCCAACCCCGTCTTGCCCCACTCTCCCGTACTTTTAAGAAAATAGATAAAAAATTACCATTCCCGGCCCCCGTTAACTCCGAAACTACTGAGCCAAAAAAAAACAGAAAATGGTTGTGTGTTACGCGAAGTTCCTATCACTTTTGCACATTACAATAAAAGTATGTGAAAAATGTAAATATGTTAAACGTTAAGGAACTTAATTCTAATATTTAACTTGTGGAAACTTTGGGAATGGCAACTGTAATGCCGCTAATTGTACATTATTTACCTAGATATTAGACTGCTGAAGCTTTCTGAAGAACAAATAATTCTTAATTAAATTAGTAATACCTAGTTTGAAAAATGTACAAGTGCCCGCTATGCAAAAAACGGATTGTATTGAAAAATTGCTTTGGTAACCTTTTCGTGTATTTCTACATAATTTTCCCAGATTCCCACTCTGTGCAGTCTATTACTGGTATATTATTGCAACCTCATTAAAGTGCACTGACCTGTGCTCTGCGAGTGAGCGCTCATCGTCATCGCATCCATCAAATGGACCATCAAGCACCCACTAATGGCTCCATCAGCCCGGGAAATGAACTACTGCGTATTTACTTTACTATGCGTAACATATTCAGTTTAATTTAAGTATAAAAACTGGGAGACTTTTGAAGATTTACCATCTGTACCGGCTCTCTTAACACACTTTTAATCACAATACAAAAGATTTTGAAAATTGCTGATCCAATGCTTCATTGATTTGAAGCATTCAATAGTCTGTGCAGCAAACTAATGTTTTTGAACTGTCAAAATGCAAAGGCCATTCATTCAGTGTGCTCTGTGCTTTGTTTGCTGCGAGATGGAGAGACATGTCAGATCATCGGACGGTATGTCGTGCATGTTTGAGATTCTGTGAGATGATGGACGACAGGTGAGTTCCTTTCTTTGTTTGATTTTTTTTGTATTATACTCATAAAATTAAAAAAAAACGAAGTTATTGAAACACTGTGCAATAACTTGGATTTATGTCTTTATAATTGTGCATAATTTTTGCCGCTGGTCTATAAAAGTTTACCCGGATATGTCCCGCCGTCAGAGCACCCCTACCCGGGTACCCGACAAGGCCCCCCGCGGGTCCCGACGTGAATAAATTTAATGTATTAACTCACCGCACACTCGTTTATTAGCAGCCTTACATCCCGGAGATGTGCCGTTGTGTATGGTGTGTGTACTTATTGTATAGGTAGCGGAACGGGTTTCGTGTTGTCTAATCGGAGGAATTGATTTAGTCTCTATTTGATGAGTATTGCCCAGATACAGCAGTGAATTCTCAATACAATACAAAATATTAGACAGGACACCTTTGAATCTAAAACACCAACCTGTAGCACGATGGAACAAAATACAAAAAAAACATAAATCTGCCTAGCCTTTTCCCAACTATATTGGGGTCGGCTTCCAGTCTAACCGGATGCAGCTGAATACCAGTATTTTACATGGAGCGACTGCCAATCTGACCTCCACAACCCAGTAACTGGGTAATACGATAAGACAACATGACAAATTGTAGAAAAATTCCTACGGCGTAATGTCAAACATGAAGTAAAGAAATGTCACTTTGAATAGAAAAATATAATTATGTCTATCCTTCGTAGAGTAGAGATAGAAGTGGTCATGAGTCATGCTAAGCGTGCTGGTTTTCACTTGCAACTGAGGAAATCATCGTATGAAAACCAGGACTTAATGGCCTCAAACACGCAAAGAGCATCATTATCATTTAACTTCATGTCCTTTCTCAGGATAGTCCTGTGCCCTGCATTAGGTTTTCCTACAATTATTATCAAATCAAAAATCTCAACGTAAGATACTTCGTTTCTTCGAACTCAGGTCAAGATAGAAACTGCAATAGAAGTGTCGGAGTTTGAGTAACTTCGACTGATGCAAGCAATCGAGCAGTTTGAGCAATTGACTGTGAGGTGAGATCTTGAGATCAATTGGAAATGGGTTGTCCGACGGTAGAGTTGAGAGATGGAATCGTTCTTCGAAACTTTATCCATCTTATTGCAAAACAAGGTTTAGACCACGGGGGTCAATTTTTATTTAAATTTTGTTCCTAATAAAGTAAGTTCTTAAAACAAAACTGACAAGTTAGTAAAGTTGTCGGTTTTTTTTTATCTAGAATTGTATTTCATTCATAGTCAAAAGCCAAAACCATGTCAAAAGAAATGTGTTTTGAGCTTTGTAGTTAGTTATCTGTTCCTTATTGGTCTAGTGTAGGTATCACCAATTAGATTCATTGAAGCCCGTTATTAAAAATAATAGGACTGTCGCGGTCCATTTGGTAACGATTACTAGCATTTAAGATTAAAATCTGTCCTTCTCATACTTCTGACTTTGTTCATTATTCCTTTTATAGTTTCAGTCCATTATTCTTTGGAAAGCGCTTCCTCTTGATATCAGGACAGAAATACAGTAATTTACAAAATAAATAGCGTAGTCATCTCATCATCTCTCTCCCTTGAATTTGTATATATATACTATTTGTATATATTATAGTAATGATGTATGTATATTTGTATTATAAGTTTGTAACCAATTTATGTAAATATTTTATTTATAATTCGTTTAGATATATTTTTAATAAAACTTGTTCATTGTTCCTCTCAAACAGACCTGCCATTTAATCTCTTCACCACCCATGGTTGACTGACTAGAGAATGCCTAAGGCATTAAGTCCGCCTTTGTACCTTTTCTGTGAGCGAAAAGTTTAAATAAATAAAGCATTAGTTTATTTTTAGGAAAACTGTGTTCAAGTGGTTTCGGAAAATAATACAATGAGTGGGCGTTACATTGTTGATGTAATACTCCTGTTACTAATTAGCTCACAGGTTCGCTGGAGTAGTAATAATGAACAACCTACGTTTAGTATATTGAAATGAAATTGTTTGTTCTGTAAATAGGATATTGGAATCACTTTTACACGTAGGTAATATTACAAAAATATTAAAAATTAACTAGTTGAGTTTGGCGTTTCCTATCAGACTAGGTCCGTATTACAGAAGGAAACTCAAGTATTGATCTCTGTTTAAAACTAGTTTTAAGTCTGACTTTAATTTCAGAACGTTCAAATTCAAATTAATTAATTTCGGTACATACAGAAGGTGTTATAATATATTACATAAGATCCGAGCTGTGTCCCACCAAAAGGCGTACAAAATATTAAAGGTTATATTTTTAAACAAATAGGTACATTATATAAAATCAAAATTCGGCACAATCAAAACTGTAAAACTAAATAAAGTAAAAAGAAGTTCCTCAAGCATAGATTCATTGATCATAGTTCAGCTGAGTTTGGCTTTATTTTAGACCGTTACTCAGTTCGCGAATCGAACCCAAGCAGTGATTTGATCTATAATCACCCAAGTGTGGTCGAGACCGCGCTTGAGCATAGATTGTCCTGTCCAATTGTCAATTTTTGTTGTGTTCATGCGTTGTCGAGATTTTTATTGTTTTTTTTTTGAATGAATACTATCAAAATGGATGCAATTGAAGAGGTAGATCATTACAATAATTTGTTCGACGATAATTCAAATAGAAGGTTGAATTTTAGCGTTCCTCTCAGAGGCCCACACAGGCCCCACAATGTTTGTGAAAACTCCAAAAAAGGTACCTACAGTTTTTCAGGAGATATGGTGAAATATTTCATTCTACCTATGATATATCACGATTTAAGAAAAACTCAACCGTGGGCATCCCATAGCCCTAGAATTGCAAATTCGTGTGTGTTTACGTTTTTATGCGACGGCTTCAACAAACTGATGTTTACACATAATATTTGACACAGGTACTGACATTTTAAATAACATACCTATTTATGGCCATAGATAAAAGTATTTTAAGCTAGACTTATTTTTCTTACAAAATGACTAAACTCAATTCAATAAATTAATGGGGGATTGTACTATTCGGGATCGAAATAATAACGCAGATTTCCTAAATAATTGGGCTCTTATAGTATATTTTAATCAGAACCAAGTTGGTAAATAAAATAAATTGTAAAAGAAAACAGGCTGATGCATAGACAATACACATCTCTGCTTGAGGCTTGATTTGAATCGGGATTCAGCTGAGTATAGATTGATCACCGAATAAGACCGATGCTCATGTACTGATTCTATATTTAAACAGTGATCAACTGATTGAAGATTAAACTGGACTATTGAGGAACGTTCTGTAATACGGACCTAAGAACTCAGAGCTCACAGTATCTTTTAAAGTCCAGACATAATCTTGGTCAGGCCATATGAGGACCATGTAGATTATTGTCTGAAATGGTCTTTTGAAAAAAAAAAACCACTCAGATTGGAGTAGACCTGTCCAGTTAGTGCGAGAATTTGTCAGTAATCATGGAGCTCAACTCAGAACTTGAGCTCAAGAAGAAAGAAAGGACATTTGGTTAGGCCATATAAACTACTCAAATTGCCAGACCATCATTTAAACTAGCTGAGAAGGAAAAAAAGTTAAACAAAAGAAAAAAGAAAAGAAAAAAAATATATATCCACACAGTTCTCACATTCACAAACATTAAAATAATATAATATTTTACAAAGTAATCATGTCCTTTTGTATGTTATATTCGACAATGTCAATATTTATATAATACTTTTGATGATTTTATCGAATAATTATAACTCAAAAGATACCCTTTATTCGTTCTTATAGCAGGATTACCATAATTGCAGTGGGCGGAGACGTACTTATATGACAAAAGTTAATAAATAATAAGTGGTATAGTTGACTACCACGCGGTGGGGGTCGCGGGCAGGAACTAGTTTAGTAATTATTTTTTTTACATTTAACACAAAATATAATGCCTGTATTCCCCGCAGGCTTAAGCAGTATTGAAACGTAGTTTAAGTCCCAAGTAACAGGGGGCGAAGAGGGCGGGGGGGGGGGGGGGTTTGTTCTTTCGTGCTGAAATTTAATGCATTCAACAAGTGCAGAATCCTTTCTCTCTCATCACTGCACCAATCTAAACTTTAATTACTAGAAAGCCTGATTTACACAGTGTGATTTAGTTGCCAGTGGCAGGCAATAAGTAGACAGCAACAATAAAAGTTTTGTCTCGACGATGCAAGTCAGTAATTGCTCTGAATTTTCTCGAGTAACCACCAAAATTTCGTCATTCGTCATCTGATTCCTGCTCAAAGAACCTTTCGAAGTTAATCGACTCGTGAAGGGTCTTCACAACGCGCATCGAGTTCCCGCCAATATTTTGCCACGTCCCCGTCGCGTGCGTCTTGAGCCATCTATTAGTTCCTAAACAAACATGCTGAGTGTTGAAGACTACCCTTTTGGAGTTAAAGAAGAGGATAAAAGAAGGTTAACCTACTGCAACACTTCGTAAAATAGAAATTAAAAGAGGAGAGGTTCCCATTAACTTTGAGGACTTGCAACACCATGTGTTAGCAGCCTAAGCAATCTACTTCAAAATATTTATGATGAATTGGCTGCCTTACCACCCTTGATCATTTGCTACACCCAAAGGATTGTCAATGTTTCGGCAACCTTAGGACTTAGTCTGGTGTATTTATGTTGATGATGTTCATGATATTACAATTCTTACAGACATCATTATGCAGTTAGAAGATCTCACACACCTGTTAAATCTTAACAGAACACAGCTACGTTGATGGCAAGAAAATATCTCTTTCTCAGGAAAGAAAATAATCTCCTAAAAATTATCCTAAAAATTTATTTAGAAGAGGATCTGCCCTTCTGCACATCCACTTGTTTTACGTACCAAAAGTTTTAAGTCCGCGTCCTTTGGGCAGCATTAGTGTTTGTCTTCGTCCAGTTTTTGTTTATTTCGAACATTATTAGATCGAAAGTGCGTTGTTTCGTCTGAGTATCGAAATTAAATGGCTTCGTGTAAGTGGACTTTTTGTTTTTTTCGAAGCTTCTTCAAAAGTTAGGTTATTAGCTGGAGGTTGTGCATAGATATATTAATATTTCTGTGAGGTGTTGGGTATGTAGTATATAGATGGCCGGCCATCTAGTTCATCAGAAAGTTCAACTTGGTAACCAAATATAGACTTGGATAGTCTAGATAGACAGTCAAAGCTGTGAGCTCATCGAAAATAAAAGAGTCCAACTGCCGCTAAATGCTCGCACACTAGAAAAGCACAATGACGTGGCGCGAGTGTAAGACGCAGCTGTCACGCACACCAGCGTTACAAAGTTGGCTTGTTTGTTTTAGTTTTTTTGCAGTGCGACACTATCTAGACATAATAAAAAGTTGGTATCCTTTATAATTCTATTTCTTTGAATGAAAAAGTAATTTATTATTTTGGCTCTGTGTGTGATAATATGAGAATGATGGTTGTGATTTAGATCTTGAATGTCGCAGGAGAAGAAGGGCGGGTAATTAAAGGATGAGCAGTAGGTAGAGTATTATAACGAAAAATTCGATCTCCAACTCCTTTGCAAGGGGTCTACCCTTTATAGCAGAACTTTTTACGTCATAATATTATTTTGCATAACAGCGAATAGCATAAACTTCATTTCGCAGAAAATCGTTTGGTATACACTCATTTATCATACACTCAAAACTCATAATTTTGTAAGTCACAATCATCTTTAGGCATAAATTTCATATTCATAATAATTAAAAAGCAGATCCATCATATCGTAGAAAGTTCACACAAACATGTAAACATGCAAACAAGCATACACCATGCATGTAGCAAGCATACAGCATGTAAGCAGCAAGCATGCAGTATGCAAGCGCGATGCAACATGCAGGAGGCATGGTTTCTGTCACGGCTCCGGCGCTGCGGGGCTCCGGGGGTCCCAGCATATCGTCGCAGATGGTTTAACGCTCACCACCGCAGCTTCGGCTTGCTGGCCGGTGGAACGCTGGCCAACCTCAGCCGCGGCGGTGAGCGTTAAAACCACCTGCTCCTCAGCTCGCGGGCCGCCTCGCCCCTCCGCGCCTACGCGGGCTTAAATTAACTCTAGGGGTAGGGCAGGCAAGACTGCGTGGAGTCGGTTTTGCAGCGTTTCTTTTCTGTCACTAACATATAAAGCACAACATAATATATTGACTTTTTAAGACAATATTTTAAATTAATTTAAGATTAAAAATTATATTTTATAGAAATGGCAATATGCCTAATAAAATTATTCCAAATAAAATTCTGCCATCTTAAAAGTATGCCATTATAAATTCGGATATAATAAGCATTCGGCCTCACAATAATTATCTATATTAAATATTTTTTACGCCTTTAAAACATTCCTTTAAAGCATATTATGCCAAGTGTGTTATGCCAAATAAATTTCGGAGCATCAAAATTCTGCCAGATAGAGGGAACCCCTTTGCAAGAGGGGTGGTTATCACAATTTTCTCTAAAGATAAGGTTTCATAGAGGAGCGGTGGTGTCCATAACGGCCGCAGTGATGGCTGTCATGAAAATGATGGCAGGGGGGTTTGACTTTCATCATCATCATCATCATTTCAGCCATAGGACGTCCACTGCTGAACATAGGCCTCCCCCAATGATTTCCAAATTGGCCGGTTGGAAGCGACCTGCATCCAGCAGTCTGGTTTGAGTTCACAGTGTCAAAAAATGATGTCTAAGGAAACGCACTTTCATAAAGGTTGGTATTTAAAAGTACTTACTTCAATTTATTCCCATTTCATTTACCTAATTTTGCCTGTGTTCCACCAAATATACTGAATGTGCACCAAAATATGTTCATTAAAATATGTCATAGCGAGCATCTATTTAACAACTGTTGCAAATTTGTAAAAATAGTAATACACCTAATTTTAAAAACAAGCATTTATTTTTTTAGTTTTACTTCAGATAATGCACTGCAAAATGTATTTGAATCAAACCCCAATTAATGTCCAATGTAGCTTTATTAATAAAAAATGAACACATTATAAAATGTAATGCTTACTAAAAATGTTTTTTTAATACTAATCAGTACGAACCATAATAATTCAAAATGTTAAACAAAGTCTTTACTCCTACAATGTTCACATTATCAGTCCACTCAATCTCTGCAGTACTTCTTTAAATTATTGCACCAATAAAACGCACTTTGCCTTTGTAGGACGCCCACGTTTTAACCGTACCTAAACCAATAACTATAGGACTGATTCGGTTCTGGCACTTCGCCGGCCGCTGCCGCGGCACGCTCGCTTCGCTCGCTCGGCTCGTGCGTTGTGGTCACAGTTCTAACCTAACCTAAACCAATAATTATGAATAAGACCGATTCGTTTCTGGAACTTGACTGAATGACTGGAGCGTGACTCTGGCTTCCAAAAATACATCAATAAAAGTGATTATTTGAAAGCTATAGCCGCTAATATTAAACTAATTTAATTGAAAAGTGTAATATGAAAACATGTATTTAACTACTTGTACCATGGTACTATTATTCTTATTGTATGTTATGTGACAACAAAGTTACGCAAAATTAGTGTATATAATACTGATTATTATGAATAAAAAGAAATCTAAACAAAAAGATATGACTTTGAATAATAGTGTAAAAGATGGTTATGTTGAGAAAATATAGGTAAACAAATAAAAGTATATTAGATGTTTATTGCTACTGACATTATGAAGTTGAATGCTTCGGAATTATGAACATTAGAGACAGAGTAGTTAGGAATTGTGATTGTTAGGATGAAAAATGTTAGGAAGAACATTTTCGGATTTCCAATTATCGGAGTTGAAAATTTAGGTGAACTTTGGCGCACCCCGCCCCGCGCGCCGTCTCCGTCGCACAACAGAGAGCATTATAGGCAGGCATACGCGTCGCAAGCGCGCCAAAACCATTTTCAGTAAAATAAATATAAGTCTTAGAAGTAATGTTTTACGAAATGCATTATTTGTTCTTCAATTATAATTATTTCAATAACATAAAAGTTGTACAAAACCGTTTTAAATGGGTATACGGTACTAGGATGCATACTAAATATTTTGTGTAACATTCAGGAATATTTAGTGCACGATCAGTATTTTTCGGGGAAGAATAAAATAGTTATTGTTACAATAGAATATTTGCAGCGCACTACAATAAAAAGTCTATAAAAATCTTGGTGTTAATTTGGAATTTGTTTGATGTAACATATTTTGCTGGCCGAGTAGTTTAATTATAGTAAAACAATTAAACGGGTTTAAGATCAATATTTTAGAAATGCATACATAGATGTACCTTTAGATTTTTGGTGAACACAAAAATATTATCCTTTCATAAATAACATATCAGTGATGTCATTCGACGGTTGATTGTGGACGCTATGTGGCAACACCTTAGTCTTAGGAAACCGTAGCTTAAATGTTTTTCTATGTAAAGGTTATATTCGTATTCATCTCCGTGTAATGAATGCGAACTCTTAACAGTTTTGTCATCGTTATAAAACATAGTCAAGAAAATGAGTAATATCAGTTTAATGAGAATAATATGTTAAAATCAAGCAAAACAATCTGTCAATAATTTCTACTGATTCATATAAACACGAACCCGATAAACACTTCTCATATTATAAGTACTCGTAATTCGACACACGACAAATAATTCAATTATAAAATAAACCTATACGAGTATCCAATAATCAACTCCTACAAAACAATTGTTCGAACCTGAAACCATTCTATAACCGACAAACAATTATAGTTGGTTACATTTTCCTGAACACATTTCGTCTCATTCGCTCGTGTGTAGATAGTATATGTGGGACAGAGAGGGGAGATGTAGTGTCGCGCTGCCGATTGTTTGATTTCCGTAGCTGCCGCCACGCACTACCTGTGTCAGTAAACGGGTTACCTAGGCAGGGGATAGCGTTTGGGAAGAGTATCGATAAGAGACTTGAGTTTTATATTTTCTTACAGTTTTACGGATAAATAATAATAATAATAACCCCACCGTCGTATCTCTACGTTGACGTCGTGGTGGGGCTTGCGCGCTCCGAACTCCAGGTCTATGCCCGTAGAGTCTGCTTGGCCGCCACAGAAAAGGTCTAGGATGAGGAGCCAGACCAAGAGAGATACAAAAACCTGCAGGGCAGCATGTGGCAAGCTGGGGGGCAGTAGCGATTCCACGGACCCCATCTACAGAGAGAAGTCTTGTTTTTAATCTCTGTCTTGCCTTTATTGACCGGTTGGAGTGAACACTGACGAGGAAACAGAGCTCCCACCTCATTCTTGCCATTAATGGACGGCTTGAGTGGAGATTCGCAAGAGCAAAAACGTGCTCGGAAGAAGGAAGTATTCCAGTTAGTGCTGGTAGAGATCTTGACCATCTTCCGGGCTCTGGGATTGTTCTGATAGCCGTGGAATACCTCTCCACTCCTCAAGCTTCTCAGGACATGTTGCCCCCTTGTCGCTACCTCACTACATGCTAGCGAAAGTTTCCGTAGTTCCATGTAACCAGTCCACTTTAGCCACCCAAACCCATAGTACAATCGACGGGGTTCCATGGTCCCGAGACGTTAAAAAATAAATTTAAAAAATATCCTTTATTTAACTATCTTACGAGTTACATTTCATCGTATTTCTACTTTTTACTACAGAAATGCTTACATTATTATATATTTATTTCTTATTCGACACCAAGAGTTCTCCACAATCATCGATCTCTTGCTTTCCTCGTCCAAGTTGCCCCCGCCGCCTTTTTGATGTCAACTTCCAATCTACGATACTGTCTGTCTGCCTTTTCTTCTTGTTTTATATTTACGACACTGTCCTGTCACTTCTTTGGCCCATTTATCTGTCTTACTTCTTATTAAATGGCCTGCCCAGGGCCCATTTCCATTTTAATTGTTTAATTTGGTATTTCACATCATTTATTTAATTTTAGTTTATTTCCTTATTTTCGTACTTCGTCTTTTAATTTTATGTTGAGTATACTTCTTTCCATTCTATGTTGGCAGGTTTCTAGCGCTTTTATCTCTTTGTTTGTGCAGCTGCATGTCCGGCTCCAATATGTGATGCTCGGCAGAATATAATATGTATTAAATACTTTCTTTTTGATTTTATTTCTTTATCCGAGTCTTTCGTGACTTATTTTAAAGCCCAGTTTCTTCCATCCTAAGTTTATTCTATTGACAATTTTTATTTTGTTGTGACATCTGTTGGCGATAATACTCGTAACTGACCGAGATAAATATACTCATTTACATATTGCAGTTCAGTAACGTTGTTGGGTCTTATTGGGATATCTGTGTGGTTTGTCATCAATTTGGTTTACTTGTATTTATTGATAATCCCAGGAGTCCAAAAGGTATTTGAGATATTTTTTATGAAAATGGTTTCTGGCATGTAACTTATATATATTCTGAAAAGTGGAACTTTTTTTTTCACTCCACGTTGATTGGTAGATTAGCCAAAGATACGCAGATTTATGAGACAATTTTTACCTCAATAACAGGAAATAACTCATTTACTACAAAAACTCTTCAAGATTTCTGTTCATTATTAATTTTCAGCGAGTCAAACTTCTACGTTCTAGTTGCAATTTATTTTAGTTTTCCTCTAACTATTCAATCTTACCGTGCGCTCACTTAGTTCTAGTTACTTTGATAAATAAGTTGAACTAAAACTCACATAAATATAATACAGTTTTTGTGTAGAATTTTAATTAAATAACAAATTCAGCTTATTTTATGACATGGCAAAGTGAAAACCAAGGGCTCTGATAAGAACTGGAGAATTAAACAAAATATTTTTGCCGTAGGGTATGAAACACCTTTAAGGGGCCAATGTTTACGCTGTCGGCGTGGCTAAGTTTCCAATCAATCAATCAGTCATTAATTTTGTTAAAAATAGGTATGGTTACAGATAGTATATTGATACTGGTTGAAACTTATGCAGATATAACGTGGAATCATACGATGAAAAAGATCAATTGTTATTACGTACATCGACAGCAAACTATCGACACTACCAAAACTCTACCCAACGACACTCGTAGCCTCTGAGCACGGCGCTTATATTCCGATTCTGTCCTCGGCACATCTCTATTGATTCCCATCGTACGTACATTGGCACATGGCAATGTACTTACAATCAACTTGGTGGTTGAAGCACGTTTTAAAGGTATTGGAATACGGGGTGCATTATTATAACATATACTTAAATGGCTCATGGCTGAGTAAAAACAGCCGTAAGGGTCGATAACCTAATCGAAGTTAAGCTACGCTTACCGCACCCGGTCCGTGGATTGGTGACCATCTTTACATTCCGAGACCCCTGCCTACCTCGGAAAGCACGTTAAGCCGTTAGTCCCGGCTATCGGCGTGGATCTTTGACAGTCGTCACGAGTCGTCAGAAGCCCGAAAGACTGACTATCGTATTACCAAATAAATGGGTTGTGGGAGTCAGATAAGCAGTCCCTCTATGTAAAATACTGGTATTCAGGTGCATTTGGTTAGACTGGAAGCTGACCTAATTATAGTTGGGAAAAGGGTAGGCAGATGACGATGAGTTAAAAGTACCCAACTCGCACTGGACCCGCGTAGTGACGCACAGTGAGGACGCCTGTGTCCCAGTAGCAGTGGGAATATTATCAGCTGATTATATGCTTATGCTTCAATGTATACGTCTGCCGGGCCCTGGGTACCAGTGGGTAGACAGTCTCGCATGTACCTTGCTGACTGACAACATTTTACCAGGAAAAGAGTATTTTCACGTGGACTGCTAAGTAACCTCAGGCCAGTATTCTACAATGGGGTGGCAGAGGAGTACCTCTGCCTACCACAATAAAAGATAAATGTGTGGCTGTAAATATGGAATATTTATGTTTTATGTAATAGATGTTTTGAGTCCCAAGTTTCTGGTTATTGTATAACATATTTTGTGGGTGTGGTTAAAGATGATCAAAGACTTAGGTATCTATATCAAGCATCTTTACAATAACAAACTGTGAACTCATTTTGTTCTACCAATCATTGCGATTCTGGCAATATCTCTAAGATTGAATCATGATATACGTGGACTACCGCTAGTAGCTTAAGAGTTGAGGCCAGATCGTGAGTTCGATTTCCATCCTGAAAAATACTGATGTAAACCGATTTCTCATATCCCAAGTACATTATGCTTGCCTACTTGCTCAAGAGGAAGACTCGTCATAAAAATGTTCAAAGAAACATTCATGTTTTGAAAACGCATTACATTTGAGTGAGTTTGACAAAGTTGCATCGAGTGGCGTCGTCAATACTTTTCATGCTCGAGTGGAACCATATGCAGGTGCGCGTGGAGCATCGGGTCTTAGCGGTACGTGTAACTTTGTTGTGTACTTCGGTTTGCTAAGAGTTTCAGTTTATAGTTCCGCGGGGAGACAGAAAAACGGCGAAAATATTCCAATCTAATTGGGAGTTTTAGCCGTTAGGAGTTGAAACACTAGGGCCATGGGGTCCAAGAGCCTACTTGATTTTTCGAGACATTGCCACGCGGTTGGTCGACTCTTCACGTTACCAGAGGGCTGGTCTATTTTTTGGTCAAATAATCAGCTTTTCCATACAACGTGGCAATGCTGCCAGCCTTTTGGGCATTTTACTTGTTGACAGCGATGCGATTTTTTTAATAATATGTGTTTCTTTCTCCTTCTTATTTATATATAAGTATTATTATTTTAAGACTTTAGCTTTTATATTATTTAAATCATTATTATCTTCTTTACCCAAAAACAAAGATTATAAAACGGTAATAAAGTCAAAAAAATAATGTTTCCATTGAAGTACGGTTGACCGGTAGCTCCCTGTGAATTATTACATCCACTTCATACATAAATGTAGATTATACTAGTGCCACATTGATATCAATTAGTGAAACAATGACCATTCTGTTTTCAGTTGATAATAACCGAAGCATTAAAGGTCAGCTGCAATCAGTCGGCAATAATATGATCGTATTTGGTTTGTTATGGGATATATATATTGAGTGCTTAAGATTAATTTCTGCGTATAATATGTCAAACTCAAAGCGTTTATTGTATTTAAACTATATACAGGCAATTTTGAACTGTCAAGGAATCGGTCAGTTAGTCAGAAAGTTAAAGCTAGTTTCCCATTCCAAAACGTAGATCTCTATGGAGAAAAACGGGCAAGAAACTCCAAGGACACTCTTTTAAATCAAGATAAACAAAATCTTATGTACACTGTTCTCGTTTCTTCTGTATGTGAGAAAAATGTAATTAAAAAAAAAGATTCAAAATATAAAGATTAAAGATAGGCCCTGGTCGTTAAGAGATGTGTCACTGATGTGATGGCCTCTTCGTATGCAAAGGTCGTTTCATCATTTCCTCCGCATTACATGCCCATATCAGGCAAAGATCATTTCTCTTATAAAAAAAATAAAATTGTTCAACATGCTGGCTAATTGGGTTGGTAATGAGAGACCGTTGGACCAAAGATGTTGATTTCGTTAACTACATAATAATTAAAAAAATGGATTTTGAAATCGCTTACTGGTGAAAGCATCAAATATGGAATTTTATACCCCAGCAACCATAATTTATTGCATTTTATACAGAAGACTGTTTACCATCTCATCGCTTTGCAATCATGCCAATAATCATAGAGGATTTAGTTGGAATGAACTACGGTTATTTGTGTACTTATTTCTAACATAAGAAAAATGTCAAACATCCTCTGCGTAGCCCTTCGAGGAATACTGGCGTCATGTTATGTTAATGTTATTTCTATTATAAAGTACGGAACCTCTCTTGCATTAGTCGTATCGCAGCTGGCTCGTGACTACTCCGCCTAACTTGTTGCCCGCACCGCAATCCGCCATGTTTGTGCAGGAGTACTTCTTGTACCACTTCTTGTACTTACATGCTCACGGAAAACTGGCTTTCGAATACTAGATATTGATGGAATGAAGACTTCTCCTGGTTATATTTGGTTAAATATGTCTCAAAGGACATTTGTGTAATTTGTTAACCAACAACAGTTTGTTGGTTCATAAAAGACACTCATTTTATGAATGGCCATAGTAAGGTTTGACTTCAAAGGGTGCTCTTTCGCGGTAGTGTGTGTAATATGCAGCTACGTAATGCTCACATGCGTTTCGTCAAGATTTTGAAGAGATTTTTTTTTTATTGCAGTTTTAAATTTAAGATAACTCAACTCAGGTTACCACGATACTTGCGGACGGTGAGCAATGAGAAGCTCGCCGTCCGGTAAGGACCAGGCCCGGGTCGACGGCGCCTTGTGTTCCACGCGCGCCTCAAAGAGATGTCAGCAAGTGAAGGGGTCCGGGGTTGCGGGAAAGTCCGAAAGGGATACCGTGGCCCCCTGGCATTGCACAGACAACAGAAGGAACACGGGTGGGTTTTAGTCAGTAAGAGTCTGACACGCCCTCCCACTCCACCCAGAGCGGGAGAAGTCATTTGATGATATCCAACCCACAAAAAAAAAAAGGCTAGCACGATACAAGCCGACTTCTAAAAGGTCAATATCTCCGTCATATATAAACGGATTTGCAATTTTTTTTTGTTGTTTCTAAGGGTATACGAGTACTTTCGTGGTCCTATTGTCATCAGGTCAGGATCTGATGATGATAATTGAGAAATTGAGGGAACCCTTCAAATATGATAGGCACACCAATAGCGATTTAGGTATTTTTTATAGTAATTTGGTGAAGTGGAGCTGTTGATGAAGACCACTGATGGCCACCAGAACTACTCAGTAATAAGTATTTCACGGGTTGCGATTCGATTACTTTCAAAGACACCGACTTCCGAAATTTAATTTTCACTTTGTACTGTTTTTTTTAGAAGTCGGTTGATTTTTTTTGGAAAAGAGTTTTAAATAAATATGTTAAATATTTTAGTTATAGTAAGTATGTGTATCAATTTAATTTTTTAAATATTATAATATTAAAATGTTGAAATTGATACACATACTGACCTTATTGGTGATGTTCTTCAGAAAGGACAGGTGCGTAGTACTCGCAACCGGCGTGCGTGTATGACCAGATGTATGAACGTAAAGGAGGCAAAAGGAGTATCTAAGGATCGTAGCAGGTGGCATTCTGTAGCTTCTGCCTACCCCCATGGGAAGAAGGCGTGAGTTAATGTATGTATCTGTGAAATTGACTATGTAAAATGGACCAATAAAATTATTCTTATTCTTATTGACTGTTTCATTACGAGTTAAAGACGAAGAGCTCCAGTAGCATCTAAATTGGGTTCATTTCTATTTCAGGAAAAGTAATATTGGTTTTTCGAAAAAAAAAAAAAACTCAAAATTCAAGTCATTTATTCAAACTAGGCTGAGAATCAGCACTTTTTGAACGTCAAAATTACATGAGACAGTCCCCCAAAACGCCCACCCTTTTGTTTACCCTACTGTTTATTTACGTCACCCAGTGTGACGGTGTTGCAACTAATATTTGCATTGGTGTTGCAGACACAACACAATATTGACTAAATTAAAAAGTACAATCAAAATAGATTGTACTTTTTATGTAGAATATGGCGGGACGAGCTGGACAAAACAAACGTCCAATGATCCACATTAGCACTGCATCACAAGCACTGGAAGTCATGGGGAGAGGCCTTCGTCCAGCATTGGGATGATAGAGGCCAACAATTGGCGAAAATCGGCGAGCAATCTCTGACTTTATTTCATTATTATAAACTTTCAATAATAAATTCTATTAATAACTCCGATATTCTATAGAAATTTTATTTTAACGTTCCCAGAAGGTCGAAGCGATGGAATGCACCGTTGCGTGTTCCATTTCCCTCTACGAACTACAGGTAAAATTCATTTATAGTGCGTGCAAGTAGCAACTTCAACAGCATGTGCAAGCAGCATGACTTCAATCCTTTCTTAACAGGCGTGTCCTCGGCCAGAAAGTGCCTGAGCCTTGGCTTTTTTAATCAAGATTTATATGTTTAGGTTTTTATTCTTGTAAATGTGAATTTGGTTTATGCTTGAATGTTATACTGTTTTTTTTTCTCTAATTTTTTTTTGGTATCTGTGCTTTGCTGTTTACACTCTTTCGTTCTAGTCTGTTTCTAGAAGTGAACTTTTAATTAGCTGTCAGTCTCACACATTCAATTTTTTATTCTGTTCATTTTAGCTGTAAGTTATCTTTAGTAAATAAATAAACAGTACCTTTCTACGTGTTTATAATTATTTTTATTACACTTTGCAACAAGTTGACTTGTCCACCTCTTTACCTATTACGGCGTAGATGTGTCATGAACGTGTCATCATTCCCTTTTACACGTGTTCTCATATATATTATAACGTTTGTACATTACTCGTATATATAACTGACATAAAGTTACTTTTTATGAAAACTAGGTATTTCTTGATTCTACTACGAGTATGTCGGAGTCTGGTATTCGTCTGTAGTATATCTATTATTTGTACCACCGAAGAACTTCATATCTATACACCGTAAGGACTATTTCTGCTTGCAGCGCTCGGCCGCTATAGAACCGGGGCGGTAACAGATGTAGTCATTGTGAACACGGGATTTTGTTTTCAAACTGCTTAGATATGAAGTTCTTCGATATTACATACCGTCATTTTAGGTCCCTCTGTTGAGGTGTCATAAGTTGTATGTATACAAGGCCTGTCAGCCTGAACTCTTTCTACAGGATGTGGCTATATTTTTATATTATTTTAATAGTTTGCGAAGAAACAAAGTGGGAGTAGGTATTAGTAACTGAATTGTTATAATTTTATTAACAACTTTTTTCAGAAAAAACAGCTCGGGTTTTTAATCTACACTAAAAGTTGGTCGTTAAAAGGTTATTGGACGTCTGGTTCGCCCCCTATTACATGGGATTAAAACATAACTGGTTAAATGGGTGTACAATAGGCCACCTCTGCCTAATCCTTTGGGGAAAACAGACGCGATGTTATGTTTTGTTGTTTTAAGATTTTTTTGATTATATTGCGTTAATTCATATGAACCGTACGTCAGACTTTACTACAGTTACTTTTAACATACCAAACTTCATCGCTTTATTTTTCAAATACACCCTGTACATCTGGCCAGACGACCTTGTCAACACTCTCCAGGTATATTTTCATTTGGACCAGTTTTGTTGCCTGTCACCCGTCAGATAACCCTTTACAACATGTTGCCGACTCTCTATGACGACATGACACTTGTCAGCCGGCGAGTAGTTGGGTTCTGTCATATTTCTCGAGGATACAAATACTCGTATGTGAAACTTGCTAAAAGGAACTATACTGTTTGAAAATATGTAAATCAAAGTTGAAAATAAAAATTATAATAATAACGATTCTTTCTAAATTAAAATGTAATGCTAGAAACACAATTCCAGAATCATAATTAAATGTATTTGATCATTAAAAAGTATCACTCTATCAACAATTTAAAAAAATGGCCGATTCTCAACTCAAGAATATTATTTGACCTGCGCGTAGCAAATTGCTACGACTTCGTAGCCGATGTAGCTGCGTAAGCTACGCCGTAGCATTAGTCTAATACTAGTGCTACGGCGTAGCTTACGCGGCTACATACGCGGGTCAAGCTTCTGTTCACAAATATTACAAACTAGTGGAATGGAAATGTGCAAGTTACCGTTCCTGCTAGTAGATTGTAACGTCATACTTGCATGCAAGTAACTTGCATAATGGAATTCAACCTCAAAATAAGTAAAGTCAGGTAAATTATTTGATAAGCAAGTTCACTACCAACTTAAATTGTCTGTGTAATATTCAAATCAAAACCATTATTGTTTAACAGTTGTATGAAATTGAATCTATAACACGGCAAATTAACGTAGGGCGTCAATAAGCTTCAAATTAATTTCCCTGACTGCACGTTACTTTTTTTTGTCTCATCAGTGCGTGTTGCCTAATGAACTATGGCACTGCAACGTTTTCGCCCACAATGGGCCTTTTCAGAAGGCTAAAAGTCACCCAAAAGGCAATGGAGAGGGCTATGCTTGGAGTTTTCCTACGTGATCTAATCAGGAATGAAGAGATCCGCAGGAGAACCAAGGTAACCGACATAGCCCGAAGAATTGTCAAACTAAAGTGGCAGTGGGCAGGGCACATTGCTCACAGAACAGATGGCCGATGGGGCCAAAAGGTTCTGGAGTGGCGACCGAGTACTGGAAGACGTTGGCAGGCCTCCCACAAGGTGGATAACCTTGTGAAGGCCGCAGGATTCCGCTGGATGCGGGAAGCACAGAATCAAAAAATATATTTATGAATATGAACCAGACGATAGTAAGGGAAAAGAAAGAAAAGAAAGAGGGGAAGAAAAGTTTTTGGAAATAAAATTATCCCGGCTTTTGGAATAGTTAAACATAGTCCACAGTGTCAGGCAGCTAAAGTATTTAGTAAATTACCGCTTGAGTTAAAAGCATACTGTACACAGGCTCATTTAAGGCAAGGCTCAAAGCATTCTTGTTGGAAAGATTGCCTCTATTCATTAGATGAAGAGAAGGATTAGGACTCTCCTAATCCTTCTCTTAAAACTGACATGTGTCATTATTTGTCTTTGGGTTATTTTGTGTTTATATTTTCAAAAATTGATTATCGTTTGTGTTTATTTGACAAAAGGCTTTATTATTTATGTTTGCATGGCTTTTTACAATTTTGTTTATTAAATTTTCGTAATTTAAATTTAATTGCATGTTTCTTAATAATAATAATCTGTCATCTATATCATCGTCATTTTGTAATATTCGTGTATGTTTGTTTCATGTTGGATTATTTCGACCGCAATGTAGATTGTTACCGAATAAAATGAATTGAATTGAACCGGTAGAAGTAGCGAGGAGGGAGGCCTCCTTTTTCTGCTTGGGAGGCCTATGTCCAGCAGCGGACGTCTTTCAACTGAAATGATGATGATGATGTACTATACGCTGTCGATAAAATTATTTATTTCTGCAATACGGCCCATTACAAAATCTTTGGCGTAAACTTTCGGATCTTTAATCACTAACAAAACCTTAACTTAGACTGGAATGGACCATTAGCCATAACGAGACGTGAACATTTCAGTGGCCGTCCCGCGGGCGTAGACGCCCCAGCCTGCAAGTAATTGGCGCTCGGTAATCGATACCACACGTTTGTATCGAGCAGTCGAGGCTATATTGTCTCTGGATACATTCTGATTGACGGATTACAGGCTGGCTTATGCATAATTATGGGCTCTGTTTGCAATGTTGAGGCAAGATATCATAATGAGATAGAGGTTTAAACGTATCGTTAATGTGCTTATAGGTACAAGTCTTATGTTATATCAATATGCCTGTATTTCCCGGATGGCTAGAAGCGGTGTCTAGGAAACACAAGTTTTGCCTGTTATGTTCAATGAACCCAGAGAACAACGTTAGCGCAGTGATAATGGCCCCACTTACGAGTTGTAGGTCGTGGGTGTGAGACACTTTACTTTGTGTTATTTATTTAATCACCACTGCTCGCGAAACTGTGAAAGAAAACATCGTGAGGAAACTGACATGTCCTAGAACAAAAAATTCGAAGACATTTGACAACGTGACATGACATGTGTGGATTACGGCCCTCTCCCTCTCACAGAGAGGAAGCTTGTGTCCCAGCGGTATAACTTATAACGTTCCCGACGTTATAGGCTGATAATGTTTATACAATGAGCCCAGGGCCACGGCTAGTGGCCACTAAACCAATGAAGCAGTCATACTAGTACAGATTTGAGTATCTAGATTTATAGTCGATTTTTAATGGACTTTAAAAAAGGGAAGAGGTTCTCAATGAGTGTCGTTTTTACTCCAAAAAGTGGTCCATTAGATGGGACTGGTCATCTCTTAGCTGCCATGGCTTATTTTAATTTATTTTAAGTTTTTGAACAATTCTTAATTTATTTCTTTTTATTACGGACCCTTTTATGAACGTGCACGTCTTTCTACATTGTTCTCACGTGCATAATTACAAAATGAATGATGTAACCAATATTTTGCATCAAATTTTTATGCTTTGAGTTTGAGTTTGGTCAAATGTGTGTGAAATAGTTTTACAATTGAATGCATGAAACGAAATCATATTGAATCATAGACAGTTTATTATAAAAAATAGCAAAATGACGTGATTATTACTTAATATAAACTGCAATGCAAGGGGGAACTCAACAGCTGCATATTTCTCACGGTTCGTAACAGGAAAAATCACTAATAATGCAAGAACTCCCCTTAGGGAATCTATTTTTGTAATACTTTAAAATTTAAGTATTGCAATGTGGTTGCAAATGAAAGACTATCGGTGGCTCGTTTTGTTTTTAAAGGAATGACAGAGAACTTTTTTTTTTATTGTGAAAATATAGTCTGTTCCAAAAGTATTTGATCCACATTATCAACTTACCGGTTGATGCCAATTGGTAGTGCCATTTACAAACGGACCACGTCAGTTCTGCTGACATCTCTTTGAGGCGCGCGTGGAACACGAACGTACCATTGACCTGGGTCTGGTCCTTATCGGTCGGCGAGCTACCCGTATGATGATGATTTCCGATGCCCAGGGCGTCTCCTGCGGCGGCTAGAGGCGTGAGGGTGCGAAATTTGCCTCTCCCTTTTACGTTCCGCCTCCTCCTTCGCGAGCATTACTGCTTCGCAGAAGGAGATGACGGCCTCCTATGCCTTCTCGCTCCGTACCATGGCCTGTAACAGGGCCGGACGCGAGAGATCACCGCCACCGATCGCCTCCACGACGACACCGTGATGTTCCGCCCGAGCCGGGCAGACCTCCACCGTTTGCTCCACCGTGTCCTCATTTTAAATAACTCTTAAGATAACCTCAATCTGATGGAATAAGAAAGGAATTGATTTTTATTCGGTTTTTCTTCTTAATACTCGTATATTAAATATAGTAAATAAATAAAAATAAAAAGTAGTGTAAGAAGCGAAGAACAATAGTATTCAGACTTATTTAACTATTATTCAAAATGTTGAAAAATAGTGGGTACTACTAGGTAATTAAGAGCGCTTCCATGAACAATATAATCTTATCATTAACTCAATTTACACTATAAACGAAACAAATGTTAGTAGTTAGTTATCTAAATAAATACTATGAAGTGGTAAAATTGTTTGATTGTGTGTAATCACTGGAAGTACTAGAAATCACTGATAGAAACATGGGATATGTTTTACGGTTTATTTGAGTTCCATGCGGACGGAAGTCGTGGGTAAAACCTGTCATTTAATAAATATGAATAAATAATTATTTATTTATACTATTTTAAAGAATGCTGACATACCAATGAAAACCGTAAATATCTTGTACGAGTATAGATAGGGGAAATTTGCTAATAAAAAGCTTCGACTTGTATAATGTAGTGACACATAGGTACTAAATATAGCGTTAAACAGTTACAGTGATTTGTAAGATAAAGAAGCAGTTTGTAACATAAATAAACATAGACACCAAAAAAGTAAAGAGATTGTGTCGAGTCGTGCAATATCACAAGATTATATTTATTAGGAGAAGGTAACGCCAATGCTAACAGTAGCTATTTATGTTATAACTAAAATATTCCATGTTTAAATTCTTTTTCATAATGTGTGTGCTGCCTGGTGCAAAAGAGATTGATATCCAGATGTGATGGTAAACTATTGAAAGCTTTAAGACTGCTCATGGGGAAGGAGTTTCGCCTGTACTTGGTCGAAGCGAAAGGTTTATTTTGATTAGTACGAAGAAGTATTTCGTCGACTAGTTATTATCATGAAATCATACGCACCCCTGTTTGCTAAACTGCGTATAAAACATAATATCACATACATGGTAAATCCGACAAGCGGATTACACTGGATTAATTAAACTGTAATGATTGACAGATAATAATGTAACATCGTCGTATACAGGATGATGCCGAATCTGTGCTGTTTCATTAAACAATGGTGTACGAATGACTGCATTAAAAGATGACCTATAAGTCTCGATACCGTGGGAATATCGGGATAAAAAGTATCCTATGGTCTACCCATGTGTTAAATTTCACCCAAACCCGTACAGCCGTTTTAGCGTGTAAGCGTAACAAACAAAAAAATAAACTCATTTTCGCATTATAAGTTAGGATTTGAATATTGGCTACTGGCAATTCAATTGATATTGGCGTATGTACAGTAAGTGAAACAAAATAAATATGCTACTACGCTGGTTGGCTAACTAATTCGCTGGTTGGATACTTGTGTTAGTCTAGCGAGTGCACAGTCAGCGAAGTATAAAAGTGAACGTCTGTTGTAAGTTGAAAATGCGGTCTACTTAAGTTCATATACGAGTCGTTTCCCTGAGTGTAATAAGACTAGCACTAATTATTATTCCGTATAGTTGAAGGATCAGGTAGTACAATCTAACTAGCGACCCACATCCGCTTTGTATATTTTTTGAGATTTGACAAAATATCAAGATTTCTTTATTTTATGTAAACTGAATATTAATGTTTTATACACTTATGTTTGTGTAATTGTGTTAGTAATGTAAATGTTCCATTTTTATTTTATTTTATATCAGGTACTGTTTGTATTTCCTGTGCGTGTCCCAAATAAAATATTTTTCTCAAACTCAAAGCATTTGTTTCAATTAAACCATTTACAGGCACTTTTGAACTGTCAAGAATTCGGTCAGTCAGAAATATGAAGCTACATAGTTGCCCATTCCAAAGCGTAGTAGGTACCAATATCGAAAAACATGTTTCAGGGTTTTTCGAAAATCGATCCCTGACGGAGTGAAAAGGGGTAGCCAATTTTACACGAGAGGATTTAACTGTGTGGCTTGATTAACTTGAAAATTGGTTTAAATAACCAATAAGTCAAATAATGGAAACGTCACAATATACTTTTCAATTATTATTTTTCAGGATTTACGATGAATTATTAAATTATTTATTGGTGAAGAGGGGGTACAGTTTAAAAATTGTAATTTGGACCAAAAACCTATCTAAATCTATACATACAATAAAATCGTAGCGAAGTGAAAACTGTACATAGAATATTTTTGAAAAAGTAATTGCTTCAAGGTCTGGGAATGATTCTAATGCCGAAAATATAGTTTTTAGAATTTTTGTCATATTATCTGTTAGGAAGAATATTCCAGCGTCAGACAAATACAACCGGATAGATTTTGTACAAGTTTTGCATAAATATTCCCTATTGGTTAGTTTGTAGACTGCAAATTAAAATGGTATTTGCTCTGCGGGATGAGCAATAATGCATTATGTTCGTGTCCTTCTATAGTTTACAGCAAATTATAAAATGACGAGCCAAAAGTTAAAGATATTGCAGATAGTTACAGATTTAACCGTTTAAAAGACTATCATTACAACACTCTGAATTAAAGACTATCATTATCACACAACAATCTGTGGCCTTCTGGCATAACGTTTAGACGTTTTGTCAATATTAAGAATAATACTCTTGTGAATGGCGAGAATAATCAACGGGTATATTATAACGACTAAATGGAGAATACACGAATGCGTAGTACACTAGTCAGCTTCAACTGCAAAGCGATGAAGAGGTCAATGGAGGGGATACGAACACTGTGTAAGGATGCCGATGTATTAGCGCTACAGGAAACGTGGTTGTTGCCGCATGATTTGCCATTACTTAGCACAATAGACGAAGAATTCGGGTGCACTGGCACGTCTGCGGTGGACACGTCGTTAGGTCTCCTAAGTGGCAGACCGTATGGCGGAGTGGCAATTCTGTGGCGGAAAAGTGCGTTTGAGTCAGTCTCAGTAATAGATTGTAATAGTGCGCGTATATGTGCAATAAAAGTGATGACACGAAATGGGTCATTTATAATTTTTTGTGTGTACATGCCAGTTAACGGTATTGAAAATTTACCTATGTTTACAGACTGCCTGAGTGTAATAAAGTCTGTAATAGAAGTTAACACTGATAGTGAAGCGGTCTATATTTTAGGAGATTTTAACGCTCATCCAAACGAACTATTTTATGATGAACTGTTGAGCTTCTGTGCCGAACAAGACTGGTGCTGCGTTGATATGGAGAAGCTAGGTATTCAGTCTAGTACCTACACTTTTACGAGTGAGGCACATGGATGTAGGAGATGGTTAGACCACTGCATTGTCACTAAAGCTGCGCGTGAGACAGTCCATAATGTGTGGGTGCAGCATGACGTGTATTGGTCTGACCACTCTCCACTTTATGTGGAATGTGATATAGATAAGATCGCTGTTAAGTATGCTATTGATAGTAAGTTAGTATGTGACGGTGTGATCTGGGGCAGAAGAGAGGTTGAGCAGATTGATCGATATCATAGCCTATGCCACGAGGAGTTCAAAGGGCTGGATTTCCCAATGGAATTCAGTTCATGCGCTGATACATTCTGTTCTGACCCGGTTCATAAGGCCTTGTTAGATAATATGTACACTAAGATTACAAGTATTTTAACGCAGGCGTCTGTAAGATCCTACAATCGTAAATGTTACAGAAAGGGTGGGTACATCACCGGGTGGAACAGGCATGTCGCAGGCGCTCACAGAAAAGCTAGGCTGGGGTTTCAGCTATGGGTGTTAGCTGGTAGACCATCGAATGGTTTTGTTTATGAACACATGTGTGATAGTCGGAGGGAATTCAAGTCCCAGCTGAAATGGTGTCAGAACAGGCAAGAACAAATTAAGATGGATATTCTTGCCTCTAACCTTTCAGCGGGAAATTTTTCAGCCTTCTGGAAAAATACTAACAAGATGAACCCTAAGCCAAGTATACCTGTGAGCGTCGGCGGCTGCAGTGATCCTAAAGAAATTGCCAATAATTTTAGAGACCACTTTATGGTAAGATCTCCCCTAGGACCAGCGATGACCGATAAGGGAGGGGCTGGGGCCGACGTATCCGGGAGAAAAACTCGCTTTTCAGCAAAAGAAGTTGTCACAGCAATTCTAAGGATGAAGGGGGGTAAGTCTCCAGGATATGACGGGCTCAGCGTCGAGCATTTCAGGCATGCAGGTGTACATCTGCCGCGTGTACTGGCTATGTTTTTTACGCTGTGTATCGGTCACTCATACCTGCCGGAATCGCTCATGAAAACTTTGGTTGTACCCATTCTTAAAAACAGGACAGGGGATGTATCGGATAGGACGAATTATCGACCCATCTCACTTGCTACAACAACAGCTAAGATACTTGACAGTCTGCTTAATCAAAGTCTCAGTGGGTACTTACATTTACATGACGCACAATTCGGTTTCAGGGCGGGATTATCCACTGAGAGTGCTATTTTATGCCTTAAGCATACTGTCAGGTATTACACGGAGAGAAAGACACCGATATATGCCTGTTTCCTCGATTTGTCAAAAGCTTTTGACACAGTTGCCTACGACATACTGTGGCGAAAGCTAGAGGAAACGGGTATGCCAACGGAATATAACTCTATATTAAAATTCTGGTATAAAAACCAAATTAACCAGGTAAGATGGGGTGGTACATTGTCTGACGAATATAAGTTAGAATGCGGTGTAAGGCAGGGTGGCCTCACATCTACTGGCCTCTTTAGCCTGTATGTGAACCAGTTGATCGAGGAGCTCAGCAGGACGCATGTCGGATGCTACATTGACGGAACTTGTGTCAACAACATAAGCTATGCTGATGATATGGTTCTGCTGGCCCCCTCGGTCAATGCCCTGAGGACACTGGTTAAGATTTGTGAACGCTACGCATCCGAGCATGGTCTCAGGTACAACTCACTGAAAAGTGAGGTACTGATTTTTAGAGCCGGAAAACAGAGACCTAGTACAGTGCCTCCGATCATGGTCGATGGATCGGCATTGAAAATTGTGCAGAACTTTAAATATCTGGGTCATCTGGTCACGGAGGACTTAAAAGATGACACAGATATAGAAAGGGAACGCAGGGCGTTGGCGGTAAGGAGCAATATGCTAGCCCGTAGGTTCGCTCGATGTACCAAAGAAGTTAAACTGACACTTTTTAGGGCATATTGCCAGTCTTTTTACTCGAGCGGCCTGTGGTTTCGGTATACGCCACGAGCCTACAACGCCCTGCGTATTCAGTATAATAATGCTTTCAGAATGTCAAAGTCAAAGTCAAAGTCAAATAATTTATTTCAATTAGGCACAAAAAAGGCACTTTTGAACGTCAAACTTTACAAAAAATAATAAATAAAACTGATTCTAGTCGCCCATTCCAAAAGGTAGTTTTCGTATGGAGAAGAATGGGCAAGAAACTCCACCGTTACTCTTTTAAAAAAATCATTATATCTTGTATACACTTATTATATAATTATATGTGAAGACAATGCACCTAGAATAAGATTACTATACCACGATAGGTAAAAAGAATGAAAAATGAAGGAATGACATAATTATGTGATAGATGCATGGTGCTCACATACTTACAAACATTGTAAAATTATACTATATTTCTAACATTATAATAAGTAATACTAATAATAATAAGTCAGTGTGTGAGTTCAAGTAATCACAAAAAATAATATAAAATAAATGTTTAAAAAAAAAATAAAAAAAAATTATACAATTAAATTAGCAACCAGTTCGATTTTGTCTAGATTCTGAATTGTCCTATGGAGCAGGACCAGCATGTTTCCAAGCATTTTTATCTTGGATATAATCCTCTAATTTGTAATATGCTTGTTTACAAAGTGTACTTTTTATATGATTTTTAAATTTTCTTTCATTTAATTCTAATATATCACAAGGTATTCTGTTGTAACATTTAACACAGTACCCCATAAAAGATGTATTTACTTTAGATAGTCTGAAAAATGGTTGATCTATTTTATCTTTATTTCTAGTATTAAAATTATGTCTATCACTTATTTTATTAAAAAGATGTAGATTTTTTCTCATATACATAATATTTGAATAAATGAATTGGCAAGGTACCGTCATAATATTAATCTTTTTAAATAGTTCCCTGAGAGATTCGCGACGACGTAGATTATAAATGGCTCTGACAGCTCTTTTTTGTAAAACAAAGATGGATTCAATGTCAGCAGCCCGACCCCACAGTAAAATGCCATACGACATAATACTGTGGAAGTAGCTAAAATAAACCAAACGCGCGGTTTCTACATCTGTTAACTGTCTTATCTTTCTAACAGCATAAGCGGCCGAGCTTAGCCGCCCCGCGAGAGATGTTATATGGGGTCCCCATTGTAATTTCTCGTCTAGCGTGATTCCAAGGAAAACTGTTTGATTAATAAATTCCAGTTTTTCTCCATTCAATATGATGTCACATTCGCTACTTCTAACATTTGGTAATTTAAATCTAATGCATTTGGTTTTTTTATTATTTAGTACCAAATTATTTACCGTAAACCAATCTTGGACCTGAACAATAGAGCTATTCACGTCGTCAAGATTTGGTGACCGTCGGTTTATTTTAAAGATCAATGATGTGTCATCTGCAAATAACACCATCTTTGGCTGATTTAGAAATATTTGAGGTAAATCATTAATATAAACTAAAAAGAGGAATGGACCCAATATCGAACCTTGAGGAACGCCCATTACCATTTCAGACCCTAATGAGTTTGTGCCGTTGACTTGAACTTTAACCTTTCTATCTTTCAGGTATGATCTTAACAAATCATGAGCTGTATTCCTAATCCCATAGTGGTCAAGTTTCAGCAGAAGTGTCTCATGGTGTACGCAATCGAACGCCTTCGAGAGGTCGCAGAAGATTCCAATGGCATCTTGTGCTTCTTCCCAAGCGTTAAAAATGTTCTTTATTAGGGTGACACCGGCATCAGTGGTACAGCGCCCTTTGGTGAAACCGTACTGTTGGTCATGAAAGATGGAATTTTTATTAAAGTGACGTAACATTTGATTGAGTATCAACTTTTCAAACACCTTACTGAGAACTGGCAGAATTGACACAGGCCTATAATTGTTGGGTTCCTTACTATCACCGGATTTGAACAAAGGAACTACTTTACTGTGTTTCATGAGATCCGGAAAGACGCCTTGGTCTACACTAGTGTTAAATATGAAAGCTAAATAAGGCGCAATGGTTTCGATGACTGATCTACATACTTTTACAGACATTCCCCACAGATCTTCTGTTGATTTAATTTTAAGATCTTTAAAAGCTTTTATAACAGCCTGGGGGTCTGTATGCAGAAACCTAAACTCCAAAGGGCATGCCTTTACATTCTTTATAAGTAAGGCAGCAGCAAGCGCGGGTGAGGAATTTAAAGCTTCAGTGGTTTTATGGGGAATATTAGCAAAAAAGTTTTCAAATTCCTGAGCTATTTCTACATCTGAGTTGATGGGACCATGTGCCGTCTCTAAATTAAATTCAGTATTACGCTGTTTTTTCCTACCGGTTTCATTATTAATTATTTGCCAGGTAGTTTTTATTTTATCATCAGCTGATTTTATTTTATTGCTAATGTGAAGAGCCTTAGCCATTCTGCACACACTTTTAAAAGTTTTAGAATATTTTGCAACATACTGATGAAAGCTTGTATTATTCATATGTTGCTTTAGGCCATAAAGTTCAAAAAGTTTTTCCCTGCTTTTACGAATACCTGGAGTCGCCCAATCACTAAATAAGAATTTTGTGTAAATAGTTTTAGTTTTTAGTGGAAAAGTGTCAATGAATTGTTTGTTTAATAGTGAAAAGAACTCTGCGTAGAACTCATTTGGGTCACATATATTATCAAAACTCTGAATACATAATTTACTTGCCAAAACATTATTTAATTTCTCTAGATTTCTACATGTAATTGGCCTAAACCTTATTTGAATTTTTTGTAAAGGCATGTAGGAGCAAAATGTTATTGTTTGTCCACTGTGATCAGATGGCAACTTATTTACAATTTGTTTATGTAAGTAATCACAATTACAGAAAATATTATCTATACAAGTGGCAGAAGAAGCTGTCACTCGGGTTGGTTCATTAAAAACATTTGACAAGTCAAATGACCTGAAAAGACTTAATAGTTTGACAGTATTAATGTTATTTTCTAATATATTAATATTAAAATCACCACATATGATTATTGACTTACTACTACCATTTAGTTTATTTAACACATCTTCCATTACAGAATCAAACATAGATAGATTCTGGTAACTTGGAGGTCTGTATACACATACTATAACATGCTTATCTAGCTCAACACAGGACAATTCAATGGTGTGTTCAACAGACAGCCCGATTATGTCTTTTCGTTCTTTCGATTTAATAGAATTTTTTACTAATATTAATGATCCACCATGTATCATATGTTTTCGGCTGAAATGGCTAACTACATAATAATTATCATAGTTAATTGACATTACTTGATGATCTTTTAACCAATGTTCTGTTATACAAACAACATCAAACTTAGTATTTTCTAAAAATAATTCTATTTCCAGTAATTTGGAAGAGCAACCTTGGATATTTTGATTGAATAATTTTAAAGTATGCTGCCCCCCTTTTGGTTTTTTCTTATGTGTAATATTGCCAGAAGATACCTTTTTATTATTCTCTAATAATAATTGGTTATTTGAAGGGGTAACTTCTGTTGTCTTACTAACTAGTTTAAAAAGTTATCCGGAGTGACCTCCACAACTACAATGGAAGAGTCTAGAATGTCTGTATGAATTCCAGCAGGAAGAGAATACCCTATCTGACTGGTAGTGGCCTCCAAAGATGTTGGTATTATAGGTGGATCCTCCTTCGTACATGATGACTCATAATTAATCACTATGTTGTTAGTATAGCTAGACAACACAGACTCGTTACTAATACTACAATTTGTTATATTAGCTATAACCTCGTTAATATTATATGCTATTAGCATAGCAATCATATGTCTACATTCCCAAGACAGAGATAAAGTTCTCTGAGTTAACTTAAAACCACTAACAAACTTGTTAGTGTCAAAAAACAATAATTTGTCACTATGACAACATGTCAGCCTGTGAATAGTACTATTCAACTTATAAATATAATTATTTTCATAAACTGATAAAGTATCAGAGTAAGGTAAAGCACACAACATTAGCTTTCCTATATTTAACTTTAATAAGGTGTTCACACCATCCACTATGTCCTTTCTGGTAATACCAGTACTATTACCTAATAGCAAAACCATTGTAGAATAATTATCTAGGTTTGTGTTTGCAATTCTTTTAATCATTTGTTTAAAAGTTATGTTATGATAACTATGATTGGTAAAACTATGGCTAAGGTAATTGAGTAACATTTTTCCAAAGCCCGAACCTAATTCGTCACAGAAAAATATAGATTTATTATTAGTTTGAGTATTAACACAGTTCTCTGCTGTAAGAGCCAACACCGGAGGAGGCAAGTCAGGCTGAGGCTGAGGAGGTGGTGGTTCATAGGCACAGCTGCATGAGATATTATTAGTCAAAGACTCATACCTCTCAGCATTGCACTTCACCAAATCCAGTAGTTCCACAGCCTCAAACAAGCGCTCACTTAGTTGTAGTTGTGAATTCTCATATTTCTGAAAAATATCCTTCAGCAACTGCTCCTTGTGTAGTATATCATTATAAAGGAGCTTAGTATCAATATCATACTTTTCCCTACATTCATCTAACTCAACAGTACAACTATTTAAACTTTTGGAAAGGATAACACGTTCCTTTCTAAGGGAAAGATTTAATTTTAAAAGATTTTGTTTTTTAATAGCCTTCTGTGACCGTTTAATTATTTTTCTAAATTTAATGTATCTCTTTAATTTATTATGACTCATAACAATAGGACACAATGGTATGGTATCGTCACCAGTCAAATCTATTGTTATAGCTGGCTCACACACTGATTTTGACTTACTGCCTACCAAATCATAAAATAGGTTATTGGTGTTAGCAACCTGTTTACTGACCTTTTCAGACTCTGAGAGAGATAGGGCCTTATGGGCTTCACATAATTCCTGTTTCAGTTCTGAAATATGGTTCAAAGCCAGTACATGGGTGTCACTGCACTCTTGAAATGTTGACACTTGATGTTGTAAATGTCTGTACTGGTCGGCTAAGTTTATGTGTTCTGTGTGTAGCTCAGCCAGCTCATTTTTGAGGAAGGTGTTTTTGGCGATAATGTTCTCCACTTCCACTTCACTGTCTTCCCTTTCCTGGAGCAGTTGTTTACATTCTGCTTGAGAAGCTTCGAGATCCTTTAAGGTAGCCCTCAGCTTTGCTTCCATCTCTTTGATTGTAGCTCTGCGGGTCATCATTTTGAATAACTGTCAGTGAGTAATAGTGACCTGGAATGTGTGAAATTATGCAGCTAAATAAGAGTGCAAGAAAAGATGTTCTGATATGTATGTGATAAGCAGGGGGTAGTTGGGGAAAAAAGTAAATAAAATAATTTTTGAGAAATAGCTGTTAAATTTAGATTAAGTTAGTTAAAGTGAGATGGTAAAGTTAAACAGAAGAGAAATACTATAGAAAACACTGCTTTTCTTATTATTATCATAAAACTAGTTAAGTAAATAGTTACAATTATACTTGATTTTATGAGAAGAGTTTGTGACACATTACAGGATTAAATTGTATACTTAGACAGAGCTCAGAATGAGTTTATTTTGTATAGTAAATTATGTAGTGTTTAATGTCTGGGCGAATGTTTTTGTCGTCGATTTTGCTTCCACTAGTTGTCAAGCAAAAGGAGTCATAAACTGTGCCAGTGTGTGATGGACGTAGCTCAGAGACCTGAGCAGTATTTTGTGGTGTTCTGTGGTCTGTAAATCTTAAGTACAATCACATAAATAAAACAAAATACTCCCCGGGATCGATGATAATTTCAAATCCGTCACCGTTGAGGCGTTGAGTTGACAGCCAGTTTTAAAATTCTTTGGTACGAAGTTTTCGCGACAAAAAACACTTTATAATTACTGGATAGAATACTTAATATCTAGGTTCGACTATATTACACTAATTTAACAAACTTAAAACACTTATAATAATTTACTAAAATAATTAACCTAGAGACCGTTTTTTTGACGACCGGCTACCAGTGTTGCCAGTGCAAAAAAAAAAAAAGAAAAAAGAAAAAAAATGCTGTTGGGGTTGCCGCGGCATTGTAGTGCGTCGCAAATGTTCGCAAATGCGCGCGTTGACGGTTTCCACGCTGTAGTGCGTAAGAAAGTGGCGTCATTGTTTCACAGACTGCGCGGTAGCACCAACACCATTTTGCAAATGATTGCATCCCAACATGACTGTCCCATACAGGCACACTGGGTGGGAATAGTTACAGGGAAATTGTAAAAATATATTTTATTAGATTATTTACCTACTAACATAGATCATAAGAAAATTGTTACTAACACACTGTATGGATTCTGTCCGAAATAAATGATTAATAATAATAATAATAATTACGCTATTTATGGAGCTAAGCAGTCTGTCATAACATATAGGGTGGATTTTGGGCGCAATAAGGGCTGCCGCTACAAGAAAACCCTCTTACGAGACCGTTCTTAACTTTTTTAAACATTTTGATCCGCATTCACAGATTTTGAAAAAAATTGTACAGTGGACAAGAAAATGGGCAATTTTCACAAATAATTTTTTGATGCCCATTGATCCTGTTCTTATTAAGGGTCAAAAAACTCTATATGATCAACTGCGGTTTGAGTACGAAAAAAGTCGTAATTGCAAAAAATCTTCCCATGTCTTGCGTAGGAAATGAGACTGAGATGAGAGAGAACACAAAATACCTTTGTATGATGAAATAACTTTTAATGAGATACCTACTATTATATGTAGCTACTTACTTTTATTGAGCTAAGCAGTCAATCATGATTCATGTCATAATATATGATATAGCAAGCTTCGCAAGCAATAATATCTCATTGGTCAGGACGAGCTGCTGCAAAATTTGACTGTTATTTTAGTATATTGTGGTATCTTACGACTTCCACGTGAATGAAGTCGCGGGCAGAACCCATATAAAATATATTTTTTATGTATCATCAATAGTTTTCTCAGCGCACACCAAATAATGAATTTTATAGGCAAAATTTTGCTAATTTGGGTTAAATTACTGCAATTTTCTTAAGGATCTCTATTTCTTTTTAAAATAAATTATAGTCAATGTTAATTCCTGATAATTTAGATTTCTATTGGTGAAAAAATTGCTAAAATCGGTCCAGTAGTTTCGGAGCCTATTCGGTACAAACAAAAAAAATACTATTTCCTCTCTATAATATTAGTTATAGTAATTAGTCTATATAGTATAGATAATAAATATAATCATTTATTATATTTAATAAATTGTCTACGTGATGATGAAAAGTGCATAAAAATCCGTTGCGTAGTTTTGAAGAACAACGCAGGTCAACACAGGCGGTCGCACAGCACGAAAAGCGATAATAGGCTACTTTTTAGTGGCTCTGTATACTTATATAAGTATACAGAGCCACTAAAAAGTAGCCTAGTTACCATATTATAACGTAGGTAGTTGGTGGAAAGGCAAGCCGAATGATTAATTATAATACTGGAAAGAATGGAAATGTTACACTGACCTTTATAACATTTGGACATTTTGCCAGTTTGCGGTGTAAATATTCATCATTTCAGCCATAGGACGTCCACTGCTGAACATAGGCCTCCCCCAATGATTTCCAAATCGGCCGGTTGGAAGCGACCTGCATCCAGCGGCTTCCTGCGACCTTTATTAGGTCGTCTGTCCACCTTGTGGGTGGACGTCCTACGCTGCGCTTGCCGGTGTAAATATTAATCAAACGTAATGTAAAGTTAAATTGTTTCCGTTGAAAGTTAGGCTTGATTAAATTGTCTAAGATGATTGATTGTAATTTTATTTAAAAAAAAATAGTAAACACAAACTAAATGGATTAATGTTTAAAAACAATTGAACTTATAACTTGACTGCCTTGTTGGTCTAGGGGTCGCAACCGCTACTGCTGAGCATGGGTTCCTGGGTTCAATACCTGGGTCGGACAAAGTGTTATTCGGTTTTTCCATCTGAAATTTATCAGTAGCACCTGGAGTCTGTATTTGTGCCCAGTTAATGGAAATAGGCTTGGCCCTATTACATGGGACCTAAACATAACTAGCGAAATGTGGGTGTACAATAAGTACATCTCTGCCGAACCCTTCGGGGGTTCGGCAGAGGTTGATGTTTTGTTGAATTAATAAAAAATAAATCGTTTAATTCATAGTGGACTAATAAGTAGTGTGAATAACACTTAATAGTTCGAAAACATCCTGTATATAAAGTCGATACGGTATAAGTAAGTCGATACTATTTGATTAGTGTGTATGACCCAATTATAAGCTACCAGGAACTAATTACACATGGGTAATTTAATTAATTTAGAGAACTTGTATTTTACACTAGTTGGCGAACTTATTACTGTACTGTAACATTACAAGGTCGAAGTGAATTAGGCAGCCACAGCACTCTACAGACGTGATGGACATCTAAACATGACAAAATGCGTGGATGTGACGCATATTTTCCCCCAAATTGTTATTTTCGAGTTTTTAGGGTTCCGTAGTCAACAAGGAACCCTTATAGTTTCGCCATGTCCGTCTGTCTGTCTGGCCGCGGTTTAGCTCAAAAAGTATTGGTACTAGAAAGTTGTAATTTGGCATGAGTATACTCGTTAATGACGCCGAAAAAGTGATAAAATAAAATTTTGAAAAAAAAAAAAATTGTGTACCTCCCCTACATGTAAAGTGGGGATTATAATTTTTTTTTCGTCCTTCTCATAGCGTGGGATATCATATTATCATAATAATCGACCAACTTAAATTTGCAGTTTGAAAAACATGTTCTACCATACATTCCGCATGGGAGAACATGTTTTTCAACTACAATGTTAAGTTTGTTCTTGGGATAAATTCATCCAAACTACGGAACCCTTCATTGTGCGTGGTCCGACTCGAACTTGGCTGGTTTTTTTTTCTTTTGATTGCGTCATATGTACCGCAAATATACGAAATTTATTTATTTTCTTTCTTTCTTTAAAAAAAAAAAAAAATTGATTTGTTAACCTAACTGCCTCCTTAGTCTAGTGGTTTGGGTTCGATCATCGGGCAGTTTTATTGAACTTTTCCTCTACTATACCTTAGTACTATACTATACTCTACTCTACTATACTATACTCTACCCGGAATCTGGATTTGTGCCCGGTTGGTGGCTAAGGACAAATCAATCTGTAATAGATGTACGAGTATTTATGTAGGTTTATCTTTGAAGGACCATAATACGTCGCATATATGTTGAAAAAATCTGCACAGTTAGCAAAATGGTTTAGTTAACAAATTGACTATCAAATTAAATACAGCGGTGAACGGTTTCGGAGAGATAATTTCTCCCTGTCTCACACCTCTCTGCAGAAGGATAGGCTTCGAGCTAGCTCTGGTTGGACACAGTCTGTCAGTTCAGTGTCAGTTGTCTGGTTGTCTAGTTGGACTGACATAGTGGCGTTTTCGTACAGACACTTCAGCAACTCGATGTACAGATAGTCGATCTGGCACCGTTGAAAAGATTGCAGTACAGCCCATATCTCGATCAAATCGAAAGTTTTCTTGTAGTCCCACACGCTAAGCTGAGAGGTTTTACTCTTCGGTTTTCTCTATCACGTGCCGCAGCGTATATATGTGGTCTACGGTACTAAAACCTTTACGGAATCCAGCTTGTTCGAGAGGCTGGAATTCGTCAAACCTGCGCCTGAGACGGTTCGTGATGACTCTTGAAAACAGCCTGGCTATATATACGAGTACCGTTTCTTCATAAAAAAAATTGTTACCTCTTGTATATATCATGCATCCAAAATATAAAATAAATATAATACATAAACCATACACCACTTGTGGGACACTACACTGTCCAGTGTAGGCCTATCAACAAGTACTAGGTTCTTAATGAAATAAAATTGGTCAAACATTGGTCGACGGCACGGTTGGCACACCACTGCGCACTAAGTTATTAACTGTTGCGCCGCGTGTCGCAGGTTCGATTCCCGCACGGAACAAATATTTGTATGACCTACAAGTAGTTGTTTTGGGTCTGCCTATTTGTGTATGGGCGTTTAAATGTTTGTAAACGCACCAACAATACAGGATAAATTTCTAGAGTGGGGAAACGTTTAAAAAAAGCACATCGAAGTATCTCTGAGTCTGCAAGCCCTACAACGCTCTTAAATTCACAGAATAGTAAAGAATGCTTTAAAAAACGAGAAGTAAAATTTAAAAAAATAAAAAAAATAAAAACTATTTTAATAATCCTCAAATCTCTTTGGAATTGGTTTTTCAAGATTTATACGGTGCTTAGCGAGAAATTCTTCCCTAAACTTTAGTCCTTCTTTCAAATTTTGTTCGTTTTTCTCAGCATTCTTAAAATTATATGGTAATTTTGTTGTGAATGACCAATGAGATATTATAGCCCGTTTCAAGTGGTAATAGCTGTCTACCTCCTTTTTCGTGGTCTTAAAACGATGACGTCTTCCAATATTAGACGAATTCTCACCGAGTTCTGAGCTATTTCTTTTTCCTCTAATATTTGACGAATTCCCACTGAGCTCTGAGCTGTGTATTTTTCCTCCAATATTTGACAAATTCCCACTGAGCTCTGAGCTGTGTATTTTTCTTCCAATATTTGACGAATTCCCACTGAGTTCTGAGCTATGTATTTTTTTGCCAATATTTGACGAATTTCCACAAAATTCTGAGCTAGATACATTTAATGCTTCACTTTTAGTATTGTCAACGAAAATTTCAGTGACATTAAATGTATTAATTAATAATCGTAATTGTTTTAATAACGCAACGCTTTCTTCGGGATGTGTTTTGTTGTATTTTTCTAAGATTTTCATAGCATCTTCTGCTTCAATCATCGTAGGGAGTTGTAAGAGTTCATCATCTTCATTAAATTCTTGCCTTTTTGCATTTTCTGTTTTGTTCTTCTCACATCCTATGGTGCAAACGATATATCCTATGACGATGAACAGTGCACATTTCATGTTTGTTCGTTGTATTATTTTCTAAGGAATATCGGAGCGCGTCGCATCAAACATTTTATTTCTTTGAAAAATTGTATGTAGCTCATTCTTGATACAATATTTTATTTACTTTCGTTATGTATTTCGATTTTACAATTTTTTTATTGCTGCTGATTTGGTTTTATAACTGAAATATTGTTTTATTTTACTGTGTTTGTGCAATCACCATTATTAAATTAATTGTATAAAATAAAGTATTTTTTATTTGATTTGTACATGTCTTAATATTCATCGTGATCGTCATTCGGTAATCTGTTACTAAAATTAAATGCAACTGCAAAACCATTATAAATTCCTAGAGAATCTCCAGGGAAGAAAACACTTTCTAAATAAATCCTAACAAGCAATCCGATTCAAATATCTGAATCGTATTAACCGAATAACTCTCTTACAACAGCCGGATCACCGATATCAATTACAATAATAGCCAGTACCTTTTTAGAGGCATACCTAAACATAGTTGGGAAAGGCTAGGGACATGATGAAGATGTTGATGTAATATAGGGCGAGCCAATTGAAATAGACTATATGAAGAAGATGTTTTTAATGATCAAAACTCAAAGTGTGTGATTCGGGAATAGAAGTCACGTTTTAAATCACTAGACTCTAACTTAAATAATTTATTTCAATAAAACCAATTACAGAAGCTTTCGAATTGTCAAGGAGTCGATCAATCAGAAAGAAGAAGCTAGTTACCCATTAAATAACTATCTATGGAGAAAAAAGGGAAAGAAACTCCAAGGAAACTCTGTTAAATCCAATTTTAGACCAATGAAGCAGTCTAAAGTTTAGCCTAAATGTGAACTTATGCAGCAGATGAAATCTTTCTACACCTAACCAGGGACCATAACCATAAGGACCAGCAATTCATCACGTCAAGAAGATTAACCAATACTCTTTGCACATTTTCTGTGGCTTATATTCAGTAGTAACCACTCGTATGCACTGTAATACATTGCCATCTCCGTCATAGCGTAGCAAGTGTAAAGCTTAAGACACACTTTGTGCGTCAAAGCCTGCCCAAAGCAGTAGATTAACAACTTCGTTCCGAGACACGTTGCAAAGGGCTTTAGTCTCGTGCGTCCGAGACCTACTGTTGTGATGTGGCCGTTTGCCGGTTCAAGTTATCCTCAAAGCTTCTACTTTTAGCTCTGTGTAAGATCGTAGAAATAAGTTGGATATGGCATTCCGCCTTAAACGCAATTAAATGAAAGAAAATTTAAAACTCATATTTAAAGTACACTTTGTAAACAAGCTTATTGAAAATTAGAGGATTTTATCAAAGATAAGAATGATTGGAAATATGCTGGTCCTGCTCGATAGGATAAACTATGATCTAGTCAAAATTAAACTGGTTGCTAAATTATAAATTATTAATAGAATTATATAATTCATATTTTTATTTACTATACGACATTGATTTTATATTCTGTGATTACTTTTTTACAATTAATAAGTTAGTGTGTGAGGGCACACTGACTTATTAATTGTAAAATTTTAAGATAATCGTCTACTTTTATAATGTTTGTAAATATGTGAGCACCATGTATCTATCAAATAGTTAATTTATCCGTCGTTGCTTCATTTTTAATTATTTTTACCAATTGTGGTATGGTAATTTTATTCTAGGTGCATGTCTTCACATATAATTATAAATCTTATGTCATGTGTCATACAAAATATTGTAAAACATTTTAAATGAGTAACGTTGGAGTTTCTTGCCTATTCTTCTCCATGCGAAAACTACATTTTGGAAGGGGGTGGCTAGAATCAATTATTTACAAGTGCTGTGAAAACTTGCATCCTGCCAAATTTCATGATTCTAGGTCATCGGGAAGACCCTGTAGGTTTTGATTTATTTGGGAGTGTCAGAATACGTATAAATGGTTGTATTTTTTTATTGCGTTTACTTAGAAGGTCCCCGCCACCGATTGCCCGGCGGTGCTCTGCCCAAGCCGGGCAGACCTCTACCGTATGCTCCACCGTGTCCTCCGGGCGATCCACGCAGTGATGACCCTAGGCGTTTCCTCCCGCCTGATTTGGAATAGGAACCTTCCGAAACAACCGTGTCCGGTGAGGACCTGTGTCAGGCGGAAGGTAAGGACGCCGTGGTGCCTCTCTAGCCACTCCTCAAAGAGGGGACTTATCGCCGCAACAGTGGCGTGCCCAGCACTGGGTTGCAACAGTCGCACTCTCCATGACGCCATGAGATCCCGCCGGAGCTCTGTCCGCTGTGCCGCAATTTCTCGCGGCAACGTAGTTAAGCCCTGGCGTTTCGCCTTCTCGCGCCACTCCCAAATGTGCGTGAGGACTTTTGCCTTCAGATCCCACGACGGCAATCCGGCAAGGAGGCTCGCCACCTCCCTGGAGACCGTGTGGTATCCCCGGACCAGCCGGGTGGCCATGATCCTCTGGGACGCGTTCAACCGACGGGCTGGCCGCCGCCCCAACGAACGCGCCCACACCGGTGCCCCTTATAGGGCCATGGATCGCACGACCCCGAAATTGACAAATACTAAATCAATTTTTTGGTACGGAACCCTAAAAAATTATTTAGTATTTATCAATTTACTCAACAATCGAGTTTCTTGAACGTACACACTTTCCATCTTTTTTATGCCCATTTGAGTCATGCTAAAGCGATATCGTTAGATTCTGTGTTGTTCATAGTTCTGAATACCATACCAATCGTGTTTTCTGGGATTTGTATACTAAATTTATTCACTATTCAAGATTGTTCCTTTAGGAGATTTGAGCGTGCTTTGTGCACAAAAGATAGATTTGTTTTCTTTATCTTTTCAATGGTTTCAAAGTTGGCAATAATGTTCTAGATAATCGTATACATTTTTCAAGTTTCCCGTTGTACCTATATAGGTAGTACACCCACATTTCATCACTTATTTATGGCCCTTGTAATAGGGAGCGAGCCTACTATCATCAACCCACCAGGTACAAAATTAAATCAGACCCCACGCTGCTACTGAGAAATTTCTGACGAAAACACAGAATAACACGATCCGACCCGGAAATAGAGCCCAGGACCTCATGCAATTAGAAAGTACGTAGCAAGTGGAAAGTACTTTATAGACTATATTTTCCTTATTAAATAAAAGCTACTAAAACCGGACTACGGCGAAGCAAAAAGGAGGGTTATGATTTTGACCGGTGTGTATGTATGTTCATCTGTTCCCACATAACTTCTAAACTACTCATCATAATTTGACAAAAGAGGTATCTTTGGAAGCGTCTTGATAAATATAATAGAGAACATAAATTCATGGACTAAACATTTATTTTTATTATGATGCCATGTAGAGTATCACATGAAAGGACTTAATGAGTAAATTCCAAAAATATATGGTAATATAAACCAAAAATAATTTAAATAAAAATTTAAGTTATGAAACTTTAAAACCCAACTAGGACAAAAAAATCATCTAAAAAGGTATAAACAAGACATCACAGACAGACAAATTAAAAATCCAGAGTCACACGTAATCTGTTCGATTTATGACACACGTGTGACTCCGGATTTTTAATTTGTCATCATCATGTTAGAAATGATGAATGGATCAGCTGACTCCAGCGACAGAAACATAATACAATGTAAATTAGTAGGTACCTATTTAATATAAATAAAGAACAATGCCCACTTCCCATACATTTTAAAACCTGATAATGAACGTTTATGTAAAGTAAAAAAGTCACTAATTAAACCGATCCACAAAAAAAATTCAAAATCAGATCCAAACAATTACCGCCCAATAGCTCTCTTACCTGCAGCCTCAAAGATCTTTGAAAAAGCCATGTGTGACCGAATATACAAATATTGCGAGAAATATAAAATATTTGACGAATGCCAAAACGGTTTTCGCAAAAACCGCTCAACAGCTTTGGCAGTTTACAAATTTGTTCAAGAAGCACTTAATATAATTAATAAAAATAAATATGCCGTCGGTTTATTACTAGATATGACCAAAGCCTACGACAAAGTCCAATTTAATATATTGCTTAACAAGCTATACGGAATAGGCATCCGTGGAAAAGCCCATGATTGGCTTATATCTTACTTGCAAAACAGAGAGCAAACAGTAGAAATTGAATATTTTAATCACACGTCAAAAGAAATAGAAAAAGTTCGATCTATCAGCAAATCAATTAGTGCTTCAATACCCCAAGGAAGCGTAATAGGATGTCTCTTGTTTCTAATCTATATCAACGACTTACCCAAAATCATAGAAGGGCCATGTGTATTATTTGCGGATGACATTTCTCTATTAGTCTCATGTAAAAACAATTTAAATCTAAACGAAGAACTAAATTCAATCCTCACTAAAACCATCACTTGGATGAACGCACACAACCTCGAAATAAATTATTCCAAAACTAAACTTATAACCTTTCATCCCCACCAAAAAACACCATTAAATACTGATTTTACTTTTAATAACCAAAAAATAGAAACTGTTAAAGAATTTACGCTACTTGGTCTCAATTTGGATACTCATATAAATTGGAAATCCCACATACAAAAACTTAGATCAAAAATTTCTAGTTTTTCATATGCTCTACGTGAAATAAAGAAAACCACCAATCTTCAAACAGCGCTCACAACCTACTATGCATATGCTTATGCATGGCTAAGCTATGGTGTTACCCTTTGGGGAAATAGCACAGATGCACCCTCACTCTTTATCCTTCAAAAAAAATTAGTTAGAATTCTGGCAAATATTAATCAAACCGACAGCTGCAAACCTCACTTCCAAAATTATAATATCTTAACACTCCCCAGTATATACATATTAGAAACCTGCAAATTTGTTCATAAATATCAAGAGTTTTACACAAAGCGCGAAGATATACAATCACGTTTCACACTCCGACACAAATCAAGATTAAACATACCGCAATCTCGACTAAAAATACACTCAACAAGCCCCTATGTAATGTCTATAAAAATATACAATAAACTACCTGAAATAATAAAAAAGAAGAAAAATTAAACATGTTTATAAAAAAACTAAAACAATTTTTAACAGAAAAATGCTATTATAACATTATTGAATATTTAAACGATAAAATATAATTTAATCATGTATAAAATTTCTATGTGTATTTATAAAGAATTCTTATTATGGTATTATTGGATTTATTTTAGATATATTATTATTTTTCATTTTTTTTTGTATTTTTAAAGCTTCCTCTCTCCTACTATATCTTTGTCTTTTGCTGTGCCCGACAGGGTCCATAATGATCTCATTTTTAATTTACCACCTAAGTACACATTGTGGAATGCAAATAAAGTTTGAGTATTGAGTATTGAGTATGAGGTATAGTAGAAAGACTACCTTTAAGTTTAGAAAATAATGTCTAATAGTCATTTTTACGGTTTAAACGCTACGAAGTCCAAAAAATATGAATGTTACTTTTTAGGGTAGGATTTGCCGTTAATTACTAAATATAGAGAAATAAATGTGCTATACCTAATTATTAACACTCGTAGTATAGTCTTAAATAGGATACTTACCTGGCTATGTATATGCATCAAGCAGACGTTGCAGTTTCTGTAAAGTATACGTCGACTTTTTGTTGACGGCGGCATTGTCAAGAGGACGGATTTACAATGGTATGGTAAGCAAAGGTCGTCAGATGAGGAAGATATCGAGGTCCAGGCGCGGTAAATAAGGTCGTAAAAAGAACTAACACACACAAAATGGCACATTACACAACGAGACGCAAGCGCAACAACGAAGGACTGCACCGATAACCGATGCCATGCCACCGATTGCCCGGCGGTGCTCTGCCCAAGCCGGGCAGACCTCTACCGTATGCTCCACCGTGTCCTCCGGGCGATCCACGCAGTGATGACCCTAGGCGTTTCCTCCCGCCTGATTTGGAATAGGAACCTTCCGAAACAACCGTGTCCGGTGAGGACCTGTGTCAGGCGGAAGGTAAGGACGCCGTGGTGCCTCTCTAGCCACTCCTCAAAGAGGGGACTTATCGCCGCAACAGTGGCGTGCCCAGCACTGGGTTGCAACAGTCGCACTCTCCATGACGCCATGAGATCCCGCCGGAGCTCTGTCCGCTGTGCCGCAATTTCTCGCGGCAACGTAGTTAAGCCCTGGCGTTTCGCCTTCTCGCGCCACTCCCAAATGTGCGTGAGGACTTTTGCCTTCAGATCCCACGACGGCAATCCGGCAAGGAGGCTCGCCACCTCCCTGGAGACCGTGTGGTATCCCCGGACCAGCCGGGTGGCCATGATCCTCTGGGACGCGTTCAACCGACGGGCTGGCCGCCGCCCCAACGAACGCGCCCACACCGGTGCCCCTTATAGGGCCATGGATCGCACGACCCCGAAATTGACAAATACTAAATCAATTTTTTGGTACGGAACCCTAAAAAATTATTTAGTATTTATCAATTTACTCAACAATCGAGTTTCTTGAACGTACACACTTTCCATCTTTTTTATGCCCATTTGAGTCATGCTAAAGCGATATCGTTAGATTCTGTGTTGTTCATAGTTCTGAATACCATACCAATCGTGTTTTCTGGGATTTGTATACTAAATTTATTCACTATTCAAGATTGTTCCTTTAGGAGATTTGAGCGTGCTTTGTGCACAAAAGATAGATTTGTTTTCTTTATCTTTTCAATGGTTTCAAAGTTGGCAATAATGTTCTAGATAATCGTATACATTTTTCAAGTTTCCCGTTGTACCTATATAGGTAGTACACCCACATTTCATCACTTATTTATGGCCCTTGTAATAGGGAGCGAGCCTACTATCATCAACCCACCAGGTACAAAATTAAATCAGACCCCACGCTGCTACTGAGAAATTTCTGACGAAAACACAGAATAACACGATCCGACCCGGAAATAGAGCCCAGGACCTCATGCAATTAGAAAGTACGTAGCAAGTGGAAAGTACTTTATAGACTATATTTTCCTTATTAAATAAAAGCTACTAAAACCGGACTACGGCGAAGCAAAAAGGAGGGTTATGATTTTGACCGGTGTGTATGTATGTTCATCTGTTCCCACATAACTTCTAAACTACTCATCATAATTTGACAAAAGAGGTATCTTTGGAAGCGTCTTGATAAATATAATAGAGAACATAAATTCATGGACTAAACATTTCTTTTTATTATGATGCCATGTAGGGTATCACATGAAAGGACTTAATGAGTAAATTCCAAAAATATATGGTAATATAAACCAAAAATAATTTAAATAAAAATTTAAGTTATGAAACTTTAAAACCCAACTAGGACAAAAAAATCATCTAAAAAGGTATAAACAAGACATCACAGACAGACAAATTAAAAATCCAGAGTCACACGTAATCTGTTCGATTTATGACACACGTGTGACTCCGGATTTTTAATTTGTCTGTCTCTGATGTCTTGTGTATACATTTTTAGATGCCTTTTTTCTCGTATTTGCGTTTTATTAAAAACAGTTTATACAACTTGCAGATATACCAACCGTTCACATTGTCATTCAAGATATGAAATTCATCCCTATCTACATCAAACCATAGTCTAAAAACCATCACTCACTTCTGCAGACAAACTAGCAGTATGTCAACACAACTCTGTAACTTGTTACTTACTATGGGTCCATATTTATACTGTGCTATGGGTGTCAGTTTAAGACTCGCACCTGTCCGCAGTCGGTTTCGGCTCTGTCACAGAATCGCTTGCTCTAATTGCATTCCGGTAATTGCAGCCCCCCGCGCGTCTGCACCCGCCGCCGGTTGGCTTACGTCACTACGTAAATAATTTTCAGAAGTTTATAGAGTATCAAAAGCATTCATGTATTAAAAGAGGTAGATACGGGACATAGTCACAGCACCTGGTCCTACTCAACTACGGGATTGGCCGTAGTTGGCACTCAGTCGCGCACGGAACATCGTATATCACACAGCTCAATAATTTCAGTTTTTTTGTAATAAATACGCATCAAAATGACTTCTTGTGCAGCTAAACAGTGCTTTAATAATGCAAGAAAGAAAAATAAGACACATGGGATTACCTACCACTCGTAAGTACAGCCAAAAATGTTAATTTGTTGAAAATTACAAATATTTTGACGTTTGCTTCGCCATATTTGTGAGAGCGAGATAGATATTAAAAACATGCGTGAAAGACACGATACGCACACAATGCGCGAGGTGATAACGCGATTTTGCTCGCACGTCAGCGCCGTCTCCTATCTCTATCCTCGTCTATCGGTAACTGTAGCTTTGCGACTGTGAGATGACACTGATCACAGATATGTGAGTTTCGGTGCATGTAGTCGTGCGCCGAGCCCAAGTTTACTGATTGCGATGTTAGCGCGTAACATATCTTCCTCCTTTTAATACATCAATGATCAAAAGGCACATTTTCTATTGAACCTCAAATACTTAAATAAATCCATAAATCATTCAATTAAATAAATCCCATATAAAAATGTATGTTTCAGTGTATAACTAGTACCTACGCTTCTCGAGGATCAAACCAAAACAAACGGCAATACAGGTTCAAAGCTCAAAAAAAATGCAAACTTACCTACATGTTAATTTTTATAAGTGTATTCTTAGTAGGTACATTTCACAGAAATGATGAATGGATCAGCTGACTCCAGCGACAGAAACATAATACAATGTAAATTAGTAGGTACCTATTTAATATAAATAAAGAACAATGCCCACTTCCCATACATTTAAAAACCTGATAATGAACGTTTATGTAAAGTAAAAAAGTCACTAATTAAACCGATCCACAAAAAAAATTCAAAATCAGATCCAAACAATTACCGCCCAATAGCTCTCTTACCTGCAGCCTCAAAGATCTTTGAAAAAGCCATGTGTGACCGAATATACAAATATTGCGAGAAATATAAAATATTTGACGAATGCCAAAACGGTTTTCGCAAAAACCGCTCAACAACTTTGGCAGTTTACAAATTTGTTCAAGAAGCACTTAATATAATTAATAAAAATAAATATGCCGTCGGTTTATTACTAGATATGACCAAAGCCTACGACAAAGTCCAATTTAATATATTGCTTAACAAGCTATACGGAATAGGCATCCGTGGAAAAGCCCATGATTGGCTTGTATCTTACTTGCAAAACAGAGAGCAAACAGTAGAAATTGAATATTTTAATCACACGTCAAAAGAAATAGAAAAAGTTCGATCTATCAGCAAATCAATTAGTGCTTCAATACCCCAAGGAAGCGTAATAGGATGTCTCTTGTTTCTAATCTATATCAACGACTTACCCAAAATCATAGAAGGGCCATGTGTATTATTTGCGGATGACATTTCTCTATTAGTCTCATGTAAAAACAATTTAAATCTAAACGAAGAACTAAATTCAATCCTCACTAAAACCATCACTTGGATGAACGCACACAACCTCGAAATAAATTATTCCAAAACTAAACTTATAACCTTTCATCCCCACCAAAAAACACCATTAAATACTGATTTTACTTTTAATAACCAAAAAATAGAAACTGTTAAAGAATTTACGCTACTTGGTCTCAATTTGGATACTCATATAAATTGGAAATCCCACATACAAAAACTTAGATCAAAAATTTCTAGTTTTTCATATGCTCTACGTGAAATAAAGAAAACCACCAATCTTCAAACAGCGCTCACAACCTACTATGCATATGCTTATGCATGGCTAAGCTATGGTGTTACCCTTTGGGGAAATAGCACAGATGCACCCTCACTCTTTATCCTTCAAAAAAAATTAGTTAGAATTCTGGCAAATATTAATCAAACCGACAGCTGCAAACCTCACTTCCAAAATTATAATATCTTAACACTCCCCAGTATATACATATTAGAAACCTGCAAATTTGTTCATAAATATCAAGAGTTTTACACAAAGCGCGAAGATATACAATCACGTTTCACACTCCGACACAAATCAAGATTAAACATACCGCAATCTCGACTAAAAATACACTCAACAAGCCCCTATGTAATGTCTATAAAAATATACAATAAACTACCTGAAATAATAAAAAAGAAGAAAAATTAAACATGTTTATAAAAAAACTAAAACAATTTTTAACAGAAAAATGCTATTATAACATTATTGAATATTTAAACGATAAAATATAATTTAATCATGTATAAAATTTCTATGTGTATTTATAAAGAATTCTTATTATGGTATTATTGGATTTATTTTAGATATATTATTATTTTTCATTTTTTTTTGTATTTTTAAAGCTTCCTCTCTCCTACTATATCTTTGTCTTTTGCTGTGCCCGACAGGGTCCATAATGATCTCATTTTTAATTTACCACCTAAGTACACATTGTGGAATGCAAATAAAGTTTGAGTATTGAGTATTGAGTATGAGGTATAGTAGAAAGACTACCTTTAAGTTTAGAAAATAATGTCTAATAGTCATTTTTACGGTTTAAACGCTACGAAGTCCAAAAAATATGAATGTTACTTTTTAGGGTAGGATTTGCCGTTAATTACTAAATATAGAGAAATAAATGTGCTATACCTAATTATTAACACTCGTAGTATAGTCTTAAATAGGATACTTACCTGGCTATGTATATGCATCAAGCAGACGTTGCAGTTTCTGTAAAGTATACGTCGACTTTTTGTTGACGGCGGCATTGTCAAGAGGACGGATTTACAATGGTATGGTAAGCAAAGGTCGTCAGATGAGGAAGATATCGAGGTCCAGGCGCGGTAAATAAGGTCGTAAAAAGAACTAACACACACAAAATGGCACATTACACAACGAGACGCAAGCGCAACAACGAAGGACTGCACCGATAACCGATGCCATGCCAATCGTAGAATTGTCAAATGTCCAAAAAATTCGTTTCACTCTTCCGAACTCAATTACATACTGCATGATTAATTTATTTAATTTTTGTTATTTTTTTATTAATCTGTATTACGAAAATACTAATATAGAAATACTTACTGATTAAATAAAACGTAAAGTAATATATAAAACTCAGAAACAGAGTTGAATAAAGTCAAAAAATGGAACGTTGTAAAAACAGGGAAGTTGAGATGCGTTCAAAACATGGTATACGTTTACTCTTACGTAGAATAAGCATAAAGAAATATTAAAAAATATTCTTTCCCTGCGTTTCTTTTAAAATTGTGATAAGCGTAATTAATATACTATTAAATTAGCTGAATTTTAAGATTTATTTCATTACTATACATAGTCAGTTGAAAAATGGGCATCCTTCTTTCAACGAAAGGATAGTTATGTAATATTCAGTTTACCTTTACGCAATTAGCGAGACTTTCGTGTTATTTTGGAAGGCCTAGGTTCGTCAGACGGCTCTTCTCGGGGCTCCGAAGACATCTTCGTTGTGCGATTACCAATAAGAAAAAGGTCGCCTAAATCGTCTTCTTCGAGAAGTCTGAAAATTTCGATTTCATTTTTTCGAGCACCACGCAGTTAGCACAGGTCTTTCAAAGCTGCAAACTTGGTTTTAAACTATTTGTATCTATCCTAACAACATCCCAGAAAATCAGAGTAGTGAAATTGTTTGCGCGATCTTTGTGTCTACGGAGACTGGCCTTATATATATGTATTTAATATTTAAACACACATTTGCATAAACCACAGTTATTTTTACTGAGAATCAATGTAAAACTACGATTTTTTTTTTACCTTATATCCACATGTACAAGGTAAAAATTTGTAGCAATTAGGTCGTTTTTCGTAGTTCAAGTTATAATACTTATGTCGTTAACTATTATAATATGAGCTTTCAACCCTTTTTCAAACGCTTTAAAAAAATATTTTCAGTACAATTTTGGTTACATATTAGAATAAAACAAAATAACACCTTGTCTAGAGACCTTTAAAGGTTTATGTGACAAGGTGGGAAAACTGCGAGGAGAATGATTAAGGAGTTCAGTAATTATACAGACTGAATTTTTAGTTACTATTCGCTATTCGTGTTTATTGAGAGAATTAACATAATATCACGATTGTGTTCCCCGCAGGGGTAGGCAGTGATGTACAAACACACATTTTGCCAGATAGGATTAAGTCCCATGTATGTTATAGAGATGAGCCTAATGCCGTTAATCGGGCAGTACTTCAGACTCCAGGCTCCTACTAAGAAATACCTAGTGGAAAACCCAATAACACCATCCCCAAACGGGACTCGAACCCAGGATGGCAGCAGTCGTGCTTCCGACCACTAGACCAATGTGGCAGTCTAAATATGCTTCTTGAAGCCAAAATATTCAGAGGACCGTTCCAACTGATATTTCTGCCTACCCCGTACAGTCATTTACCTAAATTCATCTAGTTATAAGATAACGTGGTTCTTGTCTCAACAGAACTGGTGCTATACTACACTGTTTTACTAGCAGCCAGCACTGGCAGATAGCTACTGGTGCAAGTATTCACGCGCTATCGTACTTCAATCTGTACTAACTAGTGCCATTTGTTAATTAAGATTTAGTTGATGCGGTTTGGATTGTGTTTGTAACACCTAATTTATATAATAAATAAGAATGTCAAAGTCAAATAATTTATTTTAATTATTTATTTATATAATACTTCAAGCACAGAAATGTACAGAGGCGGACTTAATGCCATAGGCAACAATCACAATCGCAATCAGGCACATGAAAGGCATTTTTGAACCTTAAAAATTAACAAAATAAATAAAATTAATTCTAGTCGCCCCTTCCAAGAGGTAGTTTTCGTATGGAGAAGAATGGGCAAGAAACTCCACCGTTTTAAAATCTTTTGCAATATTTTGTATACATTAATTATATAATTATATGTGAAGACGATGCACCTATAATAAAATTCATCATCATCATCATCATTTCAGCCATGGGACGTCCACTGCTGAACATAGGCCTCTCCCAATGATTTCCAATTTGGCCGATTGGAAGCGACCTGCATCCAGCAGCTTCCTGCGACCTTTATTAGGTCGTCTGTCCACCTTGTGGGTGGACGTCCTACGCTGCGCTTGCCGGTACGTGGCCTCCATTCCAGAACCTTTCTGCCCCATCGGCCGTCAGTTCTGCGCGCTATGTGCCCCGCCCACTGCCACTTCAGCTTGCTAATCCGTTGGGCTATGTCAGCGACTTTAGTTCGTTTGCGGATCTCCTCATTTCTGATTCGATCTCGCAAAGAAACACCGAGCATAGCACTTTCCATAGCGCGCGTTTCCATAGAGCGCTAATAAAATTACTATACCACAATAGGTAAAAAGAATTAAAAATGAAGCAATGACAGATAAACTAATTATGTGATAGATACATGGTGCTCATATTTACAAACATTGTAGAAGTATACGATATTCCTAAAATTTTAGCAAGTAATACTATTAAGTTAGTGTGTGAGTTAAAATAATCACAGAATGTAAAATCAATGTCATAAAAATTATAAATTATACAGTTAAATTAGCAACCAGTTTCAATTTGTCTAGACTCTAGATTGTCCTATGGAGCAGGACCAGCATGTTTTCAAGCATTCTTATCTGTGATATAATCTTCTAATTTGTAATATCCTTACTTGTTTACAAAGTGAACTTTTAATTTCACATTTCACACAGTACCACATAAAAGATGTATGTACTTTAGATAATCTGAAAATGGTTGATCTATTTTATGTTTATGTCTAGTATAAAATTATATCTATCACTTATTTGATTTATAAATATTTGGCAAGTTACCGTCATATTTTTTTTTTTTTTGAATAGTTCCCTAAAAGATTCGCAGGTACGTATATTATAAATGCCTCCGATAGCTCTCTTTAGCAAAATAAAGATGGTTTCAATATCAGCAGCCCGACCCCACTTACTGTGGGGTTAATGCCATACAACATAATGCTGAAGAAGTATCTAAAGATATAAGAAGTATCCATGTATGTATATTAAAGGTAAATATTAACTGATACTAGTATATTTTTTTAATTTTTTTATATATGTGTGTATGTATTTGTATGTATGTTTATTTTATATAGAATAGTTGTTTTAAGTTTTAACTTAAATTTTCTTGTTTCGAGTTTTCTACACACTGTGTCTACATATCTAATCCTACTTTCCTCTCGCAGGTCTGCTGGAAGAGTCCTCCTGGAGGCGATCGGGCCCTCGTGGAGGCGATTGGTGGCGGGGATCTCTCGCGTCCGGCCCTGGTCCAGGCCATGGTACGGAGCGAGAGGGCATGGGAGGCCGTCACCTCCTTCTGCGAAGCAGTAATGCTCGCGAAGGAGGAGGCGGAGCGCGTGAGGGAGAGGCAAATTTCGCGCCCTCACGCCCCTAGCCGCCGCAGGAGGAGATGCCCTGGGCGTCGGGAATCTATTGCCGATTCCCGGCCACCGTAGGCGCGGGCTTGCGGACGGTGAGCAATGGGTAGCTCGCCGTCCGGTAAGGACCAAGCCCGGGTCAACGGCGCGTTGTGTTCCACACGCGCCTCAAAGAGTGTCAGCGAGTGAAGGGGTCCGATGAGACCATTGCCTGCCGGGGTTGCGGGAAAGTCCGAAAGGGATACCGTGGCCCCTTGGCATTGCACAGGCAACAGAAGGAACACGGGTGGGTTTTAGTCAGTAAGAGTCTGACACGCCCTCCCGCTCCACCCAGAGCAGGAGACGTCATTTGATGATTTCCCACCCAAAAAAAAAAAAAAAAAAAGGTATGCAGGAAGAAATTTCTTAAGAAATAAGCAGTACCTTTGTGCTCTTTTATCTTTTATGTTAATATTGTGTCCTGTTTAAGTGTTTTGTGTGTACATAAATAATTAAATAAAATAATTTTGCGTTGGGTTCGAACTATACACTTATAATAGTCCCCCAGATCGAATTTCAGCCATGGCAGCAAATCGCTAGAGAGTTTAAAGTTCAAATTTTTTTTATTAATGCGATTTTTGGTGATACAACAGGGTCTTAAGAAATATTTTATTGTAATAAAACTGCTTCACTCCAGTAAAGATATTTATTATTTTGTTAATACAATAACTCTGTTATCTTATTATATTTATCCAGATAGACCAAATAAAATGCAAGAAACCAATTGTGCGTCCGACCTCGGTGCGACAACGAACAAGAATCAATCTCAAATCCATCCCCCGCCACTACCTTCCACTTAACCCCCAAAGAGAATAAGAGTCGTTTCGGTGTTGCCAGCACAGTTAGTCGATTACAAATAATCGAATACAAAAATAGATTAAAAATATTATAATAAATTGCGTCAAATAATCCACTTATAAATCAAAACCTAACACTCGTCCATCCTGACAACGTGTATGTCCTCATACACGGTATCAAGTAAAGACTAAAACCTAACACTCGGCTCTGTACATAATAATATAATTTAATTGCACACTATAAATACATAATCAAAAGGGCAATATGTTAATACAAAACGTTTAAAAAGGGAACAATTATTTATTCTCAACTTTTGGAGTTTCTCAAATTTCCTCAACTTGTGTAGGTTCCCCATACGTTGCCATATTTTAGAGTTCTCCAACTTATGGAGTTCCCTGAGCTTCTCCACTTTTGGAGTCCCCCCATACGTCTCCAACCTTTGGAGTTCCCTAAGCTTCTCCAAGTTTTGGAGTCTCCCCATACGTCTCCAACTTTTGGAGTTCCCTAAAGTTCTCAGTTCTCCCCATACATTTTCATCGATACCATATACATCACAACAATAAGAAAGTAAACAGTTAATCAATCTCTTCTTAATTTTTAATTCCTTTTTATTTTAAAACAATCAGAAAATTCACACATGAAAAATCATACAATAACTAATTTATATAACTTTATGACACATTTTTTTTGTACATATCACGTAAACAACTCATAGATCACTCATAGTTCAAATAACTTGCTACATCATCCTACCAAAATCATGTAAATTTATTGTTCCTAATTAATTTTCTTTATAATTATCAATTTCATCATCATCAGTAAAATCAGTACTCTAAAGCAGCTACATGATCCCATGGCAACATTCTTTTAGCAGCTACTACCGTCTTGCGTTTGTTTTGGATGGTACTTAATCCTGGAATCACGGTTAACTCATATCGATCATTTCCGAGTGAAGCAACTACGCGATATGGAATGTACGTTTTGTTTGTGCAGAGTAAACATATTTCTTTCTTTTTTTCTTTTCTTTAGGGTATTATTTAAACCCTACTGAATTTTGCCAACTTTTCTTCTTCTTTCTTTTCGGAATTTGAGTAACATTTGTCAGCAGTATGACCTTTTATTACACTTGGTACACGTTATGAGGGGTTCTGGACATCTAGAGAAAACATGTCCCTTTGCCTTGCAATTGAAACAATGGAAGAATGAGGAATTGGTTTTGGTTGTGGGCTTAGCATTTAATACATCTGAATCGTTCTCAGATTTAAACCGAGAATTAGCTACGCGTTCGCCCACATTAGTACTCTCCTTACTACTCATTAGATACTGCAGTAACTGATCAAGATGACTGCACCTTAGTGCCAAGGCCCCAGATTTCACCGATTTATCACTAATTCCATAAATAATGCAGTCAACCGCGCGTTTGTCATAAATATCACACTGATTTAAAAGAGCTGTAGCGGTTACACCGCCACATACTAACTACGCATCAAAGACATGTCACACAAATCCTGCATCGCGCAATTAGAGTTTACCGCGCGAACGACATAGATAAGACTATCCGAAATCAACAGTCGGGCAGTCGGCCCGCCAAATTGGTGACCCCGAGTATGAACGTCAACGCAGCCTTCGTGCAACTACTTCAGCGTGACGTCATCATCATCATCACTCCCGCAAGCTTTCGTGAGGCGAGTCACACAGACAGCCAGCACCCACGGCTTCAACGGGTATCGTGACCACCAGCATGCAGCGAACGCGCATTCCTGGTCATCACCCTCAGCCTCATCAGCAACCTTGGCACAGCACCTGCACCTTCGGCCGGTCTCACAAGCAGAGCCCATTCTACCCTCTCCTGGTCGACGCTAGCAGTCAGCCACAACCCGGTGCTATACCACATCCGACTCACTGGATCGTGACGCAGTGCCACCCCGACTCACTGGGGAATCACCGCAGACAGTTCCGACTCACCGTGAACTATGCGGCACTCGGTTCCGACTCACTGGAACCATAGCTGGCACTGTGAAGCATCGCAAGATACAAGACTCAGCCCACTATCGACCTCCGGTCTCCGGAGGGGAGTGATGTAGCGGTTACACCGCCACATACTAACTACGCATCAAAGACATGTCACACAAATCCTGCATCGCGCAATTAGAGTTTACCGCGCGAACGACATAGATAAGACTATCCGAAATCAACAGTCGGGCAGTCGGCCCGCCAGACACAACACCCGTCTGGTTGGAGGATCCTCCCTTTTCTATGGTGGATGAGTGAACTTTACACCCTGTTCCTCATGCCCCTAAAGAGCTAGTTTGTCATAAAAATAGTTTTCAATGGGTTCATTGTATCTACCTGTCGATTTAGCATCTCCTCCAGGGTCTGGCCATAATTTTGTTCGAATGGAAATGCACTCAGTAATTTTTCTTGCCACTCAGGCCATGAAAACAAAACAGAACTTAAACTTTCGTACCAGGTTTTGGCCAACCCTTGGAGTATTTGCATCGCGTGATGAATAGTTGTTCTTTCGTCCCATCCATAAACAGAAGCACACTCGTTAACCTTTCTTATCCATACATCAATGCGTTGATTTTTCAACGAAGGGTCAAACTCAGCCAAAATGTTTTTAGAATCGTTACTTCGGTTCATTGGTGCAGTTGTTGATGTCTGGGACGCAAGTTGTTTTATAGAACTTAACAAATGAACTATATCTTTGGTACTAAAGGAAACATCACTTGGTCTTTCGGGTTGTTCCACCTTTTTAGAAACATTATCATAATTGTTACCGCCACGACTATGCGTACGACGACTTCGCTTCACATAGTTTTCACAATGCACTGAAGATTTTCGAGAACGCGGACTATGACGGCGCTTTGACGATAAACGACTACGTGATCTGCTCACCTCGTTTTCCAAAATTGAGACGCTCTCGCTCTCGTTCTAGCTCCTTCTCTTTCTCGCGTAGACTGAAGGAAGTACCGCTCTGGCGAATACTTCGACTTCGACGACCCCTCGCACTGCCACCGCTACGCGCTCTCGACCTTGGTTCAGCTATGTGGCGCAATTGACCCCTCATTGGCGTTGATAGATGCCGCGAGCTAGTGCCTTCATCTCATGGCATGGTTCGAAATCCATAAAACAGAAAATAAAAAAAAATGGTTTAGAATTGATAAACTACATAAAGCTACACAAAAACGTTGTGAAAAATTTGCAGGGTATTTCGAAAATATCTCAGAAACGGTGCGTCTGAGCTCATAAATAACCAAAATTTAACTCCCCTTTTATAAACCCCACGCAAGGGATGAGAATGCTAAATCCACAAAAAAAAACTTATTTTTCTGTCCTACCCTCGAATTTTATTACTGTCACAAACACATTAATTAAACGTGGATTTAATTAATACTAATCACCGGGTTAAAGTGAAACACGTGCAGAAAACTATTTTGAGGCACTTGTAATGTATAAATAGGCGTGTACTTACCACTTCTGAATTGTAATAAAACTGCTTCACTCCAGTAAAGATATTTATTATTTTGTTAATACAATAACTCTGTTATCTTATTATATTTATCCAGATAGACCAAATAAAATGCAAGGAACCAATTGTGCGTCCGACCTCGATGCGACAACGAACAAGAATCAATCTCAAATCCATCCCCCGCCACTACCTTCCACTGAACCCGTGTTGCCAGCACAATTAGTCGATTACAAATAATCGAATACAAAAATAGATTAAAAATATTATAATAAATTGCGTCAAATAATCCACTTATAAATCAAAACCTAACATTATAGTAGCTTAAAAATCTACCCTTTAATTTTATTTAAAGCAGATCTATTATTAGAGAGCAATTATTAGAAAGTAAGTTTTTTCAGTTAATTACCTAAAACAAAGTGAAGTTATTCGTCAACCGTATAGTAGCATCTGTTTATTAAAAATTTATTTAGATTACGTTTAAAACTGTGCCAAGTTTAAATCTTTTATGTCATTTGGTAGCTTATTAAAACAAATTAGAGCCATGCAAAGTATGCTCTTGTGCATTAGGGTGGTTTTTGAACTTCTTAGGCATAATTCATGTCGATAAGTTGGTCTTATGGATCGAATTCTTTGTTCTGAAGCTTTTTTAAAATAAATCACTGTTTTTCTTTACGAACAAAGCGGTCTCGTATATATAAAAAGACAAGGTTACGCTAGTATTTTTAAGGAGATGAAATGTGGTTTGAAACTTACTGTTGATTTCAGATTGCTTATGGATCTAATGTACCTTTTTTGTACTTTAAAAATGTCAAGTTTTTTACAAGAATTTGCCCAGATAATGACCCTATAACGTAGTATGGAATCTACGTAGCTATAATACGCTGTTACGACAGCCGCCTGATTTACTATTTTGCTGAGTTTATAAAGAGCAAAGACAAACTTGGTTAATTTTGTAATTACGATCGATGCATGTTCTTTCCACGCCAGTTTAGAGTCTATTGTCAATCCTAAAAATTTAATATGTCCTACTTCTTAAATTATATTATTATTGAAAGATAGATTGATGTCAGAAGTGGTAATTCTTTGTCAAAAATGCATGATTTTAGTTTTATTTAAATTAAGAATTAAATTATTCTGTTCAAGCCAAGCAATTGATTGATGTAATGAATTTTTAATGTCACTTACATAGTTTCTATTCAAATCATCATACCTAATAATTAAAGTATTATCATCGGCAAAAAGAACCACAGGAAAAGTGACGTGTTTTGGAAAGTCATTTAAATATACCAAAAACAAAGGTGGGCCCAATACGCTGCCTTGTGGCACGCCAAATGTGATTTTATGTTTTCTTGAAATGTATTTATATTCATTTTTAACCTTTTTGCAAATTCGTCTGACTTCCGTACACTGTGTTCTATTCTCAAGTTAGGATTTTATAAGAGAAAGTGCGTTTCCCCTTATTCCGTAAGCACTTAGTTTTCCTAAAAAAATATTATGATTGACTAGATCAATGGCTTTCGTCATGTCCATATATATAGCGCTAGTGGGGATACTTTGATCGATATCTGGCATTATCATATTAAGGAATATAGACTAGCCATCTAGTGCTTTTCGAGGCACGGGGTTTTTTTTTTTTTTTTGGGTTGGGCAGTTATTGTATAACTTCTCCCACTCTGGCGGAGCGGTACGATACGGTGATGCTCCGCCCAAGCCGGGCAGACCTCGACCGTATGTTCCACCGTGATCTCCGGGCGATTCACACAATGATGACACCTGGGCATTTCCTCCCGCCGTATCCGGAACAGGAACCTCCCAAAACAACCGTGTCCGGTGAGGACCTGCGTCACCTCTCTAGCCCTCCTCAAAGAGGGGAATTATTGCCACAATTGTGGAATGCCCAGCACTGAGTTGCGATAATCGCACTCTCTATGACGCCATGAGATGACGGGGGTATCACACCGCCAAATTCCAAAATCCGGGCTGTTACTGAAAAATTCCTAATGGAAAAACCCAATGACACTTTACCCGACCTGGGAATCGAATCCAGGACCCCACGCTCAGCAGTCGCGAAAGCTTTAAGTATGTTTTGACGGGTCCATTTGAGCAGTGGTTGAGCAATCTACGAGTATTTGCCCCCAGGCTATGTGTTGCGGGTTGGGTTTCCGTATGAAACAAACCTATTAAGGGAACGATAACCGATGTTAATGATTTTATACTGAAGATCACGTCCTAACGAGTAGAGAGTAGTTAATCATTTGGAAAAAAAATTGTTCATGTAAATTATGGTATTACACCTATTTAATTTTAATACAGTCTACTAATCTTTTATTATAAAGTCCGATTGAGCCCATTCACATTAATATTACACACATTATAATATCGACATTTCGATGTTTTGTCTGGTCGTAAAAACTGTTCAAAGCAGGGGGCACCTACAAAATAAAACGTGAAGCTATACCACAGCTGGCACTTAGCAGGTTTTCATAAATTAACGAACCCCATCAACAATGAGTGGCGTACTGCAGCCTGTCTATCTCGGCCGGTCCAACGGTGCCAGAGTTCAATTGTTTCCGAGTGCATTTTCATCTCAAGAGTTGCTTCTTCGTGTCCGGCCGATCTTGAGACAAATGAGAATGTTTTGAGTTTATAATAAGACATCAGAAATAATGGACACTTAGATAACAGGTGAATATAAAAAATGAATTTTATGATGATACCATAACATAGGCAGAGGTGTTTCTACCTATACTAGATACCTACATTTCGCCAGTGTTGTAATGATGATTCACCATAATTATAATTATCCATATGATGTCATTTTAAGAAGCAATGACTGATAATTAGATTTAACATTTCGCTAACCTGTTTGAGACTAATTTAAAGAAATTAAAATAAAATGTGTTATGGAACAGTTCAAAGCGTGTTTTCAAACTAGTGTACATGATAAACTTCCCTGTGTTTAGGCTATGAATATCATTCTTTCCCTTTTGGTATTTTTTATCATTTCCATGTGCCTGTAAATAATATAAATAAGGTTGCGGGTATGAAACCAGTGGCGAGGTGCGATGGCCGAGCGGGGCGGTGGCGACGGTACAAAATTTTTCCACTGACATCGCCCCGCTCGGCATCGGGTTTCGTGCTCAGTCTGAGTATGCATTTGGTCAGAGCTCAGTAGAATTGAATTCATTGATAAAGTAACAGCCTACTCCTACATTCAAGGCATAAGCTACATTCCATTCTGTACATCTTAGGTTCTGTCACTTCAACCCTCATTCAGCGAAGGCCCATTAACTCGTTAACTCATAAACTGAACAAAACGTCTAGTTTATTAAATAAGGCTTTATGTCAATCTTGCTTAGGCTCGCCATTAACCATTAACTCACCGAACGCGCCGTCAGTTAGCAAATTAATATCGACGATGATTTTATGAGTTCTTGTGTAGATTGGTAACTTTTTGTTGCATTTTGGACGAAAGAAGTTGCTTGTGAATTGGTTGTCTCTGTGATACTCAGTTTACGGCAACAGTATGATGTAGGTTGTAAATGTTTATTTATTTCTACCTGTCTATACATATAATAAAATCGTATCAAAGTCAAAGAACACAAATACACAGAGTACATTGAAAAGTTTTGAAACAAAATAAATTGCTACGGGGTCTGGGAACGATTCTAATGACGAACATAGTTTTTAGTATTTTTGTCTGTTTGTCTGTTCCAGAATCTCGCAAATACTACCGCATATAATAAGTTCAAATTTTGCACAGATATTTTACATAACTTGGGACAGTCTGTAGGCTATAAATGATCACGCTATGCACTATGGGAGATGAGAAATATTGCATTATGTTCGTATTTTATTGCAGATAGTTTCACATTTAAAACTTTTTAAATTAATTATCATCAGGCTACAGATAGTGCAATCCACAACGACGCGACGCGCCCCATTCCGCGATTACTGTACTGTAAGGTGTACTTCAGTACGGAGCGGAGCGGAGTGGGGCGCGTCGTCGTGGATTGATATACCTATATACCTTTATGGAGCTAAGCATTCAATCATGACATTTATAAGAACGGCTGTTTTAGTCAACTTCCTACAAAGCAAATAGCTAAGTGGTTCAACGACTGCTTTGCAAACCTTTGGCTGTAAGTTTGGTTCCCAACTATTAATATCACTTTAGTTTTTTTTTTTTCATTTTGTTATTTTATTATAAGATAGTGCGAGTCGATTGAAGCTTAAACTACTCTTGCCGTGGTCGGTTAGCAGATGAGTGACAATACATTAAATATTGAGAAATCTCGTGCTACGGAAAGCACGTCACGGCTGACATTCGTAGATCTGTCGTCACGGGTAGCCAAGAGGTATCGTGTTACCCAGTAACTGGGTTATGGAGGTCAGATAGGCAGTCGCTCCATGAAAAATGCTGGTATTCAACTGCATCCGGTTAGACTGGAAGCTGACCCCATCATAGTTGGAAAAAGGCAGGCAGATGACGAGTTGCCAGAGTTTGATACTAATATTGTACCTATTAATAAAATAAAATGAGACCAAAATAAGAAGATCCCATAAATTCTCACTAAACCGAAATGAAAGCTGAATTCCATTAAATCTTAATCTTTTAAACAATTTAGCATTTGTAAGAAAATACTAATCAATTTATTCATAGGCCATCACACAATCTTCAAAACCTCATTTATTATTGAAATAACAACATTATGCAGATCAGTCGCTCGTCTGCCCGCCCGGCCGATTCAACCCGTTCCCGTCGATCACCGGAACGTCGATGTAATTCGATTAGCGACGTCTTTATCGATGGCGATAGACGCAAGATTGGGTTTTGTTGTTAATGTCAATGGTTGGGCCATGAAAAGGACGATATTTTTAAGATATGGTAAGATAATCATTTATTTGCTCAAACACCTGCACCAAACCTACAATATAAACAACAAAAATTGTCAGTATGCAAAAAAAGATCATCACGTTTGCACAGACAATGTTAATATTAATTTTATTTAATTTTAATTTTAAGTGTCTGTGTTAATCTGTGTCTATGAACTCTATTTGAAATATAAGTATTCTATGCTATTAATAAGATAATGTACCTATAATTTCAATTCAAGATAATTTATTTAAAAATGTAATTAAAATTATGTAAAAGAATATCAAAATTTCTATGAATGAATGAATGAATGATGAATGAATGAAATGCACCGATCCCAGCGTGGTTTAACCAGACTCGATAAATCGAATGAACCCCAAGATTTGCACTAGCCCCTGGAGCCTCATGTTTCATGGTGATACACAGGCTATTGCATATCAAGGAGTAGACCGGGGGGCGCGGTAATGGTAGGGAAGACGTGCCCTTAGGATAGGAAAGGATTTACGAGCCATACCGGATATGCATCCTTGAGTAAGCAATGGACTAGTGGAGAGACGGGTGATATTTATCAATGGATGGGGCATCTTTTTACGTCGCCGCCAGTTGGCTCAGTCAATCTTCGCCTGTGAAGCCTTTGGCGGAGTTACGCTGCTTTCTAGGCTTTTTTCTATCTTACTGTTGTAATGTGTTACACTTTACTGTTTTCTATATCTTCATCAGAAGACTCGTTGTCCGTTTCAGGATTCTTGTATATCTCGCTGGCCGTCTTCTTGATCTTGTATCGGTCTTCAGTCGTGTCCATCCAAGTTGATTTCTTTCTTTTCTTTCTTTCTAGTACGTTGCATTAAAATATCAGATTCGGATTAATTTATTTCGTGTCACGCAGTGCTTGGCGGTCGACATTGTCAAAAGCTTTTTCTATTTTCAGAGCGAGTACATAAATTATTTTTCCTGCACGCCATTCTTCATCCCGCTTCCTTCACAGCGGAAATATGTGGACATCTGTAGATGTGATGTTTAAAAGAGCCGCTTGGCCCAATTCTTTTATTATTTCATATATTTTTTATTTTTATTTTTGTATGTAGGAGGCGTAAATTCTGTAACCCGTATTTGAAACCGCTATTCGGCGATAAATGTTTGTATCTTTAGGGTAAGTTTGTTTCGGAATAGATACCTGCGTGCTTTGTGTCTTGCCATGTGTCGGGTACTTCATTTTGTGTCCAGGCTTTATTCAAATGTTTGGTGGCGGCTTCCTGTAACATTTGTTATGAGATCCACGTCAGACTTTAAACGACCAACCACTTCTCTGTCTGTATTTATTTCATTCCTTAGTTCGCCCACATGTTAAATATGCTTGTATGATCTGGGATCCATATTATAGTAAATATGAGATTGCAATTGAGAGAGTTCAGCGTAATTTCCTCAGTAAATTGCAGTACAAATGTCGCACCGTACATTTACCATATTATAACGCTTTGAGTAAGTTTAACCTATTAACATTATGCTCGAGACGCTTGTTGCTTCAAGGAATGATGCTCCATGGACTTGTGCATAATAGGTTTGATTGCTCTGACTTAATTAGTAGAATTTGCTTTATTGTACCTAGAATAGTAATGAGAAGTGAGACACACTCTTATCCACTGTTTGCTACAACTCCCTGTCGTAAAAATGCGGGGGAGAGAGCGCCGCTCCAGAAATTGGTTCAGGCTTATAATAATAATTTTAATGATATCGATGTGTTTGCCCTATCGAAACTTAAATTAGAAAACTACTTATTTATTTTATTACTTATTTATTTAGTTTACGAAATGATTTTATTGATATCAAATATTTATTTCAAGTAATTTTACGATATCTGTATTTTTTAAGCTAGTATCATGTGGAAACGTAGTGGAATAAACATTTCATATAGCACACTGTAGATCTAGATGTATTATACAATGTACGATTGTCTGTTTTCCTAATAAAATAAAATAAATTAAAATTTGTGGCATCGCTTTGTAGAGCTAAATTACCACTTTGTCTGTTTCTGGGGCTGTCCCGTTCCGTATGCTGTTAATGATTCCCATTACGTCATCCACTGTGGGTCCATCATTTTGCGTGGCTGTTAACGGCTTTGTTATTATTATCGGCGGTAAAGGTAGGCCCTCGATTTTTTTATTTTTATTTTTATTTTTTCCCTTTTGGACATTGGTATTGGTGTATATGCGTTTTTTCCGGGTGCGCCAAAGTTCACCTAAATTTTCAACTCCGATAATTGGAAATCCGAAAATGTTCTTCCTAACATTTTTCATCCTAACAATCACAATTCCTAACTACTCTGTCTCTAATGTTCATAATTCCGAAGCATTCAACTTCATAATGTCAGTAGCAATAAACATCTATTATACTTTTATTTGTTTTCCTATATTTTCTCAACATAACCATCTTTTACACTATTATTCAAAGTCATATCTTTTTGTTTAGATTTCTTTTTATTCATAATAATCAGTATTATATACCTTAATTTTGCGTAACTTTATTGTCACCTAACATACAATAAGAATAATAGTACCATGGTACAAGTGGTTAAATACATGTTTTCATATACACTTTTCAATTAAATTAGTTTAATATTAGCGGCTATAGCTTTCAAATAATCACTTTTATTGGTGTATTTTTGGAAGCCAGAGTCACGCTCCAGTCATTCAGTCAAGTTCCAGAAACGAATCGGTCTTATTCATAATTATTGGTTTAGGTTAGGTTAGAACTGTGACCACAACGCACGAGCCGAGCGAGCGAAGCGAGCGTGCCGCGGCAGCGGCCGGCGAAGTGCAAGAACCGAATCAGTCCTATGTTATTGGTTTAGGTACGGTTAAAACTGCGGTATAAACTCCCAGGCCATAAACATAACCGTAAATGAGTCGTGTTTTATGATTTTCGGTTGGAGTGTAGCATTGTGGGCGCTACGGAGCAAAGACTTAGATTTTTTTTGCCAAAAAAGTGTTATTTTTGCAAATCGTTTCTGAGTATGAGTGAAAATATTATGGTAATTATGTTTCCTCACTAAAACCATCACTTGGATGAACGCACACAACCTCGAAATAAATTATTCCAAAACTAAACTTATAACCTTTCATCCCCACCAAAAAACACCATTAAATACTGATTTTACTTTTAATAACCAAAAAATAGAAACTGTTAAAGAATTTACGCTACTTGGTCTCAATTTGGATACTCATATAAATTGGAAATCCCACATACAAAAACTTAGATCAAAAATTTCTAGTTTTTCATATGCTCTACGTGAAATAAAGAAAACCACCAATCTTCAAACAGCGCTCACAACCTACTATGCATATGCTTATGCATGGCTAAGCTATGGTGTTACCCTTTGGGGAAATAGCACAGATGCACCCTCACTCTTTATCCTTCAAAAAAAATTAGTTAGAATTCTGGCAAATATTAATCAAACCGACAGCTGCAAACCTCACTTCCAAAATTATAATATCTTAACACTCCCCAGTATATACATATTAGAAACCTGCAAATTTGTTCATAAATATCAAGAGTTTTACACAAAGCGCGAAGATATACAATCACGTTTCACACTCCGACACAAATCAAGATTAAACATACCGCAATCTCGACTAAAAATACACTCAACAAGCCCCTATGTAATGTCTATAAAAATATACAATAAACTACCTGAAATAATAAAAAAGAAGAAAAATTAAACATGTTTATAAAAAAACTAAAACAATTTTTAACAGAAAAATGCTATTATAACATTATTGAATATTTAAACGATAAAATATAATTTAATCATGTATAAAATTTCTATGTGTATTTATAAAGAATTCTTATTATGGTATTATTGGATTTATTTTAGATATATTATTATTTTTCATTTTTTTTTGTATTTTTAAAGCTTCCTCTCTCCTACTATATCTTTGTCTTTTGCTGTGCCCGACAGGGTCCATAATGATCTCATTTTTAATTTACCACCTAAGTACACATTGTGGAATGCAAATAAAGTTTGAGTATTGAGTATTGAGTATGAGGTATAGTAGAAAGACTACCTTTAAGTTTAGAAAATAATGTCTAATAGTCATTTTTACGGTTTAAACGCTACGAAGTCCAAAAAATATGAATGTTACTTTTTAGGGTAGGATTTGCCGTTAATTACTAAATATAGAGAAATAAATGTGCTATACCTAATTATTAACACTCGTAGTATAGTCTTAAATAGGATACTTACCTGGCTATGTATATGCATCAAGCAGACGTTGCAGTTTCTGTAAAGTATACGTCGACTTTTTGTTGACGGCGGCATTGTCAAGAGGACGGATTTACAATGGTATGGTAAGCAAAGGTCGTCAGATGAGGAAGATATCGAGGTCCAGGCGCGGTAAATAAGGTCGTAAAAAGAACTAACACACACAAAATGGCACATTACACAACGAGACGCAAGCGCAACAACGAAGGACTGCACCGATAACCGATGCCATGCCAATCGTAGAATTGTCAAATGTCCAAAAAATTCGTTTCACTCTTCCGAACTCAATTACATACTGCATGATTAATTTATTTAATTTTTGTTATTTTTTTATTAATCTGTATTACGAAAATACTAATATAGAAATACTTACTGATTAAATAAAACGTAAAGTAATATATAAAACTCAGAAACAGAGTTGAATAAAGTCAAAAAATGGAACGTTATAAAAACAGGGAAGTTGAGATGCGTTCAAAACATGGTATACGTTTACTCTTACGTAGAATAAGCATAAAGAAATATTAAAAAATATTCTTTCCCTGCGTTTCTTTTAAAATTGTGATAAGCGTAATTAATATACTATTAAATTAGCTGAATTTTAAGATTTATTTCATTACTATACATAGTCAGTTGAAAAATGGGCATCCTTCTTTCAACGAAAGGATAGTTATGTAATATTCAGTTTACCTTTACGCAATTAGCGAGACTTTCGTGTTATTTTGGAAGGCCTGGGTTCGTCAGACGGCTCTTCTCGGGGCTCCGAAGACATCTTCGTTGTGCGATTACCAATAAGAAAAAGGTCGCCTAAATCGTCTTCTTCGAGAAGTCTGAAAATTTCGATTTCATTTTTTCGAGCACCACGCAGTTAGCACAGGTCTTTCAAAGCTGCAAACTTGGTTTTAAACTATTTGTATCTATCCTAACAACATCCCAGAAAATCAGAGTAGTGAAATTGTTTGCGCGATCTTTGTGTCTACGGAGACTGGCCTTATATATATGTATTTAATATTTAAACACACATTTGCATAAACCACAGTTATTTTTACTGAGAATCAATGTAGTACTACGATTTTTTTTTAACCTTATATCCATATGTACAAGGTAAAAATTTGTAGCAATTAGGTCGATTTTCGTAGTTCAAGTTATAATACTTATGTGGTTAACTATTATAATATGAGCTTTCAACCCTTTTTCAAACGCTTTAAAAAAAATTTTTCAGTACAATTTTGGTTACATATTAGAATAAAACAAAATAACACCTTGTCTAGAGACCTTTAAAGGTTTATGTGACAAGGTGGGAAAACTGCGAGGAGAATGATTAAGGAGTTCAGTAATTATACAGACTGAATTTTTAGTTACTTTTCGCTATTCGTGTTTATTGAGAGAATTAACATAATATCACGATTGTGTTCCCCGCAGGGGTAGGCAGTGATGTACAAACACACATTTTGCAAGATAGGATTAAGTCCCATGTATGTTATAGAGATTAGCCTAATTCCGTTAATCGGGCAGTACTTCAGACTCCAGGCTTCTACTAAGAAATACCTAGTGGAAAACCCAGTATCACCATGCCCAAACGGGATTCAAACCCAGGATGGCAGCAGTCGTGCTTCCGACCACTAGACCAACGTGGCAGTCTAAATATGCTTCTTGGAGCCAAAATATTCAGAGGACCGTTCCAACTGATATTTCTGCCTACCCCGTACAGTCATTTACCTAAATTCATCTAGTTATAAGATAACGTGGTTCTTGTCTCAACAGAACTGGTGCTATACTACACTGTTTTACTAGCAGCCAGCACTGGCAGATAGCTACTGGTGCAAGTATTCACGCGCTATCGTACTTCAATCTGTACTAACTAGTGCCATTTGTTAATTAAGATTTAGTTGATGCGGTTTGGATTGTGTTTGTAACACCTAATTTATATAATAAATAAGAATGTCAAAGTCAAATAATTTATTTTAATACTTATTTATTTAATACTTCAAGCACAGAAATGTACAGAGGCGGACTTAATGCCATAGGCAACAATCGCAATCGCAATCAGGCACATGAAAGGCACTTTTGAACCTTAAAAATTAACAAAATAAATAAAATTAATTCTAGTCGCCCCTTCCAAGAGGTAGTTTTCGTATGGAGAAGAATGGACAAGAAACTCCACCGTTTTAAAATGTTTTGCAATATTTTGTATACATTAATTATATAATTATATGTGAAGACGATGCACCTATAATAAAATCACTATACCACAATAGGTAAAAAAAAATAAAAATGAAGCAATGACAGATAAACTAATTATGTGATAGATACATTGGTGCTCATATTTACAAACATTGTAGAAGTATACGATATTCCTAAAATTTTAGCAAGTAATACTATTAAGTTAGTGTGCGAGTTAAAATAATCACAGAATGTAAAATCAATGTCATAAAAATAATAAATTATACAGTTAAATTAGCAACCAGTTTCAATTTGTCTAGACTCTATATTGTCCTATGGAGCAGGACCAGCATGTTTTCAAGCATTCTTATCTTTGATATAATCTTCTAATTTGTAATATCCTTACTTGTTTACAAAGTGAACTTTTAATTTCACATTTCACACAGTACCACAGTACACACAGTTCACAGTATGTACTTTAGATAATCTGAAAATGGTTGATCTATTTTATGTTTATGTCTAGTATAAAATTATATCTATCACTTATTTGATTTATAAATATTTGGCAAGTTACCGTCATAATATTAATATTTTTGAATAGTTCCCTAAAAGATTCGCAGGTATGTATATTATAAATGCCTCCGACAGCTCTCTTTAGCAAAATAAAGATTGTTTCAATATCAGCAGCCCACCCCACTTACTCTGGGGTTAATGCCATACAACATAATGCTGAAGAAGTATCTAAAGATATAAGAAGTATCTATGTATGTATATTATAGGTAAATATTTACTGATACTAGTATATTGTTTTTTTTTATTATATATGTGTGTATGTATTTGTATGTATGTTTATTTTATATAGAATAGTTGTTTTAAGTTTTAATTTTTTTTAAATTGTTTCGACTTTTCTACACACTGTGTCTACATATCTAATTCTACTTTCCTCTCGCAGGTCTGCTGGAAGAAATTTCTTAAGAAATAAGCAGTACCTTTGTGCTCTTTTATGTTAATATTGTGTCCTGTTTAAGTGTTTTGTGTGTACATAAATAATTAAATAAAATAGAGCAAACGTGCGGTGTCTACATCTGTTAACTGTCTTATCTTTCTAACAGCATAAGCGGCCGAGTTTATCCGCCCGCAAGAGACAGAGGGGCGCTGTAGGTAATTATTTGTGAAATTCTTTTGTGATAGTTTTGAAAAAACAAGATGGCGGGGCGTTAGTTCTAATTTTGACCAGCAAGAAGATTCTTGTCTTTCTTCTTTTTTGTGTGGTTAGTGACTAACCTGGTATCAGAGTTTTAAAGCCACCCATGGGTCTCTGACATGACTTCACTTGCCGTCGAGAAATATCTCTCAGGCATGTCGGTTTCCTCACGATTTTTTCCTTCACTGTTTTTGAAGCAAGTGATAATTATAGAATACGCACGTGAAACTGAAAAGTCAGAGGTGTATGCGTTGGGTTCAAATTGTACAGTTATAATAGTCCTCCAGATCGAATTTCAGCCATGGCAGCAAATCGCTAGAGAGTTTAAAGTTCAAAGTTTTTTATTAATGCGATTTTTGGTGATACAACAGGGTCTTAAGAAATATTTTATTGTAATAAAACTGCTTCACTCCAGTAAAGATATTTATTATTTTGTTAATACAATAACTTTGTTATCTTATTATATTTATCCAGATAGACCAAATAAAATGCAAGGAACTAATTGTGCGTCCGACCTCGGTGCGACAACGAACAAGAATCAATCTCAAATCCATCCCCCGCCACTACCTTCCACTTAACCCCTAAAGAGAATAGAGTCGTTTCGGTGTTGCCAGCACAATTAGTCGATTACAAATAATCGAATACAAAAATAGATTAAAAATATTATAATAAATTGCGTCAAATAATCCACTTATAGATCAAAACCTAACACTCGTCCATCCTGACAACGTGTATGTCCTCATACACGGTATCAAGTAAAGACTAAAACCTAACACTCGGCTCTGTACATAATAATATAATTTAATTGCACACTATAAATACATAATCAAAAGGGCAATATGTTAATACAAAACGTTTAAAAAGGGAACAAATATATATTCTCAACTTTTGGAGTTTCTCAAATTTCCTCAACTTGTGTAGGTTCCCCATACGTTGCCATATTTTAGAGTTCTCCAACTTATGGAGTTCCCTGAGCTTCTCCACTTTTGGAGTCCCCCCATACGTCTCCAACCATTGGAGTTCCCTAAGCTTCTCCAAGTTTTGGAGTCTCCCCATACGTCTCCAACTTTTGGAGATCCCTAAGCTTCTCCAACTTTTGGGGTCTCCCCATACGTCTCCAACTTTTGGAGTTCCCTAAAGTTCTCCAACTTTTGGAGTTCTCCCCATACATTTTCATCGATACCATATACATCACAACAATAAGAAAGTAAACAGTTAATCAATCTCTTCTTAATTTTTAATTCCTTTTTATTTTAAAACAATCAGAAAATTCACACATGAAAAATCATACAATAACTAATTTATATAACTTTATGACACATTTTTTTTGTACATATCACGTAAACAACTCATAGATCACTCATGGTTCAAATAACTTGCTACATCATCCTACCAAAATCATGTAAATTTATTGTTCCTAATTAATTTTCTTTATAGTTATCAATTTCATCATCATCAGTAAAATCAGTACTACTTTCATTAAGCTCTAAAGCAGCTACATGATCCCATGGCAACATTCTTTTAGCAGCTACTACCGTCTTCCGTTTGTTTTTGTTGGTACTTAATCCGGGAATCACGGTTAACTCATATCGATCATTTCCGAGTGAAGCAACTACGCGATATGGAATGTACGTTTTGTTTGTGCAGAGTAAACATATTTCTTTCTTTTTTTCTTTTCTTTACGGTATTATTTAAACCCTACTGAATTTTGCCAACTTTTCTTCTTCTTTCTTTTCGGAATTTGAATAACATTTGTCAGCAGTAATACCAATTTTATTACACTTGGTACACGTTATGAGGGGCTCTGGACATCTAGAGAAAACATGTCCCTTTGCCTTGCAATTGAAACAATGGAAGAATGAGGAATTGGTTTTGGGCTTAACATTTGATACATCTGAATCGTTCTCAGATTTAAACCGAGAATTAGCTACGCGTTCGCCCACATTAGTACTCTCCTTACTACTCATTAGATACTGCAGTAACTGATCAAGATGACTGCATCTTAGTGCCAAGGCCCCAGATTTCACCGATTTATCACTAATTCCATAAATAATGCAGTCAACCGCGCGTTTGTCATAAATATCACACTGATTTAAAAGAGCTAGTTTGTCATAAAAATAGTTTTCAATGGGTTCATTGTATCTACTTTTTCGATTTAGCATCTCCTCCAGGGTTTGGCCATAATTTTGTTCGAATGGAAATGCACTCAGTAATTTTTCTTGCCACTCAGGCCATGAAAACAAAACAGAACTTAAACTTTCGTACCAGGTTTTGGCCAACCCCTGGAGTTTTTGCATCGCGTGATGAATAGTTGTTCTTTCGTCCCATCCATAAACAGAAGCACACTCGTTAACCTTTCTTATCCATACGTCAATGCGTTGATTTTTCAACGAAGGGTCAAACTCAGCCAAAATGTTTTTAGAATCGTTACTTCGGTTCATTGGTGCAGTTGTTGATGTCTGGGACGCAAGTTGTTTAATAAAACTTAAAAAATGAACTATCTTTGGTACTAAAGGAAACATCACTTGGTCTTTCAGGTTGTTCCACCTTTTTAGAAACATTATCATAATTGTTACCGTCACGACTATGCGTACGACGACGACTTCGCTTCACAGTTTTCGCAATGCACTGAAAATTTTCGAGAACGCGGACTATGACGGCGCTTTGACGATAAACGACTACGTGATCTGCTCACCTCGTTTTCCAAAATTGAGACGCTCTCGCTCTCGTTCTAGCTCCTTCTCTTTCTCGCGTAGACTGAAGGAAGTACCGCTCTGGCGAATACTTCGACTTCGACGACCCCTCGCACTGCCAACGCTACGCGCTCTCGACCTTGGTTCAGCTATGTGGCGCAATTGACCCCTCATTGGCGTTGATAGATGCCGCGAGCTAGTGCCTTCATCTCGTGGCATGGTTCGAAATCCATAAAACAGAAAATAAAAAAAATGGTTTAGAATTGATAAACTAAATAAAGCTACACAAAAACGTTGTGAAAAGTTTTGCAGGGTATTTCGAAAATATCTCAGAAACGGTGCGTCTGAGCTCATAAATAACCAAAATTTGACTCCCCTTTTATAAACCCCACGCAAGGGATGAGAATGCTAAATCCACAAAAAAAAAACTTATTTTTCTGTCCTACCCTCGAATTTTATTACTGTCACAAACACATTAATTAAACGTGGATTTAATTAATACTAATCACCGGGTTAAAGTTAAACACGTGCAGAAAACTATTTTGAAGCACTTGTAATGTATAAATAGGCGTGTACTTACCACTTCTGAATTGTAATAAAACTGCTTCACTCCAGTAAATATATTTATTATTTTGTTAATACAATAACTCTGTTATCTTATTATATTTATCCAGATAGACCAAATAAAATGCAAGGAACCAATTGTGCGTCCGACCTCGATGCGACAACGAACAAGAATCAATCTCAAATCCATCCCCCGCCACTACCTTCCACTGAACCCGTGTTGCCAGCACAATTAGTCGATTACAAATAATTACAAATAATACAGTTGAATACAAAAATAGATTAAAAATATTATAATAAATTGCGTCAAATAATCCACTTATAAATCAAAACCCAACATTATAGTAGCTTAAAAATCTACCCTTTAATTTTATTTAAAGCAAATCAATTATTAGAGAGCAATTATTAGAAAGTAAGTTTTTTCAGTTAATTACCTAAAACAAAGTGAAGTTATTAATATCTATAGAAATTATAATTTATTATATTGTAATAAATTAATAGACATAATGTTTAAGAATATTACATTAAAACATAAATACATAAAATGGTCAGTCATATGAAATTTTGTCAACTAGGAATTCGTCAACGGTATAGTAGCATCTGTTTATTAAAAATTTATTTAGATTACGTTTAAAATTGTGTCAAGTTTAAATCTTTTATGTCATTTGGTAGCTTATTAAAACAAATTAGAGCCATGCAAAGTATGCTCTTGTGCATTAGGGTGGTTTTTGAACTTCTTAGGCATAATTTCAAGTCGATAAGTTGGTCTTATGGATCGAATTCTTTGTTCTGCAGCTTTTTTAAAATAAATCACCGTTTTTCTTTACGAACAAAGCGGTCTCGTATAAATAAAGACAAGGTTACGCTAGTATTTTTAAGGAGATAAAATGTGGTTTGAAACTTACTGTTGATTTCAGATTGCTTATGGATCTAATGTACCTTTTTTGTACTTTAAAAATGTCAAGTTTTTTACAGGAATTTGCCCAGATAATGACCCTATAACGTAGTATAGAATCTACGTAGCTATAATACGCTGTTACGACAGCCGCCTGATTTACTATTTTGCTGAGTTTATAAAGAGCAAAGAGAAACTTGGTTAATTTTGTAATTACGATCGATGCATGTTCTTTCCACGCCAGTTTAGAGTCTATTGTCAATCCTAAAAATTTAATATGTCCTACTTCTTAAATTATATTATTATTGAAAGATAGATTGATGTCAGAAGTGGTAATTCTTTGTCAAAAATGCATGATTTTTATTTAAATTAAGAATTAAATTATTCTGTTCAAGCCAAGCAATTGATTGATGTAATGAATTTTTAATGTCACTTACATAGTTTCTATTCAAATCATCATACCTAATAATTAAAGTGCTATCATCGGCAAAAAGAACCACAGGAAAAGTGACGTGTTTTGGAAAGTCATTTAAATATACCAAAAACAAAGGTGGGCGCAATACGCTGCCTTGTGGCACGCCAAATGTGATTTTATGTTTTCTTGAAATGTATTTATATTCATTTTTAACCTTTTTGCAAATTCGTCTGACTTCCGTACACTGTGTTCTATTCTCAAGTTAGGATTTTATAAGAGAAAGTGCGTTTCCCCTTATTCCGTAAGCACTTAGTTTTCCTAAAAAAATATTATGATTGACTAGATCAATGGCTTTCGTCATGTCCATAAATATAGCGCTAGTGGGGATACTTTGATCGATATCTGGCATTATCATATTAAGGAATATAGACTAGCCATCTAGTGCTTTCCGAGGCACGGGGTTTTTTTTTTTTTTTTGGGTTGGGCAATTATTGTATAACTTCTCCCACTCTGGTGGAGCGGTACGATACGGCGATGCTCCGCCCAAGCCGGGCAGACCTCGACCGTATGTTCCACCGTGATCTCCGGGCGATTCACACAATGATGACACCTGGGCATTTCCTCCCGCCGTATCCGGAACAGGAACCTACCAAAACAACCGTGTCCGGTGAGGACCTGCGTCACCTCTCTAGCCCTCCTCAAAGAGGGGAATTATTGCCACAATTGTGGAGTGCCCAGCACTGAGTTGCGATAATCGCACTCTCTATGACGCCATGAGATCACGGGGGTATCACACCGCCAAATTCCAAAATCCGGGCTGTTACTTATGGATAAAATTCCTAATGGAAAAACCCAATAACACTTTACCCAACCTGGGAATCGAATCCAGGACCCCACGCTCAGCAGTCGCGAAAGCTTTAAGTATGCAGTGGTTGAACAGTCTACGAGTATTTGCCCCCAGGCTATGTGTTGCGGGTTGGGTTTCCGTATGAAACAACTCTATTAAGGGAACGATAACCGATTTTAATGATTTTATACTGAAGATCACGTCCTAACGAGTAGAGAGTAGTTAACCATTTGGAAAAAAAAATTGTTCATGTAAATTATGGTAATATGAGTACACCTATTTTAATACAGTCTACTAATCTTTTATTATAAAGTCCGATTGAGCCCATTCACATTAATATTACACTTACATTATAGTTAATATCGACATTTCGATGTTTTGTCTGGTCGTAAAAACTGTTCAAAGCAGGGGGCACCTACAAAATAAAACGTGAAGCTATACCACAGCTGGCACTTAGCAGGTTTTCATAAATTAACGAACCCCATCAACAATGAGTGGCGTACTGCAGCCTGTCTATCTCGGCCGGTCCAACGGTGCCAGAGTTCAATTGTTTCCGAGTGCATTTTCATCTCAAGAGTTGCTTCTTCGTGTCCGGCCGATCTTGAGACAAATGAGAATGTTTTGAGTTTATAATAATACATCAGAAATAATGGACACTTAGGTAACAGGTGAATATAAAAACTAAATTTTATGATGATATCATAACATAGGCAGAGGTGTTTCTACCTATACTAGATACCTACATTTCGCCAGTGTTGTGTTGATGATTCACCATAATTATAATTATCCATATGATGTCATTTTAAGAAGCAATGACTGATAATTAGATTTAACATTTCGCTAACCTGTTTGAGACTAATTTAAAGAAATTAAAATAAAATGTGTTATGGAACAGTTCAAAGCGTGTTTTCAAACTAGTGTACATGATAAACTTCCCTGTGTTTAGGCTATGAATATCATTCTTTCCCTTTTGGTATTTTTTATCATTTCCATGTGCCTGTAAATAATATCAATAAGGTTGCGGGTATGAAACCAGTGGCGAGGTGCAATGGCCGAGCGGGGCGGAGGCGACGGTACAATTTTTTTCCACTGACACCGCCCCGCTCGGCATCGGGTTTCGTGCTGACAGTCTGAGTATGCATTTGGTCAGAGCTCAGTAGAATTGAATTCATTGATAAAGTAACAGCCTACTGCTAAATTCAAGGCATAAGCTACATTCCATTCTGTACATCTTAGGTTCTGTCACTTCAACCCTCATTCAGCGAAGGCCCATTAACTCGTTAACTCATAAACTGAACAAAACGTCTAGTTTATTAAATAAGGCTTTATGTCAATCTTGCTTAGGCTCGGCATTAACCATTAACTCACCGAACGTGCCGTCAGTTAGCAAATTAATATCGACGATGATTTTATGAGTTTTTGTGTAGATGGGTAACTTTTTGTTGCATTTTGGACGAAAGAAGTTGCTTGTGAATTGGTTGTCTCTGTGATACTCAGTTTACGGCAACAGTATGATGTAGGTTGTAAATGTTTATTAATTTCTACCTGTCTATACATATAATACAATCGTAGCGAAGTCGAAGAACACAAAAACACAGAGTACATTGAATAGTTTTGAAACAAAATAAATTGGGAACGATTCTAATGACGAACATAGTTTTTAGTATTTTTGTCTGTTTGTCTGTTCCAGAATCTCGCAAATACTACCGCATATATTATGTTCAAATTTTACATAACTTGGGACAGTCTGTAGGCTATAAATTATCACGCTATGCGCTATGGGGGATGAGAAATATTGCATTATGTTCGTATTTTATTGCAGATAGTTTCATATTTAAAACCTTTTAAATTAATTATCATCAGGCTACAGATAGTAGCAATCCACAACGACGAGACGCGCTCCACTCCGCGATTACTGTACTGTAAGCTGTACTCCAGTACGGAGCGGAGCGGAGTGGGGCGCGTCGTCGTGGATTGATATAATATACCTTTAAGGAGCTAAGCAGTCAATCATGACATTTAATAAGAACGGCTGTTTTAGTCAACTTCCTACAAAGCAAAAAGTGGTTCAACGACTGCTTTGCAAACCTTTGGCTGTAAGTTTGGTACTATTAATATTTCTTTAGATTTTTTTTATTTTGTTATACTATTATAAGATAGTGCAAGTCGATCGAAGCTTAAAATACTCTTGCCGTGGTCGGTTCGCAGATGAGTAAATCTTGTGCCGCGGATAGCGCGTCAAGCCGTTGGTCCCGGCTGTCATTCGTAGATCTGTCGTTACGGGTAGTCAGAAGGCCAAAAAGCCTGACAACCAGTCATATCAAGAGGTATAGTGTTACCCAGTAACTGGGTTGTGGAGGTCAGATAGGCAGTCGCTCCATGAAAAATAATGATATTCAACTGCATCCGGTTAGACTGGAAGCTGACCCCATCGTAGTTGGAAAAAGGCAGGCAGATGTCGAGTTGCTAGAGTTTGATACTAATATTGTACCTATTAATAAAATAAAATGAGACCAAAATAAGAAGATCCCATATACTTATCCAATTCTCACTAAACCGAAATGAAAGCTGAATTCCATTAAATCTTAATCTTTTAAACAATTTAGCATTTGTAAGAAAATACTAATCAATTTATTCATAGGCCATCACACAATCTTCAAAACCTCATTTATTATTGAAATAACAACATTATGCAGATCAGTCGCTCGTCTGCCCGCCCGGCCGACTCAACCCGTTCCCGTCGATCACCGGTACGTCGATGTAATTCGATTAGCGACGTCTTTATCGATGGCGATAGACGCAAGATTGGGTTTTGTTGTAAATGTCAATGGTTGGGCCATGAAAAGGACGATATTTTTAAGATATGGTAAGATAATCATTTATTTGCTCAAACACCTGCACCAAACCTACAATACATACAACATAAATTGTTTGTATGCAAAAAAAGATCATCACGTTTGCACAGACAATGATAAGCAAATATTAATTTTATTTAATTTTAAGTGTCTATGTTAATCTGTGTCTATGAACTCTATTTGAAATATAAAGTATTCTATGCCATTAATAAGATAATGTACCTATAATTTCACTTCAAGATAATTTATTTAAAAATGTAATTAAAATTATGTAAAAAAATATCAAAATTTCTAATCTAAAAACTCATTCAAATTATAATAAGCTGTACATGCTAGAATATTAATGACTTTCTTTTTGAACGCTACACCGCTTTACTGGCTTCCAGCTATTCGGTCGTTTATTTAAAATGATACAAAGCTTAACCATATTCCATAAAAGGGCAGGAAGGGGTGTAGTACTTAGTACACCCACGTTTAGCCAGATTTAGCTAAATATAAAAAATCGTTTTGTAGGCCAAAGGTGTTTCCTCCCAAAGATTATTTACGTATTTTTCATAAACGACAATTTATGTTTTCATGATGCTGCTGAAAACTAGTATTTTATATGGATCAACTGCCTATCTGACCTCCACAAACCAGGGGCTGGGTAACATGATACTCCTTGGTAAGACATGGTCGCCGATTTTCGGACTTCTGACACCCGTGCCGACTGTCAAAGATATGCGAATGACAGCCGGCAACACTGCTTTCCAAGCACTGCTTTCCGTATATAAAAAAGTACTCTGTGTTTCCAAGGCACGGAGGGGTTTTGATATGTAATGGATGGTCACCCATCCAGAGATCGAACTTAGCAAGCGTAGCTTAACCGTAGCTCGATATATGCGGCTGCTATTCTCAAAAATATAGTTTAAATCGCTGTCTTAGTTACCACAAATGTCCATTACAAAGGCAAAGTGTATCCGCGGGTGGAAATTAAAGATTTGCTAAAGACGCCGTCTTGGATTTGCATTTTACAATAGAAACAAGGTTCAGGTTGGTTGTTAGTTTAAAGAGGATGCTCTGTGTGCAGTGTCCAGCGATTTTGAACCGTATGCGTTGCAAAAATTACCGTCATCTTGAACTACCTTGCAAACAGTACTTGTACGGGCCCTGGATCTATAAATATTTGTACCGTAAACGATCAGTATCATGCTAGTTTCAGCACGGTATATATCAGCCTGCTGAAATACATTTTTTTTATAAATTTTCTATCAATGAAAAATTTCGGAGCTTGAAACGTATTCTGCAATGTAAATAAATCCACTACATGTATAAACACAGTCAAAGAAAAAACATATTTCAATTGAAAAATAAAATCAGCGGCAATAAAACATATTGTAAAATTGAAATACGTTACGAAAGTAAATAAAATATTGTATCGAGAATGAGCTACATACAATTATTGTTCAAGGAAATAAAACGCGCTGAGTTCCACGCACGAGTATAATTTGTGCCTCAAGAATATAACTAAAATAAAATGAAAACGTGTCTGTTGATTGTAATAATAATCAACATCTGTGCAATAAAGTGTGCAAGTATAACAATAGCTACTGTACTAGAAGCGAATCAAACACAGCAAATACAAAACTTGGAAAAAGTTAAGGTAGAAATCTACAACCAACTCAATGACGCCGTCGAAGACACTATAACAACTTTAGAAAAAAGTAATGATTCCGATGCTAGACAAGGCATAGCTTACATGCAAGAGTTACTTGCACTCCTAGATAAGTTCAACGGCACAGAACTTGAACTTGCACAAGCACATACAGTATGCAACGGTTCCAAAGAATGCGCCTCAAACCTAACAACCATATCAAAAACTGCTAACAGCTCAAATGTTTTAGAAGGTGGAAGACGGAATGATGTATACAAAAAGAGTGGCTTCGAGCACATCAAACACGCTATCATTGCATCGGGGATGTTTAAAACTGAGGACGACTTGGAGAAAATCAAGGACGAGAAAGTAAGAAATCTACTCGTACTCCAAACGAAAATGAACAGATGGTTGAAGTTAAGAGAAGCAGAGAAGCAAAGGATTAAGCAGTATAGGCTGAGACAGCTGTCAAGGCACCAAACCGTGACTGAAGAGTGTCCAAAATTTGGGGAAAAGCGGCAGAAAAAGTCGAAAAGTTCGAAAAAACTTCGGAAGTATCCTTGTTGTAGAAAATGCTGTAAGAAGTCTTACCTGGGCTGCTTATAGTATGGCAAAAAATTAGACAAAGAAACATATAGAGATATTGAATGGGCCACAAAAAAAATATTTACTTAAGTATTTATTCTTTACGCCCGCAATTAATTAGTACCGAGGCACTTGTATGCCTTTCTCATAGGTACGTAGGAATACACTAAAAAACCCTTTGCAAACAAACCGGACTCCTACGAATTTTGATTACTACCAATTATTATTTCTCATATTATATAAACTATGTATATTTATATAAATCATGAATATTTATATCAACTGCAGAGCAGTAGTAGCCTAGTGGTAACAGCTGTGACTTACGAGTTGTAGGTCGTAGGTTCGAGCCCTGCCAGGCGTTTTACTTTGGCTAAATTATTTCATCACCAGTGCTCTCAATACGGTGAAGGAAAACATCGTGAGGAAACCGGCATGGGTTTTTGCAAAGTGGAATCATTATAATATAATGTAGAAATGATCCTGGTCGAATTATAAAACTTTATTAATCGTCAACTTTGTGGTTCTTGTTTGTTGTCTATTTATTATACTAAAATATCATTTTTTTGTTGTGGTATTAAAATTGCTTAATTTCTTGATTTTGCTGTATAGTATTTATTTCGTACTTTTAATATGTGTTGTATTGAAAAATGTTTGTTACTGTAAAATAATGTTCATATATTTTTTTGTGTAATATTAACGAATACCCATAACTAGACTGTTTTTCCTTTGGAGTAAGTTTCTGATGGCTCACCACGCAATCAGTTGATTTGTTTAATTCCTATACATTATCGGTTAAACTTACGTAGTAGCGAGTAAAAAACTTGATCATATGTGAAAAAAATATCGGTGAAAACATTATTAAATGTTTTATAGCCATTTGCAATTTCGCCGTGTTATAGTCATTGGCATACGACAAAAAACAGAATAATAAGTGATTAAGTGTTGGTGGTGGTGGTGGTGAGTGGTACACGATTTAATTTATGTGTGCGATCATAGAGCGCACCAAAGAATACGTATAGTTACATTTATCTTATTAACATAACATCACGCCTATAATCTCCGAAGGGTAAAGCAGAGGTGTAGCTAAAGTAAATCCACATTTTGCCAGCTATGTTCAAGTCCCATGTTAAAGCGGGCGAGCCTATTGCCATCAACCGGGCACAAATCCAGACTCCGGGCTGCTACTGAGAGATTGAACACCTAATAAAACTAGAACAAACTTGATTGCGTACTCGTACTATACCGCATGATATCTTTATAAATTATAGCCTATGTTATGTGATAATATAGCATTATTACTGGCGAAACAATTTTTAAAATCGGTGCTGTAGTTTTTGAGTTTATTCATTACAGACAAACTAAAATACAAATCTTTTCTCATATATTATATATTATATGTGTAATGTGACCTTATCAAAATAATTCCTATTAAATGCTCTGCTACTACTGACAGCCGTCGATGTGACGTCATTGCCAATGACCCTCCACAACCGCAGCAAAGCATGCAGCCTATGAGCCTAATCACTGTTTGACTGTCGGCTAATCTGCAACATGAGCCTGTTAATGTCGTGTAAGCCGCGCCGTATACTCTGTGGTCGCATTCATGTGGCTGCACACTTAGTGCGTGTTTGTGTTTGAATGAGCATTTATCATCAAACTTGACATGGCCCTCTTTATGCCACTGCAGGGCAAAGGCCTCCTACTAAGAATTAATGTATTTTATCAATATTCCACAACACGAGTACATGCTTGCAGCATGTTCACTATTTCAATTTATTAAGGGCTGATTTAACCAATGAAACTGATCGCGATCAGTATTTCTAAAACGCGTTCAAGAGCTATCCGTGTCAAAATTGTTATGGAATATTGTACAGTGACAGCTCTTAAACTTGTTAAGATGTGCTGAACGCGATCAATTTCATTGGTGAAATCCGCACTTAGTCGAGGTTTCCCGACGATTTTTTCTTTTCCTACAAGTTAGTGATGACTAAGATTGATTTAAAGTCCAATCAGGGAAAGTCCAATGAATGAATGAATGTTTTATTCATAATGAAGGCAGAATAACGTAGGCAGAGACAATAGACCCTGCTTAACATTTTCATTCCATGACAATACATTTTCAAGTAGAGCTCCTGTAAGCTGAAATGACGCGCCCCACTACCACATGTACCGCAGTATACGTACACAAATTTAAGTAGGTACAATTTATATTTGCGATGAAAATATTCATTCATATAGTGGCAGTAGGCTAAAGTAACTTCAATTCATTGTATGTGCTTCGATGCGCATCGTCGCGCTTCGTCAGGTGCGAATCGTACACCTGGGAATATCGTCTGAACATGTACTCTAGAGGCTAATCATTCAGCAGAGAATTATAGCTTGGTTTCCTCATTAAGGCTGCCTCGTTGGTCTAGTGGTCGCAAGTGCGTCTGCTGAACATGTTGTCCTGAGTTCGATCCCCAGGTCTGGCAAAACGTTATGAGGCTTTTCCAAAAGAAATTTCTCTGAAGCAGTTCTTAGTCTGGATTTGTGCGCGGCTGATGGCAATGAGCTCGCCCCTAATGCACCTGACGTGTTTCAACATCATCATCTGCCCAACCTTTTCCCTACCATCTTCCGATAGCTATAGGTATGCTTCCAGTCTAACCGGATGCAGCAGAATACCAGTATCTTACATGGAGCTACTGCTTATCTGACCTCCACAATCCAGTTACTGGGTAACAAGATACCCCTGGGCAAGAAAGGTTGTCAGAAAAAAAACTGAGGAAAAGTAAATAAATATATACATGGGACTTCAACGTAACTGGCGATATGTGGGTGTACTGAACTGCTCTGTCTACCTCTCCGGGAATACAGGCGCGATGTCATACATTAACAAAAGCAAAGTATCCTGATAATCCCATCACTGTTGGTTTCGTTTCATGTATTGTCAAATGACATGTATTATTATCTGCATCCCCCGATATCAACCGCTCTGTTAGGAAACGTTCAATTGACGCCAGAACCTCCATTGTGTGGTTGGCTCGAGGGTTCCGTATCGAAAGGGTGAAAACGAAACGAATATGGTGGGAATAAGCAATTTGTCTATAAGTGTATCATAATAATATAAATAGCTGAAGAGATAGTGGTCCCAGCAGGGGGATGTTATAGGTTGATTATGACAATAAATAACTGAAGCAAGTAAAAGTTTCTGTGTAATATCTGATGTCTTGTGTAAAAGAATCTGATCTTAAAAGGTTTTCCGGTACAGAAAATTTTCTTGCTAAGAAGTCTAAAACCCTACCTCTAAACTTAGCCAAAGGCGGATACACAATGTTATTTAAGCTGTAAAGGTAGATAACCAGACAGACAAGCTTTTTAACCCGACTACCACGGAGACAATTACCCTTTCGGGCGTTAAATATTTTACTTTTTATTTTCCGTATAAAGTCATATCTAGCTACAGAACCAACAACCACAATTCCACTCAAACAAAACAGCATTTTTGTTTAAAAAAAAGAATCATCCGCTTATCTATATAAGGGTGGATTTTCCTCAATACGAACATCCTGTGTTATCTCGGTCGGGGTTGGTGGTTTTTTCACACAAACGGACATATCGACACGGTGTAGCGATATCATTTGTATGTGGAGCTCGCCCGGGATGTCAGAGGCTGCAGGGTAGGCACAGAGGCTGATAGTAAACAGAGATACGTCTTCTTGAGGTTGGAAAAGATTTTTTTTATTTGACATTCTACTTTTGTGCGTGTGATAAGAAAGTTTGTAGGTGGAATTCTGAGGAGCCTTATTTTTTTTTTTTAAGGAAATGTAAAACGTAAGTGGTGTCTGTAGCTTCACGAGAATTCATATCTATAAAAATTTAATAAAGCAATGTTGCATGGTAGCGTAAAGGGCGGGTGAGAATAGGTTGAAGAAGAAAGTTCTGAAACATTTATAATTATTTAAACTTTTAACAATAACGCCTAGTCCTTACTCTTACCAATAATAACTAACTTTAGACATTAAATAAATAAATAAAAATAATAAAGAAAATTAGTACTTCATCCGATGCCCTGTATAAACTTGCCCCAACAGTTAACATAGATGCTCTACTTACAGCTTATCATGGTCTTGTAGCATCTGTATAACGTTACGGTATTATATTCTGGGGTAACTCTACAAACAGAGAAATCGCCTTTAAAGCGCAAAAGCGATCCATCAGAGCCATGTTCAGACTACAAATAACGGACAGTTGTGGACCATTTTTCAAGAAATACAAAATTTTAACACTACCGTCTTTGTATATTTATGAAACTGCCTTATTTGTTAAGCTGAATTCACACCTGTTTCCTAAATTATCAGATACAGTTAAACGTAACAGGCGGAATGATATGTTATGCGGACGAAGAGCTAAAACAGCATTAATGTGGAAGAGCATATTCTGCATAGCCCCGCAAGTTTTTAACAAAATCCCAAACAAAATCATACAACTAAATTTAAATGGGTTTAAAAAGGAACTTAAAGAGTTGCTATGTAAAAAGTGTTATTATAATTTAAACGACTTTTTGATTGATACTGACATCCGAATGTAATTGTAATCTTTTAAACTTTGAAATCTCTCTTTGATAGTTTGACATTGAATAATACTTTGACATTAACCTAGATAATATTTGTAACCTCATAATGTAATATTAATTCGTACCTAATTATTAATTCAATTTATCAATATTAACTTATTATCTTTATTTTATCTTTTATTTTGTATTGCAACAATTTTATTTGTGTACTTATCTGATATTTCCTCGCCCCACGTGGCAGAATGTGATGAAACAATTTATTAATTTAAGACCATGCAATGTACCATATTCGGACAAATAAATGAATTTGAATTTAAATTTGAAAAAATCTTACTAAACAAAACGAAACAAAAAAATAAAATATGGCGTCGAATAATTCCTCCGCATTGTTGTCGACTGGTGGCACTGCCTCGTTGTATGCCAATGCGTTGCCTTCGGTCAAGGCAAAAGGTCACAGGAAGTGTCAACTGTATCGAGATTTTCTTGAAGTCAGATTTCTAAAATAATCTTCTACTTTTTCGTGTGGCTAGTCACTAACCTTTTAATTTCTCCCGCTCTGGGCGGAGCTCAAGGCGTGTCAGACTCTTACTGACTAAAACCCACCCATGTTCCTTCAGTTGCCTGTATGTTGCCAAGGTCCACGGCCCTAGCGGACCCCGTCAGTTGTGCTGACACCACTTAGAGGCGCGCGTGGAACTCAGCGCGCCGTCGACCCGGGTCTGGTTCTTATCGGACGGCGAGCTACCCATTGAGCTACTCACCGTCCGCTGAATTGGTCTGGGATTCCTGCGGCGTTTCCCAGGGCGTCTCCTCCTGCGGTGGCTAGGGGCGTGAGGGCGCGAAATTTGCCTCTCCCTCACGCGCTCCGCGTCCTCCTTCGCGAGCATTACTGCTTCGCAGAAGGAGGTGATGGCTTCCCATGCCCTCTCGCTCCGTATCATGGCCTGGACCAGGGCCAGACGCGAGAGACTACCGCCACCGATCGCCTCCACAAGGACACGGCGGTATTCCGCCCAAACCGCGCAGAACTCTACCGTATGCTCCACCGTGTCCTCTGGGCGATCCACATAGAAAAAATATTATTTCCCTAATCATAATTTTTTTAAATTTTCAAGGAGCATTTTTTTAAATCTGTTACTTGTACTAATGAAACCTAATGGTGACACCCGGTCATTTCCTCCCGCCATATCTGGAAAAGGAACCTCCCGAAACAACCGTGTCTGGTGAGGACCTGCGTCAGGCGGAAGGTAATAATGCCGCGGTGCCTCTCTAGCCACTCCTAAAAGAGGGGACTTATTGCCGCAATTGTGACGTACCCAGCACTGGGTTGCGACAATCGCCCTCTCCATGATGCCATGAGATCTCGCCGGAGCTTTGTCCGCTGTGCCGTGATTTCTCGCCGCAGCGGAGTTACGCCCTGGCGTTTTGCCTCCTCGCACTACTCCCAAATGTGCGCAACGACTTTTACCTCCAGAATCCATGGCGGCAATCCGGCAAAGAGAATTGCCGCCTTACTGGAGACCATGCGGTATCCCCGGACCAGCCGGATGGCCTTTGACACGCGTTCAACCGGCGAGCTGGCCGCTGCCCGCGTCAAAGAACGTGCCCACGCCCCACGTATAGCCTCTGGCAGGAGGCGTTAGTACCCCCTAGATTGGGAAATGCTCGGAAATGCTCTACGAAGTTTCACCGGCTGTCGAGGACGAGTCCGAAATAGGTAATTCATCGTCGACTCGACGCCGATGTGAACCCCTCCTACCGTGCTAATAACTAACCTTGTGTCAGAGTTTTTATGTCACCCATGGGCCACTGACTTGGCTTCACATGCCGTCAACAAATATCTCTTAGGCATGCCAGTTTCCTCACGATGATAAAATAATACTATAACAGGATTCTTCTTCTACGCTCATTTATTATATTCATCATGAGTTATGATCATCATAGCTGATGCAGTTGTCAATTATATGAGTAGCTAGTCCCCCTTTAAAAAAAAAAGAAAGATAGTTTAAGTTAAAGCAAAAACTGGCAAAGTAAGTTTATCCATTTTAACCCATAGACCCACGTAAATTGATAAGCACAATATAAATGTAGGGTCCAACTGACCCAGCTGATAACTGGACTGCATACCTATTTGTATTGTTGGACAACGAAAGATCAGATTCAATCGGAAATCTTCGAGTGCGCTCGCCTGAATTCGGGATGTTACGTTCAAAATGGCTTCATTTGTTTTGGGAGAGCTGAAAATAATGTTTATGAACAAAAAATATTACCAGACTATAAAGGAGACAGTTTTTTTGTACGGCGGTTAGGCCCACCAGAAAAAAAAAAAAACGATGCTCCGGAGGTGACCGAGGTAGAGATGAGGGTGGCGGTACGTAGGCTGAATGCCAGAAATACCACCCCAGGACCCGACGGCTTACCTGAGAAAGCCTGGGTCCTGGCCTCAGAGGCTCTCGGGCCTCGACTAAGGGGGCTCTTAAGCGCATATATGGAGATGGGCTAGTTTCCACTTCGTTGGAAGACGGGGAAACTGGTCCTAATCAAGAAGCCGGGGCGCCCTGCGGACTCTCCGTCCACTTACCGGCCCATCGTGCTGCTCAACGAGGTGGGCAAGCTCTTTGAAAGAGTAATTGCAGACCGCCTTGTCCTCCGATGCCGCGAGAAATCGCGGCACAGCGGACAGAGCTCCGACGGGATCTCATGGCGGCATGGAGAGTGCGATTGTCGCAACCCAGTGCTGGGCACGCCATTATTGCGGCGATAAGTCCCCTCTTTGAGGAGTGGCTGGAGAGGCGCCACGGCGTCCTCACCTTCCGCCTGACGCAGGTCCTCACCGGACACGGCTGTTTCGGGAGGTACCTGTTTCGGATAAGGCGGGAGGAAACGCCCGGGTGTCATCACTGCGTGGGTCGCCCGGAGGACACGGTGGAGCATACGGTGGAGGTATGCCCGGCTTGGGCAGAGCACCGCCGTGTCCTCGTGGAGGCGATCAGTGGCGGGGATCTCTCGCGTCCGGCCCTGGTCCAGGCCATGGTACGGAGCGAGAGGGCATGGGAGGCCGTCACCTCCTTCTGCGAAGCAGTAATGCTCGCGAAGGAGGACGCGGAGCGCGTGAGGGAGAGGCAAATTTCGCGCCCTCACGCCCCTAGCCACCGCAGGAGGAGACGCCCTGGGCGTCGGAAATCGATTGCCGATTCCCGGCCACCGTAGGCGCGGGCTTGCGGACGGTGAGCAATGGGTAGCTGGCCGTCCGGTAAGGACCAAGCCCGGGTCGACGGCGCGTTGTGTTCCACGCGCGCCTCAAAGAGATATCAGCGACTGAAGGGGTCCGGTGAGACCATTGCCTGCCGGGGTTGCGGAAAAGTCTGAAAGGGATACCGTGGCCCCCTGGCATTGCACAGGCAAGAGAAGGAACACGGGTGGGTTTTAGTCAGTAAGAGTCTGACACGCCCTCCCGCTCCACCCAGAGCGGGAGGAGTCATTTGATGATTTCCCACCCAAAAAAAAAAAAGAAGGCCCACTAGAAAATTGTGGCGTATATTAATGAAACGCATGTTGATTTGATCCATGATCTCTAGATTACAGTGGTAGCAATAATTATACTTTGTCTAACGGGAATACTGAGAAATACAATCATAACCTAAAAATATACTAAAAGAGCTTAAGAGTTAGTGAGTAGGCTGGCCTCATCGGTATTATAATTTAGTAAAATAGTGCACTGTTCAGTAATAAAGATGTAGTAAGAATATTGTTTGTGGGTGTTTTGTATCGTTCATGAAATCAAAAATGTCACTATAATATAAATTAGTATTTTTATTATTACGATATAGAAGTAATTATTATTTTATCTAAAAAAAAGATGCAGGTCACTCGTCCTCATACCGTGTTCAAGATAACAATTCTTAAATACCGCACGCTCAGCATTACATGTGCACATTATAAATCTAGGGTAAACGTCATGTTGAGGCGAAATATTGACGTGAGTCTTGGTTTAGTTAAAGGCTATATCGGTATAGTGCAAAGAGTAAAGGTTGATCCGGAAAATACAAAAATAATTAAGAAAATATACATTACATTTAATAAAGAACATGTTTACGAGCTTATTCCGGTCAAAACTAAATTTGAAATTATTAATAGAGCTTATGTTCATCGCGAACAGTTTTCCATATGTATCAGTCTATGCTATAAGTATACACAAAAGTCAGGGCCTAAGTCTAAATAATGCGCTAATGGATATCGGTTCTGCAGTATTCACATCTGGTCAAGCTTACCCGGCACTTTCGAGAGTTACAACTCTGGAAGGCTTACATCTAATTAATGTCGACTTAAGAAATATTAAAGCGCAAGAATCCTCAATTTGTGAATACAATAGACTAAGAAGCATTTACCGTTCAGACTTGTCAAAAATTGTAACATCAAACTTACGAAAAACAACCCATAGAGACCCTACAGGGAGTGGGCTTTGAGAAAAACTGTAGCTGAAGCTCAATAAGTAGTACCGGAAAATAAAAAAGGAAGACTACCTACAAAAAAAAAATGAGATGCCATCATAAACATAACCTGTAAAAAAAAACAAGTCTCACAACTCAGTTCTATCGTAAAAATTTGTAAGATCCATGTAATAAATACCAAGTCGGTCAATTTATCCAGTCCCTACTTGAGGGTCCTTCTGTATTAAGTTATTACGTAATTAGCTAACCTAACAACATCTTATAGTGAACATATCAATATAAAAAAATATTTTATGTTTCAAATAAATAGATTGACTTGGCAATCGCACTAAACACAAGTTACCTATCTTTAAAAAAAAATATAAACACAATGTATCTCATAAGGAATATTATATTAAATTAGATTGGTTAGTGCGATTACCAAGTAAATCCATTCGTATTTATTTAAAACATAAAATCTATAGCTATGCTATAGCTATAGGTTATGTTTTTGATGGCATTATAATTTACTACAAATTAATCATACTGGCATTTCACACACTGTAGTACACGACACAACTATTCGAAACGCGCGAAAGTTTCTAAACGTGTTCACTGCTTGACCGCCACCGATGAAGTCTGCTCGGCTTCAAGCGGTCCGAGCGTTATGTTGTAGACTCTGTCAAGCGCCACTAGGCGGCGCTGGCGTCCCGATTAGTCAACTCAGTAACGTATTTCTGTATTTATAAGAATATAAAAAAATAATCACTCTCTATGACTATACAAGCGTATTACCTAAGGAGGTCATTGCCCCCATCCTCTTACGCACAGCTACCTACTTAGTCTAATACCCGCGCCTCTCTAGATAAGTGCGGACGACCATACATCTTCAATGTCCTGCGTCTCTTTGTCACTAAATGGGTCTGATCCCTTTCAGGTAGTTTTGGGAGACGCTATTTCAATTGTAAATTTGGGTAAAATACATTATACAAAGCAATCCCGTGACTGATTAACTATTTGTCTGATTGAGTGATAGAAGAGTACACTGAAAATGATTCTTCAAATTGGTCATGTATTTGTTTTGTCTTCAATTACATGTAGAAATCTAGAGAAATTAAATAATGTTTTGGCAAGTAAATTATGTATTCAGAGTTTTGATAATATACTTATGTGACCCAAATGAGTTCTACGCAGAGTTCTTTTCACTATTAAACAAACAATTCATTGACACTTTTCCACTAAAGACTAAAACTATTTACACAAAATTCTTATTTAGTGATTGGGCGACTCCAGGTATTCGTAAAAGCAGGGAAAAACTTTTTGAACTTTATGGCCTAAAGCTATGTTGCTTTAGGCCATAAAGTTCAAAAAGTTTTTGAATAATACAAGCTTTCATCAGTATGTTGCAAATATTTTCTAAAACTTTTAAAAGTGTGTGCAAAATGGCTAAAGCTCTTCACATTAGCAATAAAATAAAATCAGCTGATGATAAAATAAAAACTACCTGGCAAATAATTAATAATGAAACCGGTAGGAAAAAACAGCGTAATACTGAATTTAATTTAGAGACTGCACATGGTCCCATCAACTCAGATGTAGAAATAGCTCAGGAATTTGAAAACTTTTTTGCTAATATTCCCCATAAAACCACTGAAGCTTTAAATTCCTCACCCGCGCTTTCTGCTGCCTTACTTAGAAATAATGTAAAGGCATGTCCTTTGGAGTTTAGGTTTCAGCATACGGACCCCCAGGCTGTTATAAAAGCTTTTAAAGATCTTAAAATTAAATCAACAGAAGATCTGTGGGGAATGTCTGTAAAAGTATGTAGATGAGTCATCGAAACCATTGCGCCTTATTTAGCTTTCATATTTAACACTAGTGTAGACCAAGGCGTCTTTCCGGATCTCATGAAACACAGTAAAGTAGTTACTTTGTTCAAATCCGGTGATAGTAAGGAACCCAACAATTATAGGCCTGTGTCAATACTGCCAGTTCTCAGTAAGGTGATTGAAAAGTTGACACTTAATCAAATTTTACGTCACTTTAATAAAAATTCCATCTTTCATGACCAACAGTACGGTTTCACCAAAAGGCGCTGTACCACTGACGCCGGTGTCACCCTAATAAAGAACATTTTTAACGCTTGGGAAGAAGCACAAGATGCCATTGGAATCTCCTGCGACCTCTCGAAGGCGTTCGATTGCGTACACCATGAGACACTTCTGCTGAAACTGGACCACTATGGGATTAGGAATACAGCTCATGATTTGTTAAGATCATACCTGAAAGATAGAAAGGTTAAAGTTCAAGTCAATGGCACAAACTCATTAGGGTCTGAAATGGTAATGGGCGTTCCTCAAGGTTCGATATTGGGTCCATTCCTCTTTTTAGTTTATATTAATGATTTACCCCAAATATTTCTAAATCAGCCAAAGATAGTGTTATTTGCAGATGACACATCATTGATCTTTAAAATAAACCGACGGTCACCAAATCTTGATGACGTGAATAGCTCTATTGTTCAGGTCCAAGATTGGTTAACGGTAAATAATTTGGTACTAAATAATAAAAAAACCAAATGCATTAGATTTAAATTACCAAATGTTAGAAGTAGCGAATGTGACATCATAATGAATGGAGAAAAACTGGAATTTATTAATCAAAAAGTTTTCCTTGGAATCACGCTAGACGAGAAATTACAATGGGGACCCCATATAACATCTCTCGCGGGGCGGCTAAGCTCGGCCGCTTATGCTGTTAGAAAGATAAGACAGTTAACAGATGTAGAAACCGCGCGTTTGGTCTATTTTAGCTACTTCCACAGTATTATGTCGTATGGCATTTTACTGTGGGGTCGGGCTGCTGACATTGAATCCATCTTTGTTTTACAAAAAAGAGCTGTCAGAGCCATATAGAATCTACGTCGTCGCGAATCTCTCAGGGAACTATTTAAAAAGATTAATATTATGACGGTACATTGCGAATTCATTTATTCAAATATTATTTATGTGAGAAAAAATCTACATCTTTTTAATAAAATAAGTGATAGACATAATTTTAATACTAGAAATAAAGATAAAATAGATCAACCATTTTTCAGACTATCTAAAGTAAATAAATCTTTTATGGGGTACTGTGTTAAATGTTACAACAGAATACCTTGTGATATATTAGAATTAAATGAAAGAAAATTTAAAAATCATATTAAAAGTACACTTTGTAAACAAGCATATTACAAATTAGAGGATTATATCCAAGATAAAAATGCTTGCAAACATGCTGGTCCTGCTCCATAGGACAATTCAGAATCTAGACAAAATCGAACTGGTTGCTAATTTAATTGTATAATTTTTTTTTTTTTTTTTTTTTAACATTTATTTTATTTAATTTTTTGTGATTACTTGAACTCACACACTGACTTATTATTATTAGTATTACTTATTATAATGTTAGAAATATAGTATAATTTTACAATGTTTGTAAGTATGTGAGCACCATCATAATTATGTCATTCCTTCATTTTTCATTCTTTTTACCTATCGTGGTATAGTAATCTTATTCTAGGTGCATTGTCTTCACATATAATTATATAATAAGTGTATACAAGATATAATGTTTTTTTAAAAAGAGTAACGGTGGAGTTTCTTGCACATTCTTCTCCATACGAAAACTACTTTTTGGAATGGGCGACTAGAATCAGTTTTATTATTTTTTGTAAAGTTTGACGTTCAAAAGTGCCTTTTTTGTGCCTAATTGAAATAAATTATTTGACTTTGACTTTGACTTCATGGCCAGGACAGTGGAAACTAACCTTTTATGCTGTTGCATTCACAACTCCGCGTTCACAAGTTGTGATACTTATTTAAATAGTTACTTACTATTTTCGACAAGTATTGTAAAAGACTTGTCATGACAAAACATGTCGTGTATAAACAAAGGATTATCTTTAAAATGTAACTTGATGCTATGAATCAAAGTGTACTTTTTGAGATAAATAAATTACTATTTCTATGAACTCAAACTCAAACTCAAATCATTTATTCCAAATAAACCAATTACAGGTACTTTTGAATTGTCAAGGGGTCGGTCAGTCAGAAAGATGAAGCTAGTTGCCCATTCCAAAGCGTAGTAGGTTCCTATGGAGAAGAACGGAAAAGAATATTGTTACAAAACATTGGTTACATCATTCATGTTGAAATTATACATGTGAGAACAATGTAGTAAAACTTGCACGATACCCCTTCACCTGTGGCGGCCATTTTGCAAAATTTTGACAGTCTGTTAACGCGACGTGGGTGGTCCCGGGCCCGACGGGACCCGGGTGATTAAAACGACGATATCTCTAAAATTACGATAGGTAGCTCTCTTCAAGTTATGTTTTAGGAATCGTTATTAAATTAGCTAACAGATTATGTATAGATTAGGTCCACTTTTGTTTTCTAATAAGATTCCAATTCTAGTTAGAATCTAGTTAGTTTTTTTTTTTTTTTTTTTTACTAAAGTCGTTTTAATTACAAAATAGAACCATTATTTCAAAAAGTATTTGTTTTATCTTCATAAATATACATCATTTCACATTAATAAATAAAACGAACACACCTCCTTGAACATTTTTTTCTTATCACACATGTTTACATTATCGTAACTCATTTGTTTGCCCGTGCGCGCCGAGCGATAACAAAGGGTCTATTCATTGTTCAATTCCTTTGTAACTGAACGCCTAGTGGCTTGGGTTACTATTTTAATCTATTGTTTGGTTTTAACATGCATATCACTGACGGAGTTTCGGCTGCTACAAATATTTATTTAGAATGTATCGTATACCCAACCCAACCACTTGAAAAATGCCTTAATTTGGCCGTAAAAAAACTACCTCTTGAACTTAGGGTCTCAAATTACATTCGGATCCTTTTTTTTTAATACAAATTAGCATTCTATATTTTGAAGATATTTATAAATCGATAAGGACAATAAAAATGCATGCTGCCTTACAAAAACATTATGGGAATCAACGACAAAAACGCCCTACGAGGAGCCCTAACAGCAACTGAATTTGGCGGCCCGAGTAGGTATTTTTCATTTCAATTTTATGCAAGTATAATACGATAATATTTAAATTAAATGCCTAATATCAATAATACGATACATATAAATATATGTAATAGCGATAGTTTCTATCATTCACATATTTACTAATAGTATTACCTCGAAATAAGTTCCGGCCGGCGCGGGATGTCACTTTGCCGCCGCAACGGGTCACTATTTTCACAAAAATCACTATTTTCTGTTGAAATCTTTATAAATTACACTTTATAGGTATTAAAACTGTTTATTAACTACCCAGGCATGATATTATACACGGTTACACCCACTTTCACTGCACTTTCACTTTATTTATGTAATTTTCGGCGGACTTATTTGATGTTCGCGTGGTGCGCGCGCTGCGTCGACTAATCGGGCGAACGAATAGCCACTATTACGCGTCGTCATTCATTCAATGTACTTGACAACCACAGTGTAGCGTTCTTGTTTTGTCTTGTACACTGTGTGCGAGTTTGGTCAAGATAGAAACGCTTTTTGTAAACGAAATCACTGCCAAAATTATGGCGGGAATTTGTGGCGCCGGGCGCCACCTTCACACGCGACCCTTTTTTTTTGTGGCGCTCAGCACCAGGCTCACACAGGAAGGGTTATAAGCGTCCTTAATAAAAATATAAAAACAAAAAAAAAACAAAAAAAATAAGCCATGGCAGCTAAGAGATGACCAGTCCCCACTGACGGCGCCCGTTCACGGACATGATGCATAGATCAGCACCATTCAGCTCAACCATTTTGAAGGGAACTTAATGATCCAACACACACGCCACCACCAGCGAGAAATTTGAGTGAGCATGACATACTCTCAGCCGCCAGGGCACATTCAAGTCAATGAAAGACGTACTCAGTAAATGGTAGATTTAAAGTAGGTAAACAGTGCTCACATATCTGCAATGCAATTATATAATACTAAGAGATTGTATTTATACAATGTAAATATACCTAGTTTTTCAATCTTCAGCAGCTCCAACAATATTTTCCAATCAATTAGTTTATGCGCCCTTGTGGAGCTGGTCCAGCGTTGAGCCAAGCATTTTTGTCAGCGATGTAATCCCCCAACTTATAATATGCTTGGCAGAATAATGTGCGTTTTATGCAAGATTTAAATTTCGTTTCATTCAATTGGAGTATGTGGGGAGGTATTTTATTGTAACATTTTACACAGTACCCCATGATTTACTCGTATGAGTCTACGTTAGCCAGTCTGAAACCCGGTTGAACTAATTGGTCCCTATTTCTAGTGCTATAATTGTGTCTATCACCTATTTTACTGAAAATACTTCGATTTTTCCTTATGTACATGATGTTCTCATAGATATATTGACAAGGTACCGTCATAATGTTAATATCTTTAAATAGTTCCCCTAGAGAATCGCTCCAGGCCATATATTGCTCTGATGGCTCTTTTCTGCAGAATAAAAATTAATTCGATATCTGCAGCCCGTCCCCATAGTAAAATACCGTAAGACATGATACTATGAAAGAACCGTGTATCATACACGTAAGGCTTTGGCATTCTGCCGGGGTTGTGGGAAAGTCCGAAAGGGATACCGTGGCCCACCCGTATTCCTTCAGTTGCCTGTGCCATTGCACAGGGAATACGGGTGGGTTCTAGTCAGTAAGAGTTTGACACGCCCTCCCGCTCCGCTGAGAGCGGGAGAAGTCATTTGACGATTACCCACCCAAAAAAAAAAGAAAGGCTATTGCAATTCGAGGTCACTGAGCGAGACCTACAATAGAAGTTTTATTGTTATAATGCCCCCTCAAATTGTTAAAATTTAAAATACTCAGTACACACATAATATTTACGTAGTTTTAAGACTTTATTCATAGCAAAAACTTACATCTTAATAGGATAGTAGAATTTTCGATTCTAAAATGGTTCACGTTACGTTTACGTCGCTGGTGCTGGGGCCTCCTGTCCTCTATATTTCTCATGTATTCCAAGTGCCCACAATAACAACTACATTACCCCACGATTGTCAAGATCAAAAGGGTGACTACACCGAATACCGTCCGTAGCATGTAATTTAAATATTCATCCTCTAGCGATGGCCGGACAAAGGACACGCTGTTCCTATTGTGATGTTGTTACGAAGGGTTTTTATAAGGATCTGATTTTGTTTTTATTTTGTAAGAACATCTTTTGAAGACTCCTTTTACTACTCGAAGATTTTGATATTTAGCTTAATTCATTTCAACGACTAAAACATACACAAACAAAAATCACAAACAGTTTTAGTTATTTTTGTTTATTAAAATTTACATGCACAACATTACAGAATAAAATCCCAAGGCTTTGTACAGAGCAATTTACAAACTAAAATGTCACATTTTAGTTTGTAAATTGCTCTGAACCACACGTGCCGATTATGATTCACTATCATTTAGAGAATTTATTCCGAAAGGTTTATGTGCGATACTACATTAATATTAAACTTACATATACTAAGGAATAATTATGTAAATGTAATGTTTACTGCCTCGTTGGTCTAGTGGTCGCAAGCGCTACTGCTGAGCATGAGGTCCTGGGTTCGATTCCCGGGTCGGGTAAAGTGTTATTGGGTTTTTCTATCTAGATTTTCTCAGTAGCAGCCCGGAGTCTGGATTTGTGCCCGGTTGATGGCAATAGGCTCGCCCGCTATTACATGGGACTTAAACATAACTGGCGAAATGTGGGTGTACCTACTACAGGTACACCTCTGCCCAACCCTCCGGGGAAACAAGGCGTGATGTTATGTTATGTTATACTAAGGAATCTCGATGTTTTGTCAAGTCCTAAACACAGTGTTGAGCCGTCTCAACAGTCGTCGTCAGTTCCTTGTCTGTCTGTGTGACCGTTTATATCTTCTCAACTAGGTACACATTATATTTCGATGCGGTTTCTACTATCTTTTGAATTTATTCCTATAGGTTTATTATGTATATATCTAATCTAATCTGATTGGCCTGTATTGTCCTATTGCAGGACAAAAGCCTCCATCTCCCTTTTCCACACAATTCTGTATATGGCTAGTGTTGGCCAGCCCTTTCGATAAAGAAAGAAAAGAAAAAGAAAGAAAGAAAATACATTTATTTGGCACAACAAGCAAAGGCACACAAATAAAAAGAGAAAAAAATAAGATAAAAGGAAAGAATACAAAATAAAAAGTGCAAACGCCAAATAGGCCCAGTTCAGCATATATGCCAGACAACTAGTGCCTGACGCTGGTTTTCAACTGAACCCGAAGTGTGAGGTGACGGATGTAAATCAGTTTTATACCACAACGTGTGTATGTATACTTAAATAAAATAAATTTGTGTAATATAGTAATAATAATTAATAATTAAGATAAGAGTCAGGCTCGTCCAGCCATCTTCGTCCCGGCCGGCCGCGATGTCGTCGTGTATCCAGTGGGATCGAATCGATGGTTCTCTTGGCCCATTTGTCATCTGACATACGGCAGACATGTCCAGCCCTGTCCTATTTAAGCTTAGCGGCTTTCTGGTGGTAATCTTGGTTTTGGCGCGCAGTGTTGTGTTCCTTATACGGTTCAGTATACTGCGCTCCATGGCTCGCCGGCAAACCTCGAGCTTGGACCTCTGCTGAAGTGTCAAAGAAAAGGTTTTAGCACCATATGTGAGAATGGGGAGCATACACATGTCCATGATTCTCCATTTGAGACAAAGAGAAAGATCTCCTCTTAGAAGATCTTTCATTGACCAATAGCTTCTCCGGGCGCTCTCGGTGCGTCAAGAAACTTCTTTGTCTTGTCGCGCCTGGAAGGAGCCTACTTGGCCCAGATTGATGTAATACTAACAGATAGGTATAATAATACTTATAATAAATTAATACTTAACTTAGTTATAGCACTGAAATCTCGATGGTCCAGCAAGATCACCATTGTGCCCCGTGCGGAAAAGGGCGGGTTGGCGGGATGTAAACAAAAATTCCTACCTATTTTATCGAATCACTTTAAGTCCCCCACTATGAACGCTTCATTATAAAAATCATGGAAACACGTTCCTGAACTCTTTGATGCGACATACGATAGTAATATCACTGCATAAGATATTATTATGTTTCCTTTGAAGATTGAAACTTATTATGTGTATGCCAGACGGCAAGCGAACAATTTCTTACAGGTAGATAGATAGATATTAAATATAATGTTTTATTGTTCACCAAAATGTAAAAAAGCTCATTTATATACAGGATGTGGCGTAAATAATGGATAACCCTGAAACTGTCGATTGGCCAGATTATCATCTATCATTTACCCCACTTATATCGCCAAATGCCAATGATATTTTTAATAAAAATCGTACTTACTCTTACATAATCAGCTGCCATTTCTACAATTGGTGATTTTTTCTCGTTTTTTATTTTTTATGTCACTCCTGAATATTTGTATGATCAGATCAGTATCAAGATTTTTTATTACATTCTAAGATATCATTGCAAAAAATACTTATTTTCAAATTTTAATTTTTTCTAAGAAATTATGTAATTTTGGCCTTGTATCGAAAAAAAAATCCATGGGCTTAAGGCGATATAAGTAGGTTAAATGATAGATGATAATCTGGCCAATCGACAGTTTCAGGGTTATCCATATTTTTTTCACTACACCCTTATATACATAAACTCACGCTTTCTTCCCATTGGGGTAAGCAGAGCTCATTTATACAAATAAATAATATTAGGAAAATATGTATAATGTAGGTCAGAAATTATCCCACGGGAATGTACTACCGAGAAAAAGTATCCTATATCCTAACCCAGGTCGTGGTCTACCGTCTGCTCAACAACATTCATAACGCAATGACTGTGCAAGGCATTGCAAGTGTGTTACGCAATTACCCAAAGGTTTGATTTCTAAGTAATGAAAGTGTTAGTGCTCTACATCAGTGAGGGGATTTTCAGAGAAAATTTAGAATTCTGCTTAAACGAGATGTAAACTTCTATTACAAGGGTTGAATAACCCAAAATAGCAACGCAAAGCTGAAATTTCAGCTTTTCTAGGAAACTTCCAATGTATGTAAGTAATATTGATTTTAAATAGTTAAGAACTGAATTCTACTTTAGCGAGGCGGATAACTAATAATTATGTGACCGGGATTAATACGTCCTATAATAATAATTTAATTACCACTATAAACACACGTACAAAAAATCACAAATAGAACGATAGCAGAAGTTTCATTAAAATAACAATACAGATCTTTAAAATACCATACTATAAAAACATACATAGCATAAGTAGGCATAACCAGCCTATTATGTCCCCACTGCTGGGACTCAGGCCTCCTCTGCGAGAGGAAGTTGGCCGTAATCCACCACGTGAGCCCAGTGCGGGTTGGTGGATGTGTCATGTGGTGTTATGCTGAGTGATGGCCGTTTTGCGTGGATGTGACGCATATTTTCCCTCAAATTTGTTTTTAGTGTTTGTTCCTTTGCTTGCGTCATATGTACCGCAAATAAACGTATTTTCTTTCTTTCTTTTTCTTTTCTTTATGTCTTTGAATTTTCGGTTCTAGGACATTTTCCTCCCGCCGCGCCGGTTTTCTCCAAAAAATATCATCAGCCTTCAGCAGTCCACTACTGGACACAGGCCTCTCCAATTAGACGCCTTCAGCTCGATTCTCGGCAACTCTCATCAGCTACTACCAGACACCCTGCGAAGAAGATCGTCCCTCTACTTAGCCTGAACGTGTCCTACCTTACGTTTGCCGATTCGCGGTCTCCACTCAAACACACGTCTACCTCAACGGTCATCGGTTCTACGGTTAATATGGCCGGCCCATTGCCACTTCAGATTGCTATTCTATGAGCTATGTCATTACTTCATTCCGGATCCTATGCCTCAGATTTTCCGTTCCATAGCTCGCTGAGCGGCCTTGAATTTATGGACATGCCGTACCGTGAGTGTCCACGTTTTGGCTCCGTAAGTCATAACAGGCAGGACGCGCTGATTGAAGACTTTAGTCTTTAGGCTCTGCGGAATATGGGACAAGCAAAATACATAAAATTCAATCATTCCTATGTTTATCTTCCTACCATAAAGTATTAGCATGCTTTTTAAGATATGAAAACAAGAATAACAAAGAAACAAAACCACAAATAAAAACTCATTATTAATAATTATTATCTGAATTACCTGTCAAAGACACAAAAATAAACTCCATCAATTTTATCAATATTACCCATCAAGAAACCGTCCTGAAATATTTTGAATCAATCAGGAGGCTCCACAGACTTCCTTCATTACAATATTATAAAAAAAACCGGTCTAATGCGAGTCAGACTTGTTCACTATGGGTTCCGTACCACAATGTTTACAGTGGAAAACGTAATTTTACTATGACGTTTTAATAGAGTATGCTTTTAACGTTTTGTAAATAGATCACAAACAAACAATGATGAAAAATGTAGTTTCGAGATTTTGTGTACATCCTTTGGGTTTCAACTTTCTACTTTTATTAATATTTGCCATGATAGTGACCATTATACACGTATTTAGTAAATTTTCCTACTAGTCTTGTGATAGTTAGTAGCGCGCACTGACATATTTTGTTAGCACCCTTTGGCTACGGAACCCTAAAAACATGACAATACCTTCCAAAAAAGGAAGCGAAATCTCTCAAAAATTTATCCTACAAATAGGCAAACAAAAACTAATTTCCTTATTTATGGCGAGGGGTTGAGAGGTGTGAACGGGGGCGCAGTGGGGGTGAAGACGGGGGTGAAAGGGGGTGAAGCAAAATATTTGATTGTTCGATCGTTTTATTGTCAATTGACAATCGACGGAAGTGAGGAAATTGAGTAATAGCTTGAACAACGCTTTGTTTGTGCTGAGTGCTTAGAGTACGGAGTTCAGAACATTTTTAAAAGTTTTGTTTAAAGTGCAGAGCAGATAATTATATTCTTTAGAGTTTTTGTAAGGTTAAATAATTCTTGTTGAAGAGTCAAGTTGGTCAAGAGTCAAAGGTACATCTTTTTTAAAATCCCCGTTTGCTACAATTCCAAGACAAGACAAGACAAGTGACATCTCATATCCTGCAAATGAATTAATATATGATGTTATAAGACAACGGTGTGAATTAAAAGAAGATGTAGTACCAAAAATTGAAAACTAATGCTGAGATGGTTTGGTCATGTTGAGAGGATGAATGAAAGGCGACTAACAAAATTACAAGGCAGATGTGACTGGAAACGCCCGGACGGCGTCCCCTCCGGGCGTTTCCAGTCACATCTGCCTTATCCCTACGAGGACATCACAGAACTCGAGTATCGACAGAACTCTAAATTAAATCTACCTAATGACTCAATAAATATTATACAAGTTGACAATAAAACGATTAACAAACCGCAATTAATTGCTGAACACTTCAACGACTATTTTGTAGAAAAAATTATGCCAATACCCGGATCAGGCAAAAGATCGAGTGCGTATATCACAAACAAACAAAAGTCAATGTTCATGCCTCCATGTCAACCGATACAAATATTTAACATAATAAAATGTATTAAAAACACTAATAGCGTAGGGTATGACGAAATTTCTACTAAAATTATAAAACATGTTGCCGACTTAATCTCTAAACATTTGAGTCATATTCTTAACCTATGTATCAGCCACGGTATTTTTCCGGATCGTCTTAAATTCTCCATAGTGAAGCCTATATTTAAAAAAGGTAATAAGCAACATATGCAAAATTATAGACCTATTGCGCTTTTGCCAATTGTTTCCAAAATATACGAGAAATATATTTATAATGAGCTCTACACTTACTTAGAAAAACAAAAGATTCTCTGCAACGAACAAAAAGGTTTCCGAAAGAACATGACAATAAACATGGCTATTTAAGAGTTTTTAAATAAAATTATGACTAATATTGATAGTAAGACACCTGTTTGTGCTGTGTACTGTGATATGACGCAAGCTTTTGACTGCGTTGACCATACCATCTTACGAAACAAACTTGACTCCTATGGTATAAGAGGTAACGTTCTGGACTTATTAAGCACTTACCTCTCAAAAAGAAAACAATCTACCGCTATAACAAACTTAAACTTAAAAACTAAAGAAGAAGTAACATACCTGTCTAAAGAGCGCTCAATATACTTTGGTGTACCACAGGGCAGTGTATTGGGTCCTCTACTGTTCTTAATTTATATTAACGACCTGCCCAAAGCTATAGACTTCCCAATAACACTCTTTGCTGACGATAGTACGGTAATAATTGCATGTGATAAACCAGAATCATATGAAGCTGATGTTAATAACGCGGTAACTTCAATAATATCTTGGCTTGATAATAATAATCTAAGAATCAATCTTGGCAAAACACAAATAATGCACTTTGGCCATAAAAAACCTAGTTCGAAAATGGAGGTCCAATACCAAAATAACAAAATTCACGATGTTGATAGTGCAAAATTTCTAGGTTTGATAATTGACAGGCAGGTCAATTGGAAGGATCACATTGAAGCACTATGCAAGAAAATCAGTACTTCATCCTATGCCCTGTATAAACTTGCCCCAACAGTTAACATAGATGCTCTACTTACAGCTTATTATGGTCTTGTAGCATCTGTATTACGTTACGGTATTATATTCTGGGGTAACTCTACAAACAGAGAAATCGCCTTTAAAGCGCAAAAGCGATCCATCAGAGCCATGTTCAGACTACAAATAACGGACAGTTGTGGACCATTTTTCAAGAAATACAAAATTTTAACACTACCGTCTTTGTATATTTCTGAAACTGCCTTATTTGTTAAGCTGAATTCACACCTGTTTCCTAAATTATCAGATACAGTTAAACGTAACAGGCGGAATGATATGTTACGCGGACGAAGAGCTAAAACAGCATTAATGTGGAAAAGCATATTCTGCATAGCCCCGCAAGTTTTTAATAAAATCCCAAACAAAATCAAACAACTAAATTTAAACGGGTTTAAAAAGGAACTTAAAGAGTTGCTATGTAAAAAGTGTTATTATAATTTAAACGACTTTTTGATTGATACTGACATCCGAATGTAATTGTAATCTTTTAAACTTTGAAATCTCTCTTTGATAGTGTGACATTGAATAATACTTTGACATTAACCTAGATAATATTTTTAACCTCTTAATGTAATATTAATTCGTACCTAATTATTAATTCAATTCATCAATATTAACTTATTATTTTAATTTTGTATTGCAATGTTTTTATTTGTGTACTTATCTGATATTTGCACGCCCCACGTGGCAGAATGTGATGAAACAATTTATTAATTTAAGACCATGCAATGTACCATATTCGGACAAATAAATGAATTTGAATTTGAATTTGAATTTGACATATACTACGCCCTAGGAGGACACATACTGACCTTATTGGTGATGTTCTTGAGAAAGGTCAGGTGCGTAGTAGGTACTCGCAACCGGCGTGCGTGTATGACCAGATGTATGAATGTAAATACGAGGCAAAAGGAGTATGTAAGGATCGTAGCAGGTGGCGTTCTGTAGTTTCTGCCTACCCCTATGGGAAGAAGGCGTGAGTTTATGTATGTATGTAAATCAAAAATATCTAGTAGTGTATTTTCACCATATACTGACACAATCCCGACAGTATTATTGTATTGTTGACATAACTTAAAAATAATGTTTTGGATCCATTTAAACTCATAATTTATTAATTTTCACAATTTGTTTAATATAATATATTATAAGTATTACCTGGATAAAGAAGAGGTGGTTACCAGAGAATAGGTTGCGATTCCCTTATCATCTTTATATAATTTATACGATGTTGATTTGAGTTGATGACTATTGACAACGTGATTGTCATATGAGACCAATATCCTTATAATTTTCATTTAATTTCATGAATGTCATTTTCATAATTTGTCCTTAGTCCCAAGCTTTTAACGTCCTAAGGCTTCGTCCGCATTCGTTCTCGAGACATCGAAGGAAATGAGAACTTGAGTAAGAACATGACTGTTCTGACGGTCTGACCTTTGTCTGATACTGACAGTTTGACAGCCAGCGAATTGAAATCACTGTCTTTGTGGTTTCTATGCAGAGGACTTTAAATAACCATAAAAAAGACTAAATAAATAAAATAATCTATAAACATAAAAATCAATTTCCGTGCAGTAGTTTCGCAAAAACTCGAAATGGCTCGACCTATTCGAATATTTTTTGTTTTGTTTTGATCGCCTCATTAATGGTATGGTTAAAAAAAAAATATAGGTAAAACTCAAAGGAACAGCCGAAAATTCGAAAGTGATATTTTGACTCCACTCAAATCTGTGTGGTTCTTTTCTCAAAAGACCATTTCAGACTAATCTACATGGTCCTCATATGGCCTGACCAAGATTATGTCTGGACTTTAAAAGAGACTGTGACCTCTGAGTTTGTTTCGGTCTATCCTCTCAGAGTAGTCAGATAGGAAACGCCGAACTCATCTAGCATTTTTTTTTTTCTTTAAGATGACGTGTAAACGTGATTCATATCTTATTTACAGAATAAACAATTTCATTTCAACGTCTGACGGGTCAGCTAGTGTAATATAAAATGGTACTTATTAGATTTACGTAGCTGCAATTTTGTTTCACGTTCACTTCTGCAAATCCTTCCAAGAATTCACGCGTGATATTAATGTAATAAAAAACAAAACTGCTTTGGACCTTTTTGCTTGCAGTGCGAGTAACATAATATTTTGCCAACTTTAGGATGCAACGAAATCGCAAGCATTATTACTTGTTCAAACAGTATCGTTTGTATTTAATAAATAAAATAAAAAAGCCTTTTATTTCATGCATTGAAAAAATAAACATTTTTAAAATTGTGTTGTAACATTTTCACAAGTATTATGTATTTAATAATAAAGTCGAGTCTTTTTAAACGCTAAGACCCTCCACAATCACGAGATATGCAGTCTCAGGGAATATTGCTGACGTGGAGATGCATCGAGATGTGTTCGCGGTGGACAAGGGCCTTACCCCGCTCTCCTTGGCTAAAGAGAACTGGCGCAAGCCTGTAGTGCTTGACACTAACGATCGCAATGAGGTATGGCAGAGCAAGGAGCTTCACGGACGCTACTTCCGGGCCCTACAAGGACCCGATGTTGATTTACTAGCGTCCGTAGCCTGGCTTCATTTTGGTAACCTTTTTGGGGAAACCGAAGGTTTTGTCTGTGCAATTATGGATGAAGTTATGATGACGAACAATTACCGGAGATTCAGACAAACAATTACCGGAGATTCAGAACAATTACGGTTATTCTGTCGGGCATGCCACCGTCCGGGAGAATCAATCCGACACATTTTCTCCGGGTGTTCTCGTCTAGCTAATGAAGAGTACTTGCATAGACACAACCTTGTAGCCAGGATTATCCATCAGCAACTTGCTCTGAAATCGGAAGTGCCGTACTACAGATATGTGCCCAACCCAATTCTCGAAAATGGAAATATCACATTGTACTGGGATCGATCCATCATCACTGACAGGACTATTGTTGCCAATAAGCCTGATATAGTGGTGGTGGATCGAGGAGAGCGGCGCGCAATGATTATTGACATAACGGTCCCGCATGACGGGAACCTCGTGAAAGCCGAGAAAGATAAACAAATTAAGTATCTTGACTTTTGTGCCGATAGTCGTATCAGCCATTGGCTTAATTGCCAAGAGCCTCGACCAACACCTAAGGAAGCTCTCGTTGGGCAGCTGGATTAAGGGCAAACTCAAACTCAAATCATTTATTTCAAATAAACCTATTACAGGTACTTTTGAATTGTGAAGGGGTCGGTCAGTCAGAAAGATGAAGCTAGTTGCCCATTCCAAAGCATAGTAGGTTCCTATGGAGAAGAACGGGCAAGAAACTCCATGGACACTCTTTTAAATCAGAATATTGTTACAAAATATTGGTTATATCATTCATGTTGAAATTGGAAATCATGTCGAAATTATACATGTGATAACAATGTAGAAAGACGTGCAAGTTAAAAGCGTACATAATAAAAATAGAAAAACAAAAATAATTAAAAAATTAAAATAAGTCATGGCAGCTAAGAGATGACCAGTCTCCACTGACGGCGCCCGTTCACAAACATGACGCATGGATCAGCATCATTTAGCCCAACCATTTTGAAGGTAACTTAATGGGCTTGATTCAGTAAGCGGTACCTACTCCTGGTCACGGTTCGCATTGTTAGGAGGTTCCTGTCTCTGGACATCTATCATATAGCTTAACCACCGTGCCGGTAACTTGGACCCCGTTCTCGATACTGGCGGGCTACTATTTTTTAATGTTTTAATTTTTTTTGTTCTAATATTTAAAAATATAATTCATATGTTAAAAATGAAATAAAGGTTATAATAATAATAGTTAAAAGGTATAATTAAATTTAAGTGATTGTAATTAATTGTTGAATTATTAATAAAAATAAAAATAGCGTACATGAACCCCTCAAGTAATGAGGGTGAAGGCCTCCTCCAGAGAACACCATCGGTCTCGGTCTTCGGCTCCTGTCAGCCAGTTTTTGCCTGCGACTCATGTGATGTCGTCGTTTGTACTTAATAACAGTCTTGGACATCATGGCCTGTCTTGCAGCCGAAGTGCGGGTCGTTTAGCACGGCACGCGAACATTAACGACATCATCCGACGAGCTCTTGTCACCGCCGGCGTTCCAGCTTTATTAGAACCCAATGGCTTGGCACGCGACGATGGCAAGAGACCGGACGGCATGTCTTTATCTCCATGGAAAGTGGGTAGGCCTTTAGTGTGGGATGCAACCTGTGTCGACACTCTTGCGCCATCCCATCTTCCTGGCTCGGCGTGCTGTGCTGGTGCTGCTGCTGCGGCTGCAGAAAACCTCAAGTGGCGTAAGTATAATAACCTTACAGGTAATTATATTTTCGAGCCGTTTGGGGTTGAAACCCTCGGGCCGTGGGGTCCGAGTGCTCACGGCCTCTTCAATGATATTTCAAAACGGCTATTTGACACTTCCCGTGACCCAAGGGCTGGTTTTTACCTTGGGCAGAGGCCAGTCTCTTGGGTACATTACCAGTCGACAGCGATGCGGATGAATTTTTCGACGCTATATTTTAATTTTTCAATCGTTTTAGTTAAGTTAGTTTTAGTTTTATAACTTTTATTTTCATTATTATTATGTTATATCTAATTAAATAAATATACCCCAGTTATTTCAAAGTTATAACAATCTTAAATTCACTGACAGACACGACCCACGTTGTTGGTCCACGGCCTACCGTGGGTCTAAAAGCATGCAATGTTGCATTGCCGGTAGCGAAGGTGAGCACACCGGAAGGATTTTTGAAAGTTCACCCCTTACAGGGGTTAAATAGGGGTAAAAGTTTGTATGGAAGTTCGTCATTTTTGCCGATGGGATATCCCATCGCGCACACGACTTGTACAGTAATAAATATGAATTGTCTGTAATAATTCAATAAAACAAACATTAATAAACAGCAGAGTATAATCTAAACAAAAAGAGCAACAAATAACCAAAACCCGTTAATAACAAAACATTCAAATCGAACAAAAAGTGGTGTTTTCATAAATAAATATGACTTTGTATTCACAGAGCGTGGACCGACATCCTTAGTCAGAGTCAACAAACGAAAATATACGCAGAAAGTACAATCTGTATCAGTACTCGGTCGACAAACGTAACAAAGCACCGAAAAGGAGGGACGTATTTATGGTAATTTATTTTTTAAGAATTAACCACTGATTCTAGATATGAATTTAAAAAAATTGGTTCGATGTTGCCTTTTCTCGATTGCCCATAAAGCGCTCTTGTTAAGTGGATTGTTTTCCGATTCGAAGCATTAGGGCCCGTTCACACGTACCACGACCAAACCACATCGCAGCGACAAATTGTGAGCAAGCAGTAGTTACGTGTGAATCTGCAGTTTCTTGCAGTTGCGTTGTCGCTAGTAGTTGCGATGTGGTTTCGTTGTGTCTAGTAGTCTTTGCAAACAGGCAGATCATTGTGTTGTTTGCGATAAGGCCGGCCGCTAGTGCGCGGTCTCACTTATGGTTGCATTGTGGCTGCAACGTGGCATTGATGTCGAGTAAGTGTGGGCGATACCTAATCGCACGGTTGATTTTGACAGCCGAATGTGGTTCTTGTAAATGAACTATTTATTTTCGGGCCCTTACATATACCTGTGAAACAATGTTTATATCTATCATTCTCATTCATGTGATCTTCTAACCAAGATGTCTCAGTAAACCGTAGATAAACTATCTGTATCGCCTGATCTACTTGCTCCTGTTTTTACCTACAAACCTCATCCGCTTGGCTTGGTCTTCAACAACGTCACCATTCATTAGTTGGTAATGAAAAATACGCCTATGAAAAACCATCCCCATCTTCAATGGACCTTCTTAGCCATACCTGCTGTATGTCCCTACCCTTTGTCCTACATGGGCAGCTAAGGTTTGATTTAATGGCACCCGCGGCAATAAACAAATTTATTAAGTGAATATCCCCAAATGGCATTCGGAATTGGATTTTTTTAAAACAAACACGCGAAGGTAAATCGAAAATGTCGTCAGCAGGTATTGTATAATGTTCTCGCATGGGGTTAAAAGCATATCCAGTTATGAAAACAAACGATGAAAGGCAAAATATTGCTTTATAAATATCTGTGAGTTTAGGCCTTTGTCTATTTGTGGTAAAATGGGTATGATTAATAAAGAACATACATAACATTACACCTGTATCACCCGAAGGGTTAGGCAGAGGTGTATCTATAGTACACACATTCGCCAGTTATGTTTAAGTCCCATTTAATAGGGGGCGACACTATTGCCTGTTTCAATCGGGCACAAATGTCTGATAAATGCAGGAAGTCATATACAAAGTTTGTTTTGGTCTGTGACTACGCGGTTATCCTACCGTGCATACGGGGCATCGAATACAATCATTTGTTTTTGACCCATTAACCTTTGTTGCCCCACTGCAAAGCAAAGGTTTCCCCCATAGTTACCCAATTTCCTTTGTGTCTTGTCTTCTCGGGCCAATCTGTCACGAACGAGTCCAAATTGTCACGTCAGCGTTTCTTAGGCCTGCCTCGGTGACGACCTGGGGGCCAATTCTCGATTTTCGCCATTTATCTCTAGTTCGAGATCGTAAGTCTATCTCTATGTCTATTAAAAATATCTCTATCTCTACCAAAAAATGTCGAATTGAGCAGGATTCCGTATTCTCAGTCAAAATAGAAATAAATGTCACGAAAATGTCGAGTCGAGTGAAGATAATGTTACCATTATGAAGAATCGCACGTTCCGTTTTAGGTAGCTATGAGTTAATGAATGATTTTGTTTTAAAACGCTGACTAAACCTAATTATTTAAGTATAAAACGAAACGTTTAGTGTAAAAATAATCAGTTTGACAAATTGACAGTTGACTGTATAATTAATTTAGGTATTTTAGGGTGTGCAATTAGTATTTTTGGTGGGTAAGGTTAGTTTAGTGAACAGTTATACATGACTAATAAAATTATGAAGCAGACGATTATTTACCTTCGTTTTCAGGTCTATTTTCGTGGTATCCTGAATTACAGGAGCCAATAGATCTATTAGAACCCTTATTAAATCTTTATCTAATCTGAAGTTTTTAGTGACTTCTGTTTCGCTCAAGTCGTAAATATCGACGGCGGGATAAGTGCACTGTTGTCGCCGTGTATTGGCCAGTTGCTCGCCACTTTCCAACAACTCGAGATAAAAATGCTAATAAACTCGTCCATCTTTCAGTGGTTTCAAGTCCAATCGTGGGTACACAAATTACAGAGTCTGTTATTTGCGCGAAGGTCGTCGTTTCAAGAAAACACAATGCACAAATCAAAGAGTATAAATCGAATTTCCAGTAGGTATGAGATGCCAAGCCGTATTTTATTTAAAAATTAAAGAAAAGAAAACACAGTGTACAATCCAAAACTCAACGAATTCACTCAGAAATGACGTATCTCTACAATCGACATGACATCTCTACTGCTCAGAAGCACTCGACATGAACTCTAACGTTAGCCTACGACAAATGTTGAATTCGACATCACCAGAATAGCAACTTTTAAAATTTGTCGAAAAAATGACGTCATTAGAAATTTTTGTCGACACCATCTCTAAAATCGAGAATTGGCCCCCTGGCCCGTCTACTCTGGTGCATCCTGTAACTGTGACTCGCCCAGGCCCATTTCAGTTTCGCAGACTTATCGCCAACATCGGCGATACCTGTCTTGGAGCGTATTATAGTGTTGAATATGACCTGTGAATTCAATTTTTAAAATACTACGCTCCATTGTTCTTTGGCAAACCATAAGTTTGGACGTCTGAGCCTCGGTCAATGATAATTATTAACATACAGTTATTTTTTAAAGTAATTCATCTCGGATTCCCACATGGATTGCGTGTGAATAACGAAGAGATGTATAGAAAACAAACACTGCCTGGCAAAGTGGGCATCAATATCAAAAACAAAAGTCATTTACGAGTATTCAAACTAGTTCAAAATACACAACACAGAGAGACAGAAAACGCCCGCCCTTAGCTTTAGCAGGGAAGAAGAAGCGGCACTCTCCAGCAGCATAGCTGTCTGTTCAGTTAGAAGAACTTGATTCTATACAACACTATACGATGTAATTAACATTACGAAACATAAAACATGATATGGCAAATTAAAATATTTGGCATAATTATTATGTCTGCACACGTCTATATACCAACAAAAACATTTAAAAACCAGCCAACTGCGTGTCGCACAAAGGGTTTCGAAGTTGGGATGAATCTATCCCAAAAACAAACTTAACATTGTAGTTGAAAAACATGTTCTCCCATACATATACGATAGAAAGAAAGAAAGAAAAGTATTTATTGGGACAAGCACATGAGATCAAATAAAACACACATTTATTAAAAATAAAAGCAAGAAAAATAAAAATAAAACAATAATTAATTAAGCAGAAAGTCCTGTGCGAGGCCAAAGGCTCCTATCTCAGCATGATGCTGCGACATTTAACAATAAATGACGCAGCGCTGGTTTTCTGATAGGGCCGCAGTGATGTCACGGAAAGATACAGAAATAAATACCTACAAAATAAAAATAAATAAAGAAAGATGTATGAAATATAATAAAAAAATAAAACATTAGTCCGCGTGTCTGCATCCGATGTAACATCAATTACTTGTCTATGCCTTTAGTGTCTGTGGCATCATTGTGACAAGTAAAGAGACGCAGACACAAAAAAAAATTTCGTGTGATAAAACTACAAATTAATTATTTTCGGACTTTTTCGTTCACATCAGTGCTGGGGTCCCTACCACCACCTCTTTTAGCAGTATTATTTTTATCTTACTTGAGCGTGGGAAAAGGATGGAGCTAGACGTCCTGTATAGCTCCACTTCTTTCTCGCACTGAAGTAACCTCAAAATAATACTGCTTAAAGAGGTGTTGGTTGGCCCCCAGTGAGACTGCTTCCTGCCAAATTTCATAAGTTCACCCTGAAGCTTTTGATTTATATGCGAGCAATGATATTAGAAGTAAAAAGACGTAGATAGGTTACCTACCTAACATTCTATCTTCAAAAACGGCACTATGTCACACTATTATATGACACGTGGAAGTAGGAGGGCATGTGGTAATTATCGGGAGCAAAAAAGAGACAAAACGAAGAAAATGTGGCTAGTTAGCCAACTTTTGACGTGCCACTTGCGGAACGTTTATAACCTATCTACCTCTTTTTACATATCGAGCCATTCCCGCCGACTTAGCGTAACCGACAAAAACCAAATTTTACAGGAGAAGGTATTTTTTCAATATTTATATAAATAATTGCGCTATTAAATTGAAATTTGACATATAATAATGATTTTTGAAACCTTAGGTGTAACGGTTAAAATTTTCATAAAAACAATAGGTTTTGAGGGTTTTTTGGCGTTTACAATATTTTTGCTGTCTCAAACTAAGGACTTCTTATGTTTCCGGGCGTTTGAGATAACACTTGCGATAAAAAGTAACCTGGTTAAAGTTATAACGCAAGCGACAATAAGCTATTTAAACTATGGATGTATTTTCATAAATAAACGGGTACTTAATAAATTAAACACAAATTAAAATATATAGATATATATTTCTCATTATTTTATCATTAATTTAACATTTAAAATAACACTAAAATCAACCCAATTTAAACAAAAATTAAACCTTTAATTCTCCTTATCACTATCATCTGCATCAGTTTCAGGTAACACGTCAGGAACTGCTCCATCATGCTTCATATTCACATACTCTTCGTGGTACCTGTATGGAATAATATTTTTATTACACAAATCCACAAGATCTTTGTACTTGGCAGCTGAAATGTTTAGTTCCGAATGGTATAGATGTGCTGGTCCATTAATTATAGTTGCAGTGTTGCCTCTTGATCTAATAATCAGGTCCATATTCAATTCTTGTTTATTGCTTTCTTCGAAGAAACCGTATTGCAGTGTAATTACTGGATTGTTCTTTTCCAAATGTACCATTCTTAATGTTTTGAAGGCTATTTTAAATTTGGCTGGCAATAAAGCTTGCGAAAAAGACTTCCAGTCCATGAAATCAGTGTAATTTAAAACGTGTACAAAATAACCTGTTGGATCAGATCTAGAATTGGTGATCATAGTTGGCCGCTCAGAAGGAGCCCACACTGTTTTATTGCGGATAAAACTTTCAATTGTACTGTGAATAGAGTCAACTGGCATCATAGTGTGTCCAGGTAGGAGGTAAGTTACTTTTATTGCAGTAATCGTAGTTGTTGTCTTCAAAAAATGAATTAACATGGATATCATTGCACGGTTTCTGTTTTGCCCAGCACAACTATCTGCATACAGATTTATGACGCTATGAGTTCCTTTACTGTCTATAAGAGTCAAATATTTAAATAGGATAGTAACAATTTCGTTACAACCTCTTTTTCCTTGACATTCGCCCCACACGTAACAATACCCAGCCCTCGTACCGCTTTCGTAGATACTTTCGTTATAAAATGCGTATTTTCGTGAGTAAAATAGGGTAACGCTTTTACCATGTGGAGTATTGAGGACTTTTTCTAAGTCAAAGCTTACACAAAGAGAGGTAGAATTAGAAGCTTTGCTAATATTTTGATCTTCTAAAAACAGATTTTTGCATTTGTCTTTATCTAGAATGTGATTTTTATATTCTGTAGTTTGTTCGAAAACAGTTTTGCTTTCTGGCGGTAAATTTTTGTACTTCTCACAAAAGATACACTTATCTTTTTTGGGCAAAAAGAATCCTATATTAAAATCGGTTTTGAAAATACTACGAAAAACTCTTTTAGATAATATTGATGAATCTAGGTTCCTTTCTTTTAAGTGATCAATATACAATTTGTACAAGTTTGTTATGTTCTGTAATTCTTGAGGTAAATATAATTTGGTACTTTTGTTGCGACAATAGTGAGATGGCACAGCAGGCAACATCTCAATGAAAGATTTTAAATAGCACACTTTTTCTGTACCAGATTTGTTGTGAGGGAGAGGAGCCCTTTTGTCTTTTTGAGTAGTATTCAGTATTTTATTTGCATTTTCAATTGTATACCTTAAAGTCATCTGGGATATATCTAATGTCTTAAGCAAAAATTGTTGACAAATTTTAATGTTTTGACCCTTAAAGTTTATAAAGTAATCATATGATATTTGGCGAATATTACTAGTCGCTCGCTTTCTACCAATTGGTTTTGCCTTAGCACATGACAGTAGAAAGTCTTTTTGTCTCTTAGTACATCCCATCCCCCAATAGTTTTCAAAAATAATCCACCGATCATCCTCAGAAAATTTATCAGCACATGAATTGCCGCATCTTTTGTTCAAACAAGGATTTGGCCGTACAGATTTGCCAACAGCAGCTTGACGATTTTTTTTCTTCAGAAGCCTTTTCGGCAAAGGTCTTTTTTTTCTGTACCCTCTTTTCCCAACACTAGTCTCTTCTTCAATTTGTTGAGGCATGTCTTCTTCTGAACCACTGGACGACGACTGTGGCTTCCATGAATCCTCCGAATCAATATAGGACAAGTCGTAAAACGTCATGGGCACATTATGTTCCGATTCGTTAGACTGTGAACTGGTACTTGGTTGTGGTTGGGTTTCGTCTTGATTACATTCAAGAGTAGAAAAACTTTGGTTAACAAAAGCAGTGTGATCATTATCGGAAAGGTTTTCATCTGGTATTTTATTTTGATTATCTAAGTCCATTAAGGTGTATGATTTCTCACTATCAGAATCAGTGTAATCAACAAGAAATTTACCTATAGGTAATGTGGAATCATTATGGTCTGATATTGAAAGGGATTCAGCTGTAAAATTTAGTAAAGATGGTGATGTCATATGAGGCAAAACCGCTTCCAGATCATAGTCATAGTCTCTTCCCACTGGCATGATCGAATCAAGCATTACGTTCTTCTGCTGTGTATCTTCAGGAACAGGAGATTTAGTAATGTTCTGTTTTGGTAAAGAACTCGGTGGTAGTAATTCCATAATATTCTTAATCCTTGACTGTAACAATAAAGAAAAACTAAGTATTTAGCACTAAAAAGTTCTTTTATTGACACAAAAATGCAAAATACGTAATTATTAAAAAACTAAACATATTTTTATACTACTAATGTGCCAAACAAGCATACGGCCCACCTAATGGTAAACAGTTACCATAACCTAGGCGCTGGTAATACCAAAGATATCTCTAACGCGTTGCCGAACCCGTACCCCCTGCACCTATGGAGTTCTGGGGCTCTGTATACCAACAGGAACACAACACTACCTAAGCGGCGATGTTGTTTTCTGTAGGGCTGAGGTAGGTACCTACGTCCCCAGTCAGTTCAGTTATGTATAGGTATACAAAAACTTACATCTAACAACAATAACTTTAGCTAAGTAGGTAACAAATAGCGGCAACTCTTTAGTGATTACCAAAGTTATGCATGGAAGCCACGTGGTTACTCCCACGCAGGCAAAGCCACGAACAAACATTAGTTACCTTTATAATTACATTCATTTACTAACAAAATCACAATTATAATTAAGTAGGTATCTTACATACCTTTGCCGGAGTTGACATTTTGGAGAACAATCGTAATAAGTAACTGCAGTGATTTACTTAACACTATACAAAAGTACCACACCACTTTAAACTTAATAAAACCTAATTTTGTCACGTTATAACCAGATAATTATAATTTAACACTAAATACAGTGCAAAGAGATAGTTATTGCATCACAATCTTCACTGGAATGAACTCGTCGCAACACGTATTTTGCCACTTTGTTTATAGTAAACGACAAAATTTTGATGTACTGTGTCGGTTGCGATAACCAGTAGGGTCACTTACGCTGCAATTCTTAGATAATTACGCAACTTACGATATATTTTGATTATGTCGGTTACTGTAAAATATAGAAAACTGTTGTGCTAACGATAAACTTAGCATTTGCTATAACTTTCTAATTGGTTGTCTTTTGAACCGAGTCCGTTATAGTTTAAAATGTCGTCTGCGATAAAAATCGCTGTTTAGGTAAAAATGTCGCTTACGATAAGACGGCGGTAATTATTTTCGGACTTTTTCGTTCACATCAGTGCTGGGGGCCCCACCACCACCTCTTTTAGCAGTATTATTTTAATCTTACTTGAGCGTGGGAAAGGGATGGAGCTAGACGTCCTGCATAGCTCCACTTCTTTCTCGCACTGAAGTAACCTCAAAATAATACTGCTTAAAGAGGTGTTGGTTGGCCCCCTGTGAGACTGCTTCCTGCCAAATTTCATAAGTTCACCCTGAAGCTTTTGATTTATATGCGAGCAATGATATTAGAAGTAAAAAGACGTAGATAGGTTACCTACCTAACATTCTATCTTCAAAAACGGCACTATGTCACACTATTATATGACACGTGGAAGTAGGAGGGCATGTGGTAATTATCGGGAGCGAAAAAGAGACAAAACGAAGAAAATGTGGCTAGTTAGCCAACTTTTGACGTGCCACATGCGGAACGTTTATAACCTATCTACCTCTTTTTACATCTAATATCATTGTATGCAAGTATCAAAATATGTCGCATTAATGGCCGTAATTTTTATTGCGTTGACTTAGAAGAGAAGCTTGATTTTTTTAAGCCCCCATGGTACCACAGATCTACGTATTTGATATTAATTTCAACTTGATACCACCAAGCGTTCCTGAGAAAAAGGGTATTGACAGTCTGACAGACGGACGGAAATAAAAAGTTAACAGAACTTAATCGTCATCCTCTATTCAATACAATAATAAGCTGTACTTATTGCCAAAATGAGTACGAAGGCAACATGAAAACCAATAGGTACCGGTAAGTGCAGATTGGTGCAACGTTAGATTTGATCCCAATTGTTATTAGTGTTTGTGGTTTACGCCAATCTAGATAATTCGAGGGAATTCGCACAATTGGCCAAATTGGTGTGCTGTATCAGTGGTATTACATTATAAGGGGATTAGGTACTTAGCTAAAAATAGGTTTAAGTCATTGATGTATTAAAAGAGGTAGATACGGGACTTAGTCACAGCGCCTGGTCCTACTAAACTACGGGAGTGCCCGTAGTTGGCACTCAGTCGCGCACGGAACATCGTAGATCACACAGCTCAATAATTTCAGTTTTTTTGTAATAAATACGCATCAAAATGACTTCTTGTGCAGCTAAACAGTGCTTTAATGATGCAAGAAAGAAAAATAAGACACGTGGGATTACCTACCACTCGTAAGTACAGCCAAAAATGTTAATTTGTTGAAAATTACAAATATTTTGACGTTTGCTTCGTCATATTTGTGAGAGCGAGATAGATATTAAAAACATGCGTGAAAGACACGATACGCACACAATGCGCGAGGTGCTAACGCGATTTCGCTCGCACGTCAGCGCCGTCTCCTATCTCTATCCTCGTCTATCGGTAACTGTAGCTTTGCGACTGTGAGATGACACTGATCACAGATGTGTGAGTTTCGGTGCATGTAGTCGTGCGCCGAGCCCAAGTTTACTGATTGCGATGTTAGCGCGTAACATATCTTCCTCCTTTTAATACATCAATGGTTTAAGTACCTACAGGAAAAGGTTGGTCACACAGGGCAGCAGCAAGGTTTTTAATTTTTGGTTAGTCTGTTATTGGTCCCCATTATTTACACCACACTGACAGCTAACACACACCTGAAGGTTCGCATTCAAAAAACGTTCACATTCAAGCCGCAATCTGTCAAACTTGTCAAAATTGTATTTTTGACAGATTGCGAATGAGATGCGAATGCGAAAGATTCTGAAAAATGATGGTAATAGCCCCTCAGATATCACAAAGAAAGCGGACCGTTAGCGTTGTCAGATGTCATTTTTTTTCTAATGATGATCTTTATGGGTAGGTAATTGAAAGCCCAAATTATAAAAGATTGCCTGCCTCTTACCTTACAGTATTACAGTATTTTTTTTTCAGAAGTCAGGTAGTTTCCACTTTTAATCTACTTTATCATACAAACTATAAAGGTACTCGCCCACCGTAGCGCAGCGCCGCGTCCACAAAACGCAGCGCGACCAATTTGCGATCGTGACAGATGGCGACCAATTAAATTGTTGGACACTCGGTGTTACACGGTCTGAAAGTTTAGGAACGTTTTGTGAGTATTATTTTTGTTTAGCGTTATTTGGGATTTGTTAGGTGGTCTGTTATTTTTGTAGTAAACAAATTTAAAAGGATGGACTAAAATAAAATAAGATTAAATTTAAAATATGTTATGTACGCACAGCTGTCACAGAGAAGAAACTTTTTGAATTATAGTACAAACAAATATTTACTTGCTTACCTTGTTAGTTCAATGCAAATTACGCGATGAATTGTTAAGAGTTGTTGTGATCAGTGTTTGTGAGTTTTGTGTTAGAAAGTGTAAAAAAACGTGTGCAGATGACAAATTCGGAGACAAGAGGTCACAAATTTAATCTTATATCGTAAAAACCGTAGATTAGATTAGACTTACCTTTAAATTAGTAAATTTAACTTTTATTTTTTTATTTTAATTTTACTAATTGGCATAAATCATGAATGAAACCAAAATATATTTAATATTATTTTACAAAAAAAAATCTGCTTGGTCCTAGATATTAAAGACACCCTTTATTTATTTTTTGCGTTGTAAATCATCAAATTACTTCTACCGCAGCGGGAGGGCGTGTCAGACTCTTACTGACTAAAACCCACCCGTGTTCCTTCTGTTGCTTGTGCAATGCCAAGGGCCACGGTATCCCTTTCGGACTTTCCCGCAACCCCGGCAGGCATCGGTCCCATCAGACCCCTTCAACTGCTGACATCTCTTTGAGGCGCGCGTGGAATACAATGCGTAAAGACACCCTGAGAATATAACATTCAGTTTAACAAAATAAGAGTAATTTTATTTATTATATTTATTTATTTATTCACAATTATAACACCTTTACAGATTCATCCAAGGCGATGTTATAAATTACAAGGTCTGTAACACTTTTTTTTACAAAAAATAAAATAAAAATAGCCTGTAAGCAAAATGCCAAAGAATTATACATATAATTACATATTATTATAATATCATACTTCTTTCAAGTATTATTTGAGCCATTTGCATGAATTTCGGCAGGTTTTGCCCAAATATATCCTCCGATACCGTAATAATATTAATAATACGGGCGGCTCGTGACATAGGGGTAAACTTGAGTAGGTTAGTCCTAGCCGCTGGCACGTCTAACAGAGCAGGGCGGCGGCGCGCACCTACGCACCCGTCCGGCGCGAGCAGCCGCAGCGCTGCCAGCACCTCCGGGTTGTGGAGCAACCCTAGCAGTACGCGAGCCACGTACTTGACCAGCGCGACGTCTCTTCTTACTGCCAGCCTGGTGTACCCGACCATGCCCAGGACGAACAGACTCGGGTACATCAGAGGATAAAAGATATATAGATTTTAGATTTTTGAGTTCAGATTAGATTCAAAACTAAACAATCTAAATCGTACATCAACCACATCCTTTAAAACACAAATTTTCTGGGACACAGAAAACATTGAAATAAAGTTACTTGCAATTATTATTATTTTATATATTTTTAAATTTGTGTACCGCGCATCATCTGTTGGCGCGACTCGCGAGACAAAAGCCAATCGAGTGTCGTCAAGTAATTGACGGGACGCTATTGTATCTCTCTCCTACTCTAATACACGCAAATACCATATACGAGAGCGTGATAGCTATAGAGAAAGATCGGAAAAAGAACATTTTGTTAATACGACACCGCACTTTGAATGTTAAGTAATTAATGCATAAAAGTATAATTTGATTAAGAGTGAATGGAATTACAAGTGTGGTTGGTAATTAATGATGTGATTGGTAATTCATGCTTTTTCGACTTTTTACGATAAGTATGGGAAGGGAGATGCATGTTCTAATCTTTTTCCCGATACCGAAACGACAGAACACAATAAAAATCTGTAATGGCATTTGTATCCCGTTTGCAATTCAATCGTATCATTCGAATTAAAAATATTTTATTTCGCATAGACCTAAATGGGCACTTATGAAACGTCAGAAGCTAGGTGCACGGTTCCAATTGGTCGTTTCCTATGGAGAACAGCCGCCAAGAAACTCCACGGTTGCTCTTTTAAAAATAATTGTCTTTTATTTCTTTTTTCAAATAACGGTGTTATTAGGTATGGGAGGACAGTGTAGGTCTTTCAACAAGTACCAGGTACTTAACAAAATAATTATGGTCAACAAATCTACAGTACGAGCACACTAAGCTTACAGCGTTCACACATTGACAAAATAGAAAAGAATCTATAAAAAGTTAAATAAAAAAATAAAAATGTATTTTAAACGAAATGACGCTACACTTTTTACGCAACAGCCAGGTGGGTGGACGACATAGAAGATCGCGGGGAAGACCTGGATGAGACTCACACAGCCCAGGGAAGCATGGCACAAAACGGAGAATGCCAATATTTAGCAGTGGGTGGAACAACGCTGTCGATGATGATGATTCCTTTTTAAGCTGAGAACATTTTTTTCAATAAGTATGTCCTGTAAGTACCTACCTAATTATATTGTCCTCTTGACAATACGTTATTAATTTTAAAAACAAATCAGAACAAATCAAGCTAATCAAAAACCAATGAACTAATTGCAAAATTCGCTGCAATTGAAGTCTGACCAATCAATTGACAACTCAAACAAAGAACACTAACCCATTCTATTATTATTATTGCAAAATGACACAGCGCAAAACTAAACATTAATTGTGAAAATCTAACAAACAATATTATCTATTCTATTTGTATGGTCGCATTTGTGTGCACACACTAGGGTTGCTAACTTTAATTATTTTTATTTTATTTATGAAGAGATAGTAACTACAACATTAAAATACATAAGATTAACAAAACTTTAAGTAGTAATGTTGCAGTCTACTGCATTATTCGCAGATAAAATATCGGTCATCGATCATTATTAAATGTAAAATTATTTTAGGAAATAGTCTATTTTTACAATGTTTGTAAATATGTGAGCACATGGACATGTTTGTAAATATGTGAGCACATGGACATCACATAATTAATTTCTCTGTTGTTGCTTCATTTTTAATTCTTTTTACCTATTGTGGTATATTTATTTTAGGTGCATTGTCTTCACATATAATTATATCACTAATGAACACTATTATACAAAATATTGTAAAACATTAACATTACAACATCACAACAACAGAGTAACGGTGGAGTTTCTTGCCCATTCTTCTCCATGCGAAAATTACCTTTTGGAAGGGGCGACTAAAATATTTTTTTTTTTGTACATTTTAACGTTTAAGAGTGCCTTCTAAGGGCCAATTTGAAAAAAAAAAATTTCTTTGACAGTGGTGGCCACTAGACGATCATTACCAAAATTAACAAATTTATATATAAATAATATGAAATAAATAAATAAGTTACTAAAAGCTAGCTATAGATACAAAACCAAATCAGATCAGAAACAATTTAATTTACTTAAATTATGCAATAAATAAATAATGCGCCGTATCTCTACGTTGACGTCGTGGTAGGGCTTGCGCGCTCCACAGTCTAGGTCTGTGCCGGTAGTGTTTACTTTGCTGGAACAGGTCTAGGATGAGGAGCCAGACCCAAAGAGATACAGGAACCCGCAGGGCAGCATGTGGCGAGCTGTTAGGCAGCAGTGACCCCACGGACCCTATCTCCCGGGAGAAATCTTGTTCCTCATCTCTCGCTGGCCTTTATTGACCGGCTGGAGTGAACACTGACGAGGAACAGAGCTCCCACGTCATTCTTGCAATAATTGACCGGCTTGAGTGGAAATTCGCAAAAGCAAACGTGCTCGGAGGAAGGAACTATTCTTATAAGTGCTCGTAGGGATCTTGGCCATCCTCCGGGCTCTGGGATTGTTCTGAAAGCCGTGGAATGGTTCCCTATCCATTTGCATAAAATTTTAATACCTAATATAACTTAGCATAATTTTATTTGGCATAATTATATTTTCGCATAATATAATTACGCATAACAGCTTACGCATAATTTTTTTAAGCATAATTTCTCTAACCATAATAATGATTAAGCATAATATTCTAAAACATAAATTTACTAAGCATAAAGTTCTAAAGCATAACTTTTTTAAGCATAATATTCTAAAGCATAAATTTATTTACGCATAATGATATTAAAAACATATTTTTATTGAACAATTTTGTGGGTTTTTTTTTCGCTGTAGGAAGCATGAAGCAAGCAAGCATACAGCATGCAAGCAAGCATACAGCATGCAAGCAAGCATGCAGCATGCAGCAAACAAGCAAGCATCCAGCATGCATGGCCTGTTCTGTCACGGCTCCGGCGCTGCGGGCCTCCGGCGGCCCCACGCGTGCTAATCGTCGCAGACGGCTTTCGCTCACCACCGGAGCTTCGGCTTGTTGGCCGGCTTTGCCGGCCAGCCTCAGCCGCGGAGGCTCGCTCGCAGCCGCCTGCTCCTCAGCCCGCGGGCCGCCTCGCCCCTACGCGCCTACGCGATTTTAAATTACACTCTAGGGGTAGGACAAACAAGACTACGTGGAGTCGGTTTTGCAGCAATTCGGTTCCGTCACTAACTTTTGTTGTACAGCATATTAATTTTTTAACCAACAATATTATTTAATTGTTACAGAAACTATAGCAAATTGGTTTGATCAGAATTATGTATGGGGCACTACAAGTTCACCACCACCATTTCCACCCAAAGTCTGGAGTACGTATCTACTAGAAAAGGAAAATATATACAGAGTTGATATAACAGAGGGGCATTAAATTACACAACGTATACTATACGTATTTAGTATTAATTCGATACGGTATAAAAATAAAAAGTTCATCAACAATGAGTTTTTTTTTTTCATACAAACTAAATAGCTTACAAGTCAGAGTAAAACGCAACCATCCTGTGTAAATAAATTTAACTGACCCTAGATACCTAGGTAACAAAGCGGCAACGTCGCGCGCGCGCCGGACCGCGGCGTGTGTTATCACGTGTCAAGGCGGCCGACCGGGGCGGTGGCGCGAGGCGGCTTAGGCCTCCGCTCGGCTTTTATGATAGGTACGGTTTTGAAGTAAGTACGCACACAACAACAATCACAACAAAAACTCCATTCACATGAATGCAAAAATTATACCGTATGATAATTAACTCACTGTTCGTTGCTAAGCACTTTAATTTGTAAAATGCTAAAATAATCCTATTTTTTAGTTCTACAATTGTATTTTAATTACACACACACAACCAAAGTTTAATTACGTGTCCTATCACAATAAAAAACAGTCAATCACAAAAAAACACTAACACTAAATAATAATAATCCGATGTTACGAGTGTCCTGTCACAATATAAAAAGAAATATTATCACAATAACATCACAATAACAAAACAAAATCAATTGTCTGCGCGCGTAAGCGGCGCAAGAGCTTCCGTGTTACGTAACTACGTTTCGAGAGGATAGCGTCGGGCGGCGCACTAAAAAGTGCTCTGTGCGGCGCACTGACTGAGGCCCCTCTGCCCCCACTTACTTACCGATCGCACAAGGATAAGATGCGCTAGCAACAGACTGACCTATTTCTATTTCTTTTACGCGCGGGATGTTTTGCTATGATTCTCTCTCTCTTGTTTTCTTTGGTTATTTTTTTAGCGAAAAATATTTGGTTGTACTTGTGACTTGCGTCAGAGCGGCAACAACGCATCGTAGGCTAAACTCAGATTTATCGTTTTAAGGTGGATGACCTATGCGTATAGACATAATCAGCTGTTAGGAAAGATACATCGTGTTCAAACGGGGCAAAAACTTAAAAAATCATTTGCGGCTAAACTACTGCTCCTATTTAATTGATTTTTGGTACAGAGCTTGAAAATGGTACCTAGTATAGGCAGTTTAAAGGAAAGCCCCTCTGTCGTATCAACTTTGTATATTATTATTATGCTAATAGTCATTAGGCCTACTAACGTTATGCGAATCAAATTTATGCCAAAACAAATTAGTCTTTAGGATGATTATGCCAACATAAAATGTATGCCTAAAAAAATTATGCCGAAGTATTATTATGCCAAAACAAATTGTGCCAAAATCGTTATGCCGAAGTATATTAGGACAAAGAACATTATGCGAAAAGAAGGGATCCCCCGTGGAATACATCTGTCTGAATCGCCTCAAGAAAAAAATCTATTATTTAACTTTCTATTCGCCCGTTCCGGGCGAGTAAATTTGTGCGAATAAGCCAAGAAAAATTGTTTTTGAATTAGTAGAGCCTTGTTTGTAGGTACTACAACTAGCTTCAACTTTCTGACTAACTGACTCTTTGACAATTCAAAAGTGCCTGTAAAGGGTTTAATTGAAATAAATGCTTTGAGTTTTTGAGTTTGAGATTGTAGATTTTTAGATTATTTCTCAATGTGTTATTACTATCTATCTTGTGTTTTGAGAAAAATCTACATAAAACATCGTAAAATTGTTCCGATGTAAAAAAAAAAAAAACTATTATATTGCGAAAAAGAAATAAGTTTTGCCAAATTGTATTTTTTGTAAATAAATTTCAGAAGTTGGACTAAAATAATAGAATGCTATAAAATAATTATATTATGGCAACCCTAACTAGTATACTAACACGGCTGTGTAACTGGGCCGCCACGGTCGCGCGTTCACGCGGGCGTGTGGATGCGCGGGCGTAGGGCATACAAATTATATTAGCCATATAAAGGACTGAGTTTTGAGGCTACATCGTGTTTGAAATAAAGATACATCATAAATAAACTACCACGGATTTTAAAAGATATTTGATGGTTTATGTAAGGATCGTAGCAGGTGGCGTACTGTAGTTTCTGCCTACCCCATGAGAAAAAGGCGTGAGTTTATGTATGTATATTTTTTCACTGCCTTATTTTTATTTGACTTTAAATAAAGCATGTTTTACGACGAAAATCCGCGTTATGTTCAGTCATACAAAGTAGTTGGTGTTGCATAACATAACATGCCTCTGTAAGTTTCGAGATCGTTGCAATCAATAAAAGGCAATCCACTCTCAAAATTGTTGGATGCCCTATTCAGTAGCGCATTATTAACGATTAACGCACGCTAAACACGCGAGCAAATATCGCGTCTGTGTGGAGGTGGCCTATGCAGGGTGGATGGCACTGTTTTTCAAACAGTGAAATAGTTTATTCTGCACTATAAATGCACTGTATAATGCCTAGGCCCCCAAAAACCTTTAGGCCCCATCGGCCATCTGACCTGTGAGCAATGTGCCCTGCCCACTGTTACTAAGGCCGGAAGGCCTCCCACAAGGTGGACCGATGACGTTGTGAAAGCCGCAGGAATCCGCTGGATGGGGAGGCCTATGTCCAGCTGTGGACATAGGCCTCCCCAAACACCGCCTTTTTCTTTCAGCTGAAATGATGATGATGTATGCAATGAATAAAGTCAGTTTAGCATGTAGGTCTGAATGCTATGTTTTTACAAAAAAAAAAATAGGAAAACCATTTTGGTAAATATTAGGAACACAGAAAAACTTTTTTGTCTGTGTGGTGAGTTTTGCACAATCAGTTTTTTGTGGCACAGAAGGAAGCTTCATTCCCGAAAATTCAATTAAAAAAAGAAAACGAAACAGTATGTTGACTAACAGAGGGCGCCCCGCGAACCCGTAATAGAAGGTGAAGATAATAATGTGCCTATAATACACGTACATTCCGCTACTAATAGTCAGATCCAAAGAAATGATTGAGAGCCTACTACGTTCATTGGTAACAATTCTAGACCCCAGGCTACTACTGAGAATATCAGTAATAGAAAAACTAAATAGCACTTTTTTCGACTCGTGGATCTAATCTAGTACCACACGCTCAACAGTCGGGCTTGCGACCAAAAGACCAACGAGGCAGTCGCTATCAAAAACTAACCTTTGAAATATTTCGTGAAAGATCATAAGTACTATGCGAGAGATCAATAACCTTTTTTGTAAATCATCATTAGCATCGTATAGGGTCGGGTATCGTGTACCAATTGTATTACCTTTGATCTCTGATGCGATATTATTTACCGTTCATTTGGGACGAACCATTGGGATCTCGTTATTTTTGTTTTCCTCGAAAATTGACCTGTGAGTTGTAATGTTGTGAATTATTTATTTTTATATTATTTTTAGTTTTTTAACCGACTCCTTAAAAAAGGAGTAGCTACTCAATTAATCTTTGTATGTAATATTTATACTTATCATATATATAAAATTCTCGTGTCACAATGTTCGTTCCCGTACTCCTCTGAAACGGCTTGACCGATTCTCATGAAATTTTGTGAGCATATTGAGTAGGTCTGAGAATCGGCTAACATCCATTTTTCATAACCTTTAGTGATAAGGGTTGTCAAAAAAAAAAAAATGTTGCAAACCAACGTTTGCCGGGTCAGCTAGTTTTAATATAATGTTCATCAATATTTTCGTCAATTGCGGACCTATTTAAAAAAATCTTATTCTTTCCTTTGATAAAGGAAGCTTGCGAGGTGTGGGACCACCATGTTTTATTATATTAATTTATTGTTATTTTATTCCACTTAGTGTACCTATGTATACGAGTATTGATGATGTTGTAAACTTGCTGTCACTGATATTTACAAAACGTAAAATATTAAAATATTAGTGTGGCGTAGAATACAACTAAAAAGTGAAAAATATTAACTTAATTAAAAACCCCACTTCAAAACAAACAATACCAAGATAAAAATAACTTTAATTTCGGAAGCCTGTAGCAAAAAACTAAAATACAAAATAAAGACACCATCTTCCGAAATTAAAGATTTTTTCTCTTTGTAGTGTCTTTTGTGTAACCCCTGAAATTGACTAAAATATATATTTTTAAGCTACCCCACAAATTATAAATTAATCCCTTTACTTAGATGGTAGACAATCGACCTCTCACGTCCTATGAAAATCAAATAAAAAACAAAAAAGTGTGTGGTAACTTTATGATAGCTTCTAAAAACGTATACTAGATGGCTATGCATTAAAAACGCGTGTTTAATAAAACGAACGTGATACAGAGCCCTCTAATGATCGCTCTGTATCACGTACGCTAACGTTACGTTCAAAGTTTTGAGTTAAAAAGTCGCATGGAGGACGCATAACGCTTTTCCTTACGTGACGATTTCTAACAGTCAACTCCTACCGCAATAAGCCGCGTTAAAGAACTTCGTTCCAATAGGGATGATGACTAAAAAAATGTTTTTTGTCCGTAATGTAGATTATGAAAAAATAACGTACACGTATTTTTTCTTTTTTTACGTTATCAAAAGATTACGGCGATACATTGAGTTATAATGTGCCATGACGTCACTTGTATGTAGATTTTATCCATACTTGTGACGTATCAACCCCCACTCCCCAACTTTAATGCGTTGTATCTAAGTCATTTTTCATTAATATGATAAAGCAAAAAATACGTGTCTACTATTTTATAATTATCTGACTGACGGACTAAATAGAATTTCTTTTTTTTGACCCAGGCATCATCCCTATTATAAATATACCACATTAAGACGATCTCAAGAACACCACTGATATCACGTTAAAAGGTTTTATTTATTACTCTCCTAAGCAAACGATACCTACTGACAACAGTCCCTCGTCGCCTTCCCCCGTACACGTGTCATCGGTGCACAGTACACAGCGCGCAGTAAATTCGCGCGTATTTGTTGCGTGTGTTGACGTGACCGGGTTTGTTCAGTGATGCCACAATAGCGCTGTATACTGTTCTACTACTGATTAGCTGTTTTACTAGCACTGTAGGTACTCTGTGGAAATATAAACTAGCCTACCTGTGCAGAGATTTTACATACTGAACAGATACTCATCTTTAGTCAATCAGCAGATTGGCTAATCTTTTCACACCTTTATTAGATTTTAAGTGAGGACATAAAAAAAGTAAATATTTGGTCATTTCTGTCCTACCAACATCTGCCAAAAGCCAAAGAATATTAATACTGAATATTAATGGGATAACGGGCTGCAGAAAATGGGCCTTGGGGTTGGCTAAAGGAGTTTGGGTAGCACAAAGAAACAACGAATGGGTTGAGTGAAAGAAGGGCTAGAAAAAGTGTGAATTCTAAGATGGCGGCTTATAGAAGAATAAAAAGATTATACAAGAACTTGGTAGAAGAAGATAAGAAGGCAGAATTGATGGTATTGATAAAGCAAGAAAAACAAATGAAACGCGGCTTCATCTCTTCGATGAACTCACATGATTGTTTTTTATCCTCGTTTTTAGCATCCGTCAACAATCACCGATACACAATAAACATGAGTATTACAAACAACAGCCAGTGTCCATGTCCATATGTCCAGTGTCCAGCGGTGGACAGTGGACAGTCCACCCACATCGGAACAAGCCTGTTTGTTTTCTTTATTTGTGCGTGGATTATACGCGTCATTGCGTTTGTACACCGGTTGTGTGCTGTTGAAGGTTTTGTTACTTATGTGCAGTGGTGGACTGTGTTTGTTAATGATACATAACTACTTAGCTGGTGCCTACGGTTTTACACGCTTCGTGAGGAAAGTACGTAGTAATTTACATATAAGCATAAAAGACATCTGTGTATAATCACAGAACGTGGGCCATTTATGTTATCGAAATCCTGTCAGCCGATAAAGCGTGTCTGAGTAACTGTTATGGACAGCATTTTATTTAATTAAAAAGGCTTCATGACGTCACATCAATAATCGATGCGACGTTCTGCTAGAGTGATTGTCACCAGCCAGTGTCACTCAACACTCTTACCCGACCATTTCGGTGATTCTAGTAACTTCGTAACAAAACATGGCGGCGCCAATTGCTGCGCCGTCATATATAATCAATCTAACGGCGCAACTTTATCAACCGTAAGATATAAATGTTTGAGTTGTTTGGGGTTGTACACTAGGGCCGTGAACCCGTGGGGTCCGAGTACCCGCCTTGTTTTTTGGGACATCGCCAAACGGTTGGACGACTCTTTACGTGATGATGTGACCAGCAGGGCTAACATGACAAGCGCGAGAAAGCTCTTTATCTCGTTTTGTCGAAATTTGTCTACGATTCTGACGTCATTCTAATCCCTAACATGACCGTAAACGACGAGATATCTCGAAAAAGGCACTTTGACACTTCTATATCTCGCGACAAGAAACCGATGTTGCAAGTTATTAAAAACAAATTATTTTTATGATAGCAACATCGGCTTGAGATTCCGTTTCATTCATTCAATGGTTCCGATTCTCTTGTCACAAATTCCTCTAAACTAGACTAAAAATCACCAAAATTTAGATTATTCTTGTCAACCGACGATTTTCCATTCTGAAAGTGACACAACTATAAGTATTTTAGTTTGACGGCACTGAGCTATTAATTTAGTGAAAATGGCAATTTTGCTATTCAGAATTTTACGTTCTTCACCTAAAATGTTGATTGTCTAAGTATTTAATCGCGATTAAAAAATGAACTAAAATTCACACCAACACCTCGAAGGTGCCAAAACAATACTGTCTTTTTTCTTTTCTCTTGCTTATATCTCGAAAACGGTATGTCCTATCGCAAAAATAATGAAAATTTCGACCCCCTTTATGAAACCCTTAAACCCCTAACACTCAACATGTAGGTAATATTTTTTCATATTTTCCATACAAAAAACGAAAAATTCCATATAAAACACGTCGTTCCAATATAAAAAGTAGTTTAAAACTAAGTACCTATTTTCATTATTAATATATCGTAAAATAAAATGATGACTAAAATAAGTACAAATTATGAAACTGCCATGTTATTTTGGAGTTTTTTTTTGTATCATAATTTTGTCTACTCTTCTCGTCGTCAAAATCGACGACGAGTAAATACGACTAAATGATAGAAAAATCGGAGATTATCTGGTGTTGAATTGTCAAAAATCGAGATAACTAAGGTGCCATGTTAGGGTTTGTCGAGAAAACATCAATTTTGACAGAAGGAGTCGACTATTTTGTATGGAACCGCTGTCAGAAAACGAGAAAGTGACCGAAATAGACAAAAATTACTCACGCGAGAGCGAGTAATTGTCGTGTGTGTCATGTTAGGCCTGCAGAGGGCTGGCCTGTTTTAGTTCAAAGTAATTCTTTTACCTAAAACAGGCCAGCCCGCTTTTATTGCCATTCAACGTAGCCTTTTGGGCACTATCTGTTGACAGCAATTTGAAAGAATTTTTTGATACCCCAAGATTCCTTACCTCCCTTTTTTATACATTATTATTATATTTCGACCATCTTTATAAATTACAGTTCGCTGTAAATAAAGTATCAATCAATAAACTCAGCTAATCGGTTTTAAAACAAGGCTTCATTTAAGCAAAAAATCTTGTGGAATGTCCATTACGAAGAACCAGCACAGTAAGTCTATGAAGTTCGTATAAAAAGTAAAACTTAGGTTGGTACTCATATTTTCACAATTTTACAACAAATTTTATAATCCTTTTAAAAGTTTTCCTGAAATAATTACCTACAATTTAAACCGTGTAAGCTTCCAGGTATATTATTATAATAACAACATTTTATAGTAGAAACTTTTTATAGTTTTCATTGGAACCCGGCTCTGTGGTGTTCAGTACTGAAATAATAACTTCTGCAAGCTTTATGAATACATCACTGAATGCATTATTAACGTTTTCAATTTTAATAATAACACAAGAGTTGCGGGAGATAGGAGTCAGTAGAAGTTATTGGAGGTGGCATATGCCAAAAGGCACACTGAACTAAAATATAAACATAAAATACATAAAATATAAAATTCATTCGCGATAAAGATAACATTCTGTAAACCATGGAAAAATATTACAACGCAAAAATGTTCAGAATAAAAAGGGCTTATTATAAGCATGAATAATAGGGTTTATTTATATTTATAATTTTGTAAGAAGAGTATGTTTAGATGGCTTTGGTCATGTGGAGAGGATGAATAAAGGGTTAATGTGGAAACGCTGGGAGGAGACGCCTTATGAGGACATACAAGTGACCTTATTGGGAAAGGTCAGGTGCGTAGATATCTGAACGTAAACGAAGCAAAAGGAGGAAGTAACGATCATAGCTGGTGGTGTTCTATAGTTTCTGGTTACCTATGGAAAGAAGGCGTGATGCGAAGGTGGGATGTTTGTTATAATTTCAATACCTGGTTCCTGAAAGCTTTTCAATTTAATCGGTTCAAGTCAAGTGATTCGATACAAAACTAATATACTGTGCCTTCTCTGAGCATTTATTCTGAAAGTAGGCAACGTCGCAAATAGATTTCAAATATTTCGCTGTTTTGATTGATTTGGCAATATTACCGTACGGAAATATGAAATGTGGTTAGCCACATTTCATATTTATATTATTTCATTTTCATAAACAGGTAAATATTTTACATCTATTTGCGACGTTGCCAACTTTTAGGATAAGTGCTCTTAAAGGCATATAATGATGAAACAACATACACTAGCAAGGTAAAAACATCGGTGATACTGTTACGCCGTTGTCTTAGGGGATAGGTAGAGATAAACTACATTTTGCTTTGCCTACGTCGACCATATTATTATAATCGAAGAAATTTCACCAGTTTTAGGAAGACTTTACTAAGCTCAAACTTATAACCTCTTCTCTTTCAACCTGACTTTAAAAGACAGTATGTTGTAATTTAACTTTAGTTTATTGCGTCTCTGTTGGATATTGATCAAAAGCGCGACAGCTCAACACGGTCCTTTGTTCATTCTTCAGGTAGGGCAAAGTGTCATTGAGGTTTTGCATCGAAATTTTCGCAGTAGCAGCCCGGATATGTGCATTGCCACTAGGCAAAAGGCTCATCATTTCAGCTGAAAGTCGTCAACTGATGGTCATAGGTCTCTTCCAAAAACTGCCAGTGTGACCGGTTCTGTGCTTCCCGCATCCAGCGGATTCCTGAGGCCTTCACAAAGTCATCGTTCCTTGTGGAGGAGGCCTGCCAACGCTACGTCTTCCGGTACGCGGTCGCCACTCTAGAACCTTTCGGCTCCATCGGCAACACGCTCGCCACTTATGGGTTTTGAACATAACTGGTGAAATGTGCGCCTCTGCCTAACCCTACCCATAATACAAGCATGATGTTATGTTTTTGTTAATGCGGGTTAACATAGTAAGTTGTAACTCAACAGCGACAATAGAAGCAACAATAGTACACATTCTACCGCAGACTACCTACGGCTGTATCTATCGGTAGGTAGAAGTAGTGGCACCACCGCACCTGCAACGTTCAGGTATTCAGCGAGCATTCCAATCATAACTTAGTTATAAATGTGTACTTGTGTACTATTTGTGTATTGATATCGGTATTAGTACAATGTTGTGGTGGTAGGAATATCGGATTTTGCTTATTGTATTGTAAGTTGAGGAGGAATTCTTTTTAACCGACTTCAATGTAAGTGTGTTTTTTTATATGTACATAAATGTTCATTGATATTTTTTTAACATATTTTTTTCATTTGGTAAAGGAAGCTCGCGCAGTAGTCCCGTATGATTCTTTAAAGTTTGCTTTGGTAGTTTTTGAGTTAAGTAGCTTCAATAATACGTATTCAATTTTAGTTTTTTTCTTGTAAATAAGGTTTTTGTAAGAGGCTTCATCTAGAAAACATACGCCGCAGTGACCGGGCGATATTTTTCTCTTGAACACTTAACCTGATTGTAATGTTACCGAACGAATGGAAGACGATTATGTCAGGAGTTCTGTAAGATGAGTGTATGAATTTTGTCTAATTTTCTTTTACTAGACGGATAGCCGTGTGTTATGTTAACATAAAATAAATAAAATAATTGGCTGATGCGTTTTGTGTCGCAAGTTCGAATAAGGCACACACGACACGGAACAACGGATATTTGTTCCGGTTATATAATGTAGTTGTTCCGGTTTTGAGCGACAGTACATATTCCTAGAGTAGCGTCTTTTTTTTTTAAAGATAATTCTAAAAATGATTTCTGCTTTGAACACGCTTCCATGTTCTTGCATTGCAAGAAAATTGAATACCTAATACCAGTAGCGAGCAGTTTCAGATAAGTACTAATAATATTAGGTTCTAAAACAAGTAACATTTTGTGAGAAAAAGAGAAGTATATTCCTATACCTTTCCATGCTCCTCGTGTACACTGTCCATCTGTCCGTCTGACGTTACCTACATACATACAACTGCCTACTCGTAGGAGATACGTCTTCAGTGTAGTAGGTACTCCGTGTCTTCACAACTGTGCGTCAGGCAAGCTGGCCTGCTATTACGTAGAGGTTGCAGGCACAGGACTCGTAAGAGGTAGCGGGGGCGATTCCAAGAAGCACCTCTATGCATTAAAGCGCATGAGAAATTCAAAATTGTCTAACTTTTTTTGCAATTTCCAGGTCAGTATTAGGCTGAATGTTGATCAAAATTATGTTGTTGTCATAGTGATGTAGATTTTCACTAGTTTATAAGGCCAGTTTTAGTGACTTAAAATCTATGACGCCTTGAATGTAATCATTCCTGTATTTCTCGAAGGAATAGGTCCACTTTGCCAATAAAGGCAAGCCTACAACATGCAGTAAAAATCAATCTGCCTAGTCTTTTCCCAACTATGTTGGGGTTGGCTTCCAGTCTAACCGAATGCAGCTAAATACCAGTATTTTACATGCAGCGATTGCCTATCTGACCTCCACAACCCAGTTACTGGGTAACACGATACCTCTTGGTAAGACTGGCTGTCAGACTTTCGGGCTTCTGACGATCCGTAACAACTTTCAAAGATCCATGAATGACAGCCGGGACCAACGGCTTATCGTGCTTTCCGAGGCACGGAGGAGTCTCGGTATGTTAAGATGGTCAACCATCCGCGGACCAACCCCGGCAAGCGTAGTGACCCCCTGATGGATCGACCCAAGCTCTTCGACAACATGCAGTAGTCGGACATAATAAATCGATCACACTTTCACCTCGATATCTAGACTAATATACTGAAGCAGAAGAGTTTTATTGTTCAAACAAACAAACAAACGAACTTTAACGCGCTAGTCTCTGGAGTACCAGTCAGGTTTGAAAAAATATTTTTGCATTTGATAGCCCAATTCTTGAGGATGGTTATAGTTTATTTAACATCACGCTACAACACTTAGGAATCGAGCAAAAAGGCAGAACGCTAAGCGAAAACGAAGCTAAAGCGCGGGCGGGAAATGTGGCTGTTATTTTAGTACATTGTAGTGTCTTACGACGCGAAAGAAGTCGCGGACAAAAACTAAAAAATAATAATATCAGCCTATGCAATTTAATGCTCACGACGGGTTGGCGATTTCTGGCTCTTATTATAAGATTTCAGGATTTCATTATAAGTCCAATGTCAAAGATAAACTTCACTTCGATATAACAACTAAAATATTTGGGAAATACTTTTAATCCTCTCCTCCGCTTATATAGTGGTGGTATCTTTACTAATACCATACCGTTTCCCTCGCTCCAGTAACTCGCCAGCGTGTCACCTTCTATTATGACACGACACAATATGCTGTCCGAATCTCTAAGATTTACTTGCTATATGGATATTTATCTCAAAGTAGGAGTTAGGTTCTCACACATAATGCACAGCACAATTCGAATTTGTAAGGAGTTTCGAGGAAAAAAAGGGCTTGCTTTGGGGGCCGAATTGTATTGTAACGGATGCAAAAAACCGAAGCCGAAAATCATTTGATTTCCGCGTCACTGTTTTTTTTTTTTTGTAAACTCAATCTCAATGCATTTATTTCAATTAAACCATTTACAGGCACTTTTTTACCGTCAAAAAGTCTTTCAGTCAGAAATATGAAGCTAGCTGCCCATTCCAAAGCGTAGTAGGTACATAAGGAGAAGAACGGGCAAGAAACTTTTTAAAATTATATTGTTACATCAATATTAGTCACGTAATAAAATTAATGTAGATTTTATAATTATATGTAAGAACGATGTAAAAAAACGTACGTTAAAAGCGTCCAGAGTAAAGCAATTAGAATTAAAAAAAGTGTTATTCGATTTAAAAATAAAACGCGTTTCCTAGTAATAATTTTTGCTCTATGTTATTATTATGCTCTATGGTATAAGTTTGTCGTACAAAATGCGTCAATAATGGCTACGTCTGATGTATGGTATTGTTACATTCCGTATATGGCTACCTTTGTTATAGTGAGAGTGCTTATATAAGGTTGTAGTTCCAGGAAGATACAGAATCCATAGGCAAGCCTTAGTAACCACCCGGTAGATGACGTGATTCACATTTCTCTGCGTTGTAAACACCGTGTCTTGGGTTTCAGCGTAGCTTATGAATACCTTAACCTTGTGTAACCTTTAATGTGAGTACATCAGGTTAAGGTATCTTCGATGGCTTAAGTGAGCAAGTAACCGAAATTCATCTTTAAACCGATTATTTTTAATATTGTCTCACATTTAGATAAAGTTATAGACACCTACAGGCTCCTTGTTTGGTGGTTCATTTGATTTAGAGTTCTGTGAAACCTTTTGCCGCTATAGAGGTATCAGGAACAGGCTGTTAAGTTCACTCATCCTCCAATTAAAAGGGAGGATCATTCGACCAGACGGGTGTCGGGTCCTGCGCAATGCAGGATTTTGCATGACGTCAGTGTGATGCGTAGTTCGTATGTGGCGTTGTAGACACTGCCACACTGCTACTCAATCCATCAGTTACTGTTTCAGTAAAGTTCGAAGCTGACTTGAATGAAATTGGCAATGGAATACCGGCTGCATTGTTATATTTTTCTATATCCTCATTTTTATATGTATTCAATTAAAGTCATGCATAGCATCCTGGAACTGAAATGTCTACATCCTAACACAAACTAATCAAATCCCTCAATCCTACCGCAGAGCGTGAAGTGCTACCTACGTTGACACAGAATAGATAGTATATAGAAGGCCAGCTGCAAACAACGAGCGAAAACAGGCACACGCATACATAGACACTTACGTACGGCGATCCCATACAAATACCGGTCGCCGCATGCATTCGCTGTATAGACAGTGGACACGGTGTAGAACACAACGTGCTGTCGACCCGGGCCTGGTCCTTATCGGATGGCGAGCTACCCATTGCTCACCATCCGCAAGCCCACGCCTACGGTGACCGGGAATCAGCCTGCAATTCTCGACGCCCAGGGCGTCTCCTGTGGTGGCTAGGGGCGTAAGGGCGCGAAAGTTGCCTCCTCCTTTGCAAGCATTACTGTTTCGCAGAAGGGGGTGACGGCCTCCCATGCCCTCTCACTCCGTACCATGGCCTGGACCAGGGCCAACGCGACCGAACTGACCGGCCGAACGTGGCCGGACGAGAGAGATCACCGCCTTGGATCGCCTCTACGAGGACACGGCGTTGCTCTGCCCAAGCCGGGCAGACCTCCAACGTATGCTCCACCGTGTCCTCTGATCAACGCAGTGATGAAATCCGGGCGTTTCCTCCGCCTTATCCGGAATAGGAACCTTCCGAAACAACCGTGTCCGGTGAGGACCTGCGTCAGGCGGAAGGTGAGGACACCGTGGCGCCTTTCTAGCTTCTCCTCAAAGAGTGGAAGGGGGGAGGGGGTTAGCGCCGCAATTTTGGCGTGCCCAGCACTGAGTTGCGACAATCGCACTCTCCATGACGCCATGAGATCCCGCCGGATCTCTGTCCGCTGTGCCGTGATTTCTCGCGACAGCGGAGTTACGACCCGGCCTTTCATCTCTTCGCGCCACTCCCAAATGTGCGTGAGGACTTTTGCCTCCAGACCTCATGGCGGCAATCCGCCAAGGAGGCTCGTCGCCTCACCAGATTTTGTCAACGATTGTCACAACCCCGCGTGTCGCTAGTTCAGCCGCTGCCTGGTGCGACCTCCCATGCGCCAGGACAAACGTGTCGTCAGCCTAAAAAACGACGCTGACGCCGCTAGGGATTGCGGTGCGCAGCACTCAGTCGTATCCGATGTCCCGCAGATGCGGCCCCAGGACGATCCCTGTGGGACACCGCACTCGCCGGTTAGATTCTGCCTGGTGACCGGGTTAGATGATGGCCTTGTCCGTCAAATAGGCATCGACCACACGACAGAGGTAGGTAAATCAATCCGGTGATACTGGAGTGCCTCCCTGATGTAACTCCAGGGCAGGGTATTGAAGGCATTGGCGATAACTAGAAACACCACCAAGACGACCCCACCCCGGGCCACAGCATCCCCTATCGTGAGGGCCCGCACGCGCATGATGGCGTGCACCGTAGAGCGCCCCCTGTGAAAACTAAACTAGCTCTCCGCCAAATCCGGCCCCACCCACACCAGTAGCCCGGCGAGGCGGTCTGCAACGACGATGGGCCAATAAGCGGACGAATAGTCCGCAGGGCGCCCCGGTTTCTTGATGAGGACCAGTTTCCCCATCTTCCAACGAAGTGGGAACCCTCATGTTTTAAAATGTTTTACTGTTATAACATTGAATTTGTTACGGTTATCCTAAAGAACACTTTAAAGAGAATAGCCTGATGTGGATTCAGCATCGCCATTCAATTCGATTATGTTGATCATACTATACTTATCGACAAACCAGAAAAATTGGAATACGCGGCAATGGTCTTGATCTTATCACATCATATTTAGGCAACCGGCAACAATACACAGAAATAACAAATATAAATGTTAAAACCGAGCGGGAAATCAAAAATCTGTCAAAACCTAGAACGGTGAAGTAAGGTGTACCTCAGGGGAGTGTACTGGGTCTCCCACTGTTTATGGTGAACATAAATGATCTTACAAAAAGTATCAATCAAATACACGCTAAAGCAAACGGTAGATTGGTTGCAGTCGAATAATTCAAAAAAATATTTGGAAAAGACCTGTATAATGCATTTTATCAGCGACAGCGACAACAACTACCAGTTAATATTAGTCACAATGGACAGTCAGTTACTAAAACGGACACAACAAAGTTTTTAGGGTTAGTGATAGACAGTCAACTTACGTAGAAACAGCATGTTGAATAAATTTGTAAAAAAAACTTTACAGTTCTGCTTTTGATTTGATCAAATTTGTGAATTGTGACGCCGTGTTTATTGCCTACCATAGCAAAGTAGAATCAGTTCTAAGATACGGAGTAATTTTCGGGAAACTCAACAGACAAGAATTACGTTTTCATCGCACAAAAAAAAATGCGTACGCGCTATATCAATCTACACTCAAGGGAAAGTTGTAAGCCATATTTTAAATCCTTGAGGTTTCTACATTGCCGTCATTATCCATCTTTGAGGTGGCAGTTTTTGTTACGAAAAACCAACCCACAGCTTTTCAAAATAAGAGCCTCAGCTTATCCACGATTAAGAAAAAGGGATTAGAACATTATTTGTGTTGATTGCAGTAAAACGGCTCTCCTACATAAAAGTTTTTTTATTTTTATTTAACAGTTTATGTACACACATATAAACAAACAATAAAAAAAGGAACAGAAAAATACGTACAAAGGTGATGCTTATTTCTAAAAAAATCGCTTCCACCATACCTGCGATAGGAAAGTTTGATAAAAAGAGATGTAAACAACGTGTGTGAGAAAATAAAATACAAAAGATAATAGTTATTTGTTATACAAGAGTGCAAAGTTGCTTTTTAACCGCGTGTTCAATTTTGATGACCGAGCAAGCGAAGGATTCTAAAATTGAATCACGAGCGCAGCGAGTGATTCAAAATTAGAATCCTGAGCGTTAGCGAGGGAATCAAAAGAGCACGAGGTGAAAAATCTTTGCACTCGAGTGCAACACGTAACTTTTCATTCCACCTCAGCGAGGAAATGACTAAATGCAAAAAAAAAAACGTTTACAATCACAAGATAGGTACACTTTTATTTCAGTTTAGGTATTAATTACTACATTATGACAGGTAAGTATTACAGAATAATCTTTAAATTATAACAAAATAATACTAAGGTATAATTAAGAAAATTTTAAAGTAACGTTGCTACAGTTATTTAAATTGAGTGTAATATTTTTGTTTGGTACTGTAATATTGGTGTTAGTCACTTGTGTACTGTTTTTCGGTAAACTATCTGTCATACTTAATAGTTGTACCGATTCATCGGATTCCCTTGGCGTGAATGTTGGAGAGAGAGGGAGATGGTTAGGTGTTTCATAACGGCTTATTTTTGATGTAGAAGGGCCAGTACAAGGATCCGATTGAGGCTCTTTCAGTGTAATGGCTCCTACGATGCCTTCACATATTTTAGACTTATTTTGGATGGAATCCTCTATGTATCCCTCTACAACTGCATTGGACTTCCAGCCTCCGTGGCGCTTAAGGGACAGCAGATCAGCTCCGGAATCAGCCAAAAGTGTGGCTGAAGTTCGTCGGAAACAATGACCCGTGTACAACAGGGGTTCTGGAAGTTCAAGAAATGTTGCTATTTCTCGTGGGATACTGCCAATTTTATTAGTACCCATAGGCTGTCTAACACACTTTCCATTGCGATACTGTAGAAAAAATCGATTGATTGGAGTGTTAGGCGGGCGTAAGGCTTGATATTTCTCAACAATCGTTACGTATTCCTTGCGAATGACGAAGTTGCGGTCTCTTTTTGTCTTTGTATTAGGTAAATTAATTAATAGTAAGTCATCTGAATGTTTCTCAATGTTTTTGACATTAAGTTGTGTTAGTTCATTAGTTCGACATGCTCCGTTTATTCCAATAATAAGAACAACCTGTAACGTAAAGAGTATTGTAGTAGATAAATGAATAAAATTGATATGAACGCATAATTATGCCTATCAACATCTACTAAGTATACTATTTAATTGAGATTAATATACTTAAGTAGATACTGAATGTGCAACTGACTTACTTTTGCCGCCAAATATACGGAATCGGGTGCTTCGTTAAGAAACTTTTCAATATCAGATACTGTGAAAACCTTCGATTTTTTTGGTTGATGACCAGATGAGGCTCTTTTTAAAAATGCCACTAATTTAGGATAGGTATCGATATGTTTGTCTTTTTTCATCTTTATTGTTGCTTTTAGCATCGAATACGTACTCCATAGAGTGCTTGCTTTCTTGTTCTCGGATAATTCTATAAAATATGCCAGCAAAACGTTTTCTGAGAAAGTTTTGGCTCCTTTTGCTAGTCGCCACGTGTTGAACATATCGTACTGTTTTAAATACTTCTCGCGTGATTGTTGAGGGAGAAAGCTCATTTGCGCATTATTAACAGTTTCAGTCAATTCTGTTGGCGTCAAGCAAACTTCCTCGTCGCTAGAATCACTCATTTTAGTTTTTTCACTTGTTTTCAAGTTTCTTGTTTTTAATATACCTAAGGTTTAACAATGACGTGAAAAAATGCCGCGTAAAGAACCGCGTACAAAGCAAATTGAAAAAAGAACACCAAGAAGGTTCCGAGTCTGAGTTTTTAACAAATTAAAAAAAAGTTGTATGATATATTCGGCACCATAGAGGTAGCAGTAAATAGGTTTAATGTTTTTTTTAATTCACAAACTTAGTGCACACGATGTTCTAAATTCAATTTACTTTATCCTCTAGAGAATAAAAACGGCTTTTCCACTCAGATACTGAAGATTAAAAATACTCTTTCCGAGATGGTGGGATGAAAAAACATTTAACTATTCACTAATTTAAAAATAAACACAATAAACTTTCGAGTAAAATGTAGCGAACTGACCATCTTACTATAACATCCTGTATTGAATACTACATTTACGGAAAAAAAAAAAAGTTTTGATTTGCAGGATAAGATTGAAGAGAATTGCAATAGAAAAGAAGACCGTACCATTGAAAATTATTAAGTTTGTAATGTTAAAAATAAAACTACGTTTCTGGGAATTGAACCTCCAATCGTGTCCACTCCAAGCGATCTTAAAACCTCCGATCTAACTAGACAGATAAAACGTTACTTAAATGTTCTTCTTTATCGTTGTTTGTCGATACACTTATTATATAAAGTTTTTGATAAAATACAAAAAACTTGTTATGTCGGATTTGAACTCGTGTGACTTTTGCTGGGTACCTAGTTGATGAAGCTGTGTGTGCGTCGACGTGGACTACGAGTATGTGTGCGTGCGTTTTGCGGAGCCTGCCTTCTGTACCCAGCTATTCCGTGGCGTTGATCCGCCGCCACCTAGGTCCGTAGTAGGCAACAATGGCTCGCCAGCTATTGTCTGCAATATTGTTCAAATTAATTGGCGACTTCGAGTGCCATCCGCTGAGCAGTCGAGTAGACAATGTGTGGATCGGTTTGTAGCTATGTAATGAGGAAATGCGTTTGAAACGTCGTGGTGTCTGCGAATTTGTGTATTTTTCAGTCTTTGAAAGTTGGTCTGAAGGTTTACAGTGCCTCAGAGAGCAGGTTCAGATTACTAACAGGTGTAAAACTTGTTCAGGAAAAATAAACAATAATTAACTAAAATATGATACCATCCTTCACAGACCCTGTTTCAGAAGCCAATGTCACCTTGTAGTGTGACGATCATTCGTCTTACTCCACTACTACCTAGCAGTGGTGTGTATCACCTGACAACGACCATTTTTTGCTTATTTATTTTTGGTGATTTTAGACCATTGAGTTCACGATGAAATGCTTTACCATAAGTCGGCAAAGTTTGGAAATTGCAATGACAATGAAAAAGGGCACATCACAATAAACTGTATAACGCGACATTTTAACCAGTCAGCTGCAGCTGCATCAAGCACATGTGCCTAGCGCTAGTGGAGGTTTAACCTTCCACATTTTCAGCTTGGCTGTGTGTGTGTTGAAATACATTTTACACATACACTGCCAAGCAAAAAATGCTTCGCAGTAGGAGTTTAGGTGCAACCGTATAGGTACAACTTGCCAATATTCTTGGAACATTAAAATAACAATACTAAATCCAATCCCCAATAGTATCACTAACCGCTAACCAGAACGCTACACGATCGCTCATCTCCCACCAGCCACAATACGCCACTGCACGCCAACTTAGTTCGGATCCCGTCAATCAGTATTACCTACATAGGTACTCACTCGGGGAGCACTGCATGCACATATTCTAACGGGGTATTGTAGACGATGTTATTATATTGAATAGCTGTTTCCTGCTAATTTGTACCAGGCTACTTTGATACTGCGTTAAATAGTTTATAGTCTGTTGTAGGTATGCAAATCGGTTTAGTTGCTAAGTTGTGAAAAAATAACAAAAGACAAACTCATTTTATCCTTATATGCAAAAAAAAAATATTTACGTATATATAACATCATTTTGTGTCTTATCTTACGAATGTGTATAATGTATTAAATGGATCAATTTCACAAACCGCAAACGCATAGCTTTGGTCTAAAATCAAAGTACGCCACAACGATGACGTCACCAAATCACTACGCCATTACGACACTGAACCGGTGAGCGGTAACCACATAGTTAACAAAGTGCAACCCAACTAAGTAAGACTTGTTTGATGCCAACTACTACGGTTATCGATTACACTGCCGGAAATTTAGGCTGCTATTAGTATGTGGAGTGTCACTTAGACCGTAAAAATCTGTTATTAGTAAATCAGAATATTTTATCGAATTTGTGCTGCATGGCTTTTTCTACCCACATAAATCGTGTTGTGTACTATTGTAATTGTATTATGATGTGGATAAAAAACTGAACCTCCATGACTTTCGATTGTTTTACTCGCTAAGCTCGTTCAGACTAGCGCAACGCGACACCGGTTATTGTTATACTTACCGTGAAGTTTTCTTAGAAATTGTATTGTTCGAGTCGTGTCGCGCCGTCACGTCGCGCTAGTCTGCACGAGGCTTTAAAAACCCGCGCTAGCACAGCTGATATCTAATCTGTTTGATCAATATAAATGAATACTTCTTGTTTAGATGTGTAAGAAATTTGTAGAATGTGGTTAACATGGAATTTAGTTTATTGATAGACGAAAACGTCAAATATGAGAAAATTTATATTTTAATATTTATATAATTTTTATTGATTTTTATATGATTTCCTAAATATAATTAATTACCTGTAGCAACGTCGAACAAATCTCTTGTCTGTTCTATTGCAGGATCGATGGATACGAAAAGCAGTCAGCATGATGTTTGTCAGCAGATTTGAGTTATTTATATTATATAGAGTACGCCGTTACGCATCATTTTCCGCTAAGACGACTTACAGCACTTCTATTTATTTTCTACTACAAAGAAAGCTAAGCAATTTATTTCTGAGCGATTACGGTACCTACTTAATGTTATTTTGTCTATGGCTATATTTTATTATTAGCATTAAAATGCTTAATGTTGGTTTCACTATCATAACCACTGAAAACAATTTTATTTAATAGATGTGATTTAAAAAAAAAATCACTTCAAAAGTACGCTATAGGGTCTCCAATCAACAAAATCACAACACACTACGCGGAACCGGCGTATTTATGTTTCGAAGATACGCTAATCCGTCACTCCACATCTTCATAACAATAGCTTTCCGTGTTCACTTCAGTTAACATAAATGACTCGTCTTACCCACATAGTTAGTGAACTGCATTTCAACTAAGTTTGGAGCGACTTCGCTTCGACTTTGGACTTCGATTATCGGCTCTCACCTCTTTATAGACGATGTTGTCTTTTCTTTGAGATTTTCTTATGAAGGGTGAGAATGTGTGTAGGGTGTAGTTTGAAAACTTGGAGATTAATATGAAATGTTGATTGATAAATTCATGTTTATGTCGGTGACAGTGAATAACTGTGCGTTTGCACCGGCGAAACATTCACAGCAAAACATGTTGAAATCTCTTTTTTCTGTCAATGTTCCATACAATGTTTGACAGGAACTAAAGATTTCAACATGTTTTGTTGTAAATGTTTAGCCAGTACCAACGCACAGAGTCGTCTTTAAATTTTCCTTAGAACAGGATCTTTTAACTATCCAATCGTTGATGGTTGACTAGTTATTCATCTGTGGGTATATAAATCTGAATCAAGGTCTCCTTAAAAAAAACCTAATAAAAAAAACAACACACAATAAAACTTTGCTCGGCCCTGGGAATCGAACCTTGGCTCCCCTTGCTGAGCAATCATGCTTGTGACCACTACCAGACCAGCGATGCAGTCTACCTACTAGTATATTGGTTACTGTTAGTTATATTTGCACAATAAAAAACATTATTTTACTACCTCACGTAAACAAATACAGGAACGCGGCATTTATAGCTGAATTAAGATCAAGTATCGCTAAACTCTTCAACTTACGACAGAAAGTCTTAAAGCCAAGAACAATATAATTTTATGACCCCCACATACCAATACATGTAGTATCGCAGAACAACCTCACCCCTTCCGTTAAAACCATCTTCAATACGTGGAACATCGCCGTAAATTAAAATTGACGCATACAGCGTCACTGCCGGCACGGCAGTAAAGTTTAATACCTTCCGCCAATAGATGGAGCTACGGTACTAAACGTTTAATGTCCCTGCCGATAGATGGCGTTATGTACAACCGGTTTACGGTGGTTTTTACTGCTCCTATCGGGACCTGTAGCAATTAAAATTTCAATGAGAATAGAAAATTTAATTAGCGAGGTAAGAGGTGGATGGTTGTATTAAAATTATGGATTTAATTTTCTTTGGGCACTATAAACGGGTTTTACTAAAACGGTCCAAATTAGGTAACCTAACCTACTAACCTAACCGGCTAGTAGTAGGTATCAATCTGGAACGTTTAGACGTCAAAAACTGTTTCTAATTATCCATATATTGCTAAAATGGCTAAAAGAAGTTCGTTGTAAGCAAGCTCGTACGGTACAACCTTCCAATTATTCTTCCTTGGATGTCTTATTAGTAACCAACTTTCTAGCAAAGAAAACCAAAAATGAAATACTATAATGGTTAATGTCACAAATTACAAAAAATACAAAGTCTATTGTAAAAGCCTTCATTTATACCCAAAGAAACGGAACGTTAAGCAAACATCAAAAGGTATGTACGGTCAACTTCAGGTTAAATTACAAAAACCGCCCTTATGGCTACGAAAGGTCGTTTCGCGCTGGCAACACTGGTGACGGGTCGTGAAAAAAACGACGTCTTAGTTAAATTATTTTGAATTATTAATTAATTGTGTTTAATTAGTGTAAAATCTACTCTTAATCTTAGAATCTAAGTAAAAAGTATCACACTCAGTGTTTGTGCCGTGTTTTTGTTGAGATTACACATAATATTCGATAATTCGATAAGTCATCTACCGGCTGTCAACGTTTGGATTGGAAATTTGAATTCATCGAACCCGGGGAGTATTTTGTTTTAAACTATTCAATATTGTAGTTATATTTACACACTTCACAACACCTGTAAACACTGCTCAGAGCTATGAGCTACGTCCAGTATTCACCGGCACCGCTTATGTCTCCTTTTGCTTGACAAATAGTGGAAGCAAAATCGACGACAAAAACACTTGCCCCAGACATAAAACATACAATACAAACTTTACTTTACACATATTTATCCTTAATTTGCTACTTACCATTGTTTAAAACCAATCTTACTGTCGAATTGATGAAACTTTGTTACCTCTTAATCTTATTAAGCCCTTATAGAAAAAAACTAGATAATAATTAATTAAGTACTTAATTTAAATGCTAATATAATAAGTAATTACTATTCGTACAAATTGTGATAAGTCTGAATAAATAAAATAACTTCTTACTCTTTCTACCTCCATATTTTCATAGTCTATTCTAGAACTCCATATTTGTTTTGTATTAATTCATATTCTTGTTAACTATTCTATCTTCTCAAGTTATCTCATCTTGATTCTCATATACCTACTCATCTGTTCTTATCACATTCCAGGTGCCATTTGGAGTAATTTGTGACTATGATGACCCGCGGAGCCACAATTCGTGACATCAGTGACAAACTGAATGTTGCACTGAAGGAGCTAGAGGCATCAAAAATACTTTCCAACCAGCTGCTGCAGGAAAGAGAGGACAGCGAGATTGAAGTCCAGAGGGTAAATGACAGAAATACTCAACTCAAGAGCCAGCTTGTTGAACTCCACACCCAGCACATGGATATACTTGACCAGCATCACCATCTCCGTCAACTAGTGTCAGACTTCCAACAGTGCAGTGACACTCATGACCAGGCACTGAAACGCATATCAGGTCTTGAAGCGGAACTGTGCAAGGCACACAACAAAATTTCCATCATCGATTCTCTGAAAGCCAGCGAACAGGTAGCCAACACCAATAAACTTTTCAACGAGTTGGTTGGTACTCCTAGTGTATCCGGACTGGAGTGTGAAAAGTCCACCATTACCATAGATCTGACTGGGGAAGATACCTTAACTAAATGTCCCATCCTAACTAGTCATAAAAAAATTAAAAAATATATTAAAATCACTAGAAATATTAAAAAATATAAAAAACTCTTGAAAACACATAATATTTATAAGTGTAACATTAATCTTAGAAAAGAGTGTATCAACTTACAAAATCAATTAAATGTATGTAATGATAAGTTGGAAACTAGCAGAGAAATGTATGATGTTGACATACAGAACCTTCAGAAGGAATTACTGAGCAGGGAAAATTCACTAAAGGAAATCTTTTTTAAGTATGAGCATAGCCAACAAATGTTAAGTGAGCGCTTGCAAGGGGCCTGTGAGTTGGTGGACTTGGTGAAGTGCAATGGAGAGAGGTGTGAGTCACTGACAAACAATCTCACCTGTAGTTATGCTCCCACTCCGCCACCTCTCACATCACAGCATGTTGTTCCTACAGCTTTACCCACTTTAACTCATACTTTAGAAACTGTAAACCCAACTCAAAGTAATGTTTTGGTCTATTCAGATAGACTAGGAGCAGGTTTTGGATCATTGTTAAATAATCGCTCTAAACATACTATAGTTAACTGTTGTTACCATAACCTGCACTTTAATGAGCTTGTTCATAAAATAAAACATACACCAATGAATGAGCAGACTACTGTAGTGCTATTAATTGGAAACAGTCTGAGCATTACTAAAAGGGACATAGTTAATGGTATTGACACCCTACTTAAATTAAAATTAGGTAAATTAATATTATGTGCATTGCCATATTCTGATAAGTTATATGAGCAAGATAACAATTACATTTTTAGCTTAAATAATCTTATGCATATTTTGGCATGTCGTCATAGTGACCGTTTATTGTATTTTGATACTAACAATTTTGTTAGAGATTTTGTGTTGACTCAGGATCATATGTTTTTACCTAAGAAAAGCCAACATGTATTAGCTACTTTATTAGCCTTCAATATACACGCAGTTATTAATGTTTTAACTGAGATTAGCTTAAGTGACGAAACAGTATTATCTAGTACTTCTAATAATACTGTAACAGATTCTTTAAACTTTTAGAATCGACAAAAGAGAAGCATAATAATAATATTTTACTATATCACCAGAATTTAAATCGCTTCTCTGGCAAAATCCTAGACGTGGAAATGTTAATAGATAAATATCATATGGATATCTTGTGTTTTTGTGAAACCTGGTTAAAACCAGATAGGATGTTGTTTAATGTAAATAATTTTTCAGTTGCCAGTGCGTACAACAGGTCTTCATTAGGGGGTGGTACCTTGATATTATGCAATAGTCATTTCAGATATAAGGAAAGGAAGGATATCACTGCTTGCTCTGTTGATCGCTTATGTGAGGTAGCATGTGCAGAGATTGAAGGCCATACTTTCTTATGTGTTTATAGACCACCAGCCTCAAACTTGTCATCATTTTTAATCATAATGGAAGATATACTAACTAAACTTTTTAGAGATAATAAAATAGTTTTTGTTTGTGGTGACCTAAATATTGATCTATTAGTAAATTCACCTGAAAAATGTAAGCTCATCTCATTGTTTAAATCCTTCAATTTAAAATGTATATTTAATGTAGCAACTAGAATAACTGCAACCTCAGCTACATGCATAGATAATGTATTTACTAATTATAAAATAAAAGACTCGTCCCTAATTAGTGGCGTCAGGTCTGATCATACAGGTCAACTTGTAGCCTTTGAATCATATAAAAAGTTACTTTTAAATAAAACTATTCAGATAAGACCTCTTACTAAAAATAAATTGAAAATGTTTAATAATAATGTTCATAACAATCTTTCAACAGCTAGTTTTGATTCACAAGACCCCAATATAAACTACGGTACATTATTTTCTACATTATGCCAAGAATTCAATAAAGCATGTCCTGTACGAAAAGTAACAATAAATACTAAACCAAAATTTAACGAATGGGCCACTGCTGGCATTAGAAAAAGCAGAGATATTTTATATAATTTGTATAACGAAAAATCATTGACTTCTGATGAAGCTGTCCATAATTATGTAAGAAACTATTCAAAGATATTTAAAAGAGTCTGCGCCCAAGCTAAATCAAAATTATTAAGTAACAAAATTAGTATTTCTAATAATAAAATAAAAGCTGTGTGGCAGATAATTAACAAAGAAACTGGAAACACGAAACAGCGAGAACAGAATGAAGTGTCTTTAAAAATTGATAATGAAACCATTTCAGATAAGTTAAAAGTTGCTGAGACACTAGAAAATTTCTTTACCAACATCCCAATAGAAGTTACGAAATCTCTCTCCTCATCATCTATACTAGCTGAATCTCTTCTAAAAGAAAACTTCAGTAAGGACATTCCAAGTTTTGAATTCAAGCCTATTTCTATTGTCACAATTGAAAAAGCATTCAAAAGTCTTAACATAAAAAACACTGAAGACTTATGGGGCATTTCCGTTAAGGTTCTTGGAGATATCATTGACACAATTGCCCCTGTTCTAACAGGCATATTTAATCAATGTTTAGATAGCGGTACGTTTCCTGATTTAATGAAACATAGTAAAGTAGTACCAATTTTCAAATCGGGTAGTAAGAGTGATCCCTCTAATTATAGACCTATATCTGTGTTACCAGCATTGAGTAAAATATATGAAAAAATCATGCTGGACCAGATGCTGTCACATTTTAATTCAAATGGGATTTTACATAGTCACCAGTTTGGTTTCACGAAAGGTAGGTCGACAACTGACGCTGGAGTAAAACTCATCAGTCACATTTTGGAATCCTGGGAGAATTCCCGGGATGCAATTGGCATTTTCTGTGACCTCTCAAAAGCGTTTGACTGCGTTGACCATACTACACTGATCTGTAAATTACACCACTACGGAATTCGTGGACAAGCTGCTGACCTTGTTCTTTCTTATCTATCAAACAGGCAACAAAAAGTAAACGTTAATGGGGCGACGTCCTCAGGGTCTCTAGTTAAAATGGGCGTGCCTCAAGGTTCAATTCTTGGCCCTTTTTTATTTCTAGTCTATATAAATGACCTTCCTTATATGATGGCTAACTTATCGGATATAATTCTATTTGCTGACGATACTTCTCTAATTTTTAAAATAGATAGAAAAGATACAGATGTTTTACATGTCAACGATAGTCTAGCTGTTCTTTCGAAATGGTTCGCAGCTAATAATCTTTTACTGAATGCGAACAAAACTAAATGTATTAGATTCTCATTACCAAATGTACCTCAAGTTGGTCTAAATCTAAAACTTGATGGCAAACAACTAGATGCAATAACGGAAACTATATTTTTGGGAATTACTTTAGATTCAAAATTGCAATGGGGCGCCCACATTAGAACTCTTTCAGGTAGATTAAGTTCAGCTGCATATGCAGTAAGAAAAATAAGGCAGTTGACTGATATAGCCACAGCTAGGTTAGTATACTTTGCTTATTTCCACAGTATTATGTCTTATGCCATTCTGCTGTGGGGATCGGCAGCTGACGTAGATTCAATTTTCATCTTACAAAAGAGAGCAATCCGCGCTATCTATAAAATGGGTCCTCGCGAATCCCTGCGAAACAAATTCAAAGAAATAGATATACTGACTCTGCCTTCTCTTTATATCTTAGAAAGTATTTTGTATGTTCGCAAAAACTTAGGACTTTTCAAAATAAGAAGCGATTTCCATAATATAAATACACGTAGTAGACATGAAATTTTGATACCCAAATTTAGATTAACTAAAACAAGCAAGTCATTTCTTATAAACAGTATCCGCTTTTATAACAAGTTGCCTAAGTCGGTTACAGAACTTAGCGATGGGAAGTTCAAAACCTACATTAAACGCGTTCTTATCAAGAATGCATATTATAAAATTAAAGACTACGTTGAAGACAAGGAAGTTTGGCAATAATTCCTTCTGCACATGTGGCTTCCCTGGTAGCTCATTAACGGCAAATTGTATAAGTCTATTAACTGCTCCCAAATTACCATGTTTATATATATATATATTTTTACATTTTTATTTTTACATTCTTCCTTGACATTTAAATCACGCTATTATTTGACATTATAATATACCTACAATTTAACTTTAAATCTTTATTAGTGGCTTTTGTGATCATGATAATTATTCAGAATTGTAATATCAATCACGTCATTTCGTTTTTAATACTTTTTTATCTTTAATAATTTATTTATTTTTATATACTTAGATTATTTTCTATTTTGTGAATGTGAGAACGCTGTAGGCTTAGTGGATTTGCTGACCATAATTATTTTGTTAAGTACCTGGTACCTGTTGAAAGACCTACACTGTCCTCCCATACCTAATAACACTGTTATTTGAAAATATTGTAAAAACCAATTATTTTTAAAAGAGTAACCGTGGAGTTTCTTGCCGGCTCTTCTCCATAGGAAACGACCAATTGGAACCGTGCACCTAGCTTCTGACGTTTCATAAGTGCCCATGTAGGTTTATGTGAAATAAAATATTTTGAATTTTTTTTTTTTTTTAGAAATAAAAGCGCTGTCAAAGTAAATTTGTTACCATAGACGCGGCTGACTGTACGCTCACTGTGCACGTAAAGGTATCAACTTTTCCAATTATCAACTCGGAATCAACTCAAATCGGGTTTGTTAGTATTGAAAACTCGTGCTCTGCGAATCCGTTTTGAATTATAGGTATCTTGTTAGGGAAGTATCCTACTACACCTACTCGATTAAAACGGAATATCAAAAGGAAGTAAGTATACAATTTAGTTTGTCCTCGGAATTAAACTTCATAATGTATTCTTATTTCTAACACAACTTAATTAGGTAGGAATATCCCATTTAAAAAAATCTGCCAAGTGTGTGTCGGACCACGCACAATGAAAGGTTCCGTAGATGGGATGAATTAATTTTATCCCAAGAACAAACTTAACATTGTAGTTCAAAAACATGTTCTCCAATACGGAATGTATGTAACTGTCCTGTTGGTCTCGTCGTTGCAAGCCCAACTGCTGAGCGTGGGGTCCTGGGTTCGATTCCCGGATCGGGCAAAGTGTTATTGGGTTTTTCCATGAAGAATTTCTTAGTAACAGCTCGGAGTTAGGAAGTTGGCGGTGTGATTCCTCCGTGCCTCGGAAAGTGCACCTGTGTCTGCGCACACACTTGTGCACTATAATATCTCCCGCGCCGAAGGCTAGTCTCCGTTGAGATTGGCCGCCGTGGCCGAAATACGGTTTGGAGTACTGTATACAAATGGGAGAGCATGTTTTTCAAACTGCAAAATTAAGATAGACGATTATTGCTTAGCTGTGATATTTTTTCCTTTTAACTTTTTATATACAGGTGACTTGTAATTATACGTATTCATTCTAGGATTGTACCAAGAATTAATCAACTGATTTAATCAGCTATCTAACGAGTTACAAAAGTTTACAAAATATTTAGAGATGCAGACGAAAATGTCGATAAAACTGGCAAAGGTAGAATATGAAAACTTAAGAAATATTGAAAAATTGAGCGATAATCGCATTAATTAACTTAATTTGTACCATCCCACCTCCTAGCAATCTATCAAACGCCAGGCGCCCCAGTCGTCATGACCAGATCGCAAGTAGTGGGGCGGCTTTTGAGTTTTTAACATGACTCACGGTCCGGTCGCTGGTCACTGTTGAGTCGTCGCGTAGTTTGCGTGTATTTAAACATACAGCGCACGTACATGCTCTAATAGTTTGACATACGTCGCCTGACCTTACTCCTCTAGATTTTTATGTTTGAGATCATTTATTAAAAGTCTTAACAACGGTGCCTTCAGTAGAAGCACTCAGGCAATGCAAGCACTAAAGGAATAATACATGCAGCGGAACACTTAAGAACTAAGTAATTATACACCAAAAGTTACCTATACAGAAGTTAGAAAAAGAGTAATAAGAGCTAATCAACAGCAATCAGGTTCAGGTTTCAAATTTTGCCAATTCTATCTTTTTTGGCATCGTCAACTGTGGGCCCCTAATTTTCTTTTTGTTACGTAGGAAGCTTTGTCATTGTAAGTATTTCAAATAAATTTCCAATAATAGGCCCTTCATTTTCATATTTCAAAGAATTATTATTTTATGACTTCTGGGAAATTTTCTGAAACTTAGGCCAATATCATAATAAATAAAGGTTTTTGTCTAAAAGGCGACGCCGACGTATGTCAAACTATTAGAGCATGCATGTGCGCAGTATGTTTAAAAACACGCAAACTACGCGACGACTCAACAGTGACCAGCGAGCGGACCGTGAGTCATGTTAAAAACTCTGCGATCTGGTTATAACGACCGGGGCGCCTAGCGTGTAATGGATTGCTGGGAGGTTAGAAAGTAGTGGGATAGCTGATTAAATAAAGATGTCTTCCCTGAAATTTTTGCGCTTAATGCCGAAGTAAAATTTTAAGATAACTGATGTTAAAGTTCAAGTACGTAGATAATTTTTGAAAATGGTTAATAAACTTCTTCCTTTATTTTTTAACTGTTTGATGTTTTAAAAAATTTGGTTACATCTAAAGGTTAACTAAAGTATTAGGTACCCAATGGAATCGCAATGAAGGTCATTAAATTTGAGAGATTATAGAAAAGTGATGATTTTTGGGAAATTTTCTAAAATACTTAAAAATTGGGTTTACTGGAATCCTATAAATTTTTGCCTAGGGTTTATGCGGTTCTTAATTGTTGCAAATAAGTCACTCTATCACGTCCTAGAAGGAATACGTGAAATTACAAGTCACCCTGTATACTCTGCTGTGATTTTTTCACAAATCCAAGTATAACCATTTAGCTGGCAGCCCCCCCCCCCCCTGCCAGCTAAATGGTTACATGACGAATAAAAATTTGCACTTTAAAGCTTTATATTTTGCAAACGGATCCCTGAATTGAAAATTAGTTTCTTTACGAACATCCCAATAGAGGTTACCAAATCTCTCCCCTCATCATCTATATTAGCTGAATCTCTTCTAAAAGAAAACTTCAGTAAGGACATTCCAAGTTTTGAATTCAAGCCTATTTCTATTGTCACAATTACAAAAGCATTCAAAAGTCTTAACATAAAAAACACTGAAGACTTATGGGGGATTTCCGTTAAGGTTCTTGGAGATATCATTGACTCAATTGCCCCTGTCCTAACAGGCATATTTAATCAATGTTTAGATAGCGGTACGTTTCCTGATTTAATGAAACATAGTAAAGTAGTACCAATTTTCAAATCAGGTACTGAGAGTGATCCCTCTAATTATAGACCTATATCTGTGCTGCCAGCATTGAGTAAAATATATGAAAAAATCATGCTAGACCAGATGTTGTCACATTTTAATTCAAATGGGATTTTACATAGTTACCAGTTTGGTTTCACGAAAGGTAGGTCGACGACTGACGCTGTAGTAAAACTCATCAGTCACATTTTGGAATCCTGGGAGAAGTCCCAGGATGCAATTGGCATTTTCTGTGACCTCTCAAAAGCGTTTGACTGCGTTGACCACAAAACACTGATCAGTAAATTACACCACTACGGAATTCGTGGGCAAGCTGGTGATCTTGTTCTTTCCTATCTATCAAACAGGCAGCAAAAAGTAAACATTAACGGGGCGACATCCTTGGGGTCTCTAGTTAAGATGGGCGTGCCTCAAGGATCAATTCTTGGCCCTTTTCTATTCCTAGTTTATATTAATGGCCTTCCTTACATGATGGCTAACTTATCAGACATAATTCTATTCGATGATGACACTTCTCTTATTTTTAAATTTGATAGAAAAGATACGGATGTTATACATGTCAACTATAGTCTAGCAGTTCTTTCGAAATGGTTCGCAGCTAATAATCTTTTACTTAATGCGAACAAAACTAAATGTCTTAAGTTCTCATTACCAAATGTACCTCAAGTAGGTCTAAATTTAAAACTTGATGGTAAGAAACTAGAAGCTATTACGGAAACCGTATTTCTAGGAATTACTTTAGATTCGAGATTGCAATGGGGCGCCCACATTAGAGTTCTTTCAGGTAGATTAAGTTCGGCTGCATATGCAGTAAGAAAAATAAGGCAGATGACTGATGTAGCCACAGCTAGGTTAGTATACTTTGCTTATTTCCACAGTATTACGAGTATGTCTTATGGCGTTTTGCTGTGGGGATCGGCAGCTGACGTAGATTCCATTTTTATTTTACAAAAGAGGGCTATTCGCGCTATCTATAAAATGGGTCCTCGTGAGTCCCTTGGAAATAAATTCAAAGAAATTGATATACTAACTCAGCCTTCTCTTTATATCTTAGAAAGTATTTTGTATGTTCGGAAAAACTTAGGACTTTTCAAAATTAGAAGCGATATCCATAATATAAATACACGTAGAAAACATGAAATTGTGATACCCAAATTTAGGTTAGCTAAAACTAGTAAGTCATTTGTTATAAACAGTATTCGATTTTATAACAAGTTGCCAAAGTCGGTTACAGAACTTAGTGATGGAAAGTTCAAAACCCACATTAAACGTGTCCTTATCAAAAAAGCATATTATAAGATTAAAGACTACGTTGAAGACAAGGAAGTTTGGCAATAATTCCTTCTGCACATGTGGCTTCCCTGGTACCTCAATAACGGCATTACTATGTAATTATGTCTATTAACTGCTCCCAAATTAAGATGATTATTTGATTTTACCTATTTTTCTTTTTTTTTTCATTTACGTACTTTTTTGACATAATCTTTTCATTATTTGACATTATATAACTTCACTATACTATATTTTTTATAAATTTGTTACAGCTTTAGTGGCAGTCATGCCATTTAGTTTAAATAGGTTTTTAATTGTTTTTTTTTTTATATAGATTCTCTTTTATATTTTGTGAATGTGAGAACGTTGTAGGCATAACCGACTTTTAGATCTGTCGATCGTTTTCTATCTTGCTAAGTACCTGGTACTTGTTGATAGGCCTACAGTGTCCTCTCATACCTATAAACACTGTAACTCGAAAAGATTGTAAATACCATTTATTTTTAAAAGAGTAACCGTGGAGTTTCTTGCCGGCTCTTCTCCATAGGAAACGACCAATTGGAACCGTGCAACTAGCTTCTGACGTTTCATAAGTGCCCTTGTAGGTTTATGTGAAATAAAATATTTTGAATTGAATTGAATTTTGACACGCCCACAATATTTTAACGACCTTTCCAACGACTCCCGACACCATGGGATAGATTAGAAGAAAAAACATCCCCACTGTATGTGTAGGGGAGGTACCCAATATTTTTTTTTCTTGATTTTGTTTTACCACTTTGTCGGCGTGATTAATAGTATCTGCTCGTCAGTTGACGTGCAGATAAAAGACTCAGAATATGCCTGTGTCCATGGCATCGACGGAATGATCAAAATAAGAAGAGAGACAAGCCCTCTGATTGACTACATCTTTGACACTTTGAAAGAGGTCGGTCACAATATCATGCTTGACTTGACCTCTTTAGACTCCGCTCTCGGGTACGCGGAGGTGTTGTATGCCATCGATGATGGTGTTCGACAAAGCAACGCGTACGCCTCTCTTGGCCCTGCTAAGAATCGCACCAACCTATTCGTGTCATTGCTCACTACCGCCACTAAGATTCTGATTGAGAACTACAAAGCTGTCGGTGTGCAGGTGACTACCTGTAGTAACGAAACGTATGTATTGTATGCGAACAAGGAGGTCATTGTTTCCGTTGGTGTGATAACAGTCCCAAACTATTGATGCTGTCTGGTATCGGGCCAAGAGAACTTCTCGAATCATTTGATATCGATGTCATTGCTGATCCTCCTGTTGAATAAAACATGGACCTGGCATATGCCCCAATTATCATCCAACTGGAGTAAAGTTCAAAAGTTTCTGAAGCAACTAATTCGCATCAGTTTCCTGTGCCGACATTCAGTGGGAACGTAGCACTCAACTTGACCAGGCCAAATTATCAGAAGTACAACTTGCTGTTCCAGCCGAACTCAACCGATCTTCTGGGTCTATTTTGCTCAAACGTTTACTTAATAGGAAGAAGTTTCCCAAAAGGTTTACGAAATTAGTTTTAACAGGAAGACCTGGTTTTCATTATTCGGTTTGACGTAACCTTTGACTCGGAGTAAGGTGTCACTATCCAGTGCTGACGTAAACGCAGGTATGTTCAACAACATAACTGACTTGAAGATTATGGGGCAAGCCTTCGTAGACCACATCCGAGTGTTAAACTCGACTTAATTAGGTAGGTATACTCGTAAACGCGACTATCCTGGACTTCGGTTTATGCAAGGACACTTGCCGTGTCCTATATATCCAATGTTGAATTCTGTGAATGTTACGCGGTGGCTATTTCGACGACTATGTGGCACTTTGAAGGGACTTGTGCCATGGGACAGGTGCTGGACAGATGAAGGTCAAACGCGTTAATTATCTGCGAGTGGTGGAAGCTTCTGCCATGCCAGAACTAATTAGTGGCAATATTGTTGCTGCAGTAACTATGCTCGCCGAACGCGCTGCTGATCTGATTCGTACTGAATACCTGCCTTTAATCGACATTACATCCTTTAATCGATACGACATTATAGATAAACGTAATAATATGCTGCAAGAAGTTTTCATTTAAATTAAAATAGTAAAAAATATAATAATTATTCTAGCATGAATTTTATTCCTTGGAGGATTCGATCGCTGGTCGCCGAACAGTACGGTCGTTTCGGGAGCGAGCTCCGACCCAAAAATTTTTTGAGAAAAAAACTTTCTGCACATATGGCAATATAGCGTCCCTTGCCGGCGAATTCGTACAGTGCGTTGGTACTGGTGTTTGATAATGCTGTGAACTTACTAATCGCGAACCAAATACATTAAAATAGTGTTAAAGTGATGTGTCTAGGTCTACCTAAGTGCGTTCTGGACCTCAGGCGAGCGTTTCAGAGCATCTGGTGAAATCTTTCTTTATCTTTCAGGGCGTTGCTGTGCAAAATCAGTATTTTATTTTTAACATTGCGAGCGTGCATTTCCAGTGGTGAAGTGTTAAGCGCACATCAAATCATATTATTATTATTTATTATGCGCATATTAAATACCTGCATAATGGAATTATCGCTTTAGATCTCGTACAAAACTATTTTCTCATAAAACTTCTGCAAGACCGCCGTAGTTTCGTCATTTTAAGTCAATTGTTCATTTTGTCCCTACAGATTTAATTGTTTGATGGACTAAATAACGTACCCAACGTTAGAATAATGCGTGCGTGACAATTTTAATAATATTCTGTGCTGTGTATAGTGTTCCAAAAACGTTTTTTGTGTGAGTGTTGTGTTTTTACAAAACGGAATCCCGTGCACTGACTGACCACATCTGCAGATGGCAGCCCCCGTTTTTTTGCGCCCCGAGTTCACCCGCGCCGCCGCGCCAGCCCCCAAGGTCGGCGCGGGCGCATAGCAATTTGTAATTTAACTTTTATTATACTCACTATTTGTTTAGGGAATGCTTATCGGGGTATCTCAGTAAATGCGCTGTATAATCTGACATAGAAAGCGTAACTGTAGATGGTGTTAAATACCACTTAATTAGTTTTTTTCATTTACTATTTTTTAGTATATAATCAAACATCAGTTTGAGTCTACAGGGTGATAGTTAGGTGCATTCCTTGAAAAGGGGTTATACTCGAGTTAATTTAAAACAATTATGGTGGTTATCGTCTTTTTACGCTTTTAAAGTTTTATGGAAATTTTCCGGGTCTTACCCAAAAATTGCTAATGTAAGAAATCTACTCAACTCTGGACGCAAATTATATACTTTTCTGATTGCATAGAAAACCTTTTCATAAAAAATAAAAAAATCCATACCCTGGCCCCGTCCGTACTCGAACTACGACCGGACGAAGGTATTGTTAAACATTTTCAATGAAAAAACGCACCACCTTTGATGGTTGTTTACGGTCCTTTTATTTTTATTTATTAAAACAAGAGCCTCAGCAATAATCTGATGCTGCATTACTATTGGATAATGAGCGTAGGTAAGCGTTACTATAGCGTTATTATAGCGGATGTGCGCTGCAGGCAGGAGCATAGTGTACATAATTTAGAACTATAATACAATCGCGTCAACCTGAGGTGGACAGCGGCGAGTTACAGGTCGAAGTTGTACCGCTTCAGAGCTGGACATAAACAACGAGGAGGACTTGATTGACCACGCTAGGAATAAACCAAGCCAGAAAACGAAACATGAAAATAACGTCAGACAGAAAAACCGCAACCAAACGCATCAAGAACGTGCTAGCACATACGCACAGGCGCCGAAAACCACACCTGTAACAAGCAATACAAAACCAAATCCAAGAAAGCTGGCTGAACTATTTACGAATGTAATGGCAACCTCAAACAGGACAGGACTTACTTCGACAACGAAATATTTTTTGGGTGGACATGGCTGAAGACCGAGATAAGCGGGATCAGAAGACAGGCGAAGAAGATGAAGCTATACTGTTTGAACATCGCGCTAAACTTTTGAGGTTTGACGCAGCTGCCAAAGAATGGAAAGAACGCGGCCTTGGCAATATTTTAAGAAGACTGCTAGCGAGATTCACAAGAAACCGGAAACGGATAGCAGCGAAATCCTCAAGTGAAGAATTTGGAAACAACAAAGAGTAGATGCATCGCTGAAGCTGGACCTGAAACTGAACCAACGGAACCGTCTTAAAAAGATGCCCGTCCATAGATAAAAATCACCCGTCTCTCCACTATTCCATTGCTTACTCAAGGATGCATATCCGGTACGGCTCGTAAATCCTTTCCTATCCTAAGGGCACGTCTTCCTTACCATTACCGCGCCCCCCGGTCTACTCCTTGATATGCAATGGCCTTTGTAGTCCCATGAAACATGAGACTTCATGAGCTAGTGCAAATCTTGGGGTTCATTCGATTTATCGAGTCTGGTTAAACCACGCTGGGATCGGTGCCTTTCATTCATTCATTCATTCATTCATAGCATGAATTTTATTCCTTGGCGTTCAACATTGTTTATTTGTATCGATCTCTCCATAATAACTGGGCTGTTTAAAGTGTTTTTTTTTACAGTTGCTTTCAGCCCGTGGTGGTCCTATATTAATTTTCATTAACTGTGCTTGTGCAGTTTTTAGGTTCGGTAGCTTCATTAATAGGTTTATAATCCGGTTCATCTATGTTGATGATGTTGTTATTCTGTACGTGTAGCAGTGTTTAAGAATTTGTGTGGGGTACTACAATTAAAAAGTGAAAAAATATATGTAAATAATGATTCTCAATTCGACCGTAGGTTTTTTTTTAAATTGTTTGCGCTTCGATTACTCTTCCAATTATTAATTGATTTAAAATGATTCTTTTTTTGTTTGGTAGGCCACACTTCGGAGGTATATAAATTTTATTAATTTTGCTGGGGTATTTTTTGAGTTCAATAATACGTCTTATTTTTCCCACTTATGGATGTCTCTATGGATGATGTTATAATAAGTTCCTGTCACTGTTATTTAAATAGCATGTATTCGTAGTAATAGTTTTTATTTTTCACTTTTTAGTTGTGGTACCTACCCCACGGTAGGTACCACAACTAAAAAGTGAAAAATAAAATCTTTTTCCAAAAAAAAACAACCGTCTTTCAAAAAAAAAAAACACTACAAAACGAAAAACGACTTTAATTTCTAAAGTCGGTTGTTTTTGGTTGTTCGCCGGTCTGCACGACGCTTCAAGCTCACTGGACTGCCATTAACACCCGATAAACAATAACATCAGCTCCCATATTGGCAGTATACCTATACACCGCAAGCGCCGCGGCCACGTCGATGACGTCACTCGTTGCGGCCCGCATCATTGTGCGGTTGCTGCGGTGTTGCCAACCCTTTAATTATTTATAATTAAGTGGTATTTGATTTTATGGGGAGTCATTGGAAATTATTTCGTAATTTTATTGAAATTCGGGGGAAAATATACCACATCGTGATTGTGTTTTTTAACATGAAACCCACGGTTTTCTACAATCAATATTCAATGTATCTGTTGCTTTCATGTCAAATTATTTTATGTTTGATAGAATACTCTTTATTGTACACAATAAAAATTAAAGACATAATATAATATAGATATAATTATATAATAAAAAAAAATGTTAATAAATATATGATATATATATGTATATTGTATATGTTTATATTGTGTATTGTATAGAAATTTTTTTTTCCTTACTGAACAGACAGCTGTGCTGCTGGGGAGTTTGTTGCGCCACTTCTGCTTCCCAGCAAAAGCACTAGGAAGTGGTGAAGGGTGGGCGTTTTGGGGGACTGTCTTATGTAATTTTGACGTTCGAAAAGTGCTGATTCTCAGCCCAGTTTGAATAAATGACTTTTGAATTTTGAATTTTATAATTATCATCAATGTGCGCAATCAGTCGTGCCTAGTGGATCCCTTTGGCAAGACTGGTCCCTACACAACTAGGTTGTGGAGGTCAGATAGATAGTCGCTCCATGTTAATACTGGTTTTCAGCTGCAACCGGTTAGACTGGAAGCTAACCCCAACATATTTTGGTGAAATGCTAGGTAGATGATGATGGTTGTGGATTTGGTCAACTATTTACAATAGAAAACATTATATTAAACAGTAGAATTAAATGTTATAAGATTTAGAGCCAAAAAGTGAAAAAAAAAAAACTATGCTGATGAACATTCATTGTGTAACCGGGTAACAATACGGTTTACTGAAGCATTTACGAGAGCAGTGGTGGTCCAGTGGTAATGACCGCGAGTTAAGAGTTGCAGGTCGGAGATTCGAACCCAGTCAGGCGCATTACTTCGTGTAAATTATATCATCACCATTGCTCTCAAAACGGTTAAAGAAAACATCGTGAGGAAACCGGCATGTCCTAGAACCAAAAATTCGAAGACATGTGACATCTCCCATATCATCCATCTATAACAACAAATAATAATAATTAAATAAGGTTCCCCATACAAGAAGCGTGTTTTTGTCGTTTTTTACTCGATCTTAAAACGGTACGAAACCCTTTGTGTGCGAATTCAACACGAACTTGGCCGGGTTTATTGACACCAAGATTTTTATATTGTGTGCCAAAGAAACGTACTTATTTTCTTTTTCCTTTATTTGGATCAGTTAGAAGGTCTGACCAGATTGCATCAAAAGCGAATAAAAAAAGGGATCAACACTCAAAATCAAAGATATCTCTACCCCCTAGAGAGCCCCCACGGCTCACCGGACATACAACTACCCTCGAATCAAACAATTCCCTCACAGCTAGGTGCCCAACACATGTACCATTGAACGTCTGTTTCTCTATATATATACATATTATAAATTAAAGTCGATTGTCGTGTCTATCAGTGTATTCACGTTGTTCTTCTAAACTACGCAAGAATTTTGATGCGGTTTTCGTCATCATGTAGAGAATTTATACCGGAAGGTTTATGTGTTAATATTAAACTTAAATTAAGGGGTTTATTTATAAACGACGTTGCTGAAGAGGGAACAGGGCCTGTGATTCTCCATACAAATGTATTCCCCTTTTTACTTCCTGAATAGTGCCTCTAGACTAATTTTTTTTTTTCATAAAATAAAGTTCTGCTTTAGACACGTCAATGTTATTTCCTTTTTTTCAGCAACTAATCGGTAAAGTAAATAATATGACCCTCCAAAAATTACAAAAATGCCGCATTTTTACCTCCGTGATTAGAGGAGTAGGTACCAGACAAATTCGAGAAAGTTTTTAAAATAAAAGAAAATGATAGGAACCTAGACATACTCTTTCTAAAAATGTTATGTAAAAAATAATTGAATCGGTTCAGTTTTCGAGGAGAAAAAAGGGGAATACGAAACGTCGATTTCGTCAATTTTTTTCGTGATATAATTGGTCTGAGCTGTAGCTATCCCTATCGCACTCTACTGGGGCAGACTTGAGGTAAGATGACGGCAATAGTTTCTTCAAATATCTATTTTTCAAATTCCTCGCAGGCCCTTTTCCCTCTTAAAGTGACGTTCAAACGTCAAAAATGTATGGTTTAAACAGTCGCTAATCATTACTTATCTTTTAGCAACGTTTTTAAATAAACCCCTTAATAAAGATATCTCGATGTTTTGACAATTTGTAAAACCATGCGAAGCGGGGACTTGTCACTAGTATAATAATATATCATTTTTAAACAAAACTCTTGCAAAGAAAGACTTTGAACAAAAAACGTATCGGAGCGTGAATTTAACGAGGACTCGTTATGTGAAGCCGATATTATGTCTGTTTGTCTGTCTGTATTGTGAATTTATGGATATAGGAATCTATAGGGTTGTGTCCAGCAGCGGTTGTCAATTTGGCTAAAAGTTGTATACCTTGGTGAATTATACACTAAAAGTTATGTTGGTGAATCGTTCGCAGGTGAAAGGTTCTACCGACGAAATTTTCAAAAGTGAAGCTTTCTGTCAGCGAACTGTTCATGGTTTAGAACTCCTGCCAGATTTACAAGCACGTTTCCCTTAATTAGTGTAACAAACCATTTATTGTTTATTTTTATTACCAAGTTTAGTGCGAATAGGTATCGAACTATAAAATTGAGTTTTAAATTTTTACATGCTGTAGATTTAGTTCCCTGATAAGTAGCTACACCGATGCCTTTAACACTTAAATTACTTCTAAGGTGGGAAACAGTGGCACGACAACTTAAACGAAATTTCAGGATTTCTAGAAAAGAAATAATAAGGAGAAAGGAGACACTTTACCCATCAGCGTAACCACAGCTTACTTATTTTTAACCGACTTCCAAAAAGGAGGAGGTTCTGTTCGTAGCGTATGTATTTACGTATTTTTCCCATTTAGGCTATATGGATGATATGATAAGTTCCTGTCACTGTTATTTACAAAGCAGGTAAATAAGCGAAAAGCGAAATTAGACGAATTTGTGTGAGGTAGGAGGTACCACAACGAAAAAGTGAAAACTAACTTTAATTTCGGAAATCGGTGGCAAATAACGAAAATTCAAAACCAAAGACACAGATTTCCGAAATTAAAGTTATTTTTCACTTTGTAGTGTTTTTTTTTATGGATGTCGGTTTGTTTTTTTTTGTGAAAGGGGGCATGTTATTCAGAATGGTCAGGTACCTACCTACTACGTAGGTGCGTACTACTCACAACCGGTGTGCGTGTAAGACTAGTATCTACCCTAATTACATAATACACGATCAATCGGAATTTGTTTTTTTTTTTAAACAAATTGCTAATCCATTACTTCATAAGTTCGAAAAAAATCTGCTCAACAATGTAAATAACGCAATGAATTTTGCTGAACTGCCAAAATTAAAAAAAAATGTCATAATCGTTTACGAAATGTGTTGCGTAATTGCTAATCAAAAGGAGTATGTAAGGATCATAGCAGTTGGCGTTCTGTAGTTTCTGCCTACCCCCATTGTAAGAAAGCGTGGTAGGTATTTATGTAAAAGCTCTTGGCTTGGAACTGTCAAATAATACTATTCTTATCTGTAACTGGCTAAAGCCAAACGAACCACATACCCCTATCAAATATAGCTACACGATCAAAGAGGTTGATTTAGCTAGATAGTTTAGACTCGAGTCCGTCTGTTCGTCCAAGTGCTCTCAGACGGACTCATCTAGTTCCGATATGTCCCTTGATAACGTCCCTCGTAATTATCTGTGTCTGTGTTCTTTGCCGACGCCTATTTTTGCTTGTACGAGTAGGTACATAATGCTATAATTTTTAACTACCTACTAAAAGTGACTGGCCTGAAAGTGATTTGAATTTGGACTGTGGATATTGTTATTAAAAGTTCAAATCGTCAAAGAGATCAAACACGAACATTGTATGAACAAGTAACAGGCTAACATGCAAGACAAATAAAAAAAAAAGTTTGAAAAAAATAAAAAACGCGCGAAACGCATTGCGCTTTCGTTCGTAATTATTTACTCAAAGTCGGATTTTACTTATTTTATAAAAAATTGTATGTCTTCCTCAAGTAGCGGGAATGAAGTAAGTAAGTAAGTAAGTCTTTATTTGCCTTAAACATGGTATAAAAGGTGTTACAGTTTGGTAATATAATATAGTCCACATGTTTAGCTATACAACATCGTGTATCAATTGCATGCAAAATACTTAGAATTAATTAGTAAGTAGAAATAAAATGTCAAAGCTATAAAACATTCTCCACAATACAATCATCATAATATAATGTTATTTAATGTCAGAAATTAATCTCGACGAACAAAATCAAAAAGTCACAATAAAAGAAAACATTATAAAAGTAAACATTATTCGCAACAGTTCCATAACATTACAAAACATAAACTAAAAAACATAACTTAAAGTAAAAAAAGGAAATCAATAAAATCAATAAATATAAAATTAAAAATGTCAAAATTATAAACATTATCGACGATCCAGTATGTCATTATTTGTGAATTATAATTTAATGTCAAAAAAATCCTTAATGTCATAAAAATTATGTCCATTCAGCCATTTAAAGAGTCTGTTTTTAAAATAATTAATATTAAGTAACAATTTCATTTCTTTTGGAATTTTATTATAAATGCGTACACACATCACCAGAAAACTTTTAGAGTACTTGGCTGATTTAGGAGTATCCTGCCATACAAGTCTACATGGATCCCTATTACGAGAGTATATTTGATCGACTTTCTTGAATAATTCCTTATTATTATATACAAAATTACATATCTCGTAGATGTACAGTGAAGGAAGTGGTAATAAACCAAGCCTTTTAAAATGCGGTTTACAGGACTCGTCAGTACGGATCCCACAAATGGCTCTGATGCATTTCTTTTGCGCGATAAACACTCTGTTTTTATCTGTACTGTTACCCCAAAAAATAAGTCCATATCGCAAAATCGATTCTATGTAAGCATGGTAGGTTATAATGGCGGTTTTTTTATTCGTCACATTCTTGACTTGCCTGAGAGCATAAACGAACTTATTAGACTTGTTGCACAAATTATCTACATGTATTTTCCAATTTAAATCTTGGTCTATGAGTATACCCAGAAATGTTGTATGTGAAACTTCTTTTAATCGATCAATATTAAGTTTGAAATTGTATTTGGCATGTTTAGATTTATTAAATTGAATGTACATAGATTTATCTAGATTGATTTTTAATTTATTTACCTGTAGCCATTCTAAAATGTTGTCAATAGTATTATTTATGTCAATTTCGTGATCAAATTTTAATTTAGACTTTTTATCAGATGTCACTATGATTGAAATGTCATCTGCAAATAATATACATTTATGATTGACCTGCTGTGGTAAATCATTTACGTATAATAGAAATAATAAAGGGCCTAATACACTCCCTTGTGGTACACCGCAATTTTTTACTTTGAGCTCAGAGGAGTATGAGGTTAGTAAATCTTCATTTACTTTACTAATAGCAACGTATTGACTGCGGTTACTTAAATAAGATTCAATCCACTGCAGTGCTACACCTCTTATTCCATTTCTTTCTAGTTTTCCCAATAATATATTATGTGCCACAAAGTCAAATGCTTGAGATAGGTCAAAAAAAAGTGCTGTCGTGAAGTGATTGTTATTTAAAGACTTCAGGGTACGGCTCAAAAGATTATATATGGCTAATGTTGTTGACTTGTGCCTTTGAAATCTAAACTGTTCCTTTGCTATAATATTGTATTTGCTACAAAAGTCGATAATCCTTTTGTGCATACATTTCTCAAACAGTTTGGACAAGATAGGTATAAGGGTAATTGGACGATAATTTTTAACGTCTTTTTTGTCGCTTTTCTTGTATAAGGGTTTTACAACTGATAACTTTAAAGCATCAGGAAAAGTTCCAGTCGAAAATGAAAGATTAATTAGATATGTCAATATAGGAGTTAATTCTTCTCTGCACGCTTTAATTATTCTTGTACTAAGTCCATCATATCCTTCCGAGTTAGTATTATTTAAAGCCATTATCTCTTTTTTTATTTCATCTTCAGTCATAGCACTAAGAAACATAGAATTAGGAACTAAAGCGTTATTAAACTTATTATAAACTTGTAAGTTTTTAAATGTCACAATGTTAGTCGAGTCAATAAAATAATCATTAAACGTATTTGCTATGTCAGTGGGATCAGTCAGTATTTTCTTATCTACTTCTATTTCTGAAATATTAGTGTCGCATTTTATGTTCCCAATTTCATGGTTAATGACTGACCACGTTGCTCTGCATTTGTTTTGACTATTTTGTATATAATTAATGTTTGAATTCACTTTTGATTTCATAATGCATTTTTTGAGAATCGATGAATATTTTTTATATCTTATTAAGTACGACCGACTTTTATTTTTGTAATAGAGATACCGTAACGATCGTTTAGTTTTGCAACTATTTCTAAGACCCTTACTGATCCATTTTTGTTTATTTGCAATAGAGTTATTAATTTTAATTTTAATTTTAGGGAAGCATAAATTATATAATAGGCATAAAAACTCGTGAAATTTATTGAATGCATTGTTTAAGTCCGTTTCGAGGTGCGTTTCTGACCACGATATGCTTGCAAGGCAGTCTTTGAATTTTTTCAAGTTTTCGTTGCAGTAATCCTTTTTATAAATAAAATATGATATGGTTCTTGGACTTTGTTCTTTTATTGGAAACTCTAAGAACTGTGCTGTGTCGTGGTCTGATAAGTACAAAGGTAGAACATCAGCAGATGTAGTTTTTATGTTACTAAGTATGTGGTCTATACAAGAATCTTTTCGAGTGGGAACATTAATATGCATCTTTAAGTTATAGTTACTACATAAATCTTTTAAATAGTTAGTGACCTTACTTGGTTTCAAGGTATTTATGTTAAAATCCCCAGTAACCGCTATTTTTGTACGTGATCCATATCTTTTAGAAGTTTCGCACATTAATTGGTCGAACTTTTCTAAAAATATATTGGGGTCAGACTTTGGCGTTCTATATAGACACACTATCAGCAATTTGTACAAAGGGACTTCAATACCACATGCTTCGAATGAATTTTGTTTTGAATATTTTTTTATATAAGGAGGCTCATTATATATTATACCCTGTTTGGCGAGAATACAAGTTCCCCCTCTTTGTTTGTCTCTACTAAATGCTGCTGCTAAGGCGTAATTATTAAGTTTTAAATATTTCTCATTCCCCGCACGCATAAAGGTTTCAGACAAACATAATATGTCTGGTTCTTTATTCTCGTCTCGTAATTCTATCAAAGTTAGTTCCAGTATTTCCTTTTTTGATTGAATACTAGCGATATTTTGATGCATTATTTTGAAAGTTTTTTGTTTGCCTGTAGCACCGTTGTTATTCACGAAAAAGCTGTTTCTTGTTTAAAACTTTAAAATAATGTGGAATAGTACCTTTTTTTGCTTTAGTAGAAACAATATCAGGACCATTTGCAGCATCGCATTCTGCCTGGCGTCGTGCAAAGTAATAAGGGATTGTACCCCTTAGAGTACTTTTTCCCTTGACGTCAGATTTCTTACAATTTAATTGATTCCGCAATATTAATTTCTTTAGTTCCTTAACATTCAAATACTTCTTTTCGTAGTCATAACAGTCAATAACATGGTTTATTAATTTACATGTATCGTACAATTTATGTTCAGAGTCAATAAAGTTACAATGTTTGTATTCATTGCAAATATTACGTATAGTTTGGTTCAAGGTATAAATATCTAGATACATATTCTTTAATGGGCTCAAAACTATTACATGATTATCACTGAAAATATTAAGAATTTGACGTAGTTGTGAAGATAAGATCTTGATGTCATAGTCATTTTCACCCACACAAAGGATGAGTTTATCACTACTTGATATTGAACTATTTTTGCAATTCTTAACTACTTCACTAGTGAGCGCGTGTGGCTTCGTTTCTGACGTCACAACGTATTTAACATACGACGTAGCCGCTCTTGACCGCATCAACACAGATGAAAGTCCGACAGTTTGTTGTGTGCCAAAGATGAAAACCTTGTTCGTGTGCTCATCATTCAGTACGTCAGATGCAGTCATATTTTTCTGAAGTTGTATATCTCTTTCGCTTGATTCTAATTGCATTTGAAGCTTTCGAATTTGATAATTGAGGTTTGCAATTTCGTTTCTAGCTAGTTCTAGCTGATTCTCCAAATATTCGACATTTTTGTGGAGATTTACAATACTCTCACTTAGCTGTAACTTTGTATCTGAAGCGTTACATGTACGTGTCAATATGTTTCTAGGAGGCGTAAAGAATGCCTGCATATTTGAGTGCAGCAAAGAATATGCATTTGCTTTTTTTGCCCCTTCGTCGGCGTAATATTCTTTTTGTGGAGATTGGCGTAAGAATCCTTTTAATGTCATGTTATCTTTTAATAATTTATCATTCTGTTTACGGAGCTCATTGTTATCAAGTATCACATTTTCAAGTTCGTTCTGCGAACTTTTTAGTTCCATCTGAAGGTGTTCAATCGATTCCCTGAGATCATTGCTTTGCATTGAGTCGATTATTGTATGGTCCATACTTCTTGACAATGTTTTATCAGTCATGGCAGTTGACTCATCGTATATATGATCCATTTCCATTGTCAGTATGTGTGAGTCATGTGTTTCCGAGGTTGTACTCTTTGGAGTGGACCAGGGTGTTGACTCCTCTGACACGCTAGGCGTGACATATCCGGTTGGTTTAGGTGACGAGTGCCTTTTCCTTAAAGTCACATTGGATACTCCGGGACTGATCGTATTCTGCTCTTTTGCTTTCTGAATGCATGATCTGCATACCCATTTAAATTTCTTCCTTTCTTCTATATTTTTTAAGCGATACACTTTCTCCGGATAGCCAGCACAATCAAATTCAAAATGATTGTTACATGTAGTGCATAATAATGTGCTTTTGTGATCAACTTGTTTTTTGCATCTAAAACAAGTAACAAATAGCGGCTCCTTGCGGCCACTGTTAGTGCATTTAATTTTCGACCCCATAATGTCTGCAACTATTTTTATTTAATTTTTGTTTTCCCCAAATCGGGGTAATTTTTTTGCGTGTACAACACTAAGATAACTTTCGTCAGACCTGTTTTTTGGTGGCAACACCAGTACTCTTTACCCGTACTAAATTATGAAGAAGTACTCGCAATTTAAATTATGTTATTTAAACACAAAAATAATCTCAGCTCGTGAGTTCCGAACCGGCACTCAGTCGTTCGTCAATCCAACTTAAGAAAGATAGACAGGCCATAGGATCGATGTGTCCGCTGATGGCATCCGGGTAAGAGTCACTGCGACTGGGGCCCGGATGCTGGAGGTCCCCGGTGCGGCAAGCGGCCCGGCCGCTGACGCTCTGGCCGAAAGGCTTAGGGCGTCCCTAAATGCGGACGAGGCCCGAGTGTCCAGGCCCACCAAATGCGCTGACATGCGTATTCAGGGCTTGGACGACTCTGTGACGGAGGGACAGGTGGTGGCCGCTGTCGTTAGGACTGGGGGGTGCTCTGCCGAGCAGGTTAGGGCAGGCGCCATCCGTCCTGACTTCACGGGGATGCGAGCCGTTACGGTGAGCTGCCCCGTGTCGGCGGCCAAGAAAATTGCCGGAGAGGGCCAAAGGTTATTGGTGGGCTGGGTTTCCGCGCAGGTCAAACTGCTGGAACCCAGACCTCTGAGGTGCTACCGCTGCCATGTGGGTAACCACGTGGGAGCTAAATGCACCTCGGAGGTGGACCGCAGCGGTCACTGCTACCGCTGTGGTCAGCCAGGTCACAAGGCCGGCTCATGCGACGCCACGCCGCACTGCGCCGTATGTGCGGCAGCTGGCAAGCCGGCCAATCACCGGGTTGGGAGTAAGGCCTGCGCTCCACCCGCCAAAGCTAGGGGCAAGCCACCAGCCACCACCGTCACAGCCGCAACCTCCGCCACCGCCACCGTTGCCGCCTCCACAGCCGTCGTCGCCGCCACAGCCGCCGCGGCAGGGCCCTCACAGGGGGCTAAGGAGGGGGCTGACATGGAGTGCCAATAATGGCCCCATTTCGCCTCCTCCAGGCGAACATCAACCACTGCGCCGCAGCTCAGCACCTGTTGCTCCAGAGCATGGCGCAGTGGTCGATTAACATCGCCGTGGTCGCTGAGCCGTACTTTGTCCCGCCCAGGGATGACTGGGTGGAGGACCTGAGCGGCTCAGTGGCCCTAATTTCGTCGGCCGCCGCCAGTACCCCGTCCCTCGAGGCTGTTAAGAGAGGACGGGGTTGCGTTGCAGCACGGTTCGGGGAGATTGTCGTGGTAGGGGCATACTTCTCCCCGAACCGAACTCTCGCCGAGTTCCACAACTCCCTTGCTGAGTTGAGAGTCGTCGTCGTCGAGTTCTGTTCCCTCCCCGTGCTCGTCCTCGGGGACTTCAATGCCAAGAATGTGGCTTGGGGTTCCCGGTATACGGACACACGGGGCAGGATGGTGGAGGACTGGGCGCTGGAAACAGGCCTGGTCGTCCTAAACCGGGGTTCTGTCCCCACGTATGTGCGGATGCGGGGTGAATCAGTGGTGGACATCTCGTTCGCCAGCCCCACTCTGTCGCCACGTGTCATTGACTGGCACGTCATGGAGGGGGTGGAGACGTATTCCGATCACCGGTACATCCGGTTTGACGTCTCCGCCCAGACCTCGAGCGCGCCGGTCCAACAGGCCCCGAGTGGTCCGCGGTGGGCGCTGAAGCAGCTGGACCGGGAGCTCCTCCTGGAAGCCTCGATCGTGCAGGCCTGGGTGTCATCACCGGACAGGCCGGCCGACATCAACGACGAGGCGGAGTGGTTCCGGGAGGCCATTTCCGAAATATGTGACGTGGCAATGCCCCGGGTCCAGCCCGGACGTGCTTCGCGCCAGGTGTACTGGTGGTCGCGACAGCTGACGACACTGCGCAATGCGTGCGTTGCTGCGCGACGCCGGTACACCAGGCACCGCAGGCTCCGTATTCGACCTCCAGATACGGAAGCCATTCAGGCGGAGCTGTACGAGGGGTACAGAGCGGCGAAGACCGCCCTCCAAGCGGAGATCAAACTCAAACTCAAACTCAAATCATTTATTCCAAATAAACCAATTACAGGTACTTTTGAATTGTCAAGGGGTCGGTCAGTCAGAAAGATGAAGCTAGTTGCCCATTCCAAAGCGTAGTAGGTTCCTATGGAGAAGAACGGGCAAGAAACTCCATGGACACTCTTTTAAATTAGAATATTGTTACAAAACATTGGTTACATCATTCATGTTGAAATTATATATGTGAGAACAATGTAGTAAATCGTGCACGTTAAAAGCGACCATAATAAAAATATAAAAACAAAAATAATTAAAATAAACCATGGCAGCTAAGAGATGACCAGTCCCCACTGACGGCGCCCGTTCACGAACATGACGCATGGATCAGCATCATTTAGCTCAACCATTTTGAAGGGAACTTAATGATCCAACACACACGCCACCACCAGCGAGACATTTGAGTGAGCATGACATACTCTCAGCCGCCAGGGTACATTCAAGTCAATGAAAGACGTACTCAGTAAATGTTAAAGTAGGTAAACAGTGCTCACATATGTGCAATGCAATTATATAAAACTAAGAGATTGAATTTATACAATGTAAATATAGTTTTTCAATCTTCAGCAGCTCCAACAATATTTTCCAATGCTAATCAATTAGTTTATGCGCCCTTGTGGAGCTGGACCAGCGTTGAGCCAAGCATTTTTGTCAGCGATGTAATCCCCCAACTTATAATATGCTTGGCAGCATAGTGTGCGTTTTATGCAAGATTTAAATTTCGTTTCATTCAATTGGAGTATGTGGGGAGGTATTTTATTGTAACATTTTACACAGTACCCCATGAAAGATGAGTCTACTTTAGCCAGTCTGAAACCCGGTTGAACTAATTGGTCCCTATTTCTAGTCCCATAATTGTGTCTATCACCTATTTTACTGAAAATACTTAAATTTTTCCTTACGTACATGATGTTCTCGTATATATATTGACAAGGTACCGTCATAATGTTAATATCTTTAAATAGTTCCCTTAGGGAATCGCGTCTGCGGAGGCCATATATTGCTCTGATGGCTCTTTTCTGCAGAATAAAAATCGATTCGATATCTGCAGCCCGTCCCCATAGTAAAATACCGTAAGACATGATACTATGAAAGTAACTGAAATAGACTAGCCTCGCGGTATCTACATCAGTAAATTGACGGATTTTTCTCACAGCATATGCTGCTGAACTTAGCCGTCCTGCAAGAGATGTTAAATGAGGACCCCATTGCAGCCTTGAGTCGAGCGTGATCCCCAAGAAAACAGTTTTATCGACGAATTCTAGTTTCTCCTTATTCAATACTATTTCACAAACACTACTTTTAACATTCGGCAAAGCAAATCTTATGCATTTAGTTTTTTTCCCATTTAATACTAAATTGTTAGCAGTGAACCAATTTTGGACCTGCAGTAGGGCGTTATTTACGTCGTCAAGATTTGATTCACGTCTATTTATCTTAAAAATTAGAGAAGTATCGTCAGCAAATAACACCATTTGTGGTTTGTTTTTTAATAAATGGGGTAGATCATTAATATATACTAAAAAGAGGAAATGACCCAATATTGAGCCTTGTGGAACACCCATTTTTACTTTTAGACCGAGTGAATTGACACCGTTAATTTGAACTTGCTGTTGTCTATCATTTAAATAAGAGTTTACCAAACTGAGCGCAAGCTTACCTAGTCCGTAATGCTCAAGTTTCAAGAGCAAGGTTTCGTGATTTACGCAGTCAAATGCCTTGGAAAGGTCACAAAAGATTCCTATGGCATCTTGGGCCGCCTCCCATGCTGTAAATATATGTTTTAATAAGGCGACACCGGCGTCAGTCGTACAACGTCCCTTGGTGAACCCATATTGTTGTTCGTGTAAGATTTGGTTGGTGTTAAAATGATTAAGCATTTGATTGAGCATTACCTTTTCGAACACCTTGCTGAATACCGGCAGCACGGATACTGGTCTAAAATTGTTGGTGTCTTTACTGTCCCCAGATTTAAAAAGTGGTATAACCTTACTGTATTTCATTAAATCCGGGAAAACTCCTTGATCCACGCACAAATTAAATATTAAAGCTAAATATGGTGCTATAGTCTCGATTATGGATGTACAAACTTTGATAGATAATCCCCATAGATCTTCAGTCAATTTGATTTTGATTTGCCGAAAAGCTTTTACAACTATCATAGGGTTTATATGTTTAAATTGAAATTCAACCGGGCAGCCTGTAACGTTCGCTTTTAATAAATCAATTGAGACATCGGGTGAGGAATTTAAAGCTTCCGTCGTTTTTGATGGTATATTAGTAAAGAAATTTACAAATTCTTGAGCTACTTCTAAGTTAGAGCTTATGGGACCACGTTCAGTCTCCAATGTGTACTCAGTGTTTCGTATTTTTTCCCTGTTAGTTTCATTATTTATTACTTTCCAAACCGTTTTTATTTTATTTTCTGCTGATTTGATCTTGTTGCTAATATACAGAGCTTTAGCTGTCTTGCAGGTATTTCTAAATATTTTCGAATATGTAGCAACATACTTGTTGAAAGTTTCTGTGTTAATGTAAGGCTTAAGGCCATACAGCTCGAACAGTCTTTCCCTACTTATCCTAATACCTCTAGTTGCCCAGTCACTAAAAATAAAATTAGGGCAAATATTTTTTGTTTTCTTTTCAAAAGTTTGATTGAATTCAGTGTGCACTATTGAAAAGAAATCCTCATACAATTTATTTGCATCGTCCATATTATGGCCCAGAGCATTTAACTTATTATGTAGGGTACTATTGAATCTATTTAATTTGCCAGTTGTTATTGGTCTAAATTGTATTTGCACTTTTTGCTTAACTGTTTTAAACTTAAAAGTTACCGTTTGTCCACTATGATCAGACGGCAAATAATTTACGATGGATTTATCTAAATAATCGCAATCGCAGAAGACATTATCGATACAAGTAGCAGAAGTTGGGGTTACTCTAGTTGGTTCTGTAAAAACATTAGACAAATTGAACGATTTAAAAAGGCTTAATATTCTACTGCTATTTGAATTATTTTCTAGAATATTTATATTAAAATCACCACAAATAATTGTGGCTTTGTTACTTGATGCAAGTTTCGCTAGGACATCATCCATTACTGACTCAAATAAAGAAAAGTTCAGATAATTAGGGGGTCTGTACACGCACACTACAACATGCTTATCCAGCTCAACACAGGACAGTTCGATGCAACGTTCAACTGATAAACCAACTATGTCATTACGTTGCTTAGATTTTAAACATTTTTTTATCAAGATTAGAGAACCTCCACGCAGCATAGTTTTCCGGTTAAAACAACTGCCCACACTCCTCCGATCCTGCGGGCCAGGGCACTGGCCCGCGAGGAGTCGCTGGAGACTCTGAACAGAGACCCGTGGGGACGCCCATACAAGATGGTGCGGGAGAAACTCCGCCCATGGGCTCCCCCGCTGACGCAGAGTCTCCGGCCACAGCTTGTGGGGGACGTGGTGAGCGCTCTGTTCCCTTCGAGAGGGGAACATGCCTCCCCACCCATGGCTCCGCCTACTGCGGTGCCCGATGCGGACCACACCGCCGACGACGACGACGATGCTCCGGAGGTGACCGAGGTAGAGATGAGGGTGGCGGTACGTAGGCTAAATGCCAGAAATACCGCCCCAGGACCCGATGGATTACCTGGGAAAGCCTGGGTCCTGGCCTCAGAGGCTCTCAGGCCTCGACTAAGGGGGCTCCTAAGCGCATGCTTGGAGAGGGGCCAGTTCCCGCTTCGTTGGAAGACGGGGAAACTGGTCCTCATCAAGAAGCCGGGGCGCCCTGCGGACTCTCCGTCCGCTTACCGGCCCATAGTGCTGCTCGACGAGGTGGGCAAGCTCTTTGAAAGAGTCATTGCAGACCGCCTCGTCGGGCGGCTGGTGCGGGTGGGGCCGGATTTGGCGGAGAGCCAGTTTGGTTTCCGCAGGGGGCGCTCCACGGTGGACGCCATCATGCGCGTGCGAGCCCTCACGACGGGGGATGCGGTGGCTCGGGGTGGGGTCGTCTTGGCGGTGTCTCTAGACATCGCCAACGCCTTCAATACCCTGCCCTGGAGTTGCATCAGGGAGGCACTCCGGTATCACCGGATGCCGACCTACCTCTGTCGTGTGGTCGAGGCCTATTTGACGGACAGGGCCATCATCTACCCCGGTCACCAGGGAGAGTGGAACCGGCGAGAGATGTCGTGCGGTGTCCCACAGGGATCGGTCCTGGGGCCGCATCTGTGGGACATCGGATACGACTGGGTGCTGCGCGCTGACCTCCCCAATGGCGTCAGCGTCGTTTGTTACGCTGACGACACGTTGGTCCTGGCGCAGGGGAGGTCGCACCAGGTGGCGGTCGAACTAGCGACACACGGGGTTGCGACAATCGTGGCCAGAATCCGGCAGTTGGGACTCGAGGTGGCGTTGCACAAGTCCGAGGCCATGTGTTTTCATGGTCCTCGGAACGCGCCACCGTCGGGTTCCCAAATAACGGTAGGAGGGGTTCACATCGGCGTCGAGTTGACGATGAAGTACTTGGGACTCGTCCTCGACAGTCGGTGGAACTTCGAGGAGCACTTTCGACGTTTGGCTCCCAGACTGGACCGGGCCGGGGCTGCCTTGAAGCGGCTCCTGCCTAATCTAGGGGGTCCAAACGCCTCCTGCCGGAGGCTATACGCGGGGATCGTGCGGTCCATGGCCCTGTACGGGGCACCGGTGTGGGCGCGTTCGTTGAGGCGGCGGCCTGCCCGCCGGTTGAACGCGTCCCAGAGGGTCATGGCCACCCGGCTGGTCCGGGGATACCGCACGGTCTCCGGTGAGGCGGCGAGCCTCCTTGCCGGATTGCCGCCATGGGATCTGGAGGCAAAAGTCCTCGCGCATATTTGGGAATGGCGCGGGGAGGCGAAACGCCGGGGCTTGACTCCGATGCCGCGAGAAATCGCGGCACAGCGGACAGAGCTCCGACGGGATCTCATGGCGTCATGGAGAGTGCGATTGTCGCAACCCAGTGCTGGGCACGCCACTATTGCGGCGATAAGTCCCCTCTTTGAGGAGTGGCTGGAGAGGCGCCACGGCGTCCTCACCTTCCGCCTGACGCAGGTCCTCACCGGACACGGCTGTTTCGGGAGGTACCTGTTTTGGATAAGGCGGGAGGAAACGCTCGGGTGTCATCACTGCGTGGATCGCCCGGAGGACACGGTGGAGCATACGGTGGAGGTATGCCCGGCTTGGGCAGAGCACCGCCGTGTCCTCGTGGAGGCGATCGGTGGCGGAGATCTCTCGCGTCCGGCCCTGGTCCAGGCCATGGTACGGAGCGAGAGAGCATGGGAGGCCGTCACCTCCTTCTGCGAAGCAGTAATGCTCGCGAAGGAGGAGGCGGAGCGCGTGAGGGAGAGGCAATTTTCGCGCCCTCACGCCCCTAGCCGCCGCAGGAGGAGACGCCCCGGGCGTCGGGAATCGATCGCGGATTCCCGGCCACCGTAGGCGCGGGCTTGCGGATGGTGAGCAATGGGTAGCTCGCCGTCCGGTAAGGACCAAGCCCGGGTCGACGGCGCGTTGTGCCTCAAAGAGTGTCAGCGAGTGAAGGGGTCCAATGAGACCATTGCCTCCCGGGGTTGCGGGAAAGTCCGAAAGGGATACCGTGGCCCCCTGGCATTGCACAGGCAAGAGAAGGAACACGGGTGGGTTTTAGTCAGTAAGAGTCTGACACGCCCTCCCGCTCCACCCAGAGCGGGAGGAGTCATTTGATGATTTCCCACCCAAAAAAAAAAAAAAAAAAAAAATGATGAAAAATGTGACTGCAAGCTGGTACTTATTTCAAATGGTCAAATAGTCGTTAAACATGATTCATCAGAGTGGAATTTTTTCTTCACATCACAAGTTCGTTTTTACTTATCACAAAAGTTTTTGTTTGTTTCTAAACACTTTGTCACTTAGTTAATAGCGTTTTTATGTCAACAAAATTGGTTTGTTACTCTAAACAATGATTTTTAGTCTTTTATTCAGTTTTAGCACTTCACATAACTTGTCTTCACTTATTTAGTAAATACCACATAGTTTACGTAGATAACGTTTGTGCACGTACTTCACCACGTAACCGATATATTAAACACCATTTAATTGTTGTTTTAGGTAATTTAACAATTTTAAAGTAATTTAATAAATAGAGAGCTAAACTTTAGATGAAATAAATAAGGTACTATTATTTATTATTCATAAGTTGCACTCACTTATTTTCGCTGTGCTCAGGATTCCACTTTAGAATCCTTCGCTCTGCTCTGGATTCAAAGACACACTCGCCTTCAAAATAGTTGTTTGCTTCCTACAATCTACTATTATAATGCGGTTTATCTTTCTATTTCCTAGATTGTTCTGCAGATTTTAACTCCAATGCTATTGTTATAGTTTTCAGTTGGTAGCTATTGGTTTTTAATGTTATTTTACCTATATCTTCATCAAGAATAATAAGGGATTGGGGTAAGGAAGACAGGACTATGTAGAATACAAAATCAAAATATTTTATTTCACTTAATCCTACATGGGCACTTTAGGTATGAAACGTCAGAAGCTAGGTGCATAGTTCCAATTGGTCGATTTCTATAGAGAAGAGCCGGCAAGAAACTCCAGAGTTGCTCTTTTAAAAATAATTGGCTTTTACAATGTTTTGAAATTACAGTGTTAATAGGTAGGGTAATTCATACCGATTGAACGTTTTAGACTATATTTTATTATTAAGCGGGACATCTCCTGCATCATATCCCGAACAGCCATCCAATCTACCCAATCAACAGCCAACCCAACCCCACCCAAACCAACCTACCCAATCGTAACATAAGTACAGTCACAGTATAATACCTTTATAATACTTTGGTAGAGCATAACATAACAGCACAGTAAAAACTACAACGACATAAAATGAACAAAAGCACAATCACGTTGAAACATGTACAAAACAAATAAAAACGAAAGAACATTCACGCAACATAAATCACATACAAACGTTTTATTTAAGACCAAATACAACAAAACATAAACTGGTCGCAATGTGTCACCACCCGTCACTGCAGCGCGAGCTCTGATTGGTTGTCCCGCGAGAGGCGTGCGCGCAGCCTCCAATACATTGGTCCTATTACGAATGTAACTCATGTCTGTTTAAACTTAGGTAGTGCATTTTGAGTTATGTGACATACAACTAATAAAATTGCTAAGTACTTACTGGGTGTTGCTCGTACAGGTAAATACAATAAGTAAACTGACAACTACTAACGTCCAATCCGATCCATTAATTGCGCCAATCGCGTCATTTGTTTATTGTTTACACTATTAATCCTCGGCTCATTTACACAGATTTAGCACGAAATTCTATAATATCACATAACAGCATAACTCGTAAATTACATTAAATTAAATACACGTGTAATTACGTTTGTCTAACAAAACTGACCGCACGCACACACTTCCCTCAACATATATACCCCTTTCAGGTGACTAACCAACATAAAACTATGATGTGCTGTGCTGTGCTATGCTATATTTAGGTAACTCGGTGTTCATAAATTATTATGAGCAACTAAAAGTGCTGCGCTACGCCTTGTGTGGTTAACATAGCAAATCTTTGTTTAAAACACAGCAGGGGTTATTAGTGCTGTCATCGCGTGTTCCCGCTTGCTTGTTCTTTCGTTTACCCATACCTATCTCGCTCGCACTTAGCATTATGACATATTGACGTAATAGTGCTGACTCGCACGGCACACCTCACGCAACTTAAAGTTATTTGCTAGAAAAACCATAGCCCTAGAAAGTTCAGTTTAGCTAGCCACAGCGCAGCATAGCTTCACGTTGTTCACTCACCCTTAAACACACACTCACACACACGGACAGTGAATGAAATATGTGTAATATTTGAATAACAAACAGACGGACGGCTCGCATCTGGTTCCTGTGTTTGCTGAAGGTTTGCACGCACTATGTACTTATGTATTTACATTCCAACGAATAAGTATGATATGGAAATAGTTTAGATTTCATACAAAGAATTGTGGACTGTTTACTTGTACATGGAAACTGACAAATTGTTAAAAATATTTACATGATTGTAGTTAGCAATGATATTACATATATTTTCGTAAATTTTGTGGGAGACGACTCAATTCTATGTCCAACCACTGACTGTATTTGATACAGTGGATGAAAAGACTGAAGGACTTTAACACTTCGTAGCAACACTTTGTTACTTCGTAAAAAATCATTGATAGTAGTACCTACTTATATTAGCTACCTTCCTAATATCACGAGAATTGGTCACAAAGTAGTTAAAATAATTTTTAATCTAATCTTAGTTGCTGATTTTATTATTGCTAATAAAAAAATTAATTGAACAGTTGTTCTCCTTTTAATGTATGCAGGCATGTTATGCATGCCTTTAAGTGATGTATTTACACAGTATTGAAAACTCGTAATTACCATGGTTAATACCCTTGTAAATATGTCGTTGGTGTGCCTTGCTCAATAAATACATAAATGAAAGAAGTGAAAAAATTAGTAATTATTCATTCGAACTTAGTAAAACAACATGTGTGGTTATATAACAATACCCACAGTCGGAAACAGAACTCCTATTTTCTAGTTTCGTGCTCGGAAGGTGGCAAATGGAACCCTATTACTGAGCCTCCACTGTCCGTTCGTCCGTCTGTCTGTCAGCGGGCGTATCTCATGAACCGTAATAGGTAGACAGTTGTAATTTTCACAGATTATGTATTTCTATGGCCAATAAAACAACAATTAATAAAATTTAAATAAAATTGACAGTTAAAGTAATTACCCCATAAAATAACGTGTTTCTTTCGGCGTTTTTTGCTCAAACTTAATAAACTAAAAATCAAAGCATTTATTTCAATTAAACCATTTACAAGCACTTTTGAACTGTCAAATAGTCGGTCAGTCAGTCAGAAAGTTGAAGCTAGTTACAGACTAGAAACTAGAATACGGTACGGAACCCTTCGTGTGCGAGTCCGACTCGCAGTTGGCCGGTTTTCTAAAACTGTTAACATTCAAGTTACTTCACTCTTTACAAACCTAACGTATTATTATATTATTCTAAATCATCCTTGATTATAACATAATTATAACTTAACCCATGCTAAGCCCTTAGTTTGAAGTAGTCAGTGTCAGGAGTGAACACTCCACGTCAGTTTCAGACAGATCTCCTCAAGAACAATATTACAATACCAACTCAAGTACCTACTGCTTCAGTCGCTACCGACTTAGTATTGTGATGTAGTGTGCCACTGTTTGGGATTAGGAAGTTCAAATATTAAAGTGACTGCCTCATTGGTCTAGTGGCCGCAAATGCTACTAGCTGAGCATGAGGTCCCGGGTTCGGTCGGGCAAAGTGATATTGGGTTTTACATTTCTCAGTAGCAGCCCGGAGTCTGGATTTGTGCCTGATGGATGGCAATAGGCTCGCCCCTATTACATGGGACTCAAACATAACTGGCGAAATGTGTGTGTTATATAGGACCTCTGCCTTACTCTTCGGGAATGCAGGCGTGATGTTATGTTATATTCTTATGATAAATGTTAAAGATGTTCGTGTAATAATTATGTAGGTCATCATTCTCCTGCCCTTAATCTTAATTTATCTGTGGTCGGCCCGCATGTCTTCTTCCATACATCTCCCATTTCAGATTTCACACTCTATCTGACTCATAGATTTTTCGAAAGGAGTTCGTGGATAAGTAATAACAACTTCGATCCATCAGGTTAAACAACGCTTGCCGCGATCTGCCATGTTGACATGTGTTGACCATCTTTACATACCGAGACTCTGTCTGTAGGCTGTCATTCGTGGACCTTTGACAGTCCTTATGGGTCGTCAGAAGACCGAAAGTCTAACAACCAGTCTTACCAAGAGTTATCTCTGTAGTTGTTCTTCTATATCGAATCTGAATAGCAGTATTTTAGAAATCAATATTATAAAATACTGTTATTCAGTTGTATCCGGTAAAAAAAAAATCCCAACATAGTTGGAAAAATGCTAGGCAATGTGATTGACCAATCATAGATGTTTCATGAAATTGGTAAGAACCATCAAGCACTATGGGAGATTTTGTACCTAAAGTAAATGCCACATTTTATACTTTAGGTGATTGTGGAATATGTTATTTTAAACAATTATTGATATGATAATAATACATAGGAATAAATAATGTATCTATGGTTATAGTTCTATTTAGTTATATTTTTAACAACAACAGAAAGCATGGGAGATAATGTTACCTACATTATCTATTATCCTAAAGTTCCTACCAATTTCATGATAAATCTATTTTCATGACCGTCAGAATTGACGAGCAACATAAAATTTTATTTTTAGATTACAAATTAGAACACATTTGCTACTAAATCATACTAATCTGTTGTAGGTAATTGGTTGATCACTTTCCGGGAAACAGCGCGGCGAAATTATAGACTTTTATGAAAAATCAAACCATTTTAGCAATCTCAAATTCAGCCCTACAAAATCCATTTTTGTTGTACAGACTACGCACAGGTATTACTATTTTCTATCAAGTTTTCACAAATAACCGTTGGCCAGTTTTCGAGTTCTAAGGTGGCTCCTCAATACAGCCGTCTGAATTGAGGAGCCACCTTAAACGTCCAGTAACTTTTTAAGGGTTTTATTACACATTCCAGGATCAGGCCTACAGAATCAGCTAATTTCGTACTAAATATTGGTACCTACCCACGTTTAAATAGACATGGCTCCCCAATCCATACGGATACAAAAACATAAACGTTGTGTGTCTGGTGCCTTTACGTCATAGATTTTTTTACCTGCTACATTCTAGCTCATAATTTCTAACTGTGGACGTCTTACGTAACGTCTTCAAATTTACAGCATTCTCTCAGACACCAACTTCTTCAGTGCTTCGGCAAACTTCACAGAGTCGTAAGCTGGCTGAAATCACTGTCTATTGAGTCAAAACAAGCTGTAGGAACGGATTTGAAAAGTTATTCAGTATCTAATTTAACTATAAAATAATATAGTTACCACATCTGTGAACACCTAAAACTCAATAGCTTACTAAATCAGCTGTAGATCCCATAGCAACGCCGCACACCAATCATGAATTCTCTGTATATATAGTAGTCTATGCATGAATAGACCCGGTATTAAAAATAATAAACGCGAGCAGCGCGCGCGCCGCCTGGTGTGCGACGACGCTTATTTATAGATCGTGACGTCACGGTCGCGGTGTTCGGAAGTCTACGTGTATCGGCTGGAAAAGTAGATGTAAAAGTCGACATTCACTAGATTTTTTATAACTTACTAGCTTTTGCGGCGACTTCATCTCCGATCCCGAATAAAAAGTAGCGTATGTCCTTCTTCTGGTCCCAGACTAACTGTTTCTAAAATTTCATAACCATCTGTTCAGTGTTGTAGTCATAAAAAGGTAACAGACATACAGACAGACAGTTACTTTCGCATTTTTATAATTAAATTATAAATTAAGTATGGAGATTGCAAGTTAAAAAAAATGTGGTAATATGGATGGTCTTCCATCAGATGTGTCACTGGCATCTTCCACTATTGCTAATTGTTTTTTGTAGAACTAATGCAAATAGTCTTAGACACAAACAACACTTTATTATAACGATGCGATGCACACATAACATCGCGACAATATTGCCCGCGCTTAAGGGGTCATCCATTAATCACGTAAGGCTCGAAAGGGCCCTTTCGAGCCTTACGTGTAGTTCGGAAAAAATCGTAGTGAAAAAAGGTGTAGGTTGGTAGGCTTGCTACCTCTGGAAAAATGGTTAATAGTGCACAAACAAGACGCATATTACAAAAAACACACACATACACATACTTAAGGGGCCGGCCGGCGGAGCATGCGTAGTTCATACAAACATAATACCAGAATAATTTGTAAATCAAATATATTCTTGTATTTATTCCGATTGGATTACAGAATATCTAGGCTCCCAAATGTATATTTTGAATGGACACTGATATAAAGACGAGATATGAGGAATTTCAAATTTCTATAGAAATAGTTATTTGTGCAACAAGAGAGCAAAGTCGTTTTTTGCTGCGAGTGTTGATTTTGAATCCCGAGTAAGCGAAGGATTCTATAATTGAATCACGAGCGTAGCGAGTGATTCTAGGTTAGAATCCTGAGCGCTGCGAGGGATTCAAAGACACGAGATGCAAATAACTTTGCTCTCGTGTAACACATACAACTTTTCACCTCAGCAGCGAGAACATACAACATGTAAAAAAAAAAACCCTGTCCGATCCGCGAGGGTGTTGTTAGGTATCGTACTGTTAGCATATTTATGTGGAAATTTTCAGGAAAAAAGAAAAAATAATCCCTACTTTTTTTTTCAATGGTGAATTTGACCGAATTTTACATTTGGTGCGGGCGGCGGCCGTCGTTTAGCGGGTGTCTAAAAGTCATAAGTTATGAGTTTTGCAATTTTTTTATGGATTTGGGGTAATTTTGGAACTAAAAATGTGAATTTTAAATACCAATAACTTTTTTAGTATCAATAATAATAAAAAAATACTGTTATGTAATGTTACGCATTTGCGTTATATGCCCATTTTCCCCAGATTTTCGGATCGGACAAGGTTTTTTTTTCATAATCTTCATCACCTCGTATTTTGCAGCCACCATCTTGGATTTATATTTTGACCTCTCTATCGACTTTAGCACCCTCGAAAACTATGAAAACGACACCCATGACGATAAATGTGAAAATTTTCGCAGCCGCCATCTTGGATTTTTATTTTGACTTCACTATCAGCTTAAGCAACCCTGAAAACCATAGAAATGATACCCATGAAGAAAAATTTGAAAATTTTCGCAGCGGCCATCTTGGATTTACATTTTGACTTCACTATCGGCTTTAGCAACCTCGAAAACTATGAAAACGACACCCATGACGATAAATGTGAAAATTTTCGCAGCCGCCATCTTGGATTTTTATTTTGACTTCACTATCAGCTTAAGCAACCCTGGAAACCATAGAAATGATACCCATGAAGAAAAATTTGAAAATTTTCTCAGCGGCCATCTTGGATTTACATTTTGACTTCACTATCGGCTTTAGCAACCTTGAAAACCATAGAAACGATACCCATGAAGAAAAATTTTAAGATTTTCGCAGCCGCCATCTTGGATTTACATTTTGACCTCACGGTCGGCCTTTGCACCCTTGAAAACTATGAAAACGACACCCATTATGAAAAATGTAAAAAATTTCGCAACCGCCATCTTGGATTTTCATTTCGACCAAATTCACACTTACTATATCTCTCCGTCTTTCTTTCTCTTTGAATTAGAAGAAGACAGTCGCAAGCGCCTTTTCGCGTGACGATTTCTGCCACTGCACTCTTACATAAAACAGAATTTAAATAAAACCTTAACAGATGATTTATTTTGCAATTTTAATGTTTTATGTATATCCGAACGTTTTATTATTTGTTTCTTTTTTGGGCCTAGTAGGTAGGTATGGAATTTTGAAATCGAACTTCGAATCGATTTGTTTCTATCTCTCGCTTTTTTCGTATCGAAGTGAAAGTGACAAAACTAATTGAAGTTCAAATCTTTAGAATTTTTGAGTAGACCCAACACTGCTCTCGGCATTTAAAAAAAATAATTAAAAAGTTACTTTGTCTCACGCTCGCAGCAAAATCGAATTTTGCACACTGTTTTTTGACAGCAAAACCTGCTTGTTTGAGGTGCTGAGGTGAAAACTTATTTTTCTCATAACTCGTCTTTCGTCTCGTCCGGTCGCCGAGAGCATGCATTCTTGACACCTGTCAGTTGGACAATTTCTAGTAGTAATATGAATCAAATTCGCAAAACACATAATACTCGTATAAAATGACAAGTGTCAAGGCTCTCCACGGCCGGACAGTACAACTTAGTCTGCGCGCCGGACTGTAACACGAAGTAGCCAAAAGTCTTGTAGTCAACAAATAAAATTTAAATGTTGCACTTTAAAGACCACCGAAGTGGCTCCAGTCAGATTGGTGTCTGTAATTGGTTGTTATCAGCTGACTAGAGGTCACTGCTATTCTCTTCGGCTTGTTATATTCTTTCTCTCGTGTCACTATAATCTGTTCTTTTTATTTTTTTATATGAAAATAGCTCATGGTCATTATTTGGTGTAGAGATTAGCCAAGCAGCAGGATGGTAGCAGGGATGATTGCCTCTTGTTGACGGCCTTATATTTTACTAAGTCATAATAAAATATGACCTAGTTTCAAATCTTGTACATCACCGCCATTACTTAATTTTATTAGTACCTACTATATTTATCATCATGATCATCAATCTCTTGCCATTAGAAAAAAAAAAAACGTTCACATAAACCTACAAGGGCACTTATGAAACGTCAGAAGCTAGGTGCACCCATGCTAGAGTCCCAATTTACTTAGAGTCGGCGCAACACATGTCTTTTTCTTCCATACTTCCCTATTAGTCGTCATCTCATTTGTATAATTCATAGCTATTTATTATATTTATTTAAGAAAAACATTCACAACTTAAGAGACATTAATCCAAGTTATAGCATAGTTATATTTTCATAAAAACAGACATGACCGCGGCGGCACGTCTTAACTTACGGAGTTAATTTTAGAACGAATTTGACAGCTGTCAACTTGACGTAACCACCGCGGGTACTGAGTGCCGCCAAAACCGAAAAGCCGGGATTGATTTATGGTGATACTCGGTAACATTTAGATCGGTCAGTATGGGGAAGTCTGAAACTATAGGACATACGAAGATCTCTTCTTAGGAACCATGTCATCGATTTTAGTAACAAGATAAACTGCATTCATACCATATTCATACATTTAAAAAAATAAAACTTGTACTGAGCTCGGGAATCGAACCCAGACTTTTTGAAAAATAAAACTAACACTATTTCTATTTAGATATCGATTGTGTAGGTCTTAAGTAGTAAATGTTACTATAACACGATGTCTAAAGGGAGACATGTCGAACTATAGACCGGTAGCTTTAATTTCAGCTTTCTCAAAGATATTCGAGAAAATTATTTATGAATCTATTTACACATTTGCAACTAAAAATAATATTCTATGCGAAGAGCAAAAAGGCTTTCGAAAAAACAAAAATATTAATATGGCGATATTTGATTTATTAAAAGTGATAATGAACAATGTGGATAAAAAAAATCCTGTATGTGCAATATTCACAGACATGACGAAAGCATTCGATTATGTAAAACATGACATCCTCTTAAATAAACTTCATCACTATGGGATAAGGGGCAATGTCCTAAATTTAGTAAAGTCCTATCTCACGGATCGAAAACAATTTACAGAAATTTCGAGAATATGTCCCAAAACTAAACGTGAATTGAAATATCTATCCAATGTTAGAATAACTAAATTCGGAGTCCCGCAGGGCAGTGTACTTGGGCCATTGTTGTTTTTACTTTATATTAACGACCTACCTTGTCAAATACATCATCCTATGACTTTATTTGCTGACGACAGCACAGCTATAATTGAATGTAAAAATAATACTCAATACGAAAGAGAGATAAATGATACACTTGAAAAAATAATAGATTGGCTTAATAAAAATAATCTTGTGTTAAATCTACAAAAAACCAAAGTAATGCATTTCTACCAACGACTGAGGCCAAACTATATTGTAACTAAATATAAAGACGAAATAGTAGATACCACTTCAGTTACAAAATTTTTGGGAGTACATATTGATGACAAATTGACCTGGAAAGACCATGCTGAAATTGTGTGCCAAAAATTGAGCAAAACCGCATATATTCTGTACAATCTCTCAAAAAAGTTAAATATGAACACGCTAGTGACAGCATATCATGGTTTGGTTGCTTCATTACTAAGGTTCGGTGTTATATTCTGGGGAAACTGTAGTGAGAGAGATAAAATATTTAGGGCCCAAAAACGTTGTCTTCGATCGATGACAGGGCTTAAACCCATAGAAAGCTGTAAACCAATTTTTAAATCACTGAAGATTCTAACACTACCTTCTTTGTACATTCTTGAAGTTGCCTTATTTGTTAAGATGAACAGTAATTTGTTTACATCAATGATTGATAAGAGAATACGCAAGGGACCAATGAGGTCTCAATATAAAAGTCAACTTTATACAGGCGGTTACAAAACGTCCTTACTTAAAAAAAATATTTTTTCCATGGGTCCTCTCGTATAATAAATTACCAATAAATCTAAAAGTATTACCCATCTCAGTATTCAAAAAACAGTTGACTAAATTGTTATTAGAAAAATGTTACTATTCAAATAAAGATTTTTTTGATGATAAAAGCTTTTCCTAATGGGAGTTTTGATTGTGGTATTATAATTAAGATAAATTTGTTATTTTTTTTTTTTTTTATATTTAATGTTTGACATTGATTTTTGACATTTTGATTTTGGTTCTTGACATTCGAATTGTAATAATAATATTGTTAATAATAATATTGTTAATTGTAATGACATGTCAAATATTCTAATGATAATAATGTATTTTCTTCTGTTACACATATTTAATTTTTTTTTTTTTATTAATTTGATGATTTAAATAATAATTCAAAAATTAAAAATTGATATACTTTATTGTGATAAGAATGATATAAATAATCTAATCTAATTTTGCATGCCGATTGGTAAAATGTGGCTGAGCTATAATTATGTACTTAATCTTAAGACCTGTATGTAAAACCCATATTTGCGAAATAAAATACTACTACTACTACTACTAAAATGAATAAAATGCATTGTTTTCATATACTTTAATTTATTTTAGTATGTTTTCGAAATTACCACCATTTTTTTCACTACAACATTCAACGTTTCGCAGCGTATCGCAGCGTCACTGAGCGACATGGAGGACGACGCGTACAGGAACGGTACATCCAAAATACTGCTCGACGGAATCGTACCTTAATGTTGATTACAAGGGTCCACAGCTCATCGGGCTTGCTGATAAGCGACCAAACCATCCGAAATCGTTTACGTGACGCCCGCTGATAGTTCCGACCGCCCGACAACCAGTGACAGCCCGTGGCTCACACTGCGTTCGGCGCTTAACGTGGCAACACGTCGTGTCCGAGTTCGCAAAAAGTCAATCTTCATTCTGAGGATGCCTCGTTGAGAGATGAAACATGTTTCGTTTTCTTACAGCGTTCTTTATGACTCTTTATGAATTAGGTTACTAAATATACGTCATCTATTGTATTTTATTTAGTATTAAATAAATTACTAGCTATATGTACATATTATAAATAAAAGTCACTGTTCGAGTTTGTCTGTATGTCCGCGTTGTTCTTCTAAACCATGCAAAACATTTTGATAAGGTTTTCACCATTGTTTAGAGAATTTATTCCGGAAGGTATACGAGTTACGTTTAGGTACCTAAGAAATCTCGATGTTTTGTCAAAACCGTGCGAAGCTGGAGCAGGCCGCTAGTACTTTATAATAATTATGTTGTCGCTTTGTCTCGTCTATCGGAAGTATATTTAAATGTCTTTGATGCCTAAGGAGCATACTTGCGCTAAAGTATACCACCACGGCCTAGCTCGGACGTAAAGCTTACTTTGTCGCCATTCAAGCAGAAACCATTTAGCTTTTATATATTTATTCATGTTTTTTAGGGTGACCAAAGTTTCGTAATTATAAAAAAAAACCGACCGAAAATGTGAGCGTATTAAAATATTCAAAGTTGATTGAGAAGCAATTTTATAACCAATTAAAGGATTTGCTCGTATAGTAGGTACCTAATGATTCCTCAGTTCCATAAAAATACATACACCTACTAACAGATAGTGCAATGCACGACGACGCGCCCCACTTCGCAATTAGTGCACTGTAAGCTGTACTTTAGTATGGAGCGGAGCGGAGTGGGGCGCGTCTCAGTGGATTGCACTATCTATACATCAGTAGATATTGTAGGATTAATTACTTTTAAACGTCACACTGGCTGTCTTTTTAGCACATGCAGAGAAGCCAGTCTTCCATTTCTATGCCTCAGGCCTCGTCATTTTCTTCTTACACACATAGGGCTTTGCTTAAAGTTAAGCAATGATTAGCGACTGATTAACCATACATTTTTGACGTTAAAACATCTATTAACTTTATGCGAAGTCCAACCAGGACATTCTCCCAAAAAACAACCAACATACCGCACCTACGTATTCCACTGTAGGCTCAATTTATTGGGCTCATGTTTTATTTAGTGGCGGCGATCGCAATGCTTAATTAGTCGGCTATATCCTGAAATCTTAGCGTTTTAATGGCCTATTTCCAGTATAGTGGCCGTTTGGCCGCTCGTAAGAAGGCCCGGGCGGTCTTAATTAGAAAAACCTCGCAATTAATTAGCAATAAAATGCATGGACTTGTTTAGAATTAAAGGAGAATGATATAATCAAATTAGTGGGGCGTCTTTTTACACGTTTCGTGTTTTAAGGTCTTCGGGTTAACTTGTGTGCCGCCAGACGTAGGTACTCACTACGGCTACACGTCAAGCTATATTGTTTTTAATTTTGTTTCCTTCTATGATTTCTTGTTGTATGTTTTGATATATTTTATTATTATTAGTTTGTCAAACTGAATGTATCTACCTAGATTATAAGAGAATGATGTGGTCTCCTATAATTGGAAGCGCACACTTTATTTGTCTCTGTGTAGCCTCTGTTGGAGATCCAATAAATAAATACACATTTCCAGTTTATGCTGATCTCGCAATGTATAGGATTTCCGTATAATGTGAGTTCAGCTTATACAGGAAATGTATAGCTTGATCTGTAGCCGTGTGTACAAAATCATCTCGCTTTCATAGCATGAAAATAAAACAAATATGAAAAAATCAATTGCTAGGTATCTTTAATAATAATTTGGTAAGTAAAATACAACCATATTTTATATAAACTTAAAAATTACATTTTCTCGTTTGAAACAAAATCACATTGTGAATTACCCAAGTAGATAGGTACTCGTATGTCTCGCTACACTAATGATATCTCAGAAATATGATATAAAATAAAGGCCAGACGAAACAGTAAAATTACTGATACCTTTCATGAAGAACTAGTTGACACTGAATTAATTCCTCCCTTCGTCAGCACCAGCCCTCCTCTTGAGTCGCAACATAAATAAGAAAGCAAAATGACACAGTCGCGGCTGAGTCTTGATACAGACGCTACAGCCGCCGCTTAGCCAGAGATGAGAGTTAGGATGAAAGCACAACGGTGGAGAATGCGAAATATTTTGTTTGCGTTACCAAAGAAACAAAAATAAATGCGAAATGTTGTTGGCGTAATTTTTTATGTATGCTAGAAGGATGATATGTAATTTAAAATTGAATCCTCACTGAGTCAACTGTCTTTAGTCTATAGTCACAACATAAATAATAAAGGAACATGAAATAACAGAAGCCGCTTAGCCAGATGAGAGTTAGGAGGTGGGTACAATGGTGGAGACTCCGAAATATTGAGTTTGCTTTTCCAAGCAAACGAAATTAATTGCGAAAAGTGTTGGCGTATTTTTTTATGTATTTTTTAGTAGGGTGATAATAGTAATTTATAAAGAATTCCTCCCTTGAGTCAGCGTTGGTCCTCTTGAGTTCTAAGGTGCAACATAAATATGAAATCAACATGACATGAATGGCGTGATTATATAGAAATTTAATCCCGGTTTATTAAAAAAAAAAAACAACCGGAACGCCTTACCTACTGTTAGTTTTCTTTCAAGAAAACAGTTGTGAATCAACTTAACAAGGAGAATCTTATTATAATAAATAGTTATTTTGATGGCTGTATGAATTAAAGACACGTAGAAACTGTATGAATTCGATTTATATCTTTTGCTGTAGATTCACATAGAAACTTCATCCAAACCAAACCTAGCATCTATCTATAGGCAGATACGTATTATAAATTAAAATGGCTTGATTTAAGTGGTCTGTCTGTCTGAACGCGTTGTTCATTTAAACTGCGCAACAGATTTTGATGTGGTTTTCACCATCATTTAGAGAATTCATTCTTAAAGGTGTATGTGTAAGGACATGGTGGATCATACGGTGGGGGTCTGCCCGGCTTGGGTAGAGCATTGCCGTGTCCTCGTGGAGGCGATCGGTGGCGGGGATCTCTCGCGTCCGGCCCTGTGTTCCACGCGCGCCTTATAGAGATTTCAGCAACTGAAGGGGTCCGACAGCACCGATGCCTGTCGGGGTTGCAGGAAAGTCCGAAAGGGATACCGTGGCCCCTGCCCCTGGCAACATACCCTCCCGCTCCCAGAGCAGGAGAAGTTATTTATAATTACCCACCCAAAAAAAAGTATATGTGTATAATAAACTTACATTTTACTATTAAATATTAAAGAAATATCGTCAAGAAATCAAGTCGTAAGAAAAGTGCGTAGCCGGCGCGAGTCGCTAGTAATACTACAGGGTGTTTGGTGGAAGGTCCGACACATTTTTTTTAGGGATAGGGGGAGTCATATGCTTTAAGTTAAAGAAGATAAGTTATGGATGGCCTATTTCTGTACAAACTCCTCAGAAAGCAAATAGATTGTCCACAGTTACAAAGTGTCATCAAGTTTCGTGCCCCGACCCACTGTCCTCGAAAACCCATCACTCCGCTCCACCCGCCCTTGCGTGAAACTGTCTTAGGTGCTAACTCACCTATACCGCGATTGTGCAAAATTTTAAACAGCTGTAGTGACCTGATCGACGTACACCACGATAGCATAGGAAATTTTCGTAAATTAATTATTAAATACTACTAGCGCAACTAAGCCATATTCTGAATAGACAAATTATTAATTTACGTACTTATTTGACGATACTTAATTTAATTCCTAATTAACTTATAATTTATTGTCTAAGGTAAACCAAATATTAAATATTAGTTCAATTTTACTTATTTATCTGCCACTCTGTAACCAATCTATGTAATATAATACCTTTATTTTATTTTTATTGTTCTATTTTTTATTAATTGAATTCGATTCTTGATACACACAAATGTATTGATAGATGTACGCTTTGTTTTTTTTTTATTTTTATTTTTTTAATCTCCCACTATAAATGTAATATCTAATTATATAGTGTATGTGGTGTTAGCCTGTAACTAATTGTTGCACTTATAAATGTATATCGTGTACTTTTTGTAATATGAAATGAAATGTGTAAACATTTGTAGGCTAACCTCTTAATAAATAAAAAGTTTTAAGGCACGGTATTTGAGATATGGTATTCTTCAAGTCGTCATATCTTTTGTTTTTTTTTTATTCTAATAGAACGTCTGAACGGTGTTATGTTTGAAATGCACATATAATATGCCTACAATTAGTTCTAGAAAATTACTTAATTATGTGTTTCCAGTCTTAAAATGATGTTAAAGTACCGATATTTTAAATGAAAAAACACCCTGTATAATTAAACATCAGCTATGTCAAAGGATACAAACGAAACGATTAACTAGTACCTATCACTCAACACTACTTACTATACCAACTGCAGCTCGACACCGAATCAATAAATCATTCGCGTTCAGCTAGTGTGCACTGCGCCTGTTTCGAGCTGTGTCGTCAAATGACACAAACGACGGGATTAGCCGGTATCGCGTCTCGACACGCTAGTGACGTACCTGCAAGAATCGCGGCTTAGTGTCACATCACTATTATTAGTCCCGGCACAAAGTATTGAGAAAAATGGCGATAGAACTGCTTGTGAAAATTCGTCTAGCAGAAGAAATTCCCAGTATTTGCTATTTTTATACTGCCAAGCAATGGTGTATTTTGCCTGTTCGTGGTGAAATTTATACACTTGTTGTCTCTTGTGCAAACCCGCCGTGCAAGTCATGTTTACCTACAACAACTTTTCTTTTACGAGCGGGCTTAGGCTTTGAGCATTTTGCCTTGTTGATTTATGAAACATATTTAAATTCAAATTAAATTATTTAGGCAGTTTATGACACCATTAAACCATCAATTATGCGTAATGCAATGGCAAGAGTTAGAGCTCTTCTGTCGTCCAGTAGGTAAACTAAAATTCCTAGTCTGAGAAGATACTTTACCCTGCAGTCGAACAAAACAGGAATAATAATCCTATTCTACATTCTTTCAATCGAAGAGCACCTTGTCACCTTGAAAACATCAAGGAAATTTAATTAAATGTCATGTCTTTGGGTTCGTTGCCGTAGTGTTGTGAACGTTTTAAGCCGTTTTCTTACCGAATAAAATCGATACTTTTACAAACATTACATTTAGTAAAAAGAGAAACGTATAATTACCGTATTGAGAGAAACGTATAATCCCGATGTCACCAATTGGCGACAGTCTACTTTTACGGTTTAAAATCACTATTTTTACTGCCAAATTATGACTATTATCGTCTGTGGGCTGTTTTAACGTATGGTTTTACGGATATTCTCGTCGATTTGACCAAAAATAATCAAAAAATTCCATCAGAAAAATGTTTAAACCGCTCAATGTCAAACAATGGGGATAGACCTGTTAAACTCGTAACAACCAAATCTGGTCACATACTTATGTTTTGCTTTATTTTGATATTTAATAGGTCATTATAGGACATGGTTTAGTTAAAAAGCCAGATTTGGTGGACTGCGGCCTTATTTTTTAATTGTATTCTCGTGTTCTTGAGTGGAGACCGCAAATCGGCAAACGTAAGGTAGGATACCCTCAGGATAGGTGAAGCGACGATCTTCGCAGTGTGGCTGGTAGCAGCTGGATGAGAGTTACCGAGAATTGAGCTGAATGGCGTGCAGTTGGAGAGGCTTATGTCCAGCAGTGGACTACTGCAGGCTGATGATGATGATGACGTGTAATAAAACGAAATGCGTCGAGAATCAATTTTAAGCAAAGTAGATAAATTGTTTGTAATTGTTTGTCTGCTGTTTGTTAATTTGACTGCCTCGTTGGTCTAGTGGTTGCAAGCGCTACTGCTGAGCATGAGGTCCTGGGTTCGATTCCCGGGTCGGGCAGGGTGTTATTGGGTTTTTCTATCTGGAATTTCTCAATAGTAGCCCGGAGTTTGGATCTGTGCCCGGTTGATGGCAATAGGCTCGCCCCCTATTACATGGGACTGAAAGCATAACTGGCGAAATGTGGGTGTACCTACTACAGGTGCACCTCTGCCTAACCCTTCGGGGAAACAAGGCGTGATGTTATGTGTTATGTGTGTAGATAAATTGTCTGTTACAAACTCTAAGTCCATATGTCTCAGAATCGGTTTTTAAAGCAACCAGTTTTTTTTTCCCATCACTACACAAAGTTGGCGTAGGATGACAGTTTGACGGAACGGTTAAGCGATCGACGCAGTGGTTAAGCGATTGACTGCTGCGCTGAGTGTCGCGGGTACGATTCCAACACGGAACAAATATTTGTATGACCTGCAAGTAGTTGTTCCGGGTCTGGCTGTTTGTGTATGTTAGTTTAAATGTATGTAAACGCACCCACGATACAGGAGAAATTCCTAGTGTGTTAGACACCTATCAAAAGTATTTTGATAAGACAGTGTCAAATCGGGCTTCTTAGATTGTCGCGAGATTAACTATTACCGTGAAACATTGCCTCCAAACGAAACTTTTCCCGAAGAACAATTTATAAGCATATCTATGATATGCAAACATATATATTAATATACTAGCTGCTCGTCAGACATTGTCCTGTCAAAATTTCAAATTCGATTTTTCAGCTGTTCTTTTGGGTTTTTCCTAAACCAGCCCCTTATTAAGGCGAATAACATAGGAACAAATATTTAAATCGGTTGAGCCATTTGCGGGCAAATTTACTGTAAATTTTAAAGTAAAACACATGTTAGTTTACTTTAAAACATGTCATAGAAAATTATTTGTAGATTATATACTCGTAAATGTTAGTGTCATTACTCAGGGCCTTTTAAAACTAAACTTATGATGATGGTCTATTAAACCAAAGTTATCTAGTAATGTTCCGATCTACGACTGACAACATTGATTGATTGATTTTGAAAGGTCTTTATTAACAGAAAATGTTTAATACAAGTTAACAAAAAGATCTTATTCTAAATGTAAACTAACATAATCCGAGCAATGTTAAATAGGCTAAATCACCTCTCTTAACATACGACATGTATGATTGTTCATGTGACTACTAATTAAATAGATACATAATATATGATTGTGCTGTTATGTAGGGTTTGCAGACCCACATTTTTACATTTGACTTACCCAGGGGTTTTAAATTATTGAAATTATGACAACATTGCTCGCCATAAAAGACAGGCTATAAGTAGGCACATTACGAACACTATAGTTAAGACCTTCTAGCCATTTAATTATAAATGAGTTGGACTCTGATCACTGTGGCCAGTTAGGCACTTTCCCTCAGAAAACAGTCAGAGCTCAAAGAAAACTTGTGAGTTTTGTTCCTGTAAATAAAAATCAATTAGCACAATTTAAAAAAAAAATATGGAAAAACTACCGGGTTTGCCTTATCACAACGACCCGGATCGAGTTTATGCTTCACTATTTAACTTCATCAATTATGAGATTAGGAAGGTTTTCATCTCTAAAACATTGCCTGTTTGTGACCGCGTTATATTTAGTGATGGCAACACCAGGTATTTACCAAAGTAGGCATAGGTTATTTGAATTGTATCATGAAAAAACCATGATAAAACTTATAAAGAAAATGTTAAAAAATATTCTAAAACTTTTAAAAGAGCCTGTTCCTCGGCAAAAGCCATACACATTAAAAATAAAATAATATCTTCTGGAAATAAAATTAAAACAACTTGGAATATTATTCATTCAGAAACAGGAAGAACGACAGTACGGAATCGTGACTCCCATCTAAAAATCAATGATGTAGATATTGAGGCAGACGTGGAGGTGGCAACTGAGTTTCAAAATTTCTTCACTAATATTCCCATTTTAACAACCAAAACTATGTCATCGTAATCCTCCACTTCTGCTTACTCAATACTAAAAGAATGTGTACCAGAATGTGACAAACTTTTTGAATTTACAGTTGCTACTGCTAAAGATATTACAGAATCTTGTAAAGATCTTGATGTTAAAAAAACTGCTGACCTTTGGGGATTGTCCGTACATACCATGTCTTCAATAATTGATGTTATCTCACCCTTTTTAGCAATAGTTTTTAACTCTTGTATTGCATCTGGTGTATTCCCTGATCTGTTGAAACTTAACAAAGTGATTTGAGCTGGACCCTGTTGAATCACAATTGGGCCCACACATAAAAAAATTGCACACGGCAGCCTATGCTGCTAAAAAATTAAACAGATAGCTGCAGCAAAAAGTAGACACGGCCAGAATTGTTTATTTTAGTTATTTTCATAGTTTTATGTCATATGGAATTCTTCTCTGGGGAACCTGTTCGGACATTAATACTATCTTTGTTCTACAGAAAAGGGCTGTTCAAGCCATTTAAAACCAAGGACCGAGAGATTCCCTTCAAGAAAAATTCAAAGAAATAAATATTTTGACTGTAGCCTCACAATATATTTTTGAAAACCTATTGTACACCAAAATATATCAAATTTTAAGAAGATTTCCAATATTCATAGTTTAAATACCAGGAATAAACACAACCTTGCTGTACATTGCACTCGTCTCCAGAGAGTAGGCAACTCGTTCATGGGTCAATATATACGCTTTTACAACAAACTTCCTATCGACATTCGAAACTTACCCATTAAACGATTTAAAAGCTATATTAAAACCAAACTTTGTAAAAAAGGGTACCTACTATAAAAGTTAAGTTTTAAATACATATTGTCATTGTTGAAAATTATAATACAAAATGACATGATTACTTTGTAAAGTATTATGTTGTTTTAATTTAATTATTGTGAATGAGAGATGGTCTGGCAGTTTTAGTAGATTATGCGGCCTACCCAAACGTCCTTTTTTTGATCGTCGAGTTGTTCTCCACGATTACTGAAAAATGCTTGCACTGACAGGACAAGTCCACTCAAATCTGTGTGGTTCTTTTCTCAAAAGACCATTTCAGACTAATCTACATGGTCCTCATATGGCCTGACCAAGATTATGTCTGGACTTTAAAAGAGACTGTGACCTCTGAGTTTGTTTCGGCCGTTCTTCTCACAGTAGTCAGATAGGAAACGCCGAACTCATCTAGCTAATTTTTAATTATTTTTTAAAGATGACGTGCAGAAGTGATTCCAATAGCGTATTTACAGAATGTAGCGGTTACACCGCCACATACGAACTACGCATCAAAGACATGACGTCACACAAATCCTGCATCGCGCAATTAGAGTTTACCGCGCGAACGACATATGTATACAAAACTATCCGACATCAACAGTCTGGCAGTCGGCCCGCCAGACACAACACCGTCTGGTCGGAGGATCCTCCCTTTTCTATGGTGGATGAGTGAACTTTACACCCTGTACCTCATACCCCTAAATGGCACGGCTAAACATAAACAATTTCATTTCATTTCGATCTTATTTAATTTACCCATTATATTAGGTATTTACTCAATAAAATTTAAAGATGACATTAGTTATTGGGTACTGAGTGAGTTTGATTGTATAAGAAAAGAGAAAATAAATATGTCAGGGTTACATTGCCCCACCGTGGCGGCCCCTATAGATTCGGCAGGTGGTGAGCCGGATGCCGCTGGTGGCTCCAAATCGGAGCAAGCGGCCAGGTTTGCGGAGGCTGTGGCGGCCGCTATCAAGGGTTTGGCCTTGAAGAGGACTCAGTCCTCTAAAGACAAGGCCATACCCGCGGTCATGGCCTCTATTTTGGCGGCAGCGGAGGCCTATCACCTCAGGCCACCGTCGGACGGCATGTCCGAGATGCAGGCGGAGGTTGCTCGCTTGACAGCCGCCATGGAGCTTCTCCGAAAGGAGAATGAGGAGCTCCGAGCGGACCTGGCTGGGCTCCGAGGAGCCGGCCCCCGTGAGGTGCCGCAGGGGAGGGAGCAGCATGGGCAGGGCCCCGTGCCTGCGGAGGACCGGGTTCTGACCCTGGTGAGGCAGGAGATGGCTTCTTTGCGGTCTCGTTTTTCCGCGCTAGAAGCCATCGTCCTGCGCCCTCCTCTAGCGGCGAGCAAGCCGGCCTCTGGCCAGCGGAAGGAGGCAACATATGCCAGCACCGCAGCTGCCCGGGCAAAACCAGGTTCGTCTGGGCAGACCAAGGGCGGGACGGCCCCACAGGTGGCGAGGGCCCCGGCCCAGGCGGCGAAGGCCCCGGCCCAGGCGGCGAAACAGCCGCCCCCGCCTCCTCCTAACTCTACTCCGGCTGACGCTGAATGGCAAGTAGCCGGAGAGAAGAGGAAGGCGGCTAAGGCAAAAAGGGCGGCCAAAAACAAAGAGAGGAGGCAGCGGCGCAAGGAACGAAGCATCGCGGCTAGGCTCCGCGCCCCGAAGTCTGCAGCTGTAGTGATAACACTACAGCCAGAGGCGGAGAAAAAGGGCGTGTCCTACCGCGACGTGCTCGCCAAGGTGGGGGCAGCGGTGGACCTCAAGGAGATCGGCACCGCTGATGGCATCCGGGTAAGAGTCACTGCGACTGGGGCCCGGATGCTGGAGGTCCCCGGTGCGGCAAGCGGCCCGGCCGCTGACGCTCTGGCCGAAAGGCTTAGGGCGTCCCTAAATGCGGACGAGGCCCGAGTGTCCAGGCCCACCAAATGCGCTGACATGCGTATTCAGGGCTTGGACGACTCTGTGACGGAGGGACAGGTGGTGGCCGCTGTCGTTAGGACTGGGGGGTGCTCTGCCGAGCAGGTTAGGGCAGGCGCCATCCGTCCTGACTTCACGGGGATGCGAGCCGTTACGGTGAGCTGCCCCGTGTCGGCGGCCAAGAAAATTGCCGGAGAGGGCCAAAGGTTATTGGTGGGCTGGGTTTCCGCGCAGGTCAAACTGCTGGAACCCAGACCTCTGAGGTGCTACCGCTGCCATGTGGGTAACCACGTGGGAGCTAAATGCACCTCGGAGGTGGACCGCAGCGGTCACTGCTACCGCTGTGGTCAGCCAGGTCACAAGGCCGGCTCATGCGACGCCACGCCGCACTGCGCCGTATGTGCGGCAGCTGGCAAGCCGGCCAATCACCGGGTTGGGAGTAAGGCCTGCGCTCCACCCGCCAAAGCTAGGGGAAAGCCACCAGCCACCGCCGTCACAGCCGCAACCTCCGCCACCGCCACCGTTGCCGCCTCCACAGCCGTCGTCGCCGCCGCAGCCGCCGCGGCAGGGCCCTCACAGGGGGCTAAGGAGGGGGCTGACATGGAGTGCCAATAATGGCCCCATTTCGCCTCCTCCAGGCGAACATCAACCACTGCGCCGCAGCTCAGCATCTGTTGCTCCAGAGCATGGCGCAGTGGTCGATTAACATCGCCGTGGTCGCTGAGCCGTACTTTGTCCCGCCCAGGGATGACTGGGTGGAGGACCTGAGCGGCTCAGTGGCCCTAATTTCGTCGGCCGGCGCCGGTACCCCGTCCCTCGAGGCTGTTAAGAGAGGACGGGGTTGCGTTGCAGCACGGTTCGGGGAGATTGTCGTGGTAGGGGCATACTTCTCCCCGAACCGAACTCTCGCCGAGTTCCACAACTCCCTTGCGGAGTTGAGAGTCGTCGTCGTCGGGTTCTGTTCCCTCCCCGTGCTCGTCCTCGGGGACTTCAATGCCAAGAATGTGGCTTGGGGTTCCCGGTATACGGACACACGGGGCAGGATGGTGGAGGACTGGGCGCTGGAGACAGGCCTGGTCGTCCTTTACCGGGGTTCTGTCCCCACGTGTGTGCGGATGCGGGGTGAATCGGTGGTGGACATCTCGTTCGCCAGCCCCGCTCTGTCGCCGCGTGTCATTGACTGGCGCGTCATGGAGGGGGTGGAGACCTATTCCGATCACCGGTACATCCGGTTTGACGTCTCCGCCCAGACCTCGAGCGCGCCGGTCCGACAGGCCCCGAGTGTTCCGCGGTGGGCGCTGAAGCAGCTGGACCGGGAGCTCCTCCTGGAAGCCTCGATCGTGCAGGCCTGGGTGTCATCACCGGACAGGCCTGCCGACATCGATGACGAGGCGGAGTGGTTCCGGGAGGCCATGTCCGAGATATGTGACGTGGCAATGCCCCGGGTCCAGCCCGGACGTGCTTCGCGCCAGGTGTACTGGTGGTCGCGACAGCTGACGACACTGCGCAATGCGTGCGTTGCTGCGCGACGCCGGTACACCAGGCACCGCAGGCTCCGTATTCGACCTCCGGATACGGAAGCCATTCAGGCGGAGCTATACGAGGGGTACAGAGCGGCGAAGACCGCCCTCCAAGCGGAGATCCTGCGGGCCAGGGCACTGGCCCGCGAGGAGTCGCTGGAGACTCTGAACAGAGACCCGTGGGGACGCCCATACAAGATGGTGCGGGAGAAACTCCGCCCATGGGCTCCCCCGCTGACGCAGAGTCTCCGGCCACAGCTTGTGGGGGACGTGGTGAGCGCTCTGTTCCCTTCGAGAGGGCAACACGCCTCCCCGCCCATGGCTCCGCCTACTGCGGTGCCTGATGCGGACCACACCGCCGACGACGACGACGATGCTCCGGAGGTGACCGAGGTAGAGATGAGGGTGGCGGTACGTAGGCTGAATGCCAGAAATACCGCCCCAGGACCCGACGGCTTACCTGGGAAAGCCTGGGTCCTGGCCTCAGAGGCTCTCGGGCCTCGACTTAGGGGGCTCTTAAGCGCATGTATGGAGAGGGGCCAGTTTCCACTTCGTTGGAAGACGGGGAAACTGGTCCTAATCAAGAAGCCGGGGCGCCCTGCGGACTCTCCGTCCGCTTACCGGCCCATCGTGTTACTCGACGAGGTGGGCAAGCTCTTTGAAAGAGTAATTGCAGACCGCCTTGTCGGGCGGCTGGTGCGGGTGGGGCCGGATTTGGCGGAGAGCCAGTTTGGTTTCCGCAGGGGGCGCTCCACGGTGGGCGCCATCATGCGCGTGCGAGCCCTCACGACGGGGGATGCGGTGGCTCGGGGTGGGGTCGTCTTGGCGGTGTCTCTAGACATCGCCAACGCCTTCAATACCCTGCCCTGGAGTTGCATCAGGGAGGCACTCCGGTATCACCGGGTGCCGACCTACCTCTGTCGTGTGGTCGAGGCCTATTTGACGGACAGGGCCATCATCTACCCCGGTCACCAGGGAGAGTGGAACCGGCGAGAGATGTCGTGCGGTGTCCCACAGGGATCGGTCCTGGGGCCGCATCTGTGGGACATCGGATACGACTGGGTGCTGCGCGCAGACCTCCCCAATGGCGTCAGCGTCGTTTGTTACGCTGACGACACGTTGGTCCTGGCGCAGGGGAGGTCGCACCAGGCGGCGGCCGAACTAGCGACACACGGGGTTGCGACAATCGTGGCCAGAATCCGGCAGTTGGGACTCGAGGTGGCCTTGCACAAGTCCGAGGCCATGTGTTTTCATGGTCCTCGGAACGCGCCACCGTCGGGTTCCCAAATAACGGTAGGAGGGGTTCACATCGGCGTCGAGTCGACGATGAAGTACCTGGGACTCGTCCTCGACAGTCGGTGGAACTTCGTGGAGCATTTCCGACGTTTGGCTCCCAGACTGGAGCGGGCCGGGGCTGCCTTGAAGCGGCTCCTGCCCAATCTAGGGGGTCCAAACGCCTCCTGCCGGAGGCTATACGCGGGGATCGTGCGGTCCATGGCCCTGTACGGGGCACCGGTGTGGGCGCGTTCGTTGAGGCGGCGGCCTGCCCGCAGGTTGAACGCGTCCCAGAGGGTCATGGTCACTCGGCTGGTCCGGGGATACCGCACGGTCTCCGGTGAGGTGGCAAGCCTCCTTGCCGGATTGCCGCCATGGGATCTGGAGGCAAAAGTCCTCGCGCATATTTGGGAGTGGCGCGAGGAGGCGAAACGCCGGGGCTTGACTCCGATGCCGCGAGAAATCGCGGCACAGCGGACAGAGCTCCGACGGGATCTCATGGCGGCATGGAGAGTGCGATTGTCGCAACCCAGTGCTGGGCATGCCACTATTGCGGCGATAAGTCCCCTCTTTGAGGAGTGGCTGGAGAGGCGCCACGGCGTCCTCACCTTCCGCCTGACGCAGGTCCTCACCGGACACGGCTGTTTCGGGAGGTACCTGTTTCGGATAAGGCGGGAGGAAACGCCCGGGTGTCATCACTGCGTGGATCGCCCGGAGGACACGGTGGAGCATACGGTGGAGGTATGCCCGGCTTGGGCAGAGCACCGCCGTGTCCTCGTGGAGGCGATCGGTGGCGGGGATCTCTCGCGTCCGGCCCTGGTCCAGGCCATGGTACGGAGCGAGAGGGCATGGGAGGCCATCACCTCCTTCTGCGAAGCAGTAATGCTCGCGAAGGAGGAGGCGGAGCGCGTGAGGGAGAGGCAAATTTCGCGCCCTCACGCCCCTAGCCGCCGCAGGAGGAGACGCCCTGGGCGTCGGGAATCGATTGCCGATTCCCGGCCACCGTAGGCGCGGGCTTGCGGATGGTGAGCAATGGGAAGCTCGCCGTCCGGTAAGGACCAGGCCCTGGTCGACGGCGCTTAGTGTTCCACGCGCGCCTCAAAGAGATGTCAGCAAGTGAAGGGGTCCGATGAGACCATTGCCTGCCGGGGTTGCGGGAAAGTCCGAAAGGGATACCGTGGCCCCCTGGCATTGCACAGGCAACAGAAGGAACACGGGTGGGTTTTAGTCAGTAAGAGTCTGACACGCCCTCCCGCTCCACCCAGAGCGGGAGACGTCATTTGATGATTTCCCACCCAAAAAAAAAAAAAAAAAAAAATAAGGGTTACATTGCCCAGTCATTTTAGTAAGAAACTTTTCATAGTTTCGTTTATATTCCTAAATTAAACTAGTACCTATTCGCCATCTTTACCAAAATTCTTGTAGGTACTGGTTTTTATGTTATTCAAATTCAAAAGTCATTTATTCAAACTAAGCTGACAGTCAGAACTTTTCGAACGTCAAAATTACATAAGACAGTCCCCCAAAAACGCCAGCCCTTCACCACTTCTACTGAAACGGTTAAAGGCCATATTTGCGTCAAAAATAAATGTGGGAAAAGTTGGCTAAAAGTCCAGATAACTTTGCCCGCCAACAAAATCGAACAAATATTCAATTCAATGTTGAATAATAGTAATTTTAGCTAAACTAACATATGCACATGATCTTAAATTTGTTGCTCATGAAGGAAAATACTTACGTCTCCATTGAAAAATCGTATTAAAATTGTAATTATTCGAAAAAAAGTTGGCATGTGTCACGGTACTCCGAAAAAAAAGTATCAAAAAAAAAATAAACTTTACTTTTTTTTTGCTAATTACTTTGAATATAATTAAATAAGCAGGAAAATACTACGTTACGACCAAAACTTAAAAAAAGCCATCTTAACCTAACTGAAACTATTAATACAAACTAAAATATAGCTTCGAAAAGTTCATCCGCTTCACTGTCGCCTGGTAGTGTACCCAAAAGATAATTATTCAAATAACAAATCTAAATAAATACATTTTAAAACTATCAATCATAATAATATGTGGCGGGCGTTTAGATCGCCGCATACAAACTACGCGTGACGTCAGGTCACGCAAAATCTTGCATCGCCCAAGCAGAGTTTACCTCGCGACTAGCATATATTATACTCGTAGGATGTCCCGACATCAATCATCGGGCAATAGCCGACCAGAAACAACACCCATATGTTTGGAGCATCCTCCCTTTTCTATAGAACTTTACACCACCTTGTTCCTCATAAAATCTAAACAGATACAGATATAAATCAAAAGCTCCAACAAAGCGACATTTTAAAGTTAAAAACAGAATTATGTAACAAATTACTGAGCTCCACAGCATCGTTACGGTAACGTAATGTTATTATATAGTTATTAAGCGGCCGCTATTTCAACGAAGTCGATACTGAGCTTTGTCTATTAATAGCTACATTTAACGTTGCTCAAATTGTGTTAGGAATTGTGTAGAGTTCATAATTTTGTAGAGATGAGGCAATTTCTGTATAACATTTCAAATTGATTGTCTCGTTAGTCTTGTGGTCACAAGTGCTACTGCTAACCATGCGGCTCTGGATTCGGTTTCCAGGACGGGCAAAGTGTTATTGGGTTTTTTTATTTGTAATTTTCAGCAGCAGCTCGAAGTCTTGATTTGTGCCCGGTTGATGGCAATAGGCGCGCCAGGCGAGGTAGGTTACATGGGACTTTAACATAACTGGTCTACTGAAAATTTCTGGATGGAAAATCTTAAACCTACCTATAGATATTTGGTTCAGCCCGGGAGTCGGACAGGCTCCATATTTCGCACCACTAAACCCAGTTTAAACTGCTACCAAAAAATATTACCCACTAAGTAAATAACTCTGAAATGATTCATCTTCATCTAATCACAGTTCATTTAAGGCTAGAAAATATTACGGCGAGCCGCGCTGCAACGCAACGCATTGCAAAAATACCAACCAACGCACACAGGCACTGGAACGCACTTTTTTATTTGAAAATGCGTTGCGGCTGCAATGTACGTTTGGATTTAAAATGCAGGCCTCAAAAGGGATTAACTTAATCACCAAACGAACTCAAGTTTGCGTTGCCAGATCGTACGATAATCATGCCTCACATTTGTGCAGCAGTCGGTTAGTATTCAACATGGCGGCAGATAAGCGAAGTTCGAGAATTAGAATATAAATTAAACTAGCACAACGCACGAAATGTGTTGATACAGCGGTGCACCTGCACCATATATAAGACGGAGGAGGGTAAGTGTCTCTTTCGTTATTATCATGCATAATTTAACTACTGTAGGCGAACTGTGGGTAGTGTTGGTTATTGCGCAATAGAAAAACCATTTGCAGTGCTGATCAGATCATAATTTACGATCACATTAATCACACTAGCAGTTCACACACTGTAGGTGCACGACACAACTCAACGCGAACGTGTTCACTGCTTGACCGCCACTGATGAAGTCTGCTCTGCTGAGCCCCGGCGGGCGGCTGGTCCGAGCGTTACGTTGTAGACTCTGTCGAACGCCGCTAGGCAGCGCTGGCGTCCCGATTAGTCAATTCAGTAACGTATTTCCTACATCGACGATGAAGTGACAAGAACTTTTATCTACCAAAACACAATTTTCCAGGAAACGAAAAAAACGTTTTATTTTTTTTGAACACAAGATATGAAAAAAACTATTATTGGTTATACATTATATAAGAAGCGGTTATCGGGGGATATGTGAGACTAATATAAATATAATCAACTTTTTGATTTAGGCGTAGATAGGTGATATTGCAACTCAGGCTTTAAAAATAATATACATTATAATAGCCAAGATAGAAGATCTTTCTGGAAAGGAAATGCTATAATTTATTATAAAAAGGCGTGATTTTTATTGATTAACTTTTATTGAACTTTAACAATATTTCAAATGTCTAGAAAATAATGTAGATTAAACTGACGTATTAATTATTACAATAACGAGAGTTAAGACGTATCAAGCAGGAGTGAAGATAGGAGGTCTTGACAGAAATAATTACGCTAACGTCATTTAATTGTTATTGTTTTTAGTTTATTAGGTGATATTGCCAAGTTATCAGTAATTCGTTAAAAAATGAGATATACAGTTAGCTGATTTTTCCAGCTCACGCAAACGTTTATTTAAAGTCTATAGTAAAAAAGTAAAATCGCCAAAATGTCAGATAGGAGTTATTGTCACTTCATCGTCGATATATGAACTGTGCTATCTATAGAACATGGACTTCGTAATGATTTTGATTGTAATATTCAAGAAGAAAAGAGACCATGAGGTCCTGGGTTCGATTCCCTACTCTAGTGCAAAATATGCTTCTGACCCAGCGGTTTAGTCGGTGCGTGTCAGTGAATGATGAATTTAAGATTTTTATTTGAGTAAAAAATCGTTACTTAACCCCATTCGTGTCATCGAAAATTCCCTTTTCCCGGTTCCCTGCCCATATCTTGACCTATAAACAAAACACTGTCGCAATAAACTAATGAAAAGCCGTATAAACGTCATTTAGTTCCCGATACCGTATCCGTGAGTCCCCGAAACAATTGAAAGTGTAAATAATCGCCTCCCTAAGGATGTCCGGATTTCATAGTGATGGGACACGCAAGTATTAGGTTGATGGTAAATTGTGATATTAAATGTTTGATAAAATATTTTTTTTGGGTAGGTATTGCGTTTTACGTGGGAGTTTTGTTAGGGGGATATATAATTGATGTAAATTGATGAATGTTTTGTGTTATTAATAAAATTTAATTACTTTTAGGAGAATGGCTCATGCCTGTAAAACAATTGCGTAAATCGATAGATTAGCGGAGTTAAGTTAAGCAACATTTGCAACGATATCTGATCGTTGCAAATGTTGCTTAATCACGATCATTTTTTTAAACAGGCTACTTGTTTATTATGCGAGTAACTTAAACTAACACGACTAAAGTATTTCTATACCTAATCCTCCTACAGTAAGTAAATGTAATAAGTGGGTTTATGTAATAAAGATATATTCCTATTTTATAAAAATAAAATGAAAATAAAATTAGTTTTGTATATTCAATATTAATTACTATTTTTGGCTGGTTGAAAAAGTATATTGTAAAAAGTCATTTGTATTTACTAAAAATAAAAATTAATTGATCATAAATATTTTTTAATTAATTACCAGTAGCACACTTTGAACCACATTCTTTCATTTGTTTTTAGTTTTATAAAATTGCACGATGTTAATATAATAATAATATTTTCAATATTAAAAATTTAAAAAAAAACCTCTTTCACCACTGCTCTTTCCTAGCATAATCAGACTATAATATTCCCACTGCTGGGACATGGATCCTCTATGTGAGAGGGAGTGGGCCATAATCCACCACGCGGGCCCAGTGCGGGTTGGTAGATGTCACATGTCTTCGAATTTTTGGTTCTATGACATGCCGGTTTCCTCACGATGTTTCGCTTCACCGTTTTGAGAGCAGTGGTGATGAAATAATTTACATAAAGTAAAGACCTGTCAGGGTTCGAACTTACGACCTACAACTCTTAAGTCGCAGCCGTTACCACTTGGCCAAAACTGGTCGTAGGGCTCTTTCCTAGGGTGATACTAAAATACACTACTGCTTCATTCCACATAAATTCCAGAATATGATAATACGTTGGCGACTTTTCATACGATATAATAATATGAACGAAATAAAAATAGCGCTCGTGACAATGCAGGCAACTCGCGGATCACATTGAACGTGTGGTGTTGCCAGAGTTCGACACAAAATAATATGTACAAGTTTATTTGTTGATTTTTTTTGTTGGTTTGGTGATCACGAACGCTACTGCTGAGCATGTCCTACGTTCCTACGTCTTACGGTCGTACGTCGCGGTCTTACGTTCAATATTCAGATAAGGTAAAGTGTCATTTATTTATTTAATACATATGCACACAAAATATGTACAGAGGCTGACGGTATATTGGGTGTATTGGGCGGCCGGTTTATTGGATTTTCTCAAAGGGAATTTTGCAGTAGTAGGCTGGCTTTTGGTTGTATGTCCGGTTTATGGCAATATGCTATTTTCCAATATGGGACTTTAAAATAACCGGTGAAGTGTACCTTTCCACTTCGTGGAATACAGGCGTGCTATCAGCTATGGTTACCAAATTGGCGATGACTAAGCCCCATCTTTCACAATGCTACTCAAAAGTAACGTATTACAAACTCGTCAAGTCAAGTCACCAATGAGTAGCCAGGCTTCCACAACACTAGTATTTCAATTAAATAGCGGTCCGTAAACGGAGCTAACAATCACATTCTGGCTACTTACTCTTTTATGATATCAGTCTATAAAACGTTACTTTTGAGAAGCGTTGCGTCGTGAACGCTGGACATAATGCAACTAGTGACTCCTTAAAAACGTACACATACCACAATTTTTCTCATCTAGCAACACACGTTTATTTATATTGTCCTTGAGCCGCTGTCACTCATCGCCTGCTTTACGACCTATAAAAAACTTCGCCTTTCGTCAGTCGTTACGATAGAGAATGTTTTGAAGTACTTCCAGTTTTACAGAGTAGTGTTATTGTTATTTGTAGTTTTAAACATGTTATCGTATTATAGGTGTGTAGGGTACCTTTTAAAATATGTAAACACTATCTCATGCACATCAGTAGTGAGATAGCTGTCACTAATGACAACTGTCAGTTCACCACGAATGCGTGATGCGTGTCTGCACGAAAAAGCATGGTTTGTGTTGAGCCTGTAAAGTGATATAATCAGCTTAAACATGGGATCAACAGGATTCTACAATAGGTATTGACTGAGTTCCTGGGAGGACGAGATGGGAATTTATGACTCTCGTGCCTGCACCTTACTTTGTGCAATTGATTTCAACACTAGGTACTGCTTTTAAAACCGAGAAGGAAAATATCGTGAGGAAACCGGCTTGTCCTAGAACCATAAATTCGAAGACATTGTGTCTCAGCATTGAGAAAATTGCATTGTAGGGACTATGTATGTCTCTTTGAGGAGTCCCCTCTTTGAGGAGTGGCTGGAGAGGTGCCACGGCATCCTCACCTTTCACCTGACGCAGGTCCTCACCGGACACGGCTGTTTCGGGAGGTACCTGTTTCGGATAAGGCGGGAGGAAACGCCCGGGTGTCATCACTGCGTGGATCGCCCGCAGGACACGGTGGAGCATACGGTGGAGGTATGCCCGGCTTGGGCAGAGCACCGCCGTGTCCTCGTGGAGGCAATCGGTGGCGGGGATCTCTCGCGTCCGGCCCTGGTCCAGGTCATGGTACGGAGCGAGAGGGCATGGGAGGCCGTCACCTCCTTCTGCGAAGCAGTAATGCTCGCGAAGGAGGAGGCGGAGCGCGTAAGGGAGAGGCAAATTTCGCGCCCTCACGCCTCTTTCTGTCGCAGGAGGAGACGCCCTGGGCGCCGGGAATCTATTGCCGATTCCCGGCCATCGTAGGCGTGGGCTTGCGGACGGTGAGCAATGGGTAGCTCGCCGTCCGGTAAGGACCAAACCCAGGTCGACGGCGCGTTGTGTTCCACGCGCACCTCAAAGAGATGTCAGCAAGTGAAGGGGTCCGATGAGACCATTGCCTGCCGGGGTTGCGGGAAAGTCCGAAAGGGATACCGTGGCCCCCTGGCATTGCACAGGCAACAGAAGGAACACGGGTGGGTTTTAGTCAGTAAGAGTCTGACATGCCCTCCTGCTCCACCCAGAGCGGGAGAAGTCATTTGATGATTTCCCACCCAAAAAAAAAAGGGACTATGTATGTGTAAATTATTGTCCATTTATTTATCGATGAAACAGTTTGTTAAAAACTAGAAATTTCTCTGATATACAAGACAATATTAAACGGCATACTTAACAACATCGTACCATAATAAGTAGATAATATAACTTAATTATTTAGTTTCCAAGCCATGCGTCCATATGCGGCACCCCTTTATAACTACAGTACACAGGGCAGCTGATACATCCTGTTTGCGATTACCATATTGCATGGTAACGTGAAATATTACGCGTTTTTGCATTAGCTGGCACTTCACTGTTTTATAGTGTAGTAGTGGCTCATTTACAAGTTTAAGTATAACTAACTGAACAAGAGGTGTTGGGTTTGAGTCTATTTTGTGGTTAATTGCTTGTCCTTCGAAGCGGTTCATTGTAATGAGAATGTGTAGTGATGTATTTGTACCTACTGTCTAAGTTTATTCGTTTAACTATGTGTTATTTTATGTAATTATTGTAAATTGGATGTATATCGGCCATTAGACGATTTCATTTCATTTGATTGTCGTTATCGTATTATCTGAAAACGCTGAATATGGATAAAATATGGTCTGACGTTCGGGTTTCTGACTACCTACATACATTCGACGAATGATCCATAATTAATGGCAGTAGACTGACGACGGTTGAAAGGAAAGTTCGGAGCCATAGAAGGAGGGCCTCAAAATGTAGAGAGTGATAAGTGGTCACCTATCGAAAGAGCAGCCTAACTTCACAGACCCAGCCAACCACGTCCTAGTTATTAGCCACAAACCCTATAAGCAGGTAATTCTTAATGAATGCACCACAAACTATTCAAAAATCAATTAAACTAACATCTTATAACAAAACAAAAAAATACAGGTGTATTCGTTATTAGACAGAGACAGCCACATCCTCCATTTCACCCTTGCACCTGACGCGTTACGTCATAACAGGTGGCGGGGACAGTTAAACTTGGCGCCACAGGGTACAATAATTCCTTTCGCCTTACTTGTTATACTGTCAGTTGAAAGGTTGAATGTATGGAATGTTTTTAGGCTATATGAGTGGGTTTTGTTTGCGAGGGTGAGAACAGCTCTGCTGTGAGGCGCGTGCGCTCATGTGTAAACGTTTTAGAATAAATTGAACGTTTTTTATATTCATTGATAAGTTTGTCAATTCTTTGTGTAGGAAGGTGGGAATTTCTTATTTGTGTTGTCTTTATATCATATCATTCGTGGTTTCCTAGTGCTGTGCTGGTACTATTGTGTATTTACGTCTCATGACAAGAGAATACTCGTAGCTTTGACTATTATAAGGTAGGTAGTCCATAAATTGGCAAAACTTGAATTAAACTTCATTTTTGTAAGCCTCAACCTGTTTTCTATCTTTAGCTCTGTTAAAGCTGTTAGGCAAAACACAAACATTTCAACGTTTTCCAAAAAGAACAAAATGTGATACTAAATACTTTTACGTTCTACGCCTACTCGTATGCGAGAAAGAAAATATGAGGAAACTGGAATGATAAAGAACAAAAAAAATTAAGATATTATGACATCTATCATCTATCTATCGTTTGGGCCTTGTGGTACAGCCCACTCTTTCTCGAAGAGAGAAAGTCTATGTCCCGGCAGTGGGAACTTTATTTATTAATTTACTATTACCACTTACATATTTTGTTTTCACCAGGTGGAGCCGGAACAGGGAACCCAATACAACAATGTATTCACAACTTCCACACTCAGAGACGTCACCCAAAAACCAATTAAACACCACCACCACAGAATAAATAATAGTACTAACGCCACCACCAACAAAAATGTAATCTTTATAATACATTTCTAAAGGTTGATTAAGTATGCTGCTCCTATAAAACAGCTCGTGCAAATCCTGACCAAAATAAACAACCAACTCCCACGTCCGGGATTAAACCCACATTCAAGATCCCACAGAAATACGTCTCACATTACACCACGTAAGTCAAAACCGCAATCTTTAGCAAAAAATATATTAAAAACAACCCTTGGCTTCATCAACATCAGGTAAGAAATCATATTGTTGACAGGAAGCCGACGATTTTACTTTGAATCTTGTCTTCTGAGATGCCATGTGCCACCCAAAATTATCATTAGGTATTCTACTGTTAAGGCTCCCGCAAACAGGTGCGACGCGGCTTTAATAAAACCATTTCTAAGAAAACTTCACGTGTGAACAATTACCGTTGCGTAACAATTGTCGCGTCAGTCTGCACGAGCCTTTATGCTAGCAGATTCGTTCGTGTGTATTGTTGTTGGTTTTCCCAGATGTGTATAGTTTCTATTACAACACTTTCTTCCATTATGTACCTACTTCTCTATATGCAAGCAGGCTCTGCTTATGCTTAATATTGTCAAAATTTAAGCTCAGTAGTCAAAGACTAGCATGGGTTTGTACTAACTTCAACAAAAGCGAGGAGGCTGTCAATCAGACGCAAGTTTTTTAAATGTTTCAATGCCGTCACAATCATGCTACAGGCATAGCTAAACTTAACTTGTTTAAAATCCCAAGAAAGTTGATTTTCCAGTATCAGTGAGAAATCCACTTACTCTAGCTATAAACTATAGACTTCATAAAGGTTTTGACGTCGTTTCGTATCGTTCCTAGCAGCGCATAAAGCTACCTGTAGGTACTTGGTTTGGTAACCTATCCGGTTTTCTTTTATGATATAATTTTTTTCGGATCTCCAACAAAAGATGTAAAGACGCCACCAGCAGGTCAACCTACCCGAACTGTCAAATTTTCCCAATCAACTTTGAACCTTATGTTTTAGTGATAAAGTTGAAAATTTATTAAAGAAATTGGACAGATTGAAGTAGGTTGATGTAATGTGCTGGCGTCTGTCCATGACGGAGAACAGTATGTGTCTCTTTCGTTATTATAAGCCTTATTTGAACTACTGTGGGCGTACTGATGGTTCACTGCTAGACTGCCACCGAAGAAGTCTGTTTTGCTTCTGCCGGTCCGAGCTATATATTGTAGACTCTGTTGAACGCTGCTAGGCAGCGCTGGCGTCCCGATTAGTCAACTCAGTGACGTATAATTCCGACATACATATTAAGTAGGTGTGTTACTCCTGCACTTATAGGAGACTACAGGCATGCACAATAAGGTTAACAACTAAGCTAACAAAGTCAAAATATATAACACTAGCAAGGCCCGCGGTTTCACCCGCATAAGTCTCAATCTCGTGAGAATATAGGGACAAAAACTATCCTATGTCCTAACCTAAGTCATGATCTACCCATGTGACAAATTTTCATTCAAATCCGTTCAGCCATTTTAGCGTGAAAGCGCGACATAAATCTTTTTTTTTTCCTTTATAATATTAGTTTAGATAATAGTTTATTACATTTAAAGATAAATAGAAAAAACTCTGATGAAATTTAAAAACTTTAATACAATCATGGATATAAAAAATACATTTAAAGATCCTTAAATTAAATCTTACAAACACTTCTTGAATTTTGACAAAGACTTGAAGATCGTTACATAGCCAAACGTTCAGGGATTAGTAGCTCTACATTATTTATAGTGTACATTGTGTATCACATCGTCTTACCACCCGCAGCTAGTGATGTAACAAATGGACATGTCAATCAGAGACAAGTCGACTTGTCTGACCGTGTGACGTGTTAACACGATTGTGTTTAACATGTTGGAACTTGTATCACATTGTGTGAATCAGTGTCATCTATCTATCAGTGTCATATATTTGTTTGTCTTATTTGTGCTTATATTTATATATAATTAGGTGTATTTATTATATTTATAGTTTTTAATAGGTATATATGTATATCTTTATATTTAAATAAATATTTTTTTTCCTCAATTCTCGCTATTACACCTACCACTGTTTGTCTCTGCATAACCCAAAGGTTGACTGGTAGAAAATGCCTGTGGCATTAAGTCCGCCTCTGTACATTTATGTGCTTGAAGTGTTAATAAATAAATAAATTTTTTGTGTCAAAAATAACTACTTTCTATACACATTTTCTTTTGGATATATACGGGAAAAGGGGTTCCTTTATTAGGGGATGAATTTAAAAAAAAACCCTTGCTTAGTACTCGCTATCGTTAGATACGAAACTCTTGTGAAACATTTCATGCTTTTAGACCCAGCGGTTAAGGCAGTGCGTTGAGAGACGAGGAAAACAAGAAAAAAAAAATAAGACTCTTTTAATGTCAATATTATGAATTTATGATTTTTGTATTAAGTACATGGTGAAAGGGCCTTGCAATACATATTTACATTTACATTACTTTAGCTAAGTATATTATAATGAAAACAAAATGTCATAAAAATTTCTTAGGTATAATGCTAAAGTATTAATTCTGTAATATCTCTGGTCTTGATCGAACTATCTCATAGTCAATAACGTGAAGGTGCACTTAGAAAGGATATTTCAAACCTTAAATGAAGTGATCGAAATAAACTGTCTTTTAAATGAAAATGAATAAATATTTGCAATGTCAATATTATAGGTAATATAAGCGAGGTTAAGCAGCGCGTGTCGGGTCAGTCTGTAGATAGGTGACTATTTTATACAAATCGGTACCTATCAATCCGTGCTTCTAAGTCCCCTTGTCCATGGCGCTACTCAAAAGTAACGTGTTAAAAACTGAAATCACCAATTATTAGCCAGAATGTCACAGCACTAGTATTTCAATGGCGGCCCGAACACGACGCGACCAATCACACTAGTTAATAACGCGTTAGTGAGTCGCGTCCTGACTAGCTGTCGATCTCAGCTTGTCTTATAAATATCTATAACTGCTGTTACGGATTTCAAAAGGGCAAAAAGGTATCTACGTAACTTCTAATCTAAATCAATTTGCCTAGCCTTTTCTCAACTATGTCGGTTTTTACAGGGAGCGACTGCTTACTTGAGCTCCACAACCCAGTTACTGGGTAACACGATATCTCTTGGTGAGATTGGTTGTCAGTATTTGGGCTTCTGACTGTCAAACATTTATGAATGACAGCCGGGACCAACGGCTTAACGTGCTTTCCGAGGCACGGGGCGTCTTAATATGTAATAGATCACCCATCTACAAACCAACCGCAGCAAGTGCAGCTTAACCTTCCATCGACCCGTGCGTGTTATCACTTACCCACGAGACCCTCAACTTCTAATTCAAGTATCAAATAAAATTACTACCAATGTATCTTCGCATAATACGAAAAATCAACACGTTACAATAGCAAAAGACATTCGAATACAATAAGTAATAATTCAAATACATTTTATATTATTTTACAAGTGGCAACTCTAAAAGCTTTCAGTGAAACGGTTTTCAACTTTCTTTTAGTAAAAAGATGAAACTTTTCAAAATATTCATGTCTACACGATAGAATTTTATATTTCGAAATAATACTTTTGTTTCAATGTTTTCTTTGTATTATTCTATTACTTTTATTGATTTTACTGACCATTTTATTATAATAGCATTTGGTACTGAAAAAAAAAACGAGCGAGCCTTACAGATGTCGCATGATGTGTAACATCTGACATCTCAGCTTGGTAATCAGCAACATTAAAAGGGCGGGGCCTCGTCAAGGTCGTTTCTGACGGCAAACTAGCACCGCGCGCGCTCACTGGTCAAATCAAAAAGCGCGCTACCCCGTTTTCCTGTGTCACACTTACGTCCCTTTCACGAAATCACTCCCACATAATTGCTTATTGAATTTTTTTTTTTGCAGGTTGACCAGAGGACACATCAAAACTAGATTGGTAAACATTATCCCTCTTATTCATAAACGTTTATTAAAGTTAAGAGGCGTTTGAACCTCAAAACTGTATGGTTAAACAGGCGCTAATCATAACTTAACTTTAAGCACCGTTTATTAGTATGTAGGTACCAAGTCGGGCAAGTAAACCTCGTTGGCTATATAATAACGGCCGCACGGGTAGATCGAAGATTAAGCTACGCTTGCCTTGGTCGGTTTGTGGATGGGTGTCTATCCATTACATATCCAGACCCCTCCGTGCCTCGGAAATAATTTTAAGCCGTTGTTGGTGTCAGCTGTCATTCGTAGATCTTTGACAGTCGTTACAGTCGCCAAAAGTATGACAACCATTGCAGTCTCGCCAGGCGTACCCAGTTACTGGGTTGTGGAGGTCCGATAGGCAGTCGCTCCACGTAAAATACTGTTATGCAGCTGCATCCGGTTAGACTGAAAGCTGACCTCAACATAGTTGGGAAAATGCTTTGCAGATTGACTAAGTACCAGTGTAGGTCTAACACCTTGGCCACGGGAACCGGCGGCGCGACCGACGGCGCGGCGGGCGGCGCGGCAATTCGCGCGGCGCGTGTCTCGCTGGTCGCCGCTGCGCGTGGCATGCCCAGTACATTTCCATACATTTGATTCATTCGCAAGACGCGCCGCCGGTCGCGCCGCGCGAATTTTCGCTATAGCGAATTGTCCGTGGCCAGCACGTAACGCTTGCAAGCGTAACTGCTGAAATTCGTGAGCGTGGAGTCGTAGTTGCGATTCACAGGGCTGGCAAGAGGGATCAGTTATTTGGGTTTTCTTCAGGAAATTCTCAGTAGAAGCCCAGAGTCTAGATTTATGGCTAGTGAGCAAGGCTTCCCTATAAATTGCGACTTCTAACATAACCCTCCGGAGAATAGTCTTATGTCATGTCATGTTTGGTACCATTTTTACCACCTACACTTTCCTAGATTTATATTCGCTTCATGTACGGTGTGCCAAACAAACGGCGGGTGACAGTTAACCCATCAGTTACCAGGACATCGTAACTTAACCCTTCTCTCGGCCATGGGAACGAGAACAAGTGACGTTTATGGTGTACCACAGGTTTTACTTCATTTGTCAAGATGGGTTGAAGGAGCACTGCGTAAAGTGACCATAAGTCTCGCAGTGAAAATAAAAAACGATTTTGTTTCTGTGAATTTCTATTGTTCGTAGATCTAGATAGATGTAAGACTGAATCGTTTTAGGGTTCCATAGCTAAAGAATGCCACCGGGATCCTATTACTAGTCCCCGCTGTCCGTCCGTCGCGTAGGTCCGTCTGCCACAGGGCTGTATCCAGCACACTTGAACTTTTCACAGAGTGTGTTCTACTATGGCCGCTATAACAAAACATTATGTTTTGTTGTATTATAACGGTGGTACGGAACCCTTCGAATGCGAATCCGACTCGCACATGGCTGCTTTTTATAACCAGTCTTAGCATTTAATAATACCTACATAAATCGTCCTTTTATCTCAAAACAAGTTTACCTTTAAACGCTTCTAAAAGATTAAAGGGCTTTCTTTGGTAAGTTGTGAAAACATTGGATCAGAAATAGTGTCCGTTTTAACCCATAACGGTCGTACAGACATAAGAACCGAGCAGTAGGTAATAATGGCAAGCAAGCAATCGATACAATCAGCTATTAAATACCCATTTATAAGTATTAGGTTTTATAATAAAACTACAAAAAAAAATTGGTCCTTTACATACCAGGCTGGTTGTCATTGCGTACACTAGGACCACTAATTTTAGTCACAATACAGATTTAGCTAGCTCTATGAAATCTCCTTCTTCTTTTCGTGAGGCTAGTGACTAACCTGGTGTCAGAGTTAAAGCCGCCCATGGGCCTCTGATTTGGCTTCACATGCCGTCGAGAAATATCTCTCAGGCATCCTCACGATGTTTTCCTTCACCGTTTTTGAAGCAAGTGACAATAATTATACAACACGCACATGAATCCGAAACGTCAGAGGTGCTCTTTTAAATTATCAAATACTTTTAACATTTTATTGTTATCTTTGTGCCTTTGTCTGCGACTGAATTGTAAGTTGTCAGTAAATGTTATTTTGTCAAAGCAAAAGCAGTGTTCAAAGCTCAAGATAAAAGAAATTCTATGGATAAAGTAAGTAATCTTAATATAAATGTCGTTGACATTATTACGCTAGAAGACTGAGATTGATTGATATAATAGCTTTTATGTCTTGAATAGCAATCAATTTGTAGTCGTGGTAGCTTCGTGTTGTATATAACATTGAACCATATTTTTTCTAAAATCGCCATCTTTATTCTAATACCAAGCAGAAAAACAGAATACACACGCAGAATTTATTACTTGCGAAATTGTATACACATCTCAGATAGTGCACCGTGCAATCTGCTTACCCACTGTATTTATTATTCATGGAAGTTATAGCACAGCCACAGGCAGATCTGGAATTAGACCAAAACCGAGGCCAGAATATTTAGGCCTCTACTGTGTGCTGCCTAGCGAAGGATCAATTAAGCCTATTACTTTGGTCCTGCAGGTAATTGAGTAGTTAGTGTGAGGTGAATTGTAACATCTTAATTAGTTACGAGTTAAAGGTTCTGCAAAAGCTTAAAACTAAACTAAACTGAAAAGTTTCGATTCAAATTCACGTAGATTTAAAAGCAACATTTTTCATTGTCAGAAATGTGTGCAAGATTGAATAACTAATCCGATTACAGTTGAATACACGATAACTTAATAAAACCTAGGTAATAAAATGATTGAAGTTTAATACCTGCACCCAAATGCGTAACACACTGTCAATCACAATTCTGAATAATTTTGAAGGATATTGCGAATCCATTGCTTCTTACAGGGTGGAAGGGACATCATGCTGAACCCCCCTCCGTTGTAATTTTTCGTCGGTTATTTAAAAAAAATCGGCTGTTCCATACATTTTGACCACGTAAGTATTGACCTTTTCTATGAAACATGTGTTTTTTTTAAAATAACCGACGATAAATTTCAATGGAGGGTTATTCAGCATCATGTACTGAATCCATGGTATCAGTTTTCGCGTCGATGTCCCTTCCATCCTGTATATTATGTTCGAAAAATGTTTCTGCTCAACATCGTAAACATTCATTGCGTGATTTGTTCAGCATATACATTTTTGACAGTTCTGTCAAAATGATAGCCATTGCTTCTTTAAGTATATTACGCAATTACCCCGCTGATACCTAAATCTACGAAAGGGGGGCTTGGAATCAGTGCGGGGAGGCATGATAAATTGAACTGCTTCATTGATTAATTTTGTTACAACCACAAATACTTCTCTGATCCTTGATTTAATTTGAATTTCGAATGCCAAACCACGACTTGTTGTGAGAGTGATTCTGAAAACTAGAAACCTAAAGGTGCAAATGACCCAATTTCACCCCAAATCTGTAGGGTTAGGGATTAATCGGGCGACCGATCCCAACCCCTCAAGATCTCGGATCTGTTACCTGATTAGAAATATCCCGAGATATATCGTGTACTCACCTCTACTCACCTATGTGAACCTTTTTAAAGCATCGGATTTTAGTATAAGAATCGATTGTATTCAGTAGTTTTTGGTTTTAGAAATCATTGCAACCTACCAATACCTTTTCAAGAACGTTTTTTGCTTCATGATCTTCTGAATAAATTGCCCCAAATCATTTTATTGTAATAAAGAATATTTTGAGTAAAAATATTGTTTAGTTGTTTGTATTATATGTAGTTATTTTAACGATAGCCGCTTACTAAAAACCTGAATTTTATTATCTGTTTATCAAATAATCCATACTATCCATACTAATATTATAAATTTGAAAGTAACTCGGTCTGTCTGTCTGTATGGTATCTTTTCACGCTTAACCCACTGAACGGATTCCAGTCAGATTTGACAAAAAAGGCATCCCGGGGAAGGACATAGGTTACTTTTTGTTAGAAAGATATTCGTTAAGAGGGTAATATAGGGAATGAACGTTTGTTTATGGGAAACCCAGCATTTCTTAAGTTAGGGCTATGAAATTCAAATTTATGCTCTTGGTAAGAAATAAAGAATTACGAATTTATGCATTTTTGAAGTGTTTTCGTTTATATAGTAAGTTTTTAGAAAAAGCATTATCGCGTACGCGCTGCCACGTGCAGGTGTACCTGTACTCGCAACTAAAAGGACCTAAAACATCGCATCATCAAATTGCAAACTATTTGAAGAAGTTATACTTAGTCATTGATAACAAAGTAAGTACAAAATGATAAAAAGGTAAACTAAAAGTCTCGATACCCAACCACCGAAGAAAAAAGTAACATACAACATACATAACATAACTTCAAAATCGCCAAAAACTGTTTTTGAAAAAGGGTCCTAATATGCCTCAAGATCTATTAGGAAACGGCTAGTAGAACTCAATCTCAAATATAGAAGTGTCATCAAGGAACCGTTCCTCCGAGACACTCTTTAAAAACACAGAAAAGACACGATCTGGCCGGGAATCATCGAGGTTCACAATACTAACCTGATTAAAAGGTTAGCATCAGGTGACTGTGAGGGCCAGTCTATGAACCTCGACACTTTCCCGGAAATTATATTTACTTATAAAAATAAAATAAAATGAAAATACTAATCCGTGTATGCAGAGCGAAGATTTTGTGTTTACCAGTTTCTTCGATGTGTTGTGATAGCGTTGTGTAAATTATGCGTTTTGTTGTTCGCGACGTTGTTGTTAACCGCAGATGACTGACTTTCATGTGCAAAATGTTATTATAGTATATTATCCAGCTCACTAAATATTTATGTTTTAGTAAAAGATGGCTAAATCAAAAATATTGTTTAATAACATTTACATTTCAATCCAACGCGAATTACAACATGAATTTGCTTCCTTCCATACTATCGATGTCCATACTTCCATCCATACTTATTCATACTAATATTATAAATGTGACAGTAACTCTGTCAAAAATATATTTTCACGCCTAAAAGGCTACATGTATTTAGATAAAGGCTTACGGATAGACCATGACCTGGTTTAGGACATAAGATACTTTTCGTATCCCGGCAGTACGTTCCCGTGGAATAATTTCCGTCATCCACACGGGCAAAGCCGCGAGCAAAAGCAAGTAATATTATAAATCTAATTCTAGATATTACAGCAGGACAAGCATGAAAGATTTATATTTACCGACTGAAGCCTGGACTAAGATAAAAGCTTAGGCTAAGCCGCACAAAAATACACTCCTAGTCTACGTTTACAACGGAGCTTAACTAAAGCCTGAAACTACGAATAATGAAATAATCTTCCAAACTCTGGTCCTTTGTGACGCGTGGCCGTTAGCTGCTGCCTTTGTATATACCTACTCTATCGAACACCGGACAAATTCGTCCAGTGAGATAGTCAGAATACCGATGGTCAGGACCCCGGTGTCGATTAGATTGATCAAAAAAAGTGGAATTGGGTTTTCTGTACAGTTTGAGGATTACAATTTGTGGTCAAACTGCTACTAGGAACTATTTCTATGTAGCTTCTAGGACCAAATAAATGATGATGTTTAAAAAAAAACCGGCCACCACGAATTAATATGAAATACCCAATCTGTGAAAATTTCCACTGTCTACCTATTACGGTTTATGAGATACAGCCAGCTGAAAGACAGACGGACAGTGCCCGATGGACAGCGGAGGCTTAGTAATAGGGTTCCGTTTGGCACCTTCGGGTACGGAACTCTAAAAACTGGTGTTATTCTTAGGATGACTATGTCGATACATTTTGAAGGTAGTATTTGATCTGTAATGGAGCTAGGATGCTTCATGCATAAAAAATAAGCAATCGTATCACCCTATAAAATAAAAGGATACTCTGGAAAGTCAATTTATAACACAGAAGAAAACGATCGAATTTCTATCCGCATTTTTTTTGTATCCTTAAGTACGATATTATTTTAAAAACACTCATGTTATTCTTACTGGCTCCCCTAGGAGTAATATCAAAGATTTAAGAAGTAAACGTTCTAGAATTTACGCGTAATGTAGAGTTGTGTAGTGTTTTGCAGTAGGAATGAGCTCTGACCCCGTTACCTGTCTTTACAATGTGTGCTTTAATCAACATCTAACTTACATATTCATACTAAACGAAGTATTAAACAGTATTTTTGTACTAATTATAATTCCGCTCCCACTGCACGAAATAGCGCACTAAATATACAGCAAAAACTTAATCGAAAAACGGAATCCTCACCCGACTCGAGTTTATTTTGGGGCCGATTGAATCGTTGAAATAGTAATTTGTCGCTTACATTATGCCGAGAAAAATCATCTCTAAACCCAGCTTTTATTTATACAATTTTATTCGAAAACACGCCAAACACATATTACTCTAGAACACACTCACAACAGTAAAAGGGTCTCTAATGTAAAACCACAAAGATTTAACGCCACTACTCATTCTGAGCACGAAAGGAATTCATGTAATTAAACTCGAGTCCCCAAGAATTAAAATTCATTCGCTAAAAACCGCATTCTACTAATACACTAACGTTTGAAGAGTGCATGCGGTTGAATTACATTCCAAAGCTCCAATAGATTTTGCGTGCAATTTCCGCGGCCTAAGACCTAAAAGAGTCAGTTAAAATAGGGCACGCCACTTCACAACGCTTGTCTTCACCGAATTCTGGTGACCTGAAGAGCACCCACACCGTGACAGAACCACCCCTGTGTGTACACGATCACCCACATAGAGAGTCGCCGCCCCTGCACAGCGAGCCTCGCCAGTATCGGTGGACCCGTCGCGAGGAGCGCACGTCGCTTCTTCCCACCACGAACGACCGAACGCGCCGAATGTTTTCGTATCTGGATTAATAAACGTCGATGCTTTGTGTCAGTATTTATTATAATAATATCATTACGTCACAGCGGGAATTGTGCCTGTTTGGATGTTCTGTGCGAAACCGAGGTTTTGGTCAGTGAGGTGTGATTTTCGGGTATAACTATTACCCGAGGAAGTGTCAAATTTTTGTGATTTCAGTGTACGCAATCGCCGACCGTAAGCTATTTTGAATGATTTATATTATTTTTTCTGGGTCTGCTCCGCTCGTCCGGCCAATTGAAATATATTCTCGTCTTACGTTTGTTGGGCAGATTAGATTGATGACGTTCGCTGGGATGCTGCTCTATTATTTTTTCAGCACATTTATCATCTCTGACAGTATTTGGGTATTCAGGAATTTTCATACTAAACTATTACAATCATGTTAATAGATTGATCTGAATCCACCAATTCCAAAATTGTCGACCGGAAGAATTGGTCCTTTTATCCGAAAATTGCCTTGACATAAGAAATAAACACACAAGTCGATAAATGTATTGAATACCATGGGGATGTTGACAATCCCTGTCCCATCTGGGACACTGGGTATCTGTTACACGAAGCACTTTCGCTAAACAAGCAATAGTACCCCTTTAACCAATTTTGTTTGGTCAAGTCTCTGATGGTTCGATGAAGTATATTGAAGATAGCGACCAACCAGATATACAATTTTCCAGACTATTGTAACATAATGCTCCTTTCCCCAAAATATCAGAATTAAAACCACCAAAATACTTATTGATGGAAAAAAAACATTTTTTGATAAACATAGAGGGTGATTTAAAATATTATTATTCAGCTTTGACGAAATTGGGCATCGCATAAAATGACATAAAATAAAAAAAATATTTGCATTCACTCTGGGCTTATATAGAATTTATTTGATAGCCTATTAAGAGTGAATACTGTACTGTTTACTGATATATTTCATCGTAACATGTATGTAGGGTACGAAATTTAAATGAACGTCAAATAATCCGCAAAAGTTGGTCCTATGTTAAATTAATGGCTGTTTATAAAGAGTTTATTTAATCACAGAACACGAGACAACATTTTCAGTTCAAATTAGGAACTTGGCTTACGAAGTATTCCGAATTAATTTACGCGGAATTTGTTTTACATGTTCAACTACATTAGACTTAACAAATTCAATAAATCAAGATGATTATAATGAACTCATGAATCTTTTAGACTTTCATTCTGAACGCTTATTACTTTAACCAACCTGGATTCTTTAGAAAGTGGTCTGAAAGGACCAATTTTAATAATAAAAGCTCGAGAATTTGAGTTGATTGTACGCTTAGATGGTGAAAAAAAACTTTTCCTAACTCTGCGAAGGAAACTAGGTACAACAAATCTATGTTAATGCAAATCCATTTTACACCAACCAATTTAAAAAAAAAACTCGAGAATTATAGATACTTATGCTTTTAACAACGTCGTCTAAGACTTGTCATCATATTATATCTCCAAGGATAGGGGATAATCAATAGTAATTTTCCTGGAGCTGTAATTATAATTATCTACTCGAGAATGCTGTTTGTTGATCCACAGTGCCATTAAAGGCAATTGAGTCACTCCTGGTGTATCAATAAGTGACTTATTGCTTGTGATCGTTATTGGACGTTGCGATTGATATGAAAACGACTTGAATCTATTTCTGATTTTAATAAATATGATATTGGAAAATTTGGAGAAAATTCATTATGATTAAAGACTAATCGTGGAATAGTAAGAAGAAAGTATTACTTTGTGTTTCTTTATTTATTTATTAACTATGGATGACTTACAGCTAAAACAAACATAATAAAAATAGTATAACCGATATAATTTTTTAAAAGAGTATTTTTTAATTTAACATGAACAATAATTGTATTTGCTTATACTTATAGGTATATGAGACATATCTCTAGATCTTTATCATCACAGTCGATTGACCTACACTGGTATCCCACGAACATCATCACTTCTCCTTGTACCACTTGGTGAAATATTTGTTAGACCGATATGTCATTTAGTAGTAATACCACCTGACTCAATTGTTTATTGCAATAAGAGTATTATATCTAACAGTACTTATATATATATCTAGGGAAGTATGACAGAAGATATGGGAGGCCTATAATACCTAGCGTTGAGTGATTCTGGGCTGAAATGATTATGACATCATTTCAGTCCGGTATCACTGATGATGATAATGATCTAACTATCTCTTCAGATACGTTTCATTCTTAGTCATTAACATCCTCTTTGTTGTCAAAAACTTCTCCAAGGACAAGTCGTGAACATTCCTGATGTCAAAACTTAACAATCGAGAACAGCCTTTATTCCACAATATGATTTAAGCATCTTTTCATAGACTTTCTTTTATAAAACTTCGAGGTAAAATCACATCGACTTCGTTCATATTTGTATCATTGGAAATATCTTCAAGTACAAATCCTACCTACAGAAATGTAAGTAAACACAAATTGTTACGGAAATCTCTGCGGTTGTGTTGTTGTATCTGTTTCGTTTGTTTAAGGAAGGTAAACATTTTTGTATCCATTTCGATCATATTTTTTTCTCATAATGGATATGGAATTGCATGGATGGTTTTCGGTTGAGTTTTAATTTTGTTCGTTATTTTTAAATATACAAGGTTTTGTGTTTACGTAACCTGTTATGTTTAAGTAATGAAGGTTTTTGTTTACATTTCATTGAAACATTTTCAGTTGGAATAATCGTAGGCTTGGGCTTAACGTGTATGTATTTTGAAAGCCACCATATATTAATTTATTGCGTACCTACTTGCATGTAGAATGCAATTCGTAATCTTTAAATTTTTCAAATTATTCCTTTTTTCAGTAACAAAACAACATCTGAACATGAAAATATCGACATAGATTCTTAATCTATTTCTTGTATTCACAGTTCTTTTTTTGATAACCAAGTGATGATACCGTGTTACATTTTCCAAGCTCTGCTACAGTCTAAACTTCTCTCAGAGGAAGAAAAACATATTAAATGCTTATCAAAAAACGCAAAAAACACTCACACGACCTTGCCTGATCTAATGAATATTATTGACGAAAATAAGACACACTAGTCTAGGTATCTAGATAAAATTTGGCCAAATTTTCTTACAAACCTTATAATATTTGGTGTTCTGCATTGAAATAAACAAAAAAAAGAATACATCAGACGACAAAAAATAATCTCTCAGAAATATGTCATTTGTATATAAGGATCGCTATTTTGGATGGAAGGACCAGAATTTGCTACAGGAAAACTGTGACTTTTCCTTATTGATGGAATATTTAAAATTATAGCAGCCCAGAATAAAAGCCTTGTTTATTTTCTGTGATATGAATAACGAGCACTGCCTATCAGATCAGTCTTGACAATTGAAAAGTACATGATGTAAAAATTCTTAGAGTAATAAATGTTTTCCAGTTATGAATAAATTGTGAATGGCCCTGGGTTCGAAATTCAGGTTACAAGAAGTCTTTTCCAGGTTTTAGAGAATATATTTTATGAAAGACCTTAGAGTCCACCCATGCCTTTTCAGGTGATCCCCTTCCATGTTACAAGAACCTCATAAAATAGCTAACAAAGGCTTTATTTTCATGCCAATAATCCCGTCTACCAAAAAATACAAAACAAAAACAGATCTGTGAAACATTACGAAAATCAAGTCGTCTGTCGAAAATTTCTCCTAAACCGTGTTTCGCATCAGCATGGGAATGTCTTTATCTTGTTTATGTTATAGTCAGATTTACGAGGCTGCGTAAAACAAATCGCTTGTATTCATCAGTTCGGTTTAGAACCAACGATATTGGTGGGTATTTATGCATCTGTAGCTGTGTTTGTGGTATTAACATAAAGTGATAGCTTCGGATCAGAAATAGGTTTCGTGAAAGAAGATAATTGTATTTGTTTTGACGGATGAAAGTGATGGGTACGATAAAGCATTTACGGAAAGAAATACGATAAATAGAAAATACAAGACGAAATAGAAATATTGATTTTTAATCTAAAACCGTACAAAAATACATCCATTAGCTTAGTAAGCAGTTTTGATAGGCTTTCGCTCCATGTAAAATACTCGCAATCAGAAACCCTTCTGATAATAATAAACATCTAATCTTTTTCACGTCAACTGATTATGTTAATATTGCCTTAATTCCATTCCTAAAGTAATAAAGTATTTGCATACCAAAGGACCACATTTCTGACATTGGATCGCAGTCAGTACAGATGTGTGCCGAATATCAGTAATTTACAGAGTATAAACCTTTCCAACGAAACTCATGAATTCCGACACAAATTAAATGTACGCTCGGTCGGTATTTATGTATGTGTGACGTCACTAACATAATGTATTTCTAGTTATCGTGGTTTCAAAATCTCGCTTTTGATTAGAGTTCGGGTAAATGTTTGGGGCAGCAAACTCAGGAATGTATAATTGGGAGTTAGAATCTGTTCCTATGATCCGCTTATTATAGTAAAATATGAGAAATTTTGTACCTCTGAGAAATAGGTAGAGCAAAATTTTAAAGAGGCTCAAAAATAGCCAGTAAGTAACTGGCTTTTGGAGGTCAGATAGACCGTCGCTCCATGTAATACTGGTATTCAGCTGCACCCGGCTAGACTGCAAACTGACTAGCCGCTAGGCAGATGATGACTATTATCCATACCTTGTTATAGGAAAAAACAAAAGAAAACAAGAACCCAACAGGCAGGGGGCGTCTGAAATCACTTTTAAAAGAGAAAATTTATTTGTGTTTTGTTCAATCCCTCACGACCAACTGTCAATCTATTTCAGATTGACTGTTAGTCCTGAGGGCCTGAAAATATTTCCGAAAATAAACATTTGCGTTTTAGACTTTTTGTCGGAAGATTATTCTGTATGTGTAGTAGAAACTGCCACGATTACGAGTTGTAGATCGTAGGTTTAAGTCCAGACAGGCACTTTACTTCGTGTAAATTATTTCATCACGAATGCTCTCAAAATGGTGGAAGGAAAATATCGTGAGGAAACCGGCTTGTCTTAGATCTAAAATTTAAAATTAGAAGACATGTGACATCCACCAAGCCGCACTGGGCCCTAGTGGTGGATTATGGCCCACTTCCTCTCACAAAGAGATCTGTGACCCAGCGGTGACAACGTTATAAACTGATTATGCTGTACCAAATTCTGTACTTCTTCATTTAAGTTGTCTGTCTGTGTGTAGTGTAGCTTATCTTTACGGAATACATAAAGAGGCCAGTGGCATCCACCTTAGCGTTTGATAAGATCAGCTTAACACCTGGTTTCCTGCGTGACCGTTAACTTGCTGTTCCATAGAGTTTTTAATTAGCAGTATTAGCGACTTAAATCCAATATTTATAGGTTTAGAGTCAAGGCTTCAGAGATAGACATGACAATATGAATTGTTATTTTCTTCCTGGAATATTTTTTTTTCTAATGACAGTTACAAGCTTAGAATTGGCCCGGAATCTAAAATTCTTCCTGGAATTTGGATATAATTATGTCCTGTAATTGGCATGACGCTTGCCCTGAATTAGGACTTAAAACAATTCCATTTCATAGCTAGATTGATGTCACTGTCGTAGTGGCATTAAGCTCTCCAAAAATATCCTGTACTTATTACGTTACGTTACGTTGCCTTGCTGAAGATTTTGATTTACGGACTGTCCAAGGTGCACCAGACTTACTTCAATCATCGAATAATTTTAAAAACAATTTAATAAAAACAACTTTTTACTAAAAAAATCTCATAGTAACACTGAAATTGCACCTTTATTGGGTATCGCAACAGGAGCCTGTACAAGACCTCGTTAATGCATGCATCACACTCGCTCCCAGTGGGGTCGGCAGAGTGGAACGTTACACGGTGTTCGTTTAAGTAGAGAGTAATTGGTTTGTTTTTAGATTAGGTGATAATGAGGTGCGTTTTAATGGGTGTTAAACTATTAACTGTTGTAGAATTATAACTTAAAATCACGCCTGTTTTCCCTGAAGGGCTAGGCAGAGGTGTATCTATGAGTACGCCCACATTTCGCCAGTTATGTTTTATTCCCGGGCAACACTGGGCGAGCCTATTGCCGTCAACCGGGCACACATCCAGACTTTGGACTGCTACTGAGAAATTCTTATTATTATAACACTCTCTGACCTGGGAATCAAACACATAACCTCATGTTCCACAGAAGCGCTTAAGTCCGCTAGACCAACGAGGCAGCGGTTTTAGAAAATAGACGAGGAAAATACCAGTTTTTAAAATTGTTATTCCATTTCAAAATCTTGTGCATATTTTATACAGGATATTTACGTACGGATAACCAATTTATTATTATGTAATAGGTCAAGGTCTTTCCGTGGGTGTCTGTAATGGTGACAATAGAATTATGTAAATTAAAACACGATCGGTACAGTCACTGCGATTTTTTTTTAGCTAAGAGCTGTGGGTTCTGTTTCTTTATGGATTCAGTACTTGTCAAGCACATAATTTGTGGTTATGAGTATCTTTATTTGTATACCAGAGATTTGTGTTTAGGGGTTCATTTATAAACGTTGCTTAAAGTTAAGCGAGATTTAAATGTCAAAAAAATGACGGCTAAGCAGACGTTAATCATTACTTAACTTGAGGCAATGTTTACAAATAATGGGTTCAAACGCAAAAAAATCTAAGTCAATGTAAAATTACAAACAAAAAAACATACGAAAAAGGTCCTTCAGTGTTACAAAAATACATAAAATAACCAGATTATAACAATATTAGTCGCGGAAAGCAAGTTACAAAGTATAATTATTCAGGACGGTGTCACAACGCGCACCATTAATATTAGTCCATCGCCTGTCCCTAACAAACTCGCCGCCTCCCAGCCAGCTTCCCCTTTTTTGTATAATTTTGTAGATAGCTGTACTTTTTATATTGAGAATTGTGAAGATCACAGGTTCAAGAGATACGACGTATTTTAGTAAAATAAACGGCAAAAACAGTCGATAACACCGCTCATACCGACATACAATACATTTGAAGGGTACAAAGGCAGTGGTATTGTATCTCCAAAGCTGGTCCATCCGAATATGAAAACATTTTGCCACCCTTCAGTATAAGGGATTAGGTTCCTTAAGGAGGCAGCAGCACCATCCTGTCTACTGCTATAAAAGAAGTAAAAAAAAAAAAAAAACCAAATAACCTGACTGCAAAAACATACAACTCAAAACAGAATAAAAACAAGCATTACGTAGAATCTATAGAATTTTGTATTTATCACCATATTTCCGGTTATTTTTCAGGTTTTAGTTTTTTATTATTTTTCATTCCAAATTACATTTAAACATAGAATTTGTATATATCTTTGTAATCACCTTTCAATAGAGAGATATATTTATTGTTGAAAATATACATTTTGGCGCCAACATTTTAGAAATTTAATAATTTTACAAATCTAACGACATTACATTCATCAAAATCGGTTTAGCCATTTCGTAGTTACGAGGGAACATAGAGACGGACATACATATAAAACATACAGGTCCAACACATAACCCTCCTTTTTTGGCTTCGCCGCAGTCGGGTAGAAATACTAAATCGGTCATCACTATAACCAGTAATTAAGTACTATAATTTATGAGGAATGATTGATTATAAAAGCAATAGGATCGCACTTCTCAACTCTTTGAAATTGTCAAGAATGGATGTTGGAATGTTCCATGGTATTTTAGCCAAGCCTACTTCTAAAGCAGCAAAAATATTGTATACCTTTTTATTATATAATAAATTAGATTAAGTTATTTTTTGTATGATTAACATCGTCGCATAAGCGTACAAAAATCCCTTAAATAAAACAGATAAAAAATTTAAAAAAAAAGCAATAGGATGGATACCAACTTCCTTCTAACTGCGATGACCAATTCTTCTGCCAAGCTGGAATAGTTTGGTCGTCGGTATTGGATGGTTCTCTAGCATCAGCATCTTCCTGCCCTTGTCCAATGTTACTTGGGGTCGGCACAAGACGTTTTTTCTTGGAAGTGTATTGAGTGCCGCTAGCGGCACTTTATCTGTATCGGATAAAGTGCCGCTATTTTTAGCATAATAGTGGCGGCTAAAGTGCCGTAAGCATTGCATAGTCATTGTCAGTGTCACTTGTTATTTTGATTGATTGTTGAGGTTAGTTCGCTTCCTCTTTGTATTGCTTGATCGTATTTGTTTTAGCAAATTATTTCAAAAGTTACTACAATTGCTGAATTTACGAAAAATTAAGTAAAACCTAAATGAAAATGGCTGAAAGGTAGGTTAGATTAGGTTAGAACTGTGACCACACAACGCACGAGCCGAGTGAGCGGAGCGAGCGGTGCCGCGGCAGCAGCAGGCGAGTAGAATGTAATGTTTTGGGAATGTGGTGTTTTACAGCGAACTAACCTCAACAATCAAACAAAATAACAAGTGACAGTGACAATGCAATAATAATATTATAATAATTATTAGTTATTTATTTTCCATAAGTAATGTACAAAGTAGTTATGCGCAGCATTTACAGCGTAGGACTTACAAGTGCACAGAAATTTAATCAATGACTCCAGAAATTTGAATACTTACGGGACTTTAGCCGGGACAAAGCAGCGCCATTATAATGCCGCTAGCGGCACTTTATCCGATAGGGATAGAGTGCCGCTAACGGCACTCTATATGCCGCCTTTTTTCTTCTATTCTCCCGTCACCCGTCACGCTACCATTTACTCCTTTTCATATCGTTGCTCACATGAACAATCCATTCATCTTTTCTTTGGTCTTCCTCTGCCACTCCATCCATTAACATGTATGTTCATAACTCTTTAAGTCACATCATTACATCCGGTCCTTTGCTGTGGTCATCTGAAAAAGCATTTTTTGTCGTATCTGTAACATTAATTTATTCCATGTCCAACATGAAAGGATTTGTTTTTCGATTTGATCCCTCGATGTTATCTTGTTTGTTATTTTAAAAGTTAAATTAGATTCAGACATTTGTGGTGTTTGCTTTGAAATATTAAATTCGATGCAGCCACCGATGTTTGAGCTCAAGAAAAACATTGAGTTTATTTTGTGTTTGTTTTGACTAGAGTTAATATTGACAGACGACCCATCTGTCAAAGTTACGGGTTATTAATAGACCCTTGTAGATCTAGTGGCTCAGAAGGATGGAAAAACATTCTACACACAAAATTATGAAGACAATTTTTTAAGCTTTTCTCGTCCTTGTTGAAATCTACTTAAGAACTAGGTTGTTGTTTCTGTAACATACTTTATTATAAACTACTTAATAAATACCACTTCACAGTAAACCTCTGCGAGGATATCTGGACTATTTTACATGAGCTTAGTCGACCTTAGTACTTGTCATTAGTAGCTAAGCATATCCGCTAGTCGTTTAGTTAATAGGATAAGATCACATTCTGTTCACTTTCACTAATACTAAGCGCTATGTCAGCTTGTTTACACGTTGCGGCAAGTGACACGTAACTAATCATTCGCTACCAACCTTTTGTGAGCTATGCATAAAGTCGTCGCTCCATAGCAGCCCCCGGCTGAGATACGCGCGACCCTCTACGTTTACTTTGGACAAAAATGTAAGCGGCGTCCACTACGACCCACCGTCACGCTACACGCGAATGCGTGTATGTGGCAAACAAATGAACAGCGGCAGCTGACGTAGCAATCCTCTCCGTGCACATCCTACGAAGCACTGGATGGTCGACTTTTCCGTTGGCCCGTTCCTTCTCTGTATGTGGAGCCGTTTTCTATATTAGTGCAGTTACTGGTCGATGTTATCATAAAACTGCCTCGTTGGTCTAGTGGTCGCAATCGCTACTACTGAGCATGAGGTCTTGTGTTCGGTTCCCCAGGTCGGGCAAAGTGTTATTGGGTTTTTTCATCAAGAGTATCTCAGAAGCAGCCTGAGACTTAAACATAACTGACAAAATGTAGGTGTACTATATATATTCATGTGTTATAGCTACACCTCTACCTAATCCTTCGGAGATTACAGGCGTGATGTTACGTTACAGTTATTAATATTATCACAAAAATAGCTTAAAGATATGTTTTGGACGTATGTAGATTTCAAGTAGCCAATGATACTTCAATACGAATTCAACGAGCAACAATTTCTTTGAATCGTTTCAACCGTTTCGTTAGCGACTGTTTATTTTTATGTTCCTTGTTTATTGGAGTTTCTGCAATTTTGAGTCTAAATCATTTTGGACGGTGAATCGTCTCTCGAACTCATCTGCTCATATTCGTTCGATTGAATCGCCTATTTTGAAGTGCTAAGACATGTGAACTAAGTTTTGGTAATTAAGTGGAGCTGAAAAAACGGCTAAGTACGAGTCGGACTTGCACACGAAGGATTCCGTACTGTATACAAATCGAACAAAAACGCCTAAAAACAAGTTTCTTGTAAGTTTAATTATAACTTTATTTAATTTTTGTAATTTGTTGTTATAGCCGCAATAGAAATACAAAATCTGTGAAAATTCCAACTGTCTATCTATTACGGTTCCTAAGATACAGCCCGCTGACAGACATACGTACGGACGGACAGCGGAGTCTTAGTATTAGGATTCCGTTTGTCATATTCTATACGAAAATGTTCTTGAATTGTTTATATTACTCGCCAATCGCTGATTAATACTCGTGCCTTCTCTATATGAGAAAAATCGTTTGCAGGTTAATTATGTACAATTTAATAATAAAATTTTGTGATTCGTGCCTAATATAGACATAGATTCGTCCTTATTACATGGCGAAATGTGGGGAAACACGTGAGGTGCGATGTTGTGTGGAATAGTAGTCATCATCATCTGCCTAGCCTTTTCCCAACTATATTGGGGTCGGCTTCCAGTCTAACCGAATGCAGCTGAATACCAGTATTTTACATGGAGCGACTGCCTATCTGACCTCCACAACCCAGTAACTGGGTAATACGATACCCCTTGGTAAGACTGGTTGTCAGATTTTCGGGCTTCTGACGACCCGTAACGACTATCAAAGATCCACGAATGACACCCGGGACCAACGGCTTAACGTGCTTTCCGAGGCACGGAGGAGTCTCGGTATGTAAAGATGGTCACCCATCCACAGACCAACCCCGGCAAGCGTAGCTTAACCTGATGGATCGACCCGTGCGGCAGTTATTACTTAGCCACGAACTCCGAATAGTAGTCGCAGTCGGTTAATTGATACAAGGGCGGGGGTGATGACAATCTGGTCTCTTTTAACGCTACCAAAACACAAGCGTGTCTTTTTACCGCCAAAAGGAGTCGTTTTGACCAATTTCCTACTTTTCGGGGTACATCTGTTCCTGTAACTGATCGGCTCGAGCTCCTAGGCATGGAGTTCAAAGTCAAAGTCAAAGTCAAAGTCAAATAATTTATTTCATTTAGGCACAAAAAAGGCACTTATGAACGTCAAAATTTACAAAAAAAAGATATAATAATTGATTCTAGTCGCCCATTCCAAAAGGTCGTTTTCGTATGGAGAAGAATGGGCAAGAAACTCCACCGTTACTCTTTTAAAATATTTTCACAATATTCTGTATACATTAATTATATAATTATATGTGAAGACGATGCACCTAGAATAAGATTACTATACCACGATAGGTAAAAAGAATGAAAAATGAAGGAATGACATAAATTAATTATGTGATAGATGCATGGTGCTCACATATTTACAAACATTTTAACAAGTACTACTAATAATAAGTCAGTGTGTGAGTTCAAGTAATCACAGAATATAAAATTAATGTTTAAAAAAATAATATTATACAATTAAATTGGCAACCAGTTTGATTTTGTCTAGATTCTAAATTGTCCTATGGAGCAGGACCAGCATGTTTCCAAGCATTTTTATCTTGGATATAATCCTCTAATTTGTAATATGCTTGTTTACAAAGTGTACTTTTTATATGAGTTTTAAATTTTCTTTCATTTAATTCTAATATATCACAAGGTATTCTGTTGTAACATTTAACACAGTACCCCATATAAGATGTATTTACTTTAGATAGTCTGAAAAATGGTTGATCTATTGTTGGCATCTGGTCTCAACTTCGGCTCCAGCATCGAGTACAAAGCTCAAACTGCGGCCAAGAAACTGGGCGTCCTGAATAGAGTTAAGCGATACTTTACGCCTGGACAGCTTTTAACCCTTTACAAAGCACAAGTCCGATCTTGCATGGAGTATTGCAGCCACCTTTGGGACGGCTCAGCTAAGTACCAACTTGCTGCGCTTGATTCGGTGGAACGCAGAGCTAAGAGGCTCATCGGCGACGTTAAACTGTTGGATGCCAAGCTTCACAGCTTGGCTCATCGCCGCAAGGTTGCCTGCTTGTCGGTCTTCTACAGATTGAACTGCGGCGTGTGTGCCCATGAACTCCACGACCTCATTCCACCGGCCCCCTTCTACCATCGGACATCTAGACGCACTGCAGGTTACCATCCCTACCTAGTTGATATTCCACCAACTCGCACTAAGCGTTTTCAAACATCTTTTATAATGCGCACAGCAAAGGAGTGGCTCCCAACTCCTGCCTGCGTCTGTGTTTCCGAACGCATACAACCCGAATCTATTCAAAGTAAGAGTGAACAGGCTTCTTCTGGGTAAGCTCACTCCACCGTTGACTTTGTCTCTGTCACCTCTGACCTAGACTAGAATCGGGAGCAAACCCAGGTAAAAAAAAAGGGGCTGGTGTTATATGGTTTAGAAATAATCTATGCCCAATTCCTTACTTCGGTTACACATTAGGAATTTAGGAATAGGGCCTAAAAAGATTCCAGTGAATTGAATCTTCTCTTTTTAGAAGTCGCTTGATAATTAAATTAAATGATATGTAAAACTAAAGTATCCATTTAGACCGCCCTATTTTCACTATCTCATTTGTTCTCGTCATTTGGTCGACAGTTATCGATTCTTGTTTCAAAACGAATGCGGATAAAAATAGCCTTGTGTGCTCACACTTTGTTGTTTCTATTATGTATTAGATGCACTTTAGCTGATGGGCTGGGATGACGTGTGCCTGCCATTTTGTTTTGTTTTGATTTGTGCGTAGAAAGATGGAATGTTGAACTGTGGTGATGTTTTGTATGAGAGTATTGACGTGTAATTGGTGTAGAGGATGAGTGATTGGCTGCGGATGGGATGAGGGTTTTGTAATAAGGAATCATTGCTTTGTTATCGTAACTTATTTTTAATATGTAACATCTTTAAGCTCGTTTTCCTGCAATCAAAAACAAAATAATCAAGTCTGAGTGATTTGGTGAAAAGGGACGAAAGTATGTAACAGGAAGCCAGGGAAGCGCGGGCTATTTGATTTGACCAATGAGCGCGCGCAGTGCTTTAGTTGAGTTGGTTAGGTAACAGTGACGGTGCTAATAGTGGTGATGATGATGAAAATTGTTATCATATATACGTCAGCAATGACGTCAGATGTTACACATCATAAAGCGACTACTGTAAGGGTCGCTGTTTTTTTTTTTTAATTTTATAATCAAATGTTATTTTCTGACAGCCTCATGCGTCCAGTGCTTACTAACGCGACTACTGAACATGAGGATTCGATTCCCAGGTCGGAAAAAGTGTAAAAGGGTTCTTACCATCAGAAATTTCTCAGCACCAGCAGTTTGGCGTCTGAATTTTCTACCCGGTTGGTGGCAATAAGTTCGCCCCCTATTATACGGGGATTAAACATAGTGGCAAAATATAAACCACTGCCTACGCTCGAGAAATTACAGGCGTGATTTTAAATGTTGTGTGGCGTCAGTCTACAAGTCTTCTGTCAACAGTTTATGTCAATGACATTATTCTTGTAAATAAATTTAATTACGACTTTAACCTAACTGACACAAATCATTTCTTTTCTCTACACATTAACACAAATGTATTTCCTGTGCGCTCACGGCGCTAAACGAAATGGGGGTGACAGAAATATATCATTATAATTTGTGGTTGCTACACGGAATTCGGAATCTGACCTGATTTGAATCGGAACGGGATTAAATATAATTTGTAGGAACGCAATCCTGGATCCAGACTATGTAATTGTCAAGTTCAAGGGTTATATATATTATGGTTTCAAGTTGGGTTTTCGTGATTCCTAATCAAAATAAAATAAATTTGGTTGGTTGTGGTTCAATCAATTTATCAACTCAGCCTCTGCTGGACACAGGGCTCTCCCAGGCTGCGCCACAACAACCTTTCTAAGGTCGTCGTCCCTTCTAGCTGACCCGATGTTTCTGTCAATTGGTCCAACTCAACATTGTTCAAGACAAAATTGGATTTAGAGATCAGATTCTGATGGCAGTCACTTACTGACACATGTCAGATACTGACACTGGTTAGGTTAGAAGCAAATCATAACTTTGGGAAAGGCTAGGTAATAATGATAGCACTTTTTTTTGTTGGTTAACATTGTATACAGTACTAGCCACCCACGCCTGCTTCCTCCGCTGCAACGTGTATTGTAAGCACATCAAGATTCCAGACAAGCCTTCCAAAACAAATGTTCTAAAATATAGTGAAAACTACATCAAATCCATTACGCAGTTTAGAAGATCTGAGCGGTCACATAGACAGACATGAAATGCGACTTAGTGATAAACCTATGTATACATATATTTAGATATACCTAGCATAATACATAACTAGCCTAGTTAATGTACCTACTGCTGGGAACACAGGTCTCTTTGAGTGGGAGTGGGCTGTTATCCACCACGCGGACCCAGTGCGGGTTGGTAGATGTCACATATCTTCGAATTTTTGGTTCTAGGACATGCTTGCCTCACGATGTTTTCCTTCACCGTTTAGATATAGAAGCCTATATACATATAGTAGGATTTTGATCAAAGCTGCTGTTATCACACCGGGGCGGTTTGATAACAGCAGTTTTACGTACTTTTTGTGGTTTCTCAAAAGGAAAAAACGGAACCCTTATAGGATCACTTTTGTCTGTCCGTCTGTCACAGCTAATTTGCTCCGAATCTAAGGGACCGATTAAGTTGAGTTTTGGTACACATATGTGTTTCTATGACCCAAACACGGACGTGTAACGTAAATAAATGAATTTTGAATATGGGACACTTTTAGGGTGCAACAAAGAAAATAAAAATAAAAGGTTTGCGAACTGTACTGTGTGACATATCAAATAAAAAGGCTTATTGCAAGAATCACAAATACGTTTTCGTTATAATTTTAAAATAAATACTTCTAAAGATATTTAAGAAAATAGATAAAACATAATCATTCCCCCCCATAACTCCGAAACTATGGAGCCTATTTTTATTTATACAAAAATTAGTTCTGTTCTTATAGATTACAAGAAAACCTATAAGAAGTCTATGGTCTTAGAATAACATGGTAAATCATTCAATATTATGCGTACAAACTTACATTTGCAGTTGGAATGTATGGGAACATGTTTTTCAACTACAATGTTAAGTTTGTTCTTGCGATAAATTCATCGCAACTACGGAACCCTTAATAATTGTGCGTGGTCCGACACGCACTTGACCGGTTTTTTTAGTAATAAAGTCCCGTATTGTTTCCATTTCATTTGTACAAAGCTTTTTATTTGCAGATACTTTTTTCAGAGTTTTGTTGAGTCCCACGTGAAAGGTTTAATGGGCACTGCGCTAGTTCATAGAATATGAAACTATTGGCCATACAAACAGTTTTGTTCAACAAAATTTATTCGTGTTTGTTGTGAATTTTTGCGGATGAAATGGGAGTTGTCTGTAATCTATTTTTCAATGAAGAACTAACTAACTATACAAATAAATACAAAATCAAAAGGACACTTAGGCGTCGAAGTATTCGACCGCATCGCTGTTATCCGGCAACGTGCCCAGAAGACAGGCGCATCGCCACCATTTTACAATTAGAATGTAACCAGTTTTACATTTTTTGTATTACCAAGCACGACTGTTAAATATAACTGTACCTATTTATTTATTTTTTAAACGTAGCCCCACACTAGGAATTTCTCCTGTATCGTGGGTGCGTTTACAAACATTAAAGCTCACATACACAAACAGACAGACCCAGAACAACTACTCTTGTAGGCCATACAAATATTTGTTCCGTGCGGGAATCAAACTCGCGACACGCGGCGCAGCAGTCAATCGCTTAACCACCGTTATATTAGACTGCCTCGTTGGTCTAGTGGTCGCAAGCTATTAGCTACTGCTGAGCATGAGGTCCTGGTTTCGATTCCCAGGTCGGGCAGTGTAATTGGGTTTTTCTTTCTGGAATTTCAGATTTGTGCCCGGTTGATTGCAATAGGCTCGCCCTCTAATACATGGGACTTAAACATAACTGGCGAAATGTGGGTGTACACCTCTGCCCAACCCTTCGGGGAAACAAGGATGATGTTATGTATAATTTTCTTGTAAAAATCCTCAGCTTAGGGGTAGATTACACACAAAACACTCGTGTTCGATGGAGTATTGTGGCGCATGAAAAGTCTGCTAGCCATATACATACTTAGGTACCTACTATGTATATTTTTCTGTTGTTTGCGTTAAGCTTGGGTGTTTAGGTTTTATAATAAGTCTGATGAATGGCTTTAGGCAGAATGAGCCTAGAGGTAGAGCCATTTATCAGTCTTTATACTGATAAAGGTGAAGGTAATTTTTTAACAAATTGTTGGCACTAAAATAAAATCATAGGAACATAAAGAATGAAAACAATCCTTAATTTTTAAAGAAATCCCCTTTTTTCATGCTAGGTATACTGGAAAGACCATGTTTTTTTTTTCTTATTTTATACCTAATTTTCCAGGACAGACATAAAGAGATTATAACACTACTAGTCAACAATCATAAGAAAGCTAGGCTACAATCTTTTCTAAGGAAACCGAAACTCACTCGAAAGTCGCACATATTCGCACTATAAATATGAATAATTTCACCTACATTCGTATTCCCGGCTAAACCCGTATGAACCCGGCACTACACTCACATTTAGCTACGCTTGACCCAAATACCGTGTGCGCCCGCCTTTATGGAAAGCGTTCCGTGAACAACTTGCTTTAGAAAATTTTGTTTTATTCAGGACGCAAGAAGGAAGAGGATAGTTATAGTGGCTTGAAGGTTCATAGACAGAGTTAAGAGGCCCTAGCACGTAGTGAATGTCATGGAAATTCGAAGGATTTTAAAATAGAAAATGCTCGTTTAACACAAAAATATATATTTAGTCAGGTGCGGAGCGGCGCCAACAGCCTCTTGGTCACTGTGGCCGATAGGGCGGAAGGTCTGTCAGGCACTGGATCAGGACTTAAGTATTGCCTTCAAATCGTGCCTTGAAATAATGTTTCTTTTAAAGTTTAGGAGCATGAGGAACAGGGTGTAAAGTTCACTCATCCACCATAGAAAAGGGAGGATCCTCCAACCAGACGGTTGTTGTGTCTGGCGGGCCGACTGCCCGACTGTTGATTTCGGATAGTCTTATCTATGTATGTCGTTCGCGCGGTAAACTCTAATTGCGCGATGCAGGATTTGTGTGACGTCATGTCTTTGATGCGTAGTTCGTATGTGGCGGTGTAACCGCTACAAAAGTATTGCATATTTGTTTATTGTTTCTATATATATTGTAAAACAAAGTCGCTTTTCGCGTTTGTCTGTATGTCCGCGTTGTTCTTCTAAACCACGCAACAAATTTTGATGAGGTTTTCGCCATCGTTTAGAGAATTTATTCCGAGAGGTTTATTTGTATATAATGTATTAAAGTTACATTTACCTAAGAAATATCGATGTTTTGTCAAGTCGTAAAAACCGTGCGAAGCAGGAGTAGGGCGCTAGTTATTAATAAATGTCACATTATTAATGATGACTTTGACATTATTGTAATGATTTTGACATTGTTATTAATTATTTTGAAATTATTAGTAATTACTATCAAAATTTTCCAAATGTAACACTAGTGTTTCAGATGTGTATGTAATATAATAACAAATTTGATTTTATGATCTGTAAAATAAATGATTTGATTATTTTGTCAATGACATACGTGTTATTATAATTACACTAGCGACTCAGAGAAGGAAAATGTGAGAAAACCAACCATCGAATTGCGTAACACATTTACAAGTGCAATGCCATTTATTTTGCCAATTCAACAATATTAATTTCATTATTTACGTTGTCGAAGAGACGAATTTTTCAAATATAAAAAAAAACAGTTATTTCAGGCAACACAGGCGCATAGAAAAATACCTTAACCTAAACGTACATATTTTAATAACACAAACTTGTGTTAATAAATAAGGCTTAGACTATGTTAGTAGCACTTCACTTTGCACTAGCTTGACACGGGGGACAAGTTCCACTTGTCCGCGGAAGCGATGGAACACCACGTCCTGCGTCCAATAGTCTTCTTCCATAACGAGGGGCAGATAACAGTTCGCACGCTCGCTTACTCGCACGACGAACGCCTTGAAATTGACGTTCCGATGCGATTCGATTAACTGCATAAAGCAATGGATTAAGAATTTCCTTCAAAGTACTTCGTAACTGTGATTGTGTGTTACGCGATTGGGATGCAATAAAATGGAGTAACAATAGACCTAACATGAGTTTTGTCAAAGAGTTTTCCAAAGAAGAATAAAATTAGGTACTTAAACTCTGTTGCGAACCCATGTGTATTTTTCAACTTTTTCTCTGAAAGAGTTGCTTCTATATCTATCTATACATTATTATAAAATAAAGTCGCTTTTCGTGTCTGTCTGTGTGACCGCGTTGTTCTCATAAAATACGCAACAGATTTTGATGCGGCTTTCACCATCATTTATAGAATATATTCCTGAAGGTTTGTGTGTATAATACAATAAGTACCTGGGCACCTCTGCTCGGGTGAAAATAGAGAATGCTCATTTTATATGTAATACAGGATAGATAGTTCATACTAATTCCATGTATAGTACATATTTACTGATTCCACGCTGCCATGATAGTAGGCAGTTACTTATTCCATGTTGCCGTGTCATTAATCTAAGTTAGCCATCTTGTTCGCTCCCAAACCCTAATATTGAAAATTTCATCGAAATCGTTAGAGCCGTTTTCCAGAACGTGGTTACATATACAGGGTTTCCGGTAAATAATGGGTAACCTTGAAGTAGCATATAAAATATCTTATGACCGGTCTAAAAAAAATACAAAAATCTAAAAATCCCTAGTAGTACCTAAGATTTTTAAATAACTTTTTTTACCTTATTTTACATTCTTCTTCACCAAAACCACAAATGAATGAATTCCATCGGTTATTTTGCTGTTGTAATATTTACATTGACTATGCCGACAGAGAAGCAGTAAATAATGTGACTAGAAATAGAACAATACTTTTTTTTTTTTAAACTTATATTTAGGTACTTTTTTTTTTTTTTTGTATTTTTTCTAGAACAGCCGTCAAGTCTATTAGTTGCTATTTCAAGGTTATCCATTATTTACCGGACGCCCTGTATATAAATATTGCTCATTTAAATGTATAGGATATTAAACTTACATCATTCAAATTCAAAATATTTTATTTCACATAAACCTACATGGGCACTTATGAAACGTCAGAAGCTAGGTGCACGGCTCCAATTGGTCGTTTCCTATGGAGAAGAGCCGGCAAGAAACTCCACGGTTACTCTTTTAAAAATAATTGGTTTTTACAATATTTTCAAATAACAGTGTTATTAGGTATGGGAGGACAGTGTAGGTCTTTCAACAAGTACCAGATACTTAACAAAATATGGTCAACAATTATACAGTCCACTAAGCCTACAGCGTTCTCACATTCACAAAATATAATAAAGAATATGTAATTAATATTGAGAGGCACATTTTCAAGGTGACATAGTCTACGTGGTATATCAGTTGTAAAAGGCAAAATTGTTACCACTAAACATTGTGAGTGTCATCGCCCTCTACCGACGCAAATAAACAAAACTTCGGTTACTTTACTATTTTCGTCGCAGAAACCAGTATTTACTATTACTACAATGTTCTAGTATTTGTCTAAACTTAGACAGACTAAACATTACGGGAATGGTTCAAAACAAAACTTCATTCATAGATTAGTAGGTAGAACTTACTTAGTTACTTACTATGAGTTTCTAGTTTAGTCAAGTCTTATTTTATTTTTATTATTCTTCTTCTCTCATAAAGGTAAAAACTATACAGGCTGTTGTAGTGTTTCATTGATTACACCAAAGCCTTTGATTGTGTGGCGTGGAACAAGCTGTGAGAGGTTCTAAAAGACATGGGTACGCCTCAGCATCTTATTGACATAGTCCGATGCCTCCACAATTACAACCGCTCTTTCGTCAAAATAGACACCGACTGTTCAAATGTATTCTCCATCAAGAAAGGCGTTAGGCAGGGATGCATCGTCTCACCTCTGCTCTTTAATGTGTATGGAGAGCATAGATGGAGAGTATATCATTCCGAAACCTCTTGAGGACTGGGAAAAGAGGTTTGCCGTTGGTGGAAAGCGCATTTCCAATCTTCTTCCGTTCTTCTTGCTAAGACATATGACGACATGAAGGAGATACTTACAGAAATACATAGATTGGAGGCGGAAAGTAGCAAATTAGGATTGCAATAAATAGGCAGAAAACCAAGCGTATGGTGATAGATCGTGCCGGAGAGCTATCGGGCGTCTTTATCATCCAAGACTACATACTATGGACTATTAAAGAGGTCCAGTGATCACCATCCTCAGTAGTACCGATTTAGGAAGAAGAATACAGGGACAAATTAAAAAAAAACTTGTCAAACTTCACAGAACTGGTGGGTATCGATATCAAAATGACGAAAAAACAAAGATTTTATAAACTCTTTAACAGCTACAGCTGATTACGGTATCGACAGCCGCTGGTAGTGTACTTACTTGAACTTGTGAATTTAAAAGATTTTTTTCCTTTCTTTTTACCCTTTTTAGATATCGATACCCATCAGGTCTCATCATAAATTAAATAAGCTAGTCAAACTTTGTGAAGTTTAACTTATTTAATTTATACTGTATTGATGATAATGTAAATAAATTGGGATAATGGCAAGAGAATAATGATATTATAAATAATGTAAATACTATCACCATCCCTATTTCTGCCGCCAAGCAGCGTTGCTGTATTCCGGTTTGAAGGGAGCCGGTGTAATTACAAGCACATAAGTCAACATTTATTTTGGTTTGGATGCCTGTGGTATTGCAAATGTCTACAGGTGTCAGTGACCACTTACTATAAGGTGGGCATCCTGCTTGTTTGGCAAACCACAACATAATGCAGCATTTATCGGGAAGCCAATAAAATTAATGAAAAATGAATCTGCCTCCCCTTTTCCCAACTATGTAAGGGTCCACTGCCAGTCTAACCGGATGCAGCTAAATACCAGTGAGCACAGATTTACATGGAGTGACTGCCTATCTGACCATAATGCAGCATTTATAGGGAAGCCAATAATCAATGAAAGTTTGCTGTTAATATTAAGTTCCACCCAAATGAGTGTACTTAACCCAAAACGATATTAATTAGGATATGTAAATATTTGTAAATTGGATCAAATTAATTTTAATGGAACACTAATTTACCGATGAATATTATTGCAGTGTTGATTTAGGAACTGTTTACTATTTGATTTTTCAAAACAAATGAGATAAGTATTATTAAGAATTTCATGGGAATAAATTTATCAGAAATATAAAAAAGCTCTCATACAGAGAGGGGATAAAATAAGCATCGATCACCACGCGTGTTGACTGTGTATTGGCGATTTCGTGAACCAGTATTGTCATTGGGCAGCGTGAAAAGAATCTCCACATAATAACAATTAGATACCTATACTAGATGGTATAGTTACTACTATACAGGGTGGCAGGGACATTGACGCGACAAAAACCTGATACCATTGATTCAGTACATGATTCTGAACCCCCCTGCGTTGAAATTTTGTAACCGACGAAATGTTTCTCCACCCCGCGGCCCCGTATAGAAAGTAACCTGTCAAACAGTAGTGTGCAGATAAGAATCTGCACACTACTGTTTGACATATTTTTAACCCCCGACGCAAAAAGAGGGGTGATATAAGTTTGACCGCTACGTGTGTGTGTTTTGTGTGTCTGTATAAGGTACCGTAGCTCTTAAACGGGTAAACCGATTTGAATGCAGTTTATTTAATTTGAAAGAAAGTTTTCTAGAAATGGTTCTTAGATATGTTTTATCAAAATTGGTTAAACCGTTTTAAGATTATAAGCTTGATGAATGGTGAGCGTCTTACACAGGTCTGATCGTTTTGAAATTTGGTATTCTGTTACTTCAATGATATTAGAAGAACATACCTTGAACTAATGCTGCAGCATAACCTGGAATTTGCAGGATACCCAACTTCCTTACCAACTTAAAGCACAGGTTTCGTGTTTGGGCTCAATGAATAGGGTTATAGATAGTTGGCGAACAGGGTCTAGTAATGGAGTAGGAAAGAGAAATGAGGAAATGTTTGTGTCGGGGGTTTTTAAATTTTAATATGATTTCACTTGTCAATACCTCATGCCAGCATGAGGAGAGAAGTAGTGGTGTCTTAAACTGTACTTAAAGGTTCATAATTATATTGTTGAGCCTAAAATTAGGTCGAAAGGGTCCGTATAACACGTCTTTTAATCATACACATTTTAAAAAGTTGCTGTTCAGCTTCCTTAAAAGAGGGATAGGCTGTCTCTAAAATCTCTGTTATAAGCTTCACGGTAAATCTGTCATGTTTAAATATTATTCATAATCTGCTTTTAGTAACTGATAGCCACACTAGACGGTATTTAATCGTGTGTCAGACAGCACGCTCGCGCGCTTGGCAGTCGGCAGCGTTATGTCTCATGTGCGTGTCCAATAAGACAGCTGGCATTCCTATAATGGCTTGAGGATATCACTCATCTTATTCATAATATTTTGAAAATAATTAGACCAGGTGCAGTTTGGAAATCACGATTTTGGATGAGGTGAAGCGATGCTCATTTATTTTCTTTCGTCCTGAAGGTCCTATCATTTGAATCAACCTCATCTCAGCTAATAATTAAAGCCTGCTTATTTATTTCAAGGATGATTAGCAGCAATAGTTTAATATCAATAGTATACTGCAATCTCGAATCTATTTTCTAAGCTAGATATTGCAGCAATCTCCATTGACGAAATTTAGAATTTAGGAATTTCTCCTGTACTGTGGGTGTGTTAACATACATTTAAACTCACATACACAAACAGCCAGACCCAGAACAACTAATTGTAGGTAATACAAACTTTAATGCGCTTGGTTATCATGTTTGTGGGTCATCGTTCAAAAGAAATTATTTCTTCTAACTTGAAAGTTTTAAAGTGTATGTAGGTATTGAGCTTTCCTTTGTTCTAAACTTTTCTATAAGGAAAAAGCTTCCTTGACTTCTTATAAACTAGTCTGTTTTCTGTCCATGTCTGTAGGTACTGCGTCATTTATTTATTATCTGTATCTGATTATAATCAGAGTAGATATTTCCGGATATTTATCCAATAGTTGCTGTTTCTGAGCCAAAACTGAACATTTTCCTTCATCATTTTACTATTTACACCCATGACTTCACTACCAACCTTTACGATATCTATAAAATTAGTTGTTACTTCATTTGTTATAATAAGCGATATTTAGGAAGATGCCATTTGACATAGGAATGTCACCTGGCATCTTCCTACCAACTGTCACATATGTATGACTAGGCAATATAGGAATATTGCCTAGTCATACATATGTGACACATTCTATTCCCGTATAGCTTATAACGATGACTTCAACAGATTGTAATTCCAACGTAAATACTCCAATAGCTTCTTTACTTTATTGATACTCTGGCTTGTTTGCCAAACTATCAAACAACATACAAAAACTTGTGCACTATCGTTTTTCTCTCCAAATTTTCATAGCAAAACTGTACACTCGTGGCTATTTTCTGACCTTTCGTCTAGCCTGTTGTCGAAAGGTATAATCTTGTTGAGAGCTTACTGCCTCAAGGCATGATACACAAACATACGTACTCTCACGTTATTCCCAAGGGAATGCAGAAACCACAGAACGCCACGTGCTACGAGACTTAACCCAGGTTCGCACGGACGTATTTTTATCGAGGCGATTTATTTTCGTAAACTGGATTATCAACTCTCGGTATTGACCCGAGCATTGAGAATCCAACAGAGCGCATCCAGCGTATATCTCAGCGCGTCAAGAAAATACACTGTTGGATACTCAAATCTGGGCGCTAAGCAAACTGTAGTAAATCCAATACGCGAAAAAAAAACCGCCGCGATACAAATATGCCCTAGCGAACCTGGGCTTACATACTAAAATTGCTTCCTACAAGTTCACGCGAGATGGTTATTAAAGACCTCTAAAAAACCTTAATCACTCACTGTCACTGACTGACTCATCAACGCCCAGCCCAAACTTTTGGACCTAGAAAGGATAAATTATGCACAGAAATTCCCTTTATGATGTCGACAAGGAAAGAGTCGGATTATTCAAAATTCAAACGGGAGAGGGAATATAGAGTGGACAAAGTCACTGGAAAAGTGCTCGTCACCAATAAAATCAGTGCTCTACTAACACATGAGATTTATACTGAAAATCGTCTTTTACTCTGCCCACCCCCCTTTATCATTATGGTTAAAATAAGTTAACACTAATAACATCGCTCTATAATAATTAGTTCCACGTCGAAGCGCAGGTGACTAAATAAATTACACGAGCACAGGTAAACGAGATTAAATTATAATTTAGTTTAATAAACTAAACTAAAGTTGTGATACATTATTGTAATTGTAATTTTCTAAGCTTTAACGTAAGGAAATGTGGATTTAATGGATATTATCATAATCACGCCGTGACTAACAGTGGTTATACATGTTCGTCCCTTCTCTGAATGATAAGTAGCATTGACCAAGAAATGGGACATCAGGCTGATTTCAAAATATAGATCCAAAACAAAAAACAAAAGTTTATTCCTTACGTTAGAACTGAAAATGATCAAACATTTTCCATGTATGTGATGCCAATTTGTCTTTCTCGATCAATCTGAAATTGTTGGTTGAAAGAGTATTTATTGCTAATAGAAACCCATGACCTTTGTTAACATAACGAGGCGTTAAATTGTACCAATAGCATAATGGGCCTGTAATGTACTCACTCCTGGGAAACTGGCCTCCTCTTGATGAGAGGGAGTGGGCCGTAATCCACCACGTGGGCCCAGTGCGGGTTGGGGTGTCACATGTCTTCGAATTTTTGGTTCTAGGACATGCTGCTTTCCTCACGATGTTTTCATTTACCGTTTTGAGAGCAGTGGTGATGAAATTATTTACACAAAGTAAAACGCCTGTCAGGGTTCGAACCTACGACCTACAACTCGAAAGTCACGGTCGTTGCCACCAAGCCACCACTGCTCATACCAATTGTGCCAATAACTGCCAGTTAAAAATAGAAATCGGCCACCAAAATATTCAAATCAAGAATCGAAAGTCCGAAATACACACAACAATACAAAATTCACCAAATAATGATAACTCAAGCGACCTCCATAGACTAGAGCTATCAATTACACCAACATCAGCAGAACAAGCCTTCAACATTCTTCGGTCGACCTCGACAGATTTCCCACATAGTGATATCACTCGTAGGAATATATTTAGAGGTATGAATGAAGCGACAGCGTTCGATCTATTTGAAGCCGCGATTGTGTCATGAGCTGAAAACGTTGATTACATTTTTTGGGGCGTTCTCATTGGTCTGTTTAAGATTTCTACGCGTTCCTCGTGGCACTACTTGACACATATTTTAATTAGATTTTAGAAGCATGCAGAATTGAGTACTTACAAAAAACTTCCTTCAACCAGCCTCGTAAGTATGTCAAAATCAAATAATTTACTTCAATTAGGCACATAAAAGGCACTTTAGAACGTCTAAATTTACAAAAAAAAATAATTTATTCTAGTCGCACCTTCCAACAGGTAGTTTTCGTATTGAAAAAATGGGCAAGAAACTCCACCGTTACTCTTTTAAAATGTATTAAAATATTTTGTATCATTAATTATATAATTATATGTGAAGACGATGCACCTATAATAAAATTACTATACCACAATAGGTAAACAGAATTAAAAATGAAGCAATGACAGATAAACTAATTATGTGATAGATACATGGTGCTCACATATTTTGTAAGTTTCTATTCCAAGTACGAAAACTATAGAAATGAATAATTTGATTAACTTACTTCACACTGATTGATAGACAGTGGGAAAGTTGGTATGAATGACACGCTTGGCTATTAGAGAAGTAATCCCAGTTTTGTATAATCTGTAGAATAAAGGTTGCTGCTTAACTCCTTTGTGGCAGAAAGGTTCTGGAATGGAGGCCACGTACCGGCAAGCGCAGCGTAGGACGTCCACCCACAAGGTGGACAGACGACCTAATAAAGGTCGCAGGAAGCCCCTGGATGCAGGTCGCTTCCAACCGGCCGATTTGGAAATCATTGGGGGAGGCCTATGTTCAGCAGTGGACGTCCTATGGCTGAAATGATGATGATGATGATGATCTCATCTCTCGACGTCGGGGAAAAATGTAAAAAAAAACAAAATGTTGTTAAACAATCACGTATTTCTAATTACATTAGAAACATAAAGCTCGTAATCTGGATTTGTGGCTGATTTACGGATTTATGTTCGCCCACTTTTATGTGAGATTTTTGTATTTTTTGACAGTATATTGTAATTCAATGACGAAAAACCACCTGATAATGACTTAGTATTAGACGGTCTGCAAACCATTGTTCTGTTCGGTGAAAGCTGTCCGTGGGAAGTCTATTCTGAAGAGCGAATGAAGCGAGACTCCTGCGCCGGCTATGTAGGTCAAATGTGTTGACTTCATGACGCGTCGATGAGATCCAAGTTACTTTAATATTAGGGAAGCCTTTGACTTGCATTGGGACAACACAGGCTAGTTAGACTATAATAATAGTTATAAATGCGAAATGTGTTTGTTGGTTTGCTATGCTTTTACGCTAAATGGCAGAATGGATTAGGATGAAATTTGGCACGCGGATAGACCATGACCTGGGTTAGGACAAGAATGCTTTTTTTTTAACTCGGGAGTACATTGCATCCACACATGACAGTATTCTGTTCACGCCACGTTGTGCACAATTTCTGACCTTACAAAAAGTACAGATAGTGCAATCCACGACGACGCGCCCCACTCCGCGATTACTGTACTTTAGTACGGAGCGCAGCAGAGTGGGGCGCGTCTCAGTGGATTGTGCACTATCTATATTAGGCTTGCATGAATTCACAATAGTCATTCAATCATTAGTATTATCTTACTAATAGGATTTGAATGAAATTTGGCACACAGATAGTTTATAACCTGGATTAACACAGAGGATTAACATATTATCACGGTTGTACGTTTCCGTGGGATAACTCCCGACCTCCACGCGGGCGAAGCCGTGAAAAAAAGCTAGTTCAAAATATATGGGAAAATTGTGTACAATATTCATGTTTGAAAAAATCCATAGGGTTTGTGTCGTTGGTCTACGTATCCAATTCCAGTTGGTTCGGTACAATTTAACGGTTCTGTTATTTATTTATGTTTTATTTCATGCTGTTATGTGCCAATGAATTAGAAACATTTATGGTTTGGTGAAAAATAGTATTTACTTCTCTTTATGCCTGCCCTGTTGCAAGGTAGAAGCTTCTTCTGATGCAGAGAAGGGACAAGCATTAATCACCATTCCTTCTAAATGTATGTTGGCTATTTCAGACTATTTTTCTTTTCTGTAAAGACAGGTATCTTAAACTAAACCTAAAAGCCTATTATAATAATTATACAATTTAAAGATTCTAATACATTAACTTTTTGTTGACTTAGCAAAGAAAAATAAAGTTATCTCAAAGAAAGCAGACAGCTCCAACATCAATTTTAACGTTTCGCTACATTACCCACTACTTGTACCCCGATAAACCCTACAAGAAATTGACCGAAAAAATATACTCAAATTGTTGTTGTAAAAACATTCGATTCGTTCGTAGGTCATTTCTATTTGCGTGTCGGGGTTGAAGCCGCCATTTCTTTTTATGGCTAGACTGGTATCGGTCTTAAAAAGTTAAATACAGAAGGTTGGCCCATAAAACGAGTGAGAAAACGCACACACGCATAGACACGCTTCACGTACAGTGAGTGCAAGCGCACTCGCGACTGGGATTTGTTTGAGATCGCCGTACGTACGCGACTATGTGTGCGACACCTGTTTCCGCTAGTTGTTTGGAGCTGTCCTTCTGTATCAAACTATTTTGTGGTATCGGTTAGATATTTTTGTCCCCGAATTAGTTTTTACTAAAGACCATTGTCGTTTTATTTTCTGTTTGTGGTTTGAGTTTATTTTTAGTATTGTGTATTTATTGGTGAGGTTTGAGCATTATTCCTTTTCGGTCTCAGCGAAAATCTTAGGGTTATTCTTATTTCGTAGTAAACCTTTTACGACCAATCGCGTATTTTATTTGTCGTCCATTGCTGAACATGGGTCTAAATAGCCATTTCAGGCTTAGTCACTATGTCAAGTTGAATAGTGAATTCAGAAATTGTTTTTGCTTATGAATTAGAAAGTTATGAAGCTGATCTTGTTGACGAAATCATTATTCATTGTCTTTCTTATCTCTACTTTGTTTCAGTTCAAAGGTTTTATGTAAGGGATCGCGTTGTGCGATAAGACGGGCGGTCTTAAGCACTTAGTCTTCTACACTAATATTATAAAGAGAAAAGATTTGTATTTTTGTTTGAGTAATGAATAAACTCAAAAACTACTGGACCGATTTAAAAAAATATTTCACCAGTAGAATGCTATTATTAGCACTGAGTAACATAGGCTATAATTTATATAGATATCATGCGGGCGAAGCCGCTGACGGCTGCTAGTTTTAAATATCGTTGTAATTTAGTTGTACAATAATTAAATACCAAGTAAAAGAACAGGGTGACTATTTATACTTATACTATAAAATTTTGACTGATACACATTTCTCAAGGAATCATTTACAATGAAGCAATGAGTCAAATATCAAAAATAAAATTAGAGCCCAGCAACACTATTGCGATACATTCATAGCTCCGTCGTCGTCGCCGGAACTATGTATTTGTGTTACGGGGTTAAATCGTCGATTTCGGCTTCTGCTCCATTATTGGTTTGTTTTGATGTTTTGCGCCCTACACCCGTCACTACTTGGCATGGTTTTGATGCCAATACGTTGCATCATCTCGCAGGTGCCCTTTTCCAACTATGTTGGGGTCAGTTGCCAGTCTAACCGAAAGCAGCTGAATAACAGTATTTTACATGGAGCGACCGTCTATAAGATCGTCACAATCCAGTTGCTGGACATCACGATACCCCTTGGTAAGACTGGTTGCCAGACTTCCGGGCTTCCAACTACTTGTAACGACTGACAAAAAATTACGAAGAACAACCCAACGGCTTTATTGTATTGTATAATTGCATAGCACATGTGTGAGCACTGTGACCATGTACCTTATATTAAGCTACATTGGGTACGTCTTTCATTGACTTGATGTGCCCTGGCGGCTGAGAGTATGTCATGCTCACTCGAATGTCTCGCTGGTGGTGGCGTTGTGTTGGATCGTTAGGTTCCCTTCAAAATGGTTCAGCTAAACGGTGCTGATCCATGCGTCATGTTCGTCGGTCATGGTCGTCGGTCGGTCATCTCTTATCTGCCTCGGATTATTTTAATTTTTCAATTGTTTTTATGTTTTTATTACGGACGCTTTTTACGTGCACATCTTTCTACATTGTTCTAACATGTATAATTTCAATATGAATGATGTAACCAATATTTTTTAACAATATTATGATTTAAAAGAGGGTCCGTGGAGTTTCTTGCCCGTTCTTCTCCATAGGAACCTACGCTTTGGAATGGGCAACTAGCTTCATATTTCTGACTGACTGACCCCTTGACAATTCAAAAGTGCCTGTAAATGGTTTAATTGAAATAAATGCTTTGAGTTTGAATTTGAGTTTACGGGTCTTCTGAGTCATGTAGGTTTCTTGGCACGAAATGTATGTTTTCCCACCCACGGGCCGACAACGGCAAGCAAAGGTTAACCTTGATAGATCGAGCCGGGCAGTTTTCACTAAGCCACAAGCTCCTCTTTAAATGTCAATACATTGAAATGAAGATTAAATTCTCTAGGTTCTATTCTGAGCACGTGTCGAATTATAATAACTATGGATGTGATATTGATAACACGTGCTGCGCCATATACAGGGTGGCGATTTAGTCACCTGCATCCGTCAAGGGGGTGAATCTACCCGCCATACTATACAACTTTCGCAATGAAACTCCATATCCAATTCGTGAATCCCTGTATAAACAGGTGTAAAATCAACGTTAGTTTAAATTGATCGTTATGTAACACTGCAGTGACTGCTAATGTCTGCGCTATCACTAGTAGCATGCCATGTTATATCAGTACTTGACACGCCTAGTTAGCTGGGCTACGTGGATGTAATTTCTGTTATTTTTGCTGCTAAGAAATTAATGTCTTCCTGATTTCTATGCCACGGGAAACAGGGCGTTTAATGTCTTAGTACCTGGGTGACCAAGCTCGGCTCTGCTTGGGTGAAAATAGAGAAAACTAATATCCCCCGAAATGAGACCTAGCTCGATCGATTTTTTGCCTCCGTAAACCCTTATATTGCAACTCGAAATCGTTAGACCCGTTTTCGAGACATTGATTATAAATATAATAGCTTTTGCCTGCGTGGAGGTCTGAACGTATCAGCTACCGCTATTCGGAGTATCCTATGTTCTAACCCAGGTTATAGCCTACCTATATATTACGGCATGAAAAGGTAACAGGCAGGTGATAAATCTGTTTTATGGTTATTATTATTATTTTCGTTTATTTATTTTTCTAACATATAAAATACATTTTTAATTTTTTTTTAACGGGTATAAAAACATTTAAAAATATATGAAATAGTGTTCCGCCGGTGTCGGGAGCAGGGTCCAAGCTACAAGTTATTATTATATTTATTAACACTTCTAGCACATAAATGTACAGAGGCGGACTTAATTCCACAGGCATTTTCTACCAGTCAACCTTTGGGTGATGCAGAGACAAACAGTGGTAGGTGCAATAGCGAGAATTGAGGAAAAAAATATTTATTTAAATATAAAGATATACCTATTAAAAACTATAAATATAATAAATACACCTAATTATATATAAACATAAGCACAAATAAGACAAACAATGGGAAAACATTACCGTTGTGATGATACTGCCAGCTTCTTGCGAATGTGCTCGCGAACTTTAATTTTAAAAGATAATCGGTTGTTCGCCATCATGATTTCCTGGGGCAGAGAATTCCACAGAGAGACAGACTGAATGAAGAAGGAAGAGTGAACGAAGTCTGTGTGGTGAGTGGGACATTGAAGAAGACGATTGTGAGATGAACGTAGATTTCTATTGTGGTTGGCGCAAATGTACTGAAAGTGGGGGGCCAAATAACTAGGGGAAGAGGGAGAGTCAAGAAATGAAAACAAGGTGGTCAGCGCCCTTTGCTCTCTGCGCTGGCGTATGGGCAACCACCTTAGAAGCGACCGATGCGCAGAGACATGATCATATTTACGCAGATTGAAAACGAATCGAATGCAGTTATTGAGAAGACGGTCAAGTTTATCGAGGAGATCTGCATTCAGGTCATAGTAGCACACATCACCATAATCGATGATAGGGAAGATTAAGGACTGCACAAGCATTGTCTTCGTACTCGATGGTAATAAATTTTTCAATCGGTTCAGAGCCCGCAGCGTTCCAGTAACCTTACCCTAGCGACTTGAGTACGCCAGTTCAGGGTACTATCAATGTGCAAGCCTAAGTCCTTCACGTCAGTGCTAAAAGGAACGATCGTACCATTGAAAAGAACTGGCGGCAAGGTTGTACCGTCCACCTTGCTTATACCGCAAGGACTGCCAATGATGATCGCTTGACACTTTGTAGGGTTTACGGCTACACCAAATCTATCAGCCCAGGTTTTTATGGCTATCAAGTCCCTGTTGTTTCCGTACCTCAAAACGAAAAATTGAAACCCTTATAGGATAACTTCGTTGTCTGTCAAGACCCTTTTTCTCAGGAACTTGTGGAGGCATCAGGTTGAAATAGATATAAAAAATGAGAGCTGTAACGAAAATCAAACTCTTGGAAGTTTGATTTTCCCCACTTAGAGTTACCCTAACCCTCGGGATGCCATCTATCTCCGAGCCAAATTTTATCGAAATCCGTTCAGTGGTTTACGCGTGAAAAGGTAACATACATACAGACAGACAGACAGACAGTTACTTTCGAATTTATAATATTAGTATGCATTTATAAAAATATTGCTCATTTAATGGTATAGGATAGGATAGGCTGATTATGCAAATATCTATAACACGTATATAGCTCTGAGAGCTGAGTGATAAATAATCGTTACGATAGCAACACGACGATAGCAATAGCGATAGCAACCGCTCGTCGTATCGTTTTATCATTGTTAAGATACAATAATGAGCTAGTTATAATGAGTAAAATTAAGTACTGTACGTGCCTTGAGAATCATCATCTTTCCGCAAATGAAGGTACACTTGAAATCGTGTCCTGCTTGCCCTGGTACCTAACATTACAGGAAGTAATAAAAAAAAGAAAAAAATATATTTTCAGGCATCAAGGCCCATAAGGTTATTACGTTGAGTATTACATCTTACTTAAGAACTATTTATGTAACTTGCAGGAACACTAAAAAGAAAAAGCACAATCACAGGAAGTTTTAACAAGCTTTGTTGCCATCATGTAGCTTCGTAAACCTCCCCATTTTAGGCCCATCCAGCCTCTCTGCAAACACCTTCAGAATACTGTTGTTGCTTCCCCTCACTCGGGTTATTACGGAGGCAACTTTCTTCCACATTATCGCAAAGTAATCGTCAGTGTGCGCATCGACGAACATACCTGACGCACTACAGTAAGGTGGAAGCCTCAACAGCGCCCTGAAGGCATTGTTGTATTGAATGCGCAGGGCATTGTCTGATTTAGGGTATGGTTATCCCAAAGGCTGCTGGTGTAAAATGTTTGGCAGTAGGTCTTAAAAAGCGTTACTTTCACGGGAACTGAACAGCCATGAAACCTTCTGCATATCATATTTCCCCTCACAGCCAGTGCTCTGCGCTCTGCGCTCCCTTTCCATATCCAAGTCATAAGTAATGGCCGCTACACTGAAGGCGCTAAACTTGTAGTTCAGTTCAGGGCCCTATATCACACAACCTTAAGCCACATAATTTAAACCTTACAAATATGTTAATTGTAGTGACAAGTCTATAATTTACATATTTGTAATTTCTGTGTTACGCAAGATTTTCTACACTTTAACCATTTTGTAGAATTGCAGACTTTTAAAGTTTTGGCCAGGGGGCCCACCACCACCTCTTTAAGCGGTATCTTTCTCATATTGATGTTACTTCAGTGCAAGAAAGAAGTTTTTTTTTTTACATAAGTACTTCCTTGACATAATGTTTTCGTTATTTGACATTATATTCTATATTTTTTATTAAATTAGATTTGTTTCAGCTGTAGTGGCAATCATGTCATTTGGTTTAAATAGGTTTTTATTTTTATTATTTTATTTTTCCTTTATTTTTATATATTTTGTGAATGTGAGAACGTTGTAGGCTTAACAGACTGTAGATCTGTCGATTTTCTATCTTGCTAAGTACCTGGTACTTGTTGATAGGCCTATACTGTCCTCTCATACCTATTAACACTGTAATTTGAAAACATTAACCGTGGAGTTTCTTGCTCTTCTCCATAGGAAACGACCAATTGGAACCGTGCACGTAGCTTCTAACGTTTCATAAGTGCCCTTGTAGGTTTATGTGAAATAAAATAATTTGAATTAAATTGAATTGACTTGAAGTGGAGCTATACAGGACGTCTAGCTCCATCTCTTTCCCACGCTTTGCTAAAAGAGGTGATGGTATACCCCCCGGGCTTTATACCACAAAACAGAATTGTCATCGACACGTTAAGAAGAATAGCCATCAAAAATATAATAAAGACGGGGACAGAGTACCTACATAAACAATAGTTGATAATGTTTATTTTATTACCGGCTATACCTACTAAACTAAATGCTAATAAAAAACTCGTCCAAAAGATACGTCCTTGTGTTTCGTGTCGACGGCATTCCCCGGAGAGTTCGTCTGCCAACTATGTGCCCAGTCCACAAGTCTGTTTGTATCAACTTCTGCAATACTCTTGGTTACCTTCAGAGGTAAGCTTTACCTTACCGTAAAACTTTGATGAAATATCTTGCCGTAGAATCATCAATGTTAGTCAAAATTAAGAATTCATAACTATTTTTAGCAATTACTTCGGTATTTATAGCACTTATTAAATTTAACACTAGCCCCTGCTTTGCAGGGGTACGACGGCGACGTTTTGCGTGGATGTGACGCATATTTTCCCCCAAGTTGTTATTCGCGTATTTTGTTCTTTCTTTGCGTCATGTTTACCCCAAATAAACATATTTCTTTCTTTTTTCTTTATATCAAAACATCATGATTTCTGAGCTATAAAAAAAAATAAGAAAGCCTCTTTATTTCTGTGTTTATCTGATTTAAATATTAATGTAATATATAATACACATAAACCTTCTGGAATAAATGCTTAAATTCATGTTAAAAACTGCATCAAAATATATTGAGTTGTTTAGAAAATTTAAGCGGTCACAGAGTATAAAACAAAGTCGCTTTTCGTATGTCTGTGTGACCGCTTTTGATGCTGATTTAACGTCAATTAATGTATTTATTCCGAAAGGTTTATCTGTACAAATATAATACATTAATATTTAACTTATATTTTACATAGAAATAAAGAGGCCTTTTTATTTGAGCAGACATTGTTATCCTGCTTAAAAAACCGCCGCACAAAATAATATGTGGAGTACAGACATTGACTGATCATAGGAGATAAATTGCCATTATCACTTACTTTGTGAAATTGATTGGCGATCGCTTTTATCCCAAAGCTCCATGCTACTTTTTATCCTCCAGTTATTACACCAATTATTTCAACATCTACTACATCATCTTCACCTACATTTCGTTCAGAATTCGCACATTGACGCGCGTTATGTTTACGTATATCTAATTTAGTAATTAGTTCACAGCGACGCCGCGGTGGTCGCTATGTAATTAGGTATAGTCGGGATGTTATGTATGTACCGAGGTTAGTATTCAGAAACTAACTTGACAGTTGGAGGGATTCAAGTTTTGACATTAAACTGACATTGACAAAAAACGTAGTGAGGTAAAAAAAAGAATGAGCGTAATTTAATGAACTTAATAATATACATTTTATATAAACTTGTACCTATTATTTTAAGACTGTTAGCTTTAAAATTATGTAAATATTATATTGGAAATTAAAATTGATTAATAATATTTATAGCTATAACAATATTAGCTTTAGTATGCTAACATTACTTTGCTTAGAACTGTTAATAATACTTTATTTTTATTTTAGTAACTCACACAAAACTTAAAATTATTGACACTATCAAAATGTCACAAACTTTTTATATAATAGTTTATCCATGTCCCTAATGTAAATCGTAGTAGTACTTAGAACTCTGTTCTACTTAGCGACTTCCCTTGTTGGGGTCAGCTTATTATCTTACCAGATGCAGCTGAATACCAGTATTGCTTACTGGTACAGATTGGTGAACCGTAACATAAATTTTAACACAACAACTAGGCGATATTTTTTTCAACGTGTGTTACATTTCATGTTACGTTTCAGCAAATTGTATTGTACCCATTCAACAGCATAACGGAGAACTGTGAAATGTTAATTGTAAATAAGTAATTAATAATTTTGTACGTAATACTAACAGCAGTAGGTACCGTGTCGACCGAGCTCTAGAGAAAACGAATTTTCCCAGATATGAAACCCAGCTAGAACGATTTTTCACCCCCGTAAACTCCTATATTGCGTTTTCGAGAACGTGATTACAAATATATGTATACTAGCGACCCGAATGCAATAGGTGCAATGTACACGATGCACACGTCAACATCCCAATGTTCATACGGTTAAAAACAAAATGCAAATTAACAAAATATCGTTCTAACATTGCCGTGTGAACAGGCCTACCAATTTTATTTTTTTTGTTTTCAAACTTGTGTGACTTTTTTTTTCAAATAGTGCGACTGGATATATGAAAAAAATGGTGAGTCCTTCTCCAATTGTGGAGTTTGGACGTCCAAATACTTAATTATTAATGTTCAGCTTAAACTATACTGTCATCAAACTTTTTTCAATTCATAATTTAATTTAAATAATCACAGTTTTTTGATAGCCCAGGAAAGGTCATTGATCCCTGTCAGCTATAGTGCCACGCTGCCGTCAGCCATAATTATTTTGCTGCTCGTAATTTTAAAACTGTAATATTTATAGTATTAATTATGTAATCCCTAGGCAATTTTAATTAAATGTCCAGTTTTAATAACACATTTTATCGGATTATTAGTAATACACTGGTCAAAATAGGTTCGGAAATAACAATATATTTTTATGAAATTCCGAAAGATAAAAATGGTAACTGTGGGTCATCCTTAGAAGATAGACATAATTATGAATTAATAACAAAATTAACGGAAACGTCCGATGTTGTTAATATATACAATCTAGTAGAATATACATTTTATTTATCTGTAACGGTTTAGTCAGCGCACGCCATTTAAAAGCTCAAAAAAGTGACTTTTGACAAAACGTCAAGTTTCAGCACTAAGTTTACGTTTAATATAAAAGAATTATATATATTATATAAACCTACCAGAATACATTTTCTTATTAATGTTGTAAAGATCATCAAAGTCCGCTGTGTATTTTAGAAGAACAACGCGGACATACAGACAAACGCGAAAAGTAGAGATTTAGAGATTAGAGAAGATATACAAATATTGCTAATTTAATAATAAAGGATAAGTTGTCAAGGAAAAGGAGGAATAGTGATGACTAGTTAGAAGGATATGTGATTTAACCCCAGCACTGCGTACAACAACAAAGGAATATAGAGGAAGTAAAAATATATATTAGAATAAAAATAAATAATTCTAATATTCTTAAAGAACAAAAAAAAATGTTTTATTCTTTAAGAATGAATGTGTGTGTTTACCGAAAGAAATAGATTTTCGTGTAGTAGGCAGTGAGCCAGGAATATGTCATGCATAACTATTATGTTTATACATACATAATAATACCTATGTTACAATACATTTGTGGTTCTCTTTACTGACCATTTGCTAAGTGTTTTTACGGCATAGTTGGCGTAGTAACTGGGCGGTTGGATTCGGTGCTGTGGAAAGCAGATACGAATCCAACACAGAATTAACATTTTTATAGCTTACAGAGACGTACTGTGTTGTGTTGGGTCTAGTTTTAGTGTTTATATACACAATATGAAAGACTAGAATTGGCATACTAATTCCGACCGCGTAGATGTTAACTATAGGTACCATAAGTTAGGGCTAAGGTAAACGCCAGCTCTTGGGACACGGGAAGTGTCAACCAGTAGTTTGGAGATTTCATTGAACATAAGTTTAGATAAGAATTAAAAAGAGAGCTGCAACTACGAGTAGGTATTGTTTTTATAACAGACAAAAATTTCAAACAATTTTACTCATTTAAAACTATTTTTATAGTGACTTCGCTTTTAATCTTCCTAAAAATGATTGATTTAATTTTTAATGATATTTCAATGCTTTTGATGTTATAACAGCATTAACTTCATTGCTGTCTCTTTTATCCGTCGAAACAAAATCGATTCCCACTGGGAGAAGATTATGAAATTAGGATCCCATCAAAAACATAACATTTAAAAAAATCAAGTCTCGCAACGCAGTTCTTTTACCGCAAAATGATGTGAGATCTAATGTAAAACCAAGTCTGTTAATTTTTTCAGTACATATCGATTTGTCGATCGCAAGTGCTACTGCTGAGCATGAGGTCCCGGGTCCGATTCTCAGGTCGGGCAAAGTGTTATTGGGTTTTCTATCTGGAATTTGTCAGCCCGGAGTCTAGATTTGTGCCCGGTTGATGGCAATAGGCTCGCCCCTATTACATGGGATTTAAACGTAACTGGCGAAAAGTGGGTGTACTATAGGTACGCCCCTGCCTAACCCTTCAGAGAAATACAGGCGTGATGTTGTGTTTTCTAAGCTTGTTTGTTGTGCAAAAGTCATAATTATCTGCCTAGCCTTTTCCCTACTACTTATGTTGTGGTCGGCTCCCGGTCTAACCAGATGTAGCTGGATACCAGTACTTAGAGCGTCTGCCTATCTGACCTCCACAACCCAGGTCTTTATTGGGTATGCTATTCATATCAAGTTTTCAGCTGCGTCTAGGTTTGCCGGATTTTAATGACTTTTATCCCGATTTATTTGGCTCCAAATGAGTATGTCTTTTCCTTCCATGCGTTTCTCACAGCTCTCTGTAATTCTCACTGTAATTTTTTCTACTTTCAAATTTTTGTAAATTGTTATCGAATTTACTCTTCTAAGTGCATCTTTTAAATACCAATCTAAAAGGTTTCCTTATTGCCAGTTACGTAAAGACTCATCATCATCATCATCAGCCTATAACGTTCCCACTGCAGGGAACGGCCTCCTCTCAATGAGAGGGAGTGGGCTATAATCCACCACGCGTGCCCAGTGCGGATTGGTAGATGTCACACGTCTTCGAATTTTTGGTTCTAGGACATGCCGGTTTCCTCACGATGTTTTCTTCACCGTTTTGAGAGCAGTGGTGATGAAATAAATTACACAAAGTAATGCGCCTGTCTGGGTTCGAACCCACGACTTACAGTTCGTAAGTCGGGGCCGCCACCACCGGGCCACCGCTGCTCTCACGTAAAGACTATTTTGTTCTAATTTTAAGCTAAATCAAAACACTATCTATCTTCCGATCTCCAATATATCTTCCATCTATCTAAAACCCAAACATAACACTAGTATACCATCGCCCTTCCTCAATCGGGTCAGAATTACGAGTACATTGCTCGTTTACGACCGCCATTTTGATCGTTTTTAGAACAAACCCAGCGTTGTGTGCCGAACTCTAAGCCATGGTTTACAAGGTCGGTGTAGTTATAAGTTTATGAGTCGTTAAAGAGCTGGGTTATTGGTATTGTGCTGGTAAATTTGGTGGGATTTGTAAGTTCTTTTCCGTTTGTTTGAAGTCTTTTTCTCGCTTTGCAGTGACCAATTAATTCTCTTCATCCTATGGTTGTCAGAAAGATATCGTCTTAAACGATAAGTTCATTGTTTGTTTCTGTTTCTTTTTATAACTCTTTATTTAATTTTCCGACGACAATAATAATAAATAATATTTTGTAGAAGTAATCTTTGAGGTTTTAAATTTCGAACCAGAATACTCGTATAAGATTGGAATAATAAATCAGACTGTCTAACTCCAAACATAAACAAATGAAAACTTAAAATACAGGAAAGTGTATCGTGCTCTGTAAAAGGTAATTCCACTGATAAGTAAATCGACCTCAACGATACATCCTCCAATATAGTTTCTCTATTCCCTTTAGATACGGTTCTCCCTTCACAATAGCACAAAAAAAATCTTTTAGGTTAAGAATCCTACCCTTCTGAACCAGTGACCTCAAATCCCAACCCCAAAATACTTATGACTAATCAATTGACTAACTAAAGAAACTGACTAAATGGTGGAAATAATATCCGAGGCCAGTCTTGGTCAGTAAGTTGGCGTCCATCCAAATGTTACCAACGACAAAGATACTCAAGCTATAAGCGATGGCGATTTTAAATATGAAGATTTCGCAAAATTCGCTCTGTGCGAAAGTAAATTTTATTACGGAGATGGTAATGTTCAAAATAAAATGTCGGGTTTTGAGAATTTTTGAATTGTTTCTCTTGATTTGTGTGCTGAATATAAAGCGTTGATTAGGAAGTTGATTTGGATGGAAAAGTAGTTTTACCTTTCATTCGTTTTAGTGCTGCAATATTGTAAACTGGGATTCTGATTTGTTTAATGCGAGTGGCTTGGATCTGTACCAATGCGTTTTCATCAGCTGGACTATGATAGGTTTATTTTATTCCATTTTGGCTTGCCATTTCGTAGGAAGGAAGCACAGGCAGTCATTATTCAGTTCTCTAAATAGTCATATAATTACGTCAAAATCAATTAATGTACGCAGAAATAAAATTCATTTCTTTACTTTACTGAATTTAACACCGGTCTGTCCTCGGCAACAGTCTGTAATAATATTCCAATTTGTTCAAACATACTCTGGCTTGCTTTTCTACTACCTTTTCTAACGGTTTTATGTATGTTATTTGAAAGCAGAAATTCATGTCCAAAATCTGCATTTACCGTAAGTTAAATATTGAATCTGATATAAATTGAATTCAATTAGTCATTCTATCATCCATTTTCATCCACATTCACATTCTATTAATTATTTAGGTCATCTTTATAATTCCTTTGCAAAATATCTCATACATAATTTATTTTGTTCACAAAATAACAAGATTATAATATTATAACAATGGAGAAAAATAATACAATTACGTCCCAACAGATTCAACTAGCAACGTTCGCCGTACATTTTAAAAACGAATTCAAGTTTATTAATTTGGCGCTTACTATGCGAAGATAACGTAGGTAAATTTTAATATAGAATTTGGAACTGTTCCAAAAACTTACTCGCCTAATAGTTTACTTTGTTGATTTAATTAAAACGGCTAAAACATTAGACTTGTAAACTATGATTTTACGTCAAAAAGTTTTGAACAAAGGTTGAATAGGAGTCGCGAATCATTTGATAAATTAATAGTGCCGAGAAGTTATGTTTTAGTTCCATTATTTTCAACGTTTTTGCTTGAAATAGGTCCAAAATTTATTTTGATTAATGATCTTACTTTTTCCAAACTTGACCTATTAAATCAGGACATTTGCCAGTATGATGTTGGTTCTTAATATTCAAAAAAGTCGTTCCGCTGTCTAATTTATTCACTGAGCCGATCGGAGGCAAATTAGATCTTCTTTGGTCTCTAATGAAGATGAAACAGGTGTGGAAATGAACGCATACTGTTGATGTGAATTATTTCCGACGGTGAATATAATGATTATAACTGGTGATGCATCGGTTCTTAGTATAATTTTAGTTATATTAGCCATCTATGATAATTTAGAAGAATTATTAGGTATTTTGTTTGCTTTGATCTTGTTTATATGTATTATGTTAAGTTCTTTAACTTTAAAACATATCTGTCAAATTATTTTCCATAACGAAATTGAAGTGCTCACTATCTATATGGCCTAATATATTATAGTAGTAAACCACTTTTTGCTTTTCATCAACATTTACTTAATAAGACATTCTTTATTCCTTATTATCATTTTAGACAACATAGTCAATTCAATACAGTCAGTGTTTTAAAGTCTTTTCACTTGCACCACACTACATAACAAACGTGGTACCAAAATGAAGCTAGAGGAGTAATGAAAAATGTCCAGCAGCAACTTTTGAAACAATAATCGTTTTTATTATCATAGAGCTAAAGACTATAATCGGGTCACGTAGTTAGCACCAATTCTTCTTTCAATAAACTAGGATGATACTTTTATTTGATTCAGACAAACGTTTTCTTTATGACGAGATTTATTTAACATTTTCAGAATTTTATTTACGTTTCATATAGAATTACTAATTGATTTTGCTCGTTTCAAGAAATGGGGGTAAAGATGAGAGTTTTCTCAAGTAATTTGACAGGAAAGCTTAATAGGAAACGGATACTGAGAATTGTTCTGGAAGATCCAAATAAGTGATTTGATTTTCTTATTGAAAAAGTAATTGAATGTTAAAATAAAGATTCTTTGGATGCTTTAAGATTAATGGTTCCGAGTGAAATACCAGATAAGGAAAAAGCAATTTCAAGACTGCTCTTTAAATAAAAATAGGTCTGTGTTGTACATACATAGAATTTGCTACTGTTACCAAGCGTGGGTGCCAGACAATAGCTCACCTCACCACGCCTTTGAGATCATAGGTTTCAATTCTACTTACATACCTACCTTTGTATCTATCCTTCTTATCTAAAGATATAAATAGTTATATTGACCATACACATAGTATCGCAGCCATGGAAACGTATACGGGAGGTGTGAGCTCATTCTTAGAAAGATAGATATAATATCTTTATTGTAAGCGCTGCCTTCCCCGTAACCCTTCCAGAATAACAGGCGTGGTGTTATGTGTAAACCAAAATTTAACAAAGCCACAGAATAGTACAGAAGGCCCACTCCGCATTTTAGGTATGAAGCTACAAGCACGCGGCCAGCTCGACTTGTCGGGTCAATTCAGCAAGCGTAACGTAGTCACAAAATACATCTAAGAGTTACTCGATAGAAAGAGGCTACTTCTAGATAAAAATAGCTGTGGGTAATTAGTGTTATGCGACCTGAATTGCACATTGTGTCGTTGCAAGAGTCGCTTTTTATTTAAATGATTTTGCGGAGTGAACCATCTGTATTAATCTGTGACAAAGCTCTCTTTTACTGTTCTCAGAATTAACACTTTTGGCGCGACATAAATTCGGTGGGGGCAAGTCTAACGATTTGAATCTTTGTTGTTATCCCACGCAGATCGAGTTAACCAAACATTGTCTGTTTATCGGCGATGAGCCAGCATTGGCTAGCATTGCCCAGCACCCGATAACTGTTTACGCACATTTTGTCAATCCGCCAACTGAGACGAGAATTTTTTAGGTTTGAAAAACATTCGCACATGACCCGTTTCGAACTGGGTATGTTTCTCTAGCGCATTTTTGTGCGATGCTACATACCTCAAAGGTTTTTGCTTAAGCGCGAACGACGGTGTGAATATTTTGTGTTTGTGAGAAATGTATGCTTTCACGTTTTTCTGCTGACATTGTTTTGTTTGGTAGCTGCGGTTGATTTTAAATTGGTGTCGTTATTATGAACAGTTGGTTTGCTCGTGAGCTACTTAATAGCACCAAAAAATATAAAGAGTTAGCTTTCGTAAAATATAACTTGTGCATTGCTAAGGAATCTTTTACTCATATAAAAAGTCCTATGTGATACCAGGGTATTTTCTACCCTTTTGTTCAGCCATTTTGTTGTATCGAGTTTTAAATATCTGGAATATTATTTTAACAAAAATCTCACAAAAATATCTGCCACAGACAATGAACTCATAGCCACAAAAGCTTCACCATCTATAAGTAACGCTATGACTGGGCGAGCCTGACCTATAAAACACGCCAATATTAGGTCAATGCCTGTGAAAACATTTCTATCTATAATACATGCCTCATTAAAACCTGACATTACTCCAACTTCACCATCCATTGATGATTAGTACCTGCTATAGCAGACCTCAAGGACACCAAAAAAGCAATGGATGGCAAAGAATCCACATAAAAACGTGAATCAAAGTAAACTGGTGAATATCGTATGCATAACGATGCTTTTAACCTTGACTGCTGCCTACGCCGGAAGGCATAAACGGTTTATTGCCCCAACGATGGGTTTTGTGAGAAAATAGCTCGCGGTACGGGGCAAGATTGTAAGAAACTTTTTCACCTTGAGGCTGTTGGTAACAATAATTATTGATTTGATTTTTGGTAGTGCTGCTTGAAAATGTTTGAGCTCACTGCTGGAAGTGAGAGCAGTGGTAGCCCAATGCAAACGGCCACTTACGATTTATAGGTCGTTAGTTCGAACCCAGTCAGGCTGACTTTACTTTCTGTAAATTATTTCATCACTACTGCTCTCAAAACGGTGAAGGAAATTATCGTGATTGAACCGAAATTCGAAGTCATTTGTGACATACACCAACCCACACTGGGCCCGCGTGGTGGGCCCACTGGCCCACTCCGTCTCTCAGAGAGGAGGCCTGTTTTACAGCTAAAACACAACAGCTGGAAAACAGGCCAAAAAAAGTAAAATTTTCAAACTAAATCATTTTCTCGAGAAAAAAATAGCAATGTTATTAAAAATTAATTATAAAGAAAAGGTCAGCCCGTATACACCCAGATTTTTTAGTCACCGTCCAAATGTTGATATATTAATATTTGGCGAAAACCATTGAATTCAAATTCAATTTAATACGTGTTTTTTCTTTTAGTACCACTCAATACAAAAATATTAAGATATCACATCACAAAGTTATTATATACCACGCAGAGTGGATAATTCTTTGGAGAAAATGATTTATTGTGAAAATTTAACGTATTAATTTTTTTTCAAAAATGGAGTTAGTGAATCATACCTAATGCCTAGAAAACCTTGGACGGTAACAAAAAATTCAGCCTGTATAACAGCTTAAATTCAAAGAGCATGTCATTGCCAACAATTTCTGTTGCGATTCCATTCAAGCTACATTAGTCTTGATAGATCACTGCTCTTAAGGGGGGCTAGACTCTATGATGGCCCCACTCTGCTAGGACTCGGTCTCCTCTCTGTGAAAGGAAGTGGATCGTAATCCACCACGCGGGCTCGGTGCGGGTCGGTAGCCTTCGAAATTCAAATTGTCTTTCGTTTTTTACAATGTGCAGCTCATTAACTGGTTGTATGTTGATCAAATTGTGTTTTACATAGTTTACGCAGTAGTCGTTGGTCTAGTGTTCGCAAGCGGTACTGCTGAGTCTGAGGTACTTTGTTCGATTCCCGGGGTCGGGCAAAGTGTCATTGGGTTTTCCATCTGGAATTTATCAGTAACAACCCGGAGGCTGGATTTGTCCCCGGTTGATGGCAATGGGCTCGCCTTCTATTACATGGGACTTAAACATAACTGGCGCAATGTGTGCGTACTATAGGTATACCTCTGCCCAACCCTTCGGGGAATACAGGCGTGATGTTACGTGTGAAGTAAGCAGACATAGCAGATAATATCGTTCTCCCATATTTTTGCTTGATGTTATGTTATAATCATTAGAAGTATCAATACAGTTATCTTAGTTCTAATTATTCAAAAATAATAACCATGTAAATCATGAAAACTTACATAATTATGATTTAGAGTTTTAATTTTATGCAGCGGTTGAGAATTTAATGATTAGATACTATTTTGTAAATACTCGTTACTGTCACGAATCATACCTATAATGAAGAAAATTTTAAAAGAAAAAATAGAAATAATTGAGGATTACCTTAACGCATTCGCCTTAAAGCTTCTGTTGAAACATTGCCCTTTTCAAACTAGAATTTTCTAAAAGTATCTCGATAAATAGAATTGTGATTTCTTTCTTATTCAGCCTTTGTCAGTAATAGATTGAGTGAAGAGTGATGTTTGTTGCGATCTTTTCTAATATAAGTGTGATTTTGTTTGCATTAATAATCGATTTGGCTGGGTTTATTCATTGGGTTGGCATTTTATCTTATTTGTGATGAGTGCGTTTTGCTTTCAAGTTCCATTTAGAAACAGCATCAAGTTTTTTTTTTTATCAATATCGTCTCACATTAGTGAAATTCCCTTTAAATACATTTTGTAACTTTGTGATTGGTATTTTGAAAAACTATTAGTAGAACAATACTCTTTATTACGTAGGTACCCGTCCATACAAATTACAGATATAAATGTAGAAAGCAAGTATGTAGTATCTTTTTTATTATCATAATACACTCGAGAGCAATGAATCCGGGTCACTTAAAGAATCCTAAAAATCTCGGAAACTAAAAATGCTAGGTTAATGCAATAAATTGTATTTAATAGACAATGTAATACTCCTTAAATGAAGGTATTCAAACTTCTTAGTTATTGTAAAGTTATATCATAAAAAAATCAAATTTGAAAAAGGGCCACTTTCGAAGATGGAACTACGAAATTACAGCATTTGGTTTTGCTTTTGTTTGTAATCTGTCATTTATGTGGGTACATAAACCATGTTGATAGTGCTCTATATTCATTATTCAAGCTGAAATTATGTCGCTTACGCCTGAAGAATGCACCAGAATACTTACAATGCTGGAAACCGGCCGGAGTCAGCGCGATACAGCCAGGACTGTCGGTGTGTCGCTGTCAACAGTACAAAGAGTTCTCCGACGTTACGAAGAAACTGGTTCTAACCTACGCAGACCAGGAACGGGCAGAACCAGGTGTACCACAGCACGAGAAGACCGATACTTGGTGAACACCATGCTTCGAAATCGCTTTCTTACAGGAACTGAACTCACAAATCAGTTTGACGCCTCGAAAGAAGTAACCCAAGTGCATGGACAGTAAGACGTCGGCTTGCTGAATCTAACTTAAAACCCCTTAGACCTGCAAACGGCCCTAAACTGGAGCGTGGGCATCGTATTTCAAGACTAAGATATGCCCAGAGCCACGTAAATTGGAGTATTGAAGATTGGTCAAAAGTTATGTTCTCCGACGAATCAAAATGTATGCTCTACAAGCACGATGGAAGACACAGAGTGTATCGAAGACCAGGGGAAAGATTCAAGCAAGCATGCATCGAAGAAAAAGTAGCCTACGGTGGTGGGTCTGTACTTGTGTGGGCCGGAATTTCTTCTGAAAGTCGCACAGAGCTGGTGATCATAGAAAACGGCTCTTTAACTAGCGAAAGATATGTGGAAGAAATCCTCAATGATCACGTTGGTCCATTTATGGTCAATTTAGGTGAGGATGCTATATTTATGCATGACAATGCCCGACCTCATACAGGTAGGATTGTGAATGACTACCTTCAAGAGATGAAAATTACTCGTATGGAGTGGCCAGCGCGCAGCCCGGATATCAACCCGATCGAGCATGCTTGGGAAGAGCTAGGCAGATGCGTAAAACAACGAAACCCTCCCCCAATCACGCTTCGTGAGCTCAAAATTGCCCTCACAGAGGAATGGGAGAATATTCCCCAAAATCGTATAAGGAACTTGGTGTACAGCATGCCAAACCGCGTAAACGCAGTAATGGAAGCACGAGGAGGCAATACGAAGTATTAAAATTCAAGAAAATCGTAATAAAGTTCAATAATTTCATGTTTCCTATTTTTTTTTAAGGAGAGATCAGCAGTTTTTTTCTTTATGTAATTTTGTGTTAATAAAATGTATGGTGACTCATATTTTTTTTACTTTCATTTAAGGAGTATTACATTGTCTATTAAATACAATTTATTGCATTAACCTATCATTTTTAGTTTCCGAGATTTTTAACATTCTTTAAGTGACCCGGATTCATTGCTCTCGAGTGTATTTATGAAAACTCACTAGAAGCCTTTAATATAAGTATCTACCTAAACCAATATTATTCAGAGAAAAGATTTGATTTGATTTGTTTGTTACGCTTTCACGCTAAAATTATTGTACGGATTTGGGTAAAATTTGGCACATTGGTAGACCATGACCTGGATTAGGACTTATGATACTTTTTTTTCCGATATTCCCACGGAATCGAGACTTATGGGGGTGCAACCGCAGGGTGCAGCTTGTGTTAGTATATTTTTATTGTATTATATAGCTATACAGTTTTTGCTATGACATTATCCCTCGACAAATATTTAATTTAATGACAACATTTTACACCGTCTCACATTATTTAGCGCTCCATCAACTATAGCACGACTACCACTCAAAATCGTTGCATGTGACAGCTCCCGCCAAAACTAAACAGCGGTGTTACTAATATCGCGCGCCCGAACCTAATCGATCCGGTTATAACTGGTTGTTATTGGATGTATCTCGTTATAGTAAACAATGCCTTCTCTATGTTGTCGATTAGGCTATTGTTCAGAATATGTTACTGGGGTAATGTTGATAATGCTTTTGTTAGAAATGACTGGTTGACTACTGTTGAGTTTTGATTTTGTATTGGAATACACAAAGCGCATCGATTTTATGGTAACAGTAACATAACAGTGTATTTGTGGTTTATTTATATTTCGAATTAATATTGTGTATTCCACTTGCGTTCTATACTAGTTTAGAATTCATTTTAAATTTGACACGAGGGAAGTTTTGAATATGAAAGTAGATGGCTACAAGAGTAAGGCAAGACCAAAGAAACGATAGATGGACTGTGTGAAAGATGATATGGCTGGGGGTGACTACCTACCTATTGTTTTTTTTTTTTTTTTTTTTTAATAATCTCCACTAATTGCATTCATAAACATAATAAGTTAACAGTTATTTTGACAAAATGTTTTACTCGTAATTTGTGGGAGATCTGAAGTCTACACTAATAGATGACGACTAATATGATGGATGAGGAGGAAATGTTGCGTCGACCCCAAATAAATTAGGACAAGTGCAAGAGAACCATAAATAATGTAGAACGAATACACTTATACTAATATAGAGTTTTATACAGTATTATGACTATGTCACATTCTTAATTATCAATGCGTTGCCTCCTATACATAGTTTTTCACCATTTTCTTTAAATTATTTCATCTATCACCCATACATATTTAGTAATGGATATCTTGATAATTTTTCAGGGTTACATATTGCACAAAAGAAAACACCGAATTATGAACTTATTTGTCAAAAAAGTCCTTATAACAAGCTCTTGGACGCTCAAACACAGATGACAGATACTCATCACTGATCTAACACATTTCGTCTCCGGCGGAACATGACATTTATGTAAGAGTAATTTATATAAACAAGAGTGTTGCTTATCTGTGGCGGTGACGTCACGGGAGAATAAACACACTCACTAGGTTTGGGCATAGAATAATAATAATGTGCAGACGAGAAACTCTTGTACGGATACTGATGCTGTCGAAATTATCACCTGGCGCTTACCATCACCTTCTTATAAAACGAGCTTAATCGATCAATCAGCTTAGCCTTTCGCAGTTTATTCTAAAATAACTCTAATTCCCTAGTTCCGCCATAATCAGCTTTTCAGCTTTCTGCATCAAGTCAGCTTGCGCAGTTGCCTAGGTAGTCGGTTCGTCATATGGAGTGTATCCCACGCTATGTTTGTAGATACGCGGACTCCACTCTAAGACTCTTCTGACTCACTGGCTATTTGTCCTTCGTATAAATATGCAACACTTCAGCTTATTAACCTTGCAAACTATATCGGTACAGCTAAGGTTCTTTTTCGGATAATTTCATTTCTATTTTATCCCTGAAATAAATTTCGGGCGTAGATCGCTCCAGAGCGCGTTAAGAAACCTTGAGTTCATAATCTAGACACCACAGGATTCTATATATTGTTGTTGATCTTACGCTAAACGCAAAGTGAAGATACATTAACCGAAAACTGTAGCATTCTATAGAAGCGTTCGGAGCAGTTTCGCTTCTGTTTATTTTTCTTCTATAGTTTTAGGGAGAAATGTTGATTATGCGATGAAAGATCGTGTTCTCGAAGATGAAGCTGGCGTTAAATGGAAGGCTGGAGACGATAGTATGAGGTGTGAGATGGTGAGGAGGTCCTTATTGACACTGTGACGAAGTGATGTCGAGAGGTTTTTGTTATTATTTTTGGGAGCATTTGATTTTTGTTTATTGTGATTGCGTTTTATTTGCCATATTATGTTATTGATAACATGATGAATTTCATTATCTCTCTAATGATCTTTTACTTTGAAACGGACCTCAAATTTCGTTGTTATTCAAATCATTATTGTTTAAACAAACACTTTCATACTTCGCAAATGTCAAATCGTGGTTCTCAATACTTTTCAAAGAAGTTACTTACATAGTAATTTACATCCTTTAAAGGTGCTTACTAGAGAGAGAAAAAACAGAGTATTTACAAAAGAAGAGGAAGTAACTATTATTAAAAAAGTTACTATTGACAAGGTAAATGTTCCGACTTTTGACATAAAAACGTGGGAGGAAACCTTACCTGTAGAACTTAATAGTTTCGTAAGCCAATAAAAACTTTGTCCAGAACATTGTATCAATTGGATTTAAGGAATGTGTTTGTTGACAACAATTTTAAAACATTTGCTACATTACACTTTAATTTTCATTGTGTTTGTCCACCGGTTCCCAATATTAACTGACCGTTAATAAAATGTTACGATTTTTGTTTTTAACTAGATACCTATAGGGCGCAGTCTAGCATGGAAAATTCGTTACCCGTAGCTTGCAAAACTCAAAGTTGTAACGCAAAACATAATAAATAAATAAACCAAAACCAGCCCTATTGTAACGAAAGTTAACCGCAAGTTCATCCATTAACTACCACATTGCCCCCCCCCCCCCTGCTAGCCCCCCTCTGTGAAGGCTTCTGCTTCATGTAACGGATAACGATAATTGTTTGGACAATCGTTGTTATTCCCTTAACTTTGTGTAGGTGACAGTTAACAAGTACCTGGTTAAGATAAAGTTAGGGGCACCATGGTTTGGGGGCTTAAAGGATAAAAGGGACTGTAATCGTTTTCATTTCATGTCAGAGTTGAACTGCTAAGAGTAACAAGTACGTACAAGGAAATAATGAAAACATATTTTTAAATATTTAAGGTTATGTTCGAGAGCTGCTATTAAAATAATGTTAACATAAAAATGATTCAAACCTTATTTAGCCTAATGGGCAAAACTTGGGCTTGTAGTAGATATAATAATTATTAATATTTTATAATAGAAAAATGTAAAAGCTTCATGAATGGAGCATTAAAGTCAAGAACTCACTCTCTTTGAAGTTTTTTCTCTATGTCTTTACATCATCATAATCTATACTCGTAGTTCCTTGCTCTTGTTTCATGTTTATAATTTTATTTAATGTATTTAATTTGTATGTATTTATTGTTTATGTAAATGGTACACCACTGAATACCTGCAGTATTGTCTCTCCTGTTACCTTTAATCCATCCAAAGGTTTTCTGTAAAAGATCGCTTTAAGCGATAAGACCGCCCATTGTGTCACCCTATGTAAAATTTCTAAACTTATGTGTGTAATGTTTATGGTGTACAATAAAGAGTAATCTATTTATCAATCTATAATCTGTCTGGCTTTTTCCCAACTATGTTAGGGTTGGCTTCCAGTCTAACCGGATGCAGTTCAATACTAGTATTTTACCTGGAGCAACTGCCTATCTGACCTCGACAATTCAATCACTGTGTAACCTGATAATCACTGATTGATGAAGACTGGTTATCAGTCTTTCGGGCTTCTTACTACTTGAAACGATTATCAAAGATCTACGAATAACATCCGGGACCAACGGCTTAACATGCGTTCCGAATATGAATGGTCACCGATCAAAATTCAAAAATCAAAATATTTTATTTCACATAAACCTACATGGGCACTTATGAAACGTCAGAAATTAGGTGCAGGGTTCCAATTGGTCGTTTCCTATGGAAAAGAGCCGGCAAAAAACTCCACGGTTACTCTTTTAAAAATTATTGGATTATACAATATTTTCAAATAACAGTGTTATTAGGTATGGGAGGACAGTGTAGGTCTTTCAACAAGTACCAGGTACTTAACAAAATAATGATGGTCAGCCAATCTACAGTCCATTAAGCTTACAGCGATCTCACATTCACAAACCAATCTATAAAAAGATAATTAAAAATAAAAACGTATTTTAAACGAAATGATGTGATTGCTATTACAGCTGTAACAAATTTGAATAATTATCATGTACACAAAAGCCAAAAAAAGCAGCAAAAGCAAAAGCAGTTAAAGAGTTGAAATTGAATTGTAGGTATATACTGTCAAATAATAGCGTGATTATATCAACGAAGAATATAAAAATAAAAAATATAAACATGTTAATTTGGGAGCAGTTAATAGACTTACATAATTTGCCGTTAATGAGCTACCAGGGAAGCCACATGTGCAGAAGGAATTATTGCCAAACTTCCTTGTCTTCAACGTAGTCTTTAATTTTATAATATGCATTCTTGATAAGAACGCGTTTAATGTGGGTTTTGAACTTCCCATCGCTAAGTTCTGTAACCGACTTAGGCAACTTGTTATAAAAGCGGATACTGTTTATAAGAAATGACTTGCTTGTTTTAGTTAATCTAAATTTGGGTATCACAATTTCATGTCTAATACGTGTATGATCCACGAACTGACCTCGGTAAGCGTAGCTTAACCTTCGATCGACCAGTGCTGTTATTATTTAGCCACAAGTAACACAAGCCCTCAATACCTTAACACCATAATATTTGAAATATCAGCTACACAAAACATCCCCCAATCCTTAGGTCAATGAAAATCACGACACCTCGTTACTTTACTGCCGTCATCCACAACATCTACTACCCATGTCCAGCAAACATCCAAACATCCATCTCATCCATCATAAACCAAGTCTCACATCATAGCCACCCTAATACAAAGGCTACACTTAATTAAGCCACCTGACTTAATTTATAATCTGTTGTACAATTATGGCCGGAGTAAGGGGTGCCCCTTATAAACTCGGTAGGTTAAGGCTAAGGGTGGAAGACAGGGAATACTTATTGTTTTTTAGAAAAATACTTTTGGTGTAGATGGTGTTGGATCAGGAGTGGGTTAAAATGAAGAAGAATTTCGTTAATGTACCCATTGCAGAACACAACATATAATTTTAATTGTTTATTTATTTGGTTCACCAACAATTGTTTACACTAACATCTTGATAAAAGCAATGTCTTAAAAACTTTGAACAGTGTAACAATTACTTAAAGGTATATATATATATACCTATAGGTAAACACCACATGAACTAAAATTATGCTAATTTGTAAGCTAGGCACATGTACAGTTCAAAAGCCAACTTAAAACTAAAGAAAAAAATATGTAGACCAAATAAAGACTTAGTTTTGTATGTGATTGCTAAAGTTATGTAGTAACAAAATAATAACATAAAATAATGAATGCTTAACAACACCTCTGATAAACAACTCAAGATTTAAGATTTCTGAATGATACTACTCAGGTCGTATATAATAGTCGTAGTGCATGGTAGGCCAATGGTAGCGGCCGTGACTTCGGAGTCGCGTCGAATCGAGTCGGGTCGTATTTTCGAACCCTGACAGGTGCTTTACTTTATATAAATTATTTCATCACCACTGCTCTCAAAACGGCGAAGGAAAACATCGTGATGAAACCGGCATGTCATAGAACCAAAAATTCGAAGACATGTGTGAGATTTACCAACCCGCACTGGGCCCGCGTGGTGGATTACCGCCCACTCACTGTCACAGAGAGGAGGCCGGTGTCCCAGTAGTGGGAACATTATAGGCTAATATTATGCTATGCTATGCTAGTGTTATGCTATGCTGTGCTAGTGTTATGCTATGCTATGCTAGTGATATTCTGAACAACACACCTAATAATTTAAACAGTAGGTACTTAAGTAGAGATTATTATTAGGGTAACCATTATTGTATCGATATTGGAATAAAATTGAATGAATAAGAAGAATAAATAGGATATGTATTAAAAAAAAGGCAATCATCGGGACTGCCGACAGAAGTAAAAACTTAAAATTAGTATTAGCGCCATCTATATTCCATAGCCCAGCACTACGCGAATCCATAAGTTTACACTACCAAAAACCGCTCAACACGCAAGAAGTTTTCACTTCAATAAACTGAACAAATCTACCTACACTCCTCGTAAAACATCTTATCTAACTAAGAGATAATGTTAATTACCTAATTTACAATGGCTCGTAAGTTTCAAAGTTTCGTTTCAAGTTTTCTATCCTACAGGTGAAGTTCTCATATATAACATCGTCACGCTAGACAACTCCGAAGGGTGAAACAGGCAGGTGTACACTTACACCCCTCCAGTCGTTCATCTTTGAAAATACCGGTGAACTCACGCAAACTTTATTTCGGGGATAGAAAGCGCCTCGTCCGTGAAAAACATATTAATTTACGTAGTGTTCAAAAATACGAAGATCTCCCACATGTAGGTAGGAGTTAATCTTTAAATAGTGTAGTTTCTCAGGACATGAAAGGTCAAATATGTTGTGGCTTTTATATTGACTCTAGCAAAACCATTCCAGAGATGGACAAAATCTATATTTATACATATTATAAATTGTTAGTAGTAGTTGATCTTCTAAACTACGCATCAAATTTTGATGCGTTTTTCACCATCGCTTAAGCGGTTTTTGATTTATGTGCAGAATACAATAATATTAAACGTACTTATAATAAATAAAAGTCGATTTGCCAAGCCGTAAAAACCGTACGAAGCGGGGGCGGGTCGCTAGTTGATAAATAAATAATAATTAAGAAAGTTACTATGAAGTTTACTAGTTAATTTGAGTTGACCTTGTATAATGTCTGAGGTTAAAAGGAAACCATGACCTCTGACATTCCCACCTACACAATAACTTCGCCACACAAAGCTTAATCAGATTTCCAAAATTGAATCCACTTGAAAGTGGTTGAACCACTTCGTATCTTGAATTCACGAAGTGATCCGAAGTAAAGGGTACCCAATGCCGATGCAACGGGTACCGTTCGGGTCTAAACAATGGCCGCTCGACGAACAAGGCTGAAACTGTTAGGCTTTTGTGTAATACACTGGATGACGTCAACGTTCTACGTCACTTTAGCAAAGTTCACGCAATGAATTTATCACGCACGTAGATGTTGACAGCAAAATATAGAGCCTTTCATAGACTGTTAAATGAGATGTATATTTTTTTGTAGATCCTGATTTCGCTCTTGACCTTAATCTCATATTGTGGATTATATTAACAATGGGACATGGGAATCCAGAAGATGCCTTTCATTCTAGTTTTGAAGGTGGATGGAAATACAGACGTTAATATTCTATCACAAATCTTAGCAGGAGGGACCATAATATAAATGGCCAGGCCTTCTCTGTGAGAGAGAATGGACCCTAACCCACTACGCGGGCCAGTGCGTGTTGGTGGATGGACCATAGTAGGTATATTGAGTTTGGTAATTAGTTGAAGAAGTAACTGTATTTTCTTTTGTTTTAATCATGATAAAAAAAATATACTTAAAAAACCTGGCTAGCCTATTTTCTCTTCTAGTACTTGTTACTATTTTGGTTCTCAAAGGTTTGGATCCGAGGTATAGTTATATCACAATACATCTTATTTGTGGCTAATCTATAAATAAATGTCAAGGTCCCTTGGACTATGGTCACAAGCGGGACTGCTTAGGTGGAGTCATGGCTCTGATTCCCAGGTTGGAGTTGTTTTAAGTTTTTCCATTTCAAATTTTCGGTAGCAGACCGGAGTCTGAATTTGTGTGTAGTGAATGAGAGCCCACTCTCTCTAGAAGACAGAAGGCCTGTGTCCCAGGCAGTAGTGGGAACATTATAGGCTAATTATGCTAAACGAATTTGCTGATTTGTGGTGCAATCGGGTCTTAGGCCCGTATTACAGAACCCCACTCAAGCGTTACTTAAAACTAGTTTCAACTGGTTGAAACGAGTTTTAAGTAATGCTTGAGTATTGAGTGAGGTTCTGTAATACGGGCCTTAGTTCCCTTCAGCGAGTTCAATCTAAGTGATGCTGCTTAACCTCGCATATTTGCGAGGCGTTAGAACCCCCGGGGACCGAGCTATGAATATTATAAGTGTTATGCATTGTTTAGTATTTGAGCTCCAATATGATTAGTTAATGTTATTCTCTGGTGATTAATTTGGATTTGCATTGTAAGTCTTGCTCGGAGACTGAGTATCTATTTAATCCTCAATTAGGGTAGGCAGGCCCGGATTTTGGATTTGTGACCGGTTGATGGTAATCGGCTCGCCTCCTAATTACATGGGACTTAAAGATAACTAGCGAAATGTGGGTGTACTACCTATAGTTTCACCTCTGCCTAACCCTTTGGGGAAACACCGGCGTGATGTTATGTGTGCAGTTGGTAGATAACATCGTGTTCACATAGTTTTACTTATGATGATAAGGTAGTCTCATGGTTGGTGTGGTGGTGGTCTTTAATGAAAACCCAGTAACTGGGTAATACGAGTACGATACCCCTTGGTAAGACTGGTTGTTAGATTTTCAGGCTTTTGACGACCCGTACGACTGTCAAAGATCCACGAATGACGGCCGGGACCAACAGCTTAACGTTCTTTCCGAGGTACGGAGGAGTCTCGGTCTCACCCATCCACGGACCAACCCCGGCAAGCGTAGCTTAACCTGTTGGATCGATCCATGCGGCTGTTATAACTTAGTCACGAGCTTTCCTAATCCTTTTTTAATCCTTTACCAAGGCCAATTCCAAATTTAGAATTTTTGTATAAGAATATAAGTATATATTCATACTTTCCACCCGAGATTCTTATAACATAATATTTAGTATAATGTTTATTTACTCAAACAAAGGATTGTAGCACATTTTAAAACACAGTTTTACAAAATAAGTACTATATCTACAATCGTGTGGGTGGGCACAGGTCTCTTAACTAGGTTATGAAAACCTGTGTTACGGGGAAACAATCCGATCCCCTAAAGTATAATGAGTGGTTACCGTAGTGAAAAATACTTATGCCTCAAATGAAAATCAATTGTAAAATCAACACAGTGATTCCCAGTAGTTGCTATCACTAAAGCAACAGGACAGTTACTATTCAAGATGTTATATCTATCGATTAATTCAGTAGGTATTCAATGATATCCAGCCAGCATAAGGAATATTATTCTATGTTAAACTAGCCAGGTGTAACGTTTCAGTCAGACTTGGCAGTGAGCTATCAATGGTAACTATTGGTAACTAATGGTCGTTCTTAGAACCAAAATAGAACCCTTGATTAATTCTACCAGCCTAATTAAGTAAAATACTCACTATTACAGTCCTTTTAATTAGGTATGTCAATTCAACAACATTCATTGCGTTATTCACGTTGTCGATGGGACGATTTTTTCAAACATTTGAAATGAAATGAAAATGAAAATGAAAAATGTTTATTAGTAAGTATTAACAAGTTTACTTACATTACTAGGTAGTGATTGGAGCCTCCTTTTAAGCTAATAAAGCCTGTATTAGGAGACTTCGCTCTTCCATACATTGTTGGTATTAACTATAAACTTGTTTATTTAAAACAATAATAATAAAAAAAAATAAAAAAAAAAAATAATAATAAAGGAATCTAATCTATGAAAACTATGGATATAAGTTAGGCTAATAAGTGCTTTCAGAATTCAAATTGTTAGTGATAGTGTAGTTGTGTGTGATAGTGTGATTGTGTGTAATTGTGATTGGGTTATTGTAATCAGTGTTGTGTTTGAATGTGTGGTATGTGTGTGTTATGTCATTATGTGTGTGGGTGGGTTAGTACCTATATCATGAGCGAATGAGGTTGAGCCTTAGGATACTGTTAGCATATTATGTTTATAACAATAATGCCTCTGTTTCCTCATAATTAAGCGGTTTTATCCATTGAACTATTTTTTTTTTACATTCATTTAGTTTTTTATTGTATATGTAAGTTTCCCCATTACATTTGTTATAAAGCTGAGCAGACCTTTTTTTAAATTGGATGCCAGCAAATTTAGTTTTGGTTTGGGGAACATCTGCTACTAAGTCTTTTCTTCTTTTTAAATTTAAGTTAGGGTCATAAGGAAGGGATTTGTGTTTTTTAATTATAGTTCTAATAATGTATAGCTTTCTCACCGATAATAAGTTGCTAATTTGGTAGAGGTGTTGGGTGGAAAATCTCATGTTTTTAAAATACATCATCTTAATTAGAGCACGTTGACCCCGCTCAAGATCAATAAATTTAGTTTTTGCTGCACCACCCCAAATGGGGATGCAGTACGTCAAAACAGATTGCACCAAAGCTATGTAGATTTCATTAAGGAGGTGTCTCGGGTTATTCGTACTAGTAGGTACAACTTTTGGAACAATATGCCTTAGGGTCTTAAAAATCCAGCTTAATTTTCTTATCCTGTTATTGACCTGTTCAAGGTGAGGATACCAAGACAGGTTTTGGTCGATCATAACACCTAGATATTTTGTTTGTGTTACCTTATCTAATGTTGGACATGAACAATTACTTGAGTCATCACAGGTGTGAACTCTCAAATTAAGTTCTGTGCTAGGCTGGGAACGATTAGATATACTAAAGCAGATATAATTGGTTTTAGCTGTGTTAAAAGTCAGCAAGTTATCTTTGAGCCATCTAGCCACTTGGGTCATACCAGCCTCAGCACTCAAAGCAACATCATGCCAGGTCTTCCCAGTGAAAACGACAGCGGTGTCATCAGCATAGGAAAATACTGTAGCATTGCTGATCCTGAGGCTGCAGAGGTCATTGATATACAGGAGAAACAATGTAGGACCCAACACGCTTCCCTGGGGGACACCAACCGTGATATCAGCATCGCGACTAACGAATGTTCCTACCTTGACTCGTTGCTTTCGGTTCGACAAGACATTTGAAGCAATGGGTTTTGTTTGTTATAATGAAGAAGATTATGATTGTGTATCGTCGCAGCATGTATTTTTCCAGACATCTGTATCGGCAATCTTCTCAGCATTCACCCACTTTCTAGCCATAATAATAATTATCATCTTTCCAACAAAATTCATCCATAGGTTTCATTAGAATTATAAAATCGTTTTACTAGAAATAATACAACAATATTTTTCTTTCTACGCTATTAAACTACAATTTTATTTCAGACCCATATTTCAAACGAAGTTTTCAGCATGAAACTACAACAAAAAGGCATCATCTATCACTCTTACATTCAAAACTTAATATAAAATCTTAGACCTGAAATTACTCGCGTTAACCTTACAATACAGGTAATTAAGAGACGAGGCGAGGCGAGGCGATATAAATTAATAAAATAAAATAATTAATGGTAGCTATTAATCTAAGTCTAAAGGACCGGTTGAGTAATGATCTGTATTCGTGACACTCTCTAAGTGTGTGTAATGTGAATTTTATTGAAATAGACGATGTTTTTGTTGAATAAGTAAATTTAAATGCCTGTTTGTTCATTTATCTAGCAACACTTATAAATGCAGGATAATAAAGATCAAGGTTTGAAACAATCGGTAAGACTGGTGTATCAAATCTAGTCTTGTTTGTTGTTGTTAAAACTTTAATTATCATGCCCAGAATGAACTAACTTTAGAACCTGAAACTAAATAATCAGAGTTAACTAACAGAACAAGAAAACATTACCTACTTGGTAACTAAGTTTAACTAAGCTCTAAAACGAAACGCAGAATTATTGTAAGACTTAGTGCGGATTTCACCAATAAAATTGAACGCGTTCAGCACATCTAAACGCGTTCAAGAGCTGTGCACAATATTCCATAACAATTTTGACACTGACAGTTTTTGAACGCGTTTTAAAAATGCGGATCGCGTTCAGTTGAATTGGTGAAGTCAGCCCTTAGATTGAGAAATACCTAATTTCCTTCCAATACTGTGAAGGAATTCTTAATGCCTTGTGGAATGATTTATGTACCACGGTCCACGTTTTGTACATCCATTTCCACACTAACATTTATATCCTACTAAAATTATATAACCGCGAAAGTTTGTGAGGACGAATATTTGTTACTCTTTCACGCAAAAACTACTGAACGGGTTTGGATGAAATTTGGCACACGGATAGCTTATAATAATAACTAACTACATAGTTACATATAATTTCGAAAGTAACTCTGTCTGTCTGTTCCCACTGGCTGGACGGATTTCGATGAATTTTGGAACACAGATAGATCATAACTTGACATGGAACATAGGATATTTTCATCCCAGTAATACGTTCCCCTGGGATATAGTCCGACATCAAAAGCTAGTGAAGTATAAATAATTTATCCTTCAAAGCAGCCACAATATTCAATTATCACCTCTCTTCATAAAATGTTTGACCCAAGAAAGATTCACTTTTTTTCCGCCATTTCATTCTAACCAAGACTACACAAATGAAGTCGCACAATAAAAGAATCCTTTCTTCTCTTAGAGTTGAAAGCAATGTCTGATTGATTCGCGACCGCCGTACCATCACGCTAACTCTGGTATGATCACAGGCAGCTATATCGGTGCACCTGTAGACACCCTAGTATGGGTTGGAGTACAAGAAATAGGAAACATGCTGACTTCCATCCGAAGTGAACTTAATTGGAAGTTTCCAAGCTGCTTGTCTAAAAATCATAATGTAAGTAAGTACTGTCTTTTAATTTGGAAACGACTTTAGTCTTAAATAATTAATAACAGAAATCGTTTTTGCTGCATGTACGAGCCTAAAACTTATCTACATAAATAAATGTCTTCTAAAAATTAGGCTCAGATAATTTCCATTTATACTTTACTTAGCCCTTTTATGGCTGTAATCTGTAAACAACACAATGATAATTACTCGTATAATCTCATTGCAAGATCACTACAAACTATATGCAGGTGCCGTCCGAAGACTGAAAATAATATCAATAAACTGTTCCACCGCACCGCACTTATCAAAATTTTGTTTCAGTGCGTTTAGTGGAAGTGCTCAGGTGTGGTTCGGACAAGTGCTGTTGAAAGCAGTGCCCTGAGTGGAATACCTCGATTTTAGATATTTTCACTATGACTTTGTGATTTTTCCAATGTTTCTAACTTCCCTCTTTCATTCGGGGAGTCGTGATTCCCTCGGAACACATTTTTTTTTAAATAATCAAACCATTCTATAATTCTGTGAACTATTTAAAATATTTCAATCATTCTATCAGGTTTCAATTCCGAGAAATTCAACGGTCCGCCAATGCCTTAGTCCCCAACCGTGCTCTCGTCAAAGGGAGTCAATATCCCCCATTCTTCTGTTTGCACTGACGTCACACGACTCACATGGAATACATGCGGTTATCACCATGCTGCCTTTGATAAGATTTGAAAGACTCGCTACCAACGAGTTAGTTTTATTTGATTCTTTATAGGAGTTTCCCTTTGAGAATTGTGTTTATAATCGTTAAGTTTTATATGAGTTTGTGTATTGAGAGTTGTGTGATTAGGTTTTTCTTCTTCAAAAATTTCTAATCTTAGTTCAAAACGTTGTTTATAGTGACGTACAAACACTTTTAAATCGTCAAAGGAATCGGTAATTAAAAAAGCTAAAGCTAGTTGCCTATTCCAAACCGTATAGTAGTTCCCTATAGAGAAGAACGGGCAAGAAACTCCAAGGACACTATTTTGGATTTTATTGTTACAAAATATTAGATAAACCTATCATTAATTGAGTATTTATCGCTCTTATTTGATATTTGTGTGTAAGCGTACAATGGGGTGGGTTTGATTGAAACTATAAATAGTAAAAGCTCATTCTCCTTTCTTAACTATTATTACTTGTGCCTAAAAGATTAAATAACTCACATTTAATGTGTATTAAGTACCACAGTCAAACCAATTTTCTCAGTAATTTTCTGAATTGACGTGAACCTTCTACTCGACTCAAACTACCACGATACACACATCAGGCAACAAATCCGAGTAGCTCTGCTGTTGGGCCTACATTCTAGATAGTTGGTCAAACTGCAAATAGTTAGTCTGTAATGAGTCGATGCCGCAAATAGTTTCCCTCAAGACATGAATGTGAGTCTGGAATTAAATGGACGAACTTAATTTACATACTCGAAGTTGGGTGGTGGAAGAATTTTCGAGTTACTATCCTTGAAAACGTAGGTTTTAACATAACTATAGTGCAAACTATTCATGTTTCCACTACACTACCAACATCTAATTTTACTGCGTGTGTAATGAGTTTGAAATGTATGGCACACTTAAGAGTGTGATGTTAAAGAATTGAGTAGGTACTCAGCATACTCACAGTCACAACATTGTTTGAAAGTTAACAAGCAAACTGATTAAATACCATTCTCTTTGTTTGACTGTGTACTGAAGCTATTTCTTACATGTGTGTGTTATTGCTAAGTAAAAGCCTCTTCTTTTAGAATGAAATTCATTTTCACCACAATGCTTTGTTCAGTGATTAAGCCTGGACTAATCGTAGTCCAAAATCCTGCTCGTAATTTTGAACCGGTACCTATTAGTCCAGGTTTCCTTACCGTTGTTTAAAAGTATTCAGAATACGCATTTTCTACCCAAACAGTCACATTGAGATTCGGGACACGACTTAACCTTTAAAACGAAATTGGAAGTAAGTGGTACATAGATACGTAGGTGTATGATGGATTTAGATCCGAGCTATGACTAAGACAGGTATCAAATTCAGATAGGTACTAAAATAGTATCAGACCAATCCAAACACGAAACATCTACAACCCAACTTTATTCTACCAACGTCCGTTGGTAGAATAAACGTGTAGGCATTGCTATACATAAGAAATTATTGACAACAGTATAATTTTAGATTACGTATATCAGGATTCACAGTCGTGGGTCATTTATTTGTTAGTCACCAAACTACGTGGGAATTTTCTCACAGTTCACAAAAACACAATAATTGTCATGGTTCAAAATTCAAGGTTAATTTCGAGTTAGACGCCTTTGTCTGTTCTGCTTTAAAACTACAAATAAATACATGAATATTGTTACTTGATCATGTTTACAATGATTTTGTTGTGTTATGTCTACATTGTTAGAGTTTCAAGTAGACCCGCTGAGCTTATTACCTACTTACATATTTCGGTAAAACATATAAAAAACCTATGCTTTGAGATTTTGATCTCCCAAGAAAAACTGCTGGCTGGCTTCAATAACGTGTCAACGACAATATTTATTGCCAATCCAGCCATTTTCTCTACATAGGTATTCACTCCCTAACCAACAAGCTACGACAAAATAGGTACCAATACCTTATTATATCCCACACGAAAAATAACATTCCTTTATTTTCATTCACTACGACGAAAAATGAAAGTGAAAATAATATCTAGACTTCGCTCCACGTAATCATATCAACATGATATTCGCGTATCTGGCTCGAACAGAAATAGCGTCAGTCTGCAACCGTTTATTTTTGCTTACGGAACCAAATTGATGTGGTGAGGGTTATAAATAAGCATGCCACGACGCTCCAGAACAATCGGTTATCGGTCGTCATTGAAGGGTTAAGTTTCATTTTGGGCATTTCTGTTCTGGATAAAGCATTCAATACGTTAATGCAGTTTTCGATAACAGAATCGATAAGAGTGTTCAACTCAACTCAACTCAAAGCATTTATTTCAATTAAACCATTTACAGGCACTTTTGAACTGTCAAGGGGTCGGTCAGTCAAAAATATGAAGCTAGTTGCCCATTCCAAAGCGTAGTAGGTACCCTGTTGTATGAAATTCCTTCTTTGATTCATAATGTGTATTGGTATTTTGGTATGAGTGTGAAAAAAACATTAAACATGCAAAAAAAATATGTCAGGACTTACTGACGCAATAACAACGGAAGGAGTCCTTTAGGGACCCATACTAGGCCAATTTGTAATTGTGAATCAATGTGTCAGTAAATCCTTAGTCAGGATTAACTAGCAGAGCTAGAGATATGTTACTGTTAGGTGCAATGACACTTATAATCTGCTGATTGATTTATTTCTACCTGTGTTTATAAGCTGCCAAAGAAACATACATTTCTTTCACACTTTTTGACAAGGTGCATGAAAGATTACTACCGAGCCAATTAGTTTTTCTAGTTGCTAGAATGTGCAAAGGGAAATGACTTCATAGTAATTTTGGCAACGACTGGCAACGTGCCACTTCTAGTACTATTGTGATCTTTAACCTAGCAGTATGATTATGAATAGTGCCAATACCTCGTAAATAAAGACCTTGAAATAATGTTATTACCGGTAAACTTACACTAAACAGTTTTTAGATCTTTAGTCATTGATGATTTAGTCAGTGACTAAAAGAGTGATGAATATATACTCGTATGTAGATGGATGGACTGTGTGAGGAAAGATATGAAAGAGAAGGGAGTGAATTATATCGTGACGGTTAACAGGGGAGAATGGAAAGAGAAAACGGATTTTGCGATCCCAAGTTACACGGGATAAGAGCAGGAATATGATGATGATGAGTCATATGATTCGTGCAAGCAGAAATAAGAAATGGGGTAAAAACTGTTCAAAGCATCTTAAAAATGGATGAAGTTTCAGTAAGGATTTGAATCAGCCTAGTAACGTAATTATACATAAGCTAATTAAATGTATCATTAAAATATTCTTGAAAAACAATCGAATCTTTCCTCTTTATAATATTAGTATAGATTAATTGCCTTATCTATACTATACTATTATAAAGAGGAAAGATTTGATTGTTTGTTTGTTTGTATTGAATAGGCTCCGAAACAAATTGACAGATTTAAAAAAATCTTTTATCCCGGGAAAAATAACGGGTCCGCGGGAAAGACCACGGGAGCGAAGCCGCGGGCAAAATTCTAGGGAATAAAATTGATCCAAAAATGAATGGGTAATTTCACCAGAAAACCTTAAAAAACTTATAATTCTACTTTTTACACAAAGCAATCAAGTCTATTACAAAATATGCGAAGGAGTTAATTTTACCCAAAATGTCATTACATTTGGTACGAGGCACGAGGTATATTTAGACACACTGCGCTGGAACAAATGTCAGCTCTTCAGCTAATACTAATTTTATGCGACAATCGCGTTCCAAAATAAAGGTGATGGACGCAAACAAATATAGAAATAGGTCACCGTATTACTATAATATAGGTATAGTTTTCATTTAGATCAAAGTAAATATAAAATTGTTGCTGCAATGGTCTGGCGAGTGAGAGTTCCTGAAGTTAATTTTTATTCGTTTTTTCATGGACCATGATTATTGAAATCATGTAGAAGAAGCAGCTACAGGCTCGTAGGTCATAAAAAGTAGGAAACCTTGTATTAGCACGCAGAGCCTAGATATAATATAGTAAGTAATTTAGATGCAAAAAAAGGGTTGATAAAAAGTGTTGATAACTGTAAGTACTGCAGACCAGAAAAGTTGGATTTTTCCTCATCCTAACTATGTTGGGGTCGGCTTCAGTCTAAAATTGTGGCAGGGCCGAATACCTAGCAAGAACCGGATATTTTTAAGGATCCACGTGAAAGCTATTATTTATGATTTCCTACTACATTTTGATAATAAAATAATACCAGGTTACTCAGAAAGTTTTGCGACTAACAGTTTTTGTCTTTAATGCACTAGCTGGTTTTAATATCAGTCAAAACTATGACTATTTATTACAAGAAAACACAACATTTCAAATTCGAAATTCATTCGAAATTCGAATTCATTCATTCAACATTTTTTTACGAGCAAAATTAAAATATTCTGTATCACTGAAAAATGGGTTTACAACGAAACCATTTTCGCACGTTAATTTTGTACGATTTCAAATGTCGACTAAAGCAGAAGAATCGTTTGAAAGACTTCGAATGGTGTTCGTAAACAAAAGCACTTCTAAAACGCCTGTTTTCCGCTGGTTCAATGAATTTACGCGCGATCGAGTAACTTTGGCGGACGAAGAAAGAAGTGGTCGTATGACGGCTGTTACCGAAGAAAACGTGCTGGCTGTGAACAATTTAATTCAAGAAAATAAAAAGAGATTTAGGCAATTTAAATATGAAGAGATTCAGCATAATTATACTTTAGATTGGATCGGGAAGTGTGCATGAAATTCTACACCGGGCATCTTCGGGTAAGGAAGATAGATTCACCGTAAACAGTTATCATCAGCGGAAGATGCACTGGCTGCATTTGAGAAGGGGATTGAAGAGGTGTCTGATGCGGACTGGAAAATGTGTTATGAAAATTGGTTAAACTTACGAAACTGTGTATAGACGCCAATGGAGAGTTCTTTGAAAAGATATAATATAAATAATATAACCTGTAGTATATTTTTTTCTACTATCGCAAAACTTTCTGAGTGCCCCATGTATTTATCCTTAACCTCAATTACCGCTGTCATAATACTTCCGAGTTTATCGTGGACATTATCCACGGTAAACTCAGACATTAAATATAAATTGAAAAAGTCACATTGGTACCTACTCAACCGGGTTTGAACGCACAACCTCGTGCAAGAGAGGCGAGACTTTAACCACTGGGCTCAGTAGGACAATAATTGACTTGTAATATAATTATTATCCTCAATTACATAAAACTGAAACTTTGATTACGGGCTATCAACTTGTGGGAAACAAATTAAATTGATCCTACAGACAATCAGTTTAAAGAAAATTATCCGTATTCAGTGCTCAATCAGCCGTCAGTTATAAGAGCCGGGGTTAAATAATAATATGAGTTTAATTGATCTAGTTGAGAGTTTAACCACTTTGTGAACGTATTTAGGTAGTTAATTTTAATCGGAGTTATTTTAAATCAGCCTTTTTTATTTTGTAACGTTACATGCTTATTTACCTGCTTACTTATATCATCATCAGACTTTTACCATCTATGTTGGGAAAGAGATATCGATACTATTATCTTTACTTAATTAATAATATTTAGAGGTAAGTATTTTTTTTTGTTTTGTTTGTAAATTTGTATGTAGGGGGTAATCTCTGGAACTACCAGTCGGATTTGTTTTTTTTTTATGGATAGCCCAATTCTCGAGGAAGGTTATAGGCTCGCAGACGAAGTCGTGAGCTAGTAATATTATAAACAGGTCACATTTGTAAACTTTGTATGTAGGACCATACATACAAAGTTTACAAATGTGACCTGTTCGTTCATCTCCGAAATTACTCATCCGATTTAAAAAAAACTTTGACTAATACAAAGCTACGCTATTGCTGAGTGCATAGCATATGTTCTATATTAAAAGACGCGAACGAAGTCACGGGCAGAAGCTAGTACAATATAACATGAAGCCTGTGTTGCACAAATAGGTTGACAGAGGAGTGTATTAATAGGTATTAGCACCAAATTTGCCCATGTGGCCAAAAAATCTTTGGACTTTATAAATAGGTATCTTGCAACAATACACAATAACATAATCGTATGACTATTTACTTTATTTTCTTGTGATCTGAAAGATTTAAAACGCCCAACATTTCATTGATACAGTAAAACATGAGAAAAGAAAATAAATTACATAATCTATATTTAATTTTGAGCGGAGCGGACCAAATCGGAATTTAATAAATATGAAATTATTATTTAATAGACTTAATCAAATAGAGAACATTAAAATCACAATTCCCGCTGTGACCATTTATAACACTCATCCAATAAATCTATTCATTCAATAAATTACAAATGAATAAATTCAATAAAATAAACTGGTTTATTAATGAAACTTTTCTCTCTTTGCAGGTTATAAATCCGAATGAAAACCGACTAGAAATGTTTTAAATAGTTATTAGTGTTGTGTAAATTAAATAAAAAATAGTGATTTGTGTAGTGGTAATGGTGTGATTAGTGATACTGTCACGAGATGGCGTTGAAAGCGATTCTCATCATTCTCATCTTGGCCGTCATCGGGGGCGGACGCGCTGCTGCTGAAAGAGGTAAGTCTTATTTTAATTATAAAGTTATAGTCAGCAAGGAAATTCGTATAATACTTCAGATTCATTTTTAATTTTAGGTAGGTACGAACAGTTAAAAAAAAATAGCTTAATAATATCATGTCAAATTCAGATAAAACAAACACTTATCTATTATATGAAATGCTGAGAAGTAGTATTTAAAATAATGTGTACTATTTAAATCGTACGTAAAAGTAAAGTTTTAATCAACTCCTGCTGTTGACCGTACAGTGAAATGTAAAAATAAGCAAAATTTATTTAAAACACACGTCAATGTATTATTGACTGCTCCGACCACTTCTGGATATACGCTTGAACTATGCCAAGAACGCATCACAGAGGAGCTTTCGGGGTCAAAAGAATACCGTTTTCAGCATACTTAATACTTTACACCACAAATACATAGATTTATCCTAAAAATACACATTGAAGCTCTTTTTAAACCTAACTTTGTGTACCGAATTTAGTGTCGGTAACTAATACAGTAATTTTAGCTATTACGTACGCTTTGCCTAGTTAAACATATTTTAGTTGTAAAACACACGAAACTACGAACTATTGAGCCATTGACCCACTCTCCTGTGTTTAAAGTTTGAAGGAGTTTGGCGCATAAATGAGGTTATTAATTACATTGTAGTAGTACAAACTATGTTACTAGCAGTGTACTACATTGTGTAGGATTGAAAAATCTGGCAGATGTAATTCTAAAATTACGTAAATACAATATATTATTACTATATCGTACAGAAGATGAAAACATTGTCACTCTTTTTTAAAATATATTTTTTAAACATTCTATGTTAATGATTTTTAGACTACTATACTTTTAGCCAATAACACAACACCTCGAAATTACAATCATGTTCATTTTTGCAACTCTACTATTTTCATACTAGTTACGTACCATTATTAACAACATTTTAACCTGTCAGTAGGCAATTTGGAACAATTTCTTTTGCAAAAAATAAAGTAGTTGCACAAGTAATAGCTGTCAAACATTTTTTACACAATAAAATACATGAATGATAATTGGTATCACAGTAATGTTTTATCCCAATTGTTTCCATCCAGGTGGCTCGTATTTTATTCCTTTTAGCGCTATTATTGACTCAATCAAGCTGTCAATGTATGGAAATTGCATGTCATGGATTCTAACGTGACAGCTGTCATTGATGTCTGTCTAACAATCGGTATGAACTTAATGTAATGCCGAAGGTGGAAATTGTTTAAAGAAATTGATTTGTGTATAAATATGATTTTTAGAGCTTTGATGACTTTTGTTAGTGGAAATTGATGAGAGATGAAATCAGAACAACAATTGGATAATCTATACATATATGTAATTAATATAAATTGATGTTGCTTCTCGTGTCTGTCTGTGTGACCGCGTTGTTTTTCTAAACTACGCAACGGATTTCGATATAGTTTTCATCATCACTTACAGAATTAATCCCGGAAGATTTATGTGTATAACGTACATAGAAGAAATCTTGATGTTTTGTCATGTCATAAACACCTTGCAAAGCAGGGGCGGGTCACTAGTTGTTTTCTAGTTATTCATCTTGTATGTTGCACCTGCCATATTTTGTCTCTGCGCCACTGTTACTGTTAGGCTGCATCATCCCACTGCTGGGCAAAGACCACACCCATGATTTCCAGCTCTTTCGATCCATGACTAATGTGAACCACTGGGTGTATGTTTCCTCTAGCTCGTCCCACAATCGCGTAATTCCGCCATTGTACAGTATTTTTGTCGCTCTTTTAATAAAATAAAGTTTTTTTTTCTTTTTTTGTTTTAAATTAACCAAACAACAAAATTGTTGTGTATTGTTTTTTTTTTTCTTTCTTTCAATGATGTGAGCAAGTGTTTATTGCTTTTAATTAATTAATTCTCTGTACCTATGAGGTGTTTTTGCTACACATTACGTAAGCTACAGGCTGAAATAAAAATTCCTAGAAAAAACCTGCATATATCCAACCAGTTTATTAAGACCAGGCTTTTTGTATAATAATTTGTTACCGATGCCGTGTCGGATCACTAAATAATGTAATTATTGAAAACGGATCCCGCGCGCCGGCGAGGTTGCATTTTCTCGACATTTCACATTATTCTCGGCATGCAAATAGTTTTAGCTCAAAACAACTTAACAAAATTAAAATGCGGAAAATGCGGCATATACAGGATCTATTATAATTGTAAGAGATAATATAACAATGATGGTGATTTAGTACATACAGTGCTTGCTGGGCAATCTGCTCAGTTAGGAACTTTGTTTCCAAACTGAGCATGAGGTCCCGGGTTCAATTCCCGGGTCGGGCAAAATGTTATTATGTTTTCCATCTGGAATTTCGCAGTAGCAGCCCGGAGTCTGGATTTGAGCCCGATTGATGGCAATAGGCTCGCCCCCTTTTACATGTAGGTAAGTTAAACAGAACTGGCGAAATGTGAATGTACTAGGTATACCTCTGACTAACCCTTCGGGGAAATACAGGCGTGATGTTCAGTGTAGGTACTATACTATATACATGTATATTATAGCTGAAGATTGTATTTAATTGAACGGGGGGACAAGAAATTTTACGATGACGAAGTCGCGGGCAGAATGTTGCAAGCCACTATTGTACATAGGCTTAGGTTCCTGCGTTGTTGTTGTTGAAAAATATGCTATATGCATGTGTAGCATATTTTTCAACAACAACGTACCATGCTAACAATCATGCCTTAAATTGTATAACTAAAAAATACTTTCACAGCGTGTTGCCACGCCGAGTGCCGGACGCATAGCTCTCAACACGCCGTGTTGGGGTTTGTGACAAGTCAATCATCATCCTGAGGATGCCTCGTTGAGAGGTGAAACACGTGTCGATTTCTATCAGAGCTTTTTATAACTCTTTAGGAATAGAGCGGAATAGGTTACTAAATATATCTACGTCTATTATATTTTATAATAGATTTCCGCAAGGTCACGCCTGAATCAATTTTCTATCTTGTATTACTAAGTCCAGCAACACATTACATTGATGCTAGCCGTTTATAGTCTGCTTAAAAATACCTGCCTAATCCTGCCAAAGTGAAATAATTGAATTATTGAGCATGCTGGTCGCCGGTCGCCGGTCGTAGTTGGTGGCAACAAAATAACAAAGCATGCCAACTCGGACGTGTGTGATGTGGGGGACAGACGGGCGGAGTAAACGCTGCGCTTGGAACGTTAGGTGGGATAATTTCAAAATAGCTTTTATAATTTATTGATTGGTTTTAAACATGGCACTCACGATACAGCAAAAGTTCTTATGAGAGCAACTTCTTTTCAATTCTAGAATTATACAAACTAAAGACTATTTTAAAAGTTTTAGTTACAAAAAAAAATGCAAACTGGCAATACCTAGCTATTTTCATGTATAACACAACACTTGATTGCAGTTTGCTAGCTTTTCAGTTACAAAAATGTGGCCTAAAATGGTTACATTTACTATCCTCAAGTAAATAATCTGGATAATTTTAATAAGTATAGTTTTCTTTATAATGTGTTTTGTGTACACGAATTAATAAATAATAACGTGAACCACCTAGTATAGTATAACGGGTTGATCTCCGCAACTCCAAGACGTCCAATTTAACGAATATCGTTCCAATTTAGCGCATATTTTGAGTAAAACCTAACTAACGAGGCGTTCATTATAGATTCTGCAATAGAAAAAAACTCCCCCACACGCTCGTCTGCCCATCCGCCAATCAGTTCTCTACCGTGACCGCGGTGACGTCAGCTTAAAAGCTTTCCGACATTTTTAGTGGTGCCATCTCTGGAGCGTGGCGAGAACTACCACTGACACTGCAGAGTATGAATATTTTGAGGTGAATATAATTGGCCTCTTCAGGGAAAAGTTTGGATGACATTTTAACGAAGCATGGCGAGCTGGGTGATAGACAAAGGGACAAAGAAAGTAGGTATAGCAGAAATAAGGGATGAACTATTCTTAGATAATATTGATCGTACTTAAAGATCTTATAGGGGTTCATCATTATCATTTCAGCCGAAAGACGTCAACTGCTAGACATAGCCCTCCCAAGTACCACCAGTTCGACCGGTTCTGGTCTTCCCGCATCATGAAGGGGATTATATTAAACACATTTTATGAATAAAAGATTATACAACTAATACGAGAAAAAGTTTGCAAAAGGTACAAAAATTGCGCTCTTTTATTATATTGAAGAAATAGCTTCTATACTGAACTGTATCAACGAGAGACAACTAATAACCAGTATTCCGCTGATATTCAGGTTCATAATAATTTCAAAGTGACAGAGGCATAAAGGCAATTTAGGTTGACGGCATGAAAAGTATCAGTTGCGACTCCTTATTTGCAAAAGAGACCGCATTTCTCTTCATCTACAAGAACTTCCATAACACCTTCATAAATTTTGAACATGTAAATACCACAGAGTATCTAAAAGTAAACTAGATCAAGTTCAAAGTTTACGGCACGCTCAGTATTTCTGTCGTGATGTATGGAGTCTGGCGGGCAGCGGCCGCGATATTCAATTTCAGGAGCGCGCCCGTTCGTGCGAGCTGACAAAATTGGCCACTTTTAGAGATACGTACGTTTTAGGTTCTTGTTGTTTAGTTTACTATTTGTAATAGATGAAAAGTGAATAGAAGTATTGTTAGTTTATGTACATTGGGTCTGAAATGGCAATGGGCATTCCTCAACGTTCGATATTGGGTCCATTCCTCTTTTTAGTTTACATTAATGATTTACCCCAATTACTTCAAAATCATTGAAGATAGTGTTATTTTCAGATGACACATCATTGATCTTTAAAATCAATCAACGACGGTCACAACATCTACCAAAATTCAATACATCTACCAAATAAAAAAAAAAACAAATACATTTGATTTAAATTAACTGATGTTAGAAGTAGCGAATGAGGCGTCATATTGAATGGATAAAGACAGGAATTTATTAATCAAACGATTTTCCTAGGAATCACGTTAGACGAGAAATTACAATGGGGACCTCATATAACATCTCTCGCGGGGCGGCTAAGCTCGGCCGCTTATGCTGTTAGAAAGATAAGACAGTTAACAGACGAAGAATCCGCGCGTTTGGTCTATTTTAGCTACTTCCACAGTATTATGTCGTATGGCATTTTACTGTGGGGTCGGGCTGCTGACATTGAATTTATCTTTATTTTGCAAAAGAGAGCTGTCAGAGCCATTTATAATCTAGAATCGAATCTCTCAGGGAACTATTTAAAAGGATTAATATTATGACGGTAACCTGCCAATTCATTTATGAAAATAATATGTAATGTAAGAAAAAAATCTATATATTTTTAATAAAATAAGTGATAGACATAATTTTAATACTAGAAATAAAGATAAAATAGATTTAAAAAAAACAGATTATCTAAAGTACATACATCTTTGTAAACAAGCATATTACAAATTAGAGAATTCTATCCAAGATAAGAATGCTTAGAAACATGCTGGTCCTGCTCCATAGGATAATCTAGAATCTATAAATATAAAATCTAACTGGTTGCTAATTCAATTGTATATATTTTTTAAAATATATTACATTGATTTTACATTCTGTGATTACTTCCTCACACACTGATTTATAAGTTAATTGTATATTTTTTGGAAAATCGTCTACTTTTACAATGTTTCTAAATATGTGAGCACCATGTATCTATCACATAATTAAATTATCTGTTGTTGCTTCATTTTAATTATTATTACCTATTGTGGTATAGTAATTTTAGTCTAGGCGCATCGTCTTCACATATAATTAGGTATATAACTAATATACCTATACAAGATATTGTAAAACATTTTAAAAGGGTAACGGTGGAGAAAACAAAAAAAAAAACGATTATGAGTTAGTTTATAAAAGTGATTACGATCTTGAAACGTATTATTTGCTAGTTATACTTACCAATGGGTACATATAAATAGCAATGCTATTTGCCATAAAAACAAAACAAAGAACGCGGAACCCGCTCTCCTAACGACAACTCCGCTATCTAAATTCTATTTCAATCCTTTTGAAGATAGAAGCCGAGTGACGTTTGTTAGTGCGTTTTTGTTGCGTTTTTGCTGCGTCCAGTTAATTAAAATTTCGCTATCCAGTCTAGATTTCAGTCTAGTCTAGGTTTCAGTCTAGTCTCGCTTAAAATTCTGTTGCGTTGTCTGTTTCTGATATGTGGCGAAAACGAAAAAAGGTACGAATTTTTTGTCTGCCATCTCATTCGTTTGTGCTAAAAATACGCTTGTGTTTTTATCCAATTACGACCACGCTAAAAATAAATGTTTTGTATTTCATTTGCTTTGTAGAATGGGTATTTTATTTTTACCTCGTAAAGCCTAAAAAATGAAAATGATTTCAACATCAGTGTGAGGTCTGTCTTTATTAAAATAGTAATAGGTACATAAAATAATTTGGGTAAATATTAAAACATCAAACATTTTTATTAATTCATACAAACACTACCCGTGTTTACAAGAACAGATGAAGATGCTTGAAAAAAAATAGGTGATTGTGGTTATCTTACTGGACATCTACCAAATAATCCACATTACTAAAAAACCGGCCAAGTGCGTGTCGGACCACGCACAATGAAGGGTTGAATTTATCCCAAGAACAAACTTAACATTGAAGTAGTAAATTGTAGTTGAAAAACATATTGTACCTACTCTCACACATTCCTACTGTAAACGTATGTAAGTTTGTACGCAGAATATTGAGAGATTTACCATTTTATTTTAAGACCATAGACTTCTATATATTTCCTGTAATCTCGTAAAGATTAGAATCAAATCTGTATTTTTTCAAAAATGTTGTTGTCGAGGGGCACGGCAGTGTCCCCGCCAAGTCGAGCAAAACAAACACAAAGGCACAGCCGTACCATCTTTTCTCGAAGCTATTCAGAACTGTTTTGACCCCAATTAACTTCGTTGTGGTTACAGCTAGAAGCCTGAATTTTCAGTGACCAAGAGGGCTTAGTATATCTAGGTATAGTCCTAAATTAAGCTTCAAATTTTGAACACAATTAGTTTTTAGCCTATAAAGCAAGGAAAAAATCAAATATGCCGCAATTTCCGTCCCGTTTTCTAAATATATGAACTGGATAAGTAACTTTGTAATCGCATATTATTTATATTCGATTACAAAGTTACTTATGCAGTTCGTGTGTCTAGAAAAATATATTTTAATTTTTACTTGCTTACTTTTAACTTACTTTTGCAGTTCAATCAATTTTTCGTCACTTACACTACCTAAATAGATAGATAGGTAGGTAAATTTAAATTTCATACATAATATATTTGAGCAGGAAAAAAATATTTTAGTTGAGCAGGATCAGAATCCTTGTGCCTACGAAAATCCCACGAGCTCCTACTACCTCCTTATTTCCTCCTCTTCGCAGAACTGTCCTCGGGGCTAATTCTCCAATCCCCCGCCTATGTAAATAAGTAAAAAGCTGCAGTGATGTTGTTGATGTGCACTCTGACTCACTTGGTAAGTTCCACAGTATTATGTACAAAAATTTGTAAAACCATTTCAGTGTAAATTTAATTTTGACTTTGAATCTTTTAGTGTAGTTTTTAATTTTGATTTCAATGTTTATTTTGATTTTATGTGATTTTAACTATGATTTTAATTTTGGTTTTAAATTTAAATTTAATTTTAAATTGGAATTTGGTTGAAATAATTTAATAATTATTATTTTCGATGAATATAAGAACTCATCTACATAATTTTAAGTAGGCGTTCAATATCAATCGACAAATAAGTAATGCATGATGTGCTTACCTGTAAGAAATTAGTACATTAGTCGGTCGTATTATCGGTGTATTCAATTGTTTGTGAGCCAAATAAATAAAATAAAATACATGTTTGTGATTGCTGGGCGATTGGACTGCCCTAATTTTAGGATGTGTTGCAGTAGGCATATAGCCAGGGTATGTTAACGAGCGACGTGATATTTGCTGTTTTATTCATTTATGTTATTATTTTTATTCAAAATTTTCCCTAAACTTTTATTTTTATTTGTATTTAAAATGATTAAATTCCGATTAATTTTAGTTTGACATTGATTTTGACATAGTATTTATAATTTGATGACATTCTATTTATTTGTATTTTTTTTTTTTATTATTCGTCACTTGCGCTACCTATTCCTACTTACATTACAGACAGGGACTAGGTGCCTAGTGTACCTATCTAATGGAATATAAAAGTAGGTGCAATCAGTCTCTTCGAAGGTTATTTGTAAAATGGGCAACAAATGAAATCAGTTGTCATAAATACTGTCATTAATACTAATACTATAATATTATGTAGTATTTCATTGACTTGAATGTGCCCTGGCGGCTGTGAGTATGTCATGCTCACTCAAATGTCTCGCTGATGGTGGCGCGTGTGTTGGATCATTTAGCTCCATTCAAAATGGTTGAGCTGAATGGTGCTGATCCATGCGTCATGTTCGTGAACGGGCGCCGTCAGTTGGGACTGGTCATCTCTTAGCTGCCATGGCTTATTTTAATTTATTTTAAGTTTTTGAATGATTCTTTTTTTCTTCTTTTTATTACGGACGCTTTTACGAACGTGCACGTCTTATTACATTGTTCTCACATGCATAATTTCAAAATGAATGATGTAACCAATATTTTGTATCTTTTTTTTATTTAAAAGAGTGTCCGTGGAGTTTCTTGCCCGTTCTTCTCCATAGGTATCTACCTACTACGCTTTGGAATGGGCAACTAGCTTCATATTTCTGACTGACTGACCCCTTGACAATTCAAAAGTGCCTGTAAATGGTTTAATTGAAATACTGCTTTGAGTTTGAGACTGCATTGAAATTGAATGAAATTCAAAATTCAATTTCAATGCAGTATCTACCTACGATGCCGCAGATAAACACACAAATCCAAACGTTTTATAAAACTGATGTAGGTTCAGTATCAGTATCAAGGTAACTACCTACAAAAAGAAATGAGATCCCATCAAAAACATAACATATAACAAAAAGTCTCGCAACGCAGTTCTTCTACCGCAAAAATATGTGAGATCTAATGTAAAACCAAGTCTGTTAATTTATTCAGTAACTATCGGTTGGTCATCTATATTTATCTAATAAATAGAATTACTTGGCCATCGCACGGCAATATAATTCTACATACAACAAAATCTACTTAATATTAGCGCTGCGCTTTATTTGATTACTTGACTACCTACTTAAAACAGTAATTCTTATGTGATTCTAACAATGTTCATCTAACTTTTTAATAAAAAATATTTAAAACCCGCACAATAAGCGCTTTCATTTGATAAGTACCTATGTCACAAGGTACAGTTCCCAGAACTTTTTTTAATATATTTTTTTATTCGTCTCCCAAAATCGACCCCCATATTAAAAAATAATTAATTTAAATTACACGCCCGTATTTGGGTCACAGAAATTCATATGTGTACCAAATTTCAACTTAATCAGTTCATTAGATTCGGAGCAAATCGACTATAACCGACACACAGACACACGAGTGATCCTATAAGGGTTCCGTTTTTTCATTCGGATGTACGGAACTCTAATAACTAAGGTTAGGTACGGCAAAATGCCGGAACTGTATGGCAAAAATACATATTTCCCCTAAAAACGTATTTAAATATTATCAAATAATATATCAAATTATTAACGTGGCAATATTCAGATTTAATATCGCAAGGGGTGCCGGGGGGCGCAGCCGGGTCAGGTCAAATGCAATTTATGAAATGACTACCCAATTCTACTTTACAATTTCCGTGCGAGGCACGCTTCATATATTGTACTGGTTGCAAATATGTTGTAATGATGATTTCTAAAATAATAATAAAATACGAGGATTTTTAAAATGGTCTGCGACTAAGTGTGTACGAGTATTCATTTGTTTTTCCTTTAGAGAGAATTCTGTCTATGTATTTAAGTGTAGGTGATATCGATCATAGTTTTTCTGCCCTGCAATAAGATGGCAGCAAAATTATGTTTAAATGGCTTTTCCTACCACTCATTCGGTCCGCCATTTCCTTGTATGCAACTTGCATTGTATAATTAGGTCTCTTTCTCGTTAAGAAATCACACTGTTATGACTAGGGTAATGAAAAACTCTTGGAATCTGTCCAGTTTCTATCCTAAGTTAAGCTAAGTTTCTACTCTAACTAACCCTACAATCCTACCGTGATCGTAATCGTTCAAAAGTGACTTTTATGTGCCTATTTGAAATAAATTATTTGTCTTTGACTATCAGTATAGCCCATAACCCTAGCTTGCACAGCTTGCTTTCTTGATTAGTGATTGCACTTTGTAGAAATAGAGACATAAAAGTCGTCTCTGGGGTCGCGGGAAAGTCCGAAAGGGATTAACCTGGCAACACACAGGCAACTGAAGATTTTAGTCAGAAAGAGTCTGACACGCCCTCCCGCTCCACCCAGAACGGGAGAACTTATTAGATAATCTCCCACACAAAAAATAAAAAAGGGTGTCGTTGCCTATCTTTTTGGGTAAAACGGTATTCGTGGCTAAGTAATTACAGCCGCACAGGTCGATCAATCAGGTTAAGCTCCGGTCCGTGGATGGGTGACCATCTTTACATACCGAGACCCCTCCGTGCCTCGGAAAGCACGTTAAGCTGATGGTCCCGGCTGCCATTTGTAGATCTTTAACCGTCGTTACGGGTCGTCAGAAGCCCGATAGTCTGACATCCATTCATACCAAGGGGTATCGTATTACCCAGTAAGGTTGTTGTGGTGGGTTGTGAAGGTCAGATCGTTCCATGTAAAATACTGGTTTTCAGCTGTCTTTATTCTGTTAGTCTGCAAGCCGAACGCAAAAAAAGTTGAAAAAACGGCGCAGATGATGATTTGTGATAGGTATTTTGACACACACAGCCTAAATATTCATCCTCATCTCACCCTCAGGATACCTCAACAAAGAAAATACTTAAATATCCCATTACATTTCGTTCCAACACGTTCCTATTTGTGATGTAAACAAAAAACCAAGAATTGACTTCAAATCGTTTGAAGTGACACGTTTAAGGTAAACAGCTTTCAGAATAAGCCTCCGTGAAGAGAACGCAATTTTTTCGGAGTTCTATTTATAGGGAAATCGATGAAGAAATTTATTTGAGAAAAGGAATTGTAGAAGAAAAGTGTTGAGGCGTAAAATTAATGGATGAATTTGATAGGAAATGTGAGTGGAAACGCCCAAAAAGGACATAATACACCATATTGCTGATGTTCTTCAGAAAGTTCAAGTGCGTACTACGAGTACTTGCAACCGGCGGCGTACATGTATGACCAAATTCATGAGCGTAAACGAAGCAAAATATATATAACGATCGTAGCAGGTTCTGTAGCTTCTGCCTACCCCCATGGGAAGTGGCGTGAGTTTATGTATCAGTGTATTTGATAGGAATTTTATAATAAGTACAATTTTATTTTCACTGCAGTTGATGACAACAGCCTTGTGATGTAACTATACAAAAAAAAAAATAACAAAAGCTAGAAGAATTTAATTAATTAAGGACTATTTGGCTACAAGATACCGGACAAAAGATCCTATGTAAACAAAGATATTAATATTTTAGAAATCTTCAAACATTTACCTAATCTCCTAAAAACACTTGTCTTGGCAACGTCAGACAAAAAATCAACTTAATTTTCTATTAGCCGAAATTATTTCAATTATTTAAATATTTTAACCAAAAATTCTTGTTTGAAAGCTCATTCCTTTGAAAGTTTTCTTTTGGTATTTTGTTTAAATAATCAGATCAAAGCTCGTTTTTGTTAAATATTACATGAAAGAGAATATTTTATAATATTATGATAATCTTTGCGTGTGAGAATTTAAGTTAGGGTTGTGCAGCACTGTCGTAGTTTTCGTCGATGAAAAATGTTGCATGAGCTTAGCATATTAAAATTAGGCTATAATGTTCCCACTGCTTCAACACAAGTCTCGTATACGGCCCACGTGCGGGTTGGTAGATGTCACATGTCTTCGATTTTTTGGTTCTAGGACATGCTGGTTGTTTCACGATGATTTCCTTCACCGTTCTGAGAACTGTGGTGATGAGATTATTACACAACGTAAAACAACGGTCCAGGTTCGAACCCACGACCTACAATTCGTAAGCCGAAGCCGTTACCATTGGGCCACCAATGCTCTCGTTTTCGAGAGCAAATTGTGGTGTTTTTTTTTTTAGTAAATAACGTAAAAACGTTATTTACTAAAAAAAAACACCACAATTTTTCGAACACTGTTAAGGTTCAATATAATAACAGTAAAAAGATATTTCTTCTTTTGTACATTTACTGTCAAATGACTCAATAAACATTTTGTTATATCTGTGCCAGTCATCTACAAAATGATGGCAATGATGGTCGACTAACGGCTTCGGCTTACGAATTGTAGGTCGTGGGTTCGACCCACGACCTACAATTCGTAAGCCGAAGCCGTTACCATTGGGCCACCAATGCTCTCGTTTTCGAGAGCAAATTGTGGTGTTTTTTTTTACGAATTGTAGGTCGTGGGTTCGACCCACGACCTACAATTCGTAAGCCGAAGCCGTTACCATTGGGCCACCAATGCTCTCGTTTTCGAGAGCAAATTGTGGTGTTTTTTTTTTTTAGTAAATAACGTAAAAACGTTATTAACTAAAAAAAAACACCACAATTTTTCGAACACTGTTAAGGTTTAATATAATAACAGTAAAAAGATATTTCTTCTTTTGTACATTTACTGTCAAATGACTCAATAAACATTTTGTTATATCTGTGCCAGTCATCTACAAAATGATGGCAATGATGGTCGATAACGTCAATCGTCGATTTAGATCGAACAAGTGATATACCTTACCTTATAACTTATAATAAAACTTCGGGTATTTTATCTACGCACCTCGCGAAGGGCACTGTGAGGTCGCGGTAATAAAGTTAAAAAGTTTTGATTTGTTTCAAATTATATTCTCAGATTCTACGTGATTTATTTTATATTTTTTTTTTTTTTTTTTTTTTTTTTTTTTTTTTTTTTTGTGTTTTGATCTGCGATCAGTCGCAAGACTATAAGCAGATGAGTAGAGTGTATGTGGCATTTAGGCGAAGAGACCAGTGTCTCGACTGCCATCTTAGAACACATCCTTCCTTTTCAGCCTTTTCACCGCAACGGAAGGGTTTAGGAGGTCATAGGCCAGGGTATTTGGATGAACCGAGAGCCGATCAGCATATTTCCATTTGTACTTCTCAATTTCAGTCTGAATAGTGGGAACGCCAAGATATTCGTGGATCTCGTCATTTCTGGAGAACCACGGGGCACTTGTGATGGTGCGCAGAATGTTGTTTTGGACACGTTGGATGTACATGACGTTGCTCTTACTGGCAGAGCCCCACAGTGGGATTCCGTAGGTCCAGATGGGCTTCAACACGACGTTGTAGATCAGAAGTTTATTATCAATAGAGAGGACAGAGTTTCTACCCATAAGCCAGTGCAGGTTTCGGAACTTATGATTAATTTCATCCCGTTTTTTCTTAATATGATACATCCAGGTGAGCCTTCTGTCTAAGTTAAAGCCCAGATATTTAACATTCTCAGTATGTGGGAGAACATCAGTGCCAAGTTTGACGGGAGGGCAATTTCCCCTTCTTAAAGTGAATGTGATGTGGTTCGATTTTTGAGCACTTGCCCGGATGCGCCATTTTCTCATCCATGCATGGGTCTCGTCTAGTAGGTGTTGGAGCTTATTACTAGCCTGTGCTGGGACTTCATCACTTGCGAGGTAGGCTACGTCATCTGCGTATGTTGCTACGGTCACATCTTCAGATACTGGTAAATCTGAGGTGAATATATTATATATTACAGGGCCGAGTACAGAACCCTGTGGAACGCCGGCTTTAATTTTACGTAGCGTTGATCTGGCATCTCTCTGTTTCACTTGGAAAAGCCTGTCTTCGAGGTAGGACTTGATGATGAGGAAAAGAGAATGTGGAAGTTTATCTTTCACTTTGCACAGTAGCCCTTTGTGCCAGACTCTGTCGAACGCTTGCTGAACGTCTAAGAATGCCGCCGAGCAGTAAAGTTTCATTTCAAAGCAGCGTCTAATTTCGTGATGAACCCGATGCATTTGCTCAATTGTCGAGTGCTGTTTCCGAAACCCGAACTGGTGCTTTGGAATAATGTCATAGAGGTCCATGAGTTCTTTCAAGCGGACTAGAAAGATTTTTTCCCATAACTTAGAGAGAACTGGTGTTAAGCTTATTGGACGGTATGATGAAGCTTCATGAGGAGGCTTTCCAGGTTTGTGAATCATAATGATTTCCGATACTTTCCAGATTAGAGGAAAGTAAGACGTTCTTAGGGTTGCATTGAAGAGTGAAGCAAGAAATGTTATGCATTTTCTTGGGAGATTTTTCAATACTGTAGGAGTGATTAGATCAAATCCTGGGGCTTTGTTGGAATTCAGTCGTTTAATCTCGCTCGCGATTTCCTTTGGGGATGTAGGTTTGAGTGGCAGGCACAGCTGGAGATCCTGGCTGAGTATTTCATCAATATCAGATTCATCGCCACCATCATTCGCCTTGAATACATTTCCCAGATGAGTTGCAAATGCTTCTGCTTTCTCAGCATCCGTTCGTGCCCATGAATTCAAATATTTGAGGGGATGGAGATGTTCTTGCGGCTTCCCGATAGTTTTAGCAGCTTTCCAAAGCGACTTTTCACCCTTTCCCTGGGGTGACAAGCTTTGTAGAGTATTTCGAAACGAGGAGTTTGCCGAATCTTGCAGTAGCGTTTTAAGTTGTTTCGCGGCCCGGTTAAAAGCTGTTTTATCTGCAGGATGCCGAGATTGATGCCAGATTCTACGTAGCCGCCGTTTATCTAAAAGGTTTGCTTTAATATCTGCTGGTTGAGATAACATCGTTGGATGGCGAGTTAAGCAGGGTGAGTTTATCCATGCTGATACTTGTATCAGGTTTGTAAAGTACTCACAAGCATTGTCGATATCTTCTGGAGACTTCATGGGTATGTTTAACTTAATGTTTTCGTCCAAGAAGCTACGAAACCCCTGCCAGTCAGTTTTCCGGTTTGATAAGGAGTCAGATGGTTCAGCATATATGACTGAAGTGCTCAAGGTGAGGACTACCGGCGTATGATCAGACGATCCATCAAGGCTCGATTCTACAGAGCAGTAAAGATGACTGAATCCTTTGGTTACAAAGAAGTCCAGTAGGTCCGGAGTCTTGTTATGATCAGTTGGCCAGCTCGTCGGTTCTCCAGAGGATATTGGTGTAAGGTGGTAAGCATCTAGACAACTTTTCAGTGATCGGCCTCTTGGCAGAGTCATGCGGGAACCCCAGTACGTATGCTTTGCGTTCCAGTCCCCTCCTGCTATGAATTTGTTTCCAAGACGAGAAAAGTAGTCCTCAAACATTTGATGAGTGATTTTGTGTTTAGGTGGGCAGTAAACGGCGGACAATGTGATTGGGCCTGCTCGATCGTCTAATCTAATAGTGGTAGCCTGGATATGTTGGGTGGCGTATTCCTCCAGCACGGTGTGCTTAAGGTTTGATCTTACTGCTATTGCAGTGCCCGCATGAGCTTTGCCGTCGCCCGGATGGGGCGTGAAGTAAATGTTGAAACCCTTCATTCGGTACCGACTATTTTTTGAGGCGTGAGACTCAGAGATTAGAACCACGTCAAGTTTATTACTATTGATCACTTCTTCAAGTTCAAGTATGTTCGGCGATAACCCATTGATGTTCCACGTTGCAATACGTAAGGGGACTAAGAATGTAATTTAGAGACAACAGTCGTCAATAGGTTCAGGAGGGTACCTATCTGTTGAATGAGTTGGTCTATCTTTTCAGATTGTTTTATTAAAAAATTTTCAATGACACTTTGTTGGGGGTTGTTTTCAGTTTGAGAGTCAATGTTAGTGCTGCGTCTGTTTGCTGCAATATCAGAGTATCTTCTCTTGTCACGGAGTTGGGAGGTATTAGGTGGTAGCAGGGTTTCGCTGGGGTGATCTTGTGGTTCAGTTGGTTTGGTTATGATTAACTCGTTCTTAGGAGGTCGAAGAGGATGTTTTTTGCTCTGGTTTGCCTTTCTGGACGAGATCTCCAGGTAGACCTGACAGCCTTTATAGTTAGCAGGATGGTCACACGAGCACAAAGCACACTTGGCAGGTGTGCTGCGATCTTTCTTTGGGCAGTCTGCAGTTTTGTGCCCTTCTCCGCATTTGACGCATCTGTAGGGCCGCATGCAGTTATTCCTGGAATGCCCATATTGCTGGCAGCGCTGGCATTGAACAATTGTTTTAGCTTTTCGAGGATCTTCTATTGTAACTCGCTGATGGTGGATGTATTCCATATTTTTAACTGCTTTGTTATTTTCATTTGGTTCCAAGTTGACGAAAAATGTGAAGGATGGAGTTTTGTCTGGGCCATATCGGGCGTTGATGATTTCTCCGCGAACTTTATTGCCAGTAGCTTCTATCGCATCGATTATTTCACTGTGAGGTGTAGTATAGTGTAGTTTTTTTATAACTATGCGATATGCCTTGTTTTCTTTCTGCGTGAACGTGTGACCTATCAAGCCTTTGGCCCTTATTGCCGATATCACATCCTTGTAAGTTTCTGGGCAATCCACAAGGACTCGGAGCAAGTTTTTGTTAACTATTCTTATTTTAAACAGTTTGGCATCACATACCGCTTCTATAAGTTTTGAGAGTTCATTGACGTCTTCTATTCCATATAGAACAATAGGGGGAGGTTTATTCGTTTTCAAGTTTGGGGTGACGTTATTTTCATTTTCAGACTGGACTAAAAGTAGGGGAGTAAACCTGTTTGATACTGCCACAGGAGTGCTGTTTGGTGGAGAATCGCTAGTTCTTTTCCGCTTGTTGGTACCTGGCACCCGCTGCCAGGGTGGTGGTGCTTGCTGGGTGGATGTGTTCTCAGTTAGATCAACTATGTCTCTTGATTTTAATTCTGATTGGACTTCAGGTTTAGGCATATCACTTAGGGAAGCTGAGCGTGGTCTATTAAATAGACCAGGATGAAATACTTGTTGGGTGAGGGTTTTTTGATTTGTTTTGGTTGAGGTGATTTGATTGGGTTCATTCATATTTGTTCCCACGAGTAGGGTCGAAATAAACGGTCGCTTACAGGGTAACGCCCATCCCTGTAAGAAGGCACAAATCAACGATGTTAGCCTGTCACATCGAGGTTGGTGCTAGGAACTGGAGTCCTTCCAGCCATTCATCCTCTCGGCGCAGTCCTCACCTTAGGATTAGGGTAATTATTTTATTGAGGTTTTCTTCCTCGCGGTCCAGGCGGTGAAGCCAAGGCCCCCAGCCTCACGAAACATGACCGAAAGGACCGGGTTGTTAAGGTCATTTCCTACCATCAACAAGGACAAGCTTGTTAGGCTTGTTGGTTCAGGTTTTTACCGCCGCCCGAAACTCGGCGTTGTTGCTCATTTAGCACCACCCAGGGGACACGTGTAGGGTGGATCTTAAATGGACGGGATGGTATGTCCTACGGACGCGAGCAACTTTGTCCCCCACTTTTTACACTTTGTACACCATTTATTTTATATGGAGGCTTTTTTGTTGTTGTGAATAGTTACGACTTGCTTGTAATTTAAGTTTTGATTAAGATGAAAATTTGATTGTGGGGCATGAAAAAATACTACATAAAACATAGAATACATGTATATCTTTCGAACTATGGGACCTTATTACCCATGTATTTATTTTGAAATGCATCCTTTTCATTTATAATTAACTGGTTTTCCCGTTCACCTATGAAGCCAAACGTCGAAGACAAGTCTAAACACAAAACTCAAAATACATTTTAGATTGACCAACAATTCCCTCCTCATTAAATAAAGATTCATTCAAAACAAACCGGACATTAACAGTTTGCTGCACGGACTACACTTCTGTCAAACCAATTGGGACATCAGAAATTTACAAGCTTTGATGTCAATAAATAAAACATTTTAATGAACCGCCTGATCTGCTGTCGGTACAGCTACGCGTAATATGTGATTACGGTAAGCCCCGGGGAGAGTGAACGATTCATATGTTTTATATATTAAATTTACCAAATATTCCGGCCAATTTGCGTAATATCTGGGTTATGTGGAGTTTGATGGCAATTGAAGAAGTAAGCAAACCATAAAAAAAACACTATTGAACCAGTTATTCCATCCCAGGACATTTTCTCAGCCTAGTTTGTAAAAATGAATCTGTGGTACTAAAATTACCCGAATACTTTTGGTGTTGGTTGTCGGATTTCCCCACAGGCCACCAGCCGTACAGTATGCACACAATTGTAAATTTTTAACCTCTTACAATTGCTGCATATGTGGCGTTAAGCTGTTACTGTACTGGAGTTAAAAAAATTATGGCTTTGTAGGACTTTTGCAAAGCTTGCTTGAATTTTGGATGATGTTTGAAGTCAAAGTCAAATAATTTATTTCAATTAGGCACAAAAAAGGCACTTATGAACGTCAACATTTACAACAAAAAAATATATCATAATTGATTCTAGTCGCCCATTCCAAAAAGTCGTTTTCGTATGGAGAAGAATGGGCATGAAACTCCACCGTTACTCTTTTAAAATATTTTCACAATATCCTGTATACATTAATTATATAATTATATGTGTGTGTGTGTGTGTTTTACTCTCGTTCATACGACCTGATTTGCAAATCCCGTCCTTCCTACTGTTGTGACAAGCATTACTGATTGCTTTAAGGCCGTCTATTGTTTCACAGATTTCTATCAATTAAGTAAGTTTATCTCCTTTTTTCAATGTTTTATAAACAGTACTCTTTGTCTATCTTTCTCATGTTGCAAATCTTCGTGACAAAAAAGTCTGTTTTTGCACCAAATATTTCATAATTTTCTTCTAGGGTTAAAAATATTACAACATGCAGATAAGTTGCAATATTTTTAATGTGCAAAAATATAACATTCTCCGTATGCTTAAAATCTGATTTCATTATGCTGAGTAACATCACATTCATACGCGAATGTGATGTTTTTTATTATTCTTTATTGTAAAGGTAGACAGAAGCTTTTAAAGTAATTTTAATTTCGTTATTTCGTGTGCGTCGGTCTCCTATAAAATGTTTACTTCGTTCGTCTTTATAATTTCAATAAAGCCGTAAGTTTTTAGGGTTCCGTACCCGAAATGTACCAAACGGAACTCTATTATGACTTCCATCTAAAAAATCTAATCAATTCTAATTGAAGTACAGCTAGCCATTCCTCTGTCTTTATTCTAATTTATGTGGGGTAGGTTCACGAGAGGTCTTTTTCTAACATGCATAGAGATTCATTATGTCGAGTTGTCATCATATGGAAGTGAAATCTAATGAAAAATACCAATTTCAATTTCGCTTTCCATCGGGCGTGATCGACTTACTTCGTATTTTATTTACACAATACTAAGTGTCGATAATTTATGTTGTTTGAATTTAATAAACTGTCGTGCTATCAACACGAAGAAGAAGAAGGGTTGATATGTTAAGTGTCAGGGGCACTCAGGGCCGCGTATTGCGGTGAAAGCCTGCAGTATGAACATTCATGAAACCCCTTCATATGCCTAGAGCAACATCTATCTAAACCCATAGAAGCTAACATAACAAAACCCTATAAAAACCAAAGCTGTGTAACAATTGACTTACGTACTACCCCCGACATTGCCCTCTGCCCGCTTTAGCCCCTGTCCTCTCTACCCAGTGCCCAAACATAACGTAGTTATGTAAGGTCCCCCTATTTGAATCTGCTGGGAAATACCCATGGCTGCCTCAGCAATTGAATTTTAAAAGATTTTTGCTATGGACTTTTTAGTGCCTGTCCTGATAGGAACAGGCATTTTTGAAAAAATTTTAGGGCATCCTTTTTTTAATCCGGGCCGGACACGTTTTCTCGTTCCCTCTATTTTAAACAGATTTTGATGATTTTAGACACAGGTAACTTTACACAGACAACATTTTTAACAAAGTTACACGGGGAGCCTAGACGGGCACGAGGGTAAATAATATCTACCGCACGGGTCGATTGAATGTTAAAATGCGGTTGCCGCGGTCGTTTCGTGGATAGATGACTTTTCATTACATACCGAGACCCCTCCGTGCCTCAGAAAGCATAATATTAAGCCGTCGGTCCCGGCTGTCATTCGTAGATCTTTGACAGTCGTTACGGGTAGTCAGAAGCCCAAAAGTCTGACATCCAGTCTTACAAAGGCGTATCGTTTTACCCAGTAACTGGGTAGTAAAAGTCAGAAAGGCAGCCGCTCCATGTAAAATATTGATATTCAGCTGCATCCGGTTAGACTGGAAGCTAACCCCAATACATAAAGTCTGGAAACTGCAAGGCAGATTGATTTTCTTTTCAAGAGCGCCTAGACAAAGTGCTATTGATAGTGTTATTCAGCGATAACGATGATGGAAGAATTAAGGCTCCCGCAGACAAGTGTGACGTGACGGCACGACGCAACTATGGTGGAACAATTTCTAAGAAAACTTCACGGAAATTGTTCTACCGCTGTCGCGTCGCGCCTGTTCGGAGGGAGCCTTTAAGAATGTATGATGCAGATCATAAGCTTCTGAAAAGTTTATCTCAATCCCATTGAAAGTCTTTGTCTTTGTGGCTTTGAAACTGATTGCCGCTTGTTTAGGTCCCTTAGTCATAAATAGTAGTTTCTATGGTGAAATCTGCACATAACACACTTTTTTCTTCTCGTAATCTTGTGTAATTATTACAAACAAAGTGTTTCGTCAACTTCTAATTACCATTTATTTTCCTAATCCCTTTTGATGACGACAATAGTCACAAATTAAATCTATAACTGTCACTTTTGAACCTGTTCGCAAATAATAATAATATAAGAATATAATAATAAATGACTTGAGAACTAACTTTTTGACAGTCACAAAGTTGCTACATTTCATTTCAACTTAGTTATACCAACACCCAATGTACAGAAATATGACGCTCATGGACCAACGCCCAAACATTGGCGACCAGTTCATAAAAAAAATAACAAAAGAGCATCGGGTCCACTCAATACAAAAGTTTCAGAAGCATCACTCTCACATCTGACAAACTACGAGTATTATGACTTCCCAAATAAGTCGCACGATTCCACTTTCAAAACAAAGTTTTGTTTTACAACACCGAAATAAACTATAATGCCTTGATTCGAAGGTATAAGGTTCAATTTGCTTGTGTATTAAGGTTTTTCAGACGTATTTGTAAAGTGGTGGCCGCCTATGAAACTTAGAAAGACAAATTCTGTTCATAAGTGACGGTTGAACAACAATAAAGTTTTGATGTGACGGAAGGACTGAAATATTCATATCTAAGATCTAATTTGACCGATTTTAGTATCTTTCATAAGTTAATTTTGCAAATCTGGTATAAAAATATTAATTTACTGACCACCTAAATATTATTTAGCACTGTGTCTATCAACCAAACCAACCAAAGCGTCTGGTGTAATAAGAAGTGCTTATACATATTATGTAGATTTGTTTTGTGTTTTACAAAGTATCATAATTCGAGTTAACTTATCTTAGTTATATGCACGTGTTTCTGTGACAATAAATCAATTTTTCATTCTTTCTCTCTTGTTATTGTGAAACATTTTGGGAGTACATTTCTAATAGATACCTACTATAAGTAATACCTATGATTAATAGAGATCGAAGGGACACTCCGCAGTTTAGGTATGAAGCTACAAGTACGCGGTGAGCCCGACTTGCTGGGACAACTCAGTGATTGTAACGTAGTCAGAAGATCTAAGAGGCCCGCGACAAAAAGAGAGGCAACTTCTAGGTGATTAGCGCTGTGCGACCTGAATTGCACTTTATTGTGTCGTAGCAAGAGTCGCTTTTTATTTAAATGATTTTGCGTAGTATCCGATCTGTATTAATCTGTGGCAATACTGAAGGTTAGTTTCACCTAAATACACTTTGAAACTGGAACACATTACCTACTTAAATTCAAATTGACGGCAGAAATGGGCGAGATATATACCGGTTAAGAACCACAGTCGGTACCTACTTAATTCTATATTCTAATTCAATCTTTAGAAAGCCGGTGTCAATCCTGATGTTGACAAGACAAAACATTAAGATGATAATCAGTAGACAGATAAAAATAAAATCTATTTCTTTGCCGACCTTGCTCCAAGCAGCTGGTTGTGATCCGATTCAATGTGTAATGTTTAGCAATAGTTTATTGCATAAAATACGTATATTATACTTTATTGTAATGAACGGGGATGGGATGTAAGATAATCCAAGCATACAAGTACATATATAGCACTTTAGAAAAAGACAAACAGACCAACACCTTCATTGAATAACACATTTTCAATCACAATCCAAGAGTTATGAAGGATGTTGCTAATCCATTGCTTCATAGGTTTGAAAAAATCGTGTGTTCAACTAATCAAAAAGTTGTCATTCTATGTGTGTTACGCGATTATCCCGCTGGACCAAATATCTATTTTACTTTTAGAGAATGAGCTGATCAGCACAAATCAGATCATTCTCTAAAATAAATTCCTTCGGGCCCAATAGCCTGCCTAAATTACAATCATAAAATTTTCCAAGGTCACGACAAGGCCACATCTAGCGGCCCACGTCCTTGAGCTTCGTAATAATAGACGGAATAGTTGTCCAAGTATTCAGGAGGCCGGCCATTTTGTTTGCGGTCGTTTTAACCCACGCCACGGTTTATAGCGTGGCGGGTCCTTCAATTATATTATTGAATTTAATTGCTTGAATAATGTTGGTTAGAGGGTGGTTTATAATTACTTACGTTTATTTTAAACTTGATAGCCATCAATTTGGTCTCCGGTAGTCGGAAGCCTGAAAGTCTGACAACCAGCCTAACCAGTAACCAAGGAGTATCGTTTTACCCAGTAACTGGGTGGTGGAGTTCAGATAGGCAGTAGCTACATTTATCATTCTGGTATTTAGCTTCTTCCGGTTAGATTGGAAGCTGAACTCAGCAAAGTTGGGAGAAAGCTAGACAGATGATGATGAGTCACCAAAGTCGTAAAAATTTCTAAGAAAAATACACGTCAAGAAAATGGGTGGCAGCGTCCTCCTGTCTGCTAATAACCATTAACCTAATCTATCTGTTAAGAGTTCGGATACTATAATGCCGTCGCGATTGTTATTACCCTTTGTTGTCCTACTGTAACGCCTACAGTTGCCTGTAGTAATTTCTCTCCATATATATTTTTTACGTAGAAACGTCATTTGATCGGTGTACTGTGTGATCGGTGTGCAAGTTCAATATTTCTGACCGATAAAAATATGTAATATTTCCATCGCTAATAACTACGAGATTTAAATGCTAGAGTAATTGTTTAGCATTCAAAAGATAGGTAATATTTATAACTATTTCGAGGCAGGATATAATTTACTTCACACTGCGAGTGCACGCGAATGCGCGCGATTCTCTATTTTTCACTAAATGGTGGAAATTCTAATTATTATAGCGCAAAAACTGTTTAGCTAGAACAGTGATTCTGGCATCGTTGTCAGGAGTTTACAAAGCACTACCAGGACCTAAAGTGAAACAACAGATATATTGGCCAAAATAGGGTTAAAAATTTATATGTAGTTGACAATAGCAAAATAATTTCAGATGTCGTCTCATCGGCACTAAATCCTAAGAAATAAAAAAAATCCCAATTTTAGAAGAAAGCTTCCACCAAAAAGAACGCGTGAGCCTAAAAAGTCTAGTGCGCAAATACAATAGCTACAGTAGTATCAGAAAACGTATGAAAATCTGTTTCAAATAACAAATAGCATATTCCTCGCATATCTGTAACAGCCTCTTCAAGTCGCAGACCGAAGCATTCATCAGCGCCATGTCGTCAGCATAACTTAAATTGTTGACACATGTACCGTCAAAGTGACAGCCGACATGATGGCTACTGAGCGCCATGATCAGCCCGTTAATATACAAATTAAACAGGGTAGGAGATGTTAAGCCACCGAGACTTCCAGAGACCATCGATGCTCACAGGAATACATAACTTTCTTTTTTGGTGCCCTTTCAGAAACTGCGGAAATCCCCTTTGTAATGTTTTTTATTATAAGCGAATCCAATAGCCAGGTTAGCACCAGAAAAAATTAAAAAATCATCGGTTCGTTGGTTCAATATATTTTCTTTTTAACTTCTACCCCCAAAATTATAATAACTTAAGTTTTTATTTTGTATAACGTTAGATTGTAATATCATATTTTTTTAGTGACACTTTGTGTTCCTCCGTGGGATGGGGTCCCGGTGATTTGTAATACAGGTATTTTACGCGTAACTCAGACACCAATTCCTCAAACTGCTAAAAAAATGCGCGCTCTGCTAAGCAATAAGTCAGTGCTAGCCGGGTGGTCTGTGGGCTCGCTTCGCTCGCTCGTCCTGAAACTGTACTCGCTACACAAGGCTGAGCTAGAGAATCTTATCTATCTTGCTTGGCCTGTTGGTGCCTGGCAAAGTGCTAGCACTGACTTAGGATTATCTAAACTCCTCTCATAGTTCAGGTTACAGTTATTGTGACAAAACGTTTTCACGAAAATAAAGAGCGTGGACTCAAACTGCGCCTACTTATTTTTTCTCTCTTTCTGTCTCTCTAGCTTCTGTCTCAATCTTCTCTAAAGGAGTCCAACTCATTTCACTGAATTTAATTTAAATCTAGTCGTTTAATAGCTGAAATTTGAAAGCCTTGCCCATGTTTAGTAGTTGACTTTGAAACTTGAACCTACAAAATATGAAAACTTTTCTGGCCAGGTCCCACGAAGTGAGAATTCAAATCTATAATTACTTCAGAACATTGTTGAGAATCTTTAACCTAGTTTCAAATGTCGGCTGAAGTGGGTCATTGTAATGCTAATAAGTGGGCTGTGTATTTTGTAAGTGGGCATAAATTAGGGACGTGAGATCCGGTTCTAATGTCCAGAAATGATAAAGGTATGTAGTTAGCCGTCCACTGCAAAGTTGGATGTGCACGGAGAGTTTTGCCACGTTAGCTGCGCGGTTCATTTGTTTGCCAGCCACACATTCGTGCGTAGTGTGACCGGTAGCAGCGGGTGATTCCGCCTACATTTTCATACAACGCGAAGCTAAGTACACGAGCGTAGTAGCTTAACCGTTTGCTGCTGTGGAGCGGCGCCTTATCCATTGAAGACTAAGCTTTATAACTATGTTTCAATATTGCCAATGAATGGAAAATGAGAGTGTAGAAAATAATTATGATATCAATATGTTTTACTTTGTCTGATACTTTTAAAGATACCTATATTTACTTTACCAAAAAAATACTAATAATGTGTTGACATTCAAATCCAAACATCCAAATCGGGCTTTTGGTACTAGAAAATAATCAAATACATAGTTTACACTTCAGATTAGTAATTAAATCAAGATCGTGGTCGTACGATCAAAATGTCAGATTGAATAACCTAACTTTGTTTATTTTTATCCACAACCCGGTGAAGCTCTTCGCCTGTATCTCACCTGAAATGTTTCCAGAAAACAATAACAGCCACCCAACCCAACCCATTACCTGGACAGGGAAGAACCAAATACGGCTAACTTGACCCCAAAACATTAAAATCAAAATGGCCGTTCCGTTCGGGTCAGTACATACATTCGGGTCAGAGGTTGCTCGTATAGCTGTCCGGTTGTCCGGCTGTCCGGTTGTCGTGTAACTCGGGCCGGACACTTGTTATTTAAGGCACGAGACTACAGCACTCCGTTCATATTTAAACTGATGACTAGTTACGGTTTCAGCACGTTTGTTCGGTGTGCTTGGCGAAAGAAAAATGGGGGAAATGGTTGAAAGAAATAGAGCATTTAATCACTATATTTAAAAAGATGATATGGCTAGAAAGGGGTAACTACGAGATGACGACTAATAGAGAAGTATGAAAAAAAGACATGCTATATTCATAACTTTTCTTTCAATAGCCATAATGACACATGATCCATTCTCAAGAACAGCTTGTTAATGAAGGAACAGTTACTTAGAATAATTTCAACTGATACTGTTACTATTTGTATGCCAATGCCTGAAATAGGTGCTATTAATAATTATATTGTTATGTATGGGTTCAGTTTGGCCAACTTGTTTTAGTTCCACGGGGAGGTATGCTAGGTCCTGAATTGGAGGTAGTAATAAATTTTTGTGTTATTGATTTGTCGGAGTTTTGTGTTCGTTTTTATTCAATTGACTATAATAAGAAAATTGTATTACTAAATCGCCAGAGCACAAATACTTGCTATTACAAAGTCTGATCTAACTATTTGAATGAGTCGTCATCGCGCGATGAAGAATAAACCAATTAGAATTAATCTGTGGCGGCATCTATAAATATCGCTACATCCGAACTACGCATCAAAGATCTGACGTCACACAAATCCTGTATCGCGCAACTAGAGTTTACGGCGCGAACGACATAAATATGACTATCCACCATCAACCATTGGGCAGTTGCCCGCCAGACACGACACCTGTCTGGTCGGAGGATCCTCGCTTTTATAAAGAAGATGAGTGAACTTTACAACATGTTCCTCATACCTCTGAAAATTCTACAGAGACACTATACGAATACAGGTACAGAAGCAGAACTGAATAAAAGTCATGAACTTCAAAACAATAAAGGCAACCACTATCTAAAGTAACCAAAACAGGTATAATATCAATGTTGCCATTATAAACTGTAAATAACGCGGGAATTTCAGGGGTATTGTGTGCCAGTGTTGCCAGAAACAATGGAGCGTTAATGTAACCTTTTGTGGAGAAGGTCGGCCATTGTGGCGGGCTGGTAAGTGTGCCGATTTTTACAATCACTAGTATTTTTGTTATTATGGGGGATTGGAAAACTGGGGAAGTGGAAATAACATGGAAAATAATGGACCCGTTTTTATCAAAAATAAAGATGAACATAAACATTATGCCTGTTGTTTTTTCAAGGGGTAGGTAGAGGTCTGTAGTAAAAACATATTACGGTACACGTAAATTAGATATTATTATGTTTAAGTCCCATGTAATAGAGTGCGACGGGGTAATTGCGTATGCGTTGCACTTATAATGGCAATGCTTTTCATTTTGACAATTCAACAATATTCATTACGTCATTTAGGAACTTACGTTGTCCGGCAGATGAATTTTCCAAACATATTTATGAAGCAATGGATCACAATCCTAAGGTAATTGCTAATTACCAAAAATTGAGTATAAATACTGATAATTGCTAATTGTGTATAATTAATTGATTAAAATGTGTTACGTAATTGGGGTGTCGATTATCTACTGCTGAGAAATTCTCATTGAAACACTCAATCCTTCAGATCTGGGAATCGAACAAACATTTTATAACGATTCGTAGCTACAAAAAAAAAATATGATGGATTTCCTGAAATCCATCATTAATTTATGACTCCATTGCGGTAAAAGTCGGCCCATGAGACCTATGAACGTAGTTTCTAAAATTAATTAATTTTATCAAATAACTTCTAGGAATCTATAACAACGGAAATAATTCCACAATATGAGCCTCAAACTAGTTATTTTCAGTTCAAACAGGTTATATCCAGAATATTGATCAGATAATTTCTCATCACGGCAGACCAATATTTGTGGGCAGAGCGAGTCGAGTCCCTCTCGCCGTAATTTCTCAGTAAATAGCCAAATAAATTTATTTAATGGTAACCCAATGATCCTCTTGAATTACTGCCAGGTAGTTCGGAAACGGTCCTGTATTCTTAGTGCGAAGACCTTCGGGGAATAAGGCTGTGCGTTATTTTTGCAGAGTCGGAGAAATTATCTTAATTTGGCTATGTGTTGGATGTTTGTAGGTGATTCTAATATTAGCAAGTTCTCTGGTACATCATCATCATTGTTTCTATAATTCAATACAAGGATTTTACAATCATGTCAAAACATTGCATCTGTAGTAATATTAAACTTCTTATGTGCCTATGATTTCCTGGTACTTGGCATTGCTGCGGCGACTGAAATTAGAATGTTGGTCGTTTTCTCCAGACAAAGTTTTTTCGGAAAGAGCGTTATTTTAAACCTTAATCCTCAAAGTCCCTTCCCCCAAACAAATAAAAAACGCACCCCATGCAACATTATCACTATTAACAAGTTAACACAAATAAATCAATATAAGACATCCGCCTAATCCGTAGCGTGAAACTAGCTTCGATAGGGACACCTCTGCCCACCCCCTACTGACTTACCATCAATCTTGCACCGTCGGATTAAAAGCTTGCCCTGCCTCCCTCCCGGGTTGGGGATAAGAAATATATTCCAGAGATAGGCAGATAGGAAGGTTCAGTTCGTACAAATCTCAACAAACACAAAAACTGTAGCCCTGATTGCCACGTTCTTGTCGAAACGAGGGGATTGGACTGTTGAGTGTTTTGTTAATTTTTTGTGTCATCTATGTTTTGTGTTTGTCTTTTGTTGGATTCAAATCTGTCCCAGTTTCGCCCATTTCAGATATTGACTTGTTTTGAAAATTATTGGCTACTTCCCTACTCTACGATTTTTCCAATGGTTATTCCACTATGGACTAACCCACACTATCAACTGACTTTGGATATACTACCGAAATGGAAAGATGGGTGCTCAATATTTTGTCATGTGTGAATTCTTCATCATTCATCATCAACTGGACAGCATAATGCTAGCCACACAATCATAATCGTTACGACTTACATGTGTGACTAACATTACTCTCTCCAATTACTCGATTCTCGGCTATACTGATCTTCAATGTAGTTAACCTTTCGGTCCGATTATATTTCTATTTATTTTCCACATATGGTTCTTCTGCACTATGTCTGCGAATATTTCGGTTTCAGTATCGAGTGTAGTATTGCTAGGATCCTTGGATTATGAGGGATACGGGCAATTGTGGACACATTCAGTTCCAACTGTTATTTCCAACAAGTTCGGGCATTGAGCCTTAAGATTGTATGGGTCAGTTAGTTCTGTTATAAATGTGTTATGTTGGTGTTGTGAGGTTTATAGTGCTTTGAAATTTTGTGGAGTATTTAATATATTGTCTCCGTATTGAGGTGGTAGTGAATTTAGGTGATTTGCATGACTTCCGAACATAATGTTGCGTTTAGACTCTAATGCCTTTTTATATAAATATAAAGATAAATTTATTGCATATAAACGTTGCTCAAAGCTAAGTAATGACTATGTATACAGACCATAATTTTTTTGACATTTAAACGTTTCTTAACTTTAAACAACGTATAAATAAAGTCGTTAGACAGTTACCACCCGAATGATAAGTTCACATTTATGTCCCAGTTATAAGACATTAAAACGATACTTTCTTAGTTGACGACATTAAAGCCGTGTAACACATGTGTGCCAGCCTTAATAAGTGCTTTCTTAGCCTTAAAACAAGTTTTAAGTACAAAATAAGTGCTGAAACTAAAACACATTCCACCATAGCACGAAACTCCGTCATTTATAACACAAAATAAGAAAAAAATACACTGTTTTTTATGTGCGAAATAACTCACGAAAATATAAGATAAAGGAGGGTCCACATTAATGGAAGAAGATTGCATTTAACTATCGTGTGGGGATAACTAGGGAAGGGAGGCGTTGCCCTCAACCCTCAGCCCTCTGTCCTCCGGCTTCCGCAACACAAATCACACGTAACTCAATGGACAAGCCCTCTAAGGAATCGCGCACAGCATGCGACTATGCGGCATGCGACTTGTCGTGATTTAAAAGAATTGTGCTGGAGATTATTGTCGTCGTGTTGGGTTGAATGTTCAATTGTTTGTGACACCCTCTTTCCGAGTTAAATAAAGCAGCTAGTTTTTATTCGTTGGTTTTATTTTTATTGTTACGTGCATCACAGCATGCGCTTAGATTTTGACTGCTTGATTGGTGATTTTGATGAGTTTGTCGTCTTCTGTGTTGCCACGTCAATGTTTTATTTCCTAATAGCGCCATGCATGTGAGATTTGAACTTATCTATACTTCATTAGAAACCGCTGCCTCCTTAGTATAGTGATCGCAAGCGTTACTGCTGAGCATGAGGTCCTGGGTTCGATTCCCGGGTTGGGTAAAGTGTTATTGGGTTTTTCCATCTGGAATTATCAGTAGTAGCCCGGAGTCTGGATTTGTGCCCGGTTGATGGCAATAGACTCGGCCCCTGTTACATGGGACTTAAACATAACTGGCGAAATGTGGGTGTACCTGCTATAGGTACACCTCTATCTTAATCCTTCGGGGAAACAAGCCGTGATGTTATAATATGTTCTGTTATATTATAAATCCAAAGTAACTCTTTTTGTCTATCTGTTCCGTTTTCACTCCTAAAACACTAAACCAATTGTAATTAAATTTGACAAGGTAGCTTGGGACCTGGAGTAGGACATAGGTTACTTATTATCCTGGATCGCAGATGAAGTCGCGGGCCACAGCTAGTGCATTATGTAAGTAAAATCTTATTGAAGGTCACAGAGCTTAAACAAATCGATATGTTCAAATCATTTAATGAAAGATATGAACAACAAAGAAGTCGTGTCCCTGACCCGGCCGTGTCCAAGTGTGTGCTCACCTAAACAGATTTGCCGTAATTCGTAGTATTTTGTTAAATTAGTCCGTTTGTTGTTCCTCTCTGAATCGCGCTAATGAAGTTTCCTTATCGACACAATGAAGCGATCCATTATCGTCAATTGCCTTACAAATAAATCTACCTTTTTGTAACCTTTGGGTTTCAAGAGGGTAAGCAGCAGCGTTATCATTCCTTTTCCCCTTATTCCCATTTGTTTGTGGTACAGCATGTTATTTTTTTGCGTACATCTCTCGCAGCTTTTGTCTGCAAACTGCAATCACCAATCTGTAGCATTATTGCAACATCATTTGGATTATCAGTATGTTTTTATTCACCACCGATTGAAGTCTACTAAGACTTAATAGGAACAAAATCTTCTGGACTAAAGTGCTTGGTGACCATTTTCTTTAATATCACCTCAAAACAGATTGTCTGTAGTATTTATCTGGACTCTCTTATCTCATTCACAAGTAGTTCTTCTGCAAGTAGAAGAATTTCCTCTTCTTCTTCTTCTACCTTGTAACAATTCTTCTTAAAACAAAAAACTTACAACACTACTACTCACAATCCCACCCTCGTTTTCCGTCTCGTTTTCTTCTTTCGCATCTATTTGTTCAAATGTTTTTTCATCCAAAACGAATTTCCTCGTGATTCCGTACTATATTGTCAAATTAGATCGTTTTGTTGATTTGCTGAATACGCTAACGAAGTTTCTTATCGTGTTACGTAATGATTTGCTATGGCGCCAGATAATGAGTTTGAGACAAGAAGGTTTTAGTCTGATTGTAATTAGATGCTGTATTAGTAAGTCAATTTGTTATTAGTTATTTATGATGGAATGCATAATTCCTCAGTTACGATAAATGGTACGGTTGGCGTTGAGTAAAGTCAAGGAAATTAATCAAGTTTACTAATTTGAACTAACTTAAAATAATAATGTACTTATTCAAATCACAACTGCAATTTTTTGACAGTTGTATTAAATGGCATCATCACGGTTACAGTCAATTTGTTAAACAATTCATTTCCCTGACTATAAATAAGTACATGAAACTTTTCGTTTAGAAACGCAAGAATAACTTCAGTAGATTTGCATATGTCAAAAAGATATTAGTTGAAATTTTCATGTGTGTGTCCATGGGGGATCAATTTTATCGACCAAAAAAGCTAGACGAGTTTTATTTAAACCTGATAGGCCATCCAATCCACCCTTTCCGCTTACCCATTCAGTATTACCGAAAAAATACCACACATTTAACTGCTACTACCATCGTAAGTCTTGCAAACACTTGCAATAAAACTTCAATTTGTTCAACCCCTCACAACCCTCTATAAATGAGCGAAAAAATAAAAATTTCCATCCCCACACGAACGGAGGAAAAAAAACATTTGTCACCGCAACTGTATGGATTCTTGAAACAGTCATATCAGCAACTTCTACTAAACACATCGACAAAATCCCTACACTTCATACATTACCGTTTTTCTACTAAGTTAACAGAACTTCTTGTAACAAATGCGGCGATGTATGTTTATTTGTACAAAATTGTCGCTTTGTAATGCAGACGTTGGTATGTCGTGGTGCGGGGTAAGGGGAAGTCAGGGAGTGTCGCGAAATCGCCGCGTTTTGTACACGATAATGCCTCTTAGACGAGGTTCCCCTTGAGATGGGGTGACGGCACATAATTGAAACAGAAGGATTAGGATTTTCTTGTTATGCGGACAAATGGACTGACGATACCTACTGGATGAAACTTAGTTACCGCCACCCGGTTAACCCGCTGAGTTGAACTCTAGGGACCTTAGAAATAAGGTTCAAATATTTCGTGTTGCTGTAATTTTTTTGTTAGTAAAAATGATGCATCCAATTGTCTTGAGATGAAATTTTATCCACATTGGTTGACATCACAACTAGCATACGTAAGCACCTTTATTCATAAAACTTGACCATCTTTGTCATTTCATGTCAATCCAACTACAGAAAAAACTTTTTCACAAAAAATAAAACCGACTTCCAAAAAAAACACTATAAAGTGAAAAATAACATTGATTTCGGAAGTCGGTGTCTTGGGGCTTTTATTTTCGTTTTTTTGCCACCGACTTCCGAAATCAATGTTATTTTTCACTTTGTAGTGTTTTTTTTGGAAGTCGGTTTAATTTTTTGTGAAAAAGTTTTTATTTTTCACTTTTTAGTTGTGGTACCTACACAAAACCCCCACAAAAATTTGAATTCCCATTACCTGCTATGTAAATTACAGTGACAGGAACTATTAGAATATCATCCACATATACTAGATCGGAAAAATACGTATTATTGAAGCTAACTCAAAAACCCCTCATCAGATCTTGACCAAATTTATATGGGACCACTTCTGAAGTATGCCCTACCAAACAAAAAAAGAATTATCAAAATCAATTCATAATTGGCGGAGTAATCGCGTAACAAGCATACAAAAAAAAAAAAAAAAAAAAAACATACAGTCGAATTGAGAACCTCCTCCTTTTTGAAGTCGGTTGAAAATAAGCCGATACTTAATATAATAATTATGTAGTACTATAACTACAATACTATTTTAATTTATCCGTGTTAACAGCTTTCCAAGTTTTGCATTCACGATAGCACCGTCAAGCTCCTTAACGGACTTCTAAAAGGAGGAGGTTATAAATTTTCGGGCATAACTCCGCCATATAAAGACTGACGGATTTACAAAATATTTTTTTTATAAATGATAGTTTTTTAGTCCTTCGTTGTTTACTCAGATATTAAAGGGATTGTTTCGTGTATAAATGAACCTTCTGATTTCATTGCATTATGCCAAAAAGCTGTAACGACGTAATCATATTATGTTAGGAGTTATTTTTAGTATCTAAGGATAATTGAATGAAGCTAATACTCACGTTTGTAGTGTTATCTCTTGCTTCACATAACCAGTGCTGAATGAAAGCACAGGTTGTGTAAATCTATTGAAAGCATTCACTCATTTTCAGTATTTAATTCATTCATTTGAAGCTGATCGTTTACACTTTGGTTAAAAAAATTACACAGTAACAAGTTACTAATTGTCTCTTTTTTTCTTTTTTTTTTGTGAGTTGACATTTAATATTTTTTTTGTTCTACATGTGAGTATCATGTTTAAAATGACCAATATTGAATTGAATTGAATTCTGTTGCAAAATATTCCATACATGATTAAATCTAAATCAATTCCTTTTTGTGAGTTTCGGACATTATATTGTAACGCATCGTTTTGTCTGGAGATTTAAGATTGAGAATTAGTATTCGATTGTTAATTTATTTGAAATGTATGGTGTTTTTGGGCAGTGTGGCTATAGCCTAATCAGAAAGACTGTCCGTTTAGCAGGCCATATCGAGCAGTAATGTATGTTCCCAGGCTGCCTAATACTTATCCCCTCGAATTATGTACCTACCTACATTTTAACTGCATATAGCTTTACTTAAGTACCCCTGCACTTCAAAATACAAATACCCCTGAAGCAAGATTACAAAAGCTAAGCAAATACACTTTATTCAAAACTCTGGTACCCTAACAAATAAAATTCAGGGACACTATAACTACCCCTAAACATGGAACTACCCTTCAAAATTCACCCCTAAGAGATTACATACAATCAAATCAAATTGTGCCAGTCTGCTTCACTCGAGAATCGGACCCCACGCTAGAGGCATTGTTGGATCTCCCTAATGACGTATTGAAGCTTTATAATCTGGTCTTAACGAAGTCGTCGGTGCGTCCGTTTTGGCATAAGTTAGGAAATGCTTGACCGATTTTGATGAGGCTTTAGGGAGGTACTAGTGAGTGGTTTAACGGCAGACACGTGCTTGTGCCTCTTGTACCTGTCTTCTTTAAAATTAATTTCCGATAGTGAAATTAATATTGCCGATCTTATCAAAATGACAGCTTTTGCGAGTGTGTTTCGCAATAATGGCAAAATCTACCAATCTACATAAATTGTTGAATGTTTCTGTTTTGTCCTTATGTTTACCCATACTATTAGTGTGCTAGCTCGCGAACGTTTCTGAGTTTGTAAAACCATCCTCCACGCGAGCTAGGCTAGTTTCAAATAAAACGGACCACTGCTAGAATTTCAGTTTCATACAGGAATAATTTATTGTTTCATGCTTTTTAATCGACTTAAAAAAGGAGGAGGTTCTCAATTCGACTGTATGCTCCAATTATGAATCGATTTTGACGATTCTTTTATTGTTTGGTAAGTCATACTTCAAATGTGGTCCCTTATAAATTTTATTTACATAGTTGGTTAGTGGTATTCGAATTTGTGTAGGGTAGGTATCTCAACTAAAAAGTGAGAAATAAAAACCATTTACAAAAAAAAAAAAAAAAAAATGCTACTAAGTAAAAACAAACTTTATGACACAAGTCTTACAGGCCTGAGAATGCAGAAATCCAAGTGTTACTTATTCTTAGTTACCTTTATTTTCTTTTGCACCATCCACGCGCTCTGGAGACTCTTATCTCCCCCTACAAAAATAAAGCTATAGACATGCATACACTTTTTGCAAGCTCCACCTTGTTCACTTAAGCCATCATAGTCCAACCGAGTTATCATGAAATATGTTCACTACGGTACAAAGAGGGGGGCGACAGAATTATACCGTTAAGATAACGGGATGGTTTTATTGGTCCGTTTAGCGGGGTGAACTGAGATTATATTGTTATTTTTTATTTATTATGTGCTGATATTTTTGTTGTGTCGTTTTGGTAAGTTAATAGTGTGGTAATTTTACCATAGGGTTCGTTTTTGAAGAGGGATCACTATGTAAGCTATGCCAAGATAAGATACCTAATCATTTATTTGCTCAAACATGAGTACTTACAATACATACAACATAAATTGTCAGCACGCAAGAGATATTAAAAAACCGGCCAAGTGCGTGTCCAAAGACCACGCAAAATAAGGGCGGGTTCCCACTATGTCATGACGACAGATTATCGTGTCGTTTAAAGAGACGTGGCTTGTGTATTTAAATGGACTTGTTCACAACAGGACGACACGATTAACTGTCGTCCACGACTTTCGTCTACAATTTTCCAACTATAAATTAATCGTCACGACATAGTGGGAACGCGCCCTAAGGGGTTCCGTAGTTGGGATGAATTTATCCCAAAAACAAAATTAACATTGTAGTTGAAAACCATGTTTTCTCATTTATATCGATATACGTCACGGTCAATTCGCCAACTGAAAATATATAAGTTTGTAATGGCAAACAAAATGTGTGATAAAACTACAAACTAACTATTTTCGGATTTTTTCCCGTATATGTGCTATGAGACCTTGCTTCCCGCCAAATTTCATGATTCTAGGTCAACGGCACCTGTGTACCCTGTGGGTTTTGATTTATTCGCGAGTATCAATTATGTCGCATAAATGGCCCTATTTTTTTATTAAGTTGACTTAGAAGCTTGATATTTTTAGAGCTCTAAGGGAACATGGACCTACGTGTTTTATAATTGTAACTTGATATCTCTACGCGTTCCTGAGAACAAGGGTCAACGAAGTGATCCTATAAGAGTTCCGTTTTACCTTTTGAGGTACGGAACCCTAAAAAGTAAAGATAAAACAGATCATCAACGAACCGTTAAAAATAAATCTAAAGATTTTTTGTTTTTTTTTGATTTTCAGGGCAATCAAAACGGTATTTTTGTATTTTCAGGCTAAAATTAAAATTGAACCTCCGGTTAGTATCGATCAAAACCACGGATATCGAGGGATATGCCTTGGAGGCATGGCACGTGGCGCCTCGACATTGCTAAATTGGGCTTATGTTGGAACGGCGGCTGTACGCTTCATTCAGTCGCTTTGCAACTGCGTACAGTGTACTATTGATGCGTAAAAAGCCAAAATGCCGAGCTGTGCAGTAATAATTTGTAAAAGTAGGTCTAGTACCATCAACCTGAAGACAAATGGCGTGTCCTACCACCGATAAGTAAACATTTAAGTCACTGTTTAATATTTTAAATCAATTTTTTAATTATTTACTAACTTACGTCCGGAGCGATACGAACTAGCCCGAACTAGCCCGAATCTTTCCGAACGGAACGAACGTTTTGGATTTAGAGTTGCAATCGAGTGCGTGCGGCTGATTTTATCGACATGCGTATTATTGCAGTCGAATCTTTTTTTACAGAACTCAATGGATATTCTCATATTACATGTATAGTATAAGAGTTAAATTTGTTATTAATTTAATTTTGTTTGAAGCAAATAAAGACATTGTTATTTCAATACAGTTACTCGTGCATATCATAATATTCAACAGAGAGGGTTCCCTTTACTCGGTAATATAATATAAAAAAAAAACTCATTTTATTTTTAGTAAAAATAACCCATATTTTCGGATAGGTATATAAAAACAAAATAAATTATATAAAGAAAATTAAACGAAGTTATAATAATAAAAATTATCGACCATCGCTTTCGACTCCCTAATTGCATGCGTGTGCATTGAATGTTCGCAAATAGCAAGTGTTTACAAGTGAATGCCCCGCCCATTCTATGTATGTGTGCTATTAGAAATTGATTTAGTGTAGCTGCTTTCTTCTTAGTGTGCGAGTTCAAATTTTAAGTGTGTGTCGTAAGTACACTATTTGTTAATGTTGTAATTATTTTGGTGGGAGATAAGTGGTCGCACTAGGATTCCTTACTATTCCGTAATGAAGGCATATCTCTGGATATCTATGATCAAAACATTATATGGACACTATTTTCTAGTGACTGTAGTAATTTCTAATGATGAAAATCAACACGAATTTATGATAATTTCTATACTGAAGTTTCCATAACTACATTGGGCATCACATACTCTGCCTACATCCTTTGAACAAAACATTTGTAGTTGAAATCTTAATAGGACACTTGGAACAGGGACCATTGTTTGCGTTTGTCCTCCGACTAGTACAGTCGACGGCAAATATATAACATGAACAATGACTGAAATTCAACAACGGTTTTCTAGTTTTAGGTTTTAAAGTTTACCTAGTTGCTGGCCGTTGACTCGTCAGATGTTACTTGAAATGATGAGCTCAGTTTTTTTTTGCTATAACGGAAAACACTGGGAGTGATGACTTAGATGCATTTACGGGAGATTGGCCGGAGAAGCCTGCTGGGCAATGGTCTCCCCCATAGGTGCCCAGCAGTGGCAGTGGGACAATATAGGATGAATAATCAAAAAACTAAAAATATGATCACAGATTAGTGATACCCATCAAGTCTTTGAAGTTTCACCAGAGGGGCAAATGTCATATTTTTAGAAACGTTTCCATTCTAATGTCATCTGTCAAAAATATCTCTAATTTTCCTACATTTCTGACACTTGCCTTTGATTGTCAATGAAAAGAGACTGCGAATAAAATTTTAACGTGTTTTACAGGAATTGACCTTCTATTAATTTAATTTGACCCTGTACACATATTTTTGCCGTCGACTGTACACGAAAGAATACGGGACCCTACTTGCCTGAATTACGCACATTCCCAGTAGTTACATACTCGTAATAGAGGTACATGACTGTCTGTATGTGCTCAGTTACTTGAATTTAAAGTTTAAACTAACAAGTATAATTGCTTGGGCTGTGAAATTAGATTGTTTTAATTACTTTCAGTTACTGTTATTTATTCATATACCTACTCTAGCTGCGATACATACAAAACCTCACGCTTTTTGAAATGCGGGTAGGCAGAAACTACAGAACGCCACCTGCTACGATCCTATACATAGGTACTCTTTTTGCTGTGTTTACTTTCATACATACATCCGTTAATTTTATATTACATGATTAATCACAATCTGTATCATTTTGACAGTTGAACAACATTCACTGCGTTATTTACCTACGTTGATGAGCAGACAAATTTTTCGGACAAGCAATGTCCTTCATAATGATTCAGAGTGTGATTGATCGTGTCTTACGCAGGGTGCTGGTCGTCCAGGCACGCCGGTTGCAAGTACTACGCACCTGATCTTTTTGAAGACCATCACCAATACGGTCACTATAATGTTCTTCTAAGGCGTCGCATCCTAACTAATAAGTATCATAAATATGAAAATGAGTTTAAATGTTTGTTACGCTTTCACGCCAAAACGGCTGAAAGGATTTGGACGAAATTTGGCACAGGGTTAGCCCATGACCATAAGTCTGCTATTAGAATAGTGTCAGAATGGTCTATCATTGATTACATAATTTTTGATTTTGACTAGTTTGGTAATCTACTAATATATTGGCTTCATTATGACTTTCCAATGGTCAGCCACTGACACTCCATTGAAAGAAATGGCATCTATTGGTAATCTCGTACATAATGACAAATGAATGACTGACTTAGGCTGTAATCTCATCAAATTTTGACAGTTCCTTTGATCAGTGACCTACCATTAGAACGTCATTGTGCAGTCATTGCTTTTAATTCGTTACGAGTATCGTGTTTGTGGAATACAATGATCAACCAATGATCTACCATTATGAATTTAGCAGATTACGAACTTTTAGCAAAATGACAATGAGACCGTGTTAAAAATAGCAGACTTGGGCCCCTGGAGAAGGCCACAGGCTACTTTTAATCCAGGATCGCAGACGAATTCGCGGGCAACAGCTAGTATTCAGTATTCATATTTGACTACCTCTGAGTATAATTGCTTATTTTACCGCAAAGAAACTCTTTCAACTTGATTGAAATAAATGAATGTTGTTGAGAATAGCGGCTGATTGAAAATTGTAAATTGATAGAGAGCTACTGATACAAACTTTTCAGGAGTTTTACTGCTATTTATAGTTCAAGGGGCTTCTTCTTTGTTCAATATTTTAAACGTATATCAATTACTTGTTGTGTTAAGGCACAATAGGTAATGTTATTTAAACAATTACACAGGATAATAGTTAGTTACTCAGTCCACCCATGTGTTTTGTCAGTTTGAAGTAGTTACTCAGAATAGTGATAAATTGAATTGTTCATAAAGTTGCGACCATTAGACTATCTAAACTAATATTATAAAGAGAAAAGGTTTGATTTTTTGTTTGTTTGTTTGTAATGGATAAACTCAAAAAATACTCAACCGATTTAAAAAAAATCTTTCATCACCTTTATAAAGATACATTATTTGCGAGTAACATGGGCTGCATTTATTTTATTTGTCCAAAAAAATTAGAAATCCGCACAAAAATTGCAAGAGCGCACGCCAAATAATGATTATTTGGCGTGCGCTGCGAAAACTATTGTTATACATAAAATAATTTACTTGATGTTTATAGTACTCATCATTACCCACAAAAAAGTCCGCGAGAACAACATATGCTGAATTTCTCGACCTTTGTTACGACAAGCTTTGGTCGAACCTTAAACTTCTAGAGGTACCCGAGGAGCTTTTAATGTACTGAAGTTTTGGTATAGCTCGCAGACTAACAGTGTTCGATGGGCAGGTGCTCACTCTGATACGTACGTTTTGGAGAGTGGCGCTAGACAGAAGGACTAACGTCCCCGACCCTGTTCAACGTTTACATAAACCAGTTGATTGGTGAGCTCAGCAAGACCAACGACGGTTGCTCGATTGATGGCACTATGGTAAATAATTCTCAGCTACACAGACAACATGGTCTTGCTGAGTCCATCAATCAGCGAGATCAGGAAGTTGTTAGCTGTTTGTGAGTCCTATGCTGCGTCACATGGACTCACTTATAATGCCAAGAAAAGTTAGCTTTTGATTTTCAAACCGAAGTCTAGCTGATGTCGGATAGTCTTATATATGTTGTTCGCGCGGTAAACTCTAATTGCACGATGCAGGTCTTGTGTGACGTCATGTCTTTGATGCGTAGTTCGTATGTGGCGGTGTAACCGCTACAGTATCATTACAATTAATCCTTATCAAACTTAATATGTAGTTTCATAAGTTTATAATCTGGATTAACACATAACATTTACTATTTTTAATCCCGGTAGGACGTTTCCGTCGGATATTTTTGCGAAACCGCGGGAAAAAGCTAGTCCAATATAATTAACAAATAATATCCCCATTAATAACATGAACATCCAATCACAAGCCATACCGGGGCTAGAACAACGCGCCTTCACAAAATAAATAGGTCTGTACAGAAGGTCGACTCCATAAAAGGAGTGAAAACAGGCGCAAGATGACACCGGTAGCACATCTCCACCGCGAAAGCATAGCAGCGAAACCGCAGTAGTTCAATTCAACTGACTCGCGTCATGTTCTGCTATTCGAAATTCGAGTAGCGGTACTCAAGTAGCAGAACATGACGCGAGCCAGTTGCATTGAACTACTGCGGTTTCGCTGCTATGCTTTCGCGCTTTGTCAGTCAAATAAATGCCGGTCGCGAGTGCGCTTGCACTCGGTGTACGTGAAGCGTGCCTATGTTTTTACTCTTTGAATGGAGCCGACCTTCTGTACCTATCTATTCTGCGGCACCGTTACTCATTTACTTCCTTAATAAGAAGAGATGTCATTATCCTTACAATTTCCTTTAAGGGTTAGTGCACACAACCCTCGGAAAGGGCCGTTATAATCTGCTCAGTTTATCTTTATTGCAGGAACATGTAACGTGTGGATACGGCCTTAGTTTTGGGATGTAGGGGAGTGATGTATTGTGTAGATACTATGATTTAGAGATTAAGGGAAAGTTGTGAGTTTGTTGTAAGTTGGTTTGCTTAAGGTCATATTATTCAAAAAAAGACCATAGAGAAATTTTACTTAATTTTTTGGGTAAGCCAATTTATAAAAAAAAAAAAACTGATAACTCTTTGCCCGACCCAGGTATAGAGCCTAAAATCCCACGCTTAGCATTTGCGATTGCAATCACTAGACTAATGATTGAATCTCAATCAATTACTTACCCACTTTCAGGCCTACTTGCTCCACAAATCACTGTAATTATGCATTTAACGTTTAACGTAGAACGTGTTTCAAACATCGTTCTGTCCTTGTGGTCTTCAAACAATTTTCAGAAAAAGAACGATGTTTTTAATTTATGTTTAACGTTAAACGCATTTTCGCTTTTTTTTGTAATTATATTTGATTGCTAGTTTATTTATTTATTTATATTTATTTCATCTGTTTGTACTTCCCGTCACTTGTCCCTAAAGGTTTATTAGAAAACCAGCGTCAGACAGCATCAATGCTGAAATGAACCATTTCGGCGCAGGAGCATGAGGCATGAGACCTTCGTTGTTAATACATTATTTTCATAATTTTTTAGGATTCCGTACCCAAAGGGTAAAAACGGGACCCGTCCGTCTGTCACCAGGCTGTATCTCATGAATCGTGATAGATGATGTATTTCTGTTGCCGCTATAACAACAAATACTAAAAACAGAATAATATTAATATTTAAGGGGGGCTCCCATACAACAGACATGATTATTTTCCGTTTTATAGATAATGGTACGGAACCCTTCGTGTGCGAGTCCGACTCGCACTTGGCCGGTTTTTTTTTGTGTTACACGAACTGTGCCCAAATAAACATTCTTTTTTTTCATATATGGCAGTTTTTTTTTATTGTCTGATAACTATTTTTGTTTGACAGCTTTTGTTTAGCAAATGTGTCAAACTGTTAAATCTATTCTCACTTAAGACATTGACAGAACGGTCAATATCGGCTTTGCTTCCTAAAAATAGAATAGAAAAGACATGATCTATTCAGATAAAATTAATTTGACTATTGAAAAATCAGCTGTAAGTGGGCATAAAGAATCTGAAAAATATTGCAAGAAAGATAGATAAATGAGCTTGTGTCATAAGTTCATAACACAAGCTCATTTATCCATCGCGATTTATTGCAATATTAGAGGAGCTCGTGGCTAAGTAATAACTGCCGCACGGGTCGATCCGTCAGGTTAAGCTACGCTTGCCGGGGTTGGTCTTTGGATGGGTGACCATCTTTCCGTACCGAGACTCCACCGTGCCTCGGAAAGCACGTTAAGCCGTTGGTCCCGGCTGTCATTCGTGGATCTTATACAGTCGTTACGGGTCGTCAGAAGCCCGAAAGTCTGACAACCAGTCTTACCAAGGGGTATCGTATCACCCAATTACTGGGTTGTGGAGGTCAGATAGGCAGTCGCTCAATATAAAATACTGGTATTCAGCTGCATCTGGTTAGACTGGAAGCTGACCCCAACGTAGTTGGGAAAAGGCTAGGCAGATGATGATGATTTATTGCAATATTACATCATCAATATGTTATGTAATGTTATTTTACTTAGTTCCTATGATGTAAATAAATTTGGGTACACTTAGAATCTGATAGAATCTAAAAAGCGTGAGATCCCATTAAACGACATTAGCTTACATACTTGAGCAGGTCTAATGTTTCGTCTAGACATTTTTTGTTGACTAAGCGGTTGATCAAGTATTTGGGGACTTGTTCTGTCTGAAGTAGGCTTAGTTTAGTCGAGTTACTTAGTATCTCTGTAGTGAGACTTATTTAATTGTAGGTAACTTGTGGATTTTTTCTTTTTGTATTTTATTTAACTTCAACATAATATTTTTGTTCCTATTTTTGTTTTCTGTAACAATAATGTGCAGTGAGTATTATTGAAAAAACAATTCCATCTGGGCTTAAATAAATTTAAATACCTAATTGAATTCGCCTTAAAATAAAACATAATGATTAGATTACAAAATAAGTCATACAGAAAATGAAGTACTTCCCCAATTTAACTCTGTCAGTTTCTTAAATAAATCCCCTACAGTCAACCCCATAACAGTGAAACATTTAACAAAAATTCAATTACCATAAATTATCCATTCACCCCCTTGGATTACATTTCTTATCTATTATTTTGATACGGACGTCCGTTGAGCGTTGGTCGTTTATATCGGGACATTAGGCTCGATATAATCTGTGTAACTTCATTGTAACCGCAAATAAACACCCCCTTAAGATTGCGTACTACGGGGTGAAAGTCGCATGTTGAGTGAGAAGTTAAGGGGTGAAATTGTGAGAAAAAAATTGTAGATTTTTTGAGGTTTAAAATGACGCTGTCTTTTTAGAATTTTTAGAATTAACCAAATTAGCTAAAATTGTTTCAGGACTGTCTGATCGATTTAATGTGAGAAAATATTTTCATAGAAATAGTTTTGATTTTGCGTTCTTTGGTATAGGCAGGACAGGAATTAGTGCAGTACACTCGATCCTATAGAACCTTGAATTCAGATTCAATTTAAACGTAACCAAAAGTACACTTGGGTACTATGTCTGGTACACATTTTAACTGATCAAATTCAAAACTAATGAAACTACAAGCCACATCTACCAAAATTAAATCACTTGCACCAAATTTCATCAAAGTAATTCCCAATTTAATTAATGGAATGCAAGGCACATTACTAAAGGACAATTTATTTCACAATGGAGTGACATCGTTCCCCTAGCACCAGCCTGTTAGATAAGAAGATTAGACGTAACGTGTCGAGATAAATCATGGTGGGGATCAATAGAGTTTTTTGTAGGAGAATAGTGGATGTGTTGAAAAATAATATAGACTACGTTAAGAATGGTGGAAATATTGAAAAGCGACCTGCTTTTTTTTTTTTTTGGTATGGTGTGGCAATTGATTTTTCATTAAATGTTTCGCTGCTGGATTTATTACACTTGGAAATTATATAAAAAGCCTGGATAAAATGAAAAGTACATTTTAATTTAATCTTCTGAAATATTTCGGATGTGTGTTTGGATATAAATAAGAAACATTGTACAGTATTGCACACATTAAATGTATATGAGTGGCATAAAAAAATATATACATCGAGATTTTTTGAACCGATACAATGTAAAGTATTTTATGAATGAAAGAATTTATCATTTAAAATAAGTTAAACGATAAAATGCAAACTGCCCTGACCTTAAAACAAAAAGTTATATTTTTCACCCCCACGAAACAGCGCGGGATAAAACCGCTACAACATTATTATCCTCGAGTTTCATCCCTGTCTATAGCATGATGTATCTCACTTTGAAATACAAATAAATCCCCTTCGCGTCGTCAACGACAAGGCTGAAAAGTAATTCTGGAGAAAACGAATCAATGTGAAACTATAATGTATTACATTAGTTCAAAGGCTGGATGCAGCCGTGCCTTCGCCCGAACGTGACCTAATTTAGAAGAAACAAAGCGATCCCAAACGACAATATTAATCTTAATTCTAAACAAACAAAAACAAACCCTAATACCTTAAGCATAACGTTTGTTTCACCCGAAAATTGAGATTTGTTCCTCCATTTCGCAAAACAACCTTTAAATACTGATGATATAAACAAAAACAACCCTTAGGTCCATGTAATAAAGAGTACTTCAAGTGTTAATGAAAAAATCGTCGGTACTTTTCAGGACAGACATACAATTTCGCGGTTTTAAATGAAATTGGCATTTATGTCGTGGAAATAAGGTGTACGTTGGACGCAAATCCAAATTGGCACTGACGCCATGGATTCGATAAGGCCCTTGGTTTCAATCATTGGCAGAATAAAAGTCGGTATCTTCTATTTCGTTTGTGTTTACTCGATTTCGAGTTGAGACGTGATTTTGAATATTTTCTAACAATAAATATAAAGGATCAAAGGCCACACATTATTTTATAATAAGGCGTATGTAAACACAAAGGAAAGAAAACGAAAAATTAATAAAAACCATTTTCCTTTTCCCGTGCATTCCTGAATAATTTCGCTATAAATGAAACTACGTAACCAAGACTTCAGGAATGGTAGCGATCGTATCGATACGATAGGCAAAAAGATTCAAGTTTTCCACTTACCTGAAAGCACCACCATTTTAATAATAAAAATCTAATTCGCCCACAAAATGGCCAGTAAAATCTAGCTACCTGAATACTAAAGCTTCCTTATAACATCTGAGAGAGAAACGCCGTGTCAGCACATACATCTTAGTGCGAGCGCAGTCGGTCCGGTCGTGTCGTCTCTTCGCTGACTTGCACTTCTAAATACATCTCTTAGAGGGTATGGAAGCCTGGTACCTCTATGTTATAGGAGAAGTGTTTGGGTTGCGTACATAGGTTCAAGCTGTATACAATTTGAAATCCTTTGCTGGATTTTAGACTGTTTATTCAGACGTATTAATATTTGTCATGGCCTGTTTTGAGCAGTTAACATTCGTATTTACACGATAGATGTTTACTTTGGTATTCAGCTCCTATTAAACCTTTACTAAATTTATTTAAAATAAGGCGTCCACACTGGGTAGCGTCTGCAATGAAAACTATTTTTTTTTACTTTCTATGGTGAAAAGTCCCTTTTATTCTGTAGCGGTTACACCGCCACATACACATACTAACTACGCATCAAAGACATGACGTCACACAAATCCTGCATCCATGAGCAATTAGAGTTTACCGCGCGAACGACATAGATAAGAATATCCGAAATCAACAAAAGGGCAGTCGGCCCGCCAGACACAACACCCGTCTGGTCGGAGGATCCTCCCTTTTCTATGGTGGATGAGTGAACTTTACACCCTGTTCCTCATGCCTCTAAATTGGTGACCCCGAGGATGAACGTCAACGCAGCCTTCGTGCAACTACTTCAGCGTGACGTCATCATCATCACTCCCGCAAGCTTTCGTGAGGCGAGTCACACAAACAGCCAGCACCCTCGGCTTCAACGGGTATCCTGACCACCAGCATGCAGCGAACGCGCATTCCTGGTCATCACCCTCAGCCTCATCACCCCGATTCACTGGGGAATCACCGCAATCATCTCAATCAGCGCAATCACCGCTATCACCTCAATCACCGCAATCACCTCAATCACCGCAATCATCCTACTCTAAAATTATTTCTTAACTAGTTAAAACTACTGACGCTTTTCAATACTTGGACTGGTTAGCATTCTTAATTGTTACGGATTTTAGATGGCAGACCCGCCATAAATCCGAAAGGTATTGGGCCATATCACGGAAAAACAAATGTCGTTCAGTAAATCTATCGGGGTCATTCCAAGAATTGCTTCGGAAAACCTTGTGACGTTAGTTCAAGAATATTCAAGAGACCTCTAAAAGTGAATAGCTGTGAAGTCTCTGATGACCTAGTGCCATTTCAGTGCTATGTCAGAACATAATCCGTCTTATTTCAAGCTCGCCGAGCTGACTTGCAGTTTCAACCGAATAACTCTTTAGATGACATGCATGCTTGGTAGATTTAGTTTGAAGTGTGGTGAGTTAAATATAAGCAAGATAGTGGGAAAATAAATCTTGCAGGAGCAATATTTTCATAGCAGACAGAAGCCAACGCAGCCAATGTATTTTATTCAATGCATCATTTTTCTATGAAACATTTTTAAACTAGAATTTTTAGTAGCTCTCACGAAAAAAAATACATTCATGCTTTCATACATTTTTATTGAACCAATAGGTCACTCTATCTAATCTATATAAAAATATACATTTATATGGCGTATTTTAATAGCGTATGCTGCACAGCGCCTGTTGGCGATCACGTACAAACTATTATGTCTAAATTTTATCCAATAACTGAAATATTGGCAGAACGTGACGTCTTTTTTAGGCGGCCATTATTTTTTGCTTTTACGCGAAAAGTGGAATTTTATTGTGTAGTTGCGTTTTGGCCGGAGTAGGTCAAGTAGGATTGTGAATTTGTGATTTGGAATTAATTTGTAGTCGGTTTAAGTGCGGCTGTAAAGCGTGAAGCCCAGGGTTTAATTTTCATGACACTGTTTTTTGTTGCTGTTAGAGTTTTTTCTTTGAACTTTGAATAAAAAACTGGTCTAGGGGCCTTCTTAGATTAAAATGAAGTAACTTCCATTATCCATTGAATAGGCTTAAAAAAAAAAACCTAATAATTTACCGCATTCCTACAAAAAGACCTTGACGAAATTGAACCTATGCTTATTGGCTGGAAAAGCATTAAATCACTTAACTACTACGGTAATCAATCACCCAATATCACGAAACTGTAAATATTTACATTTATTAGAAAAGTTAAACAACAATCTATTTCACCCCATAACACGCTATTTCACCCCTTAACCCACTAAAAGAGGAATTAAATTTACTTTCCGATGTGTGTTGGCACAAGCTTTATGTATTCATTCCCTTGATAAACTGCGTCCATTACAAAGAAAAATATACTCTCGCCTCTTTTTTAATTTAATCAAAAAATTATATGAAAATGGTCGACCAAAATAATTTTACAAATTAAAAAAAGTTATTTGAACCTTATTTTTGTTGTTAGAAGATCGTGTTTTTGTTTTGTTGAGTGCTTATGTGGGTTGGCTGTTAGAAGGGCGATCGCGAATCAGTCTGCAGTGCGAACCTCTGAAAAATAACAAAGACTGTACTGAAAAATTGAACAGACGCGCTGGTTGGTGTGAGTGGGCTGATGTTTTAGTAAATTAAATTTTAACACAGATTCTGTACATTGAGTTTTCAAAGTTAAAACAATAAAATAATATGATTCAGGTCAGTCAGCATCAAAGATAAGTGATTCCGTGTATATCAAAATAGTTGGTTACATACACTCCCACGGGAAAATACTAAAATGAAAAGTAAAAATACAATTTTAGGTATCAACCAAGTAAAAACCTTAAACGACAGGTCAGTTATAATATGTAAACGGTATTAATCGTATCTCATAATACATCCGGGTCTTAACAAGGCCATACGCAACGTATGAAAACATAATTTACCCAAACCTGCGGTTACCCACGACCCGAAAAAACAAAAAAACAAAATTGAAACATTAAAAAATTTCTCTTCATTTAAAACAGCAAGGGTGTAGGCGTTATCAGACGGAGTAAATAATGAAAAATATCCCTTATAAATGAAATCGGACCGGTTCGGTACTGTTGTCTCGACGGATATACATACCCATACCTAGAGGTTTAAAGCAGCGCTTACACGAACACTTACTGAAAAAAACACTGTATTAAAAAAAAATAACAATAATTTTCCGACGAGTATACATTTCCGAAAGGAGTGGAGAATACTACCTTATCTAGTTTAACTCTCTTTTGGCCCATATAATAATTATGTTCTGCATTGCTAATTATTAACATCTTAAAAGCTATCAGTATTAAAATAATAATAGAACTATGTATAAGTATTTATATAAAAAAGGGAGGGGAAAGAAACATAGTTCATCGAAAAATTCGTCCGCATCGCTGTCAATAGGCTGGCAGCATTGCCACGTTGTATGGCAATGCTGCTTCTTATATTGCCTAGTAACTTTAATAAGATGCTCCATATCGCTCAGTATGGTGTGATGATCTCTAGATACAATACTGCTAGCTAAAGCATCCTAGAAAATTGCTAGATGTTGGCCTGATGCCATAACTTTTTAGAATATTACATTATTTTTTACTTCGTGCTTCAGGGTCCGAATTGTACCTTAATAACCTTGTAACATCTTATTAACATTATGGTATGCAAATAACGATATGAATATGACAAATATATGCCAGAATTAACAATTTCAATTGCTCTTGTGGGTGCACCTTTATGCAGACAGAACAATTAAATTTTCAAGCCTCGAACAGATACAGGTAGCATTGGCATCATTTGTGTATTGAGAACATGTTCGGTAATTCTGTGTTCCTGGTAGCAGCAAACTATATTGATAGTATTATTACTCGGGAAATATTCTTGGAAGGACAGCTAAATTCAATAGTATGAGTAGGATAGTAGGTATAATTTATGTAAGTAGTTTACGTGTCCGTGAGGTAGGAGCAGTGGAATACCGGTCCTTGTGACGATTATAGGGGGAGGTCCAGCAGTGAACTTTTGTGACCTGACAGGATGATGTATAGAATCCTCTTAACAGTATTTTCGAATTCAAAAGGTTCCTTTTACATGAAATTAAATATTCAACAGTTCCAATTTTTGAGTAATTAGTACAGTTTCAACACAATATTCGCTAATGATGAACTTCCGGCTATAAGAAAGGCCAAGTCTACTCCGGTCACTTGCCTACTTATTTCTTCAACCTCAATTTTATTATTTAGCTACTCGCATCTAATATTTTGTATTTCTTTTTTCAGGTAATGCCTTCGTATCCACTTACTTCATATTGGCATAACATGCAATAACCTGTGATAGTAAAAAGGTAAATAATTTAATAATAATAGGTCTACTAGGTCTTTGGAAATGCATTTGTCTACCATACTTCAATACTTATGAACGCCTAGTACCCCAGCAGCGGTCGAGTCAAAACTCTGTACTGCATAAATCGCCAAAATTATTTTCTTTGAGCTTACGTCAGCAGTTATAACCTAAGATACTTGAAGACCGTCTACCTATTAATGATACCCTGATACTTCCTACTTTCCATAATAAAACGCTGTGCCCGAATCTTTATCGCCTCGACCAGCTTTCGATGTAGTCTGATGTAGAGCTTAATTCGGAACGTTTCACCCACGCTGCTGCCCAACTTTAATGTACAATAACATCTTTTTTGTGTGGTGTAATGCATAATAGGGAGCGGAGGCGGAATTAATTTGCTGTTGTGTTTTGGCTGCAATAGAGGTTTATCACGGGCAACTAAAACGCGAGTTTTACAATTGTTTGCATCGTAGTAAATTGTTGTATATTGCAGAGATGTCATATTAATGACAGAAAATGCGCAATTTAGTTGCTTGTGCCGTATTTTAATATATTTTTCATATAAGTTGTGTTTTAAACAAAAATATTCAGTCAGTGCAAATTGCGTATTGGCTACCTGCTGGAATAATTTTACCGTTCCTAAAACATAATTTCCTTTTTTTCCCTCATTTATTCAAAAGATTAATACTATCCGCTATCGCCTCCTCCTCTAACTCATACCAGGACCACTCGTTGAGTTTACTCAGTGAATGTAAGTGACGCCCTGTGCAAACGCGCTGCGCTACAGATCTAACATCGGACCTGTCTCGAAATGTTACCTCATGTGTGCACGTCAGTGTTACCCCTTCGTTGTTCATGTGTACTTTATAGTGAACTGTTCCTTAGTAGCCTTTGGTTACTTCAACGTGTTTTGTATCAATACAATACAACACACAATAATACAGTACAATGTTCCAAGACCGTATGCTCCGATGAATTCAACATCAATTTTGTATCAAATCAATGGAAAGTCTCACCTTCTGAAAATCTTCCCATAATAAAAACTTGATACGGCAAATTTAGTTATCTTTAAACGGACTTCGGACTTGGGTTGGACAAAGGTAGGTATTTTGGTGAAATTTCTACAACCTGGAATTTAAAAGAGAAGCTGTTCCAGACGAAGACACATTTAAAATTGCACAGTGGAGGACCTAATATAATAAACCATTAAATACCTAAAGTCAAAGTCAGTCAAATAATTTATTTATTAGGGGTAATGGCTGATCTTTGCGTTAAGCTCGTGAACGGGTGCTGCTTGTGGTGACTGGTCGTCTTGCTGATCATGGTTTTGTTATTGTTATTAGTAATTAACTGTTTATTTATTTTACCTCGATGGTCCTAGTTTATCAGTTATAACTCTAGTTACAGCTATATGTAAGCGGGCACGCCCTTTATGCCTGGAGGCTTTATTTTCTTTTTTAGATATTCTTTACGTTTAGTTATTTTTATTTCTGCTTGAGTATAGATCTCGATGTTTTTGGTTGGTATATTGGCGTGTGCTAGCTGTCATATGGCTGATAATTTATGTAAGTTATGTAATAATAATATGTAAATTATTTTGCATAAGTACTATTGTATAGAATCATTTTATTTTTCCTAATTGAACAGACAGCTGTGCTGCTGGGGAGTTTGTTGCGCCACTTCTTCTTCCCAGCGAAAGCACTAGGAAGTGGTGAAGGGTGGGCGTTTTGTGGGACTGTCTTATGTAACTTTGACGTTCGAAAAGTGCTGATTCTCAGCCTAATTTGAATAAATGACTTTTGAATTTTGAATTTTGAATTTTTTGAATTTCAATTAGGCACAAAAACGGCAATTTTGAACGTCAAAATTCTATAAGTTACCTAATGGATGTCACTGGCAAAGAAGCACTCACAGTAAACTCTTGGCTTATCATTTATTTAGATCGCTATTATATTTATAAGAAGAACAATATCCGAGAACTGAGATGGGACTTCAGGGTTAAAACCGAAACATAAGTACAGTTTTAGTTTTCTCTGAAATAAAGCTCAAGAATCCTTTGACCAATTTGTTCTATTTCTCATAGTTTCAGATTTCGCCCTTAAGTACCATCTCAAATATTCAAACTGTGTAATAATAATTATTATTTCTCTGAAATTGTGGTACTTGGCAAATTGAGCACTTAGACAGACTAGGCTCCCCTTAATCACAGTCAAAATATTACGTTTAGTATATCGTATGCCTTAGTCCCAACACAAACGATGTCTGTAAAGTTTCTCTAACATATTCTTTACCTCGTCTTTTCAACGAGCCAAACTTTTTAACAATCTAGTATTTAATTCTTATGAGAACGCGGTAACCTGCTTGTCTTTCATCCAAAATTCAAACGAAAATACTCTATATTCTTTATAACAAACGGCCCATAATTGCTTAAACAGATTATTGAGACACTGATATAGAAATATGAACTTTATGGTTCGGATATTGAGACTGAAACTTGATTGGGACTAGATGTGTGTGTTTTAAAACAATCGTGGGAATTTTTCTTGCTATTGTTTTTAAACTCTCTACATAACCTTAGGTTCATTTTGGTTCACTGAACCTAGGCCAGTCGACTGTGACATAAAACGTGCGGTTTTTGCTAAATGATCGCTCTGTTGTATGGAAAGATGAGGGAAAACCATATTAGTTATTTAATGTGCATGGGAAAAGTCAAAGTCAAAGTCAAATAATTTATTTCATTTAGGCACAAAAAAGGCACTTATGAACGTCAACATTTACAGAAAAAAAATATATAATAATTGATTCTAGTCGCCCATTCCAAAAGGTCGTTTTCGTATGGAGAAGAATGGGCAAGAAACTCCACCGTTACTCTTTTAAAATATTTTCACAATATTCTGTATACATTAATTATATAATTATATGTGAAGACGATGCACCTAGAATAAGATTACTATACCACGATAGGTAAAAAGAATGAAAAATGAAGGAATGACATAAATTAATTATGTGATAGATGCATGGTGCTCACATATTTACAAACACTGTAAAATTATACGATATTCTTAACATTTTAACACGTACTACTAATAATAAGTCAGTGTGTGAGTTCAAGTAATCACAGAATATAAAATTAATGTTTAAAAATAATAATATTATACAATGAAATTGGCAACCAGTTTGATTTTGTCTAGATTCTAAATTGTCCTATGGAGCAGGACCAGCATGTTTCCAAGCATTTTTATCTTGGATATAATCCTCTAATTTGTAATATGCTTGTTTACAAAGTGTACTTTTTATATGAGTTTTAAATTTTCTTTCATTTAATTCTAATATATCACAAGGTATTCTGTTGTAACATTTAACACAGTACCCCATAAAAGATGTATTTACTTTAGATAGTCTGAAAAATGGTTGATCTATTTTATCTTTATTTCTAGTATTAAAATTATGTCTATCACTTATTTTATTAAAAAGATGTAGATTTTTTCTCACATACATAATATTTTCATAAATGAATTGGCAAGGTACCGTCATAATATTAATCTTTTTAAATAGTTCCCTGAGAGATTCGCGACGACTTAGATTATAAATGGCTCTGACAGCTCTCTTTTGTAAAATAAAAATGGATTCAATGTCAGCAGCCCGACCCCATAGTAAAATGCCATACGACATAATACTGTGGAAGTAACTAAAATAGACCAAACGCGCGGTTTCTACATCTGTTAACTGTCTTATCTTTCTAACAGCATAAGCGGCCGAGCTTAGCCGCCCCGCGAGAGATGTTATATGGGGTCCCCATTGTAATTTCTCGTCTAGCGTGATTCCTAGGAAAACTGTTTGATTAATAAATTCCAATTTTTCTCCATTCAATATGATGTCACATTCGCTGCTTCTAACATTTGGTAATTTAAATCTAATGCATTTTGTTTTTTTATTATTTAGTACCAAATTATTTACCGTAAACCAATCTTGGACCTGAACAATACAGCTATTCACGTCGTCGAGATTTTGTGACCGTCGGTTTATTTTAAATATCAATGATGTGTCATCTGCAAATAACACCATCTTTGGTTGATTTTGAAATAATTGGGGTAAATCATTTATATAAGCTAAAAAGAGGAATGGACCCAATATCGAACCTTGAGGAACGCCCATTACCATTTCAGACCCTAATGAGTTTGTGCCGTTGACTTGAACTTTAGCCTTTCTATCTTTCAGGTATGATCTTAGTAAATCAAGAGCTGTATTCCTAATCCCATAGTGCTCCAGTTTCAGCAGAAGTGTCTCATGGTCTACGCAATCGAAAGCCTTCGAGAGGTCGCAAAAAATTCCAATGGCATCTTGTGCTTCTTCCCAGGCGTTAAAAATGTTCTTTATTAGGGCGACACCGGCGTCAGTGGTACAACGCCCTTTGGTGAAACCGTACTGTTGATCATGAAAGATGGAATTTTTATTAAAGTGCCGTAACATTTGGTTGAGAATCAACTTTTCAAACACCTTACTGAGAACTGGCAGAATTGACACAGGCCTATAATTGTTGGGTTCCTTACTATCACCGGATTTGAACAAAGGAACTACTTTACTATGTTTCATGAGATCCGGAAAGACGCCTTGGTCTACACTAGTGTTAAATATGAAAGCTAAATAAGGCGCAATGGTTTCGATGACAGATCTACAGACTTTTACAGACATTCCCCACAGATCCTCTGTTGATTTAATTTTAAGATCTTTAAAAGCTTTTATAACAGCCTGGGGGTTTGTATGCTGAAACCTAAACTCCAAAGGGCATGCCTTTACATTATTTCTTAGTAAGGCAGCAGAAAGCGCGGGTGAGGAATTTAAAGCTTCAGTGGTTTTGTGGGGAATATTAACAAAAAAGTTTTCAAATTCCTGAGCTATTTCTACATCTGAGTTGATGGGACCATGAGCAGTCTCTAAATTAAATTCAGTATTACGTTGTTTTTTCCTACCGGTTTCATTATTTATTATTTGCCAGGTAGTTTTTATTTTATCATCAGCTGATTTTATTTTATTGCTAATGTGAAGAGCTTTAGCTATTTTGCACACACTTTTAAAAGTTTTAGAATATTTTGCAACATACTGATGAAAGCTTGTATTATTCATGTGTTGCTTTAGGCCATAAAGTTCAAAAAGTTTTTCCCTACTTTTGCGAATACCTGGAGTCGCCCAATCACTAAATAAGAACTTTGTGTAAATTGTTTTGGTCTTTAGTGGAAAAGTGTCAGTAAATTGTTTGTTTAATAGTGAAAAGAACTCGGCGTAGAACTCATTTGGGTCACATATATTATTAAAACTCTGAATACATAATTTACTTGCCAAAGCATTATTTAATTTATCTAGATTTTTACATGTAATTGGCCTAAACCTTATTTGAATTTTTTGTAAAGGTAGGTAGGAGCAAAATGTAACTGTTTGTCCACTGTGATCAGATGGCAACTTATTTATAATTTGTTTATGTAAGTAATCACAGTTACAGAAAATATTATCTATACAAGTGGCAGAAGAAGCTGTCACTCGGGTTGGTTCAATAAAAACATTTGACAAGTCAAATGACCTGAAAAGACTTAATAGTCTGATAGTATTAGAGTTATTTTCTAATAGATTAATATTAAAATCACCACATATGATTATTGACTTACTACTAGCATTTAGTTTCTTTAGCACATCTTCCATTACAGAATCAAACATTGAAAGATTCTGGTAAGGTAACTTGGAAAGCTGAGTTGATCGCAAAAGAAAAATAAATGAGTATCATGATATAATTAATATTCTTGTTAAATGTGATAAAAACTGTGGGAGTATCATACTTAGCGTGACTAAGTGAATTCATGTAGCTTTTGCCCTTTATATTGTCATATTATAATGATCATGTGTGTAAAAATATAATCCCATTAGACTGTCTCGAAAAGTTAATATAAGAGACAAAGTTTAGATGCTAGTACGGAAAATATCAAGATACAACTCGCTTGAATGTACTGAAATGTCCAACACTCAGTGTATAAACCTTTTTCAACGTAAGTATATACATGTTCATATCATAAATAACATTACATCACGCCTTTTTTCTCCGAAGGGTTGGGCAGAGGTGTACCTGTAGTACACCCACATTTCGCCAGTTATGTAGAGACATGTTCCTCTGCATAAAACCGAATATTGCTCTGCTGTGCACTAAAATATTGACAACATTAACAGTGGTGGCCCAGTGGTAACGGCCTTGACTTACCGAGTTGTAGGTCATTGGTTCGAACCCAAGCAGGAGCTTTACTTGTAAATACGTTCATCATGACTGCTCTCAAAACGGTGAAGGAAAACATCGTGAGGAAACCGGCATATCCTAGAAGCAAAAATTTAAAGACATTGTGACATCTACCAAACCACACTGGCCCCAGTGGTGGATATCGGCCCACTTCCTATCAAAGAGAGGCGGCCTGTGTCCCAGGAGTGGGGACATTATAGGGTGATTATGATTATGATATGATTTATGCAATAAATAGTATTTATGTAACACTGAATATTGGACTTTGAATTCTGAATGCACATTCTTAACGCTGCCTTTTAATTTAATCAGGTGCAGTTTAATATCTACTACTGCTACTATACTAGCAGTCACTAGCTGTATTAGATTGATCTACTGATAATGCTTAAATATACTTCCCTGGGGTCCTTCCAGCTGTCCTCGTAGCTCAAACTTAGAGTGATCTTCTTGCTTATGTTATCCTGACAGAAACACGTTGGTCTCAATTAAATTAATAAAGTAACTATCACCGACAACAGCTTATTGGTTCAGTTTTACAAAAAAAGCTTTTTTTTTCCATGTAATCCTGGTGTCAGGAACTGTCTCACTGACTGCATGATACGCCGACACCTATACTTCTCTCTACCACCGTCGATAGATTGACTGTAGTAAAGCAGAATGATGTTCCATGGTCCCCGGTTTTTTCAAATGGCTCTTTCCTATGTCATCCTCAACTACCATCGCTGACGAAACAATTTTTGGTGTAAAGTTCAGCACATTTCTTCATTCCCAGGTTCTCTTGGTAGCAAAAACAAGTCGTTCTCAACCACATGATACACGTGCGATGTTCACAGACGTACGCGCATCATGTGGCTGAAATTAACACTGTTTCTAGAATTTTCTTCTTTGTTCTACCTTTTTTCTTTGAGAAGGCGGCATAGCTCTCCAACACTGCATGAAAAACGCTCACATCCAAATGTGAGCTAGAAAAAATCAAATAAAATGAATTAGACTAACACTGTGAAATAATGTACCACTATGAGGAAAATTTCGTCTGGAAAGTTAACATAACATCACGCTTTGTTTCCCCGCAGGGTTGGGCAAAGGTTTATCTGTTAGTACACCCACATTTCGGCAGTTATGGTTTTAAGTCCCATGTAATAGAAGGAGAGCCTATTGCCATCCATCGGGCACAATTCCAGACTACGGGCTACTACTGAGAAACCCCTGTTAGAAAAACCCAATAATACTTTGCCCAACTTGGGAATCAAAGCCAGGACCTCATGCTCAGCAGTAGCGCTTGCGACCACTAGACCAACGAGGAAGACTATATGAGAGAAAGATGGATGGATTGTGTGGAATATGATATGGTAACTCATTGAGAAGTAGGAAAGATGAAGACATGCTGCACCGAACCAAAAGCATAAAAAAAATATGGACAAGAGAACGGTGATGGTGATAAAATTGACGTATGAAGAATAGTCAAGAAAATAACAGGATAAAAACAAACATTGGATGAAAATGGAACAACAATATTATGCTTATTATAATGAAACGGCCGAAGCCGCAGGGAAAAGCTAGTAATTAAATAATTAACATAATTATTTTGTAAATTCAATAAATTTAATCTTGTGACAGTGACAAACAGGATGACAAGACATAATGTAAATAGTAGATTGTTTGCCAAGGGAGCAAACAACTATTCTTAAGGCGAGAGTGTTTTTTGAATCCAGAGTGGAGCGAAGGATTCTAGAGTAGAATCCTGAACGCAGCGAGGGATTCAAATTACGTCACTCGAGCTTAAAATAGTGTTGCTCCCGAGGTGAACACTACCTTTCATCACCCTCTATGAGAAAAAAAAACGTGTACGGTCCTACCCTCATCTCTCACGTATGATTTAAAACCAAAACAAAATTATCGCAACCGCCATCTTGGATTTACATTTTTAACTCTTTATCGACTTAAGCAGCTTTAAAAACTCCTGCCTTCACGTCTGCACCCTCAAAAACTATGATAACGACACCCATGACGAAAAACTTGGAAATTTTCACAGCCGCCATCTTGGATTTACATTTTGACCTCACTATCGGCTTTAGAACCCTTGAAAACTATGAAAACGACACCCATGACGAAAAATTTGAAAATTTCCGTAGCCGCCATCTTGGATTTACGTGTTTACCTAACTATCAGCTTTAGAACCCACGAAAAGTATGAGAATGCCACCCATGACGAAAAATTTGAAAATTTTCACAACCGCCATCTTGGATTTTCATTTTGACCTCACTATCAGCTTTGGCGCCCTCGAAAACTATGAAAACGACACCAATGACGAAAAATTGGAAAATTTTCTTCATGTGTCGTTGCCGCCATCTTGGATTTTCATTTTGACCAGGCTTGTCAAAGTGTGAATAATAATTCACACTTTCTCTCTCTTTCTTGCCAGCCTGTTACTTGATCATACAATGTTCGTGATTGATCTCCTTGGTGATTGGAACTTTTTCTAACAATATCCACATTCCAAATTCAAATCTACTTTGCTCCCTAGGGATCAAAGTGCTATTTTGGTCTCTGTTTACGAAGAACAAACTAGCTCTTTTTGAATAGATGTGATGAAAAATAAATAAATGAAGTTAAAGCAACGTTGCCATTTCAAACAAAAAAAAATCGGAGTTGATGGCTTTATTTTCAGAAATTGGAGAGGCACTAAAAGATGAAGAAGAACTAAATAACTAATTCTAGTAAATGACACAAATATATACTCACATCCCAGACGTCTTTACCGGTACTTTGCGAGGATAACGGTGATATCTATTATAAACTTATTTACACTGAGCGTGTTGTTAGTTTGATACACAGGATCTTTTAATTTTCGAGTAGGTATTGACGATTTATTTTCATCGTATATTGAAATAATAATCGTAATATATTTTTTTTTAATATTTTTAAATGTTTTTAATGTTTTATTTTTATAAAAATATTTAAAAATGAAAATTATATGTGTATATATGAAATAAAAGAGATAATAATAATAATCGTTTATTGGGAACATAAAAAAACAATATATTCAAAGAAGAAGAAGATTTGCAGCTATCAGTGTTAAACAATGATAGCTGCAATAGTTAAAAACTGTGGCGCAGCTAGCAACGCCCGACTCCTAGTGAGAGGGTAGGTTGTTCCAAGACTAATACATAATACTAACAACGTTTTAACTAATATTTAAAGAAATGCAATATTACACTAAAGCTTCGTGCAGACTAGCGCGACGCGACACCGGCTATTGTTAAACCGTGAAGTTTTCTTAGAAATTGTATTGTTCGAGTCGCGTCGTGCTGGTCTGCACGAGCCTCAACTCTTAAAATCTCGATAGCACCCCATGTGTGCAAATGACAATAAAATTCTATTGTGTCTGCTAATTGCGCGTGCGACGGGTTAATACATTTTGAGATATGTGCCGTGTGTGTGAGTACCTAATGTTAAGTAAGAGAGTGTGAGGATGTGTGTTGTGTGTCGTGTGTGTGTGTGTGTGTGTTTTCCGAGATGTTAAATTTCCACAAGTTTTTCTGTTGCATCATAAGTAAGCGATTTCAGAATGTCGAGTTTTTACTTGCATTCATTTCTGGTAACAGAATAAATGTAGATATTTTTATTTATCCTGTTATATATTTTTGGTTTGGTTTGTTTGTGTTTTTGTTTGGTTTAATGATTTTTGGTTGATAATAATGATATTGTGGTTTAATAATATTGTTCTGAATAAAGTTTAACTTGAACATAGTTAGCTGAATTTCAATGATATGCCATTGAAATTCAGCTATGTCCAAGTTAAACCTTGTATTGCTACCCAAAAATTGACAATTTACAATCCCTTGATGACGTCTGCTTCGTCGAAGTTAAAATATAATCACTTTCCACTAGGACAACACTGTTTTTCATCATAAGGAGAGTAAAGAGATGAGCGATCTTTTCTCTCTATATAAAGATTTTTTAAAGAAAAATATGCCTTTTTAACTTTTTAGTTCAAATAGAAAAAAAAAATCAGTAAGAAGAGTAAAACGGGCATCAGTGGCAGTGGACAGTAAAAACAATTTATATAAACAACATCAGTAGACAATAAAACAAAATAAATATAAACGGAAATGCTGTTTTAGAATCATTTTTAGGATTCCGTAGAAAACAAGGAACCCTTGCGGTCTGTCTGTCCGTGGCTTAGCTCAGAAACTGTTACTATTAGAAAGCTGTAATTTGGCATGGGTATACTTATTAATCACTTCGACAAATTGGTACAAGAAAATTAAGAAAAAAACATTTTTTTAGAGTACCGCCCCTTCACGTAAAGTGGGGATGTTGGAAAGGTCGTTCAAAAATATTGTGGGGGTGTGAAAATTATTTGTCAATTCTGAGATCCGTTTGCAAAATATTAAGCTTTAAAGTGCTAATATCTGTTAGTCATGTGCCCCCCCCCCACCCCCCACCCCCGCCGACGAACCTAAAAGAAGACTAACGAAGTTAAAAGGCAAACTATCACAACTAAGTAGGCTTTACAGGTTCACGAGTAATAATCGACCAACTTATTTAACAAACATATTGTGGGAGAATATGTTTTTCAATTACAATTTTATGTTTGTTCTTGGATAAACTTAATTCATCCCAACTACTTTAATGATGTGTAAAAAGTGACAGTGTTACCCTTTGGCCAAGAGCTACGAACTGAAGAGACAAGCGTCTTGCGACGCGACTGTGGAGGTAACGAATGAAAGAAGTTGTTTGGAGCATGCCACGAGTCACGGCGATGCGACGTGCGCGAATCTCGCTTGACGCAAGTCGCACAGCTCGAGGCCATTTAAATTTGTATAGATTTCTTCACTGTATATTATTTCCAAATCCATCAAAATGATGTAAAATGTACTTTGATGTCCATGGCTCTTTTACTTATTCTAGCCTGATTTTTTTATAGCATAAAGCCTCAGTGCTCATATTCACGATCAGTATGTCGCAGCCGTCGACACTCGTCGGCGGCGACACTAGACGCGTCACCGGCTGCAGTTGCCTCTGTCGTTGGCAACGTGCCGCTCATGTACGTGAGCACTTACACATTCAGTTAATCCTTTTCTTTTCAACTATTCTACAATATCCATTTGTTTACGGCGTCAAGCTGACGAAGTTTTCGAACAAACAAACCCATGGATTTTGTTGTATTGTCAAAATTATGGGGATTGTGATTGCGAGTGAATAATACAATTGTGGCGCCGATCCCATTTAAGGAAGGACAAAGAAGCAACCAGTATGTATCTTAAAGATTAATGAATTTTAACAAAACGTATTTACACCCGAAAGTGAATGTAATGGCAAAGTATTGCCGTTAGTTTAAAATTTTTTGTCATGTATAGCCGTTATTTGAAAACACCTGTATTAAATGAAAGAGACGCTTCTTTAATTATTTTATTCGTTAAAATATTCTTCTCACATGAGAATATCTCAAAATCATCATCTGTCTGTTTTTTCCCAAGTTCATAATGTTGGGGTCTTGGGGTCGGCTTTCAATCTAACTGAACGCAGCTGGATAGCAGTATTTTACATGAAGGGACTGCCTACCTGAGCTCCACAAGTTGTGGGTTACCCGTTGGTAAACCGAAAGTTTGACAGCCAGTCCAACTTTCAGACTACCAGAAACGACTGTCAAAGATCTATGAATGACAGCCAGGACCAACCGCTTAACGTGAGAGTACCTCATGAATCACCACTTCTTGAAGTTCCTCGAAAACATCCTGGTCCTATGATTTTAATTTCGATAGCTTCTCAGATGTCCGTTACAGAGAGCTTGAATAACACTTGCACTTGATATTTGTCCTAGCACCTTCACGTAAATTATAAATATAAGAGCAATTTCACAGTATTTATACATATTTTTAGAGAAATATTTAACACGGGGCTTATCAAAATTAGATGTTCACCTAGTGGCGCCATCCATGTAAAAAGTCAAAATATTAAATAAATTTTCAAAATAAAAAACCCGCCAAGTGCGAGTCGGCAAGTCCGACACGAAGGGTTCCGTACCGTATTAATTAGATCGAGAAAAACGCTGACAAAAACACGTTACTTGTATGGCGACCGCCGTTAATTATTAACGCCGCTAAGTTTATTTAATTTTTATTATTTGTTGTTATAGCGGCAATAAAAATATACAATCTGTTAAACTGTCTAATTATTACGGTTGATGAGATACACTCCGCTGACAGACAGACGGATGGACGGACAACGTAGGCTTAGTAATAGGAGGTTCCGTTTCATGCTTCGGGTACGGAACCCTAAAAATAAATGTAATCAAAGGTTTTTCTTGACAGGTTTGTATGTAAAACTAACAAATGAAGTAACTATCTTTTAATAATTTCAATAGCTCAAAATAGACAATTATTAATGCTTGCGCTAGACTTGGCAGAATACTTTAAGTTGTACAGTCACGAGCTTTAATTTGGGACCCACCTAAGGTTGAATATCGTGTAGCAAACTTTCGCCATTTAGAGCTATTATGTTAACGCTGTCACTGCACAAACAATAAACGTCATAATGTTTACCATCGACAACTTTACGTTTCTAGGGGCTAACGTCAACTGGAGCGAGGGCAAACGATCATTACCGATTTCCGAGTAATAATTACTTTTTGGTCCTGTGGTCCCATAAGAAAAAAGAAACAAATAAAAAAGAACAAAATTATATTGTCAATATATGATAGCTAGTCAACTAACCCGCTTATTCTTCAAACCTATAATAGTTAAAAAGTTTTGTCTCTTTCTCAAACATAAATATCAAAGTGACGGACCAAAACAACATATTTAAAATAAAATAGGTTTAAAGGCCGTTTATGATTATGGGGGCTTAGAAGATTTCAGCTAAAATATTGATTAATAAAATCTTTAGAAAAACAAAGTTATTTATTCTTTATATTTATTAAGACATTTATGACACAAACCTCAATCTTAACACAATTATATAGAAAGCATGGTTAGCGGTGCACAAAATAAACACTTATCACCGAAGGCTACGACTAAATTAATTTAAATCTCTCCAGTAATTTTTTTATCATAAATATTCAAAACCGCGTATATCCACCTTCATTGTCAATCACAGCCTGGAGCCGGTTACGCATGGATCCAATTAATTTGTCACATATGTCAGTACCCCTTAAACTTTCCCAGACTGTGAGGCAGTGATCCATAAGTGCTTCTCTAGTTCTTTCGTTTCTATTTGACCATTTTTGAACCATTAAGCCCCATAAATTTTCTATAGGATTTAAATCGGCACACTTTGCAGGCCACGGAATACGATTTAAATTTGCTCTATTATTGTCGAACCAAGTTCTAACGATTCTTGCCGTATGAATTGTTGCGTTATCTTGAACAAAGTTTATTGGAGCAACATCTTCTTGTGGATAATATAGTTGCAATGTTGGAAGGACACTCTCGTCTAATAAATCGACATAATCTTGAGCAGTGGCCCTGGGTGGTAAATTTATTAGTTCTCCAATGCCGGCTGAACTAATCCAGCCAGACATGTTAACTGTAATGCGACCAGACGCGTTGTTAGCTATGACGTGGTCTTCCGTGTATCGCGTCCTGTCAATTCGCCACAAATGTAGTCTGCCCGTTTGGGAAGATTGAAAAGTCTTTTCATCGATGAAAGTCGTCGTCGTCCAATCAAAATTTAGATACTGACGTGCGAAAATAAGTCGAGCAGCTTTATGGGCATCCGTCAACGCAATTTTTTTTGCAGGCCGCCTGTGATGCAGTCCCATAGCTTTAAGATGCCTTCTAACTGTTGAAGGGTGGACTTCAAACGCTTCCGAAAAATGCCTCGTTGGCGTAAATCCATTCATCAGGTATTGCCTTTGCATCAAGCGGCTCTGCTCTTGTGTTATAACTTGCGGGTGATGGTTGTTTCGTCGTAAGTCAATAATATTTTCCTCGTTCCCGTGGCGTCGAACCCAGCGGCGAACTGTGTTTCTTGTCACATTTATTCGTCGCGATATCTCGTGAATGCCTACTCCTTGTTCGTGCAAATCAATAATTTGGAGCCTTATTTGGTCACGATTAGCCGCAAGCATTTTATTAATTGGGAAATTATATTTTGTGAAAATATCACATTAAACTATTTTCTTAAATGACACTGACACGACACATGTTCGTAATTAGAAAATCGTAATGATAGCTTTTTGCAACGAGGTTATCATTTCCTAGGTCGATTAGATCAGACATTTTATGTCTTAACTTGACATTCAACATTTCAACCTTAAAGCAAAGTTTCAAAGTTTCGACCTTATTGCATTATGATTGTTCTAACAACATTTAACGGAAATGGGTCCCAAATTAAAGCTCGTGACTGTACAATATTTTAACCAAGAAAATAATATATATATTTCATCAAATTATATATTTTTCACTACACATTAACCTTAATTATAATCGTATTCAAAACATTATTATTATTTTTTTGGCTGCCTCGTTGGTCTAGTGGTCGTAAGCGCTACTTCTGAGCATGAGGTCATGGGTTCGATTCCCAAGTCGGGCAAAAGTATTAGTGGGTTTTTCCAACAGGAATATCTCAGTAGTAGCGCGGAGTCTGGAATTGTGCCCGGTTGATGGCAATAGGCTCACCCCCTATTACATGGGACTTAAAAACAACTGTCGAAATGTGGGTGTACTACAGTAACAGGCACACCTCTGCCCAACCCTTCGGGGAAACAAGGCATCATGTTATGTTTTGTATTATATTTTTATATTTGCTGTTTAACGGTTACCATTTTGCCAGTGCCTTTACTTACAACTGCACGCGGATCGCAAGTGCGGCGCGTGGAAACAAGAAAACCAGCGCGCTATTTTCCATAAATATTTGCAGTTAACGGTTTCGTTGTGTGGTTAATTATTATCAAAAATATGAATTCTAAAGTATGGTCGCCAACTGACGTTGCGCGGTGGTCCCATATAAAATATATTAACTTTGTTTGGGTAGTTTTTGAGTTACTTTCGATAATACCTATTTATTTCACTTTGTGTATCTTGATGATATTATAATACTTCCTTTCACTGCTGGTTAAATAGCAAGTAGTGGTATACGAATTAGTTTTTTTTTTTTTTTGTATGGAGTACAGTCAGTCACAGTAAAATAAAATACAGATCCAGAGACCCTGACTTCCGATACTATCCACTTTGTAGTGTTTGTTTTTGGAAACCGTTTGTTTCCTTTTTGTAAAATATTTTATCATCAAATTCAGTGTTTTGTTACACTATCAAAGACTTGGAAGGCGTTTTGACGAAAAATTACTCATTACCTACTTTTTTTTTATTTGGACATTGGATTGAATTTTCTATTTTTAAGATCGTAATTTAGAATTCAATGTCTAAAAAATGTTGAATTCATTTCAATCAAAATAAAAAAAGTATATGTAATAAAATATAACTTTATTTACCTATAAAACACTTCCTATCTTAGAAATTAAACATACTAAAATATCAATAAAATAATCTTATTGATAGGAATATCGGCTAATTACTTTATCAATATAAGATAACATAATTTAAGAAATAACGAAAAGTAAAAATAATATTTATTTGGGATACTTTATCAAAATATAATAACAAACTATTTATGAATCTATTATTGTATATTCCAAGTAGCACGAATAATATCAGCCCCGTGTTCTGCCAACATCATCACCCCAGCATAGATCTTGGCTCTTATTACAGTTGGCATAGCTGAAGCGTCCACCACACGTAAAGACTGCACGTCTAGTACTCGCAGATCACTATCCAACACCTTTCCCATAGAAGCTGTGCCTGCATAGTGCCACATAGTCGCAGACATGGACAAAGCATAGCACCTAAAATATTCGTAAGAGCCAGTCTCATATTCACTACATACACCAACATCAACCAATGTTGCGTTAACCTCTCTAAAGTATTTCGTATTCAAAACTCGGCTATGGTCCAATAACGCTCTAGCAATCAAATCAATGTCATCTTCATTGCTAAACATGCCTGTATGAACCAGAGGATTATCTTCGGGATTGTTACTCTTCAGATGGATATACCCTCGCGATTTCGGCATCACCAAACCAAGTAAAGTAAACAGGATTTTTGTATCTTCACTAGCTTTATAGAAAGTATCAGAAATGTTGAAAGCGTAACTAAACATGTTGACACTCAATTGTAAAAGATCACTTGAACCACATTGGAACTCCAAGTTAATAGTATCGTAGTCTGCGTATTCGTTATCAAGTGCCACGTAGCCGTTGAAAGACGGTACTGGAAACTTGCGTGGATTTGCAGCTGGTGTAGTAGCGTCACACTTACCCATCTTATATACTATTGGAGCACACGCATGATCTTGGAAGTTCTGGCCGACTGGTAGGTCAGCGATTACTTCGATACCTAAAGAATTAAGATGCTCTTTTGGTCCGACGCCAGACAACATGAGTAATTTGGGAGTGTTGATCGCCCCAGCTGATACAATCACTTCTTTTTTTGCAAACACTTGGATTGTTTCACCGCCGGAGGTGGTCACTTGTACTCCGATGGCTTTAGTGCCGTTAAACAAAATCTTTGTGGCAGTAGTGAACAATGACAGGCAGAGATTGGAGCGTGTCTTCGCCCTGCCCAGGTATCCAAATGCACTACTCTGGCGTTTTTCATCACCAATTTCGAACAAATTCTCGCCATAGCCAATGGTCGGAATCTGTGAGTTGATGTCCGACACCCACTTGTGACCAAGCTCCTTAAATGCTTCTAAGTAGTTCCTATTCGTTTCGTATACATCTTTACCGATCTTTATTGGACCATTGGTACCGTGGAAGCTTGAATCATTTGCATTGAGAAGTTCCGGGTTTATCAATGTCTCCATTTTCTTGAAATACTGCTGAATATTTTTGAAGGCCCATTTATCGTCTCCAAGCATTTTTGCCCACTGGTTGGTGTCTTCAGGGTCACCGTTCGTGTGCATCATATGGTGTAGACCGCTACTGCCGCCCAGCATCTTACCTTGCACCAGGGTGACGACATTACCCTGAAGATTCTGGGCCGTTTTGCCATCATCCACTGATGTGAAGTTAAAGTCATATACGGAGCGAGCCAGCAGCGTAAACCAGCCGGGAAACAGCTGTAAGATAAATAGAGTTCTATTATTAGTTTGCAAAGAAGAGTTGATTCAAAAGTGCTCTGCTAAAAAACTATTTATGATTGGGCAAACCTTATCGATGTTCATGAAAGTAACTATAAAATTACCAAAGATGATTACTATGCTATATGAAAACTAGTTAAAGTACGGAATTTCTTAGTTTTTAATAAAAATGATAACTGTTTTTGTAATTCTGATATACGGATAGATAGATAGTAGAATACTTGTTATTATGTGTGTTTAATAGTGTGTATTAGTAATGTTAATGATCCTACCTCTGACTCAATGGGGGGGTATCCTCCAGCTTCTATCAGTAACACCTTGGGATTTTCATTTTCTGTCAGCCTGCTAGCGACGACAGATCCCGCCGAGCCACCACCCACCACAATAAAGTCAAAATAATCGCCATCTGTGAACCAAGAGCAAAATAGCAACTTAAGGTATTAATAATAGTTAGCGATACGATTCGTAACGGGTCGTCAGAAGCCCGAAAGTCTGACAACTAGTCTTATCAAGGGGTATCGTGTTACTCAGTAACTGGGTTGTGGATGTCAGATAGGCAGTCCCTCCATATAAAATACTGGTATTAACCTGCATCCGGTAAGACTGGTAGTCGACCACAACATAGTTGGGAAGGCTTAGGCATTATGATGATGGGTCCGCGATAAGATTACATCAGTTCACAGAAATGCTAAATACGAAACTCTACGTGTTTCAAATGAAATACTAAGTACTACGTGTTATATGCTGGTATTATCATTGCTTATTAAATTTAAAAAAATTAAATGTGTTAGTGGATTTTCGTTAAGATTGTTTTTTCAGTAAACCAACAACGTAGCAGTTCTCAGTACATTGGGACTCTTTCACACGTCAGTTGAAACATTTTGTACGAGCGTAGCATCATCGGCCTATGATATTCCCACTACTGGGACACAGGCCTGAGAGGGAATGGGGCATAATCCACCACGCGGGTACAGTGCAGGTTGATAGATGGCACATATCTTGAATTAAATCCTTTTACCTACCTTTAATGGCACATTGAGCTGGATACTGATACGCAGTTGGTTGGAGAGTCTGTATCAGCTGCAGTGCTATTTGCATAGACTGGATAGTGGCTAGTGCATTAGCTGCGTCCGCCATTGCTTAAAAAACAAACGAAGACATACTAAATGGAACTGTTTAATTAAGTCAATAAGTCAAGAAGGTACATTAAAACAGACTAAGGTCCGCTTGTACAACAAATTACTAAATACGCTTAGCGATAAACGAACTTAAAACTTCTTTTGATGAACAAGACAGTTTTGTGGTGCAAGTAGGCCTTAGTGATGATCGTATTAAAGTGATTAACGATATAGTGATTTCATTAACAGACAAGAAAATTTCGATACCTATTCTCTTGATTTTTTTTTTGTTGTATATTTCTATAAAACTCAAGAGTGGAGGAGAAATGGCAAATTCTTCACCACATGGAAAAGGCACGCTTTACATGAGGCGTATCACCCTCATTGGTAAAATAATGCTAAATTATGCAGTGACATAGGTATAATATATATATACATACACATACATAAACTCATGACTTCTTCCCATGGGGGTAGGCAGAAACTACAGAATGCCACCTGCTACGATCCTTACATACTCCTTTTGCCTCGTTTACGTTCATACATCTGGTCATACACGCACGCCGGTTGCGAGTACTACGCACCTGTCCTTTCTAAGGAACATCGCCAATAAGGTCAGTATATGTCCTCCTAGGGCGTCCCCTCCCGGCGTTTCCATTCACATCTGCCTTGTAAATACATTTTGTTAGTCGCCTTTCATTCATCCTCTCAACATGACCAAACCATCTCAGCATACCCTTTTCAATTTTTGTCACTACATCTTCTTTTAACTCACACCGTTGTCTTATCATATCATTTCTCAGCCTATCATTCATAGTTAGACCACACAAGCTTCGCAAGGAACGCATTTCCACAGCATTTATCCTACTTTCATGCTTCTTTTGCCACACCCAGCATTCACTTCCATACATAAGCGTGGGCACCAGCACACCACTGTGAACAGCCAGTCGAGCCTTTTTGGACATCAACTGGTTGATCACAATCGCATGTATAGCACCATTCACTTTATTTCCCGCATTTACTCTCCTTTCCACATCTTCATCAATCATCCCATCCCTTGTAATATATATATATATATATATATATATATATATAGATAAATAATAATACAATACATAGGTATATAAAAAAATATAAAACATTTAAGTAAATTTTGCAGATAAAATAATACATAAATAATAGATAAGCGAAATACTAATAAAGTTTGAATATAATATGCAAGTTAAAACTTGTTCCCACAAAAATAATTAATTTATCTCGTAAAACAGGACTTCCTCTCTCCTAACCTTTTGCTGTGCCCTACAGGGTCCCTAATGATCTAAATTATATAGTTACCACCAAATTCACATTATGGTAAAGCAATAAAGATACTGAGTATTGAGTATTGAAAAAAAAAAAAAAAAAAAAAACGTAACAAACTAGAAAAATAATTAAAAAGTTCATCAATGAAGTATTGATTTACCTGAAGGATTGATGTGCTGTCTTGTACTGAAAATAAGTTAACATTATGACTTGAAACTCCTCTTTTATACTATTTTGGAGGATATTGTTATTTGAGGAGGTTGGGGGAAAATGGAAATGTATGACAGTAAAAAAATATCATAGAAAATAGTTAAACTTGACATTTTAAGGCGCGGCTTTGCTATGACAAACATTACGCTCGTAATCCCCGAAGGGGTAGGCAGGAGGTGTACCCACATTTCGCCAGTGATGTTTAAATCCCGTGTAACAGGGAGAAATATTTCTCGACAGCGTGTGAAGCCAAGTCAGAGGCCCTTGAGCGGCTTTAAAACTATAACACGAGGTTAGTCACTAACCATAAGAAAAAGAAACGACAGGGCGAGCTTATTGCCATCAACCAAGAACAAATGCAGAGTCCGCTGTCACTGAGAAATTCCTAATGGGAAAACCCTATAGCACATTGCCCGACCTGGTAATTGAACCCAGAGCCTGCTGCCTGCATGGATGCGCAATATCAAGACAGCCGAAAAACTTACATAAAAAGTATGATCATACAGTCTTGCTATCGGCAAGTGGCGAGTTCTTAGCCGCCTCATTAAGTTGCAGCATCAGATTTGGCCCAGCTTCCTCCGTTGCAAATATAGGTTCAGGTGTTGGATTGTTTTTATCAAAAAATATTCTTATATTCGTTATTTGATGTAAATAATGTAGAGTCTGGCTAACGAAAGTTGGCCCCAGAATATTGGCGGCAAATTTAAAAAATACATGCATGACAACACTAAAATTATACTATGAAAATTGGAATAACCTACTTTGATACTTGGTAATTCATTATTAAAAATATCATATATATAGTTTTTCAATAAGGACGCTCGAACTTTAGCAGCGCATAGCGGCCATTTCGGTATTGCGATTGCTACCAAATTTGGCATGAATATATATTTTGTCGTGACATTTCACCATGGAACGCTACACGCTTCAACAACGCGTAGAAATTGTGTAAAATTTATTATCAAAACCAGTTGTCTATTCGCCTACGTTCTGTGCGTTGTGTTCAATTTATGGCGTTCATCGTGTGAGTTAACACCGCTCGATTACTTTCTGTGGGGTTACATGAAATCTTTAGTGTACGCAGATAAACCACAGTCAATTGTTGCCATAAAGGCCAACATAACTCGCGTTCTTCGTGAAATTGACCATTTATGCGAAGACGTCCTCTAAGATTAGTCCACCAGAATACGCCATCTACAGCGGAGTCGCAGTGGCCATTTGGCTGATATTATTTTCCACACATAATGTCATTGAATATTCTTTAAAATGTTATAAAAATTGTAGTAATATCACTTAAACAGGTTGTTTTATTTCATTTCAAAGTTCGAGCGCTCTTAATGAAAAACCCTATATATAGACAGTATAAGAACATTATGTTAGGGAAATAAAGAAACATAATTTATCTACACATGTATTAATTTTTTATATGTATCAGGTTTGTAACGGGATTTTAAGGATTTATTGATCTGGTATAGGTGTTAGTATATGAGGTAAATATGAGCGGAATCCGAAAATAAATAGACAAATAAAATACGATAATATTCCATACATAATAACTTAGTTTTATTCATCGTAATCAAAATCAGATTCTAACACTTCAATGCCAAAAGATTTATCACTGTCACTAGTATCGCTGTCTCCAACATTTATAATAAAACTTTCTAAATTTTCTTCTGTTATTTTATCACGTTCTTTATATTTATTTTCAACATGTATTACATGATCAGTAATTTTCTTCCAATCCTGTGAACTTACGTTTTCAAATGAATCTTTAATTATTTCTTCTAATGCAGCTGTAGTAACTGCAATATTTTTGCTAGCCACTTTACGTTTTGCCAAACTCCACACAAGCTCGATCGCATTTAAATCACAATGGTAGGGTGGAAGTCTCAACACCTCATGACCACATTGATTTAAAATTTCATCAGCTTCATATATTGGATTAGGCGTATTTCGTTTTACAATACACAACAGCTCTGCTTTCGTGTGGTAGTCCTCATATTGAATTCCATTATCACGAAGCCACTCTCTTATATTACTTTTACGTGTTTGTGTGTTCGGAACCTTATTTATAATTACCGAATGGTAACTAGCATTATCCATTATGATTACACTTGGTTCTTCCAAATTTGGTATAAGTTTTTCTTTAAGCCATTTATTAAAATTTTCAGCATTCATGTCATAGTGATAATCAGCATTTTTTGATTTAGTACTAAACACTAACAAAGAGTTTGGTACGGGGCCTTTCTCTGATCCAGCATGAACTATAATGTACCTTTTCCCGGTCGAAACATTTTCAATTGCACCACTAGTTGAAGGACCTTGCCATGACTTCTTAGGCTTGTAGTTTCTATGGACATAAGTCTCATCTAAATAAATGATTGGCTTGCCTTCTGCACGTTTTCCTGCTATAGTTCTTAAAAATCTATGGCTCCAAGCAGATATGTCATAGCGTTCTATTAATACAGAACGCTCATTTTTATTATTTTTAAATTCATAGCCATTGGCTAATAACAAGCGGCGCAGAGTTTCTCTGCATCCGTTAAAATCAATACTTTCTTTTAACTCCACCAACAGTGTCCTCAGTGTAGGAACTTGTTTTTTAACAATATAAAATTCGTTTATCTTGTTACGCATAGCATCTATGTCAAAGTTATCTAGGTTAGACACAGTAGGTTTCCGTGGGCGTTTCTTCCCCGGGGTACTCCAGACACCTTCATTTACTGCACCTTCCCTTTTTACTCTCTTTAGTGTTCTGACACTCACTTCTGCAAAGAAGATATACAAAATATGTAATTAATTCTTGGTTTACGTAAACGCAAAGGTTTTTTTCGGCATAATTTCAAAACACCAGTGTATAGTAAAAACTTACCAGTCATTGAAGTTATTTCTTCTAAGTACTGATTCTGGGTTATTATCCTATCTTTCTGCTCTAATTCAGTGAGATTTTCAATAGTTCTTACTATTTCATCAACTCCTTCGACATCTTGCAGATTCTCTGTTAAAGAAAGTTAATCGTTTTAAAATTACCATTGTATGTATTTTAATTGTTTTTTTTTCCTCTGTTATATATCGTTTTGTATGTACAATAAAGCATATAATAAATAATAAATTACCAACAAAAATACAGCAAAAATTCATTATGAGTATAAACGTAAAACATAGGTGATGTTATTAAAATGAATACGTTGACTGATGCGATGTACGAATGAATATAATTAGTTTTATTCAATACGAAAAAGCGAAAGTAACTTATTTGTAAGGATACGTAAATTATAAATCAAAATTTTATTAAGACGACTGGATAGGTAGGTGTTCAAAGTATCAAAATAATATTGTCTACTAACCTATGAAATTCAACACCACACGTAGACAATCTTGTTTTTGTTTAAACGCGGCATCACGCTGTTGTTGTTTTTCGTTGAACTTGCCAATCATGCAAAACAACATCTTTCGTACACCACTTTTGATAGATTTGTTCATTTTAAACCGTAATTAGAATCACAATTTACACAAACGCATACAATTTGACACCAGATACCGAACGACAACCTTGTCAAATTGACGTTGACGTTCATACAGAGTTGCTATATAAAAAGTTCGCAAATAATTCCAAGGCCTACTTTCGTTAGCCAGACTTTAATTGTGTTGTCATTGTCATCGTTTTTCGATATTTCTGTACAAGCCAATTTTGCATATATTATTTTACTGTTAAAGTAACCTTGGTCTTACACCCACAACTGTATAAGAGGACTGTATACCTAGTCTTGCCATAAATATTGTCACGAAGATTTTTTTATTTTTTTTATTGCAAATAATATTTATTACTTTTACAGTGTGTTAGTTTAATACATAAATATAAAACAATTTAAAATATAAAAAGCTTATTCGAAGTGGGCTCCATTGGCTGCAATACAGTCCTTTAAACGTTGAGGCCATCAGTTATCAATAGAAGCACGCACTCTTTCCATGGGAACATTCTTCACTGCCAATCGTATGGATTGTTTTAGGGACTCCAAATTATCATGGCGTTTAGAACAAGCCGTACTCTCTTAAACTTACCATAAATCATAATCCAGCGAATTAAGATCGGGACTAGACGACGGCCAGTCTTCAGCTCTGATGAAGTCCGAAACGTTCACTTCCAACCAACTGCGTGGACCGGGCCGAATCTTGTTGGAAGGACCATACTTGGTTATTGAATATGGTGTTGTTAAGGGGCTTAACTACCTTCTCAAGAATGGTATCTTGATACACTTGTGCCGATGTTTTGATACCTTTTTCACAAAAATATGGCTCTGTCACTCCTTCATAGCTAACACCCCACCTAACCATCACTGAAGTCGGATAATGCCCACGTTGCACTCTGTCTACTTATTGGGAAGCTTCCTTAGAGCTTTGAGCATAAATACGGTCATTTTGTTTGTTAAAACAAACAAAATGACCGTATTTGGTGAAGGTGAAGACAATATCTCTACTGCAGCCCTGAAAATTGGAGAGCCCGTATTGCTTCCTCATCACCAACTTGTTTAATTAAATACTTACTGCAAAATGATTCACTTCCCGTTCAATTCTGCCACTCCACTATCATTTTGTTAGACAAGAAAGGTGAAAAATCTGAAATCAGCAATTACCGTCCCATCAGTATGGTTTCGCATTTATATAAAGTGTTTGTAAAGTTTATAGAGAACCGCATTTCAAGCCAACTTGACTACCACCAGCCACCTGAATAAGCAGGTTCCAAAGATGCCTCTCCACCACTGACCACCTACAATTCCTTAACCAAATCATCGAGAAGTGTACAGAGTTCAATATTCCTGTTTATTTAACATTTGTCGACTACGCCACAAAGTGTTTGACAGTATCTCATCTGCCTAGCCTTTTCCCAACTATATTGGGGTCGGCTTCCAGTCTAACCGGATGCAGCTGAATACCAGTATTTTACATGGAGCGACTGCCTATCTGATCTCCACAACCCAGTAACTGGGTAATACGATACCCCTTGGTAAGACTGGTTGTCAGATTTTCCGGCTTCTGACGACCCGTAACGACTATCATAGATCCACGAATGACAGCCAGGACCAACGGCTTAACGTGCTTTCCGAGGCACGGAGGAGTCTCGGTATGTGAAGATGGTCACCCATCCACAGACCAACCCCGGCAAGCGTAGCTTAACTTGATGGATCGACCCGTGCGGCAGTTATTACTTAGCCACGAGCTCCTCCAAAACTCAAAAACCAAAATTTAGAAACCACCTATTTAAATATCCTACAGAAAATTTACCAGAATAGTACAGCGCTATCAAAATCTCGATCTCTGGACCATCCTTCCCTATCGAAAGAGGAGCCAAGCAGGAGACGCCCCCCCCTAAACTATTCACTGCCACCCGTGAAAAGTTTTTTAAAAATTTACCGACCTTTGGGCCAATAAAGGAGTAGTCGTCGGCGAAAAAAGGTTAACCAGCCTGCGTTTCGCCGACGATATTGTTCTGTTTTCATCTTCGGCAGCTGAATTGGATGGCATGCTTAGTGAATTGAACAAGGCAAGCCTTGAAATTGGTCTTCAAATGAACATGTCAAAGAAGAAATTCATGACTAATAGCGTCAAACAAACACAGAATGTAGAGGATATGGAGGTTGCATATGTCCCAGAATACATCTACCTCGACCAAATAATCTCCTTCCTGGCAAGACAAGAAAAATAAGCTGCTGCACGGAAAACACCTAGAAGAGCTATTGGTCGATGAAAACCCCTATGAAAGGAAATCTTCCAATTTGCCATAAACGAAAATTAATGGACATTGTGCATTCTCCCTATCCTTACATACGGCGCTCAAACCTGGTCTTTGACAGTTCAACAGAGGACCAAGCTCGAGGTTTGCCAGTGAGCGATGGAGCGCAGCACCATTGGAGTTCGACTTACCGACCGGATACGGAACACGATACTGCGCTCTAAGACACAAATCCCTGACGTCACCCAAAAAGCAGCCAAGCTCAAGTGGGACTGGGCCGGACACTTTTGCCGCATGTCGGATGCATTGTGGGCTAAGACCACAACACATGGGTTCCTGAAAACATCCAGCGGCATCGTGGAAGATCCAGGCGTAGATGGCGGGGCGGACTTGATGCTTATAAGAGAGATTGGTCCGTATTGGCTCAGGATCGAGTTGAGTGGAAAAAGGAAAGAGTTGAGTAGAAGTGGGACAAAACGGGCTAATTATTGTTATTAATATTATATTGAGTTAATAATAAAATATATAATCTTATTGCTTTTATAATATCAATAAAAACCTAAATGACTAACTACTATTATAATAAATTACAGCGTGTTTGGTGCATCGTGTACCAAATTGAAATCACAGCGATTTGGCATGCTTTAAAATCAGTTCATGAAAATCACTTTGAGGAATGGCCGCCCACGTTCTTTCTAACAAGTCATGTTGTGGGGTATGCACGGCATCCATGCTCGGCAGAGCTCTTCTTTGGAGCATATCCCATACGTGCTCAATTGAGTTGGTTGAGGTCTGGCGATTAAGCAGGCCACGACAGAACGTTGATTCGAGCATTGGCAAGAATGCGTGTTACGACTCTAGCAGTGCGTGGATGAGCATTGTCGTGCATTATTCTAAACAAATCATCCAACCGGCTTCGCAAAATGATGATCACGTCTGAAACAATTGAAACAATTGCCCCTGATCCAAATGAGATTAGTTCTTCCACCTATCCAAATACCGGCCCAAACCATTATTGTTCCCCTCCATATGAATGAACTTCCTGATAAAATTTCAAACGTTCTTGATGTTCAGATGTCCTCCAAACTCGAGTACGTCTTGTATCCGGCCTCATACCGAAACAAGATTCATCGGAAGAGCAAACATAACGCTAGTCTTCTTCCTCAAAATTTCTGTGTTCGCGAGCCCATTGTAAACGGGCCCTACGCTTGCGGGGTGCAACCCCACTTCACGTAAAATATTTCGGATGATTTGGTCGCTTATCAGCAAGCCTGAAGAGCTTTGGAACCTCGTAGCCAACATCATGGCGGTCATGGTACGATTCCGTCGAGCAGTATTTTGCATGTACCGGTCCTGTCTGTGATGCGAGATCGAGGGATTTTTTTTGGAAAAAAAAAGATCGTCCTCCATGTCGCTCGGCCACGCTGCCCGTGACACGATAGCGTGTCCAGATGCGGCTTATGACGCTCTGTGTAGTGCCAAGAGCGACAGAAACAGTAAATTGCTTGGAACCAGCTTGCAACATTCCGACGGCTCTCATCATCTCTTCTTGTGTCAAATGATGTCGTCGCTCCATATCGATGCAATTTTTTTCAGTTCTGATGCAGAAATTGTAATGGTTTTGTAAAAACACTATTACACACTTTTATTATGAATCTTGATTGAAAGTTGATTTTCTATTTTTAATCAAAATTTAATGAAAATTCTTTATTCAAATAGTGAAATTCACTAAAAGGAATCAATAACGATCCAAAAAAGTTAAAATAATAATCCTCAATTGCGGCGATACTCTAAAACGTACTTGATCCCTAGACACTTTTGATGTGTGTATAAATAATAGTTTACCAAGTAAATTGACATATTAAAGCCCTCTTCCACGCTCCTACTTTGCTGTGCCGACAGCCAACAGGGTCTACAATGGTCATGTCTTTGTAAACCTACCACCTAAGTTCACATGGCGGAATGCAATATATCGAGTATCGAGTACATCCAGTAAGGTATTTGAGGGACATTAATAAAAGCCCTTGAAAATTTATAATTTAGGAGAATGTAGGTCCGGCGCAACTTGTGATGCAGCAGGCCCATCTGTTATGATGCAGTCAGCAAGGTAACAAGTATCTTGCTGAGTGCATCACAACAGCGTGAGCTATTAGATTATATATTTTCCGCCAATAGTACGGCACCGTTTAGACTGACACGTAGGCGAAAAAGGTCCTCCTGCAGACACTTTAAGATTTACCTTATTTCATAGTTTTAAAGTAACATTCTTTTGAATTTTGACTAGCAGTTCCGAAATAATTATTTTTCATTTGTCATTGTAATTATATTAATATTTAATAAGTAAATGTGTTTAATGATGAAGGATTTCAATTTCAAGGAGACAATGCTGGAAAATGTTATATTTTATTTGATAATTATTAATTCCGTAAAACAGTTGTGTGTGCAATTGCATGCCTTATAAAGAGAACGACACTTATTTTAATTTTATTATTTCATAAGAACCTCGTAGGTTCCTCGTAAGTGGTATTTGGTTTGTTCGGGGTTAGGCTGACTTCTTGCTTAGTGGAGTTAACAGGGGGGTAATACGAATTTGCCTGTTTTAGAATCAATTTTGAAAAGTTTATTTTCTTTCTTTTCTTAAAAAAAAGTTGCCCCACACTAGGAATTTCTCCGTTATTGTGGATGCGTTTACAAACATTTAAACTCACATACACAAACAGCCAGTCCCGGAACAACTAATTGTAGGTCATACAAATATTTGTTCCGTGGAATCGAACCCGCGACACACAGCGCAGCAGTCAATCGCTTAACCACTGCGCCAACCATACACGACATGCATGCAGATGCTTAGGAACAATTTGCAATATTGCAGGGGTCAGTGTTGCAACTACAGTTCCTACATCTAGTTATACGTTCTCATGCAACACTGTAATCTAAACAACCATTAATGTCGAATGTACCCCTGTTTTCAATCCATCAACAAGATTTATATTCATTAATTAATTTCTAGAAATAGATTGATATCAGGAATTAAACGAAAAAACGAACGACGAAACGAGGACTTAAATTTGGATTATAAGTGTAATACATTGAATCTTCGTTAGTTGCTGCAGTGGTTCAGCGATTGACTGAAAAAATGTTTTTAGTGCTTCCTAGTGCTTTTGCTGGGAAGAAGAAGTGGCGCAACAAACTCCCCAGTTCCGAGTTCCGCTCCCAACTGCCCTTCATCATCAGTTCCACTTCACCAAATGGTGCTTTCCGAAAGCAAATTCACGAGTTCTATAAAAAAAATACCTTAATCGCTATAGGTGTGACTATAATATTTGAAGAGTTCCCTCGATTTCTCTAGGATTCCAGCATCCGATCCTAACTTGACGACAATGGAACCACCTGGAAAGTAAAACCGTTCAAACAAAAAAGAATATTACAAATCAGTCCAGCCGTCTTCGAGCGATTGGGGAAAAAAAAGAAAAATAAAAGAAGATTCCGACCAACTGAGAACCTCCTCCTTTTTTGAAGTGAGTTAAGAATGGTCAACGGCTGTGGTTGTAGTACAAAAATATGACTTCTTTTGTAATCAATAGTAAAGCTACGATTCTCTAGATTAGTCCGTAGATGGATGATCATCCATACCGAGAGGTTGACGTTCCATATTATTATTTAACAGGTTGACAAGCATTCTGAGAAGATTGATGAAGATTCTGACACGGTGGGGCCGTGCCTCGGAAAGCACGTCATCCCGCTGGTCCCAGCAGTAATTTGTAGGTCTTTGACATTCATTATGGGTAGACAAAAGCACGGAAGTCGGACAACTAGTCTTACCAAAGAGTATCGTGATAATTGGATTGTCGAGGTCAGATAATGGGCAGTATGTTCATGTTAAATACTCTCATCTCAGATTAGAAGCCAACCCCAACATAGTGGGGACTAAGGTAGGCAGAATATGATGATGATGATTATAATTTTTTTTGCTACTTTGATTTAGTCGAGACTCGGTTTACCTATGCCTAAAAAACCCATTTTAATTTCAGAACTTTTTCATATTTTGTGATGTGGTTAATTCTGTACATTCTAGCCTAGTTGATTTGGATGTAAATTAAAACAAATGCACATTGAAAATAAAAGACAATTTTATTGCAAATAATCCGTATCCGTTAGGTACAAGTGTCTAAACATTGTTTTTTTTTTTTTCAAATTAATTTATTCATGTGGTACATTTCACATAAGATCTTAATAATAAATAAGTCGTTCCTCAAAAATCTACCATAAAGATATACATTACTTTTCTCTGTTAAAATATCTGTGAATCATGACCATCATTTACCCCATTTTTAAGAAGAATGTCAGCTATCATCAAAACTGCAGCATTGTTATTGCTTCTGGTTTCTGTCGGCAAGAAAGATGAGTAGATCACGCGGAGATTGACCACTTCCTTCACTTTTAACCTGCTGTACAGAAAGGCACCCATTGCATTAGTGCCGACATAGTGCAACAAATTCGATGTAGCTCCTAATGCATACCACTCCCAAAACTCACAAGCTGCGTTTACACTCTTGAAGTAAGTCGTATCGCCTTGTTGTAGTCTTTGAAACTTGCCGCCATCGTCTTCAATGAACGGTACTCCGGAACGGACTTTAGATTCTATTGGTTAATATTGGCACAGCTCCCCTCCTCTCCTGTCATCTCCGCTCCAAACAGGCAGCCTAAACCACAGGTGCCGTATAGTTTTACTGCCATCAAGTTTACAGTGCCAAAGGGAGACGGTACTATACATGCTTTTCATTTAACTCATCGTTCACATAATATCGACACCGATCTTTTATTTTTTTTATGTGATGATAATGGAGAATTACTCTACCGGCATATTTTGGATAAAGTGTTATATAGTTTTCCAATGAGAAAATTGGAAAACTATTTCGATCACATTTTAATGTGATCCAATTCCAATGCGTGAATGTGTGTGTGAATTTTGCCGATTTCACACAAATAAATTTGTACAAGTGAACTCAACCAGAACGATGAATGAAAAACAGAGTGATGATATTTTTGTTGTTGTGTTATAAAGAATACACATTTTATATTAACTGATGCTAAAACATACGAGCCAAGCAAGCGTTGCCTTGAAATGAGTAAACTTAATTTTAAAATTTATTGATAATTTTTATTAAGTACCATTATCTATACTTTCACATTAAAAAATTGTCGCAGAGCATCTGTGCAAATACCTAAGCCGCGGTACTACCGTATCGATAAAACTATAGCTACGTGATCTAGTTTGTGGCACTATATCGGAAGTTCTTCCATGGGTTCTGTTCTGTTTTGGACAGCAGGTTGAGAGCCAAGGGGGCGGGTTCACTTCGGATGGCAGACTCATCCGTGATGCCAACACAAGTTAGGGGTAATCCTAATGCTGCTATTTTGATGGTAGCTGAACACGCTGCTGACTTCATTCATTCTTGAAGAGTGGGTCACTAAGCACCGTGCTTATATGACTCCGTTGAAGATATTATTTTTAAAGCAGAGCCGGTACAGGACATAAAAGAGAGATACTGACAGGAACGATTCATATATTTTGTTTTATTTTTGATCATCATGAATTTTGGATAAATTTGAATACTCGTAACTAGGTAACAATGAGTTCTTATATTGAACCGAAAAAAGTAAGTTAGTGTTAAAAATTAAACGCTCACAATTATATCACTTGTGTACTTTTCAATAAATTCCTGAGCCAAGAATTAATAATATTAATGGCGGTTAATATCACTTTTATTTAAAAAAAAATAAACGAAATGACTAAAAACTAGTCTTTAATCAATTTAAAACAAATACAATTTTAAACTTAAAATAAAAATATACTTCCTGATACAAAATAAAAATAACGACGTTTAACAATATTAGAAGACGATGTTATCACGACGGCTGCTTGAGACGGAGTAAGGGGCGAGTACTGGCCGCGCTCTGCTTTTATAGGCACGACCGCACGGTAGGTTGAAAATAACGTTTTGATGCTAATACGGCCTCTCCTGACGTGTGGTTGTCCTCAGCCACATTGTTCAGATGATGGTCCTTGTTCGTTGCAGTCACGCTCTTCGGCAAGTGGACTCGGGCGATGCGAAGGGCTCATGGCAATGGCTGCATCAGGAGCTGATGGACCCTGGTGTGTGTCTGCATTTCCACCGCTTGAGTGATCTTCGCAGCTAGTTGCACTGGTAGATGGCGCTGCGAGACTATCCTCTTCAGCTAAAAATTAGAGAATAGCACATTAGTAACATCCTTATTACTTAATTTAAACATGTCTGTTGTAATTAAATACAACACATCTAGACGGAGGCACCCAGATAGTATGTCTCGGCAGAGCCATTGCTCAATGCCCACATACACAGACAGAGGCACCCAGTTAGCATGTCACAGCAGAGCCATCGCTCAATGCCCACATAGACAGAGGCACCCAGTTAGCATGTCTCGGCAGAGCCATTGCTCAATGCCCACATACACAGACAGAGGCACCCAGTTAGCATGTCACAGCAGAGCCATCGCTCAATGCCCACATACACAGACAGAGGCACCCAGTTAGCATGTCTCGGCAGAGCCATTGCTCAATGCCACACTATGCATGTACACATGACTCTTTCAGTCCATGTAATCAAACACATTTAATACAATACATGATCAAGCAGATAGAAAAGTAAATACAAAAAATCTACTTACTATCAAAAAACATGGCACACGACTCGGGGGTCCACTCTCCTCGCCAAGCAACCATATACTCGGCGGCAGCCTGAGTAACTTTGCCATACGAACCAGTTAGTAGCTGTAGTTCGTATCGATCGTGGGGAAGGATTTTCGCCACACGATATGGCCCTCGCATCCCTGAGTCCAGCTTGCCTGTAATTTGAGAGGTTTTTATTACAAACACATTATCATTTAGGTTAAACGTACGCTTGACCTTCCGATTTTTATTAACGTATTCATCCTGTTTACGTCTATTCTGGTCAAGCAGTTCGCTAGCACGCTGTCTTTGTAATTCTCTTAACCCCTCGCGATTCGGTCGCACGTCATCAATAGCTACATCGCGGACAAGTGATCTTATGACTGGCGTGACTGCTTCAACACCAATAAGCAATTGTAAAGGTGAGATCTGAGTGGTCTTATGTTTAGTGCAGTTTATAACAAGCTGCATTTTCCACAAGGAATCGGACCATTTACTCTCTGGCTTAGACGCCTCTATGCGCAACATATTGAGCAGAGTACGACAATAGCGCTCGACCTGGCCGTTTTCATTATGCATCTCAGGTGTCACAAAATGAATTTCGCTACCCATTTCAGTAACCCAGCCCCGAAAACTCGCACTCTCAAACATTCGTCCTCTATCACACACAATAAGTTTGGGAGTACCGAATAGGGAAATGGCATTTGAAAACATTTGCTTTAATTCGTTGGAATCTTGCCTTTTTATCGCATAAAACAAACAATACTTAGAGTAGGCATCTACAATAAGCAGTACATACTTATTATCATTAGAAATAGGTAGTGGACCTAATACGTCCATGTGAACCGTGTTAAATGGAGTATCTGGCTTATGCCATGATGAAATCGGGTAATGAGGAGCCCTAGGAACTTTCTTCGACGAAAGACAAATCAAACAATGACCTACGTATTTCCTTACAAAGGCATAGAGCCCTGGAAACCAAAAATGACGCAGAATTAGGTCAACAGTCTTATCGGCACATATATGGTCATGCTGGTCATGAAAAACCCTTAAGAGACTTAATCGGTGCCCTTTGGGAATGAAGCATAGTAGCCTTGGCTCCTGGCCCGTGGGGGTGTATTTATAATACAGGAGATCGTTACGAACAACGTACCGGGAAGAGTCTAGCTCGTTATTGTTGACTTTGTCAATCAGCGTACGAGTTTCCTCATCCGCAGATTGAGCAATCTGTGCCCAGTTTTTCGGCCTGGTTATTTGAAAGACATCAACAGGATTTCGACTTAGATAATCCGCGTGTTGCATCATAACGCCCTTTCTGTATTCTATCGTAAAGTTGAAATCCTGCATGTATATCCACCAACGCGCGACACGTGGTAAGAGATCTTTCTTACGTTCTGTTAGTTTAAGCGCGTTACAGTCCGTCACAATTTTAAACGAAATCCCCAACAAATAGTGGCGGAAGTGTTGTAAAGCTTTAATAATCGCGAGTGTCTCGAGCTCATAAGAATGGTATCGTGGTTCGGCACCTTGCGTAGTTTTACTAAAGTACGCCACTACCCGCCGTTTACCATTCTCATGAACCTGAATAAGAACCGCGCCGTAACCGATAGAACTTGCGTCCGTATGCAACTCGGTTGGTAATAACGGATCGAATATGGCAAGCACAGGTTCACTTGTAAGACAACGGATTAGGTATTTACGGGAGTTTTCTTGTTCGTCGCCCCAGTGAAATTTAACGTTACCTCGTGTTAAACTAGCAATGGGAACTGTCTTAGATGCATAGCCGGATATATAGCGACGAAAATACCCTGCCAAACCGAGTAGCTGTCGAACCTGTTTTACATTTGTGGGCACAGGGGACTCAATTAAAACTTTAATTTTTTGTGCGCTCGGTCTAACCTGACCCTCAGAGATAGTTCGACCTAGGTACTCAACCTCTGTAGCCACAAATGTACTTTTCTTTAAGTTAATAGAGAACCCCGCAGAAGTAAGTGTTTTTAATGCTTCGCGTACGTTCTCGATTGCTTCATCGATAGAAGACGCCAATAATAACACATCGTCGATAAAAATGAGGGCCTTACCAGACTCTATTAATGATTTAAGCGTATTTGTGATGATTCGTTGATATACAACCGGCGCGTTCGCGAGACCAAACGGCATTTTCAAATATTCATAATGACCTTCTGGGGTCACGAAGGCGGTCTTCACTACAGAGTCGCTATCCAGCTTAATTTGGTAGAAGCCTGTCGCCATGTCTAAACAGCTGAAGAACTTGCTCTTACCAAGGCGATCAATATGATCTTCTATCAAGGGTAACGGATAGCGATCTTTCACGGTAACCGCGTTCAACGCGCGGTAATCAACGCACATGCGATCTTTTCCGTCCTTTTTCTTAACAAGAATAATCGGACTTGCGTATGGAGAGTTGGACTCGCGAATTATCTTCTTATCTAGCAAATCTTTTACGATATCACGCACTTTCAATTTTTCGTCAAATGAAAGTCTGTACGGCCTATAACAAATCGGTGTCTCACTCGTCAACTCAATGTGCATATTACCAGTTGTGACTGTTGTTAAAGCAGTCCCAATAATAAAAAAATCCTTAAACTGGTTTACGACCGACATTAATTTTTCACGATCGCTACCTTCAAGCGGCGTATTAACCGAAAACTGATCACTTGAGTTGATGAGCAATACATTATGACCAACCGAACTAGGAATTCGAGTAATACGTTGCTCATTGTTTGCTCGAATGTACGTTACCCCCTCGCGGTTCAAAACATCTGTTCCTATTAGTACTGGCACGTTTAAGCAATTCGGGGGAACAACAAAAAGATCCACCTCTAATGAGATTTCACTAAATTCTATAACTAATGTGACGCGGCTATTACACTCAATAGTTTGATCACCTATACCACGTAATACCTGATATGTGGGTAGTTGGGTACATTTAAAATGTTTTAGTACCGATTCCGAAATAAGTGAAACGCGCGATCCGCTGTCTATCAGCACGTCTGTAGGTATACCCTGTATTACGGCCGTTGTGACGTCACTGTCTGTTGACGCGCCTTTCAACTCGAAACAAAAATTAACATTGTTTTTATTATGCGATTCAGATCGTTGTTTAGCAAAACAGACGGAGGCGTCATGGCCTGGCTTTTTACAGAATGAACATGACCCATTCGGTTTCTTATTAATTGTGTGTGTTGTTGATTCATCGGATTTAATCGCTTTTGATTGTTTAGGACACGCGCGCTGCATGTGACCCACACTACCGCAAGAAAAACACGTTATTTCGCGATTTTTATTATTACTACTATGTGGACGTTTTCGAGAGTTTCGGTCGAACTGTTTACTTTGGGAGGATTTCACAGAAGTTACAGATGTGTTAGGATTCGGTTTGGTATAAATAGAAAAGAATTCAACAAGATCTTTTGTCGCTAAAAGAGCGTTAGTCGCAGCGGCACGTACTTGTGCGTCAGTTATACCACGTATGACTATCGCGACCGTTAAATCATCGCTTAACCCTCTAACAATATTTAGTCTCAAGACGGAGCGCCTAGCATATTCTGCGTACGTGGAATATTTGTCAGAATTAGTACTCATGACGTCAAACAATATATTTGCAACATCGATTCTTCGTGAGCAAAGTGGTTTAAATTCGATCTTAAAATTAGACCAAGTGCGGTCGTTTGTGACCCAATCGTTTAACCAACTACGAGCATCACCCTTCAGGCAGTTAGCAATCCGGGATAAACACTCGTTGTCATCCCATCTATTAATATCACGTGCCCTTTCAACCTCTTCACACCAAGAATCGATATCATGTATGCTGGGATCAAAGTTGGAAATATAATAATGGTTGGATCTGACCTTGGTTAACGCACTCAACGCTCCAATGAGGCGATCTGTAGCATCCAGTGACGTCGAGGTACTTGCAAGCGATTCTGCAACAATGCTGGTGTTTGACTCGGGCACTGCTGGTTGTGGTTCCCGTGGCGAAGACGCGATGATCTGCCCAGGCGCCACAACGGCACGTGCATCAGGAGTCGTTGTCGCCGACACGGTGCTAGTTGCGGGTAGGCTGGTATTTTCTAGCGCGGTAAGGCGCGCCAGAATAGCTCCAAGAGTTTCTTGGAGTTCGGTTGCATTATTATTTTGATCATGCCTATTTCTACCTCTATTACGAGTGGTAGCTCGTTCGGACATGATTCAAAAGCTGTTCGCGCAACACAGAGAGATAAGATAGGCAATGGAGCCTATCCCACTTCTGATAATGGCGGTTAATATCACTTTTATTTAAAAAAATAAAAACGAAATGACTAAAAACTAGTCTTTAATCAATTTAAAACAAATACAATTTTAAACTTAAAATAAAAATATACTTCCTGATACAAAATAAAAATAACGACGTTTAACAATATTAGAAGACGATGTTATCACGACGGCTGCTTGAGACGGAGTAAGGGGCGAGTACTTTTTTTTTTTTTTTTTTTTTTTAATTATGGCATCTCGCAGGTATACCACTAAGGTATTTACTGCTCAACCGAACAATCCTGTGGCTGCCTTAAGCACTACACTCAAAGCCTCCAGCCAGGAGCAACTATTCTAAATTAAAATTAGGCGAACGCTCGCTAAGGGCACCCCCTGTGGGGTACGAACCTCGGCTTAGGGCGTCGCTGAGGGGAGGACAGCAAGATGGGATAGGCTGGATCAAGGATATTTCATGATTATTATGCGGGGAATTTAAAGCTACGCGCTCAGCTGCGTCGCGGGCTGGCGCTTCATCGGACAAGGGTCGGGGGGGAGTATTATTTACTCGTGAGGGTCGCGCGCGCGGAGGACCTCGGCGGCGAGGTCGGTACGACGGGTGTCGGGTGTGTTTGTGCACTGTACTGGTGGCCCTATTGCTCTCCTGGAGGAGAGTGGTTGGATCATCTGGATCGGAGAGGACATGCCTAGGACGGCGAAATCGACTAATGCGGGAGGGGGTATAATTGGCCGCTTCAACAACCAGAGGGTTGCGATGATTGGCGGCGGAATCAAAATGACGCTTTGAAATGCGTTTTAGGAACTGATGGATTGTGGGGATTTTGAGATCTAGGTGGAGGTTAATATTCCTGACATACCAGGGAGCGCCCGTGGCTCTTCTAAGAAATCTGTTCTGGATCACCTGCATCTTATGGATATTTCTGGGGGATGTGTGTGCAAAGACTACACCCGCATAGGTCATGATGGGGCGGATGCACGCTGTGTAGATGCGCAATTTGCACTTGAGTGACAATTTGCTGCGTGCATTAACGATGTAGTAAAGTCTACTGAGAGCGAAGGCGGCCCGCGAGCGAACCGACCTTATGTGCTCTGTAAAGTTGAGGTAATGATCGAGGATGACTCCCAAGTACTTGGCTTGCTTCTCCCAGGGGATAGGCTTGCCTAACAGGGTGAGTGGTCGGGGAATGGGGGCGAGTACTGGCCGCGCTCTGCTTTTATAGGCACGACCGCACGGTAGGTTGAAAATAACGTTTTGATGCTAATAATATTATTCTGTTTTTTAAACTGAAGAAAGGAACATTTTAACGTGTATCATGTGAGGAACGGCGCTAACAGCTGGCATAGGCAGACTACTAATCAGAGGTTGGTTTAGTAGACTGGTCTGGTAGCCTCATCCGGTAGACTTGGTCCGGTAGACTGGTCCGACAGATTGGTCTGATAGCCTCATCCGGTAGACTTGGTCCAGTAGACTGGTCCGATATATTGGTCTGGTAGTCTGATCTGGTAAACTAGTATAGAAGACTGGTACAGTATAATAAACTAATCGGGTAGAATGATCTGGTAGACTGGTTTGGTAGATTGATCTGGTAGATTAAATTTTGTTGTTGTTTTAAGGCACTCCACTGATGCATAGGGTTTAATTTAAATTAAATTAAAATTCTTTTATTTTGTACCCATAAGTGGTCCATTTGGTTACTATCACGGTGTAAAGAACGTACGTATACACAGGGCTTAAAAAACTAGTGTTAGTACTTACATCTACTAGAAAAACAACACAAACTATTAATTACTACGCCACAGTGGCATGTAGGCATATCCAATGTCCCAGTATGGGGCTGTCCTACCTATCAGCTTTAGATTTCTGGATGCTATTGGGGCTGGCAATGCGCATAATGGAAGCGCAGCGCTTGCGCATGATGGCGTGAAAGCCATCTATTCTCGCCTCTGCGAACATGGCGGAAGCACTGCAGTATCGCGGCAACCCCACCAACACCCTGAACGTATTATTGTATTGTACGCGCAGGGCGCAGTATGCCCTCTGCGTGTAGTTGACCCACAGACTGCATGTATAGAACGACTGACAGCTTACGCTGTAAATAGCGTAGCCTTTACTTCAGTCGTGCATTTCGCAAGTCTGCGTGCCAACATATTACAGCGTACAGCCAACGCCCTGCGCTCACGCTCAATATCCAGACTATATTTTAGGTCTTCGGAAACCCAGTGGCCCAGATACTTGAAAGCAGTAACTTGCTTTAAGGAACTTCCGCAAAGTTTCAAGTGTGGTTCAATAGGGTAAGTTTTAGTGCCCGCCTTGAAAACTAGTACCTCACTCTTCTTAACATTGTATCTGAGCCCATGAGTCTCCGCGTACCTCTCACATATTGTAAGCAGGCTCATCACTGCGTTCATCGAAGGGCTCAGCAACACCAAATCATCAGCATAACTAATATTGTGGACGCATACTCCGTCTACATAACAACCCTAATAGGTGTTGCTGAGCTCGACGATCAACCGGTTTACGTACAGACTGAAGAGGCGAGGGGAGGTCAGGCCGCCCTGCATCACCCCGCACTCCAGCCTATACACATCCGATAATGAGCCTGCCCACCTTACACAATTTGTCTCATTGTTATACCAAAATCGTAAAATTGATATAACTTTCCTATCCACTGAAGTATGTTCTATGTTATGGGATTTGGTTTCCGCACTCAGTCCGTCAGGTGGACCATTGTACGTGGGCCATGGCGGCCGTTTGGGGGGTTATTCCAACCAGCCCACCTCCCTCCAGAAGGCAATTAGGTCTCCTGGTTTGTCTAGAACATCTGTGTATCATCTGGGTGACCCGAGGGTTTCTGTTCTATCCACTGAAGTATCACTCAGTAGTTTCCGCCACAGCAATTCGTACTACACCAGATCAAACGCTTTGGAAAGGTCTAGGAAACACGCATTAACACGTGTTTTCCTAGACGTATAATACTGGACAGTATGCTTGAGAGACAGTATGGCACTTTCTGTGGAAAGACCAGGTCTGAACCCAAACTGCGCATCATGCAGTTCGATGCGGGTCAACATATGCCTATCAAGCAAACTGTCCAGCACAATATATTAGTTGGCAATGATAGTAGCAAGGGATATGGGCCTATAGTTCGAACGATCTGAGGTGTCCCCAGTCTTATCCTTCACAACAGGTACAACCACAGTTTTCATTAGGTCACTGGGCAGATGAGCGTGGCTTAGACAGAGTGAAAAGAACATCGCCAGTATCCTAGGCAGGTGAACTCCTGCATGCTGCAGATGCTCGATGCTGAGGTAGACTTGCCCCTAACCATTCTTTTAATAATAGTAGCAACATCTTTTGCTGAGAACCTGACATGTAACTATTTAAATAAAAACCAAAACCAAAACAATAACTAACACGTATCTCAGTTGGGAATTTCCACCAGATTCATCACAAAAAAGTTCTGCTGATCTGGTTTTACTGTTTCAGAGCGTATTCGCGACCTCAAATGTTTTGAAACCATTATAGTTAAGCAGATCTATCACCTGAAATTATGAAAATTCTAACTTATTATAGAAATTTTTGGGGCAAAGGATGTTTACTCCGAAAATGTCGTGTTGGGCTGGGATTAGTATTTCATTATCTACACTACCCTTGTTTACATTTGAGATATAATTAATTGCCACAATATACAAACTTAACAAAGGGATTGGTAGGTACTCATGCTTAATTTCAAGTACTCGTAAGTAGCATAAGAGGTGGAAAACGCAATAATATTCTAGCATACTCCTTGTCAGAAACAGTGAGGCGGATATATCACTAGTGCGGATTGGTATTCGTAGAAGATAGTTATTAATACATAAGAACTGTAATTATGCTCGTAAACCGATGTATAATATGTAAAATAAGAAAGCCTTACGGAGCGACTTAGGCTTGTTGATTCCCTAAATAAAGTAAATAAAAAAAGTAAGTAGCAGACTTAACACGAGTCAATGCGCAATTCTCCTTACGTAATAATTGTAAGCGTTTTACGACATCCACGGGTTGCAAAACATTCCTACTTTTAGAAGCAAAATATGTTGAAGCGAAAAACTTAAAGAAAAACAAAATATTGGTTTCTTTGATGTAACTTGGACTCACCGGTCGGAATGTACTTGTTGGAACTTCTGTAACTTAGTTCCAGAAAGTCAATATTAACTTGAACTTAACTTTTCCTTTGGGGTTCAGCGATGCATTCGGGATAGCTGTGTCTGAAGTACACGAATTTATATTGGGAATGTGGGAGAAAATCTTGATTAACTAATTGTGTCCGTCAGAGGCAACTAATTGTGTCCGTCATAGGCAGCTAAGGGCCAAATCACATACACACACACACGCCGTGTATCGTGGTACGATGCACAGCACGTCGTTGTTTCGCAGTAGGCCCATCGTCCACGACTCTAAAAACAAAACCTATCTTACTGCCTCGTTTCAAAAAGTCACCCTATATCCATATTTTTACTATGCCCTATATGTGTACTTTTGTAAGTGGCATCGACATTTAGGACAAAAGTGGTGGCTATCTATCATTATGCCTATAAGGCCTCTGCCTCGAATTTTGCGGGCAGCGGGGCGGCGGCGGCGGCGGCGCGGGAGCGGCAGGATCTTATGCGTAAAATCAAATGGACCGGTTCTCGAAAACAGCGGCGCGGGGGCGGGCAACGAGCGGTGCACTCCAGTCAAGCGGTGACCGCCCGCGCCGCCGCCGCTGCCGCCCCGCTGCCCGCAAAATTCGAGGCAGAGGCCTAAGAACACAGTTTAAGAAAAAACTTAACATAACAGCTTGTTTTTCCCTAAAGGCAGAGCTGTACCTACAGTGGTACCACCTACATTTAGCCAGTTACCTTTAAGACCTCTTTCACATTAGGATGTTAGCAGCGTGATAGTAGTGCGGCAGAGGCAAAATAGTGCCTTCACATTATAAGAACCGCCGCGCGACAGCAGCGTGGCGTCAGTGTGGCGCACTTAACTTCAAAAATGGACTCCGACGGGTTTTCAATTTCAATAATAAATCGTTCGGTGTCAAACTCGCTCATTCTGCAGCCTATACCTAATCACGTGCGCTTGCTGTATGGGCAGGTAATAATAATAACTTAGTTTACTCGTATAGCTATAATTATATTTCAACATTCATAATATTTTTCTTCAATTGACAAGGTGTTAATTAAAAGAACATCACAATGTCAATAGACAATCAAATCAAATCAAATTGAGGTTGTACTCCAACACTTGCAACACTGGCTCATCGCCGCCTGAGCGACGGCCGCGTCAGTCACGCGACTGTCGCGCTGCTAAAGTCGCCTAAATGTAAAAGCGTTCTTAGTCCCATGAAATAGGGGGCGACCTTATTGCCATCAGCAGTGGGGAGTGCCACTTCTTTTTCCCAGCTAAAGACCTAGGAAGCGGTGAAGAGCAGGCGTTTTAGGGAACTGTCTTATGTTACATAAATTGAAGTACAAAAAGTACAGATTCTTCAAAAGTACGGATTATTCAAATCCAGACTGAGTTGCTACTGATAAAATCGGAAAAACCCACGGAATAGATGAATAGAAAAACCCAATAACACATAAACAATACAAAATTAAATAAAAGACCATGAAGGTTTGCTTACCGATTTAGTAGTCTTCAATCAACTTATTACAAATTGACCGATATTATTTAGGTATATACTGCACAATTAGACGAACAGGAAGACTGAAAAACACATGTGTTTAATTTTTTGTAAATAATTTTTATTGTAAAATAAATTTGCAATTATAATACTCTTATTTGCAAATAGTGTTATTTGTGTAGTGGTTACTCACATTTATAAAAGTAATAAAATTCAGAATTTTGGAGTGAAACTAATTATGATACATTGATCTGTTTATAAGAGGCTTTTAAAATGATACGAGTATATCGTGTACTTTGAAATGACATGAAATGTGTAAACAATTGTAGGCTAACCATAATAAATAAATAAATAAACATTAGGCTAGTTTGTGATTGGTAGAGTCATGGACCATGGGTCTTACACTCATGGATTCTGCCTATCATCGATTTTAGATGAAGTAATGATGCATACATGATAATAATCATTGATTCAAGTCACCTAAGGCGTGGGCGCCACAAAAGGGACGCCAGACGAGGACAGGACGCAGACGCGGTACGGACGAAATGCGGATGCGGCTTTTCGAATTATAAAGAAAAGACGAGGCAGACACCTCATTTAGAGGGCAGCACCGGTTGCGTGCGGTTGTGACCTCTGACATTAATATTTTGAGTTTGGTGATCACCACGCGCCCTCTCCGTACCTCGAGATGCGGTGTCCGCATCTCGTCACTTTAGTATATTTTAATTTGTCTTTTAAGGCTTGTTGCAGTGAAACTTCTAAGACGGCGATTCGATAATTGGACGAGAATTGTTGTTGTGACAAAAAATCTCAATCTGTCATTTTGTCTATTCTTCCGTAAACAAAACCCGTTTCTGCTGCACGTGCAGAAGAAAATTCGTAACTCCTAGTTTATCTTTTATATTAATCCATTTTCGTAGCCATAGCATCTTTTTTAACACACAAACTTTTTCATCCACCTCTTCTAAAATAGCTATTACCATAAGCTTCATCAGATAATTCACTTTATTAGGTTGCAGCCTGTTCACCTTGCAAATTACCACTAAGCTTGTGTACTGTACTCGACCGTAGTGCAAAAGACGACGATGAAAGACGTACGACACGTGTTACTAAACCTGTTTTTTTATTTTCTAATTAAACGTTTAGTACAAAACGTTTAATTACATTACTCACCGCTTGACTAAATTACTAACATACTCTGAACCAGGCTTAATGGCTGATTTGCATTATAAGCAGCGAGTTTAGTTCAAGTAGCAAGTTGTGTTCAAGTAAATTGTCAAAGTTCTGTCCAAACCAGTGGTCCGAACGATGGAACGTAATCCTAATTACGAGATTGGACAGGAGTTTCACAGTAAAGTAGTAAGTTGACGATTACAGTGCGTTCATTATAACTTGACTCGCGCGATTTGTACCGCTGAATTTTGCAGTCTTGGTTTCAATACTAATAGAGTTCAAAATAGCGACTGACAGAAAAGTCACATGACTGGAAAAATCAGTGTTACCAATTGCAGGACGGGTATCAAGTTATAATGAACGCACTTTAAGTAGAAACAAAAGGAAGATGTAAATTTTCAGGCTAAACTTTAGGCTGCGAATCATATTTAGATCAACATACAAGCTAATACTGACATGCTAATTGCAAATACGTAAGAAAATTTGAACTTCGAGGGCTACCCTGACGCTTTTCTCTTAATATGTATATGCAAATTTAAAAAAAAAATACGAGTGCAGCACCGTACACGTGATAGAATTGACATTCTTATAGAAATTTGTGTAAGAGCAGAGAAAGAGAGTTATATCTTTCTTCTCTCTCATGTAACGAAATGTGTATCGAATCCTTGTAGTTTCCAGCACTAGAAAGTGGTGAAGGGCGGGCGTTTTGGGGGACTGTATTATGTAATTTTGACGTGCGAAAAGTGCTGATTCTCAGCCTAGTTTGAATAAATGACTTGAATTTGAATTTGTTTCTCTCTCAATTATCATCCACCAAAAAATCGCTGGCATAGAAATTTCACTGCAATAAGCCTTAAAAGACAATGCTTTGGGCCGCTACAGCATGTCACCACAGCGAAGCTTTAAGCACCAAGTGAAACATCGACCTGTGTACTGCAGCCTTAACCAATTTGCATACTATCTCATAACTCAAGTTGTCTTTTTACATAAAGACCCAAATTGTAATTACAAGGTATGCCTATTAAACGAATTGATGCTACAAATAGAAACAAAAGGAAGATGTAAATTTTCAGGCTAAACTTTAGGCTGCGAATCATATTTAGATCAACATACAAGCTAATACTGACATGCTAATTGCAAATACGTAAGAAAATTTGAACTTCGAGGGCTACCCTGACGCTTTTCTCTTAATATGTATATGCAAATTTAAAAAAAAAATACGAGTGCAGCACCGTACACGTGATAGAATTGACATTCTTATAGAAATTTGTGTAAGAGCAGAGAAAGAGAGTTATATCTTTCTTCTCTCTCATGTAACGAAATGTGTATCGAATCCTTGTAGTTTCCAGCACTAGAAAGTGGTGAAGGGCGGGCGTTTTGGGGGACTGTATTATGTAATTTTGACGTGCGAAAAGTGCTGATTCTCAGCCTAGTTTGAATAAATGACTTGAATTTGAATTTGTTTCTCTCTCAATTATCATCCACCAAAAAATCGCTGGCATAGAAATTTCACTGCAATAAGCCTTAAAAGACAATGCTTTGGGCCGCTACAGCATGTCACCACAGCGAAGCTTTAAGCACCAAGTGAAACATCGACCTGTGTACTGCAGCCTTAACCAATTTGCATACTATCTCATAACTCAAGTTGTCTTTTTACATAAAGACCCAAATTGTAATTACAAGGTATGCCTATTAAACGAATTGATGCTACAAATACGATAAAACGATTTATGTAAGTACCCAAAGGGCTTTTTGAATGATGTTCATTTGGTTTTCGTTGTCGATCTCGAGTGGCCCAAGTGTGGGTCTATTGGAGGGATGGAAAAGGTACCTAATTAGGGGGACGTATCATGTCATTGAAGATAATAAGTTATTGGTGATCGGTATTTGTTAAATAAATCCTTAACGTAAACTATTAAACAGATTTTTACTACTAGACACGTAGAATACCTTGGTGCACAGTTGCACACCCAGGTATTCTACGTGTATAGTAGTTTCGTTTATTGTTTACATCTAAAAAAAGTTGCAAAGGCTAGTTTTGTACAAAACTTAGAATAAAATTGTTAATATGTCTGAAACAACGTCAAAACATGTATGCAACATGTTTTGACGACAAAGATTTAAATCGTAGATTTGCCCTCGCCGTACTAAGTCGCGCGAAAAAGTGTCCATACTGAGAAGAGTGACTTCGCACAGTGACTCACATAGTGGCGATTCCATGACAATCAAGTCAAGTCTCTGTGACATTGGGTATGTCAGAGGAGTCAAAATGAAAAAGAAACGCGAGCATCTTTTGACACGGCAGGGCAAACTACGATTTAAATCTTTGGTTTTAAATAGGTACACGATATGTTTTTGATTTGGTGTAAAAGCGAGGTAAAAGTTAAAGATTTTGCTGTCAAATTAATGCATGTGCCTAGTTTATACTAATATCATCATCGTCTTGTAAAAATCAATCATAATTAATATTATAAATGCGTAAGTGAGTTTGTTTGTTACGCTTTCACGCTAAAGCTGCTGAACAGATTTAGATGAAATTTGGCACAATCAAAATGAAAGATATTGTAATTGATGGAGTGTTACGTAATTGGTGCTGGTTCGCCGAACAAAATGATCGCGACGATCGCAAATAGTAAAACATCCCATATAGGACACGGGGTAACCGAACCAACCACCGAACCACACTACACCAACCAACCACCAACTTTTGGGCAGTTATGTTTTAATTCCTATTATAATAAGGATGGTTTTAGATCAAAACATTATCGAAAAATAAAATCGTCCTTTCTCTCCCAACATATACCAAGCTAAGCGCAGGAAACAGACTGGTCTCGGATTCTGTGAAAAAGTCATTGATTTTGTATTGAAAGTCATTTGGAAGAAGATGGCGGCCCATTTGCTATGCTACGGATTTCTGCCGAATAATTTATTGTAAGCTCTACCTGTAGTATCGAGAATTGCTTACTTTTTTCTTGTTTTCTTTATTGGTGATTAAATGAAGTGTTTTTTAACTTGGGAGTTGGCAAATGGCTCTAAAATGGAGGTTGCTACCTCCAATAATTTTGAAGTCTAGATGTGTTTGAGGGCAAATAGGATTTGCATTTCGTATCCATAAATCTAAATCCTAGATTTCCTGTAGAAAAAGACGTAAAAGGTGATTTTTAGATTATTTGGATTCCTATTTAGATTCAAGAATTATCAGGCTATGATACAAAAGTGAACAGTACTGAAGTGAAGAAACTATACAATAACCCATACACCAAATACGTGACATTTGCACTTCGATCGAATGTGCTACCCCCACGTTCACTTTCAATAAGAGCCCAAACTTTTGTTGGTCTTCCTGCCAGCCATGTGTATGTCCTTCTCTTCAAAGGACAGATACATTAGACCGATTTCTCTTCTTCAAACCACATATAGACGACCTGGTAACGACATTGCGCAAACTCATTTACATATTCAAGAGTCTAAAACACGTGCCTTGTGGCAATCACTTATTGACTACTGCATCATCTCCTGGGGAGGTGCTGTTATAGCGCACTTGATAGAGGCGGAAAGAGCTCAACGTGCCATACTTAGGGTTGCTGCGTGTCTTTCCTTCCGGTTTCCTACAGTTGACCTACACAAAAAGTGAGATGTACTGTCTATATTACAAACTTTTGTTCTGCAAACAGTCCTCAAAAAGCACTCGCAGCTAATTTATGATTTACGAAAGGGTACTTTGCAGTAGGTACTATTTTTTTCCGTGCAACTCTATCCCATAAATTCTTTTGTTAGTTAGGGGATTTTATCATCTATATTTATATCTTATAATTTATATCTATATAATTTTTTTATTTATGTCTTTATAATTTTATCAACACGGGTCTAAATATTTATCCACTATACAAACCCAGTTGTAAGCAAAAATTAACTGACTTCATAAAAACTCTTTCCTACGATGACACAGGAGAAATTGCTCCACTCGATAAAAAAAAGTACGGTCTACACATTCACCGCCATTCGCATTCACCACTATTCAACTACACGCCCACCACAATTCCTCTACACATTTACCTTCATTCACCTACATATTTACCACTATTCACATTCGTATTCTCCTCCATTCACCTACATATTCACCAACATTCACCTTCATTCACCTACGCATTCACCACTATGCACATACATATTCACCGGTCACCACCATTCACCACACACCCTTTGACTGCTTTTGTTGTAATTTTTTTTTTTTTTTTTTTTTTTTTTTTTGTTTTAAATGTTTGTGGAAATACATGTTACCTGCCTGTTTATTTGTATGATGCCGCTAAGTGAGGCCTGCTGACCTGACCTGTAATACAGGTTTTTTCTAAAACCTACTTCAGGCACCAGCTCCCACAATGTGAATTTTTATAGTTCAAACTGTTAGTCCAAAGCCATTATGAGAGAGAATAAATAAACTTATTATTATTCTTATTATTATAAAATATATTAACGTTTATAACTTAAAAAGACAAACTCAGAAAAAGTAAGCTGCAATGCGATGACGAAGTAAAATAAGCTTTTTTTAACTACAGTCCAATAAAAATAAAATTTTCTATGCTCTCTTACAAAGCTCTTAAGTAATTCTAAGCAATGTATAGTCGAGGCTACATAAACCTCTGTTTATTAAGAAAAAATAAAGAAATAAAAAGAATAGCGTACAGTTTAAGGACCCAACAGGTAGTGGAAAAATAATTCCTTTGAAATGAAAAGAGTTGAATTAACATTTAAATGAATAAAAAGTGCACAATTGTGTCTAACGAGCTTTAAAATTCAAGCCACGTAATTATTTGAGGAGGTTGGAAAAATTATACAAATATGGCGGTTCTTTATGAGGGTTGTAAAAAGAAAGAATTTGTTTTTGACCCGTTATTCAATAGAATTGGAATGGCATAACTTAGCAACACGCCTCGTTTCCCTGAAGGGTTAGGCAGAAGTGTACCTAGGTAATACCCACATTTCGCCAGTTATGGACATAACTGGCGAAATGTGGGTGACCAGTCTGACCCAGTGACCTTCAGGTCGTCGATCCATCAAGCTGGGGGGCGTCCCTCACTACGCTTGCCGATATGGTCTCCACTCCAGGACTCGTCTGCTCTACCGGCCATCCGTCCTTCGATAAACATGGCCAGCCCACTGCCACTTCAAGCCAAGTCGGTAACTCCGGTTCTTTTCCGGATAATTTCATTTGTGACTTTATCTTTCAACATTCTATTAGGTAATCATTAAATATAACATTTCGCTAAGAAGTCAACAACATAACAAAGCTATTTATATCTCGTACATAATGTACTATGTAATATAATGACGTCACTGATAAGGCGTCTATTGTTCTGTTAATTACCGCTTCGGGTCTGACAGCACCGATTCCTGTTGGGAATTAATCTCCGGTTAGTTTAACTGTAGCTAAACGTAGGCGTTTTAGTTATTAAAGAGAGTAGGTACTTGGTTATTCATACCAGAGGACGACAAAGTGAAAATTTGTAAGCGATAACGATGATGGAAAAGTGAAAAATATATTGAACTGCCATAAGCTACCGAAATTCTATTGAAAGTCAAGTCATTAAATCCGCCTTTGTACTTTTTTGAGTGTGAAAAGTTTAAATAAATAAAGTCGTAGAAATATGAAACGCTTTGAAAGCGATTGCCACTTGTGTATGTACCGGTTCTGTTTGTTAAGGAATTCTTCGAATTATACTCTGCAGGTTGTGAAAGACTGCTCTTGGTTATTTTTAATTGCACTAAGCTTTCGTTGGGACATTTTTTAAATTAGAAATTGTGAATTTTATTATTTCATTTGTTATTTTCGTGGACAAGAATTAGAAATTTTAATTAAACACATTGTTGAAATAAAGTTCAAAGCAATATCTACAGTTTTAAACCACTGCCCAAGTTCAACCACCAATACCAACGCACTTATGCTTGGTTCCTTGGCTCAAACAAAAACGAATCGTTAATCTTACCAAATGGTAGCTTTATTTATTGCCAAACTGGCATATTAATAGATTCATAAGCTAATTTTACCTGTGATAGCTACTTCCAAATAGGTGGGTCTAATATGCAAATCAATAACGTCTTTGCTTCCTTATTATTTGTAAAGAAATATACAAGAGTCTTAATTTTAACCAATTACGGTCCGTAATTTATAGGAATCGGCCATTAATCAACTGATTACCGAGTCATCTTAGCTCCCTTTTGATGTTAACGTGCAATCAAACCACGGTGCAACCTACTGAATGTCGAGTTCTTGTCTTGTGAGCACCGGCTCATTATTTTCACTTAATTAGAACTTATATGAATAGGTACCGTCTTTGATTATTGCTGATTATTATATAATTATATTTAAACGGAAAGCTTTCGATGTTTTGCTTCATTTGAACCGAAGTCTTGTATATATATATTTTTTGTATTTTAATCATTTAAAAAAATATGTTAAGGTAGGTACCTCGTATATGACATCCACCAATCCGGATCCGAAAAGGGAGGATTCTCCGACCAGACGGGTGTTTTGTCTGGCGGGCAACGGCCCAACGATTTTTTTTTGTGTATGGCATCTCGCAGTTGTCATCTCATATTGAGGTTGCAGCTGCTTAACCGGACAATCCTGTGGATGCCTTAAGAGGGAACAGGGCCCGCGATTCTCCATACAAACGTATTCCCCGTTTTTCTTCCTGAATAATGCCTCTAGAGCTGTCATTTTTTTTTATAAAATCAGATTCTCTATAGGCATGTCCCTGTCATTTCCTTTTTTTCAGCAATTAGTAAGTAAGGAAACTATGACACTCCAAAAATTACAAAAATGCCCCATTTTTACCGCCGTGATTAGAGGACTACCAGACTAATTCGGAAAAGTTTTTAGCATAAAAGAAAATAATAGGAACCTAGACATACTCTTTCTTAAAATTTTAATGTAAAAAATTATTAAATCGGCTAAGTTTTCGAAGAGAAAAAAGGAGAATGCCAAACGTCGTTTTCGTCAAAAATTTTGTGATATAATCGGTCTGAGCTGCAGTGGTCCCTATCGCACTTTACGGGGTTTAACTCGGGTTTTCGGGCGCAGCACGACGGCAATAGTTTCTTCAAATACTTATTTTTCAAATTCCTCGCAGCCCCTGTTCCCTCTTAAGCTATTAAACTCAAAGCCTCCAGCCAGGGGGGCATGTCGGAAAGTCTTATTTATGTCGTTAAACTCTAATTGCGCGATGCAGGATTTGTGTTACGTCAGGATTTTGTGTGACGTCAGGGGGCCAATTCTCGATTTTAGAGATGGTGTCGAACTCGACAAAAATTTCTAATGACGTCATTTTTTCGACAAATTTTTTAAAGTTGCTATTCTGGGGATGTCGAATTCGACATTTGTCGAAGGCTAACGTTAGAGTTCATGTCGAGTGCTTCTGAGCAGTAGAGATGTCATGTCGATTGTAGAGATACGTCATTTCTGAGTGAATTCGTTGAGTTTTGGATTGTATACTGTGTTTTCTTTTCTTTAATTTTTTAATAAAATACGGCTTGGCATCTCATACCTACTGGAAATTCGATTTATACTCTTTGATTTGTGCATTGTGTTTTCTTGAAACGACGACCTTCGCGCAAATAACAGACTCTGTAATTTGTGTACCCACGATTGGACTTGAAACCACTGAAAGATGGACGAGTTTATTAGCATTTTTATCTCGGAGTTGTTGGAAAGTGGCGAGCAACTGGCCAATACACGACGACAACAGCGCACTTATCCCACCGTCGATATTTACGACTTGAGCGAAACAGAAGTCATTAAAAACTTCAGATTAGATAAAGATTTAATAAGGGTTCTAATAGATCTATTGGCTCCTGTAATTCAGGATACCACGAAAATAGACCTGAAAACGAAGGTAAATAATCGTCTGCTTCATAATTTTATTAGTCATGTATTGTTCACTTAACTAACGTTACCCACCAAAAATACTAATTGCACACCCTAAAATACCTAAATTACTTATGTAAAAATTGTGAAATGTAAAACAGCACCCAATAATGATGTCACACAGAGTAAATGTAAACATAACAAAAGTTTTGAAGGAACCGCAAAAAGGGGCAAATTCTGACACTGACAGATAGTCAACTGTCAATTTGTCAAACTGATTATTTTTACACTAAACGTTTCGTTTTATACTTAAATAATTAGGTTTAGTCAGCGTTTTAAAACAAAATCATTCATTAACTCATAGCTACCTAAAACGGAACGTGCGATTCTTCATAATGGTAACATTATCTTCACTCGACTCGACATTTTCGTGACATTTTTTTCTATTTTGACTGAGAATACGGAATTCTGCTCAATTCGAAATTTTTTGGTAGAGATAGAGATATTTTTAATAGACATAGAGATAGACTTACGATCTCGAACTCGAGATAAATGGCGAAAATCGAGAATTGGCCCCCTGGTCTTTGATGCGTTGTTCGCATGTGGCGATTTAGATGCCGCCACAATAGCAATAAGCTGATATATCATAAAACTTCATACGGTAAATAACGATTTCCATTTCTTTTTAACCCTTCAGGGAAAACAGACATAACTATATTGTATTATCTAAACAAAATATCTCTATTCATCTTCATAACTATACATTTTTACAGCATGCAGCTCTTAGTAGAAAGCACTAACGTACTTAACTATTAGCAATTACTTTAAAAGTGCTTTTACTAAACATTTTCTCGGAAAATATATAAAAGATAATTTTAAATATAGCTCAAACGATTTTCCTAACAATTTTATAATAAGATTTTGCGCGTGGCTTATATTATGGCCAATACAACTTGAACTGTTAAATTCTATTAAAGTCTTTCTATGCTGAGTGATCAAGTTATAATGGTTTTATTTGAAAATATAACGGTGTTGTGTCCTTCAAAGGGTATGTAGAAAAGATTACGTCTGGACTTTAAAAGAGACTGTGACCTCTGAGTTTGTTTCGGCCTTTCTTCTCAGAGTAGTCAGATAGGAAACGCCGAACTCATCCAGCGATTTTTTTTTTTTAAGATGACGTGTATTAGTGATTCCTATATCCTATTTACAGAATAAACAATTTCATTTAATTTTACTGTAGGAATTTAACGTGTTGAATGTCTAGATTCGGATCTGTCGGTCTGCATTTGGTATCAACATTGCTGTGATATTTTGAGACACGGCGATAAAATATGAAGCGGAAAATGTGTGTGTATTGTACGATAACTACAAGTTTAGAGTATGGGATGTATGGGAAAAGTTTTTTGCGTTTTATTTATTTTCTGGTACAGTCTGTTGTCAATATTATCTGACCCACCCTAAAAACAAACGAATTTGGACCCTCTGACATTAACAATAAGGTTTATTCAATTTAAATGAGCTTAACAGACAAGCGACGCGACGGCTTGATGAACAAATACAATAATAATACAGACACGCAAATTTGATCTTTAAAACGTTAGCGTTAGGTTATATGTTATAACTACTTGTTATAATATAATTAGTGTAATAACTTATTTTAATAACTATCTTCAAGTAATTCTGGTCTCGTGGTCTGAATATAAGACTGGGAAAAACAAGTTGCGAGATCAAATCCTGCGACAAAATAATTGTTTTGCTTTTAATTTAGAATTTATTACAAAACCATTTCTTGTTTATTGTAAAGAACTATAGACGGATAACCTTCAAATATAAACTTTCTAAAATGGTAATATTTTCGCATAATTTGTAATAAGTGGGTAGTTGAAAAATAAATATTCGTATTCATTATAAAACCTAAGGGTATGCAGTGACTACGCGCAAACATATTTTACCTTGTCTTACTATATTGCAAAAACAACGTCTCTTTAGAATTTTTTATTTTCTGTTTTATGTAGTTTTTTTATTATCATGTGTGTTTTTATTTATTAAAAAAGGAACTGATGGTGTGGTGGACTGTATTTTGAACCGACATGTTGTTCGTCGCCAATCCAGCATCTAACCGCTAAGCCACAAGCACTTGTTAGAAACGTGCGAAATTAAAGATTAGGTTGTAATTATGTAGTGTGACTTAAAAGCTTTTCAACTTTAATGTCAACGAGATAATGATTAAAATAGCATAACAAAATGATACATAATGCCGGTGGCTCCGACAATGTTGGGTGGGTTTACCTTAACGTTACGTGTTAAAGATCAAATTTGCGTGTCTGTATTATTATTTTATTTGTTCATCGACTAACTAGTCTGATATGCTCATATAAATTGAATAAACCTTAATGTTACAAGCACAGGGTCCACATTCGTTTGTTTTTAGGGTGGGTCAGATAATGTTGACAACAGACTGTACTATTAATCCTTATACGAAACTGCATCGATTGGCATCATAAAAATAAAAAAGTGAGAATTTACGTTTTTCTAGCTGACTGTACCATATTGTAGCATATTTGAGAGCAGTGGTGATTATAATTATTTACACAAAGTAAAGCACCTGTCAGTGTTCGAACCTGCGGAATCAACTGGCAAGTCGCGGGCGTACCGCTGGGCTACCACTGCTCTGTGAATCCAGTTAGCAATAACTCAAAAAGATAAACGGACAGTCTCCTTAGAACGTTTTCCTGTAGCTACAAAAATCCTTTTTTTTGTTTTTCTATATTTATAATAATAATACGGCGTGCGTGTATGACCAGATTTATGAACGTTTAGGGGCATGAGGAACAGGGTGTAAAGTTCACTCATCCACCATAGAAAAGGGAGGATCCTCCAACCAAACGGGTGTTGTGTCTGGTGGGCCCGACTGTTTATGTCGGATAGTCTTATATATTATGTCGTTCACGCGGTAAACTCTAATTGCGCGATGCAGGATTTGTGTCTTTGATGCGTAGTTCGTATGTAGTGGTGTAACCGCTACAAACGAAAACGAGGCAAAAGGAGTATGTAAGGATCGTAGCAGGTGGCATTCTGTAGTTTCTGCCTACCCCCATGGGAAGAAGGCGTGAGTTTATGTATGTGTATGTAATAATAATATTACAAAGAGGTAAAATGTTTTGTTTGTTTTTTATGTAGGGGGTAATCTCCCGGAACCACGGATTAGTAAAATTATTTTTGCATTGGATAGCCTAATTCTTGAGAAAGGTTATAATATATATAGGCTATGGCTCAAACTCAAAGCAAATATTTCAATTAAACCATTTACAGGCACTTTTGAATTGTCAAAGAGTCAGTCGGTTAGTCAGAAAGTTGAAGCTACTAGCTTCAACTGCTAGGTACTGCTAGGTTTATGCTTTATGTATGTATGTATTTATAATATATGTAGATGGTACACCACTGACTACCTGCAGTATTGTCTCTCCTGTTACCTTTAATCCATCCAAAGGTTGTCTGTAAAAGATCGCTTTAAGCGATAAGACCGCCCATTGTGTCACCCTATGTAATTTTTCTAAATGTATGTCTGTAATTTTTATGGTGTACGATGAAGTGTATTCTATCTATCTATAGGCTATGTAACCCTTAGAAAGTCCGAATGAACGCTAAGCGAAAACGCAAGTAATAGCGGTTTACGGGCGATGCGATGCGACGCGGTGTGTCGGGGCCGAAATTTCACACGGATGAAGTCGTGGGCAGAAACTAGTTTTCTATAATCATCTTAGCCCTGATCATTATTTTCTCCTTCTTAGTACTTCTGGGAATACAAGCTTTTTATTATGATAACACCTGCAAATTCCTCGTATTTTCTATTCATTTTCCATTCGCTGTACAAGTCAGGTTTAAAACAGCTGCTACCTGCCATTACAGTTTTACAACTTGTTTTTATTAATACTTTACCTTGCTGATCTAGGATTAAAGGATCAACTTGAAAAGTAGCTTGTTAGCTTGAATTTATTAAAATATTGTAGGTATCGAGTAGATTAATTACTGACTTTTTATCGTACGTTGTCTTAATAGAAATTTAATTTTGGCACTTTTCAGATTGGACCAAGATTAGAACCTTGTGGAATTCCAAAAAGGATATTAATTTTGACAAAAAAAAAATGATATATCGCTCATGGGTTTCTAATTCTTGCACACTCGGAAATCTTTCCAGAAGGTTCTTGTAAGACGAAGGAGACGTGTGTCTCCACGACACAGGGAACCCTAGTGTGGAGACACTCGTGCCATTTGAATAATAAAGTTTTTTTTTTTTAATATAGGCTGTTTGGCTTATCCGGTATAGTATGATGTTGATATCAAACGCGAAACTTGGCGTAGAAAATATAATTATTGACGATTGTCTCGTTAACAAACAGTTTTATAACTTTTCGCATAAAAATGAAGTTATCATCTATATTTACCTATTTACATTAGGTAAAGCTAAGTTTTCATTTCACTAAGTACCTAGACTTCACTTTTTGGGCTGTCACAAACAAATGTAATTCATGTGAGTGTAAATAGATACCCCTTCGGGGAAATAGTGTGGTGTTGTGTTACATTTGGCACATAAAACTCACGCCTTTTTCCTATGCAGGAGCTGAAACTACAGAACGCCACATGCTACAATCCTTACATACTCCTTTTGCCTCGTTTATGTTCATACATCTGGTCACACAGGCACGCCGGTTGCCAGTAGGTACTTATTACGCACCTGATCTGTCTGAAGAACACCGCCAGTAAGGTCACTATTTATGTATTTCTAGGGCGTCCCTTCCCGGTGTTTCCATTCACTTCTGCATCGTTATGCATAATTTTTTGTTTATATTTTTTTACTAATAATAACCCTTTTTTGTTTGTTACAGGTAACATAAACTTCATCAAATTCAATAACAAATGGATATAAAGGTAAAACTCGTGTGATCCAATTACAATTCAATCCGGTTATAATTCGTGAGTTATGACAGTTGTCGGTGATTCAACGAATTCAATTGATTTATATGTGTTGTTCTTTTGTTTTGATTGAGGTAGGGTTTATGAGGCGGCAGAATGAGAATTTAGATTTTTAGGCTGATTTCACAAAAAAAAATATAGGAAATAAAATAATATTTATAACCAGCTAAAGACTACACCTCTGCAACGCTTCGAGGGTAACAGGCGTGATGTTATGATATGTAAAATTTATATTCCTATAATATCCTTTCTTACCAGGCCGCGGCGAAGCCCAACAGGATTGTATGTAATGTTTACATATAAACTAAACTGGTTTTTACTAGAATGTATTTAGTAACATGACTAAAGAGAATCTTAGTAACAAAAACATTACCTGCATAACTTCAACTATACGACTTATTTTCCCAAATTTTATTTCATCAAAGCATATTCCATCATTCTCCATTATTTCCTCCCACCTGAAGCTCTACCTACCCTCCAAACGACACTTGTAACATCACAGCGCCGATTTGCATGTCATAGGCCTATAATTTATGCGTCGTTTCAGTCCCACACCTTGAAGACATATTAACAACGTGAAACATTCCTAAAGATAAAAGAAAAGTTGTTGGGGGAGAAAACATGCTTTAATTTAAGGGTCGATTTGAGTGTTGTCATTTGGCATATTATTATGCTGAATATATTGTAGGAATAAGTCTTTGGTAGGAGGTCGGCGACTATTAGAAATAAGGATAGTAAAACAATAAAAGTATTCTTCTTCTTTTTCGGGTGATTAGTGGTCAGAGTTTGTATGCCGCCCATGGGCCTCTGACTTGCCTTCACATGCCGTCGAGAAATATCTCTCCGGCATGGCCGGTTTCCTCACGATGTTTTCATTTACCGTTTTTTAAGGAAGTGATAATTATACGCACATGAATCCGAAAAGACAGAGATGCGTGCCTTGGGTTCGAACTCGAGACCTATGACTGTCTAATGGTCACACCACTAGGCTATCACTGCTGTTAAGTTGTGTTATATAAGTATTGATTTAGAAGTAGTACCAATCATTAGTAAATGTTATTATTTATTATTACTTATTTTTTACCGTGCGTAAGTTAGTTTGCCGTTCCCAAATGGACACGGTGGGACTAAAACGATAAATTGCAGCAGGCTCCCCTGCTATTATTGCTGTTATTTACGTCGTGTTTAAATCTTAGATCAGTCGATGTGTTGTCAATGCTCACGTTAGCCATCATTATTGTTATGAATGGTTGTCCAAAATCTTGGCATTTGCCGGCTAGAACAAAATGATCTGACGTACTTACCATCGATACCAAGTCATTACCATCGACCATATCATACCATACCATACATATATTTAGAGATGAAACTTCTCTGAACTACATATTTTTAGTACCTATTGATAACAAAAATGACCTTTATTCTCTCTTCTCTTTCCTGGTTGCCTTAGAAATTAAGATTGGCTAATACTAATTTCACCATTGTAAAAGACTGATGTACACTGTGTCTATGTTACTGGTCACCAGGGTGCTACCACGGTCAAAATTTGTTTTTTCGTCTATTACCGACTTGTGAGAGAAATAAGTCAGACAATTAAAAGCATTGGAATCCAGAGGTACAACCCTAAAGTCAGCAAACCTGATTTATTCTAAGCTCATAACTTCTTCATTCATCAACCCTCCTAAAACACCGCACCTTATCTAAGGCACCTAAGTACACAATTACTGCAAAAAATGACATAAACACGACATAACATCTCTAATCTGGTTCCGTTATAGCTCAATCTAATCAACACAAAACCGCCACTTAAAGACGAACGATAATTGGACAGAGTACAGCCACATCATAGACAGGTAAAGAAGGCCGGTTCCATACAACAAACGAGAAAGGCACGCACACATAGACGCGTAAGTACGGCGGTCTCAAACAAATTCCGGTCGCGAGTACGCCTGTACTCGCTGTCTATTCCATATTCAAAAGTCAAAGTCAAATAAATTATTTCAATTAGGCACAAAAATGGCACTTTTGAACGTCAAAATTTTACAAAAAAATAAGTAATATTTGATTCTAGTCGCCCATTCCAAAAGGTAGTTTTCGTATGGAGAAGAATGGGCAAGAAATTCAAATTCTTCTTTCCAATTGATGTTATTTTCACTCAAAGAAATATCTAATTAAGTTGTTTCAGAATAACTGGTACTTACTATTGAACAAGTTATAAGAATGATTGAATTTGTAGAGTCAATTATTTTTGTAAGTTGAGGTTTTAGTCTTCTTTATTTTTCATGTGGTTAGTGACTAACCTGATGTCAGAGTCGTTATGCCGCCTATGGGCCCTGACTAATACAAACACAATTATCACTTGCTTAAAAAACGGTGAAGGAAAATATCGTGAAGTAACCGGCATGCCTGAGAGACTGATATTTTTCGACGGCATGTGAAGCCAAGTCAGGTTTTAAAGTATTATTGTTATTTATTGATTATCTAGCGACCTGCCCGTACAGCACACGATTTTTACGCCTTGAAAAAAACATAAAGATGTTGTTATTACATAAAAGTTTAATATTAATGTAATAGACACATAAATCTTCCGTAATAAATTCTATAAATGATAGTAATAACCGCACCAAAACCATTGCGCAGGTAAGAAGAACAACGCGGTGACACATACAGACACGAAAAGTGACTTTAATTTATAATATATATAGAGTATAGATAATCAAGCCTATTTATCTTTCAAAAACATTTTTGTTTACATGTTTGGTAACGCAATTGTATACTCGGGACATAGGTGCGTTCATGTTCGTGAACGGGCGCCGTCAGTTGAGACTGGTCATCTCTTAAAATTAAAAATCAAAAACGATTAAAAATAAGCCCTAGAATCAACAAGAGTAATGTACCCAGGATTTTGTAATTTCTATATTTAAAAGAGTGTCCTTGGAGTTTCTTGTCCGTTTTTCTCCATAGAGATCTACGTTTTGGAATGGGCAACTAGCTTCAACTTTCTGACTAACTGACTCTTTGACAATTCAAAAGTGCCTGTAAAGGGTTTAAATGAAATAAATGCTTTGAGTTTGAGTTTCGCTCTTTGTATGAAGCCGACCTTCTGCACCTATCTATTCTATGGTACAACCGACCTAGCACGTGAGGGTTACAATTTAAAGCTCATAAAAGTTTATTTAAGGGTTATGGTGTTATGAGCCTGCTGGAATTTTCTAGAACATTGTTTCTATGGTTTTAATGTTATGAATTTTACAAGTTTCGGGACGATTTGGTAGGAATGATGTTGCGCAGTTGCCTATGTTATGTAGTGTTTTGAGAATCTTGTTAGGACAGCCGGACAACACATAAATAAATCTTAGTAACGAATGTCTATTCACATTCTTAATGATTTCCATTACCACGGCTACAACCAAGAGAAAAGTTATGTTAAACTCTATGTCATTTTACAGGTAAAAGCTGTACACCTGACTTTCTTAAAAATTGGTTTTCTTTAGATGATGTTATAAAATGGATAATGGACTTTGCATTAATCATAGCTATTTTAAAAATACTTAGATATTTCCCACATATTATTAGACAATAAAAAAGAATTGCATTCGGGTAGTCGATTTTTTCAACTCAAACTATCGCAGTTCACTGTTGGACCTCTTCAAAAGGCCTCTTCCAGGCTGCGCCATAACACCCTGTCCTCCGACTTACGCATCCAGTCTGGACGGTTCTTAATTTCGGGCTATTTCTATTTTTCTATTTTACAACTATGGTTGCATGCATGGCTAAGTAATTACAGCTGCACGGGTCGATCCATCAGGTTAAACTACGCTTGCCGAGGTTCGTTTGTGGATGGGTGACCATATTTACATATCGAGACTCCTCCGTGCCTTGGAAAGAACGTTAAGCCGTTGGTCCCGGCTGTTATCCGTGGATCTTTGATAGTCGTTACGGGTCGTCAGAAGCCCGAAAGTCTGACAACCAGTCTTACCAAGGGGTATCGTATCACCCAATTACTGGGTTGTGGAGAGATAGGCAGTCGCTCCATATAAAATACTGGTATTCAGCTGCATCCGGTTAGACTGGAAGCCGCACCAACATAGTTGGGAAATGGCTAGGCAGGTTAGTTATGCATGAAGAAAAGTATCTACTTACAGCATACCTGCAGTAAATTGAAAGCGAGGCAAAATCTATAGATCTGTCTCGAAGTTCTACATAGTTTACCTAGACTTTCTGAACGAACAATGTCTAGTGTCTCCTGGCCATTGCAAAACTCAAGATAGGTCTATAAAACGCCCGTCTTTATATTTTACATTCAGATATTTCATCTTTAATCTATGTAATAACATAACACAGGTGAGCAGCGAGCACAGTTCCCCTCCACTCAATCGTAAATAGGAGGGAGAGGTACTTATTCATCCCTTATTATTCCCTATCGACTCGAGTGCTGAACAAATTCCCGATACATTTGTCTTTTGGCTAATTATTCAGAAACCCTTCAAATTGCTACCAAGCTTAGTCATGAAAAAATCTTTTTACCAACCCATATTCACAGTAATGCAAGGAAAAATCTACTTTATTTTCTAGACTATAATGCTTTAGACAAAAGAATTTTTAATTTTGGTAAGAGTTCTACTGAAGAGTTTTAAAAATGTATTTGCTGTTCAAAATACGCAAATCACTTTTACTGCCGTCATAATAAGGTACAAAATGGGTTTCGTGAAATGCTAGGGGAACTTGGTTGAAAGTATTTTGGAGGCAATTAAGTAGAGTACCAGGAAAAAAAACGGTATCTTTGTAATAATTATGTAAAATATGATGTCAGTGTTTTCAGGGAAACTGCTGAAATAGGAAGAGTACATTTAATAGAATACCACTTCATTAGTGTTGAGTGAATAAGGGTTGTTCATTAAAACTAATGCAAACTTTTAAGAGGTAAGAGAGAAAAAGAAGTGAAGATTATAGCAATATGTAGAAAAATCTGAGTTGTTTTAAGAGATTAGTCTCTTAAAACAACTCAGATTGTTCTACATAATTATCATAAATGAAAATTTCTTAAAATAAGACAAAATTATCCATTTAATATTTAATGAAATTATCAATCATAGAACTGCCACTAAGGAACTAGCCCAATTCTTGACCTATTTGGGTAAATAAACATTTTTTTTTCTTGTTTCTTTTCTTCCTTATTGGTAAACGAATCCAATTAATTGGTCAATGAAGCCAATGTACCATACTCATAGAAAAGTGCCCGCCGTTAATATGGTACTTAAAGTATTTATACATAAAGCTTTGTAGAGCGTCATGTGACAGGCCATACCGATGTGACAGTCCATACCGATGTGACATTCTCATTCTTAAACTAGATGTGCCACATTATCGCCTAGGTACTGTACCTAGTTTTCCGAACACTGACCACATACTCAACGTTGTTGGATTATTTAAACAGACTGACAGCTATAACACTCGTAGTAGATGGGCTGGCAACCTGTCAGTGTTGTATGCTTTAATAATTACTACAGATATGACAAAGGCTAGTGCATATGCTAGAGAGATTTCGCAATGAAACTAGACCTGAAAGTGACGTATACATAATATTATATTCACGTATTTATTAATAATAAAACTGTCTTAATATAGCAAGTTATTGAGAAAATATACAGCTCTAATAACCCACTTTTAAATCCTTATTTACCACTTCATAACAACACAAAAATGCTCCAAATGCTTAAGTTCACAACTTTTATTATTTCTCCACAAAATTAATGTGACTTTACAACGGCGATATTGTCTTCCCCAACAGACTTATGTACAGTGAATTACTAAAAAGATTAACGCCCCGCACCATAAAAGAACAAGAAAAATCCACACAAAACTGCGCATTCTCTAAGAAATATAACTGCAATATTAACTATAAAACCAAATCTTTTGTGAACCATACAAGCTCAGACTTTAAAAACCATTATAACATGACCTCTGTGCCCGAAACATTTACTTGAAACCTGAGCTCTTTATTAAATGGTTCTGATACGTTATGCCCAGTTTATGTTGGAACATGAGTAGCGGTATCTGCTCGCGATTTTGGTTTGTCTAGTTCATAAGTTGGGAGGTGAGGTAGGTCTTCATAAAATGGATGGTGTCAAAACATTGTTTCATGTCAAGAATTGCTCTCAGGAGAGGTAACGTTTCTAAAAATGTGTTTTATACTGATGTCGGGTTTATTCCGCGGGAATGTTTGGGATATTACACAATTTGGAGATGTATACGGTTTTTTATGTCTGTTTTTGACTAAATTCGGGGAAAAATATGGAGTGTTAAAGTGATTAAATTTTGTATGAGTTAGTGGTGAAGAGGAAAGTACCTATGTCTTGGATAAACAAATCCTTTTCCTGAAGAGTACACATTTTCATGTAATTCCATAACTAATTACAATGTTTTTCCTTCCATTTGAATTACCCAATCTATTTACTTGCGGATGAATCTTTTGACGCTATATTTTAGTTTTTACTAATAGTTTTAGGTTAAGATGTTATATTTTTAGTTTTGGACGTAACGTAGTAAATATCTATTTAATACATTTATGGTAGGTACGTAAGGTTGTAATTTGAATTATTTATCCAAAGGCAAAATTACAAAAATAAATTTATTGATATTGATTTATCAATTGATTTAAAGACGTCCACTCCTAAAATATTGATGATCAGTCTGATGGTCTTTCAAAATTATACGTATTTCTTTAGTATCACTGTTGAAATTATATTTAAATAGTAATATATAATGGAAGTGTGAATCCTACTTCCATGCTTCAATGACATTGACTTCGTTATAATAATGTTGCTTCGTCATAGATTTCCACTTTTGGAAATACATATTATTTAAATTATATAATTCGTGTTTATTCAGATGGCTATTATTAAGTATCTAAATATAGCAACAGACGATCATCATTATTTTATTGGTGGTAGTGAGAGTGCTAAATTACACCTAACGAAAATATACATTATAAATTTTTGCAGTTTTTACACTTCGTGACATGTTACAGGTAAACTAAATAAAAAGTGGTCGTGGATTTAGTTTAGCACATGTTAACCCGGATGAGGAAAAATAATAGGAAGGTTACAATTTATTAGGGAGAAGGCGATTCGGCACTTTGTGTCCCCAAGGTTCTTTGGTCCATTCATGAGTAAGCCAATATTATAACCAAAACACTGCTGGTTTATTCAATTGATATAACATAGACAAAGTATAGCCTAAAAATTGAGATTCAATTCAATTCAATTATTCAGTAACAATTTTTACATCGTGTCTGGCACGGTTGGCGCAGTGGTTAAGAGTCCTATTACATTTTTTTACGGAAATTCATGATTTTTGACCATGTAATTTTCAGCAGCAGTAAGATATTTTAATTATTTGATTATAATAACTATAGTGCCATTCTCTTTCTTGTAAGTTGGAGTTACACATTATTTTCGTGTAATTTGCTGAATTGACGCGGAATATATAGTACTTTAATTTAATTTATTGTAATTTTGTCTTATTATATTGAGAAAATTGAGAAACAAAAACTAATGAAACGTATTCACTATAGATCGAAGTTTTATATCATATTAGTTTATTTGATTTAATTGTGTTTATTTGGAATATAATGGACATGAAAATCAAGACATTTATTTGTTTTCTTTTCGACTTTTCCTTGAAAACTCAAGGAATTTAAAGAAATTCTAGAACTCCAATAAACAAGTAAAACATTCAAGTTATCGTTTAGTAACTTTCGCTTTTATTAGAACTGATTGAAACAATGTGAATTTGAGCGTCAAAGTTCCATTGCCGACGTTTTTCCTTGTAAACTGAGTTCGTAAAATATTCATAGTAAATTACACGACATGAAAAGTTAAAATGTGCAACTCCAACTTACAATAAAGAGAATGGCACTATCGTTATTCATAATCAAATAATTCAAATATCTTACTGCTGCTGAAAATTACAACGTGAAAAATCATGAATTTGCGTCATAAATGTAATAGGACTCTTAAGTGATTGACTGCTGCGCTGCGTGTCGCGGGTTCGATTCCCGCACGGAACAAAAATTATTGTATGACCTACAAGTAGTTGGTCTGGGTCTGGCTGTTTGTGTATGTGAGTTTAAATGTTTGTAAACGCACCCACGATACAGGAGAAATTCCTAATCTGAGGCAGTTTTTTATAAAAATAAATAAAAAAAACTGTAATTAAATATATAAGAAACATCAAGCATGCAATCTATAATTTACAATTATCCAAATTACATTAAAATCACAATAATAATAAAAAATATAAAAATAAATGTCAATTCATAAAATTCAATAAAATGTTCATTTCAAATCAATAAAATTATGATACTTTCGACTTTTGTACGAGTATTAATTTATAATTCATCAATAGAATATATTGAATATATTCTATTGATGAATTTATAAATTAATACACACAATATATTATATTCTATACGAACTTATTTCACAAGAACCGTTTAAGCTTATTCCGAAACCCACTTGTAGAAGTATAATCATACTAGATTTTTGATTTCTGTCGGCAGTTTATTGAACAGTTTTAATGACTTGTGGCAGGCGCTGTGCTTTACAACGTTCAGGTGAGGCACTTGCTTCATCTGGAGATCTTTTTTTCTTGTACTCTCCCTTTTTTGTCTTTCATCTCCAGTCTCATATTCGCTGATTGCTTTCTCTAGGTATGAAAGCTCTTGTTTCCACTTTAACTGGCTATCGATATGGACTCCCAGAAACTTAACCACTGGGTCCACGTTCACTGTTTCTCCATTTATGACGCAGTTAATGCTCTCTTTATTTTTGGAAGTAGAACGAAAAAGTATTACATTGGTTTTACTGGCATTCACTTTAAGCATGTTAACAGCAAACCAGCTATGGAAGATATCTAAGGTTTGGTTAGCTATGGAATTAAGAGCGTGTATACTTTCAGCCAAAACAACTGAATTGGTATCGTCGGTAAACACCACAATATGAATAGATCCCGCAGCTCTTGTGGTACGCCAGTGTGCACAGAAGACAATTTGGGACCTATATGTTTCCTCACTTTCACCATTTTTACCTGAGGTTATTTCTGTTTCCAAGAGTAATGATACCTAATTAACCTGAATCATAACCAAAAAGCCTGGTTATGGAGATTAATTGAACGTTCTCAGCCATTGCTAATAATAGAAAAATTGAATTTCAGAAACTAAATTCATCCTCAAAATATAAGTTCTTCGTAAGTAAGGAGCTAGTTATGACTCCCTTACAATTGGGTTTATCCGAACAAAAAACGGATAAAAACATTATTCCGGGTGTGGGTCAGCAAAAAGGAGTTCAATTTAATACATTTTATTACAGTGAAGACCTTTCTCCTACCGAAATAGACCTCACATTTATTCTGGAAGATAAGAGTATCACGATTCGATTCCCACTTCAATCTCCATTGGTTTATTTCAATAGTCTATCAAGGGGTAATATCGTAAAGGCCCTGCAATAGACAGTGGACACGAACAAAGTTTGGGAGTTTTAGAGGTGAGATAAAATAGTTTTATTACAGGAACACATAAAGCATTTGTGAAGAGGTTTATGAAGATTTTATGTTGGTGCGAAGGTATAAAATATTATCAGGCTGCTGTCGACTCAGTGATTTTAAGGGCTGAGGGACTGCCAGGGGTCGTTAAAAGAGAAGATATAACGTCAGTCGTGGTAAATTGAATTACCCGTGATATTATATTCTTGGTAGCTTCTTTGGACTAATATTGTCAGTAAGAAAATATTACGTAAAACGTCTGGAACTGCTGAAATTAAAAGATAAAATACTGCATCAACAAGCAGTGTTACAGAAGTGTTAGAAGAACCATGCCATTTGGAACAAAACAAAATTCTGCTCCTTTTTCGACCCTTTAAGAGGTCATTACTATTGATGGAAAGTTCAATTCGTATTTTATTTATTCCCTTGTATTTGAAACACATGGTAGGATTGAAGCAAATGCAAATGATAATAGACATTAGAGTTTATATCACCCAGCAGTAGCAGTGGGCTAAGTATCTGATACTGATGATTTAAAAGATCAAATCGTTACCATTTTCATTAGAATTTAACATAAATTAGAACCTTGTCTAAATAACATTAAACACGAAGATCCAACAACAGCCTTAAAAGATGTTAAAACTATAACTCAATCTACCAAAGACGCTGCCCATTGGAACATTACACAACTCTGACAGAATATTTTTCCTACAAGATTAATGTTTTGAAAACTTGGCTAATTTTCTTGAGTTTTAATGAATTCTCTTTGGCGTGACATTTGCGACCTTTTTAAGTTATTTTCTTGGATGTCTCCTTGGATTTATTGTAGCTCTTCGATCAGTTGTTCTGTCAGTTGGTATTAAGTTTTGGAACTAAAGAATTTGAATATTATCCGAAGAACATTAACTTTTTTTTTTGGTGTAACTTCTCTGGGTATTGAATTTGTTTCTAGAAAGTTAGGTTATTGGTCTTGAATTATTAGATATGTATAGTCTCAGCTAGATATGATAACTTTATTATTGGTTTTATTAGATTTTTATTAAACTTCATTGAGTGATGTATGAACGTAAACGAAGCAAAAGGAGTATTTAAAGATCGTAGCAGGTGGCGTTTTGTAGTTTCTACCTACCCCCATGGGCAAAAAGGCGGGAGTTTATGTAACATAATACATACCTTGTGTAGGTAAATTCTAACGATATATGTTTATAAAAATATATATTATATATTCTAACTTAATATTATAAATGCGAAAGTGAGTTTGTTTGTTTGTTACGCTTTCAAGTTAAAATGGCTGAACAGATTTGGATGAAGTTTGGCACATGGGTAGACCATAAGCTGGGTTAGGATATAGGATACTTTTTATTTCAATATTCTCACGGGATCGACTTATGCGGGTAAATCCACGGGGCGCAGGTGTTTGATAATTGGCAATTTGATAATTTTATTCGATATGAAGAATAATACTTTTTTGGCTACGCTTATTTTTATGGGAATATTATTAAAAAATGTTAAATAATGGTATCATCATTCCTCAATAATATTACTTAAAGCTACATAGCTATTCTCGGTTTATGCATCTGCTATCATTATCCCATCACACTTGTTGGTCAAATATCATCCACACAACATCCACCTGGGAAATATCTAGAGCTTGTATCTCAAAAATAACACGCAAACTTTAAAAAAAACATCCACTTACCAAAAACCGAGAAAACATCGTACACAGCCCACGAAGTCACGAAACATTAATCACTAACAACAACACTGAAAACACAATAAATTCCAAAACAACTTCACGGAAAAACATGAAATTACATAAAAACTAAGAAAAACTACGGTTGGGGATCGAACCTGTGTCCCAGTAACCCTCAAGGCCGTCGGTTTTATTCCGAGACGTTTTACGACCCACCAAGAGTTACGACTTTTCGGCTAAGACGGGGTTGCCAAATTCGTCTGTTAAAAAGTCCCTTGAATTTAGCTAAAAATACCCCCTGAAACGAATGCGTGAGATGAATACTTGAATTCTTTTGTTGTGATGTGTCAATCTTGGTGAATAATAAATTAATACACAATGTAAACTATACGTGAAAATCGTATCTTACGAATACTTATTTGCAGAATTTTTCATCTTGTTGGTCTAGTGCTCGCAAGCGTTTCTGCTAAGCATGACGTTCTGGATGCCATTCCCAGGTCGGGCAAGTTTTATGGAGCTTCTTCATCAGACATTTCTCAGTAACAGCCCTAAGTCTAGGTATGTTCCGGTTGATGGCAATAAGCTCGTCCCTATTACATGAGACTTAAACATAACTGGAAAAATGTGAGTGTACTATATAGGTCTATGTCTTCATTAAACATGAAAGATGTTAGAATTGGAATTGTTGCTTTCAGCTGGCATGCGAGATACTTTCAAGATTTTTTAGCTAGAACAATACTCAAGCATGAAACTTCATATGAAACTAGATTTAGGTAAGTATGAAATCTGTTGGCTTTGAATCGACCAATGTGTTCTAAAATACAGGGGGCTCTAGTGTGCATAAAATACGAAATATCTCGTTGAATGCATCCTCTTTTTATTTTCTTCAGTCTTAATAAAGTTTATAATTTATTTGCAATAGGTATTGGTACAATGTAGGTCTTAGGTAATAGAGTAATTAAATATTCTGATATGAACTGATTTAAGTTAAGGATTTTCGTAAAGCCAACTATTTTGATCCCATAATGTTACAAATGCATATCCTGACATACAGAAATCGTTATCAAAGCAGTTGATGAAAAGGTAGCAAGGTGACACATTGGTGACCAATTGGAGCATAAAGGACTGTGTTCAGACTTTTCTTGTAGTCAGACGCAGTTAAGTTTTTTGTAGTTAACAAAGCAACTATTCTTCTTTTCGTGTGTTTAGTAACTAACCTGGTGTCAGGGTTTTAAAGCTGCGCATGAGCCTCTAACTTGGTTACACATGCTGTCGAGAAATATCTCTCAAGCATGCCGGTTTCCTCAAGATGTTTTCCTTCACCAGTTTTTGAAGTATGTGATAATTAATTATACAATACGCACGTGAATCCGAAAAGTCACAAGGTGCGTGCCTTAGGTTCGAACTTGAGACCTATGACTTTGCAATCCGATGGTCACACCACCATCATCATCACTGCTATAACCGAGCAATTACTTGATTTTTATAGACTGGAAACTGATTTGTAGTAAAAGTTAATTTCGTCAACAAACTTTGAGTGCAAAATACTAAACAAGCTCAACAGGAAATGTTAACATTTGTATGAAGTTCGCAATTTGCAGATTATGGCACATATGAAAGTTTTTCCGGAAGCTAGCTGAAACTGAAATAGGAGTCGTATCTTACTACGAACTACGCACGCACGTTAAGCCGTTGGTCCGGTGCCTAATCTCTCTCCGGTCGTGTCGGATTTCCGTCCCATCGGACTATGAGAGTGAGGGAAGAGAGACCTTTGTCTGCGCGTACACTAGTGCAATATAATTTGTCACGCGTACATGGCTAGTCTCCGCTGAGATTAGCTGCCACGGTGCGAACTATTCGCAATTACAAGTAATACAAATTAGTAGATACGCATTCAAAATGATATTTCTATTCTTGTCTACAGACCAGAGCTTGTATAAATTACCAAACGACGTAAATCAACTCCAGTCAAAACCTTCCACAATAACATTCCCAAACATCACAAATAGAACCAATTTCTCCCACCAGTCAAGCACATTTTTATTTACTAGTAACACTGAAACGCTTGTCCCGACCTCTCGCCCCCTGTAAATTTAAATTAAGACATTCCCTTTGTAAATTTTAAGTAACGTTTGCTTGCTCCAAATGATTTTGTTTCTGACCAGCCACGGGTTAAGATGTTGCCAAAGTCTTTAAATTTAAAACCGAGAATAAATTCAGGAGTCCAAAATTGTGAATTTATTTTAACCAAACTCGGAATGTGGGGAGATTAAATTGTTTTGTCTTTGTACGTACGGAATTTACGGTCAATGAAGAAGGAGACTTTGTGGAAGAGGAGTTTTACACTGTATTTAGGTGTTAATGCAAATATAGTGCTATCTCAGAATCTGCATCCATGATAAGTCTGTTTTTGAATTTATTTATAACAATCCTACTGACTTCTGCAATGTTGATATAAATTAAATGTCCTTTATTTAGCTCACTGATAATAAGTTATTTTTCTTCTTCTCCTTCGCTTTCCATCAGATGAGATCGAGGTCAAAAGTGGTATCATTGAAATTAAGTTGGCCTTGTGCTTTTCTGTACATATGTTGCAATTAACCTTATACAGAAAGAGATTCTGCTTAATCAATTCTCTCAAGTAATATTCACTATTCATCCATAAATTGTCACCGTGAGGAAACCGGCAGATCCTAGAACCAAAAATTGGACGACATGTGACATCTACCAACCAGAACTGGGCCCGGGCCGTACCGGGTGGATCATGGCCCACTCCCTCTCAGGGTGGAGGTATGTGCCCAGCAGTGGGAACATTATAGGCTGATTATGCATCCATAACTGCTGCAAAAAATCCTTCTCTTTTTAAACAAGGTTAATAATTTAATCTCCAACAAAAATAGTATGAAAAGTAAGTGCTTCAGAGAAACAAAAAACAAAATAAGCAGGTTAGTTATTTTTGCCGACAAAGTCAATAAAAGGATCAATCGGAGCCCGTCGAGCAATTATAGTAGACGTTGTTGGAACGAAACATTTAGAGCTAACAATCTGAAGGCAAACGCCGAGTTTGATAGCTGTTGACTAGAGGGGCTGAGTTATGAGAGAGGAGCGGTTTTGGAGCTAGGGATATTGAAGATGCTGTTGGACACATGCAGCTTATACAATTTATTTATTGAAATGAAATGATAGGAGTAGTTCCTGAAAATCAGCACTGCTGACAATAGGTTCGTCCAAAGTCACAGCAATTTGCTGAGCAACGAGTTCATCAATCCTCCAGTTTTAAAATTTTAACAAAACAATTGGTTTTGTTAAAATTTTAAAACTGGATGATTTTCTAGTTGATCTGAGAAGAAATGCAGAATTTTAGACTTATTAAATACCCAACTTTTACACAATGGTGATACAGATATCAGGCTTAGTGCCCTAAAACCTTTTTACCAGATCATCTTTGGGATAAAAGGAAATGTCAATGTATAATGAAATGATAGAAAGCAAGTAGGTAGTTGAAATTAAATAACGCTATGACAGATGGTGAAAATTGGATTGGTAAAGAATTTACTTAGACAAGTACCGCCTAGTGATAATCCTTAATAAGGCTAAAAGGCTCAACGTTCCAGTCTAATCTCCCGGTCTAATTTAAAATACGAACAGAATAATTAGTTACTTGTAAAATGATAGACGTAATGATAGTCTGACTCCTGACATACCTACATAGGTGTACCTACGCCTACTTCAGGAGTCAGATGTTTCAAACATGTTTCTCTAACCTATTGTGTCAATAAAGAATTATTATAGACGTCCTATTTAAAGAGACTTTGATTTATACACGTGTGTTAGCTTTGCACCTATTAACGTAAAAGTTAATTATTCTAAGTTTATAAAAGTGTAAGTGTACAAAGGTTGTTTAAATCCCTAACTTGTGCCAATCACAGAATCTTTGAGGTGTCAGTTAAGTAAGATGTTAGTACTAACTGCTTGTTTAACCCTTTGATGTTAGTTTTATCTCCGAACTTTGAAGTGTTGAGGCCTGGTGGATTTAGTGCTTAAGCTGTAACTTTGACAAGGCCGTCTGTTTAGTTTGCATGTTTTTACAGGATTTTTTCTGTTAGCAGGGCAACATTTTTTTTGCTGTTTCTATAAATGGTGTCAGAAGGATATAGTTACTAAAAGTGAAAGGAAATTAAATTCTGTATTATTTCTTTTGCGGTAAAATAAGATTTGATTTTCTTTGGAAAAAATATACTGATAATTATTGCGAAAATTTGAACACTTTGTAGGTAAAATATATGATACCTTGGCTAAAATAAAATAATAACACATCTTCTTTTTTTCTCTCGTAGTATTACGAGCTATAAGAAAGTAGTTCATTGCGTGTTGAAAACTTATGAACAAAACGGGCCATTGATTTGTACAGCGTTGTCTCTGTTACTCTTACACCCTCAGTAACAGACTCTTTTTAAAACTCAACGTGTCATGTTCTTCTTAGCGAGTCCATGATAAACTTAATTGAGTCTACCCAGAATTTTGGTACTGGGAGCTTGGCGCCATCAGTTATAATAATAAATTATTATTTTTTTCACTTCAGAGACACAAACGTCTGTATATCTTTGGCTCTTGTTCTAGGACTTCCTGTATCACAAGAGCCAGATTAGTTGCGTCAGTCCCTGTATCGTGCAGACAGCAGGATACGCAGAACACGATATTAATGTCCCATTGACCTATAATTTCGCCCGGGTATTATAACTTGTCCCACACAAGAAAACCTTGAGGTGTGTTTCAGTTAGCACACTGTTAACTGAGTCGGCACCGCCTTGTTCACCCTTTGATGTAACTTACATCTTTAACCTTTGACTTTGCTACTAAGCAGTACTTTGCTTTTCCATACGTAAGCAGATTTGACTTATTTTTATAAATCAAGAGAATTGTTACCTACTTTAATACAAATGTAATTTCTATGTATTCCTCAAAATGAAACTTATAGAGAAGTATGAAAGGAGAAGACATGTTGCGCCAACCACTATACATTGGGATGAGGGCAAGAGAACGATGAAATCCAGACTTCTGGCTGCCTGTAAATGATGATAATGATTTTGGAAAAACTAGACAGAAATCCAGTCTTTACATTGGTCCTGAAAATTTACTGAAAGAAAACCCCAATAACACTGCCCGACCTTAAGATCGAACCCAGGACCCAAGCTTAACAGTTTTGCAACTACTGTAACCAACAAGGCTGTCCTACTTTCTAAGACCAGATAGAGTTTAGACCTTAAGTCCACCGTAGCCGGTCCTAAGCCCATTTGAGAAAGGAGGAAGGTTGGCTTCCACCAGCGTACACCCAATATCACTCAAAGATATGACAGCTGTCAAGTACGCCAACGCCGAGCAATAGGCGGCGGTAAATTAACCTACGTACTTCAAGCAGCGGGGCCATAAGGACTATTCCCTAATGGGAACCCACTACGATAGAAATCCCAAGAGAACTCCATGATAAAAGTAAATGATGAAAATGCTGTTATGTCGGGTGATCCGGCCGACTCCCGGCGCCCATTGATACCTGGGTCAATGGGTGTCAAATATGCTCCTTGGCAGTGTGTCAACAGTGTTAAGGTGGTAAATATTACTGAAGGCAAAAAGACACCATCCATACGTCCCAAACACAGCAAAAGTGCTACGAGTACAACACTCTAACGTTGGTATGCTATGTCAGACGTGTCAGACTCTTACTGCCTAAAACCCACCCGTGTTCCTTCAGTTGCATGTACTTGCCAGAGGCCACAGTATCCCTTTCGGGCTTTCTCGCGATAGAAAGAAACACCTGGTGTGGTGCTGGCGCCGCCTACTATGGATACCATGGACAGCCCACCGCACAGATGTCTCGATCCTGAAACAACTAAAATTAGAGAAAGCACAACAACTGTCTTCAACCTGCCTGCAACGTGTCGTGAGATACTTCGGCCACATTGCTCGCAGAGGTACCAATAACATGGAACGGCTACTGGTGACTGGGAAAATAGAGGGCAAAAGACCTAGAGGCCGAAGTCTAAAAAGGTGGTCGGATCAAATATCCGAGCATTTGGCGATACCTATCAGCGCCGCAATCCACCAGGCCACTGATGAAAAAGGACCGTTGACAATTTGATAGCTCATAATATGATAATAGTGGCTTATTACTGTCCTTGTCAGGCCCATTAGCCTATCTCTGTTATGTGGGTATTAAAGGACTCTTCTTGTATAGAGAAGGCACGTGCATTAATCACAATCCTTGCTCAAGGCAGATGGGCGATTTCAGACTTATATTAATTTATGTACGAGTAAGTCCACGTTTCTTCACGATGTTTACATAACTCAGAAAGTATATAACTCATAAACTCAGAAAGTACATATGAATACTGAGTACTTGCCCGGATTGAACCCACAAGTTTGTCATAAGATACGGCCACCCAAAATTATACGATTTATGATTATCAATAAAAAAATAGCAAAAAAAAAAACACGCCTTAGAAAAAATTAAGCATGCCTGATATGCATTTAGCAATAATAATATAATGATTTCTTGTTACTTACGCTGGGTCTAATAGACACTATCATCACTACGCTCCATCTCCATAAGCAAATTAAAGAAAAAGAAAGAAAGAAAGCAAATACATTTATTTAGTACAGACTAAAGAAACATCCAAGCGGCATTTTATCTGCCCGTTCCCTGTGACGTCACACCAGTCGCCTCACACTCGAATGTGATTGGCCAAATGTAATAAGTGAATGATACAATGTACTGGACGTCGTTGATTTCATTCTGTTCGATTTTCAAACTTTTATCTCGTTCACGTGTTTCTTACTTTGTGTTTTGTTTTTGTGGAGTTTGTTCGGTTTTAGATATAAACTTCTTGGTTTTCTGTGCTCCTAGTAATTCAGAACCTAAGGATAACTCACTTGGCGTTCTATTCGCTTATACACTGGTTACCTATTTTCTTTCCTAGTTAACACTATCACGCCAGTTTTCTTTGAAAGGGTAAGCAGAGGTGTTTTGAACAGAAATGTAATAGACAATTAATAAAACAAAATTATAAAGCCTGATGGTAAAAATTACTAACTTCCATACAAACTTTCATCCCCTATTAATTTTCATAAATCCTTTCTTGATGCTCACCTTCGCTAAAAAGGGAACTTCTGTGCAAAGTGCAAAATTTTATGCTTCTAGACCCAGCGGTTGAGGCTGTACGTTTTCTGATGAATTTAAGTTTTTTTTTTTTTTTTGTAATGTCAAAATGAATGGTCATGGTTAATACGAGTGTGTTTTGCGATAGGATTCTTGTTCATCTCTAATCTTGTTATTTTTTTTAATGTTTTGCACATTTCATGACCAACCAACCAATCCCCCATCATTATCACTTAAAATACTTAATACCTACTCCGTCCTAACACAGTCATGTAGCTGTATCGACCTATGTACAGCACCACGGTAGTCTAAATCTGCGTAAGCCGGCAAGCGGGACTTTACACGTCATATACTTTGCATTCGTTCTTGTTTTTGAAAGGAAAAACTTGGAGATAGGCGGCCGGTTACACCGTTACGATTTTCATACTGTTTTGTTTTCGTATTAAATGTAGAACGTTTAAGTAAGAATCCAGCATCGAAGAGATCGAGTTTCAATGCATTTGACAGAACGGTTAAAGAGGTGCCATGTAGTACCTATGTTTTTAACAGAATTTTCTCAGTGTCTAGCAGGTCGTTGTAAGGTACACATTATTAATAGCTAGTTTAATGGATATTTTTCGTAAAGAGACCACTATTTTACCTGTCGAAATCGATACACAGAATTTAACAAAACTTACATCTTAAGACAACAGAGATCGTATGTCCTGCCAATTTTGACTGGACCCTAATCCTCAGACAAAAACATTACCCTCATTTTGGACTCCCACAATCAGGTAAAAAGGTGAACAATGTTTGTCAAGACATAACACCATTCCCATCATTTTGTTACACGATTACAGTATAACGGTGTAACGCACAGCTAACCCTCCGACCTCCCACTTAAAATAATACCTTCATTTGCGACATTGCATACGTTCGCTTACGTCGACGTTCAGCAGAGAGTGTGCGACAATAACCCGCGGTGTTAGGCGACAATACCCGTACGATAGATGCTGAGCTATATTATTATATCACTGTTTTAATTATGGAATAGCCATCTAGTTTGTACAGTTGGTACGGACTGACCATAGATGTTAAAGATCAGTTAAACTGTCGGATATAAAGTAAGAAAGCTAACCTAAAAAACCAAAATTATTAAAGCTTGGTAGAAGAAGACGTAGGTAGTCAAGGGTTGAGTGGGTAAAAATAAAAATAAATCGCTAGTCATGTTTCTGTACCTATTTAGGAGAATATTTTTTAATTTTTTAACACGGTCATCGTAAGAAGAACTTTGACAAATGATGATACTTATTTACGAAACAAAACAAAAGGAGTATGTAAGAATAGTAGCAGAGGGCGTTCTGTAGCTTCTGCCTGCCCGCATGGGAAGAAGGAATTTCTAAGAAAACTTCACGATAGAACAATTACCGGTGTCGCGTCACGCGGCAAGTTGCGCTAGTCTGCACAAGCCTTTAATGTATGTGAGTACGTGTTAGTATTTCGACTGGAGAGGTCAATCAACTTTGAGAGACACAGAGACTGAGTAAGCTGACCAAAAGTAGGTACTGAGTGAATAATATTAGCCCCATCAGAAAAAAATAAAAGAAAAGAAGGCCTGTCCTCTGAAAATAAATAGGTACCTAACAGTCAGACAGAAGCTCTGAAAATAAGACTGTTAATCCTATTTAAGGCTTTCGTTACGCTAGTAATTGACATGCTGAAAACAGTTGGCATTTATGCCACGTACAATTTATATCTTTCAGACTTGTTCTGTAGGATAAAATGTAATAATTCAATGTTGTTTTTTATTTATAAAATTATATTAAATTGAGTTTATTTTAGCTTCTTCATTAACTGGAAATTTTCATAACTAAATATCTAGATTACAATCACAAATAATTACCTTTATACATGAATCAAAAATACGAAACCCCGATCAAAGAACTTCCTGGAATTAAACGACAATTTCCTATAACCGACAGTCAACTGAGGTATACGTAAAATACGGCATCTAACGCGTACAATCCCTTCAATACATCTTTCCACCTGGCACTGCCCGCGAATTTCCCATACATTTGAAACAAAAGAAGCAACACTGTATTGTGCACACAAGGAAGGGGGCTAAGATGACGCTGGTCTGCTTAACGATTGTACTAGAAAACCCTCTGCAATAAAAAATAAGTTATTTGAGTGGATTTGAGTGATTTTTTATAGTCATTACATTATAGTAAACATTTCTTTTCTTTCTTTATTTTTAAAAAAAACGTTGCCTCGCACTAGGAATTTCTCCTGTATTGTGGGTGCGTTTATAAACATTTAAACTCATAAACACAAACAACCAGACCCGGAACCACTCGTACTCGTAGGTCATACAAGTATTTGTTCCGTGCAGGAATCGAATCCGCGACACGCAGTGTAGCAGTCAATCGCTTAACCACTGCGCCAATCGTGCCGTCTATAATCAAGTAATTCAATCCGTGTTTATAATCAAGGTTGTAGATCATTATCATGAATTAAGAATTAGAACATCACTTGTGTAAAATGAAACCTAGCAACAATGAGAATTAAAGTTTACCGAAAAATTACAAAAGAAGCAATTTTTTTTTTGTGGAATTGCGCATTTCAAAATGTATAAGACGAAATAAAATTTCTCCTTTTAGTCTTTAATTTTTTCCCTTTAGTTTCAACACGAAAACGAGAAAAAAAATAACCTTATTCGAAAGAACATTCTATCTTCACTTTTACGCACTTGCATCCCCACAGCAGCAGCTTACCGCCCCAACATTCTTACATTAATATACCAACTTAATATCATTACATTCATGTTTGACAAAGACGGCTAAAAGCCTCGCCTATGATATGTAAAGCGCGAGTTTTCATCCCTTGTTATTGTTTCATACTTTTGTCTTAGCTGTGGGGGCGAATTGGGACGAATGGGGTGAGTTGGGGCGAGTGTAGGTTGAATATTTTGTGGTCGATAATTTTCACGTAACAATTTGTTAGGATGTGTTAAGCGGAGATATTTTAGAAGTTACGATGGTCGTTGGTATGTTAATTTGCATGTTCAGGCTTAATAGGGAAACTTTTATCTTTTGGGTCTCGTAAAAGAACAAACAGATACTATAATTATTATCTTCATCCTCATTTTCAATAAACTCGTATTACATGGAACTTAAACTTATCTGGCAAAATGTAGGTTTACTATAGGTACACCTCTGCCTAAGCATTGGGGGAAAAGAGGATGTTATGCTATGTCAGGTACCCATTTTGAAGACGTCCTAATCCTTGTGGTCTAATTCGTTAATTATTTAGGTCAACTAGGTATTATTACTAATTTGGAAACCTTTTTTGAGCTCAAAATTGCAATTTTGCTTGTATCTCTGGTATGAGATTAATTTAGAATAAATGAGTCTGAGATTCTTATCCACTTATCACAAAAAATCCAGTTATTTTTAAACCTAATCTCACGAAAAAATGTTTTCACAAAGACTAATAAGTAGCTCAAAAGCTTTAAAAAATCCCTAAAGGACTAAAAATACCAGCAGTGTACGCGCGATGTAGCATAAAATGTTTCGTCCACAATGACGAATAACGTGCTATTTAATTTAATCATTCACTCACATGGTCACCGTTCACTCATTCGGCCCGACGGGCCTCGCGGCGCGTCTAATTTCATTCACTTTTTTGTCACTCTTAAATCATTCAGTGTGAATATTTTTTACTGTTGTAACATTTACTTTAGGTATTATGCGTTTACTTTTTATGTGTTTTTTGTCTGTATACGAGTAACAAATGCGCTTTTACTTCAATAGACGAATATCTTCTTGCTTCGAAATCGTATATAGTGGACCCATCATGAGGATATCATTATAGAGTTTAACATACAGTTTTGTTGTTTGCATAAAATGTTATTAGGCAAGAGAAGAGGTAGGTATTATGCTCAGCTAGAGACATATCGGTAGGTGATGTGGTTTCTACATAGCTGGAACAACATGACCTAAAAGCTAACCTCACCTAACCTTTTATCCTAAAATATTCTCTTTTCATCTCTTTGTGTCTAAAAAGGTAGAATTAGTATACGAGCTTTTATAATTCTAACAAAACAACCTAATTTGGTATTTCTGGCGTCTTTTACATTAATTTGTGATGTAGATAAACGTTTGCTAAAAAGATTTTTCAACGTGCTTTTCAAACATGAGTTTATGAGACCCTGTTATCCTCCACATTTTTATCCCACACACATCGAACAGATCATGCACTTGTAAATTCCTACTGATAATGAATTTTACGTTGTACCATACAATCGTTTTCCTGTGACAACCGTCATTTATACGACACCCCGCGCCTGGAGTGTTTCAACCCCTTCATTTAATATGCACCCCTAATAACTGGACACCATAATTAATATTGACAGATTTACTAAATGGTATTCATGATTTTAGAGACTGGTATTTTGTAAATCCATTACCTCTTTTACAGTTATTCACGGAGTTTCACAAGACTTTTCCTGTTCCATTTTATAACCTTGGATGCCATGGAAATTACCACACTGAAAACAATTGCCGATCATTTAAAATGTAATTTTAAGCTATCATCAAGGCATCGTGGCTAAATAATACCTAACTGTGCGGCTGTAAGATATTATTTAGGGTCGATTGAATGTAAAGCTACGCTTGCCGAGGTCGGCTTGTGGATGGGTGACCATTGAAAACATAATGTCGAGACCCCTCCGTACCTCGGAAAGCACGTTAAGCTATTGGTGCCGGCTGTCATTCGTAGATCTTTGCTGCGTTGTGGAGGTCAGATAGACACTCGTTCCATATAAAATTCTGGTATTCAGCTGCATCCGTTTAGAGTGGAAGCTGACCCCAACATAGTTAGGAAAAGGCTATGCAGATTGATACATTATCATACGCATTATATTTATTATCTTTATCTTCCAAATGATGAATGTCACTATGCTTGACAATCCCTTTAGCGATAACAGTACAACGACGACAGACAATAGAACGCAACTACCTAACCTCCATACAAAATTCTTTAGACATCCATTACCACAACCACGGTTGCAAAAGGGGTTTATTCTAAGTTGACGTATTTACAAAAACTTTTCAGAGTCGCCCATCTGGTAAATAGCTAGCGTGTTCTTAGTTTTAATTACATGTTCCTATTTGAGCCGAATTAAAACAAACTTTACATCAGCCCGCTATTCGCCTCCGCCACAACTTTTCACATTTGGCAAACATTTTTGAACAATTAACCTTTTAAAATTGTACTGTTTCGCCTCCAAAATAGGTTAATAGCGAGTTGCCAAGATACCACTTACGTTCCAACCAAGCCAATATAAACTCTACTCACTTGTAAAAGAGGTTCAAGTGGATGTAAAGTTATAATTGTTCTAGTAAATACCGTTTCCTTGCCCGGAGCAATTTGTCGGTTAATTTCTTATTATTTCAACTTTGGAACTGCTTAATTCTGTTGTCAGTTATGCTAGTGCAATTTTTCGGGCTTGTATGTTCGAGGTTGAAACAGGACAAATAAGGGATGAATACGGGGCGAACAGGGGGTAAATTAGGTTGTTATGATGTGTGGTGGGAATTAAGGAAAATGCGGGAAGATTTTTGCACGCAAAAGGTTAAGGAAATTAGGTTAACGTACACACATTCTAACATAATAATGTGACCGACACGCAGTGTTTTTTTTTTTTTTTGGGGACATGTTTGTGTGTACACAGAGTGATATTTTTAAAAGGAAGAAAAATTATCATAAATTACTTATGAAAGTGTAATCAAGGGACATTCATCATTTATTTATTTATTTAGCTACAACGGTTACAACCAATTACAGTAACAAACATTATAAAAACAGAAGAGACAATATTATAAACCACATTATAATATACAAAATTTAAACATGAAAACATAAATAAAATAAAAGAAGGTTAACAACACTGTCATAAATTCCTCTCACAGTACTTCTGACATACCAATAAAATCTTCGTCCATCCATCCGCAAACAGGTCGCCTGTTGGGTTAGAATCCAAGAGATCATTAAGCGCGGCCAGAGTGCGAGGAATTGGCGACTTAGCACGGGCAACAGTACGACATGGAGGCACAGCAAACAGCCTGTGCCTTCTGCCTCGGCTGTAATTGTCAGGGACAAAGAAGCGCGCCAGCACATCAAGGAGCTCAGGAGCGTCAATTGCGCCACGAAGCGTCTTACAGGCTATTATGATCTGATCTCGAGCTCGCCTTACCTCTAGCGAATTGTATCCGAGGCAACCCAGTAAGAATTTTGTCGGATAGAGGTAAGGATAGTAGCCGTGTTTCTGCTTATATAGGTACCTAAGGAACGCTTTTTGAACTTTTTCTAATAAAAGTTCGTAAGTCCTTTCATGTGGATTCCACACGCAAGAGCTGGTTTCCAGCTTGCTACGTACAAGCGCATTAAATATAATTTTTAAGGCTTGAGCGGTGCGAAAATCGCGGCAATTACGCAGAACAAAACCTAACCTTTGGTAGGATTGTTTCGCTACCATGGTCATATGGTCGTGGAAGGTGAGCTTTCGGTCGAATGTGACTCCTAGGTCTTTCATGAATTTTACTATCATTTCGCCTAACGGAAAACGAAGGCTGATGTCGGCCTTCAACCAGATCGAATTCCCGGTCCAGAGTACACCTCCGTACAGCTCCAAAAAGTGCAATCGATTCGAAATTAGGATCGACAAAATCAGTTTAGATATCGCAAAAAAACACAGCAATCTAATTGCGTAACACAGTTGCAATGCCTTTTATTTTGACAATTCAACAATATTCATTGTGTTATTAACGTTATTAGCAGATGAATTTTCAAACATAATTATGAAGTATAAATTTTCTAAATGTATTTAAAATTTATTTAAAAAATTCTCGAATTGTGACTGTGAGTGTGCCGCAAATTGGCAAACGTTAGGTAGGACGCCCTCAGGCTAGGTGGCAGTTGGATGAGAGTTGCCGAGAATTGAGCTGATTGGCGTGCAATTGAAGAGGACTATGTCTAGCAGTGGACCCAATCGGGGTGCTGTACAATCAATATAAACACTATAGACACATAAACACCGATTACGAGGGCGGTGCTTAATCAATACTCTAGTTTACAATCCTAAATCATGTTGATATAGCTAAACATTACGTTGTACACACAATATTAATAACTGTGCTCCAAAGCGGCCACAAAGCGGATTCCTATCAAACTGTGATGTATTCGCCGCATTGCAATCAGTAATGTTGGTTAAGGGTGGTACCAGAGTGAAGTGTTTAATGTGGAGGCTACTTTGTCATTGTTTTTTATGTTATCATCTCTAATACCAGAGTCATCGGAGATGCGTTGACATCCCAGAGACAACGGTATTACTAAGTATTATTTTATACTACATTGTAATTAAGCTTGTATATCATTTTAGAAGTATGTACATATGTACGTAAGTATGTTTTTTCTGATATTGTATGTTTATTTAAATTAATGAATAGTATATTTGTTATTTTTTTGTTTTTATGTATTTTATTTTCTCTCCTACTCTTAAACACGTTTCCTATCGCAGGTATGCTTGAAGAGATTTCTATAGATATAAGCATCACCTTTGTACATATTTTTCTATTTTGTGTTCTGCGACGATGAAACTGTGCCGGGTTCAAACAGTCTTCGTTGCACAAACCAGTCCTCGAATTACTTGGTGCGATTTTTTATTTTACGTCAATGAAAATACAGTCGCGAACGCAATGGAGAACGGAATGGCAAATGAACGACGCGATGACGACGCGACACGACGAACGAGTGTACTATCGTTCGTTTTCAAAACAGTCCTTACAATAAAAAATGAACTTTTCGTCACTGAAATACAGTCGATAATCTATTACCAGGTTGTCAATGCAGTCGTTCGTGATGGGACGGTCAAAATCGTGCAACTTTATGTTTGTTTACTTAAAGTTCAAAGTCGACTCGCAAGAACGATGAATTGGGATAACCACAAAATTTCCTGGAATTCGCAATATTTCATTAAAATAATAAAAGTCTATCCCAGCCAGTCTAAGCCTGGAAAAGTATGAAGGAAAGTTCATTTCATCGTATACTTAGAAAATCGATCGATAAAACGAATCATGTGCTTAGCTAACCATTTCATACATTTCGAATCGTTGATAGTTGTAAGAACTAACGAACTGCAACTATTTCACTCGACGAAAACCTCGAAAACGCAATTCTATACCTTGTTGGATAAGTTTCGTCCTTTAAGCCGTCCTGAAACCAGTTGCAACGACGCCCGTTTTCTGCAACCGTTATCGTCGTCAAGAAAACGGTTGCGTTTCGTTCGTCAAAAATGCGACAGCGACCCACCACTAGTGTAGGTACATAAACTGTTAAATAAATAAAGCTGAAATATCTCAATTACAGCAAACATGACTTTCAACTATCCCAGCAATTTTGTTATTATTTCAGCATGATTATTTCTTCAAAAACTATGATTCTACTAAGTCAATTATTCTTGGCAGAGTAATAATTCGTTTTTTAAATTTTGTACTACTTCCAGCCCTAGTCCCGTGTTACTTGGGATTGATCAAAATTTTACCTCTTTCATTCCAGCTTATTACAAGTTATCATTAACTTTACGATTATTATTTCATGTAAAATGTAATCGTCACTGTAACACCAGCCTTACTTAAAATCACCTATAACTACAGTGTGTCGCGGTGAACGGCCGGATTTCATTTAATTTATTGGTACTATGCCGTAATTTTCTCTACAATTAACGCGTGAATATGTTATGAGATACATTTTTATGGTGTTTGCTGGAATTTTAATGATGACACATTTTTGGTAGGGAATGACTTTAAAGTTGGGCCTCAGATAAAAGGGATTTGGCTAGAACCGAAAGTACCTAGTTCTGTTTAATACAGAACATAAAATGTAACAAATATATTGCAATAGTTAAAATAGGTAATTACATCTGTAAGAATATTTGTGTCAAATGTCAATTTATCTTTCTGCATTTAGTATGACAAAACTATTGTTATCTATTCTCCTAGTTTTATAAATCTATGGAAGTTTGCTAACTTCCGGCTCTCGCCTTTCAACATACCTACATATTATAATTCTGTGCTAAAGCCTAGCAAAGCAGTAGGTATTGTTTTTTAGTTTTCAATGGTAAGGTGAAGGGAAATCATAGGTGCCCAGAAATAATCCATTTGTTCAAAGGTTGGCTACACTTCAGCAAATTTTTGCTGCAGCAGGTGTATTTAATAGGCAGCTGCCTATACCACTCTCGGTTCGTCTACAAACAAATCAAATTAAAATTGGAGGTATAGACACTTATATCTAAGAGGTTTATAGAGAGAATGCTGCCTAAAATTATGACTCAATTTCAGAACCTAATACTATTATCCAGTCCTTTAATCTCAGTAAAACTTAATCTTCTCTCAATAGTCCTAAATAATGAAGTAATATCAATAATCATAACCGTTACTTCATCATTTATTGAAGAAAGATCCTGTGCCCTGAAACCTTGGGAATATCTTAATAAACTTAATCCAATTATCCCATAAAACCTTTGGAGGCTTAATAGAAAATGGCCGAAAAAGGTATCCCCATCTGAATTTCAGCCAATTCTTATATTTAACGAACAGAAAAAACTCGATGTACCCTCTAATATAAATTATCTGGTGTCAACTGCGTTCTATTTTATGCCAATAAGCTTCATCATAGATGAAAATCTACCCTATTGTCTTATTCCTTAAGTTTCCTTTTGCCTAAAACAATCTGAAAAGATCACCGTCATTCAAAATTGAGATTTACCTTTAGATACATAGAATCCAAATTAGGGTACTTCAAACACATTTACCTTTTCAAACAATTTTTAGATATATTCTTAGCATGATAAGGTCAGTATTTGATTGGCAGGTGCTTGTTAGGAGTCATTTATCAGCTCGGATAGAAGATGTCAGAGGTTGATAGGGCCTCGTATTAAAAAGGTGGTGCTTTTGCATGATGCGAGCTAAAACGTAATGTAGGACAAGGATTATATAAGATTATAAAACGATTTATCAATGTGTTATGTACGTAAATAATGATATATATCATCCACCTCATGGAGAGACTAAGTGGTAACTGCCACCTCTAAACACTAATTGTAACTCCAATGTGGGTGTACTACAGGTACCGGCCCGGAGTTTGGAAGTTGGCGGTGTGATACCCCCGTGCCTCGGTGCGCACGTTATGCCGTTGGCTCTCTCCGGTCGTGTCGGATTGCCGTCCCATTGGACTATGACAGTGAGGGAAGAGAGAGTGCCCCTGTGTCTGCGCACACACGCCTGCACTATAATATCTCCCGCACCGAAGGCTAGTCTCCGTTGAGATTGGCCGCCGCTGCCGAACTCCGGTCTGGAGGACTATATATTTACATATACTACAGGTACCCGTCTGCCTAATCCTTCAGGCGTGATTTTATGTAACGAGAGGTTGGAATGTCTCATGCGCTTGTAACAACACCGGCACTGCAGATAAAATATCTTTCAAACCGGATACCGCAATTTAATATTCCACTTTTTCACGAGGAGCTCAACCTTCATTCTGTCTTTAGGAGCGCCAAACCAATAGATTTGCTAGATAAACTGACACTTGGTACCTGAGAAATCTGAGCGTCTCCGTGCTTTTGGGTATCTGGTGAAATGTCAAGCTATTTCGGTAGTCATACCAACAAACCACTAGCCACAGCCCACAAACGTTTCAAGTAGAAGCCTGAGATCCTGACAATTTAAGGCTAGTGCAGACTAGCGCGAGTTGTCGCGCGACGACACCGGTAATTTATTCTACCGTGAAGTTTTCTTAGGAATTGTTTTATTAAAGTCTCGTCGCGCTATCGCGTCGCGCTGGTCTGCACGACGCTTTAGTCAACCATAGAATATCGATATGTTAAATATTTGAATCAGATAGGAACCAATTTAGAGTACTGATATTCTGGCGTATTAAACCATATAACCATAATCCGAATTAAGCTTTTTTTAAATTACTTTTCTTGGAAAACAAATCCATATTTTGCCTGGAGTTTCCCGAACAGAATTGTGTTTTTCATGGTTCTTTATAGGTAATTGTAAGCTGCCAATCAAGTTTATGTTCCCTCCATTTAATTGTATTTTTTTTCACAAAATCGCGGCAAAACCATAATATTATTCTCCAAACAAACCAAATTATTGCCACAAAAATAAAAACTATTAATCTCTAAAAATCTATTTTAAATCTTATGTGCAGGTGATAAGGTATTAATTCCTATGACAAGGGGACAGGAATAGTCATAAAAGAGGTTTTAATTGAATATTAGCGTGTCAAGAACCATTAGTAACAGTTAATTGGCCCTCCCTGATAATGATTTACTGAGTATAATTTATGACAAGGCAAATCCAACTATAACTTCTAAAGAATAGAGTATAATCTGGTTTGTCACAGCTAATACGTGTGTACGCCATTCGGCTTTACTGCTTAAGAATTAAATCCGAAATTCACCTAGTTTTTACAGCCAGTGTGTGTTGTGTACACACAAATTTGAACCTTCAATTTAAGAAACTAAAGTAGAAATCAAACTGTATTTTTATCGTTTCAGGTACTAATTCCATTGTTTTGAAGTGAATTGAAAAACGCTCAACCGATCAAGTTTTCATATTAACGAGGTGAGTTTTGAAATGGTATTTCGTAAAATTATTGAAGAACTTGACTGAAAAAAGAACAATTTATGCTGGGCTATTTGAAAAAAAAAACTTTATGAACAACTACCTCCATGTATTTGAAAAGAACTGATTGTTCTCAAATTACAAAGTAAAGAAATCTTAGTTAATTTTTTAAAGGTTGAGTTGTAAGTTAAAGTTTCACATTTCTTGACCTTTCAATGTTAATAAAAGCGGTACAACCATATAATGAAAAATCTTGGAAACTGAAATGTCAAACTAAAGTATAGTTTCTTGGACTACTTATATGTCCTGGTAAGAGCGCTATCACACTGACGATTTGCCAGCGTGTTTCCAGCGAAGCGATTTGTAAACGTGCTCTCTGCGGGTGTGAAACGAGCTAGCCGCGACCACGCGACGCTTTCGCCGCGTTTTCACAATATTGTACACTCGTTTGTCTCGCTCCCTCTTGTGCACTCAGGTCATCGCTCTCGTTCCGCAAACGCGGCGAACTCGTACACGTGGCGTGCTCGCTTAGCACACTCAGCGAGCTCGTTAAACAATCACCTCCCTGGAAACACGCTCGCAAATCGCCAGTGTGATATGGCCGTAAGTGGGACATTATGGCTTTTCAATAAGTAGAGTAGGTACAGATTTCATCATTTATTATGATAATATATGACATTTTGTAGCCAGTAGGAGAGCTTCCTGTGAAGGAGCTCGTCGTAGCAAGTATTACATACATACATATACTCACACCTTCTTGTCATGGGGGTAGGCAGAAATTACAGAACGCTACCTACTACGACCCCTCTTTTTTTTTGGTGGGAAATGATCAAATAACTTCTCCCCCTCTGGGCTGAGTGGGAGGGCGTGTCAGACTCTTACTGACTAAAGCCTACCCGTGTTCCTTCAGTTGCCTGTGCGTTGCCAGAGGCCACGGTATCCCTTTCGGACTTTCCCGTAACCCCGGTAGACCTGCTACCCTTACACTTTATTAACAACATTTCATTTGAAGTTTTGTGACATGATAGGCACAAAGGACACTTTCTTCTTCTTCTCTCTGATGTTAGTTACACATGGACTACCCATTCGACTGATTTAGATGGTGCGATTACTATGCCTGTGGCTACCATCAGTTGAAGCAACATTAAAAGTTTAACCGCCTAAACAATGTTTAGACGATGCAAGTCATTTATTGCTGCAATTTGTTTGTATGCCACATGCAAGGAACTAGCATCGTGTAAGTGGGTCTTTAGTATTTCAAGTGAATATAAGTGGCGGTTACCATCACATGTTACAAAAACAAATATTTGTCCACTCTGCAATTGGCATTTTGTTTATGTTTGGATTGTTTGTTTATTTTCATTTGTTAGTGTCGCAACACATTACGCAACTAATTGTATTTTTTTTTGGTCTCTGGCTCTAACATCAAGCAATAGACAAAACTTTTATTAGTTTTGAATATTGAATACGAGGCTTTTGGCTAATTTGTAAATATGTATTATAAGTTTTTTTTTTTTTTTTTGTAATGTGCGTTTGTGCAGAATAAACATTTTTTCTTTCGATTTTTTTCTATGTGAGTCTTTTTTTTTGAGTCAACGCTAATACTCTTTGTTGAAAAAAAAAAATAACATGTAAGATATTTGTCGCCAAAAGATCTTGGAATCAGCCCACAATTAAATGTCTGTCTGCCTCATGAAGTCATGACCCAAAACTCTTTCATTCTAGTGACCCATATTCAAAGATGAACCTCTGCCTACCCCGTCAAGGGAAAATCACAAAGCTACTAAATCATGACTTTCCCAATACGATACAACACAAAATAAAGTTGAAGCAAAACTTGTGCCGAACTTCGCAAGACTTCTCCATCTTCCATTCATAGTACAAGTAATAACAAAGGTAGGTACTCAGTGGGGACGCATAAATCATACAAAAATCACCAATAACTTCACAAAATGAAGGTTTTTCTTCGTACATACAATGTTCGTGATAAATTAGTTTAGTTTGGCCATTTTTGGGCAACGGATCGACCGTGAAGTTCGGTCAGGATTTGTAAAGATGTTGTTTTTTTTTAATTGTGTTGGAATTAGGCTATTGAAAAGAAAGTTGGAAACATAAAATGGAAAAACCTCTGTGTAGAAATATGTTGGTAGGTCAGCCATAATTATTATCTTATATTACCTACGTCGACACTTTCGACATTCTTGTTTAATACTAGCACTCTCAAATCAGCAGAAAGTCTAAATCTTCATGACTTAGCATAGGATTGCAAAGTTTCTTTATTTTTACTAGTTAGGTATTAGCTTTCGGTTTTTTAAATTAGGCTTTACTTTGCCAAAGTGACGTGTGAACAAATGGCGCCGCCTAGTTTTGTCACAAAGTTACTGGAATTACTCAAGAGGTCTAATGGTAAAGAGTGACACTGGCTGATTACTGTCACTCTAGTGGAGCGTCGCATCGATGGCTCCGTGGCGCTTGTCTTATCTGATGACAGAAGATGATCTCAGTGACCACAATAGAAACGGGTTTTGTCGACGCAAGAATAGACAAAATGACAGATAAACAATCACTCTGTCAATTTGTCTGTTCTTCCGTCGATAAAACCCGTTTCTATGGTTGTCATGTTACGTGTGCAGGGGAGCCACTGTGGCACCACGTTCACGAAGAACTGCTCCGAACGAAGAACTTTCCGGAACAACCCTGATGATATTGAAGCTGCTGAACCACTAATGCGATGACCACTTCTGGAAAAGGCTATCCAGCGCCGTTAAACCTATTTTACTGACGACTGGAAAATCCTGCAACTTTCCCAACATTTACTGCAATACTGCTTCGTGACAAAAATAAGAATTGTGGAATACCACAATGTTTATTTCCCCGGTCACAAAGACCTCTGCTATAATATACTGTCTGTCACTAATCCTACTAAATATAGGTACTAAGTCAAATTTAATTAATATAATAGTCGAATGTAATTACAGCTATGTCACTTACCTACAGAATCAGTATAGATTATAGCCTTAGGGCGTATGCTAGACAGTACGAATAACTTGTATTAGCAACTACCTACGCACCTACAAATCATTCACGTGAATAGATTTGATAGAGGCAGGCGTTCCTTAATTATGGGGGTGGTTTTGAGTTAATTATCTACAGTTCAATGATTTGACTTTATGTTTCAGTCAAGGCATTGCCCTGGTATGACTCTTGACCAATAAACATGTTTGAATGGTAATATTATAATAATGTAGATACCACTAGTTATGCCCCGGGGTCGACTCGCGTATACACAATTACCATTTTTTTTTTTTTTAAACCTATCTGGAGAATAGTATTTGTGCAGATGAATTGCTTCTTTTTTTTTCATTTCATTAGAAGCCACACCAACCGCTTATTGTGACTGCAGACACTCCAATCTGCATTACCTCTAAACGAGGGTAGCATTTTTGTTAAAAGTAACTCAATGGCGATCCAGCTGCATAACGGAGCTGTTTTGTAAAACAGCTAGCGGTTTTACAAAACAGCGGATTCGACAATCCATCTGCGACATAATCTAATTTTGGATTATAACCTGCACCAACACAACGGGCAGACAGACAAACAGACAGACGTTGTATTTCACGATATGAAAGGAAGATGACCGTTCGATTCTTAAGGGTAGACTTCCAAACCCGCTACCCTTGTCATTACATGTCAAACTGTTACATTACATATTTGGTATAAAGTTCAAAACACATTGATTTTAGTTACTGTGCTCAGTAGTTTTGAAATTACTGTTGGGATTATGATGAATGTTTGTTTGCACATCTGTACCTACAGTCAGCCGCATATCAACGACGAAAACCGGCCTAACTGTGAACTTCTATGTTCTGTTCCAAAAGTAGCTGATGACAGTGTAAACAAATGGATCAGAAAACGTATCTACCGTAAATTTAATGCTTTGATTCGATTATTTGTAATTTTTGTTTGATTTAAAAGAGTGTCCGTGGAGTTTCTTGCCCGTTATTCTCCATAGGTACCTACTACGCTTTGGAATGGGCAACTAGCTAAACATTTCTGACTGACCGAATTCTTGACAATTCAAAAGTGCCTTTAAATAATTTAATTGAAATAAATGCTTTGAGTTTGAGTTGAGTTTGAGTTTGGAGGTTTTTCATTTTTGACAATTGAGTTTAATTTTCGTCGATGATCTTTTATTAATACAATTACAATTTATTAATGTTTTTCAGACAATAATTGTTAGAAAAAGTGGTGAGGTAGATTTGAAACCTTCTAAACATAACATAAACATAACATCACGCCTTGTTTCCCCGCAGGGTTGGGCAGAGGTGTACCTACCTGTAGTAGGTAGGTACACCCACATTTCGCCAGTTATGCCTAAGTCCCATGTAATAGGGGGCGAGCCTATTGCCATCAACCGGGCACAAATCCAAACTCCGGGCTGCTACTGAGAAATTCCAGATAGAAAAACCCAATAACACTGCCCGACCCGGGATTCGAACCCAAGACCTCATGCTCAGCAGTAGCGCTTGCAACCACTAGACCAACGAGGCAGTCCGCCTCGCCGTTTTCACAAAAAAATCGAGATTTCTGTGCTTTTAAGTTAAATATTAATGTATTTTAAACATGAACCTTCCGGGACAAATTCTCTAAATGATGGTGAAAACCGAATTAAAATCTGTTCTTTTTTTTTTCGACTGGTTAGTGACTAACCAGCACGCTTAACCCGTCGCGCGCGCAATTAGCGACACAATAGAATTTTATTGTTTTTGGCACACATGGGGTGCAATCGACATTTTAAGAGTTAAGCATGACCACAATAGAAACGAGTTTCGGCGACGGAAAAATAGACAAAATGACAGATAAGCAATTACAATCCCGCACGTAGAAAACCCGTTTCTATGGTCATCATGTTACGCGTGCTGGTGTTAGAGTTTTTATGCGGCCCATGGGCCTCTGACTTGGCTTAACATGCCATCGAGAAATACCTCTCAGGCCGGTTTCCTTGTGATGATAATCCGTTGCGGAGTTTAGAAGAACAACGCGGTCACATAGAGAGTCACGAAAAGCGACTTGAATTTATAATATGTATAGATATAGAATAGAATAGAATATACTAGAACATACTAGAACAGTGAGAACTGAAGATTTTCCGAAAATCTTACACATTTGCCTTCAGAATCGTACTTGGATTCCTTTAGCAGTAGATACCTATAGAGTACGTTAGCAGAACCAATATGTTCGGGCTCGTAGTCAAATATCTGTAGTTTGACGTACGTAACTGACGAGGGTCCAAGTTTGTACCCTTAGGATAGACGGTCATGTGTGGAATTATTAAATATAAGGATTTTGCACGAAAGAACTCGGAGTTCGGCCATTTGTTATTTATGATTTAACTTGTTTTTGTTATGTAAAGTATCTAAACTGTTTTGTTCAAGTTTACGAATATTTTGAAAGGAATAATAAGGGTGCTGTACAAGTTTTTTCAGCTTAGGCTTTCATGTTAGTTTCGAAATAGAATTTGTATTTTTAGAGATCAGCTGTCCGACGAAAATATCCCACGGGAACGTACTCCCGGGATTAAAATTACCCTATAATTATGTTAATCAAGGTTATAAACCACCTGTATGGCAAATTTCATCCAAATCCGTTCAGCCATTTTCAAAGGCAAAAATTCTAAAAACTTTATTTTTGGCATCAGACTCTTTCCTTGTATCAATTACTTTTTTTTCTAAAATATTCAAAGTACAGTTTTGACTTACGTTGTGACGTTACTATTTTATTATATTTTTAAATATCAACAAAGCTTTTAAATATCTTTACCGAGCAGAACTTCTTTTTTACCTCTGATCTCGGTCAATGAGGTTCGAATTTAAAATAACGAATCTGTTATTACAATACAATATGTAGAACACTATACAAAACATTTCACTAAATTGGAGCAATCTGTAAATTTTGCATTATTAATAATATTGTTAAAACATCAACAAAAACGGGTAGTTAATAAAGAATCAGATGCACGTCTCATTCAATCAGCTGAATGAACAACAGAACAATTCAATCAAAATAAATCCGTCAGTGCACTGCCGGCCATAATAACAGCACACGCATCTCCTCACTTATTTACAAATTACATCCTACGATACACATTAAAACACAATAGTTTCCAATTAAGCATTTTTGGTGCAACGTCGTGTTCCCGGTTTTTAATTAACAATTGAATTATATATCGTTTAATTCGAATACTCTGCTGTATACTTACGTTTGGCCGAATCTGTAATTTGTGACTTTTGTTCGAAATTAATAGTGTTGTATTTGTGTTGCGCTCTCGATTCGATAAGCATTTTAATATTAAAACTAGTGATGTGGGTAATATCGATATGTGAGTGATATTGATGTGTGATTACTGTGTTCTTTGTGAATCAATCACGTATTCACAGTTTATTATTTATGATTTATTATGCCGTATAACATCGAACTTTTTAACCATTCTCAAATAGCTGCGGTCAACGATCTTCTTCAGGTCGTCTACATTGCCTATCTAATATGTGTCATTATCTATAGAACAAGACATGGTGAAATTACTACCTTTGAGTCTAGACTATTTTTGGGTGCCTTCTCAAATGATTAGTATCGCTTAAGGTCTTGAAAAAACACCTAATTTGTGTTTCTTAATAAAACAGAACATATTTAATTTAACTATCATTTTTATAACCATCATTACAGGTTCACTACCTAATGTGGTAGTGCGATCTCTTATAATTATTATATCTTTAACTCTTAAAATGTCGATTGCACCCCATGTGTACAAATGACAATAAAATTCTATTGTGTCGCTAATTGCGCGCGCGACGCGACGGGTTAAATGATAAAATTATTTACTATTTAAAATTATTAGTAAATTGCTACAAAAACTAACTTTAAAAACTAACAGACTTATAATAATAAAGATATATACTTTTTTAAAAGCCGAAGTGGGTATGCACCGTGATGTGGTAGCAGTGGACAAGGGGCTCACCCCGCTTTCCATGGCTAAAGAGAACTGGCGCAAACCTGTTGTACTTACTACAGATGATCGCAAGGAAGTATGGCAAAGCAAGGAGCTTCACGGGCGCTTCTACCGGGCTCTTCACGAGCCTGGTGTAGATTTCCTAGCGTCCGTATCCTGGCTACGTTTTGGTGACCTTTTCGGGGAAACTGAAGGTTTCGTCTGTGCAATTATGGACGAAGTTATCTTGACGAATAACTACCGGAGACATATTATGAGGGACGGGACGGTTGACGTGTGTCGGGCATGCCACCGTCCGGGTGAGTCCATCAGACATATTATCTCTGGTTGTTCTCGTCTGGCTAACGGCGAGTACTTGCACAGGCATAACCAAGTGGCCAGGATTATTCACCAGCAACTTGCTTTGAAATATAAACTTGTGGATTCTGAGGTACCGTACTACAAGTATGTGCCCGACCCAGTTCTCGAAAATGACCATGTCACGTTGTACTGGGATCGGTCTATCATTACTGACAGGACTATTGTTGCCAATAAGCCTGATATAGTGGTGATAGACCGATTAGCGCGCCGCGCAATGATAGTTGATGTTACCATTCCACATGACGAGAACCTCGTGAAAGCTGAGAAAGAGAAACAAATAAAATATCTCGACTTAGCACACGAGGTTGTCGACATGTGGAATGTGAGCTCGGCTATCATTGTGCCGATTGTCGAAACGGCCAATGGCCTGATGGCCGAAAGCCTCGACCAACATCTCTCGAGGCTCTCGTTAGGCGGTTGGATCAAGGGCCTGATTCAGAAGGCAGTACTTCTCGATACGGCTCGTATTGTGAGGAGGTTCCTATCTCTGCAGCCCTAACCACCGGTAGCTTGGACCCTGCTCCCGACACCGGCGGAACACTATTTTTTTATATTTTTAAATGTTTTTTATACCCTTTTAAAAAAAAATATTTAAAAATGTATTTTATATGTTAGAAAAATAAATAAAAGATATATACAAGTATTTCAAGGGGGGGGGGGCGGAAGTGCCCAAAAGGCTGCCAGCACGTTGTATGGCAATGCTGATTATTTATCCAAAAAATAGGCCAGCCCTCTGGTGTAAAGAAATTAGGAAATTTATTTCCTAATTTCTTTAGACCAGACATTTTATATAAAATAACTTTGAAAAGAAAAAGAAACGTAAACAGCAACTTTTTTTTTTAAACGTTGCCCCAGACTAGGAATTTATCCTGTATTGTGGGTACAATTACAAACATTTAAACTCACATACACAAACAGCCAGACCCGGACCAACTACTTGTAGGTCATACAAATATTTTTGTGCCGTGCGGCAATCGAACCCGCAACACGCAGCGCAGCAGTCAATCGCTTAACCACTGCGCTAAAAGTGCCGTCAAATGTTAAACTGCAACCTTTCATTCAATAAGTATCTAATTAATCCTACAATAACATACCTGTTACCACAAGAATAATTTTATCATACTTACTTAGTACATTCATTCTCATGATCTCAATATAATTTTAAGCAAAAGCACAGACGAATACAGATGTTTCACTCCGCAAAATCATTCAAATAATAAAGCGACTCTTGCTACGACACAACAAAGTACAATATTGAGGTATCACACCGCTAATTACCAACAGTTATATTCACCTAGAAGTTGCCTCTCTTTCTATCGCGTAACTCGTATATCTTCTGACTACGTTACACTCGCTGAATTGGCCCGACAAGACGGGTACTTGCTTGTACTTGCCGCGTACTTGTAGCTTCATACTTAAATTGCGGAGTGAACCATCTGTATTAGTCTGTGGCAAAAGTAACCTCGCTGTGTTTGACACTAACGAGTTAGTAATTCAAGCGGCTATAGATTATGGACATCAATCTTTTACCGCTATACTTGTGAGAGGACTCAATTTGCACTTACTTGTACCGTTTTATTTTGATATTTTATTTCGGGTATATTTTATTAGATGTTTACGTTTTTGTGGTTGGTTCTGTATTAAATTCGCCCGTCGTTTTTTTTTTTTTAAATTGAATGGTTTGAATCTGATATTTAAAGTTATTTAAAGAAACCTGCACCCCACTTGCGTAACGGACTTTCTTTCACATCCGAAGGATTTTGAAGGAAATATGTTTGAAAAATCCGTCTGCTCGACAACATAATTAACGCAATGAATGTTGCCGAATTGTCAAAATGAAAGACATTGCAATGATTAGTGTGTTACGCAATTATACCGCTGCTTTGTTTTTGAATTGGTCATCTGATGATTCAGAAAATTGTCGAATCTTACAGAAAAGTTGAGTCATCAGCAACCATACCCGTCAAACCGAAATACTGTTATGCTATTTGATGGCTGAAATAGGTATAAATGTGGTGGCTGAGTCATTATAATAACTTACAAAAGTTTCGTCAATTTTCCATGCACTACCAATTTGGTAACATGAGCTGGTTTATAGTACAGATCTGCCAGAAAAATAGCATAGACTACATAACTTAAACTCAAAGTAAATCATTTACCTATAGGTACTTTTGAATGTTCTCTTCTCTTTTGAAAGTTGAGTTCCCTTCAAAATGGTTGAGCTAAACGGTGCTGATCCATGCGTCATGTTCGTGAACGGGCGCCATCAGTAGGGACTGGTCATCTCTTATCTGCCACGGCTTATTTTAATTTTTGAATTGTTTTATTTTTGATTTTTTATTACGGACGCTTTTTACGTACACGTCTTTCTACATTGTTCTCACATGTATAATTTCAACATGAATGATGTAAACAATATTTTGTAAGAATATATTTTTTTTTTAAAAAGAGTGTCCGTGGAGTTTCTTGCCCGTTCTTCTCCATAGGACCCTACGCTTTGGAATGGGCAACTAGCTTCATATTTCTGACTGACTGACTCCTTGACAATTCAAAAGTGCCTGTAAATGGTTTAATTGAAATAAATGCTTTGAGTTTGAGTTTGAATTGTCAAGGGGTCGATGAGTCAGAAAGGTGAAGCTAGTTGCCCATTCCAAAGCGTAAAACAAAGCAAGCAAAGCGTGGAGAGATGCAAGAGAATCCGTACGTTCATACGTTGTGATAAGCTTATAAATCTGCTCCCCTTCACGTGCTAACTGAAAACGAAAGCTACGTATCGTCAGTAATGGCCAGCGTAATTGTGTTAGTTCAGTCCCTCGTTGTTACTACCCCTCGTGGACAGGGCTGGTCTGACGGGTACTACTAAAACTCGAATTTAGATTATGTTATTGATGTCCATCTTACCAGTAGTTACGGGTGGTCAGAAGCTCGAAAGTCTGACAACCAATCTTACCAAGGGGTATCTTGTTTATGGGCTGTGGAGGTCAGATAGGTAATCGCTCCAAGTAAAATACTGGAGTCCAGCTGCATCCGGTTAGACTGGAAACTGACCCCAACATAGTTGGAATACGGCTAGGCAGATAATGATGAACTGTCCACCCTCCACCAAGTATACAAGGTGCTTGCTTGGAGTTTCCCTGAGTGTTCGAATAAAACCTGAGGAGATTTGCATGTGAATCAAAAACACCGGCTTAACCCAAACAATCGTCGAACATAAGTGATCCCACATGGTTGACTGATGACCTGGGCAATGACGTCATTCTGTGTTGTTAATCAGCAAGATGAGGGTAGCACAGGGCCGGTTAGTGAGGCAACGCTTAGTCTTTGCCCAGTTGTCGGCGATATCACGCTATCTCGAAAACCTAACGCCAATACGAGGTGATTCAAAATGAAACATGAAAACATTGAAGTATTATTTAATAAAATTGTGGGGGCATCTACATCACCACATGTGAACTACGCATCACACTGACGTCACGCAACGTCACGCAAAATACCATCGCACAAGCTGAGTTTAACATGCGACTCGTACATACACAACGTCCCAACATCAATCGTCGGGCAGTTGCCCACCAGACACGACACCCGTCTGGTCGGAGGATCGTCCTTTTTCTTTAGAGGATTAGTGAACTTTTTGTTTACACCCAGTTCCTCATACCTCTTTAAATTAAGGTGTGATTCCTTTCTCGTACCACGGGCACCAAATAATTGGCTTATCAGTGTCTGGCCATGCGTGCGGCGGCCGACTGGCTCCTTAGCAGCGCCTACCAGTAGGGCGCGCGGCCCGCGGCGAACTTAGCGCTCGCGCTGCACCACCGAGGCAGTCGAAATATCGCGCGCCACGCGGAAAAAATATTTTGTTAACTGGTGAGCTTCTATCTCATTTCACAAATGCGTACACGAGTCGAAGTCGAAAACCCCTGATAGCATCTGTTGAGGAAAAAGAGCCATAAAATTAGTCTAGAAATTAAATAATACAATTAGGCGGAGGGAAGGGGGCGTCCTTTTTTATTTCAGTGGGAATTAGAGGTGGCTGCGAATTGGACGGCTGGATTTCAGACTGAGTTCAGATGACAGGTGGGCGGGGTGGTTATTACTGAGGGATCTTCTTGTGTTTATTTAGGCTTGAATTTTTTGTCAGTCGAAATGATATTTGGTATCCATCGCGGCTGTTCTAAAACTTTCGTGTATCACTTTGCAAGATTTGTTGAGAAAACTAATTTTGTTGAATAAATTTCATTCTGGGCTGTTGAATGCGTATATATTTATAAATTGATTCCACAGAAGATTTTTAAGTGTCTTCTCTGTTCAAAAATCTTTCACAAATTGTTACGATGAGCACATGTAAATCTGCTACGCAGTTGGCCAAGGTTTGAATAGTTCAATATCGCCAACTTGCATTGAGCAAGCGTGGTGATCAATTCCCGTTTGTTCTCTGTACAGGAAGACTAAGGCTATTTCTCAGCAGTGCAAGCCAACATTATAGTTACAAGTTTGCTGATCAAACGTATTAATCAATACCCCGTCCCCGTCGTTCCTTTTCAGTATCTGCCATTCCTGCAGCAGGAAATTGCACGCTGATTATTAGAACCAACTCAGTAAAAATAAAAAGTATCTCCAACAGTCGTCAGTTTCACACAAAGCGAACATTGGAGCCACCCTGCGATAGTTTTTCAAAGAAACTGACATCACACTCGGAACTTTGGCAATAACCCGGCAGAATTTAGTGGCACCTCATCAATTTGGACGTCCGTACTAACGCCGCCTCATTCTACGTGGTCGGGTTATGTATTAGAGTTGGGAGTTTTGAGGTGTAGATGCTTTTTTGGGTCTTTAAGTCTTTAGTGAGTAAGACAGTGCGTATACCAGTGTTAAAATAGTTTTGTTTTAGTGAAAACTGTTTTATTTTCTGTGTACAGGGTGGCACATTTAGATCGGTCAGTATGGAAAAGTCTGAAACTATAAGACATACGAAGATCTCTTCTTAGGATACATGTCATCGATTTTAGTAACAAGAATTACTGCTTTCATACATTAAAAAAAAACTTGGATTCAACTCGGGAATCGAACCCGGACGTTTTGAAAAGTAAAACTAACACTATTTCTATTTAGATATCGATTATGTAAGTCTTAAGCAGTAAATTTTACTATGAAACATGATGTCTAAAATGAACAAAATGCATAGTTTTCATATCCCTTAATTTATCTTAGTAAGTTTTTGAAATTACCACCATTTTTTTCAATACAACATTCAACTCGTAAGTAACGCTCTTATTATTGCGTTTTGAATCTTCAGGTGATGAATTTGCGTTAAAATTGACTGTATGGCCGCTTTTAGGTCTTCTCCTTCGCGAGCATTACTGCTTCGCAGAGGGAGTTGACGGCCTCCCATGCGGTCTCACTCCATACCATGGCCTAGACCAGGGCCGGACGCGAGAGATCACCGCCGCCGATCGCCTCCACGAGGGTGTGTTTTTTATAGCGATAGTCTCTTCCAAGTTAGTCTCGAGTTTGACTCAGGTTTGAGTAAAGCTAAAGGGTCAGAAATTACACTGTACTTATTGGTTATATTAAAAATGCAGAAATAATTTTCCCAGTAGTAATAATTAATTATGTCTTCTGTTTGTGTTCGCAAGCGCTACTGCTGAGCATGAGGTCCTGGGTTCGATTCCCGAGTCGGGCATAGTGTTATTGGGTTTTTCTATCCGGGATGGCTCAGTAGCAGCCCGGAATCTGTGTTTATGCCCTGTTGATGGCAATAAGCTCGCCCCCTATTACATGGGACTTAAACATAACTGGCGAAATGTGGGTGTATATACTATAAGTACACCTCTGCTGCACCCTTCGGGGAATGCAGGCGTGATGTTGTTATGTTATGTAAATAACAGGTGGCTGGTGTTTTCTTATTTGTCAAAAATTTCAAATTCAAAAGTCATTTATTCAAACTAGGGTAAAAATAAACACTTTTCGAACGTCAAAATTACATAAGACAGTCCCCTTAAAACGCCCACCCTTCACCACTTCCTAGTGCTTTAGCTGGGAAGAAGAAGTGGCGCGACAAACTGACCAGCAGAACTGCTATCTGCTCAAAACTTGAGTATGCAAAATAATTTACATTACTCAACACAAAACATTAAATAGAATTATTTACCATAATGTCAGCTAGCACACGCCAATATACCATTATACCATATTGATTTTCCTAAAATAATTTTTCAATTATTTTTAAGACCTTACTGATGTTTTTCCCGGTGAAGAAATTAAATTGTCTTTGTACTTTTCCTTGTTATTTCTATTTTTAACTGGCAGGGAGAGCTGTACCTATAGTACACCCACATTGATCCAGTTATGTTTGGCATCACGTTAACACAGGGAAATAAAATGTATGGAAATATAATATATGAAGACGCTTTTTTCAGCCCACGATAACGTTATAATTTGTCCATACATTTTATGAACATGGACATGTACATCCACGATAGTATGGTTACATAGGCCTCTGCATAACCCTGGGAAGTGTAAGCGTGATGTTATATTTGTCAATTGGTAGTGTTTTACACTACGGTAGTCAACATTTCAATTCGCTGCTTCATTACACTTTTTAAAACTACCCACATTAATTTACCACCTAAACCGCTACAATATAGTTAAAACTAATTTAGTATCGGATAGCCCGTCGGTAGCGTCGGCAGCACTTGATTTATGCTGCCGGGGGCGTTCACCGAAACTACTGTCATTAGTCACTGAGGATCGGTTTTTATGCTAACCGTACCGTGAGTGATGACTGAGGGTGTGAGAGGAAGATGTATTGTATCTATTGATTAAGTGGGAGGGAAATTATTTTTAGGTTAAAAGCGTTAATTGAGAATTTGATTTTATTGATGCATGTTATTATTATTCGTTCAAGTTACAATGGCTCATCCACAATATTTAATAAATTACATAACTACATGATAGCCCAGTGGTTAAGGCTTTCCTCTCATGCATGAGGTTGTGGTTTCAAATCCGAGCAAGTACAAATGTGACTTTTTCAATTCATGTGTACTCTCTGAGTTTATCTTAGACATTACTCACATCGATTAATGAAAACATCGTGAGGAAACATGGACTTATATAATATAGTATAGTTAATAGTTAATATAAGACACATTAGAGACTCAATAAATAGTAAAAACATAAAGCGTAAGCTGAAAGAACATTACATCAACTCAATTATAACTTAATGATCAAACTCAGGCCATGGCATGCTAAGACAGACCCCAGAGGTCTAATTGTGTGCTTTGTATAAGTGTAAGGAACTTATATTGAGTAAAATAAATAAATAAAAATAATATCTGAAATCACTCATCAGGCTTGCTCAAGACGGGTTGTCGTGAGCAAGCGTGATGATCAATGCTCGTGCCTTCTCTGTATGAGAAGAGGTCTTTGCCCAGCAGTGGGACAGTAACAGGCTGGTATTATTATTACACAACAACAAATAATACATTAATTTTACATTACAATACAAATAAACGAAATAGAAATATTAATATAAACACAATCTTTTCTCTCTAAAAGTCTAGAGCTTGCCACTCACTGTCATTGCATATTATTTATTTGGTACACAAACAACAGTACAAACTTAAAAATAATATAATAAAATACTGATTGGTACACACAGAATTCACCATGAAGACCACAACGTAAACCCTTTATTATTTTTTTAGAGGAGGACTGGGTTATGGTTGTTTCTGTTCTCTTCTCTTCTCTCTAAATATCCTCTATAAACCGGAATACGGCTGTATGTATAGGGCAGTATCATACGGCTTCGCAGTAGATTACCTCGCCATATGATACGAGTATGATCTACCAAAAAAGTGTACTACCTACTAAAAACACACTATTTAGATCACCAGCTGATCTATTCTGTAAAAAACTAACCATGAAAACTTGGTGAAGTGAGCGAGAAGTGAGCTGTCAATGGTGTTAATCCCTAGTATCAGGTGATATGACAGCTCACTTCACCGAAGTTTTCATAGTGAGATATTTACAGGTTTCGGTTTGATATACTGTTAACTGGACTAACTCGTTGGCCTAGTGGTCGCAATCACTACTGCTGAGTTCGATCCTGTGTTCGATTCCCAGGTCGGCCAGTGTTATTGGGTTTTTCCATCTGGAACTTCTCAGCAGCAGCCCGGAGCCTAGATTTGTGCCCGGTTAATGGCAATAAGCAATGTAATGTAGTTATGTTTAATTCCCATGTAACAACATGGGACTTAAACATAACTACATTTTACCAGTTATGTTAAAGTGTCCGTGTAGCCTGTTAAAAATCATTGTGGCTTTAGTTACTTATAAGGAAACCTAGACTTCAGATCTACAGACTTGTAGTGAACAAAATACCAATGCTCATTATTTCCACCCACCTGCGCGGCAGCAAAGATAGGGTTAAGTTTTTACTAGGATAGGCTTTTAACGGCAGTGGGACTGTTACAATTTAAGCTACAATTAATTTATTCATGCCCACTCTACAATTTTGCAAGCCCACCAATGATTTAAAAGCATCGGTGAAGCAGTGAGATAATGTGAATTAAACAGTGTCATGTGAACGCGGCCGGCCGTGGCGGGTCTAATAGGGCTGTCACGCTATTGTCTGGTGAGTGAGTGACGTGTGCCTAGTTGGTCTGGGGCTGAAATGTGGTATGTTTTGGTTTTAGGTAAAGTGTAGTGTAGGTGAAGAATCACTTAAGGCAGAAAAGGAGAGGATAAAGTAATCCATAATCCATACTTATCTGCATAACATCACGCCTTGTTTCCCCGAAGGGTTGGGTAGAGGTGTACCTATAGAACACCCACATTTCACCAGTTATGTTTAAGTCCCATGTAGTAGGGGGCGAGCCTATTGCCATCAACCGGGCATAAATCCAGACTCCGGGCATACTTATCCATATATTAAAAATGTGAAATTAACTCCGTCTGTCAGTCTGTCTGTTACCTTTTCACGCCATGATCTAAGATATGACACAGGTAGGCCTTGACCTAGTTGAGGACATAGTATACTTGTTATCCTGGTATTAGATATATTTTCGTCTGATAATTTCCAACGGGTGAAGTCGCACTTCTTTTCTACAACAAAATATATACGTAATACTTATGTATTTTTTCGTTAATCATCATTCTCCTGCCCTTCTCCATATTTATTAGGCGTCATAATATGACGTATTCTTTCATACTTATCCCTAATCTCAGTCACCCCCTTACTAGCAACGGCAACTTAAAACCAACAGAGTTTAGCTTAGATTCTTACAAAAAATAAATACACTAACAATATAGGAGTCTATAATACACTGTAATTCCAAACAACTCCCAACTCTTTAAAAAAAAGCTTATAATTCCAGTCCCCAACTTTCACCCCCTTAGTCCCCCAGAGCTGTCAGCCCTGAACTCGCGTCGCCTATAAAGGTCCACGTGATTTGTAGCCGCTCCGCGCTCTACATCAAAGTTCTCGAACATCGGAACACCTGGATTTGCGACTCCCATGGGGATGAAACTACAGTTTTGTTCGTTTTTGGGGGTGATCGATGGGGGAGTTCGGGATGTATGGGTGACAGGTCAGGTTTTTAGTCTGGACTAACCTTGGCCTGAAGTTTTGGTGATTTAAAGCAGAGCTGCGTGCTGGCATGCAAAAGTAGGTTTGAAAACTGAATGCACTTTAATTAAAGTGTCGGTTTTGGGGGACTTTTATTATAGGTAGGGATTTCATAACTAATAATATGTTATTTATTATACAATAGGGCATTACTCAAATAAACGATGTGATTTTTTTTAAATATTAAAACAAGATAAATATTTCAGTAGTTACGAATTTGTAATGTTTTTTCATTTGTGGTAAAAGCAGCCAAATAACACCCCATTAATAATAATAAATAATAATTCGTTCTATAGTTTCATTGCTATAAACTATAAAATCTCTTAAAAGTTAATTCATATTTTTAAATGACGTAAGTGTGTATTATGTCACCCCCTTTTGTTCCCATTTTTGTCCTCAAACCACCCTGCTTACATTACCATTACCAAACACTTTTTAGTGTCATTGACTTTCAAAACAAACGTACTCAGGCACTAACACTAATTGCGTTGGCACATCTCAGCACGTTAAGTGCCAAGATAAAGACTAAGGCGTGAAACTATAGAGGTGCACCCATTCGTGGTACCATGTAGTGCCGCGAGTCGCTGCACCTCTATAGCTTTGATTGGAGTGTGGGTAATGGGAGAATTATCATAAGCGGTCTATGAAGGTAGTGTAGGTACTGTGTACCTACGTAAGTACGTACTCATGGTGCCCATAATTTAGTGGATTTTCGATGAGATCAAATAGGCACTATGGGCATCGTGTGCGCTTAACAACATCATTTCTTGTTATGCACAAAGACAGTATTACAAATTCGCGATAAGGTTCAAATTCGTTATTATTCAAGGGGGTCAGTTAATGTACAAAACAGCCCGTAGCCCATAGAAATACAAAATAAGAAATAAAAATACAGCTTTAGGAATACAATATCTGTGATATAGACTCCCTAGACTTTTATCTAATTTCTGTTTTACTAAATCTTTGTATGCCTATTTCTAGCTTATAACTATCCTTTCTTATAATATTACGTGGAAAAGGTCTTGCGCATAGTTTAGTTCTCGCTTAACCCATGTTAAAGTATTATTTTTAGGGTTCCGTACTCGAAGGGTGCAAAATGGAACCCTAATACTAAGCCTCTGCTGTCCATTCGTCCATTTGTCTGTCAGCGGTCTGTATTTGTATCTTATGAACCGTAATAGGTAGACAGTTGAAATTTTCACAGATTGTGTATTTTTATTGTTGCTATAACAATTAATAATCATACCTATCCTAACTGATATTATAAATGCGCAAGTCGGTTTGTTTGTTTTTTTATTTGTTTAATACCATCAAATATTGGACGAAATTTGGCACATGGGTAGACCTTGACCGGGGTTAGGACATTTATCAGGATTTTTATCCCGATATCCCTACGAGATCGAGACTTATACGGGTTAAACCTTGACGCGCAGCTAGTAAAAGATAAATTTAAAAAATAAGGGGATCCCATAAAAGAAACGTGTTTTTTTCGGCGTTTCTTTATCTTAATACGGTACGGAACCCTTCGTCTGTGAGCCCAACTCACACTTGGCCGGTTTTTCTTTTCTTGTTATTGTACAACCTATAGGTACATAATATGATGTAGAGAGACATGACATGAGACATGATGACATGATGATGACATGTGATGTATTATTATTATTTTAAAATTATTATTATTATAATGTTGCCGTGCCCTAACCGGGTTTCATGTTGGAACTTACTTATATTAACAACAACTAAATGTACACATGAATGCAATACAAAATTTAATTGAATTGACTTTTTTTAATTTCAACCATATTTATTTACCAACAGCAGCAAAACAAAAAAACGGTGTCTACATAATTTTTGGCAATTATAACAACAATAGACTCTTTAGACTCATCCATGTAATAACATTTTTAGATTCAACTAGGTCTTCATTGAAATAAAATCTAGTTTCAAACTTTTTTAATGAATTTTCCGTATTATAAGAAAAGGGAAGTGCTGTGTTTTAAAACAATTTTTGAACTTTAGAAATTTTTAAAAATGTCTGCACTAGAGTTTTTCAACGTTCTAGTTTTTTGTGTTTTAAAACACAATTTTCCTCTTAATACAAAGTTTTTGAAAACTTATTCTTTGTCGAAGAGAACTTTGAAAGGCAAAAAATTGTACTTTTTAAAAGTAATAGCTAGTTCAGTATATTTGTAGTATTAATGTTAAAATATACAGTGTGGGTTCTGAAAACGACCTTTTTGAAAAAAAAACTAAACCCACTTTTTCTTAGTTTACAATTATTTATCGAATCGTAATATATAATAATCGTTGCTAAGTAAGTACCTAATAAGTTATAAAGAAAGAAAATATATTTATTTGACACAGATTAAAAAGCACACAAGTAAAAAGAAAAAAAAAGGAAAGAATACAAAATGAAAAGTGTAAGAGTGCGATGTTAATATACTAGCAGGAATGTGTGCCTCGCGGCTGCGCCAAATAGGCCCAGTTCAGCATAAATGCCAGACAACTAGTGCCTGACGCTGGTTTTCAACTGGACCTGTGACGCTGGTTTTCAATTGGACCTGACCTGTTATAGTATTTTGATAAATAAATAAATATAATAAATCGTTTATTTCAGGTATTAATAACCCATAGTATAACTTATTACATAAATAACATTAAAATAATTAAAATAAAATCACATTACATTATATTATTAAAATCAAAATTAGAAATTATAATTAAAATTTAAACCTAAATTTAAATCAAATTTATCACTCAATATTAAAATAAAAACAAAATTAAAATCAGAATTAAAGTCAAATTAAAAATCAGTATCACAATCACAAAACACAGTCAAATTAAATTACATTAAATTTACTTATGTTAAATAACTACAATAACGGTAAGTAACTTCCATAAGTTAGTACCCGTTATTGGTTACACAAATATTTTGAATCGGCAATGATATGATGATTTTCATTTTTAAATCCGGTTAATGATGTAACATAAACCTTGTAGGTCAACATAATCTAGGTCACCGTACAACCAAATAACGTAAAAAAAGCGTCGGGCTCACATACGAAGCGTTCCGTACCACCATACGATATTTAAGCAACATATTTTTATAACACGTTTCTTGTATAATTAAAACGTAACGTACCTAGGTATACATGTAAAATAAAATAACAACAAATAACACCTTTTTTTTGTTATACGGCCATAGTAATACACATGTGTGTAAATTTCACGTGTCTACCTATTACGGTTCAAAAGATAAAGCCCTGTGATAGACGGACGGACGCGGGACGGTGGGACGGACGGACGCGGGACGATGGGACGGACGGATGCGGGACGGTGGGATGGACGGACAGCGGAGCTTTAGTAATAGGGTCCCGTTAGTACTCTTTGGGTACGGAACCCTAAAAAACAAAACACAAAGCTTTACATAAACCCATAAAAACACAACAACGAAACAATAAACCTATACAAATACGTACAGTGAGCGACAAATGTGATTGTCCACAAAAAAGAATTGATGGCAACAGTAGAATGAATAAAATTCGGTGATAACACTTGCGTGTGCGACCGTACGTGAATGTCAAATGTTACGCAATTGGATTAAATAAATACTGCTTTAAATTTTGTCGCTTTTGCGTATTTTTTTTCGTGGTTTTCCGTTTCCGTGAGTTGAAAACATTACGAGTGTATGGGTTGCTTCTAGGTAAACGTGTACCATCGTCGACAATCAATCTGCCTAGCCTTTTCCCAACTATGTTGAGTTCAGCTACCAGTCTAACCGGGATGTAGCTGAATACCAGTATTTTCATAGAGCGGCTGCGTACCTGTCCTCCACCAGTTATTGTAGTACGATACTCCTTGATGAGACTGGCGAGGCACGGTCGATTTGTGATGGATGGTCACCCATCTACGGACCGACCTCAGCAAGCGTAGCTTAACCTCCAATCGACCCGTACGGCTGTTATTACTTAGCACGAGCCCCCATCGTCAACTGCATCATTGCTTAAAATCTGGTGACGTAATTGACTACTTTACAGGAGATTACAAGAACACCACGCTACGTTTCCCGAAGAATTGACAGATAGTTCATAGTGCACACACATAATTCGCTCACTTATGATAAAAAATCCACTGTAATGGGAGGTGAGCCTTTTTGGCATCAACCGGGCACGAATCCAGACTCCAGGTTGCCCTTGAGAAATACCTGATAGAATCATATGGATATTGGTTACTAGCCAGTAACCAATATCCATATGATTCTATCATGAAAGGGTTTGCTAATACGTTGCCGACCTTGAAGCCATGTCGAAACTATACTACATGAAAGATAGCTAGATCTCTGTGACATAATTATGTCAAACTAACATTCCTAGGGTAGGGATTCATTCATTAGGTCGGCATGCCCATACAGTATGACATTGACAGTTACTGGTTACTGTCTGTACTAATACGAAACTCAGAACTTCATAGGCGTGATTTTACTGACAGCTGTCGCAGAGGTCAAGCTATCTTTTTCTTTATGAAGTATATATAGGTCATGTATCTGTAATTTCATTGGCACCCATATCCTTCAAACCAGAACCCAGCAGTGCTGTTTGGCACCAAATATAAGTTTATCCTCCCGTCCGTTACAAAGACTCCAGGAGTTCGATAACAATTAAAATTCTATTGTGTCTCATTAGTAGCAGTTGAACTCATAACTAATCAGCCTATGTCGTGCCTACTGCTGGAACTCAGACCTCCTCGCTGTGGGAGGGAGAGGGCCGTAATCCACCACGCCGCGAAATCGTAGCAGCGAAACCGCAGTAGTTAAATTCTATAGACTCGCGTCATTTTCCGCTACTCTCATCCGATTCGAGTAGCGGAACATGACGCGAGTCTATTGAATTGAACTACTGCGGTTTCGCTGCTACGGTTTCGCGGCGGAGGTATGCTACTGGCGTCATGTGCGTATTGTATAATTATCACTTGCTTCACAAACGGTGAAGGAAAACATCGTGAGGAAACCGGTTTGCCTGAGAGATATTTCTCGTCGGAATGTGAAGCCAAGTCAGAGGCCCATGGGCAGCTTTAAAACTTTGATACCAGGTTAGTCACTAACCACACGAAAAGAAGAATACAATAATTATGTATATACCATATATTTATAGGTAATAATTATCCACTTTTCCAATGAGCTTTTTGCCCAAGAAACTCTGGTTTTGCTGTGATGATAAAAGTGCCCCCATTTTCACTCCTAAATCTGCTTTAAAACGTTGATGATACAATCCATCTTCTCTGCACAATTACATATAACATGTTTATGTTAATGTGAAAATTCTCACTACTAGCGAGAACTAGTTAAAACCAGTTGGAACTAGTTCTAACCGCTCTAGGGTTGGCAATGTTACGTTAAATAATATTAGATTTTTATTTATTTAGTGTAATGAGCTCATTATGAGTTTGAAACTGTGAAGTGAAAAATAATAGTTGTGTGTTTCTTTTAAATGAGGTCATAAAAAAGGAGAGGGTAGGTACTCCTTTTTTGTAACCTCATTTAAAAGAAACACAAAACTTTCTGAGAAGAATTCGGTTGCTTCATAAAATATTAAATTATAATAATAGGTGTTCATCATTTTGTTTTTCTAGCTATTTTTGCCATTATTTGGGGAAAAAAACTGTTAACAACAACTTTTTTTGTAAGTACTTATAGAAAATTCTTGATTTTCAATGTTAAACGTGGTAAATTGAAATGTTTTTAGGATTTGAATCAATAATAGGTAAAAAATGAGTCCCTTAAGCCCATGAAGGCTACACGGTCTAAACAAATAAAATCAAATTTCCCAGTAGACCTATTAATATTTCATTATAATAATTAATGAGCAATAACAGCGTCCTTTGTTCAGGCTCAGCGTTATTTTGACATACGAGTATAAACTCATTATTATCATGCAATGAACCAGCAATCGTGCAAGCGATTACGCAATCACTGAGTTTTAACTAAAATTAAATCAAAATAGTTTTGCCAACCCTATTGCGTCGGTAAATTCAGTTTTATCGATCGAAACTTTTAGTTATAATGGCGTAAAATTATGAAATATTTCGCTGGGTAATGGTGCAGTTTTGAAGAATTTTGTTATGAATAAATAAAGTTTTGTTAAGTACTCTTATATTTCCAGAGAGAGTAACATTAAATGAAAATAAGTTTTTTAATTGAAAAATAGAAATTGCATTTTCCTGAGACTTTTTAAATAACAATAAAATAAAAACATACAATTTTTTTTGATATTCCCAATTACCGCCACTTCGACCTGTTCTGTGCTTCTCGCATCCAGCGGACTCCTGCGGCCTTCGCCAGAACGTCAATAAAGTCTATTAGATATACATAAATGAGTTCATCAAAATATGATTCGCGGCATCTGTGAGGATGGTTGACGTAAAAAGCTTATTAATTATAGACAAAAGATTAGTAAGCGTATTTTTTAATACTTTTTATCCAGGTACAATAAATAGTTCACTAGAACACGAATTACACCGACAGCAAAAGCTACTTATGATTTATAATTTTATATCACAAATTAATGAAAATATTGTGAATTCGTGGTATAACACAAAATTAGCTTCGTATTGTTGCCGGGTCAGTGAGCATTCGTTTACACTTAATTGGCTGTGAAAAATATGTAAAAAAGTTTTTTTTGGAACTGATATCGTTCTGGTTATATATTCAGGGTAGATGGAAGTTCGTAAAAATAAAAAATAATAATTTATGTCAATGAGTGTAGGATGTGTTATTTTAGTATGAGGTTAAATTTACGAGGTCCTAGTAATGAATTGCCAAGAGATAGTTTATTTTTAATAACTCATTAGTTTAACTCCAGAGTTAACTAAAATTACATTTACAAGTATTTTATCATCATTTTATTTATAACTCGTTTGGTTAACTCTGGAGTTAACCAAACTAGTTATTCCAGTTTTCAGTTTGGTTAACTCCAGAGTTAACCCAACTGTTAAGTATTTAAGAGTCATCAGTTTTGGTGATGCATTAATAATAATGACTTGCTGTATCCGCGGCTTTGCTCGCTAAAACCTAAACAGAGAATATGAAGGAGAAGTAGATTTCAGAAATTCCATACAAAAATTTGTCTAAGAAATTGATAAGCGACCGTAAACTGTCGTGTTTGGTTGACTGAATTACCAACAGCCAATCGGATCACTTGACTGAACTACCAACAGCCAATCGGATCACTTGACTGAATATACCAACAGCCATTTGGATTACTTGACTTGCGTTTAATGTTGACACGTCGATAATTTCGTTCCAAAAACTACGATTCACGACCAGCATGTCGATTCCCGTAACCACTTCACCGTGAAAACATGTGAAGTGAGCGTGGAGTGAGCTGTCAGTGTCATCTCACCCTGTTGGAATGACAACTCACTTCACCTAAGTTTTCACGGTGAGATGGTTACAGAATAGCACTGCTGATCCCCTTTTACTATCTGAACCAAGTGCGGATGGTACCCTGCAGTACGTCTGTACTGCAGGGTACCAAACGCACTTGGACGATATACCGACTAGTCGTAGGTACTCAACGCTTCTCCTCCACATTTATTATGCGCACGGCTAAAGTGTGGAACTCTCTGCCAGCGTCTGTGTTCTCTTTCACGTACAACCCGTCAGCCTTCAAAGTAAGAGTGAACAGGCCTCTTCTGGGCATGCTCGTTCCATATTAGATCTCATCCATCACTTTCTATCAGGCGAGATCAAGGTCAAAAGATGGCCCATATCGCAAAAAAAGGTCCGGTCCAATAAAAGATAATTAAAATTGGAACCAAATAAAACACAATACGTAATCCAGACCCATTTACAGTTTAAACCGAGCAGATGTAGGGTTACCTCCCCAATCTAGTTAGAATCTGTCTGGAAACTAAACAAACTATCGATTGGCTGGATCGGTTGAAATTACCTGAGTATTTGCATCTATTGCCTAACTAGAAATTCTGATTATCTGATTTCTTAGTATCGACCTGGAGTTTGGATATTTGCCCAGTTGATGAAAATAAGCTCACCCTTACAGGGGATATGGAAAACACTGGTGAAATGTAAGAAGGTTCACCTCTGCATCTGCTCGACAACGTGAATAACACAATGAAAGTTGTCGAACTGCCAACATGAAAAGCATTGCAATTAGTGTATTACACAATTACTCCGCAGCACTGGTTATGTTTGATCTCGATGTGCCACGAATAGTCACCCATCCTAGAACTGCAGCAAACACAGCGTTACTTTGCAGATCAGTCGATATGTGCATCAGTCTGTTGTTAAAACCCTCTCTAATTATTTTAAATTCAAATTCTGCTTCTTCAATAGGTGCTTTTCTATTGAAGAAGCAGAAATTGAATTGAAAATACTACAGAATATCATTATATTTCCTTTAAAATACATAGTTTTTTTTTCATGAAACACCTCGAGAGCTTCCTTCAAAACTAGGAACGAACAAAATCTGCGAGAACACAATATAACGATATTACCCACTGCAGCGGAGCGAATTACGAATCTAAATCCTTATAACACTGCAAAGCGAACCTTATTTCATACAACTCAACTCACAAATTCCTTTACCGCAGCATTCAAGAAATGGAAAATAGAAAATTAGACTCTACTGTTATAGTTTTAAAATTCAATTTTCAATAAAAGCAATTCCACTTCTGTTGTGAAAAGGTAATGATTTTTCGATTGTGAGTCGTATTGCTTGTGCATTAGGGTGCAATATTGTTCGTTCTGAATTAAATGTTTTTATTTCGCAAGCGGAATTCGGATACATTTACTTACCTTACACTAAATGTTATTCAATTTCATTGTTTTTAAAGGGATTTCAGTGTGAACATGTATCATAGTAGTAGTCTTTAGATTCATAAAGGCTTTATATTTATGTTATTATTGTTCGTTTCTTTGTATTATTTTAATTCGAAACTGGTATTCTGAAAGTTTCAACAGCTTAATAACCACTTTAAGAATCGATCTGTGAGGTTAAGCGAATCTTGCCTAAGTCGGTTCTTGGATGGGAGATCATTTTGTCATTTATAAAAAAAAGCATGGCTGAAACAACTGTAAGAATCGATATTTGAGGTTACGCTGCACTTTTCAAGGTCAGTCCTTGGATGGGAGAATCTTCAAGAACCATCCATAGCTCCAAAAGCACGTTTATTCGAGAACCAACTAAATATATTTGCTTTCTATAAAATTAGCTCGATATTTTATTTAATCTCCACTTTTTCCCAAGACACGGCAGATTTCCTTAACCAACATTTATAGTGTTACAGTCACCATGCGGTAGTATCAACATTATCAACAATTTTACCTTGACCTGCCCTGCCCCCTTCACATCATCCCTTCTCTTCAGTAAAAACGGTCGCAATGAAGAAAGAGAGGGGTCTTATTAAAATGGCGGGGTGGGAGGAAACTTGATAGCCGAAGCCTTAGGAATTGATAGGATTCACTTGGGTGGGATGTGTGTGGTACCTTTGATTTTTTTTGTTTGACAGCTGTAGTGGTGACATGGTGACAGATGTGGTGCGAATCTGTTGTAATTGTTTCAAGTATGTTGCTTTTGGCCGGTCTTAAGAGCGTTCTTTTAAAAACTTTTCAACGTCGCAATCAGCTGTCAAATATTTACTTTTTTTTTTTACTAGTGAACTAGAATTTTAATAATTGATTGCAATTTTATCACTGAATTTGATATTGCAACCGTTTTATGTGTAAAAAACGCATTTGGCCAGTTTCCAAATACTTTTTTCATCTAAAATTAAATATTCGGTGTTACGATATTACGAGTAATATGCCATGTAGTTCCACAATTCTCCGCGGGCCTTCTTTGATGGCGCGCACTTTAGTCAGCATCTGCAGGTCGTGATTGTGACAAGAAGCCACTTCCACTCAGCATATTTCAGTGCTATGGGGACCCACACATAGCACAGCGCTGATTTTCCGTGGTCCTCCGAAAATGACGCAAGGAAACAAAGTCAAGTTTATAGATTTATATAGGTGCACAACTACTGGTGACGGGTTAGTAAGAGGTGGGTAATGGTTTTAAACCCCAGTACTTGCCCTATTAATACCGACTCCAATTACAGGCATTAAGCTGGGGGGGCTGGGGTTGACAGGAGTATTCGTAATATGAAACCCACGTTGCTGGTAAAAGTGCCCTAGTATTTAAAGACCTGGTAGTAAGGCTCCGGATTGAGTTTATAAAAAGTTAACTTGTATGCCAACGAATCTACTTTGTAATGTGATATTTATCCTATACTATTAAACTGACTTGACTTTTTGCTTTATTTTAATTTGACTTTGTTTTTATTTTTATTGTTTTTTTTACTTATTTATATTTTTAATGAGTGTGTGTTTTATTTGATCTCCTGTGCTTGTCCCAATAAATACTTTTTTTTTCTTTCTTTCTTTCAAACGAGCAATATTTGTATAAATATATATACAAATACAAACGTGAACATAAATATTTGTAATCACGTTCTCGAAAACGGCTCTAACGATTTCAATGAAAGTTGCAATTTAGGGATTTACGGGGGCGAAACATTGATCTAGCTAGGTCACATATCTGGGAAAATTCGTTTTCTCCGTGTTTTCACCCGAGCAGAGCTATGTCGCCCAGGTACTTAAGTTAATACGAGTAGACAAAGCTGGTAGAATGTGATAGACGAAAATAACAAGGCAGGTACACCAAAGCAACCTGGTATCGTAGGATAGGTCTTCACCCAGCAGTGGACTGATGCAGGTAAACGTAGCAGTTCGAAATAGTCAAACAAAACGTATAGAAAAGCTGTTGTAACCTAAGAAATACTTAGAAAGTTTAGTCCTTCGATCCAAAAATCTTTTCACACTTAATCCCACCTAAGGGAAGAACCTATACTCACATATGTACTTTTTTTAATCAACATGAACGTTGAACACATCATTACAAACATCACAAAAAGTGTTTCCCATCGGGTCGTGGGTTCGAGCAGCGGTGGCAAGCGGAGCGTGGCAGATATTAATATTAACGCCCCCGTGAGAATATCTCGACGCACTCAACTGGTAGTTTTACGAATTGTTAGTTACAGGTAAAAGTTAGTCTGTGTTGTTTTTTAGTCATGAGAATAGTAATTTTAGGGATTGAGTTCTGATTTCTGTCCCAAGAGTAACGACACTAAGCTAAGGGGACTCATAGCTAAGTAATAACAGCCGCACAGGTCTATCGATCAGGTTAAGCTACGCTTGCCGAGGCCGGACCTCGGATGGCTGACCATATATACTGTATATCGAAACCCTTTCGTGCCTCGTAAAACCCAATAAGCATATGGTTCAGGCGGTCATTCGTAGATCTTGGGTAATCAGAAGCCCTAAATTCTGACAAGCAGTCCAGTCTAGTGGTACCGTAGTTATCCAGTAACTGGGTAGGTCTGGTAGTAAGATAGGCAGTCGCTCCATGTAGAATACTGATACCTATTCAGCTGCATTCGGTTAAACTCGAAGCCGATCCCAACTTAGTTGGGAAGAGGCCAAGCAGAAGATGTGGAGGAATTTTATTGACATACATCGCTTGAATTAATATTAAGTTTAATTATTATAATTAATATTAAGACTAATAGTGTTGTGACCAATGTGGAATGTAGTGTTTGTATTTTTTTTTTTGCTTGCTTTACGATGATTGTTTTAATTCTTGTTACATTTATTGTTAAGAACCACTTCGTGTATTATTATTAAAACCACTGTTCGACACAAATGTAAATTTGTTGAAGAAATAAATAAACAGTACCAGCTTTCACTGGGATATATAATTTTAGCTAGATTGTTTCTCTTGAACTCTTCACAAGTAACACCTATGACCTACAGCCGGGTACTGGTAGGTAATACATATTTTTATATGGCACACAGGTATTTATGAATGACAGAGACACGCTCTATAAAGCCGAACGAATCAATGTTACCTATTATGTATTCTGATGTAATTTGGACAAACAGTCTTGTTATTTGGGTAACCTTTATAACATGACATACGATATCTCTAAACTCATGCCAACATGAGAAACACATTACAGTACAATAAGGAAGTAACACCACTACACTGAACTAACATCTACAGCATGTTCCCATTTCCGCGTCCTTGAAACTCAAGGTCAAAGTTCGCGCAATGAAAATGAAGTGATTAAACAAATATGTAGCGAGGAAATCATATTACTATTCTAATGTTTCTTATTATATATATAACGTATTATATTTTAAGTAAATAATATTAACATAGAGATATAGCGTTGGTTACCAGAGAAACATTAAACCCAGAAGAGCATTAAGAACCTAATGAAGCGATTTTCTGTGAATTTATGTCTGTATAACATATCATGCTTATATTCTTTGAAAGATGAGTTAAGCTAAGGTACTGTTATTTAACATTGTTTTAGTATACTTAAGACAGCACATAATTAGCAAAGTACCCAAATTTTTTTAAATATGCGCCAATTACCAGGTAAATTCTAAACAATATGTAGGATCTTACGGAGAATTTCCTGGTCAGTAGCTCACTGGGACATGAAGTATTTTAATAATGGCAATTTTGGTTGCACATTTAATTACTAGTGGTCTCGTAAACTTTAGCAATTATAGTAATTGTGCCTGTAATGGAAGTACACGTAAACAGTGCAATAGAGGTAGGCTTTTAGCTCGCAATTTTTATTACAGACGCTGATTTGTACGTCAAGTACCTAGTTGTTATTTATTTATAGGCAAAATCTAAAGCGTACCAAAAATAGTTACAAACATACTATAAATCTCAAAAAAAGACACAAGATTTTTACACATGTTCGTGAAATATAGACAATCGCCGTGAATATCCTCCATAATTATTATGACTCATCAAATAGGGAAGATGTAAAAACATCCAACTCTAAAGCTCTTGCAATAAACTAAACTACAAAACAATCACGATTAGTCGTATATATTACCCTCTTACTTTGACATCCCAAGGTCAAGGTCACACGACAGCGAGTAGATTAAATGACAAAGATGGCGGAGTCGCTGTGAAATAAGACTACGAGTTTTATGAAGTAATAAGAATATCTGCTATGACAGTTGCTACGGAAGGGTTACGTGAGTAAGCTTTAGATGCTGGTTTGTTTATTACAAACACTTACTACTAACTAACAGTTGAATGTGGTGGTTGACACACAGTTGACCCACACACATTTGAGTGGATCGACTTGTCCAGTCAGTTCACGCATTTGTCAGTAATGTGTAACTCAACTCACACATTATTCGAAAGACAAGAGGATCCCAAGCCCATCGACTCTCCATTTTAAGATAATGTTATAATATTACTCATCATTCTTCTGCCCTTATCCGGCGTAGGCACAAAGTAAGAAGACGTCATAGTAACTGGTATTTTTCCTTGAGAAACCCAGTCCTTGATATTTGTAACCGATATAAGCCGATATTTCTCAAGGTCGAGATCATACGATACCGTCAGATGAAGTGTCAAAGCTAACACAAAGTAGATATTCTTAGAAATAAAAAGATTTAGTCTGTTCAATGTTAGCTTGTTAGACGGTTGTTGGGAGGAGTCGGGATTCAAATCAGTCAAGGGTTATTATTAAAATAGGACGTAGTATAATAGGACGCGTATCATATTAGAAGTAGTAGTAGATTGTGTGTGTGTGTTTATTAGTATTGATAATTGAGTTAGTTTTTTACTATGACAGTCATGATAAAAGGTTATTTTAGAGCTAGGGTGATATTATTTGCAAGGGTTGATTTTGATCATTGATTCTTTTTAATTCAATGCAACGTAAAAAAATGTTAAAGCCTACGTGGTTTTTCTTTATATCCAACATTAGAAGTGGACAGTTTTTTTACATTTATGCTGCTGTAATGTTTTTATTTTAATTGTAAGTGAATGTTCGATAGATACTCTAGATAGGTTCTGGATCTGCCTAGCCTTTTCCTCACAATGTTGGGGTCGGCTTCCAGCCTATCCGGATGCAGCTGAATACCAGTACTTTACGTGGAGCGACTACCTATCTGACCTCCACAACCCAGTAACTGGGTAATACGATACCCCCTGGTAAGACGGGTTGGCAGACTTTCGGGCTTCTGACGACCCGTTCCGACTGTCAAAGATCCACGAATGACTGACGGGACCTACGGCTTAACGTGATTTCCGAGGTACGGAGGAGTCTTGGTATATAAAAAAGGTCACCTATCCTCGGACCAACCCTGGCAAGCGTAGCTTAACCTGATGGCTCGACCCGTGCGGCTGTTATTACTTAGCCACTTCTCATACTTACGCTTAGCTTATGCTTACTTAAGTAATATTTTCTTATATTATAAGGCTCTTCTTTATTCTTCAAATATGGCCTATTACAATAAGAGTAGTATTTTTGCAACCTAATAAGTACCTACGTACTCACAAAAATAGCGAAGAAAAAATATATATCTTAAGTGGGTACTTATTAGATTATATATTTTTTCTATTTAACCAATGTTTTTATAAGTGATGGACTGATGGCACACGACGCAGATAGTTTTACCGTCCCGAACGTTTGTCCAGAAGTATTCTAGGTATATATCTAATTTGATCATCAATCTAAAACGTCTTGAAAGAAATAATAATACAGTCGGGCCGTCGAGACAATGCCTTCTTAACACCTATTATTCAGTTTCATACTAACGGTGTTTTGTGAATTTGATCCCTATTAGTACTAGAAATTGTGAAGGAGGTCGTCCGGAGAAGTACTACCACCTTACCTATTTCTTCCGCCAAACAGATTATGGCTGCACCCCAATTGCATATCACAATCCGAAGCATTTTGAATTCATAATTCAAATTGCTTTATGTTTGAAAATTTCTGCTCGACAACCTAACTAACGCAATGAATAATGTTGTATGAACTGACGGAAAGAATGAGACTGTGAGTGTATTACGTTATTACCCCATTAAGTGCGTCGAGCTCTTGGTGTCTTTGTGTTGCTTTACTTGGTCAGATCATTGTATGGGACTACTACACTGCCGTGCAATGATACTATACTGAATTTAAAAAATAAGCATTTTTTTTTCAATTTTATTTCTGTAATTTTGGTTTTAAGTTTCTTGGTATTTTTAGGGGTTTGAAGTTTTTCATTATTTTTAAGACTTCATCGACATTTTGTCTATGTAACTTTGTGCAAGGAATTAACTTAAACGTGTTACAACAAAACGCTGTATCTTAAAGGATAGTGTTCTGTCACTGCACGGCATGCAGTACATGACCACGTTCCCCGGGTCTCATTGCCATCCAATTACATACAAAAACTTAAGCCGTTATTATATTGTGAACATGCCGCCGGTGTACAGGGTGTTTTGACCTTGTGAGGAGGATTCACGCATCGCTGAGCACTCCTTGGTGACGTGTTTAGAGTGTACGACACGGGGACGATACTATTTCGTTGGTGTCTTTATTGTCACGCTATTTTCGTTTGGCAACCACGTTTTTGTGATGTAGGTAATTCTTGTTTGATTCAAGTGCGAATCTTTTTTTTTTTTATACTTTGTTAGGTACATGACATAGCTTTTTTTCTTTCGTTTCGCCTAGACTTATAAACACCATAGTACAGCATTGATCGTACTCATTATACCCATCTATTTTTAATTAGGGTTCCGTATCTCAAAAGCCAAAAACGGAGCCCTTATAGGATCACTTCGTATTCCGTCAGTCCGTCTGTCTGTCAAGATTATTTTTCTCAAGAACGCGTGGAGGTATCAATTAAATTTATTAATCAGTAACAATCTACATTGCGAATATAATCCAACATGACACTTAAGTACACACAAATATTACAAAATGACGATGTACAAATATTATTATTAAAATACAATATTCTTATCAAATATGTAAGTGGGTAGTCCCTTGGAGCTCTAACAAAACCAAGCGTCTAAGTCATCGCAATAAAAAAAACTACGGCTATCTATGCAACATATTTTGACTCGTAAATTATAATGTAGTCTATCATAACCTGTTGCAGGGTCTCGTTGACCTAAAATCATGAAATTTGGTAAGAAGTAAGGTCTTACGGCAACAGTAAAGGAAAAAGGCACAAAATCATAAATTTGTGTTTTTTTATATAACATCATTATTTTTTGCTACTTAAACTTATATTTGCAGTTGATGAATGAATGAGAATTGATCGTGACGTATATCGATGTATGAGAGAACATTTTTTCAACTACAAATTTAAGTTTGTTTTTAGGATAAATTCATCCCAACTTGAAAAGTCAGCCTATGATCTTCTACTACAAAAACTACAGATATAATATCATTTTAAAAACCTAGCTTTCGCATTTTATTGCCTTTCTAACTGATTTAATTGACCATGACTAGTCGTTTCCCAAAACATAACATTTTCTTACAAAATAATCGTACAGTATAAATACCTGCCTGCCAAGTTTCGTACCCACGGTGGCGGATAACCACGCTCCACGGCCCAGCGGACACAAGCTTTGTGTTTTTATTACACACACACACATAAGTACATATAGACAAACAGACGACGGTGACAGCTTTCTGTTCAGTATCATTGTTGGGTGAACTTGACCTTGGGGTGAGAGAGAAATGGAGCATGCTGTATGTTGATCACTAAATAAAAGGTATTATTTTGTAGAACATGTTTATGTGTATCTGTAATTAAGTTGGAAATGGTTTAAAACATCACCCTTGGAAAAACAAAATAAAGAACCCAGTCTAGTATCATAATATTTAAACCGGCGGGTATTTTAACCACTAAATAACTAAATTTTTGCAACAACTCAGTATGAAATCTACGAGTGACCTTCTCTTACGATCACTGAGATCATTCCTTATGCCTTATGCCAAACAAAAAAAACATCACAAACTTACCTATAGTGATCCGTTATGTATGACCCAAACAAGTTACCCAAAAACTTATTTTTCCATTCAAGGGTTTTTTACCACAAAATCTTACAACATAGGCACATCCTTATCAGACGTTCGTACCCTCAAGCTCGTTCACGCGTGATTCCTGCAAGGGGTAAGCAGGACGACAGGAAACCGTTGGTCCGCTCGTGTGGAACGATGAGGTAAAAAGGTGGGGTATTGTCTTTAAGACGGTTTGGGGAATGTTAGGTGTTAGTGGTTTTGTGGTAGGAAGTAAGAGTTATTTTATATTGTATTTAATTCTCGGAATCAGTTATAAAGCAATAGACTCACTCCTAATAAGTCAGGGAAATTAATTGTTAAGCAAATTGACTACCAACATAAATTGTCCGTATATTTAAATCACATCTGTCATATTAGGGGTTAAAGTATGAAACTGCCGATTTGTATTGAAAAATTGAAATTAGTTTTTTTTATAATTTAACATATTTGTTTAATCAAAATAATTACCATTATTATCTATACACTGCTGCCATCTAATAGGAAGGTCATTTATGCCTTTGCGATAGAACTCTCGTGATCTAGATTCGACAAACTGTGTGAAAGCATTTTGTGCTGCCTCCTGAGAAGAAAACTTTGTATAACGTAGAAAATTGTCCAAATCACGAAAAAAAAAAAAATGGTAGTCCGTTGGAGCAAAGTCTGGCGAATACGAAGGGTGACGAATGGTTTCTAATTGCAGTTCCTGTAGAGTTAAAACGGTTTCTCGTATTGTATGAGATCTCACGTTATCATGGAGCAATAATGGTGAAGGTCGATTCATGAGTCGGGGCTGTTTCACTGCTAGTTTTGCTATCATTGTTTGGAGTTTGGCACAGTAGACATCTGCCGTTATTGCTTGACCAGATCGGAGAAAGCTATAGTGAATAACACCATGCTGAGACCACCAAACAGTTACCATTACCTTTTTATTGGTAAGATTTGCTTCAGGACACTGTTGTGGCGTTTGACCTGGGGTCAGCCATTGCATTTTTCGCTTACGGTTATCGTAAAGAATCCACTTTTCGATAACCGTAAGCGAAAAATGCAATGCAATACAATTCGATCCAATATTCCTTCATTTCTGTATCGATTAAACAAGGCAACACAAGTTTCAACACGCGTTTCTTTCTGCAGATCAGTCAAATCATGAGGCATCCATTTCTCATTTTTTTTATTGATTTGACGCAAATGAGTCAATATTGTTGGTAAGGTAACACATTAAAATCATGCCGCTAATTCCTGGGTAGTTTGGCTCGGATCAGCTTTCACTATCTCTTTCAATTCATTGTTATTCACCTGTGTGGGCGGTCTTCCACGTGGTTCGTTCTTCAAATCAAAGTTTCCATCACGCGTTTAAACCAAATCGCACGGTGCGTTCATTAGCAGTCTCCAAACGCAACATTGATATTGCGAGCTGTTTCTGCCGCGCTAATTCCGCGTATTAAAAAATAACTCGAATTTTCGATGTATCCATCTTTCTTGTCTAAGCTGAATAAAAAAATCAACTGAAAGTCGATAATCGAATGTTGCACATTTTTTAAAAATTTAAAAGGAGAATTTCTTATGTCACTACCATGTAAAAAAAGTTTCACACAAAAATCTCAAACCATGAAGGTTCTATGTCAATTCGAAGTACCTATTACAATAAAACGGCAATTTCATACTTTAACCCCTATTATTTTGACAGTTGTATTTTTCAAACTCAAACTCAAACTCAAATCATTTATTCCAAATAAACCAATTACAGGTACTTTTGAATTGTCAAGGGGTCGGTCAGTCAGAAAGATGAAGCTAGTTGCCCATTCCAAAGCGTAGTAGGTTCCTATGGAGAAGAACGGGCAAGAAACTCCATGGACACTCTTTTAAATTAGAATATTGTTACAAAACATTGGTTACATCATTCATGTTGAAATTATATATGTGAGAACAATGTAGTAAATCGTGCACGTTAAAAGCGACCATAATAAAAATATAAAAACAAAAATAATTAAAATAAACCATGGCAGCTAAGAGATGACCAGTCCCCACTGACGGCGCCCGTTCACGAACATGACGCATGGATCAGCATCATTTAGCTCAACCATTTTGAAGGGAACTTAATGATCCAACACACACGCCACCACCAGCGAGACATTTGAGTGAGCATGACATACTCTCAGCCGCCATTTTTCAAGTCAATGAAAGACGTACTCAGTAAATGTTAAAGTAGGTAAACAGTGCTCACATATGTGCAATGCAATTATATAATACTAAGAGATTGAATTTATACAATGTAAATATAGTTTTTCAATCTTCAGCAGCTCCAACAATATTTTCCAATGCTAATCAATTAGTTTATGCGCCCTTGTGGAGCTGGACCAGCGTTGAGCCAAGCATTTTTGTCAGCGATGTAATCCCCCAACTTATAATATGCTTGGCAGCATAGTGTGCGTTTTATGCAAGATTTAAATTTCGTTTCATTCAATTGGAGTATGTGGGGAGGTATTTTATTGTAACATTTTACACAGTACCCCATGAAAGATGAGTCTACTTTAGCCAGTCTGAAACCCGGTTGAACTAATTGGTCCCTATTTCTAGTCCCATAATTGTGTCTATCACCTATTTTACTGAAAATACTTAAATTTTTCCTTACGTACATGATGTTCTCGTATATATATTGACAAGGTACCGTCATAATGTTAATATCTTTAAATAGTTCCCTTAGGGAATCGCGTCTGCGGAGGCCATATATTGCTCTGATGGCTCTTTTCTGCAGAATAAAAATCGATTCGATATCTGCAGCCCGTCCCCATAGTAAAATACCGTAAGACATGATACTATGAAAGTAACTGAAATAGACTAGCCTCGCGGTATCTACATCAGTAAATTGACGGATTTTTCTCACAGCATATGCTGCTGAACTTAGCCGTCCTGCAAGAGATGTTAAATGAGGACCCCATTGCAGCCTTGAGTCGAGCGTGATCCCCAAGAAAACAGTTTTATCGACGAATTCTAGTTTCTCCTTATTCAATACTATTTGAAATATGAAATGGCTTTACCACGGCAACAATTTACAAATACGTCAATACGTGTACGGTGTCACTTTGCTGGAAGATTGATTTGATTTGAACTGGCGGGATGCTGGTGTACTATTCAACCCTGCCTACCCCTTTGACAAATAAAAGAGATGGCTTAGAATTAGCAGCACCATTAAAAGTTGTTAAAATTTTAATGTTTTTTTCTTGTCAAAAGAAACTTTTGGCTTAAGTTGTACGCAAAATTGAACCAACAAAGTATCGGAAAAATCCAAAGTTACAAAGAAAGAAAAAGTTTTGCATTCAAGGCCTAAAGACAAGAACCATTCTTCAGTTGAAAAGTTGTTGTCAATACATTTCGACATAATACATTAAAAACGAGTAAGAATTCAAAAGATTCACTTAGCAATTAAAAACTAAACGGAAGTACGGATTGGAAAGTTTCGAACAATTCGCTTAAAACTCCATCATTCATTCATTCGTTCATTCGTTCTTATTAAACTCTGACAATTACTGCAAATGGACGATTCTGGAAAGATTTTCGATGTCAACTAATGGAATATTTTAGAAGATTTTTACGAACAAGGCACTAAAAGGGTGAAACCTTTAGAATTTATTATTAGTTACAAATTGTTGATGATCTTTTAAATGATTGATATTGATCCTCAGTTACTACCCAGTTAGCCTATTTAATTATTAAATTAACCCTTTCAATCTCATCTCACCTAACGTGTGTAAGTTCGTCGTTATCTTAGTACTCGTACATGTGTTGAGCTTGAATAATTTGCAAATCGGTAGAGTTGGTAACAGGCCTACCCAATGTTTGATTTTTGTAGGCACTATCTCACGGCGATGATCAGTACGATAAGTTACTAAGCCATAATCACTTACGAGCGTTTTTTTATGAAAAGTATGACGGGTTGGCCGCTCTAAAGAGTTTATAAATATTTTCTATCAAATGCTACAATTATGTCCTCTATTTCAAAGTCCTCTTGAGACGTTATTCAATTCTCAGCTGAGCTATTATTAAAATATTCTATTTGAAGTTGTCGGTAACTGGTCCGAACGTTTTAGAATATCTAGGTATTAATTGGAAAGTATGTTATTACTGCCGCTGGGACTCAGTTAACAAACCACCCGGTTTGTTAACTGAGTGCCTAGTTGTTAACTAGCTGTAGTTACCATAATAGGTAACTAAATTATTAGTAGTCACATAACCAATAGTAGTCTATTAGTTAAGTGAGTAATACTAGTAATAACTAGAACCTTAATTAGCAACGGGTAGTTACTAATTACGGTTCTAGTTATTACTATTGGATAGGTAATATGTACTTTGAGAATATCTATTCATCCATATAGGTACCTAAAAAAAAATCTTTATTACTAGAAGAATGAGTAAATGGTTATACTGGAAATGTATAGCAGGATGTGTAGCCGTATGTACTGTCATTATTATGTATGTCATCAGTGTAATTGTCTTAATTTTAGTTGAATCAATAACAACATAAACTCACGCTATCTTACCATGGGGATAGGCCGAAACCATAGAACATCACCTGCTACGATCCTTTGCTTCGTTTACGTTGATACATCTGGTCGTACACGCACGCCGGTGGAAAGTACAACGCACCTGACCTTTCTGAAGTACATCACCAATAAGGTCACTATACATATATCATATATATGTCCTCCTAGGGCGCCCCCTCCCGGCGTTTCCACTCACATTTGCTTTGTAAATACTTTTTGTTAGTCGCCTTTCATTCATCCTCTCAACATGACCAAACCATCCAGGCATTGGCTTTAAAAGAATTGTCACTACATCTGCTGTTGACTGCCTCGTTGGTCTAGTGGTCGCAAGCGCTACTGCTGAACATGAGGTCCTGGGTTCGATTCCCAGGTCGGGCAAAGTGTCATTGCCTTTTTCTTTCTGGAATTTCTCAGTAGCATCCCGGTCTCTGGATTTATGCCAGGTTGATAGGCTCGCCCCCTATTACATGGGACTTAAAAATAACCAAAACAGCCCCCAACTGATCTAAGCCAAGTAAAACATCTTCCCTAAGTAAAAAACTCGTTGCAACTTAAGTCTCAATACAAAGTGTACTTAGCAATCCCTACTTACCTACCTTACCGGCAACTTTTCTTTTACCGAATTGAAAACAACTTGCGTTCGAGTTAAATTCAATTTTACTGTTGCTTTTAAAAGAAAATAATGGAGAGGTAAAGGAATGTTCTTTATGCATAGTTGGGTAGGAAAAGAAATGGTCATACGGTAAAAGAAGTAGTTTAAAAGGTTATTATCTGCTGTTTTTACGTAGGGGTTGTAAAAAGTTGAAATATGTCATGTTCCTATATGTAACGTAACCTTCGTTTTCTTAGAGTAAAGAGACTTATGTTCAACAGTGTAAGACGTACTTAATTTAAAAAAAATACATAGACTGCTTATAAATAGAAGGCTGTGAATGAGAGCATTTTTAAATAATAATAAAAAAAACTAATATATTTAAAAAAATCTTAAGAACAATATCTAAGCCACTAACTACCTTACACTACCCAACAACATAAACAACTCAAACTGCCCATTATCCATTTCACCCCTCACCATTCAGAACAACACCCCCACAGACCAACAACTATTTCACCCCCATCATAATTAACAAGCCTCTGAAAAAAATCGACGTGAAAAATGCTGCTTGCATTTTCCCTATTTTTCTTAAGTCTTCAAATTGTAAAAGCCTCTCGTGGAATAATAGAGGGGTAAGCAGAAGTGGTGCTTATGTCGAGACCGCCACTGAATGGGAAGTACTCTTGGGTACCAGACATTTGACGGAACTGCATTTTTTTCCAACGTAATTGGTAGGTGGCGACACTTGCTCCTTTAAATTGACTAGGTAATTTTAGTTTTATATTTTTTGTTTCGGATTTTAATTATGAATTCAGATTTAATTAGAGAGGAAAGATTGAAGAAATCAAGACGTTTCTTTTTTTTATTTTGTGTTCTTTTTTTTGCGAAGTTTACCGCAATTAAACGTGTTTCCTTTCTTTCTTTCTGTCTAAGAAGTTAACAACACTTTTTAATTTAATTAAAATGCAATTTAGTTTATTATTTCTTATTATGAATGCAAGGAACTACTTAAACATACTAACTACAGAACATCTTAACATTTCGTACTAGTACTTGGTAAAAATAACTTGAACCCCAGGGGTCGAAAATTCGATACCGTGTATGTATACATGTTTTTTAAATAGGGATGAATTTTTTTACTGATCAAACTTCTATTCATTTATTTTCAAGCCAAATCAAAGATTATGATTCATTCCGAACATGTCACTTTAATCTATTATGATTAGTGACATGTTTGGAATGAATCATAATTTGAAATCTCTTACTTTTTTCTAAAAATAAAAAATCAGAACTCAAACTCAAACTCAAATCATTTATTCCAAATAAACCAATTACAGGTACTTTTGAATTGTCAAGGGGTCGGTCAGTCAGAAAGATGAAGCTAGTTGCCCATTCCAAAGCGTAGTAGGTTCCTATGGAGAAGAACGGGCAAGAAACTCCATGGACACTCTTTTAAATTAGAATATTGTTACAAAACATTGGTTACATTATTCATGTTGAATTTATACATGTGAGAACAATGTAGTAAATCGTGCACGTTAAAAGCGACCATAATAAAAATATAAAAACAAAAATAAATAAAATAAGCCATGGCAACTAAGAGATGACCAGTCCCCACTGACGGCGCCCGTTCACGAACATGACGCATGGATCAGCATCATTTAGCTCAACCATTTTGAAGGGAACTTAATGATCCAACACACACGCCACCACCAGCGAGACATTTGAGTGAGCATGACATACTCTCAGCCGCCAGGGTACATTCAAGTCAATGAAAGACGTACTCAGTAAATGGTAGATTTAAAGTAGGTAAACAGTGCTCACATAATGTGCAATGCAATTATATAATACTAAGAGATTGAATTTGTCAGACAAAGGTACATTGACATTCATTATAATTCAACGGCAAAAATATAATAAAACAACCTCTACGAGTGATTTGAAAAAACACAGAATGAATTTACAAAATGAGAAATATGCAAAAATAGCATAGAGCTGCAATGTTAATTATTTGAAAAAGCATTTTTCAAGAATAAACGCATTTAGATTTTTAATATTTCATGCACGAGTTAAGAGGTTCGTTGGCTGTTAGAATACAAATTACATAGTTTACTTATGTTTTTGCTATTTCTATGCATAATTTGTGCTTTTTTGATTAGTATGTGATGGATGTACTGCAGTGAAAAGTTGGCTGGTTAAAAGTTATTGACAAACACGATAAACAATTCAAAAACAAAAGCTTTTTTATAAGCAGTAATAAAAGAAGATTGGGAAATGGGCACGATGACTGCTGGGCAAATGTCTCCACACAATGCAATGGGTGCCTGAAGATAGCTGGACGGCGTCGCCGATGCCAGCCCATAAGGCTGGTTCCTGAGGAAAAGAGTTCCTAGAAGAATTTAGTTTTTTTTTTGCTTTGGTCTAGCAGACGGATCCGAAAGGGCAAAAAAAAACATAACATATTTCATTTCATGAACAACTCTTCTGGTATATATAGCCTTACCTTCAGAGTAAGCTTTATGCTTGTTTTCCATACAACAACTTAATTAATTTCAGAGAAAATTCTTCCCATAGAGCAAAGAACGTATATTTTCAATAAAAAATTAAAAACTCTAAAGCTTCTAATAATTAATTCGTGAATTTCTTTATATTCTAGCTAGTATTTGAGTTCAGGTTACTCACTCGTCTACTTACCCTCCCAAATCAAAGCTTAGGCAATACACTTTGACAATAAAATATGGCTCTCATTCTAGACCGAGATTCAGGAAAAATGGCTTTTATGTACCTTTGTGTATGTAGGGGGCTATTGGATGGCTATCTATCACTGCCTTTTGTATTTGTAAAAGCTATTTATAACGAATACATGTCGCTTGAGTTATTATTTTTAAAAGATTTGGTAGCAATACCTATTGAATATAAAGTTTTTTTTTTCTCTTGTGTTGGATCATTCGGTTCCCTACAAAATGGTTGAGCTGGATGGTGCTGATCCACGCGTCATGTTCGTGAACGGGCGCCGTCAGTTGAGACTGGTCATCTCTTATCTGCCAGGGCTTATTTTTAATCGTTTTTGATTTATATATAATTTTTTTTACATTGTTCTCACATATAGAATCAACAAGAGTAATGTACCCAGGATTTTGTAATTTCTATATTTAAAAGAGTGTCCTTGGAGTTTCTTGCCCGTTCTTCTTCATAGAGATCTACGTTTTGGAATGGGCAACTAGCTTCAACTTTCTGACTAACTGACTCTTTGACAATTCAAAAGTGCCTGTAAAGGGTTTAATTGAAATAAATGCTTTGAGTTTTTTTTTTGAGTTTCTCAGATCCTAAGAATTTAATTGAATTAATCGTGTACTTAAACAAGTTAGTTATTATAAAACGAAAAATAATTTCTAAAGATTGTATTTCAATCCGGAATTTCTAAGCTCTACTATGTTTTGTACAGGAAATTTCTCAAAAGGTTCCCACGTAATATGGTTACAAGCAGACCAAATTTTATAATGATGTTAAGCCATAAGCCCACAGAAATAATGACCAATTTTATCAACAGCAAAATTCCATGACAAAGTAATCTGGTACATCCCTCATAAATTAAAAAGTAACATACTCATAAAACCAACGTCATCCCCCAACCTGTAAAATACGATAATTAAAATATTATCCCACAAAAGCCATCGCTAAAAGTGGGTAATTTTAAAAATGAGCTCATTTCGCCGCCTAGGGGTTGAACCGAGCCTAAAACTGAGGTATTCAGGTTGTGCGCCACTTCACCCCCTTGGGAAAAGGGTAGTTACCATTCATTGAATTCTCTACAATGCTTCGATTTTCCATTGGGGATTTGGTTTTGTTTTTTTCCTGCATTGTTCAGGGCTGTACTTGAATTAGTTTGAAACTTCGCTGCATAGATTTATTGTTTTGGTGATTGGAAGTCAGGTTTGGCGCTGATGAGGCAAATTTTGTGATTGGTTTGAGGTACGTGAGTGAAGTGGTGTTTTATTTATTTATTTTTTCTTGGATATTTTATTTACAAAGGCTACGGTGCAGTAGAAAGATCAAACGCAAAATAAATGGCGTAATTAATGCCATTTGTTTCTTTTTTGTGTTGTTGTGTGACTAGGCCTTTCCGGGGTGTTATTTTAAGCACCAAACAAAATATCTTACCATAATTTTCCAAGTATGATAAGGATCACATCATACAGCAGAAATAATTAAACCTACTCAAGGTTTCTATTAGGTCAAAATCAAAGTCAAACAATTTATTTCAAATAGGCACACAGAAGGCAAAGGTTACAAGAAAATAGAATTGATTCTAGTCGCCCCTTCCAAAAGATTGTTTCGTATAGAGAAAAATGGGGAAGAAACTCCACCGTTACTCTTTTAAAATATTTTGTATACTTTAATTATATGTATAATTATACAATTAAATTAGCAACCACTTTGATTTTGTCTGGGTTTTATGAATACTCTAAATACATAATAATTATTTATAAGGCTCTTTTAACGACAATAACACACGACGGGATGAAACCCATTGTACACAAAAATACACATAGAAAGGTCGCAAAAAACGCCATTCATTGCAGTCCCCATAGAATTTTCAATTAAAGCCATGAATCTTGTAACACAACGCATGGGGGCCTTGTCCTATGACCACCATTGAACCGGTCGTTCGGACGTCCGACGGGTTTTTGCTTTTATTTTTAAAACTTATTGAAAGAGAGTTAATGAGTCCTATTATGTGGGATTCTGTTGGTGTCTTGTGAATATATAGTAGTATTTGTGTTTTGTTTTTGTGTGTTCACAGATACTTTGCATAAATAAATATTTTTGTTTGCTGGCAAAGATTATGTTTTGAAATAGGATTCAAGAATAATGAACCTGCAGATAAAAAAAATAAATTACATATAACTATCCCATTATCGCTCTGCTTCCTGTTGAAATTAAGTACCAACTTACTTACTTCATATTCTGCAAAAATCTTTTACAACAAGTACTTACCTTCAACGTCCCTATAATCCTACGCATCTTTATCAAACATAATTTTATTTTACAGAAGAGCCCTTTTTTATTAAACATTTATTTCCAACCCGTAGAGCTTTATAGAGCTTTCGAGGCATCTCTATGTCATCACTCGTGTGTAGGGCTCTATAGAGCATAGAGCGTGCAATATTATCAAGAGGCTATATGCAAAGTGTTTCAATAAAATGTGAGTTTAATGTTCATTGATATAAGGTTTAAATTACAATGATTGACACTTGTTCGCAATATGAAACATCTAAGTATGTTGTAGTGGAAATTTTAGGTTTATTTTGAACTTAAAACAATATTTAACATGGACGCTATATATAGTGAGAGCAGTGCTGGCTCAGGGGTAACGACCATGACTTACGAGTTGTAAGTCGTAGGTTCGAACCCTGTCAGATGCTTTACTTTGTGTAATTATTTCATCACCACTGCTCTCAAAACGGTGAAGGAAAACATAGTTAGTCAAAGGAACCAAAAATTCGAAGACATGTGATATCTACCAACCCGCACTGGGCCCGCGTGGTGGATTATGTCCCGTTCCCTCTCAATGAGAGGAGGACTGAGTCCCAAGCGTGGGAACATTATATAGGCTGAGTAAGCTTTGCTTTGCTATCTATAGACGTTTATAATTATAAACGCATGCGATCCATGCATAAATTAATGAGACTGTATGAACGTGAACGAAGTCAACGGAGTAAGAATGCCTTCCCCCATGGAAAAATGGCGTGAGTGTTATAGAAATGAAAGTATGAACTGTTTGTTTAATATTTTAATTAGAGGTAGTGGCTAAATGCCATGGTTTGGTAAATCGTTTGAAACATTTCATGTTTTTTGTTTTGTTTTACAGAATAAATAAAAGTACGTATTTTAGTACAGAAAATAAATTATTCCAATACTTATTTGACCAGGTTTTCCTAGTATTGAATCTGTCGAAAGTTAGCAAATAGTGTGGGTAGAACAATATGGGGTATATTATATCATTAAACCTTCTTATTTCCGCTTTGAATATTATTCTTTAACTATTTAACCTTTAAATACACGATAATTCGCTTTATAAAATGATAAGTAGTTATTTCAAATGAGGGGCTCGTGGCTAAATAATAACAGCCACACGGGTCGATCTTCAAGGTTAAGCAACGCTTGCCGAGGTTGAAAGAAAAAGAAAAAAGAAAATACATTTATTTGACACAGACTAAAAGGCACACAAGTAGAAAGAGAAAAAAAAAGTAAAAGGAAAGAATACAAAATAAAAAGTGTAAAACTGCGTTGCATGATACTAGCAGGAATGTGTGCCTCGCGGCTACGCCAAATAGGCCCAGTTCAGCAAGAATGCCAGACAACTAGTGCCTGACGCTGGTTTTCAACTGGACCTGAAGTGTGAGGTGACGGATATAAATCAGTTTTATACCGCAACGCGTGTATGTATACTTAAATAAAATAAATTTGTGTAATATAATAATAATAATAAGGGTTGGTCCGTGATGGTACTAAGTCCTCTCCGTGCCTCGTAAAGCACGTTAAGCCGTTGGTCTCGGCTGTCATTCTGACAGCTAGACCTTTGACTGTCGTTCCGGGTAGTCAGAAGCCCGAAAGTCTGACAACCAGTCCTGCCAAGAGGTATCGTGTTACAATTTCTTCTATGGAAATGATCAATCATTAGCCTTGAAAGCCGATACAAAAACCTCGAACACAATTGTTCTTTTTCATAATACAAGATTGATTGACTTACTGTAATCTAATCATTTTTACCTTTTTGTATTGTATGAAAATGTTTTTCAGGAAATATAATAGGTATATTCACTTATTGGTAATTTACCTTCTAAGATAATTTTACAAAACGCCTATGGAATTTGATACCGACTTTTTCTGTGAAATAAATTACAAGCATTGAATGTTAAATACCTTTAATTTATTTTGTGTGTATGTACAGTTACGAGCACCAATACGTTTACGCTTAGTAACTTTTAAAAGTGATTTTCTCCTCCTTTTTTTTTTTTTTTTTTTTTTTTTGGGTGGGAAATCATCAAATGACTCCTCCCGCTCTGGGTGGAGCGGGAGGGCGTGTCAGACTCTTACTGACTAAAACCCACCCGTGTTCCTTCTCTTGCCTGTGCAATGCCAGGGGGCCACGGTATCCCTTTCGGACTTTCCCGCAACCCCGGCAGGCAATGGTCTCATTGGACCCCTTCACTCGCTGACACTCTTTGAGGCGCGCGTGGAACACAACGCGCCGTCGACCCGGGCTTGGTCCTTACCGGACGGCGAGCTACCCATTGCTCACCATCCGCAAGCCCGCGCCTACGGTGGCCGGGAATCCGCGATCGATTCCCGACGCCCGGGGCGTCTCCTCCTGCGGCGGCTAGGGGCGTGAGGGCGCGAAATTTGCCTCTCCCTCACGCGCTCCGCCTCCTCCTTCGCGAGCATTACTGCTTCGCAGAAGGAGGTGACGGCCTCCCATGCTCTCTCGCTCCGTACCATGGCCTGGACCAGGGCCGGACGCGAGAGATCCCCGCCACCGATCGCCTCCACGAGGACACGGCGGTGCTCTGCCCAAGCCGGGCATACCTCCACCGTATGCTCAACCGTGTCCTCCGGGCGATCCACGCAGAGATGACACCCGGGCGTTTCCTCCCGCCTTATCCGAAACAGGTACCTCCCGAAACAGCCGTGTCCGGTGAGGACCTGCGTCAGGCGGAAGGTGAGGACGCCGTGGCGCCTCTCCAGCCACTCCTCAAAGAGGGGACTTATCGCCGCAATAGTGGCGTGCCCAGATTTTCTCCTCCTGTGTTGATTGTAATTTTGTGTTATTACGAACATAGTATATTGGAGAACCCATACTATTATGGAATAGGTCGTATTTCAAAGTTGCAATCGTAATTCCCCGAGTAAATCGCTTTCGCATTTTGACTTGCATTTTTTTTTATTGCTCGTGACTGTACACACATCATAAATATATATAAACAAGAAGGTTCGGGATGATATAGTTTCGTAAATTGTATCATGTTTTTGGTGCACACCCAGTTGACGGACGTCAGACGACGAATGTCAAAAGAAGGCTGCGCGTCGTCTATTTTTAAGGAAGAAAGAAGAATGTTATAGAAACTGCGACTCGCTGTTATTGGCCGAGCGGGTACGACAGGCGGCGTTTCTACCAAAAGCGTGCGGATTGTGGCGAGAGCGGTTGGAAATAGTTTCGCGTTATAGGTAATATTATTTTCGATAAATTTGCTAAAATAAATGCATTTTCGAAGCCTGGATACCTACATTGTAAAAAATACGCAATAAACAACGGTATGTGCGGTAAAATAGTAACTCTCATCTAAATACCTGTTTTACCGCACACTCCGTTGTATAGCGCCGTGCATATCCTTTACGATTTTTTTTAAATGTCTGTAATTTTTATGGTGTACAATAAAGAGTATGCTATCTATCTATCTATCTAATGAACAAGTTTGTTTCATACCTATTATACTGTTTTCTCCCAGATGTGTTGAAAAACGTTTTATGACACGTGCGGAAATAGGTATTTACGAACTCGTGACTATGGTAAGCCCTCAACTTCGTCTCGGGCTAAAATTCGTCTGCTCGTTTGTAAAAACCTGTAAAAACCAACTTACCGCACTAGTATCATAAATCATTACTTTTATCGTCAAGCAGCATTGCTGTGTTTCGGTTTGAAATTGCGGAAAATAATAACAACTAATAAAATAACATCACGCCTTGTTTCCCCGAAGGGTTGGGCAGAGGAGTACCTGAGTACACCCACATTTCGCCAGTTAACAACTAATAATATTACACGTAATAAGATAACACGTAAGTAATTACTAAACTTGCCTCAATGTCACAGCCCCAACTAACAGCATACTGAAACAACTTAGGTGCCGATCGGCCAAGTGCCGTTGAGATCAGTGCTCTGACTGGACCACCTCAAAATATCCTTACAGATTACGATACAGCTTTAAATTTATACGATAAGCACAATGAGTATCACCCATAGATATGAATAAAGTCTTCGAACACAAAAAATATTATGTGCGAAACAAGTATTTCCAATTCAAAAATCATTCGAATAAACGATTCATTTTGAACGATTTAATTGGTGTATATATAAATAACAGGGATATATAATAGGTCTTTACCTATGTAATTGGATATTCTATAACCAGCATTTTCAGATTTAATTATCTGTGGATTCAAAATTCAAATGAACTTTATTCGAAAGATGTGTTAATTTAATTTCAAATCCAGTCATTTATTTTTAGATAGTTTTTTGTTTTTTGACATTGTGGTAGTTTTTGGTGCCATGGATAAACTAAAAATTCGTACAATTTTAGAATATGAGTTCCTACGTGGAAATACCGCTGCGCAAACAACATGAAACATTAACGACGTGTATGGGCCTAACACTGCTTGCCATGCATAAACACGGTCCATTATTGGTTCAATCGTTTTAAATCTGGAAATTTTGCGTTGAAGAACGAGCCTCGCGGTCGGCCGGTAACCATTGTCGACAAAGTCGAATTGAAGGCGATAGTGGAAGCAGATCCAACTCAATCTACGGGTAAACTTGCTGCGGGCCTTGGAGTTAGTGTCAAAACAACATTAAAGCACTTGCGTCAAATCGGAAAGATCAAAAAGCTAGATAAGTGGGTGCCACACGAACTAAGCGACCAACAGCGAGATTTACACGTCGAAGCATGCATAGCACTACTGAATCGGCATAGAAATGAGGGAATTCTTAATCGAATTGTTACCTGCGATGAAAAGTGGATCCTGCACGACAACCGTATGCGTTCGTCTCAGTGGGTGGACCCGGGTACAGCACCTAATCAGTGCGCTAAAAAAAAGATTACTCATAGGAAGATGATGGTGACTGTCTGGTGGACCAGTGCCGACTTGTACATCACAACTTCTTAGCAAATGGAACAACAGTGACGGCAGATGTCTATTGCCAAGAATTGCAAACAATGATGGAGAAGCTCAACAACCAAGACTAGTCAATCGCTCTTCCCCACGGCAACGCGCGAGCTCACACTTCACGACAGACCATAGCAAAGCTACAAGAGTTACAGCTGGAAGCTCTCCGTCACCCACAGTACTCACAGGACCTTGCCCCAACAGATTTCTATTTTTTTCAAAATTTTGACTATTTTTTAAGTGGGAAAAATTTCAACACCCGAGAGGCGGTACAAAACGCTTTCGCTGACTTCATCGCCTCCCGTCCGGCAGACTTCTACAGTAAAGGGATAAACAAACTGCCATCAAAATGGCAAAATTGTATCATCATTTGGGCCAGTACTTTTAAAAGGTGAAATAAAAAAAATACCAAAATTTTTACATTTTAAAATTATCATCCAATTTCATAGGTAAAGACCAATAATTAGTACATTTTACTTTTAATTTTTGGTACTTTTTTTATTAATTTGAGTCTTTATCTTCTGAAATCATGTTGATTTGAAACAAAAGGATGTAAATTACTTATGACTTATCTACGACATAAAACATAAAACACAGATTTTGTACAATATTTTATTTCACAGAAATAGACAAGCATTCTAAAAACAGTAAAAATATAAACTCAGCATAAAAACCCCTAATTTTTGCTTCAAAATTAGCGAGTGAATGAACGAACGATATGAATGAAAAACATCGTCCGCTCTTTCATTCAAATGTAAATGCGAACATTTACATTCAAATGAGCCTTTCCAGAATTATTACTGTCAACGCACAGGCTGGCAATTAAAATAATTATTAATATCACACCGTTAATATTATAACGGACTAGCTTCTGCCCACGACTTCGTTCGCGTGGAAGTCGTCAGATACACAATAAACTACATATAATAATTTTTTTTTTTTTTTTTGGTATGGCATCTCGCAGTTGACTCTCAGATTGAGGTCGCAGCTGCTTAACCGGACTATCCTGTGGATGCCTTAAGCTACTAACTTAAAGCCATTTTTCACTTAGAGTTCTATCTATTATGGGTGCCCTTATATTTTAAGCGTGATGCCCTATAACCTTCCACAAGATTTGGGCTATCAAATGAAAAATATCTAAAATACTAAATGCTAAAATATTGATTATTATATTAGTATTGAAAGGCAATACTGATTTGTATATTTACGCTGTTCATCAATGTCATTATAAAAAGTCCTGTTTGTATTACAATAGCCGTTGAGCTTCTTAAGTTACAAGCCCACGTTTGCACGGACGTAATAAAATCGCGGCGATTTTTTTCGTGCACTAGATTTTCAACGCTCTCCTTAGCGCCGAGAGTTGACAGTCCAACAATGCGCTTTTTCAACGCGCTGGGACGAAAGTTTGTCCCAACGTGTTGGATTCTCAACGCTTGGCTCAACACTGAGAGTTGAAAATCCAGTAGGTACGGGACTAAAATCCCGCCGCGATATTTTTACGTCCGTGCGAATGTACGGACAGGTCTTCCCTCAAATTTGTGTTGTTCTTTCCACAAAAGACCATCTCAGACACTTATCTGCATGGTCCTCATACGGCCTGACTAAAATTATGTCTGGACTTTGAAACAGACTGTGACCTCTGAGTTTGTTTCGATGTTTTTTCTCACAGTAGTCGGTTAGGAAACACCAATCTCATCAAGTTTTATATTATTATTTCTTTTGACGTGTATAAAAAGTTTTTTACAACCATTTTACAGAAATAAAATATCATTTATATCAATAGTTCCTTTTATAATTTAGACAAGGTATAAGACGACTTTTATTCCTGTGGGCAAAATAGGCTGCCTATTGGCAGCTTATGAATAAAGCTTATCTTATCAGCTCCTTCAAACTGATACGGTTATGTACTGGATTCAGCAAGGTCGTCATCATCTTCCTGCCCTTTTCCCATATAACATCTAACATTCTCTTTCATAACATTCCTCGCACAATCTGTCCATATATTCTTTGGCCTTCGTCTCCTTCTCTTTCTCTATCAACACTTAGATTCATCACTCTTTTAGTTACTTATGCGCTTCCTTCCCTTATCACATGGCCATACCAAGACAAAGAGTACGTTCTTTTTTTCATATGGTTCTTAGGTATCATGCCCAATTTGAAGTCTGCAAAATCCATAAGCGACGCAGAGAAATAAAATTCTGACATGCATGAAATAGTTTTTTCAAAAGAAATGTGTCTAGAATCATTGCATAAGCGGAAAACTAAATTTAAAAAAAAATGGTAATACCTGTGAATTCTCCTATCCTATTTTATTTGAGGTTATGTTATGTTGGTTTATGTTTTGGGTGAGAGTTTTGTTTGAAGTTCGGACTTAAGTTCTGTCAGTTAAAGTTTTTTTTTTTTCTTTTTCAGGTATATTTTTGCTGATTTCTGAAAAAAGAATCTGCTTCATTTGTGTAAGTGTATTAGAGAAAGATGTAACTTACTTTGGTAAAAAGGATTGGTTACAACGTTCAATAAATTCTTCAAACTAAATGCCTCTGTTTATACTGGACGCAAGCGAAACACTAGAGGGGCTAATCCCATATTTGGAAGAACGATCGCATTCTAATCTCAGTTTCAATCTGTAAAAAAAACATCCCAAATTTCGCCGCCTGCAGGCCCCTCCGCCCTTCGACGCCGAGCTGCTCTTCTGGTGCGGGTGGAGTGAGAGGTATGTTCTCTCTCCGTCTCCACCTTCTCTGCATGCATCACCGCCTCGCAAAAAGAGGCGACAGCATCCTACGCGTTTTCGCTTCTTACCATGAACTGAACCACAGCCGGAAGCGAGAGATCACCTACACCAATTGTCGCAACAAGTGTACAGCGCCGTTTAGCCCAAGCTGAGCACTCCTCCGGCGTATATTGCACCGTATCCTCGGGGTAGTCTACACAGTCATGACAAGTGGGCGTCCGCTCTCGTCCTATAAACATACCTTAAGTTATTGCAAATGGACTACCAACTTAAATTGCCAGTACATTCAAATGACAACTATCATTATTTGACAGTTATATCAAATGGCTATAGCACGGCAAATTGACGTAGTGTATTAATTTGATAAACAATTTATTTCCCTGAGTTTACACCAGAAGTCTGTTACATAATACTGTCAAGTGTAGTATTAAATAACACAAATTCGAATCGAGTGTAAATTTATGAGCTTGAAGCACGGAATTACTTAGAATTACTTAAACAACACAACTTGAGGTAACTTGGAAATTGTAGTGGTGGTTAAACGTTTAATACAACGCGGTGAAGGACGGAAAATCTTTAGCACTTAGCTCGTAAATTGGTAATACTTTAGGGCAAAATGCTGTACTCAATATTGCAAGGTGGCAATTATTTCTTCTAAGGACATTTAGTCAATTAAATTTTGACAACAGAGACCTAAGTCTATTTACTTACAAACGTTGCCATGACCTCTGTATTGAGACTCTTTGGCAGATATACAATACAAAATCTGTCAAAGACTCACAATGGAGAGACCATTGCAACGTTTGTAAATTTGTAGACTTGCCCCCCTGGCGTCTCCTTCAAGAGCAAGGGTGAAGACACTTTAAAGACATACGACCATTTGAACCCATTTAAAATAATTATAGACAAGAATAAAAACAAAATTCTATTCTATTCTAATACCCCGACACTAACACAAAATCCACTTCTTAAAAAGTCAGACACCATCGTTACTTTAAACGAAATCAAAACCGAACTGCATAACATCCCCCATTAACTCCCTTATAAATAAAGCCTAAAAAACTGCCCCCATTGGACAAGCAGATGTCAACATCTGTATTCGTCCCGGTTCTCAAATAAACGCGGATCACAAGCATAACGCATAAACAATAGATTGATTCCAAAGAACATTCGGACGCGGACTGTCGGGGAACGCGGCGGGAATTTGTAATTTTTATGGAAAGAATAGGGTTCTGTGGCTGTTGTGAGCCTGTTTCATTGAAGGTTCAAATCTAGATTTATGTAAAGTCAAAGTCAAATCGTTTATTTAATAGGCGCTTGTAAGGCACTTTTGAACATCAAAATAGACAAAAAAATAGAATTGATTCTAGTCGCCCCTTCCAAAAGGTAGTTTTCGTATGTAGAAGAATGGGCAAGAAACTCCACCGTGAATCTTCTATGATGTATTATAATATTTTGAATAGGTACATTAATTATATAATTTTATGTGAAGACGATGCACCTAGAATAAAATTATTATAACACAAAGTAAAAATAATTAAAAATTAAGCTACGACGAATAAATTAATCATGTGATAGATTGTGCTCACATATTTACCAACATTGTAAAAGTAGACGATTTTCCTAAAATTTTATAGATAATATGTCAGTGTGAGTAAGTAAAGACAAAATAATGTAAAACAAATGCCATATATAAAAAATATGCATATAATAAATATATAATATAATTTGTAATAATTATGCTAGTTTACAAAATGTACCTACTTTTAATATGAGTTTTAGTTTTGCAGCTTGTACGGGTTTTTTTATTCGAGGTATGCCAAGGATTTGTATAGGCATGATCTTCTATACACATTATAAATTAGAGTCTCTCTGTGTGACCGCGTTGTTCTTCTAAATTACGCAAGGGATTTTGAAATGGATTTCACCATCACTTAGGGAATTTATTCCAAAAGGTATACGTGTATTGTGTATTACACATTAATATTAAACTTACATATAATTAAGACATCTAGATGTTTTGTCAAGTCTTTAAGACTTGGGTCTTTAAGACTTGGGTCTTTAAGACCCATGCGAAGCAGGGCGGGAAATAAAAACAAACATCGGTTAATATTGCAGGTGAGGGGCTCGTGGCTAAGTAATAACTGCCGCACGGGTCGATCCGTCAGGTTAAGCTACGCTTGCCGGGGTTGGTCTGTGGATGGGTGACCATCTTTAAGTACCGAGACTCCTCCGTGCCTCGGAAAGCACGTTAAGCCGTTGGTCCCGGCTGTCATTCGTGGATCTTTGATAGTCGTTACGGGTCGTCAGAAACCCGAAAGTCTGACAACCAGTCTTACCAAGGGGTATCGTATCACCCAATTACTGGGTTGTGGAGGTCAGATAGGCAGTCGCTCCATATAAAATACTGGTATTCAGCTGCATCTGGTTAGACTGGAAGCTGACCCCAACGAAGTTGGGAAAAGGCTAGGCAGATGATGGTTAATATTGCAGGTAATATTTCAACAATAACTAGGTATCTATTGCGTTGGCGTAGAAAAGACGATTTTTTTCAAACATACGAAGTGACGGATTATGTCGTACCTTGTCAAAATGACAGGGATTATTATTTTACGCAGTTAGGATGCTATTTTATCAAAACAAGAAATAATTAAGATCTGTACATGTTCAGGACAATTAAGAAAAAAATGTTTTTCTTTTGTGGACATCGTTTATTTAAAATACAAGTACATGATCAAAAAAAGTGCCTCAAAATAATCAAAAATCGATAGTGTACACGGTAATTTTCTGCCAAAAATTCATACAGAACCGCGAACTTTTAAAAGCTTTTTCGCTTGACAAGTTTTTTTCAGCGTCGTCTATTGTGAATCGTAACTAGATTCGAATATGTTGACAATGAATCGTTCGCCACTCGGATTCTCGAACGGAAGTGAAAAATTTTCACGCTTTCAGCGCATATTGACTTCATGAATAAGTTACTTTAGCGGAAGCTGGGAGCTTCAGTTCAGAACAGTATGGTCGCGGTAGGTACGTTGTAGTCTTTTGTTTTGATTGGGAATGAATATGGATCGGGTTTCGATTTCAAGATTGTTTATTTTTGAAGTTTAGTTGTCAAACTACCTAACGTGCTTCCAAGAGATAAAAAGTCATTTTTCGGTTACTGAAGCGACCTAAGTGACGGCGTGAGATTAAGTTGGCTGAGTACTAAGTACGTATAAATAACGAAGTAATTAAACCAGGTATATCAAAGGGATTCCCGGTGCTTCAGAAAAATAATAACATAACATAACATCACGCCTGTAATCCTTGAAGGGATAGGCAGAGTTGTACATATAGTACACCCACATTTCTCCACTTATGTTTAAGTCCCATGTAATAGGGGGCAAGCCTATTGCCATCAACCGGGCACACATCCAGACTCTGTGTTGCTACTGAGACATTCCTGATGGAAAAAGCCAATAACACTTTGCCCAACGTGGGAATCAAACCCAGGACCTCATGCTCAGCAGTAGCGCTTGCAACCAACAGACCAACGAGACAGAGACTAATTGATAGATCAAATCTATTCACTCTAGAAAGCACTTATAACATTGGACATTTATTTAATTGCAAGTACTTTTTCAGTCGATCCTTTCAATAACAGTGTCATTCCATTATATTACCATATCACATTCATGTGTACTTAAAATGGATGATTTTAAGTGAGTCAGTAGCCAACAAAAAATAAATTGCACAATAAAATTTTACACAGCCAAATAAAAACAAAACACACATGAAATTCCAATCACCCTATAAAAAAAGAAATATGAAAATCAATCTCTGATTGAACTCACATAACGTAATGAAACAAGTACTTATAATTTATTCCTTTGCACGTTAATTTTTAACATCGTCCAACATGGCCGTAGAATTAATGAGAACATTTTAACTGGCAACCCGGAGTTTGAATTTATTTTCATGGCCACATTGGAATATATTATCTGTGCGTTAATTGTTATCTGTTGCTGTTGAAATTTATTTTATTAGAAGGGTTGCTTAATAGGAAATTTTGTTTAGTTGTTATGATCAATAGTTACTAGGGAATTATGTTAGTTTAGTGAAAGAACTATCAGAAGAGCAGTAAATTCAGTGTCATCATAAAATCATCATCATCATTTCGTTGACTGCTGCACATATGTCTCTCCCAAGCATCGGCACATTGACAGGTTCTGTGTTGCTCGCAGTCAGCGAATTTCTGCGGCCTTCACACATGGTCATCGGTCTACCTTAACCGAACGGTCTTCCAACGCTCCGTCTACCGATATGCGGTCGCCACTCAAGAACATTTTGGCCCTATCGGCCATCTGTTCTGCTAGCAATGCCCTGCCCACTGCCACTTAAGTTTGCCAATTCTTCGGGCTATGTCGGTTACCTTGGTTCTCCTGCGGATCTCTTCATTTCTGATTCGATCACGTAGGGAAACTCCAAGCATAGCCCTCTTTATTAACCTTTGGGGGACTTTTAGCTTTACTTTTCTGTGCATGTTAAACAGTAGAAATCTCAAAGTTCACACCCAAATCCAAAGCAGCAGCTTTTCAGGTTAAATCGTGTTTAAAAGGCCCATAAGCGAATGCAATACAAAATCCCGCGAACACCGGTATGACACACAAAAGAGTAACCCTTTACCGTTTTTATAAGCATTAGTTGTAAAGTGATGGCATTTGAAGTTTCCTACTACCATAGTAGTGCTAATCAATTTTTTTTTAACAAAATAAAAATGCAAATATACCACTCTAAAGCCAACTTCACAAAAAAACTCACAAAGCGCGCATATTTCCGTAGATTTTTTAACGCAAACCGTTATTGCCAGCAAAAAAATACCGACGCTATGTTAATAGAACATTTTTGAGTTTGCAACACTGTCGTTTGTCAGGGCTCGATCTAAATTCAAAACGCTAGCTTCGTGTCAAACGCCTATTCTATATTTGAATATGTTTTTCGAAATCGGAACATAATATAAGGCGACCGTTAGAAGTAATCGCTTCCACGTACGACATCTGTTATAGTGGGTTACCTCTGTAATTTTATTGGGTTATTAAATGCGACTTTGTTTTGGCACTTATAATATATACGTAATTTTTCATTCTGATCACCCTGATTGAATCTCTTGGCTTCAGTTTTACTAACGTCTATGCTTCAAGACAACACTAAAGTCAAGCTACAAGGAAGTTTCGTTGCTTGTGACCTAATCACAATCTTATCAACAAAGTTACACTATACACGTACTACCTCATCAAACTCGTGTCGTTCAAAGTGTGACAATATCGTTCAAGATAACTCGATCAGCTTGAACCCTTGATATAGTTCGATCAAAACTTTAAACAAATATGCATTTAGTTTGAACGAAGTCGAGATTGTGAAAGACTGAACGAGTGATCTTGAGTTGAGATGGCTTTAAAGTTTATAGACTAGTTTTGAGTAACAACGTGGACGACTAAAATAGTAGGGGAAGTCCAAAGAAACGTTGGATGGACTGTGTGAAAGATTATATGGCTAGAAAGGGGATGAGATGACGACTAATGTTGCGCCGACGAAGAGAATGATGAGTTGTATGTGAGAGTAGAAATATCCAGGAATAAGAAGTAGCACAGCATTCGAGTAAACTGACATAGAAATGAAGTTATTTTTTCCAGGAATTGAAAACTGACTCCTGAACCTGTGATCTTTGTGAGAGACGTGCCTCTAGACGGTAACGTTGTGATGCTGCTTGTCGGTATTCGGTGTCGATTATAGGTATTCTGCGAAGTTTTTTATTAAGAGTTCTAGAACTATTAATACTTGGTGCGGTTGGACCTCTATTTTTTACTTCAATTCTGAGTATTTATGTTGGTTTTGACATCACAATTATGTTTCTTAGTTCTTGGAAGAGGAATGGTGTCTAAAATGCTATTTTGTGCTTGTAGTTGCACCCACGATACAGGAGAAATTGATAGTATACTGTTACTGGCAGCCTGTACAATCCCACGGCTGGGATCCAAACATCATGAAATGTTAAAATAAGTAAAATGAAAATAAGGAAAAATAGATAAAAATGTGTCACTTTCGCCATCACCAGCTGTAATCAATATAAAAGCTATTTCAATTAGTTTACAATTTAATCTTTTAAGTAAAATCTTAAGGAAAACTCGCCCAGTTTTCTTTCGTTCTCATTACGTTCGACGTCTCAAGTTTCCACGATTTCCTTCCCACTGCCCACCCCTAAGCATCAAACCGAAACGCACTGAAATAAAAACGCACATTAAACGCAATAAAAACGTTCTGTAAAACCAAACTCTTATTACCAAACATTCTTTCGCTTAACGGTCTTATTTGAGGAGAGATAAGGTTGAGATTTATCCAATTTTAAGTATTCGAACGGCAAATAAAATGAAGATCGTTGTATCGCAAATAAAGGGGCCATTCTGAATTTTTACGCGAAGGTATAAAACATGTCTTTACGACTCCTGCTCTCCTAGTACTTTTATGATACAATAGCTTTTACCGTTTCTGCTTTTACCAATCGATTGGTACTTATATCTGTGTCGTTAGGAATATTTTAAGTATTTGATGTTTTAAGTAAACTGTAGACACATTGATACTTTTGCTCTAATAGATTATTTTGAATCGTTAGAATTAAATTGTTAACAATATAACGATTTATTACGTTATCTTTTGTTTCACACACCCACTGCTAAGTATACATTAGGCCTTCTTCCTGTGTGCCATGCTTCTCTTGTCCGTGCAAGTATCATCCAGGTCTTCCCCGCGATCTTCTTTAGGACCTTGGGATGACTCAAATTGTGTAGCAACTTCAATTTTTCCAGATTTTGTATTCAGACCAAATTTTTATCTATTTTGACGTGAAACGTACACAGAAAAAAACGGGTACCAGGACCCTACCAGCTCCCTAAACATGAAATCCGTAGTTTCGGCCTAAGAAATAAATTTGGTTTGTCGTTCAATTGATAAATGTGATGCTTTGAATGAGTGTGCAGTTGGTTAGTATGCTTTTAGGACGACAAAAGGTTTTTTTTTTACGTAAAACCCGCCGCCGGTGAAAAAGAGCCTTCAACGAACTCCCATAACAATAAACTCAAAACCGCGTGAACACACTTGACAAGTTGGTAAAAACACGAACTAAATAACGAATAACATAGAAAAGTTTAGTAAAGGCCCGACCACACTGTCACGGAACGTCAATATCAATCTGCCTGTTTTTTCCCAACCATGTTGGACTCGGCTTCCAGTCTAACTGGATGCAGCGGAATAAAAGCATTTTTGGAATGACTGCCTATCTGACGTTCACCAGCCAGTTACTGGGTAACACGAAAGTCAGACTTTTAGGTTTCGCACTACCCATAACGACTGTCAAAGATCTAAGAATGACAGCTGGTACCAACGGCTTAACGTGCTTTTCGGGGCACGGAGGGGTATCAATATATGGACACCCATCCACGAACTGACCGACGACGCAAGCATAGCTTAGCCTTCAACCGACCCATGCGGCTGTTTGTATGTAGCCACGAGCCCCTCTCTAACGTAACCCCTCTGTAACGCCAATGAAGCTCTTAATATAAGGTTGTTGGTTTATTACTTCTCTGCAAGTTATTGCTTACGTAATGACGCGTAAACTTACGTGACGCCCGTAAATAATATCTTTATACTAATCCTAGCTTTATTACAACAGAAATTGGGACCATTTTTGATTGTATCGCTTTTCCAAATAGGGTTGTTGAGCTTTTGGGTTCGGATATCCGAAATAGTCTGGATCGAAATTTGAATTTGGATTCCCGGAAGGGTATCCGAGTTATTCGTGGAATGGACGCTTTAGATTTGGATGATGTCTATGTTTGGTTATTGTGAAATGATAATATAATTGGAATCCTTGCATTGATAGAATTTGAATTGAAATTGAAGGTATTATTTCCGTTGAAACCTGTATGAGAACTTCCGATTTAAATACCCAGAAACTCCACTTTGTAAATGCAAGGTAAATCATTTTCATCGGTTTTAGATTGAGTTCAAATTCAGTCAATTATTAATACGCTAGAATTTACTTATTCATGAATTGTTATTGTCTTAATGCAATTTATCCATAATCTGTATTTTATCGTTCAAAATATATTTTCTTTATTACCAGTAATGTTTTCTCCGAAAATGTTACTACAACCAGTACCTAATAATAAATATTTTATTATGATTAAACAAAAGTTACATCATTAAAATTGGACCTTAATCTGCAAAAAATATTCGTAAAACAGCGGGCCCATACAAACATCTGAAACGGTACGATTTATCCGATAACCGCACCCACGTATTGACAACACTAGGGACCGAATATTTCAGGGAAACAGAAAACATAAACTACGATATGTTTTTACGTTACTTTTATCAAATAGAGCGAGAATTCCGACAATGCTCGCTCTAGTTGCAAAAGTATGCCATTGTTACTTATAATTATACCTGTGTCTTATGGCAGGCATAATATTGGGAACTCAATACTATTTACTAACTCGAGGATGGATAATTAATTGTATTAATGAGTGTATAACTGTATATATTCTGTTTTGTTGTTTTTTAAATTATAAACCATTTAAATTGCAATGACCTAACAGACAACTAAGTTCTAAGAACCTACCTATTGATAACACCTTTAAGATTGTACACTTAGTTCGCAATAAAGAATTTGAATTTGAATCTGCCTCTGAAAGCACGTTAAGCCGTAAGTCCTGGTTGCTCCTTAAGTTCTGAGTTGAGCTCCACGATTACTGACAAATGCTTGCACTGACAGGACAGGTCCACTCAAATCTGTGTGGTTCTTTTCTCAAAAGACCATTTCAGACTAATCTACATGGTCCTCATATGGCCTGACCAAGATTATGTCTGGACTTTAAAAGAGACTGTGACCTCTGAGTTTGTTTCGGCCTTTCTTCTCAGAGTAGTCAGAGAGGAAACGCCGAACTCATCTACCTAATTTTATTTTTTTATTTTTAAGATGATGTCTAAAAGTGATTCCAATATCCTATTTACAGAATAAACAATTTCATTTTATTTCATTTGTCATTAGTATATCTTTGACTTTCGATACGGGTATACAGAAACCCAAAACTCTGACAACCATTCTTACCAAGGGGTATCGTAGCGTGTTACCCAGTAAATGGATTGTGGAGGTCAGATAGGCAGTCGCTCCATGTAAAATACTGATATTCAGTTGCATCCGGTTAGACTGGAAGCCGACCCAAATATAGTTAGGAAAGGTCTGGGCAGGTTGATTTTCGAATAATGGAAATATAATACTATTTCATAACCCCCTCGATCTCGATGTCTAATGGATGGTCACCGATCCACCAAATGACCGCGACAAGCGTAGCTTAACCTGATCGATGGATCCGTGCAGCTGTTATTACTTAGCCACAAGCCCCGTAAAATTGAAAACTTTAAACAAAAATAACATTCCTAACAGAAAAATTACCATCAACAACACCAAACTGCCTGCAATATATATTTCAAAGCCAAACTTAATTTAATACAATAAAACAGATTTGAGAATCAGCCGCCATGATGTAAAACTTTACTTTGACACAAGCGTCCGAACTCGCTGTGTAGTTCAGAATTTAGACGTAGAATTAGATTTTATCAACTGGACTGGCTAGCCAGTTGATAAATTTTGAGGGAAAATCTATTGGGGATATGGAAATTGGTTATTTGTGAAGTCAAAGTATTGTTCGTGATTGTTTAAGGTTTTTTGTAAGGTGGATTATTTGAGATAGTTGAATTTAAAAAAAAATGTGCAGTAGGAACTAAAACGTTACGCAACTCTCGAATACTACCCCTATAGTTTTAGCTTTTTTAATCATAAAACTGCTGGCTGTGAATTTCGTGTCGATAAAGCAATAAGACCCATGAGTTCTATTACTAAATATTACCTAAACGTGGTTAACCTTTCATTCCTTGACTGTCCACTGTACGGTCAGCCATTGACAGCGCCTTTAATATACAGCAGTGAGTGTGGTTTTCTAAGTTCCAATGTTGCTAATGACGTGTAGCTGAATTTGGGTACGTGATTAAAACCTTAAAAATAATTTTAAACGAGAAAAAAATAATCTTCCTACTCTCATTCCAATCGATTTTCTCAAAAAGTTACCTGAAGTGTCAAAACAGGAGCAATTTAATAAAATCAAAAGCAGTTCGATGGCCCGAAGTTCAAAGCTTATTACCGTTCAAATCTATAGTTAGTTCTTCGATTAAAACTTAGTCGGTTCCACGGCGATGTGATAACTTTTGGAAATTCTGAAAATAAAACTTTAATAAACTTATTTTAGTTCAAAAAGTTTGTGAAGGAAGAGTTTATTACGATTTGCAATTAATTTGACATTTTGTGCAATAGTCTCGGAAGATTTATCGAAGTTTTACTGGACTTTAACACTATTATGAGTTGAACAGATTTTTACTCACTTATGTATTTCGTGAGATATCTCAGTTTTATTCACGTATTCACTTCAATTTGCTTTTTCGTCCGTAACTATTCCGGCCCATTCCCAAAAGAAATGTGAAAAAAAGATTAAATAAAAAAGTCTATATTTTAGGTATGAAAAGTTTAATCACTAGGTAAGGTTTCATATAATAATAAGAGGATTGTAGCCGAAAAAAATACATCACTTTTTCGTTCCTCGAGTGTACATAAATAACATTGAACGTCTTTTACTGATGATCATCATGACAATTATTTAGAGTGGCCCATCGTGTGGCCACCATGGCCCATCGTGTGGCCGCCATGGCCCATTTTGTATTCATTACTCATTTCATTTAACCATAAATTCAAATGTAATTTCCTGGAGATATGAGCTTATCTCCATCGTTAAAGTTAACTGAAGGTAAAAATGTTGCTGTAGTTACATTGTAAGATTTGTGAAGCAAGATTGATGAGACTCCATCTTTGTTTCATTTTGTGTGGTACGCATCTAGATGTGATGAACTCGAGTTATCACCATGCTTGAATGAGGAATCGGAGATCACAGTTTGTTTAAACAAATAAAGGAAGACGCTGTTGTTAGTTTTCTTGATTTGTGTGAAAAGTAGGTATCGCTGTTCTCAACAAAATCAAGTAGTTAATCAATCATATCTACGCCAAAAACTTTACATAAAAGCTATTTAAAATTGAGATAAAAGTAACATATTCTTGAACATTGCTTTTTATCGAAAACATCCAATTGATGCTCCAAAAATAATTTGGCACAATACGCTCTCGCAAACGATGTGTTAAAACACCGACAATCCCCATTTACGCATGTTTCACGCAAAGATAACTCCTCTCGCATGAAATTGTAAAAATTTAAAACAATAACACTAAACAAAGAATAACAACAAAATAAAAAATACCTAAAAATACGCTCCTGAACGCATTTTGGCACAAAACCCACATTCCGCAAATTTGTATAAACCAGCGGCCGAATCTGGAACTAAAAGAAATCATACAATTTTCTCTTTTGGTGAAGGCTACTAGCGCCACCGGGAACTGCAAAAATAAACTTGCAAAACTGTAGGTTATGACGTTCCCGCGTAAGATTATAAATTGTTGCTTTTAGCCAAATTAAATTCGGAACACTTAAGGATGAGCGAGAGGGGGCTATAGTCAGTTGTTATGCGTGAAAGAGAGAGATGTATGTTAGTTGTTCCGCTTGAAATCACGTCGTAAATGTGTTGTTTATAGTAGGCATTTCGGAATGATGTCTTTTAATAATATCGTCGTGTGGCGATAAAACTGTCCTTATAGCACCGATGGGATGTGTAAGTGTGTGTGGGGTTACCTCTGTAAGGGAATTGCTATTAAAGGGCGAAGGAACAATATGTTTCGACAAATTATTGCACAGTGCAGACGAAGAGATTAATGGTGTTTGGATGTTAGATAATAATAAAGGTAGGCAAATAAATAAAACAATGATGTGTACCCTGAAATTACTAGAAATGTGGAATAGTGTCCCAATAATAAAGTCTAGGTGTCATTTTGAGAATGTAATTTTTTTTCACGAGATAAAGTGAAGTAATGTTCTAGAAGGTGCAAAGTCAGTTTTATTAATAATAAAACAATAATTTTAAATGGCTTATTTATTTTTCTCCTAAAATGCAAAGGTAAAGAGTATTTGTAGAAATTACAAAAATGATTTATCCATGAACCACAACAAATCTGAGCAATAAATATAATCTACAATTACTATAATCTCAAGTATAATAAAAGAAGCATTTGCTACATTTCGCCAGTTTTCTTAACTCAGTCATTAATAACCTACTTTACATTTATATATGTACATCACTATGATACCGTTCAAATAAATAGACCACTCTCAGTCTTGTCAAAATAATAAATTTCTGCCTCTCAACTATAGCGGAAACTGACAACGTATACCTGTCTCGCTCTCACGCTTGTCTTTTCCGTATTTCTGTCTCCTTTTTATATTAATATCACTAAAAGAACCGATTTATATGGGAATCTTTTGTATAGGAATGTATCAGACATCAATCCTTACGTGTGATCATTTATTTGGTGTCATTTCCCATTGTGATATCTGATGGTGAAATAGCGGAGTTTTTTTATGGTATCATAATAATTATGTGTGTCTGAAAGTATGTGTAATGGCTTAAATTGGCAATATTTTGACGCTTCTTGCTTCCATTTTAGATAAAAATACAATTTACTTGGTTGGCAATTCCTCAATGGGCTTGAAATGGGTTTTTTATTTGTATCTACCATTCCATTCAAATAAAGCCTATTAAAGTACATGCTTTTTTACGTACTGCCATAACTTTGTAGAGATAGTATCATTACGAGTACTTCATCTTGTTCTAAACTTTGGGCGACCGACCTCTGCTCGGTTAAAATACGGAGAAAACAAATTTTCCCAGATATGAGACCTAGCTAGATCAATTTTTCGCCCCGTAAACGCCTATATAGCAACTTTCATCAAAATCGTTAGAGCCGTTTTCGAGAACGTGATTACAAGTGTATATATATATATATGACTATTGCTCATTTAATAGTAGCCTTGTTCCACCTACTGTTGAGTATCTTGAACATATAGGATTCCTTTTGTTCCATGCTTTCCTGGTCTGCGCGAGTCTCGCCTAGGTCTTCCTCGCGATCTTCTGTAGCTTGTCCACCCACCTGGCTATTTGTCTTCGAACGCTCCTTCTACCGTTTCTCGGCAACCATTCCGTTGGGGCTCTGCTCCACTTTGCTTGACAAATATATGAGTTTTTTTTTTGTATTTTATAGTTTTTACCTAAACCGTAATTTAACCGTTTTAGTATTTCAAACCCAAATTATTACAAAGAAGATGAATCGTTTAAAAAAACCGAGAATAGGAATCGAATAAAACAAAAATCACATAAAATACTATCATATTAAAAATCATAACAAATTCGTCAATTATACGAGTACTCCTATCTAAAGGGTGTCAGTACCAACTATGAACAAAAGACTAACTATCGTGAAATATAAAGAAAGTCAGCTGACAACGCAACTCAGATGTAGGTCAACACGATCTGTGGGTGCTGGAAGTACCATTTTGTAGTGTTTGTTTATATAAAGACGCAGAGAAAGGCAGCGTTGAGTTTTTACAGCATTTTCAGTTGTTTTGTGTTTTAAAAGCGGTCGAGACTTTTCCAGTGCAGTATGTCTTTTGTACTAAATTTTGCTCATGTTTTTCGGTAAAGAAAACTTGCTCTGAATATTCTTACTCATTTGTGTGACTTTGAGCCGTGGAATCTTATGCTTGGCGAATTGTTTTAACTTTTAATAAAGTGCTTCGTAAGTTCCTAAGAAGTTATTAATTTCAGCTTAATTTGAAAACATATTTTGAATACAAACCAGTTACCAAATTGTATTACCAACTTAATTTAATTTGAGTGCTTGAAGTATTTAATTAATAAAAAATAAATTAATGGCGGACTTTAGTACAAAAGTCCAAGAGCAAGACATTTAGGGCCAAGTCGTGATAAGAAAAAATACTAAATGAGTCACGAATTCCCGATACTTAAAGAAGTAGGAGTACAAAACTACTGACCACAAAGAGAAGAAACTATCTACCTATTACGAGAAAACATCTTCCCCCTCCCACGCACCTATCAAACTCAACAATGTAACATCCAACTCGACAACAACAGAATCTCCTGCCCCATCCAGCTCTCTAAATCCGCACACGACAGCGCAGCATATTTCAGCCAAGTTTACGATTTGCCGCCGCCTCGTAAACACAGCACAAGAGTTATGTCCTCAATGCACCATGCATCACAGTTCTGTTAACAGGCTTCTTAAATAAAAATCTAGTTGCATCTGGTGGGTAAAGATCGTTTACGTCTGAGATTTAGCCTTGGGCGTGGTTCAGGAAAAATAGAGGGAAATTCACGTAACATAACGCTTCCATTCCCCGAAGGGTTAGGCAGAGCTGTAGGTCTACCTATAGTACACCCACATTCCACCAGTTATGTTTAAGTCCCATGTAATAGGGGACGAGCCTATTGCAATTAACCGTTACTAAAAGAGATGATTATTTATTTTATTTGCATGGTTCATAAACTGATCAGTAACTATGTGACACACTTAAACTCCTGCATCCCCCACAAATGTAGCACACCTTCAACATACAGAACTAAGTTTAGTTTGAACCGTGTGAACTACTGGTGTGGTGGTGGAAGCGTTAGTTTAGAGCGTTCGATGATTGCTTCCCATTGATCTTGTCGACGAACACTTGGTTCAACTCTGTGGGAATCTATTTGACATGGTGACGTAATAGTAGTTGATACTCGTATGTGTACGTACTTTCTTGTTACCTATGCTTATACCTAAGTTTTTGTGCTATTATATTATTGTATGGCAGTATTTTCGAACCCGTGGGGGTCTTTTAAAGCAAGAGGTACAAAATGTAAGAGTATGAGCAGCAGTATGTTATTTCTGGTAATAATTACATAAGTACCTTAAATCAAAAAAATTTCAAGCGTGGTATTTTACAGCCTAATCTTCTATAACTTCAAACCTACACGGTTATAGAAAAGTCTATGTTTTCGATGAGTTTTTACTGACTGATAATATTGATAACAAAACAACATAATGCCTGTAATCCGAAGGGCTGGGCAGAGAGTCTTTGGTACGCCCACATGTTACCAGTCATGGTTTAAGTCCTATTCAAAAGGAGATGAGCTTATAATATTGAAGTGTCTTATATAATAGCAGCTTCTACCTGCGACTTCGTCTGAGTGAAATGTCTTGTTCCTTCACATCGCGCCTTTTTTTTTTTTTTTTTTTTTTTTTTTTTTTTTTTTTTTTTTTTTTTTTTTTTTTTTTTTTGGGTGGGAAATCATCAAATGACGTCTCCCGCTCTGGGTGGAGCGGGAGGGCGTGTCAGACTCTTACTGACTAAAACCCACCCGTGTTCCTTCTCTTGCCTGTGCAATGCCAGGGGGCCACGGTATCCCTTTCGGACTTTCCCGCAACCCCGGCAGGCAATGGTCTCATCGGACCCCTTCACTCGCTGACACTCTTTGAGGCGCGCGTGGAACACAACGCGCCGTCGACCCGGGCCTGGTCCTTACCGGACGGCGAGCTACCCATTGCTCACCGTCCGCAAGCCCGCGCCTACGGTGGCCGGGAATCCGCGATCGATTCCCGACGCCCGGGGCGTCTCCTCCTGCGGCGGCTAGGGGCGTGAGGGCGCGAAATTTGCCTCTCCCTCACGCGCTCCGCCTCCTCCTTCGCGAGCATTACTGCTTCGCTTCACATCGCGCCTACGCTGTTATTTCATCGTCGCTTAGCGTTCTTTCTAACTTGTTTACTTTTGCTCGACTCTTATGGGTCATAGCATGATGATAATCAACCTTTATTATGAAACTATTTAGTTTGATGAGGATTACATTAATATCATGATACGAATATCATCATCTTTCGATTCTACCCGTGTTTTGATTGACAAATTTGAACACAAAACGGTTATTGTGACTTAACTATAATAGTTAGACATATAGCCTCGGGGACTTTTTTGTAGATAATGATGAGTACTATAAACATGTAGTACATTATGTTATCAATATTTTTCGTAGCGTAGCGCACGCCAAATAATAACTTTTATAGGTTTTTTTTTATTTTTGCGTTACATTATTACAATTTTCACAGGAATCTCTAATTTTTAGAAAAATATATTACGCCTATGTTACTTGCTGATAATATAGTTTGCTGTAAGTGAAAGTTTTGTGTAATTTTCAGTTTATCCATTACAAACAAACAAAAAAACATACGAATATACTTAAAAAAAAAAACAAATCTTAACATAACATCACGCCTTGTTTCCCCGAAGGGTTGGGAAATCTTTTCTCTTTATATTTATTAGTTTAAATCAATATTTCAAACTTTAGACAACTTGCTTTTGATTTTTCAATTGTTAAAACCTAAAACATATTACCAATCAAGACATGAAACCTACACTGAAACCTAGATACGTAGCACCTCGTAAAACTAGTAAAAATAAGTCAACTCGTAAAACTGCCTGGAAACATGTAACTACCCACATTCATGATCTTTTAGTCGTCAGCCGCCGGCTCGTAACTGTCCGTGGGGAGAAATAGATTCTTTCCGAACTAGTGTCGTGGAAAGTGAGAGGTTTACAGTTGACTGCAGAGAGAAATACTTTGTTATGTAATACATATAAAGAAAAGAAAGGCAGGAATGTGTTTTGGTATTGCATAGTTGATAGATTTTAGAAAGAAAACTATACTTACATAGGTACATATAAGTATAGTTTTATTTTACGATCCTCAATCAAAACAAATTCATTTTATGAATGAAATGGTATTTGAAGTATCCATACATATTGCCACAAAGAACTATATTTGCGTGCGCTGCAATAATGAATGAAACTACAAATTCAGCGATGGTTTTCAGACAGTAGACAAATGGAGTTGACTGGAGGTACAATTGTTTTTCAGCTCTGCCTATTACAACTACAGCGCTACCAAATCCGTCGAGAAAAATATCTCATTACGTGCTTGCAGTTTCACCAATACTCAAGTTTATAAGTGCAGATCAGCGATCCAGCAACCAAATGTTTGTATAATAATAGTGGTTCCAGTCTAGATGACGTATTGTTTTTTAAGGAGTTCTACTTATATTATCATCCGAATTGTAATGTTATTTGATTATTCTGTTATTTTTGGTCTCGATACCAAAAATAGCAACGTCGCGAAACGAGCTTGACGCCTACAAAGAAAGGGTATCGCTAACTTTGGATCCCTGCAGTGGGTAAATACAGTAAAAAAATATAGGAAAATGAATTTCCGATAACTTCTGAACGGCGGCTGCACCAAATTGGATAATTCTTTTTTGTTAATCTCAGGAAAAGTTTTGTACAAAAGATACATAAATGTAAATAGGTAGCTAGGTATGTAGGTAAGTAGGTATGTGGGTAGGGTAGGTAGGTAGGTAAGTAGGTAGGTAGGTGTAGGTAGGTAGGCAGGTAGGTAAGTATGTAGGTACGTAGGTATGTAGGTAGATAGGGTAGGGAAGGTCGGTTCGCCGTAGATAGTACTTAGTGCTTGCTACCCATATGAAGCCGGGGCGGGCAGCTAGTTATGAATATAATTTGTTGCTTGCATTTTCACTCGCATCCTAGGAGATCTACTTTATGTACAGTCTACAATAAAAGTCGATGCACTGTTCAGTGTTTTTATTGAGCACAATATTTAAAAAAAAAAAAATTGGAACAGGTTTTAAATTCAGATACAAGTAATAAAAACTCTTGGCGATAACATGAAATGTTGAAAAGTAGTGTATCAAATTATTTAGGTTCTATTTAGAATACAAGCAAAAATAAGGAAAATTACATCTGTTGCTGATCATATCCACCGGGAAAAAAGTATCGCATGTGCGCCAAGTTGTGTAGTAGTGTTTTAACCGATGGTTGTTGGAGTAGGCGAATCCTGGAGTAAATACCGTGAATCGGTAAGCGTAACGCATGCGTAGTGCATTGTATAGTATCTACATACTACAGACATTACATCATATACTTACATTTTGCATTCATTAATATTATGTATTATACTCCTATATTTCACGAATCGTTCTAAAACGATTAGTTTTCTTTAATTTTATTTTTCAACGTTATGACACTTACGTCAGGCTGTCAAGCTGTCATTATATTTTCTTCTAATTTTCTCTCATAGTTTTCTTACTGGCTTAGTCCATGAACGTTACTTTTGATATAAATAATTTAAATTATTTCTATCAATATGTTTAGCTCAAATATTGTATTTTATAGATAATTATAATTGTTTACTATATAATATTTGTATCTTAACTTTAATTTAAAATAATAATTGAAACGCTCTCAGAACTCATCAAAGAGGTTTTTGGTACGATGTTATATGACTGGCCTTTCGATCACTAAATTTGAAAATAAATTCTGCTTTCTGTAAAGAAAAAAACAGAAAAAAAACAGTTGATGTGAAAAAAAACACCTGAGACTGATATAAAAGGAGACTGCTGACACATTCAAAAGAATTCTAGTCTGAAAAACGCTCGAGGACTCATCTCCTGCATAAAAATTTCATAAATTGGACGACATTCATTTTCCTTCGAGTCTCGATACTGCGTCCCTGCCAAGAGGGCCATCCACTGCCTGGGAGACCTGTATTGGACTGCCGGTGATCCTGCTTAAACAACTGAGAGGCGGATCTGGTTGACGAGGCCTGACCTGAGTGCCGTGTCATACCTCCCCTACAAAACCTCCCTTTTATATAACCTTTTATTTCTGAGAGTAGGTAGGTTATTTTAGGTAGGTTAGTCATTTTTTTAAATTCTTTCTGTATTTTTTTGACTAATTTAATAATATAAATATTTAACTTTTCTACTTACTGTTTTATTTTAATAGGCAAGTAGATTCGTTACAATTGCTCAAGTTAGATGGACCAAAAAGGCGGCTAGGACAGACTGAAAAGGCTGGGAACTAGGACGGATACGAAAGGCTGGGAACCAAGAGTTGTGGCGTGACTTTGGAGAGGCTTATATCCAGCAGTGGACTGCAATAGGTTGTGCTCATTAAAATATATCAATTAAAGTTCCGTATTTACCTCTTTGTTCTCGTCGACCTTCAGTGCTATACTGGTTTTCGTCACGGTTGGCGTCTTTCAGGAGTTGAAATGGTTGGGAAAATATTAGAAAAATATTAATGTTTCATTACCATTTCAAATCCTGCTATAAGCACAGAGAGACAGTCCTCAACATTGTAAATATAACCAACCATCGTAAAAGTAACGGTCGGCAACAAAGTGTTGCAAGTAAAAGTTAGCGCGACTTTACGATCGCTCAGCAGTAAAGTGCAACATTGTTCACGGTTAGACGAGATTTTGTATTGCTAGGCTTGTTGGTGCTTTGTTCAATGTATTTCTTTAAGGGCGTATTTTGTACGTTTTTGACAAGACTTCTTGCTCCTGATACTTCAGGGGGTCTACTTTCTCAGTTTATCAACGAAGATACGGGATTTCGGGCCTGGAGTCAAATTCAATATTTCGGACGGGATACAAACTCATCGGGAGTAGAAACAACTGTCAAATCGTGTTGTTATGCATTCTTAGTTCGGGCCCCGAATTAATCTCATGTCCGTTAGTGATACGGAGTAAGACGCATCTGTAACTTCCCTAAGGTGTAGATCCCGGTACTTATCCCTTTTTTATTTGCGGGATGTGTTAATCAGTAGGTAAATACTCCAGCAGCAAATTGTGTTGCAGTCAGCCCCACTAACACCTATAGCACGGCAAAATATCCCATATATTCCAATACAAAAGGCGAAACAACTAAAAGGCTGTCCAAGGACTTTGTGTACGAACTTCAATCTTTCGTTTGACCTGCTCAGGGGATTACGAAAAATCCTTTCCTAGTGCACTTTTCACTCTCTAGGAACAAATCTTCCGAATTTAGACAGAAACTAGATAGGCAAAGAGCATATTATAACAATGTATGGAAAGATAAAACATGTATTTATAAGCAAAATATATTATTATCTGCCTGCCTTTTTCCAACTATTTTGAGGTCGGCTTCTAGTCTAACCGATTGCAGCTGAATACCAGTATTTTACATAGACCGACTGCCTATCTAACCTCTACAATCCAGTTACTGGGTATTACAATACCCGTTAAACCTATAAAATAAACAAAAGGACAACCTAGACATTATGCTATAATGTACCTATTTTCTTTGAACTAAAAAAGCAAATCATAATGATAATGTGCTTCAGTATAAAAAACATCAACTACCGGCGGATGACGTCATAGGAGACGCGTCTAACATAAATCATACGCAGGTCATTATTGGCTGGATCAGGGTGTACCACAGAGTAGGTAGGAAACAGAAGACTCACAAAAAATGGGATTATATGAGGAGGTGCAAGGATTAATCGAGTTTAACTGCAATCGAGTTGTTTCAGTGTGTTTTGATGACTTTGATTATTTATCAAACAGTACACCCAACTTATTACAGCCGGTCTATTCTGTAAAAATCGTCGTGAAAACTTAGGTGAAGTAATCTTGAAGTGAACTGTCATTCCTCCAGATGCTAGAGGTTGACATTTTTGACAGCTCATTTACCCTAAGTTTTCATGTAAAGATTTTCAAAATATAGATAGGCAGAAATATCTGCTGGCTACAGGGCTGTCCCAAATTGTGTCTCGGCTAGGGCCGTAAATACTAAATAGTGGTGGCCCATGTAGTAGAGGTTAGTAGAGGTTTAACATTACATAATGATACTTATATCAAGCACATTTTATTAAAAAGTTTAATAAAGAAAAAACAATAAGAAGAATGTAACAGGATAACTTTTTAACCGATTTCATTTCCGTACTCTCTCGTGTCAATACGTCAAGCTCATGCGTCAATGAATAGATTATCCAGTCAGTATAGCTGGCTGACTGCTAGCTAAGAGTACATACAGGCTCTTTCTGAGCACCCCACTATAATTTGGTGTATTTTTGTGATAATTTTCTCATACCTTGTAACAAGTAGATTTTCTGAATATTTTTTGTGTCGATATTCAATCTAATCGCATTAGTTGATAGCCTTAGTAACAAAAGAGCGCTGATTTATGATGTGCTGAGCCTCACCATGATTCTCGTTATCTTATTATAGTTTGAGGCTGATAAGGTGTTTGTTTTGATTTAATCTGTAAGTAAACTTTTTCACATTTTCGGTAGTTTCCAGATAAAATGTGAGAAAATTATACGTCTTTTGCACTTAAATAACATGAGTAACTGATGCTACTAGGAAAATTCATAGCTTTTTCTATCAATAAAACACTTGACAGGCAACATACAAACATTATAATTGTGGAAAATAGATATACCAAGTGTTACTACGCCGTAGCACACATCAGCTCTACGCACCTACGTGGTGTAGCAAACTAATAAAAAGGTATTATTTTTCGCTACGCTTCATTTTATATTTGACTGGTTTATGTATCAAGCTTATATAGCTACATGGATGGTATTTTGGAGTAAATGAATAAAGGTTTACGTTTTTAAAATAACGAATGATCGCAATAACACATTTTTTTTGGTAGTTAATTGGACTGAAATTCAAACGATGTATATAATCCTGTACTATAATATTTCTGTTCGGCATATCTTTATTAATAATAAATAAAATTTTAATAGTACCTATATTTTTATAATATGAAAATGATGTTGTTTCGCTCGTTTTTAAATTTATTAATAATTTTATTAATACTATTTTCTTCCAACTCTTTAATTCAAAATGTTCCTTTTGGGCTTTTCATTGCTATCGCTCTTAAATATCCCCAATGTCCTCATAATTTTCCAAATAACAATAAAAACGACATTTCATGTTACAGTAGTGCCTACGCGGTTCTCACCTAAACTCTTAGAACAAAGTATAAAATATAAGATTGGTAAGCGACAAACTTTGTAAAAGATGCAACCTGCTCTGTTCTATAGAAAGCTTTTTGTAGGGTTGCCAGATACAAATTAAATTACTAAAATTAGTTTTTTTGATAATATTTACTGCAATATAAAAGCCATAGGAAACGCATTACTGTATGACATATTCAAAATGGACTTAAGTCAAATTATTCATAAACTATATGCTTTAAGTTAAGAAACGTGTAAACGGCAAATAAAATATGTTTATCCAGACACTTATCATCACTTAACTTTAAGCAACGTTTAAGTAAGGGGGATAATTATGTTGACGAATTTGCACTCGGTTGATCGGACATGGGTGCCCAGAATTTAGATATTTTGTGTCACACTTAATTTCATTATTTTAGCCGAAAGACGTTCACTTCTAGACATTGACCTCCCCCAAGCACCGCCACACTTAATATCCTACGGGATAATTGATAGAAATACAGTTTATACGTACCTATGTAGTTATTTATTTATTTATTTATTAACACTTCAAGCACATAAATGTACAGAGGCGGACTTAATGCCACAGGCATTTTCTACCAGTCAACCTTTGGGTGATGCAGAGACAAACTGTGGTAGGTGCAATAGCGAGAATTGAGGAAAAAAATATTTATTTAAATATAAAGATATACATATATACCTATTAAAAACTATAAATATAATAAATACACCTAATTATATATAAATATAAGCACAAATAAGACAAACAATGGGAAAACATTACCGTTGTGATGATACTGCCAGCTTCTTGCGAATGTGCTCGCGAACTTTAATTTTAAAAGATAGTCGGTTTTTCGCCATCCTGATTTCCTGGGGGAGAGCATTCCACAGAGAGATAGACTGAATGAAGAAGGAAGAGTGAATGAAGTCTGTGCGGTGAGTGGGACATTGAAGAAGACGATTGTGAGATGAACGTAGATTTCTATTGTGGTTGGCGCAAATGTACTGAAAGTGGGGGGCCAAATAACTAGGGGAAGAGGGAGAGTCAAGAAATGAAAACAAGGTGGTCAGCGCCCTTTGCTCTCTGCGCTGGCGTATGGGCAACCACCTTAGAAGCGACCGATGCGCAGAGACATGATCATATTTACGCAGATTGAAAACGAATCAAATGCAGTTATTGAGAAGACGGTCAAGTTTATCGAGGAGATCTGCATTCAGGTCATAGTAGCACACATCACCATAATCGATGATAGGGAAGATTAAGGACTGCACAAGCATTGTCTTCGTACTCGATGGTAATAAATTGTTCAATCGGTACAGAGCCCGCAGCGTTCCAGTAACCTTCTGGCTTACCCTAGCGACTTGAGTACGCCAGTTCAGGGTACTATCAATGTGCAAGCCTAAGTCCTTCACGTCAGTGCTAAAAGGAACGATCGTACCATTGAAAAGAACTGGCGGCAAGGTTGTACCGTCCACCTTGCTTATACTGCGAGAACTGCCAATGATGATCGCTTGACACTAGGTTAGTTGCTTGTTGTGTTTTTTTTTTCAATCTTTAATGATATACTGATTTGCGACACGCCTCTTACTTGCTTACTCCAACTTAAACAATCGTAAAAACAACGCATCATCTACACCTTTTAAAAAAGATACTGCTGTCAAGTCTCATTTATGATAAAAACACAGGCAGTTTCATTAAAGAGACGAAAAAACCTATGAATATAACACAACTTTAATCATCCAAGCATTATTACTTTTCCCAACTTTGCCAACCCGTTCTACAACTTTGAAAAACTTCGCAAAAAGTTGCAAAAAGTATAATTATGTTCACGAAATTTTTTGCTACAAAAAATATTTGGGAACTTTTTGAGTCGGCAACCCTAATGCAAGTTGTAACCAGTTGAAACCAGTTTCAAGTGACACTTCTAAGTTTTACTGCAAGTGTGCGAGATCGCGAAAAAGTTATAAAATTATGAGATTTTCATTCTTATGCAAAAACTTAGGTTTTCAATTTGGCTATTGTATGGATGTGTTTTGTTTGGACTGTATTTCTTTCACTAAACCTGTTTGCGTTAAAAAGTCCAATTATTTATAACAAGCTGCGCCCCACGGTTTCACCCGCATAAGTCTCGATCCCGTTGGAATGTCGAGATAAAAAGTATCCTATGTCCTAATCCAGGTAATTAAAATTACCATACCTATGTGCCAAATTTCATACAAATCCTTTCAGACGTTATATCGTGAAAGCGTAACAAACACTCATTTTCGCATTGATAATATTATTATAGTTATGATTAAGTTAGGATTAAAAGTGTGGTAGAGTTTGTATGTGATAATGTATACCTGTTATTTTACTGTGAGAATTTTCGAAAACTTTAACACAACACCTTTATTACGGACAGAATAAACTTAATTTTACCGAATAAGAGGGATGTTAACAATAAAAAAATGTTTGTCCATCGGGTAGATTATTAAAAATGATTGATGAATGATTTTTACGTCATCAGAAGATTATGACAGTATATTGAGTAGGCAATACGTTAAAATGTGGCGTGACGGCACTCCTCGGTAGATTATATACCGACTTGTAACGTAGCGAGCCCACACTCACCAACTTTAATGCGTTTTATCTAAACCATTTTTATTAATATGATAAAGCAAAAAATCGTGTCTAATATTTTTTTATTGACTGACGAACTAAATAGATTTTTTTTGTTCCCCAGTCATCACCCCTATTGGTTGACATAATTTAGTTGCATAACCATCAGGATTTTAATTGATTGAAGTGCATCAGCAATTTCCTTCTTATACTTACATTTTTTTTATAAGTCTGCTGGCCAGATCTAACTGTGCTCGGTAAAGGATACGTCTACTTAACAGCTATAGTGCTTTTCATAAATAAACTCACGCCTTCTTCTTATGGCGGTAGGCAGAAACTACAGAATGCCACCTGCTGCGATCCTTAGACATATTCCTTTTTTCTCGATTACGATCATACATCTGGTCACACACGCACGCCGGTCGCGAGTACCTATTACGCACCTGACCTTTCAGAAGAACATCATCAATGTCCTCCTAAAGCGTCCTCTCTCGGCACACTCACATCAACTAAGTAAATATCTTTTGTTAGTCGCCTTTCATTCATCCTCTCAAGATGACCAAATTATCTAACATACTCTTTTCAAATACTGTCACTAATCTGCTAGTACTTTTCAGTAGTTGAAGGCCCAATTTTGTAAATATTTATGTAAATCAATTATTTCAATAAACAAATTATTATTATTATATTATTAGTAACTTACATATTATCAAATTAAATAATTAGCGTATTGCCTTATTACCATTACCAACATTCCCTTTCATGACTACTATCCATGTACCGTTCCCTATCGCCCTACCATTCCAATAAGGAACACAATTTCCACTTAAAGCTGTATTTCCATAAGCTTTCACTTCACTATATTAAAGGTACCAAATATCTATGTTACACACTGGATATTGCCATCAATTAAGATCTTATTGCTAATTTAATAGGGTTCTATTTTAATCGTTTTATGTGTGTAATAGAATTTGCTCGAAATGTGAGTAGGTAGCAATAATTCTTCAATTAACTGAGCCTCTGGGGCGTGGGGGTAGATTGGTGCAAATTATAAGTGAAAACTATTTTTTATAAACTAGATACAATTATATTTTTCTGTAAATTTTGACGATTCTTTATGGTTACACCCTCCCGACCTTCATAATTTTAGTATAAACATGGCCTGGGAATAAAACATCATCTCACCATGCCGAGGCTAAGTTTACTATTACATTTCGATCACCTGTACGTCAGTAATAACGTCTGCACTAAGAAAAATGCTGTTTTTGCTATGAAATGAAGGTGCTGCTTTCAAAGTCAAACTGTTGATTGACGTGTAGTTGACTGCACCTTACTGTCTTCATTTTTCTGCTGCAACATTGTTTTATTGATTGGATGTTACAGTAATATGACTGCTGATGTATATACTTACTATTGAACACATACATATATAATGGGCCTTATTATATTGGTTTCTAAAAGTTCCTGGTTTGGCAACTGGTATAAAAAATCAATGATTAATATGTATGTAAGAAAAAAAAACATTATGTAGCTTAATCTACCCCTTTTTTGTTCAGTTTACCCCTATTTTACTCAGTTTACCCCTATTTTGCTCAGTTTACCCCTATTTTACTAAGCTTACCCCTAAATATCGTCAACGCATCACGCTCCTTAACTTACTCCGCTTGTAAACTTATACCACCCACTAATACATCAACGGTAACGCGCAAATCAGTCCTGAGCTAGCGATTTATGACTCTCCTCCGCTCAAGGGTGTAGGGAGGGTTGCTGACGTAAACAGCCTTTAATTTGGTGTACAATGCTGACAGAGTAGTTGATGCAGTTTAGGAGAGAGATAGTGTTCTGTTTCTTCTAAGGCCCTTTGTACACACACGTTTTTTATGCCGTGAAATACTACGGTTTATTCACCGTGTGGAGGCACGGTCGTCAGTGTTGTATGGTTCCCTATGGAACCTTGTTGAATGACAAATTTTTCTATGGTGCGGTTTATAAGCCATACTGAGACCACTGTCACTGCTGAGGAATGCACAGCGTGGTGGGGGGAGGGGGGGCGTTGACGAATGAGCAGCGGGACGTCCCGCCGTGAGCGTTGACAATTGCGCGAGTGCGCACATAACCCTCTCATTTGCAAAACCATATAGAAGACAAGACACAGTATATAAACTATATATATACCCTTTCTTCTACGCAGTCGGGTAACAAGGTCAACTCGGCCCTTTGTGTTATAAAGAACTCTAGCATAAATCTAATTAAATCAAGAGGATGGCTGTGACATAAACAGTCCCTTGTTTGCTAAGTTACTGTGATTAAGTTAAGTTGTGTGGGAGTAGCTCGTGGCTAAGTGATAACTGCCGCATGGTTCGATCCATCAGGTTAAGCTACGCTTGCCGGGGTTGGTCTGTGGATGGGTGAAGTCTGACAACCAGTCTTACCAAGGGGTATCGTATTACCCAATTACTGGGTTGTGGATTCCATGCAAAATACGGTATTCAGCTGCATCCGGAAGCCGACCCCAACATACTTGGGAAAAGGCTAGGCAGATTGATTTATTGTTTGCTAAGTTACTGTAATCACCAATCTGTCAAGTAGTATCTGGTATTATTATTCGGGTTGAGTTGACTCAGGCCGAGCTGTCACCGACCCGACCAAACGTGATGATTGTTCATTATAATAGCGACTATTTTGAAGCTTTTGATCCAAAGGACGTTTAATGAGGGATCATTTAAAACTCTAAAGAACCTACTGACTATCTAGATGAAACATTAAATTCAATTGTTCTCTCAACACCCTAATTAGAGTGTAAAGGTCATAGACAACCTTTTGCAAATTTTTCAGGCCCTAAATATTTTTGAGGCCCCTAAATTTATATAATTGGACTTAGAAATTAACGAGCGGCCGTCGCTAACAGGGGTATTAGTCTAGAATTTATTTAAACCCTCCTACTTTCCAGTCTAGAAATAAGATTATAATAATATGAAGTTCCAGGTCGTCCAACCGCACTTTATTGTGACCGCTGTTGTCAGTGACAGATTACAATTAAGTAGGTTAGAAATAAAATTGACGTTAATTATGATGATAAGGCAGAAAGTAGAATATTGCTAATTTTGTAACGGACCTCAATCAACCTCTTTACAATGAGAATGGTCACGCAAGAGGAACCCTGTCGCTATTTATTTACTAGAAATTTTTTCAGTACTGTGGCTGTAGCTGAGGATTAAATTTAAATCATCTACAGCTTGTAGCAGTCTTCTGCTAAACAAGGGCGTCTACTACCGCACGCCTTTGAACTTGAAGGGGCCATTTCATCCAGCTTCTTTCAATTTCTAAATATGAAACTAAATTCTACTGCAAACCTAAGCACAGAAAACACAATCTTACGCTCAGAATCCTCCAATACCACTACTTCGCCAGCAAAACAGCTCGAGGCATAAACAAACCATCCTCACTACCGCAAATTTGTCCAAACATATCCCCAAAAAATGCATATTTTCCCTCGTAATAAAACGATAAGGCAGACCTCTAATAAAACTCCGTATTCGCACAAAATGTTGCAATACTCACAGAATAGTGCAAAAAGGGTTAAACCGTGCAACATGGTATAAATTATGCTGTGAAAAATACACAGAAGACTTGAGATCCGACGGGACTTAAGCGCGCCTTATCTTCGGGACACACGTGCTTTGAAAATGGAAAACAGGCGTGATCTTATGTTATGTAAGTTCAAAGAAAATACTGCCGATTTGCCGAACAAAACCCCGTAGCGAGCGATACACATAAACTACACAAAAAGTCTTACCTCTAACCGAATATCTTCTTGAGCTATCAAAAATGAATAATAGTTCCACAAACTATCTCAGCTCTCTATCCTCCCCGCCCGTACGGCCCGCTATCTGCGCAGGGCCCCAGCAGCCCCCGGCCGGTACTTACTCGCGGAATAACATTTTTGATTGTCATCCCCTTTCTTTTCTTTCTTTCTTTTACCAACCCTTTGGCTATCGCGATGTAGATGAGGTTTTTTTACAAAAATGCTAAGTGGACGGTATTAGAGGTTGTTATCAAGGATTGTGGGAAGATTTTCATGTTGGTGTTATGTTTATTTTGTGGGGAGTGTTTTGTTTATGTGTGTTTGTTTGTGTGGTTTGAGTTCTCGAGAGTTAACAATGGAACGCAGCGATTGTATCATAAAAGTATTTTTGCCACTGTCGGAAAACATGATTATTTTTCGTTGTGAAGTAAAAAAATCGACATATTTTTTACCAAGCGGATTTGATTTGCATTTTGACAAATCCAAATGCATTTTTATTATTGCTTTTGATTTAAAAAAATACTTAAACAACCTTCTTACCGTAATTTTTTATCAATGAATATAAAACTCTACTAACGAATTCTATTTCCCTGTTGCAGGTACTAATCACCATAAAATCCAGCATCAGGATCCAGCCAAAGTCATCTATGAAGTAACTCTTACCCACCAAAAGATATAACTATTTAAAAGAGGGCACTGCTTAACCCATCAGGCAATACAGTCGTTATTATATAATGATATGTATAAAAGCACTTCCTAGAAACAAACTCTTCCTACCTTATACATAAGGTACTTTAAAGACTCAAGCTCTTAAAAGACCAGGAGCCTGGCATAAAGCCTAAGGTTAGCATTCATTTATCTTGATGGTTACAAAATGGCCGGCGTATAATGCAACCTCTCATATTTGCATCCCTGAAAGAGCCCCGTAATGTTTCAACTGAAGAACTAGGCTTTTAGCTGCAGAGTTACTGAACGTTTTTTGTTGTAAATAGGCACTGAAAATGACCTGAAAGTGCTGTAGAAACATTACCAGGTGAAAAAAGAACTTTAAAATATAATTTCAGTAAACTGTTTTATTAAACTTTCTAATTTGAAAGGTATTCATTTGACGTTACACGAGATATTGATTTAGAAGATAAGACGCAATTTAATTTCGATAAAGTTAATTTTTGACATGTCGGATGTCACCCTGTCAGAATTAGTTTTTTCATTTGGGGCAAAATGTGAGTGAAAATTAAATCTTTTGTATATTTAGTTAATTAAATAATTATTGATTCATACTTTTATACTATGCCGAAAATTATACCAGTCTTCTATAAAGCATTAAAGCAAATACTACGTCAATAAAAAAGGCAAAGAGCCTACAAGGTATTGTTAATTTTAGATTATGTGGGTAGACATAGAAATCAGCCCTTAATTTAAGTTAGGAACCCAATCTATATCTCAAAATTTTACGCTCGTGTAATTATTACCGTCTGTTAATTAGTGATAACCAATTACCGGAACATTCTCTGTTAAATAATAGTCGGCACTTAATTCTGTCGTATTGTGATAAGCTGACGTGTAGTGTTGGATTATATCGATAAAATATAATTCGGAATTTATGTTAATTGAATTCATTTCAGTGTGTATTTTTGTACTCTCATTGATTTATTTTATAAAGTGAAAAGGTTTTGATCGATTAATAAATATTTACTACTGAATGGAATATGGGTCGTAAGTAATTTTTTGATAATTCTTAGTAAGTTAACTTTGTTTGGAGAAGTCTTTCTTAATAAATTCATGTAAATAAACAAAACTTCATACATATATAAACATAAACTAAGCCAATACAAAAATAGTTTCTGCAGGGAAAAAACTACCAGAGCAATGTTCATCCTTGCTAAATGGCAGTTTGTTTGAAGGGAGGCTGACAAGTGACTGCCAAAAGTGCGACGGCCGTAGGTACTCAAGCATCGTCACTCGTCGACAGTCTGTCACATGCACAATACAATGATTTGTTGCTCGTCCAGTCAAAACCCATAGCGACTGGGCTGTTGCGCTGTTTAAAATAAAATTATTTACCTGGCAATCATACAATTATAGCCTAAACGCCAAATCTCATTTAAAGTTCTTGTGTTCTTCTTCTTGTGGCTTTGAAGTTAGATGTCGATAAATTTGTTTTTTAGTTTCCTATTTTATCGATACTTCCAGCGACGACGTCTACATCACTAATTTAGAGAGTACACTTAGTACTCTAGTTGTGTATAAATGAAGCCTTATCCCGCTGTCAAATACAGAACACTTCAAAAAAACAAGCCAAATATCATGAGAAGTGGCTTTCAAAGCAGTATTTATACAGCGTTTATGACGGCTTTTAGTAAGTTCGTAGTAAATATTAACGCTGATTCTGTGGCACACATTCACGTTTACAATAGCAACACCTTTTTATTTTTACCCGACTACAGCGAAGCAAAATGGTGGGTTATGATTTTGACCGGTTTGTATGTATGTTCATCTGTTCCCTCATAACTTCTAAACTCCTCATCATAATTTAATAAATGAGGTATCGTTGGATGCGTCTTGATTGTCCGCTGGTGTATCACATTACACTGAATATGGCGCACCCTAGAGGACATAAAGTCACGAACAAAAATTTTATTTTTTGCTATGCCATTTTGGGTATCACTTAATAAACACATTTCAAATATGCATATTCAAATTCAAAGTAATTTAAATAAAATAAGTTATAAAAATTAAAATCCAACTTTGACAAAAAAAAAACAACTAAAAAGGTTTAAACAAGACATTACAGACAAACAAATTAAAAATCCGGAGTCACACGTAATCTGTTCGATTTATGACACACGTGTGACTCCGGATTTTTAATTTATTTGTCTGTGACGTCTTGTTTATGCCTTTTTAGGTGACTTTTTTGTCGTAGTTGGGTTTTAATTTTTGACAGTTCAACAACAGTCTTGGCGTTATTTACGATGCTGAGCAGATAAATTTGTCAAATATACATAAATGAAGCAATGGATTACAGAGCGAGTTCAAGTAATCACAGAATATAAAATCAATATTATAAAAAATAATGATGACTGCCTGCTTGGTCTAGTGGTCGCAAGCGCTACTGATGAACATGAGGTCCTGGGTTCGATTCCCGGGTCGGGCAAAATGTTGTTGGATTTACATACATACAACTCACGCCTTCTTCCCATGGGGGTAGGCAGAAACTATAGAATGCCACCTGCTACGATCCTTACATACTCCTTTTGCCTCGTTAACGTTCATACATCTGGTCATACACGCACGCCGGTTGCGAGTACTACGCACCTGTCCTTTCTGAAGAACATCACCAATAAGGTCAGTATAATTATGTCCTCCTAGGGCGTCCCCTCCCGGCGTTTCCATTCACATCTGCCTTGTAAATACATTTTGTTAGTCGTCTTTCATTCATCCTCTCAACATGACTAAACCATCTCAGCATACCCTTTTCAATTTTTGTCACTACATCTTCTTTTAACTCACACCGATGTCTTATCACATCATTTCTCTTATTGTTAATTTCGTTATTGGATTTTTCTATCTGAAATTTCTCAGTAGCAGCCCGGAGTCTGGATTTGTGCCCGGTTGATGGTAAAGTCAAAATCAAAAGTCAAAGTCAAATAATTTATTTCAATTAGGCACAAAAAAGGCACTTTTGAACGTCAAACTTTACAAAAAATAATAAAAACTGATTCTAGTCGCCCATTCCAAAAGGTAGTTTTCGTATGGAGAAGAATGGGCAAGAAACTCTAACTCTAACTCCACCGTTACTCTTTTAAAAAAATCATTATATCTTGTATACACTAATTATATAATTATATGTGAAGACAATGCACCTACAATAAGATTACTATACCACGATAGGTAAAAAGAATGGAAAATGAAGGAATGACATAAATTAATTATGTGATAGATGCATGGTGCTCACATACTTACAAACATTGTAAAATTATATTATATTTCTAACATTATAATAAGTAATACTAATAATAATAAGTCAGTGTGTGAGTTCAAGTAATCACAAAAAATAAAATAAATGTTTAAAAAAAAATTTAAAAAATTATACAATTAAATTAGCAACCAGTTTGATTTTGTCTAGATTCTGAATTGTCCTATGGAGCAGGACCAGCATGACATGTATGCATGTTGCTGCATGGCAATAGGCTCGCTCCCTATTACATGGGACTTAAACATAACTGGCGAAATGTGGGTGTACCTGTTACAAGTACACCTCTGCCCAACCCTTCGGGGAAACAAGGTGTGATGTTATGTTATGTTTATGTTAATAAATAATATTATACAATTAAATTGGCAACCAGATAGATTTTGTCTGGATTGTGAATTGTCCTATGGAGCAGGACCAGCATGTTTCCAAGGTTAGTGTGATCTCTTGGGTTCGATCCCTAGGTTGAACCAACCACCCAAGTGATAATGGGTTCTTTCATTCATAGTCAGGTACGGTATCAGCCCGGAGCTTGGTGCACGGGTGATGACAGAAGCGTCACCACCTATTAATCGCCCTTATGTAAGAACTGTAGTTACATCGTTGATAATGATAAACCTGTCTATCCTTTCTGGGAATACAAGCGTGATATTTTGTTAAAGCGATGGATGAAAGCTTGAACTAAAACTTTTGCCCAGTCTAGTTGACAAGTCTATACATAATAAATCAAGGCCTAGAATTTGCTACTTAAAACAGGCTAAGTATTGACTTCTAATGTAGTTTATTCCGGATTGGCTGTTATTAAAACAAGGCAACATAAAAACAAGTTTATTTAAGAGCGTTTGTAAGTAGTTGGCAATGTAGCAAATAGCTGTAAAAAAAAACTCTGTTTTGATTCATTTGGCAATATTACTGTATGGAAATAAGAAATGTGGAAAACTTGCGAACTAGAATATTAATAATGAATTGCAATTACCTATAACATTGAATTTGATGTTGTACACGATAGAGGCGTAAAAAAGGCATTTGGTAAGTTAGTCTTTTTTTATATCTAAAACTAAATATACCGAACATTAATTATTGCGTTTCATTATCAATATTCTAGTTCGCTACTAAGCCACATTGCTTATTTCCATACAGTAATATTGCCAAATTAATCAAAACAGTGAAATATTTGACAGCTATTTGCGACGTTGCCAACTTTCAGAATAATCGCTCGAAAGTAAAACAATATTAATGCCGTTTTGTAATCAAACAAGCTCACACACAAATATAATATCTATAAAAATAACGCCATTTACCTAAAAAAAACTTTTCCTAGCGTTTTCCTTTTCAACTATGTTGCATCTTACCAACAGCACGCGCAGCATGACCACCATAGACAAAATAACCGATTGTGATTATGAATCCGTCATTTTGTCTATTTTTCCGTCGACAAAATCCGTTTTTATGGCGGTCATGCTACGCGTGCTGATGCAGATCCAGAGCTTACCCCTAGAGGTTATTATAGAGTCTAGAGTAGATATTCTAGAGTCCCCTTCCAGTCTAACTGGATGCAGCTGAATGCCAGTATTTTACATAGAGCGGCCGCCTATCTGACCTCCACAACGCAGTTTCACGATACTTTTCAAAACTAGGTACTTTTATGCCTGTCTCATGACTTTAATTAGCCTGTTTTCAAAGCATTACTGACTTACAGTAATTCATGCAAAGATTAATCTATTTTTATATTTTTACCTAAAAACGTGGGCATTCATTTTAGTTTGAAGAAAAATAAATGATCAAGTTAGATAAAAGGCCATGCGGACGAATTTTTTGATGCCCTAATTATTTTACCTCCTTTTTACCCGACTGCCAAGGAAGGATTATGTTTCGAACGTATCTTGTATGTATGTACATTTGTAAATTTCTTTATTACTTCGTATCTTCCAAGCGGCTAGATGGATTTCGACAGTTAAGGTATCTTAAAAACCAAAGTATCCTTAGATAGGTAAGATAAGATAAGATAAGATAAGATAAGTCATTTATTTGTAAACATGAGTATACATACAAGGCATGCAGGTTGTTCATAAATAAGAAAGATCCGTCATGTTCGGCCTTTGTGGCATACAAATAAAATAAATCAGAAAAGTCATTCAACAAAGCTAAAAACATTATTAAATTTTCACACAACCTAAAAATTAAATTTAAACAATAAATTACAGATTTTAATGAAATTGTCAAATTCTAATTATAAAATGTCAAAATTATATGCCAGTAAATATTTGTTAAAATTCATAATATTACCTACACTTTCTCATTTAAATATTCTAAAATACTGTAGTATGCTTTCCCAACTAGATATAATTTTAGCCGCTTTTTTAATATATGTGCGCTTAGTTCCCTCCATCCCTTAGGAAGTTTATTAAATATTAAAGGTGCCATGCAAAATATACTTTTCCCCATTAATGCTGTTTTGGAACCATGTGAGCAAAGCATAGTGTTATCGCGTCTGACGCGAATGACTTTGTCTGCCATGCGTGGAAATAATTGCCGATTACACTTTACAAACATGACAACTTCGAATATGTACAGAGACGGTAACGTCAGTATGTTATAATTAATTAAATACGGTTTACAACTGTCAGTCAAATCTAATTTAAACATCGTCCTAATACACCGTTTTTGGGCTTTGAAAGGCATATCCTTGTCAGTCGAATTGCCCCAAAGGATAATTCCATACCTTAGGTGCGATGAAACTAGGCCGTGGTAAGCAGTTAGCAATGCGTCAGTGTTAAGGACAGGAACTAATTTGTGTAGGGCATAAGAAGAGTTACTAATTTTTTTGCTTAAAATTTCAACGTGTTCTTTCCAATTTAACTTTTTGTCAATAGTTACACCGAGGAATTTAGCAGTGTTGACTTCTTCAATGGTTTTGTCATTATATCGGACCTTAAGATCAGATAAAGCTGGTAAGCGTTGACTGAAATGCATAATATTAGTTTTATTGAGATTAATCCTTAAATTATTATTATCCAAATATTTTATCATTGGTAAGTTATGCATTGGTGGATATAAAACTGCATTATTGAGAAAGAGTGTTATGTGCATGGCTCCTCTTATTTATAACCATGTACCTAAAGTGATCAAAGAGCAACCTTTAGGAAGATTTAAAAAGTACTTTAAAAAAATACTAGTTGAAAAATGTTATTACTCTGTAACAGATTTTTTGAATGACAAGACTATTTAGCTTGCAATGTTCATTGATTAAGTAATTAAATAGATGTGTATAAGTAAATAGAATAATTATTGTAGTTTTAAGTTAAATTTTGCATGCCATGAGGCAGAATGTATAAGGATCCAAAATATTGTAACACCTAATTGTATTAATTACCTACATTCTATGCAAATAAACAAATCTATCTATCTATCGATATAAGAGAATTATTAATGTCACTTTTATATTTGTCTTTAGTATCGCATTGAATTGTTATGGTACTATCGTCAGCAAAAAGGGTCACAGGTTGATCAACATATTTAGGAAGGTCATTTATATACAATATGAATAGTAGAGGGCCCAACACACTGCCTTGAGGAACTCCATATTTAATTACAAGTTTATGTGAGTGGAATATTTCTTCACGTTTAGTTTTTGTATTTATTGAGGATATTTCTGTGAGTTGCTTTCTGTTGTCTAAATATGACTCAAAAAGTTTTAGAACATTGCCTCTAACACCGTATGCCTCCATTTTATCTAAGAGAACATCATGCCTAACGTAATCGAACGCTTGGGTCATGTCACAGAATATTGTGCAAACAGGGTTGGTCTTATCAACATTTACCATAACTCTATACAAAAAATCATAAAATGCCATATTAATAGTTTTATTTGCTCTAAATCCTTTTTGCTCGGTCACTAATAGATTATTTTTTTTCCAAATATTTGCTTAATTCTTTGTATATAAATTTTTCATAAATTTTGGAGATAACACTTATAATCGAGATTGGTCTGTAATTTTCTATATCATCTTTATTTCCCTTTTTAAACAATGGCTTAACTATAGATTGCTTATGGTTAAATTAATGAGATGACTTAGATGCACACATATTTCTGCAGAAACTGATTTGAGAATTTTTGTTGATATTCCGTCATGACCAACGCTGTTTGTATTTTTCAATGAGTTGATTATTTTAAATACGTCCTGTGGTAGACAGGGAGGCGTGAAAAAAGAATTTTCGCTATTTATTCGAATTTGCGAGGTAACTTTATGTCCTGATTCTGGTATTGGGATAACTTTGTCAATAAAATAACTATTAAAAGCATTCGCTATTTTTTGAGGATTTGTTATAATGTTACTCTCATATTTTATTTTTGTTAAAGGATTTCTAGGAACGTTTTGCTTTGAATCATTAATTATTTTCCAACTGGTCTTGGATTTGTTGTCTGATGTTTTTATTTTGTAACTATTTTGGGCAAATTGCGTCAGCTTTGTAATTTTTTTAAATAGTTTTGAGTACTTGGTCAACTTTATTTTATTTGTTTCGTTAGGAATTCGTCTGTATATCCACAAAAGTTGCCGTTTCTTTTTACTGCATATTTTGATCCCACGTGATATCCACGATGACTGTTTTGTTGCGTGTATGGTTACAGTTTCATTAGGAAAGCACAAACAGTAGAACAGTAAGAGTATTTCTATAAAAGCGTTATAGGCTATGTTCGGGTCACTCGTTTCATAAATATAAGAAAACGATAAATTACGTAGACAATCTTTAAATTTTACAATATTCTCTTCACTATAATTACGCTTCTTTATACGCCAATGTTTAATAGGTAAACAATTTTTAGTATTTGAAAAAATAAAAATATGGCGGATTTTTGGCGCGAAATAGGAATACATTAATAAAAAATAGGATATCAAAATAAAGGAAATTAAAAGGGGATAACAAAAAAATATATAAATTTAAATGGAATAAGGAATAATAAATTTGTTCAAAAAGTGTTTGATAGCCTTCTTCTTTTTCTATTCGTGTGGTTAGTGACTAACCTGGTGTCAGAGTTATAAAGCCGCCCATGGGCCTCTAACTTGACTTCTAAAAAATATCACTCAGGCATGCCGGTTTCCTCACGATGTTTACCTTCACCGTTTTTGAAGCAAGTGAAAATTATACAGTACGCATATAAATCCGAAAAGTCAGAGGTGCCTTGGGTTCGAACTCGAGACCTATGGGAAAAACTGGTGAGATGTAAAATTGAAACCTTCTAAATACAGGTGACACAGTTTAACCTCCGTTTCGTAGTTTAGAAGAACAACGCAGTCGCTCGATTTTGCCTAAGGTACTTTCTATTTATAAATGATAGATTTATTATTTTTAAATGTAGAAAATACACAGATGTTGAGTATTTAGTTTAGCTGCACATTAATCACAACACAACGCACACACACATGTATGTCACAACATTTTATTTGATTTTGTATGGGTTTATTTTATTTTATATTTCTAGCGTATGGCACTCGTGGGTTGCAGCTGAAAATCAGCGTCAGGTGATACACTTTGTGTTGTCATCTGACATTATGCTGAGCTGAGGCCCTTTTGGCATTATAATAATTTGTTTTCTGTTTTTATAGTTTTAAGGTGTTTTTTTTTTTTTGTAATGCCAATAAACGCATTTTTCTTTCTTTCTTTCTTTTCTGAATCAGGAGTTTTCCTATAAAGAAAAGCAATATTTTATTCAATCAAAGGCCATCTTATAACTCCTACGGAAATCCTAATTAAGGTAAATAAACAACACCAAACTAATCTCAGCCCTTAACTTAAAATTACCTTCCCAAGCTTAACTAAGCTATTCCTAGATATAACGATACAACGTAACTTAGAATCTTATCCTTACTTAAATACAAGGACTCATTAAAGTAAAGCCTTCAAAGTTATGTTTACCAAAGTCAGGTAAGAAATAACAGTTATTGGTTAGTCGGCCGGCTTACTAGCATAGGCGGAGGCTTTGAAGGATTAGGAAATAGGATTTTAGATGTTATATTTAAACACAAGCTGTATTCCCAATGGGATCTTCATTCGGCTAAATGTATACAAATTTTCATCCCTTATCATCCCCGGTAGGAGATGAATTTTCAAAAATCCTTCCTTTGTGCTTCTTTGTGCAAAGTTTCATAACTCTACCATGTGTGCATTGTCTGTTAATGAATTTAATATGTTTAATAAATAGCAAAAAAAAAAAGAAGCCTGTCAGACATTCGGCTGTGCGTGGGGACCTGAATTTGGTTCCCGGATTGGGCAAAATAATAGCAGGAAAGACTAGAGTCTGATAAATGACAAATGATTTGTCACCATCACATAAAGGGGAGGGGACCACCCCCTAAAGAGTTTAATTAAGGGATGAAAGTTTCTTTTCTACAGAGTTCGTCATTTTTGCCGGTGTGAAATCATGTCATGTTTTAGCTTTAATTCTATCTATTGAATTATATCCTAGAATATTCTATTAGATGCAGTATCAGTCTAAAATATTGTGGTAGTAAATTAAAGTAAAGCGGAAGTAAGCGTAAGCGTAAGTTAAGCGGATTGAACTGTGTAGTACCTAAGGAAATTATTCGATCGGTTTACGGATCTGAAACTGTAAGCCTTCGCTTCATCGAATTATAAACTAGACTTGATTGAGTCTGTTATAATCTGTATTTTAGTATTATAGTACTCGTAAACGTAAACGACAAAGGCAACTTGAGACTAAGGCTATATTTTTTTCTTATTGGATAGGCTTGTGCTTCACTGCCTCGTTGGTCTAGTGGTCGCAAGCGCTGCTTCTGAGCATGATGTGCTGAGTTCGATTCCCAGGTCAGGCAATGCATTATTGTCCTCGCGCAAATTTAGGAGTGGCGTGAGGAGGCAAAAATCGCGTGACAGTGGTCAGAACTTCGGCGAGATCTCATGGCGTCATGGAGAGTGCGATTGTTGCAACCCAGTGCTGGGCACGCCACTATTGCGGCGATAAGTCTTTGAGGAGTGGCTAGAGAGGCGCCACCGGCGTCCTCACCTTCCGCCAGACGCAGGTCCTCACCGGACACGATTGTTTTGGGAGGTTCCTGTTTCCTATTCGGCGGGAATAAACGCCCGGGTGTCATCACTGCGTGGATCGTACGAAGAAGCAATACAATCATAATTTCAGTGTAATTCTTCAAAAGTGTTCTCTTAATAAAGTATGTACCATTTATCAAGTCGAGTTCATTTAAATGATGTTCACGTCTTCTGAAGGAAGTTGTACTAAGATGCTATTTATACGCAGATGGAGGGGGGGGGGGGGTTGGCTGAAAGAGGGGGGAAGCTGGTAAATTTGCAGCCTCAGTTTACGAGATTACGTTTTGAGTATACAGCCGAAAGACTGGGATGTTACACGGATGTAGGGGGTCGGTGGAAGGTGTAACGTGAAATACAGACTTGTATAATATTGAACTATTAGCTAGAGTGGTCAGTCACTATGTGTGTGTAAATGGAGTGGACAGTGTGGAATGTCAGAGGCTCAGAAATAATAACTGAAGTTGTCGGAAATATATAAAATTATCAATACTATCTTAATTGATAAAATTATTATTTCCTGTATTTCATTATTTACAAATAAATTATATTTGTACGTATTAGATTATAAAAAAAAATAATGGAGCCCACTGGTATCGGGAACAGGGTCCAAGCTACCGTCGGTCAGGGCTCCAGAGAGAGGAACCTCCTAAAAGTACGAGCCGTGTCCAGGAGTACCGCTTTCTGAATCAAGCCCTTAATCTGGCTACCCTACGAAAGCTTCCTTAGGTGTTGGTCGAGGCTCTTGGCAATAAAGCCATTGACTGATACGACCATCGGCACAGTGGTCGCTGAGTCCACATCCCACATGTCGACAACGTCACTCAGTAGCCGCCCTACTCGGTCCACCACCACTATATCAGGCTTATTGACAACAATAGTCCTGTCAGTGATGATGGCTCGATCCCAGTACAATGTGATATTTCTATTTTCGAGAACTGGGTCGGGCACATACCTGTAGTACGGTACTTCCGATTCCACAAGACTGTATTTCAGAGCAAGTTGCTGATGGCTAATCCTGACTACAAGATTGTGTCTATTCAAGTACTCTTCGTCAGCTAGACGAGAACACCCGGAGATAATGTGTCGGACTGATTCCCCCGGACGGTGGCATGCCCGACAAATTAATGTCAACCGTGCCTCCTTCACAATGAATCCTCCGGTAATTTTTCGTCATCTTAACTTCATCCATAATTGCACAAACAAAACCTTCGGTTTCTCCAAAGAGGTCACCAAAACGCAGCCAGGCTACGGACGCTAATAAATCAACATCGGGTCCATGTAGGGCCCGGAAGTAGCGTCCGTGAAGCTCCTTACTCTGCCATACCTCATTGCGATCGCTAGTGTCAGGAGAGGCTTGCGCCTGTTCTCTTTATCCAAGGAGAGCGGGGTTAAGCCCTTGGCTACCGCGACCACATCTCAACGGCTCGGCTTCTAGAAAATATTCCCTGAAAATATTCCTTTTCCCCTTATTTTCCTATATCTTGCAGTTGTGGCGGTTCTTGGCGTTTAAAAAGCCTCGACCTCCACACTTTAGCGGGAAATACAGTCTCGTTACCGTGGGCCGTGGGTGATGCATTCGATATGCAGTTAGCAGCGTACGGACCCTCCTATCCAGGGCGTCGAGTTTTGTCTGAGACCATTTGAGTACGCCGAAAGAGTACATCAAAACCGGCATGACCCAACCAACCAAATCTCACACTCAACTACGCTCAGCCCCCAATCAGACCGCGCTCTCTCTTCCAGCTACCGTCACATCTTTCCCGAAAAGCCCTAAGTATGTATACGGCTGGCTTTATTAAATTTCAGACACTTCTTCACCCGGCATTGTTGAAACTTTCACGGGATTATGTGCTTGTAATAAACTAAGTTCTTATAACATGCCATGTATCGAAATCTGAAGAGTTTTGTACATGTTTATGGAATGTTCATTATTAGCTCTATGGTAAAGTTTGTTGGAAAGGGTGTAGGTACGAGTATGTCTAAGAATAAACTTTTATATGGTTTGTAAAAAGCTAATTAACATAAAATTTTCTAGAATAAACATGATCAGCCTATAATTTCCACCCTGCTGGGACACAGGCGTCCTCTGTGAGAGGGAGTGGGCGTTCAGGGTTCGAACCTACCACCTACAACATCGTAAGTCACGACCTTTACCGCTGGGCCGCCACTCTGCGCTAAAATTAACTAACGCGCTGTCAAATCTCTATGTGTTTTAATTAAAACAGTTCAACCAATCTGTTGACGGAAATCACAACTGCCAATCAAATTACTATCCATGAAATTTGCAAAATAGAATAATAATTTGAACATTGGTAAACCGTGTGTAGAATTTTCGAACTGTCTGTTCACATGGCGATGATCAGACCATTCTTTTATTAATATATAATTTTGGAATCTGTTTCATAATGCATTCGTTTATAAAACTCAAAAAACTCAAAAAAACTCAAAGCATTTATTTCAATTAAACCATTTACAGGCACTTTTGAATTGTCAAGGAGTCAGTCAGTCAGAAATATGAAGCTAGTTGCCCATTCCAAAGCGTAGGTTCCTATGGAGAAGAACGGGCAAGAAACTCCACGGACACTCTTTTAAAAAAATTATATTCTTACAAAATATTGTTTACATCATTCATGTCGAAATTATACATGTGAGAACAATGTAGAAAGACGTGTACGTAAAAAGCGTCCGTAATAAAAAAATAAAAATAAAAAAACGATTCAAAAATTAAAATAAGCCGTGGCAGATAAGAGATGACCAGTCCCTACTGATGGCGCCCGTTCACGAACATATTGATAAATCCTTTATTTAATCCAATAATTAATTATATATAATTATAATTAATCTAATAATTTATGTTCAATCAATAATCAATGATTTAAGTATGTCTCCTTTATTTTTATTTAATTATCTCTTATCCTAGAAACTAACCTTATTTTAGGCTGGATGTGATGCGGTATATCTCCAAGAACCACAAGGTTTCGATCTTATATTCTCTTTTCCGTTACAATAGAAACTTTTGAAAGCCTTAGAAATATAAATTTACTGGCACTGGTCGCTGCTCGATGATGCGTCCCCGCGTCAAGCGACAGGCGTTGTTTTATATTGTAGATTCGTAGGTACTTTAAAAAAAAAAAAACTGAACTAAGTAGCACACAAAAAAATATTTTACCTGCATTATTTATTTACGTATTCTTAAACATTTTTTATTATTAATAATCAAGTATATATCTATTTTATTTACCTACGTCCGTGTGTCACTGCGGGGTGCCAACTGAAAACCAGCGCTGGGTGTCTGACGCCCAGCAAATGCTGAGATGGTAACCCTTTCGGTACGGGCACGCTCAGCAAAATTTTACTGCAATTTTATTGTTATGTTTTTTGTTCTTTCTTTTTTTTTTTTATGTGTTTGTTGCTGTTGTGTTGTGTCTGTGTCGAATAAATGTTTTGTATTGTATTGTTATTGTTATTGTATTGTAACATGACGCATGGATCAGCACCGTTTAGCTCAACCATTTTGAAGGGAACTCGACGATCCAACACACACGCCACCACCAGCGAGACATTTGTGTGAGCATGACATACTCTTAGCCGCCAGGGCATATCAAGTCAATGAAAGACGTACCCAGTAAATGGTAGCTTTATAGAAGGTACATGGTCACAGTGCTCACACATGTGCTATGCAATTATACAATAAAAAAAGAGATTGAAGTTATACAATTCAAAGATAGTTTTTGCAATCTTCAGCAATTCCAACAATATTTTTGAATGCTAATCAATTAGTTTATGCGCCCTTGTGGAGCTGGACCAGCGTTAAGCCAAGTATTTTTGTCAGCGATATAATCCCCAAGCTTATAATATGCTTGGCAGCATAGTGTGCGTTTTATACAAGATTTAAATTTCGTTTCATTTAGTTGTAGTATATGGGAAGGTATTTTATTGTAACATTTTAAACATGAAACACCCCATGAAAGATGAGTCTACTTTAGCCTCATCTTTCATGGATATAATCGTATAAACCCCGAAGTAAATATACCGGAAGGCCAATTCCCGCAATTAAAAACGTTCAAAATCTAGTCGAAATCTCAGCGACAAATAAAGTCAAAAATCCTAAACAATCGTAATCTCATCTCAGCGACAAATTATGTCGAGAACCCTAAAAAAAATTACAGATTGGGACTAAGACTAAAATACGACCGTTCTTAGAAATAAGAATAAAGGGAATTACGACTTTGGTATAAACTGCTCCACTGCTTGTTGACGTGTAATCCCGACTTTATACCGTAAATTATCGTTCTGATCATCGTCGAGTGTACAATGCCAAAGAATAAGAGAAAGTATTGGTGTCCCAGTTTAAAGTGTAAACGTGAGGGTAAAATTATAGGTACTTGAGACATTTCAGTCTGTTATGTCGGCTTTACATCGGCAATCCCCTTGGTATTGCAGGTGACTATAGACAGCGATAACCAGATAACCACTCTACATTAGCTGGGCTATTTGCCAAACTATTGCGTATACACAATAGGGTATTGTCTTGTATTAGCCAGAGGACGGGCAATATTGCTCTATTATCAACTGTGACTCAAACGACAGAATGATATGCTTTGTTATATTGTCTCGATGAAGATGGACATCATTATCATCTGCCTAGATTTTACCCAAATATGATGGGTCGTATAAGATATAGAAAGACCGTTAAAGAAAAAAAAGAAAGAAAGAAAATTCGTTTATTTGCGGTAAGACATGACGCAAAAAAGAACACAAAATAAAAATGAAACAAGTTTTGGAAAAATATGCGTCTCAGCATAATGCTACGACCCTATGCAAGACAGAGCCTCAGCGCTGGTTTTCAGCGACAACCGGCGTTGCGTTATGACGTCGACCGTTGACAATCAAAAACGGACTCAAGATTCTCAGCAGTGAGAGAGTGCTTGAGAAGAGAGAGAAAAGAGATGTTGGGTCGAGTTGCAAGTAGTGACTGTCTATCTGAAGTCCACCCAGACACAGGTTGTCAGACATTCAGGCTTTCTTGATGAGGAGCATGTCGTGAGGAAAGTGTTGAGCATAAAAATGTGGTTAGTTAAAAGAGTCGGGAAAGAGCAACAACAATGGTTGAATTACTGTGTGAAAGGTGATATGGCTAGAAAGGAAGGTGACTATTGAGATGATGGCTACTAGAGATGACGTTGTGACTGTTCCAAAATTAACCTTTAAAAAAAACCTTTTTCCTACTAATGGTAGCTGCTGCGGCAACCTCAAATAAATTGAGATACGTTCAGGAGTATGATGATGGATCGAATGCCTATCTGACCTCCACAACCCAGTTTATTACTGGATACCACGATATCCTTTGGTTCGATGACACAGCCTTCAAACAAAAATTACCGATGAAAAAACTTTTTTTCTGTGCGTTACCTTTCACTCCTTAACGGCTGACTGGATTTCAATAAAATTTGGCACATATGTAGACCATGACCTGGGTTAGGACATAGGATACTTTTTATCCCAGTAGTACGTTCCAGTGGGACTATTTCCGAACTCCACGCGGTCGTAGCCGTAGACAAAAGCTAGTTTAGAATAACTCCAACTACACTACAGTGACGTCACTGACCGTAGCTACGGCACTTAACTGACTACAAAGAGGCTACTTGCATATGCATCAGTGCGTATCGATCCTGACAACGTATGTAAGTGGATACACTGACATTCTTTATACTGAAACTAGCAGCTTGAAAACATTTGCCTGCTTTTTTAGCAGCAACATTATTACCAGATCAAAGTAGATTCTTAGGGCAAGTGTTTATGATCATGATTCTCCTGCCATTATCGTAATTTATTTGTGGTCGGTGCAACATTTGTGCACATACTTCTCCATTAGTCGCCATCTCAGTAGTTACCCCGTTTTTAACCATATTTCACACAGTCCATCCATCGTTTCTTCATGGGTTCCCCTACTCTTATAACCATTAACATTCATACTCAAACTTCCCCAGAATAATCAGCCTGTAATGTACCCACTGCTGGGACACAGGTTAGTCTATCTATCAGCGGGCTGTATCTCATGAACAGTAATAGGTAGACAATTGCATTTTTTACAGATGGTGTATATCTATGACCACTATCTTATTATTTTCGTGTGGTTAGTAAACTAACCTGGTGTCAGAGTTTTAAAGCCGCCCACGGGCCTCTAACTTGGCTTCACATGCCGTCGAGAAATATCTCTCAGGCAGGTTTCCTCACGATGTTTTCCTTCACCGTTTTTTGAGCAAGTAGTAATTATATAATACGCACATGAATCCGAAAAGTCAGAGGTGCGTGACTTGGGTTCGAACCCGAGACCTACGACTTGTCAGTCTGACGGTATGACCACTAAAGCAACAAATAATAAAAATAAAGTTAATAACTAAAGGGTATCCACATCCAAGAAACGTGTTTACACCTATTGATGTATCATCTACCCATATTTGCAAAAATAAATTATTCTATTCTATTCAAGCAACTTGTTTGCTAAACGGCGTTTTTTGCTTGATCTTAATACTGTACCCTTCGTGTGCGAGTCCAGCTCGCACTTGCCCAATTTTTTTCGAGCTCAAAACCACGGAATTATAGTAAAGGAAAACATTGTGAGGAAATCTGGACTGCAATCCTGATAGTCTGAAATCTGAAAATGATATCTTAATACAGGTGGATTGTTTTATGAGTATACATCATCTTCACCTAATAATCAAACCTACCCTCTAGTTCACCTGCTAAACTAGATAAAGATAAATAACTTTTCATCGCAAACTTCCTATAACAACACAATATTATTAAACTTTAAACTCAAAATAACAAGAGTTACCTAAAAACATACGGATACAAACGTCCTATCATAACTCTGTTTATTTATCATGTACCCGTCGTTGTGGGGTGGGTAGATATCGTAGTCATTAACTTAAGTAAATATTGTTTCGAACCGACTTGCGAAAGGTTTTCCGATGTATGTGGAGGAAAGTGGGTCATGTTTTTATGTACGAAATATTTGTTTGGGTTTTGTTTTCTGCGTCTGCTGTAGTCATTTTTTTAAATAGGTGTTGAAGTCAGTTTTTTTTCTTTACACAGCCAAAACTTTTCTACCTTGGCCATAGTTTTTGGTAAGAGTGAAAATCACAAAGGGTCAATCCAAGTAACTCAGCCTATTGGCATTTTTTTAATAAAATTTATCCACATCACTTGGTTTTCCGTTTTCAAAAAAAAAATTTCATTTTTCTGTAACTTTACCAGCACTTTATATACCGGTCAAAGCGGCACAAAACCTTGGTTGTCAGCAGAAGTCTGTATGATTGTAATATATACTTAAGGAAATTAATTGCCAAGCAAACTGATTACCAAATTGTCCATATATTCAAATCACGACTGCCATTTTTTGACAGAGGTATAAAAAGTCTCGGCAATATGACGTAAAGTGTCACTTTGCCTTAATAGTTATTTGTGCAACAAGAGAGCAAAGTTGTTTTTTGCTGCGAGTGTTGATTTTGAATCCCGAGTAAGCGAAGGATTCTATAATTGAATCACGAGCGTAGCGAGTGATTCTAGGTTAGAATCCTGAGCGCTGCGAGGGATTCAAAGACACGAGATGCAAATAACTTTGCTCTCGTGTAACACATACAACTTTTCACCTCAGCAGCGAGAACATACCTACAACATGTAAAAAAAAACCTGTCCAATCCGTGAGGGTGTTGTTAGGTATCGTACTGTGAGCTTAATTATGTGGAAATTTTCAGGAAAAAGGATTCCTCACATTTTTTTTCAATGGTGTATTTTACCGAATTTTACGTTTGGTGCGGGCTGCGGCCGTCGTAGTATGAGTTTTGCAATTTTTTATGGATTTGGGGTAATTTTGGAACTAAAGATGTGAATTTTAAATACTAATAACTTTTTTACTATAAAAAATAATAAATAATCACTCTTTTGTAATGTTACTGCAGTACCATATGCGCTTTTCGGATCGGACAAGGTTTTTACATAATCTTCTTCACCTCGTATTTTGCAGCCACCATCTTGGATTTACATTTTGACCACACTATCGGCTTTAGTACCCTCGAAAACTATGAAAACGACACCCATGACAAAAATGTGAAAATTTGCGCAGCCGCCATCTTGGATTTTTATTTTGAATTCACTATCGGCTTAAGCAACCCTGAAAACCATAGAAACGATACCCATGAAGAATATTTGAAAATTTTCTCAGCCGCCATCTTGGATTTACATTTTGACTTCACTATTGGCTTTAGCAACCTTGAAAACCATAGAAACGATACCCATGAAGAAAAATTTGAAAATTTTCGCAGCCGCCATCTTGGATTTACATTTTGACCTCACGATCGGCTGAGGGTGCTAAACTCTTGAAAACTATGAAAACGAGACCCACTATGAAAAATGTGAAAAGTTTCACATCCGCCATCTTGGATTTCCATTTTGACCAAATTCTCACTTACTGTCTGACACCGCTTTCTTTCTCTTTGAATTAGAAGAAGACAGTCGCAAGCGCCTTTTCCCGTGACGATTTCTGCCAGTGCACTCTTACCGCAAGCCGCCTAAAGAACTACGTTCCAAAAAAAAAAAAAACAGAATTTAAATAAAACCTTATCAGATGATTTGCAATTAGGTTTTACGTGAATCCGAACGTTTTATTGTTTGTTTCATTTTTGGGCCTACTAGATGGAATTTTGAAATCGTACTTCGAATCGACTTGTTTCTATCTCTCGTTTTTTTGTTTCGAAGTGAAAGTGACAAAACTAATTGAAGTTCAAATCTTTAGAATTTTTTGAGTAGACCCAACACTAAACACGGCATTTAAAAAAAATAATTAAAAAGTTACTTTGTCTCACGCTCGCAGCAAAATTGTATTTTGCTCACTGTTTTTTGACAGCAAAACCTGCTTGTTTGAGGTGCTGAGGTGAAAATAGTTATTTGTTATACAAGAGTGCAAAGTTGCTTTTTAACCGCGTGTTCAATTTTGATGACCGAGCAAGCGAAGGATTCTAAAATTGAATCACGAGCGCAGCGAGTGATTCAAAATTAGAATCCTGAGCGTTAGCGAGGGAATCAAAAGAGCACGAGGTGAAAAATCTTTGCACTCGAGTGCAACACGTAACTTTTCATTCCACCTCAGCGAGGAAATGACTAAATGCAAAAAAAAAAAACGTTTGCGCATTATTAACAGTTTCAGTCAATTCTGTTGGCGTCAAGCAAACTTCCTCGTCGCTAGAATCACTCATTTTAGTTTTTTCACTTATTTTCAAGTTTCTTGTTTTTAATATACCTAAGGTTTAACAATGACGTGAAAAAATGCCGCGTAAAGAACCGCGTACAAAGCAAATTGAAAAAAGAACACCAAGAAGGTTCCGAGTCTGAGTTTTTAACAAATTAAAAAAAAGTTGTATGATATATTCGGCACCATAGAGGTAGCAGTAAATAGGTTTAATGTTTTTTTTAATTCACAAACTTAGTGCACACGATGTTCTAAATTCAATTTACTTTATCCTCTAGAGAATAAAAACGGCTTTTCCACTCAGATACTGAAGATTAAAAATACTCTTTCCGAGATGGTGGGATGAAAATTAATTTTCACCTCAGCACCTCAAACAAGCAGGTTTTGCTGTCAAAAAACAGTGTGCAAAATTCAATTTTGCTGCGAGCGTGAGACAAAGTAATTTTTTATTTTTTTTTTTAATTGTCAGTGGTGGTCACTCACAAAATTCTAAAGATTTGAATTTCACTTAGTTTTGTCACTTTCACTTCGATACGAAAAAAGCGAGAGATAGAATCAAGTCGATTCGAAGTTCGATTTCAAAATTCCATAACTAGTAGGCCCAAAAAAGAAACAAATAATAAAACGTTCGGATACATATAAAACCTTTAAATAGCAAATCATCTGTTATGGTTTTATTTAAAATCTGTTTTATTACATTTTTTAGAACCAAGTTATTAAAGCGGCTTGCGGTAAGAGTGCACTGGCAGAGTTCGTCACGCGAAAAGGTGCTGCGACTGTCTTCTTCTAATTCAAAGAGAAAGAAAGACGGAGAGAGATAGAAAGTGTGAATTTGGTCGAAATGAAAATCCAAGATGGCGGTTGCGAAAATTTTCACATTTTTCGTCATGGGTATCGTTTCTATGGTTTTCAAGGTTGCTAAAGCCGATGGTGAAGTCAAAATAAAAATCCAAGATGGCGGCTACGAAAATTTTCTCATTTTTCGTCATGGGTATCGTTTCTATGGTTTTCAAGGTTGCTAAAGCCGATGGTGAAGTCAAAATAATAATCCAAGATGGCGGCTGCGAAAATTTAAAAAAAATTCTTCATGGGTGTCGTTTCTATGGTTTTCAAGGTTGCTAAAGCCGATAGTGAAGTCAAAATAAAAATCCAAGATGGCGGCTGCGATTTTTTTTTCATTTTTCGTCATGGGTGTCGTTTTCATAGTTTTCGAGGGAGCTAAAGCCGATAGTCAGATCAAAATGTAAATCCAAGATGGTGGCTGTAACAATTTTGTTTGTTTTAAATTAAATCATACGTGAGAAGGAACTTCGTGCCTGACAGGGGGTACACCGATCACACTTTTTTTTTTCTAAAAAAAAATTGTTATTTGCCATTGAAAAAGAACTGGGGATTCGGATTTCTTTTTTCCTGAAAATTTCCACATAAATATGCTCACAGTACGATACCTAACAACACCCTCACGGATCGGAAATGTTTTTTTTACATGTTGTATGTTCTCGCTGCTGAGGTGAAAAGTTGTATGTGTTACACGAGAGCAAAGTTATTTGCATCTCGTGTCTTTGAATCCCTCGCCGCGCTCAGGATTCTAACCTAGAATCACTCGCTACGCTCGTGATTCAATTATAGAATCCTTCGCTTGCTCGGGATTCAAAATCAACACTCGCAGCAAAAAACAACTTTGCTCTCTTGTTGCACAAATAACTATTGCTTGAATGTACTTCCCCGGACGTACTCATTCTCTAGTAAACAAGTATACTGATGCTACCATTTCTAGCTATGATTTCATAACGTCACGTCCGTTCTATTGTTGACTAAGTTTCTCAGAAACTATTGTACTACTGGCTTGTGTACTAGTGGTCTTGTTTATTGTCACGAGGCCATCTTGGATTGTTGTGCGTCTGACTTTTTGTTACCGGATTAAGGCCAGAGAATGATTGATTAATATTTATACGTAAAGAGAATGTCCTGGAGTTTGTTTGTGTAGGACATTTTTTTACTATGAAGGTACACCAAGGTCTCGCGTCAATATTGCTGTATCACTATTCTTGACCAAGATAATTTTGAGTGATTGCAAAATATTGTTGTTTAAGTATAATTTTTTATTTGTCGAAATACGGGTGTATTTAATTTCCACATCTGGTTACCCTTTAGAACCTTTCATGTGAACCTCTTAAATCCTATAATAAGGTATTTAAAATGTTATACTGTACAGGTACTTACAAAATTAGATTGGCTTACCAATATTAGGTCTATCCCTTTAAAATTGGTAAGCCAAGTTAAACATGGCAAATGTTAAACTTTGCTCATTATCTTAACTGGCCCTTCGAAACAATTTCACATGTAGGTAAACATACTTGTCCTCTTCCATACTTATTTAAATATAATAAATGCTACAGTAACTCTGTCTGTCTGTTACTTTTTCACTTCTAAACGAAACAACGGATTTGGATGAAATTTGGCTCACGGGTAGACCATGACCTGTGTTAAGATATAGGATCCTTTTATCCCGGTAGTACGTTCCCGTGGGATCTCTTCGACCTCCACGCGAGTGAAGCCGCGTGCAAAATCTAATTTCCAATAAAAGTGAGTGTTAGCATTAACAAAACAACAGTCGGTTAAAAGAGGAATTCTTTTACAACACCCACGAGAATAAACACGTTACCTGTACCTTCTCACGGTCAATCTCAGTCCCCAACTAGTTGCACTACCTCTGTAGTGTTGGACACTCCACACTCAGCACTCTTGGCACGCTGGGCACGGTTGGCAAGCTACGTGTGTCGTATAAGTGACGGAGCGTGACCATATCGCTTTGATTCTGACACGGTGTCATTCGTTTAGACGATGCAAGTGACAAGCCGCACTAATGTTGTACAGATTGATTGTTTGATTTTTTGTTGTTACTAGAGTGGCGAAATGGTGAAGTGGTTTGTTGTTCGTTTTAAGTGTTGTTTGGTTAAATAGAGGGCTAGCTTAATGAAAAGTAGTTATTTACCACATAGCATAGCTTAAGCATAATCAGCCTATAATATTCCCACTGCTAGAACGCCGGCTTCCTCTCTTCGAGGCGGAACGCGCTTTAATCTACCACGCGGGCCCAGTGCGGGTGGGTAGTAGATGTCATGTCACATGTCTTCGAATTTTTGGTTGTAGAACATGTGACATTATTATTGTTATTTACCACAATTCAAAGCTGTTATTGTATAGGTTTTCCCGATGCATGGAAAATTCATTGAAGTGTGTGGATTATATTTTGTGGTGATTACCCAATTAAGTAGGTATATTATATTTACATTATATTCTTAATACAGTCACCCTTATTCTTACAATACAAGAGTTCATTTAGTTATCTACAATTTGTGTTCCGTAATACCTGTATTAATGAGTAGTACCTACTACATTTAAGTAGGCACCCAATGTATAATGTGTTTAATGGCTACACATTCATATAATATTATGAAACAAAGATGGTACACAATTAAATGAATTCTTGTCGATGTAAACATATTTTTGCGGCTGATCGTACTCCAAGCATTTGGACATGACATGGCATGATGAAATTAATGTAAAAACACTTCCATTAATTCCATAATTTCATGTATACGTTCAAAAAATCAAAATAGGTATTTTATTTCACACATTAGGTGCACCGTTCTGGTTATGGAACACACACGTGGTTCGGAATTGTTCTTATCCTATGGATAAGAGCCGGCGTTACTCTTTTAAAAATAATTGGCTTTTACAATATTTTGAAATAACAGTGTTAATAAGTACGGGAGGAAGGTGTCTGCCTTTCAACAAGTACCAGGTATTTAAGAAAATAGTCAACAAATTTACTATTTAACACGTTCAGGTCCGCGCCGCTCTCGTGAATTGCGCACGTTATGACACAATATTTTTTTATACAAAACGGACATACGTTCAAAAACGTTCTACTCTTCAAGTATCCTAGAGTGTTATAAGATAAAACACAACGTCAAAAGACGTCGACGTCAGATGATGTTGTTCCATATACGGTCAATATTGTAGGAAACTAACTGACTGTGTAAGTAGAATAATAACGAACATGGAACTTGGAGTATTAATTATGTATATTCATAATATTGAACAGAGAGTTATGAACGTAAAACAAAGTAATTTTTAGGTTAAGTACGATGACAGCAGTGTCAAATGACAGATGACAGGTACATGGTAGCTTATTGGCTGCGTTCCATTTCAACACCCTCTCCAGAACGTAGACCCATTGCTCTTGAACAGAAGTTGTGCTTGTTACGGTAGAGGCCCTTGGTGAGCACATCTGCGACCATGTCAACAGTGCCCATGTAGCGCACATCAATATGTCCACTTGACACCTTCTCACGAATGAAGTGGTACCTCACATCTATGTGCTTACTGCGGTTGTGGAATCCCTCAGTACCTGAAAGTCTAATTGTACTTTGATTATCACAAAAAATAACCAAAGGTGAAATCACCTTATTTGACCATATGTCACGATCCAACTGTTTAAGCCATAGTGCTTCTTGCATTGCCGACGTTAGTGACATGTATTCGGCTTCTGTCGACGACAATGCAACTGTTGGTTGCCTTTTAGAATTCCAACTAATGGCAGCCCCTTGAAAAAGAAAAACATGGCCCGAGCATGACCTCCTGTCCTCAATGTTTGATGCCCAGTCTGCATCACAATAACCAGTTATGCCCTCTTGGTTCCTTTTAAATATAAGCTTCGAATGTAAGGAACCTTTTAAATATCTCAGTACTCTTTTAAGAGCTATCCAATGTTCTTTAGTGGGATTGTTATTAAACCGACTTAAACTGTTTACTATAAAGGCAATGTCTGGTCTTGTACATTGAGATAAATACAGTAAACATCCCACTGCTTCATGATAAGGAATGTCTGATAAAACTTCATTTTCATCTTTTGCTGGTATTAGCTTCATGCTGACATCACACGGTGTGTGCGCTATTTTGCATTCTGACATGCCAAATCTTTGTAGGATTTTCTCTGTGTACAAGCGCTGATCCAAAGAAATACTATCCTTACTTCTAGTTATTTTCATTCCAATGCAATATTTAGCTTCGCCAATGTCTTTCATGTCGAAAATATTCATTAGATTGTCCTTCATTAAAGTTAATGTTTCTTTACAGTTGTAGAAGCATAAAAAATCATCGATATACACTGCCATAAAGAAAATATCTGATTCATTCTTGATAGAATAATAAATGCAGGGATCTACTTTACATCTCAACAATCCAATTTCCAACAGAGCTTTATTCAGCTTTAGATTCCACTGCCTGCTGGCCTGTTTCAAGCCATATAGGGACTTTTTTAACTGACAGACTTGATTATTGTCTTTTTCATACAACGGTGGCTGAACCATATATATTTCTTCTTCTATATCCCCCTGTAAAAATGCAGTAACAGCATCCATTTTATGTATTTTTAAATCATATTTTACAGCTAGACCAATTAAATATCTGAGAGAGGTGTAGCGAAAAACTGGTGCACTTCATGATAATCTATATTTTTCCTTTGTTTAAAACCTTTTATTACAAGCCTTGCTTTAAATCTTACAATCTCCCCATTTTCATCAGTTTTTGTTTTATACACCCATTTGCAAGGTATAGCTTTTCTACCTGTTGGCAGATTGGTTAAGACCCATGTTTGATTTTTTTGTAAAGACTCATATTCTTCATCCATCGCTTGTTTCCACTGTGGAGCCAGATCACTGTCTAACGCCTGTTTGGTGCTATTTGGGTCACAATTTAATAAGCTCATTGCAGATTCATTGTTAAAACACATTAATAACACTGGATTTTCTGCTGCTTCTTTTCTCTTCTGATTCCGAGTCCTTACTGTCACATTTTCGTGTGACAAATGTAATGACTTGTAAGGCAAATATTCTGTATCATTTAGATCGTCAACATCTTCATATGTACTTTCATCACTTGATATTGAAGTAGGAACTATGTCTTTATTAGCTGTATTAAACTGTTCATCACTTGATATTGAGGCAGGTACCACATCATTACTATTTAAATTGATTTCTACGTTATTCTCTGATGAAATGCAAGTATTTTTTACACTTGAAGACATGTACTCAGGGCAATTAACAAGTACATGTGTTTTTTTAACAGTGCTTTCAAGGAAGACCACATCTCGACTCATTATTGCCTTTTTTGTTTCAGGTACAATAAATCTATAGCCTTTTGTTGTATTACTATAACCGACAAAAATTAGCTCACGTGATTTTATATCCCATTTACGCCTTTTTTCTTTAGGTACGTGCACCATTGCTTTGCAGCCAAACACCTTGAGGTGGCTCAAGTCAGGCTGTGATCCTGTCCATTTTTCATACGGAGTGATTCCAGCAAGTGCACGACAGGGGGACCGGTTAATGAGATATGCAGCTGTCACTATGGCTTCTGCCCAGTACTCTTTCTGTAAACAAGCATTAAAGATCATACATTTTGCCCTCTCCACAAGAGTTCTATTCATGCGCTCAGCGCGACCATTTTGCTCTGGGTAATAAGGATTGCTGGTCTGATGTGTAATGCCGAATTCCTTAAGATATTTCTCGAAACTGTTATTAACATATTCTTTGCCATTATCTGACCGAAGAACTTTAATACTTTTGCTGGTTTGATTTTCAACTAAATTCTTAAATTCCCGAAATTTTTCAAGTGCCTCACTTTTCTGGGCTATAAGGTACACGAAAACCTTGCCTGAGTAATCGTCAATGAAACTCAAAAAATACCTGGCTCCTCCTAGCGACGTAGTTTCCATGGGTCCACAGACATCGCTATGAATTAGTTCTAGCAAATCCTTTGCTCGGGAACTCACATGTTTAAATGGTTGCCTGGCCTGTTTTCCTTGTAAACATGATGTACATATCATGTCCTCTTTAGTTCCTGATAACTTTATACCTAGAGCACAATTTGATAAAGCTTGATTGCTACTTGTATCAAGTTTATAAGTTCCATTAACACAGACAGCTGTTGTCACTTCTTCACCTTTATTGTTTGTGACACAACAGCCATAGTTCGAGAATTCAACTTTACAGCCTTTTTTAGTTATCTTGCTGACGGACAGTAAATTAGTAGCTAATTCCGGAACATAAAATACATTGGTTACCTGTATTTTGTTTAAATTGCCATGTTTACCCTTGACTGTTATTTGTGCATTTCCACAAGATTCAACTTTGAGCATCTTGTCGTCAGCTATGCGGACATGACTTTGTGGTGGTTTGTATTCTTCGGTTAACCATTGCCTGTTTCTGGTCATGTGTACTGATGCTCCGGAGTCAATATACCAGTTGCACTCATCGTTGACTGAAACTGCTGAAAAAGCTGCTACAAAACTAGTATTAGCATTTTTATCTGAGCTTTTTTTTTCTGAGTTCTGTTTTTTATTTCTGCAGAACTTGCCTAGATGGCCATAACGATTGCAATTATAACAGCGTGGACCCTTTGATTTTCCTTTGTTACCATTTCCAGATTTAGGTGAAAAGAATGCAGAAGCTGTGTCTGCCGGTTTCACATCCTGTAATATCTTAGTTTTAACCAAGTCTGCTGATACAGTAACACCGGAATTTTCCAGTGCCATAAGCATAGGCCTGTACGACTCAGGCAATCCTGCTAGCAACAATGTACCGAGCCATTCATCATCAACCTTAAAGTTTATGTTTCGGAGCTTATGAGCCGTACCCATAATCTTATTGACATAATCTTCTATTGTTTTACTATTATCCAAAGTGGTAGTAATAAGGGTCTTTAATAAACCAACTTTCCTGGTAAGTCCAGAATCGCTGAAGGCTTTTTCTAAATTGTTCCATACCTGTTGTGCAGTTGTGCAATCCTGTATGTGGACATAATTGATTGGATCCACCAGTAAGATTAATTTGGATTTTGCCTTTTTGTCCTTCTTCGGATCCACGTTTTTTCCTTCGACACATTCCCAGAGTTCCTCGTGATCTAGAAAGGTTTGTACTGTAAACCTCCACGTTGAATAATTATCCCTGCCAACTAGTTTGTCAATGTTAAATGAACTATGCGCTGAATTTGAAGCCATCATATAAGAATTTTCTTCCTGATATTGTAATGGCGTCACACGGAATTCGAGCCGGCCGGCAGGTTTTTTTTATCCAAATATATTTTTCCAATCCTGGTTATTTCCTGAAAATTAATAGCGCAACCACGCTCTGCTACCATGTAGGAAACTAACTGACTGTGTAAGTAGAATAATAACGAACATGGAACTTGGAGTATTAATTATGTATATTCATAATATTGAACAGAGAGTTATGAACGTAAAACAAAGTAATTTTTAGGTTAAGTACGATGACAGCAGTGTCAAATGACAGATGACAGGTACATGGTAGCTTATTGGCTGCGTTCCATTTCAACAAATATAACTACATACAATTTGGACACAAAGGCTGTTCCCGTCAACGTTTTTAAACGGTGCTGCTCCGCGTGACGTGTTCGGACGTTGCGTGTGTGCGTACGCGCTTGCAAGTCTGTAGTAGACGATACAACAATAAGCCGCCAAAATTCGATTTGTTGTGGCTCAAAGTGTTTGACACTTGCAAGTGTTACGACGCAAAAGTTCAACTAATGGAATTTACTATGGCTTCCTGGCGTTGTGAGACGTAGTGCAAATAATGCAACATTTTTATTAGACGTGCTGAGACGTTGTGTTAGTAATAAATTGTTCAAATTTGACGTTTTATGACGTTGGAGGTCCGAATGTGTTAAATTAATTGATGACCTGGAGATACTGATCTATTAATCATTTTACCTAACGAAACAGCACATCAAACTAATCCAAGAATATTCAAGCAGTAGCACTCTTTTCAAAAGCACTAAACCGCTCACCGAATTAACACCACTCCAAGCGAATCGCGTCGCATTTTTCAGTCAGTTTCGACAAATTGATGGTCAAGCGTGTCACGTGACGTCACATAACGTCAGGAGTCGTTAGTGCACCGTCGATCCACGATTTAACTTGTTCATGTCGATCTGATAGATTTTTAGACTATAAACGGTTGAAAATCGTTTTAAATTGTGATGGATGTCGATTTTGTTGCGTAATTCCTGTAGGTAGAATCTGTCGAACTGAAATTTTGTTGAATGGTAGGTACATAATTATTATATACTCGTACATAGAGGTATAAGGAACAGGGTGAAAAGTTCTTCATACTCCATACAAAAAGGAGTATCGTCCGACCCGTCTGGTCGGACGATACTCCTTTGTGTTGTGTCTGGCGGGCAACTCCCTGACGGTTAATGTCGGGATTTTGTATACCACATATAAGTGCAGTATAGAGAGATACAAAAGTTATGCCCGTTTTCACCGACAACTAAGTGAAACTTAAATTAATCCATAAATAAAAGTGCACTATTGGATTTTCAACTCTCAGCGCTGAGTCTAGCGCCGAAAATCCAACAGTGCACTTTGAAGGTAAAGACGTGAAAATTACGCTGTTTAAAGCTTACTGCCAGACGTTGTACACCTGCAGCCTGTGGGTCAGGTATACGTAGAGTCTAAAACGCCCACCGAATTCAGTATAATAATGCTTTTCGGGTGTTGCTGGGGCTTCCGCGGTTCTGTAGTGCGTCGGGAATGTTTGCCGAGGCAGGCATAGATAGTTTTGAGGCTATCATGCGCAAAAAAACGGCATCCCTAATGCGTAGGATAAGTGGAAGCTCCAATAGCATCCTGAAGGTTATTGTGGAGAGGCCAGACTGCCCATTTCTGATACACTGGTCCCGTAGACATACTTGCGGGCCCGGTGCTGAGGAAAGATTTTTAAATTGATTATGCTGTAGATAGACGATAAGTTATGGTTATGTTTTAGTTACATTTTGATTTAATTTGATTTTGATTTGTTAATTCTGATTTTATTTTAATTTAATTTGTTTTTATTGTAAATTTAATTTAATTTAGATGTAATTGTAATTTAATTCTGATTTTAATATTGATTTTAATTTAATTATTGTTTTTGATCGTACATTGGTGGTGATTTTAATGCTACTAACATAGTTTTAAGTTTTAATACTAATACAATATGCATTTTTTCCGAAGTAAATAAATTGAATGTGAAAACGGACATGAAAGTTGCAATTTGCATTGAAAATATTTTTTCAAGCCAACTGCATACCACAACCAATTTTTTGTGCTATTCTTCCCTAATTTCGTCAATCTTTTTGTCTCTCCGATACACACTGATTATATTTCTCTTTATTCATAAACTTACCATAAACATTGCCACAGTAATTATACTATGTAATTGCTGAGATACAATTTGCTCTATGAAAATGACAATGCAGCTTAGCGAAGGTACAAGCGCATTGTTGCAATGTCTATGCGAATCAAGTGTCAGTTTTTTCGCTAGTATGTAACCAGAAGTCGTCATGCAAAGACATGCTATCAATTTACACAGCGAAAATAAAGTCCAAATTCCACCACAAAAATTAATATACTCGTCTATTCGACTGTGTTACCCGAATAATGCTTAAGTAAACTAAATCAACTACCAATAGACCAGCACAGAAATAGCCTTCATCTGTCAATACCGATTACGAACTAAAAGCAGTCAGTTTTGCCACCAAAATCGAATATGAGCTATGCTAAGTCATGTTTCTAACTTATTGCTGTCACTCCAATTTATACCATACAATAAAGCCACAAAGTTCTAAATTCAACTTCTACCAAAATATACCCGTCTTTTTGACTGAGTAACCCAACTAGACTAACTTCCACTTGATCAGCACAAAAATAGCCTTCATCTGTCAATACCGATTACTAGCTAAAAGCAAGTCGGACATGCCCTAAACTTTGGCCGCCATTTTTGACTGCATCCATGTCTACAGTTCACATTGTTACTGAAACTTTCATGTACTCGTAGTTATTTGGGGAAGCGACTGGACATGACACGGTCGGTTGTTGCACGAAAATACTTTTTTGGAATTTGAAATTTTTATCCGGATACAAGGGAAGCAGGAATTTGGTGGAAACTGGTTAGGTTTCGAAATAGTTTGTTGTTGGCTCTATCATATGTTTGGATGATGGAAACTTTTAGGGAACTGGTAAAATTAACACTGTGATCAACTTTAATTTAACTTAATGTAAAAACATGTTATAGCTACTTCCTGTGTACGGCTGAGTATGAGGGCTTGATTCCTAAGTCAGGCAAACTGTTCAGACCAACCAGGACCAGGCTCGTGCAGACCAACGCGACGCGACGGCGCGACGCGACTCGAACAATACAATTTCTAAGAAAACTTCACGGTATAACAATAGCCGGTGTCGCGTCGCGCTGTCGCGTCGCGCTAGTCTGCACGAAGCTTTATTAGACTTTTCCATCAGGATTTTCTCAGTAGCAGCCCAGAGTCGGGATTTGTGTCCGGTTGATGGCAAACGCCTATTACATGGGACTTATAGATAACTGGCGAAATGTGGGTGTACTATAAGTACTCCTCTGTCTAATCCTTTGGGGACAATAGTATTATGTTATATTATATTTTGAGATCCACCGTTGAAGAAACTTAAGCACAAACTTAATTACAGGGCAACCACATCCACCAAGACTGTTAGCTTCTAAATCACTCCCTGCGTTGCTATCCTTCCTTTCCTAAACAATTCTTTACTTCAGCAGAATAGTTATTTGTGCAACAAGAGAGCAAAGTTGTTTTTTTGCTGCGAGTGTTGATTTTGAATCCCGAGTAAGCGAAGGATTCTATAATTGAATCACGAGCGTAGCGAGTGATTCTAGGTTAGAATCCTGAGCGCTGCGAGGGATTCAAAGACACGAGATGCAAATAACTTTGCTCTCGTGTAACACATACAACTTTTCACCTCAGCAGCGAGAACATACAACATGTTAAAAAAACCTGGCCGATCCGTGAGGGTGTTATTATTAGGTATCGTACTGTGAGCATATTTATGTGGAAATTATCAGGAAAAAGGATTCCCCACATTTTTTTTCAATGGTGATATTTACCGAATTTTACGTTTGGTGCGGGCGGCGGCCATCGTAGTATGAGTTTTGCAATTTTTTTATGGATATGGGGTAATTTTGGAACTAAAAATGTGAATTTTAAATACCAATAACTTTTTTATTATAAATAATAATAAAAAAATTACTCTTTTGTAATGTTACTGCAGTACCATATGCCCTTTTCGGATCGGACAAGGTTTTTTTTTTACATAATCTTCATCACCTCGTATTTTGCAGCCATCATCTTGGATTTACGTTTTGACCACACTATCGACTTAAGCACTCTCAAAACTATGAAAACGATACCCATGATAAAAACTTGAATATTTTCGCAGCCACCATCTTGGATTTATATTTTGACCTCACTATCGGCTTTAGCACCCTCGAAAACTATGAAAACGACACCCATGACGAAAATGTGAAAATTTTCGCAGCCGCCATCTAGGATTTTTATTTTGACTTCACTATCGGCTTAAGCAACCCTGAAAACCATAGAAACGATACCCATGAAGAAAAATTTGAAAATTTTGACAGCCGCCATCTTGAATTTACATTTTGAATTCACTATTGGCTTTAGCAACCTTGAAAACCATAGAAACGATACCCATGAAGAAAAATTTGAAAATGTTCGCAGCCGCCATCTTGGATTTACATTTTGACTTCACTATTGGCTTTAGCAATCTTGAAAACCATAGAAGCGATACCCATGAAGAAAAATTTGAATTTTTTCGCAGCCGCCATCTTGGATTTGCATTTTGCAAATTCACACTTACTATCTCACTCCGTCTTTCTTTCTCTTTGAATTAGAAGAAGACAGTCGCAAGCGCCTTTTCCCGTGACGATTTCTGCCAGTGCAATCTTACCGCAAGCCGCCTCAAGAACTTCGTACCAAAAAAAAAAAAAACGGAATTTAAATAAAACCTTAACAGATGATTTTCAATTTTAAGGTTTTATGTGAATCCGAACGTTTTATTGTTTGTCTCATTTTTGGGCCTACTAGTTATGGAATTTTGAAATCGAACTTCAAATCGACTTGTTTCTATCTCTCGCTTTTTTCGTATCGAAGTGAAAGTAACAAAACTAATTGAAGTTCAAATCTTTAGAATTTTGTGAGTAGACCCAACATTGTTCACGGCATTTAAAAAAAAAAATTAAAAAGTTACTTTGTCACGCTCGCAGCAAAATCGAATTTTGCTCACTGTTTTTTGACAGCAAAACCTGCTTGTTTGAGGTGCTGAGGTGAAAACATATTTCTTAGTTGCATTATATTCTCAAAGTCAAGAGTACTAGCTATTATTAGAAGTAGCTATTTCCTTACAACATATCATAGATGACGGGCAATCTGTTTGAGAAATCACCCACTCAAGGGAATAGTCGCGCGGAGTGGCGATTTGTCGCGTTTTTTGTCGCATCGTACTGGAACCGAGATATAAATTATGTGGGTTGTTGTAATGCGTTTTTCGGTACAGTTTTGAGTTTATTTCTCGTTGAGTTATTGTGTGGGACTGCTGTTATTGCTTGGTGTGGCCCATGTGGTATATTTATGTATTTCCATATTTCATATTTTATTTCTGTAGCAATATGAATGTCGGGTTAAGGGGGACCCCATAGGCAAGATGATTTTTCTGCTGTATGTACTAAAGATTCTTATAAATAGCTTCAAATGAGATATTGCTGTAAATTGGTAGATATTTTGGTAAGTGCCTAGCGTCTAGTGTAAGATGCGTCTGCCAATACTTTTCAGATTAAGGAAGCGAAGTTCGTCTTGGCAATATTTAAAGTTAGAGAAAGCATTACTTTTCATCTGTGGAAATCATACTGTAATTTGTCATTTTGATCATGCAATTTTCACTTACTGCAGTTTTGACAGGAGCGGTAATTTGTTAGATTCCTATTATATTTTGCCACAAAACTCGACAGATTGTCGGAAAAACACTGTAGTTTGCCTTACTTATCACTTTATTCATGCAATTTAACCCCTGATTCAAAAACCCAAAACTTCCCTTTATTCCTACCTACAGCTCCGTTTATTTCCCCTAAGATATAACAAACCAGCTCAGGTAGCAATTTGTAAGTGAACCAGTACTAATCCCAAATGGGATATTAATTAGATAGCACTTGGAATAGATCCATAGATATATTATATTTAATCCTTTAGTTCAGTCAGTGTAAATGTATTAGTTTTAGTAATAATTTGAAACTCGTTTGTGTATTAATAGAAGGTGCGGATAGAAAAGTTTATGAGTTGATGAGAGGATAGGAATGTAATGAATATCCTGAGACTTCTGATTTAAGATAATTTTGTTGACTTCTTCTCTCGATACTATAATGAGAATTGCTTATACTGGGGCAAATGACTTCCCAGCAAGGTTTGTAGGTCTTGAATTATCTTTTAAGGAGAACTGAATTTTGGGAGATTACCACCATTTTCCTTTACTTACTCCAATTCATTTGCGGTTGGCGAAGTATGTCTCTTTCTTCTTCATTTCTTTAGTCATCATCTCATCAGTCTCCTTTCTAGCCCAATCATCTTTCACACTGTTCATTCATCGTTTCTTTGGTCTTCCCCTACTCTTTTAGCCATCCACTTTCATATTCAAATTTCTCTTCACGCCATGTTGCTCATGTCTGCGCATCACATGCACATTATTAGAACTGATTTCTACATTCCTCAGTTACTTGCAATAAGCCATATGAGATTGTATGTTTGTGGATGTCAGAAAAGCAGTCGCTTCATGTAAAATACTAATATTCAGATGGATCTGGTTAGACTGGAAGCCGACCCCAACATGGGAAAAGGTTAACCAGACGATTACAAGGGCAATGTATAATTACATTTTCCAAATCCGGCTCGCTACAACATCCCTTCACTTCCTTGAAATATATTATACAGAAACCATAAAACTGCACACAACCCACCGATTACCCATCATATGCAAGAACCATCTAAAACTTAAAACAAGCACATTTGCTCAAGCACAAGCATTAAGTATAACATATGACAGCATTTAAGTCTTCCATAACTTGGTGCCATAACTTAACACTAACGTAGCAGCGACTTGGCAAGTGCGTTCGGTACGAGCTTACCCCGACATTTGCATGATGTTACAAAATGTTATTTATGCTTGTCCTGGGCAGGGTTAGATGTTTGGGATTGAGGTAATCTGTTGGGGACGTCGTTGTTGAGAGTTTGTAGTTGTTTAAGTCTTGATTTAGTTTTTATGTAGATGTGTGTAATTGGTGTACCATCTTACCATTAAATTCTTTTACCCCGCGTTTACCTCACAAACAAGTTTTCGACAAGTCTTGTTAAAGACTTCACAAAAACCATGTATCATAGATGTATTGACGTTGATTCAGACGAGATTTGTATGTCTAGCTAACTATTTTGTTGAACTTTTGGTCTTGTGTTTCTACAAGTTTTTCTATAGTATTGAGTGCTATAGCTTTAGTTCACCGCTCTTTAGATAACTATCTTTACGAAGATTTGACCTACAATCCGCTTACAAAGTTATTTCGTTGCGATAAAAGAACAGCCCAAGAACCACAAACTGTCCTACCGGCGGAGAACTATAAATCACCTACACTGCCGGATGCCTAACTCATCAGCGTAATGATACGTCCAACAAATATTAACATGGAAATCATCGTTAGTTTGAGCGATGACATTTTTTAGTCTACGGATACAGTAAGTAATAAATTATCACGGTAAAAACAAAATAATTAATTACTTGAAACGTCCACAAGGTAGCCTACTTTGCAAAATGATTTATTTGTGTAATTAGATGGCTATAACAAGGAGGTGATACATCTGATTGTACGGGGCCATCACCGCCTATCTATATCCAGAGGTTCACCTCTATTACATGGCAGTTCAAATTCAAATTCAAAAGTCATTTATTCAAACTAGGCTGAGAAATAAGCACTTTTCAAAATTACATAATACAGTCCCCCAAAAACGCCCACCCTTCACCACTTCCTAGTGCTTAAGCTGGGAAGAAAAAGTGGCGCAACAAACTCCCCAGCTGCACAGCTGATTGAATAGTTAGAAAATCTTGATTCTGTACAAAAGTACTTATGCAAAATAATTTACATAAAACATTAAATTAAATTATTTTCTATATATCACCTAGCACACGCCAATATACCAACAAATAAGTAAAAATAACTAAATACCCGAATGAATGCCAGGCATAAAGGGCGTGTCCATTTACATATAGCTATTAAAGCTGTAACTCGGAAATTACAAATGATAAACTAGGACCATCGAAGTAAAAATAAATAAACAGTTAAACATAACATGACATCACATCTGTTTTCCCCAAAGGGTTAGGAAGAGGTGTAGGTACCCTTACTAACCCACATGTCGCCCCATATTTAATAGGACTTAAACATAGTCTCATGTAATAGAATTTAAGGCAAGCTGTTATCAACCGGGAACAAATTCAGGCTGCTACTGAGAAATTTCTGATAGAAAACCAAATAACACTTTGCCCGACATGATAATCGAATTGAGGACCTCATGCTCAGTAGCTTTGGCGACCACTAGACTAAAGTGGCAGTCCAACGACGAGGAAGTCAAACAAATATGCCTGGTGAAATGTAGGCATACTAATTAACCTTTGCCTACCTCGACAAATACAGACATAACCTTGATCTAACTAACAACAGCATTTAAAACTAATACTACAATTAAAATTGGTCAAATCACTGTTTTTAATCACGAGATTTGAATATTAATCACCATCTTAGACAGTGAGCATCACAACTAAGTCCTCGCTCGTTTCAGCGCCACACTTAGCAACAACTCGTATTAATCATAACACTCTTCCTATTTCGCTTGGCCTTAGGAATTGTTGAGGCCGCGAAACTAGCGAGCAAGTTGTGAAATATAAATATTTTAGGAGGCTGGAGGTGAAGGCCAGTCAGTGGCACCTTCAGGGAAAACAAACTGATTCTAAGTCCAACTGGTTAACTGACTGAGCTGCAACTTGATTATATAGGTACACACATAAGTAAACTCACACCTTTTGCCCATGGGAGTAGGTAGAAACTACAGAACGCCACTTGCTACGATCCTTACATACTCCTTTTGCTTCGTTTACGTTATTACGTTTGGTCATACACGCACGCCGGTTGCGAGTACTACGCACCTCACCTTTCTGAAGAACTCCACCAACAACGGTACTATGCCTTTCCAGGGCGTCCCGTCCCGGCGTTTCCATTCACATCTGCCTTGTAAATCTTTCGAACTTGATTATAATAATATGATTACTTCTTAAAATAAGTGGTTTAGTGTGCTAAGCAACTGATTTGGCAGTGAAAAGACAAACTTTGGAGCCATTTCAGTCTCATTAAAAAACTGTTGTTTTGAGAAAACATTACTTAGGCGCGGGACATACACAAGTGGTGAGTAGCGCGGGCGGCTCAGGCATGGCGACGGTGTGGCGCGAGCGTTGTTCCGCCCATTTCATATTTAATACAAAATATATAAGAATGACGTGGCGCGGTACATACACACAACGCCCGCGCCGCACCGCGTCGCCTCGCCCGCACCACGCCTGTTGTGTATAAATCCCGCGCCACGCCTGTTGTGAATGTCCCGCGCCTTATGTTCAAACCACGCTTCCTACCAACGTGGGTGTTAGTTCAAATGCAAAGGAACAAACACGCGACGGTTTTAACTTCGTTTCAGTCTGCGGAAAGTGAATGTTCACTTTAGAGCTCATGCTACATTAGCATGAGTTTGAGTAAGCAAGAGTTAACAATTATCTACAATCCCCATCTGGTTGGTTAACGTTGACCAGTCGATATTGATCGCCTCTAAACATATTCGATGGTCTATCAATAAACGTAATCTTTCTGCCATGCACAATACTGGATATATCTCAATAAATTATAGTAGCAATCGTCTCAGTTCCTGGGCCATCATTGCCAAAAAAAGTCCAAAAATTTAAAGCCCATAATACTATAAACAGCGCTCCTTTAAAGCCTTCTTCCTCTACCCGCTAACTTCACAGCCTTCTCCCTAAAGATGCAAAGAACAGATTTATGTTCCGAGATTAGCAGCAAATTAAAAAGTTCCCAGAGCTCCGCACTCGGAAGTGAAAAAGTTTGGAAACGTTTGATAAAAGTATTTCTCTGTTTATTTATGGGCACAGAACGAATGGGTGCCCCTTTTTAATATATTTATGTTACTGTAGGAATTGTAGGAGTTCCAGTATTTAGTGACAGATAAGAAATTTCCATTAACTGATGAAAATTAAAGTCTGAATTTTGCGAAACCGCCCACCACGTCATTCTCAAACTTCTGCTAGACTCAAAACAAGATCCTGCTGGACTCGCTTTTAGTTTCCGAAATTCTTCCTTTCGTCCTCCACACCCTCTGTGGGAACATATCATATTCATTAACTGTCATGTTCCTATTTTTGGGGTTCCGTACGTCCGAATGAAGAAACGAAACCCTTATAGGATCACTCGTGTGTCTATCTGTCTTTGGATTCGTCAGTCAATTTGCTCCAAATCTTATGGACCGATTAAATGGAAATTTGGTACGAATATGAATTTCTGTGACAGGGCCGTGTAACGTAAATAAATGAATTTTGAATATGGAGGTCACTTTTGGGAGGCAAACAGGACTACAATGTTAAGTTCGTTCTTAGGATAAATTCATCCCAACTACGGAGCCCTTCATTGTGCGTGGTCCGACACGCACTTGGTCGGTTTTTAGGTTGTGCGTATTCTATGAACAGTGACATAACTCTATACTTACGTTTACAATATAAACAGATATTCTTCAACAATTATGGAGCTATTCCTTCTACACCAATTTTTGTCTTCATACATAATCTTACCATAAACCAGATTCCCATTAGATAGTAAGGCCCATTGTCCACGACTCTAAACACCAATGAGTACCTAGAATGTCACAGCACTAGTATTTCAATAGCAGTTCGTATACGACATGAACAATCACAAACTAGTTAATAACGTGTTAGTAAGTCGCGTCGCGTATACCACGTGATACGACTCTTACATAGTCCTTTTAGTTCGTCCAAATTCATACACAGTGAGTGCTACACACTTCATCTATAAAAATCGGGTCATCGACCTGATAATATGGCCACAAAATCCCATTACGGTTGACACCATATTGCCTTTGATCCAAATCTGCATGGAAATGGTTTTTTCACCATGCATTACCACCATCCTATGGGATATATTATTTTCATAAACCAAATTGGACCATTCTTCCGAACATTATCGTTAAGAACGATAATGGAAGAAAAATGTGCGTTACGTCATCAGTGACGTCATCGGTTTTGTCGCGTGTAGTAAGTGTCGATATTATGATAGTCGGTGATTTATGTTTGTGAAATTAATTTTAGAGTGAACTTTGCCGTCCGATCATCTTACTGTTTTTTAGCAATTTGTAAAAGTATCCTTCTGGAAACAACTATTGCTGTTATCTGTTGGGTAACCTTTTAAACGATTTTATTGAGTCTCACACCACTTACAATCAAATTCGGCATACATTTTTCAATAAATTCCCGTAATATTGTTTTAATAAAAATATTAAGTCCCCACCTATGAAATTGGCGTTTTTTTCTCACAAATAAAGAATCTCGTCCGTCACTTCTATAATTTAAAATATTCATCAATTGCTTGATATTGGTCTCTCTTTTCACAAATGCGTCTAAACTAGACTAAAAATCACCAAAATTTAGTTTACTCCCGTCAAACGATGATTTCCCATTCTGAAATAGACTAAAGTGGCACAACTTTACTATATTTTAGTTTGACAGCACTAAGATTGTACTAAGATTTTAATTTAGTGAAAATGACAATTTTGCAATTCTGAATTTGACGTTTTTCACATAAAATTTTAATTGTCTAACTAATTCTGACTATTTTTAATCGCCACTGAAGATGGTGTGGATTATTATTAGTTGTCATGAACTAAAATTCACACGAACATCTCGACTTCGGGTGCAAAAACAGTACTGTACTGGATTTTTTTCTTTTCTTTTGCTTATATCTCGAAAATGGTGTGTCCTATCGCAAAAATAATGAAAATTTCGACACCCTTTATGAAACCTTTATACCCCTAATACTCAACACGTAGGTCATTTATTTTTTTATTTTCCATACTTAAAGTGAAAAATTCCATAGAAAACACGTCGAGGCTGCCCCCACTGCGCGCCTCCGGCTCTAAAAAAATTCACGGGGTAGGGCAAACAAGTATGTACCACGAGGAGTCGCAATTGTCAAATTCGATTTAGTTGTGTCAAAATAATTTTAAATTTAGAGACATTTTACTACATAATAGGTTTAAGATTCTCATAGCCAAAAGTAAGGACTTTTAGTGATAGTTTAGTTAGTTTAGTTCGGTGTACAAGAGAATCGGCACCATTATATCGAATAATGACCATCATAGACAACTAAAAATAGTAAAAAAAACCTTATTACTTATAGTTTTCTAAACATAAAAAATACCTTAAAAATGACTCCTCTTTTTGTTAGCAGAAATGACCACTATTTGTTTTAAAACTTAGCTAAAACTTAATTTTTTCTCTTAATCTGAGTGGCATACGTTATATTAGTTTTTAAACATTAGTGCATAAAAGTTTTAAAACATTAGTGTTCATGGATGTTAAATAAATTACGAAAATATTAGTGTGAAAAATGCAACGTCTTTAAAATTCTCCATACAAAACGCTGATTTCATAGGGACCTAATATTTATTGAACATTGGATACACCTCACATTGATATTGTTTTATGCTGTCATAATTAGTATTTTAATTAAGACAGACGACGATCTGTAATTTTCATAAGCAAAACAGTTAGGTATAAATTAAATTAATTACGGAAATGCAAAATGCCTGAAATCCCTTCACAAAATCTACTAACATTGTTTCAACTGTTTACCCAATAAATAATTTTAGTAATAGATCATGTTAGTACATAGCAGTCGACATTTGAAATATGGTTGCAGATAACAAGTCCGTGTCAAACTGCTGTGTTATCCTAATCTGTGACGTGCGGATATCGATAGATAGGGATGGGAAATTATTGTCATAGAATGTGACACTGTCGCGTGATAAGTGCAGTTATCGATAGTTTGATATTGGGTTCGCTTATGTTTATTGGATCTGCCTCGTTGGTCTGGTGGTCGCAAGCGCTACCGCTGAGCAAGAGGTGCCATTCCCGGGTTGGGCGAGTTTTTCTATCTGGTTTTTCAAAGTAGCAACCCGGAGTCTGAACTCGTGCCCAGTTGATGGCAATAAGCTCGCCCCCTTACATACCTTACCCCCTTACATAGGACTTAAACTTAACTGGCGAAATGTGCGTTTACTATAGGTACAGTTCTGCCTAACCTTTCGGGGATCATATATAAATATAATCATAGAAGCATGCAATTTAAGTATACCAAAATTAAAGCCAAATAGCAAAATTAACTTACCTTGGTGGTCCAATGAGCTCGCCATGATGAAGCAGGAGGTCGCCACTAGAAAACGCAGAGTCCGCTGTGCAGCCGCGATCAGGAGAGCGAAAGTCGTCGGGGAGTACCTGCAATCAAAAGAAAAATATGAACAAGCAGAAAAAATTGCTCAAACAGAAAGCTGGAAAAGCTTCTGTGAGAAACAGGATAGAGAGGGACTCTGGGAGAGTATTTACAGGGTAATAGGCAGGACTCAAAAAAGACAGGAAGACCTTCCCCTGACCAAGGAAGGTAAAACCCTAAACCACCTCGAATCTGCCACTTTGCTGGCAGAGACGTTTTACCCGGAGGATAGGAAGGAAGACGATAATAACGAACACAGGCATATTAGGGCGATAGCGGAAAAAGCAAACGAGATGGGTCATGATGAAAAACATGACCCTCCGTTTACTCAGGAGGAACTGAACGTCGCAATATGTAGCTTCCATCCCAAAAAAGCCCCCGGGGCAGATGGCCTTACGGCTGATATCTGCCAAAAAGCCGTTGACCGTGATCCGGAGCTCTTCCTGTCACTGGCGAACAAGTGCCTAGAGCTGGGCTACTTCCCGAGAATCTGGAAAGAAGCGACGGTGGTAATCTTGAGGAAACCCGGGAAGCAGAGCTATACAGCTCCAAAATCGTATAGGCCAATAGGATTGTTGCCAGTGATGGGAAAGGTTCTGGAAAAAATGGTGATAGGTAGGGTGAAGTGGCACATTATACCCGGACTAAGCGCACGCCAATATGGTTTTATGCCACAAAAAAGCACAGAAGACTCCCTCTATGACCTGCTAGAACTCATACGTGGAAAACTAGAAGACAAGAAGTTGATCGTCATGATATCGCTGGACATAGAGGGAGCCTTTGACAGTGCATGGTGGCCGGCCATAAAAATCGGATTGGCGGAGGCAAAATGCCCGGTAAACGTACGAAGAGTGGTAGACAGCTACCTAGAACATAGGAAGGTCAGGGTAAGGTACGCGGGACAGGAGGTCACCAGGGCAACCAACAAAGGCTGTGTGCAGGGATCGATAGGGGGCCCCATTTTATGGAACCTTCTACTCGACCCTCTGCTGAAAGGCCTGGTAAAAAGGGGAGACTACTGCCAAGCCTTCGCGGATGACGTCGTTTTGATGTTTGATGGGGACTCCGCGATGGAAGTCCAGCGACGTGCCAATGACGCTCTCGAGTATGTTCACCAGTGGGGAGTCAGAAATAAGTTAAGATTCGCACCGCAAAAGACAAACGCTATGGTCATCACGCGGAAACTAAAATATGACACCCCACTGTTGAGCATGGGCGGGATTGGTATTGGCATGTCGCAGGAAATCAAAGTCCTGGGGCTTACCATTGACAACAAGCTAACGTTTAATGCCCATGCATCGAACGTGTGCAAAAAGGCATTAAACTTGTATAAGCAGTTGTCAAGGGCAGCCAGGATCAGCTGGGGACTCAATCCGGACGTCATACGCTCCATCTATACGGCAGTGGTCGAACCGACCATTTTGTATGCGGCAAGTGCGTGGGCACCAGCAGCCAAAAAGCTAGCGACGCGCAAGCAACTGAACGCGGTCCAAAGGGGATTTGCACAGAAGTTGTGCAAATCCTATCGTACAGTCTCCTTGAACTCGGCACTGGTGCTGGCCGGGATACTACCCCTCGACCTCCGAATACTAGAGGCAGCTGCCCTATATGAGACAAGGAGGGGGGTACCTCGGCCAGAGCTAGGAGATAAGGAGATAGAGCGACGTACCGCGTTTGATAGGACCCCTCACCCGGCAAAACATATAAGCCAGCAGTTTATATGCCTGGCAGACCAGGAACAACACAACAATCACTGTACACAAACAGTGCGAATATATACGGACGGCAGCAGGATCGAGGGCAAGGTCGGTGCATCATTGTCTCATTGGAGCAATGATGTTGAAACCAAAACCCAAAAACTCAAGCTGTCACCCCACTGTACCGTCTACCAGGCTGAACTGTTGGCTATATGCAAAGCCACAAGGGAAATATTGATAAGCCCAAAAAACAGCTTTGGCATATATAGCGACTCCAGGTCGTCGTTGGAAACGGTCGCAAACCACCGCTCCCTCCATCCTCTTGCAGTTGAAATTCGCGAAAACCTGCGACACTGCAAAGAGCGATCCAAAGAAGTTCAACTTTTTTGGATAAAAGCTCATGCAGGACTGGAGGGTAATGAGAGAGCTGACCAGCTGGCTAAGGACGCCGCCCTCACGTTAAAGAAAAGGCCAGATTACGACAAATGCCCGATTTCATTTGTAAAACGCCAGATCCGTGCAGACACGCTCGAGGAATGGAATCGGAGATACAGATCAGAGGAAACAGCCGGCGTTACAAAGATATTTTTCCCGGACGCCATACAAGCCTTCAGACATGTCATAAAAATAAAACCGACAGGAATACTCACACAAATACTGACAGGGCACGGTGGGTTCTCTGAATACCTGAACAGGTTTAAATGCAAGGATAGCCCATCGTGTATATGCGACCCTGACAAACAGGAAACTGTCGTTCACATATTGACTGACTGCCCCGCCTATGGCCTAGAGAGACATGAGATTGAGCAAGAACTCGGAGTTGAGGTAACGACGGAAACAATTAACGCCCTAATTACAACAAAAGGGACTAGAGACGTTTTTATTAGGTTCTGTATAAAGGTAGCCCAAAAGACGATTAACAGGAACAAGTAAACGACCATGCTTTGTATCCATATTTGTCATAATATTAAACAGTAGCATAAGACCAATTGTTGAAAAATGTTCGAAATCGAGATAGGCAAAGCCTGATAAAAAAAAAAAAAAAAAAAACCGTATTCCGCTAGAAACATGTAAATGTAAATAGAATTGTAAGTTAAGGCGAGGTTTTCCGTGTCTGTAGGCCTTTGAAACGCTACCTCCGCCTCCCCCAAATGCAGAGTGACGTATCTATTTACGATGCACTGCCGACCATTTCACGGAAAATCCATGCCACAGCATGAAATATTTGCAGTTGATCAACTGAACTAGTTTTTCTTAGATTCGATTTTTTCAATAAGTTTACATTTTATGGGACCTACGGTGTCGATTACTTAAAATGTCCTGTGTACCTAATGGGCGTTTTCAGTCCGTTTCGTCGCTGTCTGCGACGATATAGGTTACGATAACAAGACAAGGCACTAAACGTATCCGATCATCTGATCGCCAATATCGTGTCGATGTCGGGTCGGTGTCGTTATCGGCTAATGTATTGTGTGTGTGCGTGCGTGTGTTTGTTTTGTGACAATCAATTCATTTTATTTATAAAATAAACAACATTTTTTCCTTTTCATATACCTACTGTTATGGGAGAGATCGTAGAACGTACAACGAAAAACATGAAGTTTAGGCGTCTTCTGTCATCTATGGTTTTAATAAAAATCAATAAAAAAAATCTCATTAACAGTCACCTAACCATAGCCACCCTTGTACAAACTGCTGATTTTTTTAGTGATAGCTGGGGTAGTCATGAATAATCTGTAAGAAGCTGTTCGTGTATCAGTGTTGTGCCATTAGGTAGTATATGAAGGAACGCAGACGTTTAATAATTCACTTAAAACGAAAAACTTCGCAAGCAATGGGAAATTGCTACTGACGAGTGTTACTTGCGCGTTTCGACCTCAGGAGGAGCTGCTTCTCACACGGATAACTCTGTTACTTGCTCGCTAGCCAGCCAGTCGCGTCACCAGTCCTAAATCTCTGTATATTTTGGTCGCCGAGACCAAAACTACAAACAGTGTACAGTGAAGATTTATAAAATGTGGCTGTTATTTTAGTATATTGTGATGTCTTATGACTTTCACGCGAATGAAGTCACGGACAGAAACTAGTTTCAGATAAACATGACTTTGCGGTAGTAAGGTGAAAGTTTAAAATTATAATAGTGCTACTGGGTATCTCAACGGTCACGCAAAATGTAATTTTGATAGAAAATATCAAAGTCATAATTTCGTTCGTTATAAAAAGAACTATTGTGCAAAATTACATGCTTCTAGACCCAGCGGTTTAGGTTGTGCATTGTCTGTCAGTGAATTTAAGAATTTTATCAAGTGAATTTAAGAAAAAAAATGGCGAATTTCCATACAAACTTTCATCTTTATTTCGTCGGGATTTTTGTTAAGTTGGATGGGCTAAAAATTGTCTTACTGTTTCGCTTATACTGTGACCATATTTTTTTGTTTTGGATATTTCCCACCGCTCATGAAGATTCGTAAATATTGACGGCTATATACGAAGTAACAATTGCCATAATTTATTGTCAAGTGACGTACCTAATTTCGATGTCCTAAAATAATAGATTCGATAAATTATAGCTGTAGCAAGCTATAATTTATCGAACCTATTATTTTCGAAACAGTAAGACAATTTTTCCCTTCGACTTCTTTCCCTTACTGCTTTGACCACCTTTTTCGTACGAACACTACGTGGACGGCCAGATCTTTTTCTGTCACAAACAGAGGAGGTCTCATTGTACCTATTAATAGCCCGGTACACAAACATTTGACTAATACCAAGCGTATGGACAGTTTTATCGAATCTATTATTTTAGGACATCGAAATTTTAGAACGACATTTTATCGTTTATGTGTCGTATAAAATATCGTAAACAGTGACTTTTTGTATTCAAAACTGAAAGTTGTTCATACTGAGCCAATACGATAAAATCACGGATTCAAGAAAAAAATTGTGTTGCTGGCTCCGCTATTCGAAAAATATTGTTATATTTTATTTGTCTTACGGTTAATATCAGTTTCTCAATTGATTAAGAGTGTTATGTTTTATCTGTGTCAGTTTCATATCAGTTGATCAATTGATTTAAAGTGTTGGTAAAATGAGTGATTCTGGAAGTTACGCATTTTAATAAATAAAATAGAAATGGCGCCGTTGCAAATTAAACATTATTTAGTAATAATAACAAGTGCTAGTATATTTGTTGAGAAAATACAACGACGAAATAAGAAAAGGAACACTGTGCTTTATTTAATCTCCTTACTTCTTAATTGATTACAATAAAATTACGATTTTTATCGTGTTCCATACATTTGTTCATGTTAGTATAGCACTTTTGTTTGAAACACCATTTCTTTTTAAATTTTCTTTGTTCTTGCGAGAGTGATAGTTGTTTGAAATATTCCATATGCAACCGACAACCGGACAAATTGTATATGATGTGTTTATTAATGTAGGATTTGATATTAGCAAAGACAATTCGATAGAGAGTGAATATAGTAACATTGATGAATCTGATTAAAAAATCAAAAAAAGACTTCTTCATAAACGACGACAAAAAATTATATATCGATAATAATTTGTAATGTATCTAGCACTATTGTAAGATGACAGTTAAACGTCATCATATCGCATAGAAATAATCTCACTTTCGAAAACAATGTTATGAGTTAAAACTATAATAAAATAACGAAATATTTTTTCTGAGCTGTCGCAATTTCATATATAGCTGAGCAGAGCTTTTATTAGATTTTTTGTAAAAACTGCAGAGAGAGCGTATTTTTAAAAATTTTGACACAGGTCCACCTCCGATGACGTCCCGCAGGACTCTGAGCGCGAGCCGATTTAACCCGATTTACTATATTTGGGTTTATTTTAAAAAAAATCTATTAAACTTAAAAATCCAATCTTTAAATAACCTCTAAAATACGATTACCTCATCATATATGCAATTTTCATATTGTTTTGTGCTGTAATTAGGAAATGAAACGAAAAATGGTTTTGAAATCGACCCTGTTTCGGATTTTTTTTCGATCGAGCAAATTACAATTTATCGTGTTTTTAACCTTTAGCGTCCCTCAAACAAGGATGTATCTATGACATATCTTTTTTTCAGGACCCAAATACACTAGTTTGACTATTTAAAATTGATTTTAAAACAGGCAAATTCGTAAAACCTCCCCTTAAATATAAGCAATAGGAAAGTAATAAGACTGTACATAGAATAACTCCTGATATTAATTATAAGACTGTAGATTTAATGTAACTATACCACGTAAGCAAATAACAACTAGTAAATAATGGCTCTGATCATGTCAGAGGGACACTGAGCAAGGCAGGAGTGGGTTTTAGCCGGTAAGAGTCCGGCACTGCCCAGACTGGCTCACCAGTGAGTCAGTCTGGGCGTCCATGAGGATTTCCCACTCCTGCCAAACCAAAAAAAAAAAAAAAAAAACCTTTCGGGGAATACAGGCGTGATGTTATGTTACGTTATCGGACTAAAATATTTATACATATCATCATGTCGGTATTTCCCAAGGAGGTACGCAAGGTTGTATGGTACATTCACATTTCGCCAGTTTATTAAGTGCAAAGTAAGAGGGGTGAATCTGCTGCCATTTTTATTACAATATTATATAGTCCTCAAGACCAAATTTCGGCCATGGCAACCTCAGCGGAGACTAGCCCTCGGCGCGGGAGATATGATAGTGCACAAGTGTGTGCGCAGACACTGCACTCACTCTTCCCTCACTCTCATAGTCCGATGGGACGGCAATCCGGCACGACCGGAAAGAGAAGGCACAGGGCCAACGGCTTTCTGAGGCATATCACACCGCCGACTTCCAAACTCCGGGCTGTAACTAAGAAATTCCTAACGAAAAAATCCAATAACACTTTGCCCGAGTTGGGACTCGAACCCTGGACCCCACGCTCAGCAGTCGCACTTGCGACCACAAGACAAGGTGCAGTCAATAACACCGGCAGAAAATTTTCGTGAAGTTTTCAAAGAAATTGTTCCACCCTAGAAGCCCGTCGCGCTTGTCTGCGGAAACCTTAATATGAAATACAATAACAATAATAAATTGGAAAAAGATAGTAAATTATGGTTTCTGTTCTTCTGGTGCCCACAATGATGGCGGGATGACTTCCCAAAGATCCTCAGTAGGCATAGCCAAAACAATGTTAACATACATACATACATACATAAACTCACGCCTTCTTCCCATGGGGGTAGGCATAAACTACAGAATGCCACCTGCTACGATCCTTACATACTCCTTTTGCCTCGTTTACGTTCATACATCTGGTCATACACGCACGCCGGTTGCGAGTACTACGCACCTGTCCTTTCTGAAGAACATCACCAATAAGGTCAGTAACAATGTTAACATTTCCATGTCATATTAATGTCATTGTAATGTCTATATTTTTTAGTTTTTCTTTTTTTATCCTGTTTACTAATTTCATTTTACTTGCAATTTTTTTTCTACACTAATCGAGCACAGTCCAGCTTCCTCATCCCCTATTTCCCATCCTCCTCTCATTGTTCTGTAAGTGGTAATCCATGTCCCTTTACGTAAAGTGGCCTAAATATAAATACCCAAAAACATTGTATTTTGAGGTCAACGGGACATTTTCGCTTAGAATACCTACCTAATGTTTAACGTTTTAAAAGTGATTGTTATGCTACGAGGGAGAAAAATAAAGCATTACATAATGGTAAAAAAAAGTAATTTTATAGAATTCTAACAGAAACAATACTCCACTATATTATTTTGTATTACAATGATTGAATAATGTTTTATTCAGATTAGCATAAGCATAGTCAGCCTATAATGTTCCCACACTGCTGGTACACAGCCTCCTCTGTGAGAGGGAGTGGGCCGTAATCCACCAAGTAGGCCCAGTGCGGGTTGGTAGATGTCACATGTCTTCGATGTTCTCCTTCACCGTTTTGAGAACAGAAGTGAATGTGATGAAATAATTTACACAAAGTAAAGTGCCTATCAGGTTTCGAACTTACGACCTACTTCACGGTAAGTCACGGCCGTTACCACTGGGCTACTACTGCTCTACCACTGCTCTATACAGATTAATAAAGGAATATTTGAAGTTATTTCTAATGCCTTTACCTAGCGTATATACTTCTTTACTAATATTATGAAGAGGTAAAACATGAGAGTTTGTATGTAAGGGGTAATACGGAACTTCTGATCCGATTCCGAAAATTCTTTCACTAATGGAAGCTGCAGTATTGCCGAGTTTCATAGGATATGTTTTATGATAACACAAGAAATTTGACGGGGACTTTTAGAAAATAAATGAATAATACGATTTCAATCAGAGGAGATTTCTTTAACATAGATTTGACTTACAACCAGATCACTCTAAACTCATGGCGAGTCTAAAAGTTAACATAATTCAAACAACCGCGTTTTCAAGAAGTAAAACAAAGAAGTTTACATAAAAAGCGATAGAAAAGTCGTTTGCCTACTTGTTGTAAGTGGAGCGGTTTCAAGCAATGACCCGGAAAATCGACTACAAAGGGTAAAAATAAAAGCACAGTTAATACATTTAGAAGTACATTTTTGTGCTGGAATTTTTTGCATTCTTTATTAACATGAGTAAAAGAAAAAGATATGTCTTACTACAAACACCTAAACACTTATTTAACGGTTGTCTTAAGTAATTCTAACGTTAACTCCTTATAAAATATTTTTTGTTTTGAACAGAAATAATGTGGTAGATCCATGTGTACATACTTATTTACATTAAACTACTCAATTAAATCAGATACCGATACTTAATAAAACTACTAGGTAATTTATTGGTTTTTATTTTAAGGAAGCTAAGCTAAATTGTATTTTGTCTACCCGTCACTAGGCGTCAATTTCCAAGGTCTTCACTAAAGCAATAAGAAACTTGACAAAAGGATAAAATAAAAACATGTTAAAAGGAAAACTACCTGACATATTCCAGCTAGCACTGAAGTATATGTCTTTTACCCAAACACACATTGAAAAGGCAATACGTTGTAAATTTTGAAGCATACGAAATGCATTCCGCTGAGCGGTTCGATCCCGTTCATTTCGTTCATTCCGTTCATTCGTAGGAAAGACACGAAATATTAACCTATTTTGCTGAAGATGCAAGACTCGACTGAAATGTTTCTGTATCTATTGCTTCGCTATTTTATTTGTTTTGGAGTAAAAGATAAATGTTGAAATAAATAAAATTCAGCTTTTATTTCTATATTTTTAACTTACCTCTACTAAATATATGGTTACTAACTAGTTGGATGTAAGTTACTTATTCTTTGGGATTCAATAAACATAATATGTATTTGGTAGCTTAAAATATTAACCGTACAGGAAACAGTACACCACTGATAAGTGTACTACAAAAATCACCCTTATTGCTACGATATAGACACTATCAATGTCAAATTGTTACCACTGTTGACTGTACTTTTTAACATCTTCTACATTAAGACTGTTTTGTCGCAAGTGCTCTCTCCATAGATAGTGTGTCGAAATCAATCTTGATTTAGTCCACACAAAGCCATAGACCCACACATACACACGATAGACGTCGCAACGTGTCACGATGTGATGTCGTATCGTGAATTATTACGATGCACGTCGTAGAAGTCATAGAGCCAAAACACATACACACGATAGACGTCGCAACGTGTCACGATGCGATGTCGTATCGTGAATTATTACGATGCACGTCGTAGAAGTCATAGAGCCAAAACACATACACACGATAGACGTCGCAACGTGTCACGATGCGATGTCGTATCGTGAATTATTACGATGCACGTCATAGATTTCCACGACACGACGTCACATAGTGACACAATGCGACGTCGAGTCACATACATACAATACGTCGTCGCATCGTGGCACGTTTTGGCCCTTAGGCAATCAAGTTCTCAATTCAGCAATCATATGGATTAACCGCTGGTTTCTGAATTGAGAACTTGTCAAACTACATTAGCATTACTTAAGGTCCGCGAAATTCAAAATTTATTTGCAACAAAACATTCAACAATTTCGCGGGCTGCACTGAAAGAATTTTAAAATTACACAAAAAGTCTTCTAAACACCAACAACAACCAACACTTAAACAAAAGCCTCACACTATGATAACTACAACAATTACAAAATGCTAACTAATTACCAGTAGACAGCTGAAGCGTGTATCAACTAAGTATATACGAGCATGTTACACAGGAGCGAAGTAGCTAGTGTTATTAGAGCTTGTGTAAACATGCGAGCGAGTTGTTACGTGATACTGCGGGGGCAGTAAGTGGGCGATTAGGGACGTTTTTTGTTTAATTGCTTGTCATATGACACGCAAGACAACAAGTGTAAAAAAATTAAATCATTATTCTCGAAGGACTGGCCCGCAAGGGCAGCGGACAGATGTGTGTGGAAAAGGGACGTTACGGGCTAATTAAATGGATAACACACACGATCGGAACGGAACTCTCAAGTCTCATGCTATTTCTGTCACCTTATGGTTAGTTATAGTTCAGAGGTATGAGAAACAGGGAGTAAAATTCTTCATTCTCCATTCAAAGTTAAGCTCGTGAACGGGTGCTGCTTGTGGTGTTACTGGTCAACTTGCTGATCATGGTTTTGTTATTGTTATTAGTAATTAACTGTTTATTTATTTTACCTCGATGGTCCTGGTAAATATCATTTATAACTTCCAGTTACAGATATATGTAAGCGGGCCCGCCCTTTATGCCTGGAGGCTTTTTATTTAGATATTGCTTACGTTTGTCTTAATTTTTTATATTTCTGCCTGAGTACAGTTCTCGATATTGGTATACTGGCGTATGCTAGCAGACATATGGCTATTAATTTATATTTTAAATTAAGTTTAGTGTTGCGTAATGTAAATAATTTTGCATACTATTATATAGAATCTATTTTTTTCTAATTGAAGAGACAGCTGTGCTGATGGGGAGTTTGTTGCGCCACTTTTTCTTCCCAGCTAAAACACTAGGAAGTGGTGAAGGGTGGGCGTCTTGTGGGACTGTCTTATGTAACGTTGACGTTCGAATAGTGCTGATTGTCAGCCTAGTTTGAATAAATGACTTTTGAATTTTGATTTTTTTAAAGGGAAAGGGAAGATCGTGCGCTCAGACGGGTGACGTGTCTGATGGACTACCGCTCAACGGTTGTTGTCGGGTTTCTCACTATGTCAATCACCCGAATAACTCTGCTTGCGCAATTTTTTGCGTGACATCAGGTGTAATATGTAGTTCGTATGTGGCGTGTTACATAGATGCCGCTTCAATAGCAAGAGATTATACTTTATGAGCGTGCAATCTAAAAGTCGGCAACGTAGCAAATATATGTCAAATATTTCAATAAAATATGAAACAGGGCTAACTAGTGAACTAAAATATTGATTATGAAATGCTTTAATTAATATCGTAACACCGAATATTTAGTTTTAGATGTAAAAATATACCCAAAACGGTCGCAACATCAAATTAAGTGTTATTATTTTATTGCAATTCATTATTAATGTTCTAATTCACTAGTTAGCGATATCTCTTATTTCCACACAGTAATATTGCCAAATTAACCAAAACAGGTAAATATTTGACAGCTATTTGCGGCGTTGCCAACTTTTAGACTGAAACGCTCTTATAATGTCTTAAAAAATAAGTGTCGTTTGACAACTAAGTCGTCTTTATTTTCCTATGATGTGACAATATTGAAGGTAATAGTGTATGTGGAATAACAGTTGCGTTTAAGTGATACATCCAAAAACCCGCACTGGGCCCGCGTCGTAGTTTATGGCCCACTCCCTCTCACAGTGAGGAGGCCTGTGACCCAACGATGGCAATGTTATAGACTGGTTATACTAACGTCAAAGGTACCTCAATACCCGGATAGGATCACACATGATTCAGTATATGAAAAAAGATAGTAAGTAGCTTTTAACTATTAATTATGTATTAGGCTGGTATTAAAAAGTTCTAATTAAAGGACTAATGGTTTTCTTGACAATAAAATCGCTAATTTATAATGTCTATCATTAATTTACAAACTTCATAAACAGATTTTACCAACACAATTGAGTGGACTAAAATAATCCTCCATTCTTTCACAAATCCTTTACATTTCTGATTCCAGGCCATTCAAAAAGCCTGGTCTTTATTGTCTATTCCCAGGCTTTATTTTCTAACTTTTGCAGAAGTTATGACAGCTTTGACAGCGGTCATATTGACATTTTACAGGAAATCAAATCTACTTTTACTGTCATCCTTAGTGCCTTTCAAAAGTTATTATTATATTTCTAAAAGTTACCCTTGTAAAACAAATTACAAGATAAAATTACCCTTTTTGTCACAACTTTAGGGTACACGAATTCAGCTAATTTGTCGAGTTTAGATTTGAAAGTCTTCAATTGTTTTCGAAATTGTGTGATTAATTATGTCATTGGCAATCAATCAAAAAAAACTAAATTTATCAAAATCAGAGTCAGGTTAGAGAAACATAAAAACTAAATGCATTCAAAATAATAAAGAATCAAAAAAAAAAAAGCAACAAACTTAAATTTTAAAAATTTCGAATAGATTGCACATATCTCCGTATTGAAAGGCAATTAATTCACAGCAAAATGATACAAATCTTGTTTCTTAATTTACTCACACAACGTTATTGAACCAGTGGCCAGTTTCACTATCCCCGGATAAGGTTTAGCAAAAATAATAAATAGTAATAATAACACAAAATGATGATGTATTTATTTGAATATATCTATTAGTTAGATAGCCTCATTGGTCTAGTGTGGATTCACTATAGGTAGCGGCGATAGGGCAGAGGCGTTCTGCCCAACCCTTCGGGGAAACAAGGCGTGTTGTCATGCTATGTATGTTATTAGATACATATTCGTAACTAAATTAAACAGGCCTTTGATATTCTGGTTTCTGTATTATTTAAATCCCCTCTCACCAGATCTCCGCTTAGCTCCCCGCTTATTTCATAGCCTCATCTAAACATACATGAGGACAAATGAGTAAAGTTTTCTAATAAAAAAGCCCTCACGACGCGTGAACATACGATTTAAACTTTTTTCTGTCTAACTGTGTTATCATGAGTTCATCTCATCATTACCCCGTTACGTTTGGGTTTACCCTTGGGCATATTGCTAGGGTAAACTTTGGATAAAAGAGTTGGAACCTAATTATATTTGGAGAATATGTTTTATGAAACTTTTCATTCTCAATAGGGTAGAAAGGTTTCTTTCTGAGCTTGTTAATAATTTATTTAAATTATTCTTGACAAAATAATTAACTACAAGACAGTGTCAAGATGTCTTCATTAGGTATCATTTTTCCATTCTTTTAGCGATACCCATCTTAAGTTTTCACCTGATCCTATCTTTAAAATAATATCAGATTGAAACTTTTATTTTATTTTCAGTAAAAGGGTACTTTAGCAAACGAGCTTCCCCTTACTTTACCCCAAAAGGAGTGTAAAGATAACTGCAATACTTTCAGTTCGCAGTAAATAATATTTCAACAAGCGGGTAGAGTGCCAAATCGCCGGCAACTTCGCAAATTAGCCGCATATTTATGTAGCGGTGAAACTTTTAATGTTGCGTGTAATGTACGCTTGTCAGGCATTTTGCTGCGTGTATGAATTCATTGTTGTTCCGTTACTTAGATGGTAGTTTCTGTTTTTGGCTCTCAAGATGGTTTAGTGAATGATTTTATTGTTTTAGGCAGTTCTTAAGAGGGTTTTTTTTTTCGTTTCATGGTAGGTTAATTTGTTGATATTAAAAAGTATTTTTATTTAGCTCTATGTAACGGAAAATTCTAGATGAAAATCCAGAAATTAAAATAATTATTAATAATGTACTGCTACTTATCATGACTGATACATCAAATGGCTGATAGCAGTCATGTTATGTATCAGTACAATATACGAATACGAGATACATAACAACACATACAACATACAGCTAGTAGCTGTGAGAGTATAAAGTATACATACGAGTATTAGATCCTGCCATACGGTAACAGTGTTCTTAGGCACCAAATCTCACGGAATCTCTACTAGCTAATAAAAGCTTACACACACACTAAATATACACACTTATTTTATTTATTTATTAAAAATAAGACAACACAAAAAGGAAAGGATGGTTCTGAATCTGGCAATTAACAAAAAGAAGATTCTAAACTAGTTCAAAAACACCTTAAGAGTCCTATTACATTTTTGACGCAAATTCATGATTTTTGACGTTGTAATTTTCAGCAGCAGTAAGATATTTGAATTATTTGATTATGAATAACGATAGTGCCATTCTCTTTATTGTAAGTTGGAGTTGCACATTTTAACTTTTCTTGTCGTGTAATTTACTATGAATATTTTACGAACTCAGTTTACAAGGAAAAACGTCGGCAATGGAACTTTGACGCTCAAATTCACATTGTTTCATTCAGTTCTAATAAAAGCGAAAGTTACTAAACGATAACTTGAATGTTTTACTTGTTTATTGGAGTTCTAGAATTTCTTTAAATTCCTTGAGTTTTCAGGTAAAAGTCGTAAAGAAAACCAATAAATGTCTTGATTTTCATGTCCATTATATTCCAAATAAACACAATTAAATCAAGTAAACTAATATGATATAAAACTTCGATCTACAGTGAATACGTTTCATTAGTTTTTGTTTCTCAATATAATAAGACCAAATTACAATAAATTAAATTAAAGTACTATATATTCCGCGTCAATTCAGCAAATTACACGAAAATAATGTGTAACTCCAACTTACAAGAAAGAGAATGGCACTGTAGTTATTATATTCAAATAATTAAAATATCTTACTGTTGCTGAAAATTACATGGTCAATAATCATGAATTTCCGTAAAAAAATGTAATAGGGCTCTTAAATAATAAAACCAAATCACCTGCCTGTTCCTATAACCGTATTCAATTCAAACCAATCAAAACACTTTGAACTAATATTACACGTTAACCGGCGAAAATCTAACAATTCCCAGAAAATAAGGTCCCATAATGAATTCAAAATGGTTTATTTAATTTCGTTTTGCCAAATTGAAATTGTTACCGAAGATGACATTTTAAATTGTTTCGTAACGAGACTTCTAATTATATCTGGCGTTCTTAATGTTTCAATTTATTGTCAGTTCATGGTATTATGGAAAAGGGTAGCTTAATGGATTTGGGGAAATGTGTCGGTAAAGTGTATGTAGATGATGTTATGATTGTTTTTGGTGGAGATGGAATATAAGAAGATAGAAATTAATATCCTTATAAGAGTGCAGAAGTATATTTCAGATAGATTAAGTATATATATTATTATTTAAAGGCGCAAGAAAGCCTTCACCAGAAGTGGTCATCGTATTAGTGGTTCAACAGCTTCAATATCATCAGGGTTGTGCCGGAATATAGCAGTTCGTCGTGGACGTGGTACGACAGCGACTTTTCTGACATCATCTGTCATCTGAAGACAGCCACCACACAACCATCAACGCAATACTCTGCTGGAGTGTCAGTCTTATTTGGGTAAGATTGACACTCTAGCCAAGTATTGCGCGACGTCTAGTTTTGCTACAAAGTTAATGGAATCACCTAAAAGGTCGGTCTTTTTGGTGATTCCAGTAACTTCCAGCCACTCTCTACGCTGTCATATTTGTAACTTAAATACCTACAGTAGGAAGATTGATTGAAGTACAGTAGGTTTTCGGCATTTTAATAAATAAGTAGGTACTTGCATCACGGGTTCAAACGGCAATGCATTAACATAACACCACTGAGACGTTACAGACTGATAATGTCATCATTTGCCTAACCAGTCTAACCGGATGCAGCTGAATACAAGTACCTATTTTACATGGAGCGACAGCGTATCTGGCCTCCACACAATCCAAATACTGGGTAATATGATATGCCTTGGTAAGACTGGTTGTCAGACTTTCGGGATTCTGGCGACCCGTAACAACTGTCAATGATTTACAAATGTCAGCCGGGACCACACACTGACTATGTAATATTATTAAAATGTCTTCATACAAATGGACAATTTAAACACAATACTAAGACGGAAGTGCCCTTGCTTTTAAGGCAAAAGCGTCAGGGTAAAACGCGAAATTCAAATTTTCTAAAGTTTTTTGTAATTTCGAGGTCAGTATCAGGTTGTATTTTTATCTAAATATGATTCGTGAGCATATCAAATGTTTATTTATAATCATCAAAATCATCAATACAACCCTCTAAGATCATAAAATCCTATTGAATGACTATTTCATAAAATCATGACATTTTAGGATGATTTTAACTTACGGAGTAGTATTGCTGATTCTAATGATTATAATTCTGTAAACCCATGTATTCTACGGGCGTGAATCATATTTTAATTAAGATACATACTGACCGTGAAATTCAAATTTTCTACGTAGAGCTACCTTTTCGCATCCCCTTAAGCAACAGATGACAATTTTCTTATGAGTCATTATAGATAATGATGATTCCCCACGATAAAAAATATGTTTTCACTAAAATTAGAAAACATTTTAACAAAACAAGTTAAGTTCAGTTTTCCAAGGGACCCCATCCATAATAGGAACAGTGAACCTTTTAAAAACTATGACAATAAAAAAGATATATTTCTCAAAAAGTTGGGCGATAAACGTGTAGCATGTAATTGGCCGACAATTTATGTGGCATTCGTACCACTTCGGGATTCTTCGGGCGGAATCGGAAAGTTACGAATTGAGTCCTTATTCGATGATAGAAGTTTGTTGCAGTTAAATTGACTGTTTTTATATGTAAGTTTTTTGGCAATAATAACATTGTTTTTGCGACATTAAGCTTTAATATTTTCGTTCAATGTTGCATGATAACATTTTCTGCCGTAATATGAACAGCCCTATAACAATACTTAAGTTTCCTACAAAAATACAGTTCACCGGGAAAACAGTTATCTACTAGAAAATCGTAAATTTTGCTCATTTTCAGTGTTCCGGACCCAAAGGGTGTCATCTTTAGAACCGCAATTATAGCTAGTCAGTTTAAATTTTCATAAAATAATTATGTATATGTGTTGAATTGTGTTGTAGAGCCGCTATCATAGCAAATAATAAAAAGAAGGTAATTTGCTAGGGATAGTTTTGGGCTCTATTTAATATCAGTTATAATAAATAGGAAACTAATTATCCGGCCTATTTGTCAAAAATGACATAATTGTCACAATTTCACGACAGGTGCAGAAGTTTGAACATGAGATGTTTGTTATTTTTTTAAATTCAAAATATTTTATTTCACATAAACCTACAAGGGCACTTATAAAACGTCAGAAGCTAGGTGCACGGTTCCAATTGGTCGTTTCCTATGGAGAAGAGCCGACAAGAAACTCCACGGTTACCCTTTTAAAAATAATTGGTTTTTACAATATTTTCAAATAACAGTGTTAATAGGTATGGGAGGACAGTGTAGGTCTTTCAACAAGTACTTAACAAAATAATTATGGTCAGCAAATATACAGTCCACTAAGCCTACAGCGTTCTCACATTCACAAAATAGAAAATAAACTGTATAAAGATGAATAAATTATTAAAAATAAAAAACGTATTATAAACGAAATGACGTGATTGCTATTACAATTCTGAATAATTATCGTGTTTAATTTTCATTTGGTCGTTTTCTCCCTATCACTTACGGATTTATAAAAAATACCCCGTAAATACATGAATCCGACTTGCATTGGGTGGGTTTACCCTATAATAAATAAATATACTACGCACTATAATGTCAAAGTCAAATAATTTATTTCAATAAAAAAAACGGCACTTTGAACGTCAAAAATGTAAAATGTCAAAATAGGGTACCTCACTAGAAAATGTAGCAGAAATAATAAATAATATTACGCATCCCCTTAAAAAGAAAATCTAAGCTCAATTTGTATTAGATTTTCATAGTCGGCTCATATAAAAATTAAGTTCATTACAATCTTATAAAAGGCTCTTTCAACCACGTTGATAACAATTAATAAGCTCTTAACATTAATGAATAATACTAAGTAATTTTAGACTTTCTAGATGAAAGTTATTTTCGTTACTGAATTGAGTTTCATTAGATTTTCTATCAAAATAAAGTATGAAGGATGAAAACTAGTTTTGAACGCAAGTAATATTACATTTTTTTAAATACTATTTTACATTTGCGCTTTTCTTGAAAAGAAAAACTATAACTTTCTCATAGCATGAATTTATTATTTAACTTCATCAGATTTTTTCCTGCAAACTCTTTTAGCAGTATGCTGCTTATAGAACATAACATCAAGCCTGGAATCAGCGAAAGGTTAGGCAGAGGTATACCTTTTTTTTTTTTTTTTTGGGTGGGAAATCATCAAATGACGTCTCCCGCTCTGGGTGGAGCGGGAGGGCGTGTCAGACTCTTACTGACTAAAACCCACCCGTGTTCCTTCTGTTGCCTGTGCAATGCCAGGGGGCCACGGTATCCCTTTCGAACTAATCCCGCAACCCCGGCAGGAAATGGTCTCATCGGACCCCTTCACTTGCTGACATCTCTTTGAGGCGCGCGTGGAACACAACGCGCCGTCGACCCGGGCCTGGTCCTTACCGGATGGCGAGCTACCCATTGCTCACCGTCCGCAAGCCCGTGCCTACGGGGGCCGGGAATCGGCAATAGATTCCCGACGCCCAGGGCGTCTCCTCCTGCGGCGGCTAGGGGCGTGAGGGCGCGAAATTTGCCTCTCCCTCACGCGTTCCGCCTCCTCCTTTGCGAGCATTACTGCTTCGCAGAAGGAGGTGACGGCCTCCCATGCCCTCTCGCTCCGTACCATGGCCTGGACCAGGGCCGGACGCGAGAGATCCCCGCCACTGATCGCCTCCACGAGGACACGGCGGTGCTCTGCCCAAGCCGGGCATACCTCCACCGTATGCTCCACCGTGTCCTCCGGGCGATCCACGCAGTGATAACACCCGGGCGTTTCCTCCCGCCTTATCCGAAACAGGTACCTCCCGAAACAGCCGTGTCCGGTGAGGACCTGCGTCAGGCGGAAGGTGAGGACGCCGTGGCGCCTCTCCAGCCACTCCTCAAAGAGGGGACTTATCGCCGCAATAGTGGCGTGCCCAGCACTGGGTTGCGACAATCGCACTCTCCATGCCGCCATGAGATCCCGTCGGAGCTCTGTCCGCTGTGCCGCGATTTCTCGCGGCATCGGAGTCAAGCCCCGGCGTTTCGCCTCCTCGCGCCACTCCCAAATATGCGCGAGGACTTTTGCCTCCAGATCCCATGGCGGCAATCTAGCAAGGAGGCTCGCCGCCTGACCGAAGACCGTGCGGTATCCCCGGACCAGCTGGGTGGCCATGACCCTCTCGGACGCGTTCAACCTGCGGGCAGGCCGCCGTCTCAACGAACGCGCCCACACCGGTGCCCCGTACAGGGCCATGGACCGCACGATCCCCGCGTATAGCCTCCGGCAGGAGGCGTTTGGACCCCCTAGATTGGGCAGGAGCCGCTTCAATGCAGCCCCGGCGCGCTCCAGTCTGGGAGCCAAACGTCGGAAATGCTCCACGAAGTTCCACCGACTGTCGAGGACGAGTCCCAGGTACTTCATCGTCGACTCGACGCCGATGTGAACCCCTCCTACCGTTATTTGGGAACCCGACGGTGGCGCGTTCCGAGGACCATAAAAACACATGGCCTCGGACTTGTGCAAGGCCACCTCGAGTCCCAACTGCCGGATTCTGGCCACGATTGTCGCAACCCCGTGTGTCGCTAGTTCGGCCGCCGCCTGGTGCGACCTCCCCTGCGCCAGGACCAACGTGTCGTCAGCGAAACAAACGACGCTGACGCCATTGGGGAGGTCAGGCAGAGGTATACCTAAGGTATACCTTACGACACCATCATCTCACCATTTTATGTTTAAGTCCCATGTAATAGTGGACAAATCTAAATTCCGAACTGCTACTGAGAAATGCTTGATGGAACAAATAACACTTTGTCCGACCTGGGAAACGGACTCAGTCTGCGATCCAAGATGAAAAGTAGCTTATGTCCTTCTTCAGGTCATGATATACCCATGTGCCAAATTTCATCAAAATCCGTTCAGCCGTTATAGCGTGAAAGCGTAACAAACAAATAAACAAACATACTCACTTTCGCATTTATAATATTATAATTTATAGTATTAGGATTATGAAACAAAGATGAATCACAATTAAATGAGATACTGAATGTATTTATGTCAATAATATTTATTTCTCAGTTTCCACGTAAACTTTTTGACAGACGTTAAATTCAATGTCAACATTATCAAGAGCCTATCCTCACCTCAAAAATTCACGCCCAATTTAAATCTCATCTTCTTATTCCTCAATTCTTTTATTTCCATTGACAAACATCAAAACAGCCCATTAATATATAAAATAATAAAAACATCTGTAAAGGCTTTCAAAAGATCTCAACTCAATTTATTTTCTTAAAAAAAATATTTTGCCCAGCCCCCAAAATTATTCTTTTCAGCTTGGACCCGAAATAATAAGCTTTTGTTAAACAGTCAACAATGGTTAAAAAGGTGTTAATTTAAGAATACAGCCATTTGTTAAAACGGAATTACAATTCTAAATCTGTCGACCTATAAAGATATTACGGTTGTAATCTGTAATTCAAAGATCTTTATGAATGTTATAATTTAACTTTAAGGGATTGGAGGTTACCGTTTTAATTTGTAATTAGGTGAAGATTTTAGTGTTACGTAATGTAATGGGCTGAGAGTTAGGGCCTCTTCACACGGTCCGGCTACCGGGTACCCGGTTGCAAATGGTCAGGCCTATCGTCCATGGCGCTACTGAAAAGTAACGTGTGAAATTACCAATGAGTAGCCAGAATGTCACGGTACTAGTATTTCAACGGCGGCGCGGCGGTCCGTAAAATATGTGAATTACTAACTCTTTACATAATTATTAACCATTTTGTAATTGGTTGTATCGTGAGGTAAATGGTGCGAGTAGTAGTAACGTAGTGAGTTTTATGGTTATTCAACATAACATAAATCACGTCTTCTTTGGGCCAAGGGTTGGGTAGAGGTACCTATAGTACAGTAGTAGTAGTAGTGCAGTAGTAGTAGTATAGTGTGTTTAAGTACCATATAATAGGGGAAATGCATGAATTTAATATGAACTGAACAAATCCGGACTTCGGTCTGCTAATGAGAAATTCCAGATAGTTTAGTAGTCGTTTTTATTTTTTACACACTTTAGATGTTGTGTTCATTGCATACTGTGCCAAATACACGTTTTTTCGTTCTTACTAGTAAGTTTGAACTTTCTCACGTACCAGCACAATTTTCCCGGCTTATACATTTGCCACCGGGTAACCGGTACCGAGTATCCGGTACCTGGAGCGTGTGAAAAGAGGCTAAAGGGGTCGGAGTTCTTGTTAGCTAACATGTAGGTATAGGAAGAGGTAAAATTCAAATGAATTTGTAAGAATTGTAGTACGTCTAGTGTGTTCTGTATGTTTAGTAGGTGTCAAATGGAATTGAAAAGCTCATATTATATTTGAATTAGATGCGAAGCGTAAAATCAAGAATGAAATTAACTTATCATTATGAGGGTGTAATAATTAGTAAAAAAGACTGATAGAAGTTGTACCTACAGATATAAAGTTATATCTAATTGACTACCAATTTAAATTGTCCGTATACTCAAATCAGAACTTTCATTCTCTGACAGTTAATAAAATGGCTGTAACACGGCAAATTGACGTAGTGTTATGTTATTTTGATGAACAATTAATTGCCTTGACCGTACAATCAAAGGAGTCGCTTGACAATGAAAATGTTACTTCTTATTTATTAAAACCCAAACTAACCTTCATTTATACCTTTTCAAACGGGTATTAAACTATCAAACCGTCAATGAAGAAAGGTCTTACCTCAATAAGCACAAAAATCTGCATGAATACCCAAGATTACTTCAAAACGGTTTGCATGTTCCACAGTTTCCACAGTTTACAAAGTATAAAACACTGAAGCTTGAACAAGAGTTTTTATGACGCTAAACCGTTGGGGGGGAGCAGAGCTGCGGGATTATGGCGCATTTTTCTCGCAACAAAATTAGCAGTTGTTCCGCTAGAGACTTAAGCTTCAGGTTGTGGGCTTGGTAGGAGCGGAGGTGGGAGCGGATTGGGACCAAGCGATTTTTAAGAGGATTTTAAAGTGTCAAAGTTGTTTGTATGTTTGTAACAGGTTATCTATGGAAATACTGAACCTATAACAAAAAATCTTTCACTGATATAAAGTTACACTATTCCAGAGTGATATAGTATACTAACATAAAATAACACCACGCCTGTAATCCTCGAATGGTTAGGCATAGAATATTTTCATACTAATAAAATGCACTATTTCTTTGCAATATTTATGGAGCTGAAGCCGTAGCGAGCAGATAGTTAATTAATATCTAATGATGAACCATAACTGACACACTTAGCAAATTGATTGCTGAACGCATTTTATTTTATGAAAAAGATGCTGTTACTCACTTTGCTACATTTTCCTGCAACTTGCGCAAAAGCACGCGAGTAGCTTACATGCCATTGTACCATAATAATCTTCTCATAGTTATATATTAAAGTAGTTCCAAGATTCACTCATTAACTTCTCGTTGGTATCGATTGTAGATGCAGGTATATCTAAGGTTAGTGCAAAGGTTTTGTGCATACACTTTTAAACATCGATAAATATTATATTATATTTTTAATATTTATTAGATTTTTTAAAAATAAGTTTAGTTGATGTAGACACGGTGGCCTTAATAAAGTCAAATAAAGGAATATTTTACCGTGTATCTAAATGTGTCTGCAGGTTAAAACACGTAATACAGGTCTGTAGCTTTTAAAAGTATGCACATATTATTGTGCACGTGTGTGACGTGCTTCAAGCTTTCAATATCTGTATCTGCAGTTGACTTCAACGAGAAGTTTAGTGTGAGAGTGATTCTCAGAACTACTAGAGTGTTGTCAACTGTGAACGATACTATTCCTTAAAACTGTGTCGTCTAGATCATTGCTCATTCCGCTTCTCACTGGACAAACTACAGTTACAGAAAAGAGGTCGCTTTAAATTTTATCAGAACGTTCCCATTTGTAGAAGAATTTCAAGGTTTTAGGTTCTAAAGTAGGTATATCATTCGGATACAATTTCGTTTATAAAACAAGGTTTTATTATCATCACCGGCAGGCGTACCTATATAATTATTTACAAAAATATCCCACATTATTTTTTTAGTAATAATCAACCCTTATGTGATGTGTACCAGATACCACTCAATTACTAAAAACGTTTTGTGTAACGCCGATAGATATTATTTATGAAAAAAACTTTAAATTATTAGCGGGCACTGACTGACTGGGCAAAGGCCTCCTCTCTGTGAGAGATGATAATGAAGATGTAACTCTTATATTCTTTATTCCATCATATTATGTTACTGCACATTACTAATGTCATCTCTTAAATCTGAATAAAGAGCTAGAACACCCTTAGAAATTCTTCGAAACACTATCCCAAAAATATATCTTCAATAATTATTTTAGTCACAACCCGCCATGACGCACACCCTCTGCTACCCTAAGTAATACCTAGCACACATGTTCGTGCGAGCAATATTAGGATTATGCAACAAATAAACAGCTTTCTAAGAAAAATAACAAAAAAATCCTAAAGCAAAATATTTTTAAAGTAAACTATGTAAAGTATGTTTTATAAATCCCACTCATACCGCCTGGAGTGTTTTGTTAGCGAAGAAAAGAAAAAAAACCTATTTTTATTCATATTTTCCTGGTACTTTTTCCTGAGGGCGTTTCTATAGTGGAATAATAAAAATGCTGTGATAAGTATTTTAATAAGGGAAATGCATATTTATACTGTGGTTTCTTGGTGAGAAACTGCCAACACTTTCTTGGTGAAGTTATAGCAAATGAACACTAAGCGGTCGTAATATTGTATTGAAACTCTATTAGTATTTAAACTATGTATAAGATTGACAAGCAAAGGTACCAACATATCGGCAAGGGACAAAATATACTGAATGGTCTGTAATAAATGAAGATAATAAAGAAACAAATAAAGAAAAATTGTTTATTCTGCACAAAATTGACGCACATAAAAAAGTAGACAAGATACACACACTAATACGATATAGGATAAATGGATTCAAAACTTAAAAGAAAAGACAAAACGACGCAAAGATAATTATCAAAAAAATATTGTGTATAGGACAATATTGTATAATAGGGTTCATTAGGTCTTGTTTTACGGGTATCAGCTTATGGGTTTTAAAACCTTGGTCTTTTCAATGTTAAATGTACTTTCTTTTCCGAAGGATAATATTGTGAAGTTATTTGGACTTAATATTCCAATATCACCATCAACATAAAGAGCAAGAGTGGCGATCAAATACTCGTTCATTCTCTTCGTAAGCAGAATCCTTTATCTCTGCAGAAGCTAATGAAGTTATTGGCTCTTAATAAATAATAAAAATACTGCCAACTTACAAAAACGCTGCAATATTTTTTCCCAAGCCACAGCGAACATAACAGAAACAAACAAAACATTCTATTACAATATATCGTCTAAAAAATCCAACAAATAGTTCTCAATACAAATAAACATGAGTTAAACACAGAGCACTATTTAATTGAACCAGATTGAACCGGATCGGGCCGGATTGTAGCGCGGATAACCGGTTGATACCGGGATTATTCGAAATACTGAACAACGGTTGCACGGTTTTAAATATGATGTGTTTGGAAGTGTTAAAAAGAAAATTTGTAACGTTTCTGAAGGAGAGAAATGCAATCAACTTGCTATGTATGAAGTTAAACTAATACCCTATAGCTATATTTACCAAAGATCTGAAAACCAATTCCAGTAAAAAAACGTCCATAATGTAGTCGTAATCTCATTTCAGCGACGATGAATGTCAAAAACTTGTCAAAAAATTTAGGTATTTATGACAGATTGAGATCGTTCTTAAAAACACGGAAATTTTCCCTCTGTGGTCGCATTTATTACTCGATACTAATATTGAGACTGGTACTTTGCCATCTTCGAAAATTTCCAAGAAGTAAGAGTTAGATTCTTTGAAAAGTGTTTCTCAGTTGAAACACCTAGAAACCGTCTGAATCTGTTAGGGTTTTCAAAAAGAAAAATGGGAGTCGAACATAAATTATTAGCTTCACTGTCGAAATAATTCATGTTCCCTTGTTATTTAACCACTATTATTATTACACCAAAAGGCTTGTGTTCAGCAGTCTGTAGACGTTAACATGTAAAACGCCTGAATTTAATTAACATGTAATTATTTAAGGTTTAGTTGAGTCTAGACAGCCTTGTTGGTCTAGTGGTCGCACGCGCTACTGCTGAGCATGAGGTCCTGGGTCCGATCCCCAGGTCGGACAAGGTGTTATTGGGTTTTTCTCAGTAGCAACCCGTAGTTTGGATTTGATCCCTGTTAATTCAATTCAATTCAAATTCAAAAGTCATTTATTCAAACTAGGCTGAGAATCAGCACTTTTCGAACGTCAAAATTACATAAGACAGTCCCCCAAAACGCCCACCCTTCACCACTTCCTAGTGCTTTTGCTGGGAAGAAGAAGTGGCGCAACAAACTCCCCAGCAGCACAGCTGTCTGTTCAGTTAGAAAAAAAATAAAAAATGATTCTATACAACAGTATGCAAGACAATTTACAATATGCAAAAAATAATTTAAATTAAATAGCTATAATTAATAGCCATATGACAGCTAGCACACGCCAATATACCAACCAAAAGCATCGAGAACTATACTCAAGCAGAAATAAAAATAACTAAAAGTAAACAATATCTAAAAAAAAAAAAGAAAAAGCCTCCAGGCATAAAGGGCGCGCCCGCCTACATATAGCTGTAACTAGAAGTTACAATTGATAAACTAGGACCATCGAGGTAAAATAAATAATTGTCGAGGTCGCTAGCTAACCACATATTGCAATACAACTCATAAAAAAAACATTGTAATGAGTAGATTATGTCAGCACTAAATTAAAATAAAATTAAAATAAATTGACTTATAAAGTAAAATTATAAACAATTATGTAAACTCATATAACCTGTCAGTAGGTAAACTAATTCTGGAGAAAGAACATTTAAACATTGTCTTGAGTTAATCACAGCGACCATCCATTCTTATCATTTAAGTAGTCGTTGATAGAATAGTATGCCTTTGAACAAAGGTTGGACTTTAATTTAGTTTTAAACGCATTAAAAGGCAAATCTAGCAAAGAAGAGGGTAGCTTGTTATAAAAGGTTATACCAAGCCCAACAAATGAGTTATGAACCTTATGAAGCCGGTGAAAGGGAGCACGTAGTTTATCCTTACTTCTTGTGTTAACATTGTGAATATCACTGTTTTTAGTGTATAAGTGTATATTTTGCCTAATATATAAGATACCTAATATATAAGATGATGTTGATGGCAAAAGGCTCGCCCCCTATTATATGGGACCCTATTATATCGCCCCCTATTATAGCTGGCTAAATGTGGGTGTAGTAAGGTACACCTCTGCTTAACCCTTCGGGGACTACAGGCGTGATGTTATGTTGTGTAGTTTAGAGTAGACTCTAGACAATTACATCACACTATAAGGCAGATAAGGCAGTATCTGTAACTAACAGATCTTTGACAGTCGTTACGTGTAAAAAAATGTCCGTCTGAGAACTGGAACCAATAAGTATCGTGCTACCAGGTAACTGGGTTGTGGAGGTCAGATAGGTGGTCTTTCCATGTCAAATTTTGGTGCTAAACACCATCATTTTTCGTTTGTGTCTTTCTGCCTCCAGTTAGACTAGAAATGGACTTCGGTTTAAAAAGACGCTTACCAAAGCCGAGGTAATTTTTGTTCTTCCCGTCATTGTAATCATTTGCTTGTAATGGACTTAATATTAAAATTTAATATGGGTACATGCAACCATAAACATATACCCATAAACATATTGTTACATCGCGCGCTACCGTAGACAGTGATTTTTAACACCAAAATAATTAAATTGGTTTTCCAGCAATTATTTTTGTACAATGTTATAGTATTTTTATCTCACGAAGCGACGCGCGCTTTACTTGTGGTCTTTTTCTTTTCATGTGGTTAGTAAGTAACTAACCCGGTGTCAGAGTTTTAAAGCCGCCCATGGGCCTCTGACTTGGCTTCACATGCCGTCGAGAAATATCTGTCAGGCATGCCGGTTTCCTCACGATGTTTTCCTTCACCGTTTTTGAAGCAAGTGATAATTATATAATACGCACATGAATCCGAAAACTCAGAGGTGCGTGCCTTGGGTTCGAAATCAAGACCTATGACTTGACTTGTGGTAACCAATGGTACTAACACGCTGCGAATTTGTCCGTGAAGATGAGTAGCGTCTGCACTTAACACACACACTTACAACTTCGCCCGTGTCTCGGACGGTACCGAGAGCTCCTGCGCTTTCACACTAATTCACAGCGTGTTGGCACACGTGGTAACCACAACCGCAAAGCTCGCGTCACTTCGTGAAATAAAAATACTGCACTTAGTTTGATGTACAGAATTTGTAACGGGCCTTTTTAAACCTGTATATTTGGGAAAAGATGATAAGTTGGTACATTTTTACTTACCTTTTGATGGTCATGACTTTGACTCCTAAGCCTAAGCCATTACAAAAGTTACCCTCGTTCTGGATAAAAGTTTTAAATCCGTTTTTCAATACAGCTGCTGATCTTCTCATGTCCGCTGAAAGGGTTCGGATCAGTCTGCAGTTGGGTCAGTGGGTCAGATATGTCACTCGGCTTATGGAAAGTGTAGGATGTATGAGTACGAGATACATGATTGTATTTTTTTGCTTCGCCTTAAGATAGACTGGGAAAACTCCGATTCTCTTTATGTAGCTTTGACTCGTGCATAAAGCATTAATCTGTCGCGCGCGCAATTAGCAGACACAATAGAATTTTATTGTTATCTGTCTCCAATATGAGACACCAGTATTATAAAGGTTAAATAAAAAAATAAACATGAAACGTAACTTTGCAAATGGCTAAAATTCTACGAGAATTTTACTTACTGAATTAACCTGTACCTGCTAGTACTACAACTACCTAGCTATTGAACTTTATAATTTCACACTTGGTGACTCCTACTGAAAAACACACAATGGAATAATAAAAAATAAAAACAAAAAAAAAGTTTATTGACACAAAATACCTTCGTATATACCATACATTTCACATAAGTACGAGTACATTGGATTTTGGGAAAAGGCTGCACAAATAGTGAAAAACCCTGCCTCATAAACTAGGAGAAACCTGCCTACCTGACCTGACCTAGGAGTCAGTGTTCTACTGTAACTTCGTTTACAAAAAATACCTTTAAATAAAGTTATTTTTTATATGTATAAACCCATGGTGACCTGATTTTACTATGATTAAGAATGTGTGAGTATGTGTGTAAAAGGGGGGATGGCTAATGAGTGGGATGGTGTGTGGTGTGGTGTATAAGAGGGGGTTCGAGGATGTGTGTGTGGGGGTGTGTGTAGTCTTATATTGTGTGTTCGTGTGATGTTGCATAATGGTGTTATAAATTAACTATCAAAATATGACTTGATCTTCTCACTACGTAATTACAAGAATATCAAATTGAATGAATACATTACATAATTTTACTTATGTACATACAAACACACGCTCAATTACACACACACAGACACCATCACGTGCTCTCATCAAAAGTCAAAAACTCGTACAAATATTTATCCCGCTGCAAAAATCGAACGGCTGCCAACGTCCTGCTAATTAAGCCAATTAAGAATAAAGGGCTTAACATCATTATTTACAAACTTACAACACTGTTGAATTTTCATTAAAAACATTCGTTTAAAATCCTACGTTTACACGCCACGTCTGGGCGTGTAAACCGTAGACGGAGTCCAACCACATTGTGTTACATACTCGTAAAGTCAGAAAATGTATGGCGTTTTGCAGCAAATATTATTTCGAGGGTATTAAATTGATTTTTTAAATAATTATAATGTTGTACCTAATTAAAAATAATAATAATCAGTCTATAATGTTTCCACTGCTAGGACACAGGCCACCACGCGAATGTCTTCGAATTTTATGTCCTAGGATATGCCGGTTTCCTCACGATGTTTCCCTTCACTGTTTTGAGAGCAGTGGCGATGAAATAATTTACACACAGTAAAGTGCCTGTCTGAGTTCGAACTTATGACATGTGCAACTCGCAAGTCGCGGGAATTACCACTGGGCCACCACTCAATGCTCTCCACAATTTAGTAATTGCGTTGCAAATTACAAATAACGTAAGAAATTTTGAATTTCGCCGGCGAAATTGAAGGAATTATCATAACTGGTTGATCTTTGCAGCTCCTCCCCCCTTTTCGTTTTTCAAACCTCAATTCTTAACCTCCTTTTGTTTTCAACCACAGATCACGCCTCAGCAATAGTAGGCACAACGGCTCGCCTCCGCTGCCGCATCGATGGCCGCTCTTGTGGGGCCATGCACAGCATCAAATGGTACAAGTCTGAGTCCAGACTGTACGTGTACTCCATCTCTGGGAACACGCCCATAGATAGGCCGGAGGGACCTATGAAGGATAGGTGAGTTTGTTTTGACATTTTTTTTGCTTTATTTATCATGGTTATTTTGGATTAAAACGTGTTTTTTTTTACATAATTGCACAAATTACCTACAAAGGTACAAAACACAATGAAAATATAGTCATTTTGTTTTCTATCGTGTTTAAAGATTAGGGGGCAGCAAAATTTCAAGAAAATTGACTATTTAAAGCTACATTTTCACATAATAAGGTCATACTCTTGGGAGAATTTTATTATCAGAATGACTGAGGTTTGATTTTAGCCAGCAAGTTTAGTGTAAACTGCGTCATAAGCAAGTGCTTATGTTTTTTTGAAACGAATAAATTGGGTGGTATACATTTGTTGCAAAAGTTCGTGTGAGAAGCAGCCAGAAAGGCAAATTAAAAGTGAAATTTTGTATTTTATCTTTGCGTTCTGTGATGACAGAAATGGAAAAAAAACAGGAAACTCGAGTACTTATAAACTAAAAGCAACTACTTACTGTATAAATAGTAAAATGGTGGTTTGAAATAATAATATTTCCTTCACAAAAGCTGCCAACCGCAATATTTATTCTTCAAATAAAAGTTATCGACTATAGAAAAATTGACGTTAAGTAGAAAGCAGTAGGTACTTTTAGTGTGTACTTCAATAAAAGTAAAAACGACAGCACTACATAAAGTTGCTTATTGCTTGTTCTTACTAGTTCTTTTTTCTTTCCTCTGAGTAAAACAACTAGAGGGGTGAAGATGAAACTACATGCTCTTAATTGAACCAACAACTATATTTTCTTGAAGTTTTCTTAATATTTTATAGCTTCTCAGTTGTATTAGAGTTTTGAACAAATATGTTTACAAAAAGAATGCTTAGATACCCTTGAATCCATTAAGGGGTTGTGAGATTGATGTAAAAGAGAGTTTATGTAAGATTATTCTATCAGATAAAATAATCGAAATTATGTAACTAATCTACGGGTCGTAAACCAGGGCTATAAGCTCTCGCCAAACTAGAGCGAATCCCGCGCGGGATGCGGGACTAAATTCGCTCGTGACGTTGAATATATGTCAACTTAAACAAACAGGGACCTTATTATGAAGTATTAATGCCATCATGATTCCGCTGCGAAAAAGGGATGGTGCTATAGGTCACGTATAGCTCCGTCACTCTCCGACACCGAAAAAATATAGTATTAGTTGTTTATGATATGGCTCCTGGAGTGACTCTATGCGTGACTTCTAATAATTAAAAACGATCGACGTGAGCTGTCGCGTCTGCATTCAGAGTCAGCCAGAGTTTTTACGTTTCAACTCTAAACTAAATGTCTTTATAATCCAACAGTTCAAAGAATAAACTCAAAACACCACATGAACTTAAATCGGCACAAAATAAACAGCTCAACTAAAGAGGTGATGACGTCACGGCGACCATTGTTCATAACAGCCGCACTTACCGGCTATTGTGCGCAATGACACGGCAATACATCTCTGTCTTGCCGCATTTTGTGAGAAAAATTCTCTTGTATTGTCTTATTTCTGTGGAGTCTTGCTATGTGAAATTTTGCTGTGAGGGTAGTATAGCATTTTCGTTTTGTTATTTGAAGGTGGGTAGGAAATACTCGAAACGAATTGCGGAAGAGGGGATTTTTGTAGAAATGTTGAGTTTTGTTATGTCAGGCACTACTTGATTTCTGAAAACATAATCATAATCAGTGTACTCAGAAATCTTATGTTGATTGTTGGTTGTCTCGAGGACCTAGATAAGTGACAGTCGCTTCCAAAGGGTGTCGCATTTCTTCAACGACCTTCAACAAGATTGCTTTTCCGTAACTTATGACTATCCAATTCAATTTTGACATTTTTCCTTATCTTTACCGCTGGTAGTACTGTATGTCACTTTGTGTAGGCCATCTGGATTACATCAATCCTTTTTAACCTCAAAAAGGAACCTCTTGGCCCTCATCTCACCTGATGGTAAGTAATGATCAGGCCGAAGGTGGAAGCTAGTTTCACCCGGGATCCTCAACCACAGAGGAATTTGCTACCTTACCTCTAACTGTCGAAACACAACAATGCTGCTAACGATGTTGTTAGAATTGGCGACAGACTTAGATAAGATGGTGGTAGCTAGCCAGACGGACATAAAACAAGCCCTACTACCAACCAAACCAAGCAGAAAATTTTGATCCCGCTGGGAATCGAACCCGGGACCTCTGGTCTTGAGATATCTTACCACTAGACCACAGAAGCAGTTCTTTGGCAAATTGACAATTAATATCGGGGAGGTCCTTGCTTAAAAGTTTGTCAATAATTGGTCTAATCTTAAAATGTCAGCATCGCGTATTAATTGCATCGAGGAGGTCAGGTGACAGACACTCAATGTAACGCATTGGAATTTAGCTCAGCAGGTTAGACTGGAAATTGCCCTACAAGGAAAATGCTAGCTAAATAGCGGTTGAAGGTATTTGAAACACCTACTAAATAAAGCATGCAACTTAACCCTATCACTTAATAAACCCGTAAAACCGTACATGTAAACAAATCACTAATACCATTTAAATTAAATATATCCGTAACTAACTAACGTAATAAGTAACAGCTGATCGCATTAATATTTCAACAAATTAGTCTAGACACCCTTTCTGCTGTCCACCAATTCACATATATGTGTAAACGTACACATCACATTGCAATTTCGACCCTAAATGAATAGACATAAGGTGCTTTGAAAGTGCATGTAGTTTGTTGAATCGACCTTCAAACTGGACATACGTAATTATCTTTACTGAGTGTCATTGCGATTTTAAACCTTATGTCCACGTATGTAGGGTTTGAATTGATTTGAGATTTCGCAGTGGTAGTACTTCCAATTTCAGTCCCTATTTTCATACACGTAAGGTGCATGTAATGTGTTGATAAGGTTTCATCGATAAACTTTTCCTTGTAGCCAACACAATGAAGTTTAGACCTTATTTGTATAATGTAAAGGTACAAGTGAATTGCAAATAGGTTGGTTGATCGTATTCACTGTAAAAATAATTGAATTCACAATGCGCTCAAAATGGCGGAGTTATTACGTGTTGAAGTAAATTTTTCAATCATTTTGACTTTGTTTGATGTTCGTTCCGTTGTTTTCGTATTTCGCGGAAAGAAAGAATCGCGGACTTTCTAAATAAAAGTTTAGGCAAATTCAAATTTTATAAACGCAATACGTAGAAGTTCCGAAAAAAGTTTAATGAATGCCTCGTTTTCAGCCTCAAACGGTGTTTCTTAGAAACAGGCTAACTGCAACAGAGGTGTCTAATGTCTCATAGTAATAATAGTACTTTAGGGGTATGAAGAACAGGGTGTAAAGTTCACTCATCCACCATAGAAAAGGGAGGATCCTCCGACCAGACGGGTGTTGTATCTGGCGGGTCGACTGCCTGACTGTCGGATAGTCTTATATATATCATTCGTGCGGTAAACTCTAATTGCGCGATGCAAGATTTGTGTGACGTCATGTCTTTGATGCGTGGTTCGTATGTGGCGGTGTAATCGCTACAGTACTGTGACAAAAAATCACGCCTGTATTCCCCGAAAGGTGAGTAATACTGAGAAATTCCTGATAGAATAAAAACTAATAACATTAAAAAAAAACTAATAATACCTATATATAACCTAATAACATTTCGCCTGACCCGGGAATCGAACTGAGGTCCTCATGCTCAGCAGTAGCACTTGCGACCACTAGACTGACGAGGCAATAATAATAAATAACTGTTTTATTTATTTATCCTAAACATAACAACATTACAAAATTACTGGATACAATTTCTACCCACCAACCTACTCAATTTCCCACCCATTTCCTTAACCTATCGCATAAATTAATTCCAGCAAAAACTCCTTGAGATAAAATACTCATTCATCAGAATGAGTGAACGAACGAATGATTAATACCCCCGTTTATACCGAAAGAAAATCTTGAAAGAGATTAATCAGAAGGCAATAAGAATTGCCGGTATATCGACACGTAATCCAGTCGATCGAAAAAGATGGGACACTGGGCTGTAGGGGGAGGTCACACTGGTAGCGATAAGTGATATATCATTATTATCAGTTTTTGGTAGCAAGTATATAATAAAACTTATTGTGAGAGATCAGAGAAAGAAATTATTGCCAACACTTATTAACCATGTTATGTAATTTTAATAAGTGTTACTAAGGCAACCTATGCGACTGGGGTGATCAAACTTGGACCGCTTTTAGGCTCGGCCTACAGTTACTCGTAGATCTTATTTTGTAATAAGATACAAAATAAGATCTACGAGTAACTGTAGGCCGAGCCTAAACTTTCGAGCCTGATTTTTATGTTTCCAACATGATTCAGGCGAAAACTTAGTACCGGACTAAGTTGTCAGTTTTGAGTGTTGTAAAAAAAACTGTATTTCGATTACTGTTAGGTTTTAATTTCAAAAACCGGCCCGATAGTTTAAACCATGGCTGAAGAAATACCTTGTTTTGTATTCAGACCGGTACTGTCGGCGATCTACCTCAAAATATTTAGGCAGCAAGTGATTGTCGCTTTCAAATCTTCCATATTAAAATGCTGAACATATTAAGAAATTGAAGCTCTTGCAGTTATTTTTCGTTTATATTCGTTTCGTCAAAACCCACGTTCACACGAAAAAACCACCTGAAATATGTTAAGATCGAAAACGATCTCGCTCCTCTCAAGCAGTATAACCCCAACTTATATAGGATTTATTAACGAGTGATAATGGAATCTGTGCTCAATGTTTACGTCATTTCACATTAAAAGAGTTTTTGCATGACTGGGCTCAGGCTTACGGTAAAAAGGGGTTACCTTTTTACGGCAATGCAATCGAAATACTATGAATTAAATATTTGAGAGGCGCTTTGGTGTCTGGACATTAGTCATTAATTTAACATTGAAGTAGTCTAGACTACCAAGGTACCCGATATAGCCCGAGGATTTGGCAAACTTAAGTGGCAGTACATATAAGATTCACCGATTACCGTTGTGGTAGAAGAGTTCTTGAGTGGAGACTGCGAATCGGCAAACGTAAGGTAGGACGTCCTTAGGCAGGTGGAGCGACGATCTTCGCTGGGTGGCTGGTAGCAGCTGGATGAGAGTTGCCGAGAATCGAGCTGAATGGCGAACAGTTGGAGAGGCCTGTGTCCAACAGTAGACTGCCTTAGGCTGATGATGATGATGGGCAGGGCACATTACTCGTAGATCTGATGACCGATGGAGCCGAAAGATTGTGGAGTGGCGACCGCATACCGGAAGACGTAGCGTTAGAAGGCCTCCCACAAGGTCGACCCGATGACTTTGTGAAGGCCGCAGGAATCAGCTGGATGCGGGAAGCACAGAATCGGTCTAAGTGGCGATGCTTGGGGGAGACCTATGTCCAGCAGTGGACATCTTTCGACTGAAATGCTGATGATGATAAGTCTAGACAAGAAAAAACGTATTTTTGTCACATTCTTTAAAGTTCTCTATTTCAACTTTACCCCCTTATGCTAGGGTTTCCTATGGTTGTGGTGGCCGCCACATAGCGTTCTCAATTTACCGTCAAATGACGTCACTGAAAGGTTATTTATGAAAGTAAGTTGGTGATTTTCCCTAAAGAGCGTTTTTGAAGTAAAAAAAATTTTTGTGCCGTTGTGCACTTTTTTGTGATGGGTAAAAAATGTTAAACTCGCGTCAGGACACGTGACCTGATCGAAAATTCGTAAGACGGAGGGAGACTAGACCGGTGCAAAATTATTCCCTAACCATTCCAAAATATCAAAAATGCACAACGTTTTCACTTCTGCCGGCTCTCCCGGAGTGCAACCCTAAAGTCAAACCCCGCTGCCATCCTTTTCATGACGGCCGTCATTACGGCCGTTATATGGCAGCCACCGCTCTTATAGAAACCCTTACCTTTGTAAATTAAATATTTTTATCAAAATAATATCTGCATTTAATTATTCATATTAAATATTGGAGGAGCTCGTGGCTAAGTACTAACAGTCGCATGGGTCGATCCATCACTCACAAATAAAACGCTCATATTTTATTAGAGTTACGTGTTTTTACACGTATCTCTAATAAAATATGAGCGAAACCATCTGGCGTGTTGTTCAAAAGTAATAACAGTATTAATTACGTAAAATTGTTTCATTTTCATTTCTTTTATGAATACCCGTTATCACTTGTAAACTAAAGCCTTAATCACCCAGCCAGTCTTACCAAGGGGTATCATGGTACCCAGTTACTGAGTTGTTGAGGTCAGATAGGCAGTCACTCAATGTGTGTGATGTGTGTGTGTGTGTGTCAGGTATTCAGTTGCATCCAGTGAGACTGGAAGCCGAACCCCCACATCATAGTTGGGAAAAGGCTCGACAAATGATGACTTGTAAACTAAAGCCTTAATCACCACACTTGTTAGATTTATTGGTGATTACTCTATGTTATTAAGAGGCTCACGCTGCCCATCATGTCACTTGAAATAACATCACGCCTAGATTATTCAAATGAGTAGGCAAAGGTGAGGAACGCCCATATTTCGCCAGTTATGTTATAGCTCCATGTAATATTGCCATCTAGCGGGCTTCAATCCAGACTCCTGGCGGCTACAGAGAAATTCCTATCGAAAAAAAAAAACTAGATACCTACTCTTTGCTCAACTGAGATATAATAAAATTCTTAGTCACATTATTATGTTGAAAAGGAAAGTTAGTCACAGCGCACCTTTTAATCCAAGATGGCTGCCACATCATAATAATTCACCCAGGGTTCCCTATCCATTTGCATAAAATTGTAAGACCTAATATAACTTAGAATAATTTTGTTTGGCGTAATTATATTTTCGCATAATATAATTACGCATAACAGCTTACGCATAATTTTTTAGGCATAATTTCTTTAACCATAATAATGATTAAGCATAAAGTTCTAAAGCATAACTTTCTTAAGCATAATATCCTAAAGCATACATTTATTTACGCATAATGATATTAAAACATAGTTTTATTGAATAATTTTGTGGGTTTTTGTTTTGCTGTAGGAAGCATGAAGCAAGCAAGCATACAGCATGCAAGCAAGCATACAGCATGCAAGCAAGCATACAGCATGCAAGCAAGCATGTAAGCAAGCATGCAAGCAAGCATGCAAGCAAGCATGCAGGCAAGCATGCAGCAAACAAGCAAGCATGCAGCATGCAAGCAAGCATGCAGCATTCAAGTGAGCATGCAACATGCAGCAGGCATGGTTTCTGTCACGGCTCCGGCGCTGCGGGCCTCCGGCGGCCCCACGCGTGCTAATCGTCACAGACGGCTTTCGCTTACCACCGCAGCTTCGGCTTGTTGGCCGGCTTCGCCGGCCAGCCTCAGACGCGGCGGCTCGCTCGCAGCCGCCTGCTCCTCAGCCCGCGGGCCGCCTTGCACCTACGCGCCTACGCGATTTTAAATTACACTCTAGGGGTAGGACAAACAAGACTACGTGGAGTCGGTTTTGCAGCAATTCGGTTCTGTCACTAACTTTTGTTGCACAGCATATTAAATTTTTAACCAACAATATTATTTAATTGTTACGTAAACTATAGCAAATTGGTTTGATCAGAATTATGTATGGGGCACTACAAGTTCACCACCACCATTTACACCCAAAGTCTGGAGTACGTATCTACTAGAAAAGGAAAATATATATATTATTATTATGCTAATAGTCATTAGGCCTACTAACGTTATGCGAATCAAATTTATGCCAAAACAAATTAGTCTTTAAGATGATTATGCCAACATAAAATGTATGCCTAAAAAAATTATGCCGAAGTATTATTATGCCAAAATAAATTGTGCCAAAATCGTTATGCCGAAGTATATTAGGACAAAGAATATTATGCGAAAAGAAGGGATCCCTTCACCCAGTCACCTTCTCGCCTCAGCAATGTGATAGAACAGTAATAAACATGCATACGTACCACTTTCACAGCCTTACGTGACGTCACACTGAGCACGTAGCATATTACTACGGCGTAGCTGCTACGGCGTAGCCTCACTACGCCGTAGCTCTAAGGTAATTCGACTCAATTTAGATATCTCGATAGTACGCCGATTGCTTTACCGACTTTTAATAAGGCTTTGAGGACAAAAGGGATTTTTGTGTAATCAAATTATAATTTGGTAGACGTTGTCTCATAAATATGTAGAGGCAGACTATTACGCACTTTTATTAAATTCTGCTGAAGGTTTTCGTCTAGATATATTATTATTTATGTAATTTCGTTGATGTCATTATTTTTGACTGATCTAAGGTTAAAAGGAATATAAAGGTGACATTTTGTAGACCGTGGCTTGTTAAATATATTTTATTGTGAGATTTAAAAGAAATCAATATTTATGATTTATTTTGAAGAAAAGAATTACTCAATAATGATAGATAGGTATTCGTCTGGATTCTTATTTATTCTTATTTATGTTACACCGCAATTTTCTAAGAAATAAACCTTAAAAATATTTTTTGTCCATTATTGGCTCAAAATATACTATGAAAAAATTCTTTATTTAAATAGTTGAATTCAAATTCAAAAGTTATTTATTCAAACTAGGCTGATAACCAGCAGCACCCGCAATGCAAAGATCAAGATCTGCCATTACCCCCCTCGCCATATTTAAGGGAAGGAAGCAACCCGACCCCCGACGCTACCGCAAGCAGTGACATCTAAGGGAGCATGACGAACTGGCTGCCGGTTGCTCAGGCAAAAAATAATATGATCGATTGTCGAGGTCACTAGCTAACCACATATTACAATACAACTAATAAAAAACATTGTAATTAGTAGATTATGTCAACAGTAGATTACTTCAAACAAGTAGATTATGTCAACATTACAAATAGTAGATTATGTTGCATTGATACACCTGTTTTAAATCAAAATACACAAGAATAAGCAAAAAACAACAGACACTTTACCGTCATAAAAAATATAGCCAGCCACTTCTCCAAAAAAATAAGGAAATCTAATAAAAACGCGCGATGTCTTTGTGGAGAAAAAAGGTAACCTCTACAACTGACATTTACCGTAAAATACAGGTGCCATAATAGGGGAAAATCCACGAGTCCTGAAATTTTAATATAGCCTGCAACGTTCCCGGGAACACGACTGACAACCTTTGTGAAATTAATAAATCTTTGTCGTTACTGGTTTGTGTCTTGACTTAGTGATGTTTGGAGGGTAGGCAAACAATTTACGGGCTGTTTATGTGGTGTTATATGAATCATGGTTTGACTGGCATATGTTATTTTCATGATAAGGGAAATTTCACCAAACGTTACAGCTGCCATGTCATTTTAATGACAATTCGAACCGGAGGTCTCAAGTTGTTAAAAGAGCTGCAGGTGGGTCCTACATATAATGGGCAATCCACCTACCCAAAGAGGGTAGCAATTTTTATTTCCAATTATTATAATCCAAAATAATAAAAAAACAATAAAATCAAAAACTAGTTAAGTAGGCCAGCGTAGCCCTGAGTCCGGACTGCTCCGGCCTGTTGAGAGCGATGTTCTTCTTTGGGCCACCAGGAGACTCCCGGGATCCTTAAAAAATAGTACGTAGTCATTCAGTCAATTTGTGAAAGATCTTGACAACAAAGAGCTACTGTGCCTAATAATTGAGTAAAGTACATAACATAACATCACGCCTTGTTTCCCCGGAGAGTTGGGTAGAGGTATACCTGTAGTAGGTACACCCACATTTCGCCAGTTATGTTTAAGTCCCATGTAATAGGGGGCGAGCCTATTGCCATCAACCGGACACAAATCCAGACTCCGGGCTGCTACTGAGAAATTCCAGATAGAAAAACCCAATAACACTTTACCCGACCCGGGAATCGAACCCAGGACCTCATGCTCAGCAGTAGCGCTTCCGACCACTAGACCAACGAGGCAGTAATATAATAAAAAAAGTAAAATAAATATATTGTTTTTAGTACAAAAGTGTTGATGTAACAGGCACGTAAGATAACTGTAGTTTGGCAGTGATTTGTCTAAGTGTTAATAATATACAGCAGTCACAGTGTCCATCAGGGTTACACTTCGAGTAAAATGAGGCTTTTAGTTATATTGTTAAAACTCACCTTCGGGATTTATGCCTATTAAGGCGCAGGGTTCCAAAAACGGGGTTTTTTAAAGCAGTGTATCTCTTAAACCGTAAATAATTTCGACCAAAAAAAAAAAAACATGTTTTCAAATCTTATTTTAATACAGTGATGGAACACAAATCATACTTAAACATACATTAATGCTTAAAAAAATCTTCAAACACACCTCTTAATTTTCTTTAAAAGCAGTTTATACCTTCACTAACAATTATAATTATAATAAAAATATACCATAAAATGTCTAATGTCAACCTGCATTTAGTGATGGATTATGATGAGTAGTAATATGAGCAATATGATGAAAAAAACCACGAAAAACATTGAAAAAGTACAAAAGTGTGGTTATTTTCTTTACTCTTTACACGTAAAGAAAAAGACAGAGACAAATGCAAATCGGAACCCTGCGCCTTAAATATCACACAAAATAGAAGTCAAGGAAATTTCATTTCGCAGCATAAAGGATGATTTTTGGAAAATCGTAGATTGTCCAGTTTCTTTAGTAAATTACTTACACAGCACACGTATTACCATACCTCTGACAGGACACCTAGACAACTAACACCATTACCATCTCAACGAAAATTATCCTAAGGACACAATCAAAATCGACTAACACGATCTAAATTCTAAACTCGCTGGTTCTATGCTAAACCGTCAAGTTCTTAGTTAACGAGTCTGCATCAGTAACAGTTTAATAAGCTTATTTTAACTCCAGCGGCAGTTACAAAGCTTACTACTAGACTTAACATTGTTACTACAGAATTAACTGTGAGATTGTCAGCTAGTTAATTAGCAGGGAAAATTATGTATTGTTGTGTTTTAATTTAGCTCACAAAATAAGCCCTGGAGGTAGGTAAATATTTAGGTAATTTTATATATCCACAGTTTGCTGCCTAATTTTCATTCCGTTGGAATGATTCTCAGTTGGTGAAAGCAGGCGTGGTTGTCTCGTTGGTGCAGTAGTCACAAGCGCGACTATTTAGCTTGAGTTCCTGTATTCGGCCATGCCAAGTTTTAAGAGTTCTTCTCCATAAGAACCTACTACGCTTTGGAATGGGCAACTAGCTTCATCTTTCTGACTGATCGACCCCTTGACAATTCAAAAGTACCTGTAATTGGTTTATTTGGAATAAATGATTTGAGTTTGAGATAAATTATTTGCAGTAACCAGAATACAATAAGCAGTAGCTTGCAATTCGGATTTGTTGTAATAGGCTCACCCCAATTACATGAAAGTTAAAACGTTACAGGCAAATTCTTATAAATACCACAGTGAATAAGCCGGCCCAGTATTCAACTAATATATCTTATATAACCTTTATGCTGCCTCGAAAAGCCAACATACAGTGAGTGTTTTCACGGTACAAGTTGCTTGCTGAATTGCAGAGTTCAACAATTAAACTGACTCGCGAAATGCAGATTCAGCACCTCACGGTCCATCTGCCTTAACAAATACCTCTGCTCACAATCAAATATGAAACTACCACATTCCAAATGAAGCCATTGGCACACCCAACAATAACAGGCAGTCTTAATTGGACGTAGTTCGGTGGCGCCTAATTAGCACATTCTGCCGCAAAGTTGAGGTTGTTTGACTCGAAATAATTACAGTTTAAACCTTACAGTTGCACAGGATACGGATATCGTGCTTACTGATAATTTTATAACGTTTTTAGGAGGATTAGAGGAACAGTTATTATGAAATTAAGGAAGGCTTGGTGGAGGATGTTGGCTTTTAGTGTTGGGTGCATTTTCGGATGGTATTGTTGCTGTAATTTTGGAGGATAGTCACGGAATTTTGCTAAGGTAATGCGAATGTTAAAGAGGTTTGAAAGTTTTCTTATGTAGAACAGTAGGAATCGTGGAATATTTGATGTTTTGTTCTTCTTTCAATCTACATGCAAACGTGTTAGTAAAGAATCGTTTCTTTCGTTACTCAGAAAGTGTCCACTTTGGCTGTTTGATTTAAGTTATTTTGGATGAGTATCGTCCATAGAAACGCATATGTAACCGTGGATGCACAGCATAATCTTTATGTTTGATTTCTATTTACATTAGTTATGTAGCGAGTTTAGTTTAAGTAGAAAACGATGTGTCCAAACGTCAATTCTAAAGTGTCAGTTTTTAATTGTTTTGTCTCACGTACAGACGTGAAGGGACTCAACTTAAATGTCTTTAACTTAAAACTACAAACACCACAAAATCTTCAAACCCCATACATCACTCTACTGCCACTTTTAATCCAAAACGACTCACCCAACTTGATTAGTTCGAAACTGAACCAAGCTTAAGCACCAGTGTATAAATCTGCTGTAAATCCGTTTTGGAGCTCGCTAGCCTACCCACTACTTCCACCCTTGTACGTTGATTTGTACCGGTCGTTAAGCGTTTTTGGAGCGTAATGGCACTTGCATGTAGGTCATACTGATTTCGGGTATTTGATGGGATGGGTTTAAGTGGCATTAATGTATTATTTGTAGGTATATTTGTGGAACTTGTTACGCTGGTAAAACTTTGAGAAGAAATGACAGAATTTTGTCAGTAACTCAAAGAAGAAAGGCAGTAATTTGGGTGTCGCACTTAGACTTCGCGTACACTCGTAAAAATAATCTCACAAGATATTTTTTTAATTATTATTATTGGGTTTCGCCAGAAACACGTTGCTTGAGAAGCAAGTGGCTCAAAAACCAAAGACAGTCTAACAAAAGAGTTTATTATGTAGTAAACCATTGCGTAAACAGTATATGGCATTCAAATATGGCGGAAGGAAATGGTTCTAATAATGGCTACTGAAGGGAAAAGGGGCACTAGTAGCTGACTTCGTATATTAAGCCCTCTACACATTGAACCTCTAGAAGAGCGTCATGTCCTATTGTACTCTACACACTTCTATGCAAAGGAAGCAGACATAATTACGTTATGATTAATAAAATGTCCTTTGTTATTACTACTAATGTGAATGTCCTCCTAACTAATATTATAAATGCGAAAGTGAGTTTGTTTGTATGTTACGCTTTCTCGTTAAAACAGCTAAACAGATTTAGATTTGGCACACAGATAGACCATGCCCTGGGTAAGGACATAGGCTATACATCCTAGATCACAGACGTTGCGGGTCATTGATAGAATAATATATAGGTAAATCAATGAAAACAACGCTTTTTGAAAAAGAAAACTAAAAATACGTCCAAAAAATAATATGGAAGATATAAATAAATATGGTTATGGTTTGGTATAATGAATAATATGGTTGCCCTGCAACTGCAAACTAATAGCTTTGCGTCGTGCACCGTACACGGCCGGACGGCTCCGACGCATAAAGCTTCCCACGACACGTGTCCCTAGATAAGTCTGGCAATATCGAAAAGGAGGCCCATTGGCGGCTTTTAAACTCTTACACTCGCTTATTTACTAGCCAACTGAAACGAAGAAGAAGAGGAAAAAAAAACAATGAAAAAGGTCGTGAGGCAAGATCTAGAGACGTTGGTTAACATCGCCCGACGTTTCAAGCGACTGGTGCCGCGGGTCATTTGTCCAGTGAATGCGTGGCTTTATTACTGACAATACTTGTCAGTGGGCTTAATTGGTCAACTTCCAACTAGGTATCAGTCGTGATGTCATTTACATATATTTTCAATATTAAGTATTTAAAATATGTTTTTGCCAATACCTATATCTTATTATATTACACCCTAAGTACGAACTATGAATAAGAATCAGTATTTATTTATTGGTGAGAATGTAGTTTCACATAGTATGGATGGGCTTTTAATTATCAAACTCCTAGACTAGCAGCCAGGTATCCATTCTTATCATCATCGTCATCATTCTCTTGCCCTTTACCAATTTATTCGTGGTCGGCGCTACAAGTCTTTTTCTTCCATTTCTTTATTAGTCGTCATCTCGATAGTCAACGCCTTTCTAGCCATATCAGGCATCCATTCTTATATCAAGAGTAATTTCTCAATCATAAAATTCTCCATAAACAAAGCGAACCAACAGTAATTACATTACTTACTCCATAAACGTCAAGAGTATGAAATATTAAATAAACATAAATCTTAACTAACATAGAGCTTTAGTTATGCATAAAAACTGCATAAGCCACCATTTTTATTGCTACGAGTTTTACGACCACATAAATACGAACCGCTTCGCGTCGGTTCGAACTAGTTCTGACCGGATACAACCAGTTATGGCCAGAGTGGTGCCAGATTCAATATCGCGATTTGAGGTGAGTAATTAAGGGTGGAGCATCATGTGTGGAATGTTTGTGGCAGTTGGCAGGTCAAAGTTTCAAAGAGCTCTTTATTTCCAGTATAACAATGGTACAGTTCTGGAATTCAATAGACTGCTTTTCTGCAGAAAACTAATATAAAAGAATTTTGCATACTATGCCTGTTGAAAGATTTGTTAATAAACAGAATGAATACGAAAACATTAATGCAAAGTGAATTAGGTTAAAATAATAAGCTTAACCCCGGTTTTCATCATAAATAAGTTTATCATTTAAATACTTTGTGAAATATAATCCACTATATACAATAAAAAAACAACCAAATGTATTAAAAAAATATCCTTTTTTTAGCCCAAAACAGTAAAGCCATATTATAAATTAAGTTAATAATACAATCACAATTTGGCAACACCAGAGGGCCGAAATTGGAACTAATTTACATATTCCATGCACAATATTTCGTTCATTCGCTTTAATGGGTAGTTGGAAAACTATGCCATGTTTAAATATACTCATTGGCTCTTACCCACATGGGTCAAATTGACTATCTTCAGTGCAATCAGACACATTTTTATATCAATAAAAAAGTCTACTAAAAAGGTATAAACAAGAAATCACATACAGACAAATGAAAAATCTGGTTTCTCACGGCATACGAGTAAATCGAACAGATTACGTCTTGTTTAAACCTTTTTAGTTGACTTCTTTGTCGTAGTTCGGTTTTTTTACATTTTTTGTGGGCATAATATACCATATATTTGAATTGTGCTAATTATGTCCTTTTCATTTTATACCCATGACTTTTTATTTAAATTTTAAATTCATGACTTTATGTTCACCACAGAGCAACAAATTTAATGTGAGTTACATATTACCTATAACCAGCGGACGATCAATACGCTTCCAACGATACCTCATTTGTCAAATTATAATAAGTAGTTTAGAAGTTATAAGGGAACAGATGAACAACACCGGTCAAAATCATAACCCTCCTTTTTGCTTCGCCGTAGTCGGGTAAAAAGTGACAGAAATGGCCGATGACCTATCCTCTATTAAGTGTTTCGATGGCAATCTATCTCAATCACAACGGCAACACATTGTAGGTCAATGCCCACCAAAGATGTGATCTGTGAGGTACAAGAATATAGCTTTAGATTAATAGTGCGTAACAATATAAGCAATACTGTTTTACTGCAGAAAAAACCCTCCTTTTATACAGAAGGAACAAGCATTATATATCACCCTGCTCATTAACTAATAACTTGTTGGTAAAAAAAAAGATAAAGAAGAAAGTGCCTTTTATGTGCTTAATTGAAATAAATTATTTGACTTTGACTCCAGATTTTTTCGCATTTTTTTTTGTCGCAATTTATGAGCAAAATCACTTTAGAAATAACATTATTCGTTTCAAAAGTACACTAGTACCTGCCACGGTTTAAGCCGAAACTTGCCCTAAATTCTCCATCCCACAAAATTACAAACAAGGCTTTGTAACATTAAAATCTCATACTGCCGAAAAATAGGCTCCACTATTGCCCCAATTACAGCATCATGCAGTACCTCGCTTGTCCGTTATTTCGGCAGAGTGTAGGACAACGCTCAATTAGCTGCTACACTGACGGTATTTGCGACGGCGAATTTTCGATTCGCGCCTGTGGTGCTCAACTGTTTGTTTTATAATGAGCCGCTTTCATACTGATATCGTAGTCAAGTTTTAGTTTATTTTAACATAATACCGGTATAATACCGTAGTACAGTTGTAGACAATCATCACTCCCTTGCTCTTATCTCAATTTATTGGTGATCGGAGCAACACATATTTTCTTCTATAATTCTCTATTAGTCGTCATCTCGGTTGACACCCATTTTCTACTACTCAAAACTTTCTTCACGAAATTTGTAGAGGATATAACAATCTGTTGTAGAAGATTTTACGAATATAGTATAACTTAACGTTCCCATTAATTTATACTCAATGCCCATAGAATACCGCGGGCATAGCGGTAGATATGGAAGGAATCTAGATAGTTAAAATCAAGTTTGTCTGTATTTATTTTATGTGGAAGTCAATGATTATTTGATTTATAAAGCAGTAAGTGATGTTTAGTTAAGATACTTCGGAACGTTTCTTGATATCGATGTTAGATACCACTAAAGTCAAACTTATATTCATCCACCTGCCAATGAATAGTCAAATGAACAACCAAAATTTAACTTTACTGTTGGCAAAATATGGAATAGCAAAATAGTAAGCGAAAATGCGAATCGCCCTAGTCAGAAATGACTCATGGTCAATGGATGTATCAGATGTCGGCCAAACTCACCAATGTGGCCTACAGTTTGAGAATCATTGTCATCACCGATATTTGTTTAACATCGCCAACAGTTTGCAAATGGGTCAGTGTATGTCATAAGCGTTGATTTAGCAAAATGTGCTAATTATGCATCAATTTTGGTCAATATTTTGCATGAAAGTGGTCCTCCTATTAAATTATCTTATGATATAAATTTTATGTCATCTCTTTATATATTTAAAACTGCACTGTTAAATACTGAAAAAAATCGTGTTGTGCGCAAAGCGAGGGTTCCTGGGTTCAATCTCCGGTCCTGGTATGTTGTTATTTGACTTATCCTTAAGGTGAAGAATTGGTTTCACGTGTCATAATTTCTAACTTAGAGAGATGTATTAATGATTTATAAAATTATTATCCTGTAAGAACATATTATTTGTTATGGCCGGGAATCATATTTTGATCAAGACACAATCTGACACTAAGAAATTGAATTTCGCGGGATACCTTTGCGCATCCACCTTAAGAAACTTTTTATAGCTTAGAGTCTGGATTTATACCCTGTTTAAGGCAATATCCTCACTACCTTTTACATAGGACTTATTATATAACTGGCGAAATAACGGCGTATTTAATTTATGTATTATGTGCCTACGATTCATTATAATCTCAATATTCCCTGCAGAATTGCCAGTTCAAAGCAAAATTACAAGCGTTTATGTTCTATTTCTCCAAACAGGAACACTATTCCTGAATATGTACTACAAGAGCTGCAGTAATTACTATAAATACAGGATGATAACTGTGTGAATATCATGTAAACAGAACTGGTAGAAATTGAACCGATAGAGGGGAATTTGTACTGTTTCAGCTGGTACCTATTTGCCTATGAAACTTAATTATCTGAAACTAGCTTTTACTGGTGACTCCGCTCCTTGAGTCTATCCTACAGGAACCATGCATCGATATAAAAAGTATGCCTATGTCATACAAGGATCCATATACTACCTATATTAAAGAAGAATAAACCAACAAATACATTTCACATTTATTAAAACATATAAAGTCAACTAAGATTACTGATTTGATTTTTCTAAAGATCAGACAAGGCAGACTGAGGAAGTAAAGATTACCGACGTTTTCTTACTGCTTGAAAATTTGCAAATATTATATAGAATGAGTCATTTCCTAAGTTAGTCTTGGACACTCATTACATGCAGCAAAATCATAGTGAAGGCACCTAGGTCTTAACATTCTGAATCTTCAACTTACAGTGAGCAACCGTGGTGATCAATGCTCCGTTCTTTTCTGCATTTACAAAAGCTGATATTACAATTCAAGGTTTACTTTAGTATAGAAAAATCTTTACTATCACAAAATATACATAGCTAACTATAGGTATATATATTATGTTACATAATATGTTATAATTATTATGTATGTTACTAACAACTGTTATAAAGTAACATACATAATATAACATTTTTTCCGCGAAGCCTATTGCCATCAACCGGGCACAAATCCAGACTGCGGGTTTCTACTGAGAAATTCTAGAGAAAACCCCAATAACACTTTACCCGACCCGAGAATCCAACCCAAGACCTCATGCTCAGCAATAGCGCTTGCGAGCACTAGACCAACGAGGCAGTTAATAAAGTAACAGTTACACTAGTATTAATAACAACACTTTTCAGGCTAGAAACACCTTTAAAAGTGTTATTTAATAATGATTACAAACTTATTACAACACGAGGCAAAATCAATTCAAATTAAATCTCACTGTAACAGTAATTAATCGAATATTCATGAATGATTTCACTCATAACGTATTATGCAATATAACTAAAATACAGACTACAGAACTATGATTGAAATGCCTTTGAGTTTCGGAGCTTTTGAATTTGAAATGTTTTGATTGAACGAATAGTAGTAACGGGAAACATTCCTAATGTGAATGAAATGCTTGCAATGTAATATCGGAGGGATTAAATACGTGTTTAAAATTTGATGGGTGTAAAATCGGTTTGTAATCAGTTTCCGTTTTGAGCTATTACAATTTAAAGGACAATTTTTTTTAAAATAAGTAAGCAACTTCAGAATATCCGAAAAAAACAACAAAAAAACTTACTTTTTGCTACAAAGTTGCGTTCATACCGCTCCCAAATACGGCCGTTCCGGTTTAAAACCACCTCAAACCGGAATTCACTGGTTAAAACCAGTATTTTCCGGTCGGCCGCCCCGTACATTGGGGTCAAAGGGTTAATATTATTATTTACTTATGGCGGACAAAAAGCATCAAAATTTATTTTGATACTTTTTTTCTAGGGAAAAACGTTTTTACAAGCTTTGGTCTTGTTGATGTTACTTTTTTAAAGATTAAATAATATATAGTTGTTTTTTTTGCGAAATGAAATAAGTTATCTTTTATATCCTTTGACTTATGATCCGTATAACACGCAGGGTCTACAGTAGCATAATAAATCTAAGGACTCAAAAAATTAATACCGAGTACGAAGGAAGAGCAGTGGTCGCCCAGCGGTAACGGCCCGGCTTACGAATCGCAGGTCATAATTTGAACCCAGGCAGGCAAATTACTTTATTTCATCGAAACTGCTCTCAAAACGATGAAAGAAAACATCTTGAGGAAAGCAGAGGTATGTCCTAGAACTAAAATATCAAAGACATGACATGTGACATCCACCAACCTGCACTGGGCCCGCGTAGGGGATTATGGCCCACTCTCTCTCAAACTCAAACTCAAAGCATTTGTTTAATTAAACCCTTTACAGGCACTTTTGAATTGTCAAAGAGTCAGTTAGTCAGAAAGTTGAAGCTAGTTGCCCATTCCAAAACGTAGATCTCTATGGAGAAGAACGGGCAAGAAACTCCAAGGACACCCTTTTAAATATAGAAATTACAAAATCCTGGGTACCTACATTACTCTTGTTGATTCTATAATTATGTGAGAACAATGTAAAAAAAATATATAAAAATCAAAAACGATTAAAGATAAGCCCTGGCAGATAAGAGATGACCAGTTTCAACTGACGGCGCCCGTTCACGAACATGACGCGTGGATCAGCGCCATCCAGCTCAACCATTTTGTAGGGAACCGAATGATCCAACACACTCGCCACCATCAGCGAGACATTTAAGTGAGCATGACATTCTCTCAACTACCCTGCTCTTTCAAGTCAAAGTACAACACAGTAAACAACTCCATTGTACTCACTTTTACAAAAATTGAAAATAAAAATGCGTCTAAGTTATACAAAACTATAGTTTGCAATGAGAGGAGATTCTCATCGAGAGGACTCCTTTGTCCCAGCTGTGGGAACAATATAGGCTGATTATGCACATATTTTATATTATTATTTAATTATGATTATTATGAAGGTGAATAGTTGACTTAGCCATCATCCTTTGCGGTAGCGATCGCAAAGCGCGCTATGGTATGCGATAATATCAATGGATATTTGTAAACATTTCCTTACATTTTACAATATGCAACATAATAGAGGCCAGCGTAATAACGTTATCTTCAAGTATCTTTCTCCGACTACAAAATATACTGCAATGAAAATTGCATTCCGCCTTGTAGGTCGACATTCTTTAGTCAGTATTTCATATATTTCAAACAGAAACGGGAAGGACAAACAGTAATAGGGGAAATATTGCATTTTTTGCTGATATTGAAATTGTGAGTATATATATTTGAAAGGGAGACAAACAGAGGAGCTTCACATCGATTGTGTTATGTATCACAACTAAAATATAATACGAGACATCTTTGTAAAAAGGGTTGACTACTTCTTTACATATTTTTGCTGCCGAATAGCCAGCTTGAAACCTAATAATTTAAAACACACTGATAGTGGCGCTTGTGTTCGAGTATTCTGTTTTCTTCGAAAGGGTTACGCGAAATTACTAATAGTGGGTCCGTCAGAGTTTCAGCCTGGAATCTAGATTTGTGCCCGCTTGATGGCAATATAAGCTCGCCTCCTATTATATGGAACTCCAACATGACTAGCGAAATGTGGGTGTACTATAGGTACCTACATCTCTTTGGTAGGCCTTTAGGAATACAGACGAGTGGTTTTGTTGGAATATGTCTTAATTAAACCCTCGTTGAGACAATATTTAGGTAAACAAAACTACCCGCTGGATACCGTAAATATCGATCAATTTAGCTGATTTCCATCCCAAAATTGTCAAGTACGCGAATAGGTAACTCTTGCAAAGCGATAACCAATGTTCTGGAGAGTTGCCAGTACACTGCAACGGAATAAATCTTTGCCCCACTATTTATGCCAAACGTGTTTTCAAGCAGAGCTTTGGCACTAATTGTTAGTCTTGTCAATTATAAATCGTCCATTAAGGTTAATGGGAATTAACTAGAGAAGTTTCGTGGAATGGCGAGGTTAGTAGAATGGATTGAAGATGAAAATTTTATTTGAGAAAATCCCTGTTGTGTAAACAAATGAAGCATATAGTGCATTTTAACTTTGTTTAAAAAAAAGTATTTTTTTGTGTCTGTGTTAAATAAACATAATTTCTTGCTTTATTTAATTCATGATTTGTACTGTAGTAGATAAGTCATTAATTTTCTTCTCAAAATAATTCACAAATAAGAAATACCTATTTTAAATTTGTTTGTAATTACATAACTAGTAGAGAAATGCTTCCAGCTTCTTGCACTAATACAGCCGTTGGTTATTCAATTCATATTGTTAATTTATTAGGATTTACATTATTATTATTATTATCTAATCTTTGTTAGACTATTGTGATTGTGGCATTCTGTAGTTCCTGCCTACCCCATTGGAAGAAGGCGTGAGTTTATTTATGTGATAGAATGATGCCGAGTTAACTTCCTAAATTTCATTTTTCTTCAAATCCCATGCATCCTCAGATTTTTTCGCTCAAAATATATTCCCCCGATTCCAAATATTCTGGACATTAACAAAAAAGCTAAAAGGGTCGGTTTAAATCGTTCTCAAACAAATAATATCGGTTATTCAGGTCTCGTCCAAACTGTTTGGTCGACACGGAGTGTTTATTGTCCCTGTAAGGGTGAGGCTAAATAAATTTGAGTGGGGCGCCAGTTATAAGACGATGCAGGCATGAATTTTGAGTGGGTGAGCCGAAAAATATTTTTGGTATTTTATGGTAATTTTTGGTAGAAAACAGCTGGAGGGCGAATGGTACTTGGTTATCCAAGGTGAGGTTATTCCTCTGTTAATATCATAAGGGGAAAATGTTGAGATTTTTAGAATTTGACTGGTATTAATAATATAATTAAGAAGGTAGTGAAGAGGAAGAACATAACATTGCAAACGATTTTTGCTGAATATGAGCTTACACTTACCCATCCTCATCCCATCCCATCCTACCCTTACTAAAATTTAAAATGCGAAAGTAACTCTTTCTGTCTGTGACCGTTTCACGGATTTCAACGAAATTCGGCATTCCGGTAGACCATGACGTGGGTTAGGACATAGGATACTCTTTATCCCGGTAGTACGTTCCCGTGGGATAATTGCGGGCGAAGTTACAAATAAAACCTACTAAACTTCGTTTAACCCCAGAGACAAATTTGACAGGTGCAAATGTCAAACTCCAAATTCAAAAAACAAACAACAATCACTTGAAATGTCAAATTAGTCTTAGGGATTAAAAAACGAACTGTATACCATGCAACCATGGAAAATTTCTGACCTACACGTGTTCGAAGCCTACTTACAAACAATAACTGCTTCAGTTCGTTTTAATTTTTGCAACAATATAATAAAACATCATCATCATCATCTGCCTAGCCTTTTCCCAACTATATTGGGGTCGGCTTCCAGTCTAACCGGATGCAGCTGAATACCAGTATTTTACATGGAGCGACTGCCTATCTGACCTCCACAACCCAGTAACTGGGTAATACGATACCCCTTGGTAAGACTGGTTGTCAGATTTTCGGGCTATAACAAAACATCACTCTTTCTCATTTAATAAAACTTTTCTATTTCATAATTCATAGTCTATAAGAATAAATAAGAATGAAAATCAAGTGTGTGCTTATATTTAACACAATAATTTCTGTTTCACAGTTCTGAGCTTAACGCAGGAACCAGGTAAAGTATTTTTTGCCACGTACTCCATTACTGTTAATTTCAGAGCTTTAAAGTCTTTCTAATTAATTTATTATTTTATTCACTCGATGTGTTATAGATTTTATAAATCACACACAAGATTACTCTTGTGTGCATTACTCGTGATCAGTGTTATCACTGGTAACAAATATGTATTTTTATTTTGCTTTTTATGTGTAGAATTCGTATTTCTCGTTGGTCTAGTGATCGCATCGCAGATGAGGATACCCCCTGTACTTAAAGACTTGTGGGCCGGCCAAAAGAGCAGTGTGCGGTGCCAAGGTTGCTGATGAGGATAAGGGTGATGACCAGGTATGCGATGTCAGGTGGACGTTGAAGCCGTTGGCTATATATACGTTGTATATATCCCAGTGGCGCGGTAAACTCTGCTTGTGCGATGCAGGATTTTGGGTGACATCAGTGTGATTAGTAATTCGTAATTCGCATGTGGCGTTATAGATTGCCACCACATACTTAACACTGCTGCTTATCCCTTTCGATAAATACAGACGTGATGTTATGTTATGTAAGTACAATATTTGGTTAAACAACCAAAACGATAGCTATCAAATAAACCAAACTGACGATGGCAGATATCTACGTATCGACGAACGTAATAGGGAATTCCAAAATGCTGAGTGAATGCAGTGTATGTGGGCGGGATTTAATCGAGAGAACAACATTTATGTACTAAAATATTTCGTGTGTGCATTTGTTAATATACGAAGCTGTATTGATGTTTACGAAATGTAATTAATTTAGTAATAGTTATTTTCCGATTCAGCTGCATCCGGTGAGACTGGAAGCCAACCGAACAGAGTCGGGAAAAGGCTATATAGGCAGGTGATGAGTGTTCCGATTCTTTTTTCCTTTTTTTGGTAAGTAATACCTACGTTGTACATATACAAAAATAAATGTTTGATAAATGGTCACTGTTCAGTGGGCACTTAAAATATCATGTCCAACGTATCCTGTCGCCTCCACGATGCTGGAGCTCATGGACATTACTGAAGGTGGCAAACTCTTAGCCAAATTCTAGGCCAATTCTATATAATCTGCCATTAACACGATATAAATAACCTTTATTTAACAATATTATACCAATTTCACAATAATAATTTTTTACATATATTAGACGTACGTTTGTTTAGCTTTTCAGCATAGGCCTCCCCCAGAAACTTCCACGGTTTTCGGTCGAGAGCTTTTCTTGTCCATGTCACACCCGCTGTCTATTTCAGGAAGCCAAAAAAAAAATTGCATTGATTTATGCGGAAGACCCAGGCGTAGAGGGTGGGCTAAACTTGACGCATATTAGGAGGGATCGGTCCATATTGGCTCAGGATCGAGTAGAGTGGAAAAAGGAAAGGCAGGCGTTTGCCCAGCAGTAAGACAATACAGACTGATTATTATAATATATGTCTTTATAATTAAATATATTTAACCCCGCTTGCACCACAAATCACTAAATGAGTTTAACGCTGTACATGTTATTAAAAACGTCGTTCTGTTCTCAATCGTTTGCAGATGACAGAGACAAAATGATTGTTTAAATAATACAGGCTGACGGACCTCTAAAAGAATAACCAAATATCCTTCCACCAACCCCTAAATGTCGTCGCCAAACAATCACAATCAATAGCCGACGGCCATATACAAAATAATGAAGTCTATGCAGACCAGCCCAATGAGCCCAATAACCGAGCCTAAATAAATAGTCCATCGCCACCGGAATACTGAAGAGTATTGCCAGCAAAGTGTCGCGTCAACAGTTTTTTTTATCAATGCCATATTAATATCGTAGTGTTTTGTGAGGAGTTTGTTAGAAGGCTTTCAATTCCTTTCCAAGAATGCTAAAAAACTGAGATTATAAATAATATTGGTCCTTTGCTCCGCGTTTTATTAAGAGTCTATTGTTTAAGGGGTAAACAAGCCATCCAGCATTCAGTGTTTTGAATACAATAAACTAATTCAGCAGGTAATTATGAAAAAAAATATCAAAATGACGGACGAAAGTTAGTTCCATAATTAATAAATAACGAATACCTTCCCATTTGTAATCATCGAGACGGCGACATTGTGTGTTCAAGGGAATGGTCTTCTAACGAAATTGGTACGAACAAGGTATATAACAGATAAAATAAGACCTAATACCAAAATTGGCAAAATAATTTACACATAATTATTTTATTGGTCATAAGTATGATGCCAGTTTACTTTTCACACATATTTTGGTTACTAAAAGACGTCAAAACCAAACTTTAACAGCATGGAAATTGGATTATCATGCTGTAAAAGTAAATCCAATACATGCATAATTAAAGACCACCACCTCACTGATAAAAAGATAATAATAATCTTTGGAAACCTCTAGATAGTTCCACGTCAAGTATGTAAATCCCGTATTGAAATATTAACCAAGTTGATATAAAAACTTCTAATATATTCAATGGACAAACTTCGCAGCACCGAAGAACCGTAGTTTTGTCGCAACTTTAAATTATTTAAGTTTTGAATGCTATTTTTTTATTCGTGTATTAAGGAATTGTATTGATTTTGTGAGGAAGAAGTGTCGGAGTTGTCTCGATTTTATAATACGGTTTGAAACGAGCAAGATTTTCTGTAGTAGATGATTTCAATTTATTTTCATATGTTATTTCATAAAACAACCGCAAACATTTATTTGGGAATTTCACATACTTTGAATTTATAATATTATTATTTTTTAAACAAACTGTACATACTTACGAAACTAAGCCTCTTAGCATTTATTTATTCGTCTGCCCCAATTATTCTATCTTATTGAACGCATTTAGCAATAAAACCGCCAATTTAGTCACCCTACGTTTTTTTTTACATTTACAACTGTAATTAATATGGTGTCCATAATTCATAACATAACATCACATTTGTAATCACTGAAGGGTTAGGCAGAGGTGTACATATAGTACACCCACATTTCGCCAGTTATGTTCAAGTTTCATGAAAACCGAGGTGAGCCGTTTGCCATCAACCGGGCCCAAATACAGACTCCGGGCGGCTACTGAGAAATTCCTACGTATTGCAGAGTAGTAACTAGTAGTTACCTATCTTCATCATCATCTTCATCATTGGGAGCCTTGTTCCAACTGCTGAATAAAGGCATTCTCCGTTTTGTGCCATGCTTCCCTGGTCTACGTGAGTCTCATCCAGGTCTTCCCCGCGATCTTCTGTAGGTCGACCACCCACCTGGCCATTGGTCTGCCCACGCTCCTTTTACCGTTTCTTGCCAACAATTCCGTAAGGATGCCTTATTTACCCCCTACACAATATATTCTTAATGAAAATCGCAGCAAAAGACAAAAAAAAATGTAATCTCCTGTTCTACCTGTTTCTCTCTCTATCTTACTTTATAAAAACCGGCCAAGTGCATGTCGGGCTACGCACAATGAAGGGTCCCGTAGTTGGGTTGAATTTATCCCAAGAACAAACTTAACATTGTAGTGGAAAAGCATGTTCTCCCATGCATGCTATTTGAGTTCCTAGCGACAAGCCATTTCATTTGATATGTCACAAGGTATACTTAGCAAAACTTATTTGCCCCCAAAAGTGACCCCCATATTCGAAATTCATTTATTTACGTTACATGTCCGTGTTTGGAGCACAGAAATACATATTATGTGTGTACCACATTAGATTCGGACCAGATTGGCTGTGACAGAAGGACAGATAGACCGGAAGACACACGAGTGATCCTATAAAAATCACAAAACTTTCAAAATCATCTCTACATACATATAAATCCCATTGACTTTCTTACCAAAATAAGCATCACATCACATTACTACTAAAATCTTTCCACAAGTCCTCATAACCCATTCTCATAAGAAACCCATTAGAGCCTTCTATACAATCGGCACGTGCGCCCCGGAGGACCAGAATGGGCAACAGGACCAAAATACAACAGTATCGCATTAACTGCTATATATTTATACGATGTTTGGGTCAACCGATATTGAAAGCCTACGAATATATTGTGTAAGGTCTTTTTTGTATTATTTTCTATAGTTCTCTTTTTTTTTGTACATAGAACCACGCTTAGGATTTTTGGTGCTACCTACTTAATATTTTTAACGCGTCCATATAAGCAACACGAGGTGAAATGAAATAAAATATTTTAGTTTTTTTTTTAAACCGTAAAGCTTGAAAATGTCAGTTATGACAGGTCTAGGTCTTCAAGATTTTGCTATTCTCAGGTTTAAAATAATTATAATTATTCAACTGCATTTTATTAGTCTGGAAACCAGTCCTGGTACCGCCAACCACACAAGAATGAAAGTTAATGATAGTATATGTCCTCAAAGGGCAGAAATAACACAAAACAGAAAATAAACACGCCTAGTCATTTTTCAAGCGGACATTTATTTAAACATTGTCCAAGAAGGCCCAAAAGGGACTCCATAAATCCTAATGCCCAGTTATAGCCTTCGGGGTAATATTATCTTGTTATATGGCTTGATATGTGTATATAATAATGTACTGGACACGATTGGGATATCTGTTGTTTTTGGTCCTTGGAGGCGGCAGAAACGAATACTTCTAAATATTTGCCACTGGGATTGTTTTTAACGATCCGGGTAGTATATGATAGTGTGGCTGTATCCCAAACATACAAAGTGGCCTACTGATGAAATAAGTATTTAAATTGTTTACATTCATTTATAAACTCACGCCTTCTTCCCATGGGGTAGGCAGAAACTATAGAACGCCACATGCTACGATCCTTACATACTCCTTTTGCCCCATTTACGTTCATACATCTGGTCACACACACACGCCGGTTGCGAGTACTACGCACCTGACCTTTCTGGATTTGTTTTTTTGTTTTTGTTTTTGTTATTTTATTTTTAGATTATGCTTGCGTAGGCATTGCATTTTCAAAATCATTGGGTAAACTAATTTTCTTAATTTAATTGTTAGGCATTAAACGAAAAGAAATAGACCATAAAAAAAAAAAATTACAAACATGCCTTTGTCTGTTTTCAAGCCAACAGTTATAAACCCCGACTGTTGTGTCACGTTCTACTTTTATGTATTTCTGTTTCCTGCCAAATATGTGAGGCCTTGAATTGTGTATTATGTTGTGTGTGGCTATTGTCCGAATTCGGACAGAAAGACCCACGTTTGTGACGTGGGGCTTGCAATTTTTTTAAGGCCTAACTTAACTTTATATCCATAATATTATAAAGCACAAAAGTTTTTGAATGAAGAAACTCAAAGACTACTGGACTGAATTAAATATTCTTTCACCTACTTACTGGTGAAAGAATATTACAGTAGAATGCTATAATAATAAATTATCACTGAGTAACATAGGCTTTAATTTACGCGGGCGAAGCCGCTGATGGAAGCTAGTATCTACAAAAAGATGTCGAAGTCAAAAGTCAAAGTCAAATCCTTTATTTCAAATATCCTTTTAGGGCACTTTTGATGACTTTGTCTAATTGACATCGGGCGTGGGTTCAAATATCGAAAAAGAGATACCGTACATCTTCTTCTTCTTAGGATGTCGATGGTAATCAAGATAGAATCAGCCCAGAATTTGGTTAAGAGGGCAACTTCAGTAGCGTCCGTCAATTCCTTTAACGTACTAACGTACATTATTAATATTAATAGGCTATTCACTTATCACCATTATGCTTGAAAACATTTCAATCTACCTTTACGAAAACCCTATCGGAAAAGGAGTTGCCTGACGGAGTCAGTAACCGCATAAAAGGTCAAATTTACCTTACAAACTGGAACGTAACAATGTTTAAAGGCAAGGTCAAAATATCTAAACTTATAGTATAGTTGGTGCATCTTAGCATGGCAATAAAGGTCATTGCACCATTTTCAGTAGTGTTAAACGTTGGCCACGTTAAATATCGGTTATGTACGTTAACGGACTTTATTCCGTTTTTGAAAAATCGGTGTCAGTCAACAAATTTACGTGGGTCAATGACCGCCACTGCCATGTCAAAATGCACCAACTTATACTTTAGTACCTACTTTACTATCTTCGGCAAATCATGCTCAAAATGATAAAATTAAATGATGTTTATTCTGTAAATTGGTTTTTAACAAACACGTCAATAAAATATTTAAAATACTGAATGAGGTCGGTGTTTCCTATATGACTACTCTGAAAAGAAACACCGAAATAAATTCAGAGGTCACAGTCTCTTTAAATCCAGACATTGTCATTATCTTGTTCAGATCATGTGACGACCATCCACCACGAGATTAGTGTGTAAGATGATTTTTTGAGGTACCACACAAAATTTAGTGGACCTGTTCAGTTACTGCAGGCGTCGCAGGTGTCCTGTAGCTCAATTAAAAATGATTCTTATGTCTGGTCACATTAGGGTGCGTTTCCACTGAAGCGGAGACGAGTGGAGCTGAGCAGAAAACCTGCACTAATCGACCAATCACAATGGTTAAAATACTTATCGCGTCTCTCGTCTCGTCTGTGATTGGACGATTCCTGCACGTCTCCGCTCAGCACCGCTCATCTCCGCTTCAGTAGAAGCGCACCCTTATGACATTGTCACACTAGTTAACAATAACAGCAAATTGTGTAACACTAACGTACTTTATTTGCCTATACAACATCATTGCGATCAGAATCTAGTTCAAACCCAACCTAATAACATAAACGGGTAATAATTCAGGCAGATAACCGTAATGAGATCGTGCACCTACATCACAGTATCACTGAAGCTATAAACACGTGATAACATCTTGTTTTAGCTAGGAGTTATGTCTGTTCCTATATCTGACCGATGGTTATTGATAGATCTTACCTCTAACGACCAGCTACCGATATACAATTTGATCTATTGCCAAATATCGTGTGAAGTGTTTTTTTCGTAATTTGACTGCAAATTAACGGAGCGGGAATTAATAAAGCTTTCAGGAATCAATTCGATACATAGTTTTCATTGATATATTAGCTAATAAGACCTAATAGGATCCTTCATAATCATGAAAAAAATGCGTAAATAATCATTTCAAAGGACCGGAAATCAATTTAGAAAGTTAAGATTGTCAGCCAAAAGTGTAATTCAAAAACAAGGCGGTCTATTAAAAAGTAAAAATAAGATATTTTTACTCCAGCAATAAATTGATGAGGCATATTTTGGCATTCTACCAGGCATTAGATTTTGGGGATATATCTTCAAATCTGTTATTACAATGCGGTGGGAAGTATCTTATATCAATTTTATAAAAAAACTAGCTGTACCCCGGGGTTTTACACGCATAAGTCTCAATCCCGTGGGAATATCGGGATAAAAAGTATATCCTATGTCCTAACTCCAGTCATAGTCTACCCATGTGCCAAATTTTATTGAAATCCGTTCACCCGTTTCAGCGTGAAGGCGTTACAAAGAAACATACAAAAAATCTAATATTTTCTCTTCATAATATTAGTTTAGATTGAAAGGGAAATGCTTCACATACTTGATATGATAAAATAGGAATGGTCAAGTCCATTTTAAACTACCCAGATTGTACAATCCAATCACCAGGTACAGTCAACAACACGCTAAGCGTTAAGAGTACTATTTTCGACCAAGTGGCAATCTCACGAGATTCAACGACGATTGTGTTCATAACTGTACAGGTACGCCTTACCTAGTGATTTTTTTTAGCGTTTACGACCATTTTTAATCGACGTAAAAAAGGAGGTTCTGTTTACGCAGAGTATATTTAATTTTTTGCTGTCATCTGTAATGCTTATAGAAGTACCAAAAATAAAATTTTATTGAGTTATGGCACGATTCATAGATCACACTTTAACTTAATTTTGCTAAATAAAGTTTCATACTAATAATTATGTACCTTAAGCATAAGCAAATAATGTTCATATTCGTGTGAATCCTTAACATAACTTAACAAAGTAAGGACAATATAAAATGTAAGCGTCCTATTTTAGACAACACAAAAGTGAATGGGTGTTAAACCCTGCCGGCAGTCGTGTCGTGTCCGTCACGTGTGTGCTAAATTAACTGCTACATTGTTCGAACAATCGAAGTGCAATTAGATGCCCGTTGCTACGTATGTAGCGTTAGCAACGTAAAAGCGCCAAATTCATTTCATAATTATTACTTTTAAGAATCCACTTACTCAATGCGGCTTGATTTGCATTGTCTGGTGAGAGAAAATCCGACTTTATGTGTTAATGAAAAAATCTTGTTACAGTGTGGCTATTGAATTCGCTGATTGTAACATTTTTGAATTGTCCTAGATGTCTCGTATAGTACGCAGAGCTTACGGGAATGAACTTGCTAGCAAAATAAGTTGTTTTGTTACCTAAAGGCTTAACCATACATAAGGCAGCCTTCAATAACTTGACGCACAGAAATAGAAAAACTCTCCAAAACTCGCCCTGCACCAAGTAATATTATTACTTTCTTAATAACAAAACTTTTTTCCCAACTATTCTGCGAACGGTACCTGTAATTGATACATCCACACGCCAGATACGGCTAATTGAGGGTAGGCAAAGAAAAATCGATTACATTTCCCATTTGGGGGTAATTTAGATCCTTTATACGGAGTTCTGCGCCGTAAAACTGGCTAGTTGAAAGTCATTGGATTATGGAGCTGTCGATTTCGAATTTCGAACGAAGCCGCCATATTTGAAGTTCTTTGTAGTGGGGGTGTGGTGAAATTAATGTTTGGATGTTTTTGTTGTTGACTGTACGTTGTGTTGTGTGCAGTTTTGACGAATGCGGGTTAGCATTATAGGATGGGGTTAATATTTTGGTTCTCAGCTAGTTTTAGATGGAGTTGAAGGTGGGAAAGAAATATTTGGGCATACCTAGAATAACACCGTGTGCAATAAGGACGCGTTTTCGTACGCATTTTACTCGTGCGAACACATACGAACACGCACGAACGATCCCGACCTTCCAAGAACTAAGGGAGCGCGCAGACTGAGTGCGAGTTAGTCGTACGTATAAGTATGTATAGTTCTGACGTCCGAAAACAATCCGAACTTCTTGATATTTTTCGTGCGTTCAATGCGATGTCACCGGAACACTACCTATTTGACGGAGAAAAATCTATTCAGTGTGCGCACTGAAGGCGTACGACCACGATCTTACGAACGATACAAATTCATGTCCAAAGCTCGCACGAGCTTTTAAGGTGACTAAAATGTACCTACTAGCACAATATTGACACAATACAAATTCAAAAGATGATGAGGTACGATTTTTGTGTTGATTAAACAAACCAAACCAAACCAAATCCGGTAGTGTTGCTTAATCGTGCCCAAGGGGTATTTTGACTATAATAATAATATAACTTTAATATTTTGACATCAATTACTATTTATTTGTTTTGTATTTTGTAATTAAATTTAGAATGACTATAAATTATGTAAAATGTAATTAAATGTAATCTTCTATACCTACAAAATTTGTACGCCGTTATTTGCAAAACATGGACGCACACAACATCTATTAATTCAATACCTTGCATGTCTGATGAGCCAGTTTATGTAAACGCATGTTTGACAAATAAATTATCTTTATCTTTTTAAGGTTCCTAAACTGCTCTAGTTCATTGAGCCAAAAAGTATGCCTTAAAGTTATCACATTTGTGACAAAAGAAACCATGCTTTAAACACATGTTACACGAGAGCGTGCAACGTTGCACGTCAGAAAACAACTCCATAACAATTAATGACAGCTTATTAACCTTCCCTAGTTTTACATACTTAAGTAAGCGAGCAGCTCAGATTACTACACGCAAAACAAACATTAATAATTAATATTTATTGCTCATATTATGGTAATTACGAGAATTATTTACACTGAAGAATTGCTTGAAGTTTACTAGGTTTTATTGCTAGGTGGTGAAAAAGGTTGCAACTTATTATTTCTGCTAGCTGTCCGCCGTTTTCCGCGTGACGGTCGGAAATTATCCCACGGGAGCGTACTAACGGGAAGTATCCTATGTCAAAACCTGGTCAGCGGGTCGTCTTAGGCGCAGAATTGTAGGAGTTGGAGTATAGCCTTAGGGTCACTTTGAGCAGTAAAGAAAACAAAACATATTTCGGAGACATAACACAGATACGTGGGCACGCCACTAATGCGGAGATAAGTCCCCTCTTTGAGGAGTTTCTAGAGAGGCGCCACGGCGTCCTCACCTTCCACCTCACGCAGGTCCTCACTGGACACGGCTGTTTCGGGAGGTTCCTGTTCGGTATCAGGCGGGAGGAAACGCCTGGGTGTCATCACTGCGTGGATCGCCCGGAGGACACGGTGGAGGTCTGCCCGGCTTGGGTAATACTCGCGAAGGAGGAGGCGGAACGCGTGAGGGAGAGGCAAATTTCGCACCCTCACGCCACTAGCCACCGCAGGAGAAGACGCCCTGGGCGTCGGGAATCGATTGCTGATTCCCGGCCACCGTAGGCGCGGGCTTGCGGACGGTGAGCAATGGGTAGCACGCCGTCCGGTAAGGACATTTTTTTTTTTGGGTGGGAAATCATCAAATGACGTCTCCCGCGTGTCAGACTCTTACTGACTAAAACCCACCCGTGTTCCTTCTGTTGCCTGTGCAATGCCAGGGGGCCACGGTATCCCTTTCGGACTTTCCTGCAACCCCGGCAGGCAATGGTCTCATCGGGCCCCTTCACTCGCTGACGCTCTTTGAGGCGCGCGTAGAACACAACGCGCCGTCGACCCGGGCTTGGTCCTTACCGGACGGCGAGCTACCCATTGCTCACCGTCCGCAAGCCCGCGCCTACGGTGGCCGGGAATCGGCAATAGATTCCCGACGCCCAGGGCGTCTCCTCCTGCGGCGGCTAGGGGCGTGAGGGCGCTAAATTCGGGTCTGCCCGGCAGACCTGCGGTTGTGTTCCACGCGCGCCTCAAAAGAGATGTCATCGGATGAAGAGGTCCGTGGTCCCTGGCATTGCACAGGCAACTGAGTCTGACACGCCCTCCCGCTCCGCCCAGAGCGGGAGAAATCATTTGATAATTTCTCAACCAAAAAAAAAAAAAGTCGATACATATCGTTTTTTTTTTCGGAAATCTACCCATTTTATTGCAATATCGGGTTGAAATTGACCATAGAAACCATTTTGACCATTTTTTTTTGGTTCTGAAAAGGATGGTCCTACAATGCACCGTTTCCGAGTTATGAGCTTTCGTTTTTTTATATATAAATCGCTGATAACGCTGAAAAATAGTAGCTCGGTTGAAAATCTTTTTGGAAAGAAATTGTTGGTCTAGTTGAAAACTACAAGATGATATAAAAAACCCGCGAAATATTCCTCATCAGGTCATGGTCCGTGCGCCAAATTTCAACCAAATCCGTTCAGCGGTTTTTCTTCGTTTTTGAGATGATGATATTGTCTTTTATTTAATGTTGTTTTCCATTATGTAATTAAGATCACTCCATATTATTATAATGTATTGTTTTTATTTTTGATGGAATTAAAATTTGCAATGTACTTACTTACTTAATAATAAGTATGGACATTGTAATAATAACATAGGTATAATAAGTAATTTTATAATGTACTTAATTTTGAAAAAATAAATAAATGTATGCTATAAATAGTTACCTTTGTTTGTCACGAAATAACAATGCCTTTGAACGTCAAAACGCTTGTTCACATTTGAAATGCATAATTGTGGTCCAGGCTCTTTGTGAAGAGGGCTCCGTGAAATTCTAGTGTCTGTTTGTCGTTATTCAGGTTACACTATAGTTTTGTAGGTAATTTTGAGCAGGCTATATGGGAAGATAATGCAGGAAACTCATTCTCGATAAACATGGACTTGAACCGGGCTGTAGCCAAATTTTAGCGCCTAAGGTAATCGGATGGCTATGGTTCCTGTGCTTGGGTCAATGTAACGCGTTCCCTGTGGAGACGAACACGTTCGTCGAAGTCAAAGGGGTCGTAGAGGGCCGGAATCTCTTTATCTTGCTGCTCGCCAGTTTTGATACGTTTCACAAGCGGTGGTGCTATAGTAATGCAGTCGTCAAATCTCTGCAAAACACCACACCTTTTTTATGTGTAGTATGAGTTTTATGTATCAAACCTACTATAACGTCTTCTTTCAAACGCGACCACTCCCGCTGAAATCCATCAATTTAATCAATAAATAAACACATCGCGCGATGGTTTAATTAGGTCTGAAGGTGTCCTGCGCGCGATTACAGCGCCATTTGAGCCAGCAACATATGCACTATCGAGTAATGGCTTCTATAACTATAATCTTCTATATAGGCAATAAAATAAATATCGGCAGGTATGCTTCCAAAGTAATAAGCGATCTTGCCCTAATTTTCATATTCATTTCGATATTATGGTTTTGCAAGTAACCCCTGACCGAAATGAAAGATGTTTCACGTCAAAAAAGGTCCAAAAAGATTCATATTTACAGAAAAAATTACTACACTTTAATATTCTCTTCATCCATGGTAAAACACATCCATATTCTGTCTAACTATAACACGAAAAACTCGTGTCCCTGTCGACGGCTTACCGCTTTTTCCAAGTTGGTAACACGTCGACAATAGCAAATCCTTTAATCCTGGCTCTATGGAGTTCGGGATCGTAGTTCGGAACTCGAAGCCTGGGTTAAACCGATACGTGACTTGTTCGGGGCGCCGTCGTCGCGTACTCGCCTCGGAAGGTGTAAATGACCCTTTATTTTCATTCTTTGTATTATACTGTGGATTTGAAAATGAACTTCTATTCTTAAGAATGGACATAATCGTAATTGACAGTCGTTACCGTAGTCTGGAGCCGGTATCGTGTTACCCAGCAACTGAGTCTTGCATCCTGATAGACTGGAAGCTGACCCCAACGGAGTTGGGAAAAAGCTACGTAGATGATGATGATAGACATAATCGTAATCGATTAATGTCCACTAAAGTCTGTTTAGCGTAGCGGTTCTGAAATGGACGTAGGCAGGACACTTGGCTGGATTGTGATGGCAGGTGGAGCAGAGCTATAACGGAATGGTTGCCGAGAAACAGTAGAGGGAGCGTTGGCAGACCAATGGTCAGATGGGTGGATGATTTGCAAAAGATCACGGGGAAGACCTGGGTGGGACTCGCACGGACCAGGAAAGCATGGCACAAAAGGGAAGAGACCTATACTTAGCAATTATTGGAACAAGGCTGTCAATGATGATGACGAAAGTCTGTTTAAATTACTTAGTCAACCATTTAGAATAAGGGCTCCTACATCGCCACATGCGAACTACGTATCAAAAACGTGACGTCACACAAATCCTGCATCGCGCAATTAGAGTTTACCGCGCGAACGACATATATAAGACTATCCGACATCAATCGTTGGGCAGTTGACCGCCAGACACGAAAGCCGTCTTGTCGGAAGATCCTCCCCTATAAAGGATGAGTGAACTTTACACCCTGTTCCTCATGCCTCTGAAGAACCAAGCCAGGCAGTGGTAAGGAACAAACAGAATACAACATCTGTCTGTCGGTCTGACAACCAGTCTTACCAAGAGGTATCGTATTACCCAGTTACTGGGTTGTGGAAATCAGATAGGCAGTCGTTCCATGTAAAATACTGATATTTCGCTGCATCCGGTTAGACTGGAAGCCGACCCCAACATAGTTGGTAAAAGGCTAGGCAGATTGATCGATATCAGTGTCCTATCTCCAGATATTAGGTTTGTGTATTATTCTTAGCACCCATTCATGACATAAATAATAATTCTAGTCAGTGTTGCCACAGTTAAAAACCCACGTACATTAGTTCTACCTACTTTATCGAGGAAGTAACCAAATTAAAACAGTTTAGATTGTAACATGCAATACAATAGTTTATAATGTTCATTTCATTGTTGGAATGTTAATTAGCGAGTATTTTACGTAGCGTTTAACACGATGGTTATTAAAATAGATTTTATCAACGCGACTGTGTGACTAATGGACAGTAGGTATGTCGAATTCTGTGCCAGATTTTAAAGGCCCTGCCACAGAGTAATACAGATGGGGCACTCCCCAAAAGCATTTAAATAAAAAGCTCTTGCTACGACACAAATAAGTGCAATTCATGTTGCACAGCGCTAATTATCTACAGTTATATTCACCTAGAAGTTGCCTCTTTTTCTATCGCATAACTCTTAGATCTTCTGACCAGGTTACACTCACTGACTTGACCAAGCAAGACGGTCCCGCCGCGTACCTTTAGCTTCATACCTAAACTGCGGAGTGTCCCTTCTATATTAATCTGTGGCCTTTTTTTTTTTTTTTACTTTTTGGGTTGGAAATGACTTCTCCCGCTCTGGGTGGAGCGTGTCAGACTCTTACTGACTAAAACCCACCCATGTTCCTTCTGTTGCCTGTGCAATGCCAGGGGCCACGGTATCCCTTTCGGACTTAATCTTAATATAAATCTAATATATCTATATCTAATCCATCTTCTTTCTTGATATTAATCTGTGGCCCTGCCAGTCTATTTTGTAAAATATCACCTTAAGTGAAGTGAGCTGTCATTTCACCTGATGCTTGAAGGATTGGATTTGAGGGTGGACTGGATTGACACTATTGTTTTCACGATGAGTTTACAGAATAGATCGTTAGAGCAAGAGTGGTAAAACAGTTGTTAAATCTAAGGCTTAGAAACATGGTTGTCATAAGTTTACTCTGTCTTTTTTTTTAAGAAAATGTCTATTTTCTAGTTTTTAAACCCAATATTAGTCATTATGATTAGAACATCAATAATAATGTTGCCATAATATTTGAACAGTTCACACTATTGCATCTTTTCCCAAATTGAAGTACGGGTATTTAGTCTGAACGGTCCAAACCGAATGTCCCTCGGGCCATTAGACCGTAAACCGAAATCGTCTACGTTCCAAAGGACCGCCGATAAAAATTTGTAAACAAATTCAATGTCATAAACTACTTCAAGTACATTCGGGTGCAAAACTTAAAAAGTTGAAATAAAAGTTTTAATTTTTTTTTCATAGATTTGTACCCGTTTACCCGTACATGTTTCACACCATTGAGTTCATTTAAACGCAATAAATTAAAGTTGGATATTAAAATCAAACGATTCAGTGGTTAAACAACCAGTACCTAATCATATTTTCTAAAAATAAGTTATATTTTCGCTGAAAAAGTAACAAATCAAGCAATCTAAATTTAAGATCTTTTAGAACACTTGCCATAGCTCTACAAATTCACGCGAACTTGACTATTAATAACAAAAGTCCTATTATTATACACCACTCGACATTATTGAGACTTACCCGTAAATATTTACTAGGTAGGAACTTTTTCACTAGATTTTATCATTACCTGTATTCCACGAGGGGCAAGGCAGAGGTGTACCTTAAGTAAACCCACATTTCTCCAGTTATGTTTAAGAATCGGTACCAGGAAATCGTGTTTTGGGTTTTAGATAAGTTTAAATAGAAAACTTAAAGTATTAGTCACGAAAAAAAGCGTCTGGCTAGCTCAACAGTTTCACTAGTCAGTGAAAAAATCGGATTGAGGAAAAACCTTATCGTTGACTGATAAAAAAAAAAGTGCAGAAAGTACTGCCGTATTTTGGATTTAGGTCCGGTTGATGGCAATAGGCTCGCCACCTATTGAGGGGGCTTAAAGTTCAGTCCCTTAAGCCCCCTCAAAAGGTGGCGAGCCTATTGCTACCAACCGGACCTAAATCCAGATTGTTCTGTTAATGAGGAATTCCTGATAGAACCCAAGTTCACTTTGCCCGACCTGAGAAGCGAACCAAGGGTCTCTTGCTCAGCAGTCACGCTTGCGACCACTAGAATGACGATGTAGTCAGCTTTTTTTTAATACTCATGACATGCCATAATAAAGAAATTATGATGCTAGTGTCTTTAGGCAGGGGTTAACACTTTAATCCGGTAAGCTGTGGGTTGAACAACAAACCTTTTACTCGTATCCAACTGCAACAGAAAAGTTTCATAAATACAAATGTTTTCCCAAAAGCCTTTAAATTATTTAAACGAAAAATCTAAATCTAAATTACGAAACCACTGGACCGAGGACAACAAATCTCAAATTTTTTAATAAAAAAATACTTAGTTTGTAAACTTAATTAAATCCCTTATCAAGCTGTATCGAGATAAGAGGGAAAGTTGAAATTAAATTACAGTCCACCGGTTTAAGGGGACCTAGTGGAATGAATCTTTCTTTATCTGTGATTAATATACATTTTCGGGAAGACATTTTTTATATCGTAGTATTGTATCGTAGATGCCATGTTTGGTCCTTATGTTGGTTTGGTCTTTTGGTACGGATCGGGTTGGATTTGAAGCTTTGGATAAACAGTTCTTGGTTTGTCAAACATGTTAACATTTTAAGTATTAGAATATTGATATCACGAAAACACACTGAGTATTTAGTGTACTTATAACATGAAATTGCATTCATAATGTTTTATTATTTATCAATTATATCCAGTTTTAAAACCCCTACAGGAAAATTCAAGTACCTATAAGATTGTAATAATAACTTCCAAAACTTTTCACATTCAATCGAACAGAAATCGTGATATACTTAATTGAATAATTCCCGAAGGCTTTTCTCTAATAATTCCATTAATTCCCCCATCTTCCCCCAATTACCCCGGGGGTGGTAAAAGAATATTCGACAGGATTCCGCTCCGAACTAACTCCGGCTCGAATTATGAGTAATCTCGGATATTTAGCTGAGACACTTGGCTGCTTATTACACCGAAATTTCAAGTAAAATTGTAACAAATTATATAGTTTATTATCAAAACCCAGTATGTCCACTCTAAGTGAAAAGTGGGAAATGAAATTAATGTTTTTGGCTGTAGATCTCTCGTGAACTCGTGAGAGAATCGTGTAGGAGTATAATAGAATAAAAATAAAATGTGGCTACGTACTGTCAAGTTTATGACACAAAACATTTAAAAAAATGCATATCAAATACATTCGTCGCAAATACGTGACGCGAAGATTCGAAATATAAAATACTCGGCGCCTCAGCGGTCACAGACATTATAAAAATGAATGTTAAGAATAATGTTCGTATCCTCCTTGCATCGTCACCCCAATGCCGGTCGTGACCACGTCATGGTTTCAAGACCTTCTCCTTTTTTTTAACAGGAATTGAAAATAAGCTGTAATAAACCGGCTAAAACAACATTCAAGGAGTGAACGCACCAACCGTGTTAATCTATGTTCCTGCTATTTCTTGCATGAATAGGATTAGCAACGTCTATAACAAAATATAAGACCACTGCATCAAGATAAACACATTTTTCTATCTTCATTCCATTCTGTAAAAGAAATCCAATTTCCGTTCAAGTCTCCTCCACTTTGGCCAGCTCCCCAGCTTCTCAGTGATTACAGCGTACAAGATTATATTTATAAGAATTCCCTGAGCTCTATAAAATACTTGTTACGCTTCGGTGTAAGTAGCAGCCTGAACAGTTGAAAGAAGCAACTTAGCAACGAAGAATTAAAAACTTTTTGATTTTTTGTGTCTCTTACACAGCGGACGACAGTTTTTTGTCAAGTATACTATAGTCCTTTTATATTTATGTTGTCCTGGTAGCTATGATTAAAAGTCACCCTTTGTTTAAATCTGAGAAATACTTTGATAAAATGTCTTTTATTAATTTTTTTTTGTCTCGGAATTGGAGATAGAAAAGTAATCAAGAAGTGTTTATTAGCATACTTACATTTTTAATGATTCAAAAAATTTCTGGTAATGGTTGAACATGAAAAAACCTCATAGAGATTACCAGGTATGACCTAAAAACGCTTTGTATACTCGATTTTGGTAGATACATTTTGCCTGTTCTTAGTTTCACGTTACTCGTACCACTCAGCAGAATTTCATGAAAATGGAGATTTATGATGGCTGATACGGAGACAAAATCATTACCCATAGGTGCATTTGTTTGAGTACTGTTCAGCCACATCTAATTGGATTGAAAGGGAACTAAAATGAAATAGAATACTAGACGTGACACGTAACCTGCTGAAAGGCTGATAAGTTTCGTATACATACAGGTTGTAAGGGAAATCTACGAGCGACTAATAATAAGAGAATTTCCAATCGGGCATAGTTTCTTGTGGACAACCTAGAAATTCAATTACCTCCACATTTACTTCAACTGGACTTCGAAGCTAAAAAAGCTAATCTTAGCTTGGTGATAGGGTTATTAGCATGCCTAAAACGTCCCCAGTAGGTACACTTAAAGTGGTCCTTAAGGAGATAAGCTCTAATCCATAGCCTTAATTCCTCCCGGATCAGCATGCAAATGTACCCTTAAAAAGTTATCCACATCAATATGCCGATGACGTCACCAAATTACACCTACCCTCATTATGCGAACTGTAATCATGAACATAATAGCATACGTGACGATGGCAACAACTTTATTCTTGAACACAATTTAAGGTAAAATCACCTTTATGTTAAAGAGTTAGAGTTGAGGTAAGGTGTATAACTTAAGATTGTTTTTCCAGGACATGACATGCAGTACCAATATATCTTGAGCTTTAAGCTTAAATATTGTTTATGTGTATATAGGTCAAGTTATATTGGTCAAGTGAATGCGGGTCATATAGCTACGAATGTACTAAATCATAATAAAACTCGACTTTTATTGTTATGCTGTTTTATCCCGCAGTTTTACTCGTTTCGATCTCAATAAATACGATTTGGTTTGTTTTCCTGGGAACTATGTTCCATTTACTATCATAGGTTATTTGTCTTTTATTAGGTATAACGATGGAAAACTCGTTGTTTGAGAAAAACGGTTGAAATGAAATTGGACGATAAGGCCTTTTTATCGCATTGTTAACATGCATACGAGTACAGAGTTTTATTGCCAGAATGTATTTTTTAGGTAGACAATAAAATAAAATGGTTGTTTTTTTTATTGTAGAGTTATTGTTCCTACTACTTACACAATTGAGGCTTAAATTCTCATACATTAATCAAAAGTAATTTTAGTGCAGGTTTTCTCACGATATTTTTCTTTATAGCAGGGTAACTGAATATAGTGACTGAAAATTAAAACAATTCTTACATCTTAAATGCAGTTTTTTCTGTGTCCTGGTACTTGAGTGGCAGTTACTTAAGACTTCACGCCAAAGTTTCAAGTGGTTTAAATTTGTCAATGATCACTGATGTTAATTTCTGACGAAATAATAAATTTAAAGCTAACATGCAGTCTTAAAATAAAATTTAATAGCTTTTCAGAAAATCCAGCTTTCATTCGACTAGTACCCTTCTATACTTACTTTTACTCTTTTCCGAAACAAAAGACCCTTTATCACTTTTAGATACATCCGTTCCCAAAAACAACCAATCACAATAATTCTCATTTCCAAAATGGCCGACAAAAAACAGACCACTTGCAATTGGAAGGGCATAAATCACCTCTCTGACACACATTCGGTACATATCTTAGAGCTGGAGTAAAATTCACAATGGACGAAGGATAACCTGACTATAATTCATCCCCTCCCAATATTAGGGGGATAGGATTTACATACCACATTTCATTCGGCCTACCCATCGGATGGTTGATTTATGCCGCGTCTCCCCTGGTCTTGAGTTGTGTGCTCCAAGTTTTGGGTGACGGAGGTTCTTTACAGATGCTGATATTTTTATGTGTAACAATCACTTTGTGGTAGAGTATGAAAGAATATAGAAACTGCAATAATGAAGTTTTGGATTTGGAACAGCTGGCAAAGTACGATGTTTATTTTGATTGTTAAGTAGTATTAGGTACTTGAGAGCAGTGCTGGCCCAGTGGTAACTGCCCGGACTTACGATTTGAAGGTCGTGGGTTCGAACCCAAGCATGGGCGCTTTACTTTGTGTAAATAATTTCATCACCACAGCTCTCAAAATGGTGAAGGAAAACATCGTTAGGAAGCCAGCATGTCCTAGAACCAAAAATTCGATGTGACATCTACCAATCTGGACTGGGCCCACGTGGTAGGCCTATGTCCCAGCAGTGGGAACATTTCAGGCTTATTATGCTATTAAGTACTTTCCAAATTAATTTTGGCAGTCAGTTGGTTGTCTTGTTTGTATACGTACATTACGAGAATTAAATTATATCAATTTCTGAAATAATAAACGTGGACGTGAAAGTCTGGATTCGCCTACAACTCTGGTAAACCAAACTTGATTTTTCTCTGTACCTATGTGAAGATTCAGAAGAGATATTTAAGGCTTGTAATGCTGTTATCAAAAAATAGTCCTTCCACCCGCTCCCTCGTATAACTCCAGCCACGAATGACTCCCAACATTTGCGGTGGACCAGCGAATAAATTTTATTTTTTCTCACCGCGCGACGCCCCGTTCGATTGTGGTGTGATTTATGTCATATCAGATGGATTTGTAATTGGACGATGCGCTCGCATTACCTTTCTTTTTGTGGAAGAGGTGATTTACAAGGCGTAGTTTTTATGTGGCGAAGGATTTGCTTGTAAGGAAGTTTTGCTACCCATCCTTTAGGTTAGGTCTTTTTATCACCAATGCCGACAGTAAAAAAAAAACAAAAGAGTAGTCGCATAATGATGTGTAACATCTAACATTTCACCTTGGTAATAAGTAACATTAAGGTAATAAGCAACATTAAAGGGGCGGGCTTCGTCGAGGTCGTTTCTGATGGCCAACTCTATCACTGCGCGCGCTCATTGGTCAAATCAAATAGCGCGCGCTTCCTTGGCTTCCTGTTACACACTTTTGTCGGTTTTTACGAAATAACTCCCACAGAGATTCTTCTTTTTAAAAGTACCTAACATTGGTAGCTAAGAGTCTATAATGCCTCAAATTGCTTAGCATGGCCCTCCGTTATATTGTAAGTACTGCAGCATTAATTTTTAATAAATACGATTATATGGTAAAGTTGAGGATTAATGTTAATTAGGTATTATGTTTTACGAAAACACTATTCCATAAAACTTACTCTATACAAAAAAAATACAAACATTACCTCTAAACGGAACAATAAACCGCTAGTATTAAAAAAAAACTAATTAGATCATAAATATTTGCATAATAGCTGAACTATCTTTATAGCAGATACTATGTTTTCTTATATATTTAAAAAAAAACATTATTTTCATCGTAAAAAAAATACTTAAACTATTGGCGCCTTAGAGCCTTCTCCCCGCCGCGCCGCTGAGTCTCGCTCTCACTCAGTCCGCGAACAGTACCGTGCGAGCGAGATAAGGAGTGAATTTGACCCGAGGACTTTTAATAAATGTGTCCTGAAACCTTCAAACCTGAAAACTCACAATATTTATTAAATAATATACTTCTTCTTTTCGTGTAGTTAGTAAACTAACCTGGTGTCAGAGTTTTAAAGCCACCCACGGGCCTCTGACTTGGCTTCACATGCCGTCAAGAAAAATATCTCTCAGGAATGCCGGTTTCCTCACGATGTTTTCCTTCACCGTTTTTTGAGCAAGTGATAATTATATGTATAATACGCACATGAATCCGAAAAGTCAGAGGTGCGTGCCTTGGGTTCATATATACTCATTAATTACATAATCAAAAAACTCCCTATACATTACATCGCGTGGCAACATGTAAGGGGAAACCTTACATATTTAAATTATAATTAATGAATCGTTCATTAATAAAATATCCGAGGTGTTATCGCTGTTACCGGGCAATTTAAATACTTCCACGTCATACCCGCATTTAAACACGTTTTTCGTTGTAGCGTTATCAAAATGAGGTGACTAAGCTGTGGATTTGTTAGAGATAAAAAAAAAACTACGCATATTATGCTAAGGTGGTAGAAAAATATTTAAATTAACAAAGGTAGAAGTTTGCGATTTGATTTCAGATTTTTGTGCAATAAATAATGCTTCATTATAACACTATGGTCAAAATACACTTATGGCACCATTTCCTCGGACGAGAAAATCTCGGTGATAGTCACAAAAAAAAAACCTTCAAATTATCACCGCGATGATATTGGCAGATAGAGATTAATAGAGTTTCTATTGAAGTTGATGGCATGGCGATACTATCGCCGCAATTTTCTCGCTCTTGGATATAGCACCTTAGTCTTCTAGAGATGTAGGTTTATTCAAAATCCACCCTAAATCAATATGCCTAACCTTTTCCCAACTATATTGGGGTCGGCTTCCAGTCTAACCGGATGCAGCTGAATACCAGTATTTTACATGGAGCGACTGCCTATCTGACCTCCACAATCCAGTTACTGGGTAACACGATACCCCTTAGTAAGGCTGGGTGTAGGAAAAAAAATCTACACTAATACATTATTATTATTATAAACAAGTAATGTTTGTAACTTTGGATGTAGGAGGTAATCTCTGGATGTACAGATCGAATATCAAAAATTACTTCACTGATTGTAAGCTACACTAGTGCCGAGTTTCATTGTTCATGGGCAGATTATAGAAGCTACCTTAAAGGTAATTCAGTTTATCTTTGATTTTCAGGAATAGTTCGGCTTGAAAAATAGATGGATTATTGCGAAACAAGAAGAATTTGAACCTTAACCATCTTTAAAAAAAGTTATAGTCTCCTTACCGTCGCTAACTAAACATCACCTTACAAGACCAATAATTCAAGCTGCCAACCGTCTGGTATATTTGACCAGAATCCAAAAAAAAACCATCCTTTATACCAGGGGTGTGCAATAACTCACATTTTCGCCCCTACGACTAAACGCCGTGAGCCTTGCATAAATTATAACTGTCTCCTATGATAGGTTTAAGTAGTTTGAATTTGGGTAGTTTTGCCTGTAAGGTTGTAGAGGAAATCTATGAATTATAAGGAGATTATGTTGGCCTTGAATTTTAGGTAAGATCAAAAATATAACATAAAAAAATGCAACTCTCGCAACGCAGTTTTTCTACAGCGAAACGATCAAATGTAAAACCAAGTCTGTTAATTTATTCAGTATAGATAGTGCAATCCACAACGACGCGCCCCACTCCACTCCGCTCCGTACTAAAGTACAGCTTACAGTACAGTAATCGCGGAGTGGGGCGCATCGTCGTGGATTGCACTATCTGTACCTACCTATCTATGGAAGCATCTATCCAACAACTTTCTTTTAAATTGTTACCTAATAAGTTAACTTACAACATTTTATAGTGACCGTATCACTATTAGACATCTTTATTTCTTTATTAAATATAATGGCTTGGCCATCGCACACGGTAATAGAATAATTAATACCAAACCGAACTAAACCGAATTTTAATACCAAAATGCTCTAAAAACGTATCATAGCATCACGCCAGTTTTCACCGAGGGGTTAGGCACATGTGTACCTGTAGTACACCCTGATCATTTTGCCAGTTATGTGTAATAGGCGGCGAGTATAGTACTAAACGGGCACAAATCCAGACTCCGGGCAGCTACTGTGAAATTCCTGACTGTGAAATGACTTTGCCCGACCTGGGAATAGAACCCAGAACCACTTGCTCATCAGTAGTACTTGCGACCACGAGACCGAGGAGACAGTTTACCCAAAAAACGCTAACAAAAACCAACTACCCTAAAGTTTTTGCCCTCTAAGTCGCGAAGACAGAGCGACCTCATTGTCATATTTGTTCAGACCTGTTCGCACGGAGAGCGCAATTCTTAAAGAGATAATCCTTGTATAAAGCCTCTTATTTATATTGGTGGGCTTTGAAACAAGCGTAAGGTTTGTGTCGGGGTGAAAGTTTTGAGTTGGCAGTTTGACGGGTGGCTGAAAATGTAAAGATTCGGTTTTGAGGGTACTTTTGAAAATGGGAAGTTAAGTGGTAGCATAAAAAAATAGATTTAATGTATTCTGAATAATAATTTATGTTATAATTTAGGATCAGAGGGCCTTGTTAACTGCCAATCAATCTTTCAACAAAATTGACCTATGCTTTTCAGTATGCATGTCAGTACTTTACATTTATGACTTTTCCTTCATCGTTTTCGCTGATAGAACATCACTATAACTACTCTTTACTATCACGAAAGATATTTATTCTATGACCGCGTCCTATTTAAAAGCGATCGTCGAGCGAATACGTGATCGGTCGCATGCATAAATGTCACTTTTGGTTCGAAAAACCGGAAAGCGCCCTCTGTCTGTGTCTTTAGACATTGTTTACGTTTAGTTATTTTTATTTCTGCCTGAGTATAGTTCTCGATGTTTTTTGTTGGTATATTGGCATGTGCTAGCTGTCATGTGGCTATTAATTTATAATTTAAATTATATTTTGTATTGCGTAATGTAAATTATCTTGCATACTATTAAATAGAATCATTTTTTTCTAACTGAACAGACAGCTGTGCTGCTGGGGAGTTTGTTGAGCCACTCCTTCTTCCCAGATAAAGCACTGGGAAGTGGTGAAGGGTGGGCGTTTTGGGGGACTGTCGTAATTTTGACGTTCGAAAAGTGCTGATTCTCAGCCTAGTTTGAATTTAAATCGGACGCGCGGTATGGCCCACACTGTTGATGAAATAAGGTTATATGTAATATTCCTTTGCTAGTTGAGACACGTGGCAGGTTCTTGTGACGGAAACAAGCTTATTATTTTCAAAACAGCCATAACATACAATTTGAGTATACGCTATGCGCACTATCGCTACTCTAATGTCGTGTTCACGCAATATTCATTTAGATACTATGACGTCTAAAACCATCGCTAGATACAAAACACAACTCTTGGTAGACGAAATATTATTATTTTCTTACAGAAAGTCGAAACACGGCCTTGATATAGCCATACCTTTGCACGCCACACAATTTCTAATCATTCTAAATATAAAATCCTCTTCCAAAATATTCTCGCCAATTTAGGGCCCTCCACTCCAGTCTAATCTCGACAGACAGCGCGTGATAAGTGCCCGCTGGCAAATCCTTAAAAATTACGACACCGTGTCCTCGCACAGCGGTTTTGTCATATTAGTGTAGTGCCGCGGCGATATATTTCGGCTTACACAGAATGTTGTTGGAAAACCAAGCGTTCATTAGGAAGATTTTTTGGAGAGATTGTTCGCGAAAAAAATTGTGAAGTGATGTATTTTTTTAGGGTATGCGAAGGCTCGTTTACGACACATTTCGATGTTTGTTACTGTTTTAGTATGCTTGAAGCTTGTTAAAGTAGTTAAGAATGCCTTCAATGTACTTATATCCGACTTTTATTTAAGACTAAAAGTTTACCTGCATGATGTTTTTGGTCCTAAGGTACGCAGTTTTAATATAGACGAAAAGTGATGCCTGTAAGCTAAAAGGAAACGACTAGGGACCAAAAATTATGCCTACCTAGTACCTTCGTGACCCAGACGGGTCTGACAGGTATAATAACCGTAGATACATTACAGTTTATTAGGTTTACGTGATAGGAGACGAACCTATCGGCCCAAAATGAAATTGGTCCTTTCATTTTATTAAGCATTTAAATTGACAATTAAGATCTTTATGGAAGTAATTAGGGCTTTATGAAGGCATTATTTTAATTGGTCCTTAGGTACTTACACGTTTTAAAAATGGCAAAGGCTAATTTGATGGTTAATTTGACCCAAACATGTTAAATGCAAGCACTTTACTTTGTGTAAATTACTTAATTACCGTTGCTCTCAAACCGGTGAAGGAAAACATCGTGAGGAAACCGATATGTCCTAAAACCAAACATTCGAAGACATGTGACATCTAGCAATCCACACTGGGCCCACGTGGTGGATTATGGCCCATTCCTTCTCACAGAGAAGAGACCTATGTCCTAGCAGTGGGAACATTATAGTTAGACTGATTATTTTAAAAGCAATCGCATGTGAAAATAAGCCTGCATTTATCGCAGTGCAAGGCATCACCCGTTTTCTATCTCAGACTTATTAGTAGTCTAGGCTTCTAGTCCAGGTTACCTCATGTTGGTTTTGTAATGTAAATAGTATAAACGAAAGTCGCTTTTTAACATATACATGTGTGACCGCTTATATCTTCTAAACTGCACAATGGTTTTGATGCAGTTTTTACAAAACTTATTTCGAAAGGATTATGTCTATAATATATTAACATAACACAACATCACGCCTTGTTTCCCCGAAGGGTTGGGCAGAGGTGTACCTGTAGTAGGTACACCCACATTTCGCCAGTTATTTTTAAGTCCCATGTAAACTGAGAAATTCCTGATGGAAAAACCCAATAACACTTTGCCCAACCCGGACCCAAGACCTCATGCTCAGCAGTAGCACTTGTGATCACTGGACCATCGAGGCGAGGTGAGGTGATTATATATTAATATTACGATTATTAGTCTTAAGTTCTCTTTACTAAACCTAGTGTATAGCTTCTGTGTGTTCTGAATTACAGATGTTATTACTATTAAACTTGCATACAATAAAGATATATCGAGTTAAGTTTGTCAAACCTTAAAGACCTGACGAAGATAGCGTGAGTCACTAGTTTTATAATAAAAACATTTAAGGATATTATAAAACGTCCTATCTTCAATGCCCCGTTTCAAATCTGCAGCCTCGTGTTAAACAAAGCCGTAAACCTCCAACTTAACCTCAAGTAAAAACAACGAAAGAATGATATTTATCGTCATTCCCAGTAATGCTTTAAGAAAATAAAATTTTAAGCTAATACCGTTTATTGGCGAAGTTTCCCCGAGCTTAGCCGGTTTATCCTTTATTCCTATTTTTATCTGGGCTTCGGGCCAACAATCGCGTTTTGTATATCAGGCGTGTTTTTTCTGCCTCTTACACTTAGGAGTTCACAATGGATTTAGATTGTGAGCTCGCTTGTTCTTGTGGAATGATTTTTGTATCTTGGGTGGACATGCAAAAGAATTGAGAAAAGAAAAGCATTGATCTTTATGTGTCTTAATGTCAATAATGTTTAACAGAAGAGCTTTAACATTGGTAAGATACAGAACCTCTTTTTTCAAGCAGGTTCAAAAAGGAAAATTATAAAGAAGAAACGAAACAAAAATGAATAGAAGAATTCCTTGAAATAACTTATTGCTAACGCTTAACGTGAATTGTAACAATAATTCGTTCGAAATTTTTAAAACCATTAAAATTATAGTTGTAGATGTTAATATCCTAAAGTTAATATATTACATCCTCGCCTCTGAGAAAAGTTACTTCAAAAACACAAAATGCGTCCATAAATAAAGAATAACTGTCATCCCAAACATGGTTAAATAAAAAAGATGGGGTTATTACAACCCTATATAAGGACTGTAAAAATATGACGTCTTTAAACATCTAAACAGCCACGCGGAACGTTGCAAAATCACCCATATTTTACAATCATGAAAAATTACACATATATTTTATATTTCCCAAATCTACAAGGACATTTACGTCCATCCAATCATGGGATAGGACCACAGCACCCTCGGGCCCAAGGACCAGAAGGATATGACATCATCAATCATAATTCTGGCTGGATATGAGCCGGCAATTTAGATAATGTCCACAACTGAAGATTGGGAACCGTTAATTTGAGTTTAAGGCGATTTAAATTGGAATTTGATATCTCTTTGTGAGAATGAGAACATTTTCAAGATTTCATTTCTGTTTTTCAAACTATGAATCGTATAGGAATTAAAGTTTCAAATATTTTTGCCACCGTTGACAAATCAATATGTCGTTGTCAAGTGGCTATTACAAGAAAGGTTTTGTGAATCAAAAAAAGTTATATACTAAATGCCTCGATAGTCTACTAAGCGTGCAGTCTTAGGTTTGAAGCCTAGGTAGACAAAGATATCTCAGTAGCATCCCGGAATCTGGATTTATGCCCGGTTAGTGTCAATAAGTTAGTATCAGAATACATAGAACTTAATCATGACTGTCTAACGAAACACCCTGAACGCACATACTGACTGAGTGCCTCTGCCTAATCCTTTGGGGGAATACAGGCGTGGTGTGTTATATTATTATAAATTTAGCTGACCAAAATTTTGTATATTTTATTGGTATATTTTCAATCACATCACATTCGGTGCGTTAGCATCACAGCGGTCAGTAACGTGAAGAATGTCACGTCCAGCAGCAGCTGTAAAATGTTTACGACCTCACACTCATTTGAGGAATCCGGCGCGTGACGTAATGAAACGCGGACTGAGATGAGTTTGTGGAATATTAAATAAAATAATAATACTAGCACACGAATTTTTCAAACCTATGAAGTAATGGATAAGAAATATCCTTCTAAACTCTCGGATTGTGATGCAAATTGTGTTACATTATATAGTGTATTGTATCAAATTTTGTTCTTGTTAGAAACAATACTTTTTAAAGCCAACCAAATTCAAAAATGAGTTTTTAACATATATGATGTTTTGCCGGGATTAGGTTTTCTGATGCGTTGCTGATTTTACGCATGTCTTCTAAAACAATGCGTCATGAATTTCAACAGTCGTAATCATTCTGGTAAAATGGTACCAAAACTTGTTACTAAATTTAAAGTGGGTCCCTAAGATTAGTTTCATATGGAGAAGAATGTGCAAGAAACTAAAACCTATGTAGTTTTCAATCGAGATTTTTGCTATAAACTCAGTCTAGAATACAGGGCCTTAAATACAAAGCTAATATCTCAACTCATACCTACATAGTACCGCAAAAATGCATCAGCTGGTTCGTAAACCATTTTGAAGATAGGGGTGCAAAACTTGCACCATCTCATTACCATGGTTTATTGCCAGTTTTATGGGCCCCATAAATATACCCTGTCTGGGAAGGTGCCTGAGGTATCACCCCGATGTATGTATACTTATGGAAAATGTTATGGTGGAAGACATTTTTATTAAGACATGTGTTTTTTTGGGTTATCGTGTATTGAGTTCACAAAGCAAGTTTTAGATTGCAAAAAAATACGAAGTTTTCTATTTTTTACTTATTGAACTAACAATGATCATGCACTTACATGAAAATGGTAACTGGTGCCTTTAGACACCTAACTCACCAAAAAGAAAGACAAAGAATTTGAGACAAAACTGTAAGCCTCGTGAATAGCTGTACAAACACCATATGGCACGAGGCGGGAATCTGAACTAACGACACCATTTTGATCTGCCAATGACATTTGAGAGCCAAAAGATCCTTTTAGAATTTTATATCCCAGTAACCAATTCAAACTAAAAGAGGCATTCTGTTTGTTGCAAAAAGTATTCTCTTTTTCATTTTCTAATTCTACTGCTTTTATTAGTTTATTAAAGGGAATAATAAAATTCACGTTGTGCTTTTCATTCATTAGTTATAGCAGGAACTTATAACATTATTCCTGAAAATGTTTTGGTTAATTATTCACCGTGTCGGGCATAAGGGTACCCAAATATGACATAACGTACGAGCATGTAAAGGAATATCAGCATTTGTTAATAAATAACAAATTATGAAACATACTGACAGGATACCACAAATCACAACTAACCTACATAATATTTAACTGCATTCTATTTTTGGCCCAAGCCCACCGCCAAATTATCAACTTTATTACCCTAAAAACAGAGTTTGAATTAATAAAGCAAAAACAGCTTACATAAACCTGAAACATACCATTCAAAATTAAACCTCCTATCTTTATTGATAGAGTAGAGATTTCCTTGAGGGATAAAGCAATGTCTTCTGTTAGGTTATGGTGTCGTAAAGAGTATTGCCCTTGGCCTCAACTACTTGATTTTATATTTCCATAAGGGATGATATCTTCCCTTTATGGTGCACGACGATAGTACTGTTTAAGGGAAAGTGTTATGAAGGGAAGGAATTTATCAGTTTGGCCCATATCTTGTGACGGGTGGTAGAATTGTCAAGAGACTTGAGTTATATATGAGGAAGAAAAGTCGTGAGGAAAGTAATGAGGATGAATTTGGAAGAGTAGGTAACGACCAAAAACGATGAATGGATTAAAACGACGGCTGATGGATATTATGTATAGACGGCCACATGCTGCGTCGATCATAAATAATTATTAGAATAAGGCCCAATGGCCCAATGGCCCAATGGTCGTAAGTTCGAACCCAGGCAGGCGCTTTACTTTGTATAAATTATTTCATCACCACACCTCTCAAAATGGTGAAAGAAAACATCGCGAGGAAACCTAGGACCAAAGATTCGAAGACATGTGACATCTACCAACCCGCCCTGGGCCCGCGTGGTGCATTCCTCCTGATGCTAGGGATTGACAGCTCGCTTCTAACTCACCTCACCTAAGTTTTACTCCCAAAATTTTATTCAACGTGTGATTTTTAAAGACAACAGTTACCATGCTTATTTTTCTCAATTTGAAATTATTGAGCCATAAATAAAAACGGTAAGATTACATCGAATAAATAGCTGTAACTCAAAACAATGCAAGCAACAACCCCAACCTTATGTAAGTAAGGTCGATTCGGTTAACCGTTTATGAGCAGCTCAACGTTTATAAAGCTTAAATATTTCAAGCTATATCTGAGCGTGAAGCTCAATTTAGTACGTCATAAAGTGTGAGTCGTGTCTCACAGTGTTGTTAGTGTGCGAGTTATTTATGTATGTGGTAGTTGGATATTCATTTCTTAAATTGTCAATTTCACCTGAACTGAACTGGTGGTTCGTCTATAGGGCTATGATATTCCGAAATAGATGAAAGTGGTGATGTTTTGCCTGAATACACATTCAGCCACATTTCCAACTTGCTGCGGAGGAGAAGGTGTTGTGGCGCAACTTGGGAGAGGCCTATGTCCTGCGATAGACTGAGTCTGAGTTGATTGACCATTTTTCCGACTAGCTAATACGTTCTACTAAGACATCGTCTACTTCAGATAGTGCCACCCACAGAGACGCGCCCCACTCCTCGATTATTATACGGTAAGCTGTACTTAAGTACGGAGAGGAGCGGAGTGGGGCGCGTCGTCGTGGATGGCACTATCTAAGGTGAAGGATAAAAGCGTCTCAAATTGTGTTAATGCAGATCAAATGTCATCCGATACCAAGATGAAACGAGCATTGATCATGACCAACGTGTTCTTATTGTGTTTTGTAGACTTCAGAATTCAGTTGAGGTTTCCTCATAATTATTTTATTCTTGGATCTTAAGTGGTATCAAATAGGTTTCGACAACCTAAACATTTGCGTCTATCTAAAGAAGACAGGGCTTTTAAACAACCATGAAAATACAAATGCATTCGGCTACCCTTTATTATTGTCCTTAGGAATTAATATATTTTTTCTTTATAATTTTTTTTTTAATCTTATAAATAAAAATAAATAAAAAAAATGTACCCACTATTGGGAAGCTCATGTTCAGTAGTGAATGTATTTATGCAAACTTAAATGAAAAATAGGCTGATTTGTAGAATCAGCCTATTTTTCACAATAACATTTCTCAAAGGACTCAAACCCGCATACAACCACAAAACACTACTGTGAACACGTTCAGTAGGACATAAAAAGAAAATAACAGTAGTTTACCACACATCCCACGTTTCGCGGACATTAAGATTTAATTCTAACGAGAAAAATGCCATAAACTGCCATGGTATAAAAATTCTATAGTTCACGGAAATTATTTCCGCTCGTAATATTATTTTAGTGTTTTCCATAAAACTGTGGTGAGCCAATATGGGAGTCGCTATTAATCTGCCTTTACGCACTTTTATTTGTTTTGGGGGAAGCAGGAATTATGATAGTTGCAGGTGAACTTTTGTTATACCCGTTTATAGAAGCTTAACTGATCCCTGCGACGTCGTCTGCGTGTATTTTGTATTTCATCATTTTTAGGGTTCCGCACCTCAAAAGGAAAAAAACGGAACTCTTAAAAGATTTCATTTCTGCGATTACAATTTTATATTTGCAGTTGTAGAATTGACTGTGACGTATATCAATGTATGAGAGAACATGTTTTTCAACTACAATTCTAAGTTTGTTTGGGGATAGATTCATCCCAACTGCGGAACCCTTAATAGTGCGTAGTTTGACATGCACTTTGTCGGTTTTTTTCTACAAATATCCAAAATTAAAAGTAACCCACTTTATTCTCTATCTCCCAGGCTACCTATGTGTCAAATTTCATAACAAACGGTTTAGTGGTTTAGACGTGAAAAGGTAACATACAGAGAGACAGACGCAGTTACTTTCGCATAAATGATAAACACTATGGATTCTCTTTTACAACCCATTAAACTTGTTTCATCTCGTTATGAAAATAGAACAATATAGCTTACGGGATGTAAATGATGAGTGAACAAGTGTCGTGATCAATGTTCGTTCCTTCCTCTTTATGAAACAGGAGCTTGCCGTCTAAACTCATCATCATCTTCCAGCCCTTGTTCCATGTTACTTGGGTCCGCGCAACACGTTTTCTTCTCCCATGCTTCCCTTTCAACCGTCGCTCCCTCATTCACTCCCTCTTCTTTCAGATTATGCCTCTGTTTTTTGGTCTGACTCTCCCTCTCCATTCATTTAGCCTACAAACGGATAGTATTATTAAGGCAGATAAGACATTCAATGATACGGCTCTATTCCAAATTATTTCATTACCAGATACAAGCCTATCTCGAAATGGGAAGCAATATGCGTTGTGACCACAATAGGCAAAACGGGCTGGTGACCGCAAAGCCAATCATCTCGCCCCGATTACTGTTCTACATCATCGGAAACTAGCACAATACCAGAACGAAAGACCAGAATTCTGTAATATTTTGGTATTTAGGGTAATGTTGGTACGGTCAGCAATACAAGTTTAATAAACACCGTCAATATTACATATATTATCATCAAAATTTATACAAAATTATTTGATCAACATCTTTTTTGTCTATATAATATATTAGCTATGAGTTAATATTCCTTAAATTTTACTCCTATTCCTGTTCTGAATATTTTGTTATATATTATTTAACTAAAAATCTTAGTTAATAATTAAGATTTATTGGGATAGGGGCAAGAAAATGATAATGATGAATTAAGATTTTATATACACACATAACACATAATCAGCCTACGATGTTCATTCATTTCATTTCATTTATTAAATAACAATTTACATTGTGTCTGAATATACTATTTCACAAATAATTAAAATAATAACAAATTAACAGAATTAAATTAGTTCCTTACAATGTCATTGCCTACCTAAGTTATATTATTTACACTCACAAAAGTTCAAAATAATAAATTTTAACAATATTTCCCACCTGCTGGGACACAGGCCTCCTCTTAGTGCGAGGCAGTGGGCCGTAATCCACCACGCGGGCCCAGTGCGGATTGGTAGATGTCACATGTCTTCAAATGTTTGGTTCTAGGACATACCGGTTTCCTCACGATGTTTCCCTTCACCGTTTTGAGAGCAGTCATGGTGATGAAATAATTTACACACAGTAAAGCACCTGTTACTTCTGGGCCACCACTGCTCTCAGATTTAATATACTTTAGTTTAAATCGACATTTTGTTGCTGACTGTACCTATAATAAATATTTAACACGTAACATAACATGACGGCTGTTAATCCCCAAAAGGTTACACTGAGGGTTACCTTATAGTACCCACATTTCGCCAGTTATGTTTGAGTCCCATGTAATAGGAGGCGAGCCTATTAAGTGGTCATCATCATCATTTCAGCCATAGGACGTCCACTGCTGAACATAGGCCTCCCCCAATGATTTCCAAATCGGCCGGTTGGAAGCGACCTGCATCCAGCGGCTTCCTGCGACCTTTATTAGGTCGTCAACAAGATAAATTATAAAAAACACACATAAATTGAAAGAAAAAATTCAGATGGCTCAACAAAGATTGCCTTACCCATTCAAACTTCCTTAACCTTGAAAGAAATCGCTTTTAATACTGTAAAAATCATAACTGACATTAAAGAATGATTCCTACCCTCATATTACAGCTTCTAAAGACATTATAAAGTAGACATTATAAGCCATAGGACGTCCACTGCTGAACATAGGCCTCCCCCAATGATTTCCAAATCGGCCGGATGGAAGCGACCTGCATCCAGCGGCTTCCTGCGACCTTTATTAAGTGGTCAATAAGATAAATGATAAAAAACACACATAACTTGAAAGAAAAAATTCAGATGGCTCAACAAAGATTGCCTTACCCATTCAAACTTCCTTAACCTTGAAAGAAATCTCTTTTAGTACTGTAAAAATCATAACTGACATTAAAGAATGATTCCTACCCTCATATTACAGCTCCTAAAGACATTATAAAGTTCACCAAAGCTCCGTAAATGGACTCCCCGACATTCAACTTTTGTAAAAAAAAAGGAAACATTGTTGCCAGCAGAGAATTTAAAATTACCCCGGAAAGGATGGCCTGTAATTGTTCTTTAGTTTGTGTTGCGACGTGATTTTTTTTTGTGGAATTGTGGGAATGTGTAAAAAAAATATTTAATTTTAATCCTGTCAAAGCAATAGTTTTGACCGGATTATTTTAAAATCCTGTGTTAATGTAAAGCGATTTTAAACGCAAAGGTAAATCTCGGTTATAATAATAATAATTCACCCTTTACATGCTTACATACACGTTATAAAACAGAATACACTAACACTCTCTCTCTGTTTGTCTATCCGTTACTGCAATTATAAATCCAATAGGAACCACTTATCCGTTTTAAAGATTTTTCATGTTTCTTAAATATTTAGGTAATGTTCTCTGGTTAGTTATTAGTAGAGTATATTAATTACCACATGAAGAGCACAACTACAGATAGTGTAATCCACGATGACGCGCCCCACTCCGCGATTACTGCACTGTAAGCTGTACTTTAGTACGGAGCGGAGCGGAGTGGGGCGCATCGTCGTGGATTGCACTATCTATAGTTTACCATAAAATAATAAAAAACATGAAATTACAATATTTCTTGTGAATTTGGCCAACTACGGGTTTATCAAGCCTAGATGCAGGATCACACTGTCCTGCAAATATATAGTTACAACATACATCATGTAAAAAACGCAATACATTATTTATTTTTATAAAACAATAAATAATCACCCACCAAAACTCACCCAGTCTCAATATACAGCCAATAGTTTTCTCGAACAACGCCGTTCCGCTCCGATGGCGCACGAAATCGCCCGAAAACTCACGAAGGCGCACGAAGGCAGCCGATAATTTCCTTCTACGTCCATATTTATAAATCGATAAGTACAATAAAAATGCATGCTGCCTTACAAAAACATTATGGGAATCAACGACAAAAACGCCCTATGAGGAGCCCTAACAGCAACCGAATTTGGCGGCCCGAGTAGGTATTTTTCATTTCAATTTTATGCAAGTATAATACGATAATATTTAAACTAAATGCCTAATATCAATAATACGATACATATAAACATATGTAATAGCGACAGTTTCTATCATTCACATATTTACTAATAGTATTACCTCGAAATAAGTTCCGGCCGGCGCGGGATGTCACTATGCCGCCGCAACGGGTCACTATTTTCACAAAAATCACTATTTTCTGTTGAAATCTTTATAAATTACACTTTACAGGTAGTTAAAACTGTTTATTAACTACCCAGGCATGATATTATACACGTTTACACCCACTTTCACTGCACTTTCACTTTATTTATGTAATTTTTGGCGGACTTTTGATGATCGCGTTTTGCGCGCGCGACCTCTACTGAGCGGCCGAACGAATAGCGACTATTACGCGTCAGTCATTCATTCAATGTACTTGACAAGGACAATATATCTTTCTTGTTTTGTTTCCTAGACTCTGTGCAAGTTAGAACAGGATAGATACAGGTTATTTATGGAAATTTCCGTCATAATTGACGGCAGACAGTGCTAGCCCGAAACGGGCTTCGACACCAAAGTCGTATTTTGACAGATTCCCGAAACGGGCTTCGACACGCCTGAGGGGTTAACTACTTTCACTGCATGAGCGTTTTTTTTTTTTGTTAGAATTATTATTATATTATAATATTTTGTAATCCGTCTATTGTAAAGAGCCCAAACTCTTAACGTCAAAGAATTATAACGTTGCTAAATTGAAGAGTACAACTGTGACGTAGCATTACAACTGAAGTGTCAGGTATTACGTTTAGTAGGTTATTTGACAGCTGTCTCGTCACGTGGTTTATCTGTTTACCTTTATTTAAATACCTAAACCTATAGAGTATAGTTCTGTCACAAAAGTTGGGTTATATTATTATCATCTATTTTGCTTTAAGTTTCCACACAAAAATGTCTGGTTCCTTCCCCTTCTAATTCCTAGCCCAACTAACAATTAATATGTCCCACTGGGTGAGTGAAAATGTCACTAACATAAACAAAGCCACAAGGCGGGTGATGTAAGCGTGTGTCTGTGGCGCTGTAACAAACTGTGTGCTAAGCTGAGTGATGGCACAAGCTAGCGGATTTATGCATTATATGGTTGAGTGGGGGTAGAGAGGGAGGTGTGAAGGAGTTTTTGGATGGTGGGTTAAGTTTTACATAAGTCAGGAAAATTAATAATTAAGCAAATTAAGTTGTCCGAATATTCAAAGCACAATTACTGTCGTTCTTTGACGTTTGTATAAAATGGCTATAACGCGGCATATTGACGTAAGGTGTCAATTTGTTTAAGCAAATTGTGAGATGGTTATTCAAGTAAGTAAGGTGTGAAGGAGTTTATGAATGCAGGGTTAAGTTTTACATTAGTTTAAGTCATGAGCGAAACAGGTTAAGGCTTTTTCTTTAGTATTAGAAATATAAATTGTTTATCATCCAGGTTACACATAAGCAGGTACACAGGTTAAACCAACATTAAAATGTCAAAAATGTAATAAAATATTACCTACAGCTAGGTTATATTAGTGTTGGTAGCCAGTGAGCGTCAAAACTATACGGACCTGCATCATGGTGCTCGATTTGGGCTCGATAGATATTTATAGATATACTTGAGGTTTGATAAATATTGTATGGTATTACGAACATAGACGTATTGAAACTACGCTATCAGTAAATAAGACAATACTTTTCTCAAAGTTCAAATTTTTATTTCACTTAAAAAATGCCTTTGAATGTTATGTAACTGCAAGATATTTATGCTCGTGACTATATATGGGACTTTAATATATTTTGGAAAACAACTCAGCCTACCTCTGAAAGAAATACAGGCGTGATGATGATTCTACTATGTTATTTTAAACTCCGCCAGGATTTATTTGCTAAAAGCTACGTGTGAAAATTATACAAAAAAAAAAAATAGGAATAACATTTTTTTAAGTTGAATTCACAAGCGAGCTACGCCGTAGCTCAGCGCGTTGCTACGGGCGTAGCTCTAGTAGCGCTACGAACGTAATATTTCTTTTAACATAAATACCGTCTATCTTCTACTTTATGCAAATCTTAAAATTCAGTCACTGACAGACAATGCAAAACCTGAGCAGCTGGGTCTAGTAGCATGATATTTTACAAAAGAGTTCCTTATGTATTATAACGAGAGTAAGCTAACGAAACTAAGTTTTTTTTTTTGGTCATGAAATTATTTATGGATGTTCACGGCATGTTATCAAACAGACCTTCTACCTGAGGTTATAAAAATATTTAAATTTTGGTATGAAAGTCAGATAAACTGTGTTAGATGATCAGATGCTCAATCAGTACAGTATGGTCTAGATTGTGGCATGAGGCACGGGGGGTTGACTTCACCCTCTCTATTCAACCTGTACATAGACCGTCTGGTTGATGAGCTGAGTAGCACTATGGTTGGTTGTTCTGTGGGTGGAAGAATGATTAACAACATTAGTTATACTGATGACATGATGCTGTTCAGCCCTTCAATCTGTGGACTGTGGAACTTTGTAAGCTATATGTGAGAGGTACCTCATGGGCTGAGGTATAATGCTACTAAAAGTGAGGTGGTGGTTTTTAAAGTACATAATAATATACCCACGAATATACCACCGGTGACGTTACAAGGAACACCATTAAAACTCGTCACTCAATTTAAATACCTCGGTCTTGTGGTCACGGGTTCTCTCACAGATGACCAGGATATACATAGATAGGGAGCGCAGGGCGATGGCAGCCAGATGCAATACGCTTGACGTGGTAAAACTGACGCTCTTCAGAGCCTACTGCCAGTCGTTTTACTCGTGCAGCTTGTGGGTTAGATATACGCAGAAGGCTTACAACGCTCTGCGCGTACAGTATAATAATGCGCTGAGGATATTGTTTGGGCTGCCTCGGTTTTGCAGTGCATCGGGCATGTTTGCGGAAGCGCGAATAGATGACTTTCATGCCATCATGCGCAAACGGTGTGCATCGATGTTGCGGCGATTCAGGGGTAGCCCTAACAGTATTTTAGCTACACTGGCGGACAAGTTCAATGGACCATTTATCAGGCTCTGGGCTGGCAGACATGTGCGTGCACATGTTCATTTAGCCAATTAATGTATAGTGTTGTATTTTTAAGTTATTGGAGTTTACTAACATAGGCTAAGTTCATACTAACACTATATGGATCCCTTGCTTGGTCTGAAATAAAAAAAATTAATTTGAATTTGCTATCGTATTACCCAGTAACTGGGTTGTGGAGGTCATATAGGCAGTCGGTCCATATTAAATAATGGTATTAGCTGCATCCTGTTAGACGCTGTCCTGTTAGTAAGCTTCCAGCTTACCCCAACATACTGGGGAAAAGGCTAGACAGATAATTGATGATGTTCACGGCATGCACTTTTTATAAACGTACATATATTATATTCTATAAAATAAAAATAACGTCCAAAAATATAAATTAAGCCATCTCTAAGCTGCTGACCCCCCAAAACATAAGTAGCATGGTAGTCTGCGGCCGCTAACAAACTATGCTGTCAGTCAGAGCGATGCTGCGGTCTGGCGAGCGAGCAGAACACCTGCCCATCCCGGATTTAGTGCCGACATTTTAGATTACATTTTGGGAGCCATTTTAGGGTTTGGTTCAGAAGGCTGTGATTGGTTGGTCGCATGGGGTAATTAGGTATAGTCACAAGCATTAATATGTATACACTTAGCAACTTTTAAAAATCATTTTTACCTACTGTATTCACTGTAATTTTATTGACAGGCTCGTGGCTAAATAATAACAGCCACACGGGTCGATAGAAGGTTAAGCTACGCTTGCCGCAGTCGTATCGTGGATGGGTGACTATCTATTACACATCGAGACCCCTCCATGCCTTGGAAAGGACTGTAGATCTTTGACAGTCGTTACGGGTAGACAGAAGCACAAAAAGTCTGACAACCAGTCTTACCAAGGGGTATGGTGTTACCCAGTAACTTGGTTGTAGAGATCAGATAGGTACTGGTATTCAGCTGCATCTGGTTAGACTGGAAGCTAGAAGTCGACCCTAACATTGTTGGGAGAAGGTAGGCAAATATATTGTATTGATCGTAATATTAAGTTGTTACATACATAGTTTATCGGAACTCTTGTTAGTATGAAATAGGTATTATCATCTCAAAGTTACAATCGTTATTCCACGGAAATGTCGCTATTGAATACTACTGAGTGTACTTACACATATTTTTATGCTCGTGACTGAACTGAGTTTATTACTGGTATGTGTTCTATTAATTAGGTAATCGTATTTTAAGGAATTACTAGCAAAATCTACTCGTAATGTCATTTCGCCTGTCAAATAGGTATGCACACATTTTGCCAGTTGGTAATGTGTCTTAAGTAATATGCATATTATAATCCAAACTTTATTAAGATCCAAAAGGATAAACCCAATAAAATACACGACCCGGAAATCGAACACAAGATACCACGCTCAGCAGGTCCACTTGCGATCACTAATAATTTAAATGATTTTACCTTTTAAAGCGTCTTGTAAATCTGTTTAAAGGTTAAATTTACTCTACTTAACGGTAAAAACAATTACCTTTAAAAACATGGTGTAAAAATACCTATACCTAGGTTAAATTTCCCCTACCACAGACTAAAAAACAACAACACACATTTTAACAAGCTGAACTAAAAGGCCACAGTATAAAAACTCGCTGGAAGACCATCGAGAGTACATTAAAGTAGTTAATGGTGCCTATTACTAGTTGCCTGTAACTGTTGGTTAAACAATAAGCTGTGGTTAAAACTAACGGGAGTTTAGCGCGTTGTTATGAAGTTGTTTTCATTGAAGAGTAAAATGGATTAGTTTAATGTTAGGGAATTGAGTTGCCTGTAGCCATTAGTGTTGTTTGGTTGTAATAAAATTGTGCATTATCAACTAGAATGTTGTTCTGAAATAAGATTCCCGTTTGAGTAACATTAATGTTTTTTTTTTTTTATGTCAGATATCTAACTGATATGTCTCAACCTTAAAATTCAATTAGGTAACCCAAATTACTCCTAATAACATGAGCTATCTGCCAGTGATAGTCCCGTCAAAATTAGTCTGGCCGTTTTGGACATATGCCGAAACAAACATACAGAAAAATAACTGAAATACACCCCGATGTTAACTTGTACTTGCCCCCCGATGAAATGAAATGAAATTGTTTATTCTGTAAACAGGATATTGGAATCACTTTTACACGTCATCTTAAAAAAAAAAAAAATTGCTAGATGAGTTCGGCGTTTCCTATCTGACTACTCTGAGAAGAAAGGCCGAAACAAACTCAGAGGTCACAGTCTCTTTTAAAGTCCAGACATAATCTTGGTCAGGCCATATGAGGACCATGTAGATTAGTCTGAAATGGTCTTTCGAGAAAAGAACCACACAGATTTGAGTGGACCTGTCCTGTCAGTGCAAGCATTTGTCAGTAATCGTGGAGCTCAACTCAGAACTTAAGGAGCTCAACTCGACGAACAATAACAAAGAAAGGACATTTGGGTAGGCCGCATAAACTACTCAAACTGCCAGACCATCATTAAAACCAACCGACAATGAAAAAATTTATGAGAGAAAAAAAAACCGCATAGTCCTCACATTCACAATAATTAAAACAATATAATACTTTACAAAGTAATCATGTCATTTTGTATATAATTTTCTACAATGTAAATATGTATTATGCAAAACTGGTATAATATAATGATTTACAAAATAATAAAAAATGACAAATTTTATGGTTTTATCACAAGGCTTAGCAGAGCGAACACCTCAATCCCATGCTTTTTTATCTTCTAAATAATCTGAAATCCGATGTAAGTAATACTTTCTTACAACCCGATGATAAGCTGACGACAAAATCGCCATGCCATTAATATGCTCCTAACTTGAATCGTGTGAGAAATATCGACCATAATTATGGATCCTTCTAGATTGACCTAAATAAGGGTAAATCTCAAAGAACTTTCATTTTAAAATTCGGTGGTTACCTATTTTTTCAGCTCGAAGTTTATGCACCCACTTACATGAAAAATAATTATCTAACTCATTTTTCCCTAGCCCACAGACCTAGCCAACATAAAAGTTTAGAAGATACCTTCAGTCTAGACATTAGCTTCCCCCCTAATGAATATTGGCTATACCACTATTACCATAAACTCAGCTCATCCCCTTAAAAGCACCATAAACTAGCTATCTTTTAGTTTCAAAATATACTGACTTTAAAAGAAAGAAAGTTTCGAGTTTATGAGTTCAGGTCTTTAATAAAGTTTTAAAAATATTTTTATTTACCTATTAGAAAATGAGGTCAAATAGCTAATCTCTATTTTTTCTCTAAGAGCTATGTTGGCACTTATTTATCAGGCAGATAACTTCATGATTTACTTAACGTGTTAATCTATAAATGCCCTTTGAGAAATATTTTACTGATCCTCTAAAAGTCTTATTGACCTCCTAATGATATATTTTTTTTTTTAATTTATGAACATCTAATAACTTGTTGGCCCTCCAGAGATGCACACTTCTTTTAAAATAAACGAGCCTTTTTTAACTTTCTGATCTTTTCTCACAATTGGTTGTAGTTACTAAGCTGGAGCACTCTAACCTTTGGGTTAGGTTAGAATTATGACCAACCACGTGCGAGCCGAGTTGGTCGCTGTAACTAAGCTAGGACACCCCGATCTTACTATCCGCGTTACGTTAGGTTAAAACTGTGACCAACAAAGGTCATCTTCACCAAAGTTGGTCGCAGTTACTTGGCTCTTTAGTATTTTAGGACCCTAAAATAGAAACCTGGACATAGGCCCTAGGCTTGTGTCTATATATATATATATATAACAACCGCACGGGTCGATCCATCAAATTAAGCTACGCTTGCCGGGGTTGATAAGTGGATGGGTGACCATTTTTACATACCGAGACTCCTCCGTGCCTCGGAAAGCACGTTAAGCCGTTGGTCCCGGCTGTCATTCGTTCTTTGGCAGTCGTTACTGGTCGTCAGAAGCCAGAAAGTCTGACAAGCAGTCTTACCAAGGGGTATCATATTACCCAGTTACTGGGTTATGGAGGTCAGATAGGCAGTCGCTCCATATAAAATACTGGTATTCAGCTGCATCCTGTTATACTGGAAGGCGACTCCAACATATTTGGGAAAAGGCTAGGCAGAATGAGGACCCTAAAATAGAAATTATTTTAGGTTACCGCCACCTAATAGTATAGTTTTACTCATTCAATCCAAAACCTAACTTTACAATACAATTATGACTAAGTTAAAGCCAACATCAACAAATTCAAATGTAACAGCATAAATTATTCAAAGTACAGTCGGCAACACAGGTGGTTAGTTTCGCGTATTGTTACGGGAACAATTCAAAGTTTGTTGCTGCTACTGTTACCAGCATTGTGTGGCGTACTGTACTATTGTGACGTAATAACTGGGATTTGTGAAACTATTTATTAGTTAGTTTGTTACGTTAGAAAAAAATGGGTGGAGGTTATGAAGCTACGTATGCTGCGGTCCGTTACGGGATGGGTAAAGGTTTTTAGGGCTTAAAAGACGCGTAGACGGGCAATCAATTGTGCAATAGACGACATGGTTGGTGCAGTGGTTAAGCGATTGACTGCTGCGCTGCGTGTCGCGGGTTCGATTCTCGCACGGAATAAATATTTGTATGATCTACATGTTGTTCCGGGTCTGGCTGTTTGTGTATGTGAGTTTAAATGTTTGTAAACGCACCCGATACAGGAGAAATTCCTAGTGTGGGGCAACATTAAAAAAAAAAAAAAAACATTTCAATTGTGGTTAATAACTGTCTAGGTAATATGTAATAGTGCAACCGAGCGATTGACGGCAATATCAATGTATAGACATGCTCTAGTTTAGTTGCCAGTTTAAGCATATTATTAAAACTTGTTGCCACTTTTCTTATGACATACGAAATCAGAATAATTTCAAAAACCAGTCAAAACCTAGAGTTACTCTTGAACTATTGTATCATTATATTTTTAATAGTTATATTAGGTTTACTAACCATTGTTTATACTGGATACAGGAACATAATATACATTCTTAAAAATACATTCAAAGTGCAACAATTACATAAAGATAAACACTGCATGCTTATTACAATACATCAGAAAAATAAGCTAACTTACTTACTTAATAGGCGCTAATATTTGATAAAAATAAAATTGATAATATCGGCAAGTAATATCATAAACAATATAATTCCTCCAACCAACCAACCAATCCTAAAACAATAACCAACCACAAACCCTCCACACCAACCTGTAACCAATTACAAACTCCACAGACCTATATACGATTAGACAATACAGAATGTCCAGGACATCCAACAATTAAAAGGGGCTTAAATGGGTCAGCGTGGGACTGGCGTCGACAAATTAACCACCCGTCGGCAAAGGAAGCCATTTTTTTAGTTCCACTCTATTTTATACAGGTACAGGACAATTTATTTATGTAATTTATCGTCCAAGATTGAAAAATTGGATTAAAAAGCGTTATCTGTCCGTGGATGGTCGCTGTTCATTATAGAAGTAAATCTTCGTCAATCGTTTTGGGGTGCCAGTCTGTTTTGTGTACTATGGTTCTTACATACTGTAGAAAAATGTTTTTTTTTATTTGTCACAACAATAAAACCGAGTGTCTGTGTCGTGCAATGCTGGACACAGCGTTGCCCAATGTTTCTCACTGAGTGATGTTAAGTTTGCAGGTGTCAACATTTAAATATCGATTGAATACAGAACTAAACAAAAAGTACAATGTTTTCTAATATAACAAGCTTCTGCCTGTGAGTTGGTTCGTGTGAAATATCTTGTTCTCCCGACCCATCGCCCCGCATCGCATCGCCTGCCCGCGCTCTGTTTTCGCTTAGCGTTCTTTCTAGCTTTTATTCTGTTTGCTCAGCTTATGATGTTAAATAGCCTATAGCCTTCCTCAAGATCGGCTATTAAGTGCAGAAAGAATTTTTACGTCAGAAGCTAGGTGCATATGGTTTCAATTAGTCGTTTCTTATGGAGAAGAGCCGACAAGAAACTCCAAGATTACTCTTTTAAAAATAGTTGGTATTTACAATTATTATCAATTATATTTTCAAATAGCAGTGTGTGAGGACAGTGTAGGTGTAGGTTTCAACAAGTACTAGGTACTAAACAAAATAGAAAATGGTCAACAAATCTACAGTCCACTAAGCCTACAGCGTTCTCACATTCACAATATAGAAAAGAATCTATATTAAAATAAAATATAAATTAGAAAAAATAAAAACCTATTTTAAACGAATTGACATGATTGCTTTACTCAATCTAGTACGCGTAGTTCTTTTTCTGTATTCTGAGCAGTTTTATTACCTGGCATAGGCATATAAAACCAATCCTGCTTCATTATTCTCACATGCGAAGCGTCCGAACACGCTCGACTCATCAATACTGTTTGGTTGATTACTGGCAGCTCTATAACGTAATTAGTCTAGAACTAGCTGCCTTCCAGCCAGCCTGTGGTTATTTTCATATTCGTGCAAAGTGGGTCTATTTTCATTAGAAATTTGTCCTGAAGCTATATTTATATTAGCTATACAAGTGTCAGTACCATAACTGCCTCGTTGCTCTAGTGGTCGGAAGTGCTACTGCTGAGCATAAGGTCGTTGGTTCGATTCCCGAGTCGAGCAGTGTTATTGGGTTTTTCCATCTGGAATTTCTCGCCGCCTATAACATGGGAATTAAACATAACTGGCGCAATGTGGGTGTACTATAGGTACACCTCTGGAAGGGTTGGGCCCTTTGAGGAATACAGGCAGGATCAGTAAACGCATTAAAAAAATGTCTTATCAACATTTAACATAATAGCCTCCGAAAAATCTAATTACACGTGTTATTCGAACAGAGCTGCGGCGGTGGTGGTGGCGTTGTTGGATATAATATATGTCAGACTTGTCAGAAATGCCACCTTAATTCTTTTGTCTTAATAAAATAAGTAAAACCTGTGTTCCTTAATGTGTTTCTCTGGCCATATACTCGTATTAACTTAGGCCGCGCGTACTATAGATGCGTTTTCGTACGAATTTCACTCGTGCGTACACGTACATACGTCTATGGTCGTACGAATTAAATGCGCTCACTGGACACGTTTTTTCCGTCAAATAGGTAGTGTTTCGTTGATATCGCATTGAACGCACGAAAAATCTTAACAAGTTCGGAATGTTTTCGGACTTCAGAATTATACGTACGTATACGTAAATATAGTTCGTAGTTAGTAGACTAAGTCGCACCCAGTCTGCGCGCTCCCCTTTAACTTGGAAGGTCGGGATAGTTCGTGCGTACCTATTCGTACGTGTATGCACGAGTGAAATTCGTACGAAAACGCATCCAAAGTGCGCGTGGCTTTATAGTGAGAGATGCAGCTTAAACCATAAAATGTGACTTAAAATTGATTTGTACTTGAAAATTCGGCTGTTAACTCAAAAGCTAGATATAAAATTGAAATCAAAAGTTATACCACTATAATATTATTTTCTATATGAATTCGTTTATATTTTCCTATATACAGTTTTTATCATAAATCTTGTCTTCAATATAACTCCATACCCTAGTATCAAAATTTAAATATATTCTTCATAAAAATATTTTGCGTTTAATAAAATTCTCTTGATATTTTCGTTTTACTACTTCACGCTTCTAAAATGAAATGATAAAATAATATTCGGAGAACATACAGTGATCTAATTGGTGAAGTTCTTCAGAAAGGTCATGTGCGTAGTACTCGCAACTTTGTAAGACCAGCATGTCGATTCCCATAACCACTTCACCGTGAAAACAAGTGAAGTGAGCGTGGAGTGAGCTGTCAGTGTCATCTCACCCTGTTGGAATGACAACTCACTTTCACCTAAGTTTTCACGGTGAGATGGTTACAGAATAGCACTGCAGATGTATGAACGTAAATGAATCAAAAAGTGTATGTAAGGAGCGTAGCAGATGGCGTTCTGTAGTTTATGCGTTGCCCTTGGAAAGAAGGCGTGAGTTTATGTATGAACTACCTACTCCAAACTGACACCATCATCCCAAATAAACTCCCTACAACCCGAATTTCATCGCAACTAAAAACCAATTCGGTCCAAAGTCCCGTCGCACAGAGCTATCAATCTACCAGACAGTCTACTTAATTAAAGACTTGTATTAAGAACTTGCAGTATCACCCAACTCCCATTAGTCGAAGGACTTTCGGCGAAAAAAACGCAAATAGTTACTTCGTTTTCGATGCCCAATGAAGTTTCGAGATTTGGCTGTTTTTCGTTCGTGACTCGCAGTTTTAGGGAAAGGGGGTAATTTTGGAGATTTTTGTGCTTAATTTGTGTGGTTTGATATCTAGCTTTTGCTGACGGTTTTTCTTGCTTTTAAGGGGTAGAACTTTCCGGGACATAGTTTATAACATATTCATTACGCCTATACTCCTGAAAGATTAGGCAGAGGTATACCTAACAGTACACCCACATTTCGCCGAGGCGAGCGTATTGTCATCAACTGGGCACAAATTCAGAGTCCGGGCTAACTAAGAAATTACTGACGGTAAAACCCAATAAATAATCTTAATCTAATCTTTGCCGTGATCGATCTGGGGATATTATTATAAAGCATTAATTTCAATTAAATCATTTACAGGCACTTTTGAATTGTCAAGGAGTCGGTCATTCAGAAAGATGAAGTTATTTTAGTTGCCCATTCCAAAGCGTAGTAGGTCCTTATGGAGAAGAACGGGCAAGAAACTCCATGGATACTCTTTTAAAATATACTGTACGAGCCCAGCGGTTTCACTCGCATGAGTCTCGATTCCGTGGTAATATCGGGATAAAAAGTATCCTATGTCCTAACCCAGGTCATGGTCTACTCATGTGCCAAATTTTATTCAAATCCGTTCAGCTGTTTTAGCGTGAAAGCGTAACAAACAAACATACAAACTAACTCATATTTTTTATTCATTTTCTCTTTGTAATATTATTAGTTTAGATAATGTTGAATGTATAAATATTAAAAATTAAGTATTAGTAGATACCTCACAAGGACCTACGTTTCTTTTTCTGCAAACATACCAACCTACATCTAGTTTATATAAAAACACGCAATGAGTAAACACAGCATTCATTTCTCTGCACGAGAAGACTTTACCTTGTATAACTGTTTCATAATATTGTTTCTAACATCAAATTTTCTTTGCCCACAGAGTAACAATATCGTACTCAAAGAACATGACGTACGCCGAACTGGTAATCAACGACGTGAAGCCAGAAGACGAAGGCGTCTACCGCTGCGAGATCACCTACCTGCAAGTCGGGGAGGACTGCAATACTGTGCAGATCACCGATTTCCATACATACAGTAAGTACCTAGTAATATTTGTTAGGATGGCTATAATATTGTCAAAGTATGATTGTCTGTGTGTTCCAAAATATGTTTGGATAGCTGTTAAGATTATCAGAATGATGTATTTTTTTTTACGGTGAAGTTAAACTGATAACGCAATAGCGGCGTTAGGTCTATACACACATTTTTTTAATGGACAGAAAAATAGAGGATTAGTCTGAAGTGACTGATGTAGTGATGGTGGTATTCAGCAAGTTCGGCGATAGTACACCATTTTTTTTTTAATACGCGCGTTTTTGCTTCGAAAAGATTATGATACACTTGTAGACCCGTTAGTAGTGATAAATAACTTAGTCTTAAGATTTTTCATACAATGAAGATTTTAATTGTTTAAAAGAAATAAGGAAAAGAAGAAACTAGTAACTAACCAAGCATTAATTTTGAGCGAACTTCTAAGTTTTCCTACTAAACTATTTTTATTCTCTACCATTTTCTTTGTTCCGGCCAAATATAAAGTAACTTCTAATACTAAGTGTTCAGTAGAACCGTGTGTTGTAAGTAAGTGGACGACATATCACGCTCATAAGTTGTGTCAACATGACAGCCAATCAGACGGGCGGATGGCGGGGTAGTGATGGGATAGTGTCGGTATTGGTTGCTCGAGGTGACGAGTAAATATCGACATGTATTGTAAATATTCTGTAGGTTGCAGTGGAATCAGAATCAGTGTAAGAATCAGTTGAGAAGACATTAATTTTAGTTGTTATATTTTTAAGAGTATTAGAATTTTTTCAGTTAAAATCTAATTTTAAATTACTCTAAGAATATATTGCTCATGTTTTTTTATTATTTCATTGGCTTGCAAGCAGCTGGTAATTACAGCTATCGCCATTTATTTCACTTAATAAGAAAAATGAAGTTTGCATATTGGGTTAAAGAAGATTAAAAAATGTTAAACAGGCAAAAATATCGAGCAAAAAGAAATAAAACCCCTTTTAGAATAGTAACAAGTAATAAATCGACCAACTTGATAAATATCAAAAGGGTTGAATCCGGAGCTCTTGTTGATCTATGTCGGAAGTCTACTTGTCAGGTTGTCAGATAAAAACCCAGAAAGTTATCTAATTCTATCCGTTTTCATTATGCACGGACTTTTTAGATTTTTAAGATATTTTGGAACAAAAAAACATGTTTCTGCACTTATACATGGTGTTTGGCAGAATGTTGAACATACGAAAATGGTGGATAGGTGGGGTCATCTGCTACTTACTCAGCCCTAATTTATTTGGCCCTGGACCCACCGATATTTAAAAAAAAAATGTTGTGCTTTCACCACTTTCTTAACTTTAAAGTGTAATTTTTATTAAAAAAGAGTAAAACAGGCAATATTTTTTTTTTTTTCGTTTTTTTTTATTTAATGTTGGCAGATTCTTATAAAACGATTGCTTTATTCAGATGTTAGCTAGAGAAAAAGTTATGAGTCATCAAACTTAAAGGAAGATGTAAAAATGCTTAAATCTTTTTTTTATATCTAGTGGGCCAGGGCCAAATAAATTTAACAGATGACCCCACCTATCCACCATTTTCGTATGTTCAACGTTCTGCCCAACACACTGTATAATACTTATTGACACAAACAAAACATTACTATTAAATATTTGAGAATATAATGTAATATACGTAAATTAAAATAATTAACGATCCCAAACTTTGATAATGGAGTCCATTTTGGCAGTCGAAAACTTTGTTTAATTGTTATTAATTGATAAATGTGCCCGCAATCAATTTTTATTATGGTTTGTAAGCAAACAATTTATTAACTTGGAAAATGAATTGATTCATTGAGTTCAAATTTCACCCCTTGCGTGACGTGCATTAAAGGGGATAGCAGGAATACAAATACTTATAAATTCATAGAAAGAAAAGAAAGAAAGAATAATATTTATTTGGACATAGTTCGAAAAGAGAAAATAACCATAATAGTGTGTGCCTCACGCACGGCTGCGCCAAAAATGTTCATTTCAACATTAATGCCAGACAAATGCTGTCTGACACTGGTTTTCTAATGAACCCCTATGGACAAGTGACAGGGAGTACCAACAGCTTCAACATACCTAATACATATTTTTTACACATCTAAATAAATAAATAAACTACGTAGGGTCTATTTAAATAATTGTTTCCAATTGATGTTATTTCCACTTAAATAAACATCAACTTTATGCTAGTGTAAGTAAAATTGATTTTAGACTGACTAGTACTGTTGAAAAAGTCATAAAGAAATATGAAATTGTAGCGCGAACTGAACCCTATGTGTAGGCATTACAGTTGTTTTTCCTAAAACTCGTGTTTGTTTATATGTTTGGCAAATAAATAACTGTCCAAGCAAAAACGTGTTCTTAGCGATGAGCTAGCCGTGCACTCACAAATCACGATAATAATAGGTACCAACTTAAATATAAAATCAATTTCAATAACCAACCAATCACTATTAAAGCCTTTAAAATTTTGGATCAACCCTATGTTTTTCGGACGGGTAGGTAATCCACTTTCATTTTAACTGTTTTTTTGTAAAAGGGTGCAACCCAGACACCGAAAATAAATTAATAAAATTCAAAGAAAAACTATCGACACATCCCATCCCTACTAGCGTTAGGATATTGCGTTTGTCCCGCCTCGAGCCAAGCGATTCACTGAGGTGCCACACACTCCATCTTTGTCTAACACACGTTACCAAACACATTGCATCCCTCTCCCTCGTAACAGCATACGTCTTTTCTATGAAACAAATGGATGTACGATATTTTATTTGATACTTTTCTGTTGACGATAGGTTTTTCCAAAGATTACTGGATATTTTCTCTTTTGTTATTTATGGAAAGGTATTGTTTCCTGCGAAGTCGGTAAATAGAGGGTATGCCGGAAATTAGGTAAGTGGGTACACTCGCAATGTGTAACCGGATGACGAACGATGCCCTTAAGCTTTATAGGATTAAAATAGCCTCTGAAAGTGACTGTTAATGTACCTCCGTTGCATTTTGGGTATTCAACAAGATAGTAATTTTGTTGAATGGCTAATATTTACATCTCTGTATAACATGCTTTTTATGTAAGTAAGTAATCATTTATTTACCAAAAATTTTGCCTAGATAACATCAGTGTTATTTCATTATGTGATGGGAATGGCTATTACAGATGAGTAATAAGAAGCTCCTGTATCTTGAAGGACAGTGTTCCACGTTTTACAAAATATTTATAGCCGTGGAAACATTCTGACGTTGACATAATATTATATTATATTAAGTGGGTTTAATGGTTAATTGTAACTAACACTAACACTCGTAACGTAACTCACACTAACACTCCCCGTGTTAGCGTGAGTGTGTTGCTGTGGAGTTAAATTGGTCTGTTGGAGTGTGTGAGTGTGTCAAGGAAATGCAAAATGGTATGCTTTAGTCGTTAATTTCTTAATGAGTTCCTCTAATAGTTTAGATTTAAATCCGCAATCGTTTAGATTTAAGAACAAATTTAACCATTTTCTTTTTCATTCGAATGATTATTATTATTTATTGTTAATTTGTTTTAATGCGTGTTGTATATTCTAGAACTTTATAGTTCGTAAATACATATTCTCAATAATATGCAATTATTTGCTTCAACTTTTCAGGATTTTCCGATTCTAGGTAAGCATCGGAAAGTTCTTGACCTCTCTAAAGACGTTACAAAATCATGATTTTTAACATACATTCAACTGGTGAAATGTGGGTGTACTATAAGTACACCTCTGCCAAGCCCTTTGGGAATACCGGCTTGTTGTTATGTTATTTTTATTGTATTGACTAACTGCTGGCCGCGGCTTCAGCCGCGTGGACCCTAATTCTTTTTCTAACATAATGAGTATGTCACTCCTTATAACATCAGCTATCTGTCAGTAACCGTCCCGTCAAAATCGGTCTTGTCGTTTCGGTGATTAGCCGGAACAAACATACAGACAGACATTTAAAAACACAAGTTTTTTTTTGTTTTTAAACTGTATTTTGATATTACAAAGAGACACTTTAATTTTATTATTTGCATCCATGCATAGACATAGATAGAAATACAAAATGTGGGCAAGGAAATCCACCATACTTCGTTGTCTATATTTCCATTTAGCTCTGTTTTCTGCTGCAACTACAACTGAGGTTTTTATTATCTTTTCAGACTATCAGGTACCAAAACATTTTTTTTGTAACTTATCCCTCTTGGACATGGAAAACTCACGGAAACAGCTAGTGTTGACTAAACGAAAACAAAATAACGTCCATTCTTCCCCGAATATGTAAATATCAAACCGACGTATTTGCAAACAAATAGGATAGTTGCTGTTGATTTTTCGGCGGATTCGGATTTAAAAGATGAAGTTTATATCGTGAAATAAAAAAAAAACGATGTATGTTACCTAAATAGCAGGTAGCAGGTAAAAGAAGCTAGGTTTTTTCATACAGATGTTCATATTATTATTAAGATAATTATTTTGATTTCGACTGTTCGAAATCTGATATATTGAGAATCTGGTGTTTTGAGAATCTGGCATTTTTTTAAACTGGTATTCTGCTCTTTGTAATATCAAAATACGGTATAAAAACAAAAAAAAACTTGTGTTTTTAAATGTCTCTCTGTATGTTTGTTCCGGCTAATCGCCAAGTCGCAAGCGCGACTGCTGAGTCCTGGGTTCGATTCCCAGGTCGGGCAAAGTGTTATTGGGTTTTTCCGTTAGGAATTTCTTAGTAACAGCCCGGAGTTTGCAAGTTGGCGGTGTGATAGCCCCGTGCCTCGGAAAGCACGTTTAGCCGTTGGTCCTACGCCTTATCTCTCTCCGGTCGTGTCGGATTGCCGTCCCATGGTACTATGAGAGTGAGGGAAGAGAGAGTGCACCTGTGTCTGCGCATACACTTGTGCACTATAACATCTCCCGCGCCGATGGCTAGTCTCCGTCGAGACTGGCCGCTGAGTCCGAAATACGGACTGGAGGACTATTCTAAGATGGGGCCGTTATTGTTTCTTTTTCTCTTTATATCCTGTAAAAGCCACTTGGTGCTTCACTCAACCAACCTAACCGAACCGAAGCGACGCGCGCTTTACTTGTGGTAACCAAATGTGCAAAGACACTATGAACGTGTGCGTGAACGCGAGTAGCGTGAGCAGTTAACACACACACGCACACACACACTTCCGACTTGGCCCGTATCTCAGACGTTACCGAGAGGTTCTGCGCTTACACACACATTCACAGCGTGTTTATAGAAAGAATAAAACTTTCTTTATTAATAATCTGAAATAGATTCAAAATATCCATACATAGATAGTGCAATCCACGACGACGCGCCCTACTCCGCTCCGCTCCGTACTAAAGTACAGCTTACAGTACAGTAATCGCGGAGTGGGGCGCGTCGTCGTGGATTGCACTATCTTTAAATAATCTTTTCATCCCACCATCTCGGAAAGAGTATTTTTAATCTTCAGTATCTGAGTGGAAAAGCCGTTTTTATTCTCTAGAGGATAAAGTAAATTGAATTTAGAACATCGTGTGCACTAAGTTTGTGAATTAAAAAAAACATTAAACCTATTTACTGCTACCTCTATGGTGCCGAATATATCATACAACTTTTTTTTAATTTGTTAAAAACTCAGACTCGGAACCTTCTTGGTGTTCTTTTTTCAATTTGCTTTGTACGCGGTTCTTTACGGGGCATTTTTTCACGTCATTGTTAAACCTTAGGTATATTAAAAACAAGAAACTTGAAAACAAGTGAAAAAACTAAAATGAGTGATTCTAGCGACGAGGAAGTTTGCTTGACGCCAACAGAATTGACTGAAACTGTTAATAATGCGCAAATGAGCTTTCTCCCTCAACAATCACGCGAGAAGTATTTAAAACAGTACGATATGTTCAACACGTGGCGACTAGCAAAAGGAGCCAAAACTTTCTCAGAAAACGTTTTGCTGGCATATTTTATAGAATTATCCGAGAACAAGAAAGCAAGCACTCTATGGAGTACGTATTCGATGCTAAAAGCAACAATAAAGATGAAAAAAGACAAACATATCGATACCTATCCTAAATTAGTGGCATTTTTAAAAAGAGCCTCATCTGGTCATCAACCAAAAAAATCGAAGGTTTTCACAGTATCTGATATTGAAAAGTTTCTTAACGAAGCACCCGATTCCGTATATTTGGCGGCAAAAGTAAGTCAGTTGCACATTCAGTATCTACTTAAGTATAGGTATTAATCTCAATTAAATAGTATACTTAGTAGATGTTGATAGGCATAATTATGCGTTCATATCAATTTTATTCATTTATCTACTACAATACTCTTTACGTTACAGGTTGTTCTTATTATTGGAATAAACGGAGCATGTCGAACTAATGAACTAACACAACTTAATGTCAAAAACATTGAGAAACATTCAGATGACTTACTATTAATTAATTTACCTAATACAAAGACAAAAAGAGACCGCAACTTCGTCATTCGCAAGGAATACGTAACGATTGTTGAGAAATATCAAGCCTTACGCCCGCCTAACACTCCAATCAATCGATTTTTTCTACAGTATCGCAATGGAAAGTGTGTTAGACAGCCTATGGGTACTAATAAAATTGGCAGTATCCCACGAGAAATAGCAACATTTCTTGAACTTCCAGAACCCCTGTTGTACACGGGTCATTGTTTCCGACGAACTTCAGCCACACTTTTGGCTGATTCCGGAGCTGATCTGCTGTCCTTTAAGCGCCACGGAGGCTGGAAGTCCAATGCAGTTGTAGAGGGATACATAGAGGATTCCATCCAAAATAAGTCTAAAATATGTGAAGGCATCGTAGGAGCCATTACACTGAAAGAGCCTCAATCGGATCCTTGTACTGGCCCTTCTACATCAAAAATAAGCCGTTATGAAACACCTAACCATCTCCCTCTCTCTCCAACATTCACGCCAAGGGAATCCGATGAATCGGTACAACTATTAAGTATGACAGATAGTTTACCGAAAAACAGTACACAAGTGACTAACACCAATATTACAGTACCAAACAAAAATATTACACTCAATTTAAATAACTGTAGCAACGTTACTTTAAAATTTTCTTAATTATACCTTAGTATTATTTTGTTATAATTTAAAGATTATTCTGTAATACTTACCTGTCATAATGTAGTAATTAATACCTAAACTGAAATAAAAGTGTACCTATCTTGTGATTGTAAACGTTTTTTTTTTTGCATTTAGTCATTTCCTCGCTGAGGTGGAATGAAAAGTTACGTGTTGCACTCGAGTGCAAAGATTTTTCACCTCGTGCTCTTTTGATTCCCTCGCTAACGCTCAGGATTCTAATTTTGAATCACTCGCTGCGCTCGTGATTCAATTTTAGAATCCTTCGCTTGCTCGGTCATCAAAATTGAACACGCGGTTAAAAAGCAACTTTGCACTCTTGTATAACAAATAACTATTTTCATCCCACCATCTCGGAAAGAGTATTTTTAATCTTCAGTATCTGAGTGGAAAAGCCGTTTTTATTCTCTAGAGGATAAAGTAAATTGAATTTAGAACATCGTGTGCACTAAGTTTGTGAATTAAAAAAAACATTAAACCTATTTACTGCTACCTCTATGGTGCCGAATATATCATACAACTTTTTTTTAATTTGTTAAAAACTCAGACTCGGAACCTTCTTGGTGTTCTTTTTTCAATTTGCTTTGTACGCGGTTCTTTACGCGGCATTTTTTCACGTCATTGTTAAACCTTAGGTATATTAAAAACAAGAAACTTGAAAACAAGTGAAAAAACTAAAATGAGTGATTCTAGCGACGAGGAAGTTTGCTTGACGCCAACAGAATTGACTGAAACTGTTAATAATGCGCAAATGAGCTTTCTCCCTCAACAATCACGCGAGAAGTATTTAAAACAGTACGATATGTTCAACACGTGGCGACTAGCAAACTAACATATCGATACCTATCCTAAATTAGTGGCATTTTTAAAAAGAGCCTCATCTGGTCATCAACCAAAAAAATCGAAGGTTTTCACAGTATCTGATATTGAAAAGTTTCTTAACGAAGCACCCGATTCCGTATATTTGGCGGCAAAAATAAGTCAGTTGCACATTCAGTATCTACTTAAGTATATTAATCTCAATTAAATAGTATACTTAGTAGATGTTGATAGGCATAATTATGCGTTCATATCAATTTTATTCATTTATCTACTACAATACTCTTTACGTTACAGGTTGTTCTTATTATTGGAATAAACGGAGCATGTCGAACTAATGAACTAACACAACTTAATGTCAAAAACATTGAGAAACATTCAGATGACTTACTATTAATTAATTTACCTAATACAAAGACAAAAAGAGACCGCAACTTCGTCATTCGCAAGGAATACGTAACGATTGTTGAGAAATATCAAGCCTTCCAATCAATCGATTTTTTCTACAGTATCGCAATGGAAAGTGTGTTAGACAGCCTATGGGTACTAATAAAATTGGCAGTATCCCACGAGAAATAGCAACATTTCTTGAACTTCCAGAACCCCTGTTGTACACGGGTCATTGTTTCCGACGAACTTCAGCCACACTTTTGGCTGATTCCGGAGCTGATCTGCTGTCCCTTAAGCGCCACGGAGGCTGGAAGTCCAATGCAGTTGTAGAGGGATACATAGAGGATTCCATCCAAAATAAGTCTAAAATATGTGAAGGCATCGTAGGAGCCATTACACTGAAAGAGCCTCAATCGGATCCTTGTACTGGCCCTTCTACATCAAAAATAAGCCGTTATGAAACACCTAACCATCTCCCTCTCTCTCCAACATTCACGCCAAGGGAATCCGATGAATCGGTACAACTATTAAGTATGACAGATAGTTTACCGAAAAACAGTACACAAGTGACTAACACCAATATTACAGTACCAAACAAAAATATTACACTCAATTTAAATAACTGTAGCAACGTTACTTTAAAATTTTCTTAATTATACCTTAGTATTATTTTGTTATAATTTAAAGATTATTCTGTAATACTTACCTGTCATAATGTAGTAATTAATACCTAAACTGAAATAAAAGTGTACCTATCTTGTGATTGTAAACGTTTTTTTTTTTTTGCATTTAGTCATTTCCTCGCTGAGGTGGAATGAAAAGTTACGTGTTGCACTCGAGTGCAAAGATTTTTCACCTCGTGCTCTTTTGATTCCCTCGCTAACGCTCAGGATTCTAATTTTGAATCACTCGCTGCGCTCGTGATTCAATTTTAGAATCCTTCGCTTGCTCGGTCATCAAAATTGAACACGCGGTTAAAAAGCAACTTTGCACTCTTGTATAACAAATAACTATTATTACTTATTATAAAATTAAAACCGCATTGAACTTCTAAAGGACATTAATATTCAATAAACAATATGAACTAAAACCTATCGAATTTACATATAAAAGCGATTTCAGATTCTGAGCACTATTGTTGATTTTAATTAAAAAAATAACGACTTATGAAGCCTTATGTTTGGCCACCCGATAGTTGATAGCTAAGTAAGCTATTTTTCTGTCTGCACCGCCAAAGGTTTATTACCCTTTTTAAACAAAATAATGCTTTTTCTTTTCTCGGATCGGCACGAACTAATAAGATACAGGATCATTTTGAAATGGCGAGCTCAACTCCGCATACCGCGATGTGTATTGAAATCTAAACACGATAAAAACAATAAATGCAGTCTATGACCCCACAAACAAATCATCACATTAATATTATAACCTGTATAGAAAATTCCGTAGTAAAATGATTAGCCAGTCAGCAAGAAAATGTTTTTAGGAGTAAAATAAATCTTAAATATTTGATAAATATTTAATTCTGTAAGTAGGTTTGTAGAAACAGTTTCACATGTATTTTTTTTTTTAAACTTAATGAAGTCAGTATTTCCTACTGACTTCTTTGAGAAGACAAACCGAAATAAACTCAGAGGATTATTAACTTACCATTATTCCATTTCCAAGAATCAAAACGCTCTAAGTCTTTTTTTTTTGAACTATTAGAATTTAAGAAGTCATCAGCCTATTCAATTCTCTATTCTAATATTCGCCAACAAGATATTTTTTTTACTCAACGCTAACAAAATAAATTTAATACGAGTATTCTGATAACCCCTCAAGGGACCTGGATACTTTGAAGATGCATTAGGACCAGACTTAACCCTACACTTACTGTCTCTTTTTTAATTCGGAGTTTAACACTCAAATGCCTAAATGGCTAGAGGGTTACTAAAGAGAGAGATGGGTCGAAAAGACCCGTCGGCAGTTCGCTAAAATCTTTGAAATCGTATAGCGTTAATTTTGCGTCATGGTATGAAATGCCTTAGGATGGAATACTTATTTATGCCAGCAAGCAGCATTGCTTTGGTCCGGTCTGAAAGGTATGGTAAAGGTACTTTTAATACTTTATGGCTTATTTTTATACCAGATTACCCCGTTGGTCTAGTGGTTGCAAGCGCCGGGAATCTAATCTAGAATTTTTCCAATAACACCCCGGAGTATGGGAGCTGGCGGTGTGATACCCCCGTGCCACGGAAAACACGTTATACCGTTGGTCCGGCGCCTTATCTCTCTCCGGTTGTGTCTGATTGCCGCTCCATCGGACTATGAGAGTGAGGGAAGAGTGAGTGCACTTGTGTCTGCGCACTCACTTGTGCACTATAATATCTCCTGGCGGTCTCGATGTCTGAAATTCAGTCTGGAGGACAATTATTATAGTAACACTCTAATTGCGTAACGCACTTTCGGTCACAATCTAAATAATTTTGAAGGATATTGCTAATGCATTGCTTCATATGTTTGAAATATTTGTCTGCTCAATAATAAATAACGCAATTCATGTTGTTGAACTGTCAAAATGAAAGCAATTGCTACAGTAAGTGTGTTACGCAATTACCCCACTGAATCCAGACATCATCAATGAAGGGTAGGTTTACCTACCTGAAACTTGCTTTGGGATTGGCAATAAAACACTTGAATATATAGAACGGTCCTTCAGATCCTAGAACAGCAAACGAAACGTGAAATCGAATTAATTGTAAAGATCCTGAACTAATACCTATTTACTTTATTGAATGAAGTGAAAAATATTTTTTCTTTGTTTTAGACTAATTGATTGACGTGATTGTTAATTTAGTGTTTTGTTCTTTGAATAATCATTTTTATTAATTATTATGATTGTTTGATTCGGCTTATTTAGTTAAACCGTTGAGTATGTTTGAATATGTTTTATTTGTGTTGTAAAAAAATTGCCTGTTACTTAAATTTTTGAGTCAAAATAAATTTAAAATGCGCTCCTGAATCCATCCACAATTACTACATTTTAATATGAATCATGCATGTGACTTAATGTGCCTGGATTATACCATACATATAACAATAGTGAAATAAAAGGACTTTGTAATATTATCAGCATCCAATGTACTTAAATGGAATAAAGATGAAACATTTCACATTATTACGACACAAAAACAAACAAAACTATAATTAAAATTGATTACACAACTACGTTGTGAATGTTTTAAATTACGCCAAAATATTTTCTTAAACCATTTTCAATTGAAGCATTTATTAACACGTCGAGCACATTACAAACACATGGCAGGCCCAAAAACCTCTAAGATAAATCACCAATTTATATTACAAGGCAATTTCGTAAAATTTCGTCTAAAGGGTACATAATGGTATAAATATCAACCTGCGGAGAATGGCCTAAAATGGTCTCGCTTTTATTGTGAAAAGGATTATGGCGGGTCGAATCGACCCCCAGTAGTTTGAAGTGTGACATGAACAATGGAGGGTTATAATAAAATTCAGCTTAGGTTGCATCATAGATTGAGAATGTGTAGAAACGACATACATTCATAAATGCCTACGGTCTCAGAGGGTAAGAAATTTCAGAATAAATAATCCCAGAAGGTATTCTAATCTCTTAGTCTTATTCTATCAAAAAAATCTTTTTTGATAAGTTTTTGACATTGATTGTCGCTGAGATGAGATTCGGACTTGATTTAAAACGTTTTTAATTACAAGAATGGGCCTTCAAGTCAATCTACACGCTCAATTATCAACTAAATTGATAAGCCTGTCAAATGACATGGCTATGGAACCGATGGTCTGCTGATAGTTAGTGGTGACCGCTGGCTATTAATAGACATCAGCAATACCAAAAGCCTTGTGAGAGCGTTGCCAGCTATGAGGCACAAATTCAAATATCTCATGTGCCAGTAATTTCATTGGCATCTATTCCTTTCAAACCGGAATACAGTAACGCTGCTTAGCGTTAGCGGCAGACCTATCTCTGCCGCCGTACCTACGGTGGTACTGTGGAAGTTCTTCCATGGACGAACTCCTCTATAAGGATTCTTTAGTAAAACAGCTCTTTTTGAAGGAGCTCGTCCGAAATAGGCCCTTTCACTTAAAAAAGGGCCTATTTCTCAGTAGTAGTTCGAAGTTTGAAGTTTGAATTTGTGCCCGTTTGATGGCAATAGGCTCGACCCCTGTTAAATGGGGCTTTAACATAAGTAGCGAAATGTGTGTGTACTATAGGTACACCTCTGCCGAACCCCTGGGAATTACAGGCGTGATGTTATGTTAAAGTAACTACGTTAGTGTCACTTCTTGATTTTCGTATTCTACGGTCGTGTCTGGTGTATATCAATTTTGTATGCGGTGACTAAGGGTTTATATTTTCGTGTAAAAATTAGTAGAATAAGGGTTATGTCGTCATAAAATATCGTGTGAGGTGCTGGCAGCCATTTTAAAGTATAATCAGCCTGTCAATGTACTCATTTTACACGGCACAGGCATGTTTATAAGCACTTATGATTTAAATATTGAAGGGGTAGCTAGGTTTGGGGTTGAGAACCCAGAGTATGTAGGACGTACTTAAGTACTATCGGCTCTTTTATTGCACCTGTTATTAAAACTATTTATCACACGTGCCATTTTAGAATAGAGTAGAATATCATGTATTTCTGAGTACATGGTACAATCGCGGTCACGCATATCTAACTACTTTGAGAACAAAACCCCGTGTACATGTGCACACGACCCAGACCCAGACTATCGTCCTTACGGTGTTCAGATATGCGTGTCCGCGATAGTACATCAACTGGCTTCAATTTATTTGTAGTCGAATACTTATGTCTATTCCTTTCACTTATCAGATCAGCCTCAGTCATCTGTGTTCTTTGCTGATCACTTTCCACACAGCAGACTAACTATTCATCTTTTCTCAGTTCTATTTCTTTTCATATAGCTATCAATGTTCATAATTTAAACTTATCACGTATTCCCATTCCTACGGATCACAAAAAATATATACTATGGCAACAGACTTATTACGTCATTGATTTATTTTTCATGTAACTTGTAGCAATCTCTTGTAAGTTTAACAAACAATATTTCTTAAAACTCAAACATCTCTTATTGTTTCACCCAGACAAATTTTACCGGCGCAAAAATAAAATCTAAGTAAAAAAAAGAGAAACGAATTTTTCTTCAAACAAATTACCACTTGCTAAAAGATTGAGTCTGAATAAAAGCAAAAGAAACGCGAAGCAAAGGCATGTTTCTTTTACCCACAAGTAATCCGTAAAAGGACATATTTTTAAAGGGAATAGCTGTTTTTAATCCTCGTCCTCTTTCAACGCAAGTTTTTGATGCTGTTGCCTCTCGACGATGCTTTTTAAAGCTTAGGATCGTTTGGGACTAACACATTTTAAAATGTTAAATGTTTTGCCATTGTTAATTTATTTTACTTTTGTAAAGTATCGCTGGTCAAGCGTGATTACAGAGCGTGGAATCCTGGGTTAATTTTTGTTTTTCTAACTGAACAGACAGCTGTGCTGCTGGGGAGTTTGTTGCGCCACTTCTTCTTCCCAGCTATAGCACTAGGAAGTGGTGAAGGGTGGGCGTTTTGGGGGACTGTCTTATGTAATTTTGACGTCCGAAAAGTGCTGATTCTCAGCCTCGTTAGAATTTTGAATTTTGATCCCCAGGTCAGGCAAAGTATAATTAGGTGTTTAGGACTTTATTGAAATGCTCAGTAGAAGCCCTGGGGTTAGATTCATGCCCAGCTAGTGGTAATAGGTTCCCTCACTATTACTTGTTATGTTGTGCAATCACCTCTGCAAAATGCAGGCAAGATTTAATGTTACGATAATTCTTTAAACCGATTTCGAAGGCAGTTATTAAAAAAAATCGAATTATCATACTCACCGACAAATCGTCCTATCGTATCGTCCCCCTTAAAAGCACCGTACAAGTTTATTCAGAAAATATTGGTAGAAGCTGAAAGGCTGCGCGGCATTCGGGCGGTGAATTAAAATGTCGCTGACTGCATACCTGGTAGACTGTTAGACGTTCACATTCATCACTAACTTGCATGGGAGGTAGACTAGCTAACTTTATTGCTGGAGGGGTTTTGTGAACTGGGTTTTAAAATACCGTGCAATTGACCGGTTATTCTGTTAAAAGCTGTAGTGCTTTTTTCTCTCCACACTGTTCTATTGACATTGTCAAGACTATGTTTTGATAGAATGGTAGGGTTTGATAGAAAACTAGCTTTTTCCCGCGGTTTCACTCGCGTGGAGGTCGGAAATTATCCTACAGGGATAAAAAAAATCCTTTTTCCTAACCCAGGTCAGTGTGCATAATATTAGCACAGTCTATAAACCAATGAAAAAAAAAACTAGCGTCACTCGGGACATGTAAAAATTGTACCGATATCCTATATGTCCAAACTGTTGAGGCATTTAGAACTTATGGCGGAACAAAGAAACGTACATAAATTCATACATGAAACCGAAAAACATTACCCTCCTTTTTTGGGCAGTTGTGTAAAGTCTGTGACAATGACAACCCTAGGTAAGTACCTGCTGTGGCCTTGTGCGTTGTCGGCATTTACGCAAACATCAAAGGCGTCGGTCCACTGTTACCCTTTACACTGTGATATTAGTATGGATGATTGCTGATTTATCAGAGTTTAGTCTATGAAGTTTACAAACTTCACTCAAGCGATCGTACGCAATTCTAAAGCAAACTTTTGAATGTAAATGTGAATGCCAATGACCGCATACCAGGTAGACTGTTAGAAGTTCACATTCATCATTAACTTGCATAGGAGGTCCTTACTAGCTATCGTTATTGCTAGAATGGGTTTCTAAATACCGTGCAATATTAACTTGAGGGGCAATTCCCGTATTTCTAAGAACGTTAGCATCCTGATCTCAGTTTCAATCTGTCAAGAATATATCTTTATTGTTAACATTTTTCATAAGTCTTTGACATTGATACGCTGAGATGGGATTGCGACTAGATTTTGAACCTTATTAATTACAGAAATTGACTTCTGGTTAAAACTGTTCTCTGTTATATTCAGTTGAATACGTGGTTGTCAAATGAATGTCATGGTTTTTATTGTTCATACAAAGGTGAAATGGATACTGCGTTTTTACAAAATAGGGTTCCTGATTTTTGCAGAGTATTGCATTGCACTTTAATTTCATTTATTGCTTTAGATCCACTTAACATGCTTTTTGTTTTAACTGTAGTTTTCCAAGAGGTGTGTCCAAAGGCCTAACATGTGACAAACATTAGTATATTGCCTTGTGTGCTTGTGTGCTAAAGAAAGTCACCGTTTGCATTTACTAAAATACTTTTTCGTCTTGAGAAGGCAGAGAACTGTATCAAACGATCATATACGCGAGGAATTCTAATCAGACTTCTTGTACTCGAAGTAAACGAAGGACTTAAAAATCAGAGTCACTTTTATAATGGACTAGTACTTCTAATTTCGTCTACAAATTCAATACCCTGTAAAATGAAAATTTATGATCATAATCTTAAGTATACGAGTATATTTCAATGCATCGCCCGCCTGCGCTATTATTTCTTTCTCACTTAGCGTTCTTTCTGACTCTTTTTCTTTTTCCCCAAGGGGTCCTAGTGCGATGTTAGCCTAAAGCCTTCCTGAAGAATTGGGCTTTCAAATGCAATTTTTTTCAAATCCGACGGGCAGTTACCGATATTAGCGCGTTCAAAAAATCAAACTCTTTAGCTTAATTATTAGTATCTAGATAATATCCTTGATAATAAGCATATTAATATAAGTATAAGTTAATTAACCAAACCAAAATAAATTAACGAAATTAATCCCCAGATAACAGTGTGCCATGTCAAAACACTGTCTAAATTACAGTGAGTGTATTTAACACTTTCATTAGGCCGCGGCAAAATCAAAGGGATTTTGAACCTTTGATGTTGCCGCTCGGCTTTGTTAGTAGACAACGGGTTGGTGGTACATGGCCTTATTGCGACCTTGTTGCCTTATAATGAAGTCTCATTAAGTAGGTAACAACCTTACTAACATGTTGACTATTTTCGACGTGATGTTAATTCTAGATTGAACTATTATTGTCGCGTTGCTGAAGTCATTACTTGGAAATCTTATTCTAGTTGTTAGTTCATTGAAATGGCTTGTAATGGTGTTTATCTGGCAGTCTGATTATCTTACTGGCTCGCTAGGTAGCAGTGATAGCCTAGTGGTGTGACTGTCGGACTTCCAAGTCTCGAGTTCGAACCCAAGGCACGCATCTCTGACTTTTCGAATTCATGTCAAACCAATCTAATTTTTGTTGTTCACCAATCTAATAATTGAAATAGCTTACTGGTGGTTATTTGGTAGTCTGATTAATTATCTTACTGCCTTGATGGTCTAGTGGTCGCAAGCGTGATTGCTGAGCATGGGGTCCGAGGTTCGATTCCCAGGGCAGACAAATTGAGTGGCGTTTGTGTCTCTATCAATATCACTAGTAACAACCCGGAGTCTGGATTTCTGCTCGGTTAGTGGCAATAGGCTCACCCCCAATTATTTATTTTCTTTGAAAGACTTGCAGCTTAACCAAAATAAAAATAGCAAGTGTTATTGTCAGACAATTACAAGTCTTTACTTATGAACAACATAATAATGAGAATTCATTACGTGGCTTTAACATAACTGGCAAGATAATATGTGAAATGTTTTTTTACCGGTATAATACAAGCGTGATGTCATGTTAGTCTGTACATGGCCTTATTGCGACCTTGTTGTCTTATAATGAAGTCTCATTAAGTAGGTAACAACCTTAGCAACATGTTGACTGTTGTTCGACGTGATGTTAGTTCTAGATTAGAATAATTATTGCCGTGTCGCTGAAGTCATTACCTACTTCAAAATCTTTTTCTCGTTGTTAGTTCATTGAAATGGCTATCTAGCAGTCTGATTATCTTACTGGCTCGCTAGGTAGCAGTGATAGCCTAGTGATGTGACTGTCGGACTTCCAAGTCACAGGTCTCGAGTTCGAATCCAAGGCACGCATCTCTGACTTTTCGGATTCATGTCCGTATTGTAAAATTATCGCTTGCTTCAAAAACGGTGAAGGAAAACATCGTGAGGAAACCAATCTAATCCATGGTAGTTTATTTAAATAGTTTACTGGTGTTTATTTGGTAGTCTGATTAATTATCTTACTGCCTTGTTGGTCTAGTGGTCGCAAGCGTGGTTGCTGAGCATGGGGTCTGAGGTTCGATTCCCAGGACAGGCAAAGTGAGTGGCGTTTCTGTCTCTATCAATATCACCAGTAGCAACCCGGAGTATGGATTTGTGCTCGGTCAGTGGCAATAGGCCCACCCCCAAAAACTTTTATTTATTTATTTTCTTTCGAAGACTTACATCTAAACAAAACGGAATAAAAATAGCAAGTGTGACTGTCAGTCAATTACAAGTCTTCACTAAAGGTTCATGCACACACGTCAGGCACGTCAACGTCACCGATCAGTCACGTCAAGATCAGGGCTATGTGTGAACAGATAGTCAGGCAGTCAGTCGTAGTCACTCAATAAATTTCATCATGTCATAGTCACTCTAGTTACTGGGTAACGCGATACCCCTTAGTAAGACTGGTTGTCAGAATTTCGGGCTTCTGACGACCCGAACGAACTGGCAAAATGCTGGTGCACAATAGGCTGCATATCAGAGGTACTTTGACCTTGAGCTGGCTTAGCGTAGTACGGAGTTTCAATTTATAAGAGGACAGCTTATACTGGTTTTGTTACGACTGAAGTCCGGCCTACCGTACCGTACACACATACTTTATAAGCTTGAAGTTATGCTTGTGGTTGAGAATAAATCCCAGGGTATATGCAAAACTTAGATTGCCTGCACGTTTGAGCAGTGACTGAGCGATTGGCTTGCACGCTGCGGGTCGCAGGTTCGACGGTAATCCCGCATGGAACAAATATTTGCATGGCCTACAGGCTACAGGTAGTTGAGCTGAATCCGGGCGATTGTGCATTTGAGATTTGTACCAGAATACGTTCGTGCAATACGGGGGAAACTACACGAGCTTAGTACATCTAAACCACGCTCAAGAGCTTTCATTGTCATTATTGCTGTGGAATCTTTGACACTGACGGCTCTTGAACATGGTTTAGATTTGTGCTGATTGCGTTCAGTTTTATAGGTGAAATTGACCCCAAATCTAAACTAATATTAGAAAGGGTTATGTTGTCATACTACGGGGTATCTTATCACCCAATAACTGGGTTGTGGAGTTCAAACAGGCAGTCGCTCCATGTCAAAAAGACTAGAGGTCGACCCCTACATAGCTGGGAAAAGACTAGGCAGATGATTGTTAAGATGTTTGTATGTTTGTAAAAGGTTATTCACTGGAACTACTGATTTGATTACAAATCATAGTTCACTGATAGAAAGCTGAAAGCTATATTATACCTGAGTGACATATGATACTTTTTATATCATAAAAACGCACAGTGCTTGTTGAAATCTCCTTGGGCATGAGAAACCGCGGGGCGTAGGCGTCTCATCACTTTTATTTCTAAAACTATTGCCTCGAATAAATTTGAGTAAATAGAAGTCGGTTAAAACACAACCATATAAGTAAAAAAAAAGACATAAACCAAGCACCGATTCCTCATCACGCCAAAAAACAAGACATATTATACGCAAAAACAAACACACAACACTTTACCCGACTGCGCGGAGGAAGGAAACGTCCTACATATCACGCCTGTACGGAGAAAAATGCACTTTTAGCCGCTCGATTTATTCGCCGTATACACTATACATTGCCGGTTGGCTGTGTCCAGGAAACTCTTCGCCGGAACACGAGCTACAATGGTTATGATACATTGTATTTCGCACGATAGCGCTAAAGTGATTCAGGGAGCTACAGGATGGATTTATAGCGGATGCGAGCTGTTATTATTTTTCATTCTATTATTTATTTTTGTTGAATTTGGTTTTATGTTTCTCAAGCAAAGGGGTTCAAATCTGGCAAGTACCAATATGTTTAACAGTAGGTTCATACTTCTAGTACCGCAAGCAAATCAGCTAAGCGTCCTGGGTTCGATAACCAGATTGGGATAACTTATAGGGTTTTGCCTAACTATAATAGGGATGATGAGTAAAAATTATTTTTTTGTCCGTCAGGTAGATTATTAAAAAATATTGGACACGTATTTTTTCTTTTTGTACGTAATTAAAAGAATACGGCGATACATTGAGTTAAAATTTGCCATTACGTCACGATTACGTAGATTTCATACTTACTTGTGACGTAGCGACCCCGACTCCCCCAACTTTAATGCGTTTTATCTAAGTATTTTTTTTTATTAATATGATAAAGCAAAAAATACGTGTCTAATATATTTTATCAACTGATTGACGGACTAAATAGAATTTGTTTTTTTTTTTTTATCCAGGCGTCTTCCCTATTACTGAATGACAGTAAGGTCGAATGACTGTCTTATTTATTTTTTAACCACAACGGGAAATCTGTTGGCCTTCATCACACCTGATGCTAAGTGATGATCAGGCTGAAGCTGGAATCGAGCTTCACCCGGAATCCTAAGTCACAGAGGAACTGTTTATCTTATCTCTAACTGCCGTGACACAACAATGCTGTTAACATTGTTGTTGTGGCGACAGACTTAGATAAGACGGTGGTAGCTAGCCAGGCGGACTTAGAACAAGCCCTACCACCAACCAAACCAAGCAGAAAATTTTGCCCCCGCTGGGAATCGAACCTTTGAGTCTGAGACAGGTGGGCTTACCACTAGACCACACAGGCAGTTTAATCGTCAACTCGTACTGCGCAAGCGTAGTGTGATGAAGGCTCATTTCTACTTTGTATGACACTGTCTTTGATTTGCAGGACGATAATTTCAGGCCTGTTGAACTATATATTTTAAAGAATTATCTGTGTGTATTTTTATGACCAACAATATTTTATATATATTATAATGGCATTAATTTTTGAATTTTATTTTGCTTGTGATATAATTTGAGTGGCGAGAATATAAAATTTATGTGAGAAAATACGAGCGTTATTTTAGAGAAATATAACTGGAAATGAAACAGTCGGTCTGGTTTATTTGGAAATCTTTTTATTTCAAGAGTGTTCAAGTTATATCAAATAATAAGAGTTCGTATGTTCAAAAATACATGTTATTTTGTTTATTTATTTTATAAAGCCTAGTTATAATTCGTATATTCGTATTCTAGTTTAATAAAACACTAAGATGGTATACAAAGGTATTATTTTGTACCGAGAATCATTTCAAATGAAATTCAATTGCTTGCCATATCAATTTATTACGATGAAAATTAGTTTGGGGTGTGGTTTTGAGATATTTTAATCATTTACACTTTGTATACATCTTCAAGAGGATATTGATGCCAATATCTTGACAAAATGTCTTAAAACCTTTTTAAATTACATCCAAAACAATGGTGACGGCCATCCAAAGTCAGTCATTTTTTGTTTCAGTTATACCAGTTGTCGGCAAACTCATTAGTCAATACAGCCAAATATCAATACTATAACGAATAAGATTTTTTATGAGAGCCAATCCTTTCTGGGTGGCCAAAATGTCACAGTACACTTTTCTTAATCCTTAAAACTCCCATCCTCTTTCACTCCACAACGCTTCCTAAACTTAACTTGCTAAGAAATAGGATGCCTTCATCATCATCATCATATCGGCTGGTATTATGATGAAAGCATCTTACAAAATTAACACGTTAAGCTTGTAAAACTTTGAAAGATACAGTATATGATTCATTTTCGATAACCTGTTAATTTTTGGTGAAAATACTTCTGAAATAAATATTTGCAATATAATTTAATTTTTTAATAAAACTTGTTATCTTGCTTAATGATCAAAACTCCGATCCCCGCGCGTATCTAAAGCCCATATTACGGTACCTTTCTCAAGGCTCAAGCATTTCTTTAACCTTTATAATACTGGTGTCTCATATTGGAGACAGATAACAATAAAATTCTATTGTGTCTGCTAATTGCGCGCGCGACAGATTAAACTAGTTACAACCAATCTTCGTCATTCAAACAAAAAAAAAGTAGAAACAAAACATTTATTCGACACAGACACAACACAACAGCCAACAAACACATAAAAAGAGAACAATAGACATAACAATAAAATTGCAGTAAAATTTTGCTGAGCGTGCCCATACCGAAAGGGTTACCATCTCAGCAGTTGCTGGGCGTCAGACACCCAGCGCTGGTTTTCAGTTGGCACCCCGCAGTGACACACGGACGTAGGTAAATAAAATAATACATACTTGAATATTAATAATAAAAAATGTTTAAGAATACGTAAATAAATAATGTAAAAAAAATCAACTAGTCTTTAAACGAGTTTTAAGTAATGCTTGGATTTTGAGTGAGGTTTTGTAATACGGGCCTGAGAGTACTATTACGCTCGCACTCATCGACATTTGTACAGACAGAGCTGCATTTTATAGGTCAAAGAGCCGCATGCGGCTCGCGGTTTGCCGATCACTGAATTAGATTTTTATTAGACGTCACAAAATACTAGAAAACAGAAAATGTTATTCCAAGAGAGTGGAAAGGGCAAGAAACTCCACAGTTGATCTTTTAATAAAATGTATTTACAATAATATTTTTCTTTGTTGAAAATCATGAATGAAGAAAATCATTGCTATCAAAACATCTAAACAGTCATTCCCTTCGAAAAAAAAAAATCATCTACTTACTCTTCAATTCCTCCCATTTTACAACATAACATACCAAATAAGTACAACCCCCTATATATACGTCTGCCTCACGTACAAAATACATAACTCTCACACCTACGTATGTAAGAGACATTTGTCTCATAAAATATTCGCGTCTCTACAAGAAACTATTCAGACATCTTGAATTTCTACATTTGTTCTTAGTATTATGTAAGTGGAACTGGAAATGGATTTTCAGGGTGTCTTGTCATATCTGATGTTTTGATATTTAATCCTGAAATGTTTATGTCCCTTTGCGCAACTGAGTCATGTAAAACACTAGATAACTGAGTCTTTTTATCCGACTACGGTTAAGATTAAAAGAACGGTAATGTTTTTTGGGGAGTTTTAGGACTTCTATTTTCGTTTTGGAGCAAGCGGTAGATTTCAATTTTAAAACATTATGTATCAAGGTCCTAAGATAATTTTGTTCTTCTCTGTGTAAGTATCTCTGTATAAATATCGTTAGAAAACTTTTCATAATCATCCGGTTTTAATTATCCGAAATAATCAATTGGTTTCCGTCCTTATTTGAATTAGGTATATGACTTCATTCCCTTGCTGTGGAATAAAAACAGACTGATTAATTATAATTCGGATAACCGAACCTGAATTTAAAACGTAAAAGACTCCCAATCATAATTATCGCTGATTTTATACAAAGATTTCCTTTCCAAAACAAGGTCTTCCTAGGGTTGTTACTAAACAACTACCTATCGACACAGATTCAACACCGTGTCCATTCGGTCACATCCCTCGGCCAGAGGTCTGAAACCACAACGCAATGGGTGCTATAACAGAGGCTCTTGTAACAACGCGATCCCATTACACCTTCACGACCCTGTTTCACAACGGTTTGAATATAAAGGACAGACATATTATGGTGGGTAGAGATGTAGATGTAACTTGTCTGTTTGTTTTTGATTGATTTCTGTATTGAATGATGATTTGATTTATAAAGTTAAAGAGTGATGCCATATTAAGAATGACACTACGATGTTTATGTCATTCTCGTTGGTAATCACCAACTAAAGAAAATAAGTCTGAAACTCATAAAATGGAATATTTTTATTAGATAGTATATCCTTCATTATGGGTACTTTTCCGAGACCAACTGACAAAGTTGGTCTCGGAAAAGTACTTGTAAGCTAGCCTTGTAAGCTAGCCAGAAAGCGTTTTATCTATGTCGGCGCATTACATATGCGCGTGATTGAACTCTGAAAGGCACGGGGTGTCGGGGTACCAAAACCTCACTCGACGGCCGCTGCGCGCCCTCGACACTACTCAGCTCACAGACACGCTCCACTACCGTCATTCCTTTGTACTAAACGTTGATCATTGTGAATTATAGCAATAAACCTGTTTTCATAGTCAGTCAGTTATTTTATTATAAATTCCGATTGAGCCCTTTCAATCAAAATGAATAACACGTGAACCAAAAAGGATTTTTTAAAAGTTATAAACGCACTGACTGACATATAGTCATTACGTTTTATAATACCTATGTAAGGATGTAGATGCCCAACGGAAATAGCATCGAAGAAAATTGACTTCCCCTATTTCTTCTCACCTTAATGTCCAAAAACTTTACCAAATAGCCGTAGCCCGTAGGCTATAGGCTACAACCTGAAGTATTCATAGCCGCAGTGACGTCACGGGTCAGTAATAGAGGTACCGTCATTACACGCGAGGTGGCGTTATGAGCGCCATCAGACGCGGTTGCTACGTATACGAGTAGTGATGAGATATTTGGGGTGTCGATATCGATAAGTACTTTTGAAACGGGACTTTAAAATACATAAGTTGAACTACAAATTTAGAAAAGTGTACGTTTTTGTGTTTATCCAGAACAGAATACGCCATCAATACCGACTTACAAAATTTAACATTAAGCCAAAATGCATAAATTTTACAAAAATTACAACAGAAACCTGGACATTGAAAACGTAATCCAAGAAGCTTTTACATATTTATTCAAAAGTAAGAACATAATCAGTGCCTTAGTTACTTTCCTACCGTATAATTGTCTAAACTTTTACAGTATTTCCGGTATAGTATACATGTGTAGGCTTATTAATATTTCAAAATAGCCATCTAAATTACGGAACAATATTCGGAAGAAAACATCATCATCATCATATTATTGTTCCTGTCTTCATCCCAATTTATTCGTAGTCGGCGCAACATGTCCTGTTCTTCCATATCATCATCTCGGTATTCACATCTTTCACACAGTCTATCCTTCGTTTCTTTGGAAAAAAATCGGAAGAAAACATAACATTAATATCGAATACCTAACATTTTATTTGCCATAATATCATGAACGTTAGCAAATATTAAACTTACAAGGAAAAACATTTTATTCGTCCCTGGAGGCGAAATAACATGTCCCAAACGATGTGTTTAGAAAATAAACAAAATTGTACCCAAATTGTTCAAATAATATCAGCTATTCCGAATGATTTTATAGTATAATACCTACTTATCCGTTTTGTGGTAGGCCAACCATTGGTTTATGCTAATTTTGATTTTGTTTCAAATTGCTGTCAATAGGCTTAGTAGCTGATTTAATTGAATGTAAAAGTTTATTACGTTAAAAGTGTGTGTTATTTAGGTATTATAAATACCCTATTATCTTTTTGGCACACTTAGTCAATCAACATCATAATATAATTTTCAATTTGTTGTAATTATTATAATAATTAATTGATTTTTATTTTTTGACAGAATTCATTATCTCCGAAGTCTATTCATTGGTGAAAAATTGACGGACAGTGTGACATACTTCCAAAAACATTAAAAAAACCAAAATAAATACAAATATCGATACATCGATCCACAGTCGTGTCCCATCCCTACAGAATCGGAAGGGTCCTACTACACTCATTTCACGTGACATTACTCGAGTTGACCCGTCTATGGTCGTTGTAGAATGTCCGGTGTCTCATGTTATAGGCTGTAGCGGGTGGACCAAGTTTTAAGTGTAAGTCATCAAAGTTAATATATAGGTGTAGGGTTGAAACAGTTAAGATTACACTTACACAAAAGCATTAAGATCCTTTATTGGTGACAATTCGTAAGTCTGGAATACCCTGGACAGCTAGTACTGCTAGAAAAATGTTGATCGAGTTTTTATTCTACTACTACTGAAGTAATTCAAGTAATACCTTATCTAATAGTTTTATAATATGATTATTTTAAAAACAATAAAACATCACAAAAGTTTTTAGGGTTCCGTAGTAAAAAGTAACCCTTATAGTATCGCCATGCCCGCCAGTCTGTATGTCTGTCCGTCTGTCCGCGGTTTAGCTCAGAGACTCTTTGTACTAGAAAGCTGTAATTTAGCATGGGTTTACATATTAATCACGCCGACAAAGTGGTAAAATAAAATCATTAAATAACATTTTTTTAGGGCACCTCAGGGGAGGTGCCCTAAAAAACCCCCGGAAACCTAAAAACATCCCCAATATACGTGTCCCTACACGTAAAGTGGGGATGTTTTTAGGGTTCCGTACCTCAAAGGAAAAAACGGAACCCTTATAGAATCATTTTGTAGTCCGTCCGTCTGTCTGTCTGTCAAGACCCTTTTTCTCAGGAACGCATGGAGGTCAAGAGGAGGCCAACGCAATCAAAAGATACAGTCGTTTATGTCGCAATTTTCCGCAAATTTTCGACACTCGCAAGGGAATCAAAACCTACAGGGTACTTCCCGTGAACACAGAATCTTGAAATTTGGTATGAAGCAACTAAAAATATTTTTAATCATTTTAAACTTACTACCCTTTTCCTCATGAACGCGTAGAGGTATTAAATTGAAATTCATATCAAATACTCAGGTCTACCTTTAAGCTGTAACAAAATCAAACTTCTATGTCAACGCAATCAAAATCAAACAGCAATTTAAGCCGCATATTTTCAAACTCGCAACTACTCGCAAGGGAATCAAAACCTAAAGGGTACTTCCAGTCGACCTAGAATCTTAAAATTTGGCATGAAGCAACGTTTTATAGCACGTATTAAGGAAAAATTCCGAAAACCTTAAATTTTTAGTTACATCACATTTTTTTTTTTTTTATTATTATAAACTTATTACCCTTTTCCTCCTGAACGCGTAGAGATATCAAGTTGAAACTCATATCATATACTTAGGTCTAATTGCCTTTAAGCTGAGAAAATAAAACAAATTTCTAAGTCAACGCAAAAACGCAAAGGTACAACCATTTATACCGCATATTTTGCACTCGCAACTACTCGCAAGGGAATCAAAACCTAAATTTAAATTGTGATTATAAACATAATTGTAGTTACCGCCATGACCGCGACTTATCTCTATCTTCAATATCGATTTTAGAATGAATCCCCAAAATGGATTTTTTTGACGGCACGGTTGGCGCAGTGGTTAAGCGATTGACTGCTGCGCTGCGTGTCGCGGGTTCAATTCCCGCATGGAACAAATATTTGTATGACCTACAATTAGTTTTTCCGGGTCTGGCTGGGCTGTTTGTGTATGTGAGATTAAAATGTATGTAAACGCACCCACGATACAGGAGAAAATCCTAGTGTAGGGCAACGTTTTATTTAAAAAAAAAACCCACATATTTTTCATCCATAAACAATCAATCTGCCTAGCCTTTTCCCAACTATATTGGGGTCGGCTTCCAGTCTAACCGGATGCAGCTGAATACCAGTATTTTACATGGAGCGACTGCCTATCTGACCTCCACAACCCAGTAACTGGGTAATACGATACCCCTTGGTAAGACTGGTTGTCAGACTTTCGGGCTTCTGACGACCCGTAACGACTGTCAAAGATCCACAAATGACAACCGGGACCAACGGCTTAACGTGCTTTCCGAGGCACGGAGGAGTCTCGGTATGTAAAGATGGTCACCCATCCACAGACCAACCCCGGCAAGCGTAGCTTAACCTGACGGATCGGCCCGTGCGGCAGTTACTACTTAGCCACGAGCACGAGCACGAGCGGTTTTTTCATCCATAAACATGTTTCCGTTAATAAACACTAGCACTACACGAAGTAGTACAACTATAGATAACGTTTTTTCGTACTTCAATGTTCAATGTGGTACTATTCATACCTTTTTCAGTCACCACTTACAGATCTGGTTCAAATTTAATACTTATTTAGTATTTTTGTACCAGATTTCTAAATAGTGACTAAAAAACTTTGTAAATAAATAACTTTGATAAAAAAAACTTACCATCAGCAGACTTTTGCAAGGCTGCTGCAAAGCTAGTGTAGATATTTCAGTTATATTATAAAATAAATGATATGTGTTAATATAAAATAAAGGATTATTGAAACGATAAAGAGACCTTTGTCTTTAATTTATGCTCCCCCAGCTTTCCACATTGTAATGTTATGGATTTCATTTTGAAATAAAAATACCATAACTATGACTCGATTGTCGTGATGGGTGAACTTTTACTTAAATATCTACAGGTTTGTACGGAAGCCTCGGTGCGCGAGTCCGACTCGCACTTGGCCGGTTTTTTTTTTCTCATTTATCCCATGGTGTCGTTGGAAAGTTCTTTCAAAAACATTTTGAGTTGGTGTAAACCATTTTAGGATTCAGGAATCAGTTAGCGAAATATTAAGCTTTAAAGTGCATTTTTTTGTTAGATTCTAGTGTCGTCGTCCTCTGCCAGCTAAATGGTGTCTTTTGGATATTTGAAAAAAATCACGGCATGGGCAGTAGTATATATAACAAAATTAAAAGGAAAACTATCACAGCTAAGTAGGCTACAAGTTAACGAGTAATAGTCGACCAACTTACATTTGCGGTTGCAAAAAAATGTTCTCCCATACATGTTTTTTCAACTAAATAGTTGTTTCTTGCTATAAATTCATTCCAGAACTAGTTTGCCAAAATTATACACTTTGCAAGTCCTAAAAAAAATATCGCCAATGCACCTCGCTTTCGCTTATAACTCAAGCCCCATCATTACACGAATATTCGACAATCATTGGTTCGAAGCGCGGACATTTTTTACAAATGTCCCGGATTTTGCCCAGGGGATCAAAATGGACCACTTTTCATCGTCGTTTCACTCGTAATGGTGGGTCCTATGTAAGCCCGATATGATGTGGGTGATAATACCCATGGATATGATGGAACATTGGTGTTTAAGTGTGAATGGGAGTTTAGTTCATGTATTTATTCTATCAGTGAAAATATCACAGATTCTATTGGCGCAACCAGTTAAGCTAAGACTTGCCCGTTTGATTTTATATTTGGGGAAAAGAGGACAAAGTGACATTCTATCAGCCGTAACGATGATGGATAAGTCAAAATTGTATTGGATTGACATAAAACCTTATGTCAATTATTTTGAAAGTCGTTGTAAAAATACGAAACGCTAAAAAGCGATGGCCACTTGTCTAGGACCTCAGGTCAAATTGAAATGATCTTTTTATGTTTTGGTTCGAGATTATAGTTTGTCAGCGAGATAACAACAATCAATGGTAAATGGCAATAGCAACGAGATTTTATGTTCAAATTAATAGTATTTTTATCAAAGCGATTAGCGGTATTGATACGGATGGTAACGGGTTTTAGAATCAATAAGAAATATTTTCCCATTCTATAGCGTGAATTCCTTAAACGGCTTATTGGTGATTCGCACGAATTCACTCGCCCGAAACGGGGGAATTGATACTTTGAACGTATCTACCACTTATTACTCTAATTATTATTCTAAATTTGCGACCCGCTCCTGTTTCGCTTGATTTTACGACTTGAAAAAAAGTCGATATGACTTATACAATACGTAATTTTAATATAAGTGCGTAATGTTAATATAAGTACACATAAACCTTCTATTATGTTGAAAACCGCATCAAAAACCGTTGGGTAATTCAAAAGAACAACGCGGTCACACAGACCGTCACGAAAAGCGTAAAATGTATGTATCTATGTTTAGAATGACAATGATTTATTTTGAATCTTAGTTTAGTTAAACAAACAGTAAAATACCAAATCAAAATAATCCGCAAGCCATTAAATAAACCACTTAAAATCTCCAAACCTATAAACTTACGAATTTAACTGCAAGAATCAATCTAAATTAAAGTAACATAGAAGGAATTCTCGGCCATTAGTCAAGATTACTTGCCCGCGAAGATAAGCGCTCACTATGTCTAGAAAGAGTTATTTTGTGGAATAAAGCGTTCATTTTCAACCATTTGTCGGACGATCACGATGTATGAACGGCTTATGATATTATTTGACGGTAAATTCTTATTGAACGTTTAGTTTTGGGTAGAATTCTCTAACAATGATCTATTTCTGTTTGCTGTGTGAAAAGTCTTCTTTTAACTTGACAATTCAAAAGTGCATGTAAATGGTTTATTTGAAAGAAATGCTTTGAGTTTTTTGATTGAGTTTTAAAACTGATCAGTGCTGCTTTTATCACCGTTTACAATGACAAACAAACAGTTGAGGCGCATTACCATTGATATGATATAGATTAGAGGGTTAGAAGTAGTACGCAAAGCTCTTTTTGGAGTCTTCTGGGGAAGTAGTACTGCCATATCTATTTCTGTCGTCAAGCAGCGTTGCTGTGACCCACTTTAAAAGTTAAAGATAATAGTGTAACTGCAAACACATGTGACATTTCAGATTTGCCTCTATGATAACAACGCACCCGGAATGCGTCTGATATTGTAATTTTTTACAGGCTGCAGTGTAAATGTTTACCCATAAAGTGGGCTACGTGCTTGCCAAAATAATATAAAAACATTGGTGGCCTAGTGGTAACGGCCCCGACTCAGTAGGTTGTAGGTCGTAGATACGAACCTAGGCAGGACGTTTACTTTGTGTAAATAATTGCATCACCACTGTTCTGAAAAACGGTGAAAAAACCGGCATGTCCTATAACCAAAAATTCGAAGACATGTGACATCTACCAACCCACACTGGGCCCGCATACAGCCTAATCCCTCTCGAAAAGAGGAGGCCTGTTTCCCAGCAGAGTGGGAACCTTATAGGTTGATTATACTAACATAAAAAGTAGCCAATAATTGTAATTGTTTATTGAAAAACGATGGACTGTGTGAACGATGATATGGCTAGAAAGGGGGTGACTACCAAGATAATGACTAACAGGGAAGTATAGAAAAAAAGAGTTGTTGTTCCGAGCCCAAGTAAATTGGGATCCTAAGAGTAAGACAATTATGATGATTTTACTACCTACGAAGGTACCACTGGTTGAATGTACAATCCCCAACCAATTTCCCAACAGTGATTAGATACAATCAATGCACATACAACAGCAACTTCGCCAAACATCGTGTACATTCGTATACAGTCGGGTACAGTCGTAATTTCTCGGAGACTGTCACAACTTTCCGAAAGATAAAGTTAAGTTAAAGTTTCTCATTCGGAACTCATTAGCTGCACATGCTTATAGTTTACGAACATGTTAGTACGAATGTGTTGGAACAAATGTTGGCATGAACATGTGGACTTTGGGTTGCAATTTTGTACTGATGGTTAATTCATTTTTGGTAGAGATATGACATGGGACTTAAACATAACCATAATGTGGGTGTGCTATAGGTACACCTCTGCTTAACCCTTCGGGAATTACATACGTGATGTTATGATATTTGTTATGTTAGGAACCAGAAATAGGACATAGGCCATTTTTTTTAGTTTGGAGATTCCTATGTCAAGCATTTTACAGCAATAGGCTAATAGGAAATGGATGATTTTGTGTTTTTTTACTAGCCTTTGCTGTCCCTCTTCTGGGCAAAAACCTCTCTCCACTCCTTCCATCTTTCACGAACCTGCGCGTCCGGGATTGGAAGACTTATTTATAGCTCCATTTTTTCTAAATTATAGTGACCTGCCATGAATAGAGCCATATGTGCTGACTCCAAATAAATTAGGATTTGGAAAGGAGAATGATAATGAATTCGTGACGAAAGTTCAGAGTATAAATATGGATAGCTATGAGTATGGTAAGACTATAGAACCGATGGAGAAGGTGACTACTGAGATGACGACTCATAGAGAAGAATGAAAGATGAAGGCAAATGTTGCGCCCACCCGAAATACATTATGTTTTGAAAAAAGAATGCTGATCATTTCAACATTTGCTCAAAAAAATCGCTGCCAATAGTGCCAGCAACATCAATTTTAAACTCAGCACCTACCTACCGAAATCATTCAAAAACTTAAACTTCCCGATTTATCATGTGAAACTAAATCGATTTGTAATATACATAGCGATCTCGTGGCGTCCTCCTTCCCGCTCCCGTTTCGCCCCCGTGTCGCCTTTGTCGCAATGGACAGTAGACTTGAAAACTATTTGTCTTACAATATTCTATCAGAGGTTGGTATTATTTGTTTCATTTTCCTAGAAAATGTGAAAGACTTACGATGTGGAATTGTATCTTTCATTCAATTGTTTATGAACCTGGTTTTTCAACGTCGGTACGTTAATAACCAAATAATATCTACTTAATAAAAGACAATGACAGACAACGCACATACTAAATCACTCGGCCTAGAAGAATGAAATTTTGTACAAGAGTTGTTTATATAACGAAAGTGGGCTAGTACTCAGTGGTGGCCCAGGTAGGCACTTCACATTATTTCATCAGCACTTCTCTCAAAACGGTGAAGCAAAACATCGTGAGGAAACCGGCATGTCCTAGAACCAAAAATTCAAAGACACGTGACATCTACTAACCCGCACTGGGCCTCGCGTGATAGATTATAGCCCACTGCCTCGCCTATGTCCCAGCAGTGGGAATATTATTATAGGCTAGTGCTCTGGAGGGACTTGAAAATTATTCCCATAAAGGGGTTAAATAGGGGATGAAATTTTGTTATTCTTATTTCTGCCGATGAATAAATCCTATCTTATGTAAGAAAATAGTTTATTACATTACGAGCCGTGTATCCGGCTTATAATATAATACTTTTTCTATCAAGTTGTTCTGTACCGTATACTTACCTAAGGGCACTGCTGAATTATCTTTTGTCTAAGCCGTTACATTTCAGTCCATCCAGTTTCCTAGAATAGATCGCCGCAAGCGATAGCGGTGGCAAGATAGAGTAATATTTTTTGTTAAAAAAATGTTGTTACATCTTATAGCGCTGAGAATTGTACTGTACAGAGCTACCCCTTGACGTTTACTAAGAACAGACCTCGTGTTATTTTAATTCGTTCACTTTAATTAGATTATTCACTTCTACAGCTTATACTGTTAAATATAGCCATCATTTTCATCTTAGTTAGTCGATATAAATCCAAATGACATCAAAAAGAAGAGTTGGTTCTGCTTTATTGGTAGTATCCGTTAAATTTTCTATTCTACAGATGAAATGCAAAACCAGATAACATTTTGTATTTTATTTTTGCTGATCAACTTCACTAAAAATCGTCAAAACTAGTTCAATTTCATCATTATGTTTTTAATACCAAATCGACGAACCCGCTGACACAATAATGACAGCCCCAAAAATACAAAATCAAAATGCAAAATACGCAATAAACGAGAAACCGTCATTTAAATTCGCATTAACCCGGAACTAAACAAAACGGGACAAGCACACCGGAATAAATTCCCGCTGAATCGGGAAAATTCCCTTTAAAATAAATATCATTTTGGAAACTATACCACTTTGAACATCGACAGTTTTGTAGGAACGAAACACCAGAACGAAATATAAAACAGTTTGGAACCAACGCTTTCGCTGGAAAGCAGCCAGTGTTAAATAAATATGTAAAGACCACAGAGCATGTAGACGCCTCGACGGCCGCTGCTAGACGCGGCATTGTCAATTATTTCCTTAAAACATGTCACTGTTTACTCGCACTACGAAAGGAATGACATATAGAAACTGACAGCTTTGAAGGCGGTCCGTGACAGAAGTTCTGCGCTCCCGTACTTTCGACGCCATACTTTATACAGTGCGGGTGACGTCAAAAGAACGCTGAGCGACAATCCAGGGGATGTGTCTGCGCACAGTCGCATCCTAAAGTACTAGGCTAGTGGTTTTATAATATAAGTGTAATTGTGTTATTGTCAGTGATGTAGAACCATAATAGGTACTTTATTACCTACTTAGTACTTTGAATGTGAGAACGCTGTAGGTTTAGTGGGTTATAGATTTGGTGACCATCATTATTTTGTTAAGTACCTGGTAGTTATTGAAAGACCTACATCTAATAACACTGTTATTTGAAAATATTGTAAAATACAATTATTTTTAAAAGAGTAACCGTGGAGTTTCTTGCCGTGTACCTAGCTTCTGACGTTTCATAAGTCCCCATGTAGGTTTATGTGAAATAAAATATTTTGAAATTTGAATTTGAATTTATGGAATAGGCTGGAATCGATAAATCACTCAGTACGCAGGTAAACGGCCAGCGTTCTTTTTACGTAAACGCGCACTGTACTACTGTCTCTAGACGTGGCAATTCCGTGCTCTGTGGTATAAAACCACAGTTGAATTATACTTTTTGGTAAAAAAGGCTGAAAATCTTTCTTTTTCCGCCAAGTGAAAATTTGAAGGGACCGGATTTTTTGCTGATTTTGAAAAGAGAATGTTTTGTTTAATCAGCTGGTTTTGGTTTTCTCCGCAACTAAAGGAAAAAAGTATAATATTTTGTGGTAGAAGGGTTTGGTTACCCTTTCTTTGTGGTAACACAAAATGTTTTGCACTGCTAGGAAACATAGTATGGCTTAATTAATAGAAAGGCATGCCCGAAAAAATATGCTTATATTTGGTTCTTACCTTATTTGAGATCTTTAGCCGAGATCTATAAACGTTACTTAGCCCGTGCTTTAACTTAGACATGTTCCCATCTCTATCTTACACTTGTAGTTTGAAAGTCACAGAAATTACGCTCAGCCAAAGTACGTGCTAAGTAACATTTATAGATGTCGGCCTTTAGTTTGAGAAACGTTTTATTTTAAAACTCACTAAGTGACAGTTTAAAAGATTGATACAATTATAAATATGTTTTTTTTCAATTCTGTCAATAATTTCTTGCGTAATAATGGACGTTTAAGGGTTACTTTTACAATGATTAATCTGAAATAGCGCTGCCAACTTGTTACTGTCTAGTGCCAACAATTTTATCAACATTTGTCTCATGTCATACTGTGGAAGAATACATTTTGTTTTGATGAAATATATTTTACGAATAACTCTTTTTAATATACTTTTAACACAAAACCATTGCTGTTCTCTTTAAAACCAAAGGGGCACCGATAGAATTCATTATTATTCTCTTGCCTTATCTTCATTTACTTAGAGTCGGGACAGCATGTCTTCTCTTTCCGTACTTCTCTATTAGTAGTCATCTCGGTCTTACTAGCCATATCATCTTTCACACAGTACATCCATCGTTGCTTTGGTCTTCCTCTATTATCAAAAATCTACATTCATACTCAAAACTACAGAATACAGAATAGAATTTCAGGCACAAAATGTTTCTTGTAAACACAATAACTCAAGGATTGCATTTTGGCTACGCCGTAGCAGCCGTAGCTGTCACTGGTACGCATGCTACGGTGGCGTAGCAAGTAATCGATTCGCTACGCGTTGTCACTCTTGAACTTTGTATGGTCTGTTCCAAAGGAATCTGATGGAAATATAAACAAATGCATCAGAAAAAGTATTTGTAAGCCATATTTTGAAAAATCAAGTACTTTGATTTGATTATTTGAAACAATATGTTGAAAGAAAATGTTAAGATTTTAAGTTGAAACCTTCTAAATACAGATCAAATTCAAATTCAAAAGTCATTTATTCAAACTAGGCTGAGAATCAGCACTTTTTGAACGTCAAAATTACTTAAGACAGTCCCCCAAAACGTCCACCCTTCATTACTTCCTAGTGCTTTAGGTTCCTAGTGATTTAGTGCGGAAGAAGAAGTGGCGCAACAAACTCCCCAGCATAGCTGTCTGATGAATGTGTTACTAAAGGTTGTCTGTAAATGATCGCTTTAAGCGATAAGACCGCCCATTGTGTCACCCTATGTAAAATTTCTAAATTTACGTCTGTAATTTTTATGGTGTACAATAAAGAGATTCTATCCATCTACTAATTCTCTGTGAGTGATTGCGTAAGAATTTAATCTGAATAAGATTTGTTTTCACTTCCATCAGATACTTTTGGAACAGACTATAGCGACGTTTATTTTGTCTTTTCCCCGACTGCACCAAAAAAGAGGGTAATATATTTATTATTGGGCAATATCTTATTTATTTCATTAAGTTTAAATAACACAATTTTGTGAGGAAAAAATAGGATTATCCCATTTCAAACGATACTGACCTACTCCAACTTGGAATTAAGTTCCAAAAATAGACAAAAAACATCTCCTTATTTAATGAAAGCTATTCTCAAACTAAGCACGAGCAATTTAAGGAAGCTAAAAGGAAATAATTTAAGCAACACGCGTTGTTCGTTTCCCGATAGAAAACTCCGTCCAAAGAATTTAGAAAGTTTGCCTTTAATTAAATACGGGAAAAAGAAAATGTCGAGAACAATATATTAGTTAGTTTCAAGTAATACTGTTTGCTGATCAGTCAAAGGGAAAACAAACGAAATTGCTGGGGATTTTTGGCAGTTTCTCGATTTTTTGGTTTAGGGATTATAATATTGTTTTTTTTACAGCAGAGATAGCCTAGTGATGTGACAAACTTTTACGTTTTAAAAACGGTGAAGAAAAACATCATGAGGAAACCGGCATGCCTGAGAGATATTTCTCGACGGCATATTGTGACGCCAAGTCAGAGGCCCATGGGCGGTATACAAACTCTGACACCAGGCTTGGTACTAACCAAAAGAAAAAGAAAGCCAGGATATTCGTAGTTATTTAATTTTTATGATTATTGCGATACTTTGTCTGCGAAAAGGGAGTGTATACGTTCTTTGACAAGTCAGAAGCCCAAAATTCTGACAACCAGTCTTACCAAGAAGTATCGTGTTACTCAGAAAGGGTAATGTACAAAAATAACATTGCCTACATGTACTAAATGAAGTTATCAGTGGAAGTAGTACCACCCACCTTGGTTATCTTTGTCTTTTCTAATGAATTTCATAGGCATCTCGAAAACGAAAAACTTATATCATCGTCTATTTAATTGTCAATACCTAATAATATTTTGTTTTATATTACCTACATTGTGTACTTTTGGTCTTATCGTGTTGCTGTGTGGTAGACATTAGTGTTGTGCCAATATTGTTGTATCTTCATATTTTGATGTGTTTTTGTCTACCATATTCAACTCCCACAAAACAATTTCCTCGAATAAATCACCAACTCCGTAAACAATTAATATTAGAGTGTCCATGTTCATATTTTTGGCTTTCGTCCAGAAAGTTTTGTGCAAAGCAGCGGCTTCAGCGCTTCAAGCCAACAGATGATCACTGCGAACCAACGTCTTGGCAGAAGTCGCGACTTTATCTTTGGCGACTTTCAGTTTTGCTGTGATACGGCTTAAAATAGTGTCTTTGGTAACTGATTTTTGGATTCACTTTGAGAGAGGAACTTCCTAATTTACACTGATTTGAAAACTTTAGTTTTCAAGCTGCTGTAAAAATATTCTGCTGTTTGCTGTTACGTGATTGTTACACTAACTTACAAGTAAGAAGTAACAGATTCAATTGAAAATTATTTCAGAAACCAGGGTTAAAGCGGTGTTCCAGTAAAAGGACGGGAATTAAATACGATGAAACATCTCGAATATAAGTTAGATACTGCTTGTATATTTAGTCCATTCTAAGATAGTATAAACACACACGCCTGTAATATAACAAACAACACCACACCAGTCATTTCCAAGACAAGTTAAGCTGCCAACCCCTGTCCGCCAAAGCTCTTCCTATGATAGCCTCAAAGCCTGACAACCGAAATCAACTAAGAATTGATAACCTTGCAAGGGTAATAAAAACATTTGGAATCTTTTTAAGAAATAACATCAAACTGAGAGAATAAAATCTATATTATAAATGAAAGTCGTTTTTCGTCTGTTTGTGTGACCGCGTTTTTCTTCTAAACTCAACGGATTTTTCGGTTTTAACCATCATTTAGAGAAGTTTCAGTGTAATAACACATTAATATTGAACTTACATAAATTATAATAAAGAAATATCAAGGTTTTGTCAAGTCCGAAAACCGAGCGAAAAAGGTGCGGAGGCGAAGTTTTAAATAAAACACAAATAGAAAATAACATAGCATTAAAAACATATTTCAAAGGCAACGAAAATACCAAATAGAGAAGATAAACACGCAATTTTATCTCTTAATCAGCCCCAAATCCTAAATACCAGTTCAAATGAGACCGACGCAGCAGCTTTCAGAGAACAAGTCCACAAAAGACTGCAACATACGAATGCAAAGTTTATAATAAGCCAACACTAGTGAAACATGCCCAAACAGTAATTAGGAGAGCAACAGTTAAAAGCAAACATGTATCTTTACAGTTTTTAATTATGGACAAAGAGTTAATTCAAGTTTTGTTGACTGAGAGCCAATTGAACTGGTATTTGTGTAGGACTTCATTATAAAACTAGTTACATTTTGGTAGCTTCGTCTCTGTAATTTATCAGGTTATTTTGGCACGTTAAGGGTTTACTCAAACTCAAAGCATTTATTTCAATTAAACAGGCACTTTTGAATTGTGAAGGGGTCGGTCAGTCAAAAATATGACGCTAGTTGCCCATTCCAAACCGTAGTAGGTACCTATGGAGAAGAACGGGCAAGAAACTCCACGGACTCTTTTAAATAAAAAATTTGATACAAAATATTGGTTACATCATTCATTTTGAAATTGCACGTGCACGTTTTTCTACATTCGTAATAAAAAAGCGTCCGTAATAAAAAAATAAAAATAAAGAATCATTCAAAAACTTAAAATAAATTAAAATAAGCCATGGCAGCTAAGAGATGACCAGTCCCAACTGACGGCGCCCGTTCACGAATATGACGCATGGATCAGCACCATTCAGCTCAACCATTTTGAAGGGAGCTACTTAGCATAAAGCCTTAAATGGTGATATAGAAATAGAAATAAAAAATTGCTTACTATCCAGCTACTAATACATAACCAGGTACACAGCATATTGTATAAGCATAATCAGCCTATAATGTTTCTACTGCACTGCTGGGCCACAGGCCAGGGGCACAGGCCTCCACTCTTTGAGAGGAGTGCGCTGTAATCTACCACACGGGCCCAGTGCGGGTTGGTAGATGTCACAAATTTCTTTTGAATTTTAGGTTTTCAGGGGCATGAGGAACAATCAATCAATCAATCAAACTTTATTTGTGAACATAGGTACATAAAAGGTCTTAGAAAAATACATTGTAGCGTGATCTCTATGTTCTACCAATGCAATTGGTATACAAATAATAACACAACACAACATAACAGGGTGTAAAGTTCACTCATCCACCATAGAAAAAGGAGGATCCTCCAACCAGACGGGTGTTGAGTCTGGCGGGCCGACTGCCCAACTGTTGATGTCGGATAGTCTTATATATGTCGTTCGCGCGGTAAACTCTAATTGCGCGATGCAGGATTTGTGTGACGTCATGTCTTTGATGCGTAGTTCGTATTGTGGCGGTGTAACCGCTACAGGTTCTAGGACATGCTGGCCTTCTAACAATGTTTTCCTTCACCGCTTTTAGAGCAGTGGTGATGAAATTATTTACACAAAGTGAAGCGCCTGTCTGCGTTCAAACCCACGACCGATCGACTCGTAAGTGTCATCGTTATCACTGTGCCACCACTGCTGCACTGCTCTCAGGTACACATGTTTAACACAAATTAAATTAAATGTCTTATGCGGCTTAAAATATTACCTATAGCTAGGTTACATTAGCGCCAAACTAGACAGTTGATAGTTGGTTGATCTTGAGGTTCGAAAATAATATACAGGGTTGTTGGTTAAGTGTCGGCAATCCATTAAGGGGATGTAAGAGAGGTCATTCACTACCAAATGACTGACACAAATGACTGACTGATTGTTATATGACTCGAAAATGGTTGACATTTGCATAGGGACTCCCTATGAAAATGTCAACCATTTTCGAGTCATTTGACATTTTTTATACTTTTATTTCATACATTTCAAAATATAAAATGTCAAATTACTACTATTATTATTACTTCTTGTTACACATTACAATTTCATAATCACCTAATTGTATGATATGCCAAAGTAAGTGTACCTCCGAGAACCGGCTTTCTTTTGATAGTTTACTTATCAACATTTTAGAAGATATTTGCAATGCGACACTTTAAAAGGTAAAAATCCAATTTATAAAAGTGTGAATAAAGCAATTACGAAACATATTAAATTTTCCATCATCCAAGCTCCTTTTCAAGACAGAAAGCGACAAAAGCGCGGAAAAACGTCCCCAATATACAGTAGCTATTAATTTTACTTGAAAACCTTTTCATAATGTTACTAAATCCAAATCTCGATATTTTCTTTTGAGGAAAATGTTTCATTTCATAAATACTTTCGAGTCGCAAGTAGTGGGTAAACCAATGCGCTGCAAATAGGGAACGGGTGGAAATGCTGATACATAATTATGTCGGAGGCGCTTTGAGTTGGACTCATCTCATTATAGGGTTAGACATGTTTAGGGTTGACGATACGACTGTATAAAGTGATTGCTGAAGATGATTACTGTCTCTATTTTGTAGCGGATAATATAACAATTTGTTTGGGTTCCCGTGGTGAAAATGAAACGGTTAAGACCTTTTCTGAAGTTAACAAAGGGTCTTGTGATAATCCATGATCATAACCTACTAATGCCACACAAAATATCACAATTAACTAAGCTTCTCTATTAAAAAAGCAAGAAATAAAAATTTATTTGAAACTAGGTCAGGTCAAAAATAAAGAGTTTTGATTGTAACTTAAAAGATAATTATCATATTTCTATTTTGTGAAGTTAATGTAGTCTGTTGCTTATATCATCCAGAAAAGCACTAGCGTCATATTATATATTTCTTTCCAAGCATCGTTGCTTCGATAGCCAGGCTTAACCACTTATTATGATTTGTAACATCTGTAGTGGCAATCATGTCATTTGGTTTAAATAGGTTTTTATTTTTATTATTTTATTTTTCTTATACATAGATTCTTTTCTTTTAGATTTTGTGAATGTGAGAACATTGTAGGCTTAACAGACTATAGAAGATCTGTCGATCATTTTCTATCTTGCTAAGTACCTACCTGGTACTTGTTGATAGGCCTACACTGTCCTCTCATGCCTATTAAAACTGTAATTTGAAAACATTGTAAATACCATTTTATTTTATAAGAGTAACCATGGAGTTTCTTGCCGGCTCTTCTCCATAGGAAACGACCAATTGGTACCGTGCACCAAGCTTCTGGCGTTTCATAAGTGCCCTTGTAGGTTTATGTGAAATAAGATATTTTGAATTTGAAATTTGAATTTGAATTATTATCAGTTTTTTTTTCCTCTTTAACATAAATCGTATCGTGCTCGCCTCGTCACACCTAACTTTATCAGCAGTAACGATCTGAGATCCAAAGTATTTCATAAATAACGAGAAGCCTCAGCGATGCACTAACGATACTAGATGACGTCATTAAAATGAATTAATAGACCGCGTGGTTTTATAAGTGATCGGAATGTTTTGCTTGGAAGAGATTCTGCAATCGTGTGCGCGTTTGATGTCAGTTTGCAAATTATTCTGTAAACTATATGTCTATATTTTTCTTGGCTTCGGTATTTTGATTGAAAATACTTTCGGTTTCTAGCGATTGTTTATTTTGTTTAAAAGGCCAATTCTCGTAGTTACAAAATGTTCTATTTCAAGTAGCAATTTCATCTCAATCAATGTCAAAAACGAGTGAAATAGGAGTTAAATTAGAAGTAATTTTGACACAATATGCGGACATTCTTTATAATACGAGTATTTCTCCTAGGATTTCATTTGAAGTGACAGTTTTAAAGTTGTGCTTATTTTCAGTTTGAAAAGTGACGTTCCATTTAGCAACAGATTTTGATATAGCTTTATATAGCGCTACAAGGAAATTTTGGAGTGTGGCTAAATTTGGAACTAACACCACCATCTTATTTTTGACTACATTTCAAGAGACATTTCACAAACTAATTGCACAAATGTTTACCAACAGCACCGTTTTAACGTTATTCGAGCGCCAAAAGATCAGTGTAGATCCCAGTCCTTTACAAACGAGCAATTTGACAAAGAAATTGTTACACTGGCACTACTATCAATTAAATCACTCAAAATTACTAATTCCTTTTTAAAAAGCTTCGAATTCAAACACAAATTGGAACTCTGCTCACTGCTCAAAGAGAAAATACTGTGAAAAATAAATTTAAGTCCGAAAAACCTTAAATTTTTATCGAAGACTTAACAAAATCAAATGTAAAAAGCCATTACGAACTCGAAAAAGTTTTTTATTAAAATCTTTGCAAAAGAAATTGTTCTCGAACATTATGAAATTATTTCAATCGCCGAGTCTTTAATACTTATTACGTTTACTGGGATTGGCGAATTTTACGTGGGAAACCAACAAATCTAGCAAAAGTTTTCAGACAATGGAAGCATTGTGAACGGAGTTTTTTTTCTATTTTAACATCCTTTTTTGTAGTTTTTAGAGTTTTTCTTAAAATAGATTGAAGTTCGTGAAATATCGTTATTGATTTTCTTTTGTACATCTTTGCTTAAAGAAAATAAATATTGAAAGTTTCTACAAAAGTTAAAAACACTAGGCTCGCCCCCTATTATATGTGATTAAACATACCTAAGTAGAAATATGGATGTACACCATAGTTACACCTCTGCACAACCCTTCGGGGAAACAAGGCGTGACGTTATTTTACGTTCTAAAAACACAAAAAAGTCTTTATGAGTTATTCCGCTACATGTACAAAAATCTAGATTCAAAATAAATGTTATATTCTAGGACCTAATAGACTGTAACGGTATCTTTTTTTTTCATATTGGCTACTTTTTTCCGTATGACACTTTTATTTTACTTGAAGTCTTCAGGACATAATGCTAGAAAGAATTTCACAAATCTTCATCACATGTAGGTATTGAAAAGAATAGTGTATCGTGTATAAGTGACATTTATATCTGTATTATAATTTTTAATAAAAGTCGCCATTTGTGTTTGTCTGTGTGACTGCGTTGTGCTTGTAAACTACGCAACGTATTTTGATGCGGATGTCAACATTATTATAAAGAATTTATTCCGGAGGGTGCATAATACATTCATATTAATCCTTCATATAATAAAGGAATTTCCATTTTTTGTCAAGTCATTAACACAGTGCGAAGTATTGCAGTGCAGTTGCTAGAATCTTGATATTATTATATTAAAAAATACGGGAACATTTCAAGTTTTAAATTATTTACCCTTTAAAGTCACAGCTTGTGCTAAGTTATGGCTTCCTAGAAACTGTTTTCTTGGTAAAAATTCAAGATATATATTACTGTTTAGATTTGCCAATGGCAAAATACGATGGATTGTCGGCTTGCCACTGACAGCCAGAGTTGTGCCAAACCGGAGTAGGGGTGGGACAGATTGTCGATATTTTATCTCGTATTTTTATTTTTTATTTTGCGGATGTTATTTATGGTGAATGAATATTTTAAGTTTACTTGACTTACTTGAGTTTAGTTAATATTTATATAACTTGACTTAGTTCATCATGAATGCTATGCGTTGAAAATGTTAGAAGTTCAAAGATGACAGTTATTTACGATTACAATTTAGAAGTTAATTTAAAATCACTTTATTTTGAAGTTATTAAAATGCCTCGTTTTAAAAAATAACCAGTTAAAACTTAAAACCATTTGAAAAACATCAAAATATTTTTATAATAATATTAAAATATTAAACAAACGGTAAACATAAAATTCACACTTTACTACTGTTCACCAGTTTAAGAACACCCAAATAAATTCTTCTTTCCCCAACACAAATCCTGGCAAGCATCGATAAATAACAGAATATCGATAACCAGTCCCGCCCACCGCATTAGCGGAGTGCAAGACATGGCGATAGGCCAACGCGATACCCTGAGTTATCGATACAACCGCCACAGCACTAATGTGTTTGTGATCCTGAGGTACAAAGTTATTTGTTGTGAATGAAGTATGTTTGTATGTTTGTTCATTGTTTGGGTTTTTACGGCTTTTAATGTTTTGTGCTTGGCTTAAATCATTCCCGTTTACTCTCAATAATTAAGATTTATCCAAAACTAAATACTATTCATGTAAAAACGACAAGTACTAACTTCGATTAAGAATACACACTACGTACTAGTCATGTAAACAGTTATAAGAAATCTTGGGTTATTCTCTGCAGGGCCTGCAAATGAATATAAATGGAGGGTAAACGAGCCGTGCCTTGGCCGACTTTTAAGAAGACATACACTCTTCATATCATCCCCAATTTTGTACGCATTCAAAAACACTCCAAACCATAATTCCCTTCTCCTGCTGCAAAATGAAGTGTCCCACATTCCGTCTCTCCGCTACATAGCGTAGCTGCAAGCATCCATTCCTTTATAATAATATATCCTGGGAATATTTGTGCTCTTCCTAAACAGGCTGCGATGTTGCTGGCGAATGACGTCACGACTCACGCTTCACATTATTGAATTTCAGAATAGTTTTCGGATGAGAATTTTGTGTGTATTTTTGGGAGAATGTTGTTGAAATGTTGTGTATGAAATACACGGTTATTTGTCATACCTGTCTAGAAGTGTGTTACTGCATGGCGAAGGCCTACTTTCAGTATCAAATTATTTGAAATGACACTGACCAGACAAGTCCAGTTATGATCCAGATTTTCAAACGGTGTTTTCGCTAATATACACCTGTAACAACAAGATGTTTAAAATACCAATCTCATTCACACACTCACAAAAAAAAAAAAAAAACTAAGTTGAAATATCCTATGTGCCTGTAATTTCGTATCTTTTAGATCATGTAACACGGCAATGTAAGAACGAAATAGGTACGATGGTAGTCGATAAAAACCCGGATAAACTCGTATTTAAAAGAGCTTTACAATTAACCTATTGGTACCAAGGCTATCTATTATGAGTTTATTCGCTTTTCACAGACATACCAAATTGAAAGATGACACCAGTAAACTGCATTGTGTATGAGTTCATACAAAATCGTATAGGTACAGTGTGTTTACAAATTGCACGTATTTATTAGCTATACAGGGTGGGCTGCCACATCGCGATTGTATCGCATTTGAATATCGTGCATTGTTAAAATTCTAGATGTGACCGTGGTTTCAGTTGTTCGTTGTTGGCAGAGGTTTAATATAACATTGACCCAAGTCAGAAACCTCATCTCATGAAATGAATTATTAAAATTACCTACATGAAATTATTACTACCCTTACGGGGTTGAGAATTCGCACTTGGTGCTTGAATTTACTAGCCACTAATAGAGAAGAACAATAGAGTTGGCGATTAAGGGGTCGTTCACACGCGAGGACGATTTGTGTATTTTGACGAATCGTCTTTTTTCACGATTCTGTTTTTTATTGACGGCGGCAATGCTTTTTAAATGCCTGTGTTCACACGCATCACGAATCGTGAAAAATTACGGACATGTTTTAAATTACTAATCGTCTATTAAAAATCACGTTCGTCAAAAAACATGAATCGTGATTTTTTGGTGATGGATCCGCTGAAGCGCTCGGCCAAGGTTGAACTCTGGGGCCGTTTTATGACGTATTAATGCCACCATTTTTCCAGTGTGGGTGAGAAACGGAGATATACAAGGCCGATAGCACCATCCTTTTTTCGCAGTGGAATAATGATGGAATTAATACTTCATAATACGACCCCTGAATCACGAAAAAACTCGTTTCCGTATGTAATGTAAACGTGCATCCGTCATGACGTACCTATCGTTTTTTTTTTTTTGACCAATCATCGATGTTGGGTCCTGTGTGAATGAGCTGTTAAATATCCAGAAGGTACACCTTGAACTTTTTGTAGTAAAGCCACATCATAAACATCAACCCCAAAACAAAAACTCTAAAAAAATTAGGTATAGTAAAAAATAGATAAAGTTTACAGCCCTGCTACTATTTTGGTGGCCCGACAGAGTCCATAATGAAGTTAAACCCTAAAAACAAAGTTAACTTTTAAACCATCATAATATCTCCTACTATCTTGCTGTGCCCGACAGGGTCCGTAATGAAGTTACCACCTAAGTATCTACACATTGTAGAATACAATAAATAATTGAGTATCATCAATATACACATCTTGTAAAAACTCACTGATTTCATTATAACCCACCTTTATTTTTTGCCAACCTTTCTATACCTTATCCAGGACATATCCAGCGTCTAAAACTCCATACAACGTTAATTCAGCAGTATAACAGCATTAAGCACTGATTATGTTCACTTATATCGCTTTAACACTCTCGATGGGTGCATTTTACTGGCACCGTAGTTAGGGTGCGCTTACTCGGGCAATTTTTTCAGAAATTATTGCCTGGCAACTGTTTCCAGAGGTAGTGGAGCAATCTAAATAAACATATCATAACATCACGCCAGTAGGGATCCCAGAAGGGTTAAGCAGAAGTGAACCTATAATAACACCCACATTTCGCCAGTTAAATTTAAGTCCCTTGTAATAGGGGGGCCTATTGCCATCAACCGGGCACATAGCCAGACTCCGGGCTGCTACTGAAAAATTCCTGATTGAAAGACCCAATAACACTTTTCCCGACTTGGGTATCGAACCCAGGACCTCATTTTCAGCAATAGCGCTTGCGACTAGTAGACCAACGAGGCAATCTATTTTATTTTTTAATGCAATATTATCTACACTTTTTGCTCCGTTTTCTGTATAGTAAATGAATGCATCACCTAGTTTATCAACCGACTGCCCCAGAAAGAGAGTAATGTTAATAGTCGTGTATCTGCACGTGTGACTCCAGGGAATAAAGTTACAAGTGATAATCAATTGTGTCTCATTACTAGTCATTAGTCAATAGTTTAACACTGACATGTTAAGTTACTTCATAATCGCTCAATATTACAACACCCGGCTGGTCGGAGGATCCTCCCTTTTCTATGGTGGATGAGTGAACTTTATACCCTGTTCCTCATACCCCTAAATTGGTGACCCCGAGTATGAACGTCAACGCAGCCTTCGTGCAACTACTTCAGCGTGACGTCATCATCATCACTCCCGCAAGCTTTCGTGAGGCGAGTCACACAGACAGCCAGCACCCTCGGCTTCAACGGGTATCCTGACCACCCACATGCAGCGAACGCGCATTCCTGGTCATCACCCTCAGCCTCATCACCCCGACTCACTGGGGAATCACAGCAATCATCTCAATCACCGCAATCACCTCAATCACCGCCATCACCACAATCACCGCAATCACTGCAGACAGTTCCGACTCACCGCGAACTGTGCGGCACCCGGTTCCGACTCACTGGAACCTTAGCTGGCACTGTGAAGCATCGCAAGATACATGACTCAGCCCACTATCGACCTCCGGTCACCGGAGGGGAGTGATGTAGCGGTTACACCGCCACATACGAACTACGCATCAAAGACATGACGTCACACAAATCCTGCATCGCGCAATTAGAGTTTACCGCGCGAACGACATAGATAAGACTATCCGAAATCAACAGTCGGGCAGTCGGCCCGCCAGACACAACACCCGTCTGGTCGGAGGATCCTCCCTTTTCTATGGTGGATGAGTGAACTTTATACCCTGTTCCTCATACCCCTAAAAAATAAAATAAAAAAATGCATTATAATTATTAGGACTGGTTGTCATCATAAGCAAGTAAATGGCAACATTATCATTTCTATTTTAAATAAACTAGGAATTAAATAGAAAAAAAATATTGCTTACTACTAAAATCACACAAATACTACACAGTGGCTACAACCTGTTTTTTTTTTCTAAAAACTCGAGCACAATTTTCTAGTATCAAAGGCACTGCAAAAGCGATCTGAAAAACAAGTTTTTTTACAATATTGCTACATGTGTCAAATCAAAGCCCTCTTCCCCTCTCCTACTCGACAGTGCCCAACAGGGTCCGCAATGATCATATATTTCTAAACCTACCACCCAGGTTCACATTGTGAAATGCAATAAATATATTGAGTACTAGCTTCTACCCACCGAACCCACCGTACATCGCATCGCCCGCCCGCGCTTTTTTCGCTTATTATTACTTCGTTTTCGCTAAGAGTTCTTTATGATTTTTTTATCTCGGTTCCTAAGGTTCGTAGCATCATAATGTTATACATTCCATAGGAATTGAGCTATCAAATGCAAAAATACGACTGATAGTTCCAGAGATAGAGCGTTCAAACAAAAACGCTCTTCAGCTTTATTATATTACTAGCTGTTGCAAACTCAAAGCATTTATTTCAATTAAACCATTTACAGGCACTTTTGAATTGTCAAAGAGTCAGTCAGTTAGTCAGAAAGTTGAAGCTAGTTGCCCATTCCAAAACGTAGATCTCTATGGAGAAGAACGGGCAAGAAACTCCAAGGACACTCTTCTAAATTTAATATAGAAATTACAAAATCCTGGGTACATTATTCTTGTTGATTCTATATGTGAGAACAATGTAAAAAAAATATAAAAATCAAAAATGATTAAAAATATAAGATTAAAAATAAGCCCTGGCAGATAAGAGATGACCAGTCTCAACTGACGGCGCCCGTTCACGGACATCACTTCTGCCCGCAACTTCGTCTACGATCAAGGATGAAAAGTAGCCTATGTCCTTCTACCCATGTGCCAAATTTCATCTAAATCCATTTAGCGTTTTAGCGTGAAAGCGTAACTATATAACAAACGAAGCAACAAACTCAATATAGCACTTACATATAACACATTATTTTGCCTGAATTCAGTAATTAAAGTGGCCCGTGGTAAACGCACCTTAAGTACAGCTGACGGTCGCTATTTATACCGTGACATGGTCAATTTGCATGTCCACGGATGTGAGAACGTATCTGTTTGTTGTGGACACTGGTTTTAAATGTAGCTGGTTTATTTTAGAATTAGATACAATGTTTTGTACGTAATTCTGGTGGTTAGTAACATTGTTACTAAACACCAGAATTTCAACCAAATCTGTTCAGCCGTTTTAGCGTGAAAGCGTAAACAAATAAACTCACTTTCGCATTGATAATATTAGTTAGTATTACGTGTAGAACAACTGTGATTGCGGCAAAGTATTGGCTAGCTTCTTCTTTATAAACGGTGATTAAAGCTCCGTGCAGACTAGCGCGACGCGACACCGGCTATTGTTATATTGTCGTGTCGCGCTGATCTGCACGAGCCTTTAGGGAAAAGGTATGCCAATGAAATGGTTCCTCTAGTTTCCTCCCATCTATTTATAACTTAGGTACACAATGCCCGCCATTTGTAAGGCAATATCATCCCTTTGACCATTCATTGCGACAGTCATTTGAATGCTCAAGCACCAGACATAACTAAACGAAATAGTTGTAGTAAAACTTTTACTTTTACTAACAAAAACTAACATCTCTTTTATGCCTTTACAACTCAACAAATGACCTAGAACACAGGTTATCTAAACATCGGTGATTACATTAACATCTAAATACCTTGAAAACTTTAGCTAGGATTAATTAAAGCATTTTCAGCGAATAATTTATTCAGTTTAAGCATTTAAGTTCTAGCTCTTAATGTTTTAAAATAAATTCGGGATTATTACGACTGGGTGCTTAAGATAAGTGCGGCTTGGTTAAAAGTTAAAAGAGTGTAAACATTACCCTCTTTCTGAGGCAGTCGGGCAAAATGGCACAATCGCTAATGTTGCAACACGAAATAAATTACGATGATATTTCATCTTCTGCAAGGCTATCCACACTATTCACACTCTTATTATAAATGCGATAGTAATTACGTATGCCTGTCTGTCGGACTGTCTATCTGTTACCTTTTCACGCCTTAAAAGCTGAACATATATCGATGAAAAGCACACAAATAGACATGAACTGGAAACATAGGATACTGTTTATCCTGGTAGTACGTTCCCGTGGGACAATTTCCGACCTAAATGCGGTCGAATCCGCAGGCAAAAGCGAATCGACTATAAACTGCAAGATTACCTATATATAATTACAAGTTTCACCAACATTGGGTCCGCGTGGTGAATTACAGCCCTCACAGCGTGGAGGTCTGTGTTCTAGCAGTGGCAATATTATAAGCAGATTATGCTCTCAAATGTCACCCATTTGAGAGCATGGTCATGGTCCTGCAACATACATCGTGGTATATAAATATACAAAAATATTGAATAAATAAAAGATCATGCTTCATGTCGGGAATGTCTGCATGGTTCTTCTCGTAGCCTAGAAAATTCCTGAAACGGCATTGGTCAAGTATTTGAAACATGTCAGGTATACGTAAAATATGTGGACGTATTACCTACTACTGACGTATTCACTAAAACTACTTCTGCTGTACTACACACATCAAAAGTGTCCAGGGATCAAGTACATTTTCAGCTATAAAAAATATACAATTAATATTTACTAAATCTAGTCTTCCAGGCTGGCTTCTTACTTTAATTCCTATGTTTAAGTTTACAAAATAAAAATATGCAATTTTTGCCAAATTGTGGGAAATTAACCTCAGTTAATGTCGTCAATTAAATGGCAAAAAAGGCAAAAATTAGTATTTTTGTTTTTTTATTATAAAGATTTTTAAAAACCGTGTGTGACACGAATTAAAAAAGTTTAAATAATAATCCTCAATTGTGGCGATACTCTAATTTATATTTCTATATTGAACTTATTTCTGCAAAAAGTACGTTTATCCCACTATCTCAATTAATTCAGTAAATTTTTCAAACTAATCCATTACAAACTATTCCAAAATGTTGTATATTTCTATCCCGCAATATACATTGAATACTTATGCTTAGAATAGATAAAATTCATCAGCATTAATAGCTAGGAAAAATAATTACAATTCCTTGGTAAAATGGGACAAATTTTGACGTGGGTTGGTTCGTTTTGACAGAACTACAAACACTTTCTTATGCTCAAAAACGAAAAAAGTTTTTTTTGTTGACTGTATAATTTTTTTTCATGACGCGTCTTGAAAGCGGCCATCAAGTAGCTTCACAATCAAATTAGCATCAAACGTTCTCAGACTATTTTATTCAAAACAGACTATTGTGTATGTGGTTTATTCAAGTCATATAGAAACGGCTACTTACCATTTCAAAACCCATTCATACAAATCCTCATACACGAATACGTCTGAAGACCAACCTACGGCACAGTTTGTAAAGTTAGAAACGAGACAGTGGGACACTAATTTATTCGTACACAAACCATGTGTTTGGCACTGAGCCGCTAGCTCATTGCGATGTTCCCGTTTGAGGTCGGTTATACTGGTAGCGAGTAGCGATTATAGGTGAACTTTCAAATATTAGCTGAAATCTGTTAATGAAGATATACAATAAGCCTTCCGTAGCGCCTAGCTAGGGGAAATTAAACAGAAATGTCAGTACTGTCTTATTATAATTAGATGCAGAAAAGATCTGGGCCCTATTCAATGTAACTGAGAACATCACATATTTGTCATAAAATTACTTAATAATTCATACAAATATAGCAGAAAATGTATGAAGGAAACTTGTAAAATTATCGGCTTGCCGCCTGTCACATGTCACCTGTTGGTTTCATTAGGCCGTTAATTTTTTTTTGGCAGGGATGAACTCTTACTGGTTGAAGGCAAGGCCAGCTAAGACCGTCTCTCTCGTAGAGTCTGCATCATCCTAAGTTAAATAATTATTGTGTAGGTATGTATTTTTGGAAAGACGCGTTGCTCAACTTCATGCTTCATGACACCTAAGTTGCATCATCCCTGCTAACCTGAGCAACAACCACGTTACATACAAGATTCAGACATTTACAGAATTAAATGACATCCAATCTCTTTTTTGCCTATAACACCCGCTATTGCACCCGCATTCCGCTCACACTGTGACCTCACCCTCCTGCCCTAATTCCAACCACGTTATACCCACGAACACGGCTATTGCTGTAAGAAGATACTTAATGGTAACATTAATTGCACATGAAAACGCTACAGCTAAATTGTTTTTATAAAATCTGGCCCATTCAGTCGAGTAGGACTTTTTTTTTTAAACTGGCTTATGCGGGTAGTTCAATTATTTTTTTTGTGTAATTTTTGGAGATCGGATATTCGGATGCATATTGCAAGTACACCTCTGCGTAACCCTTTGGGCTAATACAGGCTTTATGTGTGTTATATAAGTTATGTTTAGGCATTCGATTTAAGTAGTTATTATTAGTCTATAGAACAAATGAGATAAATAGAACCAACCTCTCATTTCGACCTCCCTTTAACAGCATTCATAGTAAACCCTGCTCTAAACTTAGACCAGCAATATAGGGGTAAGTATCACAAAGCTGAACCTCCACAAACATGATTCGCCAATAATTTAGATAATAGTTATCAGTTGCAAACTCACACACAATAATTCAGGAGACCAAAGTCCACTTAATGAAAACAGAGGTTGTTGTGGGGCTAGTAAGTGGGTACGAGCGGGTTGAGAAACAAGATGGCGGACTTGAAAGTAGCTTGGATATAAATTTTTCAATAAGGAATAAATTTAATTGTCACAATAATAATTGGAACATTAATGATGCTTGGCGGTAGAATGATGCTTGGCGGTAGATTCAATGTGGAAGGAAATACCTCCCCGGATGAGCTTTCCTTATAGGTAATTAAATTAAATGAAAAAAAATGAATGAATTTGTAATGAGCACCATATTTTACAAGGAAGAGAGCCCTACCATCAATTAATTTCTTTGGACTGGACGTATGTCATCATCATTATTATCGTTTCAGTCTGGAATACCAGGTACATTTTGCCTTTTTTTTATTAAAACAAAGCAGCTATGTGGCCATTATTTCTTCAGACAGGGTTCCTCACATTTCCTATTTTACGGTAGGTACTTACATTTTTTAGACTATTTAGTAGTAACTTGTGCTACAAAATCGCTCCCATGGCCCCAACGTAAGTCTCCCGTTTCGAAGATGTAGCTCGGTTCTCGGTTCGTTATTGCTTTAACTTGTGCAATCATGTTGCCCAGTTGCCCCGCCCAATATTGCTCGATTTAATTAAGTATCCAGGCAGGATCTTGTATACAAATCTTGCTTCCTTATGATTTTGTTTGCCGAGTCCAGTTGAGGAAGTTTTTTTTTTTTTTTTTACCTTTTAGTACACGGCTTTCTTGGTTTTTTTGTTTCATAATTTTTTTCTTGTCTTGAGAACCGAAGTTGTCATCTACATTTTCAACTGAGACCGTAGTAAGTAGTTTAACTTACTACGGTCTTAGTTGTAAAATACTTCAGATCAGTAATTCAGATCATGAATGAACTATGGGCCATTTTAATTCATACCTACATACCTTCTGCCTGCGACTTCATCCACGTGTTGCAGTCGGCAAATTATTTCACTGATAAAGAAAAGAAAGAAAGAAAGAAAATACATTTATTTAGCACGACAAAAAAGGAACACAATACAATATCGAAATACACACCCATGATAGAAAGGCACATCCTTTACATCAGTGTTTCTTTTTCATAATCGGGGTATGCTTCCAGATATGACTATTTACAAATATAATATAATTATAAACAATTAACTTTACCATAGCAATTTCGATTATGGCGTTACTTCCTAGCTCTTTAGCAAAATGGATGTTCTGAATGTAGTTTTTATTGAAGCAACTATTTTATTACGCAAGCAGTGATTACATTAGAGCAAGTTACAAGCGGTTTGTAGAATGGATAAATACCTTTACAAGTTAACATGGAATATCTAGATTCTATTGTGTCTTCTAAACATCTACTGGCACAGACTTTAATTGCCGCACTCATAGAGTTTTCATCCATAAGCAAAGATTCATTAATCAATCAATATTCAAAATAATTAACTAAATTGGCTGGCTTATTATGTTATTATCTAGTTTTACAAATAATATTTTGAAGACATGCAAAAGTGTTTGTTAAAACCAATTTACAGAAACTATAATCACATGTGACAAGATTTTTTTTTTAAATCTGTATCTTTGACAGCGATTCAATTTATACCTATTTTTCAATAAAAGTTAATGATCAAATATTTTTGAGTAAGGATTCTGACTACAGGCTTATAACGAATATCTTTCCCTACGATCTTTCAGTACGATTAACCAAAGCGTAGTAACAATATTGAACTCCGAAAACCTCCCATACTGCTAAAAAATAAATCCGCTATTAAACTCAAATTGTTACCAAGGACATGAAATGAACAAACTTATTAGAAACACACTTATAAAAACTCGTAAAATAAACGCCAGCAGCTCCCAAACTCATTTAAAAACACGTATAAAAAAGCCTTTATCATTACTCTCCACTCGCAGCACGGTGATGCCCCATGACAGCCATGTTTGTCTTCACAAAATAATACCATAAAAGCTTCCATATCCTGAGTTAATTAAAACCCCTGAATCTGACACGAGTTAATGAAAATCCAGCTTTAATTCAGGCGAAATGCTTAAAAAACTTAATTATCAGATTACAGAGACCCCTTGTCAAGGGTATGACAAGTTAGCACCTTATTAAATGTTCGTATGATATGGGATAATAATGTTACGGCAGGATTTTTTTTTTATGATGTTGGTAGTCTGTTTTTAATATGGCGTCTTTTTTATGTTTTCCGGGTGGTAATTGGCTCTTTGTTTCAAGACATCATTTTTGGAATTAAGGATCTCTAACTTATGTGGTAAACACATTAATATATTTATTATTATTTACCTAAATAAATTATTCTTAATTTTTTCGTTCTCTCATCTTTTGTTGATTAATATTAAAATCTGATGAATATCTGAATATGATTATTGACTTATACTAAAACTAAGTTTCTTTAATACATCTTCCATTACAGAATCAAACACGGATAGATTCTGGTAACTTGGAGGTGTGTATACGCATACTCAACTGTGTGTAACATGCTTATCAAGCTGCGAGCAAGCGTGCTTAACACAGGACAATTCAATGTTGTGTTCACCAGACAGTCCGATGGTGATTGTATGATGGTATATTTTCTTTCTTTCGATCATTCCATCGTCATCAGCCTACAGCAGTCCACTGCTGGACATAGGCATCTCCGATTGCACGCCAGTCAGCTCAATTTTCGGCAACTCTCATCCAGCTGCTACCAACTACCCTGCAAAGATCGCCGCTCTACTTAGCCTGAGGGCGTCCTACGTTTGCCGATTGCTGGCGGCTTCACTTGCGAACACGTCTACCCTAACGGTCATCGGTCCGATGAAAGGTTTTAACAATGGTTGGGTACAAATTCAGCATTGGGTGGTTAATTTGCAATCGCAACGTCTATGATCCTGAGAACAGGTTGTCGCGATAAGGCGACCTACACTCCGCGTTCTTTCTCACACACCGCTCGACGTCTCACTGTAAAGAGAGCGCGCGAATGTACATCGCGTCAATGTAGCCGTAGCATCTGTGACATTTTCTATATTGACATGTTAGTCTAGTGGTCACTATTGTGACTTACATACTCCTAAGTTCAACCTCTGCGTCGCACAAAGTGTTGTACCCAGTGAGATACAAAATCTCGACACCATCTAACGTATTTTCTTTTTAATATGACGTGTAAAGTCCAGCCTAGCCTTTTCCCAACTATATTGGGCTCGGCTTCCAGTCTAACCGGATGCAGATGAATACCAGTATTTTACACGGAGCGACTGCCTATCTGCCTCCACAAACCAGTACCTGGTTAATACGATACCCCTTGGTAAGACTGCTTGTCAGACTTCCGTGTTTCTGACGACCCGTAACGACTGTCAAAGATCCACGAATGACATCCGGGACCAACGGCGTAACGGAGGAGTATCGGTATGTAAATATTGTCACTCATCCACAGACCAACCCCGCCAAGCGTAGCTTAACCTGATGGATGGACCCGTGCGGTAGTTATTCCTTAGCCACCAGCTCCTCCATAATCCTCCTAATATGACGTGTAAACTGATTCTAGAATTTAATTTCAGTGTTACCGAGTTTTCCTTTGTGAAATTGGATAGCAGTCCGATATATGGATTTTTGGCTATTCGCTTTAAAAGTAATAGCCACGCTCTCTGGAACTTAAAACAAAACTGTCAAAATGTACAATCATATACCTCAGACTCTGCTTACCCTGCGAGATGGTATGAACAATATTGTTCCCACCTTCTTGTGAAGAGCCCTCCATACAATCCTGCTAACAGGCGTTAATTCCCACCAAGTTAAGGATAATAACGGTCAAGTGGGAGTCTTGACTTAGCGGATTATACCAAGGAGTTAGGAATATTTACATGTTAATAATATGGTAAAGTTGCTTAAGACGTTTAGGAAGATTGGAATTAAACGTAAATAAATTATACAACGTAAAATCACGCCTGTTTCCATAAACGGGTGGATAGTCAGACCTTAATGACAAAAAAAATCTAGGGCATTAAGGCCGCCGTCACAAGTGTAGGTACTTAAAGTATTAAAAAAAAAATATGTAAAAAAAACCCCTGTCCAATCTGAAAGGGGCACATGTTACTTCAAAAATATTACCAAAAAGTAGTAATTAATCTTATTATTATTGGAAATAAAAAAACATTGCTATTTAAAATTAACATTTTTAGTACCTTCCAAAATTACTCCAATTCCATGAAAAATTGCAAATTTTCAACGGGGGTCATAAGTTATGACTTGTAAACACCTACTAAATGACGGCCGCACGTGCCCCATGTAATAAAATAAAACCCCGGTAAAATTCCCCCTGGAAAAAAAAAGTGGCGATTTTATTTTTTCCTGATAATTTCTGCATAAATAGACTCTCAGTACGATACTTAACAACACCCTCACGAATCGGATAGGGTTTTTTTACATGTTGTAAAAAATTCGAAGAAATTGTCAAAATTGTCATAAAATTGACAGTCGAATGAATTCAACTTTTTTTGTTAAGATCTGACTTCCTAATTTCAAACTCAAAGCATTTATTTCAATTAAACCATTTACAGGCACTTTTGAAGTGTCAAGGGGTCGGTTAGTCAAAAATATGAAGCTAGCTCATTCCAAAGCGTAGTAGGTAGGTACCTATGGAGAAGAACGGGCAAGAAACTCCATGGACACTCTTTTAAATCAATAATTTGATACAAAATATTGGTTACATCATTTATTTTGAAATTATGCATGTGAGAACAATGTAGAAAGACGTGCACGTTCGTAAAAGCGTCCGTAATAAAAAAAATAAAAAAACATTCAAAAACTTAAAATAAATTAAAATAAGCCATGGCAGCTTAGATATGACCAGTCTGACTGACGGCGCCCGTTTACGAACATGACGCATGGATCAGCAGATAACCACATTTAAGATCCCAATAGTAGGAAACAGTAACAGACTTAAACAACCAAGACCCCCCCCCCCCCCCTTTTGTTGCAAAACTGTATTTACTACTAAAACCATCGGCTTATGCTCAGAGCCCTCACTAAAGTCCATACGTGCATTGACTGGGGATATTGGCAAAGTTCGGTATTGTCAAGAGGTGGAACGCAGAGGATTACGGCGGAACATGTTCCTCCTCCAAAAAAAGAATTGGTAGAAAGCTGTTACAGAAAAATATTCATTATTTCTTATTTATGTAATTTTTTTGGTACACAAACAGCAGTACATACAAAGTCATGAATAGAACACAATAGTAAAATAAAATGTGCTAGTACCCGTGGCTAGTACTTATGTACCTATGACATAAAGACAACAACGTACGAGTAATCATCAAGAAAACTGATCAACAAAATAAGATCTTATTGAGAGTAGTTGCTTAGTTGGGCTTGTGGTTGATAGCGTAGCTGCTGAGCGTTAGATTCTGGGATCGATTCTCAGGTCAGGTGAAGTATTATTAGGTTTTTCAATTGGGAATTTCTCAGTAGCTGCCTGGAGTCAGGACTTGTGGCCAGTTAATGACAATAGCATAAGCATAATCAGTCTATAATGCTGGGATACAGGTCTCTTCTTTCTGCCACTCGGGCCTAGTGCGGGTTGGATGTCACTTCTTTAATTTTTTTGTTCTATGACATGCCAGTTTCCTCACGATATTTTCCTACACCGTTTTGAGAGTACTGGTGATGAAATAATTTACACAAAGAAAAGTGCCCACTTGCGTTTGAACCCACGATTTTCAACTCGTAAGTCGCGACCGTAATTACTGGGCACCCACTGCTCATTAATAACATATAACTTAAACATAATTGGCGAAATGTGGGTAAACTATGCCTCTGCCTAACTCTTCGGGGAATACAGGCGAGATAATTTATGTTATATTGTCATTATTTCTTTGAAAATCCTGTTTTCAGTGCAGTGTTATATTAAATTTTAAAGCCTTAATTAAAGTTAAGAAAACAATTAATTAATGGAAAATACATTCGCTACCCAACATCCTGTATATTGGGTATCGAATATACTTTCCATTAATTACATAATTGTTTACACTGTTTGGCGCCATGTAATCCGGCACACATCGTTGATTTTATGCTATTAGGTACTGCACTTTCGTTATTAAATATGTATTATTTATGCTGAATATAATTTTATTAATAGCCCTTATCTACATACTTTTATTCATATATAGGTAAAAGTTTAAAGTGTAAATTCAAATGATATCTCTAATAGTTTCTTAGAAAAATGTAAAAATAACAAACTTCTTTATAGACAGGTCACAATCCGATGAGTTAATTTCAATTCATCACTGTTCCGATTCGTCACTATTTTATATATTTTTAATTTATTTTAAACCGAATTTTCCTTATTGTCGAACCTGTTAGTATACGATTATTTCATAGGTTAAAATAATAAAAGCCAATAATTATTTGTCAAATCACCAACATAAACACTTTAATAATTACCAAACAAATCATCATTCCCAACACCAGCTGTACATACTAACACTAAATTAATATTATCAGCCAGCTTCGTAATCAAAGTTTAACGGAACTTCACATAACTTTCCAATATTAGTGTATGTAACAGTAAGGGTCCAAGTATATTACCTTTAGGAACGCTTTATGCTTATAACAACCTGTTAAAAGTTTCTATGGCAATTTAATCAGTTTTTCATAGTTGTTCGGTAGCTATATTGGTTGGAAAGTTTTGTTAAATACAATTTGAAGGATAGGTAATGCTTTGTCTTTGGTTTTATTAGGGACAATGTAGGGTATGAAATAATTAAAAGTGTAATTTGCTTGTTAAAGTATTAATATTTATGCATAAAGATTCATTTTCATCCGACGACGGTGCAGCAAAGCACCGAGAGTTTGTGTCAGAGTAATGAGTTTAATCTTCATTTGAAAGTCCAATCAAACCCTGGAAAACTGTGGAGCAAATAGTTTTATACATTCCTTCTTCCTTCATAACCTTAATTGTACTCTAAAATTGATTAGTTAGACAAATCACACCTGTAAGCAAAGTCAACAATGTCCAAATTATTCACATAATCAGTCTATAACGTTTCCACTGCTGGTACATATGCCTCCTCTCTGTGAGATGGAGTTAGCCGTAAACTACCAAGCGGAATGAGTCACATTTCTAAGATTTTTGGTTCTAGGACATGCTGGTTTCCTCATGATGTTTTCTTTCAGCGTTTTGAGAGTACAGTAAAGTCCCTGCCTGTTCTACGACCTCGTAAGTCTGTGCCATTTCCACTGGCCCATCGCTGCTTTAAACTCTAAAATTATTCACAGCTACTAACATAAACAGAAGTTCCCAATTCGTGCATAAGCAACGACCCGCCTCCATTGACTTCCAACTTCAACAAAAAATTCTTAGCGGCCTCATAAAAGCTTATCTGTTCCTCAATGACGCTTTTAAGCCCATCTGCTGCCAATAACCATTCGGCTTCCTAAAAAACTGGGACATTACCATTAGGTTCTGTCATTAACCTTTATTTTCATGAAAAATCTATAGATCCTTTATTATGATTGTTTAATCAGGATCGGGGAAGAAGAATGTCACTATCACCATTATCGTGGATGTTCTTTTTAAGTGGCACTTGATTGGCTTCGTTAGTCTAGTGGTGGAAAGCGCGATTGATGAGCGGTGGTATCCTGGATTCGATTTCCAGGTCACGCAGTATTTCTGGTTTCTTGTAGCTGGAAATTCTTAGTAAGCCAGTTCATGGAAATGAACTTGCCCACCGCTCAACTGTCGATTTGCCTTTAGAAGGTAATTAAAATTTTAATGCTATTGTGTCTCGTTAGTGACAGTTGAACTCCTATTACGTGGAAATTATACAGAACTAAACATGTCAAAATCTGTCTACCTATTCGGAGAATAATATACCCGTGATGTTATGTTATATGGGGACAATGAAGAAGATGCAGTTTTTTTTTTTTTGGAATGACTAAAAGTAATTTCCCTTTAACTTTGAATGGCTTTACATTCAGTATTACAACAACTAGGTTAGTGAACGTAAAGAAATTAATAATTCAAACTTAGGTAGCTATACAGCCATTTAATGTTTGGTCCAGTACTTAAATATTAATTGAAATTTTGAAAATAATTCAATACAATTATCACGAAATAATACACAAGTTTCAGAATATCAACAAATTACACCAACAAATAATTAAAACCAATAAAATCACACTGTCTCTGTCTTCAAACTATTGAAAGAAATGGAACTTAAACTGAAATTCAATTAATAATTTGTGGTGGAAGCAGACATGTTTGTTTATCTATTGTATTAGACAACAGGTTGCCAAAAAAAATGTCAATTGTCAATATCGCTTTTCAGTTTATTTTTAGATATTGTCGGATAAAGCCGCAGCAGAGAATCGTGTCAAATTGTCAACGGTCCTTTTCCATCTGTTACGATCATTGGCCTGGTAAAGTGTGACGCTGATAAGTATCGTCAAATACTCGGATATTTGATCCGACCACCTAAAAAATAACCATAAGCCTTAAGACCGTCATTTAACCCTAAAACAACCGAGTATTGTATTGAATCAAAGTTACCCAAATGAAAGTTACCCCAATAAAGAATACATCTATCAATCTAACCGCGCATTTACACCAAGGTATAAACTGTGTATTCTAAATGTTGTGTTTACTGTTTTCGTATGTCGTTTACACCTAAAACAAGTCATAAAACTAGGTTGTATCCCAAAGTTGTAGAAACTTGTCAAAAAGGTGAACAAAATTGTTAACACAACATTTCTGAGGCAATAAATACCATGTATTCATGTGACAAGTCTTTTACAAGACTAATTGAAAACTAGTAGATATTCTTAACGTTGGTTAACCTAGTATACCTAACTGGGTTAGTCAACGTTAAGGATATTTTTTCCTTTTCATTAAAGACCTTTGTTTATTACCTTCCAAACTTCCTGCAACCTAATTAAAATTTTCAACGAAAAATTTCGCCATTATCATCTCGCCGGGGAATATCACCCGTCGGACATACTCCTACATTGGCTGAACAAAAGTTCGTAGCGTCGCGTTTATCCCTAATTAGGAGAGACGTTACTGGCACATGGCGTGCCGAATTTATGACGACCCCTAAGTAAGGAAGATGGTGGATTTAATATATGGGCCACGGTTTTCAACAAGTTGTGGCGTCTATCGGTACTATTGTGGTTGCTTAGAGGTGGGGTGGATTGAGGGTGGGATTGGGGATTATTCTTGTGTTAGTGTGGTGATCAATGTTCGTGCCTTCTCTGTACCTTTACCTCTTTACCTTTAGTGGGACAATAATAGTCCGTTATTGTTATTATTATGTTAGATTGTTTTATCAGCACCTGGGCGACCGAGCTCGAATCTGGTGAAAATAGAGAATGCTCATTTAATATTTTAGAGAAAAGTTCATACTAATTCAGATTCAAAGCATTTATTTCAATTAAACCATATACAGGCACTTTTGAATTGTCAAAGAGTCAGTCAGTTACTCATTCCATGCTGTCATTATAGTACTTACTAATTCCATGTTGCCTTGTCATTATTCTAAGGTGTCATTATTTTTGTTCTAAACTTTACGCGTCCGAGCTCGGGTGAAAATACGGAGAAAACGAATTTTCCCAGATATGAGACCTAGCTAGATCGATTTTTCGCCCCCGTAAACCCCAATATTGCAACTTTCATCAAAATCGTAAAGCCGTTTTCAAGAACGTGATTACACACACATAATATATAAACAAATATTGCTCGAATAGGATATTCGAATTTTTAATGCTTGTAACAAACGAGGTCCAATATTTCAATATTCTAACAATCATTCCAGGAGTTTTCAATCAGTAAACTTAGGTACGTTCATAGTGCGGTGGCTGTGACAACCTGTCGGTCTGCGGAAGCATCATTTTAGGTTGGGAAAATAACTGTAGGTACCGTTTTTTTTCTTGAATAACATTTTTAAAGCAAACTAAAAAAAAAAAAAAAAAAAAAAAAAAAAAAAAATGCATTTATTTAAGCAAGTTTTTACATGTAAGTTGCCGGGGCTTCCCAGAAAGTAATCGAATGATACTTGTGTTGGGAAAGCCTCGCTCTTCCGAACGAAACATAAATTTAGACTTACTAGTATGAGCAACAATAACATAACATATAAGTTCCTTAAAATTTAAAAATTTAAAAAGAGGAAAAAGAAGCGTGAAGTGTGTGTATGCGTGCGTTTGTGTGTGCGAGCGTGTGTGCGTGCGCGTGTGTTTGTGTGAGTGTGTGTGGGGGGGTGTGTACGCGAGTACACGCTCGGAGGTGTGTGTGTATGTTTGTGTGTGTGTGTGTGTGTGTGTGTGTGTGTGCGTGTGTGTGTGTGTGTGGATGGTAGCTTGATTTGGCCACATAACCCTATCAATTCGTTACGTGTAGTCTGTGAGTACATTAAGCATGTATCACAATCAAGTCAATGTAAGTAGGACATCCTCCACATCCTCATAATCAAGAGTAAGGAGCCATTTGGTCAGATTCTTCTTACACTCGTACAATTGCATGGGGTATACACCAAGGATACGGTTAATTTTATTATAAACACGAGGGGCTTGAGACAAGCTTTGCCGACTAGCAAAGACAGTACGAGTGGGGTGTGTAGGGGCTACTATATCGCAACGTCTTTTACTAAGTTTGGCATAGTCGAAGGGTAAAGTTTTGTGATATCTAAGTGTCATGTGTAGGATATATAGTTTCCTGACGGAGAGAAGCTTCGAAATTGCATATAAGGATTTAGTAGAAAACCTAAAAGGCTTACAGTACATAACTTTAATTAAGGATCGTTGCGCCCTCTCTAGATCAATAAAGTAAGACTTAGCTGCACCACCCCATACTGAAATGCAATAGATAATTACTGATTGGGCTAGTGCAATGTATATTTTATTCAGTAGCTCATTACTCATAACGTGTCTAAGACATTTGAATACCCATATAAGCTTTCTTACCCTCCCTATAGTTAGTTCAAGGTGAGGGCACCAGCTTAACCTTTGGTCCACGACAATTCCGAGGTATCTAGCAGAGCTAACTCTCTGAACAGTCGGGCAACTGTGAGCAAAATTATTACAAGGACCACGACAGGAGTGAATTTTAATTTCGAAGTCAGGCGAAGGCTGCGCGTTTAAGTACGGGGCAAAGCAAACGTAGTTAGTTTTTTGGGTGTTTAACGAAAGAAGGTTCTTATTAAGCCAGTGACTAACTCTAGCTAGACCCCTTTCAGCCGCCAACCTTACACTCTCCCATGTCTTGGCAGTAAAAATAATAGCGGTGTCATCCGCGTAGGACAGAATCCTCCCGCCGACGCCGCTTAGGTTGCAGAGGTCATTTATATATATCAAAAAGAGCGTCGGCCCGAGAACACTGCCCTGCGGGACTCCAAATGTAACGTTTTCTTCATCACTGAGAAAATTGCCAATCTTTACCGCCTGCTTTCTATTTTGTAGATAGCTGCTGAGAAGGGAGAGAGCAGCGCCACGGAATCCTATCCTCTCCAGCTTGCGTATCAGTATTGGGATAGAAACGGTGTCAAACGCTTTCTTGAGGTCAAGAAAGACTACTAAACATTTGTTTCCCCTATCTACTTCTTTTGTTATTGCGGATACAAGATCCATGGCGGCATCCTGAGTCGACATACCCTTCCTAAACCCAAATTGAGAGGTAGATAAGATGTTATATTTGGTCAAGTAGCTTATTATTCTATAGTTCAAAAGCTTCTCAATGACTTTGGAAATAGAGGTCAGCACTGAGATAGGCCGATAGTTGTTAGGTTCGTCGCTATCTCCTCCCTTATACACAGGGGTGACAACGGAGCGCTTAAGAAGATAGGGGAAGATTCCGGAGTTGAAACTTAAAAAAAGGCACACAACATAAAAATCTGAGTTCTGAACTCACCATATGGTGGTTATAATTAATTTTTAAAAATCATCACTCATCAGTCTAGAGATCGTTTCTACAGTTCTTACCAAAGCTTCTAAAGTAATAGCCCTCCTAACAAAAGTAATAAGTTTATTCTGACCACTCATTAATAAAACAGCCAATCTGCCTAGCGTTTTCCCAACTAAGTTGGGTCAGCTTCCAGTCTACCAGCAGCTGAATACCAGTATTTTACGACTGCCTATCTGACCTTCTCAACCCAGTGACTGGGTATTATGATACCACTTGGTAAGACTTATTGTCAACTTTCGGGCTACTGACGACCCGTAACAACTGCCGAAGATTCACGAATGACAGCCGGGCCAACGGATTAACGCGCTTTTAGTCTCGGTATGTAAAGTTGGTCACCCATCCACGGACCAACCCCGGCAAGCATAGCTTAACGTGCGGCTGTTATTACTTAGCCAAGAGCTCCTGTACTAAAATAACAGCCACACTCTTATAAAACTCCCACGACCCCGACCCACTGCGTCGCATCGCATCGCCGCCCGCGCAATTACTTCGTTTTCGTTTAGCGTTCTTTCTGACTTATTTTCTTTAAAAATAATGTTTTAATCCAACTGGTAGTTCCAGAGATTAGCGCTTTCAAACAAACAAACAAAAAAACTCTTCAGCTTCGTTATATTATTATGTATTAGTATAGTTTAAAGCGAATCCAGATACAGACGAATAAGAGAAGCGAATCCAATTATACTATTGCATCTCTTAAATCGTGGAAAGCGACTAGTAAAGTAATTCTATTTATCAGTATTTTCTATCGCCAATCGACCGGGATGAGCATTTTGAACAGTTATTCGTATTCAGTATAGCAGCAAAAGAATTTCAGTTCGAAATATATACGTAATCTAAAAAACTGTATCATGCATTTGCGAATCGATTTCACAAACATTTTATTTTACTTCAGGCAATACTGAAAATGTGAGTCTGTTGCCATACAAAAATAAACTCTGTCCTTAATAAAATAAAACTCAAATCGAATTGTAACACATCGCTCCTGTTTTCGACGTGCATCCAACCACTATAACTCACTTTGGAACTTGACAAAAGTTGAAATTTTATCGTAAACTCGAAATATTTCCAAAACTTATACGAATATCGGAACTTGAGTGATTTACAGTACAACTTGAGAATATAAATGACAGCGCCGGTGTACAGTCGGAGGCGCAGTTTGCGAATTGACAATTCCAATGAATATTACAGCAGTTTTTGTGATAAATCTGTGTAAATAAATTTTCAACAACAATCAGCACTTTTTATATATTTTTTTCTGTTACTGCTGCCCTTTTTCGATGTTATCAAATTGATACAACCTGAAAAAGGCTGTCTATTTTTAATAAATAATATTATTACTAAATGTTTCATTAAGCATAACGAAGAATTATGTATAATTTGAACGAACAACATAATGAAATAATTAACTGAAAGCCACAATATTAAAAACCGTCCAAATAACAAAACAATTTAATTCCAACCACTCTAACTCATTGAAATCAAAACTAGCCTCGCAAATGCTAATGAAACGCGTCACGAACAATTGGACAAAATAACAATTAAACATACCGCCGAGTAATAGCCTCTCATAAACGCTCACTAACTGACAGATGTCAACGCTGTCAGTTTTCCCGCCAATTTCGCTTTTGGCGTTGAGGTGTTTTCATTGTGTGATGATTTATTTACGTGGCAATAGTTTAGGTGGGTATTTTGCGATTATGTTCTGGTTTATTTGGAATTTTTATTGGTGGTTAACAAAACATTACCTAGGTTATTTAATTATTGACAGTTACCACTACTAGTGAAAAATAATGCGAGCATAAACAAAGTGTCATACCTAGAACTACCAAAGATATTTTTACTTTATTATTTCCAATCTTGAATACCTGATATATTTTCGTTACCTGCCATTATAATAACATTTTCAAACACTCCTTCCTAATTAAAATAAACTAGTAGTAATAATTGCTTTGACTAAATAATTGACTGACGGTTCAATAGGTATTAGTGGCCACGAGACCTCGATTCACCCACTCATCTGCATGACTTTCTGCAATCTTTTAAATGACACCTAGGGTTGCCACCCTTACTGTTACACTGTAACCATTTAATTAATTTCTTGTACAAAAATTTGGTTACCCTACCCTATCTGTTACAGGTGTCAAATTGACACCCAATAATCGATTTAATTTGTTTCCTTTTAAATCGAATTAGTTGTAAATCGCCCACTCCTAGACAAAGCCATCCATCAAAGATTTAACTATTGTAATAATCTTCATCAAACCCGCCATTATTGGTTACTGTGCTAACAGCAATATTGTGGCTTATTTAGGCAACTCGTGACGAAGGCTTGACGGGTTTATCGTCGTAGTGTTGTAAGAAATTAATATTATTAATATCTGACTTAGTACAGACGCCTATATTAATCTTTTAGCTTGTTATAACATGACAATGAATGGGGTATGTACCTAATATATGATATAATTACAAAATCTCTAATATTTACAAGCTTTAACAACTGAATCTAACAACTGACATAGAAATACTAACAATGAATTTATTAATGTGATAAAATGCCCGGGGGACAATAATCTTCATGTTAATATTGAAAAAACGAAAATAGTTCAATTTCAAACATGTAACTTGACAGTAATGCCAACAGCAATAAAGACATAATAATGCAATTCTGCAACCAGGACCAACAACTTTATATTTAGGTATAATATAATGATATATAATTGAAAACAAATTGAACTGGAAGGAACATATAGAAAGAGTATACAGTAAGCTTGATAACTTTGTATATGCTCTTCGCAAGTTAAGACTCAGTCTCCAGTAAAAAAAACAGTCCTGAATGCTTATCAGTTGTCATGGGTATGTTTCATCAGTATTGCGTAATGCCTTTTCCACATTCCCATATGGGGTTATTCAGGAAATGTGGAAAGGGCATTCATAATGCAAAAAAAATGTATCAGAGCCATGAGTGGAGCTGAATATTTTGACCATAGGAGGCCATTATTTAAGCAATTATAATCCTCTCACTCCCATGTCTGTATATTTATGAAGTTTGTCTATATGTAAAAAAATACCCTCATATATAAGTCTCCGAAAACCTGCACAAAAAATTGCCGGAAAATTACTAGTACCTGCTCAGAGATTGCAATTATACAGTAGAAATGCCAATTGTATGATAATTAAAATTTATAATCATAATTGCACTGAGAATGTTACAAATTAATAAGTTTAAATGTAAAATATTTGATTGGTTCTTAGACATGTGTTTTTATTCCAACAATTCATTTTTAAATCATACTTTTGGATATTGTAATTAAATCTTATTAATGACATCAGTACTTTGACATTATTATGAATTCTTGGACATTGTGAAAAATTACAATGTCCAAGAATTCATGATTTAACTGTGAATATTTTGACATTATAATTAATGCATTTTTGATGAATCTATCTGTCTATTAATACGAGTATTATAGGTTCATAAACTTAAAACATGATTTCATCATTTTATATAATTTATTCTTATAATGTACCTAATTCTAATTTGCATGTATCTAGCTTATTATTTAATATTTCTACACTAGCAATATGGCAGTATGTGTGAAACAGAATTTGATGTAAGATCTCAATGTACCATGTACTGAAAAATAAATAAAATTCAATTCAATTCAATCTATATTTTTTATTGATTTATTTAATGATCAGTTAATATAATAAACGATTAATATACTTTTAAAATAACAATTTTTAATAAGCATAACATACATTAATTATAAAATCGTTTTATATACCAGTCTAAATATATAAAACCTATTTAGTCTAATATGATAAAAACGCCTAGTCTACACAAAGCAAAATTGCATATAAATACACATTATAACTTAGTCTAATTACCACCAATTATTAGATTTAACTACATAGTAACTGATGACCACCTGCCAAGATAGCGAACGTGACGCTCGCTGCCGCGACACGCTCGCTTCGCTCGCTCGCCTTCGCGCATTAATGGTCACTTTTCTAAGCTAACCTAACCCAAATTATTCACCAACAATAGAAGGGATCTGACTCTCGGCGGCCGCTCCCGCCTATACTTTCTAACCTAACCTATCAGAGTCGGATTGCTCTGGACTGGGGTGTTAACCATAATGATGGTATCAATATAATATAAACGATAGACCTAATGATTTTCGATTTAATAAACGTTATATCCAATAACGTTACACGAAATCAGTTTTAGACTACCTATATAAAAAAAAAAAATGTAAATAAGTTATATTAACTGGGGATACGTTTATTACACCTTGTGAAATGAAAATATACCAAATAACTTTAAATGATATGAGACGCACCCCAATGAAAGTGTATCAGTAAATGCTATTTTGACTTTTTTTTTTTCAATTTAATCTTGTGGCAAAGTAATAACAGCCGCACGGATCGATCGATCATGTTAAACAACTCGTACCGCGATTGGTCCGTGGATGGGTGACCATCTTTAGATACCAAAACCCCTCCGTGCCTCGGAAAGCACGTTAAGCCGTTGGTCCCGGCTGCTAGGTAACGACTGTCAAATATCCATATATTTTACAGTCCTTACGGGTCGTCAGAAGCCCGAAAGTCTGACCACTAGTCTTACCAAGGGGTATCGTATTACCCAGTAACTGTGTTGTGTAGGTCGGATAGGCAGTCACTCCATATAAAATAGTGGTATTCAGCTCCATGCGTTTAGACTTGAAGCCGACTCCAACTTAGCTGGGAAAAGGCTAGGCAGATTGATTTTGTTCTTCTTTAGCTCAGTTTTTCTTATTTAAAAGACAAAACAAAAGAAGCAGATTCTTGTTTGTAAAGATACCATTAAACATTAATATCAACCAACCTCACTTGCTACATAAACAAAACAAACAAGAGATAGTCACAAAAAATATCCGTCTAATATTGCGTATCTGTCAAAATTCCCGCGCTAATTCCCGAACTGTCATGGCGACGCAATACCTGTCAAAAGTGACGTGTTTATTTTATTAACAAGGTGACAAGGGCATGGCAAAGGTATTATGTGATATTATTTTTTTAATGCTATTTTCTTGGGCGACGTTTTTTAATTTTAGGGAAATAATTTAAGGAGGTTCTTATGACTTTTTCATGGCTTATTAGATGAAAATTGGTTTGGGATAAGGAAAATTTATGTTTTTTTAAATAAGGTTAGATTTATGGAAGGAAAATGGAGTCATAAAATTTAGATTAAGACGGTAATTTAGTAAAAATATTTATGCAACATATTATGTCAGTAAAGTGAAAATTCGCTATTATTCACTACGTTAATAATACCTCGTCGGTCTAGTCTAGTGGGTCGCAAGCGCTACTGCCGAGCAAAAGGTTCTGGGTTCGATTCTCAGGTCGGGCAAGCCGTTATTGGATTTTTCCGTCTGGAATTTCTCAGTACCAGCCCGGAGTCTGGATTTGTGTGCGGTGGATGGTAATAGGCTCGCCCGCTATTACTTGCGACTTAAACATAACTGGCAAAATGTGGGTGTACTACGTTTGACGGAAATTCATGGAAATATATGGCAACTTACAGGCAACTGAAGGAACACGGGTGGGTTTTAGTCAGTAAGAGTCTGACACGCCCCTCCCGCTCCGCCCAGAGCGGGAGAAGTTATTTGATAATTTCTCACCCAACAAAAAAAAAAGGCAATGCGTTATTGGGTTTTGTTGATGGCAATAGGCTTGCCCCATGTTATATGGAACTTAAACAAAACTGGCAGAACGTGGGTGTACTATAGTTAGACCTCTGCCTAACCCTTGGGGTAATGACAGGCGAGATGTTATGTTGTTGATAAGTTAATAATACGTTTGCTGAACAACTTTTTTCCTTATTTCTGGAAAAACAATAAATCCAGACACACGATTCAATGAAAACTCATCACGCAAACACACAATATAATCACGGTAAAGTCAAAACACTTAAATGTTTTAAAAATAATATAAAATAAAAGTGAAAGAAAAGCTTTTAATAAAATAAAATTGATATTAACTGAAGGAAAGCGTTCACACACAGCAAATAAAATAAGTTAAAAACTAATGCTTTCAAACAGTTCCTCAATTTGCCCTATTACTCTTTGAAGTCTGATAGTAATTAATAGTGTAGTATTTATTGTGAAACGTATCGATAAAATAATATAATCTATCGATAACAAAGCAATTCATGCTGTACTGCTATCATAATACTTTATTAAGATTACAAAAAGTATGACACCTGCTTAAATTAAATTAAACTTGCTATTTTGAGGAAAACTCGTACCCATAACAATTGCATGGACAACAATATAAATGTGCATACTTAACATAAAGATAAAAAGGAGACATAATAAAAAAAAAACTATTTTGAACATAACATTCACTAAAAGAACTTTAAAAATCTGCCAAGTATTCAGAACTTTAACTCCAAAGACCTGCCATAACATCATTATCCACATTTCCTATTTTCAAACCGCAAAACTGCAAACAACTTTATCAGTTCCAACATTTCATTTTAACTAACGAACTTCACGTGCCACCAAAAGATATAACGAGGTGCAACCAAATTATCGATAACCGCAACTTCAAGCGGACATTTGCGAAGTTTATCGATAACTATGTATCGACATTTCCCACCACTAGGAGGCGACAGATAAGCATCAGTTGCACAAAGTTAATTAAAAGTCGGTCTGTATTAAATTAATTAGAAATGAGACAAGTCTTGATGTTTAACTGTGTTCTAACGATTGTTAGAGTATTGTTGAAAAAGGTTTTAAAATAAAAGAAGTTTTCTTTCCATTTAGTAATGAAAGCTATTGTAAGTGCATTTTGGAGTTTTATTTTAGTTTTGTAGTATTGTGGAATCAGTTGTTTTGTTACTTTCAAAGTGGTTTTTGAGATTTAATTAAGGGGAAACTTGCCCAGTGTTTGTCGAAACAATTCTTGGTCTTGCATTAACTTTTTTAATGTATGAAGATTTGAATACATTGGTAAGTTTCACATGAGTTATTCAAGAAATTAACTGTGGTTGAAGTCTTGAGTGAGTGTAATTTACATGTATTGACGCAAAATAAAAAAAAAACATACACAATTAGATATACTTAATTTTTTCGATGATATGAATATGAAAGACATACAGTGCAGTAGAATCAATAAGTATTGAATTATTCCTTGCAACGAAATACAATATTTTATTAAAACTAAAGCCGTACATTCATGATCCGACAAAATATGTTGCACAATACATCTCTCGACAATATTATGTATTTTGGTATATACGCCGCAATTTCTATGAAACAAGGTGGCGTTACATATTTCATATGCACATTAGCCATATCTATTATTTCTCGTACGGAGTTTAGAATGTGAATTCTTGAGCGTATGTTAAGTGTGGAGTGGGGCATGAAATGTATTAACATTTATTATATAATTTTTACGGAATCATTATACTTTTCTTCTTTCATAATTATGTAAGGCTAATTTGTATTTTAGGAACAGGAATATGTAACTTTGTAACATAACCTGTAATCCCCGAGGGGTTAGGCAGAGGTGTACCTATAGTACACCCACATCTCGCCAGTTATGTTCAAGTCCCATGTAATAGGGAGCGAGCCTATTGCCATCAACCGGGCACAAATACAGACTCCAGGCTGCTACTGAAAAATGTCTAATGGAAATACCCAATAACACTTTACCCGACTTGGGTAAAGTGTTATATTAATCGAACCCGAACTAGCGCGCAGAACTGACGGCCAATGGGGCAGAAACGTTCTAGAATGGAGGCCACGTACCGGCAAGCGCAGCGTAGGACTTCCACCCACAAGGTGGACAGATGACCTAATAAAGGTCGCAGGAAGCCGCTGGATGCAGGTCGCTTCCTACCGGCCAATTTGGAAATCATTGGGGGAGACCCATGTTCAGCAGTGGACGTCCTATGGCTGAAATGATGATGATGATGAATCGAACCCAGGAACATTTATTTATTTTATTTATTTATTTATTACAAACACTGCTATAATTACAGGAAATTCCTAATGCGGTAACATGGTCCTTAATTAAACTATCTTAATAATAACATAACACATACAATATTATTTTTGTGAATTCATTCAGAGAGCAGCGGTGCTATTCTGTAAAAATCTCACCGTGAAAACTTCGGCGAAGTGAGCGTGGAGTGAGCTGTCAATAGTGTCAATTCCAAGCAAAAACAAACTCACTTCACCTAAGTTTTCACGGTGAGATTTTTACAGAATCGACCGGCAGGAAAATAAATCGATCCTGTCAGCCGTGTCATTCAGTGCGTGCAACATGGACTTTACCTTTAGAAGGGTTACATAGAATATAACAAAGTCATTTTTCGTGACTGTCTGTGGGACCGGTTAGATCTTCTTAACTACTCAATGAATTTTGAAGCGGTTTCACCATCACTTGAGGGGATTGTTTATGTATTTAATTAACATACCTTGTTTTTTTTCTTAATCCTAAGTATAAGAAGTATTTTGCCATAACTAAAATCTAGAACTACTAATCTTATTATTTCTATGTGTATTCACTTATTTCTAATCGGTGACTGCGTGAGTCCGAGGATATTATACAGAAGCTGTTAATAAACAAATAATACCTGAATAATACACGGAAATCTTGATGTTTTGCCACAAATGTCAATTGATAATGTAAATATAAGAGATTTTATGCTGTGATGAGCATCCAATCATATTAAATAACTAACTCAGGAAGACGGCAAAACGTTTCTTAATCGACTACTCAGCAGTCACTATTGATTAATACTACAGTTTGAAATTTACAATTAATTGGAAATTGAATCGGTTTTAAATATTGAAGTGAAAAGGTTATTGCTTTGTGGTCAGAGTCGAATGCAATAGTCGAGAATGGGAATATTACGTTTAGGTATTTCATAGCTTCTTTAATATTGGCATTTTGCCAATAATAATACTCGGTTGTTTCCTATACCTACTATTAAACGAGCAACATTTGTGTATATACATATTATTTGTAATCATATTCTCCAAAACGGCTCTAACGATTTCGACAAAAGTTGCAATATTGGGGTTTATGGGCTGAAAAATTGATCTAGCTAGGTCTCATATCTGGGAAAATTTGTTTTCTCCGTATTTTCTCCCGAGCAGAGCTCGGTCGCCCAAAGTTAAGAACAAGATGGCTACCTTAGAATAATGACATGGCAGCATGGAATAAGTAAGTACCCTACTATCAAGGCAGCATGGAATTAGTATGTACTATACATGGAATTTGTATGAACTATCCTATACTATTAAATAAGCATTCTCTATTTTCACCCGAGCAGAACTCGGTCGATCAGGTACCTACCTACTGTTTGTAATGTGAGAACACTAATTATTTTTGGAGAAGTTTTTTTATTATTTTTTTTCTATCTAAGTGAGTTCAACTGCTACTAATGAGACACAATAGAATTATAATTCTTATCGATCTCCTGGAGTCTTTGTAACGGACGGGAGGTTAAAAAATCACATTTTAGACACTGGGTCTCTCCCTTGTTTTTTAATGAATAGTACTGATTCATACACACATAAACTCACGCCTTCTTCCCATATATGGTCTTTACATACTCGTTTTAGTTCGTTTACGTTCATACATCTGGTCACACACGCACACCGGTTATGAGAACTACGCACCAGACCTTTATGAAGAACATCCCCAATAAGGTGACTATGTCCTAGTAGGTATTGATAAAAAAAGCATATTTAAAGATCACGGTGTGCTAAGGAAACTTTGTTTAATTTAATTTAATTAGGTGAGTCCAGAAACCCACGCCCAAAAAAATACTACCACTTCTCATCCCTTCATTTTACTCGTAGCGAAATGCATTTTTACGTGAAAAACCAACATTTCAATAAACACGTTGACCTGTTTTTGCGACAAAAGTCGACTAATGAACAGGCAGCTTTATACAGACTTACACAGTACAGTCGAGTACAACGGTGTGAGACAATCAGGTAACATTATTACGTCATACGAATGGTTCGGATGAGTACAGGTGAATACTGAAGTTTTTGGAAGGATAATGCTTTCATTCGTAGATATTTAACAGTAGTCAACGGGTACTTAGAAAACCCAGTCTGACAGCCAGTCTTGCCAAGGGGTATCATGTTACCCAGTAACTGGGTTTTGGGGGGGTCAAAAAGGCAGTCGCTCCTTGTAAAATACTGGTATTCACCTGCATCCTGTTAGACTGGAAGCCGACCCCAACGTAGTTGGGAAATGGCAAGGTAGATGATGACTTTCACGTTTTTTTTCTAGGAAAGAATTTAAATTTTAATGTAATGTCATTTGTTCAGTAATTAGAGAAAAGGAGAGTAGGTAAATACCCAAGTATTCTGTTGCTTTTTATTTCTCGACAAAGAAATGCTTAAAGCCGAGCAGAATCGATTCATATTCTTCATCTTTGAATTTATATGAATCTAGCTGTTACCCGCGACTTCGTCTGCGATCCAGGATAAAAAGTAGCTTATGTCCTTTTCTAGATCCTGTTCTACCTGTGTGCCTAATTTCATCAAAATTTGTTTAGCCGTTTTAGCGTGAAAGCGTAACAAGCAAACAAACAAACTCACTTTCGTATTTATTATATTAGTTTGGATTATCTGACCGATGAGTTAACCAAAACTTATCTGAAGGTTTGCCTTTATTTTTAAATGACTTTCGTGCAAAAGCTTGATTTATCGTATAGGTTAGTAAAAAATTTAAAATTACATTTCTGAAAAATTTAGTAGACCCTACTCTTCATTTCATAAAGGTGTCATAACTTTATTTCCTCTCCAACACTGTTTTACGAATTCAGATGAAAAGAATATGAAGACACATTTCAACTGTAAAATAATTTCGCGTTGTTTGACGACGTGCGTCCGAGTGTTAAGTGAGTTAATGAGAAATGGGAATCATTCTCTTTTAGTTAACGAACTTCTTTATTAAACTCGTTATTTATTGCAGTTGATTGCTGAAAGTCATATTTTTTTGTCTTTGAGGGTTAATTTTCGAGTTGCTAGTATTCGCAAACCCGACTGCTGGGGTTCTGGATTTGATCCTCAGTTTTGACAAAGAGTGACTTCTTCAATTGTTAATTCTCAGTAGGTAGTAGCAGTCTGAAACTCTGCTATTGTCAATAGGTTGGCGCTCTATACATCAATCTGCCTAGCTTTTTCCCACATATATTGGGGTCAGCTTCCAGTCTAGCTGGATGCAACTGAATACCAGTATTTAACATGGAGCGACTGCCTATCTGACCTTCACAACCCAGTAACTGGGTAATACGATACCCCTTGGTAAGACTGGTTGTCAGACTTTCGGGCTCTGACGACCCGTAACGATGTCAAAGATCCACGAATGATAGCCGGGACCAACGGCTAAACGTGCTTTCAGAAGCACGGAGGAGTCTCGGTATGTAAAGATGGTCACCCATCCACAGACCAACCCCGGAAAGCGTAGCTTATCCTGATGGATCGACCTATGCGGCAGTTATTACTTAGCTACGAGCTCCTCTATTATACATGTCTAACTTATGTTAACATTTATTACCTCAATGTACGTCCACAAAACTCCTGCCACACGCTTTTTTAGCGGAATATAAGCCTGATGCTATGATCCATTCAGGATTTAAAACTAGGCCCGCGGCAGTCACAGCTGGTTTCACCAAATTAGTTCATCCTAAACCAACTAGATGGCGCAACACATTCTACCCTCAATTTATTATTCAATGTGGCGGTTGCCCCGATTATTTTCCGTGGTAAGTGATGAATTGGGTACATATGTTTGAAAAGCCCATTAGTGCGGCGGACCCTTGGGCTTAAATTAACGGCTTTCCCGTTTCTCTATTTCATTCATAGGTATTTTTGTGCGGACCTTACATAAAACAGAAATCATTTGGTTTCTATTGGGTAGGTATATATTTTTAACGTACTGTACCCATAGCCCAGATGCCCTTGTATTTATCTGCGTCAAAAATATAAACAAAAATAAGAGAAGTTCAAAGTCAAGTAAAGTTATTTAATATGTTTTTATTATTGTATTATTATATATAATATAGCGGTCTATTGTTCCTCTTCATTAAACTAAAATAACATTCTGGAATTATCTTTTTTGGCATTATAAAATACTGTCTGAATGGTTCATTGACATACTGTGTGCGCAAAGTTAAGAGCGCTTATCCTAAAAGTTGGCAACGTCGCAAATGCGAGTAGCTGTCAAATATCTACCTGTTTCGATTAATTTGGCAACATTACTCTATGGAAATATGAAATGTGGCTAGCTAGTGAACTAAAATATTCATTATGAAATGCAATATGTTATATTCTTTTTTCTTTTTATTATGCGTTTCCTGGTAGCTTTTATAAAAATACTGTTTCAAAATGTAACATCGGTGTTATAAGTTCATTCCTAGAAAAATCCTTGACTCTTCAACATTGTTGAAGACTACTTAGTTGTCAGAAATCTCCTTGGGATTCGTGGAAACTAGGTAATGACTGGGAAGTTGTAATATAATACAGTACATACTGATTCCATAGAAGTAACACAATGCAAAATATCTAGTAGTGAGTATATAGAGTGCCGCTAGCGGCATAATTGTGGCGCTGCCTCGACCCGGCTAAAGTGCCGTAAGCATTGCATTGTCATTGTCATTGTCACTTGTTATTTTGTTTGATTGTTCAGGTTAGTTCGCCGCCCTTTGTATTGATTGATTGTATTTGTTTCTTAATATAAATCGAAGTGGGTCAGTTTGTAATTTATCTAAGTTACAATAGCCTAATGTCAACTACTCATCACCTTTTATATACAGGGACGTTAGTCGTTGAGGAGTTCTCATGGTACTTCAAAATCAGCTCCAATTTTCTATACGAATTGTGACGAGAATAAATTCCACTTTAACAAATTTTGCTTTCCAAGAGCAACTGCACGAGTTACTATAAAAAATACCCAAATCGCTTTAGGTGTGCCTATAATATTTGAAGAGTTCCCTCGATTTCTCCAGGATCCCATCATCAGATCCTGACCTGATGACAGTGGGACCATCTCGGAAATATAGGTACCCTTTAAAAAAAAAAAATTTTGCATATCCATCTATATATGTTGCAGTTATGCCCGAAAATACATGAAAAAAACATCCGAATTGATAACAAATAATTATATCAAAAGTCACTAAAATGACTGAATTTACGAAAAATTAAGTAGCAAATGAAAATGGCTGAAAGTTAGCTTAGGTCCGCGGTGGGCGCTGAAGCAGCTGGACCGGGAGCTCCTCCTGGAAGCCTAGATCGTGCAGGCCTGGGTGTCATCACCGGACAGGCCTGCCGATATCAATGACGAGGCGGAGTGGTTCCGGGAGGCCATGTCCGAGATATGCGACGTGGCAATGCCCCGGGTCCAGCCCGGACGTGCTTCGCGCCAGGTGTACTGGTGGTCGCGTCAGCTGACGACACTGCGCAATGCGTGCGTTACTGCGCGACGCCGGTACACTAGGCACCGCAGGCTCCGTATTCGACCTCCGGATACGGAAGCCATTCAGGCGGAGCTGTACGAGGGGTACAGAGCGGCGAAGACCGCCCTCCAAGCGGAAATCCTGCGGGCCAGGGCACTGGCCCGCGAGGAGTCGCTGGAGACTCTGAACAGAGACCCGTGGGGACGCCCATATAAAATGGTGCGGGAGAAACTCCGCCCATGGGCTCCCCCGCTGACGCAGAGTCTCCGGCCGCAGCTTGTGGGGGACGTGGTGAGCGCTCTGTTCCTTTCGAGAGGGGAACACGCCTCCCCGCCCATGGCTCCGCCTACTGCGGTGCCTGATGCGGACCACACCGCCGACGACGATGACGATGCTCCGGAGGTGACCGAGGTAGAGATGAGGGTGGCGGTACGTAGGCTGAATGCCAGAAATACCGCCCCAGGACCCGACGGCTTACCTGGGAAAGCCTGGGTCCTGGCCTCAGAGGCTCTCGGGCCTCGACTAAGGGGGCTCTTAAGCGCATGTATGGAGAGGGGCCAGTTCCCACTTCGTTGGAAGACGGGGAAACTGGTCCTCATAAAGAAGCCGGGGCGCCCTGCGGACTCTCCGTCCGCTTACCGGCCCATCGTGCTGCTCGACGAGGTGGGCAAGCTCTTTGAAAGAGTAATTGCAGACCGCCTTGTCGGGCGGCTGGTGCGGGTGGGGCCGGATTTGGCGGAGAGCCAGTTTGGTTTCCGCAGGGGGCGCTCCACGGTGGGTGCCATCATGCGCGTGCGAGCCCTCACGACAGGGGATGCGGTGGCTCGGGGTGGGGTCGTCTTGGCGGTGTCTCTAGACATCGCCAACGCCTTCAATACCCTGCCCTGGAGTTGCATCAGGGAGGCACTCCGGTATCACCGGATGCCGACCTACCTCTGTCGTGTGGTCGAGGCCTATTTGACGGACAGGGCCATCATCTACCCCGGTCACCAGGGAGAGTGGAACCGGCGAGAGATGTCGTGCGGTGTCCCACAGGGATCGGTCCTGGGGCCGCATCTGTGGGACATCGGATACGACTGGGTGCTGCGCGCAGACCTCCCCAATGGCGTCAGCGTCGTTTGTTACGCTGACGACACGTTGGTCCTGGCGCAGGGGAGGTCGCACCAGGCGGCGGCCGAACTAGCGACACACGGGGTTGCGACAATCGTGGCCAGAATCCGGCAGTTGGGACTCGAGGTGGCCTTGCACAAGTCCGAGGCCATGTGTTTTCATGGTCCTCGGAACGCGCCACCGTCGGGTTCCCAAATAACGGTAGGAGGGGTTCACATCGGCGTCGAGTCGACGATGAAGTACCTGGGACTCGTCCTCGACAGTCGGTGGAACTTCGTGGAGCATTTCCGACGTTTGGCTCCCAGACTGGAGCGGGCCGGGGCTGCCTTGAAGCGGCTTCTGCCCAATCTAGGGGGTCCAAACGCCTCCTGCCGGAGGCTATACGCGGGGATCGTGCGGTCCATGGCCCTGTACGGGGCACCGGTGTGGGCGCGTTCGTTGAGGCGGCGGCCTGCCCGCCGGTTGAACGCGTCCCAGAGGGTCATGGCCACCCGGCTGGTCCGGGGATACCGCACGGTCTCCGGTGAGGCGGCGAGCCTCCTTGCCGGATTGCCGCCATGGGATCTGGAGGCAAAAGTCCTCGCGCATATCTGGGAGTGGCGCGAGGAGGCGAAACGCCGGGGCTTGACTCCGATGCCGCGAGAAATCGCGGCACAGCGGACAGAGCTCCGACGGGATCTCATGGCGTCATGGAGAGTGCGATTGTCGCAACCCAGTGCTGGGCACGCCACTATTGCGGCGATAAGTCCCCTCTTTGAGGAGTGGCTGGAGAGGCGCCACGGCGTCCTCACCTTCCGCCTGACGCAGGTCCTCACCGGACACGGCTGTTTCGGGAGGTACCTGTTTCGGATAAGGCGGGAGGAAACGCCCGGGTGTCATCACTGCGTGGATCGCCCGGAGGACACGGTGGAGCATACGGTGGAGGTATGCCCGGCTTGGGCAGAGCACCGCCGTGTCCTCGTGGAGGCGATCGGTGGCGGGGATCTCTCGCGTCCGGCCCTGGTCCAGGCCATGGTACGGAGCGAGAGAGCATGGGAGGCCGTCACCTCCTTCTGCGAAGCAGTAATGCTCGCGAAGGAGGAGGCGGAGCGCGTGAGGGAGAGGCAAATTTCGCGCCCTCACGCCCCTAGCCGCCGCAGGAGGAGACGCCCTGGGCGTCGGGAATCGATTGCCGATTCCCGGCCACCGTAGGCGCGGGCTTGCGGACGGTGAGCAATGGGTAGCTCGCCGTCCGGTAAGGACCAGGCCCGGGTCGACGGCGCGTAGTGTTCCACGCGCGCCTCAAAGAGATGTCAGCAAGTGAAGGGGTCCGATGAGACCATTGCCTGCCGGGGTTGCGGGAAAGTCCGAAAGGGATACCGTGGCCCCCTGGCATTGCACAGGCAACAGAAGGAACACGGGTGGGTTTTAGTCAGTAAGAGTCTGACACGCCCTCCCGCTCCACCCAGAGCGGGAGACGTCATTTAATGATTTCCCACCCAAAAAAAAAAAAATGTTTGACGCGCGCTCTTGAAATACAGCAACTATTATAGTATAATGTTAGCTAAATATTGACCTTTTCCGGGCATTTTAATTTAAGGCGGGCCGAGGTAGCGCAACTATTATGCTACTAGAGGCACTTTATCCGATATGGATAGAGTGCCGCTAGCAGCATTCTATTCACTGCCTATCTAGTATAGTCCTTGCAATTGCCAATACGCGCGACATGAGATTTTTGTGTCAATGACATAAGCTATAATTTGCAATGTTTGACGCGCGCTCTTGAAATACAGCAATATTATAATATAATGTTAGAAGCTACATATTGACCTTTACCGGGCAATTTAAATCATCAGTAGTCTTTTTGTGTATTTTAATTAGTGCTATGAACTTTTTTGAGTCCATGGTTCACCTTTTAAGACTCTGGATTTACTTGAGGGCTGATAGAAATGTATGAGAAAGAAGACATTCTGCGCCGTCCACACAACTAATTGGAATAAGAACAGAAAGATGTTGGTAATCTCTTCTTTATTTATTTTATTCACAAAGTTTTTCAGATAGTCATTCGCTCCATGTAAAATACTGGTATTCAGCTGCATCCAGTTAAACTGGAAGCCGATCCCAAAAAAGTTGGGAAGATGTTGACTCGAGAAGTTATTCCTCACTATTAGATCAGTAGTATCGTTTCTCCGGATTCAAAACCACAACTAGAATCAGAACCACCAACACATTTAAACCCGTCACTAACATATACCTCTCCTTTGTCCACAGTAAAACCGAAATCAGTGGAAGTGGTAACAGGAGACGGGAAGACCCTTTCTGATGCAGCAGTCTTCGGACCCTTGCTGGAGAGAGCCAAGGTCAACATCAGCTGTACCGTGAAGGAGGGGAAGCCGCAGCCGAAGGTCGTGTGGTACTTCAGGAAGAACCGGGGTGATGAAATGAGGGAGCTTAATGGTAAGTGGTTTAGGAGTTTTTATACATTTGTGGTAATAAGAAGTGGTGGTCTATGCCTAAATATGTATTTTTTGATCAATTAAAGCGTCTTGAAGAGAAGAGTGTATAGGTTATTATTTATTTAATACTTCAAGCACAAAAATGAACAGACTGGACTGAATGGACTTAATGCCATAGGCATTTTGACCTGTCAATCTAGGATACTGCAGCAGGGTAAGCTGTCAATTTCAACCATATCAATGCTAAACTTCAAGGCACAGATGAAAACAGCTAGTTCACTCCGCAAAATCATTTAAAAGCGACTCTTTCTTCAACACAATAAAGTGCAATTTAGGTCACATAGCGCTAATCACCTACAGTTATATTCACCTAGAAGTTGCCTCTCTTTCTATCGCGTAACTCATAGATCTTCTGACTACGTTACGCTTACTGAATTGGACCGACAAGACGAGCCCGTCGCGTACTTTTACCGCCGGGTACCGGTTCCAGATGGATACTGGTACTCCACCTAACAAGTACTGGTACAAAATTCGTATTCGGCGTACCACAAATCTCGTATTTTTGTACTTTGAAGTTATTTTTCTATTCAAAGTCAAATAATAATTTATTTCAATTAGGCACATAAAAGAGGCACTTTTGAACGTCAACATTTACGAAAAAATAGAATTGATTCTAGTCGTCCCTTCCAAAAGGCTGTTTTCGTATGGAGAAGAATGGGCATGAAACTCCGTTATTCTTTTAAAATGTTTTATAGCATTTTGTATACATTAATTATATAATTATAAGTAAAGACGATGCACCTAGAATAAAATTACTATACAACAATGGGTAAAAATTATTAAAAATGAAGCAAGAACAGGTAAACTAATTGTGTGATAGATACATTGTGCTAACATATTTACAAACATTGTAAAAATAGAGGATTTTCCTAAAATGGTACAATTAATAAGTCAGGAAGTAATCACTGAATGTACAATCAATGTCATATAATAAAAAGATAAAAAATTATAGATACAATTAAGTTAGCAACCAGTTTGATTTTGTCTAGACTCTAAATATTGTCCTGTGGAGCAGGAACAGCATGCTTCCAAGCATTCTTATCTTGGATATATATTATGTTTGTTTACAAAGTGTACTTTTCGTTTAAAATTTTCTTTCATTATATCACAGTACCCCATACGAGTAAAAGATGTATGTACTTTAGTTATTCTGAAAAACGGTTGATCTATTTTATATTTATTCTAGTATTAAATTTATGTCAATCACTTATTTTAATGCTATATCTGTTTTCTCACTTGCGGAAATACTTGTTTGGTACCGGTACAGTACTGATACTGATTAGAAATACCGATAGTACAGGTACTACATCTGGGTATCGATAACCAAATTACAGGTTCAACTCTGCTTCCGTTATCACACTAAGGTCAATGGTAATGGTTCCCAAAAATGTCGAGTTTCGTAAGCCCTGTCGTTAACTACGACTTGCCGATTTTCATGTTTACATTTCTGTGGCAATAAAGTATGATTTTGACTAGTAATCCAGATCAGCAACCACTAAATATAATCTCAACCACCAACCAAAACTCAGTTATCAAAACCACACTCCAAATACAAAATCGAGTCCCAACTTCTATAATTTGGTTGTACTCATAAATTAATCTGCCTCAGTTATCAGCTAAATTAGGGCAAAATTGAAGTCTTTACCGAGATTTGTGGTCAATCGCAGTCATTAAATCAAAACGTATCCGGCCCGGTCCGATTCAGGTGGTTTTGACCGGTCCGGTCCGTATAGATTTGTTGCGGTTTCAAATATGGGAGGTGGATAGGATAGAGGTATTCCGTTTATGTGCTCTTGGCTATGATTTTGATGACAATTTCAGAGTTACTTGAAATGCAAACTGTTTTGATGCGTGATTGTTATGTATTTATTTTATATAGAAACCTAAACCTGCTGATTACAAAACGACTTCTAAAGTCGCGACAATCTAAGAAGCCCGATTGGACGTTTTGAAATGTAGATAAATCGTCGATTACAAACTCTCTATAAGTATGATAAATCGATATGTCTCGAGAATCGATTTTTAAAACTTTTTTTGATCACTACACAAAGTATTTTTGTAGTTGTTAAATCGGACTTCTTAGATTGTCGCGAGTTTAACTTTAATCTTAGCCGAAACCCTCGAGCCAGTTATTGAATTATGAACTTTATTGCGAAAATTTTAGAGTTCTTATTACAAAATTTACAAATTAGACTCGGTTTAAAGTCGATTGTTGTAAAAGTTAGAACTTGGAATTTGTCGGAATAAGGTTCGATATAAAAAAATTTGCTCATTGGTTTAAACCTGGATCTAAAGATAAACCTTGTTTTCAAATAAGGCCGAAATAGTCCAGCTGAAATCCATTAGGATTTTTTCCTAAAAAAATTAACCTAAAAAAAATATTAATAGGTACTAGATTATAATAAATCTTCTAAGATTAATTTCCAACTTAAAAAGAATTTGAAGATTCAAAAAGCTTTGGTAGGTACGTTAAACAAATTACGGTACTTTATTTTGTTATCAAGTTTATAAATGGATCTTTCAGAAAATAAGCAAGGTACAATAAGCAATAGCAAATAATAATAATAAATAAATAATATCAACAATTCCATTAAAACTTTATTTAACATATTCAGTGTGTTTGTGATATAGGTAAAAAAAGTTCGTAAAAGAACGTGGCTAACTTTTTGGGTAGGACGTGATTTTTCAATGTATTTTTAAAACCTTTAAAACGAATTCCACAGATCTCCAAAAAATCCACAAAACCAACCTTTCGTATTCAAATCTTGTGCCAGCATAACCACAAAACAAACGGTTTAAACGCTCGCCGGTAGCGGAATCGATTCCTGAGCCGGATATATTTATTGTTTGGTTGGCAACACTGAATGCAAAACAGTATTGATACTTTTCGTCTATCTCTAGGTCAGGTTATTGGGTCTAACCTAGGAAAAAGTTAAAGGAATAATGCCCGCTTTCGGCACCTAACTTGACTTAATGCCTGGTTTATCCGATGTCAGTGACTGGACCCAGTGACTCGGAATTTCGGACCCATTCAGTGAGTTCACGTAGACGAGATCGGCAGTCAGTCAAGCGTGGGAAGCTACCAGGCCCGAAAATAGACGGGTAGGTTACTCACCTGGATTGACTTGACGGTGCGAAGTCAAAACTGGACTGGGTTGAAACTATGTATTGTCTACACGAGCCCAGTTGCAAGTCAGCGCTGGACTGACTTACTGTACTGTCACATTACTGGACTCGTATACCTGCCTCAAACCACAGACAATAGTAAAAAATGTAGATTTATTCATTTACGAGTTGTTTATGGAGAAATCAATGGTGGAACTCAGGAGTGGCTGCTTTTACGTTACACATTACCTAACTTGGTGTTGCTAAAATGTAAGTTGGTGAAAACAGCATTAGATAATTTACTTTTGATACTACTTGGCCCGCACCCTAAGCAACCAGCCCCTTTAAAAACCTTGTTGGTTGGCTTATCTAAATAAATAATCGTTTATTTGCTTAGAATGTAGGTACATAAAATAAAGGTGTTTACTATATTTTTAGATCCCCGTACCCGTACAATCTACCTCAAATTAGGCATGCAAACATTAAAAAAAAAAACAAAAAAACACGTCAGTCAAATTAAAATTGTCTCAAAAATAATAAAAATAAATTAATAATTATAGAATTTAAAGAGACCATAATAATAAGGTTTTTTTTTTTAATATTTAAAAATGTATTTTAAAATATGTTAAAATGTTAAATAAAGGAAATATTATAATTAAATCTTAAGTGTAGTGCCATTACAAAACATTATTTGAATAATAACATTTTCGATTATCAAGTAATAGGACTGTCAGTTTCTTTTTAAACATTTGGATTGGATTATTTTTTACATTATCTGGTATTTTGTTATAAATTGTGGGACCCATGCGGAAAATAATTTTCTTAAGTAAAGCGGACAAGGCTTATCAAGGCATGAGGCATGTTCTCGTATACCAAGCACAATCAGCCTAGTATGTCCCCACTCCTAGGACATAGGCCTCTCTACGAGGGAGTGGGCTGTACTCTACCATGCGGGCCCATTGCGGGTTGGTAGATGTCACATGTTTTCGAATTTTTGGTTCTAAGACATGCTGGTTTCCTCACGAAGTTTTCCTTCACCGTTTGAGGGCAGCGGTTATGAAATTATTTACTTACACACAGTTTAAGCGCCTGCCTGGGTTCGGATCCACCACAGGCCACCACTATTCTCGTATTATTACGGACAGGCAAAACTTTTTATTCGGAAAAAAATATAATAACTTTGATTTCGGAAGTCCTTGGCAAAAAAAACGAAAATACAAAACCAAAGACACCGACTTCCGAAATCAAAGTTATTTTTACTTTGTAGTGTTTTTTTTTGGAAGTCTGTTTTAGTTTTTGTAAAAAAAGTTTTTTGTTTTCACTTTTTAGTTGTGGTACCTACACAAACCCCCCACAAAAATTTGAATACAGGAACTATTAGAACATCGTCTACATAAGTATGTGGTGGGAAAGATACGTATTATTGAAGCTAACTCAAAAACCCCTCATCAGATCTTGACCAAACTTATATGGGACCACTTCTGAACTATGCCCTACCAAAAACAAAAAGAATCATCAAAATCGATTCATAATTGGCGGACTAATCGCGTAACAAACATACAAAAAATAAAAAAATATACAACCAAAACCTCCTCCTTTTTGAAGTCGTTTGAAAAATGAATGAAAAATAGAACATGATTTACCATGATTTTGAAAACATCGGATAACTTTTATCTGAGGAATATAAATTGCGGTTTGACAGCTATTGTGTAAAAAAATTACTATTAAAAACAACTAAATGGCGAGTTCGAAGCATAGCGCATTAGTTAGTTTCATCTTAACGAATTGAGACTTTTCTTGGCTAACTAAATACTCAGACACCAGTATCATATGAGCATAAGTTTTATTTCTTCTCATAGTTTCTCTAAAAATGTTTCGTTTTATTATAACACCTTTCCATCCTACCTCTCCCTCAAGAGCGTGAACTCGCGATGTGACAATCCAATTGATTCTATAGACATTTGAAATAAAATCAATTTATTCCCGGCACTCCACAGATTGGAATGAAATACTTGGACTGAAAATATCTAGGATTAAATATTTCCGCCTAGATTCGCGGAGTGGAACTGACGGAATTGACAGATGAGGCTAACAATAGGAGTTGAAGAATCAAAGTTTAGGTAGTAAAATGGGAATATATTTTATGTATGACTTAATTTTCGAAAAGTGGCTCAGAATATTGTTGAAATGGGAGGGGTTAAGCTGCACTTGCCAAGGTCAGTTATTGGATGGGTTACCATTCTTTAGATGACAAATGCTTGATAAAAATTAAATTAAATCTAGTTAAAGTCGTTTTTCGAGACCCAAGAAAAATATAAAGTTGATTATTTCCATGAAATAAGTAATCTTAAAAAAAAAACATTTAAAGTTGGTGGCTTTGGTTTTGAATTTTCGTTTTATGCCACCGACTTCAGAAATTAAAGTTATTTTTCACTTTGAAGTGTTTTTTTTTTTAAAGTCGTTTTTTTTGGCATTTATTTTTTATTTTTCGCTACTGCTACCTGCTATGTAAATAACAGTGACAGGAACTTACTATAACATCATCCACATAAACTGTGTGTGAAAAAACGTATTATTGAAGCTAACTCAAAAACTACCCGAGCAACGTTTTTATGTATTTATATGGGACCACCGCGCAAGATTCCTCTACCAAATGGGAAAAAAAAATACATAATCGGTTCACTTCCTCTTCAGCCCATCCTCTTCTCAGAGCGGGAACTTCAGACGATTAAGTCCAGGTTCACTCATGTTTCCCTTCACCATTCAATTAATCGTAGTATCTTACAAGTTTCCTCTATGCTAGGTTATCAACCAATAACTCGATGCTTAAGAAGGGCTTACTAAAAATCCCAGATGAACATAAGAATTGTTTCTTCCGGACATACCATCATTTGCCTTGCCTTCTCCCAACTATGTTGGGGTCGGCTTCCAATCTGACCAGTTGAAGGTGAATACCATTATTTTACATGGAGCGACTGCCTATCTGACCTCCACAACCCAGTTATTGGATAATACGATACCCCTCGATAAGACTGGTTGTTAGACTTTCGGGCTTCTGACGATAATTTCCGAGGCACGGAGAAGTCTTGGGGTGTAAACCCATCCTTGATCAACCGCGGCAAGTGGAGTTTAACCTAGTACTTAGCTACAAGTCCTTCTCTTCTTCCAGACATACGTAGCTAGCTCAAAGTACCTCCTACCCTATTACCATTAGCTCTTTTCTCTAAATCTTGATGATACCATCAAACATCAGAATCGAGCACAATATGCCCCACTTCAGAATTCCGCAGCTATCTCTGAAACCATTTGTATGCGGAACCCGGCGCAGAGTGATAAATTACACAGCTTGGCACGTGAGCTCTATGATGCATTCATATCGAGTTTTTAGGGTTCCGTGGTTATTTGGTTAAATGTTTTTCTATGTGTAGTAAGGGTTTATGCGGGAATGAAAGGGGACAAAGGTACGAGTATATGTTTGAATAGAGGCTTTTCGGAAAAAATAAGCTACTTTCTTGTCTCTGTAATGAATTCGTTGTAATGGCTTTGTAAATAACTATCACGAAGATTTTCATACAACTCATAATGCTGTAATTGATTGTAGTCATCACTTCATTGACCAAGCGTGGAGGTTAAATCAACCATTTTTTTAAGCGATCTGTGTTAAGGTGTTGGTCAATGATATTAGAAGTATTTTACATATAATATCATTGGTGTTGGTCGATTATTTTACTTTATCTGTCACGTTGGTATTACTTTCTTTTAACTTGGGTACGGTGAAAATCCCGTCAGAAAGCTTGGTACGCAAAGTAGTCACCATGTTCCTGCCCGTATCCTAATTTATTAGTGGTCGGCGGTCAGCTCATCTCCCTTTCTTCCACACTTCTCTATTAGTCATCATCTCGGTAGTCATCCCCTTTCTAGCCATATCATCTTTCACACAGCCCATCCATCGTTTCTTTGGTCCTCTACTCGTATAGCCATCCACATTCACACTCAAAACCTTCCTGACGACATCTCCCTGATTCCTCCGCATCACGCGCCCATACCATAACAACCTATTTCCATACTTTTGCAGTCACCGGTGTCACTTTTAAGACTGCACTTTGCCTGAGAACAAAATGAGTATATACATAAGAATATACTCATTTCGTTCTCAGGCAAAGTAGTATAGACACAAATGCATGACGTAGATAGTTAGATAGCATATACGTCATACACACATCCATAAACTCTCGCCTCTTTCCCATGGGGGTAAGTAGAAACTACAGAACGCCGCTTGCTACGATCTTTACATACTACTAACTTAGAGAATATACTCTATACTTCTTAAGTATCTGGTAACCCACATAGCCCGAAGAATTGCCAAACTTAAGTGGCAGTGGGCAGGGCACATTGCTCGCTGAACAGCCGGTGGAGTCGAAAGGTTCTGGAGTCGCGACCGCGTACCGGAAGACGTAACATTAAAAGGTCTACCAAAAGGTGGACCGATGACCTAGTGAAGACCACAGGAATCCGCTGGATGCGAAAAGCACAGAACCAGTTAAAGTGGAGGTGCTTGAGGCAGGCTTATGCATAAGTACGCGTCTTTTGGCTGAAACGATGATGAAGTATTTGATGCAGGAGTTATTTTTATTTTCATACGGAACCAATAGAAATATGTTTCGTGCTTGACTGTTCAATGGATACTTGTCTTATCCAACTCGTTTACGGTATTAGCAGAGAATTTGATACTTTAATGTAATAATTATTGCAGACGGGAACGACATTTACATACCTAACACCAGCAGTTAATGTTATAATTAACTACGTGAAATAGGTTTTGTGTCAATAATATGATTTCCTCCCGGCTTACTTACTCCGTTTCAGGTTCTAAACCGAATTACAGGCGTTTATTCTGAAAGTGGGTGGGCAATGTCGCTAATAGATGTCAAATATTTCACTGTTTTCATTAATTTGGCAATAGTACTGTATGGAAATATGAAATGTGGCTAACTAGCGAACTAGAATATTACTTATGAATTGCAATTATAACACTGAATTTGATGTTGTAACCGTTTTAGGTGTAATAAAAGGCATTTGGAAAGTTTCCAAATACTATTTACATCTAAAACTAAATATTTGGTGTTACGATATTTATTATTGCATTTCATAATCAATATTTTAGTTCACTAGTTAGCCACATTTCATATTTCCATACAGTAATATTGCCAAATTAATCAAAACATATAAATATTTGACAGCTATTTACGACGATACCTACTTTTAGGATAAATGATTATAGTCAGAAGTTTTGAACAAATTTGGTGATCAATGCTCGCCGTCTCGGCATTAGAAGACGCCTTTGCCCTGCAAAGGTAATATTTCGAAAGTAAGACAATCAATGCAATGGTTATGTGCGCTAGGGTCGTGTCATCCGATGCAGTGCACTGGCACAGTATAATAAAGTAACGTATTATGTCTCGGCTATGACCTTGAAGTAATAATTAACTACTAGCGGCCGCTCGGTAGATAAACATTCCACGTCCGTGCGTAACTGCCGCGCACTCAGTACTGTTGCGTACTGATATACACTGAGATTTCGAAGCGCGTCATTTTGATCGTTTTCTATGAAGATATTGTACTGTTACTTATTTATACTGTGGCACTGGACTTGCTTTATTAAACCATCAATATCCTAACCACTTATCCACACTAATATAATAAATTTTAATGCAAAAGTAAAACTATCTGTGTGTCCGTACCTTTTCATGCCTTAACAGCTGAGATAGACTAAGACCTGTGTAACGACATGGGATACTTTTTATCCATAATTTTTACAGCCTCGAATGCGGTGAACAGTAAAACAAAAGATTCAAGGCATTATCATCCTGCAAAATTACTTTATATGAACTTTTTCTTCACGCTATTGGCTTACAGCTTTCTGTCAAACATTATGTGCCTTGTTCAAAAATATTATAAATATAACACACATGCATAACATCACCCCTATTTTCCCCGAAGAGTTAGACAGAGGTTACCTCTGCCACACCCACATTTGGCCAGTTATATTTATGTAAGTCCCAAAAATGTTGTAGGTACCATAATAAATGATGTGTATTTATTTCGATAGTGGTGGATATTATCAGCAATTTAAGTACTAGGTAGTACTGTGCTGAACATAGTCCTCCAGGTGACCGTTTTCATAATTATTTCCAAAAGTCAATTCCCATATTCCCCACTGCTAACTTATTTACATCTTAAAAATCTGAAATTCTTTTTGAACAACCATCAAGAATCACACCAACAGCAATTACAATTACTATCGGCGCAGTGATTGCCAAATTCAAATCCCTCATTTCGCAAATTTGGAAAATCGCCATGGCCAATATCAAAACTACTGTAAACAGAACCAAATTCATTACCTAGTCTTTACCTTATCGGGGTCAATATTCCAGTCGAGGCGTCCCAACATATAGGTATTCAGAATTAAATAAATCGAAACCCATTCGTAGTAACAGACAAGCTCAGATATTCATAGAAAACGTTTGGAATATAGTCGCTACATCTACGGAATATATTAGCTCTAGTACTCCAGAAAATAAAGGAATTTCAACCTTACTTAGAGTGGGTAAAGTTTTAAGTTGGATGGAATGAGGTACAGTTTAGAAAAATCATTTTGAGATATTAGGTATTTTGGCCCGATGTGGTCTTGTTATCCGGTTACAATTGGATGAATAAATAAAGAAAGGGTAATAAACAATGTAACTATCATTTACAGAGAGAGAGGAATTGTTTTTGGTGGTAGCATCTTTCAATATAACATCATAACATAACATAACCCTGTGTTCCCCGAAGGATTAGGCAGAGGTGTACGTATAGTACACCCACATTTCACCAGCCACGTAGGAGGGGGCGAGCGTATTGCCATCAACCGGGCACAATTAAATCCATACTACGGGCTGCTTCTCAGAAATTCCAGATGGTAAATCCCAATAACACTGCCCGACCCGGGAATCGAACCCAAAACTTCATACTCAGCAGTAGCACTTGCGAATATATTATTTTGAAAAGGTCATGAAATCAAGATAAATGATGAAAACAGTGGGTTATATCATATAACCGCAGTGATTTCATAATTTATCTTGAATTGAAAATTATGGCATATTACTCTTTTGCCATTAATTTTGACAGTTCAACAACATTCATTGCGTTATTTACGTTGCTGAGTAGGTGAATTTTTCAAACGTGAAGTAATGTATTAAAAATTTCCTTTTTGCTGATTATTTAGCTTTAACCAACTTAAATCATAAATATCCTATTTCTGATATTGCCACTACAGTTTCTAAGTCCAAATTCCACGCAAAAGAAAGAACAAATAATATTTCTACACAAACAAAAAAAGGGTCTCAATCCCAAAATAAAAAGTCTAGCCCAATCGTTTCCAATCTAGTCAGCCATCGGAATGAGTCCCCACAGAGCTATATCCGTAAATCTGTACTAACACATACATACATAGGAACGCATACGTACGACGTGTTCCGAATCGTTAGTCGTATCAATTGTCATGGGATAAACTGACGTCAGTGACCCGTCACTCACCGTTTAACTGAACTGAAAAACTAACATATGACCTGTAGATATTCATAAACCTGGGAACAGAATCGTGGAAAATGCGAAAGTCATGTAATTTGCAAGAAAATATGATAAAAAAATACATAGAATAGAATACTCTCGCATCATATAAATTACAGATATAAATGTAGAAAATTTACATGGGGACGCAATGGGCAGTGTTGTCGCTAAATTTGATATTTTAAAGACAACCTTTGGATGGATAACAGAGAGAAGTAGATACAATACTGTAGGTAGTCTGTAGTGTACCAGTTACAAATAAACATAGAAGATTCATCAAACTGGTAACTATCTGAAATCTGTCAAACGATAGCTTTATTAAGTATTAAGGCTCCTGCGTGTAGGCGCGACGCGACACCGGTAGAATAATTTTGTATTTCGTGATTTTTTTATAGAAATTCTTCGACCAGAGTAGTGTCGCGCCTGTCTGGAGCCTTTATTGGTATTAACTATAATTAATTTTCAAACAACAAAAGAAAGAAAGAAAGAAAAATGCGTTTATTGGCATTACAAAAAAAAAAATACCTTAAAACTATAAAACAGAAAACAAATTATTATAATGCCAAAAGGGCCTCAGCTCAGCATAATGTCAGATGACAACACAAAGTGTACCACCTGACGCTGATTTTCAGCTGCAACCCACGAGTGCCATACGCTAGAATTATAAATATAGGAAAGTGTCTGTCCGCTATAATAAATAAATTTTAAAGGTAATATAAAATAAAATAAACCCATACAAAATCAAATAAAATGTTGTGACATACATGTGTGTGTGCGTTGTGTTGTGATTAATGTGCAGCTAAACTAAATACTCAATATCTGTGTATTTTCTACATTTAAAAATAATAAATCTATCATCTATAAATAGAAAGTACCTTAGGCAAAATCGAGCGACTGCGTTGTTCTTCTAAACTACGAAACGGAGATTGATGCGATTTTTATTTTCATTCAGAGCATAATAAGATAATAATAATTGACAAATAAAAATTAAAACTGATAAAATTGTATTTTTTTTAATAATAATTAAATAAATGTAGGTAAAATGATAAAATTGATAAGTATTATAAAATGATAAAAAAATAAAATAAAATTATAACACATTTTTTAAATGGCAGATAAGTCGGCTCGAACATTTTCAACATCTTTTTGATGGCTCAATAAAAATTCTTTTAATTTAAATTTGAAAGTCGAGCAACTTTTACTGTACTTTATGGGTGGAGGGATATTGTTCCAGCATTTGGTAGCTGCGTAGCGAAAACTGCCTCTAAAAGCCGCCGACTTGTGCCGTGGGATGGAAAGCTGTTGAGAACATTTTCTCCCCTCACCGATTCTGTGTCTTCTTGTCCATGACAGTCTGTCATATAAATAAGAAGGGAAATGAGACTTAATAACACCAAAGAGTAGGCTCGCCAAGTGGAGTTTACGTCTAGCTTTCATTTTTAAAATGTTATGCTCATTGAAGAAAGGTGTAACATGACCCCTAAAGGGAACTTTAAAACAGAAGCGTGCACAGGCGTTTTGAAGTCTTTGAATCATTCTTTCAGTTTTTGACAGTAGTCGTTGGCCATACACTGTGTCCGCCTAATTCAATTTCGATAAAACCAAAGACTCCACAAGCAAGACTCGCAATTCTTCACTAAGATAGGGACGGGCTTTGTATAAAATCTTAAGTCTATAATAGCAATTACGGATCGACTCAGATACATGTTTGTGAAAACGAAGTTCCGTGTCCATGATAAGACCCAAATTACGTGCTTCGTAGACCCGTTCGATAGGCTCTCCCATAACCGTCACACAGCTGGCACTGGGTTTAATTTTACCTAACTGGTTTTCGGTTCCAAAAATCATATACTTGGTCTTTGTAGGGTTCAAGGCAAGCGTGTTGGCATTGGACCATTGCACTATGTTTTCAAGATCTGTATTAATTAAGATCATTTAATGCTTGTTCATAGTCTTCGGGTTTAAATGATATATATACTTGTGTATCATCGGCATAAATATGGTATTTACATTTATTTATATTTCTAATTATATCGGAACAATACAAAATAAACAAAAGAAGAATATACTACGTCTGCCCTTCCTAGGATTGCTGATAGAATTCACTGATTGTGAAAAGTATGCATACTCTTTGCGTAGGTTACTATGTCTCCATTGAAGTATTTTTCACTAAACCCGCATATCCAAATAATGATCTTGTTCCACTCAATTTATACTTCAATGATATGAATTCAAGCCAATCAATAATGCAGGTTACAACATCAATTCTAAGCACGCTTTCGAGTAGTATCTTAGCTCCAATTGTTACTTAACTAAGTGTTCTTTTCTTTTTGTACCTGTATTTTAGCAACCCGAAGATTCTATTCTTTTTTAGGGTTCCGTACGTCTGGATGCAAAAACGGAACCCTATAGGATCACTCGTGTGTCTGTCTGTCTGTCCGTCTGTCTAGAAATTTTGCACAATTGTTCCATACGCAGCAAAGGTGTGAACTAAGGAAGGAGTTTTGGAATTTCATCCCCTAAAGGGGTTAAAAAGGGGACGAAAGTTTGTATGGAATTTCGTATATTTTGCGATGGGAAATCCCGTCGGTTACACTGTTGATAACTCAGAATTTATTATTTAAACTCAATTCGTAAGTAGTCCGCTCTTCTATTGTGTAGGGCTATCATATGTTTCTGTGTGTGTATCCCAGTGCTATCGTGTTCCGGGTCGTTAGCTGTATCAGTAGTTGTCATGGGATATCATCATTCATGGTTTTCATTAAGCTTCAGCAAATCTAGTAATAGAAAATACTCACAGATGACATGTTGTATCCTTTAGTAGATTCAACTTGACTAATAGATCTGCAACTTTCATAATTAACTCTCATTTCTTTTATTATTAATTTTCTTCCATATAATTATATATGGATGTTTGTGTAAATAAATTTATCGATAATGTATTCAGATTTTGTGGTTCATAAGTGACGTCAACAGTATTTAAAAAAACTCAAAAAAATCGTTCTATTTGCACCTTACAAAAATATATTTCCTGTACGAAATTCCTTCGATGACAAGCTAGTAAGACAATTCCGTTCAATAGGCAGCCGACGAGAATACACAATGAGGTGGTTCCTGTGCCCACCTGCCCGGGACTATGATGTCATCGAGGTAAAAAATATTTTTACTTGATGATACGTTCGATGTAGAGCAATGTTTAAACAAATGTTTTTCAATGTTATTGTGAGGTTAGTACAGTCATAGGCTGGGAGTGGTCGTTTGAAAATTACCTCTTAAATCGAAAAGATCCTAAACAGACCAACGTGATTGGCTTTTAAATATATAATATGTTTTATAATTATTTTATGAAGAAGGTATACTGTTTAAAAAGCTATCTGATCTTCCATTGTGAATGTCAACTTTCTACAAACCATAATTGCACAGTTTGAATATCAATAATTTGATGTTTTGTAAAACATTGTGCATTTAACTAAAACAAAATGAATATTATCCAAAAACAACTAAAAATGCAATCTTTTAACCTGAAATAACAGCCACAATTTTTAAATGACACCATCACCGACAAAGCCGCAGCTATAATAATTTGCGCAGAAAATTTCCCAAGCTGGGACTATTCGGAAAGCCTCCAATCTTGGCTTGGAATGCTCGCAAACCTTCCAGCTAAGAAGGCTAAGATTCCGGGTATTCCGGTTGAAATCCCACGTTCAACCGGATAAAATAATGATTTGGTTATCTTAATCTTTATCTTTAAAGGTGGTAGTCTTCTTTAGAACGTTTTTCAGTTGCTTGCAGGTAGCTTTGAAAAGTTATCAAAGTTAAATGAGATGTCATTTGAAAGCAATCAAATGAACTTGCTACAGAAGATTAATTATTGCTGAACGTTATTGATTGTGGCGTGATTGTATGACCAGATGTATAGAACATAAACAAAGCAAAATGAATGAATGTGATAATGATATCTAATATGTATGCACTACCTATAATATTAACTTCCAAATATTTAACCACGATATAAGTTATACATATAATAATACTTGCTGCGCCCTAACTGCGTCATGCTCAGGGTCAGGGTCAAGCGCTTTTTTTTTTTTTTTTGCGTGGGAAATCATCAAATGACGTCTCCCGCTCTGGGTGGAGCGGGAGGGCGTGTCAGACTCTTACTGACTAAAACCCACCCGTGTTCCTTCTGTTGCCTGTGCAATGCCAGGGGGCCACGGTATCCCTTTCGGACTTTCCCGCAACCCCGGCAGGCAATGGTCTCATCGGACCCCTTCACTTGCTGACATCTCTTTAAGGCACGCGTGGAACACAACGCGCCGTCGACCCGGGCTTGGTCCTTACCGGACGGCGAGCTACCCATTGCTCACCGTCCGCAAGCCCGCGCCTACGGTGGCCGGGAATCGGCAATAGATTCCCGACGCCCAGGGCGTCTCCTCCTGTGGCTAGGGGCGTGAGGGCGCGAAATTTGCCTCTTCCTCACGCGCTCCGCCTCCTCCTTCGCGAGCATTACTGCTTCGCAGAAGGAGGTGACGGCCTCCCATGCCCTCTCGCTCCGTACCATGGCCTGGACCAGGGCCGGACGCGAGAGATCCCCGCCACCGATCGCCTCCACGAGGACACGGCGGTGCTCTGCCCAAGCCGGGCATACCTCCACCGTATGCTCCACCGTGTCCTCCGGGCGATCCACGCAGTGATGACACCCGGGCGTTTCCTCCCGCCTTATCCGAAACAGGTACCTCCCGAAACAGCCGTGTCCGGTGAGGACCTGCGTCAGGCAGAAGGTGAGGACGCCGTGGCGCCTCACCTTGGCCGCAATAGTGGCGTGCCCATAAGGGTCATGCCCTAATAGGGTCATTATTACATTTATCATTACTTTTAGCCTAGCCTGTAACTGAGTGTACATTATGCAAAATAAATAAATATAAGCAGGTGGCGTGAGTATAAGTATGTATCTCTTTAAAGTCAGTTTTTATTAAACTTATTTATCAAGCAATGCTTACTGTACTTACAGCTGCTTGTGGAATTTATTAAATGCAATAAATAAGTTTCTTGCCCTTTCTTCTACATAGGTAAGTACATACTACGCAATTAGCTTCAAGTTTCTGACTGGCTGACTCCTTGACAATTCAAAAGTGCCTGTAAATGGTTTAATTGAAATAAATGCTTTGAGTTTTGAGTGTTTGCAGAAGTTAGTAAAGGAAAACGATTTCAACAACATTAATATGAGAACAAAATAAATGTTAAAATATGCACCCTCTGTATGAAACATTTAATATACACAGCTGAAAACAAACCAAATAGTCCGCAACAATCCTTCACGAAAATAAATCTATTTCTAAAGTCCACATGCGCAAAGCATTCTCCTTTGAGTTCAAAACGGTATTTTATTTAAAGCTCTGTTTGAAGATAAATATTGTGAAGCCTAAGTGAGGCGTCAAAGAGCATCAGCAGAGCTATAGCTCACTGTCGAACCGCCAGACGGTCAAGACGTCGGTACATTAAACAAACATTTTTCAAAGTTCAGCGAGATCAGTCGGGAGGATTTTATAAACTGTTTCTTTGTTGGTGGCAATGCAAATAAGAAAAATAAGAAAGAAAATTCGTTTATTTGCGGCAAACATGACATAAAATAAAAAAGTAACAAGTTGAGGGAAAATATGCGTCACATCCATGCAAAATGGCCATCGCTCAGCATAATGCTACGACCCTATGCGAGACAGAGCCCCAACGCTGGTTTTCAGCGACAGCCGGCGTTGACGTTATGACGTCAACCGGTGCAGCATACAATGAGACATAATAATTATGATATCAAAATAAAATAAATATATGTAGAAACAAATAACAGCAGAATGTAGAAACTTAAAAACAATCAAATAAATGTTGATCGAGAAAATAAATAAATAATGTAACACGATCTAAGGTACAACATGTCAATATTATGTTTTAATCATAATACATACACTGAATAATTACTACATATTTTAAATAAAACACTGTTTATTTATTAAATTAGTGAGACTTATTGTGGGAAAACTGTGGCCACATTACAAATATACACAGGCACACAGTCATACACTTATAAGGGTCTAACTTAGCAAGTTTTTCGTCCATTTTGGATGTTTTGACTGTACAGCAGAAGTGTGACTGTAATTTACGTAGTTTTAATTATTTTTGGGACAAAAATTTACCTATATTAGAAATTACGGTAAACGATTCTGAACAAATTAATTTCATAACGTGCATTAATTCAGTTACACATTGTATAATAACGAATACCGAATTATTGAAGTCAATTAATATTATAAAGGAGATAGCTATTATTGTCTGTTAGGGATTACCCTAACAGACAATAATAGCTATCTCCTCACAAAATAGAGCATAAACCATTAGGTTTGAAAATATTGTAAAAGCCAATTATTTTTCAAAGAGTAACCGTGGAGTTTCTTGCCGGTTCTTATCCACAGGAAACGACTAATTGGAACCGTGCACCTAGCTTCTGACATTTCATAAGTGCCCATGTAGGTTTATGTAAAATAAAATATTTTGCAATCCAACCTTCTGAAGCTCTAATTATAATTAAAAAGTTATGTGACAGCGCCACATTTCAAGGGTATTCACTCGTGGAATACATTGATTTTGATTTGACTACATCAAGTATAATAATTGTATCGTTTGTCCTTTGTTTTATATTCGTCTTACTAAAAATAAAAACATTTTTAGAAAAAACAAAACGTCCGATTTCTTAAAAAGTGTCTTTGGTTTTGAATTTTCGTTTTTTTCCACCGACTTCCGAAATAAAGTAATTTTTCACTTTGTAGTGTTTTTTACGTCGTTGTTTTTTTTTTTTTTTGTTAAAGTGTTCTTATTTTCACTTTTTAGTTGGTGTTTTTGTTAGTGGTATCTACCCCACACAAATTCGAATACCACTACCTGCTATGTAAATACCAGTGACAGGAAGTTTTATAACATCATCCATATAGACTAAAAAAACGTATTATTGAAGCTTACTCAAAAATTACCCAAGCTGCGTTAATAAAAATTTCAAAGGACTACCTTGAGTACATACCCATAAAAAAAAAGAATTTTGCAAATCCGTCTATATATGACGGAGTTATATAGCCCGAACACACATTAAAAAAATATAAACATCCAAATTAAGAACCTCCTCCTTTTTTTAAGTTAAAAAAATACTTATCGTTCTTTCTTTGACCTATTTTCCTTTACCTACAAATCCACATGTTTAAACTCACAAACTCCACAACTCCAATACTTAATTCCTCTTCATACACAATTTTCTCTTCTACTTCAACATCAAAACTCCGTTCATTAACAAACCAGAAACGAACACCAAACTTGTTTTCACAAAATTACCTATCTTCTACGGAATCACTAGCCCTAGGTTCTAAGACTACCGGGTACGGGTACCGGGTTTCGGCACCAAAAGTAACCACCGCTAATACTTGGCAGAACTTTGGCATTCCTTTCCTTAAAGTTTCCGGTGCACTTTGCTACGGAATCTGCCTTTGGGAATAGCGTTACTTTGTTTCTTGCTGGTCTATTTTTAATTCTTTATTGAAAATGGGAAGGCTCGTATTACTTGGAAGGGTTTGTGGGTTTAGCTTTGAATGGATATTTTTGTAGAAAAATTTGTATTGTAGGTCTATATATCGTAGATATCTATATATCTTAAGGTAGAGTAATTGTGACATTTTCTGAACAGACAAGCTGTGTTTGTGGTGATTGCAGTGATTGTGGTGATTGCGGTGATTGTGGTGATTGCGGTGATTCTCCCCTGAGTCGGATGTGGTACAGCACCGGGTTGTGGCTGACTGCTGGCGTTGACCAGGAGAGAGTAGAATGGGCTCTGCTTGTGAGACCGGCCGAAAGTGCAGGTGCTGTGCCAAGGTTGCTGATGAGGCTGAGGGTGATGACCAGGAATGCGTATTCGCTGCATACTGGTGGTCAAGATATGGGTGCTGGCTGGTTGTGTGACTCGCCTCACGAAAACTCGCGGGAGTGATGATGATGACGTCACGCTGAAGTAGTTGCACGAAGGCTGCGTTGACGTTCATACTCGGAGTCCATTTGCTCGCTAATGTCTAATTATATGTAATGCAAACCTAACCTAAAGCAAGTCATTATAGACACAGGCTCTAGCCGAGCAATAATGTACTGAATTTCATTATGACCCGCTGGTGCATAATGTGATTTGAATATGGAACGTCAACTAAATAATTCGTATGAAAACTTTTATCATCTGTGAGGATCTGTGGCGGTAATGGCGGCAAGTCATTGCAACAGCTGATCGGTTGCTGTGGCGCGTACATACTTACATAAGCCACAGTATACTAAAGTACTGTACTGTGCCCCCGCGTATATTGCATTTGGGCGTCATATTTACGATATTATTCATAGTGTTTTTGATGAAATTTCAGGAGAAGAATATAAAATAATATTATGAAACTGCACATAACTAGCTATTCCCCGGTTATTTAACAATTTCATGACCTACTAATCCGAGGATCGAATTGGTTTTTACTACTTCGCAGTATGTGCAAAAGTAAAGTATTCTCCTCGGGGAAGGAATATAGGTGTCTTCGTCTTGGGCGAGGTTGAACTCACTCGGGAGCGCTAGAATCGTTCGTTGCGTTCGGGGTTTAAAATATTGCCCGCGACATTAAGACACTGCTTTATCCCCAAAGTGAATAATCTACTATTATTTCTGTAAATAGGTTTGTACAAACACTTTTACACAGAAATCATACAATACGGTTTCCTAAAAAATCGGTGGTCGCCACATAACAGCCGCAGTGAAGCATTAGTGGTTAAGTCCGTGCGTTGTCTGTCAAAGAATTAATATTGTTTTTCGTTTCATGCTGTAGATTTTTGAATCAAATAATAAAATAGCTACATATTATTATTCGCAAGCAACTAAAGGATATTCAGTATGATAGTGTGTTGATCTAGAATTCGTTTTTTTTTTGTATTTATGCCTGTGATAATGAATTACCCCCGTTACTAAATAAATAAGAAATTGGTCTGGAGTACCCTAGTAATGACAGCGTCCTCGGTTTTAAAATTGTTCCATAGATTATAATATAAGATGTTTCATAGATCAATACAAAAGAAACACAATTCTCACAGCTATCAGACTCAAGGCAAACACGGTATTCGAATATTTTCCGACCAATCAAGTTTATCGAGGAAAATACCTCAAACCAGCTCGCTTGTATGAAAAACGAAAGAAAACAAACACTGTCGCGGCTGATACCGAAAAACAATAAAGCATCGAGGCGGCAAGTTTTAGGGCTAGAGCAAACCAGGCGAAGCGCGGCGCAGCGCAGTTTTTAGTGGCAAGCAAATATCAAACATAATAAAAATGAATACCAGCCTGTTACTGTCCCAATGCAGGGAGAAGGCCTCTTGTCCTATAGAGAAGCAAAGAAAGCACGAGCATTGATCACCGAGCTTGCTCAAGACGGGTTAGCCATTTCAAACATATATAAATTATATGTCCAGGTTTCAATGGCAGTAAACTTAGAAAGTACATATTAATTGAAAAGTCACATTGCTACTTGGATTTGAACCCATCACCATCACAACATGCCCACATTACAAAATCATCCTTGCATTAGTTGAAATGAAATTGAAAATAAATATATAATAGTTTTTTTTTATTTTCTCGAGAGAGGAGGAGCTCGTGGCTAAGTAATAACTGCCGCACGGGTCGATCCATCAGGTTAAGCTATGCTTGCCGGGGTTGGTCTGTGGATGGGTGACCATCTTTACATAACGAGACTACTCCGTGCCTCGGAAAGCACGTTAAACCGTTGGTCCCGGCTGTCATTCGAGGATCTTTGACAGTCGTTACGGGTCGTCAGAAGCCCGAAAATCTGACAACCAGTCTTACCAAGGGGTATCGTATTACCCTGTTACTGGGTTATGGAGGTCAGATAAGCAATCGCTCCATGTAAAATACTGGTATTCTGCTGCATCCGGTTAGACTGGAAGCTGACCCCAATATAGTTGGGAAAAGGCTAGGCAGATTGATTGAGTTTTTTATTTTCGAGTTTATTTAAAGAAACGTAATGTTGATATTTGTTTGGCATTAAAAATCGCGCTTCTCCAGGTCTGCGCCGACCCTTGCAGGCAAAATTATTAGTAGATTGTTTATTTCCAAACGATTTGAGAGTGGCAAAATAACATAAAGAATAATATATAGGTAGAGTGTCACTTGCAGTATCTTGGAAATATGAAATTTTAATGCTTTGCCGTGCAAAAGTTTTGAGTTTCGACTGGTACTCGTAAATATAGCTTCGTCGTAACTTACTGTCTTGTTCAAAGTTATTTGGAAGATTGTGAATTTGTTATCGTTATATTGTGCTTCTGGTTACTTTGTTCTCGATATGCTCTTGCTCCTGTTACAAAATGTATGAAAACTGTTTAAACTTGTAATCAATTTATGAGTTGAATAGGCAGCCTTGGCTTTCAAAAATCTGTTCTATCAACGTATATGATACTGATTGGCATAAGGATTGGAGAAAGTGAAGAGCTCGAGTCGGGGCTAAGTAATAACAGCCAGGTTAACAGTCAGGTTAAGGTACGCTTGCCAAGGTTGATTCGTGGATGGTTGACCATCTTTCTCCGTGCCTCGGAAATCACGTTAAGCTATTGGTGCCGGTTGTCATTCATGGATCTTTGACAGTCAGTTGTTCAATATGTGATCCCGTTTACATTTAAAATGAAGTTCAGCTCAGTGGCAGTTGACAAAAAATCGTTTTGGTGTCGACGATGAATCGTAAAGCGGGACTTGACAAGCTCACTCGTGTTGGTATGGATATGGACAGTGTTTCTCAAAATGTTTTGATAAGGACAATGGAATGTAAGCAAGGTTAAACCTGTTACCTATGTGTTTTTTTTAGTCTTGATACAATAGAATAATATAGTTTATTGTGGTTATATGTGATTAATAAATTATAATAAGGGTGATCAAAATTAAAAGAAACCGGTCAAATGCAAGTCGGGTTAGCACACGAAGGGAAACCGTACCGTATTAAGATCGAGCAAAAAATTCGAAAAAACACGTTTCTTAATTGACCCCTTTAATTATATTGAGTTAATTTAATTTTTATTATGACGTGTTGTTATAGCGGCAATAGAAATACACAATCTGTGAAAATTTGAATTGTTTACCTAATTACGGTTCATGAAAGACAGACGGACGAACGGACGGACAGGCGGACTGCGGGGGCTTAGCAACAGGGTTCTGTTTGGCATCCTTCGGGTACGGAAATCTATAAAGGAAAAAAAAAATGGCGACAACATACAGCTAGGAGTAGAGGGTGAAAAATAATAAAATAGATATTTGGTGTTTTTTCTTTGACTGTTTTTGCCCACTTTCAGAATGCACGCTGCATTCTGAAAGAGGGCAACGTCGCAAATATATGTCAAATGAAATAATACTGTTACTTTATTATACGTGCCAGTGCACTGCATTGGGTGACAAGGCTGTAGCGCAGAAAACCATTGGACTGATTATCTTACTCTCTAAATCTTCAATTCTGCATCAATTTAAAGTGAATCATTACAATACCAGCCTATTACTGTCCCACTCCTGGGCAAAGGCTTCTTCTGATGCAGAGAAGGCACGAGCATTAATCACCAAATTTGCTCAAAATGTCTGACTTACAATCGTTTATCCTAAAAGTTGTCATCGTCGTAAATAGCTGTCAAATATTCACTTGTTTTGTTTATTTTGGCAATATTACTGTTTAGAAATAAGAAATATGGCTAATTAGTGAACTAAAATACCGATTATGAAATGCAATAATTAATATCGTAACCGAATATTTAGTTTTAGATGTAAAAAAAAGTATTTGGAAACTTTCCAAATGCCTTTTCCTCAAATTCAAATTCAGTGATATACCTAATTGCAATTCATTATTAATATTTTAGTTCAATAATTAGCGATATTACATATTTCCATACAGTAATATTGCCAAATTAATCAAAACAGGTAAATATTTGACAGCTCTTTGCGACGTTGCCAACTTTTAGAACGTTCTTAAATATTTGATGTACTAATGTCACTAATGTTTATACTCGTATATTATTATTGTTATCCATTTCTATTATTCCACCTCATTTACTACAAGTGTTTAATGGCAGAGAATGAAAGTTGTTCCTTTTGTTAATAATAAACTTAGGTAACTTGGACTCGGTACTTCTCCTCAACAATTCAGTATTCTTTCAACATTAAGTTTTTATGTAGTTTCCATCCAATAGTTCAGGCTAGTTTCATATAGATTGCTCTGCTTTCGCAGGTGGACTTAACGTGTTAAAATAATAAAGTAAAACCGTACAATATTGTTTCCAAAGTTCATACGCATATGAAACTTAATGCACTGCTGTCCAGATTTTATTTCTAACTATACTCCATTTGAAATAAGATTAGACATTTAAACAAACGTTTTTTACAGTCCGCTCAACCGATTCTGACTTCCATGCCGTAGGCATAAGGATGGCATTAAGAGCAAAAAAGTGGTTACAATACCAACTGTTTACTGCAGCTGCCATTTGTCATGCCACTAATGCAATAGAAGTCATATCGGTTGAATACACTGTAAAAAAGGTTTAGAAGGTCTAATCTTGTTTCAAATGGAGTATAGTTTTAGCACCGCGTCGCATCGCATCGCCCGCCCGCGCTATGACTTCGTTTTCGCTTAGCATTCTTTTTGACTTTTTTTCTTTTTGATCGGCTCTTATGGGTCGTAGCGTGATGTTAAACGGTCGTAGTGTGGCGTAAAGCCTTTAAACTTCCTCAAAAATTGCGCAACTAATTCAAAAAGATTTTTTTAAAATCCGGCTGATAGTTTTCAACGATTAGCCAGTGGAAACAAAAAAAAAACAGTTTATAGAACCTAGCGTTTATAAACTTTGAGCACAGCTGTCAGATCCAATCAACGGCCCGTCAACCACGCGATATGGACCGGTAGTGTATCGTTAACCAATCACATGACAGCTGACGACCGATTTGTCATTTTTTTTTTTTTTCAAAATATATTCTTTTTATACATTGCAATCACAAACGTGTGATCAGATTACAAACGGTAAAAAAAAAAACTATGCTTTGAAAGGAACCTTTGATGTATAGCGAGGATTTTTTCGATTCCAATTTTGAAAGCTGCTAGTATAAATAATGGTGGTACAGTGAATATTTCATTCGGATGAAATATTGATGACGGATTTGGTTTTAGGCGATTATTTTGTTTTATTTTGGCTTGTAGAAATAGGAGCATTGAAAAGATTGGCTGTACTTAATACAATTAAGTGTGGTCTGGACTTACTTAAGTCATGTTATGCAAAAAAAATAAGAATAAAAGAGATTTAATGTGAGCGACAGAGAGAAATATACCTTTCTTCTCTCTCATGTATCATAATGTGCCGAAGCGTGTCGCGTCCTTGTAATTTCAATCTCAAAATTGTTCATGAACAACCAATCTCGCTACAGTACATAAAAAAGTCCAAATCATAAATAATCCAACACACGACAAAAAAATCCTAGAAAAACAAACCCATAAAACTCCCATAAACCACCTCGAGCAAACAAATTAATTATAAACAAGTTAATTATTAAATTTCATTGGCATTTCACCGTAACGTGGCTGCGTAACTAAAACTAAAAGTTCCACTCCAGGGGTCGAGTTTCTGGCCCTGTACGGGGCACCGGTGTGGGCGCATTCGTTGAGGCGGCGGCCTGCCCGCCGGTTGAACGCGTCCCAGAGGGTCATGGCCACCCGGCTGGTCCGGGGATACCGCACGGTCTCCGGTGAGGCGGCGAGCCTCCTTGCCGGATTGCCGCCATGGGATCTGGAGGCAAAAGTCCTCGCGCATATTTGGGAGTGGCGCGGGGAGGCGAAACGCCGGGGCTTGACTCCGATGCCGCGAGAAATCGCGGCACAGCGGACAGAGCTCCGACGGGATCTCATGGCGGCATGGAGAGTACGATTGTCGCAACCCAGTGCTGGGCACGCCACTATTGCGGCGATAAGTCCCCTCTTTGAGGAGTGGCTGGAGAGGCGCCACGGCGTCCTCACCTTCCGCCTGACGCAGGTCCTCACCGGACATGGCTGTTTCGGGAGGTACCTGTTTCGGATAAGGCGGGAGGAAATGCCCGGGTGTCATCACTGCGTGGATCGCCCGGAGGACACGGTGGAGCATACGGTGGAGATATGCCCGGCTTGGGCAGAGCACCGCCGTGTCCTCGTGGAGGCGATCGGTGGCGGGGATCTCTCGCGTCCGGCCCTGGTCCAGGCCATGGTACGGAGCGAGAGGGCATGGGAGGCCGTCACCTCCTTCTGCGAAGCAGTAATGCTCGCAAAGGAGGAGGCGGAACGCGTGAGGGAGAGGCAAATTTCGCGCCCTCACGCCCCTAGCCGCCGCAGGAGGAGACGCCCTGGGCGTCGGGAATCGATTGCCGATTCCCGGCCACCGTAGGCGCGGGCTTGCGGACGGTGAGCAATGGGTAGCTCGCCGTCCGGTAAGGACCAGGCCCGGGTCGACGGCGCGTTGTGTTCCACGCGCGCCTCAAAGAGATGTCAGCAAGTGAAGGGGTCCGATGAGACCATTGCCTGCCGGGGTTGCGGGATTAGTCCGAAAGGGATACCGTGGCCCCCTGGCATTGCACAGGCAACAGAAGGAACACGGGTGGGTTTTAGTCAGTAAAAGTCTGACACGCCCTCCCGCTCCACCCAGAGCGGGAGAGGTCATTTGATGATTTCCCACCCAAAAAAAAAAAAAAAAAAAAGGGGTCGAGTTTCATTAAAATTTCTAAATTAAAACGCCAATAGTTTGTCACCCCTGTGTTGGGAGTTTGTTGGCGGAATGTTCAGGAAAACTTATGTGAGAGTTAAAATATACACTCGTTTTGTTTATGCGAGTTATATGTACAGACGCCAGCACATCAACCTACTACAATCGGTTAAATTTCTTTAATCGATTTTCAACCTTTTTACTAAAATATAAGGTTTTAAAGTTGATTGAGAAAATTTTACAGTTTTGGGTAGGTTGATGTGCTGGCGTCTGTACATTATTATCGACTGATTTCTATGTTAGTTGAGTCGATAGGAAATAATAAGAGACCGTTTCAAAAAAATAATATCAGGGGTTGCAAACCAAAACCTAAGTTATGTGATTTTTCAAACTAAATTATGAATAGTAAAAGAATAAAAAATATAAATAAGTACAGACGCCAGCATATCAACCTACTACAATTTGCCAAATTTCTTTAACTGATTTTCAACTTTATCACTAAATTATAAGGTTCAAAGTTGATTGGAAAATTTGACAGTTTCGGGTAGGTTGACCTGCTGGCGTCTGTACAATTTAATTTTTGGTACCTAGTTGGCATTATTGAACTTTCAACTTTTAATGTAGATACCTAAGTCCTTTTAAACCTACACACCTACAGATTGAAAAAACTTAATACCCATCACACCGCCGTTATCTACGCATTTTTTACATCAAACTTAGTAAAATTGAGCAAAAATAATAATTAAGTAGGCAAAAAGAATCGAAAAATTTAAGAAAAAACAATTTTCAGAAAGAAAACTAATCTAGATACAAAAAAAGCATTTGATAGTTTCTCATTCCAAATCTAAAAACGTCTCCAATTAAAATACGATGCGGAGAAACGTTAAAGCGAGATGAAACGATACAAAACATTCATGAAAGAGTGAGACGAAGATAATGAAATAGTTGCAGAAGTGGGCACATTGCGCGATTTAATTAAACATTTTGATTCATTTTAATTAAAGTTTGTTGAGCGTGAGTTCCCCTGTCGCAGTGTTTTGTTTCTGGATCAAGCGATTGGTGTGACTGTCGTCGGGAAGCAGCGTATGTAGGTTAAGTGATTTGAATACAGGTTAAATTGTGTAGGTAACGTAGAAATACAAGGGCTTATGCGTATGCCAATGCTTGCCTCATACTTGATTAATGTGGAAGAATAAGGAGAATATTACGAAAAACTTTTCTGTAAAATAATAAATAACCAACCAGTCTTACCAAGAGATATCGGGTCACCCAGTAATTGGGTTGAAGAGGTCAGATAGGCAGTCGTTCCTTGTAAAATATTGATATTCAGTTGCATACTGGAAGCCGACCCCAACATAGTTGGAAAAAGACTAGGCAGATGTTGTTGAATTGACGAAAAAGTAGGAAAGATTATGTTGAAGATAAATAGGTGGTACAATATCAAAAATATTCATGAAAAATAAATGCTATACTGAACCCAAATAAATGGAGATAAGGCCTTTAAAATAATGATATTGCTTACACAAATGCCTTACTATTTCAAAACTATGCACTGCATTGCCTGCATGCATTCATGCATAAAAATAATTCAAGCAATTTCAGTAAAAGCCATAAAAGCGACGTGCTTATTAAAATAAAGCCCTCCCATATTAAAATTATCATACAAATATATGTATAACACTGAGTTTTAATTAAACATTCGACTAGTGATTTCCCTTGTCGCTGTGGCAGTTCATGCCGCGCTGTTGTTCAACTTGAATTCTAGGTAGCCTGTATGTAGCTACCCAGTATAATCATAGAGGGTACATACGGGAAACGAGATGTCATACTGAAATATACAGATAATAGAGCAATAGAACGTACCAACTGCTTCGACACAAACCTCCTCTGTGTGAGAGGGTTTAGTAGAAATGTTCGGACTGAATATTCGATGGTAAAAATTGCCAAGTTACTAATACAACTATTTTATTTGTCAAAAAGTAAAAATTAAAAGTCTTTTTTATAAAAATAGTTACAACCTTCATTAGCGTAATAAAGGTCATAATAGAAGGAGTGGGCCATATTTCACCACGTGAGCCCAGTGTGGGCTGGTAACAGGGGTTATTTTTCTACTAACACGACATTTTTTCTACTGTTGTGACAGTAGAAAAAAAATGGTTTATCTATCTAAATAGAAAGGTGATAAACTTCTGCATGAAGCAAAGCAGTTAAAGAGACTCTTCTTTGTGAGAATTGTATTAAAATAATAATATAACGTACGTTGATAATGGATTGCTCGGTACCAGATGCCATAGAAATATAATAACAGTTTATGTCTTGACTTTATTTTCTTCTCGAGTTACCACCTGCACGCCTAACATGAATATTTGTCGACGGAAGAATAGACAAAATTACAGAATCACAATCTGTCATTTTACCTACATATACTCTCGTCGACAAAACCCATTTGTATGGTGGTAATGCGACGTGTGCTGGAGGCTCAATGTTATTCTAAGTATAAACAATAGTTAAAATACGTACGAAGGTCTTCGATATCGGAAAGCTTATTACGGAACTCAAATGAAGTTGGGCAGGACACCAGGCAAGTCGAAGTGATGACACGGGGAGTAAGGCTGTGACGGAGTGGCTTCCAACCACTGGAAGACCAATTGTCGGTCGTCGGGCGGCGAGATGGGGGATCGACATTGTTGCCTTCGCGGGATGAAACCCTGGATGAGGCTGGCACAGGAGCGTGGGGATGGCACAAGAAAAGAAAGGCCTATGCCCAACAGTGGGCGAGGACGGGCTGTGAGTGATGATGATGATGAAAATGTATATAAATATAAAAATGAATCGTCGAATATAGCAGTGATAGCCTAGTGGTGTGACCGTCAGACTGACAAGTCGTAGGTCTCGAGTTCGAACCCAAGGCACGCACCTCTGACTTTTCGGATTCATGTGCGTATTATATAATTATCACTTGCTCAAAAAACGGTGAAGGAAAACATCGTGAGGAAACCGGCATGCCTGAGAGATATTTCTCGACGGCATGTGAAGCCAAGTCAGAGGCCCGTGGGCGGCTTTACAACTCTGACACCAGGTTGGTTTACTAACCACACGAAAAGAAGAGAAGAATCGTCGAAATGTGTGTACACGCATAACATCCGAACGAATGCACCAAATTGGATAATTCTTTTCTTGTTGTGTTTGTTATCCTCAGGACAAGGTTTGTAGGCAGGAAGGTAGGGGTATGTAGAGTAGGTAGATACACCATAGATAAGTACTTAGTGCTACCCGTGCGAAGCCGTACCGGATAAAGCTAGTATGTATGTATAATTTTGGATCCATAAAAAAAAAAAAAATAAGCCATCTCTTGAGTTTTTTTTTTAAGGGAATCATGTAACGATAGTATGTGAGCAAGTCAAGAGTGGTAAGCCTTGCTAGTTCCTTCTTTGCACAAAAAACGGGTCCCTGTAGCAACATACAAGGCCGATATAACTTGACAGTTCCGAACTTCGCGCAGAAGGCTGCGCAGTATGATTTTTTAAGAACCAAATGGCAACATGAGGCGAGTGTGAATGAGAGAACATGCGCGAAAGTTCGCAGAGCCTATGTTCAGACCTGCCAAGTTATATCGGCCGTATTGTATTGACCTTATTGGTGATGTTCTTCAGAAGGGTCAGGTGCCTAGTACTCGCTACCGACGTGCGTGTATAAATATAAACAAAGCAAAAGCAAGTATGTAAGGACCGTAGCAGGTGGCTTTCTGTAGTTTCTGCCTACCAAACCATGGGTAAAAGGCGTGAGTTTTTGTATGTATGTATGTATGTATTTATAAAACATACAACATATTTAATTTAGGCCTGTGTGTCCTACGACAGACCGACTAACAAACAATTTGACAAAAGGATTTCAACTAACTTTTGCTACTATAATCCCAAAAAGGGTTCGTATACAAATAAAATCATTTTATACTTTAATAACTGAAAAACTGAAACGTCGGGAATGTTTGAAAACTTTCTTCCATTATAAACAGTTGGAACTAATTAAAATGGCCGTCTCATGGGCTGAAGAAATGGAACAGTCGCAAAACAACACTGTATTTAGGTCACTGGTTTATTTTTGTACTTATTTTTTTTGAGAAATGAGTAGTCATTAATTTCTTTATATTGTGTTAATTATTGTGTAATGCGACGTAATTGGGATTGTAACACTGGGATAAAACTAGTGTTTTGTGTGTTAAATGGCTTTGATTTGTAGTTACATTACGGCACGGTTGGCGCAGTAGTTAAGCGATTGACTGCTGCGCTGCGTGTCGCGGGTTCGATTCCCGCACGGAACAAATATTTGTATGACCTACAAGTAGTTGGTCCGGGTCTGACTGTTTGTGTATGTGAGATTAGATGTTTGTAAAAGCACCCACGATACAGGAGAAATTCCAAGTGTGGGGAAACGTTTAAAAAAAAAAACATTAATAAGTTAGCAATATGACTGCCTCCTTGGTGTAGTGATTACAAGCACGACTATCAAACAAAAGGGTCTGGGTTCGATTTCCTACTCTGGCAAAGTGTTGTAGGTGATTTTAGTCTGGATTCGTGCCCAGATTATGGAAATAGGCTATGTACATGAGACTATTGGAACGGGCGAAATATGGTTGTACCTAATCCTTCGGGGTTATACAGCTGTTATGTAATGTTATAATGTTGAAAGAGCCACCACGAAATATACTTAAAAGTACCTCTCTGTTTTCAAGGCAATCAGGCCCCTTGCAAACGAGCAGTTCTGCACAAGCTATTCACAAATAGCTCACAAGGAATCTTAGTCCAACACAGTTCCAAGATTAATAATACATGCAAGGAAACTAACAACTAAACTAAACACTGGTTCCAACAAAACATCGCACAATGGACGACGTAGCGGCAAGTCACAGGACATAAGTGTTGGTCCAATAATAACTGGGGGCTGAACAAACCAGGGGCTAAGTTTACGAGGGAGGCTAAAATCTAGCCAAGTCGTCGTCAAGTGTGATGTGGTGTGAGGTATGGGCGGAAGCGGTTTAGTTTGAAAGCAGAGCGTCTAGACAAGTGGCAACCGCTTTCAAAACGTTTTATATTTCTACAACGTCATTCAACAGGATTTGACAAGCTTCTCAGTAGGTTATGTCAATCCAAAACTATTTGACTTTTCCTTCATCCTTCAATGTCACTTTTTCGAAGTCTTCTGGTCTGTGCATATGTCATCATTGTTTTACGTTGTGTTTCGTCTGTAGAAAGACGACTGATTGAGGAAAGGATCGCCAGGGATACGAGTGGATATCATAATAAACATAATCAGTCTATAATGTCCCCACTACTGGGACACAGGCCTCCTCTGTGTAAGAAGGAGTGGGCTATAAACCACCACGCGGGCACAGTGCGGGTTAGTAGATGTCACATGTCTTCGAATTTTTGGTTCTAGGACATGCCGGTTTCTCACGATGTTTTCCTTCACCGTTTTGAGAGCAGTGGTGATGAAATTATTTACAAAAAGTAAAACGCCTGCCTGGGTTCGAACCCACGACTTACAACTCGTAAATTGGGGCCCTTACCACTGGGCCACCATTGCTCCTAAGAGTTGTGTGTCGAGTGGATATGTTTTTTGTTAATTGCGGCGTGGAACCATTTCCTATTCTTTTCTGCATTTTTGGTATATAATTTCCATTATCGCCTACAACAATGAAGTTTAATGTTCAGACAATAAAAAGTAACAAAATATAGAACTGTTGAATAAGATGGTAAGTATAATACTTCCATAAGTTTTTCAGTTCTTGCTTTGAAATTACCAAAAAACATAAAACCGTTGACATCGTTTCACAATCGCCTTCCCGTATTACCTATTAGTAAAAATTAACCGTTTATCGTTTCGTGACCCTCCCCGCCACCGCCTCTCCCTCACAACCTCCCAACTTGTAATACCACAGGAATCTAGTGACAAAGCCGCTGTACACCAACTCAATTACATACTAAGTGCGCTTCCACCAACATACTATTTACACGCTGACATACTATTTATACGTCAGTTTATAAATAGTGAACAGCCTCGTTGGTCTACTGGCCGCAAGCGCTATTGCTGAGTATGAGCTCCTGGGTTCGATTACCAGGACCTGCAACAGGAGGAGGCCTCTGTCGTAGCAGTGGGAACATTATAGACTGATCATGGTTATACTATGCTATTTCTACATTCTACAAAGGATGGTGGTTAATTTATTTCCGAGTAAGAAAACAATGTCGTTGTAAAATATTGCGCTCTACAAGTCCAGAGAAAATTGTTTTTGCTGTAAATATGTTTCATACTGAAAACTATTTTTATAGTTTATTTATGCAATGGATGCATCTACTTCGTTGAAAGAGCTCAGATTATTTTGTTTGTTTTTAAGTATTTCGAATATTTTATAACTTATAATGTGGGTAGTAAGTATATCGTTTTTAATTATTTTAAATGTAAAAAAGAGTGTTTCTTTTTTTCGTGTTACAAAAGATAGGTAAAGTAACTACTACAGTCAGGTAAATTAATTATTTATCAAATTGACGTACTTAATACGACAATTTGTCATAATTATAACACGACAAATTGACGCAGTGTGTCAATTTCATACAATAGTCAAAGAATGACATTCGTGATTTTGAATATACGGAGAATTTAAGTTGAGTTTAAGATCTTTAAGACTTTACAGCTGCTGTTTACCCGATTTACACGTTAAAATTTTAATTAACATACGTCAATTATTCCACTCTGAGTTAACATTTCACACTAAACCACTATCACTTCAGGACCACTAATAACTCTAAAAGAAAAATCACCGTACCCGCCAATTCCGTCTCAAAAGCAATCGCTTTAAATCGTAAGTACTTTCCACCAATTTCTCGTTCATTTGTTTCCGAAAATTCTGAAAAGTTGTGCTTCCGAACTCAAGGGAACTCAAGCCCCAGAAAATAAGAGAAAAATCAATCACAATAAGTTGGTAGAACTTGGTACTTAAGGGCCCGACTCAGTTTAAACGTTGGGAAAAGGACTGGCTGAGTTTGTGTTGGATGGCTGTATGCGATAGCTGGCAAGTTACACTTTTGAAGAATTCGTTTGTTATTTTTTTATTTGAATTTGGCGTTCGATTTCTTCGCACCATTTTTACTTTTGAGTATTTTTGTGACGCTTGATTGGCATTGAAGTAGAGATGTCAGTGAAGTAAGTAAGTAGTATAAGTATCCACTTCAGGATAAAAAGGGCTTCAGGTAGAGAACATTAGAGCATTTTTAGCAGCACTATCCAATGAGTCCGAATAGAAAAATGCACGTAATAAAATACCAACAATTTTTCCACGTTTTTTGCCCGCAATTAGTGATATAACTTCCGTTTCTAAAACTACTAAATGAACTTCTTTCACTTTCTCTATCCCATCATCATTGACAGTCTTGTTTCACCCACTACTAAGAATAGGCCTTCTCCCTTTTGCCATGCTTCAAACAAAAGCAAAATTATTTTTAAGTCGCCACACTTCTCTTCAAAAACGCATTCTTCTCCATGGCAAGATTTAATAAAACAAAAATTATCTCCAAGCAGTTTCCTCAAAAGACTATATTATGTTTATTAGACTTGTATAATATATTGACCAATAAAAATGGTAATTTTGCGGACAAAATGAAATTAAACTGAGGGGCTATGTACCAAGAGATTATCTACCGCGATGAGCAATTTGATATATTAGAGCAATTTAATTTATGACTCCGGGGAAAGTAAAATGATTCTTAAATCTGCTTATTCATCTTAAATTTTGGAGGAGGATTATTGTATCACTGGCTTACCGTTGAGGGAAATATAATGAGGAAACCATGACTTTATGTTGTAGCCAGATTTTAAAGAAATAAATAAATAATGATTGCTGTGAAATCGTCCACATGCAAAAAGACATCTAAAGATAAATGTCGTTTCTTCAAAAAAAGGCCACGCTGTCGGAAAATTGTGTTTTTAATGCACACAAAGTACCTTTACCCGTTTTTTTTTCTTATTTTTATTACCCTTAGTATAAAACTTTTTATAATTGCTCTTATGGTTGAATACAAGGCTTTTGGCTAGGTACTTATTTTATTTTTTAATATTCGTCTTATTTGTGCAGAATAAACTGTTTTTGCTTTCTTTGTTTTTTTGATAAATATTCAGCACATGGAAATACCACAAAATTATTTTCATAGATCTTAGGATAGGATTTGATTCCCATTTTTGTGCTCTTACTATACAAACATAGAACCAAATCTTAATCTGCCCGAACTATAACTGACACTGAGAGCCCACTTAGAAACTTCAACATAAATAATTTCATCCATAAAGTCAAAAGTTCCTTCCTACATAACATGGGCCTCACTTGAACTAGTGTGCGCTCCATTGGCCCGTCCCGTCACACTTATACGGCCAGGGGAAAGGATTTCTGTGTCTTCGACTGAAGGCAAGGTTTTTTATTTTGGCTCCTAGGTTCTTTGAAAATACGGGGCTATATTGGACAGCTGCGGGTATTCACATTGGCCTTTTACTCTTTATTTCTTTAATCTTGTGTTACAACATTGTAATTTATATGTGGAAGCTTGTAATTAGCAATTGTCAGCTGTTTACTAATTCGTTACCATTTATGTGTATTAGTCTGTAAGCTTTTTTTACAATTGTAAAAATAAATAATAAAAACGGAGTTTAGTGGATCTGGCATTTGTGTAGCGTTTGTCTAAGTTATTTTGATATTTATAGGTCTATTGGAACATGCTATTTTGGTATACAGGCAACTAACTTGCAACTACTTTTAAACAATGACGTGAGTGTTCTGAGTAGTCCATTTTTTAAATTATTCTCTTAAGAGGGGGAAGTAAGCAAAATTAACTATCTTCAATTTTTCATGAAATTGATAAGATTACATAGAATTTCCAAACTATTTGTGTTTTTTTTTTTATCGTATTATTAAAATTTTCTTGAATAAAAAAACATCACGAATTTGAGTAGGCAAAAGCTTACGAAATTAAAACACAATAAAAAATAACATTGGCAGTGCAGTCAAAATACGAATATTTTTTTCTCGTACACACATTGTTGTGAAGTTTTATGCAACTGTTCTTATTATCGTCTTTGTTGCTGATTTAATTCACGATAAGACGTTTTTAACGAAAGAAAGTTGGAATTTTAATGGCCTGGAATCGTTGAAATGCAGTGAGCAAGCATAGGCGAGCATTATTATTGCTAGTTCCATTTATGTATGAAGAAAAGCTTTTGCTCAACATCCACGACCCACAAATTTGCGATTAACGACACCCTAGAATGGAAAATCGTGACCTTTTCTTCACCAAAAACTACAGCTTCTCCGGAACAATTTATTTTCCAAGGCCCTCTCAAAAAAGTACCTATATAAATAAATTTGCGATCACCAAACATTATCGAAGCACGCATCGAGCACAATTCACAATTAGGCCTCGCTTCCAGAAGCGGCTATTAATTTGTGTTGCCAGCTATAAATTCTAGTTAACCCACACACTGCCGTAGTTTCGGCTTTTCCTGTTTTTTTTTTAAATGGTAGTTGATTTCCGTTATGGGTAGAATAGGAATGGGTATTTATAGTGAAGGCTGTGGGAAAGAAAGGTGCGTGCTTAGAGTATTTTTTTCGAATAAGCTTTTTTTTTGTCTGTATTATAGAATGGAGTAATTTAGGTGTTATTTTCGGCTCGTTGTCAGTGTATTTATATTTCAAAATAAACAAGATTTTAAAAGGGGTTATGATTAATTATAAAAGCAGATTGAATGCAGTACCAGATTTGTCAACGCGAACAATGCGCACACTAAATTTAGTTGCCAACAGTATAGATCTTTTCTCATGTTCACTGGGCGAGTTCGCAAGGGTAACGTTGTAAGTGTTATGTTTTTAATTTTATGTAAATTATTATTTATTATTATTATTATTCACTTATTTCAGATAGACATCCATAAAATTGTTAGTAAATACCTTTATGTAAATACCTATGTTTCACAAATAAATATTCTGATTCTGATTCTCATAATTTGTAAATGTTATGTTGCATTATTTCATAAAATAATGATAATTAACTACACACTACCGAATTGGGAGACTGTAATGGTAGCGTATGTATGTAATAAATAAATGTCAGACCCAAAGAAGTCTCATGTGTCGTCTCACGTCATCATATTTGGAAGTAATGCTTACAAGTATAATATGCTTAAAGATATTTTAAGCTGGAACAGTTTAAAGGTGTATAGTACAGAAACAGGATTAGGTTTAGCAAAAATTTTATGTGCACCTTTCAATCCGAAACAGCATAAAAATTGGCGGTGGCATACACAAAAATTGGTATAGTTTTAGTATTTTCTGGGCAAACCTTTCACAAAGAGGTCTATAATATGCTAATGTTAATACAATAAGAACACTTGACAATAAAATTAACATGCATACTTACTAATCAGATTTCAAAAGCCAGGGTATGATTCCAACCCGACCATACTTAAAATGCACTTAACTCCGGGACGAATTAGTCCAAATCCTAAAACCCAAATTACGAATATAATTAAACGAAAGGTAAGCGTCCCTACATCAAAAATCTCTCTCTCAACTTTCCACAGGTACCTTAAGCACAGATATAGTCAACCTCGTAACGCTTTACCACTTTTGACAACAATTTGTTGTAAGTAAATAATAATAATAGTGATAGTAAATTGAAATTGCACTAAGATTAAAATTATCTAACTGTCACATAGACAATTAGACCTTGCCATTTTGTGACGTGCAAGTGAAATTAAACGATAAAAGAAAAAGAAAAATTAACATAACATAACATCACGCCTTGTTTCCCCGAAGGTTTGGGCAGAGGTGTACTTGTAGTAGGTACACCCACATTTCCCCAGTTATGTATGTCTTAAGTCCCGTAGGGGGCGAGCCTATTGCTATCAACCGGGAACAAATCCAGACTTCGGGCTGCTACTGAGAAATTTCAGATAGAAGAACCCAATAACACTTTGCCCGACCCGGGAATCGAACCCAGGACCTCATGCTCAGCAGTAGCGCTTGCGACCACTAGACCATCATCATCATCAGCCTATAACGTTCCCACTGCAGGGACACGGCCTCCTCTCAATGAGAGGGAGTGGGCTATAATCCACCACGCATGCCCAGTGTGGATTGGTAGATGTCACATGTCTTCGAATTTTTAGTTCTAGGATATGCCGGTTTCCTCACGATGTTTTCCTTCACCGTTTTGTGGTGATGAAATTAATTACACAAAGTAATGCGCCTGTCTGGGTTCGAACCCACGACTTACTGTTCGTAAGTCGAGGCCGCCACCACTGGGCCATCGCCGCTCACACCACTAAACCAACCACCACTCCACTAGACCAACGAGGCAGTATTTTATTTCACATAATCCTAAAACCGAAACATCAGAATCGGTTCCAATTGGTGGTTTCCTAAAGAGAAGAGCCAGCTAGAAACGCCATGTTTTCAAATTACAATGTTAATAGGTATGGAAGGACAGCGTAGTGTGTAACGTGGTAAAAAAAAAAACAATTTTGCCCATCAAACTAGATAAGCTCGGTGTTCCTATCCGACTACTCTCAGAGGTAACAGTCACTTTTAAAGTCCAGACATGATCTTGGTCAGACCATGCAGATAAGTATCTGATGACGTTCAGTCAGTGCCCGCATTTTAGTAGTCGAGTACCTGAACATCGTGACGTTCATGACGTGCAAGTGAAATTCAACTTTAAGGTAGTAATGAAATTTTGAGGTCGACTATACCCATAGCACAGGTACTTTTAGTAAAGGTTTTTGATACATATTTCATGAGAGCGATCCGTTCACCAGATGGTGAAGTTTTCACTTCATTGCGTTAGATTTTTACACCTGACAGAATGGGTATACGGTTCAATAGAAACGATTTGTTTTTAGTTTCAGGAATTGAGAATTAGAGTTTTGGATAACGTTATGGTGGTTATTTAGAAAAAGAAGGGAAGCGAAAATTGTGTGACTGTGTGAATTGTGTCAAACTCATTATTATTTATTAAATCATTCACATTTAATACAATAATTAAATAGCAAAAGGCTATAGGCTCGTCCCCGATTACATGGGACTTAAATATAACTGATCAAAATGTGGGTGTACGTACGGGCACAAAATTCAAAAGTCATTTATTCAAACTATGCTGGGAATCAGCACTTTTCGAACGTCAAAATTACATAAGACAGTCCCCCAAAACGCCGCACACCTCTGCGGAACCCTTCGGGATAACAGGCTCGATGTTATGTTATGTGTACAAGGCTTGTGGCCGTAGAATGTCCTTAAAAAGAAATTGATTTTCATAAAAATGTAGCTAGTTATAATTATTTAGTACTTAGGTAGTCTGTTACCTTCAAATGCGCGATTGATATTTTGTTAAAAATGCATAAAATGTTTGTGAGTTTGTATTAAGGATATCCGAGCATAAAAAGCATCTGATAGGGGTTATATTATGTTTTCAAATGGGAGTAGCGATAATGCGTAACGCAACCACAAACATCAAAATTAAACCAGATAAAAAAAATACAGATTAAGAATTACGCAAATAGAATACAAATATTAAATCATTTTAATAACAACTCAACCAAGTTAAATTCCCTTTATCACCTAACCCGTATATTATGACCTACACTCCGAAAACCATCTGTTTTCTTATAACCCCAAAACAATTCGACAACGGTAACAAAACATTCATCTCGAATAGATTGTGGAGGTATAAAGTACCCGTTTGCCTCTAACCTGCCATCCGTGAAGCACATTTCATATTTTCGGAATCCAACCCCCCGCTGTTGTCCAAATACCTTCCCATTTTGTGTAATAAACGGGTCTTTTGTACCCGTATCAATATAGGGTTAAAAACGACTGATATCTATCAAAATGATGTATGGACACTGGAGGCTTATTTTTTATTTTGCAATTATGGATTGCCTTGAGTAAATTGGTAAATGGGAAAATGCTTTTTGGGCTTGATTCTTCAGTATAATATATACATAGGTTACAGGTTCAAAACCTTGTAGGTAAAGGTCTGTTGCAATAGTATCTGATGTAATTAAAGCCTGTGAATGCCAGTTTGTAGTGCGACTAACAATATTTTTTTGCAAATTCTAATTTAAAATCATTTTAATGGTTTTATTTGACAATTTATTGAGGTCAATTTTATAACCTCAATTTTCGTTGATGTTTTTCAATTACAATTTAATAATTTTATTCAAAAAATAAATAACTGGTTAAGAGGCTTACAACAGCTAAAGCGCGGTCACTGTCGGACTGCATAGAAACGAAAGAAAAGCACGTAATTTATTGCAGAATATGAAGCAATTTATCTTTTTTATTTATCTTTTTTTTTTAAAAAAAGGTATTGTTTGGATTCAAAACTAAAACACTATTACGGTACTGATTGCATGTATATTAATATTAATGTTTTAGAATACACCTTTAAAAAATATGATTTTTTACTATCGTATCAAATTAATTGTATTATGTTTCCAACACACTAAATAACTAGCATAAACAGGCTGAATTAATCTTTGGCGAAAATCATTGGATACGTGTTTTTTCTTGCAAAAATATTGAGATATCACATCACAAAGTTATTATATACCACGCAGAGCGGATACTTCTTTCGAGAAAATTATTTAAGATGAAAATTTTACGTATCGTTTTTTTTTTTTTTTTTAGATGGAGTTAGTGAATCATACCTAATGCCTAGAAAAAATTTGGACGGTGACTAAAAATTCAGCCTGTATGCTGAAAAATATCATATATTTTTCTGATTTTGTTTACTGAAGTAAATCATATTCTTTTAGGCATTATAAAACTTACGTTTAGGCACGTTTAGGTCCTGTAATCCCCTTAAATATAAATTTGGAACCTTCTAAACTCTCTTCCTTTTAGCGAGTGATTGCGTAATTTAACCTGAACAAGGTTTGTTTACATTATCATCAGATACTTTTAGAATAGGCATTACTACATTAGATACATTATAAAGTCTCCCGCAGACAGGTATGACACAACGGTGCGACGCAATTCTGGTAGAAGAATATTCATGAAATTTTCGGGAGCCTTCAGGCTTCTTATCATATTGAAACTGCGTACTACGCTCGACCAGCTCAAGGTCAAAGTGTTACCGTCAACGTGCGGTCGACAGTTCAATATAACTTTTTTGAAATTATAAAACCTTTTCCAATGCCCGAGCGTTATGACACATCGAGCATTAGAAAGAGACAGTCACAGATATGAGTGACAGAGACGACGCTCTACAAAGCAAACATAGCATAGCATAAAATCACGCCGTATTCCCCGAAGGGTTACGCAGAGGTGTACCCATAGTACACCCACATTTCGCCAGTTATGTTTAAGTACCATGTAATAGGGGGCGAGCCTATTGCCATCAACAGGGCACAAATCCAGACAAATTCAGACGGATGAATAAACCCAATAACACTTTACCAACCGTGGGTTTGATTCCCGGGTTGGCTACTGAGCATGAGGTCCTCCTCATGCTCAGCATTAGCGCTCAAAAACTCAATCTGTCATAATTATTTCTGCGCTCTAGTACCTACGGACGAAAAGTAATTTTTCGCTGCTCTTCAACTAAGTTAGCTACATAAACTTATTTCTCATCATTACAGCTCCCGAGATAATAATAACAAACATCTTTCAGACAGATCCCATTTCAGCGCTCAACAATAGAACATTTATATTCAACTAGATTTTGACCGCGGATTCACCCGCCTGCGTGTAGGACGAAGTTTATACCGCAGGAACGTACTAGCGGAATAAAAAGTATCAAAAGTCAAATCAAGCAACTTTTGAACGTCAAAATTACATAAGACAGTTCCCCAAAACGCCCACCCTTCACCACTTCCTACTGCTTTAGCTGGGAAGTAGAAGTGGCGCAACAAACTCCCCAGCAGCACAGCTGTCTGTTCATTTAGAAGAACTGGATTTTACACAATATCCTATGTCCTAACCCAGGTTATGGTCTACCTGTGTGCCAAATTTCATCGAAATCCGTTCAGCAAATAAGACGTGAAAGGGTATCAGACAGAAACAGTGACAGACAAACAGACGACGAGTTACTTTCGTATTTATCTAAACTATAATACTATAAAGAGAAAATATATTTTGTATTTATGTTTGTTTGTTACGCTTTTACGCTAAAATGGGTGAACGGATTTGGATGAAATTTGGCACATGGGTAAACCATGGCCTAAATTAGGCTATAGAATACTTTTCATCCCGATATTTGTATGGAATCGAGATTCATGAGGGTGTAACCGTAGGGCGCACCTAGTACTTTATGAAACTCTAACAATTCCGTACAAAAAGCGAACTAGTGAAATCTTAGCATGTTTCTCTGTTTCAGCACTATTCGGGCTGAAAACTAGAGGTTTTGAAACTTCGCTGAATTTCAGTTTGCAGATCGTTACTGAGCTTAGAAGCTAGACATTCTTTTTAGTCCAAATATATAAGGATTGTTTCTGCAACGGATCGTGTTTTGTTTTAGATTTTGAACTTCTGGCTTGAAAAAGCGACAGGTTAAAATATAGACATCACCTTTTCATTGGTTGGTTGGGTGATGAATACGATGACATACGGGACTTGACCTCTGAGGTGAGATTATAGACTGGTATACTGCCGCAAGATTCAAAAGCGGTTCTCTTCTAAAGTATTGATAGATATAATGGTGTTACGAACATAGTATTATCGACACCATAGATACTATTACAAAATTAGTATTTTGTCAAAGTTGCAATTATTATTTCACGAGAAAAAGGCTTTTGAATTTTCGTAACTGTAAGGTACTGCCTCATAGTTGTAGTGGTCGCAAGCGCTACTAGCGACCATGAAGTCCTGGGTTCGATTCCTGGGTCGGGCAAGGTGTTATTGAATTTCGCACTGCAGCCCGGAATCTGGATTTGAGCCCAGTTGATGGCAATGCTCTCCCCCTACATAGGACTCAAACATAAATGGCATAATGATCCCGTATTTCAGATGCGTATTCTTTATACATCAGAAATATAGAGAATAAAATAAAACAAAATCCTCGTCAATTCTGGTCACATATTTCCAGCCTGCGGTCCAAAGGTGGTTTTGAACCAAATATAACATACAAGGGTTTAAGTTTTTCAGGTACTAAAGCGGCAGTGGCTTTTGCTGAATTTTTCTCATCTGTTTTTTTGCCTGACGTTCCGCAGCTTAATGCTGATCATGTCGGTGCGTCCGACCATTCCAGTAACAGCAATTGCATAAATATACCCCCCCTGAGCCATGTAGACATTGTTAAGGGCATAAAAAAACTTAAACCTAACAGTTCTATTGGCCCCGACAACATTCCCCCCTTCATAGTTAAAGACTTAAGAAATATTTTCATTTATCCTCTTTGCCACATTTTCAATTTAGCCCTGCAGACTGGTACATATCCCTCTGAGTGGAAAGTTTCTAGAGTTACACCCATCCCTAAAACTCTAAACAAGAGTTCCGTCGAAGAATACCGCCCTATCGCAATCCTATCTTCCCCAGCGAAAGTTTTTGAAAACATCCTCCATAGTGCTATCTATGAGCAAATAAACAAGTATCTTTGTAATGAGCAGCACGGTTTCAGAAGCAAAAGGTCAGTTGACACAAATCTCCTGACGCTGGTGGATTATATCTCGTCTAGTTTGGACTGCGGACGTCAGGTAGATGTACTTTACTTCGACTTCCGGAAGGCGTTTGATAGGGTTAACAATGACGTGCTGCTAATGAAGCTTAGCAAAATAGGGTTCTCACCATCTCTCCTCCGCTTCTTTGCAGACTACCTACGTGATCGACAGCAGTTTGTTAGGCTTGGTATGTACGTATCGGGTACCTATCACACGCGTTCCGGCGTGAGTCAAGGCTCAATTTTGGGGCCTTTACTGTTTCTTATCATGGTCAACGATCTTCCTCAAGTTCTGCTTCATACAAGATGCCTCTTGTATGCTGACGACTTGAAACTGTACCTGGAAATAAACTCCGAGCGTGACAGTTTGGCACTGCAGCAAGACATTGACGCGATATTCAAGTGGAGCGTAGACAACAAGATGGAGTTTAATTCATCCAAATGCTTTGCTATGACATTCGGTCGAATGCGGCACCCAGTTAATTTTGAATATCATTTAAATAATAATACCATCACGAAGTCTACAGCCATGAAAGACCTAGGAGTCACATTCGACCGAAAGCTCACCTTCCACGACCATATGACCATGGTAGCGAAACAATCCTACCAAAGGTTAGGTTTTGTTCTGCGTAATTGCCGCGATTTTCGCACCGCTCAAGCCTTAAAAATTATATTTAATGCGCTTGTACGTAGCAAGCTGGAAACCAGCTCTTGCGTGTGGAATCCACATGAAAGGACTTACGAACTTTTATTAGAAAAAGTTCAAAAAGCGTTCCTTAGGTACCTATATAAGCAGAAACACGGCTACTATCCTTACCTCTATCCGACGAAATTCTTACTGGGTTGCCTCGGATACAATTCGCTAGAGGTAAGGCGAGCTCGAGATCAGATCATAATAGCCTGTAAGACGCTCCGTGGCGCAATTGACGCTCCTGAGCTCCTTGATGTGCTGGCGCGCTTCTTTGTCCCTGACAATTACAGCCGAGGCAGAAGGCACAGGCTGTTTGCCGTGCCTCCATGTCGTACTGTTGCCCGTGCTAAGTCGCCAATTCCTCGCACTCTGGCCGCGCTTAATGATCTCTTGGATTCTAACCCAACAGGCGACCTGTTTGCTGATGGATGGACGAAGATTTTATTGGTATGTCAGAAGTACTGTGAGAGGAATTTATGACAGTGTTGTTAACCTTCTTTTATTTTATTTATGTTTTCATGTTTAAATTTTGTATATTATAATGTGGTTTATAATATTGTCTCTTCTGTTTTTATAATGTTTGTTACTGTAATTGGTTGTAACCGTTGTAGCTAAATAAATAAATAAATAAATAAATAAATAAATAATGTGGGTGTACTACCTATAGGTACACCTCTGCCCAACCTATTAGGAACACAGGCATCATGTTATATAAGGTATGTAAGTTCGTAACTGTACCTATTATTGCAGTTTCTAGTCAATTTTTTTTTAAATCTGATTTCCTTCCATCTGTTTCTTAATCTACCTGTAACTGAAAGAGAGCAATATTTTTTCATTTAATCCAGCTGCTGCAAAACCGAATTGCAGCCAATATGTACCTATAAAACCTCCAGAAAAACCAGTGCATTTTTTTTTACCGAAAACTCGGTATATCGGTATCCAGCCGGCCTGTTTGATCGGAATGGGCAGGTGCTATAAATCTTCAGAGTGTTCCGTCCTGTGGCCGCCATTTATTTTGTTCTGTGTGCTACTGGTTCTGGCTTTAATCACTGAGTGAGAATTTTCGTCGATTTTCGTCCTTTATGGGACAATTGCGGGCGGAGCGGATGCGTAAAAATTTTTTTAGGGGCGAATTTGTATTGTTTTAAATTCAAAGGCCTTTATTTATTGTATAATTTATCGGTGTTCTATTGTATGATTACCTATGTTTATATTTACCATGTTCTTACGAGTGAATTTCTGAGCGGTCACATAACATCATGCCTGTATTTCCTCGAAGGGTTAGGCAGAGGAAGTATGGGCATAAAACCCCGTACATACCCAGTTACTTCATATTAACAATTATAATTAATTTCTTTAATTTGTTTACCATAGTGTAATTTTATATAATTTTACCATAGGATAAAATTTATATATTGAACTGTTTAGATAAGCAGATCTTATTCAAAATCATGGTGGTTCTTCTTGTTTTGTATATTTATAACAAAGAATGACATATTTAGTAAAGTAATTCGTGTGAAATTTCGATTATTTCTACGATTTTGTATATACATCTCAAGAACGGCTTGATCAAAATATTCAAAGCCAAAATCTACTAACCTATCAAATTGCAATGATTTTCAACTAACTCCAATAATATTATTCGTACGTTAAGTTAAAACATGGCAACGTCGCAAATAGCTGTCAAATATTTACCTGTTTTGATTAATTTGCCAATATTACTGTATGGAAATATGAAATGTGGCTAACCAGTGAACTAGAATATTGATTATGAAATGCAATCATTAATATCGTTACAAAGAATATTTAGTTATAGATGTCAAAAAGTATTTGGAAACTTTGTTACACCTAAAACGGTTACAACATCAAATTCAGTGTTATAATTGCAATTCATTACTGTCTCAATTTGGCGTTAATCTGTAAACCATCTTACTGTACCCATTTATTACCTGGACAATAACCTATTTTCTATTTTTCTAATATTCTAGTGCGCTAGTTAGCCACATTTCATGTTTCCATACAGTAATATTGACATATTAATCAAAACAGGAGGAAACATCGAGGAGGAGTGGAACTCTCTGCCTGCGTCTGTGTTTCCGAACGCATACAACCCTAATATATTCAAAGTAAGAGTGAACAGGCTTCTTCTGCGTAAGCTCACTCCATCGTTGACTTTATCTCTGTCACCTCTAACCTAGACTAGAGTCAAGAGCAAAACCCATCGTAAAATTAAAAAAATATTTGACAGCTATTTGCGACGTTGCCAACTTTCTGTATAAACGCTCGTAACTCAACAGCACAACCAAAACACTCGTCAATAAACGGATTAGTAGCAAAGAGCTTCAAATCGAAAGCTTGAGCTTGAGCTTCGTCTTGAAATTCCCTCGTTCAGCTGTTAAATTAAGAGCTGAGCTGGTCGGGATAAGGCTCGCATACTAAGGAGAGGTTACACTATGGTTAGTCAGACTAAGAATAAAAGTAGGATGTTGAATAGCGTTGTGATTACGAAGATTTATTGAGGTACCAAGTGCTTGTGTTCGTCCGGTAAACTGCTTAAACCAAAAATTACAACGCTACAAGATTATTTGGCCAAAAAGGGAACCAACGACGCCATTTTGTTTTGTCAATACTATTTTTGTGACAATTGCACAAAGGTTTCACATTTTGCCAACTCCATGTAACATAAACGTTATAATCATGTTGTATTCTATTGTTCCAGGAGAGACAGTAACTCCAGACAACTCCACCATCACCCGGGTGCTGCCTCTCACAGTGACTCGTGAGGAGTTGGGAGGTGAGCTGGCCTGTGTGGTCAGTTCCGCCGCACTGGATGCTGATATTGTGAAGAAGATCAAGCTGGATGTGAGAGGTATGTTGGCGATAGACAAAGATTATCTCATTTTATGTGTAGCGATTGTTTTAACGCAGAAAAACATCGACCATTGTCTCATGAAGCTCTGAGGTATCAAAATGATTTATTAGGTATGTTGAAGCTGTTGGTACTCCTCATCACTTGTCCATAGGGGTTCATTAGAAAACCAGCGTCAGACAGCATTTGTCCAGCATTAATGCTGAAATTAACCTTTTTGGCGCAGCCGTGGGGAACACACTATTATTGCTATAAGATTATTTTCACTTTTTTTTATTAGTGTTTCACGAACTGTGTCCAAAAAAATATTATTCTTTCTTTCTTTCTTTGGCTAGGCTGGTACAAGGGAAACACTGAAAGTGTTTAAAACTGGCTATTAGAAACATCTCCAATGAAAAAAATATTTATAATTCGAATTTATAATTTGATGATGTATATTGAAGAGTGACCTACCAACAGATTCGGGCAAGCAAAAATCTTACATGAGCATTTAAGCGTCAGGAAGCTATGTGCTAGATGGACACCCTATAATTTGACCTAAGACCAAAAACACCGTGAAGAGGCGTGAACGTTTGTTTCGTAACTCAGTGGTTCTATCGAATGCAACGTTGATTAGAAAAGAATGAAAGTATTTCGAAAATCAGCAACTTAATGCTTCATTCAGTTCTTTATTTTCTAAGAAGTTCAGTGTGTCCCACGTCCATTATAGCCAGAGAGAAATCTTTCTATGGTCTTAGCACAACCGATTTTAAAATAGAAAATACTCGTTTTGCACATAATAAGATAAAAATCACGCATGTATTCCCGATGGGTTGGGCAGAGGTGTTCCTCATAAAATAACAAAAAACCGCCCAAGTGCGTGTCGGACCACGCACAATGAAGGGTTCCGTATTTGGGATGAACTTATCCCAAGAAAAAACTTAACATTGTAGTTGAAAGACATGTTATTGAAATAGAAAAAGAAAAAAAAAATGTGGGGGGGAATGGTCAATTTCCATCAATTTTCTTAAATATCTATAAAAGTATTTATATTCAACTTATAAAATATTTGAGGTCTTCACAACAGGTTCTTCCATTTTATATGTCACACGGTACAGTTTGCAAAAAATTATTTTAAATTATCCAATTTACCCTCGAAAACTGACCCATAAAATTGATTTATTTGTAAACGTTCGTGTTTTGGTCACAGAATTTTATATGTGTACCAAATTTCAACTAAATTGGTCCAGTAAATTCGGAGCAAATTGGCTCTGACAGACGGGCTGATAAACAGTCAGCCCACCAGCCAGACACGCGAGTGAGTAATAAGCGTTTCGTTTTTTCATTCGGACGTACGGAACCCCCAAAAATATTAAAAAGCTTTGTTTTTTAAATATAAATATCTCAAAAAATCTGTATGTAGACCAAATTTCAATAGGAAAAACCTTATGTAGAGTTCTAGATCAACCTACACAAAATATAAAAAATTACTAAAAAGAAAGAAAACTCAAAAGGTTTAAAAAAAAAAAACAGATTCTTTTGGGCCTACTGATATCTAAATTGTCTACACATTGATTAGGTCGACAGAGGTACCTAGTAACAGAGGCTATTCACACTAAATCCTATAACACAAATAGTATAAGATCGTGCCGAGACGTGACGTCACACATGAGTGCACACATCGTGCGCGGCGTGAATTCAATACGCCAGCGTTTAACGCGCGTGAATTTTATTGGAATTCCCAAAGGATAGTCGCTTCATTGCGTCTTGTATGTACCTACTTTAATATTGATGGTTCTGAGCACTTTATGAATTATGAGGCTAGTTCATTGTAACTTAAAAAAAGCTAACTGACTGCCTCGTTGGTCTTGTGGTCATAGGCCCTACTGCTGTTTTTCCAACAGGAATTTATTAGTAGCAGTTGTCTTGATTTGTGCCCGGTTGGTGGCAATAGGCTCGCCCCCTATTACGTGGAATATAAAACATAACTGCCGAAATATGAGTGTACTTTATATTATTATGCAAAATAATTTACAATACGCAACACATAACATTATTTAAATTATAAATTAATAGCCATACCACTGACAGCTAGCACCCCTGATCAATCGACCCGTGCGGCTGTTATTACTTAACCAAGAACTCCTCACAAGTCACCCCTCTGTTAAATGGGACTTAAACATAACTTGCGAGATGTGGGTGTACTACAAGTACACCTCTGCCCAACCCTTCGGGGTATACAGGCGTGATGTTATGTTCTTAGAAGCGTAAAATTTCAGAGATAGACATTATCAGACGAAAATGTCACAACCCAAATGCGCGTCAATCAAAACCGCTTCATCTGCCCCCACTCTTAAATTCCCAATACGAAACCATCAAAGTTTCAACTGAAATGTCATTCAAACCACCCCAGGAGACGTACTTTTATTCAAATCCAAAGAAACTTGTGTCAAAGTTAGCACAAGTTGGGACTACGGTGAATCATGTTAAAATTATATGGCAACTGAGGCTCGAGTGGCTGGAGGTGATTAGAATATTAGGTAATTGTTGGATAGACCTCATTAGGCTACTGTTTTAGTTATGTTTTTCGAGAATTTTTGTAATGCATATTCCTTCGGTGCAAAAAGGCCATTATATCACCACTCTTGATCACGTATTCGTTTAAAAAACAAAAAAAAATATGAAGCCGTATTGAAAAAGAAAATGAAAAACCCGAGCAAGCCTTACCGTAGTCGCATATTATTATGTTTAATTTCTGACAGCCAACTCTAGCACCGCACGCGCTCATTGGTCAAATCAGATAGCGCACGCTACCCCGGCTCCTTGTTACACACTTCCGTCGCTTTTCACGAAATCACTCCCACAGATTTTTAGGGTCTATAATTATGTTCTGTGCACAGATTGCAGGAAAGCAAGAGGAAATATGTAACAAATCAATATTGGGGTACTATTCGGCATATACGATACACCTCAGGTTAAACCTTTCGGGTACAACAGGCGTGATGTTTATGTTATGTATATGTTGTGTACAAAATAAAACATTTATTAAATTTTTATTCCTTTTTATATCAATGTCAAAAAGAAAGAAGACGAAATATAACACCATTGTATTAACAAGTTAATTACATTACAATACTATAATTATGCGGACGGAACCACTTCCATACTCAATAAAAAATAAATATCTCAAGTCCTTCCGAAAACGAATAATAATGCTTTCCCAAAACCTCGATAGCTATTAAACCTTAAAATTGGCTACAAATTTTCTAGCAACCATCTTACAGCGTTGTCTGTATAATTGAGCACATTAATAAAACGGTATCAACAGACTAAATGAAAATTTATTCCTTCGCGAAATTAAACACGAAAAAGTTAACGAATTAGAGTCAAGGGCTTATACGATTTAGATGTTTTGGGTGAAATATAGTGAAGCTGGCTTTAATCGTTTTAGAACAAAGAGTTTGTGAGAGAATTATATTAAGTAGTAGTAGTAGTATTTTTATTGCAATATTAAATTAGGTACCACTAAGTTTTGAGGGTGTAATTTTTGTAAAATCTTTAAACATAACATAAAATCGCGCCTGTATTGTCCAAAAGAGATGTGTAGTTAGTTATTTTTATGTTCCATATAAATAAATAATAATAAATGCTGCGACGACCCCAAATAAATTGGGATATAGGCGAGAGAAAGATGATAATAAAGCCGTGGGCAAGCCTATTGCCATTTACCAGGCACAAATTCAAACACTGGGCTGCAAAACCCACTATAACTTTGCTCAACTCGAACCCAAAGAACTCGTGATCAGCAGTCAAACTTGCTACCACTAGACCAACGTCTCGAAGCAGTCCAGAAATCATCTGATTTGGAACATCAGAAGGTTTATTCATAAACGTTGCTTGAAAAATGTATGACTAAGCAAAAGTTAAACATGATCTACGACAATTATGTCAAAAGTAGGAGTGAGGCGTATTTATCGTAACAGATAGAAAACACAGAAATTACAAAAATAACAAACACAAACAAAAAACAGAGTGATAAATAACAGATATTTAAAAATAACAAATAACAATTGTTCCTAACAATATAACTTATCTGTTACTTAAAATAACAGACCTTTAAAGACTGTTACCGCGGCTGTAACTTACTGTAAATTCATTATCACAGTCCCAGCACAGACTGTTACTACGGCGGTTACTTACATACACACTCACGCAAGGGAACGACTATTGCAAAGTTATTAATTTTTCTCTCTTCCTCATTGACCCTTGCTAAAAAAAGAAACACCTATTAATTACTTCCAAATATGTTTATTTCTCACTCTTACTAAAGTGGTTAAACTACGCTAAAAAGAGAAGTAATTAGTATTTATCATCCCGAAAATTACAGTTTGTGGTCTTACAAGAACAAACATTTACGAAAAAGTGACTCCTAAATTAGGTCTTGTTACCTACTGACCAGTAACCAAAAAAAACTTAAAATGAAAAGAAATAAAGAAGATATTCAATTGAGATTTTTGAAAATAACAGGCACATGTTATTTAATAACAGATATTTGAATCTTTTATTTTTTTGTAACAGTAACAGTGTTATCAGATATCGTGTTTAACCTTTTACAAACCATCTCTAGTCAAAAGCCTAAACAAATCACTACTTAGCAAAATTACTTCAATACGTAACGGCTATATACAGCTAATTCTCACTTGTCCAATTAGGACCAAAACCTATTAACCAATCTCGGACAAGTCTATAGAACCCAAAACATGTACTCATTACCGACATATCAACTACTTTGTACCCTTAGAACCAAGGGACCAGTTTGGGTACAAACCCTGTCTAGTTGTCCAATGGTTGTTCGGCAAACTTGTTTATTAATTGACAATTTATTGGCTAATACACTGTTATTGGAAAGGGTGGTTGAAGGGATGTAGGGATGTTACGGCGGTTCGCAAGTTTGTTAAAGAGGTAGGCTGTTGGTACACCAAGATAAAGGAACAAAGCTAAAATAACTTCACTATCAAAAAACCATTATTTCCGAAGAAAATCCAGCCAAGGAATCAAAAACATACATATTTAAGAGTCGTCTTTTTTATAGAGTCGCGCTGGAAAAGAACTATGTAAAACAAACAAGCCAACTTTGTAATGCTGGTGCGCTGTCACAGCTACGTCTTACACTCGCGCCACATCATTGTGCTGCCATAGTGCTTTTCTAGTGTGCGAGAATTTAACGACCAATAGTTAGAAGCTTATTTTTTTCGACAACCTCACAGCTTCGACTGTCTATCTAGACATATTTATATCTTTGAATTTTATAGTTCTGGCTGTAAATATTGTTTTAGAAGAAGTCCGGTATTGTAGCGCGTCGTCTCTGTCTTTCATCTATGTGACTGTCTCTTTATAAAGCCCAATGTGGCATTAATTAACGAAGTTGCATTAAAAATGTGTCATTATTTCAATAAATCTAAACAAAGTAATGTACAATACCAGGTACTGTACATTACTTTGATTTATTTCAACATCGTAGTATCAAAGGCATGAACATTTTTAGTAAAACTAAAACTACCCTCAAATTACTTTAAACCAATTAGCCCCCACCCACGCCCACAAAACACAACACCCTATACTTTACATGTAAGGCCACATTGAACCATCGCTTAACTAACTTCGGCACTACACTGGCGAACAATTTTCAGAGCCCAGCCGATAAATTGCGAGACCATATAGCTAATAAGTGGCAAGATAGTGTACTGTAGTGTTGGGATGAGTGATATCGATAATTTGTACCAAATAATATAGGTTTTGGTGTTGTTTGCCTAAATTATCTAATTATAAGTCATGATGAGTAACGTAGATCCTAACTATAACTTAAAAAACAGTAGTAGGATCATAATTTCAGATATAATTTTAATATTAGACTTAACTAGCAAACAATTCAATAAGAGTTTTCTGAAGTGACGTTAACTACGTAAGTGGTAGCACTTTGACGCCGTCCGTGATCCGGGAACCTGTCAAAAATGTCAAAGTTCGCCTATTTTCTTTAGTCGTGACTGAATGATGAACAAATGAATGAAACTAATGATGAACGTCAATCATTTATATAATTATTTTATACAAATGTTCAATGTCGAAATTGAAGACTGCTTGTCAAAGTGGCGCCAACTGGTGGCGTGAATTTTCATGAAAAATCTCATTAATATATAATTGGCAACCAATCTTCACGCCCATATTTTATAAAACCAAAACTATTATAAAGCAAAAAGAATAAATTAACGCGGGTCAAATCACAAAAAGCGGCTTATATTCCAGACCTAATTCCCCAATCGCTTTTACTTATCACAATAAAAAATAGGGATAAAGGGAAGGCCGAAATCTCACAAAAAATTGTCTAAACCTTAGTCCCTAGATCCCTGGACACGGCTATCTACAATAATTAGGTTAAGTAATGCGTTTCTAGGACATCGGAACCGCAAATTGACGTTTAGGATCTTTGCCTGTCATCCCTACGTCTTGTGGCCTCTAAGCGGCCAGATTATGGCCCTTAAGAAATGTATTAGTTTTAGAATGGTTAGGAAGTTTGGGAGTGAATATAGGATAATTCAGTAACTGACATGTTTTTTTAGTACCAAAAGATTTTTTTGTATTTAAATATTCGTATGCAAAATTATTAGGAAGAAAATCAAATCTTAAAAAAAAACTGTTTTATAAGTGTTTTAGGGGCTCGAAATATTAAACTCTCTCAAGAATCGCCAGTATCAAAATTCATAATTATTAAACCAGTCTAGACTGCCTATAAATTGGATAAAATATCATCTTGAATGACAATTACCTTTTAGTCCTTTCTTGTAACCGCATCGATATCGACGATCCCACACCACTACGAGTAATGGGGTCGGGAATTTTACCACCTTGCAATATTGGGGGTCGATAGGATCTCAGGGGTGGGTCGGCCAATGTTGGACACTACACGAATATGTATGTACGAATATTTGAGTTGTAGAGAGTAATGAGTGTAGGTACTGTGGAGAAGTTACCAGATGGTGGTAAAGTTAGTTGAGTTTAAGTTTACTATACTTAGTTTTAGTGATGTAGGTAAGTCTAGGCTATGAACATGACGTATACGAGTACCCTATTATCTAAAAAGGAAGGTTGTAAAAGAGCCAAGATCTTTGTCGATGATGGAAAAAACACTATTAATAGGTAATAGGTAATACGGGTTGGTATCCGCAACTCCAGGTCAAAGCGCGTATTTTGCGTACGGAAAAAAACACTGATATAGGTCATCTAAATTGCTTATTATATTATGGAAGAAAGGTACATAATTATTTTGAAATAATAATAATAATTTTATTTTGATTGATTATTAGAAAAAATATTTATTTAAGTAAAAAAGGAAACCTACCTAACAAAAAAAAATGAGGCATCATAGCATAACTCAGTTGAGATTAGAGTCTGACTAGTAGTCACACAAATAGCATAACATCACGCCTGTTTTTCCCGAAGGGTAAGCAGTAGTGTATCTATAGTACGCCCACATTTCGTCAGTTATGTTCAACACTTTGAAGGACACTGAACGCCCATAGACGTAATAATAATAAAACTTCTATTATATCCCGTTCAGTATCGTTTAATAAACAATTAAGTTCCATGTAATAGGACTCGACCCTGTTGCCATGAACTTTTGACGGCATCTACAACGCCACATGCGAACTCCGCATCAATTAACCTGACGTCACACAAATCCTGCATCGCGCAAGCAGAGTTTACCACGCGACGCCTATATATACGTCCTCCCGACATCAATCGTCGGGCAATTGCCCGCCAAACACGACACCCGTCTGGTTGGAGGATCCTCCGTTTTCTATGGAGGATGAGTGAACTTTACACCCTGTTCCTCATACCTCTATAAACTTAAACATAAAAACTCCAACATAGTCATAAAATAGTAACACCATTAACTTAAAAACGATATCACTATAAAAACTCCCATACACTGCAGATCCAAGAAAAACTTAAAACATTTTCCACCACGAACTCGCACATTCTTTACAAAGTTATCCCGCCTCTAGAATACTTATTAGCAGTATCCTTGCTAATTATGCCACGTAAATTACCCTTCCGCGAGAAATAGGGTAATAGTGCACACGATGGAAAGGCTACCTGTTACTTTAGAGGTGCTAGGTTTAAAAATGGAACACTTGGGACGGAATTTTGGTGGTGGCAACTCTATTTTAAGTCTTTGTTAAGCTTTAATTGTCTCTTCCTCTGCATTATTTAAGATTTGATAAATATTATCTGGTTCTTATGTGTAAAAAGGATAGTTTTTGACTATCAATTTCGTTGTTAAAAATTAACTGCATCCTTACTTTTAATTTATATTATTAATAACTAGGATCATACACAAAGCCCTAACTTCCCACTCAACCCGCGACATAATATAGGAAGCAGTAAGGATAAATGAATTAGGGCCCCTAATATACACCAATTTGTCGTCAGGCTAATAGATTCCTCCTAGTTATTATCGCCCTCACTTAATACGTTACAGCCTGAAGCGATAAAAATATTCTTAGTAGCTCGTTGATTTTTATTTTATCTTATTTTTATTTTTTTATTGAAAGGAACAGCAAACAGTTACATTATAAGAACTTAAAACTAGTTTAACAATAGCAATTTGGTTATAATGTAACCCACAACGCTGCCCACAAGTAGACATAGAAGTTTAAAAAAAGGGCTAATCGCTAGGTACATAAATAGCAGTACGTGTAGCAATTACATAACTAAAACTAGATATAATAAAGATTATTAGAAAAAGATAATAAAAAATTATATAATATTATTTTAGTTAGGAGGACTCGTTACATTTAATAGGTAATAGGGTACGGTGAGGCTTTTAAATTTACTAATTGTACAATTGAAGATGTCAATGTTTACAAACTTACTGTTATATGTGTCAACCATACGGACAGGTGAGCGCAGACCTGAATTAGTTCAGCAAGTGTTCAAAGCAAAAAGAGTACCTGCGCGTGCCTGCCGCCTGTGAATAGTTCTAGGTACAGCATAGCAAATCATACTGTTCAGATTTGTACAGTTACCTAAACTTGTTTCTGACAATTTTGTATAGTACTGTGGCTTCGAGATAATTCCTTTCCTTTCCTTTTTAGATTGGAATATGAGGTGTCATATACCTCTTTAGCCAATAGTTCGTTCTCTGGTATTTTTTTGGGTTCCGTACGTCCGAATGAAAAAATCGGAATCCATATACCTAGGATCACTCGTACCTGTCTATGTCTGTCTGTCCGTCTGTCACAGTCAATTTGCTCCGAATCTAATCGACCCATTAAGTAGAAAATTGATACAAATATATGATTTTTTGTGACCCAAACACAGAAGTGAATTTTGAATATGGGGGTCACTTTTGGGAAAGAAACAAGAAAAAAAAACGCTTTGCATACAGTACCGTGTTGCACGTGTTGCATACCAAATGAAAGCTTACTGTGAGTCTCAATTTTTTTTTTTTTTATAATTCCAAACAATCGTTTTAAAGTTCTATTTAACTTCTCAGATGTTTTATTATTATTACTTACTAACTACGCCCCGCGGTTTCACCCGCATACGTTTCAATCCCTCGGAATGTCGGTATCAATGTCCTAACCCAGGTCATGATCTATCCATGTGCCAAATTTCTTCCAAATCCGTTCAGCCGTTTTAGCGTGAAAGCGTAACGAACAAACAAACTCACTTTGGCATTTATAAGATTTATTTAAATTATTACGTATCAATTTTAAAGCATAACTGGCAAAATTGTGGGTGTAGTAAAAATACAACTCTGCCTAACCCTTCGCGGAATACAGGCGTGATGTTATGTTATGTGTATATCAATTTTATTATTACTTCGAACACATTCACTTCGTTCTCCAACATACAGTATATCGCAAAAAGAAAGGCACCAACTTTACTCTCCGGCCCATTTCTCGACCAATATTCTTCTCACAGAATGTAATCAGGTATTAATCAACCTTTCAGGTACCGAAAGGTATTTCTTTCCTTTCAATTACAGTATATTATGTCACGACGCTGATTGGTGATCACAGTCAATCAGAGTGACGATAATAGGTGCTGCTACCCTATTAGTTTGGTATCTATTACTGATATTAAAGGCGTGCTAGTTTTGTCAAAGTAATGAAAGATGGCAGTTCTGAAAATAATAAAAGTATGTTTCTTTTACTTTTATTCGTTTAAAAGATTTATTTATCTCTCCCTTATAACTGTCATTACAGGTTATATAAATGTAGTACGGTTTACGTAGTTACGGCATGTAAGGTTTCGAATCAGTGTAAAATTATATACTCATTTTTTTAAACTGAAGCTGAAAATAACAGTGTTTTAAATGTTATACAGGGTGTTTGGCAGAACGTTGAACATACGAAAATGGTGGATAGGTGGGGTCATCTGCTACTTACACAACCCATTTTTTTTTTTTTAAATGCAAGTTGAAATTTAGTTTCAAGTATTTTTTTACATATTTCTGTAAGTTTGAGGACTTATAACTTTTTTTGTAGCTAACATCTGAATAAAACAATAGTTTTATAAGAATCTACCAACATTAACGATAAAAAAAAAGCCTGTTTTATCCATTTGTGATAAAAAATACACTTTAAAGTTAAGAAAGTGGTGAAACTAGAAGAAAGCAAAAAAAAATTTTTTTTAATATCCTGGGGTCCAGGGCCATTTAAATTAGGGCTGAGTAAGTAGCAGATGACCCAATCTATCCACCATTTTCGTATGTTCAACGTTCTGCCAAACACCCTGTATTTATACATAACAGACAGCTATCAAAAACACACACTGGCTGTAAACTTTCTCAATGTTATTTTAGGTACTTTTAAATAAAAAGCAACTTCAAAAGAACATCTGTGGTTTACACAAGTCAAGTTTGATATTTTATGAAAAACACAGCTGAATTCTATATCATTCACTTATAGAAAAGAAAATTAAAGATAATAAAACTACATAAAAAACTTAGGATAATACAAAAGTTGGTTTTACCCCCGAAGGACCAATCCCATCTGAGGACCGAACGATGAACCAAATGTAATACTTTTCTTACATAGTTTTAGACTTTGTGTATGGCACAAGATTTTTTTATCATGAAAGAAATATATAAAGCAAAAAAAAAAACTCCATTAAAACAAGAGATACTAGGTACATATCCGCAGATTTAAAGCCCACTTCTAATTCCAAATGACAATAAAAGAGGAAGTATGTAGGTAATTCACAATAGATTATGTGAATCATATAAATCAGGATCACATCATGTTTCTACTACAGCAGTTCACTGGTACCCATTCTCTTGACCGTCCTCGCATATTGTGATACCTTTAACTACACATTACCACCAGAGCGGTAGTGGCCAAGTGGAAAAGGCCGCAACTTACGAGTTGTAGGTCGTAGTTTTGAACCCAGGCAGTTTACTGTGTGTGTCTCTCAGACCGGTAAAGGAAAACATCTTGAAGAAATGGTCACCGGTCACGTCCTAAAACCAAAAATTGACAAAAGTGACTTAAAATAACCCGCAATGAGCCCGCGTGGTGGATTACGGCCCACTCCCTCTCACAGAGGCCTGGGTCCCAGCAGTGGGCACATTATTGGCTGATTATGCTTATGCTTTAACTCGGCTTGAATTAGGTAGCCTATTATTTTTTTGTCACTTAACTACCACGCCATAATCATTACTTGACATAGGCCTCTCCAATCAAATTTCACAAGTAACTTCAAAAGTAAATTACCTATAATACAAGCCTATTACTATGCCCCTGTATGGAAAAGGTGTCTTTTTATACCCAAAAGGCACGAGCATTGATCTCCACGCTACCTCAAGACGGGTTGGCGATTTCACACTTGTACTCTGGTTTCTTTAAGATGTTTTCATTAATCGATGTAAGTAATGTCTAAGATAAACTCAGAAAGTACATATGAATTGAAAAAGTCACATTGGTACTTGCTCGGATGTGAACCAACTTCCTGGAAACACTGTATAACGGAGCGGAAAAAATGCCTTTATTCAACCATAAATACATAGAACAATTGAAGCATATTATTTTATCATATCACTTATTGATTTATAACACATTTTGGCATTTCATTGTCATTCATATTATTGTTTATTATTTGAGTTAAACCGCTAAACGCTCCGCTACTTTATAAACGCTGCCTAAACCATAAACCAAGACACTGAGCTAGCATATTTTTTACCACCGCCAAAAATTGGATAGACGGTGTGAAGATGTCATCTCAGGACTATTTTCTTTATTATAGAGCCTTCAAAATAGTTAGCAGTAAAAATGCTGGCTTGAAAAAAGAATTTTATTTTCTGTGAGAGCAAATGCTCTGAAAATGCAGGATTTGTTTTTAAAATTGGAATTGAATTTTGCTGGATGGATCTAAAATCAATTTGTTTTAGGTGTTTTTTCTGGTCGTTTTTTGCTGACTTAGTTCGCGTATCTTAGATGGCCAATGCATTCATGAATGTAATATCAATTATTATTGCTTACTCGTGTTCGAGAGTTTATTAGAGCCTCAATACATGAGTAAGCAATATTTCAATTGCCAGATTTAGTTAGAAAATTTATTGAATGCGGAATAAATAACAACGTATAGCTTTTTAAATTAATAAACTTGCATTTGACCACTATTTCACTAGATGATGAGGCAGTATCCGGTACTCATACTCGAAATGCAAAAAGTATTTATATTCCTTTATTTCATTTTCATACTATAAATTATATTTAAAAATATTTCTATTTAAAAAAAACATAACAAAAACATTTCAAAATGTAAAAAAAAATACATATTATTGTTCTTATTACCGGTAATTGTCACTTTTACTTACTTTTGTGAGGAACCCAAGCATAGTTGATTGTTTTAACTCAATAGTAAAAATATTACCTTTTCTCTTTAAAATAGCGTCTTTCCTCACAAACCTTTATGAACCATTATTATAATTTACCTCTTACAGTACCACCAAACAAGACAGTAATCTCCGGTGTAAAAGACCACGCGACACAAGGAACTCTGCTGACCCTGACCTGTACAGCATCAGGTGCCAAGCCAGAAGCCAAGATCGAGTGGTACAACGGGACACAGAGACTGAGCGCCAAGGACCAGAATATTCATGTGAGTAATTTTGATCACTTTGTAATGTTAACACTGTTATTTCGTCACAAAGTGAAATCTGACAGCCTTAATTGGTGAAGCTAAGCAACTAGTGAGGAACGGCGGAAAATAAAATTGGTTCTTAGGTACACCCTTTGCCTAGTGGTGTGACCGTCAAGAAAAAGAAGAAAAAAAAAAAAAATGCATGGCAAGGCATGCTGAGAGATACGGCATGTGAAGCCAAGTCAGAGGCCTATGGGTGGCTTTAAAATTCTGACACCTAATCTAGTGTCAGAGTTTGAAAGCCACCCATGGGCTTCTGATTTGACCAGAAAATATATTTTCATCTCGTGTGGTAGTAGCGTTGACATCTAAATAACTTAGATTCAGTGTCAAAAATATTGTATTGCTTTAACTTCACTAGACACTCGGGAGATTGAGGTACTTATGTATTTCAGCATAGAATCTACAAGAATAAATCCGCCAGCGTTTACATAAAATGAATAAAGTGCCATTTTGGGTTGACATAGCCTAGGAGACTCGGAAACCGAAAGTTACACTATCCTAACTATATTAATATTATAAATGCGAAAGTGAGTTTGTTTGTTTGTTTCGCTTTCACACTAAAACTGCTGAACGGATTTAGATGAAATTTGGCACATGGGTAGACCATGACCTGGAAAAGGACATTGTTGACGAAATCGCTGGCAACAGCAAGTTTCCTATTTTTATTGGAAACTTGCTAATATCGAAATATCGTAGAACAAATTATAACTACATTTTTCTAAAAAGTACAAAAAAAAAGGTGAATCCCAAGATTGTTTACAGGAAAATCTAAATAAGGATATACTTCAAGATCAGGAAACACGGTGGATGTCAAAATTCCGGTAATAACCAGGGAACCGAGGGAGGGGAGCTAGGGTTGGCAGAATTAGGAGGAAATGCAAATACATTTAATTTGTTTGACACTTTCGAAGACAGTTGAAAATGAAAGGGAAGTCATTTTGTATTGTTAGGAAGTCAGTTGGGTTTGTGTTTTTGGTTAAGTGATTAATTTAAGGTAAGGGTCAATCGACAGCTTCTAATGTGAAAATTATGGCAAGTTGTTTGCATAATAGAGCAGTTTGCATTGACGAGGGATAAAAACATTTTTTGTGTGAAAGATCTTAGTTAAGGGAGAGCAGTGGTGCCCCAGTGATACTAACCACGACTTACGAGCTGAAGGCCGTGAGTTCTTACCCAGGCAGGCTTTACTTTGTGTAAATTATTTCATCACAACTGCTCTCAAAACGGTGAAGGAAAACATCGTCAGGAAACTGACATGTCCTCGAACCAAAAATTCGAAGACGTGTGACATCTAAAAACCCTCGCTTACAGCCCACTTCCTCTGGAGGAGGAGACCGGTGTCCCAGCAAGCAGTGGGAGCATTATTGGCTGTGATTATGCTTTACATAACAGCTTATTGCCATCAACCGGTCACTAACCCAGACTCCGGGCTGCTACTTAGAAATTCCAGATGGAAAAACCCAATGTTTGCGTGTTGCAAAGTAATATAATAATATAACACCTACCAGGCTACCTACAACGTAAACCATCTTCAAAGTGCTTTCGTTTGAAGCTGCAAAAGTCTTTCCACTTGGCACTGCTCTTACTAAAGTACTTTTTTTGTACCTATTACTTGTTACTCACGTGCAAACATAACCCTATAAATTCCTCATCTGCCAACATTTATCTTTCACAAACAAAAACCTAGAGCCACTTCATAAATAATAATTGCCAACACTTTCTCAATTTGACAACCGTAAACTCGCTCACAATATGCTCAAGCCGTGCCGTATTGCAAGCAGATAGCGAACGTGAGTTAGTTTAAATTCGGTAATGAAGACAAATTCGTGCCGAAGTGACAACCCTGCTACTGAGGAAATGAAACATTATTTGTTTATGGTATGGCTGCTTTAGGTGCCTACTTGAATAGTAATAATGTGTCATGATGCTGGAGGTGTGTGCGTAACAAGATTTATTTTCTGTTTGGGCCGGTCTACGTGAATTTTCATGTATTTTTTCGCTTTTCTTTAATACCGTGTTTTTATTTCTGATACCTGCGGATTTTTCCATATGCAAGTCAACTAGAACATACCATAAAACATATCAATGACACTTGGAAATAGTATAGCTTTTTTTACATTTGAAAGAATTTTATAAATCAAATGAGTAATTTTTAAACTCACAATTGTTAACCTCTTTAAAATATTTAGTTATAGATGAAAAATGTATCACTGTTTCTTCAAATAATTCCAGTTTTTAAACAATCAAGAAACCAACTTAATGAGGATTGAAATTAAAATACTTCTAATGAAAAATACTTTACAAAATTCAAGGAACAAATCAAAGACGTCCACTGCTGGACATAGGCCTACCCCAAGTAACAAGGTGTAGCGGTTACACCATCACATACGAACTACGCATCAAAGACATGACGTTACACAAATCCTGCATCGCGCAATTAGAGTTTACCGCCCGAACGACATATATAAGACTATCCGACATCAACAGTTGGGCAGTTGCCCGCCAGAAACAACACCCGTCTGGTCGGAGCTTCCTCCCTTTTCTATGGTGGATGAGTGAACTTTACAACCTGTTCCTCATATCCCTAAATAGGAAATGAAATGCATTCATTCGCTCTATTCAATTATTTTAAGCAATCTTTTACAACTGCTAACTACATAAATTACTGTGTTAATATTTTCATATGTTGCCTTATTTGATCACTTTAATGACATAGAACACAACAGTTCAAAGTAAAAAATAATTATTTATAGTTACAATATTCACAGTTACTTATTCATTTAATGTGTATGTTACAGATTTGCTTTACCAAATCATAATCTCAAACTTTTTTTTTTAACTCAAAATATGAAATTTACTGCTTTATATTATACTAATTTTCCGACGGCATAAATGCGAACACAAATAAAGAAACGACCGAATAATACTATAAATTCCGAAAAATCAATACAGCATTTTATTTACACACACGTATTTACATGATTAAAAACTAACATACTGCTAACTTAGATTCTTATAAGTAAGTCTATTTAATATAATCTATTAGATAGAAGAAATCATACGAAACAATAAAGTATCGCTGAAACTGGCATGCCTGAGAGATATGTCTCGACGGCATGAGAAGCCAAGTCAGAGACCCATGGGCGGCATAAAAACTCAGACGAACGCAAAAAAAAAAAACGAAGTAAAATAAATATGTAAGGATCGTTCTGTAGTTTCTGCCTTCCGCTATGGGAAAAAAGGCGTGAATTTATGTATGTATTGTACCTACTTTTACCGTTTCAACTTTTTCAACCACCCTGTACTCAATTTAACTTTACCTTATCGAGAACAACAACCCTACAATTCTATTTCAAAACACTGCGAGAAAGTACTTCACAGTATCCCCGTTTTTCCCTTTTTCCGAAAAACTTTCAGTAACTGAAAACTGAATTGAATTCGTTTCAGCAAATCCTGAAAACTCCTAAACTTATTGACGTGGATACCTGTGTTCGGTACGTATGGAAGATTTTTTATAAAGTAAAACAAGAATCAATAAAAAAGAAACATTTATTTCAGACAAAAAGTCTATGGGCAACGCAAGGTTGTAAGTAACAAGAATTTTGCTTATAACTAATGTTAGTAACTAAAAAGAAGAAACTAGACACACCGTCTACCCCTGCACAGTAAGGTCATCGGTCTCCCAACACATGGAGTTCAGTGAACCTAATGACAGTACAGTATCGGTTCTCTCGCCAACCATCCTTAGGCTTATTTGGGCTCCGCGGTACTCGTCGCACCACCGATGCAACTTTTTTACGAATATTTACGTAGAAGTCATTTGCGCTTGCGCACTGCAACATTGAAAGAGCCGAAACAGAGCCCTGGACACATTATTATCCTGGACCATTGGTAAAACCTAATTAATTTTCCTGTAAGTGCAAATATTTTTGGGGAGATGTTGGAGTATGAATGAGGTGTAGAGCGCTCTTAAAACTATTAACTGTTTTGCAGATACTTTGATGAAATTGACGGCACAAGGTGTTGACTGATATTCTATGTTTTATTTGTAATACCTACGTGGGCAAATTTTTATTTTTGTTTTATGATATTTAGATTCTTAGTACTTCTCGTACGTATAAACATAAATAGTGTTTATGAAATAATCAGTTATCCGAAACCTCATGCCAAATACTTAACAATATTCATTAAATAAACAAACGAATTTAACTTTTTTTTTATAATAAAATAATTTTTCTTTTATCAAATTATTTATTTCAATGATACCACTTCAAATCACTTTTGAAAGACCAGAATAGGCTGATACTTCACTGTTCATACAATGTTTTTCGAAGACACATTATTTCGTAATACCTCGTCTAATTCATACTCAAAGACGACACCTGAGAAGCTGTTTGATCAGGAAACGGAAATGGTACTCCATTTCGTTAATGAAGCTGTTTCTGGCGAGATCTTCCTTAAAAACGCTCTTCAGCCTAATTCGATGCTGATCTTGCAACAGAGTGATACCTACGGTATTATTTTGTTGTTTTAGTGTATATAAGTGATAAAAAAAAATACGATTCAATTTTGGTTATTAGACTGATCTGGGGGTAAAGAGGTATTTAGAGACTCCTATAATTTACGGACCGTTTTTGGTCAAAATTAAGACTCTTGTATCTTTACCAATAATCAAACAAAGACTGTCGCAAGCGCTACTGCTGCACATGAGGTTCTGGGTTCGATTCCCAGGTCGGGCAGTGTCAATGGGTTTTTCTTTCTGGAATTTCTCAGTAGCAGCTCTGAGTCTGGATTTGTGCCCGGTTGATGGCAATAGGCTCGCCTCCTATTACATGGGACTTAAACATAACTGTCGAAATGTGCGTGTACTACAGGTACACCTCTGCCCAACCCTTCGGGGAAACAAGGCGTGATGTTATGTTATGTGAAACAAAGACCTTTGCATAGTAGACCCTCCCTTAAGGAAGTAGCTATCACAGGTAAAATTAGCTTACAAATCTATTAATAAGCCCAGTTTTGCAATAAAAACAGATAGGTACCATTGGTAAGCAAAACGATTAGTTTTTTAAAATAGGAACCGAACATTATTCATGGTGATATTTGCAACGTTATCTATGTTATTATGCTAATTCGTCACTAGTTCGTCGTTTTAGTGGTCGCATGCAAAATGTGTGAGATCCTGGGTTCCTTCCCCAGGTTGGGCAAAGTGTAACTAGGGTTTTCCTAAGAAAATTCTCAGTAGCAGCCAGAAGTCTGGATTTGTTTCCGGCCAACGGAAATAGACTCGTCCTTATTAAAAATAAACAGAAATAACTTAACAAATATACTACCCACTACATTTTCCACAGGGGACTTATTCATTACTGGCGTATTGTATTCGTACTCTTCGAGAAATGCCTAAAAATAAAAATATTATCATACTTAGTCATGATATTTTTTTTATATTTGCTACTTATAAAGGACAATGAATCAGTATTGCCATCCCAAGTGGCAACTCTGCCAGCCTTTTGGGCACTTTTCCCGCTGACAGCGACGCGGACGAATTTTTTGATGCCCAATGAGCTCTTCGTTTAATTTTATTTTCTTATTTTTATAGTTAGATTTTTATTAAGTGTTAAATTATATATTGTAAATTACTTAGATTACTGTATTATATAAAAATAATAAGAACACACAGAGGATCTTCTTTTAGGCAATATTATAAAGAGGTAACATTTGTTGGTTTGTAAATTTGTATGTAGGGGGTAATCTCTGGAACTCCCAGTCGAATTTCAAAAATTTTTTTTGCATTGGATAGCCCGATTGTAGAGGAAGGTTAAAAGCTATGTAACATCACGCTACGAGCCTAAAGAGGCGAGTAAAAAGACAAAAAGTCAAAAAGAACGCTTAGTGAAAACGAAGTACAAGAGCGGGCGGGCGATGCGATGCGTCGCGGTGGGTTGGAGGCGGACAAAGGCTAGTTTGTATTGTATTTAGTTCAGTAGCTATTCAACTAACTTCTTAAGCTGTATTATTCCCCTGTTAAATTAAATTATCGATATACATCATAACATTTATCAATATCACTTTACTCCCGCAAGTCTGCACCACACCGGCAGTGATACGCTATACTATTCCAAGCGATATATATCTTTTGTTGTAATTTCAAATAGCTGAGGAACAAAATTTTCGCAGTGACTGCCCACCTGCCACCGCTACCGGACTTGGAATATAAAATGGAGTGGAGTCATTTTTAAATATTATGTTTCTTTGTGCTTTATTTTGATTCTTCCTTGGAGAACATTTAAGGAAAATCGTGGTTAGTATAGTTTCCAATTACTTTTTGTTACGTTCCTGTTAGAAACGAACACAAGAGCGCAAAGTTTCAGGCATACTTCTCATGTCAGCATAATACATTTTACTCCATTTGAAATAAGATTAACAAACCTTTTTTACAGTCCGTTCAACCAATTCTGACTTCTATACCGCAGGCATAAGGAGGCATTAAAAGAAAAAAAATGGTTACAGTACCAGCTGTTTACTGCAGCTGCCATTTGTCGTGCCACCAACGCAATAGAAGTCAAAATCGATTGAACGGACTGTCAAAAAGGTTTAGTTAAATTTCTAATCTTATTTCAAATGGAATACTCTATTTGAAATAAGATTTAAACAAACCTTTTTTACAGTCCGTTCAACCAATTCTGACTTCTATACCGTAGGCATAAGGAGGCTTTAAAAGAAAAAAAGTGGTTACAATACCAGCTGTTTACTGCAGCTGCCATTTGTCGTGCCACCAACGCAATAGAAGTCAAAATCGGTTGAACGGACTGTAAAAAAGGTTTAGTTAAATGTCTAATTTTATTTCAAATAGAGTATAGTTGAAAATAATCCTCTTTAGTCCTTATAAATGCTCTTTTACTGCATATTCTAACAATTTCTAATTAGTAACTTTTTAAATAATACAAAATGTACTGTATGTACCCTTACAAAATTCAAAAATTCAGTCATTTATCGCAATAAAAAGAACCCATTAAGAAATTAAATTAATTATCATAAACATAAACAAACATTTGAGTTTCAGTAACAGTTTCAAACGCTAACATAACGTCTTGTTTGTAGTAATTAAAGTTGCCGCCTTCAAAGCGACAGGTGAGTTAAGTGTCTAGGTGTTACATTGTAAGGAACTGTTTAAACTTAACGATTTAGACCTAAATGTCGTAACATTTTCACTTAAGGGTACGCTAGTCGGTTATTCTTCCATTCAAACGTAGTATGATGATTACTCATCTGTTTGACGGTGTACGTTCACAATTAAAAATTATATAAATTTTTCTTTTCATTACCCCTTTATCGAAGCAACATTGGGAAAAAAAATTAGGCTGGAAGTTATGAGCCTCGTAACTTCCATATTTGAACACTAATTTTAGCTCGGCTTTGGGCGTAAATAAATAACTTATGTAATTAAAAAAATGGCAAAATAGAAACCGTACCTTTAAAAATATGTATTTTGAGTAAATATATCTGTCAGTTCATGAAATTTTATGCGCTCGTTTTCGTTATAAATCATTGTCTATTTCCCTAAATAAATTATTAAATATATAAATAAAAACTAGATAAATAAATACTAGCTGCGGCATTTACTATTAAATGTCGCAGCATCATGCTGAGATAGAAGCATTTTGGCCTCGCACAGGACTTTCTGCGATATTTTAATTTTACTTTGTTTTTTATTGTATTGCTTTTTTATTTTTATTTTTAATGAGTGTGTGTTTAGCTTAATTGATATCTCCTGTGCTTGACCCTATAAAAATACAATAAACTAAATAAATAATTAGACTTATATTAGCATGCATATTATTTAAGCCCACCAATGAGTTGAAGCCGTCGACAACTCGGTCAACGAGTAGCACCCTTAAGACTGTAAAGATGCACTAGACTAACTTTGGTGTGACGTATTTTACGGCTTACTTTCTAAATGTACCATTATTTACTTGGCTTTATAAGCTGTAAAAGTCTCGATAAAACGAAGTTTAGAACCTGAGCATAAGGCATTGTGGCTGTTAAAAAAGGTGGTGAAGAAACCTAGACTGTAGTTTTTAACTAAATTGCCAACAGGTAAAAAATCAGTACCCCGTGTCCTAATCAAAGGGATCAATCGCGTGACGCGAGTCAACGCCGCAAAGGGGCGAGGCACATACAAACTTTATATGAGGCTTGCAAAGGGGCGAACCTTTGCGGCGCTGGCGACGATTTGTTCGAGAAATCGGAAGACCTGTCGACGCGGCGACGCATTCAAGTTCGCCGAACAAAATAAACGCAAGAACCGCGTGTTCGCGCCACGGTCACTTTGGTTAGGACACGCCCGTAATCAGTGCTCTTTTTTTCTCTGTATGAAAAGAGCCCTTTACTGTACAATTTCTAGTCCAGGTTTCAACGACATTTTCGAATCAAGGACCTATTCTTAATCTGGAAAACTACCAGGCTTGTAAAAAAAAAAACAAACGAAGTCGACTCCACCCCACTCGTTTACAACCAAGGTGGCCACTCCAATAATTCAAATTCAATAATTCCTACAAATGAAACGCCTCCGCTCGCGTCTCCAACAGTTTTATATTTCTACGTCGAGAGAAAGCTTCGAAACTTTCTACTTTTTTCTACCCTCACAGTTTGAAATGGAAGAAATGTTTTCCGAGTTGATTTTAGAAACCGACTATTGATTTTTGGTGAATTTCTAGAAGTTTTTTTACAACGTTATTTATACTTATAGAAAGAAAACATTTAGTTAGAAATTTTCTTGCTCAAACTATGAAATCTTTGAAATGTTATGATTAGTTTAACTGGATTCGTAGACTTTTGGGCCCGAATACAGAACAGAATCAAAAGTAAAATAGTAGATTACGTAGGTGAATCGAAGAACCAATGTCAGATTCTCGGGTATCGGAATAACTTTACTTTTAATAATTAATTTCTGTCTGGTGGCATTTATGTTTGATGTGGAGGGGCTTGTGGCTAAGTAATAACAGCCGCACGGGTCGATCGATCAGGATAACCTAAACTTGCCGCGGTTGGTCCATGGATGGATGACCATATTTATATACTAAGACGAAATCATGTTAAGCTGTTGGTCTCGGCTGTCATTCGTGGATTTTTTACAGTCGTGACCGGTCGCCAGAAGCCCGAAAGTCTGACAACTAGTCATACCGAGGGGTATCGTATTACTCAGTAACTGGGTTGTGGAGGTCAGATAGGCAGTCGCTCCATGTAAAATACTGCAGTTAGACTGGAAAAGACGAGGCAGATGATGGTGTCAACCATTCTTAAAATGTTTTGTTTTTTGTTTGGTCCTTTCATGAAAACTGAAACCTTTCCTCTTAAGTTCGCTATATTACTCAGAAAATTACAAATAAAATCAGTTTAGAATACTTAACACAATTTCTCACGAGAGTATTTCAATACCCAATGCTTCTCTTCCAAAAAGGCTACACTTACATAATATTATGAGAGCCTCGCATAAGTAGGCACGTATGTAGATGCTCGCTATTATTAATTAAACGTGTGCAGGAAATGAGCACGTGTTTGAGCATTTACAATTTATTTCATCATTACCTTGTGTAAAGATCATCTTTTTGACTAGATGCGACCGTGTATAGGATATAATGTTATATTTATATACCTACGTAAGTACTGAATGCTACGTGCTCTTAATTTTTCAGTACCACATACACAATGTAGTGTTAGTCTAGTATAGTAATAATACATAAATAATATCTTATTCGCGATCTCCTGCCTTTGATTATAAAATGTAAGTTAAAACTAGTTCCCACAAAAACAACTTAATTATCTCGTAAAACAGGACTTCCTCTCTCCTACCCTTTTTCTGTGCCCTACAGGGTCCATAATGATCTAAATTATATAGTTACCACCTAAGTACACATTATGGTAAATCAATAAATATTTTGAGTATTGAGTATAGTGGTGCGACCGTCGGACTGTCAAGTCATAGGTCTCGAGTTCGAACCCAAGACACGCACCTCTGACTTTTCGGATTTATGTGCGTATTATCACTTGCTTCAAAAACGGTGAAGGACAACATCGTGAGGAAACCGGTATGCATGAGAGATATTTCTCGACGGCATGTGAAGCGAATCTGTCAGCGGCCCATGGACGACACAAAACCTCTGACACCACGTTTGTCACTAACCGTATGAAAAAGAAAGAACTAAGACACTTCTTTTATAAAAACCGAATCAGCAGTGACGGTACTTAGATTGAATTCCGATTCCGATTCCGATTCCGATGAATTTTAAACAAGCTGCACTTCTACAAACCTTCCTAAATGGCTAAACTAAGCCTAGTACCTATGAACTATTTTCGTAGGCATAACTTGTACTGAAACGACAAAAAGAGAGATATCTCGCCACGGCCGCCACATCCCAACTAAACTGAAAGATTGTCGAATTTAGAGAGAGTATTCAACGCACTTTAATTAATTGCCATAGACTTTTAATATGAATTTAACCTGTATTATCATTCAACTATTAAAGTTTAGCATATACACTTAAACATTCACCCCAATTAACAACTAAACCACTTCACTACTTAAACGTTCAAAAAAGGTTCTAAAAAAAAAGTGAAAAAACTTTATTCATACAATCCTGCTGATCGCCCCCCGTCTGCGGGATTGATGATAAAATAATACGGGAAGGTACCGGTTTTTACGTTAAACCGACGTTGACAGTGAGAAATGGCCAGATTAATTTCTTCCCCGTTTATTTGTTGGAGTTACAAAGTCGCTTAGTTAGTTGAAAAATTTTCGAGTCGTTTTTTGGGAGGAGGTGAAAAAATAAGCTGGAAGGGAAACGGGAGTACTTTTTTAGTTTTCTGTGCGAAAAGAAAATTTTGAGACGAAAATCGTTAGTAAACGTTTATACAAAGCAAAACATGATTATGGAAAATAAAACAGAAGTAACTGAAAGGACTTATCGACGACATAAATAAGACAGGGCAAACTAGATATGAAAAACGGAAAACTGGGTGATAGGACTTTAATCGGGTAAGCCTTATGTCCAGCAGTAAACTTTAATAGGCTGAATTGGTTTGACTAGCTGAAAGACTTATGTTCAGAGTGCCATTCGGTAACGTTCACTTACGCTTATTTCTCGTAATTGCACCTACCACTGCATCATTCCTTCATTTTTCATTCTTTTTACCTATCGTGGTATAGTAATCTTATTCTAGGTGCATCGTCTTCACATATAATTATATAATTAATGTATACAAGATATTTTGAACATATTTTAAAAGAGTAACGGTGGAGTTTCTTGCCCATTCTTATCCATACGAAAACTACCTTTTGGAATGGGCGACTAGAATCAATTTTTTTTTTTTTTTTCGTACACATGTTTACGTTCATAAGTGCCTTTTTTGTGCTTAATTGAAATAAATTATTTGACTTGACTTGACTTGACTTGACACTGTTTGTCTCTGCATCACCCAAAGGTTGACGGGTAGAAAACGCCTGTGGCATTAAGTCCGCCTTCTATACATTTCTGTGCTTGAAGTATTAAATAAATAAATATGCCTAGTTTCACTAACACTATGTGACCTAAATGAATGCCTAGATAAAAGTTCACTGTTTTGGACTTTCAATGCTTGACTCGGTGGAAATGAAAATAAATGGTTTTTTTTATCCTGTAAATAGGATACCAGAATCACTTTTACACGTCAAATAAAAAAATAAGCTAGATTGAGTCGACATATCCTATCTGACTACCTCTGAGAAGAAATGGCGAAACAAACTCAGGGGTCAAAGTCTCTTTTATAGTCCAGACAATAATCTTGGTCAGGCCATTCAAATTCAATTTTTTTATTGTAGTACACAGGTAAAATTATGGTTTTACAGTTTATAAAGTGAAGTACATCTATGACCCGCCTTTAGGAATACAATACTTAAAGACTTCAACATTAGAGCAGTAGTCACTAATTTAGTACCTTTAAATTAGTCAATAATAAGAAACAATAATTTAAAAGATTCAATAATTTAATTTAATAGTAATTGATATAGTAGTCAGTAATTTGTTAATATTTAGAACAATAGACAATAATTTAATCATATTTAATATAGTGATTACTAACAGCTAATCAACGAAAAAAAAGATATAATAAAGAATAATAAAAAACTGGAACTAATAACGATTACAATAGATTACAATCTGTCATCTAAGTACTCATTAACAGAGTAATAAACCTTCTTATACAATAGTTTTAATAAAGCTGTTTTGAAATCTTCTCTTCTTCTTTTCGTGTGGTTAGTAAACTAACCTGGTGTCAGAGTTTTAAAGCCGCCCACGGGCCTCTGACTTGGCTTCACATGCCGTCGAGAAATATCAAATAGGTATATATTATTATTTATTATTTTGTTATATATTTTTTGAAATCAAGTATTTCATTTTATTTTTATTTTTCAATAGGAAGCTTATTAGGCGACTAGAATCAGTAATTATTATTTTTTGTAAAGTTTGACGTTCAAAAGTGCCTTTTTGTGCTTAATTGAAATAAATTATTTGACTTTGACTTTATTATAGATCTTAGGGGCCATTACAAGAAGACTTTTCGAAAATAAGGCAGTTTTGTGTGGAATGGTACATATCTCTGTTGCGACGTATAGATTTTAGTGTTTTAAATATATGAAAATTGGATTTTACAAATACTGCTGATTATATGAGGACCATGTAGAATAGTGTCTGAAATAATCTTACAGATTTGAGTGGAGCTGTCCAGTCAGTGCAAGCATTTGTCAGTAATCGTGGAGCTCAACTCAGAACTTAAGGAGCTCATAGATTTACACCTTTCAAATTGCGAAGTGATGTTTGACTGCAATGGACTGAATTGATGGCTTGATCCATGTTTAGCAGTTGACATATAAACTCATATAGGCAACATCCTTTATCGCGATATCAGAGTTTTCTGCGACACTAGCTTATGGGTACATACATATATAAAAGTCCGCCAACAACCATCGGGCAAGTAGCCCACCAGACACAAAACCCGTCTGGTTGGAGATCGTTCCTTTTCAATGGAGAACGAGGAACTTTCCACACTGTTCCTAATACCTCTAAAAACCAATAGCAAAGAAACATTGAAAAATACAAACATTTTCATTTGGAGTCGATGGTAATAGTAAAAATATTCTATTATCTCAAATGAGTTGGGCCTAGTAGGTGGCCACGACAAACGCGACATCAGTGGCGTTTATTAAACCCTCAGAAGTGCAGGTGTATGGACACTTTGGACTCTCCTCATGGGGCATGGTTTGTTCAGGATACAAAATACAAATATTACACACAATAGATTTCAGGACGAAAGGCCTTTTCCGAGCTAAATCGAAGCTCATCTATTTACATCTAAATACCTAACAACCAACACAATAGAACACAAGTAAGGAGTCGTAATTTTAAATCCGGCAATAGAGCGGACGGCTATAGTATAATGCCTTCGTCACAAAAAATACGAGAAACGAGCAATTCTCTCGATTTTAGCACAATAGTCTCGGTGTTTGGTCCAAGTTGAAAGCAGAAGGCGACTGTATTGAAAAGCTTTACCTACAATGCGAGTAATTTCGCTGAGTAAAACTCGTACAAAAAAGTAAGTACCTAGTATTTAGAAGAGCTTCTATTGAAAGGGCTATTTGTTGTTGTGATTTTGTGTTGAAAGTAGTGAAATTACAGACAATGTCTCAAACATTCACTCTGTTAACACAACAGGTAACTACTGAATCCATAAGGCATTTAAACTTACCGGTGTCAATCATCTACTTTCCATTACTGATGACACGCTCTCTTTCCAGCCTAAACAATCTCCAAATTCCCGTCAAGATAAAAATGTAATAGTTTTCATATTGGTAGGATATCCTGAGACATTTTTTTCTAAGTATTTTTGAGAATTATGACTTTCAACTCTGTTGCTAGCTGAAAACGCAATGCAATTTAGTACGTAGTCGTAACTAATTCTACATTATATTTGAACTTTATATGTGGTGCTGCATGTTGTGTTTGAAGTAATAGAAAAGTCAGAAATAAAACCTAAAAATTTCAGCTTCGCTTAATTTTACATACTAATGGCTTGGTACTTTCACGATGTCAATACGAGTGTACCGGAAACGGGAATATTCCCCCGCTGTAAGCTCAAAGTTCACGCCACATGCTAACACAGACAAGCAGAGAGTAAACGAAAGAATGAGTAACGCAGCGCAGTTTCTAAGATGTCGTCTATTAAAATAATTGCACAAAAGTTTACGCAGTAAACTATGTGCTGTTATCTCTTGCAGCTAGGGATGGGACGGTGTCGATAGAGTTGCAAGGCCGGTTGATTTTACTTTTATGAATTTATTTATGTAATTTCTTTTGTTTTTTACATTCCAGTTAATTGGTAACGAGCATGAATCATTGTCATCTGCCTAGCTTTTTCCCAACTATGTTGTAGTCAGCGTCTAGTCTCGCCGTATGCAGTTAAATACCAGTAGTTTATATGGAGCGACTGCCTAACACGATATGCGAGCACACTTAAACCATTATACTTGTATAATTTGATACTAGCCCCTGCCGCTGATGCTGCTGTAGTGGCATCTACATCGCCACATGCGGACTACCCATCAAAGGCCTGACATCACACAAAATCATGACGTCACACAAATCCTGCATCGCGCAATTAAAGTTTACCGCGCGAACAACACATATTCAGGGTGTTTGGCAGAACGTTGAACATACGAAAATAGTGGATAGGTGGTATCACACAAGGGATGTTTTGCTAGAATTGGCACTCCTACATCTTTTTTTGAAAATTCAAATTGAAATTAAGATTTAAGTATTTTTACATCTTTCTGTAAGTTTGAGGACTCATAACTTTTTTTCTAGCTAACATATGAATAAAACAATAGTTATAAAAGAATCTGCCATTCAAACAACATTAAAGATTTTAAAAAAAATATTGCCTGTTTTACCTATTTTTAATAAAAAATACACTTTAAAGTTAAGAAAATGGTGAAACTAGAAGAAAGCAAAAAAATGTTTTTAAAAAATATCCAGGTGGCTAGGGCCAAATAAATGAGGGCTGAGTAAGTAGCAGATAACCCCACCTATACACCATTTTCGTATGTTCAACGTTCTGCCAAACACCCTGTATAACATACCCGACATCAATCGTTGGGCAGTCGCCCGCCAGACACGACACACGGAACAAAAGGAACACACTGTTCCGCATACCTCTAAACTGCTTTCGTGTTAATCAATCAGTAAGCAAGGTGGAAAGATCTTTTTCTCAGGATGCACTGGATGTAATTTAGTGTCATTTGAAGATCGTGCCATGTCATGAAAATGCTATTCATCTTATGGCATGCCAATGGGGATGCCAATATGAATTTAGATTGCAGCATGCCAATGGCCCAAGAGATGCTTATAAAATGGGTTCAGACCCATGTTACAGATAGTGCCATCCACGACGACGCGCCCCACTCCGCGATTACAGTACTGTAAGCTGTACTTTAATACGGAGCGGAGCGGAGTTGCACTATCTATAAAACAAATATCAGCATCCACAACCGCAACCACAGACACAGATTACGTAATGTCTCTCATATTATATAAATTAATCTATGGTAATGTCGCAACACTGAGTAAATTACGCAATATTTTCTATGGTTCGAGGCCTTGACATCAACCAATGAACAACATTTCCAGACGTTTTTTGTAGGTTGAATGAAAGAAAAGAAAGAAAACAACAAAAACAAATGTTTTTTTTGTGCAAAATAAACATATTTTCTTTATTTTTTCTTTCTTTTCTTTCATCCTCATTATACGTAAAAAAATATAATAATATATGAATATTGAATAGATTAATTATGTAACTATAAAAACAAGCGAGAGAAACTGACCTTTTCAATAAAAAAACATAACCTATTAGCTATCTAACCTTAACAAAATAACGACTAATATTTCTGACATGAATAATAGTAACCCCATATCTCCTTTTATCGCAATATAATGCAAAAACAAGCTTGAAGATTTTATCGACGTTTTTACAACGTTATTAGGGTCCTGCCCTTAGGCACTAAAATATTATTGCCCGTTTACTTTGCAAAGGCCATATTTTATATAAAAACCTTTGAAAAGAACCTTCCCAATCTCGTTACGTTTTGTTTGTACTGTTTTCTTATCTGAATATAATAAAATCGACGTAATGGATTCGATGAAAAAGATTCTGCTTAATGTAAGAACATAGATTATTTAAAAAAAGGTTTTGTTTTACATTTTAATAATTATATCAGCTTATACAAAATTATCTCGCAAGCAAAGCCTGGATGAGGCGAGCTCAGAAGTGGGGGGTTGGCACGAGAAAAGAGAGACGTATGCCTGTGTGAAGTCGGGCTGCGCATGATCATACAAAATTATCTTACTAAAGAACCTCTTCTGATACAGAAAAGGAAAAAGCATTTACCACCACAATCGTTCGGTTGCTTTTGTTGATTTTCATTTAATTTAAAAAAAAACAAGGTTGTCCGTTTGCTTCAAGGGGGTTGGCAGAAACTACAGAATGGCACCTGCTACGACCCTTACATACCCCGTTTGCTTCATTTCCGTTCATACAGCTGTCATACACGCACGCCGGTTGTGAGTACTATGCACCTGACCTTTCAGAAGAACATCACCAATAAGGTTACTATTATGTCCTTCCAGGGCGTCTCCCATGGCGTTACAGATCTGTACTTGTACCATTAAAACCTTTTATTTTTATTTCCGTGGAGTCATTGGAGTCCAAAAGATGTTACGAATTTATTTGTTACCAACTATCAATGTTCCTTGTAAACTTATTTTTGTTTGATCATAAATTTACATTAACATTAAAATTATTCTGACACAAAGCTGAAAGAAAAACTTTCCAGGCCAGGAAAACATAGTTTACATATTCAGAATTATCGAAATTAAAATCTTTCACATTTCCGATAATACCTACCTAAAACAACCTCGATACGGCCAACTTCTTTCACCACTAAACAAAAACCTTTTTAACTATATCGATATCTTATTCTCCCTCCGTATCGGCCCGAACTATCAAGTATGAGAATATATTTATAAAAAAAACTAAAAATAAATGGCTAAAATATGGGTTATACCCATGGAAATCTTCCATCGCTCAGCATAATGCTATGGCACGACACAGGGCCAAATCGTTTGGTTTTATGCACTTTTTAACATCGATATCGACGACTGATAACGTCACAACACTATTTTTAATTTGATCACATTGCACAGCGGACAACAAAGGAGGTTTTCTTTCACTTTAACGCTCATTTGACTTCAACCCAGGACCATGAATCGTCGTATCTTTTAAACTTTTTTTTCTTTTTTCTTTTAACTTTGCAACTTTGTCAAGCCCTCGATAAGAATTGCGCTTGCAAAAATATTATGTTGGTTCTTTAAGGAGTGATGTTTTCATTTACGGTACAAAGACGAGGAAGACTTCTTTATTTAGTATCATTATAAAATGCTATAGGGTCGATGATTCGTTCACGTTAGCGGTTTAACATCACTAATGACGAGAGTATTATAATATAATGGGTAGACTTATTGGTGATTCTTTTTCAGAAAGGTTAGATCAGTCGCAAACGGCGTGCGTGTATGATAAGCAGTGCTATTCTGTAACCATCTCACCGTGAAAACTTAGGTAAAGTGAGCTGTCAGTCCCTAGCAGCAGGTGGATGGATCTGTCATATCACTTCAAGCTCACTTCACCTAAGTTTTCACGGTGAGATGGTTACAGAATAGCACTGCAGATGTATGAACGTAAACGAAACAAAAGGAGTAAGGATCGTAGCAGGTGGCGTTCTGTAGTTTCTGCCTACCCCCATGAGGAAGGCGTGAGTTTATGTTTGTATGTAATGCGGGAAGAAACGACTGTGACGTCATAACATAACAACACGACTTATTCCTCAAAGGAGCAGCGGTTATTAGTATTTCCTCCATTTCGCCAGTCTCATTTTTTTTTTCACCTATTGGGCGAGCTCCTTGGTAATACACAACTCGCGGACTCCTACTGAGAAATTCCTATTGGGAAATCCTAATAACACTTTGCCCGACCTGAGAAGCGAACCCAAGACCTCATGCTCAGCAGTAGCGCTTGCGACCACTAGAACAATATGGCCGTCACAACACTTCCACCATCTTTTATTTATAATCAGAGCTCACCCATCATTCATTCCACCTCATTCATTACTCATCGTCATACAGTTAACCCCGTACAAAATTCTAAGCTACAGAATTTAATAATAAAGCACATATCCTTGCTCGCATTAGGAGACATCAATCGACCTATAGGCACGTACGTATAACGTGGCATTCTTAATTAAAACATCGTACCACCAAGGAAAATTGAATTTTGCAAGAATAAGGCTCACGAGGAGTTGTGTGGTGCTGGATGTGGCTTCAGTTTTTTATCCACTGGTGCATCACGAGGAGTGTAAGAAGTGTTTTATCTCTCTGTGTGTCTGTTTGTTTTATCGTAGCTCTTAAATTAATGAAACGGTGTTTCAAGGGGATTTCGGTTGAACGCTTATTTAAATGAGGATGGTAGAGCAGTTTTTATTATAGAAATTATATTTATGACCGTTTTATGATGGCAAAAAAAATATTAGGCAAAAAAAGTCTATTTCAATATGTCAACTACATATATTTTTTTGACAGCCTTGTTGGTCTTGTGGTCGCAAGCGTGACAGCTGCTGCGCTGGGTTGTGGTTCCTAATTTCAATTCTTAGGACGGACTAAGTGTCGTTATGATTTTCTCAGGAATAGTCAGGATCTAAATTTTTGGGTGATTAGTGGCAATAAGCTCGCCCTATTAAATTGTGAGTGTTTTAAACACCTCTGCATAATCTGTCCAGAAACACACGCGTGATAGTATAGGTCCCTACGGTTTCGTCCCCAATATCATGCTCCAAGCCAATTCCAGGCACTCTATATCAGTGTAGGACTAATGGTAAAGGGAATTAGGTCGCACTCCGCAATTTTTCATTCTGTCACCGCGGGAGTTCTTTCACACGCCTCGGAAAATTATGGCCACCGATACCGTACGGTGATACAGGTACATGTACTGTGTGTTGGTAGGAGGGTATGTTAACTTCACATTATATCTACCCTTGTTTTAAATTGCCTGATCACGGCTTTGTCGGTAAATTTGCTGTCAAATCCCGTCGAAGCTGTTGATTACTTAAAAACGGAAGAATTATTGGCGATTGAATTTGCTAATGTTAGAGTGTACAGCAGCACACACCGTTGCATGACAAGCATAGAAACGGGTTTTGTCGACGGAAGAATAGACAAAATTACAGAATTTCCGTCACTTTGTCTATTCTTCCGTCGACAAAACCCGTTCCTATTGTGTTCATGCTAAACGTGCAGAAGAGGCTTTCGGAAACCAGGGGCCCTACCATCACCTCTTTTAGCAGCATTATTTTAATCTTACTTGAGCGTGGGAAAGAGATGGAGCCAGACGCTTTGTCTATTCTTCCGTCGACAAAACCCGTTCCTATTGTGTTCATGCTAAACGTGCAGAAATGGCTTTCGGAAACCAGGGGCCCTACCACCACCTCTTTTAGCAGCATTATTTTAATCTTACTTGAGCGTGGGAAAGAGATAGAGCCAGGACGTCCTGTATAGCTCCACTTCTTTCTCGCACTGAAGTAACAATACTGCTTAAAGAGGTGTTGGTTGGCCCCCTGGGCTGCTGCCATTTCTTTAACTGTTCATTAACATATACCTACATAAACCTTGAAAACATAACACTCTTTTTTTGGGCAGTCGTGTAAAAAGTGATCGTTATAACTTTTTGTAAAAGAAGAACTAGTGACATATCAGTCATAAATAGTAACTCTCTGAAATCAAAAGGAACGGATAAAAATGAGAATAAATTCTATCTCAAAATCCAAAACAAAACTAAAAACCTCCCTAGCAACATGAAAAACGATACAAAATCCCACTACAACTATCTGTAACACCTACCTACCTACATAACACCGGTACACCTGCGCTATACATAATTAATTGTTTTAATTCTCTGTGTTCAGGCTCACATGGACTTAACGTTAACGTACACGTTTTCCAGCTTATAGTACGTGTAGATGAATAGTTTCTACGGGGATTGATTGATTTACTAGTGTGTGGATGTGGATGGGTATCCGATTTTTTATGGCTAACAATCGGACACCTATGCACTACCTTTACACATATCCAATAACTTCTCAGGAGGGCGAGTCAGACTCTTACTGACTAAAACCGACTCGTGTTCCTTCAGTTGCCTGTTTGTTGCCAGGGGCCACGGTATCCCTTTCGAACTTTCCCGCGCCCCCCTTCAAATTGTGGGTCCCTGACTTTGCTTTCGCTTGGTCGCTCCGCTAAAGTAGCTGACCAAATTGGGAGCTCCTACAAATTGGGTGCTCCACCAAATTGTGAGGTACACCAAATTGGATGCTTCACCAAATTAGGATCTCAGCGCTGTATGGAGTCTCACTCTTACGGCACCAGTTCCGTTATTAGTGACGATTACCCACACAGCAAAAACTTTGCGAGCATATTAGTGCTATTGTGGCGGCATCTACATCGCTACATGCGGACTAATCATCAAAGACCTGACGTCACACAAAATCCTGACATCATAAAAATCCTACATCGCTCAATTAGAGCTAACCGCGCGATCGACGTATATAAGACTATCCGACATCAACCATTGGGCAGCACCGCCCGCGTTGCTAGACCGGCCTTTGCTGGGCCTTCCCTAGGGAACTAGGGATTTCACCGGACACGGGCCAGGTCGCACGGGCGTCGAGAAGCACTTCGGGCGCTCTCATAGATACACCCCAGAAACAGACCCCAACGCGTTGAAGGGAGGCAAACCTTTCGGTGAACAGGTGTGCATAAAAAGCACTCCCACCTCCTTCTAGGAGGGGCAGGGGAACCCAATGACCGGCTCCCGATTTCGTGGGCCGAGAGAAAAATCACTCGGGCAAGGGGCCAAAGAAGCCCCAAAACTGACTCCTCGACGACTTTGCGACGTTCATTGGGCAATTGCCCGCCAGACACAAAACTCGCCTGGTTGCAGGATCCTCCCTTTTCTATAGTGGATGAGTGAACTTTACACCTTGTTCCTCTTACCTTCATTTTTAGGCAATTGACGACTTGGACGTCTCTCTGCTGTCTCATGTTGCCTCTGTAGGCCACAGTCTTTTGTTTTTGTTTTTTATTTTGGTATTTTTCTTTGAATTTAGTCTGACCTGCTGCCGTGGGTCTTGTTTTGTGTCCAACCAGTAATTTAGTGTTGCTTGAGTCTAAATCCAGCTGTAACCACTTCCCATCAAAACCCTTCGCATATTTGCAAACCTATTACATAAAACACAACCGTTTTTAAAAGGGTAGATAATATTGTTGTTAATTTTAAAATAAACAATGTTCTGTATTCTTTAAACGTTTACGTAAAGGGTGCCCTTGGGTGCCACGTTTATAATAAATGTAAGCCTTTCACACACAGGTGACTACAAAAGGCTTTTGATAATAAATGCCTTTTAATGTTAGCCTGATATTTTATGTAATGAGATGAAAATAGACACCAGTTTTAAATATGGTGCAAAATAAAGCTAAAAATCCTAACTATTATTATTAATTCGAAAATGAGTTTGCTTGTTTGTTACGCTTTCACGCTAAAACGGCTGAGCAGATTTGGATGAAATTTGGCACATAGGTAGACCATGACCTGGATTTGGATTATATATACTTTTTATCCTGATATTCTCATGGGATCGAGAGTTATGCGGGTGAAACCGCGTGGCGCAGCTAGTAAAAAATAAATTAAACAAATAATTTTCGGGGCCAATAAGGTATAAAATGTGGGGCGAACCTTGTAAGGCGAATGCTAAAGAAATTATAAAAATAGTAGTTTATTTTTGACCTACTGCAAGATTGAAGCATCTTCTCATACAAAGTAGGAGCGAGCATTGATCACCACGCTTGCTCGAAGAGAACAAGCGTGCTGATCAATGCTTCTCTTGTAACAGCACGAACTATAAGAGAATAGCTAATAGCATGATCAGCCTATAGTGGGAACTGCTAGGACACATGCCTCCGCTCTGTGAGAGGGTATAGGCCGCCACGCGGACCTAGTTCGGGTTGGTGGATGTCACATGTCTTCGAAGAAATTTTCGGTATATGCCAGTTTCCTCACGATTTTTTCCTTTACCGTTTTGAGAGCAGTGGTGATGAAATAGTTTAAACAAACGTTAAACAATGTTACCACTGGGACCACTGAGAATAGCTACTGCTTATAATATTAGCTAGTCAGCAAGATGGCAGCTGGGCTGACTTTCCAGGTGACCTAAACAAGTGACAATCGCTTTCAAAGCCTGTCGTATTTCTACAACGATTTTCAACAGGATTGACATAGGCTTCTCGATAGCTTATGTCAGTCCCATACATTTTTGACCTTTCCATTATCGTTATCACTGATAGAATATTTAGACATTAATTAAATATGGGAAACATTTAACTGACCGTCTAAAAACTTAATGACGTTGTATTGATGAATATACTTTTTTTTAAATTAATGAACCTCTTTATACTTTTTGGACTACAAACTTTTTTTTTAAATAAATGAGCCGCTTTTTGACTTTTTGGCCTTTTCAGATACCCCGACCAAACAGATTAGGTAAAGTTAGAACTGAAACCTACCCCGCGCAAGCCAAATTGGTCGCAACTAAGCAAATGCTGCAACCAAATAGATTAGGTTACAAAAAGAGGCGCATTAGTTAAATGGGAATTATTTGAGGTTCGATAAAAATATTTTTTCAACTGCCATTAAGTATTGCCCCTCGTGTAGGTTATTCTAATTAAACTTACCGCTAAAATATGTTCTCTCAAAACTAACAATTAATTTTCGTATGATAAGCTGTCTGTATTTACCAAACCAAGCGAAAGTTTGGCTTTCGGAAATTTTAATTTTATTCATTAAATATTAGGATCCTATTAAGGGTCGTGTTAAACATTCTAAATGTAAACAGTGCAGCCAAAACAATCGCGATGCGATGTAAAAAGTCTTTAATGTTCAGTCTAACTACGGTAATCCGATTATAACGTAGTGATGGGGCGTGGACTGCATTTTTATCGATAGATTAATTACGTACATTATTTTAGTAAGATTCCATTATGTATGTCGCTTTTAGTAGTTGTTAATTTTTCTATTTCATAAATGATATTATTATGTGGAATATTCATATAAACCAATAAAGCTATTTATTACTGTCGGCTTTATTTTTTTCGGCTGTCATGGTATGCATGTAATGCGGAGGAGTGAGGAAAATGTCGTGAAGAAAGTTTTGAGTATAAATGTGGATGTCTTTATAAAGGAAAACCAAAGAAATGATGGATGGACTGTGTGAAATATGATATGACTAGAAACGGGGTGACTACCAAGATCACGGCTAATAGAGAAGTATGGAAGCAAAATACATGTAGCGCCGACCACAAATAAATTGGGATAACAACAAGAGAATGATGGTTTCTCTAAAAAAAGTAAAAAATAAATGTAGCGTCAAAAACATAGATTTTTCCCTCATGATATAGTTAGTTATCTTAACTTTTTTATCAAAAATACTAGGAACAAAATTCTTACTTCATAGTTTTTACAGAATCTTATCATTTTGCTTGCCCGTCACACGCCGACATGAAATATTTATCGGCGGCGCTGAAAAATTGTGTTTACGTTTACTGAGTCACAAGTAAGCTGAAATAGCTGACAAAATTTCTTATATAAAGTAATCTAGTATATTATGATGTATTATAAATTCTCGTCATGTCCTGGGCCTACGATTTTTCTTGTATCGTGAATATTGCTTGCTTAACAAAAAATAATCATAGCGGTAAAACTCGGTGATAGTTTGCGGATCATAGATCTAACTCGCACCACACACACTCGCCTATGAATGTGTACCATTTGCATAATGATAACTAAAAGTAAATTGCATAAAAAGAGCAGTGAATCTATCGACAAAATCAATACTCAATTTGAAAAATAAAATGATCAGACAGTCATACTCTTTCAGATAAAATAAAATAATACACAGCTGTTAAATAAGAGTAATTATTTATGAACCGCTGTTTCAATAAATAAGTTTATCGACAAATCCCCGTCGGATTTCGGCACCTCATCACTAAACCAACAAAAACCTTCAAAATGAATATTCCAACTAATTAAAGGCTTAAGCGAAAAAATTCGCGTAAAATAAAACCTAACGAAAAGTATAATTTGCGCTTATAATTCCTCTTTGTGAAACTCATTGAAAATCACACAAATGCGGAATAAGAAATAAAAAGAACGTTATTAAAAACTCGAAATTAATATGAAAAATTGGTAGCAGTAACATTTTCTGTATTGAGTGGAGTTTTGGTAATAAGAAAAGTTTGTTTACTGGTACGTAAGTAAGAGTATTTTCTGACATTTAATGCAGTGCCACTTAAGCTCGCTGTAGACTGTGCTGCTAGCACACGTACCTACTTACCTCTACAGCGTCGATCAGAAATGTGTGGTTATATTATGTGTGATCTCACGCTGATGGCAATGTATATTTTATTGTTTTTAAATTATTTTAGTTTATTTTAACTGTTATGCAATAATCAATATACCTTAATATATATATCTATACCCTGAAAATGTCACAATTCGGACCCCCAAGATACAAGCAAAAGCCTTGTTTGGGGGTCACCGTTCAATCTGTTCTTGATAAATACGAAAGCGACTTTATTTGTTTGTTACGCTTTCCCGCTAAAATGGCTAAACGGATTTGGATGAAATTTGGCACATGGGTAGACCTAGGTTAGGACACAAGAAAATTTTTATCCTTATATTCTTACGGGATTAAGACATATGCGGGTGAAAGTGCGGGGCGCAGCTAGTTAAAAAATTTGCAATTTGAAAATATTTAAGTTACATTTGGGTTGAGTAGGTCTTGAAGTTTTTTTATGGGACGGCTGATTATTTTTTCGGGATTACGAGGTTGGTCCCATGGACACACGCCACACCCTTAACACGCAAGTATCTTGCTCATGGCATAAAATAAAGTTGAACTTGAACTTTTATTTTGGCTTCAGACTATTGTATGCCACAGGCAACTTAACCCTAGAACCGTACCGATAAAAACGTTCAAGTACCCAGGGGTGCTGGACCCCTGGGTACTTGAACGTCTTTATCGGTAGGTAGCTCTAGTACCTAGGTACCTCTAACAGAAAGTATGAAATAAAACGTCATTAAGTACTACGAAATTGATTAAAATCAACATAATTATTTAAGACTCTTATGGTACTAACATAAGCCTTACTTATAAGTAACACATCTTTATAAAAATAAGTTTTTAATTTACAATATTGACATATTTTTACTGTGGTCCGCTTTTTCCCAAGTTGGTATATTCCCAATATTTATTTAAAGATACATCGGCAACCAGGGGTACTGGAGTACCCCAAGCGCAGCTTACCACCGACCTGACGCTCACAGGACATTCGACGCTACCCCCGCCCCGCGCAATTACGCGATAGCGCGAAAAAATCGGTTGAATAGTTTAAAAGTAATCACATTTTTTTTTTTTTTTTATATCCCAATTTACGATCCTAGGGTTAATCGCACCGTGCAAATCAGGTTTGACTGTTTTCATCATGCAAACACTTTTTAGCTTAGTAAAAGAACCTTTAAGGCAAGCGAATGCGCGACGCATTGCAAAAATCTTCATTTAAAAAAAAATGCTTTTATTTACAGACTACACAGGCCCACATTGTGTTAGTATCTAAATTATCTTATAAACTATGTTAGCATATGCTAAGAACAAAGATGATTAGGTAATTATTAATCGACCACAGATAGTTTCATTAATAACTTTCGTGCATATTGTATAAACTATAAACCATCGCACACTACAGGGTTTATATTGAAGACCTACTTATAGAGGCTGGTGCTAGTACCTGGTAATGCATAATAAATTATGCTAAGCGACGTCTGCAACGGATATAATGAAGTCAACGTTAACTATAATATTATCATCTATAATAATATTATCTGCCTAGCCTTTTCTCAACATGTTGGGGTCAGTTTACAGACTAACCGAATGTAGCTAAACACCGTGGTATTTTACATGGAGTAACTGCCTGTCCGATCTCCACCACCCAGCAACTGGGTAATACTATACCCAGAACTGGGTATACTATACTATACCGTTAACTAAATCGTAAAAGCAAAATTATCGAGACTAATAGTTATATTTTCCTTGAAATTCATGACTTTCAAAACTAGTCTAATTTGAAAGAAATAATTTAATTTTAACTCCAATCGTTTAAAATATATAGTTTATTTTTACAAGACTTCAGAAACGTTCTTGAAAAGCAAATAGTGATACCAGCTACACTATTATTATTATGTAGATAGTACCCATCCACTAGATATAATCTTTTGGTCCCCTTTACGACTCTCTAGGGAGAAGATAGGGTGACAATTTCTTAGTAAGAGATCTTGTGCTACAAACATGCAGCATAATATTGCTATCTATGTGAGGGAAATACGTCTTGTTGGAAAAATTTCAATCGTATCTAGTTAAAATTTAAGTTAAATACAGTCAGGGAAATAAATTCTTTATCAAATTTACACTACCAATTTGTCGTCTTATACATACAATTATTCTTATTCATAGAATGACGGTTATGATTTCATCTTACGGACAATTTAATTCGTTAAAGATCAACAATTAATTTCATATGTGATGAAAATGAAATTCAAGCTGTGTAACCATCAACTAACACATTAGTTATTTATTACTCAGCTGAATAGATTTTCTGAAATCTACAAAATAAAAACTTATTACAAAATTTTAAGTCGCTTTTTGTGGCTTCTAAACTACGCAGCGGATTTTGATGCAGTTTCCACCATCATTTAAAGCATTAATTGTGGAAAGTTTATATATATAATTATATAAACAATATTAAACTTACACATTAAAGAAATCCTGATGTTTTGTCAAGTCGTAAAAACGGTGCGAAGCAGAGGCAGGTCGCTAAGTCATACTATAAGAAAACGTCGAAATCTCGGAAAATATAGATATCGCCAACGCCTGTCACATTGCAATTTCATTTTAATTTTCCCCTTACTACAAAATTATTCTAAAGTTACCATCGACAAAAAGCCTCAACTACAAAAAAAAATACAAAAAAGGCAGCCTTTGACTCCTCAGCGGCAAAAATTGAAGCGTCCCCACTTTCTTAATGCAACGAATACGAAAAGAGGCAAAAAAAACGAACATGGCCGCTTCCCGCCTTTTTCGCGTACACCATTTATCGTTCGCGGAGGCGCGTTCGTTTCATGTTCACTGACATTACGTTACTTTTGCCAAAACTGCTGCAACTGACGTTTTATCTTTATGATTGAACTTGTGGCTTTTGAACGTGTAATTAAGTTGCAAAGCCTTTTTATGTGCTACAGAAGCTTTTTAAATTGGTGTATTTTTTATTTTCAGAGATGTTCATTTTAAACGTTTTTGTGATGGTGTTTTAATATAATTATTAAGCCTCGTTTTACACGCTACATATGTTTATAAAATGTTTTAAACATTTTAATACCGAAAAGTATTACGCTACTTTTCGGGATATATAGAGATACTATGCTACTTTGCATTCATTTCTGAAATGCTGGAAATATCACAACATTTTAATATAAATATTATATCTACGTAATAGTTAATGCTTTGATTAAGTATTTTTGGCTTAAATTAGTCCTGATTGAAGTGACTACTTAATTTTACATTTTTAATCATTTGATAACATTAACTTTCATATTCAAGATCATTTTATCTATAGAGTTAAATATATTCATCATTTAATTGTTTTAGGTATTTCTACATAAGGTCACCTAAGAAGTGTAGGGTCACGGTTCTTATCCTATACTATTAAATGAGCAATATTTGTAATCACCTTCTGAAAAACGGCACCAACGATTTCGATGAAAGTTGCAATATAGGGGTTTACCGGGGCGAAAAATCGATCTAACTAGGTCTCGTATCTGGGACAATTCGTTTTCTCCGTATTTTCACCCGAGCAGAGCTCAGCCCAAAGCTTAGAAGAAGATTGATACGTTAGAATAATTACATGGCAGCATGGAATTAGGAAGTACCTACTATCATGGCAGCACGGAATTAGTATGTACTATAAATTGAATTAGTATGAATTTTCCTATACTGTTATATGAGCATTACCAATTTTCACCAGAGCAGAGTTCGGTCGCCCTGGTACTAACTTTATTAATTAAATTAGTTATTGCCAATAAAGCATATCGGCAAAGTAAATAACTCAAATCAAACAAGACTTATTAAATAGACAGACATCCATTTAATAACTCTCGTCCGATTTATTTTCATCATATTTATTACTAAAATGGCGGTTATACAGTAGTAAGTTTTCATTGCATAAAGTGAACACGCTCTGAAAAGAGTCTGCTTGAAAGCTATGTTCATTACTTTGATCTCGACTATTTTATTTCATCAAGTCGAATTAATTAAAAGGCGTAAGGATATTTTTGGTTTACGTCAAAAGAGACTAATAGAAAATTTGCTGGGAATTTTAGATTAGAATTCTTGAAATTCTTTTGTGTTCTAAAAGTGGTATTAAAAGTGTAGGAATTTTACTACATTAACTCTGTGTCCACAATTATGATAATACATTATGTAGGTATTGAAATGACCTACTTTATTTTTCTTTTGCTTATTAAAGAAGTCAAACGCTACGGGGATTTTTTTTAAACCTTTTCATTACGCCCTCTTAGAAACATTTTCTTCTCCATTTTTTCTTACTACGGTGGTTAAGTTTGTGCGTTTACTACGTATCAGTCACAAAACTATACTCGTATTATATTATACGAAAATGTTTTGATAAATGTATGATGAATAGAGATCGGATATTCGGATGCATATTTACCAAAAGTTGAGGTGTTGGCTTTTATGGAAAGCACTTATTTATCGAAAAAAAACAGGGATTCCGAGATTGTCAAATTTAGAGTTCTGATTATAGAATCGAATGTATATTTACTTTCGTTCTGGGGGCCAACTACCACCTCTTTAAGCAGTATTATTTTGATGTTACTTCAATGAGAGAAAAAAGTGGAGCTATACAGGACGTATAGCTCCGTCTCTTTCCCACGCTCAAGAAATATTAAAATAATACTGCTAAAAGAGGTGGTGGTAGGACTCCAGGTGTTGGCTACTATGAAATGCATTTATTTATCGATCGCAAAAATGTTGCAATTCCCGAATGGATAAATTTAGTACTTTATGACTATATAAATGCTAGTTAATGGTATAAAGTAGGTTGCCAAATTGGCATAGAACATAGCGACAAACAACTCGGTGCCTTGAGTTTCCCTAAAAAATATTTACAGTAGTTACATTTTTATGTTATTACCGCAAAAGTAACCTTCATAGGTGGGTTGATAAGTGGTTTCCATACCATGTATTCGATTAGTTGTGCATTCCTAGATATTATTGGATTCCGGGACTTATATATTTACATTGTATAAATTCAATCTCTTAGTATTATATAATTGCATTGCATATAAATGTGAGCACTGTTTACCTACTTTAAATCTACCATTTACTGAGTACGTCTTTCATTGCTTGAATGTGCCCTGGCGGCTGAGAGTATGTCATGCTCACTCAAATGTCTCACTGGTGGTGGCGTGTGTGTTGGATCATTAAGTTCCCTTCAAAATGGTTGAGCTAAATGATGCTGATCCATGAGTCATGTTCCTGAACGGGCGCCGTCAGTGAGGACTGGTCATCTCTTAGCTGCCATGGCTTATTTTAATTTTTTAATTATTTTTGTTTTTATATTTTTATTATGGATGCTTTTAACGTGCACGTCTTTCTAAATTGTTCTCACATCGTGTAATTTCAACATAAATGATGTAACCAATATTTTGATACAATATTCTGATTTAAAAGAGTGTCCATGGAGTTTCTTGCCCGTTCTTCTCCATAGGAACCTACTACGCTTTGGAATGGGCTTCATCTTTCTGACTGACCGACCCCTTGACAATTAAAAAGTACCTGTAATTGGTTTATTTGAAATAAATTATTTGAGTTTGAGTTTTGAGTATATTAAGAAAAATATATTAATATATTTTTGTCTTAATATATAATTTCTTAATCAAAAATTAACTTTAGGTAAATATGCATCCAAATATCCGATCTTTAATGATGACGTAGCACTAGGTGGTACAATTTTATACCTACTCTCTAAGGGGGTATATGTTACAAAACATACATAATAAGACAATAACGTTCCCACTACTGGGACACAGGCCTCCTCTCTGTAAGGGGAATGAGCCATAGTCCACCACGCGGGCCAAGTGCGGGATGATGGACATCCCATGTCTTAGAATTTTTGTTTCTAGGACATGCCGATTTCCTCACTATGTAATGCCGATATTTTAAACGACAATTTTTAATCTATCTAATATATTAATTGTTACATTTTCTTTTTGTTTCATATTGGGCAAAGCAGCAAAGACAGGATGAAATGGTAAGTTCAATATTAAAACTAAGTTTTCTAAAGAATTTAATAATCAAGGTCCTATTTTCATGCTAATCTAGAGATAAGAGAAGCAAAGTCTAGAAGTTTGAATGGAAAATCAATCCACCATTCAATAAGTTTTCTATTCAAGAGAATTAAGATTTTGTTCCGCCTGTGAAAGATAACCTAGAGAAACTACTAAGTAGATACTTATAGAAGATAAGATTTGATTTGAAAGGAATAGAATATTTTTAAGTATCTCTTTTTAGTAATCGTGCTATAGAAAAAGAAAGAAAACACGTTTATTTGCAGTGAACATAACGCAAAGAAAGAACACGAACACAAAAAAAGTCCAAGTCTATGTTGAGGCTATTCCTCAACCCTTTGACTGTAGGTTTTGAAAAACGATATTTCATATTATTATGCTATGACTGCCTTTGAACCGTTTGGGTTTGAACCAAAGACTTGAAGTGCATAAAGCTAATCGGACAGCCACTGTGTCAGTCGAGTAAAGATTCAACATCATCTGCCTTGCCTTTTCCCAACTATGATAGGGTTGGCTTCCAGTCTAACCGGGTGCAGCTGAATACCAGTATTTTACATGGAGTGACTGCCTATCTGACCTCCATAACCCAGTTATGGGTAATACGAGACCCTTAGTAAGACTAGTTGTCAGACTTTTGGGCTTCCGACTACCAGTAAAGACTATCAGAGATCCACGAATGACAGCCGGGACCAACGGCTTAACGTGCTTTCCGAGGCACGGTGGAGTATGTAAAGATGGTCTTCCATGGATAAACTGCGGCAAGCTTAGCTTTATTACTTAGCCAAAAGCCCCTGGACAAAAAACTCACATACTACCTAACAAGCAACCTCGTAATAAATTGCTTTACAAGAATTGGACACAGTTCCCACTAAATTAAAACATCACTAAGGTTGAAACTATCTAATAATTGAATATATCTCTGTCACAGAGACAAATAGACCTTGACGTTTTATGATGTCTAAGTGACATTTAGGCCCAGACTCCACCAAAGTGGAGACGAGACGAAAGGAGAGGAGATGTGTTTTAAACAACAAATAGAATTCTGTGGATACCACTGAGAGGAGACGTGGCACGATCGAAGCAGAGATGTGAGCTGTGCCTCGCAAGCTGGTCCCCGAGGTCGGAATAGGCTAGGATGTTGTGTAGCCTATTATCGGTTATCTACCGGGATATATAGGCCATCATGTCATTCGATTGATGATTTAAAATTTATGATAATAAATGTGTATTACCAATAAGTTAGATTTAAGGTATTGATTGTTTTCCTCAACGGTGGTGACATTATCACTAAGTGACAATACCCCTTTAAATAAATAAGAAAAAAAAAAGCTGGTGACGGCGCGCTGTGGAGACGAGAAGAGATGTGAGCGGCGTGAAGTGAGCGATCAAGATCCATCGCTCGCCACACACAGCATAGTTCTGCTCTAGCCAGCACACATCTCCGCTACAGTCTAGCCAGTACGCATCTTCGCACAGCTTCGGTGGATACACCCTAGCTGAAAAACCTTTCTTCTCGTCTCCGCTTCGGACATCTCTGCACATCTCCGCTTTGGTGGAGTCCGAGCCTCAACCTTAGAATGTAATACTGATACGAGGTCGATTATACATACGTGTGTAAGGAACACTTCATTACTTACTAGTAAGGATAAACGTAATAAATTAGTAATGTCCGGTTCACATTATATACAGTAGAATTCTATTCCAGCTATCGAAACCAGCGCTGGAATGCCACTGGAATGCACTGGAAAGTAGGTACCCATTCCATTGAACAATCCAGTCCAGTGACTGGATTGACCGTCTACTTTTTCATTCAAGGTCGTCCATTCTAGCGCCACTAAAATAGTGTAGACGTCTAATCTAGTGCTGGATTAAACGTTGAACGATGAACACGCATTGTTTTTTCTTGACTGAAATAATGTAGACGATATGAACCAGGCTAGCATTGGACTGGATTAACTCACTGGATTACTGTACTGGAATAATGTGAACCGGGCAAAATAAATAGAAACCGGCCACAATGAACACAAAACAGACGGGAAAACCACAAAAAAAAACAAGCTACTAAACAACACATGACAACAAGAACAAAAACCGAACAAAACATAATTAACTTAAATAAAGAAAGTTCTAAATATAAGGAGTGAACAACAAAAGACTCACACGACGATTACCGTCGCTACAACCCTGAGGCCTGTTATTTTCTATGCATATTTAATTAATAAGCATTTAAATTGCAAATGTAAAAGGGGATAACTCGAGGAGTTAGCTTTCATAGAAGAGACGTTGGGGATTCTTGGAATTTATGCTAGGATTTATAATGTACTGGAATGTACAAGTTGGACTATATGAATATATGCAGGGCGCATTAAAATGGCCTCCATATGTGACAATATTTAAAACAATTGAACATAACATAATATCACAACCACAATTCGCCAGTTATGTTTCAGTGCCTTGTTATGTGAGCCTATTGCCAACCGGGCACAAATTCAGACTAAAAATATAGATAATAATAGAAAGTCAAACAAAGAGATTAGCATACAGGCAGCTAACTTGAAACTACTTTTTGAGTCTACTTTTTTATGTTGTGAGTGTTCTGAGTAATCAATTATTTTATATCACTCTTATATTTGTATCCTAAGCGTAAAAAGTTATTACGCACATAATTTAATTGAATATTGACGGTGTCGTGGAATGATACATATTTTTACCTACACAGCAGACTCTTTTCGTTCGGCTTACCCTGGACAGTGAGCCTTGCTAATATCTTGCTGCCAGACAAATATTTTTACAAAGGTTTGAGTTATTATTTTAGTATGTGTCACAGGACATAAGCATGATAAAATGAGCGTAATCAGATTACTCGTTATATGCCGCAAGCATAGAAAGATAGCATAGAATATGGTTGATTGATTAATATTGTTTAAAGCACGGCTTCTAAGCGTAGGCAGTTCAGTCACAGCCAATAGAGTATTCTGTTACGGTACGTGATTCTTAAATAGTCATTATCTGATAACTGGTCTTATTGAAAAATAATAATCTGTATTGATAGAAAGCTATCAGTGGCCTTGTAATTATAATTGATCGTCTGATAATCCATTACTACTTAGTCTAATTCAGTAACAATGATAGTGTTATCAATGCTGGGAACTAAGTCACAATAATGACATAATACACTTACGTTTATGTAAAATACTGGTATTCAGCTACATCCGGTTAGATTGGAAGCCGACGCCAACAAAGTTGGTAAAAGGCTGGGTAGATGACGATGACATGATTAAAAACAAGCACTAAAATCTTGTAAACACTAGAAAAAGATATTATAATGTCACAAACTACCCCAGCTCTGTCATTTCTCTAGCTCTTTGCCTTTTTATCCCTTAAACTTTCTCTAACCAGTATTATGAGCGAACTTGAAAGCACAAGCATTTTTTTGTCACAACCACGTCCTAAGCCACTTCAAGGCACTTTATATCCAAACTAAACTTTATACAAAGACGCTCTGTCAGTTTGAGATTGTCGCCGGGGTGAGGTGAATTTAAAATTTTACTGCCTTTTGCTCCTACAGTAATTATGTTACAGCTATTTTATGAACCATAAGTAAAATTAACATTATAACTATATTCAGAGCTCTATGAGAATCACAAGCTTCTGTTTATAGGTAATATTATTTTAAGACTTAGTGAGCGGTATAAATTATGAATAATAAAGCTGGCAAGTTTAATATTCATAATAGATTCTATCTGTCTCTATAATTTGAGATGAACAAGAGGTATTTGGCTCAAGTCACTTTCAATTAAGTACTGGATGACTAATCACAACCTTATTTAGATACCAAATCGTATCAAAGATTCAGTCTTTATTGATGAAGTCACGTATTACACGCTATCGGTGACTTCAAAATACTTTGAAGCTACACTAAGCTTTCCATCAGTACTTTCATAAGCACCTTGACGTGGCGTAAATGAAGACAACAACGTTTAAAGGAGAGTTCATCCTTACAGATTTGTTTATACCTTCGGAATAAGTCCCGGCGTTTCACCAAATCCCTATTCATTCACAGGATGACACCACGTATGAAACCAACTCAAACTTCACCTTTGAGGCGACTCGCTTTGAGAACGGACAGAAATTCCACTGTGAGGCTTCCAATGAAGTGACTGTGGAAACCAAGGATCAACCAATGCATGCTACGATGGAGCTCGAGATTTGGTGTATGTATATAGATGTTATACTCATTATTTGTTGAATTTATCAACAAACCATTTACAGAATATTGTTTTAATAAAAGAACATTTGTTTCATGTATGAACAATAAATAATAATTTGAACTGAAAAAGTTTTAAATACAGAATCAAACTGTCGATCATTTAACTTTACTGACTAACATTGTTTTTATATTCTTCAACAAAAAAAATCCCAGAACTTTTTATTTCAACTATGTATAATGATGCGGTTTAAAAGGTTTTAAATATTTTATTTCATCTTTCAATACGTAATTTTCAGATCCCCCAATAGTTCGAGTAGATCCGAAGAACATAACAGTTGTAGAAGGATCAAAATTACTCCTCAAATGTGAATACGAAAGCAATCCTTCTTCATTGACCAGCGTCATTTGGTAAGTTTCTGAGACGGAAGGGTCTGTAACCTACTTTGCGGGCCCAGTGCGGGTTGATGGATGTCACGGCATTTCTTCGAATTTTGAACTCATTTCTTGGAATTAAATTTCTTTCTGTATCGTTTATCTTAATTTATTGGTGGCCAATGTTCAAGATTATAAATTTTTGACAGTAATTTGCGACAGTAATGAATTCTGCCACTTCAGATTATGATTAATTTACTTTCCGGTATAGATTTACTAATTAACACCTAGCTTAATTACTTTTCCTAAGATTACAGTTTTAGCTAAATTGACTACCATTAAAATTTGATTAAAGATCTCGTCGAAGACAAGCGATAACGAAATTACAGTTTATGCGTTGTCGAGATGGATTTCTTACCTTTATTAAAAGATCCAACGCCTAATCTATCTAATTATAAGCACGATAATATATAGAGAGGTACCAAATCTATTATCAATTTCGACAAATACTTGTGAGGGGCAGCTTGAAGTCCTATCAATTATGTTCATACCGAAAAATATTACCATTTTACATTTTTAATGGCAACAACGTCTAGTGTTTCAAAATGTTCGAAAGTTTTCATTTCAAAAATATTTTTTCTATTAATGGGTGTTTTAGAACTTTTCATCCTTACTAATATTATAAATGCGAAAGTGAGTTTGTTTGTTACGCTTTCACGCTAACGGCTGAACGAATTTGGATGAAATTTGGCACATGGGTAGACTTTGACCTGAAAAAGGATATAGAATACCTTTTATCCCGATATTCCCACGGGATCGGAGACTTATGCGGGTGAAACCGCGGAGCGCAGCTAGTTATAATATAAGTGATTGGGCAATTTTCCTGATGACAGCGAGTGGACTAATACTCTTTCCCCTCCCTTTTTGATACACTTGTACATATTATTATGATTTTAGAACTGTTAGCATTTAAATTATGTAAATATTATATTAAATGAATAAGTGATACTTGTAATAATTATGATCAAAATTAAATTATTATACATGTATCATAGCGCTATAAGATAAAAATTATAATCACAGACGTCAAGCTCAACACCCATAGCCATATAAACGATGTAGTTAATCCTATTTTTCTTAAACTATATTTAAATAGTATAAAAAATGCCACCAATCCAACCAACCGACTTATACCATTCTATATTTCAGGTACCGCAACGGCGAGCGCGTTCCCGTCCACAACATGACTCACTACGAAGGAGGCACCACTGACCAGCATTCTCTCATCATCTTGGATGCTATTGGTGATGATATGGGCAACTATACCTGTGTGCTTGGCAACGCTGTAGGAAATGGAACGAGCGAAGATAGTATTGATGTTAATGTGTTGTGTAAGTTCTTCGTTATTTTCACTGATTTTGTTTATGTACGCGCTTTTCTGTGCGTTTTTCGAAATAAAAAACCGTGCATGATCAATACATATTGACATTAAAAATTACCTAAGTATGTCGATTTTTATTTTTTGCTTCAGTTTTTTTTAACATGATAATTTTGTACGTTTATTAGATAAAAATTATAATATTATTGTGGCTCAATAATTACTATTTTTATTTTGATACAATAAGTAAGACTAGATCATTTATATCACCTACGTTCCTACTATTTCTCTTTCAACCCATGTTTTTAATACTTACATAATAATCAATATTGCTTAAATTCCAGTCAAACCCCAAGTCCGCCTGACCATGAGTTCTCCGAGCCCCATCTTGGAGACAGACCACAAGAACGTAACCCTTACGTGTGAAGTAGTGTCGGGAAACCCACCGATACTGGATGAAGTCATCTGGTTCTTAGACGGAGAGGTGCTGAAGCATCTGCCGGAATGCAATGATACTGAGGGTGACGGTAAGTCATTAGTCAACAGTACTCTTCAGCCGGTCATCTGGCTTTAAAATAGTCTTTAGGAATGGTGATACTTAAATTTCCATTAAAACGCACCCCTTGTCAATCAGCTGAATAGAACCTATAGCCGTCCTCTGCTGGACATAGGAACCTTCTGATCCCAAAATATGCAGTAGTATATGCATAATTGTAGCAGTAATCAGAGTACAAGTGGATTGGTCATAAAACAATAAAACGACAAAGAGCTTAGGTTATTCCTGTTGTTGCTAACAAAACTAATAATTCTACCGTGCTTATTGAAGAAGAGTTTCTTCAATAAGCAATCCGCGTGGCAATCAATTTCTTCTACCACTCTTGCTTTCGTACCTATACCATCATAATATTTATAAAGTTCTTTATTGTCGTCTTAAACCTTTGCAGAAAACCTATGCAATGAAGTGGATCCCTCAATGCTGCTACTGCAAGACACGACAAAGAGTTTCCATGGTAACTACTCGTGTAAAGGCAAGAACTACGCTGGATGGGGCAACGTGAGTGCCAAGACGGAGCTGATTGTGAATTGTAAGTTATTTTCTTTTGTTTTTGCTATCACAAGTTAAAGATACCATAACATAACATTACATCACGCCTTGTTTCCCCGAAGGGTTGGGCAGAGGTGTACCTGTAGTAGGTACACCCACATTTCGCCAGTTATGTTTTAAGTCCCATGTAATAGGGGGCGAGCCTATTGCCATCAACCGGGCACAAATCCAGACTCCAGGCTGCTACTGAGAAATTCCAGATAGAATAATCTGTACATTACACCAATGAATAAGCAAATGTACAAATTGCAAAACATCGTTTTATTTCAAGAAAATATGTATGTTATAATGTTTAAAATAGATAAAAGGCGGATTCTGTCTGTTAGACAGCAGCTATTATTTCATATAATATATTTATTCCTAGTCCGATTCTTTCAATAAGTTTCATAGTTGATTATTGTCACTGATTTTGGAAAGAAAAAAGTAAGCGAGGAATAGTAGCATTATACATTTAATTCCATTATTTAATTATACCATGCTAGTAGCTACATCATCGTAAACTTCGTCTTTCAGATCCCCCCGGCCCTGCTAAGCTGACGTACTCTCCGTGGCGCGTGGTGAAGGGCAAGAGTTTGGTGCTCAGCTGCAGCATCAAGGAGCGTGGACGACCGGAAGCTCTTAGGTAAATTATTTAAAATCGTTGATAACTTAAAGCACTAGCACATAAAAGCCGAGAAACGGTACTTAGCATCTACTTTGGCTTAGCATTATTTCCACTACAAAGTACAAGTGGCACTTTAGGTGAAATCTCGGAATCTAAATTTCTATGTAACAAAAACACATACCCGATTGGACCATTTTGTATAAGAAGTCATATATTTAAAAGTTATTTATACCTATATTTGATGGGTAGAACAAATGACTTACCTATTTTCAAAGTCACCCTGTAACATGACTACCATTAGGTTAAAACTGTAACACTATCCTTCCGCAGGTTCCGCTGGACGCGCGGCGGGCGGCCCGTGAGCGACATCGTGTCGCAGAACTGGACCATCGACCCGGTGACGCTGGACCACCGCGCCGCCTTCTCGTGCTGGGGGACCAGCGCCGGCGGCGGGGGCGAGCCCGCGCACGCCGCCATCGACGTGCTCGGTAAGGTTACTCTCTAACTATGATATCGAAATCAGGTTTAGATAAAATGTTTTTGTGCACGAGTTATAAACTGTAAACAGTAGTAGAATAAAACAGTAGTATACCATAACATTTCTTTAATTAAAATTCAAAGTAAAATTAAACGACATTGATATTAGGCTTGGGCTGCAGACCTATACAGCCTACTATTAAATTAATTTTGTAATAATAATTTTCTTAAATTAATTAAATAACCTACCGTACTTGAATTTAAATTTGAATATCTTCTAGGCCTTAAAAAACACATAAGGCAAGTAAATTAAAGTAAATATTATAAAATAACGAATTCTATCTATGAACTTCTTATTGTGTTTGGCTGTATGGCTCATTTTCTTTGCCTTAATATAGATAAATTTATGAGTAGATACGTTAATGCTCTAGTGCACGAAATTCGATTTTGTGCAGCCTATATCCTGCACAAATAAGCACTTTCAGAGCATGAGAAGTGAAAAAAATATTAAAAATAAGCTACACGAGGTCGGCGTTTCCTATCTGACTACTCTGAGAAGAAAGGCCGAAACAAACTCAGAGATCGCAGTCTTTTTTAAAGTCCAGACATAATCTTGGTCAGGCCATATGATGGCCATGTAGATTATGTCTAAAATGGTCTTTTGAGGAAAGATCCACATAGTCTGACCCGTCAGTGCAAGCATTTGTCAGTAATCGTGTAGGTCAACTCAGAACGTAAGGAACTCATTGACTATTATGAAGTAACTTGATGATGATTTTAGAATAGATGTCCATATTCGGTTTCTACAAGGTTCTACAGGTGATCAATGCTAGGTACTCAGAAACGTTATTTAACACACTAGTATAATTGAATATATATAAATCTAAATACAACATCGATAAAACCGTTCCCTGAACTTTGTTTTTATTTTCTCTTCTTATTTTCTGCATTTTTTATTTCAGCTCCACCAAGCTTCAAATACGCGATGAACCACTACAGCGGTGCTTTATACAAATCACAGGTGAGCTGAAAATGAAAATATTCTTAAAAATACAGACTGGCATGAATTTGATGGAGCCAATGATCTACGGCCCATAATAGACTCGATACTTTTGCACTGGCGATCAGCCCTTTCAATTTAACTGTGGTCGAAGTTATTTCGAATAAATTTTGAAGAAAGCGATTACGAGGAAATGCTTCAGGTTTTAAATTCTGTCGTTTTCCATGTCAAATACTTGATGATGTTGAAATCACCGAAAATAACGAAATAGTGAATATAAAACTAAACTCGTGAAAAACATGAAATGGAACGAATGAACGAAATGTCACATTTACTGTAGGACCTAGCTATGGTCGTGCCGTTTACAATTAGCTTTGACACTTCCCCATTAATAATTGCTGATTTAATAATTTGAATATTATTAATTCAAATTCTTGATTGCGAATAATTGTACAGAATTTTGAAGATGTTAACAATAGGCATGTTCTTATAACTTAGTTGACTGTTAAGGCATTGCAATTTAAATCGTTATAACTAAAAAAGTAAAATTTACACTCAATATTACAGTTATACCTACAGTTTACAATATATTAATTATCATTATATTTATTATTCAAACATTTTAATAAAATAATCAATCTGCCTAGCCTTCTCCCAACTATATTGGGGTCGGCTTCCAGTCTAACTGGATGCAGCTTAATACCAGTATTTTACATGGAACTACTGCCTATCTGACCTCCACAACTCAGTAACTGGGTAATACGATACCCCTTGGTAAGATTGGGTGTCAGACTTGCGGGCTTCTGACGACCCGTAGCGACTGTCAAAGATCCACGAATGACAGCCAGGACCAACGGCTTAACGTGCTTTCCGAGGCACGGAGGAGTCGCGGTATGTAAAGATCCATCCACAGACCAACCCTTGCAAGCGTAGCTTAACCTGATGGATCAACCCGTGCGGCAGTTATAATAAATTATTTATTATATATTTTTATAATAAATTATTGCTATTATTTTTCAGAACATATCTCTATCCTGTACGGTGGAATGTGCCCCGCTATGTAGCGTACAATGGCTGAAAGATGGCTTCGTTATAGATCCTGAGAAAACTGACAGATATTATGTGGTGGATAGAAAGATTGAACCTCAAGTTAATCGCAATGATTTTGAAGCTACTGAGTCTACTTTAGTAAGTATTGTAAAAAATAGTGAAAATATTCAGAGAATCATGGACAAAAGCTTACAGCGGTTTTTGCTTTGAGCAGACAGTTTCGAGAAGCAAAAGTAAAATCAACTTAAATTTCAACATGGTAAAGTTGATATTTCTGTAATCTATTTTACTAGCTTACTTTTCGTGGCAATCGCATAAAATTATGTACAGATTGGTTTCTAGTAAAAACAAGAGCAAGATTCAGTGTCGTTAAAGATAACCAAGGTACAATTTAGACTGGACACTGTGTTCCTATAAGTTTATACAAAATAAGAACAGGCAAGCAAGCTAGGTAATTGTTCACCGTGATAGTTAATTTTAGCTGACCATCTTGAAACTCATGATCTAAAGTAAAGAAATTATGAAATTAATCTATTGAATAGCATGCTCATTTTTATCTCCGCCTATTTTTTAATTTATTTTTTAGAATAACTTAATAAAAATAAAAGTAAAAGTTATTATACCTAATCACAGCACAGCAAAATATTAAGACACATTATGTTGAGAACAAAATCATAGATTAATATTTAAGTGTTACGGACTATGACCAATTACACTGAAATAATAAAATCTAAGTAACAATCTATAAAGTCTTTACAAAATCTAGGAATATTAATATAAAATAAGTAAAGTACAGTCACACTTCTTTGAGATCAGTTTCATGAATCAACTTCAACCAAACCTCCTTCCCTGTTTCGGACATTCAAATTCTTGTTAATATACATAGAATCCCTATAAGTGCATGATGAATAATGGCACAGTGTAATTACTTACAATAGATCTTCACCCATACATTTGACCGAAAATTAAAAAAGTTATTTTGTTTTTGACTCGTTACATATAACCCACTTATGTACCGAACTGTAGTATGGCAGTTCGGGAAATAAGCTCCGCCCAATTCGTCCGCACGATTGCCCCGAAAACGCTCGTGTTAACCGACTGTAAGGTAGATCGACTGTACTGACTCGAATGGTATATGTTTTAATCCTTGTACACCTTGCAGCACTGGAACATGTCCGCCTGGCCGTCACACGCGCTCGACCGCGCTGCTGATACTGCCACGTACACCTGCAGATCTTCCAGGAACTTAGCAGGACCATCTGTTAATAGCACCACTAAGTTTGCTGTTGAATGTGAGCATAATTTGATAATCAACTATTAATATCTACCTCAAACATCAATTCGAATCTTAGATAATTATATGCGTTTTTTTTTGGGCTCTTTTGCTCAATCGTACAGAACGCGTTTTTGGCGTTTAAAAGTGTTTGTATTTGTATAAACCTACACACAGAAAAAAACAAAAAGTCGTACATGACAAAGTTCAAATTCCATTGCTGATTTTAAAAAAGGATCTATTTATGACAAACGGTCATTCAATAATCAACCTAGACTACTTAATGCTAAAGTGGAGTAATGTCAATGAATGTAAGCTATCTAAGATTCTGAATTCAATAGAACGTATGTACAGCCTATCGCGGACCACTGCTGTACATAGGCTTCTCTCGAGCTGCGCCAAGCACAAGGTTCTCTGTCTTCCGCATCTTATAAGTTCGTCGTTACTTTTGTTCGCGTGGATTCTTGCTACTCAATTTTGAAGCAGATATCTTCAACCGATTGAGCTGAAATTTTGTATTCACGTTTAGTTTGGATGACAATACACGATAAGCTGTGTGACGGCATTCTAAATCCAATATGGTGGACCATCCAAGATGGCGGAACAGTTATTTTTAATGCATTTCTACAACATGGGTATCAAATGAAAGGACTTGTTGAGACTAACTCGAAAAATAATGTGACGTCAGTCTAAATCCAATATGGCGGAACATCCAAGATGGCGGAATAGTTATTTTTTATGAACTTCTACAATATGGGTATCAAATGAATGAGCTTGTTGAGACTAACTCGAAAAATAATGATGACAGAATAGTTATTTTTTATGGTCTCCTTATTGAAGAGCTAGACTGTTCGAAATTAGCCGGCAAGCGAACTTGCAACAATGATGCGTTGAATGAGATGAACAGACTCAGAAACCTAGCCAGCGATAACTTAAAAGTCTACACGTTTAGTTTGGATGACAATACACGATAAGTTGTGTGACGTCATTCTAAATCCAATATGGCGGAACATCCAAGATAGCGGAATTGTTATTTTTTATGCACTTCTACAATATGGGTATCAAATGAAAGGGCTTTTTGAGAGTAACTCGAAAAATAATGTGACATCATTCTAAATCCAATATGGCGGAACATCCAAGATGGCGGAATAGTTATTGTTTATGCACTTCTGCAATATGAGTAACTATCAAATGAAACGGCTTGCCGAGAATAAAGACTCGGAAACCTAGCCAGCGATAACTAAAAAGTAAAAAATAAATTAAAAGCAAAAAAACCTTTTTTTTAAAAAGCTTTTATTTAAATGTTCTAAAAAGAAGAAAATAAAATTTTCCTTTCAAATTTTAACTATCAACTTATAACCCCATTATACATAATTTATATGATCATACAAGCTTGTCGCGAGGTTTGCGTAAGTACCTACCTATAATTAAATCGCGCATATATTGCAAGTTAAATAAAAGCTTTTAAAAACGATTCCATTATTGTTGTTACAGCAGTAGAATTACAAGAACTTAAGGCGAATTTGTGTTTTTTTGCAGATGAACCAGAAAACGTCAAGGTAGACCCTGAAAAAGTAAGCGTGACCGAGAACGAAATACCGGCTAAAGTTGTCTGTTCCGCAAGGTAAGCGTTGCCAACTAATCCATAACTATATGTCGCAGTAAGATGGTTGAAGCAGCGATATGGTTATATCCCTAGGTTCATAACTGTTGGAGTGCCCTAATTTTTTTACTGCTACCAATTTTGACGTAGCGCTCGCCGGCCACTGCCGCTGCACCGCTCGCTTCCCTAGCTCGGCTCGCGGGTAGTTGGTGACAAGGTTGATAATGACTAAAAATGATCTACTTCACTGTATAAGAATGAGCAGAAACTCAAAACAATGATGTCTAAAACTCAATATTCTAATGTAGACGAACAGTGAACATGCGGCCGATGTGACCAAACAACGTGATCGTTCGTGTTACTTTAAATCTATTGCAGCGTTCTAACCTAACCTATTTGGTCGGAGTGCTCTAACAGTTATATCACTAGATCGTGCTCGTATCATACGTATAATCCTAGTAAGACAGTTACGAACCGCTTTCATATAACTATTAGCGACATTGCTAGATATCCCTAGGGATATAACAATATCACGGATTCAACATCTTCATCACGGATGCGACTTATATACTCGTACGTATTATAAATTAAAGTAACTTTTCATGTCTGTCTGTGTGACCGCGTTGTTCTTCAAAACTACGCCACAAATCTTAATATGGTTTTCATCATAATTTAGAGAATTTATTCCGGTAGTTTTATGTCTCACATAAGTCGTTAAAACCGTACGAAGCGTAACAAATATACAAATAAAAGAATATAAAATAGGAGATTTTATAAGCCAGGCAACCTAATCAACAGGCAACTAAAACAATTATATCGAACTAAGATATATTTTAACGACACATAGTTACTAGTGTTATTACATAGAAAAAATTAAGACAATGCAAAATACAGAAAATATTAGTAGAAATAACTGTTATCATCATCGTCATCTACCTAGCCTTTTACCAACCATGTTTGGATCGGCTTTCAGTCTAACCGGATGCAGCTGAATACCAGTATTTTACATGGAGTGACTGTCTCCACAACCCAGTTACTGGGTAACACGATACCCCTTAGTAAGACTGGTTGTCAAACTTTCGTACTTCTGACTACCCATAACCACTGTCAAAAATAGTAGTTAAATGACAACCGGGACCAACAGCTTACCGTACTTTCCGAGGCACGGAAGGGGCTAGGTATGTATATAATGGAGGGGCACTCATCACATGTGACAGTTTGCTTATGTTTCTTCTCAGAATAGTTGGTTAGGAAGGAAACACCGACATCATCATCATCTAGTTTTAAAATATTATTATTTCTTTTGACGTGTAAAAGTGTTTTCTACAGCCAATTAACAGATTTAAAATATCATTTATCAACTAACTTTACTTAACTTACAGAGGTTTCCCCATGCCGTCGTACGTGTGGCGTCGCGCGCACCCTAGCAAGGCAGGTGCGAAGGACCATGGCAACAACTCTCTCATCCTTTCATCTTCTAACACGTTGCTGTTGGGACCCGTTCAGAGGAAAGATGGCGGCAACTACACTTGCGAGGCATACAATAGACACGGTTCTGTTAATACTAGTGTATTTCTGGATGTTTGGTGTAAGTAATTATAATCCTTTAAAGAATGTTTGATTCACTTATAATTATGTATAATTTCAACTTGAATGATTTAACCAATATTTTCATTTTAAAGAAAGTCTGCCCATTCTTTTCCATAGGAACCTATTTAGGAATGGGCAACTATCATCATCTTTCTAACTACTCAGTCAGAAAGATCAAAATCAAAGCATTTATTTTATTTAAACCAAGTATAGGCAATCGCCTATAATTGGTTTAATTAAAATAAATGCTTTGAGTGTGACTTGAGTAAGACTTTTGATATTGTTGATCAAAGACATATAAGTTTGAAGTTGACTTCATAATAAATACATACATACTTACTTGCATATTTTAACAAAACACAGTAGACTGTGTTTTGTTAAAATTATGCAAGACACCGATATACAAAGTAAGTAGATTAAAAATAATGTGAGTTGATTGAAATCCAACTGCACTGTAAGGAAAAAAAGGTTTTGGTTTACCGCAGGGAAGCCTATTAGGGCCAATTTTATTCATAACATTAATTCTATTATTTTTGGCAATTGAAACTTCGTGACGAATATTCATTAATAAGATTGTCAAACGTTTTCTTGCAGTTGTTCCTGAATGCGGAATTAAGCAGTCCGAAATTAAAGGAGCTCAAACACTTGTCTGCACTGCACATGCTAATCCAACAGCGGTAAATATATTAACTAAAAAAAATTACCTTCTCCTGCGCAGTTTTTGTTACTTAGTTCGTTGTTTGTATACTTAGTATGTGGGTTGTGTGTGTGCACACACACAACCCACATACTAAGTATACAATTCCTACAGGTTCCTTTAATACTAGTGTTTAGAATTATGTGCAAATCTTATTAAATTAATCATATTGTATTTGGCAACCATAAGTTATTCGAACAATTACTAAGATGCTACCCTGATTTTTCTGATTTGATACTTAATCCAGCTTTTCGAAAACGTGGTTAAGTTTTACGAATAAACTAGCGCCACTACTGAGCACGAGGTTCTGGGTTCGATTCCCGAGTCGGATATAGTTTTTTTCAAAATCTTTCGGATTAATTTAAAGTGTGTTTTACAATTATGGTGCGGGAGAAATATAATATCATAAGTAGGTACAGCTCATTCTGCCTAACACTGCGGGGAATACAGGCTTGTAGTTTTTCTGTTGACCTTCTGATAATTTATTACAATTAAACTTTCCACCAGGTCTCCTTCACCTGGAAGCTAAAGAACGATAACGACAGCCTGACAGACGAGGTGATCTATCAGTCCGGAACTCAGAGCTTCCTTGTTCTAAGCACCAGTGTCGATGTGTACAGGACTTACCTGTGCTATGCAAACAACACTGTTGGCATGTCCCGCGCCTGCGAACGAGATGTCATGGGTGAGTCCATTTGTTAGCATGTAGTACAATCATTATTCAAGGCTTAATATTCGAGGGTTTAAAAACGATGTAGTAGGTATCAGGCGCCAAATCATTATTTGATTTTAATATTTTATTATTCCTTTCATATAACGCATTTTTTTTTTTAATTAAACGTTTTTATTTTCATTGACGGAATTAGTCACGCCAGACCACCAATCAAAGCGTGGCTGACATAATATGTTGTGTCAAGCAACTAGAAGGTGTTTTAGTGGGGTTAAATTTAGGGATCTCAATATTATTATCCGAAAACTATTTTGTTTGAGTTATTCAGTCACTTATGAGCTGTAATTACTAAATGAATGTGGTGCTTTAATTATTGAAGAAACACTCAAACATGCATGCATGTAAAATGGTCAAAATTTTGGTTTTGACCCTTATAGTAAATATTATTAAGGAATTATTTTGACACATCCGCTTCATTTATATAAATTCTTTGTGGCGGTAAGGTTTCGCGGTAAAGTGTATACAAATTGTTGCAATGCGAATGGAAAGACATTCTTTGTGCGCTGCTCGTGGAATTAAAACCATGAGTAGTAAGGTGTTTTCTCTGTACTCTCTTAAACATTTTCCTGCCATTTCCTATTGCTGTGTATTTATGTGATATATTGGTGCAAACCAGTATGTCTGACTCTGGTAACGACGGCGATGATCCGCCGAGATTTACGGTTTCAGTCTGAATATTTTCGCTCTTGTGATTTCTGAACACAAAATACTAAGTATGGGTATTACGAAAAAATATTCATCAGCGTTACATTGTTTAGTTGAATATTATTATGGTGGCAAAATATTCCACGTAAAAGATAGAATATTATACAAACATTGGGATTATTTTTAAGAATAATTGGCAACCTACTTTTCACTTATAGGGGTTCTGAGTTGATATATAATTTATATCTGTCTTTTAGAGTAGATTTTTGTTTTAAAAAAAACGTTTCCATCATTTTTATCTTTATTGTTCCAACATGAAATATGTGTGGTTCATTATCTTTAGTAAATCGAATTTTCTGGTTTGCAGCCAACTTGGAAAGTTTCGGTAAGTTCAACGGTAATTTGGGTTTCAGCAATAATACAGCATTTATTTAAAATGGCGTTTATTCTTTATTTAAAATATGTGCAAATACTCGTATCTTAATGAGTAATAACTAAATTTCAAAGAAGCAATCAACAAATTATCTGCTTTTTTACAAGCTTTTATTTAATTTAACTTGCTTCGTTGGTAGTTTCGGTACAACATTTTATCAATAATAATTACAAAATACAAAATTATTAAATTACTTAACAGCACAGCTAATAGCTTAAAAGGAATTGAAGCACACTGTTTTTACTGATCTTTACAAAATATTTAGGAAAAACACAAAATTAATCTTCCTCTTGTTTCATAAATTATTGAAATATATTACAATGTTTCATCGACATTTTTAATTTTTTTACCATTCTCGGTTAATTACGTCTCACTGATGAGCTAAGTCCTCTCACTATTACTTATTTTTAATTTCTTACGATACTTAGTGTATGTTGTTCCAATATTATTATTAATTGTAAGCCTAATTTCATTTCTACATCACTCACCGGAGGGGCCCTCTAAATCTTCTTTTTCTTCGCTTCGCTCCCGACAGAGCGTTCGTGGTTACCACAGAGTACGGAGACGCCTCGGCGGCCGCTGCTGCCGTGTCACCATTTTCTCGCTCTACGACACTAATGACGTATCGACACTGATGACTTTGAATGGAGATGATGACAGAAGGTAGTGCACCCAACGCACTTTGGACACAACTAATTATATTAGTACTGCTGTCTAGACGCTGCCGGCACGATGACTCCGTGCTCTGTGGTCCAATCACTGGCCCTGATGTTCTCGCCTCACTTCTGTCCCTGTAAATTAAATCATCTTAAATTATTTTTCCATCTTCAGGTACAAAAGTATGGTGGCGTGACCAACAGAAGCTGATGCTCATTGGGGGCATAGCGCTCGCCATATTGGTGATCACGGTCATCCTTTGCATCATCATTATCTGCATCTGCCGGAGGATGAGGGCCAAGTCCAAATGTAAGTCATCTCCCTTTTCTGCTGTTGTCGGTCTGTGTGACAAGTTGTATCAGAATTTAGGAATGTAGTTTAAATTATATTGGAGAGCTAAAGGTAAACATGTTTGCACGTAATATACGCAAAATAACAGAAGGTTATCAAGTAGTAAAACCTAAGGTAGTAAAAAGACAGTAATTGCAGTTTTTTACTTATTTCCCATTTTGTCATAAATTAATATTATATACCATTTCCCTAACATATTCTCGATTGCATGGCCCGCTTGCACCACAAATCACTCAATTTATTTAGCACTAAACGTATATAAAAAACATAATTCTTTCTCTGACATCTTCAAACAATTGACGGAAATAGATCAATGTTTCAAATTCGTTTAACGTTAAATGTATTTAGTGATGTGATGCAAGCGGGCCTAAATCTTTTATCACTGATAATTGTATAAAGTAACTGCATATTTTAATTAATGACAATGCAGCAATGGGACATTATTCTCTAAATATTTTTTCCGATCTTCAACGTGTCATATAGACTGATGGTGATTCATGCTTGAATTTTCTTTTTAGTGTTGTATTTTTTTCATAATTATTATGTCGTCTGTAATATAAACATCTAAATGTTGAGTTACTAATACATGTTTTTTAATATTGTCTTTTCTTATTCGAGCATTGTAACAAAAAATCTATGTTTTTCATATTTTTTATAATACTCTTCAAATAGTCATCAGTAATTTTATTTATTTTTTCGCATTCAAAATAGGCATTCATTGTCATGTAAAAACATTAAAATTACTCATATTTTTTGCAATTTTTGTTATTTTTTTTGTTGTTTTGCAAAAACTAACGTTTATTTTTTCTTCATCCAATCTTTCCCGGATGCTGCTACTAAACACAACATCGTCAACTAACATACAAACATAGACAATAATCCGGTCGAATTAGAGGAACGCGAAAAGTAAGTTTTTCTTTTCTTGTTTTTTTATTATTTTTATCTTTCTAGAATGTCTAGTACTAGTCATTTTATACATCTCTATAGTTTTTTTTTTCAATTTTAGGTATTGTTAGAAAGTTTTTTTTTTATTATTATATTTTCTCACTTCACCGATTTTGCTTTTATTTTTTATTCGAAAATGATTTTAATTTCTCTGAAAACTTTCTAACAATAAAAAGTACATACCCAATTTGTTTATAAAAGTCCGGAAAGTTTAGATCCCTAAATAAATTATATTTTATTTAAAACCAAAATATAGCCTGTAGAGTTAGTTCTGAGATAAAAACCTTTTTAGCTATTTTTATTTAATCACACATCTTATATTTTTTTATGTACTTCCCTTTCTTTATTTATATATATTCATGCGTTACTAATACCTATAACAAAAAAAAAAAAAAAAAAACTTTATTATTTGTTTATGTAGTAAAAAAATAATGAAAATTTTGCAGCTACGCCATTGGTCCGAGCAGATTCATGGCATACGTTATCAATGCCACCCTCAAGGTCGCCCGTAGTTGTGCCCATGACGAGGTCATATCATTACGACTAGAAGGTCAAGGTCAGACGTGCCCAAGGTCAAAGAGTTTGAGTTTGAGTGAAGCGCTATAATATTATATGCTTGGACCAACGGCTGATAGTTTTGGTTTAAGAGTCTTTGAGCGCTGAAATGAGCTGACAGTAATATTAATATCGATGGTTTGACAGTAATGTCTTGTAGATAACATTAAGCATTAATGGGGCAATCTGGAAACTTTTTTTCTATGGTGGCTTTTAAAAGTATTGTTTTTTTAATGAACAAATTAAAAGTTATTATTTAATTAATTAGAAAAAATAAATAAAAGTCAAATCATTAAAATTAATTCAGCTACACTTTAGCAGCTACGTTGAGCTTGAAAATAGAAAAAAAATATATAGAAGCATGTTTTTATTTTATACTCTTGACAAAATAACACTGGTTTTCAAAAATATATGCATTATCATATTATATTATTGTGTACTATTATTAATCATTATTAATGTGTAGGTTCCTAACCGCTCTAACTCCGGATGTTCTCAGATTGACCACAATTAATACTTCAGGTACATTTTTAACAAAAATGTTAAAAAAATGAAAACAGTTTTCAAACATTTTATTTTAGTTGGAGGATGCTTTCTTATTATTTAAATGCTGTTTGGCTAGTTTTTTGGCGTCAAGTGTTACCACAGTAGAAATATTTCGAGTAGTCGACAAATTGACAAAATTATTTGTACAAGTATTTTATCGAGTGATGCATGAATATGAGATTTGGAAAGCATTCTTCTTGGTACTTCACAATTTTTTGTATATTTTTATCTAAGTATTGTTTATGTAGGTAGTTTATGTATAGTATATTTTTATTTATTTATTTTAGTTTGACTATGTATTTATATTATTTTAGTTTCTTTAGTAAAAGCGTTATTAAACCATTTTTATTCTCTTTTCCGTACGATTAGGATTAGTTCTCGGTATTAAAAATCACGAGTAGGTAAAATTCAACAATATTTTGACTTATTGACTTCAGAATACATTTATACATTTCTTAGTTGAACACACATTTCCAGCGCATGTACATAATCATTATTTTTTATTTCTTTTATTTTCAAATTCAGCCCGGATGGTAGCTGTATTAATGAAGTTTCGATCGCGCAGTCAATCATTTCACAAGCTTTGCCTGCCTTATCACCTCGTTTAAACCTATCGTTTAGCCCTAAAACATGTGATAGAACCAGACTAGTCGATTCACAAAGTTACCCGCACAACTTAGAAATGAACAAGATAGAAGACAGTCAAGTAGCTTCAGAAAACACCACCCAAACAGAAACGAATCAAGAGACTGAGCTACAAACACCGAAACCTGAACTAAAAGCTGATGGGAATAAAGTTCAAACTGTTGTAACACCTAGCAAGTGGCCTTTGAAACCCGGAGTTTTGGTACACGTTAATTCCAACCATACGCTAAGTCCTAAAAATCAAGCAAGATTACAAGCAGCAACAGCGACTGAAGAATCTAATTTGGGACTTCTAGAAAGAAATAAAAGTGAAGATAAGTCACCACCAAAGGTTGAATATTCAAAGAAAAGTGGAAAACCAAGGCAAAATGTTGTGACGGGTATATTCAAGAATTTGCGTCGAAAAAGCGAAGATTCGGACGATGACAGTGGAAAATACAAGAAAATTAATAAAAGTAACAAGAGGGCAATGTCGCTAGTCAATATGAATAAACCGGGATATGTAGTACAAAAGAATCGACTTAGATCTTTATTCCAAAGCGAAAAACCTAACATTATTGTTACTGAAGGAGGTAGTTGTTATTTTAAACAAAATTATATTTTTGGATACCTACATATAAGTGAGACAATATTTCAAATAATTTCTCATTGATGATCATGATCTATATATTAGTCCATATATTTTTTGGACTAGTTTTAAATACTCATTACAATATGTTTTGTTTGCATTATTGTATCACACATTATCACTAAACACTACACTAATCTCACAACGTTCCAAATCTTCCTCATTTTTAGTAATCTATGCTTTTAACATAACATTGCTTAGCATGAACTTTTTACGACGAATGTAGTGCCACTACTTAATGTTGATTAGAAATGCGTAAGTTTCAACTATTTTGGTGATTTGCCTCCTATTTAAGAAAAATATTTAGTAATGGAAGTAAAATAACAATAAATAATAGATGACAAAAAAAGTAAACGGAGCTGACAAAATAGTTTGTGACAATTTTAATTTAAGAACCTAGCTTTTGCTTCACGAGCACGTTTTATGCTTATACGCTCAAAGCACGATTTTGTTTGGCAATATTTTTCAATGTGAGCATGTTTTTAGTTGTGTCGTTCAAAAGGCCTGATAGAGTTGTCACGACTAGTGCCAAAGTTAAACCCTTTACTGATGAAGAACCGAGAAATACCAGAAAACGAAAGAAACCAGGTGACAGTGAGTAGAGCATGCTTTTTTTTCGCTTGTTTGATGTGTCTGTGATTTTTTTTATAGCACATAAGATAATTCAAGACAGTCAACTTTAGGAAATCAAATAAAGCGTTAATATTTTCAAAAAAAAAAAAAAACAAGCACATTACATTTTTCAAATAAATCAAAATCTTGAAATTCTTTTATAAATATATAAAAATAAATTGATGACCTTATACACCATTTACATAATTTTACAAAATAGAAAAAGCACCCTCATGAACAGTTTCCACGATCTATTTTCACGGGACCCATAAAAATATTATGGTTCAATAGTTCTCATAGTGTCCTTATCCCTCACAGGCCCACCTTCGAATGGCGTAGATAATGCAGCAAATGGCAACCTTGGAGCGGACAACCCGGGTCTCTACGAGAACCTGCCGTTCCACGGATTACAACAACCACCCAATAAGGTATGTTCGTTGACCATTTTGAAAATGATAGTAGTAAGTAGTCCATAGTATTATGATAAGAAGCTAGTTTGGTAACGCTTTTGCAAAAATAAAGTCTGGAAGTAGTTTTTTCAAAGTAGCAACACTGAAACATACAAGTAGAAGCGTGTGGTAAACAATAAGTAAAAAAAAAGGCCAGAGAAAAAAAGGAACACACCGTCTAGCCAAAACTTGCGCTAAATCTATCAAAAATATGGGGTTCAGAAAACAGTTAATAAACTGAATAGATCCACAACAAAGTTTTTGATTGTATTATTTTATACACATCCGATAAATAAGGTGTTAAAAATTATAGAATCAGCTGTTTCATACTAAATTTTAATACATACTGTTCTAAACTGTATGTGACAGCTGTTTTGTTTTTGCGGTTTCAAAGTTGATCCCATAGTAAAAGCTATTCAGTTCGATGGTCTTAAGCAGCTCTTAAAGTTTGTGAAGTTAATTTTGTAACACCTTATATGTAGGTATAATTATACATCTGTTTCTAATAGAGCAATAGATTACTGAAAGACTATTACATAATGCTCCATATAATAAAACTACCAAAACTTACTAATTAACTTTTATGTTGTTTTACTGTTTGGCTTAAATTATAATTTGCATTTTTGTTTTTTGTTTCATGTTTTATTAATTTGCATGTAAAGCCTGTCCAAGCGATACAACCTAGGGTTATAGAAACCAACCCTAAAACATCAAAAGGAATAGCAGCTTTACAGAAACAATTGACTACTAACCCGTCATTTACACCGAGACTCGTTTGCCCACCATTCGTTCAAAATGCTATAGGATATCCAATGGCTTCAAACTCGCAATACACTTATGGAATACCAGTTTTATCTCCGATTCAACAAATGTACCCATTACATCAAACGGTTTTACTGAACCCTTACTTACCACAAATGCAAACCTCGTTCTTAAAACAATTCCCTACGATAGATGAAGAAATCCCAGAAGGGGACAAAAGAAAATTTTCGTCACTGAACACGAGGGTACATAGAAAGCCACCTCAGTTTCAATCAATGAGAATAGTAAGAAAACGCAACATTGAACGATTTTATCCTAATACGGAATATGGAGAGAATTTCAATGAAATCAATAACAATAAGAATGAGAATCATCCACCAGTTAATGAAGATACAATTTATGTGAACTGTCCATCTTTACTCAAAGTCAAATCTAATATCAGTGGAGTAGAAGAATTTGAAAATCTAACTGATTCTATTCAAGTGTGTGATGAGACTGATCTTAATAAATCTACTACTTCCTTAAATAGACCTGTACCAGCCCCTCGGACTAAAATATCTCCTTTTGTTTCACCTTCTAAAAGCGATCACGTTTACGTAAATCTCTCCATGCCCTTAATAAATTCTAAGTTTTCCAAATCAATTGATACCATTGACGCTCCAGTGCGACCAACTAAATCCGCAGAAGATATATCCAAAACAAAATTTGAAATCTTTAAGACTGAGAAACCAGATGACAGTGATGAAGAAAAGGACTCTGAAGATACCAACACTGATCTCTCTAAGCCAAATATCATAGGAGCAACTCCTAAAAGGAACTTATCTGTTATATTACCATCTACTTCTCTAGTTAAGTCAGTGGTGAGGCAATTGAGGAACGATGTGGGAATAAACAAAGTTGGGTTGCCAAAGAAACAAGTGATACCACCAAATAAGACGTTACAAATACCAAAGTTGACGGAGAAACCGGTACCAAAACGCTCAGTAGTAAAACGTAGTCACTCAGTACAAAGTAGTATCACAGTGGACAGTGATAACGGTCAGGTATAACGCTTATTATCTTTTATTTCCTGTTTTATGTTCCTTCTGGCTAACGTGTGTGTTCTAATCACTAACAAACTAATTTCCTTTTCAGAATACTAACATACTCCAACAACAGTACATGCAAAAACGTAATCACTTCACAAACTTAAGCAACAAAGGGAAGAACAAGAAAAACTTTCAAATACCACTCCAAAAACATCATAGCTTTTGTTACTTCCAACCAATAAGAGTCGATAAAAGAATCCCTGTTGATCAAGAGAGGTCGTACAATAATACAATAGGACCTCTCATCTACCAGCCTTCAGAAGCACAGTATTACACAAAAACTTTAAACAGGACGAGAGAAAAGAACAGTCAGAAGCTAAATCGCTTGAAAAAATCAGAAAGCTTAAGAGAAAAACTATCGTGTGTAGGAGTTTATGATAATTATCAAAAGCCTGACTACCCAGAGCCTGAATATAATGAATCAGAAAGAAAATCATACTTGCAATTGCTTAAAGGCAACTACATATCAAATTCAACGAGAAACTTAGGACCCGAAAATTTCTCCTCGAATTATTCGGGTCCGAAAGACGATAAGCCTAAACAAAAAAAGTTAGTGTACGCTGATTTAGCATTAGGAAACCATAATATGAAGTTTAAAAACACTGTCAATTCTAATAGACATTTGTATGATACGTATACAGTAGGTTCAGATAGTGCTAACAAAGATACTAACTCTAGTTATAATAAGAATATGTCTAGTACTACTCAGAGAAAAAGTGGTCACACGCAACCTAGAAGTGATTATGCTACTCTGAAATTCAATGAGATCGATGTCTGAGAGGTGAGTTTCATCTAAAACTTTCAATAATTATAAGTTTCAAGGCTGATTCTGGTGCTTTTATTAAGACTCAGTAAGTTTTTAGATTCCTGCCTTTATGTATCTGAATGAACTGATAATATAAATTCAGTTAATTGAGCTATTATAAAAATTCAGATTCTGCCTTTAAACTGAGTTTTTTTTTTCTTTTATATCTGTACGAATTCGGAGGTGTCATCTCTATTCAGTCTATAGAAACTATCAATAACTATGAAGATTCTAAAACAAGGCTTTGCAGCAAAAGCTTTACCAGCCAACACTTTATAAAATCATTCTATAAAATTCCTAAAATAAATATTTTAATGGTAATATGTGCCTAAGTGGAATTCTATCTGCTTTCACAGCATGAATTTTGCGACACACCATTTAAAAAGCCTGATAATAAATTGCCTACTGAAATACCTATTCGTAATCAAATATAATACTCATACATTTACATCATTATTCATTGACTATTTATTAAAAATGGAGTTATATAAAATGCTTTCTAATTAAAACTGACTACAAAAATCGACTACAGCATAATATAAATTTTAGCCTCATTTTATCATTGAAGCTGCTAGGTTTTTGCAGACTTAATATAATAAAAATATGGTCTCACTTCAATGTTCATAAACGTAAGAGAATTCTTGCACACAGGTCGAAAGCTGTCGAAAATCAGATATATAATATGTAACTTTTTTTTATAAACCATCAGTTTTCCATGTAAATGTATGAGATCCCAATAAGCATGTATTCGCAATGTTGTGACGTTTTTATATTTTCTTCTAGGAACGCTTTACCAAGAGTGACACGTACATTTTTTAAAAATAAGGTAATCTTTTTTTCAAAATTCGTTTCGGATTCATTTCGCTTTTTATGTTCATCGCTTTCTATAATTCTCAGTTTTCAAAACTTTATTTTAAATTACTCATTGTTAGTCATTTAAAATTTATAAACTAATGGCAACTAAAACTAAAATAATACTGGGCTTTTTATAGAATGATTAAAAAAAATGTAGATCCATAAAAAATAATTTACTGTAGCTTTGCACTTAACACATATTACCATTTTATTGTATGTAAATCTATGTATGTCTACTCATTAAAAAAAAAACGAAAAAAAACTACACTTACATTATTTTTATTTTTTTTCCACAGCCATTCAGACCCGAAGACCAATTCATTTATGCAGATGCTGACCTCAAAGACTATGGGCCTATTAATTACAAAGCAGCATCGATCTACGCTCAAATGAAAAAAGTGAAAGAACAACAAAAATTACAGGAAATATACGATAAAGAAGACATGCTGTGATTACGATTTGGTTGTCAAAGAAGAAAACTTTTTACAGATTTTTGTTATTTTTGTGACGAGATGTTGCGTGTTTTCAGTGGATTAATGCTGTAACTAGTTTTAAATGGTTGGAAATAATGTTTAAAATCTCGTATTGCCAAAAAGTATACTTTTGGTGCTTTAAGAAAAACCATTTGACTAACATTTTTACATCCTCATTTTGCATAATTATTTGTTTATTATTTAAGCAAAGAATGTTATCGCATTTTTATCGTTTTCGTATTAAGTAATTTAAATTGTTGACTTGTCATTAATTAAATGTATTATTTGCATTTTACTTGTCACATACTTCATCATGTTTCAAAACTCTTTTTTGTTTTTACTTTTACTTCTTCGTGTTTTGTAAATCTTTGGACAACCAAGTGATCAAAGTTGAAAAAATAATAAAAACAATATAATGAATAAAAATTATTGCTGGAAATATCCTGTATTTGTACATTTTAGAAGGTTGTCGTAAAATTGTAAATAAAAATAGATTTCTTATATATATATGTAACTACCGAAAGATCTAGTTGTCAGTTTAGAATGAATTTTGTGCTAAATGAACTTTGTTTTATGAGCGTTTATACTTAAAGTGGGCAACGTTGCAAATAGCTGTCAAATATTTCACTTTTTTTTATTAATTTGGCAATATGTGTGGCTAACTACGAACTAGAATATTAATAATGAATTGCAATTATAACATTGCATTAGGTGTTGTAACCGTTTTAGGTGTAAAAAAGGCATTTGGGAAGTGTCCAAATACTTTTTTTTATATCCAAAACTAAATATTCGGTCTTACGATATTAATAATTACGTTTCATATTCAATATTTTAGTTCACTAGAGAGCCACATTTCATGTTTGCATATAGTAATATTGCCAAATTAATCAAAACAGGTGACAGCTATTTGCGACGTTGCCAACTTTTAGTATAAACGCTCTTAAGATGAATATTTTAGTAAATATAATAGTTGTTTTCTAAATATTTTTGGACAGTTCCCTAAATAAATAAATGCGCAATCTACTATAATTTAGTAGTTTAGTAATTTAAACGAACTTAAAAACAGTTTCCGATTAAATAATTTTTAACAGTCCAAGTTATAGGCAAAGTTACCTATTTTTTTAACAATATGCATTTTATATAAAAAAATTGCCGAATTTCACATCCGCAAGCTGTGACGTGTCTGTAATGGTCAAATTCGCATGCAAATTACGGTAAACAAGTTATCTGGAATTACTTTTATCAAAGTAAGTCAGCATAACAATATTTTGAGATTGTCTCGTATCAAAATGCACGCACCTTTATGGCTCGATGTGTAAAAAGTTCATACATCATTGAATTTGAATCCGTATTTATTTATCGCTATCGGTGCTTATCTACTTAAGACATAATACTTATGAAAGTGAGTTTTACGGTGCATTTTGTATTAATTTAGCGAGAAAAAAGACTCATTAGAAAATCATTTTTATTTTTTAACTTTGCGTGTTACTTGGGCAATGTTGTTTAATATTCAGTTGAATGGTAACTAGCTCTTATTTTTAACAGGGTATTCAGTTGAATCAAGAATGTAATAATTTTGTCAAATGTTTTTATTCTAGCAAATCTATCCAATTTAGTATTATTTCTAATTATATCATATTTATCAGAAAAAGCAGTAATGAAAATACCTAAAACTAGTCTGGTATTTTTTGTAGCTCATATATTCATAGGCTTGAAGGTCGGTTTTTTATATTTTATTTTGAGCTACAACATAGATTCTTAATACAGCACAGAAATGCTTCAAGTAGGTTGACAACACATAGAGATTTTAATATCCGTCCAAGCGGGAATGTCTACAAAGATTAGTTGATTTTTAGCTAAAAACCGTATCTTTGTAAATTTTAGTGTAAATTACATTTATCGTGTAAAAATACGAAAGACCTAAGACTATCCAAAGATAGATGAATTAGGGAGTGTATTTGCACGAAAATTGTTCAATCGTGCAAAATTGCACGCTCGAGTAGATGTGTTCACAAAATAATGTTAAACAATGGCCCGTAGCGCAATCGGCATTTATATTTTAATTCTCACCGATTTTTGTACGATTTATTACAACGAATTACATTTTTTTTATCATAAGTAACAATTTAGTGTCATTTTGTATTTTTAAACTTGTCTTTAACATCGCTTTTTAATAACATTTTTGATGTAAATGTGATAATAGTCTGAAATGTTAAAACTTTATCGGTTCCGTTAAAAAAAGTTTCTACTTTGTTTTAATGGCGCCTTTACAGCTTCAACCTAAGTTTTTAACCACTCTACAATGGTGATTTTAAGAAAACTTTGTGAGACTAAAACAATTTTTCGTACTTAAATAAGTTTAACCGTCGTACTAATGTAAATATAAACAAGGAGAAAAAAATAAAAAATATCGGTGGACTAATTTTCCAATTTAGAAAACAGATCCATATTTTTTCCTTTTACTTTTTTGTAAGATTTTTTTTCATTTGGAAAATAATACTTGGTATTTTTCGCCGATATTTTTCTTTTTTTTCTAAATAAATAATGCACTAGAAATACGCTCTATGTGAGCGTTGTGACAAAAGCGGAATTTATTTCACTATTTTAACAATAATAATGTAATTTGAAGTTTTTTTTTTAAATTATAGTATCGCTGTATAGTTTTTGACCAGCAAAAAACTTAAACATAGTAGTGCAAAAGTAGGTAAACAAATATTTTGCTATCTTAACACATTCAGAGTTTCTTACGCATCATCATAGGTGATTAGTGAAAATAAGGACTGTAAACAAATTAATGATTTAAATTATATTTTAGCTGCTATATTTTACACTCATTAAATTGTATTATTAAAATCTTCCATACCTTTTACACTCTAAATTATTCGTTTTGGTAATTTTTATTACATACTCACTTATTATTTATATTATTTTATGCAGTCAATAAACCTCTCATCTCAAATATTTTAATAATTATTTTAGTTGAATTCCAAATAAGTAATAGTGAAATGTTTCCGCCATGTCGCGACAACGTATAGAAACAAAATATTAATAAAGGTATTAGATGAGGTTTTGTACATACAAACTTGTTATAATATGTCGAATAGTGTTATTAAATTAATTTATGGATTTTTAACCGTTGTTTTAATTTATTGCTTAACTTTACCCTGAGCGGCGTACTTATAGCGCTACAAGGTTATTTTGACACGTGGTCAAAATTGGACCTAACGCCGCCATCTTATTTTATCACAACAAAACACAACGCCCCCCTGCCGTCAATGTCATTCAGGCGCCTAAATATTCTTGCAACACTTCAGGTGCACACGGTGAAAAACTCGCAAAAGTGCAAATTTACCCTTCTTTGCATTATGCTAGTGGTCCAGTAGTACGGCACCTCTCACACCGCAGACGATGAAACGATTCCTCGCTCGAGAAACGTACACAAGATTTTTGGTCCCGTTTAAGTGAAATAGATACATATAATTATTAATAGGTGATCACTGACTGTTCAGACCACCGGCGTGTACTCGTTTGTGGCAACGACAAGAGCTATCAAAGAGAGTACTCGATCAGCGACCCTCGCTTGGCTGGCAGAACACTTGCTGAGAGACCCGCGCTTGGTTACGCATACCACCGAGTAACCGGTCGCCACCGTCGTGCACTCGCTATTCGTAGCTCGCAAACTCGTTTTTAGTTGCTAACTCTATTCGCTTCACGTTGATCGCCGACAGTGCAGTGGGACAGGTGCCTTACCCCTCATTGTATTTTGCTAGTTTTACATTGGGACAAATATCCTCAAGTCACAGTGCGACTTACGCTCGCAGAATAGGTAGTGGTAAATTGACACGGACAACTAGGAGATGAGAATCATGAGCGGTAAAGTCTCACAAACTCCTGCTGACTTCATGAAGAAGTCAGGATCCAAAACTCAGAGGCCAGAATCTTCTTTGAATGCTGTATTTTAATCCTACCTAATATTATAGTTTGTTTGTTTCGCTTTCATGCTAAAACGGCTGAAGGATTTGGATGAAATTTGGCAAATGGGTAAACCATGACCTGGAGAAGGACATAGGATTTTGATGCCTTTTTCCCGATATTCCTACGAGATCGAGACTAATGCGGGTGAAACCGAAAGGCGCAGCTAGTGTTATTTATGTCGCAGATGGATTTTCGAATCCGCAGTTTTTCAAAACCGCTAATTGTTTTACAAAACAGCTCCGTTATGTAAAATAGCTGAACAACTTTCAGCTGGATTACCATTGTGCTACGTTTAACAAAGCATCTACTCACGACTCTTGCCAATATTATTAGTCAGTTCGGATTAACGAACTAAATAGGTAACAAATTGGGCACCGCAGTTAAGGAATTGGTGCACAATAGCCATAAGATATATACCAATGGAAAGAACTTTTCAAAGAGATCCTTTGCTACTAATTCAAAACTCAAACTCAAAGCATTTATTTCAATTAAACCCTTTACAGGCACTTTTGAATTGTCAAAGAGTCAGTCAGTTAGTCAGAAAGTTGAAGCTAGTTGCCCATTCCAAAACGTAGATCTCTATGGAGAAGAACGGGCAAGAAACTCCATATATAATACACGTTTTGCCAATTGTTAGCCAGTTCGGAGTTAATGACCTTAACATTTGAATATTCAAAATGATTACCTAATTAAATGAAACATCAAGGTGAACATTAGTTTTATGTTTTACTTTATTCTTCTTCTTCTTACAAAATTATAAATTTCGTACACTTAATTATATTGTACACTTACATTAATAGTATTTACATTTTTTCTTTACAATTAAAATATTTACAAATTTTTACTATCACAGCTTTATTTTTGAAACAAACGCTTCCATTATTCAGTTTTTTAGTTTTCAATCGACTGTAAATCATTCCAGAATTATTGAATTTATACAATAAAAAAGACAAATTCAATAATGTTGCTAAATTGATTCTACTAAAATAACTTTTCGTCTTATAACTAAATTGTCTTGTTTATTTTGCTAAAAATTGCTATTAAATGATTCACCTCTCTCACGGCTGAGCAGAGGTTGCTAATTAATTTAATGTAATAATTATTAATTGGTGTTTTTGCAGTGACTACACGGATATGATACAAAACAACATAATAATTAGCATTTCTAGACTTATTTACTAAGTACAATGATTCATGCTTCAATTATGCTAATATTATGTATCTACCTAATCTCGTCAAAACAAATCAGACGTTGAAGAAATTGATTTAATACGCGTGATGAATCATGGCCAGTCTGAACATAGGCGTCTAAACTTTCGCGCATGTCCTCTCACTCACACTCGTCTCATGTTACCATTCGGTTCCTAAAAAATGTTATTGCGCAGCCTTCTGCACAAAGTTCGGACCAGTCGTGATTCATGGACAATATTTTGCATTGAAAGGTTTTTGATAAAATTGTACATACATAATTTACAAGTAGCCCGTCGTGAATGTTTTTTTTTAAGTTATCGTATATTGGAGCAGATTTGTTTTACTGATTCTATGTTTTTTTTTTATTTGTAATTGTTGCAAATGTAAATTGAGACATTCTATGCTCATAGGTATGTATATTAAGGACTTATCGTATAAAAACTTTGACTGTGTAGCATATATCGTACAAAAGTATAATTTTGTAATTTAAAGGTATTTTTTATCAGTGATTTCGCGTTTTAAATGCTTACTGTAAAATATACCTAACTTATATACTATAATTATGTACATCTTTTGTTATTAAAAATAACTACTTTTTAATGTATAATTAAAATACATACTTACTGTTTCATGTTAAAAAAAAAAACATTAGGTAAGGCTGACGGTTTTTAGGAAAACAAGTCATTATTTTAGGATTTGATTGTTTATGAAAGGTTATAAGGTTTTATTTATTATATTTTATTTACTTTTTTAACTTTTAAGAAGAACAAATTGAATAAATTACAGCAATAGGAACTTAGGTACAAAAACATTACCAATACACGCACAGAACTCTGTTTTCAAGATATTTTTAACGTTGTAAAATATACAAAATACCATATAAATTTGCCTTGCAAATAAAAACTAAGTGCAGAAAATAGTTTTTACTTTTTTCTCTTTTTTTTTAACAAAATATTGGTTACTTAAAAAAACCTTTAAATCTTTCAAAGACGATCTCGTGAACCTTTAGTAGCTTGTTCTTAAAAATACTTATTGAGACTGGTACAAAAATAATAAGAAGTCATTAGTTAGTAGGGATCCTGTCACTACTTTATTTAAATGCAAAATGACTTCTTAATTCAATCAAAATTCAAAAGTCAGTCATTCTAATATTTATACACCCGAATTCTCAAACGACACTTAACTTTGGGACATTCATAAAAGCATTTCAGTCTGTCAAAGTTGCAAAGTTCTTTTGCCTGTCATAGTGACATTGACAGCTTTAGAAAATTAAGTTGCATTTGACATTGCGGCCAATTTTTACAAACTTAAACATAACTTAAAAATACTTAAATCCTATTGGTGGATCAGTAGAAGTCGTACTGTCCTCGGCCAAAATACACATAGTCTGAACACCATTTCCTGGCTTGGAGGTCTGTTGAGCAGCATGCTGGATACGCTAGTTTAGATTTTGTTAGCTTGGCACATCTCTGGCAGAGGTCTAGAAGCTCATCCTGTAACAAAGAGAGAGAATTTGTTAGGTTTGTATGTATGTTATTCTATTATGCATAAGGTTAGGCGCAGACGAGCCACCACCGGGCACAACTACCGGTGGCCTTCGCCTCTTGCTGCGGTGTTAAGTACTGCTACAGCGGATGGCCGCCACCTGCTACACGTGTGCGACGAATCCATACAAGATGTATGAAAAAGCATGTGAACAGGGGCCCATTATGTCTAATATTTTTATAAATTCGTCATTCCAACACGATCCCATTGACATTTTGCTAAAAGTTCGTAATCTGCTAAATTCATAATGGTTGATCATTGGTCACTGTATTCCACAAACACGATACTCGTAACGAATTAAAAGAAATTACTGCACAATGACGTTCTCATGGTAGGTCACTAATCAAAGGAACTGTCAAAATATTAGCAGATTATCGCCTAAGTCAGTCATTCATTTTTCATTATATACGAGATTACCAATAGATGCCATTTCTTTCAATGGAGTGTCAGTGGCTGATCATTGGAAAGTCATAATGACGCCAATATGTTAGTAGATTACCAAACTTGTCAAAATCAACAATTATGAAATCAATGATAGACCATTCTGACACTATTGTAATAGCAGACTTGAGGCCCTGCTTGTCGCTAGGCTTTTTGGCACCCAGCTCGACTATTTCTTGGGCTAACACTTGGGATACTTTAATTCAGGTACATAAAAAAGTTTCTGACTACTTGTGAGTGACACTGTTGGTATAACTAGTAGGCGATATTTCCATGATCAACGAAATATTGGTGAAAATCGGTAAAAAGGGAAAATAACCAAAGAAATCTACAATTCATAGGAAAATGAAACATCGTAAGAACATAGGATTATCGTCTGAGATTGACAAAACGCGGTGAGCGAGAGTAAATGATCATTGATAAAATTGTGAGTCAAAAAGTAATGTCCAATGTTAGAGTTACATAACATAACATCACGCCTTGTTTCCTCGAAGGGTTAGGCAGAGGTGTATGTACCTACAGTACCTACACCCACATTTCGCCAATTATGTTTAAGTCCCATGTAATACGGGGCGAGCCTATTGCTACCATCGGGCACAAATTCCATACTCCGGACTGCTACTGTAAATTCCAGATGGAAAATAACACTGACTGACTTGGGAATCGAACCAAGGACCTCATGATCATCAGTAGCGCTTGCGACCACTAGACCAACGAGGCATTCAGAACATGTTAGAGTTGTCCTGGTCCTGGTATGCCTAGTAAGTACTTATTACGATACAAATGAATTAAAATATTCCAAGAAGTCGGAAGAAACCAGACAATCTACTGATTATGTTACGATTTTAGCACAAATTTAACAAACAAACGGATAAGAATTAACCTAATTATTGAGCAGACGCGGTTATCTATAGTTTACGATAAAACGCCCAAATTAATTAAATAAAATGTGAGTAAAATTGAGGAAAAAGAGCGAATCATATTGTGGCTTTAGACCTCTGTGGCTTGACCCTAAGAAGTGATAATTATTACTTGATTTATAATTAGCTCAGCAGCAGCATGTAGAAGCAGTCATTCTAACTGTGTTATGGTATTCATTTTATTACGAATTTTCATAAATCTTCATCTGCCTAGCCTTTTTCCAACTATGTTGGGGTCGGCTTCCAGTATAACCTGGATACCAGTACTTAACATGGAGCGACTGCTTAACTAACCTCCGCAACCCAGTTACTGGGTAACACGATACCCCTTGGTAAGACTGGTTGTCAGAGTTTCGGGCTTGACCAACGAATGACAGCCGTGACCAACGGTTTAACGAGCTTTCCAAGGCACGGAGGAATAGGAGGGAGGGGTATGTAATCGATGGTCAGCCATCCACGGAGTGACCTCGGCAAGCGTTGCTTAACCTGAAAGATCCTCATCACTTTTCATAAATGTGGGTGTGGAATAACACACTTCTGTGTACCCGTTAGTTAATTAAAAAATTAAAAAGAAAATAAAAAATAATAAAAACATAACAAACTTATCAGGACTCCTATGTTATATTATGAGGTACATTTCTAAAATATAGATAAGATTATAGATACTCGTAAAAGTGTTCCCCAAAAAAAGGTTTTAAATCTAATTGATAAGTTTTTTCTGGTCTTAAAATGACTCTAAAGATGATATCAGGTAGGTAGCAGTAATGGCAGCCCGTTATTGTTAAGTAGCAATATTGCAAGAAGCGCAGTGGTGGCCCAATGAAGTGACTGCCTATCTGACCTCTACAACCCAGTAACTGGGTAATACGATACCCCTTGGTAAGACTGGTTGTCAGACTTTCGGGCTTCTGACGACCCGTAACGACTGTCAAAGATCCACGAATGACAGCCGGGACCAACGGCTTAACGTGCTTTCCGAGGCACGGAGGAGTCTCGGTATGTAGAGATGGTCACCCATCCACAGACCAACCCCGGCAAGCGTAGCTTAACCTGATGGATCGACCCGTGCGGCAGTTATTACTTAGCCACGAGCTCCTCAGGCAGGCAGGTGCAGGCAGGCACTTTGCTTTGTTTAAATTATTTCATCACCACTGTTCTCAAAACGGTGAAGGAAAACATCGTGAGGAAACCGGCATGTCTTAGAACCAAAAAAATCGAAGATATGTGACATCCACCAACCCGAACTGGGCCGTCGTGGTGGATTATGGCTCCCTCTCATCGAGAGGAGGCCTGTGCCACTAACAGTGAGGACATTATAGGCTGATTATGCTAATGTTGCAAAACAAGGCTTAGGCTAAGTACTTAGCCTCTAACAGAGAAGGAACGAGCATCGGTACACTTGGCCACAGTAGGTTGTTACAGTTATTTTGTACTTACATCTGTATGACACTCAGCAGACTCTGTAAAGACCCCGCTGCCGGGCGCCAACCATGGGGGTCGCGCGTTCGATTCCCGGACGAGTACCGCCAGGCACAGAACCAGTAGGACACAGGCTATCGTGTACGTCTGTGGACAAAGAGAACCAGAATTAGTCATTGTAAATTCATTCATTCATTTGTATATATTGGGTTTTTAGGCCAGTATCCTATATCAATCCGGATTTTGTGAATTATTGACAAGAATAGTTTTTTTTTTTGGAGACAACTGATCAAAATTAATAGGGACAATAAGAACGAGAAAAAACATAAAAATGGAGGAAATTATACTCCTCAACACCTAAAGCTCCTTACTAATTAGGATATTTGATTAATAATAAATATTTACTAATCGTAAGAAAATATGGAAGAGATTAAGCCTGTGCGTGTGCAGTGGATTACTCGTAGTATCCTAGGCTTCTTCACGTTCAAAGGTATAAAACGATTAGCTGACAGCCACTCACAAAGTATTACAAAACGTGCCATCGTGAAGTTCATGTCCTAATAGGCACGTAGGTTCAAAATCGCTGTATCGTAAGTCCAGCAGACGGTAGGTACCTAATCAAATTCGATGTATCGTAAGTCCAGAACGCAATATTCAAGTGCTAATTGCAATTGTTTAAATGTACCTAAAACTTTCCTACTGCATCGTTCTATATATTATCAGATTCATAGTCCATCGAAAATCTTTTAAAGCTTTCTGATGAAAGTTGTGTTACCGAAAGCTTCTAACTAAACTATTACTGTAGTAAGTACAATGATATCATAAAATACAAATCTTCTAAGTGCACTTACAACAAATTATCACCAAATGATAATGATGGTACCATATTAACGCCATGCGATAACCCGTACAATAGGAACCGCACTGATTTGTAATAATACAATAAGTTTATCTAAAACAATAATTTATTACAATCACTTATATAAACAGCGATAATTAATAATGATAAAAAGCTACTTGGAAAATAGGGCATTTGTGTTTGTTACTCTAATATAGGTTATTTCAATCGATCATGGGTCATGAATTGACGTAAACAAATTTGGTAGGTAGGTACCAGGATGAAAACCAGGTCAAGAAAATAATGATTCTGTAATGATTGTAGTCAAAGGGCGTCTTGTGATGCGATTTTTTGGCGTTTTGTTGGCGTAGCGATTGCACAATTGTTGATGTCATTGCAAAATGCACGTGCCAAAAATAACATCACAATACTTTTATTTTAATAAATTAAGGAAGTACATAGTGAAAGAGAATTGAGAAAAACAATTCCTCATTTAAACCTACCCAATTATGCATGTGATTTTAAGGCTGATGCAGACTTAAGAGGGCCTCACCACACTGCAAACATCCTCCTAAGTACATCACTTTCGTACATTTTATATGAACCATAGCACAACACAGGCGTCTTTTTGTATTCGTAAGCTATTCGAAGCGGCTGTAATGTGCGCTGAGCCTTATATCGATAATCCTACTAACTTCCTTACATGTTATAAAACAAAGTCTCCCACCGCGTCTGTCTGTCTGTCTGAACGCGATATTTCAAACGATTGTCACCAATGCACGGAGTGATTCATGAGGAAGGTTTTGGTGTATAATTAATTCATTAAGGTTTTGTGTAAATTGGCTGAAATATGACGAATATTGTTGAAAATGTGGAATAAAATCATGCCGACTGGGACCTTTACTGGCGAACGCCGCGTAAACCGTTAGAGATACATAAAATTAATATTCTACAAATTTGTACATCCTAAGAATTTCAACAAAAAAGTCTGAAATGCATATGATGTATCTTCTAAGGCTAACCCACAGTAACCATTATTATCTTTCAGAATTTGATAAAATTTTCATTTTTATTCCAAAGCTATTTTAACCGGTATCATATTAATCCGTATCCAATAAAATATGTGATTTAAATTGAGCATTTCATTAAGATTAAAATATGCTAAGTCATCATTTCAATGAAGCGTATTACACATAATATCACGGATTCAAAATTACGCGTAGCAAAATAATTAACAACGCGGGCGCAGCGGTAAGAGTCAATGACCTTTTCCTCGGTATAAGGTATGTAATCCCGGTAGTACATTCCCGTGGGATATTTTGCGACATCCACGCGGGTGAAGCCAGTGGGCAGCAGCTTTTATATTATAAATGCGAAAGCGAGTTTGTATATTTATTACGCTTTCACGCTACAACGGCTGAACAGATTTGGATGAAATTTGGCACATGGGTATACCATGACCTGGAGAAGGACATAGGCTACTTTCATCCTGGATCGCAGACGAAGTCGCGGGCAACAGCTAGTATTATGATAATGATGACGTTTCAAAATATGACATACCTACCACATTTTTCAATGACAGCAACGCAATCCTACTCACTAATCATGAATCGGAAATCAATTTGTAAATCACGAAAAAATAATGCGCGAAATCTTTATATCCTTAGTACTTAGGTCTTACTTTACAGGGGCTCGTGGCTAAATGATAACGGCCGTACGAGTCAATGGAAGGTTAAGCTACGCTACCCGCGGTCGTATCGTGGATGGGTGACCATCCTTTACATATCGAGACCCCTCTGTGCCTCAGAAAGCACATTAAGCCGTTGGGCCCGGTTGTCATTCCTAGAGCTTTGACAGTCGTTACGGGTAGTCAGAAGTCCAAAAGTCTGACAACCATCCCTACTAAGGGGTATCGTGTTACCCAGTAACTGGGTTATGGAGGTTAGATAGGCAGTCGCTCCATGTAAAATACTCGTATTCAGCTGCATCCAGTTAGCTGGAAACCGACTCCAACATAGTTAGGAAAAGGTTATAGGCAGATTGATTTACTTAGGTCCTATTTTAATATTTGAGGAAATAAGCTTCACATCTCATTTATCTACCAGTGCAACATTATCCTTAAAATATAGTAAACAAGATAACAATCAAAATAAACAAAATAGTACTATTGTAACCCAATTGACAAAAGTAGTTGTCAATTCTGATAACAAGGGCTTAGCAGTCATTAATCATGATAAGAACGAAGCTGGGTCCATTGCTGATTAAAATAGTGCTATTGGGAAGATATAACCTAGTTTGCAAGAGTAGTACAAGTATATATTGTTATGATCGGCACCGATTTAGAATCTGGTACAAGGAAAATGTGTTTGAATACTTCGATTGACTGGTTTGTAGGTGAAAAGGTTATTTTAGATGTTTGTGTCAATGGAATTGCGTGAGAACCATACGTACTGAGATAGATTATAAATATCTTGGAATAGCTTGGCGGTGCTAAATTAATTAATTGACTTCTTCTCCATAGGTATGGGCAACTAGCTTCATATTTCTAACTGGCCGATTCCTTGACCAATCAAAAGTGCCTGTCAATGGTTTAATTGAAATAAATGCTTTGAGTTTGAGTTTGACGATGATTTCATAGTATAAAACGCACTGATGCTAGAATTAGGTACCTGAATTTGCTCTTAGGTAGGTATCATGCGCATGAGCAGATAGAACTAATTTGATAATTGATAGGTAGTAAAATTAGGTTAATACGATTTAAAATTGATCTATAAAATGTTCATCCAATATCAATGTTCTTGTCATCAGAATGTTATATATCACAGCCATTTGATTAAATTAGCCAGCTAATTGGACGCCCAGGCCGTTCATTAAACGCATCCCATTAAATAGCTGAAGGATAGCCAAGTCATTGAGCGCAACGTTTAACCAAATGGCTGAATGTCGTGTAGTCATTTAGTTAAACTTGGTGAAATAGGCTAACCTATATCACCCAGTTAGTAAGGTTAGAATCGTGACCAACCGTGCGCGAGCCGAGCGAGCGGTGCCGCGGCAGCGGCTTGCGAGTGCCATTTCCAAGTTGCTCATAGAAATATTTTTCACCATTTAAATCACTTGGCTGAGGTTTGCTCAGCCACCTTCAAAGGGCTGACTTTCAATACCTACGCCAAGTTGTTAAACGTTTCTATTTCAATTAGGTAAATATCGGCTTAGGCGTTAAATTAGCTACCTAATTAATTTAACCAGTTGGTTGCGACATATATATTGGTTAGATTATCGGGCCACAAAAATAATGAATGAAAGACAATTGTACGCTGATCCAAAACGTTGAATCAGCGTGCACTCTCTTTTATTAAATCAAGATAATAGTACAAAATCTTCTGTACAGACTTACATCTATTCTACTTTTAATTAAAAATAATTTAAAAAAAACGAGCGCGCCATACAGTAGTCGCATATGATGTGTAAAAGGCGGGGGGGGCCTCGTCAAGGTCGTTTCTGATAGTCAACTCTATCACCGCGCGCGCTCATTGGTCAAATCAAATAGCGCGCGCTTCCCCGGCGGCTTACACACTTCCGTCCCCTTTCACGAAATGACTCCGACAGATTTGATTATTTAGTTTTTTTTAGATTTTGATTTTAACTGCAGGAAAGCGAGAAGAAATATGTTACAATCCAATCATTATGAACTAATATTATAAATGTTGAATGTTGATGTTAATTTACTTTGTTTGTTACTCTTTCACGCTAAAACGGCTGAACGGATTTGGATGAAATTTGGCACACGAGTAGACCATGATCAGGAAAAGGACATAGGGTACTTTTTATCCCGGTAGTACGTTTTCGTGGGATAATTTCCCACATGCACGCGGGCGAAGCCGCTGACAAAGGCAGGTATAAAAATAAATATTAAAGACTGCTCTGTCTGACTTAATAGTTAAAAATAAAACATAAGTAGTCTGATTAGCCGGGTCAGTTGAGGTCTGTGTTAATTATCTATTCTCGTAAATTGCTAATTAAAGGTAAAAAAAACACATTCAATGTTGTTTTTGCGTGTTATTGTATTCTGTTATCGTGTACGGGGTTACATAATGAAGAAAGGGATCATGTGGAAAATACCTCGACAAGTAAATTCTTAAATTCATCCGTTGTGTCCTGAGGGCCTATGCTAGTGGCAACCGTATTCACAGTTTCAAAGCGTTTTGTATTTCAACGAGAAATACGAAACGCCGCCGTTTGTGTCGAGATTGACATAAGGTTGTCGTTGGACTTTTTCATCTTCGTTACCGCTAATAGAATTTCACTTTGGCTATGCAATCTGAAGGCCAATTCTCGTATTTAAAAAAATACGGGTTTTGTTCATATGCGATACTGCGAAAAACTTTTTGCAGGACAAGATAGAAAACACATTCGTCATTTAAATTTTAATAAATTTAAATGACAAATGCAAGTTTAGCATTTCGACCTCGTCGTCCTCATATTGAGAGGGTAGTGGGTGTACCTACTGCTCGGTCTGTTGCCCGCTCTCGGCGGAAAGAAGAGAGAATAAGAAGAATTTGGTCATATATGGAGCTCCTATGTGGTCATACCAACTGTCAGGCGTTCCGCGCTGGCTGCAGAGCTACATTTGCTTCCTGCAAGAGTGCCCCGAGGACTAAGTGACGGGTTCTAGTTTAATATGTATATCGGGCAGGATCTCTGCTGGTATTGCATCGGCTATGCTATGCAATTATTTTTTTCATATTTTATGTTTAGTACATAAATACTTGAACGGATCTCCTCATTACTAACATAATGTAATAAGTACTAACAAAATATGGACATTTAAATAGTCCGAATTAAATATTGTCAAGCTCACGTAGCCTACTCGAAACCTTCACCATTTTAAAGATAATTTAATTATTGATATTTTAGTATACGTGTTTTATTAAAATACTTTTTGTTTTATCAATAATAAATTAATAATGCATCTAATTTGAGATAGCGCTCCTTGATGGGTGAGTCCTATTACTGGCTGGACGTACGACGCATCGCACGAGCTCAGCACAGAACACGCAAGCTAACTCAAAGTGACTGATATACTCGTATATCGGCGTCTTAAGAAGTCTGACCACGTCACAACAAAAAGCGTTCGTCGCGTTCATGTTTCGGTTTTCGAACAAAAATGACTGTCGGCGTTCCGGTTCACTGAAAAAAAAAGTGACATTAACGCGACGAACGCGACGATCACATATTTGCGCGACGATCGCTTTTGTTTAGGACACGGTCAGAAAGAAAGAAAATACTTTTTTTTGCGGTAAACACGACGCAAAGACGTCAGGCTATGGATATGCTACGTTATAGTTACCCATCTAATCACATTATACCTAATCAGATATCAATGCTTTCATAACATAATTATTTTTGGGATTTTCTGCTCCATAAATCAATTAGTAATCATATAAATAGTACTTAATCATCATTTATCGGTGCATTTTTTGAGGCTAATAAGACAAATATATCTAATCTCGTAAAAACCGGTGACACTGATGCAGCGTTTTTTAAAAATAATTATGTGAATGACAGGTAATATTGATATGGATACTGAAAGTTACATAATGTAGGTAAGTTCCATTGTCACGTTTTTTTTAATGGAGATAGCAGAAAATGAAATTTCTCCTTAGCCTTAATTTCGCCGGCACTCATAACGTATAAACAAAAAGCGGCCAAGTACGAGTCGGACTCGCACACGAAAGGTTCCGTACCACTGTACAATATTGATAACACTACATATTTCTAAAGACACAAGAAATGTGTTAAATAAATATGTAGTTAAAATGATGAGGTTACTTGAGGAAAAGTAGAGGCTAAGATAAACCATGAACGACCAACTCAAGATTTAATTAAGCAGTCATCAGCCAGTCTTCCTTCAAGGAGAAGGACTACTTTAGCAGAAATTGTTGGTCAAAAGAGCAGTTCTGCGTACGCGTGCCAAAGAAAAAGTCTTTTACCTGATGGTGCAGGTAAAAATGTAAACAACGGTTGGGCCACGAAGTCCGCTGTGCTACTGGTAAAGACTACGTTTATTATTAACCCGCTACCTGCTAATGAACCAACGAATGCAGGGACAGAGGATAGTGAATCGGGCTGGACAACTGTACGAAAAAAAAAAAAACCGGTAACCTAAAGATGTGAGAGTAGGAACAAATACGGAGTTGAAGGCAATCCAAGCTACAGAACGGAAAAAGCGATGTCTGGCGGTTGCATCCAGAAACTATGCTGGAGGCCATAACCGGTCACGCGAAAACCGTATGTGGCCCAAATGTTTCAATCGAAGTCACAAAATCAAAAACAAAACCGAGCGAGGTTATTCGTCGTTTATATTAGGAGTGCCTGAACAATATCTTGAAAAATTAAACCAAGCAGAAATTTGGCCCTTTGAATTTAATGAGTGGATTTGGCTTCAGAAGTCAACCAAAACAACACCAAATGAATAACATTGAAATATTCCAATACGTCATCAGAGTATATAAGATCCGGAAATTATCTCGCCGGGATATCACATACTTTGCTGTGATCGAGCGGATGGTCACCGGCGATGGCACACCGGTTCGAGCTGCCGTAAGTGCATGTTACGGGCGTATTGGTAGACTGCTGTGTTTTTTAAATGCTTTGTGTGAAAGTACACTGAGTTTGTTTTTATGTTCGGCGATTTTTTATATTTTTTATTTAAGCACTTGTCAGGAGTCATCTGGAACATAGTTCTGTCATAATGGGATCCACATGAGGCCAAGTACTCGTAAATGCTCCGGCATTACCGAGCACAAGTGCACAAGTGTACTGTAAGTGTGCAAAAATGCTTTTGTTTATTTTATGTTATAGTGTGGATTAGAGTAGGCTATACGTTGTTATTTTTTTTAAATATTTAATGAATTTAGTAAAATTATAATTATTTTTAGCTGTTACTATAAGTAGGTACTACTAGCTAAATAGTAAGTAAGTTAATTTTAAGACCGCGTTATGTATACATCTGTAATGATAGTTGTCAGGGAGATTTCAATAATAAATAAATGGAGTGGGGTCCCCATGACCCCCATTTTAACCATAACTTTATGTTATTTTTATTAGTTTGTTCCTGGATGGTTTAGATTCACAATTGGAGCCGGTAGGCGGCGCTGTTTGGGCGAGACAACGTGTCACCCCCCCTAGTTTTAAATAAATAATCTTTAACCTAAATAAGATAGGTACAGAACCTATTGAAAGAGAATCACCCTTGTGACCGCAAGACTAACGAGGCGTTTAATTATTAATGTTCATAAATAAATACCTAAACCAAACCTTTGTTTCAATGTACTCAACAATCGCTAATTATCATACTTTGTTACTCTTTCAGTGATCCGTAACATCATCTTCATCAAACCGCTTCAGTCTGGATTGAACCCGGTACACTGATAGTCTTATCTTTTGGCTAAGGTTGTTGGGAGTGGACCTTAGTCACATGCTTGATTTAAGGATCTGATGTCATCAGCCACGTGTTGATACGTGAGGAATTTAATTGCGCATTATTCATTAATAGATTATTAACCTTAAAGTTTGTAATGAACTTTAAACCTTTTGGAGATGGATAACGGTCCCATACAAAGTTGGCCCAGAAATGACACAAAATGTATTATGAAGTTTTATTAGTGTTTTATATCCTGTATATTTTTGCTCGCCTTAAAATTCTGTGACACTTAGACCCTTCGCAAATCTGATAACTTCAAAACATTTATTCAATTCATGATGCTGTCATACGCAGCACCACAGAGTTATAAATAAAATAGAAATCGTCAAAGACAGACCCGACTGACAAGAAGGGTTATGTTCTTGTATGATGTTTATTATGTAGATAAGAATGTAGGATTACTTATTCTCTCGTAGCATCCAGACGTCAGGATGCAATTTATTGATATACATGTCGTTAGGTTTGTGGTGACCGGCCAGTGAAACGCACTTCGCCTTCAATCGCAATCCAAGGATTTTAAAGTAAATTCCTAATCCAATGGATGATGTTTCATAAAAATCAACATGGTGGACTTTAAAACCCAATATGAATACTAGTGAAAAAAGTTTTAGTACTTCAAATACAGGACTTTAGGAGGCGAGTCCAACTTATGACCCTGGTATCACCAGGGTATTTATTTATTTTTATTGGTTCACCAACCACTGTTTACACCGGTTTTATGCTAAAAGGAACATGTAAAAGTGCAATGTTTCGTATAGAAAAATAAAATAATGCGTTGCATTTTTTATTTTTTAATGCCTCACTCTATTTTAGATATAATAGGTCTGTCTGTACAAAGCATAAATGACATATGACAAATGCTTGACAATGACGGACAGTGACAATAATTATGAGAGATAAAGAAGGTGCCGCCTATTACATACTTTTAAAACTGGACTATCTAAATAGATAGTTCTAGTAGTAGATTTTTTAATAAATATTTAAAAATTAAATTGATACATTAATCAAGTATTAGGTGAAATCAGCGTTTGTATGGAGGATTTTAAAGAAGTTGCATTTTTCACACTAACATTTTCTTAATTTATTCAACCATGAACACTAAGGTTTTAAAACTTTTATGCACTAATGTTTAAAAACTAAGATAACGTATGCCACTTAGATTAAGCGACAAAAATAAGTTTTCGCTAAGTTTTAAAACAAATAGTGGACATTTCTGCTAGCAAAAAGAGGAGTCATTTTTAAGGTATTTTTTATGTCTAGAAAACTTTATGTAATAAGGTTTTTTTACTATTGGTAGTTGTCTATGATGGTCATTGTTCGATATAATATCAAGCAATTGACGAATATTTTAAATTATAGAAGTTACGAGGTTCTCTATTTGTGAGAAAAAAACGCCAATTCCATAGGTGGGGACCCAATATTAAATATCACGTTCATTACCGTCTAGATAGTTAATTATAGGTAGCCTAGGGTTAGAGAATGAAATTGCCGTTTTATTGTAATAGGTACTTTGAATTGACATAGAACCTTCATGGTTTGAGATTTTTGAGTGAAACTTTTTTCCCATGCTACCTATGAAGTTCTTCTTTTAAAAAATGTGCAACATTCGAATATCGACTTTCAGTTGTTTTATTTATTCAGCTTAGACAAGAAAGATGGCTTCGAAAATTCGAGTTATTTTTGATTACGAGTTCCGACGCGGAACTAACGCGGCAGAAACAGCTCGCAATATCAATGTTGCGTTTGGAGAGGGGACTGCTAATTAACGCACCGTGGGATTTTGGTTTAAACGCTTTCGTGATGGAAACTTTGATTTGAAGAACGAAACACGTGGAAGACCGCCCACACACCTGTGTGGGCGAACTTTCAAGTGGTTCGTTCTGTGTGAATATCAATGAATTGAAAGAGATGGTGGAAGCCGATCCGAGCCAAACTACCCAGGAATTAGCGGCATGGTTTAACGTTACCTTATCAACAATATTGACTCGTTTGCGTCAAATCAATAAAATAAAAAAATATGAGAAATGGGTGCTTCGTGATTTGACTGATCTGTAGAAAGATACGCGTGTTGGAACTTGTGTTGCCTTGTTGAATCGATACAGAAATGAAGGAATATTGGATTGAATTGTGACATGTGATGAAAAATGGATTCTTTATGATAACCGTAAGTGAAAAATGCAATGGCTGACCCCAGGTCAAACGCCGCAACAGTGTCCTAAAGCAAAGCTTACCAATAAAAAGGTAACAGTAACTGTTTGGTGGTCTCAGCATAGTGTTATTCACTATAGCTTTCTCCGATCTGGTCAAGCAATAACGGCAGATGTCTACTGTGCCGAACTCCGAACAATGATAGCAAAACTAGCAGAGAAACAGCCCGGACTCATGAATCGATCTTCACCATTATTGCTCCATGATAACGCGAGATCTCATGCAGCACGAGAAACCGTTTTAACTCTACAGGAACTGCAATTAGAAACCATTCGTCACCCTCCGTATACGCCAGACCTTGCTCCAACGGACTACCATTTTTTTCGTGATTTGGACAATTTTCTACGTGATAAAAAGTTTTCTTCTCAGGAGGCAGCACAAAATGCTTTCACACAGTTTATCGAATCTAGATCACGAGAGTTCTATCGCAAAGGCATAAATGACCTTCTCTATTAGAAGGCAGCAATGTATAGATAATAATGGTAAATATTTTGATTAAATAAATATGTTAAATTAAAATTAAACGAATTTCAATTTTTCAGTATCTATCGGCAATTTCATACTTTAACCCCTTATACGACTATATACGCTTTAAATAGTCTTAATATTAAATATTCTAAAAATACTAGTGAATCATACCAATTCTTACAATAAGCATGTCCCAATTACTACTATATTTCCAAAACTGGCAACATAAATACTTGAAACAACATAATAATCTTTTAAATTGATTTATTTCCTCCTATGTTTTGCCAAGTAACGAAAGTGATTTAAAATATTATCAGTATTTTTTTTAATATTAATTATATTTTAATAATAACTCTCATAAAGCTGATCATTGTAATGGCTGATCTTTGCGTTATGCTCATGAACGGGTGCTGCTTGTGGTGACTGGTCGTCTTGCTGATCATGGTTTTGTTATTGTTATTATTAATTAACTGTTTATTTATTTTACGTCGATGGTCCTAGTTTATCAATTATAACTTCCAGTTGTTACAGCTATATATAGCTATAGGTATGTAAGCGGGCACGCCCTTTATGACTGGAGGCTTTTATTTAGACATTGCTTACGTTTAGTCTTTATTTTTTTATTTCTGCCTGTGTATAGTTCTCGATATTTTTGGTTGGTATATTGGCGTGTGCTAGCTGACATAATATGGCTATTAATTTATAGTTTAAATAATGTTTAGTGTTGCGTAATGTAAATAATTTTGCATACTATTATATAGATTTTTTTTTTTTCTAATTGAACAGACAGCTGTGCTGCTGGGGAGTTTGTTGCGCCACTTCTTCTCCAGCCCATCCCAGGTAAAGCACTAGGAAGTGGTGAAGGGTGGGCGTTTTATGTAACTTTGACGTTCGAAAAGTGCTGATTCACAGCCTAGTTTGAATAAATGACTTTTGAATTTTGAATAACTGAATCTCTTTGTCTACGCTAGCACTGCTAGGACCAGACTTTATCCATGTACTTTCATGGAATTCAAAATTCAGATTCAATCAGCCAATAATATTCCCACTGCTGGGACACAAGCCTCCTCTCGGTGAGGGCAGTGGGTCGTGATCCGAGTCATAAGTCGTTTCAAAACAAACAACAAGCAAGCAAGCAAGCTCAAGCATTGCAATTGTGAGTGTTTTACGCAATAACCCCGCGCTGGTCCTACGATCGTTTCCTCCAAAGAAAGAAGATTTTACAGTAGGACTTATAATCGTATCATTTACTAATAAGATCATCCTCCTGTTTTCAAAGTCGCATAAAAACCGTTTACTAAAAAATATATATTTTTAATATTGTTTTTTTTGTAGGATGTTAAAATTGTAAAATTATATTTAAAGAATATTATAGGTATACCAGCTATTCACTAAAAATAACAGGTACCACTGATAAAAGTAACAGGTATGTAAGTAGCTACCTATACCTAAACCTGCTCCGGACATAAGGCGTGGTACCTATAAAGTGGGGCGGAGCTACAGCTATCAGACCTGCGTCCACGACGGTATAACCTACACAATCTCAGAGAAAACGGTGAAAAAAAATCCCGCCCACAGCCACGCCCCGCCACAGCTCCGCCTATTACTTTGTGCATCGCTAATTGATAATGAATGCACAGTGCACACACCACGTGCTGGGTCAAAGGAGATGTACATGATAATGCACAGGTTACTAACATTTCTATAAATGACTTATTATAATTATACGAATGCCAATTAAGATAATTAAGTTTTATCGGTAGAGGTGAGCATATATGCGCAGGTTATTGCGAAGTTGCTTATAAACTTAAATGCGTATAGTTTTCAGTCAATTATAAGACAAAACTAATTTTTTCGACGATATTTTGTGCCAAGATGAAAAGAAACAAAAACAATGCGCTCAAACTAAGCTATGAATAGGTGCCTAATTTACTCTGCACAGAATTGTGCAAGTCACCATCTTGGTCTGCCTTGTCATTTCCCAACTTTGTTGGGGTCGGCTTTCAGTCTAACCGGATGCAGACCTCCGCAACCCAGATACTGGGTACCACGATACCCCTTGATAAAACTAGTTGTCAGAGTTTTGGGCTTCTGACTACCCGAAACGACTGTCAAAGATCTAAAAATGATAGCCGGGACCATCGGCTTAACATGGTTTTCCCTTGGTAATACTATACAGAATAATAGTACAGGTAGAATAATAGTACCATGTTTGAATACCTGTTTTGAAGGAGTATTCCCGTTATCCCCGTAGAAATGTTCCCGTTAAAGAGGACAACACTAATTGTGTTCAAAATTTGAAGTTTGTGTGTGTGCTTAGAATTTTGATGATCTGTGAGTGAGTGAGTATGTCAGTGACAAAATTAAGGAACTTTGACCTGCTACTATTTTTGGCCTTAAACTACATGTTCAAATTAAATGTAATTTGTGAATATATCTAGTTATACTAAGCCCTCTTATCTACAACGAAGTTACTGGGGATCGAAATTGTCCTGAATAGCTTTGAGAAAAGATGGCATGGCTGTGGGTTTGTGCTTGTTTTGCTCGACTCGGCGGGAGCACTGCCGTGCCCGCCGATGATTAATGTAAGTAATATTTTAATTAAATAGATATTAGAGAGAAGAGAGCTCCCCCTGTCTTCTCTCTAATATCTATTTTAGAGTTAGAGTTGAGTTAGGGTTAGAGGTGACTTTTGTTTTGTATGTATCACCTCATTTATTACCTATATTATTAATCAATTGTTTATTTTTATTTGATTTGATTTTAGAGATCTTGTACCTAACTAAACCTTTCCTATTTTTTTGTAACTTAGACGGTTATTTTTTGGAAACCGAATATAATAACCGAAACTACGATTCAAAACTTCGCTTATAAACACAAGCGTTTGTTTTTGCTTTTGATGTAAAGGACCTCAAAAGAATAGGTATCTAAAATAGAGCAGACAAAAACAATGCTGTTTGGATTAAGATAACAGCAGTCTGTTATTGTGAGCTGTCGCTAACAGCCTGTCTGAACATAGCATGGTAACTAGTTGAGTGAGATACCATTTTTATCTTTAAACTTTAACACTATGTCTGGGCGTGATATAGGTATAAATATTTTGGTTAATTGGTTTTGTGTACCTACCCAGGTAGACAAATATCCGGTTTAGATGATCATTGAATGATTTTTTGAAGATCAACCTGATCATCTCCATAAACGCTGATTATTCTTTTACAATATAAGGAAGCTTTTAGAAGATTTTATACTTTTATCGGATGATCGAAGTTCAATCCATATTAACCTTTATAATACTGGTGTCTCATATTGGAGACAGATAACAATAAAATTCTATTGTGTCTGCTAATTGCGCGCGCGACAGATTAAACCTACAAAATTATTAATATTAAACCTATAAAATTAAAGGTACACTAAATATAAATTCATTATATTTAGTGTACCTGCTGATAATCAGAAGGTATTTATTATTTTTTCTATACTTGTCTCTAAGATTCAGTTTCAACTGAATTGCATGAAATGAAATTGATTTACATTAAACAAAATCACAACACCTTTAAAAGCCTTAATTCGATTCGTTTAAAACTAGCCAAGTGCGTAGTACCAACTACTCTACTACTCAAGAACAAACTTAACATTGTAGTTAAAAAACATATTCTCTCTTATATCCCAACTGCAAATAAATGTAAGTTTGTACGCACAATATTGAGAAATTTACCATGTTATTTTAAGACCTTAGACTATGTTCTGTATTTTTATAGAAGTATGTTCTGTATTATTTTTTTTCAAAATTATGGCCTCAATGGTTTTGTAGCTATGGGGGGAATGGTATTATATGTCTTTAAAACTATTTATTTTAAAATAATTTAAAAATAAATTGAGACCCTCACAGTTAAATCCTTTCATTTGATATGTCACGCGGTATAATTTTAACTATAAATTTAAACTTAATCGGTCTATTATGTACATTTGGAGCAAAACACACAACCGACACCTTTACAGAACCGTAAAAATCCAAAAGTAATCGGAATCAAGAAATAAGCACTAAATAATCAAGTTAATCACCTACAAAAAGAATAATTAATAAACAAAAAATAAAAAATAAATGAAGAATTTTCAGTTAATTACTCAGACCAAATAAAAACCAATACACCTCACTAAGTGCACACATGTTTATGAAACTGGCTTCACGTAGCTGTTGACAGCGTTATGACTTCGTTTTTTTTTTACACAGTATAAAAAAATAAAAATAAAAACAACTCACCGACATCACTTTAACTGCCATTATTCCAAAATCGAGAACCACAAAACACAAAAATATTCCGGTCCGAAAAAATACTAGGTTCTCAAAATATTTATACGTAAAAAATACCAGGTACGAAAAAAAATGTTCAAAAAATACTCGTCCGCAAAATAATGATTCCAATTTATTTTATAAACGATATTTTTTCTCGTGTTGGTTTTAAAGGAGGTGCGGATAGCGGCAAGGTTTTAAGTAAAATGATAAGTGCAAACGGTGATTGTTGACTAAATCGTATATTGATGTAAGTCTGTATTATTTATACATCGGAAACATTGTGACGGCGCGTGCTGTAGCTGTGATATAGATAAGTCATTTTTAGGGGCCCTTATCGTAATTTGAAAACGCTACTGAAAAATAATGTTACTTTAACATTAGTTGAGAATGACTGGACCGATTTCGCAATTTTTCGTTTTAAAATTTTCGTAATAGACATAATAAGGTTTTTATGGAAAACAAATTGGTATAGGATACCGAACTTTTTTTCAAATTCGGGAAATACTGAACGTCCTTTTTCTATGGTATTCTTGTATGAATACATGGTTTAAGTACAGGATCTGTGGGGTCAGCTAGTTAAAAATATTTTTAGTTCATAGATAAGGTTGTTAATATTGATACAAAAATCTTTCCAACTGAATTATGCTTTCTTCAGGTCTATGGCGGCCAAGTGAATTAGAAACCTGCAAAAATATGTAGGTATGTGTCTTCACCATAAATGATTACGAGTTCAGAAGTAGTATCTACCTATAAAAAAAACCTTCCAAGTGCGTGTCGGACCACGCACAATGAAGGGTTCCGTAGTTGGGATGAATTTTTCCCAAAAACAATTTTAACATTGTTGTTGAAAAACATGTTCTCCCATACATTGATATACTTCACGGTCAATTCTCCAACTGCGTAAGTTTGTAATGGCAAAAAAAATGATGTTATAAAACTACAAATTATTAACATCTTTTGGATTTTTTCCTTTACTTGTGCTGTGCTTGACCTTGCTTCCTGACAAATTTCATGATTATAGGTCAACGGGAAGTACCCTATAGGTTTTGATTTATTTGCGACGAGTTCACCTAAAAGCTTGATTTTTTAGAGCTCCAAGGGATCGTAGACCTACGTATTTGAAATTAATTGCAACTTGATGCCTCCTTGATGCGTTCCTGAGAAAAAGGGTCTTGACAGACTGACAGACAGACAGACCGACAGGCAACGACGTGATCCTATAAGGGTTCCGTTTTTTTGTACGGAACCCTAAAAATGATTTTTAAATGACAATCTGGACGATTCCTACCTATCAGATTTTGAATAATACTTCTGGTCTTGTGCTGGAATGTTTTACTCATTTCTTTTGAGACAAATTATCAATGACGAACGTGGGAGTGTCGGCAACTTTTCAGTATCTTGCGTAACGCTACAGCGTGTGCCAGCCTTAACACAATATCCGAAGCATCTTGTCTTAAGTCTAAAGGCCATCCCGGCAGTAGTAAATCATCGTTATATTATAATACGTAATTAACTAATTATCGGAAGGCCAATTAATTCCTGTAATTACAATGTTGAAAATCTAGGCGCAATCTCGTCTCAGCCATAATCTAACCACCTCTGTGGTCGTGTGGTTAGACCTCCTGTCTCAGACCCAGAGGTCCCGGGTTCGATTCCCAGTGGGGGGAAAAAAATCTGCTCGGTTTGGTTGGTGGTAGGGCTTGTTCTAAGTCCGCCTGGCTACCTACCACCGTCTTATCTAAGTCAGTCGCTACAACAACAGCATTGTTGTGTCACGGCAGTTAGAGATAAGATAGCCTGCAGTTTCTCTGTGCTTGAGGATCCCGGGTGAAGATGATGATTCCAGGTGCATGAGAGGCAGGCCAAAAACTTGAAAAATAAATAAGTTAAATTGCAAGCGTTTTTGTTGCGTTGTGAAGGTCGCAGAATTCCCCTGGAATCGAGAAGCACAGAACAGGTCGAGTGGACGGCTTTCAGCTGAAATGATGATGATAACAGGTTATTTTTCACAGATTGAAACAGATAGAATGCGAACGTTCTTAAAAACACGGGAAAGAGTATTGTAAAGATTAACTATACATACGCCTTATAGTAGAACATATAACTAATGTACTTAAACAAAATATTGTAAAACATTTTAAAAGAGTACCGGTGGAGTTTCTTGCCCATTCATTTCTCCATACGAAAACTAAGGAAGGGGCGACTAGTATTTATTTTTTATTTTTTGTAAATTTTGACGTTCAAAAGTGCCTTACAAGGGCCTATTTGAAATAAATTATTTGACTTTGACTTAGAGGAAACCCCACCTAGGTGGGTTTAGATAGGTGAAGCCAACCCCCTCGCGATATATATTTTTAACATACTAAATTTGATATAAAATACTTTTCATACATTAAACGGATGGGTGAATGTCGTGTCTAGGTCGGAATTTAGACCAATAAGAAACTTTTTCTTTGATAAACTGGTAGATACTATCAATTGTAGTCAGGAAATACTTTTCAAGATTTTGACGAACTGATTTTAAGCTTGCTTGCTGTGATTGTGTGATTCGTGTCAATGGTGGAAACACACATAACTTTATTGTATCTTTAAAATAAAAAAAATCATCAATGTCGATGTGTTTAATATAAAAATCCTGAAATAATCTTGGTCAGATCATTCGCGCGCCATAAGATCCTGGTAGCACTTTACGCCCGTTTAGTATTTATCTGAGCTCTGAGTCATAATTGGCAGGTGACAGATAAAAACTAGACTTTGTTTTTGTTGATTAAAATCTTGTGATTTTATATAATGAGGTTCCGTAATCCGGTTCGATTAAAATGAAATCATATTTATGGGAAGTTATCGGACATAGAACTTTTTATATTGTTATATTTCAATCTGCCTAATGGCGCAGCGTAAGTAGTGCCGCCTAGCTTTTACCAAGTTACTAGGAACCACCAAAGAGGTCGGATATGAGTGAGACTGGCTGATTACAGTCACTCTACTAGAGTGGCACTGACAGTAATCAGCCATCTACGACGAACTCCTATAATCCGGCCCAATCAATACGTAGTATCTCCTCTATCTAGTCTGTGGGTACAATCCTGATGATCTGTGCTGATGATATTCAAATTCAAATTCAAAATATTTTATTTCACATAAACCTACAAGGGCACTTATGAAACGTCAGAAGCTAGGTGCACGGTTCCAATTGGTCGTTTCCTATGGAGAAGAGCCGGCAAGAAACTCCACGGTTACTCTTTTAAAAGTAAATGGTGTTTATTGAAGCTGCTGAACCAAAAATACGATGACCACTTCTGGCACAGGCTATCCTGCGCCGTTGTGCCTATTGCTAAGCAAACGGGGTACTAACCCTAAAACGGAAAGTTGCTCAAGTACCGAATTCGATAAATTTTAATCTCGGACATGGTAACACAAATATACACAAATCATTGAAATCTGAATGTGCCAGATTTGCTACAGGTGACATTAATGTATCATTTTGTAAGTCGGTTTTCCTTAAATTTCCTTCATGTTATTCGACTCCGAGCTAACTCCTCAATGCCATACAAAATTATCATCTTACATCAAAAACATCAAATATTTTAATTCTTGAACTCATTTACAGCGACAGTCATAATTTCCATAAGTACCTACGGGAAATTTTCATTCGGGTCACTTCATTTGCAGATCAAAACCGTACAGATGTTATACGGAACCTGCAGTCCACAGGTTCCAACAAACCCAGAAACCTTTTCTAACAATACGTCACTATCACTGAGGGGCTCCTGGTTTGATTGCTACCGGAACACGCAACTTCAATTATATGATGACAATTCTTTTTTTTTCCAAAAGTCCGGTTATTCTAACCTTAGGTTATCGAGACACGTGTGTGCCGTGTGTAGGTCAGGTGGCGTACTCTGAGTATTACTCAGTCACATCACCACTTGGTCCGATGAACGAATGATGTCATTACAGCAACATAATTAAGATTGCAAAATTACCTAATAATTTTACTATACGATGAATTTCTACATTCATAATAATAAACATTAACATTTCCCTTAGAGGATAAATGGATTTCCTCATTTCTCTAACACTTTTCCACTTTTCCTCACCAGTACCTAGGCTCTGCACTTCACTAATGCACTTTCTAAAATTCACTCTGGAGAGTCGAAAAAAATTATAATAATAACTATTATAATTTTCTTGCCGGATTTATCAAAACGTTATTGAAAAAGTATCTAGGTAACCGAGCACCTACATCTACAATCGTGAATATTCTTGACTTAAGCACCACCGAGTCCACCGGTGGTGGCGCGTGTGTTTTATAATTTAGCTCCCTTCAAAATATTATTATTAGCTGAATGGTGCTCATCCATGCGTCAGGTTCATGAATGAGCGCCGTCATTAGGGGGGACTGGTCATCTCTTAGCTGCCAGGGCTTATTTTATTTTATTGTTAATTTTTATTTTTTTATTACAGTTGCTTTTAACGTTGTGCATCGTTCTCACATGTATAATTTCAACATGAATGATTAAACTAATATTTTGTAACCATATTTTGATTTAAAAGAGTGACTTGGAGTTTCTTGCCCGTTCTTCTCCTTAAGTACCTACTACGCTTTGGAATAACTTACTTCATTTTTCTGACTGAACCCTTTGACAATTCAAAAGTCCCTGTAATTGATTTATTTGAATTGTTTTTTTTTTTTGTGTCAGGTAATTGCGTAACACACATAAAATGGCAATCGATCGCATTTCGGAATCCATTGCTTCAAAGGTTTGAAAAATTATTCTGCTTAACAATGTAAATAACACAACGAACGTGGCTGAACTATGTGGCTGAAAATGAAAGGTATTGCGGTCGATTGATATTTGATTTTATGTGTGAGATACTGGTCTATAGTAAGCCATAATAATAAATAATAAATATTAGAAGACCTTAGATTTCTCAATAGAATTTTCACCAATGTTGATATGCACACTATGTGCCGCGCCCCTCTACAAACCATCCTGAATATTGGCAAATATTTTGATCACGTCATTCACGTGATTTTGGCTCGTGCCGACACAAATCAAAAACACATCTACACAGAGGGACTTGTGCGCATTACTTTGTGGATTTAGCCACATGTAGCAATAATGATAATTATTTCAAGATCTGAATTAATTTAAACCACCGGTTCTAGGGTCAACTTTGTAATTGAGGTTATCGAAAGAAAATTGTAAGTTACACACCGATATGATTGATTATGTCTCGTTACTAATGTTTTCATAGTGGATGTAACTTCTACGTGTCATTTCAGTACACAAAATGTAGAGTAATAATTTTAGTCGTTACAAAGGGTAAAAATACCAGGTTAAGTATTTGTTCAGCGAACCTGTTATGTCAGTGAATATTTCAATTGGTTCATAATGGCAAATCCCAGTAACACGATTTTACCAGTTATCAGTGTCCGTAATGTATTTTTTTAATATGTTTTTTTTTTAAATTATTATTTTGTGTTATTTGCTAAGAAGATAAAGCAGTGGCTTATGTCACGGTCGCTATATTCAAGAGCTTAACAAAGGATGCTGTGAAGCGAGGGAGTCAAGAAGAATTCTGAGTGCAGCGAGGGTTACAAATTCGCCCAAGACGGAGACACCTCTATCTACTTTTCCCACCTTCTGGGAGGTTATCAAATTCAAATCACATTATTGACCATCGGGTTATAATGAAATTCAGTCAATATTATTGATTGGCTAGACCCCAGTGCTATACTGACTTAAGTACTCGTACGTTAGGTTAGGTTAACATGACATAGTTTGACAATATCTAGCAGGTGATGTGAAAAATAATATATCATCAGTTCATCACATGACCTTTTGATAATGGCCGTAAATATCAAATTTGACTTGAATCAAGATCAATATGTTAACCAATCGTACCTAAGTAAGTATCTACCTATTCAATTCACCATTATTTTTCAGTAGGAACCCACAACCTCAACTTTCAGATTGACAATGAAACACCTGAAATCTTTTGATACGCAGTTTTTTTTTTTAAATCTTCTTTGTCGCTCAGCGATAACATCTTATAACGTTTTTGAACGTGAGAAAAATTGCATTTTTTGCAACTGATGGGAAATTAACCTAAGTTAATCGTCGTCAATTAAATGGCAGAAAAGGCAAAAATGAGGATTTTTTTTATTTTTATTGTGAAGGTAAAAAAAAAATATAATCTGTGTTTCCACCATTGACACGAATCACACAATCACAAGGATTTAGCATGCTTATAATCAGTTCATCAAAATAACTTTGAGGAATGGCCACCGACGTTCTTTAAAACCAGTCAAAAAGTTGCTGTGGGGTATGCGCAGCATCGCCATGGGATCTGGAGGCAAAAGTCCTCGCACATATTTGGGAGTGGCGCGAGGAGGCGAAACGCCGGGGCTTCACTCCAACCCAGTGCTGGGCACGCTACTATTTTGGCGATAAGTCCCCTCTTTGAGGAGTGTCTGGAGAAGCGCCACGGCGTCCTCACCTTCCGCCTGACGCAGGTCCTCACCGGACACGGCTGTTTCGAGAGGTTCCTATTCGGTATTAGGCGGGAGGAAACGCCCGGGTGTCATCAACTCAAAACTCAAACTCAAACTCAAAGCATTTATTTCAATTAAACCATTTACAGGCACTTTTGAATTGTCAAGGAGTCAGTCAGTCAGAAATATGAAGCTAGTTGCCCATTCCAAAGCGTAGGTTCCTATGGAGAAGAACGGGCAAGAAACTCCACGGACACTCTTTTAAAAAAATTATATTCTTACAAAATATTACATCATTCATGTTGAAATTATACATGTGAGAACAATGTAGAAAGACGTGTACGTAAAAAGCGTCCATAATAAAAAATAAAAATAAAAAAACAATTCAAAAATTAAAATAAGCCGTGGCAGATAAGAGATGACCAGTCCCTACTGATGGCGCCCGTTCACGAACATGACGCATGGATCAGCACCGTTTAGCTCAACCATTTTGAAGGGAACTCGACGATCCAACACACACGCCACCACCAGCGAGACATTTGAGTGAGCATGACATACTCTTAGCCGCCAGGGCATATCGAGTCAATGAAAGACGTACCCAGCAAATGGCAGCTTTATAGAAGGTACATGGTCACAGTGCTTACACATGTGCTATGCAATTATACAATAAAAAAAAAGAGATTGAAGCTATACAATTCAAAGATAGTTTTTGCAATCTTCAGCAATTCCAACAATATTTTTGAATGCTAATCAATTAGTTTATGCGCCCTTGTGGAGCTGGACCAGCGTTAAGCCAAGCATTTTTGTCAGCGATATAATCCCCAAGCTTATAATATGCTTGGCAGCATAGTGTGCGTTTTATACAAGATTTAAATTTCGTTTCATTTAGTTGTAGTATATGGGAAGGTATTTTATTGTAACATTTTAAACAGTACCCCATGAAAGATGAGTCTACTTTAGCCAGTCTGAAACCCGGTTGAACTAATTGGTCCCTATTTCTAGTACAATAATTGTGTCTTTCACCTCTTTTACTGAAAAGATTAAGATTTTGCCTGACGTACATGATGTTTTCATAAATATATTGACAAGGTACCGTCATGATGTTAATATTTTTAAACAGTTCCCTTAGAGAATCGCGCCTACGGAGGCAATATATTGCTCTAATGGCTCTTTTCTGCAGAATAAAAATAGAGTCGATATCTGCAGCCCGTCCCCAAAGTAAAATACCGTAAGACATGATACTATGAAAATAACTGAAATAGACTAGCCTCGCGGTATCTACATCAGTAAATTGACGGATTTTTCTGACAGCATATGCTGCTGAACTTAGCCGTCCTGCAAGAGATGTTAAATGAGGACCCCATTGCAGCCTTGAATCGAGCGTGATCCCCAGGAAAACAGTTTTATCTACAAATTCTAGCTTCTCCTTATTCAATACTATATCACAATCACTACTTTTAACATTCGGTAAAGCAAATCTTATGCATTTAGTTTTTTTTCCCATTTAATACTAAATTATTAGCAGTAAACCAATTTTGGACCTGCAGTAGGGCGTTATTTACATCGTCAAGATTTGATGCACGTCTATTTATCTTAAAAATTAGGGAAGTATCGTCAGCAAATAACACCATTTGTGGTTGGTTTTTTAATAAATGGGGTAGATCATTAATATATACTAAAAAGAGGAAAGGACCCAATATCGAGCCTTGAGGAACACCCATCATTACTTTTAGACCGAGTGAATTTACACCATTAATTTGAACTTGCTGTTGTCTATCGTTTAAATAAGATTTTACTAAACAGAGCGCAAGTTTACCTAGTCCGTTATCCTAGTCATCACTTCGTGGATCGCCCGGAGGACACGGTGGAGCATACGGTGGAGGTCTGCCCGGCTTGGGCAGAGCACCGCCATGTCCTCGTGGAGGCGATCGGAGGCGGGGATCTCTCGCGTCCGGCCCTAGTCCAGGCCATGGTACGGAGCGAGAGGGCATGGGAGGCCGTCACCTCCTTTTGTGAAGCAGTAATGCTCGCGAAGGAGAAGGCGGAACGCGCGAGGGAGATGCAAAATTCGCGCCCTCACGCCCCTAGCTGCCACAGGAGGAGACGCCCTGAGCGTCGGGAATCGATAGCCGATTCCCGGCCACCATAGGCGCGGGCTTGCGGACGGTGAGCAATGGGTAGCTCGCCGTCCGGTAAGGACCAAGCCCGGGTCGACGGCGCGTTGTGTTCCACGCGCGCCTCAAAGAGATGTCAGCGGGTGAAGGGGTCCGATGGGACCGATGCCTGCCCGGGTTGCGAGGAAGTCCGAAAGGGATAACGTGGCCCCTGGCATTGCACAGACAACTGAAGGAACATGGGTGGGTTTTAGTCAGTCAGAGTCTTACTCGCCCTCCCGCTCCGCCCAGAGCGGGAGAAGGCAATTGATGATCTCCCACCCAAAAAAAAAAAAATGCAGTTTATGCACGGCATCCATACTCGGTAGACCTCTTCTTTGGAGCATAGCCTGCTCAATTGGGTTGAGGTCTGGCGATTGAGCAAGATTGCGTGTACTTTTGGCATGCGTCACTGTATAGTTCGCAGCGCTGTCTTGTTTTTTTATTTGGTCTGAGGTCTGTACTACTTTTTCTTCTCCACGCGTTTTTGATCACGAGGAAGTCGAATATACCTACCTACTGATAAATGGATAAATAAATATCGCATCGTGATATCAAAATATACAATCGATGGCTGGACTTTGATATTAGAATTATGATAAAATTATGATTCTAATAGTGCAGATGCAATTTTGTGACGTTTTTCTCATAACTTATGTTACACACCTGCAATCGCCGAAGGGTTAAGCAGAACTTTAAACAAATATTTCGTATGTTATAGGGGGCGAGCCTATTGCCATCAACCGGACACAAATCCAGACTCCGGGCTGATGATAATCTTCCCAACATTATTATAAAACGCAAAACTTCTCTGCCTGGTCTGTCTGCACATTTATTTTTTCCTGTGGCCGAATGTGTCTGCAGCTGTGCAACATGTTTCTAATAACATAACATTATGTCATACTGCATCAAAGTTGCGTAAGACCCGCCAGACTGTCACAGCACTAGTATTTCTATGGCGGTCTGCATACGACGCATTCAAACACAAACGTGTTAGTAAGGCGCCATCTCCACGGCCAAGAGAATCGCAGCGATAGTCTCGCCGTAGCATGATGCTCAATTATTTGAATACTCAATCGTCAATAATAGTAAATAATAATACGTTGCCTCAACACTATGACATGTAAGCGTACTATTATCGTAACATACGCGGATGGGCGTGTTCGTTTGGTACTTAACGGATCACTTACTTATCACTCTGTTATCACTAGTCAGTAAGCGTGAGCTAGGGTAAGATGTTCAGGGTTGCCAGATGAGAATATTAGAAATCTGACATAACTACTTTTCATCAAGACAAAATTCCAAACCGGGGTTCTAACTTTGGGCTGCTACCGAGAATTCCCTAACGAGGAAAAAAAAATGCTCAAACCGGGGCGCGAACCCCGCTTCATACAATAGTCGCCCTTGCGACCATTGAACCAACACGGCAGACACGCACATTGGACAATATCTTGCAATCATTATAAATTCAAATTCAAAATATTTTATTTCACATAAACCTACTGAGGGCACTTATGAAACGGCAGAAGCTAGGTGCACGGTTCCAATTGGTCGTTTCCTATGGAGAAGAGCCGGCAAGAAACTCCACGGTTACTCTTTTAAATATTTTTTTTTACAATATTTTCAAATAACAGTGTTATTAGGTATGGGAGTACAGTGTAGCTCTTTCAACAAGTACCAGGTACTTAACAAAATGATGATGGTCAAATAAATCTACAGTCCACAAAGCCTACAGCGTTTCACATTCCCAAAATAGAATAGAATCTATTTAAAAGATATATAAAATATAAAAAAAAAACGTATTTTAAACGAAATGACGTGATTGCTATAATATTACAGCTGTAACAAATCTGAATAATTATCATGTATACAAAAGCCACTAATAAAGAGTTGAAATTAAATTATAGGTAGGTATATAATGTCAAATAATATCGTGATTATGTCTAGGAAGAATGTATAAAAAAATATATAAACATGGTAATTTGGGAGCAGTTAATACTCCTACATAATTAAACAACAAATAAAAAAATAATAATAAAAAATATTAATACAATATTATGTAATCAAAAATGTTAAAGTCAAAACATTTATTGCAAACTAAGATTACCAATATTGATCTTATATTTATGTTGGTGCATGAGTTAGCAGTCTTTTGTATGCATAAGTATATCAGCACAAATTCATTGTCATTTAGCTCTGAGCTGAGAGTTGGAGTAGGGCATTTAAGGCGCTGCCCAAACAGGGACACCGTAAAACGTCCACTTTTCCGTCGCACAGTTAGCCGTAGGTACAAATTAAATTTAAAAAAATACATTGTGTAAAAAACAGAATTATATGAAGATATTTTTATTTTTTTGTATAGTATCTTGAAAAAAAAACCGCATGAAAGAATACGAATAAACTTTTTCGTCTCGAAATGCTCGATATTTTGAGCGAGAACTATTCATATTTTTGTAACTATAAAAAAGGAAAAAACAACTAAATAAATATTTTAAAATGTTTTAACTTAGTTGTGTATTTTTTTGTAATAAATTAAAGCTGCGAAATAACTTTCCTATAATTCACAGACACGATATTCAACTCAAATCAAACACATCGCCACTTGCAACCGTATTTGTATACCGCGATGCACTACTGTCGCTTCACCTACAATACCTATAGATTTGCTTCTTACCGCGCTATAATAGTAAGGAATGATGTTCTTTCAGATTGTGCAATGTTTTTCGAAAGTGCCTGAGCGTGGCCGAAAGCTTAACTGCTGCGGTAACCATTTTTATGGCAACCCTAGATAATACTACTTAGTAAAATATGTGAATGACAACGTTTAGTTACATTGTCATTATCGTAAACAAATAGGTACTTTGTAAAATCGAATGGAGAAGATCGGTCAAAGTAGGTCTTTAAGGCCTACAGTAAATTTGACATTTTGTTCATTCATTCCATCTCATGTTTATTCATGAGTTTAGTTTTATTTCACTACGAGCTGCAACTCTCGATCCCGTGGGAATATCGGGATAAAAGGTGTCCTATGTCCTTTTTCCAGGTCATGGTCTACCAATTTGCCAAATTTCATCCAAATCCGTTCAGCTATTTTAGCGCGAAAGCGTAAAAAACAAACAAACTCACTTTCGCATTTATAATATTACCGAAAATTACCGAAATTATTTCATTATTTTCATTGATTTCAACATGTTTAATCAATTAGGTACATATTTGACATGGAAGTTATCAGAAATTGAAACCATTAAACATTTGCTTGTAATCGTTTTCTTCAAAATGTTTTCGACATAACCTCGACCCCATTTCGGAGTATTTAGGAACACAATAACGCGTCATTTTCGCAAAAATATAATAAATCCACCTCACGCCTTGTATTATTAGCTTGTTTTGGGAACTAGCTCTGACAGCGCTATTTTGACAGTTGCCTACTCCATTGTCGAGACAATAGAGTTTTGGCACTGACTTCAGACACTGAAGTGACTTAAATAAAGGACGCCCTACATCTGAAAATATGAGTATGAATTTCGCAACTACCTTGCTTTCTGGCTAATATGTTACATTACAACTGACCTGAGCTGATTACCTAGGGAGCAAACAATTATACAAAGAGCGAGTGTTTCTTTTAATCCAGAGTGGAGTGAAGGATTCTAGAATAGAGGAGAATCCCGAGCGCAGCGAAGGATTCAAAGTACGTCACAACTTAAAATAGTGTTGCTCCTGAGGTGAACACTACTTTTTATCACCCTCTATGAGAAAATGAGTAAGGGTAACTTATGAATAAGAATAGAATTTGAATCCGAATTTGATCAAACAATTACGAACGAAGGCGGAATACGTTTAGGGCGTTTTTAATTTTTACACAAACTTTTTTTTGTTTGGATTGCTCGCGGTGCACTGTATCATACAGCCTGTTACTTGTTCATATAATGTGTGTGATTGATGTCCCTAGGGATCAAATAGCTATGTTAGTCCCTGTTAACAAAGAATAAACTAGCTCTATTATATTAGATGTGATAAAAAACCGTACAAAGGCGGAATGAATGCCTGTAGCATTTTCTACCAGGAAAACATGGCAGGTGGTTGCACCTGCCATGTTTTATCTCTGCATCACCCTAGTAATTTTTGTATTATCTATCCCTTATGTTGATAAGGGATAGATAATACAAAAATTATATACAATTAGATACATACATATATATAAACAGAATATACTTTGCCAGGAGAAATAACGATCGATAGAGGAGAATTATCCAGTCCTGATGTTCAGAGGGAGCGTACTTCAGAGAACGACCGTCAGGACAAAGAAAGAGGAGTGAATACAACCAAAGCAGTGAGAAGGACATCGTAGAAGACAATTGTTGGTGGAACGAAGATTAAGAAGGTTTAATCATTTCTTTAAAGCACAATTTACCCTAAGGTAAATAAATAGTATGGTAAATCTTGCTTCAACATCCTTTTTTTTTTTTTTGTTCCGGGGTGGAAAATCCTCATGGATGTCCTCCGCCTGGGGTGAGCGTAGGGGTCTGTCAGACTCTTACTGACTAAAAACCACCCCGGTGTTCCGTCTCACACCTACGCCGGGGGTCGCGGGAACGAAAAAATCCTCCGCAACCCCCGACTGGTGCCAGCCCGCCGCAGCGGGCCCCTCCTCCTTCATCACCGGCGCACCAGAACACATGGCACGCCGTGACCAACCCAGGGACCAAACCAGCACATGGGCGCCAGACAGCCCCTTGTCTAGGCGCCCTTGGCCCCTCTTCGACGGGTCAGGACATTGGCCCCGCCGTCTACCAATTTTCGGCCGCAGAGGATAGGGAGAGTGGCCTACGCTATACCGACACTCCTCTTCCCCTGCGGCCCCACTGCGTTCGCCATCAGACGGTGGCGACCCCGTCAGGGCCGCGGCAGGGAGGGAGAGCGCTGTACCGCAATACACCTCTCCAGCCGCGGCCCCGAAACCGCAGCCGCGATGCCTCCGATACACGACATCGCGGCCCGCCTCAGTTGCGATGTCGCCACCGCAACCTACTCGTTGGCCGCTACGTCATGGGCTTTTATCAAAAATCCCTGACGAGCGGCCCCTCCTCGGGTTCCTCTTGGCTTCACCGTGGGTGCCCAACCCACGGCTAATGAGCCCCCCCGCAACGACAATGCGGGAACCCTTCGGGGGGGTGCTTCAACATCCTACGCTATGTAATAGCTCAAAAGTTTATCAATATAAGGTACCTTAGTTGTTTAAAAGTAAATCATCATAAAAATAACCATCACCTGATATTTGTGAAACCTCATTACAGCAGTGAAACTTACTATCGTTGTAGGCAATCAACTGCCGGTCCGCTTTCATTACTATATCACAAAATACTAGATAGATAACTTTAAAAGCTACAGATGACCACCACAGTTAATAACAGCGATAACATCAAAGAATCACAGTATTATCACACAGGTGGTTGGCTATCCTCTATCGTCATGGATACGATGTGAAGAACGACGTATAGGATCAAACGCAGGTGTTTTTAGAACACGCACGGTACTCAATTTCTCGTAATCAGTTAGCATCGAAGCGTATTGAATATAGGTATGGCCTCTTCCCAAAGTATTTGACGAATATGAAAACAAATGGATCTGAAAACGAAGGTACCTGTGGGTGCTAATTTGTAGTACCACTTGATTATTTGAATACTTACCGAAATTCTAATTTTAAGTCACCTCCAAGTAAATTTTCGTCAAAGATTTTTCAATTATCGTCATTCAAACAATAGTTTTTGGAAAAAGTGGCGAGTTATAAATTAGAAACCTTCTAAATACAGATGAATTTGTGAGCAACACTGTCATGAAACTTTTGTTTACCTTATATGAGGTAAAGTATAGTACTAGATACACGGTTTTTGGCGGTTCGTACGCCTTCGTTCGCGTTTTGCAGAGCGTGCTAAGCCCAGTCACACACGTGATAGTTAACTATTTGGTTTGTAACACGCTATTATCATACTTTACTCGTCATCGTTTAGCTTGGGAACCTTGAACCATGTGACCGAATGACTAAAATGTGTCCATGAGACATGATCGTGTTGCATTTGAGAACCACTGATACTGTAGTACGGTCGTCGGTCAGTGATAAAATTCGATTAACCCTATTACTTTTACACCATCATCTAAATTGACACAAAATATTCGATTCATTGTATTTCTGCATTTCATGAAGCTAAGATTTAAGTAAAATCTTTAGTAATAATAATAATAATAGTTTATTGAAATAATTTATTTACATAAATATTTACCAAATATTTATGTAAATAAATATTTTCTAATAAAAGGCTAAACTATAGGTAGGTACATAACTATTGGATTCTACCTGAACTAGGAATAAACCTGTATCTCAGGTATCACACTCAAGTGCTTATACATAAGTATTAAGTATCTAAGAATCCATAAACAAATAGTAAATAATTTATCTACTTTAATTATGGTTTGATTCAAATTAAGAAACATATTATGCTACTATTTTAACTAACGTCTTCCGACTGTTTTTTGTCTAAGCTATCTCAATAATATATTTTTAGATTTTTTCTCATATAGAGTAAAACACCCTATTGAAGCAACACCTTACACCAAGATCTCCGACGCATTACAACAAGCCAAAGATCGCCACGAAAGGGCCGTTCGTCAATTCGTTTTATCGGGCGCATCACGAGCAGTGACCAAACGACTGAAGGAGGAGTGGTGACCACTATTGACATCTGGTGGTCTGCCTGCAACAACCACCCAACATTATTCAAGAAAAGGCAAATTTCAATCTGCCTAAGCTTTTCCAAATTATTTTGGTGTCAGCTTCCAGTCTAAATGGATGCAGCTGAATAACCCAGTTACTGGGTAACACGATACTCCTTGGGAAGACTCTGGTTGCCAGATTTTTGGGCTTCTGACTGTCAAAGATCTACGAACGATAGCCAGGACCAACGGCTTTCCGAGGCACGGATGAATCTCGATATGTAATGAATGGTCCCCGTCCACGAATAAACCGCGGGAAGCGTAGGTTAGCCTTCTATTGACCCGTGCGGCTGTTAATATTTAGCCACTTGTTTGAAAAGGAAACTAGAAACTTTACAATAGACCTCAATTTCTTAAAAAAAACAAAATTAAAAATAACTTTATTTACCAGTACATTCACTTCTTGTTTGATAAGGAATATAGTTCACGACATTACCCTTGAATTAGGTTTGGTGACGTTAACCTGGCGTTAACCTCGGGATAAATAACTAGTTATTGTCCCAGTAAACAACAAAAACAACTATTTGACCTAGTCTTATTTTTTTTTGTTTTCCCTGTAGGTACAGACATCTGCGTTTTTAATTGGTGTCCCTCTCGAATAATTATGATAACCAGTTGTGTCCGTAATTTACTTAGGAGGTATTTAGTTGGCGTTGGTCTAGGAGGAGGAACCGCAACAATAGTTGCACTTCCGGTTCGTTCTGGGTTCGAACCCCAATTTGGGCAGTGTATAAAAAAATCCAAGATTTTCGTTTAGGAAATTCTCATTAAGTAGGTAGTATTCCGGGGACCATGCGGCTTAACCTGTTGTGAGATGTGGGTGTAGGTTTATACTCACACCGCACCTTACGCCAAACTAATAATTAAAATAAATTGTATATTATTTAGTGTAGAATAGCCTATAAAAGCATCAATATTTTTAATAAATTACTTAGATATTATTTTATTGTATTTTTTTTTTATCATGTAACGAAAAACAACCTTGATTTTTCGTTAGTAACGCCAAATAGCGATAACCTCCTTAGCAACTAACGGCTTGTCATACAATGGTCGCTGGTTCGAAACCGGTTGAGTAACGAAAAGATAACCCTCCGGTGAGCAACATCGACGCGTGTTTTTATTATCTTTTTGCAAAATATTATAACACTCAAATGGCGAAACGTTTAGAAATAAATCCTCCTTTGTTAGTTATCTGTGAGTAGACTTTTTACTGTTTTCCTGTTAAATATAGTTAAATAAAACATGCTAGTAATTCTACTACTCCGGCTACTGCTACGTCTTTTTTTTTTTTTGGAAATTATCATATAACTTCTCCCGCTCTGGACGTAGCGTGAGGGTGTGTCAGATTCTTACTGAATAAAACCATCCCATTTTCCTTCAGTTTCCTGTATGTAACCAGGGGCCACAGTATCCCTTTCGGACTTTCCCGCAAATCCGGCAGGCATCGGCCCTTGCGGACCCCGTCAGTTACACGTGCTGACCTCTCTTTGAGGCACGCGTGAAACACAAATACAACGCGCCGTCGACCCGGGCCTGGTCCTTATCGCACGGCGAGCTACCCATTGCTCACCGTCCGCAGGCCCGCGTCTACAAGCCGGGAATCGGCCTGGGATTCCAGCGATGGCTAGGGGCGTGAAGACGCGAAATTTTCCTCTCCCTCAGATTCAGTACAGAGCTGCTACGTTAAGTGTAAAAAAAATAATCAGAAAACGTACCTGTGGATGCCATTTTTTAGTTCCACTCAAAGCTCAAAGCACAAAACACTCAATTTACAAATTAAGTGCTTTGTCAGGCTTTGATTTGATTATTCGAATACTTTAACCCGAAATTCCTATTTGATTAAAGATTTTTTTCATTTTACAATAGAGGTTAATTTAATGATTTCAATTATCATCGATCTGCCTACCTATCTACCTTCTCCTAACTATGTTGTGTACGACCTTCCAGTCTAACTGGATGCAGCTGAATACCTTTATTTTACATATATGGAGTGACTGACTATCTGACCTCTAAAACCCAGTTATTGGGTAACACGCTACTCCTTGGACTGGTGTCAGTTGAGTGGTTGTCAGACTTTCGGGGTTTCCCCCCTCTCCTCTGGACCGCGTAAGCGAAAGGATGAGTGACCGTGTTTATTTGTGATCCACAAAATATTTATTTTAATTAATAAAATCAAATTAAAGTGACAAAAAGCAAGCATCTACCAGGAGCGCAAAGACGCAGGAACGTTCTGCAAACTGCGTGAGTACTGCGCCAACGCACACCTACACATACTGACTCCGCATTCTATAAGGATCGTGGCCGCGCGCGTCACTCACTGTATCGCTGCTCTCGTCGCACGCGCCGTCTACATCGTGCGCTCCGATTAATCTCTGTGTATCTATAACAGCCTGGTACTATGATTCGCTCGCCCAACAAGTTTGGCTCGGACCCTGCACTAAACACTGTGAACCCTGAAAAAACACCGCCACCTTCATCGTTTGTAAGCCAGCAGTATAAACGCGCGCCGTTTAGATGAAATTACAAGAGAGGATTTTGATGAATTTAAAGATGAGATTCTTAAAATGCTCGCTTCTTTTAAGACCAACTACGATGATATATAAGAGACTTTATTAAATAATGAAAAGAGCATCTCCTTTAGTAGTGAGCAACAGGTTGAGATGCAAACTAAGATAAACACATTAGAAGAGGAGTGTAAAATCAACCAATCAAACATTATTTTATTACAAGAAAAAGTTAAAGACCTACAAAGGTGCTCTAAATTGACAACTATCGAAATAAGGAATATTCCCAAAAAATTCAAAGAGGCTAAACAAGATCTTCTGACCTATGTCTCCAATATTTGTAAAATACTTAATATTGATTTAGAAAATTCAAATGTTCGTGATATTTACCGGATTCCCGGGAAACCCGACACCACAAAACTAATAGTCGTTCAGTTTTTAGATTTATATTTGAGAAATACCATATTTAGCGCCGCAAAATCGTATATTACCGAGCACCCATCAAACAAACTGAACCTGAGTCACGTAGGTCTTGCGGGTAGTAATACTATTTAATTGGCCGAGAACCTGACTGATAATGCAAGGAAGCTTTTTTATCATGCGCGTGAACTAAGAAAGTGTAACAAAGTTAAATATTGCTGGACTTCGGACGGGAAAGTTTTAGTAAAGAAAGGAGACGGTGAACCAACAATTGTCCTTAAATTGATAACACAGCTGGAGCAATTTGATACACAAGTATGACTATCCTGCCTATTAGCTTGTGTTGCTACTGGTACTTATACTTATTGCATTGCATGTTTTAATTTTTTTGCCTTATGCACGAACTTATTACTATAATTTTACCTATGTTTACTTGTTTCGCTATGTGGCTTTATGTTTGGTATCACCTTACTGTTACTATGTTAGACACACTTATTGTTCACTTACAACACACTTATTTACAAAAACACAAATTACATGCATCGTGGCAAACACGTATACATACATAAACTCACGCCTTCATCCTATGGGGGTAGACAGAAACTACAGAATGTCACCTGCTACGATCCTTACTTATAAAATTACATTTTAACATTAACTGTTCTTATGATGCTCGTATACGAAGTTTGTTTAATTAAATCAACAGTTTTATATTTGCGAATACTGATGTGCACATTAAAATACCCTACGTCGAAATATGGCTGATTTTACCACGAATTTTAATAACGATTTAGACTCTGTTGCTGTTGCAAAATCGACATGTGAAACAAAGCGACATGTGAAATAGAGGACTGCAAGAACCTGTTAAAATATCATAAAACTTCACTCTAAAGATTATAACACAAAATATCCGCAGTACTTACCGTAACCTGCCGAGTTCTCAAACGTTATTATCTAGATCTGATATCGAGTGGGATATCATTGTGTTGACTGAGTGTTGGCTGACACGTAATCCTAGCATTCCTTTTATTGACGGATACACATCCTTTTCAACTTCTAGCAACCATACGCAAAAAGAAGGTGTGGTGATCTACTGTAAGAACGCTGATTTGCCTACGATAGATGAACCTGAATTCTCTGATGCGAACATTCTTGTATTAAAAATCAATCGAGACACCATTTTAATTGCCATTTATCGTCCACCAAGCAATAGAAATATTGTCAATTTCTTAATCTCGCTCAATGAATGCCTTCGTAAATATTCGTCGTATAAGAATGTTATCCTGGTTGGTGATATCAATATTGATATTGCACCCGGTACCCAAGACCAAAGATCCTCCTATCTTGATATGATTGAGTTTCACGGCTTGCTTCCAGCCCACACAATCCCTACTCACAGTCGTACATGTTTAGACCATATGATATTGAAAACAAGACTGACTGCTCATTGCTACGTTGCACAGACGTCTATTACTGATCATGATTCCATGTTACTATTCATGGACACTAAATCTAAGCAACCAATTAAAAAAACATTCAGTCGTATCAATTCCGAAGGATTGAACGAAAGCGTGGTAAGTATTGATTTTAGTTCTATATATAACATAACTGATGTTAACCTAGCTACAGATTTTTCCACAGAATCGCTCTCCAAAGCCTTAAATAATAATACACACAAGATTACAAGCACCGGACGCAAAATAATTCTTAAGCCTAAACAAACTTAACAAACTTAGGACTTTTAAAATGTTACATGAGAAACCGCGACAAACTTTATATAAAGTCGAAGAAAAATCCTGGAAATGAAATTATCCAATGCACACATCGGAGATACAGGAATTTTTGTAATAATATTTTAAAGAAAGCTAAGATTGACTCAAACTCAAACTCAAACCATTTATTTCAATTAAACCCTTTACAGGCACTTTTGAATTGTCAAAGAGTCAGTTAGTCAGAAACTTGAAGCTAGTTGCCCATTCCAAAACGTAGATCTCTATGGAGAAGAACGGGCAAGAAACTCCAAGGACACTCTTTTAAATATAGAAATTACAAAATCCTGGGTACATTACTCTTGTTGATTCTATATGTGAGAACAATGTAAAAAAAAAAAAATATAAATCAAAAACGATTAAAAACAAGCCCTGGCAGATAAGAGATGACCAGTCTCAACTGACGGCGCCCGTTCACGAACATGACGCGTGGATCAGCACCATCCAGCTCAACCATTTTGTAGGGAACCGAATGATCCAACACACTCGCCACCATCAGCGAGACATTTAAGTGAGCATGACTATGAAAAAGATATGATTAGGAAGGCCGTAAATAATACCAAGAAGTTGTGGGAAACCATAAAAAACATTACATACAACTCAAAGAAAAAGGAAAAACCAACGCAACTAATGTGCCCCAACAACCCGTTAGTTTCAGTTAATGATATAAACTCGTTTTTTGCGGGTGTAGGTAAATCATTGGCAGAAAAAATTACAACTAATAAAACCAATACACCATACACCACTAATTCATCTCAATCAGCGAATAGCTTCGTTAAATCAATAGTATTATTACCTACAGACGAATTCGAAATAAAATAATTAACATCTAACCTCAAGAATGATTTTGCAGTAGGGGTAGATAGAATCTCAGGAAGCTTCTTAAAACAATTCTCTGCCATCATTGTTCCTTCTCTAACTTTTATATGTAATTTCTTTCAATACAGGCGTATTTCCTTCTGCTTTAAAAAATCTCAAATAGTTTCCATTTTCAAAAGTGGGGACAGATGCTGTGTCAACAATTATAGACCGATTTCCATACTTCTAACACTATCTAAAATATTGGAGCGCCTAATGAACATCAGATTAGTTAAGTTTCTGGAAACAAATCAGCTTTTGTCTGCATCTCAGTTTGGATTCCGCGCACATAAATCAACGTGAGATGCTGTTCATCAATTAACGGAATTTATAATTTCTATGCTAGATAATAGGAAAAAGAGCTTGGCCATCTATCTGGATTTAGCCAAAGCATTTGACACAGTGTCTCACCCCATCTTAATCAACAACCTGGAACACTTGGAAATTAGAGGCTCACCACTAGATCTGTTTGCAAATTACCTGAAGGGTAGAACTGAGGTTGTTTTAGTGGTTGGGCTAGTGATGAACTACCGATTGAATATGGTGTCCCACAAGGCAGTATCCTCGGCCTCACCTTGTTTTTAGTTTACATAAACAACCTATGTAACACAGACTTGACCAATGGGAAAATAATTACATTCGCCGATGATACCGCATTACTTTTTAAGGTGACACGTGGGAAGAAGTTTATAAACACGCCCAAAATGGGTTCAACCAAGTGTCTAAGTAGCTTAAAGACAATATCCTCACCTTAAATCTGGACAAAACAAAGTTCATGACCTATACACTAAGAAAACAAGACCTTCCAAACCTTCACATTATCTCACACAATTGCAACTCAACGTCCAACAAATCATGTAATTGTCCGCGTTTGTCGAAAACCAACACCATCAAATAACACATTGAGGCATTGGTTCCTAGAATTCGAAAACTTATTTATATATTTAAATCACTTCGTCATATTGCTGACACTTCCATAATTAAAACAGTCTATCTCGCATTGTGCCAATCCTTACTGTCTTATTGTTTAACTTCTTGGGGTGGAGCAGCTAAAATTTACCTACTGAATCTGGAGAGAGCCCAAAGAGCCAAATTAAAAGTAAATCATTTCCTTCCGATATGATACGACTACTTAAATGATAAGAAAAGTTGGTCGCTGTGATTAACTCAAGACAATGTTTAAATGTTCTTTCTCCAGCATTAGTTTACCAACTGACAGGTTATATGAGTTTATATAATTGTTTTTAATTTTACTTTATATTTCAATTTATTTTAATTTTACCTCGATGGTCGTGTGAAGTTTATAAATTATAACTTCTAGTTACTGCTATATGTAAGCGGGCACGCCCTTTATGCCTTTTTTTTTTTTTTTTTTTGGGTGGGAAATCATCAAATGACTTCTCCCGCTCTGGGTGGAGCGGGAGGGCGTGTCAGACTCTTACTGACTAAAACCCACCCGTGTTCCTTCTCTTGCCTGTGCAATGCCAGGGGGCCACGGTATCGCTTTCGGACTTTCCCGCAACCCCGGCAGGCAATGGTCTCATCGGACCCCTTCATTCGCTGACATCTCTTTGAGGCGCTTTATGCCTGGAGGCTTTATTTTCTTTTTTAGATATTGTTTACGTTTAGTTACCGAGGAGTTTCTTGCCGGCTCTTCTCCATAGGAAACCGCGAATTGGAACCGTGCACCTAGCTTCTGACGTTAAATAAGTGCCCATGTAGGTTTATGTGAAATAAAATATATTGTTTTTTTTTTTGAGTTATTTTTATTTCTGCTTGAGTATAGTTCTCGATGTTTTTGGTTGGTATATTGGCGTGTGCTAGCTGTCATAGGGCTATTAATTTATAATTTAAATTGTGTTTTGCGTAATGTAAATTATCTTGCATACTATTAGTACATATATAATCATTTTTATATTCTAACTGAACAGACAGCTGTGCTACTGGGGAGTTTGTTGCGCCACTTCTTCTTCCCAGCTATTGCATAGTATAGAATCATTTTTATTTTCTAACTGAACAGACAGCTGTGCTAGTGGGGAGTTTGTTGCGCCACTTCTTCTTCCCAGCAAAAGCAGTAGGAAGTGGTGAAGGGTGGGCGTTTTGAAGGACTGTCTTATGTAATTTTGACGTTCGAAAAGTGCTGATTCTCAGCCTAGTTTGAATAAATGACTTTTGAATTTTGAATATTTACCAAAAAAGAGATCAGCAGAATGCCTTAAAATTATTTCATCAAATATTCAAGGTATTTATTCCAAGTTATTAGAAATTGAAATGTTTTTAGAAAAAACAAAGTTTGACATTGTTTGTTTCACTGAACATTGGTAATAGGATTACCAAATGCTAATTAATTATGAGAACTATAGTATGGGCAGTTTTTTTTAACCGTGAATCTATGCTGCGTGGAGTTTCTCTAATCTTGATTAAAAATTGTTTAAAAACTAAGGCACGTAATGACATAGTTGGTTTATCAGTTGAACATTGCATCGAACTGTCCTGTGTTGAGCTGGATATTAAGCATGTTGTAGTGTGCATGTACAGACCTCCTAATTATCAGAACTTTTCTTTATTTGAGTCAATAATGGAAGATGTCCTAGATAAACTTGCATCCAGTAACAAAACCGCAATTTTTTGTGGTGATTTTGATACGAGTATTAATATTCTGGAAAATACTTTAAATAGCAATCGATTATTAAGTCTTTTTAAATCGTTCAATGTATCTAACATTTTTACAGAACCGACTAGAGTAACTTAAACTTCCGCTACTTGTATTGATAATGTCTTCTGCGATTGTGATTATTTAGTTAAAGCCATAGTTAATTATTTGCCGTCTGAACATAGTGGCCAAACGGTAACTTTTAAGTTTAAAACATCTTTGAAAAAGTGTAAATACAATAAAATTTAGACAAATAACAAATGGCAAATTAAATAGATTTAATAGTATCCTAAATAATGAGTTAAATGTTCTGGGCCATAATATGGATGATGCAAATAAATTGTGTGAGGATTTCTTTTCAGTAGTGTACACTGAATTCAATACAACTTTTGAAAAGAAAACAAAAAATATTTGCCCTATTTTTATATTTAGTGACTGGGCAACTAGAGGTATTAGGATAAGTAGGGAAAGGCTTTTCGAGCTTTATGGCCTTAAGCCTTACATTAACACTGAAACTTTCAACAAGTATGTTGCTATATATTCCAAAATGTTTAGAAATACCTGCAAGATAGCTAAAGCCCTGTACATTAGCAATAAGTTCAAATCAGCAGAAAATAAAATAAAAACAGTTTGGAAAGTTATAAATAATGAAACTAGTAGGGGAAAAAACTAAACACTGATTACAAATCAGAGACTTCACGTGGTGTAATAAGCTCTAACTTAGAAGTAGCTCATGAATTTGTACATTTCTTTACTAATATACTATCTAAAACGACGGAAGCATTAAATTCTTCACCTGATGTCTCAATTGATTTATTAAGAGCGAATGTTCCAGGCTGTCCGCTTGAATTTCAATTTAAACATAGGTAATACGGGCTGGTTTCCGCAACTCCACGTCAAAGCGCGTATTTTGCGTACAGGTGGGAAAAATCGGTTATTCAATCCACCCCAGCTCCTCAAAGAATGCCAGCAACGCCTTGGTATTATTGGCAATCTCGCGTAGGGTACCTGGGTTACCGAAGTACTTTGCCCTGTAAGTGGCGACCACCGGGCAGTTTAACAGCACATGAGCTGTTGTCTCGTCGTCCTCCATGCAGGCTCTGCAGAGCGGACTGTTTGTGACCCCTATGACAAAGAGGTGTTTATTAAATGACCCATAGCCAGTAATAGCTGCTGTAACCACAAGCAGCTGTTGTTTAGTTAGTCGAAGAACCTTTTTCGTGAGGCGGCTGTAGCGGTTACACCGCCACATACGAACTACGCATCAAAGACATGACGTCACACAAATCCTGCATCGCGCAATTAGAGTTTACCGCGCGAACGACATAGATAAGACTATCCGAAATCAACAGTCGGGCAGTCGGCCCGCCAGACACAACACCCGTCTGGTTGGAGGATCCTCCCTTTTCTATGGTGGATGAGTGAACTTTACACCCTGTTCCTCATACTCCTAAATTGGTAACCCCGACGTGATGAACGTCAACGCAGCCTTCGTGCAACTACTTCAGCGTGACGTCATCATCATCATTCCCGCAAGCTTTCGTGAGGCGAGTCACACAGACAGCCAGCACCCTCGGCTTCAACGGGTATCCTGACCACCAGCATACAGCGAACGCGCATTCCTGGTCATCACCCTCAGCCTCATCACCCCGACTCACTGGAGAATCAAGGCAATCAATCTCAATCAGCGCAATCACCGCTATCACCTCAATCAGCAGGGCGCGTGATCTCCGGATACTGCCGGTTCAGCAGCAGACATTGCCTCAGTCAAGTCCATTGGTGGTAGTACGGAGTACCATGAGCTTCTCCGGCAGTATCCGGAGATCACGCGCCCTGCGGGAAAACAAAGACAGGTTAGTCATAATACGGTACATCACATCCGTACTACCCCAGGTCCACCCATTTTCAGTCGACCTCGCCGACTCGCACCGGATAAGCTCAAGGTCGCTCAGAAGGAGTTTGAGGCAATGCTAGCGAACGGCACGGCACGACCGTCAGAGAGCGCATGGTCATCCCCACTCCACCTCGTTCCCAAGAAGGACAACAGCTGGCGGCCATGTGGGGACTACAGGACACTAAATGCCCGCACCATTCCGGACAGGTACCCCATTCCGCACATACAGGACTTCTCTCATCAGCTGGCTGGCAGCAGAATATACAGTAAAATCGACCTTATTAAAGCGTACAATCAGATACCTGTCCAGTCAGCTGACATCCACAAGACTGCGATCACCACACCGTTCGGGCTGTATGAATTCCCATACATGACGTTTGGTCTCAGGAATGCAGCACAGACGTTCCAACGTTTCATGGATGAGGTACTCCGTGGCCTGTCGTTCTGCTACTGCTATTTAGACGATATTCTCCTGTTCTCAGAGACGACAGCCCAGCACACCGAACATCTGCACCAACTCCTGAAGCGGTTGTCGGACTATGGCATCCTCATCAACTCGGCAAAGTGTGAGTTCGGCCGGACCTCAATTACCTTTCTAGGACACGAGCTGTCCGCAGAAGGTGTTCGTCCCCTGCCGGAGAAGGTGCAGGCGATCCAAGACTACCCGGCTCCCAAGACCGTCAAGGAGATGCGTCGCTTCCTGGGTATGTTCAATTTTTATCGTCGCTTTGTCCCAGTAGCCGCTCGCTTGCAGTCTCCGCTTAATGTCGTCCTCGCTGGGCCTAAAACAAAAGGAAACCAACCAATCAACATGACACAAGAAATGCTAGATGCTTTCGCTGCTTGTAAACATGGTTTGTCCCAGGCTACATTGCTAGCGCACCCAAACCCCAACGCTGAGCTTGCATTGTTTACAGACGCGTCGGATACCTCAATGGGCGCAGTACTACAGCAGAAGGCCGGAAATACATGGCAGCCACTGGCATTTTTCTCCAGGCGTTTGTCCGCATCACAGCACAAATACAGCCCATATGACAGGGAGCTCTTAGCCATTTACGACGCAGTGCGATACTTCCGGCACATGGTTGAGGGTAGGCACTTTACCATATACACGGATCACAAACCCCTGTCATACGCGTACGCACACAGTCGGGAGAATTGCTCACCGCGGCAGTTCCGCTACCTGGACTACATAGCCCAGTTCACCACGGACATACAGTTTGTCGCAGGCAAGGACAATGTCGTAGCGGACGCACTGTCGCGTCTGGAGGCAATAACGTTGCCAGCCTTCGACTACACGGCTCTCGCACATTCCCAGGAGAGCGATGCTGAGTTGCAGGGTTTCCTGACCAACAACACCACCTCACTTAAGCTTCAACGGGTGCGCTTCCCGGACACAAACGTGGAACTACTCTGCGATGTCTCCACCAGTAACACCCGCCCTTATGTTACAGAACCCTACAGAAGGCAGGTGTTCCAGAAGCTCCACCAGCTGAGCCACCCCGGCAGGCAGGCCACGGTCAAATTGATTTCCGCACGCTTCGTTTGGCCTGGCCTGAAGAAGGACTGCAGGGCCTGGACCAGAGAGTGCATAGAGTGCCAGAGAAATAAAGTCTCGCGGCACACATCCTCTCCCACCTCTCCGTTCCCTGTTCCTTCCCAACGTTTTTCCCATGTCCACATGGACATAGTAGGGCCACTAACCATTTCAAATAATTACAGATATTGCCTCACCGTCATTGACCGCTTTACTCGATGGCCTGAGGCATATCCCATCGCCGACATCACAGCTGAGACATGCGCCCGCACCTTCATCGCTGGCTGGGTGTCTCGCTTCGGTTGCCCCCATCGCATCACTACCGACAGGGGCAAGCAGTTCGAGAGCAAGCTGTTCCACTCCATCGCAGCGCTCCTCGGTAGTCAGCATCGTCCAACCACGGCGTACCATCCAGCCTGCAATGGCATGGTCGAGCGCCTACACCGCCAGCTGAAGGCGGCCATCCGATGCTACACAGACACCAACTGGTCCGAGGCTCTTCCTCTAGTGCTGCTGGGCATCCGCAGCGCCTGGAAAGAAGACATAAAGGGGTCAGCAGCCGAATTAGTCTACGGGGAGCCCCTAAGACTCCCAGGGGAGTTCATCAATCCTTCACTCACCGGCACCGTAGACTACACCGACTTCGCGGCGAGACTCCGACATCAAATGGCGAAGCTGTCACCAGAACCGGCGAGTCGACACGGCGAAAAACCGTTTTACGTGCCCCGCAGCTTAGCGTCAGCAACACACGTCTTCCTACGCCATGACGCCGTGCGCCGACCACTCGACTCACCTTACACCCTGTTCCTCATAGCCCTAAATTGGTGACCCCGAGTATGAACGTCAACGCAGCCTTCGTGCAACTACTTCACCGTGACGTCATCATCATCACTCCCGCAAGCTTTCGTGAGGCGAGTCACACAGACAGCCAGCACCCTCGGCTTCAACGGGTATCCTGACCACCAGCATGCAGCGAACGCGCATTCCTGGTCATCACCCTCAGCCTCATCACCCCGACTCACTGGGGAATCACAGCAATCATCTCAATCAGCGCAATCACCGCTATCACCTCAATCACCGCAATCACCTCAATCACCACAACCGCCGCAATCACCGCAGACAGTTCCGACTCACCGCGAACTGTGCGGCACCCGGTTCCGACTCACTGGAACCTTAGCTGGCACTGTGAAGCATCGCAAGATACAAGACTCAGCCCACTATCGACCTCCGGTCTCCGGAGGGGAGTGATGTAGCGGTTACACCGCCACATACGAACTACGCATCAAAGACATGACGTCACACAAATCCTGCATCGCGCAATTAGAGTTTACCGCGCGAACGACATAGATAAGACTATCCGAAATCAACAGTCGGGCAGTCGGCCCGCCAGACACAACACCCGTCTGGTTGGAGGATCCTCCCTTTTCTATGGTGGATGAGTGAACTTTACACCCTGTTCCTCATACTCCTAAACGGCCATCGATTGAAGGTAGTGCCTCCTTAGCCTGTCTGCACTCGCCTTGGTCCGACCATAGTTTCTGATGCTGATCCCTAGTTCGTTTCCTTACCAGAGTGCGTAGGTAACCGAAAGGGAGTGGCACGATGGGTTCGGGCCCCACTGGTGCCAGGCTCGATCCCCTTCTGGCAAGTTCATCTGCAGCATCGTTCCCCAGCGAACCGCTGTGTCCTTTGATCCATTGAATGGTTATTTTGTTGAGGTCACCCACCTGGTTAAGGCGCTGGTGGCACTCGTATATAAGTCCAGAGTCCACAGTGTGACTGTTCAGCGCTTGCAGAACAGCCATGCTGTCTGAGAGTATGCGTATCGAGTGGTCCTTAACTTCCCTCGCCAGAATAGCCGAAGCGGCAAGAGAAATACCCATGCATTCGGGCTGGAATACCGTGTTAAGGACACCCAATGGTGTAGCTATGTGGATGTTGAGGTCCTCCGAGAAGACTCCAGCACCTGTACCACTACCTGTTTTGGATCCATCCGTGAAGATGCGCAGCTCTGTTGGGCGCAAGCCCTCACATCGGCGATCCTCGTGAAGTTGGATTCTGTATTTTTTATCAAAGATAAATTGTTTGGGTATCCGGTCATTTATGGCTTTCGTAATGGGGAACTCCTTGCAGAGTCCCTCAAGCAGCGCGGTGTGTTGTGTATCTCTCTTACCCCAGAGATTTGCTGCGTTTAGGCGTACTGCCGCCATCGACGCTTCTTGCTGTATAAACAGGTGCAGCGGTGGTAGTCCCAACAAGGCTTCCATTGCAGCAGTGGGAGTAGTCCTCATGCAGCCTGTGGTCGCCATGCAGGCCAGTCTTTGCATGCGTTGTAGTTTGTTGGAGGCTGTAACCAGCTGTGTAAGGGGCCACCAGACCACGGCAGCGTAGGCTATCATGGGGCGTATCACAGCAGTGTACAGCCATAGTATTATTTTGGGGGATAGGCCCCACTTCTTACCTATCATTCTCCTGCACTGCCAGAAGGTGATGCAGGCCCTGTTTAGCTTATTGTCTAAATGACTGCTCCAGTTCAGCTTACTGTCTAATATGACCCCGAGATACTTGACTTGGCTGGCTAACTGAAGCTCAGTTTCGAACAGTTTGGGCAGGCGGAAAGGGCCCATAGCTCGTTTGTGGGTAAACATGACTAGTTCGGTTTTAGTGGGGTTCACCGATAGATCGAATTCCCTGCACCAATTTTCTACAATACGTAGTGCTTGCTGAGTGAGGTTGCAGATCGTTCCCGTCACCTTCCCCGAGACCAGGATTGCGAGGTCGTCTGCATATCCTATTGTGTAATACCGAGCGGCGTTGAGTTTGGTGATGAGGTCATTAATCACCAGATTCCATAGAAGAGGGGACAACACCCCTCCCTGGGGGCAGCCTCTGGCTATCATGGCCAGCTGCTGCTCTTCCTCAAGGCGAACCACTCGCTTGCTTAGCATATTCGTAATCCAGTCCGTTAGTACCTGTTCCACTCCATGTTTGGAGAGGGCACTGTTGATACTGGAGAAGTTGGTTTTGTCGAAGGCACCTTCGATGTCTATAAAAGTGCCCAGGCAGGTGCCTTTTTGATGGATCGCTTCCTCTATCTGGCTGACCACCAGATGAAGAGCAGATTCGGTCGACTTACCTGAGCTGTATGCGTGCTGATTACTATGTAGCGGTATTGTTATCAGAGCGCCGTCCCTCAGTTCCCTATCACAAAGCCTTTCCAGAGTCTTTAGTAAAAAGGAGGTCAGGCTTATTGGTCGGTGGGATTTGGCGTCTGTATAATCACCCTTACCTGGCTTTGGGATGAATATGACTTTCACTTCCCTCCATCCTTTGGGAACATATCTAAAGGCCAGGCATGCTCTCATTAATGGCACCAATCTTGTTGCAACAGCAGCTCCCCCCCACTGTAATAAGGCGGGGAACACACCGTCTGGACCAGCTGCCTTAAAAGGATGGAAGCTCCGGATGGCCCATTGGATTTTCTCCAACGTGATCACCCTGTGTGTGTAGCGCCAATCATTATCTGATGGTGTTTGAGTTTCATCATGCCAGTCAATTACCTGCGCGAAGACGCAACCTGGGAAGTGAGTTTCAATTAGGACGCGTCTTGTTTCTTCAGGTGACGTCGTGAATGTGTTATCCGGTTTGCGAAGGGTGGTGGGCCCAGGAGTATACTGTTGCACCAGCACCTTCCTTACCCGGTTTGCTTGCTGACAGGATTCAATGCTGCCACAGAACTTGCGCCATCCCGAGGTGCTTCTGAATCTGATGCATTTTTTGTAGCTGGATTTGGCCGCATAGTATTTATCCCAGTCCTCATCCGCACATGTGTTCATAGCTCTATTCAGAGCAGTTCTTACCTTGCTACGCTTGCGTTCCAGATCCGCGCCCCACCAGGGTTGTTTACCCGGTGTATTCCGCGGTGTGGTCTCTGGGCATGCAGTCTGATAGCTGTCTATGATTGATTTAGTAAGATGGCTTACTTGTACTTCAATCAATCAATCATTTATTTTGTTAAACATAGGTATGGTTACAGATAGTATATTGTCTAAAATATGTGCACTATGTTTTGCCAATATATGGCGAACAAAATTTACCTAAACAAGCAATTACAAAGGTGGCATGCCTATAGATTACATTAAAAAATAATAATAATTAAATTTAAAATATGTCAGTTAGGTAAACAGGTCATTACAATTTTAGTTAATAAACACATTTACACATAATCAATAAATAAAATCATAAGTGTTTAATTAGCAAGTCGGAATCTGTGCGAATCTGTGTCGTGTCCGTCCATGTCGACAGGTTGTTTATTTTCGCAAGCTTGCAGTCAAGATTGCGTGTGTAGGTGGCTCGATCCGTGTTACGCGGGTGGCGCCGTGGCATTGTAGGGGGCACACAGACCTGGATGTCGAAGCGGATCCATCTGTGGTCAGAGCAGGAGGCCTCTTTGGATACCTGCCAACCGGTGATGATTTCCGCCGCGCTTTCTGTTGCCAGAGTGAGATCAATGATTGTGCGGCTTCGCCTGGTTACGAAAATTGGTTCGGAGCCAGTGTTTAGTAGGGATAGGTTAGTCGAGAATAAGTAGTCAACCAAGGCCTTACCCCTCTCATTTTGCGTGTCCATACCCCACAGTTGGTGGTGTGCATTTGCGTCGGCCCCGATGACGACCTCGAACCCACAATTCTCGCAATGGCTCACGAGACGGGCGAGGTCGTGGGGAGGCGGCGCCTCCGCCTCGGGCATGTAGGCCGAGACAAAAACAATCACCACCTCCATGGCATCGTCGCGCTGTATAAGCAGCTTAACTGCAGAGACATCTCTGCAACAGAAGTCAGTTAAGAGCTGTGTTTTAAGGTTACCTGTGACATAGATGCACGATCTGGGGTGTTCGTGATCTGAGGTGAATAGGAGCTTACCGCCAAGATTGGAGAGTCCTTGTATGCGGCCAGCCCTAATCCACGGCTCCTGGATTAAGGCAATGGCCGTGTGTTGTACCTCCAGCCACTTGCGAAGCTGAGCCGTCGCGGTCTGACTGTGGTGGAGGTTTGCAATTTAAACATATAAACCCTATGATAGTTCGTAGTTTGCCTCCTCCGGTGTTGGCTCTTACAGCAGAGAACTGTGTTAATACTCAAAATAATAATAAATCTATATTTTTCTGTGACGAATTAGGTTCGGGCTTTGGAAAAATGTTACTCAATTACCTTAGCCATAGTTTTACCAATCATAGTTATCATAACATAACTTTTAAACAAATGATTAAAAGAATTGCAAACACAAACCTAGATAATTATTCTACAATGGTTTTGCTATTAGGTAATAGTACTGGTATTACCAGAAAGGACATAGTGGATGGTGTGAACACCTTATTAAAGTTAAATATAGGAAAGCTAATGTTGTGTGCTTTACCTTACTCTGATACTTTATCAGTTTATGAAAATAATTATATTTATAAGTTAAATAGTACTATTCACAGGCTGACATGTTGTCATAGTGACAAATTATTGTTTTTTGACACTAACAAGTTTGTTAGTGGTTTTAAGTTAACTCAGAGAACTTTATCTCTGTCTTGGGAATGTAAACAAATGATTGCTATGTTGATAGCATATAATATTAATGAGGTTATAGCTAATATAACAAAATTTAGTATTAGTGACGAGTCTGTGTTGTCTAGTTATACTAACAACATAGTGATTAATAATTATGAGTCATGTTGTACGAAGGATAATCCACCTATAATACCAACATCTTTGGAGGCCACTAGCAGTCAGATAGGGTATTCTCTTCCTGCAGGAATTCATACAGACTTTCTAGGCTCTTCTGCTGTAGTTGTGGAGGTCACTCCGGATAACTTTTTAAACTAGTTAGTAAGACAACAGAAGTTACCCCTTCAAATAACCAATTATTATTAGAGAATAATAAAAAGGTATCTTCTGGCAATATAACACATAAGAAAAAACCAAAAGGGGGGCAACACACTTTAAAATTATTCAATCAAAATATCCAAGGTTGCTCTTCCAAATTACTGGAAATAGAATTATTTTGAGAAAATACTAAGTTTGATGTTGTTTGTATAACAGAACATTGGTTAAAAGATCATCAAGTAATGTCAATTAACTATGAAAATTATTGTGTAGTTAGCCATTTCAGCCGAAAACGTATGATACATGGAGGATCATTATTATTAGTAAAAAAAAATATTAAATCGAAAGAACGAAAAGACATAATCGGACTGTCTGTTGAACACACCATTGAATTGTCCTGTGTTGAGCTTGATAAGCATGTTATAGTATGTGTATACAGACCTCCAAGTTACCAGAATCTTTCTATGTTTGATTCTGTAATGGAAGATGTGTTAAAGGAACTAAATGCTAGTAGTAAGTCAATAATCATATGTGGTGATTTTAATATTAATCTATTAGATAATAACTCTAATACTGTCAGACTATTAAGTCTTTTCAGGTCATTTGACTTGTCAAATGTTTTTATTGAACCAACCCGAGTGACAGCTTCTTCTGCCACTTGTATAGATAATATTTTCTGTAACTGTGATTACTTACATAAACAAATTATAAATAAGTTGCCATCTGATCACAGTGGATAAACAGCTAAATTTTGCTCCTACCTACCTTTACAAAAAATTCAAATAAGGTTTAGGCAAATTACATGTAAAAATCTAGATAAATTAAATAATGCTTTGGCAAGTAAATTATGTATTCAGAGTTTTAATAACATATGTGACCCAAATGGGTTCTACGCCGAGTTCTTTTCACTATTAAACAAACAATTTACTGACACTTTTCCACTAAAGACCAAAACAATTTACACAAAATTCTTATTTAGTGATTGGGCGACTCCAGGTATTCGCAAAAGTAGGGAAAAACTTTTTGATCTTTATGGCCTAAAGCAACACATGAATAATACAAGCTTTCATCAGTATGTTGCAAAATATTCTAAATCTTTTAAAAGTGTGTGCAAAATAGCTAAGGCTCTTCACATTAGCAATAAAATAAAATCAGCTGATGATAAAATAAAAACTACCTGGCAAATAATAAATAATGAAACCGGTAGGAAAAAACAGCGTCATACTGAATTTAATTTAGAGACTGCTCATGGTCCCATCAACTCAGATGTAGAAATAGCTCAGGAATTTGAAAACTTTTTTGTTAATATTCCCCACAAAACCACTGAAGCTTTAAATTCCTCACCCACGCTTTCTGCTGCCTTACTTAGAAATAATGTAAAGGCATGCCTTTTGGAGTTTAGGTTTCAGCATACAAACCCCCAGGCTGTTATAAATGATTTTAAAGATCTTAAAATTAAATCAACAGAAGATCTGTGGGGAATTTCTGTAAAAGTCTGTAGATCTGTCATCGAAACCATTGCGCCTTATTTAGCTTTCATATTTAACACTAGTGTAGACCAAGGCGTCTTTCCGGATCTCATGAAATATAGTAAAGTAGTTCCTTTGTTCAAATCCGGTGATAGTAAGGAACCCAACAATTATAGGCCTGTGTCAATTCTGCCAGTTCTCAGTAAGGTGTTTGAAAAGTTGATTCTCAATCAAATGTTACGGCACTTTAATAAAAATTCCATCTTTCAAGATCAACAGTACGGTTTCACCAAAGGGCGCCACGGGCGGTACCACTGACGCCGGTGTCACCCTAATAAAGAACATTTTTAACGCCTGGCAAGAAGCACAAGATGCCATTGGAATTTTTTGCGACCACTCGAAGGCTTTCGATTGCGTAGACCATGAGACACTTCTGCTGAAACTGGAGCACTATGGGATTAGGAATACAGCTCTTGATTTACTAAGATCATACCTGAAAGATAGAAAGGTTAAAGTTCAAGTCAATGGCACAAACTCATTAGGGTCTGAAATGGTAATGGGCGTTCCTCAAGGTTCGATATTGGGTCCATTCCTCTTTTTAGCTTATATAAATGATTTACCCCAATTATTTCAAAATCAACCAAAGATGGTGTTATTTGCAGATGACACATCATTGATATTTAAAATAAACCGACGGTCACAAAATCTTGATGACGTGAATAGCTGTATTGTTCAGGTCCAAGATTGGTTTATGGTAAATAATTTTGTACTAAATAATAAAAAAACAAAATTCATTAGATTTAAATTACCAAATGTTAGAAGCAGCGAATGTGACTTCATATTGAATGGAGAAAAACTGGAATTTATTAATCAAACAGTTTTCCTAGGAATCACGCTAGACGAGAAATTACAATGGGGACCCCATATAAAATCTCTCGCGGGGCGGCTAAGCTCGGCCGCTTATGCTGTTAGAAAGATAAGACAGTTAACAGATGTACAAACCGCGCGTTTGGTCTATTTTAGTTACTTCCACAGTATTATGTCGTATGGCATTTTACTATGGGGTCGGGCTGCTGACATTGAATCCATTTTTATTTTACAAAAGAGAGCTGTCAGAGCCATTTATAATCTAAGTCGTCGCGAATGTCTCAGGGAACTATTTAAAAAGATTAATATTATGACGGTACCTTGCCAATTCATTTATGAAAATATTATGTATGTGAGAAAAAATCTACATCTTTTTAATAATATAAGTGATAGACATAATTTTAATACTAGAAATAATGATAAAATAATTCAACCATTTTTCAGACTATCTAAAGTAAATACATCTTTTATGGGGTACTGTGTTAAATGTTACAACAGAATACCTTGTGATATATTAGAATTAAATGAAAGAAAATTTAAAACTCATATAAAAAGTACACTTTGTAAACAAGCATATTACAATTTAGAAGATTATATCCAAGATAAAAATGCTTGGAAACATGCTGGTCCTGCTCCATAGGACAATTTAGAATCTAGACAAAATCAAACTGGTTGCCAATTTAATTGTATAATAATTTTTTTTTAAACATTAATTTAAATTCTGTGATTACTTGAACTCACACCCTGACTTATTATTAGTAGTACTTGTTAAAATGTTAAGAATATCGTATAATTTTACAATGTTTGTAAATATGTGAGCACCATGCATCTATCACATAATGAATTTATGTCATTCCTTCATTTTTCATTCTTTTTACCTATCGTGGTATAGTAATCTTATTCTAGGTGCATCGTCTTCACATATAATTATACAATTAATGTATGCAGAATATTGTGAAAATATTTTAAAAGAGTAACGGTGGAGTTTCTTGCCCATTCTTCTCCATACGAAAACGACCTAATGGGCAACTAGATCAATTATTATATATTTTTTTGTAAATGTTGACGTTCATAAGTGCCTTTTTTGTGCCTAATTGAAATAAATTATTTGACTTTGACTTTGAGTTATTAAAGCTTTTCGGTAAATTAAAATCAAATTGACCGAGGATCTATGGGGACTATCTGTCAAAGTTTGTACATCCAAAATCGAGACTATAGCATATTTAGCTTTAATATTTAATTTGTATGTGGATCAAGGAGTCTTCCCGAATTTAATGAAATACAGTAAGGTTATACCACTTTTTAAATCTGGAGACAGTAAAGACACCAACAAGTATCCATGCTGCCGGTATTCAGCAAAGAGTTTGAAAAGGTAATGCTAAATCAAATGTGTCACCTTATTAAAACACATATTTACAGCGTGGGACAAGCGTGTGCTCAAGATGCTATAGGAATCTTTTGTGACCTCTCCAAGGCATTTGCAAAATGCCAAATGGCAAATGGCAAATGCCTTGGAGAGGTCCAAGGCATTTGACTGCGTAAATCATGAAACCTTACTCTTGAAACTTGAGCATTACGGACTAGGTAAACTTGCGCTCTGTTTAGTAAAATCTTATTTAAATGATAGACAACAGTAAGTTCAAATTAACGGTGTCAATTCACTCGGTCTAAAAGTAAAAATGGGTGTTCCACAAGGCTCGATATTGGGTCCTTTCCTCTTTTTAGTATATATTAATGATCTACCCCATTTATTAAAAAAAACAACCACAAATGGTGTTATTTGCTGACGATACATCCCTAATTTTTAAGATAAATAGACGTGCATCAAATCTTGACGATGTAAATAAGCAACTTATTATTTTACTGACAGTTACTAAGAAGCACTCGGAACTTTTTTACGACCTCAAAACAATCTCAGGTAAGAGAAGAACCACCATGTCTGCACGACAAATAGATATAAATTCAGTCTGGCACATAATTTTTACGGTTTCCTGGGTCCATATTTGTACTGGGTTCATATAATAATATGATCAAACAGCTGTTTTGTGTTCGTCTTTCTAGGGCAGAGTGCAAGAAGAAAGTTTGTTCGTGGCTTCAAGGTTTTGATTACAATGCAACAGAACGTTTATTAAAACCCTTATGGTAACGATTACTTACATAGAAGAATAACACACCATCACTCTCACCCTCACTGACACACACCCACACATACCCACCCTCTCCGACACACACTTACACATACTCACTCTCACTGACACACTCCCATACATACCCACCCTCACTGACACACACTTACACATACTTACTCTCACTGACACACACTTACACATACTTACTCTCACTGACACACTCCCATACATACCACAAATCAAAACCAAGCTACTTTTGCCACCGGAATTGTTTTAATTTTGTTTTTAATTTTACATTTTTGTTATTATTAATTTTTAATAGTGTTTTATTATGTACAACCTGTATGTTCATTTAATACAGTCATAGGTCATAAGTGAGTTGTCCGATGGAGGGTAAGCCTGGTGATAGCACAGGTGTGAGTACTATGTACTAAAGAGCTACCATTTACCGGGTAATATGTAGTATTTCATTGACTTGAATGTGCCCTGCTGGCGGCTGTGAGTATGTCATGCTCACTCAAATGTCTCGCTGATGGTGGCGCGTGTGTTGGATCATTTAGCTCCCTTCAAAATGGTTGAGCTAAATGGTGCTGATCCATGCGTCATGTTCGTGAACGGGCGCCGTCAGTTGGGACTGGTCATCTCTTAGCTGCCATGGCTTATTTTAATTTATTTTAAGTTTTTGAATGATTCTTTATTTTTTTCTTTTTATTACGGACGCTTTTACGAACGTGCACGTCTTTCTACATTGTTCTCACATGCATAATTTCAAAATGAATGATGTAACCAATATTTTGTATCAATTATTTTATTTAAAAGAGTGTCCGTGGAGTTTCTTGCCCGTTCTTCTCCATAGGTACCTACTACGCTTTGGAATGGGCAACTAGCTATGAAGCTAGTTAACTCAAAGCATTTTGAATTGTCAAGGGGTCGGTCAGTCAAAAATTCATATTTTTGACTCACCGACCCCTTGACAATTCAAAATGCTTTGAGTTTGATCTGTAATACAGGTTTTACCTACAACAGACACCAGTCTCTATTCATCTTTTCTTTTTTTTTCTTTTTTTTAAACGATGCCCCACACTAGGATTTTCTCCTGTATCATGGGTGCGTTGTTATCATTATCATTATCCGTTATCATTTACCTTGACTTTGTACTGTGTTTTTGTTTATGAGAGAACAATAAAGAATTATTTATTTTTTTATTCTAACTACCCGTAACGACTGTCATAGATCTAAGAATGATAGTCGCTAATATATGTTCCAAAAGTATCTGATGGAAGTGTAAACAAACCCTGGTCGGTCAGGTCACGCAATCACTTAATAAAGGAATCAATAATACATTCGTCTGTAATTATATTTATATATAACAAAACTGTCGATTATTATTGTTTGGATCCCATTAAATTGTATTTGAAAAATCATAGATGAAAATTGAGGTTATAAAATTAAACTTAATTATTATCAAAGAAAAACCTTTAAGATCAGAGAAAAATCGTTCAAGGTGATTTAAAATTAGAATTTCTGGTCTTCAAATAATCAAATCTAAATATTGTTTTTTTCTTATAGCTATGTAAATGATAATGATTCTGGTACGCCTTCTGAATTTCAGTTACATTTGTTTACATTTTCATCAGATATTTTTGATATCATTACAACGAGATTAGCTCTATTTAAAATTACCTTTGTTGTTTGTAAATTGCCTTTAATCTGGAATGACTACGTTTAACAGAGCACGTAACATGATAAAATACCTACTGAGAAGCGTGAAAGACCTCAGCTTAAAAATAACATGCCAAACATACAAATAAAAATATATCTTCAAATCAACCTTTACAAAATCAACTTGGAAAAACATGCCTACAAAATAATATAATTAATTAACTAGTTAAGGAAACAAAATATATCTATTTATAAACTTATTAATTTTAATCATATGTTGACTAAACCGTATCCGTATGATAATTTGAGTTCAAATGTTCAAAAACAAGAGACAAAATAACAAAGTAGTTAAAATGGAATTCCTTGTTTTTGTAAAATACCTGATAAAGAGGTTAATAATCATTGTTGTTGTCATTATTTTCCTCATAAAGGACAACGACCACAAAATAATGTTCAGTTTCAGGTCAAAATCTATGCCGCAGTAAGTAAGAAACTATATTTTCACACTACCTGCTCGAAAATGTCAAATTATATGTCAAGCAACCTTAACCTAAAGTGAGTCATTAGTGGCCGGGGGCACAGCCGGTCAATAATGTTGTACTGGATTTCATTATGACCCGCTGGTCAATAATGTGATTTGAATTTGGAATCTCACATGCTCAGCTAAATTGGCAGTATAGTACTAGTCGGGGGGCCCTGGTGACTTGTACTACAGGCGTTGCTTGCAATGCCTATCTCAAGCACCAGTCTCTCTCAAATGTAAAGATATCCTTAAGCTAGTTTTAAGCACTACTAATGTACATTTGTGAAGAGAAAAATAAATAAACTTATTATATTATATTAAACACCCTTTGGTGCAAGAAAGAGGAAAGCTATTCTCGATACCCTTACTACGCGTGGATGATATTCTTGATTTCTTACAAAATCATAACGACTGCTTCTTCATATCGTAGCCATGTTTTCGAAGACATAATATTGTAAGAATAATTAGATAACTACGAACCATTTTTTAAAAAGAATGTGCCCAAAATGCTCCTCTGCAAATACAAGATTCTGAAGCATTGACGAGCAATACTCAAATAATTTCCACATCAACATCTATATACGTACCAAATAAAAACTTTACTTTATCTTTGCACAACTGGACTAATAAAATAAATAAATAAAATCGTTTATTTCAGGTATTAATAACCCATAGTATAACTTATTACATAAATAACATTAAAATATAAAATCACATTACATCATAATAAAATCATATGAAAATCAAAATTAGAAATTATAATTAATATTTAAATCAAATTCATCTCTCAATATTAAAATAAAAACAAAATTAAAAACAGAATTAAAGTCAAAAATTAAGAATTAAAATCAGAATTAAAGTCAAATTAAAAATCAGTATCACAATCACAAAACATAGTCAAATTAAATTACATTACATTTACTTAACATTTACTTTACTGAAGTTTTCTTACAAATAATCAAATAAAATAGTAGTAAAAATAAAAATAATAAACACAATAATTATAATTTTCTAACCGACATTGGCGGAGCAACATGCCTGCCACAGCAATGGCGGATATAAGGGCAGTCCAGCCTGCTAGCGATCATCGCCAGGATAGCATTGGGGCTGGCCCGCACCCGCCGCACCAGGGACGCAGAGCGCTTGCGCATAGAAGCGTGAAAACAATCAGTGCGCGTTATCGCGAACATCCACACAGAAACGGGGCAGCCCCAACACCGCCCGAAACGCGTTGTTGTACTGGACACGGAGGGCACTGTACGTCCATTCAGTATAGTCAGCCCACAGGGCGCACGTGTATAAGGATGTGCAGTACGCTTTAAAAATTGTGACCTTCACATCCCCAGTACAACGCGAAAACCTGCGGGCTATCATATTGACTCGCACCGACAGTGCCCTCCGCTCCCGGTCCATGTCAGCATGGTCTTTAAGGTCCTCGGTGAGTAGTTGCCCTAGGTATTTAAATTGGTCCACTCGATCTATTGGAATTCCATCAAAATTAATAATTAAATCAAATCAAATTCTAAACAATGTCTCAAATGTTACCATTAACATCAATTAATATGTAAGTGCACTGTAACTAACTAGTTCTAAATATGTTATTCTTATTTATTTATTTAAACTTTTCACACTTATAAAAAGTACAAAGGCGGACTTAATGCCTTAGGCATTCTCTACCAGTCAACCAAGGGTGGTGAAGAGATTAGATGGCAGGTGCTCTGTTTGAAAGGAACAAAGAAAAATCATTTTTTTATTAAAATATATCATTATAAATAATTATATTACACACACATACATACATATTTAATAAAATATATACCTATATTATATATATACATTATACAAATTCAAGGGAGAGGTGTTGAGATGACTTTACTCTATTTATTTTGATAAAAAAAACTCTGCAGTTTCCGCTTAAATGCATACCGACTGCATATGACTGTATGATATCAAGAGGAAGCGCATTCCATAGAAGAATGGACTGAATATGAAAGGAAGAATGAACAAAGTCAGAAGTATGAAAAGGACAAAGTAGGAGAAGATTGTTAGAAGAACGCAGATTCTTAGCGTGTGACGAACATAGATATTGGAAGTGAGACATGAGATAAGAAGGAGGAGTGGGAGAGTTAAGAAGGGAGAAAAGCGTGGTCAAAGCGCGCAAACTCCTTCTTTGGCGAATGGACATCCATTTGAGCTCAGACCTATAGCTCGACACATGATCATATTTCCTGAGGTTGAATATGAACCGGATACAATTGTTGAGCAGTCTGTCGAGCTTATCCAGCAAAACCGAATTCAAGTCAAAGTAGCATACGTCACCATAGTCGATTATAGGGAAAATCAAAGTCTGCACAAGCATAGTTTTCGTCTTAGCAGGTAAAAAGTTTCTCAAACGATACAGGGATCGCAGAGTACCGTTGACCCTTTGACTAACACTAGAGACCTGGCGTTGCCAGCCAAGCGTCAAGTCAAGATGCAAACCGAGATCTTTCACAGTAGAGGTAAAGGGTTGCGTTACCATTTAAAATAAGAGGAGGAAGAGAGCTAAGCGTCACCCTATCTATCATGCGTGAGCTCCCAATTACAATGGCTTGACACTTTGAGGGGTTTACTGACACCCCAAAACTATCAGACCACGTTTTGATGGCATCTAAATCTTGGTTTACATCTGCTATAGCTTCCGACAAATCTTCAACCCGCCCAGTTATATATAATTGAAGATCATCGGCATAAAGATGATACGAACACCGAAGACAATGAGATATAAAATTAATGAAGATGTAAAATAACAATGGAGAGAGAATACCGCCTTGTGGAACACCAGCATCCAGGTCACGCCAACTCGACGAGCGCTCATCAACGCGAACCGACTGCTGACGTCCCCGAAGATAAGAAGAGAACTACTCCAGAGCCTCGGGCGAAACCATGAGATGAGAGAGGATAGAAAGGAGAATATCGTGACTGAGAGCGTTAAAGGCATTGGAGAAATCAATTAGTACCAAAACGGTAACCTTAATATCCTCCATCGCTTCTCTAACGTCACCGGTCACTTTAAGGAGAGCGGAGGCTGTCCTGTGCCCGGCCTGAAGCCAGACTGAAAAGAGCTAACAAGGTTGTTCCGGTGAACAAACCTTGTAAACTGCTTGTGTACGCAGGCTTCGAGCACTTTAGACAGGAATGGGAGAATGGAAATGGGTCGAAAGTGACTGGGTAGAGAGGGATTTGAAATTTTTGGGAGTGGACGTACATAGGCCATACGCCACAGGGATGGGAATTGTCCGGAATCAAGAGAAAAGTTGATGATATGGGTAATCGGAGGTAGAAGGATATCAAGGATCCAAACGACCATACTACGACTGATGCCGTCATGGCCCATAGCCTTGGATTTGATGGACAAGATGTTTGTTTGTTCATTTAATAAATACTTTGTTTTTCGTACTATGGCTATTATTTTCTCACAGTAGGTGTAAAAAGTAGAGTATCCTCCTCTGGGCTAAATGTGTCTTTACCTTGGGCTAGCTTGAATCCCTGCATTCAGGATTCTTGTATTAACTCCCTCACTTCGCTGGTGAGTTAAATTCTTAACTCACCCGCTGCGCTCGGGAGTTAAATAACGAATCCTTCATTGCGGTCGAGATTCAATATGACGCCCGTGACATAAGACACAACTTTAGCCCCTCGGTGCATAATCTACTATTTTTGTAGAGTAGAGCCGGGACTACTAGCCAGGTTGAAGACTGAACATTCTTAACCACTGTAGGCTGGATACAGACCTCCTCCAAGCAAGGGGGTTAGAAATTAATATTCGCAAAGTAAGTACTTTATTTATATACGTATACTTTTCGCACACAAATAAGGTAAGTGGCGTATTTTAAGATTTGGCACCTTGGGCCAATAAGGTTTCTAAAAGAAAAGATCATTAACGCGGCAATGGACTACCATTGCCGCGTTAGTGGTGTTTTCGATTTAAATGGCAATTATTATTATTTTATTTTTATAGTAATTATTACTAGATAATTGTCATTTTACTAAAATAATCAATAATAATTATGCGAGAATGAGCGAAGTAAGTCAAGAGTTCTGCACAAAACGCGAAGACATCCAATCACAGTAAACACTTTGGCACCGATCTAGGATAAACATACCAACATCCAAGCTAAAAATGCATTCTACAAGTCCTTACGTAATGTCTATAAAAAATATATAACAAGCTACCTGAAATAATAAAGAAAGAAAAAAACTTAATTATATTTATATATAAACTTAAAAAATTGCTAATAAACAAAGCTGTTATTCCTTAGATGAATATTTAAATGATAAACATGATTAATAAAAATAAATGTTAACCATGCAATATAAAGGTATGTTTAAAATATATTAATGATTCGGTAATTATTTATAAATAAATAATAGTAACAATTAATATATAATATATATTATAATTATATAAAATAGCCATAATAATAAATTAACCAAATAAAGGAATTAAATAATATAGAAATAATAATTATTGAAAGAAAAACAAATTAATAAACATAATTATAATACATATGAACAGTTATATAAAATAATCTAAAACATTTAAGTACATTTTGCAGGTAAATTAATACATAAATAATAGATAAGCGAAATGCTATGCCATGTTATCTTATTCGATCTCCCTGACTTGGTTTATAATATTATTATGTAAGTTAAAACTTGTTCCCACAAAACAACTTAATTATCTCCTAAAACAGGGCTTCCTCTCTCCTACCCTTTTACTGTGCCCTACAGGGTCCATAATGATCTAAATTATATAGTTACCACCTAAGTTCACATTATGGTAATGCAATAAAGATATTGAGTAAGTAAGCTCGAAAATAGCACATTGGCTAGATTTCTTTTGACCAGTCATACAAATAGAGAAGTTTCTCAAAAACAAAGCTTTTTTTTTTTATTTATCCTTTTACAGCCCCTTTTGAATTGTCAAGGAGTCGGCCAATCAGATATATGAAGATCGTTGGCCATTTCAAAGCGTAGTAGGTACGTATGGAGAAGAACGGGCAAAAAACTCCACGGACTTTCTTTTAAATAAAAAAATTGTTACAAAATATTGGTTACATCGTTCATGTTGAGTGTGATGTGAGAACAATGTAGAAAGACGTGCACGTTAAAAGCGTCCGTAATAAAAATATAAAAACAAAGAACCATTCAAAAATTAAAATAAGCCATAGTAGCTAAGAGATGACCAGTCCCAACTCACGGCGCCCGTTCACGAACATGACTCATGGATCAGCACCATTCAGCTCAACTATTTTGAAGGGAGCTAAATGATCCAACACACGCGCCACCATCAGCGCGACAACTGAGTGAGCATGACATACTCACAGCCGCCAGAGCACATTTAAGTCAATGAAAGACATATTCTGCGGTAAATGGTAGCTCTTTAGTAGATAGTACTCACACCTGTGCTATGCAATTATTAATACAAAGGAGATTGAGTTTATACAATACAAAGATGGTTTTACAATCTTCAGCAGCTCCAACAGTATTTTCAAATGTTAATCAATTAATTGTGGTTGTGAAGCAGGACCAGCAAATGATTCTTTGTCGACATATTACGAGCCTGAAAATTAAAAGAATTTAGAATTCAAGCCTGCTACTGTAAGCTTATTTAATTTGAACCTATATAATACCTTTAATAATATACTAGTTAAAATAAAATAAGTAGAAATCAAAATCTAATACACAATATGACCTAGTTATGTGAAACCTTATCTAAAGAAGTGTAAAAATGTGCCTTTTCACGAAAATTTCCAGGATGAGATAGATTATCAATTTATCAACAATTTGTAATCTAGGTAATCGATCAAACAATTTTGCGTACCAAAGTTGATTTAGATTACCTAATTTACCATGACAGAAAACCTATTGATATACTAAAAATTGTTTGAATATACACGAGTTCTGGGATTAGCACACCTGATAATTAATATCACTGTTATCAATAATCCCAGATTGCCTCCTCAAAAACGTAACTTACGCAATGAATGTTGTTGAACTGTCATAATGAAATTAGGTTGCGGGATTCAACTCTTGCCTCTCGGCGGGCGAGAATAGAATAGAATAGTCAATATCATTTATTTTTGAATATATGTAAGCTCTCCTTTATTTAAAGGTTTCTCATAGTAACAACACAAATAATAATACCAGCACATTGTTGTCCCACTGCAGGGCAAAGGCCTCTTCTTATACTCAAACTCAAAGCATTTATTTCAATTAAACCATTTACAGGCACTTTTGAATTGTCAAGGGTTCAGTCAGTCAGAAATATGAAGCTAGTTACCCATTCCAAAGCGTAGGTTCCTATGGAGAAGAACGGATAAGAAACTCCACAGAAACACAGAGAAGGATCTCGGAGAAGTTCACAAATAAATATGCTGATTCTGATTCTGAAGGAGCATTGATCACCACGCTTGCTCAAGACGGGTTGGCGATTTGACTTATATTAACTATAAGTCCAGGTTTCCTCACGATATTTTCCTTCACCGATGTCAGAAAGATAAACTCAGAAAGTACATTTAAATTGAAAAGTCACATTAGTACTTGCCTGGATTTGAACCTACAACCTCATGCATGAGAGGTGAGGCCTTTACCACTGGGCTATTACGACATCGTATTATTCACATAGGTATTATTAATTCCAATTCAGTATTAAAACATGACTCAAATCCCAAGTAGATATTTAATTCAACAAACTATAAATAACCTGACAGGTGATATAACCAAGATATATAATTACAACATGTTTATCAAATAAAGTAGCGAATTAATGATAAGGAAGAGCGACAAAGTCCGTCTGTCGATCTCCGGGTGTACATTCTTAACCTTACAGTATTGACTCGTATCTATCTTAGAGGAAGCTCTGTATCGATAGCTTGATTAATTACCGATCGATAATTTGGAGACAACATCATTAAAATAACATCACGCCTGTATGCCCCGAAGGGATAGGCAGGACTGTGGAAATAATTCGTCAGTTATGTTAAAGCCTCATGTATTGTAATGGTTACTAGTTGGCAAGCCTATTATGGGCTACATACCACTAAATGAATGAAATCAAATCAAACTTTATTTGTGAACATAGGTAGGTACATAAAAGGTCTTGGAAAAATAAATTGTAGCTTGATCTCTATGTTCTAGCAATGCAATTGGTATACAAATAATTTGTTATATAATTTAATAAGTACTTATAATGATTCGAAAACATGCTATATTAATCAAGAGAATTTAATAAGCATAAATAAATAATTTCAAAAATTAAAGTCCGTCCATATTAATCATCACAGTATTTTATTATTATAATAATAATTAAAATAAATAATCACTGGTAACACTGATACGTGAACAACGTCAATTTTTTTTCGCATCTTATTTTTCGCTTATTTAATTATTTCCATAAATCGTATAAATACAAAAAGCTCTGAAAACTCGGCGTCTCCATAGAATTAACAATAAATAAATTTATACCTTGTTTAGGTATAAAGGAGATTGCTCTAGACCGCCCTATAACCAACAAACATTTGACGTGTACGTTAATTTTAATTATATTTTAATATACTTTTTAAAAATAATAAATTCCAGCGGACACTGTTCAATTCATAAAGGTTTTTAAAAGTGACCTCATTGATTTTATTACCAACCAAACCCGCCATCTTTCATGGAATTGTCATTTTGAATGTCACAAAAGATTTGATAGTGTCGCTCTCGCTCATATTACATAAATATCGATATCGACGACGATGTCCATAATATCTAGTATTTAAAAATAATGGAAGTTCGATATTGTGCAACATAAAAGTTATTCATGCATATTTTTTTCATGGAATTAGTTCCGTGAACATTTTAATGGGACTTATGATGAATATGGCCTAGCACGATTATGATGAAAATATCATGAATAAAACAAACTCACAAAATGTACTTACTAGTCGAATGAGGGATTTTCTGACAAGTGAGAAAATATTAGTTCAAAAGAGGCGTTGGTAAAAAATACGTCACTCTCTCTGGTTTTTGACATCAATAAGCTTTCTTACGGATCTTATTTTTGTTATCAGTAGCCAGTAAAACAAAGACGTATTTTTTAGCCAAGCCATCTGTTGAACTATGTTTTTTCAATTGTCAGAAAATCTCTCATATAACGATTGAAATGTCATTTACGACGCAACTCTAGTGAATTGTTCTCATAACGATTTCACGACTTCAATAGCCATATTTTTACTTTTTAAGTACAAAATATTTTATTTTAGCATTAATTTAATGTGAAGTTGAATCAAAGCAACAAACAACGTGTTTATGCTTGAAACGATACAAATTAATTTACATTTGACATATTGATCTGTCATTTTGGTCTCCTAAATTAAAACCACAGATTAAAATAGGTGGTCATTGATAATCGATATACAATGATCGATCTTCGAGAGAGCATCTCTACGTCACTACGTCAGTCGGTTCGTCTCACGCGCTGGCTGTCGTTGTGTTGTGTTGTGACTACCTACCTATTTGGCGATTTCTTTTGGCGTTTTTTATTTTGTTTCTGTTTAACGGACTACGATTTGGATTGCTTTCAACGTGACCTGGCTTTGAATAACTGATTCTGTGATCTGCTTAAACGACACCTTAGCATTTTGACAACGGATAACGGACTTTGCTTACGAAATGTTTACTTTTTTTCAACTGATGGTTTGCATAGACTGGGAAATAGGTATGTAAGAACCTACACCTAAACAATGCTTCTTGTGCGGCTGACTTGGTGTAATGAAGTAAGTAAGTATTAATTAATCACCCTAGCATAATATGTAAACTTCAACCAATAAATAATATCTGTAGGTACCTAAAAGGCATAATAAAACTGTAATTACAGTAATATTTCACTGTATTTGAAGTTTAATGCTTTTTAGAAACCAAAAATAGCGATTTTAGAAGGATATACTTAAGTTTTCTTTTATTAAAAATAACCTCAAAATCTGTTCCTTTTTTTAAAATAAATCTGTTCTCTAAAGTGTCCGTCAAGAAACCTTGTTCTTATGGGCTACTAAGGGCAATTTACAATTAGAAAATGATTTTTTCTATGCTGTTGGCTCCAGGGCGAACAATGTATGGGCGTAGAACAATCTCCTTTATAAACATACCCATAATGAAAAAACCAAAGAATATACAAAAATCAAAAATGACGGATTTCCGTCAAATATTCAACAAGTTATGTAAGATTTGAGAACCTATGTTGACGAGATCAGCTACGAGACGAGCACGCCTACCACCTCCTGACTCGTCGCTCAGCTCCGCCTTGCCGCCGCCGGTACCCAGCCTCACTGTGCGCTGGGACGACACCAGCCGCGGTAGTTACGTCGAGCTCGAGTGACAAGTATTTTTCCCCGCCGACGTCGCCAACACCTGTACGTGTTCCGGGACAGGCCGGCCACCGAGAAGCTTGGGACTTAGGGGCCAACCGGCCCCGAGCCGGGTCCCCGCTGCCGGTGGTTGTGTGCAGCGCATGAGATGGACTCAGTCTATGAACGAGAACGTCATGCGCGCATATTACGGGTCTACAGAGGGAGGAACTAACCTCACTGCGTACCGTGTTACGATGCTGTCTCTGTTTCAGGAATTAGAGCAAACCGTCAACGTCTCGGTCCAACGACTGTCGGATCAGGTGCAGGTCATCCAACATAATCACAGGTTGGATGATGCCGCGCTTGATAGGCTGCGCTCAGAGGTACTGAGCAACCATATCGTCTCAACTCCGGCACAAACCGCGGCACAAGCGTCTCCTATTAATGTAATCCCGCCGCGGTCCAATCATAGTGTCGAAGAGGAGGATGATAGGGTTCCCACAGTAAGTAGCCAGTGCAACGTCCGATTGAGGAGCGCACTGGAGGATGCGTTTCGTGAGTATAGGTACACTCCGACCGATCTTAGACCCCGATTACCACGCCTACCTATGCACAAAAAAAAACGGTGCCCGTCTGTCACGCTGAGGCGGTCTGGATGCAGGATGTCAGGCGAGTGTGTGAAAATATTCCAGAAATGGAAACTATACTAATCACGCCATCAGGCGTGGCCAGAGCAGTCCGTCCGTTACCAAATTGGAAATCACCGGGACCGGACGGACTGCACAACTTTTGGTTGAAATGGCTAATTAGTTCACACACTCGCCTGGCATATCAATCCCAGTCGAGTCGAGGCTTTTTAAATGCAAAGACCCTCCATAACCGCGAGGTGTGCAGCCTCAGGGAATATTTTTAAAAGCCGAAGTTGGTATGCACCTTGATGTGGTCGCAGTGGACAAGGGGCTCACCCCGCTTTCTATGGGTAAAGAGAACTGGCGCAAACCTGTAGTACTTACTACAGATGACCGCAAGAAAGTATGGCAAAGCAAGGAGCTTCACGGACGCTTCTATCGGGCTCTTCATGAGCCCGATAGAAGCATGAGTGTAGATTTCCTAGCGTCCGTATCCTGGCTACGTTTTGGTGACCTTTTCGGAGAAACTGAAGGTTTCGTATGTGCAATTATGGACGAAGTTATCTTGACGAATAACTACCGGAGATAAGCAGTGATAGCCTAGTGGTGTGACCGTCAGACGGACAAGTTGTAGGTCTCGAGTTCGAACCCAAGGCACGCACCTCTGACTTTTCGGATTCATGTGCGTATTATATAATTATCACTTGCTCAAAAAAAGGGGGAAGGAAAACATCGTGAGGAAACCGGCATGCCTGAGAGATATTTCTCGACGGCATGTGAAGCCAAGTCAGAGGCCCGTGGGCGGCTTTAAAACTCTGACACCAGGTTAGTTTACTAACCACACGAAAAGAAGAAGACTACCGGAGACATATTATGAGGGACGGGACGGTTGACGTTCCATCAGACATATTATCTCTGGTTGTTCTCGTCTGGCTAACGGCGAGTACTTACACAGGCATAACCAAGTGGCCAGGATTATTCACCAGCAACTTGCTTTGAAATATAAACTTGTGGATTCTGAGGTACCGTACTACAAGTATGTGCCCGACTCAGTTCTTGAAAATGACCATGTCACGTTGTACTGGGATCGGTCTATCATTACTGACAGGACTATTGTTGCCAATAGTAATAATTGTTGACCTGATATAGGTAGTGGTGATAGACCGATTAGCGCGCCGCGCAATGATAGTTGATGTTACCATTCCACATGACGAGAACCTCATGAACTCTGAGAAAGAGAAACAAATAAAATATCTCTAGACTTAGCACACGAGGTTTGTCGACATGTGGAATTTGTGCTCGGCTATCATTGTGCCGATTGTCGTAAAGGCCAATGGCCTGATGGCCGAAAGCCTCGACTAACATCTCTCGAAACTCTCGTTAGGCGGTTGGATCAAGGGCCTGATTCAGAAGGCAGTACTTCTCGATACGGCTTGTATAGTGAGGAGGTTCCTGTCTCTGCAGCCCTAACCACCTGTAGCTTGGACCCTGCTCCCGACACCGGCGGAACACTATTTCTTATATTTGTAAATGTTTATTATATAGTTTAAAAAAATATATATTTAAAAATGTATTTTATATGTTAAAGTGTTGAATAAACGAAAATATATTATTAATAATATAATAATGTCAATGTCATAAATTATTATTTAAAAAATCTTTTATGTAGTAATAGGTCTTCTCTACTAGAAATAAGAACAGTTTCATTTTAAATTGGCTAACATTTTCTATGCTTCTTATGCATTTTGGTAGTTGCTGCTTCGTATATGTATAAGGAGGGCATAGTAAGGATTTTCATATTTTTAAAACAATACTTGCAGCTGTCAGTGGTTCGCAGATTACAAATAGCTCTTATACACCTTTTTTGGCATTTAAATACCATATCTTTGCCCGTGCAATTGCCCCAAAATATAATACCGTATCTCAATGTTGAGGCAACTAGACCATGATATACAAAACGGCAAATAGAGCAACAGTCACAACAATGACTGTTGCTCTATTTGCCGTTTTGCTTAACATAGGCAACGCATAGGAATATTGATTACGTTTACAACATAGTTTGTCAATCTGTGTATGCAATTTTAACGTGTTTTCTATATCTATCCAAGAAATTTTGTCACATTGGTCTCATTAATAATTTTGTCATTATATCTAATATTTAATACTAAGTTATGATTTGGTCTTTGTTGGAATTTCATGATTACTGTCCTGTCTAAGATTATTATTAAATTATTATTTTGCAGCCAATCTACGACCGATTTTATGTTAGAATTAATTACTGTCTTTAGGTTTAGAAAGGAACGTGTTATCCTTTCAAAAAGTTTAAATAGTTGTACTGTCGAGTTAGATGAATGTAGGGAAAAGTATGATATTGATACTAAGCTCCTTTATAATGATATACTACACAAGCTTGCTGAAGGATATTTTTGAGAAATATGAAAATTCACAACTGCAACTAAGTGAGCGCTTGTTTGAGGCTGGGGAACTACTGGATTTGGTGAAGTGCAATGCTGAGAGGTATGAGTCTTTGACTAATAATATCTCATACAGCTGTGCCTATGAACCATAACCTCCTCAGCCTCAGCCTGACTTGCCTCTTCCAGCAGAGACCTGTGTTAATACACAGATTAAAAATAAATCTATATTTTTCTGTGACGAATTAGGTTCGGGCTTTGGAAAAATGTTACTCAATTACCTTAGTTTTACCAATCATAGTTATCATAACATAACTTTCAAACAAATGATTAAAAGAATTGCAAACACAAACCTAGATAATTATTCTACAATGGTTTTCCTATTAGGTAATAGTACTGGTATTAATTACCAGAAAGGACATAGTGGCTGGTGTGGACACCTTATTAAAGTTAATTAAAGGAAAGCTAATATTGTGTGCTTTACCTTACTCTGATACTTTATCAGTTTATGAAAATAATTATATTTATAAGTTGAATAGTACTATTCACAGGCTCATAGTGTCATCATGTTGTCATAGTGACAAATTATTGTTTTTTGACACTAACAAGTTTGTTAGTGGTTTTAAGTTAACTCAGAGAACTTTATCTCTGTCTTGGGAATGTAGACATATGATTGCTATGTTATTAGCATATAATATTAATAAGGTTATAGCTAATATAACAAATTTTAGTATTAGTGACGAGTCTGTGTTGTCTAGCTATACTCACAACATAGTGATTAATTATGAGTCATCATGTACGAAGGAGAATCCACCTATAATGCCAATATCTTTGGAGGCCACTACCAGTCAGATAGGGTATTCTCTTCCTACTGGAATTCACACAGACATTCTAGACTCTTCCATTGTAGTTGTGGAGGTCACTCCGGATAACTTTTTAAACTAGTTAGTAAGACAACAGAAGTTACCCCTTCAAATAACCAATTATTATTAGAGAATAATAAAAAGGTATCTTCTGGCAATATAACACATAAGAAAAAACCAAAAGGGGGGCAACATACTTTAAAATTATTCAATCAAAATATCCAACGTTGCTCTTCCAAATTACTGGAAATAGAATTGTTTTCAGAAAATACTAAGTTTGATGTTGTTTGTATAACAGAACATTGGTTAAAAGATCATCAAGTAATGTCAATTTAACTATAAAAAATATTGTGTAGTTAGCCATTTCAGCTGAAAACGTATGATACATGGCGGATCATTAATATTAGTAAAAAATTATATTCAATCGAAAGAACGAAAAGACATAATCGGGCTGTCTGTTGAAAACACCATTGAATTGTCCTGTGTTGAGCTAGATAAGCATGTTATAGTATGTATATACAGACCTCCAAGTTACCAGAATCTATCTATGTTTGATTCTGTAATGGAAGATGTGTTAAATAAACTAAATGGTAGTAGTAAGTCAATAATCATATGTGGTGATTTTAATATTAATATATTAGAAAATAAAGTCTTTTCAGGTCATCTGACTTGTCAAATGTTTTTAATGAACCAACCCGAGTGACAGCTTCTTCTGCCACTTGTATAGATAATATTTTCTGTAATTGTGATTACTTACATAAACAAATTGTAAATAAGTTGCCATCTGATCACAGTGGACAAATAATAACAATTTGCTCCTACATGCCTTTACAAAAAATTCAAATAAGGTTTAGGCCAATTACATGTAGAAATCTAGAGAAATTAAATAATGTTTTGGCAAGTAAATTATGTTTTCAGAGTTTTGATAATGTACTCGTAATGTGACCCAAATGAGTTATACGATGAGTTCTTTTCACTATTAAACAAACAATTCATTGACACTTTTCCTCTAAAGACTAAAACTATTTACACAAAATTCTTATTTAGTGATTGGGCGACTCCAGGTATTCGTAAAAGCAGGGAAAAACTTTTTGAACTTTATGGCAACATTATGAATAATACAAGCTTTCATCAGTATGTTGCAAAATATTCTAAATCTTTTAAAAGTGTGTGCAAAATAGCTAAAGCTCTTCACATTAGCAATAAAATAAAATCAGCTGATGATAAAATAAAAACTACCTGGCAAATAATAAATAATGAAACCGGTAGGAAAAAACAGCGTCATACTGAATTTAATTTAGAGACTGCTCATGGTCCCATCAACTCAGATGTAGAAATAGCTCAGGAATTTGAAAACTTTTTTGTTAATATTCCCCACAAAACCACTGAAGCTTTAAATTCCTCACCCACGCTTTCTGCTGCCTTACTTAGAAATAATGTAAAGGCATGCCTTTTGGAGTTTAGGTTTCAGCATACAAACCCCCAGGCTGTTATAAATGATTTTAAAGATCTTAAAATTAAATCAACAGAAGATCTGTGGGGAATTTCTGTAAAAGTCTGTAGATCTGTCATCGAAACCATTGCGCCTTATTTAGCTTTCATATTTAACACTAGTGTAGACCAAGGCGTCTTTCCGGATCTCATGAAACACAGTAAAGTAGTTCCTTTGTTCAAATCCGGTAATAGTAAGGAACCTAAAAATTATAGGCCTGTGTCAATTCTGCCAGTTCTCAGTGAGGTGTTTGAAAAGTTGATACTCAATCAAATGTTACGTCACTTTAATAAAAATTCCATCTTTCATGGCCAACAGTACGGTTTCACCAAAGGGCGCTGTACCACTGACGCCGGTGTCACCCTAATAAAGAACATTTTTAACGCTTGGGAAGAAGCACAAGATGCCATTGGAATCTTCTGCGACCTCTCGAAGGCGTTCGATTGCGTAGATCATGAGACACTTCTGCTGAAACTGGACCACTATGGGATTAGGAATACAGCTCATGATTTGTTAAGATCATACCTGAAAGATAGAAAGGTTAAAGTTCAAGTCAACGGCACAAACTCATTAGGGTCTGAAATGGTAATGGGCGTTCTCAAGGTTCGATATTGGGTCCATTCCTCTTTTTAGTTTATATTAATGATTTACCCCAATTATTTCTAAATCAACCAAAGATGGTGTTATTTGCAGATGACACATCTTTGATCTTTAAAATAAACCGACAGTCACCAAATCTTGACGACGTGAATAGCTCTATTGTTCAGGACCAAGATTGGTTTATGGTAAATAATTTGGTACTAAATAATAAAAAAAACAAATGCATTAGATTTAAATTACCAAATGTTAGAAGTAGCGAATGTGACATCATATTGAATGGAGAAAAACTGGAATTTATTAATCAAACAGTTTTCCTTTGAATCACGCTAGACGAGAAATTACAATGGGGACCCCACATAACATCTCTCGCGGCTAAGCTCAGCCGCTTATGCTGTTAGAAAGATAAGACAGTTAACAGATGTAGAAACCGCGCGTTTGGTCTATTTTAGCTACTTCCACAGTATTATGTCGTATGGCATTTTACTGTGGGGTCAGGCTGCTGACATTGAATCCATCTTTGTTTTACAAAAAAGATCTGTCAGAGCTATTTATAATCTACGTCGTCGCGAATCTCTCAGGGAACTATTTAAAAAGATTAATATTATGACGGTACCTTGCCAATTCATTTATGCAAATATTATGTATGTGAGAAAAAATCTACATCTTTTTAATAAAATAAGTGATAGACATCATTTTAATACTAGAAATAAAGATAAAATAGATCAACCATTTTTCAGACTATCTATTTTATTTTATTTTATTTATTGAGGGATAATAAACAACTACAACATATATAATATATACGGTTAACAAAACTTAAAGTAGTAATGTTGCAGTCCACTGCATTATCCGCAGATAGACAATTTAAAGATCAGTGGTTGCCACTAGACGAGCATTACCAAAATTAACAAATATTTTGAGGTAAATAAATTAGTTACTAAAAGATAGTTAGAGCTGCAAAACCAAATCAGGTCATATACAATTTCACTAACTTAAATAATGCAAGAAATAAATAAATAATAATAAGATTACAATTAAGATATTTTTTTTATAATATTTGATTTAAATTTATTTTTCGAGCATGCAAATATATCAATATCAATAAAATTTTAATTATAGGATTCCAACATTCTATGAATAGGGCAGCGTAAACCAGAGTTTGTACGGCAAGAATTTAGCGCGAACAGAGTACGTGCACGAACCTGACGCGCATGAACTGTTCGGGGGACAGAATAACACAGCTTACTCGTTAGATCAATGGCATCAAAGTTATTGTGAACAATATCATGAAGTACGTTGGCCTCCAGGTACTTGCGCCGGTTCTCCAAGCTGATAAGCTTGTATTTATCAAGTAGTTGGGAGTATGACAAATACGTCTTAGTCCCATAAATTCTGTAGTACATAGCACGGAAGTACTTGCGCTGGACTCTTTCTATTCCAACTACGTACTTTTCGTAGAAGGGGTTCCAAATAGGGACCGCAAATTCTAACTGAGAGCGAATGAGCGTCTTATATAGATAGAGATAGGTAATTTAAGCGTACCTCCGCTTAAATTCTGTTGAAGATCTCATCACAAATCCATACATTTTAAAAGCTCTATTGACTATGGCTCCAATATGCTGGTTCAAGGTCAGTTTGCAATCAAAGAGAACACCTAGATCCTTCACTAAGGAAATATTATTTAAGGGGATATAGTTAAGGTTATAATTGAAATTGAGGATGAAGTTATTCTTAGTAAAGTGTATATAGTTACACTTGGGGATACTTAGATGCAGCTTATTGTCCATACAATACGCAGTTAGTCTGTCCAGATCCTCCTGAAATGACTGGCAGTCGTCAATAGTACGTATCGCATGAAACGCCTTCAAGTCATCAGCATACATCAAGAATTTGGACTTTTTAAAACATTTAGTATTTTAATATCGTTGATATAAATAATGAATAACAGCGGTCCCAGAATAGAGCCCTGTGGAACTCCGGAAGTAATACTAACAGAGACAGACTGATGACCATTAACCACAACCCTTTGTGACCGGTTTTCGAGGTACGACACAAACCAACGCAATAAATCTCCGCGTATTCCATTGTAGGCAATTTTATTCAGAAGAATTTCATGATCGACCTTGTCAAAAGCTTTTTTGAAATCAGTGTACACCGTATCTATTTGCAGTCGCCTATCAATACTTTCAAAAATTTAATTAGCAAATATGAGCAGGTTAGATGTCGTGGATCGACGCTTAACAAACCCATGTTGTTCAGGAACTATAATATTATGCAGAAGGGGGTAAATCTCGTTGTGAACAAGTCTTTCAAAGAGTTTTGACAAGGTCGGTAGAATCGAGATGGGTCTATATTGTTCGACGTCATGCTTTGAGCCACCTTTATGCACTAGGGTAATGTTAGCTCGCTTCCACACCACCGGGAACACACCTTCACGCAAACATCTATTAAAAAGGTTAATCTAAAGTAAATACATCTTTTATGGGGTACTGTGTTAAATGTTACAACAGAATACCTTGTGATATATTAGAATTAAATGAAAGAATATTTAAAAATCATATAAAAAGTACACTTTGTAAACAAGCATACGAGTATTTCAAATTAGAGGATTATAATATTATCCAAGATAAAAATGCTTGGAAACATGCTGGTCCTGCTCCATAGGACAATTCAGAATCTGGACAAAATCGGACTGGTTGCTAATTTAATTTTTTTTCTTTTACTTTTATTGTTTGTGATTACTTGAACTCAAAAACTGACTTATTATTAGTATTACTTATTTTAATGTTAGAAATATAGTTTAATTTTACAAATTTTGTAAGTATGTGAGCACCATGCATCTATCACATAATTAATTTATGTCATTCCTTCATTTTTCATTCTTTTTACCTATCGTGGTATAGTAATCTTATTCTGGGTGCATTGTCTTCACATATAATTATATAATTAGTGTATACAAGATATAATGATTTTTTAAAAAAGAGTAACGGTGGAGTTTCTTGCCCATTCTTCTCCATACGAAAACTACTTTTTAGAATGGGCGACTAGGACTAGAATCAGTTATTATTATTTTTTGTAAAGTTTGACGTTCAAAGGTGCCTTTTTTGTGCCTAATCTAAATAAATTATTTGACTTTGACTTTGACTTAGGGTGCTTAATTCGTCACTATTAAAAAGTAAAGTGCTCTTATATCGTCTGCAAACATTGTCATTGGGTAAGTTGATGCTGTTGGAAAGTCATTAATATAGATAATGATGGGAGGCCCAAGTACACTGCCCTGTGGTACTCCGTATGTTACAGTCCTCTGGCTAGATTTATACGTTATTTCGTATTTTTTTACATATTCTATTAACTATTGTTATTTGCTGCCTGTTACGAAGATAAGATTCGATTGAATTAGATATGTTTCCTCTTATTCCGTATGCATTAAGTTTATGCATAGGTATGTTATGGTCAACACGGTCAAAAGCTTTTGACATGTCCATGTAAAGCGCTAGAACTGGTAGCCTTTTATCCACTCTGCGGCTAACTATTTGTAAAAAATCATAAATGGCCATGTCAATAGATTTGTTCTTTCTAAAGCCTTTCTGGTTATCAACGAATAACTTATTTTGTTCAAAGTATGTGTTAAGTCTATTGCTTTTTCAAATATTTTTGAAAAAATGGGTATTAGAGCTGTATAAATTGGCCTGTAGCACGACATGTTCTCTTTGTTGTCTTTTTTGAAAAGTGATTTTATAATTGTAACTTTTAATTGTTTTGGAAAAATATGGTATTTTTGGGTGAACTATGCAAATATAGGGTGTAAGGGGACTGATGGGGTGAATTCAGTATATGATACTAAGATCACCGGTACATGAAATTAGTTCAGGAACGTTATGGGAATCCAACAAACCTGATTTATTTGATTACCCTACACGCAATGTATCGCTACCGTGGCAAAACGCACGTAGTGAACGGCAGCGCAGCGAGCTTTCGGACGCCCTCTCCTCCCCACCGCCCCGCGGTGGTTGAACAGCTGATTTCACGCGTAGTTCATTAGAGAATTTCAACATCCATTGCTATTTTTTATTTATTTTGGCTGTTTTATTTACATTAATAGAGTACTGCGGACAGAGAATGTAATTATAAATTGAAATAAAGGATTAGTAACTGAAAACCCAAAATAAAATAAAAAAATTGAAAATTTTCATGAGATAATTTTCAGTGGAATATGATTCAAAATAAAGAGCTGAATGCCAGTGGCGTGCGTTTCATAAAGAAAGAAAGACACTGCCTACCCTACAACTCAGTATAATCTTGTTCTGACTTCTATTATTATTTTATGTACGAGTAAGACGACTACCTACTTACTAACAAAAAACAAAAAAATCATAATCAGCCGCTCCAAGCAAGCTCGTTCTGGGCCTCAAGTCTGCTATTACAATAGTGTCAGAATGGTCTATCATTGATTTCATAATTGTTGATTTTGACAAGTTTGGTAATCTACTAACATATTGGCGTCATTATGACTTTCCAATGGTCAGCCACTGACACTCCATTGAAAGAAATGGAATCTACTGGTAATCTCGTACATAATGAAAAATGAATGACTGACTTAGGCGGTAATCTGGAAAAAAAATAACAGTTCCTTTGATTAGTGACCTACCATGAGAACTTCATTGTGCAATCATTTCTTTTAATTCGTCACGAGTATCGTGTTTGTAAAATACAATGATCAACCAATGATCGACCATTATGAATTTAGCAGATTACGATTTTTTAGCAAAATTACAATGGGATCGTGTTGGCATGACGAATTTATAAAAATAGCAGACTTGGGCCCCAGTATTGTGGCATTGCGCGGCACTACCGCCGCTACGCTGAGTACCAGGAGTGCCTCGGGAAAGACACAAACTATTCGGGTCTAAATGTTTATAAGTGTGCTCTCGTGTTCATGCGGATTGAATGGGTGTGCGTTCCTATAAATACGTGGCACACAAGGTCACAATCACGCACACAACTGTACAGAATAGACTGTGTCTTTATTACAGCACGACAAATTACGAAATTATCCGATGTTTTCCGAACCGAAATTATTATTGTTTCATTTATATTGCGTCATAACTCAGACTATTTCTGTTTGTCGTATTATTTTTAGCACTGTCTCCGAGTTTGTGACTTAATCGCCATATTGTTTGTTTGATTCGTTTTGCTTTGTTTTGTGAGCCATTTTTTTTTATTTATTTTTTTTATTTGGTATTTAAGAGTTTAACGTCGGTAATAGTATTAAAATGGATAATATTCACTGTGAAAGTTGTTCAGGTGGTGTGTGTGTATAGAGAAAATAAAAAAATATGCGTTTTCAAAACTATCATTCGGTGATACGAAACAAGTGATTGTAAAAGGTCGTTGTACACCGGATTTGCAATTAGTACAAACTAAAGGTAAAATCAATCGTAAATTCAATACAAAACAATATTATTCATATTATTGGCTCACAGGTTGCATACACAGAAATAGGTTGTTCTGTTTCCCTTGTCTACTACACTCGAGAGCAATGAATCCGGGTCACTTAAAGAATCCTAAAAATCTCGGAAACTAAAAATGCTAGGTTAATGCAATAAATTGTATTTAATAGACAATGTAATACTCCTTAAATGAAGGTATTAAAACTTCTTAGTTATTGTAAAGTTATATCATAAAAAAATCAAATTTGAAAAAGGGCCACTTTCGAAGATGGAACTACGAAATTACAGCATTTGGTTTTGCTTTTGTTTGTAATCTGTCATTTATGTGGGTACATAAACCATGTTGATAGTGCTCTATATTCATTATTCAAGCTGAAATTATGTCGCTTACGCCTGAAGAATGCACCAGAATACTTACAATGCTGGAAACCGGCCGGAGTCAGCGCGATACAGCCAGGACTGTCGGTGTGTCGCTGTCAACAGTACAAAGAGTTCTCCGACGTTACGAAGAAACTGGTTCTAACCTACGCAGACCAGGAACGGGCAGAACCAGGTGTACCACAGCACGAGAAGACCGATACTTGGTGAACACCATGCTTCGAAATCGCTTTCTTACAGGAACTGAACTCACAAATCAGTTTCGACGCCTCGGAGGAAGTAACCCAAGTGCATGGACAGTAAGACGTCGGCTTGCTGAATCTAACTTAAAACCCCTTAGACCTGCAAACGGCCCTAAACTGGAGCGTGGGCATCGTATTTCAAGACTAAGATATGCCCAGAGCCACGTAAATTGGAGTATTGAAGATTGGTCAAAAGTTATGTTCTCCGACGAATCAAAATTTATGCTCTACAAGCACGATGGAAGACACAGAGTGTATCGAAGACCAGGGGAAAGATTCAAGCAAGCATGCATCGAAGAAAAAGTAGCCTACGGTGGTGGGTCTGTACTTGTGTGGGCCGGAATTTCTTCTGAAAGTCGCACAGAGCTGGTGATCATAGAAAACGGCTCTTTAACTAGCGAAAGATATGTGGAAGAAATCCTCAATGATCACGTTGGTCCATTTATGGTCAATTTAGGTGAGGATGCTATATTTATGCATGACAATGCCCGACCTCATACAGGTAGGATTGTGAATGACTACCTTCAAGAGATGAACATTACTCGTATGGAGTGGCCAGCGCGCAGCCCAGATATCAACCCGATCGAGCATGCTTGGGACGAGCTAGGCAGATGCGTAAAACAACGAAACCCTCCCCCAATCACGCTTCGTGAGCTCAAAATTGCTCTCACAGAGGAATGGGAGAATATTCCCCAAAATCGTATAAGGAACTTGGTGTACAGCATGCCAAACCGCGTAAACGCAGTAATGGAAGCACGAGGAGGCAATACGAAGTATTAAAATTCAAGAAAATCGTAATAAAGTTCAAAAATTTCATGTTTCCTATTTTTGTTTTAAGGAGAGATCAGCAGTTTTTTTCTTTATGTAATTTTGTGTTAATAAAATGTATGGTGACTCATATTTTTTTTACTTTCATTTAAGGAGTATTACATTGTCTATTAAATACAATTTATTGCATTAACCTATCATTTTTAGTTTCCGAGATTTTTAACATTCTTTAAGTGACCCGGAATCATTGCTCTCGAGTGTATTTTCAAACAATAAAACGGTCTGGAACGATACCGGTTACATCGATATTCATAACTTTCCTACTGCAGCTAAAAAACTTGACCAATCTGAAAAACACCTAGAAGCTTCCCTTAAATATCACACCTTTGGAAAAAATCGTATTGAAATATTTTTCTGCGACTTATTGACATTGTTTGCTTTTTGAGGAAACAAGAGCTCGCATGACGCGGACATGACGAATCTGCTTCGTCAGAGAATAGGGGAAATTATTTAGAGATTAGACGTGTAGCGGTTACACCGCCACATACGAACTACGCATCAAAAAGACATGACATCACACAAAAACTGCATCGCGCAATTAGATTTTACCGCACGAACGACATACATATATAAGACTATCCGAGATCGAGTCGAGTCGAGTTGGGCAGTCGGCCCGCCAGACACACCACCCGTCTGGTCGGAGGATCCTCCCTTTTCTATGGTGGGTGAGTGAACTTTAAACCCTGTTCACCATGCCCCTAAAGACGTGTAGATTTAATATACAAATAAAAAAATCTTAAAATAACTTTAAGGCTCCTGCAAACAGACGTGACACGCGATGCGAGTCGCGCCTGTTTATAGATCCGTCCGTACATATACTCATACCACCATCATTTCACTGCTATTACATAATTTTACAAATACTGAACATCAAACAAACGCGCCACTTCGAATATCCGTAAATTTATATGTCTATAAAATCAGTCAATCTATGGATATCGGAAGTGGCTATTACCTACATCATTATTTAATCGACAAGACGACGAACCAAAACCAACATGCAGTAAGTATTGGCTTTTAAAATTTTCTGCCTACCCTGTATAAAAACTCTGTGCACGCCACTGCTGAATGCACCCACCCGACCTCACCCGCTGATGTATTAATCAGATGGCTTAATACAGGCGCAATCAATGTAGAAACACTTTTCAAAATGTTTGTGCTATATCACCATACCCAGTGCTAGACGTATTCTTTAGTGACATTGTAATTACATGAATATCCTGTGGTATTGTAGGTGAAATAAACATAGATGCATTTATACTATTTACTGATGTATTATTATTCAAATGTTTACTATTAATTGGCTTCACTTGATCCACAAAAAAAAAATTAAAAGCTTTTGCAATTTCAACAGGATTTGTCAAGATTTTGTCATTTAATTAAGTTTTCATTATGGTGCCATTAGGTAAGTTATGTTTATTTTTATTTATTACTTTCCATGTAGCTTTGCATATATTTTCGCTGAATTAATGAACCGACTATTGTGGGCTTTCTGCGTGGGATTAATAACTTTTTTTAACCGGTTAGACAGTTGTTTTAGGTTGGTTTTATTTTGCTGACTGAGCATTAACCTGTATTTTCAAAATGAGTACCAATCTGGGCTCCAGCCTAAGCCTAATATTCCCACTTCATAATTAGCTAATGATCCCACTCCTGGGAAACAGGCCTCCTCTCGGTGAGAGGGAGTGGGCCGTAATCCACCACCCGGGCCCAGTGCAGGCACACAGTGGAAGATGTAATATGTCTTCGAATATTTTGTTCTAGAACATGCCGGTTTCCTCGCGATGTTTTCCTATACCGTTTTTGAGAGCAGTGGTGATGAAATAATTTACACAAAGTAAAGCGTCTATCTGGGTTCGAACCTACGATCTACAACTCGTAGTCACGTCCGTTACCACTTCGCCACCACTGGTCCCATCAAGTAACACTTCCTTTAAATCAAAGTCAAAGTCTATTAGGATCGACCCCGGGACCGCAAGCTCAGCAGTCGCGATTTGTAAGCACGACAGCTAACTTGAGAGACAGCTGTGCTGCTGGGGAGTGGTGAAGAGCGGGCGTTTTGGGGGACTATCTCATGTAACGTCGACGTTCAAAAAGTGCTGATTCTCAGCCTAGTTTGAGTAAATGATTTTTGTTGAGTCAGTGGCACTAAGAGGCAGATACAACAACAAATACGGCCTGCAGTAATATACCTACCTAATATAAAGATTTCATCTGTGGTCCCAAATCCCAATTACCTACCGGTCAAAGCAAAAATTATCCTGATCCACCCCTAAGACGAGTTATAGTTAACGTTGTTTTATACGTAGCCAATCAGAGAGGTTGTGGATCAGGTCTGACTGCCCATAGACCATTTTAGCCAGTCAGCAGCAACGTTGGTACAAATTCAAAATATTTTATTTCACATAAACCAACATTGGCACTTATGAAACGTCAGAAACTAGGTGCACGGTTCCAATTGGTCGTTTCCTATGGAGAAGAGCCGGCAAGAATACTCCACGGTTACTCTTTTAAAAATAATTGGATTTTACAATATTTTCAAATAACAGTGTTATTAGGTATTGGAGGACAGTGTAGGTCTTTCAACAAGTACCAGGTACTTAACAGAATAATGATGGTCAACAAATCTACAGTCCACTAAGCCTTCAGCGTTCTCACATTCACCAAATAGAAAATAATCTATATAAATATTAATAAATTAATAAAAATAAAAACGTATTTTAAACGAAATGAAGCGATGGCTATTACAGCTGTAACAGACAGAACTGTACTTTGTTCAACCTCTTCGATTAGAAAAAAGCGGCAAAGTGCGAGTCGGACTCGCACACGAATGGTTTCGTACCACCGCCGTACCTTATTTAACACAACATTTTTGTTTTTTTTAACCAATTTTTTGTAAATAATAGTAGGTACCTTTAATTTTTAACTTTATTTAGGCCATAGTAGTACAAACTCTGTGAAATTTTGAAGTGTCTACCTATTACGGTTCAAAAGATACAGCCCTTTTTTTTTGGAAGGGAAATCATCAAATGACTCCTCCCGCTCTGGGTGGAGCGGGAGGGCGTGTCAGACTTACTGACTAAAACCCACCCGTGTTCCTTCTCTTGCCTGTGCAATGGCAGGGGGCCACGGTATCCCTTTTAGACTTTCCCGCAACCCCGGCAGGCAATGGTCTCATCGGACCCCTTCATTCGCTGACATCTCTTTGAGGCGCGCGTGGAACACAACGCGCTGTCAACCCGGGCTTGGGCTTCCTTACCGGACGGCGAGCTACCCATTGCTCACCGTCCGCAAACCCGCGCCTACGGTGGCCGGGAATCAGCAATTGATTCCCGACGCCCAGGGCGTCTCCTCCTGCGGCGGCTAGGGGCGTGAGGGCGCGAAATTTGCCTCTCCCTCACGCGCTCCGCCTCCTCCTTCGCGAGCATTACTGCTTCGCAGAAGGAGGTGACGGCCTCCCATGAAAAGATACAGCACTGTGATAGACGGACGGACAGCGGAGCCTTTGTCCCGTTGGCGCCCTTTAGGTATGGAAATAGCTCTGATGAAGTGATAATATTTCATAAAAATGACAGCTAAAAATAACACGCTTAGGTACTTATTAAGCTAATTAGCTCAGTCAGGGCATGATTAAATTAATTGAAACGATGACATTATAATGTTTACGTTTCCCACAGTTCCTTATTACCTATTTACTTCTAGACGATAGGTATACTAGTTGAATGTAATTTTTCATTATCTATGCTATGTATCAATTAAATTCTGGTAGGTGTTTTCCGTGTGGGATTTTATTAATATTTGTTATGTAGGAAATATTAGTGCACAGCGTTATTATTTTAAAAACTTATTTTTTTTCTTTGATTGACTGAAAACGCACAGACGAACCGCTGGGTACGTAGAAGCTTGAAATTTTTCCCAAGATTTCCTTTTATAACGAAGGTGACCACTAAGGAAGGTTTTTTGAAAATAAATCTTCTAATTGAGTTAAATAAAGGATGAAAGTGCGTCCATTTCTGCCTGATGGGAAATCACATCGGGCGCAAGGCTTGTCTAAACTTCTAATAATAAAAATAACGAGAAAATATTTGTTTTTTTGTATGTTTGTTTGTTATGCTTTCACGCTAAAACAGCTGAACGGAATTAGATGAAATTTGGCACATGGGTAGACCATGACCTGGGATAGGACAAAGGATACTTTTTATCCCGGATATTTCTACGGGATGGAGACTTATGCGGGTGAAAATAATTGTATTTTTGTTTGCAAAACTCAAAAACTACTGGAACGATTTTAAAAATTCTTTCACAAATTGAATGCTTTATTATCACTGAGTAATAACCTAACTAATATTCTTCTTCTTTTCGTGTGGTTAGTAAACTAACCTGGTGTCAGAGTTTTAAAGCCGTCCACGGGCCTCTGACTTGGCTTCACATGCCTGCTTGGCTTAACTAATATTATAAATGCGAAAGTGAGTTTTTTTGTTTGTTATGCATTCACGCTAAAACGGCTGAATGGATTTGGATGAAATTTGACACATGGGTAGACCATGATCATGACCTGGAAAAAGAAATAGGATATCTTTTATCCCGATATTCCTACGGGATTGCGACTTATGCGGGTAAAACCGTGGGGCGCAGGTAGTAATTTATCAAGATATCACACGGGCGAAGCAACTGGCGGAAGCTAGTCAATAATATTTTAGGAGTATGAGGGCGTAAAGTTCACTCATCCACCATAGAAAAGGGAGGATCCTCCGACCAGACGGGTGTTGGTTCTGACGGGCCGACTGCCCGACCGTTGATGTCGGATAGTCTTATATATGTCGTTCGCACGGTAAACTCTAATTGCGCGATGCAGGATTTGTGTGACGTCATGTATTTGATGCGTTAGTTCGTATGTGGCGGTGTAATCAACTAGCTTCATATTTTTTGACTGACCGACCCCTTGACAATTCAAAAGTACCTGTAAATGGTTTAATTGAAATAAATGCTTTTGAGTTTGAGTTTTTACCGCTACAATATCTAATTTGTTATAATGTATTTTATTTTCTCTTCTATTCTTATACACGATGTCTACTCGTACATCTCTTTTTATCCACTTTCCTATCGCAGGTATGCTAGAAGAGATTTCTTTAGAAATAAGCATCACCTTTGTACGTATTTTTCTGTTCCTTTTTTTCTTGTCTGTTTATATGTGTGTACATAAACTGTTAAATAAATAAATAAATAATAAAACTTCACTTACAATAGCTACCAGTAAAGTCACCATTCTAAACGTTTTACGCTTGGATTCCTTAGGCAGGGTTTTATCTTAGGTACACTCACATTTCGCCAGTAGGTACCATGATAATACAGAAATTGAATTGAACCGAACCAAGCCGCCATATAGCGTAACCCTACTAATGAGAATCGGTTTACGCAATACCTACGTTATTCTCGTTTTTAATTTTTATGTATTTGTATTAATTATATTTATTAAAACACTATAAGCAAGTAAAAAAAATCATATAGTATTAACACGAAATTATGTGTAGAAATAATACTAATAAATAAAATTGAAGTGTCTGTTTGTAATCTGAAAATAGTAGCTTTTTACTAAATGCTTATGAAAGTATTACAATATACGATACCTACTAACAAAAACCAATTTATCAATTTTTGTCTGAGTGTCTGTTTGTTCCGGCGACGCCGCGGCGGAACCGACTTTGACAGGACTTTCACTGGCAGATAGCTGATTTTATAAGGAGTAACTAAGGCTACTTTTATTTTATAAAAATAATTCGGGTCCACGCCGGCGAAGCAGCAGCTAATTCTATTCTAAATAGAGAAACTAATTCATGCGTGGAAAGAGTTTCCTAGGTAAGACATAGACACACAATAGTCCGCCATTTTATGTTTACCTTTTAATACGACTGTTTACAAATCGTCTGAGTTTGTCGTGATCATGCTAGACAGTGCTGAAACATGAATAAATAGTGTTGATATACTTGCTGTCTGTCATTCACTTATCATTTAATAATCTTGGCCTTCAGGCATGATAATTATTATTATGTATGTTTGATTGACTTTGCATATGTCCCGTGTCAACGTGTTGACACGCTAGGTTGGCTAGCGCCAGTAATCTAGCAACATCTACTTCCGAATTCCGCTACACGCAACCCCCGTGGGTCTAGCAGGAACGCGTGGAGTAAACGTAGGTAAAGTTAATTTGAAGCTACCAATTTCAATGTGCCCCAAAAACGCCTTTTTCAGGTCATCTGTTCCATACAAAACACCTTACTAACTAACACACACTACACTTGACTAAACCATCTTATTTCTATGGATTGAAGGTAAAAAGAGGAACTAATGGTGACTTCAGAATAAAACTGGAGGAGATGCCTTCATCTCCTCCAGTTTTATTTAACGGCGTACAAAACTATGGAACCTTTCCATAGTTTTGTACGCCGTTGAAAACATACATATGTAGTTCACAACTCAGTAACCGCCTCTGTGGTCCAGTGGTAAGACCACCTGTCTCAGACCCAGAGGTCTCGGGTTCGATTCCCAGCGGGGCAAACCATTTTGCTCGGTTTTGTTGTTGGTAGAGCTTGTTCTAAGTCCATTGTCCAGCTACCTCACAATGTTAACAGCTTTGTTGTGTTTCGGCAGTTACATGTAATATAGCCAGTTCTTCTGTGGTTGAGGATTCCGAGTGAAGTTCTCTTCCACCTTCGGCCTGATCATCATCCACCATCAGGTGAGATGAAGGCCAAGAGCTTCCACGTTGTGGTAAAAAAATAATTAGTTAATATAGTAGTCTTTGCCATGAGGTACCTACACCGAAATCAATACATAGGTAGCAAAGAAAGTTCTGACCACTCAGTCATCTACTGAATCATCAACGCCAACCCAAACCCTTGAACCAAGAAAGCTGAAATTTTGCACTGAAGTACCTACCCTTTATGATGTAGACAAGGAATCAAGACGGGTTTTCCGAAATTCCTACGGGATTGTGGTTGGGGCGAACGAAGTCGCTGGCAAAGTTCTAGTAAGAGTTATTTTGTATTCCGATTTATTTGTGGTAAAAAAATTACCAAATCTTGTTTCAGATGTTTTCATTGTCAAGTATTGCTTTAGGTTACCTATAACGCCGCCATCTTGATTTTTCAATAGGTACAATTTCACAAAACATATTAAAGGGACTACAGAAGCTAAACGCAAGTTTTATAATGCCTAAAAGTATAATATGATCCACTGCAGTAAATAAAATCTGAAAAATATATGATATCATGCTAGTTAGCTTCAGGTTATTATACTAGTTATATCGTGTGTTGAAAACGTAATACAACTAATTTAAAACAAAAAAATCAAGAAGATACCTTTTTTTTAACGATTAAAACCATATTAATAGTTTTATTTAAAGGGCTTTGTCGCTTAGCGTTCACATGGCCCAGTGCAGAAAACACAAAATTGTAGATAACGATCTACCTTATAACTAACTTGTACAATTGTTTAGCCTTATCGTACATTGGAAAAGCAAGGATGGTATTACAAAAGCTAATAATATCAAACCTTTTACATCGTCCGAAAACATTAATTCTAGTATTTTCATTCCTGACATACTCCATCAGAATATGGAAGACGTCATCAACCACTCAAGTCATCACATTTTGCAGACTAAGCTATATTAATAGTAATGCAATCATTCTGATTTTTTGTCAGATTATTCTCAAGCAACATATTAACGGTGGAGCAGTGGTGGCCCACTGGTAACGGTGGCTTACCAGTCGTAAGCCGTAAGGTTGAAACCTTGACAGGCGCTTTACTTTATGTAAATTATTTCATCACCACTGCTCTCAAAACGGTGACTGAAAACATCGTGAGGAAACCGGTATGTCTTGTGTGCCATCTACCAACCAGCATTGGCCCAATTACGGCAATCACTCCCTCTCACACAGAGGAGGCCCGTGTCCCAGCAGCTGATTATGATGACGATTATGAACATATTAACGTACCTAAGTTTTTAATTTTTAATCTACTTCCAAAAAAGCCCGACGGCACGGTTGGCGCAGTAGTTAAGCGATTGACTGCTGCGCTGCGTGTCGCGGGTTCGATTCCCGCACGGAACAAATATTTGTATGACCTACAAGTAGTTGTTCTGGGTCTGGCTGTTTGTGTATGTGAGTTTAAATGTTTGTAAATGCACCCACAATACAGGAGAAATTCCTAGTGTGGGGCAAAGTTTTTTAAAAAAAAGGGAGGCTCTATGTTCAACCGTAGATATATTATATAATTATATGTTTAGTCTAATCATTAGATTTTTTGTAATTAATTAATTTCTTCATATTATGCAATAAACTACCAGCGCAGCGTTGTGTCACCGCGCTTCTCTTTCCTCTCTATGCAGTCCGACAGTGACCGCGCTTTAGCTGTTGTCAGCCTCTTAACCAAAACGCCCCCTGTCAAAGTCATTCAAGTGTCAGAAGATTCTTGTAGCACTTAAACTTATATTTAGATTTAAAGCGGTATTTTCTACTTTCTCAGCGTTCGTGGAAATAACCCGAACATCATAAAACAGGTGCGCTTGACCCGCACTCTGTGACATATTTGTTGTTATTGTTGTTGATATCAAATAAACTTTGTGTTAATAATAAATTAACTACGGTTAATTGCGCTGATAGCCGGCTATTTATGGAGAAACTGTTTATTTGTGATGATTGGTCGGCTATTTTTAGGTCTGTGTCTGGGTTAGACTGAAAGTAGTAATTGTTGATATATTTGTAGTTTTCATTACTCAATGATTTATTGCATTCCACAATATATACGCTTAGGTGGTAAGTAAACATTTGTTGTAACAATCGTGGACTTGTCGGGCACAGCAAAATAATTTTTACTTACCTAATTTTCATGAGTTTTATAGAAGTTTTAACTTCGCCCTAATTGCACTTTCGATCAAAATCCGAAAGATTTTGAAGGTAATTGCTAATCCATTGATTCTTATTGCTCCTTTCCTCAAATATGGCGAGGGGGTAATGGCTGATGGTCTTTTCGTTATGCTCGTGAACGGGTGCTACTTGTGGTGACTGGTCTTCTTGCTGACCATGGTTTTTGTTGTCGATATCAGTAATTCACTGTTTATTTATTGCTATAACTCGGAAATCACAACTGATAAACTAGGACCATAGAAGTATATGGTCCTAGTTTATCAGTTGTGATTTCCGAGTTATAGCTTTAATAGCTATATGTAAACGAGCACGCCCTTTATGCCTGGAAGCTTTCATACGGGTATTAAGTTTTTTTTTACTTTTTAAATTTAAATTTCTCTCGAATAAAGATTTCGATGATTTTTTTTTTCGTTGGTAATTGGCGTCTTCTAGGTGACATATAGAAAATAATTTGATTTAATGTTTTGTGTTGCGTAATTTACATTAATTTGCATATGTACTATTTTATAGAATAAAGTTTTTGTAACTAAACAGACAGCTGTGCAGCTGGGGAGTTTGTTGGGTACACACAGTACACAAGTTGGTCACAAGTCAGTTCACCAAACATTAATTCAATTTTTTTTACTTGACAAGCAATGATTGGCAAAAACATTATTTATCATTTCATCATTCTACAACAACAAGTTTACCAAATATTTCACTTAGCAAAATAATTATCTAAGTGCGTAATTTTAAAAAAAAACACATTAGCATAATTCACTTGCTACAACAACAGCTAAGATACTTGACAGTCTGCTTAATCAAAGTCTCAGTGGGTACTTACATTTACATGACGCACAATTCGGTTTCAGGGCGGGATTATCCACCGAGAGTGCTATTTTATGCCTTAACGGGCCGGCGGAGCATGCGTAGATCATACAAACGTAATACCAAAATTATTTGTAAATCGAACATATTCTTAAGGTAGTGTGTATTTATTCCGATTGGATTACAGAATATCTATGCTTCCAAATATATATTTTTAATGGACACTGATTTAAATTCGAGATAAGAGAAAAATAAGTTTTCTATAGACATTTTAAATTCCTCATATCTCTTCTTTATATCAGTGTCCATTCAAAATATATATTTGGAAGCCTAGATATTCTGTAATCCAATCGGAATAAATACACACTACCTTAAGAATATGTTCGATTTACAAATAATTTTGGTATTACGTTTGTATGAACAACGCATGCTTCGCAGGCCCCTTAAGCATACTGTCAGGTATTACACGGAGAGAAAGACACCGATATATGCCTGTTTCCTCGATTTGTCAAAAGCTTTTGACACAGTTGCCTACGACATACTGTGGCGAAAGCTAGAGGAAACGGGTATGCCAACGGAATATAACACTATATTAAAATTCTGGTATAAAAACCAAATTAACCAAGTGAGATGGGGTGGTACATTGTCTGACGAATATAAGTTAGAATGCGGTGTAAGGCAGGGTGGCCTCACATTTACTGGCCTCTTTAGCCTGTATGTGAACCAGTTGATCGAGGAGCTCAGCAGGACACATGTTGGATGCTACATTGACGGAACTTGTGTCAACAACATAAGCTATGCTGATGATATGGTTCTGCTGGCCCCCTCGGTCAACGCCCTGAGGACGCTGGTTAAGGTTTGTGAACGCTACGCATCCGAGCATGGTCTCAGGTACAACTCACTGAAAAGTGAGGTACTCATTTTTAGAGCCGGAAAACAGAGACCTAGTACAGTGCCTCCGATCATGGTCGATGGATCGGCATTGAAAATTGTGCAGAACTTTAAATATCTGGGTCATCTGGTCACGGAGGACTTAAAAGATGACCCAGATATAGAAAGGGAACGCAGGGCGTTGGCGGTAAGGAGCAATATGCTGGCCCGTAGGTTCGCTCGATGTACCAAAGAAGTTAAACTGACACTTTTTAGGGCGTATTGCCAGTCTTTTTACTCGAGTGGCCTGTGGGTTCGGTATACGCAACGTGCCTACAACGCCCTGCGTATTCAGTATAATAATGCTTTCAGAATGCTGTTGGGGTTGCCGCGGTATTGTAGCTCGTCGCAAATGTTCGCAAATGCGCGCGTTGACGGTTTACACGCTATAGTGCGTAAGAATGTGGCGTCATTGTTTCACAGACTGCGCGGTAGCACCAACACCATTTTGCAAATGATTGCATCCCGACATGACTGTCCCATACAGGCACACTGGGTGGGAATAGTTCCAGGGAAATTGTAAAAGATATTTTATTACATTATTTACCTACTAACATAGATCATAAGAAAATTGTTACTAACACACTGTATGGATTCTGTCCGAAATAAATGAATAATAATAATAAAAATAATAATTGCAAGTGGCTTGCTAAAGATTTGCTAGTTTTCCGATTTTCATATTTGTCAATGGAGTTTTGGTGAAACTTTAGTCAACCAGTTTGTTGCGCCGCTTATGCAGTTAGCCATTTTTCAGACTATCTAAAGTAAATACATCTTTTATGGGGTACTGTGTTAAATGTTACAATAGAATACCTTGTGATATATTATTAGAATGAAATTAAAGAAAATTTAAAACTCATATAAAAAGTACACTTTGTAAACAAGCATATTACAAATTAGAGGATTATATCCGAGATAAAAATGCTTCGAAACATGTTGATCCTGCTCCATAGGACAATTTAGAATCTAGACAAAACCTAACTTAGTTGCCAATTTAATTGTACCTATAATATTATTTTTTATAACATTGATTTTATATTCTGTGATTACTTGAACTCTCACACTGACTTATTATTAGTATTACTTGTTAAAATGTTAGGAATATCGTATAATTTTACAATGTTGGTAAATATGTGAGCACCATGCATCTATCACATAATTAATTTATGTGTTCCTTCATTTATCATTCTATTTACCTATCGTGGTATAATAATCTTATTCTAGGTGCATCGTCTTATGTCTCCCTGATGGTGGCGCGTGTGTTTGATCATTTAGCTCCCTTCAAAATGGTTGAGCTGAATGGTGCTGATCCATGCGACATGTTCGTGAATGGGCGCCGTCAGTTGGGACTGGTCATCTCTTAGCTGCCATGGCTTATTTTAATTATTTTAAATTTTTGAATGGTTCTTTTTTAGGGTTCCGTAGTCAACAAGGAACCCTTATAGTTTCGCTATGTCCGTCTGTCTGTCTGTCCGTCTGTCTGTCCGCGATTTAGCTCAAAAACTATTGGTACTAGAAAGTTATAATTTGGCATGAGTATACAAATTAATGACGCCAAAAAAGTGGTAAAATAAAATTTTGAAAAACACAATTGTTTAGGGTACCTCCCCTACATGTAAAGTGGGGATGATAATTTTTTTTTTCGTCCTTCCCATAGTGTGGGATATCGTTGGATAGGTCTTTCAAAAATATTAGGTGTTTGCGAAGACCGTGTTTTGATTAAGCAAATCGTTCGTGACTTATCAAGCTTTAAAGTACCAATTTTCGTTAGAGTCAAGTGTCCCCGCCCTCTACGAACTAAACGGTTGTAGTTAGAAATTCAAATGTCACCGCATTAGTATTTATATATAACGAAGTTTAAAGAAAAACTATCATACTTAAGTGGGCTTAACAAGTTTACGAGTAATAATCGTCGAGAATTTGGCGGCACGGTTAGCGCAGTGGTTAAGCGATTGACTGCTGCGCTGCGTGTCGTGGGTTCTTTTCCCGCACGGAACAAATATTTGTATGACCTACAAGTAGTTGTTCCGGGTCTGGCTGTTTGTGTATGTGAGCATAAATGTTTGTAAACGCACCCACGATACAGGAGAAATCCTAGTGTGGGGCAACGTTTAAAAAAAAAAAAAAAATCGACCAACTTAAATTTGTAGCGGTTACACCGCCATATACGAACTACCCATCAAAAGACATGACGTCACACAAATCCTACATCGCGCAATTAGATTTTACCAAGTGAACGACATTATAAGACTATCCGACATCAACCAGTCGGGCAGTCGGCCCGCCAGACACAATACCCGTCTGGTTGGAGGATCCTCCCTTTTCTATGGTGGGTGAGTGAACTTTAGACCCTGTTCCTCATACCACTAAATTGGTGACTCCGAGTATGAACGTCAACGCAGCCTTCATTCAACTACTTCAGCGTGACGTCATCATCATCGCTCCCGCAAGCTTTCGTGAGGCGAGTCACACAGACAACCAGCACCCTAGGCTTCAACGGGTATCCTGACCACCAGCATGCAGCGAACGCGCATTCCTGGTCATCATCCTCAGCCTCATCACCCCGACTCACTGGGGAATCACCGCAATCATCTCAATCGGCGCAATCACCGCTATCACCTCAATCACCTCAATCACCGCAATTAACACAATCGCCGTAATCACCGCAGACAGTTCCGACTCACCGCGAACTGTGCGGCACCCGGTTCCGACTCACTGGAACCTTAGCTGGCACTGTGAAGCATCGCAAGATACAAGACTCAGGCCACTATCGACCTCCAGTCTTCGGAGGGGAGTGATGTAGCGGTTACACCGCCACATACGAACTACGCATCAAAAGACGTCACACAAATCCTACATCGCGCAATTAGAGTTTACCGCGCGAACGACATATATAAGACTATCCGACATCAACAGTCGGGCAGTCGGCCCGCCAGAAACAACACCCGTCTGGTTGGAGGATCCTCCCTTTTCTATGGTGGGTGAGTAAACTTTACACCCTGTTCGTCATACCACTAAAAATTTGCGGTTGCAAAAACATGTTCTCCCATATATTCCGTATGGGAGAACATGTTTTTCATTATCAAAGTTAAGTTTGTTCTTACGATAAATTCATTCCAAATACGGAACCCTTCATTGTGCGTGGTCCGACACGCACTTGGCTGGTTTTTTTATTTTTATTACGGACACTTTTACTAACGTGCACGTCTTTCTATATTGTTCTCACATGCATATTTTCAAAATGAATGATGTAACCAATATTTTGTATCAAATTTTTGATTTAAAAGAGTGTCCGTGGAGTTTCTTGCCCGTTCTTCTCCATAGGTACCACGCTTTGGAATGGCCAACTAGCTTCATATTTTTGACTGACCGACCCCTTGACAATTCAAAAGTGCCTGTAAATGGTTTAATTGAAATAAATGCTTTGAGTTTGAGTCTTCACATATAATTCAAGATATTGTAAAAACATTTTACAAGAGTAACGGTGGAGTTTCTTGCCCATTCTTTACAATACGAAAACTTTGGAAGGGGCGACTAGAATCAATTACTTATTATTATTTTTTTGTAAATTTTGACGTTCAAAAGTGCCTTTTTTGTGCCTAATTGAAATCAATTATTTTAAAATTCAAAATCCAAAATATTTTATTTCACGTAAACCTACATGGGCACTTATGAAATTTCAGAAGCTAGGTGCACGGTTCCAATTGGTCGTTTCCTATGGAGAAGAGCCGGCAAGAAACTCCACCGCTACTCTTTTAAAAATAATTGGCTTTTACAATATTTTCAAATAACAGTGTTATTAGGTATGGGAGGACAGTGTAGGCCTTTCAACAAGTACCAGGTACTTAACAAAATAATTAAGGTCAACAAATCTACAGTCCACTAAGCCTACAGCGTTCTCACATTCACAAAATAGAAAATAATCTTTAAACAGATGAATAAATTATTTAAAAAAAAAAGTATTATAAACGAAATGACGTGAAATTTGCTATTACAGCTGTGACAATTCTGAATAATTATCATGTTCACAAAATACACTAATAAAGAGTTGAAGTTAAATTGTAGGTTTATAATGTCAAATAATAGCGTGATTATGTCAAGGAAGAATGTAAAAAAAAATAATTAAAAAAAAATATAAACATGGTAATTTGGGAGCAGTTAATAGACTCTTACACAATTTGCCGTTAATGAGCTACCAGGGAAGCCACATGTGCAGAAGGAATTATTGCCAAACTTCCTTGTCTTCAAGGTAGTCTTTAATTTTATAATAATTATGCATTCTTGATAAGAACGCGTTTAATGTGGGTTTTGAACTTCCCATAGCTAAGTTCTGTAACCGACTTAGGCAACTTGTTATAAAAGCGGATACTGTTTATAAGAAATTACTTGCTTGTTTTAGTTAATCTAAATTTGGGTATCACAATTTCATGTCTACTACGTGTATTTATATTATGGAAATCGCTTCTTATTTTGAAAAGTCCTAAGTTTTTGCGAACATACAAAATACTTTCTAAGATATAAAGAGAATTCAGACTTTGACTTTGACTTTGATTTGCACTCAAGATAGTTCGACTTCTGAGCTTGAGTGGTTTTGGGTTGTTTCTCCGGGTCACGCAGTTTTATTGACATCGCATAACATAACATCACGCCTTGTTTCCCTGAAGGGTTGGGCAGAGGTGTACCTGTAGTACACCCACATTTCGCCAGTTAGGTATGTTTTTTTAAGTCCCATGTAATAGGGGGCGAGCCTATTCATACTAGCCATCAACCGGCCACAATTCCAGACTCCGGGCTACTACTGAGAAATCCCTATTGGAAAAACCCAATAATACTTTGCCCAACTTGGGAATCGAACCCAGGGTCTCATGTTCAGCAGTAGCGCTTGCGACCACTAGACCAACGAGGCAGTTTTATTGAGTTTTTCATTAGTTCATTCTCAGTAGCAACCTGTATTCGTTAATTCATGGGACCTAAATATCCATGTAACATAAAATCACGCCTGTATTTCCCGAAAGGCACCTCTGCTTAAAGGTGCACCTATTGTACATCCACATTTCGCCAGCTTTATGTAACAGGGGCCGAGCATTAGGTATGCCATCAACCAGGCAACTCTGAGAAATTCCAGATGGAAAACCTCGGGAGCTCATGCTCAACAGTAGCGCTCGATCACACCAACAAGTAAATGTGGGTGTCTGCTACTTACAACACCCCTTTGTCTACAGCCAGCGTCAGACAGCATCTGTCTGGCATTAATGCTGAAGTGAACTATTTGGCGCAGCCGAGAGGCACACACTATTGTTTTTAAAAATAATTTTGTGTTTGTGTTTTGAGGAGTAAAGTAATAACAGCTGCACGAGTCGATTCATTAGGTTAAGCTACGCTTGCCAGGGTTGGTCCGTGGATGGGTGACCATCTTTACATACCGAGACTCCTCCGTGCCCCAGAAAGCACGTTAAGCCGTTGGATTCGGCTGTCATTCGTGGATCTTTGACTGTCGTTACGGGTCGTCAGAAGCCCGAAAGTCTGCCAACCAGTCTAACCATCGGGTATCGTATTATCGTGGTTCTGCAGTTTTTTTTTCGAACTTACGGAGCAATGGATTAGCAATCTGTTTCAAAACGATTCAGATTCGGATTGATTTTGCATTACGTAATTAGGGTAGGTTAACATGAAAACGTGGGATGATGATGTGATTCATATCTACCTACCAAAGTTCACTTGAATTCGGTAAGTATGACGAAATAACCTTTTAATCTTTCATGAAATTCACGGTTTCTAAGAATGTACGAAACACGTGTCCAATTACTAATGATTATGTATAATTTAATTGGGTATTTTTACCCAATTATGAAGTTTTATGTAGGTAAAGGTAAATATATATAATTATTGAGTCAGACTGTAAATGATAAATGATTTTTCATCCCACCATCTCGGAAAGAGTATTTTTAATCTTCAGTATCTGAGTGGAAAAGCCGTTTTTATTCTCTAGAGGATAAAGTAAATTGAATTTAGAACATCGTGTGCACTAAGTTTGTGAATTAAAAAAAACATTAAACCTATTTACTGCTACCTCTATGGTGCCGAATATATCATACAACTTTTTTTTAATTTGTTAAAAACTCAGACTCGGAACCTTCTTGGTGTTCTTTTTTCAATTTGCTTTGTACGCGGTTCTTTACGCGGCATTTTTTCACGTCATTGTTAAACCTTAGGTATATTAAAAACAAGAAACTTGAAAACAAGTGAAAAAACTAAAATGAGTGATTCTAGCGACGAGGAAGTTTGCTTGACGCCAACAGAATTGACTGAAACTGTTAATAATGCGCAAATGAGCTTTCTCCCTCAACAATCACGCGAGAAGTATTTAAAACAGTACGATATGTTCAACACGTGGCGACTAGCAAAAGGAGCCAAAACTTTCTCAGAAAACGTTTTGCTGGCATATTTTATAGAATTATCCGAGAACAAGAAAGCAAGCACTCTATGGAGTACGTATTCGATGCTAAAAGCAACAATAAAGATGAAAAAAGACAAACATATCGATACCTATCCTAAATTAGTGGCATTTTTAAAAAGAGCCTCATCTGGTCATCAACCAAAAAAATCGAAGGTTTTCACAGTATCTGATATTGAAAAGTTTCTTAACGAAGCACCCGATTCCGTATATTTGGCGGCAAAAGTAAGTCAGTTGCACATTCAGTATCTACTTAAGTATATTAATCTCAATTAAATAGTATACTTAGTAGATGTTGATAGGTATAATTATGCGTTCATATCAATTTTATTCATTTATCTACTACAATACTCTTTACGTTACAGGTTGTTCTTATTATTGGAATAAACGGAGCATGTCGAACTAATGAACTAACACAACTTAATGTCAAAAACATTGACAAACATTCAGATGACTTACTATTAATTAATTTACCTAATACAAAGACAAAAAGAGACCGCAACTTCGTCATTCGCAAGGAATACGTAACGATTGTTGAGAAATATCAAGCCTTACGCCCGCCTAACACTCCAATCAATCGATTTTTTCTACAGTATCGCAATGGAAAGTGTGTTAGACAGCCTATGGGTACTAATAAAATTGGCAGTATCCCACGAGAAATAGCAACATTTCTTGAACTTCCAGAACCCCTGTTGTACACGGGTCATTGTTTCCGACGAACTTCAGCCACACTTTTGGCTGATTCCGGAGCTGATCTGCTGTCCCTTAAGCGCCACGGAGGCTGGAAGTCCAATGCAGTTGTAGAGGGATACATAGAGGATTCCATCCAAAATAAGTCTAAAATATGTGAAGGCATCGTAGGAGCCATTACACTGAAAGAGCCTCAATCGGATCCTTGTACTGGCCCTTCTACATCAAAAATAAGCCGTTATGAAACACCTAACCATCTCCCTCTCTCTCCAACATTCACGCCAAGGGAATCCGATGAATCGGTACAACTATTAAGTATGACAGATAGTTTACCGAAAAACAGTACACAAGTGACTAACACCAATATTACAGTACCAAACAAAAATATTACACTCAATTTAAATAACTGTAGCAACGTTACTTTAAAATTTTCTTAATTATACCTTAGTATTATTTTGTTATAATTTAAAGATTATTCTGTAATACTTACCTGTCATAATGTAGTAATTAATACCTAAACTGAAATAAAAGTGTACCTATCTTGTGATTGTAAACGTTTTTTTTTTTGCATTTAGTCATTTCCTCGCTGAGGTGGAATGAAAAGTTACGTGTTGCACTCGAGTGCAAAGATTTTTCACCTCGTGCTCTTTTGATTCCCTCGCTAACGCTCAGGATTCTAATTTTGAATCACTCGCTGCGCTCGTGATTCAATTTTAGAATCCTTCGCTTGCTCGGTCATCAAAATTGAACACGCGGTTAAAAAGCAACTTTGCACTCTTGTATAACAAATAACTATTATTTCTGTTAGTAGATTTGCGGGTACAAATACGTTTACACGTCAATGAAAATGAAAATGAAAATGAAAAATACTTTATTGCACAATAGGTTTTGCAGTGAATACAGTAAAAAAAAAAGTTACACTTTACAAATGAACACTTGTATGCTACAACAATGGTGGGGGTACTGTCCTCTTAGATAGGCTATACATATATCTTAGATATATCTTATTTATCTTAGATAGCCTGTAGTAAAGAGAATCAGTGCCGTATCCCTCTAGGAGTGAAAAATCAGTTGCTTAGTGTTTTTGTACAATTCAATATTTTAATTATTAAGTATTGTAACGCAAAACAAAAGAAAATAAAAAGATAATAATTAATGAAAATGCTTGAAAGTATAAGTATATATTTTATATGTGTGGTATGTGAGTGGGGGTGTGGTGGGGAATGTGTGTTTGCGAGTGTCTGTATGTGTGTGAGACGTAAGTGTGTGTGTGTATGTGTGCATGTTTGAGAATATATATGTTGCGAGTAGACGGACTTATGATAGTGTAGTAAACAAGGATTCGGTTTCCTCATACGTTTTGTCTAGTAGGTAGGAGCGGACTGCTGATTTACATTCTTGAACAGATAAAGGATAAATTGAGATATTTGCATTAATTTTGTTATACAAGAAAGGGCCAAGATAAAAGAATTTTTTTTTCGTAAAAGAGTAGCGGGTCTGTGGAAGGGAACATATTAAATCTTTACGACGTTTTTTAAGTTTAACAAAGGGAGTTGAGTGATGTTGTAACAAGATTGCATGATAAATAAACAACTGTCGAACGTTAAGAACGTTGCAACTTTTATATAATTGAGTGGTGGAAAATAAAATTGGCCGAAATGTTGCAATCTTTAGTATTGCCCTGTGTGCAATCTCCAAAGGAAGTAGCGTGGTTTTTGAAGTACCACCCCAGCAGGAAATACAGTAAGATAATATTGACTGACAAAGAGCGTAGTAAACATTGCGGATAATAAAATGGTTAGCTACAAGTCTAAGAGTTTTAAAAATAAATATCAATTTTCGCACCCTACTCGTCAGTGCCTCCACGTGGGCTTTAAAGTTTAAGGTATTATCTAAAATTACACCCAAGTATTTAATTTTGTTAACAGACTCTATTTGACTGCAGTTACAATTCTGTGTAATATGTGTGAGACATGTGTGAGCAGTGAGGGATAAATGATTTTTTGGCTGGGATGTCGCGCTAATAGAAAATGTGATGAATTTGGTTTTGCTTGTGTTGAGTGTGAGGGTGTGAGCCAGAAGCCAGTCAAGGGTGGAGTCAAGACCCTTTTGAGCTTGAACTTGAAGTTCTGACCAAGAGTCTGCGAAAAAAGTTATTGCGGTATCATCAGCGTAGGTTACAATCTTAGAATTTGGAAGGGAGAGATTGCAAAGGTCATTAATAAAAACAAGAAACAATGTAGGCCCAAGGATACTCCCCTGTGGGACACCATATTTAATAGGCAGCTCGTCACTTACGTGGTTTCCTATTTTAACGACTCATCATATTTTAAAAACGGGTTTCATCTGACTACTCTGAGAAGAAAGGCCGAACCAAACTCAGAGTTCTAGATATAATCGTGGTCAGATCATGTTTAGACCATGTAGATTGGTGAAAAGTAAAACGTTTTTAAAAGCCGGCGGAATTACTGTCAAAACAATGCTGCGCAAATTATTATGTGTATGTATTAGGCCAAAGAGAATTTTCAAGTTCAGTCCCCTCTCGGTCCCTAAACCGTGAAGGAAGATTCTGAGCCCAGCAGTCATAGAGTGAAACCTCTGATGCGTTTCTCAGCTAAGCAAGTACCTAAGTGCAATCATAAACGGCCGAACAGCCGACGAAAATCTCCAGGACATGATGAGCTCAGTATTGAGCACTTTGAAGCACGCGGTGTACATTTGCCGCGAGTCCTGTCTATGTTTCTCAAAATGTGTATTAGTCACGCGTATTTACCTGTTATTCTGATGAAGACCATCGTGACTCCTAATTGTGAAGAACAAGATGGGTGATATCTCCGACAAGGGTAACTACCGTCCCATTTCACTTGCAACAATAATAGCAAAGGTGTTGGACGTTAGGTATGCTTGATACTTGGTTAAATGATTATTAGGCTTCATCATGATGCGCAGTTCGGGTAAGGGTTTCGACGTTCAACTGAAAGCGCTATTTTAAGTCTCAAGCATACAGTTCAATACTATAAAGATGGCAAGACGCTTGACGCCCCGCGGAAATATGTGAACTTTGCAGCATTGGTATGGTAGTCAGATCAATAATGTGAAGTGGGGCATTTCGCTCTACGAACCGTATAGGTTGGAGTGTAGGGTGAGACGGGGAGGTTTGACGTCTCCCAGGCTCTTTATCCTGTACGTAGATGACCTCATAGAGAGACTCAGCGTCATGCGTGTTGGATGCAGTGTTGATGGGGTTAGCATTAACAACATCAGCTGTGCTGATGAGATGGTGCTGTCAAGTGTAAGTTTATGTTCAATGGCAACATCAAGATTCAATAAAAGATGGACGATTGAAAAGCGTCTCAATATTATTATAAAACATGGTGTCAGGTGTAAAACTATGGGGGTGCTTGGACAGGAAACCTCCCCGTGTGCCTGTGGGCTGGAATTCCCTTCGGATGCGTCCGGGGGGAAGGCCAGTCTTCAGGACGGTGCACCCTGGGATGCGGGCAATGTCTCCCCATTAGGTACTGTGTGCCTAAGGGGTCTCGTTGTCCGTATGCCAATATCCTGTCGGAAGAACGCTCTAACGTGTACTCGGAGAGAGTACACGTTGAGCAGCGTTGGAGTACGGGCTCGGCGTGCACTTACACTGCCGTCGGGCAGGCAGGAGGAAGCCTTCTGCCACCGTTGGTCTCGTAGCCCCGAAGAGTGTCAAGGTCATGTCTCTGGCACTTGACGGGGGTCGAGGGTCTTGGCTTAACCGCCTGGACCGCGAGGAAGAAATCCTCTATAAAAAATTACCCCAAACCTCCAAGCGGCGGCGCACCGTGAGGGAGGTTGTAAGCTTGACTAATGGGTAGCTATTAGATAATTAGTCGCTAGTGCGAACCGATATTTTGAGTCAATACACAAAGTTTATACTCGTGGGAACAAATATGGCAAACAAAAACAAAAACAAAGAAAAGGAGAGGAGTGATGCGGAGTCGGAGTCCGACGCTGCGTCTGGTGCGATGAGCTCGGGTCAGAGCTCGGAGCGCGAAGTGGTGGTGGGCGCGACCGTGAGGAACCAAAAGTTCCTCCGGAAGCGCTCCAAACCGGGGGATGGCCAGGGGTCGTCCGCCGACGAGGGGGTCTCAGGCCAAGGCAGGAGGAAGATCCACTCCAGTCGGCGGGGTGCGGCCCGGGGAAAAGGTGTGGGTAGAGGACTCACCACTAAGGAGGCAGGCGAGCCGAGTCCGGCCAGCCCAGATGAGGTGGAGAGGCCCTCTACGGAGGAAGAATACCCTGTAGGGGTCAGCACTGGGGCGGCCCCTACAGAGTCGGCAGGTGGTGAGCCGCATGCCGCTGGCGGCTCCAATTCGGAGCGAGCGGCCAGGTTTGCGGAGGCCGTGGCAGCCGCAATGAAGGTATTGGTCTTGAAGAGGACTCAGTCCTCTAAAGACAAGGCCATGCCCGCGGCCATGGCCTCTATTTTGGCGGCAGCGGAGGCCTATCACTTCAGGCCCCCGTCGGACGGCATGTCCGAGATGCGGGCGGAGGTCGCCCGCTTGACAGCCGCCATGGAGCTTCTCCGAAAGGAGAATGAGGAGCTCCGAGCGGACCTGGCCAGGCTCCGAGGTGCCGGCTCCCGTGAGGTGCCGCAGGGGAGGGAGCAGCAAGGGCAGGGACGGCCCGTGCCTGCGGAGGACCGGGTTCTGACCCTAGTGAGGCAGGAGATGGCTTCTATGCAGTCTCGTTTTTCCGCGCTAGAAGCCATCGTCCTGCGCCCTCCTCTAGCGGCGGCCTCTGGCCAGCGGAAGCAGGCCACATATGCTGGCACCGTAGCTGCCCCAGCGAAGGCACCTGCCCAGGCGGCGAAAGCACCGGCCCAGGCGGCAAAGGCCCCGGCCCAGGCGGCGAAGGCCCCGGCCCAGGCGGCGAAACAGCCGCCCCCGCCTCCTCCTAACTCTACTCCGGCTGGCGCCGAATGGCAAGTCGCCGGGGAAAAGGAAAAGGCGGGTAAGGCAAAAAGGGCGGCCAAAAAAAAAGAGAGGAGGCAGCGGCGCAAGGAGCGAAGCGTCGCGGCTAGGCTCCGCGCCCCGAAGTCCGCAGCTGTAGTGATTACACTACAGCCAGAGGCGGAGAAGAAGGGCGTGTCCTACCGTGACGTGCTCGCCAAGGTGGGGGTGGCGGTGGACCTAAAGGAGATTGGTGCCGCTGATGGCATCCGGGTGAGGGTCACCGCCACTGGGGCCCGGATGCTGGAGGTCCCCGGTGCGGCAAGCGGCCCGGCCGCTGACGCTCTGGCCGAAAGGCTTAGGGCGTCCCTAAATGCGGACGAGGCCCGAGTGTCCAGGCCCACCAAATGCGCAGACATGCGTATTCTGGGCCTGGACGACTCAGTGACGGAGGGACAGGTGGTGGCCGCTGTTGTTAGGGCTGGGGGGTGCTCTGCCGAGCACCTGCTCGGCAGGGCAGGCGCCCTCCGACCTGACTTCACGGGATTGCGAGCCATAACGGTGAGCTGCCCCGTGTCGGCGGCCAAGAAGATAGCCGGGGAGGGCCAAAGATTATTGGTGGGCTGGGTTTCCGCGCAGGTCAAACTGCTGGAACCCAGACCTCTGAGGTGCTTCCGCTGTCATGTGGGAAACCACGTGGGAGCTAAATGCACCTCGGAGGTGGACCGCAGCAGTCACTGCTACCGCTGTGGTCAGCCCGGTCACAAGGCCGGCTCGTGCAAAGCCACGCCGCATTGCGTCGTCTGTGCAGCGGCAGGTAAGCCAGCCGGCCACCGGATTGGGAGCAAGGCCTGCGCTCCACCCACCAAGGCTAGAGGCAAGCCATCTGCCACCGCCGTCACAGCCGCAACCGCCGCCACCGCCGCCGTTGCCGCCTCCACAACCGTCGCCGTCGCCGCAGCCGTCGCGGCAGGGCCCTCACAGGGGGCTAAGGAGGGGGCTGACATGGAGTGCCAATAATGGCCCCATTTCGCCTCCTCCAGGCGAACATCAACCACTGCGCCGCAGCTCAGCATTTGTTGCTCCAGAGCATGGCGCAGTGGTCGATTAACATCGCCGTGGTCGCTGAGCCGTACTTTGTCCCGCCCAGGGATGACTGGGTGGAGGACCTGAGCGGCTCAGTGGCCCTAATTTCGTCGGCCGCCGCCGGTACCCCGTCCCTCGAGGCTGTTAAGAGAGGACGGGGTTGCGTTGCAGCACGGTTCGGGGAGATTGTCGTGGTAGGGGCATACTTCTCCCCGAACCGAACTCTCGCCGAGTTCCACAACTCCCTTGCGGAGTTGAGAGTCGTCGTCGTCGGGTTCCGTTCCCTCCCCGTGCTCGTCCTCGGGGACTTCAATGCCAAGAATATGGCTTGGGGTTCCCGGTATACGGACACACGGGGCAGGATGGTGGAGGACTGGGCGCTGGAGACAGGCCTGGTCGTCCTTAACCGGGGTTCTGTCCCCACGTGTGTGCGGATGCGGGGTGAATCAGTGGTGGACATCTCGTTCGCCAGCCCCGCTCTGTCGCCACGAGTCATTGACTGGCGCGTCATGGAGGGGGTGGAGACGTATTCCGATCACCGGTACATCCGGTTTGACGTCTCCGCCCAGACCTCGAGCGCGCCGGTCCGACAGGCCCCGAGTGGTCCGCGGTGGGCGCTGAAGCAGCTGGACCGGGAGCTCCTCCTGGAAGCCTCAATCGTGCAGGCCTGGGTGTCATCACCGGACAGGCCTGCCGACATCAATGACGAGGCGGAGTGGTTCCGGGAGGCCATGTCCGAGATATGTGACGTGGCAATGCCCCGGGTCCAGCCCGGACGTGCTTCGCGCCAGGTGTACTGGTGGTCGCGACAGTTGACGACACTGCGAAATGCATGCGTTGCTGCGCGCCGTCGGTACACCAGGCACCGCCGGCTCCGTATTCGACCTCCGGATACGGAAGCCATTCAGCCGGAGCTGTACGAGGGGTACAGAGTGGCGAAGACCACCCTCCAAGCGGAAATCCTGCGGGCCAGGGCAGTGGCCCGCGAGGAGTCGCTGGAGACTCTGAACAGAGACCCGTGGGGACGCCCATACAAAATGGTGCGGGAGAAACTCCGCCCATGGGCTCCCCCGCTTACGCAGAGTCTCCGGCCGCAGCTTGTGGGGGATGTGGTGAGCGCTCTGTCCGCCCATGGCTCCGCCTACTGCGGTGCCCAATGCGGACCACACCGCCGACGACGACGACGATGCTCCGGAGGTGACCGAGGTAGAGATGAGGGTGGCGGTACGTAGGCTGAATGCCAGAAATACCGCCCCAGGACCCGACGGCTTACCTGGGAAAGCCTGGGTCCTGGCCTCAGAGGCTCTTGGGCCTCGACTAAGGGGGCTCTTAAGCGCATGCATGGAGAGGGGCCAGTTCCCACTTCGTTGGAAGACGGGGAAACTGGTCCTCATCAAGAAGCCGGGGCGCCCTGCGGACTCTCCGTCCGCTTACCGGCCCATCGTGCTGCTCGACGAGGTGGGCAAGCTCTTTGAAAGAGTAATTGCAGACCGCCTTGTCGGGCGGCTGGTGCGGGTGGGGCCGGATTTGGCGGAGAGCCAGTTTGGTTTCCGCAGGGGGCGCTCCACGGTGGGTGCCATCATGCGCGTGCGAGCCCTCACGACGGGGGATGCGGTGGCTCGGGGTGGGGTCGTCTTGGCGGTGTCTCTAGACATCGCCAACGCCTTCAATACCCTGCCCTGGAGTTGCATCAGGGAGGCACTCCGGTATCACCGGATGCCGACCTACCTCTGTCGTGTGGTCGAGGCCTATTTGACGGACAGGGCCATCATCTACCCCGGTCACCAGGGAGAGTGGAACCGGCGAGAGATGTCGTGCGGTGTCCCACAGGGATCGGTCCTGGGGCCGCATCTGTGGGACATCGGATACGACTGGGTGCTGCGCGCAGACCTCCCCAATGGCGTCAGCGTCGTTTGTTACGCTGACGACACGTTGGTCCTGGTGCAGGGGAGGTCGCACCAGGCGGCGGCCGAACTAGCGACACACGGGGTTGCGACAATCGTGGCCAGAATCCGGCAGTTGGGACTCGAGGTGGCCTTGCACAAGTCCGAGGCCATGTGTTTTCATGGTCCTCGGAACGCGCCACCGTCGGGTTCCCAAATAACGGTAGGAGGGGTTCACATCGGCGTCGAGTCGACGATGAAGTACCTGGGACTCGTCCTCGACAGTCGGTGGAACTTCGTGGAGCATTTCCGACGTTTGGCTCCCAGACTGGAGCGGGCCGGGGCTGCATTGAAGCGGCTCCTGCCCAATCTAGGGGGTCCAAACGCCTCCTGCCGGAGGCTATACGCGGGGATCGTGCGGTCCATGGCCCTATACGGGGCACCGGTGTGGGCGCGTTCGTTGAGGCGGCGGCCTGCCCGCAGGTTGAACGCGTCCCAGAGGGTCATGGCCACCCGGCTGGTCCGGGGATACCGCACGGTCTCCGGTGAGGCGGCAAGCCTCCTTGCTGGATTGCCGCCATGGGATCTGGAGGCAAAAGTCCTCGCGCATATTTGGGAGTGGCGCGAGGAGGCGAAACGCCGGGGCTTGACTCCGATGCCGCGAGAAATCGCGGCACAGCGGACAGAGCTCCGACGGGATCTCATGGCGGCATGGAGAGTGCGATTGTCGCAACCCAGTGCTGGGCACGCCACTATTGCGGCGATAAGTCCCCTCTTTGAGGAGTGGCTGGAGAGACGCCACGGCGTCCTCACCTTCCGCCTGACGCAGGTCCTCACCGGACACGGCTGTTTCGGGAGGTACCTGTTTCGGATAAGGCGGGAGGAAACGCCCGGGTGTCATCACTGCGTGGATCGCCCGGAGGACACGGTGGAGCATACGGTGGAGGTATGCCCGGCTTGGGCAGAGCACCGCCGTGTCCTCGTGGAGGCGATCGGTGGCAGGGATCCCTCGCGTCCGGCCCTGGTCCAGGCCATGGTACGGAGCGAGAGGGGATGGGAGGCCGTCATCTCCTTCTGCGAAGCAGTAATGCTCGCAAAGGAGGAGGCGGAACGCGTGAGGGAGAGGCAAATTTCGCGCCCTCACGCCCCTAGCCGCCGCAGGAGGAGACGCCCTGGGCGTCGGGAATCGATTGCCGATTCCCGGCCACCGTAGGCGCGGGCTTGCGGACGGTGAGCAATGGGTAGCTCGCCGTCCGGTAAGGACCAGGCCCGGGTCGACGGCGCGTTGTGTTCCACGCGCGCCTCAAAGAGATGTCAGCAAGTGAAGGGGTCCGATGAGACCATTGCCTGCCGGGGTTGCGGGATTAGTCCGAAAGGGATACCGTGGCCCCCTGGCATTGCACAGGCAACAGAAGGAACACGGGTGAGTTTTAGTCAGTAAGAGTCTGACACGCCCTCCCGCTCCACCCAGAGCGGGAGACGTCATTTGATGATTTCCCACCCAAAAAAAAAAAAAAAAAAGGTGTAAAACTATGAAAAAAGCGATATTTTGGCATTTCTACTGTGTCCTAAGACTATCACGTGTTACCAGTGTGGATACAAGTATTAAAAACAACAACAATGGACGGTATAAAACCTCCGAGAAACCTAGTGCTGACAGGAGAAAATAACAACTGGAAAATGTTTAGGCAACTTTTTTCAATTTATCTAAGAAGCAGCGGATCTAGAAAAGGCCACGGAACAAGAAGAAAGAACACGGAAGAAAAATAGCCATGTTCTTTAACTGTGCGGGTGAGGAAGCTATAGATGTGTACAACGTCAATTCCAAAAAATTGCTCACGTTAGAGTCTTTACTTGGGTATTTTGACGAGTACGCAGAGCCACGGAAAAATCTAGTCTTACATACCTAGGAGTTTCTGCAATATAAACAAGACGAAGACGAGCCTGTTGACCACTTTGCTACCAGGTTGAGGACAAAAGCTAATAAGTGTGTTTGATACGATGGAAAATAGACTCATCACAATCATGCTAATAATTGGTGTGAGAGAAAAATCTGTCAAGGAGAGATTGTTGAGAGAAGAGGAACCGAATTTAGAAAAAGCGTTAGGAATTTGTCGAGCTTCAGAAGCTGGTAAAAAACAGGTGGAAACATTAGAAAATAAAACTAGTGAATGTATGAACATAGATGCAGTTAGCAACAATACAGGGACAAGACTAAAAGAAATTAACTGTGGAAATTGTGGAAGAAAACACGAGTTAAAAACTGTCCAGCTTATGGAAAAAAAAAAAATATGTGAAAAATTAAATCACTGCTGCAGTTTTCAGGAATAAAAACAATGATCATAAAAAATCAGCAAAGAAAATGAGCATGCTAGAGGAAGAAAGTAGCAGCAGTGATTTTGAATATGATTGTAGTAGCATCATGACAATAGACAGTTTCAAGTCACAATGGAAAGAACAAATATTGATAAATGGAACGCAGGTGGAATTCAAATTGGACACCGGAGCTGACTGCAACACACTACCGTTGGAGTTATTTAATAAAATAAGAGAAACAATACACTGAGTGAGTTTCAGACTATTTTGGTGGTGTACAATGGAGATAAGGTAAAGACTGTAGGAAGTGTTGGATTGGACTGTGTTATCCGTAGAAATAAAGAAAAAGTTAAATTTAATGTCATAGATCTGCCAGTGAACCCGGTTCTGGGATTGGCAGACTGTATTAGACTCAACTTTGTGAAACGAATTGAAGAAATAACACAGTCCAACTCAAACAAAGTAGAATTCATAAAACAAAATAAAGATATGTTCACAGGCCTAGGTAGTATAGGTACATATAAAATTAAGATTAAAGATGATGCGCAACCTGTAAAAAAACATTAAAAGACAAATAGAAAGAAACATTAGATAACTATGAGAGGACGAATATAATAGAAAAAGAGGAGGGTCCAACTGCGTGGTGCAGTAGCTTAGTGATAGTGGAGAAGCCGGATAAGTCACTGAGACTTTGCCTGGACCCGAAATTGAATAAGAGTATACTTAGGGAAAATTATCAAATTCCGTTACCTGAGGAGATACACAATAATCTGTCAGGGAAAGAGATATTTACTGTTTTAAACATGAAAGATGGTTTTTTTCAGATTTTATTAAGTGATGAAGAAAAACTGTGCACGTTTGGTACTCCTTATGGTAGATACAGATTTAAAAGGATGCCATTTGGGATTTACTCCGCACCGGAGGTTGCATGCAGAAAATGCACAACAGCATATTCAGTGACATACAAGGGGTAGAACTGTATTATGATGATTTAATAATAATTGGGAAGGACAAACAGGAGCATGATAGGATATTAACGCAGATAATAGATAGAGCTAGAAAGTACAATGTAAAATTTAATAGCAACAAATTACCGTTTAGACTAGATCATGTGAAGGATGTAGTCTTGTTAAAATCTAAAGCAGGTATTAAAGTTGATCCAGGACATGTTCAGACTATAATAGAACTAAAAAAAACAAATAATTTATAACAACTGCCATTTCTTGGAATGTGTAATAACTTAAAATAAAAAGGGGGCGATGTTTGGTAATAAGTTTATGTTCAATGGCAACATCGAGGTTCAATTAAAGATCGACGATTGATAAGCGTTTCAATATTATTATAAAACACGGACAGTTGCTTAAAACTTGTGAAGCCTACGCTGCTGCACATGGATTAATTTATAACGGGAAAAAATGTAAATACATGGAATACATCTTTGAGATCGGCGGCAAATGCCGTGAAGTGGGACCCGAGCTATTTAGAAACGGGTCAGTAATTAAAAGGGTATCCACTTTTAAATACCTAGGTCACTTTCTTTCCGCCGACCTTAAGGACCATGTTGATATAGAGGGAGCGCAGGGCTCTCGCCGTCCGGTGCAACATGTTGACCCGTAGATTTACTCGATATACAGACCTAGTATAAATTTCAAGGCTTATTGCCAGAGTCCATACACGAGCAATCTATGGGTCAATTACACCAAAAGATCGCTGGATGTCCTGCGCGTCCAGTACAACAATTGATTTAGGATGTTTTCGGGACTTCCTCGCTACTGCAGCGCGTCGGATATGTGTATTTGCGCAAACTCGTACCGACAGAAGGGTTTCACGCGATTGTTCGCAAGAAAACAGCTTCACTAATTACATAAAAAGCCGCATAAAATAGAATGTAGGCCTTATACAGCTAGTCGTTGCAATAAATTTAAAAATAATATAGCTCATAGAATAACACCATCTTTAATAGAACACGAGAATCCTAATGAAATGTATGGAGCCCATTTTGATGTTGTGCAAAAAGAGTACCAATCTACTTTCAAGACTAAAACTATTAACATTAATAGCACTTCCGTTGGCTTTAACCGATGGGCCACTCCGGGTATTTATAAAAGTAGAGCGAGACTATACGAGCTATATGGTTTGAAAAAATATAGATTTGATACTCCTTTCCTAGAGTATGTCAAAAATTATTCAAAATTATTTAAAAAGGTTAGTGTTTTTGCTAAATCTAAATTTTTAAGCGATACACTATAAAAATCCAGTAATAAAGTAAAAACCACTTGGAAAATTATTAACAATGAAACGGGTAAATCGCAAGATAAACAACTTGAGATTATGGTCGACAGTAAATTAGTTACAAGCAGCTGACGTAGCTGAGGCGTTTAATGAGTTTTTTGCCAACATACCATAAAACTACGACTCGCTCCTTAAATTCGTCCCCATCTAAAGCTGAAAACCTTTTGCTTAGTAGTGTGTCTAATAGTAGTCGCTTATTTAGCTTCGAACATGTAACGCCTCGTGATGTAGTTAATGTTTTTAACACACTCAAGTCTAAAAACACTGGTGATTACTGGGGAATGTCCATTAAACTTTTAAGTAATATAATAGACACTTACTTTTAATAAATGTGTTGATTTAGGAACTTTTCCTGACCTCATGAAGAGAAGTAAAGTCATACCATTATTTAAATCAGGTAATAAAAATGACGTTGGCAATTTCAGGGCTATTTCTATTTTACCAGCATTCAGCAAAATATTTGAAAAGTTAATACTCAGACATTTTAATTTAAATAGCCTTCTTCATAATGATCAATATGGCTTTACAAAGGGTCGTTCAACTACAGATGGGGGTGTTGCTCTGCTGAAACACATATTTAACGCATGGAAGGGCTCTCAAAATGCTATTGGAGTTTTCTGCGATCTCTCCAAAGCCTTTGATTGCGTGCACCATGACACGCTTTTGCGTAAACTGCGCCATTACGGTGTGCTAAACGAAGCTCTCAACGTTTTAAATTCGTATTTAAATAATAGGTCGCAATGTGTAGATGGTGATGGTGTAAAATCTTCCGGGCTACCAGTGTACCTCAAGGCTCAATACTGGGTCCATTCTTGTTCTTAGTGTATATCAATGACTTACCATTATATTTAAAGGATATCTGTGAAGTTGTACTGTTTGCAGATCTTACTTCTCTTATTTTTAAAGTAGACAGGAATAGACAAGAATTTGACGATGTAAACAGTGCACTGTCAATGGTTACGGATTGGTTTACGACAAAATAATCTAGTTCTGAATACCAAGAAAACGAAATGTGTAAAGTTTCCCTTCCAAATGTTAGAAATCTAGGACCCAACATCGTCTTAGATAAAGAGGTGCTTGAAACTGTAAACTCGGCAGTTTTTCTGGGCATAACGGTAGATACTAAACTTCAGTGGGGCCATATATCGAGTCTAGCGGGAAGGTTCAGTTCGGCCGCCTATGCCGTCAGAAAAGTAAGACAATACACTGACGTTGATACAGCTCGGTTAGTCTATTTTAGTTATTTTCATAGCGTTATGTCCTACGGTATTCTGCTGTAGGGCAAAGCTGCAGATATTCAAAATATATTTGTCCTCCAAAAACGAGCTATTCGAGCAATTTACCAGCTAGGTGCCAGAGTTTCTCTGAGAGATTTTTTCAAAGATATCGGTATCCTCACAGTTCATCTTCGCCAACATCATATATATTAGGCAAAATATACACTAAAAACAGTGATATTCACAATGTTAACACTAGAAGTAAGGATAAACTACGTGCTCCCTTTCACCGGCTTTATAAAAATACAAAATAAAAAAATTAGCTTGTAAATTATTAAGAATAAAACCGGTGATATCAGCGATAAAAATAACTATAGGCCCATTTCATTGGCCACTGTTATTTCGAAAGTGCTTGACAGTTTGCTTAACACACAGCTGGATAAGTACTTGAATCTACATGATAACCAGTTTGGTTTCAAAGCTGGGCACTCTACAGAAACAGCTATATTGTGTTTAAAGCAGACTGTCAAGTACTACACTGAAAGAAGTACACCTGTCTTTGCTTGCTTCCTCGACTTGTCGAAGGCATTTGACTTGGTTTGCTATGATCTGCTGTGGCAAAAGCTGCAGCAAGCGTCAGTGCCAGACGAACTGATCCGTGTCTTCCAATACTGGTACAATAATCAGGTCAATGTTGTTCGATGGTCGGGGGCTTACTCGACTCCGTACAGGTTGGAGTGCGGCGTGAGGCAAGGGGGGCTAACCTCACCGAAGCTCTTCAACCTGTATGTTAATGCACTGATAGAGAGGCTCAGCAGCACGCATGTCGGTTGCCATATTGGAGGTGTGTGCCTAAACAATATCAGTTACGCAGACGACATGGTGCTGCTGAGCGCCTCTGTCTGTGGTGTGTCGAGACTGATTCGCATCTGTGAAAAGTATGCTGAACAACATGGTTTGCTGTATAATGCGAAAAAGAGCGAATGCATGGTCTTTCGGGCCAAGAGGAAGTGTCCAGATTACTTGCCGGCAATTAAGCTCAACGGATGCCCACTTAATAGAGTAAATACTTTTAAATATCTTGGACATTTATTAACCTCTGACCTGGAAGACGATGCAGACATTGAAAGGGAACGTAGGGCGCTGTCTGTTCGTGCGAATATGATAGCCCGCAGATTTGCTCGGTGTTCGAGGGGCGTCAAAATAGCCCTATTTAGGGCATTTTGTACGTCCTTTTATACCGGCAGTCTGTGGATGGATTACACGCAGAAACAGTACAGCGCTCTGCGTGTCCAATACAATAACGCGTTCAGGGTACTCTTGGGGCTGCCTCGCTTCTGTAGCGCATCGGGGATGTTTGCCGAGGCGCGTGTGGATTGTTTCTACACAGTCATGCGCAAGCGGTGCACGTCCCTGGTGCGCAGGGTGCGGGCCAGCCGCAACAGTATCCTGAAGGCTTTTGCTGAACGTTTCGACTGTCAGTACGTGAACCATTGTTGCATGGTTCACGTACTGACTAATGTCAAGATATTATTTTAATTTGTTTTAATTTTATAATAATTTTTATTTTAATTGTGATGTTGATTTAAATTTAAATTTGTTTTCATTTTAATTTGATTTAGTTTTGTTCATATTTTAATTTTAATTCTCATGCCGATTTTATTTGTGTTGATGTTTTTTATAATTTCTAATTCTGTTTAATTGTATCTATGATCCAAAGTTGATTGAAATAAATAAATAATAATAATAATAATAAGGTTCATAAATCATTTGTTGGGCTTGGTATAACCGTTTATAACAAGCTACCCTCTTCTTTGCTAGATTTGCCTTTTAATGCGTTTAAAACTAAAGTAATGTCCAACCTTTGTTCAAAGGCATACTATTCTATCAACGACTACTTAAATGATATGAATAGTTGGTCGCTGTGATTAACTCAAGACAATGTTTAAATGTTCTTTCTCCAGAATTACTTTACCAACTGACAGGTTATATGAGTTTCTATAATTGTTTATAATTTTACTTTTTATGTCAATTTATTTTATTTTTATTTATTGTTGACATAATCTACTCATTACAATGTTTTTTTATGAGTTGTATTGCAATATGTGGTTAGGTAAATTTTAATTATCTTTTATACTATTGTATAGAATCTTTTTTTTTCTAACTGAACAGACAGCTGTGCTGCTGGGGATTTTGTTGCGCCACTTCTTCTTCCCAGCAAAAGCACTAGGAAGTGGTAAAGGGTGGGCGTTTTGGGGGACTGTCTTATGTAATTTTGACGTTCGAAAGGTGCTGATTCTCAGCCTAGTTTGAATAAATGACTTTTGAATTTTTTTGAACTACTGAGGAGATTGAGAGGCATCCTGAGAACTGTAGCGGAGAGCTGCAGCTCTCCTATTGTAAAGCCTTGCGCAGACTAGCGCGATGCGACACCGGTAATTGTTACCGTGAAGTTTTCTTAGAAATTGTATTGTTACAGTCACGCCTGTCTGCACGAGGCTTAAATCGAGGCGTCAATTATGTTTAAGGCAATCAATCTGCCTAGCTTTTTCCCAACTATGTTAGGGTCGGCTTCCAATCTAACCGAATGCAGCTGAATGAAACTAGTACTTTAAATGGAGCGACTGCCTATCTGACCTCCAGAACCCAGTTACTGGGTAACATGATACCCTTTGGTAAGACTGGTTGTCAGACTTTTTGGGCTTCTGACTACCTGTAACGACTGTTAATTTTTAAAGCCCATGACATTATTCAGCCGAACGGAAACAAGGGGAAGACTACTGCCGGACATAGACCTGGGATATAAATCATAAATTATAAATAAGAAAGGACCTAGAATTTAACCCTGCGGGATGCCCATGGTGACCGTAGATCCTGCAGATCTCTTGTCATTAACATCGACCCTCTGAATTATGTTATTTAGATAAGAAGTCAGAAGGTCAAGAGTCTTGTCCCTCATACCATAGTGGTACAGTTTCCTGATGAGTGTATTATGATGTACACAATCGAAGGCCTCGGACAAGTCGCAGAAAATGCCAAGAGCATCTTGCGACTCTTCTCAGGTCTCGAATATGCTCTTCAGTAACTCCACGCCCGCGTCTGTAATTGAACGACCTTAGTAAATCAAACTTTTTCAGATGAAGTTAATTATGTGCATTGAAATGTCCTAACATTTGTTTTAATTTTTTTTTTTTTAGATTTTGCTCAATGGTAAATGTCGATGTTGGTAAAATCGAAATAGGCCGAAAATTTGTGGGACCTGTTGTACTGCTAGATTTGAAGGTGGACCGATGACCTTATGAAGGCCGTAGGAATCCACTGGATCCAGGAAGCACAGAACCAGTCGAAATGGCGGTACTTGGGGGAGGCCTATGTCCAGCACTAGACGTTTTACGCTAAAATGATGATGATGATGAGGAAATGTACCGAAGTTGAATTATTTTTGTATATTTCCTACTAAGAAAATTCCGATGTCAACCAATTCTCAATTCCGGGTGGCGAAGAAAGGAATTAAACGCATAATTAACAGTCACTTTTTAATTAACTAATTATAATCAGTCGTAGAGATAAACTCTGTTCACGACTATAATTCGTGTCTGGTTAAACAGAAAGATTATAATAATAACATTCATTGTTTTTATTTATCTTAGCCTGAACTGTATCTATGCGTAAAAATAAACTTCGTGGCGATTTTTTATCATTTTGGTAATTACAGCTTAGTTCAAGCGGATCTCTACTTATTTTCCCAGACTTTACTAATTAAGTAGAAAAAAAAGAATAGAATAGAAAACATTTATTCGACACAGACACAACACAACAGCAACAAACACATCAAAAAAAAAGAGAACAATAAACATAACAATAAAATTGCAGAAAAATTTTGAAGTAGGTACTGTTTATTATGGGCGTTTTGGGGGACTGTCTTATGTAATTTTGACGTTCGAAAAGTGCTGATTCTCAGCCTAGTTTGAATAATTGACTTTTGAATTTTGAATTTGAATTTATGACTTGAACATTCAGACAAAATATGAATATTAATTTATTTATTCTACCAGAACATAGGTAGAGTCATAGGTAGAGTACGTTCATTATAACTTGACCCGTGACGTTATTGGTAACATTGCATTTTGCAGTCTAAGGCCCGTATGTCACCGCCTGACGCAGGTCCTCACCGGGCACGTTTGTTTCGTTTCGTCAGTGTAATTTGCTGTAGGTACAGCAAATTACACTGACGAATACTCGTAATGACACTTACATAACTAAAATATGCATTACATATAGTGACAAACAATATTAGTAACATTTTAATTAAATGAACTAGATAATTATAACTAACGAATAACACTACGCTTATGACATAGGGCCCCTTTAATAGCTCCATGTAAAGGTTCATGTGAAAGTGCTCGTCAATTTGAGAATTTAAAAAAAATAAAAACCTTTTCTGTCACTAATGCACCAAATAACGCCTGTTTTCCCAGAAAGGCTAGGCAGAGGTGTACCAATAGGACACCCCACATTTCGTCAGTAATGTTTAAATCAGTAATAGGGGGCGAGAATATAAAACCAGGCACAAATCCAGACTCCGGGCAGTTACCTACTGAGAAATTCCTAATGGATAAGCCTGTAGCGGTTACACCGTCACATACGAACTACGCATCAAAGACATGACGTCACACAAATCCTGCATCGCGCAATTAGTCTACCGCACGAGCGACATCTAAAAGACTATGCGACATCAACAGTCGCGCAGTTGCCCGCCAGACACAACACCCGTCTGGTCGGAGGATCCTCCCTTTTCTATGGTGGATGAGTAAACTTTACACCCTGTTCCTCATGCCCCTAAAAGTATAAATAACACTTTGCCAGATCTGTGAACTGAACCCAGGACCTTCATGCTCAGCAGAATAGCTTGCGACCACACAAGACCAATGAGAAACAATCAAGAAGCATTTTGTGAATTTGTAGATCTTCATTTGCTACGGTATGTACGGTCACTACCTACGTGCTCGTTATGTCAAAGTTAATACTGCTTAACGGGGCCTTTTTTTTTTTTTTTGGTTGGGTAATCACCAAATCACTTCTCCCGCTCTGGGCGGAGCGGGAGGGCGTGCCAGACTCTTACTGACTAAAACCCACCCGTGTTCCTTCACCAGGGGGCCACGGTATCCCTTTCGGACTTTCCCGCAACCCCGGCAGGCAATGGTCCCATCGGACCCCTTCACTCGCTGACATCTCCTTGAGGCGCGCGTGAAACACAACGCGCCGACTTAACGGGGCCTCCAATTATCTTTTAGATATAACAATATAATAGGTCCGAAGACCGTGGCACTCCATCGTCTTCATCATGTTACAGAGCGTGGCAAATGGAGATCTTCATCATCTGCCTAGTCTTTTCCCGACTATGCTGGGGTTGACTTCCTTTCTTTGTTGCGCCAAAACACAAACTCAAACTCAAAGCATTTATTTCAATTAAACCATTTACAGGCACTTTTGAATTGTCAAGGGGTCGGTCAGTCAAAAATATGAAGCTAGTTGCCCATTCCAAAGCGTAGTAGGCACCTATGGAATGGAGAAGAACGGGCAAGAAACTCCACGGACACTCTTTTAAATCAAAAATTTGAAAGAAAAAAAATGTAGAAAGACGTGCACGTTCGTACTCGTAAAAGCGTCCGTAATATAAAAGAAAAAATAAAGAATCATTCAAAAACTTAAAATAAGCCATGGCAGCTAAGAGATGACCAGTCCCAACTGACGGCGCCCGTTCACGAACATGACGCATGGATCAGCACCATTCAGCTCAACCATTTTGAAGGGAGCTAAATTATCCAACACACGCGCCACCATCAGCGAGACATTTGAGTGAGCATGACGTACTCACAGCCGCCAGGGCACATTCTAGTCAATGAAATACTACATATTACCCGGTAAATGGTAGCTCTTTAGTACATAGTACTCACACCTGTACTATGCAATTATAAAATACAAAGGAAATTGAGTTTACACAATACAAAGATGGTCTTACAATCTTCAGCAGCTCCAACAGTATTTTCAAAATGTTAATCAATTAGTTGTGGTTGTGGAGCAGGACCAGCAATGAGCCAAGCATTTTTATCAGTGATGTAATCCCCCAACTTATAATATGCCTGCCTACATAGTGTGCGTTTTATACAAGATTTGAATTTCGTCTCATTCAGTTGAAGTATGTATGTGGGGAGGAATTTTATTGTAACATTTTAAACAGTACCCCATGAAAGATGAGTCTACCTTAGCCAGTCTGAAACTGGTTGTACTAATAGGTCCCTATTACTTGTACTATAATTATGTATATCACCTCTTTTACTAAAAATATGTAAATTTTTTCTTACGTACATGATGTTTTCATAGATTTGACGGCACGGTTGGCGCAGTGGTTAAGTAATTGACTGCTGCGCTGCATGTCGCGGGTTCGATCCCCGCACGGAACAAATATTTGTATGACCTACAATTAGTTGTTCCGGGTCTGGCTGTTTGTGTATGTGAGTTTAAATGTATGTGAACGCACCCACTATACAGGAGAAATTCCTAGCGTGGGGCAACATAAAAAAAAAAAAAGATATATTGACAAGAATAGATAGATAGATAGATAGAATACTCTTTATTGTACACCATAAAAGTCACAGACATAAATTATTTATCTATCTATCTATCTATCTATCTATCTATCTATCTATCTATCTATCTATTGACAAGGTACCGTCATGATGTTAACCTTAAACAGTTCCATAAGAGAGTCGCGCCTGCGGAGATAATAAATGGCTCTGATCGCTCTTTTCTGCAGAATAAAAATAGACTCGATGTCTGCAGCCCGTCCCCAAAGTAAAATACCGAAAGACATGATACTATGAAAATAACTGAAATAGACTAGCCTCGCGGTATCTACTATGTACATCAGTAAATTGACGTATTTTTCTGACAGCATACTCGTATGATGCTGAACTTAGCCGTCCTGCAAGAGATGTTAAATGAGGACCCCATTGTAGCCTTGAGTCGAGCGTGATCCCCAGGAAAACAGTTTTATCGACAAATTCTAGTTTCTCTTGATTCAATACTATCTCACAATTACTACTTTTGACATTTGGTAAAGAAAATTTTATGCACTTAGTTTTTTTTTTCCATTTAATACTAAATTATTAGCAGTGAACCAATTTTGGACCTGCAGTAGGGCGTTATTCACGTCGTCAAAATTTGTAGCACGTCTATCTACCTTAAAAATTAAGGAAGTATCGTCAGCAAATAACACCATTTATTTGTGGTTGATTTTTTAATAAATGGAGTAGATCGTTAATATACACTAAAAAGAGGAATGGACCCAATATCGAGCCTTGTGGCACACCCATTCTTACTTTTAAACCTAGTGAATTGATACTGTTTATTTGAACTTGCTGTTGTCTATCATTTTAATAAGATTTTAGTAAATTGAGTGCAAGTTTTCCAAGTCCGTAATGCTCAAGTTTCAAAAGTAAGGTTTCGTGATCGACGCAATCAAACGCCTTAGATAGGTCACAAACAATTCCTATTGCGTCTTGGGCCTCTTCCCACGCGTTAAAAATGTGTCTTAATAAGGTAACACCGGCGTCAGTGGTACAACGTCCTCTGGTGAAACCATACTGTTGATCGTGGAGGACTTCATTTTTGTTAAAATGATTGAGCATTTGATTAAGCATTACCTTTTCAAACACCTTGCTAAAAACCGGCAACACGGATACGGGTCTATAATTATTTTTTGGTTTAATTGAAATAAATGCTTTGAGTTTGACACAACGCTGGTAATTTATTGCAAAATATGAGCCAATTTTCACAAAAGCTTTTTTGATGCCAGTCGATCCTATTTCTTATTACTAGGGTCAAAAAACTATATATAGGTTTGAGACAAGAATGTCTGTCTGTATGTTACCTTTTCACGCCTAAACCACTGAACGGATTTCGATAAAATTTGGCGAGGAGATAAATCGCATCCTAGGGCTTACCCTAGGATGCGATTTATCTCCTCGCCAAATTTTAACAAAAAACAACTAACTTTTTTAGACAAAAAGTAGCCTATGTCTTAACATAGGCTACTTTTTGTCTCAAAAATAACCCTAAAGGGGGTGATATATAGGTTGGCAGGAAGGTAGGTTATAGTTAGGGGACATCCGCTAAGAACGGATTTTGCGACAGGGCCAGATTAAGGAGGTTTAATGGCTCTTGCAAGTTTGTATGAAAGTCCTTAATTTTTTGTATTACGAACTTTAAATTTGGCTGGGAGGTAATTAATAGTTAGTAGACGTTTGCTAAAAACGGATTTTGCCGGATGAAGTAATATAATACTGCATTAAAATTTGATGTTTTGTCGGGCCGGATCTAGAGTAAGTTCACCTGATAGTTTACAGACCCCCGAAGTGCGTGTACAGACCCCCTAATTATCTGAACTTTTCTTTATTTGAGTCAGTAATGGAAGATGTCCTAGCGAAACTTGCATCAAGTAACAAAGCCACAATTATTTGTGGTGATTTTAATATAAATATTCTAGAAAATAATTCAAATAGCAGTAGAATATTAAACCTTTTTAAATCGTTCAATTTGTCTAATGTTTTTACAGAACCAACTAGAGTAACCCCAACTTCTGCTACTTGTATCGATAATGTCTTCTGCGATTGCGATTATTTAGATAAATCCATCGTAAATTATTTGCCGTCTGATCATAGTGGACAAACGGTAACTTTTAAGTTTAAAACAGTTAAGCAAAAAGTGCAAATACAATTTAGACCAATAACAACTGGCAAATTAAATAGATTCAATAGTACCCTACATAATAAGTTAAATGCTCTGGGCCATAATATGGACGATGCAAATAAATTGTATGAGGATTTCTTTTCAATAGTGCACACTGAATTCAATCAAACTTTTGAAAAGAAAACAAAAAATATTTGCCCTAATTTTATTTTTAGTGACTGGGCAACTAGAGGTATTAGGATAAGTAGGGAAAGACTGTTCGAGCTGTATGGCCTTAAGCCTTACATTAACACAGAAACTTTCAACAAGTATGTTGCCACATATTCGAAAATATTTAGAAATACCTGCAAGACAGCTAAAGCTCTGTATATTAGCAACAAGATCAAATCAGCAGAAAATAAAATAAAAACGGTTTGGAAAGTAATAAATAATGAAACTAACAGGGAAAAAATACGAAACACTGAGTACACATTGGAGACTGAACGTGGTCCCATAAGCACTAACTTAGAAGTAGCTCAAGAATTTGTAAATTTCTTTACTAATATACCATCAAAAACGACGGAAGCTTTAAATTCCTCACCCGATGTCTCAATTGATTTATTAAAAGCGAACGTTACAGGCTGCCCGGTTGAATTTCAATTTAAACATATAAACCCTATGATAGTTGTAAAAGCTTTTCGGCAAATCAAAATCAAATTGACTGAAGATCTATGGGGATTATCTATCAAAGTTTGTACATCCATAATCGAGACTATAGCACCATATTTAGCTTTAATATTTAATTTGTGCGTGGATCAAGGAGTTTTCCCGGATTTAATGAAATACAGTAAGGTTATACCACTTTTTAAATCTGGGGACAGTAAAGACACCAACAATTTTAGACCAGTATCCGTGCTGCCGGTATTCAGCAAGGTGTTCGAAAAGGTAATGCTCAATCAAATGCTTAATCATTTTAACACCAACCAAATCTTACACGAACAACAATATGGGTTCACCAAGGGACGTTGTACGACTGACGCCGGTGTCGCCTTATTAAAACATATATTTACAGCATGGGAGGCGGCCCAAGATGCCATAGGAATCTTTTGTGACCTTTCCAAGGCATTTGACTGCGTAAATCACGAAACCTTGCTCATGAAACTTGAGCATTACGGACTAGGTAAGCTTGCGCTCAGTTTGGTAAACTCTTATTTAAATGATAGACAACAGCAAGTTCAAATTAACGGTGTCAATTCACTCGGTCTAAAAGTAAAAATGGGTGTTCCACAAGGCTCAATATTGGGTCCTTTCCTCTTTTTAGTATATATTAATGATCTACCCCATTTATTAAAAAACAAACCACAAATGGTGTTATTTGCTGACGATACTTCTCTAATTTTTAAGATAAATAGACGTGAATCAAATCTTGACGACGTAAATAACGCCCTACTGCAGGTCCAAAATTGGTTCACTGCTAACAATTTAGTATTAAATGGGAAAAAAACTAAATGCATAAGATTTGCTTTGCCGAATGTTAAAAGTAGTGTTTGTGAAATAGTATTGCATAAGGAGAAACTAGAATTCGTCGATAAAACTGTTTTCTTGGGGATCACGCTCGACTCAAGGCTGCAATGGGGTCCTCATTTAACATCTCTTGCAGGACGGCTAAGTTCAGCAGCATATGCTGTGAGAAAAATCCGTCAATTTACTGATGTAGATACCGCGAGGCTAGTCTATTTCAGTTACTTTCATAGTATCATGTCTTACGGTATTTTACTATGGGGACGGGCTGCAGATATCGAATCGATTTTTATTCTGCAGAAAAGAGCCATCAGAGCAATATATGGCCTCCGCAGACGCGATTCCCTAAGGGAACTATTTAAAGATATTAACATTATGACGGTACCTTGTCAATATATATACGAGAACATCATGTACGTAAGGAAAAATTTAAGTATTTTCAGTAAAATAGGTGATAGACACAATTATGGGACTAGAAATAGGGACCAATTAGTTCAACCGGGTTTCAGACTGGCTAAAGTAGACTCATCTTTCATGGGGTACTGTGTAAAATGTTACAATAAAATACCTCCCCACATACTCCAATTGAATGAAACGAAATTTAAATCTTGCATAAAACGCACACTATGCTGCCAAGCATATTATAAGTTGGGGGATTACATCGCTGACAAAAATGCTTGGCTCAACGCTGGTCCAGCTCCACAAAGGCGCATAAACTAATTATTGATTAGCATTGGAAAATATTGTTGGAGCTGCTGAAGATTGAAAAACTATATTTACATTGTATAAATTCAATCTCTTAGTATTATATAATTGCATTGAACATATGTGAGCACTGTTTACCTACTTTAACATTTACTGAGTACGTCTTTCATTGACTTGAATGTACCCTGGCGGCTGAGAGTATGTCATGCTCACTCAAATGTCTCGCTGGTGGTGGCGTGTGTGTTGGATCATTAAGTTCCCTTCAAAATGGTTGAGCTGAATGATGCTGATCCATGCGTCATGTTCGTGAACGGGCGCCGTCAGTGGGGACTGGTCATCTCTTAGCTGCCATGGTTTATTTTAATTATTTTTGTTTTTATATTTTTTATTATGGTCGCTTTTAACGTGCACGATTTACTACATTGTTCTCACATATATAATTTCAACATGAATGATGTAACCAATGTTTTGTAACAATATTCTAATTTAAAAGAGTGTCCATGGAGTTTCTTGCCCGTTCTTCTCCATAGGAACCTACTACGCTTTGGAATGGGCAACTAGCTTCATCTTTCTGACTGACCGACCCCTTGACAATTCAAAAGTACCTGTAATTGGTTTATTTGGAATAAATGATTTGAGTTTGAGTTTGAGTTTGAGTTTATATATACTGCAACCTGAAATTAAAACAAAAAATGTGGTGTACAGAGAGGGTTTACAAAAATAACAAAATCTATTTTAATTTTATAATTGGTGCCTTTAAAAAAGTTGCTTAGTGTGATAGGCATTTTCTTTTGACTGAAATATAAAAATTGTAAGCGTTAAACATTATTAAACATGATATGTTCATAACCACGCGGACGAAGTCGCGGGCAACACCTAGTTAGTATATAATTTTGCTAATTTTATTAATAATTATTAGTATAGTTAGTTAGTTTTTAATTTAGCATTCGATTCTATATATTGTATATTTAGAGAGTCTTAATAAAAATTATATCAGGCATATATCCTGAAGAATATCATTATTTTTCTGACTTTGTTTACTGCAGTGGATCATATACTTTTAGGTATTATAAAACATGCGTTCCTGTAGTCCCCTTATGTGTCCATTAATAAGTCGCTAACGCAGACAGAGTTATTAATAGTCACAACCCTCCGTCTAGCATATCTCCTGTAATTACTATTAGGTGTTTGACCGTCTGTCTGTCTGTCTGCGTGTAAACGACTGGCTATCAGACACGAGGTACGTGGCAATGGGTTCAAGGCTCTCAGATTTATTTATTTATTATATATAATAAGTTTTCTTGCGTTTAACTTTATCGACACATCTAGGTACGGATAGGTACAGACGCCAGCACATCAACCTACTATTATCTGTAAAATTTCTTTAATAGATTTCCAACTTTATCACAAAATTATGAGGTTCAAAGTTGATTGGGAAAATTTGACAGTTTCGGGTAGGTTGACCTGCTGGCGTCTGTACTATACCTACGACGGAAAGTTCGTATGCTTACGCTTGCATCGCTTAACAAATTACTTAACGGACATAATTATCAGACAGAGATTACGTCGTGTAATTTACATTGTACGAGTAGACGAAGGTAAGCACGCCAAAATTTCGTTGCGTAATTTGGCCTAGTTGGTCTGGCTAGTGGTAACAAGTCCGAATTCTGAGCATGGGACTCGATCTCCGGGTGGAGCAAAGTATTATTGGGTCTTATTTTTAGAAGATAAAAAACATGAGATTGAGGAGCTCGCTCTGCTAAGCCTTGTGATAAAACCATAAAATTTGTAATTTTTTATTTATTATGTAAAATCATTAAAATATACCAGTTTTATATACATATTGACATTGTTGAAAATTATAATACAAAATGACATGATTACTTTGTAAAGTAGTATATTGTTTTAATTATTGTGAATTATATGGACTATGTGGACTTTTTTTCTCTCATAATTTTTTTCTTAGTCGGTTGGTTTTAATGATGGTCTAGCAGTTTGAGTAGTTTATGCGGCCTACCCAAATGTCCTTTCTTTGGTATTGTTCGTCGAGTTGAGCTCCTTAAGTTGTAACGTTACATTTTCCCGGGAGGGGGAAAATGTAAGGTCAACGAGGTAACTGTCACCAGAACTGGAGGAGTCCCGGCTTAAAAGAAAAAGTAAAAAGTAAATGGTAAAATAATTTAATTTTATGTAAATATAAGGCCAGGGAAACCGGGGTAAAAAAATTGAAGGTCCAAGTTGTGAAGAAAAGAGGCTCGCAGGTTGTGCAGAAAAGGGCCTCGAGTCAGGCCTCCACGTCGCCGACCTCGGAGGGGCAGGCCATGGTAGGGAGGACAGGCAGAGGGCTGAGAGCTATCAGCGGTCGGCGTCACAAGTTTGCAGACACGACGTTATCCCACGAACGATGTCCGATGTAAAAAGACGCGTAGACTTGAGTTTGACTTTGTCTTCCAGCACAGCCCACACTATCAGAGGGCACAGTCCTCCCACCGTGCGCTATCAACAGGACCTCCTGCCAAGGCGAGCCCAAGAGTAAAACTGGTCTGCTGGCCCCGGCTCCCTTCCTTTTCGGATCGGTTGTCATTTCAAAATTTTAGCAATGTGATTCTAGAACATAAAAGAATAATAAATTATAACAAGGTCTAATACGTATACAACCTAACCTACCGGCAGCTCTAGCAATAAATTAAAAATAAAACCTAGGCTTGTCATTATCTGACATTACAAAAGGTAAACAAACATTCAGAGAGCACTAGAAAATCTAAATAGCTCGAAATATAGAGGCCTAGGAATGCTTAAACTACAGACAATGGCCATGCAGGAGGAATTGGAGAGAACATACAATATCTAATTAAAATAGCCAAAACGTAAGTAAAAAAATACGAACATTACAAAGTTCTGAGTTGAGCTCCACGATTACTGACAAATGCTTGCACTGACAGGACAGATCCACTCAAATCTGTGTGGTTCTTTTCTCAAAAGACCATTTCAGACTAATCTACATGGTCCTCATATGGCCTGACCAAGATTATATCTGGACTTTAAAAGAGACTGTGACCTCTCAGTTTGTTTCGGCCTTTCTTCTCAGAGTAGTCAGATAGGAAACGCCGAACTCATCTAGCTATTTTTTTTGTTTTTTTAAGATGTCCTGTAAAAGTGATTCCGATATCCTATTTACAGAATAAACAATTTCATTTCATTATAATCTGGAATAATGTACGAAAAATAGATTCAATATTAACAGGAGGTTAATGCTATTTTCAACAGTACTTGTTGAATTTCTGTACCTAATGTTTCAGGGTTTGAACAGTGGTGAGTAGTCGTAACGACCTCGAATTAAGAGTTGTAGGTCGTGGGTTCAAAGGTTCAAACCCAGGCAGGCGCTTTACTTTGTGTACCTAAATAATTTGATCACTACCGCTCTCAAAATGGTAAAGGAAAACATCGTGAGGAAACCAGCATGTCTTAGAAAATTCGAAGAAATGTGACATCTACCAACCCGCATTGGACCTGCGTGGTGGATTACGGCCCACTCCCTCTCGAAGAGAGGAGGCCTGTGTCCTAGCAGAGGGAAAATTATTCATAAATAAACATTATTTAGACTTTTGAGACTTGTCAATAATTAAAATATACCTTTAAAAACTACAACTAGCGACATCTTAAGGCTCGAATCGCAACTAGCATAGCTATTAAACTGCGTAATTCTAATGTTACGGGATAGATGGCGCTGTTCAGTCCGTAAATCAATAATTTTCCGATACTCACTGGCGAACTTATGCACAGAAAATGTAGATAATCATCATTATATACTTGCAGTCATACACAGTAAAAAAGACAAGAAAAGTACCTGACTTACTTTAAAACCTGAAAGAAAAATTAAATTAATTAATAAATAGGCTAGAAATCTAGCAGGACATTAACAATTACATTATGATTTATCTACTTATTGTTAGAACAATAATAATCATCTTTATTATGAAACACACAAGTTTCATGATACACACATGACAAGAGCAGATGTACTAAATAAAATGGTATATCTACATAAATCTACACAGATCATGATTGTAACCCTGTCTCCTAAACTAGGTAGTCCTGTATCTCAGGAGATAGTGTTAGGCCATACAGTACAGGGCGGATAGTCATGTAGGTAGGTATAGCAGCAGCCAGAGTGTTTGGCGCGAGGGTGTTTAACTACTTAATACATTTGTGTGCCGATGTGTAAATGTGTTTAAGTTTAAGTGAGTGAGCACACGTATGTGTAAGTGAATGAGTGGTAAGTATGGGAGTGCGTGCGTATCTCTAAGGGTGCGCGTGAGAGTGAGTGTATGCAGTGTGAATGAGTGATCGTATATTGAGTATGAGTAGGGTAGTATATTGACTTACAATCTTATTAAAAAGTGAAGAAATTATAAAAATTAGAAAAGGGAAGGAATGTTCAAGTAACCAAACGTCAAAATCCCACAAGCGTCAAAAGGAATGATTACAACTAAGAAATTAAATTTATTCAATTCGCTAAAATTCTTATCAGGATAACAGTTCTCGAGTTAATTTTGAAAAACACCTTGTTCAGTTGAAATACAGTTTAATTTTCTTTGTTGCCCTATATTTTTGACGCTGATAGTTCATTAAAAATTTCAAGTAAACCTTTCGCAATTTAGTTTTCAAACATGTAAATCAATATGAGTTTTTTTTGGAAAAACAACTAATATCTACTAATAAATTTACGACTTTTTAATAGTAGTAGTCATTAAAAAATCAACTAATTCACATATTCATAAAGTTGTCAATTGGAAACAAGGATTCTAATAGACATTACATACAGTCTCTTTTCTTCACTTGCACTCCATCGGTAGACGACTGTTGAACATCCATACCAGATTTGGCTGGAACATAATTTTGAGAAAACTTATAACTATCACAAAACTATATTCCAGTCCAGCCTGAGTAACGGATCGGGTGTCTTCGACGATATTCGGGCGTCTTCGGTTATCTTCGGTCATCTCTGGCAAAGATGAGTTTTGACATTCCTACACTGTGCAGACGCCAGCACATCCTACCTACTACATCTGTCAAATTACTTTAATTGATTTTCAACTTTATCTCTAAAGTATAAGGTTCAAAGTTGATTGGGAAAATTTGACAGTTTCGGGTAGGTTGACCTGCTGGCGTTTGTACCAGGATAATTTGGCACGTGGCTAAAATCAGACTTCTTTAATCTTCTTTCCGTTTCGACGGTACATCTATACTGTTTGGGACCAGTAGGTAGCCACATATTGCGGCGTCAGAGGCGTTATTCAGACAAGGATGCAGCAATTGGGACACTAGCAGTTTGGACATATTCTGTTCAGGAGCACCGCACTCACATGTTTGCAGCGGCCTACTTGGGTACGCAATCAATTCAGAGCTTTCCGAATAGGCCACTGCAGTTCGCGAACGGGAGGCAGCTGTTCTTGGAATTTATAGGGTACCGTACCTTATAAGGAAAAATGCAACCCTTTTAGGATCACTTGGTTGTCCGTCTGTCTGTTAAGACCCTTTTTCTCAAGAACGCGTGGAGGTACCAAGTTGAAATTAATATCAAATGTGAACGTCTGTGGTCCTTTGGAGATCTAAAAATATCAAGCTTCTAAGTCAAAAATGCAATGCTTTAAAAAAATACGGCCATATATGCAACATGTTACTCGCAAATAAATCAACACCTACAGGTTGACCTAGAATCATGAAATTTGGCAGGAAGCAAGGTCTCACAGCACATGAAAAGGAAAAGGTCCGAAATTTTATCACACATTTTTTTTTTGCGTTTTCGCCTTACTTTTGCAGTTGAATAATTTACCGTGACGTATATCGAATCGATATACGGGAGAACACATTTTTCAACTACAATATTATGTTTGTTTATGGGATAAATTCATCCCAACTACGAAACCCTGCATTGTGCGTGGTGCAACATGCACTTGGAAGGTTTTTTTAAATACATTTCACAAATTTTTAGCATCTTCGCTCTTTTTTCTACGTCATTCGAGCGCAAAACGATCCTAGTAGAGCTCTAAACGCCAAGTGGCAAACGGTCATAAAACGTGCGAATAGGACGATAAATAATTTAATAGTACAGGAATCTCGTGTCATTTCGCTCCTGCCGCCCGCGTCTCATGACCGCAGCTGCCATAAAATACAAATACAAACAACACATTCAATACTTCTGATGTTGCAGTTTTAATTCATATATAAATCCGTTTTAATGTAAGCAAAACAGGAACCTGATTTGAGCAAAAATGGAATTCTAAAATCTTAAGGCCTATTTTACCACAGAATAATACAAACGGGAAACTCCGCAAATTCATTAAAATAAAAAGCGACTCTTGCTACGGCACAATAAAGTGCAATTCAGGTCGCACAGCGCTAATTACCTGCAGTTATATTCACCTAGAAGTTGCCTCTCTTTATTATATTTAATGACAACGTTGCACTCACTGAATTGGCCCGACAAGTCGAGCCAGAAAAACTGCAGTGTCAGTGTCGATCGATCAGGTTCATCTACGCTTGCCGCGGTCAGTCCGTGGATGGGTGACCATCTTAACACACCGAGACACCTCCGTGCCTCGGAAAGCACGCTAAGCCGTTGTTCCCGGCTATCATTCTTTGATCTTTCGTCTTACCAAGGGGTATCGTGTTGCCCATTAACTGGAATGTAGAGGTCAGATAGGCAGTCGCTCCATGTGTGGAATTCAGATATACTGGAATTCAGCTGCATCTGGTTAGACTGGAAGCCGACATCACAATACAACAACAGAAACGGGTTTTGTCGACGGAAGAATAGCCAAAATGACAGATAAACAATCACAATCTGTCATTTTGTCTATTCTTCCGTCGACAAAACCCGTAGAAAACCGTTTCTATGGCTGTCGTGCTCCGCGTGCTGGGGAACTACCACCAACTCTTACAGAAGTATTATTTTAATATTTCTATGTAGGAAAGAGATGAAGCTCTATAGGACGTATAGCTCCATCTCTTTCCCAACTGAAGTCAGATTAAAATAATACTGCTTTAGTGGTGGTAGGGCCCAGAGACTTTACTGCAGGTAAGTACTTACAATCTAGGACAATTTTGTACAAGCAATCGATTGAAACTAGAAATCTAGGACCCTATAAAGCTTATCGCCGACTCCAAAATCACAACTTTCAAATAAAACTCGTAGGTACTTAACAAACAAAGTTAGTTATTTTATTATCACGTCTGCTTATAATAATGCGGCGCCAGTTCGAGCAGCCATGTCTGGTCTATGGTCATCATTTCCCGCATGTATGCCTTGTCTCCTGTACTTTGCACGCTCGCGAACATTACCCTGGAAAATAAGAATAAGCGTTTTAGTTTTTATTGGTGTGCCTCGTAGGTCTAGTGGTCGTTGGTCTAGTTCAAGGCTGCTCAGCCCGACCCGCGGGCCCCAAGTGGCTCGCCAACGCATTTGAGTCGGTCCGCCTAAAGCTATCAGCTGGCTATAGTCTTTTAAGAACAGATTTCAGCACCGAAACCAGGTCTAAAATATATTTTGCTTCTTATTTATTTAATGCAGAAATGTACAGAGGCAGACTTAATGCCATAGGCTTCTGAATGAACATATTCTTGCCAACAATAAAACATTCAGATTTGAATTTAAATTGAAACATTCAAATTTGTCGCCAAAAATTTTTCAAACTATGAGAAACGTTTCGGTCACTAAGCAATATATTAAGTTTAGTTCAAAATTCAAAATATATTTCAAAGAATTATTTCCGAATTATTTTCACCAAAAATTTACAGGACATCGAAAATTAATCATTTACTGTACCTTTCAAAGTTTTCCAAGGTTAACTTGTTATTATGTAATATGCCTTTATCATATTATTATCAGTCAACTTCTTAGCAAGTAAATTTTAGGAAGCGTTGTGGAGTGAAAGAGGATGGGCGGTTACACCGCCACATACGAACTACGCATCAAAGACATGACGACACACAAATCCTGCATCGCGCAATTAGAGTTTACCGCGCGAACGACATATATAAGACTATCCGACATCAACGGTCGGGCAGTTGCCCGCCAGACACATCACCCGTCTGGTCGGAGGATCCTCCGTGTTCTATGGTGGATGAATGAACTTTTCACCCTGTTCCTCATGTTCCTAAAGGTGATGATCGTTTTAAGGATTAAGAAAAGTGTATTGAGACAGTTTGCACACACAGAAAGGATTGGCTCTCTTAAGAAATCGTTATAATATTGATATTTGGCTCTATTGACTAATGAGTTTGCCAACCACTAGTCTAGTTGATGGCAATAGGCTCGCCCCCTATTACATACGACTCAAACATAACTGGCGAAATGTGGGTGTAATATAAGTATACCTCTGCCTAACCCCTCGGGGAATACGATGTGATGTTATGTTTAGGTTAAATACAAGCGTAATATTTACCACTTCGGTTGTTGTACTCTAAACAGACAACTATCAGGACTAATATGAAGTGTAGCCCCTCGTATGCCGCTGTAAGTAGAGACTGTATTCAAGTACGCTGCCTGAGGGAAGTACCCGGATAGGACGCATTTCATTACACGTTCCGATTTTCCTAGAAAATTTAAAGAATATATTTTTAATTTTACATTTATAACAATAATAATTATGTATTCGGAAAAATATTTAGGGCCGATTTTTCAATATCCCGGTAACTATTATCAGTGGAATATGAATTGCGGTTTGACACCTTTGGTATACTTAAAAATATTTACTTACCTAAACCTAAATCTATGCCATCAAATACTTTATCTTCCATTTGGAATTTCCTTTTTATTAGCTTTTCTAAGCTATCTCGAACTTCACAAGCCTGAAATAAGAGAAAAATACAATTTTAATATTGCACCGCGCGCGCTCATTAGTGAAATCACATAGCGCGCACTTCCCCGCCTTCAGTCACACACTTCCGTCCCTTTTCACAAAAAACACTCCCACAGATTTATTTATATTGCAGGAAAGCGAGGAATGTTACACATCAATAATATTTTTCTTTGTGCGAAGTTCAAAAACAGAATTAATTGCTAGAATCAATTATTATTTTTTGTAAATTTTGACGTTCAATAGTGCCTTTTTTGTGCCAAATTAAATTATTATTTGTGTGTTAAATTGAAATAAATTATTTGACGTTGAATTAGATGAATCAACAGGCTTTGTGACCCAGATTGGAGATATAAAATATATTAACCAAATCAAAACTATTTTTGGCCGTTTCTCGGACCGTGTCCTAAGCGAAAGCGATCGTCACGCGAGGACGCGATCTCGACTTGTCTAGATGAATATTACATAGTCGGGCGATCAATCAAGTCGCGTTTGCGGACAATCATATACACGATCACGTTATCGCGTATTCGCGCCACAGTCGCTTAAATTCTGAATAGGACACAGGGTCAATGTTCCGAAAAAGTAACTTAACTATCAGATAAACCAAAAGTATTAAATAATTTGACAGATACACCTATCCGGATACCTTTCTGGAGCAAGTTAAACGGGTCGTTAATGCCTTACCTTTTCCATAACTTTATAGTTAACATAATACTTCTGGCACCATTGCTTGCATACTTTCGCATTTCTCTTCTCATCTTCAGAAGTCTTTAGTTTTAAGTACGCATCCATTATATTTAGGTACATTATTATGTCACCTTCTGCCACCTGGAAGTTTAGAATATTTTAAGATTTAAGTAAGTGTACAGGGTGGATTTTTGAGAAGGGGTACTAAGAGTAGCTATCTTAATCATTGCAGCTACAGGAAGAATTTTTTAGAGACTGTTCTCTATCTTTTAAGTATTTGCTAACTGCATTCACAGGTTTTAGAAAACTGGTCACAACAGTCAGCTTCAAAAACGTTAATTTTCCCGTTTTATTTATAGGATGCAGTTTCTTAAAAGGATTTAACAATTCTTCTAGACCAACTGAGGTTGAAAAAATCCACAAATTCCATAAAACTTGTCCCCTACATTCCGTTAGAAAATAATGTGGATTAAAAGTAGCAATCTTTGTTGCTTTTATAGAAAAGAATATTATTTACCTCAAAGTTATTCCTCCTGCTAATCCTAGCATTAACACTCTCTTGTCCACCGCTGGGCTTAAGGAACACGTTGTCCACTTGCAACATAGCGGCTATTGATAAGGCCTCGTCTATGCAGCCCCACTCGCCTGTAATTTAATAGTATTCATTACTACTGCAGTTTAAACCGTAATACCGGAACCCGCTGGTTGCGGTTTGTGCAGGATCGGTCGCTATGGTATTTCTTGAAGGAACCTAATATCTAGCAATATTTTTCGGCTTAGATTATAATAACGATGAAACCAGTGAAACTGCTTTGTGGTAAAAATGTTTTGTAAATACGACCCTATGCAAACTATCTATCTCTCATGCAAAATAATTATTAAAAGGAATAATACAAAATAAAATGAATGAATTAATGTTTGTAATGCCAACCTAAAGGACAAAACTAACCTGGACTAAATAATTTGATATCACCAACGCACGGTGAGGAAACGGTATGATCAGTGTTCGTTCTATTTCTCTTTGAAAAGAATCCTTTATACTCTGCAGTTCACCAACTATAGACTATAATTTTTTGAATACAGATATTCAACCTATAACGCTCCCACTAATGGACACAGGCCCCGCACTGGACCCGCGTGGGCCGCTCACCAGGCGGGTCCAGTGCGGGTTGGTTAAAATAACCTAAATACATTTCTACTAACCACTATTACACAGCATGGCCGCACACATAGGTCTGAGCGGCAACTCGGCCATTATTTCTCCTCCAGACGTCAATTCTCCCAGTTTGTCTATGATTTTCAAAGCGTAGAGTGTTTCTAGACCTGACAGGATGCTTTTGGCTGGCGGGGGAGTCGGGAACGTGAATCTGGAACATATTCATTTAAGTTAATATTCGAATTTGACTCTACAGTAAGCGACTACGGCATAAAATGCTGATCATTTGTGATCATACAAATTATGCTAGTGCGGACTAGGGATAGTAAATTGAGATAAACATTATCTGACATGTCTTAAGTTTCACAAAGTATCTACAACAAGGGTTGTAAAGTGCACTCTTATGGCCTGCGCAGAAGGCGGACGAAACGGCAGATATAAGCACTGAGTGGCAATCCAAAAATTAGGTCACACGTTAAGGGAGGAGGGATCAAAAAGTGTGACATCGTGTGACAAGTGGGATAAATGAATGGGAAAAATAATATATTACCAATTCTATATTTTATATTAAAAAGTTTACTTTAATTTCAAAACATGGGACTCACCATCGGAGTGAGCTCACACAAGTATGAGCACCTGTGAGGGGGGGGGGGGAGAAGGGGCGATTTTTTTTTATTAAATTCGTATCGTAATTTGACCCTTAGTGACATTATACTGTATCAACGCAACGGACGAAGACTAACCTATTCTATGGGTAGTCATCTCATACACAAAAACGTTAAATACCTTAACAAGTTATGTATGCCCAAAGCCTTTAGCTGCAGCAGCATCCCAGATAGATCACTTCGACACATCTCGGGAGGCACTGACGACGGTAGCTTTTCGTACTCTGTTTCCGAGTATAACCTGGAAAAAATAAACATATTAAATTCTCTTTTTATTTCTTTTTTTTTTTAACTTTGCCCCACACTAGGAATTTCTGCTGAATCGTGGGTGCGTTTACAAACATTGAAACTCACATACACAGACAGCCAGACCCGAAACAACTAAATGTAGGTCATACAATAATTTTTCCCTGCGGGAATCAAACCTGCGACACGCAGCATAGCAATCAATCGCTTAACCACTGCGCCAACCATGTCGTCAAAATATCATTAGGAAAGTCTAAAAAAATAAAATTTAAAAAACAAGCCAGCCTTATAATAGTCGCATGATGACATCTGACATCTTGGCTGACAGTACCAACCTCTCGGAAAATGGGTTGGTACCATCTGACGGCAACTCTAGCACCGCGCGCGCTCATTGGTCAAAACAAAAAGCGCGCGCTTCCCCGGCTTCCTGTTACACTCTTCCGTCCCTTTTTACACAATCACTCCCACAGATTGCAGGAAAGTAAGAGGATAGATGTTACACATCAATAATCGTTTATTCGCTTAAGTAGGTACATAAAATAAAGGTGTAGTCCGGGACCAACGGCTTAACGTGCCTTCCGAGGGACGAAGGGATCTCGGTATGTTATGAATGGTCACCCATCCACGGACCGACCTCGAACATTGTTATTAGGTATGGGAGGACAGTGTAGGTCTTTCAACAAGTACCAGGTACTTAACAAATGATCTGTTTGAAAATAAGCGTAACTTGGCGTATCGTACGCCCTAAAGCTGTCGAGTGTTGACTAACTGAGTCAATTTAAACACATTCATTACTCAAGTCACGTCGAAATCGGTCCAGCCGTCTCGAAGATTAGCCGGAAAAAGCAGACAAATTTTAGAAATAGGTTTTTTTTTTAGTTTTTTTTTATGGATATCGTATTACTCTTATATGCATTTAGTTAAAAGCTGTTATTTTGACATTACAAACAGACACTTCAATTTAATAGATAGTGCAATCCACGAAGACGCGCCCCACGCTAAGGTACAGCTTACAGTGCAGTCATCGCGGAGTGGGCCGTGTCGTCGTGGGTGGCACTATCTGTAGATATTCGTTACATTTGTGTTCATGTACCTCTACCTACACCTTGGTGTAATACAAGCGTGATGCTAGATAATATTGCGTCCCCACCTATGAAATTGGCGTTTTTTTCTCACAAATAGAGAACCTCGTCACTTCTATGATTTAAAATATTCATCAATTGCTTGATATTATATCCAATAATGACCATCATAGACAACTAGCAATAGTAAAAAAACCTTATTACTTATAGTTTACTAAACTTAAAAAATACCTTAAAAATTACTCCTCTTTTTGTTAGCAGAAATGACCACTATTTGTTTTAAAACTTAGCCAAAACTTATTTTTGTCGCTTAATCTAAGTGGCATACGTTATTTTAGTTTTAAAACATTAGTGCATAAAAGTTTTAAAACATTACTGTTCATGGTTGTTAAATAAATTAAGAAAATGTTAGTATGAAAAATGCAACTTCTTTAAAATTCTCCATACAAAACGCTGATTTCATAGGTGGGGACGTAATATAACTTACCGATAGCACTTCCCGCGACTAGTCCTGCCCGCCCGGCCTGCTCGCTGCGTCGCGTTGTTCTTAGAGATACAAGTCACTGTTAGACTCTCTACACCAACTGAAGGATCGAAGAAGGGTAGCTTGTGGAAACCGCTGTCTATTACTGCAAATTATAATGTTGTTTCAGTATAATTCGGAAGCCGGGGTTAAATAATACGTCTTTCTTCGTTTTCGTGTGGTTAGTGACTAGCCTGGTGTCAGACTTTTTATATGCCGCCCATGGGCCTCTGACTTGGCTTCACATGCCGTCGAGAAATATCTCAGTAATAGGCAATACGGACTGGTTTCCGTAACTCCACGTCAGTACGAATATTTTGCGTGATCATGCTGGTGCAACTCTTGTTGATTTATCATCTTTGAAAATGTCTTTACACTGCTTTCAGTTGAGATGAAAATCCAATCGCAAAAATTATTGTGCCATTGAGACAATAAGGTTGATGACAATTTTTTTTTTTATCCGTTAGGTTAATAAAAACAAAAATATTGCACACATATGTTTTTCTTTTTTTACTATATCAACAGATTACGGCGATAAAATCAGTTAAAATGTGCCGTGACGTCACGAGTATGTAGATTGTATACTTACTTGTGACGTAGCGAGCCCCACTCCCAAACTTGAATGCGTTTTATCTAAGTATTTTTTTGTTAATACGATAAAGCAAAAATATGTGTTTAATATTTTTTTATTATCGACTGACGGACTAAATAGAATTTCTTTTTTTTACCCAGGCATCATACCTATTACAATATGAATTATTTTTTAATCAAAACTCACCATAAACCACCCCCGGGATCGTAACACTAGTCTCAGCCACGTTAGTAGCTAACACAACCTTCCTCACGTTGTCGTCAGTCCTCTGAAACACCTTGATTTGTTTATAATGAGGTAAGCTGCCGTACATCGGCACGGGCAGCATGTTGGCGGCCTTGATACCGCTGGGGAAGTGGGTTCGAGTCCTGTTTGTGTCGTTGTTCACGTCCGCGTAGGCTCGGAGGATTTCTAGGGCGGTCTGGATTTCTTCCTGTAAGGAAATAAATATTTAAGATTTTTTGTATTTTTTTCGTTGAAAAAATGGGTAGTAGGTACTTGATGAAAGAAAAATCTACTAGCATTGCTGTGTTCCAATTTGAAAGTTAAGTTTCCCCTAGAGACATTACAGACATACACATAAGTCTAAGCAACATCATATATTTATTACATCGATTTATGATATTATCGGGTCGTGCAATGAAATAAAAAACAAAAAGAAACACAAAACATTTGTCGTATTAATCCGACTAGCGGTCAATAGGTTAAATGACAGGTTCCAAATATCCACCACAAATTTGTACAGATGGTTGCCTCGGCAAAATCATTTACACAAAAACCGACTCTTGCAACGACACAATAAAGTGCAATTCAGGTCGCACAGCGCTAATTACCTACAGTTATGTTCACCTAGAAGTTGCCTCTCTTTCTATCGGTTAACTCTAAATATCTTCTGACTACGTTACGTCCACTGAATTCGACAAGTCGAGCCCGCCTCTTACCTACTTGTAGCTTCATACCTAATATGCGGACTGAACCATCTGTTTAATTATGTCACTCCGACTTGGGATTGGGACTATTCTCAGGCAATTAATTATTTGTACATACGAGAAAAGAAGTTATTTGCATCGCTGATAACTGAACCTCTCGAAATCTACCTTCATTTCATGTTTTTAAGCAAATGGCAACTGTAGATTTTAGCTAATCATGCTGCTCCCCAATGCTTGTTTTTGCTGGTCCCCAAGTCACAGGCTATAAACCTAGTTTGGGTGCCAGGAGATAATACTCAATGCACTTTATGTTGTACCATATTACTGTACTTGTAACCTTTGTAAACATTTTACTGGAAATAAAGATTATGATTATGATTATGATTATGACATTTATACCTCTCGTAATTAACAGCTGCGACAAATACATTAAAAACTTACATGTGACGTTAAAAACGCCAGGATATCACCAAATGGTTCGTTCTCGTGTATTTTGACCACCGTATTCACTGTAGCTTTCACGTAGTCCGGTACGGGCTCTGAAATAATGGAAAAAAATATGATTTGTCAATTTTAACTCCCACGATAGATCAATAGATGGCGCTAGTAGATCCAAATACCTAATAGATCAATAAATTGTATGTAAAATAATGTAAACGATTTAAAATATTTTAATGAATTTAAAAATGCGATTAACTTATGAATTTATTTTACAATATGATTTTATGTACAGACGCCAGCACATCAACCTACTACAATCTGTCAAATTTCTTTAATATATTTTCAACTTTATTTACTAAAGCATAAGGTTCAAAGTTGATTGGGAAAATTTGACAGTTTCGGGTAGGCTGACGTGCTGGCGTCTAAAACTTATTTCTATATCTATGAAATTGTCTATGGTAGTTATTAATTTTAGTTATAATAGTATTATTGTGGCATATACTTTAATCTTTGATAACTAACGTAATTTTTAAGTACATAATATATGGATCACTGAATCTAATTAAAAAAAAAAAAAACGCTGCTTTTTTGGAATGAACGTTTTGTGTAGAACATTATAATTGTGTAATGAAACTTTCTGTTAAGATCTACTACACATTTCAAGATACATTCTGTTTAGACGAACATACGAATTTAAAATGTATATGATTTCAGGCCTCAGTCGTCATTAATGATGCGAATCGAAACGAATGATCGATATTGCTCTTAATGTCATATTGTTTGCCGCGTCGACTACTAGATGGCGCTAATCGTCAAAACTGCTGGCTGCCTATGCATACATTATCAGCAAATAAATGATTTCTTTCTTTCTTTCTTTATTCTGTATGACTTGAGAAGAGCTCTTTGCCCTGCAGTGACACGGCAATAGACTGGTAATCTAGTATTATATCCTTACCTTCTCTATAGAACGCATAAACATTATAGTAGAAGAGCTGGGTTTGCCTGCCTTATTATCAGTCAAGTTAAAGGACATACATACCTCGAACACCGCTTAGCCTATACTATTCAGGGCCTTTTAATATTAATAGGACCAACTTCACAGTGATGGGTCAATATTTTATATTGAACGACACGGTTGGCGCAGTGGTTAAGCGCTTGACTGTTGCACTGCGTGTCGCGGGTTCGATTCCCGCACGGAACAAATATTTGTATGACCTATAAGTAGTTGTTCTGGGTCTGGCTGTTTGTGTATGTGAGTTTAAATGTTTGTAAACGCACCCACGATACAGGAGAAATTCCAAGTGTGGGGCAACGTATAAAAAAATAAAAAATATCCATCACTGATACAATCATCTAATAGCTGATCCAACGCCCTGTCTCACGTAGTTACTTCATCATCATCATCAGCCTATAACGTTCCCACTGCAGGGACACGGCCTCCTCTCAATGAGAGGGAGCGGGCTATAATCCACCACGCGTGCCCAGTGCGGGTTGGTAGATGTCACACGTCTTAGAATTTTTTGTTCTAGGACATGCCGGTTTCCTCACGATGTTTTCCTTCACCGTTTTGAGAGCAGTGGTGATGAAATAAATTACACAAAATTTGCGCCTGTCTGGGTCCGAACGACTTACTGACTACGACCACGACTTACTGTTCGTAAGTCGGGGCCGCCACCACTGGGCCACCGCTGCTCTCTAATTACAGTTGCTTAAAGTTGGGATTTTATATTACAGCCTACTTTTTTTTTAATTTACCTTTTGTTGCTGACACGGACAAAAAAAAGGACACGTTTTTTTTTTTTACCTAATCAAAAGATCACAACACATTGAGTTAAAATATGGCATGACGTCACTCCCCGTTAGATTTTATACCGACTTGTGACGTAGCGAGCTCCTACTCCCCAACTTTAATGCGTTTTATCTAAACCATTTTTTATTAATATGATAAAGCAAAAAATACCGTGTCTAATATTTTTTTATTGTCTGACTGACGGACTAAATGGTTTTTAATCCCCATTCAACATCCCTATTTATTTATAAAAGGTAAGATATACCTTCACTATAGAACACATCAATAGGATGCGTCCTGCCTTGCATTGACATGATAGTGGAAGTACTGGGTTTGTCCGACTTCCTATCAGTCATGTTGAAGAAATCTCGCAGAAACTCCGCATCCATGGTCGCTGAAGATACTACTAGTTTGAGGTTCTTGCGTTTCTGGAACGAAATAATATATTAATAAGAGATAATCACTTACATACATAAACTCAAGCGTTTTTCCTTTTCTAACAAAGAGATAGTACTTTAGGGGTATGAGGAACAGGATGTAAAGTTCCCTCATCCACCATAGAAAAGGGAGGATCCTCCGACCAGACGGGTGTTGTGTCTGGCGGGCCGACTGCCCTACTGTTGATGTCGGATAGTCTTATATATGTCGTTCGCGCGGTAAACTCTAATTGCGCGATGCAGGTATTGTGTGACGTCATGTCTTTGATGCGTAGTTCGTATGTGGCGGTGTAACCACTACAGTACAAAGTCATAAGTCTTATGTCATTTATTTCATAACAAAATACATTGGCAAGTGGCGCAGTGGTTGAGTGATTGCAGTATTACAGGCGTTTTACGGATTGTAAATTTGTTCCCTGCACAGATAAATAGTTCACTTACAGAACCTTTTCAGTCCGAGTGCTGGTTTGAGCGTTCATCCAGAAAGTTGGCAACGTCGCAAGTAACTGTCAAATATTTATCAGTTTTGATTAATTTGGCAATATTACTGTATGGAAATAAGAAGCTAACTAACTAACTAGAATATTAATAATGAATTACAATTATAACACTGAATTTTATTTTGTAACCGTTTTAGGTGTATAAAAGGCATTTGGAAAGTTTCCAAAATTAATAAAAAAAATTACATCTAAAACTAAATACTCGGTGTGACGATATTAATTATCGCATTTCATAATCAATATTTTAGTTCACTAGTTACCATATTTCTTATTTCCATACAGTAATATTGTCAAATTAATCATAACAGCGAAATATTTGACATCTATTTGCGACGTTGCCCAGTTTAGGAAAACGTAACTTGTGAAGTTGAAAACATTGGCTTTGAATAATTTGAAATCCTAGTTCTAACTAATATTATAAATGCGAAAGTCGGTTTTTTGGTTTGTTTGTTAAGTACGCTTTCACGCTAAAACGGCTGAACGGATTTGGATGAAATTTGGCACCGTTGACCGTGACTGGGTTAGGAGATAGGATACTTTTTATCGGTAGTACTTTCCCGTGGGATAATTTACGACCTTCACGCGAGCCAAGCCGCGGGTAAAACCTAGTAGGTAAGTTGATAGAAATATTTAATTTTATAAAAAATCATGTTACCTACCTTTATTATTTTCTTTAGTAGTCCCATCAATACGTCTGTCATCTGTGTTCTCTCATGGACCTGAAATTAAACATGTTTTTGTTTTTTATTGCAATAATAACCGTGGCCCTTTGTACACGGCACGGTTTTTTTACAGTACAGCGTGGTAATAAGCAACATTAAAGGGGCGGGAGCATCGTCAAGGTCGTTTCTGACGGCCAAATCTAGCACCGCGCTTCCCCGGCTTCCTGTAATACATTTTCGTCCCTTTTCACGAAATCACTCCCACAAATTTCCCACTGCACAGATTGCAGGAAAACGAGAGGAACCGTAAAAAAACGTGTCTGTCAACAAGCTTCCATAGTGATCCATCAACACTGACGACCGTGCCTACACACGGTGAATAAACCGTGGTTATACACGGCAACAAAAACGTGTGTGTACCTGTGTTCATAGGGCCTTATTTGTGTTTTTATCAGTAATTGTTTGGAAACCCGTTCGTTACGAACTGTGTCAAAAGATATCAAATAAAATAATTGGTGAAGCCAATTTCTACTGGCAGCAAAGATGGTTCACTCCGCATTTTAGGTAGGTTAAGTTAATGAAGATGTTGGGCCAATTCAGTAAGTGTAACGTAGTCAGAAGATTAAGAGTTACGCGATAGAAAGAGAGGCAACTTCTAGGTGAATATAACTGTTGGTAATTAGCGCTGTGCGACCTGAATTGCACTTTATTGTGCCGTATCAAGTCGCTTTTTATTTTAATGAATTTGCGTAGTGATCAGCTGGCAGTAACAAAAACAAACAAGGCTGCCCTTTTTTATTTAACATAACATAACGCCTTGTTTCCCCCAAAGGGTTAGGCAGAGGTGTACCTACAGTACACCCACATTTCGCCAGTTATACTTAAGCTCCATGTAATAGGGGGCGAGCCTATTGGTATTATTATTTTAGCTAACTTACAAAGACAAAACTAACCTCATCGAGAACTATGCAGGAATACTGCATCAGTAGCGGCGATGCGAACATTTCACGTAACAAAACGCCTTCTGTCATAAACTGAAACGAGAAATGGATACTGTTATTATACCAATGGCTAAAATTTAAAACTAACATAACATAACATCACGCCTTGTCTCCCCAAAGGGTTGGGCAGAGGTGCACCTGTAGTAGGTACACCCACATTCCACCAGTTATGTTTAAGTCCCATGTAATAGGGGGCGAGCCTATTGCCATCAACCGGGCACAAATCCAGACTCCGGGCTGCAACTGAGAAATTCCAGATGGAAAAACCCAATAACACTCAGCCCGACCCGGGAATGGAACCCACGACCTCATGCTCAGCAGTAGCGCTTGCGACCACTAGACCAACGAGGCAGTTTAAAACTAATTACCACTTTAATCATGCATTAATTAAAGCCAAAGATACCGACTTGTTTTGAATGGCACTAAGGCCCGGTCTCCACCTAAGCGGAGATGTGCGAAGCGGAGATGAGATGCTTAACAGCTAGGGTTTATCCACCGAAGCTGTGCGGAGATGCGTACTGGCTAGACCGGAGCAGAGATGAGTACCGACTGGGCTGGCTAGAGCGGGCGGGCGGGTTGTGCGACGTGGGGGAACTAGCAGTGCCGCTCGCCCCACGCCGCTCAAATCTCATCTTGTCTCCGCTGCGCGCCGTTGCCAGCTTACGAGGCACAGCTCACATCTCTGTTTGTTTATGACATCTCCTCTCTGCTCAACCGTATCCACTGAAGCTAAGCAGAGACGAGATAATAATATGTGAATGACGAAATCCTATTGGATGTTTCCAGCACATCTCCTCTCATATTATTATGTTTTGTAGATTTTGAGGTTCAAAAGTGCCATATAAGGGCTAATTTGAAATAAATGATTTGACTTTGACTTTAACTGTTGACATTATTATTCAAGAGGAAAATAGGCCGTGACTTGGAAACAAAATAACATGTTATACTGCTGACATAAAAATATCTAAAGCTGAATGAAGCTCAGCGGGGTCCAGGAAAATTCATCCACCAACCTTCACCGCACTGGGCCCGCGTGGTGGCCTACGGCCCACTCCCCCACACTGAGAGGGGCCTGTGTACCAGGATACCAGCAGACATTTACCTACCTTTTTGTAGAATAATTAGGTATATTCCAACCGACCATGACAACCAACTGTGGTACACCCAAAACTACCTTTTGGAAGGCATTTGAATTGAAGTTTCTTGTAAATGTTGACTTTGAATTAGATTGGCAATGGCATTCAAACTACTTGCATACGTTTCATGTTACATTTGTGTAATTTGAGCAGTATAAAAAATCATAATGACGTGCTTTAAAGGGTGGTACTTACAACAATACCCGTGCCAGTCCCTCTACAGCTAGTATTAGCAGCAGCATACCCCACTTGATCCCCAACAGCTTCGCCCCGCTCCTCTGCCACGCGGCACGCTAACGACACAGCTGCGGCGACGCGCGGCTGTGTCACGCACACTTTGTGGCCTATCTCGTGCAGGTACTGGAAAGAAGAAAAAAAAGGGGGTTTTAAATAATGAGAAATTATGAAAACAATAAAAAAAGCTCGAAAATCTGATAACCAGACACACACAGGGTTTTGGAGGCCAGATAGGCAGTCGCTCCTTGTAAAATACTGGATTTTACATGGAGCGACTGCCTATCTGACCTCCATCCTCTTATTGAACTGCATACGGTTAGACTGGAAAGCAAGGAGGCAGAGGATCGGTCAATATGGCAAAGCTTGGGAAGGCCTATGTCCAGAAGTGGACGTCTGTCGGCTATATGATCATGCTGAAGAACTAGGTACTTAATTTCCGCCAAATAGCAGTGATAGCCTAGTGGTGTGACCGTCAGACTGCCAAGTTTATAGGTCTCGAGTTTACGGATTCATGTGCGTATTGTATAATTATCGCTTGCTTTAAAAACGGTGAAGAAAAACATCGTGAGGAAACCGGCTTGCTTGAGAGATATTTCTCGACGGCATGAGAAGCCAAGTCAGAGGCCTATGGGCGGTTTTAAAACTCTTACATCAAGTTAGCCACTAACCTAACGAAAAAGAAAGAAGATTTCCGCCACAGTATAGAATATGTTTATCGATCGTTGTCACTTTAAGGGCCGTAAGATCAATCGTAGTTTAAACCACAGAAGAGAGTTTAATCTCTGGGCATCGATTATTTCATAAGATCAATGGTAGTTGATCGATTATTGGAAGTTTAAACCATCGATTAGTTTAAACTCTCCCAAAGGGACGGTTAAACTCCTTTGTATAGATTAAACTGACCGTAAAGTGACCAGATGGCATAATTTGACGTTGAAACTTTATGGACCCCTCATTTCACAAAAAACATAGAGATATTACGTATCCTCATTTCTACCTGCCTGTGCGTGCGTGCCTGCTTTAAACATTTCTACGTACTTATTTAATCATTGAAGCTTTGCTTTGTGGTTAATAAAATGGATCGTCTGTTTTTTTTATTTTCTAAGACATTGGCGTATCTTTTCGCTAATGTTGTTAGTAGTTCTGTCTCGGATGACGCAAAGTTAATTCAATTTTTTATTGCATTCATAAGTAGGTACATTTAGTTGTTACAATATAAGTAAGTTCCAACATGAAACCCGGTTAGGGCACGGCAGCATTATAATAATAATAATTTTAAGATAATAATAATATTTTTTTCATAATAATAATAATTTTAAATAATTAATAATACATTTAAAATAATAATAATAATTTTAACATAATAATATTTTTTACATCATAACAATTATTTTATTTTAGAGTATGTGTGCGTTTTATATGTATGTAGTTATTTATCTAGCTATCATACTAAATATTGTGTTCTAGGAATTCAACAAACCGAGTAAAAGCATTTTTGTGTTAGATATTATTTTACTTTCCTGTTAAATTAGGCACCCTTTTGTGCACAGTATCACTCATTGTAATTACAATTATCAAAACAACAAATTTAAAAAAAAAATAACAAACAACACACAAAAAACAATACTTTTCGAAGAAATTACCACGATCCACATGAAGACATGAATAATATTTAATAATAACGTCACAAACTCACATCAGAGACGTCAAATGTGAGTGTCAATGTCAAATGGATCTATTTGTTGCCATTATTTTGGTGAATGGATGAACAAACTTCGAAAAAACTAGAGAATATTGCCATGTGTAAAAGACTAATCGAAGTTTAACTAATCCATTCATTTTTTCCTTTTGATCTTATGACAGTAGATTAAACCATCGATTAAATTTAAACGTAGATTCCGATATCCATAGTTTAAACTGCTTTTGATCTTACGGCCCTAAGACATAATCCAGCCCCCCACTGGAATTAGGGAGCTATATTTGTAGCAGGAAATAACACAGAGATGAGATAATAACTCACCTTAGTATTGTTAAATATACTAAAACTAGCTTTTACTTGGTCCCGCCCGCACAACGAGGAACGTACTACCGGGATAAACGGTATACTATGTCCTAACCCAGGGCATGGTCTATCCGCGTATCAAGTTTCATCCAATCCATCCTCCCGTTAAAATCAAAATCAAAATATTTTATTTCACATAAACCTACAAGGGCACTTATGAAACGTCAGAAGCTAGGTGCACGGTTCCAATTGGTCGTTTCCTATGGAGAAGAGCCGGCAAGAAACTCCACGGTTACTCTTTTAAAAATAAATGGTATTTACAATCTTTGCAAGTTACAGTGTTTATAGGTATGAGAGGACACTGTAGGCCTATCAACAAGTACCAGGTACTTAGCAAGATAGAAAACGATCGAATGATCTAAAAGTCGGTTATGCCTACAACGTTCTCACATTCACAAAATATAAAAGAGAATCTATATAAAAAAATAAAAAAATACAATTAAAAACCTATTTAAACTAAATGGCATGACTGCCACTAAAGCTGTAACAAATCTATAAAAAATATAGTATAGTGAAGTTATATAATGTCAAATAATGAAAAGATTATGTCAAAAAAGTACGTAAATGAAAAAAAAGAAAAATAGGTAAAATCAAATAATCATCTTAATTTGGGAGCAGTTAATAGACATAATTACATAGTAATGCCGTTATTGAGGTACCAGGGAAGCCACATGTGCAGAAGGAATTATTGCCAAACTTCCTTGTCTTCAACGTAGTCTTTAATCTTATAATATGCTTTTTTGATAAGGACACGTTTGATGTGGGTTGTGAACTTTCCATCACTAAGTTCTGTAACTGACTTTGGCAACTTGTTATAAAATCGAATACTGTTTATAACAAATGACTTACTAGTTTTAGCTAACCTAAATTTGGGTATCACAATTTCATGTTTACTACGTGTATTTATATTATGGAAATCGCTTCTAATTTTGAAAAGTCCTAAGTTTTTCCGAACATACAAAATACTTTCTAAGATATAAAGAGAAGGCTGAGTTAGTATATCAATTTCTTTGAATTTATTTCTAAGGGACTCACGAGGACCCATTTTATAGATAGCGCGAATAGCCCTCTTTTGTAAAATAAAAATGGAATCTACGTCAGCTGCCGATCCCCACAGCAAAACGCCATAAGACATAATACTGTGGAAATAAGCAAAGTATACTAACCTAGCTGTGGCTACATCAGTCATCTGCCTTATTTTTCTTACTGCATATGCAGCCGAACTTAATCTACCTGAAAGAACTCTAATGTGGGCGCCCCATTGCAATCTCGAATCTAAAGTAATTCCTAGAAATACGGTTTCCGTAATAGCTTCTAGTTTCTTACCATCAAGTTTTAAATTTAGACCTACTTGAGGTACATTTGGTAATGAGAACTTAAGACATTTAGTTTTGTTCGCATTAAGTAAAAGATTATTAGCTGCGAACCATTTCGAAAGAACTGCTAGACTATCGTTGACATGTATAACATCCGTATCTTTTCTATCAATTTTAAAAATAAGAGATGTGTCATCAGCGAATAGAATTATGTCTGATAAGTTAGCCATCATGTAAGGAAGGTCATTAATATAAACTAGGAATAGGAAAGGGCCAAGAATTGATCCTTGAGGCATGCCCATCTTAACTAGAGACCCCAAGGATGTCGCCCCGTTAATGTTTACTTTTTGCTGCCTGTTTGATAGATAGGAAAGAACAAGATCACCAGCTTGTCCACGAATTCCGTAGTGGTGTAATTTACAGATCAGTGTTTTGTGGTCAACGCAGTCAAACGCTTTTGAGAGGTCACAGAAAATGCCAATTGCATCCTGGGACTTCTCCCAGGATTCCAAAATGTGACTTATGAGTTTTACTCCAGCGTCAGTCGTCGACCTACCTTTCGTGAAACCAAACTGGTAACTATGTAAAATCCCATTTGAATTAAAATGTGACAACATCTGGTCTAGCATGATTTTTTCATATATTTTACTCAATGCTGGTAGCACAGATATAGGTCTATAATTAGAGGGATCACTCTCAGTACCTGATTTGAAAATTGGTACTACTTTACTATGTTTCATTAAATCAGGAAACGTACCGCTATCTAAACATTGATTAAATATGCCTGTTAGGACAGGGGCAATTGAGTCAATGATATCTCCAAGAACCTTAACGGAAATCCCCCATAAGTCTTCAGTGTTTTTTTATGTTAAGATTTTTGAATGCTTTTGTAATTGTGACAATAGAAATAGGCTTGAATTCAAAACTTGGAATGTCCTTACTGAAGTTTTCTTTTAGAAGAGATTCAGCTAATATAGATGATGAGGGGAGAGATTTCGTAACCTCTATTGGGATGTTCGTAAAGAAATTTTCTAGTGCCTCAGCAACTTTTAACTTATCTGAAATGGTTTCATTATCAATTTTTAAAGACAATTCATTCTGATCTCGCTGTTTTGTGTTCCCAGTTTCTTTGTTAATTACCTGCCACACAGCTTTTATTTTATTGTTAAGACGTGATACTTACTACTAGATACTTTCGCATTTATATTAGTAAGTATTAGTATGGAAGTTTGGATATGGGTAACACAGAAATGACATGATAATATACGTAAAATATCGGCCATATTTCTGAACCAGACGTTCTCTTAACTGCGTTTCAAGTTTGTTCATGAAACCAATCTATATGATGGTTTGGAAGTTGGCTGTCTTCCAATAGTTTTGTTTATTTCACGTTAAGCTGGTATCGTCAGTTTTATATTCACAATGTTTGGGGTTCTGAAACGATACAGACTTAGGTATGTGAAAGAGGTAATTGTTGAGGATATTATACAATTTTATGGTAGACTTGAACACTCGCTCATTATTCGCGGTTGTTATTGACAAACTTAATTTAAAAAAGGGTCTTATCGTCTATTTTGCATTATTATACGTTATCAGCGTCGTTGGTCTAGTGGCGTTATTGGGTTTTTCTACAGGAATATATCCGTAGCAGCCCGGAATCTGGATTAGCTGGTTGGTTCATTATGCTGAGTGACGGCCGTTTTGCGTGGAAGTGACACATGTTTTCCTCAAAATAGTTTTTTTGTGTTTGTTCCTTTGCTTGCGTCATACTCGTATGTACCGCAAATAAACGTATTTTCTTTCTTTCCTTCTTTTTCTTTATTAGTGCCCAGAGGCTTGTGAGTTTCTTTGAACTATCTCGACTTTACGCGTCGACCGCGTTCGGCGCTCCGATTGGCCCTTCACTGGCTTTCACTGGTAAATGGCCAATCGGAGTGCCGAACGCGGTCGATGGGTAAAATCAACATGGCTAAAGGAAACTCACACTCGGGCCTCAGTTGATAGCAAAAGGCTCGCCCCCTATTACATGGTACTAGCAACATAACCGGCAGAATCTAGGTGTACTATGGGTACACCAGGTATACTTCTGCCTAACCCTTCGAGATTTACACCCAGAGGCGGATCAAATGTCGAGATCGCCCTAGGCTAGCACCTCATCAACGCCCCTCTAGCGGCCATATATTATACATTTTGACGAATGCTGTGACCCGCGCGATGCCACATTATCTAGGAATTTCAGGATCATGGGCGCCGGGAGGTTTATTTCCAGGGGGGTGCGTTTTCAGCTCCACGGATCTTCAGTTCACCTAGAATATTTTAGGTTATCGTTTGTCCATTCATACGAGGAGTACCTACCTTTGTCAACTTATGCAGAAAAGCGTAACAAATAAGAAAATGTAGGATTCGCTAATTTTTGCATCTCGTCTCGAATGGGTTAGGTTTTATTTTGTACATTCATATAGAAAGTTGTCTTTAGTTCTGAATGTTTTTACATCTAAGTATATTTTATTCTGAAGCCACGGAGGTGCAAGTGCACTCTCTTGCACCCCGACCTCGGCGGCGCCCATGTTCGGGATAAAATGTGTAAATATGGGTCTCCGGCTATCTACATACCAAGTTTCATCACAATCGTTTCAGTAGTTTTTTCCATGAAATAGTAATATAAACCTGTACACACACGTCACACACACTTTCGCAGTTATAATATTATTAGTAGGGATTGTTAAAAAAAGGTAATACTAAATGTCTCACGTGTTTTATAAAATTGTTGTGACCTAGCAACACTGTTTATTTAACTGTCACTGTTACTTGCTTAAAATTGTTCCCTGAACCATTGCCGTTCCCTCGGCCAATCCTGAATTGTATTTAATTGTTTGTAATTAATCAGTGTAGATAATGATCTATATTTTGATGAATATATGTGGAGATTATCTGCCTACATCATGGTGTAATTATTTTCAAGAATCATACAGAAGAAGCTCCATTTTTCACTAGCGCCTGTCACTCATTCTAACAGGTTATTCGGCCCAGATCGTGGAGAATTGTTACAAGGTACGATAGATTAAGAAATACACCATGACAAACGGAAATCAACCCGGCGCCGGCGATGGCAGCGCGGCCCGCGCGCACGAGGCGCAGCCCCACGCGCAATCTCATGCACATTCGGACCATGCGCCCATGCTCGGCGGGGGAATACATATCGAACGGCTTGAGGGAGCTTCTAATTACAATTCCTGGAAATTTTCTATGAAAATGTTGCTCACCCTAGAGGGGTTATGGAGTTTTGTCACTGGCGATGAGAAGTGCGCCGCGCGCGATGCCCGTGCGCTGGCCCGCATCTGCCTTTCAGTGCAATCAACATGTCATCAGTACGTGAGAGACGCTAAATCGAGTAAGCAAGCCTGGGATTGCCTTGCCAAAATTTTTGAAGACCGCGGACTATACAGGAGGGTCCTGTTATTGCGAAAATTGCATCATGCCGACCTGTCAAATTTTTCTTCGATGACAGAATACATTCAGCACGTTATGAACCTCGTGCAACAGTTGGCAGACATTGGAAAAGTCATAGACGACTGTGAAGTCGCAGAAATTTTGCTCAGTGGACTTAGTCAAGACTACGAGGCGCTTGTTTCTAACCTGGAGACTGTTTGTATCACAAACACATTGTCTAGTGAACTTGTAAGAACACGGTTACTACAGGAAGAGTTTCGAAGAAACAGCACAGATAGTGTCAACAACGGCAGCAATTCAGCGACTGCATTCAGCGTTCAGAAACCAAAAGTCATCTGCAATTTTTGTAAAAAACCTGGTCATGTCAAATCAAAATGCTTTCGGTGGAAGAAGATGCAGAAGAAGGAAAAGCCTGACACCAGGGCCTTGACCAACGGCCACAGCATTCTTCGCAGGCAACACCAAGGACTGGTATGTGGACTCGGGCTGTTCTACACACATGTGCAATGACAGAAGTGCTCTTACGAACTTTAAGGACATTAATTTGAACCGGAGTGTCACTATTGCTAATAATGATAAGTTAAATATAACTGGAGTTGGTGATGTTAATATGAAAATAGGATCTATGGTAAGAAAAATTTAAAAATTTCTTATGTTCCTCAACTATCTACCAATCTCTTAACTGTAAGTAGTATGACACAAAAAGGTTTTGTAGTAACTTTCACAGAGGATAGATGCAACATTTATGATAGATGTAAAATTTCTGGCAACCCTATTGCTACTGCTTCTAATAATAATGGCATTTTCAAACTTGACAGTGAGGTATGTATGTTAGGAATGGAAGGTATGGTATCTTCGCCAGAAGTGCACTCTTCTATGCCCCTGTGTAATAGACAGGAGTCACAGAGTGCTAATGTTGCTGCCTCAGTTCCCATTGATGTCTGGCATCGGAGACTTGGACACCTGAACACCCAGGGTTTGTATAGGTTACGAGACGGAGCTGCCACAGGTGTGTGCTTTCACGATGATAGGAATAGTCAAGCCTTGAAGAACTGCACTGCCTGCCTCGAGGGAAAAATGTCAGCGAAGCCCTACCCATCGGGCCAGGCGCATCGTGCTGAGAGTCCTCTCGAGCTGGTGCACTCCGACGTCTGCGGGCCAATACAGCAGGCAAGCTTTGGCGGGGCGAAGTACATCGTCACGTTCACCGACGACTTCACGAGGAAGTCATTCGGATACCTGATCAAGAATAAATCAGAGGTAATGCCATCATTTATTAATTTTAAAAGCTTAGTAGAGAAACAGTTGGGTTTGCCTATCAAAATTTTACGTAGTGATAATGGGGGGGGAATATTGCAATCAGAAGTTTTGTGAGTACCTCAAAAGTGAGGGAATTATTCATCAAACGAGTGTGGCCTATTGTTCGCAGCAAAATGGTGTAGCTGAGCGACTTAATAGGATTTTGTTTGAGAAGGTTAGGTGTATGCTCCAGGGAGCCAATTTAGATAAAAGATATTGGGGCGAGGCAATTATGACTGCGATTTATCTCAAAAACAGGAGTCCAACATCAGCTTTAGGAGACATGACACCTGAGGAGAAGTGGTCCGGTCGTAAGCCTGATCTCAGCCACCTGCATACTTTTGGCTGTATAGCATACTCCCTACTTCCGGATCAGAAACGTCGCAAGCTTGATGCCAAGAGCCAGAAATATATTTTCGTTGGCTATAGCACAACTTCAAAAGGTTTTAGATTGAGTGACCCCCATGACCCCAAAAGGGTTATAACTTCCAGGAATGTGGCCTTTCTGGACGAACGTTTTAGCAGTAATAATAATAATTCAAATATTGGCTCCAATAATAATGATTTTATTTCATATGACATGACATGCAACAATAACTGTGATATTTTATTGAAATCTAATAATAATATGAATGAAATGAATGTTAATAATGTGAATAATGATATTATTAATTTGGAATCTAATTTTGAACACCCTGTGATATCTGATGACGAACATAATTGTGATCTCAGTTCTAGTGCTGTGCCTTTGTCGGTTTCAGGCTCTCTAGAAGAGGAGGAAGTCTACAATTCGGGCAGTGAAAATGAGGCGAGCTTTGCTGAGTCGCCGATTGCGAATGCATTTATGGAAAATGCTTCTTCGGAATCTGGAGTGACGACAGCGCCAGGAGAGAGTGCCTCTGATCTGCCGCCTTGTTCTGCTTCTCGTCCCGTACGTAGTACTCGGTCGAAGCCGCCTATGAGGTATGCTGACTACGAGATTGATTATGGTCTATTAACACAGGAAAATATTATTGTAGAGCCAACTACTTATGATCAAGCTATGTCTGGTCCTCAGGCTGAACAATGGAGGGCTGCTATGCAATGTGAGTATGACTCTCTGATGGAGAATGATGTATGGAAACTGGTTGACAGACCACCTGGCGAAAATGTCATAAAATCCAAATGGGTTTTTAAGTCTAAATATGACACATCAGGTAAATTTGATAAATTTAAAGCTAGGCTTGTTGCCAGGGGTTTTACCCAAGTTCCAGGGGTAGATTTCAATGACACATTTTCCCCAGTAGTCAGACACTCTACAATGCGATTATTATTTTCTTTAGCTACAAAGCTCGATTTAAATATCGACCACATTGACGTAAACACAGCGTTTTTAAATGGTAAGCTTAAAGAGAAAATATTTATGGAGCCTCCTCCAGGCTTCAGTTCTGGTGATAAAGTTTGTTTATTACAAAAAGGAATTTATGGCCTTAAACAGGCTAGTAGAATTTGGAATGATAGAGTTCATGAACTATTATCTGAATATGGTTATAAACAATCAAAATGTGAACCCTGTGTTTACACAAAGAAATCTGAAAATGACATGATAATAATAGCATTGTATGTCGATGATTTTTACTTATTTTATTCAAAAGATAGTAAAAATATTAAGGATTTACTTACCTTATTAGAAAGTAATTTCAAAATCAAGCACTTAGGCCCATTGACTAGCTGTCTTGGTATGCGTGTTACAAGAGATAGAGCAAATAGAGTTTTGAAACTAGACCAATGTGAATATATAAAGAAGTTGCTTTTACGTTTCGGCATGCAAAACTGTAAACCTGTGTCAACACCTATGGTATTAAATTCTAAATTATGTAAGTGTGAAACTGAAAGTTTACAGGATGATGTATATAACTACAGAGAGCTTTTAGGAAGTTTGATGTATATAGCTGTATGTACTAGGCCGGATATAGCCCATACCTGTAGTCAATTAGGACAATTTTCTAATTGTTTTGACAAAAATCAATGGTTAGCAGCCAAACGTGTACTGCGTTACTTATCAGGAACTATAGACTATTGTTTATGTTTTCAAAACAGTAAAGACATGCATATTAATGCGTTTGCAGATGCTGACTGGGGAAATAATATTGTAGACAGGAAGTCATACACAGGCTTTGTAATAAAATTAGGTGACCACACCATAAATTGGGAGTCTCGGAAGCAACGTTGCGTAGCGCTCTCGAGCACTGAGGCAGAGTATGTAGCAATAAGTGACACTTGTAAAGATATATGTTTTATGAAAAATTTCATGATTGACATTCTTGGAAATTGTAATGACATTAATGCTACACTATATAATGACAATCAAAGCGCACACAAGCTTTTGGAATGTAAGGAGTATAGTCATAAAAGGACGAAACATATAGATATCCGCTATCACTATGTAAAAGACTTAATATCAAATAAATTGATAACAGTTAAATATATGCCTACTGAAGCTATGTGTGCAGATATATTGACAAAGCCACTTGGGGCTACTAAACATAAGAAATTTGTGACTGATTTAAATGTTATGTAATGCTACATATCTTAGTTTTTTTTTTTTGTGTTTTGTTTTATGTTCAGTGACTTAAATAATACTTATGATTGTTTGTATTAATAACTATGAGCCATTTAAGGGGGCGTGTTAAAAAAAGGTAATACTAAATGTCTCACGTGTTTTATAAAATTGTTGTGACCTAGCAACACTGTTTATTTAACTGTCACTGTTACTTGCTTAAAATTGTTCCCTGAACCATGGCCGTTCCCTCGGCCAATCCTGAATTGTATTTAATTGTTTGTAATTAATCAGTGTAGATAATGATCTATATTTTGATGAATATATGTGGAGATTATCTGCCTACATCATGGTGTAATTATTTTCAAGAATCATACAGAAGAAGCTCCATTTTTCACTAGCGCCTGTCACTCATTCTAACAGGGATAAGTAGGTAGGCCAGCTATCTAATTACGCAACACATTTTTAATACAAATTTGAGTGGAATTGATATCATTTAAACTGGAAATTGAAAAATTTGACAGCTTTCGTATTACGTAACTCTAAAATTTTTGATATCAACTGCAGTCTGAATGAGACGCTAAAGAGTGAACGATACGCGTCTAAAAAGGCTATAATTCGAATTACGTAACCATTTTGACAGCGCTGAATTGGTTTAAAATCAACGAGTAATTTGTTTCTTCTGTCAGTTATAATAGAAGGCAATGTACTCCTCGCATTTGATTTTCTTTGTAATATTTTTGGGATTTACTCGTATAATCTCCTTAATTATTACGAAATTATGTAAGTGAACATCGTTTTAATAAATTGTGAATGTGTTTTTGTGTAAAACCTCAATGATAAATCAATAATAGTGATATATTAAAATAATATCGAAGCGGTCGATAAATTAATAATATTGTGAAAATTATCCGCCCATAAGACGACCCACTGACCAAGTTCTCTTCTGTTACAACCTACTAAAGATAAATATTATGAAATTTCAGAGACGAGGTATTTTATTGAAAGACAAATTCGTACCTCGTACTGTATCCATTGTACTGAGCATAGAAGACAGTGGATTATGTAAGGACATCAATGAACATACCACACCACCATCTAAGGTACATAAGTAATAACAATATTCTTTTATTTCTAAGTGTTGAACATTGAATGTGTGTTTAGCACAATGTTTTATTTATTTAAACATACATACGTGTTATGTTGGTGACTACGAAATGCACCATCAAACATAAACTTTCATACATTTAATAAAGTCATTGAACCTAATAATTGTTGTATTCATTGAAGTGTTTAAGGGAGAGGCCAATTAGAATTTATTTTGTGGATGGATGTAATGGATCATGGATCATATATACATAATATAGAAGATTTACTTAAATTCTTTTTTTTTCAGGTGTCAGGCTCAACTTCATTATTGAGGAAAAGTATAAACTCTCATGCGCTTACAGCAAGAATTAGCAAGCAGTACATACATAATCCATGATGAATTCCACAGGAATACATTAAATTTCACTAATCCTTACAATATATTTTCCAATTTCTTTTTGCCCCATGTGTAAATATTTCATAAATGTGAATAAAGGCTATTGTCAGTTATTGTTTGCTGTTTTCCATAATTTATTTCGCTCTATTTACTGAACCTACTGAAAATACATACATAATATCACTGTTTCTCTGAAGAGTTGGGCAGAGGTTTGCCTGTACACACACAATTTCACCAATTATGTTTAAGTCCCATGTAATAGGGGACGAGCCTATTGCCATCAACCGGGCACCACTAAGAAATTCCAGGTGGAAAAACCCAATAACACTATGCCCAACCCAGGCATCGAACCCAGGACCTCATACTCAGCAGTAGCTCTTGCGACCCCTAGACCAAAGAGACATAATTTTATTAATTGTTGTGTTAATGAAAAAAAAAACTTCAATTCTTAAATATTTCATAATAAGTTATTTTTATTTGTAGTTTACACTGTTATCATTATCAATTAACAAAATAGGAACATACATTTTATATTACTGTCATTCAAGACTCAACAGTTTTCTAAAACAACAATTATATTTCAAGAACTATCTTCAGTTTCTAAGTAGCAACGCAGCAGGTGCCTTCATTCATGCTGCCTTCATGTCTTCGTAGGTGAAACTTCCCAGGAACTCTACAGTTTTAAAACAAAATCATATTATTTTCTGCTCAAATAAAGTACTTAAACATTATGGGGTTTATTTATAAACGTTACTTAAAGTTAAGTAATGATTAGCAACTGTATAACCATACATTTTTGACATTTGAACATCATTTAACTTTAAGCAATGTTTATAAATAAACCCTGTGGCAAAGTAAAGTAGGCATTCATTGGGCCCATGGCTGGACAAAAGCCATTAGCCTAGTTATTGCTGCTGTTTGTATAATTTCTTCTTTACTTAGGGCTGATTTTTCAATGTCCAGATATTTTGTAATACTAAATTATGTAAACATTAGTTAGGTACTTATACATAAAATATAATTATGATGTAGAAAGTTCGGCCAAGGAAATAAATATTCATAATTTTATTATAAAGTAAGTTGCCTCACTTGATTCTTAACTATGTGACTAAAAGCTTACATTTTCATTCACAGCATTTTTGCCATCTAGCCATCCAACTTCTTTGTTAGGAAATTAAGAAGATTCATGTTGGGTAGTGTTCCATTCATGTATTTTCAGCTCTAGCACCGTCTGTGAAAATATTATGAATATGTTTTGTAGTTAGGTTAGTGGTTACTATAGTTTATTTCAGCATGTAGGTACTATGTACAAAAATATCAATTATCAATTTCAGTTAGAATGTGAGGTTGACGGACGTAGGGACTCACGTTATTCCTATTTATATTGGGTTACTTACTTGTAGTGATAATCTCGACGTATTTTTCGCTATTGAGCAAAACAGTATTGATTTAATGAGAGAATTTTCCAGTTCATCCGGCTTACACAAGCCACAAGAAAAATGTTCCAAAACTGCCTAACATAGGCCCACGTTTCGTATAGGATATTAAATTAAAATTTGTAAATATAACACAATTTTGTGTTGTTCTCAGTGTTGCCAATTTTTTTCCCCGAGTGCTATAAAAAGAAATAAGATGAGACATTTTTTATAATCCGTTCAACCGATTTTGACTTCTATTGCGTTGGTGACATGACAAATGGCAGCTTCAGTAAACACTTGGTATTGTAACCACTTTTTTGCTTTTAATGTTCAACCGAACACGAAACGGTTTATTTAAATGTATAATCTTATTTCAAATAGAGTATAGTTTAGTCACACTTTTTTTAATTTTATTTTTCTGTTACTGACATTCGGTCGCTGTTTTGGAGGTCCATTTGAAAATTTGAGAATGAAAATAAAACAAAAGGTCAAAGTATTTTTTTTAAACATCATCCAACTTAATCTACAATAATTAATGAAAAAGTTAGTGAAGATGTTTGAATGTTTGTTAGATCTATACATAACTTAGGCATAACGGCAGATTTTTTTTACCCCGGTAGTATTTTCACGTGAAATATTTTTTAGAAATGACGTCGTTTTGCGATTACTACTCGGGCGGAGCCTCTGATTGGTTTCAACATATTCATCATGGTGAACAGTTTTGCCAAAACAGCGTTCGAATCTGCAGTGGTTTCGGCATTTGAAAGAAATACATCGTAAAATCACTGACACAGGTTTTAGACAAACAATAAAACATGCCATTATCTTGTTATTTTAATATTTTCTCGAGTCAGTTTTAGTAATTGATTGTATTGTTTTCTACAAATTGAATTAAACTAACCACTAGACAAAACCACCAGCCACTAAAAGCAACCCGCAATTTCAAGCAATTTCTTCGCCAGTAGGGGTGTCCAAACCCCCAGGTTTAGTGGAAATCCCACTAAGTTGACAACACTGCTTTTCTACGATTTTGTCATTGGCCACAGATAAAAAAAACCGGGGAAAGGAAACGTTTTGTTACGCATTTCAATTATGGTAGTTTTTGATAGAAAGTGTTTTAAAAAATGGTTTTAAATTTTTCGGCAATCATTGTACATTTTCATCTATAAGCACTAGTAGAGCATCAGTTATAATTAAAATAAAATAAAATTAAAGCACAATAATTTGGAAATTAATCATGCCTATATGGTGGAACAAAACATATAAATTAAAGATGTATAGCCGTTTTATAAGAACAACCCTATTCAATTTCGGTCGATTGGTAAAAAATGTTTATCGTAATTCCAATTATGGCATGCGATTTAAATTGGACTTGGTTTCGATTCGGAATTGATATCAAAAATAAAATGTGTTGCGCAATTAGGCTGCTGGACACGTGTAGAAGGCGGTGCACGCTTCGGAAGCTCTACATCTCTATAGAATAAAATAATCTTTTTTATTGTGTAAGTAGGTGCATTCATTAGTTTGCCTTAGGGATAATCTGGTACAATCTGTTTGTTGTGTGTTCTAATCTGTTTAAAGCCGTGTGTATGTATGTGGTCACTGGGGCATGCGAAGCTCGATGGATGGGTAGGTTAGATAGATAGGTATGTACGGTAATATTGCCTGCGTGTTGTTCATAATATTATAATGATCACAACATTTTTATAAGAGAGAAATAGATCATATTCGGATAAACTGCTGTCTCAGTCAAGAGAAAGCGTAAAGATGACGAACAAGATATATATACTAAATTTTTTATAAGTTTTAACAATATTAACATGGTGATGAGAACAAGGCGAGAGTTTTTCAGTAATTCAGTAAACATATTAACTGTCTTAACTGTGAGATATAATAAACTAAATTAATATATTTTGTAATGTAATATGCTTAATTAATATTCAATTTTATTATGACTATGATGTATAGGTAAATATTTGCACGACTGATAAGTCGAATATAGTGAGACTAAAATTACTCTACCATGATATTACGTAGGTAGGTACCTATATTCTGGCAAATAAATAAATTTCATTTCATTAAATAGCTTTATTAAATCCGTACAGTTTGGAAAGCAAGGGACCATCCTAGCAATGGGATGTTACTGGCTAGAAAAGATATGTAGTTCAGTTAATAAGTAGATGTAAGTAAATGTTTGGAAAACTGTCATTTCTTCTCGTGTCAACTCGATCTATACAAGAATACTTCAAACCCTTACAGAGCCAGCAAGATTGAAGAATGAGGATCGAAAAAAGAAAAGTTAGAAGATCTCTTTCTGTCCTCCGTGGATTTTACAGACCAGAATAATTATACAGATATATAGACGTAAAACTAGCCGAGGTGAATGGAGTAGCCCAAACCAGTGGTTGGCAAACCCATTAGTCAATAGAGTCAAATATCAATACTTAATCGACTAAGATTTTTTATGAGAGCCAATCCTTTCTGGGTGGCCAAAATTTCACAGTACAAAACTCAAAAACTCAAAACTCAAAGCATTTATTTCAATTAAACCATTTACAGGCACTTTTGAATTGTCAAGGGGTCGGTCAGTCAAAAATATGAAGTTAGTTGCCCATTCCAAAGCGTTAGTAGGTACCTATGGAGAAGAACGGGCAAGCAACTCCACGGACACTCTTTTATATAAAAAAAATTGATACAAAATATTGGTTATCATTCATTTTGAAATTATGCATGTGAGAACAATGTAGAAAGACGTGCACGTTCGTAAAAGCGTCCGTAATAAAAAGAAAAAAATAAAGAATCATTAAAACTAAAACTTAAAATAAATTAAAATAAGCCATGGCAGCTAAGAGATGACCAGTCCCAACTGACACACACTTTTCTTAATCCTTAAAACTCCCATCCTCTTTCACTCCACAACGATTCCTACCCATCGGCTAATATTATGATCATCATACATACTTAACAAGTTATGCTTGTAAAACTTTGAAAAGTACAGTCAATTATTAATTTTCATGTCCTGTTAATTTTTTGTGAAAATACTTTGGAAATTAATCTTTGAAATATAGTTTGAAATTTTAATAAAACTTGATATATTGCTAAATGACGAGACCCCGCGAATCTACGATCGCACTCATCGACATTTGTACAGAGCCGCACTCTATAGGCCAAAGAGTCGCATGCGGCTCGCGAGCCGAGGTTTGCCGACCACTGGGTTAACCAATCAGCAAGGTCCGACTGACTGTATAAGATGCATTTGACGTTCTCAAGTGTCTTCACTTGTAAATATGCCCTTATAATGCATGCACAGACATTAATCCATACTTTACATATGTAACGCCATCTGATGGCCATGACCTCAATCCGTAGGTTTTTATCAACGTGTTAATTTGCGTTAATTTTTATGCGGCATTATTTAATTAATTAAGGGCGCAATGGGTTTGTGTTGTGTGCCTAAATTGGCGTCACGGTAATCCCTAGAGGGAACACATGCGGTGTCAACGAATTGTCGAAATTACAGGCTTCTCGCAGACAGGTGCGACACGACAGCGCGACGCGACTCTAGTAGATCAAATTCTTTGAAATTGTTCTACCAGAATTGCGTCGCACCCGTCGCGTAGCGATTGTCTGCGAGAGGTCCCAGACTAGCGTAGTTACGAGGACTTAAGTCAACGTAAGTCGCCGAAATTGTGTTGCATTCAGTTTCATAATTAAAATGAAGCTAATTCATGTTTTTTTTAATACTTATTTCGAGCTATGCAGTGCAAACTACGATGAAGCACAGGTCAAACTCTGAGAACATTGCTAAACGAACTTATCTTCCTTTCGCTTCGCTCTCAGTGAGGCCTGCTAAATTAACGCCGCTGCAGATTAACCCTTAAGTGTGGATCTACCTACAGCGCTGTGAAAACATTCTCAACAAGTTGACATGATGCCGAAATTTTACTAAGATTCATCAAAAATGTAATCTGCTGAAGCAGACTTCGCAACAAAACTTGCCTAGGTACTAGTAAATATCATGCTTGAAAGCAATAAGTTATTACCCTGAATTGTGAAGATAAACAGCCGCCTTGTTTCCTGCTAGTTAGAACTCTGTAGTATATCCTGACGACATGATCCCTTCCTCGCTTTTACAATGCCTTCAAAAAGAAGGGGCGGCTCCTGTCGGCTACCACTCGACGTAATGTTGATTTATTTTTCGTTCTCTAGTCCACACGGAAACTGGCTTACTGGAGTTAGTTGATTCATATGTTGTACAGTGACCAGATAGGGCTAAAAGCATTGCTATCTTTTACTTGTCAGTAAAATAAGAAAGAGATGAAAATATAGTTGGCAACTAAGTTGATTTAAAGCTTCTAGACAGCCTTGAGAGATACCACAGAATAAACGGTATAAAACTAAAATACCTGCCAAAAATTATTCATCTACAAAGTAACGACCTCCATTCTCATACAGAGAAAGAACAAGTATGGACCACTACGCTTGCTCCTTTCAGACCATGGGAAGCTTAACATGACATCTATTTCCATCTCCTTCATATTCCATCTGCAAGACAGAGACATTATTAACTTTAATTTAGTTTATGTCCTACAGAATGGCTCCATTGCTACACACAATTTCCCTAACCTTTTTCTTTCGGTAGGTTTTGGCACGTTGCCAGAACGTTTATCTAGTGGTTAGGAGATACGGAAAAGTTGGCAGCTTGTCACGACAGCGTGCAACTTAATCAAGTAGGAGACAGCCTTGTTTTAAGTGTACTTATTTACTGTGTCTCGTGGTTCGTGAGAAAGAAGAGATTACAGGCAGAAGCCTGTAGGATTGTCTTTGGTCCGAGGCATTTCCGAACGTTTATTTGTTGGTTGAATACGAGGCTTTTGGCTACTTTTGTATTTGTGTATTTTTTTCTTTGAATGTGCGTTTTGTTTGTGCAGAATAAACATATTTCTTTCTTTCTTTCTTCTTTAGATATCGTAAACGGCTACTAAGAGATGAAGGTCTGAGATGGAAGACCTTTTGAAGATACAAATAATATGCTGCAATCTTCACTAGAAAGATTCTGGATGTTTGGAAAGAATCTGCCTAACGTGATTAGTATAAAATAAACATGGATAGGTAAAGGAAAGGATAAGAAAGGTAATAGAAAAGAAAAATGGATAAGGAATAGATACTTTCCCCTTTTTGGGGAGGTCTTCGATTCTGAGACAAACCTGACATTGTACCATCACAAATCTAAACATGATTTCTGAAAAAGATGATGCTAATACGCTAGGGACGCCATTAAGAATTTGAGAGCAAATTCGGTGGTATAGCGATCGTTATGAGACTCGCGAGAGTCTGCAGGGGCGGCAGTCTCGCCATAGATAACGATGGCTATACGACCGAATTCGGTCGCAAAGTCGTAATGGCGTCCCTAGACGTGCGCAACTTGCTTGACAAGCACGAAAATCCCATACTTGTGAAGCACGTCGCACGTCTAGGATTACTACGATTTTAATCAAAATAGAATTTGTTGAATAAAACAATCAAACGGACCTATCAGCGCCAAGTTCTCAAGTTACGCCACAGCATCTGACGCCGCATATCGATAAAAAAACATCCAATAAAAAAACTGCATCGCAATTAACAAAAATAGATTGATTTAAATTGGTAAATCTTGCGCAGATAAATATTCGTATTATTTTGGAGAGTAAGTACATTTTTATCAAGTCGTCGTGAATCGTGATGGCTCTGGGGTTATAAAAGGCTTCCCACCTTGCAGTGGGACATTCAATTCAGAAGTCCTACCATTATAAGGTAGCCGATGTGCGGGCAGGTCAAGGAGACAGTCTACAGTTACTGTTGTGCCGCACATGCTACAACATCAAATGACACTTCACTTTCGTTTAATATTGACCTAATATTAGAGTGGGTGGGTAAAGACCGCCATCTGCTACGAATGTTTACGTATGCACTCCTTTTGCTTCGTTTACGTTCATAGTTTCATACATCAGGTCATACATGTACCCCAGTTGCGAGTAGGTACTCGTACTACGTCGTACCTGATCTTTCTGAAGAACATCACCCTTAAGGTCACCAAAATAATATGTCCTTCTAGCACGTCACGTTTACACTCACATTTGCCTTGTAAATATCTTTTGTTTGTTAGTCGCCTTTCATTCATCTTCTCTATATGATCAAACCATCAAGCATACCCTTATTTATTTTTGTCACCATCTTTTTTACATGTATCACCATCTTTTTTATTGATATTCTTAATTAAATTTTTCACTGCACCACGTGTTTTGTATGTGATCCCACAGACTCTCTGGGATCTCAATTATAATAGAATAAGATCATTCAAGATTTGATAGCCGTGGCACCTTCTCGGTACCCAGTCTACAGCGTGTATCAGACACATAACATCACGCCTGTATTCCCCGAAAGGTCATGCAACCTATAGTAGTTACACCCACAATTCGCCAGTTATCATCAAAATGAACAACTCTCTTCATGGGACCAATATCATCAATATCAGCTGTCCCATACATTTGAGTCGAGTAGGTATTGAAGTAATAGGGATGATGACTAAAAAAATGTTTTTTGTCCGTAATGTAGATTATGAAAAAATAACGCACACGTATTTTTTTCTTTTTTTACGTTATCAAAAGATTACGGCGATACATTGAGTTATAATGTGCCATGACGTCACTTGTATGTAGATTTTATCCATACTTGTGACGTATCAACCCCCACTCCCGAACTTTAATGCGTTATATCTAAGTATTTTTTCATTAATATGATAAAGCAAAAAATACGTGTCTAATATTTTATTATTATCTGACTGACGGACTAAATAGAATTTCTTTTTTTTGACCCAGGCATCATCCCTATTGTTCAGTTTGAAGCCTCGTGGACTGGCGCGACAACGGTAATTGTTCTGTGTGAGTTTTCTTAGAAATTGTTTTATTAGTCTGCACGAGGGTTGATGGTCTGTACCACACCCTTAAATACGACCTTGACATTTCTGATAGACGCTGTTTATTCAGCGCACATTAAGTTATGGTTTCTATAAGTTGGATCGGCCAATGGCCATGTATAAATGACAATAACCTAGCAGCTAAGGCGTGGATATTATTAGCACATTATAAATATGGACAGTATAGAAACTAGGCCCATTTGTCGAAATAGTTACTTATGCTCCATTTTTAAAGACTGCGGCAACCACTCGTCTCGACGCAACTGACAGCACCGCGACAATCGCTTGAGGTCTCGTCAATGAGCGCGTCTGTGTGTGTTCCGTTTCAAAAGTTTATTACCGTAGACAGTTCTTACTCTAAGTTCCCTACGTAGTTTATGTACTGTCCATATTTATACTTATTGCAAAGGAGACGTCGAAATAATAGTTGAAAATTTACTGTTTTTGTTTGATAGTAGTGTTTGATGTTATAGTGGATGAAAGTAAAATTTGGCACCTTTATCAGTAGGCAATATATGGTTCTTCGAGCAGAGTCTCACTAGTAGTGAGTGACAAATAGTAACATTGTGGCAAAATCATTCGTTGGCATGGCCTCATAGCCATCTCTACGATTTATTATCATGGGTTCATGACGAACTTGTTACTAGATATGGTGGATGCTAGTCTAGGTTTATATTTAGCTGGGCGATCTCAGCCTGATATGGCGGGTAAATCCTGTCTATCTGCATTGCTAAGGTTGGTATAAATAAATTGTAGGTTGTTGTTTGGTGGATACTGGGGTAGGTACTTATAGATAGTCGTGAATATGTAAGTAGTCCGGCAAACAAGAGGATCCTCCCTTTCTATGGAAGATGAGTGAACTTATATAGTAGGTTTTCCTTTTTTATTTGAGGTAAGTATATGAAAAGTTTTGGGTATAAATAAAAGAAAGAAAGAAAAATGCGTTTATTGGCATTACAAAAAAATACACCTTAAAACTCTAAAAACAGAAAACAAATTATTATAATGCAATAAGGGCCTCGGCTCAGCATAATGTGAGATGACACCACCTGACGCTGATTTTCAGCTTCAACCCACGAGTGTAATACGCTAGAATAATAAACATACGGAAGCGTCTGTTCGTTACAATACTTATAATAAATAAATTAAAGGTATTCATCATCATCATCATCAGCCTATAACGTTCCCACTGCAGGGACACGGCCTCTTCTCAATGAGAGGGAGAGGGCTATAATCCACCACGCGTGCCCAGTGCGGATTGGTAATGTCAGATGTCTTCGTATTTTTGGTTCTAGGACATGCCGGTTTCCTCACGATGGTTTCCTTCACCGTTTTGAGAGCAGTGGTGACGAAATAAGTTACACAAAGTAATGCGCCTGTCTGGGTAGGTACTGTTTGTAAGTCGGGGCCGCCACCACTGGGCCACCGCTGCTCTCGCTAAATTAAAGGTAATATTAAATAAAATACTCATACAAATTCAAATAAAATGTTGTGACATGATCATGTATGTGTGCGTTGTGTTGTGATAAATGAGAAACTCAACTAAATACTCTTTATCTTCGTATTTCCTACATTAAAATAATAAATCTATAAACACCTAGATATCTGGTTGCAACACCTACCTGTTTTGTTAACTAGCATAAGTCAAGTGTAAATAATAATAGTGTTAATGTTAACACTATTATTATTTGATTAAATAAATCTATTAAATCTATAAATAGAAAGTACCTTCAGGGCAAAATCGTGTAATTTATAACAGAAAGAATGTACCTATCTAAAAACGACATGCAACAATGAAATAAGAATATATATCTAAGCTAGATAGTAAACAGGACAATGGGCTGATTTGAACATTCTCAAGTGGCACCTGGGGCACCGTGTAATCCGACCATAAAACATAAGAAACATTGATAGCAATTTTAAATTATCAGGCGTCGCGCGTCTTGCTAATCGCACAACGATGATTCGAGGGCGGGGCGCTTCGCCTTCGGTGTGGTCACGCCGAACGTTCCCAACATATTTAGCGAAAACGATGTCCTGTTGTTCGAGCTTAATCGCTAGTTTAAGTGCAACGGTCTTAATTAACTGAGCCAGGTTTTCCCCTCTTGACTGAATACCTAACGCCAGACAGTTGAACATCGTTTAGCAGTGATTCTTGCTCGCATTCATTCAACTGCTGCTGCAGTTCTCCAACTGTCTCCTCCAGTTGAATTAAACTCTGGGGAATTCGTTTGCTCGGTATTCTATTCGAGTTCTTTGACAAGAGTTTCCAGGCTGTCCATATGGTTATAGCACTTATTCACCTTATTATCAAGACCTGAAAACTCATCTCGAAACTGACGAATTTCATCTCGTAAGGCGTTATATTAACTACGGAGACCACGGATTTCCATCGCTCGGCTGATCACTTGAGTATCCGGTGTGATGTCTTTTATAGCAACTGGGATGTCAGCATTATCATTGGGGCTGAACGCTGCTGGACTGGTGGATAACCTTGACTACTTTGTTCCCTTCACAGTGGTTTGAGAGTTGGCTACCCGAGCCACCTTTGCTTTACATCCAGGGCACATCCAGTTTGCCGAAAATGTTAAGGTTGACGCAGACTCGGTGATAAAATCCTGGACATTTGAGGCAATTTGTACCGTCATTCACTGCCAAAAAAATTCACAAGCACTTCGGCATTCTCGATTTTCAAAAACACCAGATCAAAACAATCGTAATCATTTTTTTTTTTTTAAATAGTAGGACTTATACGATCCTCGGCGTAGATTTGAACCCACACTTCGTGGCTGCTTGATAGGGTACGGCCTCAACTGCTTGCGCTATTTGGACACTTACTAACATAAAGAAAGAAAGAAAATACGTTTATTTGCGGTACATATGACGCAAGCAAAGGAACAAACACTAAAAACAAATTTGAGCAACACATCAAACATCTTCAAACTAAGTGAGATTATAGCAGACGGATGGAAATTCCAGAATTATTGAGGGAGTGATAATATTTTTTCTAGTTCAAATACACCAACACCTTGCACTGCACTGACACTTTAATCATCTTTATCATTTGTCTTTATTATATTTTGGTGATTTACCCTATAGTTTAAAGTAATTATAGATATTGTCACAATCACCGCTTAAATGACTTTCTAAAGTCTAAACTTCACCAATTACTATTCCAAAATATGTTTTTATTACGGAGCAAAAAGAAATACGTATACTCAGATTTGAGCGTATGACGCGTCTCAAATGACTATACGCGTAGAGGAAGACCAGAGACAATAAATGGACTGTGTGAAAGATGATATAGCTAGAAATGGGATGATTACCTACTTACAGTATGGAATAAGAAGACATGTTGCACCGACCTCAAATAAATTGGTATAAGCAAGAGAATGATGAATGATTGCAGGAAAGTGATTAGTTAAAACTTGAATATTAACGTTGTGCATTTTTGATATTTTGGAATGGTTAGGGAATAATTTTGCACAAATTGCGTTAATGAATAAATGTTATTATTCATTAAAGCTTGTAATGTAACTACTTGTCACTACTTGTAACTATTTGTCATGTGACTACTCTCCCGCCGTCTTACGAATTTTCGATCAGGTCACGTGTCCTGACGCGAGTTTAACATTTTTTACCCATCACAAAAAAAGTGCACAATGCCGCTAAAGAAGTTTTCACTTCAAAAATAAGGTAAGTAAGTACAAAATTCACTTCACTTTTCTTGGTGTCCAAAAAACACTGGAAAGTGCAACAACCCTACTACTTCGTCACGTCAATTTATACCCTCACCGCTTGCCCACTAAATTGTCAAAGCGTGATGATAAGCAAACCATGCAGTTTATCTGTAGGTAATCATTTCACAAACAATACTAATTTAATCAATCATAATGCATTAGGCACGTTGCCTACGTAAGATCGTATGATACCTAATATTTGTTACGTAGGTAAATATTCCACCCACGAGATGGACCGATGACCTTGTAAAGGCCGCAGGAATCCACTGGATGCGTGAGGAGAACCGGTCAAAGTGGCGGTTCTTGGGGGAGGCCTATGTCTAGCAGTGGACATATTTCGGTTGAAATGATGAGGTAAATATTCAGTGGACAATATCTTTATTGCTGCTTTTACAAATATCTAGAAATCTAGAAATAATTTTTGTCATAACACATAATATATCATCACGCCTGTTTTGCCCGAAGGCTTAGGCACAGGTGTACCTATGTAGGTACACACGGCTACACATCAAGCTATACATTTCCAGTATAAGCTGACCTCGCATTGTACGGAAATCCTATACAATGCGAGATCACCATAAACTGGAAAATTATAGCTTGATGTGTAGCCGTGTGTACACCCACATTTCACCAGTTTTGTCTAAGTCCCATATAAAAGGGGCAGAGGGGTAAGCCTAGGGTTGCTCCTGCTATATTAGAGGCTTAAATACTATCCCTCTTATTCATAAACGCTACTTAAAGTTAAGTAATGATTAGCGCCTGTTTAACCATACATTTTTGACGTTTAAACGTCTCTTAACTTTAAGCAGCGTTTATGAAAAAGAGGGTAAATTTCTAAAGGAAAAATATAGTAGGCGAAACTACTATAAGTATTTCTATTTTAATACAAAATGGCGATGATGAGATGATCGCAATGGGACCAGTATTAATCTCATAAAAGCTGAATTAATGGTATTTTGTAACCATAATTAAGAGTGTAAAAAAATGTTTTTGTAACATACTACTATATTTTATTTATTTTTTCACTATTCTACTACCTATATTTTTACAGATAATGGTTTCGAAAATACTATATTTGTTATTAAAAAGTTGGCAACCCTAAAGATAAAGACATATTGCCCCCAACCCGACATAAATGCAAAATCTGGGCTGCTATTGAGAAAGGAGACGGAAACGATTCTATACAATCTTGGGCCCGAATGTAACGAGATGAAAATGGTGTGAATGAGTAGATTTAAACTTATCAGTCCCTCGTGATCCATAGTTTCAACAGTATCCAATCCAAATTCAGGCGGCGGTAAAATCCAAAGTCACAATTGCAAGTCAAACGTGTGAGCTCTTCGGAGATCTTCGGTGTCCAGTGTGAAAGCAAGGGTCGTAAAAGGTAGGCAGGGTCAGAATGTGTAAAAGACGTTCAGTGGTCGTTGAAACGATGCATCGAACTACGCATCAAAGACATGACGTCACACAAATCCTGCATCGCGCAATTAGAGTTTACCGCGCGAACGACATAATATATAAGACTATCCGACATCAACAGTTGGGCAGTCGGCCCGCCAGACACATCACCCGTCTGGTTGGAGGATCCTCCCTTTTCTATGGTGGATGAGTGAACTTTGCACCCTGTTCCTCATGCCCCTAAAGTGCAATTTGAGTTAATTACCTAGTACGATTTTTATTTTTGTATTTGTGTAATCATTAGTCAATTAATCGATAATCTCACGAAAACTATCGTTCTCTTATTTCTCAGCTTCCGGATTGAGAACTGCGCGATTTTTTAAATTCTAAGATAAAAAAAATATGACGATTTTTTTAGAACATATCTCAACTTATTACATCATCATTTCCCATTTCTTTTTCCGCTTTTCTGATTAATTCTTTGATTTCATAATTAGGTGAAAATACTGCAGGTGCTTTTCAAATCTTTTGTAACAATATTTGGATTTACAAGAGTGTTAATGGAGTTTCTTGCCCGTTCTTCGCCATAGGAACTTACACGTTTTGGAATTGGCAACTAGCTTCTTTCTAATCGACCTACTAGGTATTCAAAAGTCCCTGCATTTGGTTTTATTAAAATTAATTATTTATTTTGACATATTAGTCTCAAAGTTCGATGACAGAATTATATTTCAAAGGAAAATACAAATCACAAAGTACCTATGTGCTTTTACTTTCACTAGGATAAAGAACGAAACATCCCAAGCAATACACAACCTTATTCATGTTTCTTAACGGTCTATGTTACCATGTCATCAGTATTATTTTTTAATTAGGTACACTCTATTTTTTTTTTTCTACCGATGACCTTTTTATTGCGTTCGAGGTAGAATCGAAGTTGAGGTCGCATGGCAATATTTTCTTGTTTAGGTATGCTTTTTATTTGAAATTGGTTAGTATATTTTATTGTAACGAGCCACTCGTTCGTGACTGCACGTAAATCTTCAATGTTTTGTGAGAGAATAAAAAAGGGAAACGATCTATGCTATTATAACCTAGGCCTTTACAAGATATTGTGAAAACATTTTAAACGAGTAACGGTGGAGTTTCTTGCCCATTCTCCATACGAGGACTACATTTTGATACATTTTTTTTTTTTTTTTTTGTAAATTTTGACGTTCAAGAGTGCCTTTAATGTGCCTAATTGAAATAAATTATTTGGCTTTGACTTTAAGTTTGCCTAATTGCGTAACAGCATTCATTGCGTTATTTACGTTGTTGTGCAGACGAATTTTTCAAACCAATGAATTATTATTTAATTCAGGTTATAAACTATCTGTGTGCCAAATTTTATCCAAATCCGTTCAGTAGTTTTAGCGTGAAGAAGAGACAAACATACACACTCACAAACTTTCGGCTTTATAATATTAGTAGGTTATAGGTATAAAGTGTGATTTTATTAAGTACACAGTAAAATAGCTACAGGTATGACATAATCATAATTATGAGTACAAAGGTTTCTTAAGAAATAAGCAGTAGCTTTATTATGTCTAAAAGAGTGAACTCCATCAGAGCTCCAATATCCTGATGCTGTAAAGTCACGCTTTCCCCCCATGGGGTAGGCAGAAACTACAGAACGCCACCTGCTATGATCCTTACATAGACATACTCCTTTTGCTTCGTTGCTTACGCAGTCTAATCATCAGTTGAAAATTAAAAGCCATTTTAGCAGAAAAGAAGAGAACGCTGTATATCCTCTCGACGTAGTACTTCAACCGTCCATAATTACCTCTTTAAATTTAGCAATTTTGCATTGTGGAATGCAATAAATTATTTAGTTATTAAGTATCGTCTTTCAGGACACTCATAGTTATGGGAACAGGCTAAAATACGAACTCGGAAAAGTAGAAATAGTCAGACAATGGCTAGCTTCTCATGAGCTGCTGATGACTCATGTAATGTGCTGAAAGTACCTACTCTCTGGTATCTATTGATACTGATATCACCCACAAGTGCATTGCGTTGCTGTTATCAACGTGAAGTGCATTTATAGATAGATAGAATACTCGTCCATTGCTCTGTAATGTTGAGCAATAACACAGGAAAATTGCACAAACCTACCTACCTATTAGTGCTATATACCTACCGGCACCGTAGACAAAAATTACTTAATAATAGTAATAGTTATGGAGGCCTTCCGACTGCATAGAACGGTTTGCTTTCTTTCAACTTGTCTGCCAATTTGTTGACCGAGCGAGCGAAGCGTCTCTACATCGTCTGTATGTATATCTCTATAAGTCTGGAAAAAATTGCTTTCGTGTGTCCGTTTGTACGTACCTACAACCGATCGACGTATTTTACAACCGATCTGGACGAAACTTGGCATTCAGGTTTTACGATTTTTTTGCAATTTTTTGTCGCCGGGTTTTTTTATTGGAAGGGGGTACTTCCTCCAAAATGGGGCAAAAACACATAGGATACTTTTTATCCCGATATTCCCACGGGATCGAAACTTATGCGGGTGAAACCGCGGGGCGCAGCTAGTAAATAAATAAACCCGAAAAATTAACTAAGAAAGTTAAAGACTCAGGTAATCTAACAAATTGCATTTTGCTAATTGAGAAACTATAGCCTACTTGCGATTCTCCGTAGTACGAATAGTATGTGTAAAATATCTGGCTATTTGTGTTATCTACACTATTTACCTACCAATTGACGTGCATTAATCTCGCAAAAACTCGATAAATGGCTTGACCGATTTATTAATTTTTTTGTTTTGTTCGCGTCAAAACTGGGGTGTTTAGGGAAAAAAACAGGAAAAACCCAAAGGACCAGTCGAAAAAACAAAATTTTGTCTCACGTGGTACGAAGTTCACCGGGTCATCTAGTAATATTATAAAGAGAAAAGATTTATATTTTTGTTTGTAATGAATGAACTCAAAAACTGCTGGACCGATTTAAAAAAATATTTCACTATCAGAATACTATATTATCACTTGGTAACATAGGCTTTAATTTATATAGAGCCGCTGGCGGAAGCTATAGTTTGATTCTAAAAATACTTTGTAATCATCTAGCTTCCGCCAGAGCGGCTCTTTACAATGTGCAGTTTCCAATAGCCCCGGGAATAACATATTGTAGCGAAAAAACAAAACGAGATTAGATTAAGTCGACGGGGACTCGAACCCAAGACGTCATAGAACTCAAAATTCAAAAGTCATTTATTCAAACTAGGCTGAGAATCAGCACTTTTCGAACGTCAAAATTACATAAGACAGTCCCCCAAAACGCCCACCCTTCACCACTTCGTAGTGCTTTTGCTGGGAAGAAGAAGTGGCGCAACAAACTCCCCAGCAGCACAGCTGTCTGGTCAGTTAGAAAAAAAAAAAGATTATATACAATAGTATGCAAGATTACGCAAAACATAATTACGCAAAGCATAATTTAAATTATAAATTAATTGCCATATGACAGCTAGCACACGCCAATATACCAACCAAAAACATCGAGAACTATACTCAAGCAGAAATAAAAACAACTAAACGTAAACAATATTTAAAAAAAGAAAATATAGCCTCCAGGTATAAAGGGCGTGCCCGCTTACATAGAGCTGTAACTAGAAGTTATAATTGATAAACTAGGACCATCGCAGTAAAATAAATAATTGTCGAGGTCGCTAGCTAACCACATATTGCAATACAAATCATAAACTTGATTCTTGACTCATAAACTTTGCCATTTTTAGTTTTTCTAAACTACCCCTTAAAGGAGGATTGGGGGTTGTCAAAGTTTGTATGGAAGAATTTTAACGCGCGGTCTGATTAAGTCGAAACTCAGTATTTATACTAAAAACTGAAAATAAATAAAAACATATAAACCCTGTTATATGTTTTTATTTATTTTCAGTTTTTGAAAATTTACACCTATCGGGGTGAAAAGGGGTATTCATTTTTACAGCGGAGGATTTTACTGTGCGGCTTGATTACCTTGAAAATTGGTATAAATAATATATAAGTAAAATAATAGAAACGTTACAATAGACTTTAAAAAAAATATTAACACGCTATATTATTATGCTATGGGGGATGAGCAATAGGTATTGCATTATGTTCGTATTCTTCTAGGTAGGTAGGTAGTTTACCGCAAATTGTAAAAAGGCTAGCCAAAAGGTTAGAATATTGCAGATAGTTACGGATTTAACCTTTTAAAAGATAATCATCACGCTATAGCTTTATGGATCTAAGCAGTCAATCATAACAATATGTCCAAGGTGAATTTTGAGATAGGACAATAAGGGCACGTACATTAACCGTTGTCGATAAATGAAAACAGTCTTAGAAGACTGTCCTTAACTTTTTGAAACATGTTGAAATGCATTTACAGATTTTGAAAAAAAAAAAAACATCATCATCATCATTTCAGCCATAGAACGTCCAATGCTGAACATAGGCCTCCCCCAATGATTTCCAAATTGGCCGGGTGGAAGCGACCTGCATCGAGCGGGTTCCTGCGACCTTTATTAGGTCGTCTGTCCACCTTGCGGGTGGACGTCCTACGCTGCGCTTGCCGGTACGTGGCATCCATTCCAGAACCTTTCTGCCCCATCGGCCGTCAGTTCTGCGCGCTATGTGCTCCGCCCACTGCAACTTCAGCTTGCTAATCCGTAAAAAAAATTAAGCTAGTACAAAATAAACACAACTAAGCGCTTGTTTAAAACTATCTTCACGAACCAAAAAATAGTGGCTTGCTACTTCTCTGGCGGAAGAAGTAGCAAGCCACTATTGAAGTAAGAGTATTAAATATTCACAGTATTAAAATTTTTACTGAAAATTATAATGTATTAAATGACTTGGTTTGCTATGGTTGGGTAGCTGACCACAGTGACCACTGACTCAAACAAGCACGAATCTTTTTTCCTACTATTGTAATGATACAATTTTGAATATTTGTCAACCGTGCTAACTTTTTATAAATAAAACATGTTCGGTCTTTTTTCCGTGTAGAGGGCTAAATGGCAGTGGGATGGTGCAATATGTATATCACATGTGACCGTCCCATTAGAGGTCAAAAAAGTTCCGAGTTTCCTGTAGGTACCGTACATTCACCATTTACCAATCAGAGTGGTACAACCTGTGAACAGTGTATCCCACAAACACGATACTCGTAACAATTTGTTACGAGTATCGTGTTTGTGGGATACAATGATCAACCAATGATCGACCATTATGAATTTAGCAGATTACAAACTTTTAGCAAAATGACAATGGGATCGTGTTGGAATGACGAATTTATAAAAATAGCAGACTTGGACACAGTCCCACAATTGGACAAAGCAGAAACTGCTATCAAAATTAAATGATAAGCAAACTGTTAATTTTGTAAGTACTGCAGTGCAATAATTTATAGCTGATTAGTGACACAGGATATATTATAATTATAATTTACTTATGTAGGCTGTGGTTTCAGGATTATGACAAAGAATCTAAGAAGTATTTCAATTCGAAATAACAACATTATTGACATAGGATAAATAATATTAGTGTTATTTAGCAGTTTGATATAGAACTAGTTACATATTTTGAACATGAAAATATTTTAGAGGCTGTGCTACCGCACAGCCTCTAAAATGTTTTTCCACCACGCAAAGAATTAGACACTGTTATTCTGGCTAGTGTCGATAAAATCCGACCAAAAGATGAGAGTAACTAGGGTTGTCAACTATAGGCCCATTCAAGGTCACGTGTGTAATGTGTTTTTGCATTCAAAGTTATTTTTTGTATCTACTGATTCATCATTAGTCATTATGATGAATATGATGCAAGGTTATAAATATCCCGTTTTTATATACTTATTATAAAATAAACATAAGTATCATATTTAATAAATTAATGTATAAATAAGGAAAATAGAAAAAAAAACTAATTGTTCACGACGTATTTATTCTCAGTTTGTCGACGAGAAAGTACAATAAAATCTAAAACTAAACAAAGTTTGCAGGCCCTTTTCAAATGTACCCTAAAATATCTCACCCATCAATATAAATAAACATATTTTCACCATGTTCACCTTATAAATACTTAATAATAAAAAAAAACTAAATGTAAGTATAGGTACCACCCGCATATTAAACAACTAATCACAGATATAAACAATGTATTACAATAATGGCATACTTTAATTTGAATTAGCAACAAATTTTTGACAGAAAATATACACAGACAGTTTTTTTTATAAAAGACGGCTGTTTGAAACTACAAAAATATCTATATATTTCTCTATAATGTTACAAATACCGGAGTGAATCCTTTCAACATCTTCAAAATATTTAAGTCTCTTGTTTCCCAATTTCTTAACTTTCTTGTTGCTTACAATATTAGCAACCCTTACTCAAGATTGCCTTAACAATAGCCACTTATACCCCTTAGAATTAAGAATTCAAAACAAGAAAAGAGGCTTAGTAAACGTTAAAATAAAAGAGGAAAAAAGACTTAAATATTTTACAATGGCAGCTACTGACCTCATCCAGACGAAATTCTCTTTTCAAAAGCTTTGGCCGGCGCCATTTTAATAAAAACCTGTGTTTTAGGCTCAAATTACATTGCTGCGTAACGGAAAGGAAGCGATTTTTTTCGTACAAAGCATGATGAAGTTTATTTCAATACTGTTACATACATACTAGATAAGAGCCAAATAACAGGTCGCGCGTTTTCTGAAGAATTCTCGGTAATTCCCGCAGTTACACGCTCGTATCTAGTTTATACGTTACAACATAAATTAATATAAAGTTTATTTTGCTATGAACAATATTGTTACAAAAACTCGTTTCTATTCCGTTCCGGGGCAATTTAAATTGAGCCTTATAGTTCAAGACGAAATTGCAATCAAAATCCATTTCAATTAACTAATTACTTCGTTTTTTATACCTTATTGTTCTAGAAAATTCTTTAGTTTCAAAGGAAAAAGAGCCTTAAAAGTTTGTTGCTAATCGACACCATTACCTCAAAGCAAATGACACACTGCTGCGGGAAACAGAGCACCATTTACATAAATCTAAAAATACCCTTACAAAAATACATCAACATATGACAAACAAAACTGTACTTTATATTGTAGTGGCATATCTACAATATCGCAACCAACAACTCTTACACCGAAATCAGTCGAAAATCTAGCGATTACATTTGTATTCTATTCGCCAAAACAGTTGGCACAACGAGTCCCTATCACAAGGCATCTTTAATAACTTAACAATATTAAATTAATATTCATACAAACGCCTGAGACCTTATGAACTAAGGCTTATTGGGTTTCTACAAAAGAAAGGATAGGCATTACTTTCAAACATCCTCTCTAGAACGATGACAATTATTGAAGAAGTGGGCTAAGGGCTAAACAATTTAAAACCATGATTTCAATGACCAGTAATTGCATTGTCACAACGTTCTTGTTTTTTTAGCAAGTTAATTTAGTCCTGGTATCTTAACCATTTCCATCTCCCATTCAGGGATTGGCTTCATCTTTAACACTTTTGATAAACCAAGAATTTTGGAAACAAGAACCATTAAATGGTGTCACCACATTTACACGTATATCGTGCATTTCGGTGTGTTTGAAGACAATTGATTGCTTCCATGGCGTTTGTATGAAAATATGATTATACAAACTCTCGTATACCATATCATTAGACCTATACTATAATACTTCAACACGCAATGTGACAAGGCGACATTATGAATGAAACCTCCGACTATAGAATTAAGGGACATGTGTCTTTTAAATCACAGACTGTAGTGTTGCAAACACGTGTGACTAAACATTTCACACACGTTTTTTTTTTAAATTCAACACCTTCTTTAAAGCAAAGTACAGTTTCAAAAGCTTTATTTGACGTTATTTTGAGGACTCTCATCCAGGGCTTCCCCGCTAATTTCTTAGGTCGTCCACCCAGCTGGGGACGGCTTTGGTCAAGGCTTACGACTGCATAAACCAAGACATCAATGTTCGTTCATAAATGGAAATTTTCGACACAGCGAAGTAAAAATAGTGTCCTCTTCGACACGTGTCCCTTATTTCCACAATCTAAGTCTAAATCTATTTACTGTATTGGAATTGACACGTGTTGGTAACACGCCAGTGACTTACATAGTAGAATGTTTCGTTATATCACGAAACGCGATTCTGGACGCTCATGGAACTTTGTTAATGTAATGTGGTGCAATGTTTCTTGACCACGTTTCTGGTCTGATATGTTGGGCTTCCGAATTCCGAAATGAGTCTTTGAGCCCAGTTTAAGCTGAGAACCTGAATTATGAAGCCAGAACCTTGGTAATTTTTTTCTCCCGTTTTTTTAATACACATCTCCCAGAATTCCCTCATCTCCCAGTTTAACTTCGTGACAAATGGCAAGTTCTCATTCTAAGTTAGTTTATGGACTCTAATATCGTCATACTTATTACAAAGTTAAACTATGACGATACTTCTCTCTCATTCGACGTAGTATCTTCTGATGTTCCAACGGCACTAAATTGATTTTGGAGATTCCATAAAATTGAATAACGTTCTCACAGAATAAGTATTGCAATTAATCGTTCACACTTGTAGTATCCACACTACACATGCATGCTATGTCGATGTTGTAGTGCCATTTGTCATCGTTATGAGAACAAAACCTATGCAGTCACAGTTTATTCTATGTTTCCTTATGGATTCCCCGATATGGGGATATGTTATAAATATGATATGTTTAACGATAAAATTCGGTGAACACATTTTTTTATGGAATTGCATTCAACGGATGGACTGTGTGAAAGATGATATGGCCAGAAAGGGGGTGACTACCGAGATGACGAGAATCAGGGAAGTATGGAAGAAAAAGACGTTGCGCCGACCACGAATAAATTGGGATGAGGGCAAGACTGATGTTGAATTGCATGTCAATGTCCAGCTCAATGCTTATTTGATCAATAAGTAATTATTAGAATCGTGTAATGAAAAACGAAGATTCGTTTTAAAAAATATGTAAAGTAACATTGCCACAAGATTATAACTTCTTAAACGTGACTTAAAGTTTCAAGGTAATGATTAATAACGTTTGCATAACCATACACTTTTTGACGTTTAAACGTCTCTTAACTATAAGCAACATTTATAAGTTGTTGGGAATATTTACAAAGAAAAATATGTAAGTAACATAAAGCTTCAACAGATTGGCCTTAAACCAGTGCCACTGATCGCAGCTTCCGGCCAGACGCGGGCCGCAGGCGCAGTTATCAGAAAACATTTTAATTCTGCGCAATGTTTAATATTAAAGTGATAAAATTGTTTACATTTGTTTAATATAAATATTTGATAAGTTTGGTGGATAGTTGGAACATTCGGATTTTGATTTTGTCTATAATAATGATGATGGCACGAAAAAGATAGTTTTGTTGAAATTAATGATCAGCTTAGAATTTTCCTTTTATTTTCGTAATTATACCGTCAATATTTGGTCAATACCAAACCGAAGAGGAAAATGATACAATAAAACCTGAATTGTCAGGTTTTATTGTATCATTGTATTGTATCAGTTTGGTATAATTAATAAATGTACCTATAAATATACATAGGTACATTTATAAATTGAATTTAAAAAATTTACTCTCCTTTTGGGCTCCGCCAGAGACGGATATAAATAATGCTCCATTCTTCAGTTTTTTTTGTCGACTTTAGAAATAAAGGTGCCAATCGCAAGTACTTAATGTTTTCTTAAAAGAGGCAGCCAGTACAGCTTGGCTCCACAAATAAAAAGCAGGTTATGAACCCACAGCAACAACAGTGCATAGACCATGGCCATTATTAGTACCTTGCTTGTCCGTTAAGTCCTACAAGTAGTATTGAATCAATGGTAGATTATTAAGTGGACGACCTTTTAAATTGCTGGGACAGACTGGATGCTGGAACTTCAGCATCCAGTCTGACCCAGCTGAATGCTGTGGTGCAACTTGGAAGAGCCATATGTAAGTGGACTGAGAAAGGATGAGTCATCATCTCATCTACCTAGTCTTATCCTAACGGTTAGTCTGCAAGCCGACCCCATCGTAGTTAGGATAAGACTTAACTAAGTCTTATCCTAACTACGATGTGGTCGGCTTCCAGTCTAACCGCATTCAGCTGTATACCAGTTTTGGAGAAGGTATTGGAATACATGGAGCCACTGACCACCCCAACACAGTAATTGGGTAACATGATACTCCTTGGTAAGACTGGTTGTCAGACTTTCGGTTGTCTGACTACCTGTAACGACTGTCAAAGATCTACAAATTACAGCCGGGATCAACGGCTTAACGTGCTTTCCGAAGCATGAAGGTGGAGAAAGGCTCAGTAAATATATTAATTGCAATGACGAAGTCATGTTGTTTTATTTGTTGAGGGTATGTAAAAAAGATATCCCAGCCGACAAAGTAGTCATAAAATAAGTGTTTTTGATAACAGTTATACAAGGTGTTTTTTTTTAATATCCCATAACTCTAGGGTAGGAATGAGACCATGTCAAAGAATCAACTGGTTCAAAAAAAGTCACGGTTATTTATGTAGTTATTTATGTGTATTTTTACCCAAAGGTGAAAAAAAAACAGGCTATTTTTGTTCATAAAAAGAAAATATGACAACGTCGCATTTTCTTAGCTTTAAATATGAATGATTGGTTTGAATGAAAATGATTTACTGGTACTTGTCAATTAAACTTAGTCACACACATCATCGAAACATCGGGATTCTAGTGGTAAGTTTCTTAAAAATAATAAAAATTGAAAAATAATTTATATGCTAGTTGATTCTTTGACATGTTCTCATTCTTAAGGGATAGAAAATAAACATCTTGTATACAAGGTAGTTTCGAAGAAGACAGAAATTGTACAAATACTATGGAAAATGCAGTCATAACAGGATCCTTTTCTGCGAAAAATGCTGACAAATACCACAGCGAGACAAATCTTGGGATACAAGCAAAAATAAACTTTAAGACAAAGCCACCGTCTTTGTCTTAAAGTTTATTTTTGCTCTCTTATTAGTCTGCATTTGCATGTAAATTATTTATGGTTTAGTCTAAGCAATAATTCAGACTTATTACGTCATAAACTGAGGTCTGGCAGATGAGTCTTATTTGGACAGGAAGTTATTTATGTTGCACACGGATTTGTTTATTCTTTCAACTTCTGGCTTTTGCAGTTTTTCTCGTACTTTTTTATCGAAACAACAAAAGATGAAATACAGATGTACAAACTTATTAAATTGACTAAGTACCTATATTTTTCATTTTATTACAACTTATTGTTACTTAGGTTTTTAGCGGAATGACGTGACAGACAGTCCCTGGCAAACTGGGAAAGATGGACTAAGGGACTTATCACGATGCGTTCTGCGCGACCTACGGTCCGGTCAAATCGAACATAATATAACATACATGTTCGAGTTGACCGGACCGCAGGACGTAGAACGCATACAGTGTGACAAATCCCTAAATAGATACATATAATTTATCATCAAGAATTGGTGCAGAACAGAAAAAAAATTAAGAAATAAAATTATAAGAATAGGTTTACCCAGCAATTAAATAATTTTAGAGCCAATAAAATGAGAATTTGTTTGTAATTTAATAAATCGTTTTGATTCCATAAGTTCACTAAACTCAAACATTCATCTCTTATCTAACTCAAAGTTCCATTGAGTAGTTCCACTGATACTTTGTTACGCCAAGTGGTAGGTAAGCACAGTCATAGCCACTATAAGCTAATCTCACTAGTGCAAACAAAAAAAGCATTACTCATCTCATAAGGTATGCGTAAGATTACGGTAGTTTCGAAGTGAGGGTATTCCCTCTGGGACTTGGAGGCTCGTAAGGAATATTGTAGCTAGGAGGAGCTAGATGGTGCTGATCCACGCGTCATGTTCGTGAACGGGCGCCGTTAGTTGAGACTGGTCATCTCTATCTGCCAGGGCTTATTTTTAATCTTATATTTTTTACATTGTTCTCACATACCTATAGAAGCAACAAGAGTAATGTACCCAGGATTTTGTAATTTCTATATTTAAAAGAGTGTCCTTGGAGTTTCTTGCCCGTTCTTCTCCATAGAGATCTGCGTTTTGGAATGGGCCACTAGCTTCAACTTTCTGACTAACTGACTGACTCTTTGACAGTTCAAAAGTGCCTGTATTTGGTTTAATTGAAATAAATGCTTTGAGTTTGAGGATGTAGTACCTATAATTATTGTTTACACTTGTTTTGTATCGGATGGGTGAACATTACTGGGGAGTATGTTATAATGTTGTTTCTTGGTCCCAGTTATTTTTAAAGGCAACGTTGAAATGTGGACGATATTTGGGGCTGTTATTAGAAACTTACACGTTTTAGTAATACTGCTTCCAAAAAATGAAAGCGGACTTCAAATAGACAATCACAAAGAACTGTTTTAAAGTAGGGAACACTGCTGTTATTAACCCTTTATAAGGTACTAGCTACTCATGCCACCATGAATTTTTTGGCATGGATTGGTCACCAAAATCAAACCTATGATCTGACATTTGGTAATGTCATCAAACTTAAAAGAGGTACATACCTCTCGACACAAACAGTGCAATTCAACAGTATTCCAAGCAACACCTCTTTTTTATGAGAAAATTGCATCAATAGATAAATAAAGTATAGGTACTTAAAGTGCAGTATTATCGCATACACACGAGCATTAATAAAAACCTGTTCACCTAACCCAACCCTAAAAGGTTCTCAAAATAATAATTGTTGAAGCAACTTACAGAAGCTTGACATTCTGAAAGTCACGGTCCAAAATGTCAGTTCAGAAGTAACCTTATTAGGTGCAAACGAACTCGGTCTAGACGGGCACTCGAATATGAAATCTAGATATAACTTACTTGAAATTTTATACTGCTTTGTAATAAATGGCCGTTGGTTGAAGGCATCTTCAACTGGCCCGGTACAAAAAATATGTTAAACATGTTTGTTTTCGAAACACAGGGCAGGTTTTGTTAAGAAGAACAAAGCAGTTAGTTTTACCTTGCTTAATACGTTGATCGTCATCCACAGTCGGACAAGGGCAGAACCTTATCCCTATTAACTTGGGGTTGGCGCATCCCAACTTTTTCTTTAACCATCTTTAACAGCTGTCACCTCAGTGCTTACTTCTTTATTCCCTTATTTTTACTCCTACTAGTAATTGGACATCAGACACTAAAAACTATCATTTGCGATTGTGACGTTTTGTTCCTACCCTCTTCAATGTAGTTTGTTACTTTGCCAAAACTAGTGTAGCCTTTTTCGTTCAATTAAATTTCAACTTCCTGTTTGTATCTAGCTATCTATAAGAGGAGACCAAAGAAACTATGGATGGTCTGTGTGAATGATGATATGGCTAGAAACAAGGCTAACTACTGAGATGACGGCTAATAGAGAAATATGGAAGAAACAGACAAGTCTATTATTCAACAGAGGTCCTCTAAACCACATCAATTTTAAAAAAATACGACGTATTCCACAACAAATCCTACTCGATTCGCTGGGTTCGTTTCAACCCGACCGACCATATAATTTCTCAAGCTCACAAATGCCGTGTAAACTAATGGATCAATTCTTATAATGAGCCCATATCGATTGGTGTCAGTGAGGTGTCGTGTCCTACGTTATTATAGCATTTTCGTTGAAACACGTTATTGTAGTATGGGTTGTGCAGTGTGCTGTATTGATTCTATGTAGCAAGGTTCCAATGGATGTTTTACAAACTAATATTTACTGTGAAAAGAATGGCAGACTTCTTGAGAATTTAAAAGTGCTTTTCAATTTTCTGATTGGAATAAATGTTTTGACTTTAAAACGAATACAATGCACTGCTTTCCAGTAACATTGTAACATTCACAACTTTTTAATAAGTACGCACGCAAATTGGTTAGTTAAGAAATATACCTACCTCAAATGATACTGCAGTGTCTTTGCGGTTCGAATAAACCCATTCAAATTCTTCTATGGTCGATTCACACCCCGGTCCGAAACAGCCTATTCCTAAGAGCTCTTCGGCGTTTCACACCGCGGTCCGAACCACTCGTGGTGCGAAACGACGAAACACCCACATAATATTACGTAAGCAAAAGCTGCTGCACTCTTACAAAAAACCCATAAAACTTTCATTAAAAAAAAAGTGTGCCGTCCGGCGGGGGACCCCCGTCAGGAACGAAGTCCGCACACACGCACACATATACACACATTCGTATATATAGAAAGAGACGGAGAAAAAGCGTCGCGGTCTCGTTAAGGAAGTTCATTCCAAAAAAAGGCATCAATGAATGACATAAATGGAAACAAAATTGCAAAGAAATAAAACCCACAAAAAGCCAACGAAAGTTCAAGTTTTGTTCTTCTTTTACATTTTCACCTATCCTAAAGTTACCGAGGGATGCTTTCTCTCTAGTCTCATCTAAGTATTTCTACAATGTATTTTTTTATAACAGGTAATCGTTTTATATCGGCTTCACGAAGGTCTGCAGTTTACTGTGATAGGATTGCGTGCGTGCATTGCGTGTGTTTATAAAATACGCTGAAACATCAATATTGTACAACCCTTGTATTAAAAGGTAAAATAATTGATTCCAACATAGCATAATATTATGCCTGTATTCCCCGAAGAGGAGGGTAGGCCCTTAGACAGAGGTGAAAATCACACCCATATCGTCGGTTATTTTTAAGTCACATGTAATAGGACAGGTGACTGTTGCCTGTAACCGGCCACAAGTTTCAACTCCGAGCTGCTGCTGAGAAATTCCAAACCAATTTGCCCCAAGTCGTAGATCGAGCACTCCTTGCCACCAGTCACGAGTTCACGACCAGTCCAACGCGGCATATATATCAGTTTAAATAACATCGAAATAACTTTGAACATAAAAACAATAAAATACATGCACGAGAACTTAGGGTTTTAAATCACGTGAGAGTATGATCGCATAGAAAATTTCTTCAATTAAGGTCAAGAAATCATATAAATACCAAAACGAGTTATTGATCTAAACCAGACGATATTTGTGCAGGTGTACTCGTATAGCGTCATGGCGAAATTAACTGACTATGAAAAGAAAAACATTGAACTGTTTGATGATGTCCCGGTAGAAGAAAAAGAAATGGCGGCATCTAATCTAGGTAATATCAGAAGGCTGTGACTCAATGCTTTGGAAAAAATCATATAAACGAGATCAGGACTATGACAACTCTTGCAAACAAAAAAACTATGAATCATCTTAATCTACAACTACATGGAATTAAACTTTTTATACTAATAATAGATCTCTAACTCATCATTTTATAACTCAAGAGAGAATTACTAGGTGTTACTCATCACTTCTAAATGGAGGCATTTGCCCAGTTGCCCCAAATTCTAGATGTCTAAAAAATGCTCCTGTCTATTAAATCGATGACATCTGTCGCTAAAATAGTCTGGGGTCACAATCCTGACAATTAGACCAATTATAAGCTAAGGATGACTAACATAAGATTGATTGAAAATCTCCAAATGGATTCTTTGATATATCTGCACTTTTTTGTAATAAAGCAGAAGTTAATTTTGATTTCCATAGTGAAGAAAGAGAGTGGAAAAGGCAAGGTGACGGAGAGTGAGACAGAAGGTAAGACATGCAACGCAAAATATGGAATATAACTTTTTTTTCGGTTCTCAACCGAATCTAATCTTAATCTGCATAAACCTATCGAAAATGGAACAGAAATCGTTCGTGCTATTAGTAAAAGAGTAAAACTCAACGTCTCAAGAAAGACTGCCAATTTATAAAACTGACGTAACAGAGACTTAAAATCATGAACCATTGGTCAAGTCAGGGTCGATAAGGCGATAAAAGTAACGTAACCTGGCAACGTCCCAACGACTTTTGGCAGGAGAGAATCCGAGCCATTTTGAAACCAGGGTTAAATAACAAAACTGTAGGGTGATTTGAACAGGGATCGAGGAGCCAATTTATACTACATAGAAATTAACCTAGTTGGAACTGAATGTTATGTTGTAGCCTTAGTTATTTTAAATGGAACTTGAGAATGTTTGACCTTGAAAGTTGCGAGACAATGTCTTAAAGAAAAACTTGAGAATTGCTGAACTAATTGTTGATTTGGTGGCTTTTAATTTTTTACGTTGTCAAAGCATTGTATTTTTATCTCTGAATTTGGTGTGCCCCTGCCTATAACAAACATTGAAGCTGTCATAGGGATGCCTATTATCCTGAACACAAAGGGATATATAAAACGTCCTTAAACAATTAAAAACACCACAAACAGTTAAAATAGAGATAAGTTAGATTCCCCAGATAATCTTTTCAAAATAAACTACAAAACTGATCAATATCAGTTCCGCCTTTTACTGAAGATGATCATGTAATAAGCAAACACGAGCGACTAGCCCGGACAAAATAAATAAACATGAACAAAACATAACTTATATAGCTATACCATTACGGAGCAAAAAAAAAGGTTTCAATTTCTACTTCTGACGTTGTTTAAGTGAAGTTACTTGGATGTAAGATGTCCTTAAAATATTTATGGCAATTTACAATACAATACTGTGTCAGCCCAAACCCTTCGACCCCGAGAGCTATAGACGTTATTTACCACGTACTTAGGCTAAGCGTTATTTCTGTCACTGTCGCACAACTGTCAAACTAAATGTGCCAGGTAGAGACGGGACAGGGGAGGTCGCACCAGGCGGCGGTCGAACTAGCGACACACGGGGTTGCGACAATCGTAGCCAGAATCCGGCAGTTGGGACTCGAGGTGGCCTTGCACAAGTCCGAGGCCATGTGTTTTCATGGTCCTCGGAATGCGCCACCGTCGGGTTCCCAAATAACGGTAGGAGGGGTTCACATCGGCGTCGAGTCGACGATGAAGTACTTGGGACTCGTCCTCGACAGTCGGTGGAACTTCGTGGAGCATTTCCGACGTTTGGCTCCCAGACTGGACCGGGCCGGGGCTGCCTTGAAGCGGCTCCTGCCCAATCTAGGGGGTCCAAACGCCTCCTGCCGGAGGCTATACGCGGGGATCGTGCGGTCCATGGCCCTGTACGGGGCACCGGTGTGGGCGCATTCGTTGAGGCGGCGGCCTGCCCGCCGGTTGAACGCGTCCCAGAGGGTCATGGCCACCCGGCTGGTCCGGGGATACCGCACGGTCTCCGGTGAGGCGGCGAGCCTCCTTGCCGGATTGCCGCCATGGGATCTGGAGGCAAAAGTCCTCGCGCATATTTGGGAGTGGCGCGGGGAGGCGAAACGCCGGGGCTTGACTCCGATGCCGCGAGAAATCGCGGCACAGCGGACAGAGCTCCGACGGGATCTCATGGCGGCATGGAGAGTACGATTGTCGCAACCCAGTGCTGGGCACGCCACTATTGCGGCGATAAGTCCCCTCTTTGAGGAGTGGCTGGAGAGGCGCCACGGCGTCCTCACCTTCCGCCTGACGCAGGTCCTCACCGGACATGGCTGTTTCGGGAGGTACCTGTTTCGGATAAGGCGGGAGGAAACGCCCGGGTGTCATCACTGCGTGGATCGCCCGGAGGACACGATGGAGCATACGGTGGAGGTATGCCCGGCTTGGGCAGAGCACCGCCGTGTCCTCGTGGAGGCGATCGGTGGCGGGGATCTCTCGCGTCCGGCCCTGGTCCAGGCCATGGTACGGAGCGAGAGGGCATGGGAGGCCGTCACCTCCTTCTGCGAAGCAATAATGCTCGCAAAGGAGGAGGCGGAACGCGTGAGGGAGAGGCAAATTTCGCGCCCTCACCTAGCCGCCGCAGGAGGAGACGCCCTGGGCGTCGCGAATCGATTGCCGATTCCCGGCCACCGTAGGCGCGGGCTTGCGGACGGTGAGCAATGGGTAGCTCGCCGTCCGGTAAGGACCAGGCCCGGGTCGACGGCGCGTTGTGTTCCACGCGCGCCTCAAAGAGATGTCAGCAAGTGAAGGGGTCCGATGAGACCATTGCCTGCCGGGGTTGCGGGATTAGTCCGAAAGGGATACCGTGGCCCCCTGGCATTGCACAGGCAACAGAAGGAACACGGGTGGGTTTTAGTCAGTAAGAGTCTGACACGCCCTCCCGCTCCACCCAGAGCGGGAGACGTCATTTGATGATTTCCCACCCAAAAAAAAAAAAAAAAAAAAGGTAGAGACGGGAACATGACTAAGTCAAGGCACGAGCTATTATAGATCACGGCCTGAGACTCCCAATAAAAGTGCCCGCACGGGTGACGATATGAAAATACTTTCAGCACACCCTAATTACCTATGCCTCATACCAACCTGCACCTTTATTGCGAAGTATATTGCTAATCCATTGCTTCACGTGTTCGAAAAATTTTGTCTGCTCAACAACGTAATTAACGCAATGAATGTTATTGAACTGTCAAAATTAAACGGATTGTGATTGCTCGTGTGTTACCCAATTAGGGTACTGGGTACTGGGCAGTTGTAGCACATCACTTCTGCTAAACCAGGACCTTCTGGACTACTGTGAAGCATTGTAACTCATTTAAATGTAATAATAATTCCACAGTCAGGACTCTACTGGAAACATGAGTCGGGCAGCCGGGACTTTTTGCTGACGATCTTAAGGAAACATTACTTCGCTTTAAGTAGTGTCAACGCTCGATAATACTTGGAATTGTACACGCATCGTATGAGGTAAGTATTGAATAAACTTGTTCGTAAAATCGGTTAGCAGACTGCTTTTTCGTGAATGACTTTATGTCAGAAAAAAGACGGTAGCCGAAAAAAATTAACTGAAATAATCCTATATTATAAATTCGACAGTGAGGTTGTTTGTTTGTTACGCTTTCACTCGAAAACGGCTGAACGGATATGGAGGAAATTTAGCACATGGGTAGACGAATTAATACTAATTCCATGCTGCCATGTCATTATTCTTGCTCCTTCTCGCTTCTTGCTTGCTTCTTAATACGAGTACATACGTACTATACATGGAATTAGTATGAACTTTCCCATACTATTAAATGAGCATTCTCTATTTTAACCAGAGCAGAGCTCTTTCGCCTAGGTACTACCTATTATATAAAAGTTCATAAATGTTTTAATTAACGTCTATAATATGATATTGTAGCGGTTACACCGCCACATATGAACTACGCATCAAAGACATGACGTCACACAAATCCTGCATCGCGCAATTAGAGTTTACCGCGCGAACGACATATATATAAGACTATCCGACATCAACAGTCGGGCAGTCGGCCCGCCAGACACAACACCCATCTGGTTGGAGGATCCTCCCTTTTCTATGGTGGATGAGTGAACTTTACACCCTGTTTCTCATGCTCCTAAAATATGCTGTTGATGTCTTTATACATTATTGTTTCGATTCAATACTAGAGAATTATCAACACTTACATAAAAGAAAATTGCAAGGTTAATCCGAGGAGCTTATCTTGAAACCTTACCACCTTTATATTGGGAGAAGCCGTACAAACTACCAGACGACGAGACGCTCCAATGTGATGAGATGTTTTCAAATAGCTTCTATATCGTAGAATCGATTGCGGCAATAAAATAAAACGTTCCGAGTCTGGAGTTCAAAGGAATCTCAAGAGTTTTGGATGTAATCTGGAAGATCAACGGGTTTTCATGTACAATCTCTTGTCGTTTTAACTACACGAGAGAAGCAATTCAATTTTATTCATAAACAATTCAGCTCATGCCATGTATGGTACAAAATACCCAGTCAGCAAGGAGGCAGCGAAGCTGACTGCCCAGGGACTTAGCACATAATTTCAACGATCAATCAACTATTCTTATTTGTGCCACGTGAAAAAAAACTACCTGAACCTGTCATGTGGAAAACCTAATGTGCAAATCTGAAGGCCACAAACCAGCTTCCACAAAAAAATCTTCAACCGGCCATGAAGACCATGCGATCGTTCAAGATTGATCGATATCTAACCGTTATTACTTCATTACAAGAACAAGGCTACAGCCCACACCAGTTTTTATTATAAATCTCAATGAAGCATCATTAAATTGGAATAACTTCGGGACCTTGGCACAGGTCAAGGTAGTTTATGAATGATTTGATTTGATTTGACATGACGTGGCTGCCGCTTATCTGACCTCCACAACTCAGTTACTGGGTAACATGATACCGTAACGACTGTCAAAGATCCATGAATGACAACCGGGACCTTTAACACGTGCTTTCCGAGGCACGGTGCGGTATGTAAAGATGTTAAGATGGTCCACCCTCGGCAAGTGTAGCTCCTGATCGGTGCGGCTGCCGCAGCCACAGGCCCCTCTCGGCCGTGATATGAAAACAAAAATGCCAGCCAACGTTGGATAAGAGTGGCCATGTATCGAGCTGAGTAGCGTACAATGAAGGATACTTCAGTTCAACAGAAGACAGCTAAATGATACTAGGTAGTAAAGCCAGAAACATTTAACCCCAACTATCTATGCCTACAGTACGTCGAATTTTGCGGCAGTTCAGCAACCCCTAGAAATCATTATAGACGTTACGCAATCATAAAACACGTGGATGTAACCAAAAGTACGAATACAGAACTGCCATCACAAAACATATGATATTCAGACATGATATTCCTCCTGAAAACCCGTTACATTTTCTTATCCAATGCGAGACCGTTCCGCATTATTGAATTGCAGATGAAAGGTAACAGAAACAATGTTTTTTCAGTCTTTTGGAGTACGCATTAACTGTGTTTAGTGGAAGAAAATTCTTGATGTTCTTTGCACATTGTTCTGCTGATTTTTTCTTAGTACTAGTTAGTGAAGGTTATGTCGAACAACCGACAGGTATGTATTTAATTTACTCTCGGGTTAGTTTCAATGAAATACCTTTTGATGGTCGCGAGACAAGCCTCGTGCAGACTGGCGCAACGTGACACCGGTATTTGTTCTACCGTGACGGCAATCTCCACGAGGCTATATAATATCCTTCTCCGCTTTCGTGAAAATCCGCCCATGCTTTTTTTTCCACTGTCCTTTTCCACCATTATAACAAATTCCTACTTCAGCTACAAATTCACATGACGTAGCCTATCACGAAACCACAAGAGCATCAACTTATCAACACCGGCTTATCTTATCAACCCTTGAGAGTTATCTAAAGTAGGTGCTCACAGACAACAAACAAGCCAATAGGGTAACATTACCTCAGGCTCGAATGAACTACAACCTAGTTATAGTTACCTTTTCAGGGATATTAAACGAAAACAGACAGCTTGACGTGCTGGTGCTACTGTATCAATGGTAGTTAATCTAGAGATTCTTTGACATTCAAAACTTTTTCACAAAAAATAAAACCGACTTCAAAAAAAAAAACACTACAAAGTGAAAAATAACTTTGATTTCGGAAGTCGGTGTTTTGGGTTTTTTATTTTCGTATTTTTGCCACCGACTTCCGAAATCAAAGTTATTTTTCACTTTGTAGTGGTTTTTTTTTGAAGTCGGTTTTATTTTTTGTGAAAAAGTTTTTATTTTTCACTTTTTAGTTGTGGTACCAACACAAAACCCCCACAAAAACTTGAATACCAAGTAAATTACAGTGACAGGAACTATTAGGATATCGTCCACATATACTAGGTGGGAAAAATATATATTATTGAAGCTAAGTCAAAAACCCCTCATCAGATCTTGACCAAATTTATATGGGACCAATTCTGAAGTATGCCCTACCAAACAAAAAAATAATCATCAAAATCAATTCATAATTGGCGGAGTAATCGCGTAACAAACATACAAAAAAAAAAAAAACATACAGCCGAATTGAGAACCTCCTCCTTTTTGAAGTCGGTTGAAAAGTGCCTTTTATGTGCCTATTTGAAATAAATTATTTGACTTAGAGGACGATTAAGTTGGTGCTACAAATCGTAACATTGTGAGATCTGCAATCAAGCCACTTTACAAAAGTTGCAAAGTTAATACTTTAAGTACCTACAGCATTATTTTGATAGATGACGTTAATAAGGCTTCACTTTGTTTAATTTTATGGGCGATTCAACACAGCTTTGGATACTATATTATAATTTCTTTCAGATTTAGCTTTGGTCATTTCTGACTATGCAAGCAAGATAACAACATTAGAGAATACAACAGTAGGTCCTTGTATTTCGGGGCTCATGCAGTATTACCTATCCTCACATAATGTTTTGGCACTAACAAACGTCTATTAAGAGGGAACAGGGCCTGCGAGGAATTTGAAAAATAGGTATTTGAAGAAACTATTGCCATCGTCTTATATCAAGTCTGGCCCCGTAGAGTGCGATAGGGAGATGCAGCTCAGACCGAATGTATCACAAAAATAATTGACGAGATCGACGTTTCGTAATTCCCCTGTTTTTCTCCTCGAAAACTGAGTCGAGTCAATTATTTTTTACATTAAAATTTTAAGAAAGAGTATGTCTAGGTTCCTATCATTTTCTTTTATTTAAAAACTTTTCGAATGGTAGTCCTCTAATCACGGCGGTAAAAATGGGGCATTTTTGTAATTTTTGGAGGGTCATATTTTCTTTACCAATAAGTTGCTGAAAAAAAGGAAATAACAGGGACGTATCTACAGCTGACCTTGATTTTATTTAAAAAAATGATTGCTCTAGAAGCATTATTCAGGAAGAAAAAAGGGGAACACATTTGTATGGAGAATCGCAGGCCCTGTTCCTCTTAATGTTAACTTACTAAAAGCATCTTTAGCATCAACGTGAAACAAAATGTTACGACATAGGCTTAGAAATGTCCTAATTAACATACCAGACCTGGGTCAATGCTATCTGAATCTACAGCTAATAATATAAACACAGCAGTTTATGTTAATACGGTGCAAACTGACGGACAAGACAAATAAGTTGTTTTGAGAAATCTAGCAATTGTTTCAGAAAATAACAAGAATAAAACCTGATTAGACCAAGAAAAGCAAGCGAGTTGGTAAAGAAAAACTTCATATGTATAACAAGATCTCAAAAATATTATCATTTTGAGCACTAAAACACGAATCATTTTGAAACCAGTAAAATAGATATTTTAATTATTGAAACATTTGAACTACATGAACTTTCTCTAACGGATGCTATGACCACAATATTTTCAGTCGATGAATTCATTCTATCGCTCAGAGTACAGAGATACGTCAATAACTCTTTTAGACTTTAGAAGCATCATATTTTATCCAGTTGTATTGGATATGGAGCCCACCACAAAAATAGACATTGGCAGAACGTTGTTTGATGGCACAATATCGCTGAAATCTCCCGGAGATATTGAAAATTAACAGACGTCAAAAATATTTGTATGCAATGCAGGAACTCACAGTCGACCAGTTTAAAAAATTCGTGCTAATGTGAATTCTTAAAGGGTATCTTTGGTTTGTCGACGCGTATCGAAACCTACATAAACGTTCCAAGATTTGAATAAGTCAAACTGCCACTGTTTATCAAATTCTAAGGTGGTATGATCTCGAAATTTCTGAGAGCAGGACGGTTGATTTCTAGCCATAATACCTCGATTATAAATTGACTGACCAAACCAACAACAAACAACAACCAATCTAAGTTGACACAAAAAAGACAGCAGAATTAATTTAGACTTTCAGAAAAGTACACAGACAATGCAATCAAATCGAACCCACGGTGATAGACACATACAAGCTAATACGATTTTAAAGGACCAATCGATAGATGGAACATGGCGATTACAACCATAAATTCAGTGAACATGACAAAAGATAACTGCCGACGTAATTACATTCAAATGAAAGTAGACACGTTTATCAGGTACTCTAACCGTACTTGGAGAAGTATCAACAAAAATATATTTTGGGAAGTAAAGTAGATAGCGCATTTATTTAGTGTTTTAGGATGCATTAAGTTTTATAATGCCTAAAAGTATAATAATGATCCACTGCAGTAAACAAAATCAGAAAAATACATATATTATATTCCTTAGGATAAAATATGCTTGTTAGATAGTGTGTTGAAAACATAATACAAATAATTTGATACGATAGAAAAAAATCACGAAGATACTACAAAAACTTATTTTTTTAAACTCTCGCTAACAGGCGTGACGCGACTTTAATATAACTATTTCTAAGGAAACTTCACGGTAGAACAATTAGCGGTGTCACGTCGCGCCAGTTTGCGGGAGCCTTGATACCCTGATTTATCTCGTTCTGACACGAAAGAACAAGTGCTTAGCATGCACCACCTCCATCCATCACATTCTATCATACATGATTATGGTTATTAAGGTACCTATGCGCAGCAAGTCTTCTCCTTCCAATTAACTAAAAAAATCCATCATCTCAACATTAACCCCATTTCCAGCCATAGCATCTTTCACACACAATCCATCCAATTTTTCTTTGTCTGCCCCTACTCATAAAGCCATCGCACATTGCTCAACTTTTTCATAGGGTAAATACTAAATTATTATTTTTAACGAACAGACCAATAAGGACATGCACCATTAATTCGCTGGAAGTGCAAACTTTACGGTCTAAAAATTAATAGCCCTATTCTGCCCTGCTAGCGAAAGGCGCTATCTCTGAGATACGGCCTTTTAGTTTTTTTACCATTCAATGGCTATAACAATTTCGCATCTATGAGCCAAATACCGCATCTAACAATAAAACATTTTTTTTTTAAACACAAAGTTTTTTAAATCCTTGTTTCCTTAGATTACAATTTACAACAAGTCAATTTTCTCAAAACTTACTCCGATTGAGTAAGCAGTATTGTAGTCTTCAAACTTCGGACGGTAAGACTACCGAAGTAGCAGGATTGAATGGATCATGGTCGTATCCGATTCTGGATGAATCAAAAAGTCTGTGTTCGAATCACTAACTAGTTCTTGCTGTTCTTAGTATCTTTAGCCATTCAAAAAGTGACCATTCTCAGCCTTAGTTGGGGATGAATGGTTTTTATTATGATTTTATTAATGGACATTTTCTGTATTGAATCCCGGTAAAAAAACTTAAACGGAAACGTTTTTTATCCCGCGTAGCTAGTTGTGAGATGTGAGTGTTACTGGAGTGATTTGAAAAGCGTAAACAATCAGTCGACCCACTACTAATATTGTTCTTGAAATCATGACTCGAGTTACAATAGTATTTTAGGAATTCTAATCTAAAAGCCATATATTATGAAGTGTTAACGCACACTCCGTATGAGAATCAGATTTCTTTCACAGTCGGTAAAGTTTGTTTATTTAAGGCTACGATAACCGACTTTACGAGTGTGATCAGGTCTAAACAAGTAGTGTTAAGAGGGAACAGGGCCTGCGAAGAATTTGAAAAATAGGTAGGTATTTGAAGAAACTATTGCCGTCGTCTTACCTCAAGTCTGCCTCCGTAGAGTGAGATGGGGGAGCAACAGCTCAGACCGATTATATCACAAACATTTTGACGAGATCGACGTTTCACATTCCCTTTTTTTCTTCTCTAACACTAATTCAATTATTTATAGATACAATTTTTAAGAAATAGTATGTCTAGGTTCCTACCATTTTTTTTAATGTTTCGTGTGTGTTTTGTTTCCTGATTAGAATCACGGCGGTAAAAATAGTGCATAATTGTAATTTTTGGAGGGTCATATTTTCTTTACCAATTAGTTGCTGAAAAAAGGAAATAACAGGGATGTGTTTACTGCAGACCTTGATTTTATGAAAAAAAAAAATTGTTATAGAGGACTTATTCAGGAAGAAAAAGGGAAATACATTTGTATGGAGAATCGCAGGCCCTGGGGGCCAATTCTCGATTTTAGAGATGGTGTCGAACTCGACAAAAATTTCTAATGACGTCATTTTTTCGACAAATTTTAAAAGTTGCTATTCTGGGTATGTCGAATTCGACATTTGTCGAAGGCTAACGTTAGAGTTCATGTCGAGTGCTTCTGAGCAGTAGAGATGTCATGTCGATTGTAGAGATACGTCATTTCTGAGTGAATTCTTTGAGTTTTGGATTGTACACTGTGTTTTCTTTTCTTTAATTTTTGAATAAAATACGGCCCTGCATCTCATACCTACGGGAAATTCGATTTATACTCTTTGATTTGTGCATTGTGTTTTCTTGAAACGACGACCTTCGCGCAAATAACAGACTCTGTAATTTGTGTACCCACGATTGGACTTGAAACCACTGAAAGATGGACGAGTTTATTAGCATTTTTATCTCGGAGTTGTTGGAAAGTGCGAGCAACTGGCCAATACACGGCGACAACAGCGCACTTATCCCACCGTCGATATTTACGACTTGAGCGAAACAGAAGTCATTAAAAACTTCAGATTAGATAAAGATTTAATAAGGGTTCTAATAGATCTATTGGCTCCTGTAATTCAGGATACCACGAAAATAGACCTGAAAACGAAGGTAAATAATCGTCTGCTTCATAATTTTATTAGTCATGTATAACTGTTCACTAAACTAACCTTACCCACCAAAAATACTAATTGCACACCCTAAAAAACCTAAATTAAAAAATTGAGAAATGTAAAACAGCACCCAATAATGATGTAACACAGAGTACATGTAAACATAACAAAAGTTTTGAAGGAACCGCAAAAAGGCGCAAATTCTGACACTGACAGACAGTCAACTTGTCAAACTGATTATTTTTACACTAAACGTTTCATTTTATACTTAAATAATTAGGTTTAGTCAGCGTTTTAAAACAAAATCATTCATTAACTCATAGCTACCTAAAACGGAACGTGCGATTCTTCATAATGGTAACATTATCTTCACTCGACTCGACATTTTCGTGACATTTATTTCTATTTTGACTGAGAATACGGAATTCTGCTCAATTCGACATTTTTTGGTAGAGATAGAGATATTTTTAATAGACATAGAGATAGACTTACGATCTCGAACTCGAGATAAATGGCGAAAATCGAGAATTGGCCCCCTGTTCCCTCTTAATGATTGGGAAAATCATATGTTAAATTAGACCATTTTCTTACAACTTAATATAGGAATTAGGATTACTTAATATAATTTTTATATTACATAGTGAAATTAATTTGTTAAGTTATGTCTAACGCGAATAAAAAACTTAGAATCACGCAAAATCTATCAAGCTTATTTTTCTGAAACGTTCGCCATTTTAAAGATATTTTAAGTAAGTATTAATATTTTAAAATACCTTTTGTTTGATGTACCTATAATAAATTAATAATGCGTCTTATTTGGGATAGCGCTACTGGCTGGACATACGACGCGTTGCGTGAGCTCAGCACAGAACACGCAAGCTAACCACTCAAGGTCACTGGCATATATCTGCGTCTTAAGAAACACCTGTGTGCCTAATTAACCCTTCGGGGAAAAAATGATTAATCAATTTAAAGTAAACTAAACTTTGTTTGTTCAAAGTTTGTTGAAATACATGAAACGTTACTATGTCGACGAAATTACGTGTTTATTATATTCTAAAACTTTACTCCTAATCTGAATTTGTCTGCGTCAAATTGGTCGGAGATTTTTCAAGATGGCTACTTCTTTACAGGTTAAAAATCAAGTTAAGCTATCCACGGTCAGTTAAACTGATCAGTTGGAACTGACGTACACACGGCTACATTATCAAGCTATACATTTCCAATATAAGCTGACCTGTCATTGTACGGAAATCCTATACTTACAATGCGAGATCAGCTTATACTGGAAATGATCAAAAGCTGATCGTGAGCGTGAAACCTTAAGTTGAATTTTTTAACTGACGGCAACCCACGGATTTTTCCGGGAGCACCGAAATCTACTGCCTGGCTTCAGTGCTTTAAGGCGCGAATCATATTTGAACCAACATACAACCTGACACTGGCCGGCACATTTTAAAAATCGAAAGAAATTTTGAATTTCGCGGGCCACCTTAGCACATCCCCCTTAAGAAGTAAAGTAGGCACCTTAGATAAATGATTTACTAGCGTGTATAGTATGTCTAGTACGTAGGTACCTACTTACTAAACGTACCTACTGCCCCGTAGATCTCGTGGTCGCAAGAGTGAATGCTGATAAGTCTCCTTTGAGATTGGCCGCTATGGCCGAAATATGGTCTGGCTGGAGGACTATTAATTACCTACTTACTAATGTCGTTTAATTAAATTGTGGATAATAAATGCGAAAGACACATTTTTAAGTATTATTCGGATTTTATTTAGTATAGGTACTTATTGATCAAGCATTCGAGCTTTAATTAAAAAAAGCATGTCATTTTTTTTCCATTGATTATTTTTATTGGGTAGGTAATAGAGGTTTTTGATGAATTAAGATCGTGACAATATGACCCGCATAATGATAAATCTTAATTGAATACCATACGTACCTAATTAAAATTTCTCTTCTTTATTTTTAATGCACAAATTTGTCATCCAAAAATCGAAAGTTTTGCCACTTTATCAAAACAATGAACGAGTTTATCGTTCTAATTCAAATCAGTTTTAATGTTCTACTTTCACGAATCGAAACTCCTACTTCGACGGTCTATATAAAAACCATAGACAGATTATAAACAATGCAACCGCCATTCCATAAACAAAGCAGAACGCAACTGGTTTGGAACCAAAACATCTATTTTGATCTCTATTCTAATTTTACTTCCGAAATAATCGGAATTCGGAACGTAAATTTGAAATGGTCAAATCCAACTTCCTTGAACTTTTTCTTACAAATCGCGAAAGCGGAGACTAACCTAATAAAATTTGGAATAAACAACTATTTTTAGATTCATTTTTAATATCCAGAGATATAACAGAGCACCTTATTATAGCATTTTTAACAATGACAAAGATATAATCATCGCCCATCGAGGCCATTCAACACATAAGCTCTTAGGTTGTCAATCAGGTATTCTGAAGTACCCACAGCTACTATTAAACCTAAATATCCAACCAAATGTACAGTTTTCAAGAACCACCAGGTTTTATCACAAAATACTGCCAAAGACAGCACATGGAGGTAACTATGAGGATTCATTATCCTCCAAATGGCTGACGCAAAGAAGAACTTACCAGATTTAAACATACTCTCTCGTCTTAAAACATCGTACTGAGTACAATAGTAATTTTCTAAGAGATCTTGATAGATATCTATGTACCTGTTCCAAGCTAAGGATGATAGCAACATTTGTCCTGAAAACAGACCAAGGACTTGAGCTATCTTTTGGAAGGTCACTTTAGTTTTGTAAGAAATCCCATTGCCGGCATTATGGTCCTTTTCTATGTCTTCTGTCGAGTTTATTTCTTTTAATTGGTGGTAAGGAAGGGTGCTTACAGGCGTGTTCTTATAACCACGTCTTGGAGGATTGTTCCGCAAGTACAAAGTTATGCCAATCATCATTGCTATAACGCCAAGCAAATCACAAATCCCGTCGACCCAGTAGCCCAAAGATCCAACGTCTGACCTCTCCCCTTTTATATGCTTTCTCTCTCTGGCTACATGGCCATCCAGATCATCCAAAAACATTCGAATTTGGAACAGAACTATGGCTGCTCTCCTAGCCGCCAAATTCGGGCTCGTCAACAGTTTCGCGCCAAGAAGTGCAACGAAAACATGGAAGACGGATATCATGTTCGGTGTTATAACCAGCATGTTCTTAGAAATGCCGAGACCTACATCCATAATCGCACACAAAGGCCCATAAATATAGTGGTTGATATGGTCCACCATTAGTGCTTTCACCGTAGGATGGCATAGTGGGTTTATGGTACAAGGTACCCATGTTACTTCCTCATAATTCGGCAGTTTTCTCGTTTCTTTAAACGTAGAAGTTTCTTGTGTTACATTAGGTTCTACATTGAAAAAGTCTATTTTATAGTTCTGTATCCTTAAAAATAAGAACGTGTCCATACAAATGCAGTACAGAACAATGACTAGAAGTAGACATGTCAGTATTTTACTAGCTTGCGAAGACGGCCACATCATTTTTGCAGTCAATGCCTTTTAGTCGAAATACGGTGGCGTTAGGCTTCTGGCATGATAACATGAACTGAGTCAAACCACAGTATTTAGAACCAGCGTGGGCAACGCAAACCCACGCACGTAGGGAATTCCAAAAAATAATCACAGAAGCTTTACGATTTTACCACAACAATAATCGTATATTGAAATCTGTTCAACTTAATACTAAAAACACTGTTTACACTTGTCATAGTCATTCACCCTCTTTGAGAGTTCACTATCACTTTTGAAAACACTTCAATCCTAAAGTATTTTGTTTTTCTCGGTAATATCGATGCACACACAATCGTTCTCGGTTTGTATGTTATCAAAACAGTCCCGTTACAATTACAATGTAAGTTACAAGTTGCTGGTGTGTTACTATAACAGTGTTATAGCACACTTGCTTTGTTTAACAGTTTGTTTCATTAATGCATATTTATTTTTATCGTTGATCGACAATACAGTTCGCGTCCCGTTGAACAAACGTGCGACATGCGTGCGCGACAAGACGCCACGTTCAACTGAATAGACTAGCGAAGCGAAGCGAGCGAATGCGGGAGAGCCCGGGAGGAACAGAGCCTTAGGGTAGCCAGGCCTGGTTTACAAATTCATTTGTTCGTACGTTTATTTGTACTTTTATTTAAAAACCTACCTAGGTATGTCCTAATTCTAACGTTACCAGTCCTAGTTACATTTAACTTAGATATGTATTTCTTTCTTTTCCAAACAAATATAAAATACGAGCATACCTATCAAATTCTAAGGTGCCAACCCTAGTGTGGCAGAATCCAACAAGATTTTAGAATAGTGGAATTTGCCCCACCAAATCGAACTAATGGGGCAGATTCCACTGAAAATTTATAGGCATTCCACTTTGCCCCACTAGTGGCTTGGTGGAGCAGTGGATTCGATTTTTCTTGGAAACTCATCAGAAACCACAATAGTAGGTAGGTAATTAATTTTAAATTAATTTTCTTGTAATACTATTGCATATCCGACAGGTAAGACTGTTGAGCCTATTTTTTTTCCGTTTAGAATAAGAACTAATGTACACAGTTATGCAGTAAATATATATTTATCCTTTATCTTTATGTTTAACGAAACAGATACCTATTTTGGCAAAATATTTTCCGCGATTGGAGGATAATTCTAAATTCTAGCAACACTAAATTAATGCGGGAGAAGCACGGTCAATGTTTCTAAACGACCGTGGTGCCATTTCCCGCCAAAAGTTTGGTATGTCAAATGACACTAACGTAGGTACCTATTTAGCGAGTTCACTCAAACGAAGTTTTTTTTTATCACTAAACCGCTAAACAAACCTAAGAAACAAGTTGCTAAAGAAAGAAAGGTCTAATATTGTAGGTACTTTTTGTAAATATACATGGGCGTTAAATTAGCACCAAGTTTTGAAATAGTTAGGTACGAAGGTATCGAAATTGTCTCGCCTTTTTTTTCAGTTTTTGATTTTAAGGGAAGGAGTAGGTATTAATGACTACTTCAATGATACAAAAGGTTAAAGGTACCATTCCGTATCCGACCGTAGAAGGAACTGGTTTCTTTCTATGTATTTCTATGAAATACCTTCCGTAGCTAGCGGCAACTTTTTTTTTTTTTTTAATTTTTTTTTTTTTTTTTTTTTTGTCAATTAGTTTTTATCATGGTCTGGCAGTTTGAGTAATTTATGTGGCCTACCCAAACGTCCTTTCTTTGGTATTGTTCGTCGAATCGTTGAGCTCCTTAAATTCTGAGTTGAGCTGCACGATAACTGACAAATGCGTGCACTGACTGGACAGGTCTTCTCATTCTGAATGGTTATTTCCTCAAAAGACCATTTCAGACATCAATCTACATCGTCTTCACATGATCTGACCAAGATTATGTCTGGACTTTAAAAGAGACTGTGACCTCTGAGTTTGTTTCGGCCTTTCTTCTCAGAGTAGTCAGATAGGAAACGCCGACCTCATCTAGTTTTTAAAATATGATTGACGTGTAAAAGTGTTTGTACAAACCTACTTGCAGAAATAAATCATTTATCATTTATCATTTATCATTTAGCAACGACATGTCGTTGGCAGCTACGGGCGAGTGACAGGCGACATGTGCAGCCTGACCACGCCAACGCTGAGTGTTAACATGTTGTCTTCTGTATTTTATCAACCGACTGGAATACGGGATGCTACCGCCTGCGGTAGGTTTCGGAATCATGACTGCAGCGACATGACTAAGGAACATAGTTACTCTAGGGAAAAGAATTACAACTACGTACAAATATAATGGCACTGTTTTTGGCGCCTTCTGGTAGACGTCCCGAGATTCTAAATCACCAATCGGATTTCTTTGAGATATTTATTTCAAGGTCTGTCCACGAAAACGGAACTGGGAAACTGTAACCAATGTTGTATTATTGTGCAATTTCACGGATTACAATTTTCCAGCTCCGCTTTGGTGGTCAAGCAGCCTTATTGTTTAAATTTAAAGGTGAATTGATGACTACAAGAGAATTCACAAGACATAACATCATCGTGCGATCACGCCGGCAGATTTTTCTTGTGAAATGGGGTCTGTGGGGCTACCAGGTATATTGGACAAAAGCATGTCACCTAATTTTGTGAAATTAATAAATTTAGAAAATAAGTTGCCTCTGCCCGATGCTTGTGTGATGATTAAATTAGTTGTTTATTTATTGGCTTGATTAGTAACCCTTTTGTTTATTTATAGTTACAATCTACCCTATACGAGCGTATATCTATACTAATAAAATTATAAAGAGGAAAGATTTGATTGTTTGTATTGAATAGGCTCCGAAACTACTGGACCGATTCGAAAAATTATTTTACCATTAGAAAACTTAGTTTTCAGACAGTAACATAGGCTACTTTTTATCGGGAAAAATAACGGGTCCTGCGAGAAAGACCACGGGAGCGAAGCCGCGGGCAAAGTGCTAGTCTATTATATTCTGCGTGAATTATATTTATATTGTGTGTTAAATGTTACAACAGAATACCTTGTGATATATTAGAATTAAATGAAAGAAAAATTAAAAATCATATAAAAAGTACACTTTGTAAACAAGCATATTACAAATTAGAGGATTATTCCAAGATAAAAATGCTTGGAAACATGCTGGTCCTGCTCCATAGGACAATTCAGAATCTAGACAAAATCGAACTGGTTGCTAATTTAATTGTAATTATTTTTTAAACATTTATTTTATTTTATGTTTTGTGATTACTTGAACTCACACACATAATGTTAGAAATATAGTATAATTTTACAATGTTTGTAAGTATGTGAGCACCATGCATCTATCACATAATTATGTCATTCCTTCATTTTTCATTCTTTTTACCTATCGTGGTATAGTAATCTTATTCTAGGTGCATTGTCTTCACATATAATTATATAATAAGTGTATACAAGATATAATGATTTTTTTAAAAGAGTAACGGTGGAGTTTCTTGCCCATTCTTCTCCATAAACTACCTTTTGAAAGGGGGCGACTAGAATCAGTTTTATTATTTTTTGTAAAGTTTGACGTTCAAAAGTGCCTTTTTTGTGCCTAATTGAAATAAATTATTTGACTTTGACTTTACTTACTTAACATAAATAAATAAGACGAAGTATTATATCAGCTAATTGGTTGATTAATAATCTAAACAAAAATTTCGCAAAAACTACCAATTGGTAGCTTTTAAACATTTACATGCACCGTTTCAGTTTTACTTAATGTTGCCATCCTTGAAAAGTCATCATTAGTGACCGAAATTTTTAGGTCTCCGTCTCAGCCCCAGAGTAAAACAATTTCACGCTGATGTCATAGCAAGACAAAAGGACACGCCAGTCTGAGGCAAACAAGTGAATTCCCAATCAATGTGATACAATGATAACCTTTATTTCAAAATAATTATATTTTTCTTAATTAAGAAAGATCACGTTAACTTAATCATAAACGAGTTGAGAATCACGTGTTATTATTTTGATTACATAATAGCTGCTACCGACTTAAGTTATCAATATTTTTTTAGAGAAAGCTTTAATCAAAGAGTCTTAGGCCGTGTCCTAATATAAATGATTGGCGCGCGAATTCGTGATCGTCGCGATCAATTGCCACTCGTTAGGAAAAATCGTATACGGTTGCAATATTTGTAAATATGTGAGCACCATGTACCTATGTCATAGCTTAAATTTTAATACTTTGTACCTATTAAGTAATAGTATAGTTTTTTGAGGGTTCCGTGCCCTTAAAGGTTAAAAACGGAACCCTATTACTAAGACTTCGCTGTCCGTCCGTCCGTCCGTCACCAGGCTGTATCTCATGAACCGTGATAGTTGGAAAGTTGAAATTTTCACAGATGATGTATTTCTGTTGCCGCTTTAACAACAAATACTAAAAACAGACATGATTTTTTGCCGTTTTTATAGATAATGGTACGGAACCCTTCGTGCACGAGTCCGACTCGCACTTGGCCAACTTTTTTGAAGTGAAAACTTCTTTAGCGGTGTTGTGCACTTTTTTTGTGATGGGTAAAAATTTTTAAACTCGCGTCAGGACACGTGACCTGATCGAAAATTCGTAAGACGGAGGGAGAGTAGACCCCGGCGCGGCGTCGGGGAGGAAGTATCCCCCTCTCTTTCTACCGTGCGGCGAAAATGTATGCCTTTTTTTTTTTTTTTTTTTTGGGTGGGAAATCATCAAATGACTCCTCCCGCTCTGGGTGGAGCGGGAGGGCGTGTCAGACTCTTACTGACTAAAACCCACCCGTGTTCCTTCTCTTGCCTGTGCAATGCCAGGGGGCCACGGTATCCCTTTCGGACTTTCCCGCAACCCCGGCAGGCAATGGTCTCATCGGACCCCTTCACTCGCTGACATCTCTTTGAGGCGCGCGTGGAACACAACGCGCCGTCGACCCGGGCTTGGTCCTTACCGGACGGCGAGCTACCCATTGCTCACCGTCCGCAAGCCCGCGCCTACGGTGGCCGGGAATCCGCGATCGATTCCCGACGCCCGGGGCGTCTCCTCCTGCGGCGGCTAGGGGCGTGAGGGCGCGAAATTTGCCTCTCCCTCACGCGCTCCGCCTCCTCCTTCGCGAGCATTACTGCTTCGCAGAAGGAGGTGACGGCCTCCCATGCCCTCTCGCTCCGTACCATGGCCTGGACCAGGGCCGGACGCGAGAGATCCCCGCCACCGATCGCGTCCACGAGGACACGGCGGTGCTCTGCCCAAGCCGGGCATACCTCCACCGTATGCTCCACCGTGTCCTCCGGGCGATCCACGCAGTGATGACACCCGGGCGTTTCGTCCCGCCTTATCCGAAACAGGTACCTCCCGAAACAGCCGTGTCCGGTGAGGACCTACGTCAGGCGGAAGGTGAGGACGCCGTGGCGCCTCTCCAGCCACTCCTCAAAGATGGGACTTATCGCCGCAATAGTGCTGTGCCCAGCACTGGGTTGCGACAATCGTACTCTCCATGCTGCCATGAGATCCCGTCGGAGCTCTGTCCGCTGTGCCGCGATTTCTCGCGGCATCGGAGTCAAGCCCCGGCGTTTCGCCTCCTCGCGCCACTCCCAAATATGCGCGAGGACTTTTGCCTCCAGATCCCATGGCGGCAATCCGGCAAGGAGGCTCGCCGCCTCACCGGAGACCGTGCGGTATCCCCGGACCAGCCGGGTGGCCATGACCCTCTGGGACGCGTTCAACCGGCGGGCAGGCCGCCGCCTCAACGAATGCGCCCACACCGGTGCCCCGTACAGGGCCATGGACCGCACGATCCCCGCGTATAGCCTCCGGCAGGAGGCGTTTGGACCCCCTAGATTGGGCAGGAGCCGCTTCAAGGCAGCCCCGGCCCGGTCCAGTCTGGGAGCCAAACGTCGGAAATGCTCCACGAAGTTCCACCGACTGTCGAGGACGAGTCCCAAGTACTTCATCGTCGACTCGACGCCGATGTGAACCCCTCCTACAGTTATTTGGGAACCCGACGGTGGCGCATTCCGAGGACCATGAAAACACATGGCCTCGGACTTGTGCAAGGCCACCTCGAGTCCCAACTGCCGGATTCTGGCCACGATTGTCGCAACCCCGTGTGTCGCTAGTTCGACCGCCGCCTGGTGCGACCTCCCCTGCGCCAGGACCAACGTGTCGTCAGCGTAACAAACGACGCTGACGCCATTGGGGAGGTCGGCGAAAATGTATGCCTGCGCCTGCTGTTTTTCACTTCTGCCGGCACTCCCGGAGTGCAACCCGTTGTTTTTTTTAAATCTACGTACTCCGTCTTCACATAGGTATATTCATTAATTAAGGTATATACAATGGTTATTTGTGCAACAAGAGAGCAAAGTTGTTTTTTGCTGCGAGTGTTGATTTTGAATCCCGAGTAAGCGAAGGATTCTATTAGCGAGTGATTCTAGGTTAGAATCCTGAGCGCTGCGAGGGATTCAAAGACACGAGATGCAAATAACTTTGCTCTCGTGTAACACATACAACTTTTCACCTCAGCAGCGAGAACATAAAAAAAACCTGTCCGATCCGTGAGGGTGTTGTTAGGTATCGTACTGTGAGCATATTTATGTGGAAATTCTCAGGAAAATTTCCCCATCCATTTTTTTTCAATGGTGAATTTTACCGAATTTTACGTTTGGTGCGGGCGGCGGCCGTCGTTGTATGAGTTTTGCAATTTTTTTATGGATTTGGGGTAATTTTGGAACTAAAAATGTGAATTTTAAATACCAATAACTTTTTGATTGTAAATAATAATAAAAAAATACTCTTTTGTAATGTTACTGCAGTACCATATGCCCTTTTCGGATCGGACAAGGTTTTTTTTTTACATAATCTTCATCACCTCGTATTTTGCAGCCACCATCTTGGATTTACATTTTGACCACAATATCGACATAAGCACTCTCAAAACTATGAAAACGATACCCATGATAACAATTTGAATACCTATTTTCGCAGCCACCATCTTGGATTTATATTTTGACCTCACTATCGGCTTTAGTACCCTCGAAAACTATGAAAACGACACCCATGACAAAAATGTGAAAATTTTCGCAGCCGCCATCTTGGATTTACATTTTGACTTCACTATTGGCTTTAGCAACCTTGAAAACCATAGAAACGATACCCATGAAGAAAAATTTTAAAATTTTCGCAGCCGCCATCTTGGATTTACATTTTCACCTCACGATCGGTTTTAGCACCCTTGAAAACTATGAAAACGACACCCATTATGAAAAATGTGAAAATTTTCGCAACCACCATCTTGGATTTTCATTTCGACCAAATTCACACTTACTATCTCTCTCTTTCTCTTTGAATTAGAAGAAGACAGTCGCAAGCGCCTTTTCGCGTGTCGATTTCTGCCAGTGCACTCTTACCGCAAGCCGCTTAAGAACTTCGTTCCAAAAATTTAATAAAACAGAATTTAAATAAAACCAGATGATTTGCAATTTTAAGGTTTTATGTATATCCGAACGTTTTATTGTTTGTTGCTTTTTTAGGCCTTTAAAGGTAGGTATGGAATTTTGAAATCGAACTTCGAATCGACTTGTTTCTATCTCTCGCTTTTTTCGTATCGAAGTGAAAGTGACAAAACTAATTGAAGTTCAAATCTTTAGAATTTTGTGAGTAGGCCCAACACTGCTTTCGGCATTTAAAAAAAATAATTAAAAAGTTACTTTGTCTCACGCTCGCAGCAAAATCGAATTTTGCTCACTGTTTTTTGACAGCAAAACCTGCTTGTTTGAGGTGCTGAGGTGAAAAACATTTTAAAAGAGTAACCATGGAGTTTCTTGCCCATAATTCTCCAAACGACTAACAAAACTAGAAAAGGAAACGAAGCTATTTATTTCACGCACAACACTTGACTTGATTATATAATTTGCTCGGAAAACCTGAACGTCTATCTGCGCACAGTACCTACAGTTATTGCCTCGAAATACGGACATCCCGTTTTTATTAACTTATCCGATAGAACAGGTTATTTTAAAAGTAAGAGTAAAATACCAGTGTGCCAATTTTACAACAAACACGAAAAAATTTTTTTTTTTTTTAACTTTTCTAAATTAATTAATTACAAAAAAATACGTATTAATTTACCCTTTTCTACTAGCTAGTAAGCCTAGTACAGATGTAAATTAAGAAATACCTATGCATTTCTGTGTTTTTAAGTTTTGATTTTTTATGGTTTATCTTTCCTTAGTTGGATCCAATGTTTATTGTAAATCGTATTAGACCCCAACCCATTACAAAAAAAAAGTTATTTTGGACATTTTTGATTTTAGGGTCATTCATCGCTCATCAGTTCACCACTTCACAAAAAATAATATTTTTTGTTAAATTTTAAGTTGTATTTTATCAAAGAATAATACCACTTACTCATCTACAGATACACATTTACACCTACTCTCATAAATTTTACAAATAATATTCATATGATCTTCTTATTATTTTTACATCGAACTAAACATAAGCACAACTTTAACTAAAGTTAATTATTTATACTAATATTTTTTCAGGCTTTATTGCATATCAAGCCAAATTCAGAGATGAACAGGGTGAAGCACACCTTACACGAACCATTTCGAGCTACTTTCGACCACCTAAATCTATTAGACCAACGAAGTTCGTTAAGCAAAACTCTCAACAGTTGCAAACAAATAATTGACTTTGAAAACTTGCCAAGTTGCATAATCAGTAGCAAGGAACCTAATAAACTATCTTTTACTTCCATAAAACTTGGCACCCATTTAGATCTCTATTTTTTTTATCGTGTACTTTGTATCGAACTTGGCCCCTGGTTTTTGGTTTTTAAAATAAATACTTTTAAAGATATATAAGAAAATAGATGAAAATAGACCATTCCACCCCTTATCTCCGAAACTACTGAGCCTATATTTTTTTTATAATACATTGAATAGTTATATTATGCTTATGGAAAACCTATACGAAGTCTATGGTCTTAAAATAACATTGTAAATCATTCAATATTGTGCGTACAAACTTACATTTTCAGTTGGACTGTATGGGGAACATGTTTTTCAACTACAATGTTAAGTTTGTTCTTGGGATAAATTCATCGCAACTACGGAACCCTTCATTGTGCGTGGTCCAACACGCACAATGAAGACACACACATTCCTGCTAGTATCATGCAACGCAGTTTTACACTTTTTATTTTGTATTCTTTCCTTGTACCTTTTTTTTTTTCTCTTTCTACTTGTGTGCCTTTTAGTCTGTGCCAAATAAATGTATTTTCTATCTTTTTTTCACTTGGCCGGTTTTTCTTTAGTTTCTTCCACATTTGTATGCTCCGGGGAATTGTGAGGTATCCTCCATTTTTTACTTGCATCTTGTATCCTAGATGAAGCAAGAATTTTGAGACACGTATCCACGCACGCAAAGGACTTATTCCATACTTCATAAGCGATTTATCTGAGGCTTTAAAAAGCACACTGTCTAACTTACTAAATTGAGAGGAAGTCGCCTTACAAAATGGACATTTATAAAGCAGGCCATACACGCTAGGGTGTACCTGAAAAGTTTGCCTGTACATTTTAACTGTACAGGCAAACCGGAGCGTGTGTCACACAACTGTGCAGGTTTCCACGCCTGCACAGGCAAGTAAGAAAATATGAATTTTGTTTTTTTTTGCCTGTGGGTAGGTATACTTGTACAGTTTAACTGTGCAAGTAAAACTGAGCGTGTGTGGCGGACGTGGCGGTCGCCTGCCAGGCGTCAGTTGTCCGGTGATTGCTGAAGGGGAAGGACACGCGGCGCTCTACTGTATAGGTACAATATGGCGTCTCGTAAGCGGAAATCGGTCATGCAGGAGTTTATATAAATTGTAGTATTGTCTTTGGCGTGTAAAATCAAAAGAGTATCACGATAAAAATAAAAATTCGGCAGCATATGAAAAACTGACAGAAAAATAAAGGAATTGGAGCCCCATGCCACAAAGGACAATGTAATAAAATAAAATAAAAACAATTGTTTCAATAAGTTGACATGAGAGAACTGTTTTCTTTGCAGTAACCATGCTTTGCACCAGTGCTCACGGTGTTTTCGTTTATATTTCCTTTTCTTTAATAAAAAACAACTAATAAACCTATTAACGCTATTGTGTCGAGATCAAGCGCCGCTGGGGCGGGGCCATGGTTTCAACTGAGTTTTTGTACAGGTTTACCGCTACGTGTATGGTCTCCTACCCAGCTCAAGTTTACCTGTACAAACTCAAACTCAAAGCATTTATTTCAATTAAACCCAGTCACAAAGTTGAAGCTAGTTCCCCATTCCAAAACGTAGATCTCTATGGAGAAGAACGGGCAAGAAACTCCAAGGACACTCTTTTAAATATAGAAATTACAAAATCCTGGGTACATTACTCTTGTTGATTCTATATACAGTGTGAACAATGTAAAAAAAATATATAAAAATCAAAAACTATTAAAAATATAAGATTAAAAACGGTTGAACTGTACAGGCAAACCTGTCAGGTATACCTATCCTAGCGTGTATGGTCTGCTTTATATTATAGCCAAGTAAGGTTGAATTTTGCTGTTAATCGGTTTTTTGACGATTTTACTCAAATGCTGTCTGTTTCTTTTATTTGGTCTTCTATTCATTGTTTTCCGGCACGTATTAATTTTTTGCTCTCTTTACGGTACTGGATATGTAACGGGCGACAAAATCTGTAAGACTGAAGTGTAGCGTTAATCCACAGAATCTGACCGGTGTCTGTAGTTATTCGTTAAGGAATAAATGTGGTGGCAAACAGGCTGTTTTCGTCTTCTCTATCTTTGTTTATAAATAATTGACCCCTCGAATCTCCTCAAATCCCCAAGATCCTTAGAAAATACAGTTCAATGTTTGTGTATTTTTTCGGGAACAGTGTAAAGAAATAATATATTCACATGAAAGAACGAGCCGTGAAAAAGTGTGGAAGAGCTCACCATATAACGTTACAAAAGCCTCTCTTTCAGACACTTGTACTTGATACTTGTACTTTTTTTCTCGTATGTACTTGCCTATATGGTGGAAGTTTTTTTTTTGGGTGGGAAATCATCTAATGACTTCTCCCGCTCTGGGCGGAGCGGGAGGGCGTGTCAGACTCTTACTGACTAAAACCCACCCGTGTTCCTTCGGTTGCCTTTACGTTGCCAGGGGCCACGGTATCCCTTTCGGACTTTCCCGCAACCCCAGCACGCGGGACCCCTTGATTTTAAATCTTGTTGAAGAAAAATAGGCTCAGATTCGGAAATAAGGTTACTCATTTTAAGTCTCAAATTCAGAAACAAGGTCAGGTTTGAGAATAATTTCAGGTTCGGGAATAAGCTTCTGGTTAGATAGCTTATGTTCCAAAATCGATTCGGGTGCACGAATAGCCTCTGATATAGATTGTGTGCAATCTTGAGAAGATTCAATACTGGATTCAGAATCGGGAGGTAAACTACGTTCAGCAAAAAGTCCAGATACATTTTGAGAAGTACCTGGATCGACCTGTTCCATTTCTGATTCGATATTTATGGAAAAATCACTTGAAAGTTTTCCTACAACCATTTATGGTATTTTTTGTGAAAAATTTAATGGAATATTTTCATTTTTTGTAGTTTTTCACATTTGGTAGTAAAGTTGGAAATCACAATTCTGACTTGTTTATTATCTTTACATGAAAGTGGCATATTCAGCGCTCTTAAAATAGCAACAGTTCTTTTGGTAAAATCTACGTCAATAGGGCAGAATTTACTACGGGCATCATTGGTTAGTTTCGTCACTAAATTAAATGCTTCTAATCTGGTGAATTCTCCTCGGAGGCTGAAGAGCACCGGCTGTGGCGTTAACCACAGCTTCATAAACTGCCACTCGTGGACCAACATGAGGGTTGGCGCCCTCACGCCCTCGCAATAAGTCAGCCGGTCGGAGCCCGGACAGAAATCCCTCTACAGGTCGGGTCAAGTCCTGTTGAGGCAAAGTTGCACCATGGGTCTTTTGCGGTTTCATGGTGCCTCACCCCAATTCTTCCAGGCAATATGTATAGGGACAGGGTTTTGACTTAAGCCTAACGAGGACGGACCACTTCCCCGTACCACAAATTGCCCTTCATTAGATAAACTAAATTTATAATGCTAGTATTTGTATTTGTTTTTTAAATTATAAACCATTTAAATTGCAATGCCTTAACAGGCAACTAAGTTCTAGGAGCCTACCTATTGATAACACCTTTATGATTGTACACTTAGTTCGCAATAAAGAATTTGAATTTGAACTTGTGCCAACCCTAGCGCCAAAATTTCAGATCCTGTAAATTCTAGATACCATAAGATTTGTATACTTATCATATTCGTTCCAAGTCAGCATGTTCCCTGAGGTCAGTCGTGACTATGTGTTCTAGGTATTTAAACTGATTCACCCTGTCTAAGGGTACACTATTTAGACGTAGGTATAGGAGGTACATAGTCGGGTCATATAACACGGCCGGCCTAAAAGACCATGTAAGTACTGACTTTTCTTAATATTATAAAGTCCATTTTTAACAGCGTAATCCTCAGACGTCGCTATCAACCTCCCCAGACCACAAATCTACGCGCTCAGCAGAGTGCAGAACCATAGCATATATGGTCTGCATAGCTTAAATTGTTGATACACACGTCGTCTACATGGCAGTCGACGTGCTGACTTGCTGGCCGCTATCAGTACTACGTCTATGTAAAGGTTGAATAACGAGGGTGAGGTCAGTCCACCCTGCCCGACACCGCATTGTAATCAATATGGCTCCGACATTGCCCCCAACCATCTGAAGCTGTTGACTTGGTGTGTATACCAATACTTGAAGATGGTAACAAGTTCTGGTGGTAGGTTGATACCCTTAAGTTTTTCCCACAAGTGATCATACACCACCAGATCAAAGGCCCTGGACAAGTCGAGAAAACACGCGTATACCGGGGTTTTACGGTCATTATAGTATCTGACGGTATGCTTATCTTATGACACAGTATGGCACTTTCCGTTGAAAATCGGGGTTTAAATCCAAACTGATTATCGTGCAGAGAATATATACTCGTATTGACTTAACTGTGTATTAAGCAAACCGTCAAACACCTTCGCTGTAACAGTAGCTAGAGAAATCGGCCTATAGTTACTTTTATCAGCTAAGTCACCAGTTTTATCTTTAACTATAGGCATAACCACAGCTTTCATAAGGTCTGGCGGAAGATAAGAGTGGCTCACGCATAGCGAGTAGAACATTGCTAATACTTTGTTCATATGAGGGCCAGCGATAACAATACTGTGCGGGCGGCGCGACGATGGATTCGGGTTCACCAAACGCCATTTTTAAGACTTTCAAAAGGAGGAGGTTATCAACTCAGATTTTTATTTAATATTCTTGTTTGGAGATGTTCGGGTATAACTCCGTCATATATAGACGAATTTGCAAAATTATTTTTTGTGTGAAAGGGTATACTACCGAGATGGTCCCATTGTTCAAATATTATAGGCACACCTATAGCGATTCGGGTATTTTTTATAGTAACTCGTCCAGTTGACCTAGGAAAGCACCATTTGGTAAAGTGGAACCGATCATGAAGACCACAGATGGCCACCAGAACTGCTCAATAATAAGTATTTCACGGGTTGTGATTCTATTACTTTCATATGATTGCCAAGCAATTTATGCTCGTAACAATGCACATGGAGAAGTGGACCTGATGTTGAAGTACCAGGAGAACTCAACGATAAACGTCCCTGGATTGGGAAAAGCAATATTTTGTAAAAAGATGCTGAGTAATTGACATTAGACTATGTTAACTTAGATAAATTATTTATACAAAACCAAAGACACCGACTTCCGAAATTTAAGTTATTTTTCACTTTAAGTTATGTTTTTTTGGAAATAAGTTTTTTTTTTTTGCAAAAAAGTTTTTTTATTAAGACATCAGGTTAGAACTCCGAGTTGGTCCCATAGTTGTTCATATTCCTGACTAGGTACTGGAATAATAAATAATTATTCAGTCAGCCAGTAGTTAAACTAATGACCGTTTAAAGCAATGCCTAAGTTCAGCATTTGACGTCATTGTAATAAAAGTTAATCTCTTTCTTTTCTCCAGTGTGCCAGGCATACTAATGAATAGGAATCGTCGTGCCTATGTCCGGCGCACTCTAGGCAAACAGCCTCAGAATCAGAACTTTATTTGCTATGAATGTAGGTACAGGTACCTACAGTTCGCGTCTAACAACTTTGCCGTTCTGAAGTAGGCTACAAAATACTGCGCAGTAGTCAATTTTACTTAAAAAACCGTAGCGCGCATGCCAGCACGCATGCGCAATTTAACTTCAGAACAGCAAAGTTATTTGACGGGAACTGTCTATGATGTTGTACATAAATTAATGAGATTGGCTACAGTCTACCTTACGGCGTGCTATTATTACATAAATTAAAATATTAATACTTAACAAAATAACGTCAACAAAACAAACCAGCCGGTCTATTCTGTAACAATCTCACGGTGTAAACTTAGACGAACTGAGCGTGAAGTGAGCTGTCATTCCACCTGCTGCTAGGGACTGATAGCTCACTCCGAGCTCACTTCACCTAAGTTTTCACGGTGAGATGATTACAGAATAGCACTGCTGAAGTGAAAGTGAATAGTCAGGTACATAGTCAAATTGGCAATTAATTATAATAATCATAATCTGGATAAATTCATATCATTTAGAAAGTTTTTCACTGAGTAATAACATTTGCCAAAAAGTAGTGCTGCATGTCGATTCCCGTAACCACTTCACCGTGAAAACATGTGAAGTGAGCGTGGAGTGAGCTGTCAGTGTCATCTCACCCTGTTGGAATGACAACTCACTTCACCTAAGTTTTCACGGTGAGATGGTTACAGAAGAGCACTGCAGATCCTTAGTTTTAAAAATGTTTAGAATACAGCTAGTACAATCCACGACGACGCGCCCCACTCCGCGATTACTGTACCTACTGTAAACTGTAGGTAGGGTCATTACGCCGGTTTCGCGACCACCTCCGGTAACCGACCACTTGCCTGACTAGGTTTCTTTAATTAAGGATAATTTATGTCTTAAATATTATTTGAATAGTTACATAATAAGAATTGACTAAATTTTATACCAACCGCTTGACCCAAAACAAAGAAAAATGACGTTCAATTCACGTGTTGACTCATTGGTGTCTGAAAATGCTGCGCAAGAGCAAAAAATTAAGTAAAGGTAAAACGGTAAATTTTGTTACTTATTTTAAGTTTTTTACTCAAATTAGAAACGTGGGTACTTCAATTATGTAGTGATTGTGGTCGTATTCTGACTAGCACAGTTCTATTTTGTTTTGCTTATCATGTTCTCAATGTTTTATTTATGGTTACACAATTTAGGGGTTTGGTGTTTTAAAAGCCTAAACATGCAATTCTTCAGTAAACGACCACGTTTTTTTTGATAAAACTTATTTAATTCACCCACAAATATTGATCCTAAAAGGTGGTCGCTAAGTGATACAGTTAGAAAATTAAGATGCTAGTTTGCGACCACCAAGATTTAGTACGAAAAGAACGATGGCCGCAAACTAAAGTTTAGCTTAACACTTTGCGGGACACTAAACGCCTATAAACGTGATAACAATAAAACTTTTATTGTGTCTCGTTCAGTGTCCCGGAAAGTGTTAAGTATGTTCAGTATTCGAGCACATGTGATTATTTGATTTAGTATAATTAGTTTTTTTTTTTCAAGATGACGCCCTCTGAACCAATTCCCTAAGAGGTAGAAAAAGACTTGGAGCATTGGTAAACAGTTTTGGGGATATCACATCCCGCTGTCTCGCTCCTCTGAGCAGTTGGATGGGGCTCGTTTTCTCATCCTGGTTCTGGACAGTCATCGTGGCAGCGTCATACGAGCATCTCAACTTTCGACTATGTTTTATAAGAAGTAAGGAAGGATGACAGGTCCCATTGTCATAACACTTTTCCATAACAGTGCTGTTTTGTAATTACCCGAATGAAACAAGTTCTTGTATTGGGATTTCAAGGGGCCATTACGTGTTCTTATATTGGCCAGTGACGGCCTCACTACCTAACCTACCTAGCTGATTGAATAAAATAAACATCGGATCGACGAAATAAAAGATAACGCCTAAAATACTACAAGCAACGTTTTTGTGTGTGTTATTGCTAACACTAAAGTAGCAGGAGTTTAGATTGCCTGTCCACAGGAGCGGAGCCCAGAAATGTGCGAATATTAAACCAATAGAATCTAAACTCCGCTTCAGAGCTCCGCTTCTGTGGACAGGCAGCCCTAAAACCCTAAAAAAAAAAAACACGTTTTTAAAACACCTGATTTTTCTGGCGAAGATACAGGTTTCTTTTATGTCCAGTTATCAGATTCTGGAAACATTTAATAACACCTTAGCTTTACAGTCAATTTAGCTACTAATACTGTTTCACCGGAGTGGGGCAAAACAGGCCAACAAAAAAAGGAAACAAAGTTTGCATCCTACATGAGAGGATCCTATTAAAAATCTGAGATTCAGACTATAATCTTAAAGAAATAATATAATAAAACTCACCTGCGGCACCTGCGTAGACTTCCCACATCCCGTCTCCCCAATCAGCACCAAAGTCTGATACCGCTCCAGCAGGTATAAGATATGGTTACGATACTGAAACACTGGTAACCTCTGTCGTTGAGTATCAAATGGTAGATGGTGATACCGGTTGTACACAAATGTGGTACGGGAATCACTGTCTACAGACAATGCGGAGTCTACATTAGGGTTTACCAGTGTTTCAATGACACCATCTTTGTTTCGAGTTGGGTAGAGGCTTTCTTCTCCTGTAACAGATAATTAGGAAATTTTTAAATGAGGTATTCTTGATTGTCATTCTTATATTATCATGTAGAAGGCTGTATATTATCGATAGATAGAATACTAAATGAACAATAAATTACAGATTTAAATGTAGAAATTCTACATATGGTGACACACAGCTGGGCATCTTACGGCTAAAAGGGATCTTTAAAAAAAACCTTTGGATGGATTAAAGGTTATGTTATTTGGTTTTATATTTTACAAGAACTTTTAAAGAAAATAATACCTTTATTATTTTAGTGAGACCTGACCCCTAACTGTCCCACATCAGTGAGTTACTGTGGTTAAATGTGTTAAAGAGAGACAACCATCTAATTGGCAATGCTAGAGAATGCAGTAGTTTAGTTTAATATGTAATTCACATAATAAATTGCATTTCAATAGATCATTTTCCTTTCAACAATCTAGAACTGGAGTAAAGTATTGTTTTTCTGATAATATGGTAGATGCCACCATCCAGTAGCTCAGTTCTGTATGTCTAATTGGTTGGTGGAATAGAGTAGCCACAGAAGGGACACCATATTATAGGTATTAACCTTATTGTAAACATTTTTCTTGCTTACTTGAGTAGGTAAGCAAGGAAAAATATTTGTTGGTGTTCCTCATATAGTTAAAACAGAGGCTTTATAATGTTTATTTATATTATCCATCAATACCTTTGCTATGTTATCAGTGATATAAGAAAAGACAGCAGCAAGCCTCCAGAGAAGGGGCCGGTATCGGCAGGGCGTCGTCAAAAAAACTTTTATAAAAATACGTGTAAAAAAGGCCTGGACTTTAGGATAAAAACAACTTCGAATGCAAGGTAAAGTAAAAGGAATACTTCAAATAATGTAAGTACTTTATATCAGGAGCATTTTTGAAATAAATATATTAATAGTACCTACCTAATAACTAACTTAGAACAAAAGTTGAATTACCTGGCTTGATGAACCTCGGCCTTTGCCCCAGCATGTTTAAAATGGAAACACAACACTTTTCACTCAACTTTATCAGTAATTTTTACGTATTTACTGTTCTTTTATTTATTTACATTACGAAATTCTTGGAGTGCTCACCGTTGCAATAAATTCAAGGTTGATTTTATTTTATTGATTTTTCTGTGTTTCAGCTACTGGCACTGCGCATTATGAATCATTCAAAACATCTCGATCTTTGTCTAATTCTTCTGAGAAGCGAAGTAGAAGATTATATTGGTGCGTAAAACCTTGAAAGTATTAATTTAGCCGGAACGCGCCCCGGGTAAGAATCATTACGGTGTGACAGTGACAATTAAAGTTGCGTTCAAAAATCTTTTTTAATCTGACTTCTTGTTTTAGTTTTCGTCAACTTCTCTCATCAGCGTTATCTACTTCCTACTCTTTTTGATAAAGATGCTACTGAGAGCAAATGATTTTATGAAAACTATAATTTTATTGATTTATGATCTGTAACAAAAGCAAGAATTAACTGTGCGTGTGCACTGGCGAAACATAGCATAACAATGTTGAAATCGCTAGTTTTTAGAACCTAAAGATTTTAACATGTTTTGTTGTGAATGCTTCGCCAGTGCAAACGCACAGTAAGGCGATGCCATCCAGTATTTTAGTTCATCTTGCACAAACCAGATAACACTTGATAAATTTACGCTATTTTCCTAAAAGGTTGGGGAAAAAGTTGCTTCGCATTTTTTAAGAAAATTCAAAACATTTTTTAATATAGTTTATTTACCTACATTTAACCAAAGTATGTAGGTACCATTTTGTTTGATAACTTTTTTCCATCTTGTAGGTAGGGACATGATCCCATTGCTATAGAAATTTTGGGACTTTTGATCAAAATACCGCGACAAGTGGTTTTGGCAGTCCTCTCGGGATGTTAACCTGACACTGCCTAAGGAATTCTGAAGAGTCCGAAACAGGTGGAAATCTGAAGGTGCAAGATCAGGACTATACGGCGGATGCATTAACACCTCCCAGCCAAACTCTCTTAATTTTTGCTGAGTGGCTAAAGATGTGTGAGGTCTAGCATTATCATGATGAAAAACCACACCCCTTCTGTTGATTAATTCCGGCCGCTTTCTCTCAACTTCTTGCTTTAATCTCATCAGTTGTTCGCAGTAGAGTTCAGAATCGATGGTCCTGTCTGGTGGTAACAGCTCATAATGAATAATGCCCTACCAATCCCACCACACACACAGCATCACCTTGTTGCGAGTTAACCTGAGTTTCACCACAGTCTGTGAAGCCTGACCGGCCTTTGACCACGAACTTTTTCGCACGTTCTTATCGTACGTTATCCACTTTTCATCACCAGTTATCAGGTTCTTCAAAAATGGTTCGGTTTCATTACGTCGTAATAAAGAATCACAAATGAGTACACGGTTCATTAGGTTTCTTTCAGTGAGCTCGTGAGGTACCCAAATATCGAGCTTTTTTGTGTACCTACCCAGTTTTTTTCAAATGCGACAAAACTGTCTTGTGGTCAATTCCCCGTTCTTCAGCTACGTCGTAACTACTGTTAAGCCGATCTTGCTCCACTTTTTCAAAAATGGCATCCATTTTATCCGTAATAGGGCGACCAGAGCGACGTGCATCTTTGACATCAAAATATCCGGATTGAAAACGCTTAAACCAAATTTGTGCTACTCTCACAGACACTGCACTAGGTCCATAATAGGTACCTTGGCCACATAGGTACCTTGGCCACATAGTGAATGAGGACTTGATTGATGACAGTGACATAGAGAGGGAGTGAAGAGCGTTGTCGGTCCGATGTAATATGTTGGCCCGTCGGTTTGCACGATGTACTAAAGAAGTGAAACTCACTCTTTTCAAGGCATTTTGCCAGTCATTCTACACGTGCAGCCTGTGGGTTAGACATACGCAGAGGGCCTACAACGCTCTTCGCGTTCAGTATAACAACGCTTTTAGGATGTTGTTGGGGCTCCCGCGGTTCTGTAGCGCATCGGGCATGTTTGCCGAAGCAGAGACGGATAGCTTTCAAGCTATTATGCGAAAGAGGACAGCATCCCTGATGAAAAGTATGCGGGGGAGCACCAACAGCATTTTAAAGGTGATAGCGGACAAGCCTGATTGCCCATTCCTGGAGCACTGGACCCGTATGCACTGCTGCAGATCTGGTGCTGCGGGAAGCGGCCTTAGATATGAGTATCGTTTTTTAAATTAATTTTATTTTGTATTGTTTTATTTTGATTTAATTTGACTTAATTTTATAAAATTTTATTTAATTTGATTTTGTTTAAATATAATTTGATTTTGTTTGTTTTCATTTGATTTTGTTTGATTTAAATTTTATTTAGTTTAATTTAATTTCGTATATTTTATAAATTCAATTTTATTTGTATTTTTATTTTAATAGGTCATTACTAACGTATTTTATAAGTGTTACTAACAACAATATGAATCATTTGTGTTCGATTTAAATAAATAATAATAAAAAATAATAATAAACATCGCAAATTTTTTTTGCGGCTTGCGTTACATTTTTACCTTTTTCGTAGTAAATTTTTTAAATGTATTGAATTTTTCATTAGATTCACTCATCTTGACGGTACGAAAAACAAATGAAAATCACACATTTTCCTAATTTGAAATTGGAATTATGTTCTTTAAAATGTAAACTTTCAATGATACCAAAACCAGCCAGATACAAATAGTATAGCCAAAGAGATTTTATTACAAGTTCATACATACTATAATGCGAAAAGACTTTTTCCCCAACCAATATATTTTTGAAGTACTTACGTGTGCCAATAGGGGTGACCCCAGAGGGTTTTTAAGCAAGCATAAGCAGGGCGAAAAGTTGATAGCTGAGTTTAGGTGCGGCATGAGGAGAGAACACCGAAAGTAAAATTATTTGAAAAGTTTCAAATATTAGCTCCGCAGGAGAAGTGGTGCTGGAGAAGAATGCTTGGGGTATCGTGGATGGAGTTTCGCACCAACACCTCTATACGCCAAGAACTCGGAATCAAAGTATTTCTGTTCTGGTCCAAACGCGCATCCTCAAATACTTCGAACACATCTCGAGGCGTGAGGGTGACTCTACAGAGCGCCTTGTTGTGCGGGGTAGTGGAGGGCACTAGACACGCGGACGCTCACCCATTAGATGGACTGACCAAAATTAAATCCGCAATGGACGAACCCGTGTATGACTGGACTAAAAACACCAAAAAATCGGAGTAGATGGCGAGAAATCTTGAAGTGAATTACATCAGCCCCTGGACAAGAAACTACATGAAGACCACGGCCGCTCTATCGAGAGTGCTATGAAGAAGAAGAAGATGAGCCCCGTGGTCAGGAGTCTACTTGGTGGTTCTACGTCTACAAGTTTTGGAAATAGACAATTAATAACGAGATCTTCGGAGCGGTTGCTTTTGGTATGATCGTGTGCGGCCTAGCCCATAATGACATAAATAGGCACATCTGATGAAGAAATTGTGGGTTTCCCTAAGTTTGACGACTTAGAAAACTCAGATTTGGACCATTTTTATTAAAAGGATATTCAGGGCGAATAAATGTTATACATGTCCTGATAGTGAATATTACCTCTAAATAAATATATAATTTATAATTTGCTTTTTGGCAAATATGATAATAGGTTTATTGATTCCGAAAAACACCTAAAAGAATTTTCCACTTATCTCTAAATCTATGTAATCGCACCGGTAAAGGACAAGGAACCAAAAAAAAAAAAAAAAACTTGTAGAATTCGTTTTTATATATTGGAAACACTTTGACATAGACAAAAGTCTACAAAAGTTTGACGTTTTGTTCAGTTCGGTCTTTTGGATTCAAAATGGCGTGAAGTACAAGGTGCTACTGTGTTCGAAAATTTTTATTTACGGTTTTTGGTAAGGAAATTCTTAGTGAGGTAAGTAGAAAGTTTACCTGTCAATTTGGTAGTGCTTTATTTTAACCAGAATATTATGTTTTCTATTATGACGACTATACACTGTGTGGTTACTCCAGAGCGGTTATGTTTTTTATATTTTGCCAATGTTCATTACTGGTGCGCTAAAGTTGAATGATTGCAATAATGGACAAATGTCCAAACTTATTTAATTTATTGTTTAGATTTTGATATTTTACTCTCTTTTTTATTCTGAAAATTATAAAAATGTTGATACGTACCAGTAATGGACTTACGTGTCCATTATTGGGAATCCCATTGAAACCCAGTTATGGACATTGAAATAAAATGTAACAGATTTTTTATTTTTATTTTAGAAATGGCGCTGAAATAAGACTGCGTCTCAAAAAATGGGCTTGGCTTTCGAAGCTGTTAGAAAAGGCATAAAAATATCTAATGCAGCCAAAAAAATTAATGTGCCTAGAATAACTTTGCACAATAAAATCACCGGGAAAAGTCCCATAGAGTGCTCAATGGGGCCCAGTACCGTTTAATCGAAGGAATAAGAGAATATTCTAGAAGTCTGGAATAAGATATGGCAGATAAACATATCCCAATAACGAAAGACGAATTAGTAGACAGTGTCCAACGTATAATATTTGACAAAAACCGAGTGACTCCTTTCACTAATAACAGAGCAGGCAAAAAATGGTGTTCCTCATTTATGAAACGACATCCTACGATTGCTGAACGTACTGCTCAAAATGTATGGACAGTAAGAGATAATGTTACTCAAGACGACATTGAGAAGTGGTTTTCGGAAGTTGAAGGTGATTTGAAAGATAGAGGACTGACTGAAATACTGAAAAATCCTAAAAGAATTTTTAATACAGACGAGTGCGTTTTTTTTAATCCGAAACCAGGACGTGTCCTTGCTACAAAGGGAGAAAAAAATGTATATGCTTCTGGCGACGATAAGGAAAATTTAACAGTTTTGGTTACTGGAAATGCCTCAGGAGATCTGGCACCTACTCTGGTAGTTTTTAATTATGCAAGGATACCGTCATCAATTTCAGAAACTTTCCCCAATGAGAGTGGGCTATTGGTCGCTCAGAAAGCGGATGGATGTGCGCAGGGACATTTTATGATTATATGACAAACGTTTTTAATCCTTGGCTGATAAATAACAATACCGAAAAGCCAGTGTTATTTTTTTTGGATGTACACAAGTCACATTTAACTTTGCACCTGTCATATTTCTGCTCTGAAAATGGCATTGAAGTTATAGCTCTTAATCCCAACTCTACACACATCTTACAACCAATCGATTTGGCTGTCTTTAGGCCTTTGAAATCGTCATGGCGAGAAGCGGTTAAGACCTGGAAAATGCAATATTTGGGCCAAGTCCTCAAAAAACTACTATTTATATTAAGTTTACGAAATGATTGTATTGTTGTCAAATATTTATTTTAAGTAATTTTACCATATCTGTATTATTATTACTTTTAAGCTAGTAACATGTGGAAACGTAGTGGATTTTACATTTACATATACTCGTAGCATACTATGGATCTAAATGTATTATACAATGTACGATTGTCTGTTTTCCCAAATAAAATAAAATAAAACATAATTTTGCTCCAGTTTTGAAGATAGCGATCGAAAAAATTACTGCTGAGAGAGTCAAAAATGATTACCCATTTGGTCCAGAATACGTAGATATGATTAAAATCAAATCTCAAAACAAAAAGAAAATTGAGTCCATGTGCCAAAGCGAATTTTTGACAATGTTAAGAAACCAGAATAGAAACAACTTTGTCAAATGACAAATTAAAGCTGTTTAAAGATCTATAATACAAAAGTCGCCTCGAATTAGACTATCTTTTGCCTAATCAAGACATATCTTTATATTTGATTTGGGCTAGTAGTAAGCAAACTGATCATGACGTAGAAAATGATGTATCAGTACACCCACTATCGCCGTTGAAAAGTCAAATCCTGTCAGAAACTATTAATCAAAATGCCAACGATTTTCCAACCGAAAACGAAAGTGCTGCTGTCTTGTCTCATAATACAAACGATTCCGAACCAAGCACTTCAGGTCTCAATACTTCAAATGAGCCAAATGTCGGCCAGGGAGATTTACCAGACAACGATTATTCTTTATCAAAATGTAGCGACAAGACACCTATTTAGAGTTTTAATCCTGGCACTTCAAAATATGTGATACCATCGCCTTTTAAACGAAACTTATTTTGGCCAGAAGAAGATGAAACAACAAAAAACAATTTAAAAGAGTAAATTCCATATACGATAGCCTTGCATGGAAGGCTTACAATACCAAAAAGGAAGAAGTGAAAAGGAAACAAATAGAAGAAAAGGAATTACGAGCAAAAAAACGAGAAGAAAAAGGCTGGAGAAACTTAATAAGAAGAAAATAGTGCCTGTAAAGGTTTTCTAGTAAATATTATTAACACTGGTTTACTTCTAAGTATGTTCTATGCATGGAGCACTATAAGAAAGCTGACCAGCGAGTCCCCTCAACCAACCCCTCCAAGCCAAGTTACCGCTAACCAGATAGCCCACCAACTGCTTGTTAACGGTAAACCATCACACCGTTCTAGCAAAGTCCCTAAGCCACAGAAACCCGACAGCACTTGCGACGATATTAGCAAGTCGTTCAACCTTTCTGATATCGTCGCAGCGATTAGGGGTCTTAAGTGTGGTAAATCCTCTGGAGTGGACGACATCTCAGTTGAGCAAATCAAACAGCTTGGCCCAGTTGCTGTGTCGTGGTTGCTGCAACTATATAACAACTGTCTGGAATCAGCTTCAATGCCGCGTCTCTGGAGAAAATCAAAGGTCATCGCAATTCCAAAGCCAGGTAAAGCAACGGACGATCCAAAAAACTTTCGTCCAATATCTCTGCTCTGCCATACGTATAAACTGTTTGAGAGACTGCTGCTGAACCGACTAACGAGTGTTATTGACCCAAAACTAATCCCGGAGCAAGCTGGTTTCAGACCTATTAAGTCTTGCTGCAACCAGACCCTCAAACTTGTTCAACACATTGAGGATGGTTTCGAGACAGGAATGGTCACAGGCGCTGTTTTTGTGGACCTGTCAGCTGCCTACGATACCGTCAACGTCAAACGGTTGCTGTGGAAGGTGGAGACTTTAATAAGCGATCAGAACTTTGTCCGGATACTCCGAGAACTCCTCCACAATCGTCGGTTCCAGGTCCACCTTCTCTCGGAAAGAAGTCGTTGGAGAGCGCAGAAAAACGGCCTACCTCAAGGTAGCGTCCTGGCTCCGCTTCTTTTCAATATATACACCAACGACCAACCGTCCAGCTCAAACACGTCCCGCTTCCTCTATGCAGACGACCTTGCCCTCACGTCCCAAGCCACCACCTTTGAGGAGGTTGAGGCTCACTTGTCAGACGCTCTTGGTGACTTAGCCACATATTACTACGCTAACTCACTCAAGCCCAATCCAAGCAAAACCCAGTCTTGCACATTTCATCTCCGCAATAGAGAGGCGGGACGCAAACTTAACATCGTTTGGGGTGGGGTACCCATCGAGCACAGCAACTCCCCTAAATATCTTGGTGTCACCCTAGACAGGTCTTTAACATTCGGCAAAAACTGCAAGAACATCAAGCAGAAGGTACACACTCGCAACAGCCTTCTTCGTCGACTAGTCTCATCGAAGTGGGGTGCTTCGCCTGACGTTATGTGGACTACGGGACTGGCTCTATCTTTTTCTGCAGGAGAATTCGCGTGTCCCGTGTGGAGTCGTTCGGCCCATGCAAAACTGGTGTATACAGCTTTGAATGAAACATGCCGGACCATCACTGGATGCCTAAAACCGACCCCGGTACAAATGCTGTATCCACTAGCAGGAGTAGCGCCACCAGTGGTTCGCAGAGCGGTGGCAGCCTCCAGTGAAAGAGCCAAAATGGTCTCCGACTCACGACACCCTATGCACGACAACATCCTTGCGCCACAAAGGCTGAAAAGCCGAAACAGTTTTTTAAAGTGTGTTGGGACAACACACTTTAAAAAACTGTTTCAGCTTTTCAGCTCACAGGCGAACGATCCGAAGAAAGACTGAAGCTGTGGCGAGCCGGTGCTTCCTTACCAAACCCATTTGTTACACCCGCTGAAGACCTCCCGTCTGGGCATGAGTTACCTTGGGTAACCTGGAAGTCTTTAAACAGACTCCGGACCCAGGTCGGCCGAAGCAAGGAAAACCTGTTCAGGTGGAGATTCATAGATGACTCCGCCTTGGAATGTAAATGTGGTGCAGTTCCACAAACGATGAGACACTTAATATCGTGTCCTGCGTGTCCTGTCAGTTGCACGTTACAGGAACTAATGAACGTTGGTGATGGCGCCAAACAAGTCGCCGAATTCTGGGCCGAGTATATTTAGATTGCTATCGACACGCTAAGAAGAAGAATAATCTTATTACTTTATGGTTGGTTTTCTATTATTGAAACTTATTTAGTTCTCGTATTAAATTAATAATTCTGTTATTGATCTTAATATTCGCAAATCGCGCCATCTTCGTGGCCTTAGGTATGTAGTGCTTGTGGCGGTACGAAGGCTGAATGCCAGAAATACCGCCCCAGGACCCGACGGCTTACCTGGGAAAGCCTGGGTCCTGGCCTCAGAGGCTCTCGGGCCTCGACTAAGGGGGCTCTTAAGCGCATGTATGGAGAGGGGCCAGTTCCCACTTCGTTGGAAGACGGGGAAACTGGTCCTCATCAAGAAGCCGGGGCGCCCTGCGGACTCTCCGTCCGCTTACCGGCCCATAGTGCTGCTTGACGAGGTGGGCAAGCTCTTTGAAAGAGTCATTGCCGACCACCTCGTCGGGCGGCTGGTGCGGGTGGGGCCGGATTTGGCGGAGAGCCAGTTTGGTTTCCACAGGGGGCGCTCCACGGTGGACGCCATCATGCGCGTGCGAGCACTCACGACGGGGGATGCGGTGGCTCGGGGTGGGGTCGTCTTGGCGGTGTCTCTAGACATCTCCAACGCCTTCAATACCCTGCCCTGGAGTTGCATCAGGGAGGCACTCCGGTATCACCGGATGCCCACCTACCTCTGTCGTGTGGTCGAGGCCTATCTGGCGGACAGGGCCATCATCTACCCCGGTCACCAGGGAGAGTAGAACCGGCGAGAGATGTCGTGCGGTGTCCCACAGGGATCGGTCCTGGGGCCGCATCTGTGGGACATCGGATACGACTGGGTGCTGCGCGCCGACCTCCCCAAAGGCGTCAGCGTCGTTTGTTACGCTGACGACACGTTGGTTCTGGCACAGGGGAGGTCGCACCAGGCGGCGGTCGAACTAGCGACACACGGGGTTGCGACAATCGTGGCCAGAATCCGGCAGTTGGGACTCGAGGTGGCCTTGCACAAGTCCGAGGCCATGTGTTTTCATGGTCCTCGGAATGCGCCACCGTCGGGTTCCCAAATAACGGTAGGAGGGGTTCACATCGGCGTCGAGTCGACGATGAAGTACTTGGGACTCGTCGTCGACAGTCGGTGGAACTTCGTGGAGCATTTCCGACGTTTGGCTCCCAGACTGGACCGGGCCGGGGCTGCCTTGAAGCGGCTCCTGCCCAATCTAGGGGGTCCAAACGCCTCCTGCCGGAGGCTATACGCGGGGATCGTGCGGTCCATGGTCCTGTACGGGGCACCGGTGTGGGCGCGTTCGTTGCAGCGGCGGCCTGCCCGCCGGTTGAACGCGTCCCAGAGGGTCATGGCCACCCGGCTGGTCCGGGGATACCGCACGGTCTCCGGTGAGGCGGCGAGCCTCCTTGCCGGATTGCCGCCATGGGATCTGGAGGCAAAAGTTCTCGCGCATATTTGGGAGTGGCGCGAGGAGGCGAAACGCCGGGGCTTAACTCCGATGCCGCGAGAAATCGCGGCACAGCGGACAGAGCTCCGACGGGATCTCATGGCGTCATGGAGAGTGCGATTGTCGCAACCCAGTGCTGGGCACGCCACTATTGCGGTGATAAGTCCCCTCTTTGAGGAGTGGCTGGAGAGGCGCTACGGCGTTCTCACCTTCCGCCTGACGCAGGTCCTCACCGGACACGGCTGTTTCGGGAGGTACCTGTTTCGGATAAGGCGGGAGGAAACGCCCGGGTGTCATCACTGCTATGGTGATATATCATATATCTATATCATATGGTGGAGGTATGCCCGGCTTGGGCAGAGCACCGCCGTGTCCTCGTGGAGGCGATCGGTGGTGGGGATCTCTCGCGTCCGGCCCTGGTCCAGGCCATGGTACGGAGCGAGAGGGCATGGGAGGCCGTCACCTCCTTCTGCGAAGCAGTAATGCTCGCGAAGGAGGAGGCGGAGCGCGTGAGGGAGAGGCAAATTTCGCGCCCTCACGCCCCTAGCCGCCGCAGGAGGAGACGCCCTGGGCGTCGGGAATCAATTGCTGATTCCCGGCCACCGTAGGCGCGGGCTTGCGGACGGTGAGCAATGGGTAGCTCACCGCCCGGTAAGGATCAAGCCCGGGTCGACGGCGCGTTGTGTTCCACGCGCGCCTCAAAGAGTGTCAGCGAGTGAAGGGGTCCGATGAGACCATTGCCTGCCGGGGTTGCGGGAAAGTCCGAAAGGGATACCGTGGCCCCCTGGCATTGCACAGGCAACAGAAGGAACACGGGTGGGTTTTAGTCAGTAAGAGTCTGACACGCCCTCCCGCTCCACCCAGAGCGGGAGACATCATTTGACGCATTCCCACCCAAAAAAAAAAAAAAAAAAATGTATGCAGTGCTTTTCCATAAACAAATTTACTTTGTCACTTGTTAATATGACTAAAAACACAAAATCACCTTTTTAATTTAAACTTTAGTTTTAGTTCCAACATCGAAATCAGTAATAGTTTCTCTTTAACTCGTTAACTCACAGTATATTGACTGAGTTCACAAGTTTTGCAATAGATAGCGTTTTGATCTCAAAGGAATCGATCATTCACAGATGCATGCAAAGTGCAAACGGTTGTAACAGTATTCCACAGTAACCCATAGAGGGCAGGACTTTATAGTGAATAACAAATAAGCAGTTACGCATAAAACTATGTTATAATCTTTACAGGTAGACGCATTCGCGGCGACATACATAATAGGTACTAAATTCAATACTCCACATCTAGAAATTTAACATAGGTTTGTCGATTACTTTGGTGTAGAGATTTAACATACTCGTAGGTTTGTCGATTACTTTGGTGTAGAGATTTAACATACTCGTAGGTTTGTCGATTACTCTGGTGTCCATGACTAGGTTCATGTTCACTACTAGGTGTCCATGACTGGTTCGTGTTCATTACTGGGTGTCCATAACTAGTTTTATTGCTGTCCATTACTGGTTAAAAAAATCAAAGTTTTATTTGATAATTATATTGAAACCAAGTGCAGTATCTTGCATAAAACAAAGCATAAATATAGAATAAACACATGGGTTTCAACCTTCAATACGTTTTGTGTTAATACATTTACAGGTTTTGTTGAAATTACAAAAATACTACAAAATTGTTCTTTAAAGTGTCCATAATTGGTGTGTTTACTTGCCGAGTAGCTTTGATTGCTATTTGAATTTGAAGCTGACCCTTTTTTGAAGATTTTTAGGCATTCAGAAGTATGAAAATATCAAACACTTGAAAGAAATGATAAAATTAAAAACAGCGTCGGAGTATACCATAACCAAAGTTCATTGTTTCCAAATTTTTCTTATTTTTTTTTTTTTAACCTCATCATAAGGGAAGGAGATGTTTGAGATTTTAAAACTTCTGTCATATTTAGGTTGTAGGTATACGATCATCCAAAATCAACCGCTCTGAAGATCACGTTATTTGTCCTTTTTCGAAATCTGAAAGTGGAAGCCTGACCACGAGGCTCTTATCTGAAACTTTTCAAATATATTTTCGGGGTTCTCTCCTCATGCCGCACCTACTCAAGTATCAACTTCTCGCCTTGCACATGCTTGCTCAAAAACACTCTGGGCTGCCATAAGTACATGAACTTGAATATAATAATAAAACTCAAATTCCAAACGCAACAGCTTCGGAAGTTCTCCGACACCCACAAGGATGATTTTATTGTTGTTGCAATCATCTAATCATCTATGTATATTTTGACATACCATTCCTACCTACCTACTCATCATTCTTCTCTTAACCAAGCTGGGATCGGCTTCGAGATAGATCCAGACGTAGCTAGATACGGTAATTTAACCAGCCCCTCCCCACAACCCAATCACTTAAATGAAATGTGAGTCTTCAATTTTGATTCAAGCAATTCAAGTGATTAGAAAAATATCTTCATATGTCTAAATGAATATATTAAATATATTTTTATGATTCAAGTGATTGACTGGTTGCAAGGATGTCTGGCCGAGCATTTTCGCTCTTTGAAAGAATGATCAGCTATCCGTGGATGGACTGCGCGGCTGTTTTCTAGCCATATACATTAAGGATAAAATAATAAAATTGCTGCAATTGGTGGCTCTGCTCCACACCACTATTTGCACCACAGACCCATAATGGCATAATTTGATGAAGTTAGAACTTACTGCTTCTAACTACTCCAAAGAGACCTGTGAGTTTGTTTCGGCCTTTCTTCTCAGAGTAGTCAGTTAAGCTAGAATGACTTGTAAAAGTGATTTCCACATCCTATTTACAGAGTAATAATTTCATTTCATTTCCCAAAAATAAAACTATACATTTTGTCCTAAAGTTTATTTTTTAATAAAAACAAAAGTTTGACTTTTAATTCTGAGGCATGAATTGAGCATTGTTGTTGTGAAGGGGATCCTGTTTCTGATTCACTTGTGCAATATTATACGTTTGATGTATCGTTTTCGTTTGGTGTGATACTCCTGGATTCATTTCGATGTGCCTATAGTGTATCGGCGGGACATCAATAAACTTATCTACCTCCTTAATAGTTAGTTTGTCAGGGTGCACCCCTTTAACTTCTAGTAAATTTGGGAAATATTTCGCTTCGTTAATTCTGTTCAGCTGCAATATTTCTTCCGGCGAAATATCCGAGTTCAGACCGTGAACATACGTTATCTGATCATTTAAACTCAAGTTTTGTTCGTCCAGAATCTTTGCTTGCACTAAATCTCCGTCATTGAAAGTCAATTTCAATATTTCTTCTTTAGGATAACCTTGGAGGTTTGGCGAAACTTCTGTTACATTGGAAATCACTATTAGTTCTTGTAACAGTTTCATGGGGTCTGCATTTAGATTTGGGTTCTCCAGTAACAAAGTCTTCATGTTCGATATAAAGCTCAATATGGGGAGTCTATACTTCACGTAATAAACTGGTTGGTAAATAAGTGGCTTCTCATGTTTCAACATGTACGTTAGTTCAACGACACCTAATTCACGTTGACCTACTTGCAAAATATTTAGAATTTTATTTACTAAATCAATATTAGATCCTTGGTTTGTAGTTATCAGTCCTTGACTGTCTAGCCACTTGAAAATTGACATGAAGTCGTGGTCAGGAGTTTGCTGTCCACCATTTACTGTTTGATATACACCATCTGGAGTTCGGTACTCATTTTTTTTATCTTGATTTACTTCCTCAAGTAAAAATTCTAAATTGGCTGGTTTAGAATCCCATTTTGGCAAACGAATATTGTTGTTTGTTGTCTCAAGCCATTCTACTATATTACCATGCAATCCTCCTTGATTCAAAAGAGTTAAAATGTCCACCACAAGTTTTGGATTGGACTGTATGAATGGTGCTAGTTGGAAGAACAAGTTCTTCACTTGGTTGTCTTCTAGTTGTCCAGTGACCTCGTTTGTTAAGAGATTAATTATAGTTTCTATAATTTCTGGCGTCAATAACTTATTACTGTTTAGGAAAAGTAAAATTTCCAAAAACCTCGAATTCAAAACACCAGGTGCATTCTCTTGCAGCAAATTCAGAAGAATATTTGCAAGTTTAGGGTACCGGGACACGTTGTTCAATAAGAAGTGTATAATATCAATACGTCTGGTATCCAAGATTCCATTTTTAGGATACAAGAAAGACAGTATGAAATTTAATTGTTTCGGATTGAAATGCCTACTTTTGGTCAACAAGAAATGTATAATATCAATAGGTCTACGGTCTCTATGTCCATTTACATATGGCTTCAAAAGTGCAAATAGTCCATTTAATTGGTTAGGACTGATTCCCATTTCATTCCACTTGGATAAGTTATCGATTATGTCAACTTCTATGGGATTATTTTTGTTAGGTTTTAGAAGTTTGAGTAAAATATCCACATAGTCTGGACGCAGCAAGTTATTTTGATGTAAATGTATCAACTTAAGTATTATATCACCTATGTTAGCATCCAAGTTTCCTTCCTTAAATAGTCTCAAAAGAGACAGTATATATTCGATATGTTTTTCATTCGGCCGGTTTTTATACAAGTTCAGTATAATTTCGACTATTCTGGAATCCAGATTGCCGGTATGATCTGGTATCAAGTGAGACAGCAAGTGCTCTGTGACTCTGTCACTCCATGGCCAGTCTCGATTTCTTTGGGAATCGAGTAGCATTAAGAATATATCATTGAACCTGGGAATGTTATTCTGTTTATGAGCACTCAAAAGAGTTAATAGGAGTTTGAAAATCCTTGGATGGAAATTGTTTTGGTTTTCTTCCACAATATTCATGAGACGATCAAACAAGTTTCCAATGTCGTATTGATCACTTTTTTGCATAAGTTTTATCAGAATATTCATAGTTTCTTCTGGCTGCATTGGTGTAACCTCTTCTGTGGTGTCATGTATCGTTTCGTGAATTTCTGGCATATCAATAGATTGAATTTGTGGAATTATAATGTCCTGGATTTGTGGAATATTATATTCATGACTTTGAGTTATATGATACTCATGAACTTTAGGCGTATTATATTCTTGAGTTATACTGTATTCATGAACTTTGGGAACATTATATTCTTGACTTTGTGGTGTACTAAATTCATTCACTTGAGGCACATTATATTCATGATTTTGTGTAATACTATATTCATGAACTTTAGGCAGGTTAAATTCAGGTTTAATGAATTCCTGAGCTTTTGGAACGTTATATTCGTTAATATTATATTCTTGAATTTGAGGCATATTATACTCCGGAACTTCAGGCATGCTATATTTTTTTGGAATATTATATTCAAGTATTTGAGGCTTTTGAGGAATATTATACTCAAGAATATGAGGTTTTTGATGAATATTATACTCGTGAATTTGTGGGATATTATCTCCCAACGGGTGTGTCACCGACATGTCACCGTAACGATCACTTTCCGGAGTAATATCTAGGTGCGGTTTATGTTTGTCTACCTGGTCCAATATTGAAGCTATCAAAGATTTTAGATCTGGTTCTCGATCGAGGTGACCTGTAGGACGATCTTCTGGTTGGTGGGCGGCGAAATTATATAAATAATCCCGACATTGTGGATGCTCTTCTAATTCCATATACGCAGTATATGCTATTTCAATCAACTTCTCTAGAGCTTCTCTGCAATGAGGATCCTTCACGCTAGGGAGTTCATATTTCAATATTAAATTAGTTCTCGCCTTAGACCTTGATTTATCCAGCATTTGGAATATTCTCTTAGAATCTAATGGGTACAGCGGTTTCTTAACAGCGTTTTCCTCATGATCTGACATTCTGTTTAATTCTTGATCGAGTTTATCAACAATGTTATTTATATCTGAAGGCATTTGGCTTACGTACTCAAGTGCAGCTTTTATCATTTTGTGCACCATTGAGGGTGTGAAGCATATAGTTTTTTCTTTATATTCTGTATTTTCTTCAACATACTGGATGGGTCGTGGCACCTAAAAAACAAGGGGTTATTTAAAAAATATATTTATTACTTTAGACGAAGCTCTAGCGATTCTTCATCAAAATCTTAATAAGGGAAATTATTATGTAGAGAGATGTTCAGAAAACGTCGTTTTTATCACTCCTTGACGGCAGTGACATTTCAAACTATCAGAGTGCATCAAATAGGTAGAGACCGTGTACTGAAATGTCGTCCTTAAGGACTCACTATAATAAAACCTGATATCGCATTAAACCAAACATACCTAAAGAAAAGAGAAAGAGAATACTTATTTAGATTTATTTGCGCTAAACATGATGCAAAGAAAGAAAACAAACACAACAAATAACAAGTTACGGGAAAATATGCGTCACATACCTGAAGACTTGGACCCTCATCAGACACAAATTCCACGTCGAAGCTCTTAGTTTCTAAACGGGCCTGAGGGTTGAGCGAATGCACAGGGTTTGTGCTTATCATGCCATGCGCCGGATATCCATAATGACCCTGAATTAACGAAAAATATTTAGTCTTCTTGACTTATTTTGACCTTGTTCACCACCTGCCTTATCTTTTTTGCGGATTTTTCTACAAAATATGGATGTTTGTTCCTCATGTGAAAGTTTTCGGTTAGAATTGCCAGTAACACCATATACAAACCGAATCTCGTTACTTTTGATACCTACCAAAGTTTGAATCCTAACAAAAAACTGCAATTCTCCACCAATCTAAATGCAAGAATTATAAAATCAAATCAGCCTTGATAACAATACAGTCTTACGTCACATCACATAACTATAAGCTATAGCGTTAGAAATCATCGAAAGAAGCCAGAGGAAGTAACGCTTCAATCTGATTTGTCTAAACTTATCGAACAATGCATGTTTCTGCTAACGCAATTCTATTGTTTCGTGGCAACAACAATACAGTTAACGATTACATCATAATCTACGTATTACCAAAATCTATCGATAAATATTACATAACTTTAAATTAAAGGAACATGATTAATATGGGGGAAATGGAAACCATTAAAATAAATGTAGTGCCAATGTGCAATATTCACGGTCAATTCGTAACGGTTGCTGGTCGATTTTCATGCATTTTTAGTGAAATGCGTGCACGAGTTTGTGCTCATGTGAAATCACTGTGTATATAATTATAATGTTTAAGATACTTATTAAAGATTTTCAATGTCTCAAGTCCATCTTAGATGTAAAGGTCAACGAACCACCGTTCCTTGTAAACAAAGATCACGTGGTCAAAGACGGACAAAATGAAATTAAATCTAAAAATGTGATAAATCTAAGCAAACAATACTATCAATGATAATGAAACAATGTTTCCAATATAAGGCTGGCTGCATGACACACCTCCAGCTAAGGCGTAAGGTTAATTGAATAAGCACAATAAAGTAGTATAAGGATTTTGCCGGAGATGATAGCAGTTCTAGTAGATCCCAAATTTTGTCGTAGCTTTTAGATATGAACACGAACACATTTTAATCAAGTTAAAGCTTGTACAAGACAAGTCTGACAATGTTTTCGAAACACGCTGGCTGAGATTTGCAAATATCGTCCAGATAAAATACGATGGCAGCAAAATTCGCAATAAATTGAAATCTTCGAATAACTCAGCCTCTTGCACCAGTTGCACCTATAAAGTTAGCGTTTCCTAAGACTGTGGTGGCCGCCAAATAGCGTCCGCAATTTACCGTCGATTGACGTCACTGAAACGTTATTAATACAATAAAGTTTTTTGACAGCACAATGTCAAACTCCGAAGCCATTTTTTTTTTCACGACAGCCATCAGTGCGGCTGTTATGTAGCGGCCACAGTGAATCACATCTGAATATAACAAGGCTAGCACTTCGTCCGCGTGGATGTCGTACTTTCCTATACGAACCCCTCCATCCCATTAAAGGGTATTTTTGGTAAATGTATCATTTCGCTCTTTATAGTTTCTGTTGTTTCTCTCGTAGATGTCCTAACACTAGTTTCTAAGGGAGAATTTCACCAATGAAACTGTGTGTCAAAATTGTTGTGGAATATTGACACTGACAGCTCTTGAACGCGGTTTAGAAGTGCTGATCGCGTTCAGTGTCATTGGTAAAATCCACACTTATACTAACCAAATGGACTTTCTGAAATAAAAGATTTTTATTTTTTTATTTTAAACACATAATATAACATCACGCTTGTAATCCTCGTAGGCAAAGGTGTAGCTAAAGTACACCTACACCCACATTTCGTCAGTAATGTTCAATAGGGCATATTGCCTTCAGCCCATCAGCCAGGCACAAATCTGGACTCCGTGCTGCTACGGAGAAATTTCTGATAGAACGATAGATAGGTTTGCCCTATATTTTGAAAATAGCCAAATATATTTTTAATGGTTTGCAAACGAAGTGGATACTACGTTCTACAAGACTTACCCTAGAACCAGTGATGTTGGAAAACGTGGTGGTAATAAAAGCTAATGCTCAGAAGAGACGTTAATTGGCGATTCAGATTATGGTGATTCCCATGATAGGAGCCGTATTTTGACTTATTAGAACCATAATTGACAACGAGCTAGAAAAATATAGGAAAAGATAGCACCATCTGTTATTGAAACGGCAGTTTATCAAAATACGGCCCCAAGTTTTAGAAGTTAAGCAGTGAGATGCAGAAAATAAGTGCTTTAAGTGATGAAGCTTCTTACCTCTACCACTTTAAGTGGGGTTTCGGTAATTTTTGGTAATACTTGAAGATGAACCGAATTTAATGGTGATGCGTGAAGTAAGCCTGAGCTTAAATCCACCTGATCTTGGCACACACAAATTTTGTTTTGACAATCACCCGTTTTGGCCGTCTTCGTTGAGTCTTCCAACTTCAAATAATAATGAATTTAGGTGTCTGTTGTGCCTTACATTTGTTAATAACTATTTTATCTATCAAATCTAGAATGTTTGGTCTAAAACGAAGAAATAAAAGGCATCAGATGGAAGTCATACATATACATTGATAATATATACCAATGACTATGGTGACAAAAATATTATTAAGTTTGATCCGCATTTGTAGTCCGCGAAATTCAAATTTTCTTACTTTTTTTGCAATTCGCAGGTCAGGATCAGGTTGTATCTTGATCAAAATATGATTTGCGACTATAAAATATATGGGTTTATAGAAATATTAGCTGATGCCCGCGACTTCGTCCGCGTGGTTACGAAGATATCAAGTGTAATGATGTTTAACGAAACTTGCGAGAGTGCTTAGACCTCTTTAATCCGACCCTGTCACAAAATCCGTTCTTAGCAAAAGTCTACTAACTATAAATTACCTCCCTGCCAAATTTCATCTTTATACGTCAAGCGGTTTTCGATATTTCGTGATGAATGAGTGAGTGAGTGACCTTTCGCTTTTATATATATAGATAATCACGAGAATCATTAATACATATCTCTAAGTTAGATTTGTTCCCTAAGAACTTTTCCCTAAGAGAAGAAAGAAAAGAAAGAAAGAAACAACTCTAACTTAGAGAGATGTATTAATGATTCCAATGATTATAATCCTGCAAATACATATGATCTGTTATAGTTGCGAAACACATTTTGATCAAGATACAAAAGCCGTAAGAAAATTTGAATTTCGCGGCTGCAGCTGCGGATAACAAAATCATACTGCGATGAATATTCCTGAGCTGTAATAAAATACAGCTATACAAGCTGAATTTTTAGTCACCGTCCAAATTTTTTCTAGGTAGGCATTAGGTATGATTCACTAGCTCCATTTTTGAAAAAAAAAAACGATACCTAAAATGTTGATATTAAATCATTTACTCGAAAGAATTATCCGCTCTGCGTGGTATCTATATAATAACTTTGTGATGTCATATCTCAATATTTTTGTATTGAGTGATACTAAAAGAAAAAAACACGTATTTTTATCGATGTATATCGAATGATTTTCGCCAATGATTAATATATCCAAATTTTGACGGTGACTAAAAATTCAGGCCGTATCTTCTGAATTACAAGCAGATGCAACATTTAATGCCTTTAAGCTTTTTAATTTTTGATAGGTAGATACACAATGGGCATTCGATGTGCATGAATGCATGGTATGTTTCTTAAAAAAGTATAATATTTCAGAAGTTTGAGGGGGAAGACGGCTAAGTAAGCAAGCTAAGCTCAACTAATATTAAGCATTATGCTGCAATGATATGGAATACATCAGTGCTCGTCTTAAGCCCCGTATTTTATTTAGATAAAATATCTCAAAATCCTGATTATATAATATGATTTAATTACTAAAGCAATATTAGTCAGTAGGTATCAAAGATATTTGAAATTGTGGAGAAATGCATCAGAGCTCGTCTTGGGGAGCCCGTTTTTATGTTTTATCCACAATATTTGCTTCGAAATGAAGATTAGCTAGAATCAGCGCGAGGAGCGAGCTACTGACGTAGCTTGATCCTCGCGCGAGCGTTTATGGCCATCTTAGATAGATTGAAAACGATAGGCCATCTATCCATTATACACAAAACAATATGGCTCCTGTAGAATTAATTGAGTTTAGTACCCACTGACGTAATAATAATTTAGTCTAGATTGTAGAAATTTACAAAATGCTACGAAGTGGTATTTGGACCTTGAAAAAAAGGCTAGACTTTTTCCGGCAAGAACCATATCGCTTAACGGTAAACGATCGTTACGTTTTTAATTGTTTATGAATAATAACAAAAACTTACCCATCGATTTCCCGTTACAAGACTAAAGAAAAAAAAACTATACACTAGACGCAAAATCATTATGGCGTATCGGAACCTCAAGTAGCGTCTGCAAAATATATTGAAATATACACAGTATATAATTGATTGACATGTCACATTATATACCATGAAATCGAAAACAATAATTGAATGATTAAACGCAAATCTGTATAATATCGACGACCTGTTTTGCATATAGTACACGATTGAATGCTATATTAGAGTACAAGTTGTGTTTTCATTGATTTGCCAAATTAAGAGAAGTAGTGTTTTATATGTTTCGATTTCTAAAAACGGTTTGTTAGTTAATAGGCCGCGCCGTTATAATTTAGAAATGGCCGTATTTTTTTGAAGGTGGCGTTACTGCTAGTATTAAGGATGCATAATCAACTGGTTGAAACTGCGTATATTTTCAATTAACGTCTCGACATTACCGCAATCTCCCTCATACTATATATATTAGGAATCGATCGATCATAATCTAACTTATACGATTTTCAATTTTTGAAGCGATGTTCTTTTAATTAACATATACCATACCTATTACCTACACACATCAAAAGTGTCTAGGGATCAAGTATATTTTTAACTATAAAAAGATCTCCTATTAATATTTACCAAATCTAGTGATGCGAGCATCGGCAAGAATGCGTGTTACGACTCTAGCCGTATGTGGACGTGCATTGTTGTGCATTAGTCGAAAAGAATCACCCAACCTCCTTCGCAAAGGGATGATCACGTCTGAAACAATCCTATAAAGTATAATATCATAATAATTTGCATTTATAGGATACCCAAACATAACTTATCAGTTTTTTACGAAAAATTAGATAATATACTACGAAAACTTAGTCTAAACCCAAATAAAAAAAATATATTAACCGGTGATTTTAACATTGACGTACTTAAGAGAAATAAAACTACTTTAGAATTTGAACATTTTCTTCTACAATTCAATCTTAAACTAGCACTTTACAACCCCATTAGACTGCGTAGTAACAGTTGTATCGATAACTTTGCTCACAATTATCAAAAAGAATGCAAGGCAAAAATTGTTGGTTTTGGTCTCTCTGATCACACGTCACAAATTTTTACTGTGCCTATTGAAAAGACATGTAAACTAACCCATTGGAAATTCAAAAAGCAAGATATCTCTACGGACAACCTAATGACATTTTAAAGCTCACCTTGAATGTTTATCTTTCTCGGAAGTATATAATTCTAAAGAGGCCCATGACTCCTATGATAGGTAGATGGATGATTTCCTAATGCTCTATAGACTTTGCTTTCTGGAAAAAACAGTCACCATAAAGACTAATAGGAAAACCAAATGGATATCTCGTGGGATAAAAATCTGCAGTAGAAAACAAAGACAACTACTTTGGAAATATAGGTGCAATCCTGACATGAGCAATAAACAAACTTCCAAAAAATATACTGTACTATTTAAAAAAATAATACATTTAACCCAGAAGTCGCAAAATAACCATTTTATAAAGAACTCTCAAAATAGATCAAATGCAGTTTGGAAAATAATAAATAAATCGAAATCAAGTTTGCCACATGATACAATAACTGCCATACAAAAAGATCAACTTTTTATAACGAATCCTATTGACATATCTAATGAATTCAATAACTATTTTGTTGACGAAATTGAAAATAATATACAAAATGACATGAAGTTGACTAATCAAAATAATATTGGAAATTTGACAGCCCAATCCCTATTTATGTTACCTGTTTCGACGACCGACATTAATAATTGACAATCTAAAAAATACAAACACAACTGGTTACGATGGGGTATCTACTAGAGTTATTAAATATATTAAAGAAATTATAGCGCCACCTCTCGTATACATCATTAATTTATGCATCACTGATGGCATATTTCCGAAAGGTCTAAAAAAAGCCATCATTAAACCTCTGTTTAAAAGAAAAGAAAAAACAGATGTAAAAAACTATAATAATATCATCCGTTGGATGAATGATAATAATCTCGTAATTAATTGAAATAAAACTAAGGTGATGCACTTTCATCAACGGCAACCACAACCAAATATTGATGTAACTTATAATAACCATAAAATAGAAGAAGTTAATAATGCTAAGTTTTTAGGTATTACCATCGACAGTAAGCTTACTTGGAAACCCATGATAGAGGAACTTTGTAAACGCCTGAGTAAATCTGCTTATGCACTCTTTCAGTTCTCAAAAAAGGTGAATAAAGATACGTTACTGGTGGCATACCATGGACTTGTTGTCTCTGTGTTGCGATATGGCGTAATTTTTTGGGGGCAGTCGATTGACCGTGAGCTTATATTTAGTATGCAAAAAAGATGTGTCAGAGCAATGTGTAATATAAAAACAACGGATAGCTGTAGACCCTATTTTAAGTCTTTAAAAATACTTACCCTTCCTGCACTATACATATTGGAAACTGCGTTGTTTGTAAAAGAAACACACAATTATTTGAAAAAATATCTTCCACTAGATAAACTCCATTGCGTGCCCAATACGTAAATAAACTATGTCATCTAAAATGTAAGACCGCATTGATGCGAAAAAGTTTTTTTGGTATGGCACCTAAAGTGTTTAATAAAATTCCTGATGACATAAAAAACTTGACATTATATAAATTTAAAAAAGCTCTTATCAAATTATTAATTGACAAATGTTATTATAATCTAGACGAATTTTTAAACGACCAATTATCAGACTAATGCATTTTTATACCTTTTGATAAGAAGTACTAGTATTTATTAATTTTATTGTATTTGATGTTTCTTCTTTAAACTTTTCTTTTCATGTATTAATTAATTTAAAATGTATGTTTAATGTAATGAGACCTAATGGGTCACTTATTCATTATGACAAAACATAGCGCACCCCTATTTATGTAAACACCTATGTAAACACCTATGTTTCACAAATAAACTTATTGATTGATTGATTCAATCCTTTCGCATAAATCTGAGCATTGAGGTTGCCCCTGATCCAAATGAGATCGGTATTTCCACCGATTCAAATACCGGCCCAAACCATTATTGTACCCCTTCTATATGAATGAACTTCCTGCCAAAATTACAAACGTTCAACACGTGAAATTCACTAAAAAATACTCAATAGCGATCCAAAAAAGGTAAAATAATAATCCTAAATTGCGGCTATATTCTAAAGCGTACTTGATCTCTAGACACTTTTGATCTGTGTACTTTACGTAAATTATACGGGCAAAAGGAATTTATTTCAATCAAAAATATATCTTTACATAGTTTAAGGATCCTCTGACAGCCGTGAACTTCATCTGACTGATTTAACTTTGACTATTTTGAAACATGCAAAAAGGATCACTAAGAAGATAACAATACAACTTAACTAGAATAGATTCTATAGCATCCCTAGTCCAAGAGTTCTATGATCACAAGTCATATTTTTGTTGACTTTATCGTCATGTTGCAGTTTCGTTCAGGCGCATCTGTAGAGGATGAAATAGCAATTTTTACTACAAATCCAAAAACATTAATTAATTAATAATGAAGTACGACATAAAATAAAAACAAATGCATTAGATTTAAATTACCGAATGTTAGAAGTAGCGAATGTTACATTATATTGAATTGAGAAAAACTGGAATTTATTAATCAAACGGTTTTCCAAGGAATCGTGCTAGACGAGAAATTATAATGAGGACCTCATTATAACATCTCTTGCAGGGCGGCTAAGCTCGGGCGCTTATGCTGTTAGAAAGAGACAGAGACAGTTAACAGATGTAGAAACCGCGTGTTTGGTATATTTTAGCTACTTCCACAGAATTATGTCGTAAGGCATTTCACTGTGGTGTCGGGTTGCTGACATTCCGATCCATCTTTAGTTTGCAAAAGAGGTCTCTCCGAGCCATTTAATAGGTTGGGGAAAAAGTTGCTTCGCATTTTTTAAGAAAATTCAAAACATTTTTTCAAACTGCTAGGAAGCAGTCCCCTCTAAGATCAATTTCCGCTGTTTTCAGTGACTTACCTTGAGACTTATTAATCATAATTTCCAAAGTTATGTTAAAGGGGAACTGCAGCATCTTAAATCCTCTTTTTTATTATAAATTTCATGAAAATATTCTTTTAGACATAAAATAATCATCTTCATAACATTAATACAAGATACAAAAACAACCATTAAAATTTAGCGTGTATACTATATACACATATATAGATTTTGTAGTAAAAGTACTTATTACTCATATAATAATAATTGCATGAGTTGCATGACCAACCTGTAATTTGTAATGTTGTAATAAATCTAATAATATTTTCTATTACCTATGTATTTTAATAAAGCAACCGGTAATGGAATCAATTAAGTTTTGACAATGTCTAATATTGGAAATAGTATTTTTTATTTAAACAGCTGCGAAAGTGTAGTAGCCAATCAGAGTGCTTTTAAAATTGGCAACACTGGCTTGTATAGAGTTGCTGGTCCTATCTGCACGCTTACTGTGCGTTTGCACTGGTGAAACATTCACAACAAAACATGTTGAAATCTTTACCCAACTAGCAATCAAATGTCCTAAAAAGGTATTGTAGATATCTTGAAGGTAAGTAGACGAATTCCGTTGTTGTCTTGGCTAAAAATAATACGTCCCTCAAGATATCTCCAAGATACACTCCAAGGGTCAGTTAAGTGAAGTGGGCACAGAATTTAAAAAAGAGTTAACACTACTGTTTAGATAAACTTTAACCCTATTTAAGAATGTGGTTTTGCAGAACTCTAAACACTGATTTCAAGATATCTTGTAGGTTGACTTCAGATCATGAAATAGACTTAAAGATACATATACAACAGACAATACTTAATTAAAACTATCAATACTGAATTGCAGATATTCGATCTTAACTTAGTGAAGTAAAATTTAAAACTTATTTTGCTTTAAAGTGCTTTATGTAAATTTATTTTAAAAAATATGGTGAACTTATAAATTATTACAAAAACTGTTTTAAAATTTATGAAAATGGCGATTAAACAAGTAATTTTTATGCCTAGAAAAGGCTTTCTTATGTCGTTGAATGCATTGGAAATTTAAAACGCATGATTATTTCTCGTGTAAAATCAGATAGTGCTATAAAACTGACGGGCTTTTAAAATACTAGAAAACAAACAATACAATTTTGTTTAATAATATTGCAAATGAAAAATTTTGTGGCTTATAGTGCATAGTGCTTAGAGAGCAGCGGTGGCCCAGTGGTGGCGGCCCCGACTTACGAACAGTAAGTCGTGGGTTCGAACCCAGACAGGCGCAAACTTTGTGTAATTTATTTCATCACCACTGCTCTCAAAATGGTGAAGGAACCGGAAACATCGTGAAGAAACCGGCATGTCCTAGAACTAAAAATTCGAAGACATGTGACATCTACCAACCCGCACTGGGCACGCGTGGTGGATTATAGCCCACTCTCTCTCATTGAGAGGAGGCCGTGTCCCTGCAGTGGGAACGTTATAGGCTGATGATGATGATGATGAGTGCATAGTACTACATTTTTTATAAATATGTAAGTTATTATAATAGTTAAAATTACTATAACATAAATATAAGTTCAATCTACTCTAGTTTTTGATGAAGTGTTGTCGGAAAATGTTTTTTTTTTAATTTAAGGTGCAAAATGGCGTTAAATCTTATTTTTCCTAGCGAAGTAAGATTTTAGACAATACTGATTTTGTAAGGCTGTGTATGTGTATGTCTGAACTATCAGACATAGTAAAGACAAGTTACATTTGAAGTAGTGCTAGTTAAGAGTTAATATACTTAACATATACTAAAAACCGTATTGGTGAAGTACTATTTAATTTTAATGATATTAAGTGATTCTATAGTTAGATTTAGTTAAGACCAGATTACGTCTTAATATTTTCATAACTTGTCATTTCACTGTTCTTGTTTATTTTGTGGTAGAAACAAGTTTATGCAAGATAGACGAGTGAATATTATTAAATTAATATAGGTACCTAATGTTTAAATTTAAATTTACATGTTTATCCAAATATTCAAAATACTGCACAATATTTGTGCGAATTCCATTATGCCAGTACTCTCCACTGCCACAAGGTTAATCCACAGATTTTACTGTTTTCTGATGAGTTCTAGCGTCTTTTGGCACAAAACCTGGATCATGCTTGTTAATAATCTGCATTAAGTCATTGATTGCAGTATGTAGTATATTGTGATCAATAGACCAGTTTCTTAATTGGTCTCTAAAATCAAAATCACAATAAACTTTGGATTCGTTACGGGTCGGAATCACTGTCCACTTGTACTACTTATTCCTAAATTTTCCGCGGTATCATCTTCCTCGTGATCCGTTAACGACACTGAGATCCGATTAGAAACTACATATCGCATTGCTAACGTTAGCAATGCGATATGTAGCAGCACTGTACTGTATGCAGCGCTTAAAGGCACATCGATGGAGTTTAATTTTTTATATTTTATAACACGCCCACGAAAGCCACCAGAACTTTTTAATTTTTCCACTTCATCCATGTTTCTACTTGGTTCTATTTGAAGAGAACGTCCCGTTAAATGTATCTTCACTATAAACTTACTAATTTTAGTAAAAAAGGAATAAAATTACGGCGTCCTCACCTTCCTCCTGACGCAGGTCCTCACCGGACACGGCTGTTTCGGGAGGTACCTGTTTCGGATAAGGCGGGAGGAAACGCCCGGGTGTCATCACTGCGTGGATCGCCCGGAGGACACGGTGGAGCATACGGTGGAGCATACGGTGGAGGTATGTCCGGCTTGGGCAGAGCACCGCCGTGTCCTCGTGGTGGCGATCGGTGGCGGGGATCTCTCGCGTCCGGCCCTGGTCCAGGCCATGGTATGGAGAGAGAGGGCATGGGAGGCCGTCACCTCTTTCTTCTTTTCTTCGAAGGAGGAGGCGGAGCGCGTGAGGGAGAGGCAAATTTCGCGCCCTTACGCCACTAGCCGCCGCAGGAGGAGACGCCCTGGGCATCGGGAATCGATTGCCGATTCCCGGCCACCGTAGGCGCGGGCTTGCGGACGGTGAGCAATGGGTAGCTTGCCGTCCGGTAAGGACCAAGCCCGGGTCGACGGCGCGTTGTGTTCCACGCGCGCCTCAAAGAGATGTCAGCGAATGAAGGGGTCCAATGAGACCATTGCCTGCCGGGGTTGCGGGAAAGTCCGAAAGGGATACCGTGCCCCCCTGGCATTGCACAGGCAAGAGAAGGAACACGGGTGGGTTTTAGTCAGTAAGAGTCTGACACGCCCTCCCGCTCCACCCAGAGCGAGAGACGTCATTTGATCATTTCCCACCCAAAAAAAAAAAGGGCATACTTAATACAAACTAGTCTTGAGAATACATAACCTGTTTTTTGGTATTCCTAACTTGCTTAAGTAGCGCTAGTTCAAAACGATTTAGTATTAAAGAAAGAAAAAACTTAAGGAAATCCTTTTTGATTTAGCAAAATCCAACTTTAGGTAAAGTACAGATTTATGTAAGTTTTAATCACTATTCTTGTTTGCTACTTGGGTAGTTTCTGTCAAATTTTCATACAATATTTGACAGGAACTCGAGATTTCAACATGTTTTGTTGTGATGTTTCGCTAGTGCAAACGCACGGTTAGAATGACCACAATAGAAACCGGTTTTGTCGACGGAAGAATAAACAAAATTAGAGATAAACAATCACAATCTGTCATTTTGTCTATTCTCCCGTCGATAAAACCCGAAAACACCCGTTTCTATGGTAATCATTCTACGCGTGCTGGGGGATGGGTCATATCCGATGTTGCTATGGGAGGAATATGAGTTCAACGGTGCCAAACAGAAACTTTAAATGAGGGCACCATAACTTTTTGGTCACATTCTAGGTGTGACTTGTATAGTCAAAGGTGATGCCTTATTTGGAATTAATTCCTTTCCCTTTTATTGTAGACACAGGTTCAATAAGTGGAAATTATTAGTGGATGTAAAACTTAATTGATTACCTACGAGTAGGATTAGATGCAGTGTACAAGGCCAACGATGTAAAAGGGGTTAGAACAACGTAAAACATTATTGTGACCAAAGTAAAATGGACTTACCGAAAAAAGTTTAGGTAACTTCAATCCCTTCTTCTTTCCGTTTGGTAGTTTGCCTGTACAACTTCTTTTGTGTGGTTTTCTTCGAATTCGGATTATTTTTTCTATCTGTCGCAGTCCATGACCAGATGTTATAGTTCACTTATAAAGAGAGGTAATGTATAATCTTGATCACATTAAGCATGGTGAGATTGGTCACAATTTAATCGTTCCTTTAAAATATTTTTCAGCTGATAAGGTGTTTCCAAATCCATGCCATATCACACATTTCTAAAACTGTGTTTAGTTCATTTAAGTTTATAATTTGCTCTTAGTTTATAAGCAAAACTGTTTACTGTGTTATTTGGCTTAAGGTGGAACTAGTTGATATTTTTTGCAGACTGGGGAAGGTTACTCTACTGTTTGACATTGTATAACCAAAGTTAAACATGATATCGTTTTGTCTCATTATGAATTTTGTCTGTACAGGTGCGAAAACAGAATAGTAAAATAAAAAGCCATTAAAAGTGTACAATCTTCAAAACAAAGTCGGTACCGATACAGCTCAATTAAAGAAGGTTTGAATAAACTTTATTTGTCATTAATTTAAAATGTTGTGGTTTTTTGAATAAACTCGATCTTCCAAAGGACATTTGGTATTTTATTACGTGCTTTTATTTTTGTCAAAATTGTTCGGAACGGTGTTTGTATGCGTCTGAGAGCGAAATAGACGTTGTGCGTGTAGACTAGCACCTTACTGCTCATCATTGATACTATCTCTGTCGGACACGATGCCGGGTGATACAGTCTGCTTTTTACCTATGAGTTACCAGTGAGTTCGAGACCATGACTAGTTCAACCTTAAAGCTGATGCACTCGCGGTAAATTATTTGCGCAACTTTGTATTTTTATTTTTAACAAAATAATGAAATAACATAAAATATTTTTATTGCACATAAATAACCATAACTTATGTAATAGCTAGTTATTTATTGTAAGTTCATCTAGGTGGATTATGTTAGGTAAATCAAGTGTTAAATGTAGCTCTTTCGCGTCCAACATCATTTCGAGTTCTGTTTGTGCGCTTAGTTTAAGGCAATGAAGAATTCATTTACTGTTCAGCGCATAATTAGCTCAACATTTTCGTCTTCAAAATATGCTGATTAGTTTTTTCTAATTATGTTTCATTTTCTTAATTCAGAGGTCACAATTTCATCAAAATTCTCTGTTTTTATCTCCTAATAAACGGTTTGTTCCATAATAACTATGCATCGTATGTATGTGATACATAATAATTAAGCATCGTATATGCTTAACTATTATGAAAAACAAGGAATTTCTCTCTCAATTCTTGTTTATATACTCGTTTTTTGGAGGTCTTTTGAGATTATTATTATTGTTAGTGTAATGTGATTTAGGTACACTTTTTTTAGTATTTGCTTAATGAACTCTTGGCTTTAAAATAATGTAATTATTACATACATAAAATGCATAGTAATTACTGAATTAAGAAATATGGCTAACAATAGTTAAAACAGGTAAATATGTATTTGACAGCTATTTGCGACGTATAGTTAGATTTCGGGAGCGAAGCGATGGTTAAAAATAAAACTTTGGGACTCGTTTAACTAAGAGTTTATTATAATAAACGACCCGTGCTTACAGAGTTCGATGTAAGGCTACTTATTCTATCTTATTATGATTACATGCTTAGGTCTTACAACTAAGCTGGTGGTCACTAGCGAGACTACATCCGCCATGTCTGGCTGATAAGGGGCAAGAGTGCTGCGTCTGAGATTATTGCTCTACCACAACGATGTGGTGGGTTCTGAGAATATAACTCCTCCCCCTTTGGACCAAATTTATCGGAAAAGCTAGGATTTTCTGAGAACTTCGCAGTTTAAAATTTATCAATTCAAAATTAAAAGAGGATTAATCATAAAATAAGAAAAATAGAGTTAAAACACTAATAACACTGGTTCCTGAATGACTCAATTTTCCTCCAGTTGAGTCCATACTTATGCATAATTACTGCTAACAATAAAAAGACGATCGCGTATAGAGAGCAAAGAGCGACACTGACACAATAACCATTGCGATCACTGGTTTCACTAACTTCACTTATGACACTATTCTTCAATAGGTAGTTTAGATGGCGTATTTCATCCAGGTTAACTCTCTTCAGTTTTACAGGTTCAATCTTTGTAGCGTCAAAGGTAAGTTCTCGTACATTTCATTTCATTTCATTTATTCAATAACAATTTACATTGTGTCTGAATGTTTTACAAGAATACTATTTCACTAATAATTAAAATAATAACAAATTAAACACAATTAAATTAGTTCCATACAATGTCATTGCCTACCTAAGTTATATTATAAAAACTCACAAAAGTTCAAAATAATCAAATTTAACAATATTTTATCAAAAATTCACTACATTAATTCAAACATTTCAGAACCAGTTATGATTATGATTACAAATTCACACATCCCTTTATTTCCCTTATTCAATGTCACAATTAAGTTAGTTAATGTCAGCATTACATACATCAAGTAAGTTTATCACAGGAACAGGCATGTAGGTAGGTACTCCGTCTGCAGAGAGTAAGAACACTGCCCGTGGAGTTGGATATTTTCTATAGAAACCTCATATTGCGGTTCTATGGTCACTATGTATGTTCCTTGTATGCGTTCCTTGGTGTTATCATTGTCACAAGTATGTGATATAATTTGGTTGTATTTCGCATATACTATCCAACTATTCGGACTAATTCTTTGAAGTTTCAGGGATTCAGACTTTATCTGACGGGGAAGACATAGCGACAGATTTTGATGATACTTCATTAATTGTTCGATGCACGTTTCATCCACATATTCGATGAGTTTATTTTCAGAGCAGAGGTATTCTTTGACTGTTATCTCTTGGTATGGTTGATCAATCGGACGATATTTCGACCCTTCTACCAAAAGGTAAGGAAATTCAGGAATCACAACAAAAGTTTGGTTCAAGGAATCCATGGGAAGGGAATACAGTTCATAATAATTATAAGTAGCATTTAAAATTTGTGGAACCTCAATAATGAAGGTTATTTCTTAATTTCTAAGGTACACTTTTACAGATAATGACTCTTCTATATTCATTAAGTTTCTATAATTTACGGCATACATCTGGGGGTACGGCAGTGCTCCCGCCAAGTCGAGCAAAAAAAAGCGGCACCGCCGCCGTACCATCCTTTTCTCGGAGCAGTTCAGGCCACTTTCGACCCCCCTATAACTTCATTGTGGATAAAACTAGAAGCCTGAATTTTCAGTAACCAAGCAGGCATTGTATAAACACGTTATGCTTAAAATTTTATTCAATTTGAACCAGTAGTTTAAGAATTCTAACTAATCAGTTTCTTAATTTTGTCACTCACTTGACTGACCGATCATCAAAACTCTAGCAGACATAGAAGCTTCAAATTTAGAATACAATTAGTGTTTAGTGTATAAATCAAGGAATAATTAAAATATTTTGCAATTTCGGTCCAGTTTTCAAAATTCACTAACTGCATAAATAACTTTGTAATCCTTTATATTTATATGGGATTATAAAGTTATTTATGCAGTTGGTAATAAGGGTAGATAGGTAAATTATGTTCAAAGGTAACTTGAAATAAAATGGTCAAAACTTAAAACGATAAATCAAGAATGGGACATAGAAAAATAATAGGTTAAGTGATTTATTCATGTAAAAAAACTGAGTGCAGCAGTGAGTGCCGTACATTAGTTCAATTAATACTCTGTTAAGCTTGATGTTGTAATTAATTTTCAGTTAGGTACAGTCTGTTGTCAATATTATCTGACCCACCCTAAAAACAAACGAATTTGGACCCTCTGACATTAACAATAAGGTTTATTCAATTTAAATGAGCTTAACAGACAAGCGACGCGACGGCTTGATGAACAAATACAATAATAATACAGACACGCAAATTTGATCTTTAAAACGTTAGCGTTAGGTTATATGTTATAACTACTTGTTATAATATAATTAGTGTAATAACTTATTTTAATAACTATCTTCAAGTAATTCTGGTCTCGTGGTCTGAATATAAGACTGGGAAAAACAAGTTGAGAGATCAAATCCTGCGACAAAATAATTGTTTTGCTTTTAATTTAGAATTTATTACAAAACCATTTCTTGTTTATTGTAAAGAACTATAGACGGATAACCTTCAAATATAAACTTTCTAAAATGGTAATATTTTCGCATAATTTGTAATAAGTGGGTAGTTGAAAAATAAATATTCGTATTCATTATAAAACCTAAGGGTATGCAGTGACTACGCGCAAACATATTTTACCTTGTCTTACTATATTGCAAAAACAACGTCTCTTTAGAATTTTTTATTTTCTGTTTTATGTAGTTTTTTTATTATCATGTGTGTTATTATTTATTAAAAAAGGAACTGATAATAGGTGGACTGTGTTTTTGAACCGACATGTTGTTCGTCGCCAATCCAGCATCAAACCGCTAAGCCACAAGCACTTGTTAGAAACGTGCGAAATTAAAGATTGGGTTGTAATTATGTTGTGTGACTTAAAAGCTTTTCAACTTTAATGTCAACGAGATAATGATTAAAATAGCATAACAAAATGATACATAATGCCGGTGGCTCCGACAATGTTGGGTGGGTTTACCTTAACGTTACGTGTTAAAGATCAAATTTGCGTGTCTGTATTATTATTTTATTTGTTCATCGACTAACTAGTCTGATATGCTCATATAAATTGAATAAACCTTAATGTTACAAGCACAGGGTCCACATTCGTTTGTTTTTAGGGTGGGTCAGATAATGTTGACAACAGACTGTACTATCGAAGAACTTCATATCTAAGCAGTTTGAAAACAAAATCCTGTGAACACGATGACCACATCTGTTACCACCCCGGTTCTATAGCGGCCGAACGCTGCAAGCAGAAATAGTCCTTACGGTGTATAGATATGAACTTCTTTGATGGTACATTGACAGTGTTTATAGTAAGGATTAACTTTAACCGACGTTTGACGAGTGCGGAACACGACGCGGACGCTCTCGTCTCGTATGTATGTTGAGTGTTCCCATGCCAGCTACGTACGTGCGTATTCATAATATGTGCCTAAGTAAGAATGTATTGAAATGCAAATAAAAAAAAGTTTTAAAAGAAAGAGTCGATTATGGTAATTCAATGATAATTCAAGATACTAAAAAGTTTAAAATGATAGAATCTAAAATTGCTGAGATAAACGAAGAAAGGGAAATTGTTGATGATGACGATGCTCCTGAAAACCCTTTAGACTTTTGAAGCTATGGAAGCTGCAAAGGTCATGAATGACTTTCAGAGAATCAATCTGGCAGAAGAGAGCAAACTGATTTTCAAAGTATGATCGCAAAACTTAATACCGATCAAAAAAGAGTCATCAATATAATCACAAATAAATGGACACAACTGATAATAACGCTGAGGTTTTACGCTGTTTTGTGAGTGGAACTGGTGGCACTGGAAAGAGCTTTTTAATAAAAACTCTGAAAGTTTGGGATAAGACGTATTTAAACAAAAAGTGGCAGTTAGTGCTCCAACGGGAATAGCTGCATTCAATGTGAATGGATTGACTATACATAGACTATTGCAGCTGCCTGTGGAACACAAGCAAACACCAAAGTACAAACCACTTTCTGATGAAGTACTCCAAGTTCTGAGATCAGATTTTAAAGAAGTAGTGTTGTTTATCATAGACGAAGTGTCGATGATATCCAATGTTACTTTAACATATTCATTTACGCTTATCTGAAATATTCGACACAAGTGACGATCAGAATGGGTGGTTTGGAAAAAAACATCTTGTCACCTGTTGAACAACTATCAACTGCTGAAACTAACAAGTTGTTAGGTTCCCTCAGTATACCGAATCTGTGGATTGAACTGTTCATATACGATGAACTTACAATTAACATGCAACAGCTCAATGATTCTGACTTTGTTGAAATGATATAGAATAAGGTTAGGTGTGACTACACAAAAAGGCCGCGACTTACTCTCGACTAGATTAATAACTCTAAAATCCAATTCAAATGAAAACATATTAATTGAAATAATTGAACACCTCTCGAAACTTCCTGATGATACCGTTTGCTTATTACCTACAAAAAACATGTGTCAACAATTAAATACTGCAATGCTTAGATCTCTCCCACATCCTGAAATAAAACTTACAGCTGTAGATAGCTTGCCCCAGATACCTAACAAAAAGAGCTTCTGAATGCATAAAAAATATGAAGACAATGTTTCTATGATTGCAGGCCTGGAAGAGAACATAAAGAACTGCCTCGTTGGTCTAGTGGTCGCAAGCGCTACTGCTGAGGATGAGGTCCTGGGTTCGATTCCCGAGTCGGACAAAGTGTTATTGGGTTTTTTCTATCTGGAATTTCTCAGTAGCATCCCGGTGTCTGGATTTGTGCCCGGTTGATGGCAATAGGCTCGCCCCCTATTACATGGGACTTAAAACATAACTGGCGAAATGTGGGTGTATTAAAGATACACCTCTGCCTAACCTTTCGGGGAATACAGGCGTGATGTTATGTTATGTTATTATGTAATAGAGCATATGTTCATCGCGAACAGTTTCTCATAACAATACACAAAAGTTAGGGCCTAAGTCAAAGTAATGCGCTGATGGATATCGGTTCTGCAGTATTCACATCTAGTCAAGCTTACGAGAGTTACAAGTCTGGACGGCTTACATAATATATTTAATGTCGACTTTAGAAGTAATAAGGCGCAGGAATCCTCAATTTGTGAATACAATAGACTAAGAAGCATTTACCGTCCAGACTTGTCAAAAATTGTAACATCAAAGCCTACGAAAAAAACCCATAGAGACAGGGAGTGATAAAACTGTAGCTGAAGCTCAAGAAGTAGTACCACAAAACTAAAAAAGGAAGACTACCTACAAAAAGAAATGAGATGCCATCAAAAACATAACAAATAAAATAAAACTGAAATATTTATTGGGACAAGCACAGGAGATCTCAATTAAGCTAAACACACACTCTAAAAATAAAAAATACAATAAAAATAAAGTAAAATTAAAATATTGCAGTCCTGTATGAGGCCAAAAGGCTCCTAACTCAGCATGATGCTGTGACATTTAATAATAAATAATAAATGTCACAGCGCTGGTATTCGGATAGGGCCCGCAGTGATGTCACGGAAAGATACAGAAATAAATACTAAATAAAAATGAATAAAAAATTAAATAGATGTATGAAAAAAAAAACATATTTAGTCGTCTGCGTATAGATAAATATTGTGTTTAGTGCGATTGCCAAGTCAATCTATTTATTTAAAACAAAAAAGTTTTTTTATATCGATATGGTCACTATAAGATGTTGTTAGTTTAGCCAATTACGTAATAACTTAAGACAGAAGGACCCGCAAGTAAGGACTGAATAAATTGACCAACTTGGTATTTATTACATGGATCTCACAACTTTTTACAGTACAAGAACTGAGTTGTGAGACTTGTTTTTTTTTACAGGTTATGTTTTTGATGGCATTAAGCTATCATGTTTGTCAATATTTTGTAGTAATTTTAACAATTCATCGGAATTTATTATGGAATTGTGTAAAATAGATGCTTTACAAAATGCAATAGCAGTTTCTAATTCACTAAGTTTTTATAATTATAGATTTGAGTTTAATATAGATAGATGGTCCTAAAGTTCACAATAAATTGATTGAGTAATCCAAATACATACGACATATAAATTGAATGATTATCTTTTGTACTAAGATTAGCAATAAGGTCTTCGAGTAATATATGCGCGTGTTAATTTTATTTGAATTTTTGTTCATTATTTCAGTAGAGTTCAGAAGGTGATCCAACATTTTAGAAGTTATAGTGAATTTATTGGATATTGCCTGTTCTTTATTCTGAATATTATGAATTAAGTTACCGCATCCCATGAGGATGCGGTTAAATATGATGATGATTCAAACGGGATTAAATCTAAGGTATTATGAATAGTATTATTATAAGCTATAACACCATAGATCATTACAGACGCTGCATCTTTACATTTCTTTTTATATTTTGCCATTCTGATTTCTATATTTGTGGAATGAAAACGTTCTATGAGTCCCATAGAGTTTGGATTATTGGGGGTCCCTATGTGTAGTTTTATTTTATGTATAATTCTGTCAGTTCTCTTAGTAATTCGTTGTTGAATTCAGTTCCAGGGTTAGAACTTATTTTCTGTGGTGTACCGTAAAAAGAAAATTATTTCATTAGCACTCTAACCACTGTGGGTGTTGAACGAGATGAAATTTCCCTAACTTACTGAAAGCATCAATTAAAGTTAGATAATACTTTGATTCTATGATAAACAGATCAATAAAAAACAAAAAGGAAAAGGTGCATGCTGAGTTTGTGTAAGTTGCAATAAAGGCATAATGGGCTTCCTATCATATTTAGAAGTTTTACACAGCTCACATGGGTTAATAATGCCGGAAACGGTTTCGAACAAATTTGGCCAGTAGTAGTTACGACGAATTCGTTTAATGGTTTCGGTAATACCACGATGACACGTCTTGCCGTCGTGTAATTTAATCACGATAGCTTTTTGTTCCTGCTCATCTTCTACGTAAACAACGCGTTCGGTACATTCATAGAAGCTAATCATATTTTACTTAAACAGAGAGATTATGATATTACTGAAGTCTTTTCTAGGTTTTAAATAGTATTTCATAAATGATTTGATGATGTTATGGTTATGAAGAGGCAGAAATACTTCTAAAATCTTTTGGTTATCCTTAGATAAATCTATTACTTGAAGCTCATTATGAAACCAGCAAAAAACAAGTATTTGGTTAGGCTTGGTATCTATTGCTTCTTTTAGGATGAGTATCCCACTGGATTCGAGATCTTTGCCTGAATGAACTGTCTGTATAGAAGAAGACTCGGACGGTATGGGATAATTAGGTGATTTGTCAAGTAGGGCTTCGTTTTCTGTTATACTTATTGGACTAGCTGTAGCGGTTCTTTCAGAATCGGATATAGAAACAGTTTTAGAGCTGTTTGTATCTTGTCTGATCATGTCTTTTTGTTCCTCTTTTTCGTCTATATCAATCATTGAGCTATTGTCAAAATCGTCGTCTCCTCCTAGTACATTTAAGTTATCTACTATACACTCATTATGAAAATGGATAACTTTGAACGAGACTGTTATAGTCAACATTATTTCAAAGTCAGTTGCGTTCTGTATAACAGTAGAGGCTAAGTAATTTTCGCATTGAACAATTGCAGTTGGCATTCGAAAGCCTTCGTGAAACTGCTTGTATTCTATTACGGCATAGCCCCTCTTTTGATTTACGGGCAATTTTACTCGATGTTCGGTTCGCGGTTCTAGTCTAAGTTCAAGGTCAGTGGAATAACTTATACGAATGTTGACGCCGTTTGACTTTAAAATTTTCTCCTTAAACAATAAGTCAGCCAGTCAGGTGAGATATAAGGTCCATTCCAATCAATCCATCATATCTGTTGTCCACATCATAAATATAAAATTTTAAAATTTTAAAAACCAGTTTCTTCGTAACGTCGGAGAACTCTTTGTACTGTTGACAGCGACACACCGACAGTCCTGGCTGTATCGCGCTGACTCCGGCCGGTTTCCAGCATTGTAAGTATTCTGGTGCATTCTTCAGGCGTAAGCGACATAATTTCAGCTTGAATAATGAATATAGAGCACTATCAACATGGTTTATGTACCCACATAAATAACTGATTACAAACAAAAGCAAAACCAAATGCTGTAATTTCGTAGTTCCATCTTCGAAAGTGGCCCTTTTTCAAATTTGATTTTTTTATGATATAACTTTACAATAACTAAGAAGTTTTAATACCTTCATTTAAGGAGTATTACATTGTCTATTAAATACAATTTATTGCATTAACCTATCATTTTTAGTTTCCGAGATTTTTAACATTCTTTAAGTGACCCGGATTCATTGCTCTCGAGTGTATATGATTTATATGCTTAGGTCTTACAACTAAGCTGGTGGTCACTAGCGAGACTACATCCGCTGGCTGATAAGGGGCAAGAGTGCTGCGTCTGAGATTATTGCTCTACCACAGCGATGTGGTGGGTTCTGAGAATATAACTACGTTGCCTTGTGTTGTTATGTTCGCAAGCAATCACTAGCTGTATGAGAACCACACCGACCGCTGCCCTCCAAGCAATGCTAGGGCTGCCGCCTCTACACCTAATCGTACGGGAGGAAGCGGCCCTGGCCGCCTTCAGGCTCCACTTATCGGGAACCCTAAGTAACGACTCCAGAATTAAGCACACACTCATAAAGGAGGTTGCCTTGTGTTTGAAAGATCATGAGTGGGCCAGAAAGAAGATGGCGGATGAATTAATAGAATAGTAGTTAGGTACTCACTTGCTTCATAATCCTGCAATTAATATTGTATGGCTCTTTGATTCTGTTTTAAACCCAAATGGTGCTCTAAGCCTTATTCTTCGCGTTGGCATAAACCCAGCATTTTGAACTTATCTTCAAGCTAAACTTATAGGTACCACAGATTTGATAATAGTAACATGGCTATATATATTTTGACAAAACTAAAAAAAATCTCTGTTAAGCTTGCATAACTACTAAATTAATGAAAAATGGAAACTCAGAAAGTTGACAAGGAACATCGGACCGCAATATAAAATATGTGGTCCTGTTAAATTAAACACATCAATGTTATATTCACATAAATGTTTATTTTTAAATCGAAATATAGGCATTTTTCAAAGATCAAATATATAAAATTATACATCTTCATAATAAATAGTTCATGCAGACATGGATACCTAGAGAAGAATTCAAGGTATAATTACGGAATGTTTTATAGGATATATAATTAACAACATACATAAAAAAACCTACATAAAAATACTGAGTATACCTACTGCAATTTTCGAAAATGCTGCAAATAGTAGGTAAGTCAGATCTAAATGTCAAAGAGTTGCTTAAAACGTTATTAGATTACAATATGTAATATAATTAATATACAATCATTTTTGAAATATATAAATGATACGTAATAATGATTACTTAAATATAAACCGATTCTTTACCGTCCCGATCTTCTCAAAACGGGTAAGATAACATCATACATATTCTTAGCAAAATTAGTGTGATGTGTTTCGCATCCCCTTCCTTCAGCTGAATAAATTGCAGTATGCAGTTTACGAATCAAATCTGCTATAATAGTAGCACTATACCCTTTGTCTCTCAAAAACAATATTATTTGATTCAGCATTTCGACCTTATGGTCACGGATGATAACGTTCTCTTGTTTTTCAATAAAATTTTTGTAATGCAAGTATTTTTGTAGTATGTTTACTATAGCATTTGCATCTGGCTCAGCTTCGACTCCAGCTATGCTTAGAACTATACCAGCATTTGATGTTTTATAACTATTAATAACGTTATTTGTAACATAATTTTCTAGATTTTCCGGTACTTCTTCCAACAAATCATCATATGTATGGGTGACAAACTTATCTTGTACTCCATGCTGCGTAGTAGACATTTGATCGAATACTTTTGGCGCATAAAAATTATGTTTTTTATACTCTTCTCCTTCTATGAAGTTTAAAACATAGTGCGGGAATTGCCATGATCCCAAAAATAAAAATATTCTAGGATTTAGGAGAATATTCAAGTTAAAGTCATTTTTGTGGAGAACTAACATAAGTTCATGCAACCATCTTTGCCGGATTAAATTGTAAACGTAGTTTTCCAATGGGTGTCGATTTTTCTGTGTATTATAAAATATCTTTTCATACCATTCAATGCTACTTTCAGGTTCATCTAAATGTTCTGCCAATTTTAGAATTATATTAATAATTTTCCTCAAATTCATCAATGCTCTTTTGTCGTAGACATCAGGTTTATCACCATTTACTTCTATTATTTTGATAACTGCATCATGTAGTTTCAGTAAATTGTGTAAAGTAAACAAGCGATAGGTTGGAGCTAATTTCAGTTTCCTGTGTTTAAGATAATTAAGACTTGTTGGTTGGTTTCCTTGAAGAGGCGCGATAAGACTTGGCTGTATAATGTTTACTGTATGTCCATAAGGTTGGACTACTAGCAAGTTATCTTCATTTTTTTTTGGTTTACTATTGACAGGTGTTTGTATGTTAACGGGATATCTGTCTGTGTCTTCTTCAAAATCATCTGTTGGGTTATTATAATCATTCTGTATTGTGTATTCAGAATGAGATGATGCCTTAGAAAGGAAACCGGGATGCCTGTGTATTTCTTCACCGTAAACAGGGATCGGTTTATCATAGTAATCCACTACATTTCCATATTCAGGATAATGGTTAACTTTCGTAATCAGACCGGGATGTGTGTCTGTGTGTTGTCCATAATCAGGTATTGGATTATTATAATCATTTGGTAGAATTGTATATTTGGAATGAGCTGAAGCCTTAGAAATGAAACCAGGATACTTGAATGTTTGTCCACCGTAAACAGGGTTCGGCTCATGAAAGTCATCCGCTACATTTGTATATTTAGAATTAGATGAAACTGATGAAGAAATCAAACCTGGATACTGGTGTGTTTGTACGTCATGAACAGGTTCAACATATTCATCCGGTAAGTTTGTATATCCAGAACTGGAAGAAATTAAATCTGGATGCTGGTGTGTTTGTCCACCATAAACAGGCTCAGTATAGTCATCCGGTAACTTTGCATATGCAGAACTAGATGAAGATATAGAAATCAAACTGGGATGTTTGTGCGTATGTCCGCCATAAACAGGGCTTGGTTCATTATAGTGATCCGGTAAATTTATATATTCAGAATTAGATGAAGCTAATGAAGAAATCAAACCTGGAAGCTGGTGTGATTGATCACCATAAATAGGTTCATCATATTCATCCGGTAAATTTGTATATGCAGAACTAGATGAAGATGCCGAAATCAAACCGGGATGTTTGTCCGTATGTCCACCATAAACTGGGCTCAGCTCATCATTGTCATCCGGTATATTTGTATATTGAAAATTGGATGAAGTTTTAGGAATTAAACCTGGATGCGAGTTTGTATGTTGCATAAGATTTAAATTGATATTGGGATTATAAGGATTAGGTTCTGTATCCCCAAAATCAGGTTTAACATCACTGGTGTCTGGACTGGTGCTGGTACTTGCCGTGGATACAGGTCCATTGTTTAGCGGTGATTCAAACGGGTATGAAGGGACATTCGGAAGCAGAACTCCAGGATCTGAACCTACTTCTGGAGCTTGAGGTTCATCATTTTCTTGATCTGAATTAGTTTGAGAATCTAAAGAAAGTGTATTTGGTTGTAAAAGCGCAGGCTTATAATTGGTTTCTGGTACATGTCCAACTAAATATTTAGGTTGATAATCATCTTGAGGAGTTTCAGAAATAGAAATAAGAGTTGAGGGATTTACTTCGTTACTTGCATCGTAACTGACGTAATTCGTATGTTTCAATTGCGAATTACTTGTTTGACTACTAATATCAATTTTCGATTTATCTAAGCTGAAATGTGATCCATCATAGCTTGGAGAGGGTTTATTAGTATACACAATTTTGTTTCCACCATGAGAAGAGTACAGATCATACAATTTTATTCCAAGATTATCATTAGGTTGTCTAGACTTCACTTTGGCGATATTGTCTGAGTTTGATATCTCATATAAAGATGTCGCTGGGTTTAAAACATATGTGTATATGTGATATGGTTTTTTGACTCCTTGTTTAACAGTGTGTACTGTGCTAGTCATAGGTTGATTTGGATGTAATAGGATTTCACTGCCATGTGTTACGTTATTAGGATCCCTAGATTGATACAATCTATATATTGGTGAATGGCCTATTTTATTTTTAATAGTCCAATTATGATCTGCTCTTTTCTCAACTTTCCAGGGTACATTTTTAGTTCCTGTATCTTCAATGGTCCAGGGTAAGGTATGAGTAGTTCCATGTTTAATAGTAAACGGATGATGGTCAATTGATTTGTCTACGATATGCCACGGAAGGTTATCAGTCGTTTTATCTTCAATATGCCACGGAAGGTCATTAGTCGTTTCATCTTCAAAGGTTAACGGCGGATCGTCTATATTTTCGCCTGTCTCCGCCGAATCAGCAATTATTTGGTTTGATTTAGGATCTTCTTGACTGTCATTGTTATGTGTGACGTGATTGAGAGTCGGCGTTGATATCGAAGAGCGAACATCATACCCGTCTAGTATGTCCACGTTTAAGTTATTTGGAATTAATAATTGACTTCGTAGAATATTTGTGGGTTGGTTACTAACTGTTAATTTATTTAAAATAGGAACTGATGTGTTGACCCAATCATCGTCCGAATCACCTTTATGTCTTCTTTCTAAGTCAAGCTTTTCTAGCTCTAAATGGTCGCTTGCCTCCAGGCCCTCAGTTTTTGAAAGATATTTGATTCCATTTGAATCCAACTGAGGCTTAAAGCGTTTTAGACCACATTTTCTCAAGCATTCTTCGCCATAGTCTCCAGAAACATCTGTTTGAGATTGTGATTCACTCGTGTTACTTTTTTGGACGAAAGGTATTTGAAGAATATCAATTATACTATCAATCATCGATTCAATCGGTTTTTGTAATTGTGCAGCTTCATACAAATTCGTAAAAATATTTAATAATAAAGATAGTCTTTCTATTTTTGCCAGCAATTCATCATTATCCGATATTCTATCTACAGTTAATTTAATTAATTTCCTAAAACTCTCTAGATTTTGAACAGATCTTTCCTGCACTGCAATACCAAACTTTGTAAGTATCAAATCATCAAGCTCATCTTCTACTTCTCTTTCGAAGGTTTGTGTCTCACTTTTTACAATTAATGAGGTTCCGTTTTGTAACGCTTCGCTTGAATTATATACATTTATTTCATTGATGGTGTCACTACTATTTAAGTTAATAGAATTAGGCTCAACTTGAAGATTACCTAAGTCCTCAAGGTCCAAACTTTGTCCCGTGCTTACTGGTCCCTGAAAAGAAGAAATATATCACGTTCGGAAGAATTCTGAAGCAGCGGGTTGCATGCGAAATGCGAAATATTTGTAGAAAAAACATTGACAAAAAAACTGAAAAATTTAGTGGCTTGAAGACTTGTGCTGTATATACTCTCTGAGAAAATCTGTTTTCTTTTGTGTTAGCATATTAAGATATCAATACCCATCACGTCTGTGAGGTACAATACACAAAAAAAAAAACTGAAAGAAAGAAAGACACAGATTAGATACATATGTGGGTGTGATTTTGTGAAAAAGGACGGAAGTGTGTAACAGGAAGCCGGGGAAGCGCGTGCTATTTGTGGCGTGAGTTGGCCGTCAGAAACGACCTTGACGAGGCCCCGCCTCTTTAATGTTGCTTATTACCAAGGACTATTTATTTTATTATGTGACTTATGAAAGGTTCGCTCGATTTTATTTATTTGATCATGTCGATAACCATCACATCAGCGGAGTTTTGCTAACTAATTTAATTTGACCCTGTGTAAATAACATAATACTATGATGACCCACACAGATAGCAACACACATACACCGATAAAATTCTTAGGCCACGCGCACTTTGGATGCGTTTTCGTACGAATTTCCCTCGTGCGTACACGTACGAACACGCACGAACGATCCCGACCTTCCAAGTACTTAAGGCGACGATATCTGACTTTTAATGATTTTATATAGTCTAAAAGAGTAGTCTTAATGTTTTAGAAAAAAAAAAGTGTTCTTAATAACTTAATATAATATGAATATTTTAGATTTTGTTTATATTACTTACATAGTAAAATTAATTTGGAAAGTTATGTCCAACGCGATTAAAAAACTAAGAATCACGCAAAATCTACTCATTTAATCTCACAACCTCTTAGGCTGAAATGGGAATGCCATTAAAAAAGAAATAAAAAAAGTGATACCTAGTTAGACGTACGTATAGGTACGTACATATAGTTCTGACGTCCGGAAACAATCCGAACTTGTTGGGATTTTTCGTGCGTTCAATGCAATACCACAGGCTATTTGACGGAGAAAAACGTAATCAGTGTGCGCACTCAATTCGTACGACCACGATCTTACGTACGATGCAAATTTGTGTCCAAAGTGCGCGCAGCCAGTATAACCGTCCAAAGTCGGATCGTAATCTTTATTTATTTTTAACTCACCGTTGATTTTGAAATATTATCATTGACTTGAGTAGCAACTTCAACTTGAGCATCATTCACACCCGAACGTGAGTTCACTTTAGTATTGTTGACATCAGTATTACTTTCATTGGTTTGGTCGTTTGCTGCTTCGGCCTTCTTTTCACTGACTTGATCTCCACTCGCTGTGTTAGCATCCGTACTTTCAGAATAAAGGCTATTCATACGAAGTGTAGTTTGAGATGCTTCCATGCTATTGGTGACATTGCTTGGGTCGAAATCGTTTGGTACTACGTAATATTTGGATATGGTGTGGGTGGCTCCATCTTTCTTTACTACTTTGCGGTCGCCAGCTATTAGCTGTAGAGGGACTGCATCCTGTGAATATTTTAATATTTGTGATTTTTCGTGTATACTAACATAGAAATATAAATAACAGGAGAAGTGGCATGGGGGCATGTCTGTGTCCGCGCGTCGTGATCACGATGCTCATGTCATAGGCAAATGGCCGTCTCCGCTAACTAGTGCGCTTTCGACCGCGATCGTGACAACATTTAAGAATGCCGTGTTATCAGTGGTTTCTTGTAAAAATCGAAACCAAACTAGAAACTTTAAATCATAGAATCACTTATCATATGTCAGCACAAGTATTTTACTATATTTGTGTTGAAAATCATGAAAAACAAATCGTAAAATATTTCTTGCCTTTACTAAGTTATTTTTGTTTTCATATATCACAGCGACTGTACCTACTATTTTTGCAGTAAATACATTGATTGCTTCTTAACCACTACCTAAGTATGTCGCTAAGTGACTGGACAAGCAATGTAAAAATCACAAAACGATACTTTATTTAAGCGGTTGCATCGCGTAGTACAGCCGCTGCCTATATCTAGGCAATCGACAACAATATCGAGTGTCGTATGAATTTATGTTACAATTTAAGTTTATTATTCAATTTGTCAACAGTTATAGACTGGTTGGAAGACCGATGTGAAATCTTGTTTTATATTCATTTAGATTTTCTCGTATTGTTATTTTTTTTGATTTACTTAATTATTTTTTTTAGCTACATGTTGTTTATATATATTATGTCATCTTATAATAAGTATGTATATCGTTTTTTATTTATCATTTTTTCAGGAACTCCCATAAAAAAATACAATAATAAATGGGAGGATCGATAACTTTCCGATTTAGTCAATCACTAGCGTATCTACAATCACACTATCACACAAATATTATAAAGGCGAAAGTTTGTTAGTGTGTCTGTTTGTCTCTTCTTCACGCTAAAACTACTGAACGGATTTGGATGAAATTTGGCACACAGATAGTTTATAACCTGGATTAACACATAGAATACTTTTTATCCCGATATTCCCACGGGATCGAAATTTATGCGGGTGAAACCGCGGGGCGCAGCTAGCGTAAAATAAAAGACTTGCACAGCACAACGATAGCGATCGACTTTTTTTGTGAGTGATTTGTACGGTGCATGGTAATGCACGCTGTGTTTGTTGGGATAAGGTTTATAATTGATTGTGTAGTACGTTCTGTTTTATAAATTGCAAGTTGAGCGAGCGACCTCGTATCTATTGGGTTTACTAATCTGCGTGTGTAGTTGTGGCGAGGTAATGGGGACAAAGTGGAGACATTGGGTTTCGATACATTTTCAAATACCACAACATAAACCCACGAGGGTAGGCAGAAGTCCTTTTGCTCACGCACGCTGGTTGCGCGTAGATACTACGCACCTGACCTTTCTGAAGAACATCACCAATAGGGTCAATGTTGGAGGGATTGGATCTTACTAATGAATGAAAAAAAATACAAAGTCTCAAAGTGGACAAGAGGATAGACGCAATCTTTTAAAAATAATATAAGTACAGATTTTTTATTTGCACCTACCCCCTCCCCCCCCTCCCCCCTTCTCAAAACGTTTTAAGTAAAATAAAATTGAATCGTCCCTGGACTGGCCTGAATGCATATCTATCAAGACATTCAATGATGAACGCAGAAGAAGTGCCTATATCTTCAGCAGCAGTGGCGCAACTACTACCTAAGGATCAAATTGGTGTACTTATTGAGTTCGTACCTACCCGGGCACGGAGGCCTGCTAAACTAACAGTGCACCGCCCTAGAGTCGGCGAGAGGATTTCAGGATAACATAATAATTATAATGCTATTATCCCATAAAATAGTGCGGTCTGAGGGACCTTGCACGTCCAAAGTTTATACATTTTCCTCAACTCATGAAAAATAGTTAGCTAATAGTACTATGAACGGTCAAAAGAAAAACTAACCAAACCAATTCGAGGTGGGGTGCTAATTTTATTGAGATCGCTACGCTCGCTCTTGCAGCTGTTCTCTTAATTGTTAAACTTTAAATACTACCTATTCTGCCAAAGCAACTCTTATTCTGTATCTATGGTAAAAAATAACCATCCTATCCGACGTGGGGTGGTAAAATAGTATTTTGTTTTGTTGCACCCCGCGGTTTTACCCGCATAAGTTTCGATCCCGTGGGAATATCGGGATAAAAGTCTATGTGTCAATCCAGGTTATAAATGTGCCAAATTTTATCCAAATCCGTTCAGTAGTTTTAGCGTGAAGAAGAGACAAACATACACACTCACAAACTTTCGCCTTTATAATATTAGTGTGATGATTAATTTCATAGAAGAAGAATGAATCCATGCTATCGTAGTGCAATACTAGATGTGGGAGACACTTCTAAACTGTCTGGACCATATTTTGAAATCCAGAAATTAATCCTGAATCCGCTCTGAGGGTTGGTGGATGTCACAAATATCATCTTCTATCATCATCTTCCTAGCCTTACCTTTGTTCGGGTCGGCTTCAAGTTTAACCGGGTGCAGCTGAATTCCAGTATTTTACATGGAGCGACTGCCTCCACAATCAATGTTACTGGGTAACCCGATAACCGTTGTTAAAACCGGTAGTCAGACTTCTGGGCTTCTGACTAATAATTATTATAATATACTTAGACTTACCGATATAATCAAAAGTAACAAGTTAATGCACAAAGTTAGTATTTTCCTCATATTGCACTTAGCTATCGCACATTACTGGGATCTAGCTCCTAACATGTTCGTGTTACTATCGAGTGTGGCCTATTTATTAGAAACATTTATACTATGGTGCAGACAAATTATGTGGAGCGTATCCTGAAAAAAGACTAACAAATGCAGATAGGACAGTCGCTTTACAGCAGCGCACGTGTATAGCTTGTCTACTCTAAAATGACGCGCCCCACTACCGCATTTACGCACACAGTAATGTTGGATTTTATGGGTAATGCGGTAGTGGGGCGCGTCATTTCAGAGTAGACAAGCTATACTTAGCTTCGCTTTGTATGACAATGTAGGTAGGCGGGATCATCCACTGCGACCACAGAGCACTCTAAAATCCACGTTTCGCACGGTTACGTGGCTGGCTATCACAAATCCATCCATTATAATTAAAAGCGAAGCACAATCCAACAGCTGATAATCCATCAATGACTATATTATAATAGCGAATTTCAGTACTATTCTCACTGCTTTTTTGCACGTTCTCTGTGCTTATCAAACTGGGTATCTAAAGTCTGTTACACCTACGCAACATTCACACAAATTACATTTTTTTTCTTTCAAATACACTAACTAACACACACACACAAACACATTATCATCCACATTTTAGACTTAAAAGTTTATTTACACTTGTGTCAATTTTAGTTCATTACAGAAAACTAAACAGAACAATATATAGGTAGATATAAACATAATTATATTAATAACTAAAAATACGTTGATAAAAAAATAAAAAAACTATACTTCCTTATTATTCGTATTATTTTACGTATGGCATGTGTTCTTACGGCTTCAAACATTATATTATATAAATAATACCCTGATTCTAAAATGTACCGTGTATTTAATAAAACATAACAATGGGTGAATAACTATAAACTATAGATAACATCGATAATTTGAGTATTGCAAGATCGATAGAATCCGATTGAAGTGACCTTACCATCATTTCCCAAAATATTAGGAGCATTTATTTCAATTTCGGACTGACTTCATAGTAAATATGTCTTGCTTCAATTTTGATACAGACGTTATAATTCTGACGGAATGCCGACTTGATCCAAATAAACCTATACCTACCAACATCATCCAGGTATCGCTCCTACGCTACAACTCGTCAACTAAATCAAAACGACGCGCGACGGCGTTGTAGTATAATATATAAAGGACACAATACAAGCCTATGTCACAGAATTAAGCATAAGCCACGCCTCATGCCTACAAGTAAATATATTGAATAATATCATTTTAGATATCTATCGTTCACCAGCAAATACTAACGCGGAACCTTTTATAAATTCCTTGTCACTCCATTTAGATAACCTAAATTCTAAAAAACGAAATATTATAGTTGCTGATGACATCAATATCAACATAAGACCTCAACACGCTGAACAAAGATATGAACTGAAAAACAGAACATCCTACCTATGTTAACGGGTCATGGTATTCTCTCTGATCACACCTTAATTACAAGGGAAACAAATTGTCTTGATCCCTTTATGTTAAAAATAATCAGGTAACGTTATTCTGCTTTTATTGCTATCCTACGCACTACATTATTACAGACCACCGTACAATCTATCTATCGTTATCTAAAACAAAACATTACTAAGCTACACCAACAACTATTACCAAAATTGATTTTGAAAGTGCCTTGCAATATTTGAAAGAAAAAAATCTATCAACATTACTTTTTTGTGAAAACCCAAATTACATAACAGAATGTTTAACACAAGGTGTTACTGAATCACTAACAATAAATACTACTAGTCACAAGATCCCTAAAAGTAAGCCCTGGATAACTGAAGGCATACTAAGATGTATAAAAAAATCGTAATAAGCTCCAAAAACAATCCCAAGACGATCCCCACAGTGAGATAAAAAAAAATACTTAAGCTCGTTACAGAAATCATTGCAACAACCTTATAAAAAAAAAACTAAAAAGAAAATATGAAAGAAACCTTATTTAATAAAACGCTAAACAACAACAAACTTCTCTGGAAAAACCTGAAAACCATCACTTAAACAAATGAATCTACTAGAACTAATTCTGAATTAACTAATCTAAAAGCATCACCTACGGAATCAGCAAATTTCATTAATAAATATTTCTCAAATATTGGTAACCAACTGGCAAATGACATTCAACAAACCGTAACCCAGAATGACCTGAATCTATATCTACGTTCCTTACCTAGTCTCTCAAAATCTTTTGTTTTGCTGGATACAGATGACAATGAAATAAATGTTATAATAAGTTCTCTAAAACTAGACAGTGCCTAGAATGGAATAATATCTCCACTAGGTATCTCAAACATGTTAAACAAAAAATTATTCCAATTATAACGCATCTAGCTAATTTTTGTTTTAAACAAGGCACCTTCCCTATCTTTTTAAAGAAATCTATAATAACTCCTTTATACAACAATAGACCAATCTATTATTCCTGTTATAGCAAAAATACTAGTTTTTTTTTTTTTATTCCAGATTAGTAGGCTATCTTCAAACCAACAACCTTTTATCTCCATCTCAATTTGGCTTCAGGTGCGGTATTTCTACGGAAGACGCTATCAAGTCTATAACTGCAATACTAACAAAAGAACTCGATAAAGGTACTAGGTGCTTATCGGTTTTTATATACCTAAAAAAGGCCTTCGACATGGTCTCTATTCCCATCCTTGTCCAAAAATTAGAAAAAATTGGTATTAGAGATACACAACATCTATTTTTACTGATTACTTGAAAAATAGAAAACCAAAGGTTAAGCTAGATAGTTTTGTTAGCGAGGACGTTGACGTAACATGCGGCGTACCTCAGGGTAGCGTTTTGGGTCCAACGCTTTTTTATATATTTAAACGACTTATGTAAGTAATATGACAATCAATAAAGCAAAAATATTTTCGTATGCCAACGGCATCGCAATCGTCTTCACCAGGTCAACCTGGGCTGAAACCAAAACCAACACAGAAAAAGGTATGTTAAAAGTGGCTTTATGGCTAAAAACAAATCTCCTTGCGTTAAACACGAGCAAAACTAATAATATCTGCTTCTCAATTTATAAAAATGTCCAACCAGAACCTAATTTCAACATTAAAATACATGAGTGTAGGAGGACGGTTGATTGTGACTGCAATATTGTCCAACCAACAGTAAAGCTAACCACGTCAAGTACTTAGGTATAATGTTAGACCAAAGCATGTCCTGGCCTGTAATTTGTTCAATCTGAGATTGTTTGGATTTTTAAACATTACGTCATATATACATAGTATTCCCAAGGAGTGGCTTAGAAAAAAAAAACTTATAAATGAAGTGTATATCTCGCTAGTTCAATCTGTAAATAATATTGCATTTCCATTTGGGGGGGGGGCGCGCGTAAAACACGTTTCCTTGATGTTGAAAGAGCGCAACGGACATTAATAAGAGTAATGTACTTCAAATAAAGGACCTTTTCCACCTATGAGCTATACCAAATAAGTAATTTACTATCAGTTAGAAAATTATATGTATTACACATTGTATTAAAAAATATAAAACTCTTCCCTTAGATCCTAATGTATTAGCTAGAAGAAGGAAACACAATGCTTCCACCCCTTATGTAAAAACAGAATTTGAAAATATTCAGTAGCTACGATAAACGCTCGTCTTTCTTATACCTATAATAAAATAAATAAACAAATAGATATACATACTAAACCATATAAATAATGCAATCGGCTCAGAAACATGGCGCCTCTACAAACCAGACATTAGTAAACTAGACACATTTCATCTACGGTGTCTCAGATCGATCTTGAACATTAAGTGGCAGGACCATGTTCCTAATACGGAGGTCCTGCACCATTCCGGTTTGTATGGCATAGAAGCCTTACTCATGGAGTGTCAACTCAGCTGGTGTGGACACGTCCTTCGCATGAAGGACCACGGGTTTCCCAGAGTAGTCTTTTACTCTGAGATGGCAGAAGGTAAACGGAAGCGTGGCGGTCAACATCTCCACTATAAGGATGTACTTAAGAAGCATCTTAACGCTTGTGCTATTGATCCTACAAGTTGGGAGAGGCTCGCTTTACACAGGTCGTATTGGCGCTCAACTATTAACAAAAGCTTTAAATCTTTCGAAAAAAAACGACACGAAACTATTACCGAGAAGCGCCAAATACGCAAACAGAGACCTAAGCCCTAGCTCCTACACGTATACATACAACACTGCAGGCCAACTTTATTGCTCTAGTTGTGACCGGGTGTTCAAAACAAAATTCGGTCTAGTGAGCCATACTAAGGGCACACGCAAGGAAGTGATTTCGAAGGGTGGCCATTATCGAAATCGATAAGGACTGAAATATAGTCCATATTGCAGTCAAAGAAGTTACCAAGGCAAATATCATGTTACCCAGTCTAGTAGGTAACTTGGTCGTGGAGGTTAGATAAGCAGTCGCTCGCTAAATCCTATAGGTATTCCATTTGAAATAAGACTAAACATATAGGTAACTAAACCTTTTTTACAGTCCGTTCAACCGATTTTGACTTCTATTGCGTTGGTGGCATGATAAATGGCAGCTACAGTAAACAGCAAACAGTGGACGTATGAATGCCACCATTATGCCAGTATGAGTGAGAGACGGAGCTATATGAGGCCGCTAGCACCATCCTTTTTTCGCAATGGAATAATGATTGCATTAATACTTCATTGGCCCCTGAGCTCACGCAACGCGTCGTCCTACATCCAGCCCGTAATGGACTCGTCCATCAAGGAGCGCTGTCCCCAATTTGACTTATTATACATAAAAAAAGGTTATTTTAATAAAACAAAAAATATCAATAATTAAATTATCTTTAAAATGGTGAAGGTTTCAGAAAAATACGCTTAATAGATTTTGCGTGATTCTCAGATTTTTACCCGCGTTAGACATAACTTTACAAATTAATTTCACTATGTAATGTAATATAAACATAATCCAAAATATTCGTATAATAAGTTATTAAGAAAATACTCTAATTTAACATATATTTTTTCCAAATCATGAACACTACTCGTTTAGACGTGATTCAGCATAAAATCATTAAAAGAAAAATAAAAATGAATTATTCAGGATTTAAAATTATTTAGAAGAGGTCTTTTACAACCAAATAAACCCTTTTGACTCCTATGCAAATGTCAACAACTTTCGAGTCATTTGACATGTTATACTTTTATTTTATTCATTTTAGAATATATAGAAGTCAACCATTTTCATTCGAAAACCCGACATATAACCAATAACCCTATATTATATATGTATATATATATTTTTTTTTAATTAAAAATTGCGAAAGTGAGTTGGTTTGTTTATTTGTTTAATACGCTTTCACGCTAAAACAGCTGAAGGGATCTGGATGAAATTTGGCACAAGGGTATACCATGACCATTTTATCCCGGATCGAGACTTATGCGGGTGAAATCGCGGGGCGCAGTCACCAGCATGTAAAGGAAAGGTTCTCAAAAAAAAAACACAGTCTTAGGCAACCGAACAAAACTGTATCTACCTACTCCAAAGAAAAGAGGACTTCTGCATATTATTTGTCTTATTCTTTGACCATTACTTATACACATCTTTAATGGTCTCAGGAGCGCTTGAAAATGCGATAAATTGGCGTCACTTATTCAAAAAAATGTATACCATAATAATCAATTACCTACTTACATTACAAGTAGGTACTTACATTAAAAGGGCCTTATGGATTATAACAACACCGCTCCGACACGGCAAATTACTTGTCATTCAAGTTAGGATGATTCGCGAGCCGACACACCTAAAATAGACTTTAATGCCTTTGATTTAAAATCCTAATTTAACAACAATATTTATAATATTTATTTATTTATTAATAGGAGCAATAATAAATTGATAACAGTTGATGAAACATAGAGCCAATTAAAGGTTCTCATGGGTGTGTTTGTTATAGGTATTGTTTCAGCAGAAGCTTAACTTATAATTATGTTACAAATTAACTAAAAAAAAAGGCCTCCATGCGACATTCTCTATGAGAAAGTGTGAATTTGGTCAAAATGAAAATCCAAGATGGCGGCTGCGAAAATTTTCAAATTTTTCATCAAGTGTATCGTTTTTATGGTTTTCAGAGGTGCTGAAGCCGATAGTAAAGTCAAAATGAAGTTAAAAAATGGTGGCTATGAACATTTTTTAACTTTTCGTCATGGGTTTCGTTCTCATAGTTTTCGAGGGTGCTAAAGCCGACAGTGAGGTCAAAATGTAAATCCAAGATGGCGGCTACGAAATGTTTTAAAATTTTCGTCATGGATGTCGTTTTCATAGATTTCGAGGATGCTAAAGCCGATAGTGAGGTCAAAATGTAAATCCAGGATGGACTCCGAACGTTGCGGATGTATCTCACAACAAGTTACCCAATGATATAAGTTAGGTGCCTACCTACTTACCTTCTTAGGTATTAATTGTTTACATTCTTTTAAACTCAGGCAATTTTTTTTTGGTCTTGTTTATACATAGTGCACGTAAGGTACCCAAGTATATTTTGTATAAAATTAGTATTTACCTATCTTTAGATAGCATTAGACCTAACTTAATTTAAATGTGTTTACATCACAGAGTACTTTTACTATTGGTTTACATACAGAAGAGACGGCGCTGCCGTCACGTAAACATTGGCTCCGTGTATAAAAATATTTTAAAATAGTATTAGATAAATAGATAGAATACTCTTTATTGTACACCATACAAATTACAGACATAAATTTAGAAATTTTACATAGGGTGACACAATGGGCGGTCTTATCGCTTAAAGCGATCTTTTACAGACAACCTTTGGATGTATTAATGGTAACAGGAGAGACAATACTGCCGTTTATTACCGAGTATTTAACGTTGAAAGTGGTGTTAAAGTATCAATATCGCTTGGAATTAGCTGTCCTATCGTTATCTGGACTCCAACTTTACCCAGAAAACTGGAAAAGTGATCTAAAAGTGACGTGTAATTTAGTACTTTAAAAGAAGACTCATATGTGCATAAAATCCCTATAAAATACAGTTTAAAACATTCAAAACAATATCTCAACAAAAGCGGATAGTGAACTACTCAAAAATCAATAAGTAAATCATTGTGTCTAAAACGTGCAGCAAATCTAGTTTGACAGTGTGAACATTTTTGCAGCATGAGCCACCTATCGACCGTTTGATATTTTAAAATTAATAGAAGTAAAAACAGAAACACTATTTGTGCGGGGTGTAAGTTCGTAGGTAATATTAAATCACTGATTGGTTTTGGATTGTATAAGTTTATTAAAGGTTCTTCAAGTTTAATGGAAAATGTCTTAAAGTAAAATGTTATGTTACATTCTATGTTAAATGTTATGTTAAATGTTATGAATGCACCCGGTCCGTTTGAAGTCTGGTAATGCACTGCTGTTAAAGTATTATAAAACTAGCTTTTGCCCGCGACTTCGTTCGCGTGGAATAGTGACTTCCGGCAGATTTTTGGTTTTACCCACATAGTTCCCGATCTCGCGGGATCTCTTCAAAAATGAAATGTGGAAGATATTCTAGGGAACTCTTCAAAAATCAACATAATGAGCTCTGCGTTTGAATTGAAGATATGTATACTCACTTAGGGCATTAATTAAAGCCGTTATTGCCGATCGAAAAAGGCGAAAATGTTATTTTTCCCTTATTTTCAAAATATTATTTTGATTTTCCATTTCAGAAAAAAATACTGTTTCTCCCTTGACAAATTTTCTATTATTTTAGGCTTTAAAGATTATTAAAGTTTCTTACACCAAGACATTTCTGTATACCACGTTTTTAGTTTTGCCATCCTTTGCAAAAATATATAGGTCTTGTGGTTTTGACACTCTTGAGCACGCAACGTAGAGTTGTCCATGGGAGAAACAGTCTTTTTCAAGATGTACCCCCGCAACTTTAAGCGTTTGCCCTTGGGCTTTATTTATGGTCATTGCAAACGCAGTTTTCAGCGGAAACTGAACTCTTTTGAATTGGAATGGCAAATCAGTTGGAATGATGGGAATGCGGGGAATAATTACAGTTTCGCCTTTTGCCATTCCGTCATTGAAAAAAGTAGTTTAAAAAAGAACTTAAACTCAAGAAATATTACAATCTTTCCGAACTTAAATTGAAAACTAACTGAAAACAAAAGAATTAAAAAAAAATACGAATTACGAACTTGATAACAATTTAAAAGATATTATATTACAACCTATTCTCTTAATAACCAAGCTTAAAACTAAATAATTTAAAAGGAACGATCTAATTAATTTAAAAATTAAAACGAATTTAGACATACAATTTTAGTATCTACTAATAATTTCGATCCCAACGCCATCTATCGAGCATAGTGACAACTCGGATTATTTATCTATACTCCGTTCGGGCATTTTCTTTGTACTAAAAGTTTTATTTTAATGATATTATTTTTTTCATACCTTTTTACTTTTTTCCGATGAATTAAAACAATAACATGAACCGAACTCGTGTAACGATCGACACCATTGCGCGATCACCAACTCGACATAGTACTAATAGAACTATCTATACTCCGTTAGAGCATTTTCTTTGTACTAAAAGTTGTATTATATTATATTTTCATACCTTTTTACTATTTATTTACATTTTTCCGATGAATTTTCAGTACTGAATTGATGCCGACTCTTGACCAATAGATGGCGCTGTATGTCCGGAAAAAATTTTATTTTTTATTTTATTTTTTGTAATAAAAACTATCCTATGTCCTTTCTCAAGTTCCAAACTATGTCTGTACCAAATTTCACACAAATCGGTTCAGTAGTTTAGGCGTGAAGCAAAGACAGACAGACAGACAGACAGAGTTACTTTCGCATTTATAATATTAGTTTGGATTTGGATTGTCACTTAGATACAAGAACAGTGATTGTTGTAAACTGCTGCGTTGGCAGGTGTTCGGTTTCTTAGACCGAACATATTCCGGGGCGGCAAAGATGCAATTAAGATGAGTTGATGATAGTACAATTATGTTAGATAAGATGATAGTAACCCTAAGGTTGGTAGTGATTCGGCTCCACTTCGTTTCTCTCCCCAATCGTGCGGAGCTTCAGAATTTTATAGTGTGTAGATGTCTTCAAATAAAACGTTTTCCCAAAATTTCACACTGAGCAAACGCCTAGTTTTTGAGAAAAAAAATCCTAAAGTTTCAGAAATTTTAACCAATTTACGTAAATTAATTGTCATTTTACCACAGATAATGTACGAGTTTCACTTCTAGGTTGTTCCATTTTACGTTCAGACAAAGTGACAGCGGACTCTTATGGTTTTTTGTATAAAATATTGTAAGTTTTTAACTTTCGTTCACTTTTAAATAGTTGCTACCGCAATTAACTTAATTATAAAGTAAATAATATAGTAAATTAAATTTAAAAAATATAGTTTTATTTGTACTATTAAAAGATTGTCTGTAACGAAACGTAATCCAATGTCAGTGAAGCGAGCTCGGGACTTGGGGCACCCCGACACGGACAGGTTAGGTTAGAAGGGGATCGCTGAGGGTGACGGGGTCCGCGTGAAAACATGTGGGTCAACACCTAGCCGGGGGAGCGTGATGAAATGCGCAAGCACTCCAGCACTCCGGCTAAAGGTAGCAGCAGGACACCGTGTGGTTTTAGTCAGTAGGAGTCTGACAGACCCCTCCACCCAACCCAGGGTGGAGGACATCCATGAGGATTTCCACACGATAAAAAAAAAAAAAAAAAAAAAAAAAGGTTAGAAGGGGATGGCGGGGTCTAGTGAGCGAGCGTAGCGAGCGAATAGACCCCGCCATCCCCTTCGTGGTTATTTTTTTTTAAACCACCCAGAAATAGGAGCCCCGCGAAGCGGGGCTCCGTCGACAACGCTTTACTAAAAAATACCTTGATTGTTACAAGGTAATATTCCAAGATTTGAGCATATTTTGGTTTGACCTTGACTTTTGATGTGTAAGACCTTGACTTTTGGGTGCTGACCTTGACCTTGACGATGTGTTTGACCTTAGTATTGCTTGGAAACTAATTTAGACCCGCCACGTGATCTTCCCCACCCTTAATACTCCAGCGATTTTTGGCCATTCATTTTAAACTTTGGCAATTTTTTTCTCGCCACCTATGGTTTTGCTCATTTTGGGGATTTCAAAAATACAATAGAAATGGTCTACTCTATCAAAAAAAAAAAAAACCTACTTTAAATACGCGCTGGGGAGACTTCCGAAGTGCTTCCAGTGATTCTTAAAATAATAAGAAACAATAGCGTGTAGAGAAGCACTTATGAGATAATCTTAATGTCTCTAGTTTTGTTTAGGATTGGCGAACACGCTTTATTTTGTTTTTTAACCACGCACACTTGCACTGCACTTTGAGCACTGGGCTGACGGCCAGCCTCGTTAGATTGTCGCGCACAAGCACTAGCACTCGCGTCACATCGAGCTACAAAGTGTTAGTTGCTCGATGTCTGGGGAGATAAGCACGCGTCGCATGCGGCGTCGTCGCCACCGCCACAGGAGCACTGCGGTGCTCGCAGCCGCCACCAGCACGAGGGTGTAGCTTACCACGTAGTGATGGATGTCATGTGGTGACAACATCTCATCTAATTCTACGTCGCTGTTTCTCATCTGCTTGATTTGTTTGCAAGTCGTCATCTAATTCGTCCTCAGTTTGATTGTCGTGGGTTTTCTCCATCGGTATGCTCACATTAATAATGTTGTTTAGTTGGTCAATCTTGGGTACGTAAATATTTGACTGAACCGTTATGTTGTTGTCAAAGTTTGTGTTTGTATGCAAGGTAAAATCTTGCCCTTTGATAACACAACCCTGTCTGAGGTATATTACTCCTGCTTTGTTGAGTTGTTCGACTGTGATTTGCTCTCCACAAATTATTTTAATGGAATAGTTGTTGCAGCAGTGATATAAATACTCAGTAGATTCGTTCAACGGTACCCACATGTTGATTGAAAGATGTAGATTTTTTCTCACATACATAATATAATATGTATGTGAGAAAAAATCTACATATTTTTAATAAAATAAGTGATAGACATAATTTTAATACTAGAAATAAAGATAAAATAGATCAACCATTTTTCAGACTATCTAAAGTAAATACATCTTTTATGGGGTACTGTGTTAAATGTTACAACAGAATACCTTGTGATATATTAGAATTAAATAATTTGAGAAGCTTTCATGTTCATTCACAGAAAACATTACTTTGGCGGATCCGGAGTATTACATTAGTAGGCCAGTTGACTTGCTACTCGGAGCCGAAGTCTACGCTAACATTATCATGGAGGGAGTCATCAAAGGAACTAACACAACACAGCCTATCGCTCAACAAACTCATCTGGGGTGGATATTGTGTGGAGGCTCAACAAAAACATTCCAATGTAATGTAGTTCTGCACACCTTATCAGACATGCATAAATTCTGGGAAATAGAGGATATAACCGAACAGCCCAGTCTATCTGTTGAGGATCAGGAATGCATTACGTTTTACTTAAATACCACAACTAGGAAACAAAACGGACGCTACGAAGTCAGGCTACCGTTAAAAGAAAACATAGACAACAAGTTGGGCTGCTCAAAACAAATGGCTTTAGCTCAATTTAAAAATTTGGAGCGCAAGTTTCAGAAACACGAGATGCTAGCCCTACAATACAAAATGTTCATGGATGAATATTTACAACTAAACCATATGAAGCTAGCTTTGAAAAGTAACATAACACCGGAATTTTACTTACCTCACCACGGTGTGCTACGAGAGGAATCGACTACAACAAAATACAGGGTTGTTTTTAACGCATCTGCGAGGACATCTTCAGGATTCAGCCTCAACGACTTGATGCATAAAGGACCCAACCTTCAACAAGATCTGCAAATGTTATTGCTAAAATGGAGGCAATACCAATACGCTTATACAGCAGACATCGAAAAGATGTATAGGCAGATCCAAATACATGAATTGGATCAACATCTACAAAAAATAATTTGGCGCAACAATGCTCAATGTCCTATACAATCTTATCAACTCACAACAGTAACATATGGAACAAAAGCAGCTCCATTTTTAGCTCTAATGACGCTGAAGAAATCAGCAGCAGACGAACAGAAAAATTATCCTGACGCGGCTCAGGTGTTAGACAAAGAATTTTACATGGATGACCTTGTATATGGTTGTCATTTTATTGAACAGGGTAAGAAACTAATATCAGATTTGATTACCTTACTACATTCAGCGGGTTTTAACTTGCGTAAATGGGCCTCCAACGAACCAACACTAATCGAAGACACTCCGAGTCACCACAATCCGGCTCGAAGGACCATTATGTGCGGGGTGTAAGTTCGTAGGTAATATTAAATCACTGATTGGTTTTGGATTGTATGAGTTTATTAAAGGTTCTTCAAGTTTAATGGAAAATGTCTTAAAGTAAAATGTTATGTTACATTCTATGTTAAATGTTATGTTAAATGTTATGAATGCACCCGGTCCGTTTGAAGTCTGGTAATGCACTGACGTTAAAGTATTATAAAATTGTCACTTAGATACAAGAACAGTGATTGTTGTAAACTGCTGCGTTGGCAGGTGTTCGGTTTCTTAGACCGAACACTATTTTATATCTAAAATTCACCATGAATTACTTTTGTGTAATAAAGACTACGATACTAATAATTATTTTGAAATTATATTCCATTTATGAGAAGTTATTCAAATCATAAATAATACGAATGTGATCATCTATTTACCGACATATAAAAATGGACACTATGCTAATTTATTATTTATTTAACAATAGAATAGAAACTTTCAACAACCTCTTGTATCTAGATGTAACTACTAACATACGAATATTTATATCTGTTAGACAGTCAGTGGTGCGGTGCCGATTCTATAACAAATTAAATTAATTAAATTCAAACAACCAACAATCCTGACTGTGGTAAGGTTAAAAAATATCCAATTCCCTAACAAACACAAGATAAATCATTAAGACAAATAAAAAAAACATAGAAACAAAAATAAACAACCGAATTCAATAAACAAAATTATTCTATCAAATGATACAATTAAAATAAAAAATAACAAAAACAATGAGATTTGAGTATCGATTAAAGAAAATTACTGTGCAAATAAAAAAAAAAGATAAAAAAAAAAATGAAACAAAATGTCAACAGCAATATCCTTACAAGTGTGTCGCATGATCGTTTAATAAAACTACTTTAAAGAACTGCACTTACACTGGCGTGGTGTGTATCCAACAAGTCACTACAGCTATTGAGGATCCTGCATGACCTAGGATTTGGAGAGTTTGCACCAAGTACAGACCTTCGATATGGCGGGCACAGAGGCGTTATGCTTTTCCTAGGATATCTAGAAGGCGCCCGAAATCTAATTAGGTTAAGTAAATCGGGACAGTCAATTTTGTTACGTAACAGTTTAAATAAAAATAAAACATCTGCATCTCTGCGTGCTGATAAGGTTTGCACTTTGAAATGTTGCAGACGGGAATTGTATGAGGATAATGACTTGTATTTCCTTTCACGAAAAGCTAGATGCCACCTAAAGCGCTTTTGTACACGCTCGTGTTTAGACTGCAAACAAAGGACAGCTGTAGGTAAATCTTATTTTATAGAACGTAAGATTGAAATTGTTTATTCTGTAAATAGGATATTGGAATCACTTTTACACGTCATCTTTATAAATATAAAAAAATAAAATTTGCTAGATTAATTGACATTGCCCTCATTATATCCTGGAAACAGTAATATTCATCAAATCTAATTCACATTTATTTCAGCGTTTGTCTGATGCTGTCCCTACGAATAGACGTGATATTTTCAAACTCTGTGTTCACGGCGGTAAAACAATTTATGCGTAAGAGCATCTTTTGCATGCCTCTGACCATTTTTAATAAATTGCCGAAATCATGGAAACCATTAAATTAAAAGCTCTTAAAAGTAAATTTAAGAATTTACTAACTGAAAGAGCATTATTATTACAGTAGGTTTATACAGGATGTCCAGTAAATAGCACGACATACTGCAGGGGGTGATAGCTTGGGTCACTACCTATCAATACAACACAATATATGTTCAGCAAAATCTTACATTTTTTTTTCACCACTGTAGGTTAAACTTAAGTGATAAGAAAATAGTTCTGTGAAAATTTAAACAAACAATTGTATTTCTTGAAAACATTCTTGTCTTTGATAGAAAAAAGACTTATCAATGAGTACCTAAAGTAACTATTCACGAACAATTTGATGTAATAAAAAGTAATAGAAAAGGATTTTTTCATTACGAGATGCTTAAAAATCTGTTTCAAGTTAGAGATTTTTCGGTATTACGGAAAATTTTGTAAAACTGTAAGTCCGTAAGATTTTGCTGAACATATATTGTGTTGTATTGATAGGTAGTGACCCTAGCTATCACCCCCTGCAGTATGTCGTGCTATTTACTGGACACCCTGTATATCAGAGTTTATGAAAGAGGACAATTTTCTTCATTTTTGAAATAGCAATGTTGTATTTTTGACATGATAATGTAATCTACCTATTGTATTTTTTGGATTAAGATTGTAATTTGGAATTGAATTTTTTTATTTATACAGGGTGGCGACAACTGATATAGTACATGATTCTGAACCACTAGCGCGGAGTTTTCGTCGGTTATTAAAAAAAAAAGCTGTTCCATACATTTTGACCGCGTAGGTATTGCAATTTTCTATGAAACAGCTGATTTATTTTTTAATAACACGAAAAATTTCCACGCAGGTTGTTTCAAAATCATGTAGGTACCTACTCCAAGTACCTAATCATGTTATCCATGACAGTTTTCACGTCGATGTCCCTGCCAAAATATGAGTCGAAACGTGATAAAGATCGTTCGTTCGTTCATAATACAAAAAAAAAAAAAAAAAAACTACTAATAAATCACGTCACAAGTACCTACTGCTAATAATAGCTATCTATCCATTGACACAAACACGGCTGCAAACCGCGTCTTCTTTTGTCAAACAGAGATCTATAGCAATATTCCAAACGAATTTTGCGCACGTCTCGACTTGTAGTTGCGAGCCGTGCTTAAGGTCGAGCAAAAAACGCCGAATAAAACACGTTTCTTTTACGGAGTCTTGCACGTCTCTTTAATTATTAGCTTTATTTAATTTTTATTATTTGGTGCTCGTGGCTAAGTAATAACTGCCGCATGGGTCGATCCACCAGGTTAAGCTACGCTTGCCGGGGTTGGTCTGTGGATGGGTGACCATCTTTACATAGCGAGACTCTTCCGTGCCTCGGAAAGCACGTTAAGCCGTTGGTCCCGGCTGTCATTCGTGGATCTTTGACAGTCGTTACGGGTCGCCAGAAGCCCGAAATCTGACAACCAGTCTTACCAAGGGGTATCGTATTACCCAGTTACTGGGTTGTGGAGGTCAGATAGGCAGTCGCTCCATGTAAAATACTGGTATTCAGCTGCATCCGGTTAGACTGGAAGCCGACCCCAATATAGTTGGGAAAAGGCTAGATATATTGATTTAATTTTTATTATTTTTTGCTATAGCGGCAATAGAAACACACAATCTGTAAATATATCCACTGTCTACCTATTGCGGTTCATTAGATACACCCCGCTGGCAAACAGACGGACGGACGGACGGACGGACAGACGGATAGCGGAGGCTTAGTAATAGGGTTCCGTTTGCAATCTTCGGGTACGGAAACCTAAACAGGGCAAAGAAAAATAGTGTTTTCAGTTTCAGATTTCCAGTTGTGGTATTTTCTGAGTCTAAACTAAGGTAGGTACCTACTTCTGAGACATTTTTCTGCCAACATTGGCCATACTTCGAATTCCATCGCTGTATTTAACACGCATTTACTTCGTACCGAGGCAATGTATGCCTAAGTTTGTCCAACATCCTAACTAATATTATGAACTAGCTACGGCACGCGGTTTCACCCGCATAAGTCTCGTCCCGTGGGAATATCGGGATAAAAATATTTAGTATAAAAAACGGGTTGCACTCCGGGAGTGACGGCAGAAGTGAAAACTTGAATATTAACGTTGTGCATTTTTGATATTTTGGAATGGTTAGGGAATAATTTTGCACCGGTCTACTCTCCCTCCGTCTTACGAATTTTCGATCAGGTCACGTGTCCTGACGCGAGTTTAACATTTTTAACCCATCACAAAAAAGTGCACAACGCCGGTTAAGAAGTTTTCACTTCAAAAACTTGTTACACTTTCACGCTCAAACGGCTAAACGTATTTGAATTGAATTTGACACTTCATGGGTAGACCATGACCTATAGATGGACATAGGGATACCTTTTATCCCGATATTCCCACGGGATCGAGACTTATGCGGGTGAAACCGCGGGGCGTAGTTAGTTGGCTATTATTCACACCTATCATAATATCTACCTACAAATGACCGAATCGGCACATGTCGCCAAATTATCTTCGATGATAAAGTTTTATTATTGACCATTACAATAATCTAATTTGTTCCAAATCCAATAACGCATTATTTCTGCTATGTTTTGTGCCAATTAGGTATGTAAGTACCACAATTATGTAGGTATATATGTATAAACCTTGCTGATATATAAAGAATAAAATGGATTATTGATAAAAAAAAGCGGTAGTGTGCACTGCGTACTCTTTTTATCACGTTTCGTGTTTAAATTAAAGGGGATCCCCTTTAATTTTTAACTTTATTATTTGTGATTGCGGCCATGTCAGAACACTGAAAATTTCAAGTGTCTAACTATTACGGTTCAAAAGATCCGGCCCTGTGACAGGCGGATGGACAGCGGAGCCTTCGTAATAGGGTCCCGTTGGCGCCCTTTGGGTACGGAAAGAAACCCAAAAAAGCGTAAACAATACGAAGCACGTAAGCAAGTCACGCTTAAATAATTGGATTTAGAAATACAATAAAATGCCAAATTGTAAATAACATTATTATAATATAATTATTCAATTAATAATTGCACGTAAGAACCAATACACAAGAATAACAAATAAATACAAAATTATCCTTATAATTATTAATCACAATTGCTCACGGTTGCCCAGCACTGGGCAACCAATATTATTACCAATAAAAAAAAGTATTTTTGCTAAACAACAATTTTTTAAATTCATAAAACACTAAGTATCTGAATTCAAAATTGTAAAATACTAAATATAGCTTTATGACTTTCTCCAATAATTTAATTTTAGTTTCCCAAGTCCATGGCACTAAACGCCAGTTCGTGGCAGTGGCGGTCATAAAACGAGCGAGCGAGACGACACGACACTGTAGTTTCAAGAAATCCCGTACAAAATATGAATCGTCCTACTCGCACGTTTGATGACCGCAACTGTCACAAGTCTGCGAGTATGGATGGTTAATATCATTCACTTTTGATACTATAAGTCGTTTGCCCAGCAGTGGGATATTTCAATTCTTGTTATTTTATGTAAAAAGGATCTATCACAATAGTAAGTAATATATTGCAGGTATTTGCCCAACAGTGGGCTATTAATAAACAATTCATTCACGGGTATTACATTATCTTAATAATTAATTTTGGTACAGTGTAGGGTCATACAAGACTACATTTTAGAATAATTAAAACTAAGAGATTTTGCCAAAATTAAAAAAAAAGATGCTTTAAATATGGATAAAAGAGCGTATATACAGAAAGTGGGCAATGTCGCAAATACCTGTCAAATAATTCGCTGTTTTGATTAATTTGGCGATATTACTCGCTGTCTCTGTCGAAATAATGAAAATAAATTTATTTGATTCAGGTTAAGGCACATAATATTCACACAAAAAAAAACAAAAAAAAAAAAAACAGAAAAAATAAATAAAAAAAAACTTAAAATAGTATTGGAAAAATTGTAAATAGTAATGAAGAGCCATCTTGGATTATTGCACGATAATTCGTTAAAATGATGAAGCTGATGTGACCACCGCATTAGCGCGATAACTTTTTAGCGAGCAAAACATACGAACTCTATCACAATAAACGCAGATGCGGCCGGGGCATAAGAGTTTGCCGAGAATCGAGTCGAAAGGCTTGCGATTGGAGAAGCCTATACCCATCAGTGGACTGATATATCACATCTGGGAAGTTTTGCTAGCTAATTTAACCCTGTATACACTTTTTTATGCCCCTTCGGCACAATTTTAGGGCTACCAGACTGGTATTTAACCCGACACTGTACCAAAACTTCTATAGAACCGGGTTAGACAACGTTGCTGGTAAAGATCTCTATCCAGTAGCCGTCGGGGTCCTGAATGAAGGCCAGACCCTTCATCTTGCCGTCGTTGGGGCGCTTGATGAACTTGACTCCTTGTTGTTCGAATCTGGAAAATCAAAGTTTGAAGTTTTCATATGTAGCATTAGAATAGCGGTATTAAATGTCGTGGACAGATCTTTTAATTGATCATTTCATGAAATGAACATCAACCACTGGTCACATCATGAAGTGGCCTGGCCAGATCATTGAATACTCAACGTGTACCGATATGAACAGTTAAACGCACGACTACTTCATGATGTGGCCAAACATTAGTGATATATATCGTAAAATAGTTAGATTATCCACCGGTAGAGGCGTTGATGTCGCTTTGTTTTTGTTGTGCATCATGGCTGCGGCATACAACAAATCAAACAAAGTAGGGTGACCACGCAAAAAGTCGATGGACTTTTATTGAGTTTCCAACTATGAAAAGCCATCAACTTGGAAGTGCCGCTCGCCGGCCGCTGCCACTGCGTGAAATACTACATAGATCTTAAAATTATTACAAAAAAAAAAAAAAAAACGCAGCTTATGTGGCACCCCAACCAAAACGGTTAGGTTAGGTTAGAACTGTGACCAAGTGCGCTTCTCCAACTCGATACTTCCAAGTTGGTCACCACGCACCCTAGATTAATGATATGGCCAAACGTCGACTGACGTTTAAACGATATGGCCAATGTTAGTTGGCCATTTCATGAAATGATCAATTCTAAGATCTGGCCTCGACATTAACACAGATTGTATTGTTTATTGGGCTAGTGTGCGCAGCTCCACGTGCAAGGCGCGTACTTTGTGAACGGAATGTATTTCCACTAGCACAAATTAGTACTCGTATTAGCTTACTGCCTCGTTCGTCGGTTTACTGGTCGCAAGCACTACTGCTGAGCCCATACTCAGCAGACCGACCAATCTGGGAATCGACCCCACGGTCCTGGGGTCGATTCCCAGGTTGGTCAGTGTTATTGGGTTTTTCCATCTGGAATTTCTCAGTAGCAGCCCGGAGTCTGGATTATTTTCTGGCGTCCCTATTACATGGGACTTTAAAAAAAAAAATACTGGCGAAATGTGGGTGTACTATAGGTACACCTCTCCCTTCAAGTATTACAGTATGTACAACTGTGAAAGCGTTGCAGGCTTATTAATAAGCACCATTTTATCTAAATGTGCATTATGTTCTGGTTTCATGGGTTGATGCCTGTGACATGACAGGCTTATGAGACATTGCAAAATTTTCTCTTATGCACAATTTTCACTGGAAATTTTGTTATAGTGTAATAAAACAAGAGCAGTGGTGGCCCAGTGGTTGGAGCTTAATTGTGTTGTGGGTTCGTACCCAGGCAGGCACTTTACTTTGTGTAAATAATTACAACATCACCGCTGCTCTCAAAACAATGAAGGATAACATCGTGAGGAAACCGGCATGTCTTAGAACCAAAAATTCGAAGACATGTGACATCTACCAACCCGCACTGGGCACATGTGGTGGATTACGGCTCACTCCTCACCGAGATGAGGCCTGAGTCCCTTTGGAACATTATAGGCTGATTATGTTTATTATGCTTATGCTTACTAAAGTTTTTGTTATTGAAACAGGTCTTCGTGGATCAATGATTGCATTTCTTTGTTTTAAATAAGCTGGAACAACACCTGCACTATGCAAGACTTTTGCGAGCCCAATGATAACACTGTCAAAGTGGCCAAATTCTGGTTGAAGCTTGTTTAAAACTAAACAGGTGATTTTTAAACAGTGTAAGTTGTTACAAACACAATACTTGTTGAAATCATGGTTTCTTGGTTGGTAATGTCTCAGAAAACATCTTGCAGGTGTCTATAGATGGTGGTAAACATGACTATCATGAACCATTTCTATAAAAAGTTTGTATAAAAGTATGGGTATTAAATACCTGGCACAGGCGTCGTCCACATTCTTGACTAGTATGCCGATGTGCCCGAATCCGCGCGGGTCTGAGTTGCCGTTGTGGTAGCTCGAGTCGTCGCTCTCTGTGCCCCAGTTACTAGAAAATTTTAAGAAACAGTATTAATTAAGATTTAGAATCAATTTGGTATGATGCAGAGAGCAGTGTCATAGCTTGAGAGATGCCCTATATGCAGTGGAGAAAGAGAGACTGTTACAGGTTTGAGTTGATTTGTCAAAAGCTGAGTAGTCAAAATCAAAAGTCATTTATTCAAACTAGGCTGAGAATCAGCACTTTTCGAACGTCAAAATTACATAAGACAGTCCCGCAAAACGCTTAGTATTTAGTAGCTCCTTGTGATATGGTTTTTCCGGAAACAACCACCATGGCTACTGCTGCCGCTGTCAAGAATAGCTGAGTTTCAGTTTAAGAGTACCGGTCAAATTACTGTCACTTGAGAATTTCGACCTTGTGACCATCCCGCATCATGCTTGGTTCAACCTTCAACAAATCTCAAGCAGTTAGTTGTACTTGTAATGGAATGAGTATCTGATATGGCTATTATCGCTTTTAAGTTCACACATTGTTGAGTATAATTGTCACCTCCCTCTAAATTTTTAGGCACATTCCAGCATTTTTAGCAGTAGGAGAATAATTTGCTTTATGATTTCAACAGAAACTGCAAACAACTACTCAGCCTATTAGCCATTCAACCATCCTTATTAAAATATTATTTTTAAATATAAGAAATTTTATTTTAATCAAAGTCGCCTAATAATAATAAAACCCAACATTTACTCACTATGTCAACTCCAATGTAGCCTTCCTGGTCATAGCCCAAGCAGTCCTAGTGGCCTCATCCGAGGGAATCTCTCCAGCATTCTCATAGCCCATGAAGAACAGCGAGAACTTCATCTCGGGGAAGTGCAGCTGCTTCAGTAATGTCATGCCCAGGACTCCAGTGTAGAAAGGAATGGACTTGCGAGGGTCCTTTATGCGGTACATTGTTTGTTGAAACATGAAGTCCTGGAATTTTATTACAGGGTTTTTTAGTAAAGGTTTCTTGCTGTTTTAATCATAATAATAAATGATGCTGTGTTGGGGGGGCGAGGGGGAATAAGAAGTAGATTATGTCAGTGTTTCATGAATATCTGTTAAAAAGTTATCTATTTATTTATAGTTAATTAAAACGATACAACACCAATTACATTAATTAACATAGAATAACAATTATAACGTTGACAATAATTTAATTTAAAACTAACATGGAACAGTGGACTCCCTTGCATACTTTCTCTCACAGAACACCAGACATATACGCATAATTTTACTCCATTCATCCGCAAACACATCACATTCAGGGTTGGCAGTCGGAAGGGCATTTAGCATCTTAACAGTGCGACAGACTGGGGATTCGGCTCTGGCTACAGTTTTAGATGACAGTTGCGCAAACACATTGTGTCAGCAGCTCTGACGGTGTCCAATGTAAAGCATGGAAGTAAGAGAAACAAACTCACTTTTAATTGGACTTACAAGGTAAATCTAATGTTAGGTGCCTTCTTCATGATTGTTATTATATCCAATTATCCATATGTAGGTAGACTGAGTATATTCATAGTATAAAGAATTATCTCTTGCTCGTGGCTAATTAATAACTGCCGCATGGGTCGATCCACCAGGTTAAGCTACGCTCGCCGGGGTTGGTCTGTGGATGGGTGACCATCTTTACATACCGAGACTCCTCCGTGCCTCGGAAAGCACGTTAAGCCGTTGGTCCCGGCTGTCATTCGTGGATCTTTGACAGTCGTTACGGGTCGCCAGAAGCCCGAAATCTGACAACCAGTCTTACCATGTTACCCAGTTACTGGGTTGTGGAGGTCAGATAGGCAGTCGCTCCATGTAAAATACTGGTATTCAGCTGCATCCGGTTAGACTGGAAGCCGACCCCAACATAGTTGGGAAAAGGCTAAGCAGAGATTGATTGAAAGAATTATCTCTTGAACTTGAGCTTGATAAATTCAGTTTTTTTTGGGGAAGGTCATTATTGTAATCACATGGCTGACAATATATCAAACAATACAAATAACCTATTTGACTACACATAAATTTGAATGGTTACACATTTTTTATGTCATAGGTCACTGATAAGCATGAATGAAGTAATTATTCCAAGATACACAGTACCTACTGGTTTTAAGAGTTTTGATTATTATGAAAGGTTCAATGGAAAATACCTATATTTTCCATTGAACCTTTTCAAAAGAGAAAAGATTTGTATTTTTGTTTGCAATAAATAAACTCAAAAAATACTGGACACATTTTAAAAATTCTTCCACCAGTAGAATGCTATATTATCAATGAGCAACATAGGCTATAATTTATAAAAATATCACACGCGGGCGAAGCCGCTGGCGGAAGCTAGTTTTCTATATTATTGTTAATATGGATTTATTTATCAGTGATGATAAAATAAATCTGCAAAAAAAATGGCCCAAATGAAATTTTCTAATAATATTTAGATAGATTATGAATAACTTTTTATAGAAAGAGGGCACACTCTCTTTGTGAACTAAAGACAAGATGTACTTATTGATGAGGTAACCCTCATTGTATTCGGCATAGTCAGCCTATAATTCCCACTGCTGGAACACAGGGTTCGTCTCAGTGAGAGGGAGTGGGCCGTAATCCACCAAGCGGGCACAGTGCGGGTTGGTAGATGTCATATGACTTCGAATTTTTGGTTCTAGAACATGCCGGTTTCCTCACAATGTTTTCTTTCACCGTTTTGAGAGCTGTGGTGATGATGAAATTATTTACACAAAGTTAAGTGACTGTCTGGGTTTGAACTCACAACCTACAACTCGTAAGTGAGTGCCGTTACCACTGGGCCACCACTGCTGAAGGTATTCGATTTGCCTCAAATTATGGTTACAGATCTCTATGTTGGTTATGATGAACAATGTCTCCAAGCTATTTGAGTGGTCCAGGCCAGGTGTTTGAGTGGCATTTGACCTTGTTAGCAACTTCTAGTTTAAAATACTTTGCCCTTAAGCATGACTAACATTTTTGTCAAACATTATCTAATATTTAAAGTTGTTGTAAATCAAACCTAATATTGCATGTCATCTTCTTCTTTTCGTGTGGTTAGTAAACTAACCACACGAAAATTGAAAATTGCATGTCATCATAAAGCAACAAATTAGAATTATCTATCCATCAAGTACTTATTATCAGCAAAAACTACTATTGTCATAATGATAACAAAACCTAAAAAAAAACGAAATGTGTTAAGAATACTTACCCTGGTGGAAGGATCAGGGGTCTGGCAAAGAGCCTCGATCTCTTGCGGCGAAATTCCTTCGTGGGCCATCGTTCTAATAAGGAAAAAAAACATATATTTACTTAGTATACAAGTTAGAATCTAACCTAGAAACACCGACCTTTGATTTCGGTAAAAATTAAATGGTTTTTTGTAAAAATGAAAATTAAATTATGACATTAACAATATAACAAGCAATACTAACGTTTTGGTAGCTAAATCTCGTGATAAAACTTCGCAAATGATTAAAAGAAGTTTAACAAACACCTAGCTACAAAGGTCCGGTTGACGTCTGCCAAAAATTAAATGAATGTGTATGTATACTATGTACTTATGTAGCCTACCTAAGCCCAGCAAATTAAAGAAATTCCAGAATAAAATAGAATAATCAACTTTTTGCCCTTGAGGTACGGTTGAAGTTTTAATAGCATGTTGTAATCGATACCTAAAGACTACGATTTAGAATTTCGTAGGCTGTGGACTCCATTCCAGTATTGTTTGAGCTTCGTTGCACGCAGTATTTGTTTTGTCATAATACATTTTTGAATTATTTGCTTTATTCGGAGAAGAAAAATGGAAGAACTGAAAATCATTGTTTACTAAAAATTCTGATTTATTAACATCACATATTCCAGAGATAAAACTTTTCATACATATATCTAAGTTCTTCCATCCACACAATATCTCTTTCTACCGAAGTTGACAAGCATTCGTACGCTGAGACCATCCTTACATTTTTATCATCTATAAATATATCTCCAATAACACTTAAATAATCCCCTTCTGTAAAGTTTAATGGTTTTTTTGCTATGCGGTCCAACAGAGTAGACATAATGTTTACGTTGTCATTGCCTGATAACGTCGCTCCAGAAAAACCAGTATATAAATCTTTCAAAATGGCCGGTGATGTATTTATATTACTTTTTGTGCTATCATAATAAATTTGCACTGATCCCGTAGCGTCGGAAAGCTCCATATTCGTTGCGCTGCTTGTTGTATTGTAAATAGATGTAATTACGCCATGTATCATGATATTTTTGAACGTCAATCCGAACAATTCGTAAATGTATTTGTTTTCTGTATTTTTGGCGCGAAATAAATCTTGTATATAAAGTTTCATAGGACTTTGTTGGAAGTTATTCATTTTTGAGTTTTAATATGTATTTTATACACTGTTCTCGTTACATAGTCTTTTTATTTTAATCACTTGTAAAAATATACCGCATGGTTTGTTTTGTTTACAATTAAATGACATTGACTTGACACTGACAGGACAAGTCTCAGCTGCTCCTCAGCTGTCATAAAAATTGATTGACGTTGTTTGATTCGTTCAAAAAGTTTAGAAGATGTTGAGCTCAAGGTTGCGCCAAGTTATTATTTGTAAAAAAATAAATGATAAAAAAACGGATTACCTAAAGTAAGGCCATTTTATTATGTAACATTTGACGTCTGTCAGTTTAGTGAAAGCAAATCGTAAAATTACTCGTATCGGTCATTATTACAATAAATATGCCTAATCGTAATTGAAAAAAGTTATGCAATTGTGCAGTTCTAACAAAACGAAAATAGTTATTTGTTATACAAGAGTGCAAAGTTGCTTTTTAACCGCGTGTTCAATTTTGATGACCGAGCAAGCGAAGGATTCTAAAATTGAATCACGAGCGCAGCGAGTGATTCAAAATTAGAATCCTGAGCGTTAGCGAGGGAATCAAAAGAGCACGAGGTGAAAAATCTTTGCACTCGAGTGCAACACGTAACTTTTCATTCCACCTCAGCGAGGAAATGACTAAATGCAAAAAAAAAAACGTTTACAATCACAAGATAGGTACACTTTTATTTCAGTTTAGGTATTAATTACTACATTATGACAGGTAAGTATTACAGAATAATCTTTAAATTATAACAAAATAATACTAAGGTATAATTAAGAAAATTTTAAAGTAACGTTGCTACAGTTATTTAAATTGAGTGTAATATTTTTGTTTGGTACTGTAATATTGGTGTTAGTCACTTGTGTACTGTTTTTCGGTAAACTATCTGTCATACTTAATAGTTGTACCGATTCATCGGATTCCCTTGGCGTGAATGTTGGAGAGAGAGGGAGATGGTTAGGTGTTTCATAACGGCTTATTTTTGATGTAGAAGGGCCAGTACAAGGATCCGATTGAGGCTCTTTCAGTGTAATGGCTCCTACGATGCCTTCACATATTTTAGACTTATTTTGGATGGAATCCTCTATGTATCCCTCTACAACTGCATTGGACTTCCAGCCTCCGTGGCGCTTAAGGGACAGCAGATCAGCTCCGGAATCAGCCAAAAGTGTGGCTGAAGTTCGTCGGAAACAATGACCCGTGTACAACAGGGGTTCTGGAAGTTCAAGAAATGTTGCTATTTCTCGTGGGATACTGCCAATTTTATTAGTACCCATAGGCTGTCTAACACACTTTCCATTGCGATACTGTAGAAAAAATCGATTGATTGGAGTGTTAGGCGGGCGTAAGGCTTGATATTTCTCAACAATCGTTACGTATTCCTTGCGAATGACGAAGTTGCGGTCTCTTTTTGTCTTTGTATTAGGTAAATTAATTAATAGTAAGTCATCTGAATGTTTCTCAATGTTTTTGACATTAAGTTGTGTTAGTTCATTAGTTCGACATGCTCCGTTTATTCCAATAATAAGAACAACCTGTAACGTAAAGAGTATTGTAGTAGATAAATGAATAAAATTGATATGAACGCATAATTATGCCTATCAACATCTACTAAGTATACTATTTAATTGAGATTAATATACTTAAGTAGATACTGAATGTGCAACTGACTTACTTTTGCCGCCAAATATACGGAATCGGGTGCTTCGTTAAGAAACTTTTCAATATCAGATACTGTGAAAACCTTCGATTTTTTTGGTTGATGACCAGATGAGGCTCTTTTTAAAAATGCCACTAATTTAGGATAGGTATCGATATGTTTGTCTTTTTTCATCTTTATTGTTGCTTTTAGCATCGAATACGTACTCCATAGAGTGCTTGCTTTCTTGTTCTCGGATAATTCTATAAAATATGCCAGCAAAACGTTTTCTGAGAAAGTTTTGGCTCCTTTTGCTAGTCGCCACGTGTTGAACATATCGTACTGTTTTAAATACTTCTCGCGTGATTGTTGAGGGAGAAAGCTCATTTGCGCATTATTAACAGTTTCAGTCAATTCTGTTGGCGTCTAGCAAACTTCCTCGTCGCTAGAATCACTCATTTTAGTTTTTTCACTTGTTTTCAAGTTTCTTGTTTTTAATATACCTAAGGTTTAACAATGACGTGAAAAAATGCCGCGTAAAGAACCGCGTACAAAGCAAATTGAAAAAAGAACACCAAGAAGGTTCCGAGTCTGAGTTTTTAACAAATTAAAAAAAAGTTGTATGATATATTCGGCACCATAGAGGTAGCAGTAAATAGGTTTAATGTTTTTTTTAATTCACAAACTTAGTGCACACGATGTTCTAAATTCAATTTACTTTATCCTCTAGAGAATAAAAACGGCTTTTCCACTCAGATACTGAAGATTAAAAATACTCTTTCCGAGATGGTGGGATGAAAAATATATTATTTTATGCCCGGCGTTACAAGGTTACGTTGTTGAATTTTGATGAATTGTCAAATGTTACCTAATAAGACCTTACTTTACATCAATCCACGGTTCATGTCAATAACGTATCATGAAAATACGATTAAAAAGTGAGTTAAATTAGTTTAGAAGCTTCAACTAAAGCACTAGAATATCTGCCATCCGTCGATTCTTGAAATGAATGTAAGATTGTCATTTGTCTATAAACAAATGTAAACCGTATGTCTAAAGAAAGAAAAACTAGCCTAATCCTAGTCTAGGTTGTTTTGAAAATAATTTGCTACAAGTATTAAATTACCAAAATGCAAATAAAACGCAATCGAAGGACGACTGGCTTGTTTCAACTGAGGGAGAAAATCAAGTGTCAGAATTTTATTATTATGTTCCAGTAAATAAAATTATGGTACAAATTGAGTTCATTGAGAGAAATGCAAACAGTTAGGGATTAATCCGTTTATTTGGTTGTGGAGTGGGTCATAATCACGTATGCGGAGTGGTGCATAATGATTATTTTAAAAAAACACGTTTTTCTAACTAGACGAGATAGTTTAAATCGCATTTTCGTCCGATTTCGCGGGATGTGTTGGCTCGTCTCTGGTATTTCGGGATCCTGTCGCCATTCGAACTTACTGTATTTTCTGATAACAATTTTGTTGTTGTCTTTGATCTAACGACTCCGCTAAACCCACTGCCCACGGGCAGTATTTCTCAGCCCTTTTAGCATCCTCTGGCCCTGTGCAGATCATTTTTAGGGCCCGATCTTTTGTAGGTACCTACTTAATGAACAGACGTTACTGTTCCTCCCCAAAGCGTATTCAGCCTTTAAAGTACCCACTGCACCGCTGGGACAGGTAGGGTTGCCAACCTTTTTTTATATCAAAATATAGTATTTTCGAAGCCATTGCCTGTAAAAATATAGTAGATGGCGAAAAATAAATTAAAAATATATTAAGTAGGTAGGTATGTTACAAAAACATTTTTATTCTTTATATGCATATTTTTTGCTACTTACTTACTTACTATCTTTATTATCAGGTTCTTTTTTTATTATGTCTTTTCAATTTTTACACTTTAAATAAGGTTACAAAATACCATAAATTCAGCTTTTATGAGATTAATACTGGCCCCATTGATATCATCTCGCCATTTTGTATTGAAATAAAAATATAGATAGTAGTTTCGCCTACTACACTCGAGAGCAATGAATCCGGGTCACTTAAAGAATGTTAAAAATCTCGGAAACTAAAAATGATAGGTTAATGCAATAAATTGTATTTAATAGACAATGTAATACTCCTTAAATGAAAGTAAAAAAAATATGAGTCATCATACATTTTATTAACACAAAATTACATAAAGAAAAAAACTGCTGATCTCTCCTTAAAACAAAAATAGGAAACATGAAATTTTTGAACTTTATTACGATTTTCTTGAATTTTAATACTTCGTATTGCCTCCTCGTGCTTCCATTACTGCGTTTACGCGGTTTGGCATGCTGTACACCAAGTTCCTTATACGATTTTGGGGAATATTCTCCCATTCCTCTGTGAGAGCAATTTTGAGCTCACGAAGCGTGATTGGGGGAGGGTTTCGTTGTTTTACGCATCTGCCTAGCTCGTCCCAAGCATGCTCGATCGGGTTGATATCCGGGCTGCGCGCTGGCCACTCCATACGAGTAATGTTCATCTCTTGAAGGTAGTCATTCACAATCCTACCTGTATGAGGTCGGGCATTGTCATGCATAAATATAGCATTCAAATTCAAATTCAAATATGTTTATTGTATGTTACATGTAGAAAAAGATCTTATAGTAATTATAATAGTAGCACTGTAACATACCTATAAGGTGTACAATATTCTATTACGTTATTATTTTGTAAACATTCTTAATTTTGGTCTAGTCACTCTTTGCATTAATCAAATTATATCTTAAAAATATTATAAAATTAATAAGCTTTAGTCAAATTATACATTAAAAATATTTATACATTAGTCAAATTACACATTAAAATTAAAACATACATTCCATAGTCATACATTATTAATGAAACCAAAACACTAAACCAAGTTTTTGTCATTAAAAAAATCATTTATTGTGTAGTACGCTTTACCTATCAAGAATTCCTTGAGCTTAATTTCAAAGATATTCATAGCTGAAATATCTTTAATACAATTTGGTAGTTTGTTATAAATTTTTACTCCCATTCCAAATATACTAGATTTAAATTTAACTGTTCTACACCTAATTCCGCATAGCTCATTTTTATGTCGTGCACTTCGAAATGTTTCATATTTTCTTATATCGCTTTTTATCATTCTTGCCGCTTCATAAATATATAATGAAGGCAGAGTTAAAATGTTTAACCTTCTAAACATTTCTTTGCATGAGTCAGTCTGTTTAAGTCCGGTTATACTTCTCACACATCTTTTTTGGGCTTTAAGAGCATTTTCTCTATCAGGAGAATTACCCCAAAACAGAATGCCATATTTTAGCGTGGAGCCCACATATGCATGGTAAGCGTTTAATAATGCACTGTCGTTTACAACTTTCCTTAGCATGTAAAGGGCATAGGACTGTTGGTTTAATTTTTTACAAACCTGATTAACATGTTCCTTCCAATTCAGTCCATGGTCAATATGTATACCTAAGAATTTTGTGTTATCGACTTTTTTTATTATTTCGCCATTATAGCTTATTTTTAGCTTTTTTGGTTTTGTGTTTATATTTGTAAATGTCATGTAATTTGTTTTGTCAAGATTGATTTTAAGGTTATTATTAGTTAGCCAATTAATAATCGCACCCAGTGATCTATTTATATTTGTCTCATATTCAACTTCGTCGTGGTCAGTAAAAATGGCTGTGCTATCATCCGCAAATAGTATCATTTGCTGGTTTATGACTTTTGGGAGATCATTTATATAAATTATGAACAAAAGAGGTCCAACGATGCTTCCTTGGGGCACTCCATACTGGACTGTTTTTGGATCTGACATATAAATCTGTTCAAACTTTTTATCATTTATTCGTGTTATTTGTGTTATTTGTAATCTATTTGTTAGGTATGATTTTATAAGTTTTAGTGCATTTCCCCTTACTCCATATTTTCCTAGCTTAGTCATTAGTATCTGATGATCCACATGGTCAAAGGCTTTGGACATGTCCATAAAAATCGCGGTTAAGTGTTGTTTGACATCCAGCCCTGTCATTATTGTCTTTAAGAAATTAAATAGTGCGTCACATGTAGATCTACCTTTTCTGAATCCAAATTGTTCATTGGCAAATATGTTGTTTACCTCGAAGTAGTTATAAAAGTTATTATAAATGACCCTTTCGAAAATTTTGGCAATTACTGGTATTAAAGCAATTGGTCTGTAAAATCTCATCTCCTCTTTATCTTCTTTTTTAAATACGGGATTTACAATTGTGATTTTTAACTTTGAAGGAAACACTCCCTGTTCAAGGCAAAGATTTATAATATGGCTAAGTATAGGAGCAATAAGATGAGACACTCTTTTAATTATATTTGTATTTATGCTGTCATAGCCTGTACTGTTGGTGTTATTAAGCATTTTGATTATCTGGCTAACATCATGTGGATTTGTCGGTTTTAAAAAGATTGAATTGGAATTATTGTATGTCAGTGTGTTTAGAAAAGTGTTATTGTCCCTTTGTGTTGGCTTAATGTCGTCAATAAAATAATTGTTAAATGCTTGAGCTATTTCCTTCGGCGTTGCTACTACTTTATCATTTACTTTTATTTGGCTAATATTCTCTTTAGGTGTTACGGTTTTATTATTATTAATAATTTTCCATATTGCTTTGCTTTTGTTAGTAGCTGAGTTTATAAAGTAATTGTTTTGTGATTTTTGAGTTTTTTTGATAATTGTTCTTAGTCTCTTCGCATATTCCTTAAAGTATATTTTGTCTTTCGGATTTGAATTTAGTCGATATTTCCACAATAGTTGACGTTTTCGTTTAGAGCATGACCTAATACCTTTACTTAACCATTTAGGCCTCTTAGAAATAGGTATACTAATTTTGATGCTAGGAAAACACAAATCGTAAAATAGCTTAAATATATCATGGAATTCATTATAGGCGGTTTCAGGGTCATTATTTAAGTAGCATTCCGTAAAACTAAGACTTTTAATACAGTTTATAAATTTTATAATATTCTCTTCGCAATAGTCACGTTTAGTTTTAAACCAGTGTGTAATAAGGTAGCTCTTTTTTACTGGGCATCGTAGCAATTGCGCTGTATGATCAGAAAGGGATAGTTCCAGCACAGTAGATTTTGATCCTCTTATATTATGGGCTATGTTGTCTATACAAGTCATGCTGCTTAATCTGGTCGGTTGATTAATTGTTAGATTTAAGTTGTAACTTGCAAGTAGCTGTTCAAATTGATGGGATACGTTATTACTTTCTAATCTATTAATATTAAAGTCACCACACATTATAATTTTTTTGTTTGAGTAACATATTTTGTTTAGTAGATTTATTAACGCAGTAAAGAATAGGTCAATATGGTCCTTTTTATTCTTCGGTGGTCGATAAATACATAATATTATAATTTTGTGGTCAGTTAATTCAATGCCACTACATTCAAAAATACCATTGATACTAAAGCTTTTGGCTTCAGCTATCGTTTTAAATTTATGATTTGATTTTAACAATATGCAGGATCCCCCATGTCTATTTTTCCGTGCGAAAATGTCTCCTAATATGAAATTCGGTAGTTTGAGTAGTTTGCTATCATCAATTGTCATGTTATGTTCAGTTATACATAGAATGTCGACCGGGTTGTAGTTATTATTATTACCTAACGAGTGTAAGTGTACTGTTAGTTCATCTAATTTACTTATTAAGCCGTTTATATTTTGGTGAAGTATATTTACGTGTTTATAAACGAAAAAAATCATTATCTGGAGATTTTTCATTGTCTAAATAATTTAAATAATTTAGTTCTGTCTGAGTACCTTTATCCGTAGTGGTAGTAGTTTCGATGTTAGGGTTAAGCTTTTCCTTTGCATATTTATCATAGTTTTTTTTATAAACGTTTCTTAATACTTCTTTCAGAATTAATTGAGATCTATGTAATGGTAAAAAGCGATACTTAGGCACGTACATTGAGTAATTCATGTCTACATAAGTTGAATGAATATAGTGAGAACAGACAAATTTCAGTTTATAATTTAACTTTGTTTCATTTAAATGTGTATTAAATAGTACTTCAGAGATCATAACATTGGTATTTCTTGTATTATTTAAAAAGTTATAAAGGCATAGCTGAATTAGCTCTGGATTGGTATCATTTACGCCTCCCAATACAATTACAAAATCATCTTTATTTAATAAACTTATTTCTGTTTTTTCTGTCATTAAAATTTCTTGTAGGCATGCTCCCGATTTCCAGAAAGATCTTACTAAGAAGTCTTCACCTAAAAGTTTTTGAAGAATTCTCTGGATATAGCGCCCCTGTTGATCGGCTATGATCAATATTTTCTTTTTTCTTGCTTCCGGTTTCATCGTGTGTTCACTTAATTTTGCTACGGTATTCTGTTTTATGATATTAGATTGGACGTCGTTTTTGTCTACGCGTAAGGTATGGTTCATTTCTATGGTGGTTTTTTGGTCACATTCTATCATATTTCCATTATTTTCAAAATTTGTTGTGGCATCCTCACCTAAATTGACCATAAATGGACCAACGTGATCATTGAGGATTTCTTCCACATATCTTTCGCTAGTTAAAGAGCCGTTTTCTATGATCACCAGCTCTGTGCGACTTTCAGAAGAAATTCCGGCCCACACAAGTACAGACCCACCACCGTAGGCTACTTTTTCTTCGATGCATGCTTGCTTGAATCTTTCCCCTGGTCTTCGATACACTCTGTGTCTTCCATCGTGCTTGTAGAGCATAAATTTTGATTCGTCGGAGAACATAACTTTTGACCAATCTTCAATACTCCAATTTACGTGGCTCTGGGCATATCTTAGTCTTGAAATACGATGCCCACGCTCCAGTTTAGGGCCGTTTGCAGGTCTAAGGGGTTTTAAGTTAGATTCAGCAAGCCGACGTCTTACTGTCCATGCACTTCGGTTACTTCTTCCGAGGCGTCGAAACTGATTTGTGAGTTCAGTTCCTGTAAGAAAGCGATTTCGAAGCATGGTGTTCACCAAGTATCGGTCTTCTCGTGCTGTGGTACATCTGGTTCTGCCCGTTCCTGGTCTGCGTAGGTTAGAACCAGTTTCTTCGTAACGTCGGAGAACTCTTTGTACTGTTGACAGCGACACACCGACAGTCCTGGCTGTATCGCGCTGACTCCGGCCGGTTTCCAGCATTGTAAGTATTCTGGTGCATTCTTCAGGCATATGCGACATAATTTCAGCTTGAATAATGAATATAGAGCACTATCAACATGGTTTATGTACCCACATAAATGACAGATTACAAACAAAAGCAAAACCAAATGCTGTAATTTCGTAGTTCCATCTTCGAAAGTGGCCCTTTTTCAAATTTGATTTTTTTATGATATAACTTTACAATAACTAAGAAGTTTTAATACCTTCATTTAAGGAGTATTACATTGTCTATTAAATACAATTTATTGCATTAACCTAGCATTTTTAGTTTCCGAGATTTTTAGGATTCTTTAAGTGACCCGGATTCATTGCTCTCGAGTGTACCTATATTTTTTCGTTGGTAATTAATTTAAAATAAAATATGCCGTTAAAGCAGGACACTATATTTTAAAGTAGGGTTGGCTACCCTAGACATAGGCCTCCTCTCTATAAGTTAAAAAGGATTTAATTACAAAGAGTTTAATAGTATTTTTCAATATATTCATTGACTTGTTTTACAATGTAATGTAAACAACTTGTAGGGTAGTAATATTAATAGACGCTCCGAAAACAATAGAGTTTAAAGTCACCCCCCTGTGAAGAAGGGTTGTCACTTTGTAGAAAAAACGGGTCCATATTGGCTCACCTAAAGTTCTTTACCCGAAATTGTTCTTCCTAATGATTTGTAATCCGAATGATCACTCTTCCTAAAAATTTTCATCCTAAAGTATTCATTCATACTATTTGTAGTGCTACCGGCGATATTCATAACACTCATGTTTCCGAAAATTGTAATTAAGTAATAATATCATTAATGTAAATATATTTAAACTCCTACTGTTTTTTTATCATAACGCTTTTATCCCTAAATATAATTACCATAATATACCACTATGAAAAAAATACTTGCAAAATTTTCGCGACCAATTTCGAGGTAGGGCTCGCCGGCCGCAGCCATGGCACCCCTCGCTTTGCTCGCTCGGCTCGCGCGTAGTTGGTCACGCCGTAGCGCCCCCAAGGCTACACTCCAAACGAAATTCATAAAACACGACTCATTTATGGTTATGTTTATGGCCTGGGAGTTTATACCGCAGTTTTAACCGTACCTAAACCAATATCTATAGGACCGATTCGGTTCTGGCACTTCGCCGGCCGCTGCCACGGCACGCTCGCTTCGCTCGCTCGCTCGGCTTGTGCGTTGTGGTCACAGTTCTAAATCCTAACCTAAACCAATAATTATGAATAAGACCGATTTGTTTCTTTAACTTGACTGAATGACTGGAGCGGGACTCTGGCTTCGCACGCTCGGCTCGTGCGTTATGGTCGTAGTTCTAACTTAACTTAAACCAACTACTTTCTAAAGTACCGTGATAAACAAAAAAAGATAATAATATGACTGAATAATAGTGTAAAAGATGGATATGTTGAGAAAATATAGGAAAACAAATAAAAGTATAATAGATGTTTATTGCTACTGACATTATGAAGTTGAATGCTTCGGAATTATGAACATTACAGACAAAGTAGTTAGGAATTGTGATTGTTAGGATGAAAAATGTTAGGAAGAACATTTTCGGATTTCCAATTATCGCAGTTGAGTTGAACTTTGGCGCACCCAGAAAAAACGTTTTTATTTTATTGCTTCTACTTCAAAATAGGTAACAGCACTGACTAGCTCATTAGGGTTCCGTGGTCAACAAGGAACCCTTACGCGAGCTGTCCGCCGCGAGCTAAACTAAGTTAGTTTGCAGTTTAAAGTTTAGCTCGCCAGTTTTTCATACATTTCATACACGCACATGTATGAAAAACTGGCGAGCTAAACTAAACTAAGTGCAAACTAACTTAGTTTAGCTGGCGGTGGACTGCTTGCTTTATAGTTTCACCATGTCTGACTGTCTGTCTGTCCGCGGTTTAGCTCAGAGACTCTTAGTACTAGAAAGCTGTAGTATGGGTATACACATGAATCATATCTACAAAGTGGTAAAAAAAAACATGAAAAATATATATTTTTTATGGTAGGTACCTACCATAAAAAGCCTCAAACATAAAGTGGAGATAATTTTTTTCCTCGTCTTTTGTTGTGGGGTATCGTTTGAAAGGTCGTGTAGGTATATTGTGGGTGTGTGAAAACCATTTTTCGATCCAGGGATCCGTTTGCGAATTATTAATTAAGCTTTAAAGTGCTATTTTTTGTTAGTCAAGTGCCCACCAGCTAAATTGTTGTTTTTGGAATTAAATTAATTAATTGTGAAAAAAAAACACGGCAGAAGTATTTATATACTTAACTAAGTTAAAAGGAAAACTATCACAGCTAAGTATGCATTACAAGTAAACGAGTAATTATCGACCAACTAACACTTGCAGGTTAAATGTATGGGAGAACATGTTTTTCAACTATCTATTAAAGGTATGTATGCTATGTAGGTAAGTTTGTTCTTGGGATAAACTCATCCCAACTACGGGACCCTTCATTGTGCGTGGTTCGACACGCACAACGAAATACACTTGTTTAATAATTTATGTTAGTTATAAATCACCTTTTTTGGGTGAAAACTTCTAGATTTAACTAGAATTTGAATCCTTGAATAGGTAAAGAAACAGTTAAGAGAAATATAAAATCCCGTAAGCCGTAAAAGCTCGGTAAAAACATAATCCTTTATTCCTTGAAAGAGATTGCCAACATTCTTAGAAACCAGACACTTTTAATAACATCACGTCAACATTTTCCAACTACCCACATATTACATTATGTTAGGTATCAACCCTAACTAGAGGTGCCACCCGACGCGGCAATTATGCAAACTGCGCCCGTCTGCGCTCGCTTATTTGTAGTGTTTTCCCCGGCGAATAGAGTTGGGACATATCGATGGATAATTGAGACATAATTGATTTTGGATTGGTTAACATGGTTATGTCCATCGTGTGGCCGGGATATGAATGGTGGGAACCGTTTTTTTTAAATTGTCGTTGAAATTATTCGTACATGTTTTATACTTAAATGGCGTTTGTATTGCGTAATAATGTTATGAACCTGAAAAGCTGCTGTTTTGTTTCTGTTAATAACTTTAATCTAGCTAATACAAGATTTGTGATGAAAATGATCGGGTAAAAATAGGTTTAATTTATTTGGCAAGAGTGATAATTATAGGTATTATTAAGTAAGGCGCAGGAACAATGATGTGAAAAATGGTAGGTTTAATTGTCACTGCCACCATACACACTCCAAACTACTAGAGTGTCCTTAGTTTAGAGTAAACTAAGGACATATTAAGGTATGTGTTTGGGTATTGAGATTTGGTTTATGTGATTTACATAGTTATTTAATAAATAAGTAAGCAGTTTCTTGTCACATAATCATGGCTTTTTTCTCGTCAGCTTGTAGGTTTTGCTGATTTGTCACAGCTATAATAGCTGTGACAAATCAGCAAAACCTACAAGCTGACACAGTGACATATAATATGTCACTGTAGGTAAATGGTTCAAATAAAATCAATAAAAAGGCCTAAAATTAAGGAAAGAACCAAATATAGATGATAGTTTTCTGCAATCTTCATAAGTAATGTCCGATCCGATAGAATCACATTTATGTAACTGAATTCTCTCAAACAATACATCAATCTTATGTAATCAAATAAAACCCTATATCGATACTCCAGAAATTATTCTCCAAGAAAAATCGACATAGCCCCATCCCTAGCACTCTCATCATCGATGCGTCTATAGCGGGAGCGTCGCATTGGAATCGTCTGCTTTTGCCCTTCTCTATCGAGCTTATCGACAACCTTATTAAAGAACACTGTTTTTGTTTTACACAGAACAGCTTATTAAATACTTTAAAGTTTTATCGGTAAATGGGATGTTTTTTTAAATCTGTGGTGGGGGTTTTTCAGTATTTTGTGGGTAGTAAGTACTTTTAGCACAAACCGTGCGAAGCCACAAAAAAAAAAAAAAAAAGTACTTTTAGGCTTTGACAGGTATCGGAATTCGTTTTAAAGTGACAAAAAGAGCGTTTATTCGTAATAAGTTGGCAATCTCGCAAATAGCTGTCAAATATTTACCGGTTTTTATTAATTAATTAATAAATTATACCTGTCAGTTGCACAATATTTCTAGTAGTTAAAAATTCGCAAAACACATATTCGTTAGTATGAAATTGACAGGTTTCAAGAACACATTCTCTGTAAATTACTGTTAATGAATCCTACCCTACAATCTACCTACAATCTGACAAATTTCTTTAATAGATTTTCAACTTTATTACTAAAGCATAAAGTTCAAAGTTTATTGGGAAAATTTGACAGTTTCAGGTAGGTTGACCTTGGCTGGAGAGGCGCCACGGCGTCCTCACCTTCCACCTGACGCAGGTCCTCACCGGACACGGCTGTTTCGGGAGGTACCTGTTTTGGATAAGGCGGGAGGAAACGCCCGGGTGTCATCATTGCGTGGATCGCCCGGAGGACACGGTGGAGCATACGGTGGAGGTATGCCCGGCTTGGGCAGAGCACCGCCGTGTCCTCGTGGAGGCGATCGGTGGCGGGGATCTCTCGCGTCCGGCCCTGGTCCAGGCCATGGTACGGAGCGAGAGGGCATGGGAGGCCGTCACCTCCTTCTGCGAAGCAGTAATGCTCGCGAAGGAGGAGGCGGAGCGCGTGAGGGAGAGGCAAATTTCGCGCCCTCACGCCCCTAGCCGCCGCAGGAGGAGACGCCCCGGGCGTCGGGAATCGATCGCGGATTCCCGGCCACCGTAGGCGCGGGCTTGCGGACGGTGAGCAATGGGTAGCTCGCCGTCCGGTAAGGACCAAGCCCGGGTCGACGGCGCGTTGTGTTCCACGCGCGCCTCAAAGAGTGTCAGCGAGTGAAGGGGTCCGATGAGACCATTGCCTGCCGGGGTTGCGGGAAAGTCCGAAAGGGATACCGTGGCCCCCTGGCATTGCACAGGCAAGAGAAGGAACACGGGTGGGTTTTAGTCAGTAAGAGTCTGACACGCCCTCCCGGTCCACCCAGAGTGGGAGACGTCATTTGATGATTTCCCACCCAAAACAAAAAAAAAAAAGGTAGGTTGACCTGCTGGTGTCTGTACTTGCGTTTTCTTCTGTCAAAAGGTTCTTTTTGTATGTGTCATCTACACTAATATTAAAAAGAGGTGAAGTTTGTAAGTCTGGATATTGGAGGTAATCTCAGGAAGTTCTAGGTTCCTAGGTAGGTAGTGGTATCGACCTCCGGTCTCCGGAGGGGAGTGATGTAGCGGTTACACCGCCACATACTAACTACGCATCAAAGACATGACGTCACACAAATCCTGCATCGCGCAATTAGAGTTTACCGCGCGAACAACATAGATAAGACTATGCGAAATCAACAGTAAGGCAGTCGGCCTGCCAGACACAACACCAGTCTGGTTGGAGGATCCTCCCTTTTCTATGGTGGATGAGTGAACTTTACATCCTGTTCCTCATGCCTCTAAAAGGTACTGATCCGATTTCGAAAATTCTTTCACTGGCAGAAAGCTACACTATTGCCAAAGTTTAATAAAGTAACAGTATTATATCTCGTACACTGAGATTTAGAAGCGCGTCGTTTCGGCCGTTTTATATGAAGATATAACCCAACTAGTAAAATGCTCTTAACTACTGCAGCTTTTAATGCTTTGGATTCAAAAATATCAATAGCTTTGGTCAACCATATCTTACTGGTAAACGCATTTTCAAATGCCAAATGCCTTAACAAGATCAAGAGCAGAGATCTTCTAAAAAAGTCTTAAAAACGTTTATATGATTAAATCATTTCACTTTTATAAGACATGTACCTTTATTCGCATTCGTTATGACATATACTCTTGCCTAAATATTCGAGCATCAATAATGCACTAAGACTAGCATGACTATGGACGTGCGTTTATATATGATTTATACAAAAATATTGGTTTTGAGAACGCAAAGATTAGTGCAAATATTGTTGGAAATCTTATAAGTTAAGAACGAGTGACTGTAGGTAATCGGAGAATCAGCATTGATTTAAATAAATTCGTCATAAAATTAGCTTAAACTTTGAAATTAATCTTACCTTACGCTTTTACATGACAAATTCGCTAAACACGACATTTAATATCGACAATAAAGCTAGTGGTTTGTACATTTTCAAGACATAAAGTTCGTGTTATGGAGGAATTGTTTGCACAAGAGCAATCTCCGAGTCAACGCAACAATGATTATGCTAGTGTTTCCATAGACTTCGATATCTTCTGAAAATAATTCTGATTCAGAAGAAATAATTTTTTTTCTTGCAATAAGTAATCCAGTAAAGTAAGCCAGTGTCCAAATTTAATTTATTCCAAAAATACTTAAAACTCGTTTATATCGCGGGCCATTGAAAATTTACCGCAAACCCAGGTATCATAATTATGACAGAAAACTTATGTTCGCATTAATAGTTCACATACAACCCTACCTAATAATTTTTTAAAAGAATATTTTCTTATTTTGCTACGCAAAGTAAATGATTTTGATTTCAATTTTATCTCATATTGGCAAAGTCTGTGATTTAAAACATAAATTAATGCGATTAGAAGATAAAATCAAGACAAATTTAGCACGTTACAATGAACCCAAGCAGAACTAAAAGTCTTGAAATCTGTGCCCAAATCGGGACTTGTTAGACACTAAATAACCATTACAAAACTCATTTACCAATGCAATATCTCTTAGCAAAAGCACATTGGTAACTTTTATAAGACCAGTACCCTAATTACGTAATGCAAAATCAATCCGAATCTGAATCGTTTTGAAACAGATTGCTAATCCATTGCTCCGTAAGTTCGGAAAAAAATCTGCAGAGCAACGTAAATAACGCAATGAATGTTGTTGAACTGTCAAAATGAAACAGATTTGTAGTTATCGTTTACGAAAATATGTTGCGTAATTAGAAAGCTGTTCTTGCTAGTTGGGATAATACTGTTACTTATTTAAATTGTGCTATTGCGGAGTGCCAAGGCTATATATATATGTTTTATAGTATAGTCGACACCAACACGGGCGAAGTTGCAGGTAGAAGGTAGTACATACAATCAAAATTGTGTGAATAATATTGAACCTTTAGTGTTCCCTGGTATCTGTAATTTATGTGCATCTTATTTTGTGTACTTATCTATTCTGTCCGACCTTAACTTTATCAACATTGTATTCGTCTTTTTGTGATGTGGTATAACTTCTTATGTTAAATACACTTGTAATATATAATGTGTAATTGTTTGTTCTTTATAATAAATAAAATAAAATAAAAAATAAACGTCATGAAATTAAATTTACATAAACTTATTCTTCGATAAAACAAGCTTCAATGTAAATTACCTTGCAGTTCAAATTCTCAGTATCGTTAACGATACGTTACTACTGAAACTTCAGTTCCTATGAACAACCGGGTAATGTTCTAGGAAACTTAGTCAATGCATTCGGAATTGTGTTGATTGAAGCTTTTCAGGACAAAACTAGAATGAATATGACTGAGAAATTACTATCATAGATATGCGAGGGTAAATGGAGGGGTTCATAGTTAAATAATAACAGCCGCATGAGTCGATCGAAGGTTAAGCTACGCTTGCCGAGGTCGATCCGTGAATGGGTGACCATCCATTACATATCCAGATCCTTCCGTACCTCGGAAAGCACGTTAAGCTGTTGGTCTCGGTTTTCATTTGTACATCTTTGACAGTCGTTATAGGTTGTCAAAACCCTGAAAATTTGTCTACCAGTTTTACCAAGGGGTATCGTAATACCCAGTAGGTAACTGGGTTGTGGAGGTCAGATAGGCAGTCGCTCCATGCAAAATACTGGTATTCAGCTACATCTGGTTAGACTCAAAGCTGACCTCAATACAATCGGGAAAAGGCTAGGCTGATGATGATTTGTTTAGTGAGAATTTTTCATTTATTTTAAATATGCGCCATATTGTTCTTTAAAAGCCAAAAGAGGACAATTATTACTACACCAATTAATTTTCCATGTACTGAATCACAACCCAGGCGCGTCTGATAGCACGGACTTCGATTCCCGTATCTGGCACTGTTATTCCAGGTGTTTTAAATAAGACAATATTCACGGAAACAGCCCGGGTCTGGATTTCGGCCCGGCAAAAGTTTATATGCCTTACCCCTATTAATTAGGGTTCACAAGGACACACCACTGCTATCCCTTCAAAAATTCACGCGTGATGATATTGACTAAAGACCAGCAGTGCTATTCTGTAACCATCTCACCGTGAAAACTTAGGTGAAGTGAGTTGTCATTCCAACAGGGTGAGATGACACTGACAGCTCACTCCACGCTCACTTCACATGTTTTCACGGTGAAGTGGTTACGGGAATCGACATGCTGGAAACAAAATAAAAGAAAAAGGTCCTAGTTCTTTATCACCGAACAGAAACTCGTTGAAAGTAAAGTAATACCGGATGGTATCCATAAAACGGATCCCTTGAATACCTAACTCCATTTTAGTACTTTTAAATCCGCAGGCTATAATTTTCCGCGCTTTGATCTGAATGGAAATGAGGATTTATCATGTACCTACAGTAACCTAGAATTTAATGGTGGTTCGGAGGTTTGGAGTGTAGAATTATGTCAGAATACTAAAGTATTAGAACCAATAAAGTACAAGTAGATAGATAAATTCACAGACAGCTCAGCCAGATTATGAGATTTATTTATTTATTTATTATTAGAAAGGTACACCAACGACCTATTCACTTGAAACATTGACATGATTACAAATACATAAGCGTTGAGTTATGGTGAATTAGTCATTTACAGGCGTACACAGCACTTACATAAAAATACATTTTAACAAGATTTTTTACTCGTAGTGTAGTGAGGATAGAAAAATCAATTTAAAACAAAGAACAAAACATTTAAGTAAACAAATAAAATCATAATCGAAATTAGAATCAAAAATTAAAATTATCATAAGAATCAAAATTAAAATTAAGACATTAGGATTTAAATTACAAAAATTAAACAGTAAATTATTATCATGCATTACAATATTATTATATAGAGTATAATCAAGTTCAATAAGGTAGAATGCGTTATCGAATGCAATAAAAGAATATTCCAAAATTGTCAAAGTGGCAGGCACATGTGGTAAAAACCAAAAAATTAAATAGTAAAAAATAAAAAGTAAAAAATAAAAAGTAGGTTATTAAATTATGATTCGTTGCTTATAGTTTTAAGTTTTCTGCGAAATTGGGAAAATGGGTCTGTAAATATATCAATATTGTTGCAGGTGTCTATTTTATTATAATTAGCCATTAATCGATTTAAGGGGGCATTGAGACCAAGGTTGGTTCTTGATGAGGACGGTGCAAAGGTATTTATTTTGCGTAGAGATCTAGTTACGGTACGCCTAGGTACAGTTATATTGATTTCTGATAATAACTCAGGTACATCCGCAAGGTTATGGATGATTTTGTAAAACAGGAGCTGATCAGAAGTGCTTCTACGTAGTTCAAGTGATAACATATCGAAGTGATTAAGCCTTTGGAAATAATTAGCGTCATGAGGGCAGCTAGGGCTTCTAAAGCGTAAGTACCTGGTGAAGGCCTTCTGTATACGTTCTATCCTGTTAATATGGACACGATACATAGGATTCCAAACTGGAGATGCGTAGTCTAGTATGCTTCTGACAAGGGTGTAATAAAGCACTTTTAGTGTCGATGTGGACCGAAACTCTGAACATGTTCTCTTCACAAAACCCGAAATTTTTGACGCTTTGGCTACAATCGCGTCAATATGACTGATGAATGTTAACTTGCTGTCCAGTTGTACACCCAAATCACGGATGGTATCAACCTTTTGCAGAGGAACTCCATCCAATGCATAAGAAGATGATCGTACTTGTTTATTTCGAGTAAAAGTAATGTGATAGCATTTACTTGTATTGAGAGTCATCATATTAAGTTGACACCATTCTTGCACCGCATCTAAGTCTTCCTGAAGAAGAAGAATGTCGCAGTCTGTTTTAATTTCCCTGTACAGTTTCAAATCGTCTGCAAACAAGGAACACTTGCAGTGCCGTATTGAATGAACAATGTCATTGACGAAAATCAAAAAGAGAATCGGTCCAAGGTGCGATCCTTGTGGTACCCCGGAAGTGGAAAGATAAAACGGTGACTCATAACCCCTCACAACCACTTTCTGTTTCCGCTCAAATAGGTAAGAGACAAACCACATGAGTAGTTGGCCGGATATGCCAAACTGTTCAAGCTTTGTGATAAGTACCTTGTGGTTAACCTTGTCAAAGGCACTGCTGAAATCTGTATAGATGGCGTCAACCTGTGTGCGGGAGTCGAGAGATCTGCTAATGTCATTAACGTAATGTACCAAATTAGTGGTAGTGGATTTACGAGCACAAAAACCGTGCTGTTGGGGTGCCAACTGTGCTCTTATGTGCGAAGTCAATATGGGACAAACAAGCGCTTCAAGCAGCTTCGCAAAGACGGAAAGAAGAGATATGGGACGATAGTTTGAAGCATCATCGACTTCACCCTTCTTAAAAATTGGCACAACGTTAGCAACTTTCCATTGCGAGGGGAACGTAGATGATTTGATTGACTTGTTAAAAATCAACTGAAGTGGAAGAGACAGGTTAGCTGCACATTTTTTTATGAATAACGGGGGCAGGTCCCGGACCCTTGCAAGCATCAAGTTTCTTTAACTCCTTCAATACGTCTCTCTCAGTAAAAGTCATTCCACATAAAGCGGATTGAAAATAATTATGCGAGCTAGTACTGGGAGCATTCGGGCTAACGGATGGTGTGAAGGTTGAAGAAAAGTGTGTGGCAAATTGTTTGCTTATCTCTTCACCAGATGTTGCAATATTCTGTCCCAAATGCATAGTGGAAGGAATGTCGCTAGACTTACATTTTTTGGCTTTAACAAAGGACCAGAAGAGTTTTGGTTTTTGTGCGATATTCTTTTCCATGTTCATTACGTATCTCTTATAGCAGTCCCTGATCATTATTCTTGCGCGGTCGCCTAGAATTTCATATTCATAATTATCTCTAGGATTTTTATATTTTTTATAGCGAGATCTAACTTTTTCCTTTTCGTTCAGTAATCTAATAGGAGACCCAGAAAACCAAGATGGAAATTTGCCATTATGTACCTTGGAGAGAGGAACACACTCATTGATAATACAACGAATATGTTCGTACAGCACATGCACCATAGCATCGACCTCAGGCAGTTCAGAAAATATTGTTATCCAGTCTATATCTCTTAGTTTGAAATTAATCAACGCATAGTTAGCACGTTTGAAATTCGGCTTTGTGACTCTTTTGTTTATTAACGGAGCTGGCGAAATATTGCTGACAGCGATCACAATGGGTGGGTGATACACATCTACTTTGGACATTGGATTACTGCACTCGCTAACACTTCCTCCGTAAAAGTTAGAAAAAACTAGGTCTAAGGTTTTATTGTAACAATTTTTAACAGTATTTAGTTGCAACATATTATTTTCTGACATAAAATCTATTAAAGAGTAGCCTAACCTGTTGGCGTAGTTAGTAGGTGTTGTACATGGAGAGTAACCATGAGTATTGTCTATGTCCCAACTGATAAAACTGAGATTGAAGTCTCCTGCTATAATCGTATCTTCTCCTGTAGATTCCATCAATGAAGATACTCTGTCTAATAGTGAATCCAGTAAGACTTGTTGAACTGGTGGTGGCAGATAAACGGCGCAGATATTTAAATTATGGTGCCTTTTTCCCTTGGTGATTCTAAGTCTTACCCATAGATCTTCGATGTCCGATTCCCATTTTGGCATACGTATGGAATCAATAAGCTTAGACACTGCGATCAGAACACCCCCACCCCTCTTGGTTCCCAGAGTAGTTGAAGCCCTATCCCTGCGATAGACGTGGTACCTGGAGTCGAAGATTTCGCCGTCATTTATGCCATCGTCCAGCCACGTTTCTGTTCCAACTATAACGTCATAGTTGCCCAGTTGTGCAGCCAGCTTAATGGAGTTAAGTTTGGTTTACAGGCCTCTGAAATTCTGGTAATAAATTGTGAATTTTTAAGTACTGGTGCACGGTATCATTGCATACGTATCAGTTGAACAATCTCAAAGTAAAGCAATGGCTGCCAAGCTTTTCATGTGTTTTGCTTGCATACCGCTTTTCTGATGAGAACTTTGCCATCACGTACCCACACGTATAAATATCCCTTTTCACGTGCTGCTTTCCTAGTAGCCGCGTGGATTCTCTTATTTAAAGGGGAAAGATGTTCGGATACAAAAATTGGCTTGATAGCGCCTCCATAGCCCAGATGTTGAGTACTCAGTTTTTCTTTCGGATGAGCCTTGTTAAATTGTAAGACAGATGTAAGGACTGTATCTCTCAACAATGTGCTCCGTAACTTGACGACAACCGCTCTTGGGTTCTTGCTTTCTGGATTCAATTTTCGCACGCGTACTGCAGATAAGATGTCATCCTCCTTAATCGTGCTAGACACAACGTTTCCGAATTGTACAATTGTCTTTACCAGGTTTTCGGCTTTGTTTTCCGGTATGCCGTTGATCTCTAAATTTTGTTGGCGTAAATTTTGTTCGATTAGATTAACTTGCAGCGATAATTCAGAAACCGTAGTCTTGAGGAGCTCATTATTTTTGTGAAGACTTTTGTTATCGCTTTTGCATGTATCGAGCTCGATTTTCATACGGTCATATTCAGCGCTCATGAAATTGACGGAGTGCTCCAAACCACGAAACATTTCTTTAATCTCACGTAGTTCATTAGTAATGCAGGTTTTAATGCTTACTGAGACCTCGGAAGATAAAACGGAACGTATTTCTTGACGAATAGTATCAAGTAGTTCATTCGTTGTGGACTCATGAGAGTTTGAGTGGGGATCTGAATCAGGAGAGCCTTCAGTGCGCAGGCGCTTATATCTTACGCTTATTTAAGATGTGCTCGGTGAACTTCTTGCGAGGGCCGCTGGTATGTTTGGCTCTGATTGGACATGTGGTAAATTACCGGGTTCTCCATCTTTTGGAGGAGTGCGAAGCATTATATTTATAACTTTAGATAAGTTTAAAACAAAAAAATAGTACTGTTTATGGTCGGGGTGGTGCCACTAATCCCTTTCAGAGATGCCACAAATTCTCTTATATTTGTATAATTTGTCGCTGGAACACACCACGAACTTTGCCGCCGGGAGGTTGGTAGCATAGACAGCGCGATAAAGATTGCGCGTACGCACGACTTTCACTTTTAATGCGTTCGTTGAAATGTCAGAATTCTGTGCACTCGCGAGCTATTCACTGATGATACGGCACTTTTACCTATTTTTCACTATTTATTATTAGCTTGAATTACACTTCGTGAAGGACCGAAAACAGTTATTTGTAGGATTACGATACACTAGACTTGTTAGTTGACCAATTTAGCAAAAAAAATAAAGTATTAACTTATGATAACAAATTTTTCGAAATAGAATTACTGAGGGCACGACTTAGCGGTCTCTGAGCGCGTTCCGGTTAGATTTTTTATGAGATAACTACTAAAGGAACAATAATACTCACTTTTAAAATCACACACTCGTTTATTTCTTAAAATAAATAATCTCATTTTGTTGATCACTGATTAAATTTATCTTTTAGTCGTTAACAACCTATCAATTATCTAGTTCAGCACACGTAAGTAACACTCGAAGGCTTACGTCCGAACTCTACAAGTGCTCAAGTCAGAATGCCATTCGCCATCGCCGCCAACAATCTCCCCACCCTTCATATTTCGCCTTACATATTCAGAGACTGTAGATCTGTGCTGGCTTTACCGTTGCTCCATATATTCAATAAGTGTCTAAAGACAGCCGTGTTTCCAGAGAGATGGCAAGCCACTCGTGTTGTGCCGGTGCCGAAAGGAGGTACAAGTGGCGACCATGTCAATGGGTACAGACCTATCGCAGTACTGTCATCACCGGCTAAAGTGTTGGAGTGCGCTATTCATAACAGCATTTTTATGCAAGTGAGAACGCAACTCTCAGATGCACAGCACAGGTTTAGACCAATGAGGAGCACCACCAGTAACTTACAGAGTTAAATGGCTCATGTGCTGCCGATTGTAGACAATGGGGTGCAAGCTGACGCTGCTGCTTACTTCGTTTTCAAAAAAGCATTTGACCTGGTAGATAATGACGTATTGCTCAAGAAGTTAGCAGCCGTTGGTTTCACTCCGCACCTACTTCTTTTTTTGCCAGTTACATGAGGGATAGGCAGCAATACGTAGAGTACGAAGGACACAAGTCAGAGCCGTACTTTACGTGGTCTGGTGTAAGCCAAGGGAGTAACCTCGGACCTTTGCAATTTATAATTATGGTAAACGATTTGCCCAAAGTCGTTATGGATGCAAATTGTTTATTATTTGCAGACGATCTTATGTAATCCATGGCAGTGAGGGGTGATGAGGACTGTGAACGCTTACAGAAGGTCATAGATAGCGCAGTTACTTGGAGTATGGAAACCTTCTGCAATTCAACGATTTTCCAAAAATGTGGCACCATCACTTTCTCGCGTGCGTACGTAGTCCTATTGTCCATAATTACAATATTGATGGGACGCCGATGATCAGGGTTACAGAGGTTAGGGACTTGTGAGTTGATCTTAACCTGGAGCTAGCGTTTCGTGATCATATAGTCAGGTGCTGTAAAAAGGCCCACAGAAATTTGGGGTTTATAAAAAACCAAACATTACGGCGATTATCGCTTTATACAACACTTTGGTGGGAAGCCAATTAGAATACAACGCAGTAATCTGGGTCCCACATGAGACTAAATATTTTGTATTCGCTCCAACATGAGACTATATTATAGTCTCCAACATGAGACTATATTATAGTCTCATGTTGGAGCGAATACAAAATAAAGTTAGATTTTTATATTTGAGACTCTATGGAGTATATCCTTTTTACCCGCTTATGTATCCCACCTTGTTTTTATTAGGCATGGTTGGATACAATGAGCTGAGAGTTAGGCGTGAGTAGGCACTTGTCTGATATTTATTTAAATTAATTAGAGGCAAGATACATAACGTCAACATATTAGAGTTGGTGTGTTTGAGTGTACCCGACAGATATGTGTGGCGGCAACGGCGGCCTCAGCTGCTGGCTGTACCTCGTGGCCGCACTGATCTGGTAAATGAGATGCCAATGATGCGGGCGCTTTGCACCCTTAACCTTGTAGTGGAGGAAATATACATTTTTGCTTGTGCACGGAGTGAATTCACGAGGATAACATTGTATGTAATAAGTTTTAGAAAATAAGTTGTTATTATTTTAAGTTTGCTTCACTATTGCATTGGGTTGTAAGTAGTACCTGTAAAAATAGTTGTAAGTGATTATATATATATATATACACGGTGACATTTGAATCACAGTTTTGTTAGAACAAAGGTTGTTCAGACCATGGTCTACTACCATTCTATTGCATCAAATATGTAATTAAAACAAACTAAACTAGGCGTTCTCAAATAAGTCTTATGTTGCTCAAACGTGTTCAAACATTAATCATAACATCAAATTACTCATCGCGGTAGCAATATGGCATTCAAAAGAGTTATGAGGAGTCCACGTGGACTACAAGGATCGCGCGTTTATTGTGAAAATGTGTTATAACTATTGGAATGTGGAAAATTGAAATCAATGTTGTCTTGGTGCACACGGAGCTGACTCGGATTTGTGGTTTAAGTTTTGTTTTTGTCTTGTTCCTGTAATTTCCCAATAAATAAATAATACCTAATAATGTCACGTTAGATACAATAGGTACCCATACCTAGTACCTACAGGAAAGAATGAAAGCCACGTCTCATAGTACCTACCGTAAGTTCGCACCTACAACGAAATGATAAAATTATTAGAGGTCAACCACCTCGCCGCGCCGTGCATAGCCAGAAAATACCCATAGCCAAAGCCATAGCAAGCCGAGCCAAGTTTTAAAGTAGCCAATTATCAGTGATAAAATACCCACCGAAGTTAATTTTTAACTTTGGTATTTTCTAGTAAGACGTACAAAAATAAGTGCTTACTAAATTTCGTTTATGAAGGTACATTTCCCTGTAGACAATGCTGTCCCGTGCGGGAGCGAACCGCACGGGATAATGTTCTCTGATCGCGATGCATTATTAGGCAGCAGCTTCGATTACGACACACATACTCACACACACACTAAGAAGTTCCGAAAATAACTAAAATAATGACAGAAAATCACGAAGCACACTAGCACCCATAAGACAGTAAGTTAAAAACTCTTCGGCGCTTAAATTAATGAAATAGGAGAAAGCTAAACTCAAGTAATAATAAGTAGTGCTGTGCTTCCTAATAATTATTGTCCGTACCGATGCCGATGGCGCAGTTTCTGAGCGATAGGCTGCTACGTTACGTGTCGCGAATTCGATTCCCCCACAGAAAGATGCAGGTGAGATTTGAATTTGTAAACGCACCCACATTAGCTACAAAAGTAATTAAGTAGGTACTAGCGTCGGGAACGTTATAAAAAAGAATGACGAAGAAAGTGGATAATCTTTGGTGAATTGTTCGAAACAAAAGTTCATAAAAAAAGAAGTTAAAAAAAGTTTCAAATTAGGTTCATGTGATGATTGTAATATCATTAAAAATTACTTTTTTTTCAGTAGACACATTTTATTTTGTCAGTTATGTGCACTAAAGTCGGTTAAAGTGTTCAAAAAATATTATCGCTAATAATAATCTCAATTGTAATTGCAAAACAGCAAAACTGACTTTTAAAATGCCTAATGAATGACGCGAGTGCTGTATCCTTGTATCATGCCCTGCTGGCTGACTGCTGATACGCTTTCTGTCGTAGTAACCGCACGATGGCGGAGCACGGGGCGACATAATATGACACCGGTTCATCGGTTATTCGGTACCTTTGAGTTCGCCGCCGCAGCCCGCCCGCCGCCGCGGCCGGCACGTGCGTTTAGATGTTTAGTAAAGTACCTAAACTGCGATGGCCGCGCGTGAACTTTGGCGAAACAGCTGATTGGGAGTACTGAATTGAATTCACATAGCAGTTTCATGTTAAAATAAATAAATTACTAGTTTTAAATTTTATTCACAGTCATTTTAAATCGTAACTGGCACAATAATAGTTATTTGTTATACAAGAGTGCAAAGTTGCTTTTTAACCGCGTGTTCAATTTTGATGACCGAGCAAGCGAAGGATTCTAAAATTGAATCACGAGCGCAGCGAGTGATTCAAAATTAGAATCCTGAGCGTTAGCGAGGGAATCAAAAGAGCACGAGGTGAAAAATCTTTGCACTCGAGTGCAACACGTAACTTTTCATTCCACCTCAGCGAGGAAATGACTAAATGCAAAAAAAAAAACGTTTACAATCACAAGATAGGTACACTTTTGTTTCAGTTTAGGTATTAATTACTACATTATGACAGGTAAGTATTACAGAATAATCTTTAAATTATAACAAAATAATACTAAGTTATAATTAAGAAAATTTTAAAGTAACGTTGCTACAGTTATTTAAATTGAGTGTAATATTTTTGTTTGGTACTGTAATATTGGTGTTAGTCACTTGTGTACTGTTTTTCGGTAAACTATCTGTCATACTTAATAGTTGTACCGATTCATCGGATTCCCTTGGCGTGAATGTTGGAGAGAGAGGGAGATGGTTAGGTGTTTCATAACGGCTTATTTTTGATGTAGAAGGGCCAGTACAAGGATCCGATTGAGGCTCTTTCAGTGTAATGGCTCCTACGATGCCTTCACATATTTTAGACTTATTTTGGATGGAATCCTCTATGTATCCCTCTACAACTGCATTGGACTTCCAGCCTCCGTGGCGCTTAAGGGACAGCAGATCAGCTCCGGAATCAGCCAAAAGTGTGGCTGAAGTTCGTCGGAAACAATGACCCGTGTACAACAGGGGTTCTGGAAGTTCAAGAAATGTTGCTATTTCTCGTGGGATACTGCCAATTTTATTAGTACCCATAGGCTGTCTAACACACTTTCCATTGCGATACTGTAGAAAAAATCGATTGATTGGAGTGTTAGGCGGGCGTAAGGCTTGATATTTCTCAACAATCGTTACGTATTCCTTGCGAATGACGAAGTTGCGGTCTCTTTTTGTCTTTGTATTAGGTAAATTAATTAATAGTAAGTCATCTGAATGTTTCTCAATGTTTTTGACATTAAGTTGTGTTAGTTCATTAGTTCGACATGCTCCGTTTATTCCAATAATAAGAACAACCTGTAACGTAAAGAGTATTGTAGTAGATAAATGAATAAAATTGATATGAACGCATAATTATGCCTATCAACATCTACTAAGTATACTATTTAATTGAGATTAATATACTTAAGTAGATACTGAATGTGCAACTGACTTACTTTTGCCGCCAAATATACGGAATCGGGTGCTTCGTTAAGAAACTTTTCAATATCAGATACTGTGAAAACCTTCGATTTTTTTGGTTGATGACCAGATGAGGCTCTTTTTAAAAATGCCACTAATTTAGGATAGGTATCGATATGTTTGTCTTTTTTCATCTTTATTGTTGCTTTTAGCATCAAATACGTACTCCATAGAGTGCTTGCTTTCTTGTTCTCGGATAATTCTATAAAATATGCCAGCAAAACGTTTTCTGAGAAAGTTTTGGCTCCTTTTGCTAGTCGCCACGTGTTGAACATATCGTACTGTTTTAAATACTTCTCGCGTGATTGTTGAGGGAGAAAGCTCATTTGAGCATTATTAACAGTTTCAGTCAATTCTGTTGGCGTCAAGCAAACTTCCTCGTCGCTAGAATCACTCATTTTAGTTTTTTCACTTGTTTTCAAGTTTCTTGTTTTTAATATACCTAAGGTTTAACAATGACGTGAAAAAATGCCGCGTAAAGAACCGCGTACAAAGCAAATTGAAAAAAGAACACCAAGAAAGTTCCGAGTCTGAGTTTTTAACAAATTAAAAAAAAGTTGTATGATATATTCGGCACCATAGAGGTAACAGTAAATAGGTTTAATGTTTTTTTTAATTCACAAACTTAGTGCACACGATGTTCTAAATTCAATTTACTTTATCCTCTAGAGAATAAAAACGGCTTTTCCACTCAGATACTGAAGATTAAAAATACTCTTTCCGAGATGGTGGGATGAAAAATATTTTATTGAATAAATAGTAATATCAAGTAGTTAGTTTAACTCTTTTATCGTACTTATTAAATGTTGTTTAATAACATTCGGATAAATAATTGTTGTGGGTCTGCTGTTTGTGTGTGTGTGATTTGAGTTTAAAACCTAGCTTAGAGCAACATTTAAAATAAACATGTAGGTACCTACTTACCTACGTACTTTTACGAAGTATTCACTACACAAACATCACACGCATCTACTTTGAGACGCGAGCGCCGCGCGGGCCGCGCCACGCCGCAGTGTCTATGTTATAGGTAGTAACGATAATCCCGACATTTTTAACTTTGTCTTTTTTGTGTTTTTTCAAAAACCAATGACGTTTTTTTTCTTATTGGACGTTATGGAATGGTAGTAGACCATGGTCTGAACAACGTTTGTTCTAGCAAAACTGTGATTCAAATGTCACCGTGTATATATATATTTTAACGTTATTTAAAATTACTTCCAGACTAGCACGTGTATTCATTTAGATGTTGCCATAAGAATAAACTTTAAAATCAAAGTAAATACTAAAATTCTTAAAGAACCTAACAGGAGGTTCTAAACCTGATCCTAAGCACTAGTTATCGGGTTCAAACCCACACATGAACGAATATAACTTTCTTACACAACACTTTGGTACCTTTTCAGGTGGTTAAGAGATATTATTAATTGTGAGGAATTTGGGACTGTAAATGAGAAAGACTTGTAATGATAAATGTTGAACCATACAGTCGGCAATCGTCATAACAATGCAAGTATCTTTTTAACCGACTTAAAAAAGGAGGAAGTTCTCAATTCGTCTGTAGGTATGTTTTTTTGTTTGTTACACGATTACTCCACCAATTATGAATTGATTTTTGTTTGGTTGGTCATCAGAGGTGGTCCCATACTTATAAATTGTATTAACCTTGCTTAAATGAAAATACGTATTATTGAAACTAACTTTTTTGAATAAGGTTCAATAATACGTATTTTTTACGTTATATACAAAAAAAAAATTATTACGAAAAAAAAAAAACAACGTCTTGTAAAACAAACACTACAAAGTGAAAAACAATTTTAATTTCGGTAGAAAATTCAAAACCAAAGACACGTTAAAGTTATTTTTCACGTTGTACCTAGTGTTCTTATTTTTGAAAGTCGGTTTTTTATTTTTTTTGAGTTCATTTGTCTGCAAAAATCTGGAGATGTTATCTAACTACCTAAATCAAAAGGAGAAACGTATAATCTGCTGTCTGCTGAGTCTCCTTTTGCAGTGAGAGGTCTATGAGTAGTGAAAATACGTCTCTAACTAAAGATATTACGTACGTATACTGTGGCCTAAAGAGTACTCCATTGAGCTATTACAGAGTCACCAGATACTTTGATCGACAGGCAGTCATTACTACCAACGACCACAACACCAACCCCCTCACTAATACTCGCAGAGTTTCATTCAGTATTTCTTTTACCGCACTTAGGGCAAAAATAGAACGAGCTTAATCACCATTACATTTTCGACACTGCCTACAATATGCAAACATTTGCCAGCAATAATAATTAGCTTTAATATAATAAAACAAAAGTACTAATTCCAGTAATGCATGCCACTGTATATTGAAGAGTGAAGAAGTACAATTTCGCGCAAGTTACACACAGATGCAACCAAATCAAAAATCATTTATTCAAATTAAGTATCAGATATTTTCTGTACCCAAAGGGTGCCAAACGGAACCCTATTATTAAGCCTCCGCTGTCCGTCCGTCCGTCTGTCTGTCAGCGGTATCTCACGAACCGTAATATGTACACAGTTGAAAGTTTCACAGTTTCACAGATTGTGTATTTCTATTGCCGCTATAATAACTAATCATAAAGTTAATAATTAAAGGGGTACATACAAGAAACGTGTTTTTTTCGGCGTTTTTTTGCTCGATCTTAATACGGTACAAAATCCCTTCGTGTGCGAGACCGACTCGTACTTGGCCGGTTTTATAATTTATTTTGTCATTATGCTCTTCACCACTTTTAAATTCCTGGTATTTTAACTCACTGATCCAGCATGACTTGGCAATGAAATCACTCATTTCAGGAGATCAAGCGCCTTTGCCCACTACGGTCACAGAGGGACTGTCCTAGACAGTAGGTACATGAAATTAACTATATCTATATCATACAAGAGTGCACATTGATTGTGTCTGTTACCTAAGTCATATAATATTTCATTAATCAGACGCAATTTCGTAACAGCCAATTCTCTATGCTAGATGCCTGGCCAATGTGGTGAACCAATTTCAACGTTGAAAACTAACAAGCTAGTCATGAAAAGAGCACCTTAGATACTTGGCCAGTGGAGGTAGATCTTTGCTAGCAACTTCTCCCATAATGCCTCATTTACATTCATCTCACTTCCACGGCAGGAGTCAGGGAAGCACAAAGTCCATGACACGCAGAGGACAATAAACGAACGTATGGAGAATACTCCAACAAATTAAAAACGAAGAATAAGTCCCTTATGACTACGTTTAGACAACTTTTAAAGGATCGATGATCCATTCAGAACAAATCGGATCGATATTATCCAAAGAGCTAATGTTGTAATTATTTCGACGTCCTCCATTGCTCAAAGTCGAACGCGAAATGAGTGACGGAGCAGTATGTGAACACTTCACTGGCCTCGATCCCTGCCGGCAGCACGAACTGCAGCGGCAGGGGCTGAATGTAAGTGAGACATGAGAATAGCTTATGTCATTCCGTATTGTGGTGGTGCGGGCTAACGGGGTGGTATCGAGTGTTCGAGATCGAGACTCACTGAACAGGAGGCAACAGACGCGGACTACATGACTCGTTGAAGCTTTGTTATTTACAGAACTTCTGTTTTAATTGCACAATATTCTAGTAACAGTTATTGTGCTTTCCCATTTAAGAAATGAACTGAATCGCAGGCGTTTTGTTTAATTGTTAAAATAAGTGTTTGTTTTATACAAATTCAACAGTCAACCGGGTTTTTGACAAAAGTAATGAGTGCATTTGGGTACTGTGTATACAGCTTCTTGTGGAATATTTTGTTTATTCCATATTCAAATCCTAGTTTCTAATTGAGGTTATTTTCAATTAAACAAATATCATCTTTATTCAAACTTTAATTGGGCTCATTGCAGAATGACTGGCTAGTTCTATTAAAAAAAAACGAGCGAGCCTTACAGTAGTCGCAAATGATGTGTAACATCTGCCATCTTGGCTAACAGCTGACCTTTCGGAAAATGGGTTGGTACCATGTGACCGCCAACTTTAGCACCGCGCGCGCTCATTGGTCATATCAAATAGCGCGCGCTTCCCCGGCTTTGTGTTACACACTTCCCTCCCTTTTCACGAAATCACTTCTTTGTGGGAGATTGCTGGAAAGCGAGAAGAAAGATGTTACACATTAAAAGTCATAAAAATGATTTAATTTGCAGAACCATCTGAACTATAGGTAATGTTACCAATTATAGATTTAAAAAACTAGATTGAATAAATTGCGTAGAAGGCTTGGGTTCTGCACCCTGATTGCGTATAGAATAGAATATATTTATTTTGCGTAACACAGTTTCAATAACAATCCGAAAGTTTGGAGGATATTTCTAATTTCTTAGGTTTAATAAGTCCATCTGCTCAACAACTTGAAACGTGGCTCAACTGTAAAAAAATGCGATCAATTGTCATTTCAAGAGTCCTATTAATTTTTTTACGCAAATTCATGATTTTTGACGTTGTAATTTTCAGCAGTAGTTAGATATTTTAATTATTGTATTTTGAATAGATAACGATAGTGCCATTCTCTTTCTTGTTAGTTGGAGTTACTCTTACTGTTATAATAATATGTTCAAATTATAGGCGAGGACGCTGGCACCCTAAACACAAGTTAAATCTTACTCTGGGTGCCAGAGTTCATCGAAAACGCTCTTTATTTTAGTTGTTACGATGCATAGTGTTTAGCTAACTGTTTATGTACAATGGAAGATACTAAAAAACATTTTTTTTTTTTTTTTTTTTTTTTCTTAATAAATGTGTGTTACAACTGATGTAGGCATGTTCCATACAATTCTATCCCAACCAAATGGCGACGATGCGAAGAGGTTGTTCAAATTCATGGCCCATGTTTTGTGAAAGTACAATTGTTTAGGATACGATGAAGACTGATATACGCTATGCGTAAAAGCCCCTACAAACAAAAAATAATAAAAAATGTGTGTTACGTAATTACCCCGCTCTGGTTTCGGGGAACTAACAGACAGGCTCATCAGGCGTATGTATGTGAGTTTCTTTGTACCACTATAACTTTTAAATGCCTGAACAGGTTTGGATGCATGGGGTTTCTTTTATCATCATCATCATCCCGGTGCGTGTCTATTCAAAATGTATTTAAAAAAAACAATATGGCGGCAGTAGGGCTCCATTTTTAAATGTGAAAAAAAAGATCTTCAATCATTACAATATGGGTAGCCAATTCAAGGCCTTGATGAGCACATTACAAAACTATATAATTTGTTAGCATAAGGTGTACATGTAAAACAAACATTTAATCTCCACGTCATCCAAGCCTCTCGCCTCGCCTCGCCGCTGCTGTGAGAGTATAAAACCATCTTTAAAAAGTAGGTAGGTGGTAGTTTTAGTGTTTAAAATATAAACCCACTTAGCATGACATGTTTTAAAATAAAATTTGTCACAAAAATGTGTAAAATAAAAATAAATAATTAAAACAATTAAAAACACGACTGCACTGCCAAAAAACGAACTAAAAATAATTTTATTTTAGTTTTTTTTAGTAGACAATGACCTGAGCAAGGACATAGAATACTTTTCATACCAATATTCCCACAGTATCGAGATTTATGTGGGCGAAACCGCGGGGTGCAGCAAATAAAGTATAAATTAGAATTATTGACGTGAGTTTGATAAAGCTCTTGGTAATCATTCCAATTTAAACCTTACAATACCGAGATAAGAGTTACACACTAATGGTTTCACGTTGATTGTGAATATCCTAAGAATGCGAATGACGACTTTGAGCAGTCAGTCAGTCACGGTACCATGTATATCGCAAACACCACGAGTCACTAGCTTATTTTGTAGTTATTTTATCATTATTAATTATATCATAATTGTTCAACGACGCTCGTAATTTGAGTAAACAGTAGAAACTTAATTGCATTCATTAATGATGATTAAATAATGGTTCATTCATGAGTACAGGGATGGGAAACCTTTTGAAGATCGCGTGATATTTTAATAAATATTTTATGTTTGTAATTATAGCCCTTTGGACCTAGGGTCATGAGGCTTATACAGCGTTATCATAGATACCTAAGCTATTTGAACAGAACCTGATGAAATTAAAAACAAAATTGGCAATTAATATGTTTATTTTAGCTGTAATATATACATATTATTTGCTAATTTTGTTTTTATTGGTTATTGATTAAAGAAAAAAAGAAGAAGGCAGATGTGAGTGAAAACGCCAGGAGGGGATGTCCTAGAAGGATAATTAAAATAATAGTGACCTTATTGGGGATGTTCTTCAGAATGGTCAGGTGCGTGGAACTCGTAACCAGCGTGCGTGTATGACCAGATGTATGAACGTAAACGAGGGAAAAGGAGTATGTGAGGATCGCAGCAGGCGGCGTTCTGTAGTTTCTGACTACCCCCATGGGCAAGGCGTGAGTTTAAGTATGCATGATTAACGAAAATCAATAAACACGTTGATACGAGAGAAGGCTCTCGACAATTAAGAAAACCATTTAAGATATATGGTTTTATTGCATAAAAAATTGCAGATGGTATGACAGCTGTGATGTGACCAAAGAGTACTATACATAAAGAGAATAATAGTACAATGGCAATAGTAATTACACCACATTCACCCCCGCGTCAGAGAACGTAGTCCTGAAGACGAGCTGGAGCTCGCTTCTCTCTTGTAGAGCGCCGGGTTGCTGTAGTCTCGTGTAGCTGAGAGTTTTCAGCTGTTGGTAATTCTTGAACCTGAGCAGCAGGTATCTCCGCTTCACCCTCGGCATCCTCATATTGATCTTCGGATTCAGATTGATCACTCACTTGAGAAGGCAGCGGAAGAGGTGCTAGCTGTCTGTTTGAAATGGTAGTTTCACGGCCATCCGGTAATCTTACGTGAGAATATGATGGATTAACTTCCAAAAGCTCCACTTCTTCAACCTCGGAATCGTATTTTGATGTTCTATGATTTTTACGCATCAATACAGGTCCTTGTTCCAAGAGCCATGTTGGCATCGATTCCCCATTTGACGTCCGTCGTGCATGTCTAAAAAAAATTCATGGGGTGTGGCGTTAGTGGCCGTGCACAGCAATGAACGAATTGAATGGAGGGCGTATGGTAAGACTTCCTCCCAGCTAGCTGTTTCAAGGTTTTTAGTTCTCAAGCATAGCTTCATTGTTTTCCATAAAGTACCGTTTAGGCGCTCTACTTGACCATTTCCTTGTGGATTATATGGCGTGGTTCGACTACATGCAATTCCATTTGTTAACAAATAGTTCCGTAATTCGTTAGACATAAAGGCTGCTCCACGATCTGAATGGATATATTGTGGAACTCCATAAGTATGGAATAAGTCCTTCAAACATTTAATAACTGTGACGGCACTCACATCTTTGCATGGGTAGGCAAATGGGAATCTTGAATATTCATCTATAATTGACAAGATGTAGCGATTTTGAGTGTTGGTAGGTAGAGGTCCTTTAAAATCAATGTTGAGTCTTTCGAATGGAGTGGTTGCTTTTATGAGTGTTCCCTGCTTTTTAACAAACCTAGGTTTTATTTCTGCGCAAATACGACACTCAGATGTCATCTTCTTGACATTGTCTAGAGAGTAAGGCAGATTTTTAGACCGTACCCAGTGAAACATTCGTATGATACCGGGATGTCCCAAGATATTGTGTAACTCATTCAGTCTATCCATTGTCATATTTAAGCACGCACGGGAGAGGGTATCAGCTGTAATATTATCTTTACCCGGACGGTAGATAATATCATATTTATAATTTGATAGTTCAAGCCGCCACCTCTCTATCTTTTCATTTTTGATCTTGCTGTTATGGGATTGGTTGAACATGAAAGAGACAGATCGTTGGTCAGTTATTAATAAGAAATGTCTACCAATGAGGTAGTGCCGCCATTTTCTTAGGGATTCAACAATAGCGCTTGCTTCTTTTTCTATTGAGGAATGTCGGCGTTCAGAAATGTTGAGGGAGCGTGAGAAAAAAGCTACTGGGCGGCCGTTTTGAGACAGGGAAGCTGCAATAGAGTGTTCCGAAGCATCAGTTTCAACGGTGAATATCTCGTTTTGATCGATAGCGGTTAAGGCTGATTCCATTATATCTGCTTTAAGTTTTTGATAGGAATCGATTGCGTCCTTTTTGAGGGGAAATTCAGAAACTTTAGTCAGGGGGCTGATCTTTTCAGAGAAATTTTGAATCCATTTTGAGTAATGGGCGAACATACCTAGTGTCCTTTTGAGTGATCGCGAGTCAGTTGGAATGGGCAAGTTCAATAGAGGACTAAGGCGGTCATCATCTGGTCGAATGATATTCTTTTCAATTTTGTAACCCAATAATTTTATAGTTTCTTGCCTGTATGCACACTTTTCCTCATTAAGAGTGAGCTTGTATTTTTCCACAACCTCTCTGAATCGAGACAAATTCTGATCATGTTCCGCTGCTGTTTTGCCACAAATTGTGACGTCATCCAAATACGAATAAGTACCTGTCAGTTTTTCTTTATTGATAATATAATGAAGTGTCCTTTGGAATGCAGCAACCCCGTTTGTGACTCCAAATGGTATACGTGTAAATTGGTATAAATTACCGCAAGCTTCAAAAGCTGTATACTTTTTCTCAGTCGGCAAGATAGATACTTGATGATAAGCACTTTTTAAATCAATTTGGCTGAAAAAGTTGTGTTGTGCAACCTTCGATACAATCGCTTCTATGTTTGGTAAAGGGTACGCATCCAGTTCAGTAAATTTGTTGATCGTTAACGAGTAATCAATGACGAGACGTTTGCGGTGCGTTGTGCCTCCAGTGACCAAGACTTGAGCTCGCCATGGCGAGTTACTGGGTTCGATAACCCGACTTTTTAAGAGTTTATCGATTTCATCTTTTATAAATTGATTGTCAGTTTCAGAATATTTTCTTGACTTTATAGCAATGGGTTTAATATTATTTGAAAGATTACTGAAAAGTGATACAGGAGGCACCATAGCTTCCATGGCGTTACATATCCTGAGGGGCTTTGCTGTGCCTCCGAATTCGATTTCTACTGATGAATGGTCGCTTAAAATGTCATGGCCAATTATCACATCAGCACAAAGGTCTTCCAAGGCGTAAAGAGGCTTCTCCTTGTAGATGTGCTCGTTTAGCTTGATTGTTGCATGGTAAAATCCATCTACTAGTGAAGTCCGTTTATTTGAAGCTAGTGTTACCGTTTCTTTCCATGGATGGCGTTTCAAGTTTAGCGATAGAGCAAAGTTCTTGTCAATAAAGCTTGTAGAACTACCACTGTCAATCAAGGCATCAGCTTTATGGTTATTGACAGTGATTGAAACTGTAGTCTTACGTAAACTAGCTGGAGATGCTGCTGAAATTGCTAATAGTTCTGGCTCCTTTGGTTGTCCTACAGCGCTGCTAGCTGGCTTATCTGTGGCATTTCCACTTCTGCATACTTTGGCGAAATGGCCTTTCTTTCCGCAGTTTTGACAAGTTGCTTGAAAAGCCGGGCATTTTATTCTTTGATGAACATTTCCCCCACAGAAGAAGCAGCGTCTACGTGATGGAGCCGCGCCTAGATTGGAACTATTTCTCGCTTCATCTGTGTTTTCTATTTGGTAGAGTACCTTTGCAGTTTGAAACTCATTAGAATTCTTTTCAGCCATTTCAAGCGACATGGCCTGATTGCACGCTTCCTCCAAACTTATTTCTAAATTTTCAAGTAGCCTTTGACGAATTTTTTGTGAACATAAGCCCGCAATGAAAGCGTCACGGACATATTCATTTCGATATTCTTCAGCAGTAACAGATTTGAAAGAGCACTCAAACGCTAGTTGTTGTAACGTGCGTATATAGTCTGCCACTGTTTCTTCAGGCTTTTGTTTGGTTGAAGACAGCATATACCGAGCATGGATTTCGTTCTTCGATTTCAGGTAAATTTTATCTAAGAGGCGTATAGCGTCAGAATATTCTTTTGTTTCTCTGATGAATGAGTAAACATTAGGAGACACATTATTGAAAAGAATTTTTAGCTTTGTTCCATCTGGAATCTTGACCTCCTCCGTTTCTTCTGAAATGTAGTTTATAAACGTTTCCTTCCAATGCCGATATTTTAGGTCGGCGGTTGGAGTCCCCGGATCCACATCGAACTTTTCAGGCCTGAGCAGACGGGCAACAGAAGACATGGCCTTCTTTTCACTGCGTTTTATTTTATGCAATAAATTGATACGAGAGAAGGCTCTCGACAATTAAGAAAACCATTTAAGATATATGGTTTTATTGCATAAAAAATTGCAGATGGTATGACAGCTGTGATGTGACCAAAGAGTACTATACATAAAGAGAATAATAGTACAATGGCAATAGTAATTACACCACACACGTCTCAAAGTTTTCCAACAAAATAGCGAACTTTAGTGTCAGTGCTCGTCGTTTTGCAAAAGAGGCCTGCCTGCGCAAACTGGGTCGGGCGGTCGAACAGTAGAATACGGAATTTCGACGCACAAAATATCAATAAATGCTAATACGATGCTACAAAATTGCGATGCACGTTACTGCGAAAGACCATCTCTGCGAAGCCACTACACTTCGATGCACGTTACCGCGATAGATCTTCACAGCGGACAAGGATTTTGGGGGAAAGTCTGAAAGGTAGGTTAGGTTAGAACTGTGACCACATAACGGGTACGTTTAGGCACAATAAGAATGTAATGTTTTGGGAGGTAGAGATCTATCGCGGTAGTGTGCATCGTAGTGGCTTCGCAGAGACGGTCTTTCGCAGTAACGTGCATCGCAATTTTGTAGCATCGTATTAGCATTTATCGATATTTTGTGCGTCGAAATTCCGTATTCTACTCACGGTCGAGACAGCAGAGGATTTTAAATTTGTCATTTGAATTTGATACTTATCCAATTGAAATAAGTTATATCTTTCAATGCTCGGTGATCCACCTTGGAGCATACCGGCGGATGCTCCGATACGCTGGCGGACGCTCGCGGTATCACAGAGGATTCTTCTTGTCAGTGTGCGCTGACGGATAGAGGAATCCCCCTCGATGCTCTCTCCTGCCGTCCGCCAGTATGCGCAGGACCTAAACACCGAAACTAACCCAGAGAACAGTCTCTCTTAAAGTCCATACACTTACTTAGATTGTAATGTTCAGATAAAAACAAATCATTATATGTAAAATCAAAGTTCTATAAGTACCTAAGTTTACGAATCGAATTTTTGTACCAAACTTTTTCCGAGCACGAAACATAGCCATAAAAAGATTTACAAAAGCAAAGACGTCTTCAAAAAAAATTCATTCACCAAAAACATGCAAAAACATACTCCTAATAATTATTTCCTTTTTTTCTCCCATGTTACCATGTAAGGTAGTCTTGGAGCGCATCTTTGGCATCGAGCCAGGTCCGACTCAGCCGAACGAGGCATGCACTACTGGCCTAGTGATGCGCCAATTATCGATAATTTTCATCGATAACGAACGTGACTCTGATTTTAGCTTTAGATAACGTTGAAGGTGTGGTTTTAATTTTAGGGATGGGAGCTTTGTTGTGATACGGATAAATAGAATTCTTCTTATCGGTGTTTAACCGTTCAAGGAATTTGGATAGGAATAATAACACGGATATTGGGCGATATTCAGAAAATGATTAGGGATTACAATTTTTAGGTAATGGAATTATTTGGGCACCACTAGATGCAGAAAAATTGAGGATATACAAAAATACTGGAAGGATTACATCCAGCACATGGACTAACATATTTTAAGGTACAATGACTAATCTGTTGACTGAGTGGGCTATGATTGGTGTTTTTTTTTTTGTAAAAATAATCTCAGATTAAATTTTACAACATGAAGTTGTTTCTGCCTATCAATCATAACCGTATTTGTGTGTTTATAAAAGTAACGGAATTTTATTGCTAAGAATTACTAATCATAATAAAATTTGTATTTGAATAATAAGGATTGATAATGTATTGTGAACTGCATAGTTATTTTTGTAAAGATTATGTCTGTAGAAACGAACCCCCCCACAGACAACCGTTGTGTTGCACTATTGACGTGACCCAACTATGTACCTTCGATGAAAGCGACTAAATAAATTCATTACAAAAAAATACATAAAACATCGATATCATAATTAACAACCTCATCGATCAACGCCATCACATCCCTACAAGAATCGTTGTCAATAATCGCCTAGTATGGACCGCAGTCTTATCTTCCCGTACTTGCTACTCTTATGTTCAAGCTTACTCCTTGCTAGCCTAGCAGAATGCCAGGCTCTGTTTTAAATTCAAGGAGTGTACTGACTCAAATGCTTCCTTTAAAGTTTGAGGAGTTCTTTCCAACCGTATTGGAGATAGCATTGAGTCAATTGAAGAGTAGGTATTTTATTTTTGTGGTGGGAATTTTCGAAGTTACACTGAATTTTGAACCTGTGGGGCTAGAACGAGCGGAGTAAACGTAACGTACATTCGACTTGTTTTTAAATAGAAAATACTCGTTTTGCACATCATTATGTAAGTATATCTAAGGGCATGGGAGGCCGTCACCTCCGTCTGCGAAGCAGTAATGCTTGCGAAGGAGGAGCAATATTCGCGCCCTCACGCCCCTAGCCGCCGCAGGAGACGCCCTCAAAGAGCACAACTGAAGGGGTCCGATAGGACCTATGCCCAGAGTTGCGGGAAAGTCCGAAAGGGATACCGTGGCCCCTGGCAACGTACAGGCAACTGAAGGAACACTTTCCCACTCCGCCCAGAGCGGGAGAAGTTATTTGATAATTTTCCACCCAAAAAATAAAATAAATGTACATCTTTAAATATACCTTCGACCTATTTTAGGCCTTTTTTATGGACTCTTAATAAGATATTAAGAGTCCATAATGTACCTCAGCTCAAATTCACTCTTTATCTCGCTGGCAAGAGAGCGAGACTGAGCGGCGGGGAGAAGGCTCCAAGGCGCCAATAGATTAGGTAATTTCTTTTTACGGCGAAAATATTGGTAATAAAAATCATATCTGCATAGTTAATCTGCTTTAAAGTCTGGTAGTTCAGTTATTACGCAAAGTTTAATCTAATTTGAAGTATTTTTTGAATACCAGCGGTTTATTGTTCGGTTTCACTATAGGGCTAGGCTATCACTGTTGGTACTAATTATCTGTCTATATATTTAGCCGGCAACGTCCCACTGCTGGGCTAGGCCTTTCCCTTTTCCACACACGTCTGTCCTTGTCATTTCAGTAGGAGTCTAGTTGTTGTTGTTCTTTGTGATTATGATTGTCGCTAAAATTTCAACCAAGTTGTCAGGGTACCTAGTCGTATTTTCGATTAAAAAATCGCAAATTCGAACGATTTTTTAAATCGAAAATACGACTACCCTTTACCATTACTTTTACGTGGCGTGAGATAGGGCCTGTATTTCATCGTGTTTGCACTATTTAGCAGATGGTGTTAAAAATTGGAACATGATTTAGTTGAAAATATCTGTACGAGAAAATTAACAGGAAGTTAAGATAAGGTATCTTATCGTGTGGAGAAACAGGTCATTCAAAAACAAAATTAAAATTCATTTATTCAAATAAGACCGATCAATAGACAGTCCCCCAAAACGCCCGCCCTTCACCACTTCCTAGTGTTTTAGCTGGGAAGAAGAAGTGGCGCAACAAACTGTCAAGAATTCCGTTAGAAGAACTTGATTATATCTATGTATACAATTAGTATTTATAGTACGGAAAACTACTGAACGTTTTCATCTATATTATGTGAACATAAATGGATTTTGTGGGTCTTATGTCCTAGGGAAAGAGGCATATCTAGATAAATAGGCTAATGGTCTATTCGAAATTAAAATTGTTAGTAACGCCAATGGACCTCTGCAACACCGAAAAATTCACCGATAGTGTCACATGTTCATTTCTTTATTTTCCAAAGTTTTTGTCAGAATATTATTAACTATCCGCGGTTTCGACCGACACTTATGTAGGTCATAAGTGTCGATCCCGTGGGAATATCGGGATAAAAAGTAACCTATGTCCCTAACCTAGGTCATAGTTTACCCTTGTGCCATATTTCATCCAAATCCGTGCAGCCGTTTTGGCATGAAAATGTAGCAAACAAACATACAAAAAAACATTTTTTTCTCTTTATAATATTACTAGCTGTGCCCCACGGTTTCACCCGCATAAGTAGCGATACCATGGGAATATCGGGATAAAAATAATCCTATGTCCTAACCCAGGTCAAAATCTACCCTTGGGCCATATTTCATCCAAATTCGTTCAGCCGTTTTAGCGTGAAAGCGTAACAAACAAACCAACCAATAAACAAACTCACTTTCGCATTTATAATACTAGTTAGTATTAAAGCTTACACTTATTAAAATTGAGTTATAGTAGTATTAAAATTACGTTATAGAAGTCATACTAGACAAATGAAAACAGAGCAAAAACTTACGGCAACCCTCCATAAAACTCTTAAAACTTAAGTGACGACTGAAACTAGTAATTATTTTTAAGCAGTAACTTTATCCTTCGGTAAACAAGCACACAGTTACTTCGTAAGTTGAACATCGGAATATAAGTTGAAATTACCGTAACATCGTTAACTCAACAGTTATCTAACTTGAACCCAGAACGTAGCCTTGAGGTAATTTTACCTTTGGGACTTTCGGTTTGGGAGAACCAAAAACATGTTTTGTAAAATACTTTGTTTGAGTTGGTTTTTACTACAATATACATCATCATCATCATCAGCCTATAACGTTCCCACTGCAGGGACACGGCCTCCTCTCAATGAGAGGGAGTGGGCTATAATCCACCACGCGTGCCCAGTGCGGGTTGGTAGATGTCACATGTTTTCGAATTTTTGGTTCTAGGACATGCCGGTTTCCTCACAATGTTTTCCTTCATAATATACGTAGGCGAAACTTATCTTTTTCTACCATACTTCTCTATTAGTCATCATCCTGGTAGTGGGTGACTATCGAGATGACGCTTTCTAACCATCTTCCAGAGAGTTCATCCATCGTCTCTTTGGTCTTCCCCTACTCTTATAGTCATCATACTCGAAAATATTTTAGCGGGTCATTTCTGTCTATTACAGCAAACCTCGCGTATGTTATTGTCTGTCTGTGCCATCGTCACTCTAAAACGGATTGATCGCTTTTCATGCGGTTTTTATTACTAGAATGCTGGTGGACATTCTGTTCAGTCGGTTTGATGGTAATCAACTCTATTCCTGGTGGTGATGTATTTACGTTATACTTATACAATAGATTTATGGTTCATTGCATTTCTGCATTTATTTATTCAAATCAGACGGTCACAGCAAATCATGAAAACAGAGGTAGGTATAGAAAACCAATTCTTAAAAATTCTCCGAAACGTTCGCTCGCTATCCCATCCATCTGTATGCATCAACCTCCAAAATATTTCCGTTATTAGGCATATTGTACTACAACTTGGAAGTTGCCTGCTGACTGACTGATGAACGAGCGCCTATTTAACTGCCTACCCTCTGTTTGCTAAGGTCCATCGTAATGTCGGGTATTAGCCGAGTTACATTAATGTTCTTTAAGCTTCTACTTTTGTGTTTGTCTTTACAAAGATGATTATACGTCAAACTAGAAGAATTATTAAATAAATAATGACACAGCTGTTGAATAAAAAATGAAAACAGTCAATAAACTTGAACTTCATTTTAATACTTATACAAAAATAAATTATATTATACATCCTTAGGAGCTAATTAAAAACTACCGAACTAGCAAAAATATGTGCTATATGAGTCGAGATCACGTTTCTTTTTCAGATTAAAGTTATATAAAAGTGCTATCAATGGTCGAATAAGAGATCAATAATAGTTATTTGTTATACAAGAGTGCAAAGTTGCTTTTTAACCGCGTGTTCAATTTTGATGACCGAGCAAGCGAAGGATTCTAAAATTGAATCACGAGCGCAGCGAGTGATTCAAAATTAGAATCCTGAGCGTTAGCGAGGGAATCAAAAGAGCACGAGGTGAAAAATCTTTGCACTCGAGTGCAACACGTAACTTTTCATTCCACCTCAGCGAGGAAATGACTAAATGCAAAAAAAAAAACGTTTGCGCATTATTAACAGTTTCAGTCAATTCTGTTGGCGTCAAGCAAACTTCCTCGTCGCTAGAATCACTCATTTTAGTTTTTTCACTTGTTTTCAAGTTTCTTGTTTTTAATATACCTAAGGTTTAACAATGACGTGAAAAAATGCCGCGTAAAGAACCGCGTACAAAGCAAATTGAAAAAAGAACACCAAGAAGGTTCCGAGTCTGAGTTTTTAACAAATTAAAAAAAAGTTGTATGATATATTCGGCACCATAGAGGTAGCAGTAAATAGGTTTAATGTTTTTTTTAATTCACAAACTTAGTGCACACGATGTTCTAAATTCAATTTACTTTATCCTCTAGAGAATAAAAACGGCTTTTCCACTCAGATACTGAAGATTAAAAATACTCTTTCCGAGATGGTGGGATGAAAACGTTTTTAATCATTGATAACTAATTACACTAAACGTTTACTCGACAAGATTATAGCACATACAAGAGAAAAATGCTAAAGAGTGGAGATGATCACTTTAATATGACATATTTGCATTTTCAAAATTCTAAAATAGTTATTATTAAATTTTAAATCGAGTAATTTAATGCTTATTTGCTTATTTTGCTAGGGTTTGTATACGACAAATATTTATTAATTTTGTTAATATAGTGATCTGACAAAACTGGCTTATTTGCTAAACTTATTTGATGTTTTAAATTAGCGATGGTTGATAATAAATAACTTCTGGGAGTCGTAGGCGATGGGGTTGAAAACAAGAAAGGGGTAGGAGTTGCAGATGCAATATTCATAATATTAGTATACAGATTATGTATGGGCTTTTTTGGAGTTATTGCAACAATATTTTCTGGTGTCACAGCATATACTGGTCTTACAGTTGATACTACTGGCAATGCAGCATTTCGACGGCCATTCACATTAGTCACAAATAGATCTTTCAACTCAGCATAAGATGGTCTTACTTGAGCTTGTGCTTGCGTATGTTGGTTATTGTTAAACGTAGAGAATTTACTTTTATGAGGTTGGTATGCCTGGTCTAGTTCTGAAGAATAATCCACTATTTCTTTCGAAAAATCACCTTCATCAGAGAACTTGTAATCGTCTTTTAGTCCTTCTACTTTATCCTTAAGATGCGTGTTATAATGTTCTAAGTAATCGTTGTTGTTATCTGATAATCCATCTAATGTGCGATCATTGACAGTAGCTCCTGTAGTGTCTACATATGCACTTTTAGTAGGAAATACATTATAATATTGGTTATTTTCATTTTTGTCTCCATAATCGTTAGTATTATCAAAATGTTTCTGTTCGTAATTATTAGAAATACTAGTTTTGAAAGACGTTGGAATTGGATTAAGTGGACGGTGTAAAATGTCTTCATTTTCAAACGAATCTTGATGGACTACATGGTCGTTTTGACCATAATTATGTTTGTATGTGGTTGGCACATCATTATTTCGAAATGCTGTATCTTTGTCATTTTTAAAATCAATACTATTATCCTGGTTATGATGTTCATCGTATCTGACATCAGCTTTGTATCCGTTTTCGTCAGCGGTGTAGGAAACTATCTGCATTCTTCCATCGGGGAGTCGGACTCTGTACTCGCCGTTGGTAGCTGATCCTGTACTCTTTTGAGAGTGAGAGAAGTCGTCACCAGTTTCATGATCCTTTACTGTGTAGGAAAAGGCATAGTCCTCACCCTGTGAAAGAAAATACGGAAAAAATAACTACGAGGTATGAGTGCTAGTTCGGTAAATCCACCCAGCAAATGCAATGCATCAGCCTCTTCAACTTGTACATAAACCGGCTGATCGGTGAGCTCAGCAGCGCCAGAGTTGGATGTCATATAGATAGTATTTGTATGAATAATATTAGCTATGCCGATGACATGGCCCTTCTGAGCCCATCGATCGGCGCTTTAAGGACACTTGTGGCGATTTGTGAGTCCTATGCAGTGGCCCATGGGCTCAAGTACAATGTCAAGAAGAGCGAACTTATTATGTTTAAAGCGTGTGCCATAAATTATTCTGATGTCCCCGGTGTCTCGCTTTGTGGTACTCCTTTAGCTTGGGTAAAGAAATTCAAGTACTTGGGTCATTGGGTCACTGATGATCTCAAGGACAATACGGATATAGAGAGGGAACGCAGGTCGCTGGCTGTTCGATGTAATATGCTGGTTCGAAGATTTGCACGTTGTACTGACGAAGTAAAAATAACTCTTTTTAAAGCCTTTTGCCAGTCTTTTTACACGTGCAGTCTTTGGACCAGTTTTACGCAGAGGACATACAGTGATCTGCGTGTCCAATATAATAATGCGTTCAGGATACTGTTGGGGCGGGCGTGGCGATGTAGTGCGTCCGGTATGTTTGCGGAGGCGCATACTGATGACATTTACGCCATATTACGCAAGAGGACCGCCTCCATGAATGGCCGGCTGCGCACCGCCACCAACAGTCTCCTGAGCGTGTTTTCAGATCGGTGGGACTCCCCCCTGCTGCGCCACTGGGTGAGAATCCACACCAATTAGCGTTTTTAATTTATTTTTATTATTACTAGCACTTAGTCTTTAAGTTATTTTGTATACTAACTTAATTCATTTTCATGTTTACTAACAATATTCTTTAAGTTATCTTGTATACTAACACTATGGACGCATGTCTGAAATAAATTATTTGAATTGAATTTAATTGAAATGTGAGAAGTATTGATAATAACAGGTAAAAGGTAGTTTTAATTTTATGAATGATTAAAGATGAGAAGTAACTATACTAACGTGGTTATTATCCTTGCTATAGTCATGTTCATCCCCATTGTTTTTACTATGATAATACTGATCAGGAGAAACCTAAAACAAAAAAAATGTAGATATTATAATATTTTGGCTGCTAGTAAATAGCTCTTATGAATTATTTTTCAACATCATTAGATTCGACACTAGATTTGACAGTAAAATTCTAACAACAACTAGATTTAAGAATATTAAAAAAGAAATAGATACCAACCTTGTATTTATAGGGATCGGCCTGCGGAGCTATATTCTGTTGTCTTTGAACATTTTTGAACTCGTACAGCGGTTTTACTATACGTACCTGTAAAATAATGGATTATGTATTAGTACAATAACAATAAATTACTTTTTCACTCCAACCGCCCCAAATAAAGTCTCTCTCTAGCGTTATTGGTTAGTTATGCTGAGACAGATACTTCTGTATCTTCATTTGCGGCTGAAAAGTCGTTTACAATTACGAAAAATTTATATTATCAGGGAAACGGACACAATGGTTTGGTTCAAAACCGACTAATGACGTCTGATTAGTGCAGCTTACTTTTAAAGAACTCTGAATTTTTTTTGTTCCTTTTAACCCGACTACGGCTAAGGAAAAAGGAGGGTTATAATTTTGACCTGTATGTATGTATGTTCATCTGTTCCTTCATAACTGCTAAACGTAGCAGAAACGCACGTAATCTGTTTGATTTATGCCTAACATGCGTGACTCCGGATTTTTAATTTGTCTGTCTGTGATGTGTTGTTTATCTTTTTAGTTGACTTTTTTGTCGTAGTTGGGTTTTTAGTTTTAATAACTTTTATTTTTATGAGGTATTTTTATAACTAAAAGTCTTATAACAACTTGCTAAATGGCATCTTTTGCTAGTTCTTATTTTCAAGCAAATTATACTTTCATAGAAAACTTTTAAGTATGTGAGAATCGTATCAGGCAAATACAGAACGCCATTCTGTAGTTTCTACCTACCCATATTGGAAGAAGGCGTGAGTATATTTGTATGTAATAAATACTTGGGCTATAACTACTGGACCCAAGTATTTTGGCCACGTTTATCATAGTAATCACAGCATCACCTACCTGGCTTTACCTACTTACTTGGCCGATTAGTAGCCAAGAAGACTCATAACAAAATAAACAACAAACGTAAACAGAACTACTCCAGATTAACCACAGATAACCAGCGACAGGCAAACGTTTACAATGATCCTCAATATGATCCCTGATAAACAAACACACCTGTTCTTGTCCACAGCAACAATAGCAGCCATAATCAATCACCGGCCTTATGCCAGTGAATAGAGAAAAAATAATATCACGGATTCATTTTGTTGGGCGGCCATTACACTAGCGAATTTGTTATAGGTACAGCGTATATTATAAATGTGTGCGAAGCAACTACGGCGAAGCAAAAAGGTGGGTTATGATTTATACCGGTCAAAATCATAACCCTCCTTTTTGCTTCGCCGTAGTCGGGTAATTATAACTACACATTTGTGTTAGTTATGCTGAGACATACGCTTCTGTATCTTCATTTGCGACTGAAAAGTCGTTTACAATTACAAAAAAATTATATGAAATACGAATATATGAAACGGACACAATGGTTTGGTTCAAAACCGACTAATGACCTCTGATTAGTGCAGCTTACTTTTAAAGAACTCTGAAAAAATGTTTGTTACTTTTAACCCGACTACGGCTAAGGAAAAAGGAGGGTTATAATTTTGACCTGTATGTATGTATGTTCATCTGTTACCAGTAACTTCTAAACTACTCATCATAATTTGACTAATGAGGTATTGTTGGAAGCGTCTTGATCGTGCGCTGGTTATAAGCTACATACATGACGTCACATTGAAAAACACATTATAGAAAATTCTAGAGGACATAAAGTCATGATTTTATTTAGTTATCGGGTATCAAATGAAAGGGCTTATATACTATATATAACCCTAAAATAATTTAAATAAAAATAAAAGTTATAAAAGCTAAAATCCGGAGTCACACGTAATCTATTCGATTTATGCCCTAACACGTGTGACTCCGGATTTTTAATAAGTCTGTCTGTGATGTCTTGTTTATACCTTTTTAGTTGACTTTTTTGTCGTAGTTGGGTTTAGTTTTTATAACTTTTATCATTATTTTAAGGTTGTGGTATCTACTGACCATCAAACTGAATAACTTTCTACATGAACTTTCTCCTGTCTCATACAAAACTTCAATAAACGAATGTTGTTTAGTTTGATGGTCTGTATCATATTCTTAAATATGACCACACATTTCGGTTATAAACTGTATATACGACGTGTGAGCGCTAAAAAAATTATCTTTGGTCTTTTTCAGTTTGCAGGCACATGATTGATGACCGGCGAGGTAATTACATGAAACACTTGCATTATCAATTCGAGCTGACGAATTTCTCCAAAAACCTTCAGATTGTGACTGAAAGTGTGCAACGCAATAACTTGGTGCGTCCAGTTTTGATTCCCAGGTGGTTTAAAGGGGTATTGAGGTTTTCCATCAGGAATTTCTCAGTAGGAAGCTAGCAGCACGGAGTATAGAGTTGCCCGATTATAACGTTAAAACCAACGCTTCTGGCAAATATGTTGAGTTGATTTGATGATTATTTATGAAAATGCTGACACGAGAGGATTTTTTGTCTTGTTAGTAAAAGTCCTAGTCTGAATTGTGTATGTTACGGAGGGCAAGATACATGATTATCATCATAGGCAACAAAAAAAAAAAAACTTACGGATGCACTGCAACAAGCTATGACACCTAAGTGGAAGTAGGCAGGCCACATAGCTAGGTACCAGGATAACAGATGGACATTACAAAGAACGAAGTGGCTTGATCCCAATGGAAAAAGACAAAGAGGACCGCAAAAAAACAGTGGGTTGATGGTATCGTTAAAACAGCTCGGAAAAACTGGATGAACACCGCCCAAGACAAACAAAAATGGAAAAAGATGGAGGAGGCTTTTTACCATACAATAATACATATATATTTTGATGTACATAATTAAGAATGTAATTTTAATTGTATGGATAAATAAAGCTATGATAAATATATAAATAAATATTTATGAAAATTCAGATTTGAAAGAAATGCGGCTTTGATGATGATCAGAATAATTAAAGAATCTTTTTAAATGCAGGCAATCGTGTCCGTTATGAAAATAAAGAAAGAAAAAAAGCATGTATGGCATGTTGTGCTATTGATGATGATAGTATATTTAGCCAAAAACCTGTGGTTTTCTTCCTCTGCCTGAGTTGTAAAACGTTATCTTCCGTCCAATCCCTCCGTTTCTTCCAAAATTATGAGCATTTCTCGCAATGTTTTTAAAGTTTTGATTATTGCCTTGATATTTAACACCTCGCATCACGCTGCGGCGTGTTGATAAACCTATAATTTGCTCAATGTCTTCAGTTTCTTCCACACTATCTGAGGGTCCATTTTTCTCGTGATCACTAATCCGATGCCATGCATTCCCATTTGAGTTTTTATCAAGACTCTGTAATGGTCTTATTTGGATATCTTTGTTATTAATAAACCGTGCGAACAGTCTTCTTCGCACGTGTTTGCTGTCGGGATAGTATTCTAGGTATTCTGAGCTGTTTGATTCTATGTCTTTTCTTCCGGTAGTCTTTTACAAAAAAGAAAATTAAATTATTATATTTGCGTTTACCTATGATGGTTTGTATGCTCTTGTTTCGATATTTTTTGTCGATGTGATAACATTATTAACCTTCGTGTCCCACTGCAAGGCAAAGACCTCGCATTCCTCACTTCTTTGGGGCCAATCTCTAGAAAAGAGTTTATCTCGCCATCTCTTTCAGGAACTACCGCGCTGTCTTTTACTAACATTTAGTTTTCACTGTCATCAGCACTGCCCAGAATTTTCCCAAGTATTTAAGGGTCAGTTTCCAGCCCTACCTTGTCTACTCTTCGCTTTGTTTCTACTTGATAGTCTATTGTTTTTTAAATACCGGAACAAGAACAAATAGATATATCATTTGTAAGAAATATGTAAGAAACTTAGTGCATCTGCGTATGCTCTTTATAATTTAGCTAAAAAAGTTAATACTAAGACAGTTCTAGTTGCATACCACGGTTTAGTTGTGTCGAAATTAAGATTTGGAATTATATTCTGGGGCAATTGTTGTCTGAGAGAAAGCATCTTTAAGGCGCAAAAGCGCTGTATAAGGTCCATGTTCAATATTAAAGTCACAGATAGCTGTGTTCCTGCTTTCAAAACACATAAATTATTAACATTTCCTTGTTTGTATATTTTAGAGTTAGCCATGTTCGTAAAAGGTAATCTTCATCTTTTTAAGATGTATTGTGAAATTCGACACCGCACTACTTCTATGAGACCTCAGTACCAAAACTTATTATACACAGGCGGCTACAAAACAGCTCTGTTAAAAAAGAGTGTTTTTGGCATGGCACCTCAAATTTATAATAAGATACCTGACTGTATAAAAGCACAGCCAATAAGAATTTTCAAAAAGAAGCTCTTTGCTCTACTTGTGGAAAAGTGTTATTATTCCACCAATGATTTCCTGAATGATCCGTCAATAATAAATAATAGAGTACTATAAAATTTAACTTGTGTAGCGATAGCTTAATTTATATCTTCTATACCTAGTTTAGCTTAAGTAAATTATCGGATGTTTAATTTTAAAGTCTAGATTAAGTAAATTAAGTTTAAAATTTGCATGCCTAATAGGCAGAATGTACAAGGCCCTGTAAATAATATTCTAACACCAAATTGTAAATACCTGCATTCAAAGCAAATAAATTTATTTCATTTCATTTCATTTCATTTCAAACAGTTTGGGAGTCGAGTCCATATTACTTTTATTATAAGTGTAGAAACTCACATACAGTTTTTTGAAATCAAAATCAAAGTTGTTGTCTTCGTCATTGAACTCATTTTCATAATCATTGCCTATATTAGTGGTAAAATTAGCTTTTATTTGTTTCGCCTTGTCTTCATTATTGAGGTTTTTTATAGGTTTCTTTCCCATTGCTCCTTGTTCAGGCTAATGTAAAGACATTTTTTTTTATTTTATTAATGGATCTTTGAGTTAATCTATTTTGACTGCCCCTTGGCCTAGTGGTCGGCTGTTGAGCTTGGGGTACTAAGTTCAATTTCCAGGTCTGACATAATGTTGTTGGGTTTGGTAGGATTTGAGCCCAGCTGATGGCATTAGGTTCGACCCCTAATAAATTTCCCTGAATTTACCTAAGCTTTATCGAAGCTGAAGATTTAAGTAATAAAAAAGGAAAGTTCCTTGGTTTTATGATAAAATTAATCATCACCCATCATCATTTCAACCGAAAGACGTCCACTGCTGGACAATATGGCTCCCCCAAGCGTCGTCACATCAACCTGTCATATGGTTCTCGCATCCAGCAGGTTCCTGCGCCCTTCTAGGGCAATAGTAAGAATATTAATAAAGCGCAACTGCTAAGCATGAGGTCCTAGGCTGCAGGTCAGGCAAAGTGTTATTGGATTTTTTTATCTGGAATTTCCCAGTAGAAGCCTGGAGTCTGGATTTATGACCGGTTAATGGCAATAGGCTCGCCTCTATTACATGAGACTTAAATATAACTGGCGAAATGTGGGTGTAATATAGGTACACCTCTCCAAGAAACAGACGCCCTGTTTCTTGCTGTTATTTGTGTAAAATTATTAGTGTCAAATTAAACCTGAACAAATCGTCTTCGTTGAAAAGGTTGGACCAGTGTAAGATCAGCGCCTTTTGTTTTGAGTTTTCTCGGATGTATGAACTCCATCAAACTTTTCTAGTAATAATGACAAAAATATGATTGAAACAAAGTCTGCTGCAATATTACAGATATAAAAAAAAAACTAATAAAATTTGGTCTTAAAGCTGTAATGTAAAGGTAACTAACAGTGCATATTTTAATATATTTCCGTGACTAATTTGAACCTGGTGATTATTATGTTGAAAAAGAAAAATTAAGTAATATGTATTTATATAATATATTTTTTAATTAGCCTATATCGTCCCACTGCTGGGACCTTCCCTAAGCTCTCCCAGGAACTCTTTACCCGCGCCACCTCGAACCAGCCCTCATGGTAAGTGTCCTGGTCGTCTCGTCACATCTTTCTGGGCCGGCCCCAATTAAATTATTAATGTAAAATTAGATCTGAACAAATCGTCTGCGTTGAATAGGTTCGTCCCACTAACGTTTTTTGGGTCGGGTGTTCTTATATGTAAAAATTCCATCAAACGTTTCTGGTAATAATGACAAAAATCTGTTTGAAACAAAATCTATTGCAATTATCTACTATTCAGATACGAATAATATTTCAGATACAAATAATATTTAAGATACAAATAATTTTTCAGATTCAAATAATTTCAGGATAAGGCAAATCGTTGTTACTAACGTGTGTTACGTTAACTTTGTGATTGCTTGCGTCGTGTATGGACCGTCAGTAAAATTTAAGTGCTGTGACATTATATGTACTCATTGGGTATTTGAGTGTGTAACTGGTTACTTTTGAGTCGAGTTACGACGGGGTCGACGGACCTAACAAATACGAACAAAAGGATTTGAACCGCTTTCGATGTAAAGAAAACTAGACGATAGATTTTTATAATAACTTAAGATACCTAATCCTCAACCACCTCGTTAGTGTAGTGGGTGCAAGCGCAACTGTTAACCGTGGGTTCGATCCCCAGGAATGTTATAGGGTCTTTCTATTAGTAATTTTTCAGTAGCAGCATATACTTCATCAGGATTTTAATCCAGTTGCTGGCCATAGGCTTGCCCTATGTTACATGGGACTTAAAAATAACTGACAAAATGTGGGTGTCATCCTAAACTTTCGGAGAAAGCAGGAGTTATGGGAATATTATAACATTATCTATTCCGAAACACGTTTATCCTTTGTTCCAAATGAAAAAACTCATTATAGCGTTTTTCCTGGCCCAGCACGGGTGCTAGATCTACTAAGAAAAGTTGGCGAGTCACCGTAAGAAAAGAACAAGCAAATGTGAGGCGGCCCAAATGCCTACTGGACTGTTCTCAGACAGTATTGAATGAAAAACATTCTGTAGACTTCGGATCTGAAGAAAGATGAAGTATGAAAAATAGGAATAAAAAAAGAATTACACAGCGTGTGATTTCAGGGTTTACTCATGTATCAACCACAGTGTAGGCCTAATTATCTAGGTGCTAAAATAGCACTGAAATTCAAATTGAGCATTTTTAAACTCGTGACCGTCTTCAAGACCGGTCCTGATAACCCCAGACCTTACCCCGATTTTTTTTGCTGTATGTTCTCAGAAAATGATAATCACTTCTTAAAGAAAGAAAAAGAAAAAACGTTTATTTACGGTAAACATGACGAAAAGAACACATACACGAACACAACAAGTTGGGGGAAAATATGCGTCATATCCACGCAAAACGGCCATCGCTCAGCATAATGCTGAGACCCTATGCGAGACAGAGCCCCAGCGCTGGTGCACAGCGGCAGCCGTCGGCGGTCTTCTGATTGTGATTATGCAACGGAATTTAAGGATCTACGGAAAGCACCAATAATGGTCTACTTTTCTTCCCGAGATGTGTTAGGCTATGTTATAGAGGGGGCACAGCAAGATGAAGATGTGGGATCAAAAGTGAGCTAACATCTCAAGAAGTCTTTTCACGACAAAATCTGGGGTCTTTTACCCCACCAGTAGGTACTATTTGTACGGTAGGTCAATGTTTTACACAGCAATCAATCTACCTAGACTTTAACTATGTTGGGGTCGGCTTCTAATGTAACCGAATGCAGCTGAACACCAGTATTTTACGTGTATTCCCGTTCGTCCCACTGACTTCGTCCCCGTAGTGGAATTTACAAAAATACATGGAACGACTGCGTATCAGACCTCCACAACCCAGTAACTGGGTAATACGATACCCCTTGATAAGACTTATAGTCATAGACTTCTGACGACCCGTAACGATTTTCAAAGGTCCACGAATGAGCTCAATCCCGGACCAACGTTCCGAGGCACGGAGGAGTCTCGGTATGTAAAGATGGTCACCCATACACGGACAGACCCCGGCAAGCGTAGCTTAGCCTGATGGATCAACACGTGCGGCTGTTATTAGTCAGCCATGAGCTACTCTCAATGTTTACACAGCACGTGGTACAAAATCACATGATACTTCACTTATTGTCAGCATTAACCTGCAATAAGAGTAAACCGCTAAGAACTTACCTCATAATCCTTATATAAATTCTCCTTCCTACCCTGTACCGACCTTGCAGCATCTAAATAATCATACAACGGAGCCTCCGTAGCCAGGGTATAGCTATATGGTTCATAGTTCTTCCCCCTGGACAAGTAATTAGGTCTAAATGTGACCTGATGGTACTGTGATTGGGCTGCGAGGCTGTTATTGGGGTTTAGTTCACTCCTGGCTATAGATTCGCTGAGTGGTCGGGATGTCACGATGAGTGGGGTTGGCGGCGGTGGTGGAGCGTCGTTCGGGAATAGTATGGGGCCATTTCTGGAAAACAACGAAGAGTTGGTTAGTTTTGTGGGTTCTGCTTATTCTTATAAAGGAACGGCTTGATTTAGTGTAAGTTTTTAGATTCGAATAAGCTCTCTTAGTAACATTCATCTCTTGGTTCAATTAGCCTACAAGGTGTCTTGTAATGGTGTCATCACTGCGTGGATTGCCCGGAGGACACGGTGGAGCATACGGTGGAGGTATGGCCCGGCTTGGGCAGAGCACCGCCGTGTCCTCGTGGAGGCGATCGGTGGCGGGGATCTCTCGCATCCGGCCCTGGTCCAGGCCATGGTACGGAGCGAGAGGGCATGGGAGGCCGTCACCTCCTTCTGCGAAGCTGTAATGCTCGCAAAGGAGGAGGCGGAGCGCGTGAGGGAGAGGCAGTTTTCGCACCCTCACGCCCCTAGCCGCCGCAGTAGGAGACGCCCTGGGCGTCGGGAATCTATTGCCGATTCCCGGCCACCGTAGGCGCGAGCTTGCGGACGGTGAGCAATGGGTAGCTCGCCATCCGGTAAGGACCAAGCCCGGGTCGACGGCGCGTTGTGTTCCACGCGCGCCTCAAAGAGATGTCAGCAAGTGAAGGGGTCCGATGGGACCATTGCCTGCCGGGGTTGCGGGAAAGTCCGAAAGGGATACCGTGGCCCCCTGGCATTGCACAGGCAACAGAAGGAACACGGGTGGGTTTTAGTCAGTAAGAGTCTGACACGCCCTCCCGCTCCACCCAGAGCGCGAGGAGTCATTTGATGATTTCCCACCCAAAAAAAAATAAAAGGGTGTCTTGTAATTCAACTCCTTGTAATTGACTTCTTTGCAACATTTAAGCACCCCATAAAGCCTAGGCGGAAATCCATGGGATTCCAGAAAACCCAGTTTGTGTGTTTCTGAAAATTTCCCTAAATTATTAAATACAATTTATCTCTTGATTCGCCCATTAAAGAGACTTGAGCTAAATATAGGTAAACTGGGTAACATAAAGCCTTAATAAACACGAAAAAGGAAAGAAGGTGGAAAATAAATCATCGGTACATAACAACTAATCGCCTCGACTTTTCTCTCTTAACATTACAACCTATTGCCAGGAGATAACTACAAGAAAATAATTGCAGACTAATGTAAAATCAATACTGCAGCTATCTGTTTGAAACCGATGGCTTTAACTGTTCGATTTAAACTTGGCGAGTTAACGCTAATGACTTCTTATAGTTGCTCCCTGTTATAATTCCTGGTTCATTTGTGAAAAAGTATTTAGACTTCAGATTGTGCTGAAAAATCTGAGAATTTATAGTATGATCAGTCTATAACGTTCCTACTGCTGGGACACACTAGGCCTCCTCTTTGCGAGAGGGAGCGGGTCATAATCCACCACGCGAGCCCATCATTTCAGGTTGGTGGTCACATGTCTTCGAATTTTTGGTTCTAGGACATGCCGGTTTCCGCACGATGTTTTCCTTCACCGTTTTAGAGCGCAAGTGGTGATGAAATAAATTACACAAAGTGCTTACGGATTCGAACCCACGACCTATGACATGTAAGTCGAGGCTTTTACCACTAGGCCACCACTGACTGCTCAGGATCACAGACAGCATTTCATCATTTGGAAGGTAAAGGAACGAATATGTTTTAATAGTGAATTGATAAAAAATCTCTCTTGTAAGGAAAAAAGGAGGGATATTCTATAGAAGTTTATCAGAATTGTTTGCAATAATTGTGCCCACCTTTTAAATCTTCTGACTTTTATTTCTTCCTGATAATTATTGGACAAACCGATATCCTGGTTAATTCTTAATAGTTAAGCATAGGAAACACTTTATTTTTGTGGACCCATATCGCACAGGTAAAATAAACCTTCGAAGTGTTTTCAAAGGATGGGGTAGCCATTACTAAATCCTACGATTAGGAAAGTGAAACGTTTGTCGTTTGTGGAGGGTCAAATGTCGAATGTAACATATACCTATTATAGTATCTACATACTACAGACATTACATCATATACTTACATTTTGCATTCATTAATATTATGTATTATACTCCTATATTTCACGAATCGTTCTATAATCTTTCTTTAATTTTATTTTTCAATGTTATGACACTTACGTCAGGCTGTCAAGCTGTCATTATTTTTTCTTCTAATTTTCTCTCATAGTTTTCTTACTGGCTTAGTCCATGAAGGTTACTTTTGATTTATATAATTTAAATTATTTCTATCAATATGTTTAGCTCAAATATTGTATTTTATAGATAATTATAATTGTTTACTGTATAATATTTGTATCTTAACTTTAATTTAAAATAATAATTGAAACGCTCTCAGAACTCATCAAAGAGGTTTTTGGTACGATGGTATATGACTGGCCTTTCGATCACTGAATTTGAAAATAAATTCTGCTTTCTGTAAAGAAAAAAACAGAAAAAAAACAGATGATGTGAAAAAAAACACCTGAGACTGATATAAAAGGACACTGCTGACACATTCAAAGAGGATTCTAGTCTGAAAAACGCTCGAGGACTCATCTCCGATATAAAACTCTTATAAATTGGACGATATACATTTCCCTTCGAGTCTCGATACTGCGTTCCTGCCAAGAGTGCCATCCACTGCCTGGGAGACCTATATTGGACTACCTGAGATCCTGCCTAAACAACTGGGAGGCTGGTTGCTTCGAAGCTGACGAGGCCTGACCAGAGTGCCATATCATACCTCCCTCATAAAACCTCCCACCTTTTATTTCTGAGAGTAGGTAGGTTATTTTAGGTAGGTTAGTCATTTTTTTTAAAGTTCTTTCTGTATTTTTTGACTAATTTAATAATATAAATATTTAACTTTTCTACTTACTGTTTTATTTTTAATAGGCAAGTAGATTCGTTACACTATATACTATTGTTTTCGAACATTTATCTATTCATCAATAATATGCACATTGATATTATTAGGTATGTAGCGGTTACACCGCCACATACGAACTACGCATCAAAGACACGACGTCACACAAATCCTGCATCGCGTAATTAGAGTTTACCGCGCGAACGACATAATACAAGACTATCCGAAATCAACAGTCGGGCAGTCGGCCCGCCAGACACAACAACCGTCTGGTTGGAGGATCCTCCCTGTTCTATGGTGGATGAGTAAACTTTACACCCTGTTCCTCATTCTCCTAAAGGTATGTGATGATTTTCGTTGTTCTATTGGCCCTCGGCGTAAGTGGCTTAATTGTTCCCGAGGCAGTGTTATTGCCTTTTCCGATAAGAAAATTCTCAGTAGCAGCCAAAAGCCTATTCGTGCCTATAGCTGCCGAAATGTGTGTCCTATAAACCTCTGCCTACATCTTCTAGGAATAATAAGCGTCATGTTATGTTAATATGCTATCAAGGTAACAATCTAGACAGGCCCTTCGCTTAGACAAAGTGTTGGAACAATAGCAGACATAGTTTTTATACACACCGATGGGAAAATATACAGTTGTACTGTAGAATATAATATCTGTAGCTCTAGCTACCTATCCAAACACAGTTTTATGTTGTGGCACAGATGCATACAGATGGTAGGTACACTTCACAGTTTAGGTATGAAGCTACAAGTACTTGTTGGCCAATTCAGTGAGTGTAACGTAGTCAGAAGATCTAAGAGCTACGCGATAGAAAGAGAGGCAACTTCTAGGTGAATATAACTGTAGGTAAATAGCACTGTGCGAGCTGAATTGCAATTTATTGTGTGCAAGAGTCGCTTTTTATTTAAATGATTTTGCTGAGTGAACCATCTGTATTCATTTGTCGTTGAACGCAGAGGTCAAGCGATTACTTTCTTTTATATGGATTTAAACTTTGTCAGAAATATGTACACATTATCAGTCTGTCGATGCGCATTATGCTAATAATGTTTTAAGTAGTATGCAATAAAGGCATGCTGAGAGGCCCGTGACTAAGTAATATTCGCACTAGATGTAAATTGAAAAAAAAATTGAATTTTTCACAATCTTGAAATAAAAAACATGAAAAAAACTTGGCACTGGCGTTTTTTTTTTGTTTTTCAGAAAAAGTGAAATACATTAACTTAGGAATTAACACTAAATGTGATTGTTTTATTTTTAATTAAATTCCAATTGTTACGTTTAAATCAGTTTTTTATTTATTTATAGGTATTAATGAATTTAAAAAATATTTAAATCACGGTGTTACAATCATCTATATCAGTATCAAAATACGCTTATTTTATCGGTATCGGAATAATTGACATGTTCTGTGTTATTATTTGTTTCATCTGATTCTGATGTAACGATAACTACCTTACCATATTTTTATTTTCGTACTTACTATTGAAAAAGAACAATCAATCTGCCTAGCCTTTTCTCAACTATGTTGGGGTCGGCTTCCAGTCTAACCGGATGCTGCTGAATACCAGTATTTTACATGGAGCGACTGCCTACCTGACCTCCACAACCCAGTAACTGGGTAATACGATACCCCTTGGTAAGACTGGTTGTCAGACTTTTGACGACCCGTAACGACTGTCAAAGATCCACAAATGACATTCGGGACCAACGACTTAACGTGCTTTCCGAGGCACGGATGAGTCTCGGTATGTAAAGATGGTCAAACATCCACACCAATCCCGGCAAGCGTAGCTTAACTTGATGGATCGACCCGTGCGGCAATTATTATTAAGCCACGAGCTCCTCCGAGCTTGAAAAAAGAACCTACTCTAGCAAAAAATTGTCTTCTTTTCATGTTTTTATGAAACTTAAAAAAAAATAAAAATACTATTCTAATCCAACCGCACGGGTTGATAGAAGATGAAGCTATGCTTGCCAGGGTCATGAGACCTTTCAGCTTTGTCTCTGGGATGGCAATGGACCTGCGATACCACTGGTATTGCAGGGGTAATGTAAAAATAAAAAGATTTGCAGTTTTTTTTGGGTCGGCGACCTCTGGTAGTGTTGTTACTTGAAGTATGAGTTGAGAAATCAGTTTATTTTTATTTATCATCTTTAGATAATATATCGATACTTATAATGCCTGTGAACAACACAAAAAAATAGATTTTCTAAATTCTACTTTCTCAGGTCGGTTTGAAGAAATTTCTTAAGAAATAAGCCCTAGTTCCTTTGTACTTATATTGGTACCTATTATAATATAAAAATATGACAAAGTACGACGTATTATGTCGTATTCGTATCTATTTTAATGTCTGTTCATAAATAGAATATTTCAACTAACCCAAAAAAAACATGTTTTTTTTTTGCTTTATCATGTTTAGATATCGATATACCCATCATATCTGTGGAGTTTTGCTAGACAATTTTACTTGACCCTGTATAGGCGGCGGTGATCACACTGATCGCTTAACACCTGAGGGCCTGGACAAAGCCACATTCTATCAGCGATAACAATCATGGAAAAGTCAAAAATGTATTGGATTGAATTGACATGCTACCGAAAAGCTTTAATATGTGAAGTCTTGAAAGTTCTTGTAGAACACCCACAGCTTGCGTTATGCTGGTGCCAACGGAACGGAATGTTATATTATTATATTTAGATAAACATTTAGAATCAAGTATTGATTTTTTTTTCTCTTTATATGCTGCAACGGTTGACGTCATTACGTCGGTTGTCGCTGAAAATCATTGCTGGGGCTGTCTCGCATAGTAGCATTATGCTGAGCGATGGTTGTTTTGCGTGAATGTGATGCATATTTCCCGCAATTAAATGTATTTTCTTTCTTTCTTTCTTTAAATATGAAAACGCTTTGAAAGCGCCGCTTGTCTAGGCGCTTTGGTAGGTCGTTTAACTGTTTTTAACTAAATAACATAAACACACTTACTTGGTTTGTTTCTGTTGTACAAACTGGACTGCATTGAACGGGAGTTGATATGGTCTGGGTGAGTAATTGGGGTGCGAAGAAGCCTGGGTCCTGATTTCTGGCAGAATGAGGAGTAGGAGAAAGAACATGGCGCTGCCTTATGTAGTTATCTGGAAGGGGAGAAGATAATACTTTATAATTAAAAGCTGTATACTGCCATTTTGGTCTAGTAGCCGTGTGAGCGACTGCGGAGTTTCACGTCTTAGCACAGAGTAGTCCTAGGTTCTATCCTGTGTCAGGCAGTGATAGGTTTTCACCATATGTGTGCAACTAGTGGTAGGAATTAAGCTTTATGCCATTTTTGTATCGCCACTCTAGGAGACTATTTTTAACCGACTTAAAAAAGAAGGCTAAGTTTTTTTTAAGTGCGTTTATTTATACTCTTTGTGCATTGCATATTCAAAGACAATAGTATAAAGGAGTAAACTCCAGTCGTGCGTCAAGCTGACACACACTCTTTTTTTTTGTAATAATTTTGTCAATCAATCTGCCTAGCCTTTTCCCAACTATATTGGGGTCGGCTTCCAGTCTAACCGGATGCAGCTGAATACCAGTATTTTACATGGAGCGACTGCCTATCTGACCTCTACAACCCAGTAACTGGGTAATACGATACCTCTTGGTAAGACTTTCGGGCTTCTGACGACCCGTAACGACTATCAAAGATCCACGAATGACAGCCGGGACCAACGGCTTAACGTGCTTTCCGAGGCACGGAGGAGTCTCGGTATGTAAAGATGGTCACCCATCCACAGACCAACCCCGGCAAGCGTAGCTTAACCTGATGGATCGACCCGTGCGGCAGTTATTACTTAGCCACGAGCTCCTCTCCTCTTGTATTAAACATAATGCGAGTATCAGTGTTTGGCCATGAGAAAACAAAACAAAACATAAATTCGGCTTCCTATTGTAAAATATTTAAATCAACCTTAGTATACGAGCAAAATGCATGCAAAATATCACCGGATAATGAATAGAGCTTCTCGTAACTTATACCTATAAATTAATATCACTTAGTTCGATCCTTAATAGTATCAAAGTTGCACAACGGACAACATTCTAATTTTCCCATAATTAACTATCATTGTTAGGTTAGTTTGCAACTTTTTATAATTGAGTTAGTGAATGGATTACGTTATGCGTGATAAACTAATAAAATTGCGATTAGGGCGTGTGAAATTGAGTTAATTTTAACTGTCAACATGTTATTTAACGATAATTCATAATCTAAAGAGTAGTCTTATAGAAGCATAGAAGAAGGAAAAGTAGAGGCAAAAAAATATATGAGGTAGCGTAAGCAAAGCATAATCATGTAATAAAAAAACAGAAAAAAATGTATTTCAATTACAAAGGGCATTTCGATATTTTTATTGGAGATCACCTTTTAAGCAAGGAATTGCTGGTGTTAGGAGACTCCGCAATTCCACTTGTCATTATCTGGGACACAGGCTATGAGAGGGAGTGGACAGCCCTATAATACACCACGCGGGCCCATTGCGGGTTGGTGGATGTCAGTTCACACATGACTTTGAATTTTTGGTTCTAGCACTTACCGGTTTCCTCACGATATTTTCCTCCACCATTTTGAAAGCAGTGGTGACCAAATTAAATACGTGAATTTATGAAAAAAGAAAAATAGAGGCAAGGTGAAAAGAGGTAGACCAAGAAGAAATAGTAGAAAAAAAAGTAAGAAAAATTGTTTATCACAATCTAAACGCACATTACAAAAAAAAAAAAAAACATAAAATACTCATTTGCAAATTACCCAAAAACCTCCTTTCAATATTTAAAAAAAATACAAATTTTGCCAAACCATACCAAACATTTTACCATAGACTAAACCAAAAGGAGATGACTAAGCCCAGGCCATTAAAATAAAATGGCGTTACACCAACAAACGTCTACTAAGTAGGTACTTAAGATTTGATCAATGTATCTTGGTAGACTAGTCTAACTTAAATAAGAGTGTAAGTATGTAATAAATGAGTTTGAAGTCAGCTGCAAATCTGGAGTCAAGCCCTAGTATCAGGTGAAAGACAGATAGATCACTTCAAGCTCACCTCACGTAGGTATTCACGGAGATATTTTTATAGAATAGCGCTACAGGTGCAATGACAGCTCACTTCACCAATTTTTTCATGTTGGGATGTTAACAGTATAGATCGGCTGACAAAATATACAAAATATGATGGAACTTGACTTGGCTTTCAGTAAAAGTCAAATAATTTATTTCTATTATGCACAGAAAATGCACTATTGAACGTCAAAATGTACAAAAAATAATAATAATTGATTCTAGTCGCCCCTTCCAAAAGGTAGTTTTCGTATGGAGAAGAATGGACAAGAAACTACTCTTTTAAAATATTTTCACAATATCTTGTTTATATTCATTATGTAATTATATGTGAAGACAATGAACCTAGAATATGATTACTATACCACGATAGTTAAAAATAATGAAAAATGTAGGAATGACAGATAAATTAATTATGTAATAGATGCATGGTGCTCACATATTTACAAACATTGTAAAATTATACGATATTCCTAACATTTTAACAAGTAATACTAATAGTAAGTCAGTGTGTGAGTTCAAGTAATCACAGAATATAAAATCAAAAGTAAGAACCTACCCTTTAGGGTGGGTTCTTGGTTACTAGGAGGGTCTAAATCAGTGAACGAAATTCACTGGTCTAAACAAAGCATGTGTTTCGAATGAAAGGTTATCTCTCTAAATTGAGTCAAGAAACAAATGAGTGCCTTTAGTTAAGAGCGAACTATTCCATTTTAAAACCATTTCATTAAGTTTTAGACCTTGTTATTGATTTTTCACATTATCACCCACTTCCTATTATCCGATAGGGTTGAAATTTTGCACATCCTTGTAATTCTGATGTTTAAATAATATTATGGTGTCATAATAACTGATCTGATGAAATTATCCAATCTGTTCATATGCAATCTGTTCCTATGTGAAAACTTTCATGAATGTGTAATTTTCGAATCGATGACATCAGAATATAGCGAAGAGTAGATAATTACAATTGAAGAGATAAAGTGATTTTTTAGGCCCCAATTAGATGATCCAAGTTTTCCTGTGGCATACAATCAAATTGAAGCAAACAAATGACTGCATCGTCTACCTATTCGCTTTATAGACGATGCAACTTTTGTTGCTGCTTTCAATTAGATCGCGCTGTGTGAATCAGTCTAAAAATCTCTTTGTTTTCAAAAAGAAGCCGCGTTCATAAAATACTCTAATCATTTTCATTTTCGATGAGTGTAGGTATCTCCATTGCATAAAACAACGCACAGCTTCTAATTAGCTAAGTTCGTTAACTCATCGTATAGACGTAACGGTTACCTATTTCCCACAGTTTACGTGGTGTGATAATGTCTATATGGCATGTTTTCTTTTCGTTCTTAGAACTGTATGGATTTATGTGTGTTGTGGAATCTTCTCATTAAGATTGATTAGGTTATAGGTCTATATTTCTGTTGATGTTGTAAAAGGATGATGGAATTTAATGGTTTTAAATTCTGAGGAATGAATTGATGTTAAAATGCCCAGTACTGGCTTCAGTGTAAAGGTCCTAGAATCCTAGAATCCTAGAATCCTATTATTTAAGTTCCTAAAATCTTAGACGAGCGGCAGCCGCCAAATAGCGTTCGCAATGTACCGGGAATGACGTCAACGAAACCTCATTTTTATGAAAGTAAGTTGGTGTGTTTTCTTAAAGAGCGTGTTTGACATTGTAAAGTAAAACTCCCCTGCCATCATTTTCATGACAGCCGTCACTGCGGCCGTTGTGTGGCGCCCATCGGTTTTTTAGGCAACCGTAGCTACTCTTGGTATACCTATTGTCTTTAGGTACTTAGTTGTAGTGCTATAGCAGGTTACCTAAAACCCAACACAGATTAAATGAAATAGTCTTTCACAATTCATAATTGCAAAACCGATTCATATAACATAACTGTAATCCCCGAAGGGTTAAGCAGAGGTGTACCTATAGTACACCCACATTTCGCCAGTTATGTTAAGTCCCATATAATAGGGGGCGAGCCTATAGCCATCAACCGGACACAAATCCAGACTTTGGACTGCTACTGAGAAATTTTTGATGGAAAACACAATAACAGAATCATAGTTAGGATGCATAAAGTTTAGATGGTTTAAAATTTTAGATAAAGAAATATTTTGATTACGAAATTATAGTCAAGAACATATCGGAACCGTTAATAGCACAAACTAAGTAGTCATATTTTCAATAGACTCGTGGATCTAAATATCCATTTTAAAACGACCATTGCAGATTTATGAAGACTATTGAGTTGCCTTGCTCATAAAGCAAGTCTTGTGAAACTAAATTTCAAGCGAGCAATAAGCACTGAATTAAATCTTGAAACCTCTTTCACACTAGAGATAGTAGAGCATTTATTTTACAAACGATTTGTGAAGTAAAGGCATAAAGGCAATAAAGGGTGTGGTCTTGCGTACATATTGCGGTAGTTTGAGGTTGCGATTTACTGTTTTTCAGAAAAATACGATTAGGTTGAAATGAATTGAAATGTTTCACTTTTACATTTTTTCACTTTTAAACTCAAGGGTTCCACAATCTGTTCTGACCAAGATTATGTTTGGACGTTTAGAAAATCCAGACATAATTTTAATCAGGCCATATAAGGACCATGTAGATTAGTGTCTGAAATGGTCTTCTGAGGAAAAAACCTGAGGTTTGAGTGGACCTGTCCAGTCAGTGCAAGCATTTGTCAGTTATCGTGGACTCAAAACTTATGGAGCTCAACGACTCGACGAACAATACCAAAGAAAGGACATTTGGGTTGGCCACATAAAGTACTCAAACTGCAGACCATCATTCAAATCAACAGGGAGAGGAACAAAATAAATAAAAAAATAACCACATAGTCCTTACGTTCACAATAATTAAAGTAATTTAATAATTTACAAAGTAATAGTGTCAGTTTGTTGCAACGGACTACCTGTTGCTCGCGAATTCTTCTTCGATCCAGGATGAAAAGAAGCTTATCTATGTATTTCTCCCAAGTCCCAAGCTACCTATCTGTTGAATGTCATCACGATCGGTTTCATGGTTTAGGTGTGATAAGGTCAGAGAGGGCCAGACAGACTGACAAACAGAGTTGCGAAGGAAAACTTTATGTAAAACTTGGGCTTTTGAGCTGCACTGAGAGTTTTTACTGGCTGATATAGAGATCTTTAACGAAGGCACTTTCTTTGCGTTGCCAACTTGAATTACACAATACAAAAACGCACTGAATACTGTCTGACACTTACAAACCTACACACATAACCCTTCCTCTCGGTTATAGTCGGGTTAAAAGGTTTACGATTATCTGCCAGCCAACTAAATAACCCTTTAAATCTATCATCTTGCAAAAAAACCGTACCTATATTTCTTTCATTCATCAAAAATCACAACAATGGCCACACATGCAAATGGCGGCAGTTCGCATGGAGCGCGGGAAACAATCGGTTGCCATGACAACGGCAATATGGCGGATTTGTGACGCGGTCACACGCCGCGTTGAATCAAGATAACTACGCATTGTTTTTAGATTGATTGGGTCAAAGTAATTATTGACAGGGATTATTTTTGGGCTTAGCTGCAGTTTTTGTTTACAATTGCATAGAACACAGCGAAATATTAATTTCTTTGTGAGATTTATCAATAAATCTGTCTAGCCTTTTCCCAAATAAGTTGGGGTCAGCTTCCAGTCTTACCGGATGCAGCTGAATGCCAGTATTTTACATGGACTGCCTATCTAACCTCCACAACCCAGTAACTAGGTAATACGATATCCCTTGGTAAAACTGGTTTGTCAGACTTTTGGTCTTCTGACGACTGTCAAAGATCCACGAATGACAGCCGGGACCAACAGAGGCACGGAGGAGTTTCGGTATTTGAAGATGGTCACCCATCCACGGACCAACCCCGGCAAGCGTAGCTTAACTTGACGGACGGAACCGTGCGGCTGTCATTACTTGGCAACGAACTCCTCTTGTGCCACTCCATAACATAGATAAAAATAGAAGAGCATCATCAATACATGGTAAAATAAACATCTATCACTAATCGGCTGGCCATTAAATCAGTATAATTCAGTCGTGGGAATTTACAGGTCTTTAGTAAGACCCCTGTCTAGCGGACATTTTGTTATGATGGTGGTATGTAGGATAGTAAGATGGGAACCGTAGTAGGTTCCCAGCTTTAGAATGGGCCACTATACTGCATAGGTTTAGGTAGTTAAATATCGTAAACAAATTGTAAAAAGGATTTTTATAGACGACACTTTCTTGTTTAAAATAGGATAAAGCCAGATAAGAGGAAACTATTGTAAAAATCTAAAATACAAAATGTATTTTAGATTTCTATTTCCTCTTTTGTTAATGTATGTTAAACTTACCATTTATTCTTAAGCTACTCGTCGTAGATGTAATTGCTTGAAAACAATTCTTTAGTTAGATTTATTATAATAATATAATATGTTGTAATCTGTCTATTGTAAAGAAGCGAAACTCTAAACGTCAACGAATTATAACGTTCATAAATTGAAGAGTACAACTGACATAGCATGACAACTGAAGTGACAGGTATTACGTTTAGTCGGTTACTTGACAGTTGTCTCGTCACGTGGTCTTTTTTGTTTACCTTTATTTAACTACTTAATCCGATGGAGTATAGCTTCATTTTTTTGATTGCTGGACTTCTTGACAATTTGACAGTGCCTGTAGGCAATCGGTTTGGTTGAAATAAATGCCTAGTTTTTTTTTTTTAAATACATATCGAGGATGTTTTGCGTAGATTTGAAGCATGTTTCCCCCAACCTTTTCTATTTTTTTGTGTAAGCTCTTTTTTGCGTCATGTTTACCGCAAATAAACGTATTTCCTTTCTTTTCTTTCTTTCTTTGTGTTCTTGGCTTGCATCTCACCTAATGGTAAGTGATGTTCATGCCGAAGGTGCAAGAGAGTTTCACCCAGAATCCTCAACCACAGAAGAACTGGCTATCTTACCTCTAACTGCCGAAACACAACAATGCCGATAACCTTGTTGTTATTGCGACAGACTTCGTTGAGATGGTGGTGGCTAGTCCGGCGGACTTAGAACAAGCCCCACCACCATCCAAATCGAGCAGAAAAATTGAGGCTTAGACGTGGTGATGGACCTTTCAACTTGTCACACGTCCAATAAATGATAAATAATCTTGATATATCTTCATAAACACCACGGTTTGCTGACAGATTGGTAATTCCATGTCTTTGTTACCAAAATGCCCAAACAATTTACGGTATACGATTTGGCTTTCCTTCACCAATAACCACACAAAAAGCTAAACTCGTAATATAACTGGCATGCCTACAATATTTATGAGCTGAGTAAACACCCTGTGTATATCGTAAAACAAACACGCTGTATAGGCCTCAAGGGTGCTATCGTTTTGTTTGGTACACTCATTTATAGCCGTGGTGGTTCAAAGGTGAACAAAGCGGCTTTTTAAGGGTTAGATCGCGGAATAAAAGCCTGATAAAGGCATGCAGATCAAAGTTTGTGTACATACGGTCAGCAGTGAAAGATTAACACTATTACAACTAGCTTTCTGACTTACTGACCGACTCCTTGACAATTCAAAAGTGTCTGTAAATGGTTAAATTGAACGTAACGTCACATAATTGACAGTCAAGTATTCACGGCAACACTCCAAAAATCTCTAAGATCCTTCCATGTTTGCGAAATCTCACGAGGATTGGGTGGAGTGTTAAAAAATATTGGAAATCTAAACATTCCAACACTCCCTAATCCAACTCATAAAGTGTGCGAGATGCGTACGTGGAGTGCGCCTACTCCACGCCATGCGTGCTCCTCTGTGGCCGATACAACAATCCATTTTGCGCTCAGATGACAGTCGCAGCTTTCGGAGTAACCGAGAAACGGAGTGCAGTAGGTGTTCATTTGGAGTGGTGATAGTTTTCGTGTGGTTGTTCCATTTTTGAGCTCCGTTTGGCCGCAATCCACGCCACGCAGAGTGACGGAAATGGAGTGCTCATTTAAAGGGACCTTAAGAGTTTAAATTTGGCCATTCACGGGTACTCAACTCCATAACATTCCACGGCAACACTCTAAAAACCTTCCGTGTGTGCAAAATCTCACGTGGATTGGATGGAGTGGTAAAAAATATTGAAATCCAAACATTCCGTAAATAAAATCCAACGTTCCACACTCCACAATACAACTCATCGTGTGTGCGAGATGCGTACGTGGAGTGCGGCTACTCCACGCCGCACGCAATCGTCTGTGGCTGCTACAACAATCAATTTTGCACTCAGTTGGTAGTACGTTGCCATCGGAGTAGGTGACCGAGAAATGGAATGCAGTGGCTTGCCCATTTGGAGTGGAGTGTTCGTGTGGTTGTTCGATTTTTGAGCACCGTTCGGCCGCAATCCACGGCGCGCGGAGTGATGAAAATGAAGTGCTCGTGTAATAGGAGCTTTAGGAAAATCAGATCGAGAAGGCAAAAGATAAGCAGCAACATGTCTGCCTGCTAATAAAAACAAGCTCCGATCAGTACTCCCTTTTAATAATAATGCCTTTTGACCTGTTATGTAGCATAATGAGAAATGATGAATCTATAGAAATTGGACTGATATTAAACATTTCACTCATCCACCTATTCCAAAATCATTGTCATCTGCCTAAGCTTTTTCCAACTATGTTGGGGTTAGCTTCCAGTCAAACCGGATGCATCTGAATTCCAGTATTTTACACGGAGTTACTCCCAGTAACTGGGTAAACGCGATACCAATTAAGACTGGTTCCAAAATTACAACAAAATAAACCCCTTTAAAATCAAAAGGTCCCACACAAAAAAAAAGTTCTACTTAAATGAAACTCTACACTTACAAATAAACACTCAGTTTTCACCACTAAAGTAAATAAAAAACATAAAATAAGAGGGTACAAGCATAAAGCGGTCGGGTTAGCAGGGAAATGACGGCGGTGCAGTGTTCAGCGTTATTTAATAGTAAAGCGGTGTTCATACCTAGGCCAGGAGATAGGCAGATGGTTCTAGTAAGATTTGTGTTATAAAAAATATGCTATGATATATCTGTGGTTGCAGTCAAATTCAAATTTAAAATATTTTATTTCACATAAACCTACATGGGCACTTGACGTCATGACGTCAGACGGCAACAGGCACGGTTTCAATAGGTCGTTACATTAGAAGAGCCCGCAATAGGTTAAAGATATGTAGTTGCTCTTTAAAAGATAATTGTTTTTTAGCATGTTTAAAAAAACACTGTTATTAGGTATGGGAGGACAGTGTAGGTCGGACAACAAGTACTAGATACTTAATAAAATAGAAAATGGTCAATAAATCCAAACATTTATTAGTCTGAAACTCCAGTGATTGCTTACTTATCATGTCACATTATGTTACTGTGATTGGTGGTTGTCTATAATTTTATTACTTATGTGGGTTCATACCTAGGCCAGGAGATAGGGAGATGGTTTTAGTCAAATTTGTTGATAAAATATGCCAAGCAATGTTATGTATTCTTAAAGGAATAGTTTACTAATTCAAATGCAATGTGAAAGACAGCTGACCGAAATGCGATGATATTGTGAATAGACTGCTGATTGCTTACTTATCTGGTAAACAAATTATGATAGGTGGTTGTTGGTTAATACTAAAGCGTAGTTAAAACATAGGCCAGGAGATAGGGACATGGTTCCAGGAAGTAAGTACATGAAAAAAAACAATTCCTGAAAATTGCAATGTAAAGAACACCTCTCCTACTTCCCTACATTTGACAACGTCCGATAAGTATCTGAGCTTTAAGAGGGAACAGGGCCTGCGAGGAATTAGATAAAGAGGTATTTGAAGAAACGATTGCCATCGTCTTACCTCAAATCTGCCTCCGTAGAGTGCGATAGGGATAGCTGCAGCTCGGACCAATCATATCACAAAAAAAAATTGACGAGATTGACGTTGACGTGTTTCGTAATCCCTTTTTTTCCCCTCGAAAACTGAGCCGATTCAATTATTTTAAACATTAAAATTAAAAGAAAGAATATGTTCCTATTATTTTCTTTTATGTTAAAAACTTTTCGAATTTGTCTGGTAGTCATCTAATCACGGCGGTAAAAATGAAGCATTTTCGATATTTTTGGAGGTTAATATTTTCTTTACCAATAAGTTGTTGAAAAAATGGAAATAACAGGGAAGTGTCTACAGCAGACCTCGATTTTATGGAAAAGAAATGATTGCTCTAGAGGCAATATTCAGGAAGAAAAAAGAGGAATACATTTGTATGGAGAATTGCAGGCTCTGTTCCCTTTTAATAGTAACAGTCCATTTTTTTTTCAGAATATAATATTATTACAGAGTTGTTACATAGTTTTAAAAGTTAATTAGGTTAGATTTATTTATGTTTACCGCGGTTAAACCTATTACTGAACACAATCCGTTAATAATAAAATACAAAATAAAATTAGACTGTAAGCTAATGACAGTATTACATTAACTATGAACAAGTCATCAAATAATAATAATAATCAAAGATGCCTTAATAAAACAACAATACAATAATCTGAATGCTATGAACAAAAACTTTTCCGAAAAGTCGGATAACTCCTGAAATAAAGGGGAGCAGATATTATGGTGTTCTTAACTGTGATTATAATTTTCAGGAATTGGAGAATTCCGATATGTCAGTATAAGCTCCAAAGCATTTTATATTCTGCTTGAATTGTTTCCAAAGAAAAATACAATATTAAAAAAACTTACCAACGAAGCGTATAGAATTATTCACAGGAAAACAATAGTCTTTTCTTATCACATGTCACAAACACTCATCATAACACAGAAATAAAATACTACAAATTATGAAACTTCGACTCAAAAAGAAAACTATTTCCTAAATATTTGAAAACAATATTAAAATGAAAAAAAAAGTCAAGGATCAGCAGGAATTAATTACTAAATTGAATTCGGAAATGCAAGATTTTATGACTACCGATTTAATAATAATAAAAGTAAATTATGAATTATTTAATAATGTAATACAAGTGTGAAGGAGCCTTGTTAGTGGGAAAATGACGGTAGCGCAGCGTTCACTGTTATTTATTACTAAAGCGTGGCTCAAATGTAGGCCAGGAGATAGCTAGATGGTACGGATTTATCTAATTTTCAACTTAGCACTATTTGCAGTGGTTGAAAAGTGATTTATATTAATAGCGGCCAGAATGCTCATTTTACACTAGCTTTATATGAAATTAATTAAAGTAGTGAAATCGGTATAGTCAATATAATTATTTTATATGCAATTATTCGGACTTACGTAAAATCTTAAAATAATTTAGCACTTAAATAAAAATCCAAATTTACATGTATTTAAGTAGGCTAGTGACATTCACAATACCTAATTAATAAAAGAACTACACAATACTTATTTAAAAAAGTATCGTATTGGTACGAAAATCTATAAAAAAAGTTGTAACGTTATATGCAATATTTTTATTACTACAAAAATGGCATACATTAATTTATTATTTTATATTCCAATAAAAATAAAGTGTGAAGTTTTTACGGATTTTTTGGTTTATGGTGTAGTTTAATCTGTTACATTTGCATGCATTAAAAGTGCAGTTTTAAAATACACATGTATTATTGAAAACTGCAATATTTTTACTTAACAGGTGGTAAGTTTGTATACAAATGATCAATCTGTTTAGTCAGACGGTGACAGTAGGTACATACATTACATAAACTTATTTTCACTTAAAATAAAAGAAATTCTTTTGTTAGGTTTACATGAGCTTCGATTTAAAACGATAGTTTGAATTATTCATGATTACACATACTTGAAAACACTATAATTATTTAAAAAACGTGTTAACTATTTAACATAATTATATTCTACTACTAATCTGTGATTCTACTTCACCTCTCACACCACAAACGCATAACTTACAACTCCACCAGCCGAGCTCCTAAACTATGGAAAGTAAAGTTCCTTATTATAAGTTGGGACCTTATCGCACAGCATGGCGGACCATTGTTCGTTCTGACTTTGTGGCCGAGAGTTCGAAAGTTAGTTTGACAGAGTACCAAGTGCCTATCTGCTGTATTAGCACAATGAGATGGGATGCTGAAGGCTTAGTAATAAAATTAATTGTATCTTATCTTTTTAAAGTTATGAATTTTCGGTTAATTTGAAAAGGTGGCGGTGGTGGCCCAATGAGAGCAGTAAGTTGTGGCCTAGTGGTAACGGCCGCGTTTAACGAGTTGTAAATCGCAGGTTCAAACCCTGACAGGTGCATTAATTTTTGTAAAATATTTCATCACCACTGAAAGAAACGAAGAAAGAATAATATTTATTAATTTTTTTTTTCTTTTTTACTGCTCTTAAAACGGTGAAGAAAAACATCGCGAGGAAACGGGCATCTCCTAGAACCGAAAATCCTGCCTCAAAATTGGTACGGACATGACCCATCTTTTGCAAGCTCAATCATTATCCTATAAAAAAAAAGTCTTAGCGATTGAAATCTGTCAATACGTAATTAACTCGGTCAGAAATATTGAACTTACCACGACGTTTTCACGTCAAAAAATATGTAGATCATTCAATTGTTCTTTGCGGTAATCAAACAGAAAACCCATGGCTAAGAATCCAATCATCACATAACCACTATAGTTATCAATAAGTTGTCAAATATTTCTCTAGAAGACTCCAATGTTTCTACGTTTCGTTTTTTACAAAAAAGCGGAAGCTAGTCTCTTGGGTCACGACTGTCTATCACGAGCTCTTTGACTCTTTAACCTAGTTTTATCAATAGAGAAGAGCAGGGCAGCAATATTGGGTTTAGAGTACTGTAAGTAAATGCGAAAATCCATAACAGTAAGGCATTCATAACTGGCAAAATCTGGGGTACTATAGGCACACCTCTGCCTTACCCTTGCGGGAATGCAGGTGTGATGTTATGTTAAGTTTTTGTGTTGAAACCTCAACTTCCTATTTTGATTTCCTAAAAACTTTAATAGACACTCTAATATATTAAATGTACCTCTTTTTGTGAGCCTCAAAAAATTCTTATTTTGATTACCTAAAAATACTGAATAGCTAGGTTTTACCTAACCTAAACTATTTGGTCAGGTAGGTTGGCCTCTTTTCAACTTTAGAAAAAAGTTATAAAGACGCCAAAGGCCAAAGGGGAGACCAAAGGCCAGAAAGTTAAAAAGAGGATTATTTATTTAAAAATGCGTAAGTACCTACATCATTAGAAGGGTAAATAGGTTTTTAGAGGATCGATTAAATATATCCCTAATAATTATATTCTGGAACTGCTGGGTAATTGCATAACACACTCACAGTCTCAATGCCATTCGTTTTGACGATTCAACAATTAAACAACAAACTTAGTTACAATCGAGCAGACGAATTTTTCAAACATATTAAGCAATGGATTATGCATTTTCTTCAAAATTCTTCCGATTCACACAGAAAAGTGTGTAAAGCAATGTAGAGTGCTGAGGCCCTAGTATGAGTTTCTTTTAAACATCTCGACTTCACGCAACGACCGCGTTCGGCGCTCCGATTGGCAGCTGGCCGGCCTTCACCAGTGAAGGGCCAATGAAGGGTAAAGTCGAGATGCTTCGAAAAAAATTCACACTAGGGCCTCTGAACTACTACTGGGTTAAAGGCATCTGTTATACAGAGGAGGAACGACAAGTCCACAGACGCGCGAGAACGCGTGATTACTGATCCTACGTTTTGGCGGCTTCAAACCAAGTTTTCACACGATATTTTCTTTGCCGTAAATCTAACTAGAATTGACTAAGAAAGAAAATAGATATACGTAGTAACTGTTATAATAGATACGTCATATTTTCAGGTTTAACTCCGCAAGTCAACAAAAAAAAAAACTGTAAAAATTTAGCTGTGAAAACTTTCTGCTTAAGTGAGCTGTGTGATGAGTGATGTAAGGATTATGACAGCTCACTTGAAGGTCAAATCACCAAGTCAAGTTTTTACGGCAAGATTTTCAAGAATGACACTGGAACGGCATAATTACTGGTTATTACTGAAAAACTCATCTACCTTACCTTTGTACCATCATAACATTACCTAAATGTTACATCTGTAACATTAACATGTACCTGCATATCTATAGGTAAGTACGTACAAATACCATGTTATCAAATCTTTGTTTATCATAGTTTAATTTAAACAATGCCCTGTTGTAAGTTTTTTTCCCGATGAACACTGAGAGTGTTCATCGGGAAAAAAACTGTGCTCATTATCAAAACATTATGAAGTCATCCTCTTCTAGTTAATTTATTAAATAAAAGGTCCTGTTTTGTAAAACAAAGATAACTAAACATTTGTTTTGAAGAACATTCGTGTGCCAGGTTCGATTCCCGCACGGTACAAATATTTGTATGGGGCAGTTTTCAAAATAAAAAAAATTATTCTCTTTATTATGTACATCATACAAATTATTTATTTATTTTATTATATTTATGTATGTACACATCGTATAAAATGGATACAAATAGGACATTTCTAAGTATTGAGTACGAGGTACCTACTGCTTATTTCCTGAAAGTGGGCAACGTCGCAAATAGTCAAATATTTCGCTGTTTTGATTAATTTTGCAATATTACAATAGAAATATGAAATGTGGCTAGCCAGCGAACTAGAATATTAATAATGAATTGCAATTAAAACACCGAATTTGATGTTGTAACCGTTTTAGGTGTAAAAAAGCCATTTGGAAAGTGTCCAAATACAGTTTGTTCATCTAAAACTAAATATTCGGTGTAATGATATTAATTATTGCATTTCTTAATCAATATTTTAGTTTCGGTAATATTGCCAAATTAATCAAAACAGGTAAATATTTGACAGCTATTTGCGACGTAGCCAACTTTTAAGTCCCATGTAAAAGTGGGCGAGCCTATTGCAACCAACCGGGCACAAATTCAGACTCCGGGCTGCTACTGAGAATTCCTGATGAAAACCCAATAATAATTTGCGTGACCTGGGATCGCACCCAGGACCTCATGCTCAGAAATACAGCTTGCAACCACTAGACCAACGAGGCAATAAGTTGCCTAATAATAATTATTGCTTATGAGCAATAATTGCAATTATTGCTCATAAGCAATAATTAATTATTATTCAGCATTTAAATGATGACGGAGGACTACCTCGTTGGTCTAGTGGTCGCAAGCGCTACTGCTGAACATGAGGTCCTGGTTTCAATTCCCAGGTAGGACAAAGTTTCATTGGGTTTTTTTTTCTGGAATTTCTCAGTAGCAGCCTGGAGTCTGGATTTGTGCCCGGTTGATGGCAATAGGCTCCCCCAATTTCATGGGAGTTAAACGTAACTGGCAAAATGTGGGTGTACTATAGGTACACCTCTGCCCAACCCTTCGGGGAAACAAGTTATGTTTATGTAAATGATGACAGCTTCAAAACTAGATAAAAAAGGTATTATTGAGCCAAAATTTATATTTTAAAATGTACCTATTGAGTCATTATTATGTAGGTATTCTTATATTAAGGTCTTTACCTATGAAATTGGAGATTTGTATGATTTTTTTTTTTTTTTTTTCAGCTTATTAAAGTATTATCTATACAATTTTGCCATTTTCATGGCAGTTTGTTTATCCCTTTACTGTAGAAGAGTGCCCGACGGGAGGCGATGAAGTCAGCGAAAGCGTTTTGTACCGCCTCTCGGGTGTTGAATTTCTTCCCACTTAAAAAATTGTCTAAATTTTGAAAAAAGTAGAAATCTGTTGGGGCAAGGTTCGGTGAGTACGGTGGGTGACGGAGAGCTTCCAGCTGTAACTCTTGTAGCTTTGCGATGGTCTGTCGTGAAGTGCGCGTTGTCGTGGAGAAGCAATGGGGAAGAGCGATTACTAGTCTTGGTTGTTGAATTACGAGCTTCTCCATCATTGTTTGTAATTCTTGGCAATAGACATCTGCCGTCACTGTTGTGCCATTTGGTAAGAAGCTGTGATGTACAAGTCCGGCACTGGTCCACCAGACAGTCATCATCATCTTCCTATGAGTAATCTTTTTACTGATTAGGTGCTGTACCCGGGTCCACCCACTGAGACGAACGCTTACGGTTGTCGTACAGGATCTACTTTTCATCGCAGGTAACAATTCGATTAAGAATTCCGTCGTTTCTATGCCGATTCAGTAGTGCTATGCATGCTTCGACGCGTAAATCTCGCTGTTGGTTGCTTAGTTCGTGTGGCACCCACTTATCTAGCTTTTTTATCTTTCCGATTTGACGCAAGTGCTTAAATGTTGTTTTGACACTAACTCCAAGGCCCGCAACAAGCTCAGCCGTGGATTGAGTTGGATCCGCTTCCACTATCGCCTTCAATTCGTCGTTGTCAACAATGGTTACCGTCCGACCGCGAGGTTCGTTCTTCAACTCAAAATTTCCAGATTTAAAACGATTGAACCAATAATGGACCGTGTTTATGCAAGCAGTTTTAGGCCCGTACACGTCGTTAATGTTTCGTGTTGTTTGCACGGCGGAATTTCCACGTAGGAACTCAAATTCGAAAATTGTACCAATTTTCAGTTTATCCATGGCGCCAAAAACTACCACTATGTCACAAAAACAAAAAACTATCTAGTTAAAAATGAATGACTGAATTTGAAATTAAATTAACACGTCTTTCGAATAAAATTCATTTGAATTTCGAATTGCGATAATCAAACCAATCTACAGATAATTAAATCTGAAAATGCTGGCTATAGAATCTCCAATTACATAGGTAAAGACCTATTATATTCTAGAATGTAATGTTCTTGTATCATCATCAACTCAGCCTATCGCAGTCCACTGATAGACACAGGCCTTTCCCAGGCTGCGCCAGCCTGGGAGAGGCCTGTGTTTTACGCCTTCCGCATCCAGTCTACCTGCGCCTCTTTCTTAAGGTCGTCGGTCCGTCTAGCTGGGGGCATCCCACACTACGCTTGCCGATACTTGCTTGTTTCCCTGCATGTAATTGTCAAGCCTCTGTTGGAGATCCAATATATATCTACCAAAAAAAAAAAAAGTGTCTGCGTATAATGTTAAAATAACAACAGATAAATACTGTTAGGCCATTTATAATTTTAGTAGATAATTGTATTACAAATGTTAGTCAATTGATGTGTCAGGAAGTCATGCACTCATGAATTTATTAGTTTTTAATGTTTTTAATGAATTATTCGTTAATGATCTTGTAATATGAATTTATCAGTAAGTAATTGGTTTGTTTGCTAAAGTATTTTAGTTGATTTATTTATTCTTGTTGGTCAGCAATTTCATTAAAACCTCCCGCAATGGGCACTCCCATTGTGGGCTACATCAAATTGACATCTGGACGTTTTTTTTTGTCATCCGGCTGACATTACGGTTATTCGATAGGAGGCGTATAGATTAAATATAAAATGTAACAAGTGTAAATTGTACTGTGGTGAAGAATAGAAAAATATAAGTATATTGTTACATAAAGCGTTTTATTCCTGGCCAAAAATACTAATTGCGTATAAAATTATATAATATATAGGGTACCTATTACAAAAAAACTTTTTTTTTGTCTGTCTGTCAGTCTGTTCCGGCTAATCTCCGAAACGGCTGGACCGATTTTGACGGGACTTAAATTGGCCAATAAGTAATGTTATAAGGAGCAATTTAAGCTACTTTTATTGTAGAAAAATAATAAGGGTCCACGCGGGCGAACCTGCGGGCAGTAGCGAGTAAATAAATAAAATTACAGCAACCAATCAATTTGTACGCTGACAAAAACTTGACAGTTGATTAAATTAATCTGTCGCGCGCGCAATTAGCAGACACAATAGAATTTTATTGTTATCTGTCTCCAATATGAGACACCAGTATTATAAAGGTTAATAGTCTTTTAGAAACCAGATGTATGAATTCCTGCCACTTAAAACCTAATTAAAATCAAATCAAACAAAATAAACAACAATTCCGAATTTCTACGGAACCATAAACAAGGAAGTGCGCAAACAAAGACAAGAATAGAATCCAAAGATTGATCAACGCATTTTGTTTTTGATGTCGCAACTTCCGGTACACAACGGATATTGCGAAATGTTCCTTTAATAAATTAGAGGGTGGTTTCAAAGTTCTGTGAGGTTGAAAGGGGGTGAAATCTGAGGAGGGAGGGAGTGAAAGGGTTAATTATGTTTTGTAACGGGGTTTAATAGTATCTTTTTACGGGTTTGTTCAATCTTATCTGATGATGTTGGAATGTACCTCTTTTAACCCCTCCAAGAAAGGGTTTTCATAACTCCTTGCTGGCGATTCGGTTTAGTGTTTGATTAGATTAGGTAGGTATTTAATTCTTGTTTTTAAGTTAATTGAATATTATTGATTGTTTTCTTACAGAATAGTCTACAGCACAACATAATAATCAGCGTACAATGTTCCCACGTGCTAGGACACAGGCCTCCTCTGTGAGAGGGAGCGGGCCATAATCCACCACGCGGGCCCAGTGCGGGCTGGTACATGTCACATGTCTTCGAACTTTTGGTTTTAGGACATGCCGGGTTCCTCACGATGTTTTCCTTCACCGTTTTGAGAGCAGTGGCGATGAAATAATTTACAAAAGTAAAGCGCCTGTACGGGTTCGAACCTACGATCTACAACTCGTATTTCGCGGCCGTTACCACTCGGCCACCACTGGTCTTACCGATATAGTGTACAGACAACTCTTGTATTGAGAATGCGTCTGTTTCAGGCACTATGATAAATCACTTATGTCTAACGTTTTCACAAACACTAAACGACACCTGCGACAACCAATGAAATCGCGGTGTTAGATTTTCAACGGTCTTCACAGTGCTGAAAGTTGATAATCCAACAGCGCACTTTCATCATTTAGGTGGCATCCAGAGAGAGTGAAAGCGGGCGCTTACGTCTGAATACTCAATTCTAAGTTGAAGTTACGTCTCATGCTGTCAAGTTTTAAAGTCATTCTTGGGTTAGGCTTTAAATTCTGTAGACTATGATAAACCATGACACCTACCTGGTTTTGTGTATTGCTAGAATCAAACACACACCCGAGCCCAAATCTAGTAACCGATAATTTCAAAAGTTACAAAATTTTCCAGTTATCACACTGACGCCATCTATCGCGTTATCGTCGTATCGCCAAGTGTTTGTTGATTACTTTAGCGCCATCTGTAAACGAGTGGTGTAAGCTGCGATTAAGGCAAAGGCCGTTTGTCGCAACGCCTGGCAAGGTTCCATGGCGTTGGTGCAATGAGGTTATAAAGGGTGATAGGAGAAGCATTGCTTCAATCAATTAACCTAGACTTTTTCCAACTCTGTTGAGGTCGACTTCCAGTCTTACGAGAATCAACTGAATACCAGTATTTTACATGGAGCTACTGCCTATCGGACCTCCACAACCCAGTAACTGGGTAATACGATACCCCTTGGTAAGACTGGTTGTCAGACTTTCGGGCTTCTGACGACCCGTAACGACTGTCAAAGATCCACGAATGACAGCCGGGACCAACGGCTTAACATGCTTTCCGGGGCACGGAGGAGTCTCGGTATGTAAAGATGGTCACTTATCCACAGACCAAACCCAACAAACGTAGCTTAACCTGATGGATCGAACCGTGCGGCTGGTATTACTTTTTCAAATATATCAAGCAATGGATTAGCAATATCCTTCAACATTATTTAGATTATGATCGATCGTGTGTTTTGCGATTAGGGTTCTGGTTATATTAGGTCCATGCAGATTAATGTCTGAGATGGTTATTTGAGGACAGAACCACAGAGGTTTGAGTGGACTTGTCCACTTGTCCAGTGAGTGCACGCATTTCATATAAGGTCTAGCTATTCATACACGAAATCTCTTAAGAGGTCATTGCACTCATCATTATGAACCACTTCTACTATGGAAACAAACATGAAATCGCGAAAAAATCTGCTGTTCCTTACTTCATCAAGATACAAGGTTTGATCATGTTCATCGCAAGTTATAAAACAATGAAATTCAGTCCAGTCTCCACTACCCTCATAGCTTAGATAACACGATCGTTAGCTCATCGACGTCCATAGATCTCTATTAAGCGTTTGGCTGCCGACCAAACCCGACGCTCTCGCACTTATTACGTGCTTTCGCTTGTACATACTAAGTATATTAGGTATGATGTGTGTGTGTGTGTATGGGCGACATAATTATTTAGAAGTATGAGGAACAGGGTGTAATGTTCACTCATACTCTAAAGAAATAGGGAGGATCCTCCGACTAGACGGGTGCTGTGTCTGATGGGCAACTGCCTTACCATGCCATGTTGGGAAGTTATATATATGCTGATCAAGCGGTAGGGTTTCCTGCCCGATCAGCATGCTTGCGCGATGCACGATTTTACGTGACGTCAGTGTAATGCGTAGTTTTTATGTGGCGATTTAGATGCCGCCACACTTATAGACGCTGTTTCCTGGTAAAGACAAGTCGGTATGCCGACCGATGCGGGTAAGATAAACCCGTATTAGATTATGAGTTCTTACATATATAAATTGTTTCAATTCCTTGTATGTACAAAAAGATATCTGCATCTTTACAATAAACCGGTTAGTTGCGAATCGGACTCGCACGCGACGGGTTCCGTACTGTATAAAAATAGAGCTAAAACGCCGAAGAAAAACACGTTTCTTGAATGTTTATTGTATTTATTATTAACTTTAATTTTTATTATAAAATTTGTTGTTATAGCGGCAATAGAAATACACAATCTGTGAAAATTTCAAATGTCTACCTATTACGGCTCATGAAATACAGCTTGCTGAGATCAGACAGACAGACGGACGGACGGACAGTGGAGGCTCAGTAATTGGGTTCCGTTTGTCACCATTGGCCTTGGCTAAAAACTTGGCCAGTTTTTTGTTTTTGAGATATTTTTACAATGATTTATTTACTGTTTTATTTTTTGCAAGGTTTTAAATCAAATAAAACATTTATCCTATTAGGAATGTAAAAGAATACGGAAAAATAATATGTTTACGATCATCAGTATCAGTTTTGACCTGTTCACTGCAATTAAGTACATCTAGAACCAACTGAATTCAATCTGAATGCAAGCTTTCGAGTTTCCTGGAAAGGAATCCGATGAGTAAATGTGATTACTGAATCCAGTACCCTACCCTAGGTCCTCTAAAGCAGTTAATTGAATTTCAGGCTTTGAATATCAAACTGTGAAAATTACAAAAATTGAGTTTTAGTTACAATAATTCAATTTGTCATTTAAAAATCTCTCATTTTCAGGTTTTCAACTCGAAACCTGTAGCTGAAATAGCGACTACGTAAACCAACAACCCACGCCTGAAAGAAAGGTCACATTTCATACTCTTGGGACACGGCGATATTTATGTAAGAGCCGCTTTAAACCTCGTTTAAGCGAACGTAAACACAGATAATATTTAAATTATTGTTTATCCATTATTATATGGTGCGCGGAATTGGAGCTACTGGATCTACCTTTCATTTGAGTTATTTTGACAACAGAGCTTTCTTTAACCTTTGGGAGAGAGGATACGTATTTTACACACAGCGTTCGTTAAAATCAGGATGGTCAGTTTTTGATCACACACTATAGGCTAGGATTTAACTTCGTTGAGATATTTTTATTTTATTTATTCGGAAGAACAAACAATTACACATTATAATTATATTACAAGTAAATATAACTTAAGGAGTTATACAAATGTGCAACCAACAACGTTCTCCACAGATACACAAAAAGACAAAGACAATGTTGATAAAGTTAAGGTAGGACAGAATAGATAATAAGTACACAATCATAGCACTGCGCGTACAGTACAACAATGCTTTCAGGATACTTTTGGGGCTTCCGCGGTTTTGTAGTGCTTCGACTATGTTTGCTGAGGCGCGGACCGATGATTTTTTCGCGATCATGAGGAAGCGGAGCGCTTCACTATTAAGTCGCCTACGAAGCAGCTCCAACAGTTTCCTGAGGGTTTTGTCCGAGCGGTGGGACCTATCCCTGCTACAGAGGTGGATGCAGCTTCATGTAAGCGCCTCTCCTCGTTTTATTTGACATGTGTGTGACTGTTTTGTGTGTATATTGTGTTGATTGTTTTAAATGTCTATTTTTTATTTTAAATTTTTATTTTAATATTTAATTTAAATCAATTCAATTGTTTGATTATGATAATTATTGATAATGTAATTCTAATATGTAAATGTAATTTTATTTTTATTGATTATTTTAATGTACATGTGTTTTAAATTTTTTATATTCTGTATGGACCATGTCTGAAATAATTGAATTATTATTATAGAGATATTTCAAATATCTATGCCGTGAAGAAGACATTTATGGAACTTAAAAAAACAATGAAGAGAGTCCATCTGGATAGGGAATGCAAATGTATCTGCCATTCCTCTGGTATAATAATAAATAAAAAAAAAATTGGTTCACGCACAGGAAATACAAACAGTAATAAAAAATAAAAAAAATATATAACACAAAACTAACAAAATACGAACTAATTTAGAAGACGACACGGTTGGCGCAGTGGTTAAAGCAATTGACTGTGCTGCACTGCGTGTTGCGGGTTAGATTCCCGCACGGAACAAATATTTGTATGACCTACAAGTAGTTGTTCCGGGTCTGGTTGTTTGTGTATGTGATTTTAAATGTTTGTAAACGCACCCACGATACAGGAGAAATTCATAGTGTGCGCAAAAAAAAAAAAAACAGATGTTAGCATCATCCTCCTGCCTTCATTCCAAATTATTTGGGGTCGCAAAACATATCTTCTTGTTCCATACTTCTTGATTAGTCGTCATCTCAGTAGTCACCCTCTTCCTAGCCATATCATATCACCTAGTCATGAAAAACAAAGCATAGGTAAGCATAAGCATTATAGGCTGATCTATAATGTCCCCACTGCTCGGACTCAGGCCTCCTCTTAGTGCGAGGGAGTGGGCCGTAATCCACCACGTGGGCCCAGTGCGGATTGGTAGATGTCATATGTCTTCGAATTTTTGAATATATACCGGTTTCCTCACAATGTTTCCCTTCACCGTTTTGAGAGCAGTGGTGATGAAATAATTTACAAAAAGTAAGGCACCTTTCTGGGTTCAAACCTACGAACGAAAACTCGTAAGTCAAGGCCACCACTGCTCATGTGCTCATGAAAAACAAAATAGGTGTTAAATGTATTTTTTCCATCTATATCGCCATTTTCTACCACTTTTTTGTTAATAAGGTACATTTTTACCTCCAACAACCCTTAGCAACGACCATACGTCTTTTTATCAGGTTAGTTCCCACTGAAACCAAGGTGATAATCCCTTCTAACCACATCCAGCAGCCCTACATCCGTACACATATATAGTTATGCGGGAGCACGTGTCGCTAAACTGACTAACTCGACAGTCGCCGCTTCGGATTTTTGTGTTCATAACTCCAACATGTTGTACCTTCAACATGTTGTTACTCCAACATGTTGTAACTTCAGAGTTGTGACCAGAAACATGTTATGTGGGATTTTAAATAAAAGAGGATCGGGAAATCTGTGGATATCATTCGATAACTCAGCAGCGTTGAAACGTTCAGTTCAGTTACAGTCTGATTTTTTCATGGTTGGATCGGATTAGATTCAGATTAAGAATTCCAGATTGATATCTCCACTTGTGAATTGCCTTTATACCGCACTTTTTCACAGTTTCCGAAATTTTAATTTATTTTATTCAGTATGTTGGGATCGGCTGGTTGCCTTATCTCGTATGTCGAACCATGTTACATGAATGACTGAAATATAAAGCCTGAAAGCCGATGCAGATGTCAAAAGAGTTATAGGATTTCTGACTACAGTTCGTTTTTCAATCCCAGAGATGAAAGGTGCAAAAATGTCAAACTCGCAACAATCACTAGAAATATCAAATTAGTCTCTGGGATTAAAAAACGAACTTACATAACCTGCCGACCATCAAGTATTTTTGCATGACTTAGGCACCTGTCCCAGGTTGCGGAAGTATTTACGTTCCCGCGAACCCCCGGCGTAGGTGTGAGATGGAACACTGGGGTGGTTTTTAGTCAGTACGAGTCTGACAGACCACTCCGCCCTCCCCAGGGTGGAGGACATCCGTGAGGATTTTCAACCCCGAGACCAAAAAAAAGCACCTGTCCCACATCCAACGACGAAGCGACTTTCTCGCTCAAGAAACGTTAATAAGATTATAGGTCCCGTATAAGAAAAAGAAAAAGATAAATAAATAGTTGATCGCTGACTATTCACGCCGCCCGCGCCGGCGAGCAGGTACTCGTTTGTCACAGCGCACGAGCTATCAAGGAGAGTCGCTCAGCGAAACTCCCTGAGAGGAACACGCTTGGTACCAACGCGGACACACCCTGGTGGTTGACCTCTTTTCGACGTTATTGTTTATAGACCACTTTGCGACGTTATTGCCTAGTACACATACCAGCGAGTAACCGTATCGTCCACGCTGCTCGTTGCTCGCCAACTAGTTTTAAGTTGCTAGCTCTACTCGCTTGTCGTTGATCGTCGGCGGTGGGACAGCTGCCTTGACCCTGAGTATATAAACGTAGCAGTACTGAACTATGCAGACTTCTTGTGGTTTTTTAATTTGGTAGCATAATTTCATTTATTGAATTAATGTAATGTTTGCATACTAGTTTTAGCGAATTAAACCTCCCCCCAGCGACGCCCTTAGCTGAGGTCCGTACCCCACAAGGGGTGCCCTTAGCGAGCGCTCACCTAGTTTTAATTAGAATAGTTTTTGCCCCTGGCTGAAGGCTTTGAGTGTAGTAGCTTAAGGCAGCCACAGGAAAGCTCGGTTAAGTAGTCATGACCTCAGAGGTTACCTACGAAATGCCCAGTATAAAAAAAAAAAAAAACAGTAATCGCGGAGTGGGGCGCGTCGTCGTGGATTGCACTATCTGTATGACGTGTAAAAGATAATCTAAAATCCTATTTACAGAATAAACAATTTCATTTAATTTCATTTAAAACCGCTCCGTTGGTCTAGTGGTCGCAAGTGCTACTGCTAAGAATGAGGTCCCGGGTTCGATTCCCGGGTTGAGCAAAGTGTTTTCCATCTAGAATTTCACAGTGGCATCCCGGAGACTGGATTTGTCCCCGATTGATTGCAATAGGCTCGCCCCCTATTACATGGGACTTAAACATAACTGGCGAAATGTGGGTGTACTAATAGGTACAACCTCTGCCTAACCCTTCGGGGAATGGCATGTTGTTATGTTATATTTTATTTTAAACAGCAAACTTTACCCCAATAAAAGATTATAAGCCTTTTTAAACCTGTATAGGGAAAACTTGGCGCAGCTTGTAGTGCTGAACAAAAAAAAGGTATACAACCAGAGATATAAGCCGCTCACCTATGAACGCTTACGTTAGAACTTTAAACCCAGACAAATCCTTTGAAACAGCCCTATTCTGGCAGATGGTGAAGCGAAGAAGGCTTATTAACTTTTTGTCGTGATATTTTACTGCCAAATCCTTCTAATAGATTTCAATATTGGTATAGTGTGTTCTTATTTATTTATTTAATTTGGTAAACCAATATGGCGGGCTGAGAATTCGACTTTCTGTGAATTGTGTTTTCGCGAAATGTGGGTGTACCTCTATAGGTACACCTCTACCTAACCCTTCGTCATACAGGCGTGATGTTGCGTTATACAGGCTGAATTTTTAGTCACCGTCCAAATTTTGATATATTAATCTTTGGCGAAAATCATTGAATAGGTACGTGTTTTTCTTTTAGTATCACTCAATACAAAAATATTGAGATAACACATCACAAAGTTATTATATACCACGTAGAGCGGATAATTCTTTCGAGAAAATGATTTAATATGAAAATCGAAATCTTTTTTTTTCAAAAATGGAGTTAGTGAATCATACCCAATCATACCTAATGCCTAGAAAAAATTTGGACGGTGACACAAAATTCAGCCTGTGTTGTTTTTTTTAAAGGTTAGTTCGAAGCAGTTTTCGATGTTCTTCATTATATATTTGTTCAAATATTAGGGCCCCTTAAGGGCTGGGTCCTTGGCAGTACTAGACAGAGAGAGGTGGAAAGAGAGTAGAGGAGGCCATTGCCATTGGCAAAAAAATGGCATAAAGAACAAAAAAATATATAATATAGGTAAGTACCGTATTTCTAAAGAGTGTTTTGTACCGTGTCTGTTTACGATATAACACATTTTAAGAAAGAATACACTGCATTATTAGATGATTTTAATGATAAAAACATAGAATAATAAAAAGAACTTTGTTTCCGACATTGTCCATAGTTTTGTTAGTATTTTGGTGTTAGTTACTATTAGTGCTTATTGATTGCGATAGTATTTTATATGTGCCCGAAGAATGCAAAGAAAAATTTACAACGTCGATTCTATGATAAAATTACTGTTTCTAAATCTTACAAAAAAAAAAAAAAAACATTATTCCTGATAGAAGTTGGAAATCAATCCCAAAATCTTCGTTTCCTGGAACAAACACCTTTGTGATCTAATTTTTTTCCAAACAAAATTATACCTATTATGATTGGATTTGACATTCACAGAAATGCTCAATAGGTACCTAGGTATAAGTATATATTTTAATATTGTTTTCCCGGAAAACCTTCAACAAAGAAAATAATGTTTTAATGGCACATTTTGGAGGATTTAAGTACCTACGTACACCTTCAAAAGAGTCTTCACGAACATACTTATGACGATAGGAAAGTAACGGAAATTAATTGTTTATGAAATTGACTACTGACTTTTAAATTGTATAAATTATTAAAATCTTAACTATGTTTCTTTGACAGTTGTATAAAATGGCTAACAAAGCCAATTGACATAGTGTGTCAATTTGACAAACAATTAATTTCCCCGACCGTACACCCGGGTCTCCCTGGGCAACCAGTCTGAATGGTAATTATCAAAACAAAAATAAAAGTCACTAATTCAAACTAGGCTGAAAATCAGCACTTCTAAGGTGAACGTGCACTGGTCCGCACCGGCCGCAACGCACGCACGGCATGTAACACAGCAACGCGGACTAATGGAACGCGTCTACTGTATCCGGATATGTATGTACATTATAATTATAAGTATATTTTATTATACTAATTGCGAATAATATCTTTATGAAACGGATATTCTGCGTTCTGAATTGAACCATTAAAAGATAGTCAACGATTTAAAACATCACAAATAAAAAATGGCGCCATCTTTGACAATTAGATTTGAGATTTGACATGACAATTACTGATTACATTAAACATTAATCGGAAATCACATACAACTTACCAGTCTCTAAGTTAAAAATGCACTCAACAAGTACATACACTAGTCATGTCAATTAAAATATATATTAAATGACCAGAATTCATTAAAAAAGAACAAAAATGTAATGCATTTATAAATAAATTAAAACCATTTCTGATAACTAAAAGCTATTACAACATCAATGATTTATATAAATATAAAATTTTAACTTACAAGTTTTATAAAGCCTCCTATTACGTGGGACTTAAACATAACTGGCGAAATGTGGGTGTACCTACTAGGTTCAGGTACACCTCTGCCCAACCCTTCGGGGAAACAAGGCGTGATGTTATGATGTTAAGTTTTATAAAATAATAATTACAATAGGTATATACAATAATAACAACTAAGTACTCCAAATAAAAAACCCTCTTCCTCTCTCCTATTTTGCTGTACCCGACAAGGGTCCACAATGATTATATTTTTGTAAAACCTACCAGGTGGTAGGTAAGTTCACATGTGGAAGCAATAAATGTATTGAGTAAGTATTGAGTATTGATATTGCTTCCATTTCACACATCGATGAGATAACGAAAAATGCGAAAATAATTCAAATTCGTAAATTGTCACATCAATGTGAGAAATTCACAAATATAAAAACACGAAAACGAACCAGTGCACAAAAAACCATACATTTATTATGAGTGCTATTTTGAATCATATTTCCACGAATCACGAATACGAACCGAATAAAATAAATAAATAAATTTATTTGCCATAAAAATACAGATGAGAACCTAGGTGATTCATTATGAAATACTGTACATTGCATACATCTGGTTCTATGTTAAAATCTGTGCTCAAGTATTATAACCCAGCCTCTTAAACTAGGTAAACCTGTATCTTAAGACTCAGTGATCAGCCATGAGGGTGTTAAACAAAGTTAATTAACAAGTTAATGCCAAAAATTTATGTGTGTTGATTCATCATTTACAATTAAATCTTAGTATTTCTAGGAAACAGAAAAAAAAGAAAACTAATAAGAATACGACGTACGGCACACCACACACGCGATGTATACGAGATGCATTGTAATACACTCGAGAGCAATGAATCCGGGTCACTTAAAGAATCCTAAAAATCTCGGAAACTAAAAATGCTAGGTTAATGCAATAAATTGTATTTAATAGACAATGTAATACTCCTTAAATGAAGGTATTAAAACTTCTTAGTTATTGTAAAGTTATATCATAAAAAAATCAAATTTGAAAAAGGGCCACTTTCGAAGATGGAACTACGAAATTACAGCATTTGGTTTTGCTTTTGTTTGTAATCTGTCATTTATGTGGGTACATAAACCATGTTGATAGTGCTCTATATTCATTATTCAAGCTGAAATTATGTCGCTTACGCCTGAAGAATGCACCAGAATACTTACAATGCTGGAAACCGGCCGGAGTCAGCGCGATACAGCCAGGACTGTCGGTGTGTCGCTGTCAACAGTACAAAGAGTTCTCCGACGTTACGAAGAAACTGGTTCTAACCTACGCAGACCAGGAACGGGCAGAACCAGGTGTACCACAGCACGAGAAGACCGATACTTGGTGAACACCATGCTTCGAAATCGCTTTCTTACAGGAACTGAACTCACAAATCAGTTTCGACGCCTCGGAGGAAGTAACCCAAGTGCATGGACAGTAAGACGTCGGCTTGCTGAATCTAACTTAAAACCCCTTAGACCTGCAAACGGCCCTAAACTGGAGCGTGGGCATCGTATTTCAAGACTAAGATATGCCCAGAGCCACGTAAATTGGAGTATTGAAGATTGGTCAAAAGTTATGTTCTCCGACGAATCAAAATTTATGCTCTACAAGCACGATGGAAGACACAGAGTGTATCGAAGACCAGGGGAAAGATTCAAGCAAGCATGCATCGAAGAAAAAGTAGCCTACGGTGGTGGGTCTGTACTTGTGTGGGCCGGAATTTCTTCTGAAAGTCGCACAGAGCTGGTGATCATAGAAAACGGCTCTTTAACTAGCGAAAGATATGTGGAAGAAATCCTCAATGATCACGTTGGTCCATTTATGGTCAATTTAGGTGAGGATGCTATATTTATGCATGACAATGCCCGACCTCATACAGGTAGGATTGTGAATGACTACCTTCAAGAGATGAACATTACTCGTATGGAGTGGCCAGCGCGCAGCCCGGATATCAACCCGATCGAGCATGCTTGGGACGAGCTAGGCAGATGCGTAAAACAACGAAACCCTCCCCCAATCACGCTTCGTGAGCTCAAAATTGCTCTCACAGAGGAATGGGAGAATATTCCCCAAAATCGTATAAGGAACTTGGTGTACAGCATGCCAAACCGCGTAAACGCAGTAATGGAAGCACGAGGAGGCAATACGAAGTATTAAAATTCAAGAAAATCGTAATAAAGTTCAAAAATTTCATGTTTCCTATTTTTGTTTTAAGGAGAGATCAGCAGTTTTTTTCTTTATGTAATTTTGTGTTAATAAAATGTATGGTGACTCATATTTTTTTTACTTTCATTTAAGGAGTATTACATTGTCTATTAAATACAATATATTGCATTAACCTATCATTTTTAGTTTCCGAGATTTTTAACATTCTTTAAGTGACCCGGTTTCATTGCTCTCGAGTGTATTTCAAATAGACTATCACACCGGGTACTGAACGGTATCGATTTTGCTTAAATTATATCGATACGGATTGAATGCATGGGCATCCCTAATCCTTGTCATGTCATGTCAATCATCTCAACTGTCAGTCAAGCCACATAATGGTTTATCCACACAGCCACACACGGCACTGCCGGCAGATTGACCACAAGCGCCGTCGGCAAGCTGCTGTGAATCGACATTCTCAGTTATCTTGTGACTTTCGGTGAAGTGAGTTGTACGCAGATACTGTTGATTAAAAATGGACGATAACACTTTCCCGCTATGCCACGCGGTGCGGCGGCTTCGCCGGCAAAATGGCCGCCGGTTTTGTTGCGAATTTTGCGATTGCCGCACGCAAAGCCGACTGGCGATATGGCCGCCGGCGCATGCCGCCGGGCTGTGGGGATCCACAATCCACAATCGATTGTTTCTTATTAAATATCACCTCTAAATCTTTGTTTCATTTATAAATAAATTATTTCTGCAAGTTGTCCGTCATTAAACTTTGTCTTCGTTTTCATATACATGTAATTTAGAACACACCAAGTAAATTGCCAAAACAATCACCACCCAATGATGGATGCGGAACAATCCCCTTTGAATATTGTCGATGTTTCAGATTATACAATTCTTCAGATCTTTCTACTAATAGAATTAAAAGTGAGTCGTCCATTTCACAACTTTTTTAGCGGTTCTCACCATAGTTATAAAAAAAACAACATGCGGCAGTGAGCGATGCACGCGGTGACCAAGTGACGTCACCGGCAGGCAACGCATTTAGTTCGACTTTGCGTTTGGTACGGGCGGTACCGATAGTGGAGCAATGCTAAATGAATTCAAACAAAGCAAACCAAGATCCGTTGCGTGCTGTGCGTGTATTGCGGCTGGTGCGGACCAGTGGACGTTCACCTTTTAACGTAAAAATAAGATTACCTCAGATCACCAGCCCATCACGCTTGACACAATGGCATGAGCTGGTCTCATTTAACTCATGCCTACTCGAGAAACGAAAAAGTCATTCGAAAAAGTCCACTCTTTTCTCAAAGTCACACAATATAACACATAATTGTTGTTGTTCACGTAATTGTGTTGTACTAACATAGTTCCTAAGTACTTACTAATATAAATATGGATGATTCTGTAATTTATATTCTGAGATAATATATGTATATATAAAGATAAATAATTAATATCCTTTACAACATCCCACCAAAAACCTTAAAATTTTCCAAAAATATAACCATCTCAACATCTCCAGAATACGTACTCGCTTGAAACAAGCCTGGCATATAAACTCAAGGACGAACTTTAATATATGCATTTTGCACCCTCAGTGCACTATACACGAACACACGAGCATACATGCATACATGCATGCTTTCATGTAAAATGTATGGATATTTATGCATAGAACCGCACTGTACACTTTTAGCAAATTGCGAATCAATGTTTTATGTTTTTGAGGACATATGGCGGTTTCGTCTGTCCTGGATACTGGTACCTATGTAAATAGAAAATGAACTAGATTTTTCGGTCTTTGAATACGGCGTTATTTGACTTACTAACCTGCAAGTATTTTAATCATATTATCCTTTATACTATTCCTAACTATATAATTATAAATGCGAAACTGAGTTCGTTTGTTTGTTACGCTTTCATGCTGAAATGGCTTAACGAATTTGGATAAAATTTGGCACATGGGTAGACCATGACCTAGGTGAGGACATAGAATACTTTTTATCCCGATATTCCGATAGTAATGAGACTTATGCTGGTGAAACCGCGGGGTGCAGCTAGTCCCAAATAATTCAAATTTTGATTTCTTAAAATATTAATGTAAGGTACACTATAATATAAGAAATGTGCCTCTTTTCGTGGGCCTTAAATAATTTTCATTTTGTTGTCCTAAAATACTTAATAGACGCGACCATCGTATGTGCGCGGTTGGTCACAGTTCTAATCTAACCTAACCTAATCCATTTGGTCGGGTTGCCATAGCTTAGTTACTGCGACCAAGTTTCAGAAAAGCGAACATTATTTGGTCACAAAGTTTTTAGAGGAAAAGTAATTTATATTTTACTTACTAAACATGAAAAAGCAGCACTAGCTGCATTTGCAGCGCATTATAATTGCATCGTTGGCTCGTCAAAAAACGCCTTGGCCATAGGTCCTTAGTTAGTGACTAGAATCGAATCCAGACACGATGTTATGCATACTTGATTCAAATTATTAATATGAAAGTGTCTCTGAATGTTTATTGCGTTGTCACGCCAAAACTGCGGAACAGATTTAGATGAAATTTTGAGTAGCGATAGCTTGAACCCTGAAAAAGTACCAAGGTATATAATTGGATCACAAAACAAAACAAAAAAACCTGTACTGTCGGGGGATACCCAACTGGAATGAAGTTCCCGCGCACAATGCTCGTCTGATGGAATCTCAATAGTCGCACGCACACATACGCGTATATAATAGAAAGACACAGAGAGAGAAAGTCGCATAGAGGGGGCAAAACGCTTTTTCCTTACCTGACGATTTCTACCAGTCAACTCCTACCGAAGGAAATTCGTTTCTAGAAAAAACCCCTAAAAACGTTTAAATGGGATTTTGAAGTAGGTATATAATATGGGAAAATATTAAACCCATGTAAATCAAGTAAATCTCTATTATCTAATATGTTCTAAGCTATTGATTAGTAGTCACTATATTTAAGTTAATGATAAATAACTAGAAAATCTAACAAGATACCGTAACATCTTACTATGTACCTAACGCAGTAACATGCTACACAGAGATTAGTTGGCAAGGATTACAGAGTTAAAGACCGCACGACAAGGTTCGAAGCAGATTAGTCGATCAACAAACATACAGAAACCCTTATTAGTGTATATTGTTGAGCCAATTAAAGTACGTTGTAGACTGATAATCCTGCTTGAAGAGGAGACATGTTAGGTTTATTCAAGTACAAGCTACGCCCCGCTGTTTCACCCACATAAGTCTCGTTCGAAAAATTATCATGTGTAAAATTTCTTCCTAATCAGTTCAGCCGTTTTAGCGTGAAAGCGTAACAAACATCAAAACAAACAAACTCACTTTCGTATTTATAATATTAAGTTAGGATAAATAAATAATAATAATAAATACATAATTTATTAATTTCTGAACCACTATTAATTAATATAATAATTAGAATAGTTTAGTTTATGACAGTCTGTTGTTGAAATTTTTGTGAAAAAGGTTGTAAGGAAAAGTAGTACTCTCATATTACTGAGACGGTCGAATGCCTCATGTAACATACTAAACTTGTTTTCAACTTCATCTGGTTAGACTGGAAGCCGACCCAGACATAGTAAAAAAGGCAAGCCAGATGATGATTCCATAACTTACATAACTTAATTTTTTGCATTCAACCAGCATTGTTTAGTTCTAGTTTGAAGAATATAAAAATAATAGGCACGTTACAATAGTCCATGATTTTAAGTAATAGTTTTTGGAAAATATCCCTAACCGTGGCACAGCTCCACTAGAATATTTAAATGAGGAATGTCCAAATCATGGACGTTTTCAGAAAATAACAAAAGTCGTTGCGAAAACCATTCATGGTTTTGTGAAACATACTTTTTACGATTTTCTGACTTTTACCTTTACTAGTGCTGAGACCTTGCTTCTAGCCGAAATTCATGATCTAGGTCAATGGGCAAGTATCCTTTAGGTTATGATCTATTTAGGAGTATCAAAATAATATATCGCATAAATGGTTTTAGCTTTTTTAGAGCTCCAGAGACCCTACGTATTTGATATTAATTTCAACTTATAACCGCCTGCGTTACTCAGAAAATGGCTTTGTCAAACAGACGGACTGACAACGAAGTGATTCTATAAGGGTTCCGTTTTTCATTTTTAGGTACGGAACCCTACAAACGAACACATTAGGCAGACTTCATATTTACAAGAAATCCGATTAGTTAGCTAACATGATCATCCTTATCAAATTCAAAACCCGACTGCATACAAACTTCGCTCCACCAAACCAGCTAACTTGATGAGTGGCCTATGTCCAGCAGTCTATGATAGGCCTAATAGAATTAGCTGGTGAATCCGGCCTTATATTATGTTGACAAGTCGGATTCCTGCCGACGTTCCGTGTTAGACGCTTCTCTTTACTTTGCTGTAGGGATGTGAAAATGTCGATAGATTTGAAGAAATTGGATTTTATTTTGATGCTTTTTATTGATAGTTAGTTATGAGACGAAGTACACGTGATTTGTTTTGACTTGAAAAGCAGTTGCAATTGTTTTTTTTTTAATCATTGACGTGTGTTTCGGAAATTCAAGGTACTTATCATATATTTTGGACGAATTTTGAAAGCTGCGTTATTTAAATTTGCCACATGGTATGTTTTTTTGGTTATATAATGTAAACTTGCCGATTTTCTAAGTATATTTTTTTGACCAATGCAGGTATAACTTTCGAGCTTCTGTGTGGTCTGTAACCAATATTGGAAGAATCGTAACCCTGCAGCAGCCACCAGCTCCCTGGATAATAAATAAGCAAAAAGAAAGAGTAATTAATTTCTAGGTAGAACCTCACATAAGGAGTTTTATCCATTCAAAAATCTATAAAATATCCAGTTAGTATATTAGTATTCTTTATTTTAACTTGACATCTTAATATACATTTCAACAGTAAATTAAAAACTAACTATACAAATAAGAAAATAAAATTAAAAGAAGAGCTCATTGGGCATCAAAAAATTCGTCCACGTCGCTGTCAGCGGGAAAAGTGCCCCAAAGGCTGGCAGCATTGCCAAGTTGGATGGCAATACTGATTCTTTGTCCTAAGAATTGGCTAGCCCCCTACGTAGTAGTCACGTGAAGAGTCAAACAACCACTTGGCAATGTCCCGAAATATTCGATGAGCATTCGGACCCCACGGCCCTAGTGTTTCAACCCCAAACGGCTCAAAAATATAGCTGCTAATAAGGTTGTTATATTTGCGCCGTTTGAGCTTTTCTGCACCTGCTGCAGCACAGCCCGCCGTGCTAGGAAGATGGGATGGCGCAAGGGTGTCGACACAGGTTGCATCCCACACCAAAGGCCTACCCAACTTCTAAGGCATTTTGGTCATTCCGTCGGGCCTGTTCCCATCGTCGCGTGCCAAGCCATTGGGTTCTAAGACAGCTGGCACCCCGGCGGTGACAAGAGCCCGACGGATGATGTCATTAATGCTTGCGTACCGTGCCAACCGACCAGCGCTCTTGCTGCAGGAAAAGCCATGGTGTGCGAGGCGGTCGACTGCTTCACCTCATTGACAGCGATTAGGTTCAGATCCAGTTAGTAGGTTACCTTTCTTGAAAAAACTACCAAGTAACATTTGGCGTTCTTCTTTTTCTTAGCGTGTCAATGGAAAGCTTAATGAAACAGGCCGAGATTCGGCTACGTGTTTAACCCGATCACTAGCGTCCATCAGTTCCTGTAACGTGCGGCTGACAAGACCCGCAGGACCTAATATTAAGTGTCCCATCGTTTATCAAACAGCACCACATTTACTCTCCAAGGCTGAGTCGTCTATGTATCTCCACTACGGATCTTTTCCACGGTAATGCAGTGTTTGCTGCTCCCGGCCGAAGCTTATTATCCATCAGGTGCTCAAACGTTTACCGATAAATAAAAAAAATATCCTGTAAGTAATATCTAAGTAAAACCACACAAGGTAGCTTTATACTTCAAACATCATAAACACTTACTAATCTAGCAAATATGCGAATGTAATGTGAATAAATGAATTTGAATTTTGAATTTGAATTTTAATATCTAGTTAATAGGTTATTATCTACACATTCTACACTTCTCGAAAGAACGTACTCGTACTTAGTAACATCTACAAACGGGTAGGGGATGGGAATATGTCGATAGATACATTCTATCGACTTTCTTCCATCCCCAACCCGTTTGCTCGGCAAACCGCATTTTGTGGAAGTCGCTTGTCGGTTCCCGAAATTAGATTTGCTCTCCAAGCTGTAATACTGATTAAAACCATTTTCGTTCGGCTTGCTTCCCGTCTTGAAACATTTTTCAATAGTTTCACATGATAGTTTGCTCTGGTTTTAAAATGGGGCAAGTTTTTTTTATTCTTGTGGTTTTGTCTTCTTTCGTGTGAGCTCGAATTTTAAATGAATTGCTCATGACGTGAAACTGATAGCTATATAGTCAGTAAGGCGGGTGATCTGAAAATTAATATCGACCAATTTTAATAGTGTAGTATGTATGTTTATATATTTAGCTCTATGTATTTATTTAAGTATATGTTAATTTATTACGTTATACGTGTAGGTTTATTTAAATATTTTAGTTTAAGTCTTCGCATATTTTTTTTTTCTCTTCTTATTCTCACACACTATTATTGTCTATATTGCTTTCTCATTTCTCCTGTCGCAGGTCTGCTGGAAGAGATTTCTTAAGAAATAAGCAGTACCTATGTACTCATAATTATGATTATGTCTTATCTGTATCTATTTTTCTGTGTGTACATAAATAATAAAATAAATAAATACTTGATCCACCAACAGGCACTGGGCCCGCGTGGTGGATTACGACCAATGATATTATATGTAAAAAGAGGTAGATAGGTTATAAACGTTCCGCAAGTGGCACGTCAAAAGTTGGCTAATTAGCCACATTTTCTTCGTTTTATCTCTTTTTCGCTCCCGATAATTACGACATGCCATCCTACTTCCACGTGTCATATAATAGTGTGACATAGTGCCGTTTTTGAAGATAGAATGTTAGGTAGGTAACCTATCTACGTCTTTTTACTTCTAATATCATTGATTACGACCCACTCCCTCGCACAGAGGAGGCCTGCGTGCCAGCAGTGGGATCATTATAGGATGATTATGCTACATCAATTGACTTGAGCTTAATTTATTACGTTATACCTACGTGTAGGTTTATTTCAATATTTTAGTTTAAGTCTTCGCATATTTATATTTTATTCTCTTCTTATTCTCACACACTATTATTGTCTTTATTTATTTCTCATTTCTCCTGTTTTAGGTCAAAGAGATTTAAAATTTCTTTGTTTTAAGTTCTTCTATTCCGAATCATTTTGATGTATTATTTCACGCATGATTCATAGACAATTAAATGTGATAGGACTGTTGTATTTCCAATTTCTTTAGTAACTTTCTAAATACGTAATCTGACCTAAGAAGTAACCTAAATTGCAATAATCGAGAATCGTAACGAGAAATCACGATACTCACATTTTTTTTTCACGATTCGTGGTACATGCTTTGTTGCTACTTTCATGCTATTTAAATACCTAATTCCTTTCTAATTATTTCATAAAGTATTTAAGTACACAAAGGAACTACAGTCGAATCAATTGTTTAAGTTTTATTATATACTTGTACACACTAATTATATTTTAGTGTTGGCTTGTATATTGAAATACATACATACATTCATAAACTCACGCCTACTTCCCATGGGGTAGGCAGAAACTACAGAACGCCACTTGCTACGATCCTTACATACTCCTTTTACATCATATATCATCATATTTCTTTTATACATCTGGTCATACACGCACGCCAGTTGCGAGTACTACGCACCTGGAACATCACCAATAAGGTCAGTATATGTCCTCCTAGGGCGTCCCCTCCCGGCCTTTCCAGTCACATCTGCCTTGTAAATACATTTTGTTAGTCGCCTTTCATTCATCCTCTCAACATGACCAAACCATCTCAGCATACCCTTTTTAATTTTTGTCACTACATACATCTTCTTTTAACTTATCTCACCCCGTTGTCTTATCACATCATTACTCAGCCTATCATTTACAGTTAGCCCACACATGCTTCGCAAGGAGCGCATTTATCCTACTTACATGCATCTTTTGCCACACCCAGCATTCACTTCCATACATAAGCCTGGGCACTAAGCACACCATTGTGAACAGCCAGTTGAGCCCTAAATAAAGATATTGAAACAAAGGTTTATAATGGAGTAAATAAAGTGTATAAAAAAGTTGAATAACAGCTGTCCTTCTATTTTTAGAAGACGGTAAAAAGTTGAAAGCCCGTAGCGAAAAACTCCTACCTAGCGCTAATCCCAAGATAAAGCCTCCTACTCATCATTTCTAAGCTCGCCTAATTCTTTCCGTATCATTTAACATGTACAATAGAATTACGAATGTGATGAATAGCCCGCATTAACACATCCAAACTAATAGAGGAGGCTATTGTCTTTAGTTTCTTAGATGTATGCTCAGGAATTAAGGCTTACCTCAGATTATGTCTTACTTACTTTATCCATTTAGGCTTTCCCTATATTAAAATATATTTCTTCTTTTTCGCGTGGTCAGTGACTAAACTGGTGGCAGAATTTTATACCGCCCATGGGCCTCTGACTTGGCTTCACATGCCTTCGAGAAATATCTCTCAGGCATGCCGGTTTCCTCACGATGTTTTCCTTCACCGTTTATGAAGCAAGTGATAATTATACAATACGCACATGAATCAGAAAAGTCAGAGGTGCGTGCCTTGGGTTCGAACTCGAGACCTATGACTTGGCAGTCTAGGCTATCACTGCTATTAAAATAAAATTGCTTCTGTACTGTAAAGTGAGAGTCTCGTGGCTAAGTAATAACAGTCGCATGGGTCGATCTTTCAGTTTAAGCAACGTTTGCTGACACATTTCACATACCTACCGAGACTCCTCCATGCCTCGGAAAGCACGTTAAGCAGTTGGTCCCGGCTGTAATTCGTAGATCTTTCATAGACGTTAGGGGTCGTCAGAAGCCCGAAATACAAACAATCTTACCAGGGGGGTTACCCAGTAAATAGGTTGTGGAAATGAGGCTGTCGCTCCATGTAAAATACTGGTATTCAGCTGCATCCGGTTAGACTGGAAGCTGACCCAAATATAGTTGGGAAAAGGCAGATGAAAGGTACCCACATGGTACCTTTGGGGACAGGATGTGATGTTATTTTACTGTTTGTCTACAAGATACAAAACACAAACATACCTACTACAAAAAATATTACCTACACTTGCCTCAATCCTCAGAATCTCCAGAAATGTGGTCTCATAAATTGGACCATGCCGCTTGAAGATAGATGAATAAATTGTTGCTATATGGATTTATATATTCACCTTTGAAAGCTTCATCAGGTAAGCAGAGCAACAGGTTATTGTGGCAATAGCTGTACAAGGAAATTTCGGCCAAAATCTGAACTATTGCCGCCATCTTGTTTTTAGGGTTCCGTATCTGACTGCCAAACGGAGACCTCCGCTGTCTGCCCGTCTGTCTGTCATCGGGCTGTATCTCATTAATTGTAATAGGTAGACAGTGACGGCACGGTTGGCGCAGTGGTTAAAGCAATTGACTGCTGCATTGCGTGTTGCGGGTTCGATTCCTGCACGGAACAAATATCTGTATGACCTACAAGACATCACATACACATACAGCCAGACCCGGAACTAGTTGTTCCGGGTCTGGCTTTTTGTGTATGTGAGGTTAAATGTTTGTAAACGCACCCACGATACAGGAGAAATTCCTAGTGTGCGGACAAGTTAAAAAAAAAAAAACGTTAAAATAAAGTAAGTATGCATGTGTTTTTGCTCGATCTTAATACGATACGGAACCCTTCGTGTGCGAGTCCGACTCGCACTTGGCCGGTTTTTCCAATACATTTCACAAAATCTTTGCACAAAAAAGATCCTTGTAGTAAGGTATAGTTTTTTCTTTATAATTCCTTTCTTTTCTTTTTGACGAGTACCTATTATGATTTGTAACAATTCTGTACTCGATGAAGAGAAGTGAAGCGTATAGTTTGCGCGTGCAGCTCTATCAAAGATGCTTGTAGCGATAGTGAAAAAGTCTGGAGTATTACAACCAAGAGGGCATAGAAAAAGTGACATTTTATAAACGATAACGATGCTGGAAATGTAAAAATTATGACACTGACATAAGCTTCCGAAATGTTTTTGTCAATCTTGATGAAAATCGTTGTAAAAAAACCAAATGCTTTATAAGCAATTGCCAATTAGCAAGATTCTAAAAAGAAGGTTTGAAACAAACTTTATTTTGCTTTTTATTATACCGTTAGAGTAGGACTTATACAGGGCGGCGATTTAGTCACATGAATTCGTCAAGGGGGTGATTCTACTGGAGATTCTGAGGACCTTTCGCTATGATATGAAATAAAATCCTCTGAGTCTTTCTGTACAAAAAAGTGATGTAATAAACGTTCCGTTTTTTTTAAAGTTCGGAACTTTAAAATCAATTTAATTTAAATCAGTTTTGTTACTATATTATAGCAATAATATACCCAGTCATAACGAAGTAAAACTAACAATATTCAGCAACATAACTCAACAAACTGAACAACAAAACAAATTAAACTTTACAAACACTATCCAACCTGTTCTGCCGCCGGTACTTGGCAACAAAGGTGCAATGACGTCACAAATATTTGTTCGTTAGACTTCGGGCACTGGATACTGATCATTTTGTACATAGTCCTCTGTTTATAGTGCTGATGAACTTACCAGTTTATTTCTTGGTAAAGGCTGAAAATGATAAGAGGTATTGAATATTTTTTCCAAAAGTGTAGTGTATTGCAGAGGATCTAGTACAAGAGGCAATCATTTTCAAAGCGTTTCATATTTCTACAACGACTTTCAACAGGATTAACATAAGTTTTCGGTAGCTTATGTCATGATGGCCCAGCGGTTAAGGCCTCACCTCTCATGCATGAGGTTGTGGATTCAAATCCAAGCAAGTACCAATGTGACTTTTTCAATTCATATGTACTTTCTGAGTTTATCTTGGACATTACTGACATCGGTGAAGGAAAACATCGTGAGAAAACATGGACGTATAGTTAATATAAGTCTGAAATCACCAACCCGTCTTGAGCAAGCGTGGTGATCAGTGCTCGTGCCTTCTCTGTATGAGAAGAGGTCTTTGCCCAGCAGTGGGACAGTAACAGGCTGGTATTATTATGTCAATCATAGTCATCTGCCCAGCCTTTTCCCAACTATATTGGGGTCGGCTTCCATTCTAAACATATACAGTTGGATACCAGTACAATTTTATGCACAGAGCGACTGCCTATCTGACCTCCACAACCCAGTTACTGAGTAACACGATACCTCTTGGTAAGACTAGTTGTCGGACTTTCGGGTTACCTGTAACGACTGTCAAAGATCTACGAATGACAGCCGGGATCAAAGTAATGGATGGTCACCATAACTTAGCTATGACGAGCCCGTCCTATTGTAAGAGTATATGTTATCGTGTCGACTACTGCAGTAGTTTAACTAAACTGGCTAATAAACGTGTGACCTAAGAACGTAATATTCAGGAAACCTAAAGCCCTGCTTACTCCGCAAGGAAGCGTCCAACATACGTGTGCGGTAGACATTAACAAAGTGTGTACATAATATCAAAAGACACAAATTACGTACTGCAGACCCCGGTTTATTACAGCGTCGTAATGAGATAGAACTGCAGTGGCAGTGGAGTCGAAAAGATGGGAATATAATAAATATTTCTTTGGACAACATAGTAGGGCGGAATTCTCTTAGAAACAAGGGATTAACAGATCGCTTCTTCAGCATCAGGTCGAGTCCTATGACGCAAATACGCGATCGGTCGCGTGCATATGTCTCTTTTTGTTCGGAATACCGGAAAGCGCCCTCTGTCGGCGCGACCACGCGTTGAGGTTCACCGAATTTCGAACGATTCGCGCAACAAGCGCTTTTAAATAGGTCGCGGAGTCAGGCTGTGAGTTGAAATCCTTGGACGGGATAATTTTGGGATGTAATAAATATCAGTCGTGATATATATTTAAAAAAAAAACTCTTTTATTTGGTGATTGTCGCTGTGATCTTCCACATAGTAGGCATTAAAGAACAATGCCTACAACCTCTACACTTAGCACACTCTAGCAGTAGCGCTGTGCAGTCGTTTACTAATAATTACTACAGTCAACCATGCAACTCAATACACCACTAACATGACCTATATCTCATGATTTACACTGAGAGTATACATTTTTTAATCCATCCAACCATCGAGGGTCTCGCAATAGTAGATAATTAATTGTGTCTCATTCATTAGTCAAGGTAAGCAAGAAACTGAGTTTATTAGCTTAAATACAAAGGCAAGGCTTGGCGGGTCGCTACGTTATGTCCTACAGCGATATAAAAACCTCTCCTCTCCTTTACATGAAGCTTCTCTATCGTCCTTACTTTAACAACAGTTTTGCGCTTCCTCCGGTCACGGCTATCCGATGAATAAAAGAAATAACATTCATAAAAACATACAATTATTCCTTTATCCCATGGGGTAAGCAGAAACTAAAGAACGCCATCTGCCACGACCTTACACAAGGAGTATTTGTTTCGTTTACTTTCTACATCTGGTGAAAATAAATTCTTCCAAAACAAACTCTAACACGATTACATCCTCTTCACCCCCTGTCCTGTTCTACGCAATGCGCACATGCTGGCTATCAGTCATGATTCACATAAACTCCCCACTCTTTGCCGCTGTTAATTAAGAACACTGTTTACATGTCTAGCCACACCTGAGATGTGTGGGGAAGCGTGTACACAGTGGTTCGTGATGGTCGTTAGAATAGGTGAAGATGTTATAAATAAATGTCTTCATTATATTGAATAAATTTAAAGAAATTACTTTATCACCTTAAGGTTGATCATGTCACTTGCACGTCCTAATACGACAGGTGAAATGAAATAAAATTGTTTATTCTGTAAATAAGTTATAGGAATCACTTTTACACGTGGTATAAAAAAAAATAAGCTAGATGAGGTCGGCGTTTCCTATCTGACTACTCTGTGAAGAAAGGCCGAGTCTATTTTAAAGTCCAGAGATAATCTTGTTCAGGCCATTGAGGACCATGTAGTAATAGCGTCTGAAATGGTCTTTTGAGGAAAGAACTACACAGATTTGCGTGGACCTGACCTGTCAGTACAAGCAATTGTCAGTAATTGTGGAGCTAGGGGCCGGCGGAGCATGCGTAGTTCATACAAACGTAATACCAAAATAATTTGTAAATCAAACATATTCTTAAGGTAGTGTAAAAATATGTTTGATTTACAAATTATTTTGGTATTACGTTTGTATGAACTACGCATGCTCCGCCGGCCCGTTAAGGAGCTCAACGACTCGACAAACAATACCAACGAAAGGACATTCGGGTTGGCCGCATAAAGTACTCAAACTGCAGACCATCATTCATCATCTATTTGTCTATGTGACAAATTAGATAGTTTAGTAGTTTCCATTTACTTGGAATTGTTTTCAAAAGTGGTAAAGAGGTCGTCTTTCTGTACAAAGACACACCGAATTGAGATTTGGGGCCTTTCCTGATTAGTCCGCGCAGCAGCGGTGCGACATCAGCATGCTCGGATGCCGAAAACACATGTCGGTAAAAAATATGCAGTGCCGCTTGTGCCAATGCCGTGGCGAAATAATGTAGTCTTCGAGTTCGAGTGATGAAGACAATTTAGCTTGTTACGCGTCCGGTTCGGCAGAATGCAGAGCAGCCACTGGACTGGAGGTAAGCCGAATCTGTACCGCGTCATACTCGCGCATACCGTGCTAATCGGGAACGTTCAACTGAATTATACGCACTCGGTAAGCTTTCGGTACCGCGTGTACTGAGAAGATACAGGGTTAGAAGTTTGACTGAAACTATTTTGTTTAATATTTTCAAACAGGCCTCTGCCGTAGTTACCTACCTGATTTAAAGAGGCTACCAATGGATTTTTGCCAACCTTAAAAATGTCTCATGCTTTTGTAATTCCACCAACAATTAAGAACAAGCACTTAATTCAGCAATACTGTACAAGGCCAAATAAGAATACTCTGGTGCCCTTTAAAGCTTCGTGCAGACTAGCGCGACGTGACAGCGCGACGCGACACCGGCTATTGTTATACCGTGAAGTTTTCTTAGAAATTGTATTGTTCGAGTCGCGTCGCGCCGTCGCGTCGCGCTGGTCTGCACGAGCCTTAACAAAGTTTGAGTTCAGTTCAAGCAGGTGTTGATTTTATAGCACATAAAAGTAAAATAGAGTAAAATATTGTTTATAGCTGCAGGTGGTTAACACATAAAGTAGGGCAAAATTAAAAATCCCTCCTCTAGTTCAAGGGTGTACAATAACCAACAAAAAAAACCGGCCAAGTCGCAAAGATAATGTTGTATTTCGTAATGATACAATGAATTACAAAGTTCTTTTTTGCAGTTGTATAAATCACCAATACTTAACAGCTAAAGTCATCCGCGCCCCCGCGGCCGGGTATTAAAATACCTTATGAAACTGCGTTTACGTACAGTATTGGTACTATGATATTCAGAAGTTTCAAATTCTTAACTTGTTTATGTAGTTGTTGCGACAGAGCTCGTACAAAAATGGTCTAAAACTGACAACTGTTATGGCCCCATAATAGAATTCATTTTGAAGATAAAAATAAATATCTCAAAATAATACTCTAAAGAAAGAAAAGAAAGAAAATAAATTTATTTGACTCAGGTTAAGGCACACAATATTCACAAAAAATAAAAAACAGAAAAATAAAAAAAATAACTGAATAGTACTTTGTGCCTCGCGGTGTAGATAAGTTCAGTCAACTACTCGATGAGTTCAAAAAAAATAACTTTAAAGCTTGATAAGTCACGAACGGTTTACTTAATCAAAAAACGGTCTGCGCCAAACCCCTAATATTTTTGAAAGACCTATCCAACGATATCCCACACTATGGAAAGGACAAAAAAAAAAAATATCATCCTCACTTTACATGTAGGGGAGGTACCCTAAATAATTGTTTTTTTGAAAATGTTATTTTACCACTTTTTTGGCGTCATTAAGTTGTATACTCATGCAAAATTACAACTTTCTAGTACCAATAGTTTTTGAGCTAAACCGCGGACAGACAGACAGACAGATGGACATGGCGAAACTATAAGGGTTCCTTGTTGACTACCGAACCCTAAAAAAAGGAAAAAATTAACCCTCTTTAATTTTTAACTTCTTTTAATTTTTATTATTTCTTGTTATAGCGGCAATAGAAATACACAATCTCAAAATTGCAACTGTATGTATTACGGTTCATGAGATACAGCCCGCTGACAGACAGACGGACAGCAGAGGTTTCATTCCGTGGGGATGTCGAGATAAAAAGTATTCTTTGTCCTAATCCAGGTCATGGTCTACCTATGTGACAAATTTCATCTAAATCTGTTCAGCCGTTTTAGCGTGAAAGCGTAACAAACAAACACACAAAAAATAAATATTTTATCTATATTTATAAAATATTTTTACGACTATCATAATTTTGTTGTTCTTAATTTGACTGGTAGCTTATTATAAAAATGTTGAGCCTTGCAGTTATGATTTTGTACATCAGCATAGTTTAGCAAGGCTACTCATAGTTGGTCTGCATATCGTTCTCTTTCCCTTTAATTAAATAAAATAATATTATAGTTTATGAACAGAGCACTTTCGTATAAATCGATAAACAGGGGAAGGTCATAATTTAATCTTCTAGAAGACAAGGTGCTTATCTGATCATAATTACATGAAAATTCCCTTCACTATAATCCAAATCGAATAACCCTTCACCCGGCACGCTCCGTCAAGTTCTCCAAACTATTGCATTTATCTCCCTAAACATAGCCCCAAATTGCAATATCGCTTTCAGCTTTTACAATGGCATTGTGTACCTACTGAGCTATATTGCTCTATAAAGCCGCAATTTGAATTGTAATGTGCAAGCGGTCAAAATGACTGCCTCTCTGCGGTGGGACCGAGTGGACCACAACGAATGCCAACACGAATTTAATGTAGGATCATGTGTGCTTTTGGCTTTTTGGTGGTTGAATGGACGTGAGAACTTATGATGTAGGTAAGTCTGAAATCGCCATCCCGTCTTGAGGAAGCGTGGTGATCAATGCTCAATTGCTCATGCCTTTTTTGTATGAGAAGAGGCCTGAATTTGCCCTGCAGAGAGACAGTAATAGGCTGGTATCATGGTGCTGGAATGGAGGTTTGAGGACCTGGTGATAAAGTTAAAGGTTCAGGGTTTAAAACCTTTAACTTTCATACCATCATCTGCCTGCGTTTTCCCAACTATATTGGGGTCGGCTTCCAGTCTAACCTGATGCAGCTGAATATCAGTGTTTTACATGGACCGACTGCCTATCTGTCCTCTATAGTCCAGTTACTGAGTAATACGATACCCCTTGGCCCTTGGCAAGAGCAAGACTGTTTGTCAGAGACTGTGCACATGATGCGTTCCAGCGGCGGCGCCGGAGCGGTGTCGCTGCGGTGTCCTATAATATACAAATATCCACCGTGTGGCATACTGTGCCAACCGGACTTGCAGCCCGCGAGACGAAGCGGGGTGTACGCATTGCGACACTGGAGCGGCACCGGTCAGCTGTTTGTGCGTTGTCAAAAACACAGATGTTTGACATATGGCAATTTACGCGCTGTGCGGCGCGGTGCCACTGCGGCGTAACAACGCTACGGCACCGGAGCGCCCGTTTGAACACCAATGCGGCGAAAACTTTACAGTACGGAGCCCCAACGCGTTGTTGTGCACAGGCTCTCAGACTTTCGGGTTTCTGAGTACCCGTAACGGCTGTCAAAGATCTATGAATAAAAACGATGAAACTCATCATCATCATTTCGGCCGATAGACGTTCACTGCTGGACATATGCCTTCCCCAAGCACCTCCATTTCAACCGGTTCTGTGCTTCTTGCATCCAGCGAATTCCTGCAGCGTTCACTAGGTCATTGGTCCACCTTGTGGGAGGCCTTCCAACGCTACGTCTTCCGGTACGCGGTCGCCATTCAAAAGCTTTTCGGCCCCATCGGCCATCTGTTCTGCGAGCAATGTGCCCTGTCCACTGCCACTTAAGTTTGCAATTCTTCGGGCTGTATGGGTTACCTTAGTTCTCCTACGGATCTCTTCCCTTTACATCTTCCGATGATACCTAAACACAAATAATGCGTACAAATGCAAAATTCTACCACAAACAAACAAAAACAATTTTCTTTGAGCAGAAGGAGTTCGTAAAGATCTCACCAGGTGGCGTTCTGTAGTTTCTGCTTATTTCCATAGCAAAGAAGACGTGAGTCTATGTATGTATGTGTATTTTTGATTATGATAGTATGCATATATGTAAATTACTCACGGATCTATTTCGTGCACATCCAAATTATTTTCCGGACTCGACCAAAGCTATCATATCTCTTCCTCATGTCTTACCGAACACACACGTTCCGAGGGTGGATATAATTTCCCGAAAACCACACTAACCTACCCTAAACCTTTAACGTTAAAACAAGCTATATTTAGAACCGTACTCACAGCACAAAACTAGTCTCTTCCCCTGTCCGTACAACGAAATAAATAATTCAAGACCATTTCAATATTCGTACGGAACCCATTTCAATTATACTCGAGTCGTGACCGAGTCGTCACACTAGCGCCCTCTAAGTGAAATACCTTGTACTTTCAAAACTTTTGTTTCGTTTCCGTATAGTCGGGTAGTTTCATTTTAAATAATTGATTGGTATTTGACGGGGAGACTATTATTTGTTACGCGAGTAAAATGGTTGGATGGGTTGAATAGGTTGGTCTACTGCCTAGCTACAATAAACTATGATTACTTATGTGGCTAAATGATAACACCCGCACGGGTTGATTGAAGGTTAAGCTACGTTTGCCACAGTCGGTTCGCGGATGGGTGACCATTTTTTAAATTATTTTTTTTGGGTGGTAAATCATCAAATGACTTCTCATGCGTAGATCTTTGACAGTCGTTACGGGTAGTCAGAAGCTCAAAAAGTCTGACGACCAGTCTTACCGGGAATACCTACTTGAGTGCGATAGCCGTATCATCGAATTTTATATCTTCGGAAACCTTTCAATGACATCTGTATACTGCGACGGCTTGTAAAATCGACGTCTTGTTACTGCGATATTTCATTACATCGAAAAACTGTATTGCGAACGATTTTACTGCGTAAATATTATACTGCGATGCCTTGTTAAATCGACGTCTTGTTACTGCGATATTTCGTTACATCGAAAAACTGTAATGCGAACGATTTTACTGCGTAAATATTATACTGCGACGCCTTGTTAAATCGACGTGTTGTTACTGCGATATTTCATTACATCGAAAAACTGTAATGCGAACGATTTTACTGCGTAAATATTATACTGCGGCGCCTTGTTAAATCGACGTCTTGTTACTGCGATATTTCGTTACATCGAAAAACTGTACTGCGAACAATTTTACTGCGTAAATATCATACTGCGAAGCCTTGTCCAGTCGATGTGTAGCTATAAATGATTAAACTTTAGGTAAATACATTAACAAAAAAATGTTCCTTGTTATTTATTAATTAACGACAAAATAAAGGTACAACCACGCACAATCACACAAAGTAAATAATTAGAAATAAAGATAATCAACCATAAACGAAATTAGCTACGCACAGACATCTGCAAACAAATTATTTACAATTCGGTATTGTTTGGCACACCTCTTAAAAACGTAAGTAAATCCATAGTATGCCTTTTTGAAAGTGCATGTGAACAATCTCTCAATTTTTTTCGGGGCGGTGTCCTCGCATTCCACGATAAGGCTTTTTCAACGGCATGATTGGTAGCAGTTTGCTCTTTCATAATTTCCCGAATAGTTTCATATAGGCCACATCGATTATTATTTAATAGACTATTCGACCTACAATGCCACGCTCTTTTTTTTTTTTTGGCTGGGAAATCATCAAATAACTTGTGACGAGCCAAAAGTCGTTCGTGAACAAGGCTTCGCAGTATGATATTTACGCAGTAAAATCGTTCGCAGTACAGTTTTTCGATGTAACGAAATATCGCAGTAACAAGACGTCGATTTAACAAGCCGTCGCAGTATACAGATGTCATTGAAAGGTTTTCGAAGAAACAAAATTCGATGATACGGCTTTCGCACTCAAGTAGGTATTCCGTCTTACCGTGGGGTACTTATCGTGTTGCCCAGTAACTGGGTTGTATAAGCAGTCGCTCCATGTAAAATACTGGTATCCAGCTGCATCAGTTTATACTGGAAGCCGAAATACGTAACCACAGGGCTGCGCCAATTTTTATGACATTGACATTTTTAATAATAACGGCTATTGACATTTTTTATTTTTGTTTTGACATCATCATAGTATTATATTATTATTAGGAACTGACTGATTTTTTAAAATTATTTATTTAAGCTTATTTAATTCTCTTGATTAATATTGCATGTTTTCGAATGATTATAAGTACCTACTTATTAAATTATATAACAAATTATTTGTATACCAATTGCATTGGTAGAATATAGAGATCACGCTACAATGTATTTTTCTAAGACCTTTTATGTACCTATGTACACAAATAAAGTTTGATTGATTGATCGATTGATTGATTTTTAGGTCAGGATTGCCATCCAACGTGGCAATACTGCCTTTTCGGCACTTCTCCTACTGTAAGTGATGCAGAAAGAAAGAAAGAAAATACGTTTATTTGCGGTAAAAATGAAGCAAAATAGAGCTTACACAAAAAAAAAATAGAAAAGGTTGGGGGAAACATGCGTCACATCCACGCAAAACGGCTATCGCTCAGCATTATTCTGCGACCCTATGCAAAACAGAGCCCCAGCGCTGGTGCAGACGACTTTAGTCCCCAATGGGCTCTTCCCCTTTTTATATACCTACTTGTAGATAATATTACATTGAATACTAGCTTCTGCCCGCGACTTCATCCGCGTGAAATTTCTTGTTCCCGATCCATCGTATCGCATCGCCCACCCGCGCTATTATTTTTTTCGCTAAAGTTCTTTCTGATTATCTTTCTTTTTCTCGGCTTCTTAGGGTCCTAGCGTGATGTTAAATAGCCTATAGCCTTCCTCAAGAATTGGGCTATCAAGTGCAAAAAGAACTTGTGGCTAAGTAATAATAGCCGCACGGGTCGATCGAAGGTTAAGCTACGCTTGAAGAAGTTGGCACGTGGATGGGTGACCATCTTTACATACCTAAGACTCCTCCGTTCTTCGGAAAGTACGCAAAGCAGTTGGTCTCGGCTGTCATTCGTGAATCTTTGACAGCCGTTACAGGTCGTCAGAAGTCTGAAAGTGTCTGACAACCTCATATCAAGAGGTATCGTATTACCCAGTTACTGTGTTGTGGAGGTCAGGTAGGCAGTCGCTTCATGTAAAATACCAGTATTTTGTCCTTTTAACGTTGACTTGAAACGTTGCCAAAACAAACGTCGACTGACATAAATGTCAGTCGACGTTTGGCCATATCATTAATATCACTTCGTCCGCGTGGGTTTCGTACTTTCCTCTCCTTTTTCACCACGACAGGGCTTGTTATTAAAAAAGCGTTTGGTATGTTTCCATTGTGTGACTTACATATTATTTATACCCATTTTCCAGATAAAAGCAAGCAGTAAAATCCACCATTTAAACTTTATTTCTCTTTACACCCAGTTAGGAGTTGATTTTTTGAAAAACCCTGAAACGCTTAGTGATTTATTTTTTGTTTTAAGTATTAGTATTGAATTTTGTGTTAAACCAACAGCGCGTTAAAAAAAAATCGCTTTAAATATTTCAAACGAAATCCCCCCTTTTCATTATCTTAGGGGTGAAATGTGTAAAAAAACCTTTCTTAGTGGATATCTACTGTTCACAAAGAACATACCCTCCAAATATCGTGTCTCTAAGACCAGCGGTTTAGGCTATTTGTTAATATATCGGTCAGTCAGGTAGAACTTTGAATTTTATATACCTATCCAAATATGTTTGTATTAGCAGACTGTAAATAATAAAAAAATCTAAATTAAATTGCGTTTTGTTTGTGCAGAATAAACATATGTCTTTTTTTCTTTAAAAGTTTAATATTACTGAAAAATAAATTAAAAAAATACAAACAAAAAACTCAGAGCCTGCATTTTAAAGTCAAATCGTTTATTTCAAATAGGCACTTTTGAACGTGAAAATTATGATTGATTCTAGTCAAATATCCATACACTTTTAAATTGTCAAAGAGTTTGTCATTTACCCCACGTTTGTACCCATAAACAAGTTGTGATAATTGTTTTCGACAAGTTGTAAAAGACTTTTCTTTCTTTTATAAGTGGAGCTTAGAAAATAATATGGAATTTAATTAATCAAATGCTGCGTGATGTCTTTCGGTCGAATGCGGTGCCCAGCTTACTTTCTTTACAAACTGAATGGAGATACTCGTACAGTTACAAAAACTGATTCCATGAATGACCTGGGAGTCATATTCGACTGTAAGCTCACTTTTCACGACCACATCACATCCACTGCTAAGGTGTCCTTTAGGCACTTTGGCTTTGTTTTAAGGAACTGTCGTGACATCCACAACCCCCATGTTATTGTAGCGGTTACACCACCACATACTAACTACGCATCAAAGACAGACGTCACACAAATCCTGCATTGCGCAATTAGAGTTAACGCGCGAACGACATAGATAAGACTATCCGAAATCAACAGTCGGGCAGTCGGCCCGCCAGACACAACACCCGTCTGGTTGGAGGATCCTCCCTTTTCTGTTGTGGATGAGTGAACTTTACACCTTGTTCCTCATTCCCCTAAATTAGTGACCCCGAGTATGAACATCAACGCAGCCTTCGTGCAACTACTTCAGCGTGACGTCATCATCATCACTCCCGCAAGCTTTCGTAAGGCGAGTCACACAGACAGCCAGCAAACTCGGCTTCAACGGGTATCCTGACCACCAGCATGCAGCGAACGCGTTCCTGGTCATCACCCTCAGCCTCATCACCCCGACTCACTGGGGAATCACCGCAATCATCTCAATCAGCGCAATCACCGCTATCACCTCAATCACCTCAATCACCGCAATCACCACAACCGCCGCAATCACCGCAGACATTTCCGACTCACCGTGAACTGTGCGGCACCCGGTTCCGACTCACTGGAACCTTAGCTGGCACTGTGAAGCATCGCAAGATACAAGACTCAGCCCACTATCGACCTCCGGTCTCCGGAGGGGAGTGATGTAGCGGTTACACCGCCACATACTAACTACGCATCAAAGACATGACGTCACACAAATCCTGCATCGCACAATTAGAGTTTACCGCGCGAACGACATAGATAAGACTATCCGAAATCAACAGTCGGCCCGCCAGACACAACACCCGTCTGGTCGGAGGATCCTCCCTTTTCTATGGTGGATGAGTGAACTTTCAAGCTTATTTTTGGGGCATTTGGTCGGTAGCAAACTTGAGTCTAGTGCATGCGTATGGAATCCTTTTGAAAAGCAGTATGCGTTAGCTTTAGAAAAAGTTAAAAAACATTCCTTAGATACCTCTACAAGCACTTGTACGGGTTTTATCCTTTCTTGTATCCCACTGAATTCCTGTTGGGTTGCTTAAGTTTCAATTCTTTAGAAGTAAGACGGTTCCGCGATCAGATCATTCTAACATTTAAAATTCTGCAATCTATTTGTCCCAGACAATTACCGTCGTGGCAGAAAACACCGCTTCCTGGATATTCCTACTTGCCGTACTGTCGCACACTCCAAGTCACCTATTCCTCGGACATTAGCAGCTATTAACGCTGAACTCAAACACAGATCTTGATACGTTTTCAAATGAATGGAAGACGATATTGTCAGAAAGTCTGCATTTTTGTGAGAAGAATGCACGACTGTGATTATTAAATAAATTATATTATGTTTAAATAGTATAATTGGCTCCGGCCGTTCTATTTAAAATTAATAAATACACCTCATGTTTATGACAAGAAACATGTGGTGTATAAAAGAAAGAAATAATTTCAGACAATATGTTTTGTCAATACGTTTTTTGTTTATTTCAGTTCAGCATTTTATTCATAGCTAACTTTAAAAAAAATGTTTTAATATTTTTTACGTAAACAATTCACTCAAAATACAGTATAATTATTTTATGAATACTTTATTTTTAATTATTCATAACATTACAACACACCTGTGATTCCCGAAAGGTTAAGCAAAGGTACACCCACATTTCGCCAGTTATGTTTAAGTCCCATGTAATAAGTGACCAGTCTATTGCCATCATGGGCACGAATACAGACCCGGGCTGCTACTGAGAAATATTTATATTTATTACTCCCTCAAAAATCTCAATCTTTAATTAAAACGCACGTATATCAACGACAACAGCACTAATTGTCATAGAGAAAAATAGTGAGAACTAATTTTGTTCAGGTTTTTGACATTTATGTAACGTCATAGCACTTAACAACACATAACAAACGAGACAGCAAGAAAATCCACGGTTATTCTTTTAAAAACTATTGGCTTTTACAATATTTTCAAATAATAGTGTTTTTTTAATAGGTATAGGTGCACAGTGTAGGTCTGTCAATAAGAACCAGTACTTAACAAAATAAAAAACGGTCCACAAATCGAACCATCTACGAGTATACAAGGCCTACAACGTTGTCACATTCACATAATAAAAAATAATCTATATTCTAGATTTAAAAAAAACCTATTTAAACCAAAGGCATGATTTCAATTACAACAGTTATAAATCTAAATGAATATCATGTCCGAAGTTAAAATGTTAGTTACGTATATAGGTTATATCAAATAATGGGAAGATTATCTCAATAGACACAGTAGGAACAACATATACGAGTAGAATACATGTTTAATACCTTGGTGTAAACGCTGGGTTATAAGAAAGGAGAAGCTAGTTGCCCGTAAAAGCTGATAAAAAACTGAAAACCAATCTTCATACTTCAAAAACTTTCAAATTTATGTCGCTGACTCATCTCAGCGACAATCAATGTTAAAAACTTGTCAAAAATGTAGGCAAATTTGAGATATATTTTACACACAGATTAGAATGCGAACGTTCTTCTGAGCTCCTAGACTCACTTTCATCTGTTCGTAATTTTAAAATCATCCCTCCGATCCTCATTGTCCAATAAAATGGCGCCGGAGAGTATAAATCTTGTTGCAATAAGAGGTATAGACCCTCTCCTACGGGGAATCAAGAAAAAAACATTTTGAGAAACAAATCGCTGGCTCTTTGTCTAGTTTAGTGAAGTGAGTGATTATGGGACGAGATGTCGATGAAAGGAATAAAGGTGGGATAGGTTTTATTTGTTATTTCTTATAGTGTGTAGATACACTGGATCGCAAAAATTCCGGGTCGCTAATAAAAACCGTGATATCTCCATAAATTACATACCTAGATCGCTAGAATAAATAAAATGTAGTAAGCAGGTTACTGATGCTTATTCTAAATCTCTCAAGAGGTTTCAGTTGTACAAGTAAAAGACAAAAAAAACAGCTCTTTGAAATTTTTTGAAATTTAATATTAGCAAAATAATATTTTGTCTGCTTTTGTTTCAAAGCGAGCTGTCATTATAAATGATTCCTTGGATTGATCAGGGTATTAAGTGCAATATCATGTTGTTAACACCTGAATAATGTACACAGATTATTACCATGGTACAAGAAGGAAGAAGTCAGCGTAGCACTGCTAGAACAGTAGGAGTATCTTTATCAAGGGTCCAAAGAGTACTCCAGCAATTTCTAGAGACCGGCATGAACATCAAGAGACCAGGAAATGGCAGGCCAAGGTGCACAACTACACGAGAAGACTGATTCATCGTGAGTACTACGTTAAGAAATCGACATCTCACGGCTGTTCAGGTCCGAAACAGTCTTCAAGAAATTCACCACAACAATGTGGGCTGTGATACGATTTTGCGACGTCTTTGTGAAGCTGATATAAAGCCTTATAGACCAGCAAACGGCCCCAAACTGCTCAGAGAACATTGAGTTGCCCGGTTACGGTTTGCTCGAGAACACATTCGATGGACAGATGATGATTGGTCCAAGGTTATGTTTTCCGATGAGTCCAAATTTTGTTTATTTACGCACGACGGGAGACGAAGATTATTTAGATGACCAGGAGAACGGTATCATCAAGCGTGTTTTGAAGAAAAGGTGCCATTCGGTGGAGGATCAATAATGGTTTGGGCTGGGATATCTTCAGAGGATCGCACGGAGTTAGTGATCATAGAAAACGGTTCTCTGACTGCTGTCAGATACGTAGAAGAGGTTTTAAATGAGCATGCTGGTCCTCTCTTAGTGAATATGGGTGCAAATTCCATTTTTATGCACGATAATGCGCGTCCACATGCAGCAGTATGTGGTCGCGCATTATCGTGTCAATATGTATATTCAAGACGTCGGTATTACCTGCATGGAGTGGCCAGCACGCAGCCCCGACTTAAATATCGTAGAACATGCATGGGACGAGCTCGGGAGATGCGTGAGACAATGCTCTCCTGCTCCCGTTACCTTACACGAGTAAAGAAATGCGCTAGTGAATGAATGGGCAAACATAGACCGAAATTGTATTAAATTTTTTGTTTAAAGCGTGCCACATCGTCTTAATTTATTTGTTTTATTTATTTATTTAAACTTACACACACTATCTTTACAGGATGACCCCAATACAATAGTGGTTTGCAAACATACACAACATTAATTGAAAAATCAACTTACGGCTAATACTTAAAAATTTAAACTTTAAGCATACAAAACAAATGTTTAGGTTTAATGAAGTGATACGGGCTCGTGGAGGAAATACAAAATATTAAATTGACAAAAAATATTTTATTTTTTAAGATTTACTGCGAAATTTATTTTTGTTGTCAGTTAGAAGCGAAATTATCTTATTTTTTTGTATTTAATTAAAGTTATATAGTGTACAAAACGTGTTACACATTTTTTTTATATATTAATCAGTCATCTACAATATACTATATTTTCGCAAATTAGTCTTATGTGTTTAGGAAACTATCATGCCATTTATTAGCGACCCGGAATTTTTGTGATACAGTGTAGTTGAGAATAATTTCAAAATATTAAAAATCTATTATCGTCGTTGGCAAAAAGTTAAAGCTATTGCCATAAAAAAAAAAAAAAAAAAAAAAAAAAAAAAAAAAAAAACTATTATGAAGGAAGGAAGTTCGTAATTTTTGCCGATGGGAATTTGCATTGGGAACTAGTGAGGTAATTGCGTGACAACATAATACGTTCTTAGTTACGTTGCTGAGCAGACTTTTTTTTTTACATATGAAGCAAATGGTTACCAATATCCTTCAAAATCATTGAGATTGTGATTGAAAGTGTGTTACGTAATTAGAGTGCTGGTTAGTAGTATTATAATCTAGGCCATTCGTGCTTAGTATGCAGGGCTAGGTAATCAAAACTGTTCGAAATGAATAGCAAGTCAACAGACAAACTTTGGGTGAGATTTTGAACAAAGTTTCAGGCAGCCTGTGGTCTGGCATTTTATTGAAATGCAAAGTTCGCTGTCTGGTTTAAGCCGTCATTCTCATATGCATAATTATATTAGGACATAAAATAAACCATGATTCTAAAACTTCTATTGCAATTTTAAAGCTGTTAAAGAGTAAGCGTGAGTAAAGAGGAAACAAACATGATCTTAAATCAGTCTTATATAAACGAAAGTGACCAAATACTTACATAATTTACCTAACTGTAATCTCTATGCTGTATAAAAAATATTATATTTATATCTATAATTAAATTGGGCATTTAATTTAGATTAAAATATGCTTTGACATCATATCGTCTAAATGAACTATACTGAACAACATAAAACAAATTATTAATAAAATTAGCAAAATTATATACTAACTAAAACTATTGAAAATTAAAATATAGCATCGAAAAATGCATCCAAATCGCTGTCGACTGGCAATGTACCCAAGAGACTGGCCGCATTGCCACGTTGTATGGCAAAGCCTCTGCCCAAGGTAAAAACCAGCACTTGGGTCAAATTTGGGAAGCGTCAGTTGTCTGTCAGTACTGTCCGCTAAGTATAGTTCACATTTAGAAAGGTTGAGATCAAGGCCAATGGAATGAAGTTCGTTTTTTAAGGATTTCAGGTCATTTAAAACAGTATCTACATCGCCTCATTCGCCTCCCAATGTTCCATTCTCAAGATACTAAACGTTAAATTTGGAATGTAGCCGTCGAATAATATCTATAAATTAGATTTTTATATATCGATACTAAATTCCTGCACTTATCGATAAGATACCACTCCATCACTACACAGGTATCCGCTGTAGTACCTACAAATGATCGTCATCTATCCACGCCAGTCAACACAGTTAGTATTGGGGTTAGCAGAGGAGCAGGTAGTAAGGAGGTTCCCTTTGATGGACGCTAATGGGACGGCTTGTTGGTGGTCGCGGTCTTTGGTGGAAAGGGAAAGATAGAAATTGAAGTGAAAAGGCGTTTAAGCCGTAGTTTTTAGGTATTTACTCAATACTAGCAATCCGCAGATTTAAAATTACCCTTTTTTGAAGCTCAATCTCTTTAATATAATTTAATATTAATATGATTCTGAAGTCGATTATTTTGGATAAAACCTGCTGATTGATCCATCTGAAATCTCATGTAAATCTTCTTTTTAACCTCTGCTGTCCCATACTCTCTATATGAGGTATCCCCCATAATTCGCCATTTAACTTTGCTTGCTGCCTTTTCCGGCCAATCAGTCAAGAAAGAGTCTAACGCCAGCGTGTCTTAGGCCTGCCTCGGTGACGACGCCTGTCTTCAGGCATACACTGCGTGACAAATCTGCGCTCTAGTAACTGATCATCTAATGTTCAAAATTCAAAAAAGAAACTTTGACTATAGTAGGGTGTGTCACTAATTTGTGGATGTCAATAAAATTATAAATGTCAGCCTCCAAAAAGACATCCTTGATTATTCCTAATGTAACTTATATTAGGAATAATCAAGGATGTCTTTTTAATTTGGATGTCTTTGATGCCTAATGTAAGTTCACATTAGGAATCGGCCAAGATCCAATCAAATAAGTGAAAGTGAGATTTAACATTTTGATTTAATTATTTTTCACCTCAGCACCTCAAACAAGCAGGTTTTGCTGTCAAAAAACAGTGAGCAAAATTCGATTTTGCTGCGAGCGTGAGACAAAGTAAATTTTTAATTATTTTTTTTAAATGCCGTGAACAGTGTTGGGTCTACTAACAAAATTCTAAAGATTTGAACTTCAATTAGTTTTGTCACTTTCACTTCTATACGAAAAAAGCGAGAGATAGAAACAAGTCGATTCGAAGTTCGATTTCAAAATTCCATAACTAGTAGGCCCAAAAATGAAACAAACAATAAAACGTTCGGATTTACATATAACCTTAAAATTGCAAATCTGTTATGGTTTTATTTAAATTCTATTTTTTTTTTGGAACGAAGTTCTTTAGGCGGCTTGCGGTAAGAGTGCACTGGCAGAAATCGTCACGGGAAAAGGCGCTTGCGACTGTCTTCTTCTAATTCAAAGAGAAAGAAAGACGGAGTGAGATAGTAAGTATGAATTTGGTCAAAATGAAAATCTAAGATGGCGGATGCGAAAATTTTCACATTTTTGATAACGGGTGTCGTTTTCATAGTTTTCAAGGGTGCTAAAGCCGATCGTGAGGTGAAAATGTAAATCCAAGAGGGCGGCTGCGAAAATTTTCAAATTTTTCTTCATGGGTATAGTTTCTGTGGTTTTCAAGGTTGCTAAAGCCAATAGTGAAGTCAAAATATAAATCCAAGATGGCGGCTGCGAAAATTTTCAAATTTTTCTTCATGGGTATCGTTTCTATGGTTTTCAGGGTTGCTTAAGCCGATAGTGAAGTCAAAATAAAAATCCAAGATGGCGGCTGCGAAAATTTTCACATTTTCGTCATGGGTATCGTTTTCATAGTTTTCGAGGGTACTAGAGCCGATAGTGAGGTCAAAATATAAATCCAAGATGGTGGCTGCGAAAATATTCAAGTTTTTATCATGGGTATCTTTTTCATAGTTTTGAGAGTGCTTAAGTTGATAGTGTGGTCAAAATGTAAATCCAAGATGGTGGCTGCAAAATACAAGGTGATGAAGATTATGTAAAAAAAAACCTTTTGCGATCCGAAAAGGGCATATGGTACTTCAGTAACATTACAAAAGAGTATTTTTTTATTATTATTTATAGTAAAAAGTTATTGGTATTTGATATCCACATTTTTAGTTCCAAAATTACCCCAAATCCGTAAAAAAATTGCAAAACTCATACTACGACCACAGTGTAAAGAGCAACAGTGGACCGACGCCTTTGATTTTTGCGTAAATGCCGACACAGCACAAGGCCACAGTACTTACCTAGGGTTGTCACAGAGTTTACACAACTGCCCAAAAAAGGAAAGTAATGTGTTTAGGTTTCATGTGTGTATGTATGTATGTATGTACGTTTCTTTGTCCCGCCCTAACTTCTAAATGCCTCAACAGTGTGGACATATCGTTACAATTTTTACTTTGTCCTGAGTGACGCTGTTTTTTTTTTTGTTTTTTGCATGGCTGTTTTGTATTTTATTTGGGAATAACAGCTGCTTAACAATAAAATACAATTTTAATATTCAGTGTACTTTACCTATTGAATCAGTTTCCGTTTTCTCAATAATCATTCATTTATTCATATTAATGTACAGATTGGCTACTATTAATAATTTATACACATAATTATTATGAATGGGCAACTGACAAATATTTTCGGTTTTTAGATTTACTAGATTTGAAACTTCTGTTGTTGAACTTAACTATATAAAAAATTCTCATCATAATTTAGCAAAAAACTATTGGAAAGCATGCACATGGTTTGGTCTTGAATTCGATTGTGCTCAAATGCTGAAATAGTTTGTTTCCAATATTGTTTCCAGTAAATGCTATCTTGGATGCGAAAGGAACCTCGAAAATGACACCCATATCATTTATATTTAAAAAATAAGTCCGCCATCTTGAATTCCAAAAATAATGTCATTTTCGTAATCAGCACTCCGAGGTACCTCGAAGATGACACCCATATCGATTTTTAATAAAAATGAACGTCCGCCATCTTGGATTCCAACATGGATATCTTTTTCGTAATCAGCACCCCCAAAAACCTAGATAATGACAACCATATCATTGTTGTAAAAAGTCATGTCCACCATTTTCAATTTGAAAATAAATGAAAAAAATTTGTTTACACAGAAACAAAAAAAATTGCGAATATTTTATCGGATATTTTTTGCGGAGTTTTAATTTTTGCTGGCAGGCATCACGCTTTTACATCCGCCATTTTGTTTACGTTGGCAGGACATGACAAAAATATTATAAATTAAGCACTATCCAATTATATATTCAACTTTCTCCTGAGTGTGGAAATTGATGAAATCGCAGTTCTTTATTTATGCGAGATGACGACTCGCACTCTCGCATAGCACATGTCGTATGCACTATAAAACAAATATACATTTGAAACAAGACACGTGTTAGCCCTGAAAGTCATGTCCCGAGCTACTAACAATAGCAACGTATGCAGCTCGGGCTCGCCCTACCCGCCCCTCGTCCCTCACACTCCGCACGATTGCCCTGTCTAGACGGCTTCCTCGAACGACTGTATTGGTTTCTAGACTGTGCTAAGTCGGCCGCCGTCCGCACCAAACGTAAAATCCGGTAAAATTCATCATTGAAAAAAAATGTGGGGATTACTTTTTCCTGAAAATTTCCACATAAATATGCTCACAGTACGATACCTAACAACACCCTCACGGACAGGTTTTTTTTACATGTTGTATGTTCTCGCTGCTGAGGTGAAAAGTTGTATGTGTTACACGAGAGCAAAGTTATTTGCATCTCGTGTCTTTGAATCCCTCGCAGCGCTCAGGATTCTAACCTAGAATCACTCGCTACGCTCGTGATTCAATTATAGAATCCTTCGCTTACTCGGGATTCAAAATCAACATTCGCAGCAAAAAACAACTTTGCTCTCTTGTTGCACAAATAACTATTGTTCGTTGGTCTAGTGGTCGCGTTATTGCTGAGCATGAGGTTGGTTCGATTCCAAGTTCGGGTAAAGTGTTATGGGTTTTTCCGAAAGGAATTTCTCAGTTGCAGCTTAGTGCCTGGATTTGTGCCGTTAATGGTAACAGGCTGACCCATTATTACATGGGACTAACTATAAGGTACACATCTGCCTAACCCTTCGGGGGAAATAGGTGTGATGTTAAGTTTTCAGATACTAGATGTAGAACGGTCCAATGTCTCAGAAATTTCTAGATTTATAAACATCTCCTATAATTCCTGATGACATGACTTATGAGGGTTGAAAAAGTATAAAATCAGCATTTTGTTTCAATACAAATGAAACCTATGTTCATTGGGTAGCGGTAAAACAGTCGTGAATGAAGTATGGAAGGTTTTTTCAAGGAAACGATTACGATACGACTGCGGGATGATTTGATCGTAGGAAATAAGTTTAAACTATCCTTACTAATATTATAAATTTGAAAGTAACTCTGTCTGTCTGTTTGTCATCTGGACATAGGGTACTTTAAGCCCAAAAATAATCCTATAGGGGATGAAAGTTTGTATGAGAACTCCAGCATTTCTTTAGTTAGGAATATGAAAATTCACATGCATGCTTTTGGTAAGAAATAAAGAATACGTATTTCAGAATTTTTGTAAAATCATCCCCCAAAGGGGTAAAAATGGGGATGATTTTAAAATTCTCATGTAATATTGTTTTTTTTTTTGTCTTCTTTTCAAGAGATTTAATGGATTGGTAATATAGTCATAGTCCATATCTTAAATTAACATTTAGTCTTTATTTAATTAAAACAGGCCCACTCTGCCAAAAGTTATTACAATTTAAATTAATTAACGAACCTTTCTAACATGTAGGTACTACATGTTCAATGGCGGCATTAGAATAGGTATTACAAATTAATGGTGATGATAATATTAAAATGAATAATTAGTATTTTATGTAAGGCATTTAGAATCGTTTATACATGTATTATTTATTTTTTTAAATCAAGGACATGTGTGACTAGTTCTGTCGCCCTAAGGGTTCCGTCTCAAAGTTGTGCTTGCTCGGCTGCCCGGATTTACATTTCAAACTCAAACTCAAAGCATTCATTTCAATTAACCCTTTACAGGCACTTTTGAACTGTCAAGAAGTCGGTCAGTCAGAAATATGAAGCTAGTTGCCCATTCCAAGGCGTAGTAGGTACCTATGGAGAAGAACGGGCAAGAAACTCCACGGACACTCTTTTAAATCTAAACAAAATATTATAACATCACGCCTTGTTTCCCTGAAGGGTTGGGCAGAGGTCTAGCTGTAGTACACCCACATTTCGCCAGTTATGTTTTTTAAGTCCCATGTAACAGGGGGCGAGCCTATTGCCAACAACCGGGCACAATTCCAGACTCCGGGCTGCTACTGAGAAATTTCTGTTAGAAAAACCCAATAATACTTTGCCCGACTTGGGAATCGAACCCAGGACCTGATGCTCAGCAGTTGCGCTTGCGACCACTAGACCAACGAGGCAGTCCAAAAATCAAAAATTGATGCAAATATATTGTTTACATCATTCATTTTGAAATTATGCATGTGAGAACAATGTAGAAAGACGTGCACGTTCACAAAAGCGTCCGTAATAAAAAGAAAAAATAAACAGCTATGGCAGCTAAGAGATGACCAGTCCCAACTGACGGCGCCCGTTCACGAACATGACACATGGATCAGCACCATTCAGCTCAACTATTTTGAAGTGAGCTAAATGATCCAACACAGGCGCCACCATCAGCGAGACATCTGAATGAGCATGACATACTCACAGCCGCCAGGGCACATTCAAGTAAATGAAATACATATTATCCGTTAAATGGTAGCTCTTTAGTACATAGTACTCACACTAGTACTATGCAGTTATATAATACAAAGGAGATTGAGTTTATACAATACAAAGATATTTTACAATCTTCAGCAGCTCCAACAGTATTTTTAAAATGTTAATCAATTAGTTGTGGAGCAGGACCAGCAATGAGCCAAGCATTTTTATCAGTGTTGTAATCCCCCAACTTATAATATTGCCTACATAGTGTGCGTTTTATACAAGATTTGAATTTAGTCTAATTCAGTTGAAGTATTTGAAAAATAACTTTTTAGCAAAGTAATGAAATACAAACTAAATGTTACTTCAAGAAACGGCCTACGAATTTTTGATCCCAGATTGAAACTTTGCAGTTCATATATAACTATATAGGTACATATTACCAATAGGTACATATTAGCAATTTTAGATTTTTTTTTTCTACATGACCTTGTTTCTCGCCAAAATCTTCTTTTTTCTTTGCATAAATGGCCGTATTTTTTATTGCGTTGACTTGAAAGTTTGATTTCATTACAGCTCCAAGAGACCGTAGATCTAAGTTTTTGATATCTATTTCAACTTGATGCCTCCACACGTTACTGAGGAAAAGGGTCTTGACAGACAACGAAGTGAGCCATTAAGGTTTTCAATATTTCATTTTGACGTACGGAACCCTAAAACAGATTTTTTATCTGCCTGTTACCTTTTCGTGTCGTAAGGGCTGAACGGATTTAGACGAAAGCCATGCGGATAGGCCATGACCTGGGTTAGGACATAGGATACTGTGAATCCCGGTAGCACGTGCCTGTGGGATATTTTCCGACATTCACGCGGGTGACACCGCGGGCAAAGGCTAGTAATAATATTATAAAGATAACAAGAATTGATTTTTTTGTATGTTTTAATGTTTGTTTGTTTGTTACGCTTTCACGCTAAAACGGCTAAATGGATTTGGATGACATTTGGCATATAGGTAGACCATGACCTAGGTTGGGACATAGGCTGCTTTATATCCCGATATTCCCACGGGATCGAGACTTATGCGGGAAAAGCATGGTTTTGTTTAGTTTCTACTTTTGTAATTCCGTAATTGGTATTGGAATTTCTTTCGAACTTGACTCGATCCCTACAATATGGAATTATAGAGTTACAGCTACATAACTAGCTGGCGTAGCGCGTAGGCGTTCTACGCTGTGCTACGAAAGCGTAGCATTCGTAGTAAAAGACTGAAGAAACTTACATAGTTACGTGAACGTCACACATTTGTAAAATGAAACAAATTAATACATATGATTTGTAGGTATAATAGAGGACGGAATCACCTCAGTAATAATAAAATACGTGGCACCGAAAGTGCGTGGTGCGCATAACTTGTGTCACGGACTGCCTTCAAAGACTCAGTAAACGGTGACACACGCTTGGAATGTATGGAACATTTTGAAAGGTATGGTGAAATGCAAATTATTTTGGCCTTGTGATCTGTAACACTGGTTTTTCCTAAACCTATATCAGGCCTAATACCAGCCTAACCTATACCAGCTCTCACAATGTGAATACATAAAGTTCAAAACTGTTAAGTGTTACAAAACCATTGTGAGAGAAAATAAATAAAGTTGTTTAATTTATTTATTCTAATATTTTAGTCTAGTCTGTGATAAACCCTCGTAAGGTATAAAGGGACCTCCAACATTAGGCAGATTAAAATTGCTTTTTTTGCTGACAGGCCCATGATGCCTCCTATTTTGATAACATTATTGTTCTCATGTTCTCCTAATTCGGTTTTTTCATCCCTCAGAGGGGATGTAAATATGTCTGGCAGTTATTTATGTGGCATAAGTGATATATATTTAAAGGTAATGCTTTTATTTTACGCGTTTTCCCTGAATTATATATGATGTCATGTTACTAAATTATTCTACAACAGGATAGGGAAGAAATATGGAGAAACTCGTGTCTGATTACGAAGTTTACGATAACTTATTTGTCGTTCGTCGAATCGAATTTGATGTTGATGTACTTCGATATTTTTGCTTGAGTAATAATTTTACCTTGGCAGTGATTTTTATAGATTTGGTGTAGCAAAAAATCGAAACACACTTACAGCCAGTTGCAGAAACGAACTTTAACTTTTAAAGCTGTCATTAATTACTAACCTTCCATTGTTACTTGTTTTGACTTGTTGCAGAAAGCAACATGAGACTCGATTTTAATGGTTCTATTATTGTTTGGCATGAAATTGTGACATCTTCTTTATTTTTATTTTGTTAATTTGTGACATTCGATTACCTAAGTTATTTTGTATGCCTTCTGGCGGGACGTAGTATAGACCAACTTTTTTTTAAAATATATAATATCGTCTGTATGTGCACAAAATTAATAAATTAATTTGGATTTGAATTTTTTTGATAAAATTAATTAAATCACTAAATCGTAAATGATCCATTACGAGATGGGGCATTAATGTTTGTCTTTTTGCAACCGGGTGTTAGCACATATATAATCATAACATAACATCACGCCTTGTTTCCCCCAAGGGTTGGGCAGAGGTGTACCTGTAGAAGGTACACCCACATTTCGCCAGTTATGTTTATTTATTATTTATTTAATACTTCTAGCACATAAATTGTACAGTAATGTACAGAGGCGAAATTAATGTCATAGGAATTTTCTACCAGTCAACATGTGGGTGATGCAGAGACAAACAGTGGAGCAGTGCAGTTTTAGTTCCATGTAACAGGGGGGCCAGCCTATTGCCACACATCTATAATATCGTCATCATCAATATTGGCACAATCAAGTATAATATTGATTTAAGAATACTTTTTTCCCTGTATTAATCCTTTTGCACTGCATAGAAACGATAACAGTCTTAAGAAAAGAGAGCGATTGATGATTGATTTGACATACGGGACACTAATTTGATAACTGCGTAAGAAATAATTAGAATAGCCGATGCAGGTACAAGTAGGTATACAGGCAGCTAACTGGCTAACTACTTTCAAACAATGTAGTGTAGAGTAGTCAATTATTTTGCATAATTTCATAAGTTTGCCATAAGTTTCAAAAGTGTCTCTCTTTGCTGAGCCTTATCATTTGAGGTCGGCTCTCCTCGTAATTCTTCGCCAGATGTTACGGTTCTGGGCCGTCGTGTCATTCACTTGGACTTACTTCAGGTCATTGTTGCAGACATCCAAGTGAGATCCATCCCGCTTAATTTTGAAGACCCATTTGCAATTTATTGGTTTTATATCACGTCATTTTTAATTAGAACCAGGCCTTGCCAATGCTTCTTCAACTGTTATTGGATCGCCAGCAATTTTCGCGATTTCATTATATTACATTGTCTACGTCGCTTCTATGGACCTGAATTCATGTAGAGGACTTGCTTAGTCATGTTACTCGGGCTTTCTCATTACATGGTCATACCACCTCAGTAACTAAGCACCATAAGTTTCAAAAGTACACAATAAAAATTAAAATAAATTATTTAATTTTATATAATTAGTATTTAATTTTATACACTAATTATTTAATTTTTAAATAGAATATTAGCAGTATAGTGGAAATTAGAATATTTTTCCCTGTATACCAAATAGGCTATTTAAAAAGAGTGTCCGTGGAGTTTCTTGCCCGTTCTTCTCCATAACGCTTTGGAATGGGCAACTAGCTTCATCTTTCTGACTGACCAACCCCTTGACAATTCATAAGTGCTTGTAATGGGTTTATTTTGACATAAATGCTTTGAGTTTGAGTTTGAGCTGGGGGACTGCACAGTGTACATATTTTTGCTTGTGAGATTTATTGAGTTTACTAACAAATCAACAAAAAACTTATAGGAAATGCTTTTTAAAATGCAAAAACATGAAACTTAACTATGAGCTCATCCATAACACACAAGAAATACAGAGGTTTTTTAACAAAAAAAATAAATCTCAGAGCTATTTATAATTTGCTAGCACAGCACATTACTTAGCCTCCTGGTCCTGCTTACCCTACAATACTGATTAAGGGTATCCGGTACAGCAATAATTTTATATTAAACGGACAATTTCTATGCGCAGAGGACTCCCGAATTTTATGGACGAAGATAATGTATCGAATATGCTTAAATATTGATAAATTATGGGCTATGTATGTATATCACGGTTTTGCAAGGCCGGTTTGTAAAAGAAACGATGATCCAACTAATTTTATGGCGTGAATTTGCATGTTTTTAGAATTTAAGTGTCGCCAGGTTTCTTTTTTAAGGGAATTGGTTTGTGGGGTTTTCAAACATTGCCCAGTTAAGTTCGGTTTCTATATCCTACCAACTGTTAATACGACTAGCCATAATTATTTTAAACTATTCAAAACCCACACTGCAGGTGTTGTTGGTTTTATCAATTAATTATTTTTGTACCCTACTCGTAAAATCTTAATCCTAATTTATAATCCATACTAATATTATAACTTCGAAAGTAACTCTGTCTGTCTGTATGTTGTCTTTTCACGGCTAAACCACTGAACGGATTTCGATAAAATTAAAGTTTAATTCAAAAACCCTTAACAGGGTGATATATTGTGTATTACTTAAGATTATATGTATTTCTTAAGTTCGAGATATGAAAATTCAAATTTATGCTAATGGTCTATAAGATATAAAGAATTACGCTTTTCAGCGTTTTTGTAAAATCATCCTCCCAAAGAGGCAAAATAGGGGTGATTTTTAAATTCTCATGTAATATTGTTTTTTTGTGTCTTCTTTTCAAGAGATTTCAGGGATTGGAAATAGTCACAGTCCGTATCTTGAATTAATATTGAGTCTTTATTTAATTAAATCGGCTCACTCTGTCAAAAGTTATTATAATTTAAAAGTCATAAACCAACCTTTATAATAAGTATGTATTACGTGGTCAATTGCGGCACTAAGTAGGTTTTACAAATTAATGGTGATAATGATAATAAAATGAATCATTCGTATTTTAAGGAATTTAGATTTATTAAAAAAACCGGACAAGGTGTGAGTAGGGCTTACGCCCTCAGGGTTCCGTCTCAAAACTGTGCTTTGCTCGGCTGACCGAATTCCCAAATCCGGATTGAAGGACAAGCTTAACTTTTCAATTAAAAAAGAACATAAAATAGATTGGAGAGTACCGAGTTAAATGAAATACAGTCTAAATGTTACTTCAAGACACGGCCTATGAATTTTTGATCCCAGATTGAAGAACAAACTTCACTTTGCAGTTCATAATAATAACAATAAATTAACAATTTTCGGATTTTTCTCTATATTTGACCTTGCTTCTCACCAAACTTCATGCTGCTGGGTCAACGCGAAGTACCAAATTGGCTTTGGTTTATTTGTGAGTGTCATATAAGGCATAAATGGCCGTATTTATTTTAATTCATTGACTTGGAAGTTTGATTTTCGTTACAAAATTGAAGGGACCGTAGATCTAAGTTTTTTATATCTATTTCAATTTGATGCCTCCACGCGTTCCTGAGAAAAAGGCTCTTGACAGACAACGAAGTCATCCTTTAAGGGTTTCAATTTTTCATTTTGAGTTACGCAACTCTAAAATCTGACTGTTACCTTTTCATGGCTGAACGGATTTAGTTGAATGGCATACGGATAGGCCATGACCTGGGTTAGGACATAGGATACTCTGAATCCCGGTAGTACGTACCCGTGGGATATTTTCCGACCTTTACACTGGCGAAGCCGCGGGCAATTATAGCTAGTATTATAAATGTAAAACTTAGTTCATGCTAAAATGGCTGAACGGATTTCGATAAAATTTGGCATATGAGTAGACCATGACCTAAAGAACGACATAGGCAACTTTTCATCCTGGATTGCAGACGAAATCGCGCAGTAGTAGTAGTAGCCGTAGTAGTAATAAATAATCATCCTGCAAAAATCTATACATCTATACATTATTACAAATTAAAGTCACTTTCCATGTCTGGCCCTCAAGTCTACTATTACAATAGTGTCAGAATGGTCTATCAATGATTTCTTATTTGTTGATTTTGACAAGTTTGGTAATCTACTAATATATTGGCGTCATTATGAATTTCCAATGGTCAGCCACTGACAGTCCATTGAAAGAAATGGCATCTATTGGTAATCTCGTACATAATGACAAATGTATGAATGACTTAAGCGGTAATCTGCTAAAACTGTGACAGTTCCTTTGATCAGTGACCTACCATGAGAATGTCATTGTGCGGTCATTGCTTGTAATTCGTTACGAGTATCGTGTTTGTGGAATACAATGATCAACCAATGATCGACCATTATGAATTTAGCAGATTACGAACTTTTAGCAAAATAACAATGGGATCGTGTTGGAATGACGAATTTATAAAAATAGCAGACTTGGGCCCCTGTCCGTGTGAGCGCTTAGTTCTTCTATACTACACAACAAATTTTGATGCGGTTTTCAGCAACATGTAATAAGAAACTATCCTTGCTTTAAAATTAAATACTAATCCTCAAAATAGATACAAATCCCCAAATTGACCTTAAAGTCGTTACCCCAATAACATAATCTAAAACTGTCTAATAAAACTACATATTTACAATATTTCAGAGATAAGGAAAATTATATGAAACATTAAGATATTTTGTCGTTAATTTATATTACTTTGCTAACATCAAATTCAATATTCTACAATCTACACCATACCACCACCTATTCTCCACATAATATTACTATTTATTCAGTATACTAATGCAATAAAACTAAAGTTACCTCAATTTACGGTACATCTCCAACAATTATATATTTCTTAACTGACATAGCCGTCGTACCGTCAAGAACGCCCGAACCAGAAGGCCGTTGTTCCGCCATTTTGACATATCTAATCTTTCGGATAATTTTGTTGCATAATGTGTGAATTGTTTATTGAATTTAATATTAATTAATCCAAAATAACTTATCGAATTTATAATACTTAATTTAATAATTTATTATGATTCTCAATAATTTTAATGTTATTGTACCTATCTACTGTGACTATAAAATTTGTACGCCACTGGCAAAACTTAGAGAGCCAACTGAATTTTTACTGAAGACCAAATGTCGGTATTGCCAGTACAATATCCAATAAAATAGAAACCTAATAATCATTTAGTGTTTATTCTGGAGAGTTTATGTGTATGAAAAAAAAAAGATAAAAAGAGAAGATTTTGATTTTTTGTATGTTTTTTAGTTACGCTTTCACGCTAAAATTGCTGTTATCTCAATGTTATGTCAAGTCGTACAAACCGTGCGTGCTAGTTAATAATAAACAAAAGACTGCAAATAATTACAATACGTATAATATTCCTTTGAACATAATTAATGTTCACTGGTTTCTTCGCCAACGAAAAAAAATCTAGAATGAAGTAATATCATAATACAAAGTAATTTCATATCAAATCACCAATCAGCCTCTAGGCACCATTACAATCCTCCAGTCATTAAATTTTCATACCAAAAATCATGAAAGAATATTTCATAATCAAAATAAATCCACCATATTTATAATTTCTGTCAAAAAACGTGAAGAACTTAGAAATAAATAACTCGAGGCGAGAGTTCGCCGTTCACTAGAATAATAAGGTCACTAGTGTTGCGGGGTGTTCGGCTTTCGGCTTTCGTCCTCGGCTAGTAAAATTGTTGTTGTTATATTTTTTTGTATATCTACTAAAATACTATAGGTTAGCAGATGCCCAGTGGTTAAACTCACCTCTCATGCACGAGGTTTCGCCTTTAAACCCAGGCAAGTACCTACCAATGTGATTTTTTCAATTGATATGTACTTTCTAAGTTTACTTGGACATCACTGATATTGGTAGAGGACTAGATCGTGAGAAAACCTGAACTTTTAATTAATATAAGTATAAAATCGCTAATTCGCCTTGAGCTATAACTTCTAGTTACAGCTCTATGTAAGCGGGCACACCCTTTATGCCTGGAGGCTTTATTTTCTTTTTTTAGATATTGTTTACGTTTAGTTATTTTTATTTCTGCTTGAGTATAGTTCTCGATGTTTTTGGTTGGTATATTGGCGTGTGCTAGCTGTCATATGGCTATTAATTTATAATTTAAATTGTGTTTTGCGTAATGTAAATTATCTTATAAATTATTGTATAGAATCATTTTTTTTCCCTAACTGAACAGACAGCTGTGCTGCTGGGGAGTTTGTTGCGCCACTTCTTCTTCCCAGCAAAAGCACTAGGAAGTTGTGAAGGGTGGGCGTTTTGTGGGACTGTCTTATGTAACTTTGACGTTCGAAAAGTGCTGATTCTCAGCCTAGTTTGAATAAATGACTGATGATGATTTTTTATAATATTTTTGTTATGTTATTGCAGTACCTATGTGCCCTTTTCGGAGCTTACAGGATTTTTGTATCACATTGTATAACATGAAACCATCGTAATAAAACAAGACTAATAATAGTGTAATTTTAATTGACCTAAACATAATGAAGTTAGTATGAACAGTTACCCCTTTATTTAATCAAATGACATGGGCAGCGATACGCCTCGCCGTCAGTGCGTTACGCCCACACTCAACATGTGGCCATTATGTGTATTAAGTTGTAGCTTTCCAAACTTTTACGATAATATCATTAAAATTAACAAAGGGTTGCTACAGGGCTCATGTAAAATGTATCAACATTCACAAATATTTATCGTATATTTTTTTTTGTCTGTTTAGGTATCCAACCTTACACCTTCCTTATTTAACAACCCTTACCTTTCGAATGCCGTAATTACAGAAACATTTAAAAAGCCATTGTGTCTCACGTAGATCTGGGTTCCGGCCATACGAAGGATTTTAAAGCAATGGTTATTAGAACCCTAAAAATTTCGTTTAAAACCCAAGACATTGGCTCAGAAATCAATCACCCAACCGCTGAGCTAATCGAATCATCAATTATAAGAAAAGTTTCGACAAACATTTTTTGTAAGACGGATTGCTGACTATTCTAACACAAAAATTGAAGACTGTTTATTCCATAGTTGCTCCAATTACAATTACAAATACAGGTCGCAGACAGAAACCTGAACAAAATGAAATCAAGTCCATGTGCTATCTTAGCTCTCGATTGGTTCCTTTCAACTGCTGGACAATAGGCGAGGAAACGATAGGGGAACAAACCATTCGCACAAAATACAGAGGCACAGAAGGTCGACTCCATACAACGAGCGAAAACGCTCGCACACATAGGCACGAATTAAGTAAACGACAGTCGGAGAGTTTATAAAAATAACTTTATTTTACTGACAGAGTGACAGTAAAGATAATAATAATCTAATCCTAAAGATACAAGGTTCTTATAGCTAAATTATGCTAAGACGACAATTGTTGCGTGACGACCATGTCCTACATTATAATTACTTATTCACTAGATTTGGAAGAAGCTGTATTGCTGACAAAGCTAATTGTAGTAGGGTTACCACACTTAACTCCTCCCTCCCTAAGAGAGAAATTATCTAAAGGCAACTGTGTAGTCTTTAGGGAATTTCTCTTACAAATTTTAAATAAGTCCCATCTATAAATAATGAAACCTATAACAGAAACTAAGATTATGACGTAAATACTTAGGGTCCATACACTGATATTGTCACTTGTTACACGAATATATGACTCGAAATCACTGACATTTTCACTGTATTTTGCTCGGTTCACTAAGTCCTTGATGTCACCTAAGTCCACCCCTCTAAGATCTATTTGCTTCGCCGGTGGGCTGACGTCACGACGGAGTTCGGGCATCTGTGCTGTTGGCAGGCTGAAGGAGACTGTGCTACTGTTCTCCGGCGTTGTAATGGAGATATCATTGATCTGCAGTGTGCAGTGCTGACTTGGTACTAAGATGTATGTACCTTGCAAGGTGTATTTCCTAGTTTCGTCGTCACAATGTTCCGTTGTCTGGATACTTTTTTCTGTATACACCAACCAGTGGCTTTCAGATATGGGTTGTATCTTGGTTTCTTCTATTTTCACCTGGTGTTGCTGGCAATCCGTGAAATTATGTTTTAGTAACATAAGTTGCTCGACGCATGTTTCCTCTGGGTACTGAAGTACGTTGTCTTCGGAGCAAAGGTATGTGAGGTCGTCTATTTCCTCGCAGCTGTCGACTACGGGCCTGTATTTCGACTTTTTCACCAGTAGGTAAGGATATTTTGGAATAATGACATAGGGTTTTTTTGTGGTAGGGTTAAAAATTGGAATAGGGATAACTTTATAATAGATATATGTGTTACTGTCTACTAGTGGGACTTCCAAAATAAAAACTATTTTACTACTATCTATATACCCCTTAATTTTTATACTACCCTCTAACTTAACTAAGTTATGAATATCTAATGGATAAACTAAAGTATGGTGCGTTTTGATGACCTTCAAAATATTAAATAGTTCCGTAGAGTTAATTATAGATTGATGTAATATGTGTATCTTGCTAAAGGCAATGGCTGTTTCTAGTTCATAAATGATGGTATAAATAGTACGAAAATTATTTAATATTTGGTGCATACTATTCATAATTGAAATCAAATTGGAGTATTTTGTTTGATTTTGAACAAGAGACTGAAATTGTTTAATTTTTAGATTTAAATGTCTAGTATTGAAATTGATATCGTCTGAAACATTAAGCAATTTATCAAAAGCCCTTTGCATTAACGATACCCTTCGTTCAACGGAATGTTCCCTTTTTCCTAGATTACTTATCTCTAAATCATACTTCCTAGCATCCTCATTATCTAAATTACCTGTTATAACTTTAACAAGAGAACCCAATGGATTTAAAATACCTCTTTTTGTTCGTCTTGACGGTAAAATCTGCTGTAACCTATCTTTAGTTAATTCTACCAGAGAATCTATCTGTACGGTTAATCCTATAAGTTCCCTATATATCTCGCTATTACTATTACAAATAATTTTTAACTTATTATATTCTTGTATATTATTCTCTAATTGAAGGGCTAGAGAGTTTAAATCTATTGTTTTTATGATGTCCCAGTGATTATTCTTCATCAGAGCCGTCCCAATCCTGATCGGAACTATCCCGGGATTCTGATCGATTTTCTGGATGTTCAAAGTTGTCCCTTGATCCACTAGGGCGAGAAGTATCGACCACCATCTGTAAAGGACGTTTTACGTTTTTTAATGCTACTCTCGTACGTCTATTTTTAAGCTTAACTGGGACTATGTTCCTGTCGACATTTCCCATGACAGTTGCTTTTTCAAAACGAGGCAACTCTTTAGCTTTTCTAGTCCTAGTATTTTTCATAAAAATTGTGTCCCCATCTACTACACTTGGTATATTATCTTCTCCTCCTTTCTTTTCCCTAACTAAACTTTTATTTCCAATCATCTGGCTGCTCAAGTGTTCGTAAAGAATTTTCAGTCTTTTACGATGGTCTTGTAAAATTTTCTGCATTAAGTTTTTATTCCTATCAATGTCAAAAATATTCCCTGACTCTGTATGTCCGAAAACTACCTCAAAAGGTGTGAAATTTGTGGCACTATGAATTGTGTTATTATATCCCATGATCGCGTATGTCATTACAGATGTAGCATCTAGGCTACTTTGCTCATACTTAGCTAATCTATATATTTCTATTATTGTAGAATGAAAACGCTCTACTATTGCCATTGAATTGGGATTATTTGGTGTTCCAATGTGCTGATCTATTTTATAAAGGTTCAACATTTCTTTGAGTAGTTCGTTATTGAATTCTGTGCCTGAATCACTACTTATCTTTTTGGGTGTTCCATACATACTAAAATATTTAATTAAGGCTCTTACTACCTCTGGTGTACTTTTGTTAGGTATGTAAATAGCTTGTCCTAACTTACTGAATGAGTCCACCACTGTCAGATATTGGTTCTTTTCAATGTATAACAGATCAATAAAAACTTCTTGTAATGGGCCGTCTGGAGTCTGTGTTAACTGTATAAATGGTTTCAGGGGTTTCCTGTCATACTTCATTTTTTTACATTCTTCACAGGCATTAATGATGGCAGTAACTGTTTCCTGCATCTTACTCCACCAGTATGATCTTTTTAATTTAATTAATGTCTCCCTAATACCCCTATGACATGTTTTACCCTGGTGATATTTTAAAACTAAATTCTTTTGCTCATCCTCATCTGTAACGTTCACCACTCTTTCAGTACATTCAACAAATTGTTGGGTTCCCTTTTTAAAGAGTGAAGTAATAACGTTGACAAAAGCTTTCCTATGGGAAGGGTCCTCGAAATATATGAAATATTTATGCTTGTAGTCTATGTATTCCTTAAGAAAATCCTTTACTAAATCCTGGTTATTTGTAGGTAAATGAACTTCCAGAATTTTTTGTTTGTCGTTAGAAATGTCTTTTACAGCCAAGCTATCTTTAAACCAGGTAAAAATGTGAATTTGTCTAGGCTTGGTGTCTATCGCTTCATTGAGGATAGGTATACCTTCATGCTCTCTATTGGATATAGAGTTAGCTGTCGCAGCATCGCTTTCGGAATCTGATATTTCAATAGTCTCTATTTCTGGTTCCTTTTTACTAAGTTTTATAATCTCATTAGTCACCTTATTTAAATGCTCCTGCAAGTTTCTTTCGTTTTCATCGACATTTACAATCATCGATTCACAATCATTTGTAACATTTATTTTGATGCGTGATAAGGCATCCGCATTTGTATTTTGTTGACCCTTTTTATAATGGATATCAAAATTATAGTCCTCTAACCGTAATCTCCACCTAGTTAACTTGCTATTTGGTTCCTTTAACGAATTAAGCCAGGCTAATGGTCTATGGTCGGTATAAATAATAAACTTTCTACCGTATAAATAGGGTCTGAAGTATTTGACCGCCCATATTATGGCCAATAACTCCTTCTCTATTGTGCTATATCTAGACTCTGTATCACTTAATTTCCTGCTAGCAAACGCAATTGGTTTATCTGAGCCTATGTTGCCCTGAGACAAAACAGCGCCAACAGCGAAATTTGATGCGTCGGTTGTAAGAATAAAAGGCTTGTTGAAGTCAGGAAATTGCAGTAAAGGTGCATTTGTTAGCAATTCTTTACATGTTTCAAAACTTTTCCTATATACATCATCTATTACTATACTTTTTCCTTTCTTTAGACATGCTGTAAGAGGTCCCGTTATCTTAGAGAAATCCTTGATAAATTTCCTATAATATCCTATCAGACCCAAGAAACTTTTTATCTCCGTGACTGTTTTAGGTATTGGGTATTTTAGGATAGCTTCTATCTTATCATTATTAGGCTTAAGGCCGTCTTTTGTAATTGTATGTCCTAGGTATATAACTTCTTTTCTTAGAAACTCGGACTTATCTAGTTGAACTTTTAGATTTGTTTTTCTAAATCGATCAAAAATTGCTTTGAGCTTACCGATGTGTTCCTGTAGGCTTGTTGAAAATATGATTACGTCATCTAAATATATTAGGCAATGTAACCCTTGCAACCCTCTAAGTACACTGTCCATTGCTCGTTGGAAAGTAGCAGGCGCTGTTTTTAAACCAAAAGGCATTCTGTTAAATTCATATAGCCCAAATGGTGTTGTAAATGCAGTTTTCTGCCTATCCTCTTCTTGGATTTGTAATTGATGATAACCAGAGGCGAGGTCCAAAGTTGAAAAATACATACTCTTTCCCAACTTATCAAAAAGGTCATTGATATTTGGCAAAGGGTATTTATCATCTATAGTTATATCAATTGTCAATTGGCTTCTAGCGAGAACGGTCGCGTCATACACGTTCTTGCACAAGTTCGCGCTCGTGTAAAACTGTTGACGCAGCAACATACTCCGGCGCGTCTCGACACGGTCGCCGCGATGACCTACATACCGCCCTAAGTGAATCATGTGTAATTGTGCAAATAAACGATAAGTTATAGTTTTTAATATTATACTACTCAATTATGTCTTCACCAAACAAAATAGTTCTCAAAACTGAACTCGAGCATAAGTTGTACAACAGATACATCGAGGAACAGAATGAGCGCCTCGAACTACAAAAACTAGTGAAAGACCTCAGTGGTCAGATAGAATCTCTGCAACAACAGCTGAAACTCATTCAGGAGCAAAAGAATGTTCCTTCACAGAAGGAACAGTCAACGAACGACAAGCCCCAAAATGCAGTCGAATATGGGACTGACGAGGAGGAACTTGCCCGAGAAACCGAGTGGGTACGACAAAAAAGTAGGAAGAAAAGGAAACTGAACACTTCGCTATCTCCTCCTTCTCAAGGAGGAAACTTAAATGAATCTCAGGCCGGCACGAAACCCGAGAAACCAAAAGAAAAGAGGGCACCACAACCTCCACCAATCATAGTCGAAAACATCAAGAACTACCAACAGTTCTACGACCTTCTTTTGACTAGTCTAAACGGTGATTCATTCATTGTAAAAATGATGAACGGGGACACGGTTAAAATAAACGCCAAGGATGAAGACTCATATCGAGCGGTATCAAAATTATTGTTGCGAAATAACTGTCTCTGGCACTCGTATGAGAATAAACAGGACAGACCGATACGAGTTATGGTCAAAAACCTGCACTCATCATGTCTGCCGAACAGAATAGTCGAAGAGCTGAATGCTAAAGGTTATAAAATTCAGGATGCCGTAAATAAACTAAGCTGGAGGACTAAGGAACCTCTTAACATGTTTATGTTATCATTCCAAAAAGATGAGAACATAAACAATATCTACGGTATTAAGGCCATATTAGGTTGTAAGGTAGACGTACAGCCTTTAAAAACATCAAATTTAATTCCTCAGTGCAAAAGGTGTCAAGCATATGGCCATACACAAAAATATTGTTCAAAGGAACCAAGGTGTGTGAAGTGCACTGGTAAACACCTCACCAAGGACTGTACAAAATCAGTAGATACAAAACCTAAATGTGTTCACTGTGGCGAGCCTCACCCGGCTAACTATAGAGGATGTATTGTAGCTAAAGAACTACAACAAATGAAAAATAAAGCCTCCAAAAGAAAAGTAGCTACGCCTAACATCCCGGCCTCTGGTGCTGAGAGACAACAACCATCACGTTCTACTCACAGAAAGGTAGCAAATAATGTGTCCTTTGCGCAAATGACAAAAGGACCGCAACCACAGTCACAGCCAACGGTGCTCCCAAATTCTGTAAGTACTAATACAGATGAAAATATTAATAAAATTTTAAGCATGTTAACTTCTTTTGACCAAAGGTTGAGGAACATAGAAAGTAAACAATTACCTACTCATTCAAACCAAAAATGAAAAACACACTAAAAATTATGACGTGGAATGCAAACGGACTCCTGAAACACCGAAACGAGTTGCAGGCAGTCTTAACAACAGAGCAAATTGATGTATGCCTCATTTCAGAATCTCATTTTACGAGAGAATCTTTTATTCACATAACAGGCTATAACATATATCACGCACTGCATCCCAACAACAAAGCGAGTGGTGGCAGTGCCGTCATTATTAAAGATAACATCTACCATTACTTGGAACACAAATGCGAAGAACAATTTGCACAAACTGTAGCTGTTGTGGTCAGAACCAAACATCATGATATTACCATATCAGCTGTATATATTCCACCTAAGTATGCGCTGAAAACAGAGCAGTACAGGAATCTATTGAAAGCTCTAGGAAACACATTCATATTTGGAGGTGACTTTAACGCAAAGAACACACATTGGGGGTCTAGGCTAACTAATACGAAGGGTAAGGAATTGCTATGTGCTATCAGAGAAATCAAGTGCAATGTGATTTCAACGGGCAAACCCACTTACTGGCCTACCGATATTAGAAAAACACCAGATTTGATAGACTTCTTCATTTATAAGAATTTGTCAGCTGCATACCTTAACATAGAAGAAGGATATGATATGCATTCTGATCATTCACCCATTATCTTAACTCTAAGCGAGACAATAATACAAAAAGAAAGCAGTCCAACCTTAGTGAACAAAAACACTGACTGGGAGAGCTTTCAATTTGATTTAGACCACTGTATAGACCTCAAAGTATCCCTCAAAAACAAACAGCAAGTAGATGACGAAGTAGCAAAATTTATTACCGACATCCAACGTTGTGCCTGGCGAAATACACCTGACATGAAAAGAAGAGTTGCAACTCAAAGATATCCACTGGAAATTAGAAATCTAATAGCCATAAAGCGAGTCCAGCGACAAAAGTGGCAACAATTTAGATATCCGCCTGATAAAACTCTGCTAAATAAACTCACAAAAAGGTTAAGTAGAGCAATTCAGGAATTTCACGATGAGACAACAGATTACCTTAGTCAACTGTCAAGTAATGGCACATCTGATTACTCACTATGGCAAGCCACTAAAAGCTTAAAAAAGCCTATCAATCACGTTTCACCTATTCAAAAACCAGATGGCGAATGGGCCAAAAATAATGAACAGAAAGCGACTATATTTGCAGAACATCTAGAGCAAACTTTTCAAACGAACAGCGAGGAAAGCTCTGAAAATATAACACTGGACGCGACTCACCATGACAACATAGAAATAAAACTTGTTACTCCAAAAGAAGTTAACAACATTATCAAAAATTTGGCAAAAAGGAAATCTCCGGGATACGACCTAATCACTGGAGAACTCCTACTGTTAAGGAAGCACACTAAATACCTACCTAATAAACTGATTATTGTTAGTAAGTACATCTGCACATGTTAAAATAGTATCAAGTCGAATCATGTGTGGATATTAATCAAGTCGGGACATGAAGTCCAGTAGGTAGCATCAAATCTGGAAAGTTTTGGTCCAGTTCTAACATGTCAACTAATATAGAATGTTTCGAATAAATGATCCGACAAGTTAGAACAAGAAAGTCTAGTAAAATCAAAGATTCCTGACACAAAATTAGGTCTCTAGCAATAACCAATGTACCTATAGACACCGACTTAACTAAAAGATGTGTTAGACATTTGTCCGTGTCTACAGGTAACTAAAAATACCTTATTTTCTCTTGTTTACCTGTCCTTATGTAATAAAAGGTATATAACTCCGTTGTCAGTCATAATACAATGTTTTGATTATGACCACAACACTGACTAGACTATTTCCCACCTGAATACCTATTTAAAACAATGAGAATACCTATCTGTGTTTATAATTACGTAATCCATTGTTCTAGAAGTAATTATCATGTCATAACTTGCACCTGCGCAACCCTGCCTCCCTCATTCGTGTAAACACCCTCGTCATAGCAAAATGGGAAATACCCAGCTATACCCCGACCCTCTGTCGCGTCCCTGAATAGCGAACTGCCCTGATGTATAGGAGCAAATTATTGTGTTTGCACAAATGGTACCCGCTACTTGCCCTATAGTAAAAATCTACTTAAGGTATCGGGTCTAATTTTACAATTGTAGTTGCCTAGTACTAGTTGCCTAGTACTCTCTTAGAAAGTCTCAGAGTCTTAGTCAGTTGAGCTTTAACTTCGTTCCTACAAACATCTCGCTACTTGAGATATAAATTCGTGCTGAATAAAGTATTAAATTCGGATTACATCTAGCTCTAACCTTTGTCTGTATTACTGTTGTGTATTTTAAATATATTGTGTGTGTGTTTTATGTGCAATATACGTGGATCTATTACATTAGCTGCTTGTGGTTTTTCTACTGTGCCAAACCTTACAACAAACCGCCCCCTTCAAACGACATAAGCTGGTCGTTTACATTTTGGTCATTCGACAGCCGGATATCGTTTACATTTTGGTCCTTCGAGCCGGATATCGTTTACATTTTGGTCCTTCGAAAGCCGGATAAGGTTTCAAGTAACCATGAGTCAGCAGGGCTCCATCACAACACGCAGCAAGCTAAGGAAGCTAGCCGAACAGCAAGAAGCACGTAAGGATGACATCACAACGGACACCGGGTTGCAGTCCGATAGGGGACCAGGTTCGCCGTCTGTGGCGCCGACCATGGCATCAATGGATCGCCGGAAATCGCCGCGAAGCAGAGCTTCATCCTCACATAGCCGCAAGAGAGTCGATTTCTTAAGAAAAAGAATCGAATACGAGGCCGAAAAGGAAAGAATCATCCTAAATGAAAGCCTAATCAAGGAAAGAGTGGAGGCCCACAAGGAACGAGTCCAGCTAAATGAAAACCTCCTCAAGGAAAAGGAAAACCTCCTTAAGGATAGGGAAAACCTTCTCAAGAAAAGAGTGGAGGCCGACATTGCCGAGATAGAGGCAGCTACCGAGAGCGAAGACGACGCCTCCAATTCAGACGCGAGTACAGCACAGCGGGTCGACCAGTGGATAGATACGACGCCGCAAGTTGGCCAACAGGAAACAGTGTTGCGTAATCCAGTTAGTGTTTTACGGCAATCGAGTACAGTGTTGTGTCAACCGGATGCAGTGTTGTGTACCCCGTCTGCGGAGCGCGGGCCCATGGAAGTGGCCGCGCCCCGGATCCCTACCGTGAGTTATTCACAAACCGTAAGTACGCTTGATCCGACTACATACCGTAATAATGTGTCGCACATACTAGGTACACCCGTGCCGGTACCGTATTCAAGTACGATACCTAAAGCACGGACGTATACACCGATGCCTACCGAGAGAGTTACGTCCCGATTACCGACCAATAACCCCGTCTTTACCACTCTGGCCGCAAGTGGACCTCGCGTTTCGATACCCGAGACGGATTCACAGCGGCAGTTGAAGTACGGAGATGATGTTAAAGAAAGACGGCGGGAGTCTTCGGTTGAAAGGGAACACGCGTTAGATAGGCTGGCAGAGGCAATAACCAGTATGGGGAGACCGCGACCGGTACCGCGACAGGCGTACGAATTACCACATTTTAGTGGTGACCCATCCGAGTGGATATGTTACAAAAATATGTACTGGGATACCACTCGGCAGTACAGTTATAAAGTTCACGAGAACTTAGCCCGGCTTAGAACGTCTTTACACGGCGAAGCTAGAACCTCAGTGGAGGATTTATTAAGTTCAGGTACGGATCCCAACGACATAATGCACGCGCTCGATCAAGAATATGGTCACCCGACTTTAATATTACAAAGCGCGTTACAAAAGATTAGGGACCTACCTAGAATATCGGAAAGCTGCCGCGAGCTTAGAAAGTTCTCGTCAACCGTGCGAAATGTAGTAGCCCTACTTAAAAATATTAAAGCTGACGGCTATCTTAACAATCCACAACTAGTTAGCGAGCTATTAAACAAGCTAACTCCTATACAACGCGCGCGGTACGGGGACTTTGCCATGGGGTTAGATAACGTGCAGGGGGTGGACCTAAGAGTCTCACCTAACCTAGAATACTTATCTCACTTTTTAATACAATTAACGCATACAACGTCGTATTATTTACAGCCATCTATAATAGAACCTAGTGCTTCTAGGCCCCCAATTAGGCAACAGGAACAAGTCTTCGGTCAACGACCCATGAATACCGCGCGTCAACTATTCAGTAGGCCACAGCTGACTCATAAGATAAATACACAGAGTGATGAGTCTAGTATCGTACCTAAGAAATGTATCGTATGTCAAAGTGAACATACTATAGAAAAATGCGATACTTTTAACAAAATGACAGTTCAACAGCGATGGAACATCGTAAAAGAATTAAACACGTGTTTCAAATGTATAGTAAACAAACACAACAAAAGGTTTTGCCGCGCTGATAAATGCAAAAAATGCGGTTTTTCCCACCATACATTATTGCATGCCGATAAGCAATACAATGCGAGCGATAAGCAGGTAGATAAGCCCGAAACCATAACGAACATCGGTGAATGGCATGCTTCTGCATTGTTAAAAATAATCCCAATAGAATTGTGTCATGACAAAGACAACAATAGTCATTGTTACGCATTACTGGATGGTGGTGCAACCGTCTCCTTGATAGATAAGACCATTGCTACTGGTTTGAAGGGCCCAAGTATACCCCTTTCATTGAAGACAGCGGGCGGTCACGAGATCACTGACCCAACGTCGCGAGCGGTTGAAGTAAAGGTCAAAGGGCCAAACGGACAGTGCCACAACATTAAATGTCGCACTATACGTGATTTAAATTTGCCTTCTCAAACCGTGACCACCGCAATGCTTAACGACAATGCCCACCTCCGCGACCTGGGATGCGTGGAAATGAGGGGCGCCAAACCGCTAGTATTGATCGGGCAGGACAATTGGCAGCTAGTTGTAGGCCGGGACGTCCGTCAAGGAAAACCCGGTAAACCAGTTGCCTCCCTTACCGAGTTAGGTTGGGTCATACATGGTCCGTTCGGCCATAACAATTTAAAAGGCGAACAAATTAACTGTACGGCAGTTTCCCTGCCTGACCTGCATGACCCAGTTAAATCTAGCGAAGCGATAGGTATTTCTGAGAACGTACGTAAAAACCAATCAGATGAAAGAGCCTCAGAAATACGAGATAAAACCAACCACCGTGTACCAGATGAATCACAGTGGGCAGTAGGTTTGTTACGGAAACATAACAACATAATACCTACCAATTATAACGGTAACCCTTTGACAGGACCCGACCCATTATTATTATTACCTTTTCAAGAAAAGGAAGCCGAGACTTGTTTCGCTCGGCTTAATAACCTGCCTCGCCTGGAACAGACAAAAATACCAGGGTTGTATGGGCTAGATCTAGACAAGGATCTAGATCTAGATTTACAAATGTTTAGCGACGCAAGCGAACAAACATGCGCAGCGGTCGCGTACCCAGTGGGCTACCGAGATAGTAACCAAGCGTCAGTGACGATGTTAGGTAGGGCTCGCGTAGCCCCACAAAAAGTAGTCTCAATTACAAGGCATGACTTACAACCAGCCTTATTAGCTAGACTATCGGACCGAGGCAACTGGCACTGGGTTCCTTCCGCGGACGACCCCGCGGGCAAAGCAACCAGGTCGTCTTGGCCCGAGAACCATACGGCGTGGCTGTGCGGCCCCCCGTTTTTATGTGTTCCACAGGAGCGGAGGCCGGTGTGTCGAGAGGCTGAGTCAGCAGAAGTGGACTTGGAGCACATTCAGCGGGTCCACTCTACAGCAGCGACGCCGGCGCACGCCTACCGTGCGGCGCCACTTCTCAGCTACGAGCGCTACACGTCGTGGGCGCGTAGGAAACGCGTCACGGCACAAATACTCAGCTTTGTCGGCCGATGTCGTAAGCGTCGGCCAACACAAGATCTACAGCAGCGCGATCAAGAGGAAGCTCACAACCATCTCACAAGGTTGTGCCAGGATAATAGCTTCAGTGAAGAACGCACTACGAAGCACGCTCAGGAAGCGTGCCCCACGTGAGGAGGTCCTTTACACCCTCCTCACAGAGGCCGAGCTCATCATAAAAAAGCCGGCCTCTCAGCTACGTCTACGATGACCACAACCAGCCCGTGGTCCTGACGCCGAACCACCTACTCCTTGGCACTGCGTCCGGGAGCACTCCGTTCGCGCCGGGAGACATCAAGGACGTCGACTCCCGCTGTCAGTGGCGGCGTGTGAACGCGCTCGCCGACATGTTCTGGCGTCGGTGGCTACGGGAGTACCTACCTACTCTACAACGTCGAGAAAAGTGGACAAATAACGTACGTACCAAATGTGAGTGTCAACGACGTAGTGGTTATCGTAGATAACACAAAAAACCGAAGTGAGTGGACTAAAGGAATAGTCAAAAATGTGTATCACGGAAGTGACGGGATAATCCGTGTAGCTGACGTAAGAACAATAAATGGGGTCCTGCGTCGGCCCATTGTCAAATTAATTGTGCTTCCCACCGTCCATGTGTAATGCGGCGGAACCCTTTTACAGGGGGTGGAATGTTAAGGAAGCACACTAAATACCTACCTAATAAACTGATTATTGTTAGTAAGTACATCTGCACATGTTAAAATAGTATCAAGTCGAATCATGTGTGGATATTAATCAAGTCGGGACATGAAGTCCAGTAGGTAGCATCAAATCTGGAAAGTTTTGGTCCAGTTCTAACATGTCAACTAATATAGAATGTTTCGAATAAATGATCCGACAAGTTAGAACAAGAAAGTCTAGTAAAATCAAAGATTCCTGACACAAAATCAGGTCTCTAGCAATAACCAATGTACCTATAGACACCGACTTAACTAAAAGATGTGTTAGACATTTGTCCGTGTCTACAGGTAACTAAAAATACCTTATTTTCTCTTGTTTACCTGTCCTTATGTAATAAAAGGTATATAACTCCGTTGTCAGTCATAATACAATGTTTTGATTATGACCACAACACTGACTAGACTATTTCCCACCTGAATACCTATTTAAAACAATGAGAATACCTATCTGTGTTTATAATTACGTAATCCATTGTTCTAGAAGTAATTATCATGTCATAACTTGCACCTGCGCAACCCTGCCTCCCTCATTCGTGTAAACACCCTCGTCATAGCAAAATGGGAAATACCCAGCTATACCCCGACCCTCTGTCGCGTCCCTGAATAGCGAACTGCCCTGATGTATAGGAGCAAATTATTGTGTTTGCACAAATGGTACCCGCTACTTGCCCTATAGTAAAAATCTACTTAAGGTATCGGGTCTAATTTTACAATTGTAGTTGCCTAGTACTAGTTGCCTAGTACTCTCTTAGAAAGTCTCAGAGTCTTAGTCAGTTGAGCTTTAACTTCGTTCCTACAAACATCTCGCTACTTGAGATATAAATTCGTGCTGAATAAAGTATTAAATTCGGATTACATCTAGCTCTAACCTTTGTCTGTATTACTGTTGTGTATTTTAAATATATTGTGTGTGTGTTTTATGTGCAATATACGTGGATCTATTACATTAGCTGCTTGTGGTTTTTCTACTGTGCCAAACCTTACAACAAACCGCCCCCTTCAAACGACATAAGCTGGTCGTTTACATTTTGGTCATTCGACAGCCGGATATCGTTTACACCTACATAATCTGCCACGTAAAGCAATTGTGAAACTTACAACCCTTATCAATGCCACATTTCGGTTAAAACATGTGCCTAGTATGTGGAAAGTTGCTGAAGTTATCATGATTCCTAAACCTGGAAAACCACCTCGAGAAATAACATCATACAGGCCCATATCACTCTTACCAATTATATCCAAATTGTTCGAAAAACTACTACTCAGGCGTTTAAAACCTATTATAGAAGACAGAGAACTGATTCCCAACTACCAATTCGGTTTTAGAGAAAAACACTCCACAATAGACCAAATACATAGGATAACCAATGTTATTGAAAAAACATTAGAAGATAAGAAAGTTTGTTCTACAGTATTTCTAGATGTAGCTCAGGCATTTGATAAGGTATGGCATGGAGGCCTAATATATAAGTTAAGTAAAATGCTCCCAAAACAATTTGTGGATATTTTGGAATCCTATTTAACTGAGAGGACATTTAGAGTGAGACATGAGGATGCTTATTCAGATATCAAACAAATAAAAGCTGGTGTACCGCAAGGAAGTGTTCTTGGACCTATCCTGTACCTATTGTACACCTGCGATATCCCTGAAACCAATAACAGCGTCATTGCTACTTTTGCAGACGACACGGCTATCATGGCTACAGGTGTCACTCACACAGAAGCAGTGGAGAAGGTACAAACTGCCGTTAATGCCATCACCGATTGGACAAAAACATGGAAAATCAAATTAAATGAATCTAAATCGACACATATCGACTTCACAAACCAAAGACCTAATTATACACCAGTATATATTAACAATCGTGTAATACCACACGAAAATACGGCAAAGTACTTGGGCATGACGCTAGACGCAAAACTTCGCTGGAAGGCTCATGTCAAAAAGAAACGCCAGGCGTTAGACCTTCGCTATAAAAATATGTACTGGCTACTTAGCAGATATTCTAACTTGTCAGTGTATAACAAAGTACTTTTATACAAGCAAGTACTCATGCCAGTATGGACATACGGCATTCAACTTTGGGGATGTACAAAACGGACTAACGTTGATATCATACAAAGATTCCAAAATAAGGTACTTCGGGCTATAGTAAATGCTCCCTGGTACGTCAGAAATGATGACATCCACCGAGACCTTGGAGTGGATCTTGTAACTGAAGTTATAAAAAAACACGCCGAAGCACACGAGCAGAGGCTTCTTCATCATGTGAACGTCGAGGCTATCCAGCTACTTGACACCACAGACATAGTGAGAAGACTAAAAAGAACTAAACCATTTGAGTTAGTTTAGTAAAGTTAGTGTAATGCAGTGCAGTGCAGTGAGTGCTTCGCTACGTTTAAAGAACACGTGAACAAAGTGTCTTTCAACTTAATAGAGACTATAAGAAAAGTGCCAATGGACACATTCTTAATTTTGTATAAGGTTTAGCAAATTAAGTTAAATTTAGATTACTTATTAGCCTCAAGGTCTAGATTGTAATTGTATGAGTAACCGTTTATTAGCGAGTACTTCATAATGAAAAAAAAAAAAAAAAAAAAAAATCTATAGTTATATCGTTTAATCGTCTATAATCCACTACCATTCTCCATTTCTGTTGACCTGACGCGTCTAACTTTTTGGGAACTAAGTGAACTGGTGCACTCCAAGGAGAGTTTGATTCTCGGATTACATCGTCACCTAACATCTTATCTACTTGACGCCTAATTTCTTCTGTTTGGGCTGGCGGTAACCTATACGCTTTGGCGTTAATTGGATCTTCGTTCGTAGTTCTAATCCTATGCTTGACGTCATTCGTAAAAGACAACGGTATGTCCTCACAATAAAAAATATCCTTATATTCTTCACAAATATTCCGTACCATGTTTCTTTCTTCCTCATTCATGTGATTTAGTCGTAATTTGCTAAGATTTTTTAATAACAAATCACCCAATCCATCCCGTTCGCTTAGGTTATTAACTGCTAAGTCGCTATCATTACACTGCTCTACCTTAAATGGACTAGTGACCTTAAGGATCATTTCTTTGTTTTTACAATTTTGAATAACCGTATATGCAAACCCATTAATGCAGTTTACTAAAGCACAGGGCATCCTTATTCCATCGGTTAATTCTTTATAATCCAAAATGGCCTCGCCATAAGTTAAATTAACTGGAAGGTTAACTTTTACTTCACAACGTGCTGGCAAAACATATGTAAATGTTGACGAATAGACGAACGGTATGTTTGTTGTTTTTCTGCACAACGTTGACGTTTCGTAGTCAATTTTTGCGCCCAATTGTTTCATTAGATTACTTCCTATCAAACCATCGTAGTTACTATCCACATCGTAAAGATAAAACTTATGATTCTCAGAACATTTAAAAATGTTAGGTAATTGTGTACAAATAACTTGTGTATGTTCGCTAATACCATGTGTGCTAACGACATTAAAACGCTCATTATACATATTATTTCTAAAGTATTGATTCGCTACATTCGGTCCGATAAAAGACCGAGTGCTGCCAGAGTCTAACATAAAAACTGCATTTCCTAACTCAGGAATTATAATATATGGCAAAGAACGAAAACTAGTACAATTTAAAACTATGTGCTCTCTCTGTTCGAGGCCCTTAGATGAAAATTTTCCGCCCATACGGGTTCGTCCGAAGTACTTGGTTGTAGTTCCCTTTCAAACGCAAACTGATTATTATTATCGAATGAATCATTGTTTGTATAATTGACACGTCTAGAACTCGCAGTTCGCATAGTAACATCGGTGTTTGCACTTGTATTTACAACCGGTGCATTATGTGCCGACGTCCATCGCCGGTCATGCTGACTCGGCGTCCTTGCGGTTGACCTAGTCTGTGGCGGAATTCGATTTTGTGCAAAATGCGAATTCCTTGATTGAAACGATGTGTTCGCTAAACCTGACTGGCTTACATTATTTTGTGAACTATGAGGTATATTCGGATTTGCCTGTCTTATTTGTGAATTATGTGATTTTTGAAAATTGTTATTATGGTTTTCCGTAAATTTCCTTGGCGGCTTATTTCTGCTATTTTTCAGATCATAAACCGTTTGGAAGTTTTGCTCTTCTAATACAACCCTTAAGGCATCCTCCAACGTCGTTACATTTCTCAATCGTACTAGCCTAACTAAATACGCTGGTAAATTGTATAAAAAAACATTCAGCGACGAATTAGTATAAATGTGCTGTTTGGCTTGACGTACATTGATATTGCTTATCGTTTCGTTGGTTTTTGCAATAAGAATACTACGTATGTTTTGTATCCTATGGCAAAAATCTACATTACTTTCATTTTGGTTAATTTTCAACGATTCCAACTCCAATACTAAACATTCTTCGGTCCTAGGATCCCCGAAATGTTGTACTAATAAATCTTTTAGTTCGTCCCAATTATTTATTTGATCCCGCTCTCCTACTAGGTTCGCGGCTTTATCCGAAAGTTTACTTGTTACGACGTGATATAAGTATTCGTTCTGAGCATCTCCTCCTCGGAACTTATTTAATATATATTCGCATTTCTTAATGAACAGTGGGAGTTGTCTAGCATCGCCACTAAATTCCGGAATAATGCTAGTCATTGCTGACGGAATTGGTACGATCTGATCCATTGTTATTGAAACACGAAACGCTATACACCCGGAAAATACCTACTTAGTGACACAGTTTAATACGAAAATTGTATCGTAATGAACTGTAGGTACTAAACAATTATGCCTACCTAAATGCTTTTTCACGAGATTTGTATCGTAATGACAAAAATGTACAAAACTAACTATATCTACCTATTTATTCTATCACAAAAGTTCTATCGCAATAAAATATATTATGTAAGTTACCCGGTTATTGTCTGACCCCTAATAACACAAACACATATATCTAATCAAAGAGGAAATCATAAAGGAAAACAGAAAGGATAGTGAAAAAGTTCTACTCACAGTCCCGAAGTTACTCCCATCTCCTCCTTGGACTATTATCACCACACTCAGCGTCAGCCTCTCGATGAAGTTGCTCAATAAATTTATTTGTTCGGCGATCTCTGTTAAACTGTTGGAACAGACGTCACAGCAGATTGTAGAATTTTATACTATACTGAGTGACTACAGAGATCCTACCGGCTGCGCCAATTAAGTAAACGACAGTCGGAGAGTTTATAAAAATAACTTTATTTAACTGACAGAGTGACAGTAAAGATAATAATAATCTAATCCTAAAGATACAAGGTTCTTATAGCTAAATTATGCTAAGACGACAATTGTTGCGTGACGACCATGTCCTACATTATAATTACTTATTCACTAGATTTGGAAGAAGCTGTATTGCTGACAAAGCTAATTGTAGTAGGGTTACCACACTTAACTCACGCTTCACGTACAGTTAGTGCAAGCGCACTCGCAACTGGGATTTGTTTGAGCCGGCCTTCTGTATCTATCTACATATTTCGTTCCATTCGGCCTTCGGCCTCCCGCCCATCCTTAATTGCGTTTTTCCGCAAAATAACTCAGTCGCTAATTGCAAGGCTTTGAAACTTCATTAGTACGCAAAATGAATTTTTATTTCTTCTTTATTTTTATACATCGGTATGGTTAATAGGTTTACATTTTTTAAGGTGGTGGTCCCTTATTTTTGTGATTGGTATTTTAAGTGATGGACTTGATTTGACCAACCCCTCTATTTTTGTTGGGTACCTACATTTTTGGTAGACGACGGTGATTTTTTGATGGAATCAGTCAGTAAGGTCAGTAAGGGCGACAGCTAACTGAATGTAATATCCGCAGTTAGATTAGTATTATTTTAGTTTTTTTTTGTCTGGGCCCGCGTGGTGGATTACAGATTAGAGACCTTTGACCCAGTATTGGAAACGTTATAGGCTGATTATAGTGATCAGCAAAAAAAGGGAATTCCTAAACGCGTTGCTGCTCGTAGTAGTGAAGGCAGTGTTGAAATGTACGTATCAGCATTTTGATAGGCGGCAGGTATGGGAATGGGTCATGGGATAAAATATTCTGCTTTTTAAAAGTACCATAATACTGCTTACTAGGTTATTACAATAGTTTCAGTGAATTTCCATATCGCCAAACGGAACCTATTACTAAGCCTCCGCTGTCCAACCGTCCGTCCGTCCGTCTGTCCGTCTGTCTGTCAGCGGGCTGTATCCCATGAACAGTAATTGGTAGACAGTTGAACTTTTCACAGATTGTGTATTTCCATTGCCACTATAATAATTAATAACAAATACTTAATAATGATTAAATAAAGTTGGGGGTCATACAAGAAACGTTGGGGTGGTTGGTGGTTGGGGTTAACAAATTCACTAAGTACCTACCGAAGTTAGTAATAAATATAATTATAATTAAGTAGGTACAAGTTCCTCAGTAGACCCCATAATAATCGACAAATGAAAACCTTAATCTTATAGACTGACCGCTAAAACCACGTCCTCATATAACAAATAATAAGAAGAGCAATAAATAGTAACCCGCGCCCGCTGAGGACCGAATGGACCGATCGCATCGAATTATAACAACTAACTTACTAACATCCCGGATTATGTAGTTAGCGGGTTCTGAGTTAGCGGGGTTGCCAGTAACGGATAAAAAAAATCTACTGAAATTATTTTATTGAAATTGTAAGAAAGTAAGTATTGGAATTTACATTTTGTTGTTAAATTGAAAATAAGACGTACCTGAGGGCCCAATCAAGTGGCAGTCGCTTTCAAAGCGACATAGGTTGGAGGTTTGGGTATTTCTACAGCGACTTCCAACAGGATTGACATAAGCTTTTTGCTAGCTTATGTCAATCAAATACATTTTTGAATTCTCCGTCTCCGTTTTTGCTGATTGAATGTCTGATGTTAAAACTGTTGTGGTAATAACAATTTTGAATATTTGTTCTCTATTAATGAGACGATCTTTTTAACTAACGAACACTGAAATTCTGCTTTGGGTCAAAAGTAAAAAATATGCTTATTGCAGTTACTACCGCTTCCGATGTGACATCATTTGTCAAACATTGGCCCAATTAGCTGCTTTTATTTTATCAAATGCCTACGATAGGATATAATTTACAAACAAAGCCTAACTATGTAGATCATTTTTTTTTACCCTTTCGATGATTATTATCTTCACTAGCTGACCCGCGCAACTTCGTCTGCGTCACAGAGTGGTTTAAGTAATGAATTTTCCCAGTTTTTTCGCAACATTTTTCATTGATGTGCCGCTCCTATATCATCATAATAGTCATAGCGTTGCCCACGACTTCGTCCGCGTAAATATCATTATCGTGGTTGGATAAATAATATTACTATGTCCTTCGATCTTCGTCAAAATCGGTTCAGTAGTTTAGCCGTGAAAACGTTACAGAGAGACAGACAGACAGAGTTACTTCAAAAACTGTTATGACATAGCTGTACCAGCGTTTTGATGAAAAACCTAAAAAAATGGAACTATAGTAAAAAATGGCACGGGAACAGGAATAATAAAGGAACGTTGGGTAAAAAAAAGTACTGGGGTTCTTATAAAAATGTGGGTAAATAAATTAAAGATTATATAATTTGTAGTTTTTTAAGGTATTTTAAAGTACTTCAGAGTAAATGATATTTTTTAGTTTTATTTTCTTGTGGTAGAAGAACATACTGATTTTCTCCGCAACCTGATCTTGATAACGCGACATATAGTTTGTCCATGTGAAAAGCAGTCTTAACGTAAATCGATTCCTACGTGTTTAAATGTTTGCCCCTGTGCTTTATTAATTGTTACGACAAAAGATACCTTAACGGGAAATTGAATTCTTTTAAAAATTAAAAGGTAAATCACTGGGAATCATTGGGATGCGAGGTATTAGCACTGTTTGACCAACTGCTGGACCAGTCAAAACTAATGCAACTCGCAGAACTACCGGACGGCGGTAGGCCAGCGCCCCTTCCCCTCACCCGCCGGCCAGCGTCCCTCCCCCTCACCCGCCGCGTCTTGCGCGTCATGCGCACGTGAACCCGCACATATCTATTTATTTTGTTGCGGAGTTCTTTTAAAATTATTATATCTCCTAAGATATTCATTGAAATCAAGTGATGTCACGGACAATTTTGTTTATATTTAAATACTTGTGATTAATAACATATTTATTTGGCTATGGATTAATATTATGTTGATAAAACTCCTTCGTAAATAATGCATTAATTTCGAACAAATTTGATTACGATAAAAAAGGTTATATAGTGAGTCAACCTTAAAAGATAGACATATAACGTCGCGGACTTTTTTTTAGAACTTTTAAAGAGGAACAATTCCGTCATACATAATATTTGCGTAACTTAAACCGTTTACGCAGCGCACGCAACGGAAGCTCTCAAAAAGGAATATTTTTTCCCGTTTTTGTAACATTTTTCATTTATGCTCCGCTCCTATTGGTTGTAGCGTGATGTTATATAGCCTACAACCTTCCTCGATAAATGGACTATCTAACACAAAAAGAATTTTTCAATTGCAACCAGTAGTTCCCGAGATTAGCGCGTTCAAACAAACAAACAAACTCTTCAGCTTTATAATATTAGTATAGATTATAGTTATTTGAACATTTCCCTCAATCATCATAATCATAATTCTTCTACACTTATCCCAATTTCTTTGAAGTGCACCGTGTCTTGTTCTTCCATACTCGTACATCCCCAAATATGGGGAAAAAATTCTAACATGGCAACTTGGAAACTTGGTGGCAGACAAGTTGGCAGAAAATAATTCCTTCACTGTAGTTTTATTAGCGGGGCGTGTCTATTGGTGGTGAACGTTTTGTGAGAAGTGGGTAGGTAGAGGTCTCAAGTTGATAAATGTATTAACTTAAAACGCTAATGTGTTCTTTTTTATATTGGCACCTTGTATTTTCTGGATATTCATGTACTTAGTTATCATTTAATTGTGCTTTTGTGTGTTGTGCTATTTCTTTTCTTTGCACTGAATAAATGATTTATCAATCATCATACTTTAATGTTATATGATGATATGATGTTATGTTTTATGTTGTGTTTTTGGCAAAATAAAAAAGCATTCCTATAAAGACGTTTCTACAGCTAAGCAGAAGGTTAATACAAGGCGTTTTTATGAAGTCTGTGAAACAAATCCGGTAAAAACATATTTTGCCCAAAATTTCTTCAATTTCAGAGCAGGCAGATTATATAATAAAATTAATAAAATTCTTGCAATTGTTAATTTATCTAAGATAGAATGTAAAACGAAGCTTACACAGTGGCTTTTAGAACTCGATTATGAAAAAACTGAAAAACTGCTCACAATCTTATCCTAATCTAGCGTTTTTATAAATACATACCGCCATCCCTTTACGCACACAGTCGTATACTCATCCACCTTTATATGCACACACAACCACACCATCTTACTCTCACACACACACACACACACACACACACACACACAACCCCACACCACATACACGAGACCTCACACGTCACACACACACGCATTTTATTTTTCTTTTTGATTTTATTTTATTAGTACTTACCTTTTTTATGTTATTAGTTTCTTTTTTTCTACAATAGTCCTACATGTATTACGAGCTACCAATTTTTGTGATAATTTCTAATCTCGGCGAGGGGTGCCAGGATTCCATAGCACAGGGTATCCTAGTTTGGATTCCTGACTCCCACAAGTCCTAGTACCTCCAATATTTGTAACACATCTATACTGTATTTGTACTTTGTGGGAGAAAAATAAAATATTATTATTATTATTATAAAATGAAAAATCAGCAAAGTAATAAACCAGGTGGTAAGTGGTCACCGCCAAGAACTATAATGCTAGAGGCTCAGGCATGATAGGCGTGTTGTTATCCAAGAGACAAAGCTGAACATCTCTTGTGCCTGTAAAAATCGTTCCATTCCTGGTCATAGTTTTCGGCAAATCCTATTGTGTGCCGAGATCTTGGGTTAACAGTATCATCGATATTCTTCCAATTTATTTGGGGCCGGTGCAAACATATCTTCTTCTTCCATACTCTATTAGTCGTCATCTTGGTAGTCACCCCCTTTCTAGCCATATCATCTGACACAGTCCATCCATCGTTTCTTTAGCCATCCACATACTCAAAAGTTTACCCAAATGACACACACAAACTTTTTTTTTTTTTTTTTCGTGGTGAAAGTTTTGAGTCGCAATCGGTTGTCATCGTATGGGCATGTGATGCGGAGATACCATGACAACCATTGCCACACAACTTTTCAGTCACCGGTGCCACTTTCAGACTTCGTCTTATGTACCCGTTTCTTATTCTATCCAATCGCGCAACTCCATACATCCCTCTTACTTTAACACCATGTGAACAAATAGATGTAATAAGTAGACTAAATCATAAAGCATTGCCTTGAAGTACCCTATAAACTCAGCCAATCCACCATCAAAGCCTACCCGTAGATCCGTCATACATTGTCATATATTATAATCAAACAAGCGAACATCAAAGAGTTCGTTACGAACCGCTCACTAATGAAAGCGTATTTACATGTAGGACGTGATGTGCATTAAAATAAGCTTTAATATGACGCCTTTGGCGGGGTAGGTAGAGGTATAATAGCACACCGTCGACGCTATTTAAAAGTCCCAAGTAAAAGATGAGATATTGACAGAACAAAATCTGGACTACGGGGTACCGCTGTGAACTTTGTCCAAAAAAAAATCGATTGATATTTTATCCGATTCGGGAATTAAACCTCGGACAAGGACTCCACACTCAGTTGTCGTGTGTGTGTATGTTCGTGAACGGGCGCCGTCAGTTGGGACTGGTCATCTCTTAGCTGCCATGACTTATTTAAATTTATTTTAAGTTTTTGAATGATTCTTTTTTTATTTTTTATTACGGACGCTTTTACGAACGTGCACGTCTTTCTACATTGTTCTTATATGCATAATTTCAAAATGAATGATGCAACTAATATTTTGTATCAAATTTTTGATTTAAAAGAGTGTCCGTGGAGTTTCTTGGCCGTTCTTCTCCATAGGTACCTACTACGCTTTGGAATGGGCAACGAGCTTCATATTTTTGACTGATCGACTCCTTGACAATTCAAAAGTGCCTGGAAATGGTTTAATTGAAATAAATGCTTTGAGTTTGAGTTTGTCGCTCCACTAGATCGATAAGGCGGTGAAAGGGCATTGATCACAACGCTTGCTTTAACTGTCATGTCAGATTGAACCAGAAAGCCAAAGCAGGATAATTTGCATACACACGTTTTTCTTGCCGTGAAAAACTACAGTTTATTCGCCGTGTGTAGGCACGTTCGTCAATGTTGTATCCTATATACTTGCAATATTTGTATTGGATCATTATGGGAGCTTGTTGACAGACACATTTTTTCTACGGCGCGTTTTTATACCGTAAATAACCTGTGCCGTGTACAAAGGGCCTTACGTTGAAAACGTCTCATTAATAGGTAACATAAATATGTATGTATAGTAGAAGCAAAACCCTAAAACTAATACATTATATCACGCTTGTATTACACAAGGGAGTCGCCAGATTTGTAAGTACACCAATCAAATATTTGTAACCATGGGTTCACCAAAGCACGTACCTCAGATGGTCTAATCGGTTTTTAATCCATCTTCAAAGACTCATTGATTACTTTCAATCAACCATAAGTATTTACTTAGCACCTCCTTTCCCTATTTCAATTAAAAAAACACGGTAGTTACCCTACCAGTTTTTGAAAGGATACTTTCATTAAAATAAAAGATAGCTTTTCAAGGGACGCGCCACATCAATGGAGTTAATACAATTTTGAACGTTGCCTCGCTGACCAATCAGTTAGCTGTACGGACAACTATATTGTATTGACGTGATGTTGCAGCTTCTATAAACTTAGTTCTCAAGTCTTAGTTCAATAGAACTAAGACTTGAGAACTAAGTTTGCCAAGAAAAATGTAACATTTTTGAAGTAGCACAATATTTGTACAACAAAATATTCTCATGTAAATAAAATAGGTACACTCATTTTATGCATTCGTACCTACTCGCAAATAACACCGTTCCACTGTTCCGTTTGTAAAAACGAAATGCATTGGTGTATCATAATTGATGCAGTGACGGACTTAATGATTAAACAAACATTATGCAGTGAACAAAAATAACAGAGTAATTAATTAGTAATATAAAACTAATATATTATTATACAAACTCAATATCCGAATCGCTGTCGACTGGTAGTGTGCCCAAGATACTGGCCGCATTGCCACGTTGTATGGCAATGCTTAGCCTCTGGCCAAGGTAAAAACCAGCCCTTGGGACACGGGAAGTGTAAACCAGTCGTTTAGAGATTTCAGTGAATAGACCATGAGCATTCGGACCCCACGGCCCTAGGGTTTCAACTCCAAACGGCTCAAAAATATAGTTGCCTATAAGGTTATTATACTTTCGCCGGTTTTCTGCAACCGCAGCGGCAGCGCCAGCACAGCACGCTGAGCCAGGAAGACGGGATGGCGCAAGAGTATCGACACACGTTGCGTCCCACATTAAAGGCCTACCTACCTTCCATGGAAATAAAGACATGCTATCCGGTCTCTTGCCATCATCGCGTGCCAAGCCATTAGATTCTAATACAGCTGGAACGCCGACGGTGACAAAAGCTCGTCGGATGATGTCATTAATGTTCGCGTGCCGCGCTAAGCGACCCGCACTTCGGCTGCAAGACAAGCCATGGTGTAAGAGGTTGTTGACAAGTTTGCCACAGTGGCAGCGATGAGAAGAACAACAAGGAGCTCCTAGTCGCAGGGAAGCAGCGATGCGGAAAGTAGTGTCGAACAAAGTGCCTCAGTTCGACGACGGTAGAGCATGAAGCCACAGGCCCGACTCCCACTTACCCACAGCCAACAGGCGCGCACGCTCCGCAGCAGTAGCAGACGTGTCAAGTAAATTGTTCTGTATACTATTCTGCAGAGCGGCTCATCCCACCGTCTCTGGGAAAATGGGTTGTCAGGTGTATCTGAAAATGATTTAGCTTAGAAACATTGTTCTCATGTATGTAATTAAGTGACTATGCGTCTTATTTGAGAATAAATATCATTCAACCTACATCGATATAGTATTCTTACTTGTATAAGTATATATAATTTTATAAATGCGAAAGTGTTTTTTTGTATGCACGTGTTTCTGTGACAAATAAACCTATTTTTCTTTCTTTCTAACAAAGTAAGTAATTAATACTCGTATTAATGTGAAAAATGACATTTTTTACTTTGATTTAATCCGTCTGAAGTCTGGAGTAAAGTTGGTGTAAGCTGTTGTCTGATTGTTGTGTCGACGGCAGAAAAGACACCACGGGTTAGCTTAAATCACTCAATTTTTATTTTTATTTTTTTTAGATAAATTTACTGTTCATTCAAGGTCCGCACAAAATAGGTCCGTGGTCTACTTATATAACCGGGCTGTGGTCCGCCATTTGGTGACTCCTGGACTAACCTATTTGAATGGTCATCTCTTATCTGCCACGGCTTATTTTAATTTTTGAGTTGGTTTATATTTTTATTACGGACGCTTTTTACGTGGACGTCTTTCTACATTGTTCTCACATGAATTTCAACATTAATGATTTAACCAATATTTTGTAAGAATATTATGATTTAAAAGAGTGTCCGTGGAGTTTCTTGCCCGTTCTTCTACATGGGAAGATACGCTTTGGAATGGGCAACTAGCTTCATATTTCTGACTGACTGATCCCTTGACAATTCAAAAGTGCCTGTAAATGGTTTAATTGAAATAAATGCTCTGAGGTTGAGTTTGAATCATAGCTAATGCCGCTCTGCTTAGCTCTTATTCTGCTATCGCTATGATTCTGTAAAGCATTCGTACCACCACTACCATCATTCAGCCGAAAGTCGTCCGACATAGTCCGACTGCTGAACATAGGTTCTAATATAATAAATATAATATAATCACTTCGCTATCGCACTCCTTTCACCACACTCCAGCCAAACTATCATTCATTGCTTAGATTGCTAAGCAATTAATGATAGCTTTGCTGGAGTTTATACTATTTATTATTTATTTATAAAGGTACACCAACAGCTTCTGTATACAAAATATAAAATAACAGTAGTTAACGGTTATGTGCATATACAGTTGCCAATAACAGGTGAACCAACATTCTCAAATACAGTGATAACCTAAGGTAAAAACGAAAAGAATAGGTATTTTTTTTACAAAAATTATGTGGTAACAAACTATGTAAACAGAAATACAAAATGATAAAAGTTAAAAGTTACAAAGGTTGCAAGAAATACTTACATACTAATACAAAAAATCTTTAAATTGTGCGGGTTGCGTGCTTTGGAACCTTAAGATTTGGGTTTTAAAGTTTTTTAGGGAGTCATGATATATGTCAACATGTGGAGTGGATTTTATGTAAGAATTAATCTCTCGGCTGAGCCTATTGAGAGGTGAGTTTACTCCTATATTTGTGTTGGTTACTATCACCAAGTCTCGCTAGTACACCAGTCTTGCCCGTTTCTGCCAACAGTTTTGATAGATATTCCCTTTGATTACGCTTTTCTATAGCCTTGCATTGGCCCCACTATCGCCCTATCATCGCTTTCAAAACAACAAAATCTGTAATGCTTTTATGAACGTTTGTTAGACACAAGCAGGTCATATTTGACCAGGATGTGTCGTTAAGTCTTGTTTGCGTGAACATTTAATATACGCAGTTTATTAGCATGTATTTATGTATCGCCACGTTTCTTTATGTATAGGGTGCTTGATATTGCAAGCTAGTATGTTTTTATGGAGACATGTTGTTACGTTTTGAGAAGTAGATATTTTGGTGACAGCATTGAAGTCAAGGCAAAATCAATTTTAAGTAGAATAACAACTGAACGCGATTAGCACATCTGAACGACGTTCATCATTGTTGTGGAATTTTGACACTGACAGTTCTTGAACGCAGTTTAGGTGTGCTAATCGTGTTTAGTTTCATTGGTAAGATTGGCACTAAGTCATTCTTGATAGCCTATAAACAGAGAACCCATAATATACCACTTTATACCACCTCCTAGTGTTTTATCCGAATCTAAGAAAGAGCGATGAATAAGATAAAAATATTGCGATGAAATCTAGTCTTAAATTCTTAATGGTCTGAACTCAACAACACACTGAGAAAACGTGGTGATCAATGCTCGGTTCTTCTGTGTATGAGATGCCTTTGCCCTACAGTGAGCGATAATCATAATCATTTTCAAGGTAAAATTTGAGCAGGGCAAGCCAAGGTGGGTGACTATATATGTACTATAGAGTTGCATGTTTGCATCGTACATGTTGCAAAATTGCTTAAAACTTCACAAGGCACTTCACTTTTCTCTAATATTGCCGTAAGTGTGGTCCCCTAGTTTTTATACGACTACAGCCAAGCAAAAAGGAGGGATTTTGACCGGAATGTATGTATGTTCATCTGTTACCTCATAACTTCTAAACTACTCATCATAATTAGACAAATGAGTATCGTTATCGGAAGCGTCTTGATTGTCCGCTGGTTATAGGTCTTTCTGACGTCACATTAAATATGGCGCCCTCCAGAGTACATAAACTCATGAAAAAATATAAAACATCTAATGATGCCGTGAAAACAAAACGAAACCTCAAAACAATTTAAATAAAAGTTTAAATAAATATAAATTAATAAAAATCCAGCGTCACACGTGTTATAAATCGAACAGACTACGTGTGACTCCGGATTTTTATTAATTTGTCTATCTGTGACGTCTTGTTCATACTTTTTTAGATGACTTTTTTTGTCGTAGTTGGGTTTTAGTTTTATAACTCTTATTTTTAGGCCTCCGAAATCGCACACACGTAGTGAGCTCGTCTTTTACCTTAAAAGGACATAAAGTGACCTTATTGGTGATGTTCTTCAGAAAGGTCAGGTGCGCTGTACTCGCTACCGGCGTGCGTGTGTGACCAGATGTATGATCGTTAAAGAAGGACTATGTAAGGGTCACAGCAGTAGGTTCTGCCTACACCTATGGTTAGAAGGCGTGAGTTTATGCATGTAAAAGATCCTTCTCTGCAGCTTTGCAGTGTGACTGTTAAGTACATGCTTAATTGTACTTTACTGTTACTGAAAGCACTCTGGTTCACTCAGCAACCCAGATCCAGTGCCATATATCAGAAGTGAGTGATATTTCAGAGTGGCACTTACAAGCGGGAACAAAGGAGAATTTAATTTTTTTTCAACCACCTTCGCTGTACTAATGCGGGAGGTGGAAGTGAGGAGACGGATTTGTTGAGAAAAACATAATTTTTATTGTTGATTGTTTCTTTTCCTAGTAGCGTTTTTGTGTTATGGCCCCGGTAGCACACCTCCGGTGCGAAACCATAGTATCAAAACCACTGTAGTTAAATTCAATAGACTCGCGTCATTTTCCGCTACTCGCATCCGATTCGAGTAGCGGAACCACCGGCGTGAAAAATATAGACATTCAGTCGCAATGTCTGTATTTTACGCGGATCCACTGCTAACAGAACTCAGAACAACGCAATTAATATGATTTTCGAGCTTCTGACTACACTGACGGCATTGAACAAAGACCAAAGAAGAGCAAAATATTAAATAATGATACACAAATGCAAGTTAAAACAAGTGCGAGTCGGACCACATACGAGTATTAAAAAAATGCCGAAAAAAACTTGTTTCTTTTAAGGGGAATTTATTATTTGTTGATATAGCGGCAACAGAATACACAATCTGTGAAGATGTCAACTGTCTTCCTATTACGGTTCATGAGAGACAGCCCGCTGACAGACAGATAGATAGAAGGACAGCGGAGGCTATAGGGTTCCGTTTGGCACCGTTCGGGTACGAAACCCTAAAAAGGAACTAGTGTGCCACTACTTTTGGAAAAATAAATACTTGGCTTTTCGGTTTGTCTCTAAATGAAGTCAGTTTTAATATAATAATTGAATACAATAGTCAATTGTAGGCAAAATGTACTTACCTAAACATCAGGTGGTCTGTCAGTTAGTTTTGTCACGAAAGAGCCCTTCCGACACCCACTTGTATAGGCTGGCCCACTGATACCCGGGCTTCACAGTGTACCAACAATGTACATACATGCAGTATGCAAATATGTTTGTTTGTCTGTTGTTCCATTCTATGAACGTTGTATTGGACGTTTCTATTTGAATGTAGGTACATTGGCAGGGCTTGGAGTTACGTTCTAAGATGTGTTCGGTGTCAATTTACCTATTTCCGTAGGTTTATAGATAGGTCCGTATACGTTAATATATATGTGTCGCAGCTATCTGGTTAAATTAGCCAGCTAATTGGACGCCTAGGCAGTTCATTAAACGCCGGCATCCAAATGAATTCCTAGGCCGATAGTTAATTTTAATAAAATCATTCAACGTTTAACAAGTTGGCGTATTGAAAGTCAGCCCTTTGAAGATAACTGACCAAGACTCAGCCAAGTGATTCAAGTGGTAAAGAATTGGAAATAGCGCTCACCGGCTCTGCCGCGGCAACGCTCGCTCCGCTCGCTCGGCTTGCGCGTGGTTGGTCACAGTTCTAACCTAACCTAACCAATTTTACCCAATTCAACTAAATGTTTACACGACATTCAGCCATCTGGTTAAAAGTTGTGCTCAACGACTTGACGAGCTGTCCTTTAGTCATTCAAATAAATGTCGCCATTCAATGAACGCGCTAGTGATTCAATGATTTTCAATGTCAGATTCAACCAGATGACTGCGACATATAATATTATGAAATTTATGAAGGTCTATGACATGAAATAGTAGATTTTGCCTAGGTAGCAAATAACTATTTTTATGGCGAGAGTGTTTATTTGAATCCAGAGCGGAGCGAAGGATTTTAGAATAGAATCCCGAGCGTAGCGAGGGATTCTGAAAGTAGAATCTTGAGCGCAGCGAGGGATTCAAAGTACGTCACTTGAGCTTAAAATAGTGTTGCTCTCGAGGTGAAAACACTACTATTATCACCCTCTATGAGAAATAAAAACGTGTGGGCTCGACCTCCGTCAGGAACGAAGTTCCTTCTCACGGATGATTTAAAACAAAAACACATTTTGGCGATTGGAACTTTTACCAACAATATCCATACTCCAAATTCGAATCACTTTTAGTCCCTAGGGATTAAAAAGCTATTTTAGTCCCTGTTTAGGAAGAATAAACAAGCTCTTTTTGAATAGATGTGATAAAAAAGAATATTATCAGCGAGTATAATTGATCACCAAGGTTTAGTCTTAAAATGTATGTTCTTACGGTATTCATTTTAATAAGATGTAAAAAATCAAACCTATTTTTTTAATAATTTGCATGTTATTGTATTATGGAGTAATGAGCAGTGGTGGCCCAGTGGTAACGACCCCGGCTTACGAGTTGTAGGTCGTGGGTTCGAACCCAGGCAGGCGCTTTACTTTGTGTAGATAATTTCATCACCACTATTCTCAAAACGGTGAAGGAAAACATCGTGAGGAAACTGGCATGTCCTATAAACAAAAATTTGAAGAACCCGACTGGGCCCGCGTGGTATATTTCCCCACCCCCGCTCGAAGTGAGGAGGCTTGTGTCCCAGCAGTGGGGACATTATATGTTGCTGGCTGATTATATTATATGTTTTATGGTGGAATTTGTCCTCTAACCTTTTAGCACATTATTATGCAAATAAAAATACCTACTTACTCTAAGCTTGTTCTTCTTCTTTGTCGGTGCACTTTTGACAAAGAGGTCACGGTCATCATGTTGCAGTGAGATTTCGGACAGCCGCGATTTGTAATGGGCTGCCCACTGCGGATTTAATCTGGTCGGTCCATCGCATGGGTGATCTGCCACGTGCTCTTGTTCCTTCGACCTTTCCCTGCGCTACAAGACGTTCAATGGAATCGTTTCCCTGTCGTGACACATGCCCAGAGACGTGTCATTGGAATATTCGAGCCCGTACTGCTTTATGCCAAGTTCTTGGAGTATAGATTTGTTGGTGCGAAATTCTGTCCGCGACACTTCAAGCATTTTCCTCCAGCTAGCCAGTCTATTTTCTTCTTCTTGATTTCTCTAAGTGTCGACGTCTCAGCAGAGTACAGGAACATGGGAAATACTACATAACATAACATAACATCACGCCTTGTTTCCCCGAAGGGTTGGGCAGAGGTGTACCTATAGTACTCGTAGGTACACCCACATTTCACCAGTTATGTTTAAGTCCCATGTAATAGGGGGCGAGCCTATTGCCATCAACCGGGCACACATCCAGACTCCGGGCTGCTACTGAGAAATTCCAGATAGAAATTCCCAATAACGCTTTGCCCGATCCGGGAATCGAATTCAAGACCTCATGCTCAGCAGTAGCGCTTGCGACCACTAGACCAACGAGGCAGTTACGAGGTAGTAGCGGGATATACTAATGCCCGAATAAGCCGGGTTTTGGTCGCTTTGGTAATCTTGCGATTTTTCCAAACGTTTTTCAGTCTGTCCATAGCAGACCTAGTTATGGCCATGCGCCCGGGCAATTACTAATTACCTATTAATATACATAAAGTATCGTGAGGAAATATGGACTTATAGTGAATATTAGTCTGAAATCGTCAGTGCGTAGTGATCAATGCTCGTGCCTTCTTTGTATGAGAAGTGGTCTATGCCCTGCAGTGATACAATAATAGGCTGGGACAGCTATTTGTAATACAACAACTACATAAAATTACGTATATTTGATTACTGAAAAAAATCTCTCTCCATAATATTCAACACAGTACCCAAGATCTCTGCGAAGGTGTTGGGCCTCCCTCCTCACATTATTAAAACCTTTCCTTTAAACTAATGCAAGTTTGATACAACCATCTGACATACAAATGTTACTTGAATGATTAATGTAACATAACGTGCACCTGTAGTCCCCAAAGGGGTCGGTAGAAGTGTGTTATGGTAAATTCAAATTTCGCCAGTTATGTTTAAGCCCTATGTAATAGGGGGCGAGGCTACTGCCATCAACCGGGCACCAATCCAGACTCCGGGTTGCTACTGACAAATTCGAGATGGAAGAAGCCAATAACACTTTGCCCGACCCGGGGATCGAACCCAGGACTTCATGCTCTCTTTGATAGAAAAACGTAATGACATCTAGCCTGACCTGGAGATCGAATCTGGGACCCCACGTTCATTATGGGAGTTCCATTCTTATTTCTTGTATAGAAAATATATTTTGGTTAAAAATGTCTGTTATAAATAAAAGACCCTTTGATCGTTTGACGTCCATGATAGGGTAATTGCACCAATATTCGGCCTCCACCAGCATTATAGCTACTTATCAAGAACTAAATGGGTAAAGTTACCAGTTATCCAGCGGATATAGAGATTTATATTAATAGCTACAGTGATTACTATATAACATGTTTTTTAATAGCAAATAAATGTTTTTGGGTAATATAATTGAATAAACAAATCACAAAATTGTAAAATTTCGTGGAACCTTTACTCAAATTATTTTAATTTCATATTTAAAATCAATACTACCCTTACAATTTAAATATAATATAATGAATAAAAACCAACATACATATTTGCTTACCTCTTTGAAAAAAACAAGCTTAATTAGTTCTGATGATCCAAACTAATTTATTTTTTACCACCCACGGAAAGTCGTTTCCTACCAAGAGAGCAGTAATTAAAGAGAATAATGCATAAATAAAATTACAAGGCCCAATCCACCTTAGTACCAATTAGTTTTATTACTAATTAGTAAGAATACTTGAGTGTTTTCGTAATTAGTAAAATACTTATCTAAGTGTTGTTCTAGTTTTGACTGTGACGTTTCTAGTGAATTAGAACTGGAATTATGAGAGAATTTTATGAAGAATAATTCACTAACAATAATTCATTTACTGATTATTTTAATTATATTATAAAATAGCTGCGCCCCGCGGTTTCACCCGCACAAGTCTCGATCTCGTGGGAATATCGGGATAAAAAGTATCTTATGTCCTAACCCAGGTCATGGTCTATCCATTTGGCAAATTTCATCAAAATCCGTTTAACTGTTTTAGCGTGAAAACGTAACAAACAAAAAAACGCACTTTCAAATTTATAATACATATTAGTTAATATTGATGATACTTAGATGGGTCTTGGCTGTCATTCGTTCAGATCTTTTACCGTTGTTACGGGTCGTCGGAGCCCGAATGTCAAACCAGTTGTATTAAGTATCGTGTTACCCAATAACTGGGTTGTGGAGGTCAGATGGGCAGTAGTTCCATGTAAAATATTGATATTCAGCTGCTTCCGGCTACTCTGGAAGCTGATGAGCTGAGTTGGCAATAGGCTAGGAAGATAATGATTATGTCGTAGATCTATGCCAGTTTCATCTAAAAATATTCCTTTCTGAAAGTAGAGAAAGAAAATAACATCATATCACGCCTATATGTAATCTTCAAAAAGGTAGACAGAGGTATAACATTTTTTTCATCCCACCATCTCGGAAAGAGTATTTTTAATCTTCAGTATCTGAGTGGAAAAGCCGTTTTTATTCTCTAGAGGATAAAGTAAATTGAATTTAGAACATCGTGTGCACTAAGTTTGTGAATTAAAAAAAACATTAAACCTATTTACTGCTACCTCTATGGTGCCGAATATATCATACAACTTTTTTTTAATTTGTTAAAAACTCAGACTCGGAACCTTCTTGGTGTTCTTTTTTCAATTTGCTTTGTACGCGGTTCTTTACGCGGCATTTTTTCACGTCATTGTTAAACCTTAGGTATATTAAAAACAAGAAACTTGAAAACAAGTGAAAAAACTAAAATGAGTGATTCTAGCGACGAGGAAGTTTGCTTGACGCCAACAGAATTGACTGAAACTGTTAATAATGCGCAAATGAGCTTTCTCCCTCAACAATCACGCGAGAAGTATTTAAAACAGTACGATATGTTCAACACGTGGCGACTAGCAAAAGGAGCCAAAACTTTCTCAGAAAACGTTTTGCTGGCATATTTTATAGAATTATCCGAGAACAAGAAAGCAAGCACTCTATGGAGTACGTATTCGATGCTAAAAGCAACAATAAAGATGAAAAAAGACAAACATATCGATACCTATCCTAAATTAGTGGCATTTTTAAAAAGAGCCTCATCTGGTCATCAACCAAAAAAATCGAAGGTTTTCACAGTATCTGATATTGAAAAGTTTCTTAACGAAGCACCCGATTCCGTATATTTGGCGGCAAAAGTAAGTCAGTTGCACATTCAGTATCTACTTAAGTATATTAATCTCAATTAAATAGTATACTTAGTAGATGTTGATAGGCATAATTATGCGTTCATATCAATTTTATTCATTTATCTACTACAATACTCTTTACGTTACAGGTTGTTCTTATTATTGGAATAAACGGAGCATGTCGAACTAATGAACTAACACAACTTAATGTCAAAAACATTGAGAAACATTCAGATGACTTACTATTAATTAATTTACCTAATACAAAGACAAAAAGAGACCGCAACTTCGTCATTCGCAAGGAATACGTAACGATTGTTGAGAAATATCAAGCCTTACGCCCGCCTAACACTCCAATCAATCGATTTTTTCTACAGTATCGCAATGGAAAGTGTGTTAGACAGCCTATGGGTACTATTAAAATTGGCAGTATCCCACGAGAAATAGCAACATTTCTTGAACTTCCAGAACCCCTGTTGTACACGGGTCATTGTTTCCGACGAACTTCAGCCACACTTTTGGCTGATTCCGGAGCTGATCTGCTGTCCCTTAAGCGCCACGGAGGCTGGAAGTCCAATGCAGTTGTAGAGGGATACATAGAGGATTCCATCCAAAATAAGTCTAAAATATGTGAAGGCATCGTAGGAGCCATTACACTGAAAGAGCCTCAATCGGATCCTTGTACTGGCCCTTCTACATCAAAAATAAGCCGTTATGAAACACCTAACCATCTCCCTCTCTCTCCAACATTCACGCCAAGGGAATCCGATGAATCGGTACAACTATTAAGTATGACAGATAGTTTACCGAAAAACAGTACACAAGTGACTAACACCAATATTACAGTACCAAACAAAAATATTACACTCAATTTAAATAACTGTAGCAACGTTACTTTAAAATTTTCTTAATTATACCTTAGTATTATTTTGTTATAATTTAAAGATTATTCTGTAATACTTACCTGTCATAATGTAGTAATTAATACCTAAACTGAAATAAAAGTGTACCTATCTTGTGATTGTAAACGTTTTTTTTTTTTGTATTTAGTCATTTCCTCGCTGAGGTGGAATGAAAAGTTACGTGTTGCACTCGAGTGCAAAGATTTTTCACCTCGTGCTCTTTTGATTCCCTCGCTAACGCTCAGGATTCTAATTTTGAATCACTCGCTGCGCTCGTGATTCAATGTTAGAATCCTTCGCTTGCTCGGTCATCAAAATTGAACACGCGGTTAAAAAGCAACTTTGCACTCTTGTATAACAAATAACTATTTTTGTTGCACATTTTAAGATCTACAATTCTGTAGAACATTAATTTGATTTATCTCTTACGGCTTACGTGGCGCATGCCAGTAAAGTTCCCAGTCTGCATGATTTTTTCCGACATCTTCAACAATAATCTTTATATTTCAGCCAATTTACACAAAATCTTAATTAATTATACACAAAAACCTTCCGCATGAGTTACTGCTTCCATTGGCGAAAACTGCATCAAAATCCGTTGCGTAGTTTAAAATGTGGGACAGACAGACAGCGGGATGCCACTTTGTTTTATAAGTGAAGTGTAGGATAGTAGGATAAGCCTGTACCTATGTCGGCACCACTGCAGAGCCTATTTACGAGAGATTAAAAATAAACCAGTATAGTAATAATGGTTTTTTTTAATCTCATCAATTGCTTCCATCACATTAATTGCTCACTAGTGATTTCAGATAATTATATCTTTTTTCACAGAGCCTTCCATCAACGTCAGTTTTCTTTTAAGGTCAATACTTTGTAGGTTATTAACTTAAAAAAAGTTCAGGAGGCCAATTCTCGTACATAACAAACGTTCATAATCGAATCGCAATCTATCAAACTTGTCAAAAATGTTGTTAAATTGATTGTATTTTTGACAGATTGCGAATGAGATGCGGATGCAAACGTTCTTAGAAATTACGGGAATTGCCTCTCTGGTATCAAACTGCAGGCTCAGCACGAGCACCGTTTTGTCGACGGAAGAGACAAAAATGACAATCCGTGTAGACAATACGACGGCAGCGAAGTAGAAAGGGTCAACTACACTGTTTACGAAGTTCACTCTTTTACATAATTCGACTCAGAATTCTTTGTTTTGTCAAAGGATTTTTTTTTTCTGTTTGCTCCTCTATTTTAGTCACGTTTAAAAAGACAACTACAACCATTTTGTCTCCGTATCGAAGTACCGTATTTTGGAACAAAAAAAAAAAATAGGTACAGTAATATTGGCTTTAACCATTTCCTTGGTAATGCCCTATTGATTAACTAAATGATGTAAAATAGGAGAAGACAGTTTTGTTCTTCCAATTATCACAGTTTTGCGATCAAATCGCTCTCCTCTAAAATCATGATTTTGTAGATAACCGTGTATACTTTGTGGCCTTCGAGAAGAAAGTTTTCTACTGTCTTTAGCATGGCGATTACAAAATCAAAGTGTCTTCACTACTTTAGACAACTGTCAGTGTGATTTTGACAGTTTGAGATAGAAAACTTTGTTCTAAAATAGCCTACATTAATAAGGACCTAGACAAAGAAAGATCGTGAGAAATGAAAGATAAAATGACAAATTGTAGAAAGATTTCTACGGTGCGATGTCAAAAATGGAGAAACGAAATTTCACTTTGTATGGAAAGAGCTGTGTCTATTCACGAAATATATAGCGTCATGCTAAGCCTGCTGGAATTCTAAAACCTACAGGCTTTTTCTATAGCAGTGATAGCCTAGTGGTGTGACTGTCGGACTGCCATGTTATAGGTCTCGAGTTCGAACCCAAAGCACGCACCTCTGACTTTTTGGATTCATGTGCGTATTATATAATTATCACTTGTTTAAAAAACGGTGAAGGAAAACATCGTGAGTTTCCTCACGATGTTTTCGATGCCTGAGATATACCTGATATGCCTGAGATATTCCTCGACGGTATGTGAAGCCAAGTCAGAGATTCATGAGAGGCATAAAAAACTCTGACAGCAGGTTAGTCACGAAGCACTAGAAAAAAGGCTTTTTCTGCCATACCAACTACAAAAACCTGCAGCAATCTAGCTATAACAGTCTGAAACTGTACCCAAAAAAACCCTGGTACAAATAGGCCCACATTACACATACTATAGCTACATACAGTAGGGTAAAAGCCCCCGAAATCCTATTAAATGCGCGACGGCGCGGTATACCATACTTGAGTGGGTCCGCGGTCCAAATTGCATCTAAGCTATGCAACTATTTATGTGGTAGGAGGCATGAGATGTCGCGTGGCGCTGGTTTTAGGGAATATTTATGGATCGGTGTTGGTAAGTGTTTTATATAGTGTGTTCTTGAAGTGAAAATGTGAAGCGAGAATTGAGAATAGAGGAAAGCGGTTATGGGGTTGGTTTCAGAGGAAAATAAAAGTCATCTTGTATCAATAAGAATCTTAAGTAAAAAGAAATGCTATGTCAATCATTCTATTGTGGTATACCAATCGATAATCTTATAAGTTTGACCCTTATATCATTATCGATTGGTTTATCAAAATTGAATGAAAGACTAGTACTTTTTTAAATCTTTATCTTTCATCTAATTATGCAACTGTAAAACAATTCAATGCAGTAATTAGCTTCACTTACTTTTTATTTTTCCTCAAAGCTGAATGTAGATTATTTTCATCAGTTTCAGATAAAAATCCATTCCAAATTTATTTTTCAATTTATCCTTATATAACAATGTCCCAGCTACATCATCCGTGAAGGCACTTTTATTGAATACCATAAGTTTCCAAATTCAAGATTCATTTATTCAAACTAGGCTGAGAATCAGCACTTTTCGAACGTCAAAGTTACATAAGACAGTCCCCCAAAACGCCCACCCTTCACCATTTCCTAGTGCTTTAGCTGGGAAGAAGAAGTGACGCAACAAACTCCCCAGCAGCACAGCTGTCTGTTCAGTTAGAAAAAACACAAAACATAATAAATTATAAATTAATAGCCATATGTCAGATAACACACGCCAATATACAAACCAAAAATATCGAGAACTGTACTCAGGCAGAAATAAAGAGAAATAAAGACAAAATGTAAACAATATCTAAATAAAAGCCTCCAGTCATAAAGGGCGTGCCCGCTTGCATATAGCTATATATAGCTGTAACTGGAAGTTATAAATGACAAACTAAGACCATAGACGTAAAATAAATAAACAGTTAATCACTAATAACAATAACAAAACCATGATCAGCAAGACGACCAAGTCACCACAAGCAGCACCCGTTCACGAGCGTAACGCAAAGATCAGCCATTACCTCCCATATTATCCCAGCCATATTTGAGGGAAGGAGACAACCCGACCCCCGGCGCTACAGCATGCAGTGATATCTAAGGGAGCATGACGAACTTGCTGCCGGTTGTTCAGGCAAAAAATAATATGATCAATTGTCGAGGTCGCTTGCTAACCACTGCAATACAACTCATAACCCGCCGTTTAACCCGCTTCCGCTTATAACTACTACCACACCGTTGGCTAGGGCGAGTGGTGTAATTATCGGCCTCACTACACAAATTGAATTACAACGTTATTTAGTTTTTATGTTACGTGCCCTCTTGCTAGGTGAAAACGAATACATAGCGTGATAGCTGAGAGTAAGTCACGATAATTGAAAATGGAAAAAGAAAAATATGGTAGAGATTAAAAATAAATGCCTGGCGACTTCTTAGGTACCAATTTGGGGACTTGAAACTAGGCGAACACCTTTAAAACAATGACTTGTTTTTCATCATAATATGTAATTCAAACGTTTTTCAAGTTGACAAAAATATTGTAGTTTCTAATGTGTTTATTAGAAACTACAATATTTTTGTCAACAACCGCCTATTGCATGGGACTTATACATAACTTGCGAAATTTGGATGTACTATGTACGTCATCTAATCTATTTAATACCGCGTTCACACGGTTAGATTTTAGTTCAACAACTTTTGTTTTTCAACAGAAAATACCTACCTAATATGAATTTGAAATTCAATTTGATTGAAGTCTGTTTAGACGGTTCAAATCGCTTTAGACTTAGCAGTTGACTAGCTAAAATCGAACAGCGTGAACTAGATATAAGAAAACCTGGTGATCAATGCTCATGCCTTCTCTGTATGAGAAGATGGTTTTAGAATTTTACTACTGGTGTCTATTTTTGTTGTTTTGATACTAAATTTTACCAAAACAATAAATATTTAAATATTTTTAGTTTTCATGAACATTTTTTAACACCCGAAAATAATATTTTTGCACAAAAATACCAATTTCTAGGGGCTTATGTTCCGCATAAAATAGAATAACAAGTAAAAAAGTTATTTCAATCGGAAACAACTAACAATAACTCGCTGTTTGCCGACTAGAATAGGTTTTTATTGTAAAAAAAAAAACAAGATGTAACCCACGGCGATGCCTGCGAATTTTTACAAAAAATGTTAGTACCTACCAAGCGCGATTTTAGAGCGTGAATAACTGGGATCGATCCCCGAATAAATGGAAACGTTTTTAGGTTTTCCATGAACTTGTCAGTAGCAGATCGAAGTCTGAAGAGCCCGGTAACTCTTGTGCAAATTCCCACTCCCATGTCACAAATTATTACATAACATGACGCCTGTAATCCTCGAAGGGTTCGGCAGAGGTGTAGGTACCTAAAATACACCCACATTTCGCCAGATATGTTTAATTTAACACACGACGTAACATCACGCCTAGTTTTCCCCAAAGGATTAGACAGAAGTGTACCTATAGTAGGTACAACCACATTACACCAGTTTATTTTTAATTTGCTCCAGGTTAATAGCAATAGTATCGCTTTCTCTCTCGCCCCCATGTAAACAGTTGTAACATGGAACTTATAACATAACTGGCAAAATGTGGGTGAATAGTTATTTGTTATACAAGAGTGCAAAGTTGCTTTTTAACCGCGTGTTCAATTTTGATGACCGAGCAAGCGAAGGATTCTAAAATTGAATCACGAGCGCAGCGAGTGATTCAAAATTAGAATCCTGAGCGTTAGCGAGGGAATCAAAAGAGCACGAGGTGAAAAATCTTTGCACTCGAGTGCAACACGTAACTTTTCATTCCACCTCAGCGAGGAAATGACTAAATGCAAAAAAAAAAACGTTTACAATCACAAGATAGGTACACTTTTATTTCAGTTTAGGTATTAATTACTACATTATGACAGGTAAGTATTACAGAATAATCTTTAAATTATAACAAAATAATACTAAGGTATAATTAAGAAAATTTTAAAGTAACGTTGCTACAGTTATTTAAATTGAGTGTAATATTTTTGTTTGGTACTGTAATATTGGTGTTAGTCACTTGTGTACTGTTTTTCGGTAAACTATCTGTCATACTTAATAGTTGTACCGATTCATCGGATTCCCTTGGCGTGAATGTTGGAGAGAGAGGGAGATGGTTAGGTGTTTCATAACGGCTTATTTTTGATGTAGAAGGGCCAGTACAAGGATCCGATTGAGGCTCTTTCAGTGTAATGGCTCCTACGATGCCTTCACATATTTTAGACTTATTTTGGATGGAATCCTCTATGTATCCCTCTACAACTGCATTGGACTTCCAGCCTCCGTGGCGCTTAAGGGACAGCAGATCAGCTCCGGAATCAGCCAAAAGTGTGGCTGAAGTTCGTCGGAAACAATGACCCGTGTACAACAGGGGTTCTGGAAGTTCAAGAAATGTTGCTATTTCTCGTGGGATACTGCCAATTTTATTAGTACCCATAGGCTGTCTAACACACTTTCCATTGCGATACTGTAGAAAAAATCGATTGATTGGAGTGTTAGGCGGGCGTAAGGCTTGATATTTCTCAACAATCGTTACGTATTCCTTGCGAATGACGAAGTTGCGGTCTCTTTTTGTCTTTGTATTAGGTAAATTAATTAATAGTAAGTCATCTGAATGTTTCTCAATGTTTTTGACATTGTGTTAGTTCATTAGTTCGACATGCTCCGTTTATTCCAATAATAAGAACAACCTGTAACGTAAAGAGTATTGTAGTAGATAAATGAATAAAATTGATATGAACGCATAATTATGCCTATCAACATCTACTAAGTATACTATTTAATTGAGATTAATATACTTAAGTAGATACTGAATGTGCAACTGACTTACTTTTGCCGCCAAATATACGGAATCGGGTGCTTCGTTAAGAAACTTTTCAATATCAGATACTGTGAAAACCTTCGATTTTTTTGGTTGATGACCAGATGAGGCTCTTTTTAAAAATGCCACTAATTTAGGATAGGTATCGATATTTTTAGTCTTTTTTCATCTTTATTGTTGCTTTTAGCATCGAATACGTACTCCACAGAGTGCTTGCTTTCTTGTTCTCGGATAATTCTATAAAATATGCCAGCAAAACGTTTTCTGAGAAAGTTTTGGCTCCTTTTGCTAGTCGCCACGTGTTGAACATATCGTACTGTTTTAAATACTTCTCGCGTGATTGTTGAGGGAGAAAGCTCATTTGCGCATTATTAACAGTTTCAGTCAATTCTGTTGGCGTCAAGCAAACTTCCTCGTCGCTAGAATCACTCATTTTAGTTTTTTCACTTGTTTTCAAGTTTCTTGTTTTTAATATACCTAAGGTTTAACAATGACGTGAAAAAATGCCGCGTAAAGAACCGCGTACAAAGCAAATTGAAAAAAGAACACCAAGAAGGTTCCGAGTCTGAGTTTTTAACAAATTAAAAAAAAGTTGTATGATATATTCGGCACCATAGAGGTAGCAGTAAATAGGTTTAATGTTTTTTTTAATTCACAAACTTAGTGCACACGATGTTCTAAATTCAATTTACTTTATCCTCTAGAGAATAAAAACGGCTTTTCCACTCAGATACTGAAGATTAAAAATACTCTTTCCGAGATGGTGGGATGAAAAATATGTTATTTAAATTGGATATTGAATTAAGATTATTATATGACTTGACATCATACCATTATAATAAATACTTTAAAAGATATCACAGATTCAAAATTACGCGTAACAAAATAATTATGGTTGACGACAACGCGGGCGCAGCGGTAGGAGTCAATGACCTTTTCGTCGGTTAGGTATCTAATCCCAGTAGTACCTACGTACCCCTGGGAAATTTTCCGAAGTAGTACGTTCCCGTGGGATAATTTCCGACATCCACGTGGACGAAGCCGTTTGCAAAAGCTAGTTTAATGTAATGGAGTTTTGTTGGGACACACTGAAAGTTGTTAGAAAATAAAATACTGAATGAAGCACTAAGTTGCTAATACCTTTACTGTTTTTCGAAATACTCTCCATTCCTTTCGCAACGTCGCATTTTTGGTCTTAGGTCAAATGATGGAGTGTCCAACTAGTTTCTGACGCTTAAATGCTCATGAAAGACTTTTTGCACCTGACTCATACGAATGCCTAAGCTCGCCCGAATCTGTTGGTAGGTCACTCTCTTAGCAGCCTCTATCATGCGCCGCACAGTGATGACGTTAACGTCAGTTGTCGCGTTGTCATCAGTAAGATTCCTACGTCCACGCTTAAACTCATTGAACAAGACTTGTAAACAGTGGCACGTGATAGGGTTTCATCATGAAAGGCTAATCGAAGTCTATCATAACGTTGTTTTTGACTAACACTACAATCAAAGTCGTAATAAATCATAAAGTCAAAACTTTCTCGCGTTAAATTTTTTTTGACACGCTACACGCACTTTTCAAATTGCCGCCATTTTATAGGAATAAATGACAGATGAATTCAATATACATCATCGGGTTACCAAAGAGTTCGAAATTCAAAATTTCAATATTTTTTTCATTGGATTTGTTTCTAACCAGCCAGTTCTAAAAACTTTCAATGTTACCCTTGCATACACGTTATAGAGTACTTACATTTGTACACACACGTTTTTGTTGCCGTGTAAAACTACGGTTTATTCGCCGTGAGTAGGCAAGGTCGTCAGTGTTGTTATGGATCACTATGGAAGCTTGTTGACAGACACGTTTTACCTACGGCGCGGTTTATACACCGTACCGTAAAAAGACCGCCCGTGTACGAAGGGCCAAACGGCAATTGCGAGTGTGTGTGTGTTAAGTGGTCAATTTCAGGGAGAGGATAAAATCAATTTTATTGATTCTAATTTAAATAATAAGATTCCAACCTACCTGTTTTTAAGGTTCCGTAGTCAACAAGGAACCCTCATGTTTCGCCATGTCCGTATGTCTGTCTGTTATATTAGAAGCCTCTGTTATCCCACTGCAGGGCAAAGGCCTCCCTTCCATCTTTCCACGTCTCCCGCTCTACTGTGATGGTGGGCCAATCCTTTAAGAAGGAGTCCAGCTCATCCCGCTATCTCTTTCTGGGCCTGCTACGTAGTCGTTTCCCGCTATTTGGGATCCACTGAGTGGTGGTTTTTGCATATTGCTGCTCCGAGATGCGACAGATGTGGCCAGCCCAGTTCCACTTTAGTCCAGCAACTGCGCGGCCAGCGTCGGTTATATTTGTGTTTTGGAACGAAGTATAGAGTTCCTAATGCGGTCTGTGAGTTTGACACCGAGCATGCTTCGCTCCATAGCCCGTTTGCAGACTCCGAGTGCGGACTTTCGACGCTTTGTATGAGACCATGTTCGCGCTCCGTAGGTGAGGGTGGAAAGAATGCACATGTCCATGAGATTTATTTTTAGTGAAAGCGGGAGTGGTCCTTTCATGAGATGTCTGTCTTAGTACTAGCAAGCTGTAATTTTGCATGGATTTTTCATATTAATCACGCCGACAAAGTGGTAAAATAAAATCAAGAAGCAATTTTTTTTGCGGTAAGTCCTCAATTTTTTTTTTCGTCTATCCCATAGAAAATATTGACAACATCCCCCCCCCCCCCCCGTTCAAAAATACTGTGGGTGTGGGAAAACTATTTTTCGATTCAGGGATCCGTTTGCGAAATATTAAGCTTTAAAATGAAAATTTTTGTTAGAGCCAAGCGTCCGCCAGTCAAATGGTTGTTTATGAAAAAAAAAAAACAGCTTCTCCCTAGATGTATGCTCGCATAACTCGTCAAAATGTAGGGAACACCTAATTTTATTTTCGCGATTTTAGTGGTCTCATAGTAAATCTTGTTCATAATGATGAATAAAATCACTTGTTTAAGTATCTGTCACTAATTACCAGTCACCCTGTATATGACGAAGTTAAAAGTAAATTGCCTATCATGTTAATGAGTAATAATCGACCAACTTACATTTACAGTTGGAGAATTCAAAAGAAGAATATGAAGTCCGCCTCTGTACATTTTTGTGCTTGAAGTATAAATAAATTCACCGTGACGTATATCTGTAGCGGTTACACCGCCACATACGAACTACGCATCAAAGACATGACGTCACAAAAATCCTGCATCGCGATTAGAGTTTACCGCGCGAGCGACATATATAAGACTATCCGACATCAACAGTCGGGCAGTCAGCCCGCCAGGCACAACACCCGTCTGGTTGGAGGATCCTCCCTTTTCTATGATGGATGAGTGAACTTAACACCCTGTTCCTCATGCCCCTAAATATCGACTTATGAGAGAACATGTAACAATGATGTTAAGTTTGTTTTTGGGATAAATTCATCCCAACTACGAACCCTTCATTGTGCGTGGTCCGACACGCACTTGGCTGGTTTTTTATATTTTTATCTGCAATTGCCTGCTTAGCAATCAAAACCAAAGGCGTTCAAGTAAGCTTACAACCCTGTATATATTCCACCTTCATATCCTTCCTATCTTCTTAAAGTACAGTTATCCAATGAAACAAGATAACGAATAAAGAATTATATTCATGAAAGCGAATGGTTGCGCGTACTCACGGGTAATTCAGACTAAAACCACCTTTTTTTATTATCGCACATACTTTTTACGCCAATAACCATTTGCTAAACGATAATAAGAGTGTGGCCATTGAGTAGGAGGTGAGCGGAGAGGTAGTGATAGCGGGTACATTGAAAGGTTCAGTGGGCCTTATGTGAACGCGCGTAGCAAACGTTACGTAAGTTCGAACAAAATTTAAATTGAAAATATTCGTTTCACACAAAATATTTTTTAGTTTTAAGACGTTATTCAATATTCATATCAATCATCACAATCATCAGACACAGGCCTCTCCAATTACTCGCCATTCAGCTTGATTCTTGGCAACTCTCATCCTGCTGCTACCATCCTGCGAAGATTGTCGCTCCACCAAGTCTGAGGGCCCCTTGCGAACCCTTCTGGGGAACCTTACTTTTGCCGATTCGCGGTTCCACTCGAGAACACGTCTCATCCCTTCTGGCTCTTCTACAAGGGTATTTATAACAATTTCCACAGGAAAAAGCGTCTCTATAAAACAACACTAAACGCTAGTTTTAAAGCCCACATTTTAATACCATGTGTGTATCCCAATATTTTTCAATAAAAAACATCGTCTGGAATTACCGAAGAAAAATCAAATGAAATTCTTTTTATGGCTTATGAAAACCTTTTGCAGCTTTACATTACATAGTGTTTTTAGAAATAACGAAAAAGTATGAAGTTAGTTTTAAAAGTAATCATGAAAACTGTACATTGTAGTATATAATACTCTCACGACCCCGGGTAGAGACGTGAAGTAGGTGTTCCTTTTTAGAAAGAATAAGGTTATGAATTTCACAAATAATGTTTATTGCATTGTGAGATAGCTTGTACAACCAAAATAATGAATCGATTTGAATAAATTAGGTGTCATTGAAATCTTATAAATAGCTACAAAAAAACTTTCAGCTAGGTTGCCAATCTCATTGGCCAAAATATGTTAGCTACGTTCGCAATTTAATTTCCAAAAATGTAAACAAATTAGAATTGTTGGAAAAAATACTTTAAAACCCTAAGTATAAAGTTGAGTTTGCGTTACAACTTCGACATTTTCAATACTTGTTGTCATTCTAAAATCAACGAATTTCACACTAAGACAAAATTGAAATTTTGTTTGAATTAAATAACGTCAATCAATGGGGGAGGCCTATGTTCAGCAGTGGACGTCCTATGGCTGAAATGATGATGATGAAATAACGTCAATTGGATACAAGGATTTGAACAGACCTTAAGCTACTGATTGAAGTATCGTCATTCCTGAAATCTTTTGTAAGGCATTCCTTAATTACAAATTAGTTCGGGTCTCTGCTAACCCTCTTTGCCTTAAAACCCTTGAATACAAAAAAGCAATTAGGACTACCTTCCTAAAAACTCGAAAGAAACAGCAGTTTGAATTAAAATCTTATTATTTTATCCAATAATTAAGTTGCCTTCGTATATTCTACTCTGAAGTTGATTATGTCTATTTTTTCTTTTCAGAGCGGCCATTACAAGTGATACAATGGAATTCTCTTGATGAGGGTTTCGGAGGAACAACGAATGGAGGTGGCAAAGTTAAAAGAAAATGTGGGTAATGCTGGCACTTCACTTGGCGTTTTTGTCCCAATAATCAAGCCAATATGTACCCTATTCCTTAATTGTAATAACGTTAATTTTAAGTTAGTGAAATGACGTGTATCAATTGCACCAAGTGCAGTGTGATGCATTTTAGATCGTAGCATGGTATGAAGCATAGCAATATGGCGTAGCGGTGTTGCGTAGCAATCTGGCGTAGCAGTCTCGTAGCAACGTAGTGAAGTTACATACAATACTATAATTTTAGCGTAGCTACTTTGCGTACCGGTACTTAAACAATCTTTTGGTAGTAAAATCACGAAGAAGTGCCAGACACTATGGTGTCACGATTGTCAGATTTGAGTGTCGCGAGTGTCAGACACACATTGAATCAAAACTGTGCTGTTTGGCGGCAGGTACATTATTCGGTTCTTTATTTATTATTATTAATTTAGTACAATAAATTAGATGTCCCATCTGCTGGAGTGCCCCAAAAGTCCGGTCACCTGCACCCTTGACGATCTGAACAACGCCTCTGACACGGCAATAAGGCCCGGACTCCACCAAAGCGGAGATGTGCGGCGATGTCCGAAGCAGCACAGCTCACTTCTCCGATTTGTACCGCGCCATATAAATATCATACATCTCCGCTCAGTAGTATCCACTGAAGCTGAGTGGAGACAAGATGTGTGAATAACGAAATTCGATATGTAAAGTATTGTTCAGGTATTTTTTTATATTTTTATTTGAAATATATAATTTCAACTTTTTGTTTTTCCAAGCTGTAGTTATTTTTTTAAAGTTTTGTTCGTGCTGACGTCATAAAGTAGGCTGAATATCTTATGATATTTGCCACGTTTAATACATATAATTAAAAATAAACTTGAAAATTCCGTAAAGTCAAACTGTCAAATTTGACAGTTAATATTAATTGTTAGTATTTGTTAATTTGTCATAACAGAGCGATTTTTATTTTAACCGTATCCGTACCTTATTGTTAAGATAAAGCATATTAATCGATCAAAGACTACTTTGTGCTAAATGCTTCATACCGTCATATAAAAACACCACAAGAAATAGCCAAAACAAATTGTTTGTGTACTGAGGTCCATATTTAAAACAAATCCAAAGGGTAGGCAAGCAGTTCCTTATAACAAGCAAATGGTCAATGTAGCAGTAAGTATCGAAGCCCGACCCCGTGCTAGTCCTCGGGGACTTCAATGCCAAGAATGTGGCTTGGGGTTCCAGGTATACGGACACACGGGGCAGGATGGTGGAGGACTGGGCACTGGAGACAGGCCTGGTCGTCCTTAACCGGGGTTCTGTCCCCACGTGTGTGCGGATGCGGGGTGAATCAGTGGTGGCCATCTCGTTCGCTAGCCCCGCTCTGTCGCCGCGTGTCATTGACTGGCGCGTCATGGAGGGGGTGGAGACGTATTCCGATCACCGGTACATCCGGTTTGACGTCTCCGCCCAGACCTCGACCGAATCGGTCCGACAGGCCCCGAGTGGTCCGCGGTGGGCACTGAAGCAGCTGGACCGGGAGCTCCTCCTGTATGCCTCGATCGTGCAGGCCTGGATGTCATCACCGGACAGGCCTGCCGACATCAATGACGAGGCGGAGTGGTTCCGGGAGGCCATGTCCGAGATATGCGACGTGGCAATGCCCCGGATCCAGCCCGGACGTGCTTCGCGCCAGGTGTACTGGTGGTCGCGACAGCTGACGAAACTGCGCAATGCGTGCGTTGCTGCGCGACTCCGGTACACCAGGCACCGCTGGCTCCGTATTCGACCTCCGGATACGGAAGCCATTCAGGCGGAGCTGTACAAGGGGTACAGAGCGGTGAAGACCGCCCTCCAAGCGGAAATCCTGCGGGCCAGGGCACTGGACCGCGAGGAGTCGCTGGAGACTCTGAACAGAGACCCGTGGGGACGCCCATATAAAATGGTGCGGGAGAAACTCCGCCCATGGGCTCCCCCGCTGACGCAGAGTCTCCGCCCGCAGCTTGTGGGGGACGTGGTGAGCGCTCTGTTCCCTTCGAGAGTGGAACATGCCTCCCCGCCCATGGCTCCGCCTACTGCGGTGCCCGATGCGGACCACACCGCCAACGACGACGACGATGCTCTGGAGGTGACCGAGGTAGAGATGAGGGTGGCGGTACGTAGGCTGAATGCCAGAAATACCGCCCCAGGACCCGACGGCTTACCTGGGAAAGCCTGGGTCCTGGCCTCAGAGGCTCTCGGGCCTCGACTAAGGGTGGGCAAGCTCTTTGAAAGAGTAATTGCTGACCGCCTCGTCGGGCGGCTGGTGCGGGTGAGGCCGGATTTGGCGGAGAGCCAGTTTGGTTTCCGCTGGGGGCGCTCCACGGTGGACGCCATCATGCGCGTGCGAGCCCTCACGACGGGGGATACGGTGGCTTGGGGTGGGGTCGTCTTGGCGGTGTCTTTAGACATCGCCAAGGCCTTCAATACCCTGCCCTGGAGTTGCATCAGGGAGGCAGTCCGGTATCACCGGATGCCGACCTACCTCTGTCGTGTGGTCGAGGCCTATCTGGCGAACAGGGCCATCATCTACTCCGGTCACCAGGGAGAGTGGAACCGGCGAGAGATGTCGTGCGGTGTCCCACAGGGATCGGTCGTGGGGCCGCATCTGTGGGACATCGGATATGACTGGGTGCTGCGCGCCGACCTTCTCAATGGCGTCAGCGTGGTTTGTTACGCTGACGACACGTTGGTCCTGGCGCAGGGGAGGTCGCACCAGGCGGCGGTTGAACTAGCGACACACGGGGTTGCGACAATCGTGGCCAGAATCCGGCAGTTGGGACTCAAGGTGGCTTTGCACAAGTCCGAGGCCATGTGTTTTCATGGTCCTCGGAACGCGCCACCGTCGGGTTCCCAAATAACGGTAGGAGGGGTTCACATCGGCGTCAAGTCGACGATGAAGTACTTGGGACTCGTCCTCGACAGTCGGTGGAACTTCGTGGAGCACTTCCGACGTTTGGCGACGCGACGTTTTACTTCCAGGCTGGACCGGGCCGGGGCTGCCTTGAAGCGGCTCCTGCCCAATCTAGGGGGTCCAAACGCCTCCTGCCGGAGGCTATACGCGGGGATCGTGCGGTCCATGGCCCTGTACGGGGCACCAGTGTGGGCGTGTTCGTTGAGGCGGCGGCCTGCCCGCCGGTTGAACGCGTCCCAGAGGGTCATGGCCACCCGGCTGGTCCGGGGATACCGCACGGTCTCCGGTGAGGCGGCAAGCCTTCTTGCCGGATTGCCGCCATGGGATCTGGAGGCAAAAGTCCTCGCGCATATTTGGGAGTGGCGCGAGGAGGCGAAACGCCGGAGCTTGACTCCGATGCCGCGAGAAATCGCGGCACAGCGGACATAACTCCGACGGGATCTCATGGCGTCATGGAGAGTGCGATTGTCGCAACCCAGTGCTGGGCACGTCACTATTGCGGCTATAAGTCCCCTCTTTGAGGAGTGGCTGGAGAGGCGCCACGGCGTCCTCACCTTCCGCCTGACGCAGGTCCTCACCGGACACGGCTGTTTCGGGAGGTGCCTGTTTCGGATAAGGCGGGAGGAAACGCCCGGGTGTCATCACTGCGTGGATCACCCGGAGGACACGGTGAAGCATACGGTGGAGGTATGCCCGGCTTGGGCAGAGCACCGCCGTGTCCTCGTGGAGGCGATCGGTGGCGGGGATCTCTCGCGTCCGGCCCTGGTCCAGGCCATGGTACGGAGCGAGAGGGCATGGGAGGCCGTCACCTCCTTCTGCTAAGCAGTAATGCTCGCGAAGGAGGAGGCGGAGCGCGTGAGAGAGAGGCAAAGTTCGCGCTCTCACGCCCCTAGCCGCCGCAGGAGGAGACGCCCTGGGCGTCGGGAATCTATTGCCAATTGCCGGCCACCGTAGGCGCGGGCTTGCGGACGGTGAGCAATGGGTAGCTCGCCGTCCGGTAAGGACCAAGCCCGGGTCGACGGCGCGTTGTGTTCCACGTGCGCCTCAAAGAGATGTCAGCAAGTGAAGGGGTCCGATGAGACCATTGCCTGCCGGGGTTGCGGGAAAGTCCGAAAGGGATACTGTGTCCCCCTGGCATTGCACAGGCAACAGAAGGAACACGAGTGTTTTTTAGTCTAAGTCTAAGAGTAAGAGTCTGACATGCCCTCCTCAGTCATTTGATGATTTCCCACCAAAAAAAAAAAAAAAAAGTATCGAAGTCCGAAGGGAAAGCAAGGGTTATAGTGAAAAGAATTAGGTAACTTATCAAACAAAAAATCGAAACGCAAAAAAGAAAACAGCAAATTAGCCATTCATACTTAATTAAGTTAATCCTATCACTCTGTCTTCTTATGGAAAAGTCTGCGCAAAAAATGTGTCAAGAAGTTTATTTTTTACCGATCCCACTCAACATCTCTGCTCACCCCCAACAATAGAAAACATACGACATAACACAGGACCCCTCATCATTCCAATTTTATGTTTTCCAATCGAAACACTGAACTCAATCCACGTTTATAGAGGAACTCTTCATAAAAACTCTACGACCTTTATTTTATAGCACAGAGTATGAATAAGACAAGCCGGTCTAATCTGAACAAGTCTCACCGGGAATATAATAATAAAAAAACATTCAATTCAATAAATACATTTGTAAAACAATCAAGAAATAAAAATAAACTATTATTGTAATTATTTATTAATAGAAAAGAATATATTTATTTGTATTAAACATGGTACAATAATGGTAATAGGGTGTTACCAGGGTTATGAATCTCCATGTCTCGTCATGGACTGGCATACCAATATTTTAAAGGAAATAAGTTCCTTGAAATTATGTAAATATGCACCTCACATCAATAATAACAGTGTAGGTAAATGTGATAACTTAGGTGAAGTGAGCTGTAATTCCACTTTAACCCAAGTGTACAGCTCTCAGCTACCTCGTGCTGTTTTTATTACTAGCTGAGCCGATAGACGTTGTTCTGCCCAAACAATAGTTCATTGTTTCAGTAGTTTCAGGAACACTTTTCCAATGTTTCTTTTCCTGAAAACCTTTATTCTGACTATTACGAACATTTTAAAACAAAAATGTTTTTCAAGTGATGCGCTTATCAACTAACAGCATTTCGTTTTTATTTATATATAATCGGAGGAGGGTATGAGTCGTTATATATTATCAGCCATATTTTAAATACTGTGGGCATACTACGAGTAATAGGTGTGTTGGTTATTGCACAATAGAAAAACCGTTGCAGTTCAGATCAAATTATAATTTACGATAACATAAATCACACTGGCATTTCACACACTGTAGGTAAGCGACACAACTATTCGAAACGCGCTACAGTTTCTAAACGTCTTCAGCGCTTGACCGCCACCCATAAAGACTGCTGAGCATCGGCCGGTCCGAGCGTTATGTTTTAGACTCTGTCAAGCGCTGCCGATAGGTGGCGCGTGCGTCCCGATTAGGCCACTAAGTAACGTATTTCCGACATATATCACTAGCAGAGCGCCCCGCGGTTTTACCCATATACGTCTCGATCCCGTGAGAATATCGGGATGAAAAGTATTCTATGTGTTAATCCAGGTTATAAACTATATGTGTGACAAATTTCATCTAAATCCATTCAGTAGGTTTTGCGTGAAAGAGTAAGAAACATCCATCCATCCATCCATCCATCCTCACAAACTTCTGCGTTTTTATTATTAAGCAGGATAGTAGGAAGTTCCATTTACACGATGCAAGTTTCTTGCCGGGGTAGGTATACAATAAAATTGAAGTGAAAAAAGAGTTGCATCATATAAACGCTGGCTTTGCAACTTTTATTTTTGTTTCAACTTATGGTATGCCACAGGCAATAAAATCGCACCGCAAAAAATCTGGCTTTACACCCGGTTTCTGGATTGGAACAACATTTATTATTTCTTCAACGAATGGTACGTTGAAAAAAAAAAAAGTTGCATAGTGTAAATAGTGTTTAGGCGATAAAAGTCTCAAAAGTAAGCATTTATTGCTTCAATTTTATTGTATGCCACTGAAAAAAAAACTGGCATCGTGTATATGGGGCTTTAATCCAAACTGGGAATTAAAAACAGATCGCTCTTGTGTGTACTAGGTCAATGAACTGTATACCTTGTCTTATTCATACCCTGCCCCCATGACTTATTTTATGGCCTACGACCATGAGATCAATACGGTTTATAATCAGGCGCACGGTTTGTTCTATGACGTCATAAAATGATACTTTTTATCACTTACGGGATCAGCAGATGGTTGACAAAGTTTTAGAGTTCTACCAGTTATGTTTTATTCTTAAGACATGTGGAAGACTTTCTTTTAGAGAAATATTTTTCGAGGAAACTGCTCGTAAACCGTATATCATATCTTCAAATCATGATAATTTTGTGGAGGAAGATGGCAATGCTACGTGAATTGACAGTCCAACTAACTAGGAAAATAATGGTTAGAAACGCCGAAATATGTTATATTATAATAACCTACGGAATCTACGGAAGGAAAATGATTGGGAGCTCGTTAAATAGAGGCATGAGGAACAGGGTGTTGAAAGAAAGAAAAAGTATTTATTGAGATAAACACAGGAGATCCCAAATAAAACTCACACACTTGAAAAATAAACAAAGTAAAATTAAAATAAAAGCAGAAAGTCCTGTGTGAGGCCAAAAGGCTCCTATCTCAGCATGATGCTGCGACATGTAATAATAAATGTCGCAGCGCTGGATAGATACAGAAATAAATACTAAATAAAAAATAAAATAGATGTATGGAATACATTGGAAACAAAAATAAATTTGATATAGTCCGCGTGTAAAGTTATTCATAGTGTATAGAGGATCCTCCCATTTCTATAGAAAATCCTAGATCCTCCGACCAGACGGGTGTCGTCTCTCGTGGTTTACAGGACAGTTTTTTTATTTTTTTTAATGGCATCTGGCAGGTTAACCTAGGAGGTTGTCGGTTGATGAGGGCAGCCGTGATGCGGCTCCGGGCCAAGAACGTGGCTCCGGGGCCAGACGGGATCCACGGCTGCGTGTTGGCCCTCGCTCTGAAGGAGCTCGAGCCCCAACTGAGAGGACTCTACACAGCGTGTCTTGAGCGGGGCCAGTTTCCCACTTTGTGGAAATCTGGTCGTCTGGTCCTGCTCAGGAAGGCGGGGCGCCCGGCGGACTCGTCGTCCGCGTACCGGCCCATAGTGCTGCTAGACGAGGTGGGCAAGCTGTTCGAGCGAGTAATCGCAGCCCGCCTCGTCGGCCACTTGTGCAGAGAGGGGCCGGACCTGGACGACAGTCAGTTTGGGTTTCGGCATGGGCGCTCCACGATACACGCTGTGTCGCGGGTTAGAGTCCTGGCGGAGGAAGCGGTGTCTCGGGGCGGGGTGATGTTGGCGGTGTCCTTGGACATATCCAACGCCTTCAACACCCTGCCCTGGAGTTGTATTCGGGAGGCACTGCGCTATCATGGTGTGCCTCCCTACCTCCGCCGCATCGTTGGGGCTTATCTGTCGGAGAGGTGTGTCACCTACGTGGGACGTGATGGCGGAAACCAGCGCCGCATGTCGTGCGGTGTTCCGCAGGGCTCGGTCTTAGGGCCGCTCCTGTGGAACATCGGGTACGACTGGGTGCTGAGGGGCGAGCTCAGGCCGGGGGTAGACCTGACGTGTTATGCGGACGACACGCTGGTCACTGCCCGGGGGAGCTCGCACAGGGAAGCAGCGTTGCTGGCGACGGCTGCGGTCTCACAGGTGGTGAGCCGCATACGTCGCCTAGGCCTGGAGGTGGCCCTCAGCAAGTCGGAGGCTATGGTGTTCCATGGCCCCCGGCGGGCGCCGTCACCCGGCTCACATATCGTGGTCGGGGGGGCTCGGATCGCTGTCGAGGGTACCATGAAGTACCTAGGATTGGTCCTCGACAGCCGGTGGGACTTCGGGCCCCACTTCCGACGGCTGGCGCCCAAGCTGCTGGGCGCTGCTGGAGCGCTCTCAACGCTGCTTCCCAATCTGGGGGGCCCGAGCGCCGCTTGTTGGCGGCTATACGTGGGGATCGTGCGATCGATGGCCCTTTACGGGGCCCCGATCTGGGCGGCTGACCTGACGGCCGGGAGCATCGCCGTCATGCGGAGACCACAGAGGGCGATGGCCGTCAGAGTCATCCGGGGGTATCGCACGATCTCCTACGAGGCGGCTTGTGCACTGGCCGGATCCCCGCCCTGGGACCTGGAGGCGAAAGTACTCGCGTCATCGTATCGGTGGCGCGAGGAAGCGCGGGCGCGGGGCGAGCGGCTGACGCAGCGACATTTGGAGCTGCGTCGGTCGCAGCTTCGCGAGGTCCTGGTGGCGGAATGGCGGGACAGGCTCTCACGCCCTACCGCCGGCCTCAACACCATTGAGGCGGTCCGGCCGGTGCTCGACACTTGGCTCGGGAGGAGGCACGGCTCCCTGTCGTTTCGGGTGACGCAGGTGCTCTCGGGGCATGGTTGCTTTGGGAAGTACTTGTGTCGCATAAACAGGGAGCCGGACGCCCGGTGTCACCACTGCGTCGACTGTCGGGAGGACACGGCGTGGCATACGCTGGCAGAGTGTGCCGCTTGGGAGGAGCCGCGCCGTGCCCTCGTCTCTGGAGTAGGCAGTGACCTTTCGCTGCCGGCCGTTGTGAATTCCATGGCCGGCAGCGAGGAGTCCTGGGACGCGGTGGTTTCCTTCTGCGAGACAGTCATCTCGCAGAAGGAGGCTGCGGAAAGGGAGCGGGAGATTGCTTCCACTAACCCGATCCGCAGCAGACGCACCGGGCGTCGGCGGAGGGCGGATAACGCCCTCTTCCAGCCCCCCTAAATGGGTCCAGGGGCGACGGATCTGGGGAAATCCATCGCCCCCTACTCCTTAGGACCCGAGATGGCGGCGCGTAGTGTTCCACGCGCGCCTCTCTATGATGTAAGGGGGGAGTTTAACACCTCACTCCCCCCAAACTCGAGGTGGCCCGCAGAGGCGGGCCGGCACCAGCCGAGGGTCGCGGAAGTATCTGCGTTCCCGCGACCCCCGACGTAGGTGTGAGATGGAACACCGGGGTGGTTTTGGGTGGTTTTTAGTCAGTACGAGTCTGACAGACCCCTCCGCCCGCCCCAGGGCGGAGGACATCCATGAGGATTTTCCACCCCGAGACCAAAAAAAAAAAAAAAAAAAAGGAGGTTGTCGGCTGCTTAACCGGAATTTCCTGTGCCTCAGTAAATTAAGGCCTCCAGCCAGGGCATAAAACTTAGGGGGTGCCCCTAGCTACTACACGCAAAGGGCACCGCCTGTGGGGTATGGATCTCGGCTTAGGGCGTCGCTGGGGGAAGACATCAAGGGAAAGGCTGGATCGGATTAAACCCGACGATTGATGTCGAGAAGATGTATATATACTCGTCACGCGGTGACCTCTGTTTGCCCGATGCGTGATTTTGTGTGACGTCAGCTCTTTGATGCGTAGTTCGCATGTGGCGTTGTAGATGCCGCCACAGTTTCTCTGCCATATATTAGCCTAAATTCAAGAAAAACTAAACACAATCATTATTTACTTCACTTTTAACAATAGGCACTACTGTGTAATGCTAACATAATTAAAAAAAGATCTCAAACTCAAACCATTTATTTCAATTAAACCAATTACAGGCACTTTTGAATTGTCCCGGTCGGTCAGTAAGAAAGATGACAACCAATCGATTATCGTTCAAAGTTAAAGTTCGCGAGCACATTCGTAAGAACCTGGCAGTATCATCACAACGTTAATGTTTTCCCATTGTTTGTCTTATTTGTTTTAGTATATTCGTGTATTTATGTATATTTATTTGTGCTTATATTTATATACTTATAATAAGTTATAAATATATTATATTTATAGTTTGTAATAGATATATGTGTATTTTTATATTTACTTTAAAAAATATTCCATTATTTCTCGTAATTGCACCTACCACAAAAAGTTGACTGGTAGAAAATGCTTAAGGCATTAACTCCGCATCTGTAAGATTCTGTGCTTGAAGTATTAAATAAATAAATAAAGATGACTCTAGTTGCCCATTCCAAAGCGTAGATGATTCCTATAACTCTCTTACCCTACGTCACAACTGAAAGCGACAGTCGCTTGAATACGCGATAACGCGATTATTTCTATAAATTTTATTATGACATACGTGCGCGACCTGAATAATCTTGATAAACCGCGTGTATGCTTTTTTTAAGTAATGGGGCACGTAGACTTAAGTTTGCAATGTAAGTAAAAATTGTTAAGTAATAGTGTAAGTAAGCCTAATTAAATAAATGAGAGCGACGATCTCGTAATCGCGCGACGATCGTGTTATTGCTTTCGATTAGGGAATCTTATCTTTAAACAACCGCATCCAAACTATAAGCGACAGGCGACACCCGCCATTCATTAACTCAGGAACGGTTTAATTCTCGTCTGAACAAGGTAATGAGACGTGCCACTCCGAGCGAACACTTTTAATTTTATACCTTCACTAGTTTTTGCTACCGACTCTACCTCCACCCCAGCCGTGGCTGGTTTCATCGTACCGGGGAAGAAAATGCTTGATTTTTCTTGAAGCATTTATTTCAATTACACCAATTACAGGCTTTTGAATTGTCAAGGAGTCGTTCAGTCAGAAAGATGAAGCTAGTTGCCCATTCCAAAGCGATCAAGAAGAACGGGCAAGAAGTGTGATATACTTTAAGGGAGTGTAGTACTCAAAAAATGAACAACTTTGACTACGGGATCAATCATAAAATCGTTGAAAAAAATCTGTTGCTTGATACATTTATGTAGGGAGGTATAACTCGATAAAATAAAGGGGATTGGGTAATACCCGACTGATAATTTTAACGCAGGGGGTTCCAGAATGATGTGCTCAATCCATGGTAACAGTTTCCGCATCGATATCCGTGCCTCCCTGAATATGGAAGAGCAGATTTTGTTACATAATACCTACTTACTCCCTAAAACTTTGTCCTTATCATACTTACTAGTAGTTTTTTTTTTAGAAACCCTGAACAAAGATTTAACCAGTCAATCTGCTATCAGATCAAATAAGTTACCATCATCATAGCATAATCTGCCTATAATGTTCCCATTACTGGGGTGAACCCCAACCTTCTTCGCTGAGAGGGAGTGGGCTGTAATCAACCACGCGGGCCCACTGCGGGTTGGTAGATGTCTCATGTCTTCGAATTTTTGGTTCTAGGACATGCCGGTTTCCTCACGATGTTTTCCTTCACCGTTTTGAGAGCAGTGGTGATGAGATTATTTACACAAAGTAAAGCACCTGCCTGGGTTTGAATCCCTTCCTGGCTTTCCCCAAATATCATCATAAAGACCAATAATCATCACACTTGCATGTTACATTTCAATGATTTTACATAATAATGTCCATTTTTTTGTCCATATTATTTTGATTAGGACTTTCTCAGTACCAGCCCGGAGTTTGGATTTGTGCCCGGTTGATGGCAATAGGCTCGCCCCCTATTACATTGGACTTAACTGGAACATAACTGGCCAAATGTGGGTGTGCCTACTATGGGTGCACCTGTGCCTAACCCTTCGGGGAAACATGGCGTGATGTTTTGTTATGTTGTCCATGTATTTCACTACTTTTAAACGAATTCAAATCAGGTTTTCCATGATTTTCTGCTATGTTTTCTTACACTGCACGTCCGAGGAAACCATGCGTATCACTGGAAGCACAAAAGTATGAAATTTAAATATACAAATTACCTCCTTCTAGAAATAAGTTTTTACCTTTGGTCAAAGTAAAACAATAGTTATTTGTGCAACAAGAGAGCAAAGTCGTTTTTTGCTGCGAGTGTTGATTTTGAATCCCGAGTAAGCGAAGGATTCTATAATTGAATCACGAGCGTAGCGAGTGATTCTAGGTTAGAATCCTGAGCGCTTCGAGGGATTCAAAGACACGAGATGCAAATAACTTTGCTCTCGTGTAACACATACAACTTTTCACCTCAGCAGCGAGAACATACAACATGTAAAAAAAACCCTGTCCGATCCGTGAGGGTGTTGTTAGGTATCGTACTGTGAGCATATTTATGTGGAAATTTTCAGGAAAAAACAAGAAATAATCCCTACATTTTTTTTCGATGGTGAGTTTGACCGAATTATACATTTGGTGCGGGTGGCAGCCGTCGTTTAGCCGTGGCTGTCGGGTGTCTAAAAGTCATAAGTTATGAGTTTTGCAATTTTTTTATGGAATTGGGGTAGTTTTGGAACTAAAAATGTGAATTTTAAATACCAATAACATTTTACTATCAATAATAATCAAAAAAATACTGTTTTGTAATGTTACTGCAGTACCATATGCCCATTTTCCCCAGATTTTCGGATCGGACAAGGTTTTTTTTTACATAATCTTCATCACCTCGTATTTTGCAGCCACCATCTTGGATTTATATTTTGACCTCACTAGCGACTTTAGCACCCTCGAAAACTATGAAAACGACACCCATGACGAAAAATGTGAAAATTTTCGCAGCCGCCATCTTGGATTTTTATTTTGACTTCACTATCGGCTTAAACAACCTTGAAAACCATAGAAACGATACCCATGAAGAAAAAATTGAAAATTTTCGCAGCGGCCATCTTGGATTTACATTTTGACTTCACTATCGGCTTTAGCAACCTTGAAACCCATAGAAACGATACCCATGAAGAAAAATTTTAAAATTTTCGCAGCCGCCATCTTGGATTCACATTTTGACCTCACGGTCGGCTTTGGCACCCTTGAAAATTATGAAAACGACACCCATTATGAAAAATGTGAAAATTTTCGCAACCGCCATCTTGGATTTTCATTTCTACCAAATTCACACTTACTATCTCTATCCGTCTTTCTTTCTCTTTGAATTAGAACAAGACAGTTGCAAGCGCCTTTTGGCTTGACGATTTCTGCCACTGCACTTTTACCCCAAGCCGCTTAAGAACTTCGTTCCAAAAATTTAATAAAACAGAATTTAAATAAAACCTTACCAGATGATTTGCAATTTTAATGTTTTATGTATATCCGAACGTTTTATTGTTTGTTTCTTTTTTGGGCCTAGTAGGTAGGTATGGAATTTTGAAATCGAATTTCGAATCGATTTGTTTCTATCTCTCGCTTTTTTCGTATCGAAGTGAAAGTGACAAAACTAATTGAAGTTCAAATCTTTAGAATTTTGTGAGTAGACCCAACACTGCTCTCAACATTTAAAAAAAATAATTAAAAAGTTACTTTGTCTCACGCTCGCAGCAAAATCGAATTTTGCTCACTGTTTTTTGACAGCAAAACCTGCTTGTTTGAGGTGCTGAGGTGAAAAATACTTATTTTAGTAACCATGGAAACAGAAATTAACAACAAAATAAAACGTTTTAATTTTTAACTCAACAGAGATTTTCAGAGCGCTACTTTAACTAGTTCCGAGAAATCAAAAATATCAGTTACAAACTAAGAACTAGGTATAATAAAACAAAAGGCAAGTTGAGAATCCGTCCGTCTAAGGCACCTGTCCCACCGCCGGCGATCAACGAGAAGCGAGTAGAGCTAGCAACTTAAAACTAGTTGGCGAGCAACGAGGAGCGAGTGCGCGGCGGTGACGAGCTAGTACTCGCTGGTATGCGTATGTGACCGTATTTAAATTATGAACTTCGTTAGTTTATAATCTATCGATATTATTTCCGTTATAATATAAAAATTTTGAATCTGAAACAAACCATTTACAATTGAACGTATTACGAGTATATTTTGATAGTTTATAACCATGGAAAACCGAGAAATTGTGAACTGGTACCTATCAAACATGATTGCGACGACGACGTAACGCACTTGCGCTAATACCTGCCTAGCTGCGAGCAACTTGGAAGTAGCACTCACTGGCCACTTCTGCGGCACCGCTCGCTTCGCTCGCTCGGGTCTTCACAATTCTAACCTAACCCATTTCACCCAGTTCGCAACTTTTCGACAGTTTATAATCAGATATAATTATTATAAACTAACGGTTCTCATAATCTTGCGGTGACAAGTACACTCGAGAGCAATGAATCCGGGTCACTTAAAGAATCCTAAAAATCTCGGAAACTAAAAATGCTAGGTTAATGCAATAAATTGTATTTAATAGACAATGTAATATTCCTTAAATGAAGGTATTAAAACTTCTTAGTTATTGTAAAGTTATATCATAAAAAAATCTAATTTGAAAAAGGGCCACTTTCGAAGATGGAACTACGAAATTACAGCATTTGGTTTTGCTTTTGTTTGTAATCTGTCATTTATGTGGGTACATAAACCATGTTGATAGTGCTCTATATTCATTATTCAAGCTGAAATTATGTCGCTTACGCCTGAAGAATGCACCAGAATACTTACAATGCTGGAAACCGGCCGGAGTCAGCGCGATACAGCCAGGACTGTCGGTGTGTCGCTGTCAACAGTACAAAGAGTTCTCCGACGTTACGAAGAAACTGGTTCTAACCTACGCAGACCAGGAACGGGCAGAACCAGGTGTACCACAGCACGAGAAGACCGATACTTGGTGAACACCATGCTTCGAAATCGCTTTCTTACAGGAACTGAACTCACAAATCAGTTTCGACGCCTCGGAGGAAGTAACCCAAGTGCATGGACAGTAAGACGTCGGCTTGCTGAATCTAACTTAAAACCCCTTAGACCTGCAAACGGCCCTAAACTGGAGCGTGGGCATCGTATTTCAAGACTAAGATATGCCCAGAGCCACGTAAATTGGAGTATTGAAGATTGGTCAAAAGTTATGTTCTCCGACGAATCAAAATTTATGCTCTACAAGCACGATGGAAGACACAGAGTGTATCGAAGGCCAGGGGAAAGATTCAAGCAAGCATGCATCGAAGAAAAAGTAGCCTACGGTGGTGGGTCTGTACTTGTGTGGGCCGGAATTTCTTCTGAAAGTCGCACAGAGCTGGTGATCATAGAAAACGGCTCTTTAACTAGCGAAAGATATGTGGAAGAAATCCTCAATGATCACGTTGGTCCATTTATGGTCAATTTAGGTGAGGATGCTATATTTATGCATGACAATGCCCGACCTCATACAGGTAGGATTGTGAATGACTACCTTCAAGAGATGAACATTACTCGTATGGAGTGGCCAGCGCGCAGCCCGGATATCAACCCGATCGAGCATGCTTGGGACGAGCTAGGCAGATGCGTAAAACAACGATACCCTCCCCCAATCACGCTTCGTGAGCTCAAAATTGCTCTCACAGAGGAATGGGAGAATATTCCCCAAAATCGTATAAGGAACTTGGTGTACAGCATGCCAAACCGCGTAAACGCAGTAATGGAAGCACGAGGAGGCAATACGAAGTATTAAAATTCAAGAAAATCGTAATAAAGTTCAAAAATTTCATGTTTCCTATTTTTGTTTTAAGGAGAGATCAGCAGTTTTTTTCTTTATGTAATTTTGTGTTAATAAAATGTATGGTGACTCATATTTTTTTTACTTTCATTTAAGGAGTATTACATTGTCTATTATATACAATTTATTGCATTAACCTATCATTTTTAGTTTCCGAGATTTTTAACATTCTTTAAGTGACCCGGATTCATTGCTCTCGAGTGTATTAGCGTAAGTCTCTCAGCGAGTGTTCTGTCTGCCAAGCGAGCGTCGCTGAGCGAGTATTCTATTTGACAGCTGGTGTCCCTGCGACAAACGAGTACTCGCCGGGGGTGGGAGCAGTAAGCGATCAACTATAATTATATGTATCTCTTTTACTTACACAGGATCTAAAATCTATTACGGACCTTTGTTGAGCGAAAAAAATGTTGATAGCTAGTCGCGTCCTCGTCGGCGGTGGACATGTGCCATAAAGCATGTTAAGATGGATGTCGTAAGCGAGTGACGGTGAAAGTTAAGTGTGACAGCTGCTCCGTAGATATATTGTTACGTGTCTGTGTCATGAGTGGGCATTTTTATATGGTGACTCGGAAATAAGAAAATAAAGAAAAATTGGTGTATCTGTCACAGAAACATGTGCATACAAAAAGATAAAATTTATCAGAAAAATAAAACAAAATAGATCGTCATGTATAATCACGAGCACAAAATAGTCTGCAGCTGCACGTCTGTGACACTGTGACATGAAGGCTTCCACGGACCCACAATGGACCCACAGCACGGCGCTAATTTTCAGTGGGTACCCAAAAAAGACGTACGGAAACCAAGTCAGGGTCAGTGAGTTTTACATAAATAGGTAACAAAATAAAATAAATAGTACTTAGAATATAATGCAACTGTACAATCATACAAATGAATCCCCAGGCATCACCGTGCGTACATAAATATTGTACCTACCGAAAATATATTTATTACACGAGAAGACGAGACGAGATACTTGTTTTAAGAGAGAGAGAGAGAGAGAGTAAATAATATACCTCGTTGGTATAGAGTGGTTGCGAACGCTGAAGGAAGTGGAGGAGGAGAGTGGTGAAGTTTTGATTCCCGAAACAGGCAAAGTGTTATTATATATGACGGAGAAGGTACACGTCTCTCTCGTTATTACCCATATTTCAACTATGTACTGTGGGCGTACTAAGGGATAGTGTTGGTTATTGCGCAATAGAAAAATCGTTTGCAGTTCAGATCAAATTATAATTTACGATCTAAATTAATCTGCTACAGTGCTTACAGTGTCAGCAGTAACTACTCAACTATACAGAATGCGCGACACTTTCTAAACGTGTTCACTGCTTGACCGCCACCCATGAACTCATGTTGTAGACTCTGTCGAGCGCCGCTAGGTGGCGCTATCGCCCCGATCAGCTAAATCAGTGACTAAAGTATTTCCGACATAATTATACCTACAAAATATACGACGAATATTGTGCTCTTCTCTCTGCCTACCTTTGGAGAATATTATAGTCGTGGTGTTATGATTCATTCATTACAGGAGAAGAGACTATGAATTATGTTTTTGAGATAGAAGTACAGACTAGCTTTATTAATAAATAGCCACTAGGTACTTACAACTTACATCGTGCAGGAATCAAACTTGGACACTGTTATTCAAAACCAACACAATACAAAACATAACATCACGCCTGTATTCCCAGAGGGATTTGGCAGAGGTATACTTATAGTACACCCCCATTTCACCAGTTGTTTTAGTCCTAAAGGGCGAACCTATTGCCATCAACGGGGCAAAAATCTTCTCCTCACCGAGAAGAGACCTGTGACTGCTGGGAAGCAGTGGGTACATTATAGGTTGATTATGCTTATGCTATGGGCGGAAATCCAGACTCAGGGCTCAAAAGCAAATCATATCAAAAACCTTTATCACTACACAAAGCGTACTTAAAGTAAGTAATAGGAGCATAAGAACTAAGAAGTGAGGAATCCTAGCTTTATTGCAAACGGCGGCGCTGAAATAAGAATACCTAAGTCTTTACCTGCAATATAACTTGCACCGGGATAGAGATGAAAATACCTGTTTACATCGAATAGTTCTATTTTGGAACATTACTATCACCTACAGTCTGCTCCAAAACTATTTACAAAAAAAATAAACAAATCTATCAGAATAATAGTGTAATACTCGTAATAGCTGTGAATGAAATTTTTTATTCATTTGACAATTAAGGTTAATTTTATGTCATAACATAACATACCATCACATCAGTATTCTCCGAAGGGTTAGGCAGAGGTATACCTATAGTACACACACATTTTGCCAGTTATGTTTAACTCCTACGTTATAGGGGCGAGCCTATTGCCACCCATCCAGACTCCGGGATGCTACTGAGAAAATCTAGATGGAAAAACCCAATAACACTTTTCTCATCAGTAGCGCTTGCGACCGCTAGACCAAAGAGGCAGGAGGTTAATTTTATAACCTTATTTTTCGTCGAAAAATTTTCACACATGAATGTGTGAATAATTGATTAGCACATTTAAAATTCTTATTAGTCGGTGATTGCGTAAGAATTTTAGTTTGTTTACACTTTCAAGTGATACTTTTCAAAAATACCATACATTTTTGTTTAATTTGTTGAGAAATCTACGACCGACCCAGGCAGTATTAATTTACAAATCAAAATACGGTCATATTACTCGTAACTAGGTTTTACAAAAGTGTTAATTATCGCAATAGTTTTAGAGAGACTATTCATATTCTGCTTTTCGCTGCTTGTTTGCGTATTTGGTGAAATTTTCGGGTAGTTTGATTAGTTTCGAACTCAAACGGCGTTGCAACTTGCCAATCCAACTTTAGACTCAAGGGATTGCACCTTAAAACATTAGTTATGAACTTGTGAATTTTAATTCACAAAAGTATTATACCTACTCGTAGTGTACTTGGTAGTTGTTGTTTTTTTTATTTATTTTTAGTGTCTGTGAATAAACAGGGGTTCATGGCTAAATAATAACAGCCGCATGCGTCGTTCTTCAAGGTTAAGCAACGCTTGCCGAGGTCGATCCTTGGATGACCATCCATTACATACCGAGACCCCTCCGTGCCTCGGAAAGCACGTTAAGCCGTAGGTCCCGGCTATCATTTTTACATCTTTGACAGTCGTTACGGGTAATCAGAAGCCCGAAAGTCTGAAAACCAGTATTACCAAGGGGTACCTATCGTGTTACCCAGTAACTGGGTTGTGGAGGTCCAATAGGCAGTCGCTCCTTGTAATTACTGGTATTCAGCTGCATGCGGTTAGACTGGAAGCTGACCCAAACATAGAACTTGTTAAAAGGCTAGGCGGATATTTGTCCGTGAATAAACATTTTTTTCTATTCCTTTTTCTTTTGCGGAATAGTCTCAAATTACTTGTAATGAGACATTTTTATTTATCTCTCTCCCTTATTACAATGTCATTTCCACCCCACCTGCTTCAAGGCACCCTACATAAAACTTTTCGCTTGCCAATCTTATCTCAAGGAGGAAGAAAATCTGGAATTTTTGGGCAAAAACTTTCGAAGTCACCGGATGAAGACACTTCGGTAACTTTTTTAATTTCACTAGTGAACATAATCTGTGGACATCATCAATCTGTGGGTGACGTGCAAGTGGGAGAGCGGCTTTTTATATAGTTTTATAGACTAGGTAGGTTGTGTTTTGTTTTAGCTTATGTTGTAGTGTTTATGTGGTGGCGGAAACTTGATATTCAAGTAATATTTGACGGACTTTTTTTTAACCCCAACTAGGAAGCTCTTGGTTCTGAATCTCACCTGCTGGTAAGTGATGATCAGGGCGAAGGTGGAAGCGAGCTTCACCCGGAATCCTTAACCACAGAGGAACTGGCTATATTACCTCTAACTGCCGAAACACAACAATGCTGTAAACACTGTTGTTATGGCGACAGATTTAGATAAGATGTTGGTAGCTAGCCAGGCGAACTTAGAACAAGCCCTACCACCAACAAAACGAGCAGAAAATCTTGCCCCCACTGGGAAATTTAAACAAATTAAAATCTTACTAAATAATTTTGTTATAAGTACGAAATATTTTTACCTATAACATAACATAACATCACTTCTTGTTTCCCGGAAGGGTTGGGCAGAGGTGTACATAAAGTACATCCACATTTCGCCAGTTATGTTTAAGTCCCATGTAATAGGGGGCGAGCCTATTGCCATCAACCGGGCACAAATCCAGACTCCGAGCTCCTACTGAGAAATAATTTTTTTACCTATAAAATCAACTAATTATTCTAAATTCCAATCAAACGAAAGTAACATAGTTTCTAAGTTCTAATACTAATACAATATTGATGTTTTCCGAATTAAATACTTAAATGAATTGAAAAGTTCTTTCAATAAATTTCGAAAACAATGCCAAAAGCAAAAAGCTACATGTTCCTCAAAAAATTCTGTAACATTTAGTACAAAAAATATTTTCAAATATAAACTTGTTAGGATGTAATAAAAAATATAACCTACCCTGCAGGCTCTAACCGTGTTTTTCTGCGGTGACGTCATTATAGAATTGATTGATGCTTCCACAGGAAATGTTATGTAGGGCGACCACGGATTGAGGGCGCTACATTAAAAAAAAAGCAGATTAATTGATTCTGAACCAGGAATTTGTAATAAAAGTTTAAAAGCTGTGTTTCTGTTATGATAAATAACATCATAATCAAAACTAACAGGATAAGGATGCCCTATCTAATCTATCGGGAAATATGTCCCTTATTTGAATTAGAACTTGAACTTATTTTGATTTGAATCAAATTATCTAGCGAAACCACGCAGACGTGATTGGTATCGATTTATCTAAACATAATCAAACAAAAAATAAATTAATTTGACGTTTTTTTTTTGGTAGTGGAAATATCAGTTTAAATAATCGGTATTTTTGTGTATACTTCACAGATGGTAGGGGGTATCGATTTAAACACGATAAAATAAAAACAATACAGATTTCCTCAACTCATACTTTTTTTTTGTGGGATGTTATCAAATAACTTCTCCTGCTCTGGGTGGAGCGGGAGGGCATGTCAGACTCTTACTGACTAAAACCCACCCGTGTTCATTCAGTTGCCTGTACGTTGCCAGGGGCTACGTTAAATAACCAGTCGCTCCATGTAAAATAGCTGCGGTAATTAGCTGCATCGGCCGTTGAGGTTAAACTGGAAACTGACTACAAGATAATTGGGAAAAGGCTATCCAGATGATGAAACGATTTTGTAAGTATGTCAGAAAGTATGGCCACCGCATCAACAAAATATACTTAGGTATATCGGAAAAGTAAAGTGAGTGTAGAAAGGCTCTCGAGTTGTCGGCACACGCATGAACTGAGAGCCGTGTCGGCTTGAAGACGCAGTTTGTAGTTCTATGAGATATTAGGTAAGGGTTACTGCAAACTATCAAGAATATTTACTAAAAAGAGAAACAAAAATAGCTAAAACGATTTTCCTCAAAGATTCTAGTTTCAGTAACAAAGTAAGTCTGTCTGTCTGTTACCATTTCACGCCTTTACCACTAAACCGATCATATTGTTTGACATATAGGTAGCGTGGGTATGCACCGGAATGCTGGGTCGTGAAGAAGACGCATGAAAAAGGATTGCATGTAGCGGAGAAGAGAATGTTGAGATGACTGTTGGATGTATGGAGTGACGAAAATGAAATGAGTATATAAAGGGAAGTTTAAGTCCTTCAACGCACTACCAGCCACAAAGCGGCGCACCGGTGCGGCACGCCGCATGTCTATTTTTTATGAAATCGTATAATTCCAACGCACTGACTTGCGGCTGGCCGTCAACCGCTCCGGTTGACTCGAGACTGCGGTGCGCCGCAAGACATGCGGCGTGCCGCACCGGCGCGCCGCATTGCAGCTAGCTGGTAGTGTGTTGAAGGTCATAAAGTGGCGCCAGTGACAGAAAAGTTGAAAGGAAATCGTTTGGCCTGGTATGGGCATGTGATGAGGAGAGAGGAAACAGATGTGACTAAAAGAGTGATGAATATGAATGTTGTTGAATGGAGTAGGAGAGGAAGGCCGAAGAAAAGATGGATTAATTGTGTGAGGAATGATAAGAAACAGAAGGGAGTGAATAATAGCGTGACGGTTGACAGGAGAGAGTGGAAAAAGAAAACGTGTCACGCCGACCCGAAGTAAGATGGTACAAGGGCAGGAAAATGATGATGGGCAGCGTGGGATCTAGAGATATAAGCCAAAACTAGGACTGTACTACTGCAAGATACTACACTATTATATAGTATAGGACTTTTCATCCTAGATATTTGTATTTAAGAAAATGGCATACTTAATACACGCAGACGAATTCGTGGGCAACACCCAGTTATTTATAATTTAACTAGTTAACTTCTGCCCGTGATTTCGCCCTCGTGAAATTTCTAGTTCCCCGTCCCACCGTGTCACATCGCATCGCCCGCCCGCGCCGTTATGTATTTCGTTTACGCTAAGCGTTCTTTCTGATTTTTTTTCTTTTTGCACGGCTCCTTAAGATCGTAGCGCGATGTTAAATAGCCTGTAACCTTTCTCAAGAATTAGGCTATCAAATGCAAAATATTTATTTTTTTCAAATCCGACCGGCTGTTCCAGAGATTAATATCAAATCAAATCGTCCTCATAACATAAGGTACACTTGAAAACCAGCGTCAGATACTAGTTGTCTGGCATTTATGCTGTACTGGCCCTATTTGGCACTACGTGGCAATACAGTTTCAAGTTTTTTTTTTCTTTTTTTTTTGTGTGAATATTGTGTGCCTGAGTCAAATAAACTTATTTTCTTTCTTTCAAATCTTTTTATAGTGGTCATAGGTTATACAGATAGATGTTAGGTAAATTACAGTTCCATTATGTCCTGCCTAATAGGCATATAATAATTAACCTTTATAATACTGGCGACTCATAGTCAACATGCAGTATAGAAAATTTCATAGGTATCACTTATAAAATCAAATCTTACAAAATAACAATTAGGTGTATGATGGTATGTGACAGATTGAACTAATTATTAAGAACACCTTGGATCGTGTAGTAATATTTGTCAATAATAAAAAAATATGCAATTTATATTTGAATAGTGTTTAGCTTTATTATTAGTATTGATATAGATTGCGTTATTTTGTTATTGTACTTCATTATTGAAATAGTAAATAATTAAGTAATTTCTCTACATCAAATATTTTGTGTAACCAACCGTTCGTGGTGGAAAAGATAGTTTTCAGCGAACCGTTTTTATTAAACTTTGAGCGATTATTTGCTAGAAGCGACCATCGCATTCTAACTTCATTAAAAGTAATAGTCTGAGCTCTGGGTACCGGTGTAGTGCCGGTTAATCCGTTATCCTGCCTAAAGCTATGATGCAATTTGAATTCAATATTACTATCATGAACAAATCAGAATTTCACTCAAACTAGTGTTGTTGCTCGCAGTTTCTCTCTTATTTGGATAACTTGTTAGTGTGCAATCAATCTGCCTAGCCTTTTCCCAACTACGTTGGGGTCGGCTTCCAGTCTAACCAGATGCAGCTGAATATCAGTATTTTCATGGAGCGCCTGCCTATCTGACCTCCACGACCCAGTTACTGGGTAACACGATACCCCTTGCTAAGACTGGCTGTCAGGCTTTTGGGCTTTTGTCGACCCGTAACGACTGTCAACTGGGTGTCGACTGTCTGTGTTTTAGTATGCCCCTAGATAATAATTAATATTATTTTCCAGGAAATGATTGTCTTCGTATGTGCAAATTTTTATCCAAATCTGTATGACTGATTAAGTAAGAAACGTCATATAAAAATAAAAAAAACATATATTTCTAATCATCGTCATCATTAAACCGAGAGACGTCCACAGCTTGACTAAGCTTTCCCCAAGTATTTGTAACGTCATTATGATTATCATCAGGCTAGCCTCTTCCCAATTACGTTTGGGTCAGCTTCGAAACAATTAATATAAAGACCCTGACCTGACACCGGATCAAACGAAGCACAATAGAAACAAACACGCACACTTACACACACACACACCACGCACGAGGCACAGACACATGCCATAGACACGCCACACACACGCTAAACACATTCCACACACACACACACACACCACACACACATTACTTATACACATATACTATACCATACCTGAAATCACCTCTTTGGTCTTCATGAGATTAATAAAAGGGGTCGGAATTTTCATTATTTATGCGATAGGACACAGCATTTTCGAGATTTATGCAAAAGAAAAGGAAATAAATAGACAGTACTGTTTTTGAAGTCGAGGTGTTGGTGTGAATTTCATCACAACTGTATTCCACACCATTTTAATCACGAGTAAAAATAGTCAAATTCAGAATACCAAAACTGTCATTTTCACTAAATTAAAAACTCAGTGCCATCTTAGTTAGTGCTGTCAAACTAAAATATATTAAAATTCTGTAATTTTAGTATATTTCAGATTGGGAAATTGTCGTTTGACAGGAATAAACTAAATTTTGGTGATTTTTAGTCTAGTTTAGAGGCATTTGTGATAAGAGAATCGGCACCATTTCGTTTCTATTTTATTTATTTTTTAATCACCTTAACTTGCTTTTAACCTGTGAACCTGCTTATTACCTGGAAAATTAGTATTTTATATTTCTATTTCAGTATATCCGGAAGCATCTGAATACCAGTATTTTACACGGAGCGACTGACTATCTAACCTTCAACCCAACCTCTGAGTAACAGGATACCCTTTGGTTAGTCTGGCTGTCAGACTTGCGGGATTTTGACTTCTGACTATTTGTAACGACTGTCAAAGATCTACGAATAACAGGCGGTACTAAGGGCTTACCGAAGCTCAGATGGGTGGACCGATGATCACTAATCTACGAACGGAGCTTTAAGATCGGTTTTAAGATCCCGTGCGGCTGTTATTACTTAGCCACGAGCCCCTCGCGTATAATGTTAGTAAGGTATGATAGCCTCGTTGGTCTAGTGGTCGCAAGCGCTACTGCTGAGCATGAGGTCTTGGGTTCGATTCCCAAGTCGGGCAAAGTATTATTGGGTTTTTCCAACAGGAATTTCTCAGTAGTAGCCCGGAGTCTGGAATTGTGCCCGGTGGATGGCAATAGGCTCGCCCCCTATTACCTCATGTAATAGGGGGCGAGCCTATTGCCATCCACTTAAAAACATAACTACCGAAATGTGGGTGTACTACAGGTACACCTCTGCCCAACCCTTCGGGGAAACAAGGCGTGATGTTATGTAGTAAGGTATAAATATAATATCAAGCTAACAGTAACTTCAAACGATTTCGATCGTGTGCAGCAAGCCTGCGTTTGCGTTTGACGTTCGCCCAAGTACTTTAGTTAGAGTAATTAGTTACAGATTCTAGCCAGTCTATAAGTTGTGCTAGGATGCTTAGTTACTTATAGTTTAGTGCCTTTTCATGTTGTTTATTACAAGGCGAAAGGTTGAGGGTTAAACTTTTAGATGGTGGACGTAAATAAAGGAATAATATTTATAGCGAAGATGGATCCATGGATGTGTTTAGCAGAAAACTGTAATTTACTGATATTTCGAACTTTTTAGTCTTTCCAGTATCCTGCAAATGCTATTAAAGTCTTCATTACTACACTTTAAATGCCACACAATAATAATATAAATTCACACAAAATATTGTTCATGGATCACAAATGGGCGAGAAGATTTAGCAGATGAATGACGCAGTCACCCTATCAAGTTGTATGGCGCAGTGGCAGCGTGCTGGGCCCATAACCTATAATAAAACGCGTGGATGACGTTCCAAAACCACAGTGTATATAAACTTTAATACCATATCACCAGCTTATAGATCGGCATATAAACGATAGAGTCATAGACATTACATTTTGATATCAAATACGAAAAAGAGTTACTTAAACACATAGTTTAGTTACAAAATATTTTCGTTTTTTTTTTTTTTTTACATAACAAAATCACGAGCTCCAACTACTACTATCTCGTTTCTCTGGTATTCACAAGCGCTACTGATGAGCATGTGGTCCTAGATTCGATTCTCAGGTCGGCCAAAGTGTTATTTGGCTTTTCTGTCAGGAATTTCTCAGTAGCAGCCTGGAGATTTATGCCCGGTTGATGGCAATAGGCTTCCCCCCTTTTACATAAGACTTCCACCCCTTTTAGATGGAGCATATGTATAACTGGCGAAATCTGGGTGTACTATAGGTACACCAGCTCTGCTTAATGTTTTCGTCAACAATGTGTTTCCTCCAACGAATTAATTATTGTAATCTTTAATTTAGTTTACAAGCCACAAAGACCAACTTCTATTTGACCTAACCTTTTTCTGACGTATACAAAAACAAAATTCAATCAACAGTTGCAACTTCCACCCACAACAGCAAACCACCTAGTGACCTAGCTACACTACAGATAACAGAATGTCAGTCCATAACTGTGCCGCTGCATTTGAAGCTAAAAATCAATCAAACACGTCAGAATAGTGTTGAACATGACAGCGTGACACGCCGTGATAACGCGTCACGGTCTACAGTGAAACTTTCGTGGTTAACTGTGGCATTGCATATTATTTATTTATTTAACCATTTATGTACACACAAAAATAAACAGACAAGATTATAAGAACAGAAAAATACGTACAAAGGTGATGCTTATTTCTAATGAAATCTCTTCCAGGATACCTGCGATAGGACAGAGGGTAAAAAGAGATGTAGACACCGTGTGTAAGAGTAGAGAGAAAGTAAAATACATAAAATCAAAACAATTCACTTAATAAAATAAAACAAATTATATGACAATATACTTACGAACATACATACATACTTCTAAAATAAATAAAATACAACATAAATACCTACGCAACTATGACGAAGTGGAAAGATAGTGTTCTTTCACTCTTCTTTTAAATACTGCAACAGTTTGGCAGTCCCTAATGTCAGGCGGAAGTGAATTCCACAACCGCACCGCGTGCACGGTGAAGGAGTAGGAGTAGAAGTCAGTGGAGTGGGTAGGGCACTTAAGCAGGTTTCTAAGATGCGACCTGCAAGGCACATCAGAAGGACGGTCATAGGAAAAGCGCTCCCGCAGATATGAAGGAGTTTTAGGATTATGAAGGAGGTTAAACAGCAGACACAATATCCGAGAGTTCCTGCGAAGTCGAATAGGGAGCCACTTGAGTATCTTGCGGAAGTTAGAGACGTGATCATATTTTTTAAGGTTAAAAACAAAACGAATACATAAATTTTGTAAACGCTCAAGTTTATTTAAAAGCTTATTAGGTTATTATATTATTATATACGTGTTTTTTTCATTGAACATTGCATTAAGCTTGTACACAAAATTTTTACACGTCACGTCATAAACAATAATTATTTAAAAAACAGATGAAGTCGTGTATTGTTATATTATGTTGTAGATAAGTGTGTGCATTGTGCACCCATATTTCGCCGGTTATGTTTTTTTTTTCCATATAACAATGAGTGAGCCTATAATCATGAACCAGACACAAAAATCCGGTCTGCTATTGAGAACTTCCAAATGAATAACGTAATAAGACTTTGTCCGATCCGGTGATCGAATCGGTAACTTGATGATCATAGCAACAGCAGTAAAGTATGGTATGTGATGTGGGAAAGAGACAATAGCCCTAATATGAGCCCTAGTGTAAAAGAGTAAGCAGTCATTCTAGATAGCGTGAAAGGGACTTCTAAATGACTGAATAACAGTTGTAGCAAACCTTTTAGTGAAAAATCTCTCTTCTTCTTCGTCGTTCCCTCAATACCGTTGACCACATACGACGCTATGCGGTCTTCTTGAACACGTTAGTTGTAAAATAAATACTCACTTATAAATAATTAAAACCAATTCTCTTATCGTGATTGGTTCCATTGCAGTCAATTAATAGTCAATGCATCACGTCAAATAGTAGGCACATTGAACGTGTCTCTCTCGACAGCGTGACACCTCGTTATCGCGATATGCTGGAAACTACACTGTATATGGTACTAGTTGGGGTATTACGTGTTAAGAGAATAATGTTGCCGAAGAGTTGCTGTGTGTTGCTGAGCCCAACCTCGGGAAACCTATTGCAGAATCAGGTCCCTTAAATAGTTACTTTTAGACAGCAAGTACTCGAGGAGTGTTTAGTAAGCAAAACGAACGTCAATATTATTTTCAAAGCGTCTCTCGTAGCAGTCCTTCCTGCTACGAAATAAACACGTAGAAGTATTACTGTCATGACGTGGTTGACTGTACGTCTAACCAAAGATCTTTTAGTTTTGTTAGATATAATAATTTTTATTTTCTTTTTTTGCTTTTATTTGTTGGTTGAATACGAGGCTACTTTTTTATTTTGTGTTTTTTTTTTCTATTAATGTGCGTTTTGTTTGTGCAGAATAAACAATTTTTCTTTCTTTATAATAAGTACCTAGACTATTAAAATTTATGAGACCTTTACCACCATTTAAATGGTTTAAAAGTAATATATGATTTAAAATGACTGTTTCATTTATTGAAAACACCCTCACCATAGTTACGAGGAACAAAATATCGTGATATACAAAAAAGTTGCGCTACAGTTGGGCAAAATAAAATCAATTTCGTCTCTCATACGTAATACCCCAGTTACATCGTATAGGTGCATTGTCAATGTATCACGCAGACACATTCAACTCGTAATATTATTGACGACGCATTGAAAGGGTAAGCAGGGTTGCAGCTTGTGCAGTTAATTGGTACTCGATGAAAGGACCAAGATGGCGGAGATTGAGAGCAATTATTATGATAGTTCGTCTGAAGGTCCATTTGTATGTACTTAGTAGATTGAAGATGTACTTTGTAGTTTGTATTATTTTTATAGGCACCCATCTAGTCGTGTTTTAAATAGTAAAAGGTCGATGGTTATAATACCTGCTGTGTTTAACGACCCAAAGTACCCAAAGGACGCCAACGGGACTCTATTACTAATACTCCTGTCCGTCCTTCTGTCACAGGAATGAAAGAAAAAGTATTTATTGGGACAAGCACAGGAGATCTCAAAACTAAACACACACTCATTTTTTTTTAACATAAATATAAAAACAAAGTAAAATTAAAATAAAGCAGAAAGTCCTGTGCGAGGCCAAAAGGCTCATATCTCAGCATGATGCTGCGACATTTAATAATAAATTTCACAGCGCTGGTATTCTGATAGGGCCCGCAGTGATGTCACGGAAAGATACAGAAATGTATTTATTTCTGAAAATATATAAATAAAAATAAATAAAAAATTAAATAAATGAATGAAATACAATAAATTTTTTAATATATCAGTTAGTTGTCTATGCCTGGACTGTATCTTTTGAACCATAATAGGAAGACACTTGAAATGTTCACAGTCATAATCATAATCATCATCTTAAATCTTTATTTATCTCAACATCATATTACAGGTTAGTAAAAATGCACCATCTTAAAATAGACAAAGGTGTCTGAGGTAGGAGGGTCCTACAGATCACCTGGCTCTCTTAGATAGGACATGTTAATTAACCAAACAGTAGAGTCAAGATATTAATGGTATAACAAAAGTTTGAAAGACCTAAAAAAAAAAAAAAAAAATCGAAGAAAAGCAAGTAAACATAAAATTAAAAGAAATATAGATGTTATGTAGGTACATTACGTAACTATATGAGACTTATACTTTAGTTAGTGTACTACTATGGCCGCTATAACAAAAAATAATAAAAATATATAGTGCTGAATATTGTACGGTGGTACCCGGAACCTTTCCTGTGCGAGACCGACTTGCACTTGGCCGCTTTTTTTCAACTCTCCTTATATCCTTGTGTAGGTCTTTCTAAATATGCTTTCATTAAGCCGTCGACCCTTTCTGACATTAGCCAACAGTGAGATAATGAAAGGCAAACAAGCTCCCGATTACTTCACGACACGTTCTTTCACCGTTAATCCAGCGTGCGATAAAATCCCGCCGTGATATTTTTACGTCTGTGTGACCGTGGGCTAAGCCATCGGTGTCTTTGATGAACTTTAATCGGTTGAAGAACGCTGAACGAGACACAATTTAGATTGTATTGTTATTACGTCTGGGGGCTTTTAGTGTCAGCAAAGTGTTAAAAAATACGACATTGAATAAGTCACGTCCGCACCTGCCAATTGTCTAGCCCAGGAGTTACCAAATAGCGGACCGCCGACCTATTTTGTAACTTCATCCTTACTAATAATTATGAATGCGAAAGTGAGTTTGTTACGCTTTTACGCTAAAACGGCTGAACGGATTTGGATGAAATTTTGCACATGGATAGACCATGACATGGAGAAGGACTTAGATTACCTTTATCCCGATATTCTCACGGAATCGAGATTTATGCGGGAGAAGCAGCGGGGTGCAGCTCGTATTTAAATCAAAATTTTAATATTCGCTAGTAATCGTCTACTAAACGGACCGCGGCATTCATATTATTTTTAAAAACGGACCCCCAGTCGGTTCTTTTAAGCCCTTAGACCATACCTTTTTCATCAGCCCCATTTAGTCCATGACAATCAAATGCGTGCACTAATGGTTACTGAACATAATTCCCTCGCAGACCGCATCATTAACGGAGGCAAAGCAAACAGTCAGGGGCGGGCTATGTTGAACGCGGAGCGGGAATGCGGTGCAATGTGTAGTATAAGAAGAGGAGATACATTATTTTAGAACACAATATAACGTCTACATACAACATATCATTTTTAACCCCCGGCGCGCGGCGGCGCAAAAAGCGGGGTGTTATTATGTTTGACCGCTATGTGTGTGTTTTTTTGTGGCACCGTAGCTCTTAAACGGATGAACCGATTTGAATGCAGTTTTTTTTAATTTGAAAGCAGATTTTCTAGCAATGCTTCTTAGACAATACAAAGTGACAAATATAAGTGGGGTTGTCGGGCGGTGTGGCTCACACTGCATTCGGCGCTTGATGTGGCAACACGTCGTGTCCGGGTTCGCAATAAGTCAATCGTCATCCTGAGGATGCCTCGTTGAGAGGTAAAATACGTGTCGATTTCTTACAGGGTTCTACATGACTCTTTAAGAACATTTAAGTGGATTAGGTTACTAAATATACGTCGTCTATTATGGTAAAACGCACAAGGTTTGAGGCTGTAATTATACCAAAAGATCGGCCCAACATTGAGATTATACAGTGCTAATGCCTAATCCTTGCCTTGCAATTAGAAGAATTGCTTATTATCGTAATAGCTTTCCGTATGAGAATAGGCTAGTTGACAGTAAGAAAAATATCATAGGATTTTTTTATTGTAGAATGGTTGTGAGCTAAAAATATGGATAATCCGTACACATGACATGTCAAGACAAACGTGTTGTGAAATAAAAACACACTTAAAGTGACTTTATTGGTGATGTTCATCAGAAAGGTCAGGTGCGTAGTACTCGCATCCGGCGAGTGTGTGTGACCAGAAACGAAGCAAAATTAGTATGTAAAGATCATAGCAGGTGGCGTTCTGTAGTTTCTGTCTACCCCCGTGGGAAGAAGGCGTGAGTTTATGTATGTTTGTATGAAATAGGTAAGTGATGTTGGAACGCCGGGCGTGATTGGATTATTAATTTTACATAGTTTCGGTTTTTACTTATATGTTTAAAAAAAAAAAAATTGTTTCTAGTGGGATTTATCTAAGTCCGTAGATTTGTCCGTGGCATCAGAGTGGCCTCTATGAGGATACCAGCGCGGTGGTATTTTTTTTTAAATATTTCCGTAGTATGCTGAGATAGGGGCCTTTTTTATTATTCAGCAATAAACACTTAGCAGCCGTAATGTAAACATTTTTTTACCGGTGTCGGCGTCTGCGTCTCTTTACTTGTCACAACGATGCCACAGACATTAAAGGCAAGACAAGTAACTGATGTTACGTCGGATGCATACGCGGACTAAATATGTTTTATTTTTTACATTTAATACATCTATTCTATTTATCTTTTTTTTCTGTATCTTTCCGTGACATCACTGCGGGCCCTATCCCATAGGGAATATAACCTATAGGGAATACCAGCGCTGCGACATTTATTAGTAAATGTTGCAGCTTCATGCTGAAATAGGAGCCTTTTGGCCTCGCACAGGACTTCCTGCTATATTTTAATTTGTTATTATTTGTATTTTTTTTTTTACATTTGTGTGTTTAGCTTAATATTGATATCTCCTGTGGTTGTCCCAATAAATACTTTTTCTTTATATCTTTACTTTCTTTTTGGCCTCGCACAGGTCGTTATTATTTTGTTAGTTTATATGCTCCTTTTAATATATTTTTTTGTTTTAATTATTATTACTGTTTGTATTTCCTGTGCGTGTCCGAAATACAATATGATCTTTCTTTCTTTCTAAATAACAACAAAATGAAAGTGCCAGTTGTAAGACCACAATCAACTAGGAACTTGCGACTGCTTAGCGACCATCCACAGACTTGCTTACGATCCGCTTGCTGGATAGCAAAAGCCTTAATGAACTAATACAATATCGTTTACAAATGACTCTATACAAAGCCTATTGGCAATAATTGCAATGACGTCATCCGGCTATGTCCGACAATAAATTGAAACTGCTACTTCACATAAAGTATGTTAATAGTCTTTCTAAAAAGACACGTATTTATTATTTAATCGAACCTAAAAATATTAAATAGTTACTGTTATCATGCATCATCCCACTGCTGGGCAAACGTCTCTCCCATGAATAATTAATTAATGAAGTAACATTCTAATAAAATAAATGTTCTTCTTTTCGTGATCCTCAAATAATACATTTTTGGTGTCCTTTTGAAATACAAAATAGCCAAGTGACTGCGACCAACTTTGAGAAATGGCTAGAAAGTTAAAAGAGGCGGAGGAGGAGGGGTTACTTTAAAAAGCGATAATTATTAGATGACCAAAGTTCTAAGAAGCTTCTTTATTTAAAAAATCGATTATTTCTTGAAGGCCAATAAGTTTTTAGAGGAACAACAAAAATTTTCCCTTCCAAAAAAATATATTTTCTATTTAGTTGTATGGTCAAACTTGTATTTGCTTTACCATCTTTAGGTTGAATGTCACTTGCGTCACAACATTCAACATTCAACAACAACAAATGGGTCACTTCATTTAAATAAAAAAGCGACTTGCTAAGACACTATAAAGTCCAGTTCAGGCCGCACAGCGCTAATTCACTAGAAGTTGCCTCTCTTTCTATCGCGTAACTCTTCTATCTTCTGACTACGTTACGTCCACCATGTTACTTGTAGCTTCATACCTAAAATGCGAAGTGACCCACCAGAATTCATCTGTGCTTGCGTGTTATAAAACGTCAAAAGATATTAACTTAGGCTTAAAAGTTGTAAGAGCTTCTTACGCTCTACGCAGGCCATCCAGGACAAACCACCCAATAAGAGAAGCAAACTGTGGGAAGAGAAGCATCCACCACCTCCCGGCTGACAGACTCGTAGATGACAGTCATTACGTGTAGTCAGAACCACAGTGTACTAGCTTAGAACAAAATGCATGCAAATTGCATGTCCAATAATAATAAATGTAAATGTATGTGTATGTGTGAGTAATAATTTGACGAAATGTATTTTTAATTTTATTTAATACTAGCACTTTGCCCGCGGCTTCGCTGCCGTGGTCTTGCCCGCGGGACCCGTTATTTTTCCCGGGATAAAAAGCCTATGTCACTCCCTGAAAACTAAGCTTTCTAATGGTAAAAGAATTTTTCAAATCGGTCCAGTAGTTCCGGAGCCTATTCGGTACAAACAAACAAAAAAATCTTTCCTCTTTATAATATTATTATATATTTTATAGTATAGATTAACGCTGTAATTTATATAACAGTTATTAAATTAATTAATTACTGATACTGTTGTATAATCATTGTAATTAAAAATCATAAAAAATAAAAGTAAGGGAATCATGACTGACCAGTTTAGGCAGGCTTTTGGAGATACAGTACTTAATTCTGGACCCCAGGAGCATTTGCCTCCCAGGCGTGAGCTGCAGTGGCCTATATGGAAATTTCTCAATCGATTGCGTACCCAAGTAGGCCGCTACAGACACAATTTGTCGAAGTGGGGGATCACACCCCACTTGCTAAATTGTCCTAAATGCCCGTACACCTGCACCTCGGATGACCTAAAGTAAGTGCCTACTAATAATAATATTGTAGACTAGCTGACCCGCGCAACTTCGTCTGCGTCACAGAGTGGTTTAATGAATTTTCCCAGTTTTTTCGCAACATTTTTCATTGATGTGCCGCTCCTATATCATCATAATAGTCATAGCGTTGCCCACGACTTCGTCCGCGTAAATATAATTATCGTGGTTGGATAAATAATATTACTATGTCCTTCGATCTTCGTCAAAATCGGTTCAGTAGTTTAGCCGTGAAAACGTTACAGAGAGACAGACAGACAGAGTTACTTCAAAAACTGTTATGACATAGCTGTACCAGCGTTTTGATGAAAAACCTAAAAAAAATGGAACTATAGTAAAAAATGGCACGGGAACAGGAATAATAAAGGAACGTTGGGTAAAAAAAAGTACTGGGGGTCTTATAAAAATGTGGGTAAATAAATTAACGATTATATATTTAGTAGTATTTTTTTAAGGTATTTTAAAGTACTTCAGAGTAAATGATATTTTTTAGTTTTATTTTCTTGTGGTAGAAGAACATACTGATTTTCTCCGCAACCTGATCTTGATAACGCGACATATAGTTTGTCCATGTGAAAAGCAGTCTTAACGTAAATCGATTCCTACGTGTTTAAATGTTTGCCCCTGTGCTTTATTAATTGTTACGACAAAAGATACCTTAACGGGAAATTAAATTCTTTTAAAAATTAAAAGGTAAATCATTGGGAATCATTGGGATGCGAGGTATTAGCACTGTTTGACCAACTGCTGGACCAGTCAAAACTAATGCAACTCGCAGAGCTACCGGGCGGCGGCAGGCCAGCGCCCCTTCCCCTCACCCGCCGGCCAGCGTCCCTCCCCCTCACCCGCCGCGTCTTGCGCGTCATGCGCACGTGAACCCGCACATATCTATTTATTTTGTTGCGGAGTTCTTTTAAAATTATTATAACTCCTAAGATGTTCATTGAAATCAAGTGATGTCAAGGACAATTTTGTTTACATTTAAATACTTGTGATTAATAACATATTTATTTGGCTATGGATTAATATTATGTTGATAAAACTCCTTCGCAAATAATGCATTAATTTCGAACAAATTTGATTACGATAAAAAAGGTTATAGTGAGTCAATCTTAAAAGATAGACATATACCGTCGCGGACTTTTTTTTAGAACTTTTAAAGAGGAACAATTCCGTCATTCATGATATTTGCGTAACTTAAACCGTTTACGCAGCGCACGCAACGGAAGCTCTCAAAAAGGAATATTTTTTCCCGTTTTTGTAACATTTTTCATTTATGCTCCGCTCCTATTGGTCGTAGCGTGATGTTATATAGCCTATAACCTTCCTCGATAAATGGACTATCTAACACAAAAAGAATTTTTCAATTGCAACCAGTATTTCCCGAGATTAGCGCGTTCAAACAAACAAACAAACAAACAAACAAACTCTTCAGCTTTATAATATTATAGTATAGATAACATATCCAGTCCAATTTAGCGCTGAATTCAACTTACTAGATCCAGTGGCTCAAACAATATAAACAGGCCAATTGAGACTAACACTACAGGTCATAATGCCAATACCATTAGATTATAATGTTACACTGGAGATTAGGTCGGTAGCCAATATACTGACCGGATTGGTTCAGATATTGCAGCCAAGCTTATGTCATTGACACAGAGACTGACGATTAACTGCGGTCTTATGATTATTTGACGGTAATTATGGTACAAGGTTCATACAACGTGCAATATTTTTTCCTTAATTTTTTTTGTATTATGTCCCAGATTTTTTTCCACCCACCTTTCTGATACACTTACTACATATCACATCTGGTATTGCCAAAAAAAAATAGAATGGAATATACCATGTATAAACTAAACTAAACAATTTTAAAGCTGGATTATTTAAATAACTTTTGTTGGTTTTGAACGGGTTCAGTGTTTTTTGACGTAGGTATTCGTTACTTTTTCAACAATTCATAAGTGTGGAATACTCACAAGAGAGGAATACTAACATAATAATTATGCTTTCATTCGAGTTTTCAATATTTTTCTACTTCAGCTTATCTCATTATTTTAACCAAAAAATCTTCTCTCAACGTCAAAAATTACTGAATAAACAAACGAATTCACTCGACTACATTGTGAACTAACTTTTACGAAACATAACAATATTTCCGAACGCGAACTGTCGAGTCGTCTCGCCGGTTTAAAACAAAACACTAACAAACTCAAGTAAATACAAATAATTCTCGATATTCAGACGGGCATGAGTCGCGGGTATTTTTGACTAACTTTAAACTATTATACAGCAGGGTTGTCAGTAGCAAACAAAAATTTATAACTAAGTTGGGCAGCAATGACGTGTGCTTAACTCGCGAAATGTGGGTGTAGTATACGTACAGCCATGTTTCGCCAGTTATGTTTAAGTCCCACGTAATCGAATCGAATCGAACCCAAGACATCGTGCTCAGCAGTAGTGCTTGCGATTAGTAGACCATTTTTTTGTTTTGCTTGGTAAATTATCAAATAACTTCTCCCGCTCTGGGTGGAGCGGGAGTGCGTGTCAGACTCTTACTGACTAAACTAAAACCCACCAGTATTCCTTCTGTTGGTTGCCTGTATGTTGATAGGACCCACGGTAACCATATCGGACATTCCCGCGACCCCGGCAGGCATCGGCCCTAGCGGACCCCGCCAGTTGTGCTGACATGTCTTTGAGGCGTGCGTGGAACACAACGCGCCGTCGACCCGGGCCTGGTCCTTATCACTGTGAGCTACCGGTTCGTCACCGTCCACAGGCCCGTGCCTACGGTGGCCGGGAATTGGCATGGGATTTCCGACGCCCAGGACGTCTCCTGCGGCGAGTAGGAGCATGAGGGCGCGAAATTTGCGAAACTGCTTCGCCAAACGAGGTGATGGCTTCCCATGCCCTCTCGCTCCGTACCGTGGCCTGGGCCAGGGCCAAACGGCGACCACTAAACCAACGAGACTATTATTATATAGGGATAAAGCATTATTATTTATTTCAATGAAATCTTTTTTAATTGTCAAGGAATCTACAATCTAGATAGATAGATAGATAGATAGAATACTCTTTATTGTACACCATAAAAATTACAGACATAAATTTAGAAATTTTACATAGGGTGACACAATGGGCGGTCTTATCGCTTAAAGCGATCTTTTACAGACAACCTTTGGATGGATTAAAGGTAATAGGAGAGACAATACTGCAGGTAGTCAGCGGTGTACCATCTACATATACAATAAATATGTACATACATACATAAAGCATAAACTTATTCATATAAATATATATACAAAGATATACTTATAATATAAATCTATAAACATGAAACAAGAGCAAGGAACTAAATGTAATGATGATGTTTAAGGAGAGGAAGTGTTTTTTTACCAGAGTTTTAAAAGTGGACAAGGATTGAGCTCGCCTTATCGACACGGGCAAGGCATTCCATAACCGTACTGCTTGAACTGTAAAAGATTTGTCATAAAAGCTGGTTGAATGCATCGGAATCTCTAGTCTCAAGTTTTCCGATGATCTCAGATATCTATTATGTGTGTCATGTAGTAACTTGAAACGTTCTTTAAGATAGGAGGGCTACATAATGGCTTTTAACTCTAGATTTTCCTAGTTAAGGGCTTGACAACCATATAACATCAGCCACCTGCTGGCACGTGCAGCCTGACGCTAGCAATGTGGTGTAAGGTTACTATAGAAGGGTCCATAAGCATGTCGTGGAACGTCGATTGTAATTTTGGCAATCTGTAACGTGCTGAATTTTAGCCTAAGTTGAAATATTTAAAAGTTTGTTGTTTTAAAAGTTTTTATTTAGATTTAATGTTTGTGTTTACACGACAGATGGCCATCAGCTCTTTTTATCTATCTAGTTAAACATTAACAAAAATAAGCAAAGTTTCCTCAAATCATCACCTTCTTAGTGTTGCTTTGTTTTAAAGAAAAAAAATATACACATGACGTAAAGATATAAACATAAAATCTTTTTACAAAAAAACCACCGTTTTTCACTTTTTAGTTGTGGTACCTACCCCACACAAATTCGAATAACAGTTACGTATAAATGAAGCTAACTTAAAAATTAATAAAATTTGTATGGGACTACCGCACAAGCTTTTTCTAACAAATGTAAAAAGAACTTTCTAAATCCACAATTGACGAAAATAATATAGGTACTTAGATGAACATACAAAAAAAAAACATACATACAAACGAACATAGAACCTCCACCTTTTTGGAAATCAGTTATAAACATAAAATAGTTGAGAGGTGTCGTGGTTTGTGGGTCGATTGGAACGGAGTTTCTTTCGCTGTTGCACACCGAAAAATGTTTAACATTTTGACCATCACGACAAATGTGCAGAGTATAACGTGCCATGGGGACCTTCATTCCAAAATAACAAGTTGGGGGATAGTACCCAATGTACCCTCAAAGACTGATTGTCATTAATTTTATTTTAACAATCGTTACTATAGTGTCAAACTCAAACCCAAAGCATTTATTTCAATTAAACCATTTACATGCATTTTTTTACGTCAAGGAGTCGGCCAGCAGAAATATGAAGCTAGTTGCCCATTCCAAAGCGTAGTAGGTACCTATGGAGAAGAACGGGCAAGAAACTCTACGGACACTCTTTTAAATACAAAATTTGTTACAAAATATTGTTTACATCATTCATGTTGAAATTAGACGTGTGAGAACAATGTAGAAGTACACGTTCAAAGTGTCCGTAACAAAAAGAACAATTCAAAAATTAATATGTCAGCCCTACAAACAAAGTACCGTCCACAACTAAACAGCTAGCAACATGTCACCGAAATGTTCGCGACGTCGCACTCGCGACATACACTCACAGACTACTTGTTTGTGAGTCACAGAATATTGGGGAATATTGTCTACTCTTTTGTGGTGCACAAATTTAATGATAAAATGTCAGGTAATAAAACCATTACTGCTTTCCGAACAGATTGTGGATAACAGCATCTTGTGGCCTCATCATCAAACTCAAACTAAAAGCATTTAATTCGAATAAACCATTTACGGGTACTTTTGTATCGTCAAAGTGTCGGCCAGTTAGTCAGAAAGTTGAAGCTAGTTGCCCATTCCAAAACATAGATCTCTATGCAGAAGAACGGGCAAAAAACTCCAAGGACGACACTCTTTTAAATCGAGATATTACAAAATCCTAGGTATATTATTCTTTTTGCTTTTTATGAGAACAATGTAAACAAAAACGATTAAAAATATATTATGGTAAAAGATAAGCCAGTTAAGAGATGACCAGTCTCAACTGCAGATAACGGCGCCCGTTAAAGAACATCACAACTTATGCCTAGGCTTTTCTTAAATATATTGGGGCCCTCTTCTTAAGTAACTGGTACTTGTTGAAATAATTAGAAATAAATATTATTCTAATACCTAAACACTGTTATTAAAAAAAAAAATGTAAAAGCCAATTATTTTTAAAAGAGTAACCGTGGAGTTTCTTGCCGGCTCTTCTCCATAGGAAACGACAAATTAGAACCGTGCACCTAGCTTCTGACGTTTCATAGGTCCCCTATGTATGTTTATGTGACATAAAGTATTTTTATGAATTTGAATTTTGAATCTGAATTTGACTTCCAGACTAACCTGATCTAGCTGTATACCTACCTGTTTTACATCTTGGTATTTTAGTATTTACTTTATTTCACTTTTCTAGCCAGATTTAGTAGTAACAGTTTCTTGTGAAATGACAAGTACCTCGTCCAAGCTACCACTTTAAACATTTCTGTGGCCTAACAGCATTGCTGTGTTTCGGTTCCAAGGATATGGATGTTAGTGTCATTAAAAACACAAGAGACTTTTTAGTGTTTTCTCTAAGATAGCAACGCAATTGCAATGTCTTGTTATTGGCGATGTCCATTAAGCGGCAGTGACCCACTTACAATTATGTGGGCCGCCTGCTTAAGTACCAACCTGGTACCTGTTGACCAGGCCTACGTTCTCCTCTCATACCTATTAACACTGTAAAGGAAACATTGTGTACTTTCTTGCCGGCTCTTATCCAAAGAAAACGGCCAATTGGAACCGTTCTCCTATCTTCTGACGTTTCATTGTACCCATGTAGGTTTATATGAAATAAAATATTTTACTAAGTATAGGTATAATTCTTTGTAATCGTGCTTACAGATAATTCTATTTTTTCGTCTTAAATGAGTCTGTAAAAGTGTTATAATTATTGTGATTTATATAAATAGTAAATACAAAAAATTTAAATTTGAATTTGCTTAATTGTCAGTACTTATAGAAAAAGAAGGGTTACTACTTAGGTACTTTGCTTGCAAGAATCTACTATACCTAGATATACCTACTTACTTTTCCCGAAATTTCCCTCACCCCCAGAATAGGGACTTAAAGTTTTCTGTTTACATTAACTAAAGCGTTCTCCCTTCTTAAGCCGGGTAAGTTTGAAAGCTATAAAATCAAGTAAAGTACTGATCGATTACTTCATAACTTGATGAAGCTATAAGTGTTTTGTTTACTACGCTTGACAGAAGTGTTTCGTGGTAGCCAATCTAAAATGTAGGTGCCTATTTGTTTTAGTGAATATTATTTTAATTCATAAATAAAGAAAAAAAGTGTATGTGTATCAGCTCCGACGCACGACTTGAGTTTACTCCATAATACACACATAAGGCAAAAAGGGTAAATAAACGTATATTTTAAAGAAAAACCTAGCCCCCCACCCCACAATTTTTTTGACGGACATGGTTGATGGCTAACCTTATATTAACCTATCCAATGGTCGTGAGCTATACGTGAAATTGTAGTGGCGTCGTTCAGCCGTCTGGCTTGATTAGCATAACAAAATCAGCCTATAACGTTCCTACGGCTGACATAAGCTCTGTGACCAAGAAAATACTTAAACTTCGAGTTTAAAGTTTCACGTGGCTGTCATTTGACCAAACATTCTTATACTTCGAATTGAAACACAGTAATACAACTTGACGATAGAAACTAGTATGGGTCGCATTTTGCGAGAAAAGTTAGGATCCTGGCAGTACATGACAATCTGACATTTTTGCTTGTCCTAGTCACCTGAGGTCTGCAGTTTTACTCTTGACTTTTACCATAATTGAGAATGGAGAGTGTTCATGGAGTTTCTTGACCGTTCTTCTCCATAGAAACCTACTACGCTTTGGAATCGGCAACTAGCTTCATCTTTCTGACTAACCGACGCGACGTCTTAACTTACGACATATGGGGCTAACATATATCGAGCCTAGCGGGAAGGCTCAGTTCGGCCGCCTACGCCGTCAGGAAAGTAAGAAAATACACTGACGTTGATACAGCTCGGTTAGTCTATTTTAGTTATTTTCACAGCGTTATGTCCTATGGTATTCTGCTGTGGGGCAAAGCAGCTGATATTCAAAATATATTTGTCCACCCAAAGCGAGCGGTTCGAGCAATTTACCAGCTACGTACCAGAGTTTCTCTGAGAGATTTCAAAGATATCGGTATCCTCACAGTGGTATCTCAATTCATCTATGCCAACATCTTATATATTAGGCAAAATATACACTTATACACTAAAAACAGTGATATTCACAATGTTAACACTAGAAATAAGGATAAAAAAGGCTTCATAAGGTTCATAACTCATTTGTTGGGTTTGATATAACCTTTTATAACAACTACCCTCTTCTTTGCTAGATTTGCCTTTTAATGCGTTTAAAACTAAAGTAAAATCCAACCTTTTTTCAAAGGCATACTATTCTATCAACGACTACTTAAATGATAAGAATGGTCGCTGTGATTAACTCAAGACAATGTTTAAATGTTCTTTCTCCTGAATTAGCTTACCCTGACAGGTTATATGAGTTTATATAATTGTTTATAATTTTACTTTATATGTCAATTTATTTTAATTTTGTTTTAATTTATTGTTGATATAATCTACTCATTACAATGTTTTTTCATGAGTCGTATTGCATTATGTGGTTGGCTAGCGACCTCAGCAATTATTAATTTTACCTCGATGGTGCTAGTTTATTAATTATAACTTCTAGTTACAGCTATATGTAAGCGGGCACGCCCTTTATGCCTGGAGGCTTTTTTTTCTTTTTTAGATGTTGTTTACGTTTAGTTATTTTTATTTCAATGAGTATAGTTCTCGATGTTTTTGTTTGGTATATTGACGTGTGCTGGCAGGCATATGGCTATTAATTTATAATTTAAATGATGTGTTGCGTATTGTAAATTATCTTGCATTCTATTATATAGAATCATTTTTTTCTAACTGAAAAGACAGCTGTGCTGCTGGGGAGTTTGTTGCGCCACTTCTTCTTTCCAGCTAAAGCACTAGAAAGTGGTGAAGGGTGGGTGTTTTGGGGGACTGTCTTATGTAATTTTGACGTTCGAAAAGTGCTGATTCTCAGCCTAGTTTGTGTAAATGACTTTTGAATTTAAAAAATTCGTAAGTGCTTCTAAATGGTTTCATTGAAATAATTGCTTTTATTTTGAGCCCTGTCCTATTGGAACCTTGAGTTCTGCAACTTCATCCATGGCTGTAACTAAGCCTGTACTAGTTTTAATCTCAGCTATAGTACGTTCACAAAAAGTACTAGTATCCACAATCCCGTCACGATGATTTATGTGTACCGAAGCACCATTGTCAGTAGTATGGCTCGCTTTGTTCCGTTCCGTTTTATAACGGTTTGAGTAATGGCTCCCGCTGGCTGTAAAATATATGACAGCCTTAACTTATGGCGTTTCCACATATGCACTAGGTTTTAAATACTTTGGTTTAATGCTTGGATTTTGATTAATTCTCTTCTCGGATTTATTGGTAAATTAAACGAGCGTCAGCATTTGTTCAAACAATTAAAAACATGTAAACCTACAAGGGCACTTATGAAATGTCAAAGGCTGGGTGCACGATTCTCATTTGTCGTTTTCTAAGGAAGCGAAGAAAAGCCGCGAAGAAACTACAAAGGTGTTATGGTAATAGGCTAACTGCCTCTGTGATCTAGTGGTACCACCTGTCTCAGACCCAGAGGTTCGATTCCCAGTGGGAGTAAAATTTTCTGCTGGGTTTGGTTAGTGGTAGTGCTTTTTCTAAGTCCGTCTGGCTATCTACCACCATCTTATCTGTGACTGTCGCCATAACAACAATGTTAACAACATTGCTGTGTTTCGGCAGTTAGAGGTAAGATAGCCAGTAGGTACCTCTGTGGTTGAGGATTCCGCGTGAAGCTCACTTCCACTTTCTGCCTGATCATCACTTCCCACTCATCAGGTGAGATGCAGGACAAGAGCTTTCCTGTTGTTGACAAAAAAATAGGCTCGATGCCTTACTTTTCATGTTAAACAGGCGTTATTCTAAGTTAAATGGGTAGAGCCTTGTTTTCATTTCTTGGAGTAAAAGTTAGATATTTTTAGACTTCCGTACACAAAGGGTGTCTGGATACCATTACTTTGCTTATGTCGTTTGTAGAACTGTCTGTCTACCACAGGGCTATATCTTTAGAACTGTAATAGCCAGGTTATTGTTACAGAATGTGTTTTTGTGGTTAATAGCCGTAAACAACCGTCACTTTTTGTTTAAATTAAATAATTATTAGTTATCTCTGAATTTAGGGTTTTATAATCAAATGAGATAGGTAGTGCAAGAAACTACTTTCACGTAGAAAAATATTTCCATAATTTTCATTTGGTTTTCCGAAATAGCCTCTAAACAATAAATATAACTTCCGCTATGTCAAATTGAGGCCTGACTGCACCATTATGTTAAACGGCGACTTATTTCCCGCGGATTAAGGCCGGATTACACAAATGTCCGTCACTCAATCACGGAAGTAACCGACTGTTATTAATTTCAACAGTTATTTAGAAGTAACAATGAGGATATAACAGTGATTTTCACAGATTTCCTGTTCTAAAGTGATACATACCTATACATACATAAACTCACGTCTTCTACCCATGGGGGCAGACAGAAACTACAGAACGCCACTTAAGTAAGTAATTTTTTAAATTAATAATAATTTCACCTTTGTCTTATGTGCATCTGCCTGTAAAATATTATATTATGTGAGAAATTCTCACTTTGAAATGTGAATTTTACGCAGATCCAATGTAACAAGGGGCGATTATAAAACGCCGAGTACACTCAGCATACTTATTACAATATTCAAGCTAATAAGCTAATATCCTAAAATGTGCTTTCGCTTCTATTTGAAACTAAGATTTTGAAACGTAATTATGTTCTGAACCTGGTATTATAAACAAATTATCCTTTTAAGTTCGGTTTTCGATAAAGTTGATAAAAGATCTGTAGGTACTTGACTCATGATAAAACGTAAACCTAATTACCACAACAAGATTTAATTCTAATTTGCTCAAACTTTTTATTTTTTTTTATTCGGTGCGAAATCGTCAAATTTTAATGACGTCTCCCGCTCTGGGTGGAGCGGGAGGGCGTGTCAGACTCTTACTGACTAAAACCCACCCGTGTTCCTTCTGTTGCCTGTGCAATGCCAGGGGGCCACGGTATGCCTTTCGGACTTTCCCGCAACCCCGGCAGGCAATGGTCTCATCGGACCTCTTCACTCGCTGACACTCTTTGAGGAGCGCGTGGAACACAACGCGCCGTCGATAATTTGCTCAACCTAAGGATTAAATACAGCACTTTACTTCCAGCATCTCATAATCATTATCATCAGCCTGCAGCAGTCCATTGCTGGACATGGGCCTCTCCAATCACACGCCATTCAACTCGTGTCTCGATAACTCTCATCCAGCTGCTACCAGCCACCCTGCAAAGATCGTCGCTTCGCCTAGCTTATGAGCACCCTACCTCAAGTTTGGCGATTCGTTCTCCACTCAAGAACACGTCTACTTCAACGGTCTTCGGTTCTATGACTAGCTGGAAAATTCTGCATCAGCATCTACAATTGCCCAATATCTATTTACAAGTAAAATAACACAAATAAACAACAAAACACTGAAACTCACTACAATTTTAATTCGATTCCCAATAAAATATCGCATGAATAAGTACTACGTATATCGAATAAAAAATAAATGTTACGAGTATAAAATCACTGTGACAATGATCACTGTTCCGTTGCCTCACCGTTCCGTGTTCAAACATTAATTAGAGATACTGCACACATCTCTAGTTGCAGTGACGTTGGCTCCAATATTTTTGTACAATCGTTCCGTAGTTTTTATTTTATTTTATAAAGGTACCATGTATTATTTTGTTGAAAAGTTGAACATTGTTGAAAGGGCTCGTGGTCCAATAATAACAGCCTCACGGGTCGATTAAAGGTTAAGCAACACTTGCTGGGGTCGATTCGTTGATGGGTGACATATTTAATTTGTGGAAGCTTTTATATGACAATTGTAAGCGTTATTGTACATACTAAATATGTATTATACTGTAAGCTGTCTAAACAAAGAATAAATAAATAATAAAATAAAAATATCGAGACTCCTCCGTGCTTCGGTAAGCACGATAAGCCGTTGGTCCCGGCTGTCATTCGTAGATCTTTGTCATTCGTTACGGGTCGTCAGAAGTGAGACAATTTGACAACCAGTCTTGCCAGGGGGTATCGTGCTATCCAGTAACTGGGTTTTGGAGGTCAGATAGGTAGTCGCTCCATGTAAAATACTGGTATGATGGCCTAGTGGTGTGGTCGTACGTCGGTCTTGAGTTCGAACCCAAGGCACCCACTTCTGACTTTTCGGATTCATGTGCTTTTAATTGTTTAGTTATCACTTGCTTCAAAAACAGTAAAGGAAAACATTGTGAGGAAACCGGCATGCCTGAGAGATATTTCTCGACGGCATGTGAAGCCAAGTCGCCCAAGGGACGCTTTAAAAATCTGACACCAGCTTTCTAATTACGCAACATATTTTCGTAAACGATAACGACAAATCTGTTTCATTTTGACAGTTCAACAACATTCATTGCGTTATTAACGTTGCTCTGCAGATTTTATTTCAAACTTACGGAGCAATGGATTAACAATCTGTTTCAAAACGATTCAGATACGGATTGATTTTGCATTACGTAATTAGGGTACAGGTTAGTCAATAACCACACGAAAAGAAGAAGACTGGTATTTAGCCGCATCCGGTTAGACTAGAAGCTGACTAAGTTAGGAAAAGATGTTGATGACTGTAGCAATGAGATACCGTTTATTGAAGTGATGGGATACCTTTCATATTATTGAGTTTCTATGAGGCATGATCTCCTTTGTATATTTTTTTATTTTATTTGGGAAAATAAACGGTTACACATTACAATATTATGTTACATAACTTAACAAAAATGGGAGTATAAATGTATAACCAACAACATTTTCCACTTAATATAAAAAAGTTAAACAAACACAAACGGCATGCGATATAAATTACCTACATTGGATACAGAGTATGATCAAATATTTAAAAAAAACAAACAAAACTGAAACCTGTGTAGTATATCTACACAGGTAAAAATAATAAAAAGAGAAAGAAGATATAATAGAATATTTAAAATAGAAATTATGATTTTAGTATCGTTAAGCACTTAATTCTGCTATAATTTTAAGCGCAACACTTCTAAATTTTCCAGCGGAAACAGCAAAGAACTCCATATCCCGGAAAATCTTATTGAACTGAGTAGTAAGACGCCGTAGGGGTGCTCGCGATCCTGCGTTTGATCGACAAGAGCTTACAGCAAATAGCGGTCGAGCGCGCACCTCGACATACAGAAGTTCTGAGTACTACATAACTAATTCTATTGCTTATGTCTATACAATCATATACATTGATACATTGTTATAGAAGAAGGTAGTGTCGTTATGTCAGGTCATAAGGCAATATCATTCGTCTTTATGCGAATAAAAATATATTTGTATCATGCATGAGGCATGATCATACTCAAAACTCAAGGCACAGGCACTTTTTAACTGTCAAGAAGTTGGTCAGTCAGAAATATGAAGCTAGTTGGCCATTCCAAAGCGTAGTAGGTACCTATGGAGAAGAACGGGCAAGAAACTCCACGGAAACTCTTTTAAATAAAAAAATTGATACACATTTTGGTTACATCATTCATTTTGAAATTATGCATGTGAGAACAATGTAGAAAGACGTGCACGTAAAAGTGTACGTATTAGAAAGAAAAAAAAACAAAGAACCGTTAAAAAATATAAAATAAATTTAAATTTAAGCCATGGCAGCTAGGAGATGACCAGTCCCAACTGACGGCGCCCGTTCACGAACATGACGCATAGATCAGCACCATTCAGCTTGTATCGGCTACACCGCTTCATACGAACTACGCATCAAAGACATGATGTCACACAAATCCTGCATCACGCAATTAGTGTTTACCGGGTGAACGACATATATAAGACTATCCGACATCAACAAATGGGCAGTTGATCGCCAGACACAACACCCGTCTGGTCGGAGGATCCTCCCTTTTCTATGGTGGATGAGTGAACTTTACACCTCGTTCCTCATGCCCCTAAATTGGTGGACCCGAATATAAACGTCGATGCAGCCTTCGTGCAACTACTTCAGCGTGACGTCATCATCATCATCACTCCCGCAAGCTTTCGTGAGGCGAGTCACACAGACAGCCAGTACTCACGGCTTCAACGGGTATCCTGACCCACAGAATGCAGCGAACGCGCATTCCTGGTCATCACCCTCAGCCTCATCAGCAACCTTGGCATAGCACCTGCACTTTCGGCCGGTCTCACAAGCAGAGCTCATTCTACCCTCTCCTGGTAGACGCTAGCAGTCAGCCACAACCCGGCGCTATACCACATCCGACTCACTGGATCGTGACGCAGCGCCACCCCGACTCACTGGTGTCTGTAACAGTTAATACTAGCACAGACACCGTCGTTAACTCTATCTTTAAAATGCTCAAAACTCTGTACATTATGTTTTTGTTTAGGATAGATGAGTTGTACTAATAATTGTTGATAAATTATTATTATTATTACTGGGCAATCACCGCAGACAGTTCCGACTCACCGCGAACTATGCGGCACCCGGTTCCGACTCACTGGAACCTCCACTAGCACTGTAAAGCATCGCAAGATACAAGACTACTATCGACCTCCGATCTCCGGAGGGGAGTGATATAGCGGTTACACCGCCACATACGAATTACGCATCAAAGACATGACGTCACACAAATCCTGCATCGCGCAATTAGAGTTTACTTACTGACTGTGACCTCTGAGTTTGTTTCGGCCTTTCTTCTCAGAGTAGTCAAATAGGAAACGCCGAACTCATCTAGCTATTTTTTAATAATTTTAAAAATAACGTGTAAAAGTGATTCCAATATCCTATTTACAGAATAAATAATTTCATTTCATTATATTTTGTAAACTACCTAAATGTATCTCCTTTCTTTCATTTCATTCAAAGATTGTTACTGAAATTACCTTGTGAGATAAGACCGCCCATTGAACAATAGTTTTATATATGATTGTCCGTTTTGTTTTATCAAATCAAATCAAATCAAATCAAATCAAATCATTTATTTTTGCAAACATGGGTAATTGGTACATAGATGTTTTCTTAAAAAAATAGTCCTCCATATTCTACCGTCTCATGGGCATGCAAATAATATTGAGATAAAATTAAACAGATTCTATTGATACTGAATGAATATAAATGTCAAATCATTAGAATTACAAAATAATAATACAAAAAAACAGACTAATAACAGTAGTGACATTTTTACAGTAATGTCAAAAAAATAATAAAGTATGTCAAAGTGTCAATAAGAATAAAAATTGTCAGAACAGGAATACAGATGTCAATTATAATAGTACTTCATCAATCAGTGCAGAGATTTATCATTAAGGAAGTCATCAATTTTGTAATAGCTTTTCTCAATTAATATTTGGTTTAGTGCCCTTTTAAATTTTATTACAGTCATATTTTTTATCACATCAGGTAATTTATTATAAATACGTGGGGCAATACCAAAAAAACTTTTCTGCATAAGTGCGGTTTTACATTTCACTTGACATAGTTTGTTTACATATTGAGTTCGTATTGGATTTTTTCGAACTGCTGACAGTTTTTCAAATAATTGTGGATTGTTTTTTACAAATAGAGCTGTTTCAAAAATGTATAAAGAAGGAAAAGTTAAAATTTTTAAGGACTGAAAATAGGAAAGACAGCTATCTGTTGTTTTAAGGCCGCACATTGACCTTATACATCGTTTTTGCATTCTAAATACCCGTTCCTTATCGGTAGACTGCCCCCAGAAAATAATGCCATACCGCAAAACCGAGGCAACCAGTCCATGGTACGCCGATAAAAGAGCCTGACGGTTGACTTTTTTAGAAAGTTGATGGAGAGCATACGCGGATTTGCTAAGTTTTTTGCACACAACTTCAACATGAGGTTTCCAGGTGAGTTTGCTGTCAATTACTATTCCTAAAAACTTCGACTGATTCTCTTCCTCAATCTTACAGCCTTGGTAAGCAATACTAACATCTGGGTTTTCGGTGCGTTGATGAAATTGCATTATTTTCGTCTTACTTATGTTTATTACTAAATTATTATTACTTAACCAATTAATTATGTCATGCAAACAAGTATTTATGTCCTGCTCGTAATTATTATGATTTGTACACTTAATCACAGCTGTACTGTCATCCGCAAAGAGAACCATTTTGTTCGATGTTACTTTCGGGAGATCGTTAATGTATATTAAAAAGAGTGGCGGCCCCAATACGCTACCTTGCGGAACACCATACTTTACTTGCCTTGGTTTAGATGTATATATGGTTTCTATTTTACTTTTCGGACAAATTCTAGAGATTTCTGTGTATTGCAGTCTATTACTTAAGTACGATTCTAGTAACTGAAGGATATTCCCTCTTATACCGTAACTATGTAACTTGTGTAGCAGAATTTTATGTCGTGTATAAAACATAAATCATAGAGAATCCAGACACACATCTGCTTAACCCTTTGGGGAAAACAGGTGTATTACTATGTGATGATCTTAGAATATCTAGGGCTTCAACACCATACATATTTTCAAAACACACTTTCAAGCACAATTCGATGGTTTTGAAGAAAATTCCTAATCTAGTGCTTCTTAGGTTTGAAAAATGTATCTGCTCAAAAACGTAAATAACGCAATAAACGTGGCTGAACAGTCACAATGCCAATGTACGCAATGACCCTGTTGTTATTATCGTTGTTCACGTTTCAAGACTAAATCCTAGTTCAAAACTGAAGTTCTAAAACAAAATGCATTTTATTCGACAGTAAATGTAAATGCAAATGCAAGTACCCCATAACCCATATTTCCATATTTCCGGTCCAAATATCTGAAGATAAAGTAAATTCAAGCTGTTGTGAACTGGGTCATTATGTTAGAATTACATCGTCGTGCAATGTACGTGTCCCCGCGAATACAGTGTGGTAGTTTAACTTTTGGTTATTATTTTCGAATTGTTTTTGGGAAGAGAAAGGAGGCTATAACATGAAACGAGAAATATTTGTATAAATAGACAAATATTTGTAATCACGTTCTCGACAACGGCTTTAACGATTTCGATCAAATATGCAATATAGGGGTTTACGGGGAGTATCGATCGATCTAGTAATCGATCTATATACGGAGAAAACCAATTTTCACAATTATGAGACCTAGCTTAATTGGGAAAATTGCTTTTCTCCGTATTTTAGCTCTGCTCGGGTGAAAATACGGAGAAGATGGCTACCTAAGGATAATGACATGGCAGCAAGAAATTAGTAAGTACCTACTATCATGGCAGCATGGAATTAGTATGTATTTAAACCCACTAGCTTGTTTAAGAGAAGCGAGGCCTTGGCCACTGGGCGAACACGACATTATAACCTTAGTAGCAACTATTTATTACTCTGATCAGATATCAAATGTCTATTTAATATACTTAAATCACACTCTACATATTACATTCATGATATCACATATTTAGTGACTTGACATGTGTCATAAAAGTGTATGTAGGTAGTATGATATTTTTGAAGGAATATGGAATATAATATATTATGTAGTTAGTAATTACTTTTACGTGTAACACACATGTGTGTGTAAATATTATGTCATGTCCTATATTTATCGTGACTGTCGTAGGTTATGTCGTTAAGGCTGTTTTCTAGAACAATATTAAGCTTTCTTTTCAGCTCAGTTTTAGAATTCAGTTCCTTTCATTATTTCTTCATCCAACTACACTTTCATCAAGTTTTACGGTAACCTACCTATGTAAAATACAAAAAATATTTTCCGTCAAATAAAAAAATTATATCTACTAACTTTAAAACAAAGCTGCGGAACCCCAAAACTCGCAGTTTTATCTCAGCGGTAATGAATTTTTAAATCTGACTTGTTCAAGAATGCTGTAAGATTAGAGTAAAAATGAATACTGGCGCCCAAGCAGGGACTCTCACCTTATGTAATAAAAACGTAACTCTTCTAAATCATTACCTTCGGGAGACATAGTAGTTTAAGTTTTGTAGAGATTCAAATATAAATCGGGTCAAATTTTACATCAGGTGAGGGGAAGTTTTTAGTGGCGCCCAGCATGGGACTTTTTTAAATCTGAGTAGGTAACTTTTATTTTTGCAAATTCTACTCGAACTATAATACAATACTCTCGTAATAATATACTAAGACCTAGTTACATTTTTGAACAGCTAAGATGGATATAAGAATTTATTATAATTTAAGCTTTATTCTACACCAAAATTTAACAATGCTCATTAAGTTATAACATCACGTCTTATTACGAGAATAATGAAGCAAAGTCATACATTGTCGGGCTTAGTAAATACAAGCCTAGAACACATAATTTATTTACAGTTCAGGCATAAAGTAAAACATGAGGTTTTTATTTTATGCCTGAAAATTCCCTCCTTCATCTATTTTTTTTAGCTTCTATTTTAAATGCTAAGAAAACCTACTCTTTATCAGATATTCCTTACAATTTGAGGCTTAAAGTTCAAAGTTAAACAGTACCTTAACACAAAAGTCAAACGTTTGACGCCGCAACTTAGGAAGATGAATAAGTATGAATTTTAAAATTTAAATTGGATAAGATATGCAAAATTTTGATTTAAAACTAAGCTAGTTGAAGCTGACTCACACAATGCAGTGAGATTTGTAATTAAAATAGTTTTAAGTTAAGCTTTCAACCTTCCTTTGTAGCATGAACGCTTGTTAATGTTTACGGGAGGAATGTGGTTATAATGTTGTTATGAAACAGACTTTAATCCCCAGTCTATTAGTGCAAGTTTTTAGCGTGCAAAAGTTTGTGAGAAGTAAGTAAATCCGGGGTCGCGGAAAAGTTCGAAAGGGATACCGTGGCCCCGGGCAACGTACATGCAACTGAAGGAACACGGGAGGGTTTTAGTCAGTAAGAGTCTGACATGCCCTCCCCCTCCGAGAAGTTATTAGATAAATTCCCTCCCAAAAAAAAAAAAAATGATGTAAGTAAACACGGTAACGTGTGAAAAAATATCATTTTGCTTTTTGAGGTTCTATGTTACAGTTCGCGTCAAATAAATCTGCCGCTATGAAGTAAGGTTGTGCATGCGTGCTGGCATGACTAAGATTGACTCCTGCGCAGTAATTTGTAGCCTAGTTCAGAGCGGCAAAGTTATTTGACGTGAACTGTACCCCTATTAAAAGATACTGCTTACCGGACCTCTGTGGTGCCGACCTGCCAATTGACTCAGAGCAAGTGCCAAGACAACCTAGTTGGGGTGCTTGGACAGGAAACCTCCCCGTGTGCCTGTGGGCTGGAATTCCCTTCGGATGCGTCCGGGGGGAAGGCCAGTCTTCAGGTCGGTGCACCCTGGGATGCGGGCAATGTCTCCCCATTAGGTACTGTGTGCCTAAGGGGTCTCGTTGTCTGCATGCCAATATCCTGTCGGAGGAACGCTCTAACGTGTACTCGGAGAGAGCACACGTTGAGCAGCGTTGGAGTACGGGCTCGGCGTGCACTAACACTGCCGTCGGGCAGGCAGGAGGAAGCCTTCTGCCACCGTTGGTCTCGTAGCCCCGAAGAGTGTCAAGGTCATGTCTCTGGCACTTGACGGGGGTCGAGGGTCTTGGCTTAACCGCCCGGACCGCGAGGAAGAAATCCTCTATAAAAAAATTACCCCAAACCTCCAAGCGGCGGCGTACCGTGAGGGAGGTTGTAAGCTTGACTAATGGGTATTAGATAATTAGTCGCTAGTGCGAACCACTATAATTTTGAGTCAATACAATATGATAATATACTCGTGGGAACAAAAATGGAAATAAATACAAAAAACACAAACCAAGGAGAGGGGAGTGATGCGGGGTCGGAGTCCGACGCTGCATCTTGCGCAAAGAGCTCGGGTCAGAGTTCGGAGCGCTAAGTGGTGGTGGGAGCGACCGTGAGGAACCGAAAGTTCCTCCGGAAGCGCTCCAAACCGGGGGATGGCCAGGGGTCGTCCGCCGACGAGGGAGTCCCGGGCCAAGGCAGGAGGAAGATCCACTCCAGCTGGCGGGGTGTGGCCCGGGGAAAAGGTGCAGGTAGAGGGCTCACTGCGAAGGAGGCCGGCGAGCCGAGCCGGGCCAGCCCAGCTGAGCTGGAGAGGCCCTCTACCGAGGATGAATACAACCCTGTAGGGGCGAACACCGTGGCGGCCCCTACAGATTCGGCAGGCGGCTCAAATTCGGAGCGAGCGGCCAGGTTTGCGGAGGCCGTGGCAGCCGCAATGAAGGTTTTGGTCTTGAAGAGGACTCAGTCCTCTAAAGACAAGGCCATGCCTGCGGCCATAGCCTCTATTGTGGCGGCTGCGGAGGCCTATCATCTCAGGCCTCCGTCGGACGGCATGTCTGAGATGCGGGCGGAGGTCGCCCGCTTGACAGCCGCCATGGAGCTTCTCCGAAAGGAGAACGAGGAGCTCCGAGCGGACCTGGCCGGGCTCCGAGGAGCTGGCCCTCGTGAGGTGCCACAGGGGAGGGAACAGCATGGGCAGGGACGGCCCGTGCCTGCCGAGGACCGGGTCCTGACCCTCGTGAGGCAGGAGATGGCTTCTTTGCGGTCTCGTTTTTCCGCGCTAGAAGCCATCGTCCTGCGCCATCCTCTAGCGGCGAGCATGGCCTCTGGCCAGCAGAAGACGGCATCGTATGCCACCACCGCAGCTGCCTCGGCCAAACCAGGCTCGTCGGGGCAGACCAAGGTTGGGGTGGCTACAAAGGCGGCGAGGGCCCCGGCCCAGGTGGCGAAGGTCCCGGCCCAGGCGGCGAAGGTCCCAGCCCTAGCGGCGAAACAGCTGCCCCCGCCTCCTCCTAATTCTACCCCGGCTGACGCCGAATGGCAGGTAGCCGGGGAGAAGAGGAAGGCGGCGAAGGCAAAAAGGGCGGCCAAGAAGAAGGAGAGGAGGCAGCGGCGCAAGGAGCGAAGCGTCGCGGCTAGGCTCCGCGCCCCGAAGTCCGCAGCTGTAGTGATTACACTACACCCAGAGGCGGAGAAGAAGGGCGTGTCCTACCGCGACGTGCTCGCCAAGGTGGGGGCGGCGGTGGACCTCAAAGAAATCGGCGCCGCTGATGGCATCCGGGTGAGGGTCACTGCGACTGGGGCCCGGATGCTGGAGGTCCCCGGTGCGGCAAGCGGCCCGGCTGCTGACGCTCTGGCCGAAAGGCTTAGGGCGTCCCTAGATGCGGATGAGGCCCGAGTGTCCAGGCCCACCAAATGCGCAGACATGCGTATTTTGGGCCTGGATGACTCAGTGACGGAGGGACAGGTGGTGGCTGCTGTTGTTAGGGCTGGGGGGTGCTCTGCCGAGCAGGTTAGGGCGGGCGCCCTTCGTCCTGACTTCATGGGGTTGCGAGCCATTACGGTGAGCTGCCCCGTGTCGGCGGCCAAGAAAATAGCCGGGGAAGGTCAAAGGCTATTGGTAGGCTGGGTTTCGGCGCAGGTCAAACTGCTGGAACCCAGACCTCTGAGGTGCTTCCGCTGCCATGTGGGCAACCACGTGGGAGCTAAATGCACCTCGGAGGTGGACCGCAGCGGTCACTGCTACCGCTGTGGTCAGCCGGGTCACAAGGCCGGCTCGTGTGACGCCACGCCGCACTGCGCTGTATGTGCGGCAGCTGGCAAGCCGGCCAATCACCGGATTGGGAGCAAGGCCTGCGCCCCACCCACCAAGGCCAGAGGCAAGCCCTCTGCCACCGCCGTCATAGCCGCAACCTCCGCCACCGCCGCCGTTGCCGCCTCCACAGCCGTCATCGCCGCCGCCGCCGCCGCGGCAGGGCCCTCACAGAGGGCCCAGGAGGGAGCTGCAATGGAGTGCCAATAATGGCCCCATTTTGCCTCCTCCAGGCGAACATAAACCACTGCGCCGCAGCTCAGCATCTGTTGCTCCAGAGCATGGCGCAGTGGTCGATCAACATCGCCGTGGTCGCTGAGCCGTACTTTGTCCCACCCAGGGATGACTGGGTGGAGGACCTGAGCGGCTCAGTGGCCCTAATTTCGTCGGCCGTCACCGGTACCCCGTCCCTCGAGGCTGTTAAGAGAGGACGGGGTTGCGTTGCAGCACGGTTTGGGGAGATTGTCGTAGTAGGGGCATACTTCTCCCCGAACCGAACTCTCGCCGAGTTCTACAACTCCCTTGCGGAGTTGAGAGTCGTCGTCGTCGGGTTCTGTTCCCTCCCCGTGCTCGTCCTCGGGGACTTCAATGCCAAGAATGTGGCTTGGGGTTCCCGGTATACGGACACACGGGGCAGGATGGTGGAGGACTGGGCGCTGGAAACAGGCCTGGTCGTCCTAAACCGGGGTTCTGTCCCCACGTGTGTGCGGATGCGGGGTGAATCAGTGGTGGACATCTCGTTCGCCAGCCCCGCTCTGTCGCCACGTGTCATTGACTGGCGCGTCATGGAGGGGGTGGAGACGTATTCCGATCACCGGTACATCCGGTTTGACGTCTCCGCCCAGACCTCGAGCGCGCCGGTCCGACAGGCCCCGAGTGGTCCGCGGTGGGCGCTGAAGCAGCTGGACCGGGAGCTCCTCCTGGAAGCCTCGATCGTGCAGGCCTGGGTGTCATCACCGGACAGGCCTGCCAACATCAACGACGAGGCGGAGTGGTTCCGGGAGGCCATGTCCGAAATATGTGACGTGGCAATGCCCCGGGTCCAGCCCGGACGTGCTTCGCGCCAGGTGTACTGGTGGTCGCGACAGCTGACGACACTGCGCAATGCGTGCGTTGCTGCGCGACGCCGGTACACCAGGCACCGCAGGCTCCGTATTCGACCTCCGGATACGGAAGCCATTCAGGCGGAGCTGTACGAGTGGTACAGAGCGGCGAAAACCGCCCTCCAAGCGGAGATCCTGCGGGCCAGGGCACTGGCCCGCGAGGAGTCGCTGGAGACTCTGAACAGAGACCCGTGGGGACGCCCATACAAGATGGTGCGGGAGAAACTCCGCCCATGGGCTCCCCCGCTGACGCAGAGTCTCCGGCCACAGCTTGTGGGGGACGTGGTGAGCGCTCTGTTCCCTTCGAGAGGTGAACATGCCTCCCCACCCATGGCTCCGCCTACTGCGGTGCCCGATGCGGACCACTCCGCCGACGACGACGACGATGCTCCGGAGGTGACCGAGGTAGAGATGAGGGTGGCGGTACGTAGGCTGAATGCCAGAAATACCGCCCCAGGACCCGACGGCTTACCTGGGAAAGCCTGGGTCCTGGCCTCAGAGGCTCTCGGGCCTCGACTAAGGGGGCTCTCAAGCGCATGCTTGGAGAGGGGCCAGTTCCCGCTTCGTTGGAAGACGGGGAAACTGGTCCTCATCAAGAAGCCGGGGCGCCCTGCGGACTCTCCGTCCGCTTACCGGCCCATAGTGCTGCTCGACGAGGTGGGCAAGCTCTTTGAAAGAGTCATTGCAGACCGCCTCGTCGGGCGGCTGGTGCGGGTGGGGCCGGATTTGGCGGAGAGCCAGTTTGGTTTCCGCAGGGGGCGCTCCACGGTGGACGCCATCATGCGCGTGCGAGCCCTCACGACGGGGGATGCGGTGGCTTGGGGTGGGGTCGTCTTGGCGGTGTCTCTAGACATCGCTAACGCCTTCAATACCCTGCCCTGGAGTTGCATCAGGGAGGCACTCCGGTATCACCGGATGCCGACCTACCTCTGTCGTGTGGTCGAGGCCTATCTGGCAGACAGGGCCATCATCTACCCCGGTCACCAGGGAGAGTGGAACCAGCGAGAGATGTTGTGCGGTGTCCCACAGGGATCGGTCCTGGGGCCGCATCTGTGGGACATCGGATACGACTGGGTGCTGCGCGCCGACCTCCCCAATGGCGTCAGCGTCGTTTGTTACGCTGATGACACGTTGGTCCTGGCGCAGGGGAGGTCGCACCAGGCGGCGGCCGAACTAGCGACACACGGGGTTGCGACAATCGTGGCCAGAATCCGGCAGTTGGGACTCGAGGTGGCCTTGCACAAGTCTGAGGCCATGTGTTTTCATGGTCCTCGGAACGCGCCACCGTCGGGTTCCCAAATAACGGTAGGAGGGGTTCACATCGGCGTCGAGTCGACGATGAAGTACCTGGGACTCGTCCTCGACAGTCGGTGGAACTTCGTGGAGCATTTCCGACGTTTGGCTCCCAGACTGGACCGGGCCGGGGCTGCCTTGAAGCGGCTCCTGCCCAATCTAGGGGGTCCAAACGCCTCCTGCCGGAGGCTATACACGGGGATCGTGCGGTCCATGGCCCTGTACGGGGCACCGGTGTGGGCGCATTCATTGAGGCGGCGGCCTGCCCGCCGGTTGAACGCGTCCCAGAGGGTCATGGCCACCCGGCTGGTCCGGGGATACCGCACGGTCTCCGGTGAGGTGGCGAGCCTCCTTGCCGGATTGCCGCCATGGGATCTGGAGGCAAAAGTCCTCGCGCATATTTGGGAGTGGCGCGGGGAGGCGAAACGCCGGGGCTTGACTCCGATGCCGCGAGAAATCGCGGCACAGCGGACAGAGCTCCGACGGGATCTCATGGCGTCATGGAGAGTGCGATTGTCGCAACCCAGTGCTGGGCACGCCACTATTGCGGCGATAAGTCCCCTCTTTGAGGAGTGGCTGGAGAGGCGCCACGGCGTCCTCACCTTCCGCCTGACGCAGGTCCTCACCGGACACGGCTGTTTCGGGAGGTACCTGTTTCGGATAAGGCGGGAGGAAACGCCCGGGTATCATCACTGCGTGGATCGCCCGGAGGACACGGTGGAGCATACGGTGGAGGTATGCCCGGCTTAGGCAGAGCACCGCCGTGTCCTCGTGGAGGCGATCGGTGGCGGGGATCTCTCGCGTCCGGCCCTGGTCCAGGCCATGGTACGGAGCGAGAGGGCATGGGAGGCCGTCACCTCCTTCTGCGAAGCAGTAATGCTCGCGAAGGAGGAGGTGGAGCGCGTGAGGGAGAGGAAAATTTCGCGCCCTCACGGCCCTAGCCGCCGCAGGAGGAGACGCCCCGGGCGTCGGGAATCGATCGCGGATTCCCGGCCACCGTAGGCGCGGGCTTGCGGACGGTGAGCAATGGGTAGCTCGCCATCCGGTAAGGACCAAGCCCGGGTCGACGGCGCGTTGTGTTCCACGCGCGCCTCAAAGAGTGTCAGCGAGTGAAGGGGTCCTATGAGACCATTGCCTGCCGGGGTTGCGGGAAAGTCCGAAAGGGATACCGTGGCCCCCTGGCATTGTACAGGCAAGAGAAGGAACACGGGTGGGTTTTAGTCAGTAAGAGTCTGACACGCCCTCCCGCTCCACCCAGAGCGGGAGGAGTCATTAGATGATTTCCCACCCAAAAAAAAAAAAAAGACAACCTAGTTACAATTAATTGTTTATAGAAATCTTTGTTACATCAGTTTCTTCACAGAAAATGTACTTGAATAATCTTAATAAATTTAATCAGGCAGTAACAGGGAATAAACCATAGACATAGTGAATGGACTGAGCGTTCCTTAGGCAGTTGTGCAGTGAATATAGACCGACAAGTACGAGGGAGACAAAGCGAATTTGTGGCCAGTAGTGGTCTCTATATTAGTACTAATGGTATTAGCCGCACAGTCGCTTTGTCTATTTCTAGAGAGTGTTCACTTTTATGAGCCTAACGCTCAGTCCAATTCTCTGTCTATGGAATAAACGGGTATGTAATGTTTGGTATAATAACAGATAGTCTAATTTCATTTGACATAACTTTCATAAGATATAATTTTCATATGTTATAAAAACATTTAACCTAATTTCATATGATCTAATGTTATATTTGATATAATTTTCATGTACTCTAATTTAATTAAGTTTAACGTTCATTTCATATAATTTTCAAATTTTATAATGCTCTTTTTATATAATATTCATTTGGCCTAACTTTCATATTAACTTATTTTCTAAAGTAACGCATCGTTCTTGAGAAAAACCAATTATATTGTAACCTAACCTCAAAACAATAAAGTTGCTTCTGCATCGTCTCCGGCGCTGCGGGAAGTGCAACCCCTTAGCCCTTACGTAACAAAGGATAGGCACCCATGCTCACCTCCGCAGCTTCGGCTTGCTGGTCGCCTCCGGCTACCAGCCTCGGCCACTACGGCTCGCACGGGTGCCTATGCTTTGTTACAGCGGGCGGGGGTGCCTCTCCCTCCGCGCCTCCGGTTTTTATATACACTCTAGGGGTAGGAGCCACAAGACTACGTAAATTCGGAGTGGTCCGGTAAAAGTTGATTCGGTTTTGGAGCAGATTAAACCTATTAACGAATTATATTAAACGTTACTTATTGATTTTGAATATAATAGCAACTGAATATTATATTAATTGAAAATTATTTCAAATGTGCATTATATAAACTGTTTATTATACCATATGAAATTAGGTAAAATGAAATTATATCAATAATTCATTATAACATTTGATCGTTATACAAAAAAAAAAAAAAATAAGTAAATGAAATTAGGTCTTATGATCATTAGAACTTTTGTTATTTTAACAAACGTTACACACCCGGAATAAACAGGGGAGCAATTCCCGTTTTCTTAAGAACGTTTGCATTCTAATGTAAGTCCCTATCTGTCAAAAATACTTCTAATTTACCTACATTTTTGTCAATTTATTGCCATTGATTGTCGCTGAGATGAATTAGGGACTAGATTTTGAACACAATTTGAAAAAATGCAATTTCTAATCAATTTATTAATTTTCTTTATAAATCAACACATCCCAACGTGTGAAGACATCTGATGTCTCTCAATTAAAATACTTCTCCAACACACCAACAGATGGCGCTATTATAAATTATTAAAATAAACCTTTAGCACGCGTGAGTTAGGACGCTAACTACAGTGAAACTGGAACGACGGGCTTCGCCCAGTCCCGGCGAGAGTTTGACTGTGAATTTTATAATTTCACTTTGAAATTTGTTGAAATGTATCTTTCAAGTTACCGCCGAGATATCGTGTAAGATGTCTTGGATGAATAACTGGAGATGGAAACGTTTTTCGCGGAGTTTTGGCGTCCATTCAAACGAGGAATTTCGTTATGGTTGGTTTTTGTTTTCGTCTTTTGAAAATGTTAAAATGAACCGTGAACAATGCTTGGTTTATTATCTGGAGTAATTATTTATACTATGCTATCATTCATGAGTTGCCAGCCTATGCTTGCAGATTGTGTAGAAACAGATTATGAATATAGAATTGACGTTTTCTCGAGTGTTGTTTGATACAGTATTATCGGTTTAATAACTACTATGGTCATTTATTTTCACGCTATTTCATATTGTATGCGTAAAAAAATGAGAGGAGCTCGTGACTAAGTAATAACTGCCGCACGGGTTGATCCGTCAGGTTAAGCTACGCTTGCCGGGGTTGGTCTGTGGATGGGTGACCATCTTTACATACCGAGACTTCTCCGTGCCTCGGAAAGCACGTTAAGCCGTTGGTCCCGGCTGTCATTCGTGGATCTTTGACAGTCGTTACGGGTCGTCAGAAGCCCGAAAGTCTGACAACCAGTCTTACCAAGGGGTATCGTATTACCCAGTTACTGGGTTGTGGAGGTCAGATAGGCAGTCGCTTCATGTAAAATACTGGTATTCAGCTGCATCCGGTTAGACTGGAAGCCGACCCCAATATAGTTGGGAAAAGGCTAGGCAGATTGATGCGTAAAAAAATATCAAAGTAACTGCATTGAGGACATAATATCTTACCTATCTTTAATTTTATAAACGAAGCTTTTTACCATTTTTAGTTATGAACCATTACATTATTTTAAATAATAAAAGCATCGATCGATCACATTAATTACTGAACTATTCTTTTAAAAGTGACTGAACGTGAAAAAATAATTGTCGTTCATTTTGCTACGCACAGCAAAATCCATCCATCCACAGTCGAATAAAAATTTGATAGCAACGAAATAATACAATTAAAAAATAAAACACAAAAAATGGTATCAATCAAAAACCAACGAATCAATCTTCAGTTGGACAAAAATAATACTGCTTTGTTACATATTGTTTTTTTCGAGTACTGTCGACGACGGAGTCATTTAATTTTGTAATGGAATTTTTTTCTCGGGAACGCGTAGAGGTATACAGTTAAAATGATATTAAATACTTAGGTACGTCTAAGGTCCCTGGGAGCTCAAAAAAAGCTTCTAAGTCAACGCATTAAAAAAATACAGCCATTTATGCGGTATATTTTGATACTCGCAAATAAATCAAAACCTAACGGGTTGCTTCCCGTTGACCTAGAATCATGAAATTTGGCAGAATATAAAGGAAAAAGTCCGAAAACCGCTAGGTAATTTGTTTTTTTGTGCCCTTAAAAATTTACATTTGCTGTTGAAGAATGGACCGTGACGAATATCGATGTATGGGAGAACATGTTTTTAACTACAATGTTTTTGGGATAAATTAACCATAACTACGGAACCCTTCATTATGCGTAGTCCGACACGCACTTGGTCGGTTTTTTTTTAATGATAAATGTTTTTCATTTAAACCAGGAACTAGCCGTGTTATTTTAAGTGACATTAGGTGTGGTAAATGTAAGATATAATTTTTATTCGTGTGATATTTTGCGTGTTGGGAGTGGGAAGAATGCCGAAAGTCACCTGCAACGTTCAAGGAATCGCCAATGAGTTGGCAACGTAAGGAATTAATACCTAAGCAATATCTCTATTGTCTGCTATTTCAAAATGTAAATAAAACAGCAGCCTTTGAAGCAGAAATAAGAAGCATTGGTTTAGTACTACATATTAATTGGTTTAATTTATGATAAATTCCAGAACAATGAAAATAATATGCTCATTTGTTTCTTTTTTACGTTAAACAGCTCTATTTGGTATTTAAACGTCCTTGGTTGCCATGAGTCGAAGTAAAAAGTTCGTTCCATTTTTTTATTGGAAAAAATGGAAGGAGTAGGCCGTAATCCACCACGCGGGCCAAGTGACGCCAATTTAACGTTCGAAAAGTGCTGATTCTCAGCCTAGTTTGAATAAATGACTTTTGAATTTTGAGTGCGCGTTGGTAGACGTCACACATGAGTTTTCATTGTAATTTATTTTGCTGCTAAATACGACTTAAATGGATTTTCATACTAAGATTGCCGAAGAAGGTTGTCAAAATAATGCTCGAATTTCCAATCATGTTTGAGAAAAAATAATTTCGCACTCGCTTATACAAAATATAAAGTATTAAACAATTTTATTCGCGAGCGTACCTACCGAAACAGCAGTAATTATATGTTGTGCTCCGTTGATGCTGTGTTATTACCTGTTGAAATAATTATAATGTCACTGTGTTTGTTATTTATTATAGATGTGTTAAATAATGGCTATGGTCCAGGTCCACGGTTTTACTATGAAAAAAGGTTTTCTTTTTACATGGGTTAAACCATCGAGTCATCAGGGTGTTTGGAAGAAGAACCTAACTGCGATCGAAATGCAGTTCTTTATACAAACAAAACTGACAACTTAGTCCGGTACTAAGTTGTCAGCAATACAAAAACTGATTTGAAAGGTTAAGCATAAGCATAACTTTCTCACTGTTGGGATTGAGACACAGGCCTCCTCTATGTGAGAAGGAGTAGGCCGTAATCCACCACGCGGGCCAAGTGACGCCAATTTAACGTTCGAAAAGTCCTGATTCTCAGCCTAGTTTGAATAAATGACTTTTGAATTTTGAGTGCGCGTTGGTAGACGTCACATATATTCACATTTTTGGTTCTAGGACATGCCATTCCTTTAAGACGAGAGCAATTGAAATAATTTACACAAACTAAAGCGCCTGGCTGGGATCGAACCCACGGCCTACATACAACTCGTAGGTAAGTCGGGGCAGCTACCTTTGGGCCGCCAGCCACCACTGCAAACTGCTTGAGCGCTCCCTTTCGTCTTTTTTTTCTTCTAATGCCGTACTACATGCACTACGTTCCTTTTTCCGCATCGCAGTCGCCACTCAAGAACATTTATTCCCAACAGCCATCACTTGTTGAGATAAATACTTCATTTCAGCCATACGTGAAGAGCAATAATGCCTGTAAAAAAAAAAGTTAATAAATCGTAATCTCATCTCAGCCACAATCATAGTCGAGAACCAATTAAAGAAAGAAATACAATTTTTGACAGACAGAGACTTTTTTTTTTTTTGGGTGGGAAATCATCGAATGACGTCTCCCGCTCTGGGTGGAGCGGGAGGGCGTGTCAGACTCTTACTGACTAAAACCCACCCGTGTTCCTTCTCTTGCCTGTGCAATGCCAGGGGGCCACGGTATCCCTTTCGGACTTTCCCGCAACCCCGGCAGGCAATGGTCTCATCGGACCCCTTCACTCGCTGAGACAGATAGAGACTGGGTTTTAAATTTGAATGCAAACGTTCTTCAATATGTTCTTTAATACAGGGATTTTCCGCTCTGGTTCAGTGACCCTGTTTAGACTAAAAGCCCACTTTAACATAGTAACAGAAAGAAGGCCTTGGAGACAGCCAAAATTTTATTCCAAAATAATCTAAAAAGCCCTTAGTATACAACAAAAAAACCGGTAAACAATAATGAATTTTTCATACCACATTACACTGAGATTCTTTCCCTTTTAACGAAAGTAGCGTTTATAAAAAAACTTGAACATTTTCGAGGAAAAACTCTTTGGTATAACGTCTTGAAACCACTTGACCTTGGCTAAGGAATTCTTTTGAAAGTTAAGTTACACCTAGTTGGATGTTCAAAGGAGTTTATCTGTTTGTAAACTTATTACAATGTTTTAATAACAATTTTAGTTCAAAGACGATGTTGTGAAAAACTCTTTTGAAGAGAGCGCCTCGGAAACCACGTTAAAAGTCGGTCCTTGTTGTCATTCGTAGATCTTTGTCAATCGTTACGGGACAACCAGTCTTACTGTGTTACCCAGTAACTGGGTTGTGGAGGTCAGATATGCAGTCGCTCCATGTAAAATACTGGTATTCAACTGTATCCTTTTAGACTGAAAGTTGATCCCAATATATTTGTGTAAAAGCAGATGATAATTTATGTGCATTAAGTACTGTCTAGCTTCTATAGCTGGCGATGTAATTTTGTCTATGATAACCTGCAAACTAATCGGAAGAATTTCAGCAGTGATAGCCGTGTGTGACGACCTTTAATTTTTGGGATTCATTTACGTATTGTATACGTATTGTACGTTACGTATTGTATACACTTGCTTTAAAAACAGTGAAGGAAACATCGTTAGGAAACCGGCATGCCTGAGAGATATTTTTCGACGGCATGTAAAGCCAAGTCAGAGGCCCATGGGCGGCATAAAAACTCTGCCACCAGGTTAGTCACTAATCACACAAACACACAGAATCGGGAGATTTATGTACTACTCATTATACCAATTTCTTCTACTTTCTACATTTGCTTTATTCTATTGAAAAGGGTAGCTGGTCAATTGTAGGCACCATGACCCTGCAACTGTGTCATGAGAAATCCCCTAGCTAGATGTAGCAAGTCTATATGTAGACATAACTTTCGATGGAGGGACTATTTTTTTACATCAAAACTAAAAAAAACCTACGGAATAAATAAATTCCAAAATAGATAAAGACGCAATTTTGGTAGAAAAAAATCCATAAAGTTTTCATATAGAAAATTTGTTCTATAACAAATGATCTGGATACTTAATGGCACATCATTCCGTTATAGCTAATTTCTTATGACGTCATGTAGCCTATAACCTAATCTTTTTTCTTTCTTTTTCGTGTGGTTCTGGTGTCAGAGTTTTAAAGCCGCCCATGGGCCTCTGCCTTGGCTTCTCATGCCGTTGAGAAATATCTTAAGAGATATTTCAAAACAACAAAAAACACAAACAAAAACAAAACAAACGAAAACATCGTGAGGAAACTGGCATGCCTAAGGGCATGCCAGTTTCCTCACGATGTTTTCCGTCACCGTTTTTGAAGCAAGTGATAATTTTACAATACGCACATGAATCTGAAAAGTCAGAGGTGCGTGCCTTGAATTTGAACTCGAGACCTATGACTTGGCAGTCCGACGGTCACACCACTAGGCTATCACTGCTTAAATAAATAACCTAATTATTAATTGTAGATCATTGGATTATCACACTAATATTATAAAGGCGAAAGTTTGTGAGTGTGTACGTTTGTCTGTTCTTCACGTTAAAACTACACAACGGATTTGGATAAAATTTGGCACACAGATAGTTTATAACTTGGATTAACACAAAAGATACTTTTTATCCCGATATTTCCACGAGATCGAAACTTATGCGGGTAAAACCGCGGGGCGCAGCTAGTTTTACATAATTGTGTTATCAGCACCACACAGCCAACGATTGGCTCAGTGTTTTAAGGTGTATGAGTTGAGAAACTATCTAACATCCCACCTTAACATTCATAAGTCACCTTTCCTTTCAAATTGCCACATTCGATTAAATACAGCATTTCTTCTAATCACACAGAAAACACATTAGCTTTACCATTAATTCTAAGTTAAACAGTTCTACATTAAGAATAGTAAAATCGAATTGTGGCGTCCGTTGGGCCACAAAGTAGACTGAATTATGCCGCCATTTTGAGCCAAAGAAGCGACAAGCCGGATAAAGCCAGTCGTAACCGGCTCTAGAATCGACCGGAATCGTAGCTCAGGAGCGTGGAACGGTCTGAGCACCGATTTTGGATAATTTATTTTAAAACTAACGTTTTTTTATTTATCTTGATAGATAAAGGGTGACATTGAATTCATGGGCATTCTCTGAAATAATCGGGAAAAAATAATCAGCTGTTCAATACGTTTATGTTCGTATAACTCGTCAAAATGTAGGGAACAGCAGATTTTTTTCAGGGTTTGTCCCATAGTGAAAGGTGTTCATAACGATGAGTACAATAACCCCTTAAGAGGATGCCCATGAATTCAATTTGACACTGTATTTATTGCAAACCAAAAAATTAAATGATAAGTACATGAATAAAAACAAAAAACAAAGTTGACAAAAAACGTCGAGCAGACGAGATAAATACGCCAAATAAATAGGTGTTATGAAGAACTTAATGTTTTCTCGTTATCAACGCTCGTTTTTTCTGCATCCCCATTTCACCAAATTTCTCGCAGCTTGGAACTTTGCGTGACTATTCAGTCTATCATGGTTTGTTACAACACGTACGACCGATTTTCCGTCTTAACGTTTATGTCCCTCGATTTACAGAGCGTTTCTAGGAAAGAGACGAAATTAAACGGAAACATTGCGTGTAATGCTTATAGTTATTGTAAGCTTGTAGGTATCTCTTTATTACTAGGCTAGAGAGTTCTCAGTTTGATTTCAAGTCTGACTATATAACTATAAGTGCCAGCGCAAACTGTTCTTCTTGTCGCTGCGTCTAGTCGCTGCAACAACGCAGAGTTGTCGTTTGCGTCTACGTTTTACAGCTGCGCCTATACTTAGCGCTGTCGTTTGCATCTGCGACTAGATGTTACGAACGAAATCATGCAGGTAGCCATAATTTTTCTTTGAGTAGGATTCGCCGAGCTTCAACGTCTTATTTGAAAACATCGAACGTATCCATGTTGAGATTAGCAATACACACACACAGCAACACTGACGCTGACAAATCGCATGAGACTATCGTCGGGTGTTCGCATGTACCGTGCGTCCAGACGCTGCGACAAGTAGCGAGAACGTGCGACTTAGCTTATCGTTGTGACTCTGCATTTCGACACCAAGTCCTTTTCACAAAATATAATATGAAAATTGTTGGCCTCAACCAGTAGTTACGCCTAGTCGCCGAGCTGCGGTCGCATGTCACATAGGGTGCGCCATGTCTTAAGAGGCTGAAACAGCTAAAGCGCGGTGACTGTCGACTCATCAACTATCTAACTAGAATATACCCTGAAAAGTCTCATATATTCTTTTGATTACTGCAGCGGATGAGTGGATCATATTACTTTTAGGCATTTTAAAACTTGCGTTTAGCTCCTATCTGCCTAGCCTTTTCCCAACTATGTCAGGGTCGCCTTCCAGTCTAACTGAATGCAGCTGAATACAATTATTTTACCTGGAGCGACTGCCTATCTGACCTCCACAACCCAGTAACTGGGTAATACGATACCCCTTGGTAAGACTGGTTGTCAGCGATTAGTTCCTGTAGTCCCCTTAAAATATGGACTAAATAATGAAATCTCTTTGACAGCTACCGAACCGTTAAAATAAGGAAATTAGTTCTTAGAAATCCTCTTGTGGTTCTAAACTTTTGTTAGTAAAAGTTAACGTTTCTAGAAAAATAACTTATCTATTCTATTTAGTTCACAAAACTGGACTTTGTACACAATATAAACAACATTAGCACAGCTGGGCACAAAATATACAGAATTCAGCCTGCTACTGAGAAATTCCTAATGGAAAAACCTATTACCTACCTCTTTTGAATGAATCTAGGATTCAAGGCAGTCAGACTTGCAACCGCTAGCTAGACCGGCAATGCAATCAATGTCCCTATTATCTATGGAAGAGATACTTCAATGAATAAAATACTTATTTAGATGTAACTCTTCAGGGATGATTACGTTATGATCTAAACAATAATACCTTATTCTCACTTTTTACCGAAACTGACTTAAAAATCAACCAATTGTTATTCACACATGTCAAACCGATCCAGTCTCCCAGTCTACGGTTTTAAAGCGACCGCGGCACATAAATCAGGAACACTTTTCTACCCCCGACCACCCTTATATATTTGCAATTGGCCTGCGATAAATTTGAACCAAATTAACACTCGAAGCTATATTCGATGAGATTTAATACGATTTTTATGTACATAACTTTTAGATCCAGCCGCTAAGAATTTTAAATTAAAAGCGTTTCATTCTAAAAGTTGGTAACGTCGTCGGTAGCAAATAGCTGTCAAATATTTACCTGTTTTGGTTAATTTCGCAATAGTACTGTATGCAAATATGAAATATAGCTAACTAGTGAACCTGAATATTAATAATTAATTGCAATTATACCACTGAATTTGACGTTGTAACCGTTTTAAGGCTCGTGCAAACCAGCGCGACGCGACGGCGCGCCGTGACTCGAACAATACAATTTCTAAGAAAACTTCACGGCTTATCAACAGCCGGTGTGATGTCGCGCTAGTCTGCACGAAGCTTTAGGTGTAAAAAGGGCAATTGGAAACCAAATACTTTTTTACATCTAAAACTAAATATTCGATAGTGTGTATATTGTGTTGATTGTTTTAAAGGTCTATTTTTAAAATTTATATTCAATTTAATTCAATTGATTGATTAGGATTACGTAATTCTAATGTGTATGTGTAGGTAAATGTAATTGTGTATGGACCATGTCTGAAATAAATTAATTATAAATATATATATATATATATATATATATATATATATATTGCATTTTATAATCAATATTTTAGTTCACTAACTAGCCATATTTAATATTTCCATACAGTAATATTGTCAAATTAATCAAAACAGCGACATATTTGACACGTTGTCCACTTTCAGAATGCACGGTCAAAAGGATTTTTTTCATTAGTGTGGCGGATTAAGGCTATTTTCTTTTTTTGGATTAGTTGTTTCCTGCTTTTTCTATGTTGAGGAGTGTATGGGTTTCAAAATACGAAAAGTCAAACAATAAATTGAGTTTACATCATTTGGAGGTGCAAAAACGATTTCATGTAACTTAAAATGGTCGAAATAGGTATGCATCATGAATGCTCGAAATACGCTACAAAATCGCCAAAAGCTAACTAATTAAGCAATATCAAATTCTACTTTTTTACTACTACTTTTTGGATGCCAAACGGAACCCTATTACTAAGCCTCTGCTGTCCGTCTGTCTGTCAGCGGGCTGTATCTCATGAACCGTAATAGGTAGACAGTTGAAATTTTCACAAATTATGTATTTTTACTACCGCTTTATCAAAATATTATAAAAGTTAAACAAAGTGAAAAATTAAAGGTGGTCCCCATACAAAAAACGTGTTATTTTTTACTAAAGTAAAAAAAACGTAGTGTTAAATATTGTACGGCGGCACGGAACCCTTCTATACCAAAATTATTGTTGTACATTCTCCCAATTAAAATACCTTTTTTATTCCCAAACCAAATAAACAACTTCGTGAAAGTTTGTTTCCAAGTATAACCCTTCAATGTCCATGTTTGAACAGGGTAGTACCCTGGTAGTAAGACATGGCAGGGTAATTCACACACTCATAATAAATTCTGCACATGTCCGCTCCGGGGTCACTTAAATGGCATCTGCCACCACAGAATAGCACAGAAGGTGGACTCTCTTTTTTAAATTTTATCGAACTACACTTCGAACACGACGCGCGGTCGATGTTTTGTTAGAACCGGATTTTAAAACCAACGAGCCTATTGGTGTAACATTTTGTCGAACAAAGACACAAGTGCGCTGGCCGATGACAAGTGTTCAATGAACGCAAGGTAGAAAGAAATGTAGATGTAAGGTAAATGCTCACAGACCGTGAGCACGACGGCGACGTCGAACGCAGCGTCGAGCATTCGCAGGAATGTTACATTACATTGAAATGCTTTTTTAAATTGAGCTTTTGCTTATATTGTAACATTCGTTAGAACGTTACAGAACATGGAAATGTTCGATAAAATGCTCTAGTCACTAGTCTATAATAGAGTTTAAAAAAAGACTCTTTATAAGATTGCAGTAATTTAGGTAATCGTGGTTGGTTTTGAAAAGATGGTCACACAAATTATCTCAAACCTTTAACAAAATATAATAATAAGAACAGATGACACTACCTTAAATAAAAAGGTATACTTTAATGTACGTGGGTAGCATAGTAATCGTAGCTATACATATGTATAACTGGGCCGAGTCCGCTAAAGTACGATCACACGTACGTCAGTGAACTGCGAAAAACGCCCTTACTGCTACAACCTTACCGGTCAATTGCAAATTATACCCTGAAAGTTCGGATGACTGTATATGCGTGAAACAAAAGTAAACAGAGAAATAAGTGGGAGTTACAATGGGTGCACTTCACAGAGGTTTGAGCGTGGCCCCTGTACAATTACATTGCAGGGGGCGTTTGAGGTCCCTGTGAATCATTCAACTGAGAACCCGTGGTAATCGGTGTGAGATTGAAGTGAGTTGTGACAGTCATGCCACCTCTATTCTATTCTATTTTTTGTTAGTGCAAGCAAAGCCGATATCGACTATTCTGCCAATGTCTAAGTGAAGAGTGTTATGATAACGGTTTGTCGTTATTGACAGCTCAAGTCAAGTTCACTTCACCTAAGTTTTTACGGCGATTTTTACAGTATAGATTGGCAGAAGGCTAATACAATAGGGATGATGCCTGGGTCAAAAAAAAGAAATTCTTATAAGTCCATCAGTCATATAATAAAAAAAAATAATAGACTCGTATTTCTTGCTTTATCATATGAATCAATAATTACTTAGATAAAACGCATTAAAGTTGTTGAGTGGGGGTCGCTACGTCACAAGTTAGTGCTACGTACAATCTACCTACATACTCGTGACGTCGTGGCACATTTTAACTCAAAAGAAAAAATACGTATACGTTATTTGTTCATAATCTACATACCGATCAAAAAACATTTTTTAGTAATCCTCCCTATTTTCATACTAAAAAAGGTCATAATTCAAGTCGCAATCTCGTCTCAGCGGCAGTCAATAGCAAAAATCTTGCCAAAAATATAGTTTTTTGACAGATTGAGGCTGAGGTCAATGATAACGTTTTTAAATAAATTAGGAATTCCTCCTCAAGTTTCCCTAAGTAGAAGAGGTCATAGTAGAAACAATACTAGCTAGTTAAGTAAAAAAAACTCAGCTATAATTCCCAGAAATTAACATGTTGAGCTTTGTTGACCCGACTGTTTTCCAAACATTTCTATCTAAACCGAAATTGGTGTCCATAAAAAAGAAACCTAGGTTTGCTATCAGCAATGTAGTGTGAACATGCACTGAAACAGGACGTCCAGACCTATAAACAGGGACTATTTTAGATATATGCGACGAAATATGACCTTGAAGGAATACAGACAGAAACGAATGAGTAAGTATAGATTTCCCAGCAAATATCTGTGCTTCGGCAATCATTGCCTATCTTCGAAAATGCGAACGCTCTATGATATCTCATATAGAGCTGTTAAAACCATAGAAGTACTTACCTATTTTGTATAAGCATGTTTACAAAATTTGAGATTAACAACTCAATGCAATTCCAAAAATCTTTTAAGACTTTTGAATGAATATGACAAGGTGCGATCAGAGTAAGAGTAGGTAACCCAACGGAGAGAAAGCTTCATACAAACGTGTAATGAAAGTGCACTACGACAAAGTGCAGTACAAAACTAAGCTTTGCCTCTTTGGGGTTACTCTATGGCGCAACGTTCGTACTAATACTGAAACACAAATATTACCGAAGCGCGTATTTTTTCTGGTTTACCTGTATGACCTTGAAGAAATACAGAAACAAACGAATGAGTAGGTAGGTTCTTTAGGTTCAAAGACAATAATTTGGGATGGAAAAGGTTTTAGTCGTTTTTGAAAAAGGAAATCTTAGTTTACACGTTTTAAAAATAATATAGGTAGTTAGAAAGTAAGAAAATAAATTATTTTGGAATAGGTAAAAAAAAGGAAAGAGGGAAGAAATGGGGAGAATACTGATATGATGGCTGAAAGAAATGTAGGGTAGATGACGACATACCACGGCAATCCTAAAATAATTAGGATACGGGCGGGTGAAGAACAAAAAACGAAGTACGATGACCTTGTTATTCTTCCTCTGTCATATGTTTATTGCCTTTTTTTTTTTTTTTTTTTTTGGGTGGGAAATCATCAAATGACGTCTCCCGCTCTGGGTGAGCGGGAGCGGGAGGGCGTGTCAGACTCTTACTGACTAAAACCCACCCGTGTTCCTTCTCTTGCCTGTGCAATGCCAGGGGGCCACGGTATCCCTTTCGGACTTTCCCGCAACCCCGGCAGGCAATGGTCTCATCGGACCCCTTCATTCGCTGACATCTCTTTGAGGCGCGCGTGGAACACAACGCGCCGTCGACCCGGGCTTGGTCCTTACCGGACGGCGAGCTACCCATTGCTCACCGTCCGCAAGCCCGCGCCTACGGTGGCCGGGAATCCGCGATCAATTCCCGACGCCCGGGACGTCTCGGCGCGTGAGGGCGCGAAATTTGCCTCTCCCTCACGCGCTCCGCCTCCTCCTTCGCGAGCATTACTGCTTCGCAGAAGGAGGTGACGGCCTCCCATGCCCTCTCGCTCCGTACCATGGCCTGGACCAGGGCCGGACGCGAGAGATCCCCGCCACCGATCGCCTCCACGAGGACACGGCGGTGCTCTGCCCAAGCCGGGCATACCTCCACCGTATGCTCCACCGTGTCCTCCGGGCGATCCACGCAGTGATGACACCCGGGCGTTTCCTCCCGCCTTATCCGAAACAGGTACCTCCCGAAACAGCCGTGTCCGGTGAGGACCTGCGTCAGGCGGAAGGTGAGGACGCCGTGGCGCCTCTCCAGCCACTCCTCAAAGAGGGGACTTATCGCCGCAATAGTGGCGTGCCCAGCACTAGGTTGCGACAATCGCACTCTCCATGACGCCATGAGATCCCGTCGGAGCTCTGTCCGCTGTGCCGCGATTTCTCGCGGCATCGGAGTCAAGCCCCGGCGTTTTGCGCCTCCTCGCGCCACTCCCAAATATGCGCGAGGACTTTTGCCTCCAGATCCCATGGCGGCAATCCGGCAAGGAGGCTCGCCACCTCACCGGAGACCGTGCGGTATCCCCGGACCAGCCGGTTGGCCATGACCCTCTGGGACGCGTTCAACCGGCGGGCAGGCCGCCGCCTCAAGGAACGCGCCCACACCGGTGCCCCGTACAGGGCCATGGACCGCACGATCCCCGCGTATAGCCTCCGGCAGGAGGCGTTTGGACCCCCTAGATTGGGCAGGAGCCGCTTCAAGGCAGCCCCGGCCCGCTCCAGTCTGGGAGCCAAACGTCGGAAATGCTCCACGAAGTTCCACCGACTGATATGTTTATTGCCTGCGTCGTTGATCTAGTAGGCTATGAGGTCCTGGGTTCGATTCTCCGGGTCGGGCAAATTGTTATTGGGTTTTTCCATCAGATATTTCTCAGTAGCTGCCTGTAGTCTGGATTTGCGGCCGGTTAATCGAAATAGGCTCTTGTCCTATTACTTGGGACTTAAACATAACCACAGATTTATACAGATGGGTCACTCCGCAAAATCATTGCCACCAGGTCGCACAGCGCTAATGCCTACAGTTATATTCACTTAGAAGTTGCCTCTCTTTCCATCGCGTAACTCTTAGATCTTCTGACTACGTTACACTCACTGAATTGGCCCAGCAAGACGCCCGAAACGTAATTGTAGCTTCATACCTAAACTGCGGAGTGTTCATCTGTATTATTCTGTGACATAACTGGCGACATGTGGCTGTACTATAGGTACACCTCTGCCTACTTCTTAAGGGTCAGTTCACACCAAGACGTGACGCGAAGCGACGATGCTTGAAGAGGCCAGTGATTTAGCGCTGCGCAGCGCGTCCTCCCGAGGCGCATCGTGAAGTCGCTGTCAGCCCTACGCCTCGCTGCTTCGTGATGCGTCGCGCTACGCCGCGAGATATTTCGAGGCAAAGCGTGGCGCAGCGCGACGCCGCGACGCATTTACAAATTATCTTAAATAAATGTGTATCTTTTTGAGTAGTAAATAAAGCAGCGTCGCTTCGCGTCACGCCTCAGTGTGAACTGACCCTTAGGGATTACAGGCGTGATGATATGTTAATATTAGGTAACTACAAGTTAACTAGGTTGGTAACGAGCTGAGTGCTCTGTCTATTGTAACCATGTCGTTCCAAAACAATATACATTTTGAATAAGTTTTAGTTTGAAAAAGACAAGCTGTTTTTATATCCCACAAAATAAAGTCTTTAGAATGTAACGCAAATATTTTCTAAAGAAATTATCTTTAAGAAAATATCTAGTGTGAAAAACGTGTCGTATAAAAAATAAACTTTTTCAGTCTCTTAAATCCTATAAGTTATGTAAAGAGCAATAACTTTAAAAATGAATATTTTATATAAATCAAGGTTACACTGGTAAAAACATATGCTGAGAAGCATGAATTATTTAAAGAAGGTTGTAAAATCCCCTACTACGCAAACACTACGCAAGAATAACGTTGAAAGAATATTTGAGAGGTATCTTCATGTACGTTCAATCTTAAGTAATTTAACTTGAACTTAAATATTTATAGCCTTCATGTCGTAACAGAGTTGTTCCGAAGGCACAGTCAGCTTCAAAAAGATGAAAACATGTAGCTGCAAATCATATTACACATTAGGTCTTTTCTTTCAATTTCGTGTGGTTAGTGACTAACCTGAGAGTTTTTAAAGCCGCCCATGAGCCTCTGACTTGGCTTCACATCACTTCACGAGAAATATCTCTTAGGCATGCCGGTTTCTTTCATCATTTTTGAAGCAGAACTGTCAGATCACTTATTACGTCTACTCCACCTGTAATCGTCTACATTCATAACATTACGCCTGTATTTCCAAAAGAGGTGTGTTTTAGTGCAACCATTTCGCCACAAGCCCTACCCAGGTATTGATACCAAGACACAACGCTCAGTAGTCGGGCTTCCGACAACTTAGCCAACTAGGAAATCGAGTCAAGTTCAAGAATAAATTTTATTCTTCTGAGTATCTTTCTTTGCAAAACTTAGCTCCAAGTGACATTTAGCCCTATAGTAGTGGATTGAATTTATTCTTGACATTGCAAAGGTTACTGAGTCGCTATGACGAAGCGAAGCACTTGTAGAAAGTAGTTGGTTATCGTAGGACAACCATCGCTTATACTCGTATGTATTGTGTGACAGAATCACGTGTGGTTTATAAATATAAATGTTGTTAACTATAGTATCGTGTTACCCAGTAACTGGTTTGTCGAGGTTAGATAGGCAGTCACTGTATAAAATATTGGCATTTAGCTGCACCCGGTTAGACTGGAAGCCGACCCCAACAACCTACCTACCTACTTTACAAAACTGTATGCCCTTACGAGTTTTACTAAGCAAGAGGTTCTGTCTACAGTGAAAAAGTGGTCAAATGCGACCCCCTAAACAAGGAACCCTAATAATTTCGCTATGTCCGTCTCTGTCTTTTAGTAATCACGCCGACAAAGTGGTGGTGGTACACGTATGTTTTTTGTCATCTATCCCATGGTGTGTGGGGTGTCGAGCTTGAAAGTGCAAATTTACGAGTCAACCCCCCCCCCCCCCCCCTTAGCAAAATGGTTGATTAACGAGTAATAATCGACCAGCTAACATTTCCCTGCGGTTGCAAAATACATGTTCTCCCATACAGTTAAATGTTCTTGCGATAAATTCATTGCAACTATGGAACCCTTCATTGTGTGTCGTCCGACGCGCAATTGGCCGGTTTTATTATATTTATTTTAAATTATTCAGACTACTTTATTTCATTATCATTCTCCTCACTCAGGTCGGCTGCTGTAAAGACAATATCCCCGGGTGGAATCTCTCGGATGTTTCCGATCCTCAATGTATATGCGTCGTGTCCCTGAAGTCCACGGCCCACCTTTCATCATGCGCCTCATGCGCTGTCACTTGTCACCTGTGTATGTCAGGACCTTCTGTCTGCGTCAGCAAATGGTGTTATGTTAGCGTTGCAGAGTTCTGAGCCAAACAGGATATTCATCGACACGCTATTCTTCTGTCCTTACCCCAATTTATTTATGGTCTTCGCAACATGTCTTTTTCTTCCATACTTCTCTATTAGTCGTCATTTCTAATAAAATACATTTTCTAGTTTTAGACTGACTTTTATTGTCATTTGCAATGCCTACCAAGTTAAATATATGGCACTAGCAGTTATATATTTCTGTTTTTACTAAAAATTCTCTGTAGTCACCCAATTTCTAGCCATATCATCATTCACACAGTCCAGTCTACTTCAATTCTTGTGTGCCAGTATAAACTTTGTTTAATACAAATAGATTTAGTCATTTTCCAGTATATTGCTGATTTTAAAGACATCTCTGTTCTTTCCAACTATACTAAGAATTCCTTTATCATTTACTGTTAAATACCGAACACCGAGAGTGGTACTCAGTACTTAAATTTTGACCTTATGTGTATACTAGTAGGGTTGAGGGTTTAAATAAAACAACCGAACTGTATACTGATCTATAGAAGGTTATATATTTATAAAAACACAAGACCCTGACCAATTCATTGTAACGAAACCATTGCGACTTCTAATTTGACGCCAACGCCATCTAGTTACGTCGTGTACAACTTTGAAATAATTAAAATTAATTTGTTGAACTGATGAGCGGCTATTGATCATGCATGATCATTAACATACCGCCCACCAAGGACATTACTGACGGAATGTCCTTCTTGAACTACACTATAGGTCCGAATTTGTAGCAAACAAGTTGATCTTATAAGTTTGATCTAAAATCTTAACATTTTTAACAAGATAAAAACTTACATACTATCGTAAACTTAAACTATTAACATTACGTTAGATTTGTCGAAAAATACATGACAAAGTGTAAAGGTTCAACAGTTGTAAAAATAATGTTAAAAAAACCTGTTGGGGAAAATATACAATTTCATGCATCTAAAAATATCTTAACAATAACATAGTGTAAAATATAAACAATTTAAAATAAAGTTTAACAGGTGTAAATAAAGAGTTTGTAAAAGTTGATCTAAAATAAAATTAATATAATAAATTCATTGTTCTGTAACTGGTAAAATACAAAGTTTGGATGTTGGCCTCTTAATAGTAGAGGTCTTAGTACGCAATGTGACTACACGGGTGATATTATCATCACCGGGATGCTTATCTATTATGCGACCTAACAACCAACGACTTGGCGGCAAATCGTCTTCTTTAATTAAAACAATGTCCCCAATTTTTGGCTCGGGGACCTTTGAAGACCATTTGTACCGGTTCATTAGATTGGACAAATATTCTTGGGACCAGCGCTTCCAAAATGACTGTAGCATCCTTTGAATAAATTGCCACCGCGACAAATAACTGACATTTGTGCTCTCGTAATTAACATCTGGTACATTTACTATCGGCTCTCCGATCAGGAAATGTCCTGGAGTTAAAGGTAACAGTTCACCAGGATCAGTAACGTTAATGACACTCATTGGACGCGAATTCAAACAAGCTTCCACTTGATTGAGGAGTGTGCTCATTTCCTCGTACGTCAAGGTAGCATCACCAATGACCCGTTTAAGGTGAAATTTTGTAGACTTCACCCCTGCTTCCCAAAGTCCGCCGAAATTAGGACTATGTGGGGGAATAAAATGCCACTCAGTACCGTTGGCCTCAACTTGTTCTGCTATTGATGCCTGAATAGATGCCAGTTGTTGCAATTCTCTAGAGGCACCTACAAACGTTGTACCGTTGTCGCTCCAAATCTTGGCACAATGACCTCGCCTAGACACGAAACGTTTGAAGGCAGCTAAAAAGGCTTGTGTGCTCATGTCACTGACGACTTCTAAATGAAGAGCACGGGTGGACATACACACAAATAAACATATGTAACCCTTGTACGAACGGTGCCCGCGACCCTTCGTTGTCCTAATATTTATAGGGCCAGCATAGTCAACACCGCTATGTAAAAACGGTCGCGCTGGAGAACACCTTACAGATGGAAGAGAACCCATAATTTGGTTTTTGATACTAGCGCGCTGTTTAGCGCATGTTACACATTTGCGCACATGATGCTTGACCAAGTTCCTGACTCCTATGACCCAGTAGGCTGTCCTCAAATAATTTTCCATCAGCTGAGGACCCCCATGCAGAGTTTTTAAGTGAGCATCTGCCACTATAAGTTTTGTCAGATGACAAGAGTTTGGTAGTACTATTGGGTGCTTTATTTGTTCACTTAATGGAGCCTTCTCAAGTCTACCTCGAACTCTGATTATACCCTTGACATCAAGATAAGGACAGAGTGAGTTTAGTTTACTGGATTTTAATTGTAAATAGCCTTTGTTCTGTAATTGTACATATTCTATTGTAAATATTTCTCTTTGTGTGTGTCTTATACAACATTCTAAGGCTGCTTCTAATTCTAATTTCTGTAAATACTTTTGTTTAAATGTGTTGTTTTTTAAAAATCGTCTACAATAAGCAATAATTCTAACTAATTTTTGTAATGAGGAATATCGTTCGAACATGGAACATTCTGGAACTATCGCAATGTGAGCCTTTGTTGATTCTTCCAAGTCAGTATTCAACTCATTTGGCCTTTTGTGTCCTATGGATTTTTTAGTGAGAAACGGTGGTCCGGAAAACCATAAATTATTGTTTAGAAGTGCACTTGGTAATATGCCTCTAGAGGCGCAGTCTGCTGGGTTGTCCTGTGTTCTTACATGAAACCATTGTGATGCCTTCATGTTGGTCAATATTTCAGAGGTACGATTGGCTACAAACGTCTTCCACCTGCTTGGATGGCTGTTCAGCCAAGCTAACACCACAGTGGAATCTGTCCAAGCCTTGATTCTGTCCTTCGAAATATTTAAGACATCTGCTGTTTCTGTTAGAAGATTTGACAGCAAAACTGCCCCACATAGCTCCAAACGAGGAATGCTAATTTGTTTGACGGGAGCTACTCTGGTTTTTGCAACCAACAACGAAATATGGATTTTGCCGACAACATCCACTATCCGCAAGTAAATAACGGCTGAGTATGCTGTTTTGGAGGCGTCGCTGAAGCCATGCAGCTCAAGATCATCGTCTGACTTAGTGCCAAGCCAACGAGGTATCCGTACTTTACTAAGTTGTGACAACTCTTCACGGTAAGTCTCCCATTCTTTCACTAATTGAGTGCTTAGTTCTTCATCCCAACTAACACCTGCAAGCCATAATTTTTGGATGAATGTTTTTGCTAAAACCACACTAGGTGCTAACCAGCCTAGTGGGTCAAATAATCGAGCTATATCCGAAATAATTGTTCTTTTAGTTACAGGTGCGGTCGTCAGCGGAGGAAGATTCACCGAGTATTGGAAGGTATCTTCGTTGCGGTTCCAGGTAAGTCCCAAAATTTTTATTGTGCTATCTAATTTGATTTCTAACCCTTTCTCTTCTTTATACTCTTGTTTCTCTGATTCATTATTTTGTATAATATCGCTTTGTCCTATTGTGTTGACCTTATTTTGAATTGTTCTAGTTTGATCTATTTGGTCTTTAAATATATTTCTTTCATGTTTGTCTATTCTCCTAAGTATTTCCTGACTATTGCTGTTCCATTTTTGTAACATAAATCCACCTTTGCCTAATAATGCTATCATTTGCTTATATATTTCTATGCCTTCTTCTACACTATTGCATCCTGTCATTAGATCATCCATGTAGAAGCTATTTAAAACTTTCTCTGCAGCAAGTGGATACTTTGTGCCTTCATCAATTGCAATTTGACTCAAGGTTTTGACTGCTTGATACGGCGCGGAAGCTGTTCCAAAGGTCACGGTCACAAGTTCGTAATCTTGGATCTGTTTGTCTGGACTGTCACGCCAGAGTATCCTTTGGAACATGACATCTTCTTCTGCTACTCTAACCTGGCGGTACATTTTTATAATATCCGCTACAAGTCCTATAGGATGAAGTCTCCATCTTAACACTGTGTGTCTTAAATCAGACTGCAATGTGGGTCCCACCATCAACGTGTCATTGAGTGAGACTCCATTGTTGTTCTTCTCGGACGCGTTGAATACAACACGTACCTTCGACGTAGTTTTGTCTTCCCGGATTACAGCATGGTGAGGTAAGTATACTGCTTCTTCCTTCTTACTATCATCTTCTTTCACGTGCCTCATATGTCCTAACTCTAAATATTCATTTATCACTACTGCGTACTTTTCCTTTAAATCTTTGTTCTTTACTAATCTTCTTTCTAATGCTTTAAACCTTAATTTAGCTATGCCACGTGAATTTCCCGACTTGCAAGGAGGATCTTCGTCTCGGAAAGGTAACCTAACTATGTATCTGCCATTGCTATCTCTCCTAGTGGTCTCACTGTAAAATTCTTCGCATTTATTTTCCTCTGGTGTAAATATTTTTTTATTAGTGTTGATTTCTTCAATTTCCCAGAATTTTCTTAAAATATCTTCTACCTTACAATGCATTACATTTATGTTTTTAAATTTATTATTTGCACTAGTGACTTCAGGACCAACAGCACCCGACAGCACCCACCCTAATGTAGTGCTCTGTGCGATCAGTGTACCAGAAGGACTCTTCACTAAACCTTCCTTAATTATGCAGCTATAAACATCAGCACCCAACAGAATATCGATTTTGTTGGGTGTGTTGAACTCCGGATCTGCTAAACATAAGTTATTAATACCTAACCAGTCGAAGGTGTCTGAGTTAAGGCTTCGCTCAGGTAGGTAAGAGGTGATCTTATTTAGAACATAAGCATTTAATAGAAACTTAAAGGTTGGATCGACACGAGATTTAATAGTTAATTGTACCATGTACTTTGTCATGGTTGACCTATTATCTCCTAATCCAGACACAAATCCTTGAATTGGTATCTTTTTCAGGCAAAGATACTGCACTGTGGCCTCTGTTATAAAACATGCCTGCGAACCTTGATCGAGCAAGGCTCGGATAGTCTGATATTCACCCATCTTTGACGAGGCCTTTATTAGCGCAGTGGCTAATAAAACCTGTCTGGGCTTTGCAACCCTTCCTGTAGACAAGCAAGAGACTATCTGAGTAGCACTAGTTGAAGGACTAGCACTATCAGTAGTAGGCTTTGCTTCAGGGTCTTGGCCGTTATTATCCAAATGTAACAAAGAATGGTGGCGCTTCTGGCAAACTCTGCAACTGGTGTTTTTCTTGCAGTTATAAACAGTATGGTTACTGCCTAAACAGTTGAAACAAATTTTGTTCTTACGAACGAAATCCCGTCGAGCTTCGAGAGATTGTTTGGCAAACTGTTTACAGAAACAGAGCTTGTGACCCTCTGAGCAGAATTCGCATTTCATTGGCGATGATGTCTCTGTGGCTAACAATGTTTTAGGTGTATGATTGTTATTGACCTGGTGACCTGAACCCTTTTTTGGTTCTATGCACTCAAACGCGCGGAAACGTTGCTCTAAAAATACTTTAATTTGATCAAAGGTAGGAAAATCATTACTGGAGTCGCTACTACTGACACTTAATTCCCATTGCTTACGCGTTTCAGGATCTAATTTAAATGTCACTATATGTATGATAATAACATCCCAAGTACTCACATTTATCCCTAAGTTAGTTAACGCATTTAAACAGTCACTGGTGGTGTCTGAAAGCTCCTTTAATGATATCGCCGATTCAACCTGCATACGTTTTATACCAAACAACCGTTTCAAAATACAGTTGGCGAGATATCTTTTATTACTGTACCTTTTGTCTAACAAATCCCAGCACTGACTGTAATTTGCATCAGTTATTGGAGTATTCCGTATCAATTGCTCAGCTTCACCAGTTAGATGACTTTTTAAATAATGCAGCTTTTGCACGTTATCTAATGAACAATTTTTATGAACTAACGATACAAAAAGATCATGAAAGGTCGTCCATTCTTCATATTTGCCCGAAAACATTGGAATAGCAATCTTGGGCAATTTTACCAGTGAATGGGCAGACTTAAATACACTACCAGAAGAACCATCCTTATGTGGAACCGGTTCACTTACAACTCTAATTTTATTGAGCGTTGTTTTCATTAAACTTTTATAAGTAATGTAAGTGTCCTCGGTTGTATCATAAATATCAACAACCTTTTGATCGATATCATCTAATTTAAAGTTCTGATAAACTTTAGTATTGGTATTTTTAAAAGATTCCCAATCCTTTTCTAATAATTCTTGTCTAGTTTCAATATATTCTATAGTTAATCTTTCTTTAGGACTCTTTTTAAAATTTGCTAAACCTTTAATAATAACACTTTGAGAGCCCCTTAATACGTTGATTAATCCCTCCATATTTGAAACAATTAAATTAAAACTAAGTTAAAAGTGTAATGTGTAAATTTCTAAGGTAATTTCAAATAAATAACTGTAAAGTTCATAAACAACTCAACAAGTGTATAAAAACAATATTTGTTCTAAAAAAAGCTAATTAAATCGAAATAAAATACAAGTCCAATTAATTGCTCAAAATTTTACAAGTGTTTAGAAACAGCTTATAGTGTGGCGGAAATCGAGCGTAGGTTCCCCGTTCCGTCGTTTTTTAAGAAACTATTCTAAGTTCTAAACTAACATGCACAAATAAATACAAGTTTCTAAGAACTACACTTAAAACTTTCTAAGTTTAAAAATCTACTTAGAAATAATTCTAGAAGTCCAAAATTCTTCAAAAAGCTTAAAAGTTAAAATCTCTGAATAAATAAGGTCCAAAATTGCTTGTCACCAACTGCCTTTCTTTAGACTGATAGTAAAATGTACTCACAATTATTTTCACTCACTCACTCAACACGATGATTTGGTGTATGAGGCGCACCCTGGTGGCGACACGTTGAACTATATGGATGTGACGTCAGTATTCTGATGTCACGTTGAACTGGGTGTGACGTCCTTATGACGACACGTTGAACTCTACGAGGGTGACGTACACAGTCACCTCTCGTTGGATGGAAGTGGCGCCCTCTATAACGTCACTTCTCCGCCGCGCGCTACTGCTGACTCCGTCCACTACGCTGGACGAAGCTGTCGCTGCGCGGAACCGTATACTTTAGCCACAGCGATCCACTGCGAGTACCACGGATGAACTCAAAAAACCGAAACTTTATCCGGGTCGTAGGACCAATGTTAAATACCGAACACCGAGAGTGGTACTCAGTACTTAAATTTTGACCTTATGTGTATACTAGTAGGGTTGAGGGTTTAAATAAAACAACCGAACTGTATACTGATCTATAGAAGGTTATATATTTATAAAAACACAAGACCCTGACCAATTCATTGTAACGAAACCATTGCGACTTCTAATTTGACGCCAACGCCATCTAGTTACGTCGTGTACAACTTTGAAATAATTAAAATTAATTTGTTGAACTGATGAGCGGCTATTGATCATGCATGATCATTAACATTTACTAAGAACTTTTCTACATCACAAGATAGTTTTTCAAAGAAATTCTTTGAGTCTTACTATCTCGTTGCATGATAATTTATATACCTACATAAAATGTTATGGAAATTCCCGGAACCCATAATAGACCTTCATGGAGAAGAGAGCAGTTCTGTTCGACGTATTTTATAATTCAAAGAAAGCTCAATTGAACGAAAGCTGCTTATCCCAAACAGAAAATTAACTAAAAAGATATGCACAAAAAAGAACCGGTACACCTTTCACCCCAAAAACATACATTACCTACTACCTTTTAAAAACCCATAAACCACAAATTACATTCTTAACACCAAATGTCATCCCACAATGCCGCGAAAGAATTCCGTTATCAGTTTGACATCGTTTAATCCCGGGATTTATAAAAGAAAGAACGATAGAAAACGAATTCAAAAATTTGAATTTCATGAACGCATTCGCCTCCTTTTGAAATTAGAACGTGGAATTCCATGTTCAAACGTATTTCCACGTAGAAATGCGGGCATGGAGTGCTCTCTTAGTCGAGCAAGTAATTTGTTTTTAATTGGTCAGGCCGCTTTTGAAAATTTTAAAATTAAAAATTACGTATGCGGGATTAAAAATGTCTATCGCTGGTGACGGGTTAACATTTTACGGCTTTTTTATGGTGTTTGTTAAATGGTTATGAAGCTTAGGGATGTTTCAGTACTTCCGGATAGGTTTCAGTTAACTCATCCGGCAGATAACTTCACACAAATTGTGTTACTTTTTTAATGTATCTGGCAGGTAGGGGAGATTTCCGCTCCTCCCGTGCCTCGATATAAAATCAACGTATTATTAGTTTTTAAGAAATACCATCTGATCCTTTAGCACCATTTCTTACGTTTATTTTCAGATAATATTTCTGTTAATAGATAAGTAGCTGCCTGCGACTTCGTTATAAAACTTCCTTGTCTACTACGTTTTTAGTTTTGGTCTCAGCAGTCCAAATATACAGCAGAGAGTCAGGACTGGTGACGCGGGAGCAAGTGACGTAAAGTTGTCCGCGTGTGAGAAGCAGCTGTGCGCATGTGAGAAGCAGACAACAGCAAGTTCAAATAAACGGTATCAATTCACTAGATTTAAAAGTAAAAATGGGTGTGCCACAAGGCTCGATATTAGGTCCATTCCTCTTTTTAGTGTATATCAATGATCTACTCCATTTATTTGAAAATCAACCAGAAATGGTGTTATTTGGTGACGATACTTCCTTAATTTTTAAGGTAGATAGACGTGCTACAAATTTTGACGACGTAAATAACGCCCTACTGCAGGTCCAAAATTGGTTCACTGCTAATAATTTAGTATTAAATGGAAAAAAAACTAAGTGCATAAAATTTTCTTTACCAAATGTCAAAAGTAGTAATTGTGAGATAGTATTGAATCAAGAGAAACTAGAATTTGTCGATAAAACTGTTTTCCTGGGGATCACGCTCGACTCAAGGCTACAATGGGGTCCCCATTTAACATCTCTTGCAGGACGGCTAAGTTCAGCAGCATATGCTGTCAGAAAAATCCGTCAATTTACTGATGTAGATACCGCGAGGCTAGTCTATTTCAGTTATTTTCATAGTATCATGTCTTACGGTATTTTACTTTGTTTACGGGCTGCAGACATCGAGTCTATTTTTATTCTGCAGAAAAGAGCGATCAGAGCCATTTATTATCTCCGCAGGCGCGACTCTCTTAGGGAACTGTTTAAGGATATTAACATCGTGACGGTACCTTGTCAATATAATATCTATGAAAACATCATGTACGTAAGAAAAAATTTATATCTTTTTAGTAAAAGAGGTGATAGACATAATTATAGTACAAGAAATAGGGACCTATTAGTACAACCAGGTTTCAGACTGGCTAAGGTAGACTCATCTTTCATGGGGTACTGTTTAAAATGTTATAATAAAATTCCTCCCCACATACTTCAACTTAATGAGACGAAATTCAAATCTTGTATAAAACGCACACTATGTAGGCAGGCATATTATAGGTTGGGGGATTACATTACTGATAAAAATGCTTGGCTCAGTGCTGGTCCTGCTCCACAACTAATTGACATACACACTGATTAACATTTTGAAAATACTGATGGAGCTGCTGAAGATTGTAAGACCATTTTTGTATTGTATAAACTCAATTTCCTTTGTATTATATAATTGCATAGCACAGGTGTGAGTACTATGTACTAAAGAGCTACCATTTACCGGGTAATATGTAGTATTTCATTGACTTGAATGTGCCCTAGCGGCTGTGAGTATGTCATGCTCACTCAAATGTCTCGCTGATGGTGGCGTGTGTGTTGGATCATTTAGCTCCCTTCAAAATGGTTGAGCTGAATGGTGCTGATCCATGCGTCATGTTCGTGAACGGGCGCCGTCAGTTGGGACTGGTCATCTCTTAGCTGTCATGGCTTATTTTAAGTTTTTGAATGATTCTTTTTTTTTCTTTTTATTACGGACGCTTTTACGAACGTGCACGTCTTATTACATTGTTCTCACATGCATAATTTCAAAATGAATGATGTAACCAATATTTTGTATCAATTTTATATTTTATTTAAAAGAGTGTCCGTGGAGTTTCTTGCCCGTTCTTCTCCATAGGTACCTACTACGCTTTGGAATGGGCAACTAGCTTCATATTTTTGACTGACCGACCCCTTGACAATTCAAAAGTGCCTGTAAATGGTTCAATTGAAATAAATGCTTTGAGTTTCAGTTTGAGTTTGAGCTCGTTCTAAGATCGACACCCGCAAGCCTAAAGTAGCAATTTCCCGTTGCTTGAGAAGTTTTACATTTTTTTGTGAATTAAGCAGGAAATCAGGATGGCGACCAACCGATTATCTTTTAAAATTAAAGTTCGCGAGCACGTTCGCAAGAAGCTGACAGTATCATCACAACGGTAATGTTTTTCCACTGTAAGTCTTATTTGTGCTTATATTTTTATATAATTAGGTGTATTTATTATACTATTTTATTGTTATTAATAGGTATATATGTATATATTTAAATAAATATTTTTTTTCTCAACTCTCGTAGTGTACCTACCAATGTTTGTCTCTGCATCACCCAAAGGTTGACTGGTAGGAAATTCCTGTGGCATTAAGTCAGCCTCTGCACATTTATGTGCTTGAATTATTAAATAAATAATAATAATTAATAAACGCCTGCGTTCCTGCTTAAAGGTACTACCTTTTTTTTTTTTTTTTTGGGTGGGAAATCATCAAATGACGTCTCCCGCTCTGGGTGGAGCGGGAGGGCGTGTCAGACTCTTACTGACTAAAACCCACCTGTGTTCCTTCTGTTGCCTGTGCAATGCCAGGGGGCCACGGTATCCCTTTCGGACTAATCCCGCAACCCCGGCAGGCAATGGTCTCATCGGACCCCTTCACTTGCTGACATCTCTTTGAGGCGCGCGTGGAACACAACGCGCCGTCGACCCGGGCCTGGTCCTTACCGGACGGCGAGCTACCCATTGCTCACCATCCGCAAGCCCGCGCCTACGGTGGCCGGGAATCGGCAATCGATTCCCGACGCCCAGGGCGTCTCCTCCTGCGGCGGCTAGGGGCGTGAGGGCGCGAAATTTGCCTCTCCCTCACGCGTTCCGCCTCCTCCTTTGCGAGCATTACTGCTTCGCAGAAGGAGGTGACGGCCTCCCATGCCCTCTCGCTCCGTACCATGGCCTGGACCAGGGCCGGACGCGAGAGATCCCCGCCACCGATCGCCTCCACGAGGACACGGCGGTGCTCTGCCCAAGCCGGGCATACCTCCACCGTATGCTCCACCGTGTCCTCCGGGCGATCCACGCAGTGATGACACCCGGGCGTTACCTCCCGCCTTATCCGAAACAGGTACCTCCCGAAACAGCCATGTCCGGTGAGGACCTGCGTCAGGCGGAAGGTGAGGACGCCGTGGCGCCTCTCCAGCCACTCCTCAAAGAGGGGACTTATCGCCACAATAGTGGCGTGCCCAGCACTGGGTTGCGACAATCGCACTCTCCATGCCGCCATGAGATCCCGTCGGAGCTCTGTCCGTGTCCGTGTCCGTGTGTACTACCTAAGGAAACAACACTGTTACACTGACCGATGCTTTCTTACAGGTTATTCATGACAAAAGGCCATCATTAAAATAATATAACAGTGGATTGTAATCGCGAAAAAAATGTTCTTCGTCTTCTTATCGAGTCAATAGTAAATTGTTAGTTCAATAGTATCTGTCTCATGTAATTTTGACGTTCGAAAAGTGATGATTCTCAGCCTAGTTTGAATAAATGACTTTTGAATTTGAATTTGTCTCGCTCCCACCCTCTCCAACGCGCGCGCAATCACAAACTAAAAAGTACAGTTGCATTTCACTATTCCGTCTATGAGCATGTTGGTCTCATGGAGAAAGTTTTTCAGTCTGATGGTCTGTATCGCACCCTTAACATGACCACGCCTTTCTGATAAACGCTGAATACAAATATACAATATTGAAACATAATTAGGCAGATTACACGGATATTGCAGCTTATAGAGATGTTCTTCGGAAAATATTCTCAAGGTAGAATTAGAATTTCTTTATTTTGCATAAAATATCGTACATAAATATAAGAAGTTCCAGGTATTTGTTGTTCTGAAAACCAGGTAAGTTTCCATGTATTTGAATGCATATTTTATTTAATCTAATGACGCTAAGCTGCAGTACAAACGAATCTCGAAAGTCTATAATACTAATCTTTTGAAAACTCGCTGAGGGCAGGAGTAATGTAATTGATTTCAATGGCAATTTTTATAATATTTTTTGTAAGATTTATCTGACGATCACATAAACTATCATTATTAAACATTTCAATCGAAACACGTCCACTGCTGGACATAGGCCTCCCCCAAGCGCCACCACTTCGACCGATTCTGTGCTTCCCACATCCAGCGTATTCCTCAAGTGAAGAAGTAATTTTATGGAAAAAAGAAAATGTCGGTGCATTTATTTTCAATGGGGAATTTTACATGGGACGCGGGCGGACGTCATTTAGCGAGTATCTACAAGTCATAAATTATGACCTCTGCAGAAAATTTGCTAATTTATAATGAATTTGGGGTGATTAAGGTACAAAAAACGTGAATTTTAAATAGCAATAACTTTTAAATCGTCATAAAATTTTTGATAATGTTATTGCGGTACCTATACGCCCCTTTTGGGATCGGACAGGTTTATGTTACACACTGTATAATTATATTTGTAAGAACTAGATGTAGTACCTAAGTAATCATGGTTTCCTTGTACATTAGACATATAAACTTCTTCAGCCAAACAGTACCTAGTGAATCTCGCGCGGATGCAGAGCGAATTACTTCTTCAGCCAAACAGTAGTGAATCCCGCGCGAACGAAATTCGCTCGCGCCGATTATGTCAACTTTTATGGAGGTGTTCAAACTGACAGCATTATAGTCTTCGTGACTTCGTGACTTCCAGGGGCCTTATTATGATGTATTAATGCCATCATTATTCCACTGCGAAAAAAAGATGGTGCTAGCGGCCTTGTATAGCTCCGTCTCTCACTCACACTGGAATAATGGTGGCATTAATACGTCATAACACGGCCCCTGATCATTGAAACAATCGACGGTCGTGTCCTGCGTCCCGCGTGTTATTCGCCTTAGTGTGGCCAGAGCTCAATAGTATTTATAGTTATTTGATGATATTGAAAATAATAAACCAACTTAGTGTATATCTATACATGCTGAATATTTAGTCACCGTCCAAATTTTTTCTAGGCATTAGGTATGATTCACTAACTCCATTTTTGAAATAAAATCGATACGTAAAATTTTCATAATAAATCATTTTCTCGAAAGAATTATCCGCTCTGCGTGGTGTATAATAACTTTGTGATGTCATATCTCAATATTTTTGTATTGAGTGATACTCAATATAGAAGATATAGATAGTAGAGAGATGGCGCTAGCCGTCGCGTAAACATTGCGCTCCGTTACTATTTTATCTTTAAAATACGTAAACCAGTTATATAGTCCTGATTTTATCATTAACGTAATTGTAAATAAGTGAATAACGAGCGTGAACGTTATCTCAACGTAACATTCAAGTATAACAGTTATATATAAGTGTTTTAATCTGAACCAACTGTGTAGTGATAACCGGACCAGAAACTGTGACTGTGTTATTGAGTTTTTAGTGCCTCTAACTCATTGCTAACTATAAAATGATTGTGCACGTACTTCTTATGTGATTAACTAAAAGAAAAATAAAGTTTAGTGACAAAATAACTGCTAAGTCCAAAGGTCAAACAAATTCAAATAAAAATTCATAACGAACTTTCTAAATTTATCTTAATATAGTACACCTATTTTGCTCAAGTTTGGTGTAGATCAAGTGTCCGTATACAAAGTGCTCTGGTCTGTGGTGTGAGGGGGCGCTGGATCGAATCCGAGTGCAATCGAGTGAAGTCATTTTGTTTTTTATTATACAATTTTTGATTCTCGAACAGTTATTTTTCTAGTTTCATTTTAATATTATCTACGATTTGTATAATCAATTAAAATTTTTAACCGGCGACCTAAATAAAAAACGGAATACTGCCATCTAATCAATCAAGAGAATTGAAAATAGCGCCATCTGCAAATTTTTCGTTGAAGTAACTCGCCTACCTGCAGATTATTAATTTATCTGCGAACTGTATCGACCGATCTGTCACCCGTCACCGTTTTCCCGCAAGATGGCATTAGTGTGCACTGGTTGTAAACAACTTCTACAAGGCAGCCTGATCTTAGCCTGTTGCAATTGTAAACATTCGTATGACTTGGAATGTGCTAACTTACCTCAAAGTCGTTTTAATTCTATGACTGCAACACAAAAGTCGGGTTGGGTAGGTATGTCATGAATGTCGCTGTAAAAGACCGAAGGCAATAAACTCCGCAACACTAGCGAGTCCGATGCAATCGCAGCACACAAATGATAACGACTCAGCTAATGTGACATTGAGACGAAAAACTGCGTTGCCTGCGACTCAGTCGAATACTCACCACCCAAGTTCTGACGGCTCAACCACAACTCATTGCACACTAGAAACTGTCCTAATGGAACTCCGTGCATTCCGCCAGGAAAGTGAAGTTAGGTATCATACCCAAGAAGCCTCTATAAATAAAATGGCTGAAAATGTAAAAGAATTACGATGTTCCATAACCACTCTGAACAATAATTATAACATCCTTCGAACGGACGTAGACCAGCTACTGGTATCCTCTGATGTCGCTTCTAGTGCACTTGCTACACTACAGCTACAATGTGATGAAAACACGAAAAATATATTGGAATCGGGAATGAAAGATTATCATTGTGAAATTATGATTCAGAAGCAGCGTATCGATAAAATTGAAAATCAAATAACTGTCAATGAAAAATTATCAAGCAGATTATCCACGTCGCTTGATAATAATTATCACCACTCACCTTTGGACGTCCAGGACCCCATAGCTTCGGCTTCGTCTCTGCATGTTTCGCACCCTGTTTTGTCATCATCAGCTGTCCATGACAGCATGACGCAACCATTATTATGCAGCGAAATGCCGCCAATAAACTCATATAATACAAGAATATTTACAATGGGGAAAACTCAACCTCGTTCTCGTCGATCTGTAATTCGCGCGACCGGTGCAGCTGATACAGACTTAAAAACGCTGGAACCTGTCAAGTACATTCATGCTTGGAACTTTCATCCAGATGTATCAGAGGAGACCATTAAGTCTTATGTTCACAGAAGGCACCCAAACTACACTTTCTCCATAAAAAAGCCTGATCTCGAGCACTCCAGACATAACTGCTTCATATTGGGTGTCCCAATGCACCTGTTTGATTTTTACTTATCACCTGACAACTGGCCCTTAAATACATCACTTCAAGAATGGTTCACCTACAGGAATGCGAAGAAAAAAACGCAATCCACTGAAACGAATAAATCATTTTTTCGTGAGGAAAACTAAAAAGCTTGATATGATTTTCTACCAAAACGTCCGGGGATTGAAGTCGAGGCGTTCTGAGACTAAGAATGTATTACACACTTTTCCAAGTAACCTACTCGCTTTAACAGAAACTAGACTCGATGATGGCGTTTTTGACTCCGAGGTGTTCCCGCAAGAATATGCCGTGCTGCGATGTGACCGAGTGGGGCGGGGCGGCGGTGGCGTGCTGCTGGCCGCGCGCTCGCCTTACTCACTCACACGTTTGGACTGCAAATCGGAACAGTGCGACGAAATAATAAGTGCAATAGTTACCAAAGGTCGTTTACGCTTCGTCTGTTGTGTTGTCTATTTACCTCCCAATGTACCTGATTCTAGATATTATTCTATATTCAATTGTATAAGAACTATTATAAGTAACATGAGCAAACTACCTGTAATAGTATTAGGAGATTTTAATCTTTGCTCAGCTAGTGTAAATATAAATAATGATTTTGAATTGTTTCTTTCGGAATGTAATTTATTGCAACAAAACACAATTTTGAATGACCTTGGCAGAATGTTAGACCTTATATTGGTTAATTCATGTGTGGCGGGAGTCTCAGTTTCAGTATGTTCCGGCATTGTGTCACCTGAAGTACATCATAAACCTTTAGATATCTCCATTAATATAAACACGCCTTATGTCAGTCCCAACAACTATGACACCCACTGTTTAAATAATTCAACCAATACAAGATCAATGCGAAACTTTCGTAAGGCAGACTTTCTATCATTATACACGGAACTAGCTGCTATAGACTGGGAGCCAGTGTGCTCTTGTGTTGGTGTAAATATTGCTGTTGAAACCTTTTATGGGTTAATTAATAATTTTATCTGTCAAACCGTCCCTCTTAGACAGAATAAAGCAGTAAGATTGCACTACCCAAAATGGTTTACACCTGCCTCTATTAAACTAAATAACCTAAAAAATCACTATCACAAATTATACAAACAAAATAATAAAAACCAATTAAATTATGCATTTTTTTCCTATTACAGACGTTCATTAAAGAAAAGTACGGAGGCAGATTATGCCTCATATACTGATCGCATCCAATCCAACATCAAGCGCGATCCGAAAACTTTTTGGAGCTTTGTGGAAAATAACAGACAGAACAATGAGCAGGCTACTTTTGGCGACATGTCACCGACGCAAGTAGCAGACGCATTTTTAAAATATTTTAGCAGCGTTTTCTTGCCTAATTTACCATCATTGGATCCCGAAGTCGCTCATGCGGCGGCAAATGCATCTCTTAACTGCGCATCTCAGCTAGTAAATATAGAACGTATACTGGAATCAGATGTGCGCGGTGCTATGGCTCGGCTACCCCCAAAATCAACTCAAGGACCGGACGGAATACCTCAGTTCATAGTTAAAGATGGGTGCGAAATCTTTAAACTGCCCTTAACATTTATTTTCAACCTATCTATTTCTTCCAATATCTATCCAACTGAGTGGAAAACATCTAGAGTGCTCCCAGTTCATAAAAGCGGTCCTAAAAGTGAAATAGAAAATTACAGACCAATAGCAGTGTTATCCATATTCGGGAAAATATTTGAGTCAGTCCTCTACAAAAAAATATATAAACACCTACGACGGTGGTTCGTAGACGAGCAGCATGGATTTCTGCCAAATCGTTCAACCACGTCTAATTTGCTCAATATAACTACGCTATTGGCAGAAAATGTTTGTCACAAAAAGCAAATCGATGTAGCCTATTTTGACTTCCAGAAGGCTTTTGACCGGGTTGACAACGACATTCTTCTAAGTAAATTAGCATTGGCGGGTTTCTCCGCATCGCTGCTTAAATTTTTTGCTAATTACCTAAATGGACGCAAGCAATATGTAACATATCAAAATGCCAATTCCGAGCACTACTCGGTCACTTCTGGCATAGGACAGGGCACTAATCTCGGGCCTCTATTATTTCTAATAGCTATAAATGATCTACCTACATGTATAAAACATTCCACCGTTTTAATGTACGCTGATGATCTCAAAGTAGCTTTTCCAATAGTTAACCCTAGTGATACAGCCATACTACAGCTTGACATCGATAATATTCACGCTTGGAGTATGGTGAACAACCTCAACCTTAATATTAGTAAATGCGCTATCATGACGTTCTCAAAATCCACACAACCCATACACCACACCTACACCTTGAATAACGAGCCCTTAAAACGTGTTACTACCATACGTGACCTAGGTACAAACTTTGATCCACACCTAACCTTCAACCAGCACATACTTCAGACATGTAACAAATCCCGCAAAAACTTAGGTTTTGTATTGCGTCAGGCCAAAATTTTCAGCAATAGACAAGCTATAACACTCTTATACAACTCATACATTCGTAGTATACTTGAAACCAATAGTGTAATCTGGAACCCGCATGAGAAAACCTATACATTAGTCATTGAGAAGGTCCAAAAGTCTTTTATACGCTATCTTTATTTGAAACTGTATGGGTATTATCCGTATCTGTATCCTACACCATTTGTGCTAGGTATGGTAACCTACCAATGTTTGGAAGTCAGGAGAAATCTTGCCACGGTCAAATATTTCATCCGCCTTATTCGTGGTTACCACTTCAACTCTTCGCTCTTACAGTACATTTCTTTCAATATCCCTCTACCTATCCGTCATACACTTCGTCCTCGGCAACGTCCTTTATTTTTTGTACCCCAAACATCCAAATCCCTCAAGACCAGTCCATTATACGTTGCACTCACCCTCATAAACAACATATTATCATTTGATGACACATTAGATATCTTTGCGACTACTGAGCTGACATTCCTTAGCACTGCTACTCGTTACCTGGAGTCTATTGTTGCCTCTAGTACAATTCCTCTTTAATTAGTGTTAATTTTAATTAAGTTTGATTACAATATTTTATGTTTATTCTTTGATTTATACCTACATATAATTGATTATTGTTATTTTGTATTATTTAAGTTTTAATGTGCATGCGTACTAATTTCTCTATGACATATTGATTATTATTATTTCTATTGTTCTATTTATATTTATGTTTGCTTGTCAGTATGTTTAATTTGTTCTTTTTTAAATGATTTATGTTTATTTTGTACAGACCAATAACTTGTATGTGTGGTTAAACTGTAAATTCAAGTTGGTTATTATTATAAATAAAAATAAAAATAAAATAAAAAGTATATTGAGATATCTAAAAGAAAAAACACGTATTCAATGATTTTCGCCAAAGATTAATATCAAAATTTGGACGGTGACTAAAATTCAGCCTGTATGTACACTTCTGCTTAACCCTTCGAGGAATACAGGCGTGAAGTAATGTTATATTATGTTAAATAACTATTTAATAAAATTGGAACCAATAAGTTGAAAGACAGAAATAGTTAATATCTCTGTTGTCAACTAATCCTTGAAACCACACACCCCTCTTCAATCAAGGCATTATTTCATAAAAATATCATTAACATAATGGCGGGCACAGGGGGGAGATAAAAAACCGAGGAGCCAACGAAACAGTGGATAATATCACAAGCTCTAGACTGCGCAACACGCAAATGAGAATTTTATGACATGTCCGCGTTTGGGGGTTAGTTGGATAGTATGGAAAGAGGTTTCATCTGTTACAAGCCGTGTACCCGATGGGATTTCCCATTAAAAAAAACCAGCAAAAATTTAAAGAAAGAAAATAAAATTTGACTCAGGTTAAGGCACACAATATTCACATAAAAAACAGAAAAAATAAATAAAAAATAACTTAAAATAGTATTGTGTGCCTCACGGCAGCGCCAAGTAGGGCGAGTTCAGCATCAATGCCAGACAACTAGTGTGCCTGACGCTGGTTTTCAACTGGACCTATGTTACGAGGGCGTCTTACGGATGTAAATCAGTTTTATAGTGTCTGTAAGTGTGAAGGGTGGGCGTTTTGGGGGACTGTCTTATGTAATTTTGACGTTCGAAAAGAGCTGATTCTCAGCCTAGTTTAAATGAATGACTTTTGAATTTTGAATTTTTTATATTTTTATAATTGCAAACTTTCATCCCTTACTTAAGATGATGAATTCTCAAAAATCCTTCCTTACTGCTTACTTTCGTTATAAAAAGAACTGTTGTGCAAATTTTATGCTTCTAGGACTCGGTTTAGGGTGTGCTTCATCTGTCGGTGAATGAATGAATGAATTTACGATTTTTATTATGTAGATTGTAATATGTTATGTTACGTATAATATGTATTTATATATAAAAGTCTATAGGAGTCATAAACAGATCATATACAAAAGTAGTACCTACAGCTCCTTGTGAAAGGGCGTATTCGAGGAAGCAATATTATGCAGCTTAGCGGCGTATACATGTAGGGATTGGAGGTATATAAACCCTGCAAGGTGCATTGGCGTTTGCTTTGAAGAGTACTAAAACTATGATGCTAGTTAAATTATAGCCACAACAGATATTTCAATACATTTAAAATCAGTATCGTTTTAAAAGAAAGAAGAAGAAGAAAAATGCCTTCGTGTTGCAGGTGTGTATAGTACACTTAGAGTTTACCTTTATTGAACTTGATATTATTACACAGGTCAGACAGACTATGGTACATCCCTTATAAAAGGTATGTTCTCCCAAATCTGCATTTTTGGGTGATTCTTTTATTATTATATTGGTATTAATTAGTATTCCGTATTTTTTTTGTGGTACTAATTTAAAGCGACAGTTGATTTTTTTCAAAATGCATGTTTATTAACAAGTTTGGCAGTAAAAACTGAGCAGGAAACTAAATCATAATGAGTCATAAAAAATATTTAAATGGGTAATTAAATAAATATTAAGCAGTTAAATGGCCTTAACGGGCAGTTACGTCTGGGTAGTAAGCAAATCGGAAATAGTCGGTAAGAAATCTTACTTGGAAGTAGCGAAGTGCGGTTGGTCGTAGTTCTAACCTAACAGAACCCATTTGGTGGGGGTGGCCTGGCTTAGTTACTGGGACCAATTCGGCTCGCGCGTGGTATGGTCTCAGTTTCAAACAAACCTATGAACTGCCGAACTAATAACATAACTGCCCATTTAAAAAAATTTACTGGCCATTCATTTATTACACTACCTACTTGAGTTTTCCTTGTACTGACATTGGAGGATGAAATAATCAACCAATTTTCTTGTTTCACTGTCGCACTAATTTACCAACCAATAAAATAACTGCCCGTAAGTTTTTTCAACTGATCATAATAACCTCCCTAATGTTTAAATAGCAGTTAAAAAAATTATTACCTTTTTTTCGATAATGTGTCTAAATAAGCCCATTGTATTATTGGCCTTGATTTTAACTTATCAGTTTTTGAAATATTTAAATTTGAAATCGAGACCAGAGTGATCAATTATTTTGAAGAATGAACGAAAATTCAGCCTTTCTTTTCTTATTTAATGATCAAAATACGAGTTAATGATTGGAAAGTAAATATAAAATAGTTATTTGTTATACAAGAGTGCAAAGTTGCTTTTTAACCGCGTGTTCAATTTTGATGACCGAGCAAGGATTCAAAATTAGAATCCTGAGCGTTAGCGAGGGAATCAAAAGAGCACGAGGTGAAAAATCTTTGCACCCGAGTGCAACACGTAACTTTTCATTCCACCTCAGCGAGGAAATGACTAAATGCAAAAAAAAAAACGTTTACAATCACAAGATAGGTACACTTTTATTTCAGTTTAGGTATTAATTACTACATTATGACAGGTAAGTATTACAGAATAATCTTTAAATTATAACAAAATAATACTAAGGTATAATTAAGAAAATTTTAAAGTAACGTTGCTACAGTTATTTAAATTGAGTGTAATATTTTTGTTTGGTACTGTAATATTGGTGTTAGTCACTTGTGTACTGTTTTTCGGTAAACTATCTGTCATACTTAATAGTTGTACCGATTCATCGGATTCCCTTGGCGTGAATGTTGGAGAGAGAGGGAGATGGTTAGGTGTTTCATAACGGCTTATTTTTGATGTAGAAGGGCCAGTACAAGGATCCGATTGAGGCTCTTTCAGTGTAATGGCTCCTACGATGCCTTCACATATTTTAGACTTATTTTGGATGGAATCCTCTATGTATCCCTCTACAACTGCATTGGACTTCCAGCCTCCGTGGCGCTTAAGGGACAGCAGATCAGCTCCGGAATCAGCCAAAAGTGTGGCTGAAGTTCGTCGGAAACAATGACCCGTGTACAACAGGGGTTCTGGAAGTTCAAGAAATGTTGCTATTTCTCGTGGGATACTGCCAATTTTATTAGTACCCATAGGCTGTCTAACACACTTTCCATTGCGATACTGTAGAAAAAATCGATTGATTGGAGTGTTAGGCGGGCGTAAGGCTTGATATTTCTCAACAATCGTTACGTATTCCTTGCGAATGACGAAGTTGCGGTCTCTTTTTGTCTTTGTATTAGGTAAATTAATTAATAGTAAGTCATCTGAATGTTTCTCAATGTTTTTGACATTAAGTTGTGTTAGTTCATTAGTTCGACATGCTCCGTTTATTCCAATAATAAGAACAACCTGTAACGTAAAGAGTATTGTAGTAGATAAATGAATAAAATTGATATGAACGCATAATTATGCCTATCAACATCTACTAAGTATACTATTTAATTGAGATTAATATACTTAAGTAGATACTGAATGTGCAACTGACTTACTTTTGCCGCCAAATATACGGAATCGGGTGCTTCGTTAAGAAACTTTTCAATATCAGATACTGTGAAAACCTTCGATTTTTTTGGTTGATGACCAGATGAGGCTCTTTTTAAAAATGCCACTAATTTAGGATAGGTATCGATATGTTTGTCTTTTTTCATCTTTATTGTTGCTTTTAGCATCGAATACGTACTCCATAGAGTGCTTGCTTTCTTGTTCTCGGATAATTCTATAAAATATGCCAGCAAAACGTTTTCTGAGAAAGTTTTGGCTCCTTTTGCTAGTCGCCACGTGTTGAACATATCGTACTGTTTTAAATACTTCTCGCGTGATTGTTGAGGGAGAAAGCTCATTTGCGCATTATTAACAGTTTCAGTCAATTCTGTTGGCGTCAAGCAAACTTCCTCGTCGCTAGAATCACTCATTTTAGTTTTTTCACTTGTTTTCAAGTTTCTTGTTTTTAATATACCTAAGGTTTAACAATGACGTGAAAAAATGCCGCGTAAAGAACCGCGTACAAAGCAAATTGAAAAAAGAACACCAAGAAGGTTCCGAGTCTGAGTTTTTAACAAATTAAAAAAAAGTTGTATGATATATTCGGCACCATAGAGGTAGCAGTAAATAGGTTTAATGTTTTTTTTAATTCACAAACTTAGTGCACACGATGTTCTAAATTCAATTTACTTTATTCTCTAGAGCATAAAAACGGCTTTTCCACTCAGATACTGAAGATTAAAAATACTCTTTCCGAGATGGTGGGATGAAAAAACCTTTTCCATACTAACCACGCCGTATATTTTCGCGTTGACCGCAAGAGCGTATTATTAAAACATTATTTACATAAGAGAAATGTATTTTTGACTACGCAATGTCCCGGGTTCGTTTACATTTCGGCCTAAAACTTCCAACTGATTTTTTTTACTATTTTGCCAACTTGGCACATGGTCATGTGCCAAGTTGGCAAAGTAGTAAAAATATGAATATTTTTATGCATTTTAGTTCTATATTGAATAGTTATAAACATATATATCGTCTATATCTATATAAGTGTATTTTTATATAATTTGATTAATATTCCTTCTCTTATTTAATAAAAAGTAATTATTTTCGGATAAAATTTCCTTTATGGGCCGTCGAGTTGGAAGTTCATTTTTTTTTTGTAGATAGCACTCATTAACAGAAGGCTTTTCACAAATTTTTAAGTAGCAGATACTCACGGTTTACGAGATATAATTTTTTAAATTTTCCATAGAAAGTTAAAAATAACACGCAATTTAGATAGTTATCAATGTCATGGTAGATGTCAAATTTGACGTTTTACGTTCCGTTGACGGTGGAGGTGTGTAACATTCAATTTTATCATATTCTAACTTTAAATATATTTATATTTTCACATAGAAAATTCTAATTAAATTTAAAAAAAAAATGTAAATTTGATACGTAATTAATGTGAACAAAAACGCGCTGTACTATGCAATTAAATTGACTTTTTTACATAAAAAATAACGTTTTTTTTTTACACTGGAACGGAACGTGAAGCGACGCTATTTTGTTGTGTATTCGTCAGTGTCAGTCATCGTTCGTATGACTACCATGGTGTCTCCGAATCTTTGCTCGGATGAGTTAAGGTAAGTTTTTAATTATTGTTTATATGCTAGCGTGAGTTGTTAATCTGCAGATTTTCTCACGTTAGTAAATATATTGCAGGTTAAGATTTTATTTTACTTACTACATAGACAGAACTTAGCCTCAGAACCGACACGGGGCACCCCGACCCCACGTAGTCTTTTGGTCCCTACCCCTAGAGTGTATTTATAAAGGCGGGAGCCAGAAGCTGGAGGGAGCTCCTGAGTGGAGCAAGCCACACGAGGCCGAGTAGAGCGAAGGGGGGAGGTGGCGAGCGTAGCGAGCCGGCGACCTCCATAGCGATGCGAAGGTTGAGTGTGTTGTAGCGACACTCAGGGGTGACCGAGAGCTTTTGGCGGGAGCACACCCGGAGTCCGACTCAGTACACAGAACAACATCCACAAAAAAAAAAATACAAATAACTACCCAGAAGTAATTACTAATTTAAATCATTTTTTTTATTTGTTTCAGATCTATGTGAAACTGGAGAAAGATTTTCTCCAAACGATTCGATATTCTTATATGATTAATATAAGAATAATAATATTCCTTGTGTTTTATTCTAACTATCCACCCTAACCTAACCTCAAAATTTAAACCACGGATATGTTCAGGCGTAAACGCCTATTCTAAATCAATAGCAGAAAGTTGTAACATGACTTAATTATTAAAATTTGCATAGGCGTTGCGGCACGTATTAGTGACATTCAATTTCATCGTTCACTTGCTCGACAGCCGTTGTACGTGTAACTTTAATGAAGATATTAAATCTGATTTCGCTAATTTTCGGAGTTGTTTTTACTTTGATTGGCACCATTACATCCTCTAAAGTTGTAACATGGTGGCCCATGAGGGGAACTAGTAAAAATCGCGAACATTTAATGTAAATCTACGAAATAACGATTTGGATTGGGGCATCGCGACAACGCGTGCGCGGCAGCAACCTCAAGATTTGAAGCCTGCTGTGGAAGATCGAAAATCCACAGACTCCAGCGTGTGGGGAATTGCTGTCTGGACAATTGAAGAAGCCAGCCTCCGAGCCAGTGGTGCCGCTAAAGCATCACCTCGTGTGGAGCGTCAACGTGTCGTGCCAAAGTTGAGTGTCCATCCTTTGTCTATCCTTCCTATTACTTACCTATTTGAAATATTGACTATTGCATTCCATTTGTGTGAATCAAGGTATATTCGAGTAAATTAAGTATTACAAATTTTCTAAATATTCCGTTAATTGCGAAATTATACCGAACAATTTTTTTTTTTTTCTCACGTACCGTCAATAAAAATAAAATCTTATAGAAGTTGCATCAGATCAGTTAAAACGATTCTAATAATACCTAAAAATTTATATGCTACTGTTTCCAAATAATATCTATCCCTTTAACTCAAAAAAAATAAATAAAATTCACACATTCTTTTAATTTATTGTATCTTTGTCGTTCCGTTCACAATAAAAATAGGAACATTAGAACAACATTAGTTTTATTCAAAGTTAAGCGAGATTTGCCGACTATTTCAGATCTAACCGTGGGTGCGAGAACACAGACCGCGTGAGTCGGTTGCGGGGTCAAAGTCCTCCGCAGCTCACTAGCAGCGTTAGCGGCTGAGCGTGCTCGCCCAGCTTCTCTGCTTCTCAGGTGACACCGAAACGAGGAACGTGAGCCCATTCTATTTATTACTTAGTCAATCTAATTTTTTGTTCTTTATTTGCAATGGCTGAAAGTAAGCGGTTTAAAGAACTTTTTACGAAGAGGGCGTCCGCCAAAGGACAAATCACTAAATTTAAAAATTACCTCAGTATTATTGCAAGCGAAAGCGAATTAAATGAAATTCAATTGACAGAGTTGAACATAAAGCTTGCTAAGTTTGAAGCTTTATCGGTCAGGGTTGACGATTTGCAGAGTGAAATAGAGGTTCTGGATCCTGATAACATTGATGCTGAAATTGACGAACGTGATAATATTGAACAGGATATAGTGATTAATATAGCTACTGCTAAGAATTTAATATCCAAGTTTTCTAAAAAGGCTGAACTCGAATTAAGACGTCATTCCGTTCATAATACTACATGCTGTTCTGAAGATCATCCTAGTTTGGGTTTGAAGCTTCCGCAAATCCAAATTCAACGATTTAGTGGTGATCATTTCCGCTGGCTTGAATTCAAAGATACATTTGAAAGTTTGATACACAATAATGATCGTATACCAGATATTAATAAATATTATTATTTAAACTCATATTTACAAGGCGATGCAGCTCAAGTCCTGTCTAATCTCGAGATATCATCTAAGAATTACAGTGAAGCATGGAAGTTGCTTTGCAATCGTTACGACAATAACGACATATTAATTAATCATCATCTCAACTCTTTATTGAATATAAAGCAGCTTCCACGCGAGTCAGAACGTTCTTTGAGGTACTTAGTCGATCACATCACCAAGAATTTACGTGCGTTGGTTAGTTTAGGTCAGCCAACGGATAATTGGGATGTCTTGATTATATTCATTTTATCAGCAAAGTTGGATGGTCACACTCTATTAAAATGGGAAGAGTATCGTACCAGCAATGTAAGCGGAAGACCGAAATTAGAGCATTTCTTTAAATTCATCACAGATCGTGCTAATGTGCTCGAGTCAGCACACCGAAATAATAATCATGTTGATAATATTATGGGCACTAAGACGCCTCAGCGTTCTACTCCCAACAGTAACCAAACACATAAACATAGTCAAAATAAGACGCCAAGTAATACGGTTAAGTCTTTTGCAAGCACTAGTAGTAATGTTAAGCATAAGGAACCAAAGGGTTTCACATGCATTGTTTGTGACGGCTGCCATCGTATCTACGATTGCCCAGCCTTCAAGGCTAAGGGCATTGATGAGCGAATGTCAGACGTGACAAGGTATAAACTGTGCATTAACTGTCTCAGACAAGGTCATGCTGTTAATAACTGTCGCTTTAGGTCATGTCAAGAGCCTGAATGCAACGAAAGGCATAATAGCTTGCTACACCGTCCGCCAACGTTGACAACTCAGACTGCACACGTTGAGGAATCAGATGAGATAGTATCTAGTTATAGCAATAAAACCACAAGTTATCTTTTATTATCTACTGCCATGGTCGAGGTATCGAACCCATTTGACCAGCAAAAGGTCAAGGTCCGTGCGTTGTTAGACTGTGGCAGTCAGTCTTCTTTTGTAACCGAATCCCTAAAGATAAAGCTATCTTTAAAGTCCCATCATATTGACTCGCTAAAGGTCATTGGTATAGGCAACACACAAGCAAATAATGTCACTGAAAGCTGCAACATTATATTGCAATCATTAAATAATAATTTTAATATAAATTGTTCGTGCTTCGTTTTAAAGGAACTGACGGGTCGTTTACCGAGAATTCCCGTCGATATTAGTGCCCTAAAATTACCAGAAAATATCCAATTGGCTGATCCTATGTTCAATCAGCCTGCCGACATAGATGTTTTGATAGGTGCCGACATATTTTGGGATATTTTAGGGAACGAACAGATTTCTTTGGGAACCAATAATCCTAAGCTACGAAACTCGCAATTAGGTTGGATAGTATCCGGTCCCATTAACTCAACAACACCGCATCAAAGCGTACACTGTAACCATAGCGTAGTGTCTAAAAACAACGATGGTACTCAGGGTATTGAAAAAATGCTAGGTAGATTTTGGGAATTAGAAGAAGTACCCAAAAAATCTATTATGAGTGAAAGTGAAATTTATTGTGAAAAACATTTCATTACTCATACCACAAGAACTAACTCAGGTAGATTTTGCGTAAAACTACCCCTTAGGGATTCAGTTGATTGTTTAGGTGATACCTACAAGTTAGCTAAGCGGCGATTCCTAAATATAGAAAAGAGATTTAAACGGAATAATATGTTAAAAATAGAATATAATAAATTTATTAAGGAATACGCCGAACTAGGTCATTTATCTTTGTTAAATGATGTAATATTAATTCCTAATTATTATTTATGCCATCACGCAGTTTTGAAGCAGGAAAGTGAATCCACAAAACTTCGTGTAGTGTTTGATGGGTCTGCTCCATCTTCCTCTGGTTGTTCCCTTAATGATATGTTAATGGTAGGCCCCACAGTACAAGATACTCTTTTTTCTATTTTGTTACGCTCCAGGCAATACAAATACCTACTGACGGGCGATATAGAAAAATTCTATCGAAATGTGCTCGTACACAAAGATGATAGGCATTTGCAGCTCATTCTGTGGAGAGACGAGGAGTCTAAACCGATTCAGACACTTCAACTTAACACTTTAACCTACGGTACAGCGAGTGCAAGCTACCTTAGCACACGTTGCTTGTGGCAGGTAGGTCAAGAGCAGAATGATGAACTAATTCGCACCATCATTCAAAAGGATTTCTATGTCGATGATTTAATTACTGGATCAAATGATCCACAGCAATTAAAATATATTCAAAACGCTCTATCTGAGGCATTAAGGTCAGGATGTTTTAATTTAAGAAAATACAAAACAAATCATCCGTCCATATTTGATAATGTTGCTATCAATGAGCAGGACAAGCTCATTTTTAGTGAGTCTTCAAGCACCCTAGGCTTGGGCTGGGCCCCTGCCAGTGATACCTTGAGCTTTCCTATAAAGGGATTTTCCCACGACACTAATCATAATATCATATCTAAGCGATTTATTATGTCAAACGCGTTCAAAATATTTGACCCATTAGGTATATTAGGTCCCATTGTAATAAGGCCAAAAATAATGTTACAAAAGCTTTGGCAACTTAAACTTGACTGGGACGAGCCTGTCCCTCAAGATATAAAGGAAGAATGGATCGATTTCTCTGAAAGCATAAAATACTTGCACAATCTACGCATACCGAGGTTAGTTTTAGGTGACTCACCAAAGGTCATCGAATTACACTCGTTTAGTGATGCATCAAGTTATGCGTATGGCGCATGTATTTATATGCGAACGATCAGCGCTAACGGTGACGTCACGGTTAAACTATTGTGCGCAAAGTCTAAAGTAGCTCCACTAAAAAGCACTACCATACCACGTTTGGAACTGTGCGCCGCCTTACTCGCTTCTCAACTCGTAAAATCAGTGGTAGATTCATTAAGGTACAAGCCAGACAAACTAATACACTGGTGCGATTCAAACGTAGTGTTGTGCTGGATACGTAGTAACGTCAGTAAATTAAAAATATTTGTGGCTAATCGTGTCACGGAAATCAAAGAATTAACTTCATCGTCGGCGTGGCGATATGTACCTACAGATTTAAACCCCGCTGATTTAGTATCAAGGGGAGTGCATGCTAAGCGACTAGCGTCGATATCACTCTGGTGGACAGGGCCTTGTTTTTTAATTTATAACGAAACCGAATGGCCTAAATCCAACCTGAAAGACTTAAAAATAGTACCCGAATTAAAGGCGCATCCGATAATTATAAGGTCACCCATTATCGATTTTGAAAAATATTCATCGTTATTTAGGTTGGAACGGTCATTTGCTTACGTTCTTAGATTCATATTTAATTTAAAAAATAAACATAACAAACGAGTTGGCACATTGTCCGCTAATGAGTTGCGTGAGTCATTCCGCTCGCTTTGTATTATCTCCCAAGGTCAATCGTTTCCTATTGAATACGATCTGCTGGTAACTGGTAAACAATTAAAGAAAAATAGCAAGTTATTAGCATTATCGCCTTTCTTAGATGAATACAAGTTAATTCGTGTCGGTGGACGAATCGATGCGTCCAGTTATTCATTCGAAAAGAAACATCCAATATTACTTCATGCAGCGCACACTTTAACAAAACTTTATTTTATTAGACAACATATTAACACCATGCATGCCGGTCCTCAAATGTTATTGGCTACTGTCAGAGAAACGATGTGGCCAATTAATGGTAGAATACTAGCGAGGCGCACAGTAAATAACTGCGTACGCTGCAGGCGTATAAAGGGTACAACTTTACAACCTAAAATGGGTAACTTACCGTCTCAACGAATAACGCCAGACTATCCATTTTTATCCGTTGGCCTTGACTTTGCTGGCCCATTTTACATAGTAAACCGAAAAGGACGCGGCTGTCGCATTGTAAAATGTTACTTATGTCTTTTTGTTTGCCTTCGTTACAAATGCATACACCTTGAAGCAGTTAGTGACTTAACCAAGGATGCATTTGTAATGTCATTAAAACGATTTATATCTCGTCGTGGCAAGCCAACCGAAATATTCAGTGACAATGGTACTAATTTTGTAGCTGCCGCGAAAGAAATAGGCTCGTTCATCAAACAGAACCATGAACCTTTGGTTGATTTTGCAAGTCAGCAATCTATCAATTTTAAATTCATTCCGGCTTATTCTCCTCATTTTGGTGGCATATGGGAGGCCGGGGTTAAGTCGGCAAAACATTTATTACGACGAGTTTTAGGCGAATGTCACTTAACGTTTGAGGAACTTTCTACTTTATTCGCACAAGTGGAGGCAATCCTCAATAGCCGTCCCTTGTGCCCTCTCTCATCCAGTCCTAACGACCTCCTTTCCCTCTCCCCAGGACATTTCATCATTGGCCGACCACTGATCGCTCTGCCAACACCAAACCTGGAAGACGTGAAGGAAAGCCAATTGCGAAGATATGAGCGCCTTGAGAAACTGAGGCAACATTTCTGGAAAAGATGGCAGAAGGAATACCTGTCTGAGTTACAACAAAGGACAAAATGGCGGACAAACATGTCAACGCTAGACGTGGGAGATATGGTGCTGATAGCGGACGACAACGCGCCCCCTCTCGCTTGGAAACTGGGCCGCGTACTTCGCCTCATAGCTGGACCTGACGGGATATCCCGAGTAGCAGACATCCTCACCACCAAGGGCTGCGTGCGACGCGCCTTTGTGCGACTCTGCAAACTTCCCTCAGCTGAAGACTTAAACGGTTGAAAGCTACCTTTCAACGGCCCGGAATATGTTCAGGCGTAAACGCCTATTCTAAATCAATAGCAGAAAGTTGTAACATGACTTAATTATTAAAATTTGCATAGGCGTTGCGGCACGTATTAGTGACATTCAATTTCATCGTTCACTTGCCCGACAGCCGTTGTACGTGTAACTTTAATGAAGATATTAAATCTGATTTCGCTAATTTTCGGAGTTGTTTTTACTTTGATTGGCACCATTACATCCTCTAAAGTTGTAACAGATATCTCCGTAACCATGAGGTTCCGCGGGGTGGGATTGGTACAGGTGGGTAGGCACCTCCCATCCTCGCCCTCCCCGCCCCATAAATCTTTGGAAATTAGAGTTCAAATTGATGGAAATTAGTGTTTTAACCTAACCTAACCTCAAAACTTTGACCATGGATATCTCCATAACCATGGGGTTCTGCAGGGTGGGAATGGGACAGGGGGTAGCCCTTCCCGCCCCCCCTCCCCCCCTTCCCCTCCCCGACCCTTAAATCGACGGCCCATAATGGAAATTTTAACCGTTTTCTAGATAAGTTTTAGTTTGGTAAGGTTTGATAATTGGAAACAGAAAGGTATAAATTCATGAAAGATAGTACTGAAGCAAAAAGTACCTACACAAACATCATAATAGCTAATAACTTCCGAGTCAGTTTAAATCATATCACAAGGTACAGTATTTATTCAAACCACTTCATATTCATTTAGGTGTGATGTTTGACGGACAGAAGTCCCTACAGTTCGAGTTGCTAACTTGATATAACTTATGTTATAACTAAATTGTCGCCTGAACTCCACTTGAGTTTAGACTACATGGGTGACTGGCTACGTATGTATCTAGACACTCACATCCATGTGTCATAAGGAAGTGACCACACTTAGCGAAGAAAAATCGGTATGAGCCGTTCAAAAAGGAGCTTTAATGACCATACAATTAAATGCATTTCGTTTCTGACGATGCGACTCTACACCGCACAAAATACAGTGACATAATTTTCACGCCTTATAAATTTATTATTATGTTATTACTAGCCGTGATACTGGGATTTCCCATTGGCAAAAATGATGAACTTTCACACAAATGTTCACGCTATAAGAGAAAATTAAAAATTAAAAAAATGTCTATGCCTTGTGCTCGCCATCGTTGTTTATGGAACTCTAGTGTTTAGGCTGTGTGTTGTCTGTCATTGTATGAATGAATTTAAGTCCGCCTTTGTACTTATTTGAATGTGAAAAGTTTTAATAAATAAATAAATTAAAGAATTTTATAAACTAGATTTAAATTCTGCAACTTCGGTCACGACCTAAGCCATCACTGCAAAAGCCACCCATCTCACAATGATAAATGGACATCAGACCACAAGAAACTTCCCAGACTAAGATCGCGTAACCCTCTTCCAATCAACCTAACTTTGACTCCTGAAACCCTAACTTCGGGCTCAAAGGTTGCCCGCATACTATCAGAGCCATTATATTATCAAATACAAAGCTATGATAAACAGGAAATGGCCATAAAAGGTAGAATAAACTGTTGATTGAAGTTCCGGTGGGCCGGATATTGCGAGCCGACAAAGAGGGGATAACTGAAACTTTGCTTTCAGTACTTGTTTCTTAAAGATAAAGGTGGATGGTTGACCTCAATAGCAGTGGATAGGGAGGATAGAAGGTCCGGTCAGTTTTTTGAAAGCCTCACCCTACGTTATTTAGTTTTCTTTTTTATTGACGTGCAAAATGAATGAATGAAGAAGAATCGGGGTTTCCGACATATCCCGCAGAGTAAGCAAGCTGATGTGGCAGTGGGCTGGCCATGTTTATCGAAGGACCGATGGCCGGTGGAGCAGACGAGTCCTGGAGTGGAGATCATATCGGCAAGCGTAGTGTGGGACGCCCCCCAGCTAGATGGACCGATGATCTTAAAAAGGTGGCTGGGACAAACTAGATGCGGAGAGCAAAGGACAGAGTGTTGAGGACAGCCTGGAAGAGGCCTATATCCAGCAGTGGAGTGCGATAGGTTGGTTTGAAAGAAGTGTAAAAAAAAAACTTAAATAAATTATGACAATTGTTTGGCTTCGTCTACTGGGAATACTGTCTCTTCCTTCGGGGTTGCTGTGAATCAAAATAACCTTCACTACTACTGACTATCATCATAATTCCTGCCCTTGTTCCATGTTACTTGGGATCAGCGCAACACGTAATTTTTCTTCCATTCTCCCCTATCAGCCGTCACTCTATATGATTCACTCCATTTTCCATCTATCCTTTCTTTGGTCTTTCTCTATCATTTTATATTCATCATTCTTTTATTTAAGTACACGCGTTTCATCCATGCTCACTATATACACTACTACTTACAACATCATTTGCCTAAATGTTCCCATTGCTAGGACACAGACCCTTCTCTCTGTGAGAGAAAGTGGGCCGTAATCCACCACGCGGGCCCAGTGCGGGATGGTAGATGTCACATGATTTTTTGCTTCTATGTCATGCCGGTTTCCTCACGATGTTTTCCTTCACCGTTTTGAGAGCAGTGGTGATGAAATAATTTACATAAAGTAAAGCGCCTGTCAGGTTTCAAATATACGACCTACAACTTGCACGTCACGACCGTTTCCGCTAGGCCACCACTGCTCTCCACCACTTCTAACTATACAATACCACAGATACAAACGGTTCACTGCATTTTCGGTATGAAACTACAAGTACACGGTAGGCTCGACTTGTTGGGCCAATTCAGTGACTGTAACGTAGTCAGAAGATTGAAAAGTTACGCTATAGAAAGAGAAGCAACTTCTAGGTGAATATAACTGTAGGTAATTAGCGCTGTGCGGCCTGAATTGCACTTTATTGTGTCGAAGCAAGAGTCGTTTTTTATTTAAATTATTTGCGGAGTGAACCATCTGTTTTAACCTGTGACAATACTTAAATTATTTAGTGCGTGGGATCCTTTGATCCTTTGATTGAGGTAGTCAAAGTGTTTTTGCGTTTTCCATTAACAATTTCACAGTTAGTATCCGCCCAGTCTGGATTTGACTGCCTAGTTCATGGTTATATTCTCACCCCCACAAGGATTTAATTCCCCTGTAACTAGCATACTGTAAACCCCTACCTCTACAAAGATTGCAGGCTTGATGTGGGTTGGTTGGTTGATATGTTATTCGACAATCATGTTTTTTTTTTCTTTCTTATGTACTCTGACGAGCAATATAAAAAAACCACTTGCAAAATCTAAATATCTCCTAAGCCACACAAGTTAGCTACATGATGTAAAATAAATCTTGTGAACGGTTTTATATATGTTTTTTTATGCGCTATTAAATACTCTTGAATGTTGCTTTTTAATTCAAGAAGCTATCTTGCGTGGTTTCGGAAATATTTCATGATAAGTTAGTGGCTTTTTTATATTGCTCGTCAATGTATTTAGTCGTATTATTTTATATTTTGTGAATGTGAGAACGTTGTAGGCCTTGTAGCCTCTTCGATTTTTTTACTGTTTTCCATTTTGTTAAGTACCTACTCGTTGAGTACCTATCATCCCAAGATCATCCCATAACTATTAAAATTGTAATTTGAAAACATAGTAACAGCCAATTATTTTTAAAAGAGTAAGCGTGTAAGGTGGCATTCTGTAGTTTCTGCCTACCCCCGTAGGAGGAGGTGTGAGTTTATTTAGTATGTAACCGTGGATAGAATGCCACTCCATAAGAAACGAAACAATTAAAACCGTGCACCTATCTTCTAACGTTTCATAAGTGGTTTACGTGAAATAAAATATTTTTAATTTGACAAAGTGGGATCAATGCCTGAGTTGTAGCAACTTGGCTTTCTGTATCTATTCCTTGATGTAACTTTGAGATCATTCTTTGTCGAGCACAGTGTTTGGTTGTGTTTTTTTCTGAGTAATGGGTTTGTTCGAGTATTTACCTCGTACTTCAGGCTAAGTTGTTCTCGTTTATAAATGCTAGTCCTAACAATGTTAGTGATCTGAGGTTAACAGTGAAGTAAAGTTCGAAGCCCGGTATGTAATTTGAATTTTACAATGTAATTTCTATGTATTTTCTTTGTTGATCTGTAATACCAGTGACGTAAAGAAAAATATCGCAAGGAAACCTGGACTTAATGGTCTGAGATCGTTTACAATCAAACCACTTACAGTCAAAGAAGCCACTGCATAAGAATAATTAAGCATAATTAAACACAATCACCCTATAATGTCCCCCACTGCTGCACTGCTCGGTCACAGGCCTCTCTGTGTTTGTTTTCCTACACCGTTTTGAGAGCAGTTTTGATGAAATAATTTACACAAAGTAAAGTGATTTGCAGTTGATTAAATTAATGTCGAGAAAACCTGCAGTAAAGTGCCCAGAATCTTAAGAAAGGGTGATGATCAATGCACCATTCTTCTTTATATGAGAAGTGGGCGGCCCCACTTAAGTTTCTTCGACAAATTAATCTGTCTATAAAATGTGAAATAAATGAAATGCCGTTCGTTGGTAAGCTTGAGAACAAACTGAACCTATTTGGCTATTAATTTTTTTAATGTTCGTAATAGTTCGAATTTGGTTTTTAAGGAAAGAAAGTTGAAAAATTCCAAAAAATTCTGAACGTGTTTTTTCAAAGGGTTTTTTGAAATTATTTGGGAATCTGTTATTTACAGATTGCTGTATTTTAATGACGAAAACTAATAGCTCTGTTTCTGGTTTAAAATAATTTATTGTATGTATAAATTATATAGGAATAATAAATATATTAACTATAAGTCTAGTAATTTATCTCACGATGTTTTCCTTCCCCAGTCAACCAATCTGCCTAGTCTTTTCCCAACTATGTTGGGGTCGGCTTCAGTCTAACCGGATGCATCTGATTACCAGTATTTTACATGGAGCAACTGCCTATCTGACCTCTACAACCCAGTAACTGGGTAATACGATACCCCTTGGTAAGACTGGTTGTCAGACTTGCAGGCTTCCGACGACCCGTTACGACTGTCAAAGATCCACGAATGACAGCTGGGACCAACGGTTTAACGTGCTTTCCAATGCACGGAGGAGTCTCGGTATGTAAATATGGTCACCCATCCATGGACCAAACCCGGCAAGCGTAGCTTAACCTGATGGATTGAGCCGTGCGGCTGTTATTACTTAGCCACGAACTCCTCCTTTTCCTCAGTCTTCCTTCACCAATGTCAGTAATATCCAAGTTAAACTCAGAAGCCTACGTATTTGAAAAGAAAAGAAGAAAAAAAATACGTTTATTTGCGGTACATATGACGCAAGCAAAGGAACAAACACTAAAAAACTATTTGGGGGAAAATATGCGTCACATCCACGCAAAACGGCCATCACTCAGCATAATGCTGGGACCCTATGCGAGATTTGAATTTAAAGAGTTACATTGGTACTTGCCCGGATTTGAACCCACAACGTAGTGCATGAGAGGCAAGGCCTTAACCACGTGGCCATCACGATAGTAAGTTAACTTATACGATTTGCACTTAACTTATTATTTTCTGTTTCTCAGCTAGTTTTCTCCAACCACCCAAAACGAAACCTGAACCGATATTTATCAATCCTTTGAGTGACTCTTACAAACCCTCATAAAATCCTGGTGTCTTTGGCCCCTATATCGAGCTCAAGTGCACTCAAACGATATTCCTATCTTATATTTTATATCTTAGATTCTTAGGTAAACGGTTTTTGGCAATATCTAGACTTTATTGCCTACGATTTATGGTGGAAAATTTTGAATTGTGAGCATTTTCGGTCAAATGTTTTGACCGAAAATGTGTGTGAATTTATTGGACATAATTTTTTTTAATAAGCAGAGGGACTTGTGGTTAAACAGCCGCACGGGTCGATGGATCGGGTGAAGCTATGGTTGCCGCGGTTCGTCCGTGGATGGATGACCATCTTTTCATAGGAAAACATGTTAAGCCATTGGTCGTCAGAAGCCCGAAAGTCTGGCAACCAGTCTTACCAAGGGATATCGTATTACGTTGTGGAGGTCAGATAAGCAGTCGCTCCATGTACAATACTGGTATTCAGTTGCATTCGGTTCGACTGAAAGCTGACCCCAACATAGTTGGGAATAGGCTATGTAGATGGTGATATTTTTTGAATTAGCAAGAAATTCAGAGAATTTTTTCAATAGAGTTTTGACATGATTGTTCTTAAATCCATAATATTTCGATGTTAGTACTAATAGATGAATCAATTTACTTGCGGTCCCACTGCACCTCACTGCAGCTAATATTAGGTGCAACCAATGCTAACTATTTTTAATTATAATTTTTGGAAACAAATCTTCATCTGTATCTAATACTTGATGACCCGACAGACGCTGTCCTGTCTAAATTTCAATAGTTCATACAAAAAAGGACGTTCAGGTTTTCCAGAATTTGAAAATTTTCCCGGCAACTTTACAAATTTTTATTTCCATACTAAACCTGATTCGGACTATTACGAACAATTTATCAAATCTGTTCTGAAGTGATACGCTTACCAACGAGAAGCATTTCATTTTTATTTTAAAGACATATATATTTAATATAAATAAAATCATGAACGGAATATTACCTATCAACCTTTAACCAATATACAATAACAGAAATATATTATGATTCGATAGAAATAGGTACTAGAAAAATAAACGAAAATGGGTACTTCAAATACCAATAAAGTTCTATTTAAGATTCTTCAATCATCTCAAAATAGGCACTAAAAATAAAGTTATAGACTACTCAAAAACCCTAATATCGTAGTCCAATAAGTCATAAGAACTACTTACAAGTGGGGTCGCGCCGTACCCCGGTCGAGTGCAGTGCTAACTGATATTCCATACGATTAAACCCGGGGCCCTGTCGTTTTTCGAACGGTTTAACATTATTGGCCCTTAAATTGTCTTGGTAACTCGGTACGGTAGTTCAGGAATAGTTTTTTTAATTAATTGAACAACGGGAACCGAATGGAATCGCCAACGTGGTGGCTGGTACGTATCATGAAAAATTTACGAGAAAAGACAAAATAGAGAGGGGGTCAATCTACCAATTAGCGTGGGGTACGGTAAAGTTTAATCATTTAACCATCCAGTAAGGTTAGTAGTGATTTAGACTGTGAGCCATGCGTTTTTGATGTATCTGATAATCTAAATCGGTATTGTATTCATATTCAAAATCATTTATTAAAATTTTAGCTTACTCAGATTTTAAATATACAACCTAGCATGGTATGAAATTCTCACTAACAGAAGACTTAGAATATTAGACAGCGGATCCCAAACTAGGCACAGCCTGCATCTTGGTGACCCAAAAACTACTCATAGTTAACAATGTATTTTTCAGAAAGTAAGTTTTTTTCAGATTTTAGGTTTCTTACAGTTGCTTCTTCTTAGGTAGACAAAAAAGTAATTTCGAGGTCTACTTTGCAACTTTAGAGTTTTCATAGGCTAGTATTTTTATTTTTAGGGTTCCGTACGTCAGAATGAAAAAACGGAGCCCTTTAATCGTGCGTCTGTCTGTCCATCTGTCACAGCCAGTTTGCTCCGGGAATTTCTGGGACCCAAACACGAACGTGTACTGTAAACAAATGAATTTTGAATATGAGGATCATTCTTGGGAGGCAAATAACAAATTAAAAATAAAAGTTTTGCAAACTCTACCGTGTGACATAAAAAATGAAAGGGCTTATTGTGATTCTCTAATATTTCTTTTGATAATTTTAAAATAACAAGTTTTAATTTTATTTAAAAAAAAAATGAAAATTGAGATTCCTGTTTCTCCGATGCTACTGAGCCTAAAATTTTGAAAAAGATCAGAAAATTGTTATTACAATACAGGAAATCCCTTAAATAAGTATATGGTCTTAAAATAACTTGGTAAATCTTTCAATATTGTGCGTTCAGTTACATTTGCAGTTGGAATGTATGGGAGAACATGATTTCAACCACAATTTGTTAAACTCAAACTCAAAGCATTTATTTCAATTAAACCCTTTGCAGGCACTTTTGAATTGTCAAAAAGTCAGTTAGTCAGAAAGTTGAAGCTAGTTGCCCATTCCAAAACGTAGATCTCTATGGAGAAGAACGGGCAAGAAACTCCAAGGACACTCTTTTAAATATAGAAATTACAAAATCCTGGGTACATTACTCTTGTTGATTCTCTATGTGAGAACAATGTAAAAAAAAAATATATAAATCAAAAACGATTAAAAATAAGCCCTGGCAGATAAGAGATGACCAGTCTCAACTGACGGCGCCCGTTCACGAACATGACGCGTGGATCAGCACCATCCAGCTCAACCATTTTGTAGGGAACCGAATGATCCAACACACTCGCCACCATCAGCGAGACATTTAAGTGAGCATGACATACTCTCAACTACCCTGCTCTTTCAAGTCAAAATCAACATAATAACACAGTAAAATGACTCCATAGTACTCACATTTACAAAAATTGAAAATAAAAATGCGTCTAAGTTATACAAAACTATAGTTTGCAAGAATTTTACCACCAAAAGAAAGAAAATCAATATTATCTATTGGAGTATTCAATAATTAAAACTTAGTTTGATAAAAAAAAACAAAAAAAAACAATAAGTTCATAGTCAGAAAAAATAAAAATAAAAAGGGGAAGCAACTCTACCAATTTATTCATTTTTAACTAGTGAGCCCAAGTGGCTGTGGAGCAGGACCAGCATTTAGCCAAGCATTTTTATCTACGATATAATCATCCAACTTATAGTATGCTTGTCTACATAGTGTGCGTTTAATGCAAGTTTTAAATTTCTTCTCATTTAGTTGAAGAATATCGAGTGGTATTTTATTATAACATTTTACACAGTACCCCATAAAAGAAGTGTGTACTTTAGACAATCTGAAACGTGGTTGATCTAATTTGTTCCTATTTCTTGTGTTAAAATTATGCCTGTCACTTATCTTACTAAGTTTATGCTTGGGATAAATTCATTTTTACTATGGAACCCTTCATTGTACGTGGTCCGACACACACTTGGCCTGTTTTTTTGACGATAGATTACTCGCAATAATATAATGTTCTCTGTAAAACATTCCCATACACATGCTTACTCTAATTAGAAAACTCACTATTTACTTTCCAAATAATAAAATTCCACTACATCTGTACCGCGATACGAGTCAGAAATCTCCCAACGATATTATTAAATAGCAATACAATGAACATAGTAGTTTTTACAAGAATTTACGATATTAACTTATAAACTATTGTGAATGGAATCAATCGGGAATAAATGAACTACAAATGTGTTATGATGCCCGCTTTATCTGGTCGTAGATTTCAATAACGATGAAATTGAAATTTGATTTGGAGATATTGCACACTCGGGTGTTTCGATATAATGTATGGAGCAGTTTTAACTGTGCCTGTGTCTGGTGCAATTTACTGAAGATTTTCGAGCTTGTTCTTATGTGCTGAGAAAGAAAAGAAAGAAAGAAAAATGCGGTTATTGGCATTACAGCAAAAAAAAAAAACACCTTAAAACCAAAGGCCAAAAGGGACTCAGCTCAGCATAATGTCACAAAGACAACACAAGGCTGATGCAGCTGCAGCCCACGAGTGTCATACGCTAGAATAATAAACACATAGGGAAGTACATGTGCCCGCTTTATTCAAATAACAGAATAAATTAAAAATTGATAACACAAAATAGCTCATACAAAAAACTAATAAGATATCATGATATACATTTGTGTGCGTGTGAGTTGTGTTGTGATTAATAGAAAACTTAAATAAATACCCCATAACTGCGAATAATCTTAATATGTAACTAACTTGGTACAAGACAAAATCGTGTGACTGTGCTGTTCTTAAACTACGAAAACGGATTTTGATTAGGGTTTCATCATCAAAATAATTGGATAGTAAAATAAAAATAAATAAAAACATTGATAAAATCGATAAAGTTGATAAAAATTACAAACTAACTGTATAAAAATTTTACTACTTACTAATTTTATACAAACTGTATAAAATTAATTGTTATAAATGGCAGACATGTCGCGGTCGGCTCGAACGTTTTAAAAATATTTTTGGTGGTTTCATAAAAATACTTTTAAATTCAAGTTGAAAGTCGTGCAACTTTTACTATACTTTATGGGGGAGGGATATTTTTCCAGCATTTAGTAGCTGTGTAGCGAAAGCTGCCGACTTGTGCCGTGGGATGGAAAGCTGTTGAGAACATTTTCTTGTGTGCGTTACCCCAGCCAGATAATGTCGAAAATCGTCATCTAAGTGCAATAGATAATTAGAAATACAGCTCCTGTAATTGGTAAACAGATTTTTAAATTTGGTAAGCTGTAGTTTTTTAATTATTTGATAAAAACATTTCCGGCTGGAGTAACGTTACCCCAGCCAGATCTTTTGTTTTATATTTTGAAATAAATCTTATTTAAATAATTAGATATCAATTTGAAATAAATGGTACAACGTAATTTGTATTTGTATTTGCTATGGTTGCGAAGATATTTAAAATCCTGCTGGAGTAACGTTTGCACGATTGCTGTACACAGCAATCGTGCAAACGTTACTCCATCATCATCATGTTACAATCATCCGTATAGTCAATTCCGAGATACATCTCGGAATTGACTATACGGATGATTGTAATATTAGTATAGGTATATAATTTGTTACGCAATAAACGAATCCACTATAATGCAACGTTTTGAAGTTATTTAAGTAAATAGAAAATATGCTTTAATAGGTCCTAGCACTTCCATTATGCGCCCCAACGACTGAACTTAACCGTTATTATATAGGTAATTACTGTCTATAAAAAAGCTAAAAAGCTTTCCAAATTTAAAAACCTGCTTACCAATTACAGAAGCTGTATTTCTAATTATCTATTGCACTTAGATGACGATTTTCGGCATTATCTGGCTGGGGTAACGCACACCATTTTCTTCCCTCACCGATTCTGTGTCTGCTTATCCATGATATTCTGTCATAGAAATTAGTTGGGGAATGAGACTTAATGACACCAAAGAGTAGACTGGCTAAGTGGAGTTTACGTCTAGCTTTAATTTTTTAAATGTGGTGGTCATTGAAGAAAGGTGTAACAGGTCCCCCTAAAAGGAACTTTAAAACAAAATCGTGCACAGGCATTTTGAAATCTTTGTATCATGAGGTCGGCCATTTTGGTAACAGATGGTTCTCCTTCTCTGAAATCGGTCGAAACTGGATAAAATCGGGAATATGTATTGTTACGCAAATTGACTACCTACTCAAATTTTCGGTAATTTTTATGAAATTACTTATTGACGTATGGTGCCATTTTTCCTAACAATGATAATTAAAATAACTAATAATATTTTATTTTTTATATTAACAAATTTTGGTACAACTCATCTATTCTAAACAAAAACACAGAGTTTTGAGTATTTTAAAGAGTTAATGACGACGTCTGCGCTAGCATTAACTGTGTGACAGACACCGACATGAATTTTCCTGACTGCATATGCGAAAAGCAAGTGCCGTGGTTAGAAGATTAGTCAGTCAGTAAGGTTGAGTAACTGGTCTGTTTGTCCACCGCACAAAGTCAACGGGACGTCAGCGAGCAACGAGATTATTCTAACCGAACGTGACGTCTCGGTGGTGATGTGCGGTGAATACGCGGCTATATTAAATGTATGTATCGCTACTTCGACGCTGTCATCTTGTTCTCATTGACGTCTCGTTGACGTGGCGGTGGATAAACGGCTTTACTTGGGTTGTGTGCCTGGGTGCACCGTATCGTGGATTAGATAGTGATAATGGTGTCAAAGTAAGATGAGTTTATGACCGCTGATTTTCTGATGTCATACTAGAATTATAGTTTCTGTTGTCACCACGAACACCATTCAAAATAGTTACTGGTATTTAACTATAGTTTGAACGCAAGAGCTAGGGCGCGACTGACAAGACGTTGACTTGACGCACATCAGATATTTAAGGGCAGATAAATCTTAGGATAACATGTCAGAAAATGTCTTAATTAATGTAATGGGTAATTATAACAATATTTTTTTTATTTCCTGGGTGGACAAAAATAAACGCTTATTTAAAATTAGTATTATTTACGATACAAAACAGTTGCAAATTAAAATTTCTCATTAAGGAAATAAAAATATATTTTCACTACCACCATTAATGTTCATAACATATTTGTGTTCTATACTTTCCTTGTCACCCTTTCGTTTGAGAAAAATACTGTGCACATAAGAAATATTTTTCATAACATAACATCACGCCTTGTTTCCCCGAAGGGTTGGGCAGAGGTGTATCTACCTATAGTACACCCACATTTCGCCAGTTATGTTTAAGTCCCATGTAATAGGGGGCGAGCCTATTGCCATCAACCGGGTACAAATCCAGGCTCCAGGCTGCTACTGAGAAATTTTAGAAAGAAAAACCCAATAACACTGCCCGACCCGGGAATTGAACCCAGGACCTTATGTTCAGCAGTAGCGCTTGCAACCACTAGACCAACGAGGCAGTCATTTACGATAAGAAACATTTTTCACATCTCGTGTAATTGGCGGACCCATCTTAGGATATTTTATCTCATGTGTGTTTGGGACAAACTGGCGCGAACAACTAAGTCGTGTAACCGTCGCGGTAGTCGACGGCAGACTGAGTTAGCTACACGTTGGTCTCCCCATGCTGCCGCTCACATACCTCAGGAGGTGACTAGCACTTGCGCTCAGACCTATAGTAACCACTACCAACGACCAATATAATGTCGCCTGATTGTATTCCTAGTATTTGTAACAGCGTGTTGTTTAGTGTTTGTGTTTTGTTTTGTATCTTGACAAAATGTCCAAGCATCTCTAGCACCTTTGCTATGGATAATACCCCGAAATGACTAAGCTAAGAACTTCAATAACTATCAAAAGTTCTCAAAAGCCTCAGTCAACTTACAAAGGCGATCAATAAAAAACAATACCTTTTATTCCCAACAATTTAAAAGAAAAACATTATTTTCTGAGTACATTCGGTGCAGCGCGTGATTTCCCAGGCGGTGCTTGAGACCCTTTCAGACAAAGACTTTCCTGGCGGCCGTTGCCTGTCTGGGGTCTTGAAAACATACGTATTTGTAGTTGATAATGTAATTAATTGAATGCGTCTTGGCCTTAATAGTTTGGGTCTGCATATTGTACGTAGTTTATGATTGTTAGTATTAGTTCTTGAGAAAGTTTTTGTTACCTTTCACAAGAACTTATTAGTACTAAATGAGTATGACAAGAAATACCTTGTAGTACCAACTACTGCTTAATTGCTTACCTGCAGGATCCTGCGGGTATTTGAAAGAGATGAAGACCAGTTACTCTTTGGGAAAATGATATAATAAAAATAGCAGGTAAAAACTGGATAACAAATGCCAAAGATGAAGAGAAAAGTGGAAAAGTCTAGCGGAGGTCTTCACCCTCACATAAGTGGTTCTCGCATGCCTACATGATAAATTATTTATACCATTTCAGAATCTGAAATGCAATACATTACTCATATTTTTAATAAAAAATCAATATACATAACATAAGCATTACGTTTATTACTATATTATTATGATATTTGTTTACACTCTTATTCCAAACTCTGACCAATATGTTTTGTAAACTAATTTGATTTTAAATTTTGTAATCAAATTAAATAACAGTTTGTTAAATTTATATAATTTATTATAAAATCAAAATGACTATATTTTATGTTGAATGCGAGATATCAAGTTGAAATTAATATCAAATTAATACGTAGAGCTAATAAAACAAGTTTCTAAGTGTAAGCAATACAAAAATACGGCCATTTATGCACAATTTTGATACTTGCAAATAAATCCAAACCTATAGAATACTTCCCGTTGATCTAGAATCATGAAATTCGGCACGAAACAAGGCTTCACAGAAACTCCGAAAATCGATAGATAACTACAAATTAACGATTTTCATTTTTTTTTCTATTGCGATTACAAACTTACATTTGCAGTTGGAGAATTGACCGTGATATCAATGTATGGGAGAACAATTTTTTCAACAACGCGTTATGTTTTTTCTTGGGATAAATTCATCCCAACTACAGAACCCTTCATTGTGCGTGGTCCGACACGCACCAGGCCGGTTTTATTTTTAATTTCAACCCTTTTGGTTTTCCTGATGCCTGAAAGCGGAACCACTTTCCGCCAAGTGAAGGCAATGACGATGTTACCAAACACACCACCTACATTATTTGATGGAAAGTTCTAGTTTTCAGTATTTATTTCCCACACCAAGCGTTAAATTGGTTTAAAAGAGGATGATCACTTTCTTGTAACATTTATATATCATCACGCCTGGATTCCCCGAAAGAAAGAGCAGAAGTGTACAACAAAACAATGTTTTTAGGTGCCAGTTTTTTAAAACTCTAATACAATAATTGTTACCCTCTTTTTGGCGTGTGTGAAATGAAATGAAATGAAATTGTTTATTCTGTAAATAGGATATCGGAATCACTTTTTCGCGTCATAAAAAAATGAGGTTTCCTATCTGACTACTCTGAGAAGAAAAGTCGAAACAAACTCAGAGGTTCTCTATTAAAGTTCAGACATATTCTTGGTCAGGCCATAAGAGACCCATGTAGATTAGCGTCTGAAATGGTCTTTTGAGGAAAGAACCATACAGATTTGAGTGACCTGTCCAGTCAGTGCAAGCATTTGTCAGTAATTGTGGAGCTCATTGATCTCAAAAACTCGACGAACAATACCAAAGAAAAGACATTTAGGTAGGCCGCATAAAGTACTCTTACTGCCAGACCATCATTAAAACGGAGAAAGAAAAAAAATATCCACTTAGTCCTCACATTCATAATAGGTAATTAGAATAATATATACTACAAAAAGAAATCTTGTCTTTTTGTATATAAGAACCGGCCAAGTGCGTGTCGGACCACGCACAATGAAGGGTTCCGTAGTTGGAATGAATTTATCGTAAGAACAAACATAACTTTGTAATTAAAAAACATGTTCTCCCATACGGAATATATGGGAGAACATGTTTTTCCAACCGCAAATTTAAGTTGGTCGATTATTACTCGTAAACTTGTAAAGCCCACTTAAGTGTAATAGTTTTTCTTTAAACTTCATTATATATAAATACTAATGCCGTAACATTTGAATTTCTAACTACAACCGTTTAGTTGGTAGAGGGGGGACACACTTGACTCTAACGAAAATTGGTACTTTAAAGCTTCATAAGTCACGAACGGTTTACTTAATCAAAAAGCGGTCGTGGCAAACCCCTAGTATTTTTGAAAGACCTATCTAACGATATCCTACACTATGGGAAGGACGAAAAAAAATATATCATCCCCACTTTACATGTAGGGGAGGTACCCTAAATAATTGATTTTTTCAAAATATTATTTCACCACTTTTTTGGCGTCATTAATTTGTATACTCATGCCAAATTACAACTTTCTAGTACCAAAAGTTTTTGAGCTAAACCGTAGACAGACAGACAGACAGACAGACGGATATGGCGAAACTATAAGGGTTCCTTGTTGACTACGGAACCCTAAAAATGATCAAAGTGTAGGATAATTCCAGGATAGGTGCCCCAATGGGATAGGTGCCGCGACTTTGAATACTCAATGTTAGAAATATCGTAGGCTAAAATCGTACTATACACTAGGAAGCGCCCCCCGGAGACCCTAGTGCCACGACAACCGTAGGGGACACGCGCACGAGTTTCGTCCGTGCGTGTAAAAATCTTCCGCGGTGAGACCTCAGCAAGCGTTGAAATTATAATCGTAAGTACCTACCTACTATCGAATATCTTTTTACTCCGTTATAAATTCTATTTTTTTCTTATTTACATAACTGCTGATATTACAATTTAACGTACCTACACGGAATAATGCTTTAAATTATAAATTTATTTTTATCTAATTTTTCATTTAAAAAGGCATCTATCCTGTGCCAAAAGTATAGTTGCCCCATATGCTGAAGCCATAGATGCCCATCTATCCCTATTTGTATTGCTATTGTTTTCATATCGCAGGTGGAAGAAATGCTTCGGAAATATTAAAGAAAACCGGGCGTGCTCCCACGTCACATTAGTTGGACTGAAAAAAACTTGCAAGAGGCTTTTCAAGAAATGACCAAAAATGAGAAAGGTGTAACTGAAATAGCCAGAACTTACGGAAAAACCTCTCGGACATTAAGTCGATAATTTGCAAAAAATAACAAGGAACAGTTAACCTTAAGTAGGTACAAACATTGAATGATTATTTTTTATAATATTAGTGTGATAAATAAATGAATGTATTCTTTTTCTTTCTCAAGAACGTCTTGCTCAATTAGATATTAGCATTGATGGTACTGACCTATTATTTCCATCATTTAGGTCAGTTCATGAAACCTCGCAAGCCAATAGCTAGCATGCAAAATGCAAAAATGTTGATATGGCGAATAAAGAAACACTATCAAAATTTCTACAGCAATCGTCTCCCATACCGAAAATTCCACTGACCATCTCCATAAAGGCTAAACATGCATGGCATGTGAAGCCAAGTCAGAGGCCCGTGGGCGGCTTTAAAACTCTGACACCAGGTTAGTTTACTAACCACACGAAAAGAAGAAGAAGGCTAAACAATCTGCATAAGTTTTGAATTCAAAGGAAAAAAATAACAAAAAGAAGACAACAGTAAATAACAAGAAAGCCAAGAAGACTAAGGAAAATAACAGAAAAAAAAGGAAACGGAAACCATACCAAGCGGTAGCAAAACGAAAAATAAGCAAAATAACGATAAAAGAGAAAAACTGAAAGCAAAGAAACAGACACAGATATATAGTTCTAGCAGCAGTGAAAATGAAGATGAAGATGAAGATTCTAGATCCTATTTTCATAAACTTGAACGAAGGAAGAGGGTTAAAAATGAGACCATTAAAAATGTACAGTTCTGACAGCGAAAATTAACACGTAATATGACGACAGAAAAAGGAAAAGCCACTAAAGGAATATTAATAAAAAAGCAAGAAAAATAATAAAACTCTAATCACTGAGAATACATTACAGATTATAGACCCAAATTCAACAAGATATTATACTAGTCAAAACGAGAATGATTCAGTTGATAATCATTGTGTAGAATGTTATGAAAACTATAATTTGACTAAATCCAAATCAGATTGGACTCAATTTGTCACGTGTCGGCAATGGCTACATGAGACATGCACGCAATTCCAAATTTACTGTTCGCTTTGTGTGAGCTTTTAGTTTACTGCATCTCGAACAGTAAATTTCAACACAGATTAAACTTAAGTTATAACTTAATACTATGTGTTAGGCATAAGATGATTAAGAAGAATAAGAAAAAATAATAATAATAAGAAGAAGAAGGATAATAAGAAGAATAATAATAAGAAGAAGATTTTATAAAAATAAGAAGAAAAACAATAAGACTTATAAAATTATCTATGTTAGTTCTGAAAAGTATACTGATTGCGAGATGTGTAAAATGATTAATATTTCACAAGAAAAAAAAAATATTTTGTTGGAGAATTCTATACAGATTATACAATTCTAAAAGATGTCACAAATTAATGTTAAAACATTGAATACAAACTAATTACATTTATACTAGTCTGTTTTATTTCAATTAGCATCTAATATTGAAGCATTCATACAGCGAGTCTTCTATCCCTCACGGTAGGCATGTATCCTACTTTTGAGAGGGTTAAAAGGCATAATTTCCTCAAAATCTATGAAACTTATGTACAAATAAAAGGGGTACCATCATAGATTAAATATCAAAGTTACCATAAGTAAAAGACGCATTGCCAATAGATTTTTAATTTCATAATGGCTCTCTATCAAAAAGTGGGGCAGCTATCCTGGACTTACCTTTTAGGGGCATGAGGAACAGGGTGTAAAGTTCACTCATCCACCATAGAAAAGGGAGGATCCTCCGACCAGACGGTGTTGTGTCTGGCGGGCAACTGCCCAGCTGTTGATGTTGGAAAGTCTTATATACTTGGCTCGCGCGGTAAACTCTAATTGCTATGCAGGATTTGTGTGTCGTTTGTGTGATGTATTTGATGCTTAGTTCGGATGTGGCGATGTAACCGCTACATCACTCCCCTCCGGAGACCGGAGGTCAATAGTGGGATGTCTTGTATCTTGCGATGCTTCACAGTGCCAGTGGAGGTTCCAGTGAGTCGGAACCGGGTACCGCATAGTTCGCGGTGAGTTGGAACTCTCTGCGGTGATTCCCCAGTGAGTCGGGGTGGTACTGCGTCTCGAGCCAGTGAGTCGGATGTATACCACATCCGACTCACTGGATCGAGCGCAGTACCACCCCGACGCAGTACACGCGCCGGGTTGTGGCTGACTGCTAGCGTCGACCAGGATAGGGTGGAAAGAGCTCTGCTTGTGAGACCGGCCGACAGTACCGGTGCTGTGCCAAGGTTGCTGATGAGGCTGAGGGTGATGACCAGGAACTGCATGTTGGTGGTCAGGATACCCGTTGAAGCCGAGGGTGCTGACTGTCTGTATGACTCGCCTCACGAAAGCTTGCGGGAGTGATGATGATGATGACGTCACGCTGAAGTAGTTGCACGACGGCTGCGTTGACGTTCATACTCGGGGTCACCAATGTAGGAGTATGAGGAACAGGGTGTCAACTTCACTCATCCACCATAGAAAAGGGAGGATCCTCCGACCAGACGGGTGTTGTGTCTGGCGGGCAACTGCCCAGGTGTTGATGTCGGATAGTCTCATATATGTCGCTCACGCGGTAAACTCTAATTGTGCGATGCAGGATTTGTGTGACGTCATGTATTTGATGCGTAGTTCGTATGTGGCGGTGTAACCGCTACAAACTTTCATAAAACTGGTATATTTTGATGATTTTACATAATAATTAAAATTTCAAGACTCTGCTGTTCGCTCTGCTAAGCCTTTATCACAAGGCTTAGCAGAGCGAACAGCTCAACTCCCGAGCTTTCCAAGTCGGGTTTAAACTTTGTATGTTTTTTTGATTTCGCTGGGAACTGTACAATTGGCGTCACATGGTTTGTGGCAAGTGAGACCGCAGCCCCACTTTGAGAGCGGTCCCAGTCACCTGAGTACTCTGAGAAAGGCCCCAATGCCATTAACCGGGTATCTTTAGCAAAAGCAGTTTACATTAATCAGGTGTATTTTACTTACTTAGACGTTCAAGACCAGAACAAAGACCCCTATATCACAGAGTCACCTTGTCCCAAAGAGTATGCAAATTAGCTAAAATGTACCTACCTACAAAAGTGATAGTTTCTTTTTATTCGTAAAAACCCTTCGTTTAACTTGATCGTGTATTTAATTGTAATTGCATTTTGAGGTTAAACAGGGCACTTTACTCAGAGAGCAAAGAAAAATTGGGCACATTATGTAAAGAGGTTTTATAGATAATATAATTAAAGTAAATGTTAAATAGAAACGTGTACTTTGTTTTTTTTTAAACGAAATAATGGCAGACAATTTATAAAATCGGCCAAGTGCGTATCGTACTCGCGCAATAAGTTCCGTAACACCAAAACTGTAATAGTTTTCCCAATTTATTAGATACATCTCTGAGACAGAGAGAAATACAGCCTAAGCTTACTCGTATTATAAACACGTTGCGGGACAGAATAACAATACAACTTCTGTTGTGTCTCGTTCAGTCTTTCAATCGATTAAGGTTCCTTTGTCACCATTTGGGTTACGGATCCTAAATACTATGTAGATAATAATAGGATATTGCATTGTATGAGCCTATTTTTATTTGTAATTTAATTTTTTTTAATTTCTTGGAATTTTGACAGTCACAGTCGTTACGGGCCGTCAGAAACCTGAAAATCAAAGAACCAGTCTTACCAAGGGGGTATCATATTCCCTTGTAACTGAGTTGTGGAGTTCAGATTGGCAGTCGCTCCATGTAAAATACTTGTATTCAGCTGAATCCGGTTAGACTAGAAGCCGACCCCAACATGGTTGTGAAAAGACTAGGCAGATGATGATTTTGAAGTTCTTACTATTTAGCCAATTTATTATAATTTATATCATTTTCATTATTTTCAATATTGCATTTTAAGAGTGCTGTACTATCGTCGGCAATCAGTACCATGGGATGGTGAATTTGGCGTGGAAGGTCGTTAATGTAAATTAAAAATAACAAAGGCCCAAGGACGCTTCCCTGTGGCACACCGAATTTAATTTCTCTATTGGAAGCTTAGGCAAAGGCCTTCAAATTTCTGCATACCTATTAGCGATTTGGTGTAACTATACTGTAAGCTATACTGCATGGTCCTCATGATAACTATAAATAAATAAATAAATGATTATGATCTGACCAAACGTCAGGACTTTAAAAGAGTTGTGACCTCTGAGTTTGTTTCGGTATTTCTACTTAGAGTAGTCGGATAGGAAACACCGACATCATTTAGTTTTTTTATTTATTTTTTATTAAATGTGTAACTTGTAGAACCAATTTGCAAATATAAATATATCGTCTACCATTTATATTGTATTTTAATAATCCACAAACCTTAATGAATAGATTTAAATTACAGTTCCACTCCAAAATAAATAAAGAAAATATTAATAGAATAAGCAAAAAATACAGAAAGAAACATTTACAGAACTGTCGTTCTTGTAACGGTAACACATTTCAAGGAAATGGTTTAAAAAAATTATCCAATTTTCTGATACGACACCATTATAGCTTATTTATTGTGTACTTAGGTACTTCAAGGTTACAAAGGAGTTTCCCTTTATTTTCATTTACAACAGTCGTATTAGAGCTTTTTGTCACTAGAAAACTTACTAAGAAACACCACCTATCATCTAGTTTTTAAGGTTCCGGCACCCTTCAGGTACGGAACCCTAAAAACTGATACTAAACCTCCACTGTCCTTCCGTCCGTCTGTATGTCAGCTGTCCGTATCTCATGAACCGTAAAAGGTCGACAATTGAAATTTTCACAGATTGTGTGTTTCTAATGCCGCTATAACGACAAAAAATAAAAATAACATAAAGTTAAAAATTAAAGGGGGTCATAAAAGAAACGTGTGTTTTTACTAAAGCATTAAAAAAAGGTAAGTATGTAGAGTAAAAAAAAAAATTGTTCCTTGGTTTTTTTTTCTTCATTAGATAACGACCATCTAGTCTGTGAAGTTTCACTCCTTATTTTAATTTAACCTTTTACATATCATAAAAATAAAAGGTAGTTCCTGTCCAATTCCACTACCTTTACCTATATAGGTAGTCCCATCTAATTACATGAGTAACAAAGCGTGGGCAAAAGGGAATGAATTATGATCAAGGATGCACTAAGAAATGGCGCAGAAGCCTCTTTTACGTCTCGCTACTGACGTTAATGATATTTTCTCGAGGGTTGATGAGCTTTCAAATGGATGATGTTATGCAATAAGTTCTAATGAAACAAGAAACATTTTATTCTATACTAGACTCCCTTAGCTACTTTGCCTGCGTGATATCTTTATAACATATAGCCTATGTTACTCAGTGATAATATAGCATTCTACTGGTGAAAGATTTTTTTTTTAACGGTTTAGTAGTTTTTGAGTTTATTCATTACAAACAAAAATGTAAATCTGTTCTCTTTGTAACATTATTATTAGTGTAGATACATAATAAATGATTAAACTATATTAAATAAACATATAAAAGTAGGCATAATAAGTAGATTTTCGTGTCTGTTTATATGACGGCGTTGTTCTTCTAAACCACGTAACGGATTTTGATGCTATTTTCACGATGAAGGCTCGTTCAGACCAGCGTGACGCGACGTCACTACGCGACTCGTACAATACAATTTCTAAGAAAATTTCACGGTATAACAAGAACCGGTGTCGCGTCGTGCTGTCGCGTCGCGCTAGTCTGCACGAAGCTTAATTTAGAAAGTTTATGTGCATAATACATTTATTTAAAGTACAATAAAGAAACCTCGAGGTTTTGTCATGTCGTAAAAACCGTGCGAAGCAGGGGCTCTAATAATATAATAAAACGGTAACTAACTACATTTCGCACTTGTCTATAATGTCCCACAGCTGGGCAAACACAGCTTTCCCTTTCATTGCAAAAAAATATAAAAATATCATGATACTGTACTTATCCCAATTTATATGCGATCAGCGTCGTCTTCCATTATGTTGCCATCAAACATCATCTGAATATACTCAGTGGATAGTATTGAGGCGACATCTACATCGCCAAAAACGAACTATGCATCACACTGACCTCACGCAAAGTCCTGCATCGCGCAAACAGAGTTTACCTCGCGATTAGCATATATTTACAACATTCCGACATCAATTGTCGGGCCGTCTGGTCAAATGATCTTCCCTAGAAGTTGAGTGAACTTCACACCCTGTTCCTCATACATACCATAATTATTTTTTTAAGTACCTGGTACTTGTTGAAAGACCTACACTGTCCTCCCATACCTAATAACACTGTTATTTGAAAATAATATTTTGAATTTTGAATTTCATACCTCTATTATATATGTCACCCAAATCCATTAATTGTCTCTGTAATATTAATTTGTGGAATTATTTATTTTGTGAATATTGTATTTCATTCAGTCCAATATTTTATACCCAAAGCAAACAAAAAACTAATACTACTTCGTAAAAGCTTTGCCTGCAAATAAAAACTTGAAAATACTACAATTTAATCTATTGGTAAATCCCATGTCTACATAAATTATTGATTTTTGTTAATCAGTTCAACAGTTGAACAATGTTCCCATTATTAATAGCATTACCTAAGTATTGCACTCAAAACAACTCAAAGCACTTTTGAGTTAACAAAAGACTCGGTCAGAAAGATGAAGCCGTAAATGATTAATTCAGATGGAGAAAAACGGGCAAGAAACTCCATGTACAGTCGTGTACTAATGGATCGTTACGTCATTAGCTGGCAGAGCAAAGTACCTAATTCCGAAGACTGAATTCCAATAAAAGAGCTTCGACCAGAATACGGGTATTTCGATAGCCTTAGCGTTAGCCTAGCAAAGGTCTTCCAAGTGTTGTTGCACTGCGAGCACGATAAGAGGTCAGGCATCGTTTGTGATGTGGGTTCACAAGCGCACATCGATTCGGCGACAAAGAAGAAGAATAAAAGAGCCTCCACTAATCTACCAACCCTGAATAATAATCCCATCCAACCTACTGACTGGCTAATATTTTCCATGACTTAGGCTTATTTCTTATGGTTCTGTACTTAAAGGTTGAAAAAGGAAACCTTCGCCGTCTATCTGTATCTCCCGTCCGTCTGTTCATCTGTATGTCTACACCAACAGCATATACATTCAACTTTGGTTTACAAACGTATTTAGGAAAGGTATGACTGCTAATATAGGCTCGCCCCAATTACATACCTAGAACTCAAACATAACTGGCGAAATGTATACACAAATTATATGTACATAACATCAAAACACGTTTGACAAAAGCTGCTTATAAATCAAAAGTAAAATTTGTCACAGGACTGTATCACTTTTATCGCAATCTGAGTAAATAAAGAAAACATCAGTCTGAGATGTTTTTTTTACAGAATACGTGTTACTTTCTGGCTTATACTAACAAGGCGAATAATAAAATAAAATAGATAGATAGAATACTTAGCTCTTAGGCCTATAATTAGCTCCTGAAAGAAAAGCGCTCAACTCCGATACCTTCAATCCCTCTACACTCTCTAGCGTTTAAAAAAAAGTGCGTTATATTTTGACTTATCACATCTCACATACCACCATCCTGCTGTAACCGACTGTATCTGTACAAATTAATTCTGTTACTTACTTCCACCTTGAGCACAATCGTCGCCCCTGCTCTCTGGACGAGCATTAACATATTTAATGAGTTAATGCAATGAGCATAAAGATGGACTGTGCTCGCTTTATTAACATTGAACTTTTGTTAGAAATGACTGGAAACAATCGTTTTTTAATTGTGTTTTCTGTATGGAGCTTTAATTTGTTAAGGATCGAAGCAATAATGTAGGTAAGTTCTTTAATTTCTCTTTGTAATTTTATTAGATATTAAACGCCATAGTACATTTGGCATACTCATCTCGCTTGGTATGATTGGTTCTCAATGTTTTATTTTTAAGTGATTTGTTTACACTCTTAAATAGGAGAAGAAAAATATTAAATTCTCATAATGTTGTATTTAAGGCAATAATGGGTCGCTCAGGATTTAAACTCACTATCTCTCCGACGATTTAACCATTGGGTTACAACCTTTTTTTTTCGCACTTGAAAATATTGAGTCTACCTTTCATGATATGGAAGAACCCAAGCCGGCCGTAGCAAAGAGCATCTGTACAGGTGTGGGTATTTGAACAACTCGGAACTCAAGTGTATACGGCGTCTGCGCAGACAATGGCCTACATTCCATCTTGCGCCGCTTGCCATCTCACCTGTGCACGTGAGGATCTTATGACTGCGACAGTAAACAGAGTGCGCGTGATGGAATTATATTAATTAATTATATGGAGCTAAACATAATATTTGAATTTTCGCAACCTTATTTGCCATCGATAAGCGTATCGATGGCAAATAAGGTTGCGAAAATTCAGAATTCAATTCAGATTTTAATTCAGTTTTATTCATCGTGTAACGTAGCGACGTTACACGATGAATAAAACTGAATTAACTGCTTTTTCTTTAACTGGTTGCTACTTACAAAAAAAACCATTAAAGCTTCTGTTTAGGTTTGGTTCAAACTGAACAGACAGCTGTGCTGCTGTGGAGTTTGTTGCGTCACTTTTTCTTCCCAGCTAAAGCACTAGGACGTGGTGAAGGGTGGGCGTTTTGTGGGACTGTCTTATGTAATTTTGACGTTCGAAAAGTGCTGATTCTCAGCCTAGTTTGAATAAATGACTTTTGAATTTTGTTTCGTCATCATCATCGTCATCAGCCTACATCAGCCCACTGCTGGACAAAGGCCTCTCCAATTGCACGCAGTTCCGTTCAGCTCGATCCTCGGCAACACTCATTCAGCTCCTTCTTGCTACTCTGTGAAGGTCGTCGGCCCACCTAGCCTGAGGGCGTCCTACCTTACGTTTATGAGGTAAGTATTATTTTAGGCAGAAATCAGTCCTACGTACCGTTATCATGTGCCTAGTCTCTTCCCAACTACCTTTGGGTCACCATCACTTCTAACAGGATGCAGCTGAATAGGTTGTGGAGGTCATCCGACCTCCACAATCTATTCCCTACCTATTTACATGGAGCGACTGCCTATCTAGGCAGTCGCTAGTAAAATACTGTATTTACATGGAGTGGCTGCCTATCTGACCTCCACAGCCCAGTAACTGGGTAATATGATACCTCTTGGCGACTCCTTACGACTGGTTGTCAGACCTGTAACGACCCGTAACGACTGTCTAACATACACGAATTGCAGCCGAGACCAGTTGGTCTGGTTGCAATTCGTGGATCTTTGACAGTCGTTAACGTGCTCTCCTAGGCACGGAGGAGTCTCGGTTTGTAAAGATGGTCACCCATCCATGGACGCTGTAGGCTTAGTGGACTGTAGATTTGTTGACCATCATTATTTTGTTAAGTACCTGGTACTTGTTGAAATATCTAGGTACACTGTCCTACCATACCTAATAACACTGTTATTTGAAAATATTTATAAGCCAATTATTTTTAAAAGAGTAACCGTGGAGTTTCTTACCGGCACTTCTCCATAAGAAACGACCAATTGGAACCGTGCACCTAGCTTCTAACGTTTCATAAGTGCAAATATTTTATTTCACATAAACCTACATGGTACGAGTATGTTTATGTGAAATAAAATATTTTGAATTTGAATTGAATTTGACCGACCGTGGCAAGCGTAGCTTAACGTAATGGTTCGACCCGTGCGGATGCTATTACTTAGCAAAACATGCAAGCAGCTGAATATAGACCATTATTTTAGAAATCATTCTTACCAAGTACAAAATAACACCAAACGCTAAAAATACGACCCCAAAAAAAACATTTATTGAATTGAAAACAACCTTTTTCAGTAATAAAATTAATGGGCGAGGCATCCGTTTATCCGTACCCATTCATACTGTTGGAACTCATAAAATTTAATTACTCCATATAAAAATACAGTTAAACCCGGTATGTTAACGATAGAGCCGGTTGCTATTAAAATAACCTACTTATGGAATATCACGGTTAACTGTTGGTGTGGCGTGAGCAGTTTAGTTTTTAACAGTATGCAGTAGGAATGCTAATCCGTACTTACTTATATTATTATATAGTAGTATAAATAAATCGATACCTTTAGGCTCAAAGGGTGAAACCGCCATTTTGACCAAAATGAGATTTTAATGCAGTCATACTTAGTGTTTCCTTCTCTTTCGGTTGGTATATTTAAAATTTCGATATTTGCAAAAACCTGGTGTGGATACAGCCATAACTTTTGGACCGCTAAACATTGATTTTCTAAATTTGGGCCGTAGGTAAATGAAAGATATTTCATTTTTTATTACCACAAACGTCGAAACAGGTAAACAAAATTATAAACTTGGTACTTGTGATCTGTCTCTTTTGGTGTTTTCGCCTCTAGCTATATAAAATTTTTGTTCATTCTTGTCTTATTCAACCCGAGATTTTATCAATTTTCGTGGTTTCGTCCTAACATATACACACCAATAATAACATAATAATATAACTTATATTTATAATTTAACTTATTATTTTAAAATATAATAAAATATTTTTGACAAAGCAATCATCCCAAGGTTTTATAGAGGTGTCAGTCTCTATAAAACCTTGGGATGATTGCTTTGTCAAAAATATTTTATTATATTTTACTGCATACTGTTAAAAACTAAACTGCTCACGCCACACCAACAGTTAACCGTGATATTCCATAAGTAGGTTATTTTAATAGCAACCGGCTCTATCGTTAACATACCGGGTTTAACTGTATTTTTATATGGAGTAATTATTGCTTCGACGGTTACGTTTCCAGATGCTTTTTAATGATTAAACATTTGAATTGTACGTCCGATTATTATATTTTTTCGAAAGCGTCTTGTACTTTACTCTCAAAGTTTTATGCTATTGTTAGGCCCTAAATCACCTACGTAGTAAAGTAACATATCGTTTATCTTACTGTCTCCCTTGGCAAAAGTGTGCGACGTGATTGTTCTGAGAGAGATAGCTATCTATATCAGGGAATCGGAGTAGGGGAATTGTTGAATTTTGCGCCTCATTTAAATGATTAATGCAATTAAAAAATTAGGAAATAACTTATGTTTTAAAACTACATGAGTTCGGTGTTTCCTAACTGACTATTCCAAAAAAAAGACCGAAATAAACTCAGAGGTCACAGTCTCTTTTAAAGTCCAGACACAATCAGGTCAGTGATAGCTCGGCCCGAATCAACTCAACCGGAATAAGAATACCAGATAATATGACGTCGTCAAAACGCCTAAAAAGTTGTTTGTACTCTCGGCATGAAAAGTATCGACAGAGATCAGTAGAGATTTTATTTTTTATTTAAATGTAATAGTAGTTTTTACAACAAGTTCACAAAACGAACCATTTTTATCTGAGACTTTTAGCAGCTCGAGACGAAGCCGAGGGCCGATTGTAATGTCGAGGATAAAATGGTTTTGTGGACGAGTTATAAACTCTGCTTTTCTTTTCACTTCGATTGTGAAGAAATAAAACAGTAGTATAACATAACATTTACATAACATTTCTTTAATTAAAAGACAAAGTAAAATTAGTACGTAGTATATATTTGACTTTAGTATTAAATTTTCTTTAAATTTTCTTTGGACACATTTTGACATTTTATTTTTCAATTTTATTTTTGACATTTTGTGACAGTTTGTTTTGATAAATATTTTCTGTCATTTTCAATATTTTGACTTATAATTATTCTAAATTCAATTTCAATTTCTGTAATAATTTTGTATGTTTTAGTAATCTGTAATAGTATTATAGTGCAAGCATGGCAATCATAGAATTCTTGTTTTTAAATTTTATATGAGTTAAAGACCTGAAATAAATGTTTTTTTTATTTTTTATTTAGTACAGTTTTGAATACTGAAGGAAATTGTCTTTTCCGGCTTATTAAAGGTATTTTACTGAATTTTACGACATTGATATTACGCTTGTGGTTAGCTAGCGACCTCGACAATTATTTATTTTACCTCGATGGTCCTAGTTTATCAATTGTAACTTCTAGTTACAGCTATATGTAAGCGGGCACGCCCTTTATGCCTGGAGGCTTTTTTTTTTTTTTTTTTTAGATATTGTTTACTTTTAGTTATTTTTATTTCTGCTTGAGTATAGTTCTCGATGCTTTTGGTTGGTATATTGGCGTGTGCTAGCTGTCATATGGCTATTAATTATAGCTATTTAATTTATAATTTTAATTATTTTTTGCAATATAGAATCATTTTTTATTTTTTTCTAACTGAACAGACAGCTGTGCTGCTGGGGAGTTTGTTGCGCCACTTCTTCTTCCCAGCAAAAGCACTAGGAAGTGGTGAAGGGTGGGCGTTTTGGGGGACTGTCTTATGTAATTTTGACGTTCGAAAAGTGCTGATTCTCAGCCTAGTTTGAATAAATGACTTTTGAATTTTTTGAATTTTTTTTTTTTTTTGCTTGGGCTGTAGACCTTACAGCCTTCTCTTAATAATAATTTTCTTAAATTAATTAAATAACCTACCGTACTTGAATTTAAATTTTAATATGTATTATGTCTTAAAAAACACAAGGCAGATAAATTAAAGTAAATATTATAAAATAACAAATTCTATCTATGAACTTCTTATTGTGTTTGGCTGTATGGCTCATATTCTTTGCCTTCATATAGATACATTTATGAGTAGATACGTTAATGCACTTATGCACAAAATTCGATTTGGTGCAGCCTATATCCTGCACAAATAAGCACTTTCAGAGCATGAGAAGTAATTATTGAATGCTACGAACGTATGAACTTGTTCTACAATAAAGACCGTTTTTATTTATTTCAATACTTATTCTTAATAGCAGAAATCGCCTTCTATGTTTTAGATCTAGACTATTGTAAACTTGATGTGCAATAGTAAAAAAGAACCCAGCATTATGCTGAGCGACGGCCCTTCATATTTTACCGCAAATAAACGTATTTTCTTCTCTTTTTTTTTCTTTCTTTCCTTTTTATATAACTTTTGTATTGTCATCAGATCCGATATGTCATTTTCTTAGCAAAGGACCGTCTGTTTTTTTTTTTTGCCTAAACGAACATATCACCGTAATCGGCAGTGAAATATCTAGTATTATAATTCGGGTTTAGTTGACTTGGGCCGAGCTGTTTGAACTGACCCAGATAATCTTGGTCATATGAGGACCTTGCAATTAATTTCTGAGATGGTCTTAATGTTTAGATAAACAATAAATCGAAAATCCGCTACAGTAAGGCCAGTATACAATTTGGATATGTTGTGCTACACAGGCCCGAATATTATCATAGGTATTTTTTGTTTACTTGATAAAAGAAAGAAATAAAGAAAAGTATTTATTGGGACTCGCACAGGAAGATCAACTAAACTGCGTTGTCAAGATTTCTAATGTTTAATCAGTAATTCCTAATTTGGCTTACACATACACCAATAAATGCAAAATACTCGTTGTAATATTTTGTACTTATATAAACATATTCCTACAGGCGTAAGTGATAAAGTGTGACATACATTTCTATATTATTAATAATAAGATAGTAATTAAGACGACTATTATTATTGAACAATTATTGTTTTCACTATGAAAGATTCTATTATTATTATAATGATGATTAAACATTTTTGATACAATATTAATAATTACACATAACACATAACATCACGCCTTGTTTCCCCGAAGGGTTGGGCAGAGGCGTATCTGTAGTAGGTACACCCACATTTCGCCAGTTACGTTTAAGTCCCATGTAATAGGGGGCGAGCCTATTGCCTATTGCTTTATTAATAATTATTACAATATAAATTATTTAATTTTTAATGCTATTTTCTGGACTGCACTGTTGTTATGAGTACTCGTAGGTGCAGCACTAAACTATCAAACAAATGACCTGATTGGCAAAATTCAACTTTTAAACATTATTTTTTTAAATTTAATTCAAATCATTGATAAAAAATGCCACAACCGTCACTTACGCCACATATTGGACAAAAGGTTTGTAGCATACATCGTTTGTTAGATAGTAAGAGTAGAATACAAAGAGATTGTAACTTACATCATAAATAATTTCTTAGTTGATTTCGTATGAATTACTATTATTAGCTATTACACCCTTCGCTGTTTGTGAAAAGAGCTTTTTTTAGCGTAACAGACTGCTTTTTTTTAGGTTTAATAAGAAGTCTATTTTTTTGTTGTGTTTGGTTCTTTAACTCACAACTTTTCTTTTGCTTTTTTATAGCACAAAAGAGTTATGTCAGAAAACTGTTTTGTTTTTTTTGTTTTTTGGCTCTCTTGAAAAGTCGTGTTTTGGTGGATACGCCTTTTGAGCTTCAAGGTTTCGAAATGCAAAAGTAACTCTGTCTGTCTGTTACCTTTTCATGTCTTAACGGCTGATCGGATTTCGGACATAGGATATTTTTAATTCCGGCAGTACGGTACGGTGGGATATTTTCCGAACTAAATGTGAGCGAAGCCGTGGCCAAAAGCTAGTAGGTATTTAAATGTCTTGCGCATAGGTATATTTTTGCCGCCATCTTAGAACTTAAGAAATCTGAAATCCAATATAAATAATCAATAAATACAATAACAAAGTCACGATGATATAACATAACTCCACGAAAGGGTAGGCAGGTGTGGTAAGTACATACATATTTCAGCAGCTATGTTTCAGTCACACGTACAATACAACAACATTTTCAGGACACTGTTGCGGCTCCCGCGTTCTTGTAGTGCTTCAGGGATGTTTTTTGACGCATATAGATGATTTCTATGCAAGAAAACCGCGTCAGACTTGAAAACTGTGCGTGAGAGTAGCAACAGCATCCTGGAAATGATAGCAGTTAGGTTGGACGCGGCTGTGTTCAAACGATTCATCATAATCAACATTATTATCGACATTATTATTTTCCATTTTTATCTCTGTACTAACTAACATAATTGTAACAGCTTTTTGTAACTAACACTATTTATGGGCCTTAGTTGTCTGAAAATAAAATATTTTAATTTTAATTTAATTTTATATGCCTATTATTATTGTGAACAAGTTAAAATAAATCGTTCACAATCTTTTATTATTGTTGTGTGAGATTTAGTCGCCATCAACTTTTTGAATAATAAACACAAGAAGAAGTAGAGTGCTTATTATGACTTCAACTATAGTGTATGTAGTGTATCTATTTATTGGAAATGTAAACACTGTCTCATTCACACAAGTAGTGGGGTAGTTGCTGTCACTAATTTCATCTATCAGTCACTACGAATGGCGGGAAAAAGTGGAGCGTGAAGCCGTGCCTGCTCGAGAGGCTTGGTGTGGTAGTGAGCTAGTTTAGTGATAATTAGTATCAATTTTAATACGGGACCAACAGGATTCTACAGGTAACACTTCAGATTGCCTCAACTTATCTAAAAACCCGATAAATAGACAGGCAATGCCATTACAAATCAATCAATATCCCTAAATAGCATTTTCAATCATGCTTTCAGTGTCCTGTAACGAGCTTCATAGAAAAACCTCAAGGCCTCTCAATTGTATGGAGTTTAAACGCTTAAGATTAATTATTTGAGGAGTGAAGAGTATCTGTGCCATTTTGGAAGCTGCCATTTTGAAAAGTCCCTTTCAATCAGTATAGCTGTCAAATTAGAAGACTGTTTGTGTATTGAAGATACGTAATTAGAATGTATGTATTTAGGATTTTTATTTTATTGTTTGAAGAAGTTCAACCTTTCTTTTAAATTTCCTGTTTTAATTTGTGGGAGTGTCGGTTAATTAAAATGCATTATTATTAATGAATTTAAATAATAACATACACATAATATAATAATAACATAAAATCACGCCTGATATCTCCTAAAGGTTAAATTAATTATATTTGCTATAGATTCATGTGCAGTAAAAAAAAAGTTAAGCAAATTGACACCCTCCGTCAATTTGCCGTGTTCTATTTCAAACAACTATCAAAGAGTGACAGTTGTGCTTTGTTTTGTTATTTTGCTCACATAATTATTTATTATTATAAGTCTGTATATGAGGATTTGTAATTGGTTCTCTGGTGACTATGGCCTCCTTTTTGTCTGTTTTTATTAGCTGTAAGTTCTCCATGTCCTAAACAAATAAATAAATAAATATACGGACAATTTAAGTTTGTAGTAAATTTTCTTAACAATTCATTTCCCTGACTTGCCCTCTGCCATTACCCATGCCGAAAACCAGACAATTAAGCAATTCCAAACGGAAAAACGCCTGACCCGGGAATCCCACCCAGAACTCAATCACCCAATCCAACCCTCTCATCATCAGTTACTAAGGCAATTTACACAACATATGAAACTGAACGCGATCAGCACATCGAAACCGCGTTCGCGTCAGTGCCTATGTTCCACAAGAACGTTTTAGGCCTATTAAAATGCTGTCACTGTCGCGGTCGTAGTGATACTGGTCCGCCTTCTGGTTAGTCTCTTTGGACCAGGGGGCCTACTCCCTAAGCAAAATCCATAGTTTCGGCCGTCGTTACGAGCGCTACAACAGTGATAGCCTAGTGGTGTGACCGTCGGACTGCCAAGTCATAGGTCTCGAGTTCGAACCTAACGCACGCACCTTTGAATTTTCGGATTCATGTGCGTATTGTATAGTTATCACTTGCTTCAAATACGGTGAAGAAAAACATCGTGAGGAAACTGAGATAAGATAAGCCTGAGATATATTTCTCGACGGCATGTGAAACCAAGTGAGAGGCCCATGGGTGGCTTTAAAACTCTGACACCAGGTTAGTCACTAACCACACGAAAAGAAGAAGACGGTTTTTTTATATATATCGTTGCCCCACGCTAGGAATTAGTATGTCCGTAGAATAGGTATGTCTGTAAGTGAGACGGACAACGAAGCTCCTTTAACGATGACCGATATTACGGATTTCGCTGAGGGGGTAGGCCCCCAGTATCGCTACCGAGCGTGACAGCAATATCGTTTTATATCTGAATAGGCTTTGCACACTGACAGCTCTTGAACGCAGTTTAGATGTGCTAATCGCTTTTAGTTTTATTGGTGAAATTCACACAAAATCTTAACCAAAAACAAGACTAAACTAAGAACTTGCCTACACATCACATCTTATCCACAATCTGAACAGATAGCCTGAAAACCGGGTACCAGTGAGCACAAATAAAGGTCTGTAATAAGCATCGTCTGAAAATATTTTCGTTTATAGCAAATATAGGGAATGTAAAAAGGCTGACCTTAGCAGGGGACCTCATATTGTTTCACATAAAGAACTTGTGACGGAATCTAAACTAAGCTTTTGTGGGGCGTCAGCAGAAAAAGTAAGGGGAGGACTTTTTTGTTGAAGGTGTCTTTTTTACAAATGAAATCATTGTACATTATACATTTATCTATTTAAATTGCGTAGAATACAATAGGTATTTAAATTGCGGGTATAGTTACATTTCACTCCGCACATTCCACTTTTCCACAACACGTCCGTATGTCACTGCAGGAATTCAGCAGAATATCAGCGTCAGGTATATTTGCCTGGCACATGCTGAGCTGGACTCCCATTTGGTGCAACCTTGAAGCGCACACCGCACTTCATTTATGTTCGTTAATCCATTATTTTAAAGTGTGTCATAGTCAATAGTGTCATCACAATGTCTTGTTTTGTTCCTTATATATTTGTTTTATATTGGCACCTTGCAGCTATTTAATAATAGCTAATTAGTAATCATAATCGTGCTTTTGTATGTTGTGTTTTTTTTTGTGTGGCCTAAATAAACGATTTATCTATATATCTACCTACATATTATTTTAAAACAAATGTAATATCTTTAAAAAATGTGCTAAAAAAATCTACCAATGGGGAAAACACTGTATAACATTCAATAAATAATAAATTACTTCTTGTACGTATAAGAATTGTTTATTATAATAGCTTTAAACAATTACATTAATTTATGTTTTAAATATCTAATGAAAAATATGAAGGCACAGGATCAGATATATTGTAAAATAAAAGAGGTTCTTTAAAAAGAATTTAGATTTTCTTATAAATTATTTAATCAATTAATTTTACACGAAACTACACTTAATCAGTTTCAAGACACAAATAGCCATGACACCCAGTAATAGCTTAGTTTACACAAAAATAGTAACAATGTACAGAGAGGCAGAGTAACAATAATTGAAAGCAATACAACCTGTGCACCGGGCAACGCCTGATAGTAGAATGACATTTCGCCGCCGTGCGGACTCTTTTATACGGTAGTATTGTAGGTGGGGCAACGACGTAGCGCGCTACGACGTAGCGATCACTAACTCCGCCCAGCAGCGAGGAGGTGGGAGAATGTCGTAGCGCGCTACGGCGTCATAGTGCTACAGCGCAGCCCGATGCACGTGTTGTTTACAATGTGACGCCGACAAATATACAAAACATCACGTATGTACACGTATATCCCCAAGGATTAGGCACCTATACAGGGTGGCACATTTAGATCGGTCAGTATGGAAAAGTCTGAAACTATAAGACCTACGGAGATCTCTTAACCATGTCATCGATTTTAGTAACAAGAAAAATTGCATTAATACATTTAAAAAAAAAAATGTACTTAGCCCGGGAATCGAACCCGGACGTTTTGAAAAATAAAATTAACACTATTTCTATTTAGATATCGACTGTGTAGGTCTTAAGCAGTAGTACCTAATAGGTACAAGTAACATGTATTTGCATAGATTTTAGGTACGTACATTAAATAAGATGTAACAGTACAATGGGTGATCCTTGTACAATCTACCTTACCTTGTAAAAACGATAAAACATTAAAAGGCCGAGTGAAAAAAAATCTTCATTAGTTGTCCTACAATTTCTGACACAAAACTAAAAGCTACAACAAAAGAAATAAAAAAAAAACCTTAGATAAATTAAAAATATCCGAGTTTTGTTTTGTTTTTTTGCTAACCATCCCCGTATTTCATCACAGATAGGTAGGGAGGAATGGGCAGAGCCGAATGCCCAACGTTTATTGGATGCGAAACCCGCACAGACAGGAATCATATTTTATTGGTTCAAAATAATAATATTATGATAAATATTGTAGCTTCTTTTATTTTATGCTTTACGTATGTTTTATGCTGGGGGTCAAAGTTTTTTGTGGCTTTTAATACTGTATGCTGCTTCTTTTTGTGGGTGTTGTAAAAGGCAATGGATAATGCATTTATTCTTTTTATTTATTTATTAACACTTCAAGCACATAAATGTACAGAGGCGGACTTAATGCCACAGGCTTTTATTACTGAGTAGCGTAGTTCGTAACCTTTTGATATACATACACAAACTTTAACAATAATTTTTGGGACTCTCGGACCAATGACTAAGCTCCAGGCAGTGAGCTCCGTTACAAATTCCACATAGTGGCAACGTTGCGAACTTATTTGCTTGTAATTAGATGTAAAGAATATCTGTCACTTTCTTCTCATCTCCCCTTCCTTTTTTGTTCGTCATCGAGGCAATCGAGGCAGTACAAGTTTGACTAACAGCATATTTGGAGTTTATATGTAGAGTCCCTTAAAATTCCCCAAAATTTTGGTCCATTACCGAGCCGGATTGGATTTGCTAAAAATCTGTGGAATCGGATTATTACCGTGGAGTTTTGCCGAGCAAGTTATAAGCCGGCAACGTGACTGTGAACAAAGGATTTCAAGTTAATTTACGGTGTTAATATTTTAGTTAATATATCATCACCCAAGACTCGTTCAGGTAGTACCTATTTATGTTATGTTATGATTTTAAAAGGTTAGTGTTTTATTTACCTAAATTGTTCAAATTAACATATTTACCTATTTGGATTGCGAACAGTTTCTAGTACTTATCATTTATTTGATGATACTTATTTTGCAAATAATGACATACAAGCTATACGAGAATAGTCTTATAAATTCAAAATTCAAAAGTCATTTATTCAAACTAGGCTGAGAATCAGCACTTTTCGAACGTCAAAATTACATAAGACAGTCCCCCAAAACGCCCACCCTTCACCACTTCCTAGTGCTTTTGCTGGGAAGAAGAAGTGGCGCAACAAACTCCCCAGCAGCACAGCTGTCTGTTCAGTTAGAAAAAAATAAAAAAATGATTCTATACAACAGTATGTAAGACAATTTACAATATGCAAAAAATAATTAAAATTATAAATTAAATAGCTATAATTAATAGCCATATGACAGCTAGCACACGCCAATATACCAACCAAAAGCATCGAGAACTATACTCAAGCAGAAATAAAAATAACTAAAAGTAAACAATATCTAAAAAAAAAGAAAAAGCCTCCAGGCATAAAGGGCGTGCCCGCTTACATATAGCTGTAACTAGAAGTTACAATTGATAAACTAGGACCATCGAGGTAAAATAAATAATTGTCGAGGTCGCTAGCTAACCACACATTGCAATAAAACTCATAAAAAAAAAAAAAAATAGTAATGAGTAGATTATGTCAACACTAAATTAAAATAAATTGACTTATAAAGTAAAATTATAAACAATTATATAAACTCATATAACCTGTCAGTAGGTAAACTAATTCTGGAGAAAGAACATTTAAACATTGTCTTGAGTTAATCACAGCGACCATATATTCTTATCATTTAAGTAGTCGTTGATAGAATAGTATGCCTTTGAACAAAGGTTGGACTTTAATTTAGTTTTAAACGCATTAAAAGGCAAATCTAGCAAAGAAGAGGGTAGCTTGTTATAAAAGGTTATACCAAGCCCAACAAATGAGTTATGAACCTTATGAAGCCGGTGAAAGGGAGCACGTAGTTTATCCTTACTTCTTGTGATAACATTGTGAATATCACTGTTTTTAGTGTATAAGTGTATATTTTGCCTAATATATAAGATGTTGGCGAAGATGAATTGTGATGCCACTGTGAGAATACCGATATCTTTGAAAAAATCTCTCAGAGAAACTCTGGCACCTAGCTGGTAAATTGCTCGAATAGCTCGTTTTTGGAGGACAAATATATTTTGAATATCTGCAGCTTTGCCCCACAGCAGAATACCATAGGACATAACGCTATGAAAATAACTAAAGTAGACTAACCGAGCTGTATCAACGTCAGTGTATTGTCTTACTTTTCTGACGGCGTAGGCGGCCGAACTGAGCCTTCCCGCTAGGCTCGATATATGTTGGCCCCACTGAAGTTTGGCATCTACTGTTATGCCCAGAAAAACTGCCGAGTTTACAGTTTCAAGCACCTCTTTATCTAAGACGATGTTGGGTCCTAGATTTCTAACATTTGGAAGGGCAAACTTTACACATTTCGTTTTTTTGGCATTGAGAACTAGGTTATTTGTCGTAAACCAATCCGTAACCATTGACAGTGCACTGTTTACATCGTCAAAATCTTGTCTATTCCTGTCTACTTTGAAAATAAGAGAGGTATCATCTGCAAACAGTACAACTTCACAGATACCCTTTAAATAGAATGGTAAGTCATTGATATATACTAAGAACAAGAATGGACCCAGTATTGAGCCTTGAGGTACACCTAACTGAACTGGTAGCCCGGAAGATTTTACACCATCAACATCTACACATTGCGACCTATTATTTAAATATGAATTTAAAACGTTGAGAGCTTCGTTTAGCACACCATAATGACGCAGTTTACGCAAAAGCGTGTCATGGTGCACGCAATCAAAGGCTTTGGAGAGATCACAGAAAACTCCAATAGCATTTTGAGAGTTCTCCCATGCGTTAAATATGTGTTTCAGGAGAGTCACACCCGCATCTGTAGTCGAACGACCCTTTGTAAAGCCATATTGTTCATTATGAAGGAGGCTATTTAAATTAAAATGTCTTAGCAACTGCTTGAGTATTAGCTTTTCAAATATTTTGCTGAATGCTGGTAAAATAGAAATAGACCTGAAATTGCCAACGTCATTTTTATTACCTGATTTAAATAATGGTATGACTTTACTACTCTTCATGAGGTCAGGAAAAGTTCCTAAATCAACACATTTATTAAAAGTAACAGCTAGATAGGGGGCTACGATGTCTATTATATTACTCAAGAGTTTAATGGAGATTCCCCAGTAATCACCAGTGTTTTTAGACTTGAGTGTGTTGAAAACATTAACTACATCACGAGGCGTTACATGTTCGAAGCTAAATAAGCGACTACTTTTAGACACACTACTAAACAAAAGGTTTTCAGCTTTAGATGGGGACGAATTTAAGGAGCGAGTCGTAGTTATAGGTATGTTGGCAAAAAACTCATTAAACGCCTCAGCTACGTCAGCTGCTTTAGTAACTAATGTATTATCGACCATAATCTCAAGTTGTTTATCTTGCTTAACCGATTTACCCGTTTCATTGTTAATAATTTTCCAAGTGGTTTTTACTTTATTATTGGAATTTTTAATTGTATCGCTTAAAAATTTAGATTTAGCAAAAACACTAACCTTTTTAAATAATTTTGAATAATTTTTGACGTACTCTAGGAAAGGAGTATCAAATCTATATTTTTTCAAACCATATAACTCGTATAGTCTCGCTCTACTTTTATAAATACCCGGAGTGGCCCATTGATTAAAGCCAACGGAGGTGCCATTAATGTCAATAGTACCTGGGCCAACGAGCTCCGATCTGGTGTAAATGGAAAGTGCTCGTTTAATAGTATAGGATAGTTCATACTGATTCCATGTATAGTACACACTAAATCCATGCTGCCGTGTCATTATTCTAAGGATGCCATCTTGTTCTATACTTTGGGAGACCGAGCACTGCTCCGGTGAAAAAATAAACGAATATTCCCAGTTAAGAGACCTAGCTAGGTCTCATATATGGCAATATTCGTTTTTTTTCGATTTTGCACCCCTGTATTGCAACTTTCATCGAAATCGTTAGAGTCGTTTTCGATAACGTGATTTCAAATATATATATATATAATATATATTTTTTTTTTTTTTTGAAATACACATAACACCTTGTTTCCCCGGAGGGTTGGGCAGAGGTGTACCTGTAGTAGGAATACCCACATTTCGCCAGTTATGTTCAAGTCCCATGTAATAGGGGGTGAGCCTATTGCCATCAATCGGGCACAAATCTAGACTCCGAGCTGCTACTGAGAAATTATATTATACCTATAATCTCAACATAGTTTCTAAGTTCTAATACTAATACATTATGGATGTTTTCCGAACTAAATATTTGAATTGAAAAGTCCTACTTTTCCCGACCCGGGAATCGAACCCAGGACCTCATGCACAGCAGTAGCGCTTGCGACCACTAGACCAACGAGGCAGTCCAAATTTATATATATAAATATTGCTCATTTAATAATATAGGATGACTCGTGTCTAATTGAGAATAGTAAAATAAGTAATACCGATTTCTCACACAGAAATACGGCCATAAACTAGAACCCTGCTTACCCCACGAAGAAACAGCATCATAGCAAAGATTGGGGCACGAATGACTTATTTGTTGTTCTCAGATAAATCTTATATGAATCTTGATTTGTTTGCCGTAAATATAAGAAAAGTGGCAGAAACGCGATAATACGATAACTTTGACGTTTTGGGGTCGTGGGGCTAAAAATAGGATTCTCATGCCCGTTTTCACCTTCACAATGAAACGGTAGGTGAAAACGGCCATCACTTACTTTTGGTAACATTAACGTTACAAGTAACAATACAAACTCAAACCATTTGTTTCAAATAAACCAATTACAGGCACTTTTGAATTGTCAAGCAAAGCGTCCAAAGCGTAGTAGGTATCTATGGAGAAGAACGGGCAAGGAACTCCACGGATACTCTTTTAAATCGATTACTTAAGTACCTACTTTCGGGTACCTTGAAAAATGAGTATTATTATCCATGCGCGACTGCTAGTCACGACCTGAGGTATGTGAGCGGTGAGACGGGAGAAATAGACAAAGGCCAAGCTAACTCAGTCTGCCAATTTTGTCAATGGCGCCCTCCCCCGTCTCACCGGTCACATACCTCAGGCGGTGACTAGCAGTCGCGCACGGACTATACCCTTACCTATATGGGACACTAGGCTCCTTTCTGTGAGCCAATCCACCAACTCGCATTGTTCTCGCGTGGTGGACGCGGGCACAGTGCGAGTTGGTGGATTTCAAATATATGAAATTTTGATTTTAGGACATGCCGGATTTTTCACGATGTGTTCCTTCACCGTTTCGAGAGAACCTAGTGATGATGAAATTGCGCAAAGTAAAGTGCACCTCTGCCTGGGTTTGGAACCCACGACCATCAAACATCGAGACACTTTCGTGCTTAAAATAGCACAATAAAGCCGTGACGTTGATAAACCTGATGGTGGTCGTCAAAAGCTGAAATTACATCTAGCCTTAGAGCATGGGTATTAACCGGTAATTGGGTTGTAGAGGTCCGATGGTTGTAATTACTCCATTTCATAATGCTATAATCATCCAGTTGAATACATTTCGCTTTGACTGGAAGCCGACACCTGCATAGTTTGGTAACAGCTAGATCACGGTCTGTTTACACAATATGTGTACTTGTAAATATTTGGAATGACGAATCGTGATTTTATTTTGGAGGTATTCAACTGCTTTCTGTCGTATTCATTATTTTAAATTCGAAAAACAATTTCGTTTCATACTCCTGCAACCGTATTTACACGCTTACAGTAGCAGAAGGTTGAAGGCTACTAAACAAAATAATAACGACAAACTTTTGCACGTGACGCCGCCAGCGTGAAGGTCGGAAAACATCCAATGTCGTAACCTAGGTTATAAGTCTACTTGTCTGCCATATTTCATCGAAATACATTCAATTGATAAGGCGTGAGAATGTAAACAGACTAAGGTACTTTCGCAATTTTATTAATATTGATTTATCCATGCCTGAATGCTCTGCTATAAGAAGGCTTCTAGCGTTCTCGTTGACCTCTTTAAAGCTCGTTGACCTTTTTAAAAACCTTCACTTTCTGCTTAACAAACTAATAAATTCAATCTCCAATAAACAAATTTTCATCCCTCAATAAACCCAGGTCCCAAAAACTAGGCACTTAGACCGAACCTAAACGAAAAATTCAGCAAAAATGTTCCATATTCATCAGGTGTCGATTTGTGTCGCGGTTCACCGCGTACGGAACTCTAATATCTACTACAGGGTTTAGCTTTTAGCCAGTTCGAGTTGCAGCTACAAATATAGTAATAAGTATATACGTAATGTAGTGTGAAACCTACATAGATGTTTGTGCTCAGTTAGTTGGAAAGGACTTTAGATATTTTTAGTATTTCTTTACTGGAATTACTAGAGTAGGGACATAGAAATTGTTCAGTATTTTGTTATTTTTTCTTGTGCTGATGTTTAGTCTACGTATTGTTGTGGTTAGGCTTTTGTTATGAATTCAAAATCACATGTATTCTCCGGCTTGTGGGTTCAGAATTGGTTTTTATTGTCGTTTGGAATTTCTTACAGATTATAAAAAATCACCTAAGTGAGAAGACCAAAGATTGTTGGAAGTAAGCCAACGTTGGACCTCACTTCACATATTTAGGTACAAGGTTCTGAAACCAATGTCTGGTGGAATGCACTGGTATTTAAATAAACAATAATAAATACAAACATTTATTAGCAGACCACATGATCCATACAAATAAAAACAATAATTTACAATAAAGTGACACATAACTCGTGTATTCTTCTCTTTGCACATTAAAATTAAAATAAAAACTTTATTTACTCAAGTATTTTTGCACAAGTTGAAAAGTCGCTTTTCCAACACTCCCTGACTGATGCAAACTGTGCTGACCTTGAAGGTTTATTGTCTTTATCCTATTTTATATAAACATGTATAGTAGATTAATTATTGTATATTTATTTGATTTTTATAAATCTCATCGTATGCTGCACCAGTCGACGTCATAACGTCAACGCTGTCGCTGAAAATCAGCGCGGGGGCTGCCTCGCATAGGATCGCAGCATTATGCTGAGCGATAGCCGTTCTGTGTGGATGTGGCGCATATTTTCTCGCATCTTGTTCTTTTTTCGTTTTGTGTTCTATCTTTGCGTCATGTTTACCGCAAATAAAAGTATTTTGTTTTTTTCTTTCTTTTCTTTATATGCCTTTTTGGTAACATGACAACCAAAAATCCACCTCTAACTATTTAAAAAACATAATCTGCCTAGTATTTTCCCAACTATGTTGAGGTCGGCTTCCAGTCTGACCAGACGCAGCTGAATACCAGCATTTTACATGGAGCGACTGTATTCTACAAACGAATATAAAAAAAAATATTTTACTTGCTAACGGCCCGGTTATACGAGTTGTAGGTCGTGTGTTCGTACCCAAGCAGGCAGTTTACTTTGTGTAAATAATTTCATCACCACTGCTTTCAAAACGGCATCCAACAATTTGAAGTCATGTGACATCTACGAGTACCAAACCGCACTGGGCCCGCGTGGTAGGTTGTAGCCCACTCCCTCTCGAGTCTCAGCGGTGCACGGTGGTAACATTGTAGGCTGATTACTTTACAGTTCATAGACAAATAATAAACCATCGTTTATCCTATCATTTCCTTATGAAACCCACCTCGATGCATATGTTGAGCTATAAAACAAGCGGGGAGGTATAAAAGCGCGCTCCACCCGCTATCGCTCCGTGTAGCTACCATTAACATATCAATATGGCACTGAACTCATACGTATTGCTGGCGGTGGTGCAAGTTAGGAGCGGAAGCGATCTTTCTGTACAGCGTCACTTTCATGAGTTCTACAATGTTATCTTACTTTGCAATCTTTACTCTTTTTTAATCTGTTTATATAAATATCTTTACATGGTCGACCAGTTTTGGCCACATTGTCTAAGAGCAAATCGATTTTTATGTCTGGTAAGTTTTTTATGCCGGTAAACCTAAATAGTGAAACTGGAATTCGAATAGAATAAAATCTTTGAGCGGCTTTCGTGGATATAAAAAAAAGAGTGGTTTATGGTACTCGTAATTAAATTGATAGCAGTCCTTTCTACTCTTATAACAAACAATACCTAAGTAATAGTATACTTATCTTGATCGTTATACCTACTAATATCAAAAAAGATAATTAAAACCACTGTCCACGATGTATTAATACTAAAAAAAAAACACTTTTCTTCTATGGGGACCCCCTGAAATGTTTAACTTTATTATTTGTTGTTATAGCGGCTATAGAAATACACAATCTGTGAAAACTTTCTACCTAGTACGGTTAATGAGACACATACATACATCCCGGCGACAGACAGACAGACAGACAGACGGACGGACATTGGAGGCTTAGTAATAGGGTTCCGTTTAGCACCCTACGAAACCTGTCATCATCATCATCATTGCAGCCATAGGACGTCCATTGCTAAACATAGGCCTCCCCCAATGATTTCCAAATAGGCCGGTTGGAAGCGACCTGCATCCAGCGGCTTCCTGCGACCTTTATTAGGTCATCTGTCCACCTTGTGGGTGGACGTCCTACGCTGCGCTTCCCGGTACGGGGACCCCATTCCAACCTGTAACCACCCTAAAAAAAAATTGCTTCAAAAATAAAGTCTCAATTATTATTCGTCGTACCCATCCAAGCTAAAAATATCTCCATAGATTTCCAACGTAATCTATTACATCAGCAAATAATGGATTGAAAGTTAAAACTCTTCACTGAATAAACTGAAAGGGGTGTTATCTGAATTAGTACTTTGGGACCGTTTAAATATCTTAGTTCTGAGTTTATCGATTAAGATATCTGGCACTTAACCAGCTTAGTATGTACCTAGCCAAATATGTATTTTACTATGGCAAAACTTAGCTAAAAATTGTCGCTGAAGATGTTAAAAATGACTGAATGAAGAAGATATATGTTAGGTAATAGGTAGGTAATAGGTAATACGGGCTGGTTTCCGCAACTCTACGTCAAAGCGCGTATTTTGCGTACGGGTGGGAAAAATCGGTCATTCGATCCACCCCAGCTCCTCAAAGAAGGCCAGCAATGCCTTGGTGTTACTGGCAATCTCGCGTAGGGTACCTGGGTTACCGAAGTACTTTGCCCTGTAAGTGGCGACCACCGGGCAGTTTAACAGAACAAGAGCTGCTGTCTCGTCATCCCCCATGCAGACTCTGCAGAGCGGACTGTCTGTGACTCCTATAACAAAGAGGTGTTTATTAAATGACCCATGGCCATGCCACTACCTGTTTTGGATCCATCCGTGAAGATGCGCAGCTCTGTTGGGCGCAAGTCCTCACATCGGCGATCCTCGTGAAGTTGGATTCTGTATTTTTTATCAAAGATAAATTGTTTCGGTACCTGGTCATTTATGGCTTTCGTAATAGGGAACTCCTTGCAGAGTCCCTCCAGCAGCGCGGTGTGTTGTGTATCTCTCTTACCCCAGAGATTTGCTGCATTTAGACGCACTGCCGCCATCGTCGCTTCTTGCTGTATGAACAGGTGCAGCGGTGGTAGTCGGAGTAGTCCTCATGCAGCCTGTGGTCGCCATGCAGGCCAGTCTTTGCATGTGTTGTAGTTTTTTGGAGACTGTATAAGATATCTGTTAAAGGCTGGGGTAGATAATTATGTTAGACACTATGTATAAGTTTTCTACGTTATTAAAACACTATATATACAACATATTTTTGATATTAGCCGCTAATTTTCTTTAACGATTTTTATAAAAAGCGAGCTAGTATGGTTAATTACCAGCCTGTCCAAAATGCACATGCAATCTTTATCGTTGTTCATCTCAACTACGCAACGGATTTCGATGCGATGTTTAACATCATTTAGAGGATTCACTCCGGAAGTTTCATCTTATTAAATGACCAATATTTGTTATCACGTTCTCGAAAACAGCTCCAATGATCTAGATTCTAGATGAAAGTGGCAATATAGGAGTTTACGGGGCGAAAAAACGATTTAGCTAGGTCTCATTTCTGAGACAATTCTCCCAGGTACTGTGTATGATACATTCACATTAAACTTAGATCTCGATGTTTTGACCTGTCAAGGCACAACCCGTAGATCACTTTCACACCCGTATAAATCATGGGCGGATCCCTAGTTATAATATAAAGTTAAATTAAAAATGACTTCTCTCTCTCGCTCCCATTTTCCACTTATACTCGTAACTTACACCACACAACAGAGAGATCTGCATTTGACGGTAGACCTGTATTTAGCATATTAGGCACGGATTTACACTTCCGAATTAACACGAGTAATTCCCTTGGCTTTCTGAAATTATAATTCTCCATTTTCAGATTCTGACCTGAAATGTATTTCGTGCGATTTATATAGTGTTTGTGTGAAGGATTACCTGTTTGTGCAAGTTTTGAGTGTTGAAAGCTTCTAGTATAACGTAAATACAATACAATAATAACAAAACAATTTGGTAGTATAGTTTTTATTCATTTTATTTTTCTTTTATGTAGATTCTCTTCTATTTTGTGAATATGTGAACGCGCGCCTTGTAGTCATAGATGTTTTGATTTGCTGGCCATTTCCTATTTTGTTAAGTAGCTGGTACTTGTTGGCCTACATAGTCCCCCATACCTATTATAACTGTAATTTGAACAAAAAAACAATAATTTTTAAAAGAGTAACCGTGGAGTTTCTTGTCGGCTCTTCTCCATAGGATACGACCAATTGGAACCGTGCACCTAGCTTCTGACGTTTCATAAGTGCCCATGTTGGTTTATGTTAAATAAAATTATTGATTTTGATTTTTGTTTTTAATTTGTAATATTAAGCATGTATTTTAACACAATAATACATAAATGTAACTATCTGTGTTTTCCCTTGTGCTTTTCTTATGTCAAATTTCTATTTGAAATTTTGGACCAAAACCACTTTGTACTTGCATTTATTTGGCACCTCTTCCAAATAAAAAGGTGAGTTATGTTTGACCTAGAATAGTAATTCAATCAACTGTCAGGTTTTTTCCTAACTATGTTGGGGTCGGCTTCCAGTCTAACTGGATGCAGCCGAATACTCGTATTGTACATGGTGCTTGGTAAGACTGGTTGTCAGACTTTTAGGCTTCTGACCACCCGTAACGACAGTCAAAGATCTTCCGGCTTAACCTGCTTTCCGAGGTACAGAGATATGCAATGGATGGTCACCCATCCACAAACCAACCGCTGCAGGCGTAGCTTAACCTTCTATCGATCTATACGGCTGTTATTATTAAACCACGAACTCCACCAGAATAATAATTGTCAAGTAAGAATATCACCGTACAAGTGCAAACTCACCTCGCAAAGTTGGAACCCTATTACTAAGCCTCCGCTGTCCGTCTGTCTGTCAGCGAGCTGTATCTCATGAACCGTAATAGGTAGACAATTTAAAATTTCACAGATTATGCATTTCTATTGCCGCTATAACAACAAATAATAAAAATTTAGTAAAATTAAAAATGAATGGGGTACAGTAATCTGTTGATTCTGAAATAAAAATTCTATCCTTGACATGTGGGGTATCATTGTGTAGAGCTCATCGTGTAGAGAAAAAGTATGTATATTATTTTATCTTCTAAAATGAAGAAACAGGGGACCGTAAAATTGTTAGATTTAGACCATTTTTGTACGAGCTCTATCTCAACAACTAAACAATTTATTAATTTGAAACTTGTGTATGTCACGTACCATATATTGTACATAATCAAAAAATACTAGAAGCGCCGATTGACAAGGTGTTTGTTTTAAATATGGGTGATTTTCTGCAACTGCATAAATTACTTTGTATTATAAAATACATATTTATCTTTGTGATTTTTTAAACTTTTAATATAAAAAATGATAATAATCTTCGTTTAGTATTTTCATTTACTTGATAAATAATGTACTGTGGTACAAAAAACCGGCCAAGACTCGCAGTCTTGGCCGGTTTTTTAACCACTATCATACTTGTAACTTTTGTTTCTAAATACACTTAAAAGTGTAAATTTTGATATTTTTCAACAATCATATTCAAATTATATTTATTTTATACACACGTATTTACATGATTTAAAAACTAACAGACTTAAAATAATAATAATAATATGTACAAGTATATATAAAAGGGGGGGGGGGGGGATAATTATAGGGCATCAAAAAATTCGTTCACATCGCTGTCAACAGGAAAGTGCCCAAAAGGCTGGCAGCATTGCCACGTTGAATGGTGATGCTGATTCTTTGACCAAAGAATAGGCCAGCCCTCTGGTCACGTGAAGAGTCGACCAGCCGCTTGGCGATGTCTTAAAAAACTAAATGGGCTTTCGGACCCCATGGCCCTAGTGTTTCAACCCCAAACGGCTCAAACATATAAGTCCCAATAAGATTAGAGTATTTGCGCCATTTGAGGTTTTCCGCACCTGCAGCAGCAGCCCCACCATAGCCCGCCGTACTTGGAAAATGGGATGGCGCAAGGATGTCGACGCACGTTGCATCCCACACCAAAGGCCTACCTACCTTCCAAGGCATTATGGTCATTCCGTCTGGTCTCTTCCCATCGTCGCGTGCCAAGCCATTGGGTTCTAAAGCAGCTGGCACTCCGGCGGTGACAAAGACACGACGGATGATGTCATTGATGCTGGCGTGCCGTGCTATCCGGCCTGCGCTCTTACTGCAGGATAGGCCATGGTGTCCGAGACAGTCAACACCTTCACCGCATTGACAACGATGCGGAGCCACACAAGGAGCGCCCAAACGCAGACAGGTAGCGAGCCGGAAGGTGGTATCACCCAGCATAGTGCCTATGTTGGGTGACGGTAGCGCTTGAAGCCAGAGGCCCGACTCCCACTCACCCACAGCCAGCAGGCCGGCACGCTCAGCAGTATTGGTGGACGTATTAATAAAATTATTCCGTACCAACCTGCAGAGTGGCTCATCCCACTGCCTCTGGGAAGATGGGTTCACGGGCCGATCTGTGTTCGGGCAAGTTGTTTTCCAGGCGTTCTTCGCATCGGTCAAGCAAGGCACTTCAGAGTAGGTCAGAGTAAACCAGGCAGGGGGCTAAAATTTTCCCGGTCAACTTTTCATTGCCGCGGACAGAGGACAGGAACGGGGGTAAGCTTATATTGGCCTATTTTGCGGATGCCGAGGCCACCAAAACGAATGGGTAGTGTAGCTTGCAGTCGTCCAAGGCCACATTTAAAATAGATGTTAATGTGCTGCGAATAATTTGGTCAATTATGTCGAAAAGGTGTGACTGCTTCCATAATGGGGAAGAGCGTATAAAATATATAAAATTTGAACCAAAACAACAGTATGTAATCAGGGTGAATACCGAATGTAAATTAATTTTGGAGATTCTGTCCGAAATGTCGTTGAAGTTTTTGTTTTTTTCGTCGATGAAAGAAGGAAAGCTGTCTTCTAAAAGTGGGGAACCTAGGAGATGAAGTGATTTTTTTTCTAAACTTTTGATTTGTGGGGGGCTATTGCATTAAATTTCTCAAGGGTCAATTGTCTGAGGCTAATGATTGTCAAAAAGGAAAATATCGCATTTTGATGGGTTGAGGTCCAAGATTTAAATTGTTGTTTGATGAGTTGTAGGTCTTTCAAAATGGTTTCTACATCACCTTCTAGCGTTCCATCATCTAAATACCACACGTTAAATTTTGAATTTAGTTTCTGGATAATTGGATGGATAGCCAAGCTGAAAATGACTGGCCCGAGAGGGTCACCTTGTTGGCATCCTACTGCAGATTCGAAAACATTGTCCTTGTAGATATAGTAATTTAGAGAGGTACCTGTAACATTGCCACATAAAACCATAAATTTCGGGTAGAATTTAATTAGTCGCATTATTAAAATTCAATTCAAAATTAAAAAGTCATTTATTCAAACTAGGCTGAGAATCAGCACTTTTCGAACGTCAAAGTTACATAAAACCGTCCCACAAAACGCCGACCCTTCACCACTTACTAGTGCTTTAGCTGGGAAGAAGAAGTGGCGCAACAAACTCCCCAGCAGCACAGCCGTCTGTTCAATTAGAAAATAATAATACAAAAAAAATATTTACATTACGCAACACTAAACATAATTTAAATTATAAATTATTAGCCATATGTCAGCTAGCACACGCCAATATACCAACCAAAAATATCGAGAACTGTACTCAGCAGAAACAAATAAAATAAAGACTAAACGTAAACAATGTCTAAATAAAAGCCTCCAGACATAAAAGGCGTGCCCGCTTACATATACTCGTAGCTATATATTGCTGTAACTGGAAGTTATAAATGATAAACTAGGACCATCGAGGTAAAATAAATAAACAGGTAATTACTAATAACAAACAAAACCATAATCAGCAAGACGACCAGTCACCACAAGCAGCACCCGTTCACGAGCATAACGCAAAGATTAATAACTGACATCGGATTTTATACATTTGGATATTTGCATATGCAAATGCAAAAAAAACTCTCTAATTACTCTCTTTAATTATTCCCCAATCGTGCATATTTCGTTTAGTAGCGGGCTGCGGGAGGTACGTAGCCTACATCACCGGCACAGGTCATATTCTGCTTAAGTAACAGTACGAGTATATATTATTAAATATATTATTCTGTTACTTTGCAAATCTTGGCTAGGGCCGCCATTGCCCTATACAGCTGCGATGGTTTCTGTGTTCCCAGGTCCATCTCTCCAATCAGCCTCTGGAATTGCTTATCCGCGCTTTCCTTATAAATCGCCAATATACGCCTTTTCAAAGCTGCGTACTTGTCTGGCTTTGGCGGGGCTTCGATTATATCCGCAACTTGCTGCACTGTGTCCTGGGTTAACCTGGCGATTGCTAATTCGAATAACTGCTAGTCGCCCTGTTTCTGCGGTGCCATAATAGCCTCGAACTGACAGAACCATGATTTGGGCAGATCTGTCCAAAAATCTGGTATTCTTGCCTGCACCGATACTGCTGCCAGAGTAGCCGTGACCATCTTTGCTGCTGCTGGGGTAGTCATCGTAGCTGTAGGTAGTTACTAGTTTCGAGACTATTCACTGTTACTTGCACCCACGTGGTATTTCTAACGCGCACCTGCCACGTCGCCAGTGAGTCGCTTACGGCGCACACAAAAAAACTATTGTACGTAAACGTTCGGGGTCACCACTTCTTGTGCGTGTTGTGTATAGGGTCCAGATAAATGATAAACGATTTAGGTTATACTGAATTATTAGATATTTAATAAAGGTTCACAATATAACTTGGTTATAATTTACACGGTAAAATAGGACGTGGCTGGTATGTAAGCGACTGGCAAGCCCGGTGGGTTCCGGCCGGGCGGAATATCAAAAATGCAATTCAGCGACCGCGTCGCTAGGGTCGCTACAGCGCTAAATAAATGTGGTCCAATGACGTCAGTTGACGTAGAAAGGTCGTTTTTGGCAAACAAAATAATACTAAAGATAAAAAAAACTTTTATTTTGGAACAAAAACAGATACAATCATAAAAATAGTTAAACGATGATAACTGTAAAAGTTAATAATTGTGGCCCAGCTATCAACGCCCGGCTCCTAGTGAGAGGGTAGTTCGTTCCAGATAAGAAAAATATATTTTAAACTATTTAGAGGTTATAGTTGAAGTAGTTAAAAATAAAAAGGAAAAAAAAAAAAAAAAAAAAACAAAGAACAAAATTACGGGATAAGTAACCTGTGGTGTAAGTGTGACGGTGTGTGAGGAAGTGTGTGTGTGTGTGCGTGCGAGTATTTGTTAGCGTGTGTGAGTGTGAATGTGTTAGGCCATTAACACACTGCCACGCACCACGCAGCGTAGCGCGTGAATGCGTGTTTTAACGTTGCTTGTAAGTATCTCCGTTTGTATAGAAAACACGCACAGTCCAACACACAGGAAATGCATCCACGCGCGTTTCATTCAGATCACAGACACGCAACATGCAGCGTGACGCGGTGCAGTGTGATAATCGCCTTACACTTCCACAAGTTTTTCAGTTGCATCATATGTAAGAGATTTTAGCCAAGTATCGTGCCTTTTCTTGCATTTATTTTTGGTAAGATGTTGATCGTTTTCGCTTAAGTAGGTACAATGACGACATGCGCGGCATGGTGCAATGATGCATGCGTTTGTACAAGGTTTTATATCACATACTCGACCTGAACGGCGTCTATTGTTACATCTGGCTGGTTCACAGGGAAGCTGGGTGTGTTTACGTGAGAAACAAATAGCTGTCCGACTGTTAGGACCTGATACTGAATACTGGGTGACACTTTGCTCTCAAAAATTTGGTAAAATACTTAATTTTTTTCTGTCACAAAAACTGCATAATTTAAATCTAAGAAGCGTATGACACGTCTTAATTAAAATTTATAAAAACAAAAATGGTTTTTTGATTTTGCATTGTGTATATTTCAGCCTTTTTAGTGCATAATTTGCATGCATATTGTGGTACTTTCTTAGTGCATACAATCCGATGTCTAATAATAACCATTTTCTTTCAAAATTATTCATTGTTATTAAGTAGGAGTCCTATCTTCAGCATTGATTTGTTAATGACGTTGTTGTTGTAAAGTATGGGCAGTTCATTCATCAATAGTCCACCGAATATGCCGTAGTGAGGTACTAATAAAAAGGGGTATTGTAAAGGCTTCTACATAATAAAGAAATTCGTTCGTGGAAGTTAGGTATTTCTGATTATGTTTAAAATCAAACTAGGTTAGAACTAAGTCCGCCCTTTATTCCATTCAAAAAGTTCTTAGTGATTAATTTACAGGCTTTATGTTTTGGAACCAAAGTACCCCTTATTAATTAGTTTGTCTTCAAACAGTCTACACGTGTAGCGCCGTGCTAAGTCGTAGCACACACTGTGCTACGGCGCAGCTCACCCTGTGCTACGGCGCAGCTCTCTGTGCTACGGCGCATCTCTCTGTGCTAAGGCGCAGCTCTCTGTGCTAAGGCGCAGCTCTCTGTGCTAAGGCGCAGCTCTCTGTGCTACGGCGCAGCTCTCTGTGCTACGGCGCAGCTCTCTGTGCTACGGCGCAGCTCTCTGTGCTACGGCGCAGCTCTCTGTGCTACGGCGCAGCTCTCTGTGCTAAGGCGCAGCTCTCTGTGCTAAGGCGCAGCTCTCTGTGCTACGGCGCAGCTCTCTGTGCTACGGCGCAGCTCTGTGTGCTATGGCGCAGCTCTCTGTGCTACGGCGCAGCTCTCTGTGCTACGGCGCAGCTCTCTGTGCTACGGCGCAGCTCTCTGTGCTACGGCGCAGCTCTCTGTGCTACGGCGCAGCTCTCTGTGCTACGGCGCAGCTCTCTGTGCTACGGCGCAGCTCTCTGTGCTACGGCGCAGCTCTCTGTGCTACGGCGCAGCTCTCTGTGCTACGGCGCAGCTCTCTGTGCTACGGCGCAGCTCTCTGTGCTACGGCGCAGCTCTCTGTGCTAAGGCGCAGCTCTCTGTGCTACGGCGCAGCTCTCTGTGCTAAGGCGCAGCTCTCTGTGCTACGGCGCAGCTCTCTGTGCTAAGGCGCAGCTCTCTGTGCTAAGGCGCAGCTCTCTGTGCTACGGCGCAGCTCTCTGTGCTACGGCGCAGCTCTCTGTGCTACGGCGCAGCTCTCTGTGCTACGGCGCAGCTCTCTGTGCTACGGCGCAGCTCTCTGTGCTACGGCGCAGCTCTCTGTGCTACGGCGCAGCTCTCTGTGCTACGGCGCAGCTCTCTGTGCTACGGCGCAGCTCTCTGTGCTACGGCGCAGCTCTCTGTGCTACGGCGCAGCTCTCTGTGCTACGGCGCAGCTCTCTGTGCTACGGCGCAGCTCTCTGTGCTACGGCGCAGCTCTCTGTGCTACGGCGCAGCTCTCTGTGCTACGGCGCAGCTCTCTGTGCTACGGCGCAGCTCTCTGTGCTACGGCGCAGCTCTCTGTGCTACGGCGCAGCTCTCTGTGCTACGGCGCAGCTCTCTGTGCTACGACGCAGCTCTCTGTGCTACGGCGCAGCTCTCTGTGCTACGGCGCAGCTCTCTGTGCTACGGCGCAGCTCTCTGTGCTACGGCGCAGCTCTCTGTGCTACGGCGCAGCTCTCTGTGCTACGGCGCAGCTCACTGGGCTACGGTAGTGTAGACTTCTACACAAACGTATGGGACATTTTAAATGCTTTATCAATTTGATTAACATCTGTTTATACAGGGTGACTAGAAAAAAAAATCTGCTTTTCCCTACATTTTGACGAGTTATGCGAAGAGCTTTCGTGATTTCAGGTTTGGTTCATAATGATGAGTAAAGTCATGTGTTTAAGTATCTGTCACTAAATTACCAGTCACCCTATATATTTCCACTACTGGGACTCAGGCCTTGATCTTGGCCTTGGCAGCCAGGGTTGAACTAAATTAATTTGTTTATAAGTAATTTATTTAATCGCAGTGGAAGTCCTGAATCAGTTCGTGTATCCGAAATACAATCTATATTTCGTAATTTTAACCAAGGGAAAGTAATTAAAACATCGTTTTAACATATACGCTTTAATTCAATTTTATGCTGATTACACAAATGAGCTTTATGTAAGTACGTAATATCAAAGTCACATTTTTTTTGGAATTACAGAACAATTTACAACCTTATTTATTTATCGATTGGGCTTATTTTACAATGATCGCTGAAGATGAAGTTATCTTTATCTGAAATATATGGTTTCACCAACTTGTTTTTATCGTAAAATAAATACTCAAAAAAACTAAAACATGAAAATGGTTATTTTTGTAAATAAAATGATTAAAACCGTTTTTCGTAGGTAAACAAGTTGGCGAAACCTTTAAGATTAATAATAATTTTATTTAATAATATTAAATAATTAGAAAATACTTTTTTTCAAAGATGTGGACCGGTTCCAACTTGAAAAAAAAATGCAAAAAATTATTGTTTAAAAAAAGTATAATTACGTAAGTACATAATTTTAATGAATAACCACATCTTTTTCATAATTTATTAAACTGACGATTATTACCGAAGTTTTAACATTGACTTGTTTAATTAATTAATTATTTTAATTATCTTATTCATATTGACAATATGTTTTGAACATTCGATTAGCACTTACCGCTAGATGACAAGCTCATATTTTTTTAAATAAAATTAAGAAAAATAGCAACAATAATTTGCAACGAAATAATGATGTAAAACATTTTATACAAGAGGCCTATAATATGAAAAGAAAATAATTTGAACTTCGAGATGGTATAAATAAAAATAAAACATTTATTTTTTATTAAAACTGATGAAAGAACGCAAAGCCTCGATGTCTTAATTTAAATATGAAATGAAAAGAATGCACTTATTACTAAAAAGTTCGTTTTTATATTCTTTATACTAAATTGGCAATATTTAAAGTGATATTTTATTCTCAAAATGGCGTAAAAGTATAAGGCACGGTTTTAATATTTTACTAAATTTACTTAAATGTAGAAGGACGTCAACCCAGCTAATATTTATTATCTAAATGGTTAGTTACTCGCGAAAAAAAGATCTGCTTTGGCACTTTTTCAGTTCATCACACATTTTGTAAAAAAAAAAACAAAACAAAAGGTTTTCTTTTCCTCGATTGATATGTTTTAATAATTGGAATTTTCATGTAAAAAAGGAAAATAAAGGAAATAAAAGGAACTAAAATGAAACGAAAAAATATTATTAGGTTTTATTTTTATTCGAAATGTAACAATAGACTTTTTGTAAATATAAAATCGTATTTTGTCAATGGATGGATTTTCAAATTTGGAGAACTTATGAAAAGGAATTGACAGTCAGTCGAAACTTTAGAGAAAATCATTGCAATTGTTACAAGTTCGATGAAAAGAAAATATAATAGAAAATAATTAAGTATCTTAATAACTTAAAGTTTAAAATTAATAAAACTTTGGCATGTGTATTATGACCGATTAAATTTTGGGGCTGAAATGCTATTAATGTAAAAAAATACAATTAGGTACATAATTATATTATTTACATAGAATCAAGATGGACATAAATTAAAATTAATTGAACTTATTTTTATTGTCAGTTCGCGCTTTGAGTATTATTATTTTTTCTTATTTACATCGTAAAAATGCAGAGAAAAAGTAACTTACGAGTAAAAATTTACAAAATAATAATTAATACTGTAAATATGTATACAGTTATTCTTTGTAAAAAATTACAATTTACAGTTTATAAATGACAGTCGTTCAATATTTGACACATTACGTAATGGGGTATTTTTATAATAGTTAAGTATTTAATTTAAAAGTTTTAAAACGCAATTTCAGAAAAAAATGTAAAAGTACAAAAAGAAAATGTAAGTACAAAATGTAATTTCCAAAAAAATATCTCAAAATTAATGAGAAAAATCGTCAGGAACAACTTTTTAAGTTTCGAAAACCATTTCTAACAATAAAAATGTATTTAACATTTTCTAGAGAACAATTTTAATTAAAAAACGATGACAGGATAAAATTCAAAATTTTTCCTGATTTAATAATTTCTTGTTTCATTCAAAAATCGTATTTTCATAACAATCATAATTATCTTAAAAACTTAATTACGAGAGATCCTTTTATGGAATCAATAAAAATTTGGATTCGCATTTAAGTAATTTGTTCGACAATTTGTAGAGGTTTTTAACTATCAAACTGACAAAACCCTTTTCATAATTTTGTCACGTCATTTTCACAGTTTCATTAAAACTGACGGAAAACATTAGAGAACCCATCAAATGTGACTTTATTCTTAAAGTTACACAGTATAGTAATACCTATTTTTTTTTTTTTTACAATCTAGCGAATACAATCAAATCAATAAATCACCAAATTGTCGAACAACACAAGATCCAGCCTTTAAACAAAAATTAAAAAGAATAAAATCGTACATTTACCATCTAAATGTATTACCTAAAATGATTTTACAATTGGACATTGAAAAAATCATATTTTTTGTTCGCCTATGTCATTTGGACGTGTTACCTATTACAATATGATAAGTCAGTCGAACATTTTAATACAACCTGACTAGCCCAAATTCTAATTTAGGCAACGTTGTCATATCTATCTACGCAATGGACACTAATCGTTTGAGAGTTCGTTCATGTATCACATTCAATTATTTTAAATCTATCTACAATTTTATCTAGTCCGTTTATTTACACTTCACTTCAACTTTACAGTCATAGCCGACTTTACACTTTAAGTTTGTCACTTTACATTTTAAGTTTGTCACTTGACGTTTTTAGTTTGTCACTTTAGAGTTTTTTGTAATTTTAGACGACGTGCGTTTCACTTCTTTTATTGAATGATTCGTCAATGGTGACGTTTTGTTTTTTGTTTTCTTTTTTGATGGTCCCGTATTGTGGGACGTCAGAAGTGAGGTTCTGAACGGTGAGTATCTGATTGGAGTTTTGCGGCGTGCTCGATGATATGGGGCTACCGTACTGGTTGCCATATTTGTGACGTGATGGGTCCTTTAGGATTGACTGGGGCTGCTTTGGCGCTGGAGTTTGGACTAAGTGCTGTAACAAAAGAGGTCTGTTAGAAAGAGTTTCCACACACATGGAGATTAGCAGGGCTAATTTGACAAGACCGATTTTCTAGTTTAAATTGTTATAAAACAATACAGTTTCAATTATTTATATGTAAGTTAACTAGATATTTTCTAATTCCTACTTATTTTTTATATTTTATAATATTTTCAAAAACCTTCGAAACTGGTTTAATCTATTGAGCTTAAATCAGTTTCAATTCAAAATCGAAAATAACAAAATTCACGACTAAATAGTCCATTTCAATTAAGCCCAATAGAAATTCAATCACGTATTTTCCTACGGCATTTACACAATTACGTTCTGGGCGTAAAATGACAAAGTTTTAACAAAAAGTTGAGGATTTTCGAATCCATTGAAAAGTTGTTGAAGATTGGAATTTCAGAGCTTTAGCAATGGAGAGAGAATTTGTTGTTAATTAATCTTAAATTATGAGATCGTTCGTGCCTAACTGGTTATGTAAAAGTATTGTAAGGGAGACGGAAATACTTCCAATTGGATCAAAGAAGTTTACTGGAGTAATACTGGGTATTTTGTCTTCGTATAACGTTTGTTTATTAGTAGTAAATTGCCATAAACATTACTAGGTTTTTGCTTGTATTTTCAGGCGTCTATTTTGTACGTTTACTCAAGAAATGGGCCTGGACCTTTATAGCATGTTAATTGCTCAAAGTTTCCAAGAATTGTGCGTAGAAGTTGATTAACGTGAAAGTTTTAGTTTAATTTTGCTGCCATGCTGGGTCCACCCCAACTTTTAGAAACTGGTTAAAACAGGCTGAACTGATGCGCCAAGAACTACCAATCTGAAAAGCTAAGCTATCAAGATGAAAAGCTAAGCTACCAAGTTGAAAAGCTATGCTACTAAGTTGAAACGTCTCATGTGTCTACCTTATGAGTGTTTATTCTGAAAGTGGGCAACGTTGCAAATATATGTCAAATATTTCGCTGTTTTGATAAATTTGCCAATACTACTGTATGTAAATAAGAAATGTGGCTAGCTAGCAACCTAGAATATTATTAATGAATTGCAATTTTAACATTGAATTTGATGTTGTCTGTTTTAGGTGTAAAAAAGCTTTTTTTTACATAAAACTATATATTCGGTGTTACGATTAGTAATTATTGCATTTCATAATCAATATTTTAGTTCACTAGTAAGCCACATTTCATATTTCCATACAGTAGTATTGTCAAATTAATCAAACCAGGTAAATATTTGACAGCTATTTGCTATGTTGGCCAAAAATTATAAAGTCAAAAATATACAGGGTGACGATGTTGTCACCTGCATCCGTCAATGGGGTGATTCTACCCGCCATACTAAACAACTTTCGCCATGACATTCATCCGATTCGTTGGAAAAATAATAATTTATATGCAGCCTTTTAAAGACTATTTCGATGCATGTATGAAGAGTTTTCTTTTACGACTCGTAAGTTTAGATTCATAGCGAAAGTTGTTTAGTATAACGGGTAGATTCACCCCCTTGACGAATGCAGGTGACTAAGATCACCACCCTGTATATATTTTTCTTATTTAACCAACCTGACATCTCAGTCTTCAAAATCTAAAGGGCTTGTCTAAACATCACACGTCAAAGAAAACGTCAGATATATATCCTATACCAGTATTGTCTGCAGAGGGAACAGTACCTACAATAGTTCATTGTGTCCACCAGGCAAAGGTTTGACTCGAGTCTGCGGTGCGCCGTGCCGGTTGAATATTGCGGTGTGCGTTGAAGGTCTAACTAACCATGTGGGTTGCCAATCACTCCTGCTAAATTAAATATGCTTGCAGGAGTTTTAACCCAATATTATGGGGTTTGAACTCACGAACTCGCTCCGACCACAAAGTTCGAATTACAGCCGATACCATCATTTCAGTCGAAAGACGTCCACTGCTGGACATAGGCTTCCTGAATCCAGTGCATTCCTGTGACCTTCACCAGGTCTTCGTTCAGCCTTGTAGAAGGCCTTCCATCGCTATGAACTAACGCTATATACGGGCGGCGCGCTCACCTGCGCGCAGCCGGGGTGCAGCACGGTGACGTCCGGCGGCGGCACGGCGGCCATCTTGTCGAGCCTCTGGCGCCGCAGCGTGCCGCCGGCTGACTGTCTGTCTAAAGGTAGAATTCTTTATTGTTTAATGTATCTGAGCTCTTTTACAACTAATTGGTTCTCAGTTACACTGAGATTGTGTAAATATAATAACTATGTTTAAAAAGAGTTTGGATCATTTTCTGAATTTCGTAAATATAAATCTAAAAAGTTCTTTTACAAATTAATTTTACTATTGATGTTAGTCGACTTTACAGACTATTGTTAAATACCAGTCAAAGGTATTTTTTTTAATTAGGCTTCTTTTAACAAACCAATTTTTTAATTTACGAATCTACACAAACTTCCATTTTTCTCTGACTGTTGAATTTCCTTAACTTTTTTTTTTATTTGTAGGTCAGAGTCACGTTGTATGTTTATCGAAAATGATTCGCAAGCGCAACAACTATTTATTTACAGAATAAAAATCAATACAGCTCCCTAAGTTCAAGTTACCCGATTGGAAATTAAAAAAAAAAATATATTAAGGAAATTTGAACGTTAAAAAATGAATTTCGTGGCTTATTTCAGCCTCTTAAAGTGAAATTAGCCATTAATGTAGAAAACTGATTCTAGCAAATATATTTCTACTCAATAAAATTATAACACTTACCATCAAGCGCATAACTGTGTGGCGGGCTGGCCAGGTGCGAGGGCGAGCCGGCCGGCGCGGCGCCGTTCATGAGGTGCGGCTTGGGGAGCGGGCCGCCGTACTGCTGCGGGGGGGTCGGCGTGCGGCCTTGTTGCTGGGGAGAAAGTTGCTTGTTAATGACACGGTTAAAAGTGTATCCCTTCAATCGATGGCTGCACCACGAAAAAAGTTCTCCGATTGACTAAACAACAGCTGCGTGCGGTTACAGCAGCTATAACTGGCCATGGGCCATTTAATAAACACCTCTTTGTCATAGGAGTCACAGACAGTCCGCTCTGCAGAGCCTGCATGGAGGACGACGAGACAGCCTGCAGCTCATGTGCTGTTAAACTGATCGGTGGTCGCACTTACAGGGAAAAGTACTTCGGTAACCCAGGTACCCTACGCGAGATTGTCAGTAACACCAAGGCGTTGCTGGTCTTCTTTGAGGAGCTCGGGTGGATCGAATAACCAATTTTTCCCACCCGTACGCAAAATACGCACTTTGACGTAGAGTTGCGGAATCCAACCCGTATTACCTATTACCTAAGTGTATCATGATCGGTCAGACTCAGAAATAACACGGTCAGAAATGTGGGATATGAATGATGTATGATGATTAGGGAGATCAATGACTTCTAAAAAAGGTTGGGCCTGTTTTCAATGTCCCTCACCGGATAAATTAAGAAAGGAACATTTTATTTGTTTGAAATTATTTGCCAAGTTAAGGAGAACTTGATGTTAGGTGGTAAAAATGGCCCAATGCGTTCGTTTAGCGAATGCTGGGCTTTCAGCCTCACGATTTCATACATATAATATCAGCAAGACAAGAAAAATCTTTCAGACATTTTTCCTCTTCCAACATACTACATTGATTTTTATAACAGTTGATTTTTACAACGGAAATAGTTCTCTCAAGTTTATCTTTACATAGCAGTCTAAATTTAAAGTCTTACCTGCTGCAAGTATTCCCCAATCAGCGGCGGGTATGACAAGTACCTATCCGACGCCATGTTGTAATACGAGCCGTCCAATGGCGGCATCGGACTAGGAGCCGGCACGTAATTGTTCTTGCCTGGTCACATAAATTAAATAAATGTTATTATTAAGAAATGCTGATGTTGAAAATCGATGAGACGATGAAAGAAAAAAAAAGAATTATCATGTAGAATTTTAAATCAGCATAGTTTTTTGACAAATTCCTGCCAAAGTAAAACAAATAAACTTTGCTGATACTATAATTTAAGGGTTTCTGCCTAGGTGCCCGTAAAAAAACGAAATATTGTTGTTGTGAAAACCCAAGCTCTTTTAAATAAACCCCCTGAATATTTGATTTCTTCTCCAATCCTTGCCCCATTTTACTCCGGGTCGGCGCTAAATTTCTCTTCTTACACTCTCTTCTATTAATCCCCCACATTGTTTAATTGACTATTATTGTATCAAAACTCATTGATCTAAATTAACATAAATTCACAAATTAATTTAAAAACATCTTTTACTCACCGGCACTTCTTCCAAGCGTACTGTGCCCGCTAATATCCTTATGTCTATGAGGATGCGGCAGTGTCCTGGCGTGGTCTCCATCGTAGACCGCGTAGTTAGGAGGAGGATAGTCTAGCGGTGGAGGGATGACGAGGCCCGTGTCATCCATTAGGAACGCGTCTGTTGTCTGTAGGGGACAAAACATAACGTTACGTATTTGTGATAGATATTATAATAATAGTGAAGATTGGTGACAAGCTTGAAATGTGATTTGATTGTCCTCTGATTTGCGTCATCGTCATTATTTCAGCCAAAACATGTCCATTACTGTACAAAGGCACAGTATAAATATAGACAGTACAGAAACTACGTAGTTAGCGTTCGAAACGGAACACTCACACAGACGAGCTCATTGACGAGACCCCAAGCGATTGTCGCGGTGCTGTCAGGCTGTCAGTTGCGATCTTTTTATTAAAAATGGAGCGTAGGTTATGATTTCAACAAATAGGCCTAATTTCCATACTGTCCATATTTATACTGTGACAAAGGCTTCCCACATAATGTTGTAGGTTTTATCTAATTCGGTATTTTCATCGTTTCTAATAGTAATATTCTTAATTAAGTCCCTTCGCATACTAATAAGCATAGTAACAGGTAAGTCCCACTTATACAATAAGTTTCTTGCTTGTAGAATACCTATAGTAAAATTGAAACATCTGATGACTTGCATAGTATTGCAATTGTTGTGTTAAAAAATAATAATATGCACGACGATGGAGCTTTTAGATGAAACGCCATCACTTCTCTGCAAATAATAATTTGGCATTCTATTCTAAATGGCGATTGAATCCAGAAGTGCCTGTAAAAGCACTGAAATTCTCAGCTTGTCAAGATTTCCTCATAAAGGCGTCATAAAAGTTAAATTCCTTTTCATACAATCATAATGTCTACATAACATACATAATTTAACTTTACCTGACTCAACATGTGCCTAGTCGGCATCGATGGCACCTCCGGTATAGGTGGAGGCTGTCTGTCATCCTGACCCTCATCTTGGGAGTAAGTCTCCGATTTCTCAGAGACGGAACTGAGGGTCTCTCCAGTCATCGTGTCATTGTATGATGATGGTGCGTACATCTCTATTGTTGCTGATTTTGAAGCCTGGCCTGCTTGTTCTGTGGGTGGGGATGAGAAAACTGTTGTAGAGTGATGTAAATGAGAATGTTAATCTAAACTAATCCTAACTATTAATATTATAAATGCGAAAGTGAGTTTGTTTGTTACTGCTAAAACGGCTGAACGTATTTGGATGAAATTTAACATACGGGTAGACCATGACCTGGTATAATAGGACAAAGTATATTTTTTATACCGGTAGTACTCGTACGTTCCCGTGGGATAATTTCTATCTAAACTAATATTAAATGATTATAAATAAAGAGAAGATATTTGATTTTTTGTATGTTTGTTTGTTACGCTTTTACGGCTAAACGGCTGAACCGATTTTAATGAAATTTGGTATGGGTATACTTTGAACCCTGAGGAAGGACATAGGCTTTTTATCGACATAACATGCGGGCGAATCCGTGCGCGGAAGCTAGTGATATATATGAAGCTACTACAGCCTAGACAGATGAAAATCGCTTTCAAAGCATTTCGTGTTTCTAAAACGACTTTCAACAGTATTGAAAAAAGCTTTTCGATAGCTTATGTCAATTTTGACCTTTCTATCATCGTTATCGTTGATAGAATGTCACTTTGTTTGTTTATAAAGTTTTACCATTTCACAAAGTCCTGTTAGTTAATGCAATGTGAACCTTATGTTTAACGCCATTACAGCAACAAGCCAGCACTTCATGAAATAGTTTAACTATACAGAGCTACATGGAATGTGTAAGACAATGGACTTACATTATAACTTGACCCGTGACGCATTTTGTAGCACTGAATTTTGCAGTCTTAGTTTCAATACTAGTAGAGTTCAAAATCGTGACTGACAGAACAGTACTACCAATCACAGGACTACAAAATTCAGTGCTACCAATCGCGTCACGAGTCTAGTTATATTGAACGCACGTAGAAAATCTTCTATAGTATCTAATCAAAAAGAAAAAATTATCATTACTTTATTCCTTTGAGAGAAAAGGCAATTTTCTCAACGATTCAAGAAATTAATGGTTCCTGGAATTTTGAATATTATGAGCTAAAAATACTGCGCTTATTTCTAAGCTAACTACAGTTTATGTTTGGTCCAACAATAATCAATAATTAATGAATCTATAAAATTCTCAATTCAATACGTGAAAATAATTCCATTTTGTTGATACAAATTAAAGGAAATAATACGAGCAAATACAATAATAATTACAAAGAAATTGCTGCTCATTAAGGCACCGAACCGAACGATAATGAAAACCATATCATTAATATTATTGATGTAATTGAAAACTTTGCTGCTATAGAATTGTTTTTACTTGAAGTATAACATCAAGGTATTAAAATTGCACTGATTGTTTGTATTTAATCAAAATCAACATTTACGTGTTAATATATATTTATGTATTAATTTTTACTGCATCACTTATTAAATGTATTTTTACAGATTTTAGTGGTTATAAAGCTCATTGTAACGATATGAATATATATTATTGTCGATATGGTAACGAGCAATGAATTTAAATTACTAAATGGGAAACGGTAGTCATTTTCGTTCCACCTAAAATATATTTCTGAGAACACTAATTTGTTTGCCTTCTAGGTATTTGGTCCCTGCCGTAGCTAGTTTGTTTTTATGAAAATAACACTAAAAAATAACCTTAAACATAACGTAAAATATTAGTCAAGAAATTCAAGTAACTTACATGGAGTTATTAATTTACACGAAAGGTTATGTTCTAACAAGGACAAATTAATTACATAAAACAAGCAGAATTTTGCTTAAAATAATTATTATGTAAGAATTTATAGACATTTTGTCCTTTAGGGAGCAGACTAAGCCTGGAGCTAGTAATATAATTATATTTTTGTTACACTTTATAGGTCACGTTACCACCGCAATGCTTGAAAACGTAGATATATTTATTACTCAGGATTATAAGATTTAAAATATAAATGTTTTTCAATTGTATTAACCATCTTCAGTCAACACCCAACTCAGTTGATTTATCATTGCCAAACTTAATTATTTTTATGAAAAATCCATCATTGATCAACATTTTGGGAAAACTGGAGATGACAAATTTTAAACAGTACGTCTACACACAAACAACATCAATAACAACAACAAACTAACAGTTAAAAAAAAAAGCAAAAATAAAACAAAAACTTACCTTTCAATCGTCTAGATCGTCTTTTCAATACAAAACAAGCAACCAAGGCAGCGTTTATTAACACTAGTATGACTCCAGTAATTGATACGTAAATAACTACAGATTTGGACACATCAGCTGTTTCTACGAATTCTGTTGACACAACATTCAGCTCGCCTACTTCAGATGAAGCTTTGAAAGAAGAGAAAATAAAAATAATTAGCAAAAATAAAAAAAAGCAAAACAAATTGAGATGAATTTGGTTTAGTGTCAGTGAATGTTGAAAAAAAAGGAACGTTATCGAAACATTAATTTCATTAGGTTTGTCCATTTCTGATACAACATATTAAATGGTGCTTTTGCTAGCTAACTAGCTTTAACTAGCTTGATGTTGAAATATTGAAATATTTGTGCAATTCGTGTTTGCTATCGCTAGTTTATTTTTTGTGAAAATAAATATCGTACGTACGTTTTTTTTTGTACTTATAAATAATATGAAATGTTCACGTCACCAGTCCAGTTTTATTTTGTTAAATAAAAGTAAAACAGTTCATAATTTCAAGTTAACATAAAATAATCTAAAAATCTTCATCTATCTTAGCCATGACTATTACTGAATTATTTCTCAATTGAACACAGTCAACAAAACAATAAAACATACTTCATTTATTTAGCAGTACTCAACAAAATTCATCTTCTGTGACAATACCGTCACTTAAAACTGATAAATATACTCTCTCTAACAAAATTCAAGAACAAGTTAGTATTTCAGTGAACTTTTCATGTCGCCCTTGACTCTAATATAATTTTCACGGTCGCTCTTTGTAACTGAAAGCTTCGGAGCCTTCGTTTCAGTAGATATGCTTTTAATGTACCATTGAAGTACTGCCTCGCTTTACAATTTTTTGTTTCATGTTTAATATATTTTTAGCGTGAAATAGAAATTGCTTTTAGTGAAATTCTAAGGAAATTGTTAATCTATATTTTTTGGTGAAAAATAGATGACGGTTTTAGAATGCGTTAAAACTATATTGTGTGTTTAGAATATGCATTTTAAAACAATGTTGTAAAGTTAAATAAAATATCAAATTAATAATAGAAAAAACTTTACGAAAATATCGAAACTACAAGGTAATTTTAAAACTACTGACACAAAACCAAAATCATCACAACATCAAAACGAAAACATCCTAAAACGAACATCCAAAAAAATATCGATTCAAATGCGAACCCAAACCTCGAATCCTCTTATTGGTCCTTTTATGAAGGCAGAATCCGATCAGCAATACATTTAGAAGTATCAAAGCTGTTCCAACTATTGTACCAGTTATTATGAATACACCTGGTACATTGTAGTTGTATTCTTCAGAGGAAGACTGTATTGATGAAGGGATCATGTCTGAGCAGCATGGAAAGATTTGGTTTGGATTAGGGTTGGTATTTACATAGTATAGTACCTTGAAGAACCCCTCAGAGTGAATAGGTTTGACCAGACTTATAAATATTTGAGATTGGAACCCATAGTAACAAACTAAGTGAAATATGTTTAAAAGTATGTGACACCATTAATTTGAATTTTGACACAAGGCATGTTTGATCATTTCAATATAATTTGAATTCAGTACGCATTGCTGGGTATCAAAGGCCTGTCTGTAATATTCATACCACCTTAATATCTTGTCATATATCACATTTATTTTCATATTTTTTTCTTCTTTGAGTAAAAATAATTAAAATACAAATTATATTGTAAACTTACTCAGTGTAGTAACTTTGGTGTCATCAGGTCTGTATTTGCTTTGACCAATTTTGTTGATAGCCATGACGGAGAATACGTAGTCCGTGTTTCGTTCTAGACCACCGATTGTGAATGTGGTGGCATTTCTAGGTACCACATCTTCGTATTTATAAGATTCTTCGAAAATTCTCCTGCAAAAATGAGTTAAGTTAAAATTTTGGGTTTTTGTTTGAAGATTCCGTTGTTGGGGTCAATATTTTAGTACACTTAAATAAATTAAGTAACATCTGTTTCAATCTCATTAAATTAACCAATTATTCTGGCATTCAAAATATCAGATAGGGGTAGAAAAAATATAAGTAAATCGGAAATTCTCCAGTTTCACTTCTAAATAGTTTGTGATTTGTTATGAAAACCCGATTTAAAACGCAAAACTTGTTAGTTATCTCATAATGGTTTATGATAAAGAAAAACTTGCCTGTATCGTATCCTAAACCAAGACTGCAGTCCACCATCGAACCCGGGCACCCATTGCAACGTCACGGTATTATGGGTTACATTCGTCATCATCAGTGATATCACTTGATCTGGAACAAAGAAGGATGGTTAAATTATCATGTTATAAAAAATTACCAGTCTCGCCGCACGTAACTACCCCTCGAAGGGTAGGCAGAGGATGTATACCCTACTAAAGACAATCAAGCAGCATCTAACTTACTGCTATTAAAATGTTCCTAAAGCTTAAACCCAATATCACTTTGCACCTAGGAATCGAATCCAGGACACCAAACCTCGGCAGTTGCGATCGCAAACACTTGACAATCGAGGCAGTCATACATGTGACCTATATTAGGTACATAACATAACATCACGCTGTATTCGCGAAGGGTTGGGCAAAAAGTGTATTTAAACCCGCAGTTCGCCACCTATATTCCTAACAATATTAATGTTTACAAATTGGCTAAGATAGATAATCTTAATAATCTTAATATTAATCTTATTGATAATTTTAATATTATTTGGAATAAGATCTATTAAACTTTTTTCTTACCTGGGGCACTAGTAATATCCAGCTTAACAGATGTCGTAGAGAATCCCAAATCGTTCCTCGCTCCACATTCATAGGAGCCGTAGTCTGAGGAGCTGACGTCACTGATAAGGAGCACAGAGGTGTAAGTGACGGGATCCAGTTTATGGGACTCTGCGAAGTATTTGGTAGATGTGTTGACGGGCAGCTTGGCTCCGTTCTTAGACCAGGTGAAGTTCGGTGCGGGAGCTGATTTGCATCTGGAAGAAATAAGGGGTTAGTTGGTGGCATACGTAGATAGTAAATCGAGCAGTGAATTGCTATTGGCTGATAATGTTGATAGTTGCATAGTTGGAATATGTATGGATTTAATTGACATTTTTGACTTGAATAAAACAGTATTTCATTAGTGTGAAGAGCTGAGTGTGCCGGTTTCCGTAAACTACAAAATAATATGTGTATTGCCTATATAAAACGCGCCCCACTCCGCTCAGCTCCGTACTCAAGTACAGCTTACAGTACAGTAATCGTCTCCACGATTACTGTACTGTTGAGGCGTGTCTTCGTGGATGGCACTATATTTACCTCACATGAAAAATCACCCAGACTTGAAACAAATATATATTTGTTTAATATAAACTGTACTGTGAGCTGTACTTGAGTACGGAGCTGAGCGGGTGTCAACATAAGCACGATGCAAGAAAAAGTCCTAATGAAGGGCAACAAATTCTAAGCCCAAGTTAGTTAATGTTTTTGAACTGAAGACACTTTCAAAACGGTGAAATAAATTGGATATGACTTTGAAATTCTAATTTTATTTGAATCCTTACTGTGACTCTGATACCCACTAACAGCACAGATGAATTGGTTCACTCCACATTTTAGGTATGAAGCTACATACAAGTACGCGGTAGGCTCAACTTGTTGGGCCGATTCAGTGAGGGTAACGTAGTCAGAAGATCTAAGAGTGACGCGATAGAAAGAGAGGCAACTTCTAGGTGAATATAACTGTAGGTAATTAGCGCTGTGTGACCTGAGTTGAACTTTATTGTGTTATATCAAGAGTGGCTTTTTATTTAAATGATTTTGCGGACACACCTGTGACCTGTCACAGATGAATACAACAGATCTGTTGTATTCATCTGTGCTACTCGTAAAAGCAAGAATCGCATTCATCATCAATACACACTAAAGCGATATCTAAGCTCAAAATTATTACCATATCAATTACATTTGAAATCCTTTTGATCCTTTAACATGGTATTAGGCACAGGTGTACTAAATCTAACTGCCTGACTAATCCTTAGTTAATTAAATCTTAATTCTAACGAGCAATTCATGATTGGTGAGCTATATACTCGTAATAATCAGTATTAACCCTGCTTTAAGATTACTAGTGATCTGGTTTGGATCTAGTGATCCTATAATATTAACCGCTCCTACTGAGCTAATTCGGTTGAAAACCTGCGGGGTAATCGTATAATACACTTTCAGTAGCAATGACTTTAATTTTGTCAGTTTAACAACATACATTGCGTTATTTACGTTGTTGAGCAGACAAATTTTCGAACATATGAAGCAATGGATTAGTAATATCCTTCAAAATCATTCAGATTGTGATTGAACGCACGCAATGTTACGCAATTATGGTGTTGGATGAGGCTGGCACAGGAGCGTGGAGATTGACAAAAGCAAAGAGCCATGGTCAAGGTCATTTCCAGCAGTGGGCGAACTCAAGCTGTGGGAGATCATTATGAAGAGTGGGTTTACGTCAATGGTTAAAATTCATGACCTCTCACTCGCCAGTCTGATGTTATTGCCGTTGGTCTATTGTTTTTTTTTTTGCCACTACGGATTTCGCCATGGTAGGACAATGGCCAGTTTTTATTTCTAAAAGCTACTTTATCCAACGCCTTATATATCTTCTATACGTTGAATTATATTGTCGTCTGACAACATTTTTATGGAGGAACTGTCATAAATACAAAATTATTTCTCGGATAAAATGGGGTGGTGTCTCTAGTCTAAAATCTATTAACCTAAACTTAAGGTTTTAATTTAATATATGTAATTTATTGTAATCAATATTTCAATAATATATTTTTTATTATATTATCTAAACTATGAATTACTTGTTTTATTAAATAATTGTGTTATTATCAGCGCATAGTGTAGTGCATGCTGTGCTTTTCAATTTGTTGAAGAGCCCAATAGTAAATATATATATATATATATATATATATTAAAAAGAAAAAGTCTTTATATAAGAAATATTAAAAAAATGTACATTAATAAGAATCAAAATGAAAATAAGGTGTTAGAAAAATTTGCCTAGACTTTCGATATCAAAAATAAGTAAATAATAGTGGTAAAAGGGAATATGCGAGTTAAACTGGCAACTTTAAAAAATAGGTTTATGTATGTCACTCAGTATAGGGGGAACCTAAACCTAGAAACCAGGCTAGTTGTAACCCTTTCCATTCATATATCTTTCCCTCTGACAGTTCACGTCCTCTTTGATCGTAATAACTCAGTCTTATACTCCCCTCCACCTCTCTTACTGTCCCTTATATTCACAATCTTTTCCCTTTTATGATAAGCAGATTTTATTTAATGTCGATAAAAATGTGCATGATTTAATATTTATATTTATTATTTGGTTATAGAAAACCCACGACTATCTACATTATTGAGATACACAAAATAAAGAAAATTATATGGTAAGCACGTGCCACACGTGTTTTTTTATCCGTATTTTCAGATAACAACAGTGAAAAAACAAATTGATCGTTTTGAAAAAATACGCAACTTTTATTATCTTTTTCAATATAACTTTTATATTAGTCGATCTTTATCGACGGCGTATGAAGCCAAGTCAGTCACTAACCAAACGAAAAAAAAAAACATTTTTTTTGCGACCTAATTGGCACTCATTGGGCACAAAACCAGACTGCTTCTAAGAAATTCCAAAAAGAAAAATCCAATAATAATTTCCTAGATCCGTGGTTTGAATACTTTGAACCCACTACCCATGCTCAAAAGTCGCCACGAGGGAATGGCGTGAGGCGTGGGCGTAAACTACTTCAGTTCTTTCTTGACATTTTAAATAAGATAAAGCATTGCAAAAAACCTTATTTAAAGAGTTGTACATGACATGTGAGCACTCGTGGCCTAGTGATAAAGACCGCAACATACGAGTCGTGGGTTCAAACCCAAGCAGGCACTTTAATTTTTTGTAAATTATTTCCTCGCCGCTGATCTCAAAACGGTGAAGGAAACCATCGTGAGAAAACGAAGAACCAAAAATTCGAAGACAGGTGACATCTTCCAATCCGCACTGGGCCCGCAAGGTGAAATAGAGCCCCCACCCACAGAGAGGACATTATAGGCAGATTATAAATAAACATAAATATACACGACATGTGTTTTATTGAAAGGCTCAAACGCCCTATTTGTATCCCCAGTAATCAAATATCACTTACTTGCAAGTCAGCCTCCCGACCTGTCCCACATTCGAAGCCGACTTCATCAGACTAGGAGAGCTATCCAGCTCTGGTTTGAATTTCACCACCAACATAACATCTTGCCTGGATTCACTTCCAATGCCATTGTCCACTACACATTGGAACTTCCCTACATCTTCTCTGGTCGCTTGTTTTATGACCAAAGTACTGGTTAGGTTTCGAGGTTCAAATGTGACTTGGTTGGAGTTGAATTGGTAATCTTTCCGCTCCCAGCGTATGTTGTCCGCTGTTAACGGGTTGCCTGAAAAAAAATATGTTGAAAGGTGGTTTTCTTGTTGAGTAGCTATCAATAGGAATAATAAATTATACGTAGGTAAATATATTCTTGTGTTCGTACTCGTACGATAAGCGAAATGTTATTTATTCTATATTGAATCCCTACGCTTTTGAATTTGGCTGTTTATATTCTGATTGATTTAGTTACTTTCATGTAATCATTGTAAGTATGTTTTGCCCCCATATTGCGTTTGTACTAGTTTTTTTTCCAATGTAAATATAAAAAGTTTACAAAAGCATTAGCAAAGTTTTTTAATATTACTTTAAGTAACTCCATAGCAATACAAAAAAGTAACGATTGCCGGATTATTTTTTCATCAAATAAATAACAAGTTAACATAACAACACGCCTTGTTTTCTCGAAGAGTTAGGCATCAAATAAACCATATTTATTTGTAAAGCCAATAATAATAACAAATAAGTCAACTTACCATTCGCTGTGCAAGATATTGAAGCATCTTGATTAGGACTCAGGACTTCAAGCTGTGTCACAGATTTTATACTCGCTGGATCTGCAATAAAACTCTCATTTAATCTCACTTATTTCTTATTGATATGGAAGATTTTGTCTCATATTTACCTTCAATAAATGAAGAAAAAGAGTCATAAGACAAATAGGACATGTTGTATCAAAGCCCTCAATAGAAGACAGAAATCTTCAATATGTATTATTTGACCTAGTCACGAATCAATTTGGTCCACAACTAGATATCAACAAAATAATAAGTTACCATTAAGCCCTCAACAATATCAAACAAAAAGATGCTCTTAAAGAAATAACTCCTACAATAAAATCGACACAAAGAACAACTTAGTACCGACGTTCACAAGGTATATTAAATCAAGACAAACCTAGTTCTCTCTCACAATTTAATAAACTACATAAAATGTTCTACTTCTATAAAGTATTCAATTTCCTGCAGAGGAAGAACGCTTAAACGAATTATCCATTGAAGAAAGACGCAATTAAACTGCGGAACCTTTCACTAACAGACTGGTTCCAAAAATACTTCTAATTTGTAACCCTTTCCAAGTTTGATCGTCACATTACCGACAATAGTGATCAACAATTCCGTTTCCGAAGCTATCAAGTTTAATGTGGAGGGTATTATGAGCTATCATTATGTTGTGGAGGCAGCAGAGGGCTTAGTTACGTCAAAGTTGTGTTAAATGTTCGGTATAATGTTATTTTCTATGTCGCAGCAAATTGCCTATAGTCTTTGGGTGACATTTAGAAGTGTTGTATTATATTTTGAACTAGCTGCTGACCGCAGCTTCGCCTGCGTGGTCCCTAATAATTTTTCTAAAATAAAAGTAGCCTAAGTCACTCCTTATAACATCAGATATCTGCCAGTGAAAGTCCCGTCATAATCGGTCCAGGCATTTCGGAGATTAACCGCAACAAACAGACGCACAATTGTTTTTTTTTTTTGTATGTATGTACCGTATATACTTTCGTATGTATTTAGTAAAAAGCTGTTATTTTGACATTACAAACATACATTCCAATTTTGTTTATTTGTATTTATATAGATATTTTGTAATGGAAAATCGGAGCCCTTTAAAAGCTATACAGGGTTATTTGTTATATTGGCAAGCCATTAAGCTGTTAAGGAAATGTAGGAAAGGTCATTTGCAACCAAATGACCCCTCATAACCCTATGCCAATGTCAACCATTTTCGAGTAATTTGACATTGTATAAAATGAATTTAAAAAAAAGTCAAATAACTCGAAAATTGTTGACATTTAAATTTGAGTCAAAAAGGGTAATTTGGTTGTGAATTGCCGGCACAATACCAATAACCCTGTACCTATATAATATTATATAAACCATTATATAGTCGCAACCGTTAATGTGGCACATCGATTTTGAGATAATCTTTACTCGTCGTCTCTGTCCCTCAAACATGTTAAGCAATCTGTTTCAAAAGTTTTATATGTGCAATTTACTCCCAGGTACTGTAATTAGTTTGAGGGAATATTGGTTTTGGCAAATCTTAAGGGTACACTAGTCGACGGCTCGAACTCGTTGGTGGGCGTGACTAATATGCATGCAAAATAGTCAAATTATTTATTGATTTAGTATTTATGTATCTAGTCTTTATTTATTTATTAATTTGTTCAGTGAAATAGACGATGATTTATACCGAAGACTTTGGGCGTATAGATATAATGGAAAAACTTCTAGAGGTATTAACACAAAATAAAATAATTTGAACTTTTGAATAAATGATATATCCCTGTACGGTTTCTATCTTGCCATTTTTTTTTCTACATAACTTATTTATTTTACGCCCAAAGACGAGTTAAAATTAGTGTAGAAATATTCAAGTTTCAACGCTCATAACTTCCAAACCAATATCTGTTTTCCAATTCTGCTTCCATACAGGGCTAGATAATGACAAGACAAACTAATATAATTTTTAGTTTTGAACGTACACTTTCAAACAGACGAGTAATCACCATACTACGTTTGTATGGAAGTATGACCGACTAGCGTACCCTTAAGATTATTCGACACACTAACGGAATAAAGAATTCTTAGCATTAAATACTCACAATGGACAGAAACGCTGATATTTGCCACAGCAGCTCCTTGAGAGTTCACAGCTTCACACGTGTAGATGCCTGCATCATGTCGCGTCAGCTTTGTCATGTTCAGCATACTGCCTTCAGATATTATCCTGTCGTCTAGAGGAAAGAGAGAAGAATTAATATTAGTATCTTAATATCATCTAGATAGACGAACAACTATTTTTATTAGTTTGACCTCAAAAGATTTTCGTAGTTAAAATGTTTTGTAAGTCAATTGCTTAATCACAGTTTTGTTAAACAACTTTAATTTGAAGGTTCAGATAGCAAAAAGATTTCAATTTGACAAAACTCAAAATTGAAAGCATTTATTTCAAATAAACCAATTACAGGCACTATTGTCAAGGGGTCGGTCAGTCAGAAAGATGAAGCTAGTTGCCCATTCCAAAGCGTAGTTGGTTCCTATGGAGAAGAACGGGCAAGAAACTACACGGACACTTTTAAATCAAAATATGGTTACAAAATATTGGTTACATCATTCATGTTGAAATTATACATGTGAGAACGATGCAAAACGTTAAAAGCGTCCGTAATAGAAAAAAAAAAAAACAATATCAATCTGCCTAGCCTTTTCCCAACTATATTGGGGTCAGGTTCCAGTCTAACCGGATGCAGCTGAATACCAGTATTTTACATGGAGCGACTGCATATCTGACCTCCACAACCCAGTTACTGGGTAATACGATACCCTTGGTAAGACTGGTTGTCAGACTTTCAGGCTTCTGACGACCCGTAACGACTGTCAAAGATCCACGAATGACAGCTGGGCCAACAGCATTCCGAGGCACGGAGGAGTCTCGGTATTTAAAGATGGTCACCCATCTACAGACTAGCCCCGACAAGCATAGCTTAATCTGATGGATTGACTGATTTGAAATGATCCAACACACGCGCTACCCTCAGCGAGACATTAGAATGAGCATGACATACTCTCAGCCGCCAGGGCACATTCAAGTCAGTGAAAGACATACCCAGTACCTAAATGGTAGCTTTATAGTCACATACATAGTACATAGAACTCACACGTGCTATGCAATCATACTATGATAAAAAAAAAATATACAATGAAAATATAGTTTTTAAAATCTTCAGCAGCTCCAAAAGCATTTTCAAATGCTAATCAATTAGTATATGCGCCCTTGTGGAGCAGGACCAGCATTGAGCTAAGCGTTTTTATCAGCTATGTAATCCCCCAACTTCTTAAAACAAGTATATAAGATAAGAGTTTAAATATAAGATTTAAATTTTGTTTCATTCAGTTGAAGTATGTGGGGAGGTATTTTACTGTAACATTTTAAACAGTACCCCATGAAAGATGAGTCCACTTTATCCAGCCTGAAACCCGGTTGAATTAATTGGTCCTTATTCCTAGTGAAATAATTTTGTCTTGCACCTCTTTTACTAAAAATATGTAGATTTTCCTCACATACATAATATTTTCATAGATATATTAACTAGGTACCGTTATAATGTTAGGTAATATCTTTAAACAGTTTCCTTAGAGAGTCGCGCCTGCGGAGGGCATATAAATTGCTCTGATGGCTCTTTTCTGCAGAATAAAAATAGACTCGATGTCGGCAGCCCGTCTCATATAGAATACTGTACGACATAATACTATGAAAGTAACTAAAATAGACTAGCCTCGCGGTATCTACATCAGTAAATTAACAGTTTTTTCTAACAGCATAAGCTGCTGAATTTAGCCGTCCTGAAACGGATGTTAAATGAGGACCCCATTGAAGCCTTGAGTCGAGTGTGATCCTCAGAAAAACAAATAACCATGGACTAAATCCACATTGTTATCCCACTTTATAGGAACTGTTTAATTAATCATTTCCCTCGTATTTTCACGCCCTTTATGTTCACTGTTAGGTAACTCAATAGCCCGCATGCACACATGTTATACAAATAACCGTTTGTTCATTTCCTAAACTGTTTTAACCTTAATTATTAATATTCTCTCATTATTCATAATTAAACTCGTTAGATTTATGTAGATCTCATCTTTGTAATAAAGTTCCTTGTTTTTCTATTTATCATCTTAATTCACATCATTTTTAATCGAACCAGCTGTCATTTAAAATATTTAAACGAGAATTGAGTTTTCCCGATTTAGATTTAAATTGGTATCCAATTACGAGTTGTCCATTTATTGCTCTATTTGTAGAACCAAACAGTTATTACATATCAACCACATATATGCGGAAACGACGATAATGATTGACCACAACTATTTGTTTCAACTAAATACCATAGAAAAGTGATATTATTTTAGAGGATCCATAATAATATTGTTAATCACAAAACAAACTTTCACAGGCTATCAATTTAGGTTACTGATGCTTGATTAAAAGCTACACACACAACATGATTGTTGACAGAATTAAATTATTTGGTTTGCGTGTTTTTGAATGTTACGGTAATTAGTGTTAATAGTGAATAGCTTTTAAAACTATTTGCATAATGCTAATTTATCTGTTGTAGTTAATTTTGAATTTAAATGAAATTGAATGATACTAATTTAGAGGTACGAGGAACAGGGTGTAAAGTTCACTCATCCTCTATAAAAAAGGAAGGATCCTCCGCACAACGATTGATGTCGGGATCTTGTATATAAGAATATGTTGAACGCACGGTAAACTCTTATTGCGCGATGCAGGATTTATGTGACGTCAGGTTTTTGATGCGTAGTTCGCATATGTTGATGCAGATGCCGCCACAATCATATTACTAAGTGTCAGATTTTAAATTTTACAATAGAAGATCTGCTATAGTTATGTCGTGGCCTATGTGGAAACTCGACCAAATGGGTTAGGTTAGGTTAGAACTGTGAGCAACCGCGTGCGAAACCGAGCGAGCGCTACTTCCAAGTTGGTCGCAGTTACTTGGCTATTTTTACTACACCATGGATAACCTACATTAATGATATGGCCAAACGTCGACTTAAACGTTGACGTTTAAACGATATGGCTAATGTTAGCTGGCCATTTCATGAAATTATCAATTCTAAGATCTGGCCACGACAGATAATAATATACCTACTAATTAGTGATTTTTGAAACATTTAGCTATTATTACAAGAAATTCTAATTAAGCTTGTCTCCGAGTTCTTTGCTAGAAAAGGAAAAAATAAACTAATTTCAAATATGTCTCCAAATTACACTTTTCGGTCAGTCTTTTTTTGACTAGAATTATAATTTAAAAAGTTTTTATGTTTCCAGTTCCAAGAACTATGGTTTTTAAATGATTTTACTTTCTAATGAAATCAGTTTTAAGAAAATACGTAATAATATGTAATTACAATGCTCATTTAGAAGACAGCCCCATACTGGGACATTGGATATGCCTACCACCACCGCCTGCCACTGTGGCTGAATAGTTTGTGTTGTTTTTCTGGTGGATGTAACTGCTAACACTAGTTTCTAAGTCGTGTGTACCTATACCAACCAAATGGACTATATTTATGGCTCCAAAATAAAACTTTTTAATAAATATAATATGACGCCTGCATTCCCGAATGGTGAGGCAGTATTACGTTATACGAGTACGTATGATAAAATAGGAAAATATTAAGTAAGTGTTATGCTGAAATAAAAACAATCTTATACAAAAAAAAAAGTTTGACAAACAAGAGTACATAATTATGTAGGACAACGTCTGAACTGCCTTTTTGAGGAAAATGTGAACCTTCAAAGGTATTTTCTTTTTTTTACAAAACCTCTTTGATATTATAATTCCAACTTACTTCCCGTACTGTAAGAGGACTGCGTGATAGGCAGTCCATCCTTGGTCCAGGTATATGTGATGCTTCCAGGGTTTCCATCAGCTCGTAACACTATGATCAGCGGCTCATTTTCTACTCCAACGGTCGTGTAGGGTGTTGTCTCATCAAATATTGGCGCGTCTAGAAATAATAGTTTGGTTAAGTCTATTGTACTTGATAATACAGTATATCGATTTGTTTTGTTTTATCTCGTAGAAACTGATTTACTGATTTAATCAAAAAACTAAATTTATAAAAGTACTAATATTAGACAAAAGCCTCGAGAAACTGTTGATTTTTAGCAGCTTCAAACGAACTCTTTTATTCGCTACAAGATGCAAATACCAAAAGTAGTCACTTTGCATATCAGAAAAAACGATGAGATTTATAAAGTTTAAACCGTATAATGTTATTGGTTTCCTTACTACTAAGTCTTAGTAATTTCCCTTCACAGACCATATATTAACGAATTTATGTTTTCAAGAGGTTCATGTTATGTTATGTTTTGTCTTTTTCCCTCTTTGCTTTTCTACCTCTCCTTAACATTTTTTCTTCTTCGTTCTAATACTTACATAAAACTTTGAGCGGCAGTGCATCATGGACACTCCTCTGTAACGCCTCGTTCATGGCCTGACAGGTATACACGGCACCGTTCAGATCCTTGGTGATGGAAAGCTTCAGTTCTATTGTGGATACTGTCCCTCCGTGGAGGCCTTTGGTCTTCTTTGGTGGTAGGCCTGGAAAAGAAGATGTGGTTGAATTTTTTGGAAGTGGTCTTGTGTGTTTGCAGGAAAATTAGGTTTCTCAGCAAAAAAATCTTTACTCTATGACGTTCATATTACTTATTATTTTCTGCGTAATATCTGTTTAAACTTATCTATTAGTAATCTAGGGTAATTGTTGACAGAAAATGGTGGCTGAAATGGTAACGATCCAGGGATTGGAAATGCAGCTACTGTTTTGAATTACCCCTTGCATTAACTGTTTACAATTACTGTCGTTGACTCTGGAGATAAATATTCAGAACATAAATTTCATACTGTTAAAGATATGTTTATTTTTATAAAGACAACGATTTGCGTCACACTCATGGACTCTATATCGCAAATTCAAGAGATTCATGTTGGATGACAAAAATTACAGTGGCCATTGCATTTTTAGGCTTTGGTTGATTTGTGATATTAAGACGGAATCAAATCAAACAGACTATTGTCCCAAATTAATGTTGAAGCAACATACTAGAAAGTTAGAGACCATTCCAGTAACTGTACTAGCTACATATTGAAGACTTACTAGCCCGACGCAGCCATGTAGCGGAATCGATTTGCTACGCACGGCTAAATCACGAATGTGTACAGACAAGGGATTTACATACAAAACAGTGTGAACAGAGTCCTGTATTGCTTTGTTAAATTGTCAATGAAGATTCGCTCTGGGTCACTATGAAGAATAAGATTTTTTATGTGACCCTTCAAAAAGGAGGAGGTTCTCAATTCGACCGTACGTCTCAAACTCAAAGCGATATTTCAAATTAACCATTAACAGGCACTTTTGAATTGTTCTGGAGTCGGTCTGGCAGAAATATGAAGCTAGTTGCTCATTCCAGAGCGTAGTAGGTACCTATGGAGAAGAACGGGCAAGAAACTCCACGGACACCCTTTTGAATAACAAAAATAGTTACAAAATGTTGGTTACATCACTCATGTTTAAATTATACATGTGAGAGCAATGTAGAAAGACGTGCACGTTAAAAGATAACATGATGATGCTGATTCATTAATTTTATAAATACTGTAGACTACAATTTTATTTTAGCCATTTTACCTATGAATATTAGTTTTGCGAATATAAAGTAATAATGTGTTGACCTGAATTGTATCAACATTTTGCAGTTTAGCATGGGATCTTGCAGGAACACGTATTAAATATTTTTATGTTAGTAGCGATTTCAAAGGCTATTGTGAAAACGATCTTCGAAATAATAATATGTATAATGTCTTTAATTCCTAGGACTACACATTAACAGGAAACCATAGCGTAATAAGAGTTCATGAGAATTAAGTTTTACAATTACATGAAAGAGAGAAAGTAAAGTATTTATTGGGCCTCGCTCAGGAAGACCAAAAAAAAAACTCAACACAATAATAAAAATATAAAAACAAAATTATATACTTAGAAGTCCTGTGTGAGGCCAAAAGGCTCCTATCTCAGCGTGATACATACAACTACATACATCAAGTTAACTTGAGACATGCTGCACCTGGCCCAATAATTGGAATACGAGCAGGACGATGATGAAAAAGGGTTAGTATAAGGCCCTTTGTATACAGCACGATTTCTTTACGTTACGTCGTATAAACTGCGCCGCAGAAAAAACGTGTCCGTCAATAAGGTTCCATAGGGATCTATACAACACTGACGACCGTGCCTACACACGGCGAACATACCGTAGTTTTTTTACGGCAAGGATAACTTACAATAGGCCTAACACTACAAAAACTAAACAGGTTAGTATAGCCTCCTACTCACCTTGCACAGGTATTCCATCCCGCCACCACGACAGTGTCGCAGGAGGGTTACTGCTTGCTGCGTCACAGAATAGTGTGGCTTCGATTCCCACTTTGAGCTCCTCTGGTTCCACTCGCACTTTCACTGCTTCGGGGGCGACTGTGAAAGAAAAACATATTTTAAGGAGATGTTGAGGATACTAAGTTCAATCAAATTAGGGCTTGGTTTTGGTATGAAAGTTAGCAAAAAAGAAGGAATAAATAATGAATACCTATGTATTTTAACATTTACTTTCATTGTAGATTGACATTATAACTGAGATTCCTGAACACTGCTACTCGTTACCTGGAGTCCATTGCTACTCCTTCTACAATCTCTTTGGATTAAAAATAAATGGAAATTGACAGTAACAATTATTATCACAACCTTTTTATTTTTATTTTTTTCTTTATATAATGTAATAGTTAATTAATAACTTTGTTTTTCAAATTTAATTTCGAATGTTTATGCTGATTTATGTTGTTTTGTAATTAACTATATTTTTATCTTGTTCTTATATTATTTTTAAAGTACTTTTTCAAATATGTTTACTGACCTATAACTTGTTTGTGTGGTTTATAACTGTAAATACAAGTTGGTTATTTTAATAAATAAATAAATAAATAAATTAATTAATTAGTTGGGAGACAGGGTGGTTTTTGGTACAACGGTAAGCCCATTTCAGTTCAAAATTAAGCACAGTTTCCGTTGTCTTTTATGATGTTGACACTTTAAAGTGTATTGTCAATGTAATTGGTAATACGCTCAAAATATTAAGCTTAGTTTTGTCCAATACATTTGAAAATTTATCAAATAATAGAACAGGATTTACATACGGATTTCAAAAACTATATAATACGTGGTTGGCGAAGTTTCCACTACATAAATGCTACTCAAAGGCAGCGTATACTCAATTTGTAGGAGTACAAAATCAGCTGTAATCTTAAGTTAGTCCTAAGTAAATATTAGATACGATTTCTCTTGAATAGTAAGGAGCTAAGATAATAATGTTTTGCAATATCTCTACGTGAAATTTCCCAGTTGTTTCTTCTGCTGGTTTAGGCAACCGGGGATAGGTAACCACGTAACCCATTTATTATACATATTTCGAAATCAAATGAAAGGTAATTTGATTGGCTGTTCTGATTTACGAGAGCCAATCACAACAGCGAATATGTACGAGGTTTGATTTATTGCTCAGAAACTGGTGATAAGGTTTTAGAAACCTAACCAGTGAAATTACATAGCTTTACACTATATTTTTGGGAAAAGGCTAGCCATGACAACAGCAACAACACTTTATCATAGCTGTGAAGGTACTGATCCAATTATATATATCCAAAATTCAAAGAATTCCGACAATTCCCATTTGTTTCGTCAGGCCTCTTAGAGCAGGACTGCAACTGGCCAGCAATGGTGTACCGTGCCATTTCAATCTCTTCAATCTTCTATAGGTAAGCATGGGTGACTGCTGTTAAAGCCGATTAGATAATATAGGTACTTACAATAAACATTCAGTGTGACTGTCTCAAACAGCGGTATCTCAGTAGCGCTGTTGGTCGCCTCACACCGGTACTGAGCTTGGTTGTCAGTCACGTTCGTCAGGATCGAGATCTCGGCAGACACTGAACGCTCAGTCGTTTTTGTTACCGAGTGGATCTGAAACAGAAGAAGCGTGTGAGTATTATGAATGGACTAAAGATTATATGGAAAACTAACTCTCCTGATGAAGTTCCACAGTAAAAAATATGTAGTTTAAAAAAAACTACAACACGTTTTTATTACGCACGTATTAGTTACGATACAAGTACCTATGCAGCTTGTCACTTTTTTAATATTCAATTAAATTAAATTTTAATTCAAAAAGCGTGGAGCGCTTATTAGTCGTGTGTTCTTTTAATTAATTTAAACAAGGCACGTTACATATTTACAGATACTGATAGATACAGGACAAGCTAATAAAAGCGTGTTAAAAACATTGGCCTCGCAGATGAATAGGTAATCGTAGTTTTTATTGTTATCAAATAGGAGGATGATGTTGTCCGTTCTTATTGACTTAGTCCCTATGTCGCCTTTTGTTTCACCCACGAGTATATGGCGACATATACTATGCGAGTATTTCTACATCGCAACATGCTAACTACGCATCAAAGACCTGACGTCACACAAAAATCCTGACATCACACAAAATCCTGCATCGCGCAATTAGAGTTTACCGCGCGTAAATCATATATATAACTTCCCCGACATCAATCATTGGCCAGTTACCCGCCAGACACGACACCCGTCTGGTCGGAGGATCTTCCCTTTTCTATAGAGGATGAGTGAACTTTACACCCTGTTCCTCTTACCTCTAAAAGTATGATGTCTCTTTCTATATTTTTTTTTCCACATTACCTACCCATCGTTTCTTTGGCCCTTCCCTACTCTTATAGCCATCCAAATTCAAACTAAAAATTTTCTTCATCACATAATGTGTATATTATGAAGAAGAATGAGGGATATATGTGATGAGGAAAGAGAATGTGTATTTCCATCACTTGCGCCACTTTCAGACTTGGTCATACATACTCGCATACTCAATCAGTTCATCATAAAACGAAATAGACCAGTCGATATTCGCTTCGCTCGAACATTCTGCAATATTAATATTTTTGGACCTAAATAATTTCGTTTTCATATCGGAACGGTTCGGAAGCTTTCATTGTTTCACTATTAAGAATAGTTTAGTGGACTGGAACGATTCGATATTGATACTCGAATGAATTGTATCAATTGTAATAACTATCTCTGTTGTTTAAAATACTCTACTATCGTGTTGGTATGGGATATTTGAGAAAAGCTGCTTACATCCATCATACAGTACAGTCACGAGTATATTATATTATATCTTACAATTACACAGCTTACGGAAAATTCAAACGATTTTCTCCTAAAGTATTGATATATATTTTATGGTATTACGAAAATAGTTTTATTAAATATTCGCTGGTAGAAAATGCCTATGGTAGTCCTCTACACATTTGTGTGCTTGAAATATTAAATAAATATAATATCCAACCCATAATAATAAAATAGGTATTTGCTTGAAGTTGCAATTTGTATGACACGAGAAAACGCTTCTGAATTTTGTGTAACTGTAAGGTTTTTATTTGAAACTGTAAGGTTTTTATGTGTAACTGTAAGGTTTTTATGTGGAACTGTAAGGTTTTTATGCTCGTAACTGGTACAAATAGTTTGGCTTTGAAGAACGTCTTCATTGTCACTCACATCCGTGGGACTGTTTATAATATTAACGGTCAGGTATTGTACCTATTTTGCCGCCAAGCAGCTGTGTTGTATTCGAATCTAAAGGATATGGGGTCTCAGATAGATTACAGGCAGAGATTACAATTTCATCTCCAAGATAAGAAATACATTAATGATTTTAGTACCGTACCTATCATTAATGGTATCGTCTTTAGAAGCGACTATGACCCACTGGTCACAGTGTAAGTGGTGTATACAATGTTGGTGGCAGCGACCATGGTCGCGGTTGCGGTCGCCAAGTGGATTAAAACCCTCGCGCATTGGGCTACCATGACCGCGACCATGGTCTTATGTTTTTAGTAAAATTGCTAGTTACTGCGACCCTGGTCGCTATTATACATAACAAGCTTTGAGCTAGTCTATCCACTTGTTGACCCCAAGTGGATAGACTAGCTCAAAGCTTGTTCCTGCTATCAAATTTTATGACTCCATGGTATCAGTTTTTCTCTGATAACTCGTACCTACTTGAAAGATAAATAACTTACCTTTTTATCATTTTTAAACCACGTAAGTGTAGCCAAAGGGTTGCCTCCTGAAGATATACACGATAGCCTCTGAACGGTACCAGCAGAGAGGGTAGTCCCAGGAACGTATCCTGTTATCATGGGGGCCGTTGGTGGATCTGGAACAAGAGAGGGAGAAGTTAGAGCGGTTACCCATTATTTTCTATACCGCGGTGGTGGTTGCTTAACTTTGGTTAGAAATAATCGAATTTTTCGAGAAATTCAAATAAATAAACCAAGGATATTTTATCGAAACGACATTTAGACGGACACCTACAAAATCCGTAGAAAATTTATTCGAAAAACAAGCAATATTATTTTCTCTACTCTAGCTCAGTATTTTAGTAATAAACCAGATGGTTTCGATCGAAATCATCCTTATTTTACTCCATTAACCACAAATCAGCCTCCCTTTTAAATTACGCAAGTTAAAGACCCGAGGCTTACCGCTTGAGTGGTCACCCATCAAAACAGAGACCTCGTTCATTCAACTTAACCCCAAGATCGAAAACACAGTTAAAGGAGGATCTCTTTCATTGCCCTGTCATTCCCTTGCCTTAATTATGTAGTTAATAATCATTAATTATCAGTACGAAATGACAGGCTAGGAGTGAGTAGGAGTTGATTGTACAATTGCGATTGAGTCGTGCGACTTTTACGTCAGTTCTGAATAACTTGCGTATTGTAGTCGGCTTAGCATGGAATAAATTAATTTAATTACCTATCAAAACTGTACGTAAAAAATCACCATTATTTGTGTTTGATATTGCCGACGAATTATTTTAGAAAACATAAAAAGACAAATTTTTATTCATACATAAACAGAATTACTCATATGTGAACAGAATAGTAAAATATATTTTATGTTTAGAATATTTATTTTTAAAAATTAGAAAAAAAAAAATATAACGACCATAAAATCTCATTTTGACAACTTTGTCGCGAGTCAGTAACTACCCTTACAATTATAAATTATAAGGAAGGGTCTAGTCACGGAATGGTGATTAAAATAATGGGTACAGCCCTAGTTTAGGGCTGCCCCTAATTGGATACCATGTACGTGTTTGTATAGCATTGTAATTATACTGTGAGTTTATTAGTTTTAGGAAAATGTCATCATTTCAGCGTAGGTAAGTAGGTATGGTGTATAATTTCACATTTCGTTGCAGTGCAGAATAATTTATGCGTGAGTAGGTAGTATGTCTTGGCATTATTTCTCTTATATTAGGACATAAGATAAATAATAAATGTATCAAATTGGACCCAGGTCATGGTCTACCCATGTGCCAAATTTCATGCAAATCTGTTTAGCCGTTTAAGCGTGAAAGCGTAACAAACAAAAAATCTTACTCTTGAATTTATAATATTAGTTATGATGTTACTCAGTGATAATAAACCATTATACTGGTGAAAGAATTTCCAAAATCGGTGTAGTCGTTTTTGACTTTATTCATTACAAACAAAAATACAAATCCTTTCTCTTTTATTTGTGTATAGGCATAGATTTATCATAAGCCTATCGCGGTCACCTGCTAGACGTAATTAATTACGTAAAATTGAGAATGACAACTCTAACAAGATATCGATAATAGCCCTTGATTATTGAAAGCTTGCTTCATCAAAACAACAACAAACGTTCAGAATAGAGAGATACCTTATCCAATTCTTAATTGTGATTAAAGCAGCGTAGTATGGTACTAAAGAAACTCTTTAATCAGAAGTTGGTCAAAACACAGTCAAGGATTCTTATAATACGCTTGCTCAAGACGGGTTGACGATTTCAGACTTACTATCAAGTCCAGGTTCCCTCGCGATGTTTTCCTTCACCGATGTCAGTAATGTTAACCAAGTAATCGTGGATATTACCAGCATCGTTGAGATTCAGAAAGTTCATAGAATGAATTGAAAAAGTCTCATTGGTACTTGTCCGGGTTGCAATGATCCTTATCCAGGTCAATTCCTTATCCCTTAGATAGGCCTAATCTAAGACCGAGATCAATCGTTACAGCATTATTCCTGTCACTGTCGCACATCTGTCAAGCTACAACTGCTAGAGAGAGACGGAACCTTATCTAAGCCAAAGCACGTGCTAAGCATAATCAGCCTATAATGTTGATGATGTTGTTGCTGGGACACAGGCCTTCTCTCTGTGAGTGGGAGTGGGCCGTAATCTACCACCATTGCGGGTTGGTAGATGTCACATGTTTTCCAATTTTTGATTCTAGGACATGCCAGTTTCCTCACGATGTTTTCGTTCACCGTTTTGAGAGCAATGGTAATGAGATAATTTACAGAGTAACGTTTATTAATCTCAACCTAACTTTCTTGAAACAAAACACTGTTGTTTATTCATTAGCGACCCGCCCTACTTCTCACGGTTTTTAGGACTTGACAAAACATCGGGATTTCCTTACAAACTTTCCGCAAAAAATCTCTAAATAATGGTGAAAACTGTATCCAAATCCATTGCGTAGTTTAGAAGAGCAACAACCAGATAAGAAAAACGACTTTAATTTATAATAATGTATAGATGATGATGATCACCCGTGATAGGTGTGACCGTCGTACTGCCAAGTACGATCTCAAGTTCGAACCCAAGGCACGCACCTCTGACTTCTTGAAGCCGGAGCTTCATGAGAGTATTGTATAATTATCACTTTCTTCTAAAACGTTGAAGGAAAACATCGTGAGGAAACCAGCATTCCTGAGAGATATTTCTCGATGGCATGTGAAGCCAAGTCAGCGGCCCATGGGCGGCTTTAAATCTGTAATATCAGGTTAGTCACTAACCACAGGAAAAGAAGAGGATCATGAGTTATGCTGTTGTGTTGGAGCACTGAGACAGCTAGAAGGCGTGATGCAGACCCCGTCGAAGATCGTGGAATGATCTGAACAAAACAAACAACCAGTGGTCCACAATAGCACTGGATCGCAAGCACTGGAAGTCATGGGGAGAGGCCTTTGTCCAGCGGAAGGCGATATAGACTAACAATATAGATTCACAAACCCAAAAATCCTCACTGCGAATCAAGCCGAACCCAAAAAACCTTCAACCAAGGACGTAACCAGAGCCGAAATAACTAGAGATTTATCCAATAAATAACCGTTCGCTGTATCAGATAACGGTTACGGTGATATTCACGTCACGTGCCCACTGCAATCAGGATTCATGCGACAACCTTGGTGGAATATACGGGAGGGAAGTCGGGGAGGGACCGGTAGGAAGATTTTCGGGATGACCTTGGATTTTAACTTAAGAAAACAAATGCGTCCGTTTAAATTACTTGTGAAATTGCACAAGATTCTCAATGAGTAGTAGATTCAAATCTATGGTGCGACAGCAAATATTATTAGGATTTCTACAACAGACTTTAATTTACGATTCAAGGTTTTAGTCACTCCCAGGTACTAATATACTGAGTTGTGCGTCAGATTAACCTATAAAATAATCTAGCCATTAATTTGGTACGGTCTAGGATCAAAATTAATTTAATTTATTTACCGATTTTATATTGCGTGGATTAAAATTTATTTTGATCCACGCATCGTTTTTAAATCGGTTGAATTTCTAATGTCAGTTTTAGATGAGGATACTGTAATCCTACTTCCTACTATCCTAATAGAAAATATTATAAATGTGAAAGTTTTTGTTTTTGAATGTTTGTTACTCAATCACACTAAAACGGCTCCACGGGTTTAGATGAAATTTGGCACACAGATAGTTTATAGCCTAGATTAACACTTAGAATACTTGTCATCCCGGTACTACATTCTTGTGGGATAATTTCCTACCTCCACCCGGGTGAAGCCAAGCCAAGATAGAGAAAGCTAGTTATCAATAAATTTAAGATCAGTAGACATTATTATCTTCATTCAAATTAAAATTCTAAATATTTTATTTCACATAAACCTACATGGGCACTTATAAACGTCAGAAGCTAGGTGCACGGTTCCAATTGGTCGTTTTGATGCCTGTATAAACCAATTGTGTGTTCTGTGTCTTCAACACCACAAAAAAGAACGAAACATAAACTCTTTCAAAACTCTACTAGCCCTCACAAACTTCACCCCCGTATGTTTACAACCACTCACAAAAACTTGCGATCCTAATTTGCTCTCGCTCGTAAGCTGTTTCACGATACTCTATATTAACAAGAAAACTGTCAGAGACTAAAACAGGTGACATTGAGAACTTTCAGTCTCTTTCAGTCCTAGAATAGTCCCTACAGAAGGTCGGCTACATGCAACACGCGAAAACTCACGCAAACTTAGATACGATTCACGTACAGCGAGTGCAGGCGCACTCGCGACCGGCATTTGTTTGAGATCACCGTCATACGCGTCTATGTGTGCGTGCGCTCTTGGTATGGAGCTGGCCTTCTGTACCTACTATTCTGTGTTTCAGTATTCGAAGTTCTTTGACCTCGATGCTGAATAAGTTTTTTTTTTATATTGTTTTGCGAGTCTTGAATTTTGAACTAGTAAAATAAAGGCAGTGACATATTCTGAAGATTTTATTTTGATCACGTTAGAAAAGGATTAAAGCGTAGGTAGAAATGTGATTTGTTAAAATTATTGTGAATTGACTACGATTGTCAAATTAAAATGAAAAAAAAAAAATACAGTGGCATTGTCTAAAGATTTGATGAACGCGAACAATTTTATTCTTATCATGAAAAAATATATATCTTGCTACTGTGTTATTTGCAATGATTATATATTAATTTGATAAGACACTGTACAACAGATTTTAATAAAAACTCAATAATAATTTTCTCTGATTTCATTTTGTGTTAACGGTCGGTACCTCTATCAATAGTATAGGTAACATGATGTTTCTAAGAAGTACCTAATTAGTTAATTAATAATCTTCACAAGTTTTATTGTTCTAATCAATAATTACCTAAGCACAATCTAATTACACATAGTTATTTTCTTTTATATCAGTCGTAATAGCATTAAATGCATATATCAGCCCGTAATGTTGCCCAATGCTGGGACAAAGGCCTCATCTTAGTGAGAGGGAGTGGGCCGTAATCCTCCACACGGGCCCAATGCGGGTTTGTAGATGTCACTGTCTTAGAATTTTTGGTTCTAGGGCATGGCGGTTTCCACGCGATGTTTTCCTTCGCCGTTTTGAGAGCAGTGGTGATGAAATAATTTAAACAAAGATAATCACCTGTATTGGTCTACGAACAACTCTTAAGTCGCGGTCATTACCACTGGGCGACCACTAACACCCACCAATAACTCCCTCATTCCCGCTTTACGAATCTCTGTATTTTTTGTTGTTCTAAAAAAGCTTTAAAATCTAAATCAAAGCGGGCACACTTAATCCACAATCCTATTACTTCTTAGCACATAACACTACAAGTTGAACCATCGTAAATGCAATATAACTGTTTATAAATAAGCAAGAAATCGTGCAAAACGTAAGTAACAGCATTCCAGTATGATTAATGTTTTTGCATGCATATATCACTGATGTATAGACATGTATAGGTATGGTATGGTATGTATGTCATTAGATAGGACTAAGGAAGTGAGTGCGTGGCCGTTGTTTGGTTCGTGCGTATGTTTTTTTGGGTTTGGAAACTGGTGAACTGATTTTGTTGTGGTTGATCAAATTTCGAATTCGGAAATATTGTTAGTAGAAGTCGCGAGTGTGGTATAAGACAAGAAGGGTTATCTGGTTCTTCTTTTCGTATAAAGAGTAGGTACATCTATTTCTCAGTAGCAGCCCGGAGTCTTGATTTGTTTATGGTTGATGTCAATAGGCTAGCTCCCTATTTCATGGAACTTAAACATAACTGATGAAATGTGGGTGTACTATACTGCCCAATCCTTCGAGAAAGTCTGTTTTTATGTGTGTCAAGTAAACAAAAACAAAATGGTTATAAAATTGGTACAAATTCTTTTTTTTTAAATAGAGACTTGTCTAAGACTTCTTCTCATTAAGAGAAGAAACGAGCTTTGATCGTCATGCTTGCTCATTACATGTTTTTAATTTATAAAGCCCTGACTTCCTGTTTTCGGTGTTAAAAACAGCTGATTTTTAAACTTAGATACTTAAAATGGGTACTTATAGGTATAATAATAATAGGCAATAGGTACTTGAATCGCGTTACCTCTTGCATAAAAAAGTGACTTTTCTACATTGTTATTATATCACGAAGCGATGCGCGCTTTACTTGTAGTCTAGTGTACAAACACGCTGTGAATATGGGCGTTAAGAGCATACCGACCATTCGCCTTTGTCTCTGTCTTCTTCTTTACGTGTAAAGAGTAAAGAAAATAATGACACTTTTGTACTTTTTCAATGCTTTTCGTTGTTTTTTTCATCATATTGCTCTTTAAATAAAAAACTATCGCGCTTAAAAGCTCCAGTCATCTATGAACTTTATTTTAGTAAATTAATTATAATATAAAATTACTTATTTAAATAAAAAAAGTAGTAAAATAGATGAAAAAAATACTAAATAAGAGGTAACTTTGCGTATTTATTCTATCGAGACAACTTTATCAAATCGTGTTTCCATCGCGCATGTCTAGTATATGTCCCCAATAATACCAATATATTTCCCTACATTTTCATTTAATTGTTTACTACTTCAAACAAGCTTAAAAAAATATGTTTGTTTGTAAAAAAAGCTCGGCTCTTAAGACGAGTAACTCCTGCACACATCAAACACACGCACACACACATCCACACTTTCGACTTCGCCATTGTTTCAGACGGTCCCCAGAGCTAAATCAAAGCGCGCGTCGCTTCTTGAGATAATAGTCCTATACTAAGTAGCTCTAGTCAATATAAAACTCGATTCCAACCACAAGAGAACCCACGTTCCACTACATGTATATATACCATTAAATATATGATTAATATGTATATTTGCTTCAATACCGACTAATGTGTTCACTATTGTGACTTGAATATCAAACTCAGAACATGATTTCAGTAAGTAATATCACCATTTTCATTCAACCTAGTTTCTCTGCCTATTACATAGGTACAGGCGGAGTTATTTGAAGGTACGGTTTTTCAAGGCTTATAACTAGAGATCGGATATTCGGATGCGTATTTACCTAAAGTTGAGGTGTTGGCTATTATGGAAAGCACTTTTGTATCGAAAAAATCCCGGGATTCCGGGATCGACAGATTTAGAGTTCTGACTATAGAAATGAATGTATATTTACTTACGTTCAGGTGTTGGCTATTATGGAATGAATATTAGGCAATGACAGGAATAACGCTTAGCCTAAGTAACGTTTATAAATCTTAGCCTGAGTATATTGATTGCTATTGGACAAATCTAGATTCCAGAATATTATAAAATGAAAAACAATTCCAAATACTTTTTTTTTTACTTCTCTTCTTTTCGTGTGGTATGTAAACTAACCTGGTGTCAGAGTTTTAAAGCCGCCCACGGGCGGGTTTTTTTACTTTGCCCCTCATTAGGAATTTCTCCTGTATCGTGGGTGCTTTTACATACATTTAAACTCACATACACAAACAGCCAGACCAGGAACAACTAATTGTAGGTCATACAAATATTTGTTTGGTGCGTGAATCGAACCCGCAATACGCAGTGCAGCAGTCAATTGCTTTAACCACTGCGCCAACCGTGCCGTATTTACCCGATTCGGTGATCGAATCCAGTCCCAAGCTCAGCTGTCGCACTTGTGATCAACGAGGTAGATATAATTATTATGCATCATTTTAAGTTACAGTCCTGCCATCGATTGAATGCTTTGTTGACACAGTTTCATACTAACGTATATTTTTTTGCGAATTTGATCCTTATTACTACTGGACTTTGTCGAACTCACTAAAAAAAAAAAATGTGTCTGAGATTAGTGCCTGTAAAAGTAACCATGACACAGAATACACAACAGGTATAAAAACAAAGCTTCTTGCTTAAAAAGTCATCAACAAATTCAGCTCCATACAAACTCTTCCATCTCAGCTTATCCCATAAAAAATAGCATGCATTATGTTATAACAATCAGCGTATCCCCCATGAACCGTCTTCACAACTTCAATCGGGCATCAAACCGGTAATCTGTCAGGTTATCGATACCATTAATCATTGAGATAACAGGGTTATCCTCGAGAGAATCAGCTGATATGACGGAAGGGATGTACATTTATATTATTGATAAATATTTCACTGCTTGATTAGCTATAATCTTATTTATACTAATTTCAAACTAATATTATAAAATAAAAATACGAAAGCAACAGTCTGCCTAACTTTTTCATGCCTAAGCCGAACTTTAGAAAAAATATTCATTAAGGATATTCGAATAGAAAATTATGAAATACAGAAAAAAACGTAGATGGAGTCGCGGTTAACAGCTAGTAATCTGTACAAAATATTGAAGGTGTGGAGGAAGTGAGCAAGCATGGCTTCAATGCTCGTGCCTTCTCTTTAGGAGAAGAGATCTTTGACATAGGTACAATGTGAAAAGTACAACCTGGTTTTACTCATTAGTATATATAAAACAAAAGACAGTCGCTTCACGTTTAGATAGGTACAGTGCGTTCATTATAACTTGACCCGTGACTCGATCGGTAGCACTGAATTTTGCAGTCATGTGATTGGTAGTACTGTTGTGTCAGTCACTACTTTGAGCTCGATTAGTATTGAAACTATGACTGCAAAATTCAGTGCTACCAAATGCGTTCCAACTGGTTTCAAGGCTTTAAACGAGTTTTAAGTAATGCTTGCGTTTTGAGTTTCTGTAATACGGGCCTAAGAATGTAAAATTATAATGAACGCATTATAAACGCAATAAACTAACAAGTTATGATGAACGCATTGTAATACTGCATCTGGTTAAGTTCGAAATTAAGATCATTTGCCTAAATGTCTAACTTATTTATGTGGGACTACAATAAACCCGTATGCGTCAGCCTGCTTCACTTCTATAACTGAACATGGTACTGATCATATTCGCCATTAAAAGGATGCGAAATAATATCAAAAATCCACAAATATTTAACACGAAATGGGAATAAAACAAACCACTGCAATACTACTTATTTAAATACAGCTTACAACACACTTTATTCTGAAACTTTACAGCTCCATAAAAAAATCTATAAAAAACAGCTTTTAAAAACCCATACAACGGTATTTTATCTGCAAAATATAAACGCGAATGGCACACAACAAAGTACATTAAAACGCAAAATTTCAGGGCTGCCCTGCAACAATTATAGCCGCACTTGTGACTAGGGATGTCGCCGCAGCTAACAGTTGAGCAATTAATTCGTGCGATGTCCACAGTCTCATTACTTTAATGAGGGGAACGTGCTGGACGGCACAACCCTACATATAAGGCTGTGCACACAACGATTTAATTTAAGTAATGGAGTTTTTTAGTGCTTAGATTAGATGATGTATTTCGCTTTTTTATGTGTGTGTGTTTACGTAGATTTATGTATGTTTTTAGCTTTGTTGATAAGAGAAAACTAACTAAATAGAGTGATTTTGTGATACTAAGTTATGCAAATTGAATCTGCTTTTTAGTAAAGATACAAACAGAATGTATTTTGTCGCTATGCTAGTGTATTTCCACCGGGGTAATTGCGTAATAAAATGGCAATTGACCCCAATGACTTTCATTTTCACAGTTCAGCCATATTCATTGTGTTATTTACGTTGCATACGAATTTTTCGAACCTGTTAAACAATACATTAGGATTATTTTTTTACTCTTGGATTGTTATTGAAAGTATGTTATGCAAGACTGCAGCCTATTGCCCATGTTTTAAAGTGATTATTGTGGACTCATTAGTATAAAATAACCTGTACTAACAACGGTAGGTATTAGGCGTTTGTCTAGCACATAGTCAGCTTCGCTACCAAGTTGCTGACAGGCTAATCCAGTTACCTCGTAAGAGCAAAATATTCTTATACCAAGAATATAGAATCAGGATTAGCGTATGAGATTCTGCAATGAATTTACTCATTCTGTTAATAATATTGAAAGATATTATTTCTAAATCATTTCACAATTTGCAAAGCAATAAAATCGAGATAAATAATATTGCAAAATTCATGCTTAACTTACTCCGTTGTTCACTTACTTTATCTCTGAATAATATTCGAGTACTTACTGTCGGGGTCAGTCATTTTTTTTTTTTTTTTTTTTTTAAACACATATATCACATAACATCACGCCTTGTTTCCCCGAAGGGTTAGGCAGAGGTGTACCTGTAGTAGGTACACCCACATTTCGCCAGTTATGTTTTCAGTCCCATGTAATAGGGGGCGAGCCTATTGCCATCAACCGGGCACACATCCAAACTCCGAGCTGCTACTGAGAAACTGCAGATAGGAAAAACCGAAAAATTCTAATCGAACCCAGGACCTCATGCTCAGTAGTAGCGCTTGCGACCACTAGACCACCGAGGCAGTTTAATAAGTACTTCAATTTACATATTTTTTTTAACAAGAACTAAATAACCCGAATCCTACACACAACTTATAATACGCCCTTAATCAAATAAGTTTGCTACAAAAACTGCTATCTATTCAACTCCGCATGAAAACCCAAATGTATACAAATAGCGTTGTATGTATACAAGACGGGGCAAAAAGGGGGTATTATCGTAGTCCCCCAAGAAAGGGGGTCAGTAAACAACATGTGAAAAGGTTTTTTGCATCGTCACCTTGGCAGTGGCCTAAAAAGTTAGGCTTAAGTTTAGGTCTGAAGCGAGAAGCTGAATGTGCTTTGAATATGACCTATTTTAAGGTCTTGATCATTTACTATGTTGAGTAAGAACGTCTTTTAAAAGTCAATGATTTAGATTTCTAAACTAGATCATGCCTGGTAATAGGCTCACCCCAATTCCTAAGGACTTAAAAATAACTGGCAAAAAGGGGGTGTATATAAGTATAGTGCACCTCTGCCCAACCTTTCGGGGAATTACAAGCGTGATGTTATGTTATATTTATGGTGCCGTTGCTAGCCGTTTTTCTGGTTAAAAATTATTTGGGGACTTATTACGAGTTTTCATTTTCCCAAAACAGACAAAGTGGCAAGTGATTTGACTTCATTAAATGACGAAACAAAAGGACTTGAATTAATTAAAGCTTGCTAATTAAAAATACGTAACAATAATTGCACTGTCCCAAGAATTTTTCCTGTATCTATGTACACTGCGTTCACAGACAAATACTTTTATTTTAATACCGTATTCGTACTACTAAAATCATTAACACACTACTGCAAAGTGCCAAATTTCTAGTTTTCCACTCATATTAAGATAAACGTTATATCAGCATACGTAAATCTGTTTCCTGGCCCCATCTCAAGTTTGTGCTGGGCAGTGGACCACTGATACATTCTGCTAATCTGTTGGATAGTGGGTCTAAAGCATAGATGAAGCGGAAGAAAAAATTAAGGATGAAATTATCATTTTTTGAGTTTAATAACCAGGTGGTGGAATTGTAATTGATGATAAAGTCATTTTAAATTTCTTAAAGCAGTCTTACTCAAAGGATTGGTGACAGAAAAGCAGCTAGTAGATTTACAACCAAAAAAATACCAATAAACGTTGAAGTAGTTCCTCTAAATCACTTCAAAACCACAATCCCTCAACACACTTCAAAATCACTGTCCCCCAATTAACAAAAACCGCTGTCCCCCAAGTATTTACACCAGCTCCTTAAGAAATGATTAATGTAGGGGAGATAACAACTTGGCTACTACGCTCAGCATATGTTTGAATGAGACACAAGATTTGTATAGGAATGTTTGTTTAAGGGGCGGACCTTGAAAGACCTGGCTTTTGAGCTACTTTTGGAAGGTGAATTATATTTGCTTAGTCAGTCGGTATGGAATAGAGGAATAGGGTATTAACAATTAATTTCCTGATGTTAGGAGTAACTGAGCCACTAAGAGTAGCTGGGATGTTAAGAAGAACAGGTGTATAATATGTCAACCTGTGCTGGGCATCTTGTTATACAAAACAGGTACTTACTAACAGTGATCACCATGATTGATTACTGGCGATTTCAGATGCGTTATTAAGGATCAATATAACTTGACTAGAAACAAGAAAGACATACATTGACCAATTATTAGACCTAAATTTGTATAGGTACTGTAATAAAAAAGTATAAAAATAAATAATAAAAATAGTCACATTATATCTATAGTAAAACGCCAGTAATGAAATACCTATTAATTCTGCTTTGTTCTCACAGGCTAGTTGGCATCATCACAATAGAAATTATAAAGTGTAGTGATAAAGCAATGAAAGTATTCCTACAATTCCTTTTGATCTCTACAATTCCTTTATATAATTAGTGGGGACTAATTTGAAATTACATTAGGGATAAACTGGGGAAAACAACTATTTAGACCATCAGTTGATAATAAACAAAAATTGAGACACCTATTTTTTGCTTTATCGTATTAATTAAAAAAATGTTTAGTTATAAAGCATTAAAGTTGGGCAGTGGGAGCTCGCTACCTCACAAGTCAGTATAAAATCTACCAGGGAGTGACGTCATGCCACATTTTAACGTATTGCCTACTCGATGTATTGCCGTAATCTTATCATTTACTCTCCTCTCTTACTCATTTACAATTTCGCTCTACAGCTAGTGTAAGGCCAATTGTTTACCTATGAGAGATGCAGTTATATTCCAGTCACTGAAACTGCTATAACATAACATCGTGCCTGTCATTCCCAAAGGGTTAGGCAACTGTCATCTCGTATCTTACTACTCCAGTAAACATAGATCGATGCATATGGTGGATCAGATATAGATATCTCATAGATAGATCCATTTAACCCTGGATCACTAACCATTCGTAAAATAGACGACGCGTACGTTGCACATTTAATGTTTTGATTAGATTCCGACTTCGGCCACCATTGCCGCTTCTAATACCTTCCTGATTCACATCATTAGTGACCCGCAATGACTCAATACGGATGCACGTTTTTTAGAACGGGATGTATCGTATGATAGTCAACGAAATTTGAAGTAAATCATCGCGGAGATCCTGAAAATTTTAGAATAGATCACGAAGGTCCTAGTCAAAACGTTTCCAGAACTCGCAAAACTTGCAGCTGTAAAAAAACTTCGTATAACCACGAACTTCTGTAAGGGCTGAAAAAAGCGATTTGCAGGGAGCATATTATGTCTATGAGCAATCTTTGTTCAATGTAGGTTTTTCTAAAACAGATTGATGTTATTGGATAAAAAGAGTGACTACTGACTGAAGACTGCTAATGAAGATCTTTTTGTGTCTTATATGAAGTTAATTAAATACATTTTGATGTTTTAATCCGTCGTATAATTTACGAATGGTTAGTGATAACGTTAGTCGAAATTAAGGTTAGTGAGCTAGGGTTAAATGAATCTATCTATGAATATATGACATAAAATAAACCATTCATCCTACAAAACTCAAGGCCAGAAACACCCAAACACCTCCAGGCAAACCTATTCACTCGCAGTAAAAACGCAGCCATTTCATTTGAAGTCGTGGCCTGACCTCAAATCCAACATGGCGGCCGAATTAAACATTCAAAAGCCACACTAGCGTTATGTTAATGAAGAACGTAAAATAACAGCTTTTAGAAGTGTGACAAAAAGGTATATTATTAGGCAGTTGCCTAGGGGAAGAGAGAGCCTATGTCAACTTAAGACTAGGTAAATAGATCTTGGACCTTTGCAAAGGTAGGTACAGTGGGTAAATCTTCCATACCTTTTCTATTCAGTCCTGGTTTTGGGATGTCGGATATTCAAGGCAAATGTAAATGGGTAGGTAAGTAAACAATTAATGTTGATTTTGATCTTTGTTCAGAATATCTGTTATCAAATCTTATGTCAGTAGCCTAGCAAATAGTTTGGTTAGCAAAGTCTGGAAGGTAAGTATACATAGCTCAATATAGTTCACCGAATGGAGCCAACCATTTTATTTAAATGCCGACAGAATTATAAATTATTTTCATAATTTTTTGTAGAATTCAAAATATACTTAGCCAGAACCTCCCAACTTTTTCCAAATTTTAAACCAAACACACACATCGTCCCCCATTTCCCCCATCCCGCAAAAACCTGGTACGCAAACTTTAAACCACTAAAAAAACGACGGCATAAATCCGTTGCTAGACCGAGATGGCAAATAAAATTCCATAAGAGAGAAAGAGACAGCACCAGCAGTTTAAAAAGCTGTTTAATCCGACCTAGGGTTTATCGCGTTAGGCCGACGGAAAAAATACTGGGTGTAATGAATTTACAGTCTAGGGTTCTGTTGGGTAAGCCTGATTTGAGATCGATTGGTTCTCGACACTGTTTTTTTTCTCATTCGCCACAGATTCAGTGAGAAAAATAAATAAAGTGAGTGGTTTTGTACTTCTGTCTGTTTACTATTGCGTATAGCATATATATTATGTCATTAGGTACAGAGTTAATTAAAGTTTTCATTACATTTTGTCGGTTCAAAATAGACACCCAAAAATATCGAGGAAACAAAAAACAATAACTTAGTTTTGCAACCAGATTCAATTTATTGACTTTTGAAAACACCTATTTAATTATTGTAATCACAGGCAAGATAGATACACATAATATGATTTGTTTTACGCAAACAATATTGTAACACAAATCAATGTAGGTGACTATAGGTACACCTCTGCTGAACCCTTCGTGGAATACAGGCATCATGTAATGTTATATTAAATTGTAACACGGCTTGGGAAGTTGTGCGTTAACGTAAACTTTTTAAACTAAAACAAAAGTAATTCATCATCCTCACGCACCTTGCAAAAGCCCCGATATATTATGTATGTATCCAAAACTACCACAATGGATTACACAATTTCCCTACCGTACCCCAAAACGCCGGCAGCGGCCGTGACGTCAGCTGCGTTTCCGGTTCCGCAAATATTATGATAATTCGCACAGACCGGACGTTTTGTCCGTTGTTTATATAGCAATAGTTTTATCATTTTATGTATAAATAGCGGGCCGCCCCTGCTTCGCGCGGTTTTTACGACTTGACAGAACATCGAGAATTTTTAGTTATTAATAAATGCCATCGTGAGAAACGTTAGTTTATAATCTGGTATTATTCCCGTTAAATTATAAACTGTCGAAAAATTGTGAACTGGGTGAAATATGTTTGGTTTTGGTTAGATTTGCGACCAACCATGCGCGAGCCGAGCGAGCGAAGCGAGCGGTGCTCCGGCAGCGGCCGGCGAGCGCTACTTCCAAGTTACTCGCAGCTAGGCAGGCTATTTAGTATTAGCGCAAGCAAGTTTAATACCAGTTCACAATTTGTCATGTTCACAATTTTTTCCATGGATAGATTATAAACTATTGAAAAATTATGCGTTAATTTGTAATGGTTTGTTGCAGTTTACATTTTTTTTCGAATCGATAGATTATAAATGACGAAGTTCAACATTATACGGTGTCATAAATAAGTTAAACAGTAATGTAGTCATAGGCAAACCAATCGGAATAAATTCTTTAAAATATGGTGAAAACCACGTGAATACGACTTAATTTATAATATATAAGGACTACCGACCCGCCCCTGCTCGCACGGTTAAACTAAAAACTAAATTTCTTTAGTGTAAGTAAGTTCTATACCTTCCGGAATACATTGTATAAATGATAGTGAAAACCAAAGAACAACGCGGTCACACAGACAGACACAAAATATAATTGAATTCATGAATTTAATTTATAATATGTATTATGTGTATGTGTTTTTAATTTATATATATATATGATAAAAAGATAGTTGGACGTATTCCATGGTTTGGTAGTTTCACGGTTCAATGGGTTTGTTATGTCACTGGGTCAAAGGAATGTGTTGTTATTTTTTTTCGGTGCGTGGTGTACCTGTTCTCGATACGTCAAAGCATTTTTGGAATACCACAATACGCTTTTTTATTGGCCTCATATTAACAATATAACACCACATTCCCAGGAGGGATAGACAGTGTTTATTATAACCAATTTACAGAAAATATTATAAATATTGTAAATGTGAGGACTGTGGGTTTGACATTGTCTGGCAGTTTGAGTACTTTATGCGGCCAACCCGTTAATGTTCTTTTTTGGTGTTGTTCGTCGAGTCGTTGAGCTCTTTAAGTTCTTAGTTGAGCTGCACGATTATTGATAAATGCGTGCACTGCCTGGAGAAGTCAACTAATATCTGTGTGATTCTTTCCTCAAAAGACCATTTCAGACAGCAATCTGCATGGTCCTCACTTAAACTGATCAAGATTATGTCTGGACTTTAAAAGAGACTGTGACCTCTGAGTTCGTTTCGGCCTTTCTTCTCAGAGCAGTCTATTATCTATCTAGTTTTAAAATATGATTGACATATGAAAGGATTTGTACAAACCCACTTACAGAATTAAAATCATTAATCATCTATCATAATGTGCTTGGGACAATTACTCCTGATAGTAGGATGGATGGATGGTAACTAATAATTATTCTTTAGGTACCATATAAACACTGAAACATTTTAACCCCCATTTCAGGATAGGTCAAAGCTACCAAAGATCGTGCATAACCACATACGATTTACAAAGCTCTCCCGCTTGACCACAAGGGGTACTAAGGGGTCTAACTCCCGACTAGAAATGATTTAAAGGGTAATCTTAGTTACCACGAGAGCGTAAGGGTTAGACCACAACTGATGGAGGGGCTGTTATGTGTGGTAGGGTATATTACCCATGGTCAAGTTTTGATTCGAGTTTATATGGTTTTAAGATTGAGTGGGGGATGTAATGGGGTTGTAATAGGAATGGGGTACAAGTGTCCATAACGTGTTTAAATATTCCTCAATTCTGGAAGAAATTAAGATGCTTTGATTATGAGTGTTTCTAAAACATTTGATTCTGGATTTTCTTTCCTGTCTAAAATTAAAATGTGACCTCTTCAAAGTGTTTATTTTATGAACATATTTTTCATTTACTATCAGTAAGAAAATAGTTTAATTTTGATATAAAAATGTGATGTCCAGAGTTTTAACTATCTTCTACCTAACTTTATTAGGTTATTAATCGTCTAAGTTAAAAATCAGTTCAATAGACTTTACAATCCAACTTCCAATACTAACTTTCAATAAACAAATTCAAAAGCAAATAAACAGAAAATTCCTCACTCCAAATATCCTCAATATCAAGCGCATTGCACTAACTTAAACAGCAATAATTCAACCATTCCACGAAAAAACAACATGGCCGCCCGAACGCAACAAAATATTGAAAGAATTTTAAACCTCAAACTCGTACATGTGTTAGGCAAAAGGAATTGGAGAAATTCTCTGAAAAAGAAATGCTGAAACGTTGGCCGTTGCATTTTACAAAATATTTCAGTTTCCTGCAGTAAGTAGAGCGTTATATTTCCAATTATTTTAGTGAAGGGTTTTCCGTTTTAGTAAAGGCGTTGTAAGGGTTGATTCCTGAGTAAAGGGAGTTTAATGTGTGAGCTTTCGTAAATGAAAGATTTAACAGGTTAGACAATAGTTTTATAACCTGAACAACACTTAAGCAAGTATAATCGATTTCTTTGAATGCGAGACTTATTGCAAAAGTTACTAAATATTATGATTATGAGAAAACAGTCCCGTTTACTTTTATCATAACATCACGCCTGTAATCCCCAAAGCACACCATAGTACACACATATTTCGTCAGTTATGTTTAAGTCCCATGTAATACATGGCGAGCCTATTACTAACAACCGGGTAAAAATTCATCTCCGGGCTGCTACTGAGAAATTCCAGATGAATAACCGAATAACACTTTGCCCGACCCGAAATCGAACCGAGGACTTCATGCACAGCAGTAGCGCTTGCGACCACTAGCCAACGAGGCAACTTCTTAGAATATTTTTGATCATTTTATCCACGCCAGAACCATTACAAAAACCTTTCAAACTTAATATTTAAAAGTCACCGCACTACTTCCAAATAATATGTGCTTCGTTCATACACGCTGTACATAATATACAGGGTGGTTCTAGATAACGCCACAACACGTTGTGAGTAGCACTACGTTTTCAAGTCACGTTTCCTAAGGGTTTCGAGTTGACGGAGTTATTATAAAGTCAAATAGACTCCTGATTAAGATACCATGTATGAGAAAAATAGCGGAAAATATGTGGGTAGGGATGTAATTACTGTGGTATATAGTGGGGGTAGGTGATGTAACTGTTATGGGGGTGAAAGTTTTATATTAATGCTCAGGTGTTGTCCGGGACTTTAAATACAAAAAACAGAATGTTTTCAAGTATTTTTTGGAATCTCGATGGTGGTTATCAGAATCGTTGCTTTTATTAAGCCTCTCTCTAGTAACGGTTTGACAAACACACAGGCGGCAGTTTTGTGGGGAAACATGCTGCTCACCCGATGGTAAGTATATAAGTGATACTCTGCTGCCATAGTATAATATCACATGCATTGCAGGTGTGAGCTCAGGTATGGCCCTGAGAGAACGCTATATTCAATATTTTATAAAATACAAATAAATAAAATTGATGTGTCTGTTTGTAATGTCCAAATAACAGCGTTTTACTTAATGCACAGGTAAGTTTATACGGTACTTATAACACAAAAACAATTTTTAATTTTATTTGTATGTCTGTCTGTCTGTTTGTTCCGGCTAATCTCCTAAACCGTTGGACCGATCTTGACAGGAATTTAACTAAGCAGAGAGCTGATGGTATAAGGAGTAACTGAGGCTCCTTTTATTTTAGAAAAATATTTAGTCTCTCTATACTCATTCAATTCATTGCGTTCCACAATGTGATCTTGGGTGGTAGGTTTTACAAAGACATGCTTACTGTGTACCCTGTCGGGAACAGCAAAGTAGGAGAGAGAATGAGAGTTTTGTTTGACAACTTAGTTGTTATACCTACTATACAGTGTTTTTTTTGACTGAAAATTGGAATCCGCATGAGACATGGGAAAACAGTCTTAGGAACCATTAACCCTCTTTTCATGTATATATAAAATAAGCAAAAACATCACTTGTGCCATTAATTACATCGGTACCTACACCCTTTAAGCCGGAACACGGCAACGGCGCTTGGCGTCAAAATATGAATGGTAGCATTGCTTTCCCGGGCGAGTTCCTACAGAAAGACATGTACTAAAATTCACAGCATACTAAAAGTTGCAAAGACAATTTCCATTTACATTTCACAGCAAGCATACCGTGACAACTGGTAAGCTCCAAGCTTACCACGACTTCAACCACTCTAGTTCATAACAGTCCAGGAGCTTGTAATAGCTCAAGGAGTGACAGTTAATCCGTAGTCGAGGAGTTGCGTTATAAATTATTCTCTTTATTTACCTCTTGAAGTTTAGTTCATGTTGTAATTCCACGAAACACTCGATGTTTAATAAATATAAAATTGGATGGTAAATTGAAGTTTGTGAGACTGGCAGGTAATATGTTTAGTACAGAACAGGGGCTTTCAAATTCAGAAAGGAAATTGCCGTAATCGGTTGCTGGACGAAGAAATGCAGTATATTGTGAAAGGAGGATGTTGCCCATCGTATTTGCTTAATATTTTAGTCAACTGTTGTTAGCGATTCTATTTTTGATAGAAATCACGTAATATAAATGTCGAATAGTCTATTTTGGCCAATTTTTTGAAAGACCGCTCATTGTTACGGTTACTTTAAAATACACAAATCAAAAGAAGTATTCCACGCTTTAATAAATGATAAATTAATTCAGTTTCATTCATTCAAAATCTCACTATAAATAACAAGGACAGGTAAAAAACATATTATTATGTCAAAAGGCATTTACCATGTGCCTAGTCTTTTCTCAACTATATTGGGGTCAGCTTCCAGACTAACCGGATGCAGGTGAATACCAGTATTTTACATGGAGCGACTGCCTATCTGACCTCTACAATCCATTTACTGGGTAACACGATACCCCTTTGTAAGTATACTTAAAATGATTCTACATTGTCAAAAGTCCAAAACAAGCCAAGATAAAACAGATGATAGCGATTAGTTCTCAAACGTTATATTCCAATTTTAAAATAACCCATATTTTACAAGATGGCGCCAACTTAGTTCAAATAAATAAGCTGCTGACGCACTTCGTATTGGAACTTCTGAAAATCTTGTTAACCTTACGGTATATCACGATATATTTTTCGTGCATATCAATATGCTTCGGCCCGATTCTGTTCATGACAGCTCTCTAATCAAATAGGTATTTGATGGAAAATCCTTCGTGTTTACTTAAGCCATGGATTATCATATTTTGTAGGGTAATGGAATTTTCGATTTTTGCTGTAGGTAGGTTGGCGGAAAGTATTATTGGTTTTGATGACGTGATCTTGAGTATTACGTTTTCGTTTGTTTCTTACCCGTATTTGTTATCTCTGAAACTTTACTTTGTATATTTTTTTAGAGCTGTGCCTTTAATGATCAGTGTTTTATTAATAAAAATAAAATAGAAGTTGTTTTTCAATCTCAATGTTTTAATAGAATTTCTTTGAAAATCCTAAAATGAAGATGTCAATTCAGTCTTTAAATCTATCTTATAATATATCTATCTTATATCTTTATAATCTATTTCTAGATTAGAGTGGACATATTTTCGTAAAAAGTAATCTGTCATTTTGATATCTTGTTATTTTTTTTGCAATATGCCTTTATATTTTTTGACAAATGATTAGTTTTCACTATTGTAAGTTTTATATTTTCGAAAATGTATTCCGTTTTCTAAGAAGATTTGTTTTTGGTACTCAACGATGGTATTTTATTGAAAGTTGATAAAAATCGGGGACTTGGGGATTACAGGTGTGATGTTATGTGTGTTCATAAAAATAATAACGTAATCTTAACTGAAATATCACATAATGTGTCTATATAACCTTTAAACCAAAAAAATATATTAAAAAATAGTTTTTACATAAAAATAGTAAATAATGAAAAAAAATATTAGACCTCAATAATTTTTTGAGCAAAATGTTAAAATAGTGATATAAAATTAAAAAACTAAAGTACTTACATAAAACATTGATGGTATGAGTAGCGACGACGTTCTCAGTGAGTTGGCCGTTGATGCCGTGACAGACCACGACGATGGATCTCTTGTTGGGTTCCACGACCACCGTAATGTTAGAGGTCGTGATCCAGCCTCCTGGGAAGAAAATGAAGTTATGATAAGATTATTTGTATTTGAAAAAAGCTGAAGTTGAAAAAATGGTAGAAAGCTTTCACAATGACTAAGATGCCATAGACTGAAAGGAGAAACCGCTACCAATCTCGACAAAACCACGACATGAAAAATATTGTCATAAACAGTTTCGAATAAAAAAATCTTTTGACATAAAACAGTTTTGTCAAAAGAATATCATTTTTTTATTTTTTTATTAATTTTTCAATTATGAATTAAATGACGAATACGAAAAACGAATACGATGAATATATATATCAAGATGTAATGCTATTAAAATACCTACATTTATTTTAACTAATAATTTTTAACAATATAGTTTTCTTTACATTACTTACATTTTATAAAACACCGCTTACTGAATCAATTTCAATAGTTTCATTTGAAACATTATCTTTCTTCAAATCATTCTATAAACAGTTTTATATTTTAAATTATCAATAGCTGTATCGGTTTTCATAACAACCTTCACCGATTCAATCTATTCCTCTTTGTATCGTCGAGGTTCAAGAAATCTAGGCCAAGGTTCCACTAACTGCAGTCCTTGAACATACGTTTCAGCGATCTTTTGACATTGCCAAACTACAATAGGTATACTGCCTTGGAACTTATTTGGACATTTTTGTATTGAAGTACCGTGTAGGGGAAACTATTTGTTTGAAAGGCATATAAGCCAATGACCATCTAATGAACACTGGTAAACGCCGCAAAAATCAAAGGGATAGCAAATACTCAAACCTAACTTAATTTAAAATCGCTGTCTCTATACCTATAAAGTGTATTGTAGTAATATAGAACGTTTTGGAGTTATCGACCGTTCGGAGCCATAGTTGAAATGTCTCAGGAGCCGATAATTGCACAGGCTGCACTTATAATATGCCCTTTAAACAATGCAAGTTTACGATAGACATAAGTACCATAGTATTTCTATTAACGATCCTTTCTTTTGACAGGGAATCCTTTAATGACTAGTTGCTTACATAAAATCTATAAATAACATCATATTTACCTTCGGGAGAAATAACAGTTCTGTTACTTGCTTCCTTATGATGCTTCCCTAGCACAAGCCACTTGACATCAGCGGCTGGGTTCGATGGAGCTGTGCTGCATGTTAGAGGCACTGGATCTCCAACCCTAGCTTCTGAAGGTCCGGAGATTGTGACGTGAGATGGGGCAACTGAAAGAGAAAACAAACTTAGTAATTTTGATAATTATGAAAGACATGAACATTTTGAGAAGCCTTGAAAGATTCAAAGATTCTTTATCCATCAAATGGTCGGAAAAACAAATGACGACGAAGGAGACGCTACAAGAGGAATAAGTGTTGAATTGAAAATACTTACGTCTAGCAGTGGACATAAGTAATGATAATATAACTATGCTGTTCTACACGCACCAAACCAAAAAGTGACAGATTTCAATCATACTATTTTGAACGAAAGATATAATCTCGACTAAAGATCAGCTTCATCAAAAATGATAAGACTTAGGTAATATGTTTACAAAAGATAGTCACATTATGCATTTAATTTTAACACGAGAGCCTGACACTGAATAAATTAGATAGCAAATTCTAAAGCGTAGTAATTTAATGCATCACTAATATCGTTTTAAGCCCCGTAACCGCGGTATCATGCGAAATTTATTACATTTTGAAAGCCTGCATGATGGCGTAGAGAGTCGAAAGCCTATGTAAAATCAATAGCTGGAGAAATCTGATTTATATAGAAGATTGATTTGATTTTTATGAGCAGATGATGTATTTTATTTTGAGAGGAGCAAAAATGTTTTTATTATTTTTGCAATGTATGTAATTAGAGTACAATTAATGTTGTTATTTCAATTTCTCATTATAAAACTGAATTTGATCTGATAAATTCATAATTAGAAATCATTAATTAATGCAAATATTCTGTTTGCTTAATTGTCTAAATAAATCGTCACAACACAATCACTGTGATAAATAAACTATATAATTATAAATCTCATTAATTGAAATTACCTACTCTGAACATAAACGAGGCAAAAGGAGTATTTAAGGATCGTAGCAGGTGGCATTCTGTAGTTTCTGCCTACCCGTGTGGGAAGAAGGCGTGAGTGAGTGAAGGCGTATGTATGTATGTACCTACTCTGCTAACAAACAAATTAACTGTCATGTTTCATATTCTATTTGAATTACATTGTTTATCACAGCTACCTTTCTAGATCTGTTTAATCACACCTAAAATTAGTCTTCTGCTTATACTCTTTTAGCGATAATAAATCCTTTTCAAATCTAGTACAACCTTCAGCATCTTTCAGTCATCGACCCTAAAGAGACTGGACCGAAAAAACGAGCATTTAATAATTATTTTTTCTAATTTTCTACGGCATAATTTACAAATTAATCTGATAGCGCTTAAGTAAGGACAAAGTATGCATTAATTGACATTATTAAAAGTCAGCTACTAATGTATGAGCAGAGTTAATAATATTTCATGTAGTATATCTTTGTCTAAGGTTGTCTCAAGGGTGATGGGACACCTACCGTATCAAACTTGAATTAGATCTAGAAAGTGGCTAGATTCTGGATGGCTTTTAAGTACAATGGAATGAAAGATAAAATTTAAATGTATCTGATGTCGCTGTTGGAAAATTACACGACTGAAAAGTTAATAAAGAGGTTTCTGTAACAGAGACTATTTATCTAATCACACAAGACATTTAAGAGTGGTATTATGAGTAGGGTTAAAATTTGCTACTTAATAATTTTCATAATATTTATTATTGTTGGTTTAAACCAACAATAATAAATATTATGAAAATTATTCAGCCAATAATGAAACATTTAAAAGTTGACACAGCAAAAACTATGAATAATAAATTCCTATTAGAAACTATAAGTAGGTACGCCTAAAAGTTAATCCAAATGTAACAAATTTACAAGGGACCTTTTCAGTACAAACTACTTAAAAATATAACATTTCAAAAAAGAAAATTCCAAATTTAGTGTACATTTCGAAATGGGAGCGATAGAAGTAAGAGTTTAACGTAAAAATACGTTCGGTAAACTTCTGGGGGGCGTCAATGGAGTCGGAACAAATTAAAACTTTGCCCTCTTCGTATAAATGTCAAATAAATTTGAATGTCGCTGTGGGAGTTGGTGATTTATGCTTGTATCATTGAGCTGTTTCGTTTAGGGACTTGGCAAAACGTGAGGCGATTACAATTGTTTGACGGGGGGACAAAACTTAATACGTAAACATTTTGACTATGAGATGAATCTGTTATAATCAGTTTACAAACTGTTTGATTTTTACGCTAGGAAACGTTTAATTTGTCATTTCTTTAAAGATAACTACTATAATAAACCATTTAAAAGATAATCTAGGAGCTCTTTAAGCTCTAAAGCTAAGCTAAAGTCTAAAGTTAAAAACCTAGAGTATGTTTTACTAATTGTTTGAGCTTTTCTCTTTTATGCAACTGACAACAAATAGTGTGCTAGGTATGGCCCCAAAAATATATAATAGTATACCAGCAGTTATTACAAATAAACAGTGTAAGGGATCCTTTAAGAGTCCTTGTTTAGATTCCTTTTAGATAGATATATCTACTCCATTACTGAGTTTACAACTGATAAACAGAGGTATGACGATTCCGACTTGCTAATTAAACACATGATTTTATTTATTGATTAAGTAAGAATTTGTTTATTTTTATAAAATTGTAATGACCTGTATACCCAACTGACATATTTTAAATTGTTTTCTTTATGTAGTCTATTGGCATGCCACATTAATTGGAATTGCTTGTTTATGTTAATTTTGTCCGCCATATATTGTGCAAAACATAGTGCACATATTTTACACAATATACTATCTGTAACTATACCTATATTTAGCAAAATAAATAAAATAAAAAAAGATATTCTTACAACTTTATGTTTTAAAATTGTATTTGCAGTTAAACATGTTTCATACAAAATGCATGTTGGGTAAGTCTCCCTAGTTTTTACATCGTTAGCGGTGCCAAAATGGTTGCCAACCCCTAGAAGCTTAAATAATATACAAGTAACTTCCAGTGAACAGCGGCAAAAGAAAAACAAACGTAGCTCTATGTTTGGCTTTACATGCAGGCTTTAGAATAAACAAAATGATTATGTTTTATCTTCAAATTTTAAATATTGTCGTAATTAAAATTGTTTTACAATAACTTCTTAAATGTCTCTACTTAAACCTAAACGAATTATAATAGCTTTATAGACTAAGTAGCACCTAGATTAAATCGTATTATTAAAGATCAATTGAATAGTAATAATGATAGAGACACTCTAATATTACTGAAGGCCTACTTATGTCAATAAATATAAATAAACCCAACTAATTCATTAGAGTATCGGTCGATTACGATGCTAACTGCCCTTTAACTAGGCCACCAAAAGTCAATTAAGTATCACTCACGCCTTTATCTCTTAAGGGGTAAGCAAAAGCCAATTAACACTAATTAGTTTGGGTATAAGCAGATAGTAATCCCTAAATCTACGTGGATTTAGACAGCGGCTTTCATCATGTTGAGGTCGGGTATCAAAACTTTGGTCAGTACGGACGGTAATACGTAGTAAAAATGTTTAAGGTTTATAAACCTCAAGCTGGTAGTAAAATAAGATGTAAAACATGTAGTTTTAATGAGAACATGTTACAAAGTGAGAAAAAATACACATGGATGAGCTTATAAATGACGGTATATTTTTATGCGTTATTTTTTATAACCCTGGTTAATTAAACTAAGTGCCTAATACATTAGGATTTTTATAGGTACTGACTACAGTCCAGTCTGTATCTATGTAGTTGATTTAATGAAAAATTAAATATCATTATAATCTGCAACGTTACATCGAACACAAAAATATTGATAAGCCAATGTATTATTTATCAAGGTAATTCTTATGGCCAATAGCAAAATTGACCCCATGAATACGAAAATCACAACAAATAAAGCCTTTACTATCATTTACTATTTCCAAGCCAGCGACAGCATGTAACAAAAGATGTCTGAATAGATCTTTAACTTCAAAAGTCTTTGACAACTCAAGCAAATGTGTTTTTACAGAAAAAACTGGGACCTCCACGGTTGGACGATTACACCTGACTACCTGCCTGTTCTTTGTAAATAAACAATAAGACGGGATTTAGGGGATACCTTGTTTGAGATGTGGGCCAAGTAAGAAAAGATTTTTGGGAGGGAAAAATTGTAAGCCAATATTATTTAGAATTTCGTAATGGATTTTTTCTTGAATAAGATCGTCTCTAATAAGAATAATTAATTTAAAATAATAAGATTACAGATTTTTAAACGGCGCTAAGTGAGGTATGTATTAATTGAATTGACAGCGTCTGTGATTGATTTAAGCCAATGAGAATCTAATGGAATTGATGGAAATATTAAATATAATGACGTATAATATATTATTGTAGCGTTGTTTTAGTTTATCCACTAATCTAACTCATCCCTACCAACAGCCAAACACCTTAGCTATAGAGTTTAACCATTATTAATAAATAATGCAAAAAGAAAAGATAACCATAATTCTTTCAAGAAAATTAGAACAATATCAAAACAGTATTCCATTCATCGCTTGCACCACATGAAATCGAAATGACTGCACTTTTTGACTACCCTGTATCTGATAGAGTTGTATTATTAAAGGCTTCGTTGCTCTAAGGGGATGGACCGGGTGCTTACAGAATATTATTCGTTTTGATATTGAAGTCCTTCGGTAGGATTAAGAGAAGATTGAAGGATGATGCTGCAAGATGCGGTAAGATGAGCTGGGTCAACGCTTTGTTGTTTTGCGACAAATAAGAATGGGCTTTGAAAATGGTAGACGAAAATATGTCAATAAATAACAATAGGGAAGTGATTCTCAGTTTTTTTTAAAGACGATATTTGTTATGTAATGTGGGACTTAAATGAACCCAGTCATGGATTCATTTTAACTAGTAGTCAATGTACTAAGCAACCAAGGACTGAAGTTGCCATTACAATTTAGAAGTTTATCAAAGCAATCATGTTGTAATCATAATTCAGAATCAATCAATCATAATTCAAATCTTATGAAAGCACTCCAAACTAAAGGAAATCCTACTTAATTTCAAGAGACTTGAATAATATACCAAAATATCTACAACTATGGAAGAAAATACCTGGACAAATACACAATTTTCAGTATCAAGTATTATTATTATTATTAGTTTCATGATTCCTCAATAGAAGTGCTGATTACAAAGCATTACTCCAAATAATCTTAGTACTTAGTCCACTTATAAAACAAATATCAAGTCTATAAAACGTCGGAAATTTTCAGTTCAAAATCTTATTGTTCGTACATTTTCTATATTTATTACTGTGCGATACAATCTAATTGCTTTGAGGTTGTTCCTGTTTATTTCCCAAAGGGATTTCGGTCTTTGATGCTTTCCTATTCAAAATACGATCGGTGCCTCTACCTCTTATTGGATTCTGACAAATATTGTGTAAGCTTATAAGTTTAAGTTCACTTTGAACGTCTTTATGATGTTGTATTTTGTTATGAGCTTGGTCTGAATATTATCAGGTAACGAATTTATGAGTGCCTCTTTGGTCTAGTGGTCGCAAGCGCTACTGCTGAGCATGAGGTCCTGGGTTCGATTCCCGGGTCGGGCAAAGTGTTATTGGGTTTCTCTATCTGGAATTTCTCAGTAGCAACCCGGAGTCTGGATTTGTGCCCGGTTGATGGCAATAGGCTCGCCCCCTATTACATGGGACTTAAACATAACTGGTGAAATGTGGGTGTACCTACTACAGGTACTCCTCTGCCCAACCCTCCGGGGAAACAAGGCGTGATGTTATGTTATGTTATGAATTTATGAGTTTTTTTTTTGTAGGAATTACGAGTAAGTATACCGGTAAGTTTTAGTTCAATTTGTAATATATTATGTAGATTTTTTTTAGTGTCGTCATAATTATCTATCAGTCTATAGCAGACCACTGCTGTATAAAGGCTGCTCCAATTACGACCCACTGAGCTCAACTTTTGGCTTCTTTCGTTCATTACTATGTTTAAAATCAGCTTTCTATTTAAATAACGAACTTAACAATGCTTAAGAAGAAATTATCATCCAATTCAAAACAGAAAAGTAATTAGTAGTTATTGCTTACACAGTCCATTTCTCATTACATTATATTAAATTGTACAGTGCTTGTGGACTGTTTCTTAATTAAGCTTTTACATAAAAGAAGCAACGTCGTTTAGCAAGAAAAAGAAAGACGGCGAAGATAATTTTGCATGAATTGGTTACGACTTCTAAACCAACAATGACGAGGGTTTTTGTCTTCTTTATTAATGACGTTTGTATAAAATCAGCCCACACTTTTCACAACGACTTCAGTTTTTCTTTACGTAGGTTCAGAGAGTAGATATTTCCAATCCAATAGAAGAATAAGATAAAGGTATACTCACACAGCACAGTAAGGTCTATCTCAGCCTTCAAAGTGTTGCTGATCATCACATTTTTGGCTTCGCATGTGTACCGCGCCTTATTGTCTGACGCATCAGCTTTGAATGACAGCACGTTTTCCGACATCCTTCCACTGGTTCTGTAACAAGAGAAAACATGCTGGATTACTAATTTCAAGGATCTTATGATAGTTTAGCGCTACGAAAAATGTACATGTAAAATACAAATAATCAAAAACATTTGGCTAGACTAAAAGCCGACGCAAACATAGTTGGGAAAGGCTTCGCAAATGATGATGAATGTTACACTCGGTAAAGTATAATAGAAGAAGAACATCACAAGAGCTTTAATGACCGACGAGACTTTACTACTTCTGATACATTATAACCTTTTTTAAGAGCATCAACTATTTTCATAAAAGTTGGTTCACTAAGACAGCTGAATAAAATTATTACTTGTAATAAAGATGAAGGTATATGTAATAATATTGTAATATCGAGGTACACATTTCTAATTAAACTAATTAATTAGCAAATACTAGAGGGTATACAACGTCAAAGTTATTTTGTTTAATATTCTCTTCATAGACTAATTCCATTAAAATTCAAATTAAAACCTTCTATATCATTTACCGTTCTTTGTTTCTGTAAACAACCATTTGAACTACAATATTATCAGTCGGAAAGTAACCTTAGATCTCCATATTAAATTCTGAGTCTACGTTTATTAGCTACATTTATAGTTAAATCAGAATTGATTTCTAATATTATTATTCTCTTTGTGAACTTCTAGAGAAATAATTATAACAACTAGTGGTCACCCAGTGGTCAAAATTCGACTATAATTAATTTCAACTTTAAGTTTGATAGTACAGTTTAGGATAGTTCATACTAATTCCATGCTGCCATGTCATTATTCTAAGCATAATCAAAAGAGTGTGTATGTCAAACGCATGGTAGGTAGTTTGTGCAATGTTTTATTTTAATTTATTTGTAATGCAAATATATAAAAATATTAGCTTCTGCACTCTTTCTCCATATAAAGTTTAACTTTGCCAAATTTCATACTCCTCTGTCCGTAATTTGTGTAAAAAGGAGTACAAAGTTTTTGCTTCACGTATTAATATTATGAATTTTATCTTTGACTGTTGTAAATAGGTTTTGTTCAGTTATTTATTTTGCATTTAATACATTATTTGAAAATTTCGTCTGTAGTACCTATGCTGTTTGTGTGTCGTTTTTATTTTAACATAGTATTCACAATAATATTACTTACATTACCACCTAATGCAATTTCTAATATATTATGATGATTTGAAATTAGGTAAGAAATCAAAAGATAAGTTTGCGCGTTTTAACTCAAAACGGTTTGTCTTCTAGTAAACACTATTATACAGAAAACCGACTCTTAAAACTTCCACTACAATTTTCACTGCAAACAAATTCAAAAATATTGATAAAACATTTTAAGGGTAGCTCAAACAGCCATCTTGGTAGAATGCCAAGAACAAGGCATCCATAATAGATTTTTTATGAAACAAACCATTATCCGGACGAGAATCTCGTATTAATATTGAAATTCATGGTCCGTCAGTCTTCCCACGGTTATCTATAGAGTAGATTAAGGAGAAGATAAGGTTTCTATATCCGTCTCTTTCTAGTGTAATATACTTTAAGTAGATAGAAAGAGATGTCAGGTTACGATGTGTTAAATCTGAAACTCATCAGGGAGTATTTCTTTGGAGGGACGAGTAGACTTTTTGCCTGCATTAATTCTAGTTAAAACAGCTGTCAGAGAGCTGGTCAATGGTGGTCAGATGCTGTTTGACTTTCCGGTGTCAAAAAATGCTCTCTAGCTAGAGAAACAAACAGACTTAATTTCATAAATAACGTTTCAGTGACGTCATTCGACGGGAAATTGCGGACGCTACATGCGGCCACCGTAGTCTTAGAACCATAGTTTTAGAGACTTCACGTAGAGCGTCTTTCATTACGTTAGCAAAACAATTGAAGATCTTTTTGATTTTTACATGTATATCTTCAACTCTCAAGTGAATATCTATCCAGGTCCTAGGTTATTTCTGGGAAAACGATTCTAGCTACTTATTATAAAAAAATATCATCTCATACCTTACAAATTGGGTAAGAGCAAAGTGTACCTACCATACATTGGGGCTAAGCAGAAACTACAGAACGGCACCTGCTACGATTCTAACATACCTACTCGCTTTGCTTCGTTTTCTTGGTCGTTTGGTACCTACAGAAATTCGATCTCCCTCTTCACTAACAGCATTTCATCCACAAACACTTTTATTTATACCCTCAAAACAGCGAAGGAAAATAAGTTAATTCTCTAAATTCTTCTTTACATCGAAAACCTTCAGAAGGAGTACCAACAACTTGGAAAACAATATCACAGTCCGGAAGTTTGGCTTATCTCCGCTTTTTCCCCTTTTGAGTTCGCGCTTTTGAATTTTTAATTGCATTTTTAGTTTAACAAGGGATTATATTCATGGGTTTTAAGCTTTATTTTCATAGTTTTGTATTTTACGTTTATAAGCAGTCTTAAAGGCTTTCGCAGACAGGTGCGACGCGGCTCTGGTGGAACAGTTTCTATGAAAACTTCACGGAAATTTCGGAATTTGCGACGCCGGAACGCACCGCGTGCCTTCCGGTGTCGCTACCATGGATATTTGTACTGAAGACGCCGCACCAGCTCAGGCGCCGCGCCGTAGCCGCACAGAATTGTGTGGACCGGCCCTTAGACTTAATTTTTCAAAATCTTAGCTATTGAACAAAGTATAACTAAAATCGGAGCAGAAATGAAACTCTTAAAATATTAACTCTTAGCTATTTATACGAAATGCTAAAAAGTGAGTCATAAATAACTTTGTGTTGTAATAATTAAAATGATGTGTAAAATTAGCTGTGTTATTCAATGTTTGTTGGTGTCCTTACCTAACTGTCAATAAACTAAAGTAGCCTATACCTACCTATTTCTAGCTCAAGTCAAGGCCAGGCAAATTCCTTCTTTTAATGCAAATAATGTGGCTAGACGCTGCAAACAATACTTCTTGTTGTGCGTCACAGCATATAAATAAGTAATATATAATTTAATACAAAAATAAATAAATAGATTGACTGACACATATTATATTCATAGAATGAATAAATGAGTAATAACATAAAAAATAGACGGATAGAATACTATAATAATAGAATAATATATATTTAATAATAAGCTTCCTCTTTCCTACTTATTTAAAATTTGACGGTGCCTGACAGGGTGCATAATTGTTTTTATTTATTTATTCCTACCACCTGTGTACCTACATTATGGATTGCAATAAAGATAAATTGTAAATGAAATTGAAATTGAGCATAGAAAATATTTTCGTCTACACTTGACAACTCAAAAATGTATGATAATGTGATGCAGTGAAGTATCCTATTGTCGTATAATACTGCTGTACCAGGATGATTGCAACGCCTAATTTTTAACAACTAGGTCAAATTCAGTCTGTCTAGCCTTTTTTTTGGTCTCATAGTCGCACTTTATACTGCTTTGTCTACGGAAGAATACGTTCCTAACATAGCATCACTTGTACTTGCTCATATACCCTGAAAGGATAGGCAAAGGTTTATTATCAGCCACATTTCACCTTATTTTTGTTATAAATGTCCCGTTTATCTAACAGGGGGCGAGTCTATTACCGAAAACCGGGCACAATTCCAGACTCCAAGATGCGACATAGAATTTTCTGATGGCAAACCAGATAACAATTCTTCCAACCCAGTTATGGAAACCAGGAAAGGTATACTAAAGATGTAGTTATATTATTTAACAATACTAAATAATAATATTAATTTAATTAAAAAGATAGCCATACAATATTATTTTCTAAAGTAAAGGACATTGTTCGGCGTCCATACATCGTTCGCCTAAGAACCAACAGACACGTTTATTTACTTTCTGTGTTCAAAATAACGCATATATTCGATTGAAATTAAATTAAAATCACGGACACTCTGAGAATTGTAAAAAATCAAAAACACTTTCGGATTTTGGGGTTGGAATTAGGTCAATAGAAACATATAAACTTAGCGTTTATTTGTGAAAATATATTGGATTTACATTTACATTGGAACGAGTCCGAACCATTATTTCTCTACACTAATTTATTTGTAGTAATTAGTAATAGAAAAATGTACTCCGAGTGATGACACTGTCATTACTAGCAAATGTCAAAGTGTCATCTGTCAATTCATCGACTGTCTGTCGATGTTGCTCGTTTCACACAGCGCTTTCAGCCGCTTTATTTTGTTGGTAAATAAAAACCTTATTCATAGATCAAGCGCTGAGTGAGCCTATTCAAAACGTCAAATTGAAACAAAAATAATGGCGCTGAGGAATAAGATCAAAGTGATTACTTTTTAAAAATGTTTTCGAAATTATGAAGTGTCCGTTTTATAGTAATAATTTTAATGTAAATTATAAAATAAACTAGAAATTATAGTAAAGGTTTCATTCGTGTTGATTCATAGGCCATTTTTTACAATGTCCTTTTCAATTATAGGTTCATGTATCGGTTTAATCTTGGTCTTGGTATTAGTAGTTATTATATTAGTAGTTCAATGCATTGGTCATCTATCTGTATGGTTATAAATGGAACTTTACCTAACGATGACTAATATCCAATATTTATTCACTAATATTAAACCAGCCGACTGATATTGAACTCACATAATACAAAATCGAAATAATTACTGCGAACAGCGACGTTGTAATCATCAAATAAGTTTAATTACTAACTTTGAATTTGATTGCAGAATATTATTATATTAGATAGATGTTTCGTCAAATGTGTAATTATTATGTTCGTACATAAAATTCAGTCCCTTTAATTTAGTCTGGCACTAGTCGAAATGACGCACGGTTGAATTTAATTCTAAAACCAGGACTTTAAAATAATTAAAAAAAACTAAAAAACCAGACTGCAACATCACATAACTGAAAAGACAATAAAAACAAGAATTATAATCTATAGAATTTTGGTATTGCAGGCGGGAAAAACCAATAACCTGAAATATGGTGTAACTTTTGTTTGCCATTTTGATATATGTGCCCAGTGCCACTCGCACAATAAAGACGAATCTAACGACATATCATTCATCAAACTCGGTTGAGCCGTTTAGTAGTTACGGAAAAATATAGAGACGGACAGACATACATACAGGTCAAACACATAACCACCATTTTTGGCTTCGTCGCAGTCGGGTAATAACCAACTCGCATTGAGCAAGCGTAGTAATAATAAATGTTCATTATTTCTCGATATGATAATCGGTTTTGGTCCAGCAAGTAGGACAGTTAGGGGCACGATATTAAAATATTATGTTTATTTAAATGTCTGTAAATTTCGTATTCCTGAAAATATTTAATCAAATCATCTGTAAATTCGATTATAAATTGGCCGCTATAAAAACTTGAAAGCGATTGTAGGTATAAATAAACAAATATCAGACGCATTCCCTGTCTTTTTATCCCTCCCACAGACTTACGTTATGCAGTCATACATTTAATAACATAGACGGAAGCATCAGCAGGCAGGTACGCAACAAAAACAAAATAAGGAAAATATAACGCTACCATTTCTCCACCTAAATTACTTACGAAAAAAAATCCGCGCAAAAAATAAAAAAAGAATCTTGAAAATCTCAAACTTCACCGATCAGGTATTCAAAACTAAAAACACTGCGAAAGTTGCAAAAAACCGCTTAACCACATCCTTCCAAAGTCTATATTTTATTTTCTATAAATATTGTTGAAGCACCTCGAACTCTGCCGACCCCAGTTTCAAACTTCGCCCGCTCCCAAGATGAATAATTTCCTCTTCGGAATTCTTGGGATGTTTAAATTTTAAAGCGTTTGGAGTACCTACTGAGTATTAATACAGTGGCGACAGTCTTAGTGACACATTTTAAATCCAATCATTCTAGGAATGTTTACGCCTGTTTGATATTTTTAGGCAGGAATTTATGTGTGTAATTAAGACCTTTTTGACACACACTAAAGGTATGTACTTTAGTATTTTACAGACCATTAAAATCCAGATTTCCTCACAATATTTTATTCATCACTAGCGTTTCACCCGCATAAGTTTCGATCCTGTGGGAATATCGGGACAAAAAGTATCCTATGTGTTAATCCAGGTTATAATCTATCTGTGTGCCAAATTTTATCCAAATCCGTTCAGGAGTTTTAGCGTGAAGAAGAGACAAACATACACACTCACAAACTGTTGCCTTTATAATATTAGTAAGATAACACTACTTTTAGCAAGTACAGATGACACTGAGAAAGTCTGCTTATTATCGCGTTTTAAACTTGGCGTTCAAAAAACCATTCCATCGTCATTTCTTAAATAATTCATCCACACCATTGAATAATTCAATACGAAATTGAACAAAACATCATAGAACATCCAATAGACCGCATCGTTCTTGTTATGGTACCTAACACCATGGACCCATTTTCCCATGGACAGAAACCCATAACCTGATCCCGTGGGATACTTTGGTGACCACAGATCGTTTTTATTACAAACAACAGTAGTTTAGGGTTACATTTTGGTAGGTGATCCCGGGTTTTGTGGGTTAACTGGGAAGTGTCCTTTTCTATTTTAAATAATTTTTTGAGAATATTGCCAAAGTTTGGTTTGATTATTTTGTAATCATTTTAGAAATTGTTTATTATTGTATTTTTGTATATTATTACGGTATTATTTGAGACGTTCTATTTGTAGGCTACATTTATCAGTCAGGTTTTTTAATGATTAAATATTTTTTTTTCTTATATTATGAAAATAGTTTTATGATAAATTTTGATCCTGACTTGAAGTGCTAAGGTACCTATTGCAGCTAAATAAATTGTTCAAGTTTTTAAATTCTCAATACAAACTGTGCTTCTACAAAACTCAAAAATAATAAAATCGTCAACGCAAAAGATAATCTTAATTTCAAAACGTAACACCAATTCCATGTGTCACCTAACACCAAAACGTTCCCAATTCCTCCTGTAGTTACACAAATTGTCTGACATCCCGTGCAACAATCAAAGGGTCGTGACACCAACACTTGTTAGCAACCGGTTGCTGTACTAATTGTGACAACGACTGCTACCAATCACCCGTGCATTCACATGGGCTAATTATCATGTGCGTGGTCTAAGTTATGAGAGGTAGAGATTTATAATATTTTAAGTTTGAGGCTTATTTTATTAAAATATTTTTAACTGAAGGTAATAAAATACTGATCATGTACTGGTCGTACATAGTGTGAGTAAGCTGTTGAGATTACTAAATACATAAAGCCAATCAAATTACTACCAACTTTACACCTACCTAGCTTTGCACCTAGTTTTTGACGATTTATGAGTCCAATGTGGTTTATTTGGATTAAATTAATTTACACCACGCAAAGGCTCATAATTATTATCTTGTCCATAACTATAGGGAATTGCCAATCAATCGTAGTATCTTATAAAAAAATAATTCTATTCCGTGAATGAGTATCGAAACTTTAAACACTCACACTGACATTTTACTATTATAATTTGACAAATAATTGACATTCTTATTCTTATTGATGTATGTTCCAATTGTATTAGCTTAATTTATTAATCTATTTAATGTAATTTTGCATGCTAGTTTTAGCGAATTGTTTTAAAAATTGTTGAAAAACCCGACCATCTGTAATGTACTACAATTCTTGCAAATAAATTTCATTTCATGTCTAATTCAAGTATTTTCTTAATTATTAAGAAAATCTAGCTTTATTAGAGCTTTATTATTAAAAGGTTGCATTTTATAAATCGTTCAAACCGATGTCTTTTGTTTATAATGGTGGAATTAACAATGGCTTTGGCGACAAAAATGTATTTCTTTTCCCGGGTGAACTGTATCATGACTCAAATACTTTTTTAAACACCCGACGCAAAAAGCCGCAAATTTAAAATCGATTAGACCTGTGGAAGACGCTCACATCCATTCATCAACTAGAAAAGAACAGAAAGTCTTCAAACGGCTGTACCAATTTTAATAAAACATATCTAAGAACTATCGCTAGAAAACCTGCTTTCAAAAAAATAAACCGCATTCAAGTCGGTTCACCCGTTTAAGAGCTACGGTGCCACAGACAGACACACACACATAGCGGTTGACCGCCGCTGAGGGTTATAAGTACAGTCGGTACAGCCGTTTGAAGATTTTCAGCTCTTTTCTAGTTGATGAATGGATGTGAGCGTCTTCCATAGGTCTAATCGATTTTAAATTTGGTATTCTATTACGTCAATGATATTAGAAGAACATAGTAACCTTGAACTGATGCTGCAGCATCACCTGGAATTTGCAGGATACTCAACTCCCTTATCAACTTACAGCACAGGTATCGTGTTTGGGCTAATTGGAATGGTCTCAATGAATAGTTTATAGATAGATGATGAACAGGGTCTGGTGATGTAGTAGTAAATGTTTGTGTGGGGGGTTTTTAAATTTTAATATAATTTCACTTTTTTGATTTGACACCATACCCCAAACCTTCCTCAAAAGAAAGCGGCAGCCACCACACACTACTTATAACACTTGAAACTAAATCAAGGAGCCCCATTCACAAGATACCATCAGTTCCCACGCCGCGACTCTCTGAACCGCAACCGTGCATTCTAATAGATTTATTGGTGCAAGACTTTTTACATAAAAGTGCATGGGATTCTAATTACTTTTTGTTGTTTAGTAATCTTAATTATTATTGTTTAATTAGGAGATAATTATTTGGGAAGGTATGCTATTTTATAGAGGAATGGTGGGAATATTTGGTGGCATCATTCTTTAGTCAACTTATATTTTTAAGTCACAGTTCGTTACAAGTGGTTTGAAGCCCAAAAGTCTGACCACCAGTCTTACCAAGGGTTGTGTGCTACCCAGTAACTGGGTTGTAAAGGTCAGAAAGGCTATAAGGCAGATGACGATGAGAATCAGTCACAAAATCAAGAATAAAAATCTGTAAATGTTTACTTCAGTGCCTTTTTAGAAATACATCGAGGTCATCTTCTAGTCTAACGAGCGTATGATAACTACATATTTGGAGAATTCAATAACACATTTTAATAGTGAATTTGGTAGCCAAATTAATAAGTAATTCTCACTGGTAAATAACAAGCCTCTCGAGTTTTAAACAAAAGGCAGATCAGTAATTGATCGACTAGACAATCAATCATGTATTTGAACCTTGATAACATCGACCTGTAATTGACCTACTGTAGGGCAACAGCCTCTTCTCCTATAGAGCAGGATCGAGCATTGATCACCACGTTTGTTCAAGACGGGTTGGTGATTGTATACTTTTAGGTCTAAGTTTGCATAAAATGTTTTCCTTCAAAACATGACCTTTTCGTTTTCCATAAAAGCATGAATATATCAATCGTGAAAGCAAAACGAAGCTAGATCAATTGTCAAACCAGACATCTATGAAAGGAAAATAAAAATCATACTGGCGCGAGTCCAAGTTTCATTCAACAACTGCATTTTATACGCTTTCTTTTTATAAAGACAAACAAAAAACGATCTTTTATATGGCTGGTCATCTAAAAGAATAGCGTGACAGGTTTGACATCTTTTATCTTTAAAAGATAAAAAATTGAAAGCGTGTCAGTCTGTTTCAGACTATCTGTCCTTTTAACTTTAGTCGTCTTAACAAATACCAGAGGTCATTTCGTAAAAAAATGTTTTGTTTTTTTTATAAAATGCCTTGAGAAATTCATTATTGTAAAAAAAAATCTTTCAATTTATCTTTTAATCTTTTATTATTATTGAAAGATTAAAAAGCTGTATTTTTCCGAATATGCAAAAATAATTTCAACCAACTGGCTCCTACAACACAATTATAACTAGCGCAGGAGTCAGAGAATTCTTATCTTTGGCTGTAAAAATTGTTTTATATCAATAAATATTTATTTTTGTTTTTCTTCTTCTTTACTACAAGTTTACAACTCACATCTGTTAAGATAAGTGTTATATTTTTCTCAGGGAATAAATACTATTTAAGTATCAAAGACGTTTACTGTTTCATGAAATTTTTTAATCCAAACTTCTTACTAGGTTTTGAATTGGCACAGCCGACCGTAAAGATATCATTAAAACCTTTCACATGTTAAATGTGAAAAAGTACCCAGATCAATGGGGAGATTCTGTTTACGTTGCTAAGTCGATTATAAACATTGTAGCACCTAGTTTAACTGTTATTTTTGGTAATTGCATTGACCGAGGTGTATTCTATTGAATCGCATGAGCAGTCAACAATATGCCTATAAAATTTCCTACGATTAAAAAAAACTACATAAATAAAACTTTCCAAAATAGCGCCACAGCCTAAAAAATCAACCAAAACATCCAGCGTACCCAGTATTTATTTACCAAACTATCTATTGAGCTCTCAATAACGGACACGTCTTCGAAAAGCCCTAGTTAAATATCCCGTTCCTTACATTCAAAACATTTTCGACCCGCGTGGTTATTCGGCTCTTTTCTATGAAAATACGGACTTCGAAATAGGGTCAGATTCGACCTACATTTTTTCCGATTGGTGTTGAGAAGTTGAATTTACTGTGTTTATTTTGTCCTTCTTTTTGCAATGGGGTTTGAGACGATCTTGTCATATGCATGACCATATTTGACTTGGAATCGACACCAATTATAAGAACTAGTTGTACTGAACTCAAACGATCGTTTGTATCAAAAGGAACTCAGTCAATCTTCCAACAATGGTACCTCATTCAAACACAATGTTCAAACCACTTACTGGTAACAATCGCAAACAGTGAAGCAATTAGAGAAACCTAGAGCAATTATTGTTCAGTTCGAGTACTATTCTAATCAAAACTATTGACTTCTTGTATTGTTCATAAAACTTTCTTCATAAAATTTAATCTAATGAAAAACTCCAAATATTTGGTAGTCGAAAAACTAATTGAAAAAGATTAACTCGTTATGGACTAGGGTTCGTAAGCGCTACTGCTACATGAGCGGTTCGATTCCCAGGTCGGGCAAAGTGTTATGGGGTTTTTCCGTAAGAGATTTCTCGGTAGCAGACCGAAGTCTAGATTTGTACCTGGTTGATGGTAGTTGGCTCGCCCCCTATTACATGGGACTTAAACATAAATGGCGAAATGTTGGTGTACTATAGGTACAACTCTAGCTAACCCTTTCGGCATTATAGGCGTGATGATAAGTGTAGCTCACTACAATATTAATCGTTTGTTGTCTACACCCTACATGTAAAGTAACTGGTTGCTAGACTGAAATACAATAGCCTATGTAAATCCCATTTCAACCCACATCTGAGGTTGAATACCAAGGTCGAACAAAACAAAATTGGGTTTACCTGTTACAAAGTTTTCAGCTGCAGGCCTGCCCTTTATCAGTTTGAAACCAATTATGTGGATACTGTCACATAAATAAGGGTGTGCGATAAGATACCTTAGCTTTTGGGAATAGAGGTGGCAATCGTATCAACTTGTGATATGGTCTATGGTTGGTTATGGGGTTTCAAATAAATAGAATTGTTATTGCTTGTATCAGAAGAAAACGAAAGACAGGCTTGGGAGGATGGCTTGGTGATTGTCTTTTGTTATAAATAGTCAGGACGATCGCTGCCAATACTTTTGAACAAACATTGGCCTGGCTACTTTTAAGACACCCAATGCTGTATAGGGAAAGCTAAAGGCCGAGATTCACAAAAAAAAACAAAAAAATATATTCTTTGAAAATGCAAAAGGTTTTTATTAAAAAAGGATACGTAAAAGCAATGGTACAGACAAAGAAAGGCGTTGTTTTTAATCTCTATATTAAGCTCTGAGATATCTTTTAGTTATTTTGACTGAAATAAATCAAACTGAACGTGTGGAAGACGTTGCAAGTACTAAAGTGTGTGGAGCGAGTTATAGGCGGAAGCGATTTGGGGTTTTATAGCTATTTTACAGCAACATTAAACTTTCCTGCTCTATATATTATAATACTATGATTATAATACTTGGTAGTCTAAAACTGGCTTTTGATAAGTATCGAAATCAACATCCGAACATAATATATAAATCCGAAAGCGAATTTGTTTGTTTGTTACACTTTCACGCTAAAACGACTGAATAGATTTGGATAAAATTTGGCACATGGGTAGACCATGATCTAGGTTAGGACAGAATATGTTTTATCCCGATATTCCTATGGGATGGAGACTTATGCGGGTGAAACCGTGCGGCGCAGCTAGTTTTAATACAAATTAGAGCAAATGCCAAAAACGGGGAACTATCAATCTATCTACTGGCTTTCGAACCATGATCAAAAATTTTGAATAATCACATCGCATAACACACTTTTAATGGCAATCTGAATGATTTTGAAGGACATTGCTAATTCATTGCTTTATATGTTCGATTTTGTCTGCTCAACAACGTAAATAACGCAATGAATGTTGTTGAACTCCTAAATGAAAGCCATTGCTTCTGTTAGTGTGTTACGCAATTACCCCGCTGATTGGTGATTGCAGTGTTTTTATAACCAGATAGGAAGACACTGCTACCTATCCTAAACACGAATTCTCGAAGCCACCTAGATGTTGAGAAGGACGAAAATAGTTCCTATTTTCTCAAGAACAAGAAATGTATTCTTGTAGCCTAGACTCATTAAAAAAAAAACACTAGCTTAACCCAAAGAACTCGAAAACCTTACATTACAGCCCATAATTGGTTCACACAATACGAACCAAGCGAATAAGTACAAAAAAGCAAAAAAAGCGCTGCCGCTTCTAAATTCCGCTGCATTTTATAAATTTCTCTCTAAATTTTTCGAGGCGTTATTTATAACTTAATCTCGAAGCTCGGTAAATGTTTTAAGCGCTAACTGCTAAGGATATATCTTTTTAAGATCCAGTGAAATGTCCTTTTATTCGTTGCAGACTCGGGTTTATGGGACTTTTCTTTTGAAAGTAAGTAGTAGTGTGGAACCAAGTCTATTTGTAACTTAGAGTTGGTAACCATGTAGTTTCTAATCCGATCGTCTTCATTGACACCTACGTGAAGTGTGGGCGTTTTGGGGGCCGTCATTTGCAAATTCTGACGCTTTAAAAGTTCTAACTCTTACCGTGATTTGAATGAAATGTTTATTGATTTGAGTACCAAATGAAAGTAAGTGTATTGAGTTAAGATTTGTTTTTAAATTTAAAAAAAAAAAAAAGGAAAACTGTCTATTCTGCACAAACTAGACGCATATTACAAACAAAAATTTTGACAAGATACAAACACTAATTCAAAACAGACAAAAGCCTCGTTTTCAAAACCTTAAAATTGAAAGTTTGACAATATCCAAGTCTGACAGTCTTTAGGAAGACCAAAAGACATTATATATTACTTTGCGTAATTACTAAAATGTGACACTAGCAAATGACAACAAACAAAAAAAACAAAACAAAATGCTTATTGCAGAGTTAATATGAACTAGTTTTCTATCAAACATCAGTTACAAGTAAGATTAAGCCGTGCGATTAATTCTATAATTACTCCTGAGAAAGACAATTTTACAAGTAAATATGTTAGATTTTTGTTTTAGAAGGGCTTGCCTTTCCTTTTTAAACATCGTTGCGTTGAAGAAAAGCTAAAAAAAATATATATAAAATATACTTACTTGACTTGACTTCAAACAATTTTTTCTATGAAATTCCCAGTACTTGAAGTGCCTTTTAAAGAAAATGGAAAGAACAAATTCTTGTTAGAACTCCAGGGTTCCTGAAACCACACTTTTTTGTAAAGAACTATGTAGCTGGATGGAACTTGAAATGTGTAGGGCTTTAGCGTTTGAACTCAAGTTGCCAGAAAACACCTGGTCTAAAGAAGAAAATCTTGGAAACAGACTTCACAAAAGGAAAATACTGATGTAATGCAGGAGCATGGCCAATTTTTTTACTAAAAAGTCCTACCAACAAGGGTGTTCAGCGTGGCTGGAAATGTGGTAGCGGGTTTAAACCTTCTAACAATTTAAATTTGTACATATTTTCTATGTAAGTGAACTTATGACACTAAAATTAATGCAAAAAGAAAATATAGTCAGAAAACCGGGATTAAATAGTCTGAAACTTTATTCGCAGTTCAGCAAACGTGGTTTTCGATGCTCGTGCCTTCTCCATATATGAGGCTCTATAGTAGGAAAGGCAGATAAAACCGAGCTAAACATTGCAAATCACAAAAAATTTCGATAGCAAACCCCAAAATAATACTTTAACTATCTATTAAAACAAAAACACAACTACATTTAACCTTTAAAACACTATTATTTCCCCATATCACATAAAAATAACTCCAACCAAAAAATACAAAAAGGTACCTCGCGCCAAAGTCACACGTTCTACTCGAGATGCGGGTAGCCATTAATCAATCTATCGTTAAGACGCTCCATTTTTTTACGTCGCGACAAGGTTACGTCGAGAGGGTCTTGAGTCGTCCAAAAGTTTTATCAAGTGACGTATTTGGAACAACTTTTGGGTGATAAAGTTGATAGAAAGTGGTATGTATAGTTGTGTTGATTGTTTTTTAAACATTATCACATGAGAGGTTTCTTGTTAGAAAAGGTTATCTTTACTTCTTTTGAAATGACTAAGGGGTTATTATCTAGGAAAGGAGTAACAATGTTATTTGTGCTTATAATTGTTTCTACCACATCTAACATATATCTAAATAAATGAGGAAATAACAGTAATTATGTTTGAAAAAAATACCAGCATTATGGGCTGCATTTTTACTGGTATTCTTGTCCAAATAAGCTAATTTAATTATTACGTCATTGCTATAGTTAGTTTTCTTCAATACTACAAAAGAGTGGCGATTTAACTTTTGCTTGCTAGTCCTCTGAACAATCGGTTCGTCACGAGCAATGACTATTAATTCTTTGGAAAATACGATAACGCCATAGTTTAATTCCTAAATTGAACTATAACTCCCCAATTCACTGTCCATTGCTTCATTTACAAACTAGAGGAGCATTTAAGTAGTAACTAAAGCATCAGTGGACAATAGACAGTCGTTAACAACGGCTATTACATACAGGCTACATGAGGGCCGGTCGATGGCCATTTTAGTGGCCCGCAATGAGCTAGACATAGCCAATCGCAGTTGATTATAGGCCTGTAATAGTTTGTTAATTTTTAGTGTGTTTCATTATCTTCTTGTGTTTTTAGTAACGAGAAATTGTTAGTCGAATGAAATGATTTGAATTTTAAAAAAAGCTTTTGAATTTCTAACCATATATAGATTAATGTTTAGATATAGTATTACTGTATTCTCAGAATTTGAGTTTTAGTTGTTTCACAGTGGTTACCACTGTACTTATTATAAATGCGAAACTATATTATCTGTCTGTCACTTTTCACACCTATACCACTGAACTGATTGTCCCACTGGGACCTGGAGAAGGACATAAGCTATTTTTCGTCCTAGATCACAGACGAAGTCGCGTGCAAATCTAAGTAATAACAGGAACTGAATTCTTCAACGTGTTCATTTCGTCATTCAGCAAACTGATTTTCTCTTATGTGCCTCCCACTTTTAGTCGATAATCAGACTCACTAAGCTAGACAACTAAGTTTATTTCATGCAAATTACAACTGACACTATGACCTAAACCTTCCAGGTCGAAATACCAATCCAAAATCTCACCTAGACTTCGCCTGACAGGCTCACAAAGAAAATCAAAACTATGAGAAGCGATTACGTCTGAGACGGTTACCCGGTTTCCCGGTTTCTCGAGTATTCCGACATCGACTCTGGTTACAAAGGAAAATGGCTGACGTTAAACTCGGGCAGGCGGGGGTTAAGTTATAAGAGCGGAGACTATTTTTATTCTGGAAGTTTCTTGGCTCGGTTTCTCTTTTAAATTGAGTTTGAATCTAGGTTTTGGATTATTGAAGGTAAGTTGGTAGTGTGTCTGGTATTGCTGTAGAAGATAATATGATGCCTTTATTTTCTCTGACTTCGAATCGGTTTGCCGTGAAGTTTGAACGAAAAAGAAAGAGACAGGCACGTGTCATTTGGAGATAAAGTAATTGTCGACATTGCTCTCTAGTTCAAATATAAAGTTCTGATCACACTGATGTGAATTCCACGCGGGACGCGAATGCGCGCCTCAATTGTTTAATGATAACGTGACTGTTTGCGCTAGTTTGAACACCTCCATACAAATTAGTTGACACAATCGTGGAAAATCACGAATTTGGTCCCGCATCCTGCGCGGGATTCATTTCAGTTTGGTCAGAGCTTAAGGGTGTCTGGCTGGTGGTGGTGGTGGCTTAAGACATATAACACATTTTGTCATCGTCTGTATGTTTGGCAATCTATTATACCTACCTACTACCTACAATTTAACATTAGTTGGCTGGCACCAATCTATGAGATATACAAAACATGTATTTCTTATGGATGGCTATACGAGTAGGGGAAGACCAAAGAAACTATGGATGGACAATGAAAAAGATGATATAGCTAGAAAGGCAGTGACTTCTGAACTGACGACTAATAGAGAAGAAGGGAAGCAATAGACATGTCGCGCCAAAATAAATTGGGACAAATAATGATGATGTATTTCTCTTATGACTTAGACCACACACGCGCGTCATCTCAAAGTCTATTATCTTACTACTTTCGGTGTAATTCCGCGATACTCCGCCGCCTCAAAGGATGCCTACTGTCTGTACATGAGGCGCAGTTGTGCTATATAAGTGACATTTCTGCTTAGAGTGAGGTAAATAAAGTGATATGTGGTATGTGGTCATGCCCTAGTTTTAGTGTTGGGTGTTTCTATAATAATAAAATGATCAGCCTATAGTAACTGGGTTGTGAAGGAAAGTTAGACAAGTGCTTCTTGTAAAATACTGGTATTCGGTTGCGTTCGGTTAGACTGAAAGCCAAACATAACGTAGTTTGGAAAAGTCTAGGAGATGAGGATGACGAACTGGTGAGAAGGCAGACTGTGCCTACAATACAGTATATATCTCTTCTTATCTCCTACTTCCTCTTCTTACTTCGGGAATACGTCATGATTTTAGGCTATGTATCAGTCTATAACGCTATGTTGTCATAGGAGAGTGGTTCCGTCACCCGCCGTAAAAATCTGTCAGTTTCACCAGTATTTGACATTAAGTCAAACACCCCTGCCCGAAGATTTAAATCTCTAGATTTGCCCTCACCGTACTTAGTCGCACGAGGTGTCCATAGTGAGAAGAGTGTGCTCACAAAGCTTTGAAACGTTGATCGCAAAGCTTTTTCGCTATGAGTTGACGATTTTAGACCAATAAGTCTTGTATAGATTTTCTTACGATATTTTTATATGTACGACACAATAGTGCCTTCTAATAAATAAGACATCTGAAAATGTCACATTAGTTCTTGATAGGTTTTGAACCCGCAGCCAAAACATTTAAGATAACCTTTATGATTCTTTCCGAATTTTCTGGCATCATTATTTCTTAACATTCCTAGAATCCATAATAATTATCGTTTATTTAAATAAGGATTTTATACGCACTGTGCTGACAACTCCAGATCCATCTTTTCATTATTTAGATTTTCTTTCCTGACCTTTCCTTACTTTCAAAAGGTTTCTTAAAGGTTAAAGTTCACCTAAGTACCTACTATTTATAAACGGAGATTACGAGATGTTTTACAAAAGACTGATTAGTAAAATCAGGTAAATCTGCTCTCCAAAGTATATAAAACGTGTTCCTTTTGATATCCCATAACTCTAGGGCATTAATGAGACCATGTCAAAGAATCAACTGGCATTGAATTATTTTTCATTTTTTTTTCCTTTTGTTTTTTATTATTTACCTATTTTCTTTTTCATGCTAAATTATTTGACAACGTCTTGATTATTTATGTAAAACACCCTTAGGTCATCATCATCTGCCTAGCCTTTTCCCAACTATATTGGGGTCGGCTTCCAGTCTAACCGGATGCAGCTGAATACCAGTATTTTACATGGAGCGACTGCCTATCTGACCTCCACAACCCAGTAACTGGGTAATACGATACCCCTTGGTAAGACTGGTTGTCAGATTTTCGGGCTTCTGACGACCCGTAACGACTATCAAAGATCCACGAATGACAGCCGGGACCAACGGCTTAACGTGCTTTCCGAGGCACGGAGGAGTCTCGGTATGTAAAGATGGTCACCCATCCACAGACCAACCCCGGCAAGCGTAGCTTAACCTGATGGATCGACCCGTGCGGCAGTTATTACTTAGCCACGAGCTCCTCAAAAACACCCTTAGGTGAAATATATAAAAAAAACAGACTATATCTGTCCATGAAAAAAAATATGACAGCGTCGCATTTTCCTGTGAACTTGATGTGATTCTACAAAATAGATACTGAAATAAGATTAAGTTTCAACTTACCACACGTACAATTTACTGATTTATAGGAATCAAAAATTAGTTATATTTACTAATAAACGTCGGTAGAATATAGGAACACAAAAATTTTAATTTTTAAATGCACAAAATATAAGAAAAAACTACATCAGATAACCCTCCCATGAAACAGTAAAAAATAGAATCTATAAGATGCGAAATAAGCTGATAATTTAGCTATCACGACGTTCCGACAGGAGCCGACAGAATGATAAATAGGCCGAGATTAGGAACGGCGTAAGGCCGGCTTGAGGGCAAGTCAGTGAGGTCTTTCGAAATTTCATTACGGACTGAAGAATTTTTTTGAAATATGGCCCATGTTTTTAGATGAGAATAAGTTTTTTTAGATAGGGAAATAATATTGAAATGTTTTTATCCTGACTTTTATCGTTTTTCTTCTCTTAATGCCTAAGTTGGAGTACTGAATCTCGTTGTAGAGAATATTGATTGGACTAATAAAAATAAAAGATTGTAAATTGTACCGTCTTTAAAACTGTCGTAATATTACGTCATTAAAAACGCAATTTACAGCCCTCACAAAAAAAAAACCTAGAAATAATATATAAAAACAATTGTTCGACGATCCACGACCAACATCTAATAAAATGCCAAAAACATATTTTCAATATAACTAGAGTAGTGACGCGCAACACGTAATATTTATCGACAGTCGATACTATTGTACCAACTAACAATAGAGCTGTGACATTTTTACGATGTCGAGGAACGTACAAAGTATATTTTGGCTTAAGAAACTTTTCGACTTTAATAAATATTGCTTTATGGGCTGTAAGACATTGTTGTTTTTAGATTTAAAAGAGTTTTCAATTTTGTAAGCTTTGTTATGTAACATTGTTAATAATTATGGGGAATATTTTTATAAAGTTCCTGGCAAAGGAAATACTATGTTTTACAACGTTATGACAACTAAGATATTATGTCGGTAGGAAATGCGGCAGCGTTCTCACGTCTGCTCGTCATCTGCTTGCGTTCCCCCAACTTTGTTGGGGTCAGTTCCCAGTCTAACTGGATGCAGCTGAATACCAGCATTTTGTATAGAGCAACTGTATATCTGACCTCCACAACAATTGACTGGGTAATATTCAAATACAATATCACTCTTGTCTGATAATAACAGCAAACTGTAATCACCAATTCTCCTACCAAGATCGGTGATTACATTTCGTATTGACTGGCAAAACTACACGTTTTATTATTATTAACTAATTCCTATGATTTTATTAATAATATAATATACGTTACATCATTATGAAACGTAGGAACTTCCAAATTCCAAACTAACGCGTTATTTTCTAATTAAATGTATAATTCTCGTTCATTCATTTCCCGGAAAGTAAACACTAGTGCTCATCAAACTGATTCTATATTATCCAACATCAAATTCCAATTAAAATAACTAATAGCACATTCAAATATTCTATGAATATGGAATGAATTTGATTAATTCGCATTCAATTGTTTATATAGGTACCTGATTAATAGCTACCGCATTAGTATATCTAATGAACAGTGGTTAATATCACCGATATGTATCAACAACATCACTGCAGGCTGTGTGTAGGCAATATTAGAGACAAGGTTGAAATGTCTCATTTGCCAGTAATTTCACCAACTCTCATCCCTTTCAAATTGAAATAGTTACAGTAAGCACGCAACACACACACACGCACTCACACTTCTGACTTCACCATTATCTCGGCCGGTACCGAGAGCTCCTGCGCGTACACACACATTTACAGCGTGTTTGAACCCTTGGTAACCACAAGTAAAGTGCGCGTCGCTCCGTGGGAAAAAAAATACTATAAGACAGAAGCAGTGTCGATTGAAATCTGAATAGAGTCAGCCCAGAATTTGGCTATGACTGTGGCACCTTCAGCTTCCATCAGTTCCTGTAACGTGCAGACTGCATGTACACGTACACGCTGAACACAATATTAAGTAGCTTCTACCATGAATTATAAATGCGACTAATATCATTGAACGAAAACAAACATCCAATCCCTCGCATTTACAAAACATATTTGTGTCAAATATCGAACCATCCCTACGCAATATAGATACCTACAAATAAACATAAAAAAGATTGTACACATACTTTTCCCTTTCAACCAATCTATTCGGTCTGTTTACCCAATAAATTCAAATAACAATAGTCGATACATTCGCATCACTACGGACAAACATTATTATTCGTTAGTACCTTGTTTATATATGGATAATATTATTTATGCTTTGTATTCACGAAATTTTCTTTTCTATTGCGAAGTCCCATAGGACTATGGAAACCATATTGAATTATTCAAATGCCCTAGTGATAGCATTGTGTATGTTGTCGAACTTCCAAAGATAGGGTTGACCTATACAATTACTGATTCTTGTGTGCCTCCTGTCAGCACAGGTCCACATTAGTAACGTATGGCTATAGTTAATTTGACATTATTTTTGTTTCCATAAGTAATCAGTGATGACTTCTAACGTAAACGTTACCAAGGGTAAATTGATGAAGTGATGTCGGGCTTTTATAAGGGGTCATGTTTGTGGTACTTCTCGAACTAAGAAAAACGTCCTTGGTGCTACGACATAATGGCCAAAAATTCAAATGATTACCTGGGACGTGGAGTTGACCAATATCAATTTAATACAATCTAATTGACTGACTGATTCATGTAAATTGAAAGGAAACCTACCGATCAATTATGTTAAAATCTCACCGTGAAAACTTAGAGCCTACGCACACTGGCGGACGGCAGGGGAGAGTATCGAGGAGCTGTTTCCGCCAGCGAACACTGGCAAGAAAGATCATCTGCAATACTGCGAGTGTCCGAGCTTACCCGAGCATCGAGTAACCACCGCTCGCCAGGATTTGATTATTCCAACAGCGACTACGCAGTCGAAAAGTAGCTGTTGCACACCGGTGCATCCATGCTCCTGAGAAAACTGCGCTGCGATGCACCAAGCATTGAAATATATAGGTCCGACCTTATTGCGATTGGATAAGTATTAAATTCAATTGATTGATTAAAATCCTCTACCGTCCCGTCCGGTGTGCGCAGGCCATTTGTTGTAGTGAGCTGTCAATATTATAGTGTCAATCTCTAGAATCAGGTGGAATGAAAGCTCACTTCACCTAAGCTTTATTAACGTATTTTTAGAAATCACCAACACAGTGAGCAATCAAAGTGATCAATGGTCTTTCCATCTCTCAGAAAAAAAAAACCTTTTGCACAGTGTCACAATTACACCATACATATTATTATTTCTAAGAACGTCTGCTTACACGCTTTTAGTAAAATATTCTCCATAATATTTCCTGTACACATTGTATATTCTACACACGTCTCTTTGTGCCAAGCTTCTTATATTAACGCCAATAATATGCATACAATTTTCAAGAGTTTTCTTTCCAAGGAAATATGGCGTCGTATTTTGCGTTGCTCTTAGCCTTGTGGTTAGAATAGGCTATAAGGCTATAAGTTATGGGGGTGGAGATGGGGAAGGGTCGTTTTAGGGGGTCAATAGTTTGGTTATATTGGTTGTCTAATACTCTGAAGAGAGTGCTTGTAAAAAGTTACTTTGAAATAGGTTGTGTTTTCTGAATTTTTACTGGTTATTGAATTTTGACAGATATGAAGACATTCCAGAGACAAAGTTGAAATGTCACACTAGATCAGCTCTCATACCCTTCAAAAGAGATAGTTATGGTGGTAGTACTGCATTAACTTTCTCATATACAGGTTGTATCAAAAAGGTGTGGTCAAAACCATCAAACTGAATAACTTTCTCTTTTTTTTTGGGTGGTAAATTATCAAATAACTTCTCCCGCTCTGGGTGGAGCGGGAGGGCGACTCTTACTGACTGAAACCCACCCGTGTTCCTTCAGTTGCCTGTACGTTGCCAGGGGCCATCTTCATGGGACCTTACATCGTAATCGAAAACATTATCAGCCGTCACATACATTTGGGTCGAGTAGGTATTGAAGTTTTGTATGGTCTAGTTGATATTTTATTCGCGATTACGATCTTGGTACCATGGAGGAATTTATTCGGTTTGATGGTCTGAACCACACCTTTCTGATAAACCTTGTTTGTGCTTTTCAGTCAAATTCCTGTGAATCTAACAAAGGCATGAAGCGTGAAGGTACCAAATAAAGCTAGTACACATGATTGAACACGTTTCTTTCGTGTCTAGACAAGTTTTTCATGAACTCAGCCAAATCTGTAGATAATATAAAATCCTGTCACCTTTTTGCTGACAATATTTGCACAGAAATATGTATACACTACCTTATGAACGGGGGTAGAATACTAATTCTTGAAGTAAATAACCTTTTTAAAAATCAGAAAGGTTCTTACTTACAACTGTAATAATATTATAAGTATGTATTTGAGTTTTGTACGTGCAGTCGACTTCTTCATAGGTTTACCACTTTTGACAGCAATTCCCAGTAAATTGAAACTTCAACTGCCTCGTTGGTCTATTGGCCGCAAGCTCTACTGCTGAGCATGAGGTCTTGGGTTCGATTCCCGGGTCGGTCAAAGTGTTATTAGGTTTTCCCATATGGAATTTCTCAGTAGCAGCCCGGAGTCTGGATTTTGCCCGGTTGATGGCAATAGGCTCGCCCCCTATTACATGGGACCTAAACATAACTAGCGAAATGTGGGTGTACTATAGGTACTCTGCCAAACCTTTCGGGGAATACAGGCGGTATTCCCTGAAAGGTTTGGCATGATGTTATGTTATGTTGAAACATCATTAAGGTTGAAATTATCTTACTATCACATATACAAATTGACATCATTGTTCTATGACGTGCAATTAGTGACATTCAACCATAAGGGGGTACAGCAACTCAGAGATAGATTGTACAAAAGACAACAAAATGTCAAGCTTCCAAACCCAGTGGTGTACGTTGCGTGTTATCTGTCAAAACCTGTGACAAGAACAGAAAGGTGATGATGTTGTCCGACAGCGTAATAATAATAGCATAATCAGCCTATAATGTTATCACTGGTTCCCATAGGAGGAAGCCTGAGTCCCACAGGCCTCCGCTCTTAGAAAGCGGAGTGGGCTGTAATCTCCATGCGGGCCCAGTGCGGGTTGGTAGATGTCACATGTCTTCGAATTTTTGTTTCTAGACGATGTTTTCCTTCACCGTTTTGAGAGCAGTGGTGATGTTATTTACACAAAGTAAACCACTGGCCTAGGTTCGAGCCCACGGCCTACAACTACACAGACCTACAAGTCAGGGCCGTTACCTCAGGGCCCCCATTGCTCTGCTAAGAAAAATATGGCACTCTTACTAAACTAACAAATGGTGGTCTTTCTGAAAACATTTCTAAAATCGTCACGTGTGATAAAAGTTTTCTATAGAAATAAAACAACGGGAAATACAAAACTTTTCCCTGTAAAACCTCCGTAACTTACGTACTTCCCCTAAGACATGACTTTACTATGAAACTAATAAATAAACAGCTTTTCTCTTAAAAAGGTAAATGAATAAAGAAAATTTTCTCATAAATTCTTCGGACTAAATAAATCGACAGACTATACTCTAAGTCAGGTAAAAAGTGAAAGGAAAAAGTAAAATATTAGCGAGATAGGGCCACTTTTTAGCACTAGTGTTGGGAATTGATTATCGATAAAACGGATAGGGCTATTTTCCGCTAGGTTTGCGAAATACGTTCAGTATTCAATTGTTATTAGGGAATTGATTTGTTCCGTTTCAAAGCTTTAAATGTATTAGACGGGTTCGCGATTTATTTTCGCTGTCGGTTGAAAATATTGAAGTTTAAATCCTGTGCTGTGTAATGTTATAGGAATTTCAATATTACTTGTTACGTATTGGAAATATGAAATGGGAATTCGAAGGCTTCAGAGGTTAAATGGTTTCAGAAGATGGATATGTTATTATGTTGTCTTTTTGGTGTTGGAAAATCTTTATAGTTACCTACACACGGCAACACATCAAGCTCTCACAATGCGAGGTCAGCTTATACTGGAAATGTATAGCTTGATGTGGAGCCGTGTGTACAATGGACTCGAGATTTATAAAGCTGAAATTCAAAGAGGTCAAATCAGATGAAACTGAAAGTCACTAGATACCATCCATAATTAATATTATTAATGCGAAAAGAACTCTGTCTGTCTGTCAACTTTTCATGCCAAATTTGACACATAGGCAGCCTGAAACCTGGAGAAGGTCTTTTCATCCTGGATATTTGTATTAAAAAAAACCGGCCAAGTGCGTGTCGGACCACGCACAATGAAGGGTTCCGTAGGTGGGATGAATTTATCCCAAGAACAAGCTTTACTTAGTAGTTGAGAAACATATAATACGTCTCGGACAATTATTCAACTGCAATTGTAAGTTTACAATCGCAAAAAAAAAGTGAATTAACTGCCTACTAAGACTTTTCCCCTAATTTGTGCTGTGAGACCTTGCTTCCTGCCAAATTTCATAACTCTAGGTCAACGAGAAGTACCCTGTAGGTTTTGATTTATTTACATAAATGGCCGTATGTTTTTTATTGCGTTGACTTAGAAGCTTGCTTGTTCAACAGCTTCAACGGAACGTAGATCTACCTATTTGATATTAGTTTCAACTAGGTACCTCGACGCGTTTCTGAGAAAATGGGTTTTAACGGACTGACGGACGGACAACGAAGTGATCCTGTAAGGGTTCCGTTTTTTCCTTTTGAGGTACGGAACCCTAAAAATTAAGTCACACAAAATACACGTACGACGAACGATGAAACCACGGGCAAGAGCTCGTATTAGAAGTTTATATATTATTCTACTATAATATGCTTTTGTTATATTATAACGAGCGTCTGTAAATACTTAGAAGTCGTGAAGGACCCATTATTGTGATTAGATTTTTTTGCTAACATAAATTTTGATTGAATAAGTGATTTCTAAAAATAAACCCAAATATCCTTGGAATAAAGTAGGTACTTGATCATGATCTATGAAAATGAGACTAAACAATTTTCCCAAAGATAGTCAGTATAATGAAAAATGACATGTTGAAAGATATTCAACAAGCGTCATCTTTTCGACTGGCAGACACCTTAAATTGACAATTGAAAAGTGCCTGTTAATGGTTTCTTTGAAAAAAAAAAATGCTTTGAGACTGGCAAGCAGAAAAGGTAAATGAAATATAACCTAATATAATGAATACATTAGGTACATATCATCGTATATAAAATGAAATCTCTCAAGCCATTTTCTCAACTATGTTGGGGTCGGCTTCCAGCCTAACCAGATACAGTTGAATACCAGTATATTACAAGGAGCGACTGCCTATCTGACCACCACAACCCAGTTACTGGGTAACATGATACGCCTTGGTAAGACTGGTTGTCAGACTTTTGGGCGTCTGACTACCCGTAATGACTGTCAAAAATCTACGAACGGCTTTACGTGCTTTCTGAGGCACGGAGGGATTTCTATATGTAATGGATCACCCATCCACGAACTGACCGCGGCAAGCTTAGATCGGCTGTTATTATTAATAGCCACGAGTCCAACTAATTGAATAAATGAAATGAGAAGATACATTATTCATCTTCACTATCTCACAAAAGAAACACAAAATAATAAAAGGTATCAAAGATATTTCATGAAAATTTCTGAAAGATAAACCGGTATTTACTAACTTTCAGTCTAGGTCAGAATTAAATTATAAGGATCTTTTGAGTTTAAGGCGAAGTGGTCTTGATTTGTTCCTTTGCCTATTTTCTGTTTGCTGTATACCGCCATTCTTATAATTATATTGCTTTATATTCGTTAGTCAGAACGCTGAATTTTAAGTTATGTAAAAATGGCTTAGAGGAGATTTTTCTTAGGATTTTTGGTAAAAAGGGCACTGGTTTCTTTGAATAAATCTTTTTAAAATAGGAAACGAATAACGTTGTTTTTTTTTTGTTTTGTATTTATAATTATAATAAAGAAATCGTTCTTGCATTCTTTTACCTACCTACCTATTCTATATATTTTGTCCGGGATCAAAAGTAATTAGTTTTTCCTCAAAACATGCTATTAATATTAGGGTCGGCTTCCAGTCTGGTTAGACTTCCAGATGCATCTGAATACCAGTATTTCACATGAAGCGACTGACTGTCTGACCTTCACAATCCAGTTACTGGGAACCGCGATACCCCCTTGTTAAAACTGGTTAAAATTTCCTAGTAACTAATCAATCAACAAAACCTTTCAATTATCAAATAATACAAAACAATATTTATCCTATTATGTAATTATAGAATTAATAGTACAAATACTAACTATCCCATTGTCAAATATAGCATAGAATATTCAATTAATAGTGTTGTTACTGAATATTTACTTATGTGTTTACTGAACTATCTCATTATGTCGGATTTCACTTTACTACAAACCCAATTATAGTTGGCAAACATTTCTATTGCCATTGGTTTATATCGAGGTCGATAGTTTTGTTGATTCCATTTCTAAATTATCGATAGTTATTAGAAAGCTTGTGGTACTGCACTAATCAATAGAAAAAAATGTACAACACAAAATATCAATAATTATAAGAACGATATACGTTAATAATTAAGGAAAATTTCAAAAGTACGGCATTAACCTGTAACTATTTTATTTACAACACCTATCTTTACCTCTATGTTTAAAATGTTGAGTTTGACTTTGTCGAAGAAAAATCTACATTTAGCAAATTGCAGTTAAATTATTTGCCAATTTTATTACCATTCCCTACTGCAGATTCAGTGTTAAAAAAGTAAACACACCGCAAAAGGCTACAACGTAACTACTGCCTTAATCATTTGACCTGTATTTATGCCGATCGTATTTCGCGGAACATGTGAAAACGAAGTTCAATTTGCATTTAAATCACTGTATTTTTATTTGTTTATCGATATGTGGCTCAGCACTAGTAACTGCAGTTAGTGAGGCCCATAAATCAGTTTCCGTCGCCTGTAGGCACGTCTTAATACAATTTTATAAGCGACGGGTGCAAACAACGTGTACTTATCGATAAGATCTTGTCGATAGTTTTAACGTTGTAATTGGTTTAGTTGATTCAGCTTTTTGAGCAACATTTTCCTTGTCGGAAAATGTATTTTATTTCTTAAGCATAATGACTGAGGAAATAGTGGCTGTTAAGAAAAAAACGCTGACTAAGTCAACCATAACTTGTTAGTAAAGCGAGTCATTCTATTAAGACCAGATAATATGAAATACACATAAAGATCGTGTAGTAAAGATACTTTTTTGGTATAGAATCAGAAATTTAGAATTATGATACACATCAGATAGCAAAACTAATCATACATAACATTTCGCAAGACAGCACTAAATGAAATGAAGAAAACGTGATCTGAATCCCAAAAGCCTTGCTTTTACTAGCACCAATTTTATTTATCGATACTACTTTTGATGAATCCTCTTTTTGTTGGCAAAATATGAAGTAAATTCGTAACAAAAAACCGCCCATGTACAATTTTATCGATAAGCCTGTTCCATCACTATGCTTCAGCTTATATAAATCATGAGGACATACGCCCTATCTGTTGCCAGCTTAATACGATCCCCGAAATAGGGGTGGGGGGCTTTTTATAGGCAAAAAGCTGAGTTTGCCAGTTTGCTTCGGTATTGTATACTTTATATTGGAAATCTAAGCGCTGTTATTCAGCAGATTTTAAGAAAAAAAAAATGTCATGACAATTTTTTTTGTTGTTCTTGTACTTTTATTGAATCGAGAAGTTTAAGGACTGGTTGTCAGCGATTAGATTATACTTTCGAATATTTTAAAAGAAATATTGATTGAGTTTTAAATTCTTTGAAAACACTTTAAGGTCGCCATCTGGACTACTTTTAATTCCGGAAAATTAAAGTTAGAATTTTCTCAGTAGAATTTACGGATACAGTAATTGGATATGTCCTATATATTTCAATAATGTATGTATTTATTAAGGTAATCTTAGACACCACTGATTCATGACCGCCAAAGAAAACATAGGAAAGAAATCTCAACTTGGTCTGAAATCACTAATGCCTTCTCTATATGAGAATACCTTAGCCTTGCAGTGGAAAATCTACAGGCTGATATAAAATTATCACTATGTGACCTAATTGGTGACACATCAGAAAGAAAAAAAAATACAATAGACGACTTAAACTTACGTAATCTTACTGTTCTTAAAGAGTCAAAAAGAACCCTGTAAAAAATCGACCCGTGCTTCACCTCTCAATAAGGCAACTTCAGGATGACGATTGACTTGTTGCGAACCCGGACACGACGTGTTGCCACGCCAAGTGCCGAACGCAGTGCAGCGCCGAGTTCAGGTGCGTCGTACTCGCAACCGGCAAGCGTGTATGACCAGACAAAGCAAAAGGAGTATGGTTTTCTGCCTCCATGGGAAGAAGACGTGAGATTATGTATGCATGTATGTATAACATTATCAGGAATTATCTAAGTAAAACTTTTCGGTTATAGCAATAGAGATGAAAACTAATATAAGCGATACATTTTTCGCTCGAAGACATTCGAAAGCTTTCCACATTGATTTTCAGGCAACGGAAGCAAGTTCGATGTTCGCGTCGCTGAATTTTTCAGTACGTTCATATAAATATTTATGTAAGCTACATTTTCGCGCGGTTAGCTACTGAAAATACCGTGAAAATGACGCCCGTTTTTTTTAAAAGTAGGTCTAAGTTTTTTTGTGGTGTTGGTGGGCAGAAATGAACCTTTTATATAGAATAAGTAAAAGAGATTTCTACTTTATAACTATTAACGTAAGTCCCATTATTTAACAACAAACATTTTATAACAGAAAAACTTAAAATATTTTTTGTCCTACCCTGGAATCGACGATCGGTAGCAGCATTTAACCATTAAACCAATCGAATTTAATATTTCTAAGAACACAGATCACATTACTAGTCTTACTAGCGTTGTCTTTCAAACAAAAAATCCAATTTCAATGTTAAAATTAAGATTCATTTCCTACAAAAAAATCTAATTAAACTCAGCTTTAATTAGAATGTTCGCTAATTACATTTCGTGTAATTAGATTCTTTCCAAAGGTTTTAAAGATTTTATTGCCGTTCGAGGTTTTTTCTGTAACCCTTTTAATTTCAAATGAAAGTGTCAGGGAATGCTTAAAAAAACGCTCATATTATTTAGTGGGGGTTTTGGTGACCTCTCAACTAAGTTTCACTAAGTTCACTGGTTTTCATATAGATCTTTGAAGACTGATACTAACTTTTTTTACAACCTTATCTTTTCACGAAGGCATGGCTAATCTTATACAGTTTGTGCCACAGAGCACAGTGGTACTGATAAAAATTGTGTCACCCAAAGTGCGTTTAGGGTATTACTTCTGTCATGGCCGCTATTCAAAGCTGTCAAATTCTATACCTCATTAGAGTCGTAGAGCGAGACAACGATGACACGATAGGTATTTATGGAAAGAATTGACAATGCCGCCTCTAGCAGTGCAGCGGCCGCCGAGGTGTCACCCTGCTCTGAGGTCCATAAAGAAAAAAAATCTTCTGACGTATCTTCCTAATTTATATTTGCTGTGTCAGCAAACATTGTTGAATAACGAGTGTTTTTTAATGCTTTGACTTTTCTTTTACACAACTTTTACAGATACTAGCTATAAATTTTACAAACATTACCCAAATTGTTTACCCAATAATAAAAGTTATACAACTAAAACCCATCTACGATAAAAACGCCAACTAAAAAGGTATTTAATAAACAAAACATCACAGACGGACAAATTAAAAATCCGGAGTCACATATAATCTGTTCACTGTATGCCCGCCCTAACACGTCTGACTCCGGAATTTTTCACTATTTATAAGCCTGTAAACATTTAACATTCTGTATAAATAAAGAGAAAACATATCACTTACCGATAAGCCATCCGGATCTGCTCCCCATTCTTGTACCAGATGAGCTGGGCTGGTGGGTTTCCACCACGACTTCTGCAGACCAGCTCGAGGCTCTGTCCTCGACGTACTGTCTCTCCTTCTGCGTAACCTTCGATGTAAGGAGCTCCGGGAGGATCTGAGGAAGAACATAATAAGATAAATATAACATTAATTATTTTGTGTCGCTGGTCTTGTGATCGCGAACGCTACTGCTGAGCATAAAGTCTTTCTGTCACAGCCCGGAGTCAGGATATGTGCCCGATTGGTGGCATGATCTTATATGGGGCTAAAATTTAATTGGCAAAATGTGCAACCTACCCGAAACTGTAAAATTTTCCCAGTCTACTTTGAACCTTAATCTTTAGTGATAAAGTTGAAAATCTATTAAATCAATTTTTCAGATCTAAGTAGGTTGATGTGCTGCATGGCGTTTGTACTATAGGTACACCTAAAAAAAGTGCTGTCATTGGCCTTAAAATAAGGAAGCCCAAATTATCTTTGGCGCTAGTGGGTTATCATCCCCATTTCAGCCAAAGGATGTCCAGTGCCAGTCAAAAGGCCTATCCCAAGCGTCCTCGCCACATCGGTCGGTTCTGTACTTCTCGCATACACCTGATGGTGCCAATACGTTAAGGTGTGGTAAATGGGAAAACTAATAGATACCTAATAATTTTACACCTCTGCCTAACCCTTTGGGGATTACAGGCGTGATGTAATTTTTTTTTTTTACCTTTTCTAATACAGTATGTTCATTAATGAAAGGCGTTCCCTTTGACCCGCAATAAAATAGCGTCCACATATGCGAAAAAAATATTAACATCAAAAAAGTTATATTTTTATGATAAAATATTCAAAAAAATGAGATGATAAGAAACTTCCTGTACACGCGCGCTTGTCTTTCAACGTAGAAAGACAACTGTGACAAGTGCGCGTGTACAGGGTGTTTCTTTTAGGTATCATTTTTTTTGTGAACATTTAATTATGTAGAAAAGAAAAACAAATTTTTTTTTTTTTTTTTTAACTCGACCTCAAAGCATTTATTTCAATTAAACCATTTACAAGCACTTTTGAATTGTCAAAGAATCAGTCAGTTATTCAGAAAGTTGAAGGTAGTCTATCTTCGTTCACCGTATTTCATCATCATTCTCCACCTACCCTTATTCCAATTTCTTCATCCATGCTTCAAAAACAGTCCACTATTATGTACACCTATAGTTATCAGTCGTTATCTCAGTAAAAATAAAAAATAAATAAAAGAAAATACGTTTATTTGCGGTACATATGACGCAAGCAAAGGAACAAACACTAAAAAACATATTTGGGGGAAAATATGCGTCACACAAAACGGCCACGGGTAACGGGCAACGGGTATTCATGATCAATCAATCCGCCTAGCCTTTTCCCACGAGGTTGGATTCCAGTCTAACCAGATACAGTAATTTACATGGAGAGACTGCCTATCTAGCCTCCAGAACCACTGGGTTGTGACAGCCCAAAGTCTGTCAACCAATGTTAGCCAATAACTGTACTGGGTAACAGTGGCTGACAGACTTAATATGCTTCTGACTACCAGTATCGAATGTCAAAGATCCACAAACGACTGCCGGGAGCAACGTGTTGTTTCCGAGGCACAGAGGAGTCTCAATATAAAATGGATGGTCACCCATCCTCGAACCGACCGCGGCAAGCGTAGCTTAACCTTTGATCAACCCGTGCGGCTGTTATTATTAAACCACGAGCTTCTCAGTAATCATGATGTTAAATATATAATGTAGTATGTTTCATTATATTTATTATAGGAAATACCATGAATACTTGATTCAATGTAGGTAGGTACTTGTTTTTTTGAAGGAAGAGTGGTAAACAAAATTTATCTGATAATGATTTATGTAGAAAATGGGAGTGACGTCATGACGTACAGACGAGAGCAAACGTTTTACATTTATTAATAAACTAGCTGCGCCCTGCGGTTTTGCCAGCTGTGTCCTAACCCAAGTCATGGTCTACCCATATGCCAAATTACATCCAAATCCGGTCAGCCGTGTGAACAAACAAACTTAATTTCGCATTTATAATATTACTCTAAAGTAATATTTTATAGAAATAAAATTGATTGTTCTTTTACTGGAAGTTGGCCGGTAATCTCTGGAAGCACGGTCAGATTAAAAAAATCAATATTGAATAGTGTATTTGCAATCCACGATGTGCTCTTATTCTTTCACTGTTATAAAGCTACACTATTTTTGAGTGTCATTTAGGATGTGTGTGTTAAAAAACGCGAACAAAACGTAATGTGAACCTTGAAAACAACATTTACGTAGAGGCAGAAAGAAGAATGTTCAATTTCGATCGATAATTTTAGTCTTTCAGCTTTTCAACAAATGTTTCAAAACCTATATTTCATAAATAATACATAAAACACCATTTCAGAATCAACAAAATAATATTGAAAGTAAAAAACGCTTCGCCAAAAATATAAAATAACAATTTTCGTGGAAAAAACCCAATTTGAATAGTTAGTCTGAATTTCTAGGTATTTCAACAATCATATTATAATGGAACAAAAGAGAAATCTAGACTTTATTGCTTTAGTTAAATTTTTGATAAACTGTTTTTCAATTTTATTCTGGCTAACGCGTTGGGTACTTTTAAGTACTAAGAGTATTGCAGATCGAATAGGCTAAAACTACGCCAGTTTCATGACATTTAAGACATCAAATAAAACATAGTGAACAAAAGATAAAAAAGAAAATCTCCGAAACAACTTAATAAGAGATATTATATTCAACAACGCATTAAAAAAAACAGGTAAAGTAACAGAAAAAGTAAAATAAAAACTCAACGCTATCATCTTTCACTTTTCCGGACTGGCATGCCACGCATACAACTCTTTTGTTTTAAAAATTCCTTTTCGTAACAAAAGATGCTGAGAATGATCAAAAGAAAAAAAAAATGCTCATAAAGATTTTTTACCACAAAGAAACACTTTTCCGAACGAGTGTACAGGAAAATTGCCTTCGACGAGAGTTCATTAACCCCAAAAACGGGGTTCTGTAACATTATTAATAAGGGTTCCTTAAGAAAAATAATAAAACGGTTCCTATCTTGGGAGTCATATCATTTGTTGGTGCGATTACACTGTAAATCATTTCGTCTTAAAAATATAAATTTCTCGCTGACTGGGTTCGTATTTCTGGGTTAAATTTTGATAAATGATTACGCAAGCAATGATTAATATTGTATTTTAGGACAGCTCAGTGGAACTGAATCATGGCATTATATTCAATGAAAAGACAACATTAATTATATTTAACCTTAAACGTTGTTCGCCGCTTTGGTTTCCAGTAAAATAAGTAATAGACCTTGTCTCTCTTCTCGAAGAAGGAAAATAAACTACCAAGCAAGAATTAATGGAAATAACAAACACATAGCCATAACCATAAGCATAATCAGCACCACTGCTGGGTCAAGGGCCATCAACTTCAACCCTTTTGATGATGAAACCTAAGATGTCTTTGATATAAAATATAGCAATTTTAATACCCCTTTACATATGTACATGTAAGGTACTTTCAAATCCCGTCATTTCTTCGCTTAAAAAAAGCCCTTACCCAATTTAAATAATCCCACACTACCCTCTAACTATCCCAAAAAACTCTTAACCGTTGAAATAAAGAGCAAAACCTACTTTCAAGCCGAAATATCTTATTACAACATAACTATTACCTTCTCAAGTCGCTATGAGGGTTAAAACCGATTTATTTTTATCACGGAACCCTCGATATTTAAGCTTGAATAGTTTTATACGCTTTCTGGATTGGGGGTCAATTCATACGATATGATCCATTGAGTATATAATATTATGATGGCCCCTGTATAGTATAAGGGTCGTGTATGACCCTATAAAAGTGTATAAGTCTTTGTATTTCGTTTGTTTTTGGAATATGAATTTACATGACTGTTTCGAACCACAAGGAACTTTTTAAAATCGACTATGGTTTTATTTTTTTTTGTATATTTTTGTTACGGGATTAGTCTGCCAATTACGAAATTAATTTGATGATTCTTTTTTTGTTTGGTAGGTCATACTTCAGAGGTGGTACCATAATTATGCTTAGGTAGTTTTTGAGTTAGCTTCAATAATACGTATTTTTTCCCAGTTAGTCTATATGGATGATATGATAAGTTCCTGTCACTGTTATTTACATAGTAGGTAGTGGTATTCGAATTTTTGTGGGGTGAGTACCACAACTAAAGAGAGAAAAATAAAAATTTGGTTATTCGAGTATCAATCTCAATCTTAATCCAGTTTTAAAACTCTGGTAAAAAACACTTCCTCTCTCTTTAAACATCATCATTACATTTAGTTCCTTGCTCTTGTTTCATGTTTATGGATTTATGTTATAAGTATATCTATGTATATATATTTATATGAATAAGTTTATGCTATATCTATGTATGTACATATTTATTGTATAATATGTAGATGGTACACCGCTGACTACCTGCAGTATTGTATCTCCTGTTACCTTTAATCCATCCAAAGGTTGTCTGTAAAAGATCGCTTTATGCGATAAGAGCGCCCATTGTGTCACCCGTTGTAAAATTTCTAAATTTATGTCAGTAATTTTTATGGTGCTCAATAAAGAGTATTCTATATCTATATCTATCTAATTTCTACAAAAAAAAAAAAAAAGAACCAAAGACACCGACTTCCGAAATTAAAGTTATTTTGCACTTTTTAGTGTTGTTATTGTCAAACAAGCTTGTAAATCACAAAATTAAGCGTCATAAAAAAATCATACAATCATGTCATCATAGAGTCATGTATGAACGTAAACTAAGCAAAAGGAGTATGTAACGATCGTAGCAGGTGGCGTTCTGTAGTGTCTGCCTACCCTTTTAAGGGCAGAAACCGTGAGTTTGTGTATGTTCGTATGTATCCCACTCATCATATACAGCATGAGACAACGATGACTTAAAATGGAATTGTAATTGAAAATTTGTCGGTCCAGTATTCCCTTTAGAGGCACAGGTTAATATAGATGGTTCACTCCGCAAAAAAAAGCGACTCTTTCTACGGCACAATAAAGTGCAATTCAGGTCGCACAGCACTAATTACCTACAGTTATATTCACCTAGAAGTTGCCTCTCTTTCTATCGCGTAACTCTTATATCTTCTGACTGCATTACGTACACTCAATTACAAGCTGGCCGCGTACTTGTAGTTCATACCTAAAATGCGGAGTGCACCTTCTGCACTATTCTGTGGTAGAGGTTCTCTAAGAAATCACATTCCTAAAGTCAGCTTCAAAGAAGGTCAAACAGCGGGTTAAAAGTTAGTATGGAAACGAAGTCACGGCCAAAAGCCACTGTATGTGTACACGAGAGTAATGTAGCAAAGTGGCAATTAAAAGATGGAGTTTCAGATTCACCCCCCTCCGCCCCTCTGTACCATTCCATTCCTCTTAGAATAATTATCTTCGAACGTAGGGATGGTACTGTTGGTAGCCTTGAAAAAATTCTCTGTACTTTGCCCGTACATTGCAGTGGTTAGTGGTTCAAGTGTTTTGATGAAAATATGAATTATGTAGATATGAGAAAGTGATTGACTTTTGTAGTACAGGTTATGGGTAAAAATAATAAGTTGAAATTAAAAATCATTAATCTATTCTCAGTCTGAAAATCAACATTATTTGAAGCTGCAATTGTTTTAGATGTATACGTGAATTTTGTGTTTGTAACTCAGTTTGTACGTCGTACGCTTTACATTGTGTAAATGATTTCATCACCACTGCTCTCAAAACGGTGAAGGAAAACATTGTGAGGAAACCGGCATGTACTAGAACCAAACATTCGAAGACATGTGACATCTACCAAGACGCACTGGGCCCGCGTGGTGGATCTCTCACCGAGAGGAGGCCTGTGAACCAGCATTGGGGACATTGTAGGCTGATTATGTAACTTGCTTTTCCTGCAGGAGTAGTTCTAAATAATACGGGAAAAGTAAAAAAAATATAACCTCATATCTATAGATTGACAGTAGACAGTTTGTAGTCACTGTCACTATTAAGCCGTTCAACCGGGCATAGACCCAAACTCCACGCTGCTACCGAGAAATTCCATATACAAAAAACCCAATAACACTTTTCCCAACCTGGGAATCGAATCCAGGAACTCATGCTCAGCAATAGCCAAAAATGTTTGCAGATAGGCATATAGATGGTTTTACGGCCATCATGCGAAAGAGAAGCGCTTCTCTGCTCGCTCGTCTTCGTGGCAGTACCAACAGTATCTTGAGTTTATTCGCAGATAGATGGGAGTCTCCAATGCTGCGACATTGGATAAAACTCCACACGGTTTAAAACTTGTACCTATGTCTACTAACACTAGTTATTTAAGACCATTGTTACTAACACTATGGGCGTAGCCCGAAATAAATGATATAATAATAATACGAATAATAATAGCGCTTGCGACCACTAGACCAACAAGGCATTTAAACAATCATTTGGAAAAAAAAAAACACTCGGGTTTCAACTCCTAACTTAACTCAGCCTCGTTTACCCGCCAAACACCATAATCCTCAAACTTTCCGAACTTTTCCATGAAAATTTCACAACATCGTATTAATTCGTTTGAAACTTCCCCAATCCAATACGCTAACCCTATTCGCTTGGCAAATCTCGCGTAGTACGCGGTACGCAAGTAATACGCATGTCAAGTCTAGAGTTTGTAATTAAGAGGGCATTGTACCGAGAAACGACGAATTTGTTACTTGTACGACGCTTGTCACACCGAAGCGTAATTCTAATTGAATTTGTGCTTTGAATTTTGCTCGGAAAGCGAGCTGTGTTGAGATGTAAATTGTAGGAAACGTAGGAGTTAAAATGCGATGTTTTGTTTGTTTGTATAGAGTTTTTTTATGTGTTGTGTATTTTAGAAGCTGCTTACAGTTAGACTGAAAGATGACCCCAAAATAATTAGGAAAATACTAGATGATGATCATGTATTTTAAAATGATTTTTATTCGACATTGGGCTTATCTCTTAAGTTTTTGTTTTAGAAAAGTGTTCTTTTTGTTGTTGAGTGACCCAAAAATTGTAATAAATGGAGATAAATCGTCAAAAAGTTCAGCTCAGCAGTGAGCAAACGACTGAAGAAGGTGGAGGGGTTGTTTTTGTACACATCCACTTTAGTTCGTACACACTTTCATTCTTTTGTACACACGTAGATAATTGGGTTGTTTTAAACTCTTCTGTAAGAACAGAAGAGTTTAATGCGACCCTTTTAGATATTAGACAAATGAAGAGCGTGGTCCTCCTTCTTAGAAGCATAACGAGCAAGACTGTGGTCTTGATAGAATAATCTATGGTATTTTAATTTTTTTAACAGTAAACTCATCATAATTTTACCCGAAAGACGTCGACGGTTGGACATAGGCCTCCATATTATAGCGTCGCCACAAAATAAATTCTAATAAAATAGAACAAAATATAAAATACTTAACATATTAATAGAAAACCTAAAGTGAGCCAGGTTACTCGTAGGTTAGTCACGATAAAAGGCAAATCGGCTCGCTCAATGTTATTGTTTCATTCCAATGTTAAAGCGCTTATTTGCATTGTCAATACATTCGATAAAAGCTCGTAGGTTTAAAAGGTTGAAGGTTCAAAACCTGAACAGACAGAGATCAATGACGATGTAAGAATAACAAAGGTGTTTTTAGTTTAATCTCATCCATCATTTTGATTAATAGAATAATAACATTAGCAAGTTTTTATTGAATACTGTTGAAACTATAATACTGTTGAATTTTCTTATTTATTTTTTCTTTATTGAAATAATTTAAGTTACAAACCCTATGAAGCCTCTGAAACCCAAAGTAGGTAAAAATCTGTATGTCAGATTTCAGCATTATTATTTATGATGTCGATTTTTCCAATGTTATTCATCAATATTTTTGCTCAAATACACGAGCGGCACGTTGGCAACGGCAGAGGTAACTGTAGCCGTCAACAGAGCGGTACCGTTGACTCGTCAAAGGCAGCCATCGACCTGCCGTCGTAGTGAAAAGTTATGGGAAAAATCAAAGCATACCATTATGTTATTTCAAAAATAAGGTTATATCGTAACGACCTGCCTACGTATAGGTATGCCGAAACCTGAATGATGGTCAACGCTCGACTTAGCGCCGAAAATTTAATATCCATCAGCGTGCGTTCTTTCTAGTTACTACTAAGTTAGTGTACATCGTTATTAGTAGGTACGACAAGATTTCCTTGCATTGCAGTGATAATTTACATTCTATCATTATTTAGGCTCGCGTCGGTGTGACACGCAATCATCGAATCACAATGTTACGCTTAAAACCTTCAGTCGGTTCGGTATGTTTAACTTTTATTATTATTTGGATCAAAATTGTTCATACGAGGCTTAAATTTTAAAGAACATGAGTGTTACTGCTAAGAATTTGTTACGATTTGAACATACATTCATACACTCAGGCCTTTTTCCGATGGGGTTAGGCAGAAACTACGGAACACCTCACTTGCTACGATCCTTACAAACTCCGATTGAACATGTTATGTGAAGTAGGAAAAGAAGCAAAGAAAGAAAAGTCCTCCGAGGTATAACTAAGTGTTGTGCTGGAAGTAGTGTTTATAAGAAGAGTAAATAGAGCAGAGAGAAAAAGACAGGCCCTATACCGCAAAACATTACAATTACAATTTGCAAGTAACAATTTACAAATTTGTAAATTTTACAAATCCGTGTACCACAAAACTCTATGTCACCCAATTGTAATGGAAAAACCTTACAAATAAGTAAATTGTAGTGACAAGCCTACAATTTATACATAGTCCTAAATCACTTACGCTTTTCAAAATGCGAAAGAATTTTATATTCTAAATTGTAAACTCACAATGTACATAATTGTAATTTTTTTTTACATTTTTTTTTCTACTTTTTTTTATTTTTTATTCTAGACGTGTAAAGTTTTGTGGTATTGGGCCCAGACATACTAACGTAAACGAAGCAAAAGGCGTATGTAAGGTTCTGTAGTGTCTGCCTACCCCAATGGCAGAAGAAATACCCATGGCGGGCAGAAGGCGTGAGTGTTTAAGTAGAGAGAAAAAGAGAGATAACGTCGGATGAGGTGTCTGAAAACCTTCAAAATTTTTAGTGACAATTTTGAAAAAACATCTTGGATGCTACACAGTTTTTTTTACAACAACCTACTTATTAAGTTACTTTTAACAATTTGGTGAAATTTCCCAAACGACGTGATGGATAGGTACCGATGTCTAATCTTAGTAACATAACAGGCGAATTATGAGTAGGTAGACTATAGGTACACCTCTGCCGAACCCAAATATTTTTGTCAAATTAAATAGAGTAGTCATCTCAACACCTCTCTCCCTTGAATTTGTATATATGTATATACATAATATAGGTATATATTTTATTAAATATGTATGTAAATATGTGTATTATAATTATTTCTAATGATATATTTTAATAAAAAATGTTTTTCTTTGTTCCTCTCAAACAGAGCACCTGCCATCTAATCTCTTCACCACCCTTGGTTGACTGGTAGAGAATGCCTAAGGCGTTAAGTCCACCTTTGTACTCTTTTTGAGTGTGAAAAGTTTAAATACATAAATAATTGCGAAAGTGAGTTTGTTTGTTTGTTACGCTGTCACACTAAAACAGCTGAACTGATTTGGATGAAATTTGACACATGGGTAGACTATGACCTGAAAAAAGACATAGAATACTTTTTATCCTGAATCGCAGACGAAATCGCGTGCAACATCTTAAAAAAATAAAGTTTAATGCTGCATTTTCTTTGCAATATTAAACCACCCGGCCATCCGTATCCTGCCTTTCTCAGGTCATCTATCTGTTTTTGAAATCTTTTGATCTTACCATATTTAAGAAAATACCTTCATAAAAACCTACATCTATAAATTCCTTTTTAATAATGAAAATAGCACGAAATATAATCAAAATTCATGAAAATGTATTGTTATTGTACAAATTTGTACAATGGTCAGGTTTTCCTTCTCCGTGATTGGCTCAGGGCTATTATACTTCTCTGTCTATTCTCTTTGTGCAAAACGCCTTTGTTTTTGCGGGCATGTTGTAAATTTTTTATGATTTTTTGTTTATTTTTTGTGTTTTTAAAAAATAATTTACCCCCTATAGCGTTTGTGTTAGATTGTGGTGGGGTGATGTCGATAAATACTTTTAAATTGTACTATCGATGTTTTGAATAAATCAGGGATTTTATCGATAAAGAAATATAAATATCATCATCTTCCGTCCCTTGTCTCATATTACTTGGGATCGGCGCACTATCTATGAATAAAAGAGGAATATAATAAATAATGTAGGTATGAAGATAATAATAACATAAACGTGAAAAATAAGCAAAAAAAAATATCCTAAATAAAACAATTACAAAGAAATGTATGTAATATTTATAGTTAACATAAATAATAAATAATAATATAATGGCCGGTTCGTAAACTTGAGAACCTATTTCAGTAAGTTCTCTTGTAAAAATGCAATCTATACTTGACACAAAGTCCTTGAAAATGATCTCCAAGCTTCAAATACATCATCTTTGATTTATTAACCTCTCGACTCAGCTGCCATTTCCTACGTCTAGTAACAAAACTTTTTACATCCATCAGTCTTCGAAATAAGATTTGAAAACGCCGACAACCTTAACCCTTAGATTAGATCCAACCTTTATCTAACCAAACTTATTTGATTTATTAATCCTGCCTTGTCCAGGGCCCAAAATAGAGTATTTCCGACCACCATTACTTTACAAGGGATATCCGTAAAGTAAAGCCTTATTCAATCAATTAAGGGCCTACCATTATTTTACAAGAGATATCCGTAAAGTAAAGCCTTATTCAATCCATTAAGGGTACCTTGCTTCAAGAAAATAAAATACTCGGCAACAAAATTTAATTCGGAGTTTCAGTAAATCTTGTTACTTGCAGTAAGAAAAAAGCGTAATCGAGTCGGAATCGCACACGAAAGTTTCCTTACCACCGTACAATATTTTCTACAAACGTCGAAAAAAACATTTCTTTTATGGGGAGGGTCCCATACAAGAAGTGTGTTTTGTTATGGGGACTCTTTAATTGTTAACTATATTTTAGTTTTATTATTTGTTGTTATAACGGCCATAGTAGTACACAATGTGAAAATATAAAGTGTCTACCTATTACAGTTCTAAAGATACAGCCCTGTGATAGATGGACGGACGGACAGCGGAGCCCTAGTAATAGGGTTTCGTTGGCACCCTTTGAGTAAGGAATCCTACAAAAAGATTTTATTTCGTTTTTGGCTTTCTTGGGATTAATAAAATGTCATGGATACTGTTTTATGTAAAAGATAGATGATCTGAAGTTGAAAGGGATCAAAAGGATTAGATCGAGACTAAAGATATTGTTAAAATAAACTCAGAAAAACTCTTTGTTTTTCTTAAGCAGATAGGTGAATGGAAGACCTAATTTAAAGAACACTCATTTTTTTGTTGTTGATTTATTGCTACTTCAATATTTTTTAGACAAGTTATTAGAACAAAAGATTTCGATGAAAAAAATTTCCATTCCCTCCACTATTATTGAAAATTGTAACATTAACATGTTACAATTTAAGAGACTTTAAAAAATTTGTTAACTAAAATCTAAAACCTAATTAAAAATATCGACATCCTCACTCTCCCATCACTACGCTATGTAAGCTGAGCATAGGGGAAAGAAAACAAAGTGCTCAATGTAATTTCACGATGGAATTTAGCAAGCTCGTAATGAAACACCATGTATATTAATAACATAATTATTATACTTTAACTTTATAATGAATATTTATGAGAAAAAAAGTGTACTTTTATTGTACAAAATTAGTACAATGTTAAGGTATTTCCTCTCCGTGATTGGCTCAAGGCTATTTTACTTCTCTGTCCGTTGTCTTTGTGCAAAAAGTCTTTATTTTTGTGGGCATAGGTATTTTCTTAACGAACAATATTTGTTATTTATATTATAAGTATATTTGTAATCACGTTCTCGAAAACCGATTTCGATAAAAATTGCAATATGCGCGTTTACAGGGGTGAAAAATCGATCTAGTTAGGTCTAATAACTGGGAAATGTCGTTTTCTCCTTAATTTCACCCAAAGTTTAGAACAAGTTAATGACATGACAGCATGTAATTAGTATCTACTATACATAGAACTCCTACTATTAAATGAGCAGTCACCATTACATTTCGTTGCTCTTGTTTCGTTTTTACAATTTTATATAAGTAGGTATAGATAGTGAAATCCACGACGATCGACGACGCGTCCCACACCGCTCCGCTCGGTACTAAAGTACAGCTTCGGGCGCGTCGTCGTGGATTGCACTATCTGTATATCTATGGATATATATAAGTTTATGTTTTATGTATGTATGTATTTATTGTATATGTAGATGGTACACCGCTGACTACCTGCAGTATTGTCTCTCCTGTTACCTTTAATCCATCCAATGGTTGTCTGTAAAAGATCGCTTTAAGCGATAAGACCGCCCATTGTGTCACCCTATGTAAAATTCCTAAATTTACCTATGTCTGTAATTTGTATGGTGTGGATTAAAGATTACCGAGTAGAGCTCGGTCGACAAGGTACTGATATTTTACGCAATCTCGTGATCTCGTTCAATGTCATAAACTTGTCAAAAATGTAGGAAATTAAAGGTTTTTGAAAGATGGAGACAGAGATATCAAATTCTCTTTGTGCAAAACGATTAGAATGAGAACATTCTTAAAATATGTGATTTGCCCCGACCAAGCCCTAGTTGCGTAACCCACGTCCAGTTCAATCTGAATGATTTGGAAGGATATTGCTAATCCATTGCTTTATAGTTTCGAAAAATGTGTCTGTTGTTGAAGCTAAGTGAAAGCCATTGCTATTGTCAGTGTTTTACGCAAATATCCCGCTGGCCTAATTTTCTTTTCTTTTTTTCATGTTCGAAAAATCTGGCTCTTTTCCATTAGTAGATCTAAAAAAGAGCTACCCTTCATCAAACTTCGATGGCCACCAACCGCATTATGAAATTCTAACTTTGCTCATTCTTCGTAGCGACCAATTCCCTCTAGAACAAGAGATGACGTGCATCGAATGTTCATAAGGACCAATTTTTTTCCCAGTCTTCATGATGGTCTAGTGTAAGTACTTTATGTGACCTACCCAAATGTACTTTCTTTGGTATTGTTCGTCGAGTTGTTGAGCTCCTTAAGTTCTGAGTTGAGCTCCACGACTACAGACAAATGCTTGCACTGAGTGGACAGGTCCACTCAAATCTGTGTGGTTATTTCCTCAAAAGACCATTTCAGACACTATTGCTACATGGTTCTCATATGGCCTGACCAAGATTATGTCTGGACTTTAATAGCGACTTTGACCCTTGAGTTTGTTTCGCCATTTCTTTTCAGGGGTACTCAGATATAAGATACGTCGACTGCATCTAGCTTAGTTTTATTTTCTTTTATTTGACGTGTACCTGTACAACTGATTCCGATATTCTATTTATTAAATCAAAAAAATCATTTCATGTTTGTTTTATACCTGAAAAACATCTGACCACTCCAAAAGTCCACAAAACTATCTGATTTATTCGAACTCCAAAAATCAGCGTTGACATAAAAATAAAAAAATGCAACAAACAGAACCGAATCATAATTTACCAACAAATAATATTTTTGCAGGGTAGGTCGGGGCAAAGCAAACAGCCCACTCCAACGCAACGACACGCTACCGAAGCGGACACGGACTTAGAGCCATGAATTATTAATTTTCCATTTAAACCGGCACTGCCAATGTTTGCTTTTCCCCAATGTCCCCCTATTGACTTTATCGCCATTCAATGGTGGGGGAATTAATTGCGTTCGGAGTCGAAAATTTCGAGACTGATCAATTTCGATTGTAGCTTTTAGGCCTTTGAGGAACGCCGGGTTTTCTTTTAAAAGAAAAATAACGATTTTAGGAATGAATTTCGAGATCGAGATATCGGTGGATTTCGTACGCATTTTAAACTTAAGACGGAATTTATTTGTCTTAACTGCGTAGCGTATAAACGCATGTTTTCTCTCTAATGAGTTTGCATTGGGATTGATTTAGCAGTAAGTATATCATGTTAGTGGTAAGAGTCAAATATATGTAGCGTATCAGATATGTGAGGTCATATTTAAGGGTGTGGTGAAGAATAACAAACAGAGCAACTTTCTCCATGAGACCAACATCGTAATCGCGAAAAAATAATCAGCTGTCCCATACAAAACTTTAATACCTACTCGACCCAATTTTTTTCGCAACTTTCTGATACATGCTGTTTAAGATGTAAAATTCACAACCAATTACAAAATGTCACAGGAAATAAATGCAGCAAGATAGTAACAATATACTCAGCACAATTCCGCCAGAAGTTCAGAATACTCACAGCGAAAAGCAAGAGATACAAAATACTTCTTTAAATAGTAAATCAGAGAGTCTGTTTTCCTTAGAGCTGCACAATGAAGAAATAAGAATTTCCCAACGCAATTTCCAGTTCTAAAATTCGAAATTAAAGCTGGAGGAATAACAGAAGAAAACTTACATTCTCTATTCCGTTTTAGCCCAGTTTCCTCTACTTAAATTCTGAGTAAATTTGGGTCGCAACTATTAAGAAAACATGTGCCGACTTGAGTTACATGAAGATGTTAAGATTTTCAACTTAATTTTGTTTTTTAAAGCTGAAAAAGTAAGTAAGTATACACCTTGAATAGTAAGTACTTGGGAATAATTCCTTTTTGTATTAACAAAATTATATTTTGAATGGTTCAGATAATATAACCCCCACTGTCTCCGCCACCGCAGCGGGTGCGACTGAAAACCGCTCCGTGAGTTCTTAGCCTGATAGAGAACTATGGAAGAAAAAGTCATGGAGAATGATGAGTTGGTAGAGGAACTGACCACCTATTGTGCACGATCAGGCACAGACAAGCGACTTCCAAAACAATAAACTAACAGAACTTTCAAACCTCGCAACTAGATGGCGCTGCAAGCTAGTAACATCCTTGAATGTAAACGTCGAACTAGCGGTCTCAATCGAACGGTTTATTAATAATTCATGTCCGACGGAGTCGTGTCGTCGCGAAAAAACAAACCGACACGCGACGCGAGTTGCGAATTTGTGAGACGATGTGAAAGTGTTGTTTTAGAGGAGATCAGCTGCCTGACGTATTATTATAAGTTTGGTATACTTAACCTTTTTTGGAACACATAGTTTCCTGCTCAAAAGTCGATTGTCTTGTTGACGAAGACTATTTTCTTAATAGTAGGAACTATTAAGAAAATAGTCTTCATCAACAAGTCCTCCCCCTCTACCTCCTTCGTCCTTCTTAATATTTTTAATTTGACTTAAGAACGTGATCAAATTACCAAGTGTAGTTACCTACCATTGTAAAAACATAGACCGAATTATAGACAAGCTAATTTCTGAAGTAATTTTTGTTTTATAATGTTGACTTCGAAATAATAATGTGATGAGTCTTTAGTTCTGTATTTTACGTTTTTTTTTTTTATAAAACATAAGGTTCAAATAATTTTCTTGCCATCGTTATGTTCTCCACAACTATACACTCGAGTTCACAGACCTCAACAATAGATGGCGCTACTGTCTCAATCGAACGCAACATTAATAATTCATGCCACCCCCGCCTCGAAGTCGTGTCGTGTCGCCAAAATAAACCTTTCGCTTACAATTTGTTTATAGAAGTCGTGTGTGGGGCGCTTAAGAAGAGCTCGTGGCTAAGTAATACTCATGGGTCATTCCATCAGGTTAAGCTACGCTTGCCTGGGTGGTCCGTGGATGGGTGACCTTTACATACCGAGACTCCTCCGTGTCTCGGAAAGCACGTTAAGCCGTTGATCCCGGCTGTCATTCGTGGATCTTTCACAGTCGCTACGGGTCGTCAGAATCCCGAAAGTCTGCGCACCATGGGGTATCGTATTACCCAGTTACTGGGTTGTGGAGTTCAGATAGGCAGTCGCTCCATGTAAAATACTGGTATTCAGCTGCATCCAGTTAGCCGATGTATTGCCGTAATATTTTGATTACGAAAAAAAGAAAAAAATACGCGTCCAATATTTTTTTAAAGCCTAGCCGGCGGACATAATTTTTTTTTTGATCCATTTCCCTAGATTGCATATGTAATATCTTTTGCATGTGTATTCAGTGGCTTACGAAGTGCTTTGTCAATCAGGCATATTATTGCAAATGGCTAAAGAAAAGACGTTTGTGGATATTTTTCTAATCTGAATAAAATACGTGTCAAAATCGCCAATGTTCGACGTCGAAGCTCAAGGAAACAAATCGGGCAAATGCTTAAAATCCTATCGCTAAATGTGTTGCTAAGCGCAAAACTCGAGAACGGCTGCACCAAATTGGTAGGTAGCTATTTAGGTGCGCCGTAGATGAGTACTTAATGCTACCCGTGCGAAGTCGGACAGGGCAGCAATTAATTAGCATGAATGTGTCTCACGAAAGTTATAATATTATATCAAACTACCTAGGAATTGAAACCAGTACCTCACACTCACGTGTCAGACAGTTAAACAGACATACTCTAGTTAGTTGGTACTTTTATCTCACAGCAGGAGAGCTCGCCCCAAATTGAGGCGATTGTAGAAATATCATCGATGCGGGAGATGTAACGGTCTTATTATTGTCCCTATTACGTATCAGTATGTGCGTTATGTAATAAACAATAAAATGTTACATGAAAATAATTATATGGGTATGTAATTATGTTGGTAATATAATCAATCTTTCAAGGGTAATGAAAATGGTACTGTTTGTGGATACTGGTGACAATCAGTCTTAGTAACAGTGATCTTTTATTTTTAAGTAACATCACGCCTTAATTCCTTGAAGGGGTAGAGCAGAAGTGTAAGGTACATCCATATTTTGCCACTTATGTTCTAAGTCCCATGTAATAGGAGGCAAGTCTATTGCCATCAACCGAGCACAAAAACTAGACTCCACACAACTCTAGATAAAAACCCAAGAACATTTTTCTCGACCCGAGGATCGAACCCAGGCTGACTTATGAACACCAAAACCAACCTGGGATGTGGAGGTCAGATAAGCAGTCTCTTCATGTAGATACACACACACAGCATACAGCTGCATCCGGTTAGACTGGAAGTTGACCCCAACTTAGTTGGGAAAAGGCTAGGCAGACATTAACATACCCAACGCAGGTCCAGTGTGAACAAGTCGCATGTGCACTGTCTTTGATTTTTTGGTTCTAAGACATGTAAAAAAATCCAAACTGAATAATAATATTGATCACTTACATAGTACGCTCAGCTGCACAGTGCTTCTCATAGGGCTGTCCCGTTGCAAGGCCTCGTGTCTCGCTTCGCAAGTGAAGTCGGCGTAGTCATCGTCTGCTGTCGCTTTGAAGTGTACCCTGTAGACAAAAGCATAGAAAATAAGTTTTGAAATAAATTGAATGTAGATAAGAAAGGGTTTAAAAAAAAAGTGCAATAACTGGAACCAGTACCTTTGTACTCAAAATTATAACCTACTAATCCTACTATCCAACTATTCTACTATCCTACTTATCGTACTTATATGTCCCACTAATATAATAAATGTGAAAGTTTGTATGTTTGTTACTCATTCACGCAATAAGGGCTGAACGGATTTTGATGAAATTTGACACACAGATAAGATTATAACCTAGATTAACACAAAGGATACTTTTTATCCCGGTAGTACGTTCCCGTGGGTTAATTTCCGACCTCCACGCGGGCAAAACCGCGGACGAAAGCTAGTAAATAATAAAATAAACGGGGACAGATTTTACGCACAGGTTGAATTTTTAAATATAACTGCAGGAGCAAAAGAATTGAATAACTACGGTAGGAAAAATAATATTAATTACTTTCAGGGGGTTGTGGGTAAATAATAACAGTCGCATGGGTCGATCGGAGGTTAAGCTACGCTTGCCGCGGTCGGTTTGTGGATGGGTTACCATCCATTACAAATATCGAGACCCCTCTGTACCTCGGGAAGCACTTAAAGCCGTTGGTCCCGGCGGTCATTCGTAGATCTTTGACAGTCGGTACGGGACGTCAAAACCACGAACGTCAGATAATCAGTCTTCCTAAGGTGTTACGTGCTACCTTGTAACTGGGTTGTGGAGTTCAGATCAGCAGTCGCTCTATGTAAAATACTGATATGTAGCTGCACCCGGTTAGACTCGAAGCTAACCCCAACATAGATGGGAAAAGGCTAGGCAGATTGATGATGTTTGTTAGGTTTGCGACTTTACACTTAGCAGTCACACTGACTATCAACTGGTAAAGTAATTATACAGGGTTACTTATTTTTCTTATAAAATAATAAACTTATTTCGTTTTTGCAACAAAATACAATATGGTCTTTAAACTATCTCTGGAATCGAGCTCACCACGTTTACCACGTAAACAGGGTAGGTATCAAATTCAATTTAATATCGCAAAGACTTACCGACTACTTCTACGCTATGATAACCACACTGAATAGTTCTAATCTGCCAATTAAGAGGACAGTCCCACTGCGATTTTGAGTTGAATCACAAATTAATATAGTGCACGAAGTTTGGTCACTTATATTATTAATTTTGTTAGTCTTCATCTTTGGGCAAAATGTTCTTCGTATATAGGGTAGGTAAGATGATTTCGTGAAACGACAGAATCGTTTGTAGGTTTATGAACCCCAGTTTTATGTCCACACAATCACTATCCACTCCAAGGTTCTTTTAAGAGATCGCAGAAAGCGTTATGGCCGCCCATTGTATGTTTTGTAGTGTTAAATTCATATTTATATAAGTATTTTCTGGTGTACAATAAAGTATACATAAATACAGTAAATGAACCTTTTTATACAGTACCAGGTTCATCGTTATTATTCTCTTTTCAGGACCCTATTTAAAATACTTAACATATTTGACATATTTGCCAAAAACTAGCAGAATTTTCACATTTCACGACAAAAAAACTTACAAAATTATCGGATTCTCGCCTGTCAGTTTTATATAGGTCCCATAGTGATTAGAATATTGCAATGTTTAATATGGCACGGTGTTGGAAATATATTAGGATGAGAAAAACCCTTATTAGAAGGCTAAAAGTCACCCAAAGGGCAATGGATAAGGCTATGGTTGGAGTTTCCCTACGTGATTGAATCAGAAATGAAGAAATCCGTAGAAGGACTAGGGTAACCGACATAGCCCAATGAATTTACAGACTTAAGTAGCAGTGGCCAGGGCACATTTCTCGCAGAACAGATGGACCATGGAACCGAAAGGTTCTGGAGTGGTGACAGCGTACCAGAAGACGTAGCGTTGGAAGGTTTCACGTGTACCGATGACCTTGTGAAGCTCGCAGGAATCCGCTGGATGCGGGAAGCACAGAACCGGTCGACGTGACGGTGCTTGGGGGAGGCCTATGTCCAGCAGTGGACGTTTTTCGGCTGAAATGACGATGATGGAGGGCAGGAGGATGACAATGAATCATTTAAGACTACATACTCAAAACTCAAAAAAGAATTGAATGTCTTCCAACAGACTTATAAATGTATATTATGTTCGTTTCTTTTGCAAGTAAATGACCTTGCGACAGATGTGAGCAACAGCCCCATAGCAAACAGAGTTAATAATATGCAACGGCTGGAGAGACTTGGGAAATAATATCATGAATGAATACAATCTTTATTTTTCCTTTGCTTAGAAAAAAAAATATTTAAGAAAGAGTCTAGATTTAAAAAAAATATGTGTTAGACTAAAAGATTTTATTTAGCAGTAAAGAGCTCACGTAAACCCTCAGGCCCTGAAGCAGATTAAAGTTATGTGACAGAAACTGCTACACCATGGCGGTGAAAATTTATAATAAAGTACCGGAAAAAAAAAGAAAAAAAAAAACATAGAATTTAATAGAACTTTAAACAATTGGCTTTGTGACAGATGTTTTTATTCAATAGATGATTATTTAAATTTTAAACAGCCATGATGCATAAGTACTATATATAAATTTACAAACACTTATTCAAATTATAATTATTGAACTTATTTATAAATCTAATCAATAAATTGATTAACTGTCTTGAGATATAATTTAATTAACTAATTTAATATATTTTATAATGTTAATGTGCCTAATTAATACTGACGAAGCAAGACTGTACATTTTATTGTGGTTATGATGTGAATGACTAATGACATTGATGTAATTTCATGATATTAAAGCATGTACCTATTAGAAATATTTGCACGACTGATTCTGAGAGAATAATAGTTATTTGTTATACAAGAGTGCAAAGTTGCTTTTTAACCGCGTGTTCAATTTTGATGACCGAGCATGAAAAATAGACGGGGATGAAAAATATTTTTTCATCCCACCATCTCGGAAAGAGTATTTTTAATCTTCAGTATCTGAGTGGAAAAGCCGTTTTTATTCTCTAGAGGATAAAGTAAATTGAATTTAGAACATCGTGTGCACTAAGTTTGTGAATTAAAAAAAACATTAAACCTATTTACTGCTACCTCTATGGTGCCGAATATATCATACAACTTTTTTTTAATTTGTTAAAAACTCAGACTCGGAACCTTCTTGGTGTTCTTTTTTCAATTTGCTTTGTACGCGGTTCTTTACGCGGCATTTTTTCACGTCATTGTTAAACCTTAGGTATATTAAAAACAAGAAACTTGAAAACAAGTGAAAAAACTAAAATGAGTGATTCTAGCGACGAGGAAGTTTGCTTGACGCCAACAGAATTGACTGAAACTGTTAATAATGCGCAAATGAGCTTTCTCCCTCAACAATCACGCGAGAAGTATTTAAAACAGTACGATATGTTCAACACGTGGCGACTAGCAAAAGGAGCCAAAACTTTCTCAGAAAACGTTTTGCTGGCATATTTTATAGAATTATCCGAGAACAAGAAAGCAAGCACTCTATGGAGTACGTATTCGATGCTAAAAGCAACAATAAAGATGAAAAAAGACAAACATATCGATACCTATCCTAAATTAGTGGCATTTTTAAAAAGAGCCTCATCTGGTCATCAACCAAAAAAATCGAAGGTTTTCACAGTATCTGATATTGAAAAGTTTCTTAACGAAGCACCCGATTCCGTATATTTGGCGGCAAAAGTAAGTCAGTTGCACATTCAGTATCTACTTAAGTATACTAATCTCAATTAAATAGTATACTTAGTAGATGTTGATAGGCATAATTATGCGTTCATATCAATTTTATTCATTTATCTACTACAATACTCTTTACGTTACAGGTTGTTCTTATTATTGGAATAAACGGAGCATGTCGAACTAATGAAATAACACAACTTAATGTCAAAAACATTGAGAAACATTCAGATGACTTACTATTAATTAATTTACCTAATACAAAGACAAAAAGAGACCGCAACTTCGTCATTCGCAAGGAATACGTAACGATTGTTGAGAAATATCAAGCCTTACGCCCGCCTAACACTCCAATCAATCGATTTTTTCTACAGTATCGCAATGGAAAGTGTGTTAGACAGCCTATGGGTACTAATAAAATTGGCAGTATCCCACGAGAAATAGCAACATTTCTTGAACTTCCAGAACCCCTGTTGTACACGGGTCATTGTTTCCGACGAACTTCAGCCACACTTTTGGCTGATTCCGGAGCTGATCTGCTGTCCCTTAAGCGCCACGGAGGCTGGAAGTCCAATGCAGTTGTAGAGGGATACATAGAGGATTCCATCCAAAATAAGTCTAAAATATGTGAAGGCATCGTAGGAGCCATTACACTGAAAGAGCCTCAATCGGATCCTTGTACTGGCCCTTCTACATCAAAAATAAGCCGTTATGAAACACCTAACCATCTCCCTCTCTCTCCAACATTCACGCCAAGGGAATCCGATGAATCGGTACAACTATTAAGTATGACAGATAGTTTACCGAAAAACAGTACACAAGTGACTAACACCAATATTACAGTACCAAACAAAAATATTACACTCAATTTAAATAACTGTAGCAACGTTACTTTAAAATTTTCTTAATTATACCTTAGTATTATTTTGTTATAATTTAAAGATTATTCTGTAATACTTACCTGTCATAATGTAGTAATTAATACCTAAACTGAAATAAAAGTGTACCTATCTTGTGATTGTAAACGTTTTTTTTTTTGCATTTAGTCATTTCCTCGCTGAGGTGGAATGAAAAGTTACGTGTTGCACTCGAGTGCAAAGATTTTTCACCTCGTGCTCTTTTGATTCCCTCGCTAACGCTCAGGATTCTAATTTTGAATCACTCGCTGCGCTCGTGATTCAATTTTAGAATCCTTCGCTTGCTCGGTCATCAAAATTGAACACGCGGTTAAAAAGCAACTTTGCACTCTTGTATAACAAATAACTATTTCCATGTTATTATGTAAGTACCTATATTCTGGAAAATAAATAAAATTTCATTTCATTTCATACTACTACAAGGTTCTACTAGAAATGGTAGATACTTACTAAGTTTTCGTAAGCCGTTTTTGTGTTGTTTCGTAAGCTAGTGTTTAACTTTGGAGGGTATATATGGGTTCCGGTATAATTATTGGTACATAATATAAAATGTTGTCTCTCAAGTTGGCAACATTGGGTGTATAAATACACAAATAGGTGCAAATAACTTTCTTGAATTTTATGAAAGAAAGAAAGAAACCTTTGAAATCCTGATCCTTTGAAATGAACCTTTTTGGCGCAGCCTTGAGACACACACTATTGTTGTTAAAACATTCTTTTCACTTTTTTATTTTGTTATTTGTATTTTGTGTTTCATGAACTGTGTCAAAATAAACGTTTCTCTTCATTATTTTTTTTTCTTTTATCTGTGATTATACTTTAATACACACTACTTGTACTTTTACAATGTTTGTTATTTTTTGAGCATCATCTCTATGTCATTGCTTCATTATTAATTCTTTTTACCAATTTTATTGTGTATTCAATCAGAATTATATAATTAATTTATGCAAAATATTGTAGGACATTTAAAAAAAAGCAACGGTGGAGTTTCTTATACATCCGAAACTATATTTTGGAAAGAGCATCTGGAGAATCCTTTTGAAAAAAGAAAAGTCTTGTTTCTAAATGAAGATATAAAAAAATATATTAAAAAAAACACTATTTTCTTTTAAATGTTGAAGTTCCAAAGTGCCTTTTATGTGTCTATTGGAAATAAATGATTTGACTTTGAGTTAATTTCCATGCAATTTTTCTGAAGCGAGTTTTAACCCAAAATGTTGAACCTAAATATGTTAGAGAATTTATAACTTTTCATATTTTTATTTATGAAAACAATGGTGTGAGATATTTATGAGGAACCCGTTATTACAAAACGTGACTCCTAGTTAGATTCTAGTACAGATTCATGATACTGTAAATATGCTATGCATACTATATGGTTCAGAAAACCTTGCTGGTAAGATGTGTGTGAAAAACTAGGGCAGACGTGTGGCTGAGATTGCTTGGTTTTTAAGATATTGCTATGTTATGTATTGGCATGTTTGGATTAAAGTTACGTGGCCATACGCCTACATTCATTGAAAGGGTAGATCTCGATAACCTACAATATTTATTTTAAAAAAATAAGTATTTTGTGTGTAAGTATTTTATGGTGTTGTCTACAACATTGATTTATGATGCAACTGTCAGATAGGTCATCTAATGTTTTATAGTTACCGCACCGACTGTTTTCACACCACAATGCTCAAGCGGTGCGTGTCCTTGGTGCGCAGGGTGCGGGTCAGCTCCAATTAATAAATAAAAAAATACTTGACATTGATTTGCTTATTTTTATATGTTGTGATTTGTATTTATCTCGTGTTTCGTAAAGTGTGTTTGTAATATGGGAGAACACGAAATAAATTTACTTTTATATTGTTTTTTTATATAATATTAAAATACAAACTTTGTAAATAGCAATTTATTACTCGTACCTAATTATATTACACCTATAGTTTTGAAGTTTAGACGCTGTTATAAGATTTTAGTGACTTTTGTTATTGTGACTTTTGATATTAAAGCATCATCATAATTTGCCTAGCGTTTTACCAACTATGTCGGGGTCGGGTTTCAGTCTCACTGGATGCAGCTGAATACACCAACCAGTATTTTACATGGAGTGACTAGACCCTATATTACCTCCACAATAAAAAAAAAACATTTACTATCACGATGACCTTTGGTAATACTGATTTTCAGATTTTCGAGCTTCGGATGACCCGTAACGACTGTCAAAGATGAAGAAAGAAGAAAAATGAATGACAGCCGGGACCAACGGCTTAACGTGCTTTCCAAGGCATGGAGGGGCCTCGGTAGTTAACAAGTTAAAATCCGGGTCTGACAGACCCACCAGGCATATCGTGTAACTTTTTGCCACCAGGCATGTCGAGGGTTAATATGTAAGTAACTGACGTTTAATAGTACATACATAACATTGTTTAGTTACTTATATTATCGTAATAATATTTCCTTATTGATTATAAAATAATATTGACAAACATGTTTAACCACGTGTGTCAGTTAATAACACGAATACTAATTAATGATGGCACAGTTTGCACAGCAGCTTGAATTACGTCACGGTTTGAATCCCGATCGAAATAAATATTTTCTTTGAAACAAAATGCTTGGCAACATGCTGGTCCTGCTCCATAGGATAATCTAGAATTTAGACAAAACCAAACTGGTTGCTAATTCAGGTGTATATTTTTTTTATATTTTCACCATGTATTCAAAAGTGTTTTATTTGAAATAATTTATTTGACTTTGAGCTGCAAATATTTTTCCAGGTTTTGGTGCATATGCCAGATGCTTGCATTTATTGTTATTTTTTTTTCTATATTGACCCGTTTTAATGTGTATGGGCGCCTACAGACGCCTGAAAGTTTGAGATTTTGTTTATAAACACACAACCCGTAATACAAGATAAATTCCAAGTGTGTTTTTTTATGTTCAAAACAGGACACTGCACTAAAACTGCAACATAGCTACCACATTCACAGAAATTTTCCGTAAAACATCAAGCTATTGTGACCACGCATTTAATTTCAGACGGGACATGTCCCGTAATTCCCTCGCTGTCACTTGCGCAACGTCCCGGATCCAGTTTAATCCGGTTATATCGGGTTAAATCTGCAATAATGCGGAATTTATTTCATTGCAGACTTTGTGACTCGCTTTTAATGGTAGTACACATGTTTAAAGAGTAGAGGATTAGATGTACTGTCTTTTGTTTTTGGATTAGTTTATTTGAAGACTTTCCTCAAAATTTTGTCAGTCTCTTTTATCCTGATTTTTAAGTTTCAGCAAGGACTTACGAGCGATTGCTATTGTAATGACTAAGAACTTGATTTCATTGTCAATCAGTTTTCCCAATTTTTTTACTATCTATATCTACACAAATATTTTAAAGAGGTAATTTTTTTTGTTTGTTTGGTTGTCCGTTTGTAAGTTTGTATGTGGGGGTAATCTCCGGAACTACCAGTCGGGTTCAAAAACATATTTTTACATTGGATAGCCCAATTCTAGAGGAACTTATAACGATAGGCTCGCGGATGAAGTCGCTTACAGAAGCTAGTTTTCTTTTAAAATTATTATTTTTCAGTGTAATTCTACAAAAGAACCGTTATTGCCTTTGCTCTGCATGACGATCGTTTTTCCTCTTTATGGGAAGAAAGAAATCCTGAAAGAGATTTCTTTAGAAATAAGCATCACCTTTATACGTATTTTTCTGTTATTTTCTTCTTGTCTGTTTAAATGTGTGTACATAAATGGTTAAATTAATAAAAACAAATATATAAGAAAAAAAAATACACAAAATCCCTTTACTCTACAGGTTGATCTTTATTCGATTTCGCAATAAAAAGTCTACATACAGATTGCATAAAAAACAGCTTATAACCCTGTATAATGTCAATTGCCGGACGTTAACCTCTTCATAGTCAGTTAAAATGAGCGATCATGGCAATACAAGCTTGCCAAGTGAATTGGTGAACGCAGTATGATGTCATTATTATGACGTATTATATTACTTAACAGTACATTCAGCCGCACATCAATGCAAAGCAAAGCGTGTCAAAGCATTAGCTTTGAATTGCGAAAACCGTCCTTATTACTGCGATATAAAGGCGCTGTCAATGTTGTTATCATGGACGTGTAGGATTAGGGTCAGTCAGGGAAATTAATTGTGTAGTAAATTGACACCCTACGTCAATTTTCTGTGTCAATCGCAAAGTCAAAGAATGAAAATTGTGACAGGAACCGATGGACGCCACTGAAGGAGCCAGACTCGTAGCCAAATTCTGAACCGACTCACTAAGGAAAAGGCATTATGATTTTACGAACAATTTAAGCTTTTAACCAATTGGTATGGCAATTAATTTGTCTAACACTACGTACACTTGTGACATGTGCACTTACCACTCCCAATTCCCATAATTACCATCTCAAAAGGTACAAAAAAACTAAAACATTTAAAATCACAGGCAACAAAAAAAAAACTGCATTCACAATTTTTACCACCAATGCAAATAAAACGCGCTCAAAGAGAAATAAAAAATGGTGGCGTCTCTGCGAACTCACCGTTTGACAGAAATCAAACAAATGACATCGTGTTAAACAAAATAAAATATTTCACAGGATACGGTCGTGTGTCATCGCTGAAACAGATATTTTTGTTATTTTTTTATTGGAGGGTAGTTGTGATTATTTGGGAAAGAGAGAATTGTGATCTTTTAACTGAACAGACAGCTGCTGTGCTGCTGTGGAGTTTTTTGCGCCTTCTCCCCAGCGTAGTGGTAGGCTTTGGAGGACTGTCTCATGTAATTCTGACGATCAAAAAGTGCTGATTCTCAGCCTAGATTAAGTAAAAGAGTTTTGATTTAGTTTTTATGATTTATGTTTATTCAAATAGTTGTACAAAACTCACAGTGAATAAAAAAAAAAAAAAAACTTGATAGACGGTCAAAGCTGTGAAAGCGTCGAAAAAATTGCGTCCAACCGTTTTGGTCGCTAAATGCACGCACACTAGAAAAGCACAGCGACACAGACAAGCGGCACGACACTCTATCTAGACATATAGATAATTAATCAAACATTGAAACTTCATTTAGGTTGAAACTATTGAGCTGTCACATTGATCTTAAAATAAAAATAGACCGTGACGTTGTATTACATGAAACTGCCGCTGGTCCTGCGCCTGACCTCTCCCCGGTCGTGTCGGATTACCGTCCCATCAGACTATGAGAGTGAGGGAAGTGTGAGTGCAAGTGTGTCTGCGCACACACTAGTGCACTAATCTCCCGCGTAAATGGCCGACTCCTCTGAGATTGGCCTCCGTAACCGGTCTGGAGGACTATTATTACTTTAAAGCGTTTATGAGGTCTTCTCGAGAGGATTTTTCGTGATGAAAGAAAAAGTAGGTTAAATAGAATTCAAGGTAAATTGATCTGAACGATCCACGCGTCATGTTCGTGAACGGGTGCCGTCAGTTAGGACTGGTGATCTCTTTGCTGCCGTAGCTTATTTAAATTATTTTATTTTTAAATTGATTCTTTTTTTTTGTTTCTATTTGCTGTAGGTACTCTGGACGCTTTTAACGTGAAGTCTTTTTTTACATATTAATTATAAATTCAAAATTAATGATGTAACTAATATTTTTTGTAAAAATGTACCTAATTTATAAGAGTGTCCATGGAGTTTCTTGCCTGTTCTTCTCCATACGAACCTACTACGCTTTGGAATGGGCAACTAGCTTCACCTTTCTGACTGACCGACTCCTTGACTATTCAAAAGTGCCTGTAAGTGGTTTAATTGAAAAAAAACTAGACTTATTACCGTAACAATTCTAGACCTTTTAGTCTTGGTTTAAACCATTAGAATAGAACAGCTGAAAAACAGGTACTTTGTTATTGATTTTAGAACTCTGGCAAAAACTACATAGTTGCATACTGAGAAACACGTGATTTATTTATTTTTGAAAAAATAATGCAATTTTCAGGAAACTTACATACATACAAAGAAAGAAAGGAAAGAAGAAAGAAAAAAGGTTTATTTGCGGTACACAAGACGCAAGCAAGGAAAAAAAACACGAAAATAACAATTTGGGGGAAAATATGCGTCACATCCACGCGAAAACGGCCATCGCTCAGCATAATGCTGCGACCCTATGCGAGACAGAGCCCCAGCGCTGGTTTTCAGTGACAGCCGGCGTTGACGTGACGACGTCAACCGGTGCAGCATATAGAGAAATAACAAAATAAGACAAAAATAAAATAAACACAACAGTAAGTCCTAAATATATAAATTATAATAAAATATTATATTTAAAGTGGCAACAAGTACGTTTTTACGTAGATAAAGCAACATTTGCAGCTGGTAACAAAACTGCTGTATTTATTTGATTATGGCAAAATGTTGGTGATAACACTCCCTAACGTAAATGATTGAATTTCAAATGGTGGAATCTTTAGAACGAACTTTGCTAAATCGACACTAAAGAAGGAGGCGATGAAATAAAACGGCCTTATATTTTTGTTATTATTATAGGCACTACTTGCCAAAACAAAAACCTTAAAAGGAAAATTAAACCTTTACAAGATCACTTTGTCTTCCGTCTGTTACAGAGGTTTTTCTCACGATCATATGCAACGTTGGAATTTGAATTTTGGCATAATGTTTAGATCTCAATGACACGCACACAGATCGCCAGTAAAAGGCCTATTTTTTTACAGACTACAAAAAAGGAGGAGTTCCTATGATCGTTTGTATGTCTGTCTATATTTTTTTAATGTATATTAATCTGTATTTTTGCTTATTGTGGACTGATTTTGAAAATGTTTTTTTCATTTGGAAGCTTATGCATTGGTCTCATATACATTTTGATTAACTTTGCTTAGGTAGTTTTTTTTAATAAATTTATTAAAAACAATATTAACAAAATAAAATAGCATTTACTCAAAATAACACACACTGCAACTATTTCTTGTCCTATTTTATTGTTACCCGGTTTATCTGAGCCGCCGAGAAACCGACTCCGTAATAAATTTAGTGCATTTAGTAATTTTCAACTACGTGACATTTCTCCTAGCACGAAAACCCGTAGTTTGTTGATGTTAAATAAATCAAAATGTTGGACTCTTTTTCGGTGAGCTGAATTTCAAGTGGTTTTAATTATTTTATGGTGTACTTACATCGTATACTAGATGACTATGTTCGCATAAATACTTTAAATTTTTTAGTTAAACACTTTAAAGTGCATATTTGTACAGTCGATAACAAATTGTATATCAAATTGATATACTACGACAATTTGCCGTGCTATAGCTATTTCAAACAACTGTCAGAGAATGGCAGGTGTGGTTTGAGTGGTGGATTGAGGGGTGGATCTGTCGATAAAATTGATCATATTGCTTCGCCTTAACGGGCCGGATACCGATGACCAGACACACTGTTTAATTCCACAAATTGTATTTGTGTTTCAACTAAGATTACAAACCGAAAAATAATTTGTATGTATGTCATGTTATAACTCAGTTCAGGCTACAACTCTCTCGTTGAAAACTTTTCAAAATTTTATTAATTTTCATGAAAAGTTGACGTCGTTACAACTCCTGATGTTTGTTCAAACTGTTTCTGAGGTTGTTCTACGTAAATTAAGGATACAATGGAAAGTTGTTATTTGGAATTTGTTGTTGAGACATTTTGGTAATGATTCTAATAAACAAAAACATCACGCGTGTATTTCCCAAACGAGTAGGCAGAGGTGAACAAGACATCAACATTTTGCTATTATTTAAATCAAATGTCACACAATACAAGACTGGGCTGCTACCGAGAATTTCTTTATGAGAAAATGCTCGTGCAGACTGGCGCGACTTGTTGCGCGACGCGACACCTGTAATTGTTTTACCGTAAAGTTTTCTTAGAAATTGTTTTATTAGAATCACGTCGCGTTTGTTTGCGAAACCTTAATTAACACTATTATACCCGGGTCGGGCCCGGGAATCAAAAAGAGCAATCTAATGTCATAAATATTGGTTAGACAACCTAGACACATACTGTTCAAGACACAGGGGTACTCTATATGCAAAAAATTCACCCATCTCCCATCCATAATCTGACCGCGTCAAGCGCAGCTTACCCCTCACAGATTTATCGATCTGTTTGCCTGCTATTTACCGACAAACCCCTCTTAAATTAACCCAGGTACATGCTCCCATAACTTCAACCCAGGGTCCAAAATGTTAACAAAATTACGGAACCCTAAACATCATGATATGATGTCAGTTAAACATTGTGCTAACGAAATGGTTCCGTAGCTAAAACTAATTTGTTCTGCGACAATCGCTGTCAAATTTTGACACAGGTTAGGTTTGGGTCTAAGAGAATAATTTAATATTTCTTTATTCAAATTAATATTAAAATTTAATAACGATAGGTACTTGTTGTTTCTGAACAGGATAAAACAAGCTTTTCTGTATTTTTTCATAATAAAGATGTATTTTTTCAGGATTGTAATTTGAATTAATTAAGAAAAGGGTAGGTTGGAATGTTGAGGTTCCTTTGAAATATTTTAAAGATGATAAACAATTAACTTTGAGTGTAATAGCAAATATTTGTCCGTAAACTTTAAGTAATGATAGTACAATATATATTTGGAAACTTTCAAAAGCAGTCCTGAAAATCTTGATGTCTGCCCTTAGTATTTTTGAAAGTTATGTATTTCATATGGTTTTCATAGAAATTACCTTTCAATTAAGTCAAAACTACTTAAGAAGGAAGTGCTAAAGTAACCCGTGAAATTCAAATTTTCTTACTTTTTTTGGCATTTCCAGGTCAGTTTCAGGCAGTATTTTGCGACCACAACAAATATGTATTTACAGAATGATAATCATAAATCCGGAGGAGCTCGTGGCTAAGTAATAACTGCCGCACGGGTCGATCCATCAGGTTAAGCTATGCTTGCCGGGGTTGGTCTGTGGATGGGTGACCATCTTTACATATCGAGACTCCTCCGTGCCTCGGAAAGCACGTTAAGCCGTTGGTCCCGGATGTCATTCGTGGATCTTTGACAGTCGTTACGGGTCGTCAGAAGCCCGAAAGTCTGACAACCAGTCTTACCAAGGAGTATCGTATTACCCAGTTACTGGGTTGTGGAGGTCAGATAGGCAGTCGCTCCATGTAAAATACTGGTATTCAGCTGCATCTGGTTAGACTGGAAGCCGACCCCAATATATCTACCTATAGTTGGGAAAAGGCTAGGCAGATTGCAGATTGATTGAATCATAAGTATTATCAAAACACTTCTCTCTGTTAAAATTAGCTTCAAATGTAATGATTTCATGAAATTGTCATTCAATAACCTAATTTAAAGTTAGAGAGTTATTTGTTCATAATGTTACGGTCACGAATCATATTTTGCAAAAAACGTAAGAAAATTGCTACCATGACGCTTTCGCCATAAGCAATATTGTGATTAACATGACTCAAGAAAGGTACCATCGAAGATCTTTATATCTATAAATCGTAAGGACTATTTCTGCTTGCAGCGCTCGACGGCTACAGAACCGAGGCGTTAACAGATGTGGTCATCGTGTTCACAGGATTTTGTTTTCAAACTGCTTAGATATGAAGTTCCTCAATAATACTAAAGGGCGATTTGTTCCCTAGCTTATAATGTACCACTGCTGGGCAAAGATCTCTCAAGGTGAACTTATTCATGTTAAATTAACAATATGAGGTTATACAACATGTCCCGGAATTAACGCACACCACCAAACATCCCAATTAGAATCATAATACATAAACTGAATTGTTAATAATAATGTATAAAAAATTGTTTACTCGTATTTATTAAATTAGTTAAACTTATCGTGGAAGAAAATTGTGGTCACATTACTAATCTATACATGCATATAGATGCACAAGTATATTACAAGTGATTTACGTAGTTTTAATTGTATTTGGAATAAAAAATTGCATATTATGTAAATTAAAAATGACAGAAATCGATCGAAATCGTAAAACGATTTTGAACAAACTATACTTTTTTATGTGCAATTATTCAGTTACACATTGTATATCATAGAAGCAACAAGAATAATGTACCCAGGATTTTGTAATAACTTGTGTCCTTGAAGTTTCTTGCCTGTTCCTCTCCAGAGAGATCTACGGTTTGGAATGAGCAACTAGCTTCAACTTTCTGACTAACTTGACCGAATCTTTGACAATTCAAAAGTGCCTGTAAATGGTTCAATTGAAATAAATGTTTTAAGTTTGAGTTTGATAGATTTCTCACTGAACCCTAAATTCCTTTCTAAGCTATTCTAGCCCCAGCAACCAGTTCTGTCGTCATAACTTGCACTACCAAGGAGTATAGTTGTGACTGCGACCAGTTTTTGTGGCACGTCCCTATTGCAACCAGTTGTCAATTACTTGTGAAGACTTGATGTGTTCCTGTCTTGTTCAGTTTTTTGTTTGTAACCCTTATGGAGGACAAGCGGTATTTGTGTTTTTATTCTTGTTGGTTTTATTCTAGCTAGAGCTTATACTGAGTTTTCATTCAAACAAAACATTGGGATTTGGTGAAAGAAAGTCGTCTTTGACCATTAAGGACATTGCATTCAAGGCGCAAAAGCGGTGTATTAGAGGCATGTTTAATATCAACCAGACTGACAGCTGCAGACCATATTTTGTCAAATATAATATATTGACATTGCCATGTGTTTACATTTATGAGATAGCTAGCTTCGCAAGAACTAACAAACATATTTTTGATAAGTATAGAAGTAAGTGGCATAGTGATAAAATTTAAAATACCAGAAGCATTTTCAGTTTGGCACCGTGTATATACAACCACTTACCAAAGTCTATACTAGAAACTCCATCCATCGATGAATTTAAAAAGAAATTAAAAAGATTCTTGCTATTCAAATGTTATTATAGTATTCAGGATTATTTAGTAGAGGATGTAAGAACAAATTGTACTCAAAAATAATGTTATTGATGTGACATGTGATTAATGCACTGATTAATTATTTATCTATTATTATTATTTTTAACATTAATTTACAAATCTATCTTGATATTCTCATTATTTTAATTTTCAATTATTCTAGTGACATTGTTATTTGCTAATATTTCATTATTATTTGCCACGGTGAAATTACCAAAATTATGTTATTAATTATAAATGATTGTTGCAATGAATTGTATAATAAATAACAATGTTGTGCTTGTGACATAGTCAAAGCTTGAGATTTGCATGCCTCAAGGCGTAATATGGTTGAACTATTTTCTATTTTTAACAACTTTATGTAATTACCCATATTAGCAAATAAATGATTTTGAATTTTTTGAGAGCTGTCTTTTGTTTGATGTTGGATTACTGAAAATATTGTAGGAGAAAACATATTACACGGTGAACGAACCTAACTGACACATTATAATTACTTTTTTATTATTATACTAGATTATTCATTGATTTGAAAATTTACTTATAATTATTATTATTATATTTTATTGGAATGTTTTTATTGCATCGAAAATTTAATTAGAATTGATTAATAATGTGTGATAATTGTTTGATAATCAGCATATAATATTTGTACGCAGATGACGGCTAGCGTTCTTTTATAATTACAACATCTGTACCTAACCTACCAAAATCAAATTCAATAAATAAAAAAATATTTGTATTTAAAAATCCATTACCCCGTTTTAAGTTTACCTCTTCATACTAAAAGAGACTTTAAGTAAGTTATAATCGAGTTTTGTTTGACGCTTTGTAGTCATTAGAAGTTGACCTTTGTTTAAATGTTACATTTAATATTTTCATTAAAGTACCTATTTGTAAAAAAAAAAAAAAAAGTTTTTCAAATAAGTAAATTAATGTACGTAGATGCTGTACGTACCTGGATACCGTGGTGTATCTCATAGCCTTGGGGTTTCCGTTAGGATTCTCCACTTCTTTGATTTCTTCCTTTGAAACTGCAACAAAAAAATCACAATTAATAATTACGACAAAATAACAAATCAATAATTTCCCGAAAGGTTAGACAGAAGTGCATTATAGTACACTCACATTTTGCCAGTTATGTTTAAGTCTCATGTAATAGGGGCGAGCCTATTGCCATCAACCAGGCACAAATCCAGACTCCGAGCTACTACTGAGAAATTCTGGATTGAAAAAGCAATTAACACTTTGTCCGATCCAGGAATCGAACCCAGGACCGCATGCTCAGTAGTAGCGCTTACGACCGCTACAACAACGGAGCAGTCAGAGTTAGATAAAAACCTACAGCAACGGGATAAAGAATCGCCAAAACAAGTCAAAATAATCACGACTTCAAAACTTTGCGAAAGTTTGTTCGTATATTTGTTTGTTACGCTTTCACGCTTAAACGGCTGAACAGATTTGAATGAAATTTGGCACAGGAGTAGACCTTGTCCTGGAGAAGGACAAAGACTTTTCTTTTACCAAAATAAAAGGTGAATGACTATACTCAGCAGTTAAAACAAAGCTGTCAATGGTGTTAATGAAAGAGAAGATCTAGACAAAATGATAAGCATTAGCTTGATTTAACTACCAAGAAGTAGTGGTGGCTTTGCCCAGCAGTGCCTACCCTTTTCCCAACTTTGTTGGAGTTGGCTCAAAGTCTAACCAGATGCAGCTTAATTACTTGGAGCAACTGCCTATCTGACCAACACAACCCAGATACTCTGTAACACGAGACTGGTTGTCAGACATTCGGATTTCTGACTACCCGTAACGATCGTCAAAGATCAACGAATGACAGCCGGGACCAACTACATAACGTGCTTTACCTATTCACGGATCGACCTCGGCAACCGTTGCATAACCTCGAAGATCGACCCGTGCGGCTGTAATTATTTAGCCTTGAGCTGCTATAGAGAGTAACAGTAACGGAAACAATAATAAAGAAAAAGAAGTTAATAGACTTGCTAATTCATCAACAACCCATTTACACAAAGAGCCATTAACATTTTAAATAAACAAGACACAAAACAATGTTTAAAATAAACTACTAAACTGTAAAGGCCGTCCCAGACATTAACATAACTACATATTTTAAGCGAGCGCTTTATTCCGGCGTTGTTAAGGTGTGATCACACACTGGGGAACGCTTGTGCTTAATTTAAGCTATCTAGGTACTGACAGTGGCCCGCTGAGAATGTAGGGGGGTTGTGTTAGAGGATTAAAGTTCGGGATAAGGTTGAGACTGTGTTTTAGGAGATAGTTTTCTGAATAAGGTTTTGTAATTTAAAATATTTTGTGGTTTTTTAAAGTAAAGTTGGAAGGCCAGTCTTTTCCTCTCTGTGCAAATACTTTTCGTCATATTATATAAAGGCTGATATTTTTGTCGTTATGCGATATTCTGCTCTAATTCCAATTTATTTGGTGCCTGGGCAACATGTCTTCTTCTTCCATTATACTTCTTTATTAGTCGTTATTCCAGTAATCACCCTCTTTCTGGCCATATCCTTTTTTCATACACTTTCCAGTGGCTACTACCGCCTTTGGACAACACTGCAACAACCTTCACGATAAGGTAAAAATGTCTCAAGTGCCTTTCACTTCACAACCACGCTCTTCGAGATTTCCCAGATACCGCTAAACCACTAACCACATCAACTCAAAACGTCTGTCAACCACCTTAACAGCACCACTGACAAAACTTACACCACAAGTGTTCCTTTTTCAAATAATAAAAAGGAAAAGCAGAAATATCCCACTCGCCGTGTGTCCACAGCAGCTCTGACGTCATAACGTAATGCGTCGCGATCTCCAGCGCGCGAATTTGTCGAAATGCCGCCATTTTGTGCAGAATAAAGTGCTCTGTTACGTTGATGTTCTGTTTATATGCTCTGGCGGGCATTAGTTGCTCATCGGGTGTGATGGAAGGTATTTGCATGAATGGGAATGAAAATAATGTGGAAAGTTGATGGACTGTCGTTTGTTGTGACGTAAGCGAAAGAGTGAGAGATTTCTGGTTATGTGAATTAAAATTTCAATTCTATCTCTGAAAGGCTCCATAATGTCAAGAACACGTCACAACACACCATCAACAGAGGCCAACTTTTCTCAAAATTCCATCCACATAGTAATACGCGCTTGTACAATCCAAATTCCCGGATCAGTGACCAAAATAATTAATTCCCAATAAATCCTATCACTACTGGTTCGGATCTCGAAAGCCAATTAAATCTCCCGTTTTAAAATCTGTCAACCCAGCTTCAGTGCGGTTGTAATGAAAATTTTCGGGCCAAGTTATCGAAAGTCAACGACGTGTATTGGACAGATCTGCTTCGACGGTATTAATTAGGGAATCTTTGGGGATATTTCCGAGCATATTATTGAAAATTTCTGAACTTGAAGCACTCTCCGCTGAGGTTATCGTTTGCAGTAGGCGTTTTTTAAACTGTAGTTTTGGTTAGTTAATTATCTTCGTTATTCTTGCATTCGTTGCAGAATTATTATTGGAATTTAAAGTAATTGATATCGCTAATGTTGTCGAATTTAAATAACGAGGTACTCACATTTTTAACTTTGAGAATTTTCAGGCACTTTATGATTAATTGTCATCATCTGTAACCATCCCTACGCCAAACTACTATTTTAAAATCTAATAAAAATTAAGCTACTACAAAACAATATTTCCTTACATTACATAAATTCTTATAATTTCTACTCTTGACCTACATCTCTTGTACCATTGAGAACCAATAAATCTATATTTTCCCAAATTTTATTCAGGCTTACTACAAAAAAGTAATTCCTTCCTACAGATGTTTCAAATTGTGTCTTCATATTTTTGTCTGCGAAATAAGTATTAATAAGTCTGAATGATTCTCCATCTGCCATAAGCCTCGCTATTGGGACGACCACAAAAACTCCTTCCTCCAATACATAAATGGTTTGAAAACCGCAAAACGCTTATAAATGTCTTGGTTGAAGGGTTATGTTAAAAGTGATAGCGGTTAGTGTAGAAAATATGTATTATCATTAATCATTCTCTTGCCCTTATTATCCCAATTTATTTGGATTCAGCGCAACATATCTTCTTCATTATATTGTGTTATAGAATTGGAAGGATTATCAATATAACAATTTGATTGTGTTGTCAATTTTATTGTATCGTCTGTAATTTACATTGCCTCAGTAGTCAATTCAATATTGTAAACATTGTATTATTCATCTTCTCATGCATAATCAGTTGCATCTCAAGATCATGGAGTTTTAGAATTATTCGGATTCACGTAAGCAGATTTATCAGTAAGCATGGTACTATTCTTATAATGGAAGGAATTGTGTGCTTCACTATAAAACTTTTCATTGTGTTTTTGAAGAACTACTATTTCTTTACCGCTCTCGTCTATAACTCAGACAGCAAGTTGCCAAAACGAACCTCCAGCATCGACCCTTTGATGGTTTCAGTATCTGTGTTATTGCTGCTATTATCTACAAATATATCTATCTATATATCTTTCATCTTTTATTGAGATACATTATTGTATGAATTGCTTTCAAGATAACATAAGATGAGGGATAAGTTTTACTCAGTATTCCTGTAAGGTTTAATCTTTTGTTGTTATTTCTGACCAGGATTAACTTCTTCGAAGAAGCAGATTCCCGCGTCTGGCGGATGACGTTTTTAAAGGATCTCAGGTAAAAGCTGGTTGGGACCTGCACAGACCAGGGAAGCATGGCAAAAAAGGGAGGAGACCTATTATACTCAGCAGTTGGTGGAACAATGCTGTCAATAATAAAGATGATAGTTGTTAGATTTCGAAGAACACAAGCTTAAGATATTTTTAAGTATTAACTTCAACAATTATTTGTTTTAATTTCCGAAGGTATGTGTTCCTTTTCGTTTCCATTGCTTTATTATTTCACAAAGATCTCAGAATATCCTCTACAAAATGTTGCTATTCAAATGTCTGTCACACATTATTAGCTTTCACTAAAATCAGAAGCAACCGTTTCCGCTTTTATAAATAAATCCTATTTGTTATTCCACTTCTTCTGATTCACCAAAATATATATTTGGTTATCTCTTCATAAACATCACGGCTTTATTAGTTTTATTTTCCTCAATATATTAGCTGTGGTTTCCGCACACCGTATTCTTACTAGAGTCATATTATACGCATCAGGCCACTAAAACCTCGTGTGGCTATGCTCTTCTTAGAGACATTATTTAGTCATCATCATTTTTATGTTCTGTGTTACTGTTTTGGGTTACGGCAAAGAATCCATATTTAATATTATAAATGCTAAATTAACTCTGTCTGTCTGTCTTGGATGGCAAATAGGTAGACCATGGCCTGGGTTACATAAGATACTTATTATACCAGCAGTACGTTCCCGTAGGATAATTTCCGACCTCCACCCGGGCCAAAGCTAGTTGGGGTCATTATCTGTAGAGATTTTTACAGATTTTTATATTAAGGTAATCAAAACAAACTTTTTACTACCAAGGATTATTGAGTCCTTAAAAAATAAATTGTTTTCAAACAAATATTTGTCTAGTATCCAATTCTCAGAATAACGATGTTTCTCAGAATCCGAGAATCTTATCGAACTGAAAACGTTTACTTTGGTTGATATTATGTTTGCAAATTGTTTGCGAATGCTTACAATACCTACAATATTAGTTTAAGGGGAATATTAAATTGATCCTTTAAAAACTTATTGACCTACTAATAATGGACACTTTTTAAAATTTATGAACTTATAAAAAGTTTTCGCACATTTTTTGTTATAATTGAGCCTCTTTTTTACTTTCTGGCTTTTTCTCACTTTTGGTCACAGTAACTAAGCAAGGGTACCCCAATTCTTAATGTGGTTAGGTTAGAACTGTGATCAATCGCGCGCGAGTCGAGCAGTGCTGCTGCTGCAGCTGGCGTGCGCTATGTCCTAGTTGGGCGTATGTACTAGTTGGGGGCTATTTCGTATTTTTAGAACCCCAAAATAGATATTCGAGGTTCACAAAAAGAGGTACAATCATTATATTAGAGTTTTAGGGGCGCAAAATAGGTATTATTAGAGATTAGATTAAATACATGCCTTTGACTACTACTGAGCGTGTGGTCTTGGGTTTTGCTATTCAGGTTGCGGTATTGGGTTGTCTCAACATGAATTTCTCAATTGCCGCCCAGCCGTTTGTGCCCGGTGAATGGCTTGCAAATTCACTTCCTTTAACATTGTAGGTAAACGTACCTAAATAGTGAAGAGTAGGTTTAATAAACAAGGTGTAACGGAGATCAACGCGGAAACTGTAGCCATGAATTCAGCACATGATTCTAGGCCCCCTAAGAGTCGAAATATTTCGTCGTAAAAATATAAAAAAAGTTTTGCTTTTTCTATTAAGTTCGTGATCTTCCTGTACGAGTACCAATTTTATTTGTTTTCTCTGTCAGAGAACACGAGAGCAGCGGTGGTCTAGTGGTAACGACTGCGACTTCCGAGTTGTAAGTCATAGGTTTGTACCCAGACAGGATTTACTTTGTGTAAATGATTTCATCACCACTGCTCTCAAAACGGTGAAGGAACCAAAAATTCGAAGACAACATGTGATATCTACCAACCTGCACTAGGCCCGCGTGGTGGATTACGGCCCAGTCCCTTACGAAGAGAGGCGGCATTGTGTCCCAACAGTGGTAACATTATAGGTTGATTATGCTATGCTTATACTAACATGCTTATGAAAATTACAATTTGACATCCATTTTGTCCACAATGTCAAAATGTATTGGAAAGTGTTTTTTTTTTTTTTTTGTAATAACCGCCAAATCATTTCTAGTGGGTTGTGCGTATGTGCGATATCGGTATTACATCCTGTACACCGCTGCCATCCACTTCAAGTAATAAACGCGTAACCTAATATTAAACCACACCAACTCAAATAGGGCACCCAAAACTCTACAAACAAATCCATAAAACCGTATTTCACCAACAAAAATCCAGCCCGGATCACACCAATATCCCAATCGTAACTTCATAAAGCGAATAAGAAATCAAATTAAAAACTTCAATGATTTCCCGATGTCAGATAAAAATGGCGACAGCGAATCGGGAATTTTTTTTTCGCCCCCAAATACCTCGGAATACGGTTCGCTGTGGGGTCATGTCAATGTCACATGCGATTATTACTCGCGGAGGCGCGGATAGGAGGTAAACTGACTAGATGTGACTTGAAATTGGCTGGATGTGAGGGGTAGTTTTTAAAAAGTGCTAGTGAACTTTGACACTTACATAAACTCACGCCTTCCCATGGAGGTAGGCAGAAACTACAGAACGCCACCTCGACACGATCTCTCATACTCCTTTTGCTTCGTTTACGTTCATGGTAACATTAAAAGCAAATTATCGTTATTCAAGTGATGTTGATTCTTTATTGTGCATTCCATCGGGATCTAACGTGATTAGCATTGAGTTCGGAATGAGGCCTCACATGACTAAACCAGTAGACCATAAGTTTTGCCAATCTTAAATATTTTAGATTATTAATAGTTTGAGTTAAGTTAGGATATTATAAACTTATTTTATTAATTAACTAGCTTCCACCAGCTATAATTATTGTCTATTGTAAACAGTGATACTCGTAATATAGCATTCTTCTGGTGAAATAATTTTTTAGATCGGTGCAGTAGTTTTTGCGTTAATTTAACAAACAAAAATACAAATCTTTTCTCTCTTAATATTAGTGTAGATAAATTGTTATTTATGTACTTTTGGAATTAAACTTTGCTTATTCTTATCACAAACAAAGATCTAAGTTTTCAAATAAAGTTTTGCATATTTCTAAAGCTAGAATCATAATTCAAACCCAGCATAAATGAAGTTATAATGCAAGCCCAGGTACGCACGGGCAGGCGGAGCGCGTCAGTAAGAGGGAGGGGCAAATTTCGATAGGCATTTTTTTATTTTTTGCATCACTTTTATTTCTATATTCGTGTGTCTTTGACAGTCGTTACAGATCGTCAGAAGCCTGAAAGTCTGAATAACCATTGTAACCAAGAGGTATCATATTATCCAGTAACTAGGTTGTGGAGGTCAGGTAGGCAGTCGCTCCATGTAAAATACTGGTATTCAGCTGCAGCTGGTTAGACTGGAAGCTGAACCCATCATAGTTGGAAAAAGGCTTGCTGGCAGATAATAATGATCACATCATCCTATACCTGTAAAGCAGTTAGTTTTACATCCTTTACATTTTTAAACGGTTTTCGGTAACTTTAATCCCTTGACACATCTAGTGACGCTACCGAACCGAATCTCTAGTGATGCAACTAACGAATATCGACATCTAATATTTTATGCCACGAAAGTCGTAGTTGCGTGTAGTGACGGGCGTCGATATCGACTTTTTTTCATTAATATTTGTCAGTAAACTTGGGTTTCACGTCAGTTCATTTTATTTTGTTTAATATGCGAAAAAAATGAGATGGATTATTTTTTGGTTGTAGGGTTTCATATTTTTGAAAGTGTTTTTATAGGTAATGGAGAAAAGTAGGTGTCAATCTTCCTCAAGCTCAATTTTTGTTTTCTCAGTAAGCTGTTGAATTATTATTTTTGCATGGAATTTGTTATTTTTGCGTGGAATTGAAGCATATTTTCCTGTTTCGTGGAAACCACAAAATTAATTTTCCTTATTAACATTCGCTGGCATACATACAAATAAACTGTTGCTATATGTATTATGTTTCACAGGAGTAAACATCTAGTATGTAGGTATTAGTTATTATTAAATCAAACGCGCAAAAAAATTGTCACTGTGTATTTTAATAACCTCACAAAATAATCTAACTAATTAACTCTCACCAGCTGATATTTCCATCATAATGCACATATCACTATCGATATCATCCCATCACTACTCATCGAAGCTCGTTAATAGCACAGTGCAATTGTTTACTAATTGAAATCGAAAACTTGTTTAATTAATGACCGTACAGACGTAGCGATGAGCCAATTAGAGATGGGCCGCCAATTATAAAGTAGAGTGCATAGTAAAATAAACCAATATTAAATTGGCGTTATTTGAGGGTAGTTTTGAAGTTGTGTGTGGGAAATGAAACTAGTCGCTGATATCAATATCGCTGTTAGAGCAAATATTTTTTTTGAGCATTTATCAGTTTTTAATATGGAAAATGTCACAGGTGGTCACAATAAATTCTAAATCGAATGTTACGCTTTGGTTTCCTAATGTCAAATATTGCTGAAAATGTCAGATTTTGATGACGGCCGTTATAATATTACGGAACCGCTCTTCTAGGAAACCGTTATTTTAGTCGTAAATGGTTTTTAACTTAGCTACCGTAACTCTTGATTTTGTTCCAGGACTACAAAATACCTAACGACTGAGTGTAGTAGTGTAGTGTGTGTATGAGAATACGGTTCTATTCCGATTCGTGGAAAGTTGACACAAAATCTCTCACCACAAAAATCCAGGTCGTTTCTGTTTGACCCTAACCTTGAACTCGATAACCCAGTCATCATCATCATCATCATTTCAGCCGAAAGACGTCCACTGCTATCCACATAGGCCTCCTCAAGCGCTCGAACCACTTCGAACGGTTCTGTGCTTCTCGCATCCAACGGATTCGAGAAGCTTCGATCGAGCTATCTTTCCTGAATCTTTAACCCATACGCAAACAGATAACAATCCTTGTGAACCATTATTTCTTTTACCGAACATCAAAAAGAACAATAACATCATGAAATCAAAAATCGGATACGATTTTTCCGGGTCAGTAACTTCAGGCACGGAAAATATATCTTGGGGCAATCACATGTAACTCGAATATATACCAATGTACACATGATCTGATATTAATTGGAAACCTGGATGACTGGTAAAGCGATATTGGATTTTTTTTAATCCATGTTCTGACGAATTGGATTAAAAGTTTCGATATTTATTTTGTTGTTTTGGAGACGATTCAAAGTGGCTGGAGATACACTCTTCCAATTTTTTTTACTTTTCTCGTTTAGTACAAATATTGGAAAGAAAACCTGTTCCAACGCGTAAAAGAAGCTATATAACCAGAGATGATAATAAGACATTAAAATTTCTGGTGGATGAACAAGGAATAAAGTTTCTGCTGTATTTCAGAACCTGTGTTGTCTTATGCTATAAGAACTACCTATAAATAATTACGTATACCTAATTACTTATAAATCTCACGCCTTGATGGTGGCAGAAACTATGCCCGTCTTAAGCTATGAACTTTACATACTCCTTATTCTTCGTTCACGTTCATAAGCCTCGTCATAGGTACACAGGTCACGGTTACAAATACCGTACTTGACCTTTTCGAAGGGCACCTACTACAAAACTTTCAGTAGTTTTGTAGTGCCCTTCAAAAGGGTCAGATTACTAATAAGTTAATAAAAAGTAACCTTAGAGTTTCCATAGGAACAGGGGTATAACTTTCTAACTCTTTTTATTATTCAAAAATACCCGATAATAGTCGCATCTTCCTACTTTGAGCCTAATTTATTTGGAGTGCAGTAGGTACCATCGAAGAAGTTCATATCTATACACCGTAAGGACAATTTCTGTTTGCAGCGCTCGGCCGCTATAGAACTGGGGCGGTAACAGATGTGGTCATCATGTTCACGGGATTTTGTTCTGAAACTGCATAAATATGAATTTTTTCGATAGTACGTCTTTTTCTATACATCTATTAGCCGTATTCCAAAGTTCACTACCTTCCCAGTCATATACCTACCTTTCACAAAATCCATGATTCCATCCATGATTTTGAAGCATAATATTTGACAGCCAATTAGATTTAGACTTCGTTTTAGTCTATGTCGATAAAAATATCTGATATTTAAAAGCTAGATGCTACCTAAGCGTGGCAAAACTAGTTACAACACGAGCAGCATATTGGAAGGTATGGTATTCCCAAAGGATTCGCAAGAGGTATGCTGTCGACACATCGACACCTTTCTTGGAGAGTGGTCAGTCCCTAGTGGTAGTGTTGCGATTCTATGCAGGTCTGTATGTTTTATCGATCTCGAGCAAAATTGTACGTACTGAAGATTTGTGAAAATATTATATATAAACTTGTTTAGGATCATTTAGTTGACTTTATCTTAAGAACTTGGTTCCCAAGTACATGTTTTATGTAAGATTATAAAACCATGCCTTGGAATTTATCCAGTTTTACCTACAATATTAGGTATACTACAAATACCCAGACCTGGAACAGCTATCTTCTGGCCATACATATTTTTTGTTCCGCACGGAAATCTGAGGGCTACCGTCCATCCTTAAAGGGAAATATTTGATAAAAACTGACAGTAGTGACATATGACACTTTGCAGGACATCTCATGTGAAGTGTCAAGTGAATTTTGCTGTGAAAATTAGAACTTCCAACTATAGCGAAATAGACAGTTTAAATTACCATCAAATATCAAAAATGTATACTAATATAATAAAGAGGTAAAATTTGTTTGTTTGTAAGTATGTATGTATGTAGAGGGTAATCTCCGGAACTACCAGTCGAATTAGAAAAAATCTGTTTGCATTGGACAGCCCAATTCTTGAGGAAGGTTCACGGACGAAGTCGCAAGCAGAAGCTAGTCATATATAATCGACAAGCAGCGCCCCGTGGTTTCTCCCGCAGTCTCGATCCCATGGGAGTATTGGGATAAAAGTATCATATCCAGGATATAAACTATTTGTGTGCCGAATTTCATCCAAATCCGTTTAGTCGTTTTTGCGTGAAAGAATAACAAACATCCATCCATCCATCCTCACAAACTTCGCGTTTATAATATTAGTGGGATAGTTTCTTACCTTTATCCCCCTTGAGCTCCACATTCCCTCTAAACCACACGATTCTGGCAGCAGGCTTGGCGTTCTTCACCAGACACTCTAGAGACACATCCTCCCCCTCTTTGACCTCCAGCTTTGAGTTGGGGGGATGGTTCGTAATCTCCGCTGCAGTTGGGGGTGCTGTGAACAAAAAGAACATTGGCTTAATATTGTTAAATAAGGATTCTTTCATCTGGAGAGCATGGTATCACGTAGTGGCCACGTGTTACCGTGCACTACGAGGAAATTACGGGACTTTTTTCCCCCAAGACATGTCAAAATACAACATAACATACTACATTGATACCATGATAATTTATAAGAGTATCCGTGGAATTTGTTGCGCGTTCTTCTCCATAGGTACCTACTACGCTTTGGAATGGGCAACTAGCTTCATCTTTCTGACTGACCGTCCCCTTGACAATTTTTATTCAAAAGTGCCTGTAATTGGTTTATTTGAAATACATAAATGCTTTGAGTTTGAAAAGGTGTCAAAATACAATTCATTTAGTTATATTGAATTTCATCGAAAAGGACCAAGATTTTCTTGCTCAGTAGGCTAAAAACACCAATAAATTTAATTCTACCTGACTTTATCAGTCCCTAAATAATTTAATTAATTCAAAAAGCATAAATTTTTATTAATCATCAGCACCATTTTGTGGGTGGGTATTAAAAAACGAAAATCGTAAATTAAAATATAATCCTTAGGGATGTCAAGGAAGTCGTTCATTTTCGGCAAAAAAAATCGGCTATTTGATTTTTGTGGCTTAACTCAGAGTTAAGCCAAAAGAATCAAATAGCCGAATTATTTAATAAGTAAAGTGTGGTTTAAAAGTTGATATTAAACTACATCTGTTTAGACTGAAATTAGAACCCAACACGATATTGAGTAAAAATATGACAGGCGATGACCTAGATCCAAGATTGATGTATCTATCCAGTCATATTTTTGATGCTAATACAAGTAAAAAAGAAAATTACAAATCTTCTTTTTAAAAGCGACAGTAGTACACAAAACGCGAAAGGTGGAGAATCAACATCGTGGTGCAAGAGACCTACATTTGGCAGGAGACTTCAATCGTCAATAGTTTTTTTCAAAAATTACCCAAATTCTTGTAGACTTTTAGATATGCGTAAGACTCAGCACATCCACAGAAGCTTTGGGATCAGCAACAACCAAGGCTGTATGTTTTTCAGTAAAAACCAGAATCCAAGCTACTGACAGCAATTTCTACCTTACAATCATCTTTAATTTATCCCAAAACGTTATCTTCGTGACTTTTACGGACTATTTTTCACTCTAACAAGTTCTGTGAAGTCAAATATTATAATGTAATTGTAACTGATCTCGCAGTGGAACCTGCCGCAAACATTTATAAACACAGAGAGATGGTTTCAGATGTAATTTATAACCTGAAGCGGGTATAATGTATCTACTTCTTTGCTTAGTAAGTGGTAAGATATCACTCATTGTGCCTGTGTGAATATATAAATTAAAGTAAAGTATAATGGTTTATTTCAACATTAAAAAAATTACAACTGCCTTGACAGTTGTATGAAATGGCTATAACAAGGCGAATTGACGTAATGTGTTAATTTGATTAAAAAAATACTTTCCTGATAGTACCTACAGTAAAAGTGAAGTATAGAGCATTCGTTGTTGAGATATACTCGTATCTATAAATAAATTTTCTCTAAAAAAGTATCAAAATTTAAAACGATTACTTCACCTGATACATAGTAAAATTAATATATTATTATAACTTATTTTGGAAGACAGATAATTTAACTATAAAAAAATACATGATTTTGATATCATTGGAACAAGTTTATTATTAGAGTATCCTTGAAAACGCTGTAAAATTTGTAAGTTTTGAGATTATTCACTTTTATTGCGAGAAGACGGTCCTATAAACTAATAACACAGAGGTAATTTGTTTGTTTGTTTATATAGGGTAAAGAAGGAGGAAGTATTCATCCGACTACAATAATTATTTCACTGATAGAAACCTACACTATTTCCGAGTGTCATAGAATATGTTTTATGATATAACAAAAAAAAACAATAGATAATAGTCACGGGCAGAAGTTAGTACCTACATCCTATGCTTTTTCGTCCTTAACATTAGATTTGAGAAGCATCTTTTCTCTATTTTGAGCCATTTTTATTTGCCCACGGATTCTACAAGAGTTGTGATAATTTTTAAAAGAGAGCATCTTTTATTGTATTTTCTTTTCAAAATCAAAACATGCGTATCCAAAATGAGCACCATAAAAATGCCACAAGATCAAGCCTTGTTTAAGTTTAGCACAATTTACATGGTTTCAGGCAAACCCAGTCTTCACTTATTCCAAATGCTTTGGTAGCTTCCTACTGAAAGACCACAAGGCTAAACAATTCAAGATCAAAGTCAAAGTCAAATAATTTATTTCAATTAGGCACAAAAAAGGCACTTTTGAACGTCAAACTTTACAAAAAATAATAAAACTGATTCTAGTCGCCCATTCCAAAAGGTAGTTTTCGTATGGAGAAGAATGGGCAAGAAACTCCACCGTTACTCTTTTAAAAAAATCATTATTATCATGTATACACTAATTATATAATTATAAGTGAAGACAATGCACCTAGAATAAGATTACTATACCACGATAGGTAAAACGAATGAAAAATGAAGGAATGACATAAATTAATTATGTGATAGATGCACCTCAAACCTTAGTAGGAGCACGCCATAGCCTGCCGAAATACTCGCAACATAATGCCCGCTCCTCACTTATCGCTTGCGGTCGGTAACCGGATATTGTTGTCTGACAAGCGACGCTGAACACAAAGGTGGGAACCTGGCTTTGTTGCGGTCTACGTGGCACTTTGTATTGGTTTTGTGTTGCCAGAAAAAATAAGTAGATAGGTAGATGAATGTTTTGGTTTTTGAAAATAGAATTCGGTCGCGAGACTCGTATCAATACGCGTCTTATCAATGATATCACTTTTTTCTTTATATTCAATACCAAAAAAGTGTAATGGATATTTTTTTAAAGAACGCCCCATAACATTCTCAATATGTGACTTAACTCAGCCCATTGCAATCAACTGCTGGATTTAGGTCTCTCCTAAGTTGCTTTATAACTAATGTCCGTATTCAAAAAAAGCGAGCCTTTTATGTCACTCAACTCACTCAATCAGCATATAATGTCCCCTCTGCTAGGACACAGGCCTCCTCTCAGGGCTGTTATCCACCACGCGGGCCCAGTGCAGGTTGGTAGATGTCACATGTCTTCAAATTGTTTGGTTCTAGGGCATGCTGGTTTCCTTACGATTTTTTCCTTCACCGTTTTGAGAGCAGTGGTGTTAAAGGAATTTACATAAAATAAAGTGCCTGTCTGAGTTCGAACCTATGACCTACAACTCGTAAGTCGTTACCACTGGGCCACCACTGCTCTACCCTTATATGTAATGCGTCAAAAATTAAGCAGTTACTTAGTACAAAAAAAAAATTAAGCAACGACTAGGTGAGACTAATGTTACGCCACCAAATCGCCAATGCGTAATGCTTAGGCAACTATAATGGATTGCCTAGCAACAGGTTTCTATCAAAATTGACAGACACTAAACTAGAGTGCGTGCCATGAAAGAAGGCCGGCGGAAAATTGTGGAACTACATTTTTTTCTATGCAATGTGATGCAATGACATAGACACTAGCGCCGCGTAAAAAGCTTCAGTTATGGCGCGGACTCCAGCCTTGAAAAACAATAGACCAGTGTCAAAAATGTAGATTTCGAAGCATAGGAGCTTCTGAGAAACGAATAGTTAGTTGTTGCTTAGGAAAGTGATTTCATTTAAAATTACTTAAGTAGATGTTGCTTTGCTCTAGCACAACATACCTATAGTGACCTTATTGGTGATGTTCTTCAGAAAGGACAAGTGCGTAGTACTCGCAACCGGCGTGCGTGTATTACCAGATGTATGAACGTAAACGAAGCAAAAGGAGTATGTAAGGATCGTCGCAGGTGGCGCTCTGTAGCTTCTGCCTATCCCCATTGAAAGAAGGCGTTAGCTTATGTATGTATGTTGCTTTGCTTGACGTTAGTGACTCAGTTCTTACTTCTGCAGAATCGAGTATAATTTAAGAAAGAGGCAATCGTGGCTAAGTTATACCAGCCTCTAGGGTCGATCCATCAGGTTAAGCTACGCTTACCGGGGTTGGCCCGTGGATGAGTGACCATCTTAACATACCGAGACTCCTCCGTGCCTCGGAAATCACGTTAACCCGTGTTGGTCTCGGTTGTCATTCGCGGATCATTGACAGTGGTTACGGGTCGTCAGAAGCCCGAAAGTCTGACAACCAATCACTTACCAAGCTTACAAAGGGGTACCGTATTTCCCAGTTGCTGGGTTGTGGAGGTCAAATAGGCAGTCGCTCCATGTAAAATACTGGTTTTCAGTTGCATCTGGTTAGACTGGAAGCCAAACCCAACATAGTTATATGTTGTTAGGGTATAATTTAAAGAACTAAATTCTGAACTATTAGTTCTTTGTATAGGGACCCTCGAATGCCCTTGATATCCTAACGAAGTAATTACTTTTTCTACTTTGATATAAAAAGGACTTTTAATTTTACTTGAGAAATATTTTATGTCAAAAAAACTGTACTTTTAATGACATGTCAGTCTCAGGTTAAAACTGTCATTAATCAAAAATGAAGACAGAACTAAAAAAAAGACTAATTTCGTCTAAAAGACATCATAGTACCTAGATAAGACTTTGATAAAAAAAATGTTTTTCGTAAGTTGCTAATTAATTTTTTGACTTTTAAGATTTAATATAAAAATTGAAGATCGAGTCTGAGAATAGACTCGAGCTAGCTTCAATATTTATTGGCAAATTCAAATTAATGTATTGAACTTACACATAGTTACACCAACAGAAAACTTAGACAGAAGCACAGCCTATATCTTGGTGACCCAAATACTAAAATAATACCCGATATTGAAGTTATACATCATCATCATCATCATCATCATTCAGCCTACTGAATCCATATTTATTAGTATAAATGCGAAAATATATCTGTCTGTCTGACTGTTACCTTTTCACGCCTAACCCACAGAACTAATAGTTATGAAATTTTACAGATACCTAGTCTTAGACCTGGAGAAGGACATAAGCTATTTTTCATCCTGGTTCGCAGACGAAGTCGGGGGCGACAGCTATTTTAATTATATCATCATCAAATCAAATCAAATCATATTTATTCGTAAATGTAGGTTTCATTACAATAGGCTGTTATAATAAGATAGTCAGTTCGCTACATTTTACTCGAGAGCATACAAATAATAATAAAGTTAGTTGTGTCCAACCAACATACACATTTAAAATGAAATTACTCAATTAATTACATACTAACACACAATTCCCATCTACCCAGTCTTTTCTCAACTATGTTGGGGTCGGCTTCCAGTCTAACCGGATGCTGCTGAATACCAGTATTTTACATGGAGCGACTACTCATCGGACCTCCACAACCCAGTTACTGGGTAGTACGATATCCTTAGTAATCTAGTTGTGAGACTATCGGGCTTCTGGCTACCCGTAGCGACTACTTGTTTAATTATATAACATTAAATTTTGCTCAGAAAATATATGATATTAATCTCTCACAGTAAGTTTTCACCTACTCTTCCGTCACAATGTTCTAGTCATCTCACTCTCAAAACAGACCACAAATAAAAACAAAACAAAAAATTGATTTAGGCGCAGTTCGAGCCCGCCTAAAATTTTTTTGCTTGCCCAACCATTACTCCAGCAGAAAAAGTCTTGTAGTTATTAGGGATTCAAATCTTACTTGATTATGATGGTCAGAAAAATTTTACTTACTACTTCTCTGAGCGAAAAAATGTTTTCACATCAAAAAGACACACCACACCCACAAGACATTTTCCACAAAACATTCCATCAATACTCTATGAATGGCTATATTCGAGTACTGCGTTATGGCTGCCGTAACTATGGCAACGGGCCGGGAAGATTCTAACAATAAAATATGGATAAGATTATAGTGGGGGATATTATTCATAATATAGCAGTCTTTTTGGAGATGTATGCAGATGTGTGTGTGATAACGCTGGGGGGAAAATAGAGGTTTTTTGTGAAAGGTTTCCTTCTTAAAAATACCCAAGTAAATGTGTAAAAGATCGGAAACAGATTTCGGTTTAGCAAGGGTAGTTTGAATAATGATTTTTAAGAAATTACCGTCTTCAAAGTTATTTCTTAATTAGCTTCTGAAATAAAAAAATCCCGCTACTTCTGGGTGTATTTTGTATTTCATAATTTTTTATACAAATATCCGGGATAAAAAAGTAGCTAGTCTATTTCCAGATCCTGGTAATTTCATAACGATCGGTTCAGTGGTTTAGGTTCCAAAAGTTATCGAAAACAAGTAGGTAGATATCACTTTTATAAGGGTGCTAACGCGGGTTCGATTATACTTATGTAAAGAGGATAAATGATCATAATAATCACAAAAATATGGTTTAGCTTGTCATTATGAGTCCTATTACATTTTTCACGCAAATTCCTGATTTTTGACGTTGTAATTTTCAGCATCAGTAAGATATTGTAATTATTTGATTATGAATAATGATAGTGCCATTCTTTTTCTTGTAAGTTGGAGTTACACATTAAAAAAAAATATACACTAATATTTTACGAACTCAGCTTACAAGAAAAACCGTTGGCGATGGAACTTTGACGCTCAAATTCACATTGTTTCATTCAGTTTTAATAAAAGATAAAATTACTAAAAGATAAATTGAATGTTTTACTTGTTTATTACCATGGCAAAAATCGTAAAGAAAAGCAATAAATGTCTTGATTCAACGTCAATAACATTCTAAATAAACACAATTTCATCAAATATACTAATATGATATAAAACTTCTATCTATAATGAATATGTTTCATTAGTTTTCATTTCTCAATATAATAACACAAAATTACAATAAATAAAATTAAAGTACTATATATTCCGCGTGAATAGAAAAAGAATGTGTATCTCCAACTTATAAGAAATAGAATGGCACTATTGTGGTTATAAACCAATAATTAAAATATCTTACTACTGCTGAAAATTACAGCGTCATTATTATTTCCTTTCAACGTCCAAATATACAGTTGATTGTTGTTGATTCCGTATTAAGTTGAACACATCACTACACTGGCTCATCGCTACAACAAGCCTCTCGTGCACGCTCCACTTTCAACCGTTTCCCGCTATTCGTGGTAAAATGACAGTTGAAATTAGTGACGTGCATGAGATCGTGTTCACATATCTATGAAATAGATACGCTACATATACAACACCCATTCTTTCTGCCTCACTTATCTATTTACCATTCGCGCTTCGTCTAAACGTTTACTAAACTAACTCACAAACTGTATATAGTACGTTAGAGACCCTTTTACTTTATTTCTTTCCTTCGTTCAGAAACTTCGAGAGACGTTCAGAATAAGTGATGGAGAGACTGAAATTAGGGGCAAGTCGTAAGTTTGAACATCATTATTCCTAATTAGGTATCAGCTGATGGTTTTATTATTAACTTTTTATGGGTGATAAGGGGTGAAAGATCGAGACTTTTTGGTGGTACTGTTAAGTTACATTACAAAGCGGTCGTCTTTTTTTTTTCGTGTGTTTTGTGACTAACTTGTTGTCAGAGTTTTTATGCCGCCCATGGGCCTCTGACTTGGCTTCACATACCGTCGAAAAATATCTCTCAGGCATGCCGGTTTCCTCACGATGTTTTCCTACACCATTTTGAAGCAAGTGCGTTACGCACATAAATTCGAAAAGTCAGAGGTGCGTGCCTTGAGTCCGAACTTGAGACCTATGACTTAGCAGTCTGACGGTCACACCACTAGGCTAATACTGCTCTCTAAGTTTTGTTTTGTTTTGTTTCTGTAAGTTTTATTAAGTGTGGCTAACTTTTATGTTACAGTATTGACATGGAAAAAAGAGGTAGATACTCAGGTAATTTTTATTTTATAAAGCGATTCATCTTTCTCTTGAATTGAAATGAAATTTATTTATTTGCCAGAATATAGGTACATAATAACATGGTAGAATAATTATTTTAATATCACTATATTCGACTTATGAGTCGTGCAAATATGTATAGTATGCATGCATAATAATAATATCATGAAATTACATCAATGTCATTTTAGTCATATTATATAATATTATAGTCTTGCCTTTATTCCAATTTATTTGGGGACGGTGGTACATGCCGTCGAGAAATATCTCTAAGGAGCATGCCTTAGAGATATTTCTCGGCGGCAAGTGAAGCCAAGTCAGAGGTCCATGGGCGGCTTTAAGACTCTGAAACCAAGTTTAGTCACCAACCACACGAAAAGAAAAAGTTAATAAATTATATTTTTTATGGGTAAAACCATTCCTAATAATTAAAATAATTCAACAAAAATAAATAAATCTGTAACAAACCCCAGAAATAAACAAAACAACTTTATCTTCCCTCTTGAGTCCAAACAACACAAGTCAGTTAACTTGTAAACCAAAAATAAAAACAAGAAAACTCCTAAGAAGGCCTGTTTCGTTAAGAAATATATTTAAATAATTCTCTAATCCAATTCTGGAAGGAAAAGGTTACGGGAACCCTGAAAAAAAGTCGAGAAAACAAAAGGGTTCCGCCGATCGAAATGTGCCAGGTTAATAATGCAATTAGAAGTGCCGCTTGTAAGGTTAGGGTGGGGGAACAGTGACAAGCAATAGCAAGCGTAACGAGCGACAGCGTTTTGTGTATATAGGCTTTTGACTGCTAAGAGCTGATTTTTAATTCGTCAGGAAAGATTTATCGCAGGAAAAAATATGACAGGTTTTTTTTATGGAAAATAATGATGTTAAACAAGTAAAAGTTATCTGACCATGAAAAAATGGTTCTAAGAGAGTTTAAATGGTGTGAAAGTATTTTTGAAGCAACACCTATTTTATAAACGACCACTTGCTTGTGCTATAGTTCACGAAATGTGGATCATAATATTTTTCTTAAACTTTCTCTTAAACAGTCGGATTAATTATCACACAACAACTAACATTAGCACTTCTAGTAAGATTTTATTTACGTCTGCATCTATCAAACGATCTGAAAGGATTGCACAAAAAAAAACCATTTTCTGCTCTAGTAAGTAAGTCAGTGAAATCCTGTCAAAAAAAAAACTTTCAACTCGCTTCCCGCTCCCACTGCATCTACACCCGTCCACTAAAAGCCACTTCTGACCGTGGGAAAAGGTAATTATTGACTTTTTCAACTTCCTTCCCTCCCTAGATGCCTGGCGAAAGTAGATAAGACCGCCCTAATTAAAACCCGGAGCTGTACTTCTTTTCAAGACTTTGACGTGCTCAAGGATAAAAGACCAAAAAAACTTTGGTCTTTTGTGGAAAGATGTATTCGATTACATGCATTGGGTCACCTTGGTGATATAGAACGCACATAATGTGCTATCGCGGTCGCTCCATGGATGTCGGAAAATATCCCGGTCCTTACCTCAAAATGAAAAATTAAAACCCTTAAAGGCTGACTTCGTTGTTTGTCAAAACCCTTTTTCTCAGGAACGCATTGTGGCTCAAGTTGAAATAGATATCAAAAACTTTAGATCTACAGTCTCTTGGAGCTGTAACGAAAATCAAACTTCCAAGTCAACACAACATAAAAATATGGCTATTTATGCCGCATATTTTGACACTCGCAAATAAACCAGTCTATTTTGTACTTTCCCTTTGCCCAGCACCATGAACATTGGCGAGAAGTAAGGTCAAGTAGGTATAGAGGAAAATCTGAAAATTGGTAATATGTATATGTTAGTTATATATGAACTGCAAAGTTAAGTTTGTTCTTCAATCTGGGATCAAAAATTCATAGGCCGTGTCTTGAAGTAACATTTAGTCTGTATTTCATTACTGTATTAAAAGTTATTTTTCAATTGAAAACTTAAGTTTGACCTTCAATACAGATTTGTACATTCGAGTAGCCGAGCAATCAAAACTTTGAGACGGAACCCTCAGGGCGCCAGTACTACTCACACTTGACCGGTTTTTTTAAACAAATAAAACAGGTTTATATGATTCTAAATGCCTTACTTAAAATATTAATTTAAAAAAAAACACACAAACAATATAACATGTGAATTTTAAAATCATCCCCAATCATTCCCGTTGTACACCAGCTGGGGGGGATTTTACAAAACGCTGAAATACGTAATTTATTTCTTACCCAAAGCATAAATTTGAATTTTCATATCCTTTACTAAATAAATGCTGGAGTGATACATACTTTCACCCCCTATATCACCTTTAAGATATTTTTTGAGACAAAAATTACGCTATGTCCTTCTCCAGGATCCCATCTATCTCCTTGCCAAATTTTTTGAAAATCCGTTCAGTGGTTTAGCCGTGAAAAGGTAACACACAGACAGATAGACAGACAGTTACTTTCGAATTTATAATATTAGTATGAGTAGATATGTAAATAGAAGATAATCAGGATATAGCTGCCCTCAACATAGTTGTAAAAAGGTAAGACAGATGATAATGATGATGTCGCAAATAATCAAGTTTCAAGTTTTAGTGTCGCTTGTAAACAACATTAATGAATGCATATTATTTCCAAACACATTTAGCAGATTTGACAGTAAACTTTTTAATCGAATTGAACAGTATAGCCTAAAATGACATAAACATGAAATGATTTGTCAGATTTGGGCAATAAATAATAAATTATGTAGATAGAACCAAAATTAACAACTTATTTTACACATTTATATAGATTATTTAAAGGTTAATTTTAAGACTGACCCCAACAGTCAACAAAATACCAGAGCAATCTATCAATCTGCCTAGCCTTTTCCCAAATATCTTGGGGTCGGCTTTCAGTCTTAACCAAATGCAGCAGAATACCAGTATTTTACATGAAGCGACTGTCTATCTGACCTCCACAACCCAGTTACCGGATACTACGATATCCCTTGGTAAGACTGATCGTCAGACTTTCGGGCTTCTGACGACCGGTAACGATTTAATGATCCACGAAAGACAGCCAGGACCCACGTCTTAACGTACTTTCCGAGGCACGGCTCCTCCGTGCGTAAAGTATGTAAAGATGGTCACCCATCCACGGACCAATCCCGGCAAGCGTAGCTTAACCTGATTGATCGACCCGTGCGGCTGTTATTACTTGGCCACGAACTCGTCCTTACCCAAGAGCTCCTATAACAAATATCAGACCGTGAAGTAAAAAACCCAATAAGTATTATAGAAAATTATACTTTTATTTATTTATAATTTAATACATATTGTTACAATTGCTGTGCCCTTTCTAAGGTTTTATAACAGGTGTTGGAACCCTTAAAACTGTAATAACTTTTTACCACATGATTGCAATATACAGGCTGAATTTTTAGTCACCGTCCAAATTTTGTCTAGTCGTTGTTAGGTTATGATTCACAAACTCCATTTTTGAAAAAAAAATCGATACGTAAAATTTTCATATTAAATCATTTTCTGGAAAGAATTATCCGTTCTGCGTAGTATACAGGGTGTTTGGCAGAACGTTGAACATACGAAAATGGTAGATAGGTGGGGTCATCTGCTACTTAGTCAGCCCTTTTTTTTTTTTTTTAATCCAAGTTAAAATTATGATTTAAGTATTTTTTACATCTTTCTGTAAGTTTGAGGACTCATAACTTTTTTTCTAGCTAACATCTGAATAAAGCAATCGTTTTATAAGAATCTGCCATCATTAAAGATTAAAAAAAAAACCCTGTTTTACCCATTTTTAATAAAAATTACACTTTAAAGTTAAGAAAGTGCTGACAGCTAAAAAAAAATTTTTTTTAATATCCAGGGACCAGGGCCAAATAAATTAGGGCTGAGTAAGTAGCAGATGACCCCACCTATCCACCATTTTCGTATGTTCAACGTTCTGCCAAACACCCTGTATAATAACTTTGTGATGTGATATCTCAATATTTTTGTATTGAGTGATACTAAAAGAAAAAACACGTATTCAATGATTTTCGCCAAAGATTAATATATCAAAATTTGGACGGTGACTAAAAATTCAGCCTGTATATTTCAGTTTGAAGATAGATGTACAGAAAAAAAGATAGACGGCGCGGCGTTGACTTCGCTATACGGTTCTGTTTTCAACCTTCAAGTAGGTACGAAACCGACAAAGACCAGTGAACAACTACAGAGAAAGGACCAAAGAAATATTCGTTCCAAAAGACCAAAAGCCAAAAGGACAATGAAGGCTTGACCCCCACTTAGGTACCTCATTTGGAGCTGTATTTGCTCTCGGGCCACTATTTGAAGACCTATTGTGTAGCTTGATTGCAGCCTGGCTTTGCTTCTAGTAGTTTATTACACATTTCACGCTTTTAGAGACCTTGGAGAACGTAAATTATTTTAGGGGAAGGTGTTTTGTTCTTTAGCTTTGAATGTGCTTGCTGTAAGATTAGATTTACACTTATCTCTGACATTTTTAAAGCTTTAAGGCTCGTCACGTCCGTCTGCGGGTTTATATGGGTACTATTTTTTTATTTTATTGCAGTCGATAAAAATAACTCAATGATTGACTGAAGTGAGAATTTAAAAGTTGACTTCAAAGCGTATGTGGTCCAGGAATAACAACATAACATAACATAATATGACACCTGTTTTCCCCAAGGGCTTGGCAGAATTGTACCTACATAGAGAGAACACCCCTATTTCGGCAGTTATTAAGTCCCATGTAGGGTCTAGGGTCGCCAACCTATTGCCATCAACCGGGAACAATTTTTTTTTTAATTTTTTTTTTATTCATTGTCCCACACTAGGAATTTCTCCTGTATTGTGAGTGCGTTTACAAACATTTATACTCACATACACAGACAGCCAGACCCGGAACAACTGCTTGTAGGTCATACAAGTATTTGTTCTGTGCGGGAATCGAACCCGCGACACGTAGTGCAGAAGTCAATTGCTTAACCACTGCGTCAACCGTGCCGTCAAATCCAGACTCTTAGTTCAAGACTCCGGGCTCCAGGAATCTATTTCGTAAATCATTTATTGGAATTCACGTACATTAAAAGCTCCCAATTATTTTAGAATTAAATATGAAAAACGGTTTCCACGAAATAATTAAGGTGCAAAATTTAGAAAAAATTACTATATTACTGTGGTTACGTGTTTTCCTTTGGGTTATCCAATATCACTAGATCACATTGGAACTCATGGGGATAACCCTTTTCCCAGCAGTGAGATGATACTGGTTAAAGACAGAATTTCTATAATCGGATCAGTGCTTCCTGACATCACCTCTTACAAATAAACAATATTACCTTTTTTAAATTTAGGATGTGATTGAGTTAATTGGGACGTAGACATTACGCTAACATTTGACCCGCGATGGTACCTACAAAGCTAAAAGATTACTCTGACTGACTGACTGATTTCTAGTGGGTCCATGAAAGATTAATCTTAAAATATAAGTCTATCTTAGTGACGAAGAGGTTAGATGACTACATTTGACCTAAAAAGTGTTTTTTGAGAGCTTTTATATATGAAAATTTCCGTCTGCCTAGGCTATATTTTTCGACGAACATCATAGACCCTATGGGTCTTGATGTCTGACAGTATTTTTTTATTTTTTTATTATAGAAAATCTTTTGACATTCACAAAACAAATGTTAACTCCCAGCCAGCCAAAGTATTCGTGAAAAATCGCCACTTTCGTTACCCTTTTAATAAAACACGAATGCTCTATCAAAATTTTGGGACAGCAACATAGCTGTAGGCTTTTAATAAACAACAGGGCATATATTGACACGCCTCAAAGGCACTCGGTAGAACTGTGAGTTTCAATTGCGTACATCCGTAAAACACAAAGGACACAAAAAAAAACGAAATTTTTCGTCGAGAGTTTTAGTATATATTTTTTTTAAGTCAGCATTTTCTGTACGAGTTTTGGAGCTGCTGAAATTTTAATTGAGTGGGATTTGAATGGTATTTCTTTTGATGATTTGAGTGTGGATGAGCCTCGGGATAGAATCGCAACAGTAACTGGTCGGTACCAAGCATTGTCTGTTGATGAGTCACGTCATCAATGTGATCGTTGACTTTTTCATGAGAAAGAAGCAAAGATAGCTTTGCGATTTTTTTTCATCTGCTTTGATCATATTGCTGTCAAAATTACTGTAGTCATAATAATAATTCCAGTAGGGCAGCTAAACAGTACTCTTTAACGAGCTTTTGCTCTTTAATTTAATGATGAAGAGATTCCCGGATTCAGATCATAATTCAATCCTAAATATCATAAAAAACTATCGGTTTCTTTGTGAAGATGATTTCGACGTTAAATATTATTCTTTCTCGCATTACCTCTTTCTTTAATGGTACCTTTCATGATCTATTTAAACCAATTCCTTATTCACTAAAGCATCCCAGAAAAAACAATTACCGTATTATTAACCAAAACTGCAAATAATTACTTCTAAAAAAAAGATCCATCCAAATTGATAACCTCCTCCTTTTTTGAAGAAGTCGGTTAAAAACCCCCTATTACATGGGACTTAAAAAACACAACGGGCGAAATGTGGGTGTACCTACTACAGGTACACCTCTGCCCAACCCTTCGGGGAAACAAGGTGTGATGTTATGTTTGTTATTCGGTTAAAAACATTCTCAGCTGCCGCAAGCTTACAATGACCACAATAGAAACGGGTTTTGTCGACGGAAGAATAGACAAAATGACAGATAAACAATCACAATCTGTCATTTTGTCTATTCTTCCGTCGAAAACCCGTTTCTATGGTTGCAATACGCGTGCTGTTCATTTTTTTCCACAACTTGCACCAATTCTTATAATCCAATAGTCTTTATTACATCATAAATATTGGACTCCAAACCGCGTATTTGAATTCTAAAAATACCCTTTTCAGCTTTATTAAGTTTGTCGTATTCAAGTTTCTAACAAAGCACGAAATATCGGCCCAATCTTAAATGTTGGCACTTATACCGAAGCAGGGGCTCTATCAATACAGATTTTTATCTCTGGACTTCCTCCATAGTTGGAGAACCGTATTTTATAGTTATGTACTTATTTTTCGATGCTGGGAATAGGGGCAGCTGATTCGAGTCAAGGTGCTGTATTTTAAGTTATATTGTCGAGTGTTTGGAACTTATTTACGGTTTTTGCTTTAACTTGAGTCAAAATCTACGTTAATTGTATATCGTATATTTATTTGAATTAGATCATTACAAGGCACTTTTGATCATAAAAAAAACAAGAAAATAGAAGAATTGATTCTAGTTACCCCTGCCAAAAGGAACTCCATAGTTACTCTTTAAAAAAAACAGCTTTTACAATATTTTACATTGATGTATTCTATTATGCCTTTGCTTTAGCTGTTGATTTTCAATCTTAACTATAATATTATAAATGCCAACTTGAGTTTTTTTGTCACGCTTTCACGGATAAAATTTGGTACACGGGTAGACCTGGAATAGGATATAGGAAGAAAGAGGTAGTCCTAAAAAGAATCATATTTGACGTTAAAATCATCATAACAAAGTAACTAATAATTTTTACATAGGATATAGGATGAGGCTTGATGAGGCTTTTTTATATAGGATTGAATAATTATCTGAATCCGTGAATTCATCATTAAGTGGAAGAACTCGTTAAAGAGCATAGGATTTTGGCTCCAGCAAAAAAATCTGAAAATTGTAAGAAAGAAACGATATTTTAGAATCAGGTTTAAAGAAATCCAATCTGGATCTCTTCCTAAAACAAGTTTTCATCCAGCTTCAGATGCTTACTCGCTTCAAAATGCAAAGACACCCAAATTCAAAAAGACTCGGAACATATTGTAATTTTTATCTAGAAAATCAACGCTACTTCCAGTCAGGAAGACTGTTTTCACAGAGCCTTGTGCCAAGTAACCCAAGATATGCATCAATGAAACAAAGATACTTGGCAGGACACCAAGTAGGATTGTTTAATTTTTAGTTTTACTGTACCCTCGGATTTGGCTCGGTTTAAAGGAATATCGATTTTTTTGAGTTATATGTCCAGGATGGTCATGCTCGCTTAGCTTAGTAGAGCGGGTTTGTAATGGAGATTAATGGACATGCTGACAATGCTGGTGGAATGGCTGTCTAGGCTATAAGGGTAGATTATAGTGTTCTTAGATTTAGCACTATGTAATGCACGAGTGTGTTATAAAACAGTATTGAAATCAGTTGTAAGACATTGGTGAGGGTGAGTCACCTGTAATCTACACGAAAAAAAAATCAAAAATTAATATTTATATATTTTTTTTTTTTAATAACCAATTATTTTTTATTTATGAGTAGGTAATGTAAATCCAGTGGCACTTTTTAAATAATCTTAATTTAGTTAACATGCGGATAATGTCGAGGGCTGCAATATTGTTAATACTCCATAAGACCCTATACCATTGTTATTTGTAAACATTTTAAATTGTAGCTGTTTATTGTCCCATAATAAATAAAATAAAATAAAATTATAAAGAGAAAAGATTGGTTTTTTTTTGTGACGAAATATCTCAAAAACTAGGTAGGTACTGGAACGATTTAAAAAAAAAATTCACCAGTAGAATCTATGCTATCACCCAGGAGAAGCCGATGGCGAAAGCTATTACTTGCTAAAGTTGTAGTATCAATGACCCGAATGTCGTCAAAAGATGCATTGACAATCATCATCTTCCTGCCGTTACACCAATTTTTTTGGGTGTGGCGCAGCGTTTTTTTCTTCTTCCATATATATTTACGTCACCGTCAGCGAAGTCACCTGCTTTCTAGTCATAATCACTACATATTAAAAAACAAAGCCGCTGAGTCTGTCTGTCTGAACGCGATAAACTCAAAACTCCCGAACGGATTTTCATACGGTTTTTACTAATGAACGGAGTGATTCATGAGGAAGGTTTAAATGTATAATTTATTAGGGCTTTGTGTACGATGTTTTATTAAGCGTTAAAAATCGTTTAAAGCAATAAGCCACTAGTAATATCATATTTCACACAATCCATCCATGGATCATTTTCACATGTCTCCGAGCATGCCACGTTTTAATATCTTTACACAATCTTGATGTTTCGTGCATTTGCTCATTATTAGATTGTTCATCTTCATTATAGAATAGAATTGAATTTTTCTTTATTCAAGTAACCAAGACTCAACAAAGATTGTTAGTAAAACTTACGACTATGTTAGTAAAACTTACGACTATGTTAGTAAACACAGACATTACACAAAACCAGGAAAATATTCACGAAACAACGGTTGGTCACTGTCGCGACATCCCATGAGAGACGGCACAACAGTGACCCACGTATACACAGTCCAGGCGACTCGAAACCATGCTTAAGACACTGTTGGAGCTGCCCCAAACCCTGCGCACCAAGGAAGCGCACCTTTTACGCAATGTTGCGTGAAAGCTATCTACATGCGCATCCGCGAACATCCCTGACGCACTATAAAAACGGGGCAGCCCCACCAGCATCCTAAACGCATTTGTTGTATTGAACGCGGAGAGCGCTGTACGATCTTTGCGTATATCTAGCACACAGGCTACTCGTGTAAAAAGCAGTACAGTAGACTCGAAAGAGCGTGATTTTAACAGGAAGTGAGCATCGAGCAAACTTGCGAGCCAGCATGTTCGCTCTAACCGACAACGCCCTCCGCTCCCGTTCATTATTTATCATCTCGATTCTTCTCCTATTACTTCTTTCTGTGTGCTGCTGGGGAGTTTGTTACACCTCTTCTTCCCAGCTAAAACACTAGGAATTGGTGAAGGGTTTTGGGGACTGTCTTATGTAATTTTGACGTTCAAAAAGTGCTGATTCTCAACCTAGTTTGAATAAATGACTTTTGAATTTCTCCGTTTCGTAGTGTGGAGGCTAGTGCTATTTAAATTTTTATTGCTTTCTTGAACAATAAAGTTTAATTCGACTAAGTTATTAATTATAAATGATTGTTGCAATTAATTGTATAATAAATAACAATGTTGTGCTTGTGACACAGTCAAAGCTTGAGATTTGCATGCCTCAAGGCGTAATATGGTTGAACTATTTTCTATTTTTAACAACTTTATGTAATTACTCATATTAGTAAATAAATGATTTTGAATTTGAATTTAAATTATTTAGTTTAGTTTAAGAAATTATTAAGTATCATCAACACTAACCCTTTTAATATCCCCCATCCCCGAAATAAACCAAATCGTGCACTGCAAGCATGTGTCCATCCATAGCCCCGTCAGTTACTGTCCCGTCATTTTATCGTCGACAAAATTAATCGACATTAATAATTTGACTATCGTCACCGTCAATAAAAACGACAGTCGTTTCATAATGACTTATGAGCTATGCATTTTAATATTTGGAAACGCATAACGGGCACTGACAATGCAGTGGTGATAAATTAAATTTATTTTCCAGTGTTTTATGGGCATTTATTTTATGGTTTTCCAAAGTTTATGGGTTTGGGTTTTTGACCTGTGGTTATGAAATAGTATTTCTGGAAATTGTTTAGTGGAGTTCAAGGAAGAAAATCTCTGAGTTGTTTCACTTAGATATTTTCTATCTTAGTTCAAAATTCAAAAGTCATTTATTCAAACTAGGCTGAGAATCAGCACTTTTCGAACGTCAAAATTACATTAGACAGTCCCCCAAAACGCCCACCCTTCACCACTTCCTAGTGGTTTTGCTGGGAAGAAGAAGTGGCGCAACAAACTCCCCAGCAGCACAGCTGTCTGTTCAGTTAGAAAAAAAACAAAAAATGATTCTATACAACAGTATGCAAGATAATTTACAATATGCAAAAAATAAATTAAATTGCTATAATTAAAAGCTTATCTAGTAGTTGAAAGCTTATCTTTATCTTAAAAAGACGTTTAGGCTTTTACATTTCTAAAAATAAACGTCTTATTTTGAAAGACAACAGTGTAAGGTTACTTTGGTTTCATCATTTACTTTACCACGCCTAGAAAATTGTACAAATCCTTGCCCACACATTGTCCATCATCAAACAACCAATATGGGCTATAACCACAGTGTAAGAAAAACACAAACTCTATCCCAATAAAACGCAATAATAAAAATTCTTCTCCACAAAACAGAGAATATTTCTCCAATTCCTTTGGGAACAAGTCTCTTCGTTAGTCTCGTCCCCTGTCGTTTCAAAATGACATCAAATTACTTGCTCATTGATAGGACGTCTGACAGAAAAACTTATTTTCTAATAACTTATAATTAACTTCAATATTCGACGAGATTTAAAGAAGTTTTTGGGTCCAATGTAGTGTACAATGTCGGTCCGTTAATAAGAATAGGAAATAAATGTTAATTCGAGTTAATGAATCGTTTCTTTGATGATTCTCGTAAATATAGGTCAATGGAAATGTAGCATCGTTACTGAGAAAAATAATTAATTGATTATTGGAAATGCGGCGGAAACTTTTCGAATACTATTACATTTTTTTTTATTATTGCGGTAAAAAGACGCATTAAGGTCGACAACACACTGCAACAACAGACTGGTCACAGCCTAAAAAAAAATATCGCAACACAAATTCAGTTGACCAACGGCAACGCCAATTTAATTACCTGTGGCATACCATATGTTGAAGTAACAATAAAAGTTGCTTTTAGACGCTGCAAGCCATTTGTCGCTTTAATTTAAAAAATAAAATATAATATATGATTTGTTGTTGTACATTGGGCTTTAGTAGGTGTATTACTAGGTTGTGTATATTCACACTCAATGTTTTAATACCAAAGTTTAGCTTTAAGTTCTTTTAATTCAACAACTATACTTGAATAGTTTTGACCACCCGCACTGCGCACTTGGCGCCTTAGTCTCTCGACATGGAAGAAATTGAGAAAATTCTCTGTATTTCCAAGCGTTGGTAATTCCGAATGAATTGCGAGATGTTCTGTAGTTCCTTGTAAAGAATTAAATTGCTATATTGTCTATTGTTTGTCCAACTGTAATGTTCGTTCATGGTTTTTCCTATGTGCTACTTTTCAATTTAGATATTTCAATACAAATATTATAAGTAAGCATATACATATAAATTTCGGAATAAATATTCTAAATGCAAGTTTAACCGCATCACAATCCATTGCGTAGTTTAGAAGAACAACAGACACGAAAAGCGACTTAAGTTTTTGATATTAGACAGAAGGTAAATATACTAATGTAGCAGTCTACTGAGAATGTCGATCTATGTAATATAATTAATAATTGTCAACAACGAAAAAACACCAGTTTTATCTTGAGTTTTGAAAGTTTTGTAAAATTTCGCGTATCAGCTGTTAGCGGATTACTTGACTAAAATAACAACAAGAATCTTGTAACCTGTCAAAAGCGTTGTCACAGTATGAATAATTACAGTGTTCTATCTTCATATAAAACGGCTGAAACGACGCGCTTCGAAATCTCATTGTATATCAGTACGTAACAGTATCGAGTGCGCGACAGTTACGCACGGACGCCGAAGGTTTATCTATCGATCGGTAGTAGGTAATTATCTCAAGGTTACTGCCGAGATATAATTCTGCTACTTATTTGTTCTGTGGGGTTGTCTAAACCAGGGCGTAGTCAGAAAAATCCATATACAAATGTCGCCATCCCTTAACATCCCCAATATCATGAGCTCAGCTCCAAAAATCCGGATCAAAAGTTCACGACACAAGATTTTTCATTTCCCCCTCTAAGTTATGATATTAACAAATCATATATATTTCGTGCCTATCCGTTGGTCGTCCGTATTTGCTGGCTTTCCTCCAAAACTGGTCATAACGAACGCATTCTGACTGCATTTGCTTGTGGCGTAATTTAAAAGCGGAAAGTTGTATAATACTATAGTGTCTGTTTGTAAATATAAATCATTTTTGTGAATGTTTAATTTTATAAGTTTTTGAACAAAAGGTCTGTTTGTATTATTGTACTGTGTGTTGCTGGGTTATGAGGTCAGTGGTTTTGGCCTAATTTTTGCTTGAAAAGCAACAAAAAATATATTTATTTGTCACAGAGACACTTTCATATAAACAGATAAGATAACTTGAATAAAAAACATAATAACAAAACAGATTTATACTTATGAATACAGAACATAAATAGAAAGAGAGATGCTTGAGATTTTGGACTATCCTTTGTAGGACCAACGTAATAAAATTTAACCACAGAATTGAAGTAAACTTTCCTTGTGTTCTTTTTTTTGTGTTTTCATTTGTTTTTCTCAGTTTTTGAAGTTGATCTTTACATCAAAGAAACCTCAAATTGGGTATTTCCGGTAGAAACACAAAGGACCCTAGAATGTCTGTATTTTTTTTAGACAATTTTTGTTTCTTTTTTTCTGTAGGGCAAAGATCTTTTGCATTCTTTTTCCACCCTATCCTTCACGACTATAATGCGAATAAAAAATTGGCGATTGTGACTAAATTATAACCAGATTGAATTGGTGTTACTTTAAACGTTGAAACACATAATACACTCACACTATACACGCACCAAAATTCAAATGTAAAAATATTTTATTTCACATAAACCTACATGGGCATTTATGAAACGTCAGAAGCTAGGTGCACGGTTCCAACTGGTCGTTTCCTATGGAGAAGAGCCGGCAAGAAACACCGTGTGTTTCTACCGGAAACACCATACGACAGCGTATATTTATTTATTCAAACTTTATGCAAAGGTAAAAAAAAAAAACTGTACAAAGGCGGACTTTTAACGCCTGAGGCATTTTCTATCAGTCAACCTTAGGGAGATGCAGAAACAAAACATTGCAGGTGCAACATAAGGAATAGATAACTCGAAAAATAATAATACATAGATATATACATACATAGCATAAGCATAATCAGTCTATAATGTTCCCACTACTGGGACACAGGCAAGGAAATTAGCTTGGAAAGGGCTCGGAAATCAGATAATTCATAAGTATTAGTACAATTTTAATCTAAATAAACTATTTTATATTGTGACCATAAAATAACAGCATAACAAAAATCGCATCTCTCTTATCACTTGCACCATCGTCAGTTGACCTACGCCAAGTAATTTATATACTGTGGCGCGCCCCGTCTGAGGCAGACGTTATTCCCAAATAATTGGATGATCACACGTAAGACACAACATGTCGTTTATTATATTTGTTGTGGAAAATTGATTATTTCGTGGAAAATGTGGAAGATTTTATGAAATTTCTGATTTATAATGTTGCTCTTTTCAATTTTACAGTATTGAGCTCTCCAGCTAGGGGCAAAAACTATTCTAATTATATACTAGGCGAGCGCTCGCTAAGGGCACCCCCTGTGGGGTACGAACCTCGGCTTAGGGCGTCGCTGGGGGGGAGGACAGCAAGATGGGACAGGCTGGATCAAGGATATATTATTATTATTAATCGGGGAATTTAAAACTACAGGCTCAGCATCGACGCGGGCTGGCGCATCGTCGAGCAAGAGTCGGGGGGGAGCCATACCACCCGATATCGGTCCACTTCAGCTTAGATTAATAATGGATTTTCGGCAGGTCACGCCTGAGTCAATTAACTATTAAGAACTAAGCAGTCACACAGAAAAACACGAAAACCGAGTGTCTTTTATATACTGTTTAATAGATTTTGTGAAACCGTTAGTTCTTCAGACGTGATACATCATTCAAAATTAATATTCAGTAACTGAAAACATAAACACCCTTTGAATCTGTGAAACAGTTTGGTACGGGGCAAAGCTTTTGACCACTTCCCCGAATCGAGTATTGCTGCAAAATTCCTCATATTCAATTCTCATCATTTATACAAGGTTATTATTTTGTAGATAGTTTCGAATACTCTTGGGAGTGGTATTTGCGAATATTCTTAATTAAACTACCAGGGGGTCTACCCCTTTGCGGCGATAAGTCCCCTCTTTGAGGAGTGGCTGGAGAGGCGCCACGGCGTCCTCACCTTCCGCCTGACGCAGGTCCTCACCGGACACGGCTGTTTCGGGAGGTACCTGTTTCGGATAAGGCGGGAGGAAACGCCCGGGTGTCATCACTGCGTGGATCGCCCGGAGGACACGGTGGAGCATACGGTGGAGGTATGCCCGGCTTGGGCAGAGCACCGCCGTGTCCTCGTGGAGGCGATCGGTGGCGGGGATCTCTCGCGTCCGGCCCTGGTCCAGGCCATGGTACGGAGCGAGAGGGCATGGGAGGCCGTCACCTCCTTCTGCGAAGCAGTAATGCTCGCAAAGGAGGAGGCGGAACGCGTGAGGGAGAGGCAAATTTCGCGCCCTCACGCCCCTAGCCGCCGCAGGAGGAGACACCCTGGGCGTCGGGAATCGATTGCCGATTCCCGGCCACCGTAGGCGCGGGCTTGCGGACGGTGAGCAATGGGTAGCTCGCCGTCCGGTAAGGACCAGGCCCGGGTCGACGGCGCGTTGTGTTCCACGCGCGCCTCAAAGAGATGTCAGCAAGTGAAGGGGTCCGATGAGACCATTGCCTGCCGGGGTTGCGGGATTAGTCCGAAAGGGATACCGTGGCCCCCTGGCATTGCACAGGCAACAGAAGGAACACGGGTGGGTTTTAGTCAGTAAGAGTCTGACACGCCCTCCCGCTCCACCCAGAGCGGGAGACGTCATTTGATGATTTCCCACCCAAAAAAAAAAAAAAAAAAAAAAAAAAAAAAGGGGGTCTACCCCTGGTAAATTAATTCTCAAAGATAAGATATTTTTACCACCTCTTATAGCAGTATTATTTAAACCTTAGTTAAGTGCGCGAAAGAGATGGAGCTACACGTCATATTAGCTCCACCTCTTTCAATACGGAAGTAAGATTTAAATACTACTCCCAATGATATTATATGTAAAAAGAGGTAGATAGGTTATAAACGTTCCGCAAGTGGCACGTCAAAAGTTGGCTAATTAGCCACATTTTCTTCGTTTTGTCTCTTTTTCGCTCCCGATAATTACGACATGCCATCCTACTTCCACGTGTCATATAATAGTGTGACATAGTGCCGTTTTTGAAGATAGAATGTTAGTAGGTAACCTATCTACGTTTTTTTACTTCTAATATCATTGACTAGGTACTCCTATAAGAGGTAGTGGTAGGCCGCCAGGTCTATCAAGCATCACATGATAGCAAAAAGGAAGACAGTATCAACTAATGCTGGCATAGAAACAAATGTTTAATATATCGGATGACATTTTTAACCGTCTCGAAAAAACTTGGGTATAATAGGTGAACAGAGTGGAAGCTTATGGCATAGAATAAAATTGATATATCGATAAATATTTGAGGTAAACTTTTCATACTAGAACAATAAATAGAGAGGAGAGAATAGTTCGATAAAAAATATTGAAATTCAAATCGTACGCATGATTGTATTATATTATTCATTCTACTCGTAGAATACTGAAAAAAATTAAAAAAACCTATTATACCCAATTTTTTTCGAGACGGTATAAAATTTTATCCACTATAAACATAATATCCTACATCATTAACATCTATCTGCTTCGTTGCTCTAGTGGTCACAAGCGCTACTGCTAAACATGAGGTCCTGGGTTCGACTCCCAGGTCGGGCAAGTGTTTATCGGGGTTTTCCACCAGGAATTTCTCAGTAGCAGCCCGGAGTCTGGATTTGTGCCCGGTCGTTGGCAATAGGCTCCCCCTATAACATGGAATTTAAAAACATAACTGGTGAAATACGGGTGTACTATAGGTACACCTCTGCCCAACCCTTCGGGGAAACAAGGCTGATGTTATGTTAATAATTTTCATCTATCTAGCCTTTACGCTACTGTGTATATTGGGGTCGGATTCCAGTCTTACCGGAAGCAACTGTATACTATTATTTTACATGGAACGACTGTCTGCCAACATAAAGGGAGTGAAGGAAATCATTATTCACTGCAGGGAAATATAGGTAGGTACAGCATGACATGATAAGAAGTTTTGTGGCGGCATCTACCTCGCCACATGCAAACTACGCATCAAAGAAATGACGTCACCCAAATCCTGCATCGCGCAATAACAGTTTACCGCGCGAACAACATATTATAAGACAAAGACATCAATCTTTGGGCAGTTGCCCGCCAGACACGACACCCGTCTGGTCGGAGGATTCTCCTTTTTCTATAGATAGAGGATGAGTAAACTTTACACCCTGTTGCTCATGCCTCTAAAGTTTAAAGTAAACTTCACCGAAAGCCATTTACAAAAAATCAACATTTAAAAAATTGCACTGGCAGACCAAAGTAAACTCATAAAACAATAAAAAAAAGTTAATAATTGAATGGCAAAAATACTTCAAAAGTCGCCCCAGTAATTAAAAATGCTGGCATTAAGCAATCAAGAACAAAAGAGGTATAAAGGGGCGGAATAAAGGCTAGCACACACGAGCAATTAGGGGAAGCGTGCCAAATGTCACATTGAATGGTGAATGGCTTTATTTTATAGGAGACAGCGAGTATGGATTACCCTTTAGAGTTGAATGATGCGAGATGTTTTAAATGGCAGTTTTGGTTGATGTGAGTATAAACAAGGTTGGAGATGGTTGTATAGTTTGTCCGTGGGTGATGTCCTGGGTTTCATGAGGAATGTTGCACTTCTTTAAATCTAAGCCACAATGGATATCAACCTTTAAAAGCCGAACCACAGATTAATATAGATGGTTCATTCCGCAAAATCATTTAAATACAAAGTGACTTTTGCACTGACACAGTAAAGTACAATTCAGGCCACACTAATTACCTAATTTCACGTAACACGCTAATTTCCGTGAAGTTTTCATCGAAATTGTTCCATCAGAGTCGCGTCACGCCTGTTTGCGGGAGCCATTAATCGCAAGAGCCGTATAAAACGTTGTATGTACCTACTCCAAATCTATTACTTGCGCATTCCGAAAACTATTCTCAATTACCTTTAGTTCAGTTATTTCGGTCAACCAATTGCTACAGGTAACATGAGATATAACAGTAGAATTACTAATCAGACACTTGATAAGGCTCCCAAAAACGAGGCTTAACCTAACCCAACGTTTTTCTCATGAGCATTAACGTCAACCGTACGCTTAACCCAAAGAACTGAACTTACTCTCATTAGAAAACACAAACCTTCATTCAATCAATGTTCAAAAGAATTTCCATTAAATAATTGATATAATTAACATATAAATACCCCACACCACTTGAAACTTGGGCCATATGTGCCTTCACGTTTACCAACTTAACTTTACACATCTCTCAACCTTTATTAGTATCATTATAAGGTTGGTTCTTGCCTAGCAGGGGTCTTGCGATTGTGTATCATTTGTACTGCAAAGCAATAGGATTCAATATGGCGCCATATGCTCTGTGATGACGATTTCATTGGTGGAATCAAAGCCCAACACTTGCAGCAATTAGGGTTAAAACATTAATGTTGAATTGAAGTGTTTGTTTTATCGAAGGGGTTAGGTGAGGTTAGGGTTAAAATCGTACATTAAACATGCATTAGAGAATCTGAGATTGGTGATTCGAGCGTAACACACTTACAATAACTTACAGTACAATAATTATCTTAATGTCCCTCGGAAAACTTCGTGTTTAGACAAGTTTTTGAAACTAATGAAGCAATGGATTTTGAGTTCCCTTCAACAATAAAAACTGTCAAGTATGACTTTGACATCATTGAATTACTTGAAGAAAAACATTGTAAGGATTTACGTGAAATATCCGCACCTATCGCCAGCTACGTTATAAATCCTGCGTAATTGGGGGTGAGTTAAAACGTTAGGCTGCTCTAAGAATTTTCATATCGACAAACTGGATAACGCTTGACCCGACCCCAGGAATCGAATCAAGAACTTCACGTTTAGCAGTCGTGATTTCAACGAGGAGGTCAGTTTAGTTTGAATGATAACATAATAATATAACATCACGCCTGTATTCCCCGAAGGCTTAGGCAGAGCTGTGTACCTACAGCAAGCCCATATTTCCCTAACTGAACAGACAGCTGTGCTGCTGGGGAGTTTGTTGCGCTTCTTCTTCTTCCCAGCAAGCAGCACTAGGAATTGGTGAAGGGCGGGCGTTTTGAGAGACTATCTTATGTAATTTTAACGTTCGAAAAGTTCTGATTCTCAGCCTAGTTTGAATAAATGACTTTTGAATTTGAATTTCAGCTCAGCTTTCAGCATAAAATAAAGTAAGCAGAAAATACACCTCTTTCTACCTTTTGACTACAAAAAACATGTTAAGTAAATGAACTAGCAATAATAAAATATCAACACTGACAACGCTCAAAAGTCTTTGACAACACACTCTCCACTTTGACAAAAAACACTTCTTTATTTGTCTCCACTCCCAGTCACGGAGCATAAAAACTCCACGATTTTTCATTCGGAGAATGTTGCCAGTGTAAAAAACTACGAGTACAGCATAGCGATTTTTACTCCGAAAGTCATACTCATGTATAATATCCCTTTGTCTGTACAAGCCCCTCGGGCTTGCCAGTTCTTTTTCAATTTCTTCAGCAGACTGTTTCGATCACAATTTGTGTTGACGACTCCCGAATTCCCAGTGGGTTGGTAGGGATGGGAAATGTATCGAAAACGGGGGTCGCGGGGTTCGCGTCCGGGATTTTTGATTGATACAATCGAATTTATCGCGGTTTCGGAATTATTGGTAGACAGTTAAAAATGAGTTTTCGTATTTGTCGTAGTAAATTTTTGGTGGAAGCGCTGATGTTTAATATTAGAATGTTGTGGAAATGGCAATCAAAAGCTAGAGAGCTTGAAATTAAAAAAGTTTAAGCGTAAATTCGTTCCATTTTGTGGATATTTTTGAATTTCCACAAACTATACGAATTAGTTTTAGTTTAATAACAGTACTGACATCGTTTTTCCATAACGTTTAACTTTAAGAACTAAACACCAGTTGTTCAGATATTAAATTAAGTATAAAACAATCGCTTATTCGAACAATATTATTTTACAAAATACAACTTAAACACTGTGAGGCAGAATATCAGTATTTCTGCACGAATACACAGTTATTTGACCACGACTGCTAGCCAAATCTTCAAAGGATATGCAAGCAAAATATCGCGGGATAGACACAAAATGTTCCGCAAAAATCCCGGAATTATTCAAAAACATAACATCACTAGCACTCCAGATTTCAGCTCTTTGGCTGTATCAACGAGGTTTCGGATAAATTGATATGTTTCGGATACATTTTTTTTATTTCCGACTGATATTCGAATAAAAATTCATGTTTCCGTTTTTATAAAAGATATTTCGGACAAGATTTTTTCTGATTGTAGGGTAAAGCAGTTTTAACTGACTGCGATCAGCGTCAGGTGGTACACTTTGTGTTGTCATCTGACATTATGCTGAGCTGAGGCCCTTTTGGCATTATAATAATTTGTTTTCTGTTTTATAGTTTTAAGATGTTTTTTTTTTTTTTTTTTGTAATGCCAATAAACGCATTTTTCTTTCTTTCTTTCTGACTGAGACTGACTTTTTTACTAAGAATGTGAATGTTTAAGAATCCTTTTAATCTAGATATTTATCAGAAAAACACTCACTTCATGATTAAGGGTGTAAAGTTCACTCATCCTCTATATAAAGGAGGATCCGCAGAACAGACGGGTGTCGTGTCTGATGAGCAACTGCCCAACGATTGATGTCGGAAAGTTATACTACGTATAATGCTGATCGCGTAGTAAACTCTCCTTGCGCGATACAGGATTTGTGTGACGTCAGATTTTTGATGCGTTGTTCGCATATGGCATTGTAAATGCCGCCACAAACTATAGATTAATGCATTGGTCCTACTAAGCTAAGTGGTTGAAATTGAACTCATGACCTGACTGTATTTTAGCCGCTGGACTAATATCGCATAAAAGTTGTCTATATATTTTGTATTGACTGTCTCATTGGTCTAGTACTACTGATGAGCATGAGGTCCTGGGTTCAGGTTCCTAAGTCGGGCAAAGTGTTATTGGGTTTTTCTATCAGTAATTTCTCAGTAGCAGCCTGGAATCTGGATTTGTGCCCGGTTGATGGCAATAGGCTCGCCCCCTATTACATGGGACTTAACTGGCGAAATGTGTGTGTACAACTCTGTCGAACCCTTAGAGGAAAACAGGGGTTACGAGTATGTTACGTTTGATGCTATAGAGCCCGAAAATAGCCACTAAAAGGTAATTTTCTACCCGATCAGCAATAAAAACTACCCTTAAAATTCCAATTAATATCGAAATCAAATTGCTAGGCGTTCTACCGTGAGCCGAATAAAATTTATTCGACCAATAAATTACTAAGATAACAATTCTCTTTGTTTGTTTAATTTTATTCGAAATTATTCGGAATAATTTAGACTGGAAAGGTTTGAAACATCATGTATAAGAGGTAGAAATAATTGACTGAAATATTAACGACTATTTATAATTGTTGGTAAATAGTTATTTTGTTTCAGTAAACATTTATTTTGATTTAAGTGGTTTTCTCAGAATGAGGTTATTTTATTTTTCTCAGCTACGCTGAATTAGAATACTGAGCGAAAGGACTTGAGTTCGATTCTAGGTTGGGTAAAACTGTTATGTTTTTTTTTTGTTTTGTTTCAAAGTGTCAGCTAAACTTTACTTAAGGGTTCGACTGGTATACCGACCCGTTTTTGGATAAATGACAGCTGAACATTTTGTTAGTAGTTCGAAGTTGCGGAAAGGGAATACGAAGCAATTCCCAGTTCACTTCTCCACATTGGGATACTGGGTCAACGGGTCAATAAGTCAGTCCCGTATTGTATGGAACTCAAAACCATTAAATAAAATATGAATGAGAATAGTCTTCTCACTTCGCACCTCTACCCACCCCTTTGGTGAATTCAAGCGTGAAAGTGATGATATTTAAGACAGATAGGACAATTAGACGATGAATTTTCAGATAAATTACTTTTCTTGATTTTAACCATTCAATGGATTATCTTTTACCCTTAGAATAAGACAAGAATCATATTTATTACCTGACAAAATGTACCTCAAAATTAAACTTATCCCTCAAAAGAATAGCCCGATATTTATCTCGGAAAACAAGAAAATTTTCCTTGAAATTACACCAAGGAGTTACCTCGGAGAAATTTATTTGTACCGCAGTACCGTTTGATTATAATTACAAGAAGGAAATGTTTCTCATGCTTCCATTGTTTTCAGTCGTTAGGCAAAATAATTGAAGAAATCCCACCAAAATTGCTTGGGAAATTTAACTCAAAGCAATTTACAAAATCAGCATTTCCTGACGAATATTGAAGACATACATTGTACTCGCTTTTGTGTTATTCCTTTTGGCATCTCTGAGAGGTTTTGTAAAGAGTAAAACTTCTTTTTAGTATCTTTTCTATGGTCGAGGGTAAAAGATAAAAATAATTACGTTTCACCATCGCTGGCCATGACAAAAGCCTAATATTCCTTTATTAACTACGCTCGGTAGAAAAAGATTTTTTAAGTATTTTTTGCTTTTTCTTTTACCCTGGATCACTAATTGGGCTCTTTTTCTATAAATTAAATCAGATTTGTAACAGCGAGTTTTTGGGTATTTAACGTTTTTAGAAGGTTCTTTTTATGTCGTAGAAAGGGTAATAAAGGTTAAGTTTTTGTTTAATTTTTATCCTTCAAAAAACGAAAATCTTTTCTAAAAATAAACCATTATTCCCACAAAACAGAAAGAGCTCCAGGGTATTAAAAAGGTCAGTACTAATTAAAACGTTTTTCTTATGTAATTATGATAGATAAGAGACAGGCAAAAGTGTAACTATTCGCCAGTTATTTTACGTGTTCTAAGTAAAAGGGTCAAACAAAGCCAAACAAATCCAGACACAGGGCTGCTAATGAATACCTAATAGATTTTTTATAACTACACTGTCCGACGCGACGCGACGAGAGGATTGAGCTTCAACTCACCACCCTCACCTTCAGTCACAGTTGTACATCCAACCATCAAAATAACAGTATCATGATCATTATCCTACCCTCCAATTTATTTAGAGTCGGCGCAACATGTCTTCGTCTTCCACACTTCTCTATCAGTCGTCATCTCGGTAGTCACACCCGTTCTAGTCATATCATCTTTCACACAGTCCATCCATCGTTTCTTTGGCCTTACCCAAAGCTTTCCTCATTCCTCCGCATGACAAGCCCTTACCATGACAACCGATTTCCACAAACCTTTTCAGTCACACCGGTGTCACTTTCAGACTTCCTTCAAAAGTACAGTAATTCCATTTTAAAAGAAACAAACATTTTACACGTGGACATAAATACACAACACCATTATAGAATTTATGAGCTTATCGAAAACAAATTAAAAAAAAAACCTACAAAGAAGTTGGCCCTAATGCCGACTCTGTGGATTAATAAAACAAATAACGTTTTAAAGTGACCCTAAAGTTTATAACTAAGAATAATAAAAGTGAGAGTCATTCTTTCCTTCACAGGACAACACATACAGCACCTCAACTTAGAGCTGGCATCAATCGAGAGACACAATGTGGGGTTACTTGTTGTTGATTATGCTTTTATGCTGATTAACAATAGCTTATTATCCCTTAATAACCAAGGCTAATCGGGGAAATAAAATTACCTATTCAATAAACCAGAATATTTATAATTAGATAATTTACTAACTAGCTGAATTATTGCAGACAACTCTAAACATCTACTCTGTTAATAATTATATTTCAGATCGCCATGAAATAAAATTGGGAATCAAACGAGCTTACCTGTTAAGCGAAGTCTTGATTCTAATTTTATGAATGGCGATTTGAAATATAATTACCCACCCGCCACTAGCTAACAGCACTGTAATCTGAATTCTATAGTAACCCCAACTATTCGAAATAATTTCCCAAAAGATATCTGGCATACAAAGATATGTTATTTCAGAGATAGGGTTGTCTCTAAGGAAAGGGATATAGAAAATTGTTGACTAAAGAAAAAAGTAATAAATTGGTTTTAGTGGAAAAAGAAAATGATATAATTTATGTTATTATTGTGAGAGCTCTGGGCTAATAACATTTATGGGAATCGATAAAAATCTACGAAGTTAAAGGGCAAATACGAGAATGCGACGCCATTTTTAAGTCGTTGTTAAGTCTTATGCTGTCCCTGTCACTTTAATGTGTATTGTAGTAAGAGAAATAGTTTTTTTAAGACCATCTTAAAGTGACATTTGAGTATTTGGAGGTAAGCTCCTTATTGTTTTAAGTTATAGTGATATGCTGAATTCTCATTATAGAGCTGTACACACAACATAATAAGACAGTTCGATTTCCGATTATTGAGAAGTACCTTACCGACCGAACTCTGCTCGGGTGAAAATAGATAAACATATCATCCAGGTATACCAATGTTGTATCTCATTCATGAGGCTGTGAAAATAGAGAAAACGAATATTCCCAGATATGAGACCTAGCTAAATCGATTTTTCGTCCCCGTAAACCCCTATATTGCAACTTTCATCGAAATCGTTAGAGCCGTTTTCGAGAACTTGATTACAAATATTTAAATACAAGTTTTGCTCATTTAATAGTAAGAGATAGAATATAGCTTTCACATTGTACACTGTTTCAAGAAAGCGTTAAATTACTAGAGTTTATTTTGAATTATGGCTTCTTTTCGAATCGATATTACAACATTCGTCTAGTTAACTAGATTGCTTTGGTCCAAAGGTGGCCAGGTTGATCACGGCTTCAGTTCCTAAAATTCCCGACACACCTAAGACGAGTTCTATGGAATATTTATTTAGTAATTTATGAGCCGTAGCCCTCCTTGTTTTCATTCTACTGTGTGATATATTGTCGTCTATCTTTGAAGTTTATCAATCAACGGGAGCGAACTAAGCGGAGCGGAGCTGCAAATGATAGCACGATATTTATTAAACTGATGTTTTTGGATGCATAGCGTCTTTTTTTTTTGGATCTCTAATTTAAGTGATCATCTACCCTTATTTATTTTCTGATATACCTATGAACGGATAGGTAAGAAACGTTAGGTCCCTATTGTCTTTTGAACTTTTAGAGCATTTTCAGACACTTGTTTAATAAGTGCCGAGACTATTGGTCGCTATTTCAGTGAGGCAGATGGAGCGTATCAAAGAGATCTAAGTGTGTATGATAACGATAACAGATCAAACCTCATCACCAAAAAATAATACCCGACACAATTTCTTCAACAAAAAAGATAAACAGCTATCTACTACGCTCTCTATCTCTGCTCACCCTCAAACTACACTAGCTACATACCCCTTTGTCAGGTCCTAAGTGAATCAATTTATCACTAGTGATAAAACGCGCAGAGATATGATGCTAACATATATAAACTGACGAGAAAAAGTAGATTTATAATACGTATTTTGCAAAAACGTATCATAGAGGTAGAAATGTATGAAAATGTATCGCGTATCGCGGTGGCATCGTGAGTGGTAGCGGTGCTTAGTAGCGTAAGCTGTTATTTTATAAGACTAATTTTCTGAAGTCTTTGATTACACGTAGCAACACACCTTACACTTTTTATTTGAATTTTATTTGCAGATCATTTTTTTTTCTCTTTATATGGTCAGAGCAATCATTATAATTTCTAAACGTGTTAATGATTTTTGATTGGTAGTCATCATCGGACTGGTAATAAAAATGGAGCAGTAGTGGCAAAGTTGTAACGGTCCCGAATTACGAGTTGTAGTATTCTGCCTAGCCTTTTTCTAGCGTATTTTACATTGAGGATAGCATATTTTAATCTTATTTTTAACTGGTAAGGCGTAGAAAAACATAAATTAAGTAGTCAAAATTTTGGCAAATGATAACCTTTAAAAGTGAAAATAATTTATTCACTTAATACTTATAAGTAATCAAGCTACAAGCTTCCAAATTATAAAAAAATGTCTTGACAGTTCTAAGAAAGCCTTACAGCGATACACAATACAAATAAAAAAATACAAATCATGAAATCGACCTTTATCTTTTTTACAATGAAATATAATATAAGTACTCCTTAATATTTAAGGTATCTCAATAATTTTGTTAAGAACGTCTTCTGATAATATTTTTTCGATTTATACAGGATGGATTTTTGAGATGGGGCTGTATTAACTAAAACGGTTTATGTAACCTAGCCTGGTTATATAACAGTTTTAGTTACAGAAAAAAAAGACGGGCCTTATTTTTTGAGAAATTTTGATCCCCATTTTGAAGGAAAACTTTTTTTTGATCTCACTTTTCTGGTACTCAAACCTCAGTTGGTCCTGTAAAGTATTTTGATCCTTATAAGAAACATGATGGATTGGCATCAAAAAAGTTTTTGCGTTAATTGTCCATTTTCTTGTTCAATGTAATTTTGATCTGCATTATTTGTTATATAGCATTCAGATGCAATACAAAAAATAATGCAGATCAAAATTCCGTAAACAGTTAAGAATATTCTCCTAAAGGGAGACAATGCGCAAATTGATCGTCTGCCAAATGCAATTTTAGCGAGTGACAATAATACTACAATACAAATTTATGGCAATTGATCAATCGCAATTTATCAACTGTCATCGATTTGCGCATCAATGTGTATTTACTACGTAAAAAATAACAATGACTGCCTCGTTGGTCCAGTGGTCACAAGCGTTACTACTGAGCATGAGGTGCTGGGTTCGATTCCCGGATCTGGCAACATGTTATTGGGTTTTTCTATCTGGAATTTCTCAGTAGCAGCCCGGAGTCTGGATTTGTGCCCGGTTGATGGCAATAAGCTCGCTCCCTATTACATGAGAATTCAAAATAACAAGCCCAACCCTTTGGGGAAACAAGGCGTGATGTTATGTTATGGTAATTAACAATAACAATTATTTATTATTTATAATAATCGTTTCGGGGACCCTTATGACTGTTTTCCTGTAACTTTCACGGTTAAGGTACCCGTACTGCTCAATCTCAAAGATCCACCCTGTATTAGGTACTGAAAATATCGAGAAATTCGTGACCTTTTGCCTCAAGTAAAGCGTAGAATCGGCCTCGAGAAATTATTCGACAGGTATTTTAAGTAGGGCGATTTTAAATTAAACTCTCTTATCTTTTGTCGCAACCGGGCGTGGGGGGTAAATGATAAAATTGTAGTAAGGTTGCGTGAGAAAAGTGACACTTGTGACGGCTTATCATTTTCATGTCTCAACAGTCTTATTCTGGAAAATTCCGTCAGTTTGGAATTATCTACTGATCAATAATGTACCGACTGTTGATCTGTTGATAAGTTGGTAACTTAATACGAGAATGTTAGACATTCAAATTATGTTATATCATACCGAGTAGGTAAAAGATAAGTGAGCCAGCAAACGTTCAGAATTCACTAGAGGTCGTAAGTATCGTCATTCTGTGAAGGTTTTTTGTAAAGTTACTTCAACATAACATCGTGCCTGTAATCCACGAAGGAGTAGACAGTGTGTACCTATAGTACACCCACATTTCGTGATACATGTTTAAGTCCCATGTAGTTGTTGATCGCTGACTGTTCTCACCACCGCGCTGGCGAGTTCTCGTTTGTCGCAGTGACACGAGCTAATAAAGAGAGCACTCGCTCAGATACTCAGTCTCACCCTTAGTAAAAATATCCTTATCAGCGATTAATCGGTCGTCGCCGTCGCGCCGGGCGAGCCTATTTCCATCACCGGGCACAAATCCAGATTCCGTGCTGCTACTGAGAAATTTCAGATGAAAAAATCCGACCTGTGAATCGAACCCAGGACCTCATGCTCAGCAATAGCACTTGCGACCACAAGACCAACGAGTCACTTCATCATCTTTCGGTGCAAAAACTTTCTTTCGATCCTTTCAACAAGATTAAACTTGACCTTACCACAGTATAAATATAGACAGTACAGAAACTATAGGCACCCTCGAACAGACGTGCTAATTGAAGAGACCCTAAGCGATTGTCGCGGTGCTGTCAGTTGCGGGTGCCGTGTCGAGACGAGTAGTAACCGTGATTTTTTTGAAAATGGAGTGTAGGTAATTATTTCAACAAACAGGCCTAGTTTCCATACTGTTCATATTTATATAGTGACCTTAAACTCCCAAATAATTCACAAAACACCTTCATGTGACCCCTTTACCAACAAAACCTCTAAGCTAACTGCACAATTTAACCAGAAAACTCAGAGATAACTCGTCTCGCAGTTAAATTCTCTAGTCTTCAGTTAATTCAAGTTTGCTAGATAAATTTCTGAAACTTTTGGAATATATCGCTGCCTTCAATCGGTTCGAAGTGAAGTTAATTTGGTTGGGGAAGGGTGCCTATGTATGCTGGTGGTGCTGAGACTGTCTCTGTAAAGTTTTACAATTTAGGTACCTACAATCTTCATAATGATTTCAAGTAAAGGGCCAAGGTATGTCATGAAAGGCATAAGTTTGTAAGTAAATTACCTTTCTAATTGGCAAAATACAATAATTTTTAAAAATCAATAGGTCTTCTTTAAGATGTGGTTTAGAAAATAGTTTCATTCTGACGTCAGCATAGTATACCCCGTTGATAAATTAAGATTTAAATGTTTTATTTCCTTGATGTGGCTACGACCTTTATTAGGTCGTCTGTCCACCTTGTCACAGGAAGCCGCTGGATGCAGGTCGCTTACATGGAAATCATTGGGGGAGGCCTATGTTCAGCAGTGGACGTCCCATGGCTGAAATGAAGATGATGATGATGAATGTGGCAACAATTTTTTAAAAACATAACAGCAAAGTGATACTTCGTAAAACTTATCATTCGGCTTACTTTCAAATTCGTAAGCAAAGAAGCAAATAATTTTCCGAAATTTACTTGTTTTTCAAAATAGGCTACTGTTGAGTCAAGTAAAATATTTCGTGAATTTAACCTACATTCACCTGAAATAATTCAATAAAATTAAATCAGGACTGTCCTACCAACAATCAAAATCCTATCCGCCCTCCACCAAAACTTTATATCTGAAGGCGTGCGATTCAAACGTTTTGCAAAACCTTCCAACTTCAATGGTGATCGGGTCTTCATTAATTAATTGGGCTAACTTCTGAAATAGGCTAGTTTTTGGGATGATGCTTATCAACGCTCAATTTGAGTGTTTCGAAGACTCGGGTCTAATTTCCCGCACTCACTGGTATACGAGTAGTTCAAATTGTGGTTGGGTTAGATGTGATTGCAGAGGTTGATAAAACTCGGAGTTGGTAGATGGAAACCCACTTTTCTTTTAAAGTGGCAATGTAAGGGCATATTAGAGGAGCTGTTGGTGAGTTCCACTGAAGACTACAAAGGCTGAACTTAAGGAGCTATGGAGTGCCAAATGTTAAAGTAGATAAAGCCTTCGAACTGGAGATGTGAAATCCAAGAATCCATGAGAATTCCACAGTAAAAAAAGAATCCCAGATTTTTCAAACCCACTTATAAATAGCATACCTTAATTTGTAGGACAATCATTTTTAAAATTATTATAGGTTTAACTGCACAAGAAATCAGAAATATTTATCTTTGCATCAAAATATTTTTATTCAAATTCAATTTCATTATATTTAGCTTACAAAAAGTTCTTAAATATACAAGTAGCATGGTATGGAATTCATCTTCTATTCCTTTGATAGTTTTAGTTTTTTTTTTTTATTGTGTAAGCAGGTGCTAACACGATTTAAAAAAAATAGCCTTTTTCGAACTACGTTGGAGTTGGCTAAATTAGGTAATTTAGCCAACTCCAACGTAGTTCGAAAAAGGCTATAGACAGATGACGATAGCACCAAATTCCTTCAGCAGGTTACTCTTAGGTTCTTACCCTACCCGTATTACCCTAAATTTAAGGTAAAAATATGATTCGCGACCGTATAAAATATTTATTTATAGAATTATAATCATTTAACTCATCAATACAACTCTCGTTCATATAATCCTATTGAATGACAATTTCATGAAATCATGACATTTTAAGACTATTCCAACATATGGAGTTGTATTGCTGATTCTAATGATCATAATTCTGTAAAACCATATTACTTATGGTCGCGGATCATATTTTAATCAAAATACAACCGGAAACTGACCTGCATATTGCAATAAAACGTAAGAAACTTTGAATTTCGCGGGCGCTTCCCCCTTTTTTTTTCAACTCAATACTTACTACACAGAGACATAAAATCAGAAAGCCAGCCATTATTTGGTCGGCAACCCGGGTGATTTATAAGACCCGAACGGTGAATATATTACGGTGGTCGCTAAGACCGAGCAATGTATGTGCGGGTATCTGATGGAAATCTAAAATGTTTTGAAATACCCACTTATGTGGTTAAAGGCATTTGGGGTGATTTTATTTTCATTTGGGAATTGGGTTAAGATGGTAGGTAAAGTAGATATTTCTGAGAGGTTTGGATTCCTAGTTTTTTAACTTCTAGAGTAAATTTGAGTTTCTTATAGTCCAATCCTAGTTGTATTCATTAAATTTTTATGCAGGTTAACCTTCTTTTATTCTAATTATGTTTTCATGTTTTTATTTTGTATATTTTAATATGGGTTATAATTGTCTGTTTTTATAATTTTATTTACTGTAATTGGCTGTAACCGTTGTAGCAAAATAAAAATAAAAATTATTATTATTGTTATTTTCCTTTTTTGTTTTTTTTTTTTGTGATTATTGCCTTGACTGGAGTCAAATAAATTTATCTCCTTTCTTTATTTCTTTCTAAATACTAATAATTTAGAGGCATGAGGAACAGGGTGTAAAGTTCACTCATCCTCGTGGAAACTCCCTTATCTAGGGAGTTTCCTCCAACCAGATGGGTGTCGTGCCTGGCGGGCAACTGCCCAACGATTGGTTTCCGGTAGTTTTTTATATAATTATGTCATTTGCGCGGTAAACTCTATGGTCAGAATGTTGTGTGACGTCAGGTGTTTTGATGCGTAAAAAAAAATGTGCGAAAGTAACACTGCTGTACGTCTGTTACCTTTTCACGCATGCAAATTACTGAACCAATCAAGGCTATTTTTCGTCCTGGATATTTGAATTAAAATCGGCCAAGTGTGGGTTAACATCGCACACGAAGGGTTCCGTACCGTATTAAGATCGAGCAAACAACGCCGAAAAAAAAAGTTTTTGTATTGGAACCCCTTTAATTATTGTCTTTATTTATTTTTATTACTTATTGTTATAGCGGCATTAGAACTTTTTTTTCAACTGTCTACCTATTACAGTTCATGAGATACAGCCCGCTGATAGACAAACGGACAACGGAGGCTTAGAAATAGGGTTTCGTTTGTTTTTTTTTACAATAAACCTACACACAATACACGGGCATACATAGTTAAGTACCTACAAATTATTTCACCAGGAATATTTTCATAGTTTCTGCCTACCCCCATGAGAACAAGGCGTGAGGTTATGTATGTATTTTTGGATCGAAACTGTGTAAATCATTAAGACGTAGCGTAGCTCGTAGGCACGTATGGATCTAATAACTTGGTTCAGTACAAAATGTTTCTGAAAAACGATTTTATTTTATTTTCGATGCTCTTATAATAGATAGGTATATAAATGATTAGAAAAGATTACAGGAAAGAAAATATTTACATTTATTTAGCACAGACTAAAAGGCACAAAGGTAAAATAAATAAAATAAAAAGAAAGAATACAAAATAAAACGTGTAAAGTGCGTTGTATGATACTAACAGGTGTGTGCCACGCGGCTGCGCCAAATAGGCCCAGTTCAGCGAAAATGCCAGACAACTAGAAAACCAACTAACAACTATTATGGAAAACCACTCTAAATCTACTTGCCTTTTTCCAACAATGTTGGGCCGGTTGGCTTCCAGTCTAACCGGATGCAGCCAAATACCAGTATTTAACATGGAACGACTACCTATCTAACCTCCACAAAGATCCATGAATGACAGCCGAGACCAAAGACTTAACGTGCTTTCTGAGGCACGGAGGAGTCTCGGTATGTAAAGATCACCCATCCACGAACCAACCCCGGCAAGCGTAGCTTAACCTGATGGATCGACCCGCACGGCTGTTAGTCACGAGCTCCTCCATGTTAAACTACTCTATTATTTACTCAATTTCAAACTTATCTTGAATATATCTTAAATCTGGTACGAAAATCTACTTAAAATGATTTATAGGCTGATAGGTAATGGGCTAAGTTAGTAATTTAAAAATTACTTGGCAAGCTTTTAAATTAAAGTTAAGATCATGGAAAACTTATGATTTAGGTAGGTATTTTCATACTATTCAGCACTAACCATTTTTTTTTGTTCTGCAAGTGTCTTTTACTCTGGCGAAGCAATAAAAATACAAAAATATTAAATTCACAATAATTCTTCAAAGTACGATCAATAAAATCTAATTATTTTTTAACCGTGACATAAAAACGTTAGGGTGTTGACACACTATAGCGTCCCGCAACGTCATGAATACTCTCTCGATTTGTCACTGTTTTTTTTAAATTCTATGATCAAATAGTAAAGTTCCTGTTTATTTCAACAAGCGAATTTGATATAACATAACATCACGCCTATAGTCTCCGAAGGGCACCCGTAGTACACCCACATTTCGTAAATTATGTTTAAGTCCCATGTAATAGGGGGCGAGCCTATTGCCATCAACCGGACACAAATCCAGACTCCGGGCTGCTACTGAGAAATTCCTGATAAAAATACCCATTAACTTGGCCCGACCAGGTAATCTAACCCAGGACCTCAATTTATCCATTAGACCAACGAGGCGGAATGACAGTAAAGATACATCTTTGCACTACTGACGTAATTTACATTATACTGTATTTGCGTGCATTTTACATAGACAAACAATTTCGCAGATTTGACTACCCAGCACACACGTGTTAAAAGTACTTACAGTTAACTACCTGCATAATTAACTTATTCGCTGACTGTACGCAAAGGTATGAATTTCGAACTCAACCTTTCCGTTGCGGCCCCGCGCCAGTGTGTGCTCACCCTAAAGTGGGTAACTTTATAACTCGGGGTAAAAGAATGATTTATCAGTATACCCTCGGGCCAGAAGCATGAATTCTTTTTGATAAAGGTACAATGGGTGCCTCAGGAAAGGTACAATCGAAACTTGACGCGGCATTTATTATTAGATAAGTATAGGTATTTTTGTTTTGAGGTAGGCAATATTTTGAAGGGCTTCTCCCGCTATCATTTGGTTTTTATTGGATAAAAAAATGTGTGATTTACCTGTTACATCGGCTGTTATCTTATACCACAAGTTTCCAGTTGATTTGGTACTTACCTGAAATAAAGAAACACAAAAATGAGTAAATTATTTAAACAGGGTAATTAACAATAATCATACATACATAATGTCAATTGACATTTTATTCAGTAAAAGTACAATCGCGATCGAAAAACAAAAGAAACAAATCTACAGTCTACGCTTAATGGTTGAACAAACGATGAAAAAAAAAACATCTTTGTTAATAATCCACCCTAATCTTCTCGTCTTTAAATAAAAAGTAAAAGTCGCCCCAGGAAACGCAATAAAAAATTAAAAATTCACCAAAAAAAAGGAAAGTTAAAGGTAACGCCACACTTGGGCTCAACTTAATAAAATTCGTGTTACATGTCTGCTTTTAAATGCTTTACAAAATTTAGTAAGTTGGCCTACAGTGTTTAAACTTTGGACATTAATCCACTTGGAACGGTTCAAGTTTCGTACAACTAAAATAATGTACAGACGCCTTTGGAATATTTTATTTAATTAGATAAAAATGCTGTTTAATCTTCGGATGAAAATGGGCTCTTTTTCCTTTTACAGTGGCTCGTACTTATGAAGCAATTGAGTTAGATGTTTTATGAAATATTTCTTCGTTGTAGTTTAAAAGGAAGAAGGGATAAAAAGTAAACAGTAATTAGTAACAATGTCGTATCTTCAAAATTATTGAACGCGCCAGTTACGAGTTTCAATCGATGCTGAAATCTTTACTTACCTAATTAATAAGAGGTATTTGTGAGTTTGTTTGTAGGGGGAAATGTTTGGAACTACTGATATGATTCCGAAAATTCTTTCACTAATGGGAAGCTACATTATCCCTGAGTATCATAGGCTATATAAAAATAAAATAAAATGAGAAAGCCTGCTTTACTCGCGGGCAAAGCCGCGGGAAATGCGCTAGTTACAAATACAATAGAATTTATTTGTCACTTTCATTCTAATTCGTATCGAAACGTTCCGAAAATTTCAGGAAATAGGCTCAATTTACATTACCGTGGAACGGAATGGATTTTTATTTGCACAAAGCATTGAACACTATGTCAATAGTGTAACGTACAAACTAGATACGAGCCAAATAAAAAGTCGCGCGTTTTTTAGAGATTTCTCGCGCATTCTCGGGAATTCCCGTAGTTACAAGCTCGTATCGTAGTTTGTACGTCGCAAAAATGACATAAAGTTCATTTGCTATTACAATATCGTTACAAAAACTCGCATCCATTCCGTTCCGTGGCAATGTTAATTAAGCCATAATTAAAACGTTCGCTCCTAGAAAATTAAAACTTCATGCCCAGGCACACTTAGTATTTACATAAAACAACAAACAATACAGATTTAATTTTTCTTTCTATTCTAAACGCTAAAAGAAAAATAGAAAACATGAAAATTAATAAATTGTTTCAGACTAGAATATTCTAGGAAGTTTTCAGAACCCTTTACGGCATTATCTTTGTAATAAAAAGGAAATAAAAATGAGGCTGTAAATTTTTTATCGCTTCGAGCTCGCGATCCCTAAAATTAAATAATAAATTTATGGTTTGCGAAGACCTTATTTAGGTTATTATTTTAGATAAGAATTGTAATGTTTAATACAAATATCTGAGGTAATAAGGGAATGGAATGACTAAAGAGAATACACCACCCATGTTAAAGGCAATTAGTATTTATGTCGACATCAAAAAAACCATCCGACACACACCTACTTTTTGCGCTAAGTACATAAAAATAATATTTTAAAATATCAAGTTTTTCTCATACATAAATGTTTACCTACACCGGTATTATTAGCAAGCTTTATTAAATATCTCAAAAACCAGTATTAAAACAATCAACATTACATAAAAGAAACTCATTCAGAAATAATAATACCATAAAATAAATTTCATATTCCCGTAACACTTTTCTCTTCAACCGTACTCGTCCAACAAAAGTTTCCACACGGTAAAATTTATTGTTCCTATAATAAATCTTAAATATAAAATGCGAAGGTTCAGCCGGTATAAGACAGGCGGGTGAGTTTTATCACTTTTGTTACAGTCGTTTCGGGCTCTTATTAAAACTATTTTCGGCTATTAAAGTTGAGGAAACGCTTTTAAGTGTGAGTGTACCTACGCAATTAAGCGTTGAGTTATGCTCCGGTCAAACTGAGGCGAATCCCGCGCGGGATCAATTTAATCTGCCCTAGCCCTTTCCCAACTATATTAGGGTCGGCTTCCAGTCTAACCAGATGCAGCTGAAAACCAGTATTTTACATGGAGCGACTGCCTATCTGACCTCCATAACCCAGTTACTGTGTACACGATACCCCATGGTAAGAGTGGTTGTCAATTTTTGGCTCCTGACTACCCGTAACGACTGTCAAAGAACTACGGACTTTACAGCCGGGACCAAAGGCTTAACGTACTTTCGGAGGCACGGAAGAGTGAGACCTCGAGACCCATCCACGAACTGACTTATTAACCTTCGATCCGACCCGTGCGGATGTTATTATTTAGCCACGAGCCCCTATAATCCCGCGCGGGATGTGGGACAAAATTCGCTCATGCTGATCGTGTCAACTAACATGTATGGATGTGTTCAAACTGGCCCGAATAGTCGCGGGACTTCCTAATCATTAGAACAATCGACCCCCGCAGTCGCGTCCCGCGTTTCGTGCGGGATTCATCTCAGTTTGAACCATCCTTTATAGTTTGAGAATGAAATGACAATCGGTAAGCAGTGAAAGCCTAGTGGTATGACCTTCGGAATGCCAAGTCACAGGTCTCAAGTTCGAACCCAAGGCACGCAGTTCTGAGTTTTCGGATTCATGTGCGTATTGTATAATTATCACTAGCTTCAAAAACGGTGAAGGAAAACTTCGTGAAGAAACCGGCATGCCTGAGAGATATTTCTCGACGGCATGTGAAGCCAAGTCAGAGGCCCATGGACGGCTTTAAGACTCTGACACCAGGTTAGTCACTAACCACAAGAAAAGAAGAAGAAGATCGTTGTGATAAAAAAAAACTAATTGCTTTTTTGTCTTAATTGTTTTGTTCTAAAAAAAACCAAAAATCATGGTAGGTATATTTTTTCAAACTTGAAATGAGCAATACCTGCCCTTATATTTTATTTTTACAATTCATCTATACTTTCCACACGAGTAACTATCTGTCTTCTGATCGTCTGTTACCTTTTCATGCCCCAACCATTGAACCGATCGGTATGTTATTTGACAGATAGGTTGCCTGGGAACTGGAGAAGGACATAGGCTACCTACTCTTGATCCTGGATATTTGTATTAAACATTATGAAATAGAAAATATAAGCAGACGTGGGACTAATTTTTTACATTTTATGTACCTATGATGATCCACAAAATAAATTATATTTTATGAACCTCCACAAATTAATTTTATGTTCCTATCTTTACTTATTTTATTTGTCAAAAAACATGTACAAATTGTAAAAATATGTATATTCATTGACAAACAAAAACTTTAATACACTTTTAACAGACTGAAACTAAACCTCAGTTTCGCGTTTCCTGACTCCAGGCCCTATTAAAACTACGCGTCCATTAAAGTTTCCAGAACCAACGGAGATGTTTGCCTAAATTCCCGTTTGTTAGTCTAAATTCTGGTACGGAGTTTGTTTGTCTTCCTACTAGCTCCTTTGTGACACAGATTAATGATTCACACGTTGTATTTCAGCTCTGTGGGCGCAGTTAGTCAAATAATTGTACTGAAAATCGATGTTCTGTGGTTTTGTTTAAAGGGTGTTGGAAAAGTTGTTTTGTTTTAGCGAAAAAGGGGTAATTTTTTAGTTAATGTAATATATATAACATAACATCACGCTTTGTTTCCCCGAAGGGTTAGGCAGAGGTCTACCTGTAGTACACCTACATTTCGCCAGTTATGTTTAAGTCCCATGTAATAGGGGGCGAGCCTATTGCCATCAACCGGGCACAAATCCAGACTCCCGGCTGCTACTGGGAAATTCCTGATAGAACGACCTATTAACTTTGCTCGACCAGGGAATCTAATCCAGGAGCTTAAGTTCAGCAGTAGCACTTGCGACCATTAGACCAACGAAGCAGAATGACAATAAAGATACATCTTTGCAATACTGACGTAATTTTCTAGTAAATCCGGGTAATATATATACCTATATATACACTAATTAAATCATAAAAAAAAATTGATATGTGTCAAAATACACTTATGTATATTTAAAAAAAAAAACAATAAAACGAGTGTGTTTTGTTTTTGAACATTTTTGTGTTTTTATTGCGGCAGAAGCGCATTTATAAGAAATGTGATTTCATTAATGGGTAATTCAACGAGAAACCTATCATCAAAAGATTATCTTAAAAAAATGACTATTTTTAGGAACATAATCGTACTCTTGTTAATAAACAAAAAGCATTTTTTGTTTACCCCGTAAGCTCTTGGTCTGCATTTCACCTGATATTAGAATTCACCCGGAATCCTCAACCACTGAGGGACTGGCTATCTTACCTCTAACCGTCGAAACACAACCAATTCTGTTAACTTTGTTGTTATGGCGACAGACTTAGATAAGATGATGGTAGCTAGCCAAGCGGACTTTGAACAAGACCTACTACCAACCAAATCGAGCAGAAATTTTTCCCCCCACTGGAAATTGAACCCGGGTCCTCTGGATCCGGAACCTCTGGGTCTAAGACAGGTGGTCTAACCTGTTTTATTACTTTTTTTATTTGATGGTGGTTATTTGATTAGAAAATAATTAGTATTGCTTTCCACTATGTACCTACCTACCTAGTTAGTAACTTTTTTTCAACCAAAAAAACACAATAAAAAGTAATACCTAAAATCTCGCAGATATTCCGTAAACCAATAATAATCATTATTCCATTCTCGTACGATATCTTGGGAGAGAAGTATTGAAAGTTGGCAAAGTAAAAAAAGGAAACTTTTCTAAACAAACAGCTAAGTTGAAGATTGATGGCTTCACCTCAGAGGGTACATGCAGAAAAGTTTGGCAAACACAGACGGATGGCCGAATATTCCAACATGTTGGCTCCAACATTCAGAGCACTCGTATATCAGTGATTTATGGAATTTAAAAAAACAATATTGCCGTAGTGGCTTTGTGTAAATTGTAAATTTGGAAATATTACATTGTTATTATATTAATGAGCAGACATTTTTTCACACGTAGGTACGTTACATTACTATTTTTCATATAACAAATTAATTATTTTTAAAAATTTACAAAGTTTTATTAATTATACTTTTTGTCACAAATTAAAAAATAAATATATTATTAGCGACCCGCTTTGCACGGTTTTTTCGACTCAACAAAACGTTGAAATGTCTTTAATATATTTTAGTTTCATATTAATGTATATACACATTCTGATATTTTGTATGTATGATAAATGTGTAGATGAAGTACTATTTACGTCATCGAAATTAATTTGATTTAATATTATTTTATACAAATATGTCATAGAATTATTCTAATAATATTAGCATAAATTATTTTCATATGCATCATTTATTCATATTAGTATCATTCATTTAGGTACTATCGGAGCGTTTGTTGATAACCAAATGTAGACAAAGAAAAATGAGTATAAGGTAGGGAGTTATGATATTTTTGAATTTTTTGAAAAACCCATAGAAATAATTGTGAAACTATTGTGTAACAAATTCTGTTTCCTAATTTTTCCCTTTCTTCAAAATAATATAACTTTTAATAATATATACATAAGCTAACATCATAATAATATGTACATTTATATAAAAAAGTGGGAAAACCATCATAATTAAATTATTATATCAATAAATTCTTCCGCATCGCTGTCAACAGGACAAGTGACCAAAAGGCTGGCAGCATTGCCACGTTGTATGGCGATGCTGATTCTTTGACAAAAAAATAGGGCAGCCGTGTGGTCACGTGAAGAATTGACCAACCGCTTGGCGATGACTCGAAAAACCAAGTGGCTAGCCCACTTGGTTTTTCAAGTCATCCGAGGCCGGTTCTAGGGGCGGCACCGTCAATATTTCCAACAAAACCCAAGCGTGTCAACAAACAACGTACGCATTGAAACTTCTGTCAAGACATTCAAAGTCGTTGCTTTGAATTCCGGTCTATATAGAAGTTGTGCGGTCAACGCACTGCCGTCTTAAGACGCTGCTGGCGCGGAGATTTTGTGCTCTGTGGTATATATGTCGCAGTAAGACGGTTACAGCCGTGATATAGTTATATCCCTAGGAATATAGTTAAAAACCGTAATATAGTTAAGTATATGAAAGTGGTACGTAACCGTCAGAGTGCCCTAATTTTGTTAATGCGACTAATTTCGACGTATTTAGTCACAGTTCTAACCTAACCTATTTGGTCGGAGTGTCCTAATAGTTATATTACTAAATCGTGCTCGTATGATAGTTATATTCCTAGTAAGACAGTTATATCCCTAGGGATATAACTATATCACGGCTATAACCATCTTACTGCGACACATAGATAACATGACAAGAGCAGCCAGTGACAATAATTGTATTCAGCTATATCTCAATAAACATATACAGGTTGGACACCCTGTATATTATTCATTTTCCGACGCATCCCTGAAGATATTGATCTTGCACGTACGGCCTTTGATGTTTGCTATTCAGCTAGTGTTTATTGGTTTAATAATATATATGTGCGTGTGTGTATGTGGTATATAAGCTTGTTAATAATAGGTTCAGTGAGCAGTCGAAGGGGTTGTCATAATCTCCAGGCGTGGTAGATGGTTAGGTGATCGGATTCGTTGAATAGAAGGACACTAACTGCCTATCCTGTTGATTTCTTAATCGCCTTTTCAACCCATTTGAGTGGTAAAGAAAGAAAAAAAGAAAATAAATTTATTTGATTCAGGTTAAGGCACACAATATTAACACAAAAACAAAAAAAAATAACTTAGGATAGTACTGTGTGCCTCACGGCTGCGCCAAATAGGCCCAGTTCTGTCGCTGACGCTGGTTTTTAACTGGACCTTATTGGCAAAGTGCTGGTCGAAACAACTGAGGCGAATCCCGCGCAGGACGCGGAATGTGAATGCGCGCGTCGATTGTTTTAATGATCAGGAAGTCTCGCGAATATTCGCGTCTGTTTGGAACATCTCGATCCGAGTTAATTGACATAATAAGCACGAGTGGAATACGTCAACATCCAGAGCGTGATTCACCTCAGTTTGGATAGAGCTTAAGACTTGTCAGAATCACCTACAGTCTGGCCATTGTTCCCGACACGTCAGTTGGACAATTTCTAGTTGTAATAAGGATCAAATTCGCAAAACACATATTAGTTCTGTTTCTGTAAAAAACATGCAATTTTTTTGCTATTGCAATGTTTTGTAACAGAATATTCTCAGTATTAACACATTTTTAGGGCACAGGTTGACATAAATCAAACAGAAGCTTCGTATGAAATATCCATTTATTTTTCAGAGAATTTCAGCAGTTTACTGAAACTTTGTGATACCGTAACGAATCAATACAGTGTGAAAGGTTACATGTGAACCAACTGACGTCGCACAGAGTTTGACGTCATAAAGATAAAAGTGGACATGATTGAAATATAGTGGATCGTTGAATTACATGGTAACGTGTGACCCCAGAATCCCTCAGATGTCCTCGCCACCCTGTATAAGGCAATTTTATAATCATATATATAGACTCGCTCCCCTTTTACTTAAACATAAATGGCAAAATATGGGTAAACTATGCGTACACGATTGCAGGCGTGAAGAGTAATATTATTATTTTTTTCCGTTCGTAAGGTCTACCTATTATCTTTAAAAAAACCCGAAGAAAATATACGCAACACGAAAAAAACCCGAGACTATAAATAACCATCTGAATCGCGACCACAAACAAGTATTTACAAGCTTGGGTATTATGCGGAAAACCGCAAAACACTTACACAATATACTTAAAGCAATCCTGCTGCAATTTCTTAAGAAGTGTTTAACAGGAAGCCGGGGAAGTGCAAGCTATTTGATTTGACCAATGAGCGCGCGTGGTGCTAGAGTTGGCTTTCAGAAACGACCTTGACGAGGCCCCGCCCCTTTAATGATGCTTATTAAGGTGAGATGTCAGACATTACACGTCATGTACGACTACTGAAGGCTTGCTCGTTTTTTTAATAAAACCTCTTTTTAAATATCTGGCCTTTTCACATATTTTTGGTCGCAGTAACTAAGCCATGGTTCAATAATGTTTTTAGGAAAGCAAAAAGGAAACTTATTTCTGGTTCGATTAATTACAAGCCTTTAACAATGGGCATTTAAGCTAATTGCCAAATTGAAATTACCAAGTGGAAAATTCCCGACGTGAGTTATACAGGATAGCAGGACATCGACGGGAAAACTTTTTGCCGTTGAAATTTTAAGTCGGTTATTAAAAAAAAAAGTCAACGAAAAGTGCCAATATCTACGCGGTCAAAATGTATGAAAAAACACCCTGTATAAAATTCTAAAATTCAAAATATTTTATTTCACATAAACCTACAAGGGCACTTATGAAACGTCAGAAGTTGCACGGTTCCAATTGGTCGTTTCCTATGGAGAAGAGCCGGCAAGAAACTCCACGGTTACTCTTTTAAAAGTGAATGGTATTTACAATGTTTTCAAGTTACAGTGTTAATAGGTATGAGAGGACAGTGTAGGCCTATCAACAAGTACCAATAGCTGTAAACAATGTTATTAGACAATAACCTTCACTATAATTAAGTAATAAGACTACACTACTACTTTCGAGTAACTTCCTGGTACTGCGATAACAGGAAGCATCTTGATTATAATAGCCCTTTGTATTTTTAATTATTATGCTTAGCTTTCATATTTGAGAATTAATAAGGTTACTCGTAGTCTCAATCTCATGATCTTCAAGCGGAACCTACCGTTTTTCCTTTTTAAAAACTCTTTCACCCTAGCTCACAGCCTAACTAGCGCAGCCGGTAGGATCCAGTTAGGTTGTGAGCTACCGGTAAAGGTACCAACCCGCACAGGGCCCGCGTGGCCCGGTTCGGGTTTGTGGATGTCACATGTCTTCGAAATTTTTTGGTTCTAGGACATGCTTGATTCCGCACAATGTTTTCCTTCACCGTTTTGAGAGCAGTGGTGATGAAATGAAATACACAAAGTAAAGTGTCTGCCTGGGTTCAAACTCACGACCTGAACTCGTAAGTAACGGCTGTTACAACTAGGCCACCACTTTCCTCTGTGGACGATGCGATTAATACTATCAAATCAGAATCTTCAGGACTAATCCTCCGAAATAATTCTCTGTGTGTAACGAAAAAATGTAAGGAGAAAATCTAAGTCGAGATTTGTGTGAAACTCGGGCCCCACTCACAAATACTTTGTATCAACGAAGAATACCGATCAATCAATCGGTTCGGCTTTTGTTAGTCTTCTAAAATAATATGTCACAAGTTTTTAACTTAGATTTCTGGTGACGAAGAAGGAAACTCATCGAGAGTTTTTATCATTTATTTTTACCATCATTTTCTTTACGTAAAAGTTGAAATTCAAATGCCTATTACAAGTACTAGGTTTTAATAAAGAATAGACAATTATTAAGCTTCTTTTGGCGAACATTTTTACTGATGAAAATACCCTATTAGGTATTTATATTCTGAACTAAAATACTAAAATGGACTAATAAAAGGGAATACACTTACTTACCTAAGATATTCGAATGTATTAAGGGGGATGCGTAGCACACGAAATTCAAACTTTCTTACGTTTTTTTTGCAATTTTTAGGCCAGTTACAGCTTACGTTGATTAAAATATGACTCACGCCGTAACAAATATGGCTTTACAGAATTATAATTACTAGAATCAGCAATAAAACTCATTAAGTTAGAATTAGTCAATGTCATGATTTCATAAAATAGTAATTCAGTAGGGTAATATGAACTTAGAGAGTTGCATTTATGATTTTTATGATTATAATTCTATAAATAAATATTTGACACGGCCGAATTTCGCGGGCTACCCTGACGCCTTTGCCTTAACAGGTGCTATGAGAGACGGAGCTGCTTATGTAAATTAACACAAAACGTAAGTTCAAAGGTTAGACTCAAACTTAGCCCTTACAAATCACTAAACTTGATTTATTAATCAAAGATGATTTATTTGAGAATCCATTTTGTTGAATGGCGTACTGAACACTATGATGGATTGTAGTTGTCGTAAGCTGCTTAGGTCTGAAAATCTGATAAGACGTGAAACCTAAGGTCACCTTTAACTCATAAGAGGTTTGAAGGATAAACAGCATTTTTCAAAATAGTTTTATACCCGTTTTTATTAACTCTAGATGACACCGAACCGGTGATTTTCATTATTCGTCGATGACTTTTCAATTAAATTTAAGATAAGATTAGATAAGATAATCATTTATTTGCTTAAACATACAACACAAATTTTCAGCATGCAAGAGATGTTAAAAGTAGGGATAAAAAAAGATCGTTTTCCTTAAACAATGGCATTAAAATATTAACAAAATATAGTATGTCAAGTCAAATTATTTTAAAATGTCATGATAAAATAGATCATTAAAATAATAAATTAGTAATACATAATCAAAATCTCTCATTAACCCTTACGGCCCTGCGCGCCGATGACGCATTAAAAAACTCATCTACATTATAACAGGCTTTTTCGTTAGTAAAAAAAATTAAACCCGGCTACTTTAAAATCACGTTCTAAATAGTATGAAACAAGAAAATATTTCAGTAAGAAATCAAGTGATAGGTACAAAAATGTATAAAATTATAATGGCAAAATGGCTTCGCCATAGATAACGCTAGTTTTAAATAATACATCTATGGTAAGAACGAACATTGACCGCATCTACTTACACAAGCCACCGACTACTTACCTAAGATAATTTCAGTGAAATATGAGTATAATTTATTTCTGCTTATTTCTCAGTAATTTTTATTGATTGCACTTTGTACGTACCTTTACAAATGTTTAATATATATAAAAAATTAAAACTAATATATTATTATGCAAACTAAAATATAGCGTCGAAAAATTCATCCGCATCGCTGTCGACTGGTAGTGTGCCCAAGAAACTGGCCGCATTGCCACGTTGTATGGCAATGCTTAGCCTCTGGCCAAGGTAAAAACCAGCCCTTGGGTCACGGGAAGTGTCAACCAGCCGTTTAGAGATTTCAGAGAATAGACCATGAGCACTCGGACCCCACGGCTCTAGGGTTTCAACCCCAAACGGCTCGAAAATATAGTTGCCTATGAGATTATTATCAACACACGTTGCGTCCCACACTAAAGGCCTACCCACCTTCCATGGAAATAGAGACATGCCGTCCGGTCTCTTGCCATCATCGCGTGCCAAACCATTAGGTTCTAGCACAGCTGGAACGCCGACGGTGACAAGAGCTCGTCGGATGATGTCATTAATGTTCACGTGCCGCGCTAAGCGACCAGCACTTCGGCTGCAAGATAAGCCGTGGTGTCCGAGGCTGTTGACAACTTCGCCACAGTGACAGCGATGAGGAGAACAACAAGGGGCTCCTAGTCGCAGGGAAGCAGCGATGCGGAAGGTAGTGTCGTCGAACAAAGTGCCTAAGTTCGATGACGGTAGTGCATGAAGCCACAGGCCCGACTCCCATTTACCCACAGCCAACAGGCGCGCACGCTCCGCAGCAGTGGCAGACGTGTCAAGTAAATTGTTCTGTACTACTCTGCAGAGCGGCTCATCCCACCGTCTCTGGAAAAATGTGTTGTCAGGTGGATCTGAATTCGGGCAAGCGAGTCTCCAGGCATTCATAGCCTCGGTGAGGCACGGCACATCAAAATTAATCAGTATGGGGGTTAGGATTTTCCTGATTAATTTCTCAGTACCGTGGACCGAAAATTTCTCTAAAGTAATAAAGCAGATTTATAAATCGCTCACCTTTAACTTATCAAATGTGCAATATATTGCATAAGGAATAGTACACAAAACAAAGGTGTTTTTCATCCAAGTTCTCAAAAGTAACCTCGACAATTTTTCCTCTATATCTATGAATAGCACGGGTGTGAGTACTATGTACTAAAGAGCTACCATTTACCGGGTAATATGTAGTATTTCATTGACTTGAATGTGCCCTGGCGGCTGTGAATATGTCATGCTCACTCAGATGTCTCTCTGATGGTAGCGTGTGTGTTGGATCATTTAGCTCCCTTCAAAATGGTTGAGCTGAATGGTGCTGATCCATGCGTCATGTTCGTGAACGGGCGCCGTCAGTTGGGACTGGTCATATCTTAGCTGCCATGGCTTATTTTAATTTATTTAAAGTTTTTGAATGATGCTTTATTTTTTAACTTTATTACGAACGTGCACGTCTTTCTACATTGTTCTCACATGCATAATTTCAAAATGAATGATGTAACCAATATTTTGTATAAAATTATTGATTTAAAAGAGTGTCCGTGGAGTTTCTTGCCCGTTCTTCTCCATAGGTACCTACTACGCTTTGGAATGGGCAACTAGCTTCATATTTTTGACTGACCGACCCCTTGACAATTCAAAAGTGCCTATAAATGGTTTAACTGAAATAAATGCTTTGAGTTTGAGTTTGAATACATATTATTAAAGATGGATCTGCAGTGGTAGCCCGCGAAAATAAAAATTTCTTACGCATTTTGCAATTTGCAGGTCAATGTCAGGTAGAATCTTGATTAAAATAATTATGATTCGCGACCATAACAAATAGGTACAGAATTATAATCATTAATACATCTCTAAGTTAGATTTGTTCTATTGAATGATTTTTTCATGACATTTGAGAAGAAATCTAACAAGTCGAAATGGCGGTTTAGAGGTCTACGTCCAGTAGTGGACGTCCTTCGACTGAAATGTTGATGATGATGACGTCATTAGGCAAAATTACCTATTATTAGCTATATGTAAGCAGGCACGCCCTTTTATGCCTGGAGGCTTTTATTTAGGTATTAAGTTCTATTTATGTTTATATTTTTTATTTTTGCTTGAGTAAAGATTTCGATGTTATTACGAGTAGAGTTTCGTATGACCGAATGAAAAAACGGAACCCTTGCAGGATCACTCGTGTGTCTGTCTATATGTCCGTCTGTCACAGTGACAAATTCATCCCAACTACGGAACCCCTCATTGTGCATGGTCCGACACGCACTTGGCCGATTTTTTTTTCTTGGTATATTGGCGTGTGCTACCTCACATTATGGCGAATAATTTAATTTAATGTTTTGTGTTGCGTAATGTAAATTATTTTGCATACTATTGTATAGAATCAAGTTTTTCTAACTGAACAGACAGCTGTGCTGCTGGGGAGTTGGTTGCGCCACTTCTTCTTCCCAGCTATAGCACTAGGAAGTGGTGAAGGGTGGGCGTTTTGTGGGACTGTCTTATGTAACTTTGTCGTTCGAAAAGTGCTGATTCTCAGCCTAGTTTGAATAAAAGACCTTTGAATTTCGATTTTATTCATGAAAGTAAACATCTTTTACTGTGCAAACGAAGTTCCAGAAAGTGTACTTTAATACAGTTTTTTTATGTTTAAATGAGGGACATACCTTCTGTAACAGAGTGTAATGAAAAACTCATGAAAATATGAAAAAAACAAAACACCGCTGTTTCATACATTTTGATCGTGTTAGTATTGCACTTAAGTATGGAGCTGCAGATTTTTCAATGGTGTAATTATTTGTCCTAACCAGGCGGACAAAGATAATTATGGGGTAGTAACCTACGTGGTCAAAAAAGGTTACCTACTCTTCTCTAAAATAGTGAACATTTTGTGTTTACAAAACCTCTGTGATCAAAATGGGATTATTTGCTCGTACTGATTTGTTGATAAGAATTAGGTCATTTTTCTATCCGTTAAAGAACTTTGGGATAAAATTACTGATGTTAATGCGGTAGACATGGTCATAATATAACAGGTGGATATTTTTTTTTTACATTTAACTAAATAGTGGATATCAAACAACGGTATTTGGTGCCAAATCAAAATGGTGGTCAAAAAAAGTTGTGTACATTCGATTTGGCCACCCTGTCTGTATGAAGAAAAAATATCTAGGTACGTGTTGTAAATTGTTTTCAACATGTTTCCTGCAACACTAAAACATGTGGCGCAATTTTGTTTCCACATGTAGTTTAAAAATTAATTGTGGTTGCCCTTTAAAAATTTCTAAGGTAACTACATAACCTCTGACCTCTGCGACCTCATTAATTTTTACCTACTCTTTCTTTTATTCTACTTTTTTCTCTTTCTACTTGTGTGCCTTTATTTTATTTTATTTTACATGGAACGACTGCATATCTGACCTCCACAACCCAGTTACTGGATACCACGATCTCCCTCGGTAAGACTGGTTGTCAGACTTTTGGGCTTCTGACTATCCGAAACGACTATCAAAGAATGACAGCTGGGATCAACGGTTTAACGTCCTTTCCGTAGCTCGGAGAATTCTCAATCTATGAAGGATGGTCACACATCTACAAATCGAACCCGTGCGGCGGTTATAATTTAGCCACGAGCCACTTATTACTCTAGCGATAAACGGTAAAAAGTTAACCACACACCAACACTTTTTCGTCAGATAACACAAAACTTAAACAACACTATGGAACCCTAACAACATTTTAGGATTAGAAAATGTTAGTAATTACAACACCAAGGTTCACAATTTGTATAGCTTATAAATAGGACCTTCATTGTTTGACGTGTTGCCAAAGAATATATTAGGTACTCTCCGAGTTACTAACTAGACGTGTTAACAGACTGTATTATGTCAAACAAATCATTTTGTCATAGACGCGTTAGGACGCGTTACTATACTCTTTGGGAACCTACAAGTGTAGAAATGAAGATTTTATGTATTGTGATATTGAATTTGATAAGTGAGTGTGTGCATTTTAATTTATATTAATTATTACTGTGTTTGGAAATAGAGGAGCTCGTGGCTAAGTTATAACACCCGCAGGAGTCGATCCATCAGGTTAAGGTCCGCTTGCCGGGGTTGGTCCGTTGATGGATGACATTTTTAGATACCGAGACTCCTCCGTTCCTCGGAATAAACTGTTAAGCCATCATTCCCGGATATCATTCTTGGATCTTTGACAGTCGTTACGGGTCGTCAGAAGCCCGAAAGTCTGACAACCAGTCTTACCAAGGGGTATCGTATTACCCAGTTACTGGGTTGTGGAGGTCAGATAGGAAGTCGATCCATGTAAAATACTGGTATTCAGCTGCATCCGGTTAGACTGGAAGCCGACCCCATCTTAGTTGGGAAAAGGCTAGGCAGATTGATTGATTATTGTTTGGAAATTTTGGAATTAGTGCACTATTTTATGTTACAGAACTGTTCAGTCTGGAACTGTCAGTGTACAACCTCCCTGAATTAACTGATGATTATAGGTACTAACCAGAGGATGTGAGACTGATCTCTTGTTTGTGTTGGCATCACCATGTGTAATGTGTAGCTTATTTCTTCCCCGTAAAATACTTTAGTAAATAATAACACATAACATCACGCGTTCTATCCTCATAGGGTTAGGCAGAGATGTACCTACTAGTACACCACATGTCGCCAGTTATGTTCAACTCATGTAATAGGGGGCGAGCCTATTGCCATCAACCGTGCACAACCCCAGAATCCGGGCTGCTCCTGATAAGTTCTTGCCCTAAATCCAGGACATCTTGATCAGCAGTAGCGATTGCGACTGCTAGACCAACGAGGCATAAAAATAAGTAAAAGCCTCTTATTATGAAGCACGAGCAATGGTCACCACGCTTGCTCAAGGCGGATTGATAATTTAAGACTTATAATAGTTATATGTAAGTACAGGTTTCCTCAAGATGTTTTCCTTCTTAGAAAGTTTGAATCCACAACTTCGTGCATGAGAGGCAACGGCATAAGAGCGGTTATACAGAAAGTCGGCAACTGTCAAATATTTCGCTGTTTTTTATTAATTTTGCGATATTACTGTATGAAAATAATAAATATGGCTAACTAGTAAACTAAAATATTGATTATGAAATGCAATAATTAATATCGTAATACCGAATATTTAGATTTATTTGGAAACTTTCCAAATTTTATGCCTTTTTTAAACCTAAAACGGTTTACAACTTCAGAATCAGTATTATAATTGCTATTCATTATTGATATTTTAGTTCTCTAGTTAGCCATATTTCTTATTTTCATACTTTAGTAATATTGCAAAATTAATCAAAACAGGACTGCCTCGTTGGTCTAGTGGTCGCAAGCGCTACTGCTGAGCATGAGGTCTTGGGTTCGATTCCCGGGTCGGGCAAAGTGTTATTGGGTTTTTCTCTCCGAATTTCTCAGTAGCAGCCCGAAGTCTGGATTTGTGCCCGGTTGATGGCAATAGGCTCGCCCCCTATTATATGGGACTTAAACATAACTGGCAAAATGTGGGTGTACCTACTATAGGTACACCTCTGCCCAACCCTTCGGGGAAACAAGGCGTGATGATATGTTAATCAAAACAGATAAATATTTGACTAATTTGCGACGTTGCCCAATTTTTGGTTGAACGCTTGCCATTCTTTATTATTAATATTTTTCAGGTGTTTGTATAGTAGAGGCTTTACCCCCTAAGGATATAACTACGGTAGATATTGTGCTAAGCGGTCTCCAGAACCAATCTTGGAGTGAAGAAGAAATACCATGTTTCGAACAAACTTTAAAAGTCTTGACCAATGTGCGGAATTACACTGTTTGGGCAGTTTGGAGTAAGTATAAGATAGATAATATAAAACGTGTTCTTTTTGATATCTCAGTATTATGTGGCCATGTCAAAGAATCAACTGAAATTTTTCATTTTTAATACAAAATAATTCGACAAAGTCACGATTATTTAGGTAAAACACCTTTACGTGAAATATAAAAAAAATACTATATATTTACAATATTTTTAATTCAGACTATTTTTGTCCATAAAAAATATATTATGACAATATCGCATTATCTTAGCTTTAAATATGAATGATTGGTTTGAATGAAAATGATTTACTGGTACTTATCAATGAAACTAAGATACACACATCGAGAATCGTAGTGTTGTTATCTTCAAAACTATGTATTTTTGGTACATTTGTTCAAGATTTTTGTATTGTTTTTGCAGCATTTAAGCGTATAACCTTAGAGTTATGGCACGTCTTTTTGGAATGCCAAAATAACAGCATTTTACGTATCACAAAGAAAACTTATTTTTTCTCTCTTCCCGTTTATTTGTTCACTTTTTTCTCCGAAACGGGTGGGCCGATTTTGACGGGAGTTTCACTGGCAGATAGCTGATGTTATAAGGAGTAACTTTTATTTTTATAAAAAGAAAAAGGGTTTATGCGGGCGGAAACGCGGGCAGCAGATAGCGAAATATAAAAATTTAAAAACGAGGTTTATTAATTAATTACAAAATCATTTACGCAGACTAGCATTCTTTAATGAGCTTAATCTCGAAAAGCTTGCTAGACCGTCGTTAATGATGATAAGTAATATTTTTGATGAACAAGAAGATTAATTATGTATTTTCATTAATCTGGGGAGTTTGCAGGAAGTGGTGAAGGGCGAGAATTTCAGGGGACTATTTTGTATAATTTTGACGTTTAATAAATGCTGATTCTCAACCTACAAGTTTGACTCAATGACTTAATTTTGATTGTTGAATCATTAACAAATGAGACACCATATAGAGCTCGTCCATTTAAAAATAGTGGGGTGCGTCATTTCAGCTTAGACTTCTACATGCCAATTCATTAATTAAAAACTAACCAAAACTCATTTCCACTTTTTTCCAGTATGGAATTCGATGCATCATCCAGTTGGTACCTTTTACGGATCTGAATACAGTCTTGGTAATTACGACCAATGTTTAAATGTACCTTCAAGGGCTGCTGACCCTACAATCGTCACTCAATATTGCCTACTTGATGTAAATTTGACTAGTGAGAAATATGAGGGAGGTGATCGAAATGTATTGGGGTCTACTGGTCCTTATGTTACAGTAAGTAGATAAATTTAATTCTGAACTGTCAATATTAACATATTGACTGCCCCGTTGGTTTCGTGGTCGCAAGCACGACTGCAGCGTGGGGTCCTGTTCGATTCCCGGGTTGGGCAGTGTTATTGGGCTTTTCCATTAGGAATTTCTTAGTAACAGCCCGGAGTTTGAAAGTGGGCGGTGTGATACCCCCGTGCCTCCGAAAGAACGTTAAGCTGTTGGCCCTGCGCCTGATCTCTCTCCGGTCGTATCGGATTGCCATCCCACCGGATTATGAGAGTGAGGGAAGAGATACATCTGTGTCTGCGCGCACACACTGCACTATAAAATCTCCCGCACCGAAGAAGGCTGGTTTCCGCTGAGATTGGTCGCAATGGCCAAAATTCGGTCTAAAGGACTATCATTATTAATATTGCTAAAACCGTGTACAATAATAGACTCCAATAAAACAATGATCAAGCGTTTGTCTCTATCGACTTCGAAACAGTTAAGTCCGATTTCAGGATCAAATGGAGTCTAAGATCTGTTTAGAAAAGATTGTACCTACATATTAAAAACAGTGTTCGTATTCGTATACCCTCATACCAATACATCTCAGTTCTATGAAACTCATATCCTTACTACAGATTCAACTTAAGAAAAAATCTCGAACATTTGCAGATCAAAACCCCCATAGGCAGAAACCTAAACAGAGTCATCTGGGGCACCTGCCTACCATCCACCTGCAAGGCTGGTTCTATTGCCAAGATCATGAAGACCATATACCTGGCCAACCCTCTAACTCCATCAGTGCCTGAAATTACTGTTAATTCCTGTCAAGTTGCTGGGGAGAAGACGGAGTACAGTTTTGGATTTTATGCTTTTATGTAAGTTCCCAACAAGATGTGCTAGTTTGGCATGAAACGCAACAGCATCCTTATATAGATAGATAGTGCAATCCACAACGACGCGCCCCACTCCGCTCCGCTCCGTACTAAAGTACAGCTTACAGTACAGTAATCGCGGAGTGGGGCGCGTCGTCGTGGATTGCAGTATCTGTAATTATAAAATTACCAACCACTACGTTTTAATAACTACGTAATTTGAATGTCTACTACGTTCATTACTGGCGTATATGAATTACCAAGATTATTTCGAAAAAAAAACTAAATGTTCATGTAATATAACACCTTTGCTTTCAGAACACTCATAATCATGCTAATAGCTGCATCAATTCTTGCGACATGGTATCTTCAATACTCAACCACAAAATCTGGAGGTGAGTCCTATAAAATATGTTAAGTAGGTACATAAGGTGCTTTAAGGCATCCTGCGAAATTCATTTCTTTTGCAATTTGCAGGACAGTGTGGTTGGATGTTGATCAAAATATGATTCGTGACCATAACAAATATGTATTTACAGAATTATTAGAATCATCAATAAAAGTCTCTAATTTAGAAATTGGCCTCAAATGTCATGACTTCATGGAATAGTCATTCAATAGGATAATTTGAAGTAAATAGAGTTATGTTGATGGTTTTAATGATTGTTATTCTGTAAATACATGCTTGTTACGATCGTGAGTCATATTTTCTACAACATAATACTAATCTGCAAATTGCAAAAAAACTGAAGTAATTTGAATTTCGCGGTCTACCCTGGCACTTTTGACTTAGGAACTTAAGATTTTGTAATTTAGTGAAGTTAAACCCTAATGTAATTTATAACCCTTAATGTAAGCAAAACCCTTAAGAGTCTAACACCACTTGAAGTTACTACATAACTTAAAACTACTATGTAACTTGGGTTCCTCATTTTTCCCAAGGGTAAAAAGTGACTAATTGCTCAGATACACGAGCAGCACGTTTACATTGGCAGCTGTCGACACTAGTCGGCGGCAGCCGTAGACGCGTCGCCGTCAGCGGCTGTCGGCGACAACGTGCCGCCGCTCCTGTGTTTTAGTACGTGCTCAAATACACGAGAGGCGCATTGCCGACGGCAGAGATAGCTGCAGCCGTCGACACTCGTGGGCGGCAGCCGTAGATGCGTTGACGCTTCAACGACTGCACTTGGCTCTGCCGTTGACAACTTGCCTCTCGTCGAGCACTTAAATGCCAAATGAAGTTGCTGTATAAATAACTAAATCCGAAATCCCATGATAGGTTTAATTCGCAGTGTCCGGAAAAGTACTTACGATCAGACAAATTCAATCATCATCGTTTCAGCCGAAAGATGTCCACTACTGGACATAGGCTTCCTCTAAACGTCACCACTCCGATCAAGCCTGTGCTTCTGACATCCAGAATAATAATAATTCAATTGTGTGACAAAATTCCTCTAGTCAGTCCAAAAGTCTTTCCAAGGGGTATGTGCTACCCGCAATACCTAGCTGGGTTGTGGAGATCAGTTATGAAGTCGCTTCATGTAAAATACTGGTATTAAGCTGGTTAGACTGGAAGCCGACCCAACATAGTAGGGATGAGGCTAGGCAGATTGATCTAATAGTGGAACAGAATTTGATATATCTCCAGATGAGTTAGGTAGAACTTATCCAGGGGCGGTTTGACAGCCCTTACACTATTTTTTATCACCTTGTTAAAAAACCACTGCAACATTTTGTTGTTCTTAAAAAGATTCCGTTTTCGTTTTTAAGGTTGGAAATAAAAAATAAATAAAAAGTAAATAAAAGTAAAAAAAAAGTAATCTCAGCCTACTTTTGATTTCAGTAATACATGGCATAGCAGACGCATTCTCTATGAAACGAAATTGGACATCATTGACCAAGAAATCAAACGAGGAGATAGGATTCCTAAATTTGATAAAAGTGTCTCTAGCAACGCTAGCTGTTGGCATACATACTGCTTTCTTTGAAATTATAGGACCTATTAGCAATGGATTGTATTTTGATGAGGTAAGTTTACTTCATTTGTTGACCATCATTATTTTGTTAAGTACCTGGTACTTGTTGAAAGACCTACAATGTCCTTCCATACCTAATAACACTGTTATTTGAAAATATTGTAAAAGCCAATTATTATATTTTTAAAAGAGTAACCGTGGTGTTTCTTGCCGGCTCTTCTGCGTAGGAAATGACCAATTGGAACCGTGCACCTAGTTTCTGACGATTCATAAGTGCCCATGTAGGTTTATGTGAAATAAAATATTTTGAATTTGAATTTACCGTCATGGCAATAAAATTAATAAAACAGAGCCTGAAATTAAGGCTGATATTGACTTCTTATTCTAAACAAATTTATTATATTTCAGGTATATTTGGAAACCAAGAATCCTTTTCAAAATTTGTTGAAGCATTTAGATTTAATAGTTGACAACTTTCTTTTGGTGTCAGGACTGTTACTCGTTAAAGGTTTGATGGAGAAGAAGAAGTCACCAATGGTTGCATTGACTAACCGATATTTCAGGTAAGAATAATAAACAAAATATATATTTATATGAAGATCCATGGGTGATTTCAAGGTGATCTAAAAAGGCAAAAATTAAAAAAAACTTGACACGATTTTGTACAGTAAAGATAAATCCCATTTAATAGTTTGTTATTTACAAATTAAAATAACATAACATCACGCCTGCCATGTTGTCCCCGAAGGGTGAGGCAGAGGATTACCTATTACACCCATGTTTAGCATATTTAAGTCTCATGTTATAAGGGGCGAGCCTATTGCCATCAACCGGGAACAAATCCGGGCTGCTACTGAGACATTCCTACTGGAAAAACCTAAAAACACTTTGCCCGACGAGGGAATCGACCACAAGATGTCATACTCAGCAGTAGCTTGGGTTGCGACCACAAGAAATAATGATCTTTAAAATAATTTCCAAGCACTATTTTTAATAATTTTCTGGAAATATTTGACCTAATTTGATTTTCTAGCGATGGTTCTTAGACATGTTTTATCAAAATTGGTCCAGCCGTTTGAAGATTATCAGCTCTTTTCTAGTTGATTAATGGATGCAGTGAGCGTCTTCCACAGGTCTGATCGATTTGAAATTTGGTATTCTGTTACTTCAATGATATTAGAAGAGTAACCTTGAACTGATGCTGCAGCATCATCTGGAATTTGCAGGATACCCTGTCCCTTACCAACTTGCAGCACAGGTATCGTGTTTGGGCTCATTGGAATGGTCTCAGTGATTAGGTTATAGATAGATGATGAGCAGGGTCTTTTGATGGAGTAGGAAAGAGAAATGAGGAAATGTTTGGTCGGGGATTTTTTAAATTTTAATTTATTTTCACTTGTTTCAGGTTTACAGCTTCATTCGCAGTAGTTATGTTCTACATGGTGTCAGTATCCATGTATACAGGCGATGGTCCGTTTTGGCAGAAGTTCGCTAGTAAAGAACAACAAGTTTGTGCTGATAATTGGTGGCTTGGCCTTCTGATGCTCAGTAATTATGTAAACAGCGAGAATATTGTGAGTGTGACTAAATAAATGTGCATGAAAATATAATTTAGATTAGGTTATATTCAACATTTTAATTGTGAATTTTTACTTCTTACAAAGTGAATGATTGCTTACATTGCTTACTCTTCTCATACAGAGAAGTTGCCTTCTCTGTTCTTGCGATCATAATCACCACGCTTGCTCAAAACGGATTGGCTCAGACTTATGTTAAAATTATAAGTTCAGGTTTCCTCACGATGTTTTCCTTCACCGATGGCAGTAATATCCATGATAAACTCAGAAAGTACTATCAAAGAACTTCATAACTAAGCAGTTTGAAAACAAAATCCCGTGCACACGATGACCACTGTTACCGCCCCGGTTTTGTAGCGGCCGAGCGCTGCACGTAGATATAGTCCTTACGGTGTATAGATATGAACTTCTTCGATGGTACTTAGGAATTATTTTCTATACTTTTTTGTTATATTTCAGTGCCTTTTAGTAAGCTGGAACATACCGTGTGACTACCAGCTAGCTATAATGGGGACAGTATTGTTCTTAATATGGCAGAAGAACAGGAAAATGGGACAAGTTGTTACTACTATCACAGTAGTATTAGCTTTACTGATACCTGGCTTTGTTACATACTGGAAAAAACTGCCTGGAATGCTAATGTTTCACAATTTAGGGTAAATAAAGTTTTTTTTTTTCTTACATAAACTTACGCCTCCTTAACATGGGGTGGGCAGAAACTACAGAATGCAACCTGCTACGACCTTTGTCTTCATTTTTAGGGCTTCGTACCTCAAAAAAAAAAACGGAATCCTTATAGGATCACTTCGTTTTCCGTTCGTCTGTCAGTTTGTCAAAACCCTTTTTCTCAGGAACGCGTGGAGTATCAAGTGGTCTACGGTCCCTTGGTGCTCTAAAAATCAAGATTCTAAGTCAACGCAATAAAAAAATACAGCCATTTGTGCGATATATTTTGATACCTACTCGCAAATAAATCAAAACCACAGTTGACCTGGCAATAAGCAGCCTCACAGCACAAATACAGGAAAAGTCTGAAAATCGTTATTTTGTAGTTTTATCACTCAATAAATATTCTTTTGCGATTAGAAACAACATTTGCAGTTGGCAATTTTACCGTGGTATATATCGAGTATGTGAGGACATGTTTTTCAAGTATAATGTTAAGTTTTTTTTGGGATATATTCATCTCAACTACGGAACCTTTCATTGTGCGTGGGGTTTTTCTTGTTTTTATATTTCTGTCCCTGATAGTACCTAATTTTATTTGACCAAAATATTTCTTAAGCTCTGGCTAAACTGAAGCGAATCCCGCACGGGATGCAGGACGAAATTCGCTCTTAATTATAGAGGCGTTAAACTGGCGCGAATAAGTGCATAACTTCCTAATCAATAAAACAATGTATGGAAATATAAGAAGATGCATTTTTCCGTTCACGTATTTCCTTTGATTTTTTCGTGGACTTCCATGCCCACGATATTTATCGTCACGTTAGAAATTATAAGAGCGCATATACGACGCGCGCAGTCGGGTCTCGCTTCCCACGTGGGGTTCACCCTAGTGTGGTCAGAGCTTCACTTCGTACATTTTAAATATTGCCCTGAAGGTTAAAAACAATAATATCAAACGTACATTTTCAGACAAATCCGCGACTACAGGACGAATGAAGTGTACTTGGACCCCTACATTCGCAGCCACACTCGCGCTGGCCCTTACCTTATCGGAATGGCTATGGGATATATAATGTCAGTTTATAAGCCTAATAACTACAGAAATGTTATTTCTAAGGTATGTACTAAGTAGCTACAATACAGGGTAAAAATCTGCTGTTCCCTACATTTATGTTTGCATAGCTCGTCAAAATGTAGGGAACGGATGATATTTTTTTCGCGATATCAGTGTAGGTCCCATAGTGAAAGTTGTTCATAATAACCCGTTAAAAGGATGCCCATGAATTCAATTTCACCCTGTATAGTGTCCCACTGGTGGGGTTTATGGTAACGTAAGCTGTGGACATTATTTATCCTGCAAAAACAAAGCTGGACATTGACCAAAACTGGTATAAGCATCACCGGTGGAGTTTCTTGCCCATTCTTCTCCATGCGAAAACTACCTTTTGGGAGGGGGCGACAAGTTTATTTTTATTTTTGTTGTACATTTTGACATTCAAGTGCCTTTTCTGTGCCTAATTGAAATAAATTATTTGACTTTGACCAATTTTGGTCTCTGTCTTTTCTTTGAGGGAATAATTAATCATCTGTCTTTTCCCCACTATGTTGGGGTCAGCTTCCAATCTACAGAATGCACCGTTCATGGAGTGACTGCCTATCTGACCTCCACAACTCAGTTACTGGTTAACATGATACTCGTTGGTATCCCACTGGTGGACAGACTTTCGGCTTTCTGGATACCCGTAACGCCGATCAAAGATCTACGAATGATGTGATTTATGGATTAAACAAATTATGGATTTTATTTTCCAGGTTTAGTTTAAAGTAGAATGTTCTCAAGTATGACAGTAAATATAACTCTTGTAACACCAGAAATAAATAAATAAAGCATCCGTTTATACCACGATACGAAACCTTTAGTAGATACCTACCTAATTATGTATAACAAAAAGATACTCTAAACAATCATTTTAGCGACCTTTAGAAATATTCAGACATACGGTTTTTCTCCTATTGATAATAATACAGGCATTGTTATCTATTGTTTATCAAGAAGACTCTTTCACACTTGTACGGTTACCAAAATAAAATGTCTGTATTTTCCCTTCAATACATGAAGGGTATGTTCTACTTGTGACTGCCTCGTGGCGGTCTCCAGCGTGAATTCTGACCCTAGGTTCGATTACCTTTTTATTATTAGGCATTTTTCAGTAGCAGCCCCTAGGATTTGAGCACGGTTACTGGTAATTGGCTCGTCCCCTATGACATGTACAGTAAGGAAAATTAACTGTTTATCATATTATCACACTTTATCAATTTGCCGTGTTGTAGTAATTTCATACAACTAACTGTCAAAGAATGACATCTGTGATTTGAATAAACTGTCAATTTTAGTTGGTAGTCAATTTACTAAACGATTCATTTTTCTGACTTTAACATAACTGGCGAATTGTGGGTGTACTTAAAATGATAAATCATTTTACACCTCTGTTGTCCCCTTTGACTTTTATAGGCACGTTATTAAATAAAGTTTCTTGCCCGTTCTTCTCCATAGGAACCTACTACGCTTTGGAATGGGCAACTAGCTTCATATTTCTGACTGACCGACTCCTTGACTATTCCAAAGTGCCTGTAAATGGTTTAATTGAAATAAATGCTTTGAGTTTAATGTGTACTAATTATTCTTTCAGAAACGATTGGTCATTCTGTTCGCAATGGCCTGTATAGTTACTTGGAACGTAGCGACAGAGCCACTATCATGGGTTACTTTGGAGTACGATCATCTAAGTTCAGCTTTATATGCAGTTTACAGCAGAAACCTCTGGGCGTTGTGTTCTTGTATTACTATTGGTCTTGTGGAGTACGGGGATATTGGTAAGACTTCAATAATAATAATTATAACAGCCTATTTGTCCCACAGCAGTGCAAAGGCCTCTTCTCATGCAAAGAAGGCGCGAGCATTGATCACCACGCTTGCTCAAGGCGAGTTGGCGATTTCAGACTTAAGCAATGTGTAAAAAAAAAACCCGTCCGATCCGAAAGGGTTACATAGATAATGCAATATCATTATCCCTAAAAGTAATAAAAATTCTAATTAAATTGAAAATGTAAAAAGGTATTGCTGTTTTAAAATCACATTTTTGGTACGAAAATTACCCCAAATTCATTAAAAATGATCAAATTTTCAACATGGGTCATAAGTTACGACTTGTAGTCACCCACTAAATGACGGCTGCCCGCGCCCCATGTAATAAAACGCTAAAATTTCCCATTGAATAAAAAAAGTTTTTCTTTTTCGGTTTTTGCTGAAAATTACCATATAAACAGACTCTCAGTACGATACCTAAAAACACCCTAAAAAAACTGCTGGGTACTCATTTAATCGTAACCTCATCCATCGCTTTTCAGGAGAGATCGAGGTCAAGAGCGGTCCCATTAATAAATAAAAAAATGCTGTTTAGTAAAAGGGATACAATAATCCGATAAAAATTAAGAGGTTAATTTGCTGTCAGAACGAGTTCTACAAGAATAGCTAAAACTGAGGCGACAAGTTATAGTCAGAACAAGGTTAAAGGTGTAATATATAACCAATGTGATGTTTAGTACTGTAAATCATGACTAGAGGTTATTCCGCAGAGACCTTTTATCGATAAATAATAATAACATACCTTCTTCATACGATAAATAATAATAACATTTCTTCTTAATAAACCATGGCATTCGGAAACAAAGCATGGTGATTGAAAATTATGAATATGTCCTGGGATGTAATATTTAAGACGCGACTAAATACCAGTGACCTTGAGTGGTTAGCTTGCGTGTTCTGTACTGAACTCACGCAACGCGTCATACGTCCATCTAGCAATAAAGTCGCCCATCAAGGAGCGCTGTCCCAAATTAGACGCATTATTAATTTATTATACATAAAACAAAAGGTGTTTTAATAAAACAAGTATATTAAAAGATAAACAATGAAATTATCTTCAAAATGGTGAAGGTTTCAGAAAATTTTGGTAGATAGTTTTTGCGTGATTCTCAGTTTTTTTTATCCTCGTTAGACATATCTTTACAAATTAATTACACTATGTCCTATAATATTAATCTAAAATATTCACATTTTACGTTATTCAAAAAATGCTCTAATTTTTACATATATTTTTTCCAAATCATTAACACTACTGGTTTAGACGTGATCTTCAGTATAAAATAGTTAAAAGTCATTTATTCTCGACTTATTTTTTAAAATCATTGACACGACGTCGAAGCGTTATATTAAAATAATCACCTCTTATTCATAATAAAGGAAATCACTATTGTTTTTGGGTTTCATATGCTCTTCTTGGAACTACCTATTTCAGTAATTATTTCATAATAGGTAGGCATAACCATATTTGATTTTCATTTGTTTTTTTTTATTTTTCAGCTTCCATACGCAAATTCACAAGCTGGCATGGGTTTACAATAGTGAGTCGTCTCACCTACGGAATTTATTTGACGCACTCACTAATCTTACAACAAAATACGTATTCAAGGAGGAATCTGCAGCAGTTCGACATGGTATATTCTCAGGTTTGTATATTTAACCTCATTAGGTTTTATTTAATATTTTTAAGACCCCACAATAGGTTTTTTTTTCTAGGTTCACCCCAATGTTCACAAACTAACTATTCTAATCCTTCCTATCTTATATTAGTAGTGATTTTGTTTGTTTGTTACGCTTTCACGCTGAAACGGCTAAACAGATTTGAATGAAATTTGGCACATAGGTAGACCATGACCAGGGCTAGAACAAAAGATACTTTTTATCCTGATATTCCCATGGGATCGAGACTTAAGCCTCATACAGACTGGGGGACGCGACACTGGTAATTGTTCTATCATGTAGTTTATTCGTTTTTATTTTTTATTATTATGACTCTCACGACGTTTTCACGCAGCTAGTTCATTATATTCGTGTTTAATAATATTTTTAGGATGCATGATGGGAAATATTTGCGGTTCGATTCAATACAAATGCCATTCTAATTTCTGCTAAGCAGTTACCTACTTACAGCTGATGGCGATTTGGACAGACTTATCAAAAGAAAGTACACTTTTGATCTATAAATTCCAATATTATGTGTGTTATGTATATTTGTTGACGATTTTCTATTTTGTTCAGTATCTGGTACTTGTTGAAATACCTACACTGTAGCTGTCCTCCCGTACCTATTAACACAGTTATTTTAAAATATTGTATAAGTCAATTATTTTTAAAAGAGTAACCGTGGAGTTTCTTGCCGGCTCTTCTCCATAGGAACGGACCAATTGGAACCGTCCACCTAGCTTCTGACGTTTCATAGGGTGCCCATGTAGGCTTATGTGAAATACTTAATATATTTTGAATTTGAATTTGTTACAAACTTAATAAGACGTTGTATTTTCAGGTTGTGCATAGCTTTGGTGTCACGACGCTATCTATAGTATTTGCTACTTTATTATGGATGTTTGTGGAAGCACCCCTGAATAATATCATCAACCTAGTCATCAATTCAGGGTAAGTGATAAGAAGACCAACTGCTTTTACCTACCTTTTATCACCGCCTGCCTAGGCAATGTCGGGGTAGGCTTCCAGGGTAACCGGAAGCAACTGAATACCCGTATGTATTTTAAATGGAGTGACTTATTTACTTAGTCATAGTTATATAAAAAATCTAACTACGGCAAAAAGTCACCTACAAAGTGGTAAGACACCACAGACACAAATAAAAAATATATATGAGTCACACGGCATAAATGAAACAGATTACGTGTTACTCCTGATTTTTAATTTGTCTGTCCATGATGTCTTGTTTATACCTTTTTGTATGACTTTTTTGCAGTAGTTGGGTTTATTTTTATAAATTTTAATTTTATTTAAATTATTTTGGGGTCATAATAACATAATACATATTATATTTTTGAAATGTGCTATTTAAGCGCTTTCATTTATTACCCGCATGGCACCTTTATTTTTATTATTTTTGGTCATGAGTTTATGTCCTCCAAAAGGCGCCTTTTTAAATTTAATGTAACATCACATAGCCTATAAACCAGCATGATATTTTTAGGGGGTCAAAAATGCAGTATGAATCTTGAATTATGAGTTGAGAAAATCTGTTTTGTTTTGTTTCATCGTTTTTAGATATCGAACCACAACGTCTGTGAAAAAAATACACAAAAGCTCTAGTCTACGCTGACTGCGGTCGACGACCCAACAAAAAAAGTCGCATTTTTTTTTGTCATGTTTATATATCTATCGATACCCTTCTACGACTGCGGGGTTTCGCTAGCCAATTTAATTTGACCCTGTATAAATACCTATAATATCTGTAATAAGGCTCCAGTAATTTATAACAAAGTACCTAAAAGTTGGAGGGAACTACCTCAATCTATGTTTAAAAAAAAACTTCGCACTTTTTTGGCCAGTATACTTCTATCGCCAGACCATATTATAGCGTTACTGAGTTCCTTAATGAAAAGGAATTTGACTTGACATAAATAATTAGATTCTTTTTTTTTTGTTTTTTGTATAATAATGTTCATTTACTCTCTAATTTTAATAACCCATTAATAATTAATTATGACAACTTTTAATATTGGTTAAATTGTATAAATCTATTATTTTGCCCGTCACGTAGTGACAAACATGTTTGCCTTTTACCTTCCTTTATCATCTTGTATGCACTTTCTATGTATGTACACACACATGTTTATGCAAATAAATTATTATTATAAGTTAATTAAAGATATTCAAAATGTCAGAAAAAAGGGTCAGGTTCTGGTTTGACCTTTTTGCGTTTGTGTTATTTCTTTGCGTCATGTTTACCGTAATTATTCGTATTTCCATTCCTTATTTTTTTGTTTTTAGATTTTACAATCTTATGGTAATTATCATAATATCATCATAATTCTAATGCCTTTATCCCAATTTATTAAAGAGTCAGCATAACATGTCTTTTTCTTCCATACTTCTTTATTAGTCGTCACCCTGCCAGCCATGTCATCTTTCACATAATCCATTAATATTTTAATAATATAAATAATGTAATTATCATATTATATTTTAGTAGTATATCGAATTTGCCTAAAAACCGAAATCGAACTGAACCAATTGTTTTATTAATGACATAATGAATGCCAAATAAAAGATTAAGGATCAAAACTTGTCACGAGAGACCGTTTTTTTTACATTTCGCCAGTCTTATTTAGGTCCCATGTAATAGGGGGCGAGCATATTGCCATCAACCGGGCACAAATCCAGCGGTTGCGCGCTGCTACGGAGAAATTCCAGATGGAAAAATGAACAATTTATGGCAAATAAAAGATTAAGACTCTCTGGTAAATTTGGAAGAACCGTGGCATCCGTCGGAATATTTACGACTGATCCATGCTCTAGTTTTTTCCATCATATGGCGGGGAAACGTGGTGCATTAAAAGCCACGATAGCAGTAAGATGGATGCTTTCAAGATGTGGTGTTGCCGGAGGCTACTACGTATACCATGGGCTGCCATGAGATCGAATGAATCCATAGTGAAGAAACTTAACATCACCAAGCTATCTACAATATGCCAGAAGCGTGGCCTTAGCTTTTTCGGGCATGTTATGCGTTCAACTAAGCATGGTTTGGCAAGGCTTATCATATGATACAAGGCCGGGTGGAAGAAAAACGCGCTCAAGGCAGAGCACCAGCAAGATGGTCAGAAGCAATCAGGAAGTCTGTTGGAGGCAGCATTTACCGAGTGGCCCTCACTGCAGAAGACCGTATTGGATACGCATCGTATGTGTTCGCGGTTCTCAGCATTGAGGAAATGCCGAGGAAGAAGAAAAGATTAAGGCCCAAAACTAGTCACGTGAAGCTGTTACCGTGCGAGTTGACAGACTCGGCGGTCATTGTGCCGATATTTTAATCTAATGGCCAATCGAACTGCCGAGTGTCGACCAACACCTTAAGAGCTCTCATTTGGTCAACGACTTATGCAGCAAGAGGTTTTTTTTTTTGTACTTGAATTTGCAAACGAACGAAGCAAAAGGAGAATGTAAGGATAGTAGCAGGTGGCGTTCTGTAGTTTCTGTTTTGCCGATGCAGAAGGTGTTAGTATATTATATGTATGTTTATGTGTTGTATTTTCAACTGCTAATTGTGTTCCTGGGTTTAATCCTCAGGTTGGGCCAAGTCTTATTGGGTTTTTCTATAGAAAAAATGTCTTAGTAATAAACCATGTGTCTGACGTGATTACTCAACGGCAAAAATGACGAACTTTCAAACATTTATGTCATTATTATGAATTAATTTTTTAAATCAATTAATTCTTAGAGATAACCTTTGCTATGTAAGAAACTCATGTGTAAAATTTCATAGGTTCTTCAAGACGCAGCGGCTTAGGCTGTGCGTGTCTGTTAGTGTATTAAAGTTTTTTATTAAGTAATATATATTCCCTGTCGATGACAATAGGCTCGTAAATGTGTGCGTACTATAAATGCCTATACCCGTCCGTGAAATACTGGCGTTATGTTAAGAAATAAGTCTGAGATACATACTGCTAGGTTCCCAATGACATATCAGTAGATTTAACATAATATTTTTTTTATCCGTCAGGTAAACAATATTGGACCCGTATTTTTTCTTTTTTTACGTTATTAAAAGATTACGGCAATACATTGAGTTAAAGTGTGGCATAACGTCACTCCCCGGTAGATTTTATGCTGACCTGTGACGTAGCGAGCTCCTACTCCCAAACTTTAATGCGTTTTATCAAAACCAGTTTTTATTAATATGATAAAGCAAAAAACACGTATCTAATATTTATTTATTATCTGACGGACGGAATAAATAGTTTTTTTTTTTACCCTAGTCAATCCCTATTATCCTTTTGTCATCTATTTAATTTTAAACTTGACATTTCAACTTGTCCTTGTCCCATGTTACGTGGGGTCGGCGCACCCCGTTTTCTTTTTCCACTCTCCCCTATCAATCGTAACGCTATCATTCACTCCCTTCTCTTTTTGGATTCACGCTGAACTTGTTCTTATGTCATAATTATCTTCTCGAGAAATTAATATAGGTACTGATACAAAATTTTAGTAAAGTTTAATGAAAGTAATAAAAACGTTTAAAAATAAATCAATATTTATTTACAGATCAAAAGAACAGTCTCGGAACCAAAGGACCAAAGAGGAATTGGAAACAACCGGTTTTGAAGAAGCTACTCCCAAAATAAAACAGTCATGATAAACAACAAAAACAGTCTGTTTATTAATCCGCCCGCGCGCCCTCTCTTCGCACGTTTTAACGACTTGTCAAAACATCGAGATTTCTATATTATGTCTAACGTTAATAATAATGTTTTATACACTTAAACCTTCCAGAATAAATTATCTAAATGACGGTAAATACCATATTATCAAAATCTGTTGCGGAGTTTAGAAGAACAACGCGGTCATACAGACAGACACGAGTAGCGACTTTAATCCTAACTAATATTATAAATGCGAAAGTGAGTTCGTTTGTTTGTTACACTTTCACGCTAAAACGGCAGAAAATATTTGGATGAAATTAAGTCAGAATCAGAATCAGAATCTTTATTTGTTAAACATATGTATTTACATATTGGTGTTAGTTTAACATATTTGAGCGCTATGTTTTGCCGTGTAGGCATACAAATTTTAAAATCAAAATAAAACAAAAATACTTAAAAGCTAAATAAAACAATCAATAAACAACAAGACTAAAATTAAACAAACAAATTAAATTAAAAATTATCATTTATAAAATCTTGAACAGTATAATAACATTTTTCTCTTAATTGAGCGGCAAGAACTTTCTTAAATTTTGTTAATGGCATGTTTTTAATACTATCAGGTATTTTGTTGTAAATTTTCGAAGCCATTCCAAAGAAACTTTTTTTCATCAAAGCGGTTCTGCAATTTATAACGCACAATTGATTTATGTACTGAGAGCGCATTGGAGTTTTTTTTTATATCAGAAATTTTTGTGAAAAGGTGTAAATTAATAAGTACATAGGTACATACGTCATAAGTACATAGGTAGACCATAACCTGGAGAAGGCCATAGGATACCATTCATCCCGATATTCCCACGGGATCAAGACTTATGCGGTATGTATATCTTGTAGTTTTAATGTGTGACCTTAGTTCCATTTTCTGAATTCATTGACCTTGTAACACGATATAAATATAACTTACATAATAATTATTGCTGTCGTTTACCTGGCACCTGCCCTTATGTAGGTGAAAGATATGCAGAGATGGAAAGATTATGGACTGCGTGAAAGATGATACGGCTAGAAAGGGGGTAATAGAGATGACGACTAATAGATAAGTCCAGATCTGCCTAGCCTTTTCCCAACTATGTTGGGGTCGGCTTCCAGTCTAACCGGCATTCTTTGTCCTTATCGGACGGCGAGCTACCCATTGCTTACCGTCCGCAAGCCCGCGCCTGCGGCGGCCCAGGGCGTCTCCTGCGGCGGAAATACAGGTTTTGATTGAAATATGGAAAACCCCAGTGGAAGGTCAAAATATTATTTACCTCGTAGTTATCCTCGTTTAGACTGTTTTTTGGTATTTTGGAGTACTTGGGTTGTGTTTGGATACGTTAGCCGCTTAAGGGACCAAGGCTAGAAAAATCCTTTTACAGGGTGGCAGGGACTGTTGTTACAGGGGCACACAAAAAAAAAATGCTGATGATTTTGACCGCGTAGGTAGGTAGGTATTGAACTTTTCTATGAAACAGCTGTTTTTTTTACATAACCGACGAAAAATTTCAACACATATGGGGGTTTAAATTCATGTACTGTACGGTACGGTATCAGTTTTCGCATCGATGCCCCTGCCACCCTGTATCTATACAGGGGGGAAGGGACACCGACGCGAAAACTGATACCATGGATTCAGTACATGATTCTGAAACGTCTTCCGTTGAAATTTTTCGCCGGTTATTTTAGAAAAAACAGCTGTTTCATAGAAAATTTCAATACCTATGCGGTCAAAATGTATGGAACAGCAGATTTTTTTAATAACCGACGGAAAATTTCAACGGAGTACGTTTCAGAATCATGTACTGAATCCATGGTATCAGTTTTCGCGTCGATATCCTTCCACCCTGTATAATATACTAACAAAAATGAAGAGTTCGTTTGTTTGAGTGCACTAATCTCTGCAACAGAAATAATGCTAAGCGAAAACGACGAACGACGATGCGACGCGGTGGGTCGAGGGAGCAAGAAATTTCACGCGGACGTCGCGGGCAGACGCTAATAATAATATACAATATGGCAAGCGACAACGGGACAGAGCTGACGGAGATGGCGGGATTAGTTTGCCTCCTTAGAAAAAGACTTCCGATTCTTAATAAAAATGAGAGAGTAAAGAGGAAACAGTTCAGGATTTTATTATACGACTAGCACTTTGAGCGCGGCTTCGCTCCCGTGGTCTTTCCCGCGGGATCCGTTATTTTTCCCGGGATAAAAAGTAGCCTATGTTACTCCCTGAAAACTAAGCTTTCTAATGGAAAAATAATTTTTCAAATCGGTCCAGTATTTTCGGAGCCTATTCAATACAAACAAACAATCAAATATTTCGTCTTTATAATATTAGTATAGAAAACTTTTAATCTTTGTTAATAACTAGCATAATTTTGATTTTAGGTCATGAATATCAAAAAAGTTCTTAAGAGGGAGGCGTGAAAATCAATTCGCTACAGTGTATATTAAAATATTGAGCGTAGTTTTGGAATATCCTTGGTTGGAGGGCAAAGAAATTCATTGAAATAGTTAAAATGTAAAATGTTTCTAGAATATTTTCCAGAGAAGTTTTTCAGTCAGGCATTCCTAAAAAAAGTTACATTTTGTAAAAAAAACTGTCTGTTTTAGGATTAAAAAAAATAACATAACATTACGCTTTTATTCCTTTTATTTTATTAAGGTGCACTTATGGCACACCCACATATCGCCTGTTATGTTTAAGTCTCATGTAAATTTAGCGATGTTTAGTAGCTGTCCTAGAGCTGTATTTTTTTTTGGCTTGTAACATTGTTCGTCACACAGGGACACTGATCGTCCAAGATACAGGTACTAACCTAGTTTAGAGGTCAGAGTTTCAATGTATTACTACCTAGCATAAACCTTTCAATGTATGTACTTCTACTATATCATTGTAATCGTTATTTAGGCTTTTCAGTTTAATAAATAAAAAAAATAAAAAAACCCATCACACACTTAGCTATAATATATATTTCTATTACGTCACTTAAATATGTGTATAGATAAAGTATAGCAAGGCATACTAATATATATTACGGTATATTAACCACAGACCAAATGAGGGCAAACTTATATATTATAATTTATAGTATACATGCTATAATATAACGTACAGTATATTAATATATATTATAGCTACGCCTGTGACGGGCTTAACAGGTGGTAAGCCTATTGCCATTAACCGGAAACGAAACCAGATTCATACTGAGAAATTCCAGATGGAAAAACCCAATAACACTTTGCTGGAACCCAGCACCTCATACTCAGCACTAGCGCTTACGACCACTAGACTATTTCCGACTAATCATATACAACAGGAAAAATATAAAATTTACGACCATAATAATAAATTCATTGAGACCTATATACATCTTAAAGGTTAAAACAACAGAGAATGAACGTGCGTCATATTTTTTTCCAAAAATAAGTGATTATTATTGAATACTTAGTAGAGTGACAAGTGAAAACGGAAATAAAACAAGATTGTTGAAGATTGAGTAAGATCTAGTAGAATTCTGTGGGTGACTCAATCAATCTGCCAGGCTTTCCCAACAATTTTGGGGTCAGCTTCCAGTCTTTTAGAGGTATTGTATGGAACTGGGTGTAAAGTTCACTTATCCTTTATAGAAAAGGGAAGATCCTCCGACCAGACGGGTGTTGTGTCTGGCGGGCAACTCGAGAGCGTTGGGAGCTTGTCAATGTCGATCGCGCGGTAAACTCTTATTGCGCGATTCAGGATTTGTGTGACGTCAGGATGTTGTGTGACCTCAGGATGCTGTGTGACGTCAGGTCTTTTTGATGCGTAGTTTGCATGTGGCGATGTTGCCGCCACATCCAACCGGATGAAGCTGAATACCAGTATTTGACATGGAGTGACTGTTATCTTACCTCCACAACCCAGTTACTGGGTAACTCGATACCCTTTGGTAAAACTACTTGCAGACTTTTGGGCTTCTGACTACCCGTAACGACTGTCAAAGATCTATGAATGACAGCCGGGATTAACGTGCTTTCTGAGACAACTGTTGTATAGGTAACAATAGGTGCTAAAATACTTTTTTTGGTATAATATCATGAGGAAAATTTTGAGTATAAATGTAGATGGCTCTTACTTAGAGTAAGGGAAGACCAAAGAAATGATGGATGGACTGTGTGAAAGAGGATATGGCTAGAAAGGATGTGACTACCAAGATGACGACTAATAGAGAAGTGTGGAAGAAGGAGACCTGCTGCGCTTAACCCAAATAAATTGACATAAGGGCCAAATTATGAAAGGACTTTTATTAAAAAATGAACATCAAAATAGTAACAATAATTATGGCGGACGTTTTTCGCCTAAAAGTAGAAACATAAACAAAAATCAAGCTAAGTAATCCTAAATGTACCGAGTAAAAGTTAGCTAATCTTACTAATTAGGTATAATAAGTAAGAGGATGTTTGAGTTTTAATCAAATTAACAACTGTGAACTTTATTTTGTGGGCTATGAAGGCATCTTTGCTTAGAAATGTTCTCTTAAACTTTCATATTAATTAAATTTGTTATAAGGCGTATTTAACTACCCGGATACAGTATGGTACGTCCGGCGTACTCTAGGCCTTCTAACCCGCTCCCTACCTTGATGTTATACCTTTTTATTTTGAGAACAGTGGAGGAGTGGTAAAAACACCGACTTACGAGCAGAGACCTACAGCTCTCAAAACAGTGAAGGAAAACATCGTGAGGAAACCAGCATGTCCTAGAACCAAACATTCGAAGACTTGTGACATCTAGCAACCAGCACTGGGCCCACGTGGTAGCTTACAGCCCATTACCTCTCGAAAAAAGGAGGTTTGTGTCCCAGCAGTGGATAATTGTAGACTGATTATGATGACCTAACTTGATGGCTGGCTAAATATAACACCAGTAAAGGCAAACAAGCGTCACCAAAACTTAGCACTATAATCACCTACTCATTCACTCACTCAATTTCTCATTTATTTTACTACATACATACATACACTCACGCCTTCTTCCCATGGGGGTAGGCTGAAACTACAGAATGCCACCTGCTACGATCCTTACATACTGCTTTTGCCTCGTTTACGTTCATACATCTGGTCATACACGCACGCCGGTATTTTCTCACCACTATATTACAAAAAAACAATTATTTCATGGACTGGTGCCTAAACTATGTATGCTCTAGGCCTGTATTTCAGGATACCCGATATCCTGAAGTACAGGCCTAGAGCTTACATAGTTTAGGCACCAGTCCATGAAATAATTGTTTTTTTTCTCTGCCCTTTTACAAAATGATACATTTTATTTTGTTATGTAGGTACTTGTACAACTTACAAGATAGAAAAAGAGATCACTATATATAATGACTGCCCCGTTTAGTCTCGTCCCGTGGGGTGTTGGATTCAATTCCCGGGTCGGGCAAAGTGTTATTGGGTTTTCCACCTGGAGTTTCTCACTAGCAGCCCGGAATCTGGGTTTGTGCCCGATTAATGGCAATCGGCTCGCCCCCTATTACATGGGAGATGAACCACCACTGTTTGTCTCTGCATCACCTAAAGGTAGACTGGTAGAAAATGCCTATGGCTATCTGTGCTTGTAGTATTAAATAAATAAACATAACTGGAAAAACGTGGGTGTACTATAGGTACACCTCTGCCTAACCCTTGGGAGAATACAGGCGTGATGTTATGTTAATGTGTATATTGATTGGATAGATCCCTAAAACATCAATATAGTTTACTAACTACATACAAGTTGGTAAAAAAGTTAGTGCCTAACTCACTCCCAAGTACCACATGAGTTTGTGGCACAAACCGTCCTTTTAACTGACACCTCAAATCAGACATTCCACAGTTTAGGAATGAAGCAGCAAGGATGTGGCTGGCTGGACTTGTTTGACCAATAGGGATGATGCCTGGGTCAAAAATAAGAAATTCTATTTAGTCCGTCAGTCAAATAATAAAAAAAAAATAGACACGTATTATTTGCTTTATCATATTAATAAAAAATGCCTCAGATAAAACGCATTAAAGTTGGGGAGTGGGAGTTGATACGTCACAAGTATGTATAAAATTTACATACTAGTGACGTCATGGGACATTATAACTCAATGTATCGCCGTAATCTTTTGATAACGTAAAAAAAGAAAAAATAAGTGTACTTTATAGACGGTGTCTAGTTTGTGTTACTTTTATTACTAACATTAGATATAAGCAAAATTCTTGTTACTAAAAACCTTGCCTTGCATATGGACTTTTTTGTCTGAAATAAACAATTTTTATTTATTTTATCTTTTCCCAAAGACTATAAAACCACTATTCTCTATGTTTTTTCCTAATCAAAATTACGGACAAAAAACATTTTTTTAATCATCATCCCTATTCAGTGAGTGTAACGTAGTCAGAAGATCTAAGAGTTAATATAACTGTAGGTAATTAGCGCTGTGCAAGCTGAATTGCACTATATTTTGTAGTAGCATATGTCGCTTTTTATTTAAATAATTTTGCGGACTGTCCCATCTGTATAAATCTGTGCTGACACTAACCACACAATCATGCATACTGATTATTAACAAGAAATGTCTCGCACACAATTGTATTATTTTTAATGTGGGATTTATAAATCTTTCCGTCTGCGTCAGTGTGACACTTTTCACTACGAAACTTTAGGGGCATGAGGAACAGGGTGTAAAGTTCACTCATCCACCATAGAAAAGGGAGGATCCTCCAACCAGACGGGTGTTGTGTCTGGCGGGCCGACTGCCCAACTGTTGATTTCGGATAGTCTTATCTATGTCGTTCGCGCGGTAAACTCTAATTGCGCGATGCAGGATTTGTGTGACGTCATGTCTTTGATGCGTAGTTCGTATGTGGCGGTGTAACCGCTACATCACTCCCCTCCGGAGACCGGAGGTCGATAGTGGGCTGAGTCTTGTATCTTGCGATGCTTCACAGTGCCAGCTAAGGTTCCAGTGAGTCGGAACCGGGTGCCGCGCAGTTCGCGGTGAGTCGGAACTGTCTGCGGTGATTGCGGCGGTTGTGGTGATTGAGGTGATTGCGGTGATTGAGGTGAAGCGGTGATTGCGCTGATTGAGATGATTGCGTTGATTGAGGTGATAGCGATGATTGCGCTGATTGAGATGATTGCGTTGATTCCCCAGTGAGTCGGGGTGATGAGGCTGAGGGTGATGACCAGGAATGCGCGTTCGCTGCATGCTGGTGGTCAGGATACCCGTTGAAGCCGAGGGTGCTGGCTGTCTGTGTGACTCGCCTCACGAAAGCTTGCGGGAGTGATGATGATGACGTCACGCTGAAGTAGTTGCACGAAGGCTGCGTTGACGTTCATACTCGTGGTCACCAATTTAGAGGCATGAGGAACAGGGTGTAAAGTTCACTCATCCACCATAGAAAAGGGAGGATCCTCCAACCAGACGGGTGTTGTGTCTGGCGGGCCGACTGCCCAACTGTTGATTTCGGATAGTCTTATCTATGTCGTTCGCGCGGTAAACTCTAATTGCGCGATGCAGGATTTGTGTGACGTCATGTCTTTGATGCGTAGTTCGTATGTGGCGGTGTAACCGCTACAAAACTACTGAACTAGTTCTTCGAAAATAACATTGTTTATTTTTTAATCTTAGATTTGATAATAAATTCATGCAACCAATACGTAGGTTTATACTAATTAATATTTGCAAGAAAGACGTCTATTAACGTGATTAAATATTTAAACACTTTAAGGCGTTTAAATATGCAAATATTTGCAATTCCATAAAAAAATTCAACATAAAAAAATGTCTAAGTATATGAGTTTAGTAAAACCTAAAACAGCTTGACATTTATAATTCCAACAGAGTTGCGTGTCAACATTATGTTTTTAATTTACAAGATGAGAAGCATGTGATCTAAGATAACAATGGACAACTATTTTCTTTACTGCATAAATAATTAAATATTTTTTATGTCAAAATAATACACTTAATTGTACGATTTAAGCATTTTTGACTGTTTAGTGTAACACGAGATTAATTTTATTCCTTAAACTTTAGGCTAAAATAACTTAATTGGAGACAACGTTACAAGTTTGTAAGTGTCCGTAAAAAAAAAAAAGAAAATGATGTTATTTTAAGAGTTTCACAAGTTTAATTTTTTTTTCAACAACCCCTGATTTTTTTAACTTCAATAATGGATACTTCTATAAGAATAGATGAAAGGTATTACAGGAAAAAATACAATAAATCCTGTGATTGATTTTTAAGCATCTAATAAAAATGAAGTGTGTCTAGTAAAATATCGCGGTATTCAATCTGCCTAGCCTTTTTCAAACTATGTTTGGTCGTCTTCCAGTCTAACCGGATGCAGCTTAATATCGCGGTAATAATTTATTAAAATCTAAAACAAAACATAAATTTGAAGTTTTTTGCCTATTAGCTTTTAGACCGTAGCAAGTGCAAATTAATAAAAATAAGGCCATTTCGAAATTTGCCCTGAGCAACAACTAAAAAAAAAATGCTTTGTCCCGACTCTGAGGTCGTAAACAAAATCAAAAGTAATTTATTCAGATTCCAATTTTTTCTGGCTCGAACGGGCCTGTCACAGTAAGGGTTAAGAGGTAGTTTTTTTAAGTCCAAATTAAGGCATTTTTCGAGTGGTTGGGTTGGGTATCCGATACATTCTAAATAAACATTTGTAGCAGCCGAAACTCCGTCTGTTATAATAAGCATGTTAACCAAACAATAGATTAAAATAGTAACCCGAGCCACTTAGCGTTCAGTTACAAAGGAATTGAACAACGAATAGACCCTATTGTTATCGCTCGGCGCGCACGGTCAAACAAATGAGTCATGATAATGTAAACATGTGTGATAAGAAAAAATTGTAGTTGGAGGTGTGTTCTTTTTATTTATTAATGTGAAATTATGTATATTTATGAAGATAAAACAAATACTTTTTCAAATAATGGTTCTATTTTGTAATTAGAACGACTTTTGTACAAAAATCTGGGAAAACCCCCCTAACTAGAATCGGTATGTTATTAGAAAACAAAACTGGACTAATACAATTAGAATGAGTTAGCTAATTTGATAAAGATTCCAATAATATAACTGGTAGCGAGATAACTGACTTAATTTCGGAGATATCGTCGACATCGCGCGTGACCACCCGGAAGGGCCCCAATTACCCTGCAAATTAATTTTAGAACGGAAGAGAGTGAACGTTAGTATTTTTTTTATTCTAAATATGAACCATGAACATTAAAACTATTCATTTCCATATTTTAATTTCCAGTAACGGTCTGTGGATGTCTACTAGTATTTTATAGGGAGCTCCATGAAAAGTCAGATTCAGCTGCATCCGGTCAGACTGGAAGCCGACCTCAACATAGTTGGGAAAAACCTAGGCAGATGATGATTTCCATATTTTATTTCATTAAATTATATAAAATATAAGTTTATTAAAAACAGTAGGTACTGGAACCCGGCTGTTTATATACCATTGCGTCCGTAGCACATGTTTTAGTTCCAAAGTAAAGGTGTCGCAGACAGGACATTAAAAGTGTACCATTAAAAAACTGTTAAAATGAAGGTGACATACATTGTCATAGAGATAGTTCTGGCCAGTTTTTTCTGTAAGTACCTTTCCTTTTGTTTTTTTTTTTATATCAATTTTTTTTTTATTTAAATATGTGGTCAAAAATTTAAGTAAGGTCAAGAAAGGAATAATATTATAAATGTTAGTATTAGTTTGTAAAAAAAATATATATTTAAGATTTTTCAACATACCTAAATAAAAATAAAAAACAGTAAAAAAATAATAAACGAAGAATATTGTAAACTAAATTGGTTTTGGTACAAATAATAAATTATTACTATTGAATGCCTCGTCGGTCTAGTGGTCACAAGCGATTCCCAGGTCGGGCAGTGTCTTTGGGTTTTCCTATCTGCAATTTCTCAGTAGCAGCCCGGAGTCTGGATTTGTGCCCGATTGATGGCAATAGGCTCGCCCCCTATTACATGGGACTGAAAAATAACTGGCGAAATGTGGGTGTACTATAGGTACACCTCTGCCCAACCCTTCTGGGAAACAAGGCGAGATGTTATGTGTTATGTTATAAATTAATGTAACAATCGAATTAACTTTTGACTGTAGTTGCAAAAATAGTATGAAAGAAAATATAATTGCCTTTTAAGGCCTAATTTTCCCATAGTCAATTGAACCGTTAAAAGATTTGCGTATTTTTTTTATTTTTTTATAACGTTGCCCCACACTATAAATGTCTCCTGTATTGTAAACAGCCAGACCCGGAACAACTACCTGTAGGTCATACAAATATTTGTTTCGTGCGGGAATCGAACCCACGACACGCAGCGCAGCAGTCAATCGCTTAACCAATGCGCCAACCATGTCATCTAATAATAATAATAATTAAGTGTTTTGCAATGACCGTTGTCTGTATAGGAAACGGTTATTCATTGGCTTAGGTAATATTAATACTAGACGTCACGGCTGGCGAAATGATGGTGTGGGTCGTAGGTTTGCGTCCTGAACGCACGAAATACGAAAAGAACGTTGAAAAATAATAGACCCGAAACAACTAATATTTCTTTGCTATGTGTTTGGGCATGTGATTAGTCTGTAAACACATGATATGATGATACCTACAGGAAAAAAATTGGAACAACATTTGATAATGAACCGGCCAAGTGCAAGCCGCACACGAAGGGTTCCGTACCACCGTAGGTACAATATTTAGCAAAAAAACGCCGACATGCTTCTTGTATGATTTTATTTTGGGAACCCTAAAAATATGTTGTGTTAAATATTGTAAGGTGGTACGGAACCCTTCGTGTGCGAGTCCGACTCGCACTTGGCCAGTTTTTTAGTTCAGTTCAATGAAAATACTAAACGAAGTATATTTTTCATCGCAAACTTTAAAATGAGTAAAGATGAAGATTCCATAATTAATTTTTACAGCTGCAGAAAAAAAAATCTTGTGAATAGTTTTTAATATTAGTTCATTATACACGGTACCTATATCGTACATGATATAGGTACAAAAGTTTCAAATTCGTAACTTGTTTAGCTGTTACGACAGAGCTCGTACAAAAATGGTTTAAAACTGATGACTGTTACAGCCCTATTTCTTCATTATCGACGATTAAAAAAAAACTACTCTATGAGCTCTTACACAATGTACAAACATGCCAGGGTAAGCTTCTTTTTTTTAATTCAAAAGTTTAATGTATGGGTCCCTCCTTGGATTTTTATTAGATGTTGTTATAGCGGCAATAGAAATACACAATCTGTGACAATTTCAACTGTCTACCTATTAAGGTTCATGTGAGAAATAGGCTGCATGAATACGGCCTACGATCTCGACGCCCAATTAGGTACCTACCTATACGCCATTGAAATCGCGCCCGACGAAACGAATATTGTAGGGAACATTTGACATGGTCCCAGGAGCAATGGGATAAAAATTTATTATGCGATGTGTCCCAGTTTTGAGTTAGGCCTGATACTCGTACGAGAAGGGTAAGAGTGTATCGTCGTCCTGGATATGCTGAACGGCTGAGATGCATCCAGGATGTGCACCCTTACAGTGGCTCCACAGTGATGCAGCGGGTATTATGAAGAACAGACGAACTGAGTTCGTTTTTGTAGATGGCAATATGAACGCTGAAAGTTACGTTGAAGATGTCCTCGGGCCTTATGTTCACCCATTTACACAAAGTCTGGGCTCAGATTTCTCGCTGATGAAGAACAATGCGTGTTCACACACAGCTTGGAAGATCAGAGAGTACTTGGTAATGGAAAATATCCGGGTATTGCCGTGGCCTGCACAATCACCAGACCTCAATCCCGTCGAGCACGCATGGGACATGGTCCAGAGACGTGTTCTAGAGAACCAGGACGGAGTGTTGACAACCCAACAACTGAAATACTTGTTAAAATTCCATTGGAAGCGATTGTCGCAGGATCAGATAAAAAATCTTATAAATTCACAACAAGTTTTAAACAACTTTATTGCACACCACAAAAAATAAATAATAACAAATTTAGGGGGCATGAGGAACAGGGAGTAAAGTTCACTCATCCACCATAGAAAAGGGAGGATCCTCTGACCAGACGGGTGTTGTGTCTGGCGGGCCGACTGCCCGCCTGTTGATAACGGATAGTCTTATATATGTCGTTCGCGCGGTAAACTCTAATTGCGCGATGCAGGATTTGTGTGACGTCATGTCTTTGATGCGTAGTTCGTTTGTGGTGGTGTAACTGCTACATCACTCCCCTCCGGAGACCGGAGGTCGATAGTGGGCTGAGTCTTGTATACACTACAAAAAACATCGTACATGATACTTAGACTTTTTTGATGTGTGTAGTACTAGGTACTTCAGTGAATCTTGTATTTAGTACCTTGCTGAAGAACTATTATACCCATCTCACTTCTGAGTAAAGTATATTCTGTTCTCGATTGTTGTCACGATCCGTCTCGCCAGAAGACTTGACGAGTTCTAGCCACCAGAACAGCCGGTTTTCGAAAAGGCTTCAGCACTGTAGACCACATCCATATTGTTTGGTAGATTGTGCAATTGAAATATGAGCTTTTTAAGCCTCTCTGCAACGATGTCGAATTGAGTGGTGTTACATCGAAGTGTCGAGGATAATACAACCAGCCTCATCCAAGTGCTCAGGGGGTGAGACAAGGGGATGTGATATCCCCGAAACTATTCACCAATGCGTTGGAGGACGTTTTTAAAACGCTAGAATGGACAGGGTATCAAAGTGAACGGCGAGTACATCTCACACCTTCGCTTTGCCGATGACATCGTCATAATGGCAGAGACGCTGGAACAGTTGTACCAGATGCTGCATAGCCTAAATGGAGCCTCTCGACGGGTTGGCCTTGGCATGAATTTTGACAAGACAAAAGTCTTGTACAATTCACACGTCTTGCCGAGTTCAATCCACATCGAAGGGACGCTTCTCGAAGTTGTGAAGGACCTAGGGCAAGTCATCCAGCTCGGTAGACACAGCTTTGAGAAAGAAGTCGACAGAAGGATTGAGTTGGGTTGGGCAGCGTTTGGAAAACTTCTTTATATCTGCTGATTGAAAATTTGTATACCTACACAATGGATCTGATCCAAATAATGACCAACAGTACTAAAAGATTTTCTTTTGTGTGTGGTAGCTTGACAAACAGTCCACTTGATCGACAGTTTTGATCCCGATATATAGAAACAGGTAAACAAGGGGTTTTTAATGTTTGTCATGATCTTGGTGATAAAATTAAAATGACGCACGTTAGTGACGTAGGCTGGAGGTAATTACACAACCCACACATTTCCAACCGGAATATAATTGAAACAGAATTGCTAAGTTTTACGTCAAAACAGCATGGTTTGTGGTTGGAATAGGTAAAGAGGGTTTGTTTTACTTCCCCGGCCAAGTTTCTACATTTGTTTGACAACAGACGTCAGACTGTCTTGTTGGTGTAGTGGTTGAAACGCTACTGCTGAGGGTGGGGTCCTGGGGCTCGAACCTCGGGTTGGGCTGAGTGAGATTCGATTTTTCGATTAGGAAATTCTAAGTGGAAGTCTAGAGTCTAGATTTTTGACAGGTTTACAACTATTAGTACATATATGCCTGGTAAAATGTGGGTATACTATGAACCTCTGCGCATCACTTCGGAGAATACAATTGTAATATTTAACTATGTTAACCGTTCGATGTATTTATGTAATTTAAATGTTTCAGGTATATCCTCAGCTGAATATTTCACAAACAACAGAAAGACAGAAGTAGACATAGTTATAGAAGGACTAGGAGATCTAGAATGGAGCAAAGATGAGAGACCTTGCATAGACGAGACACTGCTAATACTGAACAATGTGAAGAATTACACTGTTTGGGCGGTTTGGAGTAAGTATTGGATTTTTCTCTCGTATTCATTGGATAACCAGCTCATAATGTTACCACTGCTGGAACACAGACTTCGTCTCTCTGAGAGGGAGCGGGCCGTAATACACCACGTGCCCGGGCGGGTTGGTGGATATCAAATGTCTTCAAAGTTTTGGTTTTAGGACATGCCGGTTTCCTCACGATGTTTTGATCCCCGTTTGAGAATAGTTGTGATGAAATAAGTTACATTAAAATGTTATGTATAATAAACAATATAATTATCTATTCCAATCACGTATTCTTTCAGTATGGAATTCGATGCACCATCCAGTTGGTAGTTTCTACGGTTCCAAATACAGTTTGGGTAACTATGACCAGTGTTTGAAAGCACCTTCCAATTTTGCTGAACCTAAGATTGCCACACAATATTGCCTATCTGATGTAAAACTTACGGATAAAGAAGTGATGGAATATGGCAGCGCTGATGTGTTTGGAAGAACTGAAGAGTTTTTAAATGTGAGTAAAGATTTTATGGCTTGTTAAAGAAAAGGAAGACGACGCAAGTATAAAACCGAGGAAACTAGTATAAAAGAATACCTAGCAGAGGATGGTTCTGAGCTGAGTAAATGATGACCACAGTAGCATTAAACTAGACTTCTAGTGAAGTCACGACAAAACCCTAATCGAACGATTGTATTGATATATAATATAACGATTATTTTAATATTATTATACAATAGTTTCTGCCCGCGGGTTCCATCCACGTGGAAGTCAACAATACTATAAAAACATATTATGCCATACGTGGCATTCGGCAATAGTAGCTAGTTAGCTTTTTAAGAATAAAAAAATATTTATAGATTATCTACCTCTCTTAATGAAGAAACAATTTAAGTTCTTTACGTATCTATATATATTCAATTTAAGTATCTATAAATAACCATGATGCATACTGTTTAGTAACCCAAATACTTCAACAATATCATATTGTTTATCTGACCCACGAATTGAGACGACGATCCTTTCTTAATGGATGATAATTACGAAATCTGACGTCTGACGAATACGTGAAACTCTGTGTTACATGCTTATGCAATGAGACTTTGGTAAACTATGGTTTGATACAAGAAGAGAAAACATATATGTAGGTACAGAGCACGACTAGCTTTGGTGATGTCCTAAAGGATATTTTACAAAAAAGACACTAATATCTATATTTGGTAGGCCAAATTCGAGCATACCAATTTTTTTTTTTACTACTTATGAAACTGAAAGTGGTGATATCAATTAATACAATCATAAAAGCAGTTTATTAGAACACTCTAGAACTCATAACTATAAAACAAATCTAACACTTAAACATTTTGCTTCCACAGGTAAAATCCAAAGAAGGCAGAAAGTCTGACACAATATCATGGGGCACTTGCTTACCTGCAGTGTGTAACCATGAATCAGTTTCCAAGATTCTGAAGACCATATACTTGGTGAACCCTATCACTGCCTCGGAACCTGATATCACTGTGGATTACTGTGAAAAGGCTGGAGTGAAGACTGAATATAGCTTGAAGTTTTATGTATTCATGTGAGTCATTATTTTGATTTTTTAAGGTGACAATAAACTTAAATAAGTATGGGTCTAAAAGTTCCTCCACATTGTTGTTAGGTTTAGTTTAGTTAGGATATTTTATTGTTTGTTTTTATTTAATGTTTAGTTTATTATCATCATTCTTTTGCCCTTATCCCGATTTATTTGGGGTAAACACAACGTGTGTTTTTCTTCCATACTTCTCTTTTAGTCGCCATCTCGGTAGTCACCCCCTTTCTAGCCTTTCACAGTCCAACCATCGATTCTTTGGTGTTCGTTTATAGTTATTTATTTAGTAAGATAAATATGAAATTGACAAACTTAAGGTGAAGTCTTTTAAGGCGCACGGCATCTTGCAGTACGCCGCGTCAAGATGATTGATATGGTAATGTAGATGTGATCTTTATGAAACGCTCCTTGTAGCTTAAAAATCATCTATATTTTTTTCTGACGCCAGATTTCAGAATACAGACAAAATTTACTCTCCTCATCACAATTATTTTACCACTGACAGTAAACCAATAGCAAGCAACCTTATTGTAATGCAAATAAAAATCACAGTGGTTTTGAGTTTTGACAGACTTGTCGGTGGTAGCAACCTAGAATCAACCTTATTGCGACGACAGTAAAGATGACTGTGATTTTGACACTGATGCAGAATCAGAGGTAAAATACCTATCTGTGAAAGGCATGTACACGGTTCAATGAAATGGATTCAAATTGACTGACAGTCGAAGGAAAGAAAACGATACCCGACACTGAATGATTCACTTATTTGTTCACACTGTTATTAATTTGGAAGCTTCTCCCAATTTACAGGCGTAAAAGTACCGTGTATTATAGCCGTAACCGAAGGATAAACCCATTTTTGCTTGTTCATGTACTAGATTCCTTCTTTACGTCATTTACTTTATTTTCTCCAAAATTCAAAGACCAGTGAGAGCCCCGTGGTAATGTCTGCGATTCACGAGTAGGTCGTGGGTTCGAACTCTAAGGCTCGAAGGCTTTATGCATAAAGCAAAATGCCTGCTAGAGTTCGAACCCACGACCTACTCGTGAATCGCAGACATTACCACGCAGACATTGCCCTCAAACCCTCTCAAACCGGTGAAGGAAAACATTGTGAGGAAACCAGCATGTTTTAGAACCAAACATTCGAAGACATGTGACATCTACCAACCCGCTCTGGGCCAGCGTGGTGTATAACGTCCAACTCTCTTTCACCAAGAGGAGGCCTGTGTCCTGTATGGGAAAATTTTAGGCTGATAATGATTTGTTTTTCTTTAAGATTATATTTATTATTTTCAGATCTACCATGGTTGGATTAGTTGTGGCAGCGATAACATCAACAATCTATCTTCAATATGACAACACAGATTCGAGACGTAAGTTGTCCTTAGAAACTGTAATTATTTACTCAAATAATTAACATACGTAATGAATTAATGACTTACGTTGCATGACTATTGAAGAGGTAAAATAATAATAATATTTACTACTGCCATTAAACCACTTTAATATGATAAGTGCGTGTTAACATCACCAGAATAGATATTGGCAATATTGTCCTTATTTACTTATAGAACGGTAAAACCATCACTGCATATCAATACTTATAGGGAGTAACCACACTTATCAATGCGGAATCGACTTGAGCAGGTTAGAAAAAGCTTTATATTTGTCACCGTATAATTCCGAATTATAGGTATTCTTTACGTTAGATTATAAACAGTCGAAAAATTGTGATCTGCTTACAATTTAAAGCATAATTTTTCTATCCTTGAAAAATCTACTAATTGTGAACTGCTATCAAACTTGCTTGCACCTTGCAAATACTAAATAGCCTGCCTAGCTGCGAGCAACTGGGAGTAGCGCTTGAATTTGGCGCAAATGATTGCAAGCTAGCTGTCACATAGAGAGGTTAGAATTATCACGGGCCGTCAGTTTCTATAAGTTACTGGTGGCGGTCACTCACATGCCTAGTTTGTATGCCACCGAGGCGTCTCCATGCTTCGAGAGATAAAACCAACATCTCAAACGTTAGACAACAATTTCTTCTTTGTTCTCGTGCGATTTTAATATAGAGTATTATAAGAAAAACAAAAACTTACAAGTTAAACTTTTAAAGAAGTCTCGAAGGCTTTGAAGTACTATTAAAAACTTGTTCTCATCAACACAGCACTTGAATCCAAACTAAGTCTGTTAGATCAAGTGGGAGCTTAGAAAATAACTGATCTTATTTTCGTAGTATATTGTTTCTAAGCTCATTTTGATGTTGTTTTCAAAAATAAGCTTGCCTCGTTGAATTAGTGGTCACACATATGCGTTTTGGGTTCGATGCGGGGGTCGGGCAACGAGTCTGTGATTGGGTATTTCGTTCAGAAATTTTCAGAAGAAACTCGGATATTTTAAATATTTTTAGTCGTCTCCCTATGAGACGTATTCTATCTTGCGAACTGTACTGTACATTTATGCCTACCATAAGCATGTTAATCTAATCAATTTTTTCTGATTTTCAGTACGAAGAATAGCCTACTCCTTCAGCCTCAAGCGGAACTGGTCTTCCTTCGTCAAGATTTCAGATGATGAGATCCCAATCCTTAGTTTTACAAAGGCCGTTATTTTAATTTTTATTACTTGCGTCCATGTTTTTGTGTTCATTGTCGCTGGTTCTATTAGTAATGGACATGATTATGATCAAGTAAGTATCTATTTTGTCCATTTGTAATGTGGTTTTCGAATGGAGTATTTCTGAAAAACTATCAAGCTTAAAATAAGCTTGATAGTTTTTAATAATAAAGTGGTGTTGGTAATATTTTTTATCGTTCTGACATTTTGGATTAATTTTAATTTGTCAGGTCTTTTTTTTAATTAATCGGAAATCAATTCTGCTATCCAACAATGAATTCAGAAAATAAAAAGCTATGCAAATATGTATATTCGTTCGGTCTTAATCTTTGGGTTTTAACAGTTTTAAGGGTTCCGTACCTCAAAAGGAAAAAAACAGAACCCTTATAGTATCACTTCACTTCCAGTCTGTCAGTCTGTCAAGACTCTTTTTTCAGGAAGGCGTGGAGGTATTGAGTTGAAATTAATATCAAATATGTACTGTATGACTCTCAACTATGGAACCCTTCATTAATGAATTAGCCAATGGGCTGGTTTTTTAAATAACATAAGCATTAGACATCTTAAAACGATCTCTCACGTTTTTAAGAAATATTAATGAAATCAATTCTTTGTCATTCTTTCAGCTAATAAGCGTAAAGAACACCACACTAGGTAACACATTCCAACACTTGGATCTTCCAACAGTGGAGAACTTCTTTGTGATATCGGGACTACTCCTCATGAAGGGTCTGATGGAGAAGAAGAGGAATCCCGTCATCACATTGCTACAGCGTTATGTGAGGTAAATATTTGTGTATCTGATTGGTACCATACGTTACCTGTTACCTGATGAACATATTTTTCTTCGAAATACTGATTCAATACATACCTACAACGTTTACCGTGAGGACAAACGAACATGATTTATTTTTGTGAGTTGCGAGTCGCGTAATTTACACTGTATTCGGTTTCATATTTTCAAGTTTGTGAAACACGATGACACAAAATGAGTTCTCTGTCTGCTGAATTTCATTTGAATGTAAAATACACGACCCATTTTGCGCGACTGAAATTACGCTCATCTCGCCTACCACTGTGCTTTACCCGAACAATAATTATATCAATTTATTAAGGCAAACTTTTCTGCATATCCAAAGCCCATCGTTTATTTTAACCCTGTAGTAAGAAAACCATGTTACTTTTTAATAACCATTCCATAATTTATATAGGTACTCATCATCATCATTCTTCTTATCTCAATTTATTACTGGTCAGCGCAACATATCTTTTTCTTCCACACTTCTCTATAAGTCGTCATCTCGGTAGTCACCCCCTTTCTAGCCATATCCTCTTTCACACAATCCATCGATCATGTATACTTTTATTGTTAAATTATAATTATTTTCCAGATTAATAGGCTCCTTCACAGTATTAATATTCTACACAATAGCAGTATCTGAATACGTCGGTGATGGCCCACTGTGGAAACGCCTCATCGGCAGAGAACAAAAGGCGTGCTCCAAGACCTGGCTGGTCGGTCTACTGATGCTTGGTAACTACGTCGATAGTGATAATATTGTAAGTCGTTTTTACGGTTTTAGTTTGTTAAGTTCTTCTATAAAAGTAACATGCTTATCGGACATGATGCCTTTTAACAGATTTGTTGATAGACTATACCAATCTAATCTGCTCTTTGGCTTACATTTTGCAGTTATTGTCTGCTTCGTCGAAAAGATGTTCATAATTATTATAACTTTTGTAAAACTGATCGTCAATCGACATCGTCTTACGTTGCTCATCATTATCTTAAGCCCGTACTACAGAACCTCATTTAAGACTCAATTATTACTTAAAACTATTTTCTACCAATCAAAAGGCTTTATACCAGTTTTAAGTAATGCTTTAGTTTTGAGGGAGGTTCTGTAATACGGGCCTTAGTGTTGTGTGTATTTTAAGTATATATCTTCACTTACAAGAAATGAAGCTGATTCTTAGCTTCTGTGTTACTTAAAGACTGTTGTATAGTTTTCTATGCTAAGTTTATCAACTGTAATGCCGCGTTAAAACCCTGTTTATTTGTATCCCTTATTGTGTTATCAGTGCTCTGTTCAATTAAATTTCAGTGTCAACAAGTATCCTGGTATATCCCAGCAGATTACCACTTAGCTGTCGTGGGTACCGCTCTATTCTGTCTCTGGCAATGGAATAAGCGTATTGGCAAAATTGTCACCATCATTGCTGTCATTTTCTCGGTGGTGATAACTGGTATCACCACTTACATGAAAGGATTGAATGGAATTCTGCTCTACGATATTGAGTAAGTTCATTAATTGTATTTCAAATAAAAGGCTCTTATGAACGTAAAAATTTACAATAGAAATTGAATTGATTATAGTCGCCCCTTCCAAAAAGTAGTTTTTTTAAGGAGGAGAAGAATGGGCAAGAAACTCCACCGTTACTCTTTTAAAATGTTTTACAATATTTTGTATAGCTACATTAGTTAGATAATAATATAGAAGACGATGCAACTAACAAAATAACTATTCAAATTCAAATATTTTAATTCAGATACAAAAATCAACATAGTGTTAGAAGAATTATAACTTAACATAATGTTAGTATTAAATTAGTAATAATAAACAACTGATGCACCATTAAATTGTTCGTTCAATGGTGCACCAGTCTATTTAGATAAGACGTGTCTGAAATCTTATCCACCTTCGTAAGAGGGGAGCGTCCCAACGGTCTGAAAACACATTACACTATACCACAATTGGTAAAAAAGAATTAAAACATGAAGCAACGACAGATAAATTCATTATGTGATGGATAGGTGCTCACATATTTACACACAATGTAGACGATTTCCTTATAGTTAACAAGTCAGTGTGTGAGGAAGTAATCTCAGAATGTAAAATCAATATCACATAAAAAAATATTCAGTTAAATTAGCAACCAGTTTGATTTAGTCCGTCTGATTCTGGCTTAGTTGCATAGAACGGATTATTCTGATTGTCAAGGTTAAAAACTGACTTATTTACATTTTATTTGCGATAAGTATTTGGACATAATATTAGCACAGATTAGCATAAAATAATTTACGACTATTATTATCACAAGTATTTCTGTTTACCAACTACGCTGCGCACAACTAAGAGGTAAGCACGACAGTGTAAACTAATACGGTTGTGCAGCCCAGACCGGACCGCTGCCGTGGACATTCTATAGTTAGAAGGTTCATGTCAATAAAATACAATTGACCAGCTAGAAGTAACGTGGTTTCGATACCCATAACCGAATATGCGACCTCTCGCTGCCCAGTTCGCACCCTAATCGTCGGGTTATTGCCTATTCTTATGACAACTGATAACACATTAACTACCGTTTGCTGTTTGGCTCTTGCTAATAAGTCATGTAATTGATAAAAATGCAAACCATTCATAAAATTACGGATTTCACAAAAACTTTAGTTGTAAAAGGTTAAAAAACGAAAAAAAGGCTATTTCAATTGTTTTCTGATTTGCAACAAATCACTCAATTAGATACTATGGAAAAAAAATAACGACCCTTGTAGCGTTGAAGCTTATAAAAATCCAATTTCCATTGATTGACGTTTTTAAGTGAAGTTTTGACATAATAGGAACTCGAAATTATATTTGATTGAGGTTTTCATTGAAATCTTTATTGACATAATTTCTTGAAACCTATCTATTTGTCAAAAAATACTTGAGATTAACACCTAAAAGTTTAATTAATGCAATGTTTATATCTCTTAAGCCTATCTTCAAAATGAAGCTATAATACCTCTCAAACATCATAATTTTCAGGAAGCTGATACACGTCAGAGACAACCAGGTTTACCTGGACACCTACATGAGGAGTCATCATAGAGCTGGTTCTTACTTCCTCGGCATGGCCATGGGATATATCATCACAGTGTACAGGCCTGCTAAGTATAGAGGAGTTATTTCTAAGGTGAGCCACTAATCTCATGTTCAGCCCAACACATCCCAGTGCAGGGGAAAGACCATCTCCCTTTATAGTAGGTTATAAGCTCGTCGTCTTTTGTCGTATTTGCTACTTAATATTTTTTATGTTTTTTATCAAAACAAAAGACAACTTATTTGAGGAATGTATGGATGTAGAATTGATGTAATACATGTATTCTGGCAAACTTATTTAAACTGCAAAACAAATAAATGACATGTCAATAAGCTGATAGTTACTGGAATAAGAAGAAATCTGTTCGAAGCATAAGTTTTATGCGTAGTTTTTACATCTCGTTGCATATTAAGTACTGTAAAGAACATTTTTTTCCCCGTACCGTATCAACCGTATTTTTATCATTACATAAAAAATATGTAGTTCCTAATCTATCATTTTCTAAAATTCCAGGACTGTTCCTACCTAGGCCTCGCAGCAGCTTTCATACTAGGTCTCAAGGTATTAACAGCGGCTCCAGAATGGTGCCTTGGGGAATACAACGCTTGGAACGCAGCTGTGTACGCAGCTCTCAACAGAAACTTATGGGCTTTGGCGACCTGTGTTTGTATCGGAATTACTGAGTATGGTGATGTCCGTAAGTAGATTTAAATTTGTTTTTATGTAAAAATGTTAAAAACGTCAGCCGTCCGTCAGCTTATCAAATGCCTCATTTCATTTTAAAAAAAGAACAAAGTAGCTTACTGCAGAACCATTTTTGATATTCAACTCAGATTTCCTTGTGATATTTTTCTTTCATTGCAAGTCGGTAGTGACCAAGGTGGACATAATATTATCGAAAAATTCGTATGTCACTATATCCTTTGCCAGATTTAAAACCCGCAACCTAATATTTCAGAAACTAGTATTTTACCTGTGATTTCACCAGGTTCTGTTTTCGATAAGAACCCCTTTGCTAATCGCAAAATCAGAAAATGCTTGCCCAAATTCCCCCGTTCTTAATAACATAGTTATTTGCTTTACGGGTAAGGAATTCAACCAGGAAACTATGTTGGAACAGTTAATATTAGCTAAGTTAACAATGGATAGCTATTCGCTTGAATAATTATAATACCAACGCTGAGTCAACTTCTGGCGGAAATTAGACCACAAAATGTAGATTCTATATTCTATATAAATAGATAAAAACAGAAAAGAAAACACTGAAACAAATAAATAATTGCTTTTCAGAGGAAAAGCAAACACAAGTAGAAAATGGAAATAAAATAAATTATATCCGCCATTGATTAATCTTTTATAGAAGAAACACTCGGTTTATTCATTTTTAATTGTGTTTACATAAAGATATAGTTTGGGGTATGAAAGTTATTTCTAGTAAGAGATTTAAGCATTTGATACCAATTATAAAAGAAAAGCATACATTCAGATATTTACATTTACTTCCGTGATTCCGAACGTAGTTCTGAACAATAATTTTGAATCGCTTTGAATTCATGAATTCTGTTAATAAGCTGCATGCCAAGCATTCTTGTACACCGCTAACCATTCAAATATGTGAAATATTATTGAACATAAACATTTCATCGATTCGTGCAGAGGCCAAGATTATAAGTCTTTCGCACTTTCTGCGGAACAAATAGGTACTTGACTCTTTTACATAATTGGGAGTTTGTTCATGTGTATTTCTGGTTTGATTGGGATTAAATCAGCTCATAATCTGGTGATAGCTCTATTCTAAGTGGCCGTAAACCTATTGCTATTAATATCAATAATAAAATAGTAGCCTTAATTAATATCTTACTTTTCCACTAATACTCTACCATCGGGCCTTTGAAAACCCGTAACATCTTCAGCTGTGTAACAACAAACCTTTAATAAACTTGATAATTAATAAATGAAGGATATAAATAATTTTACGCAGTGAAATATGAAAGCAAAATAACAGGAAATGAGTTACTAGAATTCCTTTTAATCCCTTTAACTAAATATACTTGTGCTTGGGGCATGTTGAACATAGCTCCTTTTTTTTCTGATTTCCCGGGAGGATCCTTAGTTTTCCCCCGTCAAAATACTGGTATTATATTTTCATCTCAGTTCCAAGAAATGACTGTTACTGTTTCATCAAAATCTACTTTCTGTGTGATGAAATATTCTTTGGAAAATGTTACTGTTGTTTTGTTTCTTTTTGATGCCTTTTTTCTACTGTTAAGAGATAAACCTTCGATTATGTTATGGTTGTTGCATTTTATAATTAACTAGCTTTTGCCCGCGACTTCGTTCGCGTGGAATAGTGACTTCCGGCAGATTTTTGGTTTTACCCACATAGCTCCCGATCTCACGGGATCTCTTCAAAAATGAAATGTGGAAGATATTCTAGGGAACTCTTCAAAAATCAACATAATGAGCTCTGCGTTTGAATTGAAGATAATGTATAGCCGTTATTGCCGATCGAAAAAGGCGAAAATGTTATTTTTCCCATAATTTCAAAATATTATTTTGATTTGCCATTTCAGAAAAAAATACTGTTTCTCCCTTGACAAATTTTCTATTATTTTAGGCTAGATTATTAAAGTTTCTTCTTCTTACACTAATACGTATACCACGTTTTTAGTTTTGCTTTTTTTTTTTTTTTAACTAGGGCATCTCACAGATATACCACTAAGGTAGTTACTGCTTAACCGGACTGTCCAGTGGCTGCCTTAAGCTACTACACTCAAAGCCTCCAGCCAGGGGATTTTAGTTTTGCCATCCTTTGCAAAAATATATAGTTGTTTTTTTTTTTTTTTTTTTTCATACCTTTTTACTATTTATTTACTTTTTTCCGATGAATTAAAACAATAACATGAACCGAACTCGTGTAACGATCGACACCATTGCGCGATCACCAACTCGACATATTATAGTACTAATAGAATTATCTATACTCCATTAGAGCATTTTCTTTGTACTAAAAGTTGTATTATATTATATTTTCATAACTTTTTACTATTTATTTACATTTTTCCGATGAATTTTCAGTACTGAATTGATGCCGACTCTTGACCAATAGATGGCGCTGTATGTCCGGAACGCTGTGTTTATTTTTTATTTTATTTTTTGTAATAAAAACTATCCTATGTCCTTTCTCAAGTTCCAAACTATGTCTGTACCAAATTTCACACAAATCGGTTCAGTAGTTTAGGCGTGAAGCAAAGACAGACAGACAGACAGACAGAGTTACTTTCGCATTTATAATATTAGTTTGGATTGGCGATACAAAATACACATACTGTGCGCGTGGTTTGCTACGACATACCTTTGTTAGCTTCATATTGCTTTACTCACAAGACCTTTTCAAACTAGATGTCAGATAACAATAAAGAGTAGGTAAAGCAAAAAACATTGCAATAAAAACGGAGCGACCTATATTCATAAAAATAATGGTGTCATGCAAAAACTACAAAAAAAAGAAATGACCGAGTTCGACTATTTGGATATTCTGGCTAAGATACCGATCATTAATTTGACGTCAGAGAAAGATTAATAGGTTTAAAAGTAAAAGCAAAAAAAAAAGCAAGCGAATAAAGCATTGTGATACCGAGTATTTTTTATTTTTTTGGGATTTACGAAGCGTTACTGCATTTTTATTTTTTAAATTCTCAGTTATAAATCCAAGTATTGGATTTTTGACTGATAAATGTGTTGACTTTGTCTATATCAACAGGCATTATAGGTAGGGAATGCAATCCCGATCTCGCGAGATGTCGTTTCATTTTTCGAGATCAATACCGTAGTATAATGTGACGAGATCTCGCTCGAGATTGACGGGATTGGGCGGCAGTAGTCAGCGCTGCTACACAGGAGTTTAGATAGGTTAGAGTCACTGATAATGAAAGAGATGGATCTACCTATATATGAGTGTGGAAGAACAAGGGGTATTTTTTTACAATTCGCATAAAATTGATTCCTCACGCTGGTTTTTGTTTTGAATCAGAGAGCATTTTCAGCTGCTGTGTACACAGTTAAAAATGCCCTCTCCTCGACTGACATAAGATGCTGTTTATCACGCACCCTCAATACTCTATGTTTTTTAGAAGCTATTTCGAAAATCACCCTATCACCCTAGAACTAGACTTTTTCCGCATTTGACTGGCAGTGTGCTTTTATCGTTTTTGTTGATTTCTAAAAAATACGGGTAATTAGTGAGTTATAGTAGAGAATAAAGTTTTTTTTTTCTTTCAACCAATCTCTTAGCTTAAGTAACCTCATAATCACAACCAAGCAGTTTTCATCGCTTATATTATTATTCATCCGAAATTAACAATGTTTTTTTTTAAACTATTCTAAATCTCGAAGATCTCGCGAGATTGTAATTTCTAATCTCGCAAATCTCGAATTTGCGATCTCGAGTCGAGATTGCATTCCCTTAATTGTAGGTAAGACAAAATCATGTCTAAATTAATTAATTTAATTCCAGAAATCCTCAGAAACTTCATGGCTTGGCCTGCCTTCACGATCGTCAGCCGTCTAGCTTACGGGGTCTACATAACACATTCCTTACTACTGGAGCGATTCCTGTTCTCGCAACGGAATCCAATGCAATATGACATGTTTAACCTGGTACGTATTTACATATGATTGCCTAGTATAATAATAGTCTTCGGCACGTAACTTGGTAACGTTGGCTTGGTTGGTTGAATCATTCGAGCATCAAAGGATCCTTGTAGTAATGTACGACGATCTCAAACAAATGCCGGTCGCCAGTGCCCTTACACTCTCTTGTATGTGAAGCGTGTCTATGTGTACGTGCGTTTTCAATCGTTGTACAGAGCCGACCTTCTGTACAGCGCGCTCATTTAAACTTGACCCGTGATGAATTTGAATTCTGAATTTTGCAGTCATGTGATCTATAGTACTGTCAGTCACAATTTTGAGCTCTAGAAGTATTGAAACTAAGACCGCAAAATTCATTGCTACCAATCGCGTCACGGGTCAAGTTATAATGAACGCACTATACCTATCCATTTTGAGCTAGTACTAGGAATTAGGTACACTTTAATAAAGTTATTTGTAAGAATATTGGTTGCTTTTGCAATTTCATTTTCTGTATTTTTCTTGAAACTGCACTGCATTGAGACCTTAAGGTTTGATTCCTAGTAAGAGATTATAAATGTTGTTTGGCTAACATTCTTTGATATTGGATTTTACACCTTTTAGTGATTCGTACCACATATGGTGTTTGAAGCGGTATTAAATGTCTCTGATTTTTTATGGCGTAAAGCGTATGTCAATAAGTGGCAGTACCTACAATTTATAATACCGTATAAATAAAATACTCATAAAATAAAATAAAAACTAAACCCAAGTAAGAGTAAAGATGGATATTTTTTATAGTGTATAGCTCCATGTAGCAAATGATTATTATAAGATAATATCAAGACGCTATAATCTTAGGTAATACCTATGAGTTTTTCAAAATGAAATAACTACACAATCATACGGGAAAAGCTGGTGAAGACTCACAAGAACATATCAATGCCCAAACACATCACTCGATAAACAATCTGCCCACCCCCAATACAGTACAGCTTGAACATACAAACTTCTTAATTGAATTTCAGATACTAAACGGTATAGGAATACTCATAACGTCGGCACTGCTAGCGGTACTGCTATGGCTGTTCGTCGAATCGCCGCTGAGCAACTTGGCTAATCTCGTTCTAAGTCCTGTGTGAGTATGCCAGTAGTTAAATACTAATACTAATAGATTGTGGTGGGAAGATGTAGCATATGTGTTGGTACAAAATGTAGATGCGAACGGTGGAGTATTTTGAGAAGATTGTGAACAAGATTTTGCTGTAGAAACAATTGTTAGTTAAGATATGATGCATAATGGTAGAAGTATCGAATGCATTGTTAGTTTTGATCTCAAAATGCATTGGATACAGTTTAAATGTATTTTTTTTTGGGGTTTTTGGCAGTGAGAGTTTGTTTTACTAACAGCCTTGGGATTGGGGATAATTCGAAACACTGAAAAATTCTTGGTTTTTTTCGGGTAGCCAATTCTTAGAGACAATTTAGCTAGAGGGTTATTGTGACTGTAATAATACAAGTTCATCTACATTTACTTTAAGCCATATAAATATAAGAGTCGAAGACAAACCCCGTGGAACCTTCTCCCACTTCACTACATTCAAACATCTTGAACAAACAAAATAACTAGCAAAGGCGAACAAGCAACATACATGATTTTATTTCAACTTTAAAACAAACTGTTTCCTTTACCGTTTCAGTAAGAAGCAGACGTCGAATGGAATTGAAAACAAAAAGGAAATCAACGGGCAAGCTACGATTACAGACTTGAAATATACAAAGGCATTGTAATACAACAAGAAATCTTAGATCTTGTTAATGAAAAAGAGATTATTTTCTATGTAGATTTTACTGTCCTAGAACTTACTGTACTAGTAAAATCTACATCTAAAATCTTATCTATAAAAAATTACGAAATGATTAAGGATAAAACTAGTGTTATTTTAGCCTTTTAGCTGTATTATTCTTATATGAATAGGAATAGGCGACCGAAAGTCTGGGGTAATCTCAAGTGCCAATATTAAGACTTGATTTTTTTAGGATAAGAAAGAATAAATTGTTTTTTTACTACGTATTTATTGGGGTTTTCCTTGTGTATCTATAATGTAAGAATGCTAAGAAAACAAGACGTTTTAGCGCCTGCCAAAATTTTGCTAGCAATCAATATGGTACTTGCTATTTCAAGGTAATATACTTTTGACAGGCAAAGTATTAAGACGCCTGACGACAAAATTTTGACAAAAAAGTGTATTAACTAACAAAACCTTATCTAGGTTTTGTTAGTAAAACAGAGAAGCCAAAACAACTTAAAAGTCTGCCAACCCCGTATCATAAGGAAGTGAATCATGCGTGTAATCCTATAGCAAATAATGGTATACACGAACGATTGACTGGACCAAGTGTAACATAACTCAACCACTGCTGAAACTTTTAAGCCCACCACGATCCTAATTTATGGGGCTTCAACGAACATAGCTTCATATACAAGTATAGGAAGTATTATAGACTTAAATGTTGCAGTAGTTTCTAATACACATAATATTTTAAAATAAACATATTCAGTTATAATTTCGGCATTTGACCAAATTGATGCTACTCTTAAAACGGTGATTAAATATCATGAAGGAATCAGCATGTCCTAGAACCAAAAAATCAAAAACATGGGACAACCGCCAATCTGCACTGGGCCCGCGTGGTAGATTATCTTGCTCCTCACACAGAGAGGGCCTGTGTCCCAAAAGTGGGAACATTATAGGCTGATCATGCTTTGTTTGATGTAAAATGATTCACCTTTCCTGCATCTTTTATACCATGTATTTTTAAAGGAAAGATGAGCAACAACACTCTCAAAAGATTAAGATTCTTTGAAATTCTCGACAAAGAACAGGCAACCCCTTTCACGCCCGTAGCGTGGCTGTAGTAAAACACGATTGAGGGATTACGTCAAAAGGATGAGTACCTAGCAGAGATGTCGTCTGCAAATAACAACAAACTGAGATCACCGATCCGTCAGACAAGCTTAGTAATCATTGCAGTGTCTCCATTGACCATTTATTGGAAGCCTCGTTTTACCTTGTCTAGCTGAACCTTATGTGACCTACAGTAACAATTTTTTTACTGAAACCTGGTCAGAGAACTAATCCATGAATAAAAACAAAAATCACATAAATCAAATGAGATTCTCGAATTGTAAGCGCAGTAACTGTTAAACAGACAGAGAGCCGTCGCGTTTTATAATATACGGAAAAGATATTACCGCCTATTCATTCCGTTACCATGGCAACGATTCCATCTTCCTCGTATCCATGTGAAGCTAAATTGATCCACACACAAACGATATCACAATGTTTATTCAGTCATGACCGCTGTGGAAGCCTAACAAATGTTTATATAGAATTCAATTCAACCTGATTCAATTCCACGGTTGTTATTGGATTTAAAGGCAAGTAGGTACAAGGGATATTAATCCTGTCACGAATGTTCAGATTACTAGAATTAAATACGAGTTTTATTAGTGTTACTGGTATCGGGTGTCTTTAGTATTGTTTGTTTTGATCACAAATTAATTAGAAGACGGAATTCTGGTTATAGATAGTAATAGATTTTGCTTTGATTAATATTAGATCCGCGGTAGATGTAAAGAAATTTGTTGTGTCTGGCTCTGAAAGTAGAAGATCCATAATTTACTAAAAATAATTGGAGTTATTTTAAAAGAAATAAAATTGACAATCCAATCAAATCAGTTAGTGGAATTAACAAAAGGCTATCATCACTTAGATAGCTTTCACAATGTAGAACATCAAAGCCTCTAATGATAAAAGCGTGTTCCATTATCTGATTAGTTTACAAAAGATAAACATAAGCACAAGACAACTCTACATTTACTTTCTATAACAATACCGTAGCATCCGTAGCATTATATTTTCAAATAACAATTTAACTTATATTGATGATATTCTAGTTTTATGTGACAGGCTAAGGGGAGCGCCCCTCGCTCCAGGAATATGTGATTGCTTTCCTAGATTAGTTTCTTGAATTAGGTTGTTCAGAAATTATAGTATGCATTGAATTTCGAACTGATACGGATAACGATTATATTGCTGGTGTATGTATATAACGGTTTATTGGTGTACTGTAACCGGGTTACGACCTAATATTAGTAAAAGGAGCTACGGATCTTAGGGTCTCCGATTTGATCTTAACGAGGGCTTCACTAGGAAACTTATCTTAGGTTGTATTTAGGTAATAATGGTAAAACCAATAAATTTCAGGGTTATTTAAATCATTAAGCATTTACAGATTTCAGTTAAGATTGGTCGCCATTTTTTAGTATTGCTAAGTGACACGAAATAAAAGTACATAATTTTAAAATTGATTTCACCTTTTCACTGATACACTACGTAGATTAACAGTTTTCATCTATATTATGTTGATTTAGTTTATAGTCCATGTAGACTCCCTTAATGAGCTTTCCCGGAGGCAACGCCATAATCAACACGCTTGACTGGCAGATTGAATTGCATTATGTTATTAGTTACTAAGTGGATGATACGACATTCTAATATACTATGACGTACATTAAATACAGTAATACTTTGATTTATTTTATTATACTTAACGTGTAACTACAATTACACTAAGATAAAAAAACTTTTTCACAAAAAATAAAACCGACTTCCAAAAAAAACACTACAAAGTGAAAAATAACTTTGATTTCGGAAGTCGGTGTCTTTGGGGTTTTATTTTCGTTTTTTTGCCACCGACTTCCGAAATAAAAGTTATTTTTCACTTTGTAGTGTTTTTTTTGGAAGTCGGTTTTATTTTTTGTGAAAAAGTTTTTATTTTTCACTTTTTAGTTGTGGTACCTACACAAAACCCCGACAAAAATTTGAATACCCATTACCTGCTATGTAAATTACAGTGACAGGAACTATTAGAATATCATCCACATATACTAGATGGGAAAAATATGTATTATTGAAGCTAACTCAAAAACCCCTCATCAGATCTTGACCAAATTTATATGGGACCACTTCTGAAGTATGCCCTACCAAACAAAAAAAATATCATCAAAATCAATTCATAATTGGCGGAGTAATCGCGTAACAAACATACAAAAAAAAAAAAAAAAAAAACATACAACCGAATTGATAACCTCCTCCTTTTTGAAGTCGGTTGAATATAAGCTTGTAGGTTTGCGTATTTAACATTCTCTGATTCAATTTAACTTCGGGCTTAATCATAAACCGATGCGTTAGTACTAATTACTTCACTAGATTCCTAGAATTAATTATGACTATGATTATCTACGTATTGACATTACTTAAATAATTTTGAAACATGTTTATTATTCCGGCTATTTTTTATTGAAATGACATCATTATTATTGATTGCTATTTTTAATGTAAATTATTATTAGTGAATAGAATTGTATTTAATTTTATTAATTGTACTGTAATCTAAATTTAAATTAAGAAACTATTTTTATATTATTGCTAACTACTAAATGTGTACTGCATGTTATAACTTAACCAACTTGTAAATCTAAATATTTGCACGGCTGAAACGCCGAATATAGTGAAACCCATAGATATTAAGAACTTATGTTAGCTACCTCTATATTCTTGCAAATAAATAAATATATCATAAATATCATTCATATATCATTCATGTATGACATTCGTCATTATGATCGTCATCATGAATCCTCACGTTAATTACCATTTCAATGTGCTTTAAATGATTATGCCAGATTCTAAATCCCCAAAACATTTACATGAACGATAAGGACCTATTCATTATCGTTAATTTTTCAAATATTTTCTTTATAATTTTCTCCTTCATTCGACCTAAATTTGAAATATCCCAAATTCCCTAAAACAAATGAATCCGCAGAGCATCCACGTTCATTTCGCATTATATCTCAAGATAAAGCCACACGTATACTGTTTCTTTGTCACGTTGACGAGACTTGTCACGCAGACGAGAATTGTCTCGTCACGATATTGGAATATTCAGACGTTGCTAATTAACGCTCATGAAGATACAGCCTAATTAACTGTTCTGAGGTTTATATAAGGAGTACATTTTATACTGTGCGAGTAAAATTGGTAGAACTTGGTTTTCTTTCTTGTGTTTAAATGGGAAAAGGACTATTGTTAGCTTATTTCTTTTTAATCTAAGCAGCATTTGTTTCTTTGAAGAAGCTCTGTTTGTGGGTTTTTTTTCCGTGGTTTTATCAAAGGCAAGATGTAATTATGGCTTAGTGAGTTTTCATTTGAGTACGCTTTCTCTAAAAGAATATGTAAATTTTCTTCTATTGGTTCATTTAAATAATGAATTGTTTAATAATTGCGACTTTTCTTTAATACAGCGACATAATTATATCGGCGGTTGAACTTCACCCACATTATTACGAGGCGGCAAAACCCCTAATTAGTTCTCAACAAATAATCCAATTACATGGTTCTGTAACAACAGGCGCCATAGCAACACCCGCAAATACTTCCATCTCTAATACCAAACAATTTATGAAATAAAAACTTCTTGATTGTTCCAAAACTGTCACACATTATGAGAAACGGGATCCCTCTCATTTGTCTCATTCATCATTGTAGTCTAAGCTTAACCACAATGTTAAGGGCAGAAGGACCAGTTCTTCAACGCCTTTGAATGAGCTAACTTGTGCACTTACGACAACCGAACGGATTTTCATACGGTTTTCATCAATAGACGGAGTGATTCAAGGGGAAGGTTAAGTGTATAATTCATTATGGTTTGGTGTGAATTGGCTGAACTATGACGATGTAAAATACTCCAAGAAGGATGAACATCAGTTAATTTTTAATCTAACCTCTAAGCTCGAAGCAAGAGGCTTATACGACATTACGACAGAAAAAAATATGTAAGCATTTATGCTCTGCAGTATCCTTGTGTGAAGTCGGGGCGGGTTGCTAGTTATAAATAAAATAATGCTTGGTATACCAAAGCAGTACCTATAGGTACTGCTTTGTTACTACATTTGGTACATTTGGTTACTACATTTGGTATACCTGCTTATTAGCTACTGATAATAAGCAGTACATAAAGGTACTGCTTTGTAGTAGATAATCGTATAATAATAGGTCAATACTCAGAAGTCGTAATTCAAATCAATAAGATATTGATATCTTTATATATATTTTATATACTTTTTTGTGTATCCTGTGTGGCTCTTTTTCGGCAGTCTTCGGCTATGCCAGATATTTTAAGTACGATACCTAAATACTTAATAATATTCTGAAACAACTGACGCAGTTAAAAATATTGCTTCCCAAGCTATATTCGTCATCATTCTCTGAGCCCTAATTTATTTGGGGTCGGCGCAACATTTATTTTGCTTGCATACTTCTTTTTTAATTCGTTTTTCACTTTTGCTCGAAGTTTATTGCTATTTCAATATTAATTTTTCATACTTCTTTATTCTTTGTGACCTAATTATTTTCGTTTTATTAAAGTCTGTCCAATTTTCGCCCTTTGAATAGAGTGGTCCTTCTGCCCACAGTCATTGTACTCTAAGCCTTACTTTATTACATGCTACGTATGTTTTCTGGTACGAGCGTTATTAATAGCTCCATGGGGAAGGTTATATTACAGGGTAGGCAGAATTCCAGGCACCTGTTGATTGAAGATCTTTGGTGTAAAAATTGTGGTAATGAAAGAAAAAGGGAAGCGAGAAAATGTCTGGAATGAAAAAAAAAATATATAGGACATTGTTTTAGTTATGCTGATAAACTTAAAGAAATAAACAAGCATGTTCTTGGAATATTAAGTGTTAAAGATTATTTTCTTAACTTAGTAGAAAAGTTTAAAAAGTGGCATTTAAACAAATTATATAGGTAAGTAAACTACCTAACTACTAACTAAGCCCACGTTTGCATGGAGGTAAACGTATCGCGCACTGAAAATCCAGTGCACGGAAAAAAATCGCCGCAGGAACAAATCGCCCGTGCGAACCTAGGCAAAAACCTTTTGCTCTCGTAATGTCACTTAGTTACCTAAGTGACATTATGTCAAAGGAAGTTTTTAATGAATCGACAATGAAAGGATATTAATAAAATAGAGACAGTTTAATAGAAAACTTTCATAAAAATAACTCAATTAAAATTATTTTCTAAAGTTTTTTGTTCTATTTACTGACTAGCTTCTATCAATTTGCAATGTTTCATTATCTTTTCACGATTAAATTATCCAGGCACCAAGGTAAAAAGAAATAGGTAGGTACTCTAGATTATTGAATAAATTGCTGAGTTCTATAAATAATAAATCACACGAAGTTATAAGTTATCCGTCCTTGATTGATTTGTTTGTCAGTGGTAACACAAAATTATCCTGAGATTTTGCTGTATTATAATTATGTCACGGGGTATTCGTTACAAATCATCATCATCACTATTCTCTTATCCTTATCAAAATTTATTCCGAGTCAACGCAACATATCTTTCTCTTCCATACTTCTTTATTAGTCGTCATCTCAGTAGTCACCCCCTTTCTGCCCATATCATCTTCCACACAGTCCATCCATCGTTTCTTTGGTCTTCCCCTAATCTTATAGCCATCCACACCTTTCATAACTTTCCTCTCGACATTTGCCAGTGGCCACTTTCAGACTTCCTTGTTCCTACTTATATCCGTTAGACGTGTCATTCTAATAATAACATTTTATTCAAGATCAAAAACATGTTAGCTGTCTCAGTTGACCTTCCATTGTTGGGAAAGGGTGCTGCGGTGGCATCAACAAACGCCACATGCGACCTACGCATCACACTGACGTCACACGAAACACGCAGGTTTACCGCGTGACGAGTATATATACAACGTTCTGACATCAATCGAGAGGCAGTTGCCCACCAGCCACGACACCCGCCTGTACGGAGGATCCTCTCTTTTCTATAGAGAATGAGTGAACTTTACACCCTGTTCCTTATACCTCTATTGTGCGTTCAAACAGCTTTCACGAGGTGATACTTAAACGTAAGTCCGTCACACCCAGTGGGGTAATTACGTAACACACTTACAGTAGGCAATCGCTTTCATTTTGACAGTTCAACAACATTCATTGCGTTATTTACGTTGTTGAGCAGACAAATTTTTCGAACACATGATGAATCAATATCCTTCAAATTCATTCTGCTTGTGATTGAAAGTGTTTTACGCAATAAGGTGCTAGACAGTGAGACCCGACTCCACCTTGCTGACTGGCCAGTACTTTTTTACCATAGCAGGAGCAAATTCAAATGTCATTTATTCAAACTAGGCTGAGAATCAGCATATTTTGAATGTCAAAGTTACATAAGACAGTCCCACAAAACGCCTAACCTTCTCCACTTCCTAGTGCTTTAGCTGGGAAGAAGAAATGGCGCAATTAGAAAAAAAAAGAAACTTCTATATAATAGTATGCAAAATTATTTAAATTACGCAATACTAAGCATAATTTAAATTATACATTAATAGCCATATGTCAGCTAGCACACGTTAATATACCAACCATAAATATCGAGAACTGTAATCAGGCAGAATAAAAAAAATAAAGACTAAACGTAAATAACATCTAAATAAAAGCCTCCAGTCATAAAGGGCGTGCCCGCTTACATATATCTATATATAGGTGTAACTGGAAGTTATAAATGATAAACTAGGACCATCGAGGTAAAATAAAATAACAGTTAATTACTAATAACAATAACAAAACCTTGATCAGCAAGACGACCAGTCACTATTCCCACATAGTTACACACCACAATATACGAAATAAAACAAATCCCTTTTGTTATTTTTTTTGAGATAAAACTTTACACTCTACTGTGTTTCTCACATATTCATGCATGTTACAAACCAGAGTTAATTAATTAAAAATTCTAAACTCAAATGAATACTATGGCTTCCATCTGCCCTTCTTAAATTAAACTGCTTACTAGGGCTTCTGTCTACCTACAAAAGCATGATTATTTTTCTTTTTTCTCCTACGATATTATCAGTTTGATCAACATATTTTTAGCACAACTCCCATCCTATCTGGGTTATCTGGCAACCAGTATCCGTTTCTATTATAATTAAATAAGACGTGGTTTAGTCTAAAGAAAAAGTGATAGCGATTTTATTGCGAAATAATACTACATGAGAAATTAGCTTTTTATGTGTGATTTGACACTGTACATTATCTGATTGATCAAAACACAGAATTGCTAATATTATGGTGAATATACCCATTGTTTTTTTTTATAACGTTGCCCCACTCTAGGAATTTCTCCTGTATCGTGGGTGCGTTTACAAACATTTAAAACTCACATACACAAACAGCCAGACCCGGAACAACTAATTGTAGGTCATACAAATATTTGTTCCGTGCAGAAATCAAACCCGCGACACGCAGCGCAGCAGCTAATCGCTTAACCACTGCGTCAACAGTGCCGTGAAATTGTTGGCAAAGATTTAAGTGTAAAATCGCAGCAAGTTTAAATATCCAACTCTAAATTATGCTTTGATATATTATTCCGCTGAAAGCTTCGCAAATATCAGCAAAGATGGGGATATCTCATGAAGAAAATCCTTATCTTTCAGCGCACTGCCAAGAATTCTCCGCAGTTTTTTACTTTGAACTTATTAACCACGTACATTTTTAAGTAGTTTTACCATCATTTAGAGCGCTCAAAGCAAAACTTTTTGAGTCTTTACGAAAGTTATTTTAAGTTTGAAGACACTAATGCAGTTTTACCTAAAGCTTCTTAAGTTTAGTATGAAAAATAAATATGAGATGTTTTAACTTTCTTCATTGACACACTTAGACTTGTATTAACAAAACACTGTAAATAAAAAGCTCATTTTTATTGGTACTATATAGTTCTTAATATGATATTTATCCAAAAACATTTACATTTTGACAGCTCTTGTCAAGGGCCGTCTTGTATTTTGTTTATCAATAATTCGCCGCTAAAATCTCAACACTTGGACCACATCCTAAGGGTAGCTAATTTATTAGTGCCACACCCTGTGAAATAGTGACTTATTTATTTGAAATGGGAGTGTCCCTATATTGTGTACTGGTAATTAAATGTACAATGAGATGACTATGTACGGGAGATGGGTTGGAGATAAGTTTGGCTTTTCATAGAGGCCATTTTAGCCGGACAGTGGATGTCAAAATAAATTAGTTAGCGAAACGCCGCAGCTCGTCTTCAGCGTTTCGCTAACTAAGAAGCATAATAAGAATATTTTACTGTACCACCAAAATATTGATCGCTTCTCTTCAAAATCCTAGACGTGGAATTGTTAATAGATAAATATCATATGGATGTCTTATGTTTTTGTGTAACCTGATTAAGACCGGATTGGATGCTGTTTAATGTAATCGGACGTGTGGACGTGTGTAACGGACGTCATGACAATCTGTAATTTTTACCTGTATTTGAAAATAAGGTGTCAAACAACGCAGTGTGCTTTAAAGTAGGTAAGCAAAAAAAAAAACATATATAAATCCATTATTTAAATTAACTGGATTAGCAATCTGTTTCAAAACGATTCAGATTCTGATTGATCGTGTCATTGTTAGTGGTTTTTTGTTATTTTTTTTTTTCAATTTGTTTTTTTTTTATGTTTCACATCAAAATGATTACAATGTTATTTCTTTTTTAGAATTCATGAACTTACTTTTTCAGTATTAATGTTAATTCATAATGTAAAAGATTTGACATTTTGATCTTCTATATTTTCAATACTAAAGGACGATTTTATATAAAACGTCTGAAAACTCTGAAAAAACTCCGCCGTCCTTCACAAGGCAAAAATAATATTCACCAAAGTAAACAGTTTTCATTTTTTTAACGAAAAAACTGCTAGAGGGGGAGCGTCACTCTTATCTCGAGAGATAAGCGTGACAGAGACCCGACGTGACAAAAAAAGTGACAAAAAATAGAGTCACGTCACAAAAATGAATCCGACATAATGTTTTTGGAGCTGAGTGTACTTAAATATTAATGTCACACTGCTTTTAGCTGACTGTACCGTGTCAAAAATATTCTTTTGTTGTTTTTTTGTGAGAATTAATTAGGCAGGTACTTTACTTGAACTATGTTTAAGGGATGGCGTTAATTGTTTCTAAAGATAGAATATTTCCATTTTATTAAAATTCTGTGATTCGGCCATTTTGGTTTTGGCTTTAATATTCGTGATTTTTGGTACTTAACGGTCAAGAAATTAAGTTAAATTAAATTAGTGTAACTCGGATATCTGAATCTGTAAATAAGGTCAATATGGGGGCGATATTAGGTACACTAATTAACGTTTTACTTAAGAAAAAGAGGCTTGTGACTAAGTAATAACAGCCACTCGGGTCCATCGATCAGGTTAAGCTATGCTTGCCGTGATTGGTCCGTGGATGGGTGACCATCTTTACATACCCCTCCGTGCGTCGGAAAACATGTTAAGCCGTTGGTCCCGGTCGTCGTTTGTAGATCTTTGACAGTCGTTACGGGTCGTCAGAAGCCTGAAAGTCTGACAACCAGTCTTACCATGAGGTATCGTACTACCCAGTAACTAGGTTGTGGAAGTCAGATAGGCAGTCGCTTCATGTAAAATACTGGTATTCAGCTGCATCCGGTTAGACTGGAAGCCGACCCCAATAATGTTGGGAAAAGCCTAGACAGATTATGACAGAAAAGGGCCCTAATCCTAGGCAAGAATTTACAAACAACTATGTACTACGTAATTATAACACCAAGAGAGCCTAGTCGTTCTGTGATAGCAATTACCTTAACTGTAAACATACGGACGTAAAAGTTTTGTTCATATAACATCTAATATATAGATAGATAGTTATACGTAAATTGCGTACTCCATACGATCTATCTTACCTAGCTCACAACCTTATTCGCTCCCACCCCCTACACAGGCTCAGATTCCCTCCACCCAACACCAAGCTAACTTCAAAACCATGTAGATGTCCGAACTTGGTCTGCCTGTAAAGTTAGACAAACATGCATTAATTGCTGACCTACATGGTACTTTAATTAAATGTTCCGGAGTAGGTACCGATTGTCGTGGTTTGAAGCTGGCTATCAAGTATTAGAGGACGTAGTCTGGTTAACCTCGGACTTCACTGCAAACTGGGAATATGAATTGGTGTCACGAACCTAATTTCAACATGGATGATTACATTATTTTGATAAAATATTTTTGATTTAAAAGAGTGTACGTGGAGTTTCATGCCCGTTCTTTTCCATAGGGACCTACTACGCTTTGGAATGGGCAACTAGCTTCATATTTCTGACTGACCGACTCTTTGACAATTTAAAAAACTTTTTTACAAAAAATAAAACAGAGTTTCCACACAAACACTACTAAGTGAAGTTTTTACTTTTTAGTTGTGGTACCTACACAAACCCCCACAAAAATTTGAATATCACTACCTGCTATGTAAATTACAGTGACAGGAACTATTAGAACATAGTCCACATATACTAGGTGGGAAAAATACGTATTATTGAAGCTAAGTCAAAAAACTCTCATCAGATCTTGACCAAATTTATATGGGACCACTTTTGAAGTATGCCCTACCAAACAAAAGAGAGAGAATCATCAAAATCAATTCATAATTGGCGGAGTAATCGCGTAACAAACATACAAAAAAAAAAACATACAACCGAATTGAGAACCTCCTCCTTTTTGAAGTCGGTTGAAAAGTGCCAGTTTTTTTTTTTTTTTTTTTTTTTTTCTTACGATGGGTTTGCTCTTGACTCTAGTCTAGGTCAGAGGTGACAGAGACAAAGTCGACGATAGAGTGAGCTTACCCAGAAGAAGCCTGTTCACTCATAATTTAAATAAATGCTTTGAGTTTGAATTTAATTCAAACTCAAAGTATTTAGAAGAATGTACACGTAAGGGTTTATTCTATTCTAAAAATATCAGATGATAACGAAAACAAATGGATCAGAAGTCATACCTGTGGATGCTATATTTTGGTACCAGAAGTTTTTCGTTTGTCAATTATATTGAAGTTAATTTTATATTCAGCTGCTGCCGGTTAGACTGGAAGCCAACTCCAACATAGTTGGGAATAGGCAAGGCGTAGGCTGATGAAGACTTAAGAAAAAGGCCCCATTCTTAGGCTAGAATTTACAAACAACTATGTACTTACGTAATTATAACACCAAGAGAGTCTAGTCATTCTATGGTAGCAATTATATTGAAGTTAATTTATAACTTCAATTTTCGCCGACAATTTTTCAATTACAATTTATAAATGTTATTCAAACAATAACTGTTGGAAAAAGATGTGATAGATGAAATCTTCTAAGTACAGATGGGTGATACCACCTTCCGGCTCGCTACCTGTCTGCGTCTGGGCGCTCCTTGTGTGGCTCCGCATCGCTGCCGATGCGGTGAAGGTGTCGACTGTCTCGGACACCATGGCCTATCCTGCAGTAAGAGCGCAGGCCGGATAGCACGGCACGCCAGCATCAATGACATCATCCGTCGTGCTCTTGTCACCGCCGGAGTGCCAGCTGTTTTAGAACCCAATGGTTTGGCACGCGACGATGGAAAGAGACCAGACGGAATGACCATAATGCCTTGGAAGGTAGGTAGGCCTTTGGTGTGGGATGCAACGTGCGTCGACACCCTTGCGCCATCCCATCTTCCTAGCACGGCGGGCTGTGCTGGGGCTGCTGCTGCAGGTGCGGAAAACCTCAAACGGCGCAAATACTCCAATCTTATTGGGACTTATATGTTTGAGCCGTTTGGGGTTGAAACACTAGGGCCATGGGGTCCCAGTGCCCACTTAGTTTTTCAAGACATCGCCAAGCGGCTGGTCGACTCTTCACGTGACCAGAGGGCTGGCCTATTCTTTGGCCAAAGAATCAGCATTGCCATTCAACGTGGCAATGCAGCCAGCCTTTTGGGCACTTTTCCTGTTGACAGCGATGCGGAAGAATTTTTTGATGCCCTATAATTATCCCCCCCCCACTTTTTATGTAATATATACTTGTACATATTATTAATATTATTATTTTAAGTCTGTTAGTTTTTAATTATGTATAATATTTGGGTGTAATAATATTGAAAGATATAAAATAAAATCCTTAAGTACAGATGAATGTTACTAATTCCTTTTATTGAGTGATACGTAAGAATTTAACCTAAATATGGTTTGTTTACACCTTCATCAGATAGGTACTTTTGGATACTTAACGTTATTATAACAAATGTTTCTGATAGTCATGAATCGTTGAAAATTGATCCTAAACGTCATGAGAAATATGCAATCATTTCCCATATTTCGATCGTTGAGGCGACGCTTTGGGGGCCTATGTCCAGTGGACGTCGTTTGGACGATATATTAATGATCATTTCTTTGCATTTTTCAAGTTTCATAACTGTTATTGGGGTCTTGCCAGCATTACCATACTACGAAATCTAAACGCACAGTCCGAGCTAAAATTCAAATTGGGTCAGCGTTTTGCCGAATATCTAAAAGATACTAAGATTCTTTAATTCATTTTATTTCCGTAGCTTCAATCCTTTCCTAATCTTAAATTCTGTAAGTCATGCAATCTCTTAGATATCCTAAACGAATACAGGACCTTGTCATTAGAAAGAAACCCAATTTTTACTGCTAAAAAAGGCAGATGTTCTAAGCCACACACTCTATAATTTGATTGCTTGATACGATGAATTCGCATTTAATATTACATAGTAACTCTGGCTGTCTGTATGTTACTTTTTCACGCCTTAACGGCTGATTTGGTACACAGGCAGACGATGACCTGGGTTTTTTATCCCGGTAATATGTTACCGTGGAATCATTTCCACGTTTTTCAAAATTCGCCCAAAGGGCAATGGAGAGGGCTATGCTTAGAGTTTCCCTACGTGATCGAATCAGAAATGAAGAGATCCGCAGGAGAACAAAGGTAACCGACATAGCCCGAAGAGTTGCTAAACTTAAGTGGCAGTGGGCAGGGCACACAGAACAGATGGCCGATGGAGCCGAAAGGTTCTGGACTGGCGACCGCGTACCGGAAGACGTAGCGTTGGAAGGTCTCCCACAAGGTGGACTGATGACCTTGTGAAGGTCGCAGGAACCCGCTAGATGCGGGAAGCACAGAACTGGTCGAAGTAGCGGTGCTTGGGGTGGCTTATGTCCAGCAGTGTACGTCTTTCGGCTGAAATGATGTCTTCATTTCCGACCACCACACGGGCAAAATCCAGTCAGTAATATTATACTTATTTATTCACATTAATATGACATCAATTCCTTTCAAGTTATTTCTAAGAACACACACACAATAAGCAATAGCCTCGAAAAAATCTAAAAGTAGTCAACATTTATAAGAGAATCTTTGCCTTCGGGAATTACAGTCATGATGTGTAACTTTGCTCCATTTATTTGAACTAAGCAATTAAGGCCCAATAATAGAAACCCTTTTACCCTATTGTGATTACAATATTCTTTGTTATATATTATATTGTGCGGACTTACGCCCTAGGGATTAACGTTAGATCATAGTGTTGGGAAAATAAGACTGAAACGGGTATTGTAATTTTTGGGGGCCGAAAGCCGAAATTGTTATCGATGGATACGTCAAAATTAAATTTATGTTGAGTATATTAGAGGAAAAATAACAAAGTAGGTTTTAAAAATTAGTCTTAAATAACTTTAAACACAAATAAAATTAGCCAATATAAAACATACCTACCTACTGCCTAACTTCCATTCAATCCAAAATGCAATCATATTCATCATTTAATACGAAACCATATTTCATTTCAAGTCAAATGCCGAAAGGCCAAAACCGCATAGCCGCATACTCGGTACATCACTAGACACAGTTTATATCAAATGAAAAGGGTTGGCGTAGGATTCAGGGCCGTCACTATTCATTTCTGTTGACATTTTGATCTTAATATTTTGGATATAAACAGCATTTGGTAAAGCCTCGGTGTAATTACGAAGGGAATCTGAAATTTTGTCAGTTTTCTTCGTTTTTTTTTTCTTTTTATAGATAGACATAGAAATATTTTTGCCTTTTCATAAAAGCATAATATTAGGTTAGAAAAAAAGACTAGACTGAGTTAAAAAGGTTTGAAATGCTGGTTCGCGGAAAAGAATCTTAAAGCATTTATTCCAACAAACTGTTTTAAATAAAAATGTGCCTTCCATGAATAAAACTACGCATCAATATAGCTTATCATACCACTATTATTATTTTACACAAAACAAACTTCTGCTAAATAAAATAACACTGTAAAACCACACTTCCGAAATAACAAAAAAAAAAAGAATACAGAATGACCCACCATTTTATCTCCATATCCATTATTTTCGGAATAACCCTGCGAACTGTCATAAAAACTCGGCTAACTCTGTAATCCTCGCTTTTTAACCTGCCGGTAATACTAACGTACTGCCCCATGGGTCTGTTTGACCCTTAAACTGTGGGGTTACTAGCAGACTTGTTACAACTCACTTTTTAGGGGTTAGAACATGCTTTTTTGGGTGTTTTTTTTTTGTAAGTCTGCGAAGATTTATGTGGTTTTCCTATCAGTTATGATGTGATGACAAATCAAAATATAGGTATGTTTCTATGGTAGAGAAGGGCGTAAGGCAGGTGATCTTTCTAACTTAACCTCTGATTGGGTTATTGTGGGTTACCCCACGAGTCGCGGAAAATGGTTATTTAATAATTTATGATGATGTATTCATTGATACCTACCTAATACGTTGCAATGACTTTTTTTTTAAACTTCTCCTGTGCGCAAAGTTTCATCACAATTGGTCGAGCTATTTCGAGTTTTTTTGCGAGACTAATGCACGGCAATTGATAAATAGACAGATAATGTACTTAAATAGAATAAAAGCAAATTAAATAACCTATTTTTCGCGACTCGTGGGGTAACCCACGATAACCCAATCAGGGGTTAAGTTAGAAAGATCTCCTGCCATAGAAACATACCTATCTTTTGATTTGTCTTTCTTCGTTCAGTTTATCTTTATCAGTTTATATTGTGCGTGGTCAGACAGTCCGTCAATTAATCAGTCAAGGTTGTTTCTAAAGAAACAGACCACTTATGCCCATCACAGACTAGTTAACAGCCCGTTAGTACATAAGTCGCGTCATGTAGGAACCGCCATTGAAATACTAGCACTGTAACATTCTGGCTACTCATTCGTGATTTGAGTTTGCAAACTCAAACTCAAAGCATTTATTTTAATTAAACCATTTACAGGCACTTTTGAATTGTCAAGGGGCAGTCAGTCAGAAATATGAAGCTAGTTGCCCATTCCAAAGTGTAGGTTCCTATGGAGAAGAACGGGCAAGAAACTCCACGGACACTCTTTTATAAGAATTTGTAACACGTAATTAATTTTTGTGTAGGGCCAAGTTTATATAGGTAGGTAGGCGCTAACCACTTTTTATCAAACCAGCCAATTTACCAACCTACATGAAGAAACATAACTTCGACACTTAAAATTCTGCTCACCCCGTTAGGCTAAATAGCGTACAGTTGCCAAGGTGCCGATTACAATAACTTCTTCTTCCATATTCTCGAAAGCTTGGTAGTAATAGTATTAAATGGAATCACTATGGTTGCACGCTCTTTAGGTAACCAAGTGGGCGCAAATAGTGTGGAATTAAGAACTTAGGATTATGATTTGTAAGATCTTTTGAGCTATTTTAGAAGGCCTAAGATGTTATACGAGTTCATAACATAATGACATCAGGTCAATATTCTCTGAAGAGGTTGGTGTATAGCAACTAAACATTTCGCTAGCTGCCAATCGGAGCACCGAACGCGGTCGATGCGTAAAGTCGAGATGGTTAAAAGAAGCTCACACTAGGGTCTCTGGTCATACACACACGCCGTTTGCTAGTAGTTACTATGTACCTGACTTTTCTGAAGAATGCAATAGGGGGCGAGTCTATAGCCATCAACCGGGCACAAATCCAGACTACGGGTTACTACAGAAATTCCTGTTAAAAAAACCCAGTATCACTTCGCCGGACCCGGGAATCGAACCCAGGATCTCATGCTCAGCAGTACCGCTTGCGACCACTAAACCAACGAGGCAGTCATATTTCTAGACTACCTACTTTACTTAAAAGTAAAATTAAAGGGTAGTTAGAAACGTACAATTTCTAAAACCGGGCATAAGTTTTTCGCAAGACAAAGCGTTTTGAAAAGATTAAGATATAATTAACAAAATCATATTAAATTAATTACTTCCTAATAAAAATCTATTAAACTATTTCGTAAAAAAAGGTTGCATGCCAAACGGCTTCTACGGCAGTTACCGATGGCGATTCGAATCGATTGTCTTCGGCTCTCGATTGTACCGCATCGAATGGTATCGATTAGTAATCGTTTGAACTGTAACAGTTAGCACGTGTCTTATTTAGTAATACCATGTTAAATGTGGTTATTTTTATGGCAGAGATTGAATTAATGGGATCAGTTGGGCACAAAATTCTCCGAGAAGCTCATAGCTAAGTAATACGCTTGCCGAGGTCGGTCCATAAATAGGTGACCATCCATTACATATAGCCCCTTCCGTGCCTCGGTAGGCACGTAAAATCATTGGTCCCGGCTGTCATTTGTAGATATTTAACAGTCGTTGAGTGTATTAACCCTGATTTGCGCACTATAGTACATAATATTTTTGAGTAGCCCGAAAAAGAAAATCTAAACATTTTCACGCAAGAATCGAACCGCGAACTCTCATCCTAACTTAGCAGACGATGAACCAAATATTTATTGAACGACAAAAACCGTACCCTTTCTGATTGACTTGGCGCGAAGGCTGTTTGTTTAAGCTTTGATTTTCTTTGTTATTGTTGTACTTCGGGAAGAGGGAAATAGGGGTACAATTGTTAATATCGTCTGTGTGATGGGTAGTTGTCTACACAGATGTTCCTCGAAACGGGCGCATTTTCAAACGCTTTTTTTTCTATTCGATTTTTTTATTTGTATTTTATTTTTCACCATTAGTGCTATAATTTTTTCTTTAAACGTTTACTTGATAGTAAAGCAGATAGTAGGAGAAGTCAAGGCCAGTCCAAGCTCAGATGGTTGGATGGCTTAGACCAAGAATTAAAAACCTTTGGAGTCAGAAATTGGACAGAAATAACCGGGAATAGGTCACGTTGGAGAAATATACTTGGCCAGGCTATGGGCCACCCTCAGCTGTAAGGTCTCTGAAGATAATGATTAATGCTATAATGCTGTCTAGGTTACATCAAGGTGTATGCGTAATGTTCCCACTACTGGGACATAGGTCTCTTCGAGAGGGTGTGGGCTGTAATCTACCACGCGGGCCCAGTGCGGGTTAGTAGATGTCACGTGTCTTCGAATTGTTGGTTCTAGGACAATCGGCATGTCCTAGAACCAACAGTTCCTCGCGATGTTTTCCTTCACCGTTTTGAGAGCAGTGGTGATGGAATTATTTACATAAAGTAAAGCGTCTGCTTGGGTTTAAACCCACGATCTACAACTGGGTAAGTCGGGACCATTACCTCTGTTTCACCACTGCTCCACATCAAGGTGTATTGTAGCGAAAGAAAGGCGTTTAGGCCTGCTTGCAACATAAATCATTAACACGATATAACATCGTTCTGTTTCTGTCCATCGTTTGAAGGTGACAGAGACATAATGATGTTTTAACTGTTTAGTGTTAAGGTATAATTTCCATCCCCGCTGCACGCGGCAGTGCTACTGCGTCACTGCTGGTCCCCATACATTTTCTATAGGCTTTTATGAGAGTACATTCCAAGCACGGCAGGCATGTTACGGCAATAAATGTGTGAGTCCGACCCCCGCTGTAGCACTGCTGCGGCAGCACGGCTGCGTGCAGCGGGGATCTAAATCATACCTTAACACTAAACAGTTAAAACATCATTCTGTCTCTGTCACCATCAAACGATGGACAGAAACAGAACGATGTTATATCGTGTTAATGATTTAATAATAATAATAAAAACAAACGCATATTTTATTGATTTGTGATGAAGGCAGACCCTGAATTCTTTAAGAGCAATTTCGGAATTCGGGGAAGTTATTTGAAAAAACTTCATCATCATCAAATGAATGTCAAATTGTTGAAATAGCGATTTAACATTCATCTCAACATCAGTCTCTCTCCACTGCTGGACATAAGCGTCTCCAATTGCACGCCATTCAGCTCTCCAACTCTCATCTAGTTGCTACCAGCCACCCTGCGAAGACCGTCACCCCACCTAGCTTGAGGGCGTCCCACCTTACGATTGAGGGTTCACGGTCTCCACTCAAAAACACATCTACCCCATCGGTCATCGGTTCTACAGCCACATTCATCGTTATATACATCTAGGCAAACCAAATCAATTTTTATATAGGTCTGAGTCAACACTATTTACTTATATATTATGCTACCTTACTAAGATAATCCAAACTCTTGAAAACCGGCTTCAGATTGATAAATAACTCAATTAACATTTTAACAGCATTTACTTGACGTAATAATCTAACCAAAAGCCCACTCGGGCTGAAAAAGCTCAGTCCAAAGGAAAAAACACAAATCTCATAATCTTAAGATAACCACTCAGCATTGCACTATGTACTTTAGCTTTTACAACAGATTAAAAATTACCATCCCCAAACAGATATAAAAGGTAACTACATCCCTAAATGTGTTTGAAATTTCTGCTCGAATTTCCCCCAAATTCGGCACCGAAAGTAGGCAGGAATTACACAATAATTGGTCTTGTATCTGGCAATAGGGAAAAATAAATTTACGCACTGAACAAAAGAGATAGAGGAATACAAAAGTGTAAACGAGAGAAAGGGACAGAGATAGGGTAGGTTTCAAATTGTCGCCATTGCAATATTCGAGATTAAAAGTAACGCCTCGCTTGGCAACAGAATTCCGTCGGACAGTCGCGAACAGAAGTGCTCTTTTTCGCGACGCGTTTTTTTTTCTCTTTCCTTTTTTCGACTTTTTTATTATTTTTCCGCGTGGGTAATTGGATTTTTTCGGGATGTACCGTTTGTCACGGCTAGTTGGGCTATTTTATTGTTACCTGTTATCTGAATGACCATACGGCTGGCACACGGTGCCAAATTATAGGGTGCCCAGTTAACTCGTTACAACTGTCTCAAATTGTTATTGCTAAGGCCTTTACGTGTTTTAATTGAGAGTAACTAGTAAGCTGTTAAACTAAAAGGCACACTGAATGTATTCATGGTTTGTTGTTTTGCTATCTGTACATAATTATACATAAATGTCGCTTTTTGTGTCTGACCACTTTGACCGCGTCTTCTAAACTACCAAACGATGCGGTTTTTATTTATTCCAAAAGGTTTATATTTATATAGGTATATACCTATATAAAAAATTAATATTTAACTTACATATAATTAAGAAATATCCATGCTTTGTCAAGTCGTAAAAACTGTGCCAGGTAGGGCGGGTCACTAGTTTATTTATAAACTAAATGATCTAGTAGGTAGGTACGTAGGTTATTTTTTTTTATTTGAAAAGTCAAATAACGTTACCGAGCTTTCAACTATGAAACTCTTTTTGCCTGGATTGTAGCCAGAATCCGGAGTTGTTTAACAGCAAAATTAATTGGACTTTTTGTACACTAATTAAAACTAGCCGTTTCATCAATTAATGAATACCTTTCTGTTTCACGAAAAATCAGAAGTAAGCATCTTTTTGGTTTACTGCGTAAGGAAAAATAGGTGTAAATAATTTATATGACACGTTTCTTTAAATTTTAAATAACATTTTTATACAAAAAACCAGCCAAGTGCGAGTCGGACTCGCGCACGAAGGGTTCCGTACCATTATATATAATTGGGTACGGAACCCTAAAAACTAGCATCTGCCCGCAACTTCAACCGCTTAAAATATTTGTTCCCCCGACCCACCGCATCGTATCGCATCGCCCGCCCGCGCTATATCTTCGTTTTCGCTTAGCGTTCTTTCTGACTTTTTTTCTTTCTTTTTGCTCATCTTCTTAGGGTCCTAGCGTAATGTTAAATTGTCTATATCTATAACCTTCCTTTAGAATTAGGCTATCAAATGAAAATATTTATTCAAATCCGACTGGTCGTTCCATAGACTAGTGCGTTCAAACAAACAAACTTCAGTTTTCTTATATTATTAGTAAGTAGGTATAGATTATTTATGGTTGTATCCTACAAGGTGCCTACGTAAAGTTACGTTCATAAATCAACATTTAATTAGTTCGTATTCAGAAACATACTGATAGGTACTTCAGCGTATCAAATAGGTATTTACGAAAGTTTCCCCGTGTCAGTATTGTTTCTATACATTCAAGTTAGTTCTCAGCATTCCGTTCATTTGAAACTAACTGTAACATTATATAGTCGAACTGTTTCACCCTGTATCATCCCGGAAATGTCTTATTAGTTGTATCCCCTCTATCAATGTCCTTTGTTGTAATATGTCGAGCATGAACCGAATGATTGAGGTTAGAATTTGACGTGACATAATATTAATCTGACATTTATGACGTTTTGTTGTTCGTTTGACGTTTTATGGAAACATGGGTTATTGTTGATGTTTACAAATAGTTTAGCAATGTACTAAAAATTAATAATATTTTGTAGTTTGTTTAGTAGTTTTTACCTGCTTTTCGTTTATTCTATTTTAAATCTGCTAAGGATAAAGCGCTTACCTGAAACAAAAACAAAACGTAATTATATACACATTTTTTATTAAATTACACAACACAATTAAAAAAATCTATATTTAAAATTTACAAGAACTACAATATAATTTTATACCTAGACTGTACCCAACATCTCATTATGAAATATCAAAAAAAAAAAAAACTTGTAGGGTTTTGTGTTCACACAAACGTAAGCCAATTTTCACTTCACAACCAACAAAAAAGGCTAGCCATTCACTTTTCTCCCCGTCTGTACTAACAAGCGTCCCAGATACATGGTCTACCATATCGTTGCCCTCAAACAGACGCGCTACCATTTGGAGACCACTACCTGAAATTCAGGCGTCTGTAGCAATTTTCTTTTGGTGGAATATTTTCGCGTGAAAAATTACCTTTTTGCGGACGACCGGTATAAGTGCCTGTTGTGTCGCGGTTTGAGGGTAGGTAGTGATGTAGGTAGGTTCTATTTTTTGTTGGTAAAGGGTTTTTTGTCAAAGAAACCGTTCTCGATTGAGACTACTCTCGTTTATAATAATTACGGAGTTGGTTAGGACATCAATTCTGTCAATACATGAAGAGATTTTTGACAAAAATAAATAAATTAAAATAACATCATGTATGAGTAAGAAAAATAGATATATTTGTCACATAAACCAGGGCTTTGAAACGTTATTCAAAATAACGTTTTTAAAAAGTTTCTAACAGTTCTCCGTCAGTTTTCTTTCTTTTTAGTTAAAATTATTCAATAAACCATAATCTTTGGCTATCCGTGACTTATTTTTGTGACCCATTCCGCAGCGCATACACATCACGCTAGTTTTTCCCAAGGGCTAAGGCAGAGGTACTAAAACAGTTTTGGATATGAACAGACAGAAGATAAATAGGTGTTCAGGTAGGGCTGGAAATTCAAGCATAGGTAAGTCAGGTTGAATAACAAAGAATGAGACATATTTTGAATCTAGATTTATAGTCACCAAACTGACTGTACTCACCAGAATATGTTCTCTGCTTACTATTGTAGGTTTAGCTTACATTTTTTTATCCACTACGGGGAAGCTCTTGGCCTGCATCTCAAATTCAAATGTCATTTATTCAAACTAGGCTGAGAATCAGCACTTTTCGAACGTCAAAGTTACATAAGACAGGCTCACAAAACGCACACCCTTCACCACTTCCTAGTGCTTTACCTGGGAAGAAGTGGCGCAACAAACTCCCCAGCAGCACAGCTGTCTGTTCAATTAGAAAAGAAAAAAAAACGATATGATAGTATGCGAGTAATATAAAATTATTTACATTACGCAACACTAAACTTAATTTAAATTATAAATTAATAGCCATAAATGTCAGCTACCACACGCCAATATACCAACCAAAAATATCGAGAACTGTTAGTACTCAAGCAGAAATTAAAAAAAATAAAGACTAAACGTAAACAATATCTAAATAAAAGCCTCCAGTCATAAAGGGCGTCTCACCTGATGGGAAGTGATAATCAGGACGAAGGTGGAAGCGAGCTAAACCCAGAATCCACAACCACAGAGGAACTGGTTATCTTACCTCTAACTGCCGAAACACACAACAATGCTGTTAGCATAGAGATGTCAGCGAGTGAAGGGGTCCGATGGGACCATTGCCTGCCGGGGTTGCGGGAAAGTCCATAAGGGATACCGTGGCTCCTTGGCATTGCACAGGCAACAGAAGGAACACGGGTGGGTTTTAGTCAGTAAGAGTCTGACACGCCCCTCCCGCTCCACCTAGCAGGAGAAGTCCTTTGAAGATTTCCAAAAAAAAAAAAAATGCTGTTAGCATTGTTGTTGCGGCAACATACTTAGATAAGAAAGAAAACTTCATAGCAGCACAATCACAGCAAGTCAAGTCCCAATAAGGCCCTAGAAAAACATAATTATAGTGACCTTATTTGGTGATCTTCTCCAGAAAGGACAGGTGGCTAGTACCTACTCGTAACCGGAGTATGTAAGGATCGTAGCAGGTGGCGTTCGGTAGGTTCTACCTACCCCAATGGGAAGAAGGGTGAGTTTATGTGTAGTCCCAATCTTTATCTTATTAGAGATTTCTAACAAAAAATACTCAACCCATTTAGCGTCGCACTTGAAATCGAATTTAGGACCGCGAAAGAAAATGCGTGTTCTATCTCCTTTAGCCTCCAGACGCCATAATCCTCTTATTTTGAAAAATAAAAGTAGTTTCCAGCCATTATTTTTCGTACTAAACCATTATCTTTTGTATTTCATTAAAGTTAAGTGTTCTTACTTCGTACAGAAGTTTTTCTGTGATAAAAAATCTTATTTGGAACGAAAAAAGTATTTTACGAAACTATCTTTTAGTTTTTAAGTGAATTGCGAGTAGTTACTTTTTCTGAAAGTTTCTGAAAAGATCAAGTTTCGAAGTAAATTTTTTGATTTACAAATTGTTTAAGTTTCGCCTCAGTACAGTCGATGTGAAAGTTTATAATTTGAAGTTTGTATTGTGATAAAAGTTGTTTGGCATGACTGATTGATATTTCTTTTGATTTTGTTACTAATTGTTTTTGGTCTGGTACTTGTTCATTATTACTTAGTAAAAACTTATTTAGAAAAAGGAATCTAAATAACAAAATATTTTTTATTATCGTTGAAATTATCTACTACTAACACAAATTGTAACGAATGTTCAGTACAGCCAAAAAAATCTAGAAAAACCATCGGCCATTACGGACTCAATAAAAAATCGCACCGAAAACGGACCAAATCCTTTTTTTATTAGAAACAAACATTCGCGCGATTTATAAGCAGCCATTTTTTACAAGGAGCGCTCGTATTTCGCGTCCCCAACCCAACTATTCAATGTCCAATGATTACAGCAACAAAAAGAAAAACTAACCGTAAAAGATAACTCTGTTTACGTAAAAGTAATAAAGATTACACACTCAGCCCATTTATAACGACAAAGTGGACAATATCGTTGCGTAAAAAAGGAAAAAAAAAGGTATTTCTTTAGGCCTTTTCCGATGTTACAGACTGTATTGTGTCGACTTAACGAATGGTGAACGAAAATTGCCGAATCCAGCCGATCGGTGACGAAGTTAGTGTGATGCGAGTTTATTTATTGTTATTGGTATGTGTTTTGTTCGTGATTGTACTGTTTGTTTTGGAAATTGTTAATAGGAAAACAAAATACGTCGCTGACGAATTTCTATTGCTGCGAATCGGAACGCAGGAGCGACAGATGTAATTACAATGTATTTTCACAAGCAGACAGAAGTACACTGACGATGATGACGAAATTAGAGCACGTTTGCATTCTAAACGTTATCAGTCTCAATCTGTAAAAATACCTGTAATTTACTTACATTTTTGACAAGTTTTTGATGTTAATTGTCGCTGAGATGAGGTAGCGACACGATTAAGCACGTTTTTAATCATGAGTATTGGGCTTTCAGTTATAATGATGGGTGGACTATACATAATCAATAATACCCCACAGTGCAATTTACCCCGTTTATTTATTGATTGGTCCATTATCAGACAGTGTTATTAATCACATTGCAAGTGTTCGTCAAGCAATACAAAACAGTGTTGTTACTACGAAAGACTTTTGCAAAAACGCAAACAAACAAAATGCTGCTACTCAAAAAAAAAAAATGATAACTATTTATTTTGTAATTCTAAAGGTTAAATTATATTTCATTATTGCAATAAAAGCACTTTAATTATTAATTTCACTTTTAGAAATGAAAATATTTTCAAAATTGAAAGAATGAAAGTCAAACACAAAACAAGCCGTTTAAAAAGACCAATAATTCCCAGACACCAATTTTAAACTGCTCATTATTTAGGCCGTTAGTACCAAAACACGGCCGAACTGAAACCAAAAGTTATGGTCCTACCTTCCTACCCATTTATGTCCCACCAGTTCAGATAGACCTTACCCACGGTCCATTGGTGACGTATTATTATTGGTATGTGCTATTGTGTGCGAAAATATAGAGGGGGAGGGTAGTCTTATTTTTATGTTGATTTTCTGGGTGGAATTGAGATTGATTTGTGTATTTTCGGGGTTTTGTAGTATGTAGAAAGACCATGGTGGCGCAAATATAACGTTATATGTAACATGTTTGAGTATGTGGTTATGATATAAAAATACATTGTTCTCCATAATGATCTCAGAAACAAAATAATGAAAACAGAAAATAATGACTGTACTGATTGATGGTTTCACTCAATTTTTTGTGGTTCATTCCTCCAAAGACCTTCTCATATACCAATCTGCATGGTCGTCATATGGCCTGACTAAGATAATGTCTGGACTTTAAAAGAGACTGTGACCTCTGCGTCTGTTGCGGTGTCTCTTCTCAGAGTAGTTGGCTATGAAACATCGGCCTCATCTAGTTTTAAAACTTAATGTTTTTTTGACGTGTAGAAATTAATGTTTCTTTTAAAACCAATTTACTGAAACTATTGCTGTCCTATTATATTCCTGGTTTTAGATAGAACTTGGTAACAGAAAAAGCCTATTATTACCTTTGCTTTGAAAACCCCCCTAAAAGCGTTTACCAAAGCTTACGGGAAATATAATAATGGCGTGAGTAACATTGGCCTTATTCCCCCTACCTTAGCATCTTCATTCTATTAGTAAATACATTACCTTCCTTTCAGCCGTAATCGAGTAGACATGCTGCTGCACTTAAGTGTATTTTCCAATATCATTTGATGTGAATAGCTAAAACCATGTCTTCTATCTTGAGCAGTTATTTTTTATAGTTATGGCGTGATATGGAACGTTTTGCCGCATCCTATGCCGCGGAGTTGCAGCAGTATGGCAGTTTGTGGAATATGTGGCAGTAGTTTACACGTAACCGGGTTAAAATACCTTTTTATATGCTTACAAGTTGGTTTCGTGAGTCTGCACTTTGCCGATTTTGCTTGACTTGGAACGAACGTTTAAATTTTGATTTTTCGAACGACACTTTAGCGATAGGAATATTACTCGTTTTAGGAACGTCTTACAGTAGAGTATCTACACCTTAAAGATACTCGTAGGTATATACATAAACTCACTCACGGCTTCTTCCCATTGGGGTAGGTAGAAACTACAGAACGCCACCTGCTACGATCATTACATACTCCTTTTGCCTCGTTTGCGTTCATACATCTGGTCACACAGGCACGCCGGTTGCGAGTACTACGCACCTGACCTTTCTCAAGAATATCACCAATAAGGTCAGTATATGTCCTCCTAGGGCGTCCCTCCCGGCGTTTATACTCACATGTGGCTCTAAAGACACTCTTAATACTTTTTTATCAATAGAAGGTATTGTTTTTATGATCTCAGTGATAGTAATGCTTGATGATCGAAGTGACAGATTCTTGTTAATGACCAAGACTATTGCCACACTGCGCTCTGGATCTAATATTAATAAAGTGAACTACGAGTTGATGCAATGGTTTTAATTTATATTGTCAACACAAGTTTTGTGGGCAGAAAACATACCAGAAACTTTTTCTTAATTTTGCGGATTTTCCGCGGAAATACGATCAAACTATATCACTGCTATAGTTTGTTAGGCCGCTACCCCCATTCCCGCAAATTCAACCCTATTACAAAAAGGTACAAACACAATACGTAGCTCATCCTGCCACAATACCTTTGCCTCCAACAAATGTTCCCCATTACCACCGCGGGATCCTCTTAACGCTTATAAATAAGAATAATTCGATGTAGCGAATATTCAGCAGTGTTTATTAGCCTATTTGAAAAACGTATAGGTTAATTAACGAAGATTTGGGCCTGTTTATAGCCTTTTTGGGTATGCCTTTTTAGTATTTATACACCGCTAACAACCCACCCTTGGTTTGTCAAAATATTAAGATTTCTTGTGATAAACACATAAATACCTTCCGGAATAAATGCTCTAAAATTTAGAGCATTATTTTTGATGCAGTTTTCACCATTATTTAGAGTCTAAATAATGCTGAAAACTGCATCAAAATCCAGTATGTAGTTTAGACGAACTACGCACACAGACAGACACGAATATAGTAACCTTGTTTTATGCCATGTACAAGATACTTATAGATTTATATATTATCATCGCAAACGCTACTGCTGAGCGGTCTTGGGTTCGATACCCGGGTCGGGAAAAGTGTTATTGGGTTTTTCCATCTGGAATTTCTCAGTAGCAGCCCGGAGTTTGGACTTGTGCCCGGTCGATGGCAATAGGCTCCTACAGTTTTAACCTAACCTAACCCATTTGGTCGGGGTGCCACATAAGCTGCGTATTTTTTTTATTTTTAAAAACTAATTTTAAGTCCTGTATTGCATATCACGCCGCGGCAGCGACCTGCGAGCGCTACTTCCAAGTTGATCGCTTTCCATAATATCATATTTGGAAACCCAATAAAAGTCCATCGACTTTTTTTGCGTGGTCACCCTCCTTTATTTGATTTGTTGTATGCCAGTGCCATGATTCACAACAAAAACAAAGCGACATCAACGCCTCTACCGGTGAATAATCTAACTATTTTACGATCACTAATGTTTGGCCATATCATGAAGTAGTCGTGCGTTTAGCTGTTCATATCGTTAAACGTTGAGTATTCAATGATCTGGCCAGGCCACATCGACTAGTGGTCGATGTTCATTTCATGAAATGATCAATTTTAAGATCTGGCCACGACATACCTATAAAAATAATAAAGCTGAAGAGTTTCATGTTTTTGTTTGTTTGTCTGAACGCGCTAATCTCTAAAAATACTAATCGGATTTGAAAAAAATCTTTTTTGGATTTTATAGTCTAATTGTTAAGGAAGGTTATAGGCCCTTTAACATCACGCTAGGACCTTAGGAGCAGAGCAAAAGGCAAAAAAAAAAACAGAAAGAACACTGAGCGAAAATGAAGTAATAGCGCGGGCAGGCGATGCGATGCGATGGGGTAGCTGGGGAGCAAGAAACACGCGGACAAAATTTCCGGCAGACACTAGTACGTTATTAGACAATAAAAATAGAACCGAAGCTAACAATTACTTCAGTGTTTTTTTGAGCAAATTTCGGACTAAGCTGTAATTAAATCAATTAATAAGCTCGCATTAATGAACTAAATGAGCCTCAATTAGCATATTTATCGGAAATGCCTATCTATGTCTAATAATAGACTTCGATAGGCTTTTCAAACAACTACAGTTAACAAAAGACTTACGTAAACAGGTAGAAAATAGCATCTTTCCACTACGGTACTAAAATTAATTATCAATGTAAAAATAATACATAATGTATCTATGTACACCCACATTTCGCCACTTATGTATAAGTCCCATGTAATAGGGGGCGAGCCTATTGCCATCAACCGGGCACAATTCCAGGCTCCAGGCTGATACTGACAAATTCCAGATGAAAAAACCCAATAACACTTTACCCGACCCGGGTCTCGAACCCATGACCGCATGCTCAGCGATAGCAGTAGTATTGTGTGCGTAATAACTTTTTAAAACTAAACACATACAGGGACAAACGATGTCAAATACTTGACTTCTTAGAAGACACACACACAACCAGTTGCAAATACTCAAGTCAGGTTCAGGTCAGCTCTCTCTGTCAATCAATCTGCCTGTCTCTTTGCCAACTATGTTGTGGTCGGCTTCCAATCTAACCGGATGCAGCTGAATACAAGTATACAAGGACCTACTGCCGCCCTGAACTTCACACCTCCACACCAATGACTATGTAACACGATATCCATGGTAAGACTGGTTGTCAGACTTTTGATTTTCTGACTTCCTGTATCAACTATCAAAGATCTGACAGCCGGGACCAACGGCTTAACGTGTTAGCCGAGGCACGGAGAGGTCTCAATATGTAATCCATCCACGAACCGACCGCGGCAACCTAGCTGTCTGTACCTTTATTTTTTTTATTTTTTTGTCAGTACCAATATGTTTACTCAAGCTCTTAGCCTTGAACTCTGCCTACCCCAAAAGACCAATCCAATACGCAAAATTGAAAGACATTATTTCCCTTTCACTTCGGCCCGTGTAATTTTCTTAATACATCCTCAGGGACAGTAAAATTGTAAAATAACGCATAACCACAATTTTCTTTTTATTCGCTATAATAATAATAACCCTATCTCACCGGCTTTGTCTGACGTGTGAGGTTTTTGGCGCGAAATTTTAGGGTTACGCTGGTTTAAACGTGTTAATAAAAAGCTTAGGTTGGCTGGAAGCTGGATATCATACATGCCGTAAATGTATTACACTATGCCGATGTCAAAAGGTGAAATTTCCATAGCCGCCATTCTTGGAAGTATATTTGATTGAGGTTTCGTTATTTATAGCAGACGAGAGAATATTGGTGGAAATTATATTTAAATAATAATTCAAGACATCTGAATATCTCACCCGACTTTCTCAGGTAAAGTGCTTACGACTACATTAACCGAATTAGCCAATTATTTTGTGGTAGGACTAGCAAGCAAAAATAAACCTGTAATTAGTCTACACTAATATTTTAAAGAGAAAAGATTTGAATTTTTGAAAACTACTGGACCGATTAAAAAAATTCTTTCACCAGTTGAATGCTTTATTATTATCACTGAATAACATAGGCTTTAGTTTATAATGACAATATCACGCGGGCAAAGCAGTTGGTGGAAGCTAGTATTTGTATATATAATATTATAAATGCGAAAAAAACTCTGTCCGTCTGTTACATTTCACGCCTTGACGGCGGAACGAATTGGGATGATATTTGGCACACGAATAGGACATGACCCGGGATTTATCTCGTTAGTACGTTCCTGTTGGATAATTTCCGACCTCTAAGCGGACGAAGCCGCGAGCGAAAGCTAGTACGTTGCAAAAGTTAGCGCTAAATACAAACCTCACTTTAAACTACAGAACCATTATTCAAAACGTCGTTTTCTACCAAATTTTTTTGGGAAGGCTTCCCCAAAAATTCGTTCTTATCCCCATTTTTTCCCGTTAGTCCCCCATCCCCCTTCGACCGTGATGAATGACATACGTTCAATGTGTAGCCTACAAATTTGCATAGGCATGTTTGTTTTGCACGGAATATATTGCCATTTTACCTGGGTAATAGGGAGTTTTACCCTCCACGGCCTTTTTAGGGTAATTTTTTTATATAGAGTTCGACGATACTCGGCTGGGGTAAACGTGTAATTAGATTTTTGTGTTTGGTGTTACTGAGTCGAGTATTTAATTTGTAGGATAATAGGATTAAATGCTGGGGATTTTCAGTAAAAATATTTTCAGTTGAATAAAATTAGGGCCACTAAGCGGTGATATATATATTACAATGAAATCCAATATGAAACTGAGGATTACAACTCTTTAAATTGGACATTTTAGGATTTACGTCCGTAAAAAAATGCTGCTATTTTTATTTCCGAACACTTATATACTTATTGCGATTATTCTTTTCACCTTCTAGCTGCCTCCTTGGTCTAGTGGTCCCAAGTGCTACTGCTGAGCATGAGGTCCCGGGTTCGATTCCCGGTTCGGGCAAGGTGTCATTGGGTTTTCCATCTGGATTATTTCAGTAGTAGAGCCCGGAGTTTGTATTTGTGCCCGGTTGATGGCAATCGGCTCGCCCGCTATTACATGGGACTTAAACATAACTGGCGAAATGTGGGTACACTTCTGCATAACTCTTCGGGGAAATACAGGCGTGAGATTATATTATAGTAACTACTACTGCAACATCACCATCTGACATCCTTTCCGTACTATGTTTCGATCACCTCAAGTTATACCGAGTGCAGTATTTAACCAGTATTTCACATCGATCGTCTGCCCGTCTGACCCTTCACAACACAGTTACTAAGTAACACCGTAAACAGAGAATAGCTGCAATACCCCTTGACAAGACTGCATGTAAGACATTCGAGCTTCTGACAACCCGTACAGACTGTAAAAAATCTACAACTGACAGCTGGGACCAACCACTTAACGTGCTTCGTGTTCCTACTGCAACAGTGAATAAAATATTAGTATGCATTACGAGATCTACCATAAACACCTCAGAAACCCACAGGCACCATAAAACCATTTCAAAAATCCAAGCCCTATAACACCCTTTTACAACCCCAATTCGTGACGAGACGAAAAATATTCAATTTTCCATAAAAAAACACATAACCTAATTCGTTTTACGACAACGGGAAGCGACTAGCTACGATTTTAATTCGGAAAACGACAAAAAAAGGAATTTAGGAAATGATCATGTTGGCTGAAAAACCTTGGTTTGAATTATTACTGTGAAAGCACGGGCGCCATATTGTTGGCAGAATGGAGAATTGAAATATGATATTCTTTAAATTACCTCTGAGGAATGAAAGGTTGTAAAATGGCTGATTGTGGTCTTAGAAGATGATTTATTGACTTGCAGAATTTTCCTTGACTGTCATAAAACGCAATGACCCTATAATATGCCTGTGCGTTTGAGTGCTTATACTCCTGAACCGATATACGTGTTTTTTTATTACTATTCATAGATACGTTTTCTGGCTATATTTTGAAGATATTTGGGATATTTTGGATTATTTGTGATATAAGAAATATAAAGTGACACATCAGTGGTAACACTTCGACCCTGAGCAATCGGTACCTAAATTAAATCAGAAAAAAACAATTTTTCTAATATTTTTATTTTAAGTTCCTTTACCTAACCAAAACAATAAACAAAATTTAAATCCAACTTTTAAGCGAAAACCGCCCACCACTTAAAAGTCTTACAAAATTCGACCGAAGAAGAGAAGAGTAAAAACGCCGTGTTTTTACTCTTAATATTAAAAAGAGATTATACTATACGAGCTGCGCTCCGCGGTTTCACCCGCATAAGTCTCGACGCCGTGGAAATATAGAGATAAAAAGTATCCTATGTCCTTTTCCAGGTCATAGTCTACCCATGTGTCAAATTTCATCCAAATCCGTTCAGGCGTTTTACTGTGAAAGTCTAATAAATAAATAAAAACACTCATGTTCGCATTTATAATATTAGTTAGGATATTTACTACTATATATATTAGTTAATAAGTTATATTATAGTTAGGAAGTTAGGATTAGAAGCGGCGTTGTTAACACCATACAAACTAAGCGCACCGTTTACTCGAACTACCACACAAATTACATATGGAAACTGACAGCTTTGAACGCGGTCTGTGACAAAAGTAGTGCGCTCTACGCGCTTTCGACGCCATGAATTTTATTAGGGTTTGGTCATGTTGAGAGGATGAGTGAAAGGCGAATAACAAAAGGTATTTATTTATATTATATTACAAGGCAGATGCGAGTGGAAACGCCGGGACCCCGACGCCATAGGTGGACATAATTATAGTGATATTTATTTTGGTGTCTAACTAATTCTTTTTCTAAGTTATTCCTTATAATAAGAAGAATTTTTCAAATCCGATTAGTACTTTTAGAGATAAGCATGTTTAAACAAACAAAAAAAAACATTAAACTTATTATTGGTATAGATTACATTAGGGTTAACATTTATGTGTTTAGTTATTGAAATGTTCTTGAACTCGTAGAACTGGCTGCGCCCGCGTGAAACATAATTATTTTCTAAAATAAAAGTATAGACTTAGATACTCCTTATAACATCAGCTATCTGCCAGTGAAAGTCCTGTCAAAATCGGTCCAGCTGTTTCCGAGATTAGCAGGAACAAACAGACAGACAGATAGACAGACAAATGTTTAAAAAATTGTTTTATTTGTTATAAATACCGTTCATACTTTCATAATAAAATATGCATTTAGTTAAAAGCTGTTTTTTGACATACAAGCAGATACTTCAGTTTTATTTATTTGTATTGTATTGTATAGCTGATGTTCTTCAAAAAGGTCAGATGTGTAGTAGGTACTCGCAACCGGCATGCGTGTGTATGTATGAACGCAAACCAGGCAAAAGGAGTATAGAAGGCGTGTGTTTCTTTGTTTACAAGTATGTATGGATGAATTTTATTAATACTGCTATCTCTAGAAGCTGCCATCCGGCGATTATGCATTCTGTGAACGTCTCTAACCTTTTGAAGAAAAATTGGAGAAATAATGAGATAAACTTAATGTATTTGAGTGGTAGACGGTAAATCTCTCGGGACGCTACGTAGAAAATTGAACAATCATAACTGTGCCTGAGGACTTTAAGTCTAAAGTGTACCGGATTATTTTGTTGCGGCGTTTTTACTCGTAAATGGCGGGTTGAAAGGGAAGAAAGCATTTTATTGGTTTGAAAGGATAAAGGTGTAAGGTATGAAAACTGTGTCATAGAATTGGGCGGCTGAACATCCAGTATTTTACATATATAGAAAGAAAGCAAGAAAATTAATTTATTTAGCACAGACTAAAAGACACACAATACAGCAGATAAAACAAAAAATAGAAAAATCAAATAAAAAGTGTAAAGTATGATGCAAGGAATAAGAAGGAAAGTGTGCCTCACGGCTGTGCTAAAAAGGCCCAATTCAGCAAAAATGCCAGAAACTATAAGAGCTTGACGCTGGTTTTCAACTTTATCTGAAGTGTCTGTTGAGGGATGTAAATCAGTTTTTATTTATTTATTTAAGGAAAAACAAAGAGTAGCACAATAAGAAATAGTCATATTATCTTTTTTTTTTTTTTTTTTATTATGCTGCCCACTACGTTCTCCACAGATTACAGTTTAAAGTATTTTAAACTAGCTAGTAACACAGATACGAGTACAATACCTATACGACAGTCATTGTCCTAGAAGTCATATCTGGATATTTAAACTTATAACAGAAAAAAAAAGGAAAGGAAATGTATATTTGCGTGCGTACATTAGTAAACATTACGTTATAATACTAAATATAGATATTATTACAAACTACTCTGCTGATCCTTTAGGGTTGCTTGGATTTGCTTCTTAAATGCAGTTTTTCTAAGAAAAAGAACCAGACAAATTCGAAAAGTTTTATACTGCACCGTGTATCAACCAATCTACCCAGCCTTTTCCCAACTATGTTGGGGTCGGCTTCCAGTCTAACCGGATGCAGCTGAATACCAGTTTTTTACATGGAGCTATTACCTATGTGACCCATAAACCAGTTACTCGGTTACACAATACCCCTTGGTAAAACTAGCTGTAAACTTTTGGGCTACGAAACCTATAGAATTTAAAGATAAGAAAATAAATAAGATAAAATAAGACATTTTAAAAGTCACGTGGGACTAAGAATTGATAACTAAAGCTACCGAGGCACTATTTTGAAACAACCAGCTTTATTTTAAAGGTTGGGTAAAATTCCGAATCTTAGGCCTAAAACCTAGGCAATAAAAACTAAGATAACACCGTTAGTACCAGTTCTGAACGAAATATATGCCCTAAACAAATTATCAAGCCAAAATGTTTCAAATAAAAATGTATGCCTTTTCTTATCGAATGCCATTTAGTTCTAAAATGGAGGACTCAAGCATATAATATCAATGAAATATGTTAGAAATATTTCAAAAATGTTTAGTATATTACTACAAAGTTGTATCTAGGAATTTATGTTACTTAAAATGTAGCGTTCGATAAAATGTACGGCTAATAATGTATGGTGCGCAAGATATTGTATGGCGAAAATATATAATGGGTTTATAACCTGGGGGTATGGCATATAAATGGGGTGAAAGACCTTGCAACTGACAATTTCCAATGAAGAGGAAAACTTTGTAAGAAAACAGGAATTTATGGGTAATTTCCAACTCACAGTGCGCAAGCGTGGGTGGTGACCAATGCTCGTTCATTTTCTTTATGAGAAGATGCATTTGCACAGACCTTTTTTTTCATAGCCAATAGGATAGATTGGTATTATAAAGTATAGTTTGACTGAAACCTCTGTACCGCGCTTAAGAGGGAACAAGGCCTTATTCCCCTTTTTCCTTCCTGATTAATGCCTCTAGAGCAATCTTTTTTTTTCGTAAAATCAAGGTCTGCTGTAGACACGTCCTTGTTATTTCCTTTTTTTTTCAGCAACTTATTGGTAAAGAAAATATGACCCTCCAAAAATTACAAAAAATGCCAGTTTTTACTGCCGTGATTAGAGTAGGTACTACCAGACAAATTCGAAAAGTTTTTAACATAAAAGAAAATGATAGGAACCAGAATCAAAAAGATCTCTCTCTTTCTTAAAATTTTAATGTAAAAAATATTGTATCGGCTAAGTTTTCGAGGAGAAAAAAAGGGAGTACGAAACGCAGTTTTTACACTTTTTATTTTGTATTCTTTCCTTTTATCTTATTTTTTTTCTCTTTCTACTTGTGTGCCTTTGCTTGTTGTGCCAAATAAATGTATTTTCTTTCTTTTCTTTCTAAACGTCGATCTCGTCAATTTTTTCTGTGATATAATTGGTCTGAGCTGCAGCTGTCCACTCTGCGAAGGCAGACTTGAGGTAAGACAACGGCAATAGTTTCTTCAAATACCTATTTTTCAAATTCGTCGGAGGCCCTGTTCCCTTCTTAAGGAATGCGCTGTGAGGCGGGAGGCACCGTTGACGAATGAGCGGCGGGACGCCTTGAGCGCTGACAAATGAGTGCCCCCTGCACTTGTTGACATAATCTACTCATTACTAATTTTTTTTTATGAGTTGTATTGCAATATGTGGTTAGCTAGCGACCTCGACAATTATTTATTTTACCTCGATGGTCCTAGTTTATCAATTGTAACTTCTAGTTACAGCTATATGTAAGCGGGCACGCCCTTTATGCCTGGAGGCTTTTTCTTTTTTTTTAGATATTGTTTACTTTTAGTTATTTTTATTTCTGCTTGAGTATAGTTCTCGATGCTTTTGGTTGGTATATTGGCGTGTGCTAGCTGTCATATGGCTATTAATTATAGCTATTTAATTTATAATTTTAATTATTTTTTGCATATTGTAAATTGTCTTACATACTGTTATATAGAATCATTTTTAATTTTTTTCTAACTGAACAGACAGCTGGCTGTCATATGGCTATTAATTATAGCTATTTAATTTATAATTTTAATTATTTTTTGCATATTGTAAATTGTCTTACATACTGTTATATAGAATCATTTTTTATTTTTTTCTAACTGAACAGACAGCTGTGCTGCTGGGGAGTTTGTTGCGCCACTTCTTCTTCCCAGCAAAAGCACTAGGAAGTGGTGAAGGGTGGGCGTTTTGGGGGACTGTCTTATGTAATTTTGACGTTCGAAAAGTGCTGATTCTCAGCCTAGTTTGAATAAATGACTTTTGAATTTTGAATTTTGAACTGTCTCGCCGCGCACATACCTAGGGCGCGGTACAGCGACTACTCGGTCAAACTATAGCTAATCTGCTTAGCTGTTTCCCAACTATGTTGGGGTTGGCGTCCAGTCTAACCGGATGCCCTCCACAACAGTTACAAGGTAACATGATACACCTTAATAAGACTGGTTGTCAGATCTTCAGGCTTCTGACTACCTGTAGATTATCGTTTTACAGACCTACTGGTTGTGAAGGGCTGTTCTATTTCTAGATTTTTACTAAGAACAAAAATAGAAGAAGAAAAACCGTTCAAGTGCTAGTCGGAATCACACACGAAAGGTACCACCGTTAGCAAAAAACACAAAAAAAAAACGTTTCGAGTATGGGGAATCCCTGTAATTATTAACTTTACTATATTTGTTGTCATACACAATCTGTGAAAATTTCAAATGTCTAACTGTTACGGTTCGTGAGATACAGTCCGCTGACATACAGACGCATGGAAGGACGGACGGACGTATCGGAGGCTTAGTAATAGGGTTCCGTTTGGCACGGAATCCAAAAAAGTTATACCAATAATTATTTTCCATTATCTAAACTTGATTATTAACTTCAATACTTTATGTAAATGGAAGTTGTTTGTCGCCCACACAATAAACTTGGCAGTTTATTACTTTTCCCTTAGTTTGATATCTGATTCTAAACGAGTGTCAATAATAAATGTCGGATAGACATTCGATATTAAATTATTTTCGTAATTAAGTTTTAATTTGGTTTGCTTTGTTATTATAAGTGTAGTTTATTTAGATTCCACTAGCTGCGCTCCACAGTTTCACCCGCATAAGTCTCGATCCTGTGAGAATATTGGGTTAAAAATAATCCTATGTCCTAATCCAGGTCATGGTCTACCCATGTGCCAAATTTATTCGAATCTGTTCAGCCGTTTTAGCGTGAAAGCGTAAACAAACAAACAAACTCTCTTTCGAATTTGTTATATTATGTTAGAAATAAGATTTAAAAGCATTCCTTTCCTAGACATATGATAATCAAAACTGTGTCTAGATTTTCCACATTACTTTGTCACTAGAATTATTTGCAACACAGTTTGACGCTCGTAATCTCCGAAAAAGGTATACATCTCTAGCTGTGCTGAATTACATATATACAGCCTTAGTACAAAAATCTTGTCTACAGCAAAAAATAAACAGCCAGTTACGATGCCTGATTGGTGTTGGTGAATTATAACTACCTTTTTTTTTTCAAATTATCCGTCACTTAAGGTCTGAAATAAAGTTTTTTTATTTTTTTATATGAATTACTGTTTAACAAATCCTCAAAATATTGTTGAGAAAAAGTCCTTCACCTAACGGTTTTTTCGAAAACGAAATCCACTACTACATTTAATACTGCAACCATCATTAGTGAGCGAAAATATCCAAATTAAAAAGCGGAAAGAGATTTCCCTTGGGAAATGGAACGGAATTCGTTGGCGCGAGGTTTTTCCAAAATGCCGTAGCCCTAGAGGTTTTTAAACTGAATAGGTTTTTAGTCCAAAGCTACATATTGCAACCACCTCTTGTTTCTGTAAGCCTAGTAAATATCTAATCAGTAAATCTGCCATTTACTTCTGCCTATCATCATCTTGCCTAGCCTTTTTCCAACTTTGTTGGGTCAGTTTCCAGTCTAACCGGATGCAGCTGAATATACACGGAGTGACTGCCTATCTGACCGCCACAACCCAGTTACTGGGTAATACGATACCCCTTGGTAAGACTTGTTGTCCAACTTTCGGGCTTCTGAGTTCTGACGACAACGTAATGACTGTCAAAAACCACGAATGACAGCCGGGACTAACGGCTTAACGTGCTCGAGGCACGGAGAGGTCTTGGAGTGTAAAGATGGTCCCACCCATCTACAGACCAACCGCGGCAAGCGTAGCTTAACCTTAACCTTAAGTTAAGTAACCTTACGTTCACATTCAAGTCGCAATCTATCAAACTTGTCAAAAATGTTGTTAAATTGATTGTATTTTTGACAGATTGCGAACGTCTTAAAAATTACGGGAATTGCCTCTCTAATCGATCGACTCGTGCGGCTGTTATTACTTAACCAGAAGCTTATGCCAAAATAAGCCAGACTTAACATAGCAGTATGCCTGTATTTCCCAAAGTACAATTCCAGAGGTATTTTATTACACCCACATTTCGTCAGTTAAGTTTAAGTAAGTCCCATGATAGCTCTATTACATGAGACTCGGTACTTGGGTGCCGGTACCAATCCAGACTTAGCGTTGCTACTGAGAAACTCTTAATAGAAAAATCCAGAAACACTTTTCCCGCACTGGGGATCACACCCAGGACTCCATGAGCTTGTAAACTCAGACAAACAAGGCAAAGCATGTAAATAACATTCCTAATAGAATATTGAGTAAGTAAGTAAGTCTAAGATATCCCAAAAGTATACCCAGTTTTCCGTCCAAGAGTCCGACCAAGCAGTGAAGATTTAAGTGATCACCTCCACATAAAATAAAGCAGAAGTATGAAAGACTCACAAGCGGAATGAAACAACAATTTTGTCCAAGTGCTATCTAAAAAATGAATTCAGTAATGCTCCTTATCCTTGAGACATGGTACACTATTCCTTCGGGAAATCTTTTAGCTGTCTGTTAATGTTTTGTCTGTACATTTCGCTTTTCCGAAACAGTTGGATGATAATGTATTGCGTTGCATAACATTAATATTATGCTTGTACGAGTATTCCTTAAAGGTAGGGAAAGGTGTAGTACACCCACTGTTGGCAGTCCATTTAGTTATCTTACCTATGACAGCAACAAACAATAGCAACAATAATGTAACGAGAATAAAGATCACTGATTTTGACAGACATGCAAGTGAGCAAGTGACGGGAACCCGACAGCAACCTTATTGTAACCAAAATAAAGATCACTGTTATTTTAACAGTAATTCAATATCAGAGGTAAAATATGCAATAGGTGGGCTGATAAACTGGCGAAGTCCGTAAAAATCCGATGGATGTGGAAGCCGGGAATCACAGTACCGGTCATTAAGGCGTATCTTGGGTGAGGCCTATGTCCAGCAGTGGACATCTTTCGGCTGAATGTTGCCGATGTGCCAAAAACTTGTGGGATATATTGTATTTTTATTTTCCGTTTTTTTGCTCTAACGTCTTACACTTTTCTTCTTCTTTTTTCATCTCACCTTCAACTTATTCTACATTATGTATATTCGTTCACTATCTCTTTATGCTTCACATCTTCATGAAAAGTAATGTATCATTGTAGTATGTAATTATAATTTATTGTAAAATGTAAATGAACGACTCGCCAGCACACAGATAAACCCCGAGAGGTTTTCGTTGTGTGGCTAAAACCAGTGTAATATAGGTTAGGTAAGTGTTTTAGAAATAAATAATAAAATTAAATAAATAAATTTGTCATTCATCTTTACATCTCACTTCACTATCCTGTCATAACGTTCCGTTCCTGCAGCTCAGGACTAGACTCCGGGATTTTAAATACGAGTATCGAACCCAACTTTTACTGACGAAGGTGAAATGTACCAGGGTCACAAAAATGTTAGGAGATCTTCCAAAGTCGAATCCCAGAAAGGAAATAATGGCAACTGGGAAATCTTGCACTTACTTTTTAAACAAGATCCTCTTTTTTAACTAAAAAATGCAGGTAAAGGTACCAGGCTCGCAGTAACGCAAAGAGTTCAAAGAGGTGGCGCGTTCTAGTCAGCTGGGAAATCTAAGAACGACCCGTTACTCGTTAATGTTACGAATACGTTTGTTCCTATCTACTGTTTTATGTAGGAATTACATTATGTTTTAGTGCTACTCCTAGACAATTGTGTGATTAAGGCAACACGTAAAATGTGTCTGATGGTCTGGATTTTCTGGCTATCTATTATCAAAGTGTAGTAATACCAATTCAGGAATAATGGGCAGTTGCTGTAAACATTCTGCAAACTTTTAGGTTACTACCTCGTTAGTCTTCTGATTACTGAGCACGACGTCTTGGGTTCCATCCCAAGGTAGGGCAAAGAGTCATTTTTTTCTTCGTTTGGGTAATCCTCAGTAGCAACCCGGAGTTAAAAGTGCCCAGTCGATGACTATAGGCTCGCCTCCTAATATGGGACTTACTAGCAAAATGTGTACGCAGAATAAAATATATACATCTCTTTTAAAAATAAAGTCGTGATATTACTGTATTTTATGTTATTCATCGGCGTGGCTTGAGAAGCTTTTATCGTCAAATCAAATCATCAAACTGAAATATGATTGAAGCTTCAATTTCTGTTCCCTCTAAGACTTGAAACACGATGAGCTTCAATTAATTCTCAAGTGCAACAGTTAACTTACGGCATACAAAACGGGCTCGTGGGAGAAAACCTAGAACAATGCTACCATTGACTATCTTAGAGATGAGAACATCGTACAATCTCGAGTGAATTAATTGATTTCGTCATTATATTATATGTAAGTCATAATATGGTATGCATGGATCATCTTGACTTTTACGAGTAGATAGTTCTCATGGATGTCATAAAAGGCTTAAAAAGCTGTAACTGCTTGGTATGTCTAATGGCAGTAAGCGACTGCTAAGCGACCCTCCGGGATTCCATCTTTGGGTCTGTTAAGCCTCATCGTCCACGACGCTATAAAGTAACTTATTACAGACGCAAATCGCCGAGTAGCCAGAATGTCACAGCACTAGTATTTCTATCGCAGTTTGTACACGATGCAACCAATCACAAACAACTACGCGTTAGTAAGTCGGGTCGTGTAATGTACCGCCATTGAAATACTAATTTCAAATAATTCAAATGTGTAGTCAGATTATCAGTGATTCTGGCTACTCATTTGAATTTGTAACACCTTTCTTTTGAGTAGCATTGTAGACGATGGGCCGTGTAATCGGCAAATTGTCTGTAGCAGATTAGTCCCCAGTTAATGGCCATAGGCTCGCCCCTATTAACTTTATATTAAGTCCCCACCTATGAAATCAGCGTTTTGTATGGAGAATTTTAAAGAAGTTGTATTTTTCATGCTAACATTTTCTTAATTTATTTAACAACCATGAACACTAATCTTTTAAAACTTGTATGCACTAATGTATAAAAACTAAGATAACGTGTGCCATTTAGATTAAGCAACAAAAATAAGTTTTGGCTAAGTTTTAAAACAAATAGTGGTCATTTCTGCAAACAAAAAGAAGAGTTAATTTTAAGGTATTTTTAATGTTTAGAAAACTATAAGTAATAAAGTTTTTTTACTATTGATTCTTTTTAAGTCTATGATGGTTATTATCTCGATATAATATCAAGCAATTGATGAATTCTTTAAATCATAGAAGTGATGAGGTTCTAAAAGTGAGGAAAAAAACGCCAATTCGGGTGGTGGGGACCCAATACATGGGAATTATAAAAACTGGCGAAATATAGATAGCCTTCTTACGCCTTCGACAAAATGAGGCGCAATTTTATCTAAAACAAATCATAAACAGCCAGTATTATCAAAACCTCTCGACTAAAACCGCAATCGATTTAAAAGGCATTAAGTGTCGAGTATCATTCGATACTAAGCCGATTGCACAGCTGAGAGGTTAATGCAAATCCTGTCGCAAGTTCTAACCTTTCGATATAATCGTTTGTTCATATTTTCTTAGTATTTGCTGGGAAATGAAAAGGGTAAATGATCTTAGTATCTTGTAATAGCTGTTTTAAAATGTAGGAATAAGTGTTGAGAATGGTTATTATGTAGATTTGATTGGTACTGGTTTGAGAATAGTGTTGACACAGGTTTTTTCACAGATTTCTATGGTAATTATAGTACGTTTGCTTCATAATAGAGCCTGTATTGGACCGCTAGGGTTGAGCAGATAGGTAGTTACAGTATAGTTCACTCAATTATCGTATATGTATCTCGAGAATTTTTTAATTTGACATATTTAAACTGATCACATCCATACCATACTCCAGGCTAAAAGTTTATTATTTGAAAACCCAAAAATACTACCACGAGACTAACAGAACTCCATTTGAGTTCGAGATTAGTTGGGGAAAACTGTGATGATATCAAATATGTGCCTACGCGAGTAAAACCAGAGGTTTAATAAAGGCTAGCCTATATAAAACCTATTAAAATTAACAGGATAAAGGCTTCGTAAGATTGCAAAAAAAAAAAAAAAACTGTCAGAAAGAAAGTGATTGAATACATGAAAAGTGAAACATCTATCGACAATTTTAAACATACCCAGGTACATAGAAAACTTAATGCCTTATTCAAAAACATGTTTCTAACACACATAACAGACTTTTCCTCCTACATAAGACTGTCGCATATTCCCGCGTCAGAGATGTAAATAATGTATCTCCCATATCTTATACTCTATTAATCTTCAGTATACCGAGACGGTTTTATTTACGAGAAAGATGTTTTTGTGGTATAGGCATAGGTAGTGGTGAGTATGTAAATGAGATTGAACCAAAATTATTATGTTATGTAAGTGCCATAATGATAATAAAACATTACCAACGGATCATTCAAAAATTGTGATGTTCTTCAACAAGGTCAGGTTCGTAGTACGCAACCGGCGTGCGTGTATGACCAGATGTATGAACGTAAACGAGGCAAAAAGAGTATGTAAGGAACGTGGCTGGTGGTGATCTTCAGTTTCTGTCTACCCTCATAGTAAGAAGGCGTGTTTTTATTTGTGTACAAGTATTTTTGGATGAATTTTATTAATACTGCCGTCTCGATACGCTGCCGGCCGGCGATTTCGCACTCTGTGACCGTCTCAAATAAAGAAAAATTGGAGAAATAACGAGATGCAGGTGGCGTTCTGTAGTTTCTGCCTATCCCCGTGGCAAGAAGGCTTGAATTTATGTACGTGTATTAATAAAATCTGATGTTAACTGTTGACCGCGGTTTCATTCGCATTCTAGAGAAACCTGTTCTTGAACCAGATAAATAGTATCCCATGTTTGAATTCAAGATAGTACCTAGGTATATACGTGACAAATTTCATTAAAATTCGTTTGGCCGTTTAGAAGCGATAGTGTCACATACATACATCTTCACTTTCACATTTATAATATCATAATCAGTAAAAACGTTTCCACTGCTGGGACCCAGGCCTCCTCCACATCCACCACGCATGCCCAGTGCGTGTTGGTGGATGTCACATGTCTTCGTATTTTTGGTTCTAGGACATGCCGGTTACCTCACGATGATTTCCTTCACCGTTTTGAGAGCTGTGGGGTTCAAACTCACGAACTACAACTCAAAAGACGCGATCTTTACATCTGGGCCAACACTGCTCACTGCACACTCCACATTTATAATATTACCTAGAAATTGTTATACCTAATAAATAAGGAATATTTATTTTAATTATTATATTCTATTAGTCTATTCGAATTACCTATAAATATTACCTAGAAATTGTTATACCTAATAAATAAGAAATATTTATTTTAATTATTATATTCTATTAGTCTATTCGAATTAGTTCCAGCATTAAAATCTGGTATCACACTAAGATTAACTAAATAAATATGTGGGTAGGTAGAACATTTTCACACTAGCCGAGGGCTCGACACATAACATATCTCCAGTGACACATTTACTACGATATACGGGCACGTTACCATTATTAGTTGGTTTTCTTACAAAATAAGAAAGTATTTTCAAGAAAATCTGTATAAGGAATGAAAGGGATAGAGTTATGTAAGATGCTGTGGGGAGGAATGAGATAAAAGTGATGATTTTCGCCTGTAATTGTAGGGCAAAAGTATCTTCGAAGAATTAACGAGCATTGATCACCACGCTCGCTCAGATTTCAGAGCATTTAAGATTCCTTACGATGTTTTCTATAAAATTTTGAAATCTCTAAACGACTGGTTGACACTTCCCGTGACCTAATGGCTGGCTATTACCTTGGCCAGAGGCTAAGCATTGCCATACAACGTGGCAATGCGGCCAGTCTCTTGGGCACACTACCAGTCGACAGCGATGCGGATGAATTTTTCGACGCTATATTTTAGTTTGTGTAGTAATTACTTCGTTTTAATTTTTTTTACATAATAAAATAGAGATAAAAATCGATGAACTTGTAGTTTTTATACTATCATTTGGGTACTAATCCAAACAAGAGACTGCTACTGAGAAATTATTTTATGAAAACCCCTTAAACACTTTCACCACCTAGGAATTGATACCAGGACCTCTTGGTATGTATGCGCAAAAAACCTTGACATAACTGAAAGGAATATTATAATTTAAAAACCTTACTAAAAGGCTTAACATTATTGTCCCCGTCAAATAAAATCTACTGTAGGTACTACTAAACAGCTTACCAACGAAACTTCATTAAACTTTACAAAGTATTCAAAGTTAAATTAATTATAACACAGTCTACTTTATGGGAAGAATAATTAATTTTAACATAAAGGAGGGTGGAAGCACCTATTCATCATCATAAACGGTACTGAAACGATTTCTTCTTGTTCATTTAGAAAAGACGTATTTTTTGGTAGGTAATGAACTAACTAATAGACTGTGTCGATACTCTTGCGTCATCCCGTCTTCCTGGCTCAGCGTGCTGTGCTGGCGCTGCCGCTGCGGCTGCAAGCGGCGAAAGTATAATAACCTTATAGGTAACTATATTTTCGAGCCGTTTGGGGTTGAAACTCTAGGGCCGTGGGGTCCGAGTGCTCATGGTCTGTTCACTGAAATCTCTAAACGACTGGTTGACACTTCCCGTGACCCAAGGGCTGGCTTTTACCTTGGCAAGAGGCTAAGCATTGCCATACAACGTGGCAATGCGGCCAGTCTCTTGGGCACACTACCAGTCGACACCGATTCGGATGAATTCTTCGACGCTATATTTTAGTTTTTATAACACTTAGTTAGTTGTATACACATAGTTTAGATAGTCCTTAATTGTTAATGATATTATAAGTACTAATAGAGGGATTCATATTTTGAAAATGGATTATTTTACTTAGTATAGTTACCGAGTTAAGAACTGAGTCTTCGGGCCACAAATCATTGTTATTAGTCTGTCTTCGCTTGCACTTATGAAGCTTATGGAGCAGGTAGCAAACTATCGATAAGACGCAAGGCGTTGCACATTCTTATCGCTACTGAAATTTATGGCCCAACGACTCAGTTAATAACGCGAGTAATATAGTTATTACTTATAGCCCGGAAACATGCTATGCAGTAGCACAAATTAGCATGTGTATACGAAAAGAGTATGATTATTTTACACGCACAGAAAGTATGCTATAAATAAGCATGTTACTTACTAGCAAATAAGCATGTTTTTGAATAGCATGTGTTTATCAGCTATTTTGGTACTTAATTTAAATGGTGCTTCCAAAAATTCTATTGGTATTTTTATATAATATTGGGCTAAAGGAAGATTCTTTTTCTCGTAGTAAGGTAAGGCAAAAAGCGGCACTACTATCTTTATGTTTGCAGCTGGCGATTACAATTAAAATTATAGTAAAAATTGTTATGTTTGGGTGTGAGCATGATGCAATGACAAAAGACGCGATACACGACCAATGACATAAAACGGTTACAGAGCCATTCACCCGGGACAAACTGACTGGATTGGACAAGTCACACAAGTAACTTTTAATGCTCTTTTTGCATTTTTGGCACCGTATTTACACTAAAAACACTTTCTGTAACTCAGTGAGTGCACAAGATTTAGATACTGTATAATAAAAACACAGTAGTCGTTAGTAGTAAGACGGTCTGGTGTCCAGAACTCCATGTCCAAGTGCGTATTTTGCGTGAAGGGGAGAAAATCGATCATTCGATCCTCCCAGCTCCTCGAAGAAATCAAAACAACATCTACCAACAATCTTCTAAACCATATCTCAAAAAGAACCAAAACATTTCTTCTAAACCATTTCTTTATCTCGCATTTATTTGCACAAAAACTCCTCTGTAGTTATTACTTCAAAACGGCACGTTCTAACAGGTTAATTCCGAACTTCGGTCTTGAATAAACCCGGGTAAAAGTTTTCATGTTAGCCATTGAGAGTGTAACGTAAAAAGTTTAAAACCTACACTACACCTAGACTGAGAAGTTTGTTGAAAGGCGAAGTCTTGTTGTGTTTATTTCAGTTCTTTTTTTAGGTGCAGTGGAGTATGGTGCAGTGTAATGTCAATAATTATTGGGCGGGTTATCTTGGATTAATTGTAAAAAAAACGATCGAAAAAAAATGCAACTTATTTTGATATATCAAAAAAAAAACCTTAGATCTCATTATGAAGTCAGAATTTTGATTATGGAAGTATCAGAAATAGTGTAGCTTTGTGTCTTGCGTTTGACAGCTACGAGTACAATGACACAGATAAAGCCAGTTACAATACCGACGGCTTTGATAACTAATTCTAGAATGCTCAAGAATCAACCTCGATTCAAAATCTGGCGAATTTCAAATATAACTATAAATACTCAAATCGAAGACCTACAGAAGATCACAGGTAAGACCTGGATGAGAATGAGACTCGCGCAGACCAGGGTAGGATGATATAAAAGGAACGAGGCCCTTACTCAGCAGTGCGCGCGGAGTTTGTTGCGCCACTTCTTCTTCCCAGCTAAAGCACTAGGAAGTGGTAAAGGGTAGGCGTTTTTAGGGGACTGTCTTATGTAATTTTGAAGTTCGAAAAGTGCTGATTCTCAGCCTAGTTTGAATAAATGACTTTTGAATTATTTTATTATTTTGAGTGGAACAAGGGTGTGGATGACGATGATGACGATGCTCAAATCGAACTTGAAACAGAGATTCATGCTTGAACATCGTTCTGAGACAAAACCTTCAGAGTTTCACTCCAGTCACACCATCTTTTGTAATAAGACGCGTCCTCACATCAGAGACTTCTACGCCACGATAAATTTCGTCAAGATAACTTAAGTTACTAAACGCGAATAAGTTTAGAGAATCTAAATTGTTTCAAACTTCAAATACGAGCTAAAACTAAGTTTAAATTAACAGAGAACATGAGTGTTTAAACTCGAAACTGTAATAGTTCAGAATAGTAGCGTTTATTTTAGAGTTTTAGAGTAGGTATGCTGCGTTCTGAATCATATTTTAGCTAGTTATTTGCTAGTACTCGTATGTTTTAATAATGGGTTTTGAAGTTTATTATAAAGTTTATATTGACCTGTCGCGGTCGGTTACTGCTAAACGTGGGGCCATGGCCAGTTTGAAAGACCGACAAAGTATGTACCTATTTGTTTTACTAGAAATTACACATTATACTACTGCATGTTAATGTAACGAAGCCATATTATATTAGTTCTAAGGTAAAAAAAGGAACTACATATTAAGATATTGTAAAACATAAATGTGATATGCAATAAAGAATTGAATTGATCATGCAACGGATGGGGCTCGAACTTACAACCCATCCCACGTCAGTTTGCGTCTTATCGGTTTGGCTATTTTCCCTTTTTCCACTACTTTACCTATTATTGAATGCCCTAATAGCTAATGCACTTAACGATAAATGCACGCTTGTCTGGAAAATTCTTAAATTATGCGGAAACAAGGATGGAAGGATTCTAACGTTACCCCATACATCCAAATCTGTTCCGCATTTAAAAGTTATAGTAGAACAAAGAAACTCACATGCATACATAACCCTGAAAATATTACACTCTTTTTTGGGCAATCGTATAAAAAAGACTACACCCCTATATCCCAAATAACAAATAAAACTTTCAAAAAACAAAACAATTAATGTGTCTGGCATTAACATATCAAAATACTACTGCAAAACACGGGAACGATTCTCAAAAATACCTGCGTATACTGACAGCGGCTCACAGGGAAATAAACCAAATTTTCGTACAATAAAGATTTTGAAACTACTTTTAAAGTCATACTCGGTAGAAGATGTTCGGCGAACGGAGACAAGATGGCGGACAATATGGAGGCAATAAAAACTTTTGTGTGAAAGCTTGTATGGAATTTTTGATAGTTCTAGCTTTTGTTTCTTTGAATATTGATATGGATGTGAAAGAAAATGCATCGTTTGTCGTGCAAAGTCACGGTTTCCTAGAAGAGCAGTGACCGGTACATAGTGTCCGCTATTCACCGGCGAATGACGTCTCTTAAACGTTATTTATGAAAGTAAGTTGGTGTGTTTGGCTAGAGAGCGTTTTTTGATATTGTAAAGTCAAACCCGCTGCAAATATTTTCATGACACACACAACATTTAAAAGTAGTGATAGCCTAGTGGTGTGACCGTCGGACTACCAAGTTTCGAAAGCGCACCCAAGGCACGCACCTCTGACTTTTCGGATTCATTTGCGTATTGTATACTTAACTTGCTTCAAAAATGGTGACAAAAAACATCGTTGGCTTTACATGCCGCCGGGTTGGCGGCATGTGAAGCCAAATCAGAGGCCCGTTGGCGGCATAACAACTCTGACACCGGGTTAATCACTAAGCACACGAAAAGTAAAGATAATTTTCACGACAGCCGTCACTACGGCTGTTACATGGCGGCCGCCGCTCTTCTAGGAAACTGTTGCGTTACCAATATCTCTTTATGTGTTATTGGTAGACTGTGTGTAAAATCAAAGTCACCCCCTTTCTAGCCATATCGCTAGGGTGACTGCCGAGATGACGACTAGTAGAGTAGTATGGAACAAAAAGACATGTTGCGTCGACCACTAATAAAGGATAAGCGCAAGAGATTGATAATGTGGTTGGTTGGCAAACAAACAGCAATAACTGGGTTGTGGAGGTCAGATGCTGCCGCTCCATGTAAAATACTGGCATTCAGCCGCATCTGGTTAGAATGGAAGCCGACCCCAACATAGAACGGAACAGGCAGACAGATGATGGTTTACAAAAAAGCAGACGATCCATCTGATAGTAAGTGGCGGGATATCTGCAGTACCAAAAGGAATTGCGGATGCACTGTTATAACAGAGACAAATCTGCAATATCAGTTGGAATATGAGCCTGTAATCGCACAAATTACGCCGATGCACATAGGTAGATAGGTATCCTACCAATTGGGAAATAGCAACCAGTAGAAATAGGTACTAATAGTAGGTAGGTACTAGTTTCACTGAAGAACTTACAAAAATAGCTTTTAATTTGTAACTAAGGAAGCTAATAGTTGATCGCCATGCAAGAGGTATATGGTCTATTCCAAAAGCATTTGATGAAAATGTACACAAACTCTGTTGAGTTTAAATTCTTACGCAATCTTACTTAACGAATTAGTTACACATTCATCTGTATTTAGAAGGTTTCGAATTTATATGTACCACTACTTTTTCGGATAATTTTTTCGACGCTATATTTTAGTTTGTATAATATTTAGTTAGTTGTATACACATAGTTTAGATAGTCCCTAATTGTTTATGTTACTTTATTAATATTAAAGAAGAGAATCTACTTTTTCTAACAATATTCAGTTTTTAATAACATTATTATTAGACATTGAAACACTTCGACGAATATTGAGGTTAAAAAATTAACCTTGGTTGTCAAATGAAAAATACCTTAAAGGTACCTAATGTATAATTAGAATTTCGTACTTAGGTATTCAAATAATCAAATCAAAGCACTCAATTAGTAAGTGGCACTACAAATTGGCATCCACAGGTTCGTTTTCTGATTCATTTGTTTATATTTTCGTCAGGTACTTTTCGAACAGACTATATAGGTAAGTACTAGGTTCACTGAGGAACTTACAAAAACAGTTTCTATTACGAGTACTAAGGAAGTATAGTTGATTACCATGCATTGCGCTTAATGTCCTTTCTGCTTATACCCTAATGATAAAAAGTCGCCACGACACAAGCAGGCTGTTTTATCTCCGTACGAAGGCCAGCTTATCAATATTTTACATGAGCTTATGCGAACACATCTCCCTTCCGATTGCAAATTTTATGCCTCTACGAGATTGTGTGAATACAACATACATTTGCGTGTTGAAGCGAGACAGATGTATGTGTGCAGAATGTGATGGGTACATGTCTGCGGTAAAATTGTTCCCTAGAATCTGTAGTGCTAAGCTGGTTTGGATTTGCGAGGTTGCCATGGCAACGAGCATATATAGAGGATGTTTTCTGAGTGAGGTTTTCGAAGCATAAATACTAGATATAAGCTCGGTGTTTGTTGTTTTGTAGATGGCACCAAATGGGTTTTTTCTAGGGTATAAGCAGAAAAGTTTTTTTTTTTTTTTTTAAAACCAATATTCATATTTGTGATACCCAATTTGTTTTATGCTGTGGCGATTAATACAGCAATAGGTAAATAATAAATACTGTTTAGGTACAGTCGTTTAAAAATATGGATAATATTGAGTTCCAGTTAAAGCAAGCAGAATTTTTGATGACATAAAAACGGTCCTTAAAAACATCAAAAAAGAAGCAAAAACTTTAAAATATTTACGAAAAAATGTAAATAAATTACACAGGGTCGAATGCAATAAAAATGAGAGGTGACGCGTTGACAGGGTTGAACGTCGTTTTAATATAACTCGGCATGTTTATTGGCGTAGCAGGACGAGGGTTAGACTCCCAAGTTGTAATTTTGACATTTTATTTAGTTTTTATAAATGTTGAGGTTTTTAATGGTAGGTTTATTTAGTACTTACACACAACACATACAAATAGACAGTACCTGGGTAACAGAGCTCTGCTCGGGTGAATATAGAGAAAACGAATATTCCCAGATATGAGACCTAGCTAGATCCATTTTTCGTCCCCGTAAACCCCAATATTGCAACTTTCATCGAAATCGTTACAACCGTTTTCGAGAACGTGATTACAAATATAATATACAAATATTGCTCATTTAATATTAAAGGATAAATAAATATACACCTTTTTCCCATTAGGGTAAGCAGAAACTACATAACGCTACCTGCTACGATCCTAACATGCTCCTTTTGCTTCATTTATTTAAATAAAATCTATTTAATATTAGGTATAGTGGTGGATTGAATCCCACTATAACGACGACAAGAATATTTTATGCTCGGTCAATGGATAAACCTAGAAAGCCTGAAATGTTTGCAGCGGATTGACCTGGATGTGCCCCGGCCGTGTGTACTTACCAAATCCCGTCGTGAAGGCATTTTTTAAAAGGTATTGTCCTACTGCTGATGGCTATTAAGGCAAAAAAAATAAGTTCTGAACGAATAACTTCACAATTTAGTTGCAAATAATAGAGAATAATGTCGCTATATATCTCTCTGTCTTTTAGCTGCACGACGTCATTTAAACAGTTTTTTTTTTCAATTTTCTTTTTTTTCCAACCTTTTTTCAGAAATGTACGAGTACTATATTCTATTTTCACTGCTTCTTACCACATTCTAGATACAACTTTATTCACCAAAAACATATTACCAGAGACATACAAAAAATTGAAACTGTGTCCTGTCGGGCTTACAATGGTTTTGCAAGGCCATTTCGTGCAGTATCCTATGCCAAGAACCACAATAAAAACTATCAAGTTATATGCCAAAAAGCATTACTGGAACATGTTTCTTTTAAAACATAAAAAGCAAAAGAATGTTCATATTAATCTTTTGGTGAAGTTGTTAGAAATGTTTAAAAAATACTTTTGAAGTTAAGATTTTTTGTAATCCGTTTTTTGTTTTTTGTTTATAAAAGATATCAGCAGTTTAGGGTTATAGTATTTTCGTTGACAGTTGTCTAGTGAATAGTACAGTCAGACAAATTGATAAGCAAATTGACACCCTACACTAATTTGCCGTGTTACCTACAGCCATTTCATACAATTGCCAAACAATGACACAGGATTGTGATTTGAATATACGGACAATTTGAGTTGTATCAATTCGCTTCACAATTAATTTTCCTGAGTTTCCATCAGTATATTTTTTTACTTTTTAGCTTCGTTCATGTCTACGGAAACCTTGATAAAAGATAAGCTGTGGAGATAAGCCTGGGAACGACTTTTTCCTAGACTAATTTCCTATGCCTTCAAAGCCTTTTTCTTTTACCTTTCGCTTTATGAAAAGATAACCCGGTTACTGCTGCAGTTGACCGTAACTTGTGTTGGAATATTGCAAAAATGGTTGGAGTTTTATTTTTTAATGGATACTGAAGTAGGTTAAAGAATAAAAGGCCAGCTGTTTTGTTATTAAGTTGATTTCTTATTATAATCCTACACATGAAAGCGATAGTATTAGAATTTATGTAAATAATCAACTGGATTTTTAACAATCGCTAATAACTGTTACCGTTTTTACGTGTTATATCTAGAAAATATGTCACAAAAATCAATATTATCAAATTCTTAAATAATTATTATTATTCTTCCTCAAACAATATCACAGTTCTTCCTTAAATGTGACACAAAACCAACCAAAAACCCATAAAGTCCACCATCACCAGTAATTATACATTTTATTACAACTTACAAACCTTATCAGCATCACGTTTCTTAACGCTATCTCCAAAAAGGACAAGCTATAATATAAAATTCTTATCTTCTCTCTTTAACGATCAATTAACGATGTTATAACCCTCCGAATGACGCCGAAGGGGTCCAGAAGACCCCGAGTCCGTAACATTAGGCGTAATTTCAAAATGGTACGTGTTACGTACTTTTTTGGCGTACGTGCGAATTGGTGGTGTTAACTAGATTCTAGGGAGGCCTTGTTTGAATACGGGAGGTTTTGTGTGCCTGAGTTTTGGGTAAGAAAGGTTTTTAGAAGGCAGTAGTAAAACGATGGTCAATAAGACTTTGTCAGGATTTTAGGTAGATATTTTCGTTTTTGTAATATTTGGTTTACTCAAATAAACACCGGATCTGACAACCAGTCTTATCAAGGGATATCGTGTTGCCCAGTAACTGGGTTGTGGAACTTGTGGAGGTCAGATAAGCAATCGCTCCATGTAACTTACTGCATCTACATCTGCTTATGGTTAGACTGAAACCCGACCCCAACGCATATGGGAAAAGGGTAAGCAGATATTGAAGCATTGGATGAAATTAAAATAAATTAATAGACGTAAGTATACCAGAATATCTAAATCTACGTAACCCCAACATTTTAATAAACATGTAAAACTTAAATTGTCCGTATATTCAAATTACAATCCTTTGTCATTGTTTGGCAATTGTATTAAATGGCTGTAGGTAACACGGCAAATTAGCGTAGGGTGTCAAATTGCTTATCAATTTGTCTGACTGTACTATTCACTAGACAACTATCAACGAAAATACTATAACCCTAAACTGCCGATACCTTTGCTAAAGAAAAAAACAAAATTCGGATTACAAAAAATCTTAACTTCAAAAGTATTTTTTTAAACATTTTAAACAACTTCACCAAAAGATTAATATGAACATTATTTTGCTTTTTTTGATATTATATTTAAAGTATTTTGCCCTCTATAAACCGACCTAGTCTACCAACAACCTACTGACCCAGTCTTCTAGGTCAGGGTAAAAGGATTTAGACCTTAAAAGACACCAAAACTTTTAGACATAAAATCCATTATCCAAAAACCTCCTTACACATTTAAAAGCTAACCCAATAAGCGCTGAAATTACGTATAATTTTCACCTTTTTCACTAAAGGTTTGGTAATAAAACGTTACTTTACATAATTATATTTTTGGGACCCGTCATGCATGTAAGGTCCAAGAAATATAGCTGGTCCTACGATTGGTTATCGAGCTTAGAAACGGCGAATTTGAATAAAAGGGCGCCATAACTGGGGTATTATTGTGACTGGGGTTAGGTTGGTACCGGTATCGATAGTGGACATTATTTTTGGAATGATGAGCCTTTTTAGGGTTAACTTAGAGGAAGAAGATGTATCTTATGGTTTCCGAAAAAAATAAGATCGTTCATTGTAAATGCATTTTAACAAAGTTGTTGATTTTTCGCAAGATTTTCAGTAAATTCTTTTTTTTTTCTGTTATAAAATCATTGTATTCGGCAATAAGCTTAAGTTCAATAGAGGTCAAGTGAAAATAATCAAAGTTAAAATTCTATATAAAACCTAAACATTTCAGCACCAAACCATTATCGTATGCCTCCCACATAAAAAACAATACACTACAATCAACCCTAAAAAGCATCGCCATCTAACCCTTCCCTAACCCGAGCCTATCATCTTAACCCTCCATAAACGGGGCGGGTACATCTGACCCCGTCCGGGTTAAACCATTCTTACATGACATATCTTTAAGCGAAATTTTTGTTACAAGAGTTTGCGCTTACCGTTTTATTGGCTTTTTAAAAAGGGTTTTTCTCTTTTGTTTTTTTTTTAAATTGCAAGGTTGGAATTGTAACAGAGTCGTGATAGTAGAAGTAACGGATAAGGTTATCTTAAAAGAGGAGAGGGGTGAATTCAATGGGGTTGAAAAACATAACTTTCCTGTAAACTTGACACCTATTAGGTATTTTAGTTCAAAAGTCGTCAACATACCTAGATTATAATTAATTATTATGAGTGATAATTGCGAGTATCTTCGATTGTCTCCAATTAATATAAAAAAAATTGTATTCGCTTTTCCCGCAACTAATAATACAAAAATAATGACCAGCCTATTACTGTCCCACTGCAGGGCAAAGGCCTCTTCTCAAGCAGATAAGGCACGAGCATTGATCGCAAGTCATAACGTTCTTTATTTTTTAAATGTTTGGTCCCCTTCAAGTTCCATCTCCGCAACAAATAGCCACACGGGAACTTTTAAACTACAACGTCCAAACCAGTGCACCCCTCGAATCATCTACTCGATTCAATCACGAAAATGCCAGCCAAGCTATTCACAAAACACATGATACAGCTTTCACCCCTCTGAATTTCCCAAAATCAGTCTACCCGTCCGCTATAAACGGCCCAATTCACACATACACCTGAAAATATTTCACACGTATTTCGAACCTGCAACCCTTGGGGTTGAAACCAATAAACTAAGCGGGGTGAAAATAATAAAAAATTCACATCAAATTGAATGTCAGCCCCTAGAAGGGGATGTTATTAGGAAATTTACGAGCACAAGCCGAGTACCTATTATGTTTTATAACCAGCCTGTGTCATTGTGGGTAGGTTATATGGTAGCTATAAAATATATTATGCACGCAGTGTAGGGTTAAAAAGATTGAAACGTCACTTTTTGCTGTAATTGTTCGTAATAAGGGTTGAAATGTAACATCCCGGAATGTTAGCCCCGAGAATGTAAGAGGAGGGAGATAATAAATGTAGACTGTGTGGCGTGCGACACAACGCGATCGGGCTCGGATGGTGCGACTGAGAAAAAAAATGTTCCCGTTATAAGTCCTGCTACACACTAAGCTTCTAGCGACCGCCACAAGTAGCGGTCGGAAATTTTCATAATTTTTCCAAGACTCAGTCCGCAAAAGTTTTTATTCGGATTATTTTCCGTCACTTCTTGAGTTTTGAGTAATTTTGCCATTTGTCTATAGCAAAAATAACGAATATTTCCTATTTTGTTAGTCTTATAAATAAAAAAAAAATCATGTAAGAAATAAACATAACGTTTTTTGCAGGGTCAAGAAATGTGGAGCATTTTGGTTAAGACGTCCTTCAATGGACAATGATGGGTTAGAAACCATTGGGTGAGCTGAGCTAGAAAAAGCCCTATTTTATTTTATTGGATTTGGGTGGCTTACAGCTATCAATACAGAAGTAACAGTGAGGTAATTCACGACAAGCCTCCACAGTTAGCAATAGAGTATTAAATAACATAAGCATCATGTCTGTTTCCCCCAAATGATTTCGCCAGTTATATATTATGTAACTCCCATGTAATAGGAGGCGAGCTTATTGAAAAACATTTATTAAAATATTTATCACTAGCACTTTGGCCCGCGGCTTCGCTCCAGTGGTCTTTCCCGCGGGATCCGTTATTTTTCCCGAAATATAAAGTAGCCTATGTTACTCCCTGAAAACTAAGCTTTCTAATGGTCAAAGAATTTTTCAAATCGGGCCAATAGTTTCGGAGCCTATTCAATACAAACAAACAATCATATCTTTCCTAATCTTTATAATATTATTATATTATATATATTATATAGATCACAAGTAAAATATTTCCAATATAATTGCTCGAAAGATTATCGAACAAAAAACTTTTGCAGGCTTAAATACTTTTAGATTAGTTTCAGCTTTCAGCAGATAAACGAAACTTAATATTGTCGAACAATCAAAGTTAGGATTATGAAAAATCGAAATCTTCAAGTTTTGGGTATTAATGGAATTAATGGATATTCTTAAATGTAAAATTGAGTTTATTTTTTTGAACAAGAAATTGTTGAAAGGCTAATTGTTTGATGACTAGTTGTTCACTGAATTTTATAATTTATTTGTGAATTTAAAAAAAAAAACTAAAATTTAATTTTGCTATGCGAATTTTAATACAAGATAAATGGCTGGTTTTACCAGTTCACGCTTACTTATCTGGCAGATAATTTTATACATATTCTGTTCCATTTTTAATTTGGTAGGTAGTGCCTATCGAAACGTGAGAAAAATTCACTTCTTTGACAGTAAACAATTTTCACTTCCCAGATTTTATCGAAGGACCAGCAGAACAGAGCTTGTCTGTAAACAAGCACTCGAGTGCATCAGAATCTCATCTGCTTTATCACAGGAATCACAAAGAAACGTTTGACAGCCAAACTGAAAGGCATAATTCTAGCGAAAAAGGTAGGTACATGAATACAATGTACAAAAAAATAGGATCAGCCTAGGATAGTCTCTCTTTGAAAGCATATTTTCTGTCTATGTAAGCGATTTCAAAGTAAGTGATTTTTATTTGGGTCAAAATCACCAAGGTGGAAAATTTGCTTACCAGCAAATAAATGCATTTTCTTTTTTTAACAAATTAACATTTATTAATCCTTAAATGTGTGCACATTAAGTATAAGTACATAATATAATATATTTTTCACCACTCCCGCCCGAAAGAAGTGTCTTTCCTCTACGAAAACAGTGAGGAAAGTTGGTTTTTCCCTCACTGTTTGAACAGTGAGGAAAGTAATGATCTCGTTCAGAAACTAACCTTGCCTGATTTTTTTATGTTAAGTTTTAAAGATATTTTAAAAATAAATAATTTTATGCTTAGAATAGAAATATTTATAAGTTATGATTACTTATGATTAATGTTTTTTATTTATTTACCTATGATGACTGAATATTTTCTTGCTGGGTGTGGTGAAAAGTTTTGTATGCAACATGTGAGCAAGTTCATTTGCTATTCGTTTTGTTGAGTCTTTCGCTTACTCAGGATTGAAATTTATAATCACTCGCTGCGCTCGTGATTCTATTTTTCAATCCTTCGTTCGCTCAAGACTCATTACCAAAACTCATAGGAAAAACGAACTTTCCTCACATGTTGTATAAATAACTATTAAAAGATACACATATTCATTATTATTTGAAGAAATTAGTGCAGAAAATCGTTTCGAGAACGCGTCCTAAGTATTATTTAGAAACTAACACCGGGAATAATCATAACATAAAATAAATTTAACAGTTTTTCTTACTTATTGGCTGTCCAGTTTATCTAATATCAATTAATTATAATAATTAAATTAAAAGTCAAAATATTAGGTCCGACAATTAATAAGCATCATTTTAGTGAATGCTGTTTTGATCGCCCGTAAACATTGGGTTTTTCAACGCAACCTTTATAGGTCTGTGGCACAGTCTGTTGTAGTGGAAGATGCAAACAACGTGCCTATCATGAGAGATTTTCGGCAAAATAATTAAAAATAAGTGGTAATTACCTTTCGATTCATTATTTACAGAGCATACATCAGTTAGATCATCATACCGGGAATGCGGTTATTAACTCGGAAAATTGAAAAAATGCGCTTTATTAGTGTTTATTATAAAAATAGTAATCTCAAATATTTTACATTAAACAAGCTAAGCATGACGACAAAAATGGCTGCCGTCAAAAAAGGGCGCGTTTATTTGAAAAAGTCAATTTGGGAATGTTGACGGAAAGTTCTCAGAATGATAATAACGTGGCCGAGATGACTATTTAATGATTTAAGTGATATCTGTTATTAATAATTGTTAATTAATTTAGCGTAAGTTGTGTTAACATAGTTTTTTTAATAAATGTTTAGCAAATATGGAGGATCATAAAAAAATTGTTCAGCCTACTTACGCCAAACAGAAAAAACTAATGCCTCAGAAATGAAATTGTTAGATAAGATGACAGAGGAAGATAGAGAGATTAAAAGGGCTAACAATAGAGCGTACTATCAGAAAAAAAAGCTGAAAAGAAAGTTAAAAACATTGCTGTTAAGACTGAGAGATAAAAGCAAAAGCACAGAAAAATGTATAAAGAAACTTAAATAAAACAGAGAAAAGAAGTAGGCATTATCAAGTATAGTAAATATTACTCCACCACATTCCGATGATGAGTGAGCAGTGCCAACAACTTCAGTAAGAAGAACAGTTGGAAGAATAATTTTGTGGAAGGATAGAGCCAAAGCATACCGTAAAATAAAACAACAGGAGCAAACAATTGCTAAATTTAGAAGGAAATTATCAAAGAATAAGAAGAAAATAAATAAAAGAACAACAGAAAACCTACAACGCCTAACAGTCAAGTTGAAGCATTGTTAAAAGATGTCGACGTACCTCCAGAAGTACGCAAGAATCTTTTATTTAACGAAGTATTGACTACACAATTAAATGAAAAAGCTAGTACTTTGAAAAAAAAAACCAAAGATAGGAATTTAACAGTTAATTAATATGATTCGGGAAGCTTGATTTTGTTAAAGTTTAATTAATTTGATTAAGAAAGGTTGTTTTTGTTTAAATGTTTAATTTATAATTAAGATAGCTTTTTATATAAATATAAACCTACATTGTATCTATATCGTAATTCAGAGAACACCACACATTTCCGGGAACATCACCAAAATCACAGTTAACACATTATGATTTTAGATATTTAAATAAAAGCCCTGGTAACATTAAAAAAGGCGGACAACAGACACTTCCCTATGTTTATTATTCTAGCGTATGACACTGGTGGGTTGCATCTGAAAATCACCGTCAGGTAGTACACTTTGTGTGGTCATCTGACATTATGCTGAGCTGAAGCCCTTTTGGCATTATAATCATTAGTTTTCTGTTTTTATAGTTAAATTTTTTATAGACCTTAAGGTCTATAAAAAATTTTGTAATGCCAGTAAACGCATTCTTCTTTCTACAGCAAATGTATTTATATGTAAGTCAGCAGTATTTACTTATTTAGATAATTGAATACAAGGAAATTGTCATTTAGGTTCATTTGTAGCGATATTTTGCATCTAAACGTTTTTATCTGCAATTTCCTTAGAGTGTTTTAATTTCCTATTGTTAACTACGTATTGCCGCTATTGTAAAGGGTAAAAAAGGAATATTTATTTCATTTTATTATAGATTGGTCCTGTCTGCGGGTGGTGATGCGAGATCGTCCTCCATGTCGCTCGGCCACGCTGCCCGTAATACGATAGCGTGTCCAGAGGTAGCTTATGACGCTCTATGTAGTGCCCAGAGCGACAGCCACAGTATGTTGCAGCTTGCAACATTCCGACAGCTCTCATCATCTCTTCTCGTGTCAAATGATGTCGATGCAATTCTTTTTTCAGTTCCGATGCAGAATTTGTTATGGTTTTGTAAAACACCCATTATACAATTTTATAGGAGTCCTGATTGACTGTTGATTTTCTATTTCTTTTTATATTTAATTTTTTATATTCACTAAAAATAATCAATTCACCAAAAAAGTTAAAATAATAATCCTCCATTGCGGCGATACTCTACTAAAACGTACTTGATCCCTAGACCATTTTGATGTGTGTAATTCCTGTGTAATAGGAGGCGACCCAAATGCCACGAACCGAAATAACCACTAATGTTGATTCTCAGTTCCTACGGAAAAACTCAAACAGAAAAAACCGAATACTTGACCCGGGGATCGAACCCAGTACCCCACGGTAATCAGTCACAGCACAATCAGTAGATCAACACATTTTTTTAAACATTGCCATAATGCTCTTATCTACTTTGGTTAAATGATAATAAAAATTCGGTAAATTGGTTCAATAAAAAACTTTCACACGTGTTACTTATCTGCCTACTTTGAGAAAAAAGACCAAAACAAACTCAGACGTCAGTCTCTGTTAAAGTCAGTTAAAGTCCAGACATAAGGTCAGGAAATATGAGGACCATGTCGATTTAATGTCTGAGATGATCTGAGGAAACAACCACACAGATTACCACATATACTACCTTTAGCGCAGTATAAATAAGTAGCAGCATTATGTCTTCATGGAAAACGGCCGATACGACGCGCTTCGAAATCTGAAAGCCCTAAGCAACAGTCTTGCGCGGAAAGTTTATCTACCGAGCGGCCGTAGGTAATTATTTCAAGGTCACTGCCGAGATATATTACTGCTACTTTATCATACTGTGCCTTTAGGCAGTTAAGTATTAAAATGCCCAATTATGATGACCTATTTTTTTTTTTGTAAATAATTTATAAAAAAATAATTTATTTGTTACGTCAATCTTTTAGTTAAATCTAAAGGAACTTTCCTCCCTCACAATGCTATCTTTTCACAATAATTAAAAAAGGTAACGTAATAAAATGTTATTTGGTCGTTATCTACAGAAAATTGTGAAGTTTTTATAACGTCATAAAGAAATGATAAAAGGGGATGAGCAGTAAAGTGAATGAATCAAGAAGTCGCTAATTAGGGGTAGATACCTTTAATGGGAAAGTTTCATGGGAAGAGGTAATTAAAATGATGTACTACCTAGTAGGCAATGAAATGGCTACAGCGAGAATATAAAAATAATTAAAGGTATAGTTGACCTCGTAATTGGTTTACCACCCTAATGCCTGGTTTATACGATGGCAGTGACTGGACCCAGTGACTCGGAATTTCGAACCCAGTCAATAGGTTCATGTAGACGAGATCGGCAATAATTCAGGCGGGGGAAGCTACTGGTCCCAAAAATATACGGCTAGGTTAGTCTACTGGACTGACTTGAGGGCGCAAAGTCAGATCTGCACTGGGTTGAAACCAGTCTACTCGAGCCCAGTTGCATGACAGCGCTGAACTCACTTACTGTACTGTTACATTATTGTGCTCATATAAATCTGCCTTAAGGCCTGTCCTACCAGCGATTAGTGAAATGCGAGTAGAACTAGCAATTGAAAACGAGTTGTTTGTTTAAAGGAGTTCTCGCCAGTGGTGTGAGCAGCCAGCGATCAACTAATAATATTTGTATCTCTTTTATGCGACGGGACCTAAAACTTTTTGTACGGTTCTTGAGTGACAAAATATTCGGTTCTCAATGGCGTTGGGATAGGTACCTAAGGTTGAAGGTCACTTGCCTACGTCATAAAAGTTCAAGGTCTATTTTAGCTTTAAGACCAAGTGATAGTTAGATACTTTCCACCTCGGTGAGGTTTAATTTACTTGTTTTTTTTTCATAAGTGATAAAGTAATTACAAGTTCGACTATACATGTTTGTTTCAGTTTCCCTATCTCAACTTATCGCAAACGATTTTCATCTCTTTCTCCGTACATTCAAGGTTCAATTCACCTTAGACCAAATTAAACCTATACACAAATTACTCAAAAGAATTGGTTACTATGTTTTCGTTTCGTGATCTCAACGTATTGCAATGGATTTTCAACGTTTTATCTTAAACACTAGGTCCAAATCACCTTAAACCTATAAACAAATTACAATCTAAGTACTTACATATAACAGTCAGCGAGGCGTTGGCTCTGATGACCTTATGCATCTGAGCAGGTCCCACCTGACACTGGTACTCAGCATCGTCTTCGAGTGAAGAGTTTACTATCCGAAGGTTGTAAACGCCATGACGGCGGTCGCCGAACATCGTGTAGCGAGGGTAGCCGGGGATTACCGAGGAGAATCCTGGGAAAAGAAGAAAAATTGGTTTAAAAATATAAAAGAGTAAAGATAGGTAAGGATTGAAGTAGGTAAGTTGGGTTCTGTTGCCTCTGCCGGTCCTGTGGGAGAAAGGCATGAGTATATTTAATGAAAAAACTTATAGATTAGAGTTTTATCCACCCAAACATTGTTGTGGGTTCTTCTCATTCGGATATTCAGAAGAAACGAGCGCCCTTGAATGCCAAGCTTGCCTGATATGGGTATGCCAGGCTATTCCAGGCCGTCTTTCTTTACCGTAAGTCACTGATTTCGCAGAAAAACTTAGAATGCTCATAAAAAATAATAAATAGATCGTAATAATTATAGTGTTGTGCGTTTAGTAAATACCACCACCTTAGTGCCTTATACGCAAAACCTCTCAAATTCAAATTATTTTATTTCACATAAACCTACAAGGGCACTTATGAAACGTCAGAAGCTAGGTGCACGGTTCCATTTGGTCGTTTCCTATGGAGAAGAGCCGGCAAGAAACTCCACGGTTACTCTTTTAAAAGTAAATGGTATTTACAATGTTTTCAAATTACAGTGTTAATAGGTATGAGAGGACAGTGTAGGCCTATCAACAAGTACCAGGTACTTAGCAAGATATAAAATCGTCGACAGATCTACAGCCTACAACGTTCTCACATTCACAAAATCTAAAAGAAAAGAATCTATATAAAAGAAGAAAAAGAAAACCTATTTAAACCAAATGACATGATTGCCACGACAGCTGTAACAAATCTAATGTAATAAAAATATTCTCTGTACCCTAATTGCGTAATACACGATCAATCGACATCTGAATCGTTTTGAAACAAATTGCTAATAATTGCTTCATAAGTTCGAGAGAAAAAACTGCTCAACAACGTTCATTGCGTTATTTAACGCAATGAATGTTGTTGAACTGTCAAAATGAAACTTTTTCGTAGTCATTTTCGAAAATGTGTTGCGTAATTAGATAGCTGATAACTATGTAAAATGACAAATTATGGGAATTGCTTCCCAAACTAAAACTTGCTGCTAAAACGATCACTATAATCTAACTTCTTGCTCTGACCTACAAATCCCGCTAAAAAGATTCCACAATCCATCAAAAAGACCATAACTTCTGGCCTCAAGAGCGAAAAATCAGAATACAATACCCGAAAAAAAAAGAAATCGATTTCGCAAGAATAGTAATTATAGGCCAAATTATTATGAGCACCGTGTCATCGGTTTGCTATAGACGGTCGAGGAATCGTTACGATTCGCCTTTGATTCGTTAATTGGTAAAATAGTTACACCTGTAGACATGCGATCGGGATGTTGAGAGATGCTCCCAGGTCAGTTGAGAAACGGTTTTTGTTAAGTGAAGGGGTCAGTAGTAAAGATTTATATCGTAGATTGGCTCTACCGCGTCAAAAGATGGTCGCGTTTCTGTTTTGTTTTGATAACTTTATCTCACACAATGTCCCAGAGACTTGACTTGATTGTCATGGAAACGATATTATTATTGTGCGAGGTCATTCTTTGAGTTCGTACGGTGAGGGCAAATCTCTTATCATCTGTCCGGGTTTTCCTTAAGGAAACTGACTCTAATAGTCCAATGATTATAATATCATTCAGTTTGACTCCCTAGTTGAGGGTGCACTATTGACTTGAAGCCATTTCTAGCAAACCCCCCGAATAGAATTTCGGAAATTAACCATTTCTAGTCATTAGAAAAAGTTATCATTGTCTTTGTTAGCTTTCAGTCTAACCTGATGCAACGCATATCTTCCCTGTTAAGTATTATGCGAGCCTAGAGACATGACATTCTGCGAGTCTAGAGGCATGAAATTCTACGTGTCTAGAGGCATGAAATTCTGCGAGTCTAGAGGCATGAAATTCTGCACAAGAGTTCCTTGTATAACGCAAGTGAGCACTAAGGAAGGATTTTAGAAAAATCATCCCGTAATAAGGTATCCCGGGTTTAATAAGGAATGAAAGTTCACTGTAAAAAGTTCTTAATTTTTGCCAATGGGAAATACCATTGGGCGACACGACTAGTTGACTACATGTATTTATATACAATTATAAAATATCTATACATATTACAAAACAAAATCACTTTTCGCGTTTGTCTGTATGTCCGCGTTGTTCTTCTTAACCACGCAACAGATTTTGATGAGGTTTTCACCATCGTTTAGAAAATTTATTCCGGAAAGTTAATGTGCATAATAAGTTAGTATTAAAGTTACGTTTACCTAAGAAATCTCGATGTTTTGTCAAGTCGTAAAAGTCGTGCGAAGTAGAAGCGCGCCGCTAGTATATTATATATTATTATGAAACAAAGTCCACCGTCACATCTACCTGTCTGTCTGAACGCGATAAACTCAAAAACTACCGAACGGATTTTTTGTGATGTTTCCACCAATGAACGAAGTGATTCAAGTGATGATTGAAGTGAAGAAGAAGAAAGAAGAAAAGAAGAACGAAGTGATTCATGAGGAAGGAGTATTCATTCATGTTCTAGTAAGTGAGTTTAGACTAGTAGATAGTCAGTACCTTTGTACCCATAATTATGATTATGTCTTATCTGTATCTATTTTTCTGTGTGTACATAAATAATAAAATTAGTTAATTCATTAAATTTTGTGTAAATTGGCTGAAATATGAAAATGTAAAATACCCAAAAGTATGTAGGATGAAAATCAGTTACATTTTAATCTTACCAACATGCTTGACGCTACAGGCTGATACGACACTACGACAGAAAAAATAGTAGTCATATATTATGCTCTGTTACCCGTGCGAAGCCGGGGCGGGCTGCTAGTAGAATACTAAAACTAGAATAGTCTCTACGAGCGCCGATACAAGTCTTACACTATCTTGGCAGTCAAAATACTTATAAACAAGTCATTTATTCAAATTAGGCTGAGGACAAAAAAAAACAAAAAAGGGTCAGAGCACTTTTTAATCGTCAAAATTACAAAAGACAGTCCCCACCCTTCACTATTTCCTAGTGCTTTAGCTGGGAAGAAGAAGTGGCGCAACAAACTCGCCAGCAGCACAGTTAGTCAGACTCGCTACTCGCTCTCCTATCGTCTCGTCTCCGCTTTGGTGGAGTCTGGGCCTTTTTTTTTGGTGGCAACAATTATCAAATAACTTCTCCCACTCTGGGCGGAGTGGGAGGGCGTATCAGACTCTTACTGACTAAAACCAACCCTGAAGCAACTGAAGAAACACCCTTCACTTGCCTGTACGTCGTTGCCAGGGGCCACGGTATCCCTTTCGGACTTTCCCGCAACCCCGGCAGGCATCGGCCCTAGCGGAGCCCGCCAGTTGTGCTGACATCTCTTTGAGGCGCGCGTGGAACACAACGCGCCGTCGACCCGGGCCTGGTCCTTATCAAACTTTACATCACTGCTTGATCATCTCATACATCTGAAGCCGATTGTAAATCCAATTGCGTCAGCGTTTACTAAGTGACCCATTATACCATTTGCTTAATAGAATTCTAGTTACATTTTCAGGCAATTGGGTACTCTCCTCACACAGTAATCCGTCGCATCGAATCTAGACATAAAGCTGATAAATCCCATTGAATCCGATGTCATGGCATACAGATGCTGTGACCCATGCGGCTGACGCAGTGTGTGGTGTAATGTATAAGCGACAGCGATTTTGTAATACAGAAAAAATCGGTATAGTGAAATGCAAATCAGTTTTTTTTGGTTATAAATGTGAGAGTGAGTGCGAATTTTGTAACTTGTGTTGAAGTAATGTTATTCAGTCAGGGAAACGAATTGTTTATAAAACTGACACACTACGTCAATGTGCCGTGTTATAGCTATTTTAAACAACTGTCAAAGAATGGCAGTTCTGATACGAATTTACGGACTTTTAAAGTTGGTAGACAATTTGACAAACAATTTATGGTTATGGTGGTGATATAAAATATGTACTTACTAAATAGGTATACTTAGAGTAGACATCAAAATGCGAGAAAAAGCTACGCATTTTGATGACGGATCACTTTTCTCAACCAACCAATTTGTAAAATAAAAGATATTCGTATATATATCGTCCCAATGATAATCGCCACATGCGAACTACGCATCAAAGACCTGACGCCACACAAAAACCGGACGTCACACAAATCCTGCATCGCGCAATTTCTAATGAGGAAGAGTGAACTTTATACCCTGTTCCTCATACCTCTAAATTGGTGACCCAGTGTGATCTGAACACGCAACCTTCTAAAACTCTCAAAATCTCACAAATCTCACGAAATCCATTGATATTAAAGTTTGCCAACTGCCAAACTTATAGTTCCATCTTGTAGAAAATTATCTGTATTTGTTTTGTGTTTAGTCACACCGCACTTTAATTCCACAATGCTTATGCACTAATAATCTTGAAATTACAAGCACATGACAAGCCACTCTCGATCTAAACATCTAATACTAACATGTACATGAACTAAATGTGATTCCTATAAGTGCTGTGACACTGCACGTACCTCAGGCATCCATTAGGAATATGAGGCTTTCTGTTCAGTCACGACTCTTGAGCAAATATTATGTGAGCACACATAGCGGAAACTGAGTTAGTTTTATTAGTACCTTTTTTTTATCAACTTTCTGTTTATTTTATTAACTGATTTGATTTGTTAAGGCACGGTAGGAAGCAAATCTTTAGGTATTGCAAGAGTTGAAGTGACCGTAGTGCATCGCGGTATACAAATACGGTTGAAAATGGCGATGCGTTTGATTTTAGTTGAATCTCGTGTCCGTTAACTATATGAAAGTTATTTCGCAGTTTTACTTTATTTAATTTTTTAAATATGCACCAATATGTTAAAACATTTTTACATATTTCTTTGAGTAAGTAGTTTATTTTTCCGTTTTTATAGTAACAAAAATATCAATAGTTGTCGCTCAAAATATTGAAAATTTTGAACTGATAAAGTGTTGTATCCTATAATGCGATTATTTTTTTAAAGATGCTCAATTTTACTGTTTTGCTTGTCATATGTAGCAATATGGCCCAATTGTGCGAAGAAAAAGTGGACGTTTTACGGAGTCCCTGTTTGGGCAGCGCCTTAACTGTTTAATGCATGATGCATTTCTTTTCCACAAAGGAACGTGTTTTTTTTTTCTTCTTTCTTGGCTTTCACATAAGGCAATTGACCTATTGTCTTATGATAGTTTCCACGAACTTTTATTATCTCATTATTTAAGCTATTCACTCTTCTTAATAGCCTGCTAATCATCTCCATAATTCATTTCTCAATATCAGTTCTTGTTTTGGCAGTCGCAGAATGAAAAAGTTAAATATTTTTTCATCCCACCATCTCGGAAAGAGTATTTTTAATCTTCAGTATCTGAGTGGAAAAGCCGTTTTTATTCTCTAGAGGATAAAGTAAATTGAATTTAGAACATCGTGTGCACTAAGTTTGTGAATTAAAAAAAACATTAAACCTATTTACTGCTACCTCTATGGTGCCGAATATATCATACAACTTTTTTTTAATTTGTTAAAAACTCAGACTCGGAACCTTCTTGGTGTTCTTTTTTCAATTTGCTTTGTACGCGGTTCTTTACGCGGCATTTTTTCACGTCATTGTTAAACCTTAGGTATATTAAAAACAAGAAACTTGAAAACAAGTGAAAAAACTAAAATGAGTGATTCTAGCGACGAGGAAGTTTGCTTGACGCCAACAGAATTGACTGAAACTGTTAATAATGCGCAAATGAGCTTTCTCCCTCAACAATCACGCGAGAAGTATTTAAAACAGTACGATATGTTCAACACGTGGCGACTAGCAAAAGGAGCCAAAACTTTCTCAGAAAACGTTTTGCTGGCATATTTTATAGAATTATCCGAGAACAAGAAAGCAAGCACTCTATGGAGTACGTATTCGATGCTAAAAGCAACAATAAAGATGAAAAAAGACAAACATATCGATACCTATCCTAAATTAGTGGCATTTTTAAAAAGAGCCTCATCTGGTCATCAACCAAAAAAATCGAAGGTTTTCACAGTATCTGATATTGAAAAGTTTCTTAACGAAGCACCCGATTCCGTATATTTGGCGGCAAAAGTAAGTCAGTTGCACATTCAGTATCTACTTAAGTATATTAATCTCAATTAAATAGTATACTTAGTAGATGTTGATAGGCATAATTATGCGTTCATATCAATTTTATTCATTTATCTACTACAATACTCTTTACGTTACAGGTTGTTCTTATTATTGGAATAAACGGAGCATGTCGAACTAATGAACTAACACAACTTAATGTCAAAAACATTTAGAAACATTCAGATGACTTACTATTAATTAATTTACCTAATACAAAGACAAAAAGAGACCGCAACTTCGTCATTCGCAAGGAATACGTAACGATTGTTGAGAAATATCAAGCCTTACGCCCGCCTAACACTCCAATCAATCGATTTTTTCTACAGTATCGCAATGGAAAGTGTGTTAGACAGCCTATGGGTACTAATAAAATTGGCAGTATCCCACGAGAAATAGCAACATTTCTTGAACTTCCAGAACCCCTGTTGTACACGGGTCATTGTTTCCGACGAACTTCAGCCACACTTTTGGCTGATTCCGGAGCTGATCTGCTGTCCCTTAAGCGCCACGGAGGCTGGAAGTCCAATGCAGTTGTAGAGGGATACATAGAGGATTCCATCCAAAATAAGTCTAAAATATGTGAAGGAGGATTACACTGAAAGAGCCTCAATCGGATCCTTGTACTGGCCCTTCTACATCAAAAATAAGCCGTTATGAAACACCTAACCATCTCCCTCTCTCTCCAACATTCACGCCAAGGGAATCCGATGAATCGGTACAACTATTAAGTATGACAGATAGTTTACCGAAAAACAGTACACAAGTGACTAACACCAATATTACAGTACCAAACAAAAATATTACACTCAATTTAAATAACTGTAGCAACGTTACTTTAAAATTTTCTTAATTATACCTTAGTATTATTTTGTTATAATTTAAAGATTATTCTGTAATACTTACCTGTCATAATGTAGTAATTAATACCTAAACTGAAATAAAAGTGTACCTATCTTGTGATTGTAAACGTTTTTTTTTTTGCATTTAGTCATTTCCTCGCTGAGGTGGAATGAAAAGTTACGTGTTGCACTCGAGTGCAAAGATTTTTCACCTCGTGCTCTTTTGATTCCCTCGCTAACGCTCAGGATTCTAATTTTAGAATCCTTCGCTTGCTCGGTCATCAAAATTGAACACGCGGTTAAAAAGCAACTTTGCACTCTTGTATAACAAATAACTATTGGTGCAGCCTTTTTTACACCGGTTATGAGATTTATGACTTTTCCCAACCTGTCCTGTATTTGAATATAGTTTTTTACTGTTTTTCTTCCACGAAGATATTTTAGCTCGTGACTTCAACAAACCACAAACATAAATGTTCCTCGCCTTGCACTCAGCTTATACCATTCCTATCTAGTAACGACAACATTGTGTCCCCATGACTCCATGACTCCCTGGCAGCCTACAAGGACGGATCACTACGACGACGTCTACATAACGCTGATTTTCAATAGGCGTTCTCGTTAAATCCAATGCGATGTAACAGAGCTTTTGACGCATACAACTACCGCCCCTAGGGGTACAAGGTACGAGCTGAAGACTGTCTTTTATAGAGCGATTTTGGGTAAACGATGTTATTTCACAGGCTTTTGTGTCCAACATAGTAAGTCAATATGAAACTTGGGTTTCTTCGAAAAAAAAATACTGATGTTCTACTCGTCTATAAAGAACATCAAGTGTGTAGATAGACTAGAACTGTATAAATGTAGTCAATGATGTATATAAACAGAGGTTGGTCAAATAACCTGCCATTTTTTTTTTTTTTTCAAACCCACGACTATACATATATACATATACGTTACATTCAATGATAACGACCACATTGCCTGTTATTGACTAAGTCGTTAAGCACAATAATATCCAAATTGAAAAAGCGCCCTCTGTCGGCGCGACGGCGCGAGCAGGTTCACCGAATAAAAAGTTCGAACGATCGAACACGACGCGGTGTACAGCAAGTCGCTGCCGCCTATGACTTATTCTCCAGTAATTAGCATCGGTAGTATACCGTCACCCCACTGTGCTATAAACTGAACGAAACTATTAATACTCAGAGCTACCATGATACAGTTCAGTAAGCTTATGATCAAAGAGTATTGAAGTGAACGGTATATATCAATACCTACAAGATAAGTCAGAGCCTTCATGCATCAATTTCCGTCCCTTATCATTGTGCAAGCGGATTCAAAATGGCGGACTTAGCTAATTAAACTGCCTTAATGGTCAAGTGTTCGCATGCTCAACAGCTGAACGCCAGGTCCCCCCCGGGTTACTCGGTTTTCATCAGAAAATTATTAGACTGTAACTTATGCCTTGGGCCGCAGTAATTAGTCCACGCTAGCACCAAATCCTGTCACCTAGCAGTTCACATTCAATTGACGATGAATGTGCATTCAGTTCAGATACATTCACTCATTCCTTCACTGCTTGTTGGGCGCAGGACCGAATGATTTGGAGTCACGGATTAGGACTGAGCAAGATGGATGGATGCTGATGTGCATTGAGACTAAATTGACCTGACGGGTCATTGACGGCTGGGTAACAGACAATAGTGGTTAAAGGAGGGTGATGTGTTTGATACAAATACAACAAAAATCCTCTCACGCGTACCTACACTACCTTATGTCCGCGACTGCGTTCGCGTAAAATGTATCGTTCCTCCCGACCCACCGCGTCGCAAACCATCCCGCCCGCGGGACTTCGTTTTCGCTTATCGTTCTTTCTGATGTTTTTTTCTTTTTTCTCGACTCCTAAGGGTTGTAGCGTGATGATAAATAGCATATAACCTTCCTCAAGAATTGGGCTATCAAATGCATAAAGAATTTTTCAAATCCGACTGACATTTCCAGAGATAAGAGAGTTAAAAAAAATAACAAAAAAAAAATTACAAATTGTGACGTGTCAAAAAACATGTATCATAGGTAAACATGTATCATAGGTATTGATGTTGTTTCAGACAGAAAAGTAATGTTAACTATTTTGTTAACTTCTTTTGGCATTTTCGACAAGTTTAAAAGACATATATTGTGATGTCTACCAACCCGCACTGGGCCCGCGTGGTTGAGTACAGCCCACTCCCCCTCCAAGAGAAGAAGTCCCAGCCTTGGGAACATTATATGCAAAAAAACGTAAGAATATTGCCTGACCAAGATTATGTCTGGACTTTAAATGAGACTGCGCCCTCTGAGTTTGTTTCGGCCTTTCTTCTTAGAGTAGTTAGATAGGAAACGCCGAACTCATCTAGCTAATTTATTTAATATGAAGTGTAAAATTGATTCCAATATCCTATTGACAGAAAAAACAATTTCATTTCATTTCTTTATGAAATATCAAGGGTCGTGCTCAATGCTCGTTCCTCCTCTGTAGAGGAAGGCGCCTCTGCTTTGCGGTGGGACAGGATTACAGCCTGATATATGTTTTGGGTATCATATCAGTACAATTTCTAGTTAATAAAAAAGCCTTTCTAATTAAGGCCCGTACCTAAATTCTATGTAATCTGGGATTATTCTAGAACCTAAACATAATTAAGCCAATAAACCTTTGCTAGAACATTTAATCCTAAACAATGGACGAAGTTAGGTTTATAACAAATATCATTAAGTTGCTTTAATGTTGATTATAATACGGAGTTTATAACTTAGCCTGAAGGATTCGTGGACGTATACGGTTTGTTAATGGGCATAATTTTAATGTTAGCTCGTGATATCGCTGTGTGAGGAGTTCGTGAACGATCGCGAACTTTTCTCTTGCGCGACTGTTAGTCACCTCCTGAGGTATGTGAGCGGTGAGACGGGGGAGGTAGACAAAATCCAAGCTAACTCAATCTGACAATTTTGTCAATAGCGCTCTCCACCGTCTTACCGCTTATATACCTCAGGTGGTTACTAGAAGTCGCGCGCGGACTAACCGCTCCAGTTGAGAACGAACCAAGTTGGGGTGAACCCGAAATATGAGCATTAGTAAAACCGTATATTTCCATAGACTTTTCAGTTTCACAAATTTTTTATAAAATCCTGAAGGATTTCTCGTCAAAATCGCTAACTTCCGGGGTCGGACAATGGTATCGGGTTTAGGATCTGCTTTTTTTTTTCAGCAGCAGCCCGGATTTCGGAATCGACATTAATAAATAATATAGGCTAGTTTGGTCAACCGCACGTTTGAACTACGAAAACAGACTTTGCAGCCACGAAATACAGGCGCTTTCAATATCATGCTCGACTTGTCGGCAAGTCGTAACGGCCTCGACCGATCGTTGTAGGGTAACTTTATGTAATTTATTTCATCACCACTTCTCAAAACTGTGAAGGAAAACATTGTGAGGAAACTGGCATATGTCTTAGAATCAAAAAGACGTCAGTTTTTGTTACATTCACCACCCCACCAAATCGCGTAGTTCATAACAAAATTCAAAAGTCATTTATTAAAACTAGGCTGAGAATCAGCACTTTTTGAACGTCAAAATTACATATTAAGTCAGTCTCCCATGTCGCCTACCCTTCACAACTTCCTAGTACTTTAGCTGGGAAGAAGTGGTGCAACAAACTCCCCTTGCAGCACAGCTGTCTGTTCAGTTAGAAAAAAATGATTTTATATAATGGTATGCAACTGCCTCGTTGGTCTAGTGGTCGCAAGCGCTACTGCTGAGCATGAAGTCCTGGGTTTGATTCCCGGGTCGGGCAAAGTGTTATTGGGTTTTTTCATCAGAAATTCCTCAGTAGCAGCCCGGAGTCTAGATATCTGCCCGGTAGATGGCAATAGGCTCGCCCCCTATTAGATAGAACTTAAACATAACTGGCAAAATGTAGGTGTACTATAGGTACACCTCTGCCCAACCATTCGGGGAATACGGGCGTGATGTTATGTATGTACATATGTATGCAAAATAACTTACATTACGCAACACGAAACATAATTTAAATTATAAATTAACGGCCCACTTTCCTCTAACACCGAGGAGGCCTATTTTCCAGCAGACGGAACGTTATAGGCTTAGGCAATGGCAAGTTGTTAATGTGGACCTGCAATTAACTGTATATAGAACTAAATACCGGAATCTACAAAATTTTAGAGTAAAATATAACTTACCAAGTGCAAACCCATCCTTTGCCCACTGCACCTGTCCAGCTAGATTAGCGACTGCACATTCTAGGACTGCCTCTGCACCTTCATGCACCCTCAGACTTCGAGGGACAACCCTGAAGTATTGCTGCTGGAAAGCAGTCGCTACCACCAGCACTGTAACAAAAGAAAAACGGTTTTAGGGGAATAGTCTTTTCAATTAAAACGATGAACGCAATAATTTCTCGTGTATGCGCGCGGTCTAATGAGCAGGCGGCACGCAACGTGTTGGGTTCGATTCCCAACAATGAGTGTTTTTACAAACAAAAGTCACACAATTTATTTCAGAAACAATGTTCGGGTGTTTCTGAAATAAATTGTGTGAAAGATTATTTCTTTTAAAAGCATTAGTATACAGTACAAATTACTATTTAAGTACTAATCATAAAATAACTGATAAACATATTTAACAGAAAAATAATTGGATTAAATAATTTAATTTACTGACGATTTAATACAAATCTTTTGGAATTTGAAATTCTATGCATAAAGCGTACAATTCATTGACCAATGACCAAATTATTTTTTAAACCAATCTTCTCTCTTTCACATGCTCTCACATGTACCAGAGCCAAATATTTAAATAAGTAATATTGTTGGAGTCAGTGCACGTATGATTTGTCTATTTATTAGTGGGTTAGTTGATTACGTACGTTTCACATTAAGACACGCAGACAGGCGCGACGCGATTCGGGTACTTAGAATAATTTCTATGAAGTTTTCATATAAATTGTTCTACTAGAGTCGAGTCGCGCCTATCTGCGGGAGCCTTAAATCAGGCGCCTTTTGTATTCAGGGTCACAGATTCAACTCTCGCATAGAAACAAACGTTGAAATGGCTAGCAGATGTTTATATCGTATCTTATTACATTTTAATTACATAGTTTTTTCATAGCCATGTGGGAGTTTTAATGATTAAATGGCGCTTTTAACAACTGTCAACGTAGCCACATGTCAGTTGCTTTAAAAATAAAACTTAATAAGTATTTTTTGTGGTTCATGCCGAAACTCTTGAATCTCTCCTTTACCTTTTTTTGGCAGAAAAGTTGGTCATTGGTGCCGATTCTCTTGTACACCGAACTAAACTATCACTAAAATGACCTTACTTTTGGCTATGAGAATCTTAAAGCTATTCTACAATAAAAAGTCTCTAAATTTAAAAATTATTTTGACACATCTAAAATCGAATTTGACAATAAATTGCGACTCCACGTGATACAGACTCTTCTGCCCTGCCCCGTGAGCCGTAGGCGTGCAGGGGGGCAGTCTCAACGAGTTTTATATGGAATTTTTCACTTTTTGTATAGAAAATATAAAAAAAATATTACCTACGTGTTGAGTATTAGGGGTATGGGGGTTTTCATAAAGGGGGTCGAAATTTTCATTATTTTTGTGATAGGACACACCATTTTCGAGATAAAAGAAAAGAAAAATATCAGTTCTGTTTTTGCAGCTGAAGTCGAGGTGTTCGTGTGAATTTTAGTTCATAACAACTAATAATATTCCACACCATTTTTAGTGGTGATTAAAATGGTCAGAATTAGTTAGACAATTAAAATTTTAGGTGAAAAACGACAAATTCAGAATAGCAAAATGGTAATTTTCACTAAATTAAAATCTCAGTGTTCTTAGTGCTGTCAAACTAAAATATAGTTAATTTCTGTCACTTTAGTCTATTTTAGAATGGGAAATCATCGTTTGACTGAAAAAATATCGAATAGTATCTCTTCCCCGTTCATAAAGTATCTTCCCCTGTGTATCTTGTCTCTCCCCTGTACTGAGCATTTCCCGTGGTCACTTATAAAACGAGATAAAACCAACAAATTGACTGGCCACTTTGTAAACGTTTTCAACTTAAAAGTTTCCATAAAAAAATGTATACATGAACAAAAATATTTCAAAAAAATGCTGTGCCGTGTACTTTATACAACGTATTACCTCTTAACTTAGAATTACCCATAGTTAAATCACGTTTTAAGACCAGACGAGCTCGGATTTACCTATTCGTCTAATCCGAGAAGAAACACCAAAACAAACTCAGACCCTTATTCGTCACTATAGGTTTAACTATATTGATAACTTTCAACCTGAATAACCCTATAACCTCTGAAGCTAAAGAGGCTTTTACCCTGTAATTGTCCTCCAGGCCGTAACCTCTGCCCATACAAAGGAAGGAACTTGACAACTACCTTCAATATTGTTATTATTATTTGATATAAACAAAGGAGACAATAGCTGTATATTGGTTACTAATACGACACTGTCTGAAGTGGGCGTTGAGTTAGCGACGAGACAAACGAAGGTTAGTGAACTCTGATGGTGGCATCGTAAGCGGGTAGCGGTGAGCTAAGAGGTAGCGATTGGGTGTGTGGTACAATGTAATTTGTATTTTTGGGACAAATCCGTCAATTCCCAGCTATTGTAAGCTAGAATTTACAGTGGCCACCAATCAGATAAACACAGAATACAAAGAAACTCTGTGAGTTCCGAAGATGATGATTTAAATCTATTGAAAAACTACGACAACATTAAAAAAAAAAACATAAAGATATATTATTTACAGAAGGAATTTTTGAGGCTTCTGTGACGGAAATAAAGCAAACAATTTACTATGAATTGCAAGTTCATTGATACAAGGAGAAACAGGTTTCTTTTGTACAAGATATGAAATTCTTTTGTATAAGTAATTTATTTGTTAAAAACAGTCGCCCATCTTAAGCTTGCCTTTGATAAATTACAAATTGATCGATTTATACAAAAGCCCTTAACCTTGAATCCATTAACTGTCTCCAATAATATCGGGTAAATCAGTTGTTAATTCGACACTGTTTGTCTCAAGTGGGTATTGAGTTTGTGGCAAGACACTTGTCTTGTAGGTAATAGTGTAAGCGATCAGCGGGAAGCGGAGAGGAAGCGATTTTGTGTGCGGTAAAAAGTGTGCAAATGTAGCTTTCATTTTCCTTATGATTCTTTAGAAAATTTACTATTAGCGATACGTTGCAATCTATTTTATGTGACCGATTCGTTCTTTCAGTCTACAATGAAGAATACATAAGTATAATCATAATGTTACTTTTTAAGCGGTGAAGCTTATATTTGAGTGATACAATATTGATTAGAGTATCATGGGTATGCTAGGTAAAGACAGGGAAATTAAGAAAATTTACTACCTACAAACTAAAATTGGGCGTATATTCAAATCACAACTGTCATTCATGACAGTTTTATATCCTAAATCCTAACTATAAAATTATAAATGCGAATGTGAGTTTGTTCGTTTGTTACGCTTTCACGCAAAAACGGCTGAACGGATCGTTGGGAAATTTGGCAGACAGGTAGCCTGGGACCTGGAGAAGGACATAGACTACTTTTCACCCTAGATCGCAGACGAAGTCACGGGCAGCAGTTAGTATGGCTATAACACGGCAAATTGATGGTGTCAATTTTCTTAAACAACAAGTAACTTCTTTGTATATTTTAAAAGATGCGTCAGAAATCTAAAGCAGAAGGCAGTATTCATTTCTCATTCTTAATTTACCAGACAACGAAACCAAAAGCAGCAAAACAATATTATCATCATGTTTACTAAGAGCATTTTGCGTTTATAATTATTGTTTACCCTACATTTCATACTTAACACCTTTTTAATTATGGAAAACACAAACATTTCGCAGCTTTGTAAATAATTAAAATTCAATTTGCATTCGTTATTTTATTTGTATTGATACAAATTGGTTTAATTTATCGTGAAGCGAAAGGACCAAAAGATAGTAATTTATTTTAAATGATAATAATGGTTTTGAGTGATTTGTTTTGTAAAGTATAACATAATTTTAATTATGGTGAATGTGAGGACTATGTGGATATTTTTGTTTTCTTAGTTTGTTTTAAATATGAACGGGCGTTAAGCAAAATAGTTTCTTTTTTATAGCGTTATCATTTCCCTATTACGTACTCGTACTATAGAATAACTTCATAATTATCTAAGCAGTTTGAAAACAAAATCCGGTGAACACGATGACCACATCTGTTACCGCCCCGGTTCTATAGCCGCCGAGCGCTGCAAGCAGAAATAGTCCTTACGATGTAAAGATACGAAGTTCGTCGATGGTACGAGCTAGCCTAGCGTAGTAAGTACTTACTGAGTTTGAATAACATGCGAGGTCAGTTTATACTGGTTTTGTTACAACTGACGTGCGGCCTACTGTACATTCGGTGTACCTTCATACATACATAGATAAATATTATAATATGATTATATGTTTAATTGACTTTATAAAATAATGATTCTGTAGGTAGGTAGGTACTACATCCTATAAATGATCTCAATTAAATAAATTTTATATGATTTATGTTATTAACATATTACTTCGCCCCACGATCTATGTATTCTAATAAGTTATTTCAACTGAAGACGAATCTCACATTTACAGGTAAAAACAGCTATATTATGTGCATAAAATTGTATAATAAAATACCAAAATCCATCAAAACGCTACTATTTTCTAGATTTAAAAGTAATTTGACGAGGTTTTTAATTGAAAAATGCTTTTATAGTGTACATGAGTTTTTGGATTTTTAAATTGTAAGTTTTGTAAATTGCATGGTCTTCTAAAAATTACTTAGTGTTATTATTATTGTGGTGAATTGCTCCCATTATTGACATAGTTATTATTGACATACATTTAAGCCATTGTAACCTTTATACATTGTGGAATGAAAAATAAAAAATCGGTGAAATTTTCTGTGTGCATAAATAATAAATAAAAATATGAATACCTAGATAAATAAAAGTACCTACACCTACTCAACTCAACTGCTTGGTAGGATGGATATTTTTCTATAGCAACTGACTTTACCTGTGTGTTATGGTGAACGATTGCTCTCTTTTGGAAAAAGTGTTTACAGGTAACCTACCCGAATGATTTTTGGGGATTTTTTTGTTAAATCGCTACCGCCCATGACTTACACTGCCAAGTGGCCCTAAGTCACCGGCTAAGAGCCACTCCACACTCGCGACGGCGACAAGTGCGTGAATTAACACGACAAGTCTGACATCTGTGACTACCATGTGTGGCGAGCGCTAATTCAAAACAATTGTTAAAAAAAAATACATTTCCGTTTTTTTTGGTCCTAAGCTCCGTTGACTTTTACAAAATTTGGTGCTGTAGTCAGACTTGTTAAAAGAAGACAGTTTGACAAGTCCCTTATATGGTAGTGTGATTGAGAACATTTTGATAGTGTTGAAACGATTGGAAAGTAGAAGACGTGTAGTGCCGCCGTTTTTGGAGTGTCAAGTAAACCTCTGAAATACACAGATGTGTTAACCTTATTAAAGGTTGATTGCCTGTACTGTGTACCTGCCAGGTATACCTTGTCGTATTTGCCTAGACTGGTTAATTAATTAGGGTACCGCCCCTAAGGCTGCGTTTCCACCAGAGATGAGCGAGAATGCGTAGCGAGGGATATTTATTTATTTATTTTTAGGCTCTTCAACAATGACTACACTATTACTTTACATTTTATACGTTGCAAACTTAAGTCTAAGGCACAGCATGCACTACATTATGCGCAGATAATAACACAATTGAATAATTAAAACAATTAACACATAGTTTAGATAAAAGTGAAAAATAAATTATTAAAAGCTAAATTGATTACAATAAATTATATAGATTAAATTAGATGAGATTAAATTAAATAAGATTTAATTTTTGTGTTATGATTAGGTTAAAATTTGTTTTTAGACTAGAGATACCCATTAAATGGCAAGCGTGGCTTTTTTTAGAGCAGGTATTGATGAGTGAAAGAGGTCGATGTCCACTTCGTGCTCATTGTATGCAGCATACATTATAGAAAGTGGACAGTATTGCCTCAAGTTGGTATGACATCTTGGCATGCAGAAAAGCCTCATTAGAACTTCTTGGCAGATATGGTTGAAACTAACCAATAACAACGCCAGGTTAGCTCAAACTATGACAGTGAATCAGCAGTGATAGCCTAGTGGTGTGACCGTCACACTGACAAGTCGTAGGTCTCGAGTTCGAACCCAAGGCACGCACCTCTGACTTTTCGGATTCATGTGCGTATTATAGGTATAATTATCACTTGCTCAAAAAAAGGTGAAGGAAAACATCGTGAGGAAACCGGCATGCCTGATAGATATTTCTCAACGGCATGTGAAGCCAAGTCAGAGGCCCGTGGGCGGCTTTAAAACTCTGACACCAGGTTAGTCACTAACCACACGAAAAGAAGAAGAAGATTGTTATGGTTGGTTCCACAAACATGCGTCGCTACGCATCCTCGCTCATCTCTGGTGGAAACGCAGCCTTATGGTGCCAAACGGAACCTTCCTAAGCCTTTGCTGCTCGTCCGTCCGTGTCTCTGTCAGTGGGCTGTCTCATAAACCGTTATAGTTAGACACTTTAAAAATTTCATAATTATGTATTTTAATTGCCATTTTTACAGTTACTATAATGTTAAAGGTAAAGGGGGTAAAATAAAAGAATCGTTTTTTCCGCGTTTTTTACTGTCTTAATACGGTATGGAACCCTTCGTGCGCAAGTTCGACTCGCACTTGGCCGGTTTTTTCGTGATATCTTACGTAATCATTGGTTACACCGGGATGCTGAAAGGTTGGTCAACACAAAATCAAATTCATGCGAACTACTGTGACTGGTTGAATAGCTAAACATATAATAGCAATAAGCAATAAAATTACTTGACATGAGAATGTCAAGTGTCAATTATAAGCTCTCAGAAACCGCGTGAAGTCTTGTAATAGATAAAATTAAAAACCGGTCAAATGCAGGTCGGACTCGCACACGAAGGGTTCCGAATCACAGTACCTACAATATTTAGCAAAAAAAAAAAAAAAAGTTTCTTGTATGGGGAACCACTTTAATTTTAAATGTTATTTTTATGCGGCAATAGTAATATACATCCTACCTATGAGATACAGCCCGCTGAGAGACAGACAAACGACCGGACGGACAACGGAGGCTTAGTAATAGGGTTCTGTTTGGCACGCTTCGGGAACGGGACCCTAAAAATGTTAGACTCTTCTGTAGAATGTGGGAACAGACTTTTTACATTTAATGTGAGAATTACAAACTAGGAATTAACTTTATCCTCGACCCCTCTAATCGACTTGTAATAGAGTCATTATTTTGTATGTTTAATTGTATTTTTGTGTAAATTAACTGGTCTCATACATAATTATTAATGAAACGACACTTGCTTCGACTAAATATCCTGCTTGATATTACACCCACCCTTTTCAACACAATCTAATCGATGTCACGAAATCGTGACGATAAATGAATGGTCTGATACATGTCAAACAAATTTATAGTAACTAAGTGTTTACATTTTTATAATACTAGATCATAGTAATACTAGATCATAGGACCAAAATAACATACCCAGAAGGAGTCGCGGAAACCACGTATACAATTACTGTATATTTAAAAATATTTTAAAAGCGTAACATTGGAGATTTTCCCCATTCTTCTCCATTCGAAACTTTTTTGAAGGGTCAACTATATTTTATTTCATTCTAGATGCACCATCTTCACATAATTATTCTTTTATATCATTTAATGTATACAGAATATTGTAAAACATTTTTAAAAGAGTAACGGTGGAGTTTCATGCCCATTCTTCTCCATACGAAACTACCTTTTGGAAGGGGCGACTAGAATCAATTATATTTTTCTGTAAATTTTGACGTTTCTTTTTGTGCCTATTTTAAATAAATGATTTTACTTTGATTTTAACTTCTTGTAAATGTTGATAATCAAAAGTGCTTTTAAATATTCGGGTGAATCACCAATAAGCCAATGGGGAATCGGAACTTTAAATTTTTTGTAGGCCAATCGACAATACGGAAATAGATTCGCCTACAAATAAAATAACATCTTGCGATTCGCCTCAATAAAAATAATACTGATCAAAAGTGGACACTTGATCAGTATTATTTTTGTCCATTCGCTTGTTATGGGCGAATCACCAATAAGCCAAATGGCTTAATTGAAATAAATTATTTGACTGACCGGCCAAGTGCGAGTCGGACTCGCGCACGAAGGGTTCCGAACCATTATCAATAAAAACGGCAAAAAAATCATGTCTGCTGTATCGGAGCCCCCCTAAAATATTTATTTTATTATGTTTTTAGTATTTTTTGTTATTTTTTTTTTAAATACATCATCTGTGAAAATTTCAACTGTCTAACTATCACGGTTCATGAGATACAGCCTGGTGACAGACGGACGGACGGGCAGCGAAGTCTTAGTAATAGGGTCCCGTTTTTACCCTTTGGGTACGGACCCCTAAAAATTGTTATTGAATTTGTCTCGACATTAATAGTAGGTAGGTACCTATTTCTGGAAACTCCCCAAATAATCTGAAAATGCATAGATATTTTGGGGCTGGGTTTCGAAATCATGCCTCTCAGGAATCGGCACTTCCACCTACCGTTGTAATTTTTTTTATTGACATGTCACTGACATACAGATTTTTTTTGATACAGGAAGATGCTGGTGTCTATCCTCATAACTTTATCCCTTATATTAGACACTTTTAACGATACCGTAAATGGAAAAATGTAAAAAAAAACTTGACAGGGAACCAAGTATAACAACAGTTGTTTTTTTAAGGAATTCTTAACCACAAGAAGGAAATTATTAATCCTACTGTATGAACTAACCGACAACCACTATCATTAAGTACGGGAACCGAAATAATTGCAGCAAGAACTTCTATAGAAAACCGATTTACAAATGATTTTACACTTTATTTCTTGTATGCTAAAGTGCATTATCGTAAGTAATACTTTGAAAAGTAATCTTTTGGAGAGTTATTAAGAAAGCATTTTAAACCTTAATGTGCGACATTAAAGTGTATTATTGGAAGTCTTATTTTTAAGTGCAGTTACTGCAATGTATAAGCAAACCAATTTGAACTTTTATGCTTGGTAATAAAGTAGATTTTTATAAGAAAAGTTGTCTATAATTATGATGAAGTACAAAAATGCATTTTAGTAGGGTTGTCAAACATTCGTAAAAAAATCTGAATAGACGTTCCATTTTAGGTAAAAACCGATTAAATAACACAATATTTTTGTATGCCAGTACCAAGAAACACAGTTTGCTTTTCAAATTTTTTTGTGTATGAAATGTATTATCTCCTGTGTTGATATTATGATTCAGTGAACAAACCCACATGCTCAATAATATTGTCTAATTTCCATGTTACATTGGCGTCGAGGCTTGGGATTAGCATATTGCAATATTGTATTTAAATACAATATATTGGTTAAAGCTAAGGAGGAGGAGGAGCTCGTGGCTAAGTAATAACTGCCGCACGGGTCGATCCGTCAGGTTAAGCTACGCTTGCCGGGGTTGGTCTGTGGATGGGTGACCATCTTTACGTACCGAGACTCCTCCGTGCCTCGGAAAGCACGTTAAGCCGTTGGTCCCGGCTGTCATTCGTGGATCTTTGGCAGTCGTTACGGGTCGTCAGAAGCCCGAAAGTCTGACAACCAGTCTTACCAAGGGGTATCGTATCACCCAATTACTGGGTTGTGGAGGTCAGATAGGCAGTCGCTCCATATAAAATACTGGTATTCAGCTGCATCCGGTTGGACTGGAAGCTGACCCCAACGTAGTTGGGAAAAGGCTAGGCAGATGATGATATTGGTTAAAGCTAGCATGGTAGTTTAGTAGATTCTTCATTATAGGTATCAGGATTTCAAGAGCTCCTTAAGTTCTGAGTTGAGCTCCACGATTACTGACAAATGCTTGCACTGACTGGACAGGTCCAAGCACTAATATACATGGTCCTCTTCTCATATGGCCTGACCAAGATTATGTTTGGACTTTAAAAGAGACTGTGACCTCTGAGTTTGTTTCGGCCTTTCTTCTCAGAGTAGTCAGATAGGAAACGCCGGACTCATCTAGCATTTTTTTTCCATATATGATGTGTAAAAGTGTTTGCAATATCCTATTTAAAGAATAAACAATATCATTTCATTTAATTTCAATGACATGAAGATTTTGTATTAATTTGTATTAGTCATTTAATTTAGAACCTACCTAGTGTCTAAATAGTTATGTATTAATTGTATTTAAACTTTTGAATGTTAATAATTGAAATAAATAAAGAAGTTATTATTTGAAAATTATATTCGCTGTAAGCTTAGTGGACTGTAGATTTATTAACCATCATTATTCTGTTAAGTACCTGGTGCTTGTTGAAAGACGTACACTGTCCTTCCATACCTAATAACACTGTTATTTGAAAATATTGCAAAAACCAATAATTTCTAAAAGAGTAACGGTGGAGTTTCTTGCCGGCTCTTCTCCATAGGAAATGGCCAATTGGAACCGTGCACCTAGCTTCTGACGTTTCATAAGTGGGCCCTTCTTGTAGGTTTATGTGAAATAAAATATTTTGAATTTAAAGGTCACTCGTTTTTGAGGGCTATTACTGCTGACTGCGTTAATGGGTATTTTCTATTAATAAATAGTTTATCGTCCCTGGGCGTAGTTTATATTGAGTTTCAAACAACTTTGAATTTATTGTAACTACTTTGTATGGACAGATGTATGAACGTAAACGAAGCAAAAGGAGTATGTAAGGGTCATAGCAGATGGCGTTCTATACTTTCTGCCCCATGGGAACAAGGCGTGAGTTTGTTTGTATTTTGATATTGTCTATAGTTTTGAATTCTTGTATTATTAAATACACATCCTGTTAGTAAGTAATATCATTTGCAGAAGCAACACATTTCTCCATAGAACTCTACCTAAATTTATGAATAAAAAACCTTTTACATCACTAACAGACTATAAGACACTAGGTACCTATATTCCATTTGAAATAAGATTTAACTAAACCTTTTTTACAGTCCGTTCAACCGATTTTGACTGCTATTGCGTTGGTGGCATGACAAATAGCAGCTGCAGTAAGCAGTTGGTACTGTAAACACTTGTTTTGCTTTTAATGCCATCCGTATGACTACGGTATAGAAGTCAGAATCGGTTGAACGGACTGTAAAAAAGGTATGTTTAAATTTTTAATCTTATTTCAAATGGAGTCTATGTACCTTTAAGAAAATTACTAGACATAACATACACATGCAAACGATTACTTCCATGTACCAACTTAACTTAAGAGCTTAAAGACATTATTAAAACCTGTTCCGATCCAATCTAGCTTCACTAATAAACTACTCCTAATCCTAGGTCCTAGGCATTTCCTGGAAGCTAGATTAGCATAGACAATTTAATCCTAGCACACATGCATAAATTATATAATACTGATACTTAGATTCAGTATTCTTGGAAAAATACTAGGATGAAAACTTAGTGCATTCTTGGCTTTATTGAACTAGTATTACGGAACTAGTATTTTAGTATTTCGTATCGATAAAGTGAAGATTACCAAGCGGATATCTACAATTTGCCAGGCGCGTTGACTCAACTTTTTCGGAAATATTATGCGTTCACCTAAGCTTGGTCTGGAAAGGCTTAGTATACTGGGCCGGGTGAAAGGAAAGCACGCTCAAGGCAGAGCACCGGCAAGATGGTCAGATGCGGTCAAGAAAGCTGTCAGAGGCAGCATGACGTGTCGCTTATCTTCGGCACGCGTCGTATCTGATCGTGATCCTCAGCATTGAAGGAACGACGTAGAAGAATCGATAAAGTATTTTAGTATCGACTCATGAGAAGTATCACCTGTCTTGTTGGTTTAGTGGTCGTAAGCACTACCGCTTAGCGTTGGGTCCTGAGTTTGATCCGCGAGCGAAGTAAAAGTGTTAATAGGTTTTCCATTACGAAACTCATAGTCCTAATAGGACTTGTGGCTGTTAAATGGCATCAACAGTAGTAATGTGGAAGTATTTTCCAATCGATGTCGATACTACTCAGTTATCGACACGTTTTTCGTATCTAATGGGGCAGCCCTAGCTTATAATACGGGCCACTTATTTAAGACCGTTAACGATACAATTTTAAAATAAGGATGTCATGTAAACACGGTATGTTTATATTTTTATGGATTTAAGCAAATTATGGTTAACATAGATCGCTATAATTGAAGATTAATTGTGTTTTGATTACGTAAGGGAAACAGTGGATTTCTGATTTTGAGGATTTGTTTTTTTCTCATTAGTACTATCAAAACATCGACAGTTTTATTACAAAACATGGCTTGAAGATATTTCGACATTTAGGCCCAGATTCATAAACGTTACATAACACATGCTCTGGCTACCACCCGGTTTCTGAAAAGAGATCTTGTCAAAACTCTACTATAGGAGTGTTTTTATTAATACGTTAAATGAAGCCCGCAAAAAAAGAAAAGCAAAATAACGTAAGATTTTTTTAATTTCTTCAGGTTACTTATAGGGAATCACCTTAGCTAATGCTAAAGCAGCGTTTGACAACTTCATTTTGAAATTCTCAATTTCGAAACCGGGTGTTAGACATGTTCCCGTCTCTATCTTGCACTTTGTAATTGACAGGTTGTGTGACAGTGACAGAAATAATATTTGCCACTTATTGAGGTTATTTTAATGTTAAATTAGCATATACTCCGTGTTGTTTTACAAACCCGGTGTCCTAATTCCAGCTACCGAAAATAGGCCTCCCGCAAAGACTAATTCGACTTTCGCTCCTGGGGGGATGTTATTGTCAAAATAACCACACTTGGACGGATTTGGGACTAAAAATAAGTATTTGTATCTTAGATTCGGGAAGATAGGACGACCTAGTGACATGTGTCTTTTGAGACACATCGTTAGCACGTGCTTCTTGTACTCTGTGGCAACATGAGTTACGCTAGTAGCTCATGCCACCGTAGCGGTAGGGTGCATTAAAATAACCCACACCAATTGCAATTGTGTACTAGCCTCTTGTGGCTGGCGAAAATAGTACCCAATCGGATCATTTTACTCTGTGAACTAAGTCACCGCAATGCTACTGGCTTTAAAATTACTAGCATCGTGTAAACAGCACTAACTTGTGCCAAGCTAGGATAGAATACAGATGTTCTAGCTTGCTATTCTAATTACTTTGAAAAACTCGTGTATCCCGGGCATTAAATCTTTTCATTTCATTTTTTTAAACATTAGGTTGGAACAATCGAAATGTCACAATGTTTTTAAACCAAAAATCCTGGTCATTTTATGACGTTGTACATGTGGCATTTAGCCTTAAACCCTTTGTACACACACGTTTTTGTTGCCGTGAAAAACTACGGTATATTGGCCGTGTGTAGGCTAGGTCGTCAATGTTTTATGGATCACTATGGAAGCTTGTTGACAGACGTTTTTTATACGGCAGCGGCGCGGCGCGGTTTATAATACGTCGGCCGTACCGTAAAGAAACAGTTGGCGTGTACAAAGGGCCTACAGATCACCGCTCGCACAATTTATAAGAATGATACGTTTTTATCAAATTATATCGACTTTATTTTCATTGTTACTTTGTTCTCATTCTCAGGGTAGAACTGCAACCTAATTTTAATAACACCCTTGCAATCGCAATCCGAGAGTTTTGAAGGATATTGCTAATCCATTGCTTCGTAGGTTTCGGTTTGTGTCTGAACGAGAAGAGTGTCTGTGGTGTCAAATAAGTTTAACTAACTGAACAGACAGATGTGCTGCTGAGGAGTTTGTTGCGCCATTTCTTCCCAACTAAAGCACCAGGAAGTGGTGAAGAGTGGGCGTTTTGGGTGACTGTCTCATGTAATTTTGACGTTCAATAAGTGCTGATTCTCAGCCTAGTTTGAATAAATACCTTTTGATTTTTGATTTTGATTTCAAGAAACAAATGAATGCGTTTAGAATCGAATCTTTCATCATTTAAAATAAGCTATAGGTATTTACGAAATCTGCAAAATATCAATTTTAAACCTTTTACCCTTACAAACAAACCGTATTTCACAACAAAACGTCCAATTATTAGAAAATAACTCTACAAAATGTGTTAGACCGGTCATTAATTAATAGTTTTCCATTAATTGGTTTTTCGATTCGTTCATAGTCATAACATTCACTGTAGGGGTTTTATTAACTACACCTTGTAGGTCAGTTATCAAAGTTAAATATTTTATATGAATTAGTTTGGAACTATTATCAGAGATATTAGAATTATTATAGTTGAATGAATGAATGTATCATTTATTTTCGGTAATTCTGAAACTATCTGTGTAATAAAATGCTATTTTCCTGAAAATCTAACAGTTTATCCACAACGGGGAAGCTCTCGGCCAGCATCTCACCTGGTGGTACCTAAGTGATGATCAGGCTGAAGGTGGAAACGAGTTTTAACCGGAATCCTCAACTACAGGGGAACTGGCTATCTTACCTCTAACTGGCGAAACACAACCAAGCTGATAACATTGTTGCTAAGGCGACAGACTTGGATAAGATGGTGGCAGCTAGCCAGGTGGGCTTAGAACAAGCCCTACCACCAACCAAACCGAGGAAAAAAATTTGCCCCCACTGGAAATCGAACCCGGGACCTTTGGGTCTGAAACAGATGGTCTCACCACTAGACCACAGAGGTGGTTAAACATTAAAAGTAACCTTTAGTACCTACATTAGGACTACACCGACTCACTCCCAGTGACCTATGGACATCACAAGCAACATCGAAGGTGTTCAAATAAAGGTCAAACTTTCCGAACAGCATGCAGAAGAAAAACCTCAGAAAATTCCTCTCAAGCAAACTTGGTAATATTGGAGGAGACTCAAGTATTTAGCTCTGAGCGAAGTTCCCAACTCAATTACGGCGACATTCTGGGTTTATTGATTTATTTTTAAATGTGGCAAGCGCGAGCTGAACAAAAAAAGGAGGGAATAAATTGGCATATTTATCTATTGGAACCTTCTTTGGTTTAGTGGTTGTAAATGCAACTGCTAATCTTGGGGTCCTGGGTTCTATTCCCAGGTCGGGCAGTATTGTTGCGTTATTTTATTTGGAAATTTTCAGTAGCTTGTAGTCTAAATTGTGTCAAGTTATAGGCAAAATTACATGGGACTTGAACGTAACTGACAAAATGAGAGTGTACTCAGACATAAATCTGAATAAATAAATAAAAAATATAATAATGTATTGCAATAACAAAATCACATTGCACTGCATACATTAATGGTTGACATAATTCTAATGTAATGCAGTGCAATGTGATTTTGTTGTTTGTGTGTTGAATGGAAGGACCATTCAACATTAATTTGGCCTGACCAAGATATTATATCTGACCTTTATAAAAGACTGTGGCCTCTAATTTTGTTTAGTTCTTTCTTATCAGAGTTGTCAGATAGGAAACACCGAATTCATCTAGTTTTAAAAAATGAGTTATTTTTAACGATAAATCTTTTCTTGATCCAATTTACAGAAGTAAAATGTTATTTATCATCACTTCTGGCCTGCCCCTTCAGTGAATATAAGCGTGACATTACGTGTTTCTTTTTTAAACAATATGTTTGATATTACAAAAAAAAAAACTAGTCCTGGGTTCGATTCCCGGGTTGGTGGGTTTTTCTATCTGAAATTTCGCAGTTCGGAGTCTGGTTTTGTACCCGGTTGATGGCAATAGGCTCGCTTACATGGGACTCGAACATAACTGGCGAAATGTGGCTGTATTATAGGTACACCTCTGCCTAACCCTTCGAGGAATACCTAAAGGCGTTATGTTATGTTAAATCTTTAAAAAAATCGATCGTGTCTTCCAATCGAAACCTTACGGACCCCTAAAAAACTTCAGAAAGTATACTCAAACTTAATGAGCATTTTTATCGTAAAGTATCGGGACTGACAACGACAATATATTTGAAGAGCCTGGAGGTACCTACTCCACAAGTAAGGAACGAGGTCACTTTCTAAAATGTACTGTTAAAGATTAACCTAAACGATAAGGGTAGGAATGCTTTTTAGTTAAGAATTTTTAGTGATTAGTGAAGAATTTTTTGAATTAGGAATTTTGGAGTTGGGAAAGTTTTTGGGAAATAAATCAACTGATAATATTGTTCGTGGCGTGAATAGCCAGACTGCCAAGTCACAGGTCTCGAGTTCGAACCCAAGACACGTACCTCTGACTTTTTGGATTCATGTGCGTATTGTGTTATTATCACTTGCTTCAAAAACGGTGAAGGAAAACATCGTTATGAAACCGGCATGCGTTAGAGATTTTTTTTGACGGCATGTGAAGCCAAGTCAGAGGCCCATGGGCGGCTTTAAAACTCTAACATCAGGTTATTCACTATCCATACGAAAAGAAGAAGAAGAAGGCGTGAATAGTCGATACATTAGCTTACGTCCAAAGGATTCTGCTGAATAATGATAGATTTTCTACCTCTAATGAATTTTGCAGGTATTCGATAAAAAAAAACCCCCTCGTTGGTCTAATGGTCGCAAGCGCTACTGAGCATGGGGTCCTGAGTTCGATTCCCGGGTCAGGCAGTGTTATTGGGTTTTCCTGTGTGGAATTTTCAGTAGCTGCCCGGAGCCTGGATTTGTGCCCGGTTGATGTCAATAGGCTCGCCCCCTGTTACATGGTTGTACTATAGGTACACCTCTGCCTAAGGCTTCGGGGAATACAGGCGTGATGTTATGTTATACTAAAGAGTGAGGTCTTTGTTGAAGTCTGTATTTCATTATAGCTATAACTTAGCTGTCCACTGCTGGACACAGGTCTCTCCAATCGCACGCCATTCTGCTCGATTCTTGGCAACTCTCATCCAGCTGCTACCAGCCACAAGATCGTCACTCCACGTAGCCTGAGACGACAAATGCCTAACAAGAGCCTTGTCCTTGATTTACAGCCTTGATTTAATCTAAATTATTAGCACAAAATCACTTCACAAAACGAAAACTTTCCAAACTATATATTATTTCCCGAACATTGTATCAATAACGGAAAACTTTGAGAACATACTAAACTTAATTAATTAATACATATTGGTACGTATAACTAAGACAAGAGGATGGGTGAATAATCTGCCAAGTTACCGTGTTATAGACAAGTTAGTTACGTTAGAGTTAACTTTAAACTTAGATCGATGGCGGAAGATGCTTTTAAAGACATTTCGACTGAGTTTTGTCAATTAGTTGGCGTTTAGGTACATAATGCGGAGTGTTAAGTTACACTTTCGCGCTTCTTATGAATTTATAACATAGGTAACATCAAGCCTGGTGTAGGCAGAATCCGAGGTGTATAAACTGCACCCGCATTTCGCCAGTTACGTTTAATAGGGGGCGAGCCTAATGCCATCAACTGAGAGCAGAAATTCAGAATCTGGGCTGTTAAGGTACAATTCCGTAGCCGACTGCAGGCAGCTGCAGCAGGTGACGTGTCGTCGTGACGCTACTGATTTCTATGTATTTCTATGAAATCGACGTAGTACCAGACCTAGAAACCAGTAGTGTCGCGGTGATATGTCGCACGCCGCCTTCTGCTGCTGCCTGCGAGCGACTACGGAATTGTACCTTTATTGTAAAATTCCCCATGAGAAATTCAAGAACATTTAGCACCATTCGAGGATCAGATCTAGGAGCACATGCTTACGATCACTAAATCAACGAGGCTGCCCCGTGGCCACCTGTCATGATGAGAAGTGTAACTCTAAAATATCACACTGCCATAGGTACATTTTGTACTACTTCAAATGTGTTCAAAAGAATAAAGGCTGTACCAAGTCGGTACAATATTGACTGATTCAAAGATATCATCTATTTATGAAAATATTTAGGTATTTTGTTTTGGTTACCTTTATCTTAGTACACTAGCAACACCAAGGGTTGATCCGATGCGTTAGCTAACCAACTTTAAAAGCTAAACTGAAAAATCTCTCAATCTGCCTGTAATTTTACCAGTACCTTTACAACCAGACCTCAGAAATTTTACTGGGCGACAGGAATATGCATCTATAGTGTGATAGGTAGGTACTTTTCTGGATATTATACCGATAAGTCCTTTCATAAGTTCCAATACTATTAAACAATAGCCCGAATTCATATTCTCATTATCGGATGTATCGGAGGATGTTTACGTTTCGGATCATCTGCCGATACATCTGGATTGCGACCTAGAAGTTGTGAGGCCTAAATTGATTACTGGGGGCGCTGGCCGCAATTCTGTTTTTTGGGGTGAAAGAACTAAGTCAGAAACGCAATGCTATCATAATTTATGTACCAGTAAATTGCGGGACATTGATTTCCCCCATGAGTTTGAAAGGTGCAGCGTTGGATCATGTAGGTTGGCTGAGCATAGAGTTATTCTGGACAATATGTATGAACAGATTGTAGAAATCCTATGTGCGGCGGCTAGGCAATCTAGAAGGACATCTGGAAGGGGGGCGCGGAGAGGTAAGCGAGTGTGTGGGTGGAATGAGTATGTGAGAGACGCGCATCGCGAGGCCAGGTGTAGCTTTCAGACCTGGATACTGAACAATCGTCCTTCGTGTGGCCCGGTTTATGATGAAATGTATGAGAAGCGAAAAGTTTTTAAAAGTCGACTAAAATTTTGTCAAAACCACGCTGAGCAAATTGTAATGGATAGGCTAGCAGAACAACGAGCTAGTAAAGATTTTGGGAAATTTTGGAAGTCCACTGGTAAATTGAATGCGAAACCTGGCCTCTCTGCGTGTGTGGAAGGGATAAGTGCTAAGAAGGAAATTGCGAATGAGTTCAGGGACCATTTCAAAGTTCAGTCTCCTCTGGGTCCCTCAACCTTGGTGAATGATTCTGAGCCCATCAGTCCTGGCACGAAACCTTTGATACATTTCTCGAGCAAGCAGGTACTTGCAACCATTAACAACATGAAACGAGGCAAATCTCCAGGGCATGATGGGCTTAGCATTGAGCACCTGAGGCACGCAGGTGTACATTTGCCGCGAGTCTTGTCTATGTTTTTCACAATGTGTATTAGTCACGCGTACCTACCTGCTAATCTAATGAAGACCATCGTAGTTCCCATTGTGAAGAACAGTACAGGTGACATCTCGGACAGAGGTAATTATCGTCCTATTTCTCTTGCGACTATAATAGCCAAGGTGTTGGACGGTATGCTTGATTCTTGTTTAAGTAAGTATATATATCTTCATGATGCACAGTTCGGGTTTCGCCCCGGACTATCAACTGAAAGTGCTATTTTAAGTCTCAAGCATACCGCTCAATATTATAAAGATCGCAGTACGCCGGTGTACGCCTGTTTCCTTGATCTCTCCAAGGCCTTTGATCTCGTTTCTTACGATGTGCTCTGGAGAAAGATGGGAGACAGGGGTATACCCGCGGAAATATGTGGGCTGTTCCAGTATTGGTATGGTAACCAAGTCAATCAGGTGAAATGGGATGATACAGTCTCTGAGCCGTATGGGTTGGAGTGCGGGGTTAGGCAGGGTGGTCTGACGTCTCCCAGGCTCTTCAACCTCTACGTGGATGACCTGGTAGTCGCACTCAGCAGCATGCGTGTCGGATGCAGTGTTGATGGGGTTAGAATTAACAACATCAGCTATGCAGATGACATGGCAGCACCATGTCATCTGCATAGCTGATGTTGTTAATTCAGCTGGGTCCGTCAGCGGGAGCAATCAGAGAGATGCTTAGAACGTGTGAGACCTACGCTGTCGCACATGGATTAAAATGTAATGAAAAAAAATGTGAATACATGGTCTTTGAGGTCAGCGGCAAACGCCGTGGAGAGGGACCCGAGTTGCTTATTAACGGGTCACCAATTAATAGGGTGTCAACTTTTAAATACCTAGGGCATTGGCTTGCCGCTGACCTCAGGGACGATGTAGACATTGAGAGGGAGCGCAGGGCTCTAGCGGTCCGGAGTAATATGTTGTCCCGTAGATTTGCGCGGTGTACAGACCAAGTTAAAGTAACACTTTTTAAGGCTTACTGCCAAAGTTTGTACACGGGCAATCTATGGGTCAATTATACTAAGAGATCGCTGGATGCCCTGCGCGTCCAATATAACAATGCTTTCAGGATGTTGTTGAGGCTGCCTCGATACTGTAGCGCGTCTAATATGTTTGCGCAAGCCCGCACCGACGGCTTCTATGCTATTGTACGCAAAAAAACAGCGTCGCTTCTGAGGAGAGTGAGAGGCAGTCAAAACAGCATCCTGAAAACTGTAGCCGAGAGCTTCGGCTCTCCGATTGTACAGCAGTTTGTGCGGAGGTTGATTGTTACTAACACTAGGCAATAAGTTATTTTTTGTATGTTACTAACACCATATGGATAATTGTGTCCGAAATAAAGTAATTCTATTCTATTCTATTATCCCAGTTTCGGTGTGAATGTCCCTTTTTTCGAAAACAAGATGGCCACCATTCGATCACTGACGTCTCTTGACGGCGATACAGGGTGTATTATTTATCATTCGTTCGTTCACTCGCTCCTAATTCCTGTATTAATGTTACAGCCTGTAGCTATGGAGTGAGTTTGTATCGGGCCCTACTTCTTGTTCTCGACGGTAAAGTGGTAAAATGCTGTTAATCGTGCAGTTTAATTTTACTTATTGTTTAGTACATAATATGTAGTTAATTTAAATCTGAAATCAGCATTTTGTTTTGTTGTTTTTGTTGTCATTTGACAATGTCGCAACCACAGACACAGATTAGTACGTAATGTCGCAACAGTAAATTACGCAATATTTTCTATGGTCCGAGGCCTTGACATCAACCAATGAACAACATTTCCAAACGTTTTTTGTTGGCTTTTGGCTACTTTTGTATTTTAGTATGTTTTTCTGCTACTTTTGTATATTTGTGTGTTTTGTTTGTGCAAAATAAACATATTTTCTTTTTTTATCGTATGACTGGACGTACTTATAATTTTTTTGGTACAATATGTTCTAAAACGAAGGAAAAAATATCATTGGATACTAGACTAGAGTGTACGTTAAATAAATTTGTTAGCTCCATTGATGAAAACGTATCATTCTTATTAATTTTGCTTGAGCAGTGATCTTTAAACTTCTGTAGACAGTAACTTCACATCATGGCAACACTTGCCCTACGAAAATTGATCTTACTGCTACGACATAAAGGCGCTACTGTTAATGTCAGATTGTTACCACTGCTGTGCGGTTGTAACTGTACCGTGTGACACATCAAATGAAAGGGCTTGTTGTGAGGATGTTGGAGGAATGTATGGGAAAACATGTTTTTCAGCTACAATATAAAGTTTGTTCTTGCGATAAGTTAATCCCACCCAACTATGGAACCCTTCATTATGCGTGGTCCGACACGCACTTGGATAGTTTATTTTATAATACACTGGCTACGGCGGCGTCGCACGCATGGAGCCCAATTATTTTACTAAAATAAAAGTAGCTTTATAAAAGTTACTCCTTACGAGTAAAAGATCAGTTATCGGCCAGTGAAAGTCCCGTCCAAATCGGTCCATCCGTTTCAGTTAGTAGCCAGAACAGATACAAAAATTTAAAAAAGAAGTTTTTTTTGTTGTAATTACAGACACTTCAATTTAATTTATTTGTCAGTATAGATTTGTACAGATGGTTGAGTCTTGAGTAAATACACTCATTTTCTTTCTACTTTTTTTGCATTTGAAACCAACTGAGCTTTGAAAATATCTACAAAACATTATACCCAAGCCTTTTGGCTATCGACAACGCTTCGAGAAATCCTCACCGCCACACGCACGTAACAGATGGTACAGGGTGTTTCCGATCCATCACTACCGTTTCGCCAGCCACCATAATTGATCACATTATTTTTCCTGTTATTATTAATTGTTCAGTCTCTGTATTCAATCAAACAGCCTGTATATAGTGGAATCTTTTAGAGCCGTTTTGGCGAAAGACTGATTGCTGGCTTTCAAGGGTGGTTGAGTGGAAAAAAGGCGTTATGTACCGTGATGATTGAGGGGTATATTAAAATGAATGCGATAATGTAGCGATCTCTAAGATTATGCTTTCTGGGGACTGAGTTAGGGGTAAAAATGGTTGTGACAAAAAAAAAACCGACAGCAAAAACAATCCCGCGCAGTCAAATTCTCAATTTTTCGGGTTGTATGAACAGATTGGACTGTTACCCCCAAATTAGACATTTGCCTGTATCTTGGGAGTCTGAATTGCGACATTTTCTGAGTTTTAGATAGTAAACAATGAAAAAGAAAAAAAAAGTCAGAGGCAATAGGTCTATAATGTTAATTTTAAAAGATACAAGACTTCAGACTGCATGAAATTGTATATAGTATTAAGTTATACATCTTTATCCATTCTTTTTTAAAGTTTACTTTTTACGCAAACGAGTTTTTATTTACTTTTTGTAACATAACATCACGCTTGTTTCCCCGAAGGGTTGGGCAGAGGTGTACCTGTAGTAAGTAGGTACACCTTCATTTCGCCAGTTATGTTTAAGTCCCATGTAATAGGGGGCGAGCCTATTGCCATCAACCGGGCATAAATCCAGACTCCGGGCTGCTACTGACAAATTCCAGATAGAAAAACATAACAACACTGCCCGACCCGGGAATCGAACTCAGGACCTCATGCTCAGCAGTAGCGCTTGCAACCACTAGACCAACGAGGCAGGCTTACTTTACTTTACCCCCAAGATACAGGTAGTTTACTTTTTTATTATTTCTTAAATCTTGTTTTGTATTAGATCCGATTATAATCTGAGATGGGACATTATATGAAGCTTCAAAAGGCAAAAAAAAAAAACACGGTAAGTAAATATTACCTACTAATATTTCCTACGGCAAAATTAACCAAATTTTTTCAATGTTTTTAACCCCAAACATGTAATTAACTAAGGAAGTTTGATACCAAAATTTACATTTTGATACGAAAAGCAAAGTCAGTTTATTAAAATTACTTGTTTACGAACCTTTTTGGCCGGTAAATATTCGTATTACCCGGGTAGAGTGTATTTTGGTCGTGATAAGCCTCAGTTTAAAATATATTAAATTAATTTCTGGGAGCTAATGGAATATTATTGAGGGATGGGAAAAGTCGTTAATCGATATAATGGGTAAAATAGTTAGTAAAAATTTTAAAATGAATAATGCAACCAATTTAATGGGTTATTTGGTTGGGTGGGGATTGCATACAATTTATTTTATGCAATGAAAAAAGTAATAATAAAATAGCAAATCAAGATAATTTATCACCAATAAGATTCCTTCACATAATATTTTTAATGTATGCGGTATCACGTTACGTTCTATTTGTGCATTCGCTGCATTTTTCTGTGTCCTGCGCGTCCTGGTTAATGAACTTCGCTACTACCAGCCTTCTAAATCAAACACCCATCTAAAACGACATCCACACAAAAATCGAACAAAACCTCAACCAAAAACTGTCAGTCAAAAAATTCGATACCTTACAATTACGCAACTATCGATACATGTCCCATCCCTACCCGGGATTTGATTCGCTGTTCAGGGATCAAAGTGTTTGAGAATAAGGTCATGCCCTTCCCATATAGAGGCCCGGGATAGTCCGGGACGATTTTATTACCCCCACTGATCCCAGACTATTGGTATTGCTTCGATTTCAACCTATTTTCATGCCGATCGGGTTTTGATAGGATTTTTCGGATATTCGGATATTGTCATCTAGATTTTTGTGACAAACTTGCAATAGATAAATATTTTTTGGCAAAAATCATAATTAGGGGAACATCAAAGAAATTGTGGATGAACTGTGTGAAAGATGATATGGGTAGAAAGGGATGACGACTAATAGGGAAGGCGGTATGTATGGAAGAAAAAGACATTTTGGATGATTTTAGGCAAACATTTTGAGCTAATTCTACAGGCTGCTTTGTTCAGCGCGTATTCTAAGTAGAGAGATGGGAGGGGTAATAAATTGGTTTTCACTTCTCATGCTTTGAAAGTACTCATTTGTGCAGGATATATGGTGCACAAAATCTAATTTTGTGCACAAGTGCATTAACGTATGGAAAATGAGCCACAATAAGAAGTTCATAGATAGAATTTGTTATTTTATATTTATTTTCTTTGATTTATTTGCTATATGTGTTTTTTAAGACATAAAAGATATTAAAATTTAAATTCAAGTACGGTAGGTTATTAAAAAGAATTTAAGAAAATTATTATTACAAAATTAAGTTAATAGTAGGCTGTATAGGTTTGCAGCCCAAGCCTAATATCAATGTCGTAAGATTTAAAAAAAATAAAGCGGCGGGAAACAGCTCTTGCTTTTTCGTGCGTTTATTAATTCCTTCAATTTGCTAAATTTGTTAAAAATGTTATGTTATACTATCTACTGTTTTATTTCCTCGCAATCGAAGTGAAAAGCAGAGTTTACAACTCGTCCACAAAACCATTTTATCCTCGACATTACTATCAGCCCTCGCTTGCGTCTCGGGCTGCTAAGTCTTGGATAAAAATGGTTCGCTTTGTGCACTTGTTGTAAAATCTACTATTAATGCCACAGAAACACATGAATATAAAAAAAGATAATTCAGCTCCAGTAAGTGATACTTGAGCAGTGGTGGCTCAGTGGTACCGACCCTGAATTACGAGTTGTAGGTCGTGGGTTCAAACCCAGGCAGGTGCTTTACTTTGTGTAAATAATTTCATCACCACTGCTCACAAAACGGTGAAGGAAAACATCGTGAAGAACCCGGAAAGCAAACTACTACTATACAAATGCATTCTCAAGCCTATTTGGTGTTATGGTATCCAGCTTTGGGGAAAGGTTTCAATCAAAAACACTGCGGCAGATAGTAAATGCTCGCTAGTACGACAAAAACGAGAGAATTCACGAAAATAAACTATCAAAGAGGAGATCAAAGCTAATATACTCCACCAGATTAAAAGTTCACCCAAATCAAATGGCAATGAAACTAATGTCGAACCCAGTTAGTTACCTTCGAAAAGAAGGGCACCCTTACAACTAGCATGTGTGAGCTGTAGTATGGATTGGATGAGGCAGTGGCTTCAACATCCCTGGAACAGGAACCATCATCTACCTATTGCTGAATGTCCCAGGACAGATTGCATTAAATAGCAGAAAAAAATACATGCATGTCCTAGAACCAAAAATTCGAAGACATGTGACATCTACTAAGTGTTGGAATATAGACTGATATGCTTATGCCAAGTGATACTTAGTACAGACGCCAGCACATCAACCTACTACAATCTGTCAAATTTCTTTAATAGATTTTCAACTTTATAACTAAAGCATAAGGTTCAAAGTTGATTGGAAAAAATTGACAGTTTCGGTTAGGTTGACCTGCTGGCGTCTGTACCTAAAACGTTACAAATCTATAAATGTAAAAAAAGTCAGGAAAATTAAGTAAATGTTTACAAATTTACACATTACGTTCATTTGCCGTATTTATAGCCATTTCATACAAAGTCTATCAAAAAACGACAATTTGAGATTTGAATATACGGACAATATTTAAGTAGATGTTAAGGCTAAAAAAAAAACAAATTGACTACCTATGTCAGGACAATTTAAGTTGGTGCATAGGTAGTCAATTTGTTTTTTTTTTATTAATTTGACTTTACAATACTTACATGGTGAATTATTGGTGAAGCATGACGATTTGTAAGTAATGCAATGCAAAAGAACAGTAACAGAAATCGCGAAGAGAGAGTTTTTAACAATCTATTATTCTCTCATCGATATTACTGTGATCACCAATTAATTTACCAAACTTGGTGATTATTATAAAACAAGCCATGTGGAATTTCCCATGGGAAGAAATCACGAAGTCTTATCCCCTATATTTCTTTTCGTTCTTAGAGTTTATATACCTTTATTATATACGGTTTAAAACCCATATATACCGCTCAAGCTAAAAAGTCAAACATTGAACTCGTGCATTCTTCCTGTTATGACGTATGGCTGCCAAACCTCTTACTATCGAAAATATAAAAAAATTAGAAACATGCCAACATAACATGGAGCGAAGCATACTGAACCTGAAGAGAAAAGATAAAGTAAAATTGAAATGTATAAGGAAAAAAACACGTACTACAGACGTGACATTCACAATAAAAAAACTAAAATGGCAGTGGGCAGGTCACACAATAAGAACCAGGACAGAGAAGTGGGCTAAAGACGTCACTGAATGGTACCCGAGAGAGGGGATGAGGAAACGGAGAAGGCAAGTACGTAGATGGGAGGGTGATCTCAGTTCGACGGCAGGCGCCGCGTGGAGGAGAAAAGCACAAGATCGTATACTTTGGAAGGGTCTGGGGGAGGCCTGTGCTGGTGAGCAAGACAAACCAACCGATGTCTGATTTCACATTTATTTACAAAATTTGTAAAATTAGTTTTAAGTTTTTCAATAATGGCTATTTGAATTTGAATTCGAATTATTAAGGAATTCTTGTACAAAATGTCAAGCTTCTAGAGCCAGTGGTTTACGCTGTGCCACAGATAAATACAGATGGTTCACTCCGCATTTTAGGTATAAAGCTACAAGTACGCGACAGGCTCGTCTTGTCGGGTCAATTCACTGAGTGTAACGTTGTCTGAAGATAACAGTTACGCGATAGTATGTTCTCTAGGTGAATATAACTGTAGGTAATTAGCGCTGTGCGTCATAGCAAGAGTCGCTTTATATTTAAATGATTTCGCGGAGTGAACCATTTGTATGCATCTGTGGCTGTGCGATGTCTGTTAGTGAAGTGCCTTTTATGTGCCTATTTGAAATAAATTATTTGACTTTGACTTGACTTTGACTTTGAATTTAAGATTTTTATTACGTAATTAGATTCCCTAACAGTACTTAATTGAAGTATTTTCAGAAGCCAATTTTCAGCACTGGTCAATATAATTAAGTAAAAGACTCAGTCCCGCCATTTATCTAATTTAAATATTTTAATTAAGGCAATCCCTATTAACCTTACAATTCAAACTTTATTATAGCCCACCACGTTGCTCGTTCAGTACATAAATAAATTACTTAAGCCAATACCTATTTCTAATCTAGACTGAAATCTAGTCAAATCCCTAGTTTAATTATTAGATTAGGTCCCAGATTATTCAATTTCTGGCGAAATTTTAGACGTAACGGGCAATTTTAAGGCAACCATTTTGAATTATTCATCGATATTATCCTAACGAATATTTAAATGCGAAATTGAGTTTGTTAGTTTGTTACGCTTTCACGCTGAAACGACTGAACGGATTCGGATGAAATTTACCACACATGGGTAGACCTTAACCAGTACCCTAATTACGTAATACACGATCAATCGGAATTTGAATAATTTTAAAACAAATTGCTAACCCATTGCTTCATAAGTTCGAAAAAAAAATCTGCTCAACGACGTAAATAACGCAATGAATGTTGTTGTACTGTCAAAATGAAACAAATTTGCCGTAATCGTTTATTAAAATGTGTTGCGTAATTAGATAACTGAAGAAGTACATAGGCTACTTTTCATTCTGAATCGCAAACGAAGTGGCGGGCAGCAGTTAGTTATTAATAATGGTTGGTTAATAACTGGGGAGAGCTGATTGAGAACTAAGTTTTTTTTTGCGTTGATTTTCTTAGGGAATTATTGATATGTATTCACCATGCCTGGGGTCAGTTTTCAGTCTAACCGGATGCAATTGAATACCAGTATTTTACATAGAGCGAGTGCCTGTCTGACCCCCACTGTCTCTTTACTTGTCACAACGATGCCACAGACACTAAAGGCATAGATTAGTTACTGATGTTACGTCGGATGCAGACACGCAGACTAATTATGTTTTATTTTTTATTAAATGTCATACATCTATTTATTTATTTATTTATTTTTATTTAGTATTTATTTCTGTATCTTTCCGTGTCATCACTGCGGGCCCTATCAGAATTACAGCGCTGCGACATTATTAAATGTCGCAGCATCATGCTGAGATAGGAGCTATATTTTAATTTTATTTTGTTTTTTAAAATTACTGTTTTTTTTTATTTTTAATGAGTGTGTGTTCTTTCTCCACAACCCAGTTCTAGGTGATACGATATCCCTTGGTTAAGACTGGTTGACAGACTTCTAACTACCGAATAGGTCTCAATATGTAATGCACCGACCGCGACAAGTGTAGCTTAACCTTTCGATTGACCCCTGCGGCTGTTACAATGTGGTACACCATTAGTCCTGCTTTAAAATTCGGGGAAGGAGGGGTCTCGGTATGTAAAGATGGTCACCGCTAGATGGTAACTTCATCTGGTTATGTGTGGCTGTTATTACATAACCACAAAGCCCACGGGTTAGGTAAGAATTTAAGAGGGAATTATTGGGTTATATTCAGCCTTTAACAACAGCTATAGAGTGCGCACCCCACTCAAGTCCGATTAAAGCTAGTGTCTATCTAGGTCATTGCATCAAATTGCATTTAAAAAATGTAGTTCCACAATTTTCCGCCGGACTTCAGTGCTGATGCGGACTCTTGTTCCAGCCATTTAAACTGATTAATGAAGAGGTATGAGGAACAGGGAAAGTTCACTCGTCCTCTATTATTGAAAAGGGAGGATCCTCCGACCAGACGGGTATTGTGTCTGGTGGGCAACTGCCCGACGATTGATGTCGAGAAGTTATAGGTATATAATATTATGCTGATCGCGCGGTACAGAATTTCGCTTGACGTCAGTGAGATGCGAAGTTCGCATGTGGCTATATAGATGCCGCCATACATATAAAATTAACCCCGATTATTTTAACTGCAGTACTTCTAAGTTGAATTCTTGTGACATCTTTGCCTCTAATTTAATCAGATAACGCCCTCTTTTTTTCGAAGAAATAATGTATAAAAAAAATAATAAGTCATTATTCATAACCAGCTGGTATATTTTTCCAATCAATACCATTCACTTAAGTAACTACTGAATTAATGAATAATAAATTAATGAATGAACTAAAGAAATAAAAAAAAAAACATAATATCGACTTTTGACTCTTAAAAACAATGTCACTCACAAGTCACAACTCACAACCCTAACCTAAAAAAAAACATACAAACACTCCAAAAATCACACAGCAAACAGTCGAGGGCACAGAAATACTAACTAACAATACAAATTACAAAGCAGCGGTAACAAACGTAGTATTTTAATGAAAGTTTAATTGGTGGCCGACCAGCCCTATAAATAATGGTGGCCTACCTTGTTACGTAAGGGCTGTGTGTGCGGATATTTTCGCGGATATTCGGATATTTATTGTGTATGGTAATAGTTTTTTTTTGTGTCTTACTAAGTTGAAGGTTAAATGAATTCCGGGGCTTAATAAATACTGCTGGCAAAAAAAATGGCACCTCTATTTGCAGAACCCAGCACAACCCACATGCACGGCTACCTGCATAGATCTGAGCTGGTCCTATTCAGGTTACTTTTGTTTTGCTAGCTGTTTTGTAGATTAGATGCTTTTAAACTTCAGTTTCTCATACATCGTAGATACACAGGCAGATACAAAGGCGAACGGCAGAATTCGTACAACATACTTTTTTTGTTGTTCTGTGATAGAATTTGTACCACTTATTAAGGCAACTAAACCATTCATTTTCATGTAACATTAGTATTTTTAGAAGTCCGGATTAATTAATTATATCAATTAAAAGATTTAAGTAATTAAACGTAATATAATCTTAAACTAAACGCAACTAAACGTAGTTATGTATTTAGAAGTTACCATTTGTAAAATATCACGAGGCTCAAAATGATAAATAATTATTTAAAAATAGAAATAACAGTAAATATAATTAACCAATTACACATTATACCTTACAATGAATAATTATTGCATACAATCTTAATACTGAACTATATAATGATAGGAATTATTTACTTCATCAATGTTTTTTTTTGTATTGGCAATTATTTTATTGACAGGTTAGGAAAATCTTTCCGAGTCTCTTTTCAGTTCGTTGCTGTTGTTTTGGATTGTGGTTTGTAACTGCAAAGTACTTAATGATAAGTAAAACACTACAAAGATAGCACCAGCTATCTAGAATATATCATTTTTCACCAAAACAATGTTTATGTGCCTACACGTAATAATATTTATTAGGACATAACCTCAAAAATAAAACTGGTTGTAACTTTTAGGTCCCAACTTCTAAAAATCTAAGAATTTTAAAAGGGCTTGCCTATCGTATTAACTACCAATTAATACAAAAAATATCCCAAAACACGATATTTTATTAGGTGTACGAAACTCCCATACAACCCTGCCGTTCACCTTTACGACTTTAAAACGCAGACAGTCAAATATTACAAGATAGCTTGAAATATAGACATCATAGCAAAGTCAAATAGGTTTCATGTTTCAAAGACCACACTCATAATGTTACCACACTCATTACATATTTATTATTCATTTATTTTATACCCTAGTACTTGGCACGAAACTTAGAAATTATCTTGCATATGACAATTAATATTCATATTACAGAATCCCGTTTAATTTAACAGGCGACACATTATTATTACTGTTAGTACAGTTTTGTGTTTGTTTGTAATTAAGTGTACCTACTCGTGTTTGGAGAACTCATCTCGCAAGGCACGAAGGCGGAACGAAGCCACAACAAACATACATAGAATATTGGATGGTATACGTTGACATTTCGGATATATAAATACCTATTTGTGCTGTCAATTAATATGGAACTCGGAGATGGGTGGTTTAATTTGATATTCGGCGCTTCCTAGTAATTTTGATTTGCGAATGTTTATTACATTCAGAAATTGATTGATAATCATTCGCGAATGAAAATTACTAGCCCTAAAAAAAGCTTCCTAGTCAAAATTACTAGGAAGCATAATTAAAACTACAATATGAAAACTACAACGAATAACTTAATATCAATATATTGAGTTATTCATTATAGTTTTCATATGATTGATATGTTTTAAACTGACGTGCCCTTTTGTGTTTTTCATTAGGATTCTCAAGTCTCAGTCAAGAATGAGTGAGTAAAATAAATATTGTTTTATTCCCTAAAATGGTTTTATTATTTATTAATTTAGTTAAAATGAGCGAGTTTTTTTAGTTGCCGCCTGAAAAGCAACAAAGATACAACATGAAGATTAATCATGAAGTCACGATAGATAATAATAAGCTAAAAATATTTAAGAGGTGTTTCCGCAAAATATCCGATTTTCTTTTCGGATATTTGTTCGCTTCGCAACCCTATGAAAGCCCTACAGACGCGAACCCAATAAATACTAACTCCACAATAGAACTTTTATAAACGTGTGTGTATTTTTTATTTTATTTGAAAAGTCCTGTTAACGCGGGCCCAATAGCCGGCCAAATTGCCAAGTTTTATGTATAGAAAAAAAATAAAGCTTTGCAATTTTTGAACACTTTTAGAGTGGAGAGAAAATATAACAATTTTATTTTTATTATAGAATGGTGATTTAGTATTCTTTAGTGACAACATTAAAAGGTATGCCTGTTATTTGGCCAGTCCTCAAAAACCTTTATTTCATTTAACACTTTAAGGCTAGTTAGGCAGTCGTTCCATGTAAAATACTGGTATTCAGCTGCATTCGGTTAAACTACGGTTTCTTCCGAGTTCCGAGTGGTGGCCGCCATATGACGTGACGGCTGTCATGAAAATGGCAGCGGGGGTTGAACGCACACCAACTTTACTTTCATAAATAACATTTAGTTATGTCATTCGCCGGTAAATTAGAGACGCGATGCCACAGCTCTTCTGGCAAACCGTAGGTTTAGGCTTCTATCTCACTAGGACTAGTCGCAACTTTGGTCGCGCTGCCAGCAAAAAAATACGCAGCTTTATGGTGGTTATCTCACCAGGCGTCGGATCGGCTGCGCAACCATTTTTGGCAGAGCGACCATGGTTGCGCCGCCACTGATATCCTATATCCTAGTAAGATAAAATGACACACCTGGTTAATATGATGTTGTCAGTGCCGACTGTAGCAGCGGCTGCCGAAGCCCGTACATTTGTATTTCTAACCTTAGACTGAAAGCCAACCTCAACATAGTAGTGAAAACACAAATGATGATATTCTTCTTAACACTTCTCAGGTAAAACGAGCTAAGTGCCATTGCAAAGTTGCAAGTAAAATAAAGTACATAAGCGAGTGCCATTGAAAATAATTCCGCTTACATAAGTAAGTAGTTTTATCCTGATGGAATAATAAAAAGAAGATAAGATTTATCTCAATAGAACTTACTATTACTTCATGAATTGCTTTTAAGCTTAGTAAGAAATTTTAATAGTTACGTAATTTGAAATGGAAATGGGCAAAAAAATGGCGCTTGCAACGTTTTATTTGGTCGTTGGTATTTCAGTTTAATTCGCGATGTTTTTTTTTTGCTTTATTGGATTCGTTAACTTTATCAGAATATTTCAGAAATCCTGTAAAGAAAAGTGTAGATTAATGTTGTAAAAAAACAGATTCTCCCGTTAAATTCCTTAAGGCTGTATTTCCAGTTTGTAAGTCGGTTGCAAGCGACAATGTTTTGACGCCGTTATCGCATGTAAGCCGCAAATCAATTAAACGGTAAGGAATAGCTGCACGATATATCTTACAGAGCACAGCAGTGACTAAAATAACAATACTAAATTAATCAAATTTGTGGCGCCGAAAGTGCGTTGAGCGCAGGACTTCTGTCACGGACTGCCCTAAAAGCCGTCAGTTTCTATAAGTAATTTGAGCAGTAGTGCGAGTAAAAAGTGACACGCTTGGTTAATATGATGTTGTCAGTGTTGACTGTAGCAGCGGCCGCCGAGGCCCGTGCTCTATGGCATTTGTATTTCTAATATGGGTTATTCTAGGATAACATCAGCTTGATATTTTAACCTAAAACTTCATGATCTAAACACAATAGAAGTTCATAAAAAATGTCTTTATGAATGGAACTACTTATTATTATAATTATGTTATCATCATCTCCAATTGCACGCCATTCAGCTCGATTCTCAGCAACTGTCATCCAGTTATTACTTGCGAAGATCGTCGCTCCATCGAGAGCTAGGGCGTTCTACCTTACGTTTGTCAATTCGCGGTCTCTACTCAAGAACACGTAGAGCCCAACGATCATCGGTTCTACGACTAATATGGCCGGCCCATTATCTATTTAAGTTGTTAAAAAAATAAAAACTTACCACAAAACACGACGATTAAATTCCTAATTTTGGCACACATTTTGATTTTTTACTATCAACAACAGAGCACATAATTTAATTATTAATCAGTCGTGAGAATCACCTCCACATTTTGTCACTAAATCCGTTTCTACACTAGCACAGCACTATCTGTCACTAAATGTCACTACACTGTCACTAAAGGTACCACCGTTTTTTTCACGTCACTTGGTCATTTTTGCCTTTTGACTTAGTCCACCGTGCTTCTGTAAAGAGAAAAATAAAATGTTAGTTAGAATATTTTAAAGAAATGGATAATATTATGCTAGATGTTGAACCAATTGTGAATATAATATATACGGTTCAATAGTCTGGTTTTAATATACACACGTTTCCAGTATAAGCTGACCTCTCGTTGTACGGATATCCAATACAATGCGAGATCCGCATAAACTAGAAATGTATATAGCTTGATATGTAGCCCTGTGTATATAGGGGATTTAAAACATAGTACAACGACTACAACAACGAGTGCCTCGTTGGTATAGGGGTCGCAAGCGGTACGCTGAGCATGAAGTCCTGGGTTCGATTCCCAGGTGAGGCAAAATAGAAATAGGGGTGTACCTACTACATGTACTTACACCTCTGCCCAAACCTTCGGGAAAACCAAGCGTGATAATGTTATGTAAAATTATCCTTTACAAAACCTGATTTAACGAAACTTAACATTAATGATCTACTTAATAAAAATCTTATTTTCATTATTTCATTCATTCACTGGCAGACAAACGCACAGCCTAACCCGTTGGGTCTAGCTAGAAGCATGAAATTGTGCACAAGAGTTAAGGTGAGCACTAAGGAAGTATTTTTGGAGATTCATCCCCTTAAGGGGCCAGATAGGGCATGAAAGTTTGTATTAAAGTACATCATTTATGCCGATGAGAAATTCCATCGGGCGCACGACTTATAACAAATAATATTAAAACACTATGCAGTATTTTAAAACTAATTCACAAACCATTGCAAAAAAGTATAGTCGCTTGAAATCCTAAATAAATAAACGAAAACAAAACATGTTTTGCCAACATTACGAAAAAACTTAACGACCCGAAAATAAAAGCTGACACATTTTTTTTTGCAAATATGGTAAAAAAAACAACCCGTTTTCAACATAAATAACGAAAATATTAGCACAAAAAAGTTTTGACAGTTTATTTAGACATTTTAAATACCTTTTTTATTTGCAAAAGGCGTTTTTTTAAATGGCCTATAAAAGAGTAATGAAACATTAATATTGTAGATAAAAGGTTGAGCACGTTCGGGGTCATAGTTGTAAAAATTGACATAATATGCTTCGGGTCTCGACGGGCTCGTAAAATATCATTGGACTAACTTTGGATTTTTTTGTTAGTCCGTTTTTTTTTTAATGATCAGGATTTTGTGTTTTTGAAGTAAGCGCCATGGATTTTATGTGACAGGGTTTTATAATTTAAAGATGTTCAAGAAGCATCGTATTAGGTGGCGTCCTACAGTTTTTGCTTACCGCCATGGGAAACGACGCCGACGTCCGGATGTATGTAGGTATGTTCTTTAAAAAAAAAAAACACTTATTTTTTGCTCATTGTAACTTAAGAACACTTTTATGTAGGTATGCTAAAGCTTCTGTGAGGCGACAAACGTAACCTGCCGTTGTTAAGGACGAAAAAAATATTAATTCAAATGCCTATACTAAATTCGAAAATTTGAAGATTGTAAAATATGTTAAATAAAATAAATTTGACATTTATTTTCAAACAACAAACATTAAAATTGCAACCAGTAAAATAATGATACTTAATACTTAGCACAAAAAATCTATGCAAATTCGCAGACTAATAAACTATTATATTTAATATCTTTAAGATTTTTTTTGTGTCTACATTACATTCACTATGGTGACATCATTATTCAATATTAAATGATTGTATCATAATATTTTTATTATATTTTAAACGAATGAAAGTCGTAAAATTCGGCACGTTTGTGAAAATAAATAGAAGCATAAATCGGTTTAGAATTTCATTCATAATTTTGATCAGAGAAATATGTTTAAGGACTGATAGAATATTTATTACTTATTTTAAAAAAATGTGATGTAAGATTTTTTAAGTCTGGTTTTGCTTTTAGACTAACTAATGATAAAAAAATAAATAGCATTTTCTAATTATAAATACTAGGTAGTATAACAGCACTTTTTGTATTTTACTAAGAAATTGAACCCAAGACCTCTCTTCAAAAAAAATCCAAAATCTGATTCCTAAACATAGGTACCTACTGTAATACTTCGAAAAAATTTAGTTGAACAAAAAAAAAAACAAATCTAAGAACCGGAAAAGTATTTGTTTTTATATTTTCCTGTACTTAACAATAACAAAAATACTATCTTCATAAATCCAAATAAATCTAAGTGATTCAAGAGATCCTAAGTCACTTTCTAAGTATTATGAATGAAATCATCTCACCATAACAGTTTCGGAGGGAGCAACTAGCCAGTGCCCACTCAAAAAAAAAACATTAAGTTAAAAAACTTGATTCTGCTTACGACACAACTTAACCCACGCTTAGCCCAGTTTAATTTTGATGTGTGGGCTAAGTTTTGAGCTGGTGGCGTTTGTGTTTGGAAAAAACTCTATTGTTGAATACATTTATTTATTAATAAATAATGAACAGGCGAAAACACTATTATTAGTTTTGCTGCTTAGCAGTATTGTTGTGTTCTGAATTAAAGTGCATAAAAAAAATGCAGACATAGAATAATTTCATTTATAGCTTAGATTTTGCAGATTTTGTTTATTGGTTGTATGTGTGTAATGGTCACCGCACCATTGAAACCTGCAGTATCAGAGGAATTACAGGTGCATTGCTTTTCTTCAAACCAAAACACAGTACCGTTGCTTGGTGCCAGAAATAATATGTATCATATGGTGGTAGTATTTCCCTGGATGATTGCCTTCACGAAAGGGTTCCAATCAACTTAAAATACATTGCTAATTTCCCGTATCGTTGATTGCAAACTGTTTTATACTTGCAACGATTTATTTAATTGTATAACTTATGAGCAGCTGATGATCTTAAGTTTTTGTTTCATTATGAATCAGAACTGATTGATGTATCGGACATATTTTATTTATGAAATACATTATGTATTGGCTGGAGAAATATTTAATGATGCTGAAAAAAAATGGTTTTTGATTTTATGTGAATGAATAATAGATGAATAGGCAGATAGGTAGAGAGTTGATTTTTTATGGCTAAAAGTATTGTTATGTATCAAGTTCCCTGAAGTGCGACTTTTCTTTTTACAACTAACAGAAGAAAAAAATATACACTGAAATCATACGAATGCGTTTGGCGAGTACTATTAAGGGATATTATTTTATTTACGAAACCCCATTTACCTATTAGATAGCAACACTTTTATGGCTCCGTTTAATTCCCATCGCAAATATTTTTATGGTTTTTACTCTGCAACAAGAGCATGTGCTTGTTTAATTTGTTTCTAAAAATCATGCAGACATTAAGGTTTGTAAACAAAACAAAAAAAAAGTTTCGTTTTTCAACAGTATTTGTATCCCGCTACCGCTTATGACTTGCCCCGCTTGTCTCAAGTCAGGTGTAGGCGGCATAATGTTTAGTGGAGACAATTATTTTGTCTGTCTGTCTGTTTGCGCTGCTTTTGTTAGCTTTCTGCGTGGACACGACAGACTGCCATTTTGATGTGAGAGTCTTTAAGGCACTATGAGGCAGCGTGTTTTACACCACGTATACGGTTTCGAGTTAAGTAGCCTTCACGAGTGGTGATGCTTGAAAAACTGGCCGGACTCACACACGAAGGGTTCCGTACCGTATTAAGATCGAGCGAGAAACGCCGAAAAACAAGTTTCTTAAATATTAATTTTATTTACAGACTGCCTCGTTGGTCTAGTGGTCGCAAGCGCTACTGCTGAACATGAGTTCCTGGGTTTCGATTCCCGAATTTCTCAGTAGCAGCCTGGAGTCTGGATTTGTGCCCGGTTGATGGCAATAGGCTCGCCCCCTATTACATGGGACTTAAACATAACTGGCAAAATGTGGGTGTACTATGGGTACACCTCTGCCTAACCCTTCGAGGAATACAGGCGTCGTGTTATGTAATTTTATTATATTTTAAAAGAAATACCTACACAATTTGTGAAAATTTCAACTGTCTACCTATTACGGTTCATGGATACAGCCCGCTGACAGACAGACGGACGGAGTAATAGGGATCCGCTTGACACCTTTCGGGTTGATACGGAATTCTACCTAACCCCAACAAAAATGAGCTGCCAGCACACTTTGAACAGTCAGCCCAACTTGTTGACTGGGTAGTATTTAAATCACTTGATCTAATCTTTATAGTTCTTGCTATTACGAAAGACGAAATTGGTCTTACATTACTAACAGGTTAGGTTAGATAGGTTCTTCTTCTGCACCTCCTATTAAATATGCTCGTGAAAATATAATCGTGAGATCTTCATATATGAAATTACTGCCATTTGTCATCATAATGACTGCTGTAGATATTCGTATAAAAAACCGGAGAAAGGATGTGTTCAACTGTATGTGTTGTACTTCAGACTGACCGTGGCAAATGCAGGTTAACTTTGGAGATAGATCGATTTGCTTAGTTACGAGCTCCCCCTTGTCTGCTACTGACAATATAGAGGCATGAGGAACAGGGTGTAAAGATCAGTCATCCTCCAAAGAAAAGAGAGGATACGCCGACCAGACGGGTGTTGTGTCTGGTGAGCAACTGCCCGACGATTGTTGTTGGAACGTTGTGTACAGTACAGTAAACCTTGCTTGCGCGATGCAGAATTTTTTGTGACGTCAGTGTGATACGTAGTTCGCATGTGGCGTTAACAATGAACTATAATCACCAATCCATCTACTAAGCATTGTGATTATGACAAAGTTATCGTTAAAAGCCCCGATTGTAAAACAAATCCTAAAATATCGAAAGCATTTAAATATTTTAATACAAAACGCAACAATAAATTTTACGCTCCGAAATGACACTTTTAGTGTCACATATAATAATTTTATTAACAAATAAACTGTTTATATTACACTTTTTAGTGGCATATTATTGCTTTGTGTAATCTCCATAGTTTTATGCACAATATAATTTGATTTAAATGTTATTTGGTGATCGTTTCACGTTTATATTTCTAGTGTAACGGAGTATTAGTTAAATAAAAATATACAGGGTTTACACAAAAAAAATCTGTTCAATGTATGAAATACAATTTAAAAAAATCTCATGTCATTTTTCAACTAACAACACTAACAGGGGTCGTTGACCTCCCATAAAACAATGTCAAATCTGTTTAATTCTTATTTTATCGTGTTTATTTAACGATAGCCATCGCGTGTGCGGAGTTTAGCTAGCCAATTTAAATTAACCCTGTATAATTATTGCATGTTAAAATTAAGATGAGCTCGTGGCAAAATAACAGTCACACATTTTGATCGATCAAAGTTAAGCTACGCTTGCCACGGTCTGTCCATTTTTTTTTTTTTTTTTTTATATATGGCATCTCGCAGTTGACCCTCAGCTTGAGGTCGCAGCTGCTTAACCGGACTATCCTGTGGATGCCTTAAGCTACTAACTTAAAACCTCCAGCCAGGGGCATAAACTATTCTATGTTAAACTAAGCGAACGCTCGCTAAGGGCACCCCCTGTGGGGTACGAACCTCGGCTTAGGGCGTCGCTGGCGGGAGGACAGCAAGGTGGGACAGGCTGGATCAAATTGTCATTATTATTGATCGGGGAATTTAAATCTACATTTCTCAGCGTAACGCGGGCTGGCGCTTCTGCGAGCAAGGGTCGGGGGGGACGGTCTGTCCATGGATTTCCATCCCTTTTATACCCAGATCCCTCCGTGCCTTGGAAAGCACTTTAAGCCGTTGGCTATCATGTACATCTTTGATAGTCAGAAGCTTAAGTCTGACAACCACTCTTACCAAGAGGTACTTTTTGTATTACCCAGAAACTGGATTATGGAGATCAGATAGGCAGTCGCTCCGGGTATTCAGCTGCATTTAGTTCGACTGGAAGCCAAGCCGACCCGAATTTAGTTCACGTGGATGAGGTAGTAGATGATTACAGGTAAAAAGAATACTATGTTGATGATTTTTGTAACGTGATGGTTGCGTTTAGAGACTGAAAACACATGCACAAACATTAACAAACATCTGTCATAACAAATATTTGTCTTCTGTGGGAATCGAACTAGTAGCAAGGAATCTTATACGCGTTGAAATTTAATTGCTCTGCATAATTCGCTTTTAACTAAGGGACACCTCAGATTGTTATTTTCTGGTGTGATGATGACACGCAAATATCATAAAGGTAGGTACCTAGATAAAATATCCTAGATTAATACGATAAACTAGATGAACAAGGCTTATCCAGGAATTCTGGCTTTTTTAGTCTTGAATAACAAAATAGCAAAGGATCAATACCTATAATTATTATGCTCAGGAACTATTTTTCTTTGTTAAATGGCCCATCGAGCTTACAAATTAAAGCCAAGTCAAAACGCCACACATCAAATATCACTGACACACATATTTACCCACTCTAAGCAACACTACCATTCGCCCACGACTCCGCCCGCGTACGAACGGACAGTATTGTGGTGTTGCCCAACTTCCGACGACGGTGTCAAAACGTGTCTACTTTAGATGTAAATTTTTGGAGAATATTGTGTGGTTAACAGACATTTTCACAGTTCAAAATGTCGTTTTATGAGAATACTAGCTGCGCCTCACGGTTTCACCCGCATAAGTTTCGATCCCGTGGGAATATCAGGATAAAAAGTATACTATGTGTTAATCCAGGTTATAAACTATCTGAGTGCCAAATTTTATCTAAATCCGTTGAGAAGTTTTAGCGTGAAGAAGAGACAAACATACACACTCACAAACTTTCACCTTTATAATATTAGTGTGATATACCTATCTGTTTTTACTTTAAATGGGGGAAAATATTTTCCAAGATTTACTTAAAGTTTCTCTACGAGTAGTAGGACCACCTCGATGGTCTAGTGGTCGCAAGCGCTACTGCTGAGCCTGAGGTCGTGAGTTCGATTCCCGGGTCCGGTAAAGTATTATTATCTTTTTTCATCTGGAATTTCTTAGTGGCAGCCCGTAGTCTGGATTTGTGCCCGGTTTATGGCAATAGGCTCACCTCCTATTACACAGGCGTGATGTTACTGCGTTTGAAAACACAAAACCTACACTATAACACTTTATGCCATTTAAATATTGGCTTCAATCGGAGTTCAAATAAGCGACACTTAGCGAGGAAAGCCAATCTAGCTTAGCTAAGTTTATATTCTAAGTTAACTACGTAGATGCTATGCCAATTAAGTTGTCAGTGTCAGTTGCAAGAAAATCATAGTCTTCCACTAGCAAATGAAAATCAAAACGAGCACATAATTAAAAGCGATATTATAAAAGTGGGCAACGTCGAGAATAAATGTCAAATATTTCACTGTTTTGATTAATTTGGCAATATGGAAATAAGAAATAAGGCTAACTAAAGTAAGGCCATTTTGCCAACTTTTAGGGTATATAAGGCTATACGAGTATAATCTTAACAAAAATCGAAACCTTAGATAAAAGATTGGTTACTGAAAATAACTCATTAGAGCCTAAAATTCTGACAGATAATTTTCGTACCTATAAACGTTTTATATTAAAATCGTTATCTCTTTTTAGGGACACGAAACTTCTCAACAATGCAGTTATGGCCGTCGAGAAAATGCGTTGCTGTCAGTTGGACAATTTCTAATAGTAATAAAGATCAAATTCGCAAAACACATATTCGTTAGTATGAAACTGACAGGTGTCAAGAACGCATTTATCACGTTGTAAGGTTTATTAACAGATTGTGAGTGAGATTGGAATCTGAACGTTCTTGAAAATACGAAAAATTGCCTCTCTAAACACCAAATAATCATTTGTTTTATTAATAAATATTGTTATTTCAACAACAAAAGTAAAACGCGCGTAAAAAGATGGGCAGAAAACGTAAAAAAAAAAGTGTAAAAAAAGTTTTACGCACATTCGTGAAACAGATGTTTGACGTTCACACGACGCTGGTAAGTTTGTTTAAATGTCCTATAGGCTTTATATAAGTGCTAAGTGTGTGAGCTAAACCGGGAGTCGAAGTAACACAAAAGATGTTTGATAAAATTATTAATAAAATCAGACTGCATGTGGGCGAGGCAGAAGGCTTTTTCGTGTAATTTAAAACATCAACCTTTAGCACAGATGATTATAAACGGTTCACTCCGCATTTTAGGTATGAAGCTACAAGTACAGTACACGGCGGCGGCGGGCATATCTTGTCGGGCCAATTCAGTGAGACTAACGTAGTTAGAATTTATTTATTTATTTAACCATTTATGTACACACAAAAATAAACAGAAAAGATTAAAAGAACAGAAAAATACGTACAAAGTTGATGCTTATTTCTAATGAAATCTCTTCCAGCATACCTTTGTTTATAAAAGTTACGCGGTAGAAAGAAAGGCAACTTCTAGGTGAATATAACTATAGGTAATTAGCGCTGTGCGACCTGAATTGCACTTTATTGTGTCGTAGCAAGAGTCTCTTTTTACTTAAATGATTTTGCGTTGTGAACTTTTTGTATTCATCTTTGCCTTTATGTTTGTGCAGGAGGCTTTTTAGTACGGGTAAGAAATGAGTATTGATAATCAATTTTACCTACTCACTGACTGCATGTTTGCGATTTCAGACTAACTAGGCCAGCTAGAGAATACGTTTCTGACATCTGTCAGTCGGACAACTTCTAGAAGTAATAAAGATCAAATTCGCAAAACACATAAGTATTCGTTAGTATGGCACTGACTGTCAGTTGACTGCGCGCAAGATAAATCTGCGCGCGGCTGAAATCGGAACTAATCGTATTCCGCCGTCTTGTCGTTTATGTAAGGTCAAAATAAGTAGAGAATTATTTATTTGTTTATTTTATTATTTATGTACACACAGAAAAATAGATACAGATAAGACATAATCATAATTATGAGTACAAAGGTACTGCTTATTAAAACTAAATAATTAATCAATTAAAATATTAATTAATTTTAATAAAAATAAACAAAAAAATATTATTATAAGATTAATAATATTAACATTAAATTAATAATAAAGAAAAAATATTTTAAATATTATAGCATAGAATAAAGCACGACAGCGCCACCAGTCGCGTGCAGACTTATATTGCCGCACTCTACAGTTTTGTAGGTTCTAGTAGGACTTAAAAAGGGTTTTTTTAAGGTCCTAATGGGTTTTTTCAACCACTTGAACCAACCAACCTAAAAAGATCCTAGGCTATACCTACTACATCGAAAAGCAAGGGAAGATTGATTTATCTTTTACCGTAACAAAGCAATACACACTCCTCAGACCCCTAAAAAACTTGTTTGAATAACAATCTCCAACTACATACATTTTCTTTCAGGAAATATTCCGAGAAAAATATATTTTTACGTCCTCAAAACTTTTCGGGGACATAATATCATGCCTAATTATTGTGAGAGGAGCGCGAACTTTTTTATGATCAAACTTATAAAAAAAACTGTGCGCCATTTTATGTTTTCTACGTTAGAAAAAAGTTTTTAATAATGCTTCCTATCGATTTCTGTGGGAGGATGTTTTTAAGTAATTTTATCGTTATATTTAGGAGTCTTGGCCGTTTTATTATTTTTCGACTAAGCATATTACTGAGCGTTTATACAGAAAGTGGGAACGTCGCAAATAGCTGTCAAATAATTCGCTGTTTTGATTAATTTTACAATATCACTGTATGTAAACAAGAAATATGGCTAACTAGTGAACTAGAATAATTATTAATAATAATAATTTATTTTCATAAGCCTAAAGGCTCGTGCAGACCAGCGCGACGCAACGGCGTGACGCGACTCGAACAATACAATTTCTAAGAAAACTTCACGGTATAACAATAGCCGGTGTCGCGTCGCGCTAGTCTGCACGAAGCTTAATACGTTATGAGAGAAAAGGGTTAACAATGAATTTCTTTAGTAACTTAGATCCATAAAGTAATCAGACTAAGTAAGTACAGAATTTGTGAAACTCCTGACACCCAAACTAGGACGTGTCCTGAATCTCAGATGTCAGAAATTGCAATTCATTATTAATATTCTAGTTCACTAGTTAGCCATATTTCTAATTTCCATACATTAATATTGCCAAATTAATGAATCAAACTACATAGGTACGTACCTTTTCGTAACTATGTTGGGGTCGGCTTCCAGTCTAACCGGATGCAGCTGAATACCGTATTTGACATGGAGCGACTGCCTATCTGACCTCCACAACCCAGTAACTGGGTAATACGCTACCCCTTGGTAAAGTCTTACCAAACATCCAGTCGTTGTCAGACTTTCCGGCTTTCAAAGATCCACGAATGACAGCCGGGACCAACGGCTTAATGTGCCTTCATAGGCACGGTGTTTGCCAAATTAATCAAAACATGTAAATATTTGGCAGCTATTTGCGACATTGCTAACGTTTTTGATGAACGCTCGGATGTAAGCAGTACTTTCTGTGAAATTGACGCGATCGAGAAAGTAATAGTACCTTACCCTTCGGCAACCAAGCAGTAACTTACTCCAGTATTTTGGCTTTTAGACATTAGATAGATATTTCGAAGGCATCTTCACATTCAAAGAAGGAAGGAGTCCATATTTTCTCACTATATTTAATCATTCCCTGTACTTACGTTGATTATACTTTCTCGGTTTAATTTCCTCTGTCGAGCACATGATTCAACGTATTTTTCCTTCAAAGTAGATTTTTCCAAAGGTATAATGTTTAATAATAATCTATAATGACTTTCCTTGCCCTGTAAATGATACCATTAGCCCTGAGGCAAGGTTCCAGTCATAAAATACCACAAAATAATAATAATATAATAAAATCACATAGATCAGTTTACAAAACAACTATTATTTTCGTTTCTTTTGTGTTATTTACAAAGAAGTAACGCATTTTGTTTTGGTATTTACCGTCTCTGTTGCGTGGTTGTTTTTATTTGATACTAGCTGCCCGCCCCGGCTTCACACGCACTAAGTAGGTACTTATCTACAGCGCACCGACCTACCCTACCCTACCTGCCCTACCTACCCTACCTACCCTACCTACCCTACCTGCTCTACCTACCCTACCTACCCTACCCTACCTACCCTACCTACCCTACCTACCCTACCTACCCTACCTACCCTACCTACCCTACCTACCCTACCTACCCTACCTACCCTACCTACCCTACCTACCCTACCTACCCTACCTACCCTACCTACCCTACCTACCCTACCTACCCTACCTACCCTACCTACCCTACCTACCCTACCTACCCTACCTACCCTACCTAAAACCTTCTCCTGACAATAACAAACAACAAAAAATACCTAATTAGCGAAATCGATCCAGTCGTTCTTGAGTTATAAATAGTGTAACTAACACGACTTTCTTTTATATAAATAGATAGTCAATATGTTAGACGCATGGTCACGCTTTGTCTGGTAGAAAATATTTAGTTATACGTAGGAATTTACTACATACTTAAAAAATTATGCTGCCTCATTAGTCTAGTGGCTGCAAGCGCTACTGCTGGGCATGAGTTCGTGGGTTCGATTCCAAGGCCGGGTATACTGGTATTGTATAGCACGTGTATGAGTACCTACTACGACTATGTACCTACTATGAAGCTCCCATTTATGGGGTACGTCTTTCATTGACTTGAATGTGCCCTGGCGGCTGAGGGTATGTTCTGCTCACTCTAAACTCTCGCTAATAGTGGCGCGTGTGTTGGATCATTTAGCTCCCTTCAAAATGGTTGAGCGGAATGGTGATCCATTCGTCAGGTTCATGAAAGGGCGCCGTCAGTAGGGACCGGTCATCTCTTAGCTACCACAGCTTATTTTAATTCAATTAAATTTTTGAACTTTTTTTCCTAAGAAAGAAAACACAAAATCTAACCAAAGATACAGGAAATTCAGAATATGACTACCGACCTACAGCTGCTTGCCTAACAAGCCGATTATTTAATGACTAACAAGCTGTCGGTTCATCTGACCATATGTGGTTACCGCCATCAAACACAACTGCAATACTAGAGGCAACACAGATCGATGCATTGCCATTGCAGAGATGAACAAAGAAAGAATATTTCAGACCTCAACCTCCGAACAAAAAATCTTAAGTTAGTATCTTAAATAAACACCATACCTACATTTCTGCTTACCCCTTTAAACCCACAATCCAAACACTGTAGGTACATTGGTCGACCACATCTGTGCGCTAAATATGGGCACCACATTGCTACGTGGGAGACGAGTTCTACCGAGCGTTGCCGAGCGAATATACAGGATGATTTTCTGAGAGGATAATATATTTTCATTTTGCGTGCGTCGAAATAGGGCATGGAAATGCAATTACAGGCTGGTGGAAAAGTATGTGTTTTGCGAGTTGTGAATAAAATGCACAATTAAGTAGACAACATTGGAATTATAAGAAAGTGCTTTCAATGTGTTACAGCGATATTTTTTTGTTCCTAAATGCCAATAAATACCGGGTAGGTTAATGAGAGATTTGGTTGAAAATACATCGGTGTCTGGCCTACTGCATTTTTTTTTGTTTAAACTTTACAATAACTATGTAAGCTCATCGCTCTTTTTCTTAAAGAGTGATTATCAATACGGCGAAATATTGCAAAAAGCTATTAAAATATTAAAAACGACTCAATCTCCATTTTGCTATAAATTATATTATTAAATAAGTTCATTAATACATTTTTAAGAAACATATTTTAAAACGTTCGAGACATTTAATATTTATTTTCTGTCTTGTTTTAATTTGATCAGACGCGATCAATATTGGAAATTTGTCAAACTGAACACGATTTCCATTGTGTGCACAATAAGGCTGTAGGCGATATCTGAATGTTACCATTACTATATTACCTAGTTAATTACAATTAGTAACATATAACTATGCATTGTGTCGAAGCCAATTACTTTGATAACGTAAAACTAATTAATATTTGAACATACATCTTTGCTTTGTGGAATCTTACAACATTCTCTTAAACATTTTCATATATTTTACGCAATATCCCGCGGTTTCCTCTGCGTGGAGGTCAGAAATTACCGAACGGGAACCGGGATAAAAATTACCTATACTTACGCCCTAACCCGGGACATGGTCTATCTGTGTGCCAATTACATCCAAATCAGACAAACACAGTTACTTTTGCTTGTATTTATTTATTTTACACTTTTACAAACTCATCCAAAACGATGTTATAATTCAATGTCTTTACAATATTACTTAGCAAAATTACAAAGAATAATGCACTAATATAATAATGATCAACATTTATCTATATGATTTTTTTTATTTATATTTTTTAAATGTATTTTCTTTCCTCCTTTCTTTCTTTTCTTTATATTATCATCATTTCATCCGAAAGACGCTCGCTGCTGGACATAGGCCTCCCCGAAGCACCGCCGCTTCTCACATAATATAATATTAATATTATACGATTATAACTTTAGTAAGTAAGTAACTAAGGATGATCTTATTTGCAGACTTATAGATCATAATCGGAAAAGTTAGGTTTGAAAGTTCGCTGATTACTCACTACATCCAAAAAATCGAAAATGTATTTAACGATTTTTTTTTTCAGTATAATATTGGAATCGAGGCATATTTATCCACTTATAATTTTATTAGTGTGCCTACGCATTTATCAAAGTCAAACATTATTAGATTTTATTCGTTTTTAGCTGAAACTTTATTAGATTTTTTTAATAATTAATATTTGACCAGTCTAGTAGGGGAGACCGGGGTTGGTTGACTATAGGGGCAGGTTGACTAACAGGCAATAACTTCTGAAATATTCGTCATAATACGATGTCCATCAGAGGGTGCGTTCAAAGTGAGGCGACGCTTAGTTACTCGTTTCGGCGCGCCGGAGGCGGACGCATTTTAGAATTAACAGCGACATTTTAAAAATTTAGGTAAGAACGAAAATATTTTTATCGATATTTCTTTTGTTTTTTTGACTGCAGTGTATATTTAAAGGTTTTGTAGTCTTCACTATTGTGAAGTACGGTTATTAGACTATAGATGAATGCCACATATTTGCTTTAATAATGTTATGAGTCGTGTCCATGGGCTCCGGTTTACAAAATGGCCGAGCAGGGATGGTAGGCTAACATGTTTACGGGGTTCCTTGACTAATGAGTCAACCAACCCCTTAAGTTTATTGTGTTGACTTTTATATTTATTTAAATAAATTGTGTTGGGCCGATTTCTAGAATATAATTTTATTCACACTAGTTTTATTTATTTTAAGGCCATTTAGGTGTAAACTACATGAACTAGGGTAAATCAAGTAGGTATTTAATAAGGCCTTTTTTTTGTAGGTCAATGAGAACTGATATTCGAAAATCGGATCGAGGCAAAACAACGCAAAGTGTAATGGAAACAATTGCAGGAAAGAAAAGTATACGCTCGGTGGCTATTGACTATGAGGTGTATATTTATATATTGTATATTTAGGTGCAAAAAGAGTCCTAATGGAAGGAGTACTTTACGTGTTGTTACCTACTTGTTTAATTACAAATAAATGACGTTGATTTGTGAAGTTATGTATTATTTATCAGTCATATGCAATGATTTTTTAGTATGGTCAACCTACCCCATAAAGTGTGTCAACCAACCCCGACAACGGGGTTGGTTGACTAGCTAGACTTGTTTTAAAAAAAACGAAAAATAATCGTCTTCTTATTTAGTAAGAAAATAAAAATTAGCTGCATTAATAATCAATAAAATACTCGATTTAGAAGTGCTCTATATCATTTTGTATCTAATTTAGATCTGCAGTTATTAGCTAAACTATAAAAAACTAGTCAACCAACCCCGGTCTCCCCTACTTAACTCATTTAAAAGTTTGAAGTGTATTTTATAAGCTTTTTTAGTTTAAACACGTTACTTCTAAGAACAATAAGTTAAAAATGGTCAGAATTAGTTAGACAATTAAAATTTTAGGTGAAAAACGTAAAATTCAGAATAGCTAAATTGTCATTTTCACTAAATCTCAAAATCTCAGTACATTCTTAGTGCTCTCAAACTAAAATATAGTTAAGTTGTGCCACTTTAGTCTATTTCAGAATGGAAAATCATCGTTTGACAGGAGTAAACTAAATTTTGGTGATTTTTAGTCTAGTTTAGACGCATTTGTGACAAGAGAACCGGCACCAATATCTTAACTAACTAAAATATGGCGTCGATAAATTCGTCCGTCTTTAAAAAAATCGTCTGATTACACGACTGCCACGCTACTAAGTTTTCATGTCATTTGATTCCAGATATACTATGTATTGTATATTGAAGAGCTCGTGGCTAAGTAATAACAGCCGCACGAGTCAATCCATCAGGTTAAGCTACGCTTGCCGGGGTTGGTCCGTGGGTGGGTGACCATCTTAACATACCGAGACTCCTCCGTGCCTTAGAAAGCACGTTAAGCCGTTGGTCCTGGCTGTCACTCTTGGATCTTTGACAGTCGTTACGACTCGCCAGAACCCCGAAAGTGGGACAGCCAGTCTTACCAAGGGGTATCGTATTACCCAGTTACTGGGTTGTGGAGTTCAGATAGGCAGTCGCTCCATGTAAAATACTAATATTCAGCTGCATCCGGTTAGACTGGAAGCTGACTCCATCATAGTTGGGAAGGGGGCTAGGCAGATTTATTGATTTTTATTGGTTTAATTCATTAATTTGCAGCTGGTTAAACTTTGTTCTTAAATGTCCTAATAGCCCCACGAAGCACGCAAATTGAGTAACACTGTACGTTTAATCACAATCTGTTTCATTTTGACAGTTCAACAACATTCATTGCGTTATTTACGTTGTTGAGCAGACAATTATTTCGAACATAGTAATGAAGCAATGGATTAGCAATATCCTACAAAATCATTCAGATTATGATTGATCTTGTGTTACGCGATCAGGATGCTGTTTTGTTTTGTACCATAGCCAAAATTGGACAGCCAGAAAATGAAAATATTTTTGCTATCTTCCAAAATTAATACCTACACAAACAAATTATTGGCCATTTAAACCACAATTTCGAGCTTAATATGTTATCAGTTAAAACACAACATTTTAATAATAATTTCAACACGAAAATAATACAATTAGTAGAGTATACGTCGCAGTAAGAGAGTTATAGCCGTGATATAGTTATACACCGTAATATAGTTATAAGAAAGCAGTTCATAACATGTTACTAGGAATATAAAGAAAGAAATAAAGAAAATTTGGTTTATTTGTCACAGAAACACGTGTGTACAAAAAGACAAGAGTAGGTAAGCAGAAAACAAAATAGATCAATAATATAAATATTAATAATCATAACAGAAATATTCGGCAGCTGCACGTCATGGTCATGACTGATATATTTAAGGCAGCATAATGTTGTGCTGTGGGAGACTCACGGCACAGTGCTGAGCTGCAGTGAACTATTAGGGCACTCCGACCAAATAAGTTAGGTTGGGTTAGAACTATGACCAACTACGCACGAGACGAGCGAGCGAAGCGAGCGGTGCCGCGGCAACGGTTGGTGAGCGCTACGTCGAAATTGGTCGCAGTAACAAAATTAGGGTACTCCGACTATTATGAACCGCTTTCATATAACTATATTACGATATCACAGCTATATCCCTAGGGATATAACTATATCTCGGCTATAAATATCTTACTGCGACATAAATATAGGTACTCATCGATTTCTGTATGGTTCAGTAAAAACTCTTTCTTTTTAATATCCAACATATATTTCATATATATAGTTTAATATCGATACTTAGTAGTAGGAGTATGTAAATAATACCTGAGCAAAATTACTTTTATTAAATTACATAAAAAACGACCAATTTGATCTGCGCGCCTAACTTTTGACGTTTCATAGTGCCCCCATGTTGCTTTATACGAATTAGTGTTATTTTTTTAAATACAATCGCCTGAAAACTAGAAAATTTCACTTTGAAACACGCTGAAATATTAAAGCATCCTGTACATCTAAAAACAAGATAATATGACATGCTTAGGTACGATAAAAATACAGCTACAGCGACCAACGCGACACAATACACAAATATAGGCGCACGTGACACTAAACTAGTTTTTAATTGGAAATTAATAAGTTTTGAGTTAAAGGAGGAAGAGGCAATCTTACACGACCATAGTTTAGAATGCTCACGTGTAAATTAGAGGGAATAAAACCGCGAGTACACATTTACGATTAAAGTCGTAGCAAAACTAAGATGACGGCTAATAGAGATGTACTTACCATCGAAGAAGTTCATATCTATACACCGTAAGGACTATTTTTGCTTGCAGCGCTCGGCCGCTATAGAACCGGGACGGTAACTGATGTGGTTATCGTGTTCACGGGATTTCAAACTGCTTAGATATGAAGTTCTATAATAGTACAGTATGGAACAAGACATGTTGTATAATCAGCCTACCCACTTCTGGGATACAGGCCTCCTCTCGATGAGAGCGAGTTGACCGTAATCCACCACGCGGGCCCAGTGCGGGTTGGTAGATGTCACATGTCTTCGAATTTTTGGTTCTAGGACATGCCGGTGTCCTCACGATGTTTTCCTTCACCGTTTTGAGAGCAGTGGTGATGAAATAATTTAAACAAAGTATAGAGCCTGTATTGGTCTTCGACCTACAAATCGTAAGTCGCGATCGTTGCCACCACTGCTTAAGATATATTACTAGGCCGACCACAAATGAATTGGGATAAAGGCGGGACGATATAGATGACGTGTTAAGGCCAAACCCATTAGAGCTAATGTAAGATTTTCAAAGTAATACCTATAGACAAAAGAAAATCTGAACCGAATGTCCTTAAACCAGAAATACGCATGCGTGGTGGTCAACACTTCTGCGATCCTTCTTTGTATGAACTCCGGTGCCATTGGATGCAGTGGGACAGTTAGTAGTGGTTAACATTGAAGTAAGGTGAATTTGATCTCACTTTGCTGAGATTTTACCCTGAATACTAGGAGTCAGCAAGCTGTGTGCCATAAGACAAAAGTAGCCCTTCGAAATGCATTATCTTACGTTTTTTTGCAATTTGCACGTCAGTGTCCAGTTGTATGTGATTAAAATATTATTCACAAACAAAACTAATATGCATTATAGAAGAATTATAATCATTAGAATCAGCAATACAACTCCTTAAGTTAGAAATTGGCCTCAAATGTCATGATTTCATGAAATAGTCATTCAATAGCGTATTAAGAACTTAGAAAGTTGTATTAATGATATTAATTATTGTAATTTTGTAAGTACATCTATGTCACGGTCGCGAATGAAGAAGTCCTGCAAATTTGCAAAAAAAAAACGTAATAAAATTTGAATTTCGCGGCCTACCTTAGCGCATCCGCCTTAACTAACTAGCTAATATTCATACTAACACATAAGCTAGTCTCATATATACTAAGTTTGTGCTGAAACGTGAGAAGAAATGGATTTCTCGAACGCCATGCTATAAAGTAAATACTTAGAAAGTTCACCCTGGATTAACAACCTTATCTTAGAGCTTCGAAGGCCAGAACAAGGCGAAGGAAACTGGTTGTGTAATTACATTCGTTAAGGACAAACTCTCACTGCGTAGGCATGTGTACCAGTTTGTATGAATTGTGAACGTTTTATGGGGTAAGCAGTAGTAGTAACTTACTCAACTCATGTCTAGAATATTAACTAGTAAGATGACAAATTATGAGGTGGAAGGAGAGTAGCCCAGTAGTGGGACAATAAAGGCTAATGAAAAAATTGCTGAAAAATTACAGGTTTTGGTCTGTTTTAACTTAAAACAATACAATCAGTAGATACCTACTTGATTGTATAAGAAGTACAGAAAATCTGTAGATACACAGACTGAGTTAAGAGTAAAGAGATAAATGTTAAAATCACGGAGATTAATTTATCAAAAAGACTTTAATAGGTACAGAATTACTAAAATTATCCGAAAATTAAAACCACAACTGGCATTCATTGGCAGTTGTAAAAAAGGCTATAATAACGGCAAAATGACGTAGGAAGTCTATTTGATTAACAATTATGAGTCAAATAGATCTACAGCCCAAAAATCGAGACTTAGCCGTCGACTAACTCAATTTTATTTTCGTTTCTATTTATTATTTCAAAAGGCTTAACTCATAAGCTTTTAGAAATTATAAACAGAATCCAAATCGACAAAAACCTTGGAGATATGGAAAACAATTTAAAGCGAGATCACAAACGCTACTCAAAAATATTAAAGATAGACAGACCCCTTTTAAAGTTAATTTATGATCATTTTTCATGAATATTCAGAAAAATACGGGCAGTCACCCATGAGCGGCATTGTATAAAATATATGATGACGTTCATCATTCATTTCATTCGATCGTTCATCATTCAGTCACGATTAAAGAAAATAATATGGTGCTTTGACACTTTTGACAACTTTCACGTGGCCCTGGTGAACGTCATTTCAGAAAATATAGACCCCTTTTAAAATTAATTTTCGATAATTTTTCATGAATATTCAGAAAAATACGGGCAGTAAATCTTTGATGACCTACGTTTTACTTTAACAGAAGCATCAAACACACTCATCAGATCCCCGGATTAAAAGAACATCAACAATTAAGAACCTACTACCAAACATACATAAAATCAACATTTAACAAACAAAACAACTCCACCATCCTGTTACAATAAAAAGCTCAACATGGGAACCAAACCTGCACTAATCTTTAAGTGGGAGGCACACCGGACGCGAAACTTGTATGTCTTCGAACTGGTTTGGAGCGGTGTGCACCGACTAGCTGGTTTTATTTTTATAGACACCCTTCTTTGACCATAGATGTTGTAGGTATTACATTGTAGGTTGTATTCCAACTCAGTATACTCGTACTTTATAGAAAATTGTCAAATGATGAAAGAGAAACATCATCATGATTTAGTTCAAGTTTATATTACGAGTATAAGCTACATCTACGCACTCTATTTTGATAATTGACTTAGAAACATCGACTTTCTTTGACTTCACTATGTTGTAGCGTTATAATTATACGGCCTGAATGTTTAGTCACCGTCCAAATTTTCATTATACATTAATCTTTGGCGAAAATTATTGAACGTGTTTTTTTCTTTTAGTATCACTCAATACAAAAATATTGGATATCACATCACAAAGTAATTATATAACACGCAGAGCGGATAATTCTTTCGAGAAAATGAAAATTTTACGTATCGATTTTATTTCAAAAATGGAGTTAGTGAATCATACCTAATGCCTAGAAAAAATGTGGACGGTGACTAAAAATTAAGCCTGTATAAGCATACAAATTGAGCCTGTATAAGCATACAAATTGATGGAAAATCTTAAAAGAAAATGCCTCCAAATTATTATGGGACTGTGTAACTACCAATCAATTAGGATTCCTACAAAAGATCTAAACGCGCACTGCACAGATTATTTTCACATTAAAATTACCTCTCTAAAATATTTTTTATTTCTCCGTAAAACTTATTTACGGACAAGTTATGTATAAGCTTATAATTTGCCCACTGCTGGGACACAGTCTCAGTGAGAGGGAGTGGGCTGTAATTCGCCACGGGGGCCAAGTGCAGGTTGGTAGATGTCACATGTCTTCGAATTTTTGGTTCTAGGACATGCTGGTTTCCTCACGATTCTTAAGACGCCATTGTTGAATTGGGAAGGACTTGCATCGTGAGTAAAACTGGACGAAAATTAACTGGAATACTATCACGCAGTTGTTCCAGTAAGTAGTGATCGAAGATTTACTGCCCGTATTTTTCTGAATATTCATGAAAAATTATCAAAAATTTAAAACGGGGTCTATATTTTCTGAAATGACGTGTCAAAGCACCATATTTTCTTTAGTCGATAATACACGATCCTTCTTTGTATCAGAAGAAACTCTTAAAATCAGTCACGTACATTGGAAATGTTTTCGAGCTATACGCTCACTGACAGATAGACATGCATTTTATAATTATTATATTGTAAGCGTAATCTAATCAAACACAAACTCATAGCATTTATTTCAAATAAACCAATTATAGGCACTTCTGAATTGTCAAGGAGTCGGTCTGTTAGAAACATGAAACTGCCCATTCCAAAACGTAAGTAGGTTCCTATGGAAAATAACGGACAAGAAACTCCACGGACACTCTTTTAAACCACAATATAATCACAAAATATTGGTTACATCTTTCATGTTGAAATTATACATGTGAGAATTACATATTTTCTCTGTTTTCATACAATTTAGCTCGCAAACCATAAACGTAACATTAAATTCCGTCTGAATGCATACATAAAATTTTATGACACATGTCATATTGATGATAATTTCCTAATCCGGGTGTACTGACAAATAGCAGAGCATTAGATAACGGTGACGCCCCTAAAATTATTAGTTCGGTCGGATAGGATGACGAGATTGAAATAGGTTTTCAATTTTATTGGAATATTCGCGGGAGTATTGGAATTTCAATGTCCTAGCGTTATTAAAATGATTGTAGCTTTTATGGTATTTATTTCGAAATTTGAACTAAGTTCAGTCTAGGGCAATTTTCATTAAGGCTTAGTTTCCGAAGGGTGTCAAAGGGATCCTATTATTAATCCTTTTGCCGTCTATCTGTCAAACACAAGGCTGTAAGTTTGTAAACAAAATAGGTACCTATTCATTTGCCTACCCTCTTCATGTTGGGGTCGGTTTGTATTGTAACCGCATATAACTGAATACCACTATTTTACATGGAGCGCCTGCCTATCAGACCTCCACAACCCAGTTACTGGGGAACACTCCTTGGTAAGACTGGTTGCCTCTGGCTTCTGATGACCCGTAACAACAACAAATATCCATGAATGACAACATTAAAGGTATCACACCTCCTGTTAAGTAATAAAAATAATACAAAATGTCTTAGTTTTAGTGGCACAGAACAATTAGTGCACCAGTCGGATTTAGACAGACAGTTTTTTACATTGAACCAGTCCTGCTTAAGGCAGTTTTTGGGGGTAAATAGCAATGCTGATCTTCGGTTATCGAAACAACGATGACCAAAGAAACGACTCAAGGATTTGGTTCATGAAGTTTCTTGCCTGTTCTTCTCTATAGGAACTCCTGCTTTGGGAACGGGCAATTAGTTTCAACTTTCTGACTGCCCGACTCCTTGGCAGTTCAAAAGTGTCTTCTTTTTTTTTCGTGTGGTTAGTAAATAACCTGGTGTCAGAGTTTTGATGCCCATGGACCTCTGACTTGGCTTCACAATCACATATGCCGTCGAGAAATACCTCTCGGTTTCCTCACGACGTTTTGCTTCACCGTTTTTTGAAGCAAGTGATAATTATACAATACGCACATGAATCCGAAAATTCAGAGGAGCGTGTCTTGGGTTCGAGCTCAAGACCCATGACTTGGCAGTCCAATGGTCACACCACTAGGCTATCACTGCTGACAATGCTAAAAGAGTCTGTATATGGTTCAATTGTAATAACTCCTGTTAGTTTGAGTTTCTGTTTGAGACGTATGATAGTTAAAAAGAGGTTGCATACTGAGATGAAGGTTGATATAAATTTATGAAAGAAAAAGATATGATGCGGCGAATTAAAATAATTTGGGTTAACGGCAGGAGTATGCTGATATGATGATGAGAGAACATTCTATATAATGTCAATGATAAATTATATCGTGATTAAAATAATACAAACGTATTAATCATGTTAACTAATTATACAATAATGAAATCCAAGTTCGAGGCTAAGTACGTAATCGCCACACGGGTCGATCAATCAGGTAAGGCTACGCTAACCGCGATTGTTCCGTGGATGTGCGACCATCTTCACATACCAAGACCCTCCGTACCTCGGAAAGTACGATAAGCCGTTGGTCCCGGCTGTCATTCGTAGATCTTTGACAGTCGTTACGGGTAGTCAGAAGGCTGAAAGTCTGATAACCAATCTTACCAAAACGGTATTGTATTATCGTAGTTACTGGGTTGTGGAGGTCAGATAGGCAGTCGCTCTTTGTAAAATACTGGTATTCAGCTGCATCTGGTTAGACTGGAAGCTGACCCCAACATAGTTGGGAAAAGGCTAAGCAAATTGATTTTGAATGAAAGCCAAGTTTCTAAGAACTACCACTATTATATATATTTCATAAGCATGTCATGTTGAAATTGGTGGCATGGACGTAAACGAAGCAAAAGGAGTATGTCAGGATCGTAGCATGTGGTGTTCTGTAGTTTCTGCTATTGTCGGCATACGAATTACGGAATTACATCTAAGACGCAGATATATGCCAGTGACCCTGAGTGGTTAGCTTGCGTGTTCTGTGCTGAGCTCACGCAACGCGTCGTACGTCCAGCCAGAAATTGGACTCGCCCATCAAGGAACGATGTCCCAAATTAGACGCATTATTCATGTATTATACATAAATCAAAAGGTATTTAAATAAAACATGTATACTAACATATCGATAAATAAATAATCTTTAAAATAATGAAGGTTTCAGAAAAATACGCTTGATAGATTTTGAGTGATTCTCTGTTTTTTATCCGCGTTAGACATTACTTTACAAATTAATTTCACTATGTAATGTAAACATAATCTAAATAAATATTCAAATAGTAAGTTATTAAGAAAATGCTCTAATTTAACATATATTTTTTCCAAATCATTAATACTATTTGTTTAGACGTAATGTTTAGTATAAAATCATTAAAAGTCGGATATCGTCGCCTTATTAAATAAAGCAAATATCTACAGTATTTCCGAATAACTGAAACGCCATCTACGAGTTTTATCCAATCCATCATGACGTCCAGTCAACGTTTTATTTTTAATTTTACTCATCAAGTGACACACGATCGGAAATCGCGTAGTTTAAAAAATGTCGGTTTAATATTTTTTTTCAGTTTGTTTATATTTATTTTTAAATTAAGAATGTTAAAGAGTTTTTCGCCAGGAAATGTGTTCATTATGGAAAAATGTTGTGATGTTGGTAAATTTCTGTGAGATGAAATCATTTTCGTCGATCACTATAGGTTGGAACTTTGAAACTGACATACTCGATTAAACTGAAATACTCATTGAAACTGAAATTCTCGTAACATTGCAAATATAGTACATATTAAAAGCACAGTCCTTTGTACGGCAAAGTTTCACAGAGAAACCAGCGTTTGTGTGGATCATATGTAGGTAATTACCTATTGCAAAATTGCCATCGAATAATTGTGCCTAAAAGGACTTTTACGTAATGTCAGTCCGGGAAATTAATTGTTTATCAAATCTACACACAACATTTCGCAGTGATATAGCCATTTCATACAACTGTCACAGAATGACAGGTGTGATTCGAATATACAGACAATTTAAGTTGCTAAACTATATATTACATACATAGATAGAATACTCTTTATTGTATACCATAAAAATTACAGACATAAATGTAGAAATTTTACATAGGGTGACACAATGGGCGGTCTTATCGCTTAAAGCGATCTTTTACATACAACCTTTGGATAGATATATATTTTCTCCGACTATACCGATTTTACTACTTAATCGATTCTATTCCTGAAACACCATGGAATTTCGAGAAAATTCTTGAGATATTCTTATATCTCTTGCAATAAGCAAGAGTGGTGATCAAAATATATGCTCATTGCTCACTCCTTTCACTCCTTTGTATGATAGGCCTTGCTATACCACCATGCAGAGGGTCAGTTACATACATGCTCATATTACTGTTAAAAGGATTAAAATTACACTTAATATCATCATGATCATTCTCTTGGCGTGATCCTAATTTAATCGTGATCGGCACAGCATGTCTTCTTCTTATACACTTCTCTATCAGTCGTCATCTCGCTAGTCACCCCCTTTCTAGCCATATCATCTTTCACACAGTCCATCCCTCGTATAGGTGTGTTAGAACGTTATTCAAAACTTATGTGATTTTCAGCAGAAATTATTATAATTACGAAAATACTGCACCCTGACTGCATGACATTATGCATGCATTTCAGTGTAATTTTCTCTATTTAAACTACTTAGGTACTACGTCATATGACGCACTGTGTATATAACTGGGCTATGTTTTAACACTCTGGTGCCCTCATTTACATTTGTAAATAAACGTGCTTTCAAAAATACCTTTCAAAAGGTAATTACAAGCCTGAATTCCTGAAAGGATAGGTGCACGAATCCGCATCATTTTAACAGAATTTAAAAAATGAGGAGGTTATATATGTTCGTCTGTATAAAATGTTTTATTTTTAAATGTAGTTAATAATGTTCATTGGTATTTTCGTCAATTGTGGACTAATTTTGAAAATTATTTTTATTAACCTAGCCAATCACACCAATTTTATTAGCTATGTGAAATAAAGTTTGTTAGTCGTTATGCATTTTCAACGAGACACAGAAGTAAAATCTTTTTATTTTATCGTGTTTTAATATCGATACCCTTTACGTCTGCACAGTTTGGCTAGAAAATTTAGTTTGAACCCTGTAAGGTAAGTACCCCTAGGTACTCCTTATAAGTAGTTATCAAAAGTGTTGACAAAAAAAAACTGTAATTATACTCTGTATCTCTCCCATATTTTTTTATTGCTGAATGGACTTGCGCTTGACCTCGATCTCACCTGATTGAAAGCGATGGATGAGGTCTCTGATGGATCGAGCGTGCCCAGAAGATGCCAGTTCACTCTTGCTTTGAAGGCAGACTGGTTGGAAAAGAACACAGACGCTCGCAGAGGGTTCCACACTTTGGCTGTGCGCATAATAAATGTGAAGGAGAAGAGCTGAGTACGACTGGACGGGATATCAACCAAGTGCGGATGGTACCCTGCAGTACGCCTGATATTCTGGTAATCAAAGGGAAAGAAGGTCCTGCGCACACTCTTCGAAGTACAGTCTGTAGAAGTTCGACAGGCGATCAACATTATACCGATGAGCCAGGCTGTGAAGTCTAGCCACCAAAGCTTCGTCGCTTTTAAGCCTTTTTGCTTTGCGTTCCACCAAGTCAAGTGCAGCAAGTATTTTGTCATAATGATTAACAACACCCAGTATTTGCATAAGTAAATAAATCGGTGAGCAAGCGTGGTGATCAACGCTCGTATCTTCTCTTTATGAGAAGAGGCATTTGTTTTGCAGTGGTACAATTGCAGGCTGGTAATAATATTTCAAATGTGTCGAATACAAAAACCAATGAATTCAAATTTGGTTATAAGAACTAAAATCAACCCGAACATCGTCATCATCTGCCTAGACTCCTACCAACTAACAGAATGCATTTGAATACCAGTATTTTACATGGAGCGACTGCTTATCTGACCTTCACAGCCCAGTTACTGAGTAAAGTGATACCCCTTGGTCAGACATATTTGAAGTCAACCCTAACATAATTATTGACATCGGAAATGTCTAGGTTTATGCAATATCACACATCTTTACAAAAAGGGGACGGAATATAGTCTAGGGTTGAAACGGCTATTTTCTTTCAAAGGTTCAAAGATATAAGAAACTTGAGTTGACAAAAGCCTTAGTGACAATTTAGTAGCCTACAGTCGCCTACGCGAAAGTGAAATATAAACGGTTTTCCTAGGCTTGTTTTATACCCTTTCTGGAATTATTTTATACAAAAATGTAGGTAGGTATAGAAAACTTATCAGTGATACTGATACCTAACAAAAGGGAAGAAATATGATCCGCAGATGGTAGATGAAAACGTATTTTCCCGACCGTTTCAGTTTGTTTAAAACCGACATAACATTTTTCTTTATTTTGATTTTGATATTATTGTACCGATTACTGGCTGATATTATATTAACGATTTTACGCTATTGTTTTCCATTCTTAACACCAGCAGTGACATTCGAAAATGGAACGCACCTATCAATTTTCAAATGATTCCTGAAAATCATCCCTTTGAACGAAAATTTTATAAAAAGAAAGAGGCTCAACACCACATCCTAATCCACTTAAAATAAATAATTAAACACTATCAAAATCCAGTTCCAAGCAAAAGAAGTATAAAACATAGGCTTACTCCCACGAAACCCGTATCGGCGGAAATCAGAACCGGTCCGCAGTCAAACCGTCCAGCAACCGGTTATGCACGATGATTTTCATTCATTCATTCATAAAAACACAGGGTAGCACACACTTCGGCACAATTTTTCACTGTAATCCGTAAACACTGGGTTCGGCGCCACAGGTGACCGCGACGCGGGGTATACGTGCGCTCTCGTTGGGCGCTGGATGCCGTCTGGCGGACAGGGCGTGCGCCGTACCCGCGGGGGGAAGGGAGGGGATGATCACTACAGCGTCCCGGGAGCTATCGCAGAGCAAGCGAGCCTGCGTGTTCGGGACTGACGTTGCTACGCTGGGGCGGTTTTTGTTGCGTACAGATAATTTGGGGCTGAATTGCGTAGTGATTTCGTATTATCGTTTCGTTTTTCAAGAAAATTGATCTTGTTATGTTACTAATTTTGATTGTAGACACCTAATTCGAATTTCGAATGAAAAGAACGATGTAAGGTTTAACGTATTTCACATTAAACGTTCGAAATTTTGAATTGCGCAAATTCGAATTTATCGTTCTTTTTAGTGATGTAGCACGTTAGTAATGTTTGAAATGTGGTATCTGGTTTCTGTTTCAAACGGACCCATTTCGGATTCGTGATTCTTGTTGCTCATGTACAAATTGTTCTGTTTGCGCCTTTCATCGAATCGCATGATGGATTACGATCAACTTCGATGTTTCTTGTACGTTGTGAATGTATTATGTACCACCACATTGTGGAGCGATGTAAACATTTGATGTTCTTTCATCGTTTTGTTTATTTGCTAGCTTTAATCGTCATTGTTTGACACATGAAGGCACTAAGATACAAGAAAAGCTCTTAATAAAAGTCAAGGTGAAGAGTCTATAGGTACATAATTAATTAACCTCGCGATTTAAGTTTACCTAGGAATCACATAGATTTTTCTTTTTGTTACAAGTCAATAACCTGTTATCAGGTTTTTAGAATTCTTACAAGGATTATTTCTAAATCCTTAGGGATGGAGGAAGAAGTTTACTTAAGTGACCAGAAAAATCTTACTGGAGTAAGGAAAAATGTGAAAGGCAAAACTATATAATGGTGGACTATGCAAACCAGTGGACCGCTATGTTACATTATGATGTTTCTTTATTTATAAAAGGTTTACAAACGGTATTTTACCTGAAGCTACGCCCCACAAAACCGTTTTCAAACCGTTTTGACTGTGGGAACAGAAACAGACGATTTTTTTTTTGTTAAGTTTGTACAGTATTGCCTTGTTGTTCTAGTAGTCGCTAGCGTTACTACTGAGTATAAGGTACTGGGTTCGATTCCCAGGTCGGGATAAGTATTATTTGTTTTTTTAGGAATTTCTCACTAGCAGCCCGGAGTCTGAATTTGTTTCCGTTTGATGGCAATACGCTCGCCTCCTATTACATGGGACTTTTAAAACATAACTGGCTTAATGTGGGTGTACTATAGGTACACCTCTGCCTAACCCTTTGAGGATTACAGGCGTGATGCTATGCTTAAAAACCGCCTCAATAGCTATTTCTATCAGAACAATGCTCCAAAGCCGTGCCTTTCATACGAGTTCTATTCCTTCACAACCCGCACTGGGCTCACGTGGTGGATTACGGCCCACTCCCTCTTACAGATAGAAGGCCTGAGCCCCAGCAGTGGGAACATTATAGGTTGATTCAAAGTCAAATAATTTATTTCAATTAGGCACAAAAAAGGCACTTTTGAACGTCAAAAAAAAAATTAAAAAAAAAAAAAACTGAATCTAGTCGCCCATTCCAAAAGGTAGTTTTCGTGTGGGGAAGAATGGGCAAGAAACTCCACCTCTTTTAAAATTATGATTTCCTTTCAACATAACTATAACAAAGTTAGGTAGGAACAAACATGTTCCTGTTTTCCATTGCTAAGCTCGTAACTAGTAGACCGTTCATAAATGACTCATAATAGTCCTCTCAATTGCTTTGACGGAATAATTTCAGTTTACTCACCCCGACTATGTGTAGGAAAATACAGGGCATATCTACTAGTAATAGTTTACTTTTACACTCAATATAAGACTACGGCTCATAATAAGACGGCATGGTTGGCGCAGTGGTTAAGCGATTGACTGCTGCACTGCGTGTCGCAGGTTCGATTCCCGCACGGAACAAATATTTGTATGACCTACAAGTAGTGGCTCCGGGTCTGGTTGTTTGTGTATGTTTGTTTAAATGTTTGAAGATACACAATACAGGAGAAATTCCTAGTGTGGGGCAACGTTTAAAAAAAACCAAAATCAGTTAGTCTGCCTAGCCTTTTCCCAACTATATTGGGGTCAGCTTCCAGTCTAACCGGATGCAGCTGAATACCAGTATTTTACATGGAGCGACTGCCTATCTGACCTCCACAACCCAGTAACTGGGTAATACGATACCCCTTGGTAAGACTGGTTGTCAGATTTTCGGACTTCTGACGACCCGTAACGACTGTCAAAGATCCACGAATGACAGCCGGGACCAACGGCTTAACGTGCTTTCCGAGGCACGGAGGAGTCTCGTTATGTAAAGATGGTCACCCATCCACAGACCAACCCCGGCAAGCGTAGCTGAACCTGATGGATCGACCCGTGCGGCAGTTATTACTTAGCCACGAGCTCCTCATAAAAAAAAACCAAAATCAAAAAACAAAAATCATCATCATTCTCTTGCCCTGATCCCTATTTATTTGGGGTCGTCTTTTTCATATATACTTCTCTATTCTATTCTGTATTCCCTACTCTTATAGCCAGAATAGTCAAAATAATGGGATCGATTAATGAAGACCTACAAACAATTTCTTTGTGAATGTGATGGCGGCACTGCTTCTAGCGGGAACATATCAAAAACCTGTCAAATCCAAAGAGTATGCTTACATAGACAAAAGTATAAAAGTGGACTGCCTCATTGATCCAGCGGTTGCAAGTGCTACTGCTGAGCGTAGGAGTCCTGGGTACGATCTTGGGTTATTTCTAATAGGAATTTCGAGTCTGAATTATAACCACCACACCACATCACCAACCACCATCACATAAAACAAAAAGGAAACACATTATTTTCTTTTTCATGTGAATAGTGACTAACCTGGTGTCAGAGTTTTAAAGCCGCCCATGGGCCTCTGACTTGACTTCACATGCCGTCAAGAAATATCTCTCAGGCATGCCGGTTTCCTCACGATGTTTTCCTTCACCGTTTTTGAAGTAATTGATAATTATACAATACGCACATGTATCCGAAAAGTCAGAGGTGCGTGCCTTAGGTTTTAACTCGAGACCTATGACTTGGCAGTATGACGGTCTCACTGGGTTATCACTGCTATCGGTAAAACATTTAAAACTAGTATAAAATAGTATAAGTAGTGATATCTTGGATGGACTGACAGAAAGAAGAGACATTGTCAGTGTACAAAAATAGCATAGGTACATATTATTACTTAGAATAAATAGTCCCTGTTTATGTTTGTATATAACTTAAAAATAACTAATTAAATGAGGGTAGAACTGCCTACCCCTTTGTGGATTACAGGCGTAGGCGTATGTTCTGCAGTATAAAGGTCCAAGCTAGAATTTATAATCAGAATCAAAGCTTCAACTGTTTTGTGGCGTTAGTTCGCGAAACACTGTTCCGTCCATCTATTGTTCTGTTTGATTTCTGGTGATGAATGTATTGCCCTTTCCCCCGAAATACACATCGATGTGTATTGTTTAAGGCTAAAGATAAAAGGCTTCTGTGAATGAACCCAGCCTGACGCTGTTGGTTTAAACCTTAGTGGTTTTTGGTTGCTATTTAATATGTAATCCTGTGTTCTTTTGTATAAATGATAAATAAAAAAATAAAAATACCTACACTGCCGGCCTCTCACAATATTATATGTAGGTGCGTATTATGTGACAACTTTCCTTAGAGAAGTTTTACCTAAAGCAATAAATATCAAAAATCTTGAAGCCACAAGACGTCTCAAAACCAAGGGATGCTACTCATTTGTTCGGATCGCCACATTTGATTTAGCAGTATTTGTAAAACAACAAAACGGACCCGAAGCATTATCTACTACACATATTCGGCTTTCATTCGGCTTTGCCGATTAGCAAACTCAGTTCGTCATCTACCCTCGCTGAATCATGTTCGGGCCGGCTCGGCACAATTCAAGCTAAGCCGAGCGGCTTTGCAGCAACAACTTAAGTATTATATTCGATTTTATCACGCAGCTGTGCTGCATCATGCCAAACCGAACAAGTGCGTACCACCCTTAAGTCTTGTTATATATTTTTTCTTTTTTTGAATTACTGCCAAAGTAATTATGGTATAGAGAGAAAGACAAGTAAATAATATAATAAATCTAACAATAGATTTCACTGATAACAAAAATTTGTATTTTATATCACAAATATCTCCCGAAATTATCGCTTTTTCTAAATCAATGTCTCAAGAGACATCAAATCGACACTTACGTGGAAATTCTCAAATGAAAGCTGTATATTAAATACGGTTCAAAGTGCCTTACTGAATTATTTATACAACCTTCGTCAATAATAATAAGCCTGATGTTGATACACAAAAGCTTCAGCTTTTCCTGAGAAATAGAAAAAAAGCAAACGTGCTTTAATTAAAAGCTTCTCACAGACATTTTGTTTAATTTTTAACGTATTTTTATGTAGCTACGTCTTAAGAAAAAACTATTTGTATTTAAAACTAGATAATGTAACGAGGAGACATAATATATTTGAGCAGCGGGTAGAATTACATTTACCTACATCTAGTAGGTGAATTCAATTCTTTTTTGACAAATACGAATTTTAAAGTAGGACTAATGGTGTACCACATGATAACAGCCACACGGGTCAATCGAAGGGTTAAGCTACGCTTGTCGCGGTCGGTTCGTGAATGGGAGACAATGCATTACATATTGAGACCTCTCGGGTAGTTAGAAGTCCAAAAGTCTGACAACCAGTCTTACCAAGGGGTATGGGTGTTACCTAGTTACTGGGTTGTGGAGGTTAGATAGCGGTCGGATTCGCTTCATGTAAATCTGTAGCTGTATTCGGTTACACTGGAAACCGACTCCAACATAGTTGGAAAAGACTAGGCAGATTGATTGGTGTACCACATGATAAGACAGAAAGGCTTACGTGTATACTTTCATTTTAGTTTGTTAAACCCGAATCAATTCTTCAATAAGACGGTCGTAGTTTGACATCTAATTTACTCATCTAAGATTTGTGTCCTTTTGTTCCTGTTCATAGTGAAGGACGTTGAGTAAATCGTACTTTGATATTGGATATATGGTAACAGTTTATCCCATGTCCTTCTTTCGGTAAAGTGTTCGTGCCTGACAGGATCTTACGTCTAACTTTATTAAAGAATGGCCATAATTAATATATGCTCTAATTGCCAGCAAGTCCCGTTTGCAATTCTTGACACGATATGTAAATAGATGAGAATTGTAACATAGATGCAATGCAGTGCATGGCGGCGCTTAGGGGAGGCCCTGTCGTCCAGCACAGCCACAGTATATGACCGTCTTTTGGCAAAACATATGAGACTTATGACGGGTCATCGTATTATTTAGCTGCATCTGGTTAGAATAGAAGCCGACCCAACATAGGGAGAAGCCAGGGTAGATGCAGATGATGTCCACCATGAGATTAACATAGATGCAATTCAGTACATGTTAAAAGGGTGCAATGATAGTCATAACGTTGATAGCAAAATCTACCAGACAATAGATGTGGTCTTGCGATTTGCAACTAAATAAAAGGGGCGATAAGCAATGAAATAATCAGCAGTATCGAGCGTCTGACCCTTTCAACACGATCTTTGGCCTAAGTCTGACCCTAACGCAATGTAAAAGATCCCTTTTTCTCTGATGAAAATCTACTTAAGATCCCTAAAAGTGTATTCCCAGGCGTCTACTCAGCAACTTGTCAATAAATACGATTTTTACAATCTTTTAAAACATTACAATAGGAAGGGGGACCTGAACCAAACGATACCACTAGACGTGATTGTCGATACCAATTCCATTTCATTAGTAACAATGGATAGTGTTTGAAATTATTTCTAATGACAAACCGTGCTTTGGTTGATTGAAATATATACGTATTGGCGTTTGAAACGTGTTTTAGTTTTTAAGTAACGATAGATTGTGAATGAAAATGCAAAATCTTTAAAAAATAACTTGCTTGCTTTGTTACCTACCAAATAATACTTTACTATTAGTATCTCAGTAAGTTGTAAATAAATTTCATTACCAATGTGTCATCCATTGTACAATGTGGTGCCACTTTTAACAATCAAATGTGTTTATAGACAGCAGTAGATAAGATAAATATCAACCATCGTTAGCGTACAGAAGCGATTTTACTACCATACAAACAAAACTAGCTGTAGCCGCTTTTTTAATCTTATCACCAAAAATAAATATCACAAATACCTACTAACTAATTACAAATCGGTACGAAAAAGATTTATTTACTCAAAACAGGCGATAAACAATGTTTTGAACGTCAAGAAAAAACGTGGTAGCATCTTACTCTGATTTTTTGTTCTCACACAACCCGTTTCGCTTTTTTTTCGATACCCGTTTTTTGGTATCGAATACCAAGTAATTTTGGCGCTGTCCCATCACTAATGAAGGACTTATTTGGTGCGTGTGAGAGTTGCATTTCGAACGTGTTTTTGTTGATTAGTGATGTGATTAACTTGGTACGTACTGGTATCCGACTGATGTCAAGTGGTATTTTGGTTTATTTTCTCTTTTTTTAATGTTTGACGAACAGGTGTTTTCTGTGCTGGTAGTTTGAAGATAATAATATCCTTACTGTATTTATGTGTATCTTTTGTATGGGCCAGAAGGAAGGTAATTACATAATTGAGGTGATTTGGCGTCTATATAAGTTATGAACTGTGAACGCCACATAGGTACCTATGTTCTTAACGCCGTTTTCCTCTAATACCTACAGGGTGAAAAGATGGAATAATAGATGATTAATATAATTATGTAAAAACAGTAGCAACATTTGAGTCGGGTTCTGAATGGTTTGAAATTATCTTCAAGACCCGTTTTTAATCGCTGCCTGCTTTCATAAAGTCACCATGTGCGGGTAGAAGGTTGAAAAAATAATAATTTTCATAATTACTCATGGGGAATGCGCCAAGGTAACCCGCTTTTTGCACAGAACCAGATTAGAATCAACAATACAACTCTCTAAAGTTAAAATTGACCTCAAGTGTCACTATTTCAATGTTAATAGGACTATTTCATGATTTCATGAAATACCTAGTCATTCCATAAGCAATTTTCACTCAGAGAGTTGTATTGATGATTCTAATGATTATAATACTGTTTTTTTATTTTTAAATGTGTTGTTTTTATAAGTGATTAATATTCAACATAATTATTGTAACGTTACATTTAGCTCAGTGGAGGAGTTAAACGTAGGTCACAATAAAAAATATTATATAAAAAGATATTAAGATTAAGTTCAGGACGTTAAGGCGACGATAACCGACTTTTAATGATTTATAATTAATAATGTAAATGCTATGTATATGTCGGAAATACGTTACTGATTTGACTAATCCAGCGCCGCCTAGCGGCGTTCGACGGAGTAACATAGCGCTCGGAACGGCTGGAGCTAAGCAGACTTCATGGGTGGCGGTCAAGCAGTGAAGACATTCAAGAACTGTCGCACGTTACGTATATTTGTGTCGTGTACCTACAGAGTGTGTGAGTTGCTAGTGTGATTAACTTGATAGTAAATTACAATTTGATTTGAACTTTAAAAGGTTTTTCTATTGCGCAATAACCAACACTACCCACAGTACGCCCACAGTAGTTATATGACTGATAATATCGAAAGAGACGCATACCCTCCTCCGTTGTATATAAATGAAATAAAGGAAATAATACTGTTCAATAATAAAGCACATTAAGTATCTTGACCTGGCTCGCGAGGTTGTCGATATGTGGGATGTGGATACAGCAGTCATTGTGCCGATAATCATGACGGCCAATGGCATAATAGCCAAGAGCCTTTTTTTTTAAAGGACTATTATATGTTTATAAATGAAATAATACTGTAAATACCCGAGCCACCCTGGCACTGTCGCCTTAAACGAACATCTATATATTATATTATAAATTAAAGTCAGTTTTCTTGTCTGTCTGTGTGATCGCGTTCTTCTTCCAAACTACACAACGGATTTTGATGCAGTTTTCACCATCATTTAGAAAATTTATTTATTCCGAAAGGTTTATGTATATAATTCATGTGGGTATATTAACCAGTAATAATAAAGAAATTCTGATATTTTGTCAAGTCGTAAAAATCTTGCGAAGTATTAAGTATTTTATTAACATTTCACGAAAATTTGTGTGAAAAGTTGAATCGTAGCAGATGAAAAATATTAACACATCAATCATAAATTAGGCCTTTCCAAATACAATTTTATGATCAAAACATATTAAATTTAAAAGAATAATGAAAATCTCCCGGGCTACGAAATTAGATTAAAAATTAATATTAATTTTTAACTTTTTTACTGAAAACCTAATGTAAGTTGTGTGGCTGAATAAGGTCTGAATTTCTGAATTCTAAAGTTCACTGAGAAATTAAATTTTTAATAAATAATAAACAGAATTTACTTCTTAAATATTTTTACTATAAAAAGTAATTTTTGTCTGTCTGCCCGTTATTACCTACCCTTATAGGATGGGAATATTAATTTAACAAAATTATTGATAATTCAATCGTCCATCTTTTTCTTTTGCAATGAGCAAGACAAAGACAGCATTACGAGACTATTGCTGTCATTAGATCACAGATTCAAGTCCAATATTCTGAAAAAGATATCATCTTCATTCACAAATATTAATTGCATTAATACATATTAATGAAGATTTAAGATAGAAAACTAATAAAATTATCATTAAATCCACTCCCAAAACTTATAATTAAGTATGTTGCTACCAAAATTATACACATTGGTACTCCTACGTATGTCTCAAGTAAAACAACTTAACTTGACCTCTTCTATTTTTGAAAATATTTAAAAAAAGAGTTCTGGTGATACTGGTCACAGATCCAAGTAGTCCAATTTTCAAAGATCTCTGTTTTAAACCATTGACTGGGCAGTGAAAGGTAAAACTAAAATGGTTTCTAGTTATAAAGTCAATGGCCTCATTTAATACTTTTATGCAAATAGTGTCTACATGAATGGCTAAGGATAGTCAATAGTAATTTGGGATCAAAAATAAACATTACTTCATAGCTTTAAGATTTTTTTCTAACGTGGGTGCGTTTCATGTAGCGGGTTGATATCGATCTCTTTTAGTTGTAATTTAACAGCCATGTGCGCTTTTATCATTTTAAACTTGACGATATTGTTGTGGACATCTACGGCATCAAGGTAACATAAGGAAATATATGAAGATGCTTTTAAATTTCCGTCCACGATAACGTTATAACGTGGACGTATTTCCATACTTTTTAGGGACGTGGACGTGGGACGTTCACGATAATATTGTCACGTTAGAAATTATAAAAGCGAACAATGGGCCTTTGTTCAGCAGTACATAATTACGGGTTATGAAAACGCTACAGCTTTAGTGAGCTGTCGAGCATGTGGTCCTTGGTTCGGTTCCCGGGGCTGAAAGTATGAACTGGATTTTGTGTTTGAAAACAATGTGGCATTCGATACCGTAAGAAAGATTTCAGACAATCATTACTTGCCTTTATAGAAATAAACATAACATCACGCCTTGTTTCTCCGAAGGGTTGGGCAGAGGTGTACCTATAGTACACCCACATTTCGCCAGTTGTGTTTAAGTCCCATGTAATAGGGGGCGAGCCTTTTGCCCAATCCAAACACAGGGCTACTACTGAGAAATTCCAGATGAAAAAACCCAATAACACTTTGCCCGACCCGGGAATCGAACCGAGGACCACATGCTAAGTAGTAGTACTTAGGACCACTGGACCAACGAGGCAGTCAAAGAACCTTTTTTAACCACCGACGCAAAAAGAGGGGTTTTATAAGTTTGACCGCTATGTGTGTGTCTGTCTGTGGCACCGTAACTCTTAAACGGGTGAACCAATTTGAATGCGTTTTTTTTCATTTGAAAGCAGGTTTTAGCGATGGTTCTCAAAATCAGTTCAGCCATTTGAAGATTATCAGCTCTTTTCTAGTTGATGAATTGATGTGAGTGTCTTCCACCGGTCTGATCGATTTGATATTTGGTATTCTGTTACTTAAATGATATTAGAAGAGTAACCTTGAACTGATGCTGCAGCATCATCTGAAATTTGCACGATACCCAACTCCCTTACCAACTTACAGCACAGTTATCTAGTTCGGGCTCATTGGAATGGTCTCAATGAATAAGTTATAGATAAATGATGAACAGGGTCTGGTGATGAAATAAGAAAGAGAAATGAGGAAATGTTTGTGTCGGACGTTTTTTAAATTTTAATATAATTTCACTTGTAGAAATACTTGATTGATTTTCACTGATTAATGATGATATGTGTACAGAAACATCTGACTTTTTAACTCAATGTTACATACAAACATAACATCACGCTTGTATTCCCCGAGGGGTTGGGCAGAGTTGTACCTATAGTACACCCACATTTCGCCAGTTATGTTCAAGTCCCATGTAATAGGGGGCGAGCCCATCACACGTATCATCTTTATCTTCATAATTTCAACCATTATACCTCCTTATACTTCAACCGTCTTCTTAGAAACGCCATTCTAAAAAATAATTTGCTTACCATACAACTTTCCACCTCAAAATCCTTTAAATATCAGTCCAGGTGTACCAAGGTCATTCAAATCTTGGCCACCCGGACTTAACTCAACTAATCAGTTTACAGTCAAGTTCCGTTAGCTCTCAATACTAAATAGATAATGACTGATACTGTTATTATCAACTAATGGTGTAGTGGACTATTTGTTGTAGCCTTGACAGGAGTAACACCTGTGGTATAGCGAATGTGTTGGTTGAAGTGAGAGGGTACTATGTACAGATTAGTGGTAGAAGTATTAGTTTGTGTGAGATTTTTAAGTTTGTATGTAGCTAAACAATAACCGCCGCACGGGTCGATCAAGATACTTGCCAAGGTCGTCTGTGGATGGGACACCATTCATTATCGAGACCACTCCATGCCTCGGAAAGCACGCTGCCATTCGTAGATCTTTGACTGACGTTACGGTTCGCCTGAAAGTCTGACAACCGTATTGCCACGGGGTATCATGTTATCCAGTTACTGGGATGTGGAGGTCAGATAGGCAGTCGCTCCATGTAAAATTCTGGTATTCAGCTGCATCTGGTTTGACTGGGAGCCGACTCCAACATAGTTGGGAAAAGATGATTGAGAGCTTTGTGTTATTTTATGGCAATCAATTTGGGTGACCCACCTAGTCGTGAGTGGTCACTGTTGCCTGCAGATAGCTCTGCGATCCCTTGGGCATTACAGTTGTCTGCGCCGCCATCCCAAAAACAAAGCTGAAATGTCTCTTGAAATGTAATAAAAGACCGTTGTTATTTAGGGCAAAAAGTTTAAAAGACATGTTTGAAATTTTTTATTTGAAATTAGGAATAGGTTTCAAAAAGCGAAGAATTGTGGCAGAGTGTGATTTTTCAATGTTTGACGAGTAGCCAAAAACAAGAATTTCGTTAAATATTTGTGTATAATCTTGCTTTATCTTGCTTCATATTTGATTCTTATAACAGCTTCAGAAAGAAAAAAAAGAAAGAAAAAAAAATTATTTCCCAGGTTAAGGCACGCAATACAACATGTAAAAAAAACCCTGTCCGATCCATGAGGGTGTTGTTAGGTATCGTACTGAGAGTATATTTACGTGGTAATATGCAGGAAAAAAGGAGAAAAAACACCTTTTTTTTAAATGGCGATTTTTACCGGGGTATTCCTATGGGGCGCGGGCGGCTATCGTTTAGTGGGTGTCTACAAGACATAACTTATGACCCCTGTTGTTATTCTTTAATGGATTTGGGGTAATTTTGGTTCTAAAATTGTGAATTTAAATTAGCAGTAACTTTTTTGTTTTCAATAAGATTTATTTATGATTGCAGTATTATTATGATTGCATTATTTATGTGCCCCTTTCGAATCGGACAGGTTTTTTTTACATATTGTATACCTAAAACAATAATTAAAAAAACTTAGTTAAGTATAACAGTGTTGTGTATTTTAATCAGGCAATCTAGGTTTATTAAGAAACCAAGTCAAGGGCTAATCAGATAGAAAAAGAGTCACTTTCATTTGCAAAGCCTGCAGTTTGTAAAACTTCTGCACTTCACCTCCTCAGTATGCAGACAGATGACATTTCAATAGATTGGTGTTTAGTGAATGTTAGTTCGTCCTTCACGACGTTCCTTTTACCTATTTTATTTGTCAATAGCTGTGTATCCTCTGCCGTACGCAATACGCACAGCTTAGTATTTGCTAAGAGAAGTCGTGAGGATTCAACAACCTATGCCTGAGGGGTTAAGCTGTACTTGTTCGTCGTTCTATAGGTGACATATTTATACACATGAAATGAAATTATTTATTCTGTGAATAGGTTATTGCAATCACTTTTACAAGTCACATAAAAAAAAAATTGCTAGATGAGTTCGGCGTTTCCTATCTGACTACTCTGAGAAGAAAGGCCGAAACAAACTCAGAGGTCACAGTCTCTTTTAAAGTTCAGACATAATCTTGGTCAAGTCATTTGTGGAGCATATAGAATAGTGTCTGAAACGGTATTTTGAGGAATGAACCACACAGACTTGAACGGACCTGTCCAGTCAGTGCAAGCATTTGTCAGTAATCGTGGAGCTCAACTCAGAACTTAAGGAGCTCAACTCGACGAAAAATACCAAAGAAAGGACATTTGGGTAGGCCGCATAAACTACGCAAACTGCCAGACCATCATTAAAACTAACTGTAAAAAAAAAAAAAAAAGAAATGAAATATCCACTTATTCCTCACATTCACAATAATTAAAATAATATTTTAGCTAGTCGCATATCAGAAGGTAGGCACTTACCTATACCTATCTGTAGATTTGGATTGGAGCACTATTCTAATCCTTGAGCAGTGATAGCCTAGTGGTATAACAGTCGGACTAAATCATAGGTCTCGAATTCTAACCCAAGGCACGCACCTCTGACTTTTCGGATTCATGTGCATATTGTATAATTATTTGCTTCAAAAACGGTGAAGGAAAATATCGTAAGAAATCCGCATCGGCATGCCTGAGAGATATTTCTCGACGTCATGTGCAGCAAAGTCAGAGGCCCATGGGCGGCATAAGAACTCTGACACCAGGTTAGTCACGAACCACGCGAAAAAGGAGAAGATGCCCAGCATAAACTATATATGAGAAAAGATCATATTAGTATGACAGCAAGGTGGTAGCGGAGCTGACTGTCCAGGGTGAGCCAATCGTGCAGATTACATAAAGTATTGTTAAGGTACTTTTCCGTAGCCGACCGCAGGAGACAACTGCAGGCGATGTGTCACCGCGACACGACTGGTTTCTATGAATTTCTATAAAATACCTTCCGTAGTTAGCAACACGTCGTTGGCAGCTACGGGCGAGTGATAGGTGACACCTGCAGCCCGACCGCAGACCAGTAGTGCCGCCAACGCTCGAAAAATAACACGTTTTTCTATCCACCGACTGGAGTACGGGCTGCTACCGTCTGCGATCGGATTCGGAATCATGACTGCAGCGACATGACGCCGCGACACGTCGCGTGCAGTTGCTGCCTGCGGTCAGGTAGGGAATGGGTGCCTTTACTCGTAGAGGCTTTTTTAATGCACACCTTAAAGTGGGTCCACACCAGTCCAGGTGGTCAGTCCAAGTCCAGCGCACGAGCGTTAACTGCGCACTGTTATATACGGGTTCCAAATTAGGTTTTTAAAAAAGAAACCACTTTAAGCTAAAATAAACTTTATATTGAATGACACACGAGTGCAAGATACAAGTGCACGGTAGGAAGGTTGGAAGACGACTGGCGTGCTGGACTGTGAAAAAGAGGAGAGAGAAGTAAGAGGAAGCTACGTCAGCAGCAAGGATTCAGCGGGGTACAGATAAAGGGGCACGCTAGGCGTCTCTAATGGCTATGGACGCACATGAATCCGAAAAGTCAGAGGTCGTGACCTATGACTTGGTAGACCGACGGTCACACCACTAGGCTATATCTAGGCTGGATACAATGGTAAGTACATTTACCTACTGGTTACAGTTAATAGCAAGGTCGATGGCCTTATTAATCAACAATTAGAGCGATGGTGTATACATTAAACGTTTGATAACAGCTTGCGAAGCAGCTGGTCTGATAGTTAGTTTTTTTATTACCCACCTAATTGATATTCAATTAGATTCAGATATGATTTTAAATACCTAGGTACGTATTTATTTAGGAATTATAAGACTGAGTCGTATAATTCTTTAATAAGAATCATCAAAATCAGCCCACGCGTTTGGTCTCTAGGGTATCACAAAGGAACATACATACATACATATTTAGACTGATAAACAATTGACCCTCCTTTGCGTCACACAGTCCGGTAAAAAAATTGGTGATTTTTTTTTTTTTATACCTTGTTAAAACGCATTTTATTCACTTTTCTGATGAATCATCTAAAATCGATCAAGTTTCATTGGAAAGATTTGAGACACTTGCAATCATCTAAAACTAAGATGAAGATAAATTTCTCAAAACAATAATAATACTTGGAACGAACTGCTATCAACAAAAATATTTCAAACTACCTTAAAACAAAACCATCTAAACTCGACAGACACAATTTAAACGATACATTTTTTGTTAGAGCAGGTATCTTAAGGCATGTTGGGTAGCATTCCCGCCACCTGCCTCACCACTGGTGCACAACGAATGTATTAAAATGTTAATAATATGTTCAACTAGTAGATAAATAACTACAGACAGATGCATTTTTGCAATAGTATTGATTATGAACAAAATGTGCGACGCAATAATTATTTTGTTTAATTTTAAAGGGGAATTATTGAACCGATTCTCTAAAAACTTATTGACATTCTAAAGATGAACACTTTTTAAATTTAATGAACCTCTAAAACATTTATAGGGCTTCTAATGATGCGCGCTTTTTTAAATACTTGAGCCTCTTATTAACTATCGTGTCTTTTCTCAGTTGGTCGCAGTGACCCACCTACATCCAAGTTGGTGGCAGTTACCTGGCTATTTAGTATTTTGGTTTACTCCAAAATATGAATTATTAGAGGTTCACAAAAAGAGGCGCAATCTTTATACTAAAGTTTTGAATAATATTCTTAGGAGCACACAATGAGTTATTAGAGGTTCGATTAAATACATAATATCCTATGCAATTTAAAGATGGAATGTCTTTTGTTTTTTATTGGAAGATGGATAATTGGATGAGCTGGTTGAAAGTGGTTCCTGCTGCATATGGACACCTGCAACATTAAGGAGATTACAGATGCTTTGAGAATGTTGAAGTGAATGCTAAAAAATAGTCGTAGTACGTGAGCTATTATTTCGTCAGCACCTTTTTAACAGGAATGCTGTAATTCTGCTTGATAGCAGAAATAGGAAGTGTCCTTGATATAATAATACGTTGCCTTGGAGGCATTATTTTACATGACTCTTCAAATTGTAGTCAGGGAATATATTGCAAGCACATTGACTACCAACTTTAATTGTTCATTTAATCAAATCACAACTGAAATATTTTGACAGTTGTATGAAAATGTATAACACGGCAAATTGACGTAGTGTTAATTTGCTTAACAATATTGTTTTCTGGATGTACAATATTTCTTATTTTATAGCCATCATTAGCACTAGTCATTTTAGTCAGCTTGCAGTGTTACCTCCAGAAGCAGCTAAACATAAGTAAATTTGACGGATGACTCCTGCCTGAGGTTAACAACTATAATACACTCGAGAGCAATGAATCCGGGTCACTTAAAGAATGTTAAAAATCTCAGAAACTAATAATGATAGGTTAATGCAATAAATTGTATTTAATAGACAATGTAATACTCCTTAAATGAAAGTAAAAAAAATATGAGTCACCATACATTTTATTAACACAAAATTACATAAAGAAAAAAACTGCTGATCTCTCCTTAAAACAAAAATAGGAAACATGAAATTTTTGAACTTTATTACGATTTTCTTGAATTTTAATACTTCGTATTGCCTCCTCGTGCTTCCATTACTGCGTTTACGTGGTTTGGCATGCTGTACACCAAGTTCCTTATACGATTTTGGGGAATATTCTCCCATTCCTCTGTGAGAGCAATTTTGAGCTCACGAAGTGTGATTGGGGGAGGGTTTCGTTGTTTTACGCATCTGCCTAGCTCGTCCCAAGCATGCTCGATCGGGTTGATACCCGGGCTGCGCGCTGGCCACTCCATACGAGTAATGTTCATCTCTTGAAGGTAGTCATTCACAATCCTACCTGTATGAGGTCGGGCATTGTCATGCATAAATATAGCATCCTCACCTAAATTGACCATAAATGGACCAACGTGATCATTGAGGATTTCTTCCACATATCTTTCGCTAGTTAAAGAGCCGTTTTCTATGATCACCAGCTCTGTGCGACTTTCAGAAGAAATTCCGGCCCACACAAGTACAGACCCACCACCGTAGGCTACTTTTTCTTCGATGCATGCTTGCTTGAATCTTTTCCCTGGTCTTCGATACACTCTGTGTCTTCCATCGTGCTTGTAGAGCATAAATTTTGATTCGTCGGAGAACATAACTTTTGACCAATCTTCAATACTCCAATTTACGTGGCTCTGGGTCTCTCCAATTCACTTGGGTTACTTCCTCCGAGGCGTCGAAACTGATTTGTGAGTTCAGTTCCTGTAAGAAAGCGATTTCGAAGCATGGTGTTCACCAAGTATCGGTCTTCTCGTGCTGTGGTACACCTGGTTCTGCCCGTTCCTGTTCTGCGTAGGTTAGAACCAGTTTCTTCGTAACGTCGGAGAACTCTTTGTACTGTTGACAGCGGCACACCGACAGTCCTGGCTGTATCGCGCTGACTCCGGCCGGTTTCCAGCATTGTAAGTATTCTGGTGCATTCTTCAGGCGTAAGCGACATAATTTCAGCTTGAATAATGAATATAGAGCACTATCAACATGGTTTATGTACCCACATAAATGACAGATTACAAACAAAAGCAAAACCAAATGCTGTAATTTCGTAGTTCCATCTTCGAAAGTGGCCCTTTTTCAAATTTGATTTTTTTATGATATAACTTTACAATAACTAAGAAGTTTTAATACCTTCATTTAAGGAGTATTACATTGTCTATTAAATACAATTTATTGCATTAACCTAGCATTTTTAGTTTCCGAGATTTTTAGGATTCTTTAAGTGACCCGGATTCATTGCTCTCGAGTGTATTATATAGTAAGGGTTGATTCATACTAGCGCAAAATCGAAGCATAGCGAAGAGTCAATCTAAAGGATAACATTGAAAATTCACCCTTATCTTATCTCTATCTATGAGCGACCTGCGCACCACTCAGCGTTGGCCGCTCGAAGACTGGTGTATTCCGTAGGATGCGCGTGAATTGGCTAGTCTTTTTTTATCTCGATAGAAACATAAAAGATAAGACTTAATTTTCTACGTAATCTATTAGATTGACGCTTCGCTGCACTTCAACTCTGCGCTATACGAATCGGCCCTTAGCCAAGTTAGACTTTCTGAGAATTTGAATGTGACCCCAGCCGGACGGATCCTGAATCTTATTCTACGAAATATGGAAGGATACGAGTATCTTGTTCTGCTTACTAGAGAAACATCAAAATGACTATTTATAGTATAAAATATGCAGCTGAAACTGATACCAGACTGGTACCATTGATAGTCTCATTAAACCCCATGCCTGCAAACACAAGTTAGTATAGCAGTGGTAGCCTAGTGGTGTGACCGTCGGACTGCCAAGTCATATCTCTGACTTTTCAGATTCATATGCGTATTGTATAGTAAGGAAAACAACGTGAGGAAACCGGCATGCCTTAGAGATATTTCTCGACGGCATGTGAAGCCAAGTCAGAGGCCCATGGGCGGCTTTAAAATTCTGTCTGACACCAGGTTAGTCACTAACCACATGTAAAGAAGAAGAACCGCAGGTTGTACTTAACGGGCGCGTTATACACACGCAATAAACGCCTTCTAATATAATCTACTTAATAAAAATCTTTAATTGAATGACAGACAACTCTAGCCTAAATTGCTTGGTTCATAATAATACAACTTCACCCCCCTAGGGCATGAGTGTTTGTATGGAAGTGAGAAACATAGAAATTAGTACTAAGACCTTCTGTTTCAGACTCAGAATGAGTTGTATAAAAGTAGTGTGTTTTTGAAAACTTATTCCCTACATCTCCTGAGAAGTTGCCGATGGGAGATCCCATCGGGCACACGTCTTGAATTAAGGTATACACAGGCCTCCTCTCTTCGGGAGTGACTCGGCTCCGATAACGGTATAATGGAGGCACAAATAATGCTAACACAACATAACAACTGTAGGTACTTAAAATGAAAGCTCAATAAGCATACTTGCCAACCCACTTGATAGTAAGCGATCAGCGCTGCACTACCATGGTACACGGTAGGTCATGAATTCACACAGACAGGCACTTTACTTTGTGTAAAATATTTCATCACCACTGCTCTCAAAAATGGTAAAGGAAAACATCGTGAGGAAACCGGCATGTCCTAGAACCAAACATTCGAAGACATGAGACATCTACCAAACCGCACTGGGCCCACGTGGTGGATAACGGCCCACTCCCTCTCACCGTAGGAGGCTGTTCCTGCAGTGGGAACATTATAAGCTAATTATGCGGCACTTACGTCGCAGATGGGTTGCCATCACAGAGTATGCTGGAGTCTCATATGAGCCTGTACTTACACCGGGCAATCCATTAAAACCAGCTTCATTTGGGACCAAAACGAAAGTTCACAACAAGGTGTTCGCTTGTTCGGTCAAACTAGTCGCTTGCAAGTTCCTAAGTCAACCGGAAACCGATTAGCTTATCGGATATTATTACTCCAACCCAATTCCCATGGAAGACTTCCGACTTGCGACTTGAGAAATACTTTAGTCTCTCAGGTTAATGGGAATCGCTATTGATCGTAAATCTTCGTGTTTTTGTTGACTAATTATTAGTTTCCTGTCTATATGTTGTAGATTATGGTTCACACCTCATCCGTCTAGAATTTTCTTGTTTTAATGGATGGCAGTAAATTTAAAAACGTGGGTGTACTATAGGTACATTTCTGCTTAACTTTTTGGGGAATACTGGCATGATATTATGCGTTATGTTAATAAGATTACCGCTACTAGGAATGTACCCAAATGTTAATTCCGTGGTAATGAAATGAAATGCACAAAGTAATATGTCTGCCTGGGTCCAAAATCAGGACCACTGGGCTACCACTGCTCAAAATGTAAACTCAGAGAAATTAATTGTTTATAAAATTGACTACCAACTTAAATTTACCGTAGATTCCAACCACAACTGTTCTGCCATTCTTTGGTAGTTCTATGAAAATGGCTATAAAATCAAAATCAAAAGTTATTTATACTAGGCTGAGAATCAGCACCTTTTGAACGTCAAAATTACATGAGACAGTCCCCCAAAACGCCCACCCTTCACCTTTTCCTAGTGCTTTAGCTGGGAAGAAGAAGTGGCGCAACAAACTCCCCAGCAGCACAGCTGTCTGTTATAGTACTGCAAGATGAGATAGTGTGTCAATTTGATAAACATTTTTTCCCTGACTGTTTGTCCGGCACACCCTGGACAGTCATCCCCACTACCTACTACCTTCCTGACTGGCAAATATTTTAACCATAACATGAGCTGATACTCATACTAGCTGCTCCCTGCGGTTTTACCCGCATAAGTCACGATCCCGTAAGAATATCGGGATATAAAGTATTCCATGTCCTAATCCAGGTCATGGTCTACCCATGTGCCAAATATCGTCCAAATCCGTTCAGCCGTTTTAGAGTGAAAGCGTTACAAAAAAGCTCACTCTAGCATTTATAATATTTATAGTTAGGATATATAGATATATAGGTAAATAAATTGTCTGGATTTGTGCCCGGTTGATGGCAATAGGCTCGCCTCCTAATACATGGGACTTAAACGTAACCAGTGAAATGTGAGTACTTGCTACAGGTACACCTCTGCCCAACCCTCCGGGAAACAAGGCGTGATGTTATGTTATGTATTAGTACCTGGGCGACAGAGCTCTGCCCGGGGGAAAGTAGAGAAAACGAATTTTCCCAGATTTTTGCCCCCGTAAACGGGTATATATTGTAACTTTCATCGAAATCGTTACAGCCGTTTTCAAGAACGTGATTACAAATATATAATACAAATAAAGCTCATTTAATAGAATAGGATATACCTACCTACCTATAATTAGGATAAATGTGTCAACATAAGAAAAGAAGAACCAGATGTTACCAGATACCACATTTTAAACATAGAGGCTTACATCTGACCTTCAAAATCCAATTATTAAGGAATGCCAATTATTCCAAGGCTTTCGGGCTTCTGTCTCCCTATGGGTATTTGTTATGCCACACATAACACACTATGGGTTGGATATAACACTTGTGTGACAACCGGGATCGACGAAGATTTTTGAGCCGCCAAAGGCACAGGTCATCATGAGGACAAGTATTTACTCCCATCTTCGTACTGACCTCGGTAAGTGTAGCTTATCCTCGACTTTCTTTAGTCAGAAGCTCCTTTGAATCTATGTTATGTAGCAATTCAAACGCTACGATAGTATCAACACCATCTCATCATTAAACAATCTACGAAACTAGTTTCATTCATAATTTCTTCTTTTTAAGATCCGGTGTGGGAGCTATACGACCTACATATGTCTCTGTCGCACGCATACGTGTTTCCGTACGTCCGTCTCTCTCACGCATTGCGCGGGAGTTTAAGTGAGCTCCTAGAATCCGCCATGTTTTTTATTTTAGCGTTTTTTTAGGGTTGCGTGTGAACTTAAGGCAGTGAGGCTTTGTTTTGAAGTCAGTTTTTAATCCAAGATGCAGCTTGGTGATTTAAGTTTTAAATGTTTTATAGTATTTTCTCATTTATGAGTTAGCTGGTTTTGAAGCCACATTGACCACTGATTCTTATCTGTCTTACTACATAAGATCAATATAATTCAGAGTTGAAGGTTGAAGATTTTGTATTAATGCTCCAGTACCTCATCATTACTAAGCAGCATTGTTCCACCTACTGCTGATTATAGGTCTTCTCCCTTTTGTGCCATGCTTCCCTGACCTTCGCGAGTCTCAATCTGGTCTTATCCATGATCCTCTGAATGTCATCCACCCATCTGGCTGTTGAGCAATACTTATGCTTATGCCTTGTACACACGGCTACACATTTCCAGTTTAAGCTGACCTCGCATCGTACGGGAGTTCTATACAATGCGAGATCAGCGTGTACCTAAAAGGAGGTAATCCGGGGAAGAAGATGGAAGACAACCACACCTATTACTACCGCCAACCAGCATTGCTGTGTATCAATTTGCAAGTGTATTACAGCACCCTAATTCCGTAATACACGATCAATCACAGCAATCTGAATCATTTTCCAAAGAGATTGCTTATCCATTGCTTCATAAGTACCAAAACAAAAATCTGCTCAACAACATGAATCACGCAATGAATCTTGTTGATCTGTCAAAATGAAACAGATCAGACTAAAGCTAGGAATACACATGCCGGTAATTTGCACAAAAGTATGCAAGTAACTTGCATGCCATTGCCACAATACACCAATCAGAAGTGGTTATGGCACATGGCATGCAAGCTTCTTGCATACTTTTGTGCCAGTTACTGGCATGTGTATTCCTGGCTTTAATCATTTACAAAAATGTGTTACGCAGTTAGATAGCTGGTTCCATAAGAGTTAAGACCGTAACTTTTATCTCTAAAGTACAAATAACAAATTCATAAGCAGTTGCAGCAAACCAGCATAAAAAATCCATATTAATTTCCTTAACAGAACCCACACCGTTTTGAATCTCGACTCCAATTTAATTTTCTTTTCATCGTTCAGTGTAGAACAAAAAGTACATGTTTATGAGACATCCGGCAGATCGGTCTCTAGAGGAAATGACGACGTAATAATAAGATGGGCTTGCCACAGAATAGATTACTACAAAAGGCCGGTTCCATATAACGAGAAATACAGCCTGCACGCACGCATAACGCTGATGCTTGCGTGCTGTCTATTGGGGCAGGTTTACCCTAAACTACTATTTTTATTTTATTTTTTATTTAAGTATAACTATTTATTTTTATTATTTTTAAATAGTTTCAGGTACTTTCCTCAAAAGGCCAGTCCGGTTTGTTACACAATATTTTTAATATTTAATGTCTGGACTATAAAAGAGACTCAGACCTGAGTTTGTTTCGTTTTGTTTTTTTGGATAGATGGCTTATTTTATGTTTTTAAATATGACCTATGAAACTGATTCCAATATCCTATTTTCAGATTAAATAATTTCATTTCATTTTAAAGATGCGTACGTAAGGATTGTACTCGCTGTACGTGAAATATGTCTATGTGTGCGTGCGTTTTCGCTTGTTCTATTGCGCCTACCTTCTGTAACTATCTATTCTGTGGCTTTACTTAGTTGCTATTACAAGTTTCTTGCTCTTTGAGGTCAGTAGAGGTTTAAGTATTAATGTTGTAGTAACTTTAATGGTTGGGTTGAATGAATTGATGATTTGAGTTCCAATTTGAATGATTATTTCCGCTGACTGGTTTGTCAATTCGTCTGTATTGATTGACTGTTTACGTTTACTTAAAATCCCGAAGATCTCTGTACCAAATAGGATGATTTATGTTTTGAATGGAAAATACAATTTTGAATTATAAATAGATACTGGTTGAACTTATTAGTTCTTAAATGCTTTGTGTAATTTATGCGTTTGTGTTTTTCCAGAAAAAAAATTACAGAAATATAAATAATATTTCAAAGTAAACGCTGGAATCAACATGATATAAAATATGTGTTCACATCATTTAAATAAGCAATATTCAAATGCTCTCTAAGCCAAAATTGTAACTATTATAGGAAATCCCTAATTTTCAAATTTGATATTTCGTTTTTATTCGCCTTACAAAACATCCCCCCGAAATTAAACTAAGATAACTTTTACCCTAGTTGTTCCTTAAACGACCACCTGTGTTATTACCGCTTCCTAACAGAAAGCTACACATGAAACTATACATTTCCATTATAAGCTGACCTCGCGTTGCACGGAAATCATATACAATGCAAGATTAGCATAAACTGGAAATGTTTAGCTTGATGTGTACAAACCCGACTTGATTGATCACGTGAGTATGTTACATCAAAGAGCGCGACGATCTTCTACAGATAGTGCAATCCACGACGACGCGCCCCTCTCCGCGATTACTGTACTGTAAGCTGTACTTTAGTGCGGAGCGGAGCGGAGTGCACTATCTATACTCGCGCGACATTCGCTTTCGGTTAGGTCGCGGCCTTAAGAGGGAACAGGGGCTGCGAGGAATTAGAAAAATAGGTATTTGAAGAAACTATTGCCGTCGCGCTGCGCCCGAAAAACCGAGTTAAACCCCGTAAAGTGCGATAGGGACAACTGCAGCTCAGACCGATTATATCACAAAATTTTTGACGAAAACGACGTTTGGCATTCGCCTTTTTTCTCCTCGATAACTAAGCCGATTTAATAATTATTTACATTAAAATTTTAAGAAAGAGTATGTCTAGGTTCCTATTATTATTTTTTTTGCTAAAAACTTTTCCGAATTAGTCTGGTAGTCCTCTAATCACGGCGGTAAAAATGGGGCATTTTTGTAATTTTTGGAGGGTCATAGTTTCCTTACTTATTAATTGCTGCAAAAAAAGGAAATGACAGGGACATGCCTATAGAGACCCAGATTTTATATAAAAAAAAGACAGTTCTAGAGGCATTATTCAGGAAGAAAAACGGAGAATACGTTTGTATGGAGAATCGCGGGCCCTGTTCCCACTTAAACTATTTTTTTTTCACAGTCATGATTAGGTACTTGATTAGTAAATCTAGGAAACCAAATGAAACATAATATCGATGTAAAGCGAAAATTAAAATAAGCAGTAATAAAGCCCTATGCCAACCAGTATCTAACAATGGCAACCAATTCAATTTAAAGACACTGGTGCCGATTCTCTTGTACACCAAACTTAAGTAGCTAAACTATCACTAAAATTCCATACTTTTTTTTGGCTATGAGAATCTTAAAGCTATTCTGTAGTAAAAAGTATCTAAATTTAAAAATTATTTTGACACAACTAAATCGAATTTGACAATTGCGACTCCATGTGGTACATACTTGTTTGCCCTACCCCGTGAATTTTTTTAGAGCCGGAGGCGCGCAGTGGGGGCAGCCGCGATGTGTTTTATATGGAATATTTCACTTTTAGTATGGAAAAAAAAAATACCTACGTGTTGAGTATTAGGGGTATAAAGGTTTTCTTAAGGGGGTTGAAATTTTCATTATTTTTGCGATAGGACACATTTTCGAGATAAAAGCAAAAGAAAGGAAAAAAAAACCAGTACAGTACTGTTTTTGCACCCGAAGTCGAGATGTTCGTGTGAATTTTAGTTCATGACCACTAATATTACTCCACACCATTTTAATCGCGATTAAGTCAGTCAGATTTAGTTAGACAATTAAAATTTTAGGTTAAAAACGTCAAATTCAGAATAGCAAAATTGTCATTTTCACTAAATTAAAATCTCATTAAGTCAGTACAATCTTAGTGCTGTCAAACTAAAATATAGTTAAGTTGTGCCACTTTAGTCTAAGTCAGAATGGGAAATCGTCGTTTGACAGGAGTAAACAAAATTTTGGTGATTTTTAGTCTAGTTTAGACGCATTTGTGACAAGAGAATCGGCACCATCTCCAAAAACTATAACCTGACTTATTTTCAGTCAATATCCTTTGGTTCTTCCGTATCAATTCGCCTTAAAAAACGTTCACTCAACATAAAACTGAGCAAACCTTCACCCCAGTTGTTCCTCATGTGACCACCTGTCTTGTTACTCTTGTTAGTAGGTAGTAGCGTGTTACCTCAAGCGTGACCAGTAAGTATTCATGTGTGACTCACTGTCTTATAGGTCAAGATGCGTCACGCTAGTTTTTAGAGTTCATGATCAGCCAGTTTTTTCTGTAATCCAAATACGTTGTCATATCACTGGCATCACTGACTAGACTATTTTTTTTGTCACTAGGGATTGCCAATTATATATTTTTTTTTATTTAAAATCGCGAGGTGATCAGCTAAAATAAAAATCTCACTAGCTATAGATAGTGCAATCCACGACGACGCGCCCCACTCCGCTCCGCTCCGTACTAAAGTACAGCTTACAGTACAGTAATCGCGGAGTGGGGCGCGTCGTCGTGGATTGCACTATCTATAGTAAGCTATTTCCGCTTAATATTCCTAAAGAGTCATAATAAACTGTGTAAGAAATCGACACGTTTTTCACCTCTCAACGAGGCATCCTCAGAATGACGATTGACTTGTTGCGAACCCGAATACGGCATGTTGCCACGCCAAGCACCGGACGCTGAGTCTGCGCGTTACTCAGCGTCATCGTCCTCACAGCTTAAACCACTGGAGGTTTAGGCTGTGAGGTTGTCTGTCAGTAAATTTTACATAACATAACATCACGCCTGATTTTCGCCGAAAAGTTGGGCAGAGGCAGAGGTGTGCCTATAAACCCACATTTCGCCAGTTATGTTTGAGTCCCATGCGAAAGGGGACGAGTTTATTGCCATCAACCGGGCACCAATCCAGACTCCGGGCTGATACTGAGAAATTTGAGATGGAAAAACCCAATAACACTTTGTCCGACCCGGGAATTAAACCAAAGACTTCATGGTCAGCAGCAGCGCTTGCGACTGCTCGACAACTAGAAAATTTAATAATTTTATTAAGTAGATTCGGTAATTGATTGATATCGCCCGTTATGATAACGACACAAATTCTGACTAACACCTCACCGAATCAGGGATTGAACCCCGACCATCATTTGAATGTCCCAAGAATATTAAAATTAATTTGTTTCGTTCTTCCTCCCTCCTATCCTAATAGTATGCATGCCATCCATACACCAGCACCCTTCGATCCTACAACGATTTTATTCGCATCGCACTTACGATGTTTCCTGAACCGTATCGAAGTGACTCAGTGCATGGGTCAGTGGCTCTATGACTACCGTGGGAGGCACTTTTTATGGCCTTTTGTTTGTAAAGGGGAACCTCTGGGTTTGGGCTTGAATTTGGAGTAAGATTTTAATAAGATGGGCGTAGGATTTGGTGTTTTCTGTTGCAACATTTACCCGATCAATTCAGTAAATAAACGGAATTTGTAAGAAGTTATCTTTCGTCGCTGTGCTAAACACTGAATCATTCCTCACGGCTTATCACGGTTTGGTTTCTTCACATTTAAGATATGGGATCATTTTCTGGGGAAACTCAACTGACAAGGACATACCCTTTAAAGGGGTCCATATTGGCTCAACTAAAGTTCTTTACCCGAAATTGTTCTTCCTAACGATTTGTAATCCGAATGATCACTCTTCCTAAAATTTTTCATCCTAAAGTTTTCATTCATACTATTTGTAGTGCTACCGGCGATGTTCATAACACTCATGTTTCCGAAAATTGTAATTAATAATATCATTAATGTAAATATATTTAAACTCCTACTGTTTTTTATCATAACGCTTTTATCCCTAAACATAAAGTTTATACCGCAGTTTTAACCGTACCTAAACCAATAACTATAGGACTGATTCGGTTCTGGCACTTCGCCGGCCGCTGCCGCGGCACGCTCGCTTCGCTCGCTCGGCTCGTGCGTTGTGGTCACAGTTCTAACCTAACCTAAACCAATAATTATGAATAAGACCGATTCGTTTCTGGAACTTGACTGAATGACTGGAGCGTGACTCTGGCTTCCAAAAATACACCAATAAAAGTGATTATTTGAAAGCTATAGCCGCTAATATTAAACTAATTTAATTGAAAAGTGTTTAAGAAAACATGTATTTAACTACTTGTACCATGGTACTATTATTCTTATTGTATGTTATGTGACAATAAAGTTACGCAAAATTAATGTATATAATACTGATTATTATGAATAAAAAGAAATCTAAACAAAAAGATATGACTTTGAATAATAGTGTAAAAGATGGTTATGTTGAGAAAATATAGGAAAACAAATAAAAGTATAATAGATGTTTATTGCTACTGACATTATGAAGTTGAATGCTTCGGAATTATGAACATTAGAGACAGAGTAGTTAGGAATTGTGATTGTTAGGATGAAAAATGTTAGGAAGAACATTTTCGGATTTCCAACTATCGGAGTTGAAAAAGGTGAACTTTGGCGCACCCCCTTTAAAGCCCAAAAAAAGGTGCATCAGGACTATGTTTAAATTACAGTCAACCGAAACTTGTAAGCCCTACTTTAAAAAATATAAAATATTAACTCTGCCTTGCCTTTACATATTAGACATTGTCATGTTTGTCAAATCAAATCGATACTTATTTCCACGTCAATCAGAAGTGGTCGATTGCAACCATAGTAGACGCGATGACAGTATTCTCTGTCTAGTGTCTACATAGATCGAAAACAGCATTAATGCACAAGAGTGTTTTCTGTATCGCCCCTAAAATTTTCAATAAACTTCCAAATAGTTGGAAGGAGCTTAATGTCCGCCAATTAAAAAATAAATTATAGATACTGCTAGAAGGGAAAGCATACTACAGTATTCTAGAATTTCTTAATGACAACATCTAATGTAGTAACCAATATTATCAATACATTATTGACATAATCTACATAAAGCAACATATTATTGGTATGATGATAATTTTAATTCACATTTACTATTTGGTTCATATCTAATCTTATACTTTATCGAATAACTTTTATTGCTGAAATTTAAATAATTGTACGCCACTAAGGCCAAACATGACTGATCTCAAACTATAATGTAATTTAATAACTTGCATGCTCTATAAGTGTACTCATGTTTCCACAAATAAATGATCTTGAATCTTGTTTTAAAAAACGTTGCCATTGTCAGTAATGAGCTATATAGATCAAGAAAAAACTGTTTAATGGACACGTAAAGAACGTTTTAACCAATGAATGTAACTCACAAATGAAAGACGAATAAACAACGATCAGGAGAAATTCAAATTCAAAAGTCATTTATTCAAACTAGGCTGAGAATCAGCACTTTTCGAACGTCAAAGTTACATAGGACAGTCCCACAAAACGCCCACCCTTCACCACTTCCTAGTGCTTTAGCTGGGAAGAAGAAGTGGCGCAACAAACTCCCCAGCAGCACAGCTGTCTGTTCAATTAGAAAAAAAATATGATTCTATAGAATAGTATGCAAAATTATTTACATTACGCAACACTGAACATAATTCAAATTATAAATTAATAGCCATATGTCAGTTAGCACACGCCAATATACATACTAACCAAAAATATCAAGAATTGTACTCAAGCAGAAAAAAAAAGACTAAACGTAAACAATATATCTAAATAAAAGGTAAACGTAAACAATATCTAAAAGGAAGGTTCCATACAAGTAAATGATCTCAATATGGCCATAATGGCCATCACCAAATGTAATAGGTAATTAAATACGAATCTATAAACGATATTTTAAGATCTACAGTGTTCCGGAACGACTGTCAATGATCTACGATTGACAGCTTAGCCTTCGATTGTCCCGTCCGGCTGTTAGTATTTAGCCACAAGTATCTTACCCAATATGTTGCAATAAAAGACAAAAATATATTTCACACCTAACTATCGAATTGTCACTCTTTCCTAGAAACTAAATTTTAAAACTTTATGTAATAAGTTTATTTCAATAAATATTTTCATTGAAACACAATGTCTTACAGGCTATATTTTCTCGTTACAAATTAATTAGACATCTGTAGCCAAATTAGGTGAAAGCCTGTATTTTGGCTATCAGCGCCAAACTGTAACCAGTTCTCGTCATCAAAAGCTGATTCATAAACGTATTCGTTCGTTAGTTCGTTTTTGTTAGTTTTAGATGCTCCTTTTTAGTTTTTATTACTGTTCTTACTTATCCAAAATAAAATATGTTTCTTTCTTTTCTTTCTTTTTTCTTTCTATTTAAAAGATTCTCAGAATCATAGAATCTAAAGCTATTTCCCGTGAAGAAACTGGTTCTTATAGATTGTTATTGACATTTACTTGTTTTGCATGTATGTTTGTTGCTATTTTTTTTTCTTAGATTCACACCTCGGAAACTGGTCAAGCATGAGTTCTGTTTACAGATGAACGGTTTTAGTACAACATTTTTTTTTATTGGTAGATAAATGGGTCTTTTATATTGATTTTTAAGGAAGACGTAGTTTTCTCCCACGATTTTATGTTGTTTATTCAATTCAATAGTCTGTTTAAGGTTTCTTAATATGGTATCAATGTTATTAATTTCAATGTTTATTAATTAATAGTGATTTTTTAAGAAAAATAATTTATTTTTTCAAATGTATGCTTTTTTGTCCTACTTTTATGCTTGCTCAAATTGAACACGAAGACTGAGAATGTATAATTTTACGTATCGACTTGCTGCTGACCGTGGCTGCGCCCGCATGGTCCTTTATTTTTTTTCTAAAATAAAAGACGTTGTTACTCTTTATAATATCATCTATCTGCCAGTGAAAGTTCCGTCAAAATCGCTCCAGCCGTTTTGGAGATTAGCCTCAACACACAGGCAAAAAATTTAAAAATTGTTTTTGTTATAAGTACCTATACTTTCATATGCATTTAGTAAAAAGATTTTATTTTGAAATAACAAACAGAAACTTCAATTTTATTTATTTGTATAGATGGAACCTTGAAATGCCTTCATTCTATAAATCAGCTTCCAGTCTTCATTCAATAAATCAGCTTCCAGTCTTCATTCAATAAATCAGCTTCCAGCCTAAGCGGATTCAGGTGACTACCCGTATTTTACACGGAGCGACTATCTGACCTCCACAACCCAGTAACTGGGTAATACGATACCCTTTAGTAAGACTGGTTGTCAGTCTTTCGGGCTTCTGACGACCCGTAACGAACTGTCAAAGATCCACTAATGACAGCCGGGACCAACAGCATAACGTGCTTTCCGAGGCACGGAGGAGTCTTGATATGTAAAGATCACCCATCCACGGACCAACTCCGGCAAGAGAAGCTTAACCTGATGGATCATACCGTACGGCTGTTATCTTAGCCACAAGCCAAGATTCTTCATTAGTTATGGTATACCTATGTATATAAGAAGGTAGGTCCGGCAAGTCCTGAGCAGTCGGCCCCTTTTCGTTTCTGGCTAAGATATTCCCCAAGAACAAATCAATTACAGTTCGATTTCTGTATTGTACCTATGAGGCTTATGTATTTGATAGTTTTATTAGATCTATAGCAGGCCTCACTACGTTTCTGAACACTCAGATAAAAGAACTTTGCTAAATGACGCACGTCAATAAACATGTTTTCGTTTTTTTTCTTTCAGTAGTAAGACTTGACCTCGAGCTGATCTAGCGTAGTACGGAGTATCAATATATTACGAGACCAGTTTTTTTTACAATGGAGAGTACTAATGGGAAACCGGGAATTAAGTAGTTGCTTGTAAGCAAAGTCATATGCAAATTCTAGTCACGCTAAAAAGACCTTACCATCAAAACCTACAATAAAGCCCTACACAGGTTCCGGTTGGACCCACAGATAATCACCATATAAAAACAACTGCCAACCATTCGCAAAGGTCATATACATGCAACGGGTCGCAATTTACATAATTACCAATAGAGTGATGAATATTGATGTAAAGAAAATTTAATTTGTCAACTTGTTGCATTTTATTATTTTACGAGCAAGTTATTCGAACTTGTGGAAAATGTTTTTTCGGGAACATGGGCCTTTTTTTTTTTTATTGGTGGCAAACGAACTGTTTCATCATTCTGCCTGCCTTTTGCTACCTATGTTGGGGTCGGCTTCCAGTCAACTGGATGCAGCTGAATAGGTACCAGTATTTTACATGGAGCGACTGCCTATCTGACTTCCATAACCCTGTTGCCGGGTAAACACGCACCACCACAACCTCTTCTACAGTTAAAGAAAAGAAAGAAAATAAATTTATTTGACTCTGGTTAAGGCAAACAACATTCACACAAAAACAAAAAAAAAAAAAAAAACAGAATGAAAAATTACTTCGAGTAGTACCGTGTGCCTCACCACTTACCCATTGGTAAGACTAGTTGTCAGACTTTCGAGCTTCTACACACCTCTGACGACTGTCAAAGATCTCCGAATGACCAGAACCGACGACTTACTATATTTCCGAGGCATTTTATTGTTGGTCACTGACGACAATGGATTACAAGAGGCATTGTCATTTTCGATGCAAAGTTGAAAATATTTGTCAAGTATCTGTCATTACACTGGGAACCGTTTTCTTCAAATTGCCAATAAGTTTGAAATAGTTATGGTGGTAATACTTCTTCGGATGAGCTCCTTCAGAAAGAGCTCTTAATAATAAAAAAGAATGACTTCGAACAAAATGGTTAACTATTTCAATTTATAGTGACTTAAAATTATAATGTACGCAAAGGGATCATCTGCAGACAAACTGGGTGAGTAACAATAATATTAAAAAACAAACATTTTTCAAAAATATTGAGCTATACGATATTTTAACGGTCGTTTAAACTAAAAGGGTAGGCAGTAATTGATCATGCAGCAAGTTTTATGAAAAAACTTTCGACATTATTGAGATTTATGAAGGTATTATGAAAAATATGGAGTTTGTTTACTGGAAAAAGTAATATTATTTGGATTTTGAAAACCTGATCATCCATAGTCGTCGATGTCCACTTATAGGTATAGAAAGTGCCTCGGAAAACACGTCAAGGCGACGATAGCCAACTTTTAATGATTTTATACTGAAGATCACGTCTAAACGAGTAGTGTTAATGATTTGGAAAAATATAATATTATTATGTTAAATTAGAGATTTTTTTAATAACTTTATCTGTGAATATTTAAGAATAACAAACATAACATCACGCCTTGTTTCCCCGAATGGTTGCGCAGAGGTGTACCTGTAGAAGAATAAGTAGGTAAGTTTACATAGTGTAATTAATTTGTAAAGTTTTGTCTAATGCTGATAAAAAACTAAGAATCACGCAAAAACTATCAAGCGTATTTTTCTTATATTTTCACTTAAAGATAATTTAATTATGAATCTTTTAGTATAAGTTTTTTATTCAAATACTTTTTTTTATGTATAATTAATTAATAATGCGTCTAATTTGGGACAGCGCTCCTTGATGGGCGAGTCCTATTACTGGCTGGACGTACGACACGTTGCTCAGCTCAGCACAGAACACTCATGGACTGACATATCGGCGACTTAAACCGTTGGTCTTTGACAGTCATTAGTGGTAGGTAGAAGCCAGAATGCCACCTTGTTTCGGAAACAATCAACAATATCTCAATCAAAGCTAAAGTGATGTCAATCTCTCAATAATATCATTCTTGCTTGAAAAGGAAATTACATAAGGAAAAATATATCAATCTCTATTAGCTTCAAATAAAATATAAGGAAACAATGAAGTCGGAAACCCGAGTAATCCCGAGAATAGTTTAGCGTAACTATGGGTGAAAAAGTGTTTTAACTATGTCTACATGTACCAAAAAAGGAACTAAGTCTACCTCAAAAAAAAACTGGTAAAAAAAAACTGCGTTCACACTTTTTTTTTTCCAATAGTCTACTTACTCTGTGCAACCATAATTAGCAGCTCCCTAATTGCGGAACACACTTTGAATCACAATTCCAGAATTTTGAAGGATATTGCTAATCCCTTGCTTCATAGGTTTGAAAAATACGTCTGCTCATCAACGTAAATAACGCAATGGACGTGGGTGAACTGTCAAAATGAAACCCATTGCGATAAATTGCCATTATAAGTGTGTAACGCAATTACCCCGCTGGTGTGTTAACTGTTAAAACTTTTAAAAGAATATTTGCCTTCCTGTTGTCCTCATTTGCTGATCTATTTATGAGAAGAGGCATCAAAACGTTTGGACGCCTTAATGGCATTCAACGTCACCTTTTCGCAACTATGGGTCGGCTTCCAGTCTAATCGTATGGGGTTGAATACCAGTATTTTACACGGAGGACCACAATTTTAAGGTTGGTCAGGGCGCTATGGAGCGAGCTAAGCTAGGAGTTTCATTAAAGGATAAAATCAGGAATCAAATTATCCGGAGTAGAACCGGAGTTGCCCACACAGCTTGCAGAGTGAGCAGGCTGAAGTGGCAGTGGGTTGGCCATGTTTGTCGAAGGACTGATGGCCGGTGGAAGACGAGTCCTGAAGTGGAGACTGTGTGTCGGCAAGCGTAGTGTGGGACGCCCCAACTAGATAGACCGACGACCTTGAAAAGGTGGCTGGGACAGACTGGATGCGGAGAGCAAAGGACAGAGTGTTTTGGTGCAGCCTGGGAGAGGCCTATGTCCAGAAGTGTACTGCGATTCTGCGATAGGCTGAGTCGATTGACACGGAGGGTCTGAGTACATATTACTTCATCCGCTCTGGGCGGAGCATGTCAGACTCTTTGACTAAAACCCAACCGTGTTCCTTCAGTGACAGGGGCCACGGTATCCCTTTAGGACTTACCCGCAACCCCGGCAGGCATCGGCCCTAGCGGACCCCGTCAGTTGTGCTGACATCTCTTTGAGGCGCGCTTGGAACACAACGCCGTCCAGACGGGCCTGGTCCTTATCGGACGGTGAGCTACCCATTGCTCACCGTCCGCAGGCCCGAGCCTACGGTGACCGGAAATCGGCCTGGGATTTCCGACACCCAGAGTGTCTCCTGCAAAATCAAAATATTTTATTTCACATAAACCTACATGGGCACTTATGAAACGTCAGAAGCTAGGTGCACGGTTCCAATTGGTCGTTTCCTATGGAGAAGAGCCGAAAAGATACTCCACGGTTACTCTTTAAAAAAAAAATACGATACCCCTTAGTGAGCAATCCGGTCAAATGAATATATCAATCAACCATTTAGAAGTACGAGTATACGTCTATTGTATCTATTACTAATTTAACTACAATATAAACCGGTTCAAAAACCCTTCAATTTCTGCAAAACAGACCAATTATTACCGATTGCCGCATTCTCTGGTAAAGGAAGCATGTTGTAATAAGCGTTTTAACGTTTCATTAGGGGATTATTTCCCATGATGTTATGGTAGGAGAATGCTAGCATACCGGATAGATAAATAATTCTATGGTTACAGCTACATAGGTATGGTGTACCTATCTGTTTATTACAGAGGAATTGAATTTGCTTTAGATTTGATTTTAAAGCCCCACAGACGCGATGCGACTCTAGTAGAACAATTTCTATACGAAAACTTCATGGAAATTGTACTACCAGAACCGCGTCGCATCGTCAAGTGGTGCCTGTCTGCGGGAGCCTTGAAGTCGATCAAAGTACTCAGGGTCTTTTTATTTCAGCATAATTAAACCATTGCCAAGCACTATGGACTCCAGAAGGAATAATTATCCAATTTGGTAATCGAATTGGACGTAACCTGCAAGAGGGTTGGACATGGCTTGGAATCTGAAGAAGGAAGGAACTCAATATCAAAATATTTTATTTCACATAAACCCACATGAACACATAATATGATACGTTAGAAGCTGGTTGCACGGTTAGAATTAGTCTTTTCCTACAGCCGGCAAGAAACACCACGGTTACTCTTTAAAAAAAAAAATATCGTTACAATGGTTTCAAATTACAGTGTTAAGCTTCGTGCTGACTAGCGCGACGAGATAGCGCGACGCGACACTGGCCATTGTTATACCGTGAAGTTTTCTTAGAAATTGTATTGTTCGAGTCGCGTCGCGCCGTCGCGTCGCGCTGGTCTGAACGAGCCTTTAGTATGTATGGAAAACTACTAGAATACTATTATCTGATCAGCATTACAGATCCTAATTATTATGATCATCCTTGTCCAGCTAAGGCACTAATAGGATTCCTTCCTGTGTCACAATTCCAAGGATGCTTAACTATGATGTTTCGAAATTAAAAAAAAAATATACAAGAAAATTGTGAATAAGGCTAGAAAGGGGGTGACTACCGAAATAACGGCTAATCAAAGTCAAAGTCAAATCGTTTATTTCAAATAGGCCCTTGTAAGGCACTTTTGAACGTAAAATATAAAAAAAAATGAATTGATTCTAGTCGCCCCTTCCTTCTTCCTAGTTTTCGCATGGAGAAGAATGGGCAAGAAACTCTACCTTACTCTTTTAAAATGTATTACAATATTTTGTATAGGTACATTAGTTATGTGATTATATGTGAAGACGATGCATCTAGAATAAAATTACTATACCACAATAGGTAAAAAGAGTTAAAAATGAAGTAACAACAGATAAATTAATTATGTGATAGATACATGGTGCTCACATATTTACAAACATTGTAAAAGTAATAATAGAGAAGTATAGTAGAAAAAGACATTTTGCGTTGATCACTAATAAATTGGGACAAGAGCAGGAAAATGAAGATACTGATGCTGATGACATACATGCATAAATAAACTCACGCCACTTTCCCTTGTTAGGAAAAAACTACAGAATACCTCGAATGGCGAATTCACCCCTGCACAATTGAAGCTCACGCGCATGAACCGTGAAGTGAAGAAGAGGACATTAAGTTGCACGCGAACTATTCGCTAACCGCTCGCGAACATGTCCAAAGGTATCCATACTAAGTTCCCAAGATGCACGTGAACCACACTGTTCATGCGCGTGCGCAGGTGTGGTCCCTCCTTTACATACAAAAAAAAAAAAAAACTTCTGAATATCATCGACGTCCTATGTAAATGCAATATAATTAAAAACAACAGCAGTTTTTAAAAGGTAGATACACTTTCCTTCATATAATTTCACCCAAACTTCCTCTTTACCAATATTGGTTACCCCTCAGTATGAATTTTAAAATAACATTCGAATTTTAAAAGAAAAAGAACATACCGACTGATCGAATAACCGAAAATTCTCGCTATATTTGGAATCCATTGCGGATTGTATTCAAGAAGATGTTCTGTATGATAGAAGCCAAGGAGCAATGTATTGTAACTTAATTTTAAAGTCGATAGAATACAGACGTTATGTGTCGAAACATACCCAAAGGAAACAGGTGGCGAAATACACTATCGTTCAAAGAAATTGGGATGATGTTTAACTTGTTTTTAAAATAATAAATTGAGGATTTTGTTAAATAATACGTCTGTTTATTTTCTTTGTAAGTATTTCAGGACATTATGAGTGGGAGTTCATAATATTAGGTTTTGAACTTTTACGTTTATAAAATATATTGTGTGGGTTTTTCATTAAGAGTAACATAATTTTTCCCCAAACTACATTTTAGTATTTTATTTTTAGTCGTTTTCATTTTTGTTTTTTAAAGAAACAACAAAGTTAAATATTACGTATATTTTTAAAACATTTTTTCTTTCTATTGTTCCATTCATCCTCTCTACGCCCACTTTCATAGAAAAAATCTTTCAACCCTCATGCCTCACACAAAAAGTGAAAATAAAAAGCCCTTTCTACACGAGATTTTTGTCACCAACAATTAAAAAGCCATTTGTTTGTCGTAGCGTGAATTTGATTAATTGGCAAAAAGGTTAGCGGGTGTACTCGCCGAATTAATATGTTCATTAATTTATAATATGGTGTACAAACAGCTTCTGATTTACATTTAAATGGAATTCGATTAAATATATCATTAAAAAAGGTTTATTTTCGCTTAAATTTTGTTATTTTGTAATTTATAAGAAAATTTAATTTAAGGTCGGGTGTTTTTAAAGGTCATCTATTATTATGAAATCTAATGGAAATTAAATAACGAAAATTTAAAGATGATTTGTGAGCTAAATCTTGTGAGGCTTTATACTAACTTAGATATTACTTTGATGCCATTTCATTTACCTAAACTTTTTTTGTACTTGCACACACTGTAATTTCACTCTCTGATTTATGTAAAAGTTTTTTTTAATACTTTTAATCTTAAAACATCACCATAATTTTGAAACTAAATATTTCGTTTTTACCCCACACCCAAAGTCTTATTAGTTGTTTCTTTTTCGTTTTCTTGTTAAAGTATAATAATATGATAAATGACATTATAGTTCAAAAACATTATTTTACAAGCCATAAATAAATTATATTTTAAAACTAGGTGAGTTCGGCGTCTCTTATCCAACTACTCTGAGTAGAAATACCGCAACAAACTCAGATCAGAGGACACAGTCTCTGATAATAGTTTTCTTTTCCCTCTGTATCCTTATTCCCGTCCGCCAGTGTACATGAGTCACGTCTCACCATTGTCGGCACCTGCGCTGCCGGCTGCTCCTTTAACTAAACCGTTGACTTGACGTTACGGCTTTGTTGTTTATAAACTGTTATTTATTATTTATTTATAGTTCTACTAGTCTGATCTGCTGCTGCTTTTATGTTGGTTGGATATGTACGGGAATAGAACTTGTTGTGGTGAAAACTCGCCTTTGGGAGTCGGCAATAGTTCAGTTGTTATGGAGTGGGGGGTAAAGGGAAAGGATCGTAAGTTCGATTCCCATCTGTTGCACTATTGATTATTCAAGTCACACACTCATTTCAGTTCAGCCTTAGTCGAATATAAGAATCCCAATGCCGGTTTCCTCACGATGTTTTCATTCACCGTTTTGAGGGCAGTGGTGATGAAATAATTTAATCAAAGTAAAGTGCCTGCTTGGGTTCGAACCCACGATCTACATCTCGTAAATCGCGGCCGTTACCACCACTGCTATACTATAATAATCCGTACTAATATTATAAATGCGTCCGTTCGTTCGTTTCATGTCTGAAGCTAATAGCTGAACGAATTTCGTTGAAACGCACATCGGTAGACCATGACCCGGTTAGGACATAATTATGATACTTTTCATCCCGGTTTTAGGTACCTACGTTCTCATGAGATAATGCCGGACCTCCTACCTAATAATAGTGTACTAGTTTTTTGCAGAGAGTGAGTGTGAGTTAAAAGAAGATGTAGAGGAAAAATTGAAAAGGGTATGCTGAGATGGTTTGGTCATGTTGAGAGGATGAATGAAAGGCGACTAACAAAATGTATTTACAAGGTAGATGTGACTGGAAACGCCCGGACGGAACGCCCCAGGAGGACATAAATATACTGACCTTATTGGTGATGTTCTTGAGAAAGGACAGGTGCGTAGTACTCTCAACCGGCGTGCGTGTATGACCAGATGTCCATGATGAACGTAAACGAGGCAAAAGGAGTATGTAAGGATCGTAGCAGGTGTTCTGTAGTTTCTGCCTGTCCCTATGGGAAGAAGGCGTGAGTTTATGTATGTATGTATGTGTAGTTTTTCGCACTCGAGTAAAAATTTCCATAGAGGCACCTAACCATGATATCCTTTAAAGATAGTGCAATCCACTGAGACGCGCCCCACTCCGCTCCGCTCCGTACTAAAGTACAGCTTACAGTACAGTCGTCGCGGAGTGGGGCGCGTCGTCGTGGATTGCACTATCTATTGTAAACTTACCATGAAATCACATAGCTATAAACAAGTAAATGTAGAGAAATATGTATCATATCGCTCGCTATGACCGACTTTCAGTTGGTAATAAAACTACATCTTGCAATGCATCGATAAATAATAATACTACGCTACATGAAGCGGGAAAATTAGATTTATATGTTATGCCAGTCAGGTACGTTGTATTTTATATAGTTTGCATTCTTTTGTGGAAACTAGGGACTCAATAGACTGTTTAGCTTGTAACAGGAATATGATCCAAGGACAGTTGTCAGACAGAAAAATATTTATTTTGTTTTCAGTGCAGTTTGATTGCACAATGGATTCCGATTATAAGCTATCAGCTGATCCATTGTGCAATAAATCTGTATTTCACCATCGATTTGTTGCCTCGAAGAAACAGTTTTGATCGATACCCGTTGTACTTTGTGTCATCATATAGCCTTTTCTCAGCTAAGTTGGTGTCAGCTTCCAGTCTAACCAGCTGTAGCTGAATACTAGGCAGCGAGCAAATAGTAGGCAGCGAGCCCAACAAAGCAGCTGGTGCTTTGTTGGGCTCGCTGCCTACTTTGTTGGGCTCGCTGCCTACTTTGTTGGGGTCGGTTTCCATTCTAACCAAGTGGTGAAGGGCGGGTATTTTGGGGGACTGTTATTTTGAAGTTCGAAAAGCGCTGATACTCAGCTTAGTTTGAATAAATGACTTTGGATTTTGAACTGGATGCAGCAGAATATCAGTCAAAGAGCTCGTGGCTAGATAATGACCCGAAAGTCTGACAACCAGTCTTACCAAGGGTATCGTATTACACAGTGACTGGTTTGTCAAGGCAATCGCTCCATATAAATTACTGGTATTCAGCTACAGCTGGTTAGACTGAAAGATGACCCCAACATAGTTGAGAAAAGGCAAACAGATTGATATTACAGCTGAATATCAGTATTTTATATGGCGCGACTGCAAATCAAACTCAAAGCATTTATTTCAAATAAACCAATTACAGGCACTTTTGAAAGGGGGTTTGTCAAGGGGTCGGTCAGTCAAAAATATGAAGCTAGTTCCCCATTCCAAAGTGTAGTAGGTACCTATGGAGAATAACGGGGAAGAAACTCCACGGACACTCTTTTAAATCAAAATATAGTTACAAAATATTAGTTATATCATTCATGTTGAAGTTATACATCTGAGAACGATGCAAAACAAAAAAAGCGTCCGTTTAAAATAAACAATTCTAACATTAAATTAAATTAAAATCGCCGGGCAGCTAAGAGATGACCAGTCCCTACTGACGGCACCCGTTCACGAACATGACGCATGGATTAGCACCATTCAGCTCAACAATTTTGATGGGAGCTAAATGATCCAGCACACGCACCACCACCAGCGAGACATTAGAGTGAGCATGACATACTCTCAGCCACCAGGGTACATTCAAGTCAATGAAAGACATACCCAGTACCTAAATGGTAGACAGTACACATTTGCTATGCAATTATACAATGCTAAGAGACTGAATTTATACAATGAAAATATAGTTTTTAAAATCTTCAGCAGCTCCAACAGTATTTTCAAATGCTAAACAATAAGTTGATGCGCCCTTGCAGAGCAGGACCAGCGTTGAGCCAAGCATTTTTTATCAGCGATGTAATCCCCCAACTTATAATATGCTTGGCTGCATAGTGTGCGTTTAATATAAGATTTAAATATAGTTTCATTCAGTTGAAGTATCAAGCAATCTGTCCTTTGCATCACGATACGCCTTTCTAAGACTCGTTATCAGACTTTCAGGCTTCTGATTACCCGTAGTGACTGTCAAAGATCTACAATTGACAGCTAAAGCTACGGTTTAACATGCGTTCCGAGGAATGGAATGGTCTCGGTAAAAATGGATGGTCACCCATCCATGGACCGACCGGGGCTAGCGTAGTACCATGTTCGATGAAACTGTGCGCCTGTTAGTAACTTTCTTTACTAAACCCCTCAAACTTGAGTATATGTTTTTATGTAGCAAATAACTTCTGCCAGCGGTTGGTTCGTTTCAATTGTTCAATGATTGTTCAATTGAATTGTAATTATTATAGGTATATTTTTGTATGATATTTCAATCTCACTAATACACATTTCAATTACAACCTTCAGAAGTGCCCATTTTCGCCCAATATTTTCTTAAAACCCTCATCTTGCTATGTTCATTAATCTGTGCCCTGTAACCCACGGGTTATTAAAACAACGCAGCCGTGGGATCGTCCCACACTGGGCCACGGACTGTGACGGCGGGCGTAGGGTTACGGAGATAGCCGCCCGATTGTGTACAGGATGGTTCGAAAGTAACCCTTCTTTGAGAAGGTGGAATTAATTTGTTTTTTTTAAATACTGTGGACGACGCACGCCATTATCTGTTTATAATTGTTATAGCTGCTAAAGATAAATTATATTAGTAAGTTAAGGTTTCTTAGTGCCATCTGTCGGCAATGCGTAAAGGTGATATTTTAAAATAAATTGCAATGTTGCAAGGTGCGACTGGTCCCGGCCTAAGTATTTTTTATTGTTGTTGGCAACCTTGTATGTTCACTGTCAACAAGCAACACGTGGCTAAAGGGTCGCTTAAAAAACCTTAAAAGCATATATTTTTTTTATCAAGAAAAGCTGTTACCACTACCGCACCTTCCAAATTGATTCTCAAACTAAGCCTGCCTTTTTATTTCGCCTCCATCTGCAAAAATACTTTTGAAAAAGCTTTTGTTTTCTCAAATTTTGGTTGCAGTGCTGCTGGTAAGCAAGTTTTATAATTATACGTGCAGTTGTGTTATAGCACACTGTCATCAAAATTCAGCCGAAAGATGCCCACTGCTGGACATAGTCTCACCTGGGCATCACCATAACCACCGGCACAGCAGTTAACACATTGGCAAACACACAAAGTAGAGCAGTAGTGGCTCAGTGAAGAGTTGTAGATCGTGGGTTCGAACCGAGGCAAGCGCAAATCTTTTTGTAAACAATTTCAGCACCACTTCTCTCAAAAACGGTGACGGAAAACATCGTGAGGAAAACGGCATGTCTTAGACCCAAACATTCGAAGACATGTGACATCTACCAACCGCACTGGGCACGCGTGGTGAATTACAGCCCACTCCCTCTCTTTTATTGCACAATGGATCAGCTGATCCTACAATCGGAAACCATTGTGGAATTAAACTGCACTAAAACTTTACTATTGAAATGCCAATTATAAATTATTTGGCATTGCGAATAAAATTAAAACCATTAGCAGTTAATTGGTTTTCGATAGTTTTAAATATCCATTAATTACCTCGTTCCTTTGACAATTCACTTATCCAATTTTAACACCATAAAATACAAAGTACCTCAAGATACTTATACCAAAGCATAGTACATATGAGGGGTATAAAAGCAAAAATGCCACTGTCCAAAAACAATATTTAGCCAAAATAAAGAAAAATGTCTCTGGCCTATATATTATTTATAGTAAACTAAATTAAAATATTTTTTTAAATTCTGAGTTTTAAATAACCAAATAATAATAAGGAAACTATATTGATATACGACAAGAATTAGCTAATAACTAAAAATCTCGACTGGACAGTGTCAATTTTGCACCTCAATGATGGACAGTAGCAGATTTGCGCCTAAAGTTCTGGACAGTGGCACATTTACACCTAACTTCACTACAAAAAGGTTTCGACGCCATCTTAGAGACGACATGGCCAACGTCTTATGATCGGTCCCTTTGGACAATGGCGCTTTTGCATTTGATTGTTTAAGGACAGTGTCAATTTTGCTTCTCACTCCAAACTTCAAACTTAATTTTCTATGGGACAGTGTGAACATTGCTTCTGAACTAGTTATTACACCAAAACGATTACAATAAAACCTAATAGATGGCATTCATAGTTCAATTTGGACAAAAATGGACAGTGGCGTTTTTGCTTTTATACCCCTCATATATAGTACCTCAATGCCACCGCTAAAGAACACTGTCCTTCAAGAAAAAGATTTTTCCTAGTTTGAAGGGGGCAGGGGTCTTACTCATTTGTAACAATTAAACAACATTGATGTTACCCAGGCTAAGTTTTTGGTAAATAAATGATTACTTAGGTACTTACTTACTTATCAAATCAATTATTTAAAAAGTTCTCTTCGAAAAAGTCACACCCTGTGCATTAACCTCAAGACACCGTGGGCCAGTCATCTGCACATCACGTTCACACGAGTAATTGTTCGATTGTTAGTAACTAGACCGATATGATGTAATTATAAATATAGTTTAACGTATGTAACTACGGAGGTCAGGAAGAAAATGAAACTATTTTTTTTTTTTAAAGGCAGAACATATTGCAATATTCACACAAAAACAAAAAAAATAACAGAAAAAAAATAACTTAAAATAGTACTTACTGTGTGCCTCACGGCTGCGCCAAATAGGCCCAGTTCAGCATAAATGCCAGACAACTAGTGTTTGACGCACTAGCGTCAAACACTAGTTGTCTTCCCCGTAACATTAGGTCCAGTTGAATACTAATTCAATTGGACCTAATGTTACGGGGAAGTCTTACGGATGTAAATCAGTTTTATAGTGTGTGTGTGTTTTGTGTTTTGTTTGGAAGCTAACCTTAAAAATCATCACCTCTCACTTATCCATTAAAGACATTTCAAAATGACATGACAGAACCTTGTCATACTCTAAGCTTACAATGCGAATTTATACTGAAACATTAATATTTTAGCCGACACTTTCATAATGTATTGACTAACACTTAACTGCCTTGGGCCTTTTCTTATTTCTTCTATATGGTAAGTCATTTATTGAAATTAGGTTGGCAGCACTTTTTGAACGTCATAATTATATAGGACAGTCCCGCAAAACACCCATCCTTCACCTCTTCCTAGTGCTTTTGTATCTGTTAAGTTAGAAGAACTTGTTTCTATTCAATACAAAGAAACACAAAAAAATCAATTAAATTTGGCTACAGAGAGATTTGGCTAAATATCAATATCATACATGACATGAAGGAAAATACCTACCAAACTACCAAACCTACCAAATTACCTAACAAATTAAATCATTTATATATCTAGGGTTAAACCAGTTGTCGGTCTTCAGAAGTCCAGACTACCTTACTTTTGAAAACCAAATACCTACTTTTTTACGTTTAAAACTAAACATTCGGTGTTACAATATTCAGTACTGCATTTCATAAACAATATTTTAGTTCACTAGTTAGCCATATTTCTTATTTCCATACAGTAAAATTGCCAAATTAATCAAAACTGCTAAATATTGGACAGCTATTAGCGACGTTGATTCAGTGGTGTTTTGTATAACAGCTTAGAAACGAAATACCTTCCTACATGATTAGAAAATTAAATTAATCACATTCGTTCGCACATACAAACCAGGTTTTTTCAGGATGGTGACTTGGTACACCAAAATAACTTAAATCCAATACACGCACAACAATAATTACGAAAGTCCAATATAAGAAAAGAACATTACGCACAAACTAATTCCTAAATAACCCACACAGTGTTACCTGCCGAAAAAAACGCGAAGACCACTTGCCTTAATTAATAAATTTATGTCTGGCAACACTGAGAAACTGCCATTACAGCCCCCATTAATTAATGCTTGCCATTTAGGGGATTTCCTTAGGGGTCGTACGGGGTAAATGGGGCATAAAAATTGGGTATTTTCTTGTTAATTTAAGTGTTGATTTTTCTCAGATAATGCTCTGCTAAATTACTTGGATGTGTGCCTCGTTTGGGATCGTAGGTTCTTCTTATTTATTGCGTACCTGTCTGCTTAAGAGCCGTCAAGTTTGAATGTTCTTATTCTTCATACTTTATTATTTGTGGTGGTTTGATGTCAATTTTTTTAAATTTAGTTTTCTGGATTGTGTGTCTATTTGTTACTAGATGTTGCCCGCAACTTTGTCTGCGATCCAAGATAAAAAAATACCTACCAAAATGTCTACCCATGTGGCAAATTTTATCCAAATCCGTTCAGCCGTTTTAGCGTGAAAACGTAACAAACAAATAAAAAACCTCACTTTTGCATTTATTAGGGCAATATTAAAATAAAATAGGGACAAGAACAAACGATAAATATTCCGGCTCATAATATTTAACTCATTTGTAAGCAATATATACGGGTTTTAACTCAATGTATGGAAAATGATTTATTATTACAATATGATGCTGAAATATTGTGTTACAACCTACTTTCAGTAAGCTTGTGGTTGTTTTAAAGAAGTCGTTACGGGTAGTCAGAAGCCCGAAAGTCTGACAACCAGTCTTACCAAGCGGAGCCGTGATACCCAGTAACTGGGTCGAATAGGCAGTTGTTCCATGTAAAATACTGGTATTCAGCTGCATCCGGTTAGACTGGAAGCCGACCCCAATATAGTTGAGGCAAGCCTAGGCTAAGTAGATGATTATGTAGTGAAGAAGTAATCATTGTCTTCGTAAAAGCAATAGCAAACGGCAATAGCCCAATGGTTAAAGTGCAATCTTTCGAGAGACAAGTAGTGGGTTCAAACTTACTCTTAAGGTTGATTTACATTAGGTTATGTAGCGAGAAGTTATGTGTCCAAACGTCAGTTCAAAAATTACAGTTTTTCAATGTGAAATGCAACGTATAGTCAAGGGACTTAATATAATAATGTTAGAACATCACACAAACAGAATAATTTATAATTCTATGTTGTTTGTGACGGATGAAAGTCATCAACGCCATGAGCTGCAAGTCGATTCCCGTAACCACTTCACCGTGAAAACGTGAAGTGAGCGTGGAGTGAGCTGTCAGTGTCATATCACCCTGTTGGAATGACAACCCACTTCACCTAAGTTTTCACGGTGAGATGGTTACAGAATAGCACTGCAGATCAGGAAACGAATGTGTTAGCAAGGAGAGAAAGTTAGTCGGAAGAGGGGATTTTTTTGGGGAGACGGATATAGAAATTTGGAGGTGAACGTTGTTTGAGCATTCAAAGAAGATGTGATTCAGAGTGCTCTCGTCCAACCCGTACTCGCAGAGAGAAGAGTCCCCACTGCGGATTATTTCCAAAAACACGGGAGTACAACAAAAATGTAGGCGAATATAACAAAGGATGGATATAACAGTTTTTGAGACTTTTTTGTAGCCGTGGAACCAAGGTTTTGCCACCACGTGGATTATGCTGCATAATAAAACCTGCTCTTTTTCTTCCGGTGTTATTCCACTGCTCCTGCCATGAAGATTGGAGCTTAACTTGTGGAAAGCTCAGCAAGTCATACCCCTGATTAGTTCTGTGGGTGAGATCAGCTACTGCTGATGAGCAAGCATCTTTGGCCAGAGCATCAGCGCACTCATTGCCCTTAATGCCACAATGACTAGGTATCCAAACAAACTGACCCTTTTTTGATTACTAGCACAAGCTAATAATTAAGTTTTAATTATTAGACAAGGGAGCTGTGCAATTTACTTTTAAAAGGGTTTTTAACTAAGGCTTGCAGACAGTTAAGAGAGTCTGTGAAAATTACGGCTTTGACAATATTGTGATGCAACTCTATAAAAAGACAAGCTTCCAATAAAGCTACACACTCGCCCGTGAACACAGAAGACTCCTTAGGACATTTGAACTATAAAATTATTCTAGAGCATTGTTAATAAGCCGCAGCAAAAGATGGTCGGATTTCTGTTTCATTTTGACACCTCTTGACACACAATATCACATTATGCCATTGAAATGCCGATATACCTCTGGGATATATAAGTTCACTCTTCTCAGTATTGAGGTAAGGGCAAATCTCGCGATTTTAATCTTTGTCCAAGGTAATATATTAGAATCATAATATTTATAGGCTATTTTCAAGACTAAATTACACAAGACCCCATCAGTAAAACAGTAAATAATCATAACCATTACATAAGATAATTATTTGCCCTGAAAATAAGCCTTTCAACCAAAAATAAAGGTAACTGAACATTGTGAGCGGCATATTGTTCATAAATCATTCGCTTTTAAAGCCTGAATACGTCGCTGCAAATGAGACTCTTATTGTGAACGAGGCATAATTTATAGTTATATTTTAACACCCCTTTCTCTTTGGGGGGTGAACGGAATGCTCAGCGGTAAAAGCGGCTTCTTTTATAGGTACTGACAGGGAAATTAATTGTTAATGAAATTGACACCCTACGTCAATTAGCAGTGATAAAACCATTTCAAGTACCAATTTGACTATTGATGTGTAACATCTTTCCTGCCATCTGTGGGAGTGATTTAGTGAAAAGGGACGGAATTGTGTAACAGGAAGCCGGGGAAGCGCACGCTATTTGAATTGATCAATGAGCGCACGCGGTGCTAGAGTTGGCCATCAAGTGGTACGAAGCCATTTTCCGAGACGTTGGTACTGTCAGCCAAGATGTCATATGCGACTAAAGGGTCGTTCGTTTTTTTTTAAATCATGTTTACTTTCTAAGTTTATCTTGGACATTACTGACATCGTTGAAGGAAAAATATTGTGAGGTAACTTGGACTATAGTTAATATTAATCTGAAATCGCCAACCCGTCTTGAGCAAGCGTGGTGATCAATACTCGTGCCTTCTGTGTATGAGAAGAGATCTTTGCCCAGCAGTGGGACAGTACACGCTGATATTATACCATCTCATCTGTTATTCATACATCCCTTTTAATATCATTAATAATACTTGCTTTGTAACATGAATATCCACCATATTGTTAAATATGAAATTGACGGCTTATTTTAATTGTTGAACAGTTTTGTAATAAAATGTGAAGCCATAATGTATGCTGCTAATTGATTTTGTTATCGTTGATAATTTAATGTAAAAGCGTGTTGTTTGGTGTCCTTTTCGCCCGTGGTTTTGGATAAGAGTGACAATTTGATTGTGTTTATAATATACTTATGTAACCCAAAACAAATAATATTAACATGTACATGTTATGTTGCATGCATGCAACCATGGAGCATGTACCCGGTGCGTGCAATTACAGATATCAGAACTGCAATTTTGTATTACATTTGTTACTTCTAACACAGCGTAAAAGTAATGTGTTTATCTAGCAACTATGGATCAAGGTCTGAATTAAATTTTATTTATTTTATAACATATTTATCATAATATCACGCCTGTAATCAAGAAAGAAGGGTTAGGTAGAGGTGTATCCATAGTACACCCACATTGCGCCGCTTATGTTTAAGTCCCATGTAATACTCGTAGAGGGCGAGCCTAATCTCAATTGGGCGAATCTAAATCCGGAGTCACAAGTAATCTATTCGATTTATTGCTTAACACGTGTGACTCCGGATTTTTAATTAGTCTGTCTGTGACGTCTTGTTTAAGTACCTATACCTTTTTAGTTGACTTTTTTGTCGAAGATGGTTTTGTTTTTTTAATATGTCCTCTAGATGGCATACTTAATGTGACGCCTCTTTTAACCAGCGCAAGATCAAGACGCTTCCAACGATACCTCATTTGTCAAATCATGATATGAGTAGTTTTGAAGTTATGAGGTAACAGATGAACATACATACATAAAAACCTAACCTTATTTTTGCTTCGCCGTAGTCGAGTAAAAATTCAATAAAGCTTTGCCCGACCCTGGAATCAAACCCAGGGGCTCCACTTGACCAACGAAGCAGTCACACAAAATTAGCCTATAATATTCATACTGCTGGGAAGTGGGACTCCGGTATTCCTTCCGTAAGTCCTCACTGTTTTAAAATCAGTGGTGATGAAGTAAATTGCTCAAAAGTAAAGTGCATGCCTATTTAAACCCAAGACCAACTTGTGAGTCAGGGCCGTTATTACGGTTTCCCACACTAAAAACACTTCCTCTCTCCTTAAACATCACCATTACATATAGTTCCTTGCTCTTGTTTCATGTTTATAATTTTATATAAGTATATCTATGTATACATATATATAAATGTTTATATAAATAAGTTTATGCTTTATGTCAAACTCAACTCAAACTCAAAGCATTTATTTCAATTAAACCATTTACAGGCACTTTTGAATTGTCTAGGGGTCAGTCAGTCAGAAATATGAAGCTGGTTGCCCATTCCAAAGCGTAGGTCCCTATGGAGAAGAATGTATGTATAAATATATTTATTATATATGCAAATGGTACACCCTGTCTACCTGCAGTATTGTCTGTCCTGTTACCTTTAATCCATCCAAAGGTTGTCTGTAAAAGATCGCTTTCAGCGGTAAGACCCCCCCATTGTGTCACCCTAAGTAAAATTTCTAAATTTATGTCTGTAATTTTATGATGTACAATAAAGAGTATTCTATTCTATCTATCTGTCCGTAGTTGGAGCTCGCCCGCTTTGGTCCATCACTGTTCTTTGCTTATAGAGGAAATTATACATAGAACCAGTTTTCTCCGAAAGGGTAAGGCAGAGAGGTAACAATCACCACATTATGCCATGTATGCAATAGGTTATGCCCCTAGCATAAAGTCAAAGTCAAAAGTCAAAGTCAAATAATTTATTTCAATTAGGCACAAAAAAGGCATTTTTGAACGTCAAACTTTACAAAAAATAATAAAAACTGATTCTAGTCGCCCATTCCAAAAGGTAGTTTTCGTATGGAGAAGAATGGGCAAGAAACTCCAACGTTACTCTTTAAAAAAAAACATTATATCTTGTATACTATAATTATATGTGAAGACAATGCACCTAGAATAAGATTACTATACCACGATAGGTAAAAACAATGAAAAATGAAGGAATGACATAAATTAACTATGTGATAGATGCATGGTGCTCACATACTTACAAACATTGTAAAATTATACTATATTTCTAACATTATAATAAGTAATACTAATAATAATAAGTCAGTGTGTGAATTCAAGTAATCACAAAAAATAAAATAAATGTTTAAAAAAAATTAAAAATAAAATTATACAATTAAATTAGCAAATAGTTTGATTTTGTCTAGATTCTGAATTGTCCTATGGAGCAGGCCCAGCATGTTTCCAAGCATTTTTATCTTGGATATAATCCTCTAATTTGTAATAGGCTTGTTTACAAAGTGTACTTTTTATATGATTTTTAAATTTTCTTTCATTTAATTCTAATATATGACAAGGTATTCTGTTGTAACATTTAACACAGACCATAACCTATTACCATTACTCATTACCATGAATCCAGGATCCAGGCAGCTACTGAGAATTTTGTAATGATAACCGGATACAGCTGAATTTTACATGGATCGACTGCATATCTGACCTCCACAACCCAGTTACTGGGTAACACGATACCGCTTGGTAAAGACTGGTTGTCAGACGTTTGGGTTTCTGACTACCAGTAACGGCTATCAAAGATCTAAGAATGACAGCCAGGACCAACGGTTTAACGTGCTTTCAGAGGCACGAAGGGTTCATGCGTAGCTTAAATTGATAGATCGACCCATGCGGCTGTTATTACGTAGCCACAGGCCCCCATACTCAGATCACAGACAAAGTCGTAGGTAAAACCTACCTAATTCTTTTTCCATTTTATTATTTTCCTTCCTCCTACTAAACTTTTCTATTCCCTCTTATTTATCCTCAGATAATTAGCCAGTTATAACCGGATTACGACCGGCCGTAACTGGTTAGATCCGGTTACGTCCGCCCCGAACCGGTGAAGAAAGGTACGGAATTAAATATTAATTACTTACCTTTAAATTATATCATTGTAGATTATGGGAGAGATTATCATGGACATTATAGTTAGGTACTTGTTATGGTATATCGGTGAAGATGGAAGATTGTTTCCTGTAAATATTTTGTAAGCCAGTTGATGAGAAGTTTATTAATGGATTGATTGATGAGCCAGGAGCGTTTTCATTATTTGATTTAATTTGTTTGTTTGATGAATTTGTTATTTTGATAAACATGGAAAAGTCCTTTGGCAAAGTTGACGGAATTAATATTAATTTCCATTAATAAGACAGTTTCCCTAACTGGGCACTTTTGGGTTTATTCGTATACGTTAATAATGTTTTAAGAGATGTTTCAACGTCAAAAAATATATGTTTAATTAAGCAGGCGTTAATCGTAACTTAACTTTAGGGAAGGTTTATAAATAAATTACTTTAGTTAGAAAGATAGAATAAATACCCTTTATTGTAAACCATAAAGATTACAGACAAACATTTAGAAATTTTGCATAGGGTGACACAATGGGCGGTCTTAACGCTTAAAGCGATCTTTTACAGACAACCTTTGGATGGATTAAAGGTAACAGGAGAGACAACTGCAGGTAGTTAGGGGTGTACCATCTACATATTAAATAAATACATACATTTCTACTTTAATACATAAAGCATAAACGTATTCATATATATACATAGATATACTTATATAAAATTATAAACATGAAACAAGAGCAAGGAACTATATTTATTGATGATGTTTAAAGTGTGAGTGGAAGTGCTTTTTTACCAGAATTTTAAAAGTGGACAAAGATTGAGCACGCCTTATCAACACGGGCAAGGCATTCCATAACCGTACTGCTTGAACTGTAAAATAATTGTTATAAAAGCTGGTGGAATGCATCGGCATCTCTAGTCTCAAGTTTTCCGATGACCTCAGATATCTATTAGGTATGTATGTGTGTCATGAAGGAACTTGAAACGTTATTTAAGATAAGAGGGGGTTATAGGATTGAACAGAATAATATAGAGATGAAATAAGACATAAGAATTCCGGCGAAGACGTATGGGAAGCCACTTGAGCTTTGTACGAAATTCAGAAATGTGATCATATTTGAGCAGGCCAAATATAAATCTTATATAAAAGTTTTGAAGTCACTCAAGTTTATCTAGTTGTGCCTCTGTGAGATCGAGATAACTGACATCAGCGTAGTCAAGGATGGGAAGTAAAAGGGATTGTGCAAGCGCAGTCTTAGTGGCAGTTGGAAGAAAGATCCGCAATCGTCTCAGGGACTTACCAGAAGCAAAAAAATTGTAAAAAAAAATCCTGTAGCTGGGGACCCCAAGAAAGGTGTTTGTTGAGCCAAACTCCAAGGTTCTTAACCTTTTCGCTTATTGGAATGGCAGTTCCGTTAAATTGAACTTGGGGAAGTTGCGTCCAGTTTACTTTATTTAATCATAATTAAGGGGGAAGGGCTAAGGTAGCTCGCGAAATTCAAATTACCCTATTGAATGACTATTTCATGAAATCATGACATTTTGGGTCAATTGTAACTTACAGAGTAGTACCTATTGATGATTTTAATGATTATGACTTTGTCACAAATCATATTTTGATAAACATAATTATTACCTAACTCTGACTTGTCAATTGGCTCATTGGTCATTGTTTTTACTGTATAAAAGATTTATTTTATAAAAAACAACATAACATAACATCACACCTTGTTTCCCCGAAGGGGTGGGCAGAGGTGTACCTATAGTACACCCACATTTCGCCAGTTATGTTTAAGTCCCATGTAATAGGGGGCGAGCCTATTGCTGGATATTGTCTGGATTTGTGCCCGGTTGGGCACAAATCAAAAACCTACCTACCATATTTTTAAGCAAATAAATATATTCTATTCTTTTCTATCTTTGCGTATCAATATCCACCTTAACATTTTGCTCAAACCTGTCGTGATGGTGACTGGTTTGAATAAACAGTGCTTATCTTTTTACAAAACTGTCAAGCCTAGGAAATATCCAGCTCAGTCTTGTTCTACTTCTTCAATCAGTCCCTCGTTACTGAGAATCGTGGTCACTGGACCCTTTTTTACGGACAATCTGCCTCCATCGACCCCGGTTCAAAGTTGCCATCAGCACCTGCTGAAATTTGTTTGAGGACGTAGCTTCTTTTACTTGGTTGGACCATCGTGTTGATGACATCGTGTTGGCTCTCTTTCCTTTGATATTGCCAACAATGACCAGCTTTTCAAGGCTGCTATCTCCCCTTTGCATTATGTGCCCGGAATATGTCAAAAATAGGTCAGTAGGCAAACTGTAGACAATCGGGTCTTGATTTCGAGTTGGGAAAGGACAGACACATTTGTACGTTTGGCTGTCCATGGAATTGGAAGCATCCGCAAAAGTCTTGGTACCATGACTAAAAACGAAGGTACTTCGTCCATGTGATGACAGACTAATTTCAGGTTGAGTGGAACTTTGAGCGCACATCCCGTTCAAAGCGAGAGATAACTCAAGTTAGTTACATCAATAGGTACAAGCTATTGTAGTCTATAGTCTGTTACAAAAGTGTATGGTGAAAGTAAACAAATCGTGTTCAGGTTAAATTCTTTCGCAATCATTCGCTCAATGGAACACCACATATTGCTATCTGTATTTAGAAGGTTTTAATTTTATATTTCACCAGATTTCCAAAAAAAAAGTTTATTGTTTGCATAACATTATTATATTAGAATGGAAAATATATCTAGACCAAAATTGAAGATGTAACCATTTACAGGCACTTTTGAATTGTCAAGGGGTCGGTCAGTCAAAAATATGAAGCTAGTTGCCCATTCCAAAGCGTAGTAGGTACCTATGGAGAAGAACGGGCAAGAAACTCCACGGACACTCTTTTAAATAAAATATAAAATTGATACAAAATATTGGTTACATCATTCATTTTGAAATTATGCATGTGAGAACAATGTAATAAGACGTGCACGTTCGTAAAAGCGTCCGTAATAAAAAGAAAAAAAAGAATCATTCAAAAACTTAAAATAAATTAAAATAAGCCATGGCAGCTAAGAGATGACCAGTCCCAACTGACGGCGCCAGTTCACGAACATGACGCATGGATTAGCACCATTCAGCTCAACCATTTTGAAGGGAGCTAAATAATCCAACACACACGCCACCATCAGCGAGACATTTGAGTGAGCATGACATACTCACAGCCGCCAGGGCACATTCAAGTCAATGAAATACTACATATTACCCGGTAAATGGTACATAGTACTCACACCTGTGCTATGCAATTATATAATACAAAGGAAATTGAGTTTATACAATACAAAAATGGTCTTACAATCTTCAGCAGCTCCATCAGTATTTTCAAAATGTTAATCAGTGTGTATGTCAATTAGTTGTGGAGCAGGACCAGCACTGAGCCAAGCATTTTTATCAGTGATGTAATCCCCCAACTTATAATATGCCTGCCTACATAGTGTGCGTTTTATACAAGATTTTAATTTCGTCTCATTAAGTTGAAGTATGTGGGGAGGAATTTCATTATAACATTTTAAACAGTACCCCATGAAAGATGAGTCTACCTTAGCCAGTCTGAAACCTGGTTGTACTAATAGGTCCCTATTTCTTGTACTATAATTATGTCTATCACCTCTTTTACTAAAAAGATGTAATTTTTTTCTTACGTACATGATGTTTTCATAGATATATTGACAAGGTACCGTTATGATGTTAATATCCTTAAACAGTTCCCTAAGAGAGTCGCGCCTGCGGAGATAATAAATGGCTCTGATCGCTCTTTTCTGCAGAGTAAAAATAGACTCGATGTCTGCAGCCCGTCCCCAAAGTAAAATACCGTAAGACATGATACTATGAAAATAACTGAAATAGACTAGCCTCGCGGTATCTACATCAGTAAATTGACGGATTTTTCTGACAGCATATGCTGCTGAACTTAGCCGTCCTGCAAGAGATGTTAAATGAGGACCCCATTGTAGCCTTGAGTCGAGCGTGATCCCCAGGAAAACAGTTTTATCGACAAATTCTAGTTTCTCTTGATTCAATACTATCTCACAATTACTACTTTTTACATTTGGTAAAGAAAATTTTATGCACTTAGTTTTTTTTCCATTTAATACTAAATTATTAGCAGTGAACCAATTTTGGACCTGCAGTAGGGCGTTATTTACGTCGTTAAAATTTGTAGCACGTCTATCTACCTTAAAAATTAAGGAAGTATCGTCAGCAAATAACACCATTTGTGGTTGATTTTTAAATAAATGGAGTAGATCATTAATATACACTAAAAAGAGGAATGGACCTAATATCGAGCCTTGTGGCACACCCATTTTTAATTTTAAACCTAGTGAATTGATACCGTTTATTTGAACTTGCTGTTGTCTATCATTTAAATAAGATTTTACTAAATTGAGTGCAAGTTTTCCAAGTCCGTAATGCTCAAGTTTCAAAAGTAAGGTTTCGTGATCGACGCAATCAAATGCCTTAGAGAGGTCACAAAAAATTCCTATTGCGTCTTGGGCCTCTTCCCACGTGTTAAAAATGTGTCTTAATAAGGTAACATTCATTTTTGTCAAAATGATTGAGCATTTGATTAAGCATTACCTTTTCAAACACTTTGCTAAAAACCGGCAACACGGATACGGGTCTATAATTATTGGTGTCTTTACTGTCCCCGGATTTGAAAAGTGGTATTACCTTGCTGTATTTCATTAAATCCGGGAAGACTCCTTGATCCACACACAAATTAAATATTAAGGCTAGGTAAGGCGCTATGGTCTCAATTATGGAGCTACAGATTTTAATGGACATTCCCCAAAGATCTTCAGTCAATTTGATCTTGATTTGTTTAAAAGCTTTTATTACTGTTATGGGGTTAATATGATTAAAGTTAAATTCAATCGGGCATGTTGAAACGTTCGCCCTTAATAAACCAAAAGAGAGCGAGGGCGAGGAATTTAAGGTTTCAGTAGTTTTAAGTGGGATACTGGTAAAGAAACTTACAAATTCTTGAGCAACTTCTTTGTTATCGCAAATGAGACCACCACATGACGTCTTCAGGATGTACTCCGAATTGTGCTTTTTGTTCCTGTTCGTTTCATTGTTTATTGATAATTTTCCAAACCGTCTGTATTTTATTGTCTGCTGATTTAACCTTGTTGCTAATGTATAAGGCTTTAGCTGCCTTACAAGTGTTCTTAAAAGTTCTAGAATAAGTAGCAACATATCTATTAAAAGTTTCCGTGTTATTATAAGGCTTAAGGCCATACAGCTCGAAAAGTCTATCCCTACTTTTCCTGAGTCCTTTAGTTGCCCAGTCACTAAATAAAAACTTAGGGCTGATAATCTTAGTGTTCTTCTTAAAAGAATTATCGAACTCGGTTTGGACTACCGAAAAGAATTCTTTATACAAAATATTAACATTGTTCATTGTAAGGTCCTGATTACTTAACTTACAAACTAAAGTGCTATTAAATTTTTTTCTCCTTCCCGAAGTCCGGAGTATGTTTTTTGAGTATGTAACTTACAAACTAAAGAGCTATTAAATTTTTTTCTCCTTCCCGAAGTCCGGAGTATGTTTCCCGATATTTATAATCTGGTAGTATTCACGTTTCAGAAAGAAAAAGAAGAAAAAGAAAGAAAATACATTTATTTGCGGTACATATGACGCAAGCAAAGGAACAAACACTAAAAATCAAATTTGGGGGAAAATATGCGTCACATCCACGCAAAACGGCCATCACTCAGCATAATGCTGGGACCCTATGCGAGACAGAGCCCCAGCGCTGGTTTTCAGTGACAGCTGGCGTTGACGTGATGACGTCGAACCGGTGCAGCATATACAGAAATAATAAAATAAGACAAAAAAAAAAAACAAACACAATAGTTAATCTAAAATATAATATTTAAAACATTTCGTATCGTCAGCGACACATACACACACACACAGGTTACACACATAGGTTCGTCTTTTGCTGATCGTCGACCGCATCCTGGCTCCAGTTAAACCTATCATTAGGTAACATAGAGGTGAAATGCGAGACTGCAATAAATTATATCCTTGTCAATTTAAAAGTGCTCCGAAATAATGGTTAAATTGAAATAAGAGCTTTGAGTTGCTAAAAAAAATATGGATAAATAGGTACCTAAATATGGTCACAAATATTTTTGGTTTGTTATTTTTTTGTTTGTTGACCATCCACGATATAAATTCGCAATCAACTAAAAATGCTTCATTAATCCCCCACAATTCCCAGCCTATTTAACCGAAACAGCCATTATAATAATCCCGAAAATTCAAATAATAGTATGAACAATTAATTTATTATTATTATTGTCCTAAACCTTGCAGTTAGTTCCATTAAAACGTAATATTTCAACTAATAGTCATTTTACGGGTAGTTCGCTTATCGAAAGCGCCCGGGGGAATACCGGTTAACCAGTTGGAACTGCATTAAACTGGTTTAATGTGGATTACAACCGGATATTGGTGTTCGGATGGATAGTTAGCATAATTGGGTACAGGTGTTGGGTGACAACTAAAGTTTTGAGTGACAGTCTTGTTAATAGGGATGTTGTGTTGATTTGTAATTGTAATATTCGGGGGAATAATTTATCAGTTGGTCGGGTTCTTTGTCAATATCAACTTCAATTTGATTATTTCAATGATAAGTTCAACTTCAGCGCTGGCGCGTCGACCTAGACGAAAGCCCTAGTGGGAACAATATATCTACCTAAACTTGACAGTTTGTTTACTAAGTAATCAGTTAGATTTGACGAATTACTTCAGTACAAGCCAAAATAAGAATTATTATGAGGAAATCTTTCTTTGTTTTTCGTGTAGTTAGTGACAAACCTGGTGTCAGAATTTTTATGCCGTCCATGGGCCTCTGACTTGCCTTCACATGCCGTCGAGAAATAGGTATCTCTCAGGCATGCCGGTTTTCTCACGATGTTTGAGTAATTAAAATGTAAGTGATAATTCTACAATACGCACATGAATCCGAAAAATCAGACGTGCGTTGTGCCTTGGGTTCGAACTCGAGACCTGTGACGCAGTCCGACGGTCATACCACTAGGCTATCACTGCTTGTGAGGAAGTACAATATGTCGACAATTATTTATTATAGAAATGAAAAAAATGGGCATTTATGAAACTGAAAGAGGCTACAACACTGGTACTTGGGTTTAAACCTGTAACCTTTTCGCTGTGAGGCCCTGTTTAGGCGTTTGGCCGCTAAACTCACTAGAGCAATAGTAATAGTTGACGCTTCGGTTGAAGAAAACTGTTCAATCGAGACATTTATTTATTTACTTGACATGAATCTTTAACTATCAGTAAACACAAACTTTTTCCAAGAATTCCTTTGCCTTTTAAGTTGTGCCTAATAGATAATTACCATTTATTGTTTTTCAAAGAATTCTCTGCGATATTAAATATACGTTTGCATGCGTTCGAACCAGTTTTTAAACATTTGTTAACATTTGTTCCACTCAGAAGTGGGGGTAGTCAACATGGCCAATTTGTATGCATCAACAGCTTCTTCGGGTGAGCTGATACGTTGACCACGAAGACTTTGCTTAATTTTGGGGCACGTAAAAAAATCGTTAGGGCTCAAGTCAGTGCTGTAAGGCGGGGGTGATCTAAAAGGAGATTGCCACGGAGCAGGTCCCTTTTGTGGTATCGAGTGCCTGATTTTAATAATAACCAAAAAATATAACTATTTTTTTTGTGTACAGGGTATTTTTTATACAATTTATTTCATCCTGGGAATAAAGATAAAGTTAATTAATAGTTAAACATTACGTCGACATCCGTTTGATTCAATGTAGTCTGTGGTTTGATTGGCATACAAAAAAAAGTTGCCAGGTATCAAAGAATTTAATAACTAAAGCTATCTTTTAATCAATTGAGTAATCGATATTAATTAACGATATTAAATAATAAAAAAAAACTATTATTTTTTATTTAATTATATATAACCTATGGGCAGTTTACATCTCAATTAGATCTCAACATTTGACAACTTCAACGCTACTGTGTTAGTATTTTGTTTTAGGACGATGAGATAGAATGATGTTATCCCTGTCCTTTTATACGTATTATTGTACCATACATATCTGAAATGAACAACAATACGTGTACGCCAAATATGAGTTTATGTAAAGTATTCTTGTATTCTTGATGACGAACACTATTGGATAAATAAACAATGCTCATAGTCGATGCGAGTAAAACCGATAGAACAATGACAATAATAGGTTGCTTAAACTCATAATACTCATTGATAAATAATAAATGTTCAGAAAAGTAATAGACACAAAAATAATAGCCATGTTTATTTAGATAACTCCTTAGTAGAAAAGTAGTTTTTATCGATTGATCTTTAACGATTTATTAATAAATTATAAAAAAAATATCTGGCAACATTTACTTGTGCATGTCCCAGAACTCGCAGACTTCGTTCTGTGCACAGACTACATAGAGATACTTACGTATGTTCTGTGGTTCGTTACGTGCGTCATTGCTTTGTTTAGATACTTTGAGTTTTGAATTCCGTAATCTTTTACTTAGTTATTATTTACGATACGTGCTTTTTCTGCTACTACCGAGTTGAGCTATTAAGTTCCTGGAGTGCATTACGTTTTGTGAGATATTTGACTCTTAATAGTGCTGTTCTTTGTGAGATATTTGACTCTTAGTGCTACAACAGAAAAACAATTATATCTCTTGAACCAGGGTGAATAAATAAAAAATGGTTTCTGATTATGAAAATATTATGTTTTTACTATTATTTAAAATAAAAATCTTCAGGGCACAATAATTTTCCAGTGGGACCCAACTTTCCTTACAAATCGGGCAATCTCTTTTCATCATTTTGGGTGCTCAAAAACATCTTTGTATCGCGGGCGGTGTGCGAACTTGCATTGTCATGGTGCAGTATCAAACGACATCTTGAGTTGTTTTTTCGAAACTCTGTGATGACTTGTAGCAAACAAACAGTGGTATACCATTCAGCGTTAACCGTCTTGCGATCTTCTAATACAATAGTGGTGACGTGACCACCCTTTGCCACAAACGAGGCAACAATTTTTTTTAAATTGTTGCCTCGTTTGTGGCAAACGAACGAACTGAACGTATGACTTTGGTCGGTTTTGGCTCATCTTGGAAGACCCAGACAGTTGACTGCTGCTTGGAATCTGGATCGTAAGCATATATCCAAGACTCGTCACCACTAACCATATCATAAACGTGTTTTGACTCTCCACGGTTGAATCGTTGCAGAGTTTTGCGACACCATCTAACACGGGCTGCTTTTTGGTCGTCGCTAAGCAAATGTGGTATCTAACGAGAGATCAACTTTCTTACGACGAGTTCTTCGTGCAGGATTTTTTGGATAGTAGTCCCTGAAATGCCCATGGCTGCCTCTATTTCACGGTATGTCACATGACGATCTTCGACGATTAGTTGCCGCACGGCGTCGATATTCTCTTGCGTCATGGCGGTTTTTGGACGTTCTTCACGTGGCTTGTCACTGAAGCTAGAGTGCCCACGTTGAAATTCTAAATACCAGCGTTCCAGTCCTAAGACATGGTGCTGCATCACTAAACACAGAAGTGATCTCCTCAAAGTACTGAAGTCGCGTTAATCCCCTTTGAAAGTTGTAGAAAATTATCGCACGCATATTTTCCTAAGATATTTCCATTTTTACAACCAACTTGTCACCTTTGACTAGACGCTACAATAAAACTATTTGATCGATCAAAAAACATTATTTTGTTTTTGAATTCTAAATTCAAAAACCTATGTTTTTTTTATAATTGCGGGAGGTTTGCAATCGACACGACTTAAAAGGCAGCCCTCGTACATACAGTTATCATGACGCTAAAACCTACGGTATTCCTTTATATCCTGTCCATGATAACCTTACAATTACCTTTCGTTGAACACCCTGGATATTAAATAGAAAGGCAATTACACATACACCACACAGTATAATAAAGTAACAGTATTGTATCGGCAGTGGCCATGAAATAATTACATAAGGTCGCTCGGTAGATCAATCTTCCGCGTTCGTGAGTAACTGCGATACACTGTTTTTTTTTTTCTATGAAGACATATTACTTTTAGTTATTTATACTGTGTACACGTTGAGTTCCTGAGAGTGAACAGTCTATATTTATCTACGGACTACAAGACGTTGTCGGTTACTCGGGACGTGCAACGGAAACCTGTTGTGTGGCTGTTTGAAACTGGGAGAGTTCATAGAGTTGGTTGATGTTAAAATGTCAATCAGTATCAAGCGATGCAGTCATAATATAATATTGCATTTTCCATGGGGTTAATTCAAGCAGTATTATGACAAATTGCCAACTGCTTTATTTATATACTAGCTGTTGCCCACGACTTCGTCTGCGATCTAGGATAGGAGGCCTATGTCCATCTCCAGGCTATGGTCTACCTATGTGCCAAATTAATTTAAATCCGTTCAGCCATTTTAGCGTTAAAGCGTAAAAAACAAACAAACTAACTCACTTTCGCATTTATAATAATAAGTAAGGATAAATAGGTAGTGAATTATGTTCAGAATCAAACTGAATTGAATTGAAATAACGCGCATGTCCTGTCGGTATGACCTATTCAAGAATAGTTAATTAAGTAAAATTCTGTTACTAAACATACAAAAGTTCTGCTTCGGAAAACTAAAGAGTTGGCAGAGCAAGACTATGAAGGAAAAAATAAAAAAATAAAAGTTTATTTGTCACAGAAACACGTGCATCGTGCATACAAAAAGATAATTAACTCGAGTAGAACAATAAAACACTAGATTTGAATATAATCACGAGCACAAAACTGAAATAGTCGACAGCTGCTAGCACGACATGACTGACCAGAAGTCTTGCATTCAGCATCATGCTGGCCTATGGAAGACCGAAACCAAGTCAGGTTTAATGAATTATTCTTAAACACAACAAACAAAAATAACAAACAAAATAAAATAAAATACTATTTATTTTATTTTGTTTGTTGTTTCGTCGACAGATTTTTTTTTCGCAATCTGTTCAAATGTATACCTACTTAGTATTTTATTTTGATTAAATACTATTTATTTTATTTTGTTTTGTTTGTTATTTTGTTGTTACTACGGTGATACGTTCTAGTAACTATAGTAGACTGGCGATTGGAAATATATATATACAGGGTGATTGGAAGCTGGGTGCAAAGCTTTAAGGCGAAGATAGTACAGCCAATTTAGAACCATTTAAGCCATGGTTGTCTTAGACGAAGTCTTACCATTTTTTTTTAACCTAATTTTTATGTTTTTTTCGAATATTCCCAAAATTTTAACTAAGCTGCTTGTTATTGGCCAAATTAAATGATAAATGAATAAATTTTTATTTAATTTAATTAAAGTAATGAGTAATAAATCTAGCAAAACAAGTTCTAGGCTTCTTTGTCGTTAGACATTTTGTTTACAGACATAATTATTAAGTTCACAAAAAAAAAAACATAAACACTTTTTATAAACATTATAACCTTAAAAAAAATTAGTAAGACTTCGTCTAAGATAACCATGGCTTAAATGGTTCTAAATTGGCTGTACTATCTTCGCCTTAAAGCTTTGCACCCAGCTTCCAATCAACCTGTATATATATATTTTTTTTCCTGTTAGAAAAAAAAAGCGCTTCTTTTTTGGTAAAATATAGCGCTGTCAAATAGCTTAGTAGGTATAGTTTTGAACAATAATTTTTGAAATTAATTCAGTCGACGATTTAACAGAGCCATTTTTGCTATCCTGAATCACACCTTATTCTTTACAACAAATCAATCAACTGGAACTTAGTAGGTATATTTGTATTGTCTACTTCTTTTCGTGTGGCTAGTGGCTAACCTGGTGTCAGAGTTTTAAAGCCGCCCATGGGCCTCTGACTTGGCTTCACATGCCGTCGAGAAATATCTCTCAGGCATGCCGGTTTCCTCACGATGTTTTCCTTCAACGTTTTTGGAAACAATTGATATTTATACAATACGCACATGAATCCGAAAAGTCAGAGGTGCGTGGTTTGGGTTTGAACTCGAGAACTATGACTTGGCAGTCCTTGTGATAAACTACTTATACATCTGCCAATCCCAGTTTCTATATACGCGTTAATATTATACAAGAACCTAGTCATAAGTACTCACTTTCTAAAATAAATCTCTTTATATATAGGCCTTTTCCTGTCACTTAATTAGGGCCAAATATATCTGACCGTTATTATCGATCATCTCTTCCGGACTCACTAAAGGTATAACTTGAATTTTGTTGCGGACAAATAAGAAAGTTTCGACATTTTTAACATCTACTTGAATTTAACTTGGTTAGACACTGTTGTTACCTACTAGTCTTTTTTTATATTTGAAGAAGGTTTTACATTAATATAAATTTCGGAAAGTTAACGACTTTTGATTAATTTGTCGATATTACTAAGCAATATTTCATAATTTAATTTAAAACATACATAGATACAAACTCACGCGTTCTTCCCATGGGGGTAAGCAGAAACTACAGAACGCCACCTGCTATGATCCTTACATACTCCTTTGGCTTCGTTTACGTAACATTGACAAACTAGTTTGCCAAGTTTCATATAAAACCGTTCAGCCGTTTTAGCGTGAAAGTGTAACAAACAAACATACTCACTTCCGCATTTATAATATTATTATACTAGCTTTTGCCCACGATTTCGCCTGCGATCCAGGGTGAAAAGTATCCTATGTCCTTTTCCAGGTCATAGTCTACCTATGTGCCAAATTTCGTCCAAATCCGTTCAGCCGTTATAGCGTGAAAGCGTAATAAACGAACAAACAAACTCACTTTCGCATATAATGCATATATTATTAGTTAGGATATTTAGGATTAATCAAAACAGGTAAATATTTTGAGTTATTTGCGACGCTGCCAACATTCTGAACGTCCCCTTTCAAACAGTTCATGCAACCTATTTAATTATATTTTTTTTGGAAAACTTATTGCTACCCACAATAAAGTTAATGAGAATCTAGTGATAGTCAATTGTTTTTCTATCTACGGTCTATATTTGCACACGGTTCATAGTTATTAAAATTAAGAAAACCAGGACAAAAATTAAAAACGACTTAAATCAAACGACTTTTATTCTAACCTTCGAAATTCGTCAAGCCAGTCATAATGGCGCCTAAAACCCAAGTTAGTAACTTCTCCATTTGCCCTACCTCTAAGTCTGCCTACCTCAGGCTCACATCTGTCCGGTCGCGATGCACCTGCGGCTGACGACCTGTTACTGTCGCTTTTTATAGCCAAACCGGTTTAGACTGGCTTGGACCGGGTTAACCAAGATAGAGGCAGGAAGAAAATTAAATATTGCAAATTAATTATTGTTGGAGTGATTAGAAAAACTAATTAAACTATTTAGATTATTTTTTAGGGGTATGAGAAACAGGGTGTAAAGTTCACTCATCCACCATAGAAAAGGGAGGATCCTCCGACCAGACGGCTGTTGTGTCTGGCGGGCAACTGCCCAAGTGTTGATGTCGGATAGTTTTATATATGTCGTTTGCGCGGTAAACTCTAATTGCGTGATGCAGGATTTCTGTGACGTCATGTCATGTCTTTGATACGTAGTTCTGTGGCGATCTAACCGCTACAATCTGATAATCTGTTGTCAAATATTATGTGCACTAATATTAATGAGTAATAAAATAATAATACCAGCCTATTATTGTCCAACTGCGGGGCAATGGCCTCTTCTCATACACAGAAGGCACGAGCATTGATCACCACGCTTGCTCAAGGTTGGCGATTTCAGACTTATATTACCTATAAGTCCAGGCATCTTTACCTTAGCCTTTTAATAACCAACAGTCTTTCCAAGTTAATCTTAAGAGGGCTTATCCTAAAAGTTAGCAACGTCGCAAATAGCTGTCAAATAGGTTTTTTTTATTTTTTATTTGGCAATATGAAATGTGTCTAACTAGTGAATTAAAATATTGATTATGAAATCCAATAATTAATACCGTAACAATAAATATTTAATTTTAGATGATAAAAAAAAAATGGAAACTTTCGAAATGCCTTTTCTACATCTAAAACGGTAACAACATCAAATTCAGTGTTATAATTGCAATTCATTATTAATATTCTAGTTCGCTAGTTAGCCACATTACATATGTATTTCCATACAGTAATATTGCCAAATTAATCAAATCAGCGAAATATTCGACATCTATTTGCGACGTTGCCCACTTTCAGAAAAAACGCGCATAAGGTGTTTTTAACACGAAATAATCGCAAAATTATCACCAAAACATCCAAGTAATTCCACCAATGATTGGCATCTTTCTAAACTCCTCAAGTTTCTAAACACTATCTACAGTAATTTACTTTACCTAAGCCCCTAAAAAGCAAAACTTAAATATTCCACGCCTCTTCAATTTTGGTCCTACCACAAGTCATTACCGTTTTTGTTTGTAAGGCGAGCCACAAAATAGATAGGTGCAGAAGGCCTGCTGTATAGTACTTTAGGGGCATGAGGAACAGGGTGTAAAGTTCACTCATCCACCCTAGAAAAGGGAGAATCCTCCGACCAGACGGGTGTTGTGTCTGGCGAGCAACTGCCCGACTGTTGATGTCGGATAGTCTTATATGTCGTTCGCGCGGTAAATTATAATTGCGCGATGCAGGATTTGTGTGACGTCATGTCTTTGATGCGTAGTTACCGCTACAGTACCAAACGAAACCAGCACCCTATTTCCGTAACACAGTTTGAATCACAATCCGAGAGTTTTGAAGGATATTGCTAATCCATTGCTTCATTGGTTTGAATAATTCGTCTGCTCAACAACGTAAATAACGGAATGGACGTGGGTGATCTGTCAAAATGAAACCCATTGAGATCCCCAGTACCTACCCCGCACACAAAGACAAATGACAGTCAAGAAGTAATTATCTGCCTAGCCTTTTCCAAATACCTATGTTGGGGTTGGCTTCTAATTAAACCGAATGCAGCTGAATACCAGCATTCTACATGGAGCGACTGCCTATCTGACTTCCACAAAACATTTACTGCGTAACACGAAGACTGGTTATCAGACTGTCGGGCTTCTGACTATCCGTGACGACTGTCAAAGATCTACAAATGACAGCGGGGGCCAACGGCTTAGCGTGCTTTCCAAGGCAGAGAGTTCTCGATGTGTAAAGGATGGTTTACGTTTGATCAACCTGTGCGGCTATTATTCACAGTTAAAAGTATCTCCAACAAATGCCGGTCGCGAGGGCTCTTGCACTCGCTTTACGTAAAACGTGTCTATTGTGTGTGTGTGTTTGCGCTCATTGTGTGCACCCGACCTTCTGTATTTATCTATTGTATATAAGCAAGCTATCTTCGACGTGACTCGCAGTTCGGCTTGTCAAACATTCAAGAACAATGGAGAAAAAATGTTTCTCTAATGTTTTGTGGGATTCTTGAGTTGGTTTGGGAGGCTAGATAAGTTTTTAGGTGGGTTATTTGAAGTAATGTTTTAGGTAAGTATAAGATTAGATGTTGTGGTGTCCCGAGGAAGTTTGGCACTATAAATTTACTGTCAAAATCCCAGTGACTTGCAATGTAATATTTTCTGAATTAAGTAATCTTAAATTGGGCTGATCGAAGGAAAATATCTTGAGGAAGCCTACAGCGTGATTGAATAACACCAGCAATTAGTAATTTATATAGGTAGTTTTCTATAGCAATTACACAACATTCATTACGATGATCCGGTTGCAAGAACAAAAAAAAACATAAATAGAGAATAGACGCATTAATATTGTTTGTTTCTGTCATCATAATATTAGCTGTTACGTTATGAACACGACTCTTTTTTATGTTAATTCTCAATTCTCATTGCCTGGGTCAAATAATCTCCATCGCCTGAAAACGGTGAAGGAAAAAATTGAGAGGAAACTAGCATAATACCAAAAATACGAAGATATGTGACATACACTAACCCGCACTGAGGGAGTGGAGGACTCAGGAGAGGAGGCCTGTGTTCCAGTAGTAGGACCGTTATAGGCTGATTATGCTTACCTATGATATGTGCAAGCTGAAATAAGTGATCTATGTTCTGAACTTATACATTTTATCTCTGTGCTACTTTAATCGGTAATCCACCTTTAACCATTGGTCCATGACCACCATTTGTATCATTTTAATTTACTTCTTGTCTGTCTCTAGCATAACACAATCCTTAAGTGCATCGTAGACCGGACGCGACTCCGAACTATTTTTTTATTTCACCACGTCACATTATCTCTGTATCTGCTTTATTAACATTTTAACTAATACTGAGGAACGTTCTATTATTTGATACTTGCATCTTATACTTATCCAAAATTGAGAAAAGCAGTGTAGCTGACAAATTATAATGGTTCAATCTAGTTGTAAATAAACAGGGTGTAATGAGATCGACAAGAAAAACTTTTAGTTACCATGAATTAAGTACATGTGATGTTTGCGTGTGTGTGTGTGTGGGCGTTTGTGATGGGTTTTTGTGTGTGTCGTACATGTGTTTTTTCCTACAAAAATAACCAATGTAAAAGGGTTGGTATATTTTATTTTACCCATCCTTAGCATTGAGTATAGGTATATGTTCTGCCGTCAAACAGCATTACCTACTGTATTCCGGTTTGAAGAGTTTATATGCCACAGACACATGACACTTTTCGACTTTGTATGTAATGATGTCCACCCATAGAAACCCATAGAAAAGTGTTGAAACGTAACCTATTCATCAGGTGGACAATCCGCCTATTTTCCAAATTAAAACAATCATAAAAAATCTACGAAATATAAAACAATCGCCGGTTAAGCATTGGTAATTGGTCATAAGAGAGCACTGGTGGCCCAATGGTAACGGCAGTGACTTACAAGTTGTAGGTCGTAGGTTCGATCCCTGACAGACGCTTTAATTTGTGTATATGATTTCATCACCACTGCTCTCAAAATGGTGAAGAAAAACATCGTGAGGAAACCGAAATGTCCTAGAGCCAATAATTCGAAGGCTTGTGACTTCTACCCACACTGGGCCCGCGTGGTGGATTATGGCCGACTCCCTCTCACTTAGAGGAGGTCTAAGTCCTAGCAGTGGGATCATTACAGGCTGATGAATTGGTTTTAATGTTTCCACTGCTGCAGCTGGGACAAATGCCTCCGGTCTGTGAGAGAGATTAAGCCGTAATTCACCTTATGGTTCTAGTGGATGCCAAGCCACAATGAAATAATATACATTCTAATTTCAAAATAAAAATATGTAGTATAATACTTTACAGTCTTTCTCACAATTCTAATAGTTTCCCAGTCCATACTATTTAAAAGCACAGGTCGTTTCAACCTTTAACAAACGCGTTAACCAGTTCTGCACTACCTATAATGACCCACGTACTGGTTTTATTCGAAACCATTTACGACTCCTATTCTAACATTAGAATCTATTTTGATATTACAAACTCCTTTTATAGGACGCCTATATGTTAATACCGTGGGAATAAAGCTAAAGATTACTGTGAGAAATTAAAATATGCATCTAATTGAATAAATTCTAAGGTTTCGACCGGATATGAGTCATGTTAGTGACTTTAATGTGCATGATCCGTATTATTTTATTGTATGAACTTAAATGTCGAAGATTGAAGGTATATAATTATTTCCAATGCTCAAACTCCAAACTCAGAGCATTTATTTCAATATATTAACCAATTACATGCACTTTCGAATTGTCAAGGAGTTGGACAGTCAAAATGATGAAGCTTGTTGCCCTTTCACAAGTTTTGTTGGTTCCTTTGGCGATTATCGGGCAAGACAGTTCATGGACACAGACTGTTTTGAATCAAAATAACATAACATCACGCCTCTAACCCCCAAGGTTTATGGCAGAGGTGTACCCATAGTACTCCCACGTTTCGCCAGATAAGTTTAAGTCCCATGTTACAGGAGGCAAGCCTATTGCCATCAACCGGGCTCAAATCCAGCCACCGAGCTGAGAAATCAAAATATTGTTTAAAAAAAATATTTGTTACATCGTTCATGTTCATGTCTATATAATAATTATGTGTGACAACGATGGACAAAGACGCGAAAAGCGCGTCCATACACGTAAACGATTCGAATTTTATTTTATTTACTAAACTTTACTAATTAAATTAAATTAAATGTTTATTTGTACACTTAGAAAAACATACATAAGTACACAAGGATTATAGAAATATTACCATTGAGTCATATTAAAGGGCGAATTGTTGCCTCCTAAACTAGGCCAAAAGCCTGTGTTTTAAGAGCCAAGCTCCTCCAGGTATAATGGCAGGTATAATGAAAACAACATAAATTAAACAAACAATGCCTTAATTTAAATACAGTATTATTTAGTTCTATTATGTATGAGACAATTGTAATAAGATTCTCGGTTCGTCATTCGTTAACTTCTGCAACCAATTTGTAAGTTTGATTTGGAAAATAAGCCGTGGCAGCTAAGAGATGACCAGTCCCAACTGACGGCGAGAGTTCAGTAATATGACGTGTGGATCAGCACCATTAGTATTATTTAGTTCTATTATGTATGAGACAATTGTAATAAGATTCTCGGTTTCGTCATTCGTTAACTTCTGCAACCAATTTGTAAGTTTGATTTGGAAAATAAGCCGTGGCAGCTAAGAGATGACCAGTCCCAACTGACGGCGAGAGTTCAGTAATATGACGTGTGGATCAGCACCATTAGTATTATTTAGTTCTATTATGTATGAGACAATTGTTATAAGATTCTCGGTTTCGTCATTCGTTAACTTCTGCAACCAATTTGTAAGTTTGATTTGGAAAATAAGCCGTGGCAGCTAAGAGATGACCAGTCCCAACTGACGGCGAGAGTTCAGTAATATGACGTGTGGATCAGCACCATTCAGCTCAGTCATTTTCATACAGACAAGCAACGAACATTGATCATCCTGCTTTCACACCGGTAGATTTATATATTTGGAGATAATAAGTCTTAGTTTAAAAAAAAAGAGCCCCTAAGGACCTTAGCAGACATGACATATTTTTTACATCATTGTATACCTATTTATTTTTTTACACTTTGCAGTCGCCGAAACACGATACAGCATTTATGTACTAAGGCATTTGGCCCACCGGCGCACAGTGGATCGAAAAAGGCTCTCGAAGACATAAGAGCTTATATTTTAAAGTGTCGGTTATTTGCTTGAAATGACGTCTAATAGCTAATATAATGCATAAAATATAGAATAGAATAGAATGTCTTTATTTCGGACACACAGATATCCATTATGGTGTTAGTAACATATAACAAATAACTTATTGCCTATTGCTAGTAACAATCAACTTCCGCACAAACTGCTGTACAATCGGAGAGCCGAAGCTCTCGGCTACAGTTTTTAGGATGCTGTTTTGACTGCCCCTCACTCTCCTCAGAAGCGACGAAGTTTTTTTGCGTATAATTGCATAGAAGCCGTCGTCGGTGCGGGCTTGCGCATACATATTCGACGCGCTGCAGTATCGAGGCAGCCTCAACAACATCCTCATAGCATTGTTATATTGGAAATATATCATAGAATAAAATCTGGTAGGCAGATTGGCAACTTTTTTTTTTTTTTTTTGCAACAGAATGTATGGAGCTAATGCTTCTATCTCCGGAACTGAAAGAATAACCATAATTTCCTTGTACACGGTTATGTAACTATTTATTTATGATTTTTCGACATACTTCATATAAAGAGATTATGAAAAATTCGCTCCTATAATAGGTATGTCTTCGAGAGCTTTTTTTCGATCCACAGTGCGGCGACGAAGAAGCGACCGGCTATAAACAATTTTCTCGCTCGAGAAACGTACAAAAGATTGTAGGTCCCGTATGAGTAAAAGAGAGAAATGTAATAATAGTTTATCGCTGACTGTTCAGACCACCGGCTGTACTCGTTTGTGGCAACGAGAAGAACTGTCAAAGAGAGTACTCGCTCTGCTCGCTTGTCGGGCATAACCTCGCTGAGAAACTCACGCTTAGAAAGTATATAGCTAGTATTCGCTCGGTGCCGTAGCGCACTCGCTGCTCGTTGCTCGCCAACTCGCTATTATGTAGTTCAAATTATCACTCGTTAAATTTATTTGAATATAAATCATAATTAATTATAGCAAATGAGCTATTCAATAGTTACCACGAAAAGCTTGCGTTTATATATTGCACGTAATAAAACTTTTATTTATTTAACACAATTAACCATTTAGACTAGGTACCTACTAAATTAAAATGACTAAATAACTAAAATGTACAAATAAATGCAAAAACAAAAAAAACACACTTCGAAGTGTTCGTCCACATCGCTGTTATCCGGAAAGCTTAAACATATCAAAGGCATATCATGTTAATTTAATTAAAAACAAATTGTTTATTTTAAAACGTAATTAGGATAAGCTTTAATTATAATTAAAATAGGCCTGCTTTTCAATTTGATTACGTATATAAAGTTATTGTGGAAAGTTGGAAACCAATGAGGGTGAGTTGATATATTATATCTACTATATCAATATTATGTTAACCTGTCATTCACATAACATAACATCACCCCGAAGGGTTAGGCAGAGGTGTACCTATAGTACATCCACACTTCGCCAGCTATGTTTGAGTCCCATCATCCCATGTAATAGGGGGCGAGCCTATTGCCATCAATCGGGCACAAATTCAGACTTCAACCTGATACCGGGAATTTATTATTTATAAAATCTATTCCGTTGAAAAACCCAAAAATACTTTTCCAACTTGGAAATTGAACCCAGGATCTTTATTTTGTTAGAATAACTGACTTGCCGAAATAACAACACCTACAAAAATAGTATAAGTAGGTACTTGTACAACCTGATAGACAAATCGACTTTAACTTAAAATAAGTAATTTCAAATAACTAATGTGAGAAACAATACGCCTTTTACCTTTGATATAGAAACTTCTTTGCTGTCAAATATGGTATTATTTACAGAAAACTTTCTATCGCCTTACCCACTGAACTTGACTTTTGTCACACAATTTCTCACTCCTTAAATGGCGTGTACCTATGACTCTAATTGACGGAGCACAGAGCAAGGAGACGTCTTGGCGGCCGCTGCTAGAAGCGGCATTCTGTACACTTTCCCTAAAAACCAAGCGTGAACATAGAGAACAGTGACAGCCGTTTTTTTTTTTTTTTTGGTTGGGCAATCATCAAATGGCTCCTCCCGCTCTGGGTGGAGCGGGAGGGCGTGTCAGACTCTTACTAACTAAAACCCACCCGTGTTTCTTCTCTTGCCTGTGCAATGCCAGGGGGCCACGGTATCCCTTTCGGACTTTCCCGCAACCCCGGCAGGCAATGGTCTCATCGGACCCCTTCATTCGCTGACATCTCTTTGAAGCGCGCGTGGAACACAACGCGCCGTCGACCCGGGCTTGGTCCTTACCGGACGGCGAGCTACCCATTGCTCACCATCCGCAAGCCCGCGCCTACGGTGGCCGGGAATCAGCAATTGATTCCCGACGCCCAGGGCGTCTCCTCCTGCGGCGGCTAGGGGCTTGAGGGCGCGAAATTTGCCTCTCCCTCACGCGCTCCGCCTCCTTCTTCGCGAGCATTACTGCTTCGCAGAAGGAGGTGACGGCCTCCCATGCCCTCTCGCTTCGTACCATGGCCTGGACCAGGGCCGGACGCGAGAGATCCCCGCCACCGATCGCCTCCACGAGGACACGGCGGTGCTCTGCCCAAGCCAGGCATACCTCCACCGTGTGCTCCACCGTGTCCTCCGGGTGATCCACGCAGTGATGACACCCGGGCGTTTCCTCCCGCCTCAACAGTGATAGCCTAGTGGTGTGACCGTCAGACTGCCAAGTCATACGTCTCGAGTTCGATCCAAGGCACGCACCTCCGACTTTTCAGATTCATGCGCGTTTTGTATCATTATCAGTTGCTTCGAAAACGGTGAAAGAACACATCGTGAGAAAACGCTTGAGAGATATTTTTCGACGGCATTTGAAGCCAAGTCAGAGGCCCAAAAACGCGGGCGGCTTTAAAACTCTGACACCAGGTTAGTCACAACCACACGAAAACCATCTTTATGCTGACGATTTGCAGCTTTATTGCCAGGCAAGTGTGGACAACATATCCGATGCGATAGAGGAGCTAAACCGGGACTTAGGTGCGGTTAAAAACTGGTCTGATCGTTTTGGGTTGGCAGTTAATCCTACCAAGTGTCAGGCTATCATTGTGGGGAGCACCCACAGTATAAGGAAGCTGAATGGCTTAACTGTGCCACCTGTAATGTTTGACAACTCAGTCATCCCATTTGGCTCCGATGTTAAGGATCTTGGTCTGCATGTTGACACATGTCTTGACTGGCGAAAGCAGGTCACGACTGTAAGTAAAAAAGTCACCGGAACGCTGCGGTCACTCTATCGGTTGAAAAACCTTCTTCCATCACACATAAAGGCAATGCTTGTACAGTCCCTAATTTTTCCCATAATAGACTATGGTGATGTGTGTTATTATGACCTGAATGCAGATCTCCTCAATAAACTTGACCGCCTTCTAAATAACTGCATTCGATTCGTTTTCAATCTTCGTAAGTATGACCATGTGTCTGCGCATCGATTGCTTTTAAAATGGTTACCCATACGTCAGCGCAGAGAGTTGAGGGCTCTGTTAATGTTGTATTCTATACTCGACAAACCCACTTCTCCTTCTTACCTGACTTCCCATGTTCAATACCTATGCTCTGCCCATAGCAAAAATCTTCGTTCTACAAACAATCGTCTTCTACGATGTCCTTCTCACCGCTCTGGTTTTATTCACTCTTCTTTCTTTGTCCAGGCGGTATTTCTTTGGAATGCGCTTCCTCTGAACATCAGGATGGCAACCAGTCGGTTATCCTTCAAGTTGAAGGCACGTGAACATATTCGTGAAAAGTTGGCAGAATCTTTGCAGCGCTGATTTGCTGGATTTGGTTTCTCCTCTACCAATCGTTATTTCTCCTGACAAAGTTTATTCGGTTTATATGTATGTATCTATGTATCTATGTATTAATAGGCATTAATTTTCAAATTTGCTAGCACTTATTTTGCACCTGCCATGTTTTGTCTCTGCACCACCCTTTTTTTTTTTTTTTTTTTTTTTTTTGGGTGGGAAATCATCAAATGACGTCTCCCGCTCTGGGTGGAGCGGGAGGGCGTGTCAGACTCTTACTGACTAAAACCCACCCGTGTTCCTTCTGTTGCCTGTGCAATGCCAGGGGGCCACGGTATCCCTTTCGGACTAATCCCGCAACCCCGGCAGGCAATGGTCTCATCGGACCCCTTCACTTGCTGACATCTCTTTGAGGCGCGCGTGGAACACAACGCGCCGTCGACCCGGGCCTGGTCTTTACCGGACGGCGAGCTACCCATTGCTCACCGTCCGCAAGCCCGCGCCTACGGTGGCCGGGAATCGGCAATCGATTCCCGACGCCCAGGGCGTCTCCTCCTGCGGCGGCTAGGGGCGTGAGGGCGCGAAATTTGCCTCTCCCTCTGCCTTGTCTCTGCACCACCCTAAGGTTGACTGGTAGAAAATGCCTCTGGCATTAAGTCCGCCTTTGTACAGTATTTTTTTTACCTGTGCATAAAGTTTTAATAAATTAAATAAATTAATAAAAGAAGAAGGCCATATACTCGCACTACGACATAAATCAATCTGCCTAGCCTTTTCCCAACTGTGTTGAGAAGGGACTGCCGATCTGACAACCGAAACCCAGTTACTGGGTAACATGACACCCCTTGGTAAGACTGGTTGTCAGACTTTTGGGCTTCTACCTATCCGCAACAACTGTAAAAGATCTACAAATGACAGTCGGGCGTGCTTTCCGAGGCACAGAGGAGGGTCTCGCTATGTAATGTATGGTCACCCATCCACGAACCGACCGCGGTAAGCGTAGTTTAACCTTCAATCAGCCCATGTGGCTGTTGTCATTTAGCCACGAAGTCAAGCACTACGACTCAAACTGTCAGCTTTGAAGGCAGTCCGTGACGTGGTTGTGCGTTGAACGTTCTTTCGACGCCTCGAATTTTATTAAAGTTGCGAGGAACGGTCTCGGTAAAACTATAGTACTGTTGCCTCAACGCTGCCGACGCGACGATTCCGAGCTCTGTGTTGTCAGATGTACAAGATTTTCATCAATTATACTTTTATATTATTAGATTCAGTTAAAACAAGTGAAACTCGATTCTTATTTCTTTAACGTTTATGGCTTTTCACTCTCATATTATTTCTGCTACAGTTTTCAATGTTTTTGTTAGTATATTGGCGTGTGCTATGCAAAATAATTGAATTTAATTTATTGTTTCGTAATGTTATTTACTTTGCATACCTTTGTACTCGTACTAAGCCTATAATCTCTTCCAAATTAATCTCTGTTCATCTGCGAAAACTACATGAAAATCCGTTCAGTAGTTCCGGAGATGTGCGCGAACAAACGAACAGACAGACAGACAGATACCGGATTCTACTGTTTTAATAAATGTGTAGATTATTTTATGCCAATAAACGTATTTTCTTTCTTTCTTTAGAGAATGTGAGTAGAAAACAATAAGAGAAAAGAAGAAGCACTCTTGTTGCACACTGAAATAACAGATTTCACGGTAAGCCCGAATGAAAAGTAAAGAAAAACAAGAAACAGGCTAATTACTTGATTCATTAAGGGCGCTGACCCTTATAGAGGCTCTTTATTTAAGGGCTCTTTTATGCTTTATTTGGGCAAATATCTTTTGTTGTTGTTTAGCCGTTTTCAATGTAGGTGGATGACCCGTAAGTGGAAATTCATGCTGATTCGTTGGTGAAAAGATGAATTAGGTAATTAATGGTATTTTATTTATTTATTTGTAGTCCTTATATTGGGATAATGTAGCTGGTTGTGGTTCAAATTCTGGTAAAACCTATAAGACTTTTAAGGAAAATATCCTAAGGAAATCTTCTTCTTTATTTTTCGTGTGGTCAGTGACTAACCTGGTGTCAGAGTTATTATGCCGCCCATGGTCGTCTGACTTGGCGTCACATGCCATCGAGAAATATCTCTCAGGCATGCCGGTTTCGTCACGATGTTTTCCTTCACCGTTCGTCAGTTCAATCCGAAAAGTCAGAGGTCGCCTGCCTAGGGTTCGAACTCAGGCTACTACACAACTAAGCATTCCGATGGTCGCACCACTAGGCAGTGATAGCCGTCAGACTGCCAAGTTGTTGTTGCCAAGGGTCCGTGTACTTTCTTGCCCGTTCTTCTCCATAGGTAAGTATAAGGTAGGTATAAGTTGGGGGATTACATCACTGATAAAAATGCTAGGCTCATTGCTGGTCCTGCTCCACAACCACAACTAATTGATTAACATTTTGAAAATACTGTTGGAGCTGCTGAAGATTGTAAGACCATCTTTGTATTGTATAAACTCAATCTCCTTTGTAATATATAATTGCATAAGCACAGGTGTGAGTACTATGTACTAAAGAGCTACCATTTACCGGGTACTATGTATTTCATTGACTTGAATGTGCCCTGGCGGCTCTGAGTATGTCATGCTCACTCAGATGTCTCGCTGATGGTGGCGCGTGTGTTGGATCATTTAGCTCCCTTCAAAATGGTTGAGCTGAATGGTGCTGATCCATGCGTCATGTTCGTGAACGGGCGCCATCAGTTGGGACTGGTCATCTCTTAGCTGCCATGGCTTATTTTAAATTATTTTAAGTTTTTCAATGATTCTTTTTTTATTTTTTTTTATTACGGACGCTTTTACGAACGTGCACGACTTTCTACATTGTTCTCACATGCATAATTTCAAAATGAATGATGTAACCAATATTTTGTATCAAATTATTGATTTAAAAGAGTGTCCGTGAATTTTCTTGTCCGTTCTTCTCCATAGGTACAACTACTACGCTTTGGAATGGGCAACTAGCTTCATATTTTTGACTGACCGACCCCTTGACCATTAATGTATGCAGTGAAATGTGATTTTGTTAATGCAATAAATTCTTTATTTATTTATTATTTGACAGTTAAAAAGTGCCTGTAAAGTTTTGAGTTGTTGTTGGAAATAAATCTTGACTTAATGGTCTGTGGTGATCAATGTTCGTTCTCTCTATGAGAACAGTTCTTTGTATTGGAACAGTTCTTTGTATTGGAACAGTTACAAGCTGGTATGTAAACCTCTTATATTTCCATTCATCATATAATATGTGCCTATCCTTTTCCCATCAGTAGCCATCAGCTTCCAGTCTAACCGGATGCAGCTAAATACCAGTATTTAACATGGACTTCCAATCTGACCTCTACAACTTAGTTACTGGGTAGCCCGATACACCTTTTTAAGACTGGTTTTCAGACTATTCCTAAATCCCTACCTGTTATAATAGTTTTAAACTATTCAAGAAGGACAACAAACAACATCATTTGTTTATAAAATAAAGTCATATTGTCCTCTTTCTTCACAACAGAAAATGTAACTATTATAAAGCTGCCCGGTCCGTTTCGGAAACGGCGCAATAATACCGAGGCAGGATTCCAACTGGTTTATTGTGGTGTCATAAATAAAGCTAGGTCTTCCTATGTTAGGGCGTGAATATACTAGAGACTAGTTTATTTAGTTTTAAAGGAAATTGTTGTGTTCTAGAATGGTCTCCTGTAGGTAGAGACACAAATCTTAAATGCAAAATGGCCTATAAAACTGTTAATTCTGTGTGGAAAATCTTTTCTCTTTTTAACTGACTTCAAAAGAGAGGTTCTCAGTCAGTATTTTTTTGGATGTTTGTAACGCGATTACTCCGCCAATTATAAATAGATTTTGATGATTCTTTTTTTGTTTGGTAGGTCATACTTTACAGGTGGTTCCATATAAATTTTTATTAACTTTGCTTGGGTAGTTTTGGCGCTTCAATAATACGTAGTTTTCACACTTAGTCTGAGTGGATGATGTTATAACAAGTTCCTGTCACTGTTATTTACATAGCTGCAGGTAGATGGTATTTGAATTTGCGTGAGGTAAGTACCACAACTAAAAATTGAAAAATAAAAACTTTTTACATGAAAAAAAAAACTTACGAAAAAAATCGGTGTCTTCGGATTACAATTTTCGTTTTTTGCTACATACTTCCGAAATTAAAGTTATTTTTCATTTTGTAGTGTTTTAAAGGTCGTAAGCATAATTAATTGACATGAAAATACTACAATTCATTCCACTATAGTAAAGGCAAAAGCCATTTTCTATATGCAGAGTAGAAACGACACCAGCTAACCTGCACCAGTTAGTTTCAAGGACGTATCTTAGGAAGTACATAAATAATAATACAATTTGTAAAGGCTTAGTAATAAAAATCTTGTGTTTAACAAACTATGCAACTTTTATTAGTATATAGATATATGATGATTACGTCGGGGTCACTTTAGAGGCACGAGGAACAGGCTGTAAAGTTCACTCATCCTCCATAGAAAACGGAGGATCCTCGGACCAGACGGGTGTCGTGCCTGCGGGCAACTGTCCAACGATTGATATCGGAAAGTTATAAATATATGTTGAGCGCAAGGTAAACTTTGTTTGCGCGATACAGGATTTTGTGTGACGTCAGGTCTTTGATGCGTAGTTCGCATGTGATGATGTAGATGCCGCCACAAGTACGCCATTCTCTATGGTAAAAGATGTAGGCCATTATCTGAAACGTATCACCTTACTTTTACACCCAATTTGTACTGCATAGGTAATCATGTTTTTACAAATAAATTATATGTTTTCTTTTTAATTGACGATTTCAGGTAACTTTTCCTGACAAGGTTTTTTTTATTATTTATTTATTAGCCTTTAAGTTGGACAAACATGAAGTCTTAGTGTAGTCGCCAGCTCGTATTATTTTGGGTTAGGTTATGTTTTGTATGTCTGTTTGCCAGTGGGCAAAGACCTCCTCCAGTCTTATCCATTCCTGTATCTCTCTGATCACTCTGCCCTATGTTGTTCCAGTGACCTGTCTGATGTCATCATGCCTCCTCTATTTCTTTGGGCGTTTTTTGAGTACTCCTGGGTAACTATTTACCCGACTACGGTGAAGCAAAAAGAGGGTTATGATTTTGACCAGTACACAGTATGGGTGTACGTATGTTCATCTGTTCTCTCATAACTTCTAAACTACTCATCATAATTTGATAAATGATAATAATCTTACAATTTTACATATTTTGTTTAGTTAATACTAACTATATTGATACTGAAAACATCCTTATAATGTCCTAAACACAACATCATACACTCTCTCACATCACCCACACACTCACACACCCACACAATCACGCATACTACACATCTACTAACATTCATCTCACATACTTAACCAAAACATTAATAATTCCTTACTATATTCTGTCAGCGCGCTTAGTACATAATTTATAAAATGTAAATGGGTGGGATCCTGGTGTCCTGAAACTTAGACCACGAGCCTAGCTTAGGCACCAGTCTCCCACAATATATACTTAACTTACCTGGATTCCCCAACTGTAAATGTAAGATAGTAGATAATCACAAAAAAAAACTGTGTAACACACAGTTTTTTTTTTGTGAAAAACTGAAAAAAAAAAAAAAAAGTCATCAAAGGCAGACAAATTAAAAATCCAGAGTCTTTGTCCGTTTGTGATGTTTTTTACCTTTTTAGTTGACTTTTTGTTGTGTTTTTTTTTGCTCTATTTGTCCTTCCCTCTAATCATGTATCCAGACCATTTCCATTTCTGGTTTTCTTTCATACCTTCGTAAATATTTAAGACATAAAAGTCACACGACTGCCAATTTATTCATCACTCATCGAAAGAATATTCAAAGACACTTAATTAAGGCTAAGAAGATCGGTGGTAGACCAGTAAACTACTTTAAACATGTAACAGCCGCGGTGATACACTAATTGATTAATGTAACAAAGTAAGTAGGTACCTAAGTGAGCGTGGAAATAATTAACGGTAATTAGAAACTGTTGGCTTTTTCCCGTAATGTGAACGTTACGGTTGTGGTTCTTACGAGGATAAGCAGGAAAGCTCTAATTTAGCGTATACAGGGTGTTTGGCAGAACGTTGAACATACGAAAATGGTAGATAGGTGGGGTCATCTGCTACTTAGTCAGCCCTTTTTTTTTTTTTTTTAATGCAAGTTAAAATTATGATTTAAGTATTTTTTACATCTTTCTGTAAGTTTGAGGACTCATAACTTTTTTTCTAGCTAACATCTGAATAAAGCAATCGTTTTATAAGAATCTGCCAACATTAAAGATTTAAAAAAAAAACCCTGTTTTACCCATTTTTAATAAAAATTACACTTTAAAGTTAAGAAAGTGATGACAGCAAAAAAATTTTTTTTTTAATATCCAGGGACCAGGGCCAAGTAAATTATGTCTGAGTAAGTAGCAGATGACCCCACCTATCCACCATTTTCGTATGTTCAACGTTCTGCCAAACACCCTGTATATTGTGATACTAGATTTTAGGTAAAAGCTTGATAAGTGTATTTTCAAGAACAAAACATTTTTTTTACTTTAATTATAATGGTTTTTTTTTTGTTTCTATTATCTGTACACTGGACGCCTTAACTAAACTTGCCCATTCATCTGCTTAGTTACGTATCTACTACGCTTTGGAATGGGCAACTAGCTTCATATTTCTGGCTGAATAACTCTTTGATTTTAACACACTTTAACTTTTGAATTCAAAAATGGTTAAATTTAAATAAATGTTTAGGTTATCACGTTAATTAAAACCACGTATTCTACATTACGTGTTTTAAGCATGCACGATTAAAATAATTAATAAAAATTTACATTCTAACCGTGGGACATTTTTTTCCGTTTTAATATTTAATTAACATCATGTTTTGCATAAATCACCTGACGAATACTAGTAGGTCAAAGCCCCGTTGCCGGCGAAGATCTGTAGGGACCTAGTTCAAATGATTCCATTCCAAATTACTTGGAATTTTCTAACAATTACAAAAAACGTGAACAAATCAAGCGAAAAATCTCCTTACGCAAAATCAAAAGACATCAGCGGGGGAATGAAAAATATCAGCGAAAAATGTTCTTACTGCTAATGATTTATGCATAGAGATTTATCCCAGTTTATGGCGCGCTTACATGCGCAAGTACCTACCTCCCACTGTCACTTGGCGTGTGCGCCGCCAAGCCGCCCGCGTGCCGCGACGTTGCCGCTTTTACAGGTAAATAAACGAATAATATCAAGGGTGGTTTATTTTGTGCCAAATTTTACGCTATTGAGATCGTTTGAAAAATTCAGTTTTCTTTTTTTAGGTAAATTGTTTATTTTATTATTATTCAGACTGATAACAACTTGTAATAACCGCTGCACTATTTAATGTGATAACCTAATCGCCACTCTGTATAGATTAATTGTTAATTTATTTTTTAATTCAATTTTTCCATTTCAATATTTTAACAATATGATTGAAGATTGATGGTTTTTTTGTAGCTAAATCAAAAAATTATCAAAAAATAAATAATACGTATGAGTACCTAATCCATTTTCATGACGCGACAACTTTGGATTGCTTCTAAGTTCTGATTATCCAAATTTTATAATAGATTGTTTTTTAAATCATTTTTTATTAAATTTGCTAATGTAAATGCCAAATTCTTTTAAAATAAAAAAACCATTAGAATGAAGAATGGCTACTAACGCTTTTTAAATAAAAAAGCATTAAGTACCCATTCTTTAAGCAGAATTCCATAATGATGGATGTTTTCAGACTAAAAAAACACCATCAAAACAACAATTCTAGCTTCAGCATGTATACAGCTTTATAAAAATAGTCCGCAACCAACTCGTATACTTTATATTATATCATTTCCTACACAGCATCGTTCCTAAGATTAATCTTTAGTAACATCGATTTTATTATGAATATATTGGGTTTTTGTTTTCTGTTAAGATAAGAACAGGCTCACTAGGTCATCGATCAACCTTGTAGGGCATTCCAACGCTACGTCCGGTACACGGTCGCCACTCCCAGAACATTTCGGCCCCATCAGCCATCTGTTCTGCGAGCAATGTGCCCTGCCCTCTGCCACTTAAGTTTGGCAATTCTTCGGGCTATGTCAGTTACTTGGTTCTCCTACAGATCTCTTCATCAGGCCGCAGAAATCCGCTGGATGCGGGAAGCACAGAATCGGTCGAAGTGGTGGTGCTTGGGGCAGGCCTATGTCCAGCAGAGGACGTCTTTCAGCTGAAATGATGATGATGATGAAGGAGGCTTCTGTCTTCCCACGGGTATTAAAACAGGTAAAGAAGGGCTCGAGAAGTGGCTGTATAACAGCCGTACGGGTAGACTTGGCACTTTGTCTTGTCGTGGATTGGTGACTAACCATTCCTTACCGGACCACTCCGTGACTCGGAAAGCATGTTAAGCCGTTGGTCACGGCTGTCATTCGACACATCTTTGACAGTCGTTACGGGTTGTCAGAAGCCCGAAAGTCTGACAACAGGTCTAACCAAGGGGTATCGTATTACCCGGTTACTGTGTTGTGGAGGTCAGATAGGCCTTACCAAGGGGTATCGTATTACCCAGTTACTGGGTTGTGGAGGTCCCGGTTATCATTCGTAGATCATTGAAAGTCGTGTCGTGATCAGAGGAACTGGCTATTTTGCCTCCTCTAACTGCCAAAACACAACAATGCTATTAACATCGTTGTTATAGCGACAGACTTAGATAAGATGAAGTAGCTAGCCAGGCGGACTTAGAACAAGGCCTGCCACTAACCAAACCGAGCAAGAGAAAATTTTGCCCCCGGGACACGGGACCTCTGGGTCTGAGACAAGTGGTCTAACCACTAAACAGAGGCGGAAAAAAAGGGTCAATACTGTGATGATGGCTGATAGAGTTGACTGTGTATGGAAGAAGAATAATGTTGCTTCGGCCTCGAATAAATTAAATCTCATTCTACTGCCTTTTCCCAATTTATTTGGGGTCAACGCAACATCTTCCTTATTTCCACACTTCTCTATTATTCCTCAGTAGTCTTTCTAGCCATATCTTCTTTCACGCAGTCCATCCATCGTTTATTTGGTCTCAAATAAATTTTATAAATAAAAACTTTTTAATTTAAAATTTGAAATCCGTAGAATCTTAGTACTACGTAATTTAAAAAAAAAACGTATTATTGAAGCTTACTCAAAAACTACCCAAGTAAAGCTAATAAAATTAATATGGAACCACCTCTAAAGTATGACCAACCAAACAAACAAAAAATCATCAAAATCAATTCCTAATTGGCGGAGTAATCACGTAACGAAAATACAAAAATAAATGATACTCCCCCTTTTTGAAGTCGGTTGAAAAAAAGAAACAGATAATTAAAGAAAATGGAACACAGTACAACAAAATAACTACATTCGTTCAATGTTTCATAATACTTATTGATTAAAGTATAAAACACATCGCTCCAAAGGAAGTGGTTACATTTTTATTATCATTACGGCTTGCAACTGGTTCACGGGCAGCAGAGGTTGTGGTACAAGGTATGGAGTGGCGAGGTTTTACTATATAACTTGAACGTGATGGAGACTAACGGACCTTGGAGAGAGTGCAAGTTTAAATCCTGACAAGTATAATTATCATTCTGACTTTATCAATTTCATATATTTCGTTCTGTTCAAGTATGATTTTTGGAGTTGCAAAGACTTCTGGATATTTTTTGATCCTGGTGTAGTTATTGATCCGAATAAATATTGAGCTTCAAGATATTTGTTTCCCACATAGGTAGGTTCCATCCATAATTATTAGATTTGTGATTGTAAATGCACCTATGATACAAAAATACGCAATGTATGTATCGTATTAAGATAACATAGTTATTATAAAAGCGGTTCATAACTGCCTTACTAGGAATATAACCATTAGGACACTCCGACCAAATAGGTCAGGTTAGAACTGTGACCAGTTACGCTACGTTGAAATTGGTCGCGGTAACAAAATTAGGGCACTCCGACTATTATGACTCGCTTTCATATAACTATATTACGGTATATAAGTAACTATATCCCTAAGGATATAACTATATCACGTTTTCGACCGTCTTACTGCGACATATATACAAATTATACAACTTACCTACATCGTGTTTTTAATTGACTTCTAAAAAAGAAAATTCTCAATTTGTAGGAATGTTTTTTTTTTTTAAATAGAAGTCTTCTCATCATAATGAAGAAAGATATTATAAATAAACTTGGGCATAAGGGTTTGGAATTGCAGTGAACAAACGTAGAAATCAACGTTCTAGACGACGAATGTAGCGCTGCATTGAGTACAGTTACAGTAAGTTAGATTGATAAAAGAAAGAAAGGAAACATATACATACATTTATTTAGCACAGACTAAAAAGCAAAACCTATCAAATAAAAACTAAAAACTGTGATGTAAGAAATTGCAGTGGAGTGTGCCTCAAGGCTGCGCCAAAAAGGCCCAGTTCAGCAAAAATGCCAGACAACTAATAAGTGCCTGACGCTGATTTTCAACTGCACCTGAAGTGTGAGGTGACGGATGTAAATCAGTTTTATAATGTGTGTATGCACAAATAAATAAAATAAATTCGAGTCAGAAAAAAATTATAATGAATATTGCAAGTACATAAGATAGTGTGATAGTGCATAAAATTGCAAAACAAAACAAAGGTCTGATAAATAAATGAGACGGACGCATGATAGACCATGGTTATTATGTAAATAAAGATATCCTTCGAAACCAGTCAGAACATAAAACCTGTTTTAAACGATGCCAGACTTCTACGTTCCAACACATTGTCACCGTCAACACGTTCTCATTGTCCGTGCACTTAGTGTCTAAAAGAAATCCTAAACTTAACCTGAGCGTCCTGTTCATTAAAGTATCCACAATAGCAACGCTTATAACTTGCAGCTACTGTTAATGTTCAAACCGGTCTCAGTCGCCACGAGAATGGAGTAGTGAATGGAAAGGAAGCCAACGGTTTAGCGACTCGGGATGCTGTTACACCGGAGTGTAATATAGTAATAAAATATGGTGATTAAGGGGGTCAATGATTTGATGAAGAAATTGTTTTTCTATTTCGTAATAACCAACACTACCCATGGAACACAGTAATTAAAAAATGGTTGATGATAACGAGAGAGACGTACGTTCTCCGTCATATTTATTTTATGCCTGGTCTAAAAAAGTGATCTAGGGCAAAAAAAATGTGTTTGTGCTAGGGTTCTAAAACTGGCCAATGGCCTATTACGTGGACAGTAACATCCACGGCCCAGGGCGTACAAATTAAATACAAAGGGGATTGCTAATGTGTTTCGACCACAGATTTTACGGCTATCAATTTCCACATAAAATGAATACAAATAATTTCAAACAATGTGACGTTTTATATGAAATTGATTCCTTTAAATGTTACTATAACTTATGATACAATGAATTCTTACTATTAATAAGACTTTGTCATAGAAAATATTTTGAGATTTTTTATAGCACTCTCATTTTAGCATGGCTTAAACAAATTCAGAATTTAATATACAAAGTCTGTTTACAATAAAGGTTTATATACAATTTCCAACCATCAAAAATGTATGCATATATAAAGCAAAAATTACGCTTCAGTGTAACAGCGTCCATCGTGAGATTCATTCACAAGCCGACGAGTTATAAATTAAGGTGTAGTGTGTAATACAATGTTCTTTTATTTTCTTATTTCTTGGAACTATCGACAAACAGGTTGTTCGCTACAACAAGGCTGGTCATTCAAAACAGTTTACGTACCTCATGATAATACGAGCTTTATGTAAATCGGATCAAGAGAATGGAACTGGGAAATAAATGAAAATAACTGGTGAATCTTTAATTATAATTATTTTAATTTTAATTATTTAATTAGGAAAGTATAGGAATAGATTATAATAAATAATTCAAATGACAAATCGGTTAATACTTACTATATAATCTATAACAAAGGTAAGATGCTTGATTTTACCTAAATAATTATAGTAAAAAACTACAATGAGAGCCAGTCGTTAGATTATAAGACCGAGTAATTTAAGGTCTTTTTAATTTTATATGAATTATTCATAAAAATAATTAAAAAAACAGGAAAGGGACTATCATTAATTAAAACTTAAAAATCCATCTTTAGAATCCTCCAAAATCATATCAATCACCATGACGTCAGCCTGTGTATGACCACTTGTAATAAAAGGTATAACACTATAATCGATAACCCTAAGGCCTTTAATCCCAAATACGTTTAATCTACTATCTATCACAGTGCCCATAGAACATGTACTGGTATCATGGTATGTAGTTCCCATTATAGCTAAAGGCATAGCATTTCCAATAAGTTGGTCCAAATGGTTGTAAGAATTTGCACTCTTGCAAATCAGGTTAAATTAATTCCACACCAAAATTTTTGAAGACAGTCTTTACTATTGATTGAAATCTTCAATACGTATTGCTACATCGTCTAAATCTTCTTCTTGAGAATAATAATAATACTAGGCTTCTACTAGTATTATTATTTGCGAATTTTTATAATTTCCATTTTCCAATACCACATGAACTTTAGATTTTGGATGCAATAAAACTAGCTTTGTAAGAATTACTTCACTTCCTTTGGTAGCAATTGTTTATCGATTGACAGAGCTCATTTTTAAATGAATAATTTACAGAACACAGGGATAACATTTTGTTAGAATCACTTAGTAAATGTAATATAATTCAATTATTGGTAATCTGGATATGTATGTGACTTACCAAAAGCTGCATTTCCTAAAATCATAGGAAGAGGATATTTGTGTAGATCATCAGGGGGAGATTTTATGTTTTCAATATTCAATTTGTATACTAAAATTACTTCTAAGTGGTCCTGATAATACGTTCTAACTGGCAGGTTAGATTTAACAGGAATGTTATAGCCTTCCAAGTCGTCTTTAGGTCATATACCGGATAGCATTAGTAAATGAGGAGATTTGATTGCTCCAGCTGATTATTTCTCTTTCTGCTTTAATGGTTACTAAGTATCTTCTCATTTTTTCACTGTAATAACTCCCACCGCTTTGTCTACTTCAACCATAATTTTAATTACTTCTGTATCTTTAAGTACATGTAAGTTATTAAGATATCTTGCGAGACTCTAATAAGCATAAGCCATACTTTGTAAGCATTTTTTATCATAAACATAGGTTCATAATATCCTAAAGTTTTAATCCTATTTGCATTTAAGAGTATATTATAACCAGCTTTTTTGAAAGCTTTTAAATATTTCAGACTGAATATATTACCTTGTTTACGTATTCCTACATTTCCTTTATATCCATTGTCTAATATAATATAATATCTTTATTTCCCAAAAATACAGATAGAGAACATCTACATAAAACATGGTATATAAGAGAATTCCAAAATTGTTCATCATGTAAACGCTCAGATTTCTAGATATAATATATGGTAAAAGATTTTCATAGTTCCATGCTTCGTCGTTCACTGCTTTTACCCAAGAGTCGTAGTCGTGAGGATCACCTCTTATGTAGAGGAGATTACCAAGACTTCTGCTTCTTCCCAACATCCTTCCAAGTTCTATAATTTTCCTTTTACACTATTGTGCTGTGTATGCATCGTTGATGGTCGTAAAATTCCAGTCGTGTTGTGAATTTGGTAAGTAGGAATATGGGCCAGGGCACTGAAAATTAAAATATTTTTAATTGTATAACTTACAGTTTGTAATAATTGCAATAACTTGTATACGTGCATATTCACTGCCGGGAAAATGAAAATGCTCATTACTCAGTAGATTTAATGTTATTAATTAATTGTTAATCCAATTAAATGTTCCGACTTTCATACGTAAATGATATGTAATGTCACGCTTTTTTCCCATTACATTACTTATTTTGTTACTTTCATGGTCTGGTTACATCTGGTTATATAATGTGAGCACTGGTTTAAAATCATTGTGGCATGTATTTACATATGATTCGGGTTTTTATTTACTGACCAACTTCTAATGATAGCTTATCAATCAATCTGCCTAGCCTTTTCCGAAATTATGTATATCTATGTTGGGGTCGGCTTCCAGTCTAACTGGATGCAGCTGAATAACAGCCACATCAGCAGCCTCATCAGCCTATCTGACAGCCACAACCCAGTAACTGGGCAATATTCCTTGGTAAGACTTTCGGGCTTCTGAAGACCTTTACCAACGGTCAAAGATCCACGAATGACAGCCGGGACCAATGGCTTAACGTGCTTTCCAAGACACGGAGGAGTCTCGATATGTAAAGATGGTCACCAATCCTCAGACCAACCCCGGCAAGCAAAGCTTAACCTGATGGATCGACCCCTTTTTTTTTTTTTTTGGGTGGGAAATCATCAATTGACGTCTCCCGCTCTGGGTGGAGCGGGAGGGCGTGTCAGACTCTTACTGACTAAAACCCACCTGTGTTCCTTCTGTTGCCTGTGCAATGCCAGGGGGCCACGGTATCCCTTTCGGACTTTCCCGCAACCCCGGCAGGCAATGGTCTCATCGGACCCCGTCACTTGCTGACATCTCTTTGAGGCGCGCGTGGAACACTACGCGCCGTCGACCCGGGCCTGGTCCTTACCGGACGGCGAGCTACCCATTGCTCACCGTCCGTACGGTGGCCGGGAATCGGCAATCGATTCCCGACGCCCAGGGCGTCTCCTCCTGCGGCGGCTAGGGGCGTGAGGGCGCGAAATTTGCCTCTCCCTCACGCACTCCGCCTCCTCCTTCGCGAGCATTACTGCTTCGCAGAAGGAGGTGACGGCCTCCCATGCCCTCTCGCTCCGTACCATGGCCTGGACCAGGGCTGGACGCGAGAGATTCCCGCCTCCGATCGCCTCCACGAGGACACGGCGGTGCTCTGCCCATGCCGGGCATACCTCCACCGTATGCTCCACCGTGTCCTCCGGGCGATCCACGCAGTGATGACACCCGGGCGTTTCCTCCCGCCTTATCCGAAACAGGTACCTCCCGAAACAGCCGTGTCCGGTGAGGACCTGCGTCAGGTGGAATGTGAGGGCGCCGTGGCGCCTCTCCAGCCACTCCTCAAAGAGGGGACTTATCGCCGTAATAGTGGCGTGCCCAGCACTGGGTTGCGACAATCGCACTCTCCATGCCGCTATGAGATCCCGTCGGAGCTCTGTCCGCTGTGCCGTGATTTCTCGCAGCATCGGAGTCAATATGCGCGAGGACTTTTGCCTCCAGATCCCATGGCGGCAATCCGGCAAGGAGGCTCGCCGCCTCACCGGAGACCGTGCGGTATCCCCGGACCAGCCGGGTGGCCATGACCCTCTGGGTCGCGTTCAACCTGCGGGCAGGCCGCCGCCTCATCGAACGCGCCCACACCGGTGCCCCGTACAGGGCCATGGACCGCACGATCCCCGCGTATAGCCTCCGGCAGGAGGCGTTTGGACCCCCTAGATTGGGCAGGAGCCGCTTCAAGGCAGCCCCGGCCCGCTCCAGTCTGGGAGCCAAACGTCGGAAATGCTCCACGAAGTTCCACCGACTGTCGAAGACGAGTCCCAGGTACTTCATCGTCGACTCGACGCCGATGTGAACCCCTCCTACCGTTATTTGGGAACCCGACGGTGGCGCGTTCCGAGGACCATGAAAACACATGGCCTCGGACTTGTGCAAGGCCACCTCGAGTCCCAACTGCCGGATTCTAGCTACGATTGTCGCAACCCCGTGTGTCGCTAGTTCGACCGCCGCCTGATGCGACCTCCCCTGCGCCAGGACCAACGTATCGTCAGCGTAACAGACGACGCTGACGCCACTGGGGAGGTCGGCGCGATGGATCGACCCCTGCGGTGGTTATTACTTAGCCACGAGCTCCTACATATATGTCAGATAGGCAGACGCTCCATGTAAAACATGTTAGACTGGTAGCTGACCCCAATATGGTTGGGAAAAGGCTAGGCAGATTGAGATTTTTGTGACATAGGTCTCACTAAACGACGCGCGCTTTTCTTATGGAAACAGTATACAAATATGCCGTGAATGTGTGTGTAAGCACAGGAGGTCTCGGTACCGGGCGAGACAATGGCGAAGTTGCAAGTGTGTGTATGTGTTATATGCTGACGCTACTCGTCTTAACTGTATTATTGTTAGATAACAGTATATGACTTCATTATAATACAATAACAAAACTTCGAAAAAAGATATCATTTCAACTGCCTCGTTGTGTTAGTGGTGCTGAGCATCGTCTTGGGTTTGATTCCTAGGTCGAGTAAATTGTTATTGGTTTTTCCTATCTGAAATTTCTCAGTAGCAGCCCGGACTCGGATTGACAACAAACCCGTTAATGACAATAGGGTCACACCCTATTACATGGGACTTAAAAATAACGGGAGAAATATGAGTGAACAATAGGAACACCTCTGCCTAACCCTTTGGAGAATACAGGCGTGATGTTATGTTATTATTATCAACGTTGTTTCAATCAAATTGATTAGGTTTGAAAGCCATCAAATAAGCTTATGTCAATTTGATTAAATTAACCTTTTCAAGGAGACACGAGGCAGGAGTTATACGTCACACAGAACACGTGTTTATAAGCTTCTGAAGCTTTAAAACCAAGGTCAAAAAAGCTTACGATTAAATCCTATGCGTTTTATATTGTATTGTTATGTATTGAGCTGAATTAAAGTATGTATGTATATAAGTGGCACGTGGCAACATTTTAAGAAGTTAAGCAACGGTTGCCGCGGTCTGTATAGTTGTTGAAAATACTGTTGGAGCTGCTGATTTTAAGGCGACATTTTCCGGGCCTGTGGGCCTTTGAAACGCTACCTCCGCCTCCCCCTAAGGGGGAATGACGTATTTATTTACGATTCACTGCCGATCATTTCGCGAAAAATACATGCCACAGCATAAAATATTTGCAGTTGACCAACTGAACTAGTTTTTCTTAGGTTCGATTTTTTTCAATAAGTTTACATTTTATGGGACTAAGGTACGGTGTAGTGAACTAAAATGATTACTTAAAATGTCCTGTGTACCTAATGGGCGTTTTCACATTAATAGATAACGACACCAGCCCGATACCGATATGTCGGCAGCTATTATACCGACATCGATACAATTATTATCGGCCCAATGATATTGGTAACCATCGCGACGCACCAAACAATGTGGTTGTTTGGTGCGTCGCGATGGTTACCTACTAAGTATCGACGTCTTGAAGTCGGCAGTGCGAAAAAGTGTGTTCAAGTGACAAAATGCCGTTACTCTCACCGCACTGTGTCTTCGCCGATAGATATCGTACCTATATCGGTGTCGGTCGCTGTCTGCGACGATATAGGTGACAATAGCAAGACAATGTAAAAGCGTTTGGTAGGCACTAAACGTATCCGATCATCTGACCTCCGATATAGTGTCGATGTCGGGTCGGTGTCGTTATCGGCTAATGTGCTGTGTTGTGACAGTCAATTCATTTTATTAATTAAAGAAACAACATTTTTACCTTTTGATATAGTGTTATGGGATAGTTCGTAGAACGTACACAGAAAAACATGAAGTTTAGGCCTCTTCTGTCATCTATGATTTAATAAAAATCAATATCTATGGTTAGGTGACTGTTAATGAGAAATCCCGTGTACAAACTGCACACGGGATTTTTTTAGTGATAGTTAGGTAGTCATGAATAATCTGTAAGAATCCATAAGTATATCAGTGTTGTGACATTAGGTATTATATGAAGGAACGCAGGCGTTTAATAATACACTTAAAATGAAAAACTTGCAAGCAATGGGAAATTTCTACTGAAGGCTGCGCGTTTAGACCTCTGCAGGGCTAACATGACAAGCGCGAGAAAGCTCTTTTTCTAGTTTTGTCGAAATTTGTCTACGATTCTGACGTCATTCTAATCCCTAACATGACCGTAAACGACGAGATTTCTCGAAAAAGGCACTTTGACACTTCTATATGTCGCGACGTGAAACCGATATTGCAAGTTATTAAAAACAAATTATTTTTATGATAGCAACATCGGCTTGAGATTCCGTTTCATTCATTCAATGGTGCCGATTCTCTTGTCACAAATGCCTCTAAACTAGACTAAAAATCACCAAAATTTAGATTATTCTTGTCAACCGACAATTTTCCATTCTGAAATAGACTAAGTGACACAACCTAACTATATTTTAGTTTGACGGCACTGAGCTATTAATATAGTGAAAATGGCAATTTTGCTGTTCAGAATTTTACGTTCTTCACCTAAAGTTTAGATTGTCTAAGTATTTAATCGCGATTAAAAAATGAACTAAAATTCACACCAACACCTCGACGGCGCAAAAACAATAATGTCTTTTTTTCTTTTCTCTTGCTTATATCTCGAAAATGGTGTGTCCTATCGCAAAAATAATGAAAAATTCGACCCCCTTTATGAAACCCATAAACCCCTAACAACATGTAGGTAGGTAATATTTTTTCATATTTTCCATACAAAAAACGAAAAATTCCATATAAAACACGTCGTTCCAATATAAACAAACTTTCATCTTTATTTCTTCAGGATTTTAATTAAGTTGAATGGGCTAAAAATGGTCGTACTGTTTCGCTTATACTGTGACCATATTTTTTTGTTTTGGATGTTTCCCACCACTCATGAAGATTCGTAAATATTGACAGCTATACATGAAGTAACAATTGCCGTACTTTATTGCCAAGTGACGTACCTACTGCTACAGCTATAATTTATCGAATCTATTATTTTAGGACATCGACATTTTAGAACGACTTTTTATCGTATACAGAAGTGTCGTATACGATATCGTAACCAGTGACTTTTTGTATTCAAAACTGAAAATTGTTCATACTGAGCCAATACGATACAATCACGGATTCAAGAAAAAATTGTGTTGCTGGCTCAGCTATTCAAAAAATATAATTACGATTTTTATCGTGTTCTATACATTTGGTCATGTTAGTATAGCACTTTTGTTCGAAACAGCATTTTTTTTCTAATTTTAATTGTTCTTGACAGAGTGAAAATTGTTTTAAATTTTTTTTATACAACCGACAACCGGACCAATTGTATATTTATTAATATAGAATATGATATTAGCAAAGACAGTTCGGTGGAGAGTAAATATTGTAACATGGATGAATCTGATAAAAAAATCTTTAAAAAAACTTCTTCATAAACGACTATAAAAAATTATATAAGACTCGCACTTGACTATAATTTTTTCGATAATAATTTGTAATGTGTCTAACACTATTGTAAGATGACAATTAAACGTCATCATATCGCATAGAAATAATCACACTTTCGAAAACATTAATATGAATTAAAACTATATTAAAATTACGAAATATTTTTTCTGAGTTGTCGCAATTTCATCTAATGTGTTCTTCATTTATTTGATTTTTTTTTAACAACTGCAGAGAGAGCGTATTTAAAAAAAAATTGACACAGGTCCACCCTCGATGACGTCCCGCAGGACTCTGAGCGCGAGCCGATTTAGCCCGATTTACTATATTTGGTTTTTTTTTAAAGATTTTATTTGCTGTTACATTAAAATAAATCCATAATCCCCTAAAGTCTTTTATGGTGAACGTATAGACGAAATTTGATTGAAATTGCTTTAATTATAATCGAATAAAACCATTTTTTCTCATAAAAAATCGTTCTCACATTATAATTATACATTCAACATTCATGATGTAACTAGTATATTGTAAGAATGTAATTCATAAAAGTATCCATGGAGTTTCTTGACGTTTCCACAAGAACTTAATACTCTTTGGAATGAGCAACTAGCTTTATCTTGCTGACTGACTCTTTTAACAATTCAAAAGTGAAATGAAGTGTAGGTATGTAAATAGTTTAATTGAAACAAATGCATTGGGTTTGAGTTGCACCGCAGTCAGGTGGATATTTGCCACTAACAGCATCGCCGACATTACAGAAACAACGCTGAAATGCGTCTGTAATTCAGGGACTCGAGGCTATTTAGCCATAAAAGCTGAACAGGTTAATCTAAGGTTAAGTTACACTTCCCTCGGTTTGTGGATGGGTGACCATCAATTACTTAATAAGACCCCTCCATGCCTCGGAAAGCACCTAAAGTCATTTGTAGATCATTGACAGACGTTACCGGTAGTTAGAAGCCCAAAAGTCTGACAACCAGTCCTACTGAGGGATATCATGTTACCAAGTAACTGGGTTGTAGTGTACAGGTAAGATAGACAGTCGTTCAGCTGCATTCGGTTAGACTGGAAGACGACCCCAATATAGTTGGAAAAAGGCAGATTGATGGCTTACTGAACCCCATTTTCCTCATGTACAGTACAACTATTTTCTTAATGTCACTCGGCAAACTTCGTGTTTCGTCAGTCGTCGGATTTCTAGCTACTGGGCAAAGGTATCTCCTTTTTTTGAGGTGTTACATCTTTCCTCTCGCTTTTCTGCAATATACGGGTGTGATCGTGTATCGTGAAAAGGTAGTTAGTTAAGGAAGTTACCCGTCAGATGGTATAAACCCATTTTTCGAGAGGTTGGTACTGTGAGGGTTTGACCTCACAGAGGGTTATTAGCTATGAATTAAAATATGCGGAGGTACTTTAAGTCGTCCAGAGGACCGCTGTATTTCAAACTCTCAAGTAATTACAATATTAAGAAACACGCTTGCACGAGACGGAGCCCTAACCCGATCTGTCACAGAACAAAATGAAAATAAATAAATAATAATAATAATCAACACGTAAATATTCAAAACTAATTCTATATTTAAATTTTAGAATGTCGGCCAGTCATACATACTGCCAGCCATTAAACCTCTACAGTACTGTCAACAAAGATCTCAGATGTTAGCATCGTATGCGACTACTGTAAGACTAGCTCGTTTTTAGGGTTCCGTAGTCAACAAGGAACCCTTATAGTTTCGCCATGTCCGTCTGTCTGTCTGTCTGTCTGTCCGTGGTTTAGCTCAAAAACTATTGGTACTAGAAAGTTGTAATTTGGCATGAGTATACAAGTTAATGACGCCAAAAAAGTGGTAAAATAATTAAAAAAAAAAAACAATCATTTAGGGTACCTCCCCTACATGTAAAGTGGGGATGATATTTTTTTTTCGTCCTTCCCATAGTGTGGGATATCGTTGGATAGGTCTTTAAAAAATATTAGGGGTTCGATTAAGTAAACCGTTCGTGACTTATCAAGCTTTAAAGTACTAATTTTCGTTAGAGTCAAGTGTCCCCCCCTCTACCAACTAAACGGTTGTAGTTAGAAATTCAAATGTCACGGCATTAGTACTTATATATAACGAAGTTTAAAGGAAAACTATCACACTTAAGTGGGCTTCACAAGTTTACGAGTAATAATCGACCAACTTAAATTTGCGGTTGCAAAAACATGTTCTCCCATATATTCCGTATTATTATGTTTTTCAATTACAAAGTTAAGTTTGTTCTTACGATAAATTCATTCCAACTACGGAACCCTTCATTGTGCGTGGTCCGACACGCACTTGGCCGGTTTTTTTAAATTAAACCGTCAAAATTAAAATTTTATTTTAAAAGCTAGAACAAATATGCTCTAAGGCAGTATTAACGACAATCCTTCAACATCCTCCTGACTTTATCCCAATTTATTTGTGGTTGACGTAACATATTTTCAAGTTTCCGTAACTCAACAGAAAAAACCTTATAGGATCACTTCACTGTCCGTCCGTTAGTCTGTCAAGACCCTTTTTCTCAGAAACGCGTGGAGGTATCAAGTTATTATTATTATTATTTTTGCATGGAAAATCATCAAATAACTTCTCTCGCTCTAGGCGGAGCGGGAGGGCGTGTCAGACTCTTACTGACTAAAACACACCAATGTTTCTTCAGTTGCCTGTACGTTGCCAGGGCACGGTATCCCTTTCGGACTTCCCCGCCACCCCGGCAGGCATCAGTTCCATCAGACCCCTTCAGTTGCTGACATCTCTTTGAGCCGCGCATGGAAAACAACGCGCCGTTGATTCGGGCTTGTTCCTTATCGGACGGCAAGCTTGCCCACCGTCCGCAAGCCCTCGCCTACGGTGGCCGGGAATCGTCCTGCGATTCCCAACGCCCAGGGCGTCTCCTGCGGCGGTTAGGGGCGTGAGGGCGCCAAGTTTGCCTCTCCCTCACGCATTCCGCCTCCTCCTTCGCGAGCATTACTGCTTCGCAGAATTAGGTGACGGCCTCCCATGACCTCTCACTACGGAGTGTACGGACAATGGCCTGGACCAGGGCCGGACGCGAGAGATCCCCGCCACCGATCCCCTCCACTAGAACACGGCGATGCTCTGCCCAAGCCGGGCAGACCTCCACCGTATGCTCCAGCCTGTCCTCCGGGTGATCCTCGCAGTGATGACACCCGGAAGTTTCCTCCCGTCTGATACAAAACAGGAACCTCCCAAAACAACCATGTCTGGTGAGGACCTGCGTCAGGCGGAAGGTGAGGACGCAGTGGCGCCTCTCAAGCCACTCCTCAAAGAAGGGACTTATCGCCGCAATAGTGGCGTGCCCAGCACCGGGTTGCAACAATCGCACTCTCCATGGTGCCATGAGATCCCGCTGGAGCTCTGCTCCGCTGTGCCATGATTTCTCGCGGTAGCGAAGTTACGCCCCAGCGTTTCACCTCCTCGCGCCACTCCCAAAAGTGCGCGAGGATTTTTGCCTCAAGATTCCATGGTGGCAATCCGGAAAGGAGGCCTCACTGGAGACCATGCGGTATCCCCGGACCAGCCGGGTGGCCATGACCCTCTGGACGCGTTCAGCCGGCTAGCTGGCCGCCGCCTTAATGAACGCGCCCATACCGGTGCCCCGTAAAGGGCCATGGACCGCACGACCCCCACGCAGAGCCTCCGGTGGAAGGTGTTTGGACCACCTATAATGGGCAGGAGCCGCTTCAAGACAGCCCCGGCCCGCTCCAGTCTGAGAACCAAACGTCGAAAATGAAAGAAAATAATAAATAGAAAGAATACAAAATAAAAAGTGTAAAAGTTCGTTGCATAATACTAGCAGGAATTTGTGCCTCGCGGCTACTCCAAATAGGCCCAGTTCAGCATTAATGCCCGACAACTAGTGCCTGACGCTGGTTTTCAACTGAACCTGAAAGTGTGAGGTGACGGATGTAAATCAGTTTTATATGCTGCAATGTGTGTATGTATACATAAATAAAATAAATTTGTGTAAGATAGTAATTTTTTAATAGGAGATCCTAGATAGGGCGTGAGAATGAGAAAGAAACATTCTCACCAAAGTAACTGTATAACAGCAGTTATTTACATTATCGTGCAACATTATCCGACAGAAACACTGCGAGGTACATAAATATCATATAATTGATAAATTTAGTGTGACCATATACAGCTTCCGTTGCGCATCTATGAGGTACTGCCGTAAGCGTCGTCTAAATGCTCCACAAAGTTTCACCGGCTAGGCGGCTGTCGAGGACGAGTCCTAGGTACTTCATCGACGACTCGACGCCGATTTGAACCCCTCCTACCGTTTTTTGGGAACCCGATGTTAGCGCGTTCCGAGGACCATGAAAACACATGGCCTCGGACTGGCCACCTTGACTCCCAATTGCCGAATTCTGACCACGACTGTCGCAAGCCCGTGTGTTGCTAGTTTGGCCGCTGCCTTGTGCAACCTCCCTTGCGCCAGGACCAACGTGTCGTCAGCGTAACAAATGACACTGACGCCACTAGGGAGGTCGGCGCGCAGCACCCAGTCGTATCCAATGTTCCACAGACGCCAAGACGACCCCACCCCGGACCACAGCATCCCCCGTCGTGCGGGCTCGCACGCGCATGATGGCGTCCACCGTAGAGCGCCCCCTGCGAAAAACAAACTGGCTCTCCGCCAAATCCGGCCCCACCCGCACCAGCCACCCAACGAGGCGGTCTGCAATGAATCTTTCAAAGCGCTTGCCCACCTCGTCGAGCAGCACGATGGGCCGGTAAGCGGACGGAGAGTCCGCAGGGCGCCCCGCTTCTTGATGAGGACCGGTTTCCCCGTCTTCCAACGAAGGGGGAACTGGCCCCTCGTACCACCGCTCTCATCTCATTTGTAGGTCTTTGTTCCCTTGGAATCCTAAAAAAATCAAGCTTATAAGTCTACCCAATAAAAAAATACGGCCATTTATGCGATTTATTGTGACACTTGTATTTCCCGTTGATCGATAATCATGAAATTTGGCAGGAAGCAAGGTCTCACAGCACAAATAAAGGAAAAGTTCCGAAAATTTATATATATAATATATATATTACTAACTCACATTTGCAGTTGGAGAATTGACCGTGACGATGCATGGGAGAACATGTTTCTCAACTACAATGTTAGGTTTGTTTTTGGGATAAATTCATCGTAACTACGGAACCCTTTATTGTACTTAGTCCGACACGCACTTGGCCGGTTTTTTTTCTTCCATACTTCTCTATTAGCCGTCTCAGTAGTCACCTCCTTTCTAGCCAATCATCGTTCACACAGAAAATCCATCGTTCCTCGGTCTTCCCTTGCTTGTATACTCAAGTTAATGTTTCATTAGAACTAATAGACATCTTCAAGTAACCAGTAAACTTTTATAACGTCCACAATCAATAAACGATCAGTATACTTCACAGCCTTTCCCTAAATATTTATTAGTAACAAATACCTTAAGTTTGAACCCCAAAATAATTATTGTGGCCTTTGCCCGATGACCGGGGTTGACCCAAAATCAATAGAGGTTTATGTATCCCGGAACTACTCAATGTGTGTTAACCGTAACGCTTACGTTTACGTTACGTTATGTTAAGAGTTTGAAATTCATGAAGTGTATGCTCTGTTCCAAAAGTAGCTGATTTAAATGTAAATAAATAGATCAGAAAATGTACCTGTGGATGTCAATTTGTTAGTGCCACTTCAAATTGAATGCTTTGATTTCATTATTTGAATACATAAACCCGAAATTATGATTTTAACACATTGTAAAGATGTTTTTCATTTGTCAATTGAGGCTGGTTTTATAACCTCAAGAATGATTTTTCAATCACAAATTAATAATGTTATTCAAACAATAGTTGTTATAAAAACTGGTGAGATATTTGCGTAAGTATTTAAACAGAACCGGGTTTGTTTACACTTCTATCAGATACTTCTGGAACAGACATAAGTGGAATATAGTTAAGGATATCATAAGGATGGGATGAGCTATTTTTTTTGGGAATGTAATGTGATTGCTAACTTAATATTCTTAGTTACCTTCAAACAGACGAATGCAACATCTTCGCGACGAGATTATGTTCTCTTTTTCCGCTTATGTCAGAAACAAGTCTTACAGCCTCAAAGCCTATAATTAATATGTGGATACAGCTCAGATAACAACATCTGCCTAGCCTTTTGAGGTCAGCTTCCAGTCTTACCAGATACAGCTGGATATCAGTATTTTACATGGATCGACTGCCCATCTGGCTTCTAATCAGCTACTGGGTAACACGACACCTGTTGGTAAGACTGGTTGTCAAACTTTCGGTCTTCTGACTACCCGAAAAGAACAATAAAACCCAAATTAAATCCATTGATTGGGCCAATCATATTTTCTTTGTTTGTATAACTTTGTCATACTTAACTAACTTTAAGAATAATATTCATTCAATAACTTTTAAGATTATGTACATATTGTTACTTAAACATAACATAAATTACCAGCCTACATACTACATGGGTAGGTACAGTCAGCTTCTAAAAGATGTACATGACATAGATAATAATTCATTTGGTTGCATCCTTTTGTGGTCCATAATACTGTATAATAGTGAAGCTACAAATAAGTACCTACCCAATGTAATAATTATGTTTGTTTTTCATAAATATAGTACTCTCTACCACAATATTTGTGAAAAAAAAACAAAACATAATTACATTTTGTAGGTATTTAAATGGGTTAATTTAAATCTGCCCCTCCACTAATTGTTGCATACATATTTCTAAATGTTTGTACAAATATTTTAGTGGTTGGGAGTGCAGTTTTTAATTGGACGTTGTCTTATAGTATTGTGTCAGTGTGTATAGTCACAAAACAAATTACACATTGCATAATCAGCCTACATTACAGCCTATATATTATATATAATAAATTATATATTCATTACATAGTGTATTATATACATCATGAATGTTAATTTTGTATTTGTAACCTTAGAGATTATTTTCAATAGATTGTATCCTATCGTTAATCTGTGAACAGCGCTGTGGGCTGCCATATTGTCTATATGTTTGGTGTATTTCTTGTTTCTATGTTTTATATTGTAAAAAAAATGTTGTTAAAAAAATAAAAAATACATTATAACGTTCCCACTACTGGGACCAAGGCCTCCTCTATGTGAAAGGGAGAGGACCACGTAACATCACGCAGCCCATTGCAGATTGACTACTTAATTATACCCACACACATTGAATTCTTGTTTATGTATATGTCGCAGTAAGATAGTTGAAGGCGTGTTATAGTTATATCCCTAGGGATATCTAGAGATACTGCTATATACCTACCGTAATATAAAAGTGGTTCTTATGATACGAGCATGATCTAGTAATGTAACTATTAGGGCACTCCGACCAAGTAGATTAGGTTAGGTCTAGGTAACTATGCGCGAGCCGAGCGAGCGGTGCCGCGGCAGCGGCCGGTGAGCCTTACGTCGAAATTGGTCGCTGTAACAAAATTAGCGCACTCCGACAGTTATGAAGTTATTTCATATAACTAGAATACAGCTATTAGTTAACTAGGTTGTTATTGATTATTTCATATAACTCTATCACGGCATCAACCATCTTACTGCGACATGTACATCTTTAGATGCTGACGGTACATACTTATATACTTGTAAAAACAATTTAACAGGCTACAAGTATGTGATAAGACAATGGCTGCGGGCTCACTGTAGAAATAAGTTACTTGTGCACTGTCGTGCAGAATTAACGGCACAGTTATTTTCTGAGATTTTAGAGCATCTTTGAAGCCATACCTGCGGCCAAGTGATGAAATGATTTCTAGGGAAGTCAAACATCTGGAAAAACATACATAATGGTCTGAAATTGGAAACAAATTGCCTGTGAGCAAGCGTGGTGATCAATGCTTGTGAAAAAAGGTTTTTATTGTTCGTCTGCATTCTCTGAAAAACTATAGGAATATTTATATATTTCTGATCTGTGGTGTACTTTACAAAAGTACACCCACATTACGTCAGGTTTTCTGTAAAATCGTAACATAAAAGCACGCCTTTTTCCCCCGCAGGATTAGGTAGAGGTTTACCTACCAATAGTACATTCACATTTCTCCAGCTATGTTAAGTTCCATTTATTAGGGGGTGAGCCTATTACCATAAACTGGGCACACATCTAGAATCCCTCTCCCTTTTTAGTCATATGGTGTTTATAATAAACTATTCTATGCTGACTGCCTCGTTGGTAGTGGTCGCAAACGCTACCGCTGAGCATGAGGTCCTGGCTTCGATTCAGGGGTAGGTTATTGGGTTTTTCCCATCTGGAATTACTCAGTCACAGATTTGTGCCCGGTTGATGCACAAATGTGGGTATACTATAGGTACACCTCTGCCAAAAACCTTTGCGGAATACAGGATATGTATTATGTACGTATGTTATGCTATTCTAGACTCCGGGCTGCTACTGAAAAATTAAGGGAAATCCCAATAACACTTTGCCTGACTTATTAAAGAGTTACTTTTTGAATAATTTATTCGCACTTATTATCCTAACTTTTTATTTATATAGTTTTTTAATATGTGTGGGATGCAACCTGTGTCGAACCTCTTGCGCCACCCCATCTTCCTGGCTCGGCGTGCAATTCTGGTGCTGCTGCTGCGGCTGCAGAAAACCTCAAGCGGCGTAAGTATAATAACCTTACAGGTAAATTATTTTCGAGCCGTTTGGGGTTGAAACGGGTCCGAGTGCTCACGGCCTCTTCAATGAAATCTCAAAACGACTGTTTGACACTTCCCGTGACCCAAGAACTGGTTTTTACCTTGGGCAGAGGCTAAGCATTGCCATACAACGTGGCATTGCGGTCTGTCTCTTGGGCAAGTACCAGTCGACAGCGATGCGGATGGTTTTTTCGATGGCATATTTTAGTATTTCAATAGTTTTAGTTAAGTTAGTAAATTATTTAGTTATAAGTTGTTAAGTGCCCACTTACACTAACTAAAATAATCTAACTCCAGAATTATTTCCTCACTGCATCCCTCACTCGTCCCGACAGTGCACGACTCTTGTAATTAATTAAACTTGTGTAAGTCGTGTGTTTGTTTGAGAGGCGCTCTCCGGCGCTAAGTCAACCAGATCCGATGCAGCACTAATTACAGTGGCCTGCCAACTTCTGAGGACACGAGCTCTTTGTTGGACGAAGGTTTCTTAGGGAAACTAGAGTATTCTTATTACCATTATTCTGAAGTGTTTTAGTGTAGGAGCAAGCCCAGTTGTAACAACCGCGACCTGCGAGTTATAGGTTGTAGGTTTGAACCCAGACATGCGCTTTCCTTTATGTTAATTATTACATCACCAGTGCTCTCAAAACGGTGAAGGAAAACATCGTGAGGAAACCGGCATGTCCTAGAGTCAAAAATATCGAAGACATGTGACATCTACCAACCCGCACTGGGCCCGCGTGGTGGATTACATCCTACAGGGAGTAGGCCGTAATCCATCCACGCGGGACCAGGCCTTACCGAATACCTGACAGCGTGCTTCAGTCTCCGTTGACAGCCCAGGCCGGAATCCAAACTGGGCATCGCAGAGCCGCACATGCTTATTTAGATGTGAGTTAAGCACGTTGTCAAGGACCTTGGCTACGACGACGGCGAGTGAAATAGGCCTGCAGTTTGACTTGTCCGATACAGGAGACGTATCGTCGTGCTTTTGACCAACAGCACCACCAGAGTTCGCACTAGATCAGGCGGAATATGTGAATGACACAGACACAGATTAAATAATAGTGCCAGCACCCGGGGTAAGTGGGAATTAGCATGCTGCAGGTGCTCAATGCTGAGTCCATCATGCCCAGGGGATTTTCCTCTTGTCATCATCTTCACTATGAGCCTGATCTCATTTGCAAGACATCTCTCATTTACAGTGGACAACTCTGCACCCTCAGGGCCAGCATTGAACACCCCGCATGGCGGCCCCAGTGTCGACTTAATAGCGAATTGGTTTTTGAACACCTCAGCTATATTCCTAGGACAGGAAACCCCGTCGACGCTCACAGGAACGCCAGGCTTAGGATTCAAAGTATTTGTGGCTTTCCAAAATCCTTTGAAATTTGAATTAGCATGGTGTTTTGCTAATAAATCCATTGTTATTTGTTCCTGGTGTTTTGCAGTGTTTTTGATAGTAATTTGACACTAAAAATCAAAGTGTTTCCACAATGTTTAAAAATTGTCACCCATCCGGAGACAGACCTTGGCAAGTAATGCTTAACCTTGTGTGTGTATGTGCCAGAGAACAAGGTATAGGAGTATCGGCACATCTTGCTTTATTTTACATAAAAATCATTAAAAATGTATCTGTTTAAAATAGATATTATATTTTTGTCACTACATCAGTGACAAAATTGAAAAGAGTATGCTTAGATGTTTTGGTCATATATAGAGGATAAATGAAAGGCGACTAAGAAAAGCAAGGCAGACGTGAGTGGAAACGCCCTAGGAGGACATACAGTGTGACCTTATTGGTAATGTTCTTCAGAAAGGTCAGGTGCGTAGTACTTGCAACTGGCATGCATCTATGACCAGCAGTGCTATTCTGTAACCATCTCACCGTGAAAACTTAGTTGAAGTGAGCTCTGAGTGAGCTGTCAGTCCGTGGAATGACGGCTCACTTCACCTAAGTGTTCACCGTGAGATTATTACAGAATAGACGGCTGATGTTTGAACGTATACGAGGCAGGAAGTATGTAAGGATTGTAGCAGATGGCGTTCTGTAGTTTCTGCCTCCGCTTTCTGCCCCCCATGGGAAGAAGGCGTGAGTTTATGTACTTATGTGTACGTATGTAAAACAAAATACGATCAGGTACCTACCATCGCAGACACAGGCGTCTGACCGATTTTCCATGGTCGAAAATTCGTCAGCCGCCGGTGTCCGCGATGGTACCTATATATGCCCGATACAATACGATTAGTCGCATTTACTGTATTGCGACTTGTCGGTATAAACGAGCCTTTATAGTAATTAGGTGATCGATTTGGTTGTTATTACCGCACAAAAGGACGCTGCCCATCCCTTTATCAATACAGGGATAGTAGGTAATTGGATAAATAGCACTATAACATCATTACGGGAAGCCTAATTACCATCAATTAGTATAATTGGCATTGAAGGCAATCAGTTGGTAATAATTATTATTGTTACATACGCATACATAATATTGGCTATTAATTAGCCCTCTGCAGGACAAAGGCAGAAGCCAATGTTTTTTCTGCCTTCTCTATTTGAGAAGCTGCACGCTACGCATTACGTTTAATCAATATCAAGCGCAGTTTTTAACACACCATACCTTAATCAACAGCAACAATTAAACAACAAAGAAGAAATTTTTTTTTTTTGAACAACGTAACCTATTTTTTTTTTTTCGTTTGGCTTATTCTAACTAGAGTCTATGTTACGCGAGTAAAATGATTTGAATTTGAAGGGCCATTATAAATAACTTAAATGGCGAAATGTTCTATGCATTTCGCCATTTAAGTTATTTATAGTTAATTAAAACGGTACAACACCAATTACATTAATTAACATAGAAACAAATTATAACGTTGACAATAATTTTGTTTAAAATTAACATGGAACAGTGGACTCCCTTGCATACTTTCTCTCACAGAACACCAGACATATACGCATAACAGGGTTGGCAGTCAGAAGGGCATTTAGCATCTTTACAGTGCGACAGACTGGGGATTCGGCTCTGGCTACAGTTTTAGATGACAGCTGCGCAAACAGATTGTGTCGGCAGCAATGACGGTGTCCAATGTATTTGTCAAGCACAAATAATCGGCAGAAAAGGCCATAGAGCTCTGGGCGGTCGATACATAAGGTCTTACAGGCTACCGTAAGCTGATCAAGACCTCTTCTCACCTCCAACGAGCTAAAGCCTCACGTCCCTAAAAGATAGCTGATGGCGCCCGTTCACGAATATGACGCATGGATCATGTACGTAAGAAAAAAATTACATCTTTTTAGTAAAAGAGGTGATAGACATAATTATAGTACAAGAAATAGGGACCTATTAGTACAACTAGGTTTCAGACTGGCTAAGGTAGACTGATCTTTCATGGGGTACTGTTTAAAATGTTACAATAAAATTCCTCCCCACATACTTCAACTTAATGAGACGAAATTCAAATCTTGTATAAAACGCACATTATGTAGGCAGGCATATTATAAGTTACATCACTGATAAAAATGCTTGGCTCATTGCTGGTCCTGCTCCACAACTAATTGACATACACACTGATTAACATTTTGAAAATACTGTTGGAGCTGCTGAAGATTGTAAGACCCTCTTTGTGTTGTATAAACTGAATTTCCTTTGTATTATATAATTGCATAGCACAGGTGTGAATACTATGTACTAAAGAGCTACCATTTACCGGGTAATAATATGTAGTATTTCACTGACTTGAATGTGCCCTGGCGGCTGCGAGTATGTCATGCTCACTCAAATATCTCGCTGATGGTGGCGCGTGTGTTGGATCATTTAGCTCCCTTCAAAATGGTTGAGCTGAATGGTGCTGATCCATGCATCATGTTCGTGAACGGGCGCCGTCAGTTGGGACTGGTCATCTCTTAGCTGCCATGGCTAATTTTAATTTATTTTAAGTTTTTAAATGATTCTTTATTTTTTTTCTTTTTATTACGGATGCTTTTACGAACGTGCACGTCTTTCTAAATTGTTCTCACATGCATAATTTCAAAATGAATGATGTAACCAATATTTTGTATCAATTTTTATATTTAAAAGAGTGTCCGTGGAGTTTCTTGCCCGTTCTTCTCCATAGGTACCTACTACGCTTTGGAATGGGCAACTAGCTTCATATTTTTGACTGACCGACCCCTTGACAATTCAAAAGAGCCTGTAAATGGTTTAATTGAAATAAATGCTTTGAGTTTGAGTATGAGTTTGAGCACCATTCAGCTCAACCATTTTGAAGGGTGCTAAATGATCCAACACACGCGCCATCCATGGAAAATTATCCAACCAAGAAACCAAAAAATCGAACCCAAGACCCAGCGCTAAGCAGCCGTACTTACAACGAGACAGTTATAATTAGTAGTCTTATACAAAAACCCCAAAAAATGTTTCCCTATTCTTAAAGATAACACCAAGCCATCTGTAATTTCCCTGAAAAACAAAAACAAACAAGGTTCTGTTTCAAACATGCTACCTTCACGTCTAGACCAATTAATGTGGATGCAATTATAAAAGTACACCCGTCGTTAATATCAAAAATATCTCAACAGACATGCGAATATTATTTTATACGACGTACTTTGAATTCATCAGTTGGTACTACGATGGATACGCCAGAGTGAATAAAAAACCAGCCTTACAGCATATGACGTGTAACATCTGACATCTCAGTATAAGCAACATTAAAGGGGCGGGGCCTCGTCAAGGTCGTTTTTGACGGTCAACTCTAGCACCGCGCGGTCATTAGTTAAATCAAATAGCGCGCGCTTCCCGGCTTCCTGTTACACACTTCCGTCGCTTTTTACGAAATTTCTGCCACAGAATTTATTTAAATTAAACCATTTACATGCACTTTTGAATTGTCAAGGGGTCAGTCAGTCAGAAATATGAAGCTAGTTGCCCATTCCAAAGCGTAGGTTCCTATGGAGAAGAACGGGCAAGAAACTCCACGGACACGCTTTTAAATCATAATATTCTTAAAAAATATTGGTTACATCATTCATGTTGAAATTATACATGGGAGAACAATGTAGAAAGACGTGCACGTAAAAAGCGTCCGTAATAAAAACATAAAAACAATTCAAAAATAAGCCGTGGCAGATAAGAGATGACAAGTCCCTACTGATGGCGCCCGTTCACGAACATAACACATGGATCAGCACCGTTTAGCTCAACCATTTTGAAGGGAACTTAACGATCCAACACAATTTGCCTAGCCTTGTCTCAACTATGCTGGGGTCGGCTTCCTGTCTAACTGGATGTAGCTGAATATCAGGATTTTACATGGAGCGACTGCTTGTCTAAGCTCCACAACCTAGTTACTGGGTAACACGATACCCCTTGGTAAAATTGGTCGTCAGATTTTCAGGTTTCTGACTTGTGCTTGTTTTGGTGCTTGTAATTTTTTGATGCCATAATCGCCACGCGGGTTGGTGATCACAGTATGGTGTTAAAAATGCATAGAGAACGCTGCTTACCATTCGCATGGCATTAGGCATGTCCAGCAGTGGACGTCTTTCAGCTGAAATGTTTTTTTTTTTAAGTTTTTTTTTATGTTATTAGTGTAGTCGGGAATCAAAACCGTAGTTATTTCAAAACAGTGGATAAACTACAGTATGCTTATTTTTGAGAAAAAAATACTTTATAGGAAAGAAAATATATAAACGCAGGAAAATAAGAAACAAGAATACATCTCTTTTATTTATTGTGACAAAGCTTTTTATGATCCTTTTGAGTACAACAAAAGGGACATATAGAATTATCTTATGAAAGAAGTGTCAGATGAGAATGATGTTAAGGAATAAAGTGAACGCTTTCTTTGCGAATAAAACTATGTGGCTCAACTTGAACAAAACGTTTGGTAACCTAGCTCACACATTTGCAATAAAATTGCTTGCGAAACATATCTTGATGATATGTCTTTTTAATCTTCACGTCCATGTAGTGGTACCTACATAGGTGGACTAAATACCACAAGACATTTTCTACCAGTCAACCCTTGTTTCAAAAGGACAACATTGTCCAAAAACATATTAACAAAAAAAAAAAAACTTTTTCCTATTGGTTTTTTTTTTTCAGGAAAGTTCTCAGTGTCTAGAGTCTAGATAATCTTTTATTGTATCCTATTACTGACTCTAGGCGCGAGCTTATAGTAGCCCTAATACTACAAACTAATATGACTTAAGACGCAGATATATGCCAGTGACCTTGAGTGGTTAGCTTGCGTGTTCTGTGCTGCTCACGCAACGCGTCGTACGTCCAACGTTCAGCCAGTACTCGCCCATCAACGCCCAATCCCAAATTAGACGCATTATTAATTTATTATTCATAAAACAAAAAGTATTTTAATAAACTACGTTTACTAAAAGATCAATAATTAAATTATCTTTAAAATGGTGAAAGTTTTAGAAAAATACGTTTGATAGATTTTGCGTTAGACATAACTTTACAAATTATTTTCACTCTGTAATATAAACATAATCTAAAATATTCCTAATTCATTAAAAAAATGCTTTAATTTAACATATATTTTTACCAAATAATTAACACTACCTACTCGTTTAGATGTGATCTTCAGTGTACAATCATCAAAAGTCGGTTATCGTCGCCTTAAAAATTGACAATTGCTATTGATCGTTTCGGGGACCCCCGAAACGATCAATAGCAATTGTCAATTTTTACGTGATTGATGCGCAAATTGATCGTCTACCAAATGCAATAGAAGCGATTCACTGTAATAGAAATTGATGGCAATTGATCAATTAGCAAAATATGGATGCACTTTACTAATGCTGCCTAACCCTTCAAAATACAAGCGAGATTAGGGCTTCCAAAAATAGTTTTTCCAAAAATAGTTTAGTTTTTTTTTTTTGCCAATTACCTAGGTATTTGAGTACGCGTTCTGATGCTCAAAGTACGAATAGCTGTTTTTTTCCTCTTTTTTTAGCTTTTTTTTAACTCCACAATAAATAATACATCACATACACAAACATCGTCTTAAAAAAACAGCCAATCACAACTTTTCCCTCCTACATTACATGCGTACCCAACCCGTCGCATCCCCTAGTTCCTATCCTTTACGTCTCATTACCGACACTGCACTGCACTGCATTGTTCCTTCATGCCCCATTAGGTCTCGGATCGGTTCGGAGCTTCAAAATTACCGTTCTACCCTAAATAGTGGGAAATTACGGGAAGGTTACGTTTTATTATTCATTTGGGAGGGGAATTGTGAAATGAAAAGTGGAAGAGAAAGGAAAACTATCTTGGAAATGTCATAACGTTGGAGAAAGGTATGTTTTTTTTATATTTGAACATCTAATTAATCTATTTTTCTGGCTTTAAATTTAAATTACGTAAGAGTCTATTAACTGCTCCCAAATTACTATGTTTACATTTTTTACATTCTATCCTATCCATCCATCCTTTTGTTTGACATTATTTAATTATTCAGATTTGTTACAGTTATAATAGCAATTCGTTTAAAATAGGTTTTTATGTTTATTAATTTATTTATCTTTATATAAATTCTTTTCTATTTTGTAAATGTGAGAACGCTTTAGGCTAGTGGACTGTAGATTTGTTGACCATCGTCATTTTGTAGAAGTACTTGTTGAAAGACCTACACGGTCCTCCCATACCTAATAACACTGTTAATTGAAAATATTGTTTATGCCAATTATTTTTAAAGGAGTAACAGTGGAGTTTCTTGCCGGCTCTTCTCCATAGGATACGACCAATAGAAACCGTGCAACTAGCTTCTGACGTTTCATAAGTGCCCTTATGAAATAAAATATATTGAATATTTTTTTGGGCAAATAAAGGCACATTTCGCCAGTTATGTTGGAGTCCCATCCCATGTAACATGGAGCGAGATTTTTGCCATCAAGCGGGCACAAATCCAGATTCCAGGCTGCTACTGAGAAATTCCAGATGGAAAAACTCAATAATAGTTTGCCCGACCCGGGATCGAACCCAGGACCTCATACTAAGCAGCAGCGCTGGCGACGTCTAGACCGACGAAACAAACAAAAGAAACAATATTATGTAATAATGTCTTTCGTCGCAATTGTTGCCACCCTTTAGACTAACCCTCTGCCGCTACACATAATTACACATGTCATTAGTCTGTCACTAATGTCAACACCTTCTCACATTACAAGGCGAACGTCATGTTCTGTCTCAGATTATGGAAATTGGTGGATAATAATAACTAGGAATCACTGTTTGGCGGTACGTGTGGTAGAATTATAAGATTTTAGTTTATAACAATAAAAGCTACTGTGAATATTTTATTGTATTGAATGTGTAATTTGGAATTTTATTGAATTTATTTTTATTTTGTTATTTTCTATTATTTCTTGTATTATGTTATGAATATGCTTTTTATGGATTTAATGAACGTGTTTTTATTTATTTATATATGTTTTCAAACACAATGTGAATTGTTCCTGAAATAAATGGAATTGAATTGAAGGATTAAATACTCGTAGTTTTATGCATTATAAAACGTCCGTTTAGGCACGTTTAGGTCCTGTAGTCCACTTAAAAGATGTGACTTTGGATATCTAGCCCATTCTTCTCCATACTCACTACCTTATGGAAAAGGCAACTAGAATCAATTCTATTTTCTAGTAAATTAATGTTGACGTTCAAAACTGCCCTTTAATGACCTTCTTGTCTTGAAATAAATGATTTGACTTTGATATTGAGTAGGTAATCGAGTTAGGTTTTGATCTCCAACAAAAATGTAACTCAATTATTTATTATTTGTATTGTGCTTTAGTACACCCACGTGCAAAAATTGAATCGATACAATGAATTACAATGCATTGCAACGAGTTGATATCGTATGCACTTGTGAATGACTTATGAGCTGGTCTAGCACAACTGTTGAGCGAAGGATTAGGTACGATTCTCAGGTCACGTTAATAGATTTTTTCATAAAACTCTCGGATAGTGATTGAAACTATATTATGCAATTAGGGCATCTTCGACTATTCCTTTGGGCAATTCAGATACAGATACAACTTAGATGTAGCATAAATTTGAAAATTTGCATTCATTCATTTCAATTTTACGAATGCATTTGGTTATATGACTTCGCAAGTTATTGCGTTTGCGTAAAAATCATATTCATATAAAGCAGTAATAAATATTGGTGATTTTGAATGCGCACTCAGTTCGGATGGTGATCGGTTTTACGAGTTTTGCCGATGTTACAGCTAAGTTGTGTCGTACTGTACTGTGATATAAGTTGTTTTCCCTTTCCAACACACATTTCATTTTCTGAAAGCCTAGTCAATAAGAAAATCCTATATCAACCAAAATAATAACACTCAACTGCACGAACACGATAAACGTAAGCTATCTCTGATCTGACAGTTACATAATTAAACACGTCATTATGACGTCATAGCCGTCAGCACCGTCTTAGTGACGTCACATTATCGTATGTCCGGATAATTAATAACTTAGTTAATAGACGTTATAATGACACTTCATTGTAGAGAGGCAGATGTACATAATTTATGTGGTAAGTGGGGTACTGATAGCAATGAGAATTTTGAGAGTGGCTATCAATTAGCAATTCTATTACTTAATAGAAACATTTATCAATAGTTTCGTGACTACTTGTAATAGACGAAATGAAGCCTTTATATGTAACATGGGAAAACATGGAAAAATGTGTTTTTATTTTTAAAAGAGTAACGTTGGAGTTTCTTGACCATTCTTCTTCATAAAAAACTGCCTTGGAAGGGGCAACTAGAATAAAAATAAATATTTTTTGGAAATTTTTAAACTGCCTGTTTGAAATTCCTAAATGATTTGACTTTGACCTATAAGAAAGTTATTTATCCTATTTCTGAGTAGAGCTACACGATTACTGATTGGATAGGTCCACTCAATCTGTGTGGTAATTTTCTCAAAAGATCATTTCAAACACCAATCTGCATGGTCTTCACATGATCTGACCATGATTATGTCTGGACTTATTTTCGGTCTTTCTTCTCAGAGTAGTCAGATAGAAAACACCTCGTCTAGTTTTTTTAAATATTATTGGCGTGTAAAAGTGTTCGTACAAACTATTTACAGAAATAATTTCAAAGGATTTTTCAAGACTCAATTCCTCAGCGGATCAAACGGATGTTTAAAAGAATTTGTACGAAGCAGTAGGCTGCAGAGCTCTTTGTGAAGAAGCTCTCTGGGTAAGTACTACCACCATTCCTATTTCTGTAACCATAGCGTTTCTGTGCTCCTATTTGAAGTGTATGGTTGCCGGAGATATTACTGCTTAGTGTCTGGGACACAATTAATGTACCTGCGGTGCCTCTGGCATTATAGATTTCCACATAATAGGTGACAGTGACCATTTGCCATAACAGTGAGTCCCGACTTTTCTTTTTTGTGTGGTTAGAGACCAACCTGGTGTCAATGTTTTATGCCACCCACGGGCCTCTGACTTGGCTTACCATGCCGTCGAGAAATATCTGTCAGGCATGCCGGTTTCCTCTTGATGTTATTCTTCACCGTTTTTGAAGCAAGTGATAATTATACAATACGCACATTTCATCGATATGGCCACCGGTAAAAATAAAAATAGAGCAGTATCGTCGATGGGACATCGCCATCTCATTTCACCACTCAACGCCAGTTTCTTCATTTATCCAGTTAGTGATGATGAAACATTTAAAACTATACAATCACTAAGAAATACTTCTTCTGTAGGATATGATGAGATCCCGACGCATATCTTAAAACGCACTGCAGGTTTGACTACACCAATATTAACGTACCTTATTAATATGTCATTCTCCCAGGGCACCTTCCCGGATAAATTAAAAACCTCCGTTATAAAACCGATTTTCAAAAAAGGTGACGTTACTGGTTTAAACAATTATAGGCCAATCGCCTTAATACCAGTTTTATCTAAGGTATTTGAAAAGATAATGCATTCTCGTATGACCCAATTCTTGACTAAACATAAAATACTAAAAACCGAACAAAACGGATTCCAAAAAGGCAAATCGACCACTTTAGCAGCTTTTAAATTACTGAAAAAAATCACTGAAAATATAGATAAACGTACACGTACTGCACTGTGTTTTTCGATATGAGCAAGGCCTTCGACTTTGTTGACCACCATATTCTGCTCACTAAATGTGAGTTGTACGGTTTTCGCGGCCTAGCATTGAAGTGGCTGCAAAGCTATCTCTCAAATAGGACTCAATATACAGCAATTTCCGAAATAAATTCAAATAAAGAAGAAATATTATGTAAGTCTACCTTAAGGAGCAACAATACAGGAGTGCCGCAAGGTAGTGTTACAGGGTCATTGTTCTTTCTGTTATATATTAACGACCTACCAAATGTGACTAAACATTTCTACTCACTTTTTGCTGATGATATTGCGGTGGTTATCACGGAGAACAAAATGCTTAATTATAATACAGAGGTTAATGAAGCAGTTAATGCTATCATAACATGGCTTAATAATAATAATTTAAAAGTAAATATTGATAAAACCTCCTTCGTTCAGTTCCACAATAGAAAATCAAATTTTGACCTTATGATTACTTATTCCGATCAGAGAATTAACGAAGCACACGAAGCCGTTTTTCTTGGTATAACAGTGGACAGTGGCTGCACATGGAAAGCTCAGTGCTTAAAGGTTACAAATAAGATTAATCGTTTCGCTTTCGCCTTATGGAGACTGTGTAAAATAACTAACCTCAGAACCGCCCTCTTAGCGTATCATGGTTACGTAGCGTCTAACATTAGATACGGCATTGTGCTATGGGGAAATTCTGTTCTTATAAATAGGGTATTTATAGCCCAAAAACAATGTATCCGTGCTCTTTGTGATGTGCCACCATTGACTTCATGTAAACCTCTTTTTAAAGATTTAAAGATATTAACTGTTCCCGGTATGTACATATTTGAATGTTGTAAGTTTGTTAAAATGCACTCCGAATTATTTCAACGTCTTGGAGACACTGTTACGTTTAACACAAGGTATCCTGAGAGACTAATGATTCCTCCAATGAAAAGCCACTTATATCACAGAAGTTGCTTTCCAATGGTTATAAGGATATATAATAAATTACCAAAATCATATAGGGAACTGCCAATTAATCGTTTTAAAACAGCGTTATTCAAATGGCTTATAGATAAATCATTTTATTCTGTGAATGAGTACCTAAACTTTAAACACTCACACTGACATTTTACTTTAATAATTTGACAAATGATTGACATTCGTATTCTTAATATACTTTATAAGATGTATTTTTCCAACTTTATTAGCTTCATTTAATTAATTCATATAATGTTTGCATGCTAGTTTTAGCGAATTGTTTTAGAAACTGGTAAATAACCCGACCAACTGTAATGTACTACAATTCTTGCAAATAAATTTCATTTCATTTCAATGAATCCGAAAAGTCAGAGGTGCGTAACCTTAGGTTCGAACTCGAGACCTATGACTTGGCAGTTTGACGGTCACACCACTAGGCTATCACTGCTGTAGTGAGAGTGAGTCCCGTGCTACGTTGTCACTAACCCCTTGGCCACGAGATGGCAGCGTCAGACCTGTCTTGCGAGAATGACTACGGAGAAAACAAATGAAAGAAGTTGTTCAGAGCGTGCCACGAGTTTTCGTGACGTGACTTGGGGAGTGACGGATGGAAACAGAGAACACACGCGCGATCGCTTGACGCAAAAAGAAGTTGTACAAAGCTTGCCACGAGTCACCGCGATGTGGCTTGGGGAGCGATTGATGGAAACAAGAGATACACGCGTTTGCTTGATGCAAGTCACGTTGCAAGTCGCACCGCCCGAGGCCGTGAACAGGGCCTAAAGAACGAAGCCGCTGGCAATAATCAGTTCATTCAACAAATCAATACACTAATGATTACTTAAACAAATTAATTAGAACAGAAATCACAACCCTACAGAACACTGAAACAACATGGCGTCGGCCTCAATATTGTGACAGGCTGTTGACGTTCGCGACACAGTAATGACTTGCTAAGTTATGTGCATTCCGTATGACCCGGCGAGGTAGGGTTAGGAACTTAGTTTTATAATATCGGAGGATGAACTGTATTACGTAATATGACTCCACGCCTCTATTCTCTAAAGAGATAAAGAATAGCTGCTATACCTACACGACTAACCGCCCTGTTTGGCCTAACATTGTCTCCTAAGATACATGGCAGGACTAGACAGTCCTGTATCTTTTTGTACATCGTTATTTTGTACGAGTACATCTGTTCTTGTGTATCATGAACCTATGTGTTTCATAATAAAGATTATTATTATTATAGTTGGTCTAGTGGTCGCAAGCGCTACTGCTGAACATGAGGTCCTGGGTTCGATTCCCAGGTCGGGAAGTGTCATTGGGTTTTCTTTCTGGAATTTCTCAGTAGCAGCCCGGAGACTGGATTTATGGCCGGTTGATGGCAATAGGCTCGCCCCTTATTACATGGGACTTAAACGTAACTGGCGAAAGGTGGGTGTACTATAGATACACCTCTCCCCAACTCTTCGGGGAAACAAGCATAACTGGTGAAATGTGGGTGTACTTAATAGGTCCACCTGTACATTACAGGATTTTGTAATTTTTATATTTAAAAGAGTATCCTTGCAGTTTCTTGCCCGTTCTTCTCCATAGAGATCTACGTTTTGGAATGGGCAACTAGCTTCAACTTTCTGACTAACTGACTGACTCTTTGACAGTTCAAAAGTGCCTGTAAATGGTTTTATTGAAATAAATGCTTTGAGTTTGAGGGTATTATGTTATTTTATTTATTTATTTATTCATCATTATATCCAAAGATTTATCCGTCTATTTTTAGCCTTTACGTTATAGCACGTGGGCGCCCTAAAACATAATGTAAATGAATACATAAAACAGAACAAACCGGTCAGTGGAGCTATTAATTTATAATGCTCATTCATACTAAATGTAATAAAATCGTAAGGTATTTTTGTTTTATTATGAATACAATATTGTGTCAATGAATAATGTAAATGTTAATAGATTATACACTTTTAACAAAAAGTCCCAGTAAATTGAAACTTCGCCAAGGATGAAACTATCTTACTATTAAGCCAGGAATACACATGCCAGTAACTGGCACTAAAGTTTGCAAGAAGCTTGCATGCCATGTGCCATAACCACTTCTGATTGGTGTATGTGGCAATGGCATGCAAGCTACTGGCATGTGTATTCCTAGCTTTACAGATAGTGCAATCCACTACGACGCGCCCCACTCCGCGATTACTGAACTGTAAGCTGTACTTTAGTACGGAGCGGAGCGGAGTGGGGTGCGTCGTCGTGGATTGCACTATCTATACATAGACATTATATTAAAATTTTAAAAAAAAACCTGACACAAACATTTCCTCATTTCTCTTTCCTACTCCATCACCAGACCTTGTTCATCATCTATCTATAAACTATTCTATGAATAGGTTATAGATAGATGATGACTATTCCGATGAGCCCAAACACGATACCTGTGCTTTAAGTTGGTAAGGGAGTTGGGTATCCTGCAATTTCCTGGTGGTGCTGCAGCACCAGTTCAAAGTTACTATGTTCTAATATCATTGAAGTAACAGAATACCTGTGGAAGACGCTCACATCCATTAATCAACTAGAAAAGAGTTCATAATCTTCAAACGGCTGGACCGATTTTGATAAAACATCTAAGAACTATCGCAAGCAAGTGACATTCCTAAGGATGATAAAATAATAAAATTACAAGGTCGACTAAAGGTATATAAAACGACCTTTTGGAATGACATAATGGTACTTTCCTATGAAACTAAAATTGAAATCTCTCGCTTAATTGATATTAAACTGAAAAGGACAAGATTATCTTTCTCCCAAGAAATATGTGACCCTACCCAGTGAGTAGTATTCTTATAACAATTTTCGTATTACGATAAGTCTTCAGTAAAATCACTGTCTCAAAAAACTACATGAAATATTTTTCAATTAGAGGTGGTGGTCATGTGGTCATATACTTTTGAAACAAAATAGATAGAATACGGTCAGATCCCAACGTAGGTCGTGGTTTAGAACCCAAGCAGGCGCTTTACTTCATGTAATTTATTTTATTCGCCACTCCTCTCAAAACGGTAAAGGAAAACATCGTGCGGAAACCGGCCAGTCCTAGAAACAAAAATTCAAAGACATGTGACATCCACCAACCCGCACTGGGCCCGCGTGGTGGATTACAGCCAACTCTCTCTCAGAGGAGAGGAGGCCTGTGTTGAGACACAGGCCTCCTCTCCTCTCTCTCTATTTCTCTCTCTGCTGGGGCAGTGGGATCACTGATTATGCTATCCTGTCATGTATGTGTCATTTAATGAACATAAATGAAGACGAATAGGCATTAGAAAAGAATAACGCGAGTTTTAAATGTAATACCGGGCGAACTAAGCCGAATTCCACGTAATTTAGGTGCCATTTCGTTTTAAGGGTAACTAAAGATAAGGTGGTACTAGAAGTGGCATCTATCAGACAGGGGGCTCATGGCTACTTTCCAATAGCGGCCGGTGTATGTGGCTAACTCTCAGTTAATCTGTTCATCTAATGTGTAGCTAAATATAATGTTATTTAATTCAACGGTCTAAATCAGTGGTTCCCATACAATAGGTCGCGACCTACTGGTTCGTCGCAAGCGAATATTTGTTGGGATTTAAAAAATGATTTTCAACTTTCATTAATATTAAAACTAAACGCCGCCGAAATAAATTTAACGTATCAAACTCATGGCAATTAAAAGTAACTAAAATTTAAGTTAGTAGGTAAAGCTATAGTGACAAAAAATAGGAAAAAAATAAATCCTTCTCATTGAAATACCACTCCTTGTATTTAATTAATTTTTAAAAAAACTATTGTAACTGAATGTTTTTTTTCTTATTGCACAGTCCTTCATTCATATAGTTATGCCTGTCTTTTTCTCCCTGACAGCCAAGAGGTGAGTCCTTAATTTGGATACCACTTAAGCGTCAACTATGGAACCACTGGTCTAGACAAATATCTCTAAATCCTCTCATAAATAGGACAGCTATCTATTTGTTACTGAAATCGAACCACAAAACCGCCATCCAGCAACTTACTCACTGAACCACTATACCAATGGAGTCGTATAAAAATGTAAACCAGAGTATTATTTATGCATGGAAAGACTGCTAAATATGGAACCATAGCCTTGGATTTATACAATCGATAGCAAAGAAGTGAACATTGAGATTAACAAAAGGAACTAGACAACGTACTTGATTCACCCGAGCCGTTTCCAAATTAACTAAAATAAAAGAAGTTCCAGATAACCATAGAACCAAAGTTGTTAACATAGCTCACAAAATGAGCAAGCTGAAGTGGCAATGGGCCGGTCATATTACCCGTAGATCTGATGACCGTTGGGGTAGGTAGACGAGTTCTTGACTGGAGACTGCGAATCGACAAAAGTAAGGTAGGGCGCCCGCAGGCTAGGTGGAGCGATGATCGTCATAATGTGGCTGCTAGCAGCTGGATGAGAGTTGCCGAGAATCGAGCAGAATGGCGTGCGATTGGAGAGGCCTGTGTCCAGCAGTGGACTGTTGATGAAAAGAAGAAACATACAATTTTACTTCAAGAATGTTGAAAGTATTTCCATGAAACTTACATCTTCGTCAAAGTCCACACTACGGCCGGTCAGGTTGCGGCCACTATTCCTTTAATTTAAACCGTGCGAGGCTATGTTACTTCGTTTTATTTCCAGCTAAATGGACTTTTTGGATCATCCATCCGTTTTAAAGGCCATAATGAGGTTAGGTTTGTGGCCGATTTGAGGGTGTATGATGTATAGAGGTCGTGTTATTGTGTTTGAAGTGAGAAATGGGGGAAATATATTATACCTACCTAGAAGTATTTTCATTCGATTGTTATAATTTCTGTAACTGTGTTCCTAGTTCGGTAACTCAGAATTTAATCATAATGGTATAGTCAAGTTATTTTTTTTACACAGCATCACTGACTGCCTCGTTGGTCTAGTGGTCGCAAGCTACTGCTGAGCATGAGGTCCTGGGTTCAATTCACATTATTAGGCTTTTCCATCTCGAATTTCTCAGTAGCAGCCCTTAGCTTGGAATTTGTGGCTGATCGATGGTGGCAATAGGTTCGCCCCCTGTTACATGGGACTTAAACATAACTGGCGACATGTGGTGTACTATGAGTACACCTCTGCCCTTCGGGGAAACAAGGCGTGATATTTATGTTATGTTATCTTTATACAGTTTCCCATACATGACTTTTCCGGTAAAGTGAAAACATGAAAAGTCATACTCATAGGAGAAAGAACGACCATAGACCACATATGTTCACTTGAGTTAGCGATTTCAATCCATCCTAGTCATCACGCCGATTACGTAACACATTCTTTCACAATCCGAAGGATTTTGAAAAAAATTCCAAATCCATTACTTCATATGTTTGAAAAATTCTTCTTCTCTCGACAACGTTACTCAATGAATTTTTTCGAATTAAAATAAGAGGGCACAGGGCCTGCGATTCTCCATACGAATATAGGTATTCCCCTTTTTTTTTCCTGAATAATGCCTCTAGCTAGAGCAATCATTTCTTTTTTCATAAAATCAAGGTCTGCTGTAGACACGTCCCTGTTATTTCCTTTTTTTCAGCAACTAATTGGTAAAGAAAATAGTATGACGCTCCAAAAATTACATAAATGGCCTATTTTTACCACCGTGATTAGAGTATTATCAGACAAATTTGAAAAGTTTTTAACGTAAAAGAAAATGATAGGAACCTAGACATACTCTTTCTTAACATTTTAATGTAAAAGCTCATTGAATCGGCTGTTTTCGAGAAGAAAAAACGGGGAAAAGGGGAATACGAAACGTCAATCTCGTTAATTTTGTTTGTGATATAATTGGTCTGAGCTGCAGCTATCCCTATCGCACTCTACGGAGGCAGACTTGAGGTAAGACGACAATAGTTTTTTCAAATACCAATTAATCAAATTCCTCTCTTAGGGCACACAAAAACAAAGAACAGAAAAAAAACTTAAAATTGTATTGTGCGCCTCACGGCTGCGCCAAATAGGCCCAGTTAAGCATGAGTGCCAGCTAACTAGTATGTCTGACGCTGGTTTACAACTAGACCTTATGTTACGAGGACGTCTTACGGATGTAAATCAGTTTTATACCGCACGCACAATGGTCTACCTGACGGACTGAGTGGGAAACCAAACCCCATAACATAGAACAGTTATATACCGTCTGTAAATATTTAAATAAAAATAGATAGATATGAGTAGCAAATAATAATAAACTCGATTAGATATTTGTTTAAATATAATTATTGATAACTAGCTTCACCCCGCAGTGTCACCCACGTAAGTCTCAATCCCGTGGGAATATCAAGGCCCATTTAGTTCAACCGGGTTTCAGACTGGCTAAAGTAGACTCATCCTTCATGGGGTACTGTTTAAAGGCTCGTGCAGACCAGCGCGACGCGACGGCGCGACAAGACTCGAACAATACAATTTCTAAGAAAACTTCGCGGTATAACAATAGCCGATGTCGCGTCGCGCTGTCGCGTCGCGCTAGTCTGCATAAAGCTTTAAATGTTACAATAAAATACCTCCCCATACTTATACTAAACGAAACGAAAATACGACTAAATGAAACGAAATTTAAATCTTGTATAAAACGCACACTATGCTGCTCAACAAGCTCCACAAGGGCGCATAAACTATTGATTAGCAATCGAAAATATTGTTGGAGCTGCTGAAGATTGCAAAAACTATCTTTGAATTGTATAACTTCAATCTCTTTTTTATTGTATAATAGCATAGCACATGTGTGAGCACTGTGACCATCTACCATTTACTGGGTACGTCTTTCATTGACTTGATATGCCCTGGCGGCTAAGAGTATGTTATGCTCACTAAATGTCTCGCTGGTGGTGGCGTGTGTGTTGGATCGTTGAGTTCCCTTCAAAATGGTTGAGCTAAACGGTGCTGATCCATGCGTCATGTTCGTGAACGGGCGCCATCAGTAGGGACAGGTCATCTCAAATCTGCCACGGCTTATTTTAATTTTTGAATTGTTTTTATCTTTTTATTACGGACGCTTTTTACGTGCACGTCTTTCTACTTTGTTCTCACATGTATAATTTCAACATGAATGATGTAAACAATATTTTGTAAGAATATTATTTTTTTAAAGAGTGTCCGTTTCTTGCCCGTTCTTCCCCATAGGAACCTACGCTCTGGAATAGGCAACTAGTTTCATATTTCTGACTGACTGACCCCTTGACAATTCATAAGTGCCTGTAAAGGTTTAATTGAAATAAATGCTTTTGAGTTTGAGTTTGAGTATCGGGATAAAAGGTATGTCCTAATCCAGGCCATGGTCTACCCATGTGCCAAATTTCATCTAATTGTGCATTGTGCAAAAGTTGTTTACAATATACAATTGGATCTTAATGTACACGTCTGTAGATAGTTACCCGGGAAAGATCTAACGCCTAAGGTACAGGCTCGGCCTAGTTTAGGTGTTAGTGGTCATTCGAATTGTGTTCAAATGCAGAATTGTACCTACTGTTTACCAAAATCATTTTTGTAAAATATTTTTGTGTCAATAAAGCTTTTTTATTTTATTATTTAATTCCGTTCAGCCATTTTAACGTGAAAGTGTAACAAACAAACAAACTCACTTTCGCAATTACAATACATATTAATATAGTTATAGTTAAGTAGAATATACAGTACCTATATTGGTGTTTAAAAAAACAAATAAAATGGTATGGTTGCACAAGAAACAATGGACTGTCGACAATAAATAATAGATAACTACTTCATGATTTATTTAAATGAAATATTGGAAAGCCAATCCAAAACCCAAGTTTGAACTCACTACCTCTCTAAAAACCGTGCCCTTAACCTCGGGCCATCTCGACAGTTTAACTTAAGACTCGTGCCGTATGCAAAACTTTAATATATCAGTCGAAAGTGTTACACAGTTTTTAACGACATGAGTTATTATGCCCACTGCTGGCCGGATGGCGTGGGCAGGAGGTCAGTGGTCAAGTGTGGCCCAAGGTAGAAGGAATCAGCGTGATTTTTTGCAATTAAACGCCAATGCTTCTAGCTGAGTATTCTAGGAACGTCGCAAATAGCTGTCAAATATTTACCTGCTTTGATTAATTTGGCAATAAAGAAATAAATTATGAATTGCAAATTGTAACATTGAATTTGATGTTTTGACCGTGTTAGGTGTAAAAAAAGGCATTGGAAAGATTCCAAATACTTTTTTTACGACATTTATGATTGCATTTCATAATCAATATTTTAGTTCACTAGTTAGCCATATTTCTTATTTGCAGACAGTAATATTGCCAAATTAATTAAAACAGCGAAATATTTGACAGCTGGGTGTACCAGCAAGGTGTGGTCAAATTTAAGGCTGTCAAACTGAACAAGTTTCTCCATGGGACCAAAATCATAATCACGTAGGTACCTAACCTACTCGACGCAAATAATAATAATAATATAATAATAATAATATGTTTATTCAAAAAATTACAAGGCATAAAAATTAGTACAGTTTTGCTTAAAAGTAAATTATATTCTTAGGAATAGTCTTAGGACTTACGTGCCTGAACTAGATAATCCTGTGTTTCAGGCGGGAAGAGCTTAAATAGACTTATAAAATAAATAAATAATCAAAAGGTTGACAACAGATCACTAATTATAAGTTGAGTAGTATAACTCTTAGTTTCTAAATTTGATAACTTAACGTAGGTGAAATTTGTACATAATTAAGTATATTCATTGTAGCACAGTTAGTAAATTCTCTGTATCTTCGTAAGACATACTTTGGAGAGCATCCTTGAGAATTCTCTTACAATTTGTTTAGTTCAGGGAATAAATGTTTGCTTTCGAGTTTAGTCTATTATAGAGAAGAGGGCCGAGGTATAGGTAAAATTTGGATACAAAAGCATGTTTGGTTGTATTTTGTGGACAAACTATACCTTTACGTCTTTTATTAGTATATGCAGTGCTGTAGGGTAGAACTGTGTGTTGTTTTAATACAATACCCATTATAAATAGCTGTCTAACTGTTAATACTTCACAAGATTTGTATAGGAGGTTAGTAGGAAAAAGGAAAGGGCGGAAAGTAGATACTTTGAGGATCGCCCTTTGAGCTCTCTCAATGGTTAGTAACATTGTTTTACCCGCTCCACCCCATGACATAATACAGTAAGTTAATATTGATTGACACAGCGCAAAGTAAACTTGTCTAATTAATTTTGGATCAGAAATATAGCGTAACTTAAAAAATAAATGTATAGGACAACTGATTATTTTCTCGTGATTACAATCTTGATCCCATGGAGAAAGGTTGTTCAGTTTGATGGCAACCTTACACCTTTCTGGTACACCCTGTATACTGTATAAGTACTATGTAAAATTGCTTAATCAATATGCTTGTGCAAAAGTGAGTAAAAAGAAAATAAGTGTCTGTAACCCAGGTTACGGCACGAGATGAGTAGGATCACGTCAATAGGTACTCAATAAAAAGTGTGATTTTAATTTATTTATTTTTGCCTGATAAACGTTCGTTTCTAGATTGATTTTGAGAATTGCCGCAGCAAGGACTAAACATTTGATAGCTTTTGGGGTAGCCCAGAAGTAGGCTACGGAATTAAAGGAAAAAATAGTAAAATTATTTATTTTTACAACAAAAAAACAACCGACTTCAAAAAAACAAACTAAAAAGTGCAAAATAACTTTAATTGCGGAAGTCGGTATCTTTGGTTCTATATTTTCGTTTTGTGCCTCTGACTTCCGAAATTAAAGTTATTTTTCACGTTTTAGTGTTTTTTTTTTAAGTCAGTTATTTTGTTTTTTGTAAAAAGTTTTTATTTTTCATCTTTTAGTTGTGGTACCCACTCCCCACAAATTCGAATACCACTATCTGCTATGTAAATAACAGTGACAGGAACTTATCATATCATCCTTATAGCTTGGTTAAGTGGGAAAAATACGTACGCTAACTCAAAAACTACCCAAGCAAAATTAATAAAATTTATATGGGACCACCTCTGAAGTATGACCAACCAAACAAAAGGAATCATCAAAATCATTTCGTAATTGGCGGAGTAATCGTGTAAAAAACATACAAATAAAAAAGCATACAGTCGAATTTTATTGAGAATTCATGCTGGCCTATTAAATTTAACATCTCGTATTATTTTTGTCCCCGAAGACCAAGAATCAAACAAGCCAAGTCAGAAATTACCTCAAAAGGGTAGTAGGAGGAATGTATCTGACTTCCTCCATCCTCGCTTATGACTTGTAACATAAATAAATTATTAAGTTAGGACCACGTAGGTGTTATCAAGTTACTAATAAGTAAGCAATTGCTTAATGTTACTTAATTACGACTTAAAGATGGATTAAAAGAGGCGTGGATGAACTGTCTAGCTTTCTGCTTACCGTTTTGGGGTGAAAGCGAAATAATGTATTTGATTGAGCTCATTAGCTATTAGATAGATAAAATAAAAAATATACTGAATTGGTTCGAGTTGGATAAGCACTTCTTTTGATGTGTTATCAATTATAATAACCAATTTTGACAACAGGCTCGCCCCCTATTACATAACTGGCGTAATGTGGGTGTAAGTACTATAAGTGCACCTCTGACTAGCCCTTCGGTGAATACTGTCGTGATGTTATGTACAATAACCTATTTATTACATATTACTACTATGTTTTACTTATAATATTTCTTACTTTCCCACACCTGTTTCCATGTAAGTGAATTTAATCTTTCTAAAATAAAAAGAGAAGTCCTGACTGACTGACATATTTTATTTTTCTTTTGTATAAATAGTCTTTTCTTTTATATAGATTCTTTTCTTTTAGATTTTGTGAATGTGAGAACGTTGTAGGCTTAACAAACTGTAGACCTATCAACCATTTTCTATCTTGCTAAGTACCTGGTACTTGTTGATAGGCCTACACTGTCCTGTCATACCTATTAACACTGTAATTTAAAAACATTTTAAAAGCCAATTATTTTTAAAAGAGTAACCGTGGTGTTTCTTGCCGGCTCTTCTCCATAGGAAACGACCAATTGGAACCGTGCACCTAGCTTCTGACGTTTCATTAGTGCCCTTGTAGGTATATGTGAAATAAAATATTTTGAATTTGAATTTTGCTGACTTGCCCTTGGACCTAGAAAGTTGAAATTTTGCACAGAGGTTTCCATTATAATGAATACAAGGAATAAGAAGAAGGATTTTTCGAGAGTCAAGCCTAAGGGGATAAAATAGGTGATGAAAGTTTGTATAAAAACCGTTAGTTATGTAGTTTTTAACTCGCTTTGAAATTTGCTTTACAACGCGTGTGCGGGTTCTGTGCTCAAGATCCGCACACGCGTTGTACAACAAAGCGAGTTAGACGCGGGTGTTGACGCGCGTGGCGTGCACTTAGCGGGCGCGTGTCGTCTGTTTAAAGGCCTTACCCCTAACTGCCGGAACACAACAATGCTGTCAATTCTTTCATTGTTTTACCTTTATTTTTCACTGTTTCGCTTCACTGCTATATTTTGCTTTACCGCGTAAACCACCGCGTGTATGACCAGATGTATGAACGTAAACGAAACTAAGGGCCAGCACATCAACCTACTACAATCTGACAAATTTCTTTAATAGATTTTCAACTTTATTACTGAAGTATAAGGTTAAAAGTTGATTGGGAAAATTTGACAGTTTCGGGTAGGTTGACGTACTGGCGTCTGTACGTTAACTGCTTTACAGTACATCTTTTTTTTAATGTCCCTCGGAAAACTTCGTATTTCGTCAGTCGTCGATGTCAGTTCGTCAGACAGTACAGACCGGACGAACCAACCTGGAATTAAAAAACCACCAATTGAATTTTACCAAGTGCAAAGGGTAGTACTGATAGAAATCCGACGACTGACAAAACACGAATTTTGCCGAGGGACATTAAGAAAATAGATGTACTGTACTTTGTCACCGTTTCCCTTTTTATTGTTTTAGTTTTAAACACTTAACTGTTCCACCATTTTATGGCAATATTAATGTAAATCGGAGTTTCTTTTTTTTATTGTTAATCTTATTTTTTATTTCATTGAAACCAATAGAAATTTAAGTCGCAGACTATAAAACCTTCTAAAACCAATAAAAAGACAAAAGTATAATACACTATACCAATAAAATATTGATTGATTATAGTTTCATAAGGTTAATGACGTCACCACACATTAATTACGGAAGTTTCACTACATACAACTCTCTAAATCAAGGTTGGACTACATCTGTCACAACCTGAGTAAGCCAGGAGTATTTAATTAATTATTTTTATTTAATTATTTTGTTAAGTACTTGTTGAAAGACCTACACTGTCCTCCCATACCTAATAACACTGTTATTTGAAAATATTGTAAAAACCAATTATTTTTAAAAGAGTAGCCGTGGAGTTTCTTGCCGGCTCTTCTCCATAGGAAACGACCAATTGGAACCGTGCACCTAGCTTCTGACGTTTCATAAGTGCCCATGTAGGTTTATATGAAATAATATATTTTGAATTTGAATTTATCATGTCATTATGCGGCATGAACAGATAATGATAATGGCGCTTATAGATCCCTGAAAGACCAAAAGATTTTGAGATCAAAAAGTCTCATTTAACTGTAGTTTAACATGACTAAATGGATTTTGCTGTCAGAAGAATGTAATTTCATTATGGTTCAGCACATTTCCAACTCAGTCTAATTGTGCATACACTGAGACTTGATGGCACGTCAGGCAAACGCAGGGCCATCAGCCCTCCTATGAAACTATCCTGACTGGTTAATATTTGTACCAGAAGCAAGACGAAGAATAAAGGTTCCAGACAGACGCGACGTGACAGTGTGACGCGACAGGCGCGAAATGAAATGAAAAGAAACTGTTTATTCTGTAAATAGGATATTGGAATCACTCTTACACGTCATATTAAAAAAAAAAATTGCTAGGTGAGTTCGGCGTTTCCTATCTGACGATGCGACGACGACAGTGCGACGCGATTCTGATAGAACAATTTCCATGAAGTTTTCATAGAAATGATTCTACTAGAGTCACGTCACGTCGTGATGTCACTTGCGCCTGTCTCTGGGAGCCTTAAGTTGCCTGAGTTATAAGAGTGAGACTTCTTAACTTTTTGTGTAGTGGTCATTCTTTTTATATAGTATTTTCAAGCGAATTTTAATATTCATAGTGAGTTTTTAAATACAATAGACTTGTAATCAGCATAGGTATTAAGTTTTATGTATTGTTAAATTATTTTTATTAAAATATTTTAGCATTTTTATGAATGAAATATATATTTTTACATAGGTATTTTATAGCTTATTATACATACAACTTGACTTTATTATAATTAAGTATTAAATACATATTTATGTTGGTTTCAATGTTAATTTGATGATTAAATAATATTTTAATATATTTTGTCATTATTAAAATTGGAGGAATAGAATAGTATAATTAAGTATTTGCATTGAAATTATGTACAAAAAAAAATGCAGATGTTTTATAATTAAAGATCCTTATACATTCTACCTTAAATTAGGCATGCAAACATTTAGGACAAATGCTTAATAGTCTAAAAATACTGTCAATATGAAAATTCTTATAATATGTTCAATTAAATAAAATAGAGATAGAGGAATTATATACTTAGCATTTTGTTTTACATAAAGTACCTTTTGGAGGAACACGTTACGAAAATGACACACAGATTCATTGACTAATGCTATAATCAGAACCCATCACCAATGAAAAAAAAAACGTTTGGACTTCTTGTCTTTGTCACTTTTTTGTTGTTTCGTAATTCACAACACGTAAGTCGCGTCACCAACTATTTATTTTTGGCAGTGTATAGAGTGCCGTTAGCGGCATAATAGTAGCGCCCGCCTCGGCTACGGTCGGCCTCGGTAATGGTCACTGTCACTGAGTCACTGTCACTTGTTATTTTGTTTGATTGTTGAGGTTAGTTCGCTGTAAAACACCACATTCCCAAAACATTACATTCTCTTGTACCTAAACGGACCCTGGCGTTGTGTGGTCAAAGTTATAACCTAACCTGCCTTTCAGCCATTTTCATTTGCTACTCCATGTTTCGTAAATTCAGTCATTATACTGACTTTTGGTATAATTATCTAAAACAGATACCATCGAACAATACAAAAGGCAGCAAGCCTCAACCATCAAACAAAATAACAAGTGACAGTGACTCAGTGACAATGACCATGCAATGCTTACGGCACTTTAGCCGGGCCGAGGTAGCGCCACTATTGTGTCGCAAATAGTCACTTTATCCGATAGCGATAGAATGCCGCTAGCGACACACTATAAACTTCCTTTATTTTTGTGTAATTATAATTATATTATTAAGTGTGCAATTATATTTTCGAACCGTTTAGGGTTGAAACCCTCGGCCCGTGGGGTCCAAGTGCTCATGGCCTCTTTAGTAAAATCTCCAAACGAGTGGTCGACACTTCCCGTGACCCAAGGGCTGGTTATTACCTTGGCCAGAGGCTAAGAATTGCCATACAACGTGGCAATGTGGCCAGTCTCTTGGGTAGACTTCCAGTCGACAGCGATGCGTATGAATTCTTCGACGCCATATTTTACTTTGTGATTAGTTTTAGTTAAGTTAACATATCATTTTGTTATTTTTATTAATTAATTAGTTATAAGTTGTTATGTACCCATATGTTTCTATCGTATTAATAAAAACGAAATAATCCAAATTTATTTTTCTAATTGCATCGTACAAAGACTAGGTTCTAAGTATGGTCAAGGTTTTCATACCCCGACCGAACACCTTTGTCACTCTTTTAACAAGCGTGACCGTTATGTTAATATGACATAAAAACATAATGTCTAGACACACACATACATAGATCACCTGTCTGTCGCCCACGGGTGCGCCTACGCTCCTAATTTTATTGCGCTTAACCGCTGACCTTAGCTAACGAATGTGTCAAAAGACATATTTATGTTGGTACCCTACCTTGATCTGTGACCAACTAGCAGTCGTTTGATGTCAAGATGGAAGCACGCGTATTTTTTTGACCACAATAATGTATCATTGCAATGAAAACGTGGCTCATTATATTTATGTTCCACTTTTTGTACAGATTTATACAACGTGTTCTTTTTGATATCCAATAACTCTAGGGTATTAATGAGTCCATGTCAAAGAATCAAAATAATTTTGAATAATTTTTCCTTTTTTTTTTTTTCATTTTTCCTACAAAAATAATTCGACAAAGTCACCATTATTTATGTAAAACACCCCTACGTGAAATAAAAAATATAAATATATATATATATATTGTTAGGACAGAAGTGAAATCACAATTAAAAAAAACAATTATTTATTAACCTAAAAACTAATCACATGAATTTTATAAAGATTTATAAACTTAGCAAAATTACATTCAGAGGAACAAAATCATCACTAATCAAAATAATCGAGGAAATCAACAAGAAAATAATGAGATACAGAGATACCAGATTACACCGAACGGCCGACGGGCAGCGCTTCCGCACGCAACGTATTCCAAACGAAAAGTGTCCCCGACCCGCCGCCTGCGGTAGTTTTATAGCGACCGCGCCCCCCTCGTTCTTGGGCCGGGTAGAGGTATCCAACACGGCCATCCTGATCATGCGTCGTCCTCGACAGCATCGGAAAGGTCCGGCAAGCTCAGCATGGCTGTTCCATGGGTTTCGTCAGCTGGACGGGAAGGCCCAGCGACTAGCTCTGCACCATGATGATCAGAAGTGGTGTCTTCAGTCAGGTCGTCTTCTGTGAAACCGACGAGAAAGATTAACGACTCTCAGAGAGGAAACACATTTGCCTATTTTTTTGCTTGCACTCAATTCGCCTTACGTGGCCTTTTTCTTTCATTCATCAGACACATAAACTGACTAGCTAAATAGTCTATGGGGTACCAAGACGTCATCTTAGTACTTCATAGAGTTCCATTCATCACACAGAAACATCATAACTCATGTCATCGACAATCATACATCATGCAACACATATCATGTTCATTCACTGTCATGTAGGGCATTTATCGCCGAAAGGATCGTCTCGCAGTCCGTCCTCTACATGACCCATCGTGTAGGGCGATTACCAAATCACCGAAAGGAACGTCTCGCAGTCCGTCCTCTACACATCAAAACACACGTTATACGGAAACCACATCCGTTATAGGTACGTGGGTGGCGAGGCCACTCTTCGTGAGACCGGTCAGGTACCTCGCAGTTTACCTGACGTAGACGTCTCGCAGTCCGTCTACTGTCTCACCCCAAGATCTGCACGACCCTCTATGGCAATGCAGACCCCTCATAGTACGCAAGCACACTCACGCTCAAAGAATGCAGCGCAAGTCTCAGGACACCACTCCCCTTTCCAGAGCACCATGTACTGAGCAGCAGCTTGCGTCGTCTTGCCATAGGAGCCGGTCAACAAGCGCAGCTCATACCGCCCACTCGGCAGCGCGCGTATGACCCTGTACGGCCCTCGCATCCCGTGATCCATCTTTCCAGTTGCCTGCGAAAACTTAATGACGAAAACCATATCATTCACATTAAAAACTTTTGGTGTGCGTCGGTTCTGGTTTACGTAATCGTCCTGTCGAGACTGATTTTGTTTTAGTAGATCAGTTGCGCGGGCTCGGCGTAACTCTCTTTGTGCTTCACGGTTCGGCTGTACGCCTTCCAAAGCGACATCACGGACTAGTGACCTGATGACGGGGGTCGCCGCGTCGGTGCCCACCAGCAGATTTAACGGTGATGCCTGAGTCGTCTTCTGCTTGGTCACGTTGAGAGTTAGTTGGAGTCTCCACAGCGTCTCGGACCAGGCTGCCCCTTTGTGATTGGTCTCGATGCGAAGAAGGTTCAGTACAGTGCGGGCGTACCTCTCAACCTGGCCGTTTGATTGATGCATCTCTGCAGTAACCAAATGTATCTCCGATCCCATATCTTTAACAAAATCTAAGAACCTAGCGGACTGATACATTCTGCCTCTGTCGGTTACAATCATTTTTGGTACACCAAAAAGTGAAACTGCGTTTGTGAACACTCTTAAAAGTTCTTCTACATCCTGCCTATAAATGGGGTAAAGGAGCGTGTACTTTGTAAACGCATCTACAATAAGAAGAACAAACTTGAAGCCGTTCGACTCGGGAAGTGGACCTAGTACATCTGAGTGTACAACTGAAAAAGGTTGATCGGGTTTTTCCCACGAAGTTATATTTTGTTGTGGAGCCCTGGGCACACGTTTTTTGGAGATGCAAATCAAGCAATGTTCGAGATACTTTTTAACGAATTGCCTAAGGCCTGGGAACCAAAAGTGCCTTAGGATTAAATCTAAGGTCTTGTCATAGCCGATGTGGTTGTGCTCATCATGGAACACTCGAAGCAAACTAAGTCTGTGACCCCGGGGAACAAAACAAAGGAATCGCGGTTGCTCGCCAATCGGAGTGTACTTATAGTACAGAAGGTCATTTTTCTCAACATAGCGATTAGGATCTAGGCTGCCTTCTCTAAGTCTTTGGAGAAGCTCCCGTGTCTCTTCATCTGCAGCTTGCGCTATCTGAGCCCAATTGCGATGTTGAGTGACATGAAGCACTTTACGAGGGGGGTTTCTGCTTAAGTAATCGGCGTGTGACATCATTACCCCTTTTCGGTACTCCATCTCGAAGGTAAAATCTTGGAGGTATATCCACCAGCGGGCAACTCTCGGCAGCAGATCCTTTTTACGTTCGGTGGATTTGAGAGCATTGCAGTCTGTAATTAATTTAAACTGGAGTCCGATCAAATAGTGTCGGAAATTCTGCAATGCTTTCACAACCGCCAACGTCTCTAACTCGTAAGAGTGGTATCTACTCTCTGCGCCTTGAGTGGTTCGGCTGAAGTAAGCCACAACTCTTTTACTAGCGTTCGGGTGGGTTTGTAAAAGAATTGCGCCATAACCGATGCTGCTCGCATCAGTATGAACCTCCGTGGGTAGACTCGGGTCAAAAATTGCTAACACAGGTTCATTGGTCAAAATCGAAATAATTTCCTGTCTCACTTTTTCCTGTTCGGGACCCCAATTGAACTGAACATTTATTTTAGTTAATTGTGAGATTGGAAATGTTTTCATTGCATAACCCTCAATGTACTTCCGAAAGTAACCGGCCAGTCCCAGGAACTGCCTAACTTGTTTGACATTTTCTGGGGCGGGCGAGTCTACTAATGCCTGGATCTTGTGAGGGCTCGGCCTAACCTGACCTTGACTTATTATTCGGCCAAGATATTCAACCTCGGTGGTGAGAAAGACACATTTGCGTACATTTATCGAAAACCCTGCCTTGGTTAAGGTCGTAAGTACCTGTCGCAACAGGTCGACACCTTCGTCCACTGTGGTGCTCATCAACAGTACGTCATCTATGTAAACCAGAACTTGTCCCGCGTCAATGAATTTGCGCAGCGTTTTGTTGATGATGCGTTGATATACAATGGGCGAATTTGTCAAACCGTATGGCATTTTTAAGTACTCATAATGCCCCTCGGGCGTAACGAATGCGGTGCGATGGACTGACTCGTCACTTATTTTAATTTGGTGGAATCCAGAGGCCATGTCAAGAGATGAGTATCTCGTTATGTTTTTGTCGCCTAAACGATCGATATGGTCCTCTATTAATGGGAGTGGATATCGCTCTTTGACAGTCACCCTATTCAAAGCACGAAAATCAACGCAAAGCCGGTCCGAACCGTCCTTTTTCTTCACTAAAATTATCGGACTGGAATACTCGGATTCGGACTCTCGGATAATGCACTTCTGTAGAAGGTCATTGATGATTTCGCGAACTCTAATTTTCTCAGCAATTGAAAGTTTATATGGGCGGTAGGTAATGGGTACATCGCTGGTTACATTGATATGCATTTCGCCCGTAGTGACAGTAGTTGTCGCCGTGCCTGTGATAAAAAACTCCGCAAAATCATCAATTACCCACTTAAGAGATTCCCGCTCTGCACCCTGTAGTGGCGTAACTATAGGTATGTTAGATTCTTTAGAGACCGTGAATACATGAGACGTGTTCTGACTGTCAGGTGCACGTGTGAGATATTGTCGGTCTTTGGTTCTGATGTACGTTAGGCCATCCCTATTCAAAATGTCAGTTCCAATTATCAGGGGTGTACTCATAAAGGTGGCTGGTACTACAACAAAATCGGCCTCTAGTGCAATATTAGCAAACTCAACCGTAAGGGTTGCGTAAGACGTGGACACAATTTCGTGGTTACTAATACCCTTCAAAACACACTTAGTAGGTTTTACTGCACAAGACAAATGTTTTACTACGTCGGACGATATGAGGGAGACATTAAGCGCGCCGCTGTCTATTAACACATCGACCGGTATGCCGTGTACCACTGCGGTGGTTATGTCGCTGTTTTTTCCGCAGGATCCTGACAAAAATTTACGTTCCGTTTGTTCTGCTGACCCTGTGGTCCTGACGATCTTTCTTTGGCAAAGCAAACGTCCTCCGTATGCCCTATCTTTTTACAGAACGTGCAGGTTGGAACGTTGGGACGTACTTTGGACACTGGCTCGGACGGCTTAGATCTTTTAGGACAGTTGTGAGACAAGTGACCTCGGCCTTTACAGTTAAAACAGGTCTTATGCTGATTCGGATCTGCATGTTCTGTACCGCGTTTCCGTGATAGAGGGTAGGCCGTAGTTTTAGCTGAGCCACCCTTCACTTGATCTGGCTTCGCATATATAGATAGAAAAGACACCAGATTTTCTGAAGAGAGTTCTGCGTTGGCCGCCGCTGCCCGCACCTGTGCATCGTCTATGCCGCGGACCACTATTTGCGTCATTAATTCCTCACTAAGGCCCTTGACAATGCGCAAGCGGAGCAGGGTACGTCTCGCGTACTCAGCGTACGACGTGAATTTGTGAGACGTCGTATTCATCGTTTCAAAAAGTATCGTCGCGTAATCTAATTTTCGGGGGCAAAGTGGTTTGAATTCGCGTTTAAAGCTACTCCACGACCTATCAGAGGTTACCCACTCGTTCAACCAAGTTTTCGCGTCGCCTTTTAAACATCCGGCTACGCGTGATAGGCATTCTCTGTCATTCCAGCCATTGGCTATTTGTGCGCGATCCACTTCATCACACCAAGAGTCCACATCATGGATAGACGGGTCAAAATTTGACACAAAGTAATGCGAACGTCCCGGATTTATGCAGTGGATCGCATCTACTATAGCTTGAGCCACAGACGGCGCCGTTGTGTCTGGTTGCGGAATGGGGGTAGACGTGAATTTGTTCTCGATCATTTCCAGACGGGATAAAATTGTGTCTAGCGTTCGCGATTCTGCAGGGTTAGACCGCGGTGTCTGGTTAATGTATGACGCAAGCGGTGGCGTCCCGTTCAATCGTACTCTAGAGGGAGCCCGTTCGCGACGACTACGTGACTTATTCCGAGGTTTTCGTGAGCTATCTCGCGACCGATCGCGCCTACGATACCGTCGGTGCGATCTGCTACGTGATCTGCTCCGTGAACTGTGCGTGTTAGGCATGTTCACCGGCCAAAACAAGTTCTATAGTACACAAAACAACAAACACCAAAAAATAATAAAAATAAACGATTCACACACGTGGGTAACGACAAAGTTCCTCTGTTATGAAATTCAAACTGGTCAAGGGGCCTAAATTGGGGTTGGATTGTTATCCCACTTCTGATGTTAGGACAGAAGTGAAATCACAATTAAAAAAAACAATTATTTATTAACCTAAAAACTAATCACATGAATTTTATAAAGATTTATAAACTTAGCAAAATTACATTCAGAGGAACAAAATCATCACTAATCAAAATAATCGAGGAAATCAACAAGAAAATAATGAGATACAGAGATACCAGATTACACCGAACGGCCGACGGGCAGCGCTTCCGCACGCAACGTATTCCAAACGAAAAGTGTCCCCGACCCGCCGCCTGCGGTAGTTTTATAGCGACCGCGCCCCCCTCGTTCTTGGGCCGGGTAGAGGTATCCAACAATATATATAAAAACAGCTTTAAATATGAATGATGGTTTGAATGAAAATAATTTACTCGTACATAACAATGAAATTTAGATATACACATTGAGAGTCTAGTGATATTGATATCTTCGAAACCTACATATTTTTGGAATACTTGTTCTTCAATTTTTTATTTTTTTACTTAAAGCATATTTATAACCTTATAGTTATGGGATATCAAAAGGAACACATTATTAGAAACAACGGTCAAGAAACTCCATGGACAGGCCATAGAGATTTTTGCCCTTTCTTCTCCATGAGAACCTAGTGACGATAATACGATGTGAAACGGCCATTTTGCGTCATCTCTCTAACTGACCGGCACCTTGACAATTCAGAAGTGCCTGTTTTAGTCTAGTTTAACTTTGAGTTTGACACGATTAGAACTCAAACCCACAACCACTCGCATACTCGGATGTATAGGACTTCATAGCATAGTGTTCAGAGCAGAGTCACGATACGTAAGTGGTGGGGGGTTGAAAAAAAATCAAATCTCAAATCTCAGAGCTGTGAGGAACAGGGTGTAAAGTACACTCATCCTCCATAGAAAAGGGAGGATCCTCTGACTAGACGGGTGTCGTGTCTGGTGGGCAACTGCCTGACGATTGATGTCGGGACGTTGTAAATACTTCGCTGTTGTGGGGAGCGCCAACTGCATACTGGCCGCGCTTGCGGGAAGGCTTGATCGTGCCATCATAACTCACAGTTGTAAGCGGCACGTGTTGCTTTCTTAACTTAATGTAATTTTAATTATTTTAATAATTTGAGTGTTTATTTTGATTTGCATTTTAATTGTAATGTTGACTTTAATTGTGATTTAATTTTAATCTTAATTTTATTTATATTGCCTATTCTGTTAAGAGTCCTTCGTTACTGGAAATAAATTATTTGAATTTAAATATACTCGTCGCGCGGCAAACCCTGTAAAACCTACTTGTGCGATGCAGGATTTTGCGTGACGTCATTGTGATGCGTAGTTCACATGTGGCGGTGTAGATTCACATACTCTTAAAAAAAGGAAAGCTATTATATTTTTATATTTAAGCCTTATTCTTCACTAACGGGGGTTGAAGTTTGTTTGTCAGAGGGGTCGAAGTCGCGGGATGCAGGCTAGTAAAGAAAAAATAATAAACGAAAATTATTTTAAAATATTCCAAGAAAATATATAAAAAAGCGTGTTTTAAATCCGGCCACCCACAATGTTTATATTATATTTATAGTTTTTATTATACACATTTTGTCCGTCCGTCTGTCCCTTATAAGCTATAAAACATGAACGTATAAACGTGTTAGACATATGTGTCTGTTTGTGTGTTTTATCCGTTATATGAAATATAACTAGATTTCATTATTTGGAATTTATTTCTGTTGGTGTTTTGGGCGGGAGTTCGTGTATTAGTTTTCAGAGCTTTTCGGAAGAAGCAACGTTATTATTTCCTTATTATAGGCAATTGATAGTACTTTATTTATTTATTTAAAGTTTTCACACTCAATAAAGTAGAAAGGCGGACTTAATGCCTCAGGCATTCTCTACCAGTCAACCAAGGGTGGTGAAGAGATTAGATGGCAGATGCTCTGTTTGAGAGGAACAAAGATTCTATTTTTATTTTTATTAAAATATATAATTAGAAATAATACAAATAATAACTACTTTCGTTTAATAATAATACTGAACAACAACAACAATAATTACTTTCGTGATTTATATTAAGCGAGATCTAGTTATAATATTATGATAAAGGCTGATTTAATGCTGTGTATGAGTCCTACGTAATCTTGTATAATGTTCTCACTGTCGGGACTTCTTGGTCTAGGCTTGGCCTCGTCTAGGTGAGAGGGAGTGGCCCGTAATCCACGCGGGCCCAGTGCGGGTTGGTAGATGTCACATGTCTTCGAATTTGTGGTTCTAGGACATGCCGGTTTCCTCACGATGTTTTCCTTCACCGTTTTGAGAGCAGTGGTGATGAAATAATTTACACAAAGTAGGTAGAGTGCTTGCCTGGGTTCAAACCTACGACTTGCAACTCGTAAGTCGCGGCCGTTATCACTGGGCCACCACTGCTCTGCGGTGGGTCAATAAGGCTTTAAAAAAACAAACTAAGTGTTAAATTAAAGAACTATCAATAAGTCTATTAGGAAAACAGCGGGAATCTTGTTAAATTGATTGGAACACGAATGCAATAAATTGTAGCTAAAGAGTCGTGGGTGTCAACAACTTGATAAAATAATAATAAGTACAAAAAAAACAGACAAAAGGAAGAAAGAAAAAGGTATGTAGGTACAGTCCGGGTAATTAATTGTTAAGCACTTTGACACATTACGTCAAATTGCCGCGATAAAGCCATTTCATACGACTGTCAAAGAATGACAGTTGTGATTTACTTACGAAAAAAATAATTTGATGGTCAATTTGCTAAGCAATCATTTTCCCTGATTTAACCTATGGTTTTGTCGCCTAAAGGATGTTTTGATACACTAATTCGCAACCATAATAAAGTGTACAATTAAAATTACTCTTTAGCGTAGTAAAAGATACAGGCCAAGGGAACTCAACCTATCACGATTTAACAGGTTGTCTAATAAATATAAAAGTTAACTGGCTCAGTTTAAAGGTTGTAACTGACAGTTGATTTACCTACCTCGTTAGGGTAATAGCGTGATGATACTATAGAAATTTGCCACCTTTAGGGCTTGGTTTGACATAAAAACTGCCAGTATTGTTTATTCTCTAAACATCACTTCGAAATTCGAACTATTTTGGTGAGAAGTCAAAATCAGAACGCCCGCCGATATCTTATAATTTTCACAAATGCCGCCATCTTGTTTTTACTAACAGCGCCCCCTGTCAACGTCATTCGAGCGCCAAAATATCATTTTAGCACTCTACCTCGTTGTGAATCCGCAAAGATTTACTTTTTAAAAAAGGAACCCGACTGCGTATAAATTGAACTTCAAAACAGATGGAAACAAGATGACCTAATTCTGTCTCCAATCCCACAATAAGCAATCTCATGCAGTCGGTGGCATCTTTTAACTATAAACCCCTTATAGCCTCAGTTTTTAGTTGGAATATTTTTTAGATGTCTCTTTCTAAATTATTTTATTTTATTTATATTTTATTTGAAAGGTACACCAAAGACCTATTCACTAGAAACATTAGTATGATAAGAAATAACATAAGCATTGAGTCATGGTGAATTAGTCACTTACAGGCGTACACAGCACTTACATAATAATTTGCTTCTTAAATATACGTTTTAACAAGATTTTTTACTCGTAGCGTAGTGAAGATAGAAAAATTAAATATGTAAACAAATAAAATCATAATCGAAATTAGAATAAAAAATAAAAATAACCATTAGAATCAAAATTTAAATTAAAACATTGAGATTTAAATTACAAAAAATAAACAGTAATTTATTAACATACGTAACAATATTTATAAACAGTATATTATTCAAGTTCAAAATGGTAGAACGCGAAAACGAGTGCAATAAAAGAACATTCCAAAATTTTAAAAGCGGCAGGCACATGTGGCAAAAAAATAAAAAGTAGATTATGAAATTATGATTCGTTTTTTATATTTATAGGTTTTCTAAGTTTTCATCTTTAAATTATATCTATATATTTTTGTATACACCTTTTAAAAACCTCTCATTTTGAACCTGATTTGACAGGGTTGTTTTTTTTTAATCCGCCATAAAACAAAACAAAAAGTATAACCAGTGACACTCGTGCAATTAAGACGAATCTAACGACATAATTATTCTGCAAAATCGGTTCAGCCGTTTATTCGTTACGAGGGACGTAAACATAACGACGGACATACTTACATACATACAGGTCAAACACATATCCCTCCTTTTTGGCTTCGCCGCAGTCGGGTAAAAACAGATCAGTTCGCTTTCGAATTACGTGCGATCACTTGAGTGAGCTTCCAAGTGAACTTTACACAATACTCGTAGCACTAAAGACTAAGGAATAAAATGGTCGGACCTATTCTGTATGAGAAGTATGCCTAACTCTTCGGGGATTACTGTTATGGTATGGCATACAATTAAGTACTGTTACCTAGGCATAATATACTTCAATCACCAATCCCCCGGAAGCATGCAATTGTGGTAATTTTAATTATGCCGTTCCCATAGATTTACTTGCTATTGTTGTATATTGGCGCCATCCGCAATATTTTATGTTTATGATTATTTTTATAGAAATGTCTACTTATCTTGTCTTGGCTGCAGAAAATACCTAAGATATCTACTATCGCCCTGTTTCCTTACCACTTTACTTTAATGCCAAAATTACCCAGATTTAAAAAGAAAAACGACTATAAATTAAAACATTCTAAAACAGAGCCCCCGAATTTCGAATTCATAAACCTACAAAGCGATAAACAAAAAGTTACAAAGCATTTTTAACGCTTCGAGTACAAATTCAAAAAAAAGAACTGGGTAGGTCAAGGACCAAACGACCGGTAGCTGGGAACAGGTTGCGTGCCGAAGGTTCCCGAGGCTACCCGAGTGACGCCGAATAGTAAAGACGCGTGCCTCGAACGTGGGACGAAGAACACCGAGCGCTGACGTAAAAAGCCGAACGGTAGTCGTGGGGAGCGTGGGATTCTTGTACCTTTGTCTATGGGGTACTTATAAAGTTTTATGGGCCACCAACAAGTTAAGAAAGGGGAGCAAATGAGTGATAAGAAGACATACGTTATGTTTTGTTTGAGTTTGAACGAGTATATTATTATTGTTTTGTCTGACGATATTTCAATAGGTTAATAGGCCTCTCAGGCAGTCAGGTCTGCTACTTTATTTTTACGATAAGACAAGCATTTACTAGTTTTATTTTATTTATTTAGCACACAAAAATAAATAGACAAGAAGATAGGAACAAAATACATACAAAGGTGACGCTTATTTCTAAAGAAATATCTTCCAGCATACCTGCGATTTACCCATGTGCCTAATTTCATCCAAATCCATTCAGCCGTTTTAGCGCGAAAGCGAAACAAACTCACTTTCGCATTAATAATATTAGTAAGGATTATATTGACGTGACTTACGATTTATTTGCAGTTATAATAAGTAGAGATTACTTAAATCTGGCACAATTATACCTACCAAACCTCACTGGATCTGCCTGGTGGATTACGGCATACTCCCCTTTCACAGAGAGGAGGCCTATGTTCCAGAAGTGGGAAAATTTCAATTATTGTAATGCAATCTATAAATGCAAAATAATTATGATGAACATTATAATGCAAAATAATTATGTTTGTTGAAACAAATTGAGGACCCATTTATTGAGGAAAGGCTATTACAGTATCAATGAATTCCTAGATGACATAATGACATTGTAACTTATGATTGATTGTATTACTTTAACATTTTTATTATTAAGATATAATTATTGTACTTGATTTCTTAATTGAACGTTATTGTTTTAATTGACTTCTCTAAATGTATTTAATGAATTTTATTTTAAATGCAATGGTATAATGTAACTTTTTTATTTTTTAAATCAACACTATGTACCTATATTGATATGAAAAAAATGGCTTACTTACTTATGACTAGCCTCAGTCTAGATGAAAGTTAAAAAGTAGAACAACTTGACAAATCCAGCTGTTCCCATAAGCCACGAGTAATTTACTTACAAAACCGCACAGACATGTGCACGAACCTTATTTTTAATTTTGTTTGCAATGCTGCTTATAAATCGTACTCACTTAAAACTGCCCTTTTTACCTCCAACTTATTTACTCTCAAAAACAAATGAAAAGCAACCTTATTTTTCAAAAGTTAAGCTTCAATACAAGTGCAAGATAAGATTGTAAAAGTTAGTGCAAATGGTTCTCACGAAGCAGGCTAAAAAGACTAAGCAGTTCTGATGTTTGAAAGATTAATTTAATAAACTTTATTATTTATTGATTGCAGTGACTGTGGTGGCACAATCTTAAGCCAGTATCCATGTTGGTGTGACAGAAAAATAAAGAAAAAAGTAAAATTTGTGTGCGTCATAGGATCAAGGATATCAAACATCCTGGTATCCTTGTAGTCTTTCTTTATTGTTTGTGTGGTTAATGACTAACCTGGTGTCAGAGTTTTATGTCACCTATGGGCCTCTGACAGAATTGCGACCCTAGAGTTAAACATGTCTATGCATCCACCAAATTTTGCGATGAAGATGAGTTGAGTGAGTTCTACGAAACCTTAGAAACCGCTTTAGAGACCTCAAGTGGTGAAGGGTGGGTGTTTTTGGGGACTGTCTTATGTAACTTTGACGTTCGAAAAGTGCTGATTCTATTTGAATTTCTGGTGTTAATGTCAGGGGCACCGGATTTGTGTAACAATAGGACATACTCTTAAAAACTTCAAACTACATTGATGCCTCGCGAAATCGCAACAGAAAAACGTATGGTCAATAGTATTTTCCCGAAAAACTATTTCACTAGGAACTAGAAACTCTTTTATTTATTTATTTATTTATCACATGGAAAACCAACAGCTTTACATAAATACAATAAAGACACTGGAATAAGAAACATGAAGCAGATGCAGCATGATGTAGGTTTTCACGGCTAGCTATATAATAATACAGTAAGAGATCTTTTTAAAGACAAATTATAACAAAAACACAAGCGCACCAACCATCAAATCGGGTAATGCCAAACATAAACACAACAACAGGAATAAACTACAATAAAATTAAATAAAAATAAGTACCAGAACTAAATTAACATCACCTCAATAAACAAAACATGTTCTACATATTCATTCGCTTGCCACTGTACAAATTTATTTGAAGTCAGCACAACATGTCTCTATCTTCCATACTTCTCTATAAGTCGTCACCTCAGTAGTCAGTCCCTTTCTAGCCATAACATCTTTCACACAGTCCATACATCGATTCTTAACAAAACATTTAATATTAAAGTTGTTAAATGGATAGGTAGATAGCTATATTGCATTATTTTGATCTTTCAGTACAAGCATTTTCAATATCCAGTAACTGGCTGACCGCACTCTGCTCTGGTGAAAATAGAGAATGTTCATTTAATAGTATAAGATAGTTCATACTAATTATTCCATGCTGCCATGATATTACATGCTAATTCCATGCTGTCATGTCATTATTCTAAGGTAGCCATCTTGTTCTAAGCTTTGGGCGACTGAGCTGTGCTTGGGTGAAAATACGGATATGAGACCTAAGTAGATCAACTTTTCGCACCGTAAACTCCAATATTGCAACTTTCATTAAAATGCCTTTGACGTTTTCGAGAACGTGATTACAAAATAAACATTACATAAACAAATATTGCTCATTTATCGTAGGTATAGGATACAAGCTAAAGAAACATATTATTAAAGCTAAGGCCACCACGCTTTATGAACTACGCGTTAATATTATAATTAAAACTCGTCAAAGACATAAAATTAATTCTCACAGACCGTAATGTACTAGCGAATTGTTTTTCTCTCAAAGGATACTTGGTGCAGGACTGGTTTTATAAGAAACATATAATTTTCTAGGGGTTCCTGCTTTGGTTCACGTATAGTTTTTATTTTCTGGAAAAAAGTATAGTATGTATGATTATAGTTTGTTCTAGGTGCACAAGCTCCCTCACTATAAATGCTTAAAATCACATACATTCATACTTATTCTCACGTCTTTTTCCATGGGGGTAAGCAGAAACTACAGCTACCTGCAGCTACGATCCTTAGGTACATACTCCTTTTGCTTCGTTTATGTTCATATACATCAGCAGCGGGGTAATTTTGTAACACACTAACAGACGCAATGTCTTTCATTTTGACAGCTCAACAACATTTATTGCGTTATTTACGTTATTGAGCAGACAAATTTTTCAAACTCACACTTCGCACATCAAGTTGCTGCAATCTGTCAAATTTCATTAATTAGATTTTCATCTTCATCGCTGAAGCATTAGGTTCAAAGTTGATTGGGAAAATTTTACAGTTTCGGGTAGCTTGAACTGCTGGGGCGTCTGTACAGTCACGAGCAATAATATGTAAACGCTTGGCAAAGTGCAAAAGCGATTTACTCGGGGAATTACGATTGCAACTTTGAAATACGACCTATTCCATACATACGTATGGGTTCCAATAAACTATGTACGTGATAACACAAAATTACAATCAACACAGGATTAGGAAATCACTTTTAAAAGTTGCTGAGTGTATGTTGCATGTTGGTGCTCGTGACTGTACCTAGGTATTGTTAACATAATTAGAAGTAATATGTTGTGAGCGTGCTTACTTCTTCCACCTGGTCACATAAACCTTTAAAGGTCTTTAGACATAAATGTAACCAAAATTGTATTGAAAAAAAAAAAAAACCTGCGATGCCTAAATTGTCAAAAGAACTTACCATCCGGTTGATTGCCTAACTGGTTACTACCGAAAACAAACTGTCCTAGAACGTAAAATTCGAAGACATTGTGACATCCTCCAACCAGCACTGGGTCCGCGTGGTAAATTACGGGTCACACAAAGAAGAGGCCCGTGTCCCGGCAGTGGCAACGTATAAGTTGAGGCTGAGTATGCTTATGCAATACCTTTACAGCTTTCACGCTAAAACGGATGAACGAATTTGGATGAAATTTGACACATGGGTAGACCATATAACCTGGGTTACGAAATACATACATAACATCACGCCTTGTTTCCCCGAAGGGTTGGGCAGTGGTGTACCTGTAGAAGGGACACCTACATTTCGCCAGTTATGTTTAAGTCCCATGTAATAGGGAGCGAGCGTATTGCCATCAACCGGGCACAAATCCAGACTCCGGGCTGCTACTGAGAAATTCCTGATAGAAAAACCCAACAAAACTTTGCCTGACCTGGGAATCGAACTCAAGACCTCATGCTCAGCAGTAGCGCTTGCGACCACTAGACCAACGAGGCAGTTAGGAAATGTAATACTTTATATCCCGATGTTCCCACGGGATCAAGACATATGCGGGTGAAGCCACGGGGCGCAGCTAGTATCTGAATAAATTGTAATTTTTTGTGCACATCTTTTGATAAATAGACCTTTCTATAATTGACTTTTATTGTATTTAGTAAATAAATAAATAGCTCAGTAGGTACATCATTGAAAGCGAAAACATATAATTTGAATACTGAAAAGTACAATTGCCCGAATTAACTGTGCAAGTGTGATGACCACCCTACGTTATCTATTCGTTTTTAAATGATTAATTAATATTGTGTAGTTAGTGCATAGATCATATTTAAATGAAAACCTATATTACTCAGGTTTTTCTTAATTATATAGGTTTTCATTTTATGAACCTACCTAGTTACACAGTGCGTTCATTCATCCAGTCAGTGACCATAGACTAAGTATTAACATCGAAATGACTGCAGAGGGTCTATTCAGTATACAGCGTGTAACAAAACCCCTGTTCGATCCGTGAGGGTGTTGTTAAGAATCATACTGAGAGTATATTTATGTGTTAAAATATATCGACGCTTTTTTTTCAATGGGGAGTTTTACCGGGTTATTACATGGGGCGCGGGCGGCCATCGTTAACTTATGACCCCTGTTGAAAATTTACATTACACACATTTAATGTAATTGGGATAATTTTCATACTAGAAACGTAAATTTGAAATAGAAATACCTTTTTTTTCAATAATAACATTTTTTTTTTGTTTTTGGTAATGTTATTGCAGTACCTACCTATGTGCCCTTTTCGGATCGGATAGACTTTTTGTAACACATTGTATACCTTCTTGCTCAATTTTGCTTCTTAATGTACGGCTTGACACTTAACCTACGACTCACCGGATAGTAACAGGGTACAGACGCGCATCAATCATTCCAATATTTACCTTATTTCAATGAAATTAGAGTCACATGACGCGCCCTCGTGAATTGCATTATCTATAGTAGATACCGCCATAATACCTTTCAAATTAAAACCACCCAGTCTTAACAATAGTAAAAAAACCGAGTTAGTTAAATATTTTCCATTACGTTATGAAAAAAATTACAGTTCGCAAAAGTGATACGTCGCTATTAAAAACGGTTAAAAGCAGCAATTGTTTATTAGTTTTGGTAAATTAGAAATTATGAAATGCATGTTTATTAAGAAGTTCGGCAGAAAAAAACTGAGTCATCATATAACTTAACATAACAAATATTTAAATGGGTGATTAAATTATGATCGAATGAAATTATTAAAAAAGGTCACAATTTTAACCTAACCCAACCCATTTGGTCGGGGTTCGTTACTGCGACCAATTCGGCTAGCGCGTAGTTCTAGCCTAACCTATAAACTGCCAAACTATTACCATAACTGCCCATTACAACATTTTTCTGACCATTCATTTATTACACCACTTGAGTATTTTTTGTACTGATATTGTAGGATAAGAATAACCGACCAATTTTCTTTTTATTACTGTCAAAATAATTTATCAACTGCCGAAAATTTTAATTATTGCCGGTAATGTTTGTAACTAATCATAATAACCTCCTTAATGTTTCAATAATAGTTGCAAAAATTATTATCCATTAAATCTCCAACGATTTTATTTAAAGAAAAGAAAGAAAAATTATTTATTGAGACTCGCACAGGAAATCACAAATTTAACTAAAACAAACTCATAAAAACATAAATAAAATAAAAAACAAAGTAAAATATAGAATGAGTGTTCTTAATTAGAAGTGTCCAGTCACCTTTCAATTTATTCTTTGTACTCAGTGCGGAGCATTTGTAATCAACGGTGCGTCAGTAATTATCTAGTGAATGGGTGGACTCATTTAAACGCATATCTAATCGCACGTTCATTATGAGGAAAATAAGTAACAGACCATTTAAATATTTTATTAATTAATTATTATTTTATTATTTAATGGTAAGAGACATTTGGAGGTAGGGTAGATTTTATATTTCCTTTCATTTAATAAATATATCATGTTTCTTAGAGAGGAGAGATTTCATCCTTATGATTGACTCTATCGATTTAAGCTTCGTTCAGACCAGCGCAACGCAACGGCGCGACGCGACTCGAACAATACAAATTCCAAGAAAACTTCACGGTTTAACAATAGCTGGTGTCGCGTCGCGCTGTCGCGTCGCGCTAGTCTGCACGAAGCTTTATTCCATAAAAATACAATACATAAATACGTTATTTTTTGGATTTTAGCCGGTTCGATTCCCGAGTGTGGCAAGCAAATTTTCGAAATTCTTTGAATGCAGATTTGTTACTTTATTAAAAATAAAGGAATTTCCTTTGAGTAAAATTTGCTATCTCCAGTATTTAGAGTACTTTCCCTCCAGATGAGGTTCAAAAATTCCACCCTGTATATGGGTTGTCAATATCCCTATGTAGGTTGAAGATCTCTTCTCATTCCGAAGAAAATTGAAATAACCAAACTAAATAATTTTATGCTATGTACTGTAGTTCCAAAGTTTCTTAAATACAGTAAGAAATAATAAATGGAGATAATCCATTTGGTAAGTATGTTTGAAAAAGAACAACTGTATTTGTTGCGATTTCTTCAGGTAGTGTCAAGCGGTATTTCCTAACTAAGCACACCGTATCTCTATTGGTGGATTAGCGCGTGGTTTACTGTTTTTAGGAATAAATAAAAAGATTAAGATCTTGTTGGATATCAATCAAGTTCTTTTATTAATTTATTTATTTTGCATAATGTACACTCAGTTACAGGCTACGCTAAAACAGTAGGTACATGACCCTGTTAGGGTGCAGCATTTAACTTGAATCTAGTTTAAATATTTGGAAATTAACATTATATTGCATACCTACTATCAATATCACATAAACACATAACACCACGACTTGTTTCCCCGAAGAGTTGGGCAGAAGTATACCTGTAGTAGGTACACCCACATTTCACAAGTTATGTTTTAAGTCCCATGTAATAGGGGGCGAGCCTATTGCCATCAACAGGGCACAAATCCAGACTCCGGGCTGCTACCACAATAACAACTACTACTATCAATATCACATTAATTATTATTACTAATATAGAATCTCTTTGTAACATATTTAATTTAATTTATATTAAATTCATTTGAAATATAATTGGTAACAAATTTTATACATAGATATAACATTAATTGTGCTTTATTTTAGCTTTTTATCTTCCATAAACTCGTTAATACTATAGTAACTTTTTTCTAAAAGGAATGACTTAAGTCTAGATTTAAATATGCAGTGTTTTGGTGGATCTTATAGGTTCAGGTAACTTATTATATGTTTGGATGCTTCGGTATTCTGGGCTATTTTTACACATCTCTAGTCTAGGTGCTGGTAGAATTAGTTTAGTTTTGCGACGCTCATTCTTATCAAAATTATAGAGTTGTATATTCGTTTTAACAAATATGGCTATTTCTAGAATATAAATTAAGGGTAACGTTGGGATTTTTTCCTTGATGAAGAGGGGTTTGCAACTATCTCTAGGTTTTATGTGATAAATTATTCGTAGACATTTCTTTTGGGCAGTAAATAGGTCTTTAGTATCTACACTTTGCCAAAACAGGATGATTCCGTAACGTAGCCATGCGTAGGCATACGCATAGTAGGCAGTAAGAGCACAGTCTTTTTTGTGTTTGATTTAAGCACACTAAGACCATATGAAAATTGTGATGGTTTATTTTGTCTACGTGTTTTTTCCAATTTAAATGAGTATCTAGTGTAATACCAAATAGATTATATTCATCGACTTCTTCAATTTTGATATTATTGGTTATGGTTTAAAGTTATTTTTTTTGCTTTTGGTAGGGTATGAATTGTATTATTTTGGTTGTCTTATTGTTTACTTTATGGCTCTGTTAACAGGATTGTATTTGATTAAATGTTTCAATTATATGAGTATTATATTCTGAGCTGTTTGTAGGGCTTTTAAAGAGTATGGAGATATCATCAGCGAATAACACACATAGGTGATCGCATATTTTTGGCAGGTCATTGATGTATATAAGGAAAAATATGCATCCTATCACACTACCTTGAGGGATAGACCAATTAGTGGTTATTATTTTTCTAACTTAACAGACAGCTGTGCTGCTGAGGAGTTTGTTGCGCCACTTCTTCGCAGCCAAAGCACTAGGAAGTGGTGAAGGGCGGGCGTTTATGGGGGACTGTGTTATGTTATTTACACGAACAAAAAAAATGCTAATTCACAGTCTAGCTTCAATAAAATATGACTTTTTATTTTGATTAAAAGTCATATTTTATAGTAATAACAGCCGCACGGTTAAATTCAACAGGTTAAGCTACGCTTGCCGGGGTTGGTCCGTGGATGGGTGAACATCTTTACATACCGAGACTACTCCGTGCCTCGGAAAGCACTTTAAGCCGTTGGTCCCGGCTGTCATTCATGGATCTTTGACAGTCGTTACAGGTCGTCAGAAGCCCGAAAGTCTGACAACTAGTCTTACCAAGGGGTATCGTATTACCCATAATATTATCATACTATCGGTTAGACTGGAAGCCGACCCCAATATAATTGGGAAAAGGCTAGGCAGATTGACTTTAAAAGGCAGTCCTTACATGACCATACTCAATTTATTCAAGACAGCTAAAACGTTCAAGTCACATCCAAAATCGCATCACACTTAAAATTCTAATCCCGATATAGATCACTAAATTCTAATATTCCTATAATACTTGGGTCCCAGCTGCTCATCCTACATGAACCATTATTCAACCTAGGTTACGAAAATAAATTAAGATCTAGAGTTTCTAGAGTCTGGATGACAAGCAGGTCGTCAATATACTTAGAGTTTCAAGTATTATTATGTACGGTGACTTTGAAGGTTTGAACCTCGGTGTCGTCTGCTCACGAACAAAATATAAATGGAGAGAAACCTATTGTTTTATGTAATATCATAACATCACGCCTGTATTCCCACCTTTCGCCAGTTACGTTTAAGTCCCCTGTAATAGGGGGCGAGCCTATTGCCATCAACCGGGCACTAATCCAGACACCGGGCTACTACTGAGAAATCTCAGATAGAAAAACCCAATAACACTTTGTCTGACCTGGGAATTGAATCCAGTACCCTAATTACATACGTAATACACAATCAATCGGAATTTGAATCGTTTTGAAACAAATTGCTAATCCACAGCTTCGTACGTTCGAAAAAAAATCCGCTCAACAACGTAAACAACGCAATGAATGCTGTTGAACTGTCAAAATAAAACAAATTTGTCGTTATCGTTTACGGAAATGTGTTGCGTAATTAGATAGCAGGATTCTATGCTCAGCATTCGACAGCAGTTACCGTAGAGCTGCAGTTCTCATCTTGCCTTAGTTTTCCCAACAGGCCTGCCGCGATGTCGTCGTGTGTTTAGTGGGACCCAATTGGTGGTTATCTTAGCCCAATCAATCTGCCTAGCCTTTTCCCAACTGTATGTTGGGGTCAGCTTCCAATCTAACTGGATGCAGCTGAATTTTACAAGGAGCGACTGCATATATAATAGCCTCCATAATCCAGTTACTGGAAAGCTGTTAAAATGTTTTATTCTTTCACTTAACCGTTGAAAACTCCGCTTTAGCCCTCAAAGCCATACTGTAAACATTTCGGAACAACTCGAAAACTCTTTTAAACATAGTTTTAAACTGTAACATGAAGTATTTTTTGGTTGTACGTACTACTTTAAAATGGTTCGTGGAACTCGTCTGAGCTCAACATTTGTTAGACTTACTGTATTTCTTGTTTTATAGAGGACTATGTGTGTCTTGCTGGTTTAACTGAGTTTATGTAAAGTTATATTTTTTTCTGGTAGGTACCTATGAAAAGTTTTTCTGAACGTCGTATTTCAGGAACGACACCACCATACGTTCGTTTAAACATGAAAACTAGTACGTGTATCATGACCAATTCTATCTCTAGATAAAGTGACATTTCTTTTCTTCTTGGGAATCGCACCTAAATCTTTCTTCAATCTGACGTGGTTGCGTCGGTTTCTATAGAAACCATCAAAAACACAACTGTTCGCTCATGTATAATTTCAACCTGAATGATCTACATCATTCACGCTTTGAATGTAGTGCATCGTTTTCACATGTTTAATTTAAACATTAATTAAGTCGCCAATATTTTGATATAAAAGAGCGTCCTTGGAGTTTCTTGCCCGTTCTTCTCCATAGGAACCTACTATGCTTTGGAATGGGCCACTAGTTTCATCATTCTGAGAAGGTAGTTGCCTTGACAATTCAAAAGTGCCTATAATTGGTTTATTTTATGAACAAAAATCAACAACGCGTGCAGTTCTTTTTCATTGTTGCTTCTGATTGCTAAATCATATTTTCATTATATTACAAACAGGAATGGCTAGAAACTCCGCATACATCTCATTCTTTTTAAGATGCTATTATTTAAATAAAATAAAAAATAGATAAAAATAGTACCTGTGGTGGATCCAACTCTTCACATTCGAATGACGCATCAAACTGACATCACGTAAACCCTGTATCGCGCAAGCAGGGAAAACTCGCGACTAGCTTATATACAACGTCCCGACATTAAACGTCAGGCAGTAGCCCACCAGACACAACACCCGTCTGGTCGGAGGATCCTCCCTTTTCTATAGAGGATAAGTGTACTTAACACCTTGTTCCTCATACTTCTATGTACCTAAAGAAAGTTTCCATTCCTTATTTTCCTGTAGATCGTGAACCCTTCCTAACAAAGGGCTTATCACAGCTTACTTTATAGCCTATTTATACGTAGTAAATCAATCAATGCTTGTAACCGTTTATTGCTCCGCTAACGACTTGATTGTTTGATTTCCTGTGATAAGAATAGACGCTATGCAGTTGGTCCTTACTTAGATATTATACTTAATTAATTATGCCAGTTCTACCGCATCACCACTGTTCATGTCATTTTCAAACTACAAATGATTTTCGAAATCGGTTTATAAATGACGGAGTTCTGAAGTACATACATAACACTAACAAACATACCAAAAATAAATTAACACCCGAAAAAAAATTAGTAGAATTATAGTTTTATTATCATAGCGTAAGTACATTTTGGTAATCCCTAGGTCTTGAATTCGATTCCTAATTAACGCAAAAATGGATTTCGATACTAGCGTACCATTTAAAAAGTTTTGATCAGCGTGTTTGTGATAACGTCCTTCGATAGCGGTTTTCGATTCAATGTGCTTTCGAACTGCCGTACCACTCGCAATTTTTTTCGAAACTGCATGCGTTGAAATAACGTCATTCGAATCTTCAGATCACTCCCGTCCTTAACATGACACTAATTTCCACACTGTTCATGTAAAATAATGATGGATTGAAAACATACAAAAACAACAGAAAAACGGTGACACAAATCATCGTGAGGAAAGCGGTATGACCTAGAACCAACAATTTGAAGACATGTGACATGAGTAGTCCACTTGCAAAATCCGCTATGTTGAAAGAATAATAATTTTAGAAAATCGATTAAGACCTCTATTATTAAAATTAAATCATATTACAACATTTTACTGAAAATTATTGTCACAGAGAATTAATTTCTTATGGTAAATATAATCCCAATACCATAGTTTTGCAAAAGTATGAAATTAACATGAAGAGTTTTGAAACAGTATCAAAATTAAATCCTAAACAATCATCTTATAATTATATTATACTCTTATTTCTGTTTCTTCATCCATTAAAGTTTCCTCAGTATCCGTATCTTCGTCTAAAGCAGCTTCAGTTTGGTTTTCTTGAAGAAATCTATAATATTATAGACTAACGACCTTAGCCCAATCCTGTCCAAAATGTTTAATCAGTAGGTTTTTCACATAATTTAATTTAGCTGGTTTTACAGGAACGCCTAAATTGATCAAAGCAGGTTATAGCAACCCGCACTGGGCCCACAATGTTTTCCCTTATCCGTAACCATACAAAACTTCTCACATCAAAATACCAAAGAAAATATATACCATATAAAGTTAATAGTCATAAATATGATATAAATCAATCAATGCCTGTGATTGTTTTAATGTTTCCTTAATACCTTGTTTTTATTGCCCACTGCGGCCGATAAAGCCTTAGGCCGGGAGTTGGGAAATTCTTTTCAGACTTTTTTATCCATGGAAGGGGTTTTCTTTGTTAGTGTGTTAGTGTTTGCAGTGCTGTATTTCGGACGTTCGTCTGTAAAGGAATTTTTCCAGTCCGTCAAACTGACTATTGCTTGAAAAAATAACAAGTGGTGATTTAGGATAAACTGAAAGTTACATAATTATTTGTTTGGAAGACAGGTTGGGTCATCAACACGTTTTAGTTCAGGTTTTGCCGGTTAGTAGAAGAAATAATAATAATAATGTTATATTTTTAAATATTTTAAAGAAAATCTGCATCTCAGTCTCAATCTGTATAAAATCGTTCGTAATCTCGACCAATGCGGTGAAGATCTCGATCGAGATTTCGAGAACGGCATTGTCGTTCCACGAGACTAAATTTTGAGACATAGCACACCAGATAACCGATCGTAGCTTAAAGGTACGATCCATAATCAATCATTTTCCACTATAACCTAACTCTTTTGCTTTCAAGATCAAGTATATTATACATAATAACTACATATCTTAACAATTAAAGACATGTTGCGCTGACCAAAAAATAAATTGGGATATTCTTCTTTTCGTGTGATTAGTGACTAACCTGGTGTCAGAGTTTTAAAGCTGCCCATGGGCCTCTGACTTGGCTTCACATGCCATCCAGAAATATCTCTCAGGCATGCCAGTTTTTCGGGTTTTCGGGTCTACCCTTTATAGCAGAACTTTTTATGTCATAATATTATTTTACATAACAGCGGATAGCATAAACTTCATTTTGCAGAAAATCGTTTGACATACACTAATTTATCATACATTCAAAACTCATAATTTTGTAAGTAAAAATCATCTTTAGGCATACATTTCATATTCATAATAATTAAAAAGCAGAACCATCATATCGAAGAAAGTTCACACAAACATGCAAACAAGCATACAGTACAAGTATGCTTGGTTTATGCAACATGCAGCAGGCATGGTTTCTGACACCGCTCCGGCGCTGCGGGGCTCCGGTGGTCACACGAGAGCTTATCGTCGCAGATGCTTTTAATGCTCACCACCGCAGCTTCGGCTTGCTTCCGGCCACCTGGTCCTCAGCTCGCGGGCCACCTGGCCTCTCCGCGCCTACACGGGCTTAAATTTCACTCTAGGGGTAGGGCAGACAAGACAGTTTTGCAGCGATTCGTTTCTGTCACTAACTTTGGTAGCATAAAATACATATTTACTTATTAAGACCATATTTTAATTTAATTTAAGATTAAAAATACTGTTTTATATGGCAATATGCCTAATAAAAAAATATGCCAAATAAAATTCTGCCATCTCAAAAGTATGCCATTATAAATTCGGACATAATATAAACATTCGGCCAAACAACAATTATATTAAATAAACGTTATATAATATAATTATTGTGCCTTTAAAATATTTGTTAAAAGAAGATTAGGCCAAGTGTGTTATGCCAAATAAATTTCGGAGCATCCAGATTCTGCCAGATAACCCGATGTTTTCTTTTACCCTTTTAGTAGCAAGTGATAATTAATACAATACGCATATGAATCCGACGTCAGAGGTCCGACGGTCACTCCACTAGGCTCGAACATTTCTAAATAAGACCATCGTATTACCTAGGAGTTATAAATTTGTTAAACTTATAACGCGACAGCACTAACGATCTGACGACCTTAGGACTTTAACATGTTATTAAGCCAATGACATGTCGCACACCTGTTTCTCGGACTAATGATACCCTCCTATTGTCTGGTTTTTGACATTAATTGTCGCTAAAATGAGAGTGTACCTAGATTTACAAAAATCTTAAACAAGTTTACATAGATGTTTATTGTGTGTTTGTTCTCTGTGTATTTTTCGTAGTGAGAAGCTCGTAGCTAGGTAAGCTTTACATACAGGGCTCCTCCGTGTCTCGGAAAGCCCGTTAACCCGTTGGTTTCAGCTGTCATTCGAGAATCCCTGACAGTCGTTACGGGTGGTCAGAAGCCCGAAAGTCTGTCAACCAGTCTTACCAAGAGGAATCTGGGTTATGGAGGTCAGATAAGCAGTCACTCCATGTTAAATACTGGTATTCAGCTGCATCTGGTTAGAATGGAATCCGACCCCAACACAGTTGGGAAAAGGCTAGGCAGATTGATTGGGCTAAGATAGCCACCAATTGGGTCCCACTAAACGCGCGACGACATCGCGGCATGCCGAGACAGAGATGGCAGGCTTGACTCCTACCGAAAGGACTGGAAAAAGACAGAATTGTGTCGAAAAGGGAGAGGGAGGTCTTTGTCTTGCAGTGGAACAATACAGGCTAGTAGGATTAGATTCGAATTATTGTCCCAGCTCCTGGTTCATTATCGACTTATACACATTAACCGGTACGTTCACGTCAATACCATTGTTCCATTTCTATTGCTAATCGGTTTCTTGTAGCTCCTGAACGCTATTTGTTTAGAAGTTATTTACTTTTACTCGTGGCTTCACTTGCTTAGAAGTGTTTTGTATCCTCAATTTAATGTAGAGCCTTTTGATCTTTGTATCTACTCATATTTTATTTCTTACAAGTTATTTTCCTTGATTTTGTCGGTAAACAAAACCAATTCCGATGCCAGTCATAGAGCTCACCCCGATAGGAAAAAGCCATGAATGCAGTCTGTCCAAAGATTTTCTGATGAAAATGTAAACAGGCATAGATAGCATTCACTCGGTGAATGCCAATTTGTAACGCCACTTACACATTGAGTGCTTTGATTTTATTATTTGAGTACTGAAATCTTAAAGATGTTTTTCATTTGACAATTTAAGTTAATTTTATAACCTCAACTTTCGTCAATGATTTATCTATAACAATAATTATTTGTGTTGCAATATTGATGGAAAAAAAACAATACATATTCCTAAAGATAGCCCCTCTCCGCGATTACTGTACTGTAAGCTGTACTTTAGTACGGAGTGGGGCGCGTCGTCGTGGATTGCACTATCTGTACATGGGCACTTATAAAACGTCAGAAGCTAGGTGCACGGTGCACGCGAGTTCAACCTGAACAGGGTTTGTTGACACTAGCATCAGGTGCTTTCGGAACAGACGTTAGTTATAAAGGGGATTTATAATTTGACATATTCCTTCTTGGACGTGATAGTGAACTATTTACAAAAATTAAGCACCCCATAAACCCTAGGCAAAAATTGATGGGATTCGAGAAAACCCACTTTTTTTGTATTTTTGAAAATTACCTAAAAATCGTCTAAAAACTTTTCTCTAAACTCTCAAATTGAATGGCCTTCATATTGTATCTAATACTTTATTAAACCTTTCGATGTAACCAAATTTTCTAAAACATCAAACAGTTAATGTTAATGCTTAATAAATTAAGCATTTTCAAAAATCATCTACGTACTTGAACTTTAATACCAATTATCTCAAAATTTTACTACGGCATTAAGAGTACACATTACGGGGAAGACATCTTAATTTAATTAGCTACCTAACGAGGTAAAGAAAAAATCTACATCATTTTAATAAAATAAGTGATAGACATACTTTTAATACTAGAAATAAAGATAAAATAGATCAACCATTTTTCAGACTATCTAAAGTAAATACATCTTTTATGGGGTACTGTGTTAAATGTTACAACAGAATACCTGGTGATATTAGAATTAAATGAAAGAAAATTTAAAAATCATATATAAAGTACACTTTGTAAACAAGCATATTACAAATTAGAGGATTATATCCAAGATAAAAATGCTTGGAAACATGCTGGTCCTGCTCCATAGGACAATTCAGAATCTAGACAAAATCGAACTGGTTGCTAATCTAATTGTATTTTTTATTTTATTTTTGCATTTATTTTATTTTTTGTGATTTTTGAACTCACACACTGACTTATTATTAGTATTACTTATTATAATGTTAGAAATATTGTATAATTTTACAATGTTTGTAAGTATGTGAGCACCATGCATCTATCACATAATCAATTTATGTCATTCCTTCATTTTTCATTCTTTTACCTATCGTGGTATAGTAATCTTATTCTAGGTGCATTGTCTTCACATATAATTATATAATTAGTGTATACAAGACATAATGATTTTTTTTAAAGAGTAACGGTGGGGTTTCTTCTAATGGACAAGAAACAAGAGAGGACATTTTACATTAAACATTTAGATGCTGCAGAAATCTGTCTACAATAGATTAAACACTTAAACTAGGGTATCCTGTATCATAACAGAAAATAAAATCAGCACTGATCCGATTACACAATCCTCTCACTAAGAGAAATTAACACTATTGCCAAGTGAATTAGAGTTAGAATTAAATTAAAGAAAATTTATAACTCATATAAAAAGTACACTTTGTAAACAAGCGTAATATAATAAATTACAGGATTATATCCAAGATAAAAATGCTTGGAAACATGCTGGTCCTGCTCCATAGGACAATTTAGATTCTATACAAAATCTAACTGGTTGCAAATAATTTAATTGTATAATATTATTTTTTATAACATTGATTTTATATTCTGTGATTACTTGAACTCACACACTGACTTATTATTAGTATTACTTGTTATAATGTTAGGAATATCGTATAATTTTACAATGTTTGTAAATATGTGAGCATTAAGCATCTATCACATAATTATTCTTGTCATTCCTTCATTTTTCATTCTTTTTACCTGTCGTGGTATAGTAATCTTATTCTGGGTGCATCGTCTTCACATATAATTATATAATTAGTGTATAAAAGATATTGTGAAAACATTTTAAAAGAGTAACGGTGGAGTTTCTTGCCCATTCTTCTCCATACGAAAACTACCTTTTGGAATGGGCGACTAGAATCAGTTATTATTATTTTTTGTAAAGTTTGACGTTTAAAAGTGCCTTTTTTGTGCCTAATTGAAATAAATTATTTGACTTTGACTTTTACTTTGGTACAAAAGTTTAAAAAGAATTTAGAGATGCCGACGAAAATGTCGATAATACTGGCAAAAGTAGAATCTTCGTTTTTATCTTCTTCTTTTCTATTTTTTTTTTTTTTCCTGTAGATATTTTTTTCTTTTTTTGGTGAGCTAAAATATAAATAATGAATTGAAATTTTGATTCTGAATTTGATGTCGTAACCGTTTCCAAATATATCGTGAAAGAAGGTATTACAGACTACTTTCTTTTACATCAAAAACTAAATATTCGGTGTTACGATTAATTATTGCATTTCATAAACAATGTTTTAGTTCATAAGGTAGCCATATTTCATGTTTTATTTATTTATTTATTTATTTTGTGAACATAGGTGATTACAGGTGTTTTACAATATAAAATGTCAAGTGCACAAACCATGTTCCGCCGATAGGCATACAAAATCCGAGTTAAAGTTATAGTAAACTTATATAAAAATTAAAACAAAAAAAAAGAATTCATGCAGTAGTTTTAAACAAAATTAACAATGTCAAAAAACATAGTATTAGGCATGTCAAGTTATAAAATTGTCATAATAATGTAAGGAAGATGTCATGAAAAATACACAATGTCAATAGATTTCAAAAACACAGATATTTAAAATTAATAAAAATTCTTCAAAATTTGTCATCCATATACTCCTTGATTGAATAATATACCTTGTCATTTAGTAGCTTATAGAGCTCGCTTTTGAATTTATTATTATTCTTACAATTTCTAATATGACAAGGTAGTTTGTTATACAATTTTGGTGCCATTGCATAGACACTTTTATAAGCAAAAGCAGTTCTGGTGATTATTGTTTTCAACTTATCTGAGCGACGTTGACTTTCCACATGAGTAAACAAGTGTATATTGGTTTTTACAAACATCAGAACCTCGTAGATATACAGTGAAGGCACCGTCAGAATATTTAAATCCCTAAAGTGTGGCTTACATGTATCTGTTGTTCTTAACTTGCAGATGGCCCGGATGCATCTTTTTTGTGCCAAAAGCACGGAGGATATATTTGAGGCATTACCCCAGAATATAAGTCCATACCTCAATGTGGAGGCTACATAACCGTGGTATGCCGTTAAGAGGGCTGTTTTGTTTGCAATTTTACCTAGCATATATAGGGCATACGAGAATCGGTAAAGTTTCAAACAAACACTATCAATTTGATTTTTCCACGACATGTCATTGTCGATGTGCAATCCTAAAAATTTTGTAGTGTTTGTTTCTAGTACTGCGTCTCCTTTGTACCTAATTTGGTATTGAGTTTGTTTTTTTTTTCGAAGTTTAAAGTCCATTATTTTGGTTTTTGTCAAATTAATTTTAAGGTTGTTAGCATTTAACCATTCTATAATTGACACCAGGCTTGTGTTTATATCTAATTCTATTTCTTTAAAATTACCCTGGTCGAAAACCATAGTGCTATCGTCTGCAAATAAGCACATCTGATGGCTGGTTACTTTGGGGAAATCGTTTATGTAACAGATAAAAAGTAATGGACCTAGGACAGACCCTTGTGGCACCCCATACGAAACTGTTCTCGTACTTGAGGAGTATATTGTTTCAGTTTTTGTCTTAATGTTTACTTGGCTGATCTGAGTAAGCTGTTTTCTACCTTCTAGATACGATTGTATAAGGTCAAGTAAATTACCTCTAATACCGTAGCTATAGAGCTTTTTTAATAGTATTTTATGGTCAACGTAATCAAAAGCGCGGGTCATGTCCATATACATTGCTACAGCCTGTTTTCGGTTGTCCATGTTGTGGTGTATCTTTTCAAGGAAGTTGTACACTGCCATATTAATAGTTTTGTTTTGCCTGAATCCCATTTGTTCCTTACAAAAAATGTTGTTTTTTTCAAAATAATTGCTAAGTCATACAATTGCAAAATTATTCAAAACAGGTAAATATTTGACAGCTATTTAGGACGTTTCCAACTTTCAAAATAAACGTTCTACACTCCCGGACTCCGAAATCGAGACAATGGTGCCGTTTCTCTTGTCACAAATGCGTCTAAATTAGACTAAAAATCACCAAAATTTAGTTTACTCCTGTCAAACGATGATTTCCCATTCTGAAATAGACTAAAGTGGCACAACTTAACTATATTTTAGTTTGACAGCACTAAGATTGTACTGAGATTTTAATTTAGTGAAAATGACAATTTTGCTATTCTGAATTTGATGTTTTTCACCTAACATTTTAATTGTCTAACTAATTTTGACCATTTTTAATCGCCACTGAAAATGGTGTGCAATATTATTAGTTGCCATGAACTAAAATTCACACGAACATCTCGACTTCGGGTGCAAAAACAGTACTGTACTGGATTATTTTCTTTTCTTTTGCTTATATCTCGAAAATGGTGTGTCCTATCGCAAAAATAATGAAAATTTCGACCCCCTATGAAACCGCTCATACCCCTAATACTCAACACGTTGGTAATCTTTATTTTACTTTCCATACAAAAAGTGAAAAATTCTATATAAAACACGCCGAGGCTGCACCCACTGCGCGCCTCCGGCTCTAAAAAAATTCACGGGGTAGGGCAAACAAGTATGTACCACGTGGAGTCGCAATTGACAAATTCGATTTAGTTGTGTCAAAATAATTTTTAAATTTATTTATTTTAGAGACTTTTTACTACATAATAGCTATAGGGTTCTCATAGCCAAAAGTAAGGAATTTTAGTGATAGTTTAGTTAGTATAGTTCGGTGTACAAGAGAATCGGCACCATTGCGCATTTTTTTACGTTTTTCGTCCTAAAACATCAAAAAGAGCTAGTTTGTTCTTCGTAAACAGGAACTAAAATAGCTCTTTGATCCCTAGGGAGCAACATAGATTTGAATTTGGAATGTAGACATTGTTAGAAAAAGTTCCAATCACCAAAGAGATTCGCGGCACGGTTGGCGCAGTGGTTAAGCGATTGACTGATGCACTGCGTGTCGTGGGTTCGATTCCCGCACGGAACAAATATTTGTATGACCTACAAGTAGTTGTTCCGGGTCTGACTATTTGTGTATGTGAGTTTAAATGTTTGTAAACGCACCCACGATACAGGAGAAATTCCTAGTGTGGGGCAATGTTTAAAAAAAAAAAATGAAAATTTTAGCTGCTGCCATCTTGGATTTACATTTTGACTAATCTAATAAATCTAATAATTGATGGACATGAAAAATAAGATTCGCTTGTGTTCGGAAATGCGATGATTCCCGAGGGACATTAAGAAAATAGTTATACTGTACATACTCTCGAAAAAGTCAGGTAAAAGATGAAAAAAAAAACAAAAATTTGCTAGTTCAATTCAGGTGTGCGGTAGTGTACTAGCCTTGCATCGAGTTTAACATTTCTATCGATTTTCTATGTTCATAGACAATGTTTTAAAAGTGTTATAGATGAATCATAAATTCGTGTCTGTTTAGTGCACTTTACATAATTGGATGTTGGAAGACAGCGAGACAGTATTCAAATTCAGTACTCGAGCAAAGACTAGTTTATTTCGTTATGTATTTCGTTCTACTGCCTAACTTCACAATAATAAATAAAAAAGAGATTTAAAACATAACATATCATCATGCGTAATCCCCGAAGGGTTAAGCAGAGCTTTACAACATCTACATGTCGTCAGTTATGTTTAAGTTCCATGTAATAGGGGGCGAGCCTATTGCTATCAATCAGGCACATATTCAAACTCCGGGCAGCTACTAAGGAATTCCAGATGGAAAAACCCAATAACACTTTGCCCGACCCAGGAATACAACCCAGGACCTCATGCTCAGCAGCGTCCATATATTATATTCCATTTTGCCTACCGTCGATTATTAGTTTATATTAAAATTAAACCAGGCATGAGGAACAGGGTCTAAAGTTCACAGAGGATGACTATAGAAAAGGGAGGATCCTCCGACCAGACGGGTGTTGTGTCTGGCGGGCAACTGCCCGACGATTGATGCTGGATAGTGTATTGTCGTTTGCGGTAAACTCTAATTGCGCGATGCAGGATATCTGTGACGTCAGGATTTTGTGTGACGTCAGGTCTTTGATACGTAGTTCACATGTGGCAATGTAGATGCCGCCACATCACTCCCCTCCGAAAACCGGAAGTCGATAGTGGGCTGAGTCTTGTATCTTGCAATGCTCCACAGTGCCAGCTGAGGATCCAGTGAGTCGGAACCGGATGCCGCATAGTTCGCGGTGAGTTGGAACTGTTTGTGGTGATTGCGGTGATTTCCCAGTGGGTCGGGGTGGCGCTACGTCATGATCCAGTGAGTCGGATGTGGTACAGCGCCGGGTTGTGGCTGACTGCTAGCGTCGACCAGGAGAGGATAGAATGGGCTCTGCTTGTGAGACCGGCTGAAAGTGCAGGTGCCGTGCCAAGGTTGCCGATGAGGCTGGTGGTCAGGATACCCACTGAAGCCGTGGGTGCTGGCTGCCTGTGTGACTTGTCTCACGAAAGCTTGCGGGAGTGATGATGATGATGACGTCACGCTGAAGTAGTTGCATGTCGGCAAGAGGAACAGGGGGTAAAGTTCACTCATCCTCTATGGAAAAGGGAGGATCCTCCGACCAGACGGGTGCAGTGTCTGGCGGGCAACTGCCCGACAATTGATGTCGGATAGTCTTATTTATGTCGTTCGCGTGGTAAACTCTAATTGTACGATGCAGAATTTTTGTGACGTCAGGATTTTTTGTGACTTCAGGTCTTTGATGCGTAGTTCATGCCATGCTACCACAAAAGAAAGGTGAAAATTATAAGGTTTCTAGTAGATACTCAGTATTTATAGACTGCACGGAGTCAGGGAGGTAGAGCGAACCGGAACTAAACTAACTGCACGTGCAAGGGTTGTCACTTTATGGAAAATGTTTTTTTATTTATGCTTGTTTTGGCTAAAACTTTCTGTTTACGCTAATTCGAAACAAGATTGCAAGAAAAAGGTCATCCAATGGCTTCTGACACTTAAGTACGAGGAGACAGAGAAACTTCTCTGTAGACACCGAAACATCTAACACATACACACTTGTGTGTACTTGTGCGCGAGCGCACACACACACGCGCATGAGTGTTTGTCACTCATAAACACACGCACAAACACACACACAAACACTCACACACACACACCTATACACATGCATGATTACTTCTTATTATGCATGCACATTCTCACTGTCCGGGTTAAGGAGGCCAGGAGACCCATGACACAAGTTTTTTACTTAGTTTGGGCTCGATAAACTAAATGAAATAAACGAAAATTTATTATTATTATTATTCGTGGATCTTTGACAGTCGTTGCGGGTCGTCAGAAGCTGGAAAATCTGACAACTTACCAAGGGGGATCGTATTACCCAATTACTGGGTTGTGCAGGTCAGATAGGCAATCGCTCCATGTAAAATACAGGTAATCAGCTGCATCCAATTAGACTGGAAGCCAACCCCTACAGAGTTGGGAAAAGGCTTGACAAATTGAATGTGATTTATCAAAGTAATGAATGAATGAATGAAAACATTTATTTGTAAAACAGGCTTTTTTTTCTGTTGTAAATCCATTTGGATGCCCTCCGTTTTGGGAGAAGGGAGGGTTATGTCGGACTTCTATGGACTAAAACTTCACTGTTCGTGTGCTCCACTGCGTGCCCCTCTTTGGGCCTGACCTCTTAATGGCAAGCGACATCGCAGCTGGCTCAGATAGAGATTTCGGGATGAGCTGGACTCCTTCAACAAGAAATGTTTATCAGCAGCTTTAAACAGAGAAGTGAAAAGTGAGTAAGGAGGCCTTTGCCCTGTAGCAGGTCATCGCTGGCTTTCAATAATAATATTCTTTTAGATTTTGTGAATGTGAGAACGTTGTAGGCTTAACAGACTGTAGATCTGTCGACCATTTTCAATCTTGCTAAGTACCTGGTCCTTGTTGATAGGCCTACACTGTCCTCTCGTATCTATTAACATTGTAATTTAAAACATTGTAAGAACCATTTACTTTTAAAAGAGCAACCGTGGAGTTTCTTTCCGGCTCTTCTCAATAGGAAACGACCAGTTGGAACCGTGCACCTAGCTTCTGACGTTTCATAAGTGCCCTTGTAGGTTTATGTGAAATAAAATATTTTGAATTTTGAATAATAACTGAATTATTATTGATAAAAGAGATACATGAGAAATGTAGGCATGTCCCAAATATACATTTAATGTATATTTGGGACATGCCTACATTTGATCTTCAGTAACAATTTACTTGGCTCTCTGTTTTGCCAGCAGCGGAGCGGCGGCGTACAAAATGCATCGTTATAGTAGGTATAAATATATAACAAAAAAATAAGTTTAGTCATTTAGATTTACTGCATTGCCACACTATTCATAGATTTTTTTTTAAAGTTAATTCTGACGTCTAGGCTATACTATCTGTCAGCTGTCACTTCATTCGTTTTAGAGCTAGAATCGTTTCAATGATACAGGGACAGGGATAATGTAAACTGCATGTTACATTGGTTATGGGAGGGAGTTAAATCTCTTCGGATGCAATACGAGTATCTCGAATAATTTTGGTTGAAGTTCACTTATGGTAAGTTTAATTAACCATAAATTATACTTTAATGTTGCATCCTCGAGATTTAACATACATTGTAGATGTTTAGCGCACATTGTGAAATGGCCAATTTGGAAATCATTGGAGGAGGCCTATGTTCAGCAGTGGACGTCCTATGGCTGAAATGATGATGATGATGAATTAGATTTACTAAAATACAATACAATAACATATCATTCAATGACTACTATTTCAAAGTTTACTTTTTGAACACAATTAAGTAAAAGAAAGAAAAATTCTTGCATCAATATTATTTATTTATTTGGGATCTCCAACAAAGGATACACATACACAATATAAATTACAATTATAAAAACGGTTATTTTACGGGTGCTGCTTTTATTACAGGAGACCACAGTATGCCCACATAACTAGGTGTAAACAGGAAAAAACTAAAAATAGAAAAAATAAATGATGAAATTAAAAAAAAAAACAGAAAAATTAACATAAATCAAAATGGAGCATTCAAATTACAATTGATCATTATAATAATTATTATTTCACATTTACTAGGTATTAAAGAGGAGAAACATAGTTACATACTCAGTTATTTTACGTTATTTAAAATATTTTTGTATTTTGAAATGGGGATTTGATTGGTTATATGTATATTTAAATAGAAAAACCTACTATTCACCCCAGCTAACAGCTATGTTCTGAAATTCAATTTTATCAAAGTCGCTATCAAGTTTCGTACTGTGTTTGTCACTTAGAAGGTGTTACTGGCAAAAATACTATGTTTATACAGAAAGTGGGTCACATCGCAAATAGCTGTGAAATATTTCGCTTTTTTATTAATTTCCCGATATTACTGTATGGAAATAAGAAATATGGCTAACTAGTGAACTAAAATATCGATTATAAAATTAAATCATTAATATCGTAACACCGAATATTTAGTTTTAAATGTAAAATAGTGTTTGGATACTTTCCAAATGCCTTTTTGCACCTAAAACGGTTATAAAATCAAATTCAGTGGTATAATTGCAATTCATTATTAATATTCTAGTTCACTAGTTAGCCACATTTCTTATTTACATACAGTAATATTGCAAAATTAATTAAAAGAGCGAAACATTTGACAGCTACGAGTATTTGCCACGTGGCCAACTTTTTGGACGCTCTTCTAATTAAGTCGTAGTGTCATTTTAGAAAATACAGATAACTAACTAGACACCTACAAATGTTATTAGGTATGTACCTACAGACCTAATTACTATTCTATTCTTTAAAAACTAAACGTAAAATTATTAAAAACGAGACAGTTTTTTCGTGCCAACCCTGCAATCGCCGGTGCATTTATCCCTCAAAGCATAAGAGGGTAGTAGCGGACAAACCAGGTAAATAACGACATGTATTATATTATATACACGGTGCTACATAAAAGGATACATTTCAAGGCGAGCGATGGTTCACTTAGATGTTATTCTGCTTTGTATATTCTTTGTGTTTGTTGCTTTGAAGGGTTTATCACAATACTGTTGCTACGTAGAGAAATATTCACCTGTTGTTTTGTATAAATCTAAACTCAATATTATAAAGAGAAAAGATTTGATTTTTTGTATATATGTTTGTTACGCTTTCACGGTAAAACGGCTAAATGGATTTGGATGAAATTTGGTACATGGGTAGGCCATGACCTGGGTTAGGACATAGAATACATTTTATCCAGATATTCCCACGGGATCGAGACTTATGCGGGTGAAACCACGGGGAGCAACTAGTACTTTTTAACTTATAATATCACGCCCCGAAGGAGAGCAGTTGTGGCATATGCAAACGGCCACGACTTACGAATTGTAGGTCATAGGTTCGAACACAAGCAAGCGCTATACTTTGTGTAATTTATTTCATCACCACTGCTCTCAAAACGGTGAAGGAAAACATCGTGAGGAAACAGGCATGTCCTAGAACCAAAAATTCGAAGACATGTGACATCGACCAATCCGCACTGGGCACGCGTGGTGGATTACGGCCCACTCCCACTCACACAGAGGAGGCCTGTGTCCTAGCAGTGGCAAAATTATACGCTGATCATGTTATGCCCCGAAGGGATAACAGAGATATCAACCCCGATTTCACAGATTGTAATGTTTCAATTATTTTAGCAATTAACGAATAGGTGGAGGAAATAGTGTAATGACTTTGCAATACCTTAATCTTATTACCTTAATCTTATTGCAAAGTCAGTGGTAACAGTGAGTCCCGTTAGCATCATCATCTGATGATGCTAACGGGACTCACTGTTACCACTGCCCTGAGACAATACAAAGACAGAGTAGCCAGGAAGCGGCTCGTCTGCGACTCTGTCAATTCTTTTCAGGACGGGCACGAACTACAGCAATGAAATTTTTTTTTTTTTTTTTCTATACGTGAAAATCAGGCCTGCATAGTATTATATTCTACTAGCTGCTGTCCGCGGCTTCGCCCGCGTTTCAAAAATTCATTTTTCAAAAAAAAAGTTGCCTAAGCTACTCCTTATAACATCAGCTAACTGCCAGTGAACGTCCTGTCTCGTTAAATAGCCGTTTCGGAGATTAGCTGAAACAAACAGACAGACAAAAATTGAATTGTTTTTTGTTTTGTAAGTACCGTATACACTTTCATATTATGACATTACAAACAGACATTTCAATTTTATTTATTTTTAAGTAGGTATAGATGAATAGATTAGGAAACTCTGAGACTTTCTAATTGAAATAATACTAATCGACCCAGGAATTGCTCGCCTGGATTCTGTCTAGGTCAATATGGCACCTTTATGGCCTATTTTTTGGCATGACTACTTAGCATTTTGATGTCCTGAAAAATATTTATGTACACTCTAATATAATATTTGCGCCTCTTTTGTGAACGTCAAATAAAACCAAAATATTTTTTTATCATAATCACTTTTGATCAACTGTTACATTAACCAGTGAGTCCGAAAAAAAGGTACCTTTAATATCAGAAGCGATCTGCAATTAAATAGAATTTGGTAAACTCAAAACCGAATTTCAAAATGCACTAAATCAAATCAAAAATATTTATTTGCTAGAATATGGTACACCCTTTTAAATCTAATTTGTTAGTGGCAATAAATTAACGGCACTAATTAAATTTAATTAAATTACTAAAAAGCAGGTAAGTTAGAAAAAAAAGAAAAAACATTTAAAAGAAAATGTAATGTCCTGCCGGGGTTGCGGGAAAGTCCGAAAGGGATACCGTGGCCCTGGCAACGTAAAGGCAACCGAATAAACACGGGTGGGTTTTAGTCACTAGTAAGAGTCTGACACGCCCTCCCGCTCCGCCCAGAGCGGAAGAAGTCATTTGATGACCCCATACAAAAACAAAAAAAAAAAATGTGTGCATGTGAAATGGTAGGATACTAACTAGGTAGTGTAACGCTTAGTTCGCAATAAATGTTTTGACTTTGACTTTGCCTTTGAAGCTATTATTACTTACCTACTATTTTGGCACACATCAAAACAATTGTTTAATTATTTCAGGAAAAGGTTTATCTATGCTTTATTTTTTGCTCCACTACACCAATAAACACGACACCCATAACCCTTAACTTATTACGTAAACTAAATATATAATAATGGTTTTATATGTTGTGCCCCCCTAATGGAGTCATTTGTACCCCATCTCGGGATAATCACGGTCAATTTGGTCACAATAATGTCGTTCGAACTCAGTACCCCATGGTGTTTTGTTAAATCGTGTGGTGGTGCGTATGTGTTCATTTGCTTTATGGAGGTTTCGTGGTGTGTAACACCTTGATAGAGATCTTTGTGATATGACTAAGATTACAAAACAGAGAAAATAATTTCTCGTCATAAGACTAACATACATTTAAATAATGAGAACATTAAAATGAAATTCATGAATCAAAAGGATCGTAGCAGGTGGCGTTATGTAGTTTCTGCCTACCCCATTGGGAAGAAGGCGTGAGTTTATGTATGTATTCATTAATCAATTAAATAAATTATTATTATTATTGTTTGTTCCATAAATAGGATATCAGAATCACTATTACACGTCATAATAAAATAAAAAAGATGTGCGGTCAGGGTCCGTCAGGAACGAAGTGCCTTCTCACGTATGATTTAAAACAATTCGCAGCCGCCAACTTGGATTTCCATTTTGACATAATTACCGGCTTTAGCACCCTCAAAAACTATGAAAACGATACGCTGGATGAAAAATTTCAACATTTTCTTGGATTTTCATTTTGACGAAGTTCACGTAAAACTCCTTTTCGTTACGTGATAATTTCTACTAGTTTACTTCAAAGTCAAATCATTTATTTCAAATAGGACCATAAAAGGCACTTTTGAGCGTCAAAATTTACAAAAAAATTTAATTGATTCTAGTCGCCCCTTCCAAAAGGTAGTTTTCGTATGGAGAAGAATGGGCAAGAAACTCCACCGTTACTATTTTAAAATGTTTTACAATATTTTGTATATAATATGGTACATTAGTTATTATATGTGAAGACGATGCACCTAGAATAAAATTACTATACCACAATTGGTAAAAAGAATTTAAAATGAAGATACAACAGTTAAATTAATTATGTGATAGATTCATGGTGCTCACATATTTACAAACATTGTAAAAATAGACGATTTTCCTAAAATTTTAGAATTAATCCTCACACACTGACTTTAGTGTGTGAGGAAGTAATCTCCTGATCACAGTGTAAAATCAATGGATTATATAAAATATAATATATATATATATATATATATTTAAATTATACTCCCACCGGAAGCCGCGTTAAAGAACTTCGTCTTAAAAATAAGCTAAATGGAGTCGGCAGTTCCTATCTGACTACCCCTGAGAAGAAATAGCGAAACAAACTCAAGGGTCACCCAATAGATATACATATATAGTAAGTTTCATTTTCCAATAAAGATAGTGGAAATAACAGAATGCCAAATAATCCCAGCACTATCTGTTGTTATATTGCAGGAGTTTTACATTAAAGAAAAATATTTCATCTTCTGCCTAACCATTTCCCAACTATGTTAGGGTCGGCTTCCAGTCTAACCGGATGCAGTCGAATACCAGCTGTTTACTTGTGTAACCGAAGCCCCTTGGTAAGACTGGTTGTCAGACTTTCGGACTTCTGACGACCGGTAACAACTGTCAAAGATCTACAAATGACAGCCGGGACCAACGGCCTTACGTGCTTTCCGAGGCACGGGTGGGTCTTGTTGGTATGTAAAGATGGTCACCCATCCACTGAGGAACCGCGGCAAGCGTAGTTTAAACTAATCGATCGACTCGTGCGGCTGTTATTATTCCAAATTGAAGAGAAATAGATACTTACCGAACATTAATAACCACTTCCACGTTTGCTTTCTGAATATTGTGGTTTCACAGCCATCTAATAACTCGCACTGGGCCCGCGTGGTGGATTACGGCCCATTTTCTCTTACAGAGTCCTAGGCCTGTGTCCCAGTAGTGGGAAAATTATCGGCTGTTGAAGCAGCTCGATTCTCGCCAACTCTCATGACTTTTCGGCTACGTGTGCGTATTGTATTAGGTCCCCCACCTATGAAATCAGCGTTTTGTATGGAGAATTTTAAAGAAGTTGCATTTTCATACTAACATTTTCTTAATTTATTTAACAACAATGAACACTAATGTTTTAAAACTTTTATTAAGCTTAAGCAAAAAAAAAAAGTTTTGGCTTAGTTTTAAAACAAAAATATGGGTCATTTCTGCTAACATAAAGAGGAGTAATTTTTGAGGTATTTTTTATGTTTAGAAAACTATAAGTAATAAGGTTTTTTTTACTATTGGTAAACATTGCTATTGGTCTATGATGGTCATTATTCATTAAAATATCAAGCAATTGATGAATATTTTAAATCATAGAAGTGACGAGGTTCTCTATTTGTGAGAAAAAAGGCAGTGATCAATTTAAAAAAAACGGGACGAAATTATTAAATACTAAAATCGTCAATTAAAGGTCTAAATTATAACATAAAATAGTATCGAAAAATCGTTTTTATTATAATTTAACTTGGTAATTAATATTTTATGTACTTTGTTACACGACACAACTTCTGGTTGTTCTAATGTCTCCAAAATATAACGTAAGTAAGTAGTTTATTTTTACTGTCCTTTGATAGCGGCTTCACTGGTCGATGTAATGTAAATGCATTGAATAAATTGAGGCACCGTTACCTTAAAAAAACACTTTTTTATTATAGAAACCGGCAATCACCAGAAAAAAAATGCATATTTTTATATAGCTGCTATTTAATGGAATGATATATGATATATAGTACTAATTTGTACATTTATTTTAATTTCATTCCATTTATTTGCATACCATAATGTGAATTAAGTTGTTACAAATAGGCTTAAAGCTAAGATACAGTTATGGACCCTGTAAGGGCACAGCAATATTAGTAAGGATAAATAATTAAAATTAAATATGAAAATTAAATAAAATAAGTAATAGCATTTAGAACATTATTAATTCTTAATTATTATACAATATAATAATTATACAATATTAACTGTTGTTTTTTTTATATGCGTGATTTTAAACGTGGTCAAAGTTCAAACTTAGAAAAGTTAGCAATTTTTTTTTTTTAAATATTTTTTTAATTTTTATTTATATATTATATACAAATAAAAAGTACAGACCTTCCATAATGTGCACCATTTTTTCCAATTCACAGTTTACACTGATAACGTAACCAACTTAGCTTGAATTAGGAGCGTAAAACAACGATAACTCAGTCTTGTTAAAATATGTAGTTTTGCTTTCGAGATAACTTTGTAATGGCATATCAATTAAACTAGTGACTGCATAATGTTGATGTTTTAGAATAATGTAAACAACTTACCTTCAAGTCTTAGTAAATGATTTTTCAAACTATCGAAATATTCACCTAAAATAATTAAGGGACGCTAACTTTTAATGATTGATAAGAGTGCATCGCGAGGAAACCGGCCTGTGAGATATTTCTCGACGGCATGTGAATCCAAGTCAGAGGCCCATGGACGGCATAAAAACTCTGACACCAGGTTAGTCACTAACCATCACATGAAAAACCGAGCCGGCCTTGTGCCCGGGCTGACCACAGCGGTAACAATGACTGCTGCGGTCCACCTCCGAGGTGCATTTAGCTCCCACGTGGTTACCCACATGGCAGCGGAAACACCTCAGAGGTCTGGGTTCCAGCAGTTTTACCTGCGCCGAAACCCAGCCCACCAATAGCCTTTGGCCCTCCCCGGCTATTTTTTTGGCCGCCGACACGGGGCAGCTCACCGTAACGGCTCGCATCCCCGTGAAGTCAGGACGGATGGCGCCTGCCCTAACCTGCTCGGCAGAGCACCCCCCAGTCCTAACGACAGCGGCCACCACCTGTCCCTCCGTCACTGAGTCGTCCAAGCCCAGAATACGCATGTCAGCGCATTTGGTGGGCCTCGACACTCGGGCCTCGTCCGCATTTATGGACGCCCTAAGCCGTTCGGCCAGAGCGTCAGCGGCCGGGCCGCTTGCCGCACCGGGGATCTCCAGCATCCGGGCCCCGGTCGCAGTGACTCTCACCCGGATGCCCTCAGCGGCGCCGATCTCCTTGAGGACCACTGCTGCCCCCACCTTGGCGAGCACGTCGCGGTAGGACACGCTCTTCTTCTCCGCCTCTGGCTGTAGTGTTATCACTACAGCTGCGGGCTTAGGGGCGCGGAGCCTAGCCGCGACGCTTCGCTCCTTGCGCCGCTGCCTCCTCTCTTTCTTTTTGGCCGCCCTTTTTGCCTTAGCCGCCTTCCTCTTCTCTCCGGCTACTTGCCATTCGGCGTTAGCCGGAGTAGCATTAGGAAGAGGCAGGGGCAGCCGGTTCGCCGCTAGGGCCGGGGGCTTCGCCGCCAGGGCCGGGGCCCTCGCCGCCAGGGCCGGGGCCCTCGCCGCCTGTGTAGCCGCCCCGCTCTTGGTCTGCCCCGACGAGCCTGGTTTGGCCGAGACAGCTGCGGTGGTGGCATATGAGGCCGCCCTCTGCTGGCCAGAGGCCGGCTAGAGGAGGGCGCAGGACGATGGCCTCTATCGCGGAAAAACGGGACTGCAGAGAAGCCATCTCCTGCCTCACCAAGGTCAGGACCCGGTCCTCGGCAGGCACGGGCCGTTCCTGCCCATGCTGCTCCCTCCCCTGCTGCACCTCACGAGGGCCGGCTCCTCGAAGCCCAGCCAGGTCCGCTCGGAGCTCCTCGTTCTCCTTTCGGAGAAGCTCCATGGCGGCTGTCAAGCGGGCGACCTCCGCCCGCATCTCGGACATGCCGTCCGTCGGAGTTCTGAGATGATAGGCCTCCGCTGCCGCCAAAATAGAGGCCATGACCGCGGGTATGGCCTTGTCTTTAGAGGACTGAGTCCTCTTCAAGGCCAAACCCTTGATAGCGGCAGCCACAGCCTCCGCAAACCTAGCCGCTCGCTCCGAGTTGGAGCCACCAGCGGCATCCGGCCCACTGACCGCCGAATCTGTACGGGCCGCCACGGTGCTCGTCCCTACAGGGTTGTTTTCCTCTTCTGTAGAGGGCTTCTCCAGCGTGGCTGGGCTGGCCCGGCTCGGCTCGCCAGTCTCCTTTGTGGTAAGCCCTCTTCCCGCACCTTTTCCCCGGGCCGCACCCCGCCGACTGGAGTGGATCTTCCTCCTGTGGCCTTGGCCCGAGACTCCCTCATCAGCGGACGACCCCTGGCCATCCCCCGGTTTAGGGCGCTTCCGGAGGAACTTTCGGTTCCTCACGGTCGCACCCACCACCACTTCGCGCTCCGAGCTCTGACCCGAGCTCATCGCGCCAGACGCAGCGTCGGACTCCGACTCCGCATCACTCCTCTCTTTTTGGTTGGTTTTTTGTTCAGTTTCCATTTTTGTTCCCACGAGTATTAACTTTGTTTATTGACTCAAATATTGTGGTTCGCACTAGCGACTAATTATCTAATAGCTACCCATTAGTCAAGCTTACAACCTCCCTCACGGTGCGCCGCCGCTTGGAGGTTTGGGGTAATTTTTTATAGAGGATTTCTTCCTCGCGGTCCGGGCGGTTAAGCCAAGACCCTCGACCCCCGTCAAGTGCCAGAGACATGACCTTGACACTCTTCGGGGCTACGAGACCAACGGTGGCAGAAGGCTTCCTCCTGCCTGCCCGACGGCAGTGTTAGTGCACGCCGAGCCCGTACTCCAACGCTGCTCAACGTGTGCTCTCTCCGAGTACACGTTAGAGCGTTCCTCCGACAGAATATTGGCATGCAGACAACGAGACCCCTTAGGCACATAGTACCTAATGGGGAGACATTGCCCGCATCCCAGGGTGCACCGTCCTGAAGACTGGCCTTCCCCCCGGACGCATCCGAAGGGAATTCCAGCCCACAGGCACACGGGGAGGTTTCCTGTCCAAGCACCCCAATGGCCGCGACCTGCCAGTTTTAGGTCGTAGTTTCGAACCTAGACAGGCGCATTACTTTGTGTAAATTCAGGTGGATTATTACTTTTTATAACATTGATTTAATATTCAGTGATTACTTGAACTCACACACTGACTTATTATTAGTATTAATTGTCAAAATGGAATATCGTATAGTTTTACGATGAGCACCATGCATTTATCACATAATTAATTTATCTGTCAGTCCTTCGTTTTTCATTCTTTTTACCTATTTTGGTATAGTAATCTTATTCTAGGTGCATCGTCTTGACATTATAATTAGGTATTTAATTAATGGATACAAGATATTGTGAAAACATTAGTAGAGTAACGGTGGAGTTTCTTGCCCATTCATCTCCATACGAAAACTACCTTTTGGAAGAGGCGACTAGAATCTTTTTTTTTTTTTTTTGTTAATTTTGATGTTCAAGTGTGCCGTTTTTTGTGCCTAATTGAAATAAATAATTTGACTTTAACTTTGACATCACCACTGCTCTCAAAAAGGTGACGGAAAACATCGTGAGGAAACCGTCATATCCTAGAGCTAAAAATTCGATGGCATGTGTCTCCAAAATATAACTAAGTAGTTTATTTTTACTGTCCTTTGATAGCGGCTTCACTGGTCGATGTAATGACAAAATATTGAATATTAATATTTTTTTATTGAGGCACCGTTACCTAAAAAAAACAGTTTTTTACTATAGAAACCGGCAAACACCGGAAAAAAATGCATATTTTTATATAGCTGCTATATAATGGAATGATAGAGTACCTACTAATTTGTACTTTTAAACGTAGTCACAGTTCAAACTTAGAAAAGTTAGCAAATATAATATATGTTTATATTTGCTTTGTTTTAATAAATTTTTATTTTTATTTATTTATGTACCAATAAAAAGTACAGACCTTCCTCAATGTGCACCATTTTTTCCAATTCACTGTTTACACTGATAACGTAACCAACTTAACTTGAATAGGAGCGTAAAACAACGATAACTCAGTCTTGTTAAAATATGTAGTTTTACTTTCGAGATAACTTTGTAATGGCATATCCATTAAACTAGTGACTGCATAATGTTGATGTTTTAGAATAATGTAAACAACATAACTTCAAGTCTTAGTAAAATGATTTTTCAAACTATCGAAATATTCACCGAAAATAATTATGGGACGCTAACTTTTAATAATTGATCAGAGTGCATCGCGAGGAACCCGGCCTGTGAGATATTTCTCGACGGCATGTGAAGCCAAGTCAGAAGCCCATGGGCGGCATAAAAACTCTGCCACCAGGTTAATCATCAACCACACGAAAAAGAAAGACTATTATTATTTCTTGAATCCGTAAAAAGATAAGCCAGTAAAAAAAGTTGGTCACGCCTGCCTAAGTATGTAGGTATCCTTACTCGATATAGCTCTTAACATGTTCACCACTACTAATTCTAATTTCCTATAATTCAAGTATATTAACTATTCATTGCTTCGGACACTGGTCAGCATTGGACTTAAGTGTTAAACATGGGTGATGTCCAAGTAAGCGTCAGAGTAGGTGGATGGCAGTGCAGTAAATTTGTGTGCGACTAACATGGGATAGCTCTCTCCTTCGAAGTTAGGGGTGGGATGATACAGGGATGTGTTGTACCGAGCTTGTTGGATTGGCGAAGGTTTTAGGAAATCTAAGTGGTGAGGTAGATGGTGAGCACAATTTTCTTGTAGTGATAGGTTGAATGAATAAATATTTTTATTTTATTTTTATTCAAGAGGAACAACAAACAGCTACAATATAAAATATAGAAACAAGAAATACACAAAACATATAGACAATATTGCAGCCCACAACGCTGATCACAGATCAACGATAGGATACAATACATTGAAAATAATCGCTAGGGTTATAAATACAAAATTAACATTCCTGCTACGATATTGTATTTATTCAATTTAATTTTATAACACCAGATTATACATAATTAAAAACTAACAGACTTAAAATAATAATATTAATAATATGTACAAGTTCAATTATAGGGCATCAAAAAATTCTTCCGCATCGCTGTCAACAGGAAAAGTGCCCAAAAGGCTGGCTGCATTGCCACGTTGAATGGCAATGCTGATTCTTTGGCCAAAGAATAGGCCAGCCCTCTGGTCATGTGAAGAGTCGACCAGCCGCTTGGCGATGTCTTGAAAAACTAAGTGGGCACTTGGACCCCATGGCCCTAGTGTTTCAACCCCAAACGGCTCAAACATATAAGTCCCAATAAGATTGGAGTATTTGCGCCGTTTGAGGTTTTCCGCACCTGCAGCAGCAGCCCCAGCACAGCCCGCCGTGCTAGGAAGATGGGATGGCGCAAGGGTGTCGACGCACGTTGCATCCCACACCAAAGGCCTACCTACCTTCCAAGGCATTATGGTCATTCCGTCTGGTCTCTTCCCATCGTCGCGTGCCAAACCATTGGGTTCTAAAACAGCTGGCACTCCGGCGGTGACAAGAGCACGACGGATGATGTCATTGATGCTGGCGTGCCGTGCTATCCGGCCTGCGCTCTTACTGCAGGATAGGCCATGGTGTCCGAGACAGTCGACACCTTCACCGCATCGGCAGCGATGCGGAGCCACACAAGGAGCGCCCAGACGCAGACAGGTAGCGAGCCGGAAGGTGGTATCACCCAGCATAGTGCCTATGTTGGGTGATGGTAGCGCCTGAAGCCAGAGGCCCGACTCCCACTCACCCACAGCCAGCAGGCGGGCACGCTCAGCAGTATTGGTGGACGTATTAATAAGATTATTCCGTACCAACCTGCAGAGCGGCTCATCCCACCGTCTCTGGGAAGATGGGTTCACGGGCCGATCTGTATTCTGTATACATTCCTGCTTAAGATGTATATAATACACTATGTAATGAATATAAAATATATTTGTATATAATACTCAAGAAACATTCAAGAAAGCTCCTTAAGTATAAGACTTTTGAACCTATAGGGAGCACATGCAAAAAATATCTATATGTTCAAAAGTCTTATTGTAGGAATCGACCATTCTGCAAACAGGCGAACACAGGCCAGAGTTGGACTTGCAAGTATCCACTGAAAATAGGTAGTAGTAGTAGTTAACTTAAGCCTCTGTGGTCTAGTGGTTAGACCACTTGTCTCAGACCCAGAGGTCGGTTCGATTCCCAGTGGAGGCAAAATTTTCTGCTCGGTTTGGTTGGTGGTAGCTCTTGTTCTAAGCCCACCTGGCTAGCTACCACCATCTTATCTAAGTCTTGCTGCATTGTTAAGCATTGTTGTGTTTCGACAATTAGAGGTAAGGGCACGTCGTCGTGAATTGCACTATATATAGTCAGGTATGAAATTTTTGATTTTGTTTGATGATAATGACGTGGATGAATTTTCTCATCGGCAAAGGCCAACCCAACATGTTCTACCCAATCTACTCCCGTATCCACCTCAAATATCCCAGTATTCGGATTAAATAATAGTAAAATGCTTGCCAACTGGTAATCCTGCGCTCTGCCAAGAGCCTGCGTTGCGCCGGGACATAATTAATTCGCAAATTGTGAGCTCACTGAACAAAACCTATCGTTTGTTAATTAAAAATTGTTTAGGTTATACATATATGGAGACGGGTGTGACAAGAAGTCACGTAAAATTTATTGTGTTGGTTCTAGGAGTTACTCTCTACTCACTAAATCCATAGTTTCGGCCGAAGTTACGGATTATTTCCTGTATATCCGTATCAGTAACGTACATAAGATTAGTCTCGGCCCTTACAGATAGTGCTATCCACGACGACGCGCCCCACTCCGCGATTACTGTACTGTAAGCTGTACTTTAGTACGGAGCGGAGTGGGGCGAATCGTCATGGATTGCACTATCTATACAAAGATTGAATGACAACACAATTTGACAGTTGTTCCTAATACCGATGTTTATTTCCCCGTCCGAAATTTTATATTTTTCACTTGTTTTAACGGATTTTTTTTTTTTTGGACGGGCTTGTATTTTCGTTGACGTACTCACAGAGTAGCCCCCTGGTCTGGGGGTACAAATGTAATAATAATACCAGCCTATTATTGTTCCACTTCAAGCAAAGGCTTTCTTCTCACTTAGAGAAGGCACGAGCATTGATCAGCACGCTTGCTCAAGACTGGTTGGCGATTTCAAAGTTATATGTATTAGTTATAAGTCCAGCAGAAAGTACTCATGGCTAAGTAATAACAGCCGAACGGGTCGATCCATCAGGTTATGCCACGCTTGCCGGGGTTGGTCAGTAGATTGGTGACCATCTCTACATACCGAGACTCCTCCGTGCCTCGGAAAGCCCGCTAAGCCATTGGTCCCGGCTGTCATTCGTGGATCTTTGACAGTTGTTACGGGTCTGAAGAAAGTCTGACATACGTCTTTACCAAGGGGTATCGTATTACCCAGTTACTGAGGTCGTGGAGGTCAAATAGGCAGTCGCTCCATGTAAAATACTGGTATTCAGCTGCATCCAGTTAGACTGGAAGCCGACCCCAAAATTGTTGGGAAAAGGCTAGGCAGATTGATGTATTACCTATAAGTCCAGGTTTCCTCACGATGTTTTTCCTTCACCGATGTTAGTAATGTATGAATTGAAAAAGTCAAATTGGTAGGATTTTAAGCCTTGTGATGAGTGTCGAGAAGAGCCTCGTGATGACTCTGAGGGTCGTGATGGCCCAATGGTAAGGAGATATTTTTTTTTTGTTTTTTTTTTTGCTTTACTCTGGACGCTTTTAACGTGTACGTCTTTTATTTCACGTCGTTCTCACTTAAAATTATTTAATCAACATTAATGGAGTAACTAACATTTTGGTAACAATATAATTTTAAAGAGTGTCCGTGGAGTTTCTTGCCCGTTCTTCTCCATAGGTACCTACTACGCTTTGGAATGGGCAACTAGCTTCATATTTTCGACTACTGACTCCTTGATAATTCAAAAGTAAATCCTGTATTGTGTTTGTGTAATCCTGTATTGTGGGTGCGTTTGCGTAAATGTTTTAAATGAATGGTAATAACTAATGGTTATAATTGCTTTGAGTTTAAGTTTTAATGTAATAAGTTATGATCAATGGGTCAGGACCAAATTTTTTACGTAATCGCACAACGGAAATCACAACGGAATGTGTCACACTGGAATATAAATGTAGCACAATAGAATTATTAGGGTGTGTGTATAAAGTCGTAAGATTTTAGGTAGGTAGGTAAGTGGAATAAATAAAAAAAAACATTATATTTCGAGAAATATTTAATAAATAATACAATCCAAATAAATTAAATTACAAAACCAAAACAGTTTGGTAAAACAGTAACAACCTTGCAGGCCTGTATTACTTACTAACATCTTTTATTCTTTGACTTTTAAGAATTAAACAACAAAAAAACAGCTGGTCTATAACATTCTGGATCAGTTGATTTTTGTATGTTGAATTTATAAAAATAATGTTGTTTATGATGTTAGTAATGCAGCCCTGCAAGGTTGTTAGTGTTTTACCAATAACCCAGTTCACAAAAAAAAAATTGTTTTTATCATTTGTTTTGCTCACATTTAATAATGACGACGACGTACTCTTTCAGCTTCAATTACCACTGGTTTATTTTCGTTAACTTTTTTACGTTTAGCATCCCTCCATTGTTTTCTCACATCTTGTTTTTCATTTTCGCTCATATCGACTATTTTTCATTTTTTAGCTTTCGTTCTTTCCAAGTTTTTCTTTTTCATTTCTTCAAATTTTTGTGGATTTTCTTTTTTTGAGTTTTTCGCGGTACTTGCGACATCTTTCTGCGGACCATAAAGGCATTTGAAAAGAAAAAGGTACATAAACGGTTTACAAAAAAAAAACAAAACACTAGGTAACTGCTAACTTGGACAAGCTAGCATCACAAAATGTCACGCAGAAAAAAAGGAATAAAAGCAGATAATATAGAGACAGGCATATAAAATAAACCTAAAACATTACCCTCTTAGGCTTAAGCGTAGAAAGTTAAAACTATTTTGTAAATATTTAATCTAATCTCATTAGATTAGAATGATTGTAAACACAGCTTTATAAATTTTCCTTGTGACACGTCGCACAATTTCGTGTCACAAATCGCACAACGGAATGAAAATTATTCACGACCTGACCTTAAAAATGCAACAATTCACAAATTTAACCATTAATCGAACACTTCTGCATCCCTTTTAACAACACAGTTATAGGGGATTTATAAATATATATCAATTTCTAGAAAATCGTAAAAATATTACAAATTTACTCACCTAAAGTCAGGAAATCTTAACGACACGCGCTGACGACACAAACAAAATCTCAAATGACAGTAAAAAAACCTAGCGGTTTGTATCCGAAATTTTGTTGTCAGTTTGTTTGTTGACGATTGTTTACTAAGTGTACTTTTTATATGAGTTTTAAATTTTCTTTCATTTAATTCTAACTCTAATTCACTTGACAATAGTGTTAATTTCTATTAGTGAGAGGATTGTGTAATCGGATCGTGCTGATTTTATTCTCTGTTATGATACAGGATACCCTAGTTTAAGAGTTTAATCTATTGTGTACAGATTTCTGCAGCATCTAAATGTTTAATGTAAAATGTCCTTTATCATAAATTCTTTTTTTTTTTAACTTAAACTACAATTATCTGTATTTTTGGGAATAATTATATTTATTAGATACTATTTATATCTTCTGTTTGTGGCTCCCAAGTTAACTGGCTGTCAATTCCGATTCCTAAAAATGTTGTACTGTGTTTTGTTTTGTTTTCTTTTTGACCATTGTAGTTTATATCCATTCATCCGTCTCCCGTAGATATTCGTTGTTAAAAGTGCATGATTTTAGTTTTTTGGAGATGTTTAACTTAATTATTACTGTCAAGCCACTTTATTAAACTACTAATTGTATTGCTAATGTTATTTACATATGATTCTCTATTGATACATGAAATAATTGATATAATTGATCTGCAAATAATACCATAGGATGAATTGAATGACGTGGCAGGTCATTAATTATATTTAATAAAAAAATATAAAAGGTATTATGTATTGCTTGAATGATGAACATCTGATTTTATTTTAATAAAACAAGTCTGCGTCGTTGGTCGCTAGCGCTACTGCTCAGCATGAGGTCCTAGGTTCGATTCCCAGGTCGGGTAAACAGTTATTCCATCTGGAATTTCTCAGAAGAAGCCCGGAGTCTGAATTTGTGCCCGGTTGATGGCAATAGGCTGGATCCCTATTACATGGGACTCAGACATAACTGGCAAAATGTGGGTGTGTAAATAGGTTCACTTCTGCCCAACCCTTCGATGAATACAAGCTGATGTTATGGTATGTATGTAAAAACAATTACAGACGAAAAGTTAATGAAATCATTTATTCCGATTCAACAATCAGACAAAACACTCCATAAAATTATCTACAGACCAATAATCACAAATCCTCATAAACCCAAAGCAATAAACAAAGCCAACTGAAAAACCAACGAGCTGAGAAACTCAATTTCATGAAAATTAAAACAAGGTTTATCTCGCACCTATCTTCAAAGGAAGAAAAAGATGAAAAAGGGATCTAATATCCATCGTGCATACAGTTGTTCATTTGAAGCCCTTGGCTACAGCTTTGTCGCAAGACGTCTTTTTAAAAACTGATCAAGTCAGAGTTGGGCCAGCGTGCTAAGGTTCTGTTTCAGTAGACTCTAATATAAAATGGTTTTATCTACAATGGAAATGAATGGGCTAGAATTGGATTTTATTTTTGGCGGTTTCCTCACGATGTTTTTGAAGCAAGGTGTTTCAAAAACATCGTGAGGAAACCGGCATGCCTGAGAGATATTTCTTGATGGCATGTGAAGCCAAGTCAGAGGCCCAAGGGCGGCATAAAAACTCTGACACCAGGTTAGTCACTAACCACACGAAAAATAAGGAAACATTGGCAACCTTTGGCTGAAGGAAAACATCGTGAAGAAACCGGCATGTCCTAGAACGCCCTCTCACAGGGAGGAGACCAAGAAGCAGTGGAAAAATTATAGGTTGATTATGGCCTTTGGCTACGGAACCCTAAAAAGGCAACTGCGTAGAGTCTACATTTTAAACTAGGTTATTTTTCCATCTCTTCTTTCTAGTTTGCCTAGAATGAGGGTGGTTGTGCGTTTGTGATTTGAAGGATTTTTCCGGGAAAACTTTTTCTATGTGTCCCCTGATGCCAAGCGATGTTGCAGTTGGCACTGGTACATAGCCTAAAAGTAATATAGTAACTTAAAGACTCAGATTTCATCTGTTGGAAAGCAGATTGAGATGCTTGTCTGCGTATTCTTCAAGACTATAATTGTGGTGCCAGGAACTTGAGGAAGAGTGAGTACCGAATTAGACCTGACTGTGCCTAAAAACAGGCTTACGAGCTAAATAATCGAATTTAAACATAACATAACGCCTGTAATCCCTGAAAGGTTAGGCAGAGGTGTACCTACGGAGCACCCATATTTTGCCAGTTATGTTGAGTCCCATGTAATAGGGGCGAGCTTCCCATCGAATTTTAAAGTATTTAAGTTAAATTACGTATAACTGCCTTTTCTCAAAACATATTGTTTTTAAGTAAGCTGAAAAATAATAGAACCTTAACCAGATCTTCAAAAACTTGCTTATCTTAAGAAAAATCTGAACCCTTGTATAGATAGTGCAATCCACGACGACGCGCCCCACACCGCGACTATTGTACTGTAAGCTGTACTTTAGAACGGAGCGGAGCGGAGTGGAGCGCGTCGTCGTGGATTGCACTATCTATATTTCAAGACAGTCTCCCTAAACCAAAACCTCTGCTCAGCCTATTTTCACCCGAGGCGAACAAAGTCTGCGTTGTCCATGCCCGCATGACCGTTTGTTATGTACTAACCCGTTTTTGTTTTACATACACCGGCGTTTGTGTGACGGACGACTATTTGTTGCTTCACCCTACGAGGCGAATTCATTAGACGAGCATTTTTTGGTGTTTACAAACTGATAGTTGTACCTTTCTGGCAGTATCCTCCAGTCGAAAAACATTTTCAAAAACATTTGTGAGAATATTTATTAGGCCTAATTCCGATAGCAAACCTACCTCTACTAGTTTAAAAACGATTATAGAATGTTGCTAATGGTTTAAGTAAACGATTAAAAATGTTCTGAAACCATTTTTTGTCAAACTAAACTAGACCTATCAGGAATCGTATTAAGGTTTTAAATACAAATGACAGACATTGCTGAAATTCCTGTAGATTAACATATAAATTACATAGATTACATTATTTTTAGACTGGTAGGCCGACTTTACGCCTATTCGAGTTAATTAAATAAATGTAGGGTTTGTAAACTCGGAGTTTAAGTACCTAATTAATATTTTAACTCGTTGCGCCACTAATAGGTAACTCCGGGTTAGATAACCCGACGTTATCAAAAACAAATAAATGATTATTTAGTTAATGTAGCAGTATTTTTGTGTTCTATAATAAAATTTAATTGCAATTACCATACAAATAGGCAGATACATATATTTCGTTCAGATATAAAGGCAAGTACTATTTAAATCCATTTCCAGTTTCGGAAGCTGTCAGTGAACAAGGTAAATATTTCATCAATTATTTTTAATTTAGTGTTATAGTAATTTAATAAAACTTAAGACAACGCACAGCTTATGGCCCTTTGTATGATACGGTTTTTTTACGACGCGACGTATATTACGCGCCGTAGAAAAAACGTGTCTGTCAACAAGTTTCCAGTGATCTATACAAAACTGATGACCGTGCCTGCACACGACGAATAAACCGTAGTTTTTCACGGCAAGAAAAACGTGTGTACCTGTACAAAGGGCTTAAACCCCTGGGCCTAGAAGCATGAAATTGTGTACGAGAGTTCATTAAATATAGTGAAAGTGAGCAGTAAGCACTGAGGAAGGATTTATAAAATCCCTTTTCCCGATAAGAAATGCCATGGAAAAAAAATACTATACATTGTAACAGCGAATAAATTTTCATGCCGCCCCCTTGATCCTGGCCAAATATTTTTTGGTATTCAGATAGCTCATGACATATCTAAAGAATATAAAATATAAATCCGCGAAATCTCGCGGGTTAAAGCTTGTAATTTACATCCTGATAACAGGCAGGCATTTTATTTTTTGTCTAGTCTAAGCCAGAAGATGGGTTCCAGTGTGTCAACCGATCTCATATCAGCTGCTCAGATTCCCTTCGCATTGCTGACTGCTTCTGGACTCGATGGAATATTGTGGCCAAAACAGGCTATCCTTCAAGGTTAGACTTCATTTCAGTTGACTTTTAGTTTTAACTGCTTTTTTAATATTGGCACGAATATATTCAGGGTATAATTAATTAGCTAGCAAAACTCCGAAGAAACGGTGGGTCTTGATATCTAAACATGATAAAAAAAAACATTAATTTTATTTCTTTTTTTACCACAGTTATCACAGATATTTTAAGTAATAAATGGTTGCGGAAAACCATAATAAAATATAATAGACGTAAATATTTTTAGTAACCTATTCCGCTAACTATTCCTAAAGAGTCATAAAAAAGCTTGTAAGAAATTGACACGTATTTCACCTTTCAACGAGGCAACCTCAGGATTAAATTGCTTCGAGCCTATACAATAGAAGAAAGATTTATTATTTTAAACAAGATAATCGAATTATGGAAAAGTCAAGTCGTGTGTGTAAATAGCTTGATTATGTATTTTCAGACAATGCGTTATACGACTACATAGTGGTTGGAGGCGGCTCTGCTGGTTGCGTGGTGTCCAGAAGACTGGCAGAAGCCGGAAACGAAACTGTTCTAGTTTTAGAAAATGGTGGCGATCCGCCTGTATCAGCCATGGTAAGTACACAAAGAGTAACCATTTATTTTCTTGTACCCATTCTTCTAAATAGGACGCTATCTGAGTAATTCCCTTTTTTTTCGTAATATTTGACTTTACTCTATACCTACTAATTATAATATAATATGTAATTATTATATATTAATAATAATAATATTATAATAACGGAATCGGAACTGTTCTAGTTTTAGAACATGGCGGCAATCCTTCCTATAACTGCCATGGTAGGAGACTTTTAGCTGTTACTTATTTGTGTTTATCTTTTTACTCCAGCCCAAATTATAATGGAATTAGAATAGAGCAGTGGTGGCCCGTGGTAACCGTTGCGACTTAAGAGTTGTAGGTCGTAGGTTCGAACCCAGACTGGCGCTTCACTTTGTGTAAATTATTTCATCACCAATGCTCTCAAAACGGTGAAGGAAAACATCTTGTGGACCCGCACTGGGACCGCCTGGTGGATGGCCCACTCCCTCTCATCGAGAGGAGCCCTCTGTCCCAACACGGGAACATTATAGGCTGCTTATGTAAATTGTGCGTTTAAAAAATTTCTAAACATCTTATTTCAGATAGCTTCTCTCTTTTTTTTACTCCCGCATTCTTTTGTGGACTACAACTACACTTCAACTCGAGATGACTACGCAGCGAGAAGTCAGAATAACTACACTATGATAACAGCAGGCAAAATGCTTGGAGGCAGCGATTCTCTCAACCATTACATACACACAAGGGGGCCAGCCTCAGATTACGACCGCTGGGCCAGACTTGCAAAAGACAGCTCCTGGAAATACGAAAATATACTCAAATATTTCAAGAAAAGTGAAAGAGTCGATGATGAAGAAATTCTCAGCCAATATGGCGAATTTCATAGCACCGATGGACCTATGAAACTCACAAGACAACCCGAAAAAGAAGTTTTTGATATATTGAAATCTTTTGCTGAAGTCGGCAATCCAACAGTCTTAGACTTGAACGCTGATATTAATGTAGGTTATACACAACCACAATTTATGTTTGGTGATAAGAAAAGGCAGACACCAGCTTACACGTACCTGCATCCTGTCAAAGACTTTTCCAATCTTCACGTTTCCAAACACACAAGGGTAACTAGGATCATTTTTGAGGGTAATGTTGCTGTTGCTGTCGAAGCTGTCTATAAAGGTAAAACTTATACATTAAGAGCCAAGAAAGAGATCATATTAAGTGCCGGAGTATTCAATACTCCTCAACTACTTATGCTTTCCGGCATTGGTCCTAAAGAACACTTGGAATCTTTAAACATAAAAGTATTAAAAGATTTACCTGTAGGAGACAATTTGGTTGACCAAGTCTCCGTCACGGTGGTGCAAAAGTTAAAAAAGTATCCAATACCGATTCCTAATCTACCTGCTGCTGTACCAGACCTTTTGAGAATTCCCTTTCCTGTCTTGATAGGTTTAGTAGCCTCAAACAAGTCTCAGACAGTCCCAGACTATCAGACCTTCAATTTGTTCTTTGCACATGACTTACCGTACTTGACATTTGCTTGTGCAACTATTTTTGGCATGCGAAATGAAATATGTGACCGATGGCAGAAACAGGTTAAGGGTAGAGATTCCCTGTACAGCCTTCTTACGCTTCTCCAACCAAAATCAAGAGGTACGGTCCGTTTGGGGAGCAACGATCCGCACGCAAATCCAGTCATTACAACTGGATACTATAACAACACAGACGATTTGAAAAAGATGGTGAAAATTGTGAAAGATTACGTTACTGTTGACGGTTCGGAATACTTTAGAAAAATTGGCGCTGAATTAGCAGGGCTAGATTTTCCAGAATGTGCTGGAAAAGAAAAGGGTACTGACGAATTTTGGGAATGCTATATTTTGGAACATTCTACCAGCGTTTATCATTTTTCTTGTACATGCCCTATGGGCAAAGTGGTGGACGGTAAGTTAAGGGTTAAAGGAGTGAAGAGGCTACGAATTGTTGATGCCAGTGTCATGCCGAAGATTCCTCGAGCAGCTCCTAACGCCGCTATTATAATGTTGGCAGAGAAAGCATCGGACATAATTAAAAATGTCAATCAAAATTCTTAGTGTGGTAAAATGTTAAATGTGTAAATGTTTTAAAATAGATTTACCTTATTAAGGCGACAATACCCGACTTTTGATGATTTTATAAAGTGTTAATGATTTGGAAAAACTATATGTTGAATTAGAGAATCTTCTTAATAACATAATATAGGAATATTTTAGATTATGATTGTTTATATTACATATTATTATGAAAGATTTTGTAAATGTATGTCTAACACACGCAATATTAAGCGTATTTTTTCTGAAATCTTCACTATTTTAAAGATAATTATTTAAGTATTGATTTTTTTGTATACGTGTTTTTATTAAAATACCGTTTTTTATACATAATAAATAATAATCAATAGATATCTAAATATAAATAGTGTTAGTTTTATTTTTCAAAACGTTCGGGTTCGATTTCTGAGCTGAGTACAAGTTTTTTTTTAATGTATGAATGTAGTTTTTCTTCTAAGATCGATGACATGAATCCTAAGACAGATAGTATGTCTTATAGTTTCAGACTTTCCCATACTGACCGATCTTAATGTGCCACCCTGTATAAAAACAAATCATACGGTGATAAAAATAAAACCGACTTAAAAAAAAAACACTACAAAGTGAAAAATAATTTTGATTTCGGAAGTCGGTGTCTTATTTATTGTAAAAAAACTTTTTATTTTTCACTTTCTAGTTGTGGTACCTACACAAACCCTCCACAAAAATTTGAATACCACTGCCTGCTATGTAAATTACAGTGACAGGAAATATTAGAACATCATCCACATATACTAGTTGGGAGAAATACCTATTATTGAAGCTAACTCAAAAACCCCTCATCAGATCTTGACCAAACTTATATGGGACTACTTCTGAACTATGCCCTACCAAAAACAAAAGGAATCATCAAAATCAATTTATAATTGGCGGAGTAATCGCGTAACAAACATTAAAAAAAACACAACCGAATTGAGAACCTCCTCCTTTTTGAAGTCGGTTGAAAAGTGCAAGTCGGTTAGTAAAAAACACAGTTTCTTTCAAATAGTTTAGTAAAATAGCAATAACAATAATATATTTTAAATGTATTTTTTATGTTTATACGAATATATTTAAAAATGTAAATAATAAGTATTTAAAAAGAAATAAAGGAATTAATAATGAAATGTTTTATTGACATAAAAAGATGTTACATTTTAATTTGAAGCCCTGACTCCTGAGCTAGGCGTTACCTGTTTACAGAAGTCAGTGTCAATCTAATCTTTAACTTGATAACATTTCAATTTTCAAAAAAGGTATACATATAATTATGTATGACTAGCTTCTGTCCGCGACTTCGTCCGCGGTGTCTTGGCCTATCCCATGCAAACATATTTATTGCATAGGATAGCCCTATAGAAAAATAAGGCAGTTGACTGATATAGCCACAGCTAGGTTAGTATACTTTGCTTATTTCCACAGTATTATGTCTTAATCCGTTCTGCTGTGGGGATCGGCAGCTGACGTAGATTCAATTTTCATTTTACAAAAGAGGACATTCCGCGCTATCTATAAAATGGGTCCTCGCGAGTCCCTTAGAAACAAGTTGAAAGAAATTGATATACTGACTCTGCCTTCTCTTTATATCTTAGAAAGTATTTTGTATGTTCGCAAAAACTTGGGATTTTTCAAAATAAGAAGCGATTTCCATAATATAAATATGAAGGCACAGGATCAGATATATTGTAAAATAAAAGAGGTTCTTTAAATAATAAGAATTTAGATTTTCTTATAAATTATTTAATCAATTAATTTTACACGAAACTACACTTAATCAGTTTCAAGACACAAATAGCCATGACACCCAGTCATAGCTTAGTTTACACAAAATAGTAACAATGTACAGAAAGGCAGAGTAACAATAATTGAAAGCAATACAACCTGTGCACCGGGCAACGCCTGAAGGTAGAATCCCATTTCGCCGCCGTGCGGACTCTTTTATACGGTAGTATTGTAGGTGGGGCAAAGACGTAGCGCGCTACGACGTAGCGATCACTAACTCCGCCCAGCAGCGAGGAGGTGGGAGAATGTCGTAGCGCGCTACAGCGCCATAGTGCTACAGCGTAGCCCGATGCACGTGTTGTTTACAATGTGACGCCGACACGGCCATGCTGACGTGCGGACGTCCTCGCACGCTTAGCCCACAATGCCACATCTAGAACATGAAAAACTGATTAAGTACCGTTTGGTCATCCTGCTATTGTTTCTGGTCCGGTCTACTTATACCCTTCAGATATTTAACCACTTGGCCCAGTCAGCTATGACTCTACAAGGCTTGGTCCGGTCAACTTCTGACCCTCCAGATATTTGACCACTTGGTCCAGTCAGTTATGACTCTACAAGGCTTGGTCCGGTCAACTTCTGACCCTACAAGATCAGTCCCCTGGTCCGGCAATAGTTTTGCCCTTCAGGTGTATCCCTTCAGTTAAACTGGACCGGATCTAGCTAGGCCGAACAAGTATTGTTCCTTTAGCTTAATTAACAAATAGCTCAATACTTTGGTTGATGTACAAGTGCTTCTGTTACAATGTTAATTGATTCAGGTCCAATAGATTCTACTGAAACAGCACGTAAACCAGGGTTTCTACAATATGCATTACTATGAGAACTGGTAGATATAGTGTCACTTTTAGCAGACATGGTACTATTATCGGCAGAGATAGTATCACTATTAGTAGACTGAATATCATCAAAGTTAATATGTTGCCTAGTCTCGTGAACAAGAACCTTTGTTATTATCCGCCGACACGTCATCCTCATCAAAATTTTCTGTGATTTCCAAAAACAATGACTGACCACGGGGTACTTCTCGCAAGTTTTCGTGAGAGTATTTGTAGACTCTATTGTTTCCATTAATGTGTTTTAATTCGTACCGATCATTTTCCAAAATAGTGGTTATTTTAAAGGGGCCTTTGTATTTACGGTCTAGTTTCGTTTGGTGTCTTTCTTCGCATTTAACAAAGACAGAGTCACCTACTGAAAAAGGTTTAACTATAGCTTTACCCTTGTTAAATCGACCTGTGTCATATTGAGCCAGCTTTTTTTACTAGCAGAAGCATCGGATCGAATGGTTTCGAGGTTTAATCTATCTTCATCAGGATTATTAGTCTTGATACTCTTGATATCCTTAATGAACTGCCCTTAATACCAAACATTAATTCCAAGGGCGTGAACCCTGTTACTCTACAACGAGTACTATTGAGAGTTAATTGGATGTCGCCTACATGATCTTGCCATAAGCTGTCCGAATATGTTTCAACTATAGTGAGGATACGCTCGACCTGACCATTTGCCCTACTGGAACCAGTGGCTATAATATGATATGATTATCTTTACAAAAATTCTTAAATTCAGCATTGTCGTATGACCTACCACGATATGCAGCTATTCTTTTAGGAGCGCCAAACAAGTTCACTGCATTTTTAAGTGATTTAATAGCATCAGATGCATTTGGGTTAAGGTATGCTCTAACAAGACGAATTTTATAAAACCATCAATAATCACGGAACAATACTCCTTACGCTCGCTTTTTCGACTGAGTTTGCCAGTTAAATCCAAATATTGTATGCCATGGAATGGGCAATTTAAGGATTGGATACAGATGGTCCTGCTGGGCACCCGACGGACCTTTGGAAACCTTACAAACGACGCACGAATCTATTTTTTTTATTTTTTTTTTTTTATTTTGAACATTTTTTTGGAGCCAATAAGGATCGTATAATTTATAGAGCGTTTTTTTTATGACCATGGTGTTTTATTTCGCTGTGTCCATGATTAATCATTGATCAGGTTAAAGAGTGTGGCAATATTGGTAACCATTTAGTGGTTTTATTACGTTAGATTTTACGATAAAGTATGCCCTGTCTAATAATCGTATGTGTGTGATATTTCAGACGGCAAGTAATTTGAACGGAATTTGGAAATAATGTCTGATATTTCAGAATCACGTTGTTCTACAGATAACCAACACCTCTCTAGTTCAACCAAATTAACAATTTTAGCTGGTTTATGAGTAAAAGATGTGTCAGCATGATTACGTGAAAGAAAGACTGCATGTGCTATATTTTTTCCCTCTTTATAAATGATATCAAAGTCATACGACTGCAAAATTGCCCACTACCTGTGTACTCTAGGTGTAATGTCCTTTTTGGAATGAGAGGCCTTGAAGGCGTTACAGTCAGTAAAACCGTAAATTTACGCCTATACAGGTAATGTCGAAAATGTTCCACAGATTTAACTACGGCCAATGTTTTCCAATTCATACGAATGATAACGACTTTCAGCACTTGTGGTTTTCTGACTAAAATAAGCGACAACATGAGGTAGACTATTTTTTTTTTCTAGTGTAGCCCCATATCCTTCACATTTTGCATCAGTGTGGAGTTCGATGGGTAAAGGGTCAATTTTTTTTTCTTAACTTGCTGAGAAATGACATATTTTACTATTTTATGATGTAAGTCATTATGTTCACAGGTCCAATTAATAGTAACCTTTTTGACCGCGGTTAGAAGATACAAAGATTTAATCAATTTTGAGAAATTTGGAATAAATTATCGAAAATATGTGTCCAGGCCTGTAAATTGATGAACCTGAGTAGCAGTGCTTGGAGGAGGGGTATTTTTTAGGGCTTGAACCTTATGAGGACTTGGTCCAACCTCTCCAGAGGATATTAAGATACCCAGATATTCAATTTTTGTCTTCATAAATGAACATTTTTTGAAAGTTAATCTATTTAAACGAACCAACTCTTCTTAAACGGTCTCTGATTCAGGAGGTTTAAGTGCAGTATTTATAACCCTTTGAAAAACCTGTGGAGCGTTTCGTAAAACAAACGGCATGGTTAGGTACTCAAATTGACCCGAAGGTATCACAAAAGCAGTTTTCTATAGACTCCTTATGGACGCAAATTAGGGAAATCCAGTGGCCATATCCAAATTAGAGAAGAAACAGGCCCCATGTAACTAATCGATTTGATCACTAATTAGTGGTAAAGGATAGCTTATAGTCTGGTCGAGTATTGCTATTAAGTTCCCGGTATTTAACACACACGATCGCTACCGTCCCTTTTTTTTTAATTTATAATATGGGACTCGCGAAAGGCGAAGAACTTTCTCGAATTATGTAAACATCTAGAAGACAGTTTTGTACCATGGTTGGGAATTTTATTTGGAGTGAGCAATTAACGTTATTAGAACCAATCGAATTGCAATTTCTCCGGAATGGTGTTGACGGACGGGGCATTTTCGTGTACGATTCAGACGTACCTGGTTCCGCAGTATACGGAAGAGTTGATTCTTATCGTTAATAACGACAGAATTGAGTTTAGGCCAAATTTTGTCATTGCACTGTGACAGGATAGATATGCCAAAACCGGTTAGTACATTTCCCGGTAAATTCGCATTCCTGCCTCGACTATATTATCAATTTGAAATTTGATAATTAAATCAAAATGATCCTTCATTGTCATGGATTTGGAAAATTTAAAGACCAGTATTTCCTTAACAGCAACCCATGAAATATTATCTGGCTTGATTTTAACGCACACGATCGAAAGGAACCAGCATTGACTGCGTACTGGGTGTCATGTAGCTAGGTGTCATATTATCTGCTATTTTTTTTTAAATAATTGATTCCATACTAGCCGAAAAAAAATTACATTTGTTCCTGTTTCTAAATTACTGGCAATCCCAGATAAAGGTGGGAGTGGGTCTGATCCCACTTCTGATGAAGGCACAGGATCAGATATATTGTAAAATAAAAGAGGTTCTTTAAATAATAAGAATTTAGATTTTCTTATAAATTATTTAATCAATTAATTTTACACGAAACTACACTTAATCAGTTTCAAGACACAAATAGCCATGACACCCAGTCATAGCTTAGTTTACACAAAATAGTAACAATGTACAGAAAGGCAGAGTAACAATAATTGAAAGCAATACAACCTGTGCACCGGGCAACGCCTGAAGGTAGAATCCCATTTCGCCGCCGTGCGGACTCTTTTATACGGTAGTATTGTAGGTGGGGCAAAGACGTAGCGCGCTACGACGTAGCGATCACTAACTCCGCCCAGCAGCGAGGAGGTGGGAGAATGTCGTAGCGCGCTACAGCGCCATAGTGCTACAGCGTAGCCCGATGCACGTGTTGTTTACAATGTGACGCCGACAAATACACTTAGTAGACATGAAATTGTGATACCCAAATTTAGATTAACTAAAATCAGCAAGTCATAAATAGTAACAGCAAGTTATAAATAATATCCGCTTTTATAACAATTTGCCTAAGTCGGTTACAGAACTTATCGATGGGAAGTTCAAAACCCACATCAAACGTGTCCTTATCAAGAAAACATATTTTAAAATTAAAGACTACGTTGAAGACAAGAAAGTTTGGCAATAATTCCTTCTGCACATGTGGCTTCCCTGGCACCTCATTAACGGAAAATCGGCAAATTATGTAAGAGTCTATTAACTGCTCCCAAATTACTATGTTTATATTTTTTACATTCTTCCATTACTTAATCACCCTATTATTTAAGATTAAATGCCTACAATTTAATTTCAACTTTTTATTAATGGCTTTTGTGGACATGATAATTATTCAGATTTGTTATAGTTTTAATAGCAATCACGTCATTTTGTATAAATAGGTTTTTATTTTTATTAATTTATTTATCTTTATATTTTGTGAATGTGAGAACGATTTATGCTTAGAGAACTGTAGATTTGTTGACCATCATTATTCTGTTAAGTACCTGGAACTTGTTGAAATACCTACACTGTCCTCCCATACCTAATAATAAAATAACACTGTTATTTGAAAATATTGTTTTTAAAAGAGTAACCATGGAGTGTTTCTTACTTTGTAAGTAAAATAAAAAAAAAAATTCAAGTATAAAGTAAGATAATGATTTACATTAATTGCAATTGAGGAAAAAATAATTCTAGATGTAAAGTAGACTTGCCTGATCTAGGTTTATGAAAACCTGTGTTTCAGGCCAGCATTTCACAAATTAACATTTAAAAAAGAAGATACAATATTTTCAATGATTGTAAGAGTAATTAATTTGGGAAGTATATTATTTTAAAACTAAATTATACTATATTAAGTTAAAATAAATTAACGAATAATATGAAAGTAAATAAGGTAGAGAATAATATTAAGTTTATTTTAATATTTCTAGTAGTTTTTCCGTGTCCGTATAATTGAGTTTTGCCAAATATTCTTGTACTAGTAAATTACACCTATTATAACATAAGCCATAAATCTTTAGCAGTCTATTGAACTGGTTATACAAGTAGGGTCCTAAGAATAAATAAAATCGTCTAGTGAAAGCATGTTTAGTCTGAGAGTTAGCACAAACCAAATCTTTTCTTCTCTTATCTGTAGGTACTGGGTTTAAAAGTACAGTGTGTTGAAATAAAACTACATTCAAAACAAATAATTGACGTACTGTTAGCACCTTGCATGCCATGTAAAGCTGGTGTGTAGGAAATCTGAATGGACGAAAAGTAGCGACCTTTAATACTGCTCTTTGGGCGCGTTCTAGGTGCAGTAAAATTGATTTAGCGGCACCTCCCCAGGAAGTTATGCAGTAGGTAATAATAGATTGACACAAAGCTAAATAAACCTGTCTAATTAATTTGAAGTAAAGAATTCTTGTCCATAGGAAACGAACAATATTGGAACCGTGCACCTAGCTTCTGAGGTTTCATAAGTTTTCAACCTTGGGAGGCGCGAGCCGCCATCTTGAAAAAAAAGGTGCCAATTTTAATTTATTTATAATTCCTCAATAGTTTATTCTATGGCAAAATCGTTTATAAGAAGTATAAAGTAGATAAAATTACCTACATTATATGTTAATTATGTATTTCATACAGGAAAAAAACTACAAGTGTCGGAAAAAATATATTTTTATAAAATCATCAATGTAATTAAAGGAATTTTCCGTTGAGTTATACCATTTTGTGTTACACTGTTACCCATTGGGAAAAAAATTACCGATTAGTAACACTGTAACTCGAAGCCACATTTTTTCCCTTCGATTAACAATGTAACTCAACAGAACGCTGTGTTCCCGTTAAGTAACACCTTTTTGGGTAAAAGAGCATTGTTGAAAATGTTGAAATACATCTTGACTTAATACAACGATTATCCCACAGTAACGGTATGTTTATTTTGTAGGTAACTGTTAGGAAGATAAAAGTTTCAAGTACTAGTTTTTCTACCTATTTTATAATTTCTTCTTTTGATATTGACTGTAGGTATTCCTTTTGACATTATTGTTTCCTCTTAGTATTCACTTTTTCTGCGGTGTGTCGCAAAAATTTTGAACACAACATTGATTTATTTATTACATTAATTTTTTGAGCGTGATAAAATATTAACAGTAACGGCACAATATCATTTTTTTTAACCACCCTCTATCTGACATACTAAATCGAAAACAGGTACTGTTTTACTTCCCGGTCGTGATTAAAATCATTCTAAATGGTTACACTTATTCAAAAATGTTTTTGGATTTCAATGGTTTTATTTAATCTTTAATTGAACAATAAAGTTCCGTAACTCTTTGGGACATTTTGTTCCCGATTTGAAACCATATTACGTACTATTAGGTTACAGTGTAAATTGATGGGAAAAAAAATGCCATTGAGTTACAGTGTTACTAATCGGTAATTTTTTTCCCAATGGGTAACAGTGTAACTCAACAGGAACAAAGGAAATTTTCGATTGATTTATGTATACAACAAGCTTCTGGGAAAGGATAGCCCGTGCTCGGCTTCCCTTTACTCGTTTGGGCTAAACTACTTTTTAATCCGTTTTGATGGTCCAGGTAGGTTAACGTTGATATGGGTATCCACCATACTAAAAATTGCGAGATGTAACGAGCATAATTTGCTTGCAGTAGTCAGAGAGTTGAATAATTTTTAGGGTTCCGTACCCAAAGGGTGAAACGGGACCCTATTACTAAGACTCCGCTGTCCGTTTCTCACCAGGCTGTATGTATCTCATGAACCGTGATAGTTAGACAGTCTGTTGCAAATTTCACAGATAATATATTTCTGTTGCCGCTATAACAACAATTAATACTAAAAACAGAATAAAATAAATATTAAAGGGGGGCTCCCATACAACAGACGTGATATTTTTGCTGTTTTATAGACAATGGTACGGAACCCTTCGTGTGCGAGTCCGACTTGCACATGGCCGGTTTTTATTTTTCAAATATTATTTTTCACCATTTGTTACTTTTTACTTAGAGGGCTTACAGAATAAAAATGTGGGTAATTTTATCTTCTTTATACTTCTGAGAGATAGATAAAATACTCTTTATTGTACACTGTATTGTAGACACTTGTCATAGAGTCAACTGTTAAGGCTCTAAGACAAGATGGCGGCTCACGCCTCCCCCCCCAAGGTCGAAAACTTGGATTTTTATTAGACATCCATAACCAAGCAACAATGTGAAAATTGTTTCTACTCCACCTTTTGTAGAGCAAAAATACCTTCAAAATGATCTATGACCTACAAGATGAATTATTTTATTATCCCTGATTTAGCTGTTAACTAGTTACTTAGGATAAGATAAGATATTTTTTTTTTTTTAAACATGAGTATAGTATGAAGGCCCATGAACGTACAAGTGGGCCTCAGTTTTTAGTTCCGTACCCAAAGGGTGAAACGGGATCCTATTACTAAGACTGCTGTCCGTCTGTCTGTCCGCCTGTCACCAGGCTGTATCTCATGAACCGTGATAGTTGGACAGTTGAAATTTTCACAGATTATGTATTTCTGTTGCCACTATAACAACAATTACTAAAACCGGAATAAAATAAATATTAAAGGGGGTCCCATACAACAGACATGTTTTTTTTTTCAATTTTTATAGATAATGGTGCGGAACCCTTCATGCGCGCGTCCGACTCGCACTTACCTAGCTGTTTTTTTTTAATATGTAAATATTATCTTGGAAATTGAAATAACTATGTTTATTCATAAATTCTAATCTGAATACCTCCTCTGATAAATAAAACATACAAATGGGTAGATACAAAAAAACTAACCCTGCATTAATTTATGTATCAGTACGAGTACACTAGATAGTTTTCTAATTTGTATTTAATTAGACCTTGTGCCAGTTTTGTTTCAATAATATAAAAGGCAAGACACCAAGTTATTCAAACTCATTTCTAGTTTGTTAGTGCTGTTAGTTAAGTAAGTTAAATATCATTTCAGACTCATCTAACAATATTCACCTTTTCTTGAACTGTGTATTTTTTTCTCGTAAGTTCAAAAGCATACTCATTTGTGCCAATCATCTCAGCTTGACATATCGGGGAGGGCTGTAATAACTGCCGCACGGGTCGATCCACCAGGTTAAACTACGCTTGCAGGGGTTGGTCCGTGGATTGGTGACCATATTTACATACCGAGACTCCTTCGTGCCTCGGAAAGCACGTTAAGCCGTTGGTCCTGGCTGTCATTCGTGGATCTTTGACAGTCGTTATGGGTCGTCAGCCCGAAACTAGTCTTGCCAAGGGGTATCGTATTATCGGGTAGGTACCGTAGTTACTGGGTTGTGGAGGTCAGATAGGCAGTCACTCCATGTGAAATACTGGTATTCAGCTGCATCTGGTTACAACTGGAAGCCGACCCAATATAGCTGGGAAAAGTCTAAGCAGATTGATTTCAGCTTGATACCACGCAATCTTTGAATTTTGCAAGTATATTTTTTATGTTTAAAAATGTATTTCAAAATTATGTATTTAATCTTATTATTAAGATTGACTGCGTATACTTTATTATTATTTTTATAGGCTAGAAGATGGGATCCAGTGTATCAAGCGATCTCATTTCGCTAACTCAGATTCCCCTCGCATTATCGACTGTTCCTGGGCTTGACGGATTGTGGCCAAAGCAGACCATTCTTGAAGGTAAGTTCTTTCATATTGCTTTAGCATGCCGTGATAAACACCAAACCTGGGCTTGTTTTTATCAACTAACTTTTCATGTCGGGCTCTTACTGACTAAAACACACCCGTGTTCCCTCAGTTGCCTGTACGTTGCCAGGGGCCACGCCCTTTCGGACTTTCCCGTGACCCTGGCATGCATCGATCCTAGCGGACCCCGCCAGTTGTGCTGACATCTCTTTGAGGCGTGCGTGAAACATAACACGCCGTCGACCCGGGCCTGGTCCTTATCGATGGCGAGCTACCCATTGCTCACCGTTCGCAAACCCACCCCTACGGTGGTTATTAATTGGCGAGTCTGACAACCAGTCTTACAAAAGGGGTCTTGTATTACACAGTAACTGGATTTTTGGAGGTCAGATAGGTAGTCGCTCCATGTAAAATACTGGTATTCAGCTATATCTGGTTAGAATGGAAGCCGAGCCCAACATAGTTGGGAATAGGCTTGGCAGATGGTGTGAAGATGGCAATGATTGTGTGGGTGATTATCGGTTGTATGTGAGGGATGTGTCTAATATATGATGATATGTCGATGTAAGTGGTGTATTGCCAAACTTAAGTGGCAATGGGCAGAGCACATTGCTCGCAGATCACATGGTCGATGGGGCCGAAAGATTCTGGAATGGCGACCGCGTACCGGAAGACGTAGCATTGGAAGGCCTCCCTCAAGATGGACCGATGACCTTGTAAAGACCGCAGAAGTCCGCTGGATGCGGGAAGCACAGAATCGGTCGAAGTGGTGGTGCTTGGGGGAGGCCTATGTCCAGCAGTGGACGTCTTTCGGTTGAAATGATGCAAGTGGTGTATTTGTATTGCAGACAATGCGTCATACGACTACATAGTGGTTGGGGGCGGCTCTGCAGGTTGTGTGGTGTCCAGTAGACTGGCAAAAGCCTGCAGGAACCATACTGTTCTAATGTTAGAAGTTGGTGGCGATCCGCCTGTATCAGCCATGGTAAGTACACAAAGAGCAACCATTTATTTTCTTATGCCTATTCTTCTAAATAGGAGCTATCTGGGTAATAGGAATAGGAGAAGGAATAGGAAGCTATCTAAGCTAGTAATATTTGACTTTCAATGCAGGTAATGTTTGTTCACTTAATATAATATAGCATACATATCAACGACGTCCACCCACAAGGTGGACCGACGACCTAATAAAGGTCGCAGGAAGCCGCTGGATGCAAGTCGCTTCTAACCGGCCGATTTGGAAATCATTGGAGGAGGCCTATGTTCAGCAGTGGACGTCCTATGGTTGAAATGATGAATTTAATATTTTAAACAATTTATTAAGCACGAACTGAAATTGTCAATTTTTCGAAACACAAGTGTCATCATTCGTATAAGTGATTATAACTCAGCAAATTGACGTACTTTCAAATGTTTCGTGTGTGTGTATGTGTGATGTATGATAAAGTTGGCCTCACTGTACCATCGAAGAAATTCATATCTATACACCTATTTCTGCTTACAGCGCTCGGCCGCTATAGAACCGGGGCGGTAACAGATGTGGTCATCGTGTTCACGGGATTTGGTTTTCAAACTGCTTAGATATGAAGATCCTCGATAGTACATTCAGTGACAAAAGTCGATGATGATATAAATTTTATATTTATTTAGTTTCACAGAAACAATTATTGTTCTTATTTCAGTATAAAATATTTGCTTGTCTTTAATGATTTGTAACAAACTGCTTGTATTTACCAAGTTCCCTTTTATGAATCTCTTTAAAATTTTCGTTAGAACCAGCATTTTATGTTCTTAAATTGCTGATAATCGTCAACAATCTTATGGTGTTGTCTGTACCTATCACGCACTGTCGTCTGTCTACCTGACCAATTAGGCGTCACGTCAAAGCGTGAAGTCACAGGACATCAAATATCAAGCAGACGTCACTATGATTGACGCTCCACTAAAGATTCTATAGTCCATAACAGATTTCTTATTGGAAGCTACCAAACGGGAACTCAGAAAAATGTATGGTTAAAGTTTAGAAACGTGCCTCGATAGAGAGTAGGGAAGGAGGGAGGGTTCGTAAACACCTCTTTCTTCGGAGTTACATAGTTTTTTTTTTTGTTTTTTTTTTTCATCGTCGTGAGAGCAGTGTTGATAAAATAATTTAAACAAAGTAAAGCGCCTATCTTCGAGTTCGAACCTACGACCTACACGTACTACTACTCGTAAGTCACGGCAGTTACCACTGGGATACCACTGCTCATAAAAGTATGATATACAGTTTTTTTTTAATTTAAGCTGTAGTCGATGGAGCTCCGCTTCGCGGGGCTCCTATTTCTATCTACCGGGCTTATAGGAACCTAACCTGTCCGAGTCGGGGTGCCCCAAGTCACGAGCTCACTTCGCTCACTCTTGCATCCTAAGTTCTTATTGCCTTTTTACTAAGTCGAGATGTGTCAGGACCCGACTCAGACAGGTTAGGCTCGAAGGGGATGGCAGAATCTTTGTTCGTCCAAGTCTAATTCTCAAGCTTGCTAGGTCCGCTTTTGCATCCGTAAATAAGATTAATTAATTTAGAATTTTCTGAAAAGTATCTATAAAAAAAATGTTGTGGAGGGTTCTAGAACTTCCAAATAATCTCACATTATTTCTAGAGAGGCGGCACGTTTCTAAACGCAGCCCAAAATAATTGTTAAGTAAATTGTCACCTTACGTCAATTTGCCATGTTATAGCCATTTCAAACAAATGTCAAAAATAATTATAATTGTGATTTGAATATGGGGAAAATTAATTTTGGTTGTAAATTTTCTTAACAATCATTTCCCTAACTTTATTTTGAGCATTAAAGAGTTATGATTCATTTATACATTGCCTACAGATTCACTCTCCCAGTTTTAAGACTTTTGAATTTTAAAATCTTTCTTTCATAAAAATGTACATGAAAGTGTCACGAGACCGTGACGGTGACTTAAACTTTATATTTTTTCTCTACCCTAAAAAGGAAAAATCATCCAAATATTATCAGCTGCTATCATAGTAAATAATAGGATAAAAAATGTTTCAAACATCTTATTTCAGGTAGCTTCTCTCTTTTTTACACTCCCGCACTCTTCAGTGGACCACAATTACACGTCAACTCGAGACGACTATGCAGCCAGAGGTCACAACACTATGATAACAGCAGGCAAAATGCTTGGAGGCAGCGATTCTCTCAACCATTTCATACACACAAGGGGAACACCCTCAGATTATAACTGCTGGGCGAAACTTGCAAAAGACAGCTCCTGGAAATACGAAAATATACTCAAGTATTTCAAGAAAAGTGAAAGAGTCGATGATGACGAAATTCTCAGCCAATATGGCGAGTTTCATGGCACCGATGGGCCTATGGGACTTACAAGGCAACCTGATAAAAGAGTTCTTAATATATTGAAATCTTTTGCTGAAGTCGGCAATCCAACCGTGTTGGACCTGAACGCTGATACTTGTGTAGGTTATACACAGCCACAGTATATGTTGGCTAATAAGAAAAGGCAGACACCAGCTTACACGTACCTGTATCCTGTCAAAGACTTTTCCAATCTTCACGTTTCCAAACACACAAGGGTAACTAGAATCATATTTGAGGGTAATGTTGCTGTTGCTGTCGAAGCTGTTTATGAAGGTAAAACTTATACATTTAGAGCCAAGAAAGAGATTATATTAAGTGCCGGAGTATTCAATACTCCTCAACTACTTATGCTTTCAGGCATTGGTCCTAAAGAACACTTGGAATCTTTTAACATAAAAGTATTAAAAGATTTACCCGTAGGAGACAATTTGGTTGACCAAGTTTCCGTCACGTTGGTATATAAGTTAAAAAAGCATCCAATACCAATTCCTAATCTACCTGCTGTTGTACCAGACCTTTTAAGATTTCCTTTCCCAACCGTAGTAGGGTCAGTTGCATTTAACAAGTCTCAGTCATGTCCAGTCTATCAGGCATACAGTTTATTCTTCGGACACGACTTACCATTCTTGACAATATCCTGTGCCACAGTTTTTGGCCTGCCGTATGAAATATGTGACCAATGGCAGAAACAGGTTAAGGGTAGAGATTCTCTGTACACCGTTCTTGCTCTTCTCCAACCGAAATCAAGAGGTACGGTCCGTTTGGGGAGCAACGATCCGCACGCAAATCCAGTCATTACAACTGGATACTATAACAACACAGACGATTTGAAAGTGATGGTGAAAATTTTGAAAGATTTTATTACTGTTGGCGGTACGAAATACTTTAGAAATATTGGGGCTGAATTAGTTGGGCTAGATTTTCCAGAATGTGCTGGAATAGAAAAGGGCTCAGACGAATTTTGGAAATGCTATGTTTTGACACATACTGGCAGCCCATATCATTTTACTGGTACATGTCCTATGGGCAAAGTGGTGGATGGTAAATTAAGAGTAATAGGGGTAAAAAGGCTTCGGGTAGTTGACGCGAGCGCGATACCTAAGATTCCTAGAGCAACTCCTAATCCGGCTGTTATAATGTTGGCAGAGAAAGCAGCGGACATAATTAAGAATGATAATAGATGTTGTTAGTCTGATTATATCAGTTCTTTAGAACTAGAACTAGACTATTACGTACCATCGAAGAAGTTCATATCTATACAACGTATGCACTATTTTTGCTTGCAGTGCTCTGCCGCTACATAACCATGGCAGTAACAGATGTGGTCATCGTATTCACGGGATTTTGTTTTCAAACTGCTTAGATATGAAGTTCTTCGATAGTACATGTTGAAAATAAAAGATAGCCAAATCGGTCCAGCCGTTATCAAGCGATGCGCTTACCAACGAACAGCATTTTATTTATAAAGACAGATAAATCTATACTATACTAGTATTATAAAGAGGTAAAATTTGTTTGTTTGTTTGTAAGTTTGTACATAAACTTTTTATTAGTAAACTAAAATATTTTATTTACACACACATATTTACATGATTAAAAACTAACAGACTTAAAATAATAATATGTACAAAAAAGACATATATATATATATGTCGGAGTTGGTTGTCAATTACAATTGTGGGTAGTCAACAGTTTGTTGTGATTTGTTTTTCTTATTATTAATTTTAGTGATTTTTACTATCAATTATTGTCAAATAAATCGGAACATAATTTATAAAGTACTCAGTGTACGCATTAATTGTTTTTAGGCAACTTATTTCGATAATTGTGTCCAATGGTTTTGTTGTAAACAATTGGTGACTTGTAACTTTAATTTTAGAATGATATACTTAGTGAATTCACTATTGTTTATTTACGACAATTATTCTTGTATTATTTTGTTAATTAATAATGTAAGTCTTATAAGATTTAGCACATTTTAGTGTTTTGTATCAAGTAAACACGTGACGTACTTCCGTGCGCCATCGGACAGAGTTGTCGTGGAGGGATTGCAAGGTGGGGGCATTGTCTTATAAAAGAGCGTGTACTCGGTAAGCGGGTCAGTCGATCTTCGGATTCGACTCATTAAAGAGCCCCCCTGCTCCCGACAAAACTGTCGGTTTACTTGTGTACCTAAGTACCTAACTACCTACTGTATTATAAACGTTGTAATTTTATACAGACTTGTTTATCCCAATAAAATGGGAACTCCAAACCCTGACGATATACCTCTCGGCACTCCTGATCCTACATCAGAAGTGGGATTAGGTTTAGCCCAGGAATCGCTAGGTGTTGGTGGTGATCCATGGCGAGTAATGTTAGAGCTTCTGAACCATAATATGGCTCAGTTAATTGAAGCGATTAAGACGCACTCCACTCCGTCTACTGTAATACGCTTGCCTGATTTTGACCCAGACCTACCTGATTCCAATACTCAATCTTGGAGTACAACCGTTGATATTTGCCTATCGGAAAAGCCTCTTCAAGGTAGCAATCTTATTATTGCCCTCACTAAGGCCTTAAAGGGCAGTGCTAACGTATGGCTTTCCCAAGTATCGTATGCAGGCATGACCTGGACAGACTTTAAGAGTATCTTCCTCTCTCGTTATGACGTTTCGGAAACTGTTGCGGCTACCCTCATTAACCTTCATAATAATCAACCAAAAGAAGGAGAATCTTTAGCCGCATATGCCAGTCGACAGGTCACTTCACTGACATCTAAATGGAATAGCCTGAGTGTCGAACACATTGCTGTTTCTACTGTACTGGCCCATGTCTCCAAATTTGATTCCCGTACTCATCGACTAGCATTTACTACCGAAGTACATACTAGGCATAAACTTCAACAAGAACTGAGTGTTTTGTCCCATCTTAAGAAAGTCCCAGATTTCCTCTGACCAGCACGATTCTTCTCAAACTAAGAGGTTTAAACCAGGTAGAATAGTATGTCACTTTTGTGGTATATTGGGGCATAAATCTACAAATTGTCGCAAGAAGGCCGAGATATCTAAACATCCTGGACCAACCAGCTCGTCACTTAAGGCGACACCAAAGAAGATTGTTTGTTACCGCTGTGGGGAGTCGGGACATGTCGCTCCTCGCTGCCCAAAGGCGACCGGAAGGCGGCCGGGAGGATCAAGTGAAGATGCCGGGAGTCGACCTTCGAGCAGCCAACCATCCGTGAAACGAGTTGAAGCTTGTGATGTACGACCGATCACTGGTGTTCTACAGCAATCTGATGAGTCGCTTGCATTTTGTTATGACTCCGGGGCTGAATGTTCCCTTATTACTGAAACATTTGCTGAAAAGTTGTCCGGCAAACGTTTTTCTTGTGTGGTCAATATTATGGGAATAGGAAATTCTAACATAATATGTATCGAACAAATTCTGAGTGAAGTAGTAATAGATGGTTACCATTTAGAGATACTCTTTCATGTGATACCGGATGCCTATATAAGCCATAGTATCATGATAGGCCGTGAGATATTAAAATTAGGTTTTGCGGTTAATATGACCGAAAAAAGTCTTACCATTACAAAAGTTAAGATTATTGATCAATGCTCTATTCCTGAGACACCGAATTTTCATGATATTGATACTGATATTCCATCTGAATATAAACCACAGTTGATTGAACTTGAACTTTGAAACTTGAAATATTCTCATGCTTTTGTAAAGGGACTACCATGTACTCGAGTCACATCGGGTGAACTTAAAATACGCCTCATTGATCCACATAAGACGGTCCATCGCCGGCCGTACAGACTTACTCCTGATGAAAGGCAATTAGTTCGTTCCAAAATTAATGATCTGATAGACGCTTAGATAGTTAGACCTAGTTGCTCTCCGTTTGCAAGTCCTATTTTATTGATAAAGAAGCGCGACGGATCTGATCGAATGTGCGTAGACTACCGTGAGCTCAATAGTAATACTGTAGCAGATAGGTTTCCACTGCCTCTTATAGCTGACCAAATCGCAAGATTATGCGTTGCTAACTTTTACACTTGCCTTGACTGTACTTCTGGGTTTCATCAGATACCTATTCATCCTGATAGTATTGAGGCCACTGCCTTTGTAACGCCTGATGGTCAATTTGAATATTTGGCTATGCCATTCGGTTTACGAAATGCTCCTAGTGTTTTTCAACGTGCTGTAACTAATGCATTAGGCAAATTAGTCTATTCTTACGTGATTATCTACATCGATGACATCATGGTGCCCAGTAGAGACCCCTGTGAAGGTTTACATCGACTACAAGAAGTCCTTGAATCATTGTCCAGAGCCGGATTTTCCTTAAATCTTAGCAAATGCTCTTTCCTAAAGCGTAGAGTAGAATATCTTGGGTACGAAATCACTTCTGGGGAACTTCGCCCTAATCCTCGAAAAATAGAAGCTTTAACTAACTTAAAGCCTCCCAAAACAATTCACCAATTGAGACAGTTCATTGGTCTTGCATCGTATTTTAGAAAATTTGTAGCGAACTTTTCACAGATTATGAAACCTTTGTTCTTCTTAACTACTAGTAAACAGACTTTTAAGTGGACTGATGAACACGAGAAAATTAGGCAAAAAGTAATTTCAATTCTTACTAATGAACCAGTTTTAATGATTTATAACCCTGAATATCCCATTGAATTACATACTGACGCCAGTGCTGATGGTTACGGAGCCATACTTTTTCAAAAGGTTGAAAAAAAAATGCATGTTGTAGAATATTATAGTAAAAGAACCACTGCAACTGAAAGTAAATATCATTCCTATGAATTGGAAACTTTGGCCGTTGTTAACGCAGTTAAGCATTTTCACCATTATCTGCAAGGACATCAATTTACCGTTGTAACTGACTGTAATTCCCTTAAAGGCTCGCGCAGTAAGGCTGATTTAACTCCCCGAGTACATAGATGGTGGGCTTTTCTGCAGGCTTATGATTTTGAAATTATGTATAGAGAAGGCAGTTATATGAACCACGTAGACTTTCTTTCAAGAAACCCCCTTCCACAATCAATCGACAAAGCAGAACAGAAACGTGTTGATATTACAACTCTGTCTAATAATTGACTTTTAGCTGAACAACAGCATGATTCTGAGATTTTAGCAATCATTTCTAGTCTAAAAAATAACTCTCTACCCCCTGATCTCGCCCAAAGTTATGAATTAAGATCAGGAACCTTGTACCGTAAAGTACAACGCAATGGACAAACTCGTTGTTTACCTATTGTCCCAAGAGCTTTTAGATGGTCTGTTATAAACCACATCCATGAAGCAATCATGCATTTAGGTTGGGATAAAACACTTGAAAAGGTTTATGAGCATTACTGGTTTGATAAAATAGCCAGTTATGTTAGAAAATTTGTAGATAACTGTATCACGTGTAAAGTTTCAAAGTCTAACTCTGGTAAAATTCAAGTAGAATTACATCCTATACCTAAAGTCAGTATACCTTGGCACACAGTGCATATAGATGTTACGGGAAAACTTAGTGGAAAGAGTGATCTCAAGGAATACATCATTGTTTTAATTGATTCTTTTACAAAGTATGTTTTACTGTACCATACTACCCAGATTGACGCATCTAATTGCATTAAAGCTCTTAAATCTAGTGTCTCTTTATTTGGAGCACCATCTCGGATTATAGCTGACCAAGGTCGTTGTTTTGCTAGCAAAAACTTTAAAGATTTTTGTGATTCCCATAATATTGCTTTGCATTTAATAGCTACCGGTACATGTAGGGCTAATGGGCAGGTTGAACGCATAATGAGAACATTAAAAAGTATGCTTACCGCCGTTGAAACCAGTGAGCGATCATGGCAAGATGCCATTGAAGACGTTCAAATTGCTCTTAATTGCACAATTAATTGGGTTACTAAATCAAGTCCTTTAGATTTATTGATTGGACGAGTTGCTAGACCTCTAAGTTTGATGACTAATGACAGTGAAGAGATAGAAGTAAATCTATCCCATGTAAGAGAACAAGCAGCCCTGGGTATAACTAAAAGTGCCAAATACGATAAGGCCAGATATGATAAGACTAAAGCTATTTTGAAAAAGTTTCAAGTTGGAGACTTTGTGCTTATTGTTAATGAGGAACGAAACCAGACTAAACTAGATCCTAAATTTAAAGGTCCCTGTAGAATTTTAGAACTATTGGATGGTGATAGATATTTGTTAAAATCTTTGAGTACCAATAGAATTTACAAATATGCCCATGATAGTGTACGAAAAATGCCTGAATGTCCAGTCACTGTTAGTGATGATATTAATATTGACACTGATGATGATTCATCTGTTGCTGACAAGGTATGGCTGGACTGACAAGATGTCTATGTTGACTCTTGTTTATCTTGACGCTTATTCGGATGTCTATGTTGACTCCTGGATTTGGACGTTGAACTTGACGCTTATGCGGGTTGTCTATGTTGACGCCTATGCGGGTTGTCTATTCGACTCCAAATTACTTGTCGAATCCCATGGTGTGATTTCGGCTGGGAGACTATGTCTCTACTTTAGTTGAGCTATGTATTGTCTGCAACAGTATGGTCATTTTGAATGGTTGCGATGCAACTGCTATTAATAATTTAAACTTTATTTGACTAATTCAGGATTTTTCTTTTCAACATATCTTTTGTTAAGACTTTTGTTTGTCAGAAAGGCCGATCGATATTCACCAAGAGTTTTGTTTTCAGGATCACACGAGGTCGTGTAGAACGTCAGTTCTAGCCGTGTCGGAGTTGGTTGTCAATTACAATTGTGGGTAGTCAACAGTTTGTTGTGATTTGTTTTTCTTATTATTAATTTAAGTGATTTTTACCATCAATTATTGTCAAATAAATCGGAACATAATTTATTAAGTACTCAGTGTACGCATTAATTGTTTTTTGGCAACTTATTTCGATAATTGTGTCCAATGGTTTTGTTGTAAACAATTGGTGACTTGTAACTTTAATTTTAGAATGATATACTTAGTGAATTCACTATTGTTTATTTACGACAATTATTCTTGTATTATTTTGTTAATTAATAATGTAAGTCTTATAAGATTTAGCACATTTTAGTGTTTTGTATCAAGTAAACACGTGACGTACTTCCGTGCGCCATCGGACAGAGTTGTCGTGGAGGGATTGCAAGGTGGGGGCATTGTCTTATAAAAGAGCGTGTACTCGGGATTGTTCGGTTGAGCAGTAAATACCTTAGTGGTATACCTGCGAGATGCCATAGTTAAAAAAAAAAAAAAAAAAAAAAAAAAAAAAAAATAAGCGGGTCAGTCGATCTTCGGATTCGACTCATTAAAGAGCCCCCCTGCTCCCGACAAAACTGTCGGTTTACTTGTGTACCTAAGTACCTAACTACCTACTGTATTATAAACGTTGTAATTGTTTATACAGACTTGTTTATCCCAATAAAATGGGAACTCCAAACCCTGACGATATACCTCTCGGCACTCCTGATCCTACATATATATATATATATATAAAGGGGAGGGGGGGGGATAATTATGGGGCATCATAAAATTCGTCCGCATCGCTGTCGACAGGAAAAGTGCACAAAAGGCTGGCAGCATTGCCACGTTGAATGGCAATGCTGATTCTTTGCTTGTACGGAACTACCAGTCGGATTTGAAAAAATATTTTTGCATTGGACTTATGGGACTCAAGGTCCGCTGTGTGGGTGGAACAAACATGTTCGAGACGCGCACCAAGAGGCCAGGCTTAGATTCCAAGCCTGGGTGTTGGCTGATAGACCAACCTCTGGGATTGTTTACGACCAAATGTACGAGACGCGTACAATTTTCAAAAGCCGGCTAAAGTACTGTCAAAATAGGCAAGATCAAATAAAAATGGACGTATTAGCAGAACAACGAGCTAAAAATAATTTCTGTGCATTTTGGAAGTCCACAGGTACGTTGGAGGCTAAGCCTGGTCTCGCGGTAGATGTGGGAGGGATAACTGAGCATGGGGAAATTGCTAATTTATTTAGAGACTTTTTCAAAGTAAGGTCTCCACTTGGCCCCTCTGCGTCAGAATTCGACTTTGTTTCTCATGCCCGAAGGGAGGAGCCGCTACTACGCTTCACCACGAAGCAAGTAAGTTTGGTGATAGATAGCATGAGTAAGGGCAAATCCCCTGGGCATGGTGGGCTCAGCATAGAGCATTTAAAATATGCAGGCATGCATATGCCGAGGGTCCTGTTCTTGTTCTATACGATGTGTCTCAGCCATTCTTATTTGCCGGCAGACCTAATTAAGACCATAGTAGTACCCATCGTGAAGAATAGGACTGGCGATATCTCGGACGTGAGCAACTATCGCCCGATCTCGCTTGCAACTGTGATGGCTAAGGTGTTGGACAGTATGCTTGACTCTTATTTGGTAAAGTATGTAAAGTTGCACGATGCACAGTTTGGGTTTTGTCCTGGACTGTCAACAGAAAGTGCTATCCTAGGTGTCAAGTATACTGTCAAATACTACACTGACCGTAAGGCGCCGGTGTATGACTGCTTCCTTGATCTCTCTAAGGCTTTTGATCTTGTTTCATATGACGTGCTTTGGAGTAAGTTGAGGAGTATGGGTATACCGGTGGAACTGATCAGTGTTTTACAATTCTGGTATCGTAGCCAGACATACCGTGTTAAATGGTCTAATGCACTCTCGGAATCATATGGATTGGAGTGCGGGGTGAGGCAGGGTGGTTTTTCGTCTCCCCGGCTCTTCAATCTATATGTTAATGACCTCATTGCCGAGCTCAGCAGTATGCGTGTCAGATGCAGGGTAAATGGTGTTAGTTGCAACAACATCAGTTATGCGGATGACATGGTGCTGCTGGGCCCGTCGCCGGGATCGATCCGGGAGCTGTTAATAGTATGTGAGACCTACGCTGCTGCACATGGTCTTATCTATAATGCTAAAAAAATGTGAATACATGGTCTTTGGGGTCGCCGGTAGGTGCCGGGAAAGTACACTCAAACTTGCCATAAACAGCACGCCAATACGCAGAGTGACTAAGTTTAAATATCTTGGGCATTTTCTTACCGACGACCTCAGTGACCATAGTGACATTGAGAGGGAGCGTAGGGCTCTGGCACTCAGGAGTAATATGTTGGCACGAAGATTTGCTCGGTGTACTGACCAAGTAAAGATTACGCTTTTTAAAGCTTATTGTCCGAGCTTTTACACCGGGAATCTTTGGATCAACTACTCGAAAAGGTCGCTGGATGTTCTAGGCGTCCAATATAACAATGTTTTTAGGATGTTGTTGCAACTGCCTCGTTATTGCAGTGCCTCGCAAATGTTCGCGGTAAACCATACTGATGGATTTCATGCCATCATCCGCAATAAAACGGCCTCACTTCTGAGCACAATAAGGGGCAGTCGCAATAGCATCCTGAAGGCTGTGGCGGCAGATACTTCCTCGCCCATAATAAGGCGATTTGTGAGAAGACTTATACCATAGTTTCCACTTCTCGGTGTCGAGTTGATGGGAGGTCTTCTCATGAATTCATCTTTAGTTTAAGTTACTAACAATAGTGTTTTAAGTTCAAACCTGTTGCTAACAATTTATGGATCTCTTAGTTGTCCGAATTAAAATGATTTTTTTTTATTTATTTATTTTACTAAACTATTTGAAAGAAACTGTGTTTTTTATTAACCGACTTGCACTTTTTATCACCGTATGATCTGTTTTTATATAGTTATTGCTAATACGAGAGATATAATTTAATTCATTATAGATTAAATTGAAATATAAAATCTGGAGTGTCTTATTTAAAAACTGTCATACCTCCCAAACAAACTTCCAGGCTCGACAAAAAAAGACAATTTTTTTCATAAAATTATTTTAATTATATTACAATACTGTTGCTATTGCTAGTACCTATTCAGCTGCACCTGGTTAGACTGGAAGCCAACCCCAACATAGTTGGGTTAGGTTAGGTTAGGCAGATGATAATGATGTAACGAATACTTATAAGACGCAGATATAATAATATATGCCAGTGATCTTGAGAGTGGTTAGCTTGCGTGAGCTCGCCCATTAAGGGGCCTGCGGAGCATGCGTTGTTTATACAAACGTAATACCAAAATAATTTGTAAATCAAACATATTCTTAAGGTAGGGTGTATTTATTCCGATTGGATTACAGAATATCTAGGCTTCCAAATATATATTTTGAATGGACACTGATATAAAGACGAGATATGAGGAATTTAAAATTTCTATAGAAAACTTATTTTTCTCATAACTCGAATTTAAATCAGTGTCCATTAAAAATATACAATTTGGAAGCCTAGATATTCTGTAATCCAATCGGAATAAATACACACTACCCTAAGAATATGTTTGATTTACAAATTATTTTGGTATTACGTTTGTATGAACTACGCATGCTCCGCCGGCCCGTTAAGGAAACTGTCCCAAATTAGACGTATTATTAATTTATTATACATAAAACAAAAGGTATTTTAATAAAACATGTATACTAAAAGATCAATAATTGAACTATCTCTAAAATGGTGAAGATTTCACAAAAATACGCTTAATAGTTTTTGCGTGATTTTCAGTTTTTTTATCCGCGTTAGACATCAATTTACAAATTACAATATGTAATATAAACATAATCTAAAATATTCCTATGTTTAAGTTATTAAGAAGATTCTCTAATTTAACATATTTTCAAAGTCATTAACTCTACTCGTTAAGACGTTCAGTATAAAATCATTATCATTTTTTTTTTCCTGTGGCAACACTACAGCTAACAGCTGATTTGAATTTGTCCCTATATTTTAAATTTTAAATAATAGATTTCCTTCTTAATAAGGCCTTTTTCCAATTTAATAACTAGTTTAAAGCGTAATAAAGTGTTTTCTGTGTTAAATTTAGGCACTAAGTGCAAATTAGGTGTAAGTAAAAAAATTTCATTGTGATTCGTTGACAGTTGGGTACCGGCTCAAGCGAATGTTGCATTTTCATCTCGATAACAGGTACAATACTATATATTTTACTTGGTAGTAGATTGTTTACGTTCTAATATTTTTCCGTAAAATTAATTAGATCATTTTTATTTCGGCTACAAGTACGGCTAAAGACCTTAAAAACGTAAACATAACCTTAATTAGTTTGGTGACAGAACTTCTTTCTTTACGATCTAAATTTCATTTTCCGTTCAACTAATCATCTGTTATTCAATCTACTGCTCTTTTTCCGACCTCTTCTCTTTTCTCTTTAATCATGATTATGACTCGCAGCGCGCGGGCTCGCCTAGAAGAGACCAAACTCAGTCAGGCTTTGAGCGAATTAAAGGCCTCTAAGGAGCTCTGTGACCAACTGATTAAGGAAAAAGATGAAAATGAAATGGAGTTCCTTGGTGTCCTTGAAAGAAATAGCAAGTTGAAGGCAGAAATGGCTCAGTTATATATTCAACACACTGATGCCATAGCAGCCCGGGATAGGCTCCAAGTTGTTGTGGACGGGTTCAGCCAGTGTAGCCAGGAGTATGAACAAGCTCTTAGTCACAAATATTTATTACAACAGCAGCTACATGAGGCTCAAAGTCAGATTGAACAACTCGAGACTACAAATCTAAACATCACTGCCTCGTTGAATCAGAGTCTATTCAATGAATTGGTGCCTATAGCCCCATCAATGGTTTCTGCAATAAACCCCTCTTACACAATAGATTTATCAGGTCATGATGTTTCAAAATCAAGTAAATCAGTGAGGGTAGTTACTAGTAAAAATAAAATTAAAAAATACATAAAAATTAACAAATACATAGTTAAAACTAAGAAAATGGTCAAAAAACAAAAGTTCTTCATCAAAAATGTGAAGCTAAATAGAGAAAGGTTGCATCTACTGAGACAATTAGACATGTATTCTTTTAACTTAGACAAAAGTACTAGGAAATACCAAATTGACACAGAAGACTTGCAGTATGAACTTGACCAACTACAGGAGAAACTAACTTCTATGACCATCAAATATACAGCCTCTGAAAACCAAATGAGGGAATATGTATTGGCAATGAATGAGCTGGTAAGATCACAAACTAACAAATGTGAGCACTGTCAACCACCATCTATTGAACCAACACCGGAGCATTCATTGACAATATGTAATCACACCATACCGCAGTCTAGTGCCAGTTTGCCATCATCAATTACTAACTGTTTGCCTATACAAAGTGTAAATAAAGAAATTGTATTGTTTTGTGATGAAATTGGAAAGGATCTAGGCCACTTGTTGACAAATAAATATCCAGGACACTCAATAATGAACTACTGTATGCCTGGTTGTTCGTTACTTGACATTATGAAAAAAGTTATAACATGTAATTTTAACCAGAATACTATATTATTAATATTTATTGGTAATAGGGGTAATGTGAACAAAGGAGAATTACTCCAATATTATAGATCTTTGTGCAACCTGAGTCTAAGACAAATTGTGATGTTCACATTCCCATACAGCCAAAGTTTGCCACAGGAAGAAAACTATTTTAGATCTGAAATGAATATGACATTACATAATCTAACATGTAATAATAATTCATTCCATTTAATTGACACTAACAATTATGTTGGTAACCATTTATATTTGACAAAAGATAGTTTTTATGTGGATAAGTACTATCTTTCAAAGTATTGTAAAAGACAGATAGCTGTGTCGCTATCATATTATTTTTCTATTACAGCCAAGAATTTGGCTAAACAACTTGCTTCTGTTGAGCAATGCATGTTAAATAATTCAGACAATAATTTGGTATCCAAAATTCACGTTGCTAATAATTTAAATTAGAAATTATGACAATAGAGGCAACCTCTAGCAATAGTGTACAGAATTGCAAAGTAAAATCAAATAATAGTTTAAAATCTGTTAATAGTATGAACCTGGTGCATCAAAATATTCAAGGATTTATGAACAAAGATTTAGAAGTAGAATTATTTATGAATTTTAACAGTATAGATATTCTTTGTATAACAGAACATTGGCTTAAAAGCCACCAGTTCTTGTTCAATTTTAATAATCACCAGGTTGGTAGTTCATTCAGCAGAGTTAATGCTATACATGGTGGCTCACTAATTTTAGTAAGTAACCAGCTTAAATTTAAAGACCGTAAAGATATTGTGAGCCTATCTGTTGAGCGGACAGTTGAAATAGCTTGTATAGAATTGGAGCAGTTTATTGTATTAAGTGTGTACAGACCTCCTTCAGGATTGTATGACTGCTTTGAAAAGGTAATGGATGAAGTGTTACACAAGATTTGTAACTCGAATAAGTCCATTATCACTTGTGGTGATTTTAATGTTAATTTATTAGAAAACTCAGGTTCTTGTAGTAAAATAATAAGTCTGTTTCAGTCCTACAATCTTGTAAACCTATTTTTGGAGCCCACAAGAATAACCCCTACTAGTGCCACATGCCTAGATAATATTTATACAAATGTTATACCAAGCCACAAAGAAATCATAAATTTACTAGATTCTGATCATTGCGGGCAGAGGATTTCTATCCCAATCCAATACAACAAAGTGGCTAAAAAGGATATCACTGTTAACCCCAAAACTTCAAGTCGCTTGGAAACTTTTAAAGTTAAACTCATAAATAAATTACCAGTTTTGTCTATTCATGCTGATCCTAATCATCTATATGATAATTTTTTTAATATATACTGTAAGCAATTTAATTCCACGTTTATTCCCAAGACTATCTCGGTTAATAGTAACGCATCTTTCAGTGATTGGGCTACCACTGGTATTCATAAAAGTAGAACACGGCTGTATGAGCTGTACAATGAAAGAACTTGTGTAAACACGGCAAAATTTAATTTATATGTTAGGAATTATTCAAAATTATTTAAAAAAGTTTGTTATATGGCCAAGTCGCATTATTTGAGTTCGAAGATTAAAAACAGTAGTAATGTAATTAAGACGACTTGGAATATTATTAATAGTGAAACGGGAAGGTCTGATAACCGAAATACTGACTACAGCCTCTCTATTAATGACAACATAGTGAAATCAGACTCACAAGTCGCCACGGCTTTTGAAAATTTCTTTTCAGATATTCCCGTTTCAACTACTAAATCCCTCAACTCATCACCTTCTGTTGCTGAGTCTTTGCTAAAGGAAAATGTTAATGTTTGCGATTCGGAATTTCTTTTTGAACATATTACCTGTAGAGACATAATTAAAACCTTTCACACTATAAATGTAAAAAAGACTGCAGATCTGTGGGGTAATTCTGTAGAAGTAGCCAAGTCTATTATTGACATTGTAGCACCTACTTTAGCTCTTATCTTTAATAATTGTATCGACTGTGGGAAGTTTCCTGATCTTATGAAAAATAGTAAAATAATACCTTTGTTTAAATCAGGTAGTACATCAGACCCCACAAATTATAGACCTATTTCAGTACTACCTACCTTTAGTAAAATTTTTGAGAAATTAGTTTTAGAGCAATTGCAAAGGTTTTTTAATAGACATAAATTACTACATAACAAGCAGTTCGGTTTTACAAGGGGTCGTTCAACTACTGATGCCGGTGTTGAACTTTTGGGACATATTTATAATGCATGGGAAGATAAATGCGATGCCTTGGGCATCTTTTGTGATTTGTCCAAGGCATTTGATTGCGTTGTTCATGAAACGCTAATCAGGAAGCTCCGCCACTATGGGATCCGAAACAGTGCTCTGGATCTTCTTACTTCATACTTGAGTAATAGGATTCAGAGCGTTGACGTTAATGGAAAAAGATCTCCCGGATCTATAGTAACAATGGGAGTCCCACAGGGCTCAATTCTTGGTCCTTTCTTGTTTCTTATTTATATTAATGACTTGCCTTACCTCGTAAAGGATAACCATGATATAGTGTTGTTTGCGGATGACACTTCACTTTTGTTTAAACTTAAACGTCAGCAGCTGGTTACTGACGATATAAATAGCGCGATCGCGAAAGTAGTTCACTGGTTCAATGTTAACAATTTACTTCTCAATGAAAAAAAAACCAAATGCATTAAATTTACACTGCCTCACGTTAGGCAGGTGAAAACTAATGTGTTGATAAAGGGCGAAGAATTGAATCCTGAAGATAGCACAGTATTCTTGGGCTTAACTTTGGATACTAAGCTTCAGTGGGGCCCACATATAGATAAATTGTCAAAAAAGCTAAGCTCCGCAGCGTATGCAGTTAGAAAAATTCGTAATTTAACAGACATAGAGACAGCCCGTTTAGTGTACTTTAGCTATTTTCATAGTGTAATGTCGTATGGTATTCTATTGTGGGGAAATGCCGCCGACATTCAGACTATCTTTGTTTTGCAGAAAAGAGCTGTTCGATCAATTTATAAATTAAGTCCGAGACACTCTCTCAGAGAGAAATTTAAGGAGATTAATGTAATGACTGTGCCTTCTCAGTATATTTTTGAAAATCTCTTATATGTCCATAAAAATTTAAACTTGTTTAAAAAATACAGTGATATCCATAACATAAATACTAGGAACAAACACAAATTTGTTGTACCTACAACAAGGCTCAAGAAAATAGGTGGCTCGTTCAGATGTCAATGTATACGCTTTTATAATAAACTTCCAAGCCGCGTACAAGACCTAAGCCTTAATAAATTCAAATCATTCATTAAACGTAAGTTGTGCCAGAAAGCGTTTTATACCGTTAAAGATTTCATTGAGGACAAAAAGGCTTGGGATTGAGCTGCTCCAATTTATTATATATATATATATATATATATTTTTTTTTTTTCATTTTGAATTTTGTTTGTTTTTCTGCTAACTTTAAATTATATACAAAATGACATGAATATTTACTTTGTGAAGTATAATATTATTATTATGATGTGAGGACTATGTGGGTCATATATTTAGCTATTTTTACTTTTTGTTATGTTAATCTGGCAGTTTGAGTACTTTATGCGGCCTACCCAAATGTCCTTTCTTTGGTATTGTTCGTCGATTCGTTGAGCTCTTTTTAAGTTCTGAGTTGAGCTACACGATTGCTGACAAATGCGTGCACTGACTGGCCAGGTCCACTCAAATCTGTATGGTTCTTTCCTCAAAAGACCATTTCAGACACAAATCTACATGGTCCTCAAATTGAAATGCTCTGACCAAGATTATTTCCGGGTTATTATATACACATTGACATTAATGAATGTTATATATTCATTGACATGAATATTTACTTTAAAGTATTATATTATTTTAATTATTGTGAATGTGAAGACTATGCAGATATTCCCTTTTGTTTTGTTTTAATTTTTTTTTTGTTGTCAATTAGTTTTTATCATGGTCTGGCAGTTTGAGTAATTTATGTGGCCTACCCAAACGTCCTTTCTTTGGTATTGTTCGTCGAATCGTTGAGCTCCTTAAATTCTGAGTTGAGCTGCACGATAACTGACAAATGCGTGCACTGACTGGACAGGTCTTCTCAATCTGAATGGTTATTTCCTCAAAAGACCATTTCAGACATCAATCTACATCGTCTTCACATGATCTGACCAAGATTATGTCTGGACTTTAAAAGAGACTGTGACCTCTGAGTTTGTTTCGGCCTTTCTTCTCAGAGTAGTCAGATAGGAAACGCCGACCTCATCTAGTTTTTAAAATATGATTGACGTGTAAAAGTGTTTGTACAAACCTACTTGCAGAAATAAATCATTTATCATTTATCATTTATCATTAAAAGTCGGTTATTGTCGCCTAATTAAGTTAAATCTATTTAAAAACATTTACACATTTAAGAATTATTATTGGAATTTTTAATTATGTCCGATGCTTTCTCTGCCAACATTATAATAGCGGCATTAGGAGCTGCTCGAGGAATCTTCGGCATGACACTGGCATCAACAATTCGTAGCCTCTTCACTCCTTTAACCCTTAACTTACCGTCCACCACTTTGCCCATAGGACATGTACAAGAAAAATGATAAACGCTGGTAGAATGTTCCAAAATATAGCATTCCCAAAATTCGTCTGTGCCCTTTTCTTTTCCAGCACATTCTGGCAAATCTAGCCCTGCTAATTCAGCCCCAATTTTTCTAAAGTATTCTGTACCGCCAACAGTAACGTAATCTTTCACAATTTTCACCATCTTTTTCAAATCGTTTGTGTTGTTATAGTAACCAGTTGTAATGACTGGATTTGCGTGCGGATCGTCGCTCCCCAAACGGACCGTACCTCTTGATTTTGGTTGGAGAAGAGTAAGAAGGGTGTACAGGGAATCTCTACCCTTAATCTGTTTCTGCCATCGGTCACATATTTCATTTCGCATGCCAAAAATTGTTGCACAAGCAAATGTCAAGTACGGTAAGTCGTGTGCGAAGAACAAATTGAAGGTCTGATAGTCTGGGCATGTCTGAGACTTGTTTAAGGCTAATAAACCTATCAAGACAGGAAAGGGAATTCTCAAAAGGTCTGGTACAGCAGCAGGTAGATTAGGAATCGGTATTGGATACTTTTTTAACTTATGCACCACCGTGACGGTGACTTGGTCAACCAAATTGTCTCCTACAGGTAAATCTTTTAATACTTTAATGTTAAAAGATTCCAAGTGTTCTTTAGGACCAACACCAGAAAGCATAAGTAGTTGAGGAGTATTAAATACTCCGGCACTTAATATGATCTCTTTCTTGGCTCTTAATGTATAAGTTTTACCTTTATAGACAGCTTCGACAGCAACAGCAACATTACCCTCAAATATGATTCTAGTTACCCTTGTGTGTTTGGAAACGTGAAGATTGGAAAAGTCTTTGACTGGATACAGGTACGTGTAAGCTGGTGTCTGCCTTTTCTTATTAGCCATCATATACTGTGGCTGTGTATAACCTACACAAGTATCAGCGTTCAGGTCCAACACGGTTGGATTGCCGACTTCAGCAAAAGATTTCAATATATTAAGAACTCTTTTATCAGGTTGCCTTGTAAGTCCCATAGGGCCATTGGTGCCATGAAACTCGCCATATTGGCTGAGAATTTCGTCATCATCGACTGTTTCACTTTTCTTGAAATATTTGAGTATATTTTCGTATTTCCAGGAGCTGTCTTTTGCAAGTTTGGCCCAGCAGTTATAATCTGAGGCTGGCCCTCTTGTGTGTATGTAATGGTTGAGAGAATCGCTGCCTCCAAGCATTTTGCCTGCTGTTATCATAGTGTAGTTATTCTGACTTCTCGCTGCGTAGTCATCTCGAGTTGAAGTGTAGTTGTAGTCCACAAAAGAATGCGGGAGTAAAAAAAAGAGAGAAGCTATCTGAAATAAGATGTTTAGAAGTTTTTTAAACGCACAATTTACATAAGCAGCCTATAATGTTCCCGTGCTGGGACAGAGGGCTCCTCTCGATGAGAGGGAGTGGGCTATTCACCAGGCGGTCCCAGTGCGGGTTGGTAGATGTCATATGTCATCGAAGTTTTGTTCTAGGACTTACCGGTTTCCACAAGATGTTTTCCTTCACCGTTTTGAGAGCAGTGGTGATGAAATAATTTACACAAAGTAAAGCGCCGGTCTGGGTTCGAACCTACGACCTACAACTCTTAAGTCGCGACAGTTACCACGGGCCAGCACTGCTCTATTCTAATTCCATTATAATTTTGGCTGGAGTAAAAAGATAAACACAAATTAGTAACAGCTAAAAGTCTCCTACCATGGCAGTTATAGGAGGATTGCCACCATGTTCTAAAACTAGAACAGTTTCGTTTCCGGCTTCTGCTAGTCTTCTGGACACCACGCAACCAGCAGAGCCGCCTCCAACCACTATGTAGTCGTATAATGCATTGTCTGAAAATACATAATCAAGCTCTTTACACACACGACTTGCCTTTTCTAGAATTCGATTATCTTGTTTAAAAAAATAAATATTTCTTCTTTTGTATAGGCACGAATTGAACAGCCTGCATCAATTTTCCGTGTTATAGCCATTTCATACAACTGTCAGAGAATGACAGTTGTAAGTTGAATATACGGGTCAAGGTCTTATTAGGTAAAATCTCTAAATTTATGTCTGTATTTTTTATGGTGTACAATAAAGAGTATTCTTTCAATCTATCTATACGGATAATAGGGATACAAATTGTTTTTTTGTCCCAGACAGATTATTAAAATGTATGTATTTTTTTATGTAATCAAAAGATTACGGCAATACATCGAGTTAATATATGGCATGACGTCACTTTCCGATAGATTTTATACTGAATTGACTTGTCGTGAACCCGAACACGGCGTGTTGCCACGTCATCCTGAGGCTGCCTCGTTGAGAGGACAAACACATGTCGATGTCTTACAGGGGATTGTATGGCTCTTTAGGAATAGTTAAGCGGAATAGGTTACTAAAAATATTCACGTCTATTGTATTTTATAATGGTTTGGTCACGCCTGAATCAATTAATTATCTGATCTTTTAAGTAATTAACTGATGAAAATACAACACGGTCGATGACCCCACAAAAAATCATCAATTTAATTTATTTTTTTGATCATGTTTAGATATCAATACCCATCATTTCTGTGTAGTTTTGCTAGCAATTAATTAGACCCTGTATATATTCGTGTCAATATTAAAAAAAGCAGTTAAAACCAAAAGTCAACCTCTTCTCTCTGATTCTGATTCTGATTCTGAAATAAAGTCTAACCTTGAAGGATAGCCTGTTTTGGCCACAATATTCCATCGAGTCCAGATGCAGTCAGCAATGCGAAGGGAATCTGAGCAGCTGAAAGGAGATTGGTTGACACACTGGAACCCATCTTCTGGCTTTGACTAGACAAAAACATAAAATACTGTACATACATCCTGTTATCAGGATGTAAATTATTACTAGCTTTAACCAGCAAAATTTCACGGATTTATATTTTTTATTCTTTAGCCGACTCTTTATGTCATGAGCTATCGGAATACCAAAAAATATTTGGCCTGGGTCTTAAGAGGGAGGCATGAAAATTGATTCGCTGTTACAATGTAGGTATAGTTTTTTTTTTCAAGCCTATGGTATTTCTCATTGGGAAAAATAACTAACTTCCTTAGGGGGTGGATTTTCTAAATCCTTCCTCAGTGCTCACGGCTCACTTTTGCTATATTTAATGAACTCTTGTACAAAATTTCATGCTTCTAGGCCCAGAGGTTTAAGCCGTGAAAAACTACGGTTTATTCGCCGTGTGTAGGCAAGGTCGTCAGTGTTGTATAGATCACTATGGAAGCTTGTTGACAGACACGTTTTTTCTACGACGCGTAATATACGTCGCGTCGTATAAAAACCGTGTCATATACAAAGGGCCATAAGCTGTGGTTGTCTTAAGTTTTATTAAATTACTATGAAACAATAAATTAAAAATAATCGATCAAAATATTTACCTTGTTCACTGACAGCTTTCGAAACTGGAAATGTATTTAAATAGTACTTGCCTTTATATTATCAGAACAAATACATTTAACTAACTTAATATATGTATTAACCCATTTGTATGGTAATTTATGCTATTGCTAGACATTTTTAATGCAGTTGTTGCAATACAGAAATACTGCTACATTGCTAAATAATCATTTATTTGTTTTCGATAACTCAAATACTGGTATTTAACATTCAAGCACTATTTTGTATGTTTCATATTACATGATAATTACTAAAAAAGAATTCACCAACATTTCTACATATAATTTGGCAACACACTCATATTATTATCTGTTTGAATTTTAAACCTTGTATTTTAATTTCGTTATACTAAAATAGTTTTGTGGACAGTTGTTTTTCCGAGCAGTTTTGTGGAAATGTAACGGTTACACCGCCACATACGAACTACGCATCAAAAAAGACATGACGTCACACGAATCCTGCATCGCGCAATTAGAGTTTACCGCGCGAACGACATAGATAAGACTATCCGAAATCAACAATCGGGCAGTCGGCCCGCCAGACACAAAACCCGTCTGGTTGGAGGATCCTCCCTTTTCTATGGTGGATGAGTGAACTTTACACCCTGTTCCTCATACCCCTAAAGAAATAAACAACAAAACGAATTTTGAGAAATTTATAATCGTTTGCTTAGGAATAATTTCACCATTGAAATTGAACGTGGTCAGTACATTTTCATATACCGCGTTGGAACGTCAGTGTCAATATTCCTCGGTAATGATGACACAGAAAGCTCTTGAACGTGGTTTAGAGGTTCAATATAATTGGCGACATTCGCCCTTAAAATGTATTATCATCATTATAAAAAAATACAATTTAAATATAAAACATAATTTTGTGGTGTGGTGAAAATTAAGGGACGAAAAAAATATCAGTCGTCCCATACACTTGGGTCGAGTAGGTTTTGTATGGAGCTACTGATTATTTTTTCGTGATTACGATGTTGGTCCCACGGAGAAATTTGTTCAGTTTGATGGTCTGTCACCTTTAACTTTGACCACACCTTTGTGATTTGTGTGTATAAAGTTATTGTGATCGACGTCGCGGGTAATTTTTTTTGTTATAATTATTTCTAGGTAATAAACTCCGCTGACTTCTAGGTAACAGTTAACGGAAAACAGAATCATCAGCTCATACTTAGACCGACAGACAGAATTAGTAATAACTCTGCCTGTCTGTCGTATCGTTTTTTTGGTTATGACATCTAGCAGGTAAACCTAGGAGGTTCTCAGCTCCTTAGTAACCGGACTTTTCCTGTGAGTGGCTAAATAAATAAAAGTTTTCTGCTAGGGCGTAAACCTTAAAAACTAAGCGAATACACGCTAAGTGCACTCCTGTAGAGGGCGACCTCGGATTAGGGCGTTTTTGGGGGAGGACAGCAAGGGACAAGCTGGATCGGATTTATCTGCTCGTCTGTTTATTACCTTTTCAGGTTTTCAACGGCTGAACGGCTTTCGATGAAACTAGGCACATAGGTAGACCATGACCTGGGTTAGGATATAGGTTACTATTCCTCCCGGTAGTGCTGTCCCGTAAGATAATTTCCGACCTTCACGCGGACGTAACCGCAGGAAAAAGCTAGTCAACCATTATTTCAAACTTTATACATACATACCTGAATTCCCGTAAAATCCTAATCTCAAAATGGCCATCGCCTAACTTGAAGGACTTTCAAGGACTTCATCCTCAAGTTCTGATTTGACAAAGCAATTTGGCTTTGTCAAAATTTGGGAGTTCATTCAGATGAATTGAGTTTCTATTTCGATGTTACGTTAGAATAGGGACAAATTGGTTTGTGTACTGATTCCAAGCGCTGAGGGATTAAGTGAAGACTTACTTGGTTAGTTTCGAGAAATATTTAATTGAACCTCTAAAAAAATATCGACCTACGGCGCAATTTTTTTTAAATTCTCTTCTTATATTTCTGGATTTTTCTCAGTTGTTCACAGTAACTACTAAGCTAGGGTACCCCAACCAAATGGGTTAGGTTAGGTAAGGTGAGTAAACGCACGCTCGGCGCGCGAATCGAGCGCTACGTCCGAGTTGGTCGCAGGTAAAGCACAGTGCAGTCTCAGTGGTTAGCTATTTTGTATTTTTAGGACCCCAAAATAGGAATTATTTGACGTTCACAAAAAGAGGCGCAATGATTATATTAGAGTGTTCAATAATATTTTTAGGAGTGCAAAATAGGAATCATCAAATGTTCGATTAAATACATGCTGTTATTTTCATAAATACTTGTTGTTTGCCGAGATACGTCTTTGACAGTCGTAAACTAGATGTATATAGACGAGTGATACCTTAATAACTTTTGACAACAAATTCATTAATTACCTGCCTTGCCTTATCTCAACTATGTTTGGGTCAGCTTCCAGTCTTACCGGATGCAGATGAATACGCGTATTTTACATGGAGCATCTACCTATCAGGACCTCCACAACCCACTTGCTGACACACACACAATACACCTTGTTAAGACTGGTTGTCAGACTCTCAAAGGTCTAGGAATGACAGACGGGACAGAGGGACGGAAGGGCTCGGTATGAAATGGATGGTCGTATCCAAGGACTGACCTCGGCAACCTTCAGTCGACTCGTGCGATTGTTATTAAGTAGCCACGAGACATGATACTTTATCACCCTCAAAATAAGCTTTAAAATCACTATACAGGGTCAAATTAAAATAGCTAGAAAAACTTGCCAGACGGAACGGGTATCGATATCTAAACACAGTAAAAGAAAAATAAAAGCGAAAAATAAAAAGTAAGTATTTAGTGTAACTAAGCTCCTAAACTAATTTAAGTAACAAATTTTGAGGCGGCGCCAAAGAAACCAATTAATTACTTATAGCGTAAAATGGTAGCTTAATGGATCATTGTTGAATGTGTGTTTGGCACCGCCTCAAAATTTGTTACTTAAATTAGTTTAGAAGCTTAGTTACACTAAAGGGTTTTTTTTTTATTTGTTTTTTTTTTTTGTTTTTTTTTTAGCTTTTGAGTTATATTTTATTTTATTTATTATGGGACAATAAACAGCTACAATATAAAATGTTTACAAATAACAATGGTATAGGGTCATAAGGAGTATTAACAATATTGCAGCCCACTACATTATCCGCATGTTAACTAAATTAAGATAATTTAAAAAGTGCCACTAGATTAACATTACTCCTAAATAATAGATAATTGGTTATTAAAATAAAATACAATTAATAAGTTATTAAATAAATAAAAAGTTATATAAATATTAATTTTTGAATAAAAAAATAAAAAAAACAAAAAATGAGATTGAGATTGTTCCTTATCACAGTTATCACAAATAAGAAATAAATGATGAAAAAAGAAGGAATAGACAGTACAATTCAATTCATTAATAAAAATATTCAAACGGTTGAAATAAATGAAATAAAATAAAATTAAATATTGATTACAAGACACACTATTTCTTGTTATCATTAGATAAGATTTTTAAAACATTGGACTTAAATTTCGATTTGGAACATACAAAAATATCAATATCAATGAAGCTGTGATTATAAGATTCCACCATACGACGAACAGGGCAACGCAATCCTGAATTAGTCGGACAGGTATTTACAGCGAACAATGTACCTGCACGGACACTACGCTTATTAACAGTGCGGGGGACCACATAACACAACTTACTCGTGAGATCGATGGAATCGAAGTGATTATGAACAATACCATGTAGTATGTTGGCTTCTAGAAACTTACGTCTAGATTCTAATGTTAACATATTATATTTGCCTAGTAATTGTGAATATGACAAACACCTTTTATAGCACCTATAGTACATAGCGCGAAGAAATTTACGCTGGACTTTCTCGATCATATCAATATATTTCTTATAAAACGGGTTCCAGATTGGGACCGCATATTCAAGCTGCGAGCGTACAAGCGTCTTGTACAAGTAAAGATAGGTGGATGGCCGTTTAAATTCAGTAGATGATCTCATGACAAAACCATACATCTTAAATGAATTATTAATAATTCTTTCTACGTGTTGATTAAGTGACAACTTACTGTCCAGGAGAACACCAAGATCTCGAACAATAGAGGTATCACTTAGCAAAGCATTACTTAGCCTATACTTAAACTTTGTGATACATTTGTTTTTTGTGAATTTTATATAATGACATTTGGAGACGCTTAAGTGTAATTTGTTGTCAAGACAGTACGCTGAGAGTCTATCTAAGTCTTCTTGAAACTTTAAACAGTCTTCTATAGAAGTAATAGTTTTAAAGGCTTTCAAATCATCAGCATACATAAGAAATTTAGTATTTAAGAAGCATTTCCCAATGTCATTTATATACAAATTAAATAGTAGTGGTCCCAGGATTGAGCCCTGTGGAACACCAGAAGTTATAGTCACTGTATCAGACTGATGGCCACTCACAACAACCTTCTGTGTTCTATTTCTGATGTAGGATGAAAACCACCGGAAGTTTCCCCGTATGCCATTAAATGCTATTTTATTAAGTAATATTTCGTGATCGACCTTGTCAAAGGCCTTTTTGAAATCTGTGTAAACAGCGTCCACTTGCAAACGTCTATCCATGTTTTCAAAAAGATAGTTGGTGAAGGTTAATAAATTGGAAACAGTAGATCGGTGTTTAACAAAACCATGTTGTTCAGGAATTAATACGTTGTGCAGGATTGGGTAGATTTCGTTATGTACGAGTCTTTCAAATAGTTTTGACAAGGTCGACAAAATTGAAATGGGTCGATATTGCTCAATATCATGTTTCGAGCCTCCCTTGTGTACGGGGGTTATATTGGCCCGTTTCCATATTTCAGGAAACACCCCTTCACACAGGCATTTACTGTAAATTATATGAAGTGGTCTATAGATGCTATTAGCAGTAGCCTTAAAAAACAAAGCTGGATACCCATCAGGGCCAGCCCCTTTGGACGGGTCGAGGTTTTTTAACTCTCGAAGTAATTTAGATTCCTCGATACATAAGTTGTTGATTAAGATGTTAGCGTCACAGTGAGTTGGCGGCGTCCATGTCCACTAATTATACAAACAAAATTAGTGGTATACTAATATATACCACTAATTTTGTTTGTTTTCCTCAAGTTAGGAATTTTCTCAACCACCTTTCGCTTCCATTGTCAGACCCCCAATGACAGTCATACCCCAAATAGGTCAAAAGTCCTTATCAAGGTGAATTAAATTAGACAAACATGATGTAGCTGCTGTAAGCCGCTGATGGGCTCTCACGACTGTCTTCCGTCTCCATTATCAGATCAATTCCAGGTCTTTATTATGTGGTTGTGTCATCAGAATTACAATAAATGCGTGAAATTACAACAGAATCGGTTCGCAGCTGAAAATTCAGTAGGTGAAAAATTAATCAACCCCAATTTTTTACCCTTAGGGGTAGATTTTCGTTTTCAATTTTACATAGGACCAACTTGAAGGCATCGTTCAAATCGGACTACTCAGTAAAAAGATATGAGTGGTTATACATAAATAAAAATATAGAGATAATATATACGGGTCGACTTGAGAACCTCCTCCTTTTTTTTTCGTCGGTATAAAAAAGGTCTTTTAGTTTTTTTTTTTTTTCTCGGTTAACGACCGTTAGTACTGTCTTCTTCTTCTTTGTCGGTGCGCTCTTGACAGAGTGGTCGTGGTCATCATGTTGCAGTGACAAATGTTACCTTCGTTCACATGCCGTGTTTACAAGTGGTTTGTCGCCTCGGGCGTGTTCCCGCGTTACCATCTTTTATTACCATATTATATTAAGCACGTTCCATTACTGGCACATAATGCCATATAGTAAATACAGATAGTGCAATCCACGACGACGCGCCCCACTCCGTGATTACTGTACTGTAAGCTGTACTTTAGTACGGAGCGGAGCGGAGTGGGGTGCGTCGTCGTGGATTGCACTATCTATACTGGCGTTCGATATCAGTGCAATCAGGCGGTAGTTGCTGCACTTCTTATGCAATGGAATGAAGACAGTGTGGCCCATTCTTTGGGCCAAGTTCTTTGGGCTAGTAGTGTAGTTACTTGAATTATGAGTTGAGAAAATCAGTATTTTTTGTTTTATACTATTTAGATTATACACACATACACACATATCATCACGCCTGTAATCCCCGAAGGGTTAGGCAGAGGTGAAAAACCCAAAAACACACTCGAACCCAGGACCTCATACTCAGCAGTAGCGCTAGATTATACCCACTATATAAAAATAAAACAATTGATATTCCAATTAACTATACACTTCTTCTTCTTTTTGTGTGGTCAGTAACTAACCTTTTTTTTTTTCTTTTTGGGTGGTAAATCATCAAATGACTTCTCCCGCTCGGAGGGTGTGTCAGACTCTTACTGACTAAAACCCACCCGTGTTCCTTCTGTTGCCTGTGCAATGCCACGGTATCCCTTTCGGACTTTCCCGCAATCCCGGCAGGCAAAGGTCTCATCGGACCCCTTCACTCGCTGACATCTCTTTGAGACGCGCGTGGAACACAACGCGCCGTCGACCCGGGCTTGGTCCTTACCGGACGGCGAGCTACCCATTGCTCACCGTCGTCAGTAACTAACCTGGTGTCAGAGTTTTAAAGCCACCCATGGACCTCTGACTTGGCTTCACATGCCGGTTTCCTCACGATGTTTGCCTTCCCCGTTTTGAAGCAAGTGATAATTATTCTATTCGAATAGTTAGAGGGGCGTGCCTCGAGTTCGAACTTGGCAATCCGTGAGGTCCTATCGTTCGCCAAATGTTCATACTCAGCACAGTTTTCAGACTAACACTCCAATCGCACGACGGCCGACGATACCCAGAAGAAGACACTGGGTATGTACTGTAACTCATAAACATACCTTACTTTTTTTATGATTCTTTCTTTATCAAGGACCATTTCTTTATAACAGAATAAATGCAATAATTCCACTGCAACCCTGTTGTAAGCTAACATACAAAAAGCGGATTACACAATTTATTTCTACCAAAAATGATGATGATACCGAATCCCATCTTTCAACAATTAAGTAACTCACAATACAAACACACACTCACATTCTCACACACACTATCGCACGTGCATACACACACACAATCCCCTACGTGCGCTCACCCGCACAAATTCCTGTATCGGACTTTTATTAATTTGCTCTAAATTTTGATAATAATTATGTAACAGTCTAAGCAATATTGTTGTCCTATTTTCGGGAAATGAGGGCTGATTGTCCTTAATACAGGCTACTAAGTAACCTAGCTAGGACATCAGATCATACAATTGTATAGTTACCTACTCATCTGAGATGTAAATTATAAAGAAATTTAAATTAAATAGTCCAACGGTCACACCAATATATTGTAGTCTTTGGGTCACACCACTAATTACATTAGACAAGACTTACGGGCTTATTTTTTTTTTAGCCTGTTTACATTTCAGATACGCATCACGTTTCTTTCGCTCGCTAGTTAAATATGACCCTGTACAAACATACTCATTAAAAATCCTAACTTGTGTAGTAGTATTATAAATGCGAAAGTGAGTTTATTTGTTACGCTTGCACGCTAAAACGACTGAACGGATTTGGATGAAATTTGGCACATGGGTAGACCATGACCTGGAAAAGGGCATAGGATAACTTTTGTCCCGATTCCTTCGGGATTGAGACTTATGCGGATGAAACCACGGGGCGCAGCTAGTCTATACATATTATAAGTTAAAGTCGCTTTTGGTGTTTGTCTATATGTCCGCGTTGTTTTTTTTAAACCACGCAACAGATTTTGATGAGATTTTCACCATCGTTTAGTTTTTTTTTTGCCGTTTTTGTGTATAATACGGTGTCCCCTTGTTTCGCAAACAGAAATTTCATAGTATTTCGATTCCCATAAAATGTTTCATATAATATTTGGTCCTTGTATTTTTATTTCGAATATTATTGTTTCAAAGACTATTTATTTGAATGAAACATATTTCACAGAGACACAATTAAATGATTTTTTAATCATATTTGTTTGTTTAACAAACTTACCAAACAGTAGAATAATTTTTTAACGAATATTGTTGGTTCGGTGTATTTTTCCATGGTAATTTATTTAAAAAGTGGAATATGTTGTGCTACAAAAGTTAGTGACAGAAACGAATTGCTGGAAAACCGTCTCCACGTAGTCTTGTCTGCCCTACCCCTAGAGTGTAACTTAAATCCGCGTAGCCCGCAGCATGACCAAACCAAGCCTGTTGCATGTTGCATGCTCGCTTGCATGCTGAATGCTTACTCGCATGCTGCTTGCTTGCTTGTCCGCTGCATGTTGCATGCTAGCTTGCACGCTGCATGTTGCATGCTTGCTTGCATGCTGCATGCTGCATGCTCGATTGTAGAAAAATATAAAATGTTATTCTTGGTAATAAGTTTTTTAATAAATAAACAATATACGGGTAAAGAATATTATTTGAATTCTTATTCTATGATATGATTAATGTGGAACAAAAATCAATGATTTAAAAATCTTCAAAGTAAGTATTCTGCGTATTAATTATTCTATGAAATGAAATTATATAAAACGATTAGCTAGAAAACAACGTACAACCGGTATAATACTTTAATATTATAATACTATGTACGTTATGTTATGTTATGTAAGAAATCTCGATGTTTTGTCAAGTCGTAAAAACCGTGCGAGGCAGGAGCTGGTCGCTAGTAATAATATTATGAATGTGAAAATGAGTTTGTTGGTTTGTTACGGTTTCACGCTAAACGGCTTAACGGTTTGGGTTAAATTTGGCACAAGGGTAGACCATAACCTAGGTTAGGACATAGGATACTTTTTTATCCCGATATTCCCACGAGATCGAGACTTATGCGGGTGGAACCGCGGGGTCCAGCTAGTGTTCCTATAATTAACAGTTACAGTCATTTGTTTTAAGTACCGTAACCTTGAGAGAGGAGACAAATTATACTCAGTGTTCTTGTAGCTTCATCCTTTATTATGTTCGGGAGTGAACTGAACAATTTCGTGTCGAGAATTGATGAGTTTGAAGTTAAAAGTTACAAACAGTAAAACAAGGGTGGATTTTCAATGTTTTGTTTGGGTTTTCTTGCAGTCCCAAAGAGGTGCCACGCAGTCGTCATGCGCGCCTTGAGGGAGGACGTACGGTCGTGGAATCTGCCTCACTTGGTGATGGGGCCCGCCAGGTTTGGTAGTAGAAGGAACAGTGGGGTTGTAGTCGGTAGTCCTTCCAAGATGATAGGCGTGATGTTGTGTGTGTATGTCATTATAGGATACGGGAACGTGATACAGAAAGTACAAAAGCCAGGGATAAAGAAAATTAAATATATATATATACCGGCGGCTATAGGCGTGATGTTATGTTATAAATATATATATTTATAACATAACATCACGCCTTGTTTCCCCGAAGGGTTAGACAGAGGTGTACCTATAGTACACCCACATTTCGCCAGTTATGTTTAAGTCCCATGTAATAGGGGGCGAGCCTATTGCCATCAACCGGGCACAAATCCAGACTCCGGGCTGCTACTCCCAAGCAACACAAACTAGCTGATTAACTTTTATATAATAACAATTCTGATGACTAAACGCTGTAAAAGATGTAGGGATAAGGTTTGTATAAGCGCTTATACAGGCAATATTCAAACAATTTGGGCACATAATAAATCGCTTTAATCTGAATAACATTTTGTTAATAGCTGCATACCAGCTGAATATATAAACAGAAAGGTTGGTTAAATTCTGCATAAAAGCTGATCGAACCTTGGTTCAGAATTTAAAACTCTATTAAGCAAATGAAAATTTCAAACTCTGACAATCAGACAATATTCATAATTCAGATCTTTTTCGTTGTTTTATAAAGAAGTTATGTAATTAAATGTACAATATCAGCATTTTGTTTCTTATAATTAATGTGATCACATATATTTTGCGTTAAATTTCCAATTTATGTGATGGATCTCTCTGGATGAAATTATAAATATTGCTAAGTATATGTTTGGAAAAATGTTTTGTTAACAATAAAATTATTACAACGCATGCTACTTTACTGTGAGAATATATATAAGTAAATAGTAAAATTTTCGAGCGCCACAAGATAAAACCAGTTTAAAAAAATAACAATTAACTTATAATAAGCCTTTTCGACGAATAAAATATTTTATTCAATTGTTACTAATCAAAGTGGTAGAAAACAATCAGGTAGGTATTAAAATACTACCCAGATGTTTTTTTAATAAAAACATCTATTTATTATTTGCAATAACATCGTTTAGTTTTAGAAAAGAGAGGTTATGTTAGGATAAATTAATAATGGCGACGATGTTGATTTTGAATATAAGCTGTTCACGCAGACGATTTGTTATACATTTCTGCGTAACAGGTCACTTGTAACAGTTGTAACTGTCTTATCCAGATATTTTTTGGTTAACAGTACGTTTTATATCGCAGTTATGATAAACGGTTCTGAAGCTGCCCGTCTCAGTACTCTTATTCAGATTATTAGGGTTCTATAATCATCGGTTCTATTGAAGAAAAATACATCCATTGAGTTTCTTAAAATTGCAATTAGCTTTTAATTTACCTATCATATTTATTACACAAACATAGCTAAGGGCCCATCCATTAATTACGTCGTATCTTAAGCGGAAGGGAGGGGGTCGACGAAGTGTGACAAGGGGTGGGAGGATTAACAGGGGGTAACAATTTTGTTTCATGTAAAACATTTTTTTTTGGTACTTATATAATATTTCATGTTTTTGTAAAAAAAATATAGGTTGATGCTGGAAATACAAGTTCAGTTACAGAACATCAAGTCATTGAAGCTCATGGTATTGACGGCGACGTTTATCAGGTTATAACTCAAGATCATCAACACGAAACAGTGAATGTATATGATAATAATGATCAAATCAAGGTTTCAAACGAATTATTAACTATTATTAAGCAAAATCAGGAATAAAATACGAAAAAACTAGCAGAAATTTTAGTTCAGCTAGAAGAAATAAATGAAAACAGAAGTCCCTTTGTATGCACACTTGCTCAAGTTGGTGGAACCCAAAATGAAAGATTTGCCATGGAACCCATTAACGATGTGGCAGACCGGGAAAGATTTGATAATGAATTATCAGACCCTAATATATTTAATAAAATAAAGGAAAAGTATTCAATTTTATGTTTTTCAGTTGCGGAAGGAACTGGATCTAACTGTGCATACAGATTATTAGATTCTCTGTTCTCTAAAGAATTCTTGTGCAAGTGTTCTTGGACTGGACGTAGTCGAGGAGATGAAGTGAGGCCGTTATGCCAGTATTCTCCTCCACCTTCAATATTTTTAATCATTATTTTTCTAGGTGATTAAAGGTGCAATAAAGTTCTAGGATCTGTCGGTAAAATTCCAGGAAATCTATGATTAATCACACCCAATAAATCTTTTACAGCCGCTTGGGATATATTTTTATTCACTGCCCAATCTCTGAGGTTATTTCGAAAATCTATATTTTTATTAAATTCTGACACGTTTTCTGCTAAACTACTCGAACTTGAATCGGTGTCCTCAAAATATGAATCGTCATTTTTATCTAATATCTGTGATGTAGATGTGAAATTACGAGATACGGATACGGAACCCTCTTGAACTGGTCGACTTGTGCTTGGATCCGTATTATAATTTGCATTAGCTGCCAAACTCGTTTCTGCTTCTGTACATATATTGTTTTTTTATTTTTAGATACTCCCTTAAGCACTTTCTTCTTATTCCTCCTGTCCTTTTTCTTCTTCTCCATGAATTTGAGCCTAAATGACTCAAATTCATGGAGAAAAAGAAAAGAAATACACGTTTCACTGTTAGACATCTTGTCATTAATTATAAAATAGGTTTGACATTCTTGCATAAAAACATTGCATTTCTTCAATAACCAGTTATTACATACTTAGACATCTATTATTCGGGATCCCTTCTTTTCGCATAATGTTCTTTGTCCTAATATACTTCGGCATAACGATTTTGGCACAATTTGTTTTGGCATAATAATACTTCGGCATATTTTTTTTAGGCATACATTTTATGTTGGCATAATCATCTTAAAGACTAATTTGTTTTGGCATAAATTTGATTCGCATAACGTTAGTAGGCCTAATGACTATTAGCATAATAATAATATATATATTTTCCTTTTCTAGTAGATACGTACTCCAGACTTTGGGTGTAAATGGTGGTGGTGAACTTGTAGTGCCCCATACATAATTCTGATCAAACCAATTTGCTATAGTTTCTATAACAGTTAAATAATATTGTTGGTTAAAAATTTAATATGCTGTGCAACAAAAGTTAGTGACAGAACCAAATTGCTGCAAAACCGACTCCACGTAGTCTTGTTTGTCCTACCCCTAGAGTGTAATTTAAAATCGCGTAGGCGCGTAGGTGCAAGGTGGCCCGCGGGCTGAGGAGAAGGCGGCTGCGAGCGAGCCGCCGCGTCTGAGGCTGGCCGGCGAAGCCGGCCAACAAGCCGAAGCTGCGGTGGTGAGCGAAAGCCGTCTGTGACGATTAGCACGCGTGGGGCCGCCGGAGGCCCGCAGCGCCGGAGCCGTGACAGAAACCCTGCCTGCTGCATGTTGCATGCTCGCTTGAATGCAGCATGCTGCATGCTTGCTTGTTTGCTGCATGCTTGCATGCCGTATGCTTGCTTGCATGCTGTATGCTTGCTTGCTTCATGCTTCCTACAGCGAAAAAAAAAAACCCACAAAATTGTTCAATAAAAATATGTTTTAATATCATTATGCGTAAATAAATTTATGCTTTAGGATATCATGCTTAAGAAATAACTGTCGCACGGGTCGATCCATCAGGTTAAGCTACGCTTGCCGGGGTTGGTCTGTGGATGGGTGACCATCTTTACATACCGAGACTCCTCCGTGCCTCGGAAAGCACGTTAAGCCGTTGGTCCCGGCTTTCATTCGGGGATCTTTGATAGTCGTTACGGGTCGTCAGAAGCCCGAAAATCTGACAACCAGTCTTGCCAAGGGGTATCGTATTACCCAGTTACTGGGTTGTGGAGGTCAGATAGCCATTTAAAATACTGGTATTAAGCTGCATCCGGTTAGAGTGGAAGCCGACCCCAATATAGTTGGGAAAAGGCTAGGCAGATTGATTGATATCATGCTTAAAAAAGTTATGCTTTAGAACTTTATGCTTAACAAATTTATGCTTTAGAATATTATGCTTAATCATTATTATGGTTAAAGAAATTATGCTTGAAAAATTATGCGTAATTATATTATGCGAAAATATTATTATGCCAAACAAAATTATGCTAAGTTATATTAGGTCTTAAAATTTTATGCAAATGGATAGGGAACCCTATTATTCATAATATTTACCACTTTGTGCTACACAAAAAAAGATTAGTGCGCTTCTCTCTCTATAAGATTGTCATAAGATCGTAGTCATCTTCATTTATGCAATAGTTAGCTGCTTAAACGCTAAAAGAGTAATCAATATCCATATTCTGAATAAATGAGTACGGTTTGCCGGGTTGTGCAGCTTAAAGAAACCAAACAATTAACTATTCAGAATCAAGCTGTATAATTGAAATATTTATCAAAGTTGTACAGAACAAAGCTGAATTTTCCGCTGTTATGTAGCTACTAGCTGTCTTAGTCACTTTTATTTGAATAACGTTAACATACAGTAATAAGATTTAAAATAAAAACAATTTTATGCAGAACTTATCAAGCTTTCAGTGTAATTAAAGTTTAAATACTGTATTATTCAAGATAAAGCTATCACGTCAGCTTTTTTAAAGATGTAATGAAACTATAAACTGCTAATTGGTGTTTCATTTTGCTATTATCTGACTTACGTGTTGCTTGGATGAGAAATTCCAGAAATAAAATCCCAATGACACTTTGCCCGACCTGGGAATCGAATCCAGGACCATGATCATGTTCAGTGTATATATATCAGACTGCTTCGTTGGTCTAGTGGTCGCAAGCGCTACTGCTGAACATGAGGTCCTGGATTCGATTCCCAGGTCGGGCAAAGTGTCATTGGGTTTTTCTTTCTGGAATTTCTCAGTAGCAGCCCGGAGTCTGGATTTGTGCCCGGTTGAAAAAAAAAAAAAATCACATATTTTTACTCTTTATAAAATTAATTATATATATGACGGATCGTCAGGATGGTTTGAGCTACGATCTGCCATCAGGCGGGTTGGCGGGTTTATGTGGGTATCGTGCAAATAAACAAGAATAACTCAAACAAATAATCACGTTACTTTAATCACTGGTTACAATTTAAATAATCACAGGCTGGTATAATGTTCAACAAAAACGTAGGACAGTTCCGAAGCGTCTTCACTGCTCGATCACCAGGATAAGGAATGCTCCGACTTGGAGCGTGTTGTGATTAAAACCTCATTGTCTAAGTCAAGTAGACTTTTTGTTCTTTTTAAACAGTTGTCAATAAACTGATGTCTTAGCATGTGCAAAAATGTCCGAATAAAATTAATTTTCTTTTCTCCATTTGTATATATTGAACACCCTCTCATATCAGGTTATGGGCCCAGCAGACCTACTCAAGTAAGGTTTTTTGATTCATTTCGAGACAAAAGTTATTTTTAGTAAGAAGAAAAAAAAAAAACGATCGGCAGACCGGCACATTTTTTTTTCTTTTCCATGAGTTTTTTCTATCTGGTTTAAACTAATTAAAAATGACCAGCGAAGCACATAGTTCGACAGGAATTCCAATCGAAAAGCTGCAGGGCATGGAAAATTATAATAACTGGAAATTTTCCATGAAGATGCTCCTGATGCACGAGGACCTACTTGAATGTATCGAGTCCACCGACGGAAGCAAAGATATTAGAAAGAATCAGCGCGCGCTTGCTAAAATTTGTCTATCAGTGAAAACCAATGCTTTTTCGCTTGTGCGTAACGCAAAATCAGCTTATGAAGCATGGACAAGTTTACAAAAGGCTTATGAGGACAAGGGTCTGTGCAGACGCTTAGGATTACTGCGATTGCTTTTTGGAACTAAGCTCGAAGAGAATGCTTGTAACATGGAAACTTACATTACGAAAATAACAGAAATTGCACAACAATTGAATGACATAGGTTCTCCACTAGACGATGACTTCATAGCAGTCATCATGTTGAGCGGACTGACATCCGATTACGACCCGCTCATTATGGCGTTGGAGAATTCCAGTGACAAGCTTGTAAGTGAAACAGTAAAAACGAAATTATTACAGGAGTTTTACAGAAGAGATGATAAGACAGAGACTGCATCGGCTTTGACTACCATTAAGAAGATCAAATGTTACCGATGTAAGAAACCAGGACACACAAAGAAGAATTGCCCGAAGAATGCTGCTTCTACGACTCCAGTGAGTAATGTCAAGGATAAGAAGAAGGTGTTATTGTCAGCATTGTCGGTAAATCTCAAGAAGGATGTCTGGTACGTGGACTCTGGTGCAACCAACCATATGTGCAACGACAAGAGTGTTATGTTGGAGTTCAAATCAACTAAGGACCTCTCTGTGAACATTGCAAATGGTGATCAATTATGTACTGCAGGATTAGGTAAAGTTAGAATTAAGTTAGACGGCGTTTTTAGAACAATAACTAATGTTTATTTGGTTCCTCAACTGTCAACTAACCTTTTATCAGTGAGTGAGTTAACAAGGAAAGGTTATAAAGTCAATTTTAATTCTAAAACCTGTAGAATAATGGACGGGCATGAAATCATAGCTACTGCTAGTTATGTGAATGGTATTTTTCAATTAGATTCTTTAGGGAATAGCAGCAGAGCTGATGTTGGAGTGCAGCCTCAATGCATGGTGTCTGACAGCAGCAGTAAAACACTACTGGACTGTGATGTGTCAGAGCAAGAGCAGAGCAGTTTGGTGTCACAGGAAGTATGGCATCGCAGGCTGGGGCACCTCAACGCTAGGAGCATGAATGTCATGAGACAAGGTATGGTCTTTGGTATTAAATATGATAGTACTCGTTTTCAATCATGTATTGCCTGTATTAAAGGAAAACTTACAAAATTAGCTTTTCCAAAAGTGTCTCATAGTAGGTCTAAGGAGATTTTAGGCTTAATACATACAGATTTATGTGGTCCAATGCAAAATAAGTCATTTGGTGGTGCTTGTTATTTTCTTACTTTCATTGATGACTGTTCAAGAAAAACATTTATTTATTTTTTGAAAACAAAGAGTGAAGTTTTTGAAAAGTTTAAAATATTCAAAAAGCTTGTTGAAAATGAAACTGATAAGAAAATAAAATGTATTCGTAGCGACAACGGTGGCGAATATATTAATAAAAAATTTCAGCAGTTTCTGCAACAGCAAGGAATCCGTCACCAAACGACTGTCCCGCATTGTAGTCAACAGAATGGTGTGGCAGAAAGAGCAAACCGTACCATCATGGACAAAGCTCGCTGCATGTTGGAAGATGCTGGTCTTGACAAACGTTTTTGGGCAGAGGCCGTAAACACTTCAGTGTATTTGAAGAACCGCTCACCCACAAAAGCTGTCATGGGCATGACACCACTGGAGAAATGGACTAACACAAAGACAAACGTAAGTCATCTTCGTACATTTGGTTGTTTGGCTTATGCTTTGACTTCAAATCACAAGAAACTGGATTCGAGGGCAAAGGAATATATATTTGTAGGTTACTGCAACGATACAAAGGGTTACAGACTCATTGATCCGGAGAACCCTGAGCATTGCATTAGAGCACGCCATGTGAGGTTCTTAGAAGATCGTTTCTGGAAAAAGGATCTGTCAGATGATGATGCTAACCAAGTGGTTCATGTTGTTTCGCATACAGAACAGACATGTAGATCAGACGAAAACACTGGGGATGAAAGTCCACAGGGTGTGTCTGAAAATTGTCCTTCTGATGACAGAAATAGGAACAGGGACACAGTATTTAGTATCAATGACAGTAGAATTTCATCTGAAGCAGATAACTCGTCGGATGAAACCTATATTCCAGGGAGTTCAAGTGAAGACTCGACGTCTACAGACTTCACTGATGCTGTAAATGAAGATCTTTATGCACATCTGGTAGGTCAACAGTACAGGGATCTTGGCGATCCGGAGACTGTTAAGGAAGCACTTGGTGGCAATGAAGCTAAAGAATGGAAGGAAGCCATGGAAGATGAGTATAAATCGTTTATCACCAATAAAGTCTGGCGCCTTGTGGATCTACCTAAAGATCAAAAAGCAATAAAATGCAAATGGATCTTTAAGAAAAAGAGGAATTTAGATGGCAGTCTCCTCAAATACAAGGCACGGCTGGTGGCTAAGAGATTCACTCAAAGGTATGGCATTGACTATGATGAAACTTTTTCGCCTGTCGTCCGTTACTCTACTATCCGTTTGTTGTTAGCACTAGCTGCAGAATATGATCTGGAAATAAATCACCTAGACGTCAAAACAGCCTTTTTGAATGGTGATCTTAAAGAGCATGTGCTAATAGAACAACCACAAGGTTTCGTAAAGAAAGGACAAGAACATAAGGTGTATAAGTTGGAAAAAGCCGTTTATGGATTAAAACAGGCTGCAAAGTCATGGTATGAAAAGATTAATGGAGTATTAATAAACAAACTCCATTTCAATAGGATGCCTTCAGAACCATGTGTCTATTATAAAGGACAAAAGGGGGAAATGGTTATAATTGCTCTTTATGTCGACGACATTATGTTATTTTCTTCACCAATATCCAAAGAAAGAGATATAATGAAAGAAAAACTCATGTCAGAGTTTGAGATGAAGGATTTGGGACCTGCTCATCAAATATTAGGCATGAGAGTATGCAGGAATAAGGAATCGATTACTTTAGATCAGTCACATTATATTGAAACTGTTCTACGTAAATTTAATATGACTGAATGCAAACCGTCTCCGACCCCTATGGAAGTAGGATCGAAACTGAAGAAAAGTGAAGTCAAGGATACTCGTTTCGACTACAGAAATCTCATAGGGTGCTTAATGTATATTTCAGTTTGTTCCAGACCAGATATCTCGCATGCAATAGGTGTTTTGAGCCAATTTAACGAATGTTTCGATGAAACACATTGGAAAGCTGCGAAAAGGGTCCTGCGATACCTCAAAGGTACAAGTCATTACTTTCTTAAGTATGTTAAGAGCGGATTGGTCATAAATGGCTACACGGATGCTGATTGGGCATCCAATGAGGTTGACCGTCGTTCATATACAGGGTATGTATTTAAATTAGGTGATTCTATTATATCTTGGGAAAGCCGTAAGCAGAGGACTGTGGCTCTCTCGAGTACGGAAGCAGAGTACATGGCTATTTCAGATGCTTGCAAAGAAGCGTTGTTTTTACGTACTTTCTTGAATGAATGTCTTCAAGTTCATTGTAAGGTAAATTTATACAATGACAATCAGTCGGCACAAAAACTATGCTCTAACTCAATGTTTCATGCTCGTACCAAGCATATAGATATAAGACACCATTTTATAAGGGATATTGTAATTAATCAACTAATTAATGTCTGTTATATGCCTACAGGTGACATGGTAGCTGACTTGCTCACTAAACCGCTGAATAAAGAGAAACATGTTAAGTTCTGTTTGTCTCTTTTATCAGTGTAATATTGTTATTCTAATTATTACTATGTAATGTAATATTTCTCATAATATTTTAGTAATAATTAACTAGTTACATTTGTGTTTTTATAAGACAATAGTTTAAGGGGTAGTGTTGTGATTAAAACCTCATTGTCTAAGTCAAGTAGACTTTTTGTTCTTTTTAAACAGTTGTCAATAAACTGATGTCTTAGCATGTGCAAAAATGTCCGAATAAAATTAATTTTCTTTTCTCCATTTGTATATATTGAACACCCTCTCATATCATCTTCTCTGCAACCTCGTAACCGACCGGATACGCCCCGACTCTGTCTAGGCGCGCCAACTTTAGTCCTGCAGTGCTATTCTGTAACCATCTCACCGTGAAAACTTAGGTGAAGTTAGTTGTCATTCCAACAGGGTAAGATGACACTGACAGCTCACTCCACGCTCACTTCACATGTTTTCACGGTGAAGTGATTACGGGAATCGACATGCTGATAGTTGCCGCTAGGTGGCGTGCCTTGTTTTGTTGAAAACGTCAATGGCCGGATGCGACACGGCCATCCTGCAAGGACACACGTCCTCGTGTGTTAATCTGAAACAATATTTCAACAGCGCAGTTTACGTTCGGCTATGCCTGACATCGATTCGAAGTGTATGTTGCTTACTGCTTGTTTTAAATTAAAGAAATTTGGACTGTAAAGTTTGTTTATTACACATTTCTAACATCATTGTATTAACATCCAGAAAAGCAAAATCAATTTAAAACAATAGCTAAATAATAAGGTTAAAAGTCTAATTGTAGGCAGATATAACAATTCAATAAGCAACATAGCAATCAATCAGAGTCCAAGTACTATTGAGGATTATGTACACTGATAATTTAAGAATTGACCCAAAGTTATTAACAAAGCACCAGGTATCTCATTCGCGGTCAACAATCACAGCTATAACATAGCTCCCTCATACGCACTTCCCGGAGGAATGCCGAGTCGTCCTTGACTCTACGGTCTTGGCTTCGAGGCTAGACCCGACCATACTACCCAGAGCTACCGCGTACCACGTACCCACGGTCTACCAAGTAGATGCCGATTTCTAACGGGCTATGGCTACGATACTCTGGTACGGTCTCCGACCCAACGAATCGAGAACCCGTGCATCTCACGCAAACAATTCAATTCGACTCTATCTCCACTATCTCGTCTTCCTCAACAACCTCAATAGGTACTTGGCCCTCAGGCATTTTTCTAACGCGATCATGTGCATACTTGTAGGTACGCTTATTGATCAACGACTTTAAAAGGTAACGATCTCCGTCTAAGATCTCTACAATTTGAAATGGTCCTCTATACTTGGCGTCTAACTTTGTTTGATTGCGCTCCTCATTTTCTATTAAAACGAACTCACCGATGGAGAATTTACAAACGTTAGCCTTATTACGATCAAAACGTTCTTTGTCATAACGCGAGGATTTTTCAATATTTTCAGATCCTAATTGCCTAACTTCGTCAAGATTTATGGTTTCGTCTAAGTCATTAGCCATTAAATCAAGGGGACGCGCAACTTTTCCTATAAAAAGCTCTAACGGGCTAGCTTTTGTTACACGACTTACTGTACAATTCAAAGCTAACTGTACTTCGCCCAGTGAATCTTGCCATGACCTATCTTTGTCAGACTCTACTGCAGTCAGCATTGATTTTAAGGTGCTCATTATACGTTCTACCTGACCGTTAGCTCTACTAGACCCGGTAGCGATCAGGTGGAGTTTGACGTTCTTACTCTCACAAAAGTCCCGAAACTCCTTGCTTGCGAAGCATCGTCCTTGGTCCGCGATTATACGAACAGGAGCACCAAACAACGCTACACTGTCCATCACTGCATTAATGCTGCTCTTGGTGTCTATGTGCTTAGTATGGAAAAGCAATACATACTTGGTAAATGCATCGATCATCACAAACACATACTCCTTCCGGTCACTCTTCCCGCTAAGCTTACCAGTAGCGTCTATATGCACGGTATGCCACGGTATCGCCACCTTGGGAATAGGATGTAACTGAGCTTGTACCTTACCTGAATGAGATTTTGCCACCTTGCAGACCACACAGCTATCCACAAACTTTCTAACGTATCGACTCATACATTCAAACCAATAGTGATTGTACAACTTTTCCAAAGTTTTCTCCCATCCGAGATGTATGAGAGACTCGTGGACGTTATTAGTAACCGACCACCGCACAATCGGTAAACATCTCGTCCTGCCGTGCCGCTGCACCTTACGATGTAGTACCCCTGACCTTACCTCGTATGTTTTGGCCACATCTTCATTGAATTGACCTTGGCTAAGGTCAGCCATCATCTTCTTGATCTCTTCATCTCGCAGCTGCTCCGCCAGAAGCCAGTTGTCACCTAGTTCGGTTATATTTACCTGCTTTTGCTCGACTCTACCATGTGGATGTCGTTTATGTATGGCAGGTACCAAGTTGCGTGAAAAGAAATCAGCATGTGCCATTTGCTTACCAACATGTTCCAATATACCAGACGGGGGCTCGACCACGCATAGGTCGACTCGCTTCTCCGCGGGGACTGCGGCTCCAGACGCGGGGGCTGTGCAGCGGCTCGCGATGTGGCCCGGCGCGCCGCACTTGTAGCACGTGAGCGTGCCGGTCTGCCGTTGTCCGAGGCTCGAAGTAGTCACTGGTGCTGGAGATGGTTTCTTCGCGTTGATCATCTTCATACGGCATTCTGCTTGCTTGTGACCCAACTTCCCACATGCATGGCATTTTATTGGAAGCGGTGACGAAAATCTCGGTCGTTTTTCATTTCCTGCATCAGCCATTGCTCGTCCATCTGAAGGGTTTTTCCGCTTTAGGTAGGAGAACGCCTGTAGTTCTTGCTGCAATTGATGACGCGTCTTGATTTCTGTAGTGAATGCAAGCCGTTGCAAGCGCGTGTCTATTTGTGCCAAATGAGCGATAATTGTTGACACTGCTATTTGTTCAACGCTCAAATCCTTCCACTGATTTAACAGAGACGTAATTAAGCAACTCGAATAGGCAGCGTAAGTTTCGTCATCTTTAGGTTTTTCATTATTAATTTTAATTAGGGTAGCTGCAGATGTCTCGACGCACACAAATCTTGATTTAAATAACTCCTTAAAGTGTGCCCATGTTATGCCTGAATAACTTACTTGTGATAGCCATGTAGATGCTGAGCCTTTTAACGCTTTACTGATGGTCATAATAAGCTGACTCCCTTCCATCGCACACTCTCCAAAGCACAAATCTGCAGTAGAACACCATGATGCCGCGTCAGATTCTTTTTTATCAGGATTGAACTCCGGTAAAACCACTTGGTTGTTCACACTTGGGCTCTTCAAGGCGTGTATCAGTGCTTGCATTTGCTGGTTTTGTAACTCAAAAAGTAACCGCCATTGTGTATCACTGTTGCTCACACTGCTTGCTGATTCATTTGCACGATTGTATCCCACTTCTGATGACGGATCGTCAGGATGGTTTGAGCTACGATCTGCCATCAGGCGGGTTGGCGGGTTTATGTGGGTATCGTGCAAATAAACAAGAATAACTCAAACAAATAATCACGTTACTTTAATCACTGGTTACAATTTAAATAATCACAGGCTGGTATAATGTTCAACAAAAACGTAGGACAGTTCCGAAGCGTCTTCACTGCTCGATCACCAGGATAAGGAATGTTCTGACTTGGAGCGTTCTCTGCAACCTCGTAACCGACCGGATACGCCCCGACTCTGTCTAGGCGCGCCAACTTTAGTCCTGCAGTGCTATTCTGTAACCATCTCACCGTGAAAACTTAGGTGAAGTTAGTTGTCATTCCAACAGGGTAAGATGACACTGACAGCTCACTCCACGCTCACTTCACATGTTTTCACGGTGAAGTGATTACGGGAATCGACATGCTGATAGTTGCCGCTAGGTGGCGTGCCTTGTTTTGTTGAAAACGTCAATGGCCGGATGCGACATATATATATATATAATTAATTTTATAAAGAGTAAAAATTACACAAATCTTTCACTCAAAGAAAACTACTCTATTGCCGACTGCTATTTTTTTTAACAGTCGGTGTCGGCTCCCGCAGACAGGCGCGACGACGCAGCGCGACGCGATATTGGTGGAACAATTGCTATGAAAACTTCACGGAAATTGTTGTACCGGCGGCGTCGCGTCGCGCCGGCTGCATGCACGCGGACGAAGTTGCGGCTAAAAGCTGCTGTTTTTTTTTCTTGTAGTATTCCTACTACATAAAAAAAAACATAAATGAATATTATGATTGTGAAATATACTGATGCTTCTTCAGTTCGCAGTTTTTTTTTTTTTTGTTTAAGAATAGATTTGAGCGATAATAATAGAGGGGTGAATGTTTAATTATTTAGATAACTGTATTTTCTTAGTGAATAAAATTTAATACATACCTTCTGTGTCTCCACAATGTTGCATTCCGTTTTTATTCACTTTTTACCCGACTGTTGTTGTTCTGATTATTATAGTATTTTATCAGATTAGAGACAGACGTAGGTCATCTTGTTTCCATCTTTTTTAGGGTTCCGTAGTCAACAAGGAACCCTTATAGTTTCGCCATGTCCGTCTGTCTGTCTGTCTGTCTGTCCACGGTTTAGCTCAAAAACTATTGGTACTAGAAAGTTGTTATTTGGCATGAGTATACAAGTTAACGACGCCGAAAAAGTGGTAAAATAAAATTTTGAAAAAAACAATTATTTAGGGTAAGTACCTCCCTTACATGTAAAGTGGGGATGATAATTTTTTTTTCGTCCTTCCCATAGTGTGGGATTACCCTTACATGTAAAGTGGGGATGATAATTTTTTTTTCGTCCTTCCCATAGTGTGGGATATCGTTGGATAGGTCTTTCTTTTGTCTGTCTGTCTTTCGGGTTTGCCGATACCGTTTTTTGATTAAGTAAACCGTTCGTGACTTATCAAGATTTAAAGTACCAATTTTCGTTAGAGTGAAGAGTCCCCCCCCCCCTCTACCAACTAAACGGTTGTATTTAGAAATTAAAATGTCACGGCATTAGTACTTATATATAACGAAGTTTAAAGGAAAACTATCACACTTAAGTGGGCTTTACAAGTTTACGAGAAATAATCGATCAACTTAAATTTGCGGTTGCAAAAACATGTTCTCCCATATATTCCGTATGGGAGAACATGTTTTTCAATTACAAAGTTAAGTTTGTTCTTACGATAAATTCATTCCAACTACGGAACCCTTCATTGTGCGTGGTACGACACGCACATCGCCGGTTTAAAAAAAATTTAAGTTCACGTATTACGCAGTCGGGTATTTGATTGTTTTAATGTTTAAGTAAGTAACTAATCTAATATTTTAACTGCTACATTGTGTCCACTGCTAGGTGGTGGAGTCCTAGGTTCGATCGCCAGACAATGTGTCAAAGGACTATTGGCGTGTGCTAGGTGACATATAGAAAATAATTGAATTTAATGTTTTGTGTTGCACGTAATGTTAATTATTTTGTATAAGTACTATTGTATAGAATCAAGTTTTCTAACTATTCTGACAGCTGTGCTGCTGGGGAGTTTGTTGCGCCACTTCTTCTTCCCAGCTATAGCACTAGGAAGTGGTGAAGGGCGGGCATTTTTGGGGGACTGTCTTATGTAATTATTACGTTCGAAAAGTTCTGATTCTCAGCCTAGTTTGAATAAATTACTTTAAAATTTGAATTTATTGTATTGGGTTATCTGGATTTATGCCCGGTGGATGGTGACATCCGATCTCAACATAGGTGGGAACTAAAAGATTATTTTATTTTATTATTCTTTATAACTGACGAAATATGTGTATACATCTGCCAATCCCTTCGGAAAATACAAGCATGATGTTACGTCATGTTAAACATTCTAATAATAATTTTGAATTAACATTGTCAGTCTGCCGTCGCCCTAAGTCAAAACTATGTGAAATTCCTTATGAAACTAAGTTAACGCAGTAACCCTTTGATCCATGTTTCAAATATTTCAGGGCGCGGCCCTTATCGTGGTCGCTAAGTCATTGTAATAGTTTCAAGGTTAAGCTACTTGGATTGAGGTCGGGGAACTGATGGGTCAAGGGTTTTAAACGCCATGACGTAGCAGGTAGCGTTGGGTCCTGGGTTAGATCTCCTGGTCAGGCCAAGTATTATTGGGATTTTCCATTACGGAATTCCCAGTTCATAGTCCAGATTTATACCCGGTTAATGGCAATAATGTTGACCATCATCATTTTGTTAAGTACCTGGTATTTGTTGAAAGACCTACACTGTCCTCCCATACCTAATAACACTGATATTTGAAAATATTGTAAAAGTCAATTATTTAAAAGAGTAACTGTAGAGTTTCTTGCCGGCTCTTCTCCATACGAAACTACCATTTGGAACCGTGCACCTAGCTTCTGACGTGTCATAAGTGCCCATGTAGGTTTATGTGAAATAAAATATTTGTTTTTTTTTTAATTTTGAATGAAAGTCTCAAAACTATGTATCCATCGGCATGAATTTTATTTAATTATCTACAATCTTTGTTCCATAATATTGTGTAACCACAATACATACTAGTACATATTGATAACTTAGCTATACGAGTACATTGATATATAATACTAGAATACTTCAGTTTTCAGGGTTCCGTACCTCAAAAGGAGAAAACGGAATCCTTATAGAATCACTTCGCTGTCCGTCCGTCTGTCATTCAGTCAAGACCCTTTTTCTCAGGAAGGTATCAAGTTGAAATTAATATCAAATACGTAAGTCTACTGTCTTTTGGAGCTCGAAAAAAAGTCAACGCAATAAAAAAAATCGGCCATTTGTGCGAAATATTTTGTTACTCGCAAATAATTCAAAACCTACAGGGTACTTGCCATTGACCTAGATTCATGAAATTTGGATGACATTTGGCACATGGGTAGACCAGGACCTGGATTAGGACATAGGATAGGTACTTTTCATCCCGATATTCCCACGAGGTCGAGACTCATGCGCATGAAACCGCGGGCGCAGCTAGTAATAATATAATATAATAAAAGCGAAAGTGAGTTTGTTTGTTTATTACTCTTTCACGCTAAAACGGCTAAACGGATTTGGACGAAATTTGGCACATGGGTTAACCATGACCTGGTTTAGGACATAAAATATACAAAAGTTTCGCATGGCGGGAGGAAACGCCCGGGTGTCATCACTGCGTGGATCGCCCGGCGGACACGGTGGAGCATACGGTGGAGGTCTGCCCGGCGCAGGCAGAACACCGCCGTGTCCTCGTGGAGGCGATCGGTGTCGGGGATCTCTCGCATCCGGCTCTGGTCCAGGCCATGGTTTGGACCGAGAGGGTATAGGAGGCCGTCACCTCCTGCGAAGCAGTAATGTTCACGAAGGAGGAGGCGGAACGCGTGAGGGAGAGACAAATTTCACGCCTTCACGCCCCTAGCCGCCGCAGGAGACACCCTGGGCGTCGGGAATCACAGGCAGATTCCCGGCCACCGTAGGCACGGGATTGCGGACGGTGAGCAATGGGTAGCTCGCCGTCCGATTAGGGCCAGGCCCGGGTCGACGGCGCGTTGTGTTCCACGCGCGCCTCAAACAGATGTCAGCACAACTGAAAGACCGATGCCTGCCCGGGTTGCAGGAAAGTCCGAAAGGGATACCGTGGCCCCTGGCGTACAGGCAACTGAAGAAGCACGGGTGAGTTTTAGTCAGTAAGAGTCTGACACGCCCTCCCGCTCCGCCCAGAGCGAGAGAAGTTATTTGATAATTTCACACCCCAAAAAAAAAAGTGATACCCAAAAAGTCAAACCGCGGTAGTTCGGCAGATAAATAACCGCCATCGAGCCCCAAAGATTAGGGGATGTTAAAACGCGCTTAGGGGTAGCTTTGTCCGCCATTTGCATAATTACGAGAAACTGGAATGTATTCGTACGAAAAATGAGATTGGGGCCTTAATTTAGAGTAGTTCTGTATTGGACAGTTGGGGTAAGCAGACTAATGTTAATTGTATTACAAACGTTTTTTGGGAAAATGAGGTACAGTTACGAGCATCAATACTTTACACTTTACGCGAGATTCTAAAGCGATTTTCTGGACAAGTATTGATAAAATTTGAATGTTGTGTTTTCTCAAAGTTGAAATCGGTATTTTACGAGAAAATCGCTTTTGAATAAAATATATAATAAAAAGTTTATTCAGGTAAAAAGGTAAAACACTAAATACAAATTTGCTTATATCTACGAAAAATTAAATTGTGTTACGTGCCTGAACTCGGTCATCCTATGTTTCAGGCAAGGCAAGGTTTAATATTTCTAAATAATCACATTAATTATAAAAATCTAGTCATCTAATAGGTACCTATGTAAAAAGGTGTAAATAGTTCAATAAATCCTACTTGCTAAAATCTTAGTACCTATCTTAACTTAGCTAAACTTAATTACTACAAATACAATTTTTATTTAAGTACAACTAATCATTTCTCTGTATCTTCATAGGGCATTCTTTGAAGAGCTTCCTTGGCGGTTCTTTTGCAATTATTATAATTAGAGAATAAATTCTAGTTTCGCATTTAGTTTGTTATAAAGTAATGGTCCTGGGAAGACAAAAAATTTGGCTGCGAAAGCATGTTTTGTACTTTTTATAGGGCAAACTATGTCTTTCCGTCTCTTTTTAGTAGTTTCAGTGCTATAGAGAAAGGCTGCGTGTTGTTTTAATACGATTCTCATTATGAATAACTGTCGAGCTGTCAGTACTTCACAGGATTTATAGCCTAAATTTTGTAAGAAAATACAGAAAATAGTTCTATACTTATTGATTACAGGAAAACCTATAAGAAGTCCAGGATCTTAAAATAACATGGTAAATATCCTAATATTGTGCGTAAAAAGTTATATTTGCAGTTGGAATGTATGGGAAAATATGTTTATCAACTACAATGTTGTGTCCGACACGCATTTGGCCGGTTTTTTATTCTAGGTTCGTATGTCGTAATAGGCGTCATCTAGTTTTAAAATATTGATGTGTAAAGGTGTTTTAAAATATCTACCTTCTTATAATAAAACGTAATTATATTTCTCTAGGAAGTATTTTTATTACGCATCATTCGCTAAATGGATGTGTCCTATGAGATAACAGAGAATGACATTTATCATTAGGTAAGTAACTCACCTATGGCCAGTGAACGAATTTCGTTCACTGCCTAGGCACAATACAAATAAGTAACAATAATAAATCTTCATAGAAAATGGCCGAAACGACGCGCTTCAAAATCTCATACATACGTATCAATACGCAACAGTCTCGAGTGCGCGGCAGTTATGCACGGACGCGGAAGGTTTATCTACCGAGCGGCCGCAGGTAATTATTTCAAGGTCACTGCCGAGATATAGTACTGTCACTTTATTATACTGTGCCTGTGGAAAACTACCCTAATTGCGTAACGTAACACACTTTCAATCACTATCCGGCTGATTTAGAAAAAAAAAAATATAATCCCTTGCTGCGTAATTATGTTCGTGAAATTGACAACGTAAATAGCGCAATGAATGTTGATGAATTGTCCAAATGGAAAGCATTGTACTCGTATTAAGTAGGGCCTCAAGCATTCAAAATTCATTTATTTACGTTATACGTCCGTGTTTGGGTCACAGAAATTCATATGTGTACCTACCAAATTTTTACTTATTCGGTCATTAGATCCGGAGCAAATTGGCTGTGACAGACAAACACACACAGGTGATCCTATAAGGGACCCGTTTTTCATTCGGACGTACGGAACCCTAAAAACGGAGGGGAAAGAATTACAGGGCATCAAAAAATTTGTCCGCATTGCTGTCATTGTCAACAGAAAAAAAAGGCAACGGAACAAAAAGGCTGGCAGCATTGCCACGTTGTATGGCAACACTGATTCTTTGGCCAAAAATAGGCCAGCCCTCTTATCACGTAAAGAATCGACCAACCGCTTGAAGATGTCTCAAAAACTAAGTGGGCACCCAGTTCAAGTATTTCAACCTCAAACGGATCAAAAATTTATTCCCAATAAGTTTGGCAGAATTTGATTTTTTTCCGAAAATCGACGCTAAAAGCTTTTATTTTATTTTCTACAAACCAAAACTTTCCTGCCTAAAAGTAAGATATAACTTGTGTACCTTATCTGCCGACCCCCCAACTCCACATAGTTAAAAAGTTGATCTCTTTAATAATGCAGTGAAACAAATTTTGAACATGGATGTGGAATTTAAGAGTTTGTTTTCTTAGATTAGTATTTTGGATGCTGAAATCGTTTGGTTTACTGGATGTGGCAAGGTTTTACAAAAGAGTTTTAGGTTTTCTACGAAGTTACAGGTTCAAAACCTGCTTTCTAATTACGCAACATATTTTCGTAAACGATAAAGACAAATCTGTTTCATTTTGACAGTTCAACAACATTCATTGCGTTATTTACGTTGCTCTGCAGTTTTTTTTTCAAACTTACGGAGCAATGGATTAGCAATCTGTTTCAAAATGATTCAGATTCGGATTGATTTTGCATTACGTAATTAGGGTACTGGTGAGACCTAATGTAGTTCCGTACCTGAAGGGTGCCAAACGGACCCCTATTACTAAGCCTCCGCTGTCCGTCTGTCTGACAGCGGGCTGTATCTCATGAACCATAATAGGTAGACAGTTGAAATTTTCACAGATTGTGTATTTCTATTGCCGCTATTTAAAAAAAATAAAAGTTAAATAAAGTTTAAAAAATATTAAAAGTTGTCCCCTTATAAGAAACGAAAGCGTTTTTTGCTAAATGTTAAACGGTGGTACGGAACCCTTCTTGTGCGAGTTCGACTCGCACTTGGCCGGTTTTTTCCTATTTTATTTTTTACTTTTGAACACTGTTTTCGTAAGGTGAGGAAACATTTTGAAAAAGCCTGAACTAACGGTGTATAAATGGCGATTTTATTCAGAATACCTGAGTAGGCAAACTGGACGCCCGCCAGTTACACCGCATAGCGTAGCAGAACATCGAGGTGTTTTGCAATGCGTTGCCAAGCTGAGGGTCGTACAGTCCGGGCCAACTGACTCCGGTACAGCCAACTGACAGGTATCAACACCTGTCAGTTTCATATTCTTCCTTTACACGACCGAAGAAAAATTGCAGATCTTGTTTTCCTAATTAGTATAATGACCGGGTCTACTGACGTCCCTGAGCTGGTGACCAAGATTAGACTTCTTGTACCGTCCGTGTTTCTTCGGAGACCTCATCTCCTTCAAGTACCTATTGTGAAAACTATCTTTAGGAAAAACACGTATATTTTAAAAACATGTTGAATGTTTAATAAGGTGTGTCAGGATGTTGAGCTTGATTTATTTTCGAATAGTGTCCAGAAATTAAAAAACTCTTTCTTTGAAGAGTAACATTGTTGCGTAATGTATTTAGTTTTTTTGTTTATTCTCTTTATTTCTAAGTTTAACTCTCACGCTGTTTGTACCGTTTTGTCAATTATATACAAGTTTACAGATAGTGCTATCCACAACGACGCGCCCCACTCCGCGACTACTGTACTGTAAGCTGTACGAAGCGTCTGTTTTAGTACGGAGCGGAGCGGAGTGGGGTGCGTCGTCGTGGATTGCACTATCTATATAATTATGTTTATGTGGAAACTTGTAATTGGCTGTCTTCTACATATTACTACTGACTGACTACTCGAATGTATTAACAGTAAGTTTTCTTAAAATTTTTTTTTTTTTAAATACTAACGAACATGTGTTTTGTAAATTTGATCCTTATTGCAACTAAAATTGACCAACTGACAGCTGTCACAAAAGCACTGTAGTTTAATACCTAGTCATAACTGCTTACAAGTTCAATCACACAAACACACACGCACATTTTATATCTGTAATTCGAATGGTGTACCTACACAGTAAATATATAGAATACGTAGGTATTCTATTGTACTCTTGATGCAGGAAAAGGACTTCCAATGATAATAAAATGTATGCAGAGTACCCTGGGCCATCAGCCGCACTGCCAACAATGCTGGCTGATTTTTTTTACCACGACATGACCTCTCATGTCGTGTCGAGACAATCTAAAGACTACAAGTCTTCTCCAGACTAGAAATACGCGCAAATATTTTTATTAGGTATTACTTTTTTGTTGTCTATTAAATATATTTTGAATGGTTCAGATAATATCATTTGTATTAATATTTCAGAATAAGATTACATTTATTTATATGAGATAATATCTTGTGATATTTAATTTTATGGTTTGATTATTAGTGAGAATTTGAATTTATAGTTCATCCAGAATCTCTACGTCTTCTACCAAAACAAGTTTATGCTTCTCAAAGTTATACAGGTGTAAAGTTTTACCCACTTCGACTTCCACTTCAGAGTCGGTTTCACTGGAAGCCGTTCATGCTTCATTTCACGTTAAGTTAGGGATTCGAGTCCAAGTTTTGTATTTTTTTTCTATTTTGTAAATAGTTTATCTGTTCCATTAAGCTTGTTAGTGCAGTACTGCTGTAGTTGTGTATACCCTGTTCGAAAAGTATCTAATAAAAGTCTAAACAAACCCTGTTCCGGTTAAATCCTTACGCAATCACTGATTATATGGACTTTATTTGTCACTACTTTTTACGACAATTCTGGTTTGAATAACATTAATAAATTGTAACTGAAAAATCTAGCGAAAAGGTTATAAAATTGACCTCAATTGTCAAATGCAAATCATCTTTAAGGTGATTTAAAATTAGAATATCGGGTATAATTCAAATAATAAAATTAAAGCACTTAATTTGTAAGATAGTGGCACTGCGAATTAGCTTCCACAAGTTGGTACATATTCTGGTTAATTTTTGTATACATTATAACCACCTACCCATCTACTTTTGTCACAGACAAAAATAAAGTAGTTGGATTGTTTTGCTTGCTAAGATATATGACGGTTAAATTTTTACAATACATCGTAATCCATTGCTTCATACGTTTTAAAAGTGATAGAATATTAAAATAAAAGTTTTTGAAACTATGATTCTGTTAGGTCAATCAATTTGCCAAGCTTTATCCCAACTATTGTGGGGTCGGCTTCCAGTCTAACCAGATGCAGCTGAATACCGGTATTTTACATGGAGCGACTTCCTATTTGACTTCCATAACCCAGTTGGGTAACACGATTAAAAAGTTCTCAGAATTTTGGGCTGCTGATTATCCGTAAAGACTATCACGATAAGATTTTGTTAGATATTTATTTAAAATAGAGACCTGACTGATCTCCCAAGTAGCATTATTGCCCACGAGCCAGCCTATATTTTTAGTCTCTCTCGCAATTGTAAAACGGTTACCCATCCACAAACTACCCGCAACCATCGCTGCTTAACCTCAAAGATAGGCCGTTACAATAGCTACAAAATTTGCATACATAATACATTTGTATAGCAGAGTACGGCCAGCATATACATCATAGAGTAACGCTAAATTATTTGTAGTACACTGCGGCTGCTGTCCGTACCTCGACGTAGATTGATGGCTCTCTGAACTGTAATAATAATTAATGCTACAAGCTAGCAAAGTGTTACTTGTAGGTTTATGGACCTGGATAGTAGGTAAGTATTGGGTTTGAAACCTGAAAAAAAACCATATTCAAATTAAGCTGGAATCGGCACTTATAGATAGGTAGATAGAATAGGTACTCTTTATCTTGTACACCATACAAACTTCTGATATAAAAATATACATTTTACATTAGGGTGAAACAATGGGCGGTCTTATCACCAAAAGCGATCTTATACAACATTTCCAAACGTTTTTTTGTTGGTTGAATACGAGGCTTTAGGCTACTTTTGGGTTTTGTGTATTTTTTTCTTATAATGTGCGTTTTTTTTGTGCAGAATAAACATATTTCTATCTTTTTTTTTTTCTTTCTATACAGACAACCTTTAGAGATGGATTAAAGGGAACAGAGACACCGACCATAAGTAATACTGCAAGTAGTCATCGGTGTACCATTTACATACACAATAAATATATACATACATAAAACACATACCTATTTATCTACATAAATGTATATATATTGTTAGGAATCAGAAGTGAAATAACTTAAAAAAATAATCGTTCTTTAATTCCTTTGAATCACAATTTACAAAAATTATAAAAATATTAGGAAAAGCCACTAAATATTAATCAAATAGAAATCACACAAGCCAAAAGGAATAATCGGTAAATTAACATGAATATAAACCAAAAATAAGCAAGCACACGATAATGGTCAGGTAGCACGTCCGTTCTGAGCGCCGTCCAAGCAAAAAAGGGGCCGTTGCAGCACCGCGCGCCTCCTTTTATAACCTTCCATCGGTTGACAGCTGATCGCCTGACGTCTTTAAGATGTCACCTCGTCTTCAGTTACCAACACGGCCTCTCCTGATGCTCTGACGTCCTCGTCAGGTCCAGAAGATGGTCCTGCCTGATCTGTAGCAGTGCCTCCCAATAAGACGCTCGAGTCTTCGTTGTCTCCTGTAATTAGACAGTCGCATTACATAAAAAGACAACAGATGTAGAAGCAACGACGTCTCAGTTACATAAGAGGTAATGCGCATTACACGGTAAATTATCATGACATATCAGAATTTAGCTAAGATTAACAAACCAAATGAGTAACTTGGTCACACTGCAAACAGAGGCACCTAGTTAGCATGTTTCACAGCGGCTGTCGGCATAGGCACATAGTTAGCATACCGCCCAGACTTCTAAAAACACCGTAGGCATAGGCTCTCAGTTTGCATACCTCCCAGTGGCTGTTGACATAGGCACATTGTTAGCATATCACCCAGACTTCTACAAACACCGTAGGCATAGGCTCTCAGTTTGCATACCTCCCAGTGGCTGTTGACATAGGCACATTGTTAGCATATCACCCAGACTTCTACAAACATACTTACCTTCAAAGATGCAGCACATGTTTCAGGAGTCCACTCACCCCTCCAGGGTACCATGAACTGTGCAGCAGCATATGTGGTCTTTCCATAGGCACCAGCCAGAAGTTGCAGTTCATAGCGGCCATGGCCCAGGACACCAACTACGCGGTAAGGTCCGCGCATACCAGGATCAAGTTTCCCCGTGGACTGGGAATACTTGATAACGAAGACTAGGTCGTTTTTGCTGTAGGCACGTGGAAGTTGACGGTCTTCATTAACACGCCTGTCTTGATCGGCTTGATTTTTGCACAACCGTTCGGCCGTCCTTTGTCTCCTCATCTCCCGTAGCGGCTCACGGTTTTCACCAGACGATTCGATGGCAACGTCTCGGACTAGTGTGCGAATGACTGGGGTAGCTCCTTCGGCACCGATAAGCAGGTTAAGCGGAGACTGCTGGGTGGTCTTTTGCTTAGTCATGTTGAGTATCAGCTGTAACTTCCACAACTGTTCAGACCATTCCCGTTTCCGATGGTTCACCTCGATCCTCAACATGTTAAGGACGGTGCGAACGTAACGCTCCACCTGACCATTAGCGTGGTGCATCTCGGGAGTAATATAATGAACCTGACAATTTAAATCATTCATTAGTGATACGAAACCAGATGATTGAAACATCCTACCCCTATCACATAAAATTGTCTTAGGTGTTCCAAACAGAGATACGTTTTGCATCACGCGTTTTAACTCCATTTAAGTCCAGAGTACAAATAGGGTTCAGTAAACAATATTTCGTGAAAGAATCCACAACAACCAAAACGTGTTTATTAACGTTAGACACTACCAATGGGCCTAGAGCATCCACATGTAAGGTGTCAAAAGGAACATTTGGTTTTGTCCAAGAGTTAACTGGTTGTAGTGGACCTCGTGGAACTCTCTTGTGAGCTATACATATGAGGCAGTGAGATATATACTTAGAAATAAAAGCGCGGAGACCAGGAAACCAAAAGTGTTTCAAGATAAGATCGGTGGTTTTATCAGCGTTAATATGGCTATGTTCATCATGGAATACTCGGAGGAGGCTCAAACGATGTCCTTTTGGTATGTAACAAAGTAACCTAGACTCTTCACCTACAGGTGTGAAGCGATAGTACAATAGTTATTTGTTATACAAGAGTGCAAAGTTGCTTTTTAACCGCGTGTTCAATTTTGATGACCGAGCAAGCGAAGGATTCTAAAATTGAATCACGAGCGCAGCGAGTGATTCAAAATTAGAATCCTGAGCGTTAGCGAGGGAATCAAAAGAGCACGAGGTGAAAAATCTTTGCACTCGAGTGCAACACGTAACTTTTCATTCCACCTCAGCGAGGAAATGACTAAATGCAAAAAAAAAAACGTTTACAATCACAAGATAGGTACACTTTTATTTCAGTTTAGGTATTAATTACTACATTATGACAGGTAAGTATTACAGAATAATCTTTAAATTATAACAAAATAATACTAAGGTATAATTAAGAAAATTTTAAAGTAACGTTGCTACAGTTATTTAAATTGAGTGTAATATTTTTGTTTGGTACTGTAATATTGGTGTTAGTCACTTGTGTACTGTTTTTCGGTAAACTATCTGTCATACTTAATAGTTGTACCGATTCATCGGATTCCCTTGGCGTGAATGTTGGAGAGAGAGGGAGATGGTTAGGTGTTTCATAACGGCTTATTTTTGATGTAGAAGGGCCAGTACAAGGATCCGATTGAGGCTCTTTCAGTGTAATGGCTCCTACGATGCCTTCACATATTTTAGACTTATTTTGGATGGAATCCTCTATGTATCCCTCTACAACTGCATTGGACTTCCAGCCTCCGTGGCGCTTAAGGGACAGCAGATCAGCTCCGGAATCAGCCAAAAGTGTGGCTGAAGTTCGTCGGAAACAATGACCCGTGTACAACAGGGGTTCTGGAAGTTCAAGAAATGTTGCTATTTCTCGTGGGATACTGCCAATTTTATTAGTACCCATAGGCTGTCTAACACACTTTCCATTGCGATACTGTAGAAAAAATCGATTGATTGGAGTGTTAGGCGGGCGTAAGGCTTGATATTTCTCAACAATCGTTACGTATTCCTTGCGAATGACGAAGTTGCGGTCTCTTTTTGTCTTTGTATTAGGTAAATTAATTAATAGTAAGTCATCTGAATGTTTCTCAATGTTTTTGACATTAAGTTGTGTTAGTTCATTAGTTCGACATGCTCCGTTTATTCCAATAATAAGAACAACCTGTAACGTAAAGAGTATTGTAGTAGATAAATGAATAAAATTGATATGAACGCATAATTATGCCTATCAACATCTACTAAGTATACTATTTAATTGAGATTAATATACTTAAGTAGATACTGAATGTGCAACTGACTTACTTTTGCCGCCAAATATACGGAATCGGGTGCTTCGTTAAGAAACTTTTCAATATCAGATACTGTGAAAACCTTCGATTTTTTTGGTTGATGACCAGATGAGGCTCTTTTTAAAAATGCCACTAATTTAGGATAGGTATCGATATGTTTGTCTTTTTTCATCTTTATTGTTGCTTTTAGCATCGAATACGTACTCCATAGAGTGCTTGCTTTCTTGTTCTCGGATAATTCTATAAAATATGCCAGCAAAACGTTTTCTGAGAAAGTTTTGGCTCCTTTTGCTAGTCGCCACGTGTTGAACATATCGTACTGTTTTAAATACTTCTCGCGTGATTGTTGAGGGAGAAAGCTCATTTGCGCATTATTAACAGTTTCAGTCAATTCTGTTGGCGTCAAGCAAACTTCCTCGTCGCTAGAATCACTCATTTTAGTTTTTTCACTTGTTTTCAAGTTTCTTGTTTTTAATATACCTAAGGTTTAACAATGACGTGAAAAAATGCCGCGTAAAGAACCGCGTACAAAGCAAATTGAAAAAAGAACACCAAGAAGGTTCCGAGTCTGAGTTTTTAACAAATTAAAAAAAAGTTGTATGATATATTCGGCACCATAGAGGTAGCAGTAAATAGGTTTAATGTTTTTATTAATTCACAAACTTAGTGCACACGATGTTCTAAATTCAATTTACTTTATCCTCTAGAGAATAAAAACGGCTTTTCCACTCAGATACTGAAGATTAAAAATACTCTTTCCGAGATGGTGGGATGAAAAAGATTTTTGCATTTAACGTAGCGTGAAGTGTCCAAGTTTCCTTCATCTAAAGACCTGATCAAAGTTTGAGTCTCCTCGTCTCCTGTTTGCGCGATATGAGCCCAATTACGCGGTTTCTCAATGTTATTTACTGTAGGTACGGGATTACGGCTAATATAGTCTGCATGAGGTATCAAAACCCCTTTTCTGTATTGAATGATAAAGTTAAAATCATGTAGGTAAATCCACCACCTCGCTACCCTCGAAAGTAGATCTTTCTTATTTTGGGTGGCTTTTAAGGCATTGCAGTCCGTCACTATTTTGCTTAGAAATGGGCTTTACGAAGGTAGATAGGTAACTAACGAGGTTGTCAGGCGTCAGATTTGCATTAGTAGTAGTTGCTTTGATTTGAGGGTCTTTAATCCCTCTAATAACAATCGCCACTATCAACTCGTCTGATAGGCCTTTTACAATCCGTAAACGTAATAAACATCTACGTGCATATTCAACGTAGGTTGGGTAACTGTCTGAATCAGAACTCATTACTTCATACAAAATACCTGCCACATCAATTTTCTTGACGCAAAGTGATCTAAAATCTTTTTAAAAATTTCTCCACGAATGGTCATTTGTAACCCATTCACTGAGCCAAGTCTTAGCATCTCCCCTCAGACAGTTCCCAACGCGGGAAAGGCACTCAAATTCTGACCACTTATTTAAAATCTGAGCCCTATCAACCTCGTCAAACCACTGATCAACATCATGCACATTTGGGTCGAAATTAGAAATATAAAAATGATGAGTGCTTACAGACTTTAACGACTGTATTGCCTCCACTATTTTCTCCGTGGTTGCAGTCGAAATATCAGTAGCAATACCTGTAGTTTCCGGTGTAGCTATTACCCGTGAACGATCTTCTAAAGCCTTCAACCGCGAGACAATCGTCTCAAGCGATCGTCGGTAAAGCAGTGACGCGGGGCTTCGCGTCCTCACGCGGCTCCCACGACGGTCTCGTTCGCGCCTGGAACAGTGATCGCCATCCCGAGACTTGCTACGTGACCTTCTGCTCCGCATAGGGCGGTTACGAGATAGTTTAGAACGCGGGACACTTTTTGAACGAGAATGACTCTATCTATCCATTGCTAACTACCCGCTTTAATATAAAATTGAAAGTCTGAAAATTTATTTTAACTCGTGGGCGAATGAATCTTTATCCCACTTCTGATGTTAGGAATCAGAAGTGAAATAACTTAAAAAAATAATCGTTCTTTAATTCCTTTGAATCACAATTTACAAAAATTATAAAAATATTAGGAAAAGCCACTAAATATTAATCAAATAGAAATCACACAAGCCAAAAGGAATAATCGGTAAATTAACATGAATATAAACCAAAAATAAGCAAGCACACGATAATGGTCAGGTAGCACGTCCGTTCTGAGCGCCGTCCAAGCAAAAAAGGGGCCGTTGCAGCACCGCGCGCCTCCTTTTATAACCTTCCATCGGTTGACAGCTGATCGCCTGACGTCTTTAAGATGTCACCTCGTCTTCAGTTACCAACAATATATATATATACACAAAATAATATATTCATTATATTGTAATACATATATACAATATAATGATGATGTTTAAGGAAGAAAGAGGTAGTGTTTTTTATCACAGTTTTAAAAGTGGATAAAGATTGCGCACGCCTTATACGTGCAAGGCATTCCATAACCGTACTGCTTGTACTGTAAAAGATCATAAAAGCTGGTTGAATGCATCGGCTTCTCTAGTCTTAAGTTTTCTATCTGCTTATCATCCTTCTCCTACCCTTGTCCTAATTTCTTTGGGGTCGGCGCAACATACGTTCTTCTTCCACACTTCTCTATTAATCATCATTTTGGTAGTCACCCTCTTTCTACCCATATCATCTTTCACACAGTCCATCCATCGTTTCTTTGGCCTTTTCCTAGCCATCCAGATACATACTCAAAAATGTTCCCACAACATTTCCTCATTTCTCCGCATCACGTCATGTCGTTAAAGTCATTACAATTAAAAAATACTGAAAAGTTCACTCATTGACATTCTCCAATATTTTAATTGAAATGTTGACGTTTTTCGATGTCATGCCTTTTTTAATCAGTTTTAATATTGAGACCCCTTCGCGCCTCGGAAAGTACATTAAGCCGTACATTAAGCCGTTGTCATTCGTAGATCTTTGACAGCCGTTACGTGTCAGAAGACAACCAGTATTACGAAGGGGCATCGTGTTACCCAGTAACTGGGTTGTGGAGTATTCGGCTGGATCCGGTTCGACTGGAAGCCAACCCTAACATAGTTGGGAAAAGGGTAGGCAGATAATGACATTCTTTCAAAATAAAACGGATCGTGAATGTAATTCCTAAACCATTGCTTCATTTTTGAAAAAATCGTCTTTTCAACTACGTGAATAACGCAATAGGGGCGTGGCAGAACTGTCAAAATGAAAGGCGTTGAGATTACCCCGCGGTAATATAAAGACGAGACATTAATGTACCTAATCACGCGCTTTTTAGGGTTCCGTATCCGAACTGTGCTAAACGGACCCCTATTTAGAAAAGAAGAAAAATGCGTTTATTGCCTAACAAAATACAAATTATTATAATGCCATAATGGCACGGGGGGTAGGGGGCTTACCAAGCATCCGCCCTCTGTCCCATCCGTTCGTCCGTATGTCTGTCAGCGGGCTGTATCTCATGAACCGGAATAGGTAGACAGATGAAATTCTCACAGAATGTGTATTTCTATTGCCGCTATAATAAAAAATAAAAAAAGTTAATAATGAAAGCCCAATCTTCATGTGCTATTCCGACTCGCACTTGGCCGGTGTTTTGTCGACTATTTTCGAACTTAACCGAAGCCCAACTAGTTAATTTTGTCACCAGCTCAAAACTCGTTGGGTATCTATAAATGATAGTGACAACAGCCTTAAATACTCCTAATAGCCTTATTAGTGAGTATTTAAGGCCTAAGTGACCACTTAGGTCCATTTATGGTGTTACAGTACCTAAGATCTAATATTAATAATTAGGTAATCCCGTCCTATTTATTTTATACAAGCTGTTCGTACCTGGCGTGCCCTGGGGGAATTTCATACAAAAATACTATGCAAGTTTCCTACTTCACGGTGGATTTTCCAAAAAAAAAAATCTTTTATAAAAACCTTGTCAATTTTAATATATTTTTATTGCAATCCATGCCGGTGATAAGTATAAATAAATATAAACAATTATGGTCACTGTCGGGTACAGCAAAATTTTAAAGAAGAAGAGAGGAAGCTTTTTAATTACAAAAAAAAAAAGGCTTGCACTCCGGGAGTGCCGGCAGAAGTGAAAACTTGAATATTAAATGTTGTGCATTTTTATTATTTTGGAATAGAATAATTTTGCACCGGTCTACTCTCCCTCCGTCTTACGAATTTTCGATCAGGTCACCGTGTCCTGACGCGAGTTTAACATTTTATACCCATCACAAAAAAAGTGCACAACGCCGTTATAGAAGTTTTCACTTAAAAAAAAAACCTATATATCTGTTTTTTTACAGTATTAGTTAATATATTACTGCCGTGACAATTACAAACACAACAAAAAACAAATCGGTCGAGCCTTTCTCAAATGATGATAGTTCATACATGCGGCGATTGAATTTTGTTTATATAGTTATGGTAGATTCACAGCTGACAGTAAGTTTCATAATTATTATTCTGAATATTACGCCAATAACGAAGTACACAGAAAAATAAAAAGAATGGCATAGAGGGACCAAATTATTAATACAGGGTGTATCCGAAAGGTGTGATCAAAAATAAGGCTGTGGTACAGACGGACCATCGAACTGAACAACTCTCTACATACAAAAAATAAAAAAGTGGAAAAGTGTGTATGTGGTGGTGGGAATGTTTGGCGGATTGGAGTGGCTTGATGTACTGGCGTCTGTACTTTAATACTTTAATTGTTTAATTGCTGATTGTTCGTTTATATAATCGATATGTTAGGTATATATCTGTGTAGGCTTGTTATTAGCAACTTATATTATTTGTAATTAGTCTGTAAGCCGTCTTCAAAGTAATAAATAAATAAAACTTCAATACCTATTCAACTTTTTGTCCCGTACATTTCAGTCGAGTACGTATTGAAGTTTGGTGACGAGTGATTATTTTTTGAAGAATGTTCTGTTTGATGGTCTGTACCACACACCCTTAGTTTTTTCCACACTTATCTGATTCACCCTGTATTTATTTATAGTGTGAGTGTGTTAACTATCTATTTTTATTTAAATTCTAATATACCATTGTGAGAGAAATAAATAAAGAAATACCTTTAATTTGTGTGTCCCAGTTGTGTAACAAAACACCTATTGTTATCCCGAATAACACGAACAAACAAATTAACCCTTACTTACCGATTGATAAAGATTTTATAGTGTCCCCTTCCCGATAACCCTCCCTTCTATCTTTTATATTCAAAAACCTGCATTCAAGAAACTTCGCCAGCGAAAGGGTTAAAAAAACAAACTTAATTTTGCAGCTCCGGAAACATCTTCCTAAACAAAGCTCAACTGTAAAGTGTTTTCGTGAACGCACTCATAAGTTAGGTTTGCTCAATTTTTTACGTACATCCTTTCTTCTGGTTGAAAAGCATTTGTGTTACGCGAAATTAGACTTTGTTGAATTGAGATAAGCGTCACTGAATTTAACACCCATCGACACTGACAAATCAACCTTCTTATCATTGTTATAAGGTTGATTTTCGCGTGTTCCATGTTAATATTGTTGTTTTTTTTCGTTCGAAGTTTGCCCATTGTCTCCAAAGTGTTAGCGTATACAAAATCGTCGGTAAGTCTATATTTGAAGTTTCAACTACTTTTCTGTTATTTTGTTGTTAAATTGTTTGGTAAAACAATTTTACCGAAGTGAAATAGCTGAGCTTCCGTAAGCTCATTTCAGTGGAAAATACTGCTTCCTGGAAAATAATGATTTTTATTGATTTGCTTCCCTCAGACTGCCAAGTCACAGGTCTCGAGTTCGAACCCAAGGCACGCACCTCTGACTTTTCGGATTCATGTGCGCATTGTATACTTATCACTTGCTTCAAAAACGGTAAAGGAAAACATCGTGAGGAAACCGGCATGCCTGAGAGATATCTCTCGATGGCATGTAAAGCCAAGTCAGAGGCCCGTGGGCGGCTTTAAAACTCTGACACCAGGTTAGTCACTAACCACACGAAAAGAAGATAATTTTTACCATAGGGTATTTCCCACTGTTAGGAAAACGGTTTACGCCGATACTAACGCCGATATTAACGTGCTTTCCAAAGCACGGAGGGCTTTTGATAAGAAATGGTTGTCTCCCATCCTAAAACCGACCTCGGCAAGCGTTGCTTAACCTGAGCCAGAGCGACCCGTGTGGTATCATTTAGCCGACAGCATAGTACACTAAATCGCAAAAATTCCTGGTCGCTAATAAATGGCGTGATAGTTTCTTAATAAATGTGTAACTCTTTTTGTACACTTATATAACTTTATTTTTGTTGTCATATGACAATAAAAATAAATTATTCACTTCGCGGTAAATCTTAAAAAATAAAAGATTTTGGTCAATTTAATATTTTTTATTTCCTCCACGAGCCCGTATTCAGACGATGTGGCATGCTGTAAACCAAAATTTTAATATGATTTTGGTCTATGTTTGCTCATTCTTCCAATAGCCCATTCCTTAACTCGTGTAAGGTAACGGGAGCAGGAGAGCGTTGTCTCACGCCTCTCCCGAGCTCGTCCCATGCATGTTCTATGGGATTTAAGTCTGGGCTGCGAGCTGGCCACTCCATGCAGGTAATACCGACGTCTTGAATATACATATTGACCAAACGAGCAGTTTTTGATCGCGCATTATCGTGCATAAAAATGTAATTTGCACCCATATTCACTAAGAAAGGACCAGTATGCCTAAATGAGAATACTGGTCCTTCTTCGTATCTGACAGCAGTCAGAGAACCGTTTTCTATGATCACTAACTCCGTGCGATCCTCTGAAGATATCCCAACCCAAACCATTATTGATCCTCCACCGAATGGCACCTTTTCTTCAAAACACGCTTGATGATACCGTTCTCCTGGTCGTCTAAATACTCTTCGTCTCCCGTCGTGCGTAAATAAACAAAATCTGGAGTCATCGGAAAACATAACCTTGGACCAATCATCATCTGTCCATCGAATGTGTTCTCGAGCAAACCGTAACCTGGCAACTTGATGTTCTCTGAGCAGTTTGGCGCCGTTTGCTGGTCTATATGGCCTTATATTAGCTTCACGAAGACGTCGTAGAATCGTATCAGAGCTCACATTGTTGTGGTGAATTTCTTGAAGACTGTTTCGGACCTGAACAGCCGAGAGATGTCGATTTCTTAACATAGTGCTCACGATGAATAGGCTTTTTCGTGTAGTTGTGCACCTTGGCCTGCCATTTCCTGGTCTCCTGATGTTCATGCCGGTCTCTTGAATTGCTGGAGTACTCTTCGGACCGTTGATAAAGATACTACCTACTGTTCTAGCAGTGCTACTTCTTCCTTCTAATATATATTGCGCTGAATACTCTGGTCAATCCAGGGAATCATTTAGTACAGCTCGCTTTGAAACAAAAGCAGAAAAAAATATTAAGTTCCTAATTAAAAAAAAAAACAAAGAACAGTTTTATTTTTTTAATATGTTACTTGTACAAATGAAACCTCTTTAGAGATTTAGAACAAGCAGGTTACTAATCCTGCTTACTACATATTATTTATTCTAGCGATCTGGGTATAAAATTTATGGAGATATCACGGTTTTTATTAGCGACCTGGAATTGTTGCGATCCAGTGTATAACTCTTTAAGAAAAATGTATGTTACACATCTAAAAATTCACTCCATTTTCTATGGCCAATTTCCATTGTTTCTCATATCGTGGAAGTCAGGTAGTCTATAATTAAAAATGGACATTTAGCTAATAACACGTATTTGTACTTTCCCAGTAGCTACCGTGCCGCTGGGAATTTTCGCCAGTGGCCGACGTAAAAGTATTCTTTTGTGATTTCGCAGATATCAAAGTTGTGGGTACACTGAAAGATATAAGATGTTTTGGTATAATATTCCTTACAAGCTTTGTTTTGTGTCAAGTACTGTATATGTGTGATAACTTAATATGAATAAGATAGCATGAATAAATGTTATGGATGCATTTTTCCTATTTTTTGCGTACGCAAATACGCAAAAAATAACACGTCTTTAAACTAAAGTACCTACGTTAAGATGCTGACAAGAGCTAAAACGCGGTCACTATCAGACTGCATGGAAAATAAAGAAAAGTGCGATGACACATCGAACGCTAGTATATTTTTGCAAAATATGAAGCAATTATCTATTTACTCAAAAATGAGTTGAGCAATCGAAAATAAAAAACATCCAAGTTCTGCATTGAAATGGGACTTTCTTGTTATTAATTAAATACCAGCATACGTTGATATTTAATGCCTGACAGATATTTTGGATTGAAACTCAAGGTAAATGGTGTTTTGGTAACAAGCAAGTTCTGAGAAATATGTTCAAGATTAACTGTACATATTTTTTCCGTTACCACAAACTATAATATAGATTTTGCATTATTTTTTTTGACGTTTTTTAGGTATTTTGCTTCTTGTCAGTGCCTTCATTTTGTCATTCACTTTAACAAGAAATTGTTGGATAAATTCATTAATGCGAGATATAATAATTCAAGTTTCAAGTACTTACATTTAGTGACGCAATTTTCCATAAAAAGCCGACACACTCAAGAAATATATTACACATTGTTTCTTCTATCTTTAGTGCCTAACTATGTGTTATCTGTCAGTCAGTTACAGAACTGATAGATATTTATTTTTTGCGATAGCTTCTTTTAAACTTCGTGCAAAGTACTTACCGGTCAGAAAGTCGTTGGAACTGCGAAAAATCTCAAGCCAAGAGAAACACATTTTTTTTAACATAATACACAATTCAAATCATACTCTACAAAGGCGGACTTAATGCCTGAGGCATTTTCTACAAGTTATCTTAAGGCTAATACAGAGACAAAACATGGTAGGTGCAACATAAGGGATATACAGCTCGAATATAACTATAAAATACTAGAATAAATACTAATACATAATAATAACACCGGTAGAGTTTACTTTGCCTGAACAGGTCTAGGATGAGGAGCCAGACCAAGAGAGATACAGCAACCCACAGGGCAGCTAGTGGCGTGCTGTTGGGCAGTAGCGACCCCACGGACATTGTCTCCCGGGAGAAGTCTTGTTCCTCACCTCTGGTTTGCCTTTATTGGCCGGCTGGAGTGACCATTGACGAGGAACAGAGCACCCACTTCTTTCTCACGGCTTGAGTGGAGATTCGCAAGAGCAAACGTGCTCAGAGGAAGGCGAAGGAGTATTCCAGTAAGCGCTGGTAGGGATCTTGGCCATCTTCCGGGCTCTGGGATTGTTTTGATAGCCGTGGAATACTTATCCACTCCTCAAGAATCCAGGACATGTTGCCCCCTTGTCGCTGCGTCACTATGAGCTAGTGACAGTTTCCGGGGGCCTATTATTGAGAATGCAAGTCAGCCTCAGCCATTTTATCTGTGTATTACATAACATTGATCAGGCAGCGGATATAGGTAGTCCTTCCATAGTTCAAGGTAACCAATCCATTATAGCCACCCAAACTCATAGCCCAATATGTATTGTACTTGTGTGTGTAAGAAAGAAAATACATTTTCTTTTATTGTTTCTATGCTCTACAATAGTCCTGCACCAACCGGAGTTTGTCCTTGGATGGACTTGCATAGTGCATAAGGGAATAGTCGTCAATTGGTGCCTCATTTCATTTAAACGTCTAACGGACCTCTGTGAGTTGGCTTCGGCCCCTCGTGCGCCTTACAAAGGTCCGGGAACCCAGGATCCCGAGAAATTTCAAAGACATAATAATACAAGCCTAACATTGTCCCACTGCAGCGCAAAGGCCTCTTCTAATTCAGAGAAAACACGAGTATTAATAACCACGCTAGCTCAAGAACGGTTGTAGATTTCAGACTTAATTAAACTATAAGTCCAGGTTTCCTCACGTTTTTTACCTTCATCGATTTGAGTAAGTAATGTTCAAAATAAACTTAGAAAGTACTTAATGAATTAAAAAAACTCACAATAGTACTTGCACGGATTTCAACCCACAACACATAGTCAAAATCAAAGTCGAATAATTTATTTCAATTAGACACATAAAATGTACTTTTGAACGTCAAAATTTACAACAAAAAAAAAATTGTTTGTAGTCGGCCCTTCCAAAATGTAGTTTACGTATGGAGAAGAATTCACAAGAAACTTCAATAAACTGTACATATAGATACATACATAAACAAAATAAACTTTTCCAGGAGAAATAACTAACGGTTGAGGAGAAAACGATTCTAGCAAATATCACTGGTCTCGCTAGCTTTACTTACAGCACAGGCATTAATACTCTCCATTGTACTTCATACCTTTGTTTTGACATGGGAACTTTCCTAATGGGCGAGTCGTAACGTTTCCTATCATTCAAAGACAATAACACAGGTTTATGTTGTATCGCGTTGAAGCTATTCAACCGATATCATATTATGTTTAAATGTTTTGTTAGTAATATTATTTTAACATAACATGAGTAATCCCCGATGGAATTATATTAACAGAGGTTGGTTCACCCACATTTCATTAAAATCTCCAAAACGTATGAGTTCTTCTGAAATATATTTGTGAAGAATTGAGCTACATACCTTTGTACCTAATTTATTTTTGTTCCTATTAACAATACATACTCGTACATTATTGAAATAAATGATGAAATAATATTAAATAATTTCAAATGTAACATTGTACTGAAAAACAGATCGTTCAGGACGAACGAGATCTCTGGAAACATAACATCACGCCTGTTCTCCAAAAAATTAGGTAGTGGGTGCCTCTACCTAATCTTTTCACCAGTTATGTTTAAATCCCATGTAATATTCCTGAGGTGAGTCTATTTCCCTCAACCGGGGAGCACCCATTCAGACTCCAGGCTGCTACAGAGAAATTCCTGATGGCAAAACTCATTAACACTGCCCGACCTGGGGATCGAACCTCATGCTCAGTAGTGCGACCACTAAACCAACGAGGCAGTTTCATTATTATTTACGAATATAAATAACTAGTTTCTGTCCGCAACTTCGTCCGCGTGAAATTTCGGACCCTGAACCACCGCGTCACATGGCATCGCTTCGCGTCGCATCGCATCGCCTCGTCGCATCCCATCGTATCCATTACTTCGTTTTCGCTTACCGTTCCTACTGAATTGGTTTATTTTTGTGCGGCTCTTAAGGATTGAAGCGTGAAGTTACATAGCCTATATAACTCCTCAAGAATTGGGCTATCCAATGCAAAAAGAAGTTTTCAAATCCAACTGGCAGTAACGGAGATTACCCCTATATACAAACTTACAAACAACCAAACTTACAAACTTACTTACGCCGGGAGGGGACGCTCTAGGAGGACATATACTGACCTTATTGGTGATGTTCTTCAGAAAGGATACGTGCGTAGTACTCGCAACCGGCGTGCGTGTGTGACCAGATGTATGAACGTAAACGAGGCAAAAGGAGTATGTAAGGATCGTAGCAGGTGGCATTCTGTAGTTTCTGCCTACCCCAATGGGAAGAAGGCGTGAGTTTATGTATGTGTACAAACAAAGTATTACCCCTTTCTAATATTAGTTTATATAATGTTTACAAAGATGTAAATAAGTACAAAAATGTCAACGGTACCTTAAAGTTTATAAATAAAATAAATAAATATAAACTTTATTATCAGGCTTCAAAGGCCCATAGCGTGTTAGTATTACAAATTACTTAAATCTATGTTAGTAGGTATAACAATTACGCACACACACAATCATGTGGTTATAGAAGAGCTTATGCTATACTTTTGTAGCTAGCTTATTCTAGCTTATACTTTTGTAAAACATTAAAATTATAAAAGATATAAATATCTTTTATAATTTTAATGTTTTACAAAAGTAACATTTTACCGTAGTTCTCTTTGAGAGATCTTAATAAACTCGCTATCGTTTGTCCAAAGCACAGAAAAGCTGTAACGATTATTAGGCAAGATACGCTTTCAAAGAAAATCTATTACCTCTGGCTACCCCTTTTGTGCATTAGCGTTTGTGTCATGGATGATAGAAATATGGATACGAAAAATTGGTGTTGTTGTTAGAATACGATGTTTCATTTGTTTGAGAAATGGGTTGTTCTTATCCACGAATTTAAGATTCTAATCGGGTTTGCAAATTGTGGTTCTGGGTTTTAGTACTTTCAAATCTTAGTAATAGTTTTGGCTACTATATGAGCTGTTATCGTATCTCGTGTCGATACTAGAGAAGAAGACAGTAAAATTCATATGTTTTTCCGTTTTCTAAAAAATATATATTATGGCTCAGTATAATAAGTATACAAAGTGGGGGCAGTTTTTCAAACCAAATGGCCAAACGGTTCATAACTTAGACATAGGACATAATTATATCCACTGGAAGTCATATACAGAATCAGGCAATTCTATTTTTATTTAGATTAAAAACATCTAAATCTCAATAAATGTTAATTTCTCCGTTATACATAGATCTTCGTTGAGCAGTACGTCAACATAATTATTTTAAAAATACCATCCAACATTTCTATAATCCATGTCAAAACTAAACCGGGGTGCACACATTTAATTATTCTCCGGGTGAAATTATTTGACGCTTAGCCCGAGAACAAACGGTACCCAGAATTTAGTTCCAGCCTGAAATTTAAATATTTTAAAGCTCTTTTTTTTAACTGTTTTTCTTATCTGAAGTGTAGATGGGGCGTTAATTTAACGAAATTTGGAAGTTAGTTCTTGCTTTTTGCTAGATTTTTTCGAAAACAATAGAGGACTGATGAAGCTGGTGTGAAAATTTTAGTTTTCTGGAATAAACGTTTTTACGTAGATACGAGTACGTACTCGTATGAGTAGGTAGTTTAGTTTTAAAGTCTCCGTGTTTTGTTTTATTCTTTAGATTAACGCTACCGTTTCTAAGTACAGCAGAGATAGCCTAGTGGTGTGACCATCAAACAGTCATAGGTCTCGAGTTCGAACCCAATTCATGTGCGTATTATATAATTATCACTTGCTTAAAAAACGGTGAAGGAAAACAACGTGAAGAAACCGGCATGCCTGAGAGAAATTTTTCGACGGCATCTGAAGCCAAGTCAGAGGCCCATGGGCGATAAATTTATGAAATGAAATTATTTTAAATGTATTGTGTAAACAATTGTTGGCTAAGTTGAACAAATAAATAAAAACTCTGACACCGGCTTTGTCACTAACCACACTCAAAAGAAGAACAACTTGGTAACACCTACAACAAAAAACGTGTAAAATACGGAGCAAGTCAGACAACTTAGTTTAATTCACAAATAAAAGTGCAAACATAACAGGAATGCACCAGAAAATTGTGCAAAGGTATGGACGCACGAGAAAAAAGAAATAAAATGGCGCTCCACACATACTTGCAATAAAATAATTGTAAATTCTTTGTAGTAACGTTAGCAAATGAAATTAGTATGAATTTATCTCAATTGAAGTTGCTTTTTATCGAGTGGCTCGTGGCTAATTGATAACAGCCGCATGGGTCGATCGAAGGTTAAGCTATGCTTACCGCGGTCGATTCATGGATGGGTGACCATCCATTACATATCGACATCACTCCGTGCCTCGGAAACCACGTTAAACCGTTGATCTGCATGTCGATTCCCGTAACCACTTCACCGTGAAAACACGTGAAGTGAGCGTGGAGTGAGCTGTCAGTGTCATCTCACCCTGTTGGAATGACAACTCACTTCACCTAAGTTTTCACGGTGAGATGGTTACGGAATAGCACTGCTGTTGTTTGGAGTATCACACTCACTACACACCCTACTTTTCTGTCTAATTAATTATTTGTATTTTTAGTCTTAAATTGTTTTTATCTTTCTTCCCAACATTATCATTTATTATTATGTTTGTATACTTATACTTCTAGGCCTGTAACACAGGTATTCCTAGTACAGGCTCCAGTCTCCACGACATCAATGTATTTTTCTATATGCAGTTATGTATTGTACTGATTGTTTATTGTGGTGGACAAAATATTTTTTATTATTATTATTAGCTTTTAATCAGTTATCTCGGCTGTCATTCGTAAATGTTTCACATTCGTTACGGGTAGTCAGAAGCCCAAAAGTATGGCAACCAGTCTTACCAAGGGGTATCGTGTTACCCAGTAACTGGGTTGTGGAGGTCAGATAGGCGCTCCATGTAAAATATTGACATTCAGTTGCATCCAATTAGACTGGAAGCCGACCCCAACATAGTTGAGAAAAGGCTAGGCAGATTTATTGATGTGGATATGTCAGTTTAATATTAATGTATACACGTAAACTATCCGAAATAAATTCTCCAAATGATGGTGAAAAACGCATCAAAATCCGTTGCGTCTAGCAGAACACCGCGGTCACAGACAGACATGAGAAACAACTTTAATTTATTACATGTATAGAAGCGAGGTTATAACACTTATACAATATTCATACTATAGTTTAATTATTTCAGTAAGCTAACTTTATGTAATGTTATGAATGTAACTGTATGCATAAATGCCTGTAGAGAAAAGTCTTACGTCGCGTAGTCCCATTCTACAGCAATTCGAGAACGTATACATTCAAAGAAAACTTTGATAGTAACACAAAAATAAAATAAACATTTTCAGAGTCACAGAATGAGAGAAATGAAGAATTGCCGTTCAAGAATAAAAGAAATAGCTGTTCTGTCTTATATTTGTTCAAAAACTTTGAATTGGGCATTTCGCTTGTTTATTCTGCTGTCGGTACTCGCAAACACTGAGATATAAAGGTGAGTTCAGACGTAAAAGTCTTGATTTTGTAACTTGGTACGTACTTCCAATGTTAATACAGTGAAGTGAGTAGAATAATAGGAAACAGCTGCTTAACATCTTTAGAAGAATTTTAATCAGTTTCAACCTCTTAAAATGTAGAGCCAAGGTAATTATTTTTCAAGAAAATCGACTACCAACTGAAATTGTATTCTATTCTATTTTTCTTTATGGTAACGATGTCGACAATTCTGCCAGTGTCAGATGTGTTATGAGAAAACGTGCGAAGGAGGGAAACAATTAAAAATTGAAATCTAAATTAAAAAAGAACTTAAATTGTATGTTTATTCGAATTACAGATGTCATTCTTTGACAGCTGTATGAAATGGTTATAACATGGGTAAAAATTAACAATAAGTTCCTGTAAAGTTTGCTGTAAAAGGCGAGAATATTGTCGATCGAGACTTATGTGGGTGAAATCTTGCGGCGCTGCTAGTACATAAATACCTAATATTGTGAAAAGATTTATTAATTGTTTCATTAAAATACTATTGATTATCGATTTGTCATCAGACTTTAGTAATGAGATGTTACTATTTACTTTATGCATACGCTTATTTAATTCCTGTAGCATCATTTCAACAATTCTTATTTAAAAAAATGTTCTTTCGTTGGTATTGTACGTCGAATCGTTGAGCTCCATATGTTCTGAGTTGAGCTGCACGATTACTGACAAATGCGTGCTCTAACTGGACCACTCAAATCTGTGTCGTTCTTTCCCCAAAAGACCATTTCAGACACTAATCTACATGGTCATGATCTGACCAAGATTATGTCTGGACTAAAAAAGACTTTTACAAACACACACACACTGTTTTAAAGAAACTGTGACGTCTCAGTTTGTTTCGGTCTTTCTTCTCAGAGTTAGGAAACACTGAACTCATCTAGTTTTAAAAGATAAGTTATTTTTGATGTGTAAAGAGTTTTTTGAAAGCGATTAGCAGATAAAAATGTCATCATTTATCAAATGAGATACGGCTTCACTTTGATCAAGTTATGCAGGGAAAAGCGTCGATTCTATAGCATAACTCTTTATCTGACATTCCCAGTAGTCTTTACAATCGTGGTTGTAAATGGATTAAATACCAGTTACAGTACGCAGAACACTTTCAGACCGAAACCAATGATTCTGCTTTCAAAGGTAATTTTAGCTGATGTGATCAACATTTATTTACACAGATTTTCAGTAATTGAGGGTTTATAGTGGTTTTAATTCATCGAATGTCAAAAACCTTTAATACTCGAATAATTTTTAACCGACTTCAAAAAGTAGGAAGCTCTCAATTTGACTGCAGGTTTTTTTTTATGTTTGTTAAGCGATTACTCCGCCAATTATGAATTATTTTGATGATTCTTTTTTTGTTTGGTGCTCCCATAACTCTCTATGTTGTAGTATACATGTATGTAGTCTACGTGGATGATTTTATAGTTACTGTCACTGTTATTTACATAGCAGGTAGTGGTATTCGAATATGTGAAATAAAAACGTTTTGCAAAAAAAAAAACCTGCTTCAAAAAAATAAGTGAAGAATAACGTTGACATTTTGTGTTCTTTTTTTTTTGAAGGTTTTTTTTTCTGTATAAAGTTTTTACTCTTTGTAGTCTGAAACTTTCACTTTTATACCGACTTCAAATAATCAGGGACTTTTTCACTAAATTGTATTGATCATCTCAATATTGATCTGGCACAGTAAGTAAAAAATATCTGAATAATTTAATAATAATTATGATTCCTAGATATTTTCCGTAAAAAGTGTTAGGTAAGTATTAAACTACGGATTATGAATTGAACTTGCAACACTGTTAGCTTCCATATTCCACGCGAGTACTAACTGAGCATCATAATGCTCGCACCCTAACACAGTGTTACGGATTGCTCCTAAAGGATGAGGTAATCATGTCAAAGTGGAGAAATTCCTCACATACTCGCTAGTATTTAGCTTACATAGAGGGTAGGCAGACAATGTTTATTGTTGTATTTACCAGTTATTTTGGTTCAAATGATCGTTAATATTGGTTAGAAAAATATGCTCTGTGTAAAATGTTGAAATAGAAAGAAAAATAGGTTTAATAAAGTCTGAAAGTCTGACAACCATTCTTACCGGGGGGTATCGTATTACCCAGTTACTGGGTTGTGGAGGTCAGATAGGCAGTCGCTCCATGTAAAATACTGGTACCTATTCAGCTGCATCCGGTTAGACTGGAAGACGACCCATTGGGCACGCCACTATTGCGGCGATAAGTCCCCTCTTTGAGGAGTGGCTAGAGAGGTGCCACGGCGTCCTCACCTTCCGCCTGACGCAGGTCCTCACCGGACACGGTTGTTTTGGGAGGTTTCTGTTTCAAATAAGGCGGGAGGAAACGCCCGGGTGTCATCACTGCATGAATCACCTGGAGGACACGGTGGAGCATACGGTGGAAACCTGCCCGGCTTGGGCAGAGCACCACCGTATCCTCGTGGAGAGCGATCGGTGGCGGGGATCTCTTGCGCCCGGCCTTGGTCGAGGCCATTTCTTCTGCAAAGCAGTAATGCTCGCAAGGGAGGAGGCGGAACGCGTGAGGGAGAGGCAAAATTCGCGCGCTCACGCCCCTACCCGCCGCAGGAGGAGGGGCGCCCTGGGCGTCGGGAATCGCAGGCCGATTCCCGGCCACCATAGGCGCGGGCTTGCGGATGGTGAGCAATGGGTAGCTCGCCGTGCGGTAAGGACCAGGCCCGGGTCGACGGCGCGTTGTGTTCCACGCGCGCCTCAAAGAGATGTCAGCAATTGAAGGGGTCCAATGAGACCGATTCCTGCTGGGGTTGCGGGAAAGTCCGAAAAGGATAACGTGGCCCCCGGCAACGTACAGGCAACTGAAGGAACACGAGTGGGTTTTAGTCAGTAAGAGTCTGACTCGCCCTCCCGCTCCGCCCAGAAATAAACATAATGAGTAAACCTGAATTTCATTATCAGGCTATAATGTTCCCACTGCTGGGACTAGGCCTCCTCAAGGTGAGGAGTGAGCCGTAATCCACCACGCGGGTTGGTAGATGTCCCATGTCTTCGAATTTTTGGTTCAGAACAGGTTTCCTCACGATGTTTTCGTTCACCGTTGTGAGAGCAGTGGTGATGAAATTTTTTACACAAAGTAAAGGGCCTAGCTGGGTTTGAACTCACGATCTACAAGTCTTAAGTCTGGGCCGTTACCCCTGGGCCACCACTGCTCCAAACTTGAATAGTCAGAAATCGTCGACAAACAGCAAGCGTGGTGATCAAATGCTCGTTCCTTTTCTACATTTATTGGCAGTACTCTAACCATAACTAAATTTTATTTATCTACTAGCTGCACCCGACAGCATGCGTTGCAATGCCACTTGTTTATAAAGTTTTTTGGGCCAGAAACCCTCGCGGGCGTCCTCAGAACGCCCTAACAAAATTAAAAAAAAAACGATCCAGCCCTTTCGGAGTCCATAGAGGACAAAGAAACATATAAACATTGATTTTTATTTATTAAAGATTGAATATGGATTACCAACGAATGCTACAAGATAAAAATGTTAAAATACGAGTATGATACGATACCTTGCACATTCAGTTATAGTTTTTTCACGTAACAAAATAATATTAGAAACTCTCCCAAAAAAAACCACACTCGATTTAAAAACGCTCTAACACACAGACCGACACATACCTAGAGGTTCATAAAATGAAATTTTACCTCACACTTCAGCAGTGGTACACTTATAACCCGTCATAATTCTCCATACGCAGGTATAGCAAACCTTTTTGACGCGTTTTTAAGCCGTAAACTACCTGAGACAGCTAATATCCCCATTGTAGGGGTGAAGTATATATGTGTGGCTGAGTACCTACCTGAAGTCTTGCGCATCTGCTTGCAGGTATCAAAGCTGGTAGCAACTAGCAAGTTATTTCATATAAGTATAGGTAAGGAGGAGTGGTGCAGGAGGCATAGACTAAGTTGGATCACAGAGGGGTTGAATTTTAATAGTGATATTTTATTTTATTTATCTTTCTTACTCCATAAAAAAAAAAAAATACAATAAAAGAAACAAGGATTTGAATATGGAATAGTCCCCGATTCCATATTCAAATCCTTGTTTCTAATTGGCGTTATTTCCACATAATCAAATGTCAACTTCATCCAAGCGTAAATTAATTTGATTACAGAATGAGTAATATTGAAAACGTCATCAATCAATCTGAAGGTGTAGCGCAAACTGAATGAGTAGTAATAACACAGACCGGGACAGAGTGGACTGTCCTTATATAATTCACTACTGTCAGTTACATGTGTCACCGTACTCGTATTGTGTTGGTTTGGCACCCGACGAATGTTCTTGAGTATCATCAGTATACATAATTATATCAAGGGTAGACTCAAATCAGACATGCAAAGATAGAAAAGAAAGAAAAAAACGTCAGCACAGACATTCAAACATCAAGCATACTCGTAGGTACAAGTACATCAGTTTCGTTATTGATTTGAACCCTCTAACCGTCCCAGGTTCTTTTATAGCCTACGAATTGAAAATCTTTTCTTTTTTATAGTCGATTAAAAACCACACTGCTTCAAAAACAAACATTCCTCACAGAGGCTCCATAAAAACCTTTCCAACAGCACGTTCTTTGCCTACCCTACATAGTCTATGCGACTGCTCTCCCTCAAACAAAACGGAATTCCGTTGCAGACGGACGCTAGTTTAAGGAAGGAGCTACTAGTACAAAGGGGTGAGAATTAACCCCCACTGTTTGCCAAGTACCCACACAACCTGTACACCCGTATATACAGCGAACAGTGAACACCCTGTGTAGTGTAGGTAGTGGAACATCCTGTGTAGTCTCAAGTGAAAATGTTTGAGTGTTGCTAGTCTTTTTAAATTACGTGCGAAATGAAGCTGTATTTAATGTAACATCACGCCTGTATTTGCCAAAGGGGTAAACGGTGGTGTATCGTACAACCACTTTTCGCCAGTTATGTTTAAGACCAATGTAGTAATTACAGCCTAATACGAGCCTATTACTGTCCCACTGCAGGGAAGGCCTCTTATATAAGTGTAAAAGTGATTCCAATATCCTATTTACAGAATAAACAATTTCATTTAATTTCATAATGCTGGGGTCGCTCCTGCCTTTATCGTGACAAAGCAATGCGTGCCAAAACTTCTTATGTTCTCGCTAAAAAGTTATCGAGCTACGAAATGACCAACGCTAGTCCGACCACGCGCCACGCTAATTAGCGTGCTAGAACCCTTTCTTTTACCGCCACCCGGGTGATAAGTGCGACGCAATACGAAATATCGTGACGATCGCCGATAGAGGTTGGTCACATCTGCGTGTATCGTATCACTGTGCGAAGCTTTGTCACGATAGACGCAGGTGCGGCTCCAGCATCACACAGAAGGCAAGAACATTGATCACCACGCTTGCTCAAGACGGGTTGGCGCACAGGTTCTGGTTTCCTCACTATGTTTTTCCTTCAAGGTTGTCATTTAAAGAAAAAAATTGTGAGGAAATCTGGACCTGTAATGTCTCAGATAAACTCAGAAAGTACGTAATTAATTGAAAAGTCACATTGATACTTGAACGGATTTTAGTACACTTATAATATTATAGGGGTTAAATTATGAAATTGCTGTTTTATTGTAATAGGTACTGAGATTTTTGAGTGAAACTTTTTTCCCATGGTACATAAGAAGTTCTTCTTTTAAAAAATGTGCAATATTCAATTATCGACTTTCAGTGTTTTTTTTATTCAGCTTAGGCAAGAAAGATGGAAACTTCGAAAATTCAAGTTATTTTTTAATACGAGTTCCAACGCGCAACCAAGCTCGCAATATCAATGTTGCGTTTGGAGAGGGGACTGCTAATGAACGCACCGTGCGAGTTTGGTTTAAACGCTTTCGTGATGGAAACTTGGATTTGAAGAACGAACCACGTGGAAGAGCGCTTACACAGGTGAATAACAATGAATTGAAAGAGATGGTGGAAGCCGATCCGAGCCAAACTACCCAGGAATTAGCGGCATGGTTTAACGTTACCTTACCAACAATATTGACTCATTTGCGTCAAATCAATAAAATAAAAAAATATGTGAAATGGGTGCCTCATGATTTGACTGATCTGCAGAAAGAAACGCGTGTTGAAACTTGTGTTGCCTTGTTGAATCGATACAGAAATGAAGGAATATTGGATCGAATTGTGACATGTGATGAAAAATGGATTCTTTACGATAGCCGTAAGCGATAAATGCAATGGCTGACCCCAGGTCAAACGCCGCAAGAGTGTCCTGAGGCAAAGCTTACCAATAAAAAGCTAATGGTAACTGTTTGGGTGTCTCAGCATGGTGTTATTCACTATAGCTTTTTCCGATCTGGTCAAGCAATAACGGCAGATGTCTACTGCGCCGAACTCCGAACAATGATAGCAAAACTAGTAGTGAAACAGCCCCGACTCATGAATCGATCTTCACCATTATTTTGCTCCATGATAACGCGAGACCTCATACAGCACGAGAAACCGTTTTAACTCTACAGGAACTGCAATTAGAAACCATTCGTCACAATCCGTATTCGCCAGACCTTGCTCCAACGGACTACTATTTTTTTTTGTGATTTATACTATTTTCTACGTGACAAAAAGGTTTCTTCTCGGGAGGCAGTACAAAATGCTTTCACACAGTTTGTCGAATCTAGATCACGAGAGTTCTATCGCAAAGACATAAATGGCCTTCCTATTAGATGGCAACAATGTATAGATAATAATGGTAATTATTTTGATTCAATAAATATGTTAAATTAAAAAAAAAACTAATTTCAATTTTTCAGTACAAATCGGCAATTTCATACTTTAAATTTTAAGTACCATGTAATAAACACATGTAGGTACACATTCAGACTCCGTGCTGCTACTAAAGAGTAACTAATGAGAATGAAATCTCTCAAAATGTTCTATTTCAGCCAAAATTACTTATTTGCTTGCAACTTACATTTTAAGACAATGATCCGAAATAGACAGATAGATTGACGATTGAATCTAGAAACTCTAAACATCTTCATCTTAACCGCAGAAAAATTAGCTCATGTAAAGTTTACGATTTTTAATATCGATTAATAAAAAGTAAATGTATAATATTAAATAAACCGAATAACGGTAGGTTTAATCGATTTGAATAATCATTAGAATGGATATGAGTTGGCAACACTCGTCGACCACAGGGGATTCTAATCTTGACGGTCATGTTTGTATTTTGCTATGTAACATTAGTAGTGCAATAAAATAGTTATTATAACATAGTGACCTGAATTTTACCACACTCTAAGCACAGACGTCAAATTTCTTTAATAGATTTTCAACTTTATCACTGAAGTATAAGGTTCAAAGTTGATTGGGAAAATTTGAGTTTCGAGTAGGTTGACGTGCTGGCGTCTGTACCATGCTAAAAATCCAGCCAGTCAGCAAGGTGTAGTTCAAGTATCGTTATGTACCTACGTCAATCAACTCGGCCTATCGCAGTCCACTGCTGGACACACAGACCTCTTCCAGGATGAGCTACAACACCCTTTCCTCCGTTTTCCGCAACCAGTCTGTCCCAACCACCTTCTTAGGGTTGTCAGTCCATCTAGCTGGGGGGCGTCCCACACAACGCTAATACGCGGTCTCCACTCCAGAACTCGTAGGGACACTCGCTGCAGGACTGGAGTTAAAAGAAGTTAATTAGAGACACTTGCTTATTTACTGCCTCATTGGTCTAGTGGTCGCACAATAGCTACTGCTGAGCATGAGGTCCTGGGTTTGATTCCTAGGTAGGACAAAGTGTTATTGGGTTTTTCCATTGGAAATTTCTCAGTAAAAACCCGGAGTCTGCATTTGTGGTTCTTAAACATAACTGGCGAAATGTGGGTATACATGGGTACACCTAGCAGCGGTGGCCCAGTGGTGGCGGGCCCGACTTACGAACAGTAAGCCGTGGCCTCTAACCCAGACAGGCACTTTACTTTGTGTAAATAATCTTATCACCACTGCTCTCAAAACGGTGAAGGAAAACATCGTGAGGAAACCGGCATGTCCTAGAACCAAAAATTCGAAGACTGTGACATCTACCAATCCGCACTGGGCACGCGTGGTGGATTATAGCCCACTCCCTCTCATTGAGAGGAGGCTGTGTCCCTGCAGTGGGAACGTTATATAGGCTGATGATGAATGATGGGTACACCTCTGCCAAACCCTTCGGGGAATACAGGCGTGATGTTATGTTATGCTTATTAACAGTCATTACTGGATAACCAATACGTACTTAGTATTAATTATATAATACTAATGTATGATATGCAAATCTTCAGATTCATTATGGCATAACGTAGGTAGTGCAAGGAATAAGTAATGAGCGATTTCATATTTTTGAAAACGATTTCCATTTATTTGGGTATCGAATCTCATGTTCACTTAAACAGGGCTATTTTAAAATGGCTATCTAAACTCCGCAGATGCAATAAGTATCGATATATAAAGACGATAAAACAGTTTTTCTCAACTCATACTTCAAGTACCTACACTAATAGGCTTAATAGCGGTCGTTGACCTCGCAAAAAAAACCATCAACTCTTTACGCATAGAAGCGCCAAGCCAATGGAAACCTAATGTCATGGTTGATGGCATGGATGATTGCAAATCAAGAAAACATGATTGAAGTTATATATAAATAAATGAAAAAATAAATAGTGTTTTATTGCAGGCAAACTACCCATACACAATTTTTTTATAAATAGTAAAAACACTAAAAATTTAATCATGACAAAAAAACATAACATAGTCTTTCGTTATTTTTAGGGTTCCGTACCCGAAGGGTGAAACAGGACCCTATTACTAAGACTCCGCTGTCTGTCTGTCACCAGGCTGTATCTCATGAACCGTGATAGTTAGATAGTTGAAATTTTCACAGATGATGTATTTCTGTTGCCACTATAAGAAAAAATAATAAAAACATAGTAAAATAAATAAAAAAAATTTTTTTGCCGTTTTTATAGATAATGGTACGGAACCCTTCCTGCGTGAGTTCGACTCGCACTTGGCCGGTTTTTATTTATTCTCGTTTAGGTGAACAGAAATCCAGTGCACAAATATGTATGTATGTAGAGTATTGTGAGATAAGCGACAGTCGAGTAGTTGTTTAATTTTGTTTTCTGTACCTTTGTCCTTATCTTTAACTAATGTAATTGGCCTTGGCCGTTTTTTTTATGTTATAATGAAAAAATAAATAAATGAAAATAAGTATTCATTTTATAATAATTATGCACTTTATTTGTGCAGAATACTTTTTCTCTTTCGTTTCTCTTTCTTTGACTTTCTGCCTACCTCCATGACAGAAACAGCGTGGTTATATGTATGCACCGGCCCCCTTCTACCATCGGACATTTAGACGCACTGCAAGTTACCATCCCTACCTAGTTGATATTCCACCAACTCGCACTAAGCGTTTTCAAACATCTTTTATAATGCGCACAGCAAAGGAGTGGAACTCTCTGCCTGCGTCTGTGTTTCCGAACGCATACAACCCGAATTTATTCAAAGTTAGAGTGAACAGGCTTCTTCTGGGTAAGCTCACTCCATCTATCGTCGACTTTGTCTCTGTCACCTCTGACTTAGACTAGAGTCAAGAGCAAATCCATCGTAAAATAAAAAAAGGAAAAAGATTAATAAACCGCTGAGATCTTATGACACGTTCTAAAGACTTGCTCAAGTAGGTATCAAGCTATAGATAATTGATATCCATTTCATAACGTATGAATAAATGATTACCTATTTCGTTGTATGATAGTATTCTAGGAAGAAGTGTTGAAAGCTTGTCTGCACTAACGTCATCACTATACATACATGTCATAAAACAAAGCCCCCAGCTCCGCCTGTCTGTCTAAACGTGGTAAACTCAAAAACTACTAAACGAATTTTCATACGGTTTAAATATAACGTAAATTGGCTGAAATATAACGGTAATTGTTGAAGATGTCGGAAAAAAATTGGGGTCTCGATTTGGGCCTGATTAATGAGCCGTTAGTCCCGGCTGTCATTCGTGGATCTTTGACAGTCGTTACACGTGGAAGCCCAAAAGTCTGACAGCCAAGGAGATCGTGTTACCAGGTAACTGGGTTGTTTAGGTCAGGTATTCAGCTGCATCCGGTTAGACTGGAAGTCTACCTCAAGATCGTTGGAAAAAGGCTAGGCAAATGATGATCAGGTTAGCTATTATGACTTAATACATAGCTGGCGGATTGTGACTTCTTTACACTCCTGCCTAACCCTTTGGAGAACACAGCTGTGATGTTATATGCCTAGGTAGTGATCGCAATTTACATAGCTCCTTTAATCTAGCGGTGGTTAGTTATTCACGAGCCTCATTTCCAGTAAACTAATCAACTTATATGGGCATAAATTAGTTTCAACAGCATGCATAGAATTACTATTTCGATATGATGTAGTTTTTAGGGTTCAGTAGCCCCCGGGGGTGCGGCGAATGTAGTAAGTAGGCAAGTATCTCCCGGCCCTCCAACACATGGTAGTAGTACGAACAGTGAGGCTTTAGTAGGTATTAGTCCGACATATACCCTCGAGGGTATCCATGTGAGTTCTACAAGGAAAAAGCTATATTGATGAAAATTCGAAAGAATTCTGTGCAAAATATTGTAGTGAAATTATGAAAGAAATAATTAGGAGTTGCACTCCCCATAAAAAATCAATACACATAAGAGTATGGAATATCGTTGGATACCATAATTAAAAAAAGATTATGATAATATAGTTTGTGAGATATCGGATGTTTTCGGTTGCAGCCGCAGAAATAACTTTGTTTTTTGAAGTTTTCTCCTTAAGAATCGATTTTCATATAAGAACCCCTGGTATGGAAATTTTATGAGGAGTGATTTATACAAGCGCTAACTTGTTTTATTCGTAATTAAAAAGTTTTTTTTTTTTAACACATTTGTTTTTTTTTTTTAAGGTTGTGTTTATTTACCCTCTTTGCCAATTGCATATTCAAAGACAATATTAAGGTAATTTTTAATGATATTTTTTTATGATAATTTTTTGTTTTTCCTACCTACTTATTTATTGTATTTTTTGTTTATAGGTATTTTGCTTAAAATAAAACACTATTTATTTATTTTATTTAATATATTATATTAAGGATTTAAACTCCAGCCGTGCGTCTTAGCTCACACACACACATTTTTTTATAGATTTTTCAAGAAATACTATGAAAAAAAAAACTCATTCTTGCGGTCGGTTAAATAATAAAATAAAAATAAAATCTGTGCATGGGTAAACATTCACAAGAACTAAGGAACCCTTCACTGTTCGTGGTTCGTCACGCACTTGACGCACTGGAATTGGTTTTCCTGATCAGGAAGAAATTCCTGCGATAGGGCAAGGCAACATGTGACGATAAAAATTCTTCTTTAATGATAATTAGGTTTACTTATACTGCACAGCTGGATATACCTGTTATACTTTAATGTTAATTAATAATTTGTTTCTAGCTCGTTGGTCTAATGGTCGCGAGGTGCGACTACTACTGCAGAGTATTGGGTCCTGGGTTCGATGTCCAGGTCAAGCAAAGTGTTCTTTAGGAATTTCTCAGTAGCAACCCGGAGTCTGGATCGTGTCTGGCAATAAACTCGTTAATTATTTATTTAAAGGGCCTGGAAGGGAAATGGATATAGGTTACCATAAGACTGAAACACAACTGGCAATTATGGATGTACTTTTAATGGTACACCTCTGCTTATCCCGCCGTGGAACACAGGCGTGATGTTTTGCTTAAGTTTTTGATGTTATGTTTTAAAAACCAAGTGCAAGTCGGACTCGCACGCAAAGGGTTCCCACCACAGAACAGATAAAAGAGGTTCCCACCGTACAATATTTAGCAAAAAACGCTGAATAACACACGTCTCTTGTATGGTATCATACTATAATATATATAATAATATTAGGCGAAAGTTTGTGAGTGTGTATGTTTGTCTCTTCTTCACGCTAAAACTACTGAACGTATTTGGATACAATTTGGTACACAGATAGCTTATAACCTGGATTAACACATAGGATACTTTTTATCCCGATATTCCCACGGGATCGAGACTTATGCGGGTGAAACCGCGGGGCGCAGCTAGTAGTAAAATAAAGTTAAAATTAAGGGTCCCTTTAATTTTTAAATTTATTTTTAATATTTGTTATAGCGGCAATAAAAATATATAATCTGTGAACTTTCAACTATTTGCCTATTACGGTTCATGAGACACCGCTGACAGACCGACGGACAACGGAGGCTTAGTACTAGGGTTCCGTTTGGTACCCTTCGGTTAGGGGACCCTAAGAATGTGACTGATGCGAGTAGGTATCAAGTGTTGTGACGAAATCACGGTGAGGCCTAGTTTCATAGAAACCTGCGTTATTCTAAGTTGATACATTTAAGCTTCAATTCTGCCTACCCTTTTAAGAAATTAAGTCTGCTACTGTTCACAAACGACAGATGACTGCAAATGTCTTTAAACAAAACATTATAACTTACCTTTTTATTCACTTGACACCTTGCATCCATATCATCTCATTCCCTACCTTAATATCAAAGAGATACGGTTCTAAATCCCATGGTAAAGAGTACAGAGTTGTTTTAAGCAGTACTTTGACATTTAGGGCAGATGTCAGGTAAATTGTTATGACTGTCTCTAAAAACACGGTTATGGTTATCATCATTTACTTCAAGAAACAGGCTAAGATGGCATGCATCTGCTTAATGTAACTATTATTATGTATAGTTAAAACGTTGTGGTCCAGAAGTTAAGAGGCTCTGTTCTTGAGAACAGGGTTGTGGGTTTGAGACCTGGCTTGTACCTATTTGACTTTTTCATTACCTACTTATGTGTTTTCTGATCACAGAAGGTAAAGGCAAATAACGTGAGGAAAGTGGACTTTAAAAATTAAACTTAAGGCGACGATAACCGACATTTAATGATTTGATAAGATCACGTCTAAACGAGGAGTGTTAATGATTTGGAAAAAATATATGTTAAATTACATTATTTTCTAAATAAAATAATATATGTATATTTTAGATTATGTTTATATTACATAGTGAAATTAATTTATAAAGTTATATCTAACGCGGATAAAAAACTGAGAATCACGCAAAAGCTAACACGCGTATTTTTTTCTGAAACCTACACCATTTTAAATAGAAAATAATTATTGATCTTTTAGTATACGTGTTTTATTAAAATACCTTTTGTATTACGTATAATAAATTAATAATGCCTTATTTGGTACAGCGCTCCTTGATGGGCGAGTCCTATTACTGGCTGGACGTACGACGCGTTGCGTGAGCTCAGTACAGAACACGCAAGCTAACCACTTGCAAGCAACACTATGCCAGTGCCCATGCACTGGCATATATCTGCGTCTTGAGATGCGGCAAAAAGCAAATCTTTAGGTATTGCATGAGTGGTTGTAAAGGGCATCGCCCGTTTGGTTTGAGTTGAATCTCGTGTCCACCAATAATATGAAAGTTATTTCGCAGTTATAATTACACCAATAACAGTTTAACATATTTCTTTAGTGGATTTCCTTTTTACATTTACAAGAATAGTTGTCGGTCAAAATATTGAGCATTGCGAGACGAAATTTTTTTTCGTGTTATGTCTTGCGATTTTTTGCATAGGTTCTAGATCATTTCTATAAAATATATTTGTTTAGTCTTTTTTAAACATTTGATTATACACAGCTTTTTTAAACTTGTAATATGTAGCAATACAGCCGACTGTGCGACGAAAAAGGGGACGTTTTACGGTGTCCCTGTTTGGACAGCGCCTTAACATGACATCGATACTGTATTCCCCGAAGAGGCAGATAAGAGGCAGAGAGTACACCCACATCTCGACAGTTGTGTTTATGTTTCAAGTCTATTTCCATTAACTGGTCACAAATCCAGACTGCCGGCTGTTACTAAGAAACTTGATGTCTACTCCGCTCCGTCCAGCTCAGCTCATCTCTAATCCTCAACTAGCTTTAACGCAGAGAATTCCGGAGCATTTACTTGAAAATTAATTGGATTTTTACCACCCTTTGTTATTGTCAAGACTCCATCTTTTTTTTAGTTTAATTAAGTTCTTTAAGACAAGGGTATGTCTGTGAAGAAAGTATTTTTTCAGCTGTTTCTTTATTTCTGATTCAGGAAGGATTTTTCAGAGGAGCGAAGGAATTATTCGTTTTGGATTCGTGTTTTCAATTTTTAAAGAAGAGTATTTTTTTATGGCTGTCTTTTGCCCGAGACTTCGACGGCATGTATTTTGTATTTTATTATTTTTTCATACAAAATTTCCGGGATGAAAGTAGCCTATGTTTTTTCGAGGTCCCGAGCTAGCTATCTGTAAAATTTCATAACGATCGGTACATTGGTTAAGGCTTGAAAAGGTAACAGACTGACAGAAACCCTTGCGCATTCGTAACATAACATATTAGTAATATATGTTTCTATCTAGCTGGCCCCCTGAGCCACAGCAATGAAACCAATGTAGACTGTTGGCATAATAAACGTACATGTCTAATCGAACGAAAACATTCAATGTACCTCCGCCACTCAGTCAGAAATGGCATTTAATTTCGGTTTCTATCTAGTGGGGCCCTTCGTTATTCTATTGATTAGAGACTTTATTTTTGATTATACGTTCAGCTAATAGTCTACATCGGATTCGTTGCTGTGGCTCAGGGGGCCCAGCTAGATAGAATCATATATTACTAATTAGTATTAGTAGGTATAGTATTAGTATTGTTTCTTGTTTAAATAAAAAGTTGCTTCTCATTAACTATGTGTTTATGAATCTGTTAGTATTTTTTTAAATATAATTATATTTTCTCGGTAGAATCAAACACACAGCGCAGCTCACATTTATTTCAGGTGTCCTCGGACTAACCTTCCATGACACAACGTACAACCTTCACAGGCTAAAATACTACGTGGAATAATAAAATAGGTCCCACCAATAACGATAGACGATGCCCGGTTGTACAAAACAACAAAAAAACATTTTTATTCATACATGGATTTTTATGAATTTTCAAATTATTATTATAGCAACAAAAATTTAAATTTCACAATTTGTAAATTAAACTGGTTAATCCTAATCCAAATGTGTAAGTGAGTTGGTTTGTTTGTTACGCTTTCACGCTATAACGGCTGAACGGATTTGGATAAAATTTGGCACATGGGTAGACCATGACCTGGATTGGGACATAGCATAAATTTTATCCCGAGATTTCCACGGGATCGAGACTTATGCGGGCGAAACCGCGGGGCGCAACCAGTAAAGTTTTTATTTAACTTTGCCCTGCACTACGAATTTCTCCTATATTGTGGGTGCGTTTACAAAAGGTCATTCAAATATTTGTTCCGTGCGGGAATCGACCCCGCAACAATAATATATTATGCTATCACTGCTGGCCAAGCGTGACACGATACTCATAGCTACATATTATACACTCTTAACATAAGCATGTCGGTAATGCGAACCCGTAAAATATTCCCCCACCAAAAATCGCTAAAAGCGCCTAAAGAAATTGTCACTTCAAAAACAAAAACGCGTGTATTTGAGAAGCTTAGGGGTGTCATTTTCCGATCGAGCTCCATCTTAAAACTATCCTCGACCCGACACTGATGACTCGTGCCAATACGACAAAACAGCCTTGTAAACAAGCCATATGTTTGAAACACCTGTAAGGTCACTACAACAATTTTAACAAGGATATATAAACATATGACAAAAAACCTTATCATTACACTGTCAACACCAGCTGTAGGCTTGATAGTTATTAAGTCTAGGTATACCTAGGATGTGTCCTAGGTTACCTATCTCATCTTAGTACCAGGTGATGTTGTAAGAACTAATTAGGTTTTTGTGGCGTTTAACGGTACTTTAGATGCTAGGTGTGGTGTGGTGCGTCGCATGAGCGCTAGCGATTTGGTCTGTTCGTTTTACTAACTGAAGAGTACGTAATACCTCAGCTCAAATTCACTCCTTATCTCGCTCGCACGATACTGCTCGCGGACTGAGTGAGAGCGGGCTGATCGGTGAAGAGAAGGTTCTTAGGCGCCAATAGTTCAAGTAATTTCTTTTTACGGAAAAAATAAAAGCAATAATACTGCCTCGTTGGTCTAGTGGTCACAAGCGCTACTGCTGAACATGAGGTCCTGGGTTCAATTCCCAGGTCGGGCAATGTGTCATTGGGTTTTTTTCTGGAATTTCTCAGTAGCCGCCCGGAGTCTGTTGATGGCAATAGGCTCGCCCCCTATTGCATGGGAGTTAAACATAATTGGCGAAATGTGGATTTACTATAGGTACACCTCTGCCCAAGCTTTCGGGGAAACAAGGTGTGATGTTATGTTATAAAAGCAATAAAAAAGAACTCGACGTCTAAACGATCAGTTTCAAAGAGGCGTCACTGAAAAACTCTGCGACGATATTGTACATAATTATACACAGAAAGAAAACAGAACAAAATTATAGAATTTTGTGCCTTTTCGAAGATCGTTCTTTTGAGCAAAATCGGAACTAACGAACAGCGCCCTCCCGTCAACGTCATACAAGCGTCTAAACATCCTAGTAGCAGTGTAGGTACAGTGCGTGTGCTTTATAGTTCAGTTAGTATGCAAAGCTTTATGATCTAATTTAAAGTAATTTGTGAATACCAGCGAGCGGTATATTGTTCGGCTTGGAGGTAACTTTGTTTTTTTTTTCTATCAAGAAATTTTTATGGAATCGTGTTTTCGTCAAACATCGTACTTAACATTAATCCTCTACTTTACCATATATTTATTTCAAAATTAACACTGCAGTATTTTCGATACAACGGAGGATCATGCTAAGCAATGAGAGGTATTTGCTGTAATCATACGAGTATAGCGATCAAACGTGAGCCAACCAAATTTGAAACTTTAAAAATCGCACCGTGCAAGTAAGATTTCATAATCATCAATCAATCTGCCAGCCTTTTCCTAACTATGTTTGGGGTCGGCTTCCAGTCTAACCAGATGCAGTTCAATACCAATATTTTAAATGAAACGACTGCCTATTTGACCTCCTAAACCCAGTTACTGGGTAACACGATACCGTTTGGTATCGTGTTTTTACTGCTTGTCAGACTTTTTTTTGGGCTTCTGACTACCTGTAACGACTTTCAAAGATTTCATCATCAGCATTAATCATCAATTTTGTAATTTAAGCATGCCTATTGCCAAGTGTAAAAGAAGTAGTAAGAAGGATAACTCTAGCCTGGAAGAAATACTGGGGATTGAGAAAAATAATAATATTAAGAAAAAAGTCTACGAAGTTGTGTTATTGCCAGATTAGGCCTGGCAATATCACAACTTCGTAGATTTTATTCATATGGTTGCCAGACATGGTCACTGAGAAAAGAAGACGAAGAAAGAATTGCTATCTGCCAACGTAAAATGGAAAGAAGCATGCTTGGTCTAAAACTGTCAGATTAGATTAAAAAAACAACATCAGGAAAAAAACAAAAATAATAGATGAAAGGAAAGAGCAAGATTACTCAAGTGGCGTTGGGCAGGACACATTTGTAGGATAAATAATAACAAGTGGACAAAACGTTTAACAGAATGGGTACCAAGAGACAGGAAAAGGAAAAAAGGGAGACCAACTAAGAGATAGAGAAATATCTTCAACCAGAGATGTGGACCCTTATGGATGCGAGAGGCGCGGGAAAGAAATGTATGGAAGGTAGAGGCATTAGGGACCTACGCCACCGCAGAAGCGTTTCTCGATCTAGTAAAACAAGATAAATTAACTTAACTTATGTATACATCCATAATTATACTTAATATTACATAGACCTATACTGTTATAAACTAGATTAATAATTTCAAGTTTGATTAGCAATAGTTAATACAAATGGACTAGCACATTCTGGACATATACTATTTGACTGCTTAGCAACCAATTGGAGGCACCAGTTCTGAAGTAGACTATGAAACTAGAAACTGATTTTTTAATGAATTAGCGTCCCGCATCTACTTTTTGCTAATTGACTAAACATCGAGATTTCTGTATCATATATTTTAAGAAAAATAAATAAAAATAGTTTATTCTGCACAAACAAAACGCACATTACAACAAAAGGACATAAAATACACAAAAGCCAGCCTTAAATGGTGTTATACACATAAATCTTTCGAGAAAAAACAGCATCAAAACCGTTGCGTAGTTTGGAAGAAAAACGCGATCACACGAAAACTTCATTTTATTATATTATAGATACAGATAAAAGACGAGTGTATGAAGTATAAAAAACATGGTCTTTTCATTTGTAAGTGCAAAGGATACTTTTGCTTATTTTTTTTGTCTTTTTTCACAGTGCCCAGAATAAGACCTACAAAACGCTATCCGCCCTTGTATTGCGTCGTGCACGATATGAGCTCGTTGAGATGCAGCCTCCTGGCACGCGACGCTGACAGGTGCGCGGCGCGTGCGGCGTTAAGGGGGAGTTCTTCATAGACCAAGGATTATTAAGGATATTTTTTTTTTTGCGTTGAACGGAATATTAATTATGGTTTTGGATTTCTGGAAAGAAAATCAACAAATCAAGCTATGCAACTAGTATTCAGAAACATTCATGTCAACTGCTGTGATTCGTTGATTGTAATGTTTAATTTTGACACGTAGTCGTTGATTTCCGTTCCAGAAACTGTTAATTAAAGTGTCGGTTACCATACCGAAAAAAAAACATTATGTGTAAAAGTCAGTTCGCTTTTGATTTAATTAATTTGTCACAGTGTCCATTGTTTTTGACATTTCATTATATATGAGATAATCTTACTATGACAAAGAAGTAAAAAAAACATTAATAAAACATAACAACAAAACATTGTCCTATTTTTAGACAAGTTATGACGGAGAAGTTATTACGCGGGTGACGCCGCTGGCGGAAGGTCCGCCAGCGGCTTCGCCCACGTGATAACTTTGTAAATTATAGACCTTGTTACTCAGTGATAATATAGCATTCTACTGGTGAAAGAATTTTTAAAATCCATCCATTAATTTTTGAGTTTTTTCATTACAAATTTATTTATTAGTGTAGACGATGTATGTCGAATCTATTTTCTTTTTTATTTACAGGACATCGAGCAATCAATTATTCAGACATCAATTCTCATAGATAAAAATTACTAAAATAACTTATAAGACTCAAAATACCTTCTTTCAGCCATCGTAAGATCACAATCCCAAGCATCCCTAACCACCAAGATCACTTAACCCCCCCTTAACCCACCAGTAACTAATAGTAGTAATTATAAAGCTCAACAGGTGAAGAACAAAGAATTAATACGTTTTTGCTGCTCACCTCATACACCTGTCGCAAGGTGGGGTTAGCACCTGCAGGTATATTTGTGTCATTTGAAGAAATGAGAGCCGGTCAGCGAATTAGATTGAGAATTCTCTTAACATCAATACTGTATTTGAAGATGTAAGCCAGAGACACATTCATATTATGCACGAATCTCACCAAGAAAACTGAACGCTATCAGCACATCTAGACCGTGTTCAAGAACTATCAATGTCAATATTCCAAAACACTGATGACTCTGACAGCTATGAAATGAAACCTTGAACGGACCGCCCATGTTAAAAGGGCCTTTGACATTCTCTGAGCAAAAATCCAGGAACCAAGTTATTTCTGAGAATTTCCAAATTGAAAAACCTATTTATAGGCTTTCTACCTGACTACGGCAAAGTGAAAAGGAAGGGGACAAGGCAGGCAAGGCAAAAGAAGTAATGTCATAATGTGAATTTGCCATAATTTTTGCAAATTATGTCATAATTTCTATGTGATATATGAATATGACACTTATATTATAGATCGATAGAAAATTACTTGAAAATACAATGAAGCGATAAATATAGGTGAGGCAACGATGGAAATTCTGAAACACGAATTTCCGGGCCATGTTATCTCCCGTTTTTTCGATTTGAACTAGCCAACCAGATCGCCATATCTTCGCCAGATTTTATCTCGCGTTTACCAACACAAACCATAAACCTTGCAAGTCTTGAAAGCCACTATTAAAGAAGAAATAACTATTTTGAAGCCAGGTGAGCGAGTAAAATGCAGTAAAACGATCACAAAATAATATGTATCAACACAGAGAGTCATTTGACCGATATATTTTTTTCGACTTATTGTCATCAATTATACACCTTTAAATAAACTTTCCATGTACATATTATAGCTCATTTTTTTCATTTCCAATAAAACTGCAGCCAATTCACATTATGACATTACTTTTGCCCCACCTTGTATTTTCTTTAAATTCATTAAAGTGTGCTGCTGTATTCCTATTGTGTACTACTCCTTTTGTGTGCACTACTGTCGCGGCTTGCAACAAGAGCATTGAAGGACAATCGCGAAAGTGGGGCCTGGGCAAAGCCAAGGCACACATATGTGAGTCCATAAATGCCTGGTTACGACCAAGTAATAATACTTTTCTCGAAAAATGCGCGGAAATTCAAACTAAATAAATCCTAACTTAATATTATAAATGCGAAAGTGTGTTTAATTATTTGTTTGTTTGTTACGCTTTCATGCTGAAACGGCTGAATGGATTTGGATGAAATTTGGCACATGGGTAGACCATGACCTGGAAAAGGACATTTAATACTTTTTATCTCTATATTCCCACGAGATCGAGACTTATGCGGGTAAAACCGCGGGGCGCAATATAGTTAATAATAAATTCCAGAATCAAATTCAAACAAACAATATTTTTTTCGCTTCAGTATTTGTTTCTTCTTTACTTTAAACAGCTCTATTTGCAAGCCAAATCGGAATTTAAATAAAATATTTGATTTAAAAAAAAGGTTGATCCATTTTTTTTTAAATAACACTATTATTTATTACTTATGAGTTTTAATAGTAATGGCCGCTACGGATTTTCATACAAACATTTCCGGCCGCGCGCTCGCATGTATTCGACCAGTACAGCAATTTTGATTTATCTCGAAGAATTGTCAAAATAATAAACATGTTTGAGAAAAATAAATTATTTATCTAATAAAACACATCCCGAACCCAGCATAGTATACGTAATATAGAACGTAGGAACCAACCACACTCAGCAGATTGGCCATCGATGTAGTCAATTTGTTTTAAGTTTATTTTTGGGTTTATTTCAATAGGAATTTCTCAGAAGTAACATGCTATAGCAGTCTGCAGAAGCAATAGGCTCGCCCCTACCTGTTATATTAGATCGTTGGGGAAGTACCTACACAACATGTCCCAGAATTATTGCACCCCACCAAACACCCCAATTAGAATGTAATGTTGTATTCGTAACACACATTTAATTATTACTGTTATGTGTAAAACATTGTTTATTTATTAAATTTGTTAAACTGATTGCGGGAGGCACAGAATTGGTCGAAGTGGCGGTGCTTCGGGAAGGCCTATGTACAGCTGTGGACGTCTTTCGGCTGAAATGATGATGATGACGACTGTGGGAGAAATTGTGGCCACATAAAATCTACGCATGCATACAATCACATACGTATAAGAGTCTAGGTGTAGGTATTAGATACTTCGTCCATTTCGGTTTGTTTTGACTGTAGACCGAAAATGTGACTGTAATTTACGCAATAGTTTTAATTAGTTTTGGGATAAAAAATAACCCATAGATAAAATTACAGTAAACGATTCTGAACCATTACTTTCACAATGTGCATTAATTTAGTTACACATTGTATATAGTCTTTACGGGTAGTCAGAATCCCAAAAGTCTGGCAACCAGTCTTACTAGGGGTATCGGTATCGGTAGTTACTGGGTAACAACCCAGTAACTGGGTGGTGGAGGTCAGATAACCAGTCGCTCCATGTAAAATCGGTTTCGGTTTAAAGAAACTTTAATCCCAATAAAGACATAAGTCGCTTACTTGAGAACAATACTAAAAATATATAGATTACAATATGTTCGTCATCAGTATTACAATTTAATAGTTACCCATCCAATGCATTAATTTCTCCAGAAGTGATCGATCCGCAATTATGTGCTGGATACGTTGAGTTTTGAATGCATTGTACGGTAATTTGTTATAAAGCTGTGCTCCTTCAAAAGTTAGCATTTTTTTGCCATAGTTAGTTCTTGTTTTTGGTAAAACTAGCAAGCTTGCTCGCCGTGTACTGCGTTGACTAACGTGTTTATATTGAGTGAGTGTTATGTTTGAGTGAACGCTTTTGTTGAGAATATTTCTGATGAAAATGCATGTGTTGTAAATATAAAGTTGTTTAATGTTCATTATTTTTGTGTCTTGATAAATTTTGCTGGTAGATGTTAGATAATATGGGTAGTTGAATATTATTTTATTTTGGGTAATTTGAAGTTCTGATAATTTTAAAATACTAGTATACAGTTGCAAACTATAAGCCGACTCCAACTTAGTAGAATAGCTATAATTTGGTGAGAGATTGATAATTTGGTGACTCTGATACCTATATATATAATACTGGCGTTATATTATGTTACATTAACCTGGTTATTGGTTCCCATTCCTTTCTTAGGTAACTTTCTGTCCGGCTAAACAATTGAGGTCTTTGAACTCAACACCCCATAGTTGCACAGACCGATGTAGTGTGACAAATTCACAATAGGTTCACAGTTCGATGCCTAGCTAGTGACTTATTGTTCTTAATAGGGAAAGTGACAAAGCATAGCGTTTTGTCATGTCATGGTGTCGTGGGTCGAGACTTGAATAAAAAGTTTATGTAATCATTTCATTCAATGTCTTGTGTTTTTCCGTTGAAAGATTTAGTAAGTTGAAGCTATTTCAATATGTCCAGACTAATATTATAAATGCGGAAGTATTTCTGTCTGTTTGTCTGTTACCTTTCACGCCTAAGCAACTAAACCGAATGTTATGAAATTCTCAGTAGCAGCCCAGAGTCTGGATTTGTGTATGAATAGGCTCGCCCCCTATTACATGGGACATGTGATTGACTTGGCGAAATGTGGGTGCACCTCACTCTGCCAAACCTTTCGGGGAATACAGGCGTGATGTTATGTCCAGATATTATGAAAGTCTGACGCTATTCCGGACCGGATCCGGTTTCAGGTAATAATGACGTTCCTACAATATGGGGTCGCATTCCCGTTGTCCGGTACCGTCGGGCATGTGGCAGATTTTTAAAACTATGTCGAATTGAATCGTTGATAAGAGCTAAAAATTTTAGAGTGAGCAAAAATACTTTAAGTTTATTTTATACCTGACTAACGCGACATCTAGAACAGGGTTATATGTTTGACTAATGTATATTATATGTAGGTACCTATGGGCGATTCTTTGCGAAGCATCCTTGCGCGGGGTTCCCATATTTTTTTTATTAAATTTGTTTGGGCGATTTACTTTGTGTAAACTATTTCATCACCGTAGTGGTGATGAAATAGTTTACACAAAGCAGTGAAGGAAAACATCGTGAGGAAACCGGCGTGTCCTAAAACCAAAAATTCGAAGACATGTGACATCTACTAACCCGCACTGGGCCCGCGGGGTGGATAACGGCCCACTCCCTCTCACTGACAGGTTTTTTTTTTACTATTTTGAATGCGAGAGTAGAGAACTCCCGAATCTTATATACTTTAAACAGAGTTATCATTTTTATTAGATTTTTTTGGATTTTCAGTTACACGCAAAAATTTGAACATTTGTTTTTTTAAGTTTATTGACATTATAAATTTATAACAGGGTAATATAGTATTGAATTTAATATTGATTGGTAACAGAAAAGATTTCACTATGATAGAAAAATAAATATGTCTGATATTGATATTTGATATTTGAGGAGCTCGTGGCTAAGTAATAACTGCCGCACGGGTTGATCCATCAGGTTAAGCTATGCTTGCCGGGGTTGGTCTGTGGATGGGTGACCATCTTTGCATACTGAAACTCCTCCGTGCCTCGGAAAGCACGTTAAGCTATTGGTCCCGGCTGTCATTCGTGGATCTTTGACAGTCGTTACGGGTCGTCAGAAGCCCGAAAATCTGACAACCAGTCTTACCAAGGGGTATAGTATTACCCAGTTACTGGGTTGTGGAGGTCAGATAGGCAGTCGCTCCATGTAAAATACTGATATTCAGCTGCATCCGGTTAGACTGGAAGCCGACCCCAATATATTTGGGAAAAGACAGGCAGATTGATTGATATTGATATTTGATATTGTTTTTTTTTTTATATTGCTTCCTTTTTGTATTTTTTCCCTCGGAAATCTTTTGCAAGTAGCACCTAATATTTATCTTAAAATATTCTTCAGAACTGTACCTACTACTAATATTAACTATTAAAAAATCTGATGAAAATCTATCAGGAAATCGAAGATATTAATTTGATGATTCTATGGTTTTCATATTTTTCTCTGATAATAGGTTTATCACTTGTACACAAAAATTAAACTAATAATGTTTGTTGAGACACTTAATTTTCTTATAATTAAAACATAAAAACGTTGCATACCCAATTTGGCACAACATTTTTTTTGGATTCTATGGTTAACCAGAATAAAAATTATAGCTCTGGTTCTAAGCTGAATTGGTTTCTGGGAGTTCTACTCTAGCATTTAAAACAGTGTATAACATGGATATATATATGGATATAAATAAAAAACGATTTCTATTTTTTGAGGTATTTATCATTCTCGCTTCGATCAAAATATTACCTAAAACTTATATTAAATTTAACGGGACGACAGGACCTAAACGTGCCTAAACGCAAGTTTTTGAATGCCCAAAAAAAAAGTAAATAAAATTAGTAAAATATATAATATTCTTCACGATATATTATGCTAGGAACATAGTGTGTTGAAAACTTAATAGAACTAATCTGATACGATAGAAAAAAAAAAACGAAAATACGTTTTTTTTTTAAACGATTATTATTAATCATATTAATATATGTACCTACATACAATCATACTGATTTTTTGTCAGATTATTCTACAAGCAACATATTAGCGTAATATTGTTTTAATTTTTTTGTCCAATCAATTTTTTTTTGTAAATAGATACTCGTAATTTATTTTGCGAATTATTTTAATTTAGCGAAACTAAGTCACTCCTCCGTAAACGAACTGACCTGGGGGCCTACTCCCTTAGTCAAATCCGTAGTTACGGGCGCTTCGTTCTTCCGTCTAACTTACGGTATATCCGTAAGTGAGACAGAGTACGAGGCGTCTGTAACTACGGTAGAAACTACGCCCCCAGGTTTACTACGAATAGAGAAGGGTTAAAAAAAAAACTAGAAGGTGGATATGACAATACGACAATAAATTAAACTGCGTATGTCTAATGATGTTTCCAGTCTGCCTATAAAAATTTAATCGTATATATCCAATAGTTTAGTCACTATAGCTAGTCAAAGATTGGCAAAACCCATATTTGGATTGCTGGCCCATCACTAATATTTAGTCAAAAAAAAACACGATTTCGAAGTTAAGTTTTTTTCTTTTTTGAGCCTTTGCATTAGTATTGTCAGTGTTTTCATTTATTGCCGTATATCGTATCTCCGTTTTATAAGGAGTACACACCTAAAGTTATATCTATTCCCACTATTTCCACCCCATAATGAACGTAGCTCCTCAGAAACCGGATTCAATTCACCAAAATCGTGGACAATTGAAATTTTTAGAATTCCCTTTTACATCCAGAGCGTGTAACGTAGCAAATATAAACGGTTCAGTATATGTAACATTATACTCACGAAAATATAAGAAACCCGATTTGGTGCGTCTCATTATACATGCCGCGATAACTTTGTATGAACTACGTAAGAAATCCATTCAAATTCAAAAGTCATTTATTCAAACTAGGCTGAGAATCAGCACTTTTCGAACGTCAAAATTACATAAGACAGTCCCTCAAAACGTCCCACTTCATTTTCATTTTCACGGGAAGGTTTTTACCTAATCGGCTGACTGGTATCAATGTGACATTTTCATTGCTACAGAAGACCAATTTTCGTACTTAAAGAACGTTCATATTCGAGTCGTAATCTATCAAACTTGTCAAAAATGTTGGTAAATTGATTGTATTTTTGACGGATTGCGAATGAGATGCTGATGCGAACGTTCTTAGAAATTATGGGAATTGCCCCTCTGATATCTTTAAACCCAAAATTATAAAATTATATTTATTTTACTAATAAAATAATATTACCAAATATATCTTGGACATCACTGACAACCAATTACGTAACATACCTACTTGCGGATAAGGAAATTCCTTATCCATTGCTTAGAATAGAATAGAATATATTTATTTTAAAACATGAGTAGGTATAGGTACATCAAAAAATATGTGCAAGGTCTTAAAATAACAGGTAGATCTGCATGTTTAGCCATGCTATGGCGTACAAAACAACATTTTTTTTAAATCTCAAATCTCAATTCGTTTATTGCAATCAATAATGTACAATTACAGATGGTAAATAAAAATAATAAAAATAGAAACAATTATGGACCCTGTCGGGCACAGCAAATTTTTAAATAAGAAGAGAGAGGAGGATTAAGTTAGAAGATTTTATATCCTATTACCTATGTACTTATATTTCCATTCATTCAGTTATTCTATTAATATTTTATATGTAGGTCTATCAGTCTATTCATATAATATTTATTTAATTTTATTTAGTATTGATTATTTCTTTTATTTTGGTTTAGAATAAACCATAAAAGATTTGAGTCTACACAACAAACTATGAAATCACTAACTTATTCCTAACGCTAATAATAATTTTCTTACAAAATATAGGTTACACCATTCATGTTAAAATTATACATGTGAAAACAATGGAGAAAGACGTGCACGTAAAAAGCGTCTGTAAAAAAACTATTATTAATAAAAAATAATAGTTTTAATAAAAATATTATAAATTTAAAAATTTAAATTTAATAGTTGTTCATCCTTTAATGTATGTATGTTGTGCATGCCTATAAGTGATGTATTTACACAGTATTAAAGATTTGTGATTACCTATTGTTTATTCTTGTAAACATGGTCCTTTTGTTTCTTGTTCCATGTCGTTGGTGTGACTTGCACATTAAAATAAAATAAAACCCGACACAAACATTTCCTCATTTCTCTTTCCTACTCCATCACCAGATCCTGTTCATCATCTATCTATAACCCATTCATATTCCAATGAGCCCAAACACGATACCTGTGCTTTAAGTTGGTAAGGGAGTTGGGTATCCTGCAATTTCCAGGTGATGCTGCAGCATCAGTTAAAAGTTACTATGTTCTAATATCATTGAAGTAACAGAATACAAAATTTCAAATCGATCAGACCTATGGAAGACACGCACATCCATTCATCAACTAGAAAAGAGCTGATAATCTTCAAACACACACACTTATCGCTAGAAAACCTGCTTTTCAATAAAATAAAAACGTATTTAAATTGGCCACTGACAGACACACAGGCACACATACATAGCGGTCAAACTCATATTACCCCTCTTTTCACGTCGGGGGTTAAAAATGACTTTAAAAATTATTTTACTTGTAGAATGCTATATTATCACTGAGTAACATAGGCTATAATAAAACATAATAGAACGTTACAAAACTAAATTGGCTGTAAGACACTTTCGAGTATTATGTAGTCGAATTTATGATACAGTTAACAAACAATGCAATATTTATGCCTTAAATAAATTCGTATGTAAAAAGAAAGTGAGTCAATGGCTCACAACTCTTACCTACGAGGAGACTGAAAAGTTACTTGGAAAGCTTTTCTAAAAAGTTTCTGCTTTTTCAAACAACCCTAACATACTACAAGCGCATACATAACACACATACACGACACACACACGACACATACACACGACACATACAGTTATACACTTACACCTTACATCACTAACCTCACCTAATTCAGACTAGAGAGAGGCTTTAATCTTTTCTACCGTTTGTTTCTTTTTTTTTTATAACTTTGTTTGCTTTTTGTACTCAATCGATAGCTATTTACCTAATGTAACTCCGTACTAGTTTTTGTATAAATTGGGAAATGTATTAACAGAGAAAGCCATGGAAAAACACAAGTTAAATCTTAGCTTGGGTGCCAGTGGAATAATCAGTGATTTATGCAATTTTAAAAGAATATTGTCATAGAATTAAGTTATTACCATAGGCAATTTGTAAAATTGGAAATAAAGTTATTATTTATTTTATTTATGTATATAATTAACAAAGATATATCGCGGGCGAAGCCGCTGGCGAAAGCTAGTCTTTTCTAAAGATACTGATAAAAATTTGATCACGTGCTTTTACAGTTAAAATATCCTGTGAGGCATTTAAGTAATTAACTATTGGCTACTAATACGCCTTGTTTTTGCTGAACCAAGTATTAAACAAGAAACTTCCTTAAATGTTTTACAGCATGACAGTTGAAAACACCAGCTCGTGTATACAGGGTGACTTTTAACTCTGGGATGAATAAAAGGAGGTTTAGTAGCAAGAAATTCTCCAGATTTCGAAGGTTTAAAAAAAAGTATTTTTTCTGTGTGAAACTAAAGGAGTATAGAACACCGAAAAACAAAATTCTCAAAAAAAAAATGCGTTTTTGTCAAGTTTTTTTTTTCTATAAAAATAATAATTTTATTAACCGGTCATTATATTTCTAGCAGCCAGTACAGCTGCCACTGTACCTTATCTGTTAAACAAGTCAAATTCAAACTAAAGATATTTTATTTCACATGAAATGAAATTGTTTATTCTGTAAATAGGTTATTGGAATCACTTTTACACGTGATCTTAGAAAAAAAAAAAATAGCTAGATGAGTTCGGCGTTTCCTTTCTGACATAAACTTACAAGGGCACTTATGAAACGTCAGAAGCTAGGTGCACGGTTCCTATTGGTCGTTTCCTATGGAGAAGAGCCGGCAAGAAACTCCACGGTTACTCTTTTAAAAGTAAATGGTTTTTACTATGTTTTCTAATTACAGTGTTAATAGGTATGAGAGGACAGAGTAGGCCTATCAGCAAGTACCAAGTACTTAGCAAGATAGAAAATGGTCGACAGATCTACAGTCTGTTATGCCTACAACGTTCTCACATTCACAAAAATTTAAAGAAAAGAATCTACATATAAGATAAATAAAATAATAAAAAATAAGACACATTTAAACCAAACACATGATTGCCACTAGAGCTGTAACAAAACTAATTTAATACAAAATATAGAATATTGCAGGTAAATAATGTCAAAGTCAGCCTGTATACATCTAGTCGTAGATAACTAGTAGGTACATTCGTTCGGAATTCCTCGGAGTTATTCGGTCTTAGCTCAAAGATATTGCATTCCGTAGCGAATCGACTGTTTCCGTGCTACTTCACGCTTCCCTTTTACAGGGTAGGTAGGTAGGAGTCTTGTAGAGCTATAAAGAATTTTATTAACTTTGATTTGCAAGTGGTAGCAATTCTAAAGCCGGAAAAAACTCTTTCTAAAAAAGTGGAGAAACCAAAAAATAATCCTTTGTTTGCAAAATACCTAACATACCTATCAAATGCTATTTTTTTTAAGAATTTTATTACAAAAAAATAAAATAATAGTAATTTATATTTATTTATAAAGGTTAACCAACAGCTTCTGTATACAATATAATATTATATTGTATACAGAAGGTTACAGAAGTTTATATTGTATATAGGTAAAAATTACTAGCCGTGGACACAGTCGCTAATTGGTTAACCAGCATTCTCTAACAGTAAGAGACAAGTATACATAAACTCAAACTCAAAGCATTTATTTGAATTAAACCATTTACAGGCACTTTTGAATTGTCAAGGGGTCGGTCAGTCAAAAATATGAAGCTAGTTGCCCATTCCAAAGCGTAGTAGGTACCTATGGAGAAGAACGGGCAAGAAACTCCACGGACACCCTTTTAAATAAAAAAATTGATACAAAATATTGGTTTACATCATTCATTTTGAAATTATGCATGTGAGAACAATGTAGAAAGACGTGCACGTTCGAAAAAGCGTCCGTAATAAGAAGAAAAAAAAAAGAATTATTCAAAAACTTAAAATAAATTAAAATAAGCCATGGCAGATATGACCAGTCCCAACTGACGGCGCCCGTTCACGAACATGACGCATGGATCAGCACCATTTAGCTCAACCATTTTGAAGGGAGCTAAATGATCCAACACACGTGCCACCATCAGCGAGACATTTGAGTGAGCATGACATACACACAGCCACCAGGGCACATTCAAATCAATGAAATACATATTACCCGGTAAATGGTAGCTCTTTAGTACATAGTACTCACACCTGTGCTATGCAATTATATAATACAAAGGAAATTGAGTTTATACAATACAAAGATGGTCTTACAATCTTCAGCAGCTCCAACAGTATTTTCAAAATGTTAATCAGTGTGTAATTGTGTATGTCAATTAGTTGTGGAGCAGGACCAGCAATGAGCCAAGCATTTTTATCAGTGATGTAATCCCCCAACTTATAATATGCCTGCCTACATAAGTATTATCATAGAAAAATAAGAACATAAAACTAGTGCCGCTAGAATTAAGGTATGGCAAAATGAAGACATAAAGTATGATGAAATATTAAAACAAAAAAACTTCAAAGTGAAAAATTACTTTAATTTTGGAAGTCGGTGTATTGGGATCTGTAATTTAGTTTTTTGCCGAGTACCGAAATTAAAGTATTTTTTCACTTTGCAGTAAGTATTTTTTTTAGATGTCGGTTTTTTTTTGTAGCTGCTTTATCGAAGCTAACTCAAAAACTACACAAGCAAAATGAATAAAATTTTATGGGACCACCGCGCAAGTTTTTTCTACCAAATAAAAAAAGAATTTTCAAAATCGGTCTACAATTAACGAAAATATAGATGATAATATATATATTTTATCTATTATAAACTATACAAATATTTTCTATTCAAAATTTATAAACTCAAACTCAAAGCATTTATTTCAATTAAACCATTTACAGGCACTTTTGAATTGTCAAGGGGTCAGTCAGTCAGAAATATGAAGCTAGTTGCCCATTAAAATTATGACTCGTCAATGCCTAATCTAGATAAGAATTTTTAAATTAAAATCATTAGGTATTTATTGCTAAGAATAAAGCCTAATGCTCGGTTCCTATAAAGTCAAAGTCAAATAATTTATTTTGATTAGGCACAAAAAAGGCACTTTTGACGTTAAAATTTACAAAAAAAAATAAAAAAATCATTTTCGTAAACAAAAACGAACCGCTTTGTGTTCCAAGGGTAGCCATTTTTCATTGCCAAACTGGGCATATAAATAGATTCGTAAGCAAATTTTACTTGTGAGAGCTACTTCCATTTGGGAGGGTCTACTATGCAAAGCTGTGAGGTCTTTGCTTCATTATTAGTAAAGATACAAGAGTCTTAATTTAAACCAATAACGGACGGTTAATTAGTCCTATGCGAATCCAACATTGTTTTACCCTTTCAGGGTCAGTGGTCAGCTATATCATCTGCTTTGCCCAACGATGTCGGGTTTTACTTCCAGTATAACCGAATGCAGCTAAATACCAGTATTTTATATGGAGCGACTGTCTATCTGACCTCCACAACCCAGTAACTGGGTAACACGATAACCATTGGCAAGACTGGTCGTCATATAATCGGGCTTCTGACTATCCGATACGGCTGTCAAAGTCAAAGGTCAAATAATTTATTTCAATTAGGCACCTAAAACGCACTTTTGAACGTCAAAAAGTACAAATAACAGAATTGATTCTAGTCGCCCCTTTCCAAAAGGTAGTTTTCGTATGGAGAAGAATGGGCAAGAAACTCCACCGTTACTTTTTTTTAATGTTTTCCCAATATTTTGTATACCTTATTTCAACAAAGATCTACTAATGACAGCCGTGACAAACTGCTTAATGTGCTTCCCGAAGCACGGAGGACTCGGTATGTAATGTATGGTCACCCATCCACGGACCGACCTCGGCAAGCGTTGCTTAACCTTGAAGATCGACTCCAGCGGCTATTAATTATTTAGCCACGAGCCACCTCAATATGGTAAAGTTCTAAATAGGGGGTCAAAGAACTAATATCATTAACTAATATTATACAATTTTCAAAGTCAAAAACTTAGAATACTGTCTGACCCACAAAGCGAAAATGTCACCAAAAATGTGTTGACGGCTAAGCACAACAAACAAACAATTTGTTTGGTATTTCATAAATACATAGTTCTGTCTCCACTGAAAGTTTCACTCGTAATTCTAACCCAACTAGTGGAACTCGAATTAAATTCTTTGGTTCGATCTCTAGCTGGAAATTGTCTCACTACAACACAAAAGCATAATCAGCCTATTCGACACCAAATAGGCTGTTTCGCAAACAGAAATTTCATAGAATTTCGTTTCCCAGAAAATGTTTCATAATAATATTTGGTCCTTGTATTTTTATTTAGAATATTATTGTTTCAAGGACTATAATTTACTTGAATGGAACATATTTCACAGAAACACAATTCAATGAATTATTTTTAAACAAATATTGTTTGTTCGGTGTATTTTTCCATGGTATTTTATTTCAACGAAAATGTATACATTTTTGTGCAAGTTTATTTGCTTGAATTCGTAAAATAAAATCAAATTATTAGTAATATAGTCTTAAATAAAAATTAAAATAGTGTCTTAAAATTCAATATATTGTGCTACAAAACTTTAGTGACAGAAACGAATCGCTGCAAAACCGACCCCACGTAGTCTTGTCTTGTCTGCCCTATCCCTAGAGTGTTATTAATCCTAGGCGCGGAGGGGCGAGGTGAGTGAGCCGAGGAGCGGATGGCTTGGCCGGCCAGCCTCAGCCGCGGCGGCGAGCATGAATACCGGGAGTAAAATTGTTTTAGCAGCACCACCTCGAGAAGTTATACAATTGCTTGGGCCACTGCTGTCATTTCAATTACAGCTGGTTAAGAAACCAATTACGGTGAATTACAGCTCTTATTGTTCTGCGACGATAAGCTCGCGTGGAACCGCCGAAGCCCCGCAGCGCCGGAGCCTTGACAGAAACCATGCCTGCTGCATGTTGCATGCTGCATGCAAGCAAGCATGCAGTATGTAAAATGTTATTCTTGGTAATGATAAAGAATATTTTATTTGATATTTTATGATATGATTATTCTAACATTAAACTTTATGTGAAACAAAAATCAATGATTTAAAAATCTTCGGAGTAAGTATGCTGCGTATTGATTATTCTATGAAATGAAAATATGTTTTTTTATGTGAAACGAAATTCTATAAAACTATTAGCTATAAAACAACGTACAACCAGACTATTTATTTATTTAGTAAAAACATGCACAACATTACAGACCCCACATCCAAGATATTTCACAGTAAAATTTCAATAAAAACAGACATAGCTAATATTTACAATAAGGAAGGAAAAAAAATAAGAAATAATATACTAAAACAACTAACAAAACAAGTAAAACTAAGAAATAAAAATCAAATATACAACCACAATCAATCAATGGCACAAAAAAAAACTTATCTTCGAGTCCATTATCTCACAGAATCTCAAACATGCACGACATACGTTGTATCCATCTATTTATCATCAAATCACACTCCTGCGTCAATGTCACTAGAGCATTCAGCATTGCCAACCAAGAGCGAGTTAGAATGCGAAACTGTGCAGTTAATATTATGTTTCCATTATTGGGACACAGTCCTCAATAGGAGAAAAACAGCATTGGTTACCACTCTAGCTTGATGTGTAATGGCGATTTTTCATTTCATTTTCATCATAACATAAAAATATCCAAAGAACTACAGTTAGGACTTGGAAGAGATACCTTCTAAATAAAGGTATGGGCTTTCTCCTAGCCTAGTCTACCGTTTTCAACAAGAGCTTCTTCAGCTGATGGTGGTAGACTATTTAAACTCTAGGTCGTAACTACTATCGCGATATCAGCACGAAATTGCTGAATTCATTCTAAATCGCTGAATTTAGAGCAATGATAGCCTTGTGGTGTGACCGTAGGACAGCCAAGTCATAGATCTCGTGTTCGAACCCAAGGCACGTACCTCTGACTTTTCGGATTCACGTGCGTATTGTATAATTATCTTCTTCTTCTCATTGCTTCAAAAACGGTGAAGGAAAACATTGTGAGGAAACCGGCATGCCTGAGAGATATTTCTCGACGGCATGTGAAGCCAAGTCAGAGGCCCATGGGCGGCTTTAAAGCTCTGACACCAGGTTAGTCACTAACCACACGAAAATAATATAATTGCTGAATTCACATCCCACATATGTTGACCACCTTAGTGCTTAGACATAATCTGCCGGGGTCGCGGGAAAGTCCGAAAGGGATACCGTAGCCCCTGGCAACGTACACTCATGCAACTGAAGGAACACGGGTGGATTTAGTCAGTAAGAGTCTGAGACGCCCTCCAGTCACTCCGGCCAGAGCGGGAGAAGTTATTTGATTATTTCGCTTCCAAAAATAAAAAATAAACGAGGATAGAAAAATCGAAATTATAAAGTCGTTAAAGAAATACGAAACGCTTCGAAAGACGTTGTCATTCTTCTAGGTCGTCTGGTGTGCAGTGAAGATACTTGATTTCTCCATCCTTCTCGGTTTTCGATGTGCGAACTTGCCAGAATTCTGTTATATCATCTCAAGCCTCAACAGTTACTATATGACGTTCTTATCGATCAACAACGACTATTTTATAAGTGACATTAATGTATGAGATTCGTTCGAGAAACAATAGTAGTAGCGAGTATCACATTTTGACTAGACGTCTTGCATTGTTTCGTATTCAAATACTGTTGTTCATAATACGAAATTACACTAACTATTTGGTTTATATAACATATTACACATCTTAGAACGCATCACAAGAACGTGGAATAATTACTGTCTCATTTTTTTTAACCAATTATTCTCGACGCATAATCGCCCGATTCAACATCTGCAGACTATTTTCTGTGGGATTTTCTAAAATCACGCGTTGTTGCGAATAAGCCACCGCCCTTGGCTGCTTTAAAAGAGAACATCATAGAAGAAGTGGCGAATCTATCACCAGAAGTACTGAGAAAATTAACGCAAAATGCTCTATATCGCCCTCAACTACGCGTCAATTCATTCTGGCGGCTACTTAACAGACATTATTTTTTGACTACAGAGCAAAATTATTAGTCCAAATAAACAATATACCAATAACCAGAACGATTGTATTATTCACAAAAAAATTATAGCATAATACAATACATAGCATGTATTACAATTAATTATCTATCTACGGAGAGCAGTGATGGCCCAGTGGTAATGATTTACGAGTTGTAAGTCGTAGGTTCGAACCCGTACAGGCGTTTTACTTTGTGTAAATTATTACATCACCACTGCTCACAAAACGGTGAAGGAAACGACCGTGAGGAATTTGGCATGTCCTAGAACCAAACATTAGAAGACATGTGAAGTCCACCAACCCGCATTGGGCCCGCCTAGTGGATTACGGGCCCCTCCCTCTCACAGACAGGAGGTCTGTGTCCTAGTGGTGGGAACATTATAGGCCGAAAGCTGCTTTCTGTTATTTCTGCCTACCGCCATAATAAAAAAGTGTGTATTAACATCACTCTAAAACCCACACAAAACAAAAACCAGTTTATTCTATTAATTTTAAAGCCCAATAATAATAAAACCACATCATAAATTCATAACATAATCCAACCGGAAGTGCGTCACGCGACACTTGACGTCACGGGAAATCCAACCGGAAGTTACGTCATAAAGGCTTAAGCGTCGGTGGAAAAAATTACGCGCGTTTTTGGTGGGAAACGAGTGACTTCCGGATCCGGGACGCCTTTACAAGGAAAGGTGTTGAATTGTTAGACATTTGTGTTTCCGAATAATGTTGAGACATACGGACAAACTTATTTATTATAGACGAACATAATTTCATAAAATTTTCAGTTGATGAAATGACAAACGTGTCGTAAGGAAAATATTATTAATGAGCATGAATTTGGATGGCTGAGTGAGAGGTACTCACTCTCACCAATCAATCTGCCAAGACTTTACCCAACTATGTTGGGGTCGGCTTCCAGTCTAACCGATTGCAGCTGAACACCAGTATTTTACATGGAGCGACTGCCTATCTGACCTCCACAGCCCAGTTACTGGGTAACACGATACCCCTTGGTAAAACTGTTTGTTAGACTTTTAAGCTTTAACGACTGTCAGTGGCGGATGATTCTGGACTGATTTAGTCAGTTATTAAAAATAAAATTGCACTTTTGTAGGACACAGCAGATTTTTTTAAATTCTAAATAATCGAAGCGAAAAATTTAACGCAGGCGCATTCAAATTTCAACGCAGGTGGTCCAGAATTCAGAATCATGAACTGATTCCATGGTAACAGGTGGTCCGTCGATGTTCCAGCCACCCTGTATAGTACAATAATACCAAGCTCCTAGTATTTAATCTAATAAAATATTAATTTAATTTCTATATTACATTTGCATACATGTAGCGATTAAACCGCCACATACGAACTACGCATCAAAGACATGACGTCACACAAATCCTGCATCGCGCAATTAGAGTTTACCGCGCGAACGACATGTATAAGACTATCCGACATCAACAGTCGGGCAGTCGGCCCGCCAGACATAACACCCGTCTGGTCGGAGGATCCTCCCTTTTCTATGGTGGATGAGTGAACTTTACACCCTGTTCCTCATGTCCCTAAATACATACATATTAATATTTTTTAATTTTTTTTTATAAAAAAATCATTTAAGCATATAAAAAATAGTGGCATTAAGAACAGGGTCCAAACTGCCGGTGGTCACGGCTCTAAAGAGAGGAACCTCCTCATTATGCGTGCCGTGTCCAGGAGTACTGCTTTCTGAATCAAGCCCTTGACCCAGCCGCGCAATGAGAGCCTCCTGAGGTGTTAGACCACTAACCGTAACAATGATTGCAGAGTCCCACGTCTCACATGGTGACAACCTCGTGTGGTAAGTCAAGATTATTGTTATTTTTATCTTTCTCAGCTTTCAATTATTATTAACTCAAGGTGTTTCATCCAAGGATGCCAAGGATGCTTGAAAATCAAAGATATTGTGATCAAAACCTGCCCATTATAACTATCAAAATATTTATGTCACAAACCCTGCTTAATCTTCTTTATAAAATCACCCTCATAATCAGTGGAAACAAATGAAATCATTCCGTGATACAGCTTGCAGCTAAAAGTGTAAAAGAGGTGTCTACAATTTGTGGCGTCTCTGATCACATGTTATTTGTTTATAACAAAATGATAATAAGTTTGGATAGAAGGGGTGTATTCCTACTCGTGATTTAAAGGTGAACAATTAATGGGATCAATAGACATGGGATGGCTTTTTGCTTTAATATATTATGCTTTCTAACACAAAATGATTTTAGTCTTAGCCACTAAGGACATCAATCAATCTGCCTAGCTTTATCCCAACTATGTTGGGGTTGGCTTCCAGTCTAACTGGAACCAGATGAATACCATTATTGTACATGGATCGACTGCCTATGTGATCTCCACAACCCAGTTACTGGGTAACACGATATCCCTTGGTAAGAATTAGCCAATAAAGGCGTAACCAGCAAATTAACATTTTACATTACTACAACATTTGAAAATAAACATGTTTCTTCTATCCTTCTTCTTCATTTAATAGCTTTCAACCAGCATTGCCATCTGGCAAAATTATAGGCAAATAAAACATTATAATATTTTCTACTTCTGTTTCAAGCCTTGCACAGTATTAAAAAAGCACCATCATTTTAACCACTTGAACACACAATTTTACAGGTGTTTATGACCACTTTCCATATGGTGAGCTGATAGCTTGTCTGAAATATCTGAAAATACGCTAAATCAATCACCCGGCTCCCGTACCCAGTCATGAACTGCTTCATAAAATAGCTAATATCACGCCTCTATTCACCAAAGGATTAAGCAGAGGTGTACCTGTAGTACAAAGCAGGTACCTAATGGTTTAAAGTCCGAGGGCGTAATTATAAGAACAACATTGAGTTTCCCTCAATGGATGTCAGGTTGTGTCCAATAACAAAATACACATAATAAATGGCGTGTAAACCGCCAAAGGTTTAGGCAGAAGTTTTCCTATAATACACTCACATTTCGCCTCTGCCGGACGTGATCTGCAGTGATCTATATGGAAAGCAATCAATAGACTGCGGATCCAAGTAAGCCGTAAGCATAATGTAGCAAAATGGGGAATAGGGATGATGACTGGGTAAAAAAAAGCAATTTTATTTAGTATGTCAGTCAGATAATAAAAAACTAGTAGACACGTATTTTTTGCTTTATCATATTACTTAAACATTACTTAGATAAAACGCATTAAAGTTGCGGAGTGGGGGTTGCTACGTCACAAGTAAGTATAAAATCTACATACTCGGGACGTCATGTCACATTTTAACGCAATGTATCGCCGTAATCTTGTGATAAAAAAAAAATTAGGCATCATCCCTATTAAAGATCCCACCGATACCCAGTGCGAATCTGCTTCCGACCAATCCATGTCCCATATGTTGGAGTGTCAAAAGCGTACACCACACCCTGTACTTCTAAGGACTTCAAAATTGGCGTGGCCACCTCTAAAATAAGAAGAAAAAGCCTCTGCCTACCCTCAAAAGAAGATGAGATGCGAATCGTTATATATCTTTAAGAGTGTCTAAACAACATCGTATAAACTGTATTCTCATGATTTTCTTGTACGAGTATTCAAGGACAGCAGCCCACGAACTGTTGTTGAATGAATATTCATTCTCATTGTTATGTAAATGTCTCTGATATGGTTTTTAAATAAAAATTGAGGCATTGAATGTAACAAACAGCTGCTTTCGTCTTGCTGATCATGGTTTTGTTATTGTTATTAGTAAATAACTGTTTATTTATTTTACCTCGATGGTCCTAGTTTATCATTTGTAATTTCCAGTTACAGCTATATATAGCTATATGTAAGCGGGCACGCCCTATTAAGACTGGAGGCTTTAATTTAGATATTGTGTACTCAGGCAGAAATAAAATATAAAGACTAAGTTTATTTTTTTATTTCTGCCTGAGTACAGTTCTCGATATTTTTGGTTGGTATATTAAAGTGTGCTAGCTGACATATGGCTATTAATTTATAATTTAAATTATGTTTAGTGTTGCGTAATGTAAATAATTTTGCATGAAAAAAAAAGAAAAGAAGAAAAAAATGATTCTATAATATATAATAGTTATATTATAGAATCATTTTTTTTCTTCTAATTGAACAGACAGCTGTGCTGCTGGGGAGTTTGTTGCGCCACTTCTTCTTCCCAGATAAAGCACTAGGAAGTGGTGAAGGGTGGGTGTTTTGTGGGACTGTCTTATGTAACTTTGACATTCGAAAAGTGCTGATTCTCAGCCTAGTTTGAATAAATGACTTGAATGAGAATTTTCCAAATGTGATTTTTGTGTGTATAATACAGACTATAAATGTGATATTTTTTTTACAATTGTTACAGATAGAAACAGACACAGTCGTAGGTCACATTAAAAATATGTTTTCATCCCACCATCTCGGAAAGAGTATTTTTAATCTTCAGTATCTGAGTGGAAAAGCCGTTTTTATTCTCTAGAGGATAAAGTAAATTGAATTTAGAACATCGTGTGCACTAAGTTTGTGAATTAAAAAAAACATTAAACCTATTTACTGCTACCTCTATGGTGCCGAATATATCATACAACTTTTTTTTAATTTGTTAAAAACTCAGACTCGGAACCTTCTTGGTGTTCTTTTTTCAATTTGCTTTGTACGCGGTTCTTTACGCGGCATTTTTTCACGTCATTGTTAAACCTTAGGTATATTAAAAACAAGAAACTTGAAAACAAGTGAAAAAACTAAAATGAGTGATTCTAGCGACGAGGAAGTTTGCTTGACGCCAACAGAATTGACTGAAACTGTTAATAATGCGCAAATGAGCTTTCTCCCTCAACAATCACGCGAGAAGTATTTAAAACAGTACGATATGTTCAACACGTGGCGACTAGCAAAAGGAGCCAAAACTTTCTCAGAAAACGTTTTGCTGGCATATTTTATAGAATTATCCGAGAACAAGAAAGCAAGCACTCTATGGAGTACGTATTCGATGCTAAAAGCAACAATAAAGATGAAAAAAGACAAACATATCGATACCTATCCTAAATTAGTGGCATTTTTAAAAAGAGCCTCATCTGGTCATCAACCAAAAAAATCGAAGGTTTTCACAGTATCTGATATTGAAAAGTTTCTTAACGAAGCACCCGATTCCGTATATTTGGCGGCAAAAGTAAGTCAGTTGCACATTCAGTATCTACTTAAGTATATTAATCTCAATTAAATAGTATACTTAGTAGATGTTGATAGGCATAATTATGCGTTCATATCAATTTTATTCATTTATCTACTACAATACTCTTTACGTTACAGGTTGTTCTTATTATTGGAATAAACGGAGCATGTCGAACTAATGAACTAACACAACTTAATGTCAAAAACATTGAGAAACATTCAGATGACTTACTATTAATTAATTTACCTAATACAAAGACAAAAAGAGACCGCAACTTCGTCATTCGCAAGGAATACGTAACGATTGTTGAGAAATATCAAGCCTTACGCCCGCCTAACACTCCAATCAATCGATTTTTTCTACAGTATCGCAATGGAAAGTGTGTTAGACAGCCTATGGGTACTAATAAAATTGGCAGTATCCCACGAGAAATAGCAACATTTCTTGAACTTCCAGAACCCCTGTTGTACACGGGTCATTGTTTCCGACGAACTTCAGCCACACTTTTGGCTGATTCCGGAGCTGATCTGCTGTCCCTTAAGCGCCACGGAGGCTGGAAGTCCAATGCAGTTGTAGAGGGATACATAGAGGATTCCATCCAAAATAAGTCTAAAATATGTGAAGGCATCGTAGGAGCCATTACACTGAAAGAGCCTCAATCGGATCCTTGTACTGGCCCTTCTACATCAAAAATAAGCCGTTATGAAACACCTAACCATCTCCCTCTCTCTCCAACATTCACGCCAAGGGAATCCGATGAATCGGTACAACTATTAAGTATGACAGATAGTTTACCGAAAAACAGTACACAAGTGACTAACACCAATATTACAGTACCAAACAAAAATATTACACTCAATTTAAATAACTGTAGCAACGTTACTTTAAAATTTTCTTAATTATACCTTAGTATTATTTTGTTATAATTTAAAGATTATTCTGTAATACTTACCTGTCATAATGTAGTAATTAATACCTAAACTGAAATAAAAGTGTACCTATCTTGTGATTGTAAACGTTTTTTTTTTTTGCATTTAGTCATTTCCTCGCTGAGGTGGAATGAAAAGTTACGTGTTGCACTCGAGTGCAAAGATTTTTCACCTCGTGCTCTTTTGATTCCCTCGCTAACGCTCAGGATTCTAATTTTGAATCACTCGCTGCGCTCGTGATTCAATTTTAGAATCCTTCGCTTGCTCGGTCATCAAAATTGAACACGCGGTTAAAAAGCAACTTTGCACTCTTGTATAACAAATAACTATTGTCACCGTATTTTTGTCTACTCATTCCACGACGGAATCCCGACTCAGCATTATACAGTATGTTAATTAACGAAGGACTTTCCCGCTAACCCGCAATAGCGTACATACATGCAAAAAAAATAACCATTAAAAAAAAACTTTTTTTTTTTGTACTATCGTATTCACAAAGATATTAAATTGATACTTATAAGAAACACTCTGTACACGCTGTACACTATTTCACGCTGTACACTATTTTTTTTTTAATAACTGTTTTTAAATGTTAATAAATTATTTGCGTCGTAAGTTCATTAAGTAGGCATAATGACATTCAGCCATCTTCTTTACATGTCAGAGCAGTTTTTCCTAAATATGGCCAGGCCGTTTTAGGTTAATGTCAACTCGATCACAGAACAACAACCAACTCAACAACAACAACTCAACTCACAACTACAACTTGATCGATGTCAGTCCGAGACCAACAAATATAGGTCTATATTTGTTTGCTATTTTGATCAAGTTATTAAAATATAAAGTCTTCTATGCAATAGTCTGCTCAGTGTCGTTGAAGATACGGCACTTCAAGAGTAACTTATTTTAATAATATTATGTGACCTGACTTGATAAAGGAATTTCAAAACTGAGTTAAAGTTCGCGAGCACATTCGTAAGAAGCTGGCAGTATCATTAAAACGGTAATGTTTTCTCATTACTATTTGTTTTAGTATTGTTCTTATATTTATAGTTTTTAATAGGTATATGTTACAACATAATCCTTATATTTAAATTAAATGAAACGAAATGAAATTGTTTATTCTGTAAATAGGATATTGGAATCACTTTACACGTAACCTATTTTTTTTATTAATAATTCGAGGTCGGTGTTTCCTATCTGACTACTCTGAGGCCATATGAGGACCATGTAGATTAGCTCGAAATGGTCTTTTGAGAAAAGAACCACACAGATTTGAGTGGACCTGTCCTGTCAGTGCAAGCATTTGTCAGTAATCGTGGAGCTCAACTCAGAACTCATCTCGACGAACAATACTAAAGAAAGGACATTTGGGTAGGCCGCATAAACTACTCAAACTGCCAGACCATAAAAAACAAAAAAAAAACATTTTGTATATAATTTTCAACAATGGCAATATGTATATAAAACTGGTATATTTTAATGATTTTACATAATAATAAAAAATGACAAATTTTATGGTTTTATCACAAGGCTTAGCAGAGTGAGCACCTCAATCCCATGCTTTTTTATCTTCTAAATAATCTGAAATTTTATAGTAGGTACCCTTTTTTACAAAATTTGGTTTTAATAAAGCTTTTAAATCGTTTAATGGGTAAGTTTCGAATGTCGATGGGAAGTTTGTTGTAAAAGCGTATACATTGACACATGAACGAGTTGCCTACTCTGTGGAGACGAGTGCGATGTACAGCAAGGTTGTGTTTATTCCTGGTATTTAAACTATGAATATCGGAAATCTTCTTAAAGTTTGATATAATTATTTTTGTGTACACACAATAGGTTTTCAAAAATATATTGTGAGGCTACAGTCAGAATATTTATTTCTTTGAATTTTTCTCGAAGGGAATCTCTCGGACTTAGTTTGTAAATGGCTCGAACAGCCCTTTTCTGTAGAACAAAAATAGTATTAGTGTCCGAACAGGCGTGTCGCGGGTTCGATTCCCGTACGGAACAAATATTTGAATTACCTACAAGTAGTTGTTCCGGGTCTGGCTGTTTGTGTAGATATGTGAGTTTAAATGTTTGTAAACGCACCCACAATACAGGAGAAATTCCTAGTGTGGGGCAATGTTTAAAAAAAAAAAAAAAAAAGGTTCCCAGAGAAGAATTCCATATGACATGACTATGAAAATAACTAAAATAAACAATTCTGGCTGTATCTACGTCAGTTATCTGTCTAATTTTTTTAACAGCATAGGCGGTCGAACTTAGCCTTCCTGACAATTTTTCTATGTGTGGGCCCCATTGTAATTTACCGTCAATAGTGATTCCAAGAAAAACTGTCGACTCAACAGGGTCCAGCTCTATTCCATTAACTTTAACATTAGTAGTTAGCTGCCTGACATTTGTCGTTGAAAACTCTATGAGTTTAGTCTTTTTTCATTCAAGAGAAGATTATTTACATTAAACCAATGCACAACTTTAGAGAGCGCATCGTTCACTTGTTCAAAGTTGACTAACTATGACTTGTTCAAAGTTGACTAACTATGACTTGTTCAAAGTTAACTAACTATGACTTGTTCAAAGTTGACTAACTATGACTTGTTCAAAGTTGACTAACTTGACTAAATAAATATTGTTTCCACAAAAAATTGTTTTAAACAAAGGGGAAACTAAAAGCCAAGATCAATATTAGTTACAATGCAGGCCGTTGGATGGCGCTATACTGCGTAATACACAGGTCTAGTAGGATAAACGAGTTCTTTAGTCAATCGGCAGATGCCTCTTGTTCAATGATGGTTTGAAGGGTTTTGAACCCAATAGTGTTTACCATGTCATATCAATAAATCATGAGAAAAAGGACATGTCCAGTTCCTGCGAGTGCCTGTGTTCAGGTTATGGAAAATGTTCAGAATTTCGGGCTTTCCCGTATGATTTAATTTATATCTAAATTACTATGGATTTATTAATCCTTTCAAACTAGCGTGACAAAATTTAAAAAAAAAACAATCCTTAACAAAAAACATCTTAAATTGATTAACTAGAAAATAATTTTATCCGTTATAAAAATATACTAATCTTTACTGAAAATTATTTTAATGTCCCACTAGACAGTGTCTTTCTATTGCAAAATTTAGCCCGTCTCATTACAAAACGAGTTCTAACTTTGGTGCAAACTTTAAAATATTTTTACCAGTTTTTGTACTATGAACCCCATTTATGCTCGGTTCCTATATACTTACTAAACGAATCATTATGCTTACCAATGGTGACTATTTTTATCGCAAAACTGGACATATAAATAGATTTGTAAGCTAATTTTACCTGTGATAGCTACTTCCTTACGGGAGGCTACTACACAAAGCTATGATATGGTCTTTGCTTCATTATTGGTAAAGATACAAGAGTCTAATCAATAATGATCCGTAACTTATAGGAATCAGTGATTAGAGAAGATAAAAGTTCTTATTACATAATTGACAATTTAGACTCAGGTTTCAAATCAGTTTTTGTTTATAGAACTTTAACATCGAAATCGTCAGAATGCAGAATGAAATAAAAAAAAATGCATTTAAACCTGGGTCTATTGATACATCTTGTTTTGTAAGACGAGATAATTGATTTCAATTTACTTTTCACAACAAGTTTCATCAACATCGTAACGGAACCGTAAAACAAGATGGCGGACGCAAACATCAATCTCAACATTCTATCCCCTATACTCGAATACAATCATCGCTCTATAAAAACTCATAAAGAATGAATTCACTCCAACTAAAAAATAAGGTATGAAAAAAAATGGCTTCCCCAGCCTCCCTTATAAATCAATTTCAAGATAAATTGTAGAATCAAAGTCAATAATCTGGAGTTATGAGATAACTTTACGATAGGAGGGATCGTAAATAAAAAAAATTGAGCCAAAAGTGGGTAGATTTGAAAAAGTTTTGCGGTTTGTCTCTGCGCCCTAGAGGGCAGTTGGTCGTTGATATGGAAAATAGTATAAGTTATGTGTTTTTGAACGCTTTCTAATTTAAATAGGCAACATTTCCTATGGTATGGGTAGTGGCGGAGTAAAGGGGGGCGGACGGGGTGGTCCGCCCCGGGTGCCAAACACCAAGGAGTGACAACGACAACTCACTCGTACAGCCAAAGAATGCGCACAAAACCTCCCTCAATAAAGGCATATCAATAAATAACTACCTACTCTCTACTAATATCTCTGATACTAACCAGTTGCAAGCTGATCTAAATAGGTTTGAAGAATATTGCAAACATAATTTTCTGCAATTGAATAAAAATAAAAAAAAGTTTATTATTCTGTAACTTTCTTGTACAAATATTATTCTGTGTCTAGAACCTCCCAGGAAGCATGTAGTAATGCTTGTGTTGGGTGGTTCTGCTCCTCCCTCGGATCAACATATTTTTAGGTAACTAGATAACTAAACTATTTTACGTAATTACAAACAAGTACACAATAAATGAAAAGTTAGAAATACTGGTATGGCTTCTCTTTATGTGTGTGTGTGTGTGTGTGTCGTGAGTGTGTGTACGTGTGCGTGTGAGAGTGTGTGTGTGCCTTTACGATAATTAGAACATACTATTTCTCATATAGCCGAAATATATAATTGAATGTCTCTCAATGTTTTCAAATGACCTTCACGCACCAGAAGTCTATAGTAAATTCAATCTATAGTCTCAGTGGACTAACCTTGGGCAATGTTGACAGCATTAGGGATTTAGGTGTTATACAGGATAGTAAATTACTATTTGATCAACACATTGACACTATCGTGGGCAAGGCCTCGAAGGCACTAGGATTTCTAATCAGGGACACAGCCTGTTTCCGTTCTCTGAAGCCGATCAATGTTTCGTACTCTTCGTTCGTGCGCAGCTACTTGTAATATGCATCGCAAGTAAGGAACCCTCAACATGGGATCTACCATTCGCGCATTGAGGGTATCCAGAAAAAGTTTCTGAGATATCTCGATTATAAGGGACACCAAGTATCCATAGATTACAGTCACCGTTGCAAGAAGTACCCTTTTCTGCCATTGGATCGAAGGTGACTCATTAATGATGTGTGTTTTTTTATTAACATAGCGAATGGCGCGATTGACTGCCATGACTATTAGCAAAGTTAGCATTTCGCACAATTGTTATTGGATTACGTAAAAGGCCATTTCTAGGTGTCCCTTCTGCCACTACTAATTATTGGCGTAATGCTCCTCTTATATGAAGCGCTCGCAGTTTCAATGATGTATCTTCTAAGCATGATATTGACTTATTTTGCACTAAGATAAACGGAATACCTACTTGAGTGCGAAAACCGTATCATCGAATTTTGTTTCTTCGAAAACCTTTCAATGACATCTGTATACTGCGACGGCTTGTTATATCGACGTCTTGTTACTGCGATATATCGTTACATCGAAAAACAGTATTGCGAACGATTTTACTGCGTAAATATCATACTGCGACGCCTTGATAAATCGACGTCTTGTTACTGCGATATTTCGTTATCGAAAAGCTGTACTGCGAATGATTTTACTGCGTAAATATCATACTGCGACGCCTTGATAAATCGACGTCTTGTTACTGCGATATTTCGTTACATCGAAAAGCTGTACTGCGAATGATTTTACTGCGTAAATATCATACTGCGACGCCTTGATAAATCGACGTCTTGTTACTGCGATATTTCGTTACATCGAAAAGCTGTACTGCGAATGATTTTACTGCGTAAATATCATACTGCGAAGCCTGGTTCACGAACGACTTTTGGCTCGTGGCACTAAATTCGGTGATAAAAACCGCTTGCTGTTATTTTGCACTAAACAAAATATCAAGATACTTTCTGATTCATCAGTTTTGTTGATGGACGGAACTTTTAAAACTGGTTCGGCCTTGTTTCGTCAGATTTATTCTATTCACGCTATAGTTGGACATGATGATTAAACCAAAATGTCAGTACCGTTGGTTTACTGTCCGTTGATCGACAAAACAGAGGAGGCTTTTATTAGAGAACTCAGATTATATGCTGCAGAATGTGAATATGATTTGAATCCCCAGCATATTGTAACAGATTTCGAGATTGCAATCATAAACGTGATCAGGATTGATTTCCCTGATGCTCATCATCAAAGTTGTTTATTCCACCTTGGTCAAACTGTGTGGAGACAAATCCAACGATCTGGGTTAGATTCGCGCTATGGCAGTGACAGTGACTTTTCACTGAAATTAAGATACCTATCTTTCTCCTGAAGAAATTCCTGACGCATTCAAAACTATTAAAGAAAGTGTACTACTAGAAGGAGCGAGAAGCATTACAGAGGTTTGAAACGTACTATGTTTTGGGAAAACTTATGTGCCAAGCCAGTAATAGTACTTCAGTCTCCATTTCAAGATCTTCTCCAATGTTCCTCCCTCAATTGTGGTCTATAAATACGAACAATGAACTGCGATTGCCCAGAACCCAAAATAAAGTAGAGGCATGGCATCGTCGGTCGAATAGTCTATTAAATCATAATCGACATGGCCTATATAAAACTATTCGGGAAATGATGAAAGAGCAAACTGCTACCAACCATGCCGTTGAAAAAGCCTTATCGTGTATTGCGAGGACACCGCCCAAAAAAAAATGAGAGATCGTTCACATGCACTTTCGAAACTGTGCGAAAAAAGACATATGGATTTACTTACGTTTTTAAGAGGTGTGGCAAACAATTCCGAATTGTAAATAATTTGTTAGTGCAGATGTACTGTGCGTAGCTAATTTCGTTTAACGTTGATTATCTTTATTTCTATTTATTTACTTTGTGTGATTGTACGTGGTTGTACCTTTATTTTGTCATTAATTAATAAATAATAAGGAACATTTTTTTGTTAATGTTTTTACCCAAAAGTTTAATCATTTATAGCTATATACATCGATTGAACAAGGCTTCGCCGTATGATATTTACGCAGTAAAATCCTTCGCAGTACAGTTTTTCGATGTATCGAAATATCGCAGTAACAAAACGTCGATTTAACAAGACGTCACAGTATACAGATGTCACTGAAAGGTTTTCGAAGAAATAAAATTCGATGATACGGCTTTCGCATTCAAGTAGGTATTCCAAGATAAACATAGCAAGGACGCTCTTAGCCAAATCATTTTTTGTGAATGATGCGCCGCGCGCCGGCTAGTGGTTCTTAACTGTGACTTACTTAACTCTTAAGTAGCAACATAAATAAAACTAACCTAACCTACTTACTTAAGTACACAATGTACAGACACCAGCACATCGAGTTGCTGCAGTCTGTCAAATTTCCTTAATGGATTTTCCACTTTATCACCAAAGTTTAAGGTTCAATGTTGATTGGGAATGTTTGGCGGATCGGGGTGGCTTGGTGTGGTGGCGTCTGTACTTTAATACTTTAATTGTTTATTTGCTGATTGTTCGCCTTTAAGTAATTGATATGTTATATTATATCTGTGGAGGCTTGTTATTAGCAACTTGATAATGTTTTGTTACCTATTATTATTATGTAATTAGTCTATAAGCCTTCTTAGAAGTAATAAATAAAATAATTATAATAAATAATACTCTTGTACCTAGCTACTTACATACCTACTAATATTATATTACATAGATATTAATACTATTATTAATAATAGTAATACTAATATTGCATATCACATGTGTGAGCACTGTGTACCTTATATAAAGCTACCATTTACTGGGTACGTCTTTCATTGACTTGATGTGCCCTGGCGGCTGGCGGAGTATGTCATGCTCACTCAAATGTCTCGCTGGTGGTGGCGTGTGTGTTGGATCGTTAAGTTCCCTTCAAAATGGTTGAGCTAAACGGTGCCGATCCATGCGTCATGTTCGTGAATGGGCGCCGTCAGTAGGGACTGGTCATCTCTTATCTGCCTCGGCTTATTTTAATTTATTTTAATTTTTGAATTGTATTTATTTTTTTATTACGGATGCTTTTTACGTGCACATTTTTCTACATTGTTCTCACATGTATAATTTCAATATGAATGATGTAACCAACATTTTGTAACAATAATATGATTTAAAAGAGTGTCCGTGGAGTTTCTTGCCCGTTCTTATCCATAGGAACCTACGCTTTGGAATGGGCAACCAGCTTCATATTTCTGACTGACTGACCCCTTGTCAATTTAAAAGTGCCTGTAAATGGTTTAATTGAAATACATGCTTTGAGTTTGAATTTGATATTTTGAAACGCATTGCAACTATGTTTTAATTTGTTTTAGAATATAATAAGAAATTCTTCCCTAAAATAATGAATTCATGTTTTTTTGGTCTGATCTTATATCGCGCGTAACATCAATCCAACGCGAAATGTACGTGGTGGCACTCGAGAGAATAGTAATATGTTTATATGTGTACCTAAAAAGAAAGAAAGAAAGAATAATATTTATTTGGACACAGGTCGTGAAACACAATAACAAAATAATAAAATAATTCAAATAATAAATAATCATCATAATTTAATAAGTAATTCTTTCTTTATTTCTTTCTTTACCTAATAGTTTGATAATGTGATCGAATATTTTAGTAAAATAAAGTCTTGTAAGCATGTTTAGTATTAATTGGTGTTTTATTTTAAGTAGGGGTGCTCAATACAAAACCATTCGGGGTGCAAACTTACCCTATGCTACTGGGTATGGGATCGAGCTGTTACTGCCCCTTTGCAGGGCAACTCTCATACACAGAAGGACAGGGCACCATCCACTCCATCCCAATAATCATAGATACACCAAAATCAGCCTATAACGTTCCCACTCCTGGGATAGGCCTCTTTGTGAGAGGGAGTTGACTGACCATCAACGTCAGTCAAATACATATGTCTAAGACTGAAATCAGAAAAATAGGCACACGACATGAGGGATTTGTGTCTATAAATACACGAAAGTTGACGAAATTCCAAATAAACAAAGATTTAACTTATTTAAATTAGTCCTCACCGTGCTTAGATCGCGCGAAGAAGTGTTCATACTAAGAAGAATGACCTCACACATCCCACATGGAACGATAGATACGATTTTCAGTATGAGTGAGCGTGAAAATACTACTTATTCAAACGTCATTGTCAACGTAATAGAAACGTGACCGACTCTTGAGGCTGTTTGACGAATCTAACGATTTAAATCTTTGCAAATAAATACATACTTATCAGTTTTTTCGCACCGAATGATGAAGACTTAATCTTTGCCCCAACTAAGACAGTAGGAGACAATTTCATATATACAAACTTCTCATTACAAAATAACATCTCAACCCCATTAATTCCCCTACAATTCCACCGTTGACCCTCAAAGAGTCGCGAACAATATCTGCCTTCAATTCCTGGCACATCGCCAGTTCACGAGAATCCAATCATTCGGCTTCTAACGCTCAGTGTCAATCGCTAATACATTCAGCTAAAGATGGTCACACACTACCTGCAAGTTTGATGAACTTGCATGAACTGTCTGCTATTGTTGTTAGTGTTGCCAGTTCTTCTATCCAGCTGAAAAACTAGGAATTGGTGATTGGTGAGCGTATGCGTATTAATAATCACCCTATAAGTTTTCCACTGCAGGCACACAGGCCTCTTCACTGTGAGAGGGAGTGGGCCGTAATCAACCACGCGGGCCCAGTGCGGGTTGGGGTTATACAAAGGAATATACGAAAGCTTAAACGTCTGTTTATAGGTCAAGTCAAGGTACAAGTCCGTAGTCGACTGCAGTCAACAGCTGCAGCAGGTGACATGTCACCGCGACACTCTGGTTTCTATCTGGTTTCTATACAGGGTGTTTGGCGCATAGACCGACACAATTTTTTCAGGGATTTGAGAGGTCATTAGCTAGGTTCTAGCTAAGTTCAAAATAGCTTTTAGTTTTTTTTATAATTAATTTAGAAGTTGTAAAATTTCATTAATTAAATACAAAAATTAACTTTGGAAGCTTGTAAGGAATTTTCTTGAAACCAGTTGTATAAAACAAAGATGTTTTTAGATTTAAAGGACTTTGGAGAATGCAACAAAATTTGTTTTGTGCCACTACACCCACAAACAAAAAAGTTATTTCAAATTAAAGGACACATTTTGGGATTTTTTTTCATTTTAAAAAAATAATCATATGTAACCAACCGTGACATTTGGGACAAAGGGTGTATGGGTAGAACCTAGCTAATGACCTCCCAAATCCCTGAAAAAATTGTGTCTGTCCATGCGCCAAACACCCTGTATATTTCTAGGAAATCGAATAGAATTTCCCCTGCTGCAGTCTGCTACTGCATTGTACCAAAATGATGCTACTAAACAACTTTTAAATAACATCACGCCAGTATTCCCCGAAAGGATTTCGCCCGTTTTGTTTAACTCCTATATAATAGAGCGAGCCAATTGCCATCAAACGGTGTGACCGTTTGATGGCAATTGGCTCGCTCTAATACAGGTGGCTGCTATTGAAAAATTCCTAATTAAAGAATCCAATAATAATCTAATATTTGGCGTGCGTGGACCATGTACGAACGTAAACGAAGCAAAAGGAGTGTGTAAGGATCGTAGCAGGTGGTGTTCTGTAGTTTCTACCTACCCCCATGGGAAGTAGGTATGTACGTATGTAATATAATATTTATCTTGCCCGATCTGGAAATCGATTCCAGTCGTTTAGCATTCGCGCTTGCGACCTCTAGACCATTTAGGTAGTCAAGGATACTTGCACAAAATGATTGTTCACGCTGGCTTGTCAAACTCACAGCTAGTGTGTAGTCTAAAGGACATTGGAAAGTAGAGAATGGACAAAAAAGAATCAGTATACAATCCGGCAATTTAATTTCAATTAGCAAATGGCATTTCGAGTGGAAAAGGTTTATGGATCGCTAATTCCGTCGCATCCGAGCAATGAATTGAATTTTTTTTTATTGATAATATTTTTTTTTTTTTTTTTGCTAAATCTTTAGGTATTTTTATAAGGTTGTGAGTCATGGATATTTTTGGGTATTGTATGAAGGTATGTTATTTTAAGAAGGGTTTGATTGTAATTTTAATGATGGCAAGAATGTTATTAAACTCGCTTCTTATCAAATTGCCGATTTCAAACCATGCAGTAGTTTTTGTATGTTTGTTAAGACACTTGGTAAACATATTAGATACCTAAGGAAACAAGCGTAGTGATTAGTGATTAATGCTCGTTAGTTCTCAATACTCAATACTTTATTTTCATTTATTTCTCTTTGTAAGAAGCCTTAATAACTGTTTATGACAACCAATTCAATTTTAATTTATTTTACTTTTATGTATCAAATTGTATGTGATGTTAATTAATGTGACTGTGTATGGTGGCTATTGTTCTTAATATGAGTTTATGTTACTTAAATTAAATGATTATTTATTATATTATTATTAAACTAGCTGCGCCCCCCGTTTTCACCCGTATAAGTGTCGACCCCTTAAGAATATCGGGATAAAAGGTATTTTATGTCCTTCTTTAGGTCATGGTCTACCCATGTGCCAAATTTCATCTAAATCTGTTCTGCCGTTTTTGCTTGGGGCGCTTTCCCACTATGTCGTGACGGATTATCGTGTCGTTTAAAGAGACGTGACTTGTGTATTTAAATGGACTTGTGCACAACAGGACGACACGATTAACTGTCGTCCACGACTTTCGTCTACAATTTTCCAACGATAAATTAATCGTCACGACATAGTGGGAACGCGCCCAAAGTGTAACAATCAAATAAACAAACAAATTCACTTTCGCATTTATATATACCAGCACTTTGCCCGCGGCTTTGCTCCCGTGGTCTTTCCCGCGGGACCCGTTATTTTTCCCGGGATATAAAGTAGCCTATGTTACTCCCTGAAAACTAATCTTTCTAATGGTAAAATAATTTTTCAAATCGGTCCAGTAGTTTCGGAGCCTATTCAATACAAACAAACAATTAAATCTTTCCTCTTTATAATATTATACTTATTAGTATAGATTGGGTCCCCACCTATGACATTGGCGTTTTTTTCTCACAAATAGAGAACCTCGTCACTTCTATGATTCAAAATATTCATCAATTCTTGATATTATATCGAATAATGACCATCATAGACAACTACCAATAGTAAAAAAACCTTATTACTTATAGTTTTCTAAACATAAAAAATACCTTAAAACAGACTCCTCTTTTTGCTAGCAGAAATGACCACTATTTGTTTTAAAAATTAGCCAAAACTTATTTTTGTCGCTTAATCTAATTTATGGCATACGTTATCTTAGTTAAAAAAAAAATAGTGCATAAAAGTTGCAAAACATTAGTGTTCATGGTTGTTAAATAAATTAAGAAAGAAAATGTTAGTATGAAATACTAACATTTTCTTTAAATTTAATTTATTAATGCAACATCTTTAAAATTCTCCATACAAAACGCTGATTTCATAGGTGGGGACCTAATATTTAGTTAGGATTAGGTTAGTTAGGATTAATCTACTTGAGACAATTACAGGCTAAATTAAATGTAAATGCAGCAATAATTTTGCAACAAACATCTACTTAAGTACCTCTTGATACTACTACAGTCCATTCATAAACATAAGCCTCTCAAGAACAACAAGCTTGTCTTCATAAATCGTTAGTCCTATGATGTTATTCAAGCAGTTGCGACAAAATATCATTGTTTTGTCAATGCACCGGTAACTAGTAATGTATTCGATTTGAACCACACTATTATGCGCATAATAAATGCTCTGTTTCCAATTCCATTATCATCCATTTTCCCTCTTTTGAAACTTGCAAGGGGTGATACGAAAATATTAGTTTAAGTTTTGGGTTGACTGCCTCGTTGCTGTAGTGGTCGCAAGCGCTACTGCTGAGCATGAGGTCCTGGGTTCGATTACCAGGTTGAGCAGTGTTATTGGGTTTTTCTATACATGAAGGTCTGCCCGGCTTGGGCAGAGCACCGCCGTGTCCTCGGGGAGGCGATCGATGGCGGGGATATCTCACGTCCGGCCCTGGTCCAGGCCATGGTACGGAGCGAGAGGGCATAGGAGGCCGTCACCTTCTTCTGCGAAGCAGTAATGCTCGCGAAGGACGAGGCAGAACGCATGAGGGAGAGGCAAAATTCACGCGCTCACGCCCCTAGCTGCTGCAGGAGGAGACGCCCTGGGTGTCGGGAATCGCAGTCCGATTGCCGGCCACCGTAGGCGCGGGCTTGCGGACGGTGAGCAATGGGTAGCTCGCCGTCCAATAAGGACCAGGCCCGAGTCGACGGCGCGTTCTGTTCCACGCGCGCCTCACAGCGAGTGAAGGGGTCCGATGGGACCGATGCCTGCCAGGGTTGCGGGAAAGTCCGAAAGGGATACCGTGGCCCCTGGCAACCAAAGGAACACGGATGGGATTTAGTCAGTAAGAGTCTGATACGCTCTCCCGCTCCGCAAAGAGAGGGAGAAGTCATTTGGTGATTACCAACCAAAAAAAAAAAATTGTCACCATCATCACCTTAGTATCTTTTAAACAACGGCTGATCATGGTTCTTTAAATGAGTGAACGTGCGATAATCACAATGCTCGGCAGAAGGAATTTTGAATTGACCTACTGAGTTCGTGGTTTTTAGCAAGTTGGCTTTAAGAAAAAACCGCGTCAGATTGTTGAAAAGAATACAAAAAATACCAACGCAAGGTGATCAGGCAGCAGTTTACCGCTACTATCTTAAATTTAGTCCTTATCCCAACTTGCGTTTTGCGTGGATGTGGCGCATATTTTCTCCCAACTTGTTCTTTTTTGTGTGTGTTCTTTATTTGCGTCATGTTTACCGCAAATACGTACGCAGGTACTACTCTTTCTCTCTGGTACCGATATCACACCAAGATCAATGGCACCTGTTCCCAAAAATACCGGTATTTCAACCCTTGAATACGCTAGGCCAACTTAAGGCCGAAGCTTTACCACCAACGTACGGCCTAAAGTACCTGCCAGACGAAGTAATTGTGATTGACGATATCCAAATACTTATGTATAAAAAGGTATCCAAAATACTCATACGCATTAGTATTGCCGGAGTTTTAATTTATTGTCCTATTGTCGTGTCTAGATTTAACGTCTCGTACCTAGAACTATACCTACCTGTGGACATCCACAGTCTGTCCTAATATGTAAAAGTATAATTCGTGGTTGCTTTTTGCTTTTTCGATCCCAACCTTGCTGACTGCCTTGGTCTCAGATAACTAACTATAATAAAATTTGTATGACCCCATGCAAGTTTCAAAAGAGGGAAAACAAAACCTTGCACAAAAAAAGAAAAATACGCTCAATTTTTCGCTCCGATCAGCGTATGTTGTGACGGAACATGTCATGACATTAGGCATAAGGCTTTTAATAGGGTACCGGAACATTGATGGGGTCGATAAACGCACATTCGTATACGAACACCTAATCAAAGCACAAAAACGGATTCATTTCTGATATTACATCGTGTATGTTGAGTATAGGGCTGGCAAAGAATGAGTTGTTTTTTTTATATGTATTTTTTTATTTTCTTAGCAAACATACACTAACAATTATTTCTTTCGCTTGCCCTCGTAAAACAAAGTAAGATATTTTGCTGTTGGTGTGTCCTTGAAGTTTGAGTAGTGGTGGCCCACGACTTACCAGTTGTAGGTTCGAAATTATGCAAATTATTTCACAACCACAGCTCTCAAAACGGTGAAGGAAAATGAGGAAACAGACGCCTAAAACCAAAAATTCGAAGACATGTGACATCACAATGCACAGTGGGGGCGTGTGGTGGATTATGGCCCACTCCCTGTCACAGAGCGGAGATCTGCGTCCCAGCAGTAGGAACATTATAGGCTGATTATGGTTATGGAGTCCTCTAAAAAATTACAAAAAAAATAATGGCACGTTTACAATTTTGCATCAGGCTGATAGCCTGCCAAACGGCAGTCGTAGTTGATATTCATGTATATCAGAACGTTCGGCCAGTCGAGATAGGGATCTGGCTGCTACTCCAGTTTTTAGTGACGATATGTGACGCATAAAGAAGCCAGCCTAAGAATTTGTGACAAAACAGTTCGAAAGTTAGAAGCATTTATTTATGGCCGAACGACCTGATATCAGAACTTTCGGCCAAACTGAGTCTCCATAACTGAGGACCTTAGATAAACTGTTACTGAATAAAGATTTAGTGACGATTTGGTGACAAACAACCAATGCTTTACTTTTACTCGTAATGCCACCGAATAAAAGTAAAATTAATTTTGGTTCCTGGAACATCAGGACGTTCGGCCACCGTAATCTCCATAACTGAGGACCTGAGAGAAACCTTTAAGGAATAAAGATTTAGTGACGACACTGAAACGAACTTTTATTGTATTTTTTTTTTGTGACGGCCTCTAATAAATAGGAAATTGAAAATTTAACATATAACCTCAAAACATTGGGATTATCGATTCCTCCACAACGAAGAAGCCTAGAAGACTCGTAAAACCCCTGATGTGTTATAGGTTTTCAGTGCAATAGTGTCAGTAATATGAACAGTACAGAAACTACGTAGGAATCGTTCGAAACGGCACACTCAAACTGACATGCTTATTGACGAGACTACAAGCGACTGTCGCGGTGCTGTCAGTTGCGGGTGCACTGTCGAGACGAGTGGTCGCCGCGATCTCTTTGAAAATAGAGCGTAGGTAATTATGTCAACAAATAGGCCTAATTTCCATACTGTCCAATTTATATTGTGCTTTTTGTTTGACTGATGTCGCAGTGACGCAGTATCGTTTTCTGCTCTACAAGTTACATGTTCCATTTTCACGTCAAAACTTGTTTTTATGGCCTATAGATAGATGTTATGGGTCATAACGGATCTAAGTGATTATGCATGTGAGATTTGTATCAGAATCTGTAAAAGCACTCACATTTTTACATGAGATACTAAAAGAATTTCATGTAGGTAACTACAGGCGATGGTAAAAAAAAAATCAAGTGAAAAAAAAGTAAAAGCTTTTATCACTATACATTTCTCATAATATTTTCATCAATTGACAGCCCTGCACGAGATTCAGCGGCCATATTGCAACAATTCCAGCATGGAGACGTTCACAAATATTATTATTACAATTTGTTGTGTTTTTATGAATCTCGCGTCGCAGGAGACTCGGATATAACGCTGCCTTCAATTACGGAGGAATTTTCCTGCGTAAGCTTTTTAGGGTTCGCTGTGTGTATGTCATGTACATATGTCTGTTTTATAAGTAGGTGTATTGTTTATACCTAATCAGAATGAAGAGGGAATGAGAGGCTTGTCAACAATTAGACTAGTCATGGGACAAAAAATAAAAATAAACTCGACAAAGCCAGAAACAGCTCGCAAAATCCAGAAAGTTTCATGTGTGGTTAAGAGTATTGTCTATTATTATGTTTATTTGCTAGACTAAACACCTGCTTTTTTTGAAGACATGTAAGTCATTATTGAAAACCTAACAACTTTTCCTAAAAACTCCAATTTGTACTGTATACTCAAACAAAAATCAAAAATGTTTTTACAAATAAATTATCTTTTATAAAGTTCAATATAGCAATCGATATAATTTTTGTTCATTTACCTACTTATTTCATTTTTGTGGGGTTTCATTTTTTGTTTCTTACTTAGGTATATTCATTCTTTCCATCACAGTCGGGTTTCGGTATTAACCATCTAGTTTCAAACTTAAACGGAGCTTGTTCATGTTTTTTGCACGCAGTGCACTGTCGAGTTGAGAAACAAAATGTTATCCGTCACGAACATCAAACTCAAACCATTTATTTCAATTAAACCATTTACAGGCACTTTTGAATTGTCAAGGGGTCAGTCAGTCAGAAATATGAAGCTAGTTGTCCATTCCAAAGCTCAGGTTCCTATGGAGAAGAACGGGCAAGAAACTCCACGGACACTCTTTTAAAAAAATGTATATTCTTACAAAATATTGTTTACATCATTCATGTTGAAATTATACATGTGAGAACTATGTAGAAAGACGTGTACGTAAAAAAGCGTCCGTATTAAAAAGATAAAAACAATTCAACATCAACTGTCACTGTAGGTGTCCCTCGTGAAACCGTCGCTCAGCGCTTTCGAGCGCTGTAGCGTAACATTCATCTGTTTTCAACCAAAAAATCTAAGTCCAAAATAAGCGCTGTAAGTGTAGTTTATTTTTTGTTTTTGTGATACCACTGACTCGTCCAAATAAGACACTGGAAAATAAGATTTAAAAAAAAAAAGGGCAAGTGCGAGTCGGACTAGCACATGAAGGGTTCCGTACCATAGTAATATCGAGCAAAACAACGAAGTAAAAAGCACCTTTAATTATTAACTTTATTCATTTTTTTATTATTAGTTGATATGCGGCAATAGAAATACACAATGTGTGAAAATTTTCAATTACAAGGCTTACTAATAAGGTTCCGTTCCCAAAGGCTGGCAGCCGTTGGATACGGAACGTAAACGTCTTTAAAATGTTTACGAAATTTTGAGGTTTCCATGGGATTATATAAATATTGATTTCTAACCGCACAATAAATTAGGAATCCTCATACAGATTTCATATGTGTTGATAGGAAATTTAGACCAATGTTCTGACTCGCCAACTAGGCAGAACCAGTAAATATTGTGTTACACACTGTTAATTTATTACCTCCTTGGGATGTGCCCTTAAGGCCGGATAAAGGCTAATCCCCGGATGAGGGCTCGGCAACATGTTTGATGTAACTTGATCTTCGCAGGCTTGGCCCTGAAGCTCGTATTCAGTAGGCGACAATGTTAACTGGGTTCGAAACTATGAAAAATAAATAATAATTCGAGCGAAGCGTAACTCCGGCTCAAGTGTTTTAAGCTATAAACATAATTAAATATATAAAAATAAACAAAACATCGTGAAAAATCAACGTTGTAGTCACAGCTCCAGGGCGTATGTTATGCCCTGAAAATTCATAGCAAAAATATTACATTGTCAGTTAGCATGGAAATCTAGTGATCTCATTATTGTATCAGTGCCACGAGATCATTTTTTTTTTTTCGTGAATTTATTTAGTTTCACTAGATACTTCAGCGTAGATACATTATGTTTGTGCTACGCATAGTTAACTTCAAAATCAGCAACCTAAAATAGCAGCTCAAGTTTATAATATAGTCTTCAATAGACTCCTATACTTCATCGAAAACCAACCACGGAATGGCTAGCCCTTTAACGAACACCACGAAACGACAAACTTAATATCGGGTGCTCTCAACTCCTCTGAAACTAAAGGATGCCTCGAAGCTACTCAACCGATAGCCTAAAGGATGCCTAGATAAACTTATAACAAAGGGCTTAAAACCTGTAGTGACGGAAATTGGAAAATCAAGTGGCTAAACGTTCTGGCGCGTTGATTGGTTGATCTAGAAACTTGTAGCAGGTTTGCATTTTATTTCTTTGTTTTGGGACACGTTCATTTCAGTTGTCGTATTTAAACCTGTGTCATTACCAGTGGTAAGAAGCCTGATGAAAACGAATGCTCCAATATAATATAATGTTGCGATGGTCAGATAATAATCGCCTGGTTAATAAACTAGTATTCAACTGAACAAATTAGATTCAAATCGTAATGAAGCCGTCAGCCGAGAAATTTTTGAAGATGCTATGTAATGATCATAGACTAAAGACTCTGTCATAATCTTATTGTTTACATTGATCTGATTGATGATAGCTGCAAGATGGAACCAAAGCATAAGAGGCCATGGTTAAATACTAGTTTTATTTTATTTTATTAGTCCTATTAATATCCACTACACCAATTTTCACACTCAACCTGACCTGGACCCACTTCACCCTAACTAGCTACATCAAAATAAAACCTACATGCATCAAACACTAACCAGCTACTCGTCACATGACGTCATTGCACAGCATTCGTTTATTTTTGCAGTTTGCAGCGCGATCGGAAGCGTTTAATTGTCCCGCGTGTGACGTCACGGCTAGCGTAGTGTGGACCTGACGAATTTATGGTCAGCTGCGGCCTTTTTGGGAAGAATGTGTGAATATGTGGTTGTTTATGGTTGGGGTGAGGTGATGTGCTAACTGTGTGCTGTCTGGCGTTTCTGTGGAAATAGTAAACTGAAGTGAAAGGCGGTTGAAATAAAATGAAAGTTCCACTTTGTATACGCCAGGGAAATCCAACTGTTCCTAAGTTGTTCATGTTTTTGACAGATGAATAATTTATTCCTGAGTTATTTTCTATCTTCGATGATGGGAGGAATAAAATGTCTGGATAGGGAGAAGAGCTGTGCCAGACCTCCTCCGAATAAAAAACCAACGAGGCAAGTTCTTTGAACACTGTCGCCAATAAATTGCAAATGCAAATACTACTTGCAAAATCGTGTGAGCAGTAATATTTATCATGCACTTAGCCTGTTCCCATTTTTAGATTGTGGCTGCCTCCAGTTGAGCATTTATAGCTTATCTACCAATTCATTGCCTCATTTCAGTTTCTTCGATTATGCTTTTCTTGACAAACACAACATAACATCATAACATCACACCTGTAATCCCCGAAGGGTTAGGCAAAGGTGTAACATAGTAGGTACACCCATATTTTGCTAGTTATGTTTAAGTCCCATGTAATAGGGGGCGAGCCTATTGCCATCAACCGGGCACATATCCAGACTCCGGGCTGCTACTGAGAAATTTCTGATGAAAAAACCCAATAACACTTTGCCCGACCCGGGAATCGAACCCAGGATCTCATGCTCAACAGTAGCGCTTGTGATCACTAGAACAACGAGGCAGTTGACAAAAGACATGTAAATAATTTAAATAAATCAATTACCCCACATATCCACCTTATCCTATCGTGTCCCCCCCGCCATTGGGAATTCAAATAATTTCGTGAAAATAATAGTCCCCACTCTATAGTAACAATGTTACCGGTTTTTTGCCGTATCGATGAAAATGCAATCAAAATTTATTTCGGCAGCAATTATCTTTTTAACTCTAGTTCTTTTTTTCCGATATTATAATTGAAAAATACGGTTTTTGTGTTGTAAATTATACAATCGGGGGTAATTTTTGACGCTGTATTGTCAAAATACACATAGTTACATCATCATTTCAGCCAAAAGACGTCCACTGCTGGACATAGGCCAAGCATCACCACTTCAACCGATTCTGTGCTTCCAGCATCCAGCGGATTCATGCGACCTTCACAAGATCATCGGTCCACCTTGTGGGAGGCCTTTCAACGCTACGTCTTCCGGTACGCAGTCGTCACTCCAGAACCTTTCAGGCCCATCAGCCATCGGTTCTGCGAGCAATGTGCCCTGCCCATTGCCACTTAAGTTTGGTAATTCTTCGGCCTATGACGGTTACCTTGGTTCTTCTGCGGGTCTCCTCAATTTTTATTCGATCTCGTAGGGAAACTCCAAGCATAGCTCTCTCCATTGCCCTTTGGGTGACTGTGCTAAGACCATTAGTCACATACATACATAATAAATAATCTGAACACTGGGCTCTTGGTGAAGGATTTCGACCGGGGAAGTACTACTAACATATTTTAGCCGCCAAACGTTCGGGTTTAAGGGGTATGGGTGCCGAAGTACCTCACATGAGACATTTCAGCTTATTCTCTGGAATGGCAACGCATCTGCGTCTAAAGGCGGAGGTCCACTGACCATCAAGTGCGCTGCTTGCCTGATTATAATTTAGAGATATGAGGAACAGGGTGTAAAGTTCACTCATCCTCTATAGAAAACGGAAGATCCTCTGACCAGACGGGTGTCATATCTGGCGGGAAACTGCCTAACGATTGATTTCGGGGAACTTATATATACGGATGTTCGCGCGGTAAACTCTAATTGCGCGATGCAGGATTTGTGTGACGTCAGGTCTTTAATGAGTAGTTCGCATCGGTTAGGCGATGTAGATAATAATATGTCCCACTGCAGGGCAAAGCCTCTTCTCATGCAGAAAAGACACGAGGATTGATCACCACGATCTCATATTAACTATTAGCTGACTTGACAGACGTTGTCCTGTCCTTGTGGTGATTTATAGCCTTGAGCTCATACGAAATCCCCATAGAAAATGCGCTTTCAGTTTTCCCGATTTTACCAATATTCCCGGCAGGTTTTCAGGTTTTCCGTAAAAACCTAATTCAAATGAAATGAAATGAAATTGTTTATTCTGTAAATAGGATATTGGAATCACTTTTACACGTCATCTTAAAAAAAAAAAGCTAGATGAGTTTCTAGCGGCGTTTCCTATCTGACTACTCTGAGCAGAAAAGCCGAAACAAACTCAGAGGTCACAGTCTCTTTTAAAGTCCAGACATAATCTTGGTCAGGCCATATGAGGACAAAAGAAAATACCATTTCAGACTAATCTACATGATTAGTCTGAAATGGTCTTTTGAGAAAAGAACCACACAAATTTGAGTGGACCAAGCATTTGTCAGTAATCGTGGAGCTCAACTCAGAACTTAAGGAGCTCAACTCGACGAACAATACCAAAGAAAGGACATTTGGGTAGGCCGCATAAACTACTCAAACTGCCAGACCATCATTAAAACCAACCGACAAAGAAAAAAATAATGAGAGAAAAAAAATCCACATAGTCCTCACATTCACAATAATTAAAACAATATAATACTTTACAAAGTAATCATGTCATTTTGTATTATAATTTTCAACAATGTCAATATGTACATATATGAAACTGGTATATTTGTGTAAAAAATGTCAAATTTTATGGTTTTATCACAAGGCTTAGCAGAGCGAGCACCTCAATCCCATGCTTTTTTATCTTCTAAATAATCTGAAATTTTATAGTACCCTTTTTTACGGTTTTAATACAGCTTTTAAATCGTCTAATGGGTAAGTTTCGAATGTCGATGGGAAGTTTGTTGTAAAAGCGTATACATTGACCCATGAACGAGTTGCCTACTCTGTGGAGACGAGTGCGATGTACAGCAAGGTTGTGTTTATTCCTGGTATTTAAACTATGAATATCGGAAATCTTCTTAAAATTTTATATTTTTTTGTGTACATACAATAGGTTTTCAAAAATATATTGTGAAGCTACAGTCTGAATATTTATTTCTTTGAATTTTTCTCGAAGGGAATCTCTCGGACTTAGGTTGTAATAGGCTCGAACAGCCCTTTTCTGTAGAACAAAGATAGTATTAATGTCCGAACAGGTTCCCCAGAGAAGAATTCCATATGACATAAGACTATGAAAATAACTAAAATAAACAATTCTGGCTGTGTCTACGTCAGTTATCTGTCTAATTTTTTTAACAGCATATGCGGCCGAACTTAGCCTTCCTGACAATTTTTCTATGTGTGGGCCCCATTGTAATTTACCGTCAATAGTGATTCCAAGAAAAACCGTCGACTCAACAGGGTCTAGCTCTATTAGCGAATAATACGATCTTGTGATTATCTCTTATGTGGTGAGGTAAGTCATTAATATAAATTAAAAACAAAAAAGGACCTAGAATTGAACACTGCGGAACGCCCATGGTGACCGCAGATCCTGCAGATCTCTTGCCATTAACATCGACCCTCTGAATTCTGTTGTTCAGATAAGAAGTCAGAAGGTCGAGAGCCCTGTCCCTCATACCATAGTGGTACAGTTTCCTGATGAATGTGTCATGACGTACGCAATTGAAAGCCTTGGACAAGTCACAGAAAATGCCAAGAGCATCTTGTGACTCCTCCCAGGCCTCGAATATGCTCTTCAGTAATTCCACGCCCGCGTCAACGCGCGTAGTTGAACGACCCTTTGTAAAACCAAAATGTTTCAGATGACTACATCTGAAACAGTTTGGATCTACTAAGATGATGTGCATTGAAATGTCTTAACATTTGTTTCAAAAATATTTTTTCAAAGATTTTGCTCAATGTAGTAATATCCAAATAGGCCGAAAATTCGTAGGATCAGTTGTACTGCCAGACTTGAACAGTGGAATCACTTTACTAATTTTCATCAGATCAGGAAATACACCAGATGCAATACAAGAGTTAAAAACAATTGCTAAAAAGGGTGAAATAACATCAATTATTGAGGACATGGTATGTACTGACAATCCCCAAAGGTCAGCAGTTTTTTTACATCAAGATCTTTAAAAGATTCTGTAATATCTTTAGCAGTAGCAATTGTAAATTCAAAAAGTTTGTCACATTCTGGTACACATTCTTTTAGTATTGAGTAAGCAGAAGTGGAGGATGACGATGACAGAGTTCTGGTTGTTAAAATGGGAATATTAATGAAGAAATTTTCAAACTCAGTTGCCACCTCCACGTCTGCCTTTCAGACTATTACAAACATTTTAAAACATTTGTTGAGAAATCGGCCCAGCCACTCTGAAGTGATTCGATTACCAACGAACAGCATGTAATTTTTATTATAAAGATAAGCCCAGGTTTCCCCAGTGTTTTTTCTCCACCGATATCATTAATATCCAAGATAAAATCAGAGAGGACAAATTAATTTAAAAGTCACATTGGTACTTGCCCGGCTTTGAACCCACAACCAGCCCGATTGCCATTTAATAACTAATGTTCAAAGGCGGATATTTACAGGTTGATTATGAATAAAATCTACCTACACTCAACTTAGGGTTCCGCATAAAACAAACAAAATCGTATACCAACCACTTTCCCTTGCAAGGCAGTAAATTAAAATGTAAAAAATTCATATGAGATCTCTCTGCGAGGTGGAGGGCGATAGAAATTATATATGTATGAGTACTGAACCCTGTGCTATTACTGTTAAGATACTATATTATTTTTATTTTTAGGAGTAGTAAAGCTACTCGAGACCAATGGTAGCCCAGTGGTAAGGGCCGCGACTTAGGTCGTGAGTTCAAACCCAGGCACTTTACTTTGTGTAAATTATTTCATCACCACTGCTCTCAAAACGGTGAAGGGAAACATCGTGCGGAAACCGGCTTGGCTTAGAACTAAAAAAATCGAAGATATGTGACACTGTCGCACTGGGCCCGCGTGGTGTATTATGGCCCACTCTCTGTCATAGAGAGGTGGCCTGTGTCCCAGCAGTGGGGATATTATAGTTTGATTATACTAAAGCTCCTTGTAAAATAGCTCGTCCGGGGCAGAATTACCTTTATACTATCCGCCAAGCAATGCAGCCATTTGCAGGGTAATACACTCAGGCACATCACTACATCCTTACATAGTGTGAAACAAAGTCCCCCGCCACGTCACGTCTGTGTGTCTGTCTAAACGCGATAAACTCAAAAACTACCAAACAGTTTTCACCAATGGACGGCGTGGTTCATGAGGAAGGTATTTGTGTATAATTCATTAGGGTTTGGTGTAAATTGGCTGAAATATGACGATTATTGTTGAAGATGTCGGAATAAATCATGCCGACTGGGAGCTTTACTGGCAGGCGCCGCGTAAACCGTTAAAAAGTTCAACAAAAAAGTCCGCATCCGATAGACATATGCCATCGCATATGTCTATCTTCTTAAGGATGACCCACAGTGACCATTTTTATCTTATAGAATTTGGTTAAAGTTATTTCTGAAGCTATTTTGACTGGTATTATAAATTCAAAATTCAAAAAATTCAAAATTCAAAATTCAAAAGTCATTTATTCAAATTAGGCTGAGAATCAGCACTTTTCGAACGTCAAAATTACATAAGACAGTCCCACAAAACGCCCACCCTTCACCACTTCCTAGTGCTTTCGCTGGGAAGAAGAAGTGGCGCAACAAACTCCCCAGCAGCACAGCTGTCTGTTCAATTAGGAAAAATAAAATGATTCTATACAATAGTACTTATGCAAAATAATTTACATAACACAACACAAAACATTAAATTATAAATTATCAGCCATATGACAGCTAGCACACGCCAATATACCAACCAAAAACATCGAGATCTATACTCAAGCAGAAATAAAAATAACTAAACGTAAAGAATATCTAAAAAGAAAATAAAGCCTCCAGGCATAAAGGGCGTGCCCGCTTACATATAGCTGTAACTAGAGTTATAATTGATAAACTAGGACCATCGAGGTAAAATAAATAAACAGTTAATTACTAATAACAATAACAAAACCATGATCAGCAAGACGACCAGTCACCACAAGCAGCACCCGTTCACGAGCTTAACGCAAAGATCAGCCATTACCCCCCTCGCCATATTTGAGGGAAGGAGGCAACCCGACCCCCGACGCTACCGCAAGCAGTGACATCTAAGGGAGCATGACGAACTTGCTGCCAGTTTTTCAGGAAAAAAAATAAAAAATATGATCAGTTTGTCGAGGTCGCTAGCTAACCACATATTGCGATACAACTCATGAAAATCATTCTAATGAGTAGTTAATGTCAACAAAAAATTAATAAAATTAAAATAAATTGACATATAAAGTCAAATAAAATGAACAATTTACCTAAGCTTATATAACCTGTGAGTAGGTAGGCTAATTCTGGAGAAAGAACATAAACATTGTCTTGAGCCAATCACAGCGACCAACTATTCTTATCATTTAAGTAGTCGTTGATAGAATAGTATGCCTTTGAACAAAGGTTGGATTTTACTTTAGTTTTAAACGCATTAAAAGGCAAATCTAGCAAAGAAGAGGGTAGCTTGTTGTAAAAGGTTATACCAAGCCCAACAAATGAGTTATGAACCTTATGTAGCCGGTATATTTATCCTTATTCAATAAAATATTTTATTTCAATTGGGCATTTAATCTAGATTAAATTATACCATGTTATCATTAAAATGAATACTTTACAAGATATCACAGATTCAAAATTACGCGTAACAAAATAATTATGGTTGACGAAACGCGGGCGCAGAGCGGTAGGAATCAATGACCTTTTCCTCGGCTATTAGGTACCTATGTTACGTAAAATACTCGCTTTGACGTGCAGTTGTGAAAACCAGCCCGTATTACCTATTATCTAGGTATGTTATCCCGGTAGTACATTCCCTTGGAATATTTTCCGACATCAAAAGGGCAAAAGCTAGTATTATAATAAAACAGACGCGGCGGGACAGCGCGGCAGCGTCGCGTCTGTCTGTCTGAACGCGATAAACTCGAAAATTACCGTTTGGATTTTCATACAATTTTCACCATCGGACGGAGTGATTCATGAGGAAGGTTTAGGTTTATAATCAATTAGGGTTTTGTGTAAATTGGCTGGAATATGACAATAATTGTTGAAGATGTCGGAAAAATCATGCCGATTGGGAGCTTTACTGACGGTGCGCCACGTAAACATTGGATGAAATTTGGCACACAAATAGATACATATGGTACTTAAATTGCCGTTAGTACGTTCCCGTGGGCTAGTGAGAAATATTTCAAGTTAGTCTCTGGGATGGCAAGGTACTGCGATACCTCTGGTATTGAAGATGTTTAAAGGTGGCGGTAACAAGTTACCATCATGTGCTGGGCCAACACAGGCCTCCTCTGAGACCTCTCTCTCTCGAAGTAGGCCGTAATCCAGCACGCGGGCCCAGTGCGGGTTGGTAGATGTCACATGTCTCCAAATTTATTGTTCTAGGACATGCCGGTTTCCTCACGATGTTTTTCTTCACCATTTTGAGAGCAGTGGTGATGAAATAGTTTACACAAAGTAAAGCGACTGTCGGGGTTCTAATCTCGACCTACTCGTGAGTCGTGACATTACCAATAGGTCATTGATTGCCTTTATTTATATAAAATTTTAAAAATATTAAACCAGGCTAAGAATACGAGTTTTTGTTTAAAAATCAAGAAGACAATGTAGAGAAATTGACTTTATAAAATTCAACATAAACTGAAACTGAACAGACTATTAAACACTACAATGTTTGTTAACTATTATTTTACCATCTTTCTCAAGACACAAAGTATACTCACAAGAATTTTAATACTAAGATATCTCTTTGAATTATTAAACACTGCACTAAAGTTTAGGTTTTATCTTAAAGACTACCGTACAACATAGTAAAAATCCGTATTGCGAGTGGCTGATACGGTCTCAAGATCGAATTATACCTAGGTACATACAGTACGGTCGCTACCTAACATTGTAATTCCATACCATGATTACTTGCACCTGTTCTAAGCATATTTTAGTTTTAGTTTATTTTTAGGCACAATAATTATTGTTTGGGATATCTTTCTGTTGACTAAGTTTACACTTTTTGTAAACGTTTTATTCAATAAATATTATATTATTATTATTTCGTCTCTTGACATTTCTCGGGACCGTGTTGTCCCGGACCTTTGGAAGGCGTACGAGGGCCGAAGCCAATTCACATAGGCCCGTTAGACGTTTTTAATGATTATTTCGTCTCTTGACATTTCTCGGGACCCTGGGGTCTCGGACCTTTGGAAGGCGTACGAGAGCCGAAGCCAACTCACAGAGGCCCGATAGACGTTTTTAATGGAATTATATTATTATTAGTTAAACCGAAAATGAGGTTTCTTGCTACCAAAGTCTGAAAGTGATTCGCATAATAAAATAATCAACAGTAATAATAATATATAATATTATACTAGTATAGAGAAAATATTTGTATGTATGTATTGTTTTTTTTTTTGTTGTAATGAATAAACTAAAAAACTACTAAACTGATTTTAAAAATTATTTCACAAGTATAATGCTAAATTATCACTGAGTAACTTAGGCTATAATTTATACTGAAATCACGCGGGTGAAGCCGCTGACAGAAATTAGTATAATTAATTTTTTTGTATTCAATTTTGGTTTTCATGATTTGTTCAATTTCAATCAATATGCCTGGCTTTTCCCTACTATGTTAGGGTCGGCTTCCTGTCTAACCAGCTACAGCGGAATACCAGTATTTTACATGGAGCGACTGCCTATCTGACTTCCACAACGCAGTGGTTGTGGAAGTCAGATAGGGAGTAAAGACTAATAAAAATTAAAAAAAAAGATAAGAAAAAAAAAATATCGGGACAAGCACAGGAGATCTCAATTAAACTAAACAGACTCATTAGAAATAAAAATATAAAAACAATAAAAACAAAGTAAAATTAAAATAAAGCAGAAAGTTCTGTGCGAGGCCAAAAGGCTCCTATCTCAGTATGATGCTGTGACATTTAATAATAAATATCGCAGCGCTGGTATTCTGATAGATCCCGCAGTGATGTCACGAAAAGATACAGAAATAATAAATAAATAAAAAATTTAATTGATGTATGAAATATAATAAAACATAATATTTAATCTGTATAACACGATACCCCTTGGTAAGACTGGTTGTCAGACTTCTGACTACAGCCAGTAGCCCAAAAGTCTGACCACCGAAAGTCGTAACGATTAATAAGTGACGATGATCAGTTTGTTTGTGCTCTTTTAATTCTCGTACCTATATGAGAAATTTTCAGGCCGTGGTAAAAAGATCAGCCCCCCATTGTCACTCAGTGGGCTCTTTAATGAACCCCTCTTCAACTAAAAACAAAAAGGGTTAAAAATAACACAATCTAATTTAACTTAAATAACATTTAACCCCCAATTGGGGGTGAAAGTGGAACCCTGCACGAATACCATAGGGGATGGGTGGGGTAGACGTATTAGTGAAATTCCGTTAGGGGGCGAGGTTGTCGACTTTCCGAAGGTTTAATGGGCTAAATATCTTGAGCTCAGATAATTCGGAGATAGGAGGGTTAGCAGAAAATTATACGTAAGTTTTTTAAATTGTTTATGAAGACTTTTTAATAAGAAATTAGAAAACTGACTATTAATGATAAAAATCAAGAGTTCGCAGATTCAAAATTATCGTTTGTTTATATATAAAATTAAAAAAAAAAAAAAAAAAAAACATTTAATTCAGACAAATTAATTCATACAGTTCGATTAAAATTAAAATATTAAAATTCAATTCAAATTACCCTCTCAACAATGGATTTCCATAACGGAGAAGACATCTTATCCGCTACGGTCTTCAGAATTCCGTTGCAGCTGCCACGCGTTCTGCAGATCAGGGATGCAGTTATCTTGCGGATGACAGCATCAAAGCCATTAGTGCGATACAGCATAAACATCACCGATGCACTACAGAAGCGAAGCAGCCCCAACATCACCCTGAAGATGTTATTATACTGGACGCGCAGGAAATCCAGCGATCTTTTGTAGCTGACCCAAATATTTCCCGTATAAAAGCTTTGACAATACGCCTTAAACAACGTTATCTTTACTTGTTTAGAGCAGTGGGAGACTCTGCGGGCCAGCATGTTACCTCTGACGGCTAAAGCCCTGCGCTCACACTCAATATCCTGATCGTCTTCAAGACCTCCGGTAATTAAATGCCCCAGGTATTTAAATTACACGTGACACGATTTATGCACAATCCATTTAGAGTAATATTATGTGAATACTCGGGGCATCCACCGGCGGCCCTAAAGAACATTATATTCTGTTTTCTGGTCATTGTATATATGGCCATGTGCACCAACATAGGCCTCACACACTCTTAACAACTCTCCGAGACCTTTCACCGACGGGCTCAGCAGCATTAACATGAATATTTACTTTGTAAAGTATTATATTATTTTAATCACTGTGAATGTGAAGACTGTGTTTGTCATTGTATTTTTTTTGTCTCAGTTTTAATCAGTGTCTGGCAGTTCGAGTCCCAAGTGTCCTTTATTTGGTATTGTTCGTCGAATCGTTGAGCTCCTTAAGTTCTGAGTTAAGCTGCACGATTACACACAAATGCGTGCACTGACTGGACAGGTCTACTCCCTCTGTGTTGTTCTTTCCTCAAAAGACCATTTCAGACACCAATCTATGTGGTGTTCACATGTTCTGACCAAGATTATGTTTGGACTTTAAAAGAGAATCTCTCTGAGTTTGTTCCGGCACCGACGGGGGGGCAGTGCAGGCCCCACATTCGTCAATGCTGCCTCTTGCCTCACCACTCATTTCTAAGGTGCGGTACAGAGCGGTCTCGGTAAAACTATAGCACCCAATCATGTAAAAAACAAAAGACTGTATTTTTGTACGTGATACGAAAATGTATGATATGCAGCAGAGAATCCCCCACATAAAGCCCTGCAAAATTCTATAGTTTAATACATAATAAGAGGTTTAGGTTATTTTTTGTTGCTCTCCAAGACATAAACAGCAAACCATCGTTTGATAAAGATAAGTCCTACTAAACTTTGAAAATGGTGCTTGCTCGATGTAACTGTTATTGAGTGACAAATCCTATCACAGCAATTAATACTTTTACTGAACGTAGGCAAATTTTCAGAAATAAACGTAATATAAATCTTTTTCCTTAAAACAACAAATTAAAGATTTTCCTGCTACCCGTACATTGTTCGCGAAAGTATTAGTAAAGATTGTGCGTAAGTCGCGCCATTTGCCGAAGCTCGCGCAATCGACGATACAGATACAAACCTACTGATTGTCGACTATTGTATGTGTGGAAATGAAGTAAATGGTTGCTATGCGAGAGGCGCACAGGTCGATTGATCAGGTTAAGCTACACTTGCCAAGGTCCTTACCGAGACCCCTCCGTGCCTCGGAAAGCACGTTAAGCCGTTGATCCTGGCTGTCAATCGTAGCTCTTTGACAGTCCTTATGGGTCGTCAGAAGTCTGATAACCAGGCCTACCAAGGGGTATCGTGTACCCCAGTAACTGGGTTGTGGAGGTCAGATAGGCAGTCGCATGAAAGATATCAGTATTCAGCTGCATCTGGTTAGACTGAAAGCCGATCTCAACGTAATTAAAAAGCAAGACTGCCTCTGTTATATTTTTCTTTTTCTGTGGTCTAGTGTTTAGATCACCTGTCTCAGACCCAGGGGTTCAGGGTTCGATTGGCAAAATTTTCTGCTCGGTTAGGTGGTGGTTGCTTGTTCTAAGCCCGCCTGGCTAGCTACCACCATCTTATCCAAATCTGTCGCCATAACAAGAATGTTAACAGCATTGTTGTTTTTCGGCAGTTAAAGGTGCCTAAGATAGCCAGTTCCTTTGTGGTTGAGGATTCCGGGTGAAGCTCGCTGCCACCTTCGGCCTGATCATCACTTAGGTACCATCAGGTGAGCTGCAGGCCAAGAACTTCCCCGCCGCGGTAAACAAAAAACGTTTAGGTATCTAACAAGTAAAAGGCCCACGATACATATAAAATCCTACTGATTGTAGACTATTGTATGTCTGTAAAAGGCTATGCGACAACCAAGGTTAACCTGTGTTTATATTTCACTAGCTGCGCCCCGCGGTTTCTCCCGCATAAGTCTTGATCCCGTGGGAATATCGGGATAAAAATTATCATATGTCCTAATCCAGGTCATGGTCTACCCATATGCTAAATTTCATTTAAATCTGTTCAGCCGTTTTACCGTGAAATCGTAACAAACAATCTAACAAACTGACTTTCGCATTTATAATATTATATACTAGCACTTTGCCCGCGGCTTCGCTCCCATGGTCTTTCCCGCGGGACCCGTTATTTTTCCCGGGATAAAAAGTAGTTTATGTTACTCCCTGAAAACCAAGCTTTCTAATGGTAAAAGAATTTTTCAAATCGGTCCAGTAGTTTCGGAGCCTATTCAATACAAACAAACAATCAAATCTTTCCTCTTTATAATATTAGTATAGATAAGTTAGGATTGTAAGACAAGCCGTGTGCCCGATCGGATTTCCCATCAACAAAACCTTTATCCCCCATTTAACATCTTTGTGGGATGAATGTCCAAAAATCCTTCCTTAGTGCTCACTTTTGAGAAATGAAAGTGCCGCACGGGTCGATTTATCAGGTTAAGCTGCGTTTGTCGAGGTCGGTCCGTGGATGAGTGACCATCCTTACCTACCGAGTCCCGTCGGAAAGCCGTTAGTCCCGGCTGTCAGTCGTACATCTTTGACAGTCGATACGGACAGTCAGAAACCCGAACCTAACAATCAGTCTTACCAAGGGGTAGTGAGTTACTGGGTTGGGGAGATCAGATAGGCAATCGCTCCAAGTAAAATATCCAGCCTCCATAGTTAGAAAATGGTTACACGGATGATGATTATAATCAAGGTTAAAAAACCTCTGGCTTAAAATATTTCGCTGTTTTTATTAATTTGGCGATATTACTGTAGGGAAATAAGAAATATGGCTAACTAGTGAACTAAAATATTGATTATGAAATGCGATAATTAATATCGTAACACCGAATATTTAGTTTAAGATGTAAAAAAGTATTTGGATACTTTCCATATTCCTTTTTAGGGTTCCGTAGTCAACAAGGAACCCTTATACTTTCGCCATGTCCGTCTGTCTGTCTGTCTGTCCGCGGTTTAGCGCAAAAACTATTGGTACTAGAAAGTTGTAATTTGGCATGAGTATACAAGTTAATGACGCCAAAAAATTAGTAAAATAAAATTTTGAAAAAAGCAATTATTTAGGGTACCTCCCCTACACGTAAGGTGGGGATGATAATTATTTTTTTCGTCCTTCCCATAGTGTGGGATATCGTTGTATAGGTCTTTTAAAAATATTAGGGGTTTGCGAAAACTGTTTTTTGATTAAGTAAACCGTTCGTGACTTATCAAGCTTTAAAGTACCAATTTTCGTTAGAGTCAAGTGTCCCCCTCCCCTCTACCAACTAAACGGTTGTAGTTAGAAATTCAAATGTCACGGTATTAGTATTTATATATAACGAAGTTTAAAGGAAAACTATCACACTTAAGTGGGCTTTACAAGTTTACGAGTAATAATTGACCAACTTAAATTTGCGGTTGCAAAAACATATATTCCGTATGGGAGAACATGTTTTTCAATTACAAAGTTAAGTTTGTTCTTACGATTAATTCATTCCAACTACGGAACCCTTCATTGTGCGTGGTCCGACACGCACTTGGCCGGTTTTTTTACAACTAAAACGGTTACAACATCAAATGCAGTGTTATAATTGCAATTCATTATAAATATTCTAGTTCACTAGTTAGCCATATTTCTTATTTCTATACAGATATACGTACTTAATACCAATTGCCAAATTAAATATTTGACAGCTATTTGCGACGTTGCCAACTTTTTGGAAGAACCCTCTTTAAAGATGTGGCATAGTTTTCAAAGTTTACGGTGATCAATCCTTGTTCCTTTTGAATGAGAAGACTGACTTGCCTTTGGCCTGCAGAGGGACTTAATTACCGGTTAGTATTATTCTCTTAAGCTTAGTCAAAGGGAAGTTAAAACAATAGTTAGGACACAAACCCTAACTAATTCTCTAGCAACGGCTCCTAACCGTCTTAAAGCCATAAGTCTTAAAACAAAAGCAGTCGACAATAGCTGCAACTCTACCTAGCCATCAGTTATACAAACAAGATGGCGGAGTATGAATTATTTATTAGAATAGTCCATCATTAAGCTTCTGTAATTCGATTGGGCCGGCCGTTACGATTGGCTACTTTGATAATTGTTATGGTAAAGGGTACCTAAAGGTTGGTACTGACCGGAGTTACGGTCCGTAATGTACCATACGCAGCGAGCATGTTACGCTACGCCGTGTCCTAAAATCCGTGTAACATGCTCGTTTCGAACTCATTGCTAGCCCGTGCTCTAGATTTGCAAGACACTCTCAGTCAAGATGTCTGACGACGAGCGCTCGTAACAACTTGTCACGGCGGGCGTACTGACTGAACTGCATAAGTGCGTAACACTCAATGGGATTCGCCAAAAAACCGACAGCGTGCGAAGCACTCGAAACGAGCAACGAGCGGGTCGTCGCTCACGTGTTCGTGCTAGTTTCCACGTACTGACTGCACGAATGCTCGCTTTATAACATGTTATATTAAGCCCCGTTGCACCGGTCAGTACCCACCTTAACATTGTTTCAATAATAGTTAGTTTAGTAAGCTCTATTGTGAAAGAGTTTGTCCGGGGAAGTACCACATTTTTTGATTATTATTTGCGCACTACTTGGAAGCTTTTTGCCTTCATCTCACCTGATGGTAAGTGATGATCAGGCCGAAGGTGGAAGCGAGCTTCACCCGGAATCCTCAATCACAGAAGAACTGGCTATCTTACCTCTAACTGCCGAAACACAACAATGCTGTTATCATTGTTGTTATGGCGACAGACTTAGATAAGATGGTGGTAGCAAGCCAGGCGGATATAGAACAAGCCCTATAACCAACCGAGCAGAAAATATTGCCCCCGCTAGGAATTGAACCCAGGTCCTCTGGGTCTTACCACTAGACCGCAGAGTCGTACTTTCTGTGCCATAAAGCATCGTTACTGTGTTTCAGTTTAAAGGGAGTTTGTGCAGGTACTGCCATGGCGGTGCCATTACAGGCAAATGATACCTTTAAATTTTTCCCCTGAATTTGCACCTGCGTTAAGGCGATGACAATTTACAAGTACATGGACCGCAAGTCCCATGATGTTATGATCATTAGCAACAAACTAAATATCGGTTTGAATTGATTGGTATTCATTAAATATTGGGTAAAACAATCAAAATCAAAGTATTTTATTTCACATAAACATAATGGGCACTTATGAAACGTCAGAAATGTTAGTGGTTCGTATAAAACGCCAAACAGACGAGGCTTATATCCAGCAATAATAAATGTATGCTATTTTAGAAAGGATAGCTGCTGTTAAGGCGACGATAGCAGACTTTTAATTATTTTATACTGAAGATCACGCCTAAACGAAATCGAATCGAAACGAAGTTTAAACGAATCACGCAAAATCTATCAAGAGTATTTTTCTCAAACATTTTAAAGATAATTTAATTATTGATCTTTTAGTATACGTTTTTTTTTATTAATATACATTTTTTTATACATGCGAGTCCTATTACTGGCTGGACGTACGTCGCGTTGCGTGAGCTCAGTACAGAACACGCAAGCTAACCACTCAAGGTCACTGGCATATATCTGCGTCTTAACTTCCTTTTTTCACTAGCCGCCCCCCGACGCGACGACAACGCTTGGATCAAAATATTACCTACAACTTACTTCAACAGCTTACCTTAAGTTCTCTGCTGACCTCTTCCTCCTCCTTAGTTTAAGCTACTTTACTTATTTAAGTTAAACGTCAAAACTTACAAAAAAATTGGTTCTAGTCGCCCCTTCCAAAAGGTAGTTACTCTTTTAAAAAGACGGTGCACCTAGAACAAGATTATACCACGATAGGTAAAAAGAATGAAAAATGAAGGAATGACATAAATTAATTATGTGATAGATTCATGGTGCTTATGTGAGCACCATGCATCCATCACATAATTTATTACAGCCTTTGTAAAATTATACGATATTCCTAACATTTTAACAAGTAATAATAATACGTCAGTGTGTGAGTTCAAGTAATCACAGAATATTAAATCAATATTATAAAAAATCATATTATTTGTGTCGGGGGTTTCTTAAATGTTTAATTTATTTTCCGTTCATTATCCATCGCCATCGCAGTTGAACATATATCCAGCCATCCACCTGAAAACGTCCAAAAGTTCAAAGAGAACATTGCCACCCTCGAACCATCTAAAATACACATGCCGACACCCATTCCCCACAGAGCAGGAGTTAAATCCACAGCATCTCATATGCGAGCTCTCAACGCGTAATGGCAAAGTTTATAAAATTCCCTTTCAGAGGTCAAGTCAATTTGAACTGGTGCTGTTAAACCAATAAACTGGTTACATCCGGTTTCACGGATACCGCAGGTGGGCCAAGTGGAGGCTTATAGCGGGTTAATTATTTGGAAATATGGGTAGAGCTGAGACGAGGAGAGGAGCTTGTGGCTAAGCTACGCCTGCCAGGGTTGGTCCGTGGATGTGGGACCATCTTTATACACCGAGACTCCTCCGTGCCTAGGAAAGCACGTTAGCCCGTTGGTCCCGGCTGTCATTTGTGGATCTTTGACAGTCGTTACGGGTCGTCAGAAGCCCGAAAGTCGGACAACCAGTCTTACTAAGGTCTTACTTCGTATTACCCAGTTACTGGGTTGTGGAGGTCAGATAGGTAGTCGGTCCATGTAAAATACTGGTATTCAGCTGCAACCGGTTAGACTGGAAGCTGACCCCAATATAGATAAGAAAAGGCTAGGCAAATTGATTGGGTCTACCCAATCAACCTGCTTAGCCATTTTCCTATCCAATTTTCAATTTTTTTTTAATCCTCTCAAAATTAAGTTGTAAGACCACGTACTGTCAACATGAGAAGATAGTGTGCATTTCTCAAATATTTCTATCTTTCAATAACAACGGTGTTTTTAAACCTGGTTTTTGAGATCGCAATTAGATACGAACGAAAAAAAGACAACTACACAAGTTAGACTTAACGAAAGCAATAAAGATATTGAGTATTGATTAAACAGTTACTGATTCTGAAGTCTACTTAGTCTACGACGAAGCAGATTGATATTCTCTAGCAAAGAGGAGAAAAGGAAGAAATTGCAGTAGCCTGGAGATTTAGAAACTCATAATCTACACGAAATTGATGGGTTAATAAAAGCGTAGGCTGCTTTTAGCTATTCGCAAGTCGATAACAGTAGCTGGTGAAGCTGGCAAACTGCACTTATGTGACTTTGTTATCACTTACAAATTTTATATAAATCACATCATTTTGAAGAGCCTCCGGACACTTCAAGCGAGTGTTTTGATTAGAGGAAAAATAAATTTTTACAAGTAAATACTTTTATTTTATTATTAACAACTAGTAATTGGAGCCTCCTTTAAAGCAAATTAGCCTGTATTAGTAAACTCCGCTCTTCCAAAATCTTAAATACGTACAATTTACTTGTTTTATTTTTGGTTCTATGCAAATGAAGATGATACTAAATTAAATAATGATATAAAGAAAACATAATTAAACCTAAATACGCAGCCCGTACGCATGCGAGTGTATGAGTGAGAGTGAGTGTGTGGATGTGAATGTGAGGGTGTGTGAATGTGAATGAGTGTATGCGTGGGGGAATGGTGCAAGCATTAAATGTAGGGTTATATTTTATTCCAGCAGCGGCTCTATGTCGTCATAAGTTAATGGTTTTATCCAATTAGTTTTTTTATTATTTTTATTAAGAAAAGACCTTTTAAATAATCCACCAATATTTCACCAGCTTCCCCGCTCCCGCTCACCACTTTACCCCCACCCCACCGCACAGGGAGTGATTGGATATGAAAGTTTAATGCTTTTGTAGTGCAGCCGCCCAATCACTTACTACACTGGATAACCAACTGATTAATACATCAATCATTAACTATGTGAACGTCATATGAACGTGGAATATATGGAAGGCATTTTTTGTGATTGGATTTGTAAAAGGCTTGTTGCGTTGTGATTGGATTTGTAAAAGCAAATGGCTAAAAGTTGTACTTTATGTGGTTTTAGTATTGTATGTACCCGAACTATGGAGGGTTATGATGTTAACCGGCTATGTATGTATGTTCATCTGTTCCCTCATTTTGCTAAACTTATTATTACAAACGAGGTATTAATAAGTTTAGCAATGACATTGTTGGAAGTGTCATGTTGTTCAGCGGGTTATAGGCATACTGTACAGCTATAATCTGTACGATTAAAATGCCTTAATTACATGACTTGTAATGAAGAGCGACTCCAATTATTTGAAAACCGAATAAAAACTACATCGATGTCTTGTTTATACCCTTTTAGTTGGCGTATCAATCGCAGTTAGGTTTTAGTTTTCAACTATTATAATATTGTATTTCAACTTCTAATGAAACCTTATGAATTCGTAATTTGTTTGATTTTCTGCAATTTATACTGAATAACCATCTGATTATCTTTTCTTTCTAAGTTTATCTTGAAAGTTACTGATAACGGTGAAGATAAATATCGTGAGGAAACTTGGACTTATGGTTAATATAAGTCTGAAATCGCCAAGTCTAAATGAGCAAGCGTGGTGATGAGAAGAGGCCTTTACCCTGCAGTAGGACAATAATAGGCCGGTATTATTATTATTAACCTACTGAATAACATATGATCGTCATATGAACGCGGAATATATGGAAGGGATTTTTTTGGATTAAATTTGTAAAAGGATTGTGGTATCGTGTGTCTTGAAGTGATGAAAAAGCAGTTATATAAAAACGTTATAGAAGAAACATGAAATAAAATTTCTATAATTTAATTATATTTTCGTAACGCTTAAAATATTCAGCTTAAAATATTAAGAATACTAATTATTTTATTGATACTACGTACCTATACAGGGTTATTGATAAAACACTAAAAACCTGTTAAGAGGTCATTGTACTCAACATTATGAACAACTTTTACTATGGGACAAAAGACTTTAATCGCGAAAAACTTTAAACTCGTACATTTTGACGAGTTAAGCGAACATAAATGTAGGGAACAGCTGTTTTTTTTGCTATTTCAGCTTTGGTCCCATAGTAATTATGAGTGACCCCTTAAGAGGTTGTTAGTGTTTTACCATTAACCGTGTATATTCTAAAAGTTTTTTATGACAACAGAAGAGAGAAAATGACTAAACAGACGATATTAACCAACAGTGGAAACGCATAAGTTAAAAAATATATAAATTTTATACTTTCCGCGCCCTGACAAATTATGGAGGGTCCCAGGACGCCCTTATCAGCACCTTTATCTTCCCTTTTTATCGTACTCGCATTGAACATTTATAAATCGTTTAAAAAGGCGTTGATTACACCATAAAACATTGCAGGAAGACCTTTAAGTATTCAACTAATTCTGGTGCCGTGATCTCTATTCAATTGCTAACCATATGGAATTCGGTCGGCACTTCTGAAATGAAAATCTTTTGTTGAATCTATTACGTGTCGGTAATTAGTTGCTATGAGTTCTTTTGATGGGCATTACAATTTTATTGTATTTATTTACCTACCTACTTAATGCTGTCATTCGTAGATCTTTGATAGTAGCCGAAGCAGAAGCCCAAAAGTCTGACAACCAGTCTTACCAAGGGGTATCGTGTTACCAGCTGTGGAGTATTCAGCTGCATCAAGTTAGACGGGGAGTCTGGAAGCCGACCCTAAAAAATTTGGAAAAAGGCAGGCAGATTGATTGACCTACCTACGTAATGAGACATTTCAGTACTGTCGCAAATATGCCAACGCTCCTGCGTTACTTCTCATATTGCTAATGTGAATCGGTCCGTATTTACATGGGCACTGCTGTTCAAACAGAAAAAGAGCACTGCTAATTGGCGGTGGAAATAGGTTATAATAAAAATAAACTCAAAACACAAACTCAAAACACTAAGCACTTTTGAATTATTGTTGTCAAGGGGTCAGTCAATCCGAAATATGAAGCTAGTTGCCCATTCCAAAGCGTAGTAGGTACCTATGGAGAAGATCGGGCAAGAAACTCCACGGACACCAAAAAAATTGATACAAAATATTGGTTACATCAATAAATAAATAAATATTATTATTATTTATTTCGGTACAACTTAAAGATCCCTAAAGCAACAGGTTTGCACTTAAAATGCTATTGTACAAAAAAAGCTTATTTATAAATTGCAACCAGAAAATCATTCACAATAATAGTACTTCTAATTATAAAGGTACATTTATCGCAGGAGTTGGTGATACTGGTTCCCAAACTAAGCTATCGCTTGTATCTTGGGACACAGTGTTCAGTCGTGGATATTGTTACAATTGATTTATTGTGGTACACTTGTTGTGAATGTGTTTTGTTTTTTTTTTTAACTGTATAATTTTAAGGGGTTATATTAAGGTGAAGAGGTGAGTGTATGTAGGTGTGAGTGATTATGTGTAAGTGTGTGCGGGTGACACGGAGCTCATTGATTACACTGTGAATTTAAGTAAATCTTCAGTCTTTTGATAGTCCATTTTCAGTAGCCAATCAGTAACTTTATCTTTTACTTTACGTTTGGTAAGTCCTACAACTTTTAATTCCTTATTAATAAGTCGTACAGTTTGCAACTTAGACTGTTGAATTGTCCTCTGGCGAAGGACGTAAGTAACTTAAACTAATGACGAATTAAGCTTCGTTCAGACTAGCGCGACGCGACACCGGTTATTGTTATAGGTACCGTGAAGTTTTCTAAGAAATTCTATTGTTCGGGTCGCGTCGCGCCTTCGCGTCGCGCTGATCTGCACAAGCCTTTAATTAGAAGACCACCCAACAACTAGGTACAACGAAAAATGGAAACTAGGGTAAATTAAATAGGGTATAATCTCGAACCTTTAGGAGCGTTTCAAGTGGCGATTGGAAAACAGATTCAAATCTTTTCAAAATTTCAGTTGTAAACCGAAATAATCCGGTTATAAGTCCTGGAAACTAAGCACGAAAATGTACAAATGCTAGATTTTTTTTTTAAATCCCCATTTTAACAATAAATATTTGACAAAGCGGGTTTAGCACATCAAAGGGCCAACCACGCGTGTATACTATGCAACATACGATTCTGTGTGACCCGACCGCAGATATTTTTTATACTTTTATATTTCGTTTGTAAAAGAATAATAAATTTAACAAACTTTTTACTTTATTTATTTTTATTATTTGTTAAGGAACATACGAATGCAGGCTTTTTACGAGTCAATCTTTTTTTTTGGCTACATCGAGGGAACTCTTGGCCTGCATCTCACCTGATGGTAAGTGATTATCAGGCCAAAGATAGAAGCGGGCTTCACCCGGAATCATCCAGAGGAACTAGCTATCTTCCCTCTAAACTGTCGAAACACAACAATGATGTTAACATTGTTATTATAGCGACAGACTTAGACAAGAGGTGGTGGCAAGCCAGGTGGACTTAGAACAAGACCTACCACCAAGCATAAAATTTTGCCCGTACTAGGAATCGAACCCGAGACTTCTGGGTCTGAGACAGATAGTCTAACCACTAGACCACAGAGGCGGTAAAAAAATAATCGGGCAAATTCACCCCTTTAGTGCCCATTCATATGATACGTAAACGTAAGTCACGCCTGCTTCCTATGACAGTCAGTAGAAACTTTATTCATGGCTTTCACGTCCTGTTTTTGGAATCAAAGTATGATTTTTTTGTCTTTCTACGACTACTTTCTATTTTCTTTCTTCACAATAATTTTGCCTCGTCTACGTACTTAATTGCACATAATCAATTTAAACAAAAACTTTACTCTTTATCATTTTTCTTACTATCGCCTTCATGGCACCACAAATAACAAATAGCACCAATAAGATTTAACCTCCATTCCTCTTGCTATCACCCCCGCTGTCGCCATGACACGTAATAGACCGCGATACCCGCCACCCCAGGTGGGAACTAATATCGCGCCAATTTTAATTACGCACACTTCAAACAATGGAACAGAGGAAGGGGTGGAGACTTCCTCAGAGATTATAATATCTGTAAAAAAAAAAAAAAAAAATGTAGGGTAGAACGTCCTCAGGCGAGGTGATGCGACTATCAATGTAGGGCTGCCGGTTGGTAGCAGCTGGATGAGAGAATCGAGTAAGTTGAATGAAAGAAACGAATGACCATCACTGGACTGCTATTCGCGGATGATTATGATGACGATGACGTTTGTGGATCAGGTGTCGTGTTTCGCCGAGAATAGAAAAGTACCGTAACTCAGTGCTCAATCACTTGTTGTAACAGTAAATGTGGTTTTTTTTTATGAAAATTAAGAGCAAAAATCATGAGAAGATTACGTTTGTGGATCAGGTGTCGTATTTCGCCGAGAATAGAAAAGTACCGTAACTCAGTGGTCAATCACTTGTTGTTGAGCAAAAATCATGAGTTTTCAAGATTTATTGGTGTGTATCATCTGGTGCATATAACCTCTAGAATTTTGATGTTAATTCGAAAAATTACTAATAAAATCATACGCGCGTGAACCTAAATTATTAGAGCAATCTAGGCTATATTGCTGATTCAGCGGTGCTAACTTTAAAGAAGAAAAAAACCTAAATGAGACGAAAGGCAATAGATAAAGTCCAACTTATTAGTTATGCCACATACCTTTGATCCAGCGATCCCCAAGCAGAAGCAGATGGATGCCGCGGTCAGGATGAACAGCTCACAGTAGGTACACTATGCTGGCCAGCGATACATAACACAGTATATTATGCGAAGGGACGCGTGCGCATTATCCCGTGGTCAAGACGAGACTCAGGAAGCCGACCGATGTCAACAGCTCCGAAGCGTTGACAGTGGCACTTCCGCATGGAACGTCACCAAACCAACGATATGTGACACTTGTTTAATAAATTAGAACTATCAAACCAATGCCTCTCAATCGCCAGAAGGTGATTTAATAAAATATAAGATTTATAAATTATGAAGCGCAACCATTTTCCCCGGCTTGAAAGTTCCTACTTTCGAAACACAAAGGAAAAGTAAATAAAATTGCATATCATCACAACTCCACCAAAAGTTACAAAAACACTGAAGTTGCGACTTTAAACTACAAATAAGAATATTTAACTAACTATTCTACGCGGTAACTAAATCTAATACGGTAAGACTTAATCTTAATATAACGAAAACTTATTGAGTTGGCAAAGGGCACAACTTTACTACCGGGCGACTCTGAAGGATCCCGCCTTTAGTTTTTACGGATGCGACTCTACAAACTCCGTTTTTATCTGGAAATATTTCTGTAATTACTCCTAACGGCCAATGCAGAGGCATCACATTGTCCTGCATGGAGACGACAACCATACCGACCCGTACTGGATTGGCAGGAGTGTTCCATTTCTGTTTGGATTGTAGGGTGTGCAAGTACTCTTGGCGCCACCGCTTCCAAAAAGATTGGACCAGTTTATCAGTCAATTCATATCGCGAAATAAGATGTAACCGCGTTTCATTGACTTCGCGGGCGGGAAGAAATAAAAGAGGTTTCGTATGCAAGAAGTGCGCCGGCGATAATGAAGTGGGCTCTGACGGATCCGAGCTGATCGCGTACAGAGGCCTCGAGTTTAATAAAGCTTCTATTTGAGTTAGTATAGTGTTAAGCTCATCAAAACTAAAAATTTGCTGACCGATGACCTTGAAAAGATGCGTTTTGACACTTTTTACTTCACTTTCCCAACAACCACCAAAATGTGGAGCTCTACAGGGGATGTTTTTAAGTGTAATTCGATGCTCTGCAAGTTCTCTTTCCCATAAAGGGTGATACTCTTTAGCCAAAAATTGGTAGAGATCTCGGAGATAGGACTTGGCTCCAATAAAATTGGTAGCGTTATCTGTATAAATACAATGAACCGGACCTCTACGCGCCAGGAAGCGTTTAAAAGCCGACAGAAAGCTCGCAGTGCTAAGATCTGAGGCAATCTCAAGATGCAGAGCACGAGTTGTCAGGCATGTAAAGAGACATATATACGCTTTCCTCGTTTTTTGGCCTCTAGCACGAACCGACGTGATCAAGAGAGGTCCCGCGTAGTCGCAACCTGTTTCAGAGAAAGCCTTAGGAGCCGACTCAACACGACAACGTGGCAAATCCGCCATTATAGGAAAGGTAGGTCGCGGCTTTGCTCGAAAGCAAATATTACAATTAAAAATAATGTGACGTGCAATACGTCGCGCGGACAGGATCCAATACTTCTGTCGTAAAAGAGATACGAGCAAGTTTGGTCCTGTGTGGAAATTTTTCACATGATAGTGGGAAACTAAAAGTTCCACTATATGATCTTGACGCGGAAGGAGGATCTGATGACGCGAGTCAAATTCTAGCTCAGCGTTTGCTAGGCGACCTCCAACGTGGATGAGTCCTTCGTGGAGAAAGGGACTTAGCCTTTGTACTGGCTTAGAGCATAACTCATTGCGGGCTAAACGAACGAGATCAGTTTCGAAATAAATTTTCTGTACCGATCGCCACACAATGAATTCAGCGAACTCTAGATCAGACGCGGTAACGGGCCCTCTAGGGAGCCGTTTGATGAACTTATAAACGAAGCAAATCATTTTTAAATATTTCAACCAAGAGGAAAACCTGGTGGAGCAAGCGTATAAAATGTCGTCGGAAGGAGGACTTCCATCCGAGCATTCGTGCGAGAGCACAGGTAAAGCCACAGGCTTCATTTCGGGAAGCTCTTGCGACTCGCCTGAAACGAATGGTTTTATCGGCCATTCAGAGCGGGGAAGCTTAAGCCATGGCGGTCCATTTAGCCACAACGGATGATGGACTAATTGGGCAGGCGTTAAGCCGCGAGAGAGGCAATCACTGGGATTTTCAGACCCTTTCACGTGGAAGAAGTGATCTGCCGAAAGATTCTCATGAATCTTAGCGATACGATTGGCTACGAAGGTGTGCCATCGATGCGGCGCGGAATGAATCCAACTCAAAGTTACAGTTGAATCCGAAAAAGCTACGACTACCTCAATGGCGTGCCGAGCTGCGAAAAGATTAGATACTCGCTTTAACATAGTTGATAAGAGGAGTGCGGCGCATAACTCGAGACGAGCTAGCGAAACGACTTTCAGTGGTGCGACTTTAGATTTCGCACACACCAGCGAGATGACGATGCTACCGTCGGGTTTGACAACGTGGGCGTAGACAGAACCACCGTAAGCTTTCTCACTAGCGTCGGCAAAACCGACGAGTGAGAGCCTACAGCGTTCTACGACGCCGACATGTCGCAAAAATCTCAATTCAGAGATAACTGGCAGTTCAGCTCGAAATTGTTCCCACAGACGAACAATGCGAGGTGGTGGGACGTCATCCCACTCAAGTTTGACCAGCCAAAGCTCTTTGATAAGAAGCTTGGCGTATAAAATTATCGGTGCCACGAGGCCTAGAACGTCGAAAAGACGTGCGATGGAAGAAAGAATATTCCGTTTCGTGCAAGGGCGATCATTAGGATTAACCTGGAAAGCGAAACAATCCTCATCAGGAAACCAACGAAGTCCCAGTATTTTCTGGGTCGGATCTTTACTTAGGTCCACGCTCTGTGAAAGTCGTAATGACTCTGGGATATTCTGAAGAACATCGACACTGTTACTCGACCACTTCGTTAGCTGAAAATCACCGAGAGAGAATATTTTGATCAGTTCATGAGCCGAGTCTATAGCCAGCGCAGTGCTAGGTATAGAACTAACTATGTCATCCATGTAAATATCTCGCTGCAAAATGTCCCTGGCGAGAGGTAACTGCGTTCCTTCATCCTGACATAACTGTTGGATAGTGCGAATAGCTATAAAAGGACTACACTTTAATCCAAAGGGAAGCACTGAAAACTGATAGATCTGAAGTTCTTCTTCTTCACTAAACCGATATAAGATACGTTGAAGCGAACGATCTTGCGGGCGTATACCTATACGTAGGTACATAGATTTGACATCTGCGGAAATAGCGACACTGAAAAGCCTAAAATTTAACAAGATGTTGAAAAGGTCAGCCTGAAGGACTGGACCTACGTACAGGATATCATTGAGCGAGGTACCATTGTCTGTACATGCACTGCCATCGAGAACCACACGCAACTTAGTGGTCACTTTATCCTCTCGAATAACAGCATGGTGTGGAATATAGTATTCCATTTCTCGCTCCTTACAATTTCGTTTAGGCAACACACATTCAGGTACGATATACTGCACCAAAGAAATATAATTGTTCTGTAGATAATCCCGTATGACGTCATCATAAAGAAGCTTGACGTTAGGAAGCGATTTAAGTTTACGTTCGAGGCTATAGAATCTCTTGCGAGCTATATCAAAAGAATTTCCTAACGCTGACGCGTCTGTTTTCAGTGGTAAAGCTGCAATATACTTGCCATTTGGAGCGCGGGTAATTGTGGTACAATAAAACTGTTCACAGTATTTATCATCCACACTTCCAATGGACGAGGCAGTAACATCTTCAATCTCCCAAAACTTACGAAGATCGAAGTTATCGAACGAACTCGCAAAGAAAGACAGAGTATCAGTTGGAGGTTCGATAATAGGTGCTTCTCCTAGAAGTATGTAGCCGAGCACAGTCTCCAATGCGTCGGGGCAGCCGGTTACACTGGTCACGTGACCTGGTCGCAATAACTTAGCGAACAACTTGACCCCAAGTAACATATCGATATTACCTGGCACACCCCAGGTGTCATCCGCGAGTAGTTTAGGATCAATATGATTCAGTTCGGCAATATTTATAGCACACAGGGGAAGCTGGCTGGTTATTTGATCCAGGACTAAAGCGTCAATTTCATACCTAGGCTGCGAGCGAAACCGTGAGCTGAACGTAAGGTTCACCGAGCCGCGAACGGGCTGCGACGTGCCACCAATACCACGAACGGTATTTATCGAGTCCGTATGTATACTTAGACCGAGCATACGACAGCAACGCGATGTCATATAATTCTTTTGCGACCCAGGGTCCAAAAGACATCTAACCACCACGTCCTTACCCTTCCTACCTGCCACTAACACCTTGGCCGTAGCCAGTACTTCGGTACTACGTGTGGCCTGGACTTGGGCAGAAGAATGCGTACACAACACCACATGATCAGGAGTAGCAGGGTCGGCCGCAGAAGTTGAGGCGTGGGCGGACGTTGGGGCAGGCGCAGGAGCTTGCGTCGATTGCTCAAAATGCAATAAGGAATGATGCTTGCCATTACATTTCTTACATTTGGACTTAGATAGACACTTAGATACGGTATGTTGGCTACTTAGGCAGTTACCGCATCTGTTATTGTCTTTTACAAACTTAAATCTATCATTCACGCTCAACTTTTGAAACGCATTACACGTAAACAAATTTTTATGCGTGGAATGACACAGCGAACATTTAGATTCAGTAGCCACAAACACCTGCGATACTTTAGATGAGGTGCTGGAGCTACCTACGGGAGTGGGCTTAATTGCCGCAGAAGAGGTGCGATACAAGATTTTTACTTGTTCACGAACAAACTTTACGAAATAATCATAATCTAATTCTTGTTGATTACGAAGCGACATTTCAAAATGTTTTGCTATATCTGAGTCTATTAACCTAAGACCCAAATGGATAAATATAAAATCATCCAAGTTATTTATTTTCAATTGTTTGAGTCCCGCAACCGTAGCGGTTAATTTGTCGAAACCTTTTTCAATATTAGCAGGTGTCGATCCGAACGACTTCAATGAGAACAGCTGATTTAGGTAATTAGTGGCGAGCGCACGAGTATCCAGGTACTTTGCGATAAGCGCATCCCAGACTAAGCGGTAATTATCGCCAGAAGGTACAATACCTACTGCCACATTCCTAGCCTTTCCCTTTAAACAACTCAACAGATAATGAATGCGATCAGAATCTGATAAATCTACGTTAGTATGTATAATACGTTTGAAAGTCTCATAAAAGAACGGAAAGCTCTGAATATCACCGTCAAAGGTAGGCAGCTCGATTTTAGGTACCTTTATATGATAAGCATTAGGACTCGCTTTCGTGCTAAGCGAAGCAGCAGCATAGGGTTCCTTGGAATCATTTGATTCAGTTAATGAAGCTAAAGTATTTTTTATCTGGCAGACCAACTCATCAAATGAATCCAATGCACTATAGCTTACTTCGCACTTTGGATCTAATGTCAAATTTAACATATTTATCTCGTCCATAATATCATTGAATTCGCTACGTAATCCATCAATTTGTTTAGCCTGAGCAATAAAAGTATTACGTAATCTTTCGGTTGTTAAAGATTTTGTTGAATCAAAAATAACTTGAACCCGTGCGAAATACGAGTCGCGTTTACTTTCAAACAATCTAAGTTTAACCTTGTCACTCATTGTGAACAGAAATTAAAACCCGACAAAAAATAAATTTTAGATTAAATCAACCGAACTCTAAATTACTTCTACGGAACCCTAAAATGCGTGAGTGAAATTAGGAGGGTATATCAAAAAACAAAATAACTCAGCGAACGATTTAATAAATTAATTAAATAATAGTACGGAACCACTTATCCGTACGCGCGAACCCTAACAATAATAAATTGTAAGGTTGAAAAATATAAAACGAAAAAAAACTTAAAAGATTGCAAATAACAAAGTCTAATACAATTAAGAATAGTAAGCACGCCTAATACCTTAAGAACGTACCTATCTATATCATATATTCATAATTAGCTTAGATATACCTACAACCTTCCAACAAACCGATAATTAGCATCTATGTTGGATGCGATGCGATAACAATTTATTCTGTACTACTTCTATTTATATGAGATTAACTTACTCAATACCTATAAAACAGATTCTTAACCAACAATAAGTTAAGTGTGAAACTTAGAAATAAGTATAGACACTTATTACCGTAAGCGATGCTAATGTATTCGTAACGAAATACCTTCGTAAGAAACGATAAATTTCCTAACAAGTATAAATGCGTAGATGACCGTTCGAAATAACTTATCTAGTAAGTGCTACGTTTACCAAGTCAGGTGCGGGGGTGATATGTATAAATATACGGCTGTTTCCTATGAGGAGAACTAACGCGTAAAGTTTATACAAATCTGTTATTTTACCTGAAGGTTCCTATCAAAAGATCAAGTTACCTTACAAAATAAAATAACAAGCGACGCGATGATAAAATGGTTAATTGCATTAATTAGCCAAATGCGGTCTAAGATGATTAATTGCAATAATTAATCAAATGCGGTGGAGTCTCGATATTATAAAAAATACCTACTCGTGCAATACGAATATTGTAGGCATGTCCCTAATGAACCAACAGTACAAGTGTATCATACAATAACAATCAATATCATTCATTCAGCAAATCTCGATTAGAAAAAAAATATAAAAGTTTCTAATACGTAAATAAAAATTAGCCGTACGAGAACAAAGAAATGTAAAATTCCACAGTCACGTAGGCCAACTTGAGGAATTTTATACAACTACCGACAATTTTCATACACGAACAAAAAAAAACATGTAATTACGCCGAAAACCAACTGATTTATTAAATTAACTTATTTAGCGATATGAATCAACGTTGATATTCAATTATATGTATATTTCAGAGTTGTAATTAGTGAAATTAAAGATTTAAACTAACAATTAATTTGCCGGTAGAACTACTGTATGCAAGGCAGTCTGACCCTTATTCCTAACGTAATAAAGATGAGAGCTGTGTGATGATATGCAATTGATATGGAAAATTCTCGAGATTTTTTTTGCTTAAAGTTAGACTTTTAGAACTCAAAAAATAGGCCGTAAATAGGCCCAAAATTAATTTATCCGGCTCGAAGGACCAAAATGGAGCATATAACCTCTAGAATTTTGATGTTAATTCGAAAAATTACTAATAAAATCATACGCGCGTGAACCTAAATTATTAGAGCAATCTAGGCTATATTGCTGATTCAGCGGTGCTAACTTTAAAGAAGAAAAAAACCTAAATGAGACGAAAGGCAATAGATAAAGTCCAACTTATTAGTTATGCCACATACCTTTGATCCAGCGATCCCCAAGCAGAAGCAGATGGATGCCGCGGTCAGGATGAACAGCTCACAGTAGGTACACTATGCTGGCCAGCGATACATAACACAGTATATTATGCGAAGGGACGCGTGCGCATTATCCCGTGGTCAAGACGAGACTCAGGAAGCCGACCGATGTCAACAGCTCCGAAGCGTTGACAGTGGCACTTCCGCATGGAACGTCACCAAACCAACGATATGTGACACTTGTTTAATAAATTAGAACTATCAAACCAATGCCTCTCAATCGCCAGAAGGTGATTTAATAAAATATAAGATTTATAAATTATGAAGCGCAACCATCATCTTCATAACAAATTTCTGTCTATATAATATAATACCTTAAGTTTTAAGAGTATTGAACATCAATGATACCTAATTGAACTTTCAGCATCGGTTCTATACAATGATCTTTAGGGCACGCTGTATAACAGTTGTAATAAGTACAGATTACAGCCAAATACCATCAACTACGTACCCCTTTAAAATAATTAAAAAACCATTTCAAAAGGCGACTCCACCGCTCTGTCCAACCACCGAATGTCTATCGGATCCCGGCTATAATTCGAGCTGAAAATTCACCGAAGCCAATAAAACTCAGAGCCGTTGGCCTGTAGCCAACCAACTAATAGCTCAGGATCTGGGCTATTGTACCCCATAATGAGATTTCAAACAATCTATAGCCCTTTGATTGTGAAGCTGAAGACTTATATGAATTTAAAGTTCTGTAGACTATTATTCTATTATCTTTGGTGCTCTTTATGGTCTAGGATTTAGTTGGAGTATAATAATTATTGTTTAGTTAGTTATTTTTTCCTAGGTGCTCATTTTAGTACTCCTATCTTGTATTTGATTTACACGGCTTAGGAAATCAATTACATAAATCAAAGTAGATATATATAATAAGTACAAACATAACACATAACGAATAACAACAATTAAATACTATTATTCTCACAAAAATGTAGGCACATAACCATTAAATTGGCGAATTTATTATAAAAAAAACAGATCGCAGTCCGGATTTGCTTCCAGTAGCTTATTTAGTACAATCAACACGCGCGGTAGGGGAGACGCAGCACGGGCTGCTGTCCGACATGAAGGCACGCTTAGCATTTGATGTTTTCTACAACGGAGATAATTATTCGGTGTGTAGACTCGAATCAGTTCATTATGGATGTCAGGCGCATCCGTCATTACCCTTCCACACTTTGAGCATAACGCCTACCTGGCCACATGCCCTTCTGGCCTCCAGCGTATGATAACCCAGACATCCTAAGAGGAACTTGGTAGGATAGAGGTAGGGATAGTAACCGAGCGTTCTTCGGTAAGGAAAACGCAGGAATGCTTTTTGCACTTCTGGAGCGACGTTCTTATCACCTCCTAATTTCTCAAATGTACTCGTACAAATTGATGATGTTTCTATTTTTAACCGACTTCGGAGGAGGAGCAGGTTCTCAGTTCGTCGGAATCTTTTTTTTAATGTACCTATTTTGTTAACTTTGCTTGAGTAGTTTTTGAGTTAGCTTTAATAATACGTATTTTTGCCACTTAGTCTATGTGGATCTTTTGTGCCCGGTTGATGGCTCGCCTCCTATTACATGGCGAAATTGGGTGTACTATAGGTACACCTCTACCTAACCCTTTGGGGAATACAGGCGTGAGATGTTATGTCTCTACATATGTGGATGATGTTATAAAACTTCCTGACTTCCTGATGACCTCCTCTCACTGATATTTACAGTACAGGAAGGTTAGTGGTGTTCAAATTTTTTGTAGGACCACGACTAAAATTGAAAAATAAAAACGTTTTAAAAAAAAGAAACGACTGACTTGGAAAAAAGACACTACAAAGTGAAAAATTACTTTCAATTCTGAAGTAGATGTCTTTGTTTTTGTATTTTCGTTTTTTGCCACCGACTTCCAAAATTAAAGTAATTTTGCACTTTGTGGTGTTTTTTTTTTTACGATGCCTCCTTTCATTATTATTAATTTATATATACTTTATTGTACACCACAAAAATACATAACAAAAAATAATTAAACACTACAAAATATACAATGGGCGGCCTTATCGCTTTCCGCGATCTCTTCCAGGCAACCTTGGAATGGACAGTGATTTGCGTGGACATCAAATGGGGCTGTCGTTGGTGCATATAAAAAGTATACAATATACTAGAATAGATACACAGATATACAGGGTGTTTGGCGCATGGACCGACACAATTATTTGGGGGATTGGGAGCGTCATTTGGGAGGTTTCACCCAAAGACCCCATGTCCTAAGTGTCACGGTTATTGAGATGTTTTTTTTTGTTTTTTTTCACAAAATTACCCGAAATCTCGCCTTTAAATAGTCATTACTTTTTTGTTTATTGTTCTAATTGCACGAAATAACTTTTATTGTATTCTGCAATGTATTCTTATTCTAAATAAATAAAGAACTTTTTTAAATAAAACTACGTTCATAATTTTTGAAAAAAATCTAAAAAAATCATATCTTATTAACCGTGACACTTAGGACATGGGATCTTTGGGTGAAACTTCGCAAATGACCCTCTCAACTCCCCAAAAAATTGTGTCGGTCCATGCGCCAAACACCCTGTATACATCATCATCATCATTTCAGCCGAAAGACGTCCACTGCTGAACATAGGCCTCCCCCAAATGGGGAGGGGGTTTGCCATAATCGCCACGCTTGGCCGGCGGGTCAGCGATCGCAGTATGTGGTGTTATTAAAATGCATAGAGATCGCTGCTGCCCATCCTCTAGTGAGTCCCTAAGTCGTCTTTTACGACACCCATGGGAAGAAATGGTACTACTCTTTACGACCGGCACCACACGGAGGCCTCCTTTGATTTGAAACAAATACTCTAAAACTCCTGAGTTGTGTTTTGTAGTTTCTGTTAATTGACTAGCCGTTTAGAAAAACAAGGTATTGGGACTCACCATCCAGAGTGTACACAATAAACTGCAAAGATACACAAGTCAATAGCTACTTAAGGCGAGGTTTTCCGTGTCTGTAGGCCTTTGAAACGCTACCTCCGCCTCCCCCAAATGCAGAGTGACGTATTTATTTACGATGCACCGCCGACCATTTCGCGGAAAATCCATGCCACAGCATGAAATATTTGCAGTTGATCAACTGAACTAGTTTTTCTTAGATTCTAAATAAATACACGTAGTAAACATGAAATTGTGATACCCAAATTTAGGTTAGCTAAAACTAGTAAGTCATTTGTTATAAACAGTATTCGATTTTATAACAAGTTGCCAAAGTCGGTTACAGAACTTAGTGATGGAAAGTTCAAAACCCACATCAAACGTGTCCTTATCAAAAAAGCATATTATAAGATTAAAGACTACGTTGAAGACAAGGAAGTTTGGCAATAATTTCTTCTGCACATGTGGCTTCCCTGGTACCTCAATAACGGCATTACTATGTAATTATGTCTATTAACTGCTCCCAAATTAAGATGATTATTTGATTTTACCTATTTTTCATTTTTTTCATTTACGTACTTTTTTGACATAATCTTTTCATTATTTGACATTATATAACTTCACTATACTATATTTTTTATAGATTTGTTACAGCTTTAGTGGCAGTCATGCCATTTGGTTTAAATAGGTTTTTAATTGTTTTTTTTTATATAGATTCTCTTATATATTTTGTGAATGTGAGAACGTTGTAGGCATAACCGACTTTTAGAGCTGTCGATCGTTTTCTATCTTGCTAAGTACCTGGTACTTGTTGATAGGCCTACAGTGTCCTCTCATACCTATAAATACTGTAACTTGAAAAGATTGTAAATACCATTTACTTTTAAAAGAGTAACCGTGGAGTTTCTTGCCGGCTCTTCTCCATAGGAAACGACCAATTGGAACCGTGCACCTAGCTTCTGACGTTTCATAAGTGCCCTTGTAGGTTTATGTGAAATAAAATATTTTGAATTTGAATTTGAATTCGGTTTTTTCAATAAGTTTATATTTTATGGGACCTACGGTGTAATGAACTAAAATGATTACTTAAAATGTCCTGTGTAGATAACGACACCAACCCGATACCTACCGATACGTCGGCAGCTATTATACCGACATCGATTCGATACCGATACAATTATTATCGGCCCAATGATATTGGTGAATATCGATGGCCATCGCGACGCACCAAACAACCACAGCGCCAACTAAGTATCAACGTCTTGAAGTCGGCAGTGAGAAAAAGTGTGTTCAAGTGAAAGAATGCCGCTACTCTCCCCGCACTGTGTCTTCGCCGGTAGATATCGTGCCTATATCGGTGTCGGTCGCTGTCTGCGACGATATAGGTAACGATAGCAAGATCGCCAATATCGTGTCGATGTCGGGTCGGTGTCGTTATCGGCTAATGTATTGTGTGTGTGCGTGCGAGTGTTTGTTTTGTGACAATCAATTCATTTTATTTATAAAATAAACAACATTTTTAACTTTTCATATACCTACTGTTATGGGAGAGTTCGTAGAACGTACAACGACAAACATGAAGTTTAGGCCTCTTCTGTCATCTATGGTTTTAATAAAAATCAATAAAAAAAAACTCATTAACAGTCACCTAACCATAGCCACCCTTGTAAAAACTGCTGATTTTTTTAGTGATAGCTGGGGTAGTCATGAATAATCTGTAAGAAGCAGTTCGTGTATCAGTGTTGTGCCATTAGGTTAGTATATGAAGGAACGCAGACGTTTAATAATTCACTTAAAACGAAAAAATTCGCAAGCAATGGGAAATTGCTACTGACGAGTGTTACTTGCGCGTTTCGACCTCAGGAGGAGCTGCTTCTCACACGGATAACTCTGTCACTTGCTCGCTAGTCCAGCTAGCCAGCCAGTCGCGTCACCAGTCCTAAATCTCTGTATATTTTGGTCGCCGATACCAAAACTACAAACAGTGTACAGTGAAGATTGATATAATGTGGCTGTTATTTTAGTATATTGTGATGTCTTATGACTTTCACGCGAATGAAGTCACGGACAGAAACTAGTTTCAGATAAACATGACTTTGCGGTAGTAAGGTGAAAGTTTAAAATTGCAATAGTGCTACTGGGTATCTCAACGGTCACGCAAAATGTAATTTTAAAAAATTTAAGAAAATATCAAAGTCGTAATTTTGTTCGTTATAAAAAGAACTATTGTGCAAAATTGCATGCTTCTAGACCCAGCGGTTTAGGTTGTGCATTGTCTGTCAGTGAATTTAAGAATTTTATCAAGTGAATTTAAGAAAAAAAATGGCGAATTTCCATACAAAGTTTCATCTTTATTTCGTCGGGATTTTTGTTAAGTTGGATGGGCTAAAAATGGTCTTACTGTTTCGCTTATACTGTGACCATATTTTTTTGTTTTGGATATTTCCCACCGCTCATGAAGATTCATAAATATTGACAGCTATTTATGAAGTAACAATTGACGTACTTTATTGTCAAGTGACGTACCTAATTTCGATGTCCTAAAATAATAGATTCGATAAATTAAAGCTGTAGCAAGCTATAATTTATCGAATCTATTATTTTAGGACATCGAAATTTTAGAACGACATTTTATCGTATACAGTAGTTTCGTATACGATATCGTAAACAGTGACTTTTTGTATTCAAAACTGAAAGTTGTTCATACTGAGCCAATACGATAAAATTACGGATTCAAGAAAAAAATTGTGTTGCTGGCTCCGCTATTCGAAAAATATTGTTATATTTTATTTGCCTTACGTTTAGTATCAGTTTCTCAATTGATTAATAGTGTTATGTTTTATCTGTGTCAGTTTCATATCAGTTGATAAAATGATTTAAAGTGTTGGTAAAAAGAGTGATACTGGAAGTTACGCATTTTAATAAATAAAATAGAAATGGCGCCGTTGCAAATTAAACATTATTTAGTAATAATAACAAGTGCAAGTATATTTGTTGAGAAAATACAACGACGAAATAAGAAAAATATTTAATATCCTTACTTCCGAATTTATAACAATATAATTACGATTTTTATCGTGTTCCATACATTTGTTCATGTTAGTATAGCACTTTTGTTTGAAAAACCATTTCTTTTAAAAAAAATCTTTGTTCTTGTGAGAGTGATAGTTGTTTGAAATATTCAATATACAACCGACAACCGGACAAATTGTATATGATGTGTTTATTAATGTAGGACATGATATTAGCAAAGACAATACCATGGAGAGTGAATATAGAAACATGGATGAATCTGATAAAAAAATCTAAAAAAAACTTCTTCATAAACGACGATAAAAAATTATATAAAACTGGCACTGGACTATAATTTTATCGATGATAATTTATAATGTGTCTAACACTATTTTAAGATGCCAATTAAACGTCATCATATCGCATAGAAATAATCTCACTTTCGAAAACAATATTATGAATTAAAACTATATTAAAATTACCTAATATTTTTTCTGAGCTGTCGCAATTTCATATATAATGTGTTCTTCTTTTATTAGATTTTTTGTAACAACTGCAGAGAGAGCGTATTTTTAAAATTTTTGACACAGGTCCACCTCCGATGACGTCCCGCAGGACTCTGAGCGCGAGCCGATTTAACCCGATTTACTATATTTGGGTTTATTTTTAAAAAATCTATTAAACTTAAAAATCCAATCTTTAAATAACCTCTAAAATACGATTACCTCATCATATATGCAATTTTCATATTGTTTTGTGCTGTAATTAGGAAATGAAACGAAAAATGGTTTTGAAATCGACCCTGTTTCGGATTTTTTTTCGATCGAGCAAATTACAATTTATCGTGTTTTTAACCTTTAATGTCCCTCAAACAAGGATGAATCTATGACATATCTTTTTTTCAGGACCCAAATACACTAGTTTGACCATTTAAAATTGATTTTAAAACAGGCAAATTCGTAAAACCTCCCCAAAGAAAGCAAGGAAGAAAAAAAATACAATTATTTGGCACAGACTAAAAGGCACACAAGTAAAAAGAAAAAATAAAATAAAAGGAAAGAATATCATCTGCTTAGCCTTATCCCAACTATGTTGGGGGTAGTATTTTACATGGAGCGACTGCCTATCAGCCCTCCACAACCCAGTATTATTCTTGTACAGAATTTGCAACAGAAACAATAAATATATTTTAAACCATAAGTCAAACTGTACTTCGAACTGTATATTTATTTTATTATTATTTTAGTTTTTAAATTTAATTTCTCAGGTAAGTTCCTGGTATTTTCAGAATCTCACGGGTGTTAACCAAGGTGAGATTCCAGTTATTATTCTAAGAAGGTAAATTGCTCTGTACTGCAGTGAAATTATTATCTAAGTCTAGTTGTAAAAAAATTCTTACTATGGGTATTATTATTTATATTTATTTTATATTCTCGGCTAGCCGGTAAGAGCTGATAATACGAGCCTAAGCCAAGTGATTATCAGTTGGATTAAGTGCGGTCACGTGCAGAAGATTGCACAGAAGATGGTAGCGTATTATTTATGTTTTGATGAGGGTTTTCTGATTCACATTGCAGAAACTTTCTCACGAGTCTGCATGTGTTTAGTATCACTGCCTTCTGCAGCATATGGTAGGTATTTGGAGGTATAGATATTGGTACTATTGTAACTTTTTGCAGATGCCAAAGTCGGGCTACTTCATGTTTTAGTTCAGTGTATTTGCTCAGTTTTTCTGCTATTTTTGTCTGCAATTTATGTGTATTTGGTACAGCAATATCTATTAAATAACCAGTTTTGTTAATCTTGTTTATAAGTGTAATAACTGGTCTATTGAAATGGATTGTTCGATCGGTAAGAATGGCGCGGTCAAAATATAGTTTTGTGGAGAGATTCTCTAATACATTTTCTGGATTGTATTTGTAGTATGGTGTAACGAAATCTATAAGTTTGTGCTGGTGTGCAAATTTTTGGTGTATGATGTTGGCTACTTGATCGTGTCTATGTTTGTAATCTGTTTGGGCTATTGACTTGCACGCGCCTGTGATATGCTGAATCGTTTCTGGAGAACTATTACATTTCCACCACGTGTCATTATTTAAATTCTTTATGATAAACTTTCTGTAATTTTTGGTTTCAATTACCTGGTCCTGTATAGCAAGCATGAACCCTTCAGTCTCCGGGAATTATTATTAGTTACTGAGTAATACGATAGGTACCTCTTGGTAAGACTGGTTGTCGGACTTTCCGGCTTCTGACGACCCGTTACAACCGTCAAAGATCTACAAATTACAGCCAGGACCAACGACTTCACGTGCTTTCCGAGTCACGGAGGGGTCTTGGTATGTAAAGATGGTCAACCATCCACGGACGAACCGCGGCAAGTGTAGCTTAACCTGATCGATCGACCCGTGCGGCTGTTATTACTTAGCCACGAGCCCCTCCTTTGATTTGAAACAAACACATATTTCTTTAATAAGTCCTGAGTTGTGTTTATTAGTTTCGTTCAATTTTGTAGCCGTTTAAAAAATCAAGGTAGATGTCCGAACTCACTGCCTAGGGTGTACACAGTAAATTGCCAAGATACACAAATCAATCTTAATGAAACGTAACAAGAAATAAATAAAATCTAAAATAATTAATAGCGAATTAGCCATTGATAATAATAACATTAAATAAACAACATTAATAATAATCTGATTTGACATATCTCGGCACCCTGGGGTCCCGGACCTTTGAAAGGCGTACGAGGGGCCGAAGCCGAATTGCAGAGGCCCGTTATAATAATTTAGTTATTATTTAATTAGTCATTTATTTCGTTCAAAACTCTCATAAGCTTTGAAAGGCGAATTAAATTAGGATAAGTGCCTCTTTTGTTAATTTGTTCTTTCTATATTTCAATACTAATATAGTAAAGAGGAAAGATTTGATTGTTTGTTTGTATTGAATAGGCTCCGAAACTACTGGACCGATTTGAAAAATTCTTTTCTCACTGTTTGAACAGTGAGGAAAGTAATGATCCCGTTCAGAAACTAACCTTGCCTGATTTTTTTGTGTTAAGTTTTAAAGATATTTTAAAATATAAAGAATTATTTTGATTTGCTTTGTGTCTATTTAATTTATGTATTTACCTATGGTGATTGAATACTTTCTTGCACGGAGTGGTGAAAAGTTTTGTATGCAACATGTGAGCAAGTTCATTTGCTATTCGTTTTGTTGAGTCTTTCGCTTACTCAGGATTGAAATTTATAATCACTCGCTGCGCTCGTGATTCAATTTTTCAATCCTTCGTTCGCTCAAGACTCAAAATCAAAACTCATAGGAAAAACGAACTTTCCTCACATGTTGGATAAATAACTATTACCATTAGAAAGCTTAGTTTTCAGGGAGTAATATAGGCTACTTTTTATCCCGGGAAATATAACGGGTCCCGCAGGAAAGGCCACGGGAGCGAAGCCGCGGGCAAAGTGCTAGTTAGTAAATAAAGACATTTGAAAATGAAAATTGGCTCCAAATAGTTCCGCAGAAGTCACTAAATCCTATCCGAATATCCATTCAAAACTGCCTCATAACCTTAACATTCTGGTTGATCATGATCATCTGTTCCTTCCCCTTCAGGTCCTGAGAAGAGGTTAATTTGAGAACGCTGGCTGAAAAGACGCGAAACAATATGCAATTACACGGTAGTGGCCAGGATTAATACTCCTTCAAGACAACTGATTTAATAATAGGCGGAAGTGGGAAGATTCGGAGGTGTTAATATTTCATTTAATTTTCACTGGTACGAGTAAGTATTACTAATATATGTAGTGACTTATACCAAGCATAGTCATGAATGGTCGTTATTTCTAAGAGAAGGTTCTTTTTCTCTGTGATTTTGTATTTTTATAGATATATTTTTTCCTACGACAATTTTTACCCGACTGCGGCGAAGTAAAAAAGGAGGGTTATGTGTTTGACCTGTATGTATGTATGTCCGTCCGTATGTTCCCTCGCAACTACTAAACGGCTGAATCGATTTTAAGAGTAAAAAAAAAACAGACTGCGTAAAAAGTAAACTTTAAAAAGAAACAAGAAATTAAAGATTTCATTTTTTTTTTAAGTTTGTAAGGTTACACCGTCGGGTTTTTGATTTTTGTTTGTTTTTGTATTTTTTTAAAATCTTACCTATGTAACATTATTCGCGTGAATTTCACCTGAAGCATAATTTTCATACTTTTGAATCTAAAATTACATTCAATCCTTGCAAATGCTAAATGGTAAACAAAACTGTATCATTTTGGTCAGTACTCATCCAAATATAAAAACACCGCGTATTTTTTCATATCCTTGCATATTTCAGGTACTTCCGATTTTAAGCTGGTTATGTCTGTTACTTGAAAATGACCTCGGAATTGCAGAAATATCCAAAAAACATTACAATAAAATAATTCATGTTACCACCTCCATCCCTTCCACCTTCAACCGCCAACTTTCCCAAAAGATCCAGCACAATTCCGGCCGTCATTTGCAGCCGTCCCTATGCCAACACAATAAGGTTCACAATCGCGTAATTTCTCTCTATTGTTACTGACTAAGTTATTTATGCTCTTAGTTAATAGACGCCTCTGTAGAGTTTCTCCTTTGTCTTAAAACACTGCTTTTGGCTTGATGGATGCTGTTTCTTTAATCTTAAGGTTTGTCTTGAGATACATGTTTGGTGTGGAGTTGATTTGGTGCAAAAGGTCTTTAATCTGTCGCGCGCGCAATTAGCAGACACAATAGAATTTTATTGTTATCTGTCTCCAATATGAGACACCAGTATTATAAAGGTTAAGACTATTCATAAATATTAATCAGTTTATAAAAAATACACCAAACTTTCAAAATCAAAGTCAAATAATTTATTTCAATTAATCACAAAAAGGCACTTTTGAACGTCAATATTTACAAAAAAAAAAAAAAAAAAAGATTCTGGTCGCCCCTTCCAAAAGGTAGTTTTCGTATGGAGAAGAATGGGCAAGAAACTCCACCGTTACTCTTTTAAAATGTTTTCACAAATCTTGTATACATTAATTATATAATTATATGTGAAGAGGATGCACCTTTATTATCTGGTCGACGCGATGAATGACGTATATTCATGTCTAGTAGTTACTATTGTTTTCATAATTCCACAGCACTTTTGCACTTACTGGACAGGTCCTCGAAAATCTGTGTGGGTTCTTTCCTCAAAAGACCACCTCAGACACTAACCTATACAGATTAGATATGAACACCATACATACGCTCTTCGGCCTGACCAAGATTAATTATAACCTTTAAAAAAGTCGTTTCGGAACCCGGTGTCTTTGGTTCTGTATTTTCGTTTTTGCCACCGACTTCCGAAATTTAAGTTATTTTTCACTTTTTATTGTCTTTATTTGCAAAAAAGTTTATTATTTTTCAATTTTTAGCTGTGATTGACCAAGGTTTTTAGATGTACGTCAAGCGAGGCCGTCACACTTACACATATTAGTCCTTATTTTGAAAACTGTGGAACCGATTTTGATGAAACTTGCACTGTTTCCTTAGTCGAAGTAAAGGTAAGCCATACAAAAATGTCACAATCCGATTAATAGTTTCGGAGAAATGCGTGGACAAACATACATACATACAGACACCTACAAAATGTTGTATATTTAAATGGACGCCCTTATGTAATAACATACATTTGTGAATAAATTGCAGTTTCAATAATATTACAAACATACGTGTCGCATAGATAACCTCCTTTTTTAAGTCTGTTAAAAAGCAACACACGCAGTCTGTTAATAACTGCTGAAAGGCTACTGTTGTAAAAGTTTAGTCTTTGATAATCAAGTCATCAATAAATTCATCTTAGTATTCATCCCTTTCCAACCAACTCATATTTAAATCTGACTGGTTGTCAGACTCGGGCTTCCCAGCGCCCGTAACGACTGTCAAAGATCTGCAAATGATAGCAGGGACCAACGGCGTAGCGTGCTTTCCGAGGTACGGAGGGCTCTCGGTATGTAAACCTATTATTACCTACTCGATCGATTCTTGCGGCTGTAATTAACCATGAGCCTTACGGCCTTCTTCATCAACGAATACGAAATAAATTGTACTATCTTATACTGAACACCTCGAAGCATGATTAAGATAAATACTAGATACATTCCGAGTTTAAAAGCTGCGTTTATCTTTCATTTGAGGAACGTACGGAAAGAAAACATTACTTCCTCGCTGTTGGAGAGAAAACTTGATCGTTAAACTGTTAGCAGGAATGATATAATATAATATAATTTAATTAACTTGTTTTTTGAACCTACTAGGATTACGGCATCTTCGGCAACTTGTCTTGATAATATATTTAGTGATTGTGATGCCAAAAATAAATTAGTGTTAAGTGACCTAACGTCTGACCACTGTGGTTTATTAGTTAGCTTCCCCATGCCATTACATAAAAAGCAGCAAAAAATAGAATGTAGGCCTTATACAGGGTGTTTGGCGCATGGACCGACACAATTATTTGGGGGATCGGGAGCGTCATTTGGGAGGTTTCACCCAAAGACCCCATGTCCTAAGTGTCACGGTTATTGAGATGTTTTTTTTTGTTTTTTTCACAAAATTACCCGAAATCTCGCCTTTAAATAGTCATTACTTTTTTGTTTATTGTTCTAATTGCACGAAATAACTTTTATTGTATTCTGCAATGTATTCTTATTCTAAATAAATAAAGAACTTTTTTAAATAAAACTATGTTCATAATTTTTGGAAAAAATCTAAAAAAATCATATCTTATTAACCGTGACACTTAGGACATAGGATCTTTGGGTGAAACTTCGCAAATGACCCTCTCAACTCCCCAAAAAATTGTGTCGGTCCATGCGCCAAACACCCTGTATAGCTAGTCGTTGCAAACTGTTTAAAAATAATATAGCTCATAGAATTACACCATCTATAGTAGAACACGAGAATCCTAATGAAATCTATGGAGCCCTTTTTGATGTTGTGCAAAAGGAGTACCAATCTACTTTCAAGACCAAAACTATTCAAATTAATGGTACCTCCGTTGGCTTTAACCAATGGGCCACTCCAGGTATTTATAAAAGTAGAGCGAGACTATACGAGTTATATGGTTTGAAAAAATACAGATTTGACACACCTTTCCTAGAGTATGTCAAAAATTATTCAAAATTATTTAAAAAGGTTAGTGTTTTTGCTAAATCTAAATTTTTAAGCGATTTAATTAAAAATTCCAATAATAAAGTAAAAACCACTTGGAAAATTATTAACAATGAAACTGGTAAATCGGTTAAGCAAGATAAACAACTTGAGATTATGGTCGACAATAAATTAGTTACTAAAGCAGCTGACGTAGCTGAGGCGTTTAATGAGTTTTTTGCCAACATACCTATAACTACGACTCGCTCCTTAAATTCGTCCCCGTCTAAAGCTGAAAACCTTTTGCTTAGTAGTGTTTCTAAAAGTAGTATCTTATTTAGCTTCGAACATGTAACGCCTCGTGATGTAGTTAATGTTTTTAACACACTCAAGTCTAAAAACACTGGTGATTACTGGGGCATCTCCATTAAACTTTTAAGTAATATAATAGACATCGTAGCCCCCTATCTAGCTGTTACTTTTAATAAATGTGTTGATTTAGGAACTTTTCCTGACCTCATGAAGAGTAGTAAAGTCATACCATTATTTAAATCAGGTAATAAAAATGACGTTGGCAATTTCAGGCCTATTTCTATATTACCAGCATTTAGCAAAATATTTGAAAAGTTAATACTCAAGCAGTTGCTAAGACATTTTAATTTAAATAGCCTCCTTCATAATGAACAATATGGCTTTACAAAGGGTCGCTCCACTACAGATGCGGGTGTTGCTTTGCTGAAACACATATTTAACGCATGGGAGAACTCGCAAAATGCTATTGGGGTTTTCTGTGATCTCTCCAAAGCCTTTGACTGCGTGCACCATGACACGCTTTTGCGTAAACTGCGACATTACGGTGTGCAAAACGAAGCTCTCAACGTTATAAATTCTTATTTACATAATAGGTCCCAATGTGTAGATGTTGATGGTGTGAAATCGTCCGGGTTACCAGTTCAGTTAGGTGTACCTCAAGGCTCAATACTGGGTCCATTCTTGTTCTTAGTGTATATCAATGACTTACCATTCTATGTAAAGGGTATCTGTGAAGTTGTACTGTTTGCAGATGATACTTCTCTTATTTTTAAAGTAGACAGGAACAGACAAGATTTTGACGATGTAAATAGTGCACTCTCAATGGTTACGGGTTGGTTTACGACAAATAACCTAGTTCTCAATGCCAAGAAAACGAAATGTGTAAAGTTTGCCCTTCCAAATGTTAGAAATCTAGGACCCAACATCGTCTTAGATACAGAGGTGCTTGAAACCGTAAACTCGGCAGTGTTTCTGGGCATAACAGTAGATGCCAAACTTCAGTGGGGGCATCATATATCTAGCCTAGCGGGAAGGCTCAGTTCGGCCGCCTACGCCGTCAGGAAAGTAAGACAATACACTGACGTTGATACAGCTCGGTTAGTCTATTTTAGTTATTTCCATAGCGTTATGTACGGTATTCTGCTGTAGGGCAAAGCTGCCGATATTCAAAATATATTTGTCCTTCAAAAACGAGCTGTTCGAGCAATTTACCAGCTGGGTGTCAGAACATCTCTGAGAGATTTTTTTAAATATATTGGTATCCTCACTGTTGCATCACAATTCATTTTCGCCAACATTCTATATATTAGGCAAAATATACACTTGTACACTAAAAACAGTGATATTCACAATGTAAACACAAGAAACAAGGACAAACTACGAGCTCCCTTTCACCGGCTTCATAAGGTTCATAACTCATTTGTTGGGCTTGGTATAACCTTTTACAACAAGCTACCCTCTTCTTTGCTAGATTTGCCTTTTAATGCGTTTAAAACTAAAGTAAAATCCAACCTTTGTTCAAAGGCATACTATTCTATCAACGACTACTTAAATGATAAGAATAGTTGGTCGCTGTGATTGGCTCAAGACAATGTTTAAGTATGTTCTTTCTCCAGAATTAGCCTACCTACTGACAGGTTATATAAGCTTAGGTAAATTGTTCATTTTATTTGACTTTATATGTCAATTTATTTTAATTTTATTAATTTTTTGTTGACATTAACTACTCATTAGAATGATTTTCATGAGTTGTATTGCAATATGTGGTTAGCTAGCGATCTCGACAACTGATCATATTTTTTTTTTTTTTCCTGAAAAACTGGCAGCAAGTTCGTCATGCTCCCTTAGATGTCACTGCTTGCGGTAGCGTTGGGGGTCGGGTTGCCTCCTTCCCTCAAATATGGCGAGGGGGGTAATGGCTGATCTTTGCGTTAAGCTCGTGAACGGGTGCTGCTTGTGGTGACTGGTCGTCTTGCTGATCATGGTTTTGTTATTGTTATTAGTAATTACATGTTTATGTATTTTACCTCGATGGTCCTAGTTTATCAATTATAACTCTAGTTACAGCTATATGTAAGCGGGCACGCCCTTTATGCCTGGAGGCTTTATTTTCTTTTTTAGATATTCTTTACGTTTAGTTATTTTTTTCTGCTTGAGTATAGATCTCGATGTTTTTGGTTGGTATATTGGCGTGTGCTAGCTGTCATATGGCTGATAATTTATAATTTAATGTTTTGTGTTGTGTTATGTAAATTATTTTGCATAAGTACTTATTGTATAGAATCATTTTATTTTTCCTAATTGAACAGACAGCTGTGCTGCTGGGGAGTTTGTTGCGCCACTTCTTCTTCCCAGCGAAAGCACTAGGAAGTGGTGAAGGGTGGGCGTTTTGTGGGACTGTCTTATGTAACTTTGACGTTCGAAAAGTGCTGATTCTCAGCCTAATTTGAATAAATGACTTTTGAATTTTGATGGGAATGGAACTTAAAATTAAAACCTCTTGAAGATTTTCATAATTAAAATTATAATTACATTAAGATGCATCATGCCTAACTAAACGGCAGGTGATTATTATTAACTATCCAGGCTAATTGAAGGAGGTAACCAGCGAAGGATGCAAAAAACCACATCTTGATGTATGAAGAAATCGAATTCAAATACCGAATATCGACTAGTACCCACCCTAATTACGCAACACATTTTCGTAAATGATTACGAGTAATCTGTTTCATTTTGACAGTTCAATAACATTCATTGCGTTATTTATGTTGTTGAGTAGATTTTTTTTCGAATTTATGAAGCAACGAATTTGGATTCTAATTCTAATTTGGATGGATTCAAATTTCAAGTTATTCCATGAGGCGATTCTTCAGCTCTGTATCTTGATTTGTACTCGGTTGATAGATATATAGATAGAATACCACTCTTTATTGTACACCATAAACATTACAGACATAAATTTAGAAATTTTACATAGGGTGACACAATGGGCGGTTGATGGCAATAAATTCGCCCCAATTAGGGGCTAAAATATTTAAAAAAAACTTGAATAAGGCAATTTACATTTTAATTATACATACTTACTTAACGGCACAGGATAGCCATTACCAGAAGTGGTCATCGTATAAGTGGTTCAGCAGCTTCAATATCATCAGGATTGTGCCGGAATACCGCAGTTCGTCGTGGACGTGGTATGACAGCGGCTCGTCTGCCATCATCCCTGTCCTCAGAAGACAGCCACCACATTATATAATATAGAAGTCTATGGCCGCCACGCAACCATCGATGCGACGCTCTGCTAGAGTGACTTTCACCAACCAGTGTCACTATTATCCGACCTTTTTGGTGATTCCAGTAACTTCGTATCAAACATAGGCGGCGCCTCTTGCTAATCATAGTTAATAGAAGCCTTTATTTCAATTGAAAAACACACTTTACCTTTTAATCAAAATTAACCCCACAGTTCAGCTGTAAACTCCAAACAAACAGACAAACACTACTAGTGTGACTTCAGACTCCAACAGAGAAAGAAACATCAACACATTACAAAAGAAACTAACTCCATCTAACATAAACCTTTACTCAAGGACTCAATCAGAATAAAACAGAACTCATTTCGACCAATGAGGACAAAGTTCTGATCAAAGTTCGAAATCGGACTATTTGTAAAATTACTAGCCCGAGGCAAAGAGATAAGGACTGGGTTTTTGTTGAAACTTTCTGGTCTTAAGTTCGGTCATTGCATTTCGATTTCAAAGGCGTTTGAGATTGGTTTAATTATTTTTCTTCAAGGTTTTTAGTGAAAGGGTGGATTAGAGTTTAAGGAAAGTTGGGTTTTGAGTTGTTTGCATTTAAAAGTGGAAAATTTGATTAGCTAAGTAAAAATATTGTTTATTTTAAAGAGTCTGTAAAAGCGGAAAATCTCTTTGTTATGAATATTTTTTGAGGTGTGTGTGTCTAATTCTGCTACTGATAGGTAGGTAGGTAGTATGAGTAAGTTTAATTAGGATTCTGTAATGAACAATACATATAGAGGACGGATAACTTTGTTGATCGTATATCGTAATATAATGAAAGCAACATTAAACAAATCAGCGATAAAAATCAAAATCATATTACAGTAAAATAAACATAATATCTAATCAAAATAGGGTAAACCGAGGTATAACTGGCCGCTTTTATTAATTGGCCACTATCCACTTCAACTACAGAAATTAAGAGTTATCCACACGGTACGCCATCTATGATTATTTATTTATACTACTTACTCAAGCAGCTTTCATTTTAGTACCATTTTTTTCCACTATGATAATAGCGCCAATAATATCGACCATTTTGTGACAGTCCGTGTTCAAGTTCTGACATGAATGGTCAATCATTACAAAAATCTTAACGTACTGCTCTATGTAATAATTGAATATTTGGTGTGTTGAATAGATGGTAAGTGATACCTACTTTACATGTTTTATTGTGTCAGCATCTATTCTTAACCGAGATTGGGGGGTGGCTTGTATTTAATCGAAATTTTTGCATATTTTCAATTATTGGCCACCCATGCCAGTTACTGGGTTGTAACCTAATATTCGCATTTTATTAAAAATGAAACGTATTAAGTAGCCGTATAAGGTACACTATTGTCTAATTAAATATCAAATAAAAATACACACATTTACTAGTAACTGGCCATGGTGGCTAGTATGTGATAATTGTATGGCCAGTTTCTGATGGAATGTTTCTTGTTGTACAGATTTTCCAAAATGTCGTTAAAAAAACGACAATACTCCAAAGAGGCAATAGAAGAGGCTATCAAATTTATTGAAAACGATGAAGGTTCGATTCGTCAAGCAGCAAAAAAATTTGGCGTGCCCAGAAGTAGCATACAATTTAAAATACGAAATCCTAACACAAAGTTTAAGTCTGGACCTGATCCAGTGCTTACTGAAGCTGAAGAAAATGAGTTGGGTAACTTCATTATACAACAAGCTAAGCGAGGATTTCCCAGAAAAAAAGAGGATATACAGGTTTGTGTCCAAGACTTTTTGAAGAAAAATCCACGACCTAATCCATTTCGGAACGACAAACCTGGAGATGTGTGGTTTAAAGCATTCTTAAAACGGCATCCTTACATCTCGATTCGGACTTCAGAGGGAGTTACGAATGCAAGTGCCTGTGTTTCAGAATCAGACATTAGGAAATGGTTCGAAGAAATAAAAAAATACATTGACGATGAATGTTTGTCTGCTGTCATTCAAGATCCTACACGGGTGTTCAATGCCATTGAAACTGGTTTTAATATTTGTCCAAGAACCGGCAAAGTTTTAGCTGAAAAAGGATCCAGAAACGTTTACGAAATCGAAAAAGCGCCAGCCAAAGAAAACATAACAGTGCTATTTACATTTTCTGCTGCTGGTCAGGTGTGCAATCCCATGATTATCTTTCCCTATAAAAGAATACCCGATCGAGTCACGTTGAGTGTGCCATCTGGATGGGGAATTGGCCGCAGCGACTCGGGCTGGATGACGGCTACGGTATTTTATGACTATATAGCCAACTGTTTCCATGAAGAACTAATAAGAAACAATATTCCTCTGCCAGTAATTTTGTTTTTTGATGGCCACAAAACTCATATAACGTTAGAAGTCTCTGAACTTTGTCGAACCTTACAAATCCATTTAATTGCACTTTACCCGAATGCAACGCGCATATTACAACCAGCAGACGTAGCAGCTTTTCGTCCAATAAAAGCTGGATGGAAAAAGATGTTGCGGGATTGGTACAGTGCATGTAATTATCAAGAAAGCCTTACTAAAGAATCTTTTGCTCCTTTACTAAAAAAAGTCGTGGATTCATGTGCAAAAAAAGAAACTTTGATCAATGGATTTAGGGTCTCAGGCCTGTATCCATTTCAAACCGATAATGTAGATTACAGCAAATGCATACCACCCAAACCACTTATAAATGGTGCACCTGTAGCAATAATTAATACGACAGAAACTAATGCGAATGAATGTGTACTGACTTACTCCGATTTTTGTGAAATTGTAGGCGAATCAATAATTCTCAAATGTCAGACAGTCACGCCATTAACGCTATCAGATTTCAATGACAACTTTACAGTTATTTATAAACTTTGGAAGAAATTTAAAGGGGTTCCGGAAGTACATACTTGTAACGACCTAATGAATACACAGGATTGGAATCCAAATCCACAAATGGATGAAAGTGACTTATTAGCCGAAAGTAGCTGTGCGATAGATTCGGAAGAACAAAGTGAAGAATGTAGAATTATTCTAAATGAATACACCGGTGAATTTACAGAAAACAACGAAGAAAATAAATATGAGATACATGACAAAGAAATGATAGAAAATAAAGAGTGCAGTCTCCAGGAAGAATTACTCATAAATATATATATCAACACTCCAATATCTATATCTACAACGCCAATCCAAACAGACATTAACGAATCAGACAGATTTACCGACACTAGCAATCCACAACCTACCACACCAAACCTAATAGACATGCAAATACCAAACACTATAGAGAAACCGCAACCTAGCACTTCAAAACAGATAGATTCAAGTAAAACAGTTACTGTCGTCTCAAATGTACCTTTCTCAGAATATCTGAAACAAAAGTTGCCTGATTTACCCAAACGACAAGGAAAGCGTCAAATAGAAAGATTTCCATTTGCGTTGACATCCGACCAATATGTTCAAAAGATAAGAGCAAAGCAATTAAAAAAGCAAGAAGAAGATGCAGCAAAAGAGGAAAGGAAGAGATTACGAGAAGAAAAAAAGAACCAAAAAGAGAATAATTTACCAAATAAGCAACCAAAGAATACAACAAATAAGACTGCTAAAAGGAAAAAGAAGAATAGTCAAGATGAGTCTACGCAATTGATAGATAATAAAAAAAAAACTATGTTTAGTATTTTGTGAGTTTTGTCTCAATCCAATCACAAGAAGGGTGATTTCGTGCAGTATGTGCAAAAACAATTTCATCAGAATTGTATTTCGTTATCCCACAGAATTCATATTCCTGACGATGAATGTGATTTATTTTTATGCCATAATTGTTACAGAGAGAGTAATACTTTATCTGATGATGGTGGTAATGATGACGATGATGATGTACATAATTTATTTAAACTTGTCAACCAAGATAAACCGTTCTAAATTCCTCATTCCTATAGACATAGAGTTTACAAACTGACTGTGGTATACTGATCTCTTTTAAGCTAAGATGTTGATTTTACTATAGAATAAGAACAATATTGTTAGAATTTTCTTTATTAAGTTTCTAAACATTTTAATTTGCTGTTTTTTTGTATTTCCAATATTTAATTTTCTTTATTTTGATGATAATTTTTATATGGCCAATTATTAGTATTTTGGTGGCTACTTTCTAAATTTAATGGCCAATTACTACTTAAAATTAATACTTTTTCATTCGATTAATCTATTTCTACACAATTCTGTTTAATTTAATTTTTCACACATAAATTTCAATAAACTAATAGACGCTTTAACCAAAGGTAATTAAATAATAATAATTTATTTACACATTTTGATTTTACACTGACTTGAACTGGCCGGTGAGCTTAAGTGGCCAGTTACTGGTGAGTTTACCCTATACACAAATAATCCTTATAACTACATAAAATCTTTGCTTGCAGGTTAGTTTAAAAAAATATAACTTTATTTTTTCGTTTCTTGTTTTTGTTCTCCACAGCGGTGTAGGCCTTAGTAAACCGCTACAACCGTTAAAATGCACCCTACCTACATCGCTTAAAATTCTGCTGTTCGTTGTGTAGACCTACTTCTGATTTGTTTTGTTTGATATGACTATTAAATATTAATAAAATAAATAAATTATGTCAGGGTTATTTTAATGTTATTTTTAAGATAATTACGTACTATGTGTAACAACATTTTATTTAAAGCGGATAGCTTAAAAACAATCTATTTACGTTTTCCCTATAAGTAAGTGAATTTGTAATCCACTTGAAAAATAATTATCTTTAACCGTATATCAAGAACTCTAGACCGGTTTTCTTACAACCTGCTTATACAATTAACTTTAAATACACTGGCAAAATGTTGTTTCAGATTATTTTATATTAACTTTTTGCTCTTCATTACACAGTCTTCAAACTGGTAAGCAACGTCTATGATGATGATGATGATGTGACTCCCTTTTCCGCACATAGACTCTCATTTGGTCCGTTGTGCGTGGGGATACTGGCTAACAGAGCCAGCCTAGCTTCGCCCAAAAGCACAGAAGCCTCCTGGGGGCTTCACAGGCTTCGCGGAGCGACCTCACTGTTCCGAGGATTTCTTCCCGTTGAGAAGCCACAGCCTCGCACTCCAGGATAACGTGGGCGGCTGATTCCTCGGCGTCAAGGCAGCCCCTGCAAAGGGGGCTATCTGTGGCGCCTATGTTGAAAAGATGTTTGTTGAGGGGGTTATGGCCCGTAATTGTTCCTATAATTATTCTAAGGTTATTTCTACCCAGGTTGAGAAGTTTTTTGGTTAATCGCGGGTCTAAAATTGGTAAAGCCAATTTTGACTGTCTACAGTCTGTTGCCCGTGACCATCTGTTGTTATGGAGTTCGGTCAATCTTTGGCGAATCCACGCACGAAATTTTGAGAAAGGCAGAGGGAGAAGTGGGTACGGGCCTAGTACTTCCATATCAGAGCCTCTCTTCGCAAGTTCATCAGCGGCGTCATTGCCTAAGGATCCACTATGCCCTTTGATCCACTGGAGGGTAATGCGATTAAACTTCGATAAACTCTCCAGAGCTAAATGGCACTCAAAAATTAGTTTATTGTTAGTTTGTTTGTTTTCTAAAGCTTTGAGCACAGATAGGCTGTCGGATAGGAATTTAATGCCGTAGTCCCGGATGCCTAAGCGCTTTACTGCTGTTGCGGCTTGTGTTAAGGCAACACATTCACATTGGAATATCGAACTGTGTGTGCCTAGTGGTATGTGAAGGTTAAGGTTGAGGTCAAGGGAGTGTACGCCAGCACCTGAGCCGTTTTGTGTTTTTGAGCCGTCTGTGTAGATGCGCACTTCATGGGCTCCTGACTGATCCTTTTCCTCCTGAACTGTTTGTATAGTATAGTTTTTGTTGAACAAGGGTTGGTTTGGTGTTCTATCACACGGGGCAGCGATGAGAGGTTGGTACTCAATCGCCCCGTCCAGGATATTAGCGTGTGGACTGGTGTGGTTTTTGCCCCATATGCCCAGATGCATTAGCCTGATGGCAGCTAGCGCCGCCTCCTGCTGTATGTACAGGTCAAGGGGAGTTAATTGAAGGGCTATCTCCAAGGCTGCTGTTGGGGTGGTTCTCATGCAGCCAGTGGTAGCCGTACAGGCCAGTCGTTGGAAGCGTTGTAGTCTGGTAATGGTGGTCGAGAGTTCAGTCCTCGTCCACCAAACCAGAGCGCCATAAGCCAACATTGGCCTGATTACCGCTTTGTATAACCACAGAGTTATCTTCGGAGAAAGCCCCCATGTTTTCCCTAACATTCTTTTACATTGGTAGAGTGCAATTGTGCTTTTATTAAGTTTGTAGTCGAGGTGCTTGTTCCAGAGCAGTTTGCTATCAAGGATCACCCCCAAGTACTTGACTTCGTCTTTAAGTGTTAGTTCTGTGTTGAAGAGTTTTGGAAGCCTATGGGGTCCCAAAGTTCTCTTGTTGGTAAACATTATTAGTTCTGTCTTCGAGGGGTTAACCGATAGCTCGTGCTTCGTGCACCAGCTCTCGATTATTTTGAAAGCCCTTCTCATGAGATCACATAAGATGCCCTCAAATTTCCCCGAGATCAGAATTGCTATATCGTCCGCGTATCCCACCGAGTACAGACTGCTGGCGTTGAGCTCTGCAATGAGCTCATTTGCGACTAAATTCCACAGCAGTGGTGACAGCACCCCACCCTGTGGGCAGCCTCTACTCACGATACCTCTCGTGGTGGTGTTCACGGTAAATTGAATGGCACGGTATTTTAACATGTTATTGATCCATTCTATGAGTGTACGCGCAACACCGTGCCTGGCAAGTGCCTGTACGATGCTGACGAAGTTTGTTTTGTCGAAAGCACCTTCTATATCAATGAAGGCGCCTAGGGTTGGGTTTTTGGCTTTAAGAGCATTTCCAATGCGTGAGACTACGCTGTGGAGTGCTGATTCGGTTGATTTGCCTGCACAGTAGGCGTGTTGATTCGGATGTAAAGGTCTTTGTACCGAAATTTGGGATCTAATCCTCCTATCCCCCAGCCTCTCCAGTGTCTTCAAGAAGAACGAGGAGAGGCTTATAGGTCTAAAGGATTTGGGCTGGGTGTAGTCGCCCCTACCTGGTTTCGGTATAAAGATTATTTTTACTTCCCGCCATTTCAAGGGGATATAGCGGTGTGCCAGGCAGGCTCGAAACACCTTAACCAGGTAGTCAGCCAGTACAACTTGGCTCCACCTGAGCAGAGCCGGGAAAATACCGTCCAGGCCTGCTGCCTTGAAAGGTAGGAAGGTGTTGATTGCCCACGTTATTTTGTCTTTGTCGATTACATCCAACGCCACTTCCCAATCTAGGCTGCTCGTGGCCCTCTCCATATGTGGTTCCCAGCTTTGCTGGGTGGCAATCTGGCATCCTGGGAAGTGGGTGGTTAGGAGTAATTCGCTTGTCTCAGCGTCGTTTGTTGTGTAGGTGTTATCTGTTTTTTTCAGGCATCCTATTGAGTGGTCCGTCTCTTGAGCGAGACAAGTTTTGACCCTCGTTGCCTGGTTGTTACTTTCAATGTTAGTGCAGAAACGCCTCCAGCTATTCTTTCCTCTGAGGCGTATCAGTTTTTTATATGTTTTACGAGCTGTTGTATAGTGGTCCCAATCTACTGGCGACCGTGTGTTCCTGGCTCTGTTAAACAGTCTTCTCAACCTGTGTCGGTGTCTTTCCAGTTCTGGACTCCACCAAGAATGGCGAGCTCCCTGTCTGGGTACCGTGAGGGGACACGACTTTTCATAGCTAGATAGAAGGATGGATGTGATGTTGTTTACATGTTCGTCTATGTTGGTTACTGGTATCTCAGCCGGAAGGGCGTGTAATCTGCCTAGTTCAGCCTTAACCAGCTTAGTAAACTTGGTTTGGTCTGTGTTGCGAGGAACCCTTCTTGGCTGTGGTTCTGTTAGGTTGAAGTTAATGGTAAAGCGGATCCATCTGTGGTCTGAGCATGATATCTCAGTGGACACATGCCAGTCCTGTATGGAGTTGGATATACCTATGGTTGCTAAAGTTAAGTCTATTATTGTTTGCGATCTCGCGTTTATGAAGGTAGGCTCGGAGCCTTTATTGAGTAAAACAAGGTTATTACTAAGAATAAAATCAAGCATTACCTCACCTCGGTTGTTGGTTTTGACATTACCCCAGAGCGTGTGATGCGCATTGGAGTCTGTCGCGATGATAAGTTCCAGTTTTTCCTTTTCACAAAATCAAAATCAAATCAAATCAATTTATTTGTGAAACATAGGTATTAACATTTTAGATGGATCTTAAGAACTAGATAGCGCGCTATGTTTTGTCAATTTTGACATACAAATATTTATAGAAAAACATGCATGCATGCGTAGTTATGAGCTTTATATAATAAAAAATTATTAACAGATTGGAATTAAATTAGATAATTAGTTTACATTAAATTACAATACTTTAAATCTTCTTTGGTATTAAATTATTATCATTCAAAAAGTCTTCAATTTTGTAGTAACATTTGTCAATTAGTAATAATGTGAGAGCTTTTTTAAATTTTACTAGAGGCATATTTTTGATATTGTCAGGTATTTTAGTGTAGATTTTTGGTGCAATGCCAAAAAAACTCTTTTGCATTAAAGATGTCTTGCATTTTATATTACACAACTGTGACAAATATTGAGCACGTATTGGCATTCTTTTTATGTCAGACATTTTTCCGAACAAGTGGGGGTTGCTTTTTATAAATACCGCAGATTCTAAAATATACAATGCTGGTAGTGTTAGTATTTTCAGTGATTTGAAAGATGGTACACAGCTATCAGTAGTCTTTAATCCACACATAGATCTTATACAGCGTTTCTGCATCTTAAATATAAGTTCCCTGTCAGTTGATTGTCCCCAAAAAATAATTCCGTACCGTAGTACTGAAGCCACTAGTTCATGATAAGCTGTCAGTAACGTGCTAATATTTACTTTTCTAAATAGTTGATAGAGTGCGTATGCAGATTTACTCAGTCTGTTACATAGGTGTTCTATTTGTGGTTTCCATGTTAATTTATTGTCTACCATTATACCTAAGAACTTTGCAGTATTTACTGTTTCTATTTTGTAATTTTTATAAGCCAAATTTATAGTGGGATTTGCCCGACGTTGATGGAATTGCATGATTTTAGTTTTATCTAAATTTATTACTAAATTGTTACAATTAAGCCAATCTATTATTTTTGCCAGTGAATCATTAATCTCGTTTTCATAATTATTGGGATTTGTGCATTCTATTATAGCTGTGCTATCATTGGCAAAGAGAACCATTTTTTGATTTGTTATCTTTGGGAGGTCGTTAATATATATCAAGAAGAATAACGGTCCAAGCACGCTACCCTAGGGTACGCCATACCTTAGGAGTCTTTGTTTCGATAAGAAAGTGGTTTCTATTTTAGTTTTAGGACATAATCTAGTAATTTCAGTACACTGGTATCTATTGCTTAGGTATGATTCTATGAGGTCGAGGATATTACCTCTTATACCATAAGCATGTAATTTCTGTATAAGTAGTTTATGATCCACGTAGTCAAAGGCTTTACTCATGTCAGTGAAGATAGTACAAACAGGATTTTTATTATCAACACATGACATGACAGTGGAAAGTAAATCATATAGAGCCATATTTATTCCACATTTCTTTCAAAATCCTTTTTGTTCCACACAAAATAAATTATATTTCTCAAAATAAGTGTAAAGCGAATTATAAATAACTTTCTCAAAAATTTTACACAGTACTCAACCAGTAAGGCGAGCTCTGGCAGAGGCACCTCCTCGTCGCCTGGCAGGTATGCCGAGGCTAGTACAATGTCCGGGAGTTCCTGTTCGGTTCTGAAAAGCCTGACTGCTGTCAAGTCCCTCGAACAGAATTCGTTTATTAAAAGGTTAGGTACATGTTTTGGGACAAAAATGCAGGTACGCGGGTTACTTGCGGAGGTGTCTAGTAGCAACTTACCCCCGATGTTGCCAAGACCGCATATTCTGCCACCCCTGATCCACGGCTCTTGGATGAGGGCGATGGTTCTTAATTGTTGGTTCTCCAGCTCTCTGCGCAAGGTAGCCGACGCAGATTGGCTGTGCTGGAGGTTGGTCTGTAGGATCCTAGTCCCGCAGAGGAGAGGAGCAGAGGCTGCTGTCCTCGCCCTCACTTCTCTCCCCCGGCGGAAAGCAATCCTCATCCGAAGTCAGACCGGACGAGGGTGGATCCCTTGTTGAACCCGCTGTTGAAACAACCTCCATTGATGCCATGGAAGTTGCCAAATCCACCGCCTCCCCAACAGTCCCCATCGCGGGAGGCGATGGGGAGCGTTCCGGAAGCGGCGGAACAGGCTCCCCCTGAGGCGCAACCGAGGCTGTACGTGATGCTGGCGCGGCGGCATCCTCCCTGGCACCACCCTCGTCCAGGAAGCGGATGTATATACTACCCATGAGGTAGTATACTCGCCGTTGCTGGTCTTTGATGGTTTTGACCATGGGCTCCGGCACACGAAAGAAGAGACAGGTACCCGGGGGCTCCTGTCTAGCCCTTTCATGTGTCAGAGTCCAGGTGTTAATTTTTAGGTTTGGATTCTGCCTCGCCAACATCCTGAGCAGCTCCGTTGTGTTCTCGCTGTTCTCGGGAACAAACAACATACACATAACCTTCTTCGGTATGTCGGCTTGAGGTCGAACGGTTAGCTTGGTCCCCGATAACGGGGACGATATGTTATTTATGACCCTTTTTAGCCAGGCCAGTGTGAAATCGTCCTCACACCATGTCTTAAGGACGCCTTCAGCGAAGTGGGCCCGGCCTCTAAAATGGATCGCGGTGCTTTCGTTGGTGTCAGTTGTGTCGGTTGATTCAGGAGCCTTTAGCAGAGCCCGGAGCTGGTTCTCGATCGTCTGACGGATCCCCTCCGCTTGCTCCTGCGTCATTTCCAAAAAAGGCTCGGTCATGACGGCAACGCATAGCTCATTGCTCCTGAAAGACGCGGCCGCTTCGGCGTAGCTCACCAGAGTTCCGTCCACCATACGGGAGCAAGCAGGCTTGCTCTTCTTGCCTACCCCTGTTGGTGTGACGGTATCTTCGGGACGCGAACGCTTCTGCGCCCTGGCCGGTGGTTCTGTGTTTGGTTTTACTGGGTTTTTTCGTCCTCTTGGCCTCGCGCTGCGCTTGCGCTTAGCGCCGGTGGCAGCCTCGTCTTTTGGCATCTCTGCCGTTGTCGACACCGCCTTGAGGGACGTCTTTTTATTGGACACTGTTTGTCCTTTTTTGGCGTTCGATGCTCCTGCCAGTGGGGCTTTGGCCAGACTCATCAGGTCCCTCTCAGGGTCCACAGCCGTTGACGCAGCCCGTGTTTTGGGCGCATCCACATTTGCAGTACTCCTCGAGTCGCCATGAGCGAGTGCTGTCCTTGGCCTTTCGGTCAGGGTCGTGCTAGATGGCGCATCCATGGACGCAGACGAGGTTGGGATCGCTCGGGACGCAGCCTGTTGTGGCGCATCCCTTGCGGGTGCCTTCCTCGTCGCATCCTTGGACGCAGCCGGGCGTTTTTTAGTTTTATTGGGTGCATCTGTGGATGCAGTCTTGGGCAGTTGCTGCTTAGGTGCATCTTGAAACGCCACCCTTGTTTTGGATGTGGAAGGCGTATCTGAAGATGCGGCCCTTGGTTCGTTGGTTTGTGTAAGCGCATCCGACGAGCGGGACGCAGCTTGTGGTTTGTTAGTTTCAAAGTTCGTCTCTTTATCCATAGGTTTGGATGTTTATTCTTCACCGTTGGAGCTCTCCACCCGCCACGGAGCCCTCAGTCGGGGACGTCGCCCGTTCAACGAGCGAACGCCAGAGCTACTCCTTCGGTATAGGATCAACCTAGTAGGAAGTTGACGAGCCCGCACGCGACGGAAGATCACGGGACTGCATACGACACGAGACTATGCCGCAACTCATCCCGAGACCTCACGCCACGCCGGCTGCCCCCCCCCCCCCCACTAAGCCGACCCTCGCTTGACATCCCGCTTATAGGATACCTCAGCCGATTGATCGTGGTTAGCTACCCCACGACCTCCCGTGTAAGAGGAAATCCGAGCCAAAGTGATGTGTTGTTGGAAGCTAAAACATAAATTTGCAAACGACAAACCCTCCCCTAAGCAACGTCTAAAGAATATAGTTTCTTAGAAACCAAAAAGGCACAGTCAAATGTGGGACTTGAACTACAAAAACCACCCTTGCTGCTAAGAAATAAAGACGCTGTTAATGTAAAATTATTACCAAGGACGTGCGGTTGTCTGTACACTGGGTACCTACACTTAAGGAAGAATATTTTCAAACTAAACATTATTTTTCAATTTATTTATCACAGAACATAATTATATGTTCGTGATAAATAAAAACATAAACGATAGTTCTGTGACAAATGTGGGACTTGAACTACAAAAACCACCCTTGCTGCTAAGAAATAAAGACGCTGCTAATGTAAAATTATTACCAAGGACGTGCGGTTGTCTGTACACTGGGTACCTACACTTAAGGAAGAATCTTTTCAAACTAAACATTATTTTTCAAATTATTTATCACAGAACATAATTATATTTCTCGAAACTGTTTATTTCTACCACAAAAAGTAAAAAAAAAAAATTAAAAAAATACTAGGATAAAACGCCTAGCATTCCACCGTTTCCCTTTCACCCTATAACCTCTAACAACAAAAAAAGAAAAACAAACCAAAGCGGATAAAATAAGCAGTAATTTGCCAAGTTTCCCGATCCTGAACGCTATCTGCAACTCAACTTGTCGAGTCAGCGATAGGAAACAGGAAAAAGGATTCCTATGAAATATAATCGAAACTTTTTGGTAGAAATATTTTTCTTAACTTATGATTTGATATGCTTACCTTACTATGGGGTTAAAAGGAAGAATATATTATCTGATTTCTGTGTGTGATGTTTTTTTGTTTATCTAGTCCAGGGGTGGCGAACTTTTATGGATCAACGTGCTATTTTTCTAAAGAAACGTTTACTGAGGCCATAGACGTGCCGTCAAATAATTTTGAGTTAGTGATTATTGGGAAAATAATAAAACTAAATACTATCAACTCAAAACTTAATTTACTAACAAAACAATATATGTTGCACTAGTAATAATGTGTAATTCTAATTAAAGTATTAGGTAGTGTGACTTCTGTTGCTGCAGATTAGATGACAACTAATTTATATTAGGATTGTGAGACGTTACTTTTAGAAGAATGCATGCTGAACTGGAGTCATCTGCCAAACTATTTCTAAGCGAGTATTTAATGTTATTCATCTCTGAAGATAACGACTCGCAGGCATAGGTAGATGAAAATATGGTTAAATTAAATAGGACGAGACAGCTTCTTCAAACAGTTAAATGTGTCTGGAATCGAATTCCATGTTTCCACAATATTGTTACTGGCATTTTTACTTATATTGCTTGTCAATCTTTTTGTTTCAATCAATCCCAACTCTTTCAAAAATTCGGAAATCAAATGGCTGCATTTCAAATTCTTCTACTGCTAAAATACAAACCGTTTCGATCGGTGGCGTGTCCAAAATGTTTTGTCGCGTGCCATTAAGGGCACGCGTGCCACTGGTTCGCCACTCCAGATCCAGTCCATGCTGGAATTTTAGGCAGGTTCAATGATCGGTTGCCTGCCTGATATAAGCAGCTGGAGTACCATCAACCAAATAAACTCAGGAAAAGGACTTAATTAGTTTGTGATAGAGTTTCTTGTAAAAGAGTTCTCTTGGGATAGTGTACTAATTACTACCATACTAAATAGAATTGCTGTGTTCTAGTCATCTTTATTTCGTTACAAAATACATTGTGTTGTTAGGGTTTCGTACCAAAGGGTGCCAAACGGAACCATAATATGGCCGGCCACATACATTTCGAACGGAGAACTACTGTACGAACGGAGAACGACTGTGATCCTTGATTTTGTATGTATGGTATTGCTGCCTTCGAAATTCCAAATCGATATTTCGAAACGGAGTTCTGAAACTAAATTCCGCCATATCTTAGAACCGAAACTTCGGAGACATGTGACGTCTACCAACCCGCACTGGGCCCGCGAGGTGTATTACGGCCCACTCCAGAGACAAGGCCTATGTCCCAGCAATGGGGACGTTATAGGCTGATTATGCTGCTAATGCAGTCAAGATTAGCCATTCAGAAAGGTTTTTGTCTGACTGACCAGGAAGCGCACAGCATAGGCACTTGTGAGAGCTCTTTTCATCATCTGCCTTTTCCAATGTTGGGGTCGGCTTTCTGCCTAACCGGATGCAGAATACCAGTATTTTACATGGAGCGACTGCCTATCTGACCTCCACAACCCAGTAACTAGGTACCACGATACCCCTTAGTCAGACTGGTTGTCAGACTTTCGGGCTTCTGAATAAGATGGATATAAAAACATACTCCTACCTAAAATTCATACAATTACATAAGTTCCATGTTATTCAAAGTTCATTCAAATTCATTCGTTCCTTCATTCACGACCAATATAAACCGCGCATGTTCTTGAATAGATGCCAGGCAAACCACTTTTTGATAAAAGCCTCTCGGCCGTGCTCCTACATAGTCGGAATGCGTTTTCATACCGTTCACGGATCGGTAGAACACGGGTTCCGTATTCTTCTATTTGAGGTACAATAGGTGGGATTATTTTAAAAGGTGTATGGATAAAAGGTTATAGGAAAACAGGGATTGTTGCTATGTGTTTTACAATGGTTCTGTTTGTAATCCATATTTAGAAATCGAAGAGTTCTTGACTAAGCAACACTTGTGCGCAGAGATCTACGATCTACGATTAACTTATCTTTATAGGATAGCCCTCGAGGTCGTTAACCGCCAAAAAGGAGGAGGTTCTCAATTCAACTTTCCTTTTATTTTTGTTACCCGATTACTCCGCCAATTACGAATTGATTTTGATGATTCTTTTTGTTGTTTGATAGGTCATATTTCAGAGGTCCCATATAGATTTTATTAACTTGGGTAGTTTCTGAATTAGCTTCAATAATACGTATTTTTCCCAGTTAGTATAAGGATAATATTATGATAAGTTCCTGTCACTGTAATTTACATGGCAGGTATTGGTATTCTAATTTTTGTGGGGTAGGTACCACAACCAAAAAGTGTTTTTTTTTTTTTGCTCATTGTCCTTGCTCGTTAGAAACTGCTAACTGAAACTACTCACCGCACCGCAGAATACCGCAGAATGATATTCAGCCATCTTCTTTACATGTCGGACCGAATTGTAAATAGAGAATAAATTATTCTTTGTCAACGGACCGAATTAAAAATGTGACACAGACAGACTTTGACAATTAAATAAATAAAGAAAAAAATCTTGTATTTAATAAATGATCGTGATTTTAATGGCCAGGCCATTATAAAGGTATTTCTATGCAATAGTCTGCTCGGAGCCGTTGCTTCTAAAGGTACCTATTATGTCTCCCGAAAAGATAAAAGAATTTGAAACGGAAGATATAATATGAAAGACTTGACTGTACCTATTATCTACTAGTGTTTTGCAACATAATGTAGATACCTAATTATTCAGAGTTTTTAGATTCTCTAGTTAAGAGCCTATACTACCTCAAATGGCTTAGCAAGATCCTCCGTTTTGCCGAAAATACTGCAGCATTAATTTTGAAATAAATATATGTTAAAGTTGAGGATTATTGTTAAGTACTATGTTTATCGAAAACACGATTCCATAAAATTTTCTCGATAGAAATAAATTCCAAAGTTACCTCAAAACCGAACAATAAACCGCTGGTATTCAGAAAATACTTCAAATTCGATCATGAAACTTTTCATACTAACTGAACTAACTATAAAGCAGGTCTTATGTTTTTAATTTTATGTAAATTAACATTATTTTCACCGTAAAAAGCAATTACCTAAACTACAGGCGCCTTGGAGCCGCCAGTGCCCCACTCCGCGTCGCTCTCACGCAGTCCGCGAGCAGTATGGTGCGAGCGAGATAAAAAGTGAATTTAAGCCGAGGTAGTATAGGCTCTTAAGAATCGAATTTTCATAAATCCATCTCTAAAGGTGGATTATATAAAAAAAGGTACTATAGTTTTGGTATAGAAACCATTTCAATAATTTTCCCATATGCCTCGAACATACACATCAAAAGGGGACAAGACTACCCTACAATATTGCAGACACAAGTAACAACCTACGTCACAGCCGGCCGGTTATCGGTGACCGGAAATGACCGGTCAAGCCATAGAGTATGTATTACATGATGTATATTGTTTATGGTCGCGGCAAATTATTTCATATCTATGGAGGGGTCAAGTGAGGGTGAGTTATGGCGTTGAGTTCAAGTGTTCGGTAGGTAATTTTATGCTTTATGGTGTTAATGGTGAGAAGTGACTTTATAAGCGGGGGTAATACATGGATTGCATGTATTTTCCTAAGGGTTGGCAGAGATATCCAACACTTGCATTTCTGCAGTTAAATTGGGCCGAATACATAAACTAGGATGTACTACTGAGCAATAAAAAATCTCAATAACTCTTTGACCAAATTGGGTATGTATCCCAGGACCCCATGCTCAGAGGTAGACCTGCGACCACTAGACCAACCCCGCATTTTTTTTTTGAAGAGGATTTTCATATTATAATATATTTATATATTTTTAATTAAAGTTGCTTTCATATTTTACACTATCAATAAGAGAATTTGATTTAAAAGAGTCTGTGGAGTTTCTTGCCCGTTCTTCTCCATAGGTACCTACTACGCTTTGGAATGGGCAACTAGCTTCATCTTTCTGACTGACCGACCCCTTGACAATTCAAAAGTGCCTGTAATTGGTTTATTTGAAATAAATGATTTGAGTTTGAGTTTGAACTTATTCCGTTAATAAGTGTAATACATTAATAATAATCTTACATCCTAACTAATATTATTAAATAAATTCGAAAGCGAGTTTGGTTGTTTCAAATTTCATTCAAATTTAACGGAACGGATTTGAAGCAAATTTGGCACATGGGTAGACCCTGAATTAGGACATAGGATGCTTTTTATTCCGATATTCCCACGGGATTGACACTTAAAAAAAGGACCAAAGCACCTTTGTTGCAGGGAATTAATATAAAGAATGCGTAGTCCAGAACACTCCAGATTAAGGCATTGTATACCAATTTCATGGTGTAGGGATGTGCACCCCACCAGACACCGGCGAGTACTTTTAATATGGGAATAGTTCTCACGTATCTATTCACTAAATAATTTAGGTGATGCAAACCACTCAATTTGGAGTCCAAAAAAACGCCTAAATATTTTACTTACGAAGAAACCGGTATACTTTGACCTTGGGAGCTCACTGAAATTTGAGGAATCAGCCTCCTGTGGGAAAATACAACTACAGCACTTTTGGGGGCAGACAAGACCGTGTGAATTTAGCCATTGGTTTAGAGAATCCAGAGATACGCAGAGAGATGATGCAGCGTCGCTAACTGATTTATTGGTGATATATAAAGCCAAGTCGTCGGCGTACTGAAGAAATTGACAATCGTTATTAAGGCATGAACCAATGTCAAATGTATATAAGTTGCACATTAAGGGACTAAGAACAGAGCCTTGTGGTAGGCCCTTCCATGACATCCTGACGTCAAATTCCTCACCAGGGACTCTCAAAACCAAAATTCGAGACATGAGCAAATTGCAGATGCACTGTATCATTCTCTCCGGTATTCTCAGCTGTTGCAATTTTTGCCTGAGAATGGAAAGAAGGACATTGTCATAAGCAAAGGAAATGTCTAAGAAGGCAGCGACTACAGATTCACCTTTGGAAAATGATGAGCGTATATCTGATACCAAAACCCCAACACTATCCATGGTACCGAGTCCCTTTCTAAAACCAAATTGAGACTTAGAAAGTAAGTCTCTCGATTCCACTATAAATTCTAGCCGATTCTTTACTAAATGTTCCAATAATTTTGCAAGGACTGATGACAAAGCGATTGCTCTGAAACTATTTGGATCATCAACGTGCTTGCCAGGTTTTAAAATAGGTATGATAATTTGAGATTTCCACTGATCGGGAACCCAGCCATTGGTGTAACAAAAATTGCAAATGTCTAATAACGCAAAAGTCAGCCCAACCAGCACGTTTCTTCCTTCGCAGCAGCCTTTTAGATTTAGCGAGAGCCCTATTAAATGCTATTAGGTTATCGCTAACCATCGCCTCGTTGTACACCATTCAGCATCATCTCTTTCTCTTATGGCTGTTGTGCATTCCTGATCCCACCATGGTGGAGGGGGAATCTTCCCACGAGCTGAGTTTTTAACAGGGAAGCATGAGTCTGCACTAGCTGCAATGGCAGAAATGAAGTTATTATAACAGTTTGACACATGGAGGGGACCAAGAGCATCAAAATCATGGTGAACTAAATTTGGAAGTGTATCAATCTTGTCCTCCAATAATTAGCAATACTTTGGAAGTAATTTGTCATTATGTACGAGATTACCAATAGATGCCATATCTTTCAATGGACTGTCAGTGGCTGACCATTAGAAAGTCATAATGACGCGAATATATTAATAGATTACCAAACTTATCAAAATCAACAATTATGAAATCAATGATAGACCATTCTGACACTATTGTAATAGCAGACTTGAGGCCCAGATGTATGAACGTAAACGAGGCAAAAGGAGTATGTAAGGATCGTAGCAGGTGGCATTCTGTAGTTTCTGCCTACCCCCATGGGAAGAATGAGTGAGTTCATGTATGTATGTATGTATTATTAAACTTACATATCTAATATAATATAGAAATATCAATGTTTTGTCATGATGACCCAGCGGTTAAGGCCTCACCTCTCATGCATGAGGGTGTGGGTTAAAATCCAAGCAAGCACCAATGTGCCTTTTTTATTTATTTGTAGTTTCTGAGTTTATCTTGGACATTATTGACATCGGTGAAGGAAAACATCGTGAGGAAACATGGACTTATAGTTAATATATGTCTGAAATCACCAACCTGTCTTAAGCAAGATTAAACCAGGTGAATTAAGTAAGTGAACTACATCATGAATTCCCTATTATTTTGGGTTTGTTTCGATTTACTTTTGTTTTTTTTGGTGAAGTAAGTACCTATTCTGTTATAAAATTTAATGTGATTTTGTGTTTCATTGTACATTTGGTGAGTTGTGAATCTATTTAGTTGAGAATCTGGTGACTTGCTAATAACCGAAGCGTGGTTGTCAATGCTCGTGCCTTCTCTGCATGAGAAGAGGTCTATTTTTTCATGTCGTTAAAACCGTGCAATATAGGGGTGGGTCAATAGTCTACTTAATAAAAATATACAACCTATAAAAAATTGTATATTTCTTTGGAAGCCTTATCAGATATCATATGTGAACATGTTGCAGTTCCAAACATACATGTCTAATTGAAAACCTTCCTTTTTTGAAGTCGGTAAAAAGAGACGACGCACAAACTAAACCGCTGGGTCTCGAAGCATGGATTTTGCACAAGAGTCCCTTACATAAGGAAAGTTAGCACTAAGAAATGATCATTGAATATTCATCCCTTAAAGGGCTCAAATAGAGGATGTAAGTGAAAGGCCCAGTAGACTGTATTAGGGCCTGTGCAGACTGGCGGACGGAACGGCAGAAGATTTTAAATGTATCCAATATATATCCTATCGAAATAATGTTTATATTTTAGCTCCATAGACCTTGGAGCTTCGAAGAGCACGCTGGAGGATACCGCGTCGGTATGCGGCGGTATGGCCTGTATGCGTCGCTATGTGACAGTATGCGCTGGAGACTACCAGATCTACTTATTCAATCGAAATAAGGTATATATTTCATTGCTCGGTGATTGACCTTGGGGCATACCGGCGCATGCTACATGCTGGCGGACGCTCGCGGTTCACAGAGGATTATTCTTGTTAGTGTGCGCTGACGGAGAATAGAGGAATCCCCCTCGATGCTCTCCCCTGCCGTCCGCCTGGCGCAGGTTATTATTGTTATATCCTTATTGACCATTTTCTAAGTACCCGGTACTTGTAGTCGTTTTTTTGTTACGTACCCGGTACTTGTTGAAAGGCCTACACTGTCCTCGGATACCTATTAACACACCAGAATAACCGTAGAGTTTCTTGCCGGCTCTTCTCTATAGGAAACGACCAATTGGAACCGTGCACAAATAAAATATTTTGATTTACCTAAATTTTGCCGATAGGACATACGAGTAGGTCTCTTCACACACACACATCTTGTAACTAATATTAACATACACAAATCAACGGATAGGAATCAGAAATATTCCCATACCAAAAAAGTTGAAACAAGTCAACAATTCAAACGCATGTTATTTCATTTTAGCGTCGGTCGTTATTCGGCGCTGTCAAGTGCGGAATTCAGAGAATAATTGAAGAGGTATAAAACACTGACAGACTACTTGAAATGTATGCTGGATGTTACGTTTTTAGCCTATCACCGTATACGCAAAAAGAGGGTTAAAAACAGGTATACGACACATTTCACAACAGCCTTCCTCTCTAAGGTCTATTTATAACCTTGTTTCCAATTGATGTTATTTCCACTTAAACAAACATCAACTTTATAATAGTGTAAATAAAGTTGATTTTAGACGAACTAGTATTGTTAAAAAAGTCGAAAAAAATATCAAGCTGTATTGCAAACTGAACCTTATATCTAGGCCATACAGTTGTTATTTCTAAAACTCGTATTTGTTTACATGTAACGATAACATAACATCACGCCTTGTTTCCCCGAAGGGTTGGGCAGAGGTGTACCTGTAGCAGCACACCCACATTTCGCCAGTTATGTTAAAGTCCCATGTAATAGGGGGCGAGCCTATTGCCATCAACCGGGCACAAATCCAGACTCCGGGGTGCTACTGAGAAATTTCAGATAGAAAAACCCAAAAACACTTTGCCTGCCCCGGGAATCGAACCCAAGACCTCGTGCTCAGCAGTAGCTCTTGCAACCACTAGACCAACGAGGCAATGTTTACATGTTTGGCAAATAAAATGCGAACGCAGATTATATACAGGGTCATCTTTAATTAGCGAGCCAAACTCCACAGATCTTAATATTAAAACATGATAAAACAAAAAAAATATTAATTTGATAATGTTTTTTGTAGGGTCATCGATCGCAGTTAGTGTAGCCACTTGGAATATCGGCTTACAAAATCAGTTTTATTTTATTTTGTAAATTTCGCCAACGTGATAAGTATCGATAATCTAAACACGATAAAATAGATTTTTTTCAACTCATACTTTCTTGTAAGAACGCAACAAGCGGTCGTTGATCCCCAAAAAAAACAGAATATGTTTTTTGTTTTTATTTTTAAATTTGACCGTTATGTGTGTGTGTGGCACCGTAGCGAGAGTCTATATGTGGCACCGTAGCTCTAACGGGTGAACCAATTTGAATGCGTTTTTTTTTTATATTTGAAAGCAAGTTTTTTTCGATGGTTCTTAGACATCTTTTATCAAAACCGGTTCAGCCGTTTGAAGATTATCAGCTCTTTTCTTGTTGATGAATGGATGTGAGCGTTTTCCACAAGTCTGATCGATTTGAAATTTGGTTTACTGTTACTTCAATGATATTAGAAGAACATAGTAACCTTGAAGTGATGCTGCAGCATCACCTGGAATTTGCCGGATACCCAACTCCCTTACCAACTTACAGCACAGGCTATCGTGTTTGGGCTCATTGGAATGGTCTCAATGAATGGATTATAGATAGATGATGAACAGGGTCTGGTGATGGAGTAGGAAAGAGACATGAGAAAACGTTTTAGTCAGGGGTGTTTCAAAATTTAAAATATTTTCACTTGTATCGTGTTTTGATTCGATAACCATCTCGTCTGCAGACTTTTGCTAGCTTATTTAGTTTGATCCTGTATATAATGGATCTGATAGGCGATGTATGTATCCACAGTACGCGTAGTATCTCTAAGTAGTCTGTGAGCTTGATTGTCCATACATAAGACGCAGCAGTGACTTGCATTTCACGTACAGACGTCAGCTATTAAGAGGGAACAGGGCCTGCAAGGAATTTGAAAAAAATAGGTATTTGAAGAAACTATTGCCATTGTCTTACCTCAAGTCTGCCTCTGCAGAGTGCGGCAGGGACAGCTGTAGCTCAGACCGATTATATCACAAAAAAATTACGAGATCGACGTTTCGTATTCCCCTTTTTTCTCCTCGAAAACTGAGCCGATTCAATTATTTTTACATTAAAATTTTAAGTGGGAGTATGTCTAGGTTCCTATCATTGTCTCTTATGTTAGAAACTTTTCGAATTTGTCTGGTAGTCCTATAATTACGGCAGTAAAAATGGGGCATGTTTGTAATTTTTGGAGTTTCATATTTTATTTAACACTACGTTGCTGAAAAAAATGAAATAATAGAGACGTATCAATTCAATTCAATTCAAAATATTTTATTTCACATAAACCTACAAGGGCACTTATGAAACGTCAGAAGCTAGGTGCACGGTTCCAATTGGTCGTTTCCTATGGAGAAGAGCCGGCAAGAAACTCCACGATTACTCTTTTAAAAATAAATGGTATTTACAATCTTTTCGAGTTACAGTGTTTATAGGTATGAGAGGACACTGTAGGCCTATCAACAAGTACCAGGTACTTAGCAAGATAGAAAACGATTGACAGATCTAAAAGTCGGTTATGCCTACAACGTTCTCACATTCACAAAATATAAAAGAGAATCTATATTTAAAAAAAAAACAATTAAAAACCTATTTAAACCAAATGGCATGACTGCCACTAAAGCTGTAACAAAGTTAGTAAAACGAAGTTATATAATGTCAAATAATGAAAAGATTATGTCAAAAAAGTACGTAAGAGAAAAAAAAAGAAAAATAGGTAAAATCAAATAATTATCTTAATTTGGGAGCAGTTAATAGACATAATTACATAGTAATGCCGTTATTGAGGTACCAGGGAAGCCACATGTGCAGAAGGAATTATTGCCAAACTTCCTTGTCTTCAACGTATTAGCAGACCATGATATCTTCAGCAGACCATGATTTTATGAAAAAATAATGATTGCTCTAGAGTCATTCAGGAAGAAAAAAGGGGAAAACATTGGTATGGGGAATGCAGGCCCTGTTCCCTCTTAAGCCCGTGTCAAATAGACAGCGTACCAATAGTGGCGAAGCGTTTTTATTTCGTAATGTATGGTATCGTTTGAATCTAGTCACAAAGAAAAGCGAAAGTGAACCGATACGTACCGAAACCGCGGCGAAACGAAAGGCGTGTGACGCCGTCACAAACCAAAGGCGAGCGCGTGAAGCGAGGCGTGAGTGAGATAGTTGTATTACCTAGCTTTGTATGCACGATGTCAAACAGAGAGCGAATGCGAGACACGAAGCAAAAGCGACTCACGACGGTTGTGTTTACTTACAAATTCAAAACGAGTGCGGTTCGCTGCATCTAGTTTGACGTGTCCGCTTCGGTTCACATTCTCCACGTTTTCAGTTCGGTTCGGTTCGCAGTTATGTTTGACAATGGCTATATAATTGATGTTTGTTTTGTATTGCATTGTAATGTTAATGTATTGTTTGTTTCCGTGACCCAAGGGCTTGTTTTTACCTTGGCCAGAGGATCAGCATTGCCATACAACGTGGCAATGCGGCCAGTCTCTTGGGCACACTACCAGTCGACAGCGATGCGGATGAATTTTTCGACGCCATATTTTAGTTTGTATAGTAATAGGTATTATAGTTTTAATTTTTTGTTTGTTTTATGTGTACCTACCTAATAAATTGAATATTGTTTATGAGTCAATGTTACTTGAATGAGTGACTAAACCTACTTACTTACTTGAATGATTACTAAATCGATAATCATAATATGGGATTAGAAGAGTGATAAAGACACGCAGATAGCTCAAAATGCTTGAATATTTGAAGACAAAAATAACTCAACTCAAAATTCATGTTACAGGCGATGATCAAGTAGTGGATGTTCAAGTAGTTTTTTTTTCGTAAAGCTTAGAGAATTAAACTGCTTTGAAACAAATATGGCAACGAAAAATGTCAGTGGCATTGAATTTTCATAAATAAACTACATAAAATATTATTATCTAATAAGGAAATAGCTTAAGACGTTAGAGAAATATTATAACTGCATTCTAAAGTTTCCATAAGATGGACCGCTTTTTTTTTTAAACCGCGACGTTTAAGCTGTTGGCCTGCATCTCACCTGATGGTAAGTGATGATCAGGCCGAAGGTGGAAGCGAACTTCACCCGGAATCCTCAATCACAGAAGAACTGGCTATCTTACCTCTAACTGCCGAAACACAACAAGCTGTTAATATTGTTGCTATGGCGACAGACTGATAAGATGATGGTAGCTTTTCCAGCGGACTTAGAACAAATCCTACCATCAACAAAACCGAGCAGAAAATTTTGCCACCACTGGGATTCGAACCCGGGACCTCTTAGTCTGAGACGGGTGGTCTAACCACTAGAGCACAGAGAAGGTTAACCTTGACCTGATGACCTTGTGAAGGCCGCAGGAATCCGCTGGATGCGAGAAGCACAGAACTGGTCAAAGTGGTGGTGCTTGGGGGAGGCCTAGGTATATACAGTTGTGGACATCTTTCGGCTGGAAATAATGATGGTGATGCTGATTCTAAAGTATATTTAAAGTTACTTTTGATATACTTCAAACAGCCGTCAAATATATATTTTAAAGAAAGAAAATAAATTTATTTGACTCAGGTTACACATAACAGGGCACCCAATAAATAAGTAAAAACAGAATAGTACTGTGTGCCTCACGGCTGCGCCAAATAGGTTCAGCATAAATGCTAGACAACTAGTGTCTGATGCTGGTTTTCAACTAGACCTTATGTTATGAGGACATCATAAGGAAGTAAATCAGTGTTAAAGTGTGTTTCATATTTAAATAAAAATAGACATATATTTGTATTTTAAACATAGGCATGGCAGAAATACGTCATTGATTCGACTAATCGGGACGCTAGCGCCGCCTAGCGGCGTTAGACAGAGTCTACAATATAACGCTCTTACCGACCGGAGCCAGAGTTAAGCAGAACATGAACGTAACAGAAGTGCAGATGCTGAGAAACTGTCGCACGTTTCAAATAGTTGTATCGTGTGAAGAGTTAATGTGATCGTAAATTATAATTTGATCTGAAATGCATACGGATTTTCTATTGCACAATAACCACCAGTACCCACAGTTCGCCCGCAGTAGTTAAAGTATGGCTGATAATAACGAAAGAGACACCTACCCTCTACGTCACATATGTTTAACCATGCGAACCGTCTCATTCATTGGCATGCACGTCACAGTCGGGCGAACAAGCGAAACAATTATTTCTCTCGCATCACCCACTGTTGTATGGCCGTAGTATGGACGAGTTGAGACTCATACACACAGCTGCTTAACCGACTAGTTAATGAAGAAGGGGTTATGTGTTAGACTCTTTTATGCTTCTAAACAGGGCTGTTTTCCTGTTTTATTGTACAGTACTAACCTGAAAGTGTTTTGATCAGAATCAGTTACAGAGTCGGTTACAATCATTTAAATTCTTCCTTGACATAGTCACGCTATTATTTGACATTACTCGTATATACCTACAAATTAATTTCAACTCTTTATTAGTGGCTTGTGGACATAATAATTATTCAGATTTGTTACAGCTGTAGCAATCACGTCACTTCGTTTATAATACGTTTTTATTTTTATTAATTTATTATGCAGATGAATCTTTCGACGCTATATTTTAGTTTGTATAATGATAGATATAATATATCTATTTTATTATATTATATATATTTCTATTTTCTATTAATTAATTGGATAAAAAAAAATTAAAACTAATATTATTAGTTTTAATTTTTTTTTATCCAATTAATTAGTTATAAATGTTATTTCACAAAGTATATTTATTGATCTTTAAATATATTATTTTCTATTTTGTGAATGTGAGAACGCTGTAGGCTTAGTGGACTGTAGATTTCTTGACCATCATTATAGGTTTAAAGAATTTATTTCTCATAAGAACTATAACAGTTCACTTAGAATGAGATACAAAAGTGCTTATATCTAATTAATTGTACTATTATATTATATTTGCCTCTGGTGACGTTATAGGGTACATACATGTTTCTTAAGATTCTTTTTAAAAATGTTTATACTATCACACTTTTTTAACTCCTCCGGTAAGCTATTGAACAGCTGTTTATTTTGTTAAGTACCTACCTTAAGTTAAGTACTTGTTGAAAGACCTACATACACTGGCCTACCATACCTAATAACGCTGTTATTTGAAAATATTGTAAAAACCAATTATTTTTAAAAGAGTAACCGTGGAGTTTCTTGCCGGCTCTTCTCCATAGGAAACGACCAATTGGAACCGTGCAGCTAGCTTCTGACGTTTCATAAGTGCCCATGTAAGTTTATGTGAAATAAAATATTTTGAATTTGAATTTGAATCATCATCATCATTTCAACAGAAATAAGTCCACTGCTGGACATAGGACTCCCCCAAGCGTCGTCACATAGAACGGTTTTGTGCTTTTCGTATCCTGCGGTCTTCACTAGGTCAATCATTTTTATACGTTTTTGTTAATATAAGGTCCAAATGAAATATCAGCACTAGTAGCGTGTACACTTCTTCTCTCTAATCTACGAAGAATGGACATAGTACACTATGTCCATTCTGTTAGAAAGAGATACATCTATTTCTATAACTAGTAGTTCTGCGAATAGTAGACCTCGCGAACACAAACTTTTTGTAACAATTAATATATCACTAAAATTATTTACCCTATTTATTTTTATTTTTAAAAACATGGTAAATATCCTGCTTTAATTAACTTTAATAGTGAAAATAACCATGTCAGTTTAAAATTCTAAAATATCGAATAAAATATATAACTTTTAAAAAAACCCGACTGCTGTAGAAGATTGCTTTAGTTTATTAAAAACGCATAAAATAAGCTCAGGTACTAAGTCTAAGAAAGTTTAAAGCTGGCGGGCGGGATGGAGTCGGTTGGCAAGGTAAAACAACAGTACCACCTATTTTATGAATTCCAGGGGTTAAAAGAGATAGTATTTTATGTTCGGCGATTAGGCCCACCAACAATTGTGGCGTCTATTAATGAAACGCATGTTGATTTATTTCTTATGGTCTCTAGATTACTGTGGTAGTAATAATTATACATTGACTAACGGGAATACTGAGAAATAACCTAAAAAATCACTAAAAGAACTATTGTTTAGTGAGTAGGTTGGCCAAATCGGTATTATAATTTAGTAAAATAGAACACTGTTCATGCAACTAAAAAAACTAGAAGATTAGTGTTAAAAATGTGCGTATTCTAATTAATATTATTATTGTTCTCTTTGGTGTGCCGGAATCCACTGCAAAAATGTCATTTTCCGGAGACTCAACAGGCACAGTATGCGTTCGTTGTGCAGATTGACATAGAATGTATATATACCTGTATCCAAATCTCCATAATCAATAAACAGTTTCAATATTAGCTGCATCATCAATACGCACTTTTCTCAAATTGCATCTAGATCGTTTGACTGAAACAAGCGAAAAATTCATGCGTTCACAAGTGACCACAAATCTGCAGCAGTCTCAGACAATGTCTTTGCACATTGCGTTGAAATCTTACTGAACAATTAACAAAACATCCTCCTTGAGTAAATGCTGTACATTCTTGAAGATGCCATATTCAGTATAATCGTACAACTAAACACAGGAAAACAGAAATATCAATTTCATGCAATTCGAAAGAAACGGAAAGGAGAAATAAAATGAAAACAGTGTATAGTGCCGCTAGCAGCACTCTATACCTATCGGATACAGAACCGCTAGCGGCATAATAATGGCGCTGCCTCGACCCGGCTAAAGTGCCGTAAGCATTGCATTGTCATTGTCACTGTCACTTGTTATTTTGTTTGATTGTTGAAGTTTAGTTCGCTGTAAAACACCACATTCCCAAAATATTACATTCTCTTGTACCTAAACGGGCCCTGGCACTCGCCGACCGCTGCCGCGGTACCGCTCAGCCATTTTCATTTGCTACTTAATTTTTCGTAAATTCAGTCAATGTAGTGACTTTTGATATAATTAATTATCTAAAACAAATACGATCAATCAATACAAAGGGCAGCGAATTAACAACACTCAAACAAAATAACAAGTGACAGTGACAATGCAATGCTTACGGCACTTTAGCCGGACTGATGCAGCTCCACTAGTATTTTATTCGATAGGGATAAAGTGCCGCTAGCGTCTCTCTATACACTTCCTAAAATGAATGTTGGTGTCACTTGAAACTTGCCTTTCTGACAATGACAGATAGTGATGCGGCTCGATTTAATTTAACTTTTTTTTTTTTAATAAATTAATTAACTCAAAAATCATCTCTCTCTTTAATAAACTCATTAGATAAGTAATATGTAAGTAGGTAAAAACGGTGGCGGAATAAATCTATTCCGTGTAACAAACCGTCTTAAATAATAAAAATATTGAGGCAGAGTCCGGCCTTTTAATTGACGCAATGCAAATGAGCAAAAAAAAAGAAAACAAAATAATGTTCTGTGGGTTTTGTTAACTTCGGGTTAATGCAGCGCCGTCATTTTCAAGTGCTGTAGTTGATAACGTGTAATCTTTTATCAGTAGAATCGTCACCGCATCGCGGCATCGTCTTGATTATCAGATTGCCGTTATGTTTCAATGTGAGTAGGAAAACACGCTCAAAGTCAAACAAATCCGATTTTAACCAAACGTCACTGGTGTACCAATATTTAACGTACGGCTGCTATATTTTGAATCTTGATCATTCTTTTCTTTTTTTGTGTGTATGAAGCTGGTGGGAACCTCCTTCTCGAAAAACATATGGAAAAATAAAAACAAAGTAAAATTAAAATGAAGCAGAAAGTCCAGACAGAAAGAGCTCGATGGTGCTGATCCACGCGTCATGTACGTGAACGGGCGCCGTCCGTCATCTCCTAACTGCCAGGGCTTATTTTTAATCTTATATTTTGAATTATTTCTTTATTTTTTTTCCTTACATTGTTCTCACATATAGAAACAAGAATAATTTACACAGGGTTTTGTTATTTATTTATCTTGATGTAAAAGGTATCCTTGGAGTTTCTTTGCCGTTCTTCTCCATAGAGACCTACGTTTTGAAATGGACAACTAGCTTCAAATTTCTAACTGACCAACTCATTGATAATTCAAAAGTGCCTGTACATGGTTTAATGAAAATAAATGCTTTTTTGAGTGTTAAAAGACACTTACAACAGTTATTATCAAGCCCCCAAACCACGATTCATGTTATTCAAAGCGCCATTAAAGCCAAAAGAGCAATGCTCAAAGTTGAACCATGTAGCCACGCCCTAACCACGTACTGTACATGTATACAACATTGTTCTGTGAAGCACAGTGCCTGTGTATAATTGTTTATTGCCTGTATGCCTCGTAATTGTCGCGTATATGTAAATTTCGAGTATGGTTTTTGGAGCGAAATGCTTGAATTCTATACACAACAATTTCCTGTCGTGATTGAGTAATTTATAATGCACAGCCTCAAATAACTGTTGTAGATGCAAATATATTGGAAGGTTAGATGACGCTTACAGGATGCAGAGGTGCACTAAACAAGTTATTTGATGAGGCAACCTCCCTAATTGTGTACAGATTAACTAATACAACTTGTTTTTTTTAACTTTTTAGTTCGTTTTTAGGGCAGTCGTGTTTTTTTTTAATACTTTTTAGTGACAAGTTTTTTCACTAAAAAGTACAGTACATGATAGGTCCCTTCAATTTTTTTTTTAATTTTAAGCGCGAAGCGTAGTTTTATACTCTCACGGCAAGGCAAGGCGTGGAAGCGTGGATGGCGTGAGTATGAAATGTTTCTTTTGTACACCCTACCTATGTATAATGTATGCCAATAATTTATATAGTTTTTGAATATACTCATCAAGGAATTCAATTGAGATACACAAATAAGTTTTTTTCTTTTCACATTTGAAAATAGAGCTTTACTGCCGCCATATTGTCTGCCTTTGTCACTCAGGCTAATGTAAGGATTCTAATGATACCCATACATCCAAATCTGTTCAGGCATTTAAAAGTTATGGTGGAACACATATACATGAACCCTGTAAACATTACACTCCTTGTTGGGCAGTCGTGAAAATAAAAAGGGTTTGAAAGATTTGACACTGCTTGATGTGTTGGCACAGTAGCTTCTTTAGTATTTCAATTGACCCGAATCGTCCCGAAAACCCGCTCTGTCAAATGTCCAGAAGTGATGATAACTATAAACGTTGTTTTTCAAAAGATCTGAGAACAGAATATACTGAATAGGCCAATGATATTATAAGTAAAAAGAGGTAGTTAAGTTACCTACCCAACATTTGATCGCACACGGTACAATGTCACAGATGACATGATACTATTAGATGACATGTGAAAGTAGGACGGCATATCGTAATTATCTGGAGCGAAAAAGAGACAAGACGTTAATATAAGTTGGTTAACTAGCCAAGTTTTGACGTACCACTGCGAGCCGCTTATCGCTATCCTCTTTTTACTTAGATTAGCATTGGAATAGATTTTCAGAAATTGGAAGCAAAACCACATTTTCTTCTTGTTGTTTTTCAATACAATAAAATAGGGCACGCGTTAGTAATTTATTTATTTATTAGAACGGCCGAAGTCAATTACACGATGTCTAAAATAACTAAAACTACACCTACATATATAAACTCACGATAATTGAACCCTAAAACGACATAAATTCAAATCAAACCGTACCACAAACGTGCCTATGCGTGCAGATACCTGTATTCCTAAACTACAGGCACAGTGAACGAGTTCGATGACGTCACGCCACTAAATTATCGGTTACGATTCATTCGGGTGACGCCTAAATTTACGGGTTGCGAAGTAACCTGTTCGTCATTTTGGGTGAGAGGATATGGGAGAGGAATGGGGACGGGATCGCTTGAGACTAGCTGGTGCCCGTATCGTCGGCGTCGCCCACATGGACTAATTATTTTTCTAAAATTAAAAAATGCAACCGTTATGGAGATTAGCCGGAAAAAACAGACAAAAAATTAAATTAGTTTTTGTTGATATACCATCATAGGATATACCTTCTTATGCATTTGGTAAAAAGCTGTTAATTGGACATAACAAAAAGACAATAGGGATGATGATAAAAAAAAATGTTTTTTGTCCGTCATGTAGATTATGAAAAAATAACGTACCTACATGTATTTTTTCTTTTTTTACGTTATGAAAAGATTACGGCGCTACATTGAATTAAAATGTGCCATGACGTTACGAGTATGTAGATTTTATACATACTTGTGACATAGCGTTTTATCTAAGTAATTTTCTATTAATATGATAAAGCAAAAAATACGAGTCTAATATTTTTTTATTATCTGACTGATGGACTAAATAGAATATCTTTTTTTTGACCCAGGCATCATCCTTATTCAATTGTATTTGAAATAAATGACTTTACTTAGATATGCTTACCTATAATGACTAAAATGAATGAACGACTTTATAATAATGATATAAGTGAAATAAAAAGTAATAAGTAATTAATAACTATTTTTTATTAAAATGTAATGAATTATTATAAAAAATGTGTCATTAAATTTTAATGCATGCCTACTAACCAGTGTTTTACATGTTAGCAAATAAATAAATAAAATGTTGCTACTTAGATTGGTGTCGTTTCTTCTCTCTAGCGATACCTACTAGAAAAAGTTTAAGTATTTTTAGTTACCAAATTTGTATTGATGTGCATAAATTATTCTTATTTTCGTTCATAGAATTCTTAACGCCAAAACTGGAATTTAATACTTAGAAATTGTTATTAATTTGTCTATAGCAATTCGTGCCGAAGTTTTGCTCGCTAAAAAGTTATCGTGCTAATGCGGTGGTGACATGAGCGGCTTCATCATTTTAACGAATCATCGTGCAATAATCCAAGATGGCTCTCCATTATTTTGACAGAGCGTTTACGCATTCCGGTAACAACAGTCGATATGACCAACCCGAGTCTGACCACGCGCCACGCATATTATGTACCCGGGCGATAAGTGCTACGCAGCCCGAACTATTGCGACAATAACCGATAATGGTTGGTCACATCTGCGTGTATCGTATCACTGTGCGAAGCTTCGTCACGATAGACGCAAATGCGGCCCCAGCATTAGAAGAAATACCGAACCAAATCCAAAGCTAAAAACAGAATGTATCAACCGTCCCGCACATAATTCCCTCCCGTATCCATTTTCAGTTTCCGAACAATTTTGTGCCATATAAGCGGATTTGTCGATAGCTCATGTTCCCAGCTCTAATATAAGTAATTGCTTTTCACTATCGACCCAACTCCGTACAATAAGACTGTTACACATTGTGTGGTTGTAGTACATTAGTTATTTGTGCGAACAAGGATTATTTTCTAATCTGTATCTATGGTTTTTTTGTTACAAAGTGAAAAGATTTTTCTTGAAAGGGAATTGGTTATTTATTTTCTTTTACATCTACAAAGGCACGTAGATGCTTTGAAAAGGTTTCCTGGAACGTACCCGTAGGGTTTTAAAAATCTATACATACATACAAATAAGTGTCTGTTTATAATGTCGAAATAACAGCGTTTTACTAAATACATATTATTAATGTATTGTATACGGTACTTATAACAAAACATCTTTTTTTTTTTTTATTGTTGTCCGTCTGTTTGATCCAGCTAATCTCCGAAAAAGCTGAACCGATATTGTCGGGACTTTCACTGGCAAAAAGCTGATGTTATAAGGAGTAACTTAGGCTACTTAATGTAACCCAGTGCTGGGCACGCCACTATTGCGGCGATAAGTCCCCTCTTTGAGGAGTGGCTGGAGAGGCGCCACGGCGTCCTCACCTTCCGCCTGACGCAGGTCCTCACCGGACACGGCTGTTTCGGGAGGTACCTGTTTCGGATAAGGCGGGAGGAAACGCCCGGGTGTCATCACTGCGTGAATCGCCCGGAGGACACGGTGGAGCATACGGTGGAGGTATGCCCGGCTTGGGCAGAGCACCGCCGTGTCCTCGTGGAGGCGATCGGTGGCGGGGATCTCTCGCGTCCGGCCCTGGTCCAGGCCATGGTACGGAGCGAGAGGGCATGGGAGGCAGTCACCTCCTTCTGCGAAGCAGTAATGCTCGCAAAGGAGGAGGCGGAGCGCGTGAGGGAGAGGCAAATTTCGCGCCCTCAGCCCCCCTAGCCGCCGCAGGAGGAGACGCCCCGGGCGTCGGGAATCGATCGCGGATTCCCGGCCACCGTAGGCGCGGGCTTGCGGACGGTGAGCAATGGGTAGCTCGCCGTCCGGTAAGGACCAAGCCCGGGTCGACGGCGCGTTGTGTTCCACGCGCGCCTCAAAGAGATGTCAGCGAATGAAGGGGTCCGATGAGACCATTGCCTGCCGGGGTTGCGGGAAAGTCCGAAAGGGATACCGTGGCCCCCTGGCATTGCACAGGCAAGAGAAGGAACACGGGTGGGTTTTAGTCAGTAAGACTCTGACACGCCCTCCCGCTCCACCCAGAGCGGGAGGTGTCATTTGATGATTTCCCACCCAAAAAAAAAAAAAAAAAAAAAAAAAAGGCTACTTAATGTATATTAGAACATATGTATTTACGTTATTTTATAAAAAATAATTATGGGCCACGCGAGCGAAGCCGCGAGCAGCTGCTTGTTACTGACAAATAAAATAATGTGACTAACGTATATTATTTTGTCATGATAGATATAGTCTATCAGGGTGAATAGAACTCACGGGGGAATAGAGAAAATCTTGATATGAATTCAAACGTTTTTTATGGCGAACTCGGTGACCCCAGCAAAAAACCCGCTTCTTTAGCAATTTGGTAGTATTGACAACATCGCAAAAAATCGTCAAAACTGAACGTCAAAGTTGACAACCAAACAAGTGAGTTGAGTGTGCGTGAGTTTGATCTAGATCGGTAACTAATTGAATTTTGGTGTTATTCGTTTAAATTTAGTTTTCTATTTCGGTCTGCGTTATTATAAATATATTGGCCAATATAAATTGAAGAAAGAAAGTGATAATATATTAAATTGTTCTTATTTCGTAAGCCTTATTTTCTTTAATTTTTCGAGGTGATTAGACACACGAAAGACGTGTCTATTGTCCCCTAATGGGAGATATATCATGTATATTTTAAGGTTTTTCTTATTAACTCTAAACATAGCCGAATAAAAATGAATTTATTTCAGTAGTTTGACCTAAGACTCAACAAATATATGCTTAGAAAAATGGGTATCAATTCTACAACATTACAAAAGATCGAAAACCTATCTATTCACCCCGATAAATGGTATTGATAATGTTTGCAGGGTCGCCATGTCCAGATATCGCACAAGACAGGGTTTGGAAGGAAAAAAGGAGGCTTTTACCAAACCGTGCGCGTGGGACACAATAAAATAGTTAAAAAAAAACGTATCTTACAGAATATCGAAGCCGTATAGCAGATGGTTACGGCGCCAGTGATCTAGCTGATCTATTTTTTAACCGACTTCAAAAAAAGGAGGAGGTTCTCAATTCGACGGTATGTTTTTTTTTTTTTTTTGTATGTTTGTTACGCGATTACTCCGCCAATTATGAATTGATTTTGATGATTCTTTTTTTGTTTGGTAGGGCATACTTCAGAAGTGGTCCCATATAAATTTGGTCAAGATCTGAAGAAGGGTTTTTGAGTTAGCTTCAATAATACATATTTTTTCCCACCTAGCATATGTGGATGATTTTCTAATAGTTCCTGTCACTGTAATTTACTTGGTATTCATTTTTTTGTGGGGGTTTTGTGTAGGTACCACAACTAAAAAGTGAAAAATAAAAACTTTTTCACAAAAAATAAAACCGACTTGCAAGAAAAACACTACAAAGTGACAAATAACTTTGATTTCGGAAGTCGGTGGCAAAAAAAACTAAAATTAAAAACCCAAGACACCGACTTCCGAAATCAAAGTTATTTGTCACTTTGTAGTGTTTTTCTTGCAAGTCGGTTTTATTTTTTGTGAAAAAGTTTTTTAAAGAATGGTGTTTGTATTTTAATTTATTAGAAAAGACTAAGTGTTTGGAAAATCTCTCTTGATCTCAAATTAATCTTCTATACTAATAATAAAGCTGAATAATTTGATTTTTGTTTATTTGTTTGAACGTGCTTATCTCTCAGATATGAAACATAGTTTTTGCATTTAATAACCCAATTCTTGGGGAAGGTTTAAGGGTATTTAACATTGCGCTTCAACCCATAAGAGCCGATCAAAAAGAAAGAAAAAGAAAGTCAGAAAGAACGCTAAGCCAAAACGAAATAAAAGCGCGGGCGGGCGATGCAATGCAACGGGATGGGACGCGGCAATAAAAAAAATCACGCAGACAGTCGCGGGAGCTAGTAATTAAATAAAAGCCTTGTAACACAGGCTTTTAATTATTTATTTAAATGTAGCACACAAAAACATATCAGAAAAACGTGTAAGCATTGCGCAACTGGCGCAAAGCGCAAATAAAACATTATTCAAGTATTTATAACACAAAAACGATATAATTCGTCATAAAACGCAAAACTATAAATATTAAACCTCCTTAAACATAAACATGAATAAAAGAATATGCCAGCTGGCAACCCTGTGAAAGCAAGTAGTTTTAAATCACAGAATACAATTTTTAAATTTCATTTTTATACGGCAACATTCGCTTTAGCCATGTTCAAATTTGTAATTCGAATTTGCACCGAATCGCAAACAGTTTTTAACCGTTCTTCTTTTAATCCATGTTCTGTATTTAAAATTAAGTTCTGTTTGCTTTGATAATCAGTTGGCTGCATAAATCTTTGATTTAGATTGTTTTTATTTTAGTCTTGATTTTGTTTCTCTTCATTTATGGTACGTACTAAACGTTACTTCTCCTGTATCATAGGGGGTGGATTACATCGCTGACAAAAATGCTTGGCTCAAAGCTGGTCCAGCTCCACAAGGGCGCATAAACTTGTTGATTAGCATCGAAAATATTGTTGGAGCTGCAGAAATATAAGTCAATAAATGTGAAATAATTATTATTATAATAAACAATTGTAACAGACAGGAAACCACAGCATGCACACATAACTAGGTGTAAACAGGAGAAAAATAAAACTAGAGAAAATAAATGATGAAATTAAAAAAACAAAGAAAAATTAACATAAATAAAGATTGTGATAACTCAACCTTTAATTTCATCTATTATTTTCTCTATTTTTATTTTTCTCGTGTTTACACCTTTTTTTTTTTTTTTTGGGTGCGAAATCATCAAATGACGTCTACCGCTCTGGGTGGAGCGGGAGGGCGTGTCAGACTCTTACTGACTAAAACCCACCCGTGTTCCTTCTGTTGCCTGTGCAATGCCAGGGGGCCACGGTATCCCTTTCGGACTTTCCCGCAACCCCGGCAGGCAATGGTCTCATTGGACCCCTTCACTTGCTGACATCTCTTTGAGGCGCGCGTGGAACACAACGCGCCGTTGACTCGGGCTTGGTCCTTACCGGACGGCGAGCTACCCATTGCTCACCGTCCGCAAGCCTGCGCCTACGGTGGCCGGGAATCGGCAATAGATTCCCGACGCCCAGGGCGTCTCTTCCTGCGGTGGCTAGGGGCGTGAGGGCGCAAAATTTGCCTCTCCCTCACGCGCTCCGCCTCCTCCTTCGCGAGCATTACTGCTTCGCAGAAGGAGGTGACGGCCTTCCATGCCCTCTCGCTCCGTACCATGACCTGGACCAGGACCGGACGCGAGAGATCCCCGCCACCGATCGCCTCCACGAGGACACGGCGGTGCTCTGCCCAAGCCAGGCATACCTCCACCATATGCTCCACCGTGTCCTCCGGGCGATTCACGCAGTGATGACACCCGGACGTTTCCTCCCGCCTTATCCGAAATAGGTACCTCCCGAAACAGCCGTGTCCGGTGAGAACCTGCGTCAGGCGGAAGGTGAGGACGCCGTGGCGCGTGCTGTGGTCTCCTGTAATTGAAGCAGCACACGTAAAAGAACCGTTTTTTTTATTGTAATTTATATTGTATATTATGTGTATCCTTTGTTGGAGATCCAAAATAATTAAATAAAACAGTGTCTATGGAGTGTCTTGCCCGTTCTTCTCCATAGGAACCTACTACGCATTGGAATGGGCAACTAGCTTCATCTTTCTGACTGACCGACACCTTGACAATTCAAAAGTGCCTGTAATTGGGTCATTTGAAATAAATGCTTTGAGATTGTTCCACCTCTTTAGCAGAAGCCTATAAGGCCTATGGCCACTTCACCCGACCTGCTTGCCTTTGTAGCGGTTACACCGCCACATACGAACTATGCATCAAAGACATGACGTCACACAAATCCTGCATCGCGCAATTAGAGTTTACCGCACGAACGACATAGATAAGACTATCCGAAATCAACAGTCGGGCAGTCGGCCCGCCAGACACAACACCCGTCTGGTTGGAGGATCCTCCCTTTTCTATGGTGGATGAGTGAACTTTACACCCTGTTCCTCATACTCCTAAACCTTTATCATTATTTAGGAAATTATTGTCAAATATCCCTTTGCAAGTAAATAAGAGTAAGGCCCGATTTCACCAAAGTAGAATAAATATTACTCGAGAGTATAGTTATTCCAAGGATAAGCTATTTTCATGTTTCACAAACGACTAATCTATGAATAAAATCGGTAATCTAGAGTAAATCCTTACTCCGCCGATTTCCATAGTTTCATGTTAACCCAAGAATAAGATTGCAATATGGCGTCTGTTTTGTTTATAAAGCTTTGGTTTTATTGTTCTATCAGTGTTGTTTATTTATTTATATCCACGAGTTTTATTCAATTTATTACTAACAAATGGCCTCAGTAGTCATATATGTGAATGCATAGTCTGTGAATCATACTCAGTAGTCATAATAACCCACTCCCATTGTTGTATTAAAAGGAGGAAGATATGTTACGCGCTAACATCGAAATCAGTAAACTTGGGCTCGGCGCACGACTACATGCACTGAAACTCGCACATCTGTGATCAGTGTCATCTCACAGTCGCAAAGCTACAGTTACCGATAGACGAGGACAGAGATAGGAGACGGCGCTGACGTGCGAGCGAAATCGCGTTAGCACGTCGCGCATTGTGTCCGTATCGCGTCTTTCACGCATGTTTATAATATCTATCTCGCTCTCACAAACATGGCGAAGCAAACGTTACAATATTATAGTAATTTTCAAAAAAAAAAAATTTTTGGCTGTACTTACGAGTGGTAGGTAATCCCATGTGTCTTATTTTTCTTTCTTGTATTATTAAAGCACTGTTTAGCTGCACGAGAAGTCATTTTGATGCATATTTATTACAAAAAAAACTGAAATTATTGAGCTGTGTGATCTACCATGTACCGTGCGCGACTGATTGCCAACTACGGGCAATGACTTAGTTGAGTAGGACCAGGCGCTGTGACTAAGTCCCGTATCTACCTCTTTTAATACATCAATGCCCACTCCGCATTTTTTTGCCTCATCGTAACAACATCTGTTTTTTTTTATTTTCTATTATAGAAATATATTTTTGCACTAAATCTAATAAAATATTTTTTTCCGAAGCCAGCTAATTAGGGCTTCGTTTTCCTTTTGGTTCGCCGGGTTTACCCATATCATAAAATTAAAAATTAACAGCACCCAAACAAGTTGAATTAAATTGAAGTTAGAATTTTGGACATTAAAAACCTAACATATCATATGTTACCAAAATGACTTAGTACAAGTACGGATAATGCGGTTCATTTATTTAGGTGGATTATACATTCATTCGTTCGAACTCATTCACGTCAAAGAGTAACAATACGAGAGTAGCTTTACTCTAAAATATTGTGGTGAAACGTGAATCAGTTAACCAAGAGTTAATTACAGAGAGTAACTCTTTTCTAGGGGTAGTTACTCTCGGAAAAAAACACGTTTGGTGAAATCGGGCCTAAGTAGATTTGATGATTAAAAGAAGGCACAATATTACTATCGAATACAATATAATATAACATCACGCCTGTATTTCCCGAAGGCTTTAGGCAGAGGTGTACCCCACTTTTCGCCAGTTATGTTTAAGTCCCATGTAATAGCGAGCGAGCCTAATTGCCATAAACCGGGCACACATCTAGACTCCGGGCTGCTACTAAGAAATTCCAGACAGAAAACCCAACACTTTGCCCGACCCGGGCATCGAACCTAGGAACAAATGCTCAGCAGTAGCGCTTGCAACTACTAGACCAACGAGGCTGTCAAAATATTAATATATCTTTGAAATGTATTAAGTTAAGTAAGTATAGTATTTTTTTGTGTACATATAAATAAAATTATTACATATTAAATTATTATATATACAAAATTTCATCCCCTATTTACCCGTTCAAGGTTGAATTTTCAAAAATCTGGTCAACCGATTTCGTTTTGTGCATGGGTGACCATCCATTACATAACGAGACCCCTCCGTGCCTCCGAAACCTCATTTTAGCCGTTGATCCCGACTGTCAATCGTGTATCTTTGACAGTCGTTACGGGAAGTCAGAAGCCCAAAAGTCAGACAACCAGTCTTACCAAAGCACACCGTGTTACCCAGCCACTGGATTATGGAGGCCAAATAGGTAGTCACTCCATCTAAAATACTGGTAATGAGTTGCATCCGGTTAGACTGAAAGCCGACCCCAACATAGTTAGAGATCGCAGAAAACCATAAGGCCGCCCATTGTATATTTTGTAGTGTTTTTTTTTTTGTGGTGTACAATAAAGTATAATATACTATAAACAATATAAATAAATAGTTGGGAAAAGGCTAGGCAGATTGAATAATAACTTGAGGTCGCATACTGTGGCATGTTTATGGCGATTTTATTGCATATCTCGTGAGCATGATGCATATTTTTGCATGCATATTTCGACCATTATTAGTTGCATATAATTCGGTCTCTAGTAATACATCTATCACTATTCTCCGATGGGATAAGCTGAAGTGAATAGTAAGTTACATTTAATTCTCTTGTTGATCTGCTTCTTTTCGTTTCGATACTACATCTATACTGTTCGGGCCACTGGGTAGGTAGCCGCATTTATTGCGGCGTCAGAGTCGCTGCTCAGATCGTCAAGGGAGTAGGTGAAAGGATGCCCCTTGTTGATACAGAGAGTTTGCTTGACACAATGACATATTCAGTGTTGCTAGTGCGAAATTCCTACAAGATAAATCCAACTTATTACACAGTTTTGTTGACTTTCGTTTGACCTAAACATTGACAGTACCCAACATAAAAGTGGTACCTAAAAGTGAGAGAGGTGAAAGTTTAACTATTTCATTCGGCAGCGGGTTGGGGTCGTCAAATAGACGCTCGTAAACGTACGAAATATCCTGCACATGTCAAACGCTGTCAGTTGTGGTGCTGAGTCCATTGTTGTATGAGAAAATCGTGTAGGCTGATGCAGGAGCAAAGAATGCCATCATGATGGAAACTCTAGCCATCGACTGCGTCGTTTGTGTAATGGTAATCGGTATGGCAACCGCCTCTGTGATCAAGTGGTTAGACCACCTGTCTTAGACCTCAGAGGTCCCGGGTTTGACAAATTGGACCGTGGGGCAAAATTTTCTGCTCGGTATGCTTGGTGGTAGGGCTTGTTCGAATTCCGCCTGGCTAGCTACAACAATCTTATCTAAGTCTGTCCCATAACAAGAATATTAACAGCTTGTTGTGTTTCGGCAGTTAGAGGTAAGATAGCCAGTTCCTCTGTGGTTGAGGATTCCAAGTGAAGCTTGCTTCCACCTTCGGCTTGATCATCACTTACCATCAGGTCAGATACAGGTCAAGTGCTTCCCCAATGTAGATTAAAAAAACTGGACTATATAAAAAGGATTGCTGACGGTGCGGTGGGGGACAAGGTTACAAAGTCAAATAATTTATTTCAATTAGGCGCAAATAAGGCACTTTAGAACGTCAAAATTTACAACAAAAAAAAAAGATTCTAGTCGCCCATTCCAAAAGGTAGTTTTCGTATGGAGAAGAATGGGCAAGAAACTACACCGTTACTCTTTTTTAAATATTTTCACAATATCTTGTATACATTGGTAAATTATATGTGAAGACGATGCAGCTAGAATAAGATTACTATACCACGAAAGGTAAAAAGAATGAAAAATTAAGGAATGACAGATAAATTAATTATGTGATGGATGCATGGTGCTCACATATTTACAAACATTGTAAAATTATACGATATTCCTAAACTTTTTAACAAGTAATAATAATAAGTCAGTGTGTGAGTTCAAGTAATCACAGAATATAAAATCAATGTTATAAAAAATAATATAATACAATTAAATAAGCAACCAGTTAAATTTTGTCTAGATTCTAAATTTGTCCTATGGAGCAGGACCAGCATGTTTCCAAGCATTTTTATCTTGGATATAATCCTCTAATTGGTAATATGCTTGTTTACATAGTGAACTTTTTTATGAGTTTTAAATTTACTATAATGTAATTCTAATATATCACAAGGTATTCTGTTGTAACATTTAACACAGTAACCCATAAAAGATGTATTTACTTTAGATAGTCTGAAAAATGGTTGATCTATTTTATCTTTATTTTTAGTATTAAAATTATGTCTATCACTTATTTTATTAAAATATGATAGAGTTTTTGTCTCATACATAATATTTTCATAAATGAATTGGTAAGGTACCTCATAATATTAATCTTTTTAAATAGTTCCCTGAGAGATTCGCGACGACTTAGATTATAAATGCTCAGGCTTGTAAAATAAAGATGGATTCAATGTCAGCAGCCCGAACCCACAGTAAAATGCCATACGACATAATACTGTGGAAGTAGCTAAAATAGACCAAACGCGCGGTTTCTGCATCTGTTAACTGTCTTACGAGTATCTAACAGCGTAAGCGGCCGAGCTTAGCCGCCCCGCGAGATATGGGGTCCCCATTGTAATTTCTTGTTTAGCGTGTTTTTTTCTCGTTACGATTCCAAAGTTGAGTAAAGAAGTGTAATTCGCTCGGTCTTAGTATCGGCTGGGAGTCGGGGTTAATTCGCGGCTAATTACAATAGGCTCGCCCTCTGAACTCAAACATACATTTTTATACTGTGATGATCAGTGTCTTCAAAGGTAGCATAACAAAGCGTAGTTACTTAAGGATAGACTGCATAACACATTACATAACATCACGCTTGCATTCCCCGAAAGGTTGGGCAGAGGTGTACCTATAGTACACCCACATTTCGCCAGCTATGTTTAAGTCCCATGTAATAGGAGGCGAGCCCATTGCCATCAACCGGGCACAAAACCATACTCCGGGCTGATACTGAGAAATTCGAGATGGGAAAATCAATAACACTGGCCGACCCGGGAATCGAACACAGGACCTCATGCTCAGCAGTAGTGCTTGCAACCACTAGACCAACGAGGCAGTCGGATAAGGATAGACTAATTATTGCAAATTAAAACATTACCTATATGAAAATCCATGACACACAGCTCCTACGTCTGCTTTACACTTCTGCCTACCTACCTACTTAGAATTTCCAAGCTTGAAGTGATACGTTTCCAAAATCGTCGTACCCTGCGAACAGTGGAAACAAACTCAACCCCAAAGAAAGCGAATCTCATGAAAATAAAAGGTCGCGGCGGCAGTTTTATGTAAGTTTTACTTCACCCCCGTTACGCTGGGGTTGCTTCACCCCCAGGCAAGCGTCAAGTGTGTTTGATTTTATTATTGACCCCATGATTTTTTGGTACATTTGATAGATGGTGTGGTCAAGAAGTCAGTGAACCTATTTGTTAAAGTGACTGTTATAAGATTGGTCGGTTGGGGTATGTAGAAATAAAGACTTTTTGCGTGACTGAAATGTGATTCGATGTTATTTTTACTTACGACCCGTCCCTGTGCTTTATGTGCTGTATTTAAGTCAAAACTACAAAAAAAAAACAATGCATTTATTTCAATTAAAGAGAAGAACGGACAAGAAACTCCACGGACACTCTTTTAAATCATATTTTTTTTTACAAAATATTGGTTACATCATTGATGACAAGATGTGCACGTAAAAAGCGTCCATAGTAAAAAAATAAAAACAATTCAAAAATTAAAATAAGCCGTGGCAGATAAGAGATGACCAGTCCCTACTGATGGCGCCCGTTCACGAACATGACGCATGGATCAGCACCGTTTAGCTCAACCATTTTGAAGGGAACTTAAATATTAATTACATAGCCTGTAATCCCCGAAGAATGTCCTGTATCCTGAATATTAATTAATTAGACATATAAACCTTCATAAAGAAATAATTTAAATGATGGTGAAAACTGCATCAAATACACACAGACTCGAAAAGCGACTTTGATTTATATTTTTCTAAACTAATACTATAAAGAGATTTTTTTTTGTATGTTTGTTTGTTTGTAATGAATAAACACAAAAACTACTGGACAGATTTCCAAAATTCTTTCACCAGTAGAATGCTATATTGTCACAGAATAACATAGGCTATAATTTATAAAGATATCACGCGGGCGAAGCCGCCAGCGGAAGCTAGTCTTAGATATAAAATAAATAAAACATACAATATCACTATTTTAAATACATTATCAACTTTCTCAACCCGTGTTAAAACCATAGATTATTCTAAACACTGTAGCAGACAAGATAGCCACGCCGTAGAAGCTATTAGTGCTACGGCGTAGCAATTATCGCTACGACATCTACACGAGCTACGCTACCGAAGATAACCGATCATTATTTTTGAACTACGTTTTTACAGTCAGTGTTACAAACTACGATTTTTCCTGTATTGTGGGTGGGTTCCTAGGCAAAAATCTCACAGAGACTAACACTTACACTTGAAACAATTATCTGTAGGCTACACAAATACTTTTTGGCGCAGGTATTACTCGCTCTTGGCCCGACAGCTAAGCCAAGTAGGTAAATAACTATTTCCCCGCCACACCACCTCAACAGATAACCAGACAAAACAAGAAAAGTTGCACCACTACCGCCCAACAGGAACACTCTATGATAAATTAGCTTCGTAATTAAGAAAAATTTCAAAACTTCGCTCTTCACCGTGTCATTAATCTTGAATAAGAAAAGGGGGGTGTTGTTGAGAAAATATGAATTTATGAACTTTCCCCCTATCCCCCTTAATGAGTTAAACATTTTTGGAAAGATTTTTAATCGTAAGTTTATTATTTAGATGGAGTTATAATTGTTTTAAATGGAACAACAGTGACAGCTTGAGTGATGACTAAGGAATCGCTGGTAAGTTTGCTGTTTCCATATTTAAACGACCGTAATTAGTGTATATTTAGGCTCGATTACCGATTGTATTTAAGTAGTGAATAGTTCAGAGTTAATCTTTATGTTATGAAGGATCGTTACTGTGTAAATTGTGGTAATATTTATTATTGTGTTAATATTTGTTATTTATTTATTTAGAGGTATAAAAATGATGTATTAGGTATGTTGAAACTGTTGGTACTTCTCGTCACTTGTCCATAGGGGTTCATTAGAAGCGGGAGGAAACGCCCGGGTGTCATCACTGCGTGGATCGCCCGGAGGACACGGTGGAGCATACGGTGGAGGTATGCCCGGCTTGGGCAGACCACCGCCGTGTCCTCGTAAAGGCGATCGGTGGCGGGGATCTCTCGCGTCCGGCCCTGGTCCAGGCCATGGTATGGAGCGAGAGGGCATGGGAGGCCGTCACCTCCTTCTGCGAAGCAGTAATGCTCGCGAAGGAGGAGGCGGAGCGCGTGAGGGAGAGGCAAATTTCGCGCCCTCACGCCCCTACCCGCCGCATGAGGAGACGCCCTGGGCGTCGGGAATCTATTGCCGATTCCCGGCCACCGTAGGCGCGGGCTTGCGGACAATGAGCAATGGGTAGCTCGCCGTCCGGTAAGGACCAAGCCCGGGTCGACGGCGCGTTGTGTTCCACGCGCGCCTCAAAGAGTGTTAGCGAGTGAAGGAGTCCGATGAGACCATTGCCTGCCGGGGTTGCGGGAAAGTCCGAAAGGGATACCGTGGCCCCCTGGCATTGAACAGGCAACAAAAGGAACACGGGTGGGTTTTAGTCAGTAAGAGTCTGACGAGTCATTTGATGATTTCCCAACCAAAAAAAAAAAAAAAAAAAGGTTTCATTAGAAAACCACCGTCAGACAGCATTTGTCGTGCATTAATGCTGAAATGAACTTTTTTGGAGCAGCCGTGAGGCACACACTATTATTGCTATAAGATTATTTTCACTTTTTATGTTGTTATTAGTGTTTACGAACTGTATCTAAATAAATATTATTCTTTCTTTCTTTCTAATATTTCCTTTGATCCTGTAATTTTTCTTACCCATAATAAATTATACAGACTGATATCATAGTGGTTTTTTTCGTTTATGCTCAATTAAAATCAGCTTCTTATAAATCTTCAACACATTTCAATGCCGAATAAAATTAGTATGGATATATACAAAATGTAATTTAAAAACCCTGTCCAATCCGTGAGGGTGTTGTTAGGTATCGTACTGAGAGTCTATTTATGTGGTAAATTTCAGTTTTTTATATTTTGTTAAATATTTTAGGTAAATAAACAAGTATAATCTGAAGGTCCACTGACATATGGTGAAGAAAAACATGGCGACGAAACCAGCAGTGCTATTCTGTAACCATCTCACCGTGAAAACTTAGGTGAAGTGAGCTCTGAGTGAGCTGTCAGTCCCTAGCAACAGGTGGAAAGACAGCTCACTTCACCTAAGTTTTCACGGTGAGATGGTTACAGAATAGATCGCCTGGACTTTTAATCACATGGAAGCCAAGCCAAGCAGCCAAGCCAAGTCAGAGGCCCATGCGCAGCTTTAAAACTCAGACACCAGAATTGTCACTAACCACACGAAAAGAAGAAGCACATGCCATGACACAGTACTGGCTAATAGTATTATTGTTACTACTCTATTACTACGCTATATTTTAGTATCGCTAACCTCTGACATTTCTCGGATCCCGGACCTTTGGAAGGTGTACGAGGGGCCGAAGCCAACTCGCAGAGGCCCGTTAGACGTGTTGAAGGAAACGAGGCACCAACCTACGATTATCCCTGTACGCACTATGCTCCAAGGACATCCAAGGACAAATCCCGGTACATGACTATTGCAAGATATGGAAACAAAGATATTAGATTATGGGTTTGGGTGGTTAAGTGAACTGGTTATCTAGAACGATGGAAAGACTATGGCCCGCGCTTGACCAATATTTTATATAAAATACACAGGTAAAATGGCAGGGGATGACTTGCACACTCAATAATGGGCCCCCGAAAACGGTTGCTGTATCGCTACCCTCTTATTATAATAATAATAAGCAATTCAAATTTCACACCAAAACTGATTGCCAAACTAGGTAGCTTACCTTTAAACGCTTACAAGTGAATATTGCTGACAGCTCTGCCAACCCCCCAAGGAAATAAGCGCGAAGGATCGAGATAAGCATTCCCTGATCACCAGAGTGTAAGGTACCCAATATACGAACTTATTGAACTACCTACCTCTTTGTTATTTTGCTTAAAATCGCTTGCGATCAAATATTTAAAGTGTTTGACCTTTGTAAAGATGTTGGGGTTAGGAAAGAGGGCTACTGATTCTGCAAAATGTATCCAGGTTGGTATAGTGTTCTTGCCTTTGTAGGTTGTTTGCTATTATCTAATCTAAACTAATATTATATTATAATTATCTATAATATTATAGAGATAAAAGATTTGATTTTTGTAGGTTTTTTTTTACGATTTCAACGTCAAAATTTTCAGGAAATTTGGTATGGGAATACTTTGAATCCTATCAAAGAACATAGGTTATTTTTTATTGACATAACACACGGGCGGTATGAAGTGAAAGTTTTGTACCATCTCCAGTCTCAAAATAAAGCTTTTGTGACTTATCTTAGGCTCATAGAGAAAAATCGAAGTTTTTTAAAGGACTGGCTAATAATGACCGCGTATGAATAACGGTTGTGTAGATAATGACCAAACTATAAATATTTCAACTGACTTTGGCGTAGGTCATTTGATTCATACCCGATTCAGATTTTATAACGCAATATAAATAGTTGTTTTTGTTACATCACAAGAATAACAGCTACATAAATGACATGGACAAATATACCTTATATTTACTATTTTTAAAACTTGTCAGCTTTTATTCTAGCTTCATGTGAAAATTCTTTTCCCTCTGACCCACCGCGTTACATTGCATCGCCATCTGCCCGCGTTATAACTTCGTTTTAGCCTAGCGTTCGTTTCGCCTAGCGTTCGTTTCGCCTAGCGTTCTTTCTGACTTTTATTTCTTTTTGCTCTTCTACTAAAGGTTTTCAAAGAAAGTAAAGGAAAAAAGATCTAAAGAATCTTTGAAATCCGACTAGTTCTAGAGATTACCGCGTTCAATCAAACAAACAAAAAAACTAACTACAGCTTTATTATTACTACTAGCTTCTACCCGTAACTTCGTTTGCGTGGAAGTCGGTAAAATACAGCCCAAGTTACTCGCTGATAATGTAGCTGTCTATAGCTGTTTTTTTTTTTTTATCGATTATGTATGTATTTATTGTATATGTAAATGGTACACCGCTGACTACCTGTAGTATTGTCTCTCCTGTTACCTTAAATCCATCCAAAGGTTGTCTGTAAAAGATCGCTATAAGCGATAAGACCGCCCATTGTGTCACCCTATGTAAAATTTCTGTCTGTAATTTTTATGGTGTACAATAAAGAGTATTCTATATATCTATCTTATGAGTTTTTATACAAAAAGTGGGTAACGTCGCAAATAGATGTCAAATATTTCGCTGTTTTGATTAATTTGGCAATATTACTGTATGGAAAGAAGAAATGTGGCTAACTATCCAACTAGAATATTGATTATGAAATTATATCGTAACACCGAATATTTAGTTTTAGATGTAAAAAAAGTATTTGGAAACTGGCTAAATGCCTTTTTGAAGTGAAAACTTCTTTAGCGGCGTTGTGCACTTTTTTGTGATGGGTAAAAAATGTTAAAATCGCGTCAGGACACGTGACCTGATTGAAAATTCGTAAGACGGAGGGAGAGTAGAGTGATAATAAAGCAATATCAAAAATGTACAACGTTAATATTCAAGTTTTCACTTCTGCCGGCACTCCCGGAGTGCAACCCGTTTTTTTTACACCTAAAACGGTACAACATCAAATTCAATGCTATAATTGCAATTCATATTAATATTTTAGTTCGCTAGTTAGCCACATTTCTTATTTCCATACAGTAATATTGCCAAATGAATCAAAACAGGTCGATTTTTGACAGCTATTTGCGACGTAGCCAACTTTTAGGATAAACGCTCGTAAGTATTTTTTGAGTTTATCCATTACAAACAAACATACCTACAAGAAATCAAATATAATATTTTTATAATATTAGTTTAGATACGCTTTATTATTAGTCTAGATGTATTTATTACACTTTAAGTAACAGATACTTGCAGGAACTATTATATTGGAAAAATTACCTGAAGCGTCGGAAACTGACTCATGATGAAAGAGAGTGCAGAACCGTGTTCTGTAGCGTATCTTGGGAGAAAACTTAGATAGGCTCCCGCTAAACTGACAGATACTTAACATCTAGGACAAACAAGACAAAGTCTTTAACAAACTGAAGACCCAAAGTTAATAGAATAGTTTCCTTGGCTATAAGAACACGTTCAGATGCGTTCGCGTTTATACTAGTCCTACTCGTAAAGAAGACGCAACGACGTACGATCGTCTATAAAGTGAGCGCAACACTGTGGAGGAGGGACAGTAATGCAACTACAGACAGTCGTTTGACCATTGACTTTTGCAGTTAAGTTTTAATTTACTACTTTAATACTACTCATTATTTGCTTAGCCTTTTCCCAACTACATATATTGAGGTCGGCCTGGATGCAGCTGAATACCAGTATTTAACATGGAGCGACTACCTATCTGACCTCTACAGCCAGTAACTGAGGAATACGATATCCCTTGGTAAGACTGGTAGTCAGCTGGCCCGCCAACGGCTTAACGTGCTTTCTGAGGCACGGAAGAGGCTCGGTATGTAAAGATGATCACCAAAATCAAAGTCAAAGTCAAATAATTTATTTCAATTAGGCACAAAAAAGGCACTTATGAACGTCAACATTTACAAAAAAAAATATAATAATTGATTCTAGTCGCCCATTCCAAAAGGTCGTTTTCGTATGGAGAAGAATGGGCAAGAAACTCCACCGTTACTCTTTTAAAATATTTTCACAATATCTTGTATACTTACATTAATTATATAATAATATGTGAAGACGATGCACCTAGAATAAGTATACCACGATAGGTAAAAAGAATGAAAAATGAAGGAATGACATAAATTAATTATGTGATAAATGCATGGTGCTCACAAATTTACAAACATTGTAAAATTATACCATATTTTTAACATTTTTACAAGTACTACTAATAATAAGTCAGTGTGTGAGTTCAAGTAATCACAGAATATAAAAATAATGTTTTAAAAAATAAACCCCTCCACAGACCAACCCCTGCAAGCGTAGCTTAACCTGATGGATCGACCCGTGCTTGATTATATAAATGGAGGTACATGTTACACACGTTGAAACAAATTCGCCTAGCTGTTGTGTTTAATTTCATGTTACGTTTCACCAATCTGTACTCGAGATGAGGAAGCTCGAAGTTATGGTTCTGTGTAGCCGTAATTAGTATTTATTGTCTGTACATAATTGAGTTAAGCCTACTTACCTATCGTGGTATAGTAATTTTATTCTAGGTGCATCGTCTTCACATATAATTATATAATTAAAGTACACAAAATATTGTAAAACATTTTAAAAGAGTAACGGTGGAATTTCTTGATCATTCTTCTCCATACGAAAATTATCTTTTGGAAGGGCGACTAGAATCAATTCTGTTTTATTGTAATTTTTTACGTTCAAAAGTACCTTATATGTGCCTAATTGAAATTAATTATTTGACTTTAATTTTGACTTTATGTTTGATAAGAAACCAAGAGGATGTCAGAACATATCCCAATAAGATGGGATATGTTCTGATCCTCTTGGTATCGCTTAGGAAATGTTCACAGAAATTTTAACTAAGATAGCTCATAACAAGTTTATTAAATCCACCGTTAAACCTCACTATTTAGCTTGGTTTACAGGTTGTAAAGAAGTATGGAAAGTTTCATAAAACCCAAAGTTTGAATTGTCAAGCGATACTAAGGTAAAAGTCCACAACAATACTATTGACCTACTGTATCCCAAGTGACTGTGTACCATGACATCAAAACATGAAAATTTAATGATCACCCACGGCGGCCATCATACCTTTTGTAATAAAACCGGGTGATGTCAGCCCTTTTGTCTTTTACATTTTAAGATGTTTGCAGTTTTGCTTAGCTATCTGGGACTTCGGAGTATAAGAATAAAAGGTAAGGACTCAATTTGGAAGATTACATTATTGTATACGTATCGTTGAACATGTCTTTATACTGTTTAAAAAAACTCGTAAACGTAGGTTTCGTAGGTTTTTGAATAATGGAATAGCGCTTGAAAGCATTTATTTGGCTAAATAATAACAGTCACACGGGACGATCGAAGGTAGAGCTACGTTTGCCGAGGTTGGTCCGTGGATGGGTGACCATCCATGGGAATACAGGCGTGACTTTATACAGCGTGTAAAAAATCCCTATCCGATCCGTGAGAGTGTTGTTAAGAATCATACCTACTTAATCTATTTATTATATTCATTGAAGATTTTTACCGGGTTACATGTTACATGGGGCGCGGGCGGGCGCTAAGTCCAGTATCTACCTTGTAGAAAATTTGCTAATTTATAATGAGATTGGGATAATTTTGATACCCAAAAATGTGTGAATTTTAAATAGCAATACCTTTATTATTTTCCCAAAAAAAAAACAACTTTTATGTAATGTTATTGCGGTACCTATGCGCCCCCTTTCGGATTGGGCAGGGTTTTTGTTAAATGCTGTATTTCGTAGGTGTGTCCGTGGCATCACAGCGGGCCCTATCAGAATACCAGCAAGTTTTATTTTAAATATCACTGCATAATTCTGAGATAAAACCCTTTTTGGCCTCGCACACGTTATTTAATTTTTTTTTTTTTTTTTTTTTATGTATTCGAAAATGTATGTTAGTTTTGTTCAATTTAAATGGTCCTTTTTTACTGCTTATATTTCTTGTGCGTGTCCAAAGTAAAATATATTTCTTTCTTTCTTTCTTTCAAACAGAACGATGTTTTAAAGTATAACACTAAACGTGTTTAGTGATAGTTGGGGGCAAGCGGGCCTAAGTTTGGGGAAGACGCAAGAAATTCTCATCCTAATTCATGTGAATGCAGAGGCTAGAGTTTACATGTGAATTTCATGGCTGTAATGAATGGGGGCGCCATAAATTAAGGCTGTAGACCTCTGCAGTGTAGGTGGGTGGAAAGCTTGGTGTACTGTGGGAGATATGCTTAGCTTTAGAGGTACCGATGTGTCTGCTATCGTTTTATACCTTTAACTAAGAGCTTTGTTAGTAGAATACACAAGACAAAAACATAATAAACCGCATTGAAAATATGGGGGCACATTTTTTTTTATTCTAGTTGATTTAATATGTCAAATAAAATCAATTACATTTAAGAGCGCTTATCCTAAAAGTTGGCAACGTCGCAAATAGCTGTGAAGTATTTACCTGCTTTGATTAATTTGGCAATTATTGACTGTATAGAAATATGAAATGTGGCTAGCTAGTGAACTAAAATATCGATTTTGAAATGTAATAATTAATATCGTTACACCGAATATTTAGATTTAGATGAAAAAAAAGTATTTGGAAACTTCCCCAATGCAGTTCAGTGCAAATTCAGTGTTATAATTGCAATTCATTAATAATATTCTAATTAGCTAGATAGCCACATTTCATATTTGCATACAGAAATATTGCCAAATTAATCAAAACAATGAAATATTTGACATCTATTTGCCACGTTGCCCACTTTCTTATGGAACGACTTACCATATGGAACCATCTAAAATGTATCTGATATTCATTTTATCAGAGCCTGGAAAAGCGTACCAATTAATAAAAACATTGAAAGTTTGCGTTTAGAGAAAAGTGATGATATTTTTCTAGTTAGGTATTAATTAGAATAAAATAAGATTACTTTTTCACTCACCCATCTTCTTTTCATGTGGTTAGTGACTAACCTGGTGTCTGAGTTTTGAAGCCGCCATGGGCCTCTGACTTGGTTTCACATGCCGTCGAAAAATATCTCTCAGGCATGCTGGTGTACTCTCGATGTTTTCCTTCACCGTTACATAATCGAATCATGCAGTAAAGTCAGTGGAAACCAACATTATTTTGTCACTGAACAATTACTTTCTATAATTATAAATCACTCAATAATATTGAGTGTGCGTTGTAAGCTATACTGAGATATTATCTCAGCATAGCTTACAACGCACACTGGAAAACACCCAAACCACACATCGAAGAGCAGAGTGCGGGTATTAGACGGAGTTAGGCAAATCTATAGAGAGCTCACGTGCGCACAGTTTTTGTGGATTAACGGTGTTGCAAGATAGGCTCTTTTCTCACTCTGTGGATTTGTTTTAAGACTGGATTTTAATTTTTAGGTGCCTTGTTCAACAGAGTACTGTTGTGATGCTCTGAAGGTTTTTGATAACCAAGTTGCAGGGTCTGAATCTGTGTAGTAGCAATGTAACTTACTAGAAATATTAGTTCAGCTCTGTCTATGATTAATCTAAGAAGCATGTAACCTAATGGAATAGAAAATATTGCTACTAACTGCGCTCCGCGGTTTCACCTGCATAAGTCTCAATCTCGTAGGAATATCGACATAATAAGTATTCTATGTACCTTACCCTGATGATGGTCTACGCATGTGCAAAATTTCATCCAAATCTGTTCAGCCATTTTAGCGTGAAAGCGTAACAAAAGAAACAAACATACTCACTTTCGCATTTATAATATTAGTTAAAATAGTTATAAGTTTTCTTTATATCTGTGTGTCTGTCTGCACCATCGTAGCTCCCAAACAGCTGAACCGATTTTTCTTTTTTTTTAATGGTATCTTGATCGAGTGTACTTAGCCAGGTTCAGTCGTTTGAAGATTATCAACTGTTTTCTATTTGATGAATAGATGTGAGCATCTTCCATAGGTCTGATCGATTTGAAATTTGGTGTTCTATTACTTCAATGATATTAGAAGAACATAGTAACTTTGAACTGATGCTGCAGCATCACCTGGAATTTGCAGGATACCCAACTCCCTTACCAACTTACAGCACAGGTATCGGGTGGGGCTCATTGGAATGGTCTCAATGAATAGGTTATAGATAGATGATGACCTGGGTCTGGTGATGGAGTAGGAAAGAGAAAAGAGGAAATATTTGTGTCGCGGGTTTTTTATATTTTTAATTTATGCTTGTTTTATTTATGGAAAGAGGTCTGACGAAGATATCCATTATATCTACTAAACATATCTACAAAACAGACTGGCTAATAATCGTTTTCATTTGGGCTCATTAACTTGTATGTCATAGATAAACAAATAGGAGGTCGGCTTCCAGTCTGACCAGATGCAGCTGAATATCAGTATTTTACTTGGAGCGACTGCCTATCTGACATCTACAACCCAGTTACTGGGTATCACGATACCCTTTGGTGAGACTGTTGGGTGTAGTGTTCGGTAATGATAGAAAAGTATGTATGAAAAACCACATTGATCAGTAAAGGAATTCCGACTAATATCCTTCCGTCCGGTTTTCAGTCACGATGGCAAGTGGCAACAGAGATAAGCCAGGTACTCAGGAGATATTATAGTGTGCGCAAACACAGGTGCACTGTCTGCGCCAGTACTCTCATAGTTCGATGGGACGGCAATCCAACCCAAGATCAAGCGCAGAACCAACGGTGCCACTTGCTTTCCAAAGCACGCGGCTATCACACCACCCACTTCCAAACTCCGGGCTGCTACTGAGAAATACCTAATGAGAAAACCCAGCAACACTTTGCCCGATCTGGGAATCTAACGCAGGACCCCGTGCTCAGCAGTCGCGCTTGCAACCACAAGACTAACGGGGCAGTTCCGACTACAGCATTGGCTGTTTTCACAATGCAACGATATCGTCCGACGATGTCAGGCCAATATCGGGACGACTTTGGGACGATATCGGTATGTGACACGATGTAACCACCAACTTATTGCCATGCTACTGTGTGGGTACTGTGTTAAATGTTACAACAAAATACCTTGTGATTTATTACAATTAAATGAAAAAAATAATTAAATCATATTACAAACTAGAGGATTATAACTAAGATGCTTGGAAACATGCTGGTCCTGCTCCATAGGACAATTTAGAGTCTAGACAAAATCAAACTGGTTGCTAATTTAATTTTATAATTTATATTATTTTTATTATATGCCATAGATTGTACATTCTGCGATTACTCAACATCGTAAAAATAGACGATTTTCGTGTATTAGGACACGAAAATCGTCTATTTTTACTATGTTTGTAAATATGTGAGCACCATGATCTATCACATAATTAGTTTATCTGTCATTGCTTCATTTTTAATTCTGTTTACCTATTGTGGTAAAGTAATTTTATCATAGACCTGCATCGTCTTCACATATAATTAATGTATACAAAATATTGTAGAAAAAATTAAAAGAGTAACGGTGGAGTTTCTTGCCCATTCTTCTCCATACGAAAACTATCTTTTGGAAGGGGCGACTAGAATATATTAATTATTTTATAAATTTTGACGTTCATATCGTCACCCTCCCCGCTAACTGTCCTATCTCACAAACTGTCGTATCTGCACTGACATTACCTACGAGTCCAAAACTTTGTTCCGAATAAGTTCTCTCTAATCGTCGTATCTGTGTCGTTTACCGTTTAGAAGATAATTACGTATTTTATTTTGCGTATGTGCAAAAGGAGGGAAAAAATATTATCACTACCTGTCGTAAGAACATATTGCAGTTAGTAAGATTATTTTTCTATTCGTCATGATTCAAAATGACTGAAGTATGTATATAGGGCACTTAGCTAGAATTTTTGTTTAAAATGTTTACATATTTTTTGTCATTTACGTCGTTTAAATGAAAATATTGTTTTACCAATATGAAGCTTATTGCCATAGTATTAGTCACACTGAGGTACGTACAGGGATGGGGTGCGGGCAGGTGGACAGCGAGTGAGTGAATCAAATATATTCAGTCGAATTGTTCGTAGAGTGACAGAAACACAGGCTCAAGATGTAGAACACTCCGATAATTCTATGCATACTTTAAAAGATTTCGAAATCTATGACTTGCCATCAGAAACGCCCAACTCTGCGAAGCTGCTGGGTGCAAAAAAGAGGTTAATAATTCTCGTTTTAGGTGCAGAATTCTAGTGTGCTGGGATCACTTCAATGATCTTAATTGTGATGACCATCGTCAATCACTATCGCCAAGTATATTACAAACAACAGCTGGCACTGAGTGTGTTATTTCCAGCAATACTCAGGTCTTTCCCGAAGATTTTGAAGTGGAGGGGTCGCCACGAGAGTGAAAGAACCAAAACAAAAAAACCAGACGTAAGAAAAATTAATCATGTTATGAAAAACTCGGGCAAACAGCATACTACTCAAGTACATAAAACTATTGTACCGGAAAGGAAAATGGGCCCTATTTGTCAGATCCTCAACTGTAAACGCAGTTGTTATCGTTTCACAGATGAAATTCGTGAATATATTCTAAAGTTAATGGGACCAAGGAAATCTTCAGTCACAGCGTGAGTTTATTGTGAGGCATGTGAAAAAAGAACCCGTTAAACGTCGAACTGCTGGACGGAATCAAGGAGACAAGCCACTCTTCAATATATTTTTCCTCTTCAGAATCAGCCTCTCCAAGTTTGCCAAACGTTTTTCTTAAATACGTTGGGAATAAGTTTTCGTACCGTTAGAACATCACTTGAAAAAGTTACAGACCGGTACCGCCGAAAAAGACAGGCGAGGAGGGCGTAGGCAATGCGTCGTGGATAATGATGCCACAGGTCGAAAAATGATCGAACAGCATATTGAGAGATTTCCGAAGGTTGAATCTCATTACTGCAGGGAAAATTCTTCTAGAGAATGCCTTCATTGTGAGTTGACGTTACCCAAGATGTACCAGATGTTTAAAGAAGAGCATAAAAATAGTTCCGTGAAGCCCAGCTTTTCGTCATACAGAAGGGTTTTTAAATCCAAAAAATTCTCGTTCCACCGCCCAAAAAAAGATCAGTGTAGTTTGTGCATGACATATTTAAAAGGTTCTGAGGAAGAGAAACTAAAGATTTACGAGAAGTTTAAGAAGCACCAACAGGAAAAGACTGTTTAGATCTGAGAGAAATAAATGTAAACTAGCATCACAGCAGAACCCAACCACAATACAATGTGCTACATTTGACCTCCAACAAGTCATAAGCTTGCCTATTAGCAATGAAAATTCTGTTTTTTATAAACGTCGTCTTTCAGCGTACAATTTTACAATTTATGAAATGACTTCTGGAGCCTGTTCGTGTTATACATGGCATGAGGGAGTAAGCAATAGAGGATCGTCAGAAATTTCCACTTCACTGTATGACTTTCTTACGAAGAGTGACGCAAAAGGCATCAATATAGTTTACCTGTTTGCTGATGGATGCAGTGGACAGAACAAAAATTCCATCGTTGATGCCACGATGGAATTTTTGTTCTGTTCATACCTTACTGTATGTCATAAGCAATGCCACAAATATTCAGGAAATCACTTTACGTTTCTCCGTGCCATGTCATGGACAAAGCGAAGGAGACTCGGGACACAGCACCATCGGCTGTGGTCTGAAAAAAAGTGGGGACATTTTTGTACCGAGCCAACTTCTTCCAATTTCTAGATTGGCACAGAAAAATAATCTGTACGAAGTGAATGTTCTTACATACACAGATTTTCTTGATTTTAAACAACTTTCAGCTGACCTTAGGATGCTTTCTATTCGAAAAGACGATGAGGGACGATGCTTGTACTGGACAGAAATGTCCTGTCAGAATGTTTTGTCAAGAAGGCTGAACCTGAAAAGATTTTCTTTAAAACTAGCCACGGAGAAGAGATTCCACGCTCTCTTTCTCTTAGAAGACAGGTCTCTGTTTTCTTGAGAGAGGAAATAGGACCTCTCAATCCGACACCGCCCAAAATTTCGATGGAAAAATATAATGACTTGTTGTCACTAACAACAGGGGACACCCCAGTCATTAAGTTGCCTTATGTTACTTTTTAATGATTAATTTACTGTTGATTTTACTAACTGGTTGTTTTTAAAATTTAGCTCTTACGTTAATATTGAGACGTTGTCTACCTATTACATGACTGATTTCTTGTTCCTACGTTTAATAAATAAGACTGATTGACTGACCGCTTTAACCCTAGGAAAAGCAATTCCAATTAAAGACTAATTTAAAAAAAAAATGTTTTTGCAAAGACTGATTGTGATATTAAAGTAACTAAGACCTAGTTGTTAAGAACATACTCAAAATGTATACTAAGCCCGTAGTCCGCTTCTGTGTATATTTGTGTGCTTAAAGAATAATTATCATTTATTTTAAGGAAGGTTAAGCCTTAACTCATCTCATTACTTATAGATAAAGTATATTTAACATAAAGTAAAACACACAACAAAATTGCCAAAAGTGTTAAAACATTTTTTTTTTACTTTTTAACGTATCTTGTAGCTTTTTAAGCCAACGAACGAACATTTTTATTACTTTTAATAAATTTATATAATATTAATAGAGTTTTATTTATATTTTTATACAAAATAATGAAGTCGTAACAGACACAAGTTGTAAAACAAAGTTCTCACAGAGTGACGTATCTGCTTCAAATGAATATAACTAAAAAAATAGATACCTTAGGGCTTTAAAGAAACTACTACCTTAAAGAGTGAGCCAAGAGCAATATAAAAACGATATTAATTACTTAATAAAGCCACAACTAACACACCGACAGTAACATGATTGTAGCGCCCGACCGAAAAACCGTTGCCCTGGAAAAGTATCAATAGCTAGTTACGACAGTTAGCGGGGAGGGTGACGATATGTCTTGTGCCTTTTATGTGCCTAATTGAAAATTATTTGAATTTCACTTTGACTTTGACATGCACCCGCTATGTGGGAATGGAATTTGTTGGACAATTGTCTTACAGTTTCGCAGTGTCTTGAATTTAGTGACTCTATATTCTCCAAGAGAAGTTTGAACTATGTGAGAAACAATGTATACCTTAATTGTCAGACATTTTACCCATTATATTCAACATCTAAAATGTTGAATGCCAGTACTACCTGTACCCACTATCCTATTCCACTATCCGCCAGTAATTTAGTGACAACAATATTGCGTGAGTATGTCGTAATGTGTATGTCGTAATTGTGTCGTAGTTCAATAGTGACAGGATAGCTACATCAATTGGCAACAAACGAACACCCTTCCGTAAGGTAACTACTACTTTTTCCTACTATCCTTTTCCGCTATCCGCCAGTAATATTGAGAGCAATATGTCGTGAGTCTTGAACAATGACACTATGTAGAAGTGACAAGACTGTCGAGTTTTATATGGCTAAGCCGTAACAAACGTTTCTGTAAGGTGACAGTACCTATTACCAGTACCGACTGGCCTATTCCACTATCCGCCAGTAATTTAGTGACAGCAATATTGCGTGAGTTTTGAACAACGACACTATTTATAGAAGTGACAAGACAGACGAGTTTTATATGGCTAAGTCGTAACAAACGTTTCTGTAAGGTGACAGTACCTATTACCAGTACTGACTATAGCCTATTCCACTATCCGCCAGTAATTTAGTGACAGCAATATTGCGTGAGTCTTGAAGTTAAATCGATGTACGGAGGCAGTTAGTTAGGCGGGGCCTAATGTCCGTTTTATTGCTGTCCACTACGTGCCAGGTTGTAGGATAGAGACAGGCGTGGAGTAGGTGAGGGCTATTTTTTTGTGAAATCGAGTAGGTAGTTTATTTTTAATTGGAGATATATACTATTTCCGATTATTTTTATTGTTGTTGTTGTTTGTATATTATTTGCCTTTTAGTGTCTGTTCTAAATAAATGTATTTTCTTTCTCTTTTTTCAATTTTCTCAAACTAATAGTTATGTAGGTAGTTCGCTAACGCAGTAGTTAATGCAGTCTAGAGCTACAAAATGTTATTAAGCAATTTCACATAATATACGTTCCTACAAACAGTCGACTTTGTAGCAATTTTCATGCCATAAACTTTTATAAGAGCCTGTAAAATGAGTCGTCACGACAAATTGCCTATCGATATAAACTATTACACACACAGCGACTCCACCCACTCCCCTATTCCACTAGGCGTGAGACGTACGTACGGCTGCCCTGCCATGAGATATTGAGTCTCACACATCACCTGGCGATACTTTGTATTGTAACAACTATTATGTACCTTTATTTACCTTCTGTTTATCCTGTCGACACGAGTTATACGAGAATAGATGATTTTGTGAAATAACGCTATGCTTGCCGAGGTCGGTCAGTGGATGGTTGACCACCCATTAGGTACATAACGAGACCCCTCCGTGCCTTACGCACGTTAAGATGTTGGTCCCAGCTGTCATTGGATTTATTAATATTTATTTTCTGGCTTGATTTCCGTACGTATTTTTCGGGTGACCACTGAAAATCAGCGCTGTGCTGTGGGTCCCTCATAGCACAGCATTATGCTGAGTGGAAGCCTTCTTGTCACAGTCATGACGTGCAGCTGCCGAATATTTAAGATAAGTTTATATGTTAGGTATGGTTGTTTTTATGCACGTGTTTCTGTGACAAATGGTTTTTTTCAAAACTTGACTATTCCACTTTCTACAGAAAATATTTTTTTTTTTTGTTCGAAACATTGAAATTTACATGCAGCGAAAACCAAAGTTTTCCAAAATGTGATTGATCCAGCAGAAAAAAAATAAAAAAGGAAGATTTCAGCAAAAGTAGTTTCCACTTTTTCCCTATATTTTTCAGTCAGTTAAGTTTCAAAGTTCATAGGTACATTTCTTCAGCGCAGAGTTTTTATTTTTATGACGTGGCTTGAAAAAGAATTTGAAATGGCTTGGCACGGCGTGGCTTAAAAAAAAATGGGGTGGCTTTAAGTTATTCCACTAGAGCACTTTGCAAAACATGATTATTCCAATAAAGCCGAGTCAAAACGAGATTATTCCATTTCAAATTTTAAATTTATTCAAAATTGATTATTGCTGGATTTTTTAAACCTGGTCAAAACAATGGCTGTTCTGGTTGTATACTAATATACCAATTCAACAAAATATGGAGTAAATAGCTACATCCCTAAAAAATATTTTTTTTTATAATTCTTAAAAAATTGTTAAAGTGGAAGTCAAGTTTTGAAAAGAACCTCCTCAATGTTAGTATTTAGAGGTCGGTAAATAAGTAATAATAAATGATGATCTGTAAGGTAACTTTACAAACTCAAAACAATCCACGGACGAGTTATCTTAGTTACCTATACTTATTTAACACCATTTCAACTTTTCAGATAGTAAATAGATAGGTTCAAAAAAACACTTAAACGACATAGATAACTTACGTTTTAAGACACCAATATATGCCAGTGGCCTTGAGTGGTTAGCTTGCGTGTTCTGTGCTGAGCTCACGCAACGCGTCGTACGTCCAGCCAGTAATAGGACTCGCCCATCAAGGAGTGCTGTCCCAAATTAGGCACAATAATTTATTATACATCAAACCAAAGGTATTTTTATAAAACACTTATACTAAAAGACTAATAATTAAATTATCTTTAAAATGGTGAAGGTTTCAGAAAAATAACTTTGTAGGTTTTTGCGTGATTCTCAGTTTTTTATCCGCGTTAGACATAAATTTATAAATTAATTACACCATGTAATATAATTATATTCTAAAATAGTCACAGATTAAATTATTAATAAAGTACTCTAATTTAACATATATTTTTTCCAAATCATTATCACTGCTCGTTTAGAAATGATCTTCAGTATAAAATCATTAAAAGTCGGTTATGGTCTTAAAAATAGATGAGTTCGGTTTTTCCTATCTGGCTACCCCAAGAATAAAGGACGAATAAATTTCAAAATAAACAATTCATTTTGATATATCTACAATCATCCAATCATTTTAAAGAACCTATTTTTGTTTTTTCAATAATACCAAGATTTCTAGAGAACACAATATAGACAGTCGTTTTGTATTGGTTATAATAACTAGGGATGGAAAGCCATACACGCTTCCTGATATCGATAAAAATAATAGTTGATGAAAACTAACTTGTAACTTTAAAATTTCGTGTTGACTTGGAGTTTGAAAGGCCACTTATGAAACACTAACTCAACTATAATCCAACTAATTCTATAATCGCAAAAGTTTGTGCGGATGAATGGATGGATGGATGTTTATTACTCTTTAGCGCAAAAGTTAATAAACGGATTTGGATAAAAATTGGCACACAGATAGTTTATAACCTGGATTAACACATAAAATACATAAATTGCTATCCCGATATTCTTACAAGATCGAAACTTATGCGAGTGAATCCGCGAGGTGCTGATAGTTTACCTGTCCCTGCTTCACATGGCTTTAAAAACTTAAATGTTTCGATAAATTTTGGTTATAATTAATGTAGGACATATAGTGACCTTCTTGGTGATGTTCTTCGGAAAGGTCAGGTGCGTAGTACTCGCAACCGAACCAGCGGGCGTGTATGACCAGATGTATGAACGTAAATGAGGCAAAAGGAATATGTAAGGATCATAGCAGGTGGCATTCTGTAGTTTTTGCTTACTCCCATGGAAAGATGACGTGAGTATATGTATTAATGTAATATTAATGTATGATTAAACAAAAACCTCTAAATGATGGTAAAAACCGCACCGAAATCCATCGCGTGCACACAGACAGTCACGAAAAGCAACTTTAATTTATAATATGTATTTGTATTAATTATAGCTATATCATAATGGGTAATTATAGCGATTTGATTTTGGTTACGCATAGCAAATGGGTATTACAAACGCTTATTTAATCATTCTAATAAGCAAGCTGATGTCGCATCAATTGTTAATTTGCAGTTATATAATCCATACCACATCAAAACGTAAAATGCAATTGCTAAACGTGCAATTAAAAACAATTGGGGCTTGGTAGACGAATTAGCTTACTCAATATGAGTTCCTTTGTTATCTTTTGTCTTTCATTAGGTAAGCCTTTAAACATAAACGACCGTATGTAATTCCCAAACTTACGCGAAAAGCTGTCTGTACACAGAGTAAAATACACCACTCGGAAGAATACATACTTTAAAAATAATATTATAAAGAAAATAAAAGAAAGAACACACGTTTGCGGTACATATGACGCAAGCAAAGAAAAAAAAACATGAAAATAAAGAGGTTGTTTGTTTGTTTATAGATGTAGGGTAAGTCCAGGATAGCTGCTCCACTTTTTGATAGAGAGCAATAACTATTAATTAAAAATCTATTGGCAATACGTCTTTTGCATACGGTAACTTTGATCTTTAATCTATGAAGGTACCCCTTTAATTTGTACATAAGTTTCATAGATTTTGAGGAAATTATGTATTTTTTACCCTCTCAAAAGTAGGATAGGTGCCTACCGTGAGGGATAGAAGACTCGCCGTATAAATGCATCAATTTTAGATGCTATCAGTTTGTATTCAATGTTTTAACATTCATTTGTGACATCTTTTATAATTATATAATCTGTATAGAATTCTCCAACAAAAGAATACTTTTTTTAAATTCTTGTGAAATTATAATCATCTTATACATCTACTTAACGCATTCAATATACTTTTCAGAACTAAAATAGATAATTTTATCAGTCTTTTTGTTCTTCTTCTTTTTTTTTCAGTTCTTCTTCTTCTTATTCTTCTTAATAATCTTATGCCTAATACACAGTAGCATTTTGAGCTATTGGCTTGTGACGTTTCATGATGGAAAAGATAGGTCAGTACCATCAATGTTAATATCTAATTGAGCAAGACATTCTTGAGAAAGAAAAAAAAAATATTAATCTATTCATCACACTAATATTATAAAAAAATAATCATTCAATGTTTTAAGTGCCTTCCTAAGGTTAACTGTTCCTTGTTATTTTTTGCAAATCGTCATCTTAATGTCCGGGTACCTATTCCGTAACTTCTGGCTATTTCATTTACACCTTTCTTAGTTTTGGTCATTTCTCGAAAAGCCTATCCTAGGTGCCTACCGTGAGGGATAGAAGACTCGCCGTATAAATGCATCAATTTTAGATGCTATCAGTTTGTATTCAATGTTTTAACATTCATTTGTGACATCTTTTATAATTATATAATCTGTATAGAATTCTCCAACAAAAGAATACTTTTTTTAAATTCTTGTGAAATTATAATCATCTTATATATCTACTTAACGCATTCAATATACTTTTCAGAACTAAAATAGATAATTTTATCAGTCTTTTTGTTCTTCTTCTTTTTTTTTCAGTTCTTCTTCTTCTTATTCTTCTTAATAATCTTATGCCTAATACACAGTAGCATTTTGAGCTATTGGCTTGTGACGTTTCATGATGGAAAAGATAGGTCAGTACCATCAATGTTAATATCTAATTGAGCAAGACATTCTTGAGAAAGAAAAAAAAAATATTAATCTATTCATCACACTAATATTATAAAAAAATAATCATTCAATGTTTTAAGTGCCTTCCTAAGGTTAACTGTTCCTTGTTATTTTTTGCAAATCGTCATCTTAATGTCCGGGTACCTATTCCGTAACTTCTGGCTATTTCATTTACACCTTTCTTAGTTTTGGTCATTTCTCGAAAAGCCTCTTGCAAGCTTTCTTCAGTCCAACTAATGTGGGACCACGCCCGGTTTTCTTTTGTATTTCTGAAGCATTTCTTCCACCTGCGATATGAAAACATTAATAGAAATAATTAGGAATAGCTATGGCCATCTATGGCTACAGCAGATGGGGCAACTATACTTTAAAAATTAGATAAAAATAAATCTATAATTTAAAGCATTATTTCGTGTGCTTTAAACTATAATATTAGCAGTTAAATAAAAAAAAAAAAATTATAACGGAGTAAAAAGATATTCGATAGTAAGTACTTACGATTATAATTTCAACGCTTGCTGAGATCTCGCCGCGGAAGATTTTACACACACGGACGAAACGCCTGCGCGTCTCCCCTACGGTTGCCGTGGCAGTAGGACACAGCATAGGATCTCCGGGGGGGCGCTTCCTATTGTATAGTATGATTTGAAGTTACGATGTCGCGGCACCTATCGCATTGGGGCACCTATCCTGGAATTACCCTAGGGGTAATCTCCGGAAGTACCAGACGGATTTGAAAAATTTGTTGCATTGGATAGCCTAATTCTCGAGAAAAGTTATAGGTTGTAACATCACGCTATGACTCTTAGGAACCGAGCAAAAAAAACAGAAAGAACTTTAAGCGAAAACTAAGTAATAGCTAGGGCGGGATATGCGAAGCGTCGCTGTGGGTCAGGGACCAAAATTTCTCTTCCACAATTTCATTTCAGAAGCTATAATACATAAAAAATAGCTTGATCTCTGCGATATGTCAAACTGACATTCGTAGGGTAGGAATTCATTCATTAGGTCGGCATGCCCATAAAGTATGACATTGACAGTTACTGTCTGTACTATTATGAAATTCAGGACTTCTTAGGCGGTGATTTTACTGACAGCTGTCGCAGAGATCACGCTTTATGAAGTATAGTATAAAATAAATATGAATATACAAAGCCAACTAGGCTTTGTAGTTTCATAGTCCAAACTGTTCAAGTACATACACTCCTAAATTATTAAATATTAGGGGTTATAGTATGAAATTGCCGATGTGTACGGAAAAATTAAAAATTCGTTTTTATTTTAATTTAACATATTTATTTAATCAAAATAATTACCACTATTATCTATACATTGCTGCCATCTAATAGGAAGGTCATTTATGCCTTTGCGATAGAACTCTCGTGATCTAGATTCGACAAACTGTGGGAAAGCATTTTGTACTGCCTCCTGAGAAGAAAACTTTTTATCACGTAGAAAATTGTCCATATCACGAAAAAAATGGTAGTCCGTCGGTCTGGCGAATACGGAGGGTGACGAATGGTTTCTAATTGCAGTTCCTGCAGAGTTAAAACGGTTTCTCGTGCTGTATGAGGTCTCGCGTTATCATGGAGCAATAATGGTGAAGATCGGTTCATGAGTCGGGGCTGTTTTGCTATTATTGTTCGGAGTTCGACACAGTGGACATCTGCCGTTATTGCTTGATCAGATCGGAGAAAGCTATAGTGAGTAACACCATGCTGAGACCACCAAACAGTTACCATTAACTTTTTATTGATAAGTTTTGCTTTAGGACACTGTTGCGGCGTTTGACCTGGGGTCAGCCATTCCATTTTTCGCTTACGGCTATCGTAAAGAATCCATTTTCATCACATGTCACAATTCGATCCAATATTCCTTCATTTCTGTGTCGATGCACCAAGGCAACACAAGTTTCAACACGCGTTTCTTTCTACAGATCAGTCAATCCATGAGGCAACCATTTCTCATTTTATTTATATTGATTTTATGCAAATGAGTCAATATTGTTGGTAAGGTAACGTTAAACCATGCCGCTAATTCCTGGGTAGTTTGGCTCGGATTGGCTTCCACCATCTCTTTCAATTCATTGTTATTCACCTGTGGGCGGTCTTCCACGTGGTTCGTTCTTCAAATAAGAAGAAGTATCAGTGAGTGTTCTATTTTAAGTTATTTTTTATTGTTTTTTTTCTGTTTTTTTTTTTGCGTGAATATTGTGTGCCATAACCTGAGTCAAATAAATTTATTTTCTTCTTTCTTCTTAAATCAAAGTTTCCATCACGAAAGCGTTTAAACCAAAATCGCACGGTGCGTTCATTAGCAGTCCCCTCTCCAAACGCAACATTGATATTGCGAGCTGTTTCTGCCGCGTTAGTTCCGCGTCGGAACTCGTATTAAAAAATAACTCAATTTTTAAAATATTCATTTTTCTTGTCTATGTTGAATAAAAAAAAACAACTGATTGTCGATAATCGAATGCTGTACATTTTTGAAAAAAAAACTTCATAGTTACCATGTGAAAAAAGTTTCACTCAAGAATCTCTATTATCTAGAAAAATTAAGAAATTAAACTCCATTTTGATTTTTCTATTTTATCGACCACATATTCTTGAGCAAATTAAAAAACAAAGAAATATATCGACACGTCCCCATCCCTAGCTAAACTAGAGGCAGAGGATACAGGATTAAAAAGAAAAACCTTCCTACAATAAAGAACGGTGGTTGAGTGTTAAAGATAGTGGTACAGTGGGGGAGAAGTTTTTGTTATTAGCCGACTCTGACAAGAGGGTGTTATGGTTTTGTGTATGTATGTTTGTGTGTGTTGTTTTAAGTGATGGTGGGGTGACACAAAGGAGTGTCTGGGATGTGAATGATTGTTTTAGGTTTTACGCAAGTGTTTTGGAATTGCGTGACTAGTTTTGGCTTCCAACGGACTAAAAATTCGAGTTTATTACATTTAAAATAAAGTCAACGCGATTCAAATTGCCTCATAATAATTAAAAGTAATTTTAAAGAATTAGTATGACATCATGTGATGCAAATCCTTGCATACTATAAAACAAAGTCGCCCCGCCGCTTCTGTCCTTCTGAACGCGATAAACTCAAAAACTTCCAAACTGTTTTTCATACGGTTTTCACCAATGGACGGAGTGATTCATGGGGATAATTTTACAATGTTTGTAAATATGTGAGCACCATGCATCTCTCACATAATTAATTTATCTGTCATTCCTTCATTTGTCATTCTTTTTACCTATCGTGCTATAGTAATCTTATTCTAGGTGCATCGTCTTTGCGGGAAAGTCCGAAAGAGACCGTGTGACAATACCGTGTGGCATTGCACAGGCAACCGAAGGAACACGGGTGGGTTTTAGTCAGTAAGAGTCTGTACACGCCCTCCTGCTCCACCCAGAGCAGGAGAAGTCATGATTTCCCACACAAAAAAAAAAAAAAAAGGTGCATCGTCTTCACATATAATTATATAATTAATGTATACAATATGAGTAGCGGTGGAGTTTCTTGCTCATTCTTCTCCATACGAAAACTAACTTTTGGATGGTGCGACTAGAATCTTTTTTTTTTTTAATTTTGACGTTCAAAAGTGCCTGTTTTGTACCTAATTGAAATAAATTATAACTATAAATTATTTGACTTTGACTTTGGGAAGGTTAAGGTATTCATTAAGGTTTTGTGTTTAGTTAGTTAGTTAGTTTAGGAGCTTAGTTACAATAAAAGGTTTAATTTTTTGTAAAATAGTTTTTTAGTATTCGCTTTTGAGTTACCATTTATCGTTTTCCTCAAGTGAAGAGTGAGATTCCCTCAACAGCCTTCCGTCTCCATCTTCAGACCCTCAATGACACTCATACCCCAGCTGGGTCTAAATTCCTCATCAAGGTGAATGAAATAAGCCCAAACACGATGTAGCTGCTGTAAACTGCTGAGGGGCTCTCGCGACTGTCTTCCGTCTCCATCATCAGATCAACTCCAGGTCTTTATTTTGTGGTTGTGTCATCAGAACTACATATGTGTGCGAAATCACAACAGAATCGGTTCACAGTTGAAAATTCAGGAGTGAAAAAAAATCAATCAACCTCAATTTTGTACTCTTTGGGGTGGATTGTAGTTTTCAATTGTACATGGGACCAACTTCGAGGTATACCCTCCCCAATAAAACAAGAATTTTTCAAATTGGACTACTCAGTGAAAAGTTTTGCATGGTAATACAACACACATGGTATACCTATATACTCGTCGACTTGAGAACCTCTTCCTATTTTTTTCGTCGGTTAAAAATCCAGCCGACTGTGAGCTTTACTGTCGTTCACCACGTAAAACCAGTAGACATGAAAACAATGTACGTGTATGTATTACAGAATTAATACAATGTTTACCTGGATGAACATAAAGGGTAACTTTAATCCCGGCAGTACGTTCCACGAGGGCGAATCCGCGGGCAAAAGCTAGTAAATGTTAAAGTACCTAACTAGTAAAAACAAACTCAACTAAAAAGTACATTAAAAAACCAAGCTCAACTATGGAAAAAGTAAACTGAAAATCATGACCCCAGTAGTAGCACACCTCCACCGCGAAACCGTAGCAGCGAAACCGTTGTAGTTAAATTCAATAGACTCGCGTCATGTTCCGCTACTCGAATCGGATGGGACTAGTGGAAAATGACACGAGTCTATTGTATTTAGCTACAGCGGTTTCGCTGCTACGGTTTCGCGGCGGAGGTGTGCTACTGGGGTGAAACAGGAACATTTTCCTGCCTGAAAATAATATCTCTTGCAAGCTACCAGGCTGTTTAAAAAGTAATGATAATCGGTTCATATTTTCTATACTAATAATAAAGCTGAAGAGTTTTTTGTATATTTGAACGTGCTAATCTCTGGAACTGCCAGTCCGATTTGAAAAAATCTTTTTGTATTTGATAGCCCAATTCTTGGGGAGAGCAAAATTAAAAATAACCGATAGTCATTACTTTTTGAACAGCCTACTGTAATACTTAACAAGTATAACATAATAATCTGCGAAGCCATTTCCCAACAAGCAAGCGCAAGCGCTACTTCCAAGTTGGTCGCAGTTACTTGGCTATTTTTACTACACCTTACACAATGGATACCCTACATTAATGATTTGGCCAAACTTCGACTGAAATATCAAGTCGCCTTTCGTTCATATTTTAATGCCTCCCGGAGCCCATTGTATACCAATCTGAAATAAGTTTCATATGTGAAGTACAAAGTTGATTGTAGTAACAACTCTCAATGTTTCTACAATACAATAGCATCTGATCATTGAGTGCTCTTGGCATTATATTAACGAGTATAATACAGACAAAACTTATTTGCTTAGACTCCATTGTTTTGAAGAGAAAGTTTTTAATAAAAGTGTTATTTTATGCAGTTTTTTTTTTATGTACAAAAATACAACTTATAATATACACAGGCCTCCCCTCGGTGTGAGGGAGTGGGCCATAATCCACCACGCGGGCCCAGTGCGGGTTGGTAGATGTCACATGTCTTCCAATTTTTGGTTCTAGGACATGCCGGTTTCCTCACGATGTTTTCCTTCAACGTTTTGGTGATGGTTCGAATTCACGACCGACAACTTGCAAGTCGGGGCGATACCACTAAGCCACCACTGCTCACAAATAACAACTTACACCTAAATAATTAATGAAATAAAAATATAATAAGATAAAGTTAGCATTTAATGGTAAATTACGACATTATACCTAGGCATTTAATTTAGACAAAAATTTGCCGTGACATCAATTTATTTATATTTAATTAACAAGTAACAAGTCTAGTGGTCGCAAGCGCTACTACTGAGCATGAGGTCCTGGGTTCAATTCCCGGGTCGGGCAAAGTGTTATTGGGTTTTTCCATCTGGAATTTCTCAGTAGCAGCCCGGAGTCTGGATTTGTGCCCGGTTGATGGCAATTGGCTCGCCCCCTATTACATGGGACTTAAACATAACTGGCGAAATGTGGGTGTACTAAAGGTACACCTCTGCCTAAACCTTTCGGGGATTACAGGCGTTATGTTATGTTATGTAACAAGTAACAATGTCATTAACTTAACTATATTTAACAACTTATATCTAAGAATTAATAAAAGTAGCAAAATTATATACTAACTTAAGAGGGTACCGAGCTTTTTATGCAAACAAACATGTTTTTACTAAGTTTCTTGGAAGTAGTAAGCAATTAAATTAAAATGTCTGGAAATATATTGGTATTACTCGTATTGGGGATATATACTAGACATTATGCGCGATGGAAACACGATTTGATAAAGTTGTCTCGATAGAATAAATACGCAAAGTTACCTCGTAATGAGTATTTTTTTTCTCTATTTTACTACTTTTTTAAATAAATAAATAATTTTATATTATGATTAATTTACTCAAATAAATTTCATAGATGACTGTAGCTTTTATGCGCGATACTTTTTTTTTATTTTTTATTTTAGATTTAAGAGCAATTTGGTGAAAAAACCATCGAAAAGCATTGAAAAAGCCCTTACCGCACCGCACCGGCCGCCCGTACCTTTGTGCTCTTTTATGTTAATATTGTGTCCTGTTTAAGTGTTTTGTGTGTACATAAATAAATAAATAAAAAGTACAAAAGTGTGGTTATTTTTTTTACTCTTTACACGTAAAGAAAAAGACAGAGACAGAGGCAAATGGTCGGTACGCTCTTAACTAAAACTATTGAAAAATTAAAATATAGCGTCGAAAAATTCATCCGCATCGCTGTCGACTGGTAATGTACCCAAGAGACTGGCCGCATTGCCACGTTGTATGGCAATGCTTAGTCTCTGGCCAAGGTAAAAAACAGCCCTTGGGTCACGGGAAGTGTCAAATAGACGTTTCACGACATAAGTAGTTTGTAGTACCTACTTACATTGGTCGTAGAGTAGTAGTGTTTCAATATTAACGCACGGTGAAAGCAAACCTTCTGAGGAACCCTAGACATCATTTTCTGAAATCACCATATCAGTGAGTAAGCGTGCTGATTAGTAGGTACAAAACATCACGCCTGTATTTCCCAAAGGGTAGGCAGATGTGTACCTATAGCACACATCGCGCCTCTTGCCACCAACCAGGCTCAAAGCCAGACTCCGGGCAGCAACTGAGAAATTCCAGATGGAAAAGCCCAATAACACTGCTCGACCCGGGAATCGAACTCAAGACCTCGTGATCAGCAGTAGTGATTACGACCACCAGACCAGCGAGGAAATTGGTGTTTGTATTTCAATACTCAATACTCAAGTCTTTATTGCATTCCACAATGTAGCCAATAAATTTAGGTAATAAATATTTGCCAAAAGAAACAATCATGAGGGTTGTCGGGCACAGCAAAAGAAAGATATGTGGAGAAGAGGACTTATCATTTACATAACTTATAATCTAACTTATTCTCAACACACTTTTACAAAATTATTATTATTTAACATTTAGCTTACGTATGTTATCACTGGTAACACACAGTGGTTGTAGACTTTCGTCTTTAGACACTGAGTTATGTTGGACGAGAAGATGTTGTGTAGTTTCCCGAACGCTGCCCAGCCGAGTCGGATTCGACGATTGACCTCCATCTCGAAACTGGACCTACCCAACTGGATCACTTGTCCCAGGTAGACATATTTGTCAACAGTTTCGAGAGTAGAGCACAACCGATATTGGGTAGGGCGCAACATGGACGTTCGACATGACTTTCGTTTTGTCCATGTTCATCCGGAGCCCTACTTGTTGGGAGACTCTATTGAGGCCAAGCGCAGCGTAGGACGTCCACCCACAAGGTGGACAGACGACCTAATAAAGGTCGTGGGAGAAGCCGCTGGATGCAGGTCGCTTCCAACCGGCCAATTTGGAAATCATTGGGGGATGCCTATGTTCAGCAGTGGACGTCCTATGGCTGAAATGATGATGATGATGATTTAGCTTACGAGTATTATATACTTATGTGTTTTAAGGATTTATCATTATAATATTCGTTGACACTATAATAACATTTGTTCGTGTTTGTTTGTTGTTTCAAATTAGTACACATTACGTCTGCTCTATTTCCTACAGTTACAATTCATAAATTAATTACAATAGCAAGAAAAGCATCATAACTATTCATACAGCACCTAAGCAATATCCTAGTGATGTGACAAACGAGCAGTAATTTGTAAGTATCGATATTCCATAGTGCGGCGCTCATATCGATTTATGAGCTGTCATTAATCGATACTCTGATACTGATTTGTCGATGTTTGAGATTGCAGAATTAATATCGATGATAGGAATATGTTAGATGTCATAATATTGTTGTCCGTGGTACGTTGTCACCTACGCAGTAGATGTGTATGTGACAATGAGATATTGAACTAATCCATCTTATTATTAATTATGTATTGAATTGAATTGAATTATTATTTATTTCTCAGTATAAGGTATATTGATATCTTACATTAAACACAGTTTCACACATATTACCATTGCTGGTGTAGAAATATTAAATAATAAACTAGGCACATGCAAATCAGATCTAGGTACAAATGATGAAATCTTGTATTAAGATTATGAATTTATAATTTTAGTGACAAATTAATAGACTGGCGAAGATTCATCATAATGACAAAAATATATAAATGTGGAAGTTATTAACGCAGCAAAAACAAGTTTTGTGTACTCTGTAATTTAACACCATTTCGAACGGTGTTGAGGTGTATTGTCTGTTCCAAAAAAATAGTAGTAAAAGTCAACATATTTATTAAAAGTGTAAACAAATCCTGTTCAAGTTAAATTCTTATGACTAATCTCTCACTAAATGGAATTAGTAAAAGATTCATCTGTATTTAGAAGGTTTCAACTTTATAGCTTACCAGTATAGCCACAGCCAACAATTATTGCTTGAATAACATTTTTAAATTGTAGGTAGGTAATTGAAAAATCATCGACGAAATTGGAGGTTATAAAATTAACATCGATTTTCAAATGAAAAACATCTATAAGGTGATTTTAAATTAGAATTTCTTGATTAAGTATTACATATAATCAAATTAAAGCACTCAATTTTGAAGTCTCACTACAAATTCTTCAAGTCTCTTCAAGTCTTTTGATCAATTTGATTACATTTTCATCTGATATGTACTTTTGGAACAGACCATAAATCCACAAAAAAATACATTAAAAACAAATGAAACCCTTTCGATTTGTGTGCGGTACTTTGAAAAGCAATGAGTTTTCAACATCCATTCAGTCAATTATTTAATATTTCAAGTGAACTAATAAAATACGAGGTCATACTAAAGATGAAATTCATTTCAGTAAACCTCCAAGCCTATTTTTTTGTCCAAAAAATTATAAAACCTACTACTTACAACAAGGTATTTCTTTCTCTTTCTTTCTCATACAAAATCAACCAATTAGTATTTCAAACGAATTAATGAATGTTTTTCCCGCTAAAATATACAGGTTTATTTTAAAAAATCACAATAAAAACATGTCTGGAACAATTAAGCGTGGAGTTTACGAAGCGCTGAAATATTGCGCGCAAACTTTGGGGGCTTTAAAAAGTTTTCGTTTTAGGGTACCCCTACTAATGAAACCTTTGTTTTGATATATGGATATCGGATATGTGGGTAATGATCGTGAATCATTGTCGTCGTCGACTTGCGAAGCGAGTTTTGATGACTCTCGTCGCACCATTGCGTCACCCTTGTAAAGGTTGCATTTTACTTACACAGATTAAACTATTGGCCAGTTATTGAGCCTGACTGCGTAGCTTAGGTATTATCAATATAATTATAAGTAAATGGTGACTTTGTAACTCGGCTTCTTTTTAGTTTACAGAATTTTATTGGAAACACAAGATGTTAACTGTTTATCATGTGCTAAAGTAAATTTATAGGGTAAGTATAATTATCTTGTTAAGGAAAGAACCAATTAAACAAATGCCTCATTACACATTACAAAGTTTATTTTATTTACCATGGGACAATAGACAGCTACAATATAAAATGTTTACAAATAACAATTCAAAAGTCACTTATTCACACTTGGCTGAGAATCAGCACTTTTCGAACATCAAAGTTACATAAGACAGTCCCACAAAACGCACACCCTTCACCAATTCCTAGTGCTTTTGCTGGGAAGAAAAAGTGGCGCAACAAACTCCCCAGCAGCACAGCTGTCTGTTCAATTAGAAAGAAAAAAAATTATTCTAAATAATAGTATGCAAAATTATTTACATTACGCAACACTAAACATAATTTAAATTATAAATTAATAGGCTCATAATAATAGGCTCTTATGTAGTATTAACAATATTGCAGCCCACTACATTATCTGCACGTTAACAAAATTAATCTATGGTGTATATAAAATAAAAAATAATTGATTATTAAAATTTAATGCAATTAATTAATTATAAAATAAATATTTAGATAAAATAAAAGAATTAGAATCATAAAAAAAAAAAAAAAAGAAGTATGGACAGTACAATACAATTCATTAACAAAAATAATTAAAACGGTTGAAATAAATTAACTTTAGATTTAATTTATTGTAATTAAACAAATATTAAAGGTACGCAATCATATAATGTGGCGAGCCACTAAACATGTACAACTTTCCCAATCTTTCAACAACTGTTTTTTCTCTATCACACATATGGCCTGGCCTATATGGTTGTGCTCATAAAAGTAATACGAGTATAACGTTTGGGCAAAGCACCCAGAGACACGACCAAACACTTTAAATCTATAACATCTGCTCTTATTACCTAGTTCTCTACCAAAGGTCTAACTCACTCGGAAATTATCTTATCAAAATGTTCAGTAGAACTACGGTCACATAGAAAGAAAACATGTTTATTTGTGGTAAACATTATGCAAAAAAGAACACAAAATAAAAAATAAACAAGTTTAGGGAAAACATGAGTCGCATCCACGCAAAACGGCCATAGCTCAGCATAATGCTGCGACCCTATGCAAGACAGAGCCCACAGAGTACTTTTTAATATAGGTAATAGAGCCCCAGCGCTGGTTTTCGTTGACGTTATGACGTCGACCGGTTACATGGTTATCACTCTCTCAAAGGATATCCTACACTTAACTTAGTTATCACTCAGTCGTCTCAGTTGGCGGAATCAAGTCCCTTGGCATGGAACATAGGAAAACCCTAGATTCCCACGAACAAACACGACCTACGAGAAAAGTCAGTAAGAGAACGATGACGTTATCGTTACCTTGAGCAGTGACATTTTGTCGCACGAGGATTCGGATGTAAAGACTTCCAATACAAAGGGATGGCCACTCTGCCTGCACTCGTCGGGTCAAACTTCCAAAGGCCGGATCAAAGAGCACATTGCCCGCACGCTTGTCGGATCTAACCTCCAATCTGCCCTCTCCGGGACAGACACTGCCCGCTACTTGTCGGGACTAACTTCTATTATGCCAGACCACGGGACGACACCAGGGCGTCACGTCTTTACACATTCGTATTAGTTCAGGCTAGCAAAAACCGCCAGACATGTTCAGCTTCAACTGAAACACAACATTACTTATATAAAACTCATCAGTTTATTCGGACACAGTCTGATCATCACAGAACTGGTGCCTCTCAAATAGTATACCCGTTAAATCTCCATCATCGCGTCGCGTCCTCACACACGCAGGACCAAAGACTTTGAACATCTCCATCGACCTTCGAGAAAGATCTAACCACAGACAAAACAGAATTCTCAAGTGACAGTTTACTTCTGAAATTCTATGATAATATTAAATTTTATTTTATAAGACATTGTGTAACCATAAAATGTGAGAGATTAAATATGTCTGTTAATACTTAATTAACATCAAAAATAGTTTTCGAAACCCAATAACAGCGCCATCTCTACAGTATTTTGAAACTCTTGTGCTCCAAGATTCTCACGACAGATTAAGGCCGCATTCCGTATTAGAACATAATCGCTCACAGCGCTGACATCGATAATTGGCGTTCCGAGTAAGATATCACGATAATGACAGCTGAGTTCTGTCAACAATTCGGAACGCTCGTAATCGCACTCACAGTACTCGCTCAACGTCAAAACTTGCATATCATATTTCTTTGTGTATATACCACAAATTTCTTCTTCTTCTTTGTTTAGGTAGCGAACGGTAGCCAGAAGCACAATTTCGAAAATGCCACGTTAGTTTATAGATATGATGCGAGTCAAAACAAAATATCACAACTGTCATTTTTGACAGCGCCCACGGTGATATTAGTAAAAGGCATGGTCGGCGTTATCGCAAGATGGCGCATGTCATGACGTCATCTATGACGATTCAAGACGCAACGTTATCGCGTCCACGTTAATACGGTACGACTGTTGGCACGCTCAAATCGATTACATCGTAACTCGGAATGCAGGGTAAGTCACTTATGATGTCATTTTGAAACGTCACAACCTCGTGAAAACTCTATGCGGCCCAATCTGTCATTTCGAATCATACTCCAGTGTCTGCACTGTACACAATTCTAAATTCAATTTTTTTTTTCAAAACTAATTGTAACGAATTCACACTTCGACACAATTCGAAATTCAAACTGATGCTTAGAGAGCACCACCACAAGGTATTTTTCCGTATCTAGCAGTAAGGTTCCCATTCCATTCTCGATCACAAACTCGTCCGAAAATCCAATAGTAAGGTCCCCCACATTAAAACCCAACCGCGGGTGTTATGAGCCCCCAATATGGTTTCCACAAATCGCTTGTCTGTCTGTCTACACAACAAGTTAATCCCTGTTTAAGGACGAGTTTCACGACAAGTTTTTCACAATTTTGGTTTTGATAAATTGACGCATTCGCTGTCGCGTTTGGGGGATGGTAAAACCACTGAAGAGATTTGGATGTGAGAGAGAGTTGTTGTGTCGTTTGAGTATTTCAGTTGTTATACAATATGATGGGTGTATTTATTTAAGTTTTTGTACAGAATGGATCATATCAGCCTAGTTATTATTATATGCCTGCCTCGTTGGTGTAGTGATCGCAAGCGCTACTGGTTAGCATGATGTTCTGGGTTCAATTCCCAGGTCCTGGAATTTCTCAGTAGTAGCCCGGAGTCTGGATTTGTGTCCGGCGCCCGGTGAGCCTATTGATGGCAATAGGCTCGCCCCCTATTACATGGGACTGAAACATAGCTGGCAAAACGAAAACGGGGGTGGCTACCGAGATTACGACTTATAGAGAAGTATGGGAGAAGCAGACTTGCTGCGCTGGCCCCAAATAACTTGGGAAAAGGGTGAGATAATGATGACAATCATGGCTAAATATACATAGAGAAACTACACTGGCCTGCAAAACTAAGTACCTACTACACTTTTAAAACTTATTTTTTTTCTAAACTATAGAAGTTAGAGATTTAAAATAAAAAACGTTTTATAGCAATTTTTATCTGCTTTCTTTGAAACTGTAGTAAATTATAAATTAGTAAGACTTTTAAATCTAAAAAAACATAAAACAATAAAAATTGCCATTTTTAGCTTAGTGTCTTATAACTCAATTAACATTTACAAGTATGTTTTACATGTTATTTTTTTTTTAATAATTGATATTGCTTCCTCGGGCTCTGCTTACAGCTTTGAGTTGATTTGGCATACCAAACTCGGAGCTGATGTTGGGGAATATTCTCCCATTCTTCTATCAGGGCCACTAACTCTGTGCGACCTTCTGAAGATATGCCAGCCCGTACATGTACACTGCCTCCACTATACTGGACTCTTTCTGAGAAGCAGGCTTGAAGGTATCGCTCACCAGGTGGTCGCCTGTAGACACTTCGCCTTCCATCAGAAAGTGAGAATCAAGACTCATCTGTAAACAAAATTCTTGATCATTCTTCTTGATCCCACTGTATGTGTACATGGGCGTATAGCTCTCGAGTTTAGGGTCACTCGCTGGTCATCGGGGTTTCAGGTTTGCTTCAGCAAGTCTTCTTCTCACTGTACTCTCACTAATGTAGTCCCTTCGGGTCCGAAGAAGCTGTGGCTGGACTTCAACTGCATTTAGGTGGCGATTTCTCAACACAGTGGAAACAATATAACGGTCTCCTCAAATGGTTTCCAGTCTCTTCGTACCTTCGCTTCACCTTCTGGACCGATCGTAACGTCACACCCACCATCCTTGCAGTACGACGCATACGGATGCCTAGTTCCAGAAAAGTCATGATCCTAGCACATTCTTCATGTGAAAGAGGCATGATAAATAAGTTTATGTGATGTTGTCTAACTTAGCTTTTGTAACAAGAACAAAATTTAAAACAAAAATAGAAACAAAAAATGAAAATTCGAAAAGGATTATTTTTGATTTTAAAGTTTATTTCAGCCATTTTTTAAAAGAAGGTTACCGACTATGAAGTTTTTATATACAAAATGAAACTCTTTTTTTCGAGTCCTTTTTGTTTCGAAAAATATTGTGTACTTAAAAAAATATTGCAATTTTAAAAGTGTGATACTTAGTTTTGCATCAGTTTGGCCAGTGTAGTTTGAATTGTAGCATCTTGCACACTTACATTTAATTATATTATTGTAACTGCTGACATCTGACGAAATATGCGTCGGATATCGTCAGTCGCTTATCGCCAGAATGGCCGAGTAGATAATAAAACAATGAATCTTACAGACTCAACAGATGATGCGATAGTGCGTCGAGCATACTAGCGAAGTTACGCATCTTCAGCAGATGTGCGGACTCTTATAGTCCTTTTAAAATAGCCTCTATTAAAGCAGTGATAGCCTAGCTATTGGTGTGACTGTCGGACTCGAGTTTGAACCCACGGCACGATCCTCTGACTTTTTGGATTCATATGCGTATTGTATAACTATCGTTTGCTTCAAAACGGTGAAGGAAAACATTGTGAGAAAACCGGCATGCCTGAGAGAAGAATAGCCTCGAATTGAGTGGTGATACTTACTTTCCCTCTCCAACGTACCTATGTACGTCCGGCGCACTCTGACCCCCGTAGTCAGTGGGTCAGCCCCGCTACAGGAGTATTTATACAGGAGTATATTTTTCTCACGAAGCGACGCGCGCTTTACTTTTGATTAACAACTGTACAAACACGCTGTGAGTGTGTGTGTGTGTAAGCGCAGGAGTTCTCGGTACCGTCCAAAGCACAGGGGAAGTCAGAAGTGTGTATGTGTTATGTGAATCGAATAATCTTCACGTACACATTCACAGCGTGTTTGTACACTTGGTTACAAGTAAAGCGCGTGCCGCTTCGTGGGATAAAAATACTGTACCATCTTGCTGACCGGCTAATATTTTTGACCACGGCATGAATTAATCTTACTTGAGGAGCTCGTGGCTAAATAATAACAGCCGCACAGTCGATCCATCAGGCTAAGCTACGCTTGACTGGGTTGGTCCGTGGATGGGTCTATCTTTACATACCAAGACCTGGCTGTACTTTGTGTATCTTTGACAGTCCTTAGGGGTCGTCAGATTCTCAATCCAACTATTTCTCTTTTTAACATTTTCAATTTTTTTGAACATAATTTAAAAAAGGAAAAACAAAAGAATTAGATATCCGTAAAATATTAAATTAAAATATAAACAACGCAATTGTACATAATCTTATCTATCATTTAATTACTTTACTCTGACAGCTTCGATATTTATTTGTTGAAACGAACTTCAGTTATTAATCAACATTTCTATAGACTGTTTTAGATTTCAAAGAAAAATGGCCGAATTCTAGATTAATTTATTGTGGGTGATTGATTTGAAATGGTCATATTTATAAATCTTCATAATTCTTCTTTTTATTTAATACTAGCTGCGCCTCGCGGTTTCACCCGCATAAGTTTCGATCCCATGGGAATATCGGGATAAAAAGTATCCTATGTGTTAATCCAGGTTATAAAATATCTGTGTGCCAAATTTTATCCAAATCCGTTCATTAGTTTTAGCGTGAAGAAGAGACAAACATACACACTCACAAACTTTCGCCTTTATAATATTAGTGTGATAGTGTGATTAATACGCAACGCAAATATCTAAGCAAGACTCGTTCATCAATCAATCGGCCAAGCCTTTGCTCAACTGGATGCAGCTGAATACCAGTATTTTACAGTGTTGGATCATTCGGTTCCCCACAAAATGGTTGAGCTGGATGGTGCTGATCCACGCGTCATGTTCGTGAACGGGCGCCGTCCGTTGAGACTGGTCATCTCTTATCTGCTAGGGCTTATTTTTAATCTTATATTTTTAATAGTTTTTGTTTATTTTTTACATTCTCACTTATAGAAGCAACAAGAACGATGCACCCGGAATTTTTAATATCTATATTTAAAAAAGTGTCCTTGGAGTTTCTTGCCCGTTCTTCTCTATAGAGATCTACATTTTGGAATGGGTAACTAGCTCCAACTTTCTGACTAACTGACCGACTCTTTGACAGTTCAAAAGTTCCTGTAAATGGTTTAATTGAAATAAATGCTTTGAGTTGAGTTTACATGGAGCGACTGTCTATCTGACCTCAAACTCAACTCAAAGCATTTATTTCAATTAAACCATTTACAGGCACTTTTGAATTATCAAGAAGTCGGTCAGTCAGAAATATGAAGCTAGTTGCCCATTTCAAAGCGTAGTAGGTACCTATGGAGAAGAACGGGCAAGAAACTCCACGGACACTCTTTTAAATCAAAATGGAGATAGGAAATGGTGGGTCCAAATGTAATAAGTTGAGATATGGTCTAAAAAAGTTGTCATATTTTTTATCTTAGAATATTAAAAATCAGCTTAATTCTCAATCTGGAAGCTGAGAAATAAGCGAAAGATAGTTTTAGTGAGATTATCGATTAAGTAATTGAGTAATCGATTACACAATCACAAAAATAAAACTTACTAGGTAATTAACTCAAAGTAATTAAATGCACTATAATTTATATAGGTACAATATAGTGAGTGCATTTAATTACAGTCATATTAATAAATACAATATAACCCGCAGGGCAGCATGTGGCGAGCTGTTGGGCAGGAGCGACCCCACGGACCCTATCTCCCGGGAGAAATCTTGTTCCACATCTCTGGCTTGCCTTTATTGGCCAGCTGGAGTGAACACTGACGAGGAATAGAGCTCCCACCACTTTCTTGCCTTTATTGGCCGGCTTGAGTGGAGATTCGCAAGAGCAAATGTGTTCGGAAGAAGGAAGTATTCCAGTAAGATGCTGGTAGGGATCTTGACCGTACTTCCGGGATTGTCCTGATAGCCGTGGAATACCGCTCCACTCCTTATAAGCACCTCAGGACATGTTGCCCCCTTGTCGCTTCGACACTTTGTGCTAGCGACCGTTTTCGGGGGCCCATTATTGAGTGTCCAAGTCACCCCCTGCCATTTTACCTGTCTATTTTATATAAGATATTGGTCAGGCACTGGGCCATAGTCTTTCCATAGTTCTAGATAACCAGTTCACTTAGCCACCCTAATCAATATCATTGTTTCCATATCTTGCAATAGTCCTGCACTAACCGGGAGTTGTCCTTGGGTGCACTAGATTAGTGCGTACAAGGATAATAGTCGGTTAGTGCCTCGTTTCATTAGACACGTCTAACGGGCCTCTACGAGTTGGCTTCGGCCCCTCGTACGCCTTCCAAAGGTCCGGTACCCTAGGGTCCCGAGAAATATCAAAGGAATTTAATAAAATATTAATTAATTACTGAAAAACCAATATAATAACTGTAAATTTCATAATCAGTGTTATATTTTTAGTATAAGTCACTGGCATGAAAGCTGACAGACATCTGTTGCCGATTGCTTCTTGGTTGCTCAATCGTTTCATGTTTTTTCGATGCATTTTGAGTTTTTTCCCGATTATTTTTAATTTTCAACGACCGCTGCTTTGTCTGCTGTTACGGATTCTGACCTTGACTACCTTGTACGACCCTTGCTTTCACACTGGACACCGAATATCGCTCACACGTTTGACTTGGAATTGTTATTTTAGATTTTACCGCCGCCTGAATTTGGAGTGGATATTTTTGAAATTATGGATCGCGAGGGACTGATAAGTTTAAATCTATTCATTCAAACCATTTTCATCTCGTTACAATCAGGCCTAAGATTGTATGTAATCGTTTCCGTCTCCTTTCATACAAAATATTGGTTACATCATTCATGTTGAACAACATGAATGTTGTGGTGTGTTGTAATGTTGTGATGTTATGCATGTGAGAACAAAGTAGAAAGACGTGCACGTTCGTAAAAGCGTCTGTAATAAAAAGAAAAAAACAAAGAAACATTCAAAAATGTAAAATAAGCCATGGCAGCTAAGAGATGACCAGTCCCAACTGACGGCGCCCATTCACGAACATGACGCATGGATCAGCACCATTCAGCTCAACCATTTTCAAGGGAGCTAAATGAACCAACACACGCGCCATCATCAGCGAGACATCTGAGTGAGCATGACATACTCACAGCCGCCAGGGCACATTCAAGTCAATGAAATACATATAACCCGATAAATGGTAGCTCTTTAGTACCTAAATAGTACTCACACCTATGCTACTCGTATGCAATTATATCACAAAGGAGATTGAGTTAATACAATACAAAGATGGTCTTACAATCTTCAGCAGCTCCAACAGTATTTTCAAAATGTTAATTAATTAGTTGTGGTTGTGGAGCAGGACCAGCAATGAGCCAAGCATTTTTATAAGTGACGTAATCGTCAACCCTGGTCCTGAGTAGCATGGTACTCCTTGGTAAGTGTGGTTGGCAGACTGATAAGGTACTAATGAATAGCTATAAAATAAAATAACCCTTGATGAGGACCAGTAAAAAATCTTCATGTTAAAATTGAATGTAAAATATTTCTTCCATTTTCCCGTTGTCAAAGTAACAAACAGAAAACCGAATATCACTGACAACAGACAAAAAATAAAAGCACCATTTAAAATCCAGAAATTTCAGATGTAGCAACACACATACATACATAACTACCCACTAGATACAATTATTCGTCTACCACTAACTATATATACGTACAGAAAGAGTGAGAGAGATGGACATATACAAAATGTAACGGGACTGAAGGAGAGAGAGGATGTCGTAGTTTCATATTGTCCTCATCTCAATATTGAGATTAAAAGTGACGCTTGGCTTGGCGCAAATTATTAGACGTAGGGTCAGCAAAAACGGGTGATGTAAATATTATCATAATTATTATTATGTGGGTAGTTTCGTTTTATGTTGGCGCAAAAAGTGGGTTGTCGTATTTTGTAATGGGTAGGGATGTAATGTGGCCTAATGAGATTTGTTAGACAAACCTTTAGTTGTCAAAAGCAAAGTTTAAGGGTACGCTAGTCGACGGTTCGAACTTGTTGGTGGGCGAGACTAATATGCATGCTAATTAGTCAAATTATTTATTTAGTATTTATTTATCTTGTTTTTATTTATTGTATCTATATTTATTAATTTATTTGGTGAAATAGATGATGATTTATAAAGAAAACGAGCGCGTAACATTTCATGAACACACCTTTGGGCGTATAGATATTATGAAAAAACTACTGGATGTATTTACTCAAAATAAAATTATTTGAACTCTTGTATAAATTATCTATCCCTGAATTGTTTATATTTTGCCATTTTCTTACTACATAAGTTATTTATTTACGCTCAAAGACGAGTTAAAATTAGTGTTGAAATATGGAAGTTGCGACGCTCATAACTTCCACAACAACTTTTTATTCCAATTCTGCTTCTATGTATGGCTAGATAATGACAAGACAAATTGATATCATTCTTATTTTTGAAGGTACACCGTCAAACAGCCGAGTAATCACCATATTACGTTTGTATGGAAGAATGACCAACTAGCGTGCCCTTAAAGATTATTTAAACCGTTGTTTTTTTTTATGTGTAACATGTTTCCTCTTGCTTTCCTGCAATCAAAATCTAAAGAAAAAAAATCAAATCTGTGGAAATGATTTCGTGAAAAGGGACGGAAGTATTTCACTGGATTCCGGGAAAAAGCGCGCGCTATTTGATTTGACCAATGAGCGCGCGCGGTGCTAGAGATGGCTGTCGAAGACCTTGACGAGGCCCCGCCCCTTTAATGTTGCTTATTACCAAGGTGAGATGTCAGATTTTACACATCTTGTGTGACTATACTGTAAGGCTCGAAGTGAAAACTTCTTTAGGCGCACTTTGAGCTCTTTCTGACCAGTGAACGAAACTGAACCATCACTCCGACAACACTCTGACCTGCGAGATAGAGTCACATCGCTGAACAATAACGACAGGATTATTTATTTAACTGAACTAAACCAAGATTCTATCAAGGCCTCAAGTCTGCTGTTACAAAAGTGTCAGAATGGTCTATCATTGTTTTCATAATTGTTGATTTTGGCAAGTTTGGTAATCTGCTAACATATTGGCGTCATTATGACTTTCCAATAGTCAGCCACTAACACTCCATTGAGAGAAATGGCATCTATTGGTAATCTCATACATAATGAAAAATTAATGACTGACTTAGGCGGTAATCTGCAAAAATTTTGACAGTTCCTTTGATCAGTGACCTGACCGAGAGCGTCATTGTGCAGTCATTTCTTTTAATTCGTTACGAGTATCGTGTTTGTGGAATACAATGATCAACCAATGATCGACCATTATGAATTTAGCAGATTACGAACTTTTAGCAAAATGACAATGAGATCGTGTTGGAATGACGAATTTATAAAAATAGCAGACTTGGGCCCCTGGTACTATGATAAAATGAACACTACACTGCTGCAGCTTATAATGTTACCACACTCCTGGGTCACAGGTCTCCTCTTAATGAGAGGGAGTTGCCCGCAATCCACCACGCGGGCCCAGTGCGGGTTGGTAGATATCACTTGTTGTCTTCGAATTTTTTGTTCCAGAACACACCGGTGTCCTCACGATGATTTCCTATACCGTCTTGAAAGAAGTTGATGATGAATAATTAAAGTAAAGCGCCTGTCTGGCTTCGAACCTACGATCTAGAACTCGTAAGTCGCGGTCGTTACCACCAGGCCACCACTGCTCTCAAATACAGAAGAAGAAGCCTATTGGTCAATACTTTTTTGTACAACAATATTATTTGAGAAATGGTTGATGACTGCCCCGTTGGAATAAGATCCCGGGGAGCTCCCAGATCGGGCGAAGTGTTATAAGGTTTATCCATCTGTAATTTCTCAGTACTAACCCAGAGTAGGATTTGTGCCCGGTTGATGGCAATAGATTTGCCCCCTATTACATGGGACCTAAAAACAACTCGCGAAATGTGGGGGTACTGTACACCTCTGCTTAACTTTTTAGGGAATATAGGCGTAATGTTATGTTATGAGATACTTCATAAATAACAGTGGCTACTAGGAAAGAGTGTGCAATAATAACACTCTCCTAGTTCTGTAGATTTAAGAAAAACCTATTGAGCTGTGCTACTTATAAGTACCAAAGTGTCATACCAAATAAAATCAAACCAAACCTACACTTGAAAAAGATAAGAAAGAGCTCAGACACTCTACCACTCAATAATATTTAAAAATTAATTCCCCCTTTCTCTGCTGACGCTACCGAGTCAGAGCTCACTTCACTGAAACGTAGCACTGCAGGCGACGTTTTTGCGCACCGTACCTCTGACACAGACACCTTTTTATGTAAAGACGGAGACAAGATATAGAGGATTACTAGATAAGGTCTTGTTTTTAGCAAATTAAGGTTTAGATTTTATAATTGGATTTTAAAATTATTTTTTTTCTTGAAAGTACTAGAAGATAATATAGTTAAAGACTAGCTGCTGCCCGCGGCTCCGCCTGCGTGGATCCTAATACTTATTCCTTATAACATCAGCTGCCTGTCAGTGAAAATCCCTTCAAAATCGGTCTTGACGTTTCGGATATTAGCGAGGTCGCAAACAGACAGACAGTTTTTTTACCGTATATACTCTCATATGCATTTAGTAAAAAGCTGTTCTTTTTACCCGACTACGGCGAAGCAAAAAGGAGGGTTATAATTTTGACCGGTATGTATAAATTAATGTATGTTCATCGGTTACCTTATAACTTCTAAACTCCTAATTTGACAAATGAGGTATCGTTGGAAGCGTCTTGATCGTCCGCTGGTCAAAGGCTGTGGCGTCACATTAAATTCAATTTGGCGCGCTCTAGAGGACATAAATTCATGAACTATATTTTTTTATTAAATTAGATTTGTTACAGCTGTACTGGCAATCATGTCATTTTTTCTTTTAAAAGAGTAATCGTGGAGTTTCTAGCCGTTCTTCTCCATAGGAAACGACCAACTGGAACCGTGCACCTAGCTTCTAACGTTTTATAAGTGCCCTTGTAGGTTTATGTGAAAAAAAATATTTTGAATTTTAAACTAAACTTTTTTTTTTTATTATGCCATGTTGGGTACCAAATGAAAGGACTTGACGGGCACATTTCAAATAATATATTATAACCACAAAATAATTTAAATAAAAATAAAAGTTTTAATAACGATAAAAAGTCAACTAAAAAGGTATGAGTAACAAGACATCACATACAGACGAATTAAAATCTAGAGTCACAATTATGAGGGAATAAATCGAATAGATTACGTTTTTCGCTGTCGTAGTTGTTAGTTCTTATAACTTTTAATTTTATGGCATTACAAACAGACACTTTAATTGTATTTATTTGTTTGTTCAGATATAATTTAATAATAATGTGGACGTACCTACAGTTAGACATAATTATCGTGTAACTGTAAAAATCTCATGGTTTGGCAAGTAAAGTAAAACAGTTAACGAATTATTTTACGAATCTCTAAGGGGGCTGTAAAAAACGGGGAAATTAAGTCCAAAGGTTGAGCACTTACTTGATAAACCAACACAGCACAATCGCCACATTCATAGCCAATTTATTATAGTGATTATTATTATGCCAAAATGAATAGAATAGAAAACATTTATTCGACACAGACACAACACAACAGCAACAAACACATAAAAAAGAGAACAAAAAACATAACAATAAAATTGCAGAAAAATTTTGCTGAGCGTGTCCATACCGAAAGGGTTACCATATCAACATTTCAAATGACGACTAATTAAAAGCTTTTCGTACTTAAGTGGCAGTGGGAAGGGCACATTGCTCGATTGTCCGGTTAAGTAGTCATCACCTCAGAGGTGAGCTACGAGATGCCCTAGTCAAAAAAAAGGCACATTGCTCGCAGAACAGATGGCCGATGGGGCCGAAAGGTTCTGGAGTGGCGACCGCGTACCGGAAGACGTAGCGTTGGAAGGGTTCCCACAAGGTGGACCGATGATTTTGTGAAGGCCGCAGGAATCCGCTGGATGCGGGAAGCACAGAATCGGTTGAAGAGGCGGTGCTTGGGGGAGGCCAATGTCCAGCAGTGGACGTCTTTCGGCTGAAATGATGAAAGCTATTAGGTATTTCATTAAGCTACCCTTCAGCGTCGGTGCCAGCCAGGGTGATTATTTATTAATATTTTATCTCTGTGTGTGCAATAGCAGCACACCTATTCCATAATATTCAAATCCTTGTTACCAATTGATGTTATTTCCACAAACAAATATCAACATTACATTAGTGTACTAATGCAATAAAGAATTGAGTATTGAGTATTGAGTGTATATTCAAGATAGTTAATTGATTCAGGCGTGACCTTTCGGAAATCCATTATAAAATACAATAGCAGAATAGGTTAGCTATTCTGCTTAACTATTCCTAAAGAGAAATCGACAAGTGTTTCACCTCTCAACGAGGCATCCTCAGTATAACGATTGACTTCTCATTGAGAGGTGAAACACGTGTCGATTTGATACAGGGTTTCTTTATGACTCTTTAGGAATATTTAAGCGGATTAGGTTACTAAATATATCTACGTCTATTGTATTTTTTTGTGTATATTCAGTGATAATCTAATTTTTTGAAGTTGTAGAGCAATCTGAACTTTATGTTTGGGCTCAAAGATATTGTTTGCGCCGTTCTTACGCCTGATGGTTTTATCATACCACCATGTTGTATGTTCAAGTGGTGCTATGAATAATTTTGTAATTCCTTTTTTTTTACTTACACCCGCACACTTTTGTCACTTTTTTCTTTGGTTACTAAGAACACGGCTGCGTCGATACCTATTCGTAATTGTTTCCAAAATCCGAGCTGTTTGGTAAAGAAGCTTTTTTTTTTTTTTTTTGGTTGGAAATCATCAAATGACGTCTCCCGCTCTGGGTGGGGCGGGAGGGCGTGTCAGACTCTTACTGACTAAAACCCACCCGTGTTCCTTCTCTTGCCTGTGCAATGCCAGGGGGCCACGGTATCCCTTTCGGACTTTCCCGCAACCCCGGCAGGCAATGTTCTCATTGGACCCCTTCACTCGCTGACACTCTTTGAGGCGCGCGTGGAACACAACGCGCCGTCGACCCGGGCTTGGTCCTTACCGGACGGCGAGCTACCCATTGCTCACCGTCCGCAAGCCCGCGCCTACGGTGGCCGGGAATCCGCGATCGATTCCCGACGCCCGGGGCGTCTCCTCCTGCGGCGGCTAGGGGCGTGAGGGCGCGAAATTTGCCTCTCCCTCACGCGCTCCGCCTCCTCCTTCGCGAGCATTACTGCTTCGCAGAAGGAGGTGACGGCCTCCCATGCCCTCTCGCTCCGTACCATGGCCTGGACCAGGGCCGGACGCGAGAGATCCCCGCCACCGATCGCCTCCGCGAGGACACGGCGGTGCTCTGCCCAAGCCGGGCATACCTCCACCGTATGCTCCACCGTGTCCTCCGGGCGATCCACGCAGTGATGACACCCGGGCGTTTCCTCCCGCCTTATCCGAAACAGGTACCTCCCGAAACAGCCGTGTCCGGTGAGGACCTGCGTCAGGCGGAAGGTGAGGACGCCGTGGCGCCTCTCCAGCCACTCCTCAAAGAGGGGACTTATCGCCGCAATAGTGGCGTGCCCAGCACTGGGTTGCGACAATCGCACTCTCCATGCCGCCATGAGATCCCGTCGGAGCTCTGTCCGCTGTGCCGCGATTTCTCGCGGCATCGGAGTCAAGCCCCGGCGTTTCGCCTCCTCGCGCCACTCCCAAATATGCGCGAGGACTTTTGCCTCCAGATCCCATGGCGGCAATCCGGCAAGGATGCTCGCCGCCTCACCGGAGACCGTGCGGTATCGCCGGACCAGCCGGGTGGCCATGACCCTCTGGGACGCGTTCAACCTGCGGGCAGGCCGCCGCCTCAACGAATGCGATCCCCGCGTATAGCCTCCGGCAGGAGGCGTTTGGACCCCCTAGATTGGGCAGGAGCCGCTTCAAGGCAGCCCCGGCCCGCTCCAGTCTGGGAGCCAAACGTCGGAAATGCTCCACGAAGTTCCACCGACTGTCGAGGACGAGTCCCAAGTACTTCATCGTCGACTCGACGCCGATGTGAACCCCTCCTACCGTTATTTGGGAACCCGACGGTTTGGTAAAGAAGCTGAGGTTTTTAATTTATAAATCTTCCAAATGTCCACTATCAGACAGATATTTTTCCACAGACACATAATTTGGAAACTAAATTGCGGACGCACTTTAGGTACGTTTACAAGCGAAATAAAACAAGGCTGCTGCGTCTGACTTTGGCAAAGTAAATATGCTTGGATCAGACATTGTCCTGCATCGCTTCGCATCTTCACTGTGTTACAACTGGTCTAAGTTCATCAATGGACATCCTAAAGCTGTCTTATGGCGCTCCATACGGCAGAAGTCACACAAACCATGCATCGCGCAAGCAGCGTTGTCGCGATTAACAAATATTGAACATGAACAAACATCGAGCAGTAGTCTACCAGACATAACTCCCGTCTGGTCGGAGGATCCTCCCTTTTCACTGGAGGATGAGGAACTTTTCACCTTGTTCTTCGTACCTCTAAAGCCTCATCTAGTAAACGTAACATCCATCTTGCATTGGAACACCGAGAATACGTCTTTCTTTGCCTCTGTTTGACTATTTACTAGCTTTGAATACGACTGTTGTTAATATCATTCCGAGTACTCTGTATACCGTGTAAATATAACGATATATGGAAGATCTTTCATTTGTTGTTAGGGGCAGCTTCGCTTATATTACGTAAACATGGATCCATTGTTATTGATATTATGTTTGTAAGTAAAGGAATGTTCTTTTTAGGGTTCTCAGTACCTTGAAAGGAAAAAACGGAACCCTTATCGGATCATTTCACTGTCCGTCTGTCTGTCTGTTAAGGCCCTTTTTCTCAAGAGCGCGTGGAGGTATAAAGTTTTAATTATTATTAATATCATAAACTTCGGTCTACGGTCTGGAGTTCTAAAAAAAATAAGCTTCTAAGTCAACGCAATAAAAAAATACGGTCATTTAAATGCGATATACTTTGATACCCGCAAATAAATCAAAACCCCGTTGACCTAGAATCATTTTTGGCAAGAAGCAAGGTCTCACAGCACAAGTAAAGGAAAAACTCCGAAAATCGTTAATCTGTAGTTTTATCACATACAAATATATTTTATTTGCGATTACAACTTACATTTGCAGTTGGAGAATTGACTAAATTCAAATTCAAAATATTTTATTTCACATAAACCTATTTTTTTTATTTTTTTTTATTTTACGATGTATTTGCTCTTGACTCTAGTCTAGGTCAGAGGTGACAGAGACAAAGTCGACGGTGGAATGAGCTTACCCAGAAGAAGCCTGTTCACTCTTACTTTGAATATATTAGGGTTGTATGCGTTCGGAAACACAGACGCAGGCAGAGAGTTCCACTCCTTTGCTGTGCGCATTATTAAAGACGTTTGAAAACGCTTAGTGCGAGTTGGTGGAATATCAACTAGGTAGGGATGGTAACCTGCAGTGCGTCTAGATGCCCGATGGTAGAAGGGGGCGGTGGAATATGGTCGTGGAGTTCATGGGCACACTCGCCGAAGTACAATCTGTAGAAGACCGACAAGGAGGAAACCGACTTGGCACTTATGAAACGCCAGAAGCTAGGTGCACGGTTCCAATTGGTCGTTTCCTATTGAGAAGAGCCGGCAAGAAACTCCACGGTTATTCTTTTTAAAATAATTGGCTTTTACAATATTTTCAAATTAATGTGTTAATAGCTATGGGAGGACAGTGTAGGCCTTTCAAAAAATACCTGGTACTTAACAAAATTGAAATTGACAAATTTACAGTCCACTAAGCCAACAATGTTCTCACATTCACAAAATAGAAAATAATCTAAATAGAAGTTTTTATTATTAAACGTGCGTATGTTATTATTTATCCAACGTGCTTACGCAATTTTTATAATGACTAAAAGTATATGATCTACTGCGGTAAACAAAATCAGAAAAATGTATGATATTCTTCAGGGTATAAGCTAGGAATATAGTGTGTTGAAAACATAACAGAACTAATTTGATACGATAGAAAAAAATCACGAAGAAACCTCTAAAAAATTATTTTAACGATTATAAATCATATTAATATACATGAAGTCATTCAAATTTGTCAGATTATTCTACAAGCAACATATTAGCGTAATAGTGTTTTAATTTTTTTAAGAAAAAAAAAATTGTTTGTCAATATAAATAGTTTTTTTGTAAATACATAGATACCTGCGTTGTCATCGCGCTTCTCTTTCTTTTCTATGCAGTCTGACAGTGACCGCGGTTTAGCTGTTGTCAGCCTCTTAAACGAAATTGCATGATTGCCATTACAACCGTAACAAATCTGAATTATTGTACCTATACCTTTGGGAGAACATTTTTTCAACAACATGATGCTCCAAGGTCTAAAACTAAAGTAAAATCCAACCTTTGTTCAGGCATACTATTCTATCAACGACTACTTAAATGATAAGAATAGTTGGTCGCTGTGATTGGCTCAAGACAATGTTTATGTTCTTTCTCCAGAATTAGCCTACCTACTGACAGGTTATATTTATTATAAGCTTAGGTAAACTGTTCATTTTATTTGACTTTCTAAGTCAATGTATTTTAATTTTATAAATTTTTTGTTGACATAATCTACTCATTAGAAAGATTTTCATGAGTTGTATTGCAATATGTGGTTAGCTAGCGACCTCGACAAATTGATCATATAATAATTTTTTTTTTTCCTGAAAAACCGGCAGCCAGTTCGTCATGCTCCCTTAGATGTCACTGCTTGCGGTAGCGTCGGGGGTCAGGTTGCCTCCTTCCCTGAAATATGGCGAGGGGGGTAATGGCTGATCTTTGCGTTAAGCTCGTGAACGGGTGCTGCTTGTGGTGACTGGTCGTCTTGCTGATCATGGTTTTTTATTGTTATTAGTAATTAACTGTTTTTTTTATTTTACCTCGATGGTCCTAGTTTATTACGAGGAGCTCGTGGCTAAGTAGTAACTGCCGCACGGGTCGATCCGTCAGGTTAAGCTACGCTTGCCGGGGTTGGTCTGTGGATGGGTGACCATCTTTACATACCGAGACTCCTCCGTGCCTCGGAAAGCATGTTAAGCCGTTGGTCCCGGTTGTCATTCGTGGATCTTTGACAGTCGTTACGGGTCGTCAGAAGCCCGAAAGTCTGACAACCAGTCTTACCAAGGGGTATCGTATTACCCAGTTACTGGGTTGTGGAGGTCAGATAGGCAGTCGCTCCATGTAAAATACTGGTATTCAGCTGCATCCGGTTAGACTGGAAGCCGACCCCAATATAGTTGGGAAAAGGCTAGGCAGATTGATTGGTCCTAGTTTATCAATTATAACTTCTAGTTACAGCTATATGTAAGCGGGCACGCCCTTTATGCCTGGAGGCTTTATTTCCTTATTTAGATATTGTTTACGTTTAGTTATTTTTATTTCTGCTTGAGTATAGATCTCGATGTTTTTGGTTGGTATATTGGCGTGTGCTAGCTGTCATATGGCTATTAATTTATAATTTAATGTTTTGTGTTGCGTTATGTAAATTATTTTGCATAAGTACTTATTGTGTATAATCAAGTTTTTCTAACTGAACAGACAGCTGTGCTGCTGGGGAGTTTGTTGCGCCACTTCTTCTTCCCAGCGAAAGCACTAGGAAGTGGTGAAGGGTGGGCGTTTTGTGGGACTGTCTTATGTAACTTTGACGTTCGAAAAGTGCTGATTCTCAGCCTAGTTTGAATAAATGACTTTTGAATTTTAATTTTAATAGTCAAAAAAAATGCAAATCTTTGGGTTCATGCGTTTTATCGAGTCTGGTTAATAAACCACGCTGGGATCGGTGCATTTCATTCATTCGTTTATACAAAGTTTAGTTTGTTCTTGGGGTCAATTCATTCCAACTACGGAACCCTTCATTGTGCGTGGTCCGACTCGCACTTAGCCGGTTTTTTTTAGATCCTCGATGACCTAACCGAGGACTGCGAATGTTCGAGTGTATTTCACAGAACTCTACTACAGTAACAGTTGTTTTATTTATTTTTACAGATAAATAATAATATTAAATTATTAATAATAATAATATTAATTAATAAAGTTTATTCATCAAAAAGTAACAATACAATGTGACACATGCGGTGAGCCACAAACTAAGCGTCGCTTGTATTTTGTGGCTCTGGAGTGCGAATTTTCCAAAGTTATAAAGGCCACATTACAGTTTGAGGATATTACATAATTATTACACATTTTCCATATACAAAAGATGAGCGAAAATATAATTAAACATTCGTGCGATTCTGAACTCTGAACACAAAATAAAAAAAATAGCAATGGTTAACGTTGGGCTTGAGCTGTGGTAGATGGCAGGCACATGGAATTAATAAATATGTTGAACTATAGATGTATTATTTAGAACCAACGTTATATATATGTGTTGAAAATTATAGATTTTTTTTCCAACGTGGGATATCTTTTGTACGAGGAATTAAATTGACGTTTGTAAATTTTTGTATGGAATAACTATCAAAATTACTCTTCAAATGGAATCGAATCGAATCTTCTATCCTACAGAGGTAGAATTTGTTTATTTGTAACTTTGTATTTAAGGGGTAAAAAATATGACAGCTATAAAACACTTATCAATACGTATCTTCATTCATGTTTTAACAAACTTGGAGGAAATTTGCGACCGGCACTGGACAATAGTGTACGTGCACTTAGCAGCCAACATGCGACTGTCTATCTAGACATATTTATATCTTTGCAACATACCTATAGGTCCTCCAAACCAGTTACCGGACACTCAATGGTGCGTAATACGCTAGGTAACTAATACATAGTTAATACACTGAAGCCTAGTTAGTCTAATTGGCTTCCAATCGGGCCTCAACGTCCAATAATCTAGATTCTGAGCTTGTCCTAATTACTTAAGTACTGTGAGGACTCGGGAATTGTCAGCAGAAGGTCCAAATCACTGGAATTTGCTGGGCGTAAATTAATGTTGAATAGTAGTCACGATATACGAGACTATACAAGGGTCAAGATATCCGACTTCCCAATTTCCCAGAATAATAAGTAAGTTCTAGATTTTAACTAGATTTAATTTTTTTACAGAGCGGTGGTGGCGTAGTGGCAACGGCCCCGACTTAAGCTTCGTTCAGACTAGCGCGACGCGACACCGGCTATTGTTATTCCGTGAAGTTTTCTTAGAAATTGTATTGTTCGAGTCGCGTCGCGCCGTCGCGTCGCGCTGGTCTGCACGAGCCGTTACGAGGTGGAGGTCGAGAGTTTGAACCCAGGCAGGCGTTTTACTTTATGTAAATTATTTCATCACCACTGCTCTCAAAACGGTGAAGGAAAACATCGTGAGGAAACCGTCATGTCCTAGAACCATAAATTCGAAGACATGTGACATATCTACCAACCCGCACTGGGCCCGCGTGGTGGATTACAGCCCACTACCTTTCGAAGAAGAAGGTTGCCGCGGTCGGTTCGTGAACGGGTAACCATCCATTACATATTCGGAAAGCAAGTTAAGCCGTTGGTCCCGGCTGTCATTCGTAGATCTTGGACATTCGCTACGAGTAGTAAGAAGCCCATAGAAGTCTGACAACCAGTCTCACCAAAGCGTATCGTGTTACCCAGTAACTGGGTTGTGGAGGTCAGATAGGCAGCCACTCCTTGTAAAATCCTGATGTTCAGCTGCACCCTATCAAACTGGAAGCCGACACCAACATAGTTGGGAAAAGGCTAGGCGGATGGATTGGCTTAGTTAAAATGAGACATTCTTTTCAGGTGTCTCCGGGATGCCACTTTAGAGGTATGAGGAACAGGGTGTAAAGTTCACTCATCCACCATAGAAAAGGGAGGATCCTCCGACCAGACGGGTGTTGTGTCTGGCGGGCCGACTGCCCGACTGTTGACGTCGGATAGTCTTATATATTATGTCGTTCGCGCGGTAAACTCTAATTGCGCGATGCAGGATTTGTGTGACGTCATGTCTTTGATGCGTAGTTCGTATGTGGCGGTGTAACAGCTACACGACAAATAAAAAATAAAATTGTTTTACTGTCGCCAGTTAAACACTCATCTTATCTTAGAGTAATCTAACATTATGCATCCTATTAATGTATTGCACAGAAGGTACTGCTACTGATTCCCAAGCTAAGCTTGAGCTTGTATTATGGGAAAAAGTGTTCAACCGCAGAAAGTATCACTTAATAAAATACGAATACATTGGTTTGAATGTCGCTACAGTAAATTTACAATATTCTTATGATAGTTTTCGGTAATTCTTATTCTATAATCTAATTTTTCAACCGACTTCAAAAAGGAGTAGGTTCTCAATTCGGTTGTTTGTTTTTTTTTGTATGTTTGTTACGTGATTACTCCGTCAATTATGAATTGAGTTTGATGATCCTTTTTGTGTTTGGTAGGACATACTTCAGAAGTGGTCCCATATAAGTTTGGTCAAATTCTGATGAATGGGGTTTTTGAGTTAGCTTCAATAATACGTATTTTTCCCACCTAGTATATGTGGACGATGTTCTAATAGTTCCTGTCACTGTAATTTACATAGCAGGTAGTGGTATTCAAATATTGTGGGGGGTTTGTCCAGGTACCACAACTAAAAAGTGAAAAATAAAAACTTTTTACAAAAAATAAAATCGTATTCCAAAAAAACTTTTTTTTGTAAAAAACTTTTTTTTGGTAAAAAGTTTTTTATTTTATTTAAGTTTAACACATGTGTGTGTGTGTGTACGGTGTAACACGCAACTAAACGTGCTGATGTTGAACGCTCAGTGTAGGTATTTTCAGTTCAGACATACTGTAATTATTAAAAAAACCGGCCAAGTGCGAGTCGGACTCGCATGCGAAGGGTTCCGTAACACCATAAAATATTTAGCAAAAAAACGCCGAAACAAACACGTTTCTTCCGTTTAATTTTTACTTTATTATATTTTATTTTTTTGTAATAGCGGCAATAGAAATACTCAATCTGTGAAAACTTCAACTGTCTACCTATTGCGGTTCATGACATACAGCTCGCTGAGAGACAGACGGGTGGACAACAAAGGCTTCGGTTCCTTTTGGCACCCTTGGGTTCGGAATCCTAATTATATTCTGTATCTGGAGTTGGTTTTCTGTCCGTACCTGCCTATTTCCGATCACCGAATCCCGAATCCCGATAGGCCGAAATTTAATTTCTTATCGGAGCTTATAAGTGGTAATTACGTAATCTTGAAATCGATCCTGGTCTTAAAAAATACGGCCTTTCCTTTTACTACAAAGGTTAGAAAAGTGTTTGTCTCAGCAAATTTTAGCTATAAAAATGGTTGAACGTACACGACTCACGTTTAATTGTCATGGGTTTATGTCGAATATACAGAACCACGTAAACAATATACACAATCCTTACATATTCCTTTAGCTTTGTCCACGTTCATAAATCATCGAGGGTGATGATGATAAATGATATTTATTTCCGTAAATTGGTTCCAAAAAAACACTTTTACACGTCAAAATTTTTTTGTTGTTGTTTAAAACTAGATTAGTTCGGTGTTTCCTATCTGGTTACTCTGAGAAGAAAACTGAAAAACGACGCTATTCCTTTGTTATCTTTTTAAATGTCCTTTAATTAACGGATTATCATTTCAATACCGGATTGTCATGAAATTATGACATCGTTTTATCACCAGGGTGCATTGTGGTCAACATCGGCCTAATGTTTACTAGTAATCACATTAATGCTTCTTGTACATAATACAGCTATCTAATTACGAAACTTATTTTCGTAAACGATTACGACTAATCTGTTTCATTTTGACAGTTCAACAACATTCATTGCGTTATTTACGTTGCTCTGCAGTTTTTTTTTTTCGAACTTACGGAGCAATGTATTAGCAATCTGTTTCAAAACGATTCAGATTCGGATTGATTGTGCATTACGTAATTAGGGTACAGGTGATCCAAATACAGACGTCATAAAAACAATGGATTGCTCATGCCTTTTCTGAATAACTTGCAGGAATGTTAGGAAGTTTATTATTTTGCGTATGAAAACGAAAACAAAAAAGATATAAATTTTTGAAGCTCCATGGGCAGAAATCTCTAGAAAATTATTAAAAGAAAATATTATATAAATAGAAAACTAAAAAAAAAAAATGGCAATTTGGACTACCCTGTTTAGATGCCAGAGAAATAAGATGGCTGCTAACGTCTTAGGCGTCAATGCCCCCAGTTACACTTTATTTTTTATTTTTAATAACAATTTTGCTATTGCCTTCGTAAAAAAGGAGGAGGTTCTCAATTAGTCTGTTGTGGTTTCATCAAATAAGGATTTTTTAAATCGTAAAACAATCTTCTTTCATTTGGTAGAGGAAGCTTACCCGGTGATCCCATATAAATTTTTGTAACATTGCTTGGGTAGTTTTTGAGTTAACTTAATTTTTTTCCAATGTTGACGATGTTATAATAAATTCCTGTCACTGTTATTTTTAAAGCAAGCAGTGGTATACGAATTTGTGTTGGGTTGGTACCACAGCTAAAAAATGAATAGTAAAAACTTGTTTACAAAAATATAAAAACTGCCGCACAAAAGAAACACTACAAAGTGAAAAATAACTTTAATATCGGAAGTCGGTGGCAAAAAACCAAAATACAAAACCAAAGACACCGACTTCCGATATTTAAAGTTATTTTTCACTTTGTAGTGTTTCTTTTGTGCGGCAGTTTTTATATTTTTGTAAACAAGTTTTTTCACAAGTCCGTGGTTTTATCTCTCCCAGATAATACGTATCTCAAGAATCAAACCCAAGAATATAATTTCACAGCTTCTTAAGTCGGTACGAAGTATATTACGAGAATAGCTCATTTGCTCTAGTTGAAATATGTGAGCCAGTCAGCAAGGCGGTAACCGTTCGTATACTTAAGTATCACTACTCGGGTATTTCATATCTACCCAGCTTCCCTAAACCAATAAAAAGATAAATTCCCTTCCCCAAACTTTAGTCGTAAATTCTTTTAAACCTCTTTTAATTCCTCGGCACAAAGTTTATTGGTGTTGCCCATCTTAATATATCTAGCCTTACATTTCGGTATTGCCTTACTTAATATTGTATGGACCGCGTAGTCTGCTGGTCACGTTCGTGCCATTAGAGGAAAAAGTTCTGTGGACATGCGTGGGTGGTGTACAGGTATATAAAAAGATACACAGGTACTGAAATGTGGAATCAGCGGGGCAATTGGAATACAGGTACACTCTTACAGTGGCAATGGCTTTCATTTAGACAGCTCAACAACATTCATTGCGTTATTTACTCAAATCGCCTCAACTTGCTGTTAACCAGTGAACCTGCTTACTGTATTACCTGGACAATCATTATTTTCTATTTCTGTTGTTGAACAGACAAATATTTCGAACATTATACATTGTGTAAAAAAACCTTGTTCGATCCGAGAGGGTGTTGTTAAGTATCGTAAAGAGAGTCTGTTTATGTGGTAGTAATCTTATTCTAGGTGCGTTGTCTTCACATATAATTATATAATTAGTGTATACAAGATATAATGATTTTTTTTTAAAGAGTAACGGTGGAGTTTCTTGCCCATTCTTCTCCATACGAAATCTACCTTTTGGAATGGGCGAGTAGAATCAGTTATTATTATTTTTTGTAAAGTTTGACGTTCAAAAGTGCCTTTTTAGTGCCTAATTGAAATAAATTATTTGACTTTTTTTGACTTTTGGTAATTATCAAGAAAAAGAAAAAAAAAACCCCCCACTTTTTTTTTCAAAGGGGGATTTACCGGGTAATCCATGGGGCACGGGTGACTGTCGTTTAGCGTGTGTCTACAAGTCATAACTTATGACCCCTGTTGATAATTTGTTGGGATAATTTTGGTAGGTACTAAAGACGGGAATTGTAAATAGCAATAACTTTTATATATTTTCAATAATAATAACATTTTTTATTATTTTTTGGTAATGCTATTACAGAAACTATGTGCCCTTTTCTTATATCTTTATTTTTTAAAGCAGTGGTATTTATAATTACCACTCAAAATCATTCAGATTGTGATTGGAAAGTGAGATACACAATTAGGGTGCTCGTTAGACTGGATATCATAATATAATCACGACTGTATTTCTGTGGGCAAAAGCGTAGGCAGAGACGTAGGTGGAGGTATTAGGTAGTACACTCACATTTTGACAGTAATGAAATCTCATGAATAGAAGGCCTATTTCCGTCAACTGAGCATATATATGAATATATGCTCAGTTAACGGACATTTTGAACTGGATGGGAAAAGGGTCGTCCTTGGTAAATCTTAAATTCTTGGTAATTTTTGCGCTAAATTACATACAGTTTTAGCTGTGTTGTCGGTCGATGAATTTGAGATTTTTATTAAGTAGACTAGCACTTTGCCCGCGGCTTCGCTCCCGTGGTCTTTCCCGCGAGACTCGTTATTTTTCCCGGGATAAAAAGTAGCCTATGTTACTCCTTGAAAACTAAGCTTTCTAATGGTAAAAGAATTTTTCAAGTCGGTCCAGTAGTTTCGGAGCCTATTCAATACAAACAAGCAATCAAATCTTTACTCTTTATAATATTAGTATAGTTAAAGATTCATCTCCATTCTATGTGAATTGTTCAGTCGGTGATGAAATCGACCAGAAAGGTGATGATGATGACGAAGATACCCCAACATATAAGCTCACTCCGCAACGATAGTCAATTACTTATTGTAGAACTAGACAATGGTTGCGAACCTAATGAGTCGAAACTGCGGACTGCACAATGAGCGTGTGATTTATAGTGTCGCGGTGCAAGTTGGAGTGGAAGATTTATTGGGAAATTACTAGGTAGGGATAACTGAATCTTGGTGTTTTAGTATTTAACAAGCCATGTGCCCGATGGGATTTCTCATCGGCAAAAAAGACGAACATCCATTCAATCATTCAATTCAAGGTTGACTGGTAGAATATGCCTGTGGCATTAAGTCCGCCTCTGTACATTTATCTGCTTGAAGTGTTAATAAATAAATAAATACTCCATCCCCTATGTAACCATTTTCAGGGGGTGTTTTTTTTTAAACCTTTCCTTCGTGCTGAGTTTCGATATTTTAGGAACTCTTGATCTCTGTCAGTGATTAAATGAATGGATGAATTTAACATTTTTATTAAGGCGACGATAGCAGAGTTTTAATGATTTTATACTGAAGATCACGTCTAAACGAGTAAACTGAATGATGTGGGAAAAATATATGTTAAATTAAAACACTTTTTTAATAACTTAATATATGTATGAATATTTTATATTATTGTTTATATCAAGTTGTGAAACTAATTTGAAAAGTTACGTCTAACGCAGATAAAAAACTGAGAATCACGCAAAATCTATCAAGCGTACTCGTATTTTACTGAAACTTTCACCATTTTAAAGATATTTAATTATTGGTGTTTTAGTATACCTACGTGTTTTATTAAAACGCTTTTGGTTTTATGTATAACAAATTAATATTGCGTCCAATTTGGAACAACGCTCCTTTATAGGCGAGTCCATTACTGGCTGGACGTACAACGCGTGGCGTGAGCTCAGAACAGAGTACAGTCGGTCTATTCTGTAATAATCTCACGGTGAAAACTTAGGTGAAGTGAACGTGAAGTGAGCTGTCATTCCACCTGCTGCTAGGGACTGACAGCTCACTACACTTAAGTTTTCACGGTGAGATGGTTACAGAATAGCGCTGCTGAACACGCAAGCTAACCACTCAAGGTCACTGGCATATATCTGCGTCTTAAGTAAGTGACTAGGCAGTGGGTTACCTGAAGCTATTTTATTAGGGGTTAACTTTTGCCAAGTTAACACCTAATAAAAGCTAACCTTTTTAGTATTCAATTGGGGAATAAATATAACCGGATACAATGGTGATTATAAATGAACATTATGGAAAAACTAAAGCTGTGGTAGACAGTGCTTCCCTATGCCTCCCATTTGTTCCACCTTCTGAACATCATCCCACATAGACATGAGTTGCCTTGGCTAACATAGAAATCTCTAACCAGACTCCGGACCCAGATTGGCCGAAGCAAGAAAAACTTACTCTGGATTCATAGATGACTCCGCCTTGCAGTGCAAATGTGGTGTTGTTCTACATACAAAATGGGACACTTAATATCGTGTCCTGTGGGTTCTGCACAGTATAGTACAGTATTGCACTGTACGGTACAGGAACTGATGAACGCTACATAAGACGCCAAACTTGTATCCGAATTCTGAGCCGACAGAATTTAGATTGCCAGCGACACACTAAGAAAAAAAATGGAATAGTGAAATTCAAAACTACATGGATGGATAGCTCGTGGGTTTGTTGCCCACAGAGAGAAATAGGTACCTACATTAATATAGTTTCAGCTACAGATTCCTGAGGGCCTAGACAAGTGGTTTCGTATTGCTCCCATATATCAACAGGAATGTAATGTCAATCCAATACATTTTTGACTTTTCCATCATCCGTCAGTATCGTTGACAGAATTTCAATTTATCAAGGCCACAGTCGAGGCACTCTGGTTTGGGTATTTTTAAATGTGACATTTGTGTCCGTAAATGCACCAGGAACAAACACGTAATATATAAAAAAAAAGTTAACTTATCATGTTGCTATTAAACACAAACCCAAAAACATACGACCAAATGAATGCTGAAATTAATACGGATGGTACGAAGATAAATATTGAACAAACCTACACGAATGTGATCTAAAATGGGAAACCATACCGAGATAGGCTTATTTCTATTTAATTTGACATGTTGTAAAGGCGCGAATTTCGCGGAAATACATTTCAACAGTGGAAAATACCGTTCGGCGGTATTAAAATGTGTTATTTTATTCCATTGAATTCTATATCTATTATATATATTGGAAATATTATGGATTCGAAACACTTACAGTAGGCCGCACTTCAGTGGTCAAAGAATGACAAATTACATGATGAATGTAATTGAATTAGCCACCAATTACACTATCATATATTTATCATACAAATATGATTACAATTACTTCGACACTTTTTTAAATAAAAATATGATTACAAAAACTTAACAATTAATTTCCCTGACTTTCCAGAATAGTGTTTATTGGCTCGAAGAAGAAGCACAAAACATAGTAAAATCATAAAATCTACTCATTGATAAAACACTCTTATTTCAAATTTGCACTACAACTCAACGCTTACATTGGTGGAAGTGCTGTGTACGCTCATTTGCGATCTGTTTGACTGTAACACAGTTTATTTGCAATTTGTCCGAATTTGCATCTTACCGACTCTTTAATTAGTTTGAAATGCGAAAAATATCCTTCTGTAGCCAGTCGGAGAGATTTTCAATGTTTTTTTTTTAGTTTTAGTACATAATGTTGAGCTCTTTGCGGTGGAAATAGAAGAAATGAAGGATGTATTTTTTGTAAGTCAAAAAAAAGGTGTAGGTAGGGAAAAAATATGATCTTTACGGTGGTTCTCGTAAAAGAATATCCTACTTCATCATCCGAGGATTTTTTCAAGACTAATTTTATACGTACATTCACGCCTGTATTTACCGTTGGCTTGTGGCTAAATAAAGACAGCCGCACTGTTCAATCGAAGGTTAAGCTATGCTTGCCGAGGTCGGTCCGAGGATGGGTGACTATGCATTACATATCGAGACTCCTCCGTGCTTCGGAAAGCACGTTATTTGTAGATCTTTGGCAGTCGTTACGGGTAGTCGAAAGCCCGAAAGTCTGATATCCAGTCTTGCCATGGGGTATCGTATAACCCAGTAACTGGGTTGTGGAGGTCAGATCGGCAGTCACTACATGTAAAATACTGGTATTGAGCTGCACCCTGTTAGACTGGAAGCCGACCCACACATAATTGTAAAAAAGCTAGGCAGATTGATTGATTTTTGTTCACAAGATGAATTGAATTAATGAATCCGTAGATTAAATCACATTTCAACTATGATCTTGTTATTTTGGTCGACTAATAACAACAGTTAACTACAACAGACGAACAGGGTATGCATCAAGCTTTAAAAAACGTATGGTTTTAAACCCTAAACCTCGTCTTAACAAACGTAGCAACCTCTATTAATCAAAAATTGAAAACAATAGCATGCGATCGCTATAACAAACGATGTGATCGGGTGAGCAGGCGAGGCGAGCTACTGGCGCTAGTTGTATCACCGAGCTAGTGCCAGCGGTGAGTTATAGTAGCTGGCAAGAGTTCCCATCGCGCCATTTATATTGCGAGGCGAGAGCTACTATCGGTTTTCGGGGTTTCGGGTTATTGAAATTATATTTCTCATACGATGTCTTTTACGCTACGATGAAAATGAACATATCTTAACAAAACTTGCACAGACTTTGAGTCATGAAGCAATGAGCTTAGGTATTAAATGTAGCCATTAAAAGAGGAGTTTCTTTGTGAACGTAGCAGTCGGGATAGTGTGCAAGGAGTGGGTAAGGGGGCTGAAACAAATTTTGAAGACCTAACCTCAGATGTAGATGAAATAGATGAGATTTTAGGAGCGCTGAAAGGAATGAGAGTTTAGAAAGCTGCAGGGTATGACAGAGTCGGAGGCGAGACGAGCTACTGGCGCTAGTTGTATCACCGAGCTAGAGCCAGCGGTGAGTTATAGTAGCTGGCAAAAGTTTTCATCATTAATTTGACATCATTTAAATGTCCTATACTTTAAAAGATAGGTATCACAGATTCAAATTGCGGCGGCGGGCACGTGGGCGCAGCGCTAAGAGTCATTGACCTTTAACCTCGGCTGTTAGGTATGTATAGATAGTGCAATCCACGACGACGCGCCCCACTCCGCTCCGCTCCGTACTTAAGTACAGCTTACAGTACAGTCATCGCGGAGTGGGGCGCGTCTTCGTGGATTGCACTATCTGTAATCCCGGTAGTACGTTCCCGGGGTATTATCCGACATCCACGCGGGTGAAGCCTCGGCAAAAGCTAGTACTATATAAATTCCATGTACCTAACTACCAACTCCATTTTCCCTAAATTTTTGGCAGATGTTTGACATTTTTATATATTTTTTTATTATTTTGTCAATGAGACGGGACCCCGGCGGTCCCGTCTCACCGCTCACATACCTCAGGCGGTGACTAGCAGTCGTGCACGGAATATACAAGAATTGGCCTTCTGTTGATGTCCACTATAGCTTTTCATTTATTTCCATCCTTTCCTCATATTGCAACAGTACAGTCCCAAAACGTTGAGTTTTATTGCATCTCCACAATGATTTTATCTGCCTTAAAAAAAACAATAATTTAAAAGGCACTCTATTCCATTATAAACGTTCCAATCCTTCACATACACACGCGAACAAATAGTACAATCAAAATCAGATTGTGAAATTTTCCTCACTTTTAAATCTCCGATGTGGAATCGATTTATTTTGACGTAATCGAGCGATAGCTCTCGCTGATATTATACTTATCGATCAAACTATCGAAGCATACAACGACTGTGTTCCTGGGGTAGAGGATTTGTAAAACTATTTTCATATGTTTAGAGAAGCTGGATTTAGCTTTCTGTTTTGAAGAACGCATATCTGTAAATAGCCATTGCCCGCGGCTGTGCCCGTGTTGATGTCGGAAATTATCCTACGGGAAAGTACTACCAGGATAAAAAGTCTTAAAATCCTATGTCCTGACCAGTCCTGACCCATGGTCTACCTGTTACTTTCGTATTAACAATAGTTCGTGGGCGACCAAACTCAGCTCTGGTGAAAATAGAGAATGCTTATTACAGTATCACATAATGATTTTCGAAGACAAGGTTGGCGCAGTGGTTAAGCGATTGACTGCTGCGTTGCGTGTCGCGGGTTCGATTCCCGCAAGGAACAAATCTTTATATGACCTACAAGAAGTTGTTCTGGGTCTGGCTGTTTGTGTATGTGAGTTTAAATGTTTGTAAACGCACCCACAATACAGGAGAAATTCCTAGTGTGGGGCAACGTTTTTTAAAAGAAATAGAATGATGTGTCTGACTCCTCACCTTGGTAATAAGCAACATTAAAGGGCTTCGTCAAGGTCGCTTCCGACCATAGCAACTTTAGCACCGCGCGCGCTCATTGGTCAAATCAAATAGCACGTGCTTCCCCGGCTTCGTGTTACACACTTCCGTCCCTTTTGACGAAATCACCCCCACAGGTTGCAGGAAAGATGTTACACGTAAATAATATTTACAGAAAAGCCCTTCACTGACATTTACCGCGGCTGACTATTAACATCAACAAAACCGAAGTTATTACAGGTAACGGCGTTACCATCTGAGAGACAAAGCTGCGTATACTCCAAAATTATTCAATTAGAATGAAATAGCCCAGAAAACCTGAGAGCTCTATTCCACCATGAGGAACCACTATATCTCTTCAGAAGACAAAAATCTAGTCAACCAATTATCACACCGTAGTGTAATATTGTATCATATGGTAAGGTAGAAATTCACATGTTGGTTTTTGTGTTGAGATACGTAAAATTGATGTTCTACAGGATTGTACATCTTATAAATTTCAACGAAAAAATCCGTGATAGCATAAAATGTGTCTATCTTCTAACCGATGACCCACAGTAACTATTTTTATCTTTCAGAATTTGATTAAAATTTCATTGTTATTTCCGAAGCTATTTTGGCAGGTATTTTATTAATCATTATCCAATAATAGTTATTTGTTATACAAGAGTGCAAAGTTGCTTTTTAACCGCGTGTTCAATTTTGATGACCGAGCAAGCGAAGGATTCTAAAATTGAATCACGAGCGCAGCGAGTGATTCAAAATTAGAATCCTGAGCGTTAGCGAGGGAATCAAAAGAGCACGAGGTGAAAAATCTTTGCACTCGAGTGCAACACGTAACTTTTCATTCCACCTCAGCGAGGAAATGACTAAATGCAAAAAAAAAAAACGTTTGCGCATTATTAACAGTTTCAGTCAATTCTGTTGGCGTCAAGCAAACTTCCTCGTCGCTAGAATCACTCATTTTAGTTTTTTCACTTGTTTTCAAGTTTCTTGTTTTTAATATACCTAAGGTTTAACAATGACGTGAAAAAATGCCGCGTAAAGAACCGCGTACAAAGCAAATTGAAAAAAGAACACCAAGAAGGTTCCGAGTCTGAGTTTTTAACAAATTAAAAAAAAGTTGTATGATATATTCGGCACCATAGAGGTAGCAGTAAATAGGTTTAATGTTTTTTTTAATTCACAAACTTAGTGCACACGATGTTCTAAATTCAATTTACTTTATCCTCTAGAGAATAAAAACGGCTTTTCCACTCAGATACTGAAGATTAAAAATACTCTTTCCGAGATGGTGGGATGAAAAATAAGTTATTTAAATTGGGCATTTAGATTAAAATATGCTTTGACATCCAATCATTTAAATGAATACTTTAAAAGACATCACAGATTCTAAATTACGCGTATCAAAATAATTATGGTTGGCGATGGCGCAGCGCTGGGACAAGTCAATTACTATTTTCTCGACTATAGGTACCTACTATCGAAGAACTTCATATCTAAGCAGTTTAAAAACAAAATCCCGTAAACACGATGACCACATCTGTTACCGCCGCGGTTCATAATCATAATAATACTCATTTATTTGCAATAAGTATTGGTACAGTGTTGGTGTTATAGTCAATAATAAGTTCTTATTACAAAGTCAGACATTTGACATGCAAAACATTACAATGTATTTAAATGCTAGAGTATAATAATTATGTCCAATGGTATGCTTTAAATGTTTCTATTGTTTATTAATTTAACATACATTCATTATTAATATTATTGTTACATTAATTTAAAATAGACTATTATTATTATTTATTATTTCATTCATTTATAGAATAAAATCGTTTTTCCAGTAGCCATAATTTTAACTTTTTATAAAATAAATTATTTGGATACTCTTTAACAGTTCTTTTTATACAGAGAAGTCCTTGGAGCCCTTGGCAGAACTATTCTATCTGGATCTCTTACTTTTCGAGAGCAACGGTCTTGACTTCTTGAGCCTTTTCAAACAGGTCAAAGTGCCGTCGGGCAAATTTAGCACATTCTATAATATACATACTGGGTAATGTAAAAACGTTTAATTTTAGAAACAATGGTTTACAAGATTCCCATGGTGGAATGCCACAAATGGCTCGAATGCATTTTTTTTGTACCCTAAAGGCTTCTGTTGTGTTACCCCATATTATAAGGCCGTATTGTAGAGTCGAAGCAACGCAGCCGTGATACGCAGTCAACATCGTACTCTGCCACGAGGTCTTTCGCAGTGTGTAGAGAACGTTCAATTTGTTGCATACTTTTTCTACGTGTGGTTTCCATGAGAAGTGGCCGTCCAATGAAACTCCCAGAAAAGTAGTTTCCTCTGCCTCTCATAGAGGTTCATTATAATTAATGTTAAGTTTCTCTCGCTTACGACCATGTATCCCAAATTGAACAATTTTTGTTTTACTAATATTTACATGCAAATTATTATATTTTAACCAAGAAATTGTTGATTCAATTGTATTATTAATGTCAATTCTGTAATTATTTATGTCAGTATTAATGGGTGATGTCATAAGAATCGAAATGTCATCCGCAAATAATGTACATGGATTAGGTGTGTGTTCGTTAATATATAATAAGAATAAAGGGGGTCCCAAAACACTCCCTTGTGACACACCCGAGTTGTAGAATTTTGAAAGAGACCTAATTCCCTCCAGTTCTTTATTCTCAGTCATACTTGGAATCTCAACACATTGCTTTCTACCCAGTAGGTAGGTTTCAAGCCAACTAAGGGCCGGACCTCAAATACCATATCGTTCTAACTTCGAAAGTAACAATCTATGAGACACAAAGTCAAAAGCTTTTGACATATCGAAGAAGATAACAGATACCTGGTTACCTATGTCCACTTCTATAGCGGTGGCCCGCTGCAAGCGCAAGCGGAAATAGTCCTTACGATGCATAGATATGAACTTCTTCGATGTATGCAATCATCGCTTCCTTTTAATCCTGGTAGTAGATACGTTCCCGAGGGATATTTTCCGACATCCACGCTGGCGATGCCGGTGGAAAAAACTAGTTACAAAATAAAACAAACAACGTCATGTCAGTCAAATTGTGACATGCAATCTTGCAGGTATTTTCCGGGGTTATAATGTTCCCTGGAGAATTAAATATGAAGGGAAATAAAACCAACATGCACGCAATGGCTAGATGACTTATATAAATAATGTTAATCAAACATGCCAGTGTAAATAACTAAGGTTAAAGGCATAGGTACAGTAGATTTGTTTTGGTTTTGCGTTTAAATTAAATTAGGGACTGCCAAACTGTTGCAGTTTTTAAAAGGAGAGTGAAAGAACACTATCTTTCCACTTCGTCATAGTTGCATATTTTGTATGTAGGTATTATTATATTACACACATAACATTCCCCGAAGGGTTGGGCAGAGGACGTGTGCATGTAGTAGGTAACACCCACATTCCGCCAGTTATGTTTAAGTCCCATGTAATAGGGGGTGAGCCTATTGCCATCAACCGGGCACAAATCCAGACCCCGGGCTGCTACTGAGAAATTCCAGATGAAAAACCCAATAACACTTTGCCCGACCCGGGAATCGAACCCGAGACCTCATGTTCAGCAGTAGCGCTTGCAACCACTAGACCAACGAGGCAGGCGATTATTATTATATTATATACTGCAATATTATATACTTATATTGTATGTTTATTCTTAATTAGTGAATAGTTAAATGTTTTTATTTTATGTATTTTATTTTCTCTTCTTCTGGAAGAGATTTCTTTAGAAATAAGCATCACCTTTGTACGTATTTTCCTGTTCCTTTTTTTTTGTCTGTTTATATGTGTGTACATACATAAACTGTTAAATAAATAAATAAATGTCTTCCAGCTCTGAAATATTTTGGTCAATCAATCATGACACCTAACATGAGATTTCACTACACATAACTGATTACTTCGGATTTCACCAATCAAATTGAACGCGTTCAGCACATCTAAACGCGTTCAAGAGCTGTCAGTGTACAATATTCCATAACAATTTTGACACTGGCAGCCCATAATAGGTTTCCTGAAACCGCAGTTAGGGAAGATAATTAGTTTGAGTAAGACTTAGTGCAAATTTTACCACTGACACTGATCGCGATAAGCACATCTAAACCACGTTCAAGAGCTGTCAGTGGCAATATTTCACAGAAAATAGATAGATACGAGTAGATAGAATACTCTTTATTGTAAGAACACCATAAAATATACAGACATAAATTTAGAATTTTTACATAGGTAGGGTGACACAAAGCGATCTTTTACAGACAACCTTTGGATGGATTAAAGGTAACAGGAGAGACAATACTGCAGATACAGCCCTTAAAAGTAGTTACGTGCTGATCGCGTTCAGTTTCATTGTTAAAATTTGCCCTTAAACGCTTACAGTCACTTGAGTGATAGAAAGAGCGAAGCTCAACACAAGGGTTCTCTGTAGACGCCCCCTACTCCCTATCTATAGAACTACAAAACTACAAAAAACTACCACCCCATTACACAACAGCCTAAAAACAGTCCCACGTCGCCAAAAAATCCAATACATCACCACTATGACGAGCATGCAAATGTGACGTCTATCATACGTCACACGCCACACCGCGCCCCAATATGTACGCCAACAAAAAACATTGCGTTGTATATTAAATCAAGTAAATCGCGTTACAGGTAGGGGATTTATATCACACGAACATCGCTTGCTAAATTGCTGTTATACGCCTGCGTGGACTGTGGTTCGGTACGGTGTGAATAAGGACAAATTTTAGTTTATGGATACTTTTTTTTTTTGTTCTATGTGGTATGTTAACCTGGTAATCGATACTTTAAGCTTAAAAGTGGCTTACAGCCGCTAAAGCGCGGTCACTGCATAGAAATGAAAGAGAAGCACGATGGCACAACGCAGGTAATTTATTGCAAAATATGTAGCAATTATCTATTTACAAAAAAAAAAACTATTGATAAGACTAATAGGCTAATTTGTTGCTTTTAGAATTATCTGACATACAATCAGAATGTTTGCATGTATATTAAATATGATTTTTTTTCTTCGCGAAAGAAGGAATTTCGTTCAAGAATATCATATATTTTTCTGATTTTGTATACTGCAATGGATCGTAGTGGTACCTTTAGACATTATAAAACTTGCGTTTAGGCACATTTAGCACGCTAAAACGCCGACTGGCAGAAATGTAAAAACTTTAAAATTAAATATTGTTCGTAAAGATTGTGGTTCAGTAACATTGAAATTTTCGAGATCAGGCGATGTTTTTACAAAACCATAACCACAACTGAAAACGGATAATAATCCGTTTTCAGTTGTGGTTATTGGTTTTTGTTTTCCATCCTGTTTGTCATTTATTAATGACAAACAAAAATCAAAAACGTAAGTATGTATAATATTATTTTAAATTCATTATCATAGAGACTTTCTTAGAGCCCCGATTTGTTAGTGGAAGACCATAACTGTTGTGTTATTATTTTATTTTTTCTATGTTTACAAGTAAATTATTTTCGCAAGTCTCAATAAATACTATTTCTTTTCTTGCGGACCTTTTTGCACCAATACAATAGAAAAACGATCTAGCTTTTATTCTTTTTTTTCAATTATAGGATTTAATGGATTGCATTTGTTTTTTAGAAAAAAATGTCTTCTCATCCTTTTTTTTTTTTTCATAGTCAACAAATATTAATAAAAATGTTAGTTAATCCGATGAAATAACTCATAAGCTTTTAGAAATCATAAACAGAATCCAAATCGAGCCAATAACATTGAAGATAATTTATCACTAACCCTACTATTTTTTTTTAATAACATGAAAAATAAAGATAGACCCCTTCTAAAGTTAATTTACGATATTTTTTCATGAATATTCAGGAAAATACGGGCGGTGACATGCCCATGGGCGGCATTGTATAAAAAGACCTTTTATCTAAGACATCTATTTTTTTTTCCACATCACGCCACACATCAGCCCACTGTGCATCCGTAATACTACACATTTGTCAGGGGGTGAAATTCCCTGAAAAAATGGCGACCCACCGAATGAAAGCGATGTGAAAAGTGCGCCTATTACGCGAAAAAAAATAAACAGCCCATAGAGTTATGAGATTATTTTTAATAAAGTATTAATACCGCGCTCTGGATTTTTGTTGAGAGTAAAATATGTGAATGCTCAGCTTGAAAAGGGAGCTAATTACGGTAATATACTTGGATAATACTTAACCTATTTTTCGCCAGCTAAAAGGTTGGGGTAACACAAAGAAGGATGCTCCTTGACCTCCTGGTGTGAGGGGAAAACAAAAGACTACGTCTACACCACGTAGGTACTTACCTACTGGCTCCTACTGGCTTCGAAGTTTCGATGGCTTCTTTAGAAATGACTGGCTGGAAAGAAAAAACCTTATTGCATCGTAATTAATTTCTACAAAAATATATAATTTTGATTTTGACAGTGATGCAAAATCAAAGGTAAAATAGGTACCTAACAGTGAAAGGACTGTAGATGCAAATGCATGTTTGTACTAACTATGCGTTAGCATTTATTTTGTATATTATTCTTTCAGGTTATTTAATTAATACATTTTTAAAGCAAGAAAGAAATCTTTGGTCAGTGGGTCGTCTTAGGGGCGGATAAATCTTTTTTTCTTTTTACTTCAGGTACTTTCAGGTTTTTTTCTTCAGGTTATCAAAATATTTCACCTAATACTAGTGATCGTGCATATTTGGGCATGTTTTCTATAATTTTAACTGTCGATATCCAGGAAAATACAAAAATATGCATGTTCCAAAAAAAAAACTCGAGTAGGTACTGGGGGCCAACCTCCACCTCTGTAAGCGAAGAAGTATTATTTTGATGTTACTTCAGTGCTAGAAAGAAGTGGAGCTATACAGGACGTCTAGTTCCATCTCTTTCCCTCGCTCGAGTAAGAACTGCTAAAATAGGTGGTGGTAGGGCCCCTGAGCATTTGGAACACTAGGTAAAGTTCGTTTTGTGTATCCCAGATATAATTTGACATTTCAAATCTTTGTTGTTTGTTTTGTTTGAAATTTCTACCTATCAATTTACTAACTGCTGGGATTTAAAAACGAACTTTACATGATTAATAACGTTTTCAAAAACAAATTAATACTAAGAAACTAGGTAGGATGGTATCTCGTAGAATGTAAGTATTTTTTAATTGCCTACCTTAAGGAGATATTTATTTTAATTTGATGTTGCTTAGGCTACTTTGTAGCATATTTCGAGCATTTCTAATGCATATTTGCATGCATAATACGACCATTTTCAGTTGCTTAAATAATCCGGTCTCCAATAATAGGTAATATTAATCATCAATACTTATATCATTGAAGCACGACCCCTTTACAATAATTCCAAAAACAAAAGCAGTAAAACAACTAGGTATATTCTCACTATTTTATTTCCTGAAAACAAAAATTAAACTACATTTTCCCGTCACTTAGTCCCATTAAAACGAACTTTTACTCAAAGCACACTAGCCCCACAGTCGCTAAGCAAACTATTAACTAACACAAAAGAAACTTACAAAAAACTCTAATTACAATCCTTAGTCGCACAACGCAAAATACACCAGAGACAACCAGGTAATACTTACTTTACCTTTTGATAAAAGTCCACAAACAAAACAGTAAAAAAAAACAACTTTCAAAGACTTAACAATCAACGGACGAGGCTGCCTAGTTGATTGCCTGTGCCTTCACTTTAACGAACTTAAAAAAAGAAGGAAAAAAACAAAACAGTGAGGGAAAGGCATCGCAACTTCTGCCTCTTGATTGTTGGACAACAAGTGGGAATCAAAATGGAGGCAAGTCCGAAATGAGTCTCGAATTATACATGCGTAACGTCTGCAGAATTGAAACTGTGTACAAAAGTTGAAAAAAAAACCGGCCAAAAAACCCGCGAAAAAAGTCCTTTGCTTTGTTTAAGCGGCGATCATATTTAAGTATGATAAACAGTTTTTTTACAAAAGAGATTCACGAATCGGGATAAAAGAAAACTGTAGTGTATTTGCGCTTGTTAGCTAGCACAAGTTGGAGATTCATGTTTTATTTTTGCATTTTTATTGCCTTCGTTAAGTTGGTGGACAGTATTGTAATTTTTACCAACATTATAACAATAATAGACTGCTGCGTTGGTGTAACTGAAGGTATTGGTCGCAAGCAGGACTTCTCGTTAGATCGATTGTCGGGTCGGGCAAAGTGCCTGTTGAGAAATTCTCAGCAGCAGCAGCACGTAGTTTGAATTTGGGCCCGGTTGAATCCCATATACTATTATAGTGCTACTGCTGAGCATGAGGTCCTGGGTTCGATTCCCAGGTCGAGTAAAGTATTATTATACCTAATATTCCACCAGGAATTTCTCAGGAAGCAGCCCGGAGTCTGGATTTGTGCCCGGTTGATGGCAATAGGCTCGCCCCCTATTACATGGGACTTAAAACATAACTGGCGAAAAGTGGGTGTAGGTACTACAGGTACACCTCTGCCCAACCCTTTGACGAAACAAGGCGAGATGTTATGTTACTTTGTAACCTTACCTACTGGCGAAATGTGAGTCCTACACTCACTACTTATTACCATTACACCTCTGCCAATGCCTACTGTTACATCGAAATAGGTTTCCGGCTTTCAATGCCTTTTCTAACTTTGGGAGTGTATTGCGGTGCAAATTCCCAGTCAGAGTAGGTACAGTGCAAATATTTATTCACTACAACCCTAATCCGTTTGCCGGGTCACTTATTGCAATTTCCATCAAGTTTTTTTTGCATCCATGTTTAGAGAAGCAGGTAAAATGCAAGTAGTTAAAGCTCTAGCGAATAGTTAACGTTACCAGAGCTTAATATGGAGGTTGGTGAAGACACTCTATTCTACGTTATTAATAAGCACCTACATACTCGTATTTATTAAACCCACTAACCCACCGTGAAATATCATAGCCATATAGAAAGTTAGGTAAATAGGTACTGGCTACGCTCTTGATAAGATAAAAGTAAAGATACTTACAACTTTTAACTTCGAAGAACGAGAAATGCGCAAAATATTTAAAGAAAGTTATTCAAGTTACAAGATTGTTGGAAGTTTGAAAGTTGTTACACCTGTATTTCGAAAATGAAAACGCGGGAAAATGCGCCATCTTGTTGTGAATAAAATGTCGAGCAAATACTTTGTACTAAATGCAAATCAAAATATTCAAACCGCACAGTAGGTACAGTTCTATAATTATTTTACCGGGAGGCAAGCCGGTGGCACACCTCCACAAAATACTTCCTAATTCCATAGCTCCTATCTACAATACCACAGATTAATATTGCCATACCAGAGACAAAGCTGAAATGTCTCATCTGCTTGAAAACCGGCACCAGCTGCATGGCGGCAGCAGTAGGTATGATGGTAGCTAGCCAGGACGACCTCTTTCACAAATGAAAATAATTAAAGAGGCAAAGTCTGACAAACAGTTTTACCAAAGTATCGCTTTTGCCACTAACTGGGTTGTGGAGGTCAGATAGGCAGTTGATTCATATAAAGTACTGGTTTTCAACTGCATCCGGTTAGACAGGAAGCCGTGCCGTTAGAAAAAGCTTCTTCTTTTCGTGTCGTTAGTGACTAACCTGGTGTCAGAGTTTTAAAGCCGCCTATGGGCCTCTGACTTGGCTAGGCAGATGTTGATGAAGAAATAATCCCATAGTCACGCTTTCATATCTCTCCAAAAAAACAATTAATGCTTACAATAACAAAACTTGACGAGTATTTCAGCATTTTCAGCGGAGTGGATTCGGAAATAGGGGAGGACAGTTATAAACAAAAAAAATAATGAAAGCCAAGGGAAGCTCGACAAATAAATAGGTGGGGGGAATAAAGTAATTTGTCTTTGCCGGCCCCACTTGCCCGACTCAGGTGACTGTGGAGTTGAGGAAAAAGCGCCTGCAAATTGTTTATTTTTCAGGGAAGTAACAATGGCCTTAAGCCACGCCACACCGTAACTTCTGAATTGTGACCCTAAGTTAGGGAACAATAATAGAAAATCAGTAAGTAGGGTGATTGCGCCGGTTGGCGACCAGTTAGTTGAGTTGCTAACTTTGAACGAATCAAAATATACGCCATTTACACGCAAAATAGTTGCCGACGATGTAAATTGGTTCTAAATTTAGTCTAGTTGTAAAATAAAATATAAAATATCACGCTTCCATTCATAAATTATGAAAAATTATGGAAAATGTGCAAAAATAGCCGAAATGCTAGATAACGACCACTTGGTTCAGTTGACGACCACTAGTACGCTAGATTACGACCACTTTTAAAAACATAAAAATAAAGTAATAAAACCACTTATAAGGATATAAAATATTATTTATTTTTCACTTTAAATCAAACATAATTAAATATCTAATAATCATCAACACAAATAGTATTTAATCATCTGATTTAACGTTTTTTTATTAAATTAATCAAATAAAATAAATATTTTTCATTGCGCGATTTAACCTGGTAGAAATTTCGATATCCCTTTGGAGCTAAAAACTTATCCAGTTTTAGGGCATATAGAAGCCACTTTGTCCTGTTCCACACCAATTTCTGGACGATCTTCCTTGAAGTGATTCTATGATACATGGTTTTCGAAAAAGAAAAAAAAATGACCGTATCCAGAAGCTCCTGCTTCTTAGTTGGGAATCCGCACTTGGCAACGGGCAAGCTGGTGGAGTTCCAATCATGAGAGCTAGCGAGTCTCTTTGTTTCCGTCATCCATGAGGGTATAACGCCCGGGGCGTGGAGCAGAGGTGCGATGGTTCTGTTCTTGAAAAGGTGAAAAAACCTTGCTAAAGAACTATAGACCCATCTCACTTCTGAGACACGAATACAAGCTGTTCTCGAGAATCGTCACGAACCATCTCGCCAGGAGACTTGACGAGTCCCAGCCACCAGAACAAGCCGGATTTCGAAAAGGCTTTAGTTCCGTAGACCACATCCATACTGTTCGGCAAATTGTACTGAAAAAGTACTGCAAAGACCGAGGAGTACAACCAGCCGCTGTGTTTGGCATTTTTGGACTACGATAAAGCATTCGACTCCATCGAAATATGGGCAGTTCTGGTCTCTCCGCAACGACGTCGAATTGACTGGCGCCATATACCCACAAGGTGGACAGACGACCTAATAAAGGTCGCAGGAAGCTGCTGGATGCAGGTCTCTTCCAACCGGCCAATTTGGAAATCATTGGGGGACGAGCCATGGGACGTCCACTGTTGAACATAGGCCATGATCAGCAGTGGACGTCCCATGGCTGAAATGATGATGATGATATCGAAGTGTTGAGATGCTCGTATGACGCTGCCACGATGACTGTCCAGAACCAGGATGAGAAAACGAACCCCATCCAACTGCTCAGAGGAGCGAGACAGAGGGATGTGATATCCCCGAAACTGTTTACCAATGCTCCAAGTCTTTTTCTTCCTCTTAGAGACTTCCTCCAGAGGGCGTCATCTTGAAAAAAAAAACTACTTATACTAAATCAAAAATAATCACATGTGCTCGAATACTGAACATACTTAATAGTTTGCGGCCATCGTTCTTTTCGTACTAAATATTGGTGGTCGCAAACTAGCATCGTAATTTTCTAACTGTGTAACTTAGCGACCACCTTATAAGACCAATATTTGTGGGTGAATTAAATAAGTTTTTTTAAAAAAAAAAACGTGGTCGTTTACTGAAGAATTGCATGTTTAGGCTTTTACAACACCAAAACCCTAAATTTTGTAACCATAAATAAAAAATTGAGAACATAATAAGCAAAACAAAATAGAACCGTGCGAGTCAGAATACGACCACCTGGTCGCTTTCTAACGTATTATTAAAATATGCATTTCAGTAACCGACCACTGGGTTTTAATTTAATATAAAGTAAAAATTACTTAAATGCAATTAAACAATTGAAATTAATACATAATTGAAGTAGCCACGTTTCTAATTTGAGTAAAAAACTTAAAATAAGTAACAAAACTTACCTTCGAACGCCGCGCGCCTTGCTAATTTTTTGCTCTTGCGCAGCATGTTCACACACCACTGAGTCAACACGTGAATTGAACGTCATTTTTCTTTGTTTTGGGTCAAGCGGTTGGTATAAAATTTAGTAAATTCTTATTATGTAACTATTCAAATAATATTTAAGACATACTATTTATTTGTATGTCCTAAAGAAAGGTTATTATCCTTAATTAAAGAAACCTAGTCAGGCAAATGGTCGGTTACCGGAGGTGGTCGCGAAACCGGCGCAATGACCCTACCTATAAAATTTTAAATGTATATAAAATAAATAAGTACCTACGAAACATAAGGTAACAGGTAAGTATAACAAGTAGAATATACCCAGATATCCCGAGAAGTCCCATTTATTGCGAGACGAACCTATTGTCATTAACCGGGCACGAATGTAGACTCCGGGCTGCTACTGAATAATTCAAATCCCCAATAACACTACCCAACCCATAGATTAATAAAAGAAAGAAGTTTTTTGTGTCTATGGCCTTACCTGAGGATTGAACCCAGCTAGATAGGAACTAGCACATGCGAATGCCAACAAGTCCAACAATGCAGTCAGCAAACTAAAGATTAGCAGATTTTGATGAGCAAACGTTGCGCAGTGTCTTCAATTCAGCGTCAGCATTCCTTAGCAGACAGACAGGCCGCCACAATGTATATGAGACAAGGCATGTAATGGTGGAAATAAAAGTGGATCCAAACTCGTATGTGTCTGTCTTTATTTGCTTCACAAATATCAGCACATATTCGTCACAATAAATATGGATTAACATGGATATAGTATTAGAGTTAATCGTATCATATTATCACAAATAAAGTTTTACAGGTAGCGGAATATACATGGGAGCAGTAAACGTCAAAACGGAAAGGGAAGTTGTCACAGACGGTATAGACCACAGACTACATAGGGATACTACGTATCAGACGGTAATCTCCCATAGCAGAAAAATCGCTATACGATCTGTGCAAGATATCATTGTGACGTTTAATTTTTTCTTAATTTTACCCATTTTCTCGCACGTGTTGTTATGAGACCGGGTCTTTTTGCCAAGGTTTGTCGAGCCCAGAATATTTTGGAACCTAGCCTTTTAAGCCTTTAACCGACTTCCAAAAAAGAGATTCTGCTTTATTTCAAGCCGACGTTGTGATTGTGTCTAGACAGGTGTACCTATAGCACACCTGAGGTGTGTGTGTATTAGAAAAGGAATGTCATGTAATGGAAATAAAAAAACATTCAATACTCTCAAACTCAAAGCATTTATTTCAATTAAACCATTTACAGGCACTTTTGAGTTGTCAAGGGGTCAGTCAGTTAGAAATATGAAGCTATTTGCCCACTCCAAAGCGTAGGTCCATATGCAGAAAACTGGCATGAAACTCCACGGACACTCTTTTAAATAAATCATCAAAAAATTATACCATTTTTGCCGTATTCCTTAAAGTTGGGCTGACTGGTTGGCTATCGGCTTAATGAGCTGCAACAAAAAGTAACATGCTTTAAGTATACTTATTTTAAAGTGACAGAACTTGCAGTCGGTGAGAAAACTAAATTGCAAGCAAAATACTTACAAAACTGAGTAGTGTATGAAAAAGCAGCTACTCTTTTATACACTGTTTTGCTGAACACTCTCACACAATTCTTAACCTGCAATAAAATGGACTATTATAAGTACAAAACTTTAAACACATTGAAATATTGATAAATAACATTAATCCTATGAATCAGTACAGCCGTTTATGCATGATTATAGTGATTAAACTGTACAGACTAGGTTAAACAACCATCTTCAGAAACATTCTCAATTCAATAAGAATAATTACCTTAATTTTTCCTGGAATTACGTTTTCATCATTCAATTTGTGTAACAATCGCATTTGTGCATGATTGCAGTCCGTTTTATAGAATCCACAATATCATTCCATTTGGATATTTTATATTTTTGGTAATAAAATATAAAAATTAACCCCTTTATTAGGTGGGGTGGATCATGTATCATCAGTGGCCATTGATGGTTATTATATCATCTGAAAATAATGACTGGAATGTTATAATGATAGCTTTAACATACACCTTCAATATTCAATTATATTGGAAAAGCATCACCCCTGTATTGTATTGTAAATAATATTTTAATTATGGAGTGATTGCAAAAAAAATTACGCAAAAATGCCGTCAAAAGACTACATTAAAAAATTATAAAGTACTTATTATATTAAAAACCAAAAAATAAGATAAAAACTGTGACTTACAAATTTTAGTCATTCTGTTTCTATATAGGTTCAAAGGTACAGTAGGTATGATCCTCATGCTGCCTTTTCTTAGCATAGGCGTGATCGGAAACAGCATCTTCTGTAAAGAAATATTTAAGCTTAATAACATAACAAAATACTTAATTTTATGCGACTGCCCAAAATGACTAAAAAGTAAAAAGCTTCCAAGTGCGAATCAGACTCATATACAAAGGGTTCAGTACCACCATACAATATTGCACATTACACATTCTTAGTTTTTTATAGACCCCCTTCAATTTATAACTATTTTTTTTATATAGGAGTACATTGTAGTATATTTCAAGTGTCTACCTATTACGGTTCAAAAGATTGGAAAACCTGTAACAACTGTGACCTGTAACAGACGGGACTGATGGACGGACTGCTGTCATAGTAATAGGGTCTTGTTGGCACCCTTTGGGTATGGAACCCTAAATAATTACTATGTTTATGCTTTACAAAATATTATGTTATCAAGTTATTGTCTTATTATACTGGACAGAAAAAATGTTAATTACACAATATGAGTTTTTATAATGAACTAGGTCTACGATACTTTTTATTTTCTTTAAAATGTATGGCTTGAGTGTGAAATACCACAGTGGAAAATTAAATTTTGAAACCCATTTTTGTATACATGATGCACTTGTCATTTAAGTTTATGAGGAATATGTAAGAAAATTTGTTTTTTTATAGTCATATTATTGAAGTACTTACCAGTGGTGTGGTCAGTGTCCATAGTTTGTAACCGAGGACTAGGAGTGCCACTGCTGATTTCGCTATTGGAAAACCGTGTGGGATAGGCGCCAACAAGAAGACGAGTCCTCGCGTTGGTCGTGACGATGAATTTCTGTTCAAAATGCTTTTGACAGACATAACGCTTGTGAAGATCCTCTGCCCTCAGGTTTCACAATTCTTCAGTTTAATACACTACTAGCCACTTGAGTCCTATCTCACGTTTGGGAAATCGAAATAATTTAAAATCCTTTCATTTATTAGCGCAATTCACAATACAGCAAGTGCGGAACATACTGCACGTTGTAATTACACTATTTGTTTACGTTTACGTTGTAATTACGGTTTAAATTTGAGAGGATAATATACGGGAAAAAATCAACGTAAAACTTCAAAAAACTGTAATGGCGGGGTGAAGACAACCACAGACTATGATAGACTTACAACAAACAAATATGGCGTTCATTGCATGTGCGACAAAGGGGAAAGGGTCGAGGGGCGATTGTCACTTTGAGTCGTTACACCCATAGACAAAATACGTCTATTAATGCCAGGCTTTTTTGTTCCGAGATTACCAGCCGTGGTATAGACTAATGAAATGCATACCTACCACAGACTATCAAGCCTTTTTAACAGATTTTTCTGAAAAAATAACAAGAAATGAATTACCCAAGAAAATGTTCCAACTCCAAAGTTCTCCCCCAGCCGACGGCGGTAACAAATGATTCCATCCATTGTGAAATTATTAATTAATTCCTTTAGACAAAAATACAAAACTCTGTCGCAGAAGGAAAGCCAACAAAACGATCATATCCCGTCCTCTGTAGCGAATTAACTCAATTATAATAAACAATTGATTAATGTAGCTGTATTCTGCTGTTTTGTTGGTAATTTTGAGCTAAGAATTTATAGAAAAGTTTGTTATTTAAATATTTAGGTACTACGTAATTTAATTATTTATTTAATCAGACAAAATTGAATAAAATAGTGCTTAAAACTGTGTTAGTTCACTCATAAACGCATAAATAATGCTTAAAGAACGGACAGTCATAGGTACCTGTCCGCTATCACACTCAGGATGCTGTTGTTGCTACTCACACGCACTCTGTGCAGCAGTGACGCCGCTTGGGTAAGATTGTCGTGAAACAATCATGTGTCCATGAACATAGCGGACGTGCTGCAACACCGAGGGAGCCTCAGGCAGCAGCATCAGCAGCATCCTGAATGCATTATTGTTTTGGACCAGCACAGTATTGTCAGCCAACCAATCTGCCTAGCCTTTTTAGCTAGTTCGCCTAGTCGGCTTCCAATCTAACCGGATGCAGCTGAATACCAGTATTTTACAGGGAGTGACTGCCTATCTGAACTCCACAACCCAGTTACTGCGTAACAAGATTTCCCTTAGTAAGACTCGTAGTCAGACTTTCGGGCTTCTGACGACCCGTAAGACTGTCAAAGATTAAAGAATGACATAAGCCGTGACGAACAGCTTAACGTGCTTTCCGAGGCACGGAGGGATCTCGGTATGTTACGCATCCATGGACTGACCGCTGCAAGCATAGCTTAACCTGATCGATTGAGCCGTGCGGATGTTATTACTTGGCCACGAGCATTGCTCAGCCTTCTCTTTGCGTATATGCTGTCCACAGGCTGCTGGAGTAAAACGTCTAACAAAAGGATTTAAATACCAACTTTGAGCCTTATTTTTTTTCTGCATTCAGTCTCAATACAGGTTCATGGTTGTGTTTGTTCATGGTTATGTCTGGTCATCATCATTATACGAAAAGACATCCACTGTTGGATGCAGGCCTTGTTTTTAGACAGTTTATTTCATCACCACTGCTTTACAAACGGTGCAGGAAAACATTGTGAGGAACCTTGTCATAGAACCAAAAATTTGACATACAAACCCGCACTATTCCCACGTGGCTTATGGTATGGCCCAGTCATACCCACAGAGCCGGCCCACAGAGGAGGCCTGTTTCACAACAGAGGGAACCTTATTAACTGATGTTATGTTTCTGCTAATGAAATGCTATTCCCATGGACTGTTAATTGCGGCTGGGTATTTGAATTTATTTCTATTAAAAATGTATTTCACAATTACTTTTGAATTGTCAAGGGGTCGGAAAGATGAAGCTTGCTCATTCCAAAGCTTAGTAGATTCCTATGGAGAAAAATTTCATTCTTCTGTCGCTATCCCAATTATTTCGGGATCGGCGCAACGTGTCCCTTTCTTCCACAGGTGGGTTCCGTTTGGCGCCCTTTGGGTACGGAATCCAAAAAAGGTCGATCGCAGCAGTCATTTTGGTCTGGGAAATTTAAAATCAGAGTTTAAACATAAACACACTCATTCCTTCATATCTAATCCATCACCCTTCTAATTGCCATGCTAGCGACCGTCAACCCGCCACCGCTACCAAACTGCAAAGTTTAGGGCACTTGATTGTGCTAACGAGTTTCACCACAGCGGCCGACGGTTAATTACGAGTTTAGGGCTCAAATAGCACGGGATCAATATGTAGATTTGCTGTTTATTGGGAGACGAGTCAATCAATCAGGATTGATGAATGTAATATGTTAAATAATGTACTTTAGGGACATTATATTTACTGTAAGGCCGCAATTAGGTATGGTTGTCGTTCTTCTCCATGTTGTGCGGAAATCAGTTGTTTTGGTATGAGCATGTGATGCGGAGGAATGAGGGGAATGTCGTGAGGAAAGTTTGGAGTATGAATGTCGATGGCTATTATAAGGGGATGACCAAAGAAACGATGGATGGACTGTGTGAAAGATGGCTAGAAAGGGGGTGACTACCTACCGAGATAACGACTCATACAGAGAGAAGTAGGTATCACTAAGCCTCCGCTGTCCGTCAAACAACAAATAGTTAAATTTAATAACGTTAAAATAATAAGTATAATTATGTATATAGGTACTTAATAATAAAAAGATCGAGCAAAAAAATTTTTTTTTCTACAAATTGTTAATAGTTTTTTGGCGATTTGGAGCTCGGAGGTTTCGCGTAGTTTATCGACGGAGGAGTGGAAAGAGAACAACGTTAATTTCACTGACTGGTTTAATGCGATTCTAGTTAAATAGTTATAAAGAGATACACTGTTCAGTTACACGTTACAATATCTGTGTGTTCAGTTCCAATATATTTATGTTGCTTCTTGTCCAAGCGCGCGAGGGGCATAGACTCACTTCTGTCTCTTTGTAGAGCGTGAGTTTATGTGTCTATGGACGGCGAAATGTTGCCGGTCTTAAATAATATACTTATATTATAAAACCTGTTGCAAACCGGTGGAAATTATAAATAACATAAGGAAGGCGGAACGCCACACCACCCCCCCACGGAGAAGGGTAAATGCCTAAAAATAAAGGTAATCCTCGGTTTTCCGAAATTTCACACGACGACCGGATCGAGTTGCACTAGGTGAGTTAGGGGCGATGGTATCTGCGGGTGAAGGTTCAGGCTCCTGAGGTAGGTCTGAAAGAGTTGAGTCAGCTGCAGATGAGTCTTCGGTTGCAGGATGTTTCCAGTTGTCAGACTCAGAAAAGGCGGGTTTGACGCGGTTTACGCTCACTACGACCTGTCTGCCCTTGATATCCAAGGTCAGGGTCTTCCCATCGGTAGAACGCTTTAATATAGCGAAAGGACCGCTATAAGGAGGTTGTAGTGGGCGTCGTACCGAGTCATCCCGTAGGAAGACGTGGGAGGTCGAAGACAATGATTTGAATACAAAAACAGCTGGATTTGTGTGACGTGAGGCTGGTATTGGTCGTAAAGCTGACATCTTGTGTCGTAGCTGAACTACAAAATCAGCAGGGTCGTCGGGACCGTCTGTGCCAGGGATGGGAGCCAACATTTGCCCCGGCAAGCGCAGTGTTTCGCCATACAGCATCTCCGCCGCTGTAGACTTTAAGTCTTCTTTGAATGCCGTTCGCATTCCTAGCAGGACGAGGGGAAGGGCCCGAACCCATGATTCTGTGTGGCACATGAGAGCTGCCTTCATTTGGCGATGCACTCGCTCAATCATTCCGTTCGCACAAGGGTGATAGGCGGTCGTCCTAGTGCGTTTGGTGGCGAACGTTGCCATGAGTCGGCGAAACATGTCAGACTCAAATTGGGTGCCTTGGTCTGTTGTAATTATTGAGGGCACGCCAAAACGCGAGATCCACTCTCGAATAAGAGTGTCGGCTACTTCTTCGGCAGTTATGGATCGCATGGGCCACGCCTCAGGCCATCGTGAGACTCTGTCAACAGCGGTTAGACAATAACGATATTCGTTGCAGACGGGCAGAGGTCCCACGATGTCAATGTGGATATGCATGAAACGACCTGATGGTTGGTCGATGGTACCGAGGGGAGCCGAGATGTGTCTGGATATTTTCGCGCGTTGACAGGCCGTACAAGCCTGAGCCCACCGTCGAGAGTCCTTCCTGATCGAGGGCCAAACGTAGCGTTCGACCAGAAGGCGAGTGGTTGTTCGTACGCCAGGGTGACTCAAGTTATGAATCTTGTCAAACACCGCACGGCGAAATGGAGGGGTCAAGTAAAGACGAGGCTTGCCAGTGGACACGTCACATAGGACGGAAATATTAGTTCCTGGAAGGGTCATCTGGCTAAATGTAAGGCTAGAATTTCCTTGACGTAAGCTCGCGAGTTCTTGATCCTCCCCTTGTGATTTTGAGAGGGCCTCGTAATCTTCTTCTAACGAAATGGCCTCTATCCGCGACATTGTATCGGCGACGACGTTGTCCTCACCCTTGATGTATCGGATGTCCGTCGTAAACTGACCTATGAATGATAACTGATTCAGTTGCGAAGGCGGAAGTTTTTCTCGGCGCTGTACGAAAGCGTACAGTAACGGTTTATGGTCCGTGTAAATCGTAACGTGCTGGACTTCGAGTATGTGGCGAAAATGTTGTACGCTTTCGTACACCGCCAATAATTCCCGATAATAAGCTGGCCACTGAGTCTGCTGAGGATTCAACTTTTTGCTGAAGAAGGCCAGCGGGCACCATTGGCCGTTCACTTGCTACTGAAGGCAGGATCCAATATGGATACTTGATGCGTCCGTATACAGGCCAAGGGGTGCGCCGTTGACTGGATGCTGCAACAGGGTCGCGTTAGAAAGGCTCGATTTGCAAGCTTCGAACTGTACCAGAAGCTCAGGTGACCATACAAATGGCTTAGCACCTTTGCCATTGGTAGCGACAACAGCTTCGATTAGGGGAGCCTGAAACTGAGCGGCGTGAGGTACGAAACGGCGGTAGTAATTTAACATACCGAGAAAACGGCGCACGCCCTGAACAGTCTTAGGAGGGGGAAAATCCAGAAGTGCTTGAATGCGGTCTATGGGAGGGCGCGTGCCTTCAGAGGTAATATTGAAGCCTAGGAAAACAACCTCTCTGGCACCAAATACACATTTTGACGGGTTAACTACTACCCCATAATCTTGCAAGCGCTTAAAAAGGATTCTTAGATGTTCCTTGTGGAGAGCCTCATCTGCTGAATATATGAGGATATCATCTACGTAGGGAAAGACAAAATCAAGACCCCGTGTGACCTCATCGATGAACCGTTGAAAGGTTTGCCCTGCATTTCGCAACCCAAAAGTCATATAAGGGAATTCGAAGAGGCCAAACGGGGTAATGATGGCGGTCTTAGGGATATCCTCTTCAGCAACAGGTATTTGATGATAGGCCTTCACAAGGTCGATAGTGCTGAATACCTTGGCTCCAGAAAGATTATGAGCAAAGTCATTAATGTGTCGGACTGGGTAACGGTCCGGTATGGTCCTGGCGTTCAGGGCGCGAAAATCGCCACATGGACGCCATGACTGGTCTTTCTTGAGGGTCATGTGCAGCGGAGAGGACCAAGCACTTTGCGACGGACGCGCCGTGCCATTCTGCACCATATCCTCGAATTCGATTCTGGCGGCGGTCAATTTATGAGGCGCCAAACGTCGAGGGCGGCAAGAAGTAGGAGGTCCATCTGTGGTCCGAATATGATGCACAGTATTGTGCTTTATTTCCCGTGATAGTCCGGGAGGTTTAGTGACATCAGGGAACTCTGCTAGCACTTGTGCAAACACAGAGTCCTGTATGTTGATAGTTTTCACGCTGGACTGTTCGCTGGTGGCATCAGAAGCAATGATGGCTAAACCAGTTGTGCCATCAACTAGTCTCTTAGTACGGCAGTCTGGCAGGAGGTGATAGTGTGCTAGGAAATCTGATCCTATAATTGCAGCACTGACGTCAGCAACTACAAACTGCCAGACAAAGCTACGGCGCAGTCCAAGGTCGAGTCTAAGGTTAACAGTTCCAAAGGTCTTGATAGTGCTGCCGTTGGCTGCACTGAGTTCCCAGTCAGAAGGTTGCCTCTGATCTCGAAGCCAGCGATAAGGGTAGCAGCACAGGTCAGACCCGGTGTCAACTAGGAACTGGTGTTTGGTCTCCTTGTCTGTGACAAATAGACGGCGGCCGTGGTCCACTGAGCAGCAATCAGTTTCCGCCCTTACTGATTGCTGGGTGAGTTTTCCGGCTTCCAATCACAAGGGTTTGTGCACTTGGTAGCATTGGTGCCATACTTTTTATGGTACCAGCAACGTTTGGCTACCGGTGTGTCGCTGCGGCTGTTGTTCCGTGAGGCAGGTCGATTTCTAGATCTGTCACGTGGTTGCCGAGCGGTATAATCCATAAAACATTTATTAAGTTGGATCAGGAGGTCTTTGATTGAGGGGTCTTCATTAGGTCCGGTATTTACTGCATATAGCTTCGAAGCACTAGGTGTAACCTCAATAATTTTGTCCGCTAGCTCGGCTAATTTTTGCAAGCTAAGATCCTCTTGTGCAGCCAATATTGCTTGTACCTGGGTGGGCAATCGACGCATCCAAAGCTGTCTAATTATGGTATCATCTTTTGATTTACCAGCGAGAGATTGAAGATGCCGTAGGAAGGCCGTTGGCTTCCGGTCGCCAAGTTCCTCATCACTGACCAGGCGTTCAACACGCTGTTGTTCGGAAGTAGATAGCCTGCGAATAAGCTCTTGTTTCAAGATTTGGTACTTGTTTTCAGGCGGAGGATCCATGACGATGTCCTCGATTTCGCCAATTACTCGCTGGTCTATTGTGCTGATGACATGGCTGAACATAGTCATGTCGGTTTTGATTCCTGCCAAGTGAAATTGGGCTTCCGCCTGGGCAAACCAGACTGCAGGTCGATCTGCCCAAAAGGGGGGCAGCTTCACAGATACTGCATGCACATGAGATGATTTTTCATGGTGTTGTGTTGGCTGTGAGTGAAGGCGTGCCTGGAGTGCAACATTCTGTGCCCGCAGACTTTCAAGCTCTGCACGCAGTTCTTCATCCGCCATGATTGGTAGGCAAACTAGGAAAGACTGAGATTACGTGCGCACAAAGTGTTAGGAGGCGTACCCTTCACCGTGAGTTGGAAACAATCACACAAAACAATATTTAATCATACATGCAAAAACAATAAAATTTTAACACAATTGTAAAACAACAAATTGTAAATCAAATCACACAACAGAAAAATATGAGAAACACAAATGCAGTAAAAGATAGCAATTAAAAAGTGTTATATGCACACAACCAAACAATAATAGATAATAATATAAGTGTGAACCAAACACCCAATAGTTAAAAGTGGTTAAATAGTGTGCAAGTTCTAATCAGACATAGAATTACCAAATGTTAACTTCTATTTCGAAAAACACAGACAGAAAAGAGAAACAAAATGTGAAAGCTCTTGTTCAGCTTTGTAAAAAAAAATATATTACATTAAGCAGCACACGAATCACGATGCAAGTTAGTGTAAAAATAAATGTCCCACAATCCAATCCAAAAAAGAAAAATAAAAGTTTTACTTGCGTTCAGGAACTCAGTCGTCTGTCACCTGTCAGAATGACATTTTCGTAATCCAAAGTTCCATGGAATCTCTCTGCCACAGATTGTCCAATCGAGATTTGATTTAGGCGGGCGGTCGATCGATGACGTTTCCGGTTTCCGGAAAAAAACCTAACCTAAAAGTTCGATGATGGACGATGACAAAATTATGAACGCACTTGCTAACAAACACACGCGCAGATGAAAAACGATATCGCACTCTTAACACAACACTGTTTTTATCGTAGAATAACTGGAGTCGTGATGCCGGTCGAATAAACACGTTGACCTCGAGGTATCTATCGGCCGCCAGATGCCGATGTGCTAATCGGAGATGAGTGCTATTGCACCCAATGCGGGCCGCGCCGCTGCAGGAAAAGAGGAATCCAGGTGCAGTGCAGGCCACGATGCAGTCTTCGATGCGTTGACTTGTGTCGTAAGTCGAGGGTCACCACTTTGGCGATTTGGAGCTCGGAGGTTTCGCGTAGTTTATCGACGGAGGAGTGGAAAGAGAACAACGTTAATTTCACTGACTGGTTTAATGCGATTCTAGTTAAATAGTTATAAAGAGATACACTGTTCAGTTACACGTTACAATATCTGTGTGTTCAGTTCCAATATATTTATGTTGCTTCTTGTCCAAGCGCGCGAGGGGCATAGACTCACTTCTGTCTCTTTGTAGAGCGTGAGTTTATGTGTCTATGGACGGCGAAATGTTGCCGGTCTTAAATAATATACTTATATTATAAAACCTGTTGCAAACAGGTGGAAATTATAAATAACATAAGGAAGGCGGAACGCCACAGTTTGTTTTTTTTAACAAATAGTTAAATTTAATATAGTTTGTATATAATAAGTATAATTATGTATATATTAATAAAAAGATCGAGCAACAAAAAAAAAAAAAAATCTACGTAGATAGGCTAGATATACAAAAAATGTTTTTTTTTTTTGCTCGATCTTTTTTTAAATAATCACGATAAATAATTAAGTTATATTACAGAGACCACACTACAACTCAGTGAATGTCCTCCTGCACAGAATGATTCAGTGGTCCTTGGTGAGAGTCACTAGGTAACTAAATTATTTTTATATCGACACCAAATATCATTTTAGACCAGCAAATTAAAAATCAGAGTAATTAAAGGCATATTGAGGCATTACTGAGGTCATCCGGGTAAGTAGGTAAGTACCTTCTAAGATTAACTTGGACGTCGGTGAAGGGAAACATCGTGTGGAAACCTGCCCGATGCCGATATATGCCAGTGACCTTGAGTGGTTAACTTACGTGTTCTGTAGTGCTATTCTGTAACCATCTCACCGTGAAAACTTAGGTGAAGTGAGCTCGGAGTGAGCTGTCAGTCCCTAGCAGCAGGTGGAACGACAGCTTACTTCAAGCTCACTTCACCTAAGTTTTCACGGTGATATGGTTACAGAATAGCACTGCAGGTCTATTCTGTAACCATCTCACCGTGAAAACTGCTGTACTTAGCTCACGCAACGCGCGTACGTCCAGCCAGTAATAGGACTCGCCCATCAAGGAGCGCTGTCCCAAATTATTAGACGCATTATTTATTAATTACTTACACATAAAACGAAAGGTATTTTAATAAAAAACGTATACTAAAAGATCAATAATTAAATTATCTTTAAAATAGTGAAGTTTCAAAAAAAATACGCTTGATAGATTTTGCGTGATTCTCACTTGCGTGGTTTCAGATTATCCGCGTTAGACGTAACTTTACAAATTAATTTCACTATGTAATATAAACACATTCTCAAATATTCCTTTATTATGTTATTAAACAAATGCTCTAATTTAACATATATTTTTTCCAAATCAATAGCACTACTCGTGATCTTCAGTATAAAATCATTAAAAATGGGTTATCATCGCCTTAATAGATCCAGTGCTATTCTGTAACCATCTCACCGTGAAAACTTAGGTGAAGTGAGTTCGGAGTGAGCTGTCAGTCCCTAGCAGCAGCAGTGCTATTCTCTGTAACCATCTCACCGTGAAAACTACTACACGGTGAGATTATTACAGAATAGACCGGCTGAAATCGTCAACCCGTCGTCGTGAGCGTAGTGATCAATGCTGAGCCTTCGCTGTGTGTCAAGAGGTCTTTGCCCTGCAGTGGAGCAATAATAGGCTGGTATTATATTATAGTACAGACGCCAGCACATCAACCTACCCGAAACTGTCAAATTTTCCCAATCAACTTTGAACCTTAAACTTCAGTGATAAAGTTGAAAATCTATTAAAGAAATTTGACAGATTGAAGTAGGTTGATGTGCTGGCGTCTGTAGGTACCTAAAATATGATACAAGTGAGCTATTATAATTTTATACTCTTGAGGCTGGATTGCAGCTCGAGGGCGAGTGCGCAATGGAGCTAAGAGTGTAATAATAAAAATATATGCTCACGCGTTTTAAGGCTCTCACAGACAGGCGCGATACGACACCGGAAGAACAATAATTTCCGTGAAGTTTTCATATAGATTGTTCCACCAGAGTCGCGGCGCGCATGTCTGCGGAATCCTTTATACGACGTTTTTCAACACACTTGCAAGAAAAAAACCAGCCATGTGCGAGTCGGACTCGCGTACAAATGGTTCCGTACCATTATCTATAAAAACGGCAAAAAAAACCATGTCTGTTGTATGGAAGGCCCCTTCAATTATTTATTTTATTCTGTTTTAGTAGGTATTTGTTGTTATAGCGGCAACAGAAATAAATCACCTGTGAAAATTTCAAATGTCTAACTATCACGGTTTATGAGATACAGCCTGGTGACAGACGGACAGACAGACAGACGGACAGCGGAGACTTAGTAATAGGGTGTAATTGTAACAGTAATTCATTTTCACCCTTTGGTTACGGAACCTTAAAAAGATCTTTTCGGCAGATATCATTCGTAAGGTAGGTACCTATAAAGATAGGTAAACAGAAGTCCAAGTCAATAACATAACAGGTAGATACACAAACACCACTTTAATCAGTAATAGAGTATAGGTACCTAGCTACTTAAATTCCCCCTAATTTGTGTTCCCTTCCACTTATAACCTATCTGCCTTCAAAGGAAGAGTGAACAGGCACCTTCTGAGTACGCTCGATCCATCATAGACCCCATCCATCGCATTCCATCAGGCGTGATCGAGGTCAGGAGCAGTCCCATACAGCAATAAAAAAAATAAAAACTACTTTTCAACAGCAACAGGAAAATACCGTAAAAAAAATATCAAACTCTCCATTACGAAGCTCCGTCTTCACAAAAAAGATGAAAAGCTCCTATCAAAAGTCAACAACTTGACACTACAAATCATTAGCTACAGCTTCAGGAAAATTTCCTTTTAATAACTTACCTGAACAAATAGTAGGGTAGGTACCTATGTATGTATCTTTCAAACATTTTTTCCTCCAAAAACTCTATCGTGCCTAAATGTAATTATTGACTCTGAGTGGCTCGGGTTCGGTCACAATAAAGAAACATGTTAGTAGGTACAATCGAAACAATCTCACATCGGCTCGAAAACCTGTAGGTACAACTGAGAACAACGTAAAAACTGCCTCTATGGTCTAGTGGTTAGACCACCTCAGACCCAGAGGTCGGGGCTCGGCTCCCAGTGGGAGCTAAATTTTCTACTCGGTTTTGTTGGTTATAGGGCTTGTTCTAAGTCCGCCTGGCTAGCTACCATCATCATTACTAAGTCTGTCGCCATAACAACAATGTTAACAGCATTGTTGTGTTTCGGCAGTTAGAGGTAGGACAGCCAGTTCTTCTGTGGTTGAGGATTCCGGGTGAAGCTCGCTTCCACCTTCGGCCTGATCAGCACTTACCACCACGCCAAGAGCTTCCCCGTTGTGGATGAAAAAAAAAGTATAAACTGATTACCACTCCATGTGTCCCCGTACACAGAGGTGCAAACACTTCATGCCAAAAAACTGCCCGAGCCAGGGAACCTAGGACCCCACGCTCAGCAGTCGCTGTGAAGACCACTACACCAACGACGCAGCAGATTTATACAACGCTGGGGACGGGTATGGAAGACTAAAGATAGTAAGAGGGATCATTGCCTTCGAGAAATTTGAAACATTATAGGTATTTGAAGAAACTATTGCCTTCGTCTTACTTCAAGTCTGCCTCCGTAGAGTGCGATAGGGACAGTTGCAGCTCAGACCGAATAGATCACAAAAAACATTTGACGAGATCGACGTTTCGTAGGTACCTATTCCTCTTTTTTTCCTCGAAAACAGAGTTATTTTTAGCATAAAAATTTTAAGAAAGAGTCGGTAACTATAACTAGGTTTCTATATTTTTTTTATAACTTTTCGAATTTGGCTGGTAGTCCTCTAATCACGGTGGAAAAAATGGAGCATTTTTGTAATTTTTGGAGGGTCATATTTTCTTTACCGATAAGTTGCTGAAAACGAAACGTCCCTGTTATTTCCTTATTTTCAGTTGACCTTGAGATTATGAAAAAAAAAAAAAAACAGGAAGAAAAAAGGGGAATACATTTGTTTGGAGAATCCTAGGCCCTGTTCCCTCTTAAGTTTGTCATCTTCCCAACCAGTTTTCAAATGCAGGAGTCACTGAAAGCCTATAAGTGCTTTTTCATCTGAATAAATGGGGAGCAACGGTGTCCTTGTATAGGTAAACCAATGCAATGATCCAGCTGCCTAACGAGAGCCTCCTCGTGTGTTGGTCAAGGCTCTTTTGGCTAGGCACTATGACAATCGGCACAATGATAGCTGAGCTCACTTATTTATTATTACCATTACCCTATTTAGAATCTTTATGCAGTGACACTTCTGTATTTTCGCCTATCTAGTGGTCAACGACTAGGGTTCCCTGCTCTTAGCAATAGGTACGGTGCCTGAGTGCCTCAATAAAATATTTATTGGAATTAAATATGGCGTCCTCCAGCAAATTAGAGGTCCCTTATAATGTGAGGAGCCAGTTAGTACAGATTCACTTGATAGAAGGTCAGCAGAGATTGATTTTTATTGGGGTTTTAATGGAAATAGAGTATAGAGGAATGAGGGTCAGGGTGTAAAGTTTACTCATCCTTTATAGAAAAGGGAGGATCCTCCAACCAGACGGGTGTTGTGTCTGGTAGGCAACTGCCAGACGATTGATGTCGGGACGTTGTATATATGCTATACTTATAGTCTTGCGGTAAACTCTGCTTGCGCGATGCAGAATTTTGCGTGACGTCAGTTTTGTAGTAGGTACTCGCACGCATTTGTAAGATTTACTTAACAAATTTGTAACTTGTTCATTGTAATTGTATAGTTTTGTAGTATTTGGGCCTTGGTCTTTACGCAAAAAGGCCTAGGCAATAATATTTTAGGGGCATGAGGAACAGAGTGTAAAGTTCACTCATCCACCATAGAAAAGGGAGGATCCTCCGACCAGACGGGTGTTGTCTCTGGCGGGCCGACTGCCCCACTGTTGATGTCGGATAGTCTTATATATGTCGTTCACACGGTAAACTCTAATTACGCGATGCAGGATTTGTGTACGTCATGTCTTTGATGCGTAGTTCGTATGTGGCGGTGTAACCGCTACATCACTCCCCGCCGGAGACCGGAGGTCGATAGTGGGCTGACTCTTGTAACTTGCGATGCTTCACAATACCAGTGGAGGTTCCAGTGAGTCGGAACCGGGTGCCGCATAGTTCACGGTGAGTCGGAACTGTCTGCGGTGATTCCCCAGTGAGTCGGGGTGGCGCTGCGTCACGATCCAGTGAGTCGGATGTGGTATAGCGCCGGGTTGTGGCTGACTTATTCAGTAAAATCATTCGAAATATACCAGTATTATGTAAACATTGACATTGTTTAATAGATATATTATACAAAATGACAAGATTACTTTGTAAAGTATTATATTATTTAAATTTTTGTGAATGTGAGGACTATGTGGTTTTTTTTTTTTTCTCAGTTAGTTTTAGTGATGGTCTAGCAGTTTGAGTAATTATGCGGCCTACCCAAATGTCCTTTCTTTGGTATTGTTCGTCGAGTTAAGCTCCTTAAGTTCTGAGTTGAGCTCCACGATTACTGACAAATGCTTGCACTGACAGGACAGGTCCACTCAAATCTGTGTGGTTCTTTTCTCAAAAGACCATTTCAGACTAATCTACATGGTCCTCTTATGGCCTGACCAAGATTATGTCTGGACTTTAAAAGAGACTGTGACCTCTGAGTTTGTTTCGGCCTTTCTTCTCAGAGTAGTCAGATAGGAAACGCCGAACTCATCTACCTAATTTTATTTATTTAATTTTAAAAGATGTCGTGTAAAGGTGGTTCCACCAATATCCTATTTACCTACAGAATAAACAATTTCATTTCACTTTTAGCGTCGACCAGGAGAGGGTAGAAAGAGCTCTGCTTGTGAGACCGGCTGAAAGTTCAGATGCTGTGCCAAGGTTGCTGTTGAGGCTGAGGGTGATGACCAGGAATGCGCGTTCGCTGCATGCTGGTGGTCAGGATACCCGATGAAGCCGTGGGTGCTGGCTGGCTGTGTGACTCGTCTCACGAAAGCTTGCGGGAGTGATGATGATGATGACGTCACGCTGAAGTAGTTGCACGAAGGCTGCGTTGATGTTCATCACGTCAGGGTCACCAATTTAGGGGCATGAGGAACAGGGTGTAAGTTCACTCATCCACCATAGAAAAGGGAGGATCCTCCGACCAGACGGGTGTTGTGTCTGGCGGGCCGACTGTTGATGTCGGATAGTCATTGTATTATATGTCGTTCGCGCGGTAAACTCTAATTGCGCGATGCAGGATTTGTGTGACGTTATGTCTTTGATGCGTAGTTCGTATGTGGCGGTGTAACCGCTACAATCTGTATCATCAGGGTTGCTTTTCGAAAGAGTAGGCAATTGAATATAGTAGACTGTAGGAATTATTACAAATCTGCCTACATTCCGACATTTATTTTGAAGTCCCTTCTTATAAGCGTTATGGTGGCGAGATCAATATTATAATCTAACATCAGGATAATTAAATAAAAATAATATCCTAACTCAGGTTATGTTAAAAGGTTGGGAAACCTTTTAACATACGCGCCCCCCTAACTCTTTCGCTCGCTTTACATTCTTGGATAGGTTACATTTTCTATTGTTCAAACAGAAATAGAAGTTACTTTAGTTCAAGAATCAAAAGAATATAGAATGGAAGAGCGAACGAAGCGAGCTCGAAAATTGTAGGAAGGCGCCTCGGATAGATTCAGTTTTTTTAGTCCATTCATACAGTAATAGAAAAACGTATTTTGTCAACTTATACAGAAAAGCTGAACCTCGTTTTACAGCACCTAAATAAGTATTATGAAACGGTTGAGTTTTGAACACTAGTCGTAACCTTTTCTAATACCAAGAACATCAAATTTCATTTCTATACTTTATAATTGGGTACGCCCCCGAGGGGGGCGTGCCCCACCGGTGGGGAATCCCTGTCCTAACTGAACAAATCCTATTAATAAACTAAAATATTATAGCGTCGAAAAATCGATCGATGAGGCGATCGCCGTCGGCGACATTGCCTCATTGCCAAGCGCATTCGGCCAAGGTAAAATCCAGCTAGCCACCGCAAGCATCTGGCCAAGGTAAAATCTGGCCAGAGGCTTGCGGTGGCTAGCGTGGTGGGTAGTGGCTAGCTGGATTTTACCTAGGTCAGAGTCCAAGGTAAAATCCAGCTAGCCACATAAATAATTTTCGTTTCGATCCAGTACCTAGGTTTGTCGTTTCAGAGCTGAAATCGGACACTAGTCTAAAAATGCTAGGTAATAGCATTTCTAGACTTTGCTTTTCATCCAATACTATGCTAAACATACCAATATTTACATATCAAGACCCCTCCGTGCCTCGGAAAGCACGTTAGGCCTTGGTCCCGGCTGTCATTTGTAGATTTTTGACAGTCATTACGGGTCAGAAGCCCGAAAGTCTGACAACCTATGTTACCAAGGGGTATCGTAATACCCAGTAGCTAGGTAACTGGGTTGTGGAGGTCAGATAGGCAGTCGCTCCATGCAAAAGTTTTCTGCTACATTCGGTTAGACTGGAAGCCGACCCCAACATGGGATTAGGCTAGGTAGTGATGAGTATGCTAATCCATGGTTGAAATTAATTAGAGCAGGGAAACTAAAATCACAATGTTTCTTATGATAATTTTTATTGATGTATAAATAAACGTTTTCTTGTATAATAGTAGGTACATTAGGTACTATTAAATCTAAAATTAAGTAATAAACGTCTGTCTGTATCATTGATTAAAATTTTCAGGTAACTTTGTAAAACGCTAGTAAGAATATAACTGGGCTCAATGATAAGTATTTTAAACCTCTTTACGGTGTGTCCACAGCTGGGGTCAAGATATAGCAATACTTTTAAAATTGTTGGTACAGTAAAAACGGACAAAGTTAATTACAACCATATTAAATAAAATAGCAAAAATTCACGGATCTCGATGCTCATATCTTTGAATTTTCAACCCATAATTATGATTTGTATTATTGTAATCATGCTGTTGGTTTATCACAACAAAACATGTTTAAATCTAGTTCCTGTCAAACATTGTATGGAAATTTGACAGAACATAGAGATTATGTGAATATCCAACGTGTTTGTTGTGAATGTTTCGCCAGTGCAAACTCACAGTAAGTACAAATCTTTCAACATGGTGTGCACTACATGTTTCGATGTTTGGAAAACACTAACTTAAGATGTGCCTTAAAACTTACTCATGTTGCGTTCATTGCGAACGCAAATTCAACAAAACAAGTTAAATATGAGATTTATTTCATGTGACAAGTTTCGAAATATTTATAGATAGTGCAATCCACGACGACGCGCCCCACTCCGCTGCGCTCCGTACTAAAGTACAGCTTACAGTACAGTAGATAATCACTATACGTACACATTGAATGTTTACTAGTGCAATAGCATAGTGATGATTGTAGTGACATCAGACAGACCACTCATTAAGTGGCGGATTAACCCGTTCCTATTGTTGAAGTTCCACTATTGTTTAACTTTTTTTTAATTACCTAGTGTAACAAATAACTGGACTTTAGATTTGAGTATCAATTAAATGTATAACTAGCCAAAAAGCTACGTGCATAGGGTTGCCAGATGTATGTCCGGCTTTTTACAATCGTGTCTGGTCAAATATATACAAGTCCGGCCTGTCCGGCTTTTTTTAACCCCGCCCCACCAGAAAACGCCGAACGAAAGAGCGTGAGAGACTCACGTGGACAATCATGACTCGCGATGGTAAGAAAAAAAATGTAATTCATATTAACATATAGTTAAAGAGTAGAGTAAGTCCCAAATGAATAACAGTGTAATAAATACACAAATAAAAGTATCAATTTTTTCCTTCTTTTAGGAACCTGTGTCAGGCTTTCCGGGCAAAATGTCCGGCTAAATATGAATCTGTGTCCAGCTTTTCTATTTTTGGGCCTGGCAACTCTATAAGGGCATCAACTTATTAAATATTTGTGAACATTATCCGAAGGCAAGTTAAAATAGGTATTCGTCTTTCTGTTACAACAATTCATTCATCTGCCTAAATACAGCTCAAGTTTCTGGAAGGAAGACCTACCAGGCAAAAATGAAAACAATACAATTTTGCTACGATTCCTAGGTCAACCGTGTGTATTCCACAGCCAAAAAAAACAACACTTTTGGGGCCTTGAAGCCCAATTTTTTTATTACTTATAATATAGGCTCGCGTTTCACAACTATTTCTTCTGACGGTAAGCGATGATTTGGTCAACAATGCACGCTTCCTTAGAAGTAACCTATTCACTCTCAGTTTGAAGAGATATAATCCAATTATTGTCTTACCAATCTAATCCGCCACAATAATATCTCAAAACTTATGCTAGAATATTCTAGTTCTTATTAGAACTAACCTAAGGCTGAATTTCCAATTCAGGTGGTAAAGGAATGTTCTTCATGATTGCAAATCGTTTCAAAGCGTCGTATTTTCCTCTTAGAGCTTCTACTTCATCCCGAATTCTGTTGTTTTCGTCCTGCATTAGCTCCATGTCGTTCCATTCCTGAAAGTTGAGGGTGAACGATAAGAGATGGCGCTGGTAGTTTTTGGGTGGTGAAGATAGATGGCGTTAGCAGTGTGGTTTTTAGAAAATTGTGGTAGATGGCGTAGTTATAACAAATTTTAAGAAGCCCAAATGAGGTTTTCAATTCGACACTTTTTTAAGCCAGTCTTGAGCTGAATCAACAGTACCTACAATAAGCTGAGCATCAGAATACAGGAGTATTTAAATATGATAGGTTTCTTCTGGTCCAAATCGACATAGAGCATTTAACTTCGTGGTGGAGAAGAAAGTATCAAACTTTGATCCTAATGTAATTTTGGAATTACATTTCTTGAAATCAGTTGAAAATCAACAATGTTTAAAAAACATTTATGCTACAACACAGATGAATACCTGAAGTGCTATTCCGTAACCATCTCACCGTGAAAACTTAGGTGAAGTGAGTTGTCATTCCAACAGGATGAGATGACACTGACAGCTCACTCCACGCTCACTTCAAATGTTTTCTCGGTGAAGTGGTTACGGGAATCGACATGCTGGTTTCCTCCGCATTTAAGGTACTCGTAAGAAGCTACAAGTAGGTATCGGCGGGCTCGACTGGTCGAATTCAGTGGGCGTAACGCAGTCAGAAGATATAAGAGTTACGCGATAGAAAGAGAGGCAACTTCTAGGTGAATAGAACTGTAGGTAATCAGCGCTGTGCGACCTGAATTGCACTTTATTGTGTCGTAGCAAGAGGCGCTTTTTATTTAAATTATTTTATGGAGTAAATCTGTGGTTACACAATGATGAAAGTGATATTGATGAATTTTTTAAAGTGTATTTTGTACCTGACTCTTCTCAGTCTCCAACTCATCTTTCTGCTCTATTCGTTTGATGCGGCACGAGGCGGCGTATCCACGGTTTTTTAGAGTTCTACGACGCTGTTTCATCCTGGAATTTTATTCATTTATTTGTGCACAATTATTACCATAAGTATACTGTTGACGTTACAATATACATTTAGATCGGTCATTAAAGAAAAGTCTAATTTTAAAATGGTGGTAATTTCGTAAACTTACTAAAATAAATTAAAAGACAATGCACTTTATTCATTTTAGACATCATGTTTCATAGTAACATTTACGCTTTAGGCTGAGAATCAGCACTTCTCGAACGTAAAAGTTACTTATGACAGTCCCCCAAAACGCCCACCCTTCACCACTTCCTAGTGCTTTAGCTGGTGCAACAAGCTCAACCAACAAAGAATTGGGTATCAAACGCAGAAAGATTTTCCGAAATTCTAGATTAGTGTGTTTATATTAAAGCCTCTTTGATAGTCTGCTGCAGCTGAAGAGACATAACATTTAAATGTTTCGTTTTTTGGTATGGCGTTTGTTTCGTCTGTCACTGTTCAACTTGTCATCGAAATACATTTTCTTCAGATAGTATATTTACTTTTATTCCTATTAAAAGCCTCTCATCGTTTCTGCAAACGCTTCACCGCAAAGGCAGTACTCTGCTACAGGTTATGTGCTAGCGGAAAAGTGGAAATGTCGGAAAAAGTGGAAAATTTAAGTACAAAGGTACAAATTGCACCACTTCAAGGCAAGAATAACTGGGATACCTGGAAATATAAAATATCCATCCTGCTTATGAGCATAACAGATGCATTGGATATAGTAGAAGGAAGATGTACGAGACCCGTGTTGCCAGCAGGTGCAGGAGACGCAGAAGTTACTGCATTTAGAACGAAAATAGCGCGTTTTATACAGGCAGAGAATAATGCTATGATCCTGCTTTCAACAAATTTGAACGAAGATACCGTTAGAAAGGTAATGTCATTTACATGTCCAAGAGAAGTATGGCTAGAACTGCATCGGTTATTTGACGGAGATAATGAGAATCGAGCTTATAATCTCTGCCTAGATTTCTTCGGATTTAAACTAGATACTTCTGATGATATGGCCACACATATTTGCAAATTGAAGACTCTCTGGTGTCAGTTGAATAGAGAGATTGGTAAAGATGATCCGAATATGAAACTACCAGAAATATTCCTCATTTGTAAAATTCTGGATACATTAGATCAGAAATACTTCGAATTTAAATCAAGTTGGTTGTTGTTAGCCAAAGAACAGAGGACAGTCGAAGGATTAACAAGTAACCTTTGCGCTCATGAGAAGTCACTTCAAAAGAAAAATGGTGAATCGAGTGAAGAGGTATTAGTGACGAGTACGACACAGAATAGCACCATTCGTAAAGGAAAGAAGAATAAGGATAAGCATATGAGATGCAATTACTGCCATGAGATGGGACATCGAGTAAGATCCTGCCAGAAGTGGATGAAAGATGGTTGCCCGCCTAAAGACAGTAATAACAAGCCATCTTCAAGTCAAAGTGCGAATATGGCTATAATGAGTGTGGATGTCATGGCATTCGTAGCGCAAGATAAAGAATCATGGTACGTGGACAATGGCGCGACTAGTCACGTGACCAACAGGTGTGACCTGTTCCAAACATTCCAAGAGTTTGACGAGATCCAAGGTGTTACTACAGCGAATGGTAACATTGTTCAAGCAAGAGGTAAAGGAACAATATATTTGGAAGCAGATGTCAAAGGGAATATTGTGAACATAGCACTCACGGACGTTTGGTATGTACCAGAGATCCAGCGAAGTCTGTATTCAGTGTTAGCTATGCATGACAAACAGAGGAATAGCAAGTTCGTCTCGACCCCGGAAACTTGCGAAGTAATTTTGAATGGGGAAGTAGCAGTTGTTGGCAAACGTAACCAAGGTGGAGGGCTTTTTAAGTTGAAAGTTCGCAACGTCTTGCCACCGGTACCTGTACTTGCTACTACAACAACTGATTTGATGCAGCTCTACCATGAAAGACTAGCGCATCAAAACAAAAGGCACGTTAAGGAAGTCATTCAAAGAGAGTTAGGATTGACACTTCCTATAAATAAAGAATCGTGTGAAGCTTGTATCTACGGAAAGATGCATAGACTGAAATTCGGCATACGAGAAAGATCTACACAGCCAGGAGAAATTATTCATTCAGATGTTTGCGGTCCTTTCCCAATGAGTTTTTCAAAATACCGTTATTATGTACTGTTTAAAGACGATTTTTCCGGATACTGCATGGTTTATTGCATGAGAAACAAAAGCGAAGTCAAAGACAAATTGACCATAATGCTACAAGCAGCGACGGTCACAGGACATGTAATCAAAACACTGCTGAGTGATAATGGAACTGAGTTTGACAACAAGGAAGTCAGAGATATTTTGAACAAAAAAGGAATTAAGCAACGTCTTGTTATGCCGTACACACCAGAGCAGAATGGCTGTAGCGAGCGCCAAAACAGGACATTAGTAGAAACCGCAAGAACATTGATGAATGCTCAGAGAGAACTGCCAAAAGCATTGTGGGCGGAATTAATTATGACAGCTGCTTATATTTTAAACCGAACAGGTGCTACTAGAGAGAAAGACAAGTCACCTCATGAGTTATGGTTTGGGAAGAAGCCTAATATAAAGCATCTTAGAATCATAGGAAGTACGTGTTATGCCCATGTTCCGAAAAATAAAAGAAAAAAATTGGATAAGAAAGCAACTAAAGGCATCCTCATAGGATACGACAATGATGACGGTTATCGTATCTGGTATGAAACGCAGTATAAAGTTGACAATCTGATCCGATCTAGAGATGTTATCATAGAAGAGACACCTATTATTCCAGGGATTGAAGCTAAAGCTACAGGAATTGTTGCTAAATCTGATCCAAAACCGATTGAAAAAGAGTGGACCGTGTCATACGATACAGTTCCTGAAAATACAATTCAACAGCATTCGCAAATCGAAAATCCCTTGAATCAGGAAGCCCAATCAGAACAGAGATCTGTTCTATTAGAGGGAGAATTAGAAGAAGAAAGAAATATAAGAACGCCTATTGAGACATCAATAGAGGCAAATAAAACAGGACATCAAAGACAGTCAGTCCAATTAGAGGGAGAAAGAGAAATAGAGTTTATAGAAGACGAGACCGGATTTTCAGATAGTGAAAATGAAGAACAATTTGAAGATGCCGTTCCTGCCTATGTTGAGATAGAAGAGAATTTAGAGGGAGACGTTCCGCTATCAGACGTTCAAAGATATAATCTCAGGGACAGAAGTAGTCTTCAACCTCCACGTAAATTGGATGACTATAGTTTATTCCTAGTCGATACTGAAAAAGAACCTTCGACGTATATGGAAGCAATATCGAGTGGAACAAGTAGAGATAGATGGTTAGAAGCGATGAGCAGTGAAATCGATTCTTTGAAAAGATTACAAGTTTGGGACTTGCAGAATCTACCGAGCAATCGAAAAGCTCTGCCATGTAAATGGATTTATAGAGTAAAAACCAACCCTGACGGCACAATAGAAAAGTATAAAGCACGTCTAGTCGTAAAAGGGTTTAAGCAGAAGAAGGGTTTTGACTATAACGAAACGTTTAGCCCAGTAGCGAGATTAGCAACTATAAGATCTTTGCTCAGCATTGCAGCAAGAGAGAGACTTCATCTTATTCAGTTCGATGTTGCAACAGCTTTTCTCAATGGAAATTTAACGGATGAGATTTATATGAAGCAGCCAGAAGGCTTTGAAGATGGAACATCCAGAGTATGTCGTCTAAAGAAAAGCCTCTATGGTTTGAAGCAGGCACCACGGTGCTGGAACTACTGTTTTACAGAAATACTCGAATCTTTAGGCTTCAAGACAAGCGACGCTGATCCATGCCTATATACCAAAATCTTAGGAAATAAGAAAATCTTAATAGCACTCTACGTGGACGATGGCTTAGTTGCAGCGAGTGATGAGAACCTTGCAAAAAGTTTCATCAATGACCTAGAAAAGATTTTGACGATTACTAGCAAACCAGTTTCATACTATCTGGGATTAGAGATAGAACAAATGAAGGACGGCTCGATTTTCATTAAGCAAGAAGCTTATGCAAATAAGGTCTTGGAGAGATTCAATATGAAAGACTGTAACCCAGTATCAACTCCTTTACAGAAAGAAGGAACTATTGAAAAAGGGAAAGCTGACAAAGAGTCACAATCATTTCCCTATAGAGAAGCAGTAGGCTCGCTCGCTTACTTGATGGTGGGCACTCGCCCTGATCTGGCTTATGCTGTAGGATTGGCTTCGAGGAGCTTAGAAAAGCCAACTTCTAGCGACTGGCGTATGGTTAAGCACATAATGAGATATTTGAAAGGCACATTATCAAGAGGAATAATGTATGCTTATGACGAAAATTCTCCTAACCAAATAAAAGCCTACAGTGATGCTGATCATGCTGGATGCTTGAAAACAGGTCGCTCTACCACTGGAGTATTGTGTTTATTTTCAAGAGGAGCAATCTCCTGGATGAGCCAACGACAAGCTTCAGTTGCCATCAGCACTACAGAAGCTGAGCTTGTGGCAGCAAGCGAAGCGGCAAGAGAGCTAATTTGGCTAAAGAGACTGTTCAAAGACTTGAATGGCCAACAAGAAATACCAGTTTTGTTCGTGGACAACGAAGCCGCGGTGAAATTGGCACATAACCCAGAATTTCACCGTAGGACCAAACACATTCGTGTAAGGCACTTCTTCGTAAGGGAACTTGTGCTTCGAAACGACATCGTAGTCGAGAGGACGAGCTCTACTACCCAGCTAGCAGATTTCCTTACTAAGGCCCTACCCAGACCCAGACTAAAGGACCTAGTTCAGAAAGTCGGTTTGACGGATAAGCTAAATGGTCTACTATCAGCTGAGGGAAAGTATTAAAGCCTCTTTGATAGTCTGCTGCAGCTGAAGAGACATAACATTTAAATGTTTCGTTTTTTGGTATGGCGTTTGTTTCGTCTGTCACTGTTCAACTTGTCATCGAAATACATTTTCTTCAGATAGTATATTTACTTTTATTCCTATTAAAAGCCTCTCATCGTTTCTGCAAACGCTTCACCGCAAAGGCAGTACTCTGCTACAGTTTAAAGATACAAAAAAAATATCTTCCGCTTTATTATATCTAAACTAATATTTTAAAGACAAAAGATTAGATTTTTTTGTGTTTGTTTGTAATGGATAAACTCATAGTAACATGGGCTGCATTTTATTGACTTCAACGCGAACGAAGTCGCAGGCAAAATATAGTTAAGTATGATATTTAAGTATAGATTTTTATTTAAAAAACAGTGTGGTACATACAGTCTACAACGACGCGAGTAGTAGGACAAAAGGCGAAGTAAACTTACCTAACAATCTGATCCCTAGTCAACCCCCTCATCTTCAGCTGCCTGTTGAGGTCCCTGACAGAGATGGAGACCAGCTCGTCATCACTGATCTCCGCGCAAGGCGTTGGCGACAAGGGAGCCTGGAACAAACATGTGGAAGTATAGCATTTGATGTGTGTAACAGAGTTATGTTGCGTAAATGACAAAGATCGCAGTTTTGCCCCTCTAATGAAGAAAACAGCCGATCTATTCTGTAAAAATCTCACCGTGAAAACTTAGGTGAAGTGAGCGTGAAGTGAGCTGTCATTCCACCCTGCTGCTACGGACTGACAGCTCACTCCGAGCTCACTTCACCTAAGTTTTCAAGGTGAGATGGTTACAGAATAGCACTGCAGGACCTACACTGCCCGATGACAGAATGCGTTCCTGACATAAAGAATACACAGCTGAGTATAAAATAATACGTGTTTTACGAATTTAAACTTTATTAGTTCCTAATCTTATCCAACTGACAGTTGTCAGAAATGCATTCTCTCTGTGGCCAGACTATAATTATGAGAAGAGCTAAATCGTAACTTTAAAACAGCGACATCGACCAAATAAAATCGAATGAACACTATCCTATATCGAATTATTATAGACTAACTTTAAATTTAGGACTGGGTGTGATTACAATTCAGATTAAGAAAAATACCAAAGCAAAATGTGCTTTCACAATAAAGCCATAGAGCTTGGTAACTCTAGCATCAAACCTACGTGTGATGCCGTAGCTAAAGTGATCTCGTAGTCGTAAATACTGGTATTGTTCAGATAGGTTGGTCCAACTTCGAGAAAGAGGTCCACGCTGGGCGGCGCCGGCGTACTATTTTCTCGTTTTATATACCACATTACCACAGTATCTCAAAACAAAACTTTTTGACCAGTGCGTATTGCCAGTCACCTTGTCACCTTTGTCACCTTTGGCACTGAAATGTGGTCGCTCACAATGGGCCTCATTAGAAGGCTGAAATTTACCCAGAGGGCAAAGGAGAGGGCTATGCTTGGAGTTTCCCTACGAGATCGAATCCGAAATGAAGAGATCCGTAGGAGAACAAAGGTAACCGACATAGACCGAAGAGTTGCCAAACTTAATTGGCAGTGGGCAGGGCACACAGAACAGATGGCCGATGGGGCCGAAAGGTTCTAGAATGGCGACCACGTGCCGGAAGACGTAGCGTTGGAAGGCCCCCACAAGGTTGACCGATGACCTGATGAAGGCCGCAGGGATGCGCAAAGAATCTGTCGAAGTGGCGGTGTTTGGGGGAGGCCTATGTCTAGCAGTGGACGTATTTTGGCTGAAATGATGATGATGATAATGATGAAGGAATCTTTATGAAAATAGTCTTGAAGACGACGCACCTAAAGAACCATCACAGAATGCAACATTTTTTAAAGTTAAATTAAAAGGCTCACCTCATCATCCCAATTAATATCCATGGCTCTTCCCTGTTTATCAACCAAAAAATTTAATATTACAATTAAATTAAGAGTAAAATTTCCATTAAAATCACACTGTCTGACTCAAATAACAACTAAGGTATGAGCCAAAAAATAATTTGCAAGCATTACGGAGGGAACTTTGCAAGTCATCATGATGTGATAAATTCTAAATGTATGCTAGAAAATTATCTTGTTTTCGTGTCAAGTGTATTCGGAAAGTCAACGATTGAATCAAATTATCGTTGATTTGTAAACGGAACCATCATCATCTGCCTAGCCTTTTCCCAACTATATTGGGGTCGGCTTCCAGTCTAACCGGATGCAGCTGAATACCAGTATTTTATATGGAGCGACTGCGATTTTCAAGAAATGCACATAAGATTGTCAGGTCCAGTGTAAGTAAAAACTGTTCACACCACGGGCGAGAACTCAGACAAACATAGAACTGCCGGCCGGTGGTGTAATAGGTGCTTTAAGTCACAGATACATTACTGTGTCGTGTGTGAGGCACACAACACAGTAATATAAATGCGACTTGAGGCTGACCGCACACTGCCTACCCAAGTACCCACTAACATATGAGCAACTTTTTTTTTTAAGTCTTTGTCCTGTCGCTTTAGCAAGCGATTTTCTGAGGGATGCAGAATAGTATTGTCGTGCTTGCCTACTGCCTGACTTTCTGGCGACCACAATCGCCAGAAAGTCGTGACAACATTCAAGTTTTTATCCAACCCTCGGTCGGTCGCTTAAGCAACAAAAAGTCAAGTTAGGGGTGACTATTCTATTCGTCATAAAGCATATATGATACGCTTATACGATATAATGAAAGTGCGGCAAACGTCTCGACAACATTGCGACTATATTGTAGCTACATTGCAACCACAGACGAATTCGAGACTCCCCAGTGAAGCATTGAATGAGCAATACTCAACTCAAAGCCTTTATTTCAATTAAACCATTTACAGGCACTTTTGAATTGTCAAGGGGTCGGTCAGTCAAAAATATGAAGCTAGTTGCCCATTCCAAAGCGTAGTAGGTACCTATGGAGAAGAACGGGCAAGAAACTCCACGGACACTCTTTTAAATAAAATAAAAAAATTATACAAAATATTGGTTACATCATTCATTTTGAAATTATGCATGTGAGAACAATGTAATAAGACGTGCACGTTCGTAAAAGCGTCCGTAATAAAAAGAAGAAAAAAAGAATCATTCAAAAACTTAAAATAAATTAAAATAAGCCATGGCAGCTAAGAGATGCCCAGTCCCAACTGACGGCGCCCGTTCACGAACATGACGCATGGGTCAGCACCATTCAGCTCAACCTACTGGAACTGGAACTACATCACAAGGACATTTTATATTGTTTGTGCACCATATCTTTGGGGAATCGACATACTGGCCTGGACTACTGGTCACGATTGGTAGCTTGAAACGCAACAACTAGTTTAAAAAACGGTGGACGGCGACTACAGACAGCCACAAATCTATTGCCTCAGCTTGGATGTGGCAACTGAAGTACCAAGAAGATCAATTGTTTCATACAGAATTGCTCGCAGAACAGTTGGCCGATGGGGCCGAAAGGTTCTGGAGTGGCGACCGCGTACCGGAAGACGTAGCGTTGGAAGGCCCCCACAAGGTGGACCGATGCCTTTGTGAAGGCCGCAGGAGTCCGCTGGATGCGGGAGGCACAGAACCGGTCGAAGTGGTGGTGCTTGGTGGAAGCCTATGTCCAGCAGAGGACGTCTTTCGTGTGAAATGATGACAGAATGTGTTGACTAGTCGCTTAAATCGTATACAACGTGACTTGACCTATTAGTACAACCAGGTTTCAGACTGGCTAAGGTAGACTCATCTTTCATGGGGTACTGTTTAAAATGTTATAATAAAATTCCTCCCCACATACTTCAACTTAATGAGACGAAATTCAAATCTTGTATAAAACGCACACTATGTAGGCAGGCATATTATAAGTTGGGCGAGTACATCACTGATAAAAATGCTTGGCTCAGTGCTGGTCCTGCTCCACAACTAATTGACATACACACTGATTAACATTTTGAAAATACTGATGGAGCTGCTGAAGATTGTAAGACCATTTTTGTATTGTATAAACTCAATTTCCTTTGTATTATATAATTGCATAGCACAGGTGTGAGTACTATGTACTAAAGGGCTACCATTTACCGGGTAATATGTAGTATTTCATTGACTTGAATGTGCCCTGGCGGCTGTGAGTATGTCATGCTCACTCAAATGTCTCGCTGATGGTGGAGTGTGTGTTGGCATTTAGCTCCCTTCAAAATGGTTGAGCTGAATGGTGCTAATCTATGCGTCATGTTCGTGAACGGGCGCCGTCAGTTGGGACTGGTCATCTCTTAGCAGCCATGGCTTATTTTAATTTATTTTAAGTTTTTGAATGATTCTTTTTTCTTTTTATTACGGACGCTTTTACGAACGTGCACGTCTTATTACATTGTTCTCACATGCATAATTTCAAAATGAATGATGTAACCAATATTTTGTATCAATTTTATATTTTATCTAAAAGAGTGTCCGTGGAGTTTCTTGCCCGTTCTTCTCCATAGGTACCTACTACGCTTTGGAATGGGCAACTAGCTTCATATTTTTGACTGACCGACCCCTTAACAATTCAAAAGTGCCTGTAAATGGTTTAATTGAAATAAATGCTTTGAGTTTGAGTTTGAGTTTGACTTAGAAGAGGGAACTTCGCCTGCTAAGAGTGATTGCGATGAAAACAATTCAAGAGGAGTTTCATTAGTTTTTGTCTCCCAAGATTCTAAAAGGTTTCTAACTGACTGACGTGACTGGTGACACTATAAATGTTTCCTGAATCGTAGATGAGATTACATACACAAATCACACATACAAATAAAACATTGATGCCTGGAAGTCGGAGTAGAAGAAGAAGAAGTTATCAGTAGTCCTTATTATTTATTATGAGGGTGATTTAAACCTGAGGTACAGTACAGGTTTATCCTAGTTCAGATAGAATATATATTATAATACCTTTAGTTTTAGGCCCTCAAGGTGTATTTTTTTTTTTCTTCTGAAGCTATTTCAAATAACTCAAAGCATTTATTCCAATTAAACCATTACAGACACTTGAACTGTGAAGGAGTTGGTCAGTCAGAATGATGAAGCTAGTTGCCCATTCCAAAGACGCTTTGGAATAGGCAAAAAGAGAAGAATGGGAGAGAAAGTCCATTGACACTCCTTAAAATCAATAGTTAGTAGTGCAGACAGTCACAATCTTTAGTGTACCATACTGATTATTGCTCAATAAAATCTTTCCAATACTCGACAAATCTGTTCAACTATTTGTTGATAAATTATTTTGCATTAAATTGATCAATAAAATTTGTCTAATGAAAATTATATATTTTTAGATTACTCACTATGACTCTTTAATCATAGATGTGACAATGATTTGATTTGACTTCTTTTTCAGATAAGATTAAATTCTAGCTAAAATAATAAAATAAATAATATGTGGCACATAGGTATTTATCTAAGACAAGAAAACAAATTCTTAATAGCATAAAAGGTGCAGTGTGTACAAGATATAATGTTTTTTTTTTAAAAGAGTAACGATGGATTTTCTTGCCCATTCTTCTCCATACGAAAACTACCTTTTGGAATGGGCAACTAGAATCAGTTATTATTATTTTTTGTAAAGTTTGATGTTGAAAAGTGCCTTTTTTGTGTCTAATTGAAATAAATTATTTGACTTTGACTTTGCAGTGATGCAGAACTTGACTCCTACATCCTCCTGGATTGAGTTGGATATTATGCTTATGTAAAAAATCATGTTTATGACCTACACAGACACACCCCTAGCCCATTTACAAATCTAGACTGGGATTTTAACGAGAATTCTCATCCAAACTGAACAAGATTATCACAATTTTTTTAAACGGATGAAGATTATCGATGAAAAATTGATGATAAAGGTAGAATGTAGATAAAAGTTGTAATATTGAAACTGTGTTAACATTACACGGGTCACAAGAGATCAATTTACTGCAAATTAAGATTCTTGGGAGTCTTGCTACAACAGCTGATAATAAATTTGAGTCTCATTCATTGATGCTGTAAGTAAAATCATAAAATGGTACTTAGAATCACACTACTGTTATAAAGGCGAAAGTTTGTGAGTGTGTATGTTTATCTCTTCTTCACACGAAAACTACTGAACGGATTTGGATAAAATTTAGCACACAAATAGTTTATAACCTGGATTAAAACATAGGATACTGTGAACACATCCCGATATTCCCACGGGATCGAAACTTATGCGGGTAAAACCGCGGGGCGCGGATAGTAATCTAAATAAAAGCACGAAGATCACTCTATTTTACCACCAAATTCTGAACTTCTCTAGACCTATATATTGCCCCTAAGACGAACCACTGACCGGAAATGGCGCTATGTGAACAGAAATGTAAATAATTCGAATGACAGGCAGGATACAGTGAACCTCGTCTACGACTTTTAAACCACGAAGGCCAAGGGCAAATCTCATTCAACATCAAGATAACAACGACGTAATGACAGGTTGTTTACACTGATAACTTATAAAACTCACACACAACTATTAATAGGACTCCGACTTACCATGACTACTGGTTTCCTTCCACCCAACTCCTTTAGGTCATGAGGCATAGTAGGTAAGTTTTTGATGATATTGTTAGAATAACGGAAGACCCCGTTACAGCCTAGTTTCTACAATGATTTGCACTTTCACGCTCCGAATTGCAGCAGCCACTGATACAATATTGATAATATTACACAAATAATATCAGGAAACAGGTACTTTCTGGAATATTTACAATAAAAAATAAACAATGGCACAATCCTTGTTTCTAAATTATTATTAAATGTATTTAGTGATGTGCACAGCAGTGTGACAATCTTATAAATGGCGAATCTGCCACAGACTTGAGAAAGGGCAAAAAATCTGCCAAAATCTTCCACACTTGAAAAAATACACAACGAATTCAATAAAATTTCTTTAATCAACAATAACATTCAACAATTGTTCAAGCATTATTTTATCTATACACTAAATTACTCTACGTATCCCGTAGATAGAGAATGAACTAGTTCATTCTCTTCTCTATCTACGACGTATCCGCATTTGCCTCCAAATTTTCGTCATTTTCACAGACTACATAGGGATACTACGTATGTCATTTTTGATTTTCGTTGTAGAGACGCCAGCACGTCAATCTACCCGAAACTGTCAAATTTTCCCATCAACTTTATCGACAAACTTGAAAATCCATTAAAGATTTTTTTGAGATTGTAGTGGGTTGATGTGCTGGCGTCTGTACATAGATTTTGACGACATCTTTTTGATCATATTTTTTGTTGGTATAAAAGGTACACAGTCTCCGTGTTCCATATGATATATTATATGTTGTGTGTGTACACGGGTGTGCGTGTGTATAGTTATACGCATCTGGTGTGTGATTGTGTGTGCACAACGATATATTTTCCGTACTAGTTGACAGAATCCACATACACAGCTGTAGTGTATGTTGCTAAGAATCCCCTCTTTTGTTGTAATTAAAGCTGTCACATGTTGATTTAGGAACCTATTCCTTATTTTTGTTTTATTTAGGTTCACCTGAGAAAATTCTTTCGCACGAAGCGTTGGACATCGGCAAACATAATAACGCTTTCGAGAAATTTGTAATTTTTGGATAGTTTGTAGCCCCATTCGCGTCCAGGATTTTTCCAATCATTCCCCAAAATTTGTCTACACTCCAAATTGTGCTGGTGGTGCTACTTCCACCTGATTCTAACAAGTCTCTTTTATCAAATTTAATTTGTTGAAGTTCGTCATCGACTGTTTGAATGTTGTTTTCATCTACTATTTTGGGAAGTCTTTACAACGTTTAATAAAGTTGACGAAAAATCTTTGTAAACCACATGCTGTGGATCCAAGAACTGTAAATCTTTGAAAATATTGCTCAGTGGCAACCGTGTCTTTAATTGAGTATACAGTTCAGCTAGAAATGTTTGCATTCTTTGAAGGAATGATTTTATTCCAGGTTTCAAACTCGCGTCTACGGATAAGCGATCGATTTCAATGCTGACATGAGCGCCTAAATACATATCTTTCAGGGGTAAAAAGTTTGGGCATGCCACTATTGCGGCGATAAGTCCCCTCTTTGAGGAGTGGATGGAGAGGTGCCAAGGCGTCCCCACCTTCGGCCTGACGCAGGTCCTCGCCGGACACGGCTGTTTCGGGAGGTACCTGTTTCGAATAAGGCGGGAGAAAACGCCCGGGTGTCATCACTGCGTGGATCCCCTGGCATTGCACAGGCAACAGAAGGAACACGGGTGGATTTTAGTCAGTAAGAGTCTGACACGCCCTCCCGCTCCACCCAGAGCGGGAGAAGTCATTTGATGATTTCACACAGAAGATTTTGGATCAATTGAAAGTGGATCTGTGGTTTTCAAATAATTTCCTTTCATATAACAACTTAGAAGGCACGTATACACTTCGGAAATGTCTTTGAATGCTGTGTGGACTGTTGTGTAATCTCCTTGAAATATAGTGTTTAGTTTGTTGACAATTTGCAATATAATTATAATCCAGGGCATAAAAATACAGTTTATATTATCTTGTCATTCAAACTATTGAACAAGAATTCTGATGAAATATTTCTGTCTTCCAAAAACTGTGACTGAAAGCAAGCGTGCAAACATAGCCAGCGAATTTCGTAATGCCTTAATATTTTATGCTTTTCAGTGCCAATGAAATCTTGGTATTCGACAAGTTCTCTGTCTTTTGCTACTATGTGAAAAGTATCCGTAAACTTCCTGTACTATTTGGTTAATAGCCCGTGGTATGGTGTTTTTACTAGCTTGCGATACACACAAAGCGGTAGAATGGCATACACATTTAATAAACATGCAATGTGGATTTACATGTCTTATTTTGGCAACAATACCACCTTGTTCCCCGAACATGACGTTAGTGGTATCAGCCCCAAAACCAATAGCATCTTTAATATTAAGGTTAGCATTAGTCAAAGCCCCGGAAAGTGCATTAAACAATGATTGCGCATCTACCCGTTCAAGTCAACCAAAGTTAAAAATTAAGTTTTTACGAGATCTTTTTCAGAATACCATAGCACAAAAATTTAGGTCTGCCTTTTTCTCTTCCTCATAAATTGGAACGTTCTTTAAAAACTGTTGAACCTGAAACAGTTTAGTAACATTAATCATTTAAAACAATCTGAAGAATCTGATTAAATATTTATAAAAGTACTTGCCGAGATGATGGGCCACTATACCCAATTATGTTATTTTTATGTTTCTGAAATGATCCATGCTCTTATAAAGAAGAAAATCTGGTAATTAATTTACAGTTGCAAGCTTTACAGAATGCAACGTCCTGGCCTTCCTTAGACCTTGACAACCAGGAAGAAAGCAAGGGATCTCGCTCCCACTCGCGTCGATAAGAACGCTCTTATTTTCTCTTCATAATTAATTATTCGTTACACAGAACCGTACACGATACACGTCAAAAGAGAATGAGGTAAAATCAAAAGTAGATTGAAAACCATATCAATAAAGAAGATAAGAATATCATCAACATCATTCATTTTTCATTTTGATTAGGTACGGTTCATATTCATATGACGCACTTGTTTAAAAACAGAATAAGCAGGAAATCCCCGTATAATATGGCTATGAAATAGAAGTTGCCAGATCGATAAAATCATTTTTGTAACTTATTTATTTATAAAACCTGATGTAATTACTTTTATAAAAGATGAATTCACTGAAAATTCAAATAAACTAATGTGATTTTTTTTTTTTTTTTTTTTATTCTGCCACTTTTGTTAATCGTCGCCATGATCTGCCACAGACAAAATTTTGGAGCGAAATCTGCTGAAATATCAGAAATCTGCCACAAATGGTCACACTGGCACAGAGTACTTTGTAATAGTACTGAAAGTGATGTGCCTGTGATAGTTTGATTATTTTAGAAGTCACTATTTCCTACTTCCTACTATTAGTAAAAACTTACTTTTAACTGAGAAATTATGATTTCTCCAACCTATGTATTTAAATGTTTTACAAGATAAATTCAGTTGTGTGATGTTTTAGGTGAAAGAATTAATATATTCTAGACCAGTCATAATTTTATCTTTTACTTTTTTGTTACGTGTAATCCTGTCGTCAAAAGTTACAAGGAAAAATTCGTTTTTTTCTTTTTAGTCTGTGGTTGATTGACGACTTCGAGAAGAAGGAAAAAAGCTAGCAGACGCATTTAATTATCGTTTTCCAGTTTTATATCAGTGCAAAATGGCTAAAAGGAAGAATAAACCGTTGATAGACTCAGACTCCAGCAGCGAGTGCTCAGATTTGGACTCAGTGAGTTAATTTTCTTTAAAAACCTTAGGTTATAAGTTCACGTCCGTACGTAACGATTTTGACGGCATTCTTCATTAATTTGACTGCGTAAATAGGCCAAGATCAATGTTCCTTCGTTCTAAATTGATCTTTTGCGCATTACATGCAAAACAAGTGTATGTAACATGTTTCAGTATCCAAAATATCTCCACAAAATTGTCCCTTATCTTTTTCTTAGAAAACGTCGTTGTTTACGTTACAGCTTTATTAAATGGCTTCTGTTGCGTGAGTCATGTAAAAATGAATGAAAGTCAACATTCCCGCCTTTATTTTTGCGATAATTCAGCAGTACATTTTAATTAAATTGAAATAGATCCAAATCAGATGTTAGAAATTATTTCAAAGTTATGGCTAATTAAAAAAAAAAGTTTTGGTCTCGTCATGGCACTGTTGCTAAGTTATTCAGCCAAGAAATGTCCAATGGTTATATAATTTTGGGTCTAGACTTTCTCTTTTGATCATTCAACTGATGTATTATTCAATTTTATAGCTTATTCTTCCATTAGATTGTCATTGTATGCGTATTATTAGTGTTCCAAAGATAAATAATGACAACTCATTTTATTTATTATTCATTCAAACATTATCAATCAAATATTTGCGATTACAATTTATCTCTAATATTTTTTTATGATTACGTACCTATGACCCAAATAACCTACCACACCTCTCCATCCTGTAAATCCATTAACAAATGAGCTGTTAAAAATCTTTGTCAAATAAAAATAATTAGGCTATCACAAAATGAGTCATGGAATTAAAAGAGGTTAATGTTTTAAACAAGGATGTGAAAAATTAATATTCATACTAATTAGGTTCTTAACAAATACATTTTCTTTTTTTTTGTGTTTTGCGGATGTCTGAATTGTCTGTCTTCAAAAGATGGTATTTCAAAAGTCATTTATTCAAGCTAGGCTCAGAATCAGCACTTCTCGAGCATCAAAATTACATAAAAAAGACTTCTTGTCGAATACAACAGCAAGCTGGAGTGGTCAGTTTCATGTATCTTTATGACCTGACACGGTATAATCAACAAATCTTAACACCAACCACCTACAGAAAAAATAATCAATTGTAATAATTGAATAGTAAAATTGTGCAGTTCTTTAAGGTCTGAGTTACATTCTACATGGTGCTCATATTATTATGATCTGACCAAGATAATGTCTGGGCTTTACAAGAAACTTATGAACTCATGAGTATTTTTTTTGGTGATTCAGAGTAGTCAGATAGGAAAAACCAATCTCATCTAGTTCTAAAATATTTTCTTTTTTGATGCGTTACCAATTTAAAGTTATCATTTACACAAAAACATTTCAAAAATAGAGGATTATAGAGAAGCTAATTTGTTTTATACATTCTTCCTGTCTGTGAGTGGCCACGGTTTAAATGTTTTCCCAGACAACGACAGCAAGATGATAGTGTGATTGACTGCCAACAGTTAGTAGGACATCACTTTAATAGTGATATTGCAATAAACCTCAACATAACTAATTTAATTATTCTTATTCTTTTATTTTATGTGTATTGAATTACTATGGTCCTTTGCTGGTCGAAATAACAATTATTATTATTTTTACAGCAATTCCTAAACTTAGCCAAGAAAAAGAAAAAAACAGGAGACTCTCCACCTCCATCAAAATCGAAGAAATCTGGATCAGGATCTGACAGTGAATCAGACTGGGATGACGACGATACTAAGAAGAATAACTGTAAGTGTTTTATTTCACTAAACCAATCCCAGTAAAGACCATTTTGGTCCCCTCTGTAGGTATATAAAATACTAGCTGCTGCCTGTGAATTAAAAAAGAAATATCCCATGGGAATATCATGTTTCTTGCCAACCATTTGATTCCCATTCCACCAATTTTTGGAATTGGAATCAGACAACTTAGCAGTAGAGAGAGTACAGAGAGTTCATATTTGTGGGGGATAATAATATAACATGATGATTTTTTCCCTTCATATTTGTTAGGTAAGTAAGTTAGTTTTTGGCTGAGGATTATTTACTTGTGATTAAATGATAGGACTAGGCTTGCATGAATTCACGATAGTATTCAATCATTATGTTATGCTACTAATAGGATTTGGATGAGTTAGATAGATAGTTTATAACCTGGATTAACACATAGGATACTTTTTATCCCAGTAGTACGTTTCCATGGGATAACTTCCAAACTTCCACGTGAGCAAAGCCGTGGGAAAAAGCTAGTTTATTATAAAAGAAGTACTTATAAATCTTTTCTGGTATTCAGTTGCATCTGGTCAGACTGGAAGCAGACCCCAACAAAGTTGAAACAGGTTAGGCAGATGATGATAACTAATAAATCCCTTCTTTTTCCAGCAAAATCCTCATCATCATCAGGTTCAGATTCCGAAAGCGATGCCAGAAGCGATACTTCAAAAAAGAAAGAGCCGGCTCGGACCAGTAGAAAGACTTCCTCGGACCATTCTGATGACAACCGGAAAAGACCGGAGCCCAAAAAGACAGAAACTAGACAAAGTACTGACAGTGCGGGATCTGGGAAGAAGAAGGAGACATATAGTGAACCAGAAGAAGGTATGTTCAGTTGAAGTTATTATATTAGATATTTTTTATTCTTATTAATGTCATCTCGCAGGTCAACCTACGTGGTTGTCGGTTCGGTTTCGTGTGGGTGCCTCAGTAAATAATAATAAAGATAAAATATAAGGAAGGGCCTCCTGCCAGAGCATAAAACTTAAAACTTAGCAACTACACGCACTTCCTGTGGCGTACCGAGCTGAGCTTAGGGCGTCGCTGGGGGAGGGCAGTAAGTTACAGTAATGGATACTATTGTAGATGTCTACTTTCTACTGGATGTAATTGAAATAAGTAAAGATTCGAAAAGTAATCATTTAACTTACCATTATGAACCACTTTTAGTATGGGGTCAAACTTGAAATCGCGATTTTTTTATTGATATAGTATTTTTAACTCACAAAGCGACGCGCGTTTTACTTGTGGTTACCAAGTGTACAAACACGCTGTGAATGTGTGTGATGACGAGTAGCGTCAGCACATAACACACGCACACACCGCCATTATCTCGGAAGGTACCTAGAGCTCCTGCGTTTACACACACATTCAGAGCGTGTTTATACTCTAAACTCAAACAACTGGTTGATTTGTTAATAAATTGAGTAGATCGTTAATACACAATAAAAAGAGGAATGGACCCAATATCGCGCCTTGTGGCACACCTATTTTTACTTTTAAACCTAGTGAATTGATACCGTTTATTTGAACTTGCTGTTGTGCATCATTTAAATAAAATTTTACTAAATTGAGAGCAGTTTTCCAAGTCAGTAATGCTCAAGTATCAAGTGTAAGTTTCGTGCTCGACGCAATCAAACGCCTTGGAGAGGTCACAAAAAAATCCTATTGCGTCTTGGGCCTCTTCCCACGCCTTGGAGAGGTCACAAAAAAATCCTATTGCGTCTTGGGCCTCTTCCCACGCGATAAAAATGTGTCTTAATAAGGTTACACCGGCGTCGTTCGTCATTCGGTGAAACCATACTGTTGATCGTGGAGGATTTAATTTGTGTTAAGATTATTGAGCATTACCTTTTCAAACACCTTGCTGCAAACTGGCAACACGGTTACGGGTCTATAATTATAGGTGTCTTTACTGTCCCCGGATTTACTGTACTCGGATTTATTGTCATCTTTACTGTACACTGAGTAACCACATGTAAAGTGCGCGTCGCTTCGTGAGATAAAAATACAATACCTGAATATGAGTTACATACATGCACCATAATATAACTAAAGGTTGATGGTGTGATTTGTAGCACCATGTCTATGTTTTTCGGGTGCTGTGCCTTGCTCTCAACAGCCTTGGGAATAACCCAAGTAGTCCTACTGTCCTTTATATTAAACTAGCTGTTCGCCCCGGCTTCACACGGGTAGCACTAAGTACTTATCTACGGCGCACCTACCTACCTTGCGTGGATGTGACGCATATTTTCCCCCAAATTGCTTTTTCGTGTTTTTTCCTTTGCTTGCGTCATAATATGTACCGCAAATAAACGTATTTTCTTTCTTCTTTCTACCCTACCCTACTCTACCTACCTACCTACCATACCTACCCTACCTTCCATACCTACCATACCTACCTTACCTACCATACCTACCCTACCTTAAACCTTCACCCGACAATAACAAACACAACAAAAAAAGAATTAGCGAAATCGGTCCAGCCGTTCTTGAGTTATAAATAGTGTAACTAGCACGACTTTCTTTTATATATTATATTATAAAGATTTACTATTATTTTTCTTTTTTTTTATAGGCGAAGTATCCTCACATTCATCAGACAATGATTCCATTGATTCTGAAGAGGAATTTAATGATGGGTGAGTACGTTATCACCAATTAATTCCTACACACAATAAGGCTGATTTTGCAGTGAGACCGCGCCTCTCCAAAGCGCACTACCGAACAGGACATTATTTGTAAAACTTCGGAAGGCAATTTTTAGTCTGGCTTCTGAAGGAAAAAATGTTGTTCTAATAATTATGAAGCCCACCAGGACAATTTATTAGACAGCAGATCATTAGGTAGAATGCAGCTTCTCTAAGGTAAAATTCACAGATCACACTTTGGCTTTGCTAATTTAGCATTTCAAACGAATATGAACCTTATTGAACCGTGTAAGATTTATATTACAGTACTAGCGTTATGAACCGAGTCGTCGGGCCATAAATGTCAGTAGCAATAAGAATGCTGCAACGCCTTACGTCTTATCGATAGTTTGCTACCTGCTTCATAACGAGACAGCCTAATAACAATGAGTTTTGGCCTGACAGCTCAGTTCTTAAAGCCTCATGCAGACTGGCACGACGCGATGACGCGAATCGACTCGAACAATACAATTTCTAAGAAAAGTTCACGGTAGAACAATTACCGGTGTCACGTCGCGCTAGTCTGCAAGACGCTTAATGCAGCGACTATTATTATGAAGCGTCTGCTCATATTCGTTTCTACGAATATCATCTTTATTAACTTATAGTAAGGTTCATATTCGTAACTTTACTTTGCTAAATACAGTCAAAGACATCTTGTGAATCGTGCCCTTAGTAACGAAATATTTGTACGATAGGGTAAAATTAAATGAGCTAGGAAAACTGCTAACGTGATGAGTGTCGATAGCTAAACATGACAAAACAAAAAAAAAACCCTTTTTTAATGTTTCATGACCTAAAGTATTACAGTTACTTCAAAATATGTAATTTTTAAAATTCAGTATTTTTGTGGTAAAGTTCACAGTTATGATGGGTATTGATATCTAAACTGAAGCAAATCAGGGATGTGTGCTGATGCTCGTGTCGATTGCTTCTACGCTACGATGCGAAAAAGATGCGCTTCCTGGTGTACCGGGTGCGGGCCAGCCCCAACATTATACTGCAGTGTACCGCGAGCAGACTGGACTGTTTGTGTGTGAATCGGTGCTGCAAGCTTTCCACATCGGTGTTGAGCTTGTAGCAGGGATTCTCACAAACACACAAAGAAATATTGTTATTACCATTTTGAGTCTTGTTACTTGTGGATAAAATATAAATAAATAAAATAAACACAACATATAAATAAAATATAAACAAATTTTCTCAAATCCTGCTTCAAGTAAATACAGTACCGGTAGGTGACCCCAAAAAAAAAAGGCAGCAATTAATATTATTTTTTGTTTTATTATGTTTAGATAATTATCAAAACCCATCACATCTGCAGAGTTTCGCTACGTAATTTAATTTGACCCTGTATTGGCAAATTATGGTCGGAAAAATAGTGAAATACGACAAATATTACTACTTTTTGTCACTGATAGCATGCTCGCCCTTTTTCACTCAGCTACGATGAAAACCTCATGGGAGATGAAGAGGACAGAGCTCGACTGGCCGCCATGTCCGAGAAAGAGAGGGAGCAAGAGATCTTCAAACGTATCGAGAGGAGGGATCTTATGAAAACCAGGTTAGTAGGAAAATTATGTTTTATATATGTTTGGAGACGTCTCGCGAGTAGCCATTTTGTAAAGTGTCGTGCATAATTATTTCTACCATAAGCTACCATAGTGTAAAATGCACTTTATGCCTTGAACTACCGTTGTTGAAAGGGCGAGACAGGGCGGGGTTTTTGCCCAGAGTTGTCATCAAACTAAGCAAGACGTATTTCACGAGATGTCGTAGCCCTTATGTCTTATGATACCAAAGTGAAAGAATAATATTGTTTATTCTGCACAAATAAGACGCACATTAAAATCCAAAGTCTTTTGTACCTGGCTGCCATAGTGTACAGTGCCAGCACATCAACCTACCCGAAACTGACAAATTTTCCCAATCAACTTTGAACCTTATGCTTTAGTCATAAAGTTGAAAATCTATTAAATAAATTTGACAAATTGTAGTAGGTTGACATAGTGTACTCTTTCCTTGTAATTATCTTCTCAATCATAATTAAAACTGACATAACACAGATGGGAAATAGAACGCAAACTACGCTTAGCGCGACGTTCAGCAGCCGAACGATCGGCGTCGCCAGGAGAAATACAACGGAGAAGAGAAGCGAGGCGGAGGAGGCGAGCTTTGAGGGAACAGAGGCAAAGAGAGAGGGAGAGGGAACGACAGGAGAAACGTGGTGAGAGAGATAGCAGATTTTTCTTTGTCAGTTAAGAGTTAGGAAGAGAGGAAAAACAATATATTTGCTGCTACAACCGTAAAGCGAGCCGTACAGCTACCAGCTTAACTAAGTTACTTTACTAAGCGAGCCAGTTTTTCATACATGTGGGTGGACGCACATTATATGTTTACATTCTGTGATTACTTCCTCACATACTGACTTATTACTTAATTGTAAAATTTTAGGAAAATCGTTTACTTTTACAATGTTTGTAAATATGTGAGCAACATGTATCTATCACATAAGTAATTTATCTGTTGTTGCTTCATTTTTATTTTTTTACTTATAGTGGTATAGTAATTTTATTGTAGGTGCATCGTCTTCACATATAATCAAATAACTAACTAACAAAACATTTTAAAAGAGTAACGGTGGAGTTTCTTGCCCATTTCTTCTCCATGCGTAAACTACATTTTGGAAGGGGTGACTAGAATAAATTCAATTTTATTGTAAATTTTGACCTTCGAAAGTGCCTATTTGAAATAAATGATTTGACTTTTATGAAAAACCGGCGAGCTAAACTAAACTAACCTTAAACTAACTTAGTTTAGCTGGCTTTGGACACCTCGCTCGGATCATGATGCGATTAGCGAAGTCCGTTTGGTGTATGTTTGTTTTTAAATCGTCCAGCCTAGCAAGTAAAGAATGAATTAGTACGACAGAAGCTTCAAAATGAATCGACGTTAACGTTTGAGTTTGAAATCGACGTTAACTCTCGGTCGCCCTCATTTTATTTACTGTGTGGTGCAAATTGCATAATTGTATGAAACTGAATTCATGATAACGTCACATTTGAGACGACGCATGTTGCGCAAAACACGGGCGACACAACTGGCGAAATAGTACAGCCACATTTCTCCAGTTGTGTTACAGAATAAATATGGACAGTACAGAAACTACGTAGAAAACGTTCAAAACAGCACACATTCACATTGACGAGACCCTAAGCGATTGTCGCGGTGCTGTCAGTTGCAGGTGCCGTGTTAAAACGAGAGGTCGCCGCGATCTTTTTAAAAATAGAGCGTTGGTTATTATTTTCTCAAATAAGCCTAGTTTCCATACTGTCCGTATTTATACCGTGGTTGTGTCGCCCGAAGGGTTTGGCAGAGCTGTAACCTACATACACCAAGGCGTAAGGCGTAATACAAGCATGATAATGTTGTATATTACGCCAGATTGCGCTCATCTTTTTTTTGTTTGGGTGGAAAATTCATTCATTCATTTCGAAACCGACTGGCATTTCATATTTATAATATATTACTAATTATATTGTGTTAATTAACAGAAGCTGAAGCAGAGCGTCCTGAACCTAAAGAGCCTGAAAAGGAGAAGGAACAGACACCTCCAAGTCCTGGGGAGATATTGGATGACCCGAAGGAAGGTGAGAATATAGGTAATAGCATTTTTTTTTTATTACATAGGTTAATCTACAACTACTTGACATAGACAAAAAAAACGGGCCAAGTGCGTGTCGGACAACGCACAATGAAGGGTTCCGTTGTTGTTGGGACGAATTTATCCCAAAAACATACTATACTATACTTTCAAACAGGGACCGAAGCCAGTATCATTAATACGAATATTTTTTCGATTACATATTAATATTTTTATAGGTATTATTGAAGGTTACCTTAAATTGAATACAACCAGTATTAATACCGGTTACCGAAGTACGGTAACTTAAATAGAGTTAACATGTTTCTTCTTCTTGGTTACTTCTGGGTTACCCAGATAGCGGTTACCTTAGTCGTAGAAGTAACCAAAATTATTCTATACTTGTACTACGGTACAAGTATAGAATAATTTTGGTTAGTAAAATATAAATAATTTATAAATATTTTTGGTCCTTATTTTCATACATACAATTTACTTCCCTGTGTTATCGTGATGCCGGAGACGTCTACGACAATATCGTCACGTTAAATATTATAAAAACGCCCAAAAAGTGATAAGCTGACTGCTCTGTGATGAAATGCGACTTCGTTATTCAGTGTTAGATGACGTCGCGATGACGATTCATAATAGAATAGAATATCATTTATTTGCATGAAATATGGTGCTTACAGATCTCATAATACAATACAAAGTACTTCATATTCCGCCTACTAAATTCAGCATGCAAATTTAGATTGTGCCATAATTGTAATGAATTAAATAATAATTGTAATAATTCAAATGCTAAATTCAAATGCTGCATAATTTAAGAATAAGCAAAGTAAAGGGGGCCTTCAATCCATCTATGTTCTATCTATGTTATTGGGTTAGGTTTCCGAACTTAGTCATGGCGTGGAACATGGCGGCCGTCGTTGGTTATTTCCCTCCAGAAGTTATTATATCTCCTAGTCTGTTCAGAACATCTGTAAAAGATCTGGGTGACCAGAGGGTTTCTGTTCTAATCTATGTGACGCATGTGCATTCAAAGAGCACGTGCGCGACGGTTTCCTCAGCCTCCATGCACGCCCTGCACAGAGGACTGTCTGTTATGCCTATTGTGTGGAAGTGTTTGTTTGGCGAGCAGTGTCCCGTGACGGTCCACGGTCCGTGTCGGCACCAGGCGCAGGCCGTTCCTCTCCAGGCGTAATAAATGCCTAGTCAGCTTGCTATCCAAGGATGGCCATAGCTTCCCTGGACTCCCTGCAACCGGTGTGGAGGTCCACCAGTTCTCCGCTTGTGTGTGGTCGAACTCCTGTAGCTGCCACCGCGTAGTTTGTTGAAGGGGATGGGCACCAATCCATCTATTCATCAGTGTGTTTTTAATTTCAGACCCCTCGGAACGTTCAGCCTCCCCCCTTTTCGGCGCTAAAACAGAGCGCAAACGCAACGTGGATGACAAACGACAGAACGCGATGGCTCTGCTACGAGCACAGAGGGATGCTAAAGCGAGCAGAGTGGAACAACATAAGCAGAAGAGACGGCTTGAGGAGGAGACTAATAAGGATAAAGATGACGATGATGTGAGTAGACGTTTTTTATAAGATTCTTTATGCTGCGAAAACGTTTATCGCTTAATTTTTATTTTTTTGTGGAAATTTTTGCGAATAATTATGGAGATCTGAGTAAGGTGTAGAGGCAAATCAGATTGGCCTGTAGGTAGTAGTACCAAAATCATAAATAATTTATATTAATATAGGGTAGGATATAAATCAGCATTTAAAATGTCAAAAGAACAATAGACTGAAAATGCTACATTTCATCACCTCTTAGTGGCTATGCTGTCCGAAACAGCGTAACAAACTCACTAACAACACTCCTAGGAATGGAACACTCCTAGGAATGGAACACTCTTAGGAATGGAACACTCTTTACACCTGTCCTATGAAAGCCTTATTTGGGACTAAACTAAATCGACGATACCTTCTCGGTACATGCAAAACATGATCGCCATACTTGACCTTGGACTATTATTGTTCTCCGGTCGTTTGGGCATAACCTACACAAGAAAATTGTATGCAATGTTTAAAATAATTAGCCAGAAGCACTCTATAACATGGCTGACCTTGGAGAGAGCTATGCTTGGAGTTTCCATTGGGTATCGAATCAGAAAGGAAGAGATCCGTATGAGAACCAAGGTAACCGACATATCCCGAAGAATTACCAAACTTAAGTGGAAGTGGACAGAGCACATTGCTCGCAGAACAGATGGCCGATGTGGCTGAAAGGTTCTGGAGTGGCGACCGCGTACCGGAAGACGTAGCGTTGGAAGGCCTCCCACAAGGTGGACCGATGACCTGGTGAAGGCCGCAGGAATCCGCTGGATGCGGGAGGAGAACCGGTCGAAGTGGCGGTGCTTGGGGGAGGAGGCCTATGTCCAGCAGTGGACGTTCGGTTGAAATGATGATGACACTATAACATGTTGCAGGGTAATGCCAATCATTTTCACACTTCTAATAATCTTTAAATAATTCTGGCGCAGGTGTTTATAATACCTTACCTGGCGAAATCCATAAGAAGGACAATTTTCGATTCATAAATACGAAGGGAATTCTTAGTTGCATCAAACATAACAGAACACATCCCTACATCAAAACCATTTACAAAAAGCAGTTATTATGTTCTATCCTTGTTTTACCTTCGAAGGTCAAGGTCATCGCTTGTTCTCAGAACGCTGATCATCGACGGCTTTAAAAGTGTCAAGTTGGTTTGATTTTATATTATCAATAGAAGACATAAAAATTTACATACATAATTATACTCACGCCTTTTTCCCATTGGGGTAGGCAGAAACTACAGAACGCCACCTGCTACATTTTATATTATTTTAGTTTATTAATATAATTTTAAAATAAATAATAAATCATTTTTCACAAATTCACTCACTTGTACATTAGTGATTGTTTCGCAGTAACCCAACTAATTTTAAACTAAAACGGAGTCGTTATTCATGACAACGACGTCAATAACACACCATACGGATCACAGACACATACCATCTCAAAAATCACCCACAAAAAGCAGTTATTTATTATTTTCTGCCCTTGTTATAACCTCGAAGGTCAAGGTCAAGGTCACCGCTTGTTCTCAGGACGCTGACGCCGATATCATCGGCGGCTCTAGCAAACAGAGCGTCAAGTTGAAAGCCTCAGATATCTATTCTGATGATTCCGGCTCCGATTCTGATGATAATAAGTCGCAAGGTAAGTGTTTTATTTTAATTTTAGAAATGTTTGATTTGATTTAGAAATTTAATATTTTTATCTCTCTCTGATCCTCGGTCCGATTGGTGCAGTGGCCTACAGAATTTTGCTAACATGAGAAATGGAAGAACCCAACATGGTTTTTTCGGAAACCCTCTTATTTAGGCTTTAAGCTCTGTCAAACTGGGGCGACCCCGCGCGGGATGTGGGATGAAATTCGCCCGCGCCGAGTATGTCAACTAACTTGCATGGAGACGTTCAAACTGGCGCGATTAGTCTAGTGACTGAGTCATTAACCTATGACTGCTTGGTTTTATATCAATAGATCCCATCATGAATGATCAATGGACTACATTCACTTTTTTTGTCCGTCAGATTATTAAAAAATATTGGATACGTGTTTTTTAATTTTTTTACGTAATCAAAAGATTACGGTAATACATTGGGTTCAAATGTGGCATGACCTCACAGTCACCGGTAAATTTTATACTGAATTGTGACGTAGCGAGCCCCCACTCCCCAACTTTAATGTGTTTTATCTAGATCATAAACTAAACTTGAGCAACTAGATCGTAAATTAGTTTCATTTTGACAGTTCAACAACATTCATTGCGTTATTTACGTTTTTTTTTTCCAACTTATGAAGCAATGGATTAGCAATATGTTTCAAAACGATTCAGATTCTGATTGGTCGTGTATTACACAATAGGGATGATGACTAAAAAAATGTTTTTTGTCCGTAATGTAGATTATGAAAAAATTACGTACACGTATTTTTTCTTTTTTTACGTTATCAAAAGATTACGGCGATACATTGAGTTATAATGTGCCATGACGTCACTTGTATGTAGATTTTATACATACTTGTGACGTATCAACCTCCACTCCCCAACTTAAATGCGTTGTATCTAAGTATTTTTTTATTAATATGATAAAGCAAAAAATACGTGTCTAATATTTTTTTATTAGCTGACTGACGGGCTAAATAGAATTTCTTTTTTTTGTCCCAGGCATCATCCCTATTAGGCAATGCAACATAATTATATTGTTTGATTGTTGCCTGTGTGTTGCTGAAGTCACATTATTCCAGTTCATATAACACAAATCTCCTCATAATATTTCTCTTAGGCCGTCGCAGTTCCTCAAGTTCTTCATCATCAGGTGGAGAAGAAGAAGTGAAAAAGCGAGAACGTGAAGAATTAGAGATCAAATACGCAGACACCAAGGAACAGATAAACAAACTTAGACTTAGCAGGTAAATAATATTTTCCACAAAAAATATATAGAATTTATTCCGTGTTATGTATCTAAATTCTGATCGATGATAGCTACTTCCATATGAGAGGGCTATGCAAAGCTATGTGATCTTCATTATTGATAAAAATACAAGACTTGACTGCCTCGTTGGTCTAGTGGCGCAAGCGCTACTGCTGAGCATGAGGTCCTGGGTTCGATTCACAGGTCGGGCAAAGTATTATTGGGTTTTTCCAACAGGAATTTCTCAGTAGTAGTCTAGAATTGTGCCCGGTTGATGGCAATAGGCTCGCCCCCTATTACATGGGACGAGAAATGTGGGTGTACCTACTACAGGTACACCTCTGCCCAACCCTTCGGGGAAACAAGACGTTATGTTATGTTTTAAACGACACTTAATTTGAACCAACAACGGTCCGTAACCTATAGGAATCGGCCATAAGTGGATTTTAAGTAATTGATGTTATAGAGCATTGTTTTTATCGACTTCTTCGTCGCTATAGAGGCTGGCAATCGACGCGAAAACTTTACCATGGATTCCGTAAATGATTCTGAAATTTTTCGTCGTTTATTAAAAAAAAAAAACTACTGTTTCATAGAAAAGTGCAATATCTATGCGCTCAAAATTGTTTTTTTTTTTTTTTTTTTTGTTTAATAACCGCCATTAAACAAAAAATCGACACAGGAAGGTTCAGAATCACGTACTCAATCCATGGTAACAGTATTCCCGTCGATGCCACCCTGTATTATAACAAAGTCCCCCCACCGCGTGTGTCTGACTGAACACGATATACTCGAAAACTACCGAACGGATTTTCATACGGTTTTCACCAATGAACGGAGTAATTCTTTAGGGTACCATATCTAATAACACTGTTCTTCATACCTATTATCACTGTTATTTGAAAATATTGTAAAAGCCAATTATTTTTAAAAGAGTAACCGTGGAGTTTCTTGCCGGCTCTTCTCCATAGGAAACGACCAATTGGAACTGTGCACCTAGCTTCTGACGTTTCATAAGTGCCCTTGTAGCTTTATGTGAAATAATATATTTTGATTTTGAATGAGGGTTTTGTGTATATTGGCTGAATTATGACGATGATTGTTGAAGATGCTAGAAAAAATCATGCCGACTGGGAGCTCATATTTCGTCCAATTTACACAAAACTTAATTAATCTCCGTCCATTGTTGAAAACCGCATGGAAAATTTCGTTTTCGTTTAGTATTTTTTTGAGTTTATCGCGTACAGACAGACAGAGGCGGTGAGAGACTTTGTTTTATGATATACTAGCTGTACGCCCCGGCTTCGCACGGGTAGCACTAAGTACTTATCTACGGCGCACCTACCTACCTACCCTATCTACCTACTCTACCTACCTTACCTACCCTACCCTACCTACCCTATGTACCCTACCTATCCTACCCTACCTTACCTACCCTATCTACCCTACCTACCTACGTACCTACCCTACCCTACCTACTTGTACTTACCCTACCTACCTACCCTACCTACATACCCTACCCTACCCTACCGGGATAAAAAGTATACTTTCCTATGTCAGTCTTCTGGTTCTGAGCTACCTCCTCGCCAATTTTCAGCCAAATCGGTTCAGCCGTTCTTAAGTTATAAATAGTGAAACTAACACGAGTTTCTTTTATATACATAGATTTGTTCCATTGTATCAGGTTTAAACTGGAGCGTTTGGTGCACCTGCCGTTCTTCGCACGCGTCGTCAACGGATGCTTCGTTAGGATCGGCATCGGGAACAATAACGGGAATCCCGTTTATAGAGTGAGTTTGTTGAAAAAATAGCTTTATCTATCTATGTGTGTGTGTCGAATAACTGACTGTTTTATGTGAATGTCTTATTAAGAAAACATATTTATCCTGAATTCCTAATTTAATTTCGAAACATGGAAACACTTAGGAATTTTGGAACGAAGTTTTTTAATGCGGCTTGCGGTATGAGTTGACTGGTAGAAATCGTCACGTGAGGAAAAAGCGTTATGCCCCGTCCATGCGACTTTCCCTCTCTCTGTCTCTTTATGACTTCCCGTGACCAGAGGGGCTGGCCATTTTTTTGGTCAAATAATCAGCATTGCCATCCAACGTGGCAACGCTGCCAGCCTTTTGGGCACTTTTCCCACTGACAGCAATGTGGACAATTTTTTTTGAACTCTTCCGTTTCTTTTTTTTTCTGTACATAATAAATATATAGCTTGCACGCCCCTCACGCGCAAGCGTTGCGCTTCCATTATGACAACCCCATACTGGGACATTGGATACTAGTTTGTTTTGTAGATGTCAGTGTAGTTAGTAGATGTAAGTACTAACGCTAGTTCCTAAGTCGTGTGTATATTAACAAAATAGACTTTTTTATTTTAATAATAAACTTTTTTATTTATTCACAGGTAGCAGAGATCATAGACGTATATGAGACGGCGAAAGTATATAATTTAGGAAACACTAGAACGAATAAGGGACTTAAGTTAAGGCATGGGACACAAGATAGAGTGTTCCGATTGGAGTTTGTTAGTAATCAGGTGAGTTTGCACTATTCAACGTAACTTAGACATAATCAGACTTGAGAAGTATGGAAGAAAAATAAACTCAGGGTTTTTTTTTCGTTGGGTGGGAAATCATGAAATGACTTCTCCCGCTCTGGGCGGAGCGGGAGGGTTTGTCAGACTCTTACTGACTAAAACTCACCCGTGTTGCTTCGGTTGCCTGTGCAATGCCAGGGGCCACGGTATCCCTTTCGGACTTTCCCGCAATGTGAGAGGGATTGGCCCATAATCCACCACTAACCCAGTGCGGGTTGGTATTGATTATTACATTAAAATTAGGAAGTGTAAGTCAGGGCATCATTTATTGGTCGTTAGACAACAGAGCGTGGGGTCCTCTGGGTTCGATTACCAGATCGGTGAAACTGTTACTGTTTATTTACGTAAGAAAAATATCAGTAACGGAGTCTGGATTTGTGCCCGGTTGCTGGCTATAGGTTTGCCCCCCATTACGTAAGATTATTAACTTTACGGGTGAAGTGTGGGAACACTGGCGTGATTTTATGTTACTTGTCTTGCAAATAAATGTCAGTTCACACCGAGACGTGGACGACGGCGATACGCGCACTTTTGAAGATAGTGATACAAAATATAACTTTATTTACTACCTACTCAAAAAGATACACATTTAATTGAGATAAAGGCGTAGGGCTGCCAGCGACTTCACGATGCGCCTGGCCTCTTCAAGCATTGTCACGTCTCGGCGTGAACTGACCCTAAGTTGCCGCTGCTAGACCCATCATTTAACCAATGTAATATTTTCAGGAATTCACCGAAAGCGAATTCCAGAAATGGAACAAAGCCATTAAAGATGCGAACAAGAAACCACCGACCATGGAGTTTGTTAGGAATAAGATACAAGAAGTTAAGGAAGCGCTTATGTATGAATTTAAGGTACATAAACTTATAATATTTATTCTTAAAAAAAAAAAAAAAATTGATGTATTGATCGAAAAAATATCCATATTTTTTCGATCAATTCAGATATATTTTCTGGGTTTGTGAACTTGCTTTAGGTTAACCCAAATGAATACGGACTCAAAACGGAGCTCTTTTGCTGCAGATATTTTGATAAATTATAACATCGCCTTGTTGTAATCTGTGAGGGTAAAGAGAAAAAAACTGCTAAAGTACGTTTTAGTAATAAATTTCTATGAGTCATATTCTTGTTTATTAATGTTTGTGACTTTTTATCGTACGAGCAGATCAGTAAGTAGGGACTGGTCATCTCTTAGCTGCTACGGTTTATTTTCATTTATCTTAATTTTTTTATTACGGACGCTTTTTACGTTCACGTCTTTCTACATTGTTCTCACATGTATAACTTCAACATGAATGATGTAACCATATTTTGAAATTAAAAGTTTCCGTGGAGTTTCTTGCCCGTTCTTCTCCATAGGAACCTACTACGCTTCGGAATGGGCAACTAGCTTCATCTTTTTGACTGACCGACCCCTTGACAATTCAAAAGTTCCTGTAATTAGTTTATTTCAAATAAATGCTTTGAGTTTGATCATAAACAAAGTTCGTTTGAGTCTGAATTTAATAGAGCACTTGTTTAAACTATCACATTTCTGGGTATATTCCTTTCCTACTTACCTTACTATTTGCTGCCTTAAATGCTACTTACACTAAAAATATGTAATTTTTTTTTTTAAAGCATGTCTATGTATCTAATAAAAATATTTCAATATTTCAAGAATATCTTTTTCAGGAAGAAGATGTAGAGAAGATAGTCGCTGAAAAAGACCGCTTCAGATCGCACCCAACGAACTACGCCATGAAGAAAACACAACTCATGAAGGAACGAGATGTCGCGCAGTTGAGGTACGTATCATGTAATTAAAGTGACAACAATAAAAACATAACATCACGTCTGTAATCCCCGAAGGGTTGGGCAGAGGTGTACCTATAGTACAATAGAGGACGAGCATATTGCCACCAGCCGGGCTATTTAAGTAAATATAATAATAATGAGGATGTGGATCTACATCGCCACATACGAACTACGCATCACATCGACGTCACGCAAAATCCTGCATCGCGCAAGCAGAGTTTACCGCGCGAAGAGTATAATATATACAACGTTCCGACATGAATTGTTGGGCAGTAGCCCACCAGACAGCACCCGTGTGGTCGGAGGGCCCTCCCTTTTCTATAGAGTAGTGTACTTTACACCCTCTATAAGGACCTGGAGATGGGTTGCACTCGACCAACTAAGCGATAAAGAAAACAAAACGAATGAAGGAACGAAACGTAGCAATTGAGGTTGTGTTTCATTGCCACTGCTCTCAAAACGGTGTAGGAAAACATCGTGAGGAAATTGGCATGTCCTAGAACAAAAAATCGAAGACATGTGACATCTATCAACCGCACTGGGCCCGCGTTGTGGTACGGCCCACTCCCTCTCCCAGAGAGGGGAGGAGGCCTGTGTCCTAGCAGTGGGAACGTTATAGGTTGATTATGTATGTACAGGGTGTAAAAAGACCCATCACATAACCGTCACCTACGTATTTTGTACATCAAACTAAGGTAAAATTGCACAAAAACAAATGATAAATTTAGCTAATAGGCGTCAAATATTATTTTCGTTTTATTATGTTTAGATATCGATACGCAACACTTGTGCGAGGTTTCGCTAGCTAATTTCACTTGACTTTTTTCAGGGGTGACGACGAAACGGTACTAGAATTAAACGCAAAAATCCAAGAGTTAGAAGAACGCGCAAATCAACTAGACAAGACTCGAACGTCGTCCATACAGAGCATCTCTTACATCAACAACAGGAACCGGAAGCTTAACGTGGAGACTGCCGAAAAAGCCATCATGGAAGAAGTAAGTCATATAATAATAATAATACCAGCCTATAAAACATTGTCAGAAATATGACCCCTGCCGGAACTACTATTACACCTGCCGAAAAGACTAACCCCTTCCGAAAAGACTATGACCCCCTTTCGGAAAGACTATGACCCCAGTCGGAAAGACTAACCCCTTCCAATAAGACTGACCCCTGCCCGAAAGACTGACCTCTTCCGAAAAGACTGACCCCCTGCCGGAAAGACTGACCTATTCCTAAATAACTTTGGCCCCTGCCGGAAAGACTATGACCCCTTCCGAACAGACTTAACCCCTGCCGAAGAGACTGACCCTGCCGGAAAGACTGACCCCTGCCGGAAAGACTGACCTTTTCCGAAAAGACTGACCCCTGCCGGAAAGACTATACAGAGCATCTCTTACATCAACAACAGGAACCGGAAGCTTAACGTGGAGACTGCCGAAAAAGCCATCATGGAAGAAGTAAGTCATATAATAATAATAATACTATAAAACATTGTCAGAAATATGACTCCTGCCGGAAATACTATTACACCTGCCGAAAAGACTAACCCCTTCCGAAAAGACTATGACCCCCTGTCGGAAAGACTATGACCCCTGTCGGAAAGACTAACCCCTTCCAATAAGACTGACCCCCTGCCGGAAAGACTGACCTATTCCGAAATAACTTTGGCCCCTGCCGGAAAGACTATGACCCTTTCCGAACAGACTTAACCCCTGCCGAAGAGACTGACCCCTGCCGGAAAGACTGACCCCTGCCGGAAAGACTGACCTCTTCCGAAAAGACTGACCCCTGCCGGAAAGACTGACCCCTGCCGGAAAGACTATGACCCCTGCCATAGTCTTTCCGTAGTCATAGATACCTAGTTCACTTCAGCCACCCAAACCCATTATCCAATATCTTTGTTTCCATATCCTTCAATAGTCCTACACCAACCGAGGGTTGTCCTTTGGTGCACTTGCACAGTGCGAACAGGGATAATCGTCGGTTGGCGCCTCACTGAATTAAAAGAGGATTTTTTTATTTATGTACTTTCCGAATCTTAAGAGTTTTTTTTAATATCGATCTGTAATGTAAAAAAAATACTATCTTTTAAAACTAACTACACTACGATTTTAAAGGTAAAAGCGATGAAAGGCAAGAAAACAGATGACCCATTCACGAGGCGGCATACCAAACCTGTGATGAACTTCAAATCTGGAGGAAGTAAAACTTCGGTAAGTTATTTCAGCACTTAAAAACAAATTTAAAACCTATTTTTTTCAGATATGAACACATATCTGAAAAAAATAGGTTGTTATTGGGGATATAATGCCACTTTTGGAAAACTTAATGATTTTCACTATTTCTTTCATACTCTTTATCTATAAAAATGATGTTGTAAGGATTTATTGAACTTAAATAAGTCAATAAATCTCTTGATAAGTACTGGTAAAGCTGGTATTTACCTATTTGGCAAATAATCTATACATAAGCAGCGTGAAACAAAAACCCTGTCCGATCCGTGAGGGTGTTGTTAAGAATCGTACTGAGAGTCTATTCATGTGGTAATTTTCAGTAAAAATAAAATAATATTGCCGCTTTATTTCTCAATGGGGAATTATACCGGGTTTTTAATTATACATGGGCGGGGGCGGCCGTTGTTTAGCGGGTGTCTACAAGTCATAACTAGAGATCGGATATTCGGATGCATATTTACCTAAAGTTGAGGTGTTGGCTATTATGGAAAGCACTTTTGTATCGATCGCAAAAATCTCGCGATTCCGGAATTGATTTTTTTTCCTTTTTGTCTATAAATGTTAGCTACTGTTGTAAAGTAGGTTGCCAAATTGGCACAGCACACAGTGAAAAACAACTTGGTGCCTTTAGTTTCATTAAAAATAAAATACGGTAGGTATATAATTTTTTAAGCTAACACCCCAAAAGTAACCTTCACAAGAGGGCTGATATGTCGTTTCCATACCATGTATTCCCGGATTTTATTGAATTCCGGGATTTAAGTTAAGAAAAAATAAATTAAGAAGCCACTTCCATAATTTCTTAGCCAAAAATTAACTTTAGGTAAATATGCATCCGAATATCCAATCTCTAGTCATAACTTATAACTCCTGATGAAAATTTACTAATTTTTAATGGAATTGGGATAATTTTGGTACAAACGTGATTTTATATAAAAATAACTTTTCGGTAATGTTATTGCAGTACCTATGTGCCCTCTTCGGATCGGACAGGGTTTTTGTAATACATTATAAATAAAAGTGAAATGCTGTTCGTTGGTAAGCGTACCACCAGAGAACAGTTGAACCGATTTGGCTATTGTTTGTTTTAGAATGTTCGTTATAGTCCGAATTAGGTTTTTATAGAAATAAAAATTTAAAAGTGCTGAGTGGGAAAGATATGTGGAAGGGGCAAAGTATGTCGGGTTAGCCAGTTATATAAATTCTGTTCCATTCTTTATTTGATCTTTTAGATGGTGTCTATTTCAATACAGACAGCATATTATTCAGTCTAGTCACATTTCATTGGAATGATAGTGACTTTGTTAGACATTGTGTATTTTAGGATATTATATTAACCTATTTATTAATCTTCAGGACATCATAAGAACCGAAGAAGAAATAGCCGAAATATTAAAGATTAAAGAAGAAGAGGAACAAGCACTTAAAGAACAAAAAGAACGGGAAAGACTAGTAAGTATACCATACTGTTAGCTCAGTGTCCGAGTGTAGCGACACACGTGACGAAATGACGTCACGTCACACTCGGCGGCTGCGGCTAGATGTACTATCGAAGAACTTCATATCTAAGCAGTTTGAAAACAAAATCCCGTGAACACGATGACCACATCTGTTACCGCCCCGGTTCTATAGCGGCCGAGCGCTGCAAGCAGAAATAGTCCTTACGGTGTGAATATGAACTTCTTCGATGGTACATACAGCTTTATCAACTAGGTGTCTATCAGCGGGCTGTATCTCATGAACCGTAATAGCTAGACAGATGAAATTTTCAATCAGATTGTGTATTTCTATTGCCGCTATAACAAAAATTAAATAAAGTTAAAGGAGCCCTAACAGAAACATGTTTTTTCCGGCGTTTTTTGAGTATATAGACAAGCATCGATACAGAAGAACGTCTAAGTAGGTAGGTAATAGGTAATACGGGCTGGTTTCTGCAACTCCACGTCAAAGCGCGTATTTTGCGTACGGGTGGGAAAATATTGTTAAAAAGGCCTAATGACAAGTAAAGCAATTTAAAATCTCCGAATGTTGCATCACCTCCTCCTTTTTTGGAAGTCGGTTAAAAAGATGTTAAGGTATATCTTTTATATTTTGCAGCAACAAATCCAAGATGAAGAGAAAGCTAAGAGGGATAAGCCGGCTGCGAACGACACCAGCTTATACTCCCTACATGACTTCGATATCAACATAGAGTTGGACCTGCCTATTGCTAGTAAGTATATTTCCATACCGGAACACGTAGCGTTGGAAGCCCAAGGTGGTCCGATGCCCTTGTGAAGGCCGCAGGAATCTGCTGGATGCGGGAAGCACAGAACCGGTCGAAGAAGCGGTGCTTGGGGGAGGCCTATGTCCAGCAGAGGACGTCTTTCGGCTGAAATTATGATGATATTTCCATAAGAATATCTTTATCTAATGTGAGGATCTTACCTAAACTACCTAGGACCTGCTAAATAATAGCAGCCGCACGGTTCGATCGAAGGTTTAGCTACTCTGCCGAGGTCGGTCGGTGGATAGGTAACCATCCAGTACTATAGAGACTCCTCCATGCCTCAGAAAGCACGTTAAGCCGTTGGTCCCGGCTGTCATTCGTAGATCTTTGACAATCGTTACGGGTAGTCCGAAGCCTGAAAATATGATAACCAGTCTTACCAAGGGTTATCGTATTACACTGTAACTGTGTTGTGGAGGCAGTCGCTCGATGTAAAATACTAGTATTCAGCTGCATCCGGTTAGACTAGAAGCCGACCCCAACTGCTGAGTGTATAATTTTTCCAATATCTACAAATGCAGTTGGCAATAACTCAAAAACTTATGAATGGTCTCTTAAGAATGTTTTCCTGTAGCTGCATGGGTTTAAGTACCTGGCTGTGCTGCCCCATCTCAACTTACCACCCTATATACATACCTACCTTCTCCTTCAGGATAATGCTTTATCCTTAAATATATCTCCGTGTGATGCTCCCAATACTAGTAAACCTACATTTATTTCCAGAATCAGTTTCAAGCCAACCGAAGCAAGTGACAACTAAAGTGAAAGAGACGGGCCCCAAGCGTTCACTCAACTTAGAAGAGTACAAGAAGCGCCACGGACTCATATGAGTGTTGTGTACGCACAGACAGACTGAGTGCATGTGATCTAGCGTCCGGAGTATTGGTGAAATAGTGTTTTTGAAGTGAAGAAGTGAAATTTAGTGTTTATTCGTCATTTTGGTGAACTACAACTGTCATTGTTTAGTAATTTTGGTAAATATTCTACACACAATGTTTGAAAACAGTTTGTGGTGAGATAAGGTCAAATACATCTGACAGAATGTAACTAGTGCTTACGGAAATATAGGCAAGTTTGTCATATTTAATGTAAGATTTATATTTGAATAGTGTGAAATTGTTAACAGTTTTGGAATCTACATTCTTATGAGGATCCGCAGTGGTAGCCCGCCCGAAAAATAAATTTTCTTACGTTTTTTGCAATTTGCAGCTCAGTGCCAGGTTGTATCTTGATCAAAATATGATTCGCGACTATAACAAATGTACATGTATATAAGTACATATTATGATTTTATTCTTTTTAGCTAGATTTACTGACAAAAATTTGTCTTGTCCTTTCAGCTACTAACCATTATAAATAGATAACTACCACGAATTGTAAAGTTCGACAGCTCACCTTTTTGCGTTACCGTCATCACATGACGCTGGCAGTCGACAGTTCTTTTTTTACTTCCTAGAAGGAAAAAAAAACATATATTTCTCTATACTTCATAAAAGATAGCTTGATCTCTGCGACAGCTGCAGCTGCAGCAGCGCACACACCGCATGAAGTCCTGAATTTCGCGGACTACCACTTCAGATCCACCTTAAACAAAATTGATTTCTTCCTATTGGACAAATTGCCAATTATGGTGTAACGGTAAATGAACTAAAATCACAAATAAATATCTTTACTGTCTACTACAATGATGAAGATATTTTAACCTTAAATCAATAATTTTAATAATTAAAAATGTTGTAGCAAAATGGTTAATATCAAGAAAAATTATGGGATTGTTTGAATTTTTTCTTAAACCGTCAAAAAATCACATAAAAAAGCCGTTTGAATGTAAGCGCTCAACGGTTTTCACAATTATATTTGTTGTAGTGTATTTTTCTTTGAACAATAACTGGTTCATAGGACATTTGTCGGGTTAATAATGTTTTAATGTGATTGTGATAATTGCACATTGAAATATAGTACTTACACCCCGATTCAAACTTATTCGTGGCTCGGTGGCCAGGCGAGTAGCTGCGCGCGCGCAGCCAGGTGCCGGCGCCCGGCGTTAAAACTCGATGTGTATTTACGTTAGTTTTGTGAGTAGTATTAAAATAAGTGTAACGAGATTGGTCATAAAAGCAATTGATAATATTGCAATATTGCCACAACTCGAATATAAAATTGTAATCAACCAATTTTGGCAAAAAAAAGTAAAAACAATGTCCAACCAATACTCCCGGACAAATATTAATTAATAATTAATGTATGATAATACTGTTTTTCAATATTAAAACAATTTATGCTGTTCTTAATTTTACCCAGAAAGTACAGTCAATAATATAATATTTTAAATCTTTTTTTTTTTTTAAGTAACCGGTATTGGTATAATACTTTCTAAACGATCGATGTAGTTTTCATTACATAGACATACGCTGAATGCGAAGACTTCTAGTAATCATCAAATCAATGTGTAACGTGTTAGAACCATCATTCTTCCGATGCGAGAAAGATATACGAGCTTTACAGGATAAATCGAAGATTTAAATCCTTAGATTAGCCCTCACCGTACTTCAGTCGCGCGAAAATATCTATTCTGAGAAGACAGCCGCGTGGAACGATAGATATGATTTTCATTAGGTACTAGATGAGCCGACAGACGTTGTCCTGTCCAATTTTCAAAAGAAAATGTCACTCAGTTTTCCCGAATTTTAAAATTTTCCCGGCAGCTTTTTAAATGTTTATTTCCGTAAGAACCTGATTCGGACTCTAAAGACATTAAAAAAAATGCCGAATTGGTCCAGCCGTCATCAAATGATCCGCTTACCCAACAACGAATAGCATTTCATTTATATTTATAAAGATGTGCGAAATAATACTATTCAAATATCTTTGTCAACGAAAGAGAAACGACCATCTTTTGACGCGGTCGGGTGAATCTAACGATTTAAATCTTTGGAATAAATAGCACCATCCATCTCTTTTTCGCAACAGAACATTTGAGACTTTGACACTTCAAAATACGGCTCCAGTTCTCCCCAACCCACAGAAGAAATGAATGTTGTTTTTCTGAAAAATACTTGCCTCTCTTCAATAATCAGTAGGTAAACGCTAGGTCTCTATAAAACTGCTGAAATAATAAACTATTTTGACTCTTTAATTGGGTAAAACTTAAGTTTCGCGTATAGAAAGTACCTAAATGAAATATAGAGTGTAGAAAACTTAAACAGGACAGTTTTCGCGCAAATTTTGAGGCTCACACGCTCTGGAAACATCCAATCATCTCTCGTATTAGCTCGAACGAAATAAGAATCAGTCAGTAACGTTGGTCTGTCATTTCGGACACTGGCGAGAAAAAGTAATACCACACATACACTCTATATTTTTATCCACGGATTAGTAGCAAATGGAGTGACAGTACGTATAATTAAAATCAAACTTTCTTGATTGAAGCGGTTCACGTATGTAAGTTTATGTTATTGTTAGGATTGCCAGACCGGAGATATACAGCTTTATATTAAATACAGATGATTGTGTTAAGACGTGCGCTTATACTGTTTATATGGTTTAGCAGTGAAGCACTGTCATTTTCTTGTATTTCAATACCATGCAGGCAAAGTTCGTATGAATTTATACAATGCGCGTATGGTTATTTCGCGAGCTCTACTTGGATAGTACTTGTCCTAAAAAAATATGCGGAATAGCAGTAGAACGAGACATAATAATATCGTGACAAAGAGAGACTTAATGCAAGCGTTCGCATTCCATTTGTTACTCATCCGTGTCACAGTACCCAGTCGTAAATACAACACATCCAGTTTAGAAAAAGTTCGTCGTATAGCATCTTCTCTGTCACTCCTACCTCTGTGACTGTCTCTTTCTAATGCTAGATGTGTTAACGCCTGGTACTGTTCGTAGACTTAGGATATAAAATAATTAATTACCTCCAATACGGCGGATGCCTGCTAGCCTTAATTATTATAAGTAGTTGTTATTCTTATTTATTATTGTTCCTGTTCTTGTTAGAACGCTGGGATAACATACATAGCCATCCTATATTGGTGTTTGCAGATAAATATTAACTAGATAAGCTTGTGTGAAAAAGATTGATATGACCACTTCCAGTCTAGGAAGATTCTGGGTAAAATTATTGTATGAAAACGTCCAGCGTACTAATTTAAAACAGTGTTTTAGTATTCCTTTTTACTGTATATCATTTAAATTCAAGTTGCAAAAGCAATAAAAATGTAAGAAAAAATTATTTAAATAAAAGGAAAAAAAAATATAGCCTCGTTTATAGACTAAACGTATGATTCATACGCTGTGTGCCGCAAAAGTTACGAAAATGAACTAAAAATATGTAGTTCTCGAATAGATTGTCGGTTTTATTCGTAAGCGTGTATTTTACCCCTAAATTAGAATAATACCCAATAGACAGAATAATTTTCATACCTTTTTAAAACTACGCCAATACGGAATACGCAGACCCGTAATTTTAAACACAGCACTAATTTTTTACTTGTTCACACCACAACTTTTAAGCTCTCGATACGGAACTGCGTATTCCGAATTGGCGTAGTCGACAGTTCCTTGGAATACGACGATTCGTATTAATTTGTACCGTTGTAACGGTACTTTTATTTATTTGACTATGAACAAATAGATAATGGTTAATACTTAATTCATTGTAAATGAGAAAGCTCAAAGGCTTGAATAAAATTTGATAAAGCGATTACTTGTGTTTTAATAATTATAATACTTATTATACTCACGCTTTTACCCCCATGGGGGTAGGCAGAAGAAAGAAAAGGCCTCTTCCAAGAGGGCATTCACTACTATTAGTATACAGGGTTTTTGAATAAAAAATGTTTTACATAAATAAAATTATTTATTATCACAATATTCACATAACAAAATACAAGGGATTACATACATTTACTTAGTTAATTTTCCTGTAGCAGTTTTAATTTTCCATACACGTTGTACTAATCAAAATCATTTGTATCTTTCAGGGGGTGTAACTATTTTCTCAGGAATATGATGAAGTTTTACTAAGATGATTTCTAGTCAGCTAATAATACGTATGAAAATTGTAAAAATAAAAACCATTTGCTTTGATTTTCCACACAATATTACTTTATTTTGCACGATTTTGTCTTTAAACCAGCAAAACTATAAATTAGTGCAAAACTGGATGATATTTTTTGTTGAAAATATCAGATTCGATTTCTGGCTAAATTATGGTGCTTTATCAAAGATATAAATAAGCAGTGTTAATTTTCCATACACGTTGTACTAATCAAAATCATTTGTATCTTTCAGGGGGTCTATTTTCTCAGGAATATGATGAAGTTTTACTAAGATACCCATAATAAATAGCAAAAGAAATCCCAGCTGTTTCATACATAAATGCTTTCATTGAAATTATATTTTTGTATGAAACAGCAGATATTTACTTAGATATTTCAGTTGGTCCCATAGTAACAGTTGATAATATTCATGAGAATTTTCACCCCCTATAAAATACAAATCATTTTAATTACTTATACCTAAATTCATGAACACAAAACTCCTTCGGCCACTTTTCTCCATTTCTTTGCGTTTTTGTTTTCGCTCTGCTGGCCAATCTCAAACTAAAAGATTTGAATTAAGTTACATTTCACAGATAGTTGAGGTACCTACTATGTGTGTAATATTCCATAATAATAAAATCTAGCACCTTTCTATCTACTAGAACACGAAGCAATTTGGAAATATCAGAATTATTCTGTGATGTTGAGGTGGCCATTTTCCCTAAATTACAGCTACTTAGGAAAATTAAAAATCTATTAAGTTCTAGAAAAGACTAAAACAGCATTTTTATTTTTAGGAAAAATATACCTTGTTTCTTTCCAGGAATCGAACACAAAGTTTTGTGCAAAAAAACATACCATCCTGTATCATGCTACTGATTGACAATGTTGCTGATTTATATGAAAAGCTAAAATACAAAGTAATTTTATGTGGCTACTAAAGTAAATACCAAACTTTCGTAGTATTTTCATACGTAGGTATATCCTGTTATAAAATCATTGTTAAAAAAAACCTTCAGTTTTGAAAATAAGAAATAACGCTGATTTTTAATCAGCAATTTTCCACACAATATTACTTAATTTTGCACGATTTTGTCTTTAAACCAGCAAAACTATAAATTAGTACAAAACTGGAAGATATTTTTTGTTGAAAATATCAGATTCGATTTCTGGCTAAATTATGGTGCTTTATCAAAGATATAAATAAGCAGTGTTAATTTTCCATACACGTTGTACTAATCAAAATCATTGGTATCTTTCAGGGGGTGTAACTATTTTTTCAGGAATATGATGAAGTTTTACTAAGATACCCATAACAAATAGCGAAAGAAATCCCAGCTGTTCGATACATAAATACTTTCATTGAAATGATATTTTGTATGAAACAGCAGATATTTACTTAGATATTTCAGTTGGTCCCATAGTAACAGTTGATAATATTCATGAGAATTTTCACCCCCTGTAAAAATACAAATCATTTTAATTACTTATACCTAAATTCATGAAATAATAACTCTGGCCACTTTCCTCCATTTCTTTTCGTTTTTGTTTTCGTTCTGCAGGCCAATATCATTAACTAAAAGATTTGAATTAAGTTATATTTCACATATAGTGAGGTACCTACTATGTGTGTAATATTCCATAATAATAAAATCTAGCACCTTTCTATCTACAAAGACATTAACACGAAGCAATTTGGAAATTTCAGCATTATCCTGTGATGATAAAGGTGGCCATTTTCCAAAATTACAACAACATCAGCAAAAAAACAACTATTTAGTTCTACAACAAACAAGACAATTTTTTGTAATGGGAATGCAAATCGTAATCTTTAACTATGAGTAATAGAGAAAACTAGTTAAAAGAGACATAATTTTAGAAAAGACTAAAACATCATTTTTATTTTTAGGAAAAATATACCTTGATTCTTTTCAGGAATTGAACACGAAGTTTCGTGCAAAAAAATGCCACCTGTATCATGCCACTGATTGACAATGTTGCTGATATAATTGAAAAGCTAACATACAAAGTAATTTTATGTGGGTAATTTAAGTAAATACCAAAGTTTTGTAGAATTTTCATACGTAGGTATATCCTTTGTCATAAAATCATTGTTAAAAAAACCTTCAGTCTTGAAAATAAGAAATAACGATGATTTCTAGTCAGCTAATAATACGTATGAAAATTGTAAAAAAAAAATCCATTTGCTTTGATTTTCCACACAATATTACTTTATTTTGCACGATTGTGTCTTTAAACCAGCAAAACTATAAATTAGTGCAAAACTGGGTGATATTTTTTGTTGAAAATATCAGATTCGATTTCTGGCTAAATTATGGTGCTTTATCAAAGATATAAATAAGCAGTGTTAATTTTCCACACACGTTGTACTAATCAAAATCATTTGTATCTTTCAGGGGGTGTAACTATTTTCTCAGGAATATGATGAAGTTTTACTAAGATACCCATAATAAATAGCAAAAGAAATCCCAGCTGTTTCATACATAAATGCTTTCATTGAAATTATATTTTTGTATGAAACAGCAGATATTTACTTAGATATTTCAGTTGGTCCCATAGTAACAGTTGATAATATTCATGAGAATTTTCACCCCCTGTAAAAATACAAATCATTTTAATTACATAAACCTAAATTCATGAAATAATAACTCTGGCCACTTTCCTCCATTTCTTTTCGTTTTTCTTTTCGTTCTGCAGGCCAATATCATTAACTAAAAGATTTGAATTAAGTTATATTTCACATATAGTGAGGTACCTACTATGTGTGTAATATTCCATAATAATAAAATCTAGCACTTTTATATAAGAACATTAACACGAAGCAATTTGGAAATTTCAGCATTAACCTGAGATGTTGAAGTTGGCCACAAAATAAAAAATAACTATTTAGTTCTACAGCAAACAAGACTAGTTTTAGAGATGGGAATGCAGGGCGAAAGCTTAACTATGAGAAATTGAGAAAACTTAGCAAAAAAGAAAAAAATTAAAATAGCATTTTAATTTTTTCGAAAGAGCAAATTTTTTTCAACTCAGGAATCGAACAGGAAGTATTTTGCAAAAAAATGCCACCTGTATCATGCCACTAACTGACAATGTTGCTGATATAATTTTATTGAAAAGCTAACATACAAAGTAATTTTATGTGGCTAATTAAAGCAACTACCAAACTTTCGTTGTATTTTCATACGTAGGTATATCCTTTGTTATAAAATCATTGTTAAAAAAACCTTCAGTCTTGAAAATAAGAAATAATGATGATTTCTAGTCAGCTAATAATACGTATGAAAATTGTAAACAAAAATCCATTTGCTTTGATTTTCCACACAATATTACTTTATTTTGCACGATTTTGTCTTTAAACCAGCAAAACTATAAATGAGTGCAAAACTGGATGATATTTTTTGTTGAAAATATCAGATTCGATTTCTGGCTAAATTATGGTGCTTTATCAAAGATATAAATAAGCAGTGTTAATTTTCCATACACGTTGTACTAATCAAAATCATTTGTATCTTTCAGGGGGTGTAACTATTTTCTCAGGAATATGATGAAGTTTTACTAAGATACCCATAATAAATAGCAAAAGAAATCCCAGCTGTTTCATACATAAATGCTTTCATTGAAATTATATTTTTGTATGAAACAGCAGATATTTACTTAGATATTTCAGTTGGTCCCATAGTAACAGTTGATAATATTCATGAGAATTTTCACCCCCTGTAAAAATACAAATCATTTTAATTGCTTATACCTAAATTCATGAAATAATAACTCTGGCCACTTTCCTCCATTTCTTTTCGTTTTTGTTTTCGTTCTGCAGGCCAATATCATTAACTAAAAGATTTGAATTAAGTTATATTTCACATATAGTGAGGTACCTACTATGTGTGTAATATTCCATAATAATAAAATCTAGCACCTTTCTATCTACAAAGACATTAACACGAAGCAATTTGGAAATTTCAGCATTATCCTGTGATGATAAAGGTGGCCATTTTCCAAAATTACAACAACATCAGCAAAAAAACAACTATTTAGTTCTACAGCAAACAAGACAATTTTTTGTAATGGGAATGCAAATCGTAATCTTTAACTATGAGTAATAGAGAAAACTAGTTAAAAGAGACATAATTTTAGAAAAGACTAAAACATCATTTTTATTTTTAGGAAAAATATACCTTGATTCTTTTCAGGAATTGAACACGAAGTTTCGTGCAAAAAAATGCCACCTATATCATGCCACTGATTGACAATGTTGCTGATATAATTGAAAAGTTAAAATACAAAGTAATTTTATGTGGGTAATTTAAGTAAATATCAAAGTTTTGTAGAATTTTCATACGTAGGTATATTCTTTGTCATAAAATCATTGTTAAAAAAACCTTCAGTCTTGAAAATAAGAAATAACGATGATTTCTAGTCAGCTAATAATACGTATGAAAATTGTAAAAAAAAAATCCATTTGCTTTGATTTTCCACACAATATTACTTTCTTTTGCATGATTTTGTCTGTAGGTACCTACTTATTGTTACGAATTAAGAAATAATTAGTACAATAACATTGGAACGCATCTTAAACACTGAGAGCTGTCTAAGTTATAGTTGTCAAAAAGTTGAAGTTGACAGCCCGCCTTTTTACACACATCTCTACCCTAAACTCGCTCTGCAACATGGTGTTCTTTTACATTGTAATTGTTCTGTAATAAATATCACTCTCAATAACTTATGGTGTCTTACTATGGCATAACCCCACAATAGGTTATGGGCTCAGGCATGGAAATCACACAGAAGTAAGACACCAACAGACGACAGAAGAAAGCTCCACGTGCTTGGATTACCGGCACTGAGCACGTACTCCAACAACAGACGAAGTCGACCGCTTCCGGGTCATTACAGACGGGAATAACAGAAGATATCTTAGTACAGAAGATATAAAGAAGACGATAGAAGATGGAAAGAAAAGACGGCGCGTTAGTTCTTAACGACAACAATTGGGCACTCTGGAAGTTCCAAATCATGGTTGTACTTAAGTCCAAGGGGTGGTACGACGCGTTACTAAAAGAGCCGTCGTCCACAGAAGGCAAAGAAGTAGACAGAAAAGCGCAAGAAATAATAGTTACAAGAATAGAAGAGAAGATACTTTCTTATTTACTGGTATGCACATCCGCTTGTCAAATGTGGGAGAAATTGAACACAATTTTTGAAGCAAAATCTAAGGTAGGAGTACATCTTATTCAACAGAAGTTTTATAGCATGGAGTTCGAGGAACCAATGGCAGCATTCATATCCAAAGTTGAGGAACTTGTCAATCAGTTAAGAAATAATACAGAGGATCTCTCTGAAAAGATGGTAGTCACAAAGATTGTCATGAGCCTACCGGATAAATACAGACACTTTATCTCGGCATGGGAATCAGTACCTGAAAGTGAACAGAATATGAAGAATTTGACAGCAAGATTACTCGTGGAAGAGGAGCGTATAGGAAAGGACACTCCATCATCATCAGCCCTTATGGCGAAAAGAAACATCAACAGAAAAGTACAGGTCAATAAAACTGAACTGAAGTGTTATGTCTGTGGTAAAGCTGGACACTTTAAGAAAGACTGCAAAGTGCATAAGTGTAACTTTTGTGGAAAATTAGGTCATTTATACAAGGACTGCAGAAACAGGCAAGGACAAAATAAAGGTAACCACAATGCTTTTATCCTGAATAATTACAATTCAATTCAAAAAGATGATTGGATTATGGATACAGGGGCGAGTGAACATATGTGTTTCAAAAGAGAGTTGTTTACGGACTATACAGATATTTTAGAAAATAGATTTGTCATATTAGGAGACGGTAATAAACTTAAAGTACAGGGGATAGGCAAAATTAATTTTCAGGGATACAATGGCAAACAGTATGCACCTTATGTAATGTTGGATGTTTTATTTGTACCTGATTTAACAATAAATTTATTTTCTGTATCATGTTGCTTAGATAAAGGTTATACTATGACTTCAACAAAAGATGGATGTCAATTTACCAAAAATAGAGAGGTTATGTGTACTGCAAACAGAGTAGGTAAATTGTATTACATGAATTTTAAATTTAATATAGAAGTGGCTTTAACATCAATTACAGAATGGCATGAACGACTTGCACACCAAAATATGGGTTATGTCAAGGAGATTTTAACCAAAAATAATGTAAAACATGAAGGGTTGACTGATCAATGTACAGCATGTTTGGAGGGTAAGCAGAGTAGGATACCTTTTCATAGTAGTGATAACAGAGCTAGTGTACCTGGAGAATTGATTCATATGGATTTATGTGGTCCCATGGAAAAACTTTCAATAGGTGGTTCTAAATATTTTTTGTTATTCAAAGATGACTTTACGGGTTACAGGTTTGTATATTTTCTAAAAAATAAATATGAGACCAAAAATAGTATTCAAAATTTTATAATAACATTTAAAAATGAAAGTGGTTACAAAATTCAGAAAATGAGATCAGATAATGGAGGAGAATTTGTCAATAAAGAGGTAAGTCAAATATTGAAAATAAAGGGGATTACTCACCAGACCACAGTTGCTTACACACCTGAACAAAATGGTCGAGCCGAACGGGAGATGAGAACAATAGTAGAAGCAGCCAGAACCATGCTCTACGCAAAGAAGTTACAGAAGGAACTATGGGCAGAAGCCACTAGCACAGCAGTTTATACGTTAAATAGGACAGGTAAATCACCAGTTCCTGGCAAAACACCATTTGAATTACTATATAATAAGAGTTTTAATATAGAAGAGTTGAAAACATTTGGAACAGAAGTTTATGTACACACACCAAAAGAAAGAAGACTCAAGTGGGATGCAAAAAGCAAGAAAGGAATATTTGTTGGTTATGGGATAAATTGCAAAGGTTACAGAGTATGTTTACAAAACAAAGAAGTCAACACATATAGGGATGTGGTATTTATCCAAGATAAGACAGAAGATAAACAGAAGAGCAGAATAGTTTACATTGATTGCAAGGATGACACAAATAGCTTAAACGGAAGACACAGACAGCAAGAAGAAGACAGAAGACAAGAAGAGAAAACAGAAACTTTGGATGACACAATAACACAAGATAGAAGAATAGAAACAGAAGATAGAAGAACAGAAAAAGACTTACAGAAGATAGATGCAAAAGAAGAAATCAACAGAAGAGAGACTAATATACAGCAAGAGAGTAATATGCTTGAAGAAGAGAGAAGTGGACACAGAAGAGAAGAGCACTACGAGTCATGTGAAGAAACAGAAGATGAAAGTCCTTTTAGAGAGTTACCGGTTGAGAAACCACAGAAGACTAGGACAAGGGAGATCAAGAAGCCACAGAAGTATGGAGATTATTATACAGGATTTAAAGCATGCACAGAAGAACAATTAACTTATGATCAAGCAATAAAAGGAGAAGACTCGCACAGATGGAAAGAAGCAATAGAAAGAGAACTGTCAGCATTAGAGAAAAACAATACATGGATAATAGAAGAACCATTGAAAGGAAAGAAAGTGATAGATACAAAATGGGTTCTTAAAATAAAGAGAGGAGAGAACAATAAAGATATCTATAAAGCAAGACTAGTAGCAAGGGGTTTTCAGCAGGAAAATGATTTTGACCACTCAGAGATATACACACCAGTGGCAAAATTGCCAACTTTGAGAATTCTTTTATCCATAGCTTGTAAGTACAACTTGAAAATGACACAGATGGACGTGAAGAGTGCATTCCTTTATGGGACTATAGAAGAGGAAGTATACATAAAGATACCAAATGGAATTGAGAAATATGATGGAAAAGTACTAAAACTACAGAAGTCACTTTACGGTTTAAAGAAGTCACCAAGAAACTGGAATGACAGATTCAATAATTATATGAAAGAGGAAGGGTTTATTCGAAGCAAGTCTGACTACTGCATGTACTACAAAGCGAATAAAAGATTCTACACACTCCTCTATGTTGACGATTTAATAATTATAGCAGAGAACCAGGAAGAAGTTGAGAAACTGAAACAATCACTAAAAAGAAACTTTGAAATGACTGACATGGGTAATAAGAAGATGAAATACTTGGGAATAAATATAACAGAAGAAGAAGACAGGCTTGAACTAGACCAGAGACAGTATTTAGAAGACCTACTTAAGAAGTATGGAATGGAAGAATGTAACCCGGCGATGACACCTATAGAGACAGGCTTAGTACTATCAACAGAACCAGCGAAAGACAATGATATGGTGAAAAGATGCAGACAGGTAGTTGGCAGCCTTATGTATGCTATGTTGGGCACAAGGCCAGACATCTGTTTTGCTGTAAGTTATCTGAGTAGATATCAAGTTTATGCAGATGAAAACTTATGGAAGGCATTAAAAAGAATACTCAGATATATCAAAGGAACATTAGACTACAAATTAATTTACAGAAGAAATTCAAAGGATGTTCTAGTAGGTTATACAGATGCAGATTGGGCTGGAGATAAGCTAGAAAGAAAGTCTACGTCAGGGTACATCATGAAGCTTTTTGGTTGCACGGTATCTTGGTGCAGCTCAAAGCAACAATGTACTGCTCTATCATCAACGGAGTCAGAATATGTGGCATTAGCAAAAGGGGTTGCTGAAGGTTGTTGGATTTACAATTTATTAAAAGAAATTGGTTTAGGTTGCAATAATTTTATTATTTACATTGATAATCAGTCAGCTATTCATGTTGCCAAAAACCCTGAAAAACATCAAAGATTAAAACACATTGATTTGAAATATCATTTTGTTAGAGATACGGTAGAAAATAATATTGTAGAGTTGAGATATGTAGCAACAGGGAAGCAAATAGCAGATATATTTACTAAAGGTTTAAATAAAGAAATGTTTAACAAGATGTGTAGTATGTTAAATAATTAAATTCATATATAGATACATAGTATAGATGGTAGATGTGTAAGTTCCTAGGATAGATACAATAGAAGATATATAAATAGTTATAAGTATTCTAAGTGTAAAGAATGCGTACCAATTTTATTGAGGAAGGGTGTTACGAATTAAGAAATAATTAGTACAATAACATTGGAACGCATCTTAAACACTGAGAGCTGTCTAAGTTATAGTTGTCAAAAAGTTGAAGTTGACAGCCCGCCTTTTTACACACATCTCTACCCTAAACTCGCTCTGCAACATGGTGTTCTTTTACATTGTAATTGTTCTGTAATAAATATCACTCTCAATAACTTATGGTGTCTTACTATGGCATAACCCCACAATACTTATAGCAGCAAAACTATAAATTTGTGCAAAACGGGATGATATTTTTTGTCGAAAATATCAGATTCGATTTCTGGCTAAAATATGGTGCTTTATCAAAAATATAAATAGGCAGTGTTAATTTTCCATACACGTTGTACTAATCAAAATCATTTGTATCTTTCAGGGGGTGTAATTATTTTCTCAGGAATATGATGAAGTTTTACTAAGATACCCATAATAAATAGCAAAAGAAATCCCAGCTGTTTCATACATAAATGCTTTCATTGAAATTATATTTTTGTATGAAACAGCAGATATTTACTTAGATATTTCAGTTGGTCCCATAGTAACAGTTGATAATATTCATGAGAATTTTCACCCCCTGTAAAAATACAAATCATTTTAATTACATAAACCTAAATTCATGAAATAATAACTCTGGCCACTTTCCTCCATTTCTTTTCGTTTTTGTTTTCGTTCTGCAGGCCAATATCATTAACTAAAAGATTTGAATTAAGTTATATTTCACATATAGTGAGGTACCTACTATGTGTGTAATATTCCATAATAATAAAATCTAGCACTTTTCTATAAGAACATTAACACGAAGCAATTTGGAAATTTCAGCATTAACCTGAGATGTTGAAGTTGGCCACAAAATAAAAAATAACTATTTAGTTCTACAGCAAACAAGACTAGTTTTAGAGATGGGAATGCAGGGCGAAAGCTTAACTATGAGAAATTGAGAAAACTTAGCAAAAAAGAAAAAATTTAAAATAGCATTTTAATTTTTTCGAAAGAGCAAATTTTTTTCAACTTAGGAATCGAACACGAAGTATTTTGCAAAAAAATGCCACCTGTATCATGCCACTAACTGACAATGTTGCTGATATAATTGAAAAGCTAACATACAAAGTAATTTTATGTGGCTAATTAAAGCAACTACCAAACTTTCGTTGTATTTTCATACGTAGGTATATCCTTTGTTATAAAATCATTGTTAAAAAAAACCTTCAGTTTTGAAAATAAGAAATAATGATGATTTCTAGTCAGCTAATAATACGTATGAAAATTGTAAACAAAAATCCATTTGCTTTGATTTTCCACACAATATTACTTTATTTTGCACGATTTTGTCTTTAAACCAGCAAAACTATAAATTAGTGCAAAACTGGATGATATTTTTTGTTGAAAATATCAGATTCGATTTCTGGCTAAATTATGGTGCTTTATCAAAGATATAAATAAGCAGTGTTAATTTTCCATACACGTTGTACTAATCAAAATCATTTGTATCTTTCAGGGGGTGTAACTATTTTCTCAGGAATATGATGAAGTTTTACTAAGATACCCATAATAAATAGCAAAAGAAATCCCAGCTGTTTCATACATAAATGCTTTCATTGAAATTATATTTTTGTATGAAACAGCAGATATTTACTTAGATATTTCAGTTGGTCCCATAGTAACAGTTGATAATATTCATGAGAATTTTCACCTCCTGTAAAAATACAAATCATTTTAATTACTTATACCTAAATTCATGAACACAAAACTCCTTCGGCCACTTTTCTCCATTTCTTTGCGTTTTTGTTTTCGCTCTGCTGGCCAATCTCAAACTAAAAGATTTGAATTAAGTTACATTTCACAGATAGTTGAGGTACCTACTATGTGTGTAATATTCCATAATAATAAAATCTAGCACTTTTCTATAAGAACATTAACACGAAGCAATTTGGAAATTTCAGCATTAACCTGAGATGTTGAAGGTGGCCACAAAATAAAAAAAACTATTTAGTTCTACAGCAAACAAGACTAGTTTTAGAGATGGGAAGCAAGGGCGAAAGCTTAACTATGAGAAATTGAGAAAACTTGGCAAAAAATAAATAAATTAAAACAGCATTTTAATATTTTCGAAAGAGAAAATTTTTTTCATCTCAGGAATCGAACACGAAGTATTTTGCAAAAAAATGCCACCTGTATCATGCCACTAACTGACAATGTTGCTGATATAATTGAAAAGCTAACATAAAAAGTAATTTTATGTGGCTAATTAAAGCAACTACCAAACTTTCGTTGTATTTTCATACGTAGGTATATCCTTTGTTATAAAATCATTGTTAAAAAAAACCTTCAGTTTTGAAAATAAGAAATAATGATGATTTCTAGTCAGCTAATAATACGTATGAAAATTGTAAACAAAAATCCATTTGCTTTGATTTTCCACACAATATTACTTTCTTTTGCATGATTTTGTCTGTAGGTACTTATAGCAGCAAAACTATAAATTTGTGCAAAACGGGATGAAATTTTTGTCGAACATATCAGATTCGATTTCTGGCTAAATATGGTGCTTTATCAAAAATATAAATAGGCAGTGTTAATTTTCAATACACGTTGTACTAATCAAAATCATTGGTATCTTTCAGGGGGTGTAACTATTTTTTCAGGAATATGATGAAGTTTTACTAAGATACCCATAACAAATAGCGAAAGAAATCCCAGCTGTTCGATACATAAATACTTTCATTGAAATGATATTTTGTATGAAACAGCAGATATTTACTTAGATATTTCAGTTGGTCCCATAGTAACAGTTGATAATATTCATGAGAATTTTCACCCCCTGTAAAAATACAAATCATTTTAATTACTTATACCTAAATTCATGAAATAATAACTCTGGCCACTTTCCTCCATTTCTTTTCGTTTTTGTTTTCGTTTTGCAGGCCAATATCATTAACTAAAAGATTTGAATTAAGTTATATTTCACATATAGTGAGGTACCTACTATGTGTGTAATATTCCATAATAATAAAATCTAGCACCTTTCTATCTACAAAGACATTAACACGAAGCAATTTGGAAATTTCAGCATTATCCTGTGATGATAAAGATGGCCATTTTCCAAAATTACAACAACATCAGCAAAAAAACAACTATTTAGTTCTACAACAACCAAGACAATTTTTTGTAATGGGAATGCAAATCGTAATTTTTAACTATGAGTAATAGAGAAAACTAGCTAAAAGAGACATAATTTTAGAAAAGACTAAAACATCATTTTTATTTTTAGGAAAAATATACCTTGATTCTTTTCAGGAATTGAACACGAAGTTTCGTGCAAAAAAATGCCACCTGTATCATGCCACTGATTGACAATGTTGCTGATATAATTGAAAAGCTAACATACAAAGTAATTTTATGTGGGTAATTTAAGTAAATACCAAAGTTTTGTAGAATTTTCATACGTAGGTATATCCTTTGTCATAAAATCATTGTTAAAAAAACCTTCAGTCTTGAAAATAAGAAATAACGATGATTTCTAGTCAGCTAATAATACGTATGAAAATTGTAAAAAAAAAAATCCATTTGCTTTGATTTTCCACACAATATTACTTTATTTTGCACGATTGTGTCTTTAAACCAGCAAAACTATAAATTAGTGCAAAACTGGGTGATATTTTTTGTTGAAAATATCAGATTCGATTTCTGGCTAAATTATGGTGCTTTATCAAAGATATAAATAAGCAGTGTTAATTTTCCACACACGTTGTACTAATCAAAATCATTTGTATCTTTCAGGGGGTGTAACTATTTTCTCAGGAATATGATGAAATTTTACTAAGATACCCATAATAAATAGCAAAAGAAATCCCAGCTGTTTCATACATAAATGCTTTCATTGAAATTATATTTTTGTATGAAACAGCAGATATTTACTTATATATTTCAGTTGGTCCAATAGTAACAGTTGATAATATTCATGAGAATTTTCACCCCCTGTAAAAATACAAATCATTTTAATTACATAAACCTAAATTCATGAAATAATAACTCTGGCCACTTTCCTCCATTTCTTTTCGTTTTTGTTTTCGTTCTGCAGGCCAATATCATTAACTAAAAGATTTGAATTAAGTTATATTTCACATATAGTGAGGTACCTACTATGTGTGTAATATTCCATAATAATAAAATCTAGCACTTTTCTATAAGAACATTAACACGAAGCAATTTGGAAATTTCAGCATTAACCTGAGATGTTGAAGGTGGCCACAAAATAAAAATAAACTATTTAGTTCTACAGCAAACAAGACTAGTTTTAGAGATGGGAATGCAGGGCGAAAGCTTAACTATGAGAAATTGAGAAAACTTAGCAAAAAAGAAAAAATTTAAAATAGCATTTTAATTTTTTCGAAAGAGCAAATTTTTTTCAACTCAGGAATCGAACAGGAAGTATTTTGCAAAAAAATGCCACCTGTATCATGCCACTAACTGACAATGTTGCTGATATAATAATAATTGAAAAGCTAACATACAAAGTAATTTTATGTGGCTAATTAAAGCAACTACCAAACTTTCGTTGTATTTTCATACGTAGGTATATCCTTTGTTATAAAATCATTGTTAAAAAAAACCTTCAGTTTTGAAAATAAGAAATAATGATGATTTCTAGTCAGCTAATAATACGTATGAAAATTGTAAACAAAAATCCATTTGCTTTGATTTTCCACACAATATTACTTTATTTTGCACGATTTTGTCTTTAAACCAGCAAAACTATAAATGAGTGCAAAACTGGATGATATTTTTTGTTGAAAATATCAGATTCGATTTCTGGCTAAATTATGGTGCTTTATCAAAGATATAAATAAGCAGTGTTAATTTTCCATACACGTTGTACTAATCAAAATCATTTGTATCTTTCAGGGGGTGTAACTATTTTCTCAGGAATATGATGAAGTTTTACTAAGATACCCATAATAAATAGCAAAAGAAATCCCAGCTGTTTCATACATAAATGCTTTCATTGAAATTATATTTTTGTATGAAACAGCAGATATTTACTTAGATATTTCAGTTGGTCCCATAGTAACAGTTGATAATATTCATGAGAATTTTCACCCCCTGTAAAAATACAAATCATTTTAATTGCTTATACCTAAATTCATGAAATAATAACTCTGGCCACTTTCCTCCATTTCTTTTCGTTTTTGTTTTCGTTCTGCAGGCCAATATCATTAACTAAAAGATTTGAATTAAGTTATATTTCACATATAGTGAGGTACCTACTATGTGTGTAATATTCCATAATAATAAAATCTAGCACCTTTCTATCTACAAAGACATTAACACGAAGCAATTTGGAAATTTCAGCATTATCCTGTGATGATAAAGGTGGCCATTTTCCAAAATTACAACAACATCAGCAAAAAAAAAACTATTTAGTTCTACAGCAAACAAGACAATTTTTTGTAATGGGAATGCAAATCGTAATCTTTAACTATGAGTAATAGAGAAAACTAGTTAAAAGAGACATAATTTTAGAAAAGACTAAAACATCATTTTTATTTTTAGGAAAAATATACCTTGATTCTTTTCAGGAATTGAACACGAAGTTTCGTGCAAAAAAATGCCACCTATATCATGCCACTGATTGACAATGTTGCTGATATAATTGAAAAGTTAAAATACAAAGTAATTTTATGTGGGTAATTTAAGTAAATATCAAAGTTTTGTAGAATTTTCATACGTAGGTATATTCTTTGTCATAAAATCATTGTTAAAAAAACCTTCAGTCTTGAAAATAAGAAATAACGATGATTTCTAGTCAGCTAATAATACGTATGAAAATTGTAAAAAAAAAATCCATTTGCTTTGATTTTCCACACAATATTACTTTCTTTTGCATGATTTTGTCTGTAGGTACTTATAGCAGCAAAACTATAAATTTGTGCAAAACGGGATGATATTTTTTGTCGAAAATATCAGATTCGATTTCTGGCTAAAATATGGTGCTTTATCAAAAATATAAATAGGCAGTGTTAATTTTCCATACACGTTGTACTAATCAAAATCATTTGTATCTTTCAGGGGGTGTAATTATTTTCTCAGGAATATGATGAAGTTTTACTAAGATACCCATAATAAATAGCAAAAGAAATCCCAGCTGTTTCATACATAAATGCTTTCATTGAAATTATATTTTTGTATGAAACAGCAGATATTTACTTAGATATTTCAGTTGGTCCCATAGTAACAGTTGATAATATTCATGAGAATTTTCACCCCCTGTAAAAATACAAATCATTTTAATTACATAAACCTAAATTCATGAAATAATAACTCTGGCCACTTTCCTCCATTTCTTTTCGTTTTTGTTTTCGTTCTGCAGGCCAATATCATTAACTAAAAGATTTGAATTAAGTTATATTTCACATATAGTGAGGTACCTACTATGTGTGTAATATTCCATAATAATAAAATCTAGCACTTTTCTATAAGAACATTAACACGAAGCAATTTGGAAATTTCAGCATTAACCTGAGATGTTGAAGTTGGCCACAAAATAAAAAATAACTATTTAGTTCTACAGCAAACAAGACTAGTTTTAGAGATGGGAATGCAGGGCGAAAGCTTAACTATGAGAAATTGAGAAAACTTAGCAAAAAAGAAAAAATTTAAAATAGCATTTTAATTTTTTCGAAAGAGCAAATTTTTTTCAACTTAGGAATCGAACACGAAGTATTTTGCAAAAAAATGCCACCTGTAGCATGCCACTAACTGACAATGTTGCTGATATAATTGAAAAGCTAACATACAAAGTAATTTTATGTGGCTAATTAAAGCAACTACCAAACTTTCGTTGTATTTTCATACGTAGGTATATCCTTTGTTATAAAATCATTGTTAAAAAAAACCTTCAGTTTTGAAAATAAGAAATAATGATGATTTCTAGTCAGCTAATAATACGTATGAAAATTGTAAACAAAAATCCATTTGCTTTGATTTTCCACACAATATTACTTTATTTTGCACGATTTTGTCTTTAAACCAGCAAAACTATAAATGAGTGCAAAACTGGATGATATTTTTTGTTGAAAATATCAGATTCGATTTCTGGCTAAATTATGGTGCTTTATCAAAGATATAAATAAGCAGTGTTAATTTTCCATACACGTTGTACTAATCAAAATCATTTGTATCTTTCAGGGGGTGTAACTATTTTCTCAGGAATATGATGAAGTTTTACTAAGATACCCATAATAAATAGCAAAAGAAATCCCAGCTGTTTCATACATAAATGCTTTCATTGAAATTATATTTTTGTATGAAACAGCAGATATTTACTTAGATATTTCAGTTGGTCCCATAGTAACAGTTGATAATATTCATGAGAATTTTCACCTCCTGTAAAAATACAAATCATTTTAATTACTTATACCTAAATTCATGAACACAAAACTCCTTCGGCCACTTTTCTCCATTTCTTTGCATTTTTGTTTTCGCTCTGCTGGCCAATCTCAAACTAAAAGATTTGAATTAAGTTACATTTCACAGATAGTTGAGGTACCTACTATGTGTGTAATATTCCATAATAATAAAATCTAGCACTTTTCTATAAGAACATTAACACGAAGCAATTTGGAAATTTCAGCATTAACCTGAGATGTTGAAGGTGGCCACAAAATAAAAAAAACTATTTAGTTCTACAGCAAACAAGACTAGTTTTAGAGATGGGAAGCAAGGGCGAAAGCTTAACTATGAGAAATTGAGAAAACTTGGCAAAAAATAAATAAATTAAAACAGCATTTTAATATTTTCGAAAGAGAAAATTTTTTTCATCTCAGGAATCGAACACGAAGTATTTTGCAAAAAAATGCCACCTGTATCATGCCACTAACTGACAATGTTGCTGATATAATTGAAAAGCTCACATAAAAAGTAATTTTATGTGGCTAATTAAAGCAACTACCAAACTTTCGTTGTATTTTCATACGTAGGTATATCCTTTGTTATAAAATCATTGTTAAAAAAAACCTTCAGTTTTGAAAATAAGAAATAATGATGATTTCTAGTCAGCTAATAATACGTATGAAAATTGTAAACAAAAATCCATTTGCTTTGATTTTCCACACAATATTACTTTCTTTTGCATGATTTTGTCTGTAGGTACTTATAGCAGCAAAACTATAAATTTGTGCAAAACGGGATGAAATTTTTGTCGAACATATCAGATTCGATTTCTGGCTAAATATGGTGCTTTATCAAAAATATAAATAGGCAGTGTTAATTTTCAATACACGTTGTACTAATCAAAATCATTGGTATCTTTCAGGGGGTGTAACTATTTTTTCAGGAATATGATGAAGTTTTACTAAGATACCCATAACAAATAGCGAAAGAAATCCCAGCTGTTCGATACATAAATACTTTCATTGAAATGATATTTTGTATGAAACAGCAGATATTTACTTAGATATTTCAGTTGGTCCCATAGTAACAGTTGATAATATTCATGAGAATTTTCACCCCCTGTAAAAATACAAATCATTTTAATTACTTATACCTAAATTCATGAAATAATAACTCTGGCCACTTTCCTCCATTTCTTTTCGTTTTTGTTTTCGTTCTGCAGGCCAATATCATTAACTAAAAGATTTGAATTAAGTTATATTTCACATATAGTGAGGTACCTACTATGTGTGTAATATTCCATAATAATAAAATCTAGCACCTTTCTATCTACAAAGACATTAACACGAAGCAATTTGGAAATTTCAGCATTATCCTGTGATGATAAAGATGGCCATTTTCCAAAATTACAACAACATCAGCAAAAAAACAACTATTTAGTTCTACAACAACCAAGACAATTTTTTGTAATGGGAATGCAAATCGTAATTTTTAACTATGAGTAATAGAGAAAACTAGCTAAAAGAGACATAATTTTAGAAAAGACTAAAACATCATTTTTATTTTTAGGAAAAATATACCTTGATTCTTTTCAGGAATTGAACACGAAGTTTCGTGCAAAAAAATGCCACCTGTATCATGCCACTGATTGACAATGTTGCTGATATAATTGAAAAGCTAACATACAAAGTAATTTTATGTGGGTAATTTAAGTAAATACCAAAGTTTTGTAGAATTTTCATACGTAGGTATATCCTTTGTCATAAAATCATTGTTAAAAAAACCTTCAGTCTTGAAAATAAGAAATAACGATGATTTCTAGTCAGCTAATAATACGTATGAAAATTGTAAAAAAAAAAATCCATTTGCTTTGATTTTCCACACAATATTACTTTATTTTGCACGATTGTGTCTTTAAACCAGCAAAACTATAAATTAGTGCAAAACTGGGTGATATTTTTTGTTGAAAATATCAGATTCGATTTCTGGCTAAATTATGGTGCTTTATCAAAGATATAAATAAGCAGTGTTAATTTTCCACACACGTTGTACTAATCAAAATCATTTGTATCTTTCAGGGGGTGTAACTATTTTCTCAGGAATATGATGAAGTTTTACTAAGATACCCATAATAAATAGCAAAAGAAATCCCAGCTGTTTCATACATAAATGCTTTCATTGAAATTATATTTTTGTATGAAACAGCAGATATTTACTTAGATATTTCAGTTGGTCCAATAGTAACAGTTGATAATATTCATGAGAATTTTCACCCCCTGTAAAAATACAAATCATTTTAATTACATAAACCTAAATTCATGAAATAATAACTCTGGCCACTTTCCTCCATTTCTTTTCGTTTTTGTTTTCGTTCTGCAGGCCAATATCATTAACTAAAAGATTTGAATTAAGTTATATTTCACATATAGTGAGGTACCTACTATGTGTGTAATATTCCATAATAATAAAATCTAGCACTTTTCTATAAGAACATTAACACGAAGCAATTTGGAAATTTCAGCATTAACCTGAGATGTTGAAGGTGGCCACAAAATAAAAATAAACTATTTAGTTCTACAGCAAACAAGACTAGTTTTAGAGATGGGAATGCAGGGCGAAAGCTTAACTATGAGAAATTGAGAAAACTTAGCAAAAAAGAAAAAAATTAAAATAGCATTTTAATTTTTTCGAAAGAGCAAATTTTTTTCAACTCAGGAATCGAACAGGAAGTATTTTGCAAAAAAATGCCACCTGTATCATGCCACTAACTGACAATGTTGCTGATATAATAATAATTGAAAAGCTAACATACAAAGTAATTTTATGTGGCTAATTAAAGCAACTACCAAACTTTCGTTGTATTTTCATACGTAGGTATATCCTTTGTTATAAAATCATTGTTAAAAAAAACCTTCAGTTTTGAAAATAAGAAATAATGATGATTTCTAGTCAGCTAATAATACGTATGAAAATTGTAAACAAAAATCCATTTACTTTGATTTTCCACACAATATTACTTTATTTTGCACGATTTTGTCTTTAAACCAGCAAAACTATAAATTAGTGCAAAACTGGATGATATTTTTTGTTGAAAATATCAGATTCGATTTCTGGCTAAATTATGGTGCTTTATCAAAGATATAAATAAGCAGTGTTAATTTTCCATACACGTTGTACTAATCAAAATCATTTGTATCTTTCAGGGGGTGTAACTATTTTCTCAGGAATATGATGAAGTTTTACTAAGATACCCATAATAAATAGCAAAAGAAATCCCAGCTGTTTCATACATAAATGCTTTCATTGAAATTATATTTTTGTATGAAACAGCAGATATTTACTTAGATATTTCAGTTGGTCCCATAGTAACAGTTGATAATATTCATGAGAATTTTCACCTCCTGTAAAAATACAAATCATTTTAATTACTTATACCTAAATTCATGAACACAAAACTCCTTCGGCCACTTTTCTCCATTTCTTTGCGTTTTTGTTTTCGCTCTGCTGGCCAATCTCAAACTAAAAGATTTGAATTAAGTTATATTTCACATATAGTGAGGTACCTACTATGTGTGTAATATTCCATAATAATAAAATCTAGCACCTTTCTATCTACAAAGACATTAACACGAAGCAATTTGGAAATTTCAGCATTATCCTGTGATGATAAAGGTGGCCATTTTCCAAAATTACAACAACATCAGCAAAAAAAAAACTATTTAGTTCTACAGCAAACAAGACAATTTTTTGTAATGGGAATGCAAATCGTAATCTTTAACTATGAGTAATAGAGAAAACTAGTTAAAAGAGACATAATTTTAGAAAAGACTAAAACATCATTTTTATTTTTAGGAAAAATATACCTTGATTCTTTTCAGGAATTGAACACGAAGTTTCGTGCAAAAAAATGCCACCTATATCATGCCACTGATTGACAATGTTGCTGATATAATTGAAAAGTTAAAATACAAAGTAATTTTATGTGGGTAATTTAAGTAAATATCAAAGTTTTGTAGAATTTTCATACGTAGGTATATTCTTTGTCATAAAATCATTGTTAAAAAAACCTTCAGTCTTGAAAATAAGAAATAACGATGATTTCTAGTCAGCTAATAATACGTATGAAAATTGTAAAAAAAAAATCCATTTGCTTTGATTTTCCACACAATATTACTTTCTTTTGCATGATTTTGTCTGTAGGTACTTATAGCAGCAAAACTATAAATTTGTGCAAAACGGGATGATATTTTTTGTCGAAAATATCAGATTCGATTTCTGGCTAAAATATGGTGCTTTATCAAAAATATAAATAGGCAGTGTTAATTTTCCATACACGTTGTACTAATCAAAATCATTTGTATCTTTCAGGGGGTGTAATTATTTTCTCAGGAATATGATGAAGTTTTACTAAGATACCCATAATAAATAGCAAAAGAAATCCCAGCTGTTTCATACATAAATGCTTTCATTGAAATTATATTTTTGTATGAAACAGCAGATATTTACTTAGATATTTCAGTTGGTCCCATAGTAACAGTTGATAATATTCATGAGAATTTTCACCCCCCGTAAAAATACAAATCATTTTAATTACATAAACCTAAATTCATGAAATAATAACTCTGGCCACTTTCCTCCATTTCTTTTCGTTTTTGTTTTCGTTCTGCAGGCCAATATCATTAACTAAAAGATTTGAATTAAGTTATATTTCACATATAGTGAGGTACCTACTATGTGTGTAATATTCCATAATAATAAAATCTAGCACTTTTCTATAAGAACATTAACACGAAGCAATTTGGAAATTTCAGCATTAACCTGAGATGTTGAAGTTGGCCACAAAATAAAAAATAACTATTTAGTTCTACAGCAAACAAGACTAGTTTTAGAGATGGGAATGCAGGGCGAAAGCTTAACTATGAGAAATTGAGAAAACTTAGCAAAAAAGAAAAAATTTAAAATAGCATTTTAATTTTTTCGAAAGAGCAAATTTTTTTCAACTTAGGAATCGAACACGAAGTATTTTGCAAAAAAATGCCACCTGTATCATGCCACTAACTGACAATGTTGCTGATATAATAATAATTGAAAAGCTAACATACAAAGTAATTTTATGTGGCTAATTAAAGCAACTACCAAACTTTCGTTGTATTTTCATACGTAGGTATATCCTTTGTTATAAAATCATTGTTAAAAAAAACCTTCAGTTTTGAAAATAAGAAATAATGATGATTTCTAGTCAGCTAATAATACGTATGAAAATTGTAAACAAAAATCCATTTGCTTTGATTTTCCACACAATATTACTTTATTTTGCACGATTTTGTCTTTAAACCAGCAAAACTATAAATTAGTGCAAAACTGGATGATATTTTTTGTTGAAAATATCAGATTCGATTTCTGGCTAAATTATGGTGCTTTATCAAAGATATAAATAAGCAGTGTTAATTTTCCATACACGTTGTACTAATCAAAATCATTTGTATCTTTCAGGGGGTGTAACTATTTTCTCAGGAATATGATGAAGTTTTACTAAGATACCCATAATAAATAGCAACAGAAATCCCAGCTGTTTCATACATAAATGCTTTCATTGAAATTATATTTTTGTATGAAACAGCAGATATTTACTTAGATATTTCAGTTGGTCCCATAGTAACAGTTGATAATATTCATGAGAATTTTCACCCCCTGTAAAAATACAAATCATTTTAATTACTTATACCTAAATTCATGAACACAAAACTCCTTCGGCCACTTTTCTCCATTTCTTTGCGTTTTTGTTTTCGCTCTGCTGGCCAATCTCAAACTAAAAGATTTGAATTAAGTTACATTTCACAGATAGTTGAGGTACCTACTATGTGTGTAATATTCCATAATAATAAAATCTAGCACTTTTCTATAAGAACATTAACACGAAGCAATTTGGAAATTTCAGCATTAACCTGAGATGTTGAAGGTGGCCACAAAATAAAAAAAACTATTTAGTTCTACAGCAAACAAGACTAGTTTTAGAGATGGGAAGCAAGGGCGAAAGCTTAACTATGAGAAATTGAGAAAACTTGGCAAAAAATAAATAAATTAAAACAGCATTTTAATATTTTCGAAAGAGAAAATTTTTTTCATCTCAGGAATCGAACACGAAGTATTTTGCAAAAAAATGCCACCTGTATCATGCCACTAACTGACAATGTTGCTGATATAATTGAAAAGCTAACATAAAAAGTAATTTTATGTGGCTAATTAAAGCAACTACCAAACTTTCGTTGTATTTTCATACGTAGGTATATCCTTTGTTATAAAATCATTGTTAAAAAAAACCTTCAGTTTTGAAAATAAGAAATAATGATGATTTCTAGTCAGCTAATAATACGTATGAAAATTGTAAACAAAAATCCATTTGCTTTGATTTTCCACACAATATTACTTTCTTTTGCATGATTTTGTCTGTAGGTACTTATAGCAGCAAAACTATAAATTTGTGCAAAACGGGATGAAATTTTTGTCGAACATATCAGATTCGATTTCTGGCTAAATATGGTGCTTTATCAAAAATATAAATAGGCAGTGTTAATTTTCAATACACGTTGTACTAATCAAAATCATTGGTATCTTTCAGGGGGTGTAACTATTTTTTCAGGAATATGATGAAGTTTTACTAAGATACCCATAACAAATAGCGAAAGAAATGCCAGCTGTTCGATACATAAATACTTTCATTGAAATGATATTTTGTATGAAACAGCAGATATTTACTTAGATATTTCAGTTGGTCCCATAGTAACAGTTGATAATATTCATGAGAATTTTCACCCCCTGTAAAAATACAAATCATTTTAATTACTTATACCTAAATTCATGAAATAATAACTCTGGCCACTTTCCTCCATTTCTTTTCGTTTTTGTTTTCGTTCTGCAGGCCAATATCATTAACTAAAAGATTTGAATTAAGTTATATTTCACATATAGTGAGGTACCTACTATGTGTGTAATATTCCATAATAATAAAATCTAGCACCTTTCTATCTACAAAGACATTAACACGAAGCAATTTGGAAATTTCAGTATTATCCTGTGATGTTGAAGGTGGCCACAAAATAAAATAAAAACTATTTAGTTCTACAGCAAACAAGACTAGTTTTAGAGATGGGAATGCAGGGCGAATGCTTAACTATGAGAAATTGAGGAAACTTGGCAAAAAAGAAAATAAAAATTAAAACAGCATTTTAATTTTTTCGAAAGAACAAATTTTTTTCAACTCAGGAATCGAACACGAAGTATTTTGCAAAAAAATGCCACCTGTATCATGCCACTGATTGACAATGTTGCTGATATAATTGAAAAGTTAAAATACAAAGTAATTTTATGTGGCTAATTACAGCAACTACCAAACTTTCGTTGTATTTTCATACGTAGGTATATCCTTTGGTATAAAATCATTATTAAAAAAAACCTTCAGTTTTGAAAATAAGAAATAACGATGATTTCTAGTCAGCTAATAATACGTATGAAAATTGTAAACAAAAATCCATTTGCTTTGATTTTCCACACAATATTACTTTCTTTTGCACGATTTTGTCTATACATCAGCAAAACTATAAATTTGTGCAAAACGGGATGAAATTTTTGTCGAACATATCAGATTCGATTTCTGGCTAAATATGGTGCTTTATCAAAAATATAAATAGGCAGTGTTAATTTTCAATACACGTTGTACTAATCAAAATCATTGGTATCTTTCAGGGGATGTAACTATTTTCTCAGGAATATGATGAATTTTTACTAAGATACCCATAGAAAATAGCGAAAGGAATCCCAGCTGTTTCATACATAAATACTTTCATTGAAATTATATTTTTGTATGAAACAGCAGATATTTATTTAGATATTTCTGTTGGTTCCATAGTAACAGTTGATAATATTCATGAGAATTTTCATCCCCTGTAAAGATACAAATTATTTTAATTACTTATACCTAAATTCATGAAATAATAACTCCTTTGGCCACTTTTCTCCATTTCAGGAATCGAACACGAAGTAATTTGCAAAAAAATGCCACCTGTATCATGCCACTAACTGACAATGTTGCTGATATACTTGAAAAGCTAACATAAAAAGTAATTTTATGTGGCTAATTACAGCAACTACCCAACTTTCGTTGTATTTTCATACGTAGGTAGGTATATCCTATGTTATAAAATCATTATGAAAAAAAACCTTCAGTTTTGAAAATAAGAAATAACGATGATTTCTAATCAGCTAATAATACGTATGAAAATTGTAAACAAAAATCCATTTGCTTTGATTTGCCACACAATATTACTTTATTTTGCACGATTTTGTCTTTATATCGGCAAAACTATAAATTAGTGCAAAACTGGATGATCTTTTTTCGTCGAAAATATAGGTTCGATTTCTGGCTTAAATATGGTGCTTTATCAAAAATATAAATAGGCAGTGTTAATTTTCAATACAGGTTGTACAGACGCCAGCTCGTCAACCTACCCGAAACTGTCAAATTTTCCCAATCAACTTTAAACCTTAAGCTTTAGTAATAAAGTTGAAAATCTATTAAAGAAATTTGACAGATGGTAGTAGGTTGATGTGCTGGCGTCTGTACTAATCAAAATCATTGGTATCTTTCAGGGGGTGCAACTATTTTCTCAGGAATATGATGAAGTTTTACTAAGATACCCATAAAAAATAGCGAAAGAAATCCCAGCTTTGTCTTATATAAATATCTACTTTAATTGAAATTATATTTTTGTATGAAACAGCAGATATTTATTTCGATACTTCAGAATTGGTCTCATAGTAAAAATTTATAATATTCATGAGAACTTTCACCCTCTGTAAGGATGCAAATGATTTTAATTACTTACATGGTACACTTGGTAACTGTTTGCGATATCACGTAATTCTAATCTTTTGAGTTTTTGAGATTGGCCTTCAGAGCGAAAACAAAGAAATATAGAAAATAAATAAAAAAAATCTTTGGCCATTTTTCTTTTTACCAAGTGTACCATCCTACTAATATTATAAAGGCGAAAGTTTGTGAGTGTGTATGTTTGTCTCGATAAAACTACTGAACGGATTTGGATAAAATTTGGCACACAGATAGTTTATAACCTGGATTAACACATAGGATACTTTTTATCCCAATATTCCCACGGGATCGAAACTTATGCGGGTGAAACCGTGGGGTGCAGCTAGTAGGTATTTCATAATTGTAACCCCTAAAGCCCTTCTACTTATAGAGGACCCGAAGCAATTTAGGTACCATTGAATGCAGTAATTGGAAGCATTATTAAAAGGTGCTCAATCGCAGAACATTGCTTATGCACTTCACTTGGCGTATTTACCAAAATATTTGCGTTATTTGGCTAATACAAAATACACCCTATTCGCATGAAGTACATTTTGTATTAACGAATGTACGCGGATATACTCGTATGTATAAATAAACCAAGTATAGTACCTACCTGTCTGCATTAAAATGTTACAACTTTTATTATTGTTTCAAGTTTTAGCATTCAAAAAGCAATTAAATTGCTCAGACTTAACGCCCATTTAGGTACACAAAGCAATTTGATTGCCCGACTAATGCAATAAAGGTGAGCAATTTTAAAAGTTGTACCATCACTGTTTAAACGCTACAAATTTTATTATCGCTACAACTTATTGCATGGCTTAAAACAGGCAAATAAATTGCTTTACGAAAATCTAGTTTGTCATTATAAATGTAATAGTTATAAGCAATTTCATAATTTGTACCATGGAACCACTGTTATGGTACAAGTTTTAAAATTGCTTCAATTTGTTGCATTTAACAAGCAATCAAGTACCTAACTCCATGTAAATGAGTCTTTAAAACTAAATTGCTATTCAATTTTCTGTCCCAAATCTCTTAAAATTAATAAACTTACAAATACTAGGAGCTCTTCAAATCCTGCAAAATGAAGAACTAACTTCTCTCTGTCTTCATACACGATGATATACACTTTCATTTTACATTCACGCTTCGCACAGTTTTCAATACGGAGAAATGTTCATGTAGCATCACCATTATGTCACAATCTTTAACACCATTGATAAGGCTCCCCATAATTTCCGCACAGCACAGACCTGCTGCTCCGTTTATATCGAATGTAACCCGGCTATCTTCTTTAGTCTTTGCTAGGCATATCCATATTTTTTCTCCTCCAACAATAGAGTAACTCTTGGGTTCTACAAGAGTGTTTGACTTTCAAGTCAATTTCAAGTGATCACAATACAACTGGGCAAAATTCCAGATGGAATATAAAATACCTAGCCCGGTAGTAGCTTCCAATTCAATTGGTCTTGCAAAAAGTTTGACATTTTTGCTTTGAGAGGTGTTAGCTTATCCGTAATAGTATGTTCTTCATAATCATGTAGGTGTAGTTCTTTCATTTTCAGGGGTTTCAGTTGACTGGTTTTAACAGCCATTATATTCAGGTCTTCAAAATCAAGCAGGATCTTGTCAATGACGGTTCTTGTTAATATGGTCATTGCCATGCAAGAAGTCGCCAGCGTAATTAGATCCTTAAACACATTAAGAATCCTTTCATCAAGGGTTCCTAGGTCTCTGGTATCATCATGACAGTTTCCACCTGATATTACGTCTTCATTATTACCCATATCCTTATTAGAATCTTGATTTATCATTGTAAAGGTGTTAAGGTATTCACAGGAACACTCTCCAGCTTCAACAGAACAGTTACAGGATATGCCTGAACTGTTCATCTTGTCAAAATTGTAGTTTCGTATGTTGACTATGTCGAATGATGTTGCAGTGGCCATGTTGTTGTTCTCCTTAAGCGGAGATGAACTGTAACAAAAGGAAAGTTATTTAGTTAAAATAAAATAAGAATAAATAGTTTGAGTAAATGTTAAAATGTGACTGGAGAGGATGGAAGAGGAAATCACTTGCGTCGACCGCAACTAAAATGAGCAGAATTGTTCCTATAGGTAGTACTCCCATATATTATTTCGTCAGACATGTAACAGGGGGTGAGCCTACTGCCATCAACCGGGCAATCTAGACTCCGGGCTGCTAAGCTACTGAGAAATTCTTGATAGAAAAACCTAATAGCACCTTATCCGACAAGGGAATCGTACCCAGGAACTCCTGCTCAGCAGTACCAGTTTCTGCCCAACCCTTCGGAACGAGCATGACGTTATGCTATGTAACTAGTAGGATGTGAATTGGGATTTAAAAAAGTTTTTTTTAAAGGATTATAATTTAGGAGGGAAGGAGGTAACCCGACCTCTGACGCTACCCAAAAGTTGCATAACGAACTTGCTGCTGGTTTTTCAGGCAAGAATATTAATTATGATCACTTGTGGTAGGTAACCACATTATATTGCAAAATACAAATCACTGAACAAAACATTTCAATGAGTAGATTGTGTCAATTGTATCAAATGAAAATGAAATAAAATAAATAGCCAGACAAATAAATTAATGTACAATTATATAGTCTTATCGGATTATCGCGACTCTGACTCTCTGATTGCGACCTCTGAGTTTGTTTCGGCCTTTCTTCTCAGAGTAGTCAGATAGGAAACGCCGGACTCATCAAACTTTTATACGTCGTGTAAAAGTGATTACGATATCTTATTTACAGATTATACAGTTTCATTTCATTTAATATCCTTAGGTGACGCAATTAATAACAAAACAAATAAAATAGTAATCTTATCATAATACTTAAGTGAGTCCACAGCTATTTATTTTTAAGTTTAAATTGAATTTGCCTTGTACTTAGGTATAATAAATACTATTTTCCTTAAAACATTGTTTCATTTAAAATCAACTAGGTATAATAAAAGAAGAATATTAAAATAATGTTACTCACACAAGATATTATAAGGTATATATCACTATTTCCAAACACTTTTCACTTAAAAACTTTTAATGAAAATTAATCAAAAAGCACTTTTTAAAACTTAATATTAAAGTAGGTACTGTTCTCACTGTTGCTTCTTCGGGTCTCAATAATGAACTGAATGATTTACTGAAAGACCGTTCCCTTTTTATTCAGATGATTACAGTGAAGTTAGCAGCTTGATTAACTAGGGTGGCCATGTTTTGAAATTCAGGAGATACATTACTATATGCAATGATGCAACGTACCTAAGTAAACTCTTGCCCTTTTTCCTTAGGATCAGGCAGAAAGTACAGAACGCCACCTGCACATTCTATACTTACTCCTTCATTTGGATGTCTTGATTTTTCAAAATGAAACACTCATTATCAATTATATCCAGATGATACATAGTTCAAACGATAAAAGCTAAATGCGTAACTAAGATTGTGCTCTGGCATGCCCGCATCTTTTAGAGCATAACAATTGAAACCATAGAAATATAACTATGATTGAAATCCATTTGTCCTGAATTTTGTCCTTTTCAATATGGTGACCATACTAATGCAGACATCTTCATGTCAAACTAATACAATCAACAAAAATGATGTAATAAACTCAGATATTTTGCTACAAGCTCCATGTAAAATTATTAAGAAAGTAAATTATTTTCATCGAAATATTATGTCATGCATTATAATGAATTACATATACAATTAATATCTTATGCAATTTAAATATCTTAACATAAGAACACTTTTAATGTGATGTAATTTCTCATGTTTTTCTGGCAAAGAAATTCGTGAAAATGTCTTCATGAATCAAATTTAAAATATTCCGTTGCACATAAACCTAAATGAGCACTTATGAAACGTCAGAAGCTAGGTGCACGGTTCCAATTGGTCGTTTCCTATGGAGAAGAGCCTACTCTTTTAAAAATAATCATCAACTGATGGATGGCTGACCGCCCTGGGTGCCCCGAATGTAGATTGAACGTACGATGTCAGTAAATTGATATGATTGAATTGGTTTGATATTCGTGAAGACCAAATGAATAAATAGATACTAAAGTATCTATTAAATTAATAGATATTTTCCATAAATATATATTTTTTAATTTGTGTATATCGGTTGTCATGGTATGGGCATGTGATGGAGGAATAAGGAAAACGCCGCCGTGAGGAAAGTCTAGAGTATGAATGTGAATGACTATAAAAGTAGGGGAAGATCAAAGAAGCGATGGATGGACTGTGTGAAAGATGATATGGCGAGAAAAGGGACTATCAAGTTGACGACTAATAGAGAAGTATCTATGGAAGAAATAGATAATTATGTTCTGTCCACCCAAAAAAAAAAAGGATAAGAGAATAGGTAATGATGATTATCTTTAAAGATAACCATGGTTTTTACACACTGGATTTATTAATATTTATTTATTTATTTACTGGCTTGATTTCCGTACGTGTTTTTCGGTTGACCACTGAAAATCAGGGCCTCAAGTCTGCTATTACAATCGTGTCAGAATGGTCATCATTGATTTCATAATTGTTGATTTTGACAAGTTTGGTAATCTACTAACATATTGGCGTCCTTATGACTTTCCAATGGTCAGCCACTGACACACCATTGAAAGAAATGGCATCTATTGGTAATCTCGTACATAATGAAAAATGAATGACTGACTTAGGCGGTAATCTGCTAAAATTTTGACAGTTCCTTTGATCAGTGACCTACCATGAGTCTTTGTGCAGTCATTTCTTATAATTCGTTACGAGTATCGTGTTTGTGGAATACTATGATCAACCAATGATCGACCATTAAAAATTTAGCAGATTACGAACTTTTAGCAAAATGACAATGGGATCGTGTTGGAATGACGAATTTATAAAAATAGCAGACTTGGGCCCAGCACTGATGTGCTATGGATCCCCCATAGCACAGCATTATGCTGAGTGGAAGCCTTCTTGGCACAGTCATGGCGTGCAGCTGCCAAATATTTGTTATGTTTAAATGACCAGCTGCAGATGATAATAAAAGTTTATAGAATGTTCGATGATGAAGCCAGCTATCTAATTCCCTGCGTAACATACTTATTTTCGTAAACGATTACGGCTAATCTGTTTCATTTTGACAGTTCAACAATATTTAACTGAAAAAAAATTGAATCGATATGGAGCGACGGAATCATTTGACACGAGAAGAGATGATGAGAGCCGTCGGAATGTTGCAAGCTGGTTCCATGCAACGTACTGTGGCTGTCTCTCTTGGAACTACACTATAGAGTTTAGTAATCACTACACAGAGCGTCATAAGCCGCCTCTGGTCACGCTATCGTATCACGGGCAGCGTGGCCGAGTGACTTGGAGGACGATCTTGCATCACCACTCGCAGACAGGACCGGTACATCCAAAATACTGCTCGACGGATTCGTACCATGACCGCCATGATGTTGGCTTCGAGGCTCCACAGCTCTTCAGGCTCGCTTATAAGTGATCAAACCATCCGAAATCCTTTACGTGAAGTGGGTCTACGTTCCCGAGGGCCGCTGAGAGTTCCACCTATATCACCCCGCAATCGTAGGGCCCGTTTACGTAGGGAAGTTCATTCATATGGGGTTAGGGCCGGAATTTGGAACGGAGGAAGAACAAATATCATATCCGATTATAAGGTTTTAAAAAAAAAACACATCGAGACAATTTAGAATTTCACACTTTATTTCGACCGTTATAGACATACCTACCTAGCTATCTTTATAAAATGTGTACCTACCTATATAATTTTATTACGTACATAATAAACGAGGAAAATTTTCTACAAAAGCTCAACCACAATTTAGTCATCATCTTCGATAAACAATAATGTGGTACACATTTACGTGATATTTGTAAAGTGCTATCGCTTAGGTAAAATCCGAAACGTTACATCATGTTCCATGAAAACTGTCTGATGTAATTGTTGTTCAATTTCTACATTTTCAGGAAAACTAATATGATGCAACTGTATTGTGGCATTGTGATTGTTTTGTACAGATTACTGAGAATAAGAGGGGCTCGTGGCTAAGTTAACAGCCGCTCAGTTCGATCGATCAGGTAAAGCTACGAGAGCCGAGGTCGGTTCATGCATCTTTACCGAGACGCGTCGAGGTCGCGAGGTCGCGTCACCAACAAAATGTTGGGTGCCTAACAAGCGCACGCCAGGCGAGCCACCCACAACAGGCATAGCTGTATACAGCTTGACAGTGTAACCTGGCGACGTCGCCATAGCATCCAGGTGAGGTATGGCTCTAAGACGTTGGTCTCGGCTGTCATTCGTAGATCTTTGACAGTTGTTACGGGTTGTCAGAAGCCCGAAAGTCTGACAACCAGCCAGGGATATCGTGTTAACCAGTAACAGCTGGATTGCGGAGGGTAAGCTATGTATAATTGATAACGTTGATGGTTTTCAACCGACTTCAAAAAGGAGGAGGTTCTCAATTCGGTTGTATGTTTTTTTTTTTTTGTATGTTTGTTACGCGATTACTCCGCCAATTATGAATTGATTTTGATGATTCTTTTTTTGTTTGGTAGGGCATACTTCAGAATTGGTCCCATATAAATTTGGTCAAGATCTGATGAGGGGTTTTTGAGTTAGCTACAATAATACATGTTTTTCCCACCTAGTATATGTGGACGATATTCTAATAGTTCCTGTCACTGTAATTTACTTGGTGTTCAAATTTTTGTGGGGTTTTGTGTAGGTACCACAACTAAAACGTGAAAAATAAAAACTTTTTCACAAAAAATAAAACCGACTTCCAAAAAAAAACACTACAAAGTGAAAAATAACTTTGATTTCGGAAGTCGGTGTCTTGGGTTTTTTATTTTTATTTTTTTGCCACCGACTTCCGAACCTCGGCTCTCGTAGCTTTACCTGATCGATCGAACTGAGCGGCTGTTAACTTAGCCACGAGCCCCTCTTATTCTCAGTAATCTGTACAAAACAATCACAATGCCACAATACAGTTGCATCATATTAGTTTTCCTGAAAATGTAGAAATTGAACAACAATTACATCAGACAGTTTTCATGGAACATGATGTAACGTTTCGGATTTTACCTAAGCGATAGCACTTTACAAATATCACGTAAATGTGTACCACATTATTGTTTATCGAAGATGATGACTAAATTGTGGTTGAGCTTTTGTAGAAAATTTTCCTCGTTTATTATGTACGTAATAAAATTATATAGGTAGGTACACATTTTATAAAGATAGCTAGGTATGTCTATAACGGTCGAAATAAAGTGTGAAATTCTAAATTGTCTCGATGTGTTTTTTTTTTAAAACCTTATAATCGGATATGAGATTTGTTCTTCCTCCGTTCCAAATTCCGGCCCTAACCCCATATGAATGAACTTCCCTACGTAAACGGGCCCTACGATTGCGGGGTGATATAGGTGGAACTCTCAGCGGCCCTCGGGAACGTAGACCCACTTCACGTAAAGGATTTCGGATGGTTTGATCACTTATAAGCGAGCCTGAAGAGCTGTGGAGCCTCGAAGCCAACATCATGGCGGTCATGGTACGAATCCGTCGAGCAGTATTTTGGATGTACCGGTCCTGTCTGCGAGTGGTGATGCAAGATCGTCCTCCAAGTCACTCGGCCACGCTGCCCGTGATACGATAGCGTGACCAGAGGCGGCTTATGACGCTCTGTGTAGTGATTACTAAACTCTATAGTGTAGTTCCAAGAGAGACAGCCACAGTACGTTGCATGGAACCAGCTTGCAACATTCCGACGGCTCTCATCATCTCTTCTCGTGTCAAATGATTCCGTCGCTCCATATCGATTCAATTTTTTTTCAGTTAAATATTGTTGAACTGTCAAAATGAAACAGATTAGCCGTAATCGTTTACGAAAATAAGTATGTTACGCAGGGAATTAGATAGCTGGCTTCATCATCGAACATTCTATAAACTTTTATTATCATCTGCAGCTGGTCATTTAAACATAACAAATATTTGGCAGCTGCACGCCATGACTGTGCCAAGAAGGCTTCCACTCAGCATAATGCTGTGCTATGGGGGATCCATAGCACATCAGTGCTGGGCCCAAGTCTGCTATTTTTATAAATTCGTCATTCCAACACGATCCCATTGTCATTTTGCTAAAAGTTCGTAATCTGCTAAATTTTTAATGGTCGATCATTGGTTGATCATAGTATTCCACAAACACGATACTCGTAACGAATTATAAGAAATGACTGCACAAAGACTCATGGTAGGTCACTGATCAAAGGAACTGTCAAAATTTTAGCAGATTACAAAGTGAAAAATAACTTTGATTTCGGAAGTCGGTGGCAAAAAAATTAAAATAAAAAACCCAAGACACCAAAAAGTTTTTGTTTTTTTAAGTTTTGGCCTGACATACAGAAAAACTTAGATATGTCAATCCTGTAGAAAGTCGTTGTAGAAATACGCTTTGAAAGCGATTGCCACTTGTCTAAGCCTGAAGGCCGATGGCTGGCCGATGTGGCGACCCTTGGAGGAGGCATATGTCCAGCATGGCTAAAATATGAATGATCAGTTTGTCAGATAGAATCATCCCTTTGGATTTGTAGCGGCATCTACATCACCACATGCAAACTACGCATCAGAGACCCGGTCGGAGGAGGCGGTCCCTTTTCTATAAAGGATGAGTGAACTTTATATCCTGTTCCGAAGATAAGCCTCTGAAGATTCAATCAACTCAGCCTACCGCAGTTCACTGCTGGATATATACAACACCCTGTCAATTTCTTAATGTCGTCGGTCCATCTAGCTGGGGGGGCGTCACACACTACGCTTGCCGATACGCGGTCTCCACTCGACTCTGTTATCCGAGAAACATAAGTGGTATTTAAGAACCGTTTTGAACGCGTTCTTTCCGATCAGAGTGCACTTGATAATCTTTTTTACTTTATCACAATGTAGGCAAGACAAGTAATTAAAAACTTCTCTTACTTCAAGTCTGCACCGAAGAAAGTGTTATTGTTACATGGAGTGGGTTTAACTGGCGTTGAAGTATGTGTGTTACTACTCGTATTTACTCTTTATATTTTCCATTCCATTCATAAGACCAAGTAATTTTCGCAAGTTCAGCGTTGACCGCTTCATAATTACAGAGATAAAAGTTCAAGTATGGGTATTATGCACAAGTTTTTTTTTAATTTTTAATATTAGGTGGAAACGAGATCTCCAACGCTGGGTGATGAGGATCAATGAGCACTTTGTTGAGACACCAGCACTTTGTTGTCACTACTACTAAGAACAAGATCTAAAATACGATTTGATGCGTTGAATATCGTCTTGGATTGATGAAGATCATTATAAACTAGCATGTCTAAGAAAGTGTGTTCTAGATTACTACTACATAGATCCTTTGGGGACCAATAGACCAGAATCCGCAAATTGCCAATAGATACTACCCATATTAAAATCACCGATTAGTAAGTTGATAGAATTTGCTCTTTTTATTAATAACCAGCACTTTGCCCGCGGCTTCGCTCCCGTGGTCTTTCCCGCGAGACTCGTTACTTTTCTTGGGATAAAAAGTAGCCTATGTTACTCCCTGAAAACTAATCTTTCTAATGGTAAAAGAATTTTTCAAATCGGTCCAGTAGTTTCGGAGTGTATTCAATACAAACAAACAATCAAATCTTTCCTCTGAAGTTTCGGATTTCTGTAAAGTTTCGAAACAGTGCATCGATATTATTGTTGATTGGAGGTGGGATTTATACCGCATAAATATATATTTTTAAGCCACTCTCACACTTGATTGTGATCCATAATTCCTTGCAATGGGACTCCCAATTTAATCTCCGTAAGACCTCATATTTGTCCAAAATTGCAACAAACACACCCTCCACAATCCTTTTTTGTAGTCGAGGATACCGTTGACGACCTAACGCGCCTAAACACCCTGTATCGGTTATCTAAAAATTCATCGTCTAGCACCGTATCGTGGAGTCAACTTTCAGTGCCAATAGTGATATCGTAATCAAAATTTAGAGCCGCAGAATAAAAATCCTCTGTCTTGGCTCGTAAGCCTCTTACATTTTGATTTTAGACTTGAATTTAAATTATTATAACTAACGCCTTGTTTCCCGGAAGGGTGGGGCACAGGTGTAGGTACCTATAGTACACCCACATTTCGCCAGTTATGTTTAAGTCCCATGTAATAGGGGGCGAGCCTATTGCCATCAACCGGGCACAAATCCAGACTCCGGGCTGCTACTGAGAAATTCCAGAAAGAAAAACCCCAATGACACTTTGCCCGACCTGGGAATCAAACCCAGGACCTCATGTTCAGCAGTAGCGCTTACGACCACTAGACCAGCGACGGTCCCGTTACAGAGGAATAAATTGTATTCGATTCAGCAACTGGAGCCGCTTGATCAGTTTGTACAGTGTGACCTTTAGAATAGACCGATATTTTATTTGATGGAGTTATCCTATCAGATGGGTGATGGTGCAAGGTGGTATTCAGAATACTGTGACTTCTTCGGAGAATCAAACTCAAAGCATTTATTTCAATTAAACCATTAACAGGCACTTGTGAATTGTCAACGGGTCAGTCAGTCAGAAATATGAAGCTAGTTGCCCATTCCAAAGCGTAGGTTCCTATGGAGAAGAACGGGCAAGAAACTCCACGGACACTCTTTAAAAAAAAAATATTCTTAAAAAACATTGTTTACATCATTCATGTTAAAATTATACATGTGAGAACAATGTAGAAAGACGTGTACGTAAAAAGCGTCCGTAATAAAAAAAAAAAAAACAAAAATTATAATAAGCCGTGGCAGGAGATGACCAGTCGCTACTGATGGCGCCCGTTCACGAACATGACGCATGGATCAGCACCGTTTAGCTCAACCATTTTAAAGGGAACTCAACGATAATATTTCGATTAGTTTCTATACGAGTGAGTTGAAGTTAATGATAAACGAACTAGCAGTAGGTAATGTCAAGACGGCTCCGGCGATGATCATTAGTGAAAGCAACTGTATAGTCACGTACAAAACAGAAAGTACTTACTCGTGAACTACAGAACACTCGCTAAAGAAACTTGTGTGCACTGACTGCTGTAGGCTGATGGGCCTACAGCAGTCCACTGCTGGACATAGGATAGGCCTCCCCAATCCACGCCATTCAGCTCTATTCTCGGAAACTCTCATCCAGCTGCTACCGGGCACCCTGCGAAGATCGTCGCTCCAACCCTGTGAGCGTCCTACCTTACACGAAGAACTTAAAGAACACATCTACCCCAACGGTCATCGGTTCTACGGCTAATATGACCGGCCCAACTTGTGTGCGAGTTGTTACTAATTGATCCAACTGTGTAATGATAAAAATGCTAACGCGTTTCAAACGAAAAAAAAAACAATTTGCCCCTGAAAAGTGACCGTCTTATTTAAAAGTCATTTATTTACGTTACACATCCGTGTTTGGGTCACAGAAATTCATAAATGAAAGGAGCCAAAGGAAGATGACCACTCGCCTTATTGGCATACTCTTACCAAAACGATCATGTACCAAAGCTACATAATTATGGTGAATTTTAAAGTGTATTTGACATACAATTTGAATTACCTAATTCGCCGATTTTAGTTTAAGCAGCAGTTTTTTTTGTTAATTCAAGAACAAAAACAACTTTTTATAGCAAAAAGCTTTTTCTGTCAGGCGTTAACACACGATTATTTCACTTTCGAATTTCGTAATAATTACGGTGACCTAGTAAGGTTTGGTTAGACTAGGTAAGTAAAATAAATAACTAGATCTAGTGTTACTCGCAACTACCCAGGTCTGGCAGGATCTCAAACCATCTTAAAATGTAAAAAGACTGGTGAGAAATGTATGCCTACTGTATATTTTTTAAATCTCAGAGGTAAGGTTTGCTATGAAAATGCGCTTTCCACGCATGGATTATAAAAGACTTAGGTTAGTTTTGTTAAGGTTAAAGTTTGGACACCAAAGGAAATACTGTTCTAAGGATTTCAATAATACGTTTATTATCCTTCTCTTAATATTAGGGGTTAAAGTATGAAATTGCCGATTTGTACTGAAATATTGAAATTCGTTTTTTTTTATTTAATCAAAATAATTACCATTATTATCTTGCTGCCATCTAATATAGGAAGGTCATTTATGCCTTTGCGATAGAACTCTCGTGATCTAAATTCGACAAACTGTGTGAAACCATTTTGTACCTACCTACTGCCTCCTGAGAAGAAAACTTTTTATCAAGTAGAAAATTGTCCAAATCACGAAAACACATGTACGAGTACTTAGTCCGTTGGAGCAAGGTCTGGAGAATACGGAGGGTGACGAATGGTTTCTAATTGCAGTTCCTGTAGAGTTCGGAGTTCGGCACAGTAGATATCTGCCGTTATTGCTTGACCAGATCGGAGAAAGCTATCGTGAATAACACCATGCTGAGACCACCAAACAGGTACCATTACCTTTTTAATGGTAAGCTTTGCTTTAGGACGCTGTTGCGGCGTTTGACCTGGGGTCAGCAATTGCATTTTTCGCTTAAGGTTGTAAAGAATCCATTTTTCATCACATGTCACAATTCGATCCAATATTCCTTCATTTCTGTATCGGTTCAACAAGGCAACACAAGTTTCAACACGAAAATCGCACGGTGCGTTCATTAGCAGTCCCCTCTTCAAACGCAACATTGATATTGCGAGCTGTTTCTGCCGCGTTAGTTCCGCGTCGGAACTTGTATTAAAAAATAACTCGAATTTTCGAAGTATCCATCTTTCTTGTCTAAACTGAATAAAAAAAACAACTGAAAGTCGATAATCGAATGTTGCACATTTTTTAAAAGAAGAACTTCATAGGTACCATGTGAAAAAAGTTTCACTCAAAAATCTCAAACCATGAAGGTTCTATGTCAATTCGAAGTACAGGCGCCAGCAGGTCAACGGCCTACTTGAAACTGTAAAATTTTCCCAATCAACTTTGAACCTTACGCTTTAGTGATAAAATTGAAAATCTATTAAAGAAATTTGACCGATTTTAGTAGGTTGATGTGCTGGCGTCTGTACCTATTACAATAAACCGGCAATTTCATAATTTAACCCCTATTACATAGAAAGGTGTGTTTTACTAGTATTATGTGAGACGTGTGATCCCACACAAGGCTAAAAGTATAGTATCGTCACTATGAGAAAGTAAGGATTTCATCAAGTGGTTAAGGGCGGCTCGGATAGATAATAACATTTATGACTTAGAAAGAGAAAGACGATAGTGAGTAAGTATTTATTTTATTTTCGATTACTCAATTCATTTGAAAGTAAATAGATAATTGCTTCATACATTGCAATAAATTACAACGCACTTCTCTTTCTTTTCTATGCAGTCCGATGACTGTGCAGTGTGACGAGTTTTTGTAGTTTTTTTTTTTTTGCTTTTTCGAGAAATAAAATAAAATTCCTGATTTTTGTGGTCGATAAAAACAAAATCAAAATCTGTCATAATCTCCAAACAGATCAGAGCTGCCACTTAACTACTTATAAGAATAAATTAAGAAATGGCTCTTTATTAATACATTATGTGAGTTCTTAAATTATAAGCAAAGTTCGAAATACGATATCACTTATAATAAGTAGTAATATAATTAAATAACGTAATTTTAAGGATTTTTATTTTTTATTTCTTTTTTTTTACCTCATGATCTCAATAGTAACAATTGAAGCGGTGTTGTATATAATTTTATCATAAGGTATTTTTATGCATGCTGAATTATGTAAGTAAGCAAAATATGTGGAACTTCTTATACCTTTTTAAGACCTTTTATGTACCATATTTTATGCAAAATAAAGAAATTCAATTCAATTAAAAAAAACAATAATGTGCATGCGTAAATATTCATCCCGACTGCGGAACCCGTCACTGTGTGTAGTCCGATGCGAACATGACCGGTTTCTTTCTTCTTTCGAAGCGTGTAACAAAAACATTGTCTGATACGTGTGTGTGGGTGTTGTTAAGAATCATACCTACTAAGAGTATATTTATATGGTACCTAACTTTGAGGAAAAAGAAAAAGAAATGTGCAACTTTTTGTTTCAATGGGGAATTTACCGGGTGGGGTATTTACATGTGGTACTTATATTACACGAGCGGCCGTCGTTTAGTGGGTGTCTACAAGTCATAACTTATAACACCTGTTGAAAATTCACCAATATTTAATGGAATTGGAATAATTTTGGTACTAAGAACGTGAATTTTAAATAGCAATAACTTTTTAATTTTCAATAATTATAAGTTTTTTGTAATGTTATTGCAGTGCCTATCTATGTGCTCTTTTCGGATCGGACAGTGTTTTAGTGACACATTGTATAGACTTAAAGGGCCATATTAAATTATTTAGCAAAACTTTACGTACGAACGTGGTTTGAACCGAATACGAACTTCGGCCGACCATCCGGTGAAAATAAAATATTCGGCCGAACTTCAGTTATTTTCACTAGGATATACGAAAAAGACGAAACAGACTCCTGCCAGATAACGCAAAATCTTTGGTGCTTCTGCACCTGTCCTTGGTAATTTTTTTAATACCAGTACGGTATTACGATTTCATTTAAGGGGGATGCGCTTAGGTAACTCGCGATATTCAAATTTCTTACGTTTTTTTTGCAATTTGCAGGGCATTGTCAGGTTATTTATGTTCATTAAAATTTGATTCGCGACCATAACAAATATGGCTTTACAGATTTATAGTCATTAGAATCAGCAATACAATTCATTAAGTTAGCATAATCCTCAAATGTCATAATTTCATGTTATAGTCGTTCAATAGGATTAGGTACATGAACTTAGGGAGTTGTATTGATGATTTTTATGATTATAATTCTATAAATAAACATTTGATACGGCCGCGGATCATATTTAGATCAACATACTCGTACCTGCAACCTGAACTGACCTGCAAATTGCAAAAAAAGGAAATAAAAAATTCACCCTGACGCTTTCGCCTTAACATTGTAACTCTACAATGTCAGAAGGTCACACAGACAGACTGGAAAAGTGAGTTTTTTTTTATTTAGCTATTTACATTAAGTATTATGAAACAGTCTTAGTTATAAAAATAAACAAAAGCAATAAATAACAAACGTTTTTATTAATATTTAACATGTTTAAAAAAATCTGACAAAAACATTGATATCGTACAAAATATATACAGAAACCAGTATCGTTGGTTAATTTATGAGGGTGCATTCTTACAGCCAATGTCGCTAATAGCTGGTTGACATAACATCACGCCTGCAATCCCCGAAAGGTTAGGCAGAGGTGTACCTACTCATAGCAGGGTACACCCACATTTCACCAGTTATGTTTAAGTCCCATGTTATAGGGCACAAATCCAGACTCCGAGCTCCTACTGAGAAAAACCCAAAAATACTGCGCGACCTGGGAATCGAACCCAATACCTTATCGTCAGCAGTATCGTTTGCGACCACTAGGACCAACAAGGCCGTCAAGCTGATTACTATTCGAAAGTATGCAACTGATAACTGTTACAACAACTAATCCAGTGTCATTTTTGCAATTCTAAAGCCGTGTACGCACGAGCAAGAACATAGCGGACACCAGCATCGAACGCACATGCGAACAAATCTCATATGCGTACCACTAACGAACATCAAACACTGCTGTGTTCGTCAAAAATGTTCGTGGCGATCCAATTTCGAATCCATGGGTACTAAAGAGAGCGGGGCGGGAGAGCGTGAACTTGTTCGTGTTCGCTTTGCTAATTCACGTCCACACAACGTACGTTCGTGTTCGCTATGTTTTGTTCGTATCCTATCGTTCGTATTATCTAAAACGAAATATCGCTCTGTGTTGCACTAACATATTGAGTATCTATAGCCGTGTACATCGTGCGTACACGGCTATAGATAGGTACTCAATATGTTAGTGCAACACAGAGCGATATTTCGTTTCGTTTTGTATTATTGATTATTGAAAAATTATAAATGTGCAAGTTAGTATGTTTGGATGTTTATTACTCAATCACGCAAAAACGGCTAAACGGATTTAGACTATATTTTGCACAGATGTAGTTTATAACCTGGATTAACACTTATGATACTTTTTATCCCGGTTTCTGAAGTCCAGGCAACGGCGACTTCGTCTGCCTGGACTTCAGAACTTCCGGCGGAAGTTCGTATTGAATAATTAAACAAAACATTTGACAGCTATTGGCGAAGTTGCTAACTTTCAAAGTGAATGAAGTGGTAAGTAGCCCATACATGCACACAAACTTAGAACTCCAGTACTTACTTAAGGCGTTTGTGACCAATTCAGACACAGTTCGAATTCAGCAAACAAATACGACACACATGTCATACACAGTCAGTCATTAGATAACTGCGTCTCGCGTCATTTTATACTATCCTACCAACTCTTATTATTGTTTATAAACAATGTTTAGTTATAGTAATTTCATCATTAAATTCACTTTGTAAAATTTAATGAACATTTTAATCTGTCGCGCGCGCAATTAGCAGACACAATAGAATTTTATTGTTATCTGTCTCCAATATGAGACACCAGTATTATAAAGGTTAATGTCATTTACTATAGAACCTCTAACACACCCTAACAAAGGTACTTTAAGCACATTCTTAATAAGGCACCTGTCCCACCGCGCCGACGCACATACGGGTATTCTAGCAATTTAGGCGGCCATAAATCGATTTCTTAAAACTTGTCTCAGGTAGAAAAAAAGTGTTACTTGACAATGTTGAATAGACATAGAACAATAGCCGACCCTTCCTGATACCCATTTGTATGCGCCCGCGCCGGTGTCTCAGTCGGAATGCGATCGTTCTGCTAAGTACACGTATCCATTTTGGCAAATTGTGAAAAACAGTTATTTAAACAGTGAATATTTTTTGTTCTGGAGTTGCTTTAAATAAAACTGTGATGGATTCGAGTACATCAGGTAAGAACACATTATAATATATTAGTTTTATGTAATTTTTTCGAATAACTCATAATGTTTTTGAGGTTCGAAACAGTACTCAAAATTATTGTCAAATTACCCCTTTTTTATTTTCAAAAAGGTTTTTGTTATACTTCAGGGTGCGTCCCAGCTGTTTAGTAGATTGCAAATGAAACAAGAGTGTTTGTACTCAGTTATCAAATCAACACTGACCGTGATCTCCCGTGAAGTTGACATTCTTGGGGTTTCAAAGGCGACATTAAAAAACCACGTGATTTAATTTTTTATTTCAATTTACTTTAAACGGTTTTTTGTTTCGTTTCAGGATCCGCGGGTAACTCAGGGGCTCGAGTAATAACGCGTAGATTTCTTTTTGACAAAATGCAAGAGCAAGAGTTGCCAAATTTTGACGAAAAGTTGAGTTATATTGAGAGATATATTTTATCGCAAGATGAATATTGTAAAGAGCAAATGAAGGAAGTTCAGCATAAGTTGTCTTATTTAAAGTCCCAGTTTAAAAAAAGGTGGACAGGAGCGCACAAGAAAGAGAAACTTTTCCTTAAAAAAAACGAAAAATGGTTAGAAGGGACATTCGAAATAGTAATGATAAAACGGCGTTCTTCTGGTCGACCAACAAAATCATTTCAAGAATCCAGTGAAAGGAGCAAACGCAGAAAGACAATGGAAGTGCGCAGTGCTGTTGAAAAAGATGTGCTAATGTGTGCTGCTCAAACGTCCCTTCAAAGTTCTGGAAAGCGAATTGCGTCGAGTATTCTCAAAGACATAACAAACTCTCCGCAGACAGCCCAAGCATACCAGGAAGCATACAAAAAATCAAAGCTCGAAAAAGCGTCACAACTAGATCCAATGGCCGCCCTCTCAATGTTCGTGGAAGCCGACCTCTCAAGACGACAATATGAAATAATAAAGAGTACTAACAAGAAGTATTACCCAAGTTACACCATATTACAGCAATGGAAAAAAGCTTGCTATCCGGGAAAAGAATCCTATCGGGTAACTGAAACATGTGCTGAAATTAACTTGCAACATTTATTGGATCACACAGCTAAACGTTTGTCTACATATCTGCAGGATATACTAGTTGAATTAACTGAAGAAGAGCGGAAATCATTGACGCTGATTTCAAAGTGGGGATGTGATGGGTCTCAACAAGCGCAATTTAAACAAAAAAGGCAAGATGAAGACTCATTTGATAGCAGTATTTTTCAAAGTTGTTTTGTTCCACTACAATTGTTTTCTAGAATAAACAAAAAAGTTCTGTGGCAAAACCCAACTCCCTCTTCGCCACGATACTGTCGACCAATGAGAATTAGATTTTTGAAAGAAACAAAGTCTGAAATCGCTTACATAGAAGACGCTATAAATAATTTGATAAATAGCGAATTTGTACTTGGAGAGACCTCTATTTCTATGAAACATGTATTATCGCTGACTATGGTCGATGCCAAAGTATGCAATGCTGCTACTTCAACTACCTCAACTATGAGATGCTACATTTGTGGTGCTACTTCAAAGCAGTTCCATTGAACTGCTTGATTTTTGACATTAAGATCATTATCTTAATGTCAAAAATACTGTAGACACAGAAGCATTGCAGTTTGGCCTATCGGTACTGCACGCTAGAATACGGTTATTCGAGAGTATTCTCCATTTGTCATACAAAATTCCCGTGCAAAAGTGGCAGTTAAGATCGGAAAGTGACAAAGAAATTGTTAAGCAGAAAAAGGCAGAAATACAGGCTAAATTCCGAGAGAAAACGGGCTTGATCGTTGATGTTCCAAAAGCTGGATTCGGCAACACCAACGATGGTAACACCAGCAGAGCTTTTTCGCTGATCCAGAGATGGCAGCTGAAATTACCGGTGTCGACTACAATTTTATTATACGGATAAAAGTGATTTTGGAGGTAATCACTAGCGGCCATAAAGCTGATTTAAAAAAAATTGCTGTTTACGGCTATGATACCGCCAAAATGTATGTGGAGTTATACCCCTGGCATCCAATGACACCCACAATGCACAAGATATTAATCCATGGTGCAACGGTCATGGAGAAAGCACTGTTGCCTATAGGATTGATGTCCGAAGAAGCAGCAGAGGCGCGGAACAAGCACTTCCGTTTGTACCGCATCAATTTTGCTAGAAAATTCTCTAGAGAGCAGTGTAATTTAGATGTACTGAATAGATTATTGCTCAGCTCTGATCCTCTGATTACGAGTATAAGGCCGAAACCAAATAAAAGATCAATGCCGCATAGCAAAGAAGCAATAGAAATGCTTCTTTCTGCTGAGCCCAATACCAACTGCGGAAGTTCTTCAGAGGAATCTGCGGAGGAAATGACTGACGAAGAGCTTTGATAAGATTTTAATAATTTGTGGTTTTTTATACTTGTTTTGTTTTTCTTTTTAAATACATACTGTTCATAATTTCATTTTTTTTTAATTTATGCACTCCTAAAAGATTTTACAACTAATGAAAGATATAAAAACCAAATTTAATATATAAAAAGAAACAAAATAATATTGGCCGCCTAAATTGGCAAAATACCCCTATGTGCGACGCGCGACGTGGAAACGGCTAGCTATCAACGATTTTCCCGCTCAAGAAACGTACAAAGCATTGTAGGTCCCGCCCGTGAAAATACTCGTAGATATGTACATTACTGTAGTACTCATATTGGCAGCAAAAAGAACTATCAAAGAGAGTAAGTACTCGTTCAGCGACACTCGCTTGGCGGTTAGAACACTAGCTGAGAGTACCACCGAGAAATCGCTCGTCACCGCCGCGCACTCGCTCCTCGTTGCTCGCCAACTAGTTTTAGTTACTATCTCTACTCGCTTCTCGTTGATCGCCGGCTGCGGGACAGGTGCTTCAGCAGATGACACTATGTTGTGCAATGTTCTGTTATACTGTTAAACGTCGCTGTCGCATCCAGGGTGGTGTGAGTCAACCTCGCAGATACCATCTTTGTAGTGTACATCTGCAGTTTCGTTGAGCATCGCAATTAGTTTTTCAGTGCTGCGGTGTGACACGTGCGCGGGACTCTCTGGGTAGTCCGGTCGCTTGTCGTATTCCTCATTCTTCTGCTTATGCCGTGACGGCAGCACGAGCACACCCACGGCCATCTAAAGAAAGAAAGAAATAATAACATTTACAACGCTTTAAGGCAATTTTCTAATAACTAACGACGCCATCTTGTTTTATAACTCTGCGCGCGGCTGGATGCGGAACTAATCGTATGCCGCAGTCTCGTCGTAAAGTGAGGTCAAATTAATTAAAGAATCATTTAATTAATTAATATTATTATATGATTAAATTATTTATATAGATTTAATATTTAAAATATTACAATAAAGAATTATGCACGCCAGCGAGACTTGTCCCGTGAATTAAAAAATTGATATATCTATACTAATGAAAAACACATTTTGCAGTCGGTTTTGTTATAATTAAAAAGCTTTTTAGTTTTATTGAAAGAAGATAAGAATTGAGATATATAAGAACAATATATATTTGTTATTGACTCATTAGGTGTGGTATATTCATTAACTCATTAGGTAGGTACTACTAGCTTTCATTAGATACCAATATTATTCGATTATTTTTAAAGCCTTCTCCTTCCTTGTTTTTGTATTTGCAGATGCAATACACCCGTATAAATATTATACCTATATGTCACTCCCACAAGACGAATCTAACGACACTACATACGTTAAAAGCCATCAAGCCGTTTAGGCTACGAGCATGCTAAAGAAATAGACATACATATACTCTCGAAAAACATTACCCTCCTTCTGGGAAAGTCGAGATCCTGTTATAGTTGTTACAAAAAGTTTCAAACGTAATACGTTTTTTATATATAAAAATAAGTAAATAATCGAATAAACAAGTATCTACCTCTTTCTTAGTGGGTACTTCGTCTACGGTCTGCTCCAGTATATTGTTCCTGCGTTGCAGATCTGAGATGTTGCGTTGGAAGAACTCCGATTTGTGTCGCTCCCGAATGAACATACAGTAAGCAATCCATATGACAACTAGCGCTGCCTGCAAAGAAGAAAATAACATCTAACTTTGAAGTAATTTCATAGTTGTCGATCTGTGGTTTCTGCCTAGCCCCAGGGGAAGGCGTGAGTTTAGTTTTATATAGCTTCAGCCCGATTTTGTTCGCGTGGATGTCGTAAGACAACATAATATACTATAAAATATCAGCCAAATTATTTATAAAATTTCAACTACCCCTACTGGTGGAATATGTGTGGGTGTACCTCAGATACCTACACCTCTGCCTATGCCTTTGGGTATCACAAGCGTGATGATATGCTATGTTGAGTAATTAAAATAATTTATCTTAGAATGACGTCGAATACTCGTCAGCTTGAATAACTTTAACAATGTATCGATGATAATAAAGATGATAATAAATACTTTGACATAGATATATGTTATTAATACCTATAGTTGCAACTTGCAAATCAATACAGAAAATACCGTTTAGACTGTGAAATAAATAAAATATTCTTAATCAACTCACCAGAACCAAGGCAACGACAAAACCGAGGATGTAAGCACTCATTATAAAAAGATATTATGATATCTTTTGCGTCGTATTTAGTGAGACGAGTGTAGCCAACGAGGTTGAATTGGTACAGTCGAAGCGAGCGCCCGTCGTCGCTCTCAATTAATGTCACTTTGAACTCGTGGCTCTTGTAGCTGTGATGATGTCACTAGGATTTATTGAAAGATCACGACCAGAACAGTTATTTACTACAAAACACACGACGTTGGTATCGAAAGAATTGAGGTAAACAGAGCCTCACAAGGATGAACAACGTCGTGGAAACGAAAACTTGTCAGTCGTTTGGAATTACCTAAATGAGATTTTCCTGCAACCGATCATCGATGACGCTGTGATACTTATGCAAGTACATACATATGCAAATGATTCTAAAGCGTTCAATAGCGAATAGCGTTGAATAGTTTTGAATAGTGAGTATCAATAGTCAATAAATGGACCAATACATTACGTATCACGTAGACTCTGTGTTTGAGGGTCGCGAGCGCGACTGTTGAAAGCGGGGTCCTGGGTTCGATACCCAGGTCGGGCAAAGTGCTATTGTGCACTATTATTATGTATTTCCATTTGGATTTTTTCAGTAGCAGCCCGGAGTTAGGATGCAAATGGATGGTGAGACATCCCCATGCGTCGGAAAGCACGTAAAGCCATCGGTTCCGCGTCTGATCTCACTACGGGAGTGAGGGAAGAGGGAGTGCACCTGTGTGCATTGTGCATTATTATATTATCTCCTGCGCTACGTAATTGGCTAATCTGCATTGAGATTGGCCACGGTGACAGACATTCGCTCAGAAGGATATGTATTATTATTTATTCATCATATACCTAGCTTTTCTCAACTATGTTGGGGTCGGCTTCCAGTCTAACCAGATGCAGCTGCATACCAAGGACCGACTGCCTATCTGACCTCCACGCACAACCCAGTTACTGGGTAACACGGCTTGCGGGCTTTTGACTATATACCTATAACGACTGTCAAAGATCTACTAATGACAGCCGGGACCATTCCGAGGCACGGAGGGGTCTCGGTATGTAATGAATGGTCAACCATCCACGGACCGACCTCGGCAAGTGTTGCTTAACCTTGAAGATCGACCCACGTGCCGCTATTATTATTTAGGCACGAGTTAATTATTATTATGTAATAAACAACAACACTACGTTAGAGGTCGCAGACTCGCAGTGCATGGTGTACCTACGAGTACGTAATAAAAATAACAAGTAACCAGTTATAAAATTAGCACTAAATGAAGATGAAGTGATATTGAAATGACCTGCCGTGTGACCCAAGTCCTAACCGAGAGTGATTGCCGTGCGAATACGCGATCGACGCGCGTGGGTTATGAATAAAATTATAACGTACAAACGTCACAACTGTGCCCTAACAAAAAGCGACTGACGCGCAAAAACGCGATGACGCGATCTAGTCAGATAGAATTAGCGAAAAAATCTTGAAAAGTCCATGAAATTCCTATTGGGACCGATTTTTTTTTGTGAAGATTCAAGTGTCAGAAATTGATTCCAATAAAATTTAGAGGTGCGAATTGCGGACGATCCTCTGGACCGATTTTGCTTTTTCGGGGCTCATTCTCTTTGTTTTTTTTTTGCGCATTTTTTTTTTTTTTTTTTTCCATGCTGTGTTTTTGCTCTAGAAGCGAAAAACTGTTTACCATTTTTTTACCATTGGCACCCTGCCTCCCTCTATTCACCTATAAATTTTATTGGAATCAATTCCTGACACTTAAATCTTTACAAAAAAAAATCCGGCCCAAAAGGAATTTCATGGGCCAAAAAGCTAATTCTATCCAACTAATCGTTTAGATGAATTATGAATTTATGACATACAGTACACAAGTCAGTGGCAACACTTTGACCTTGACCTGGCCTAGCGTAGTACGGAGTTTCAATTGAATGCAAGGCCAACATAAACCGGTTTTGTTACCATTGACGTGCAGCCTACCGTATAAACGCGACAGGATTGACCGCTCGAGCAGCGTTACCATTTCGACTGAACAAAAGCCTCGTTGGCTACATTTTACTTTTAAAAGAAAGTTTAGGTAGGTACTTTCTTTTTCAGTGCCGTACTCATTTTAAATTTCTAAATCAAAATCCCCTTAATTCGAAAAGTGCGAACAAATGACAAGTGCGGACAAAACCGGACGGAAGGTATCTACGCGCGGGTACCTACGTCATATTCATAACGTCACCCTCCCCGCTAACTTTTATATGTCACAAACTGACGTATCTTCACAGACATTACCTACGTGTTCATAACTTTTCGAAAAAAGTTTTATGACCTTGGGCTTTAGGGCAAAATATAAAAATTTATTAATTCATTAATAAAGCCACAACTAACGCAACGACTGTAACATGATTGTAGCGCCCGACTGAAAAATTGTTGTCCTGGAAAAATATCAATTGCTAGATAGGACAGTTAGCGGGGAGGGTGACTATATAATCGAGCACGATAATCGCGTACTCGCGCGGCGATCGCTTTCGGTTAGGACACGGCCTGACGATGCACATGTTTGCTGGCCAGTATACATTTTACTTCTTTTTTAAATCACATTTAAATGTCAAAACCTCCTGCTAGACATTTTATTGTTTCTCTCTCGGATTTGGTTTGGAAACCATCGAAAAATTAGGAGTTAAAATCCTCAAACGTAGCACCGTTTGAGGATTTTAACTCCTAATTTTTCGATGATTTCCAAGGGGTTCTCGTCAAGGGTTGCCGTTGCCTGTGCCTGTTAAACCTTTGGGTGAGTAACATAATGGCAGAAGCAAGCCGATTCGTCAGACATTTTATAAATTAAACATAAGTTAGAAGCTGTTGGTTTTATATAAAATAAATGACTGAATATTAATGTAATGCAGCAATGTTCTAAAGATTGCGAATGTGTGGATAAACGACTCTTAGTTTCTTAAGTGGATAATGTAGATGTGTGTTTAAAAAGGTCAATTAATAAAATTAAATAAAAATTATTGCATCATCTTAAATAACTTATTCTAGTAACAATGGGGAGAATCTTTTTAAGCAAATAGTTTGCTTGTGTTAGGATGTTCCTAACGTCCCCAGGTTATTGAGTCTGTTCGAGATTTATGTAAAATTTCACAAATAAAAATAAAAACAAAAGAAAGAAATGGGAACACAGTATTTTTAAGATAGGCATAAAACGAGCTGGGATGTGTGTTCTATGTGAGTAGGAGATGGTGAGGTGTGTATGTGAGTAGTGGGTGTGAGTAAGTGTGGGAGTGAGAGAATAGGAGTTGCTAGCTAACCCTACGACTAGTCTTGGGATCGGAAAATAATGTAGGACATTCTTCCATTAGCGGCAAAAAATCGTAGAGTAATAGGTATTTTTGATGTGTATATTATAGTCTCATCGATTGCACCATATTTTCCACTTCGTCATAGGTCTTCGACATAAGCCATTTAGACAGGGCAATTTCAATTATATCATCAATGCACTTAGGCTGCACTTTGTTGACCTTAATATTCATTCCTTAACTAGGTATAGCTTGTCCACTGAAATGACGCGCCCCCGCTAGGTAGGTACATTACCGCACTAGCCCTCGTGCGCACGGACGTAATAAAATCGCGTGCCGCGCTCGGAATGGAACAAATAGAAAGCGGTACTTACATCTGTTCACACTGCCGCGGTTTTTTCTCGCGTGGTGTTCGATTTTCAACGCAAGGCGTTCAGCTTTGAATGAATGCTACATACGAAGTCCTGTACTGGTGTTCCCACGAACGCGAAAAAATCGCTCGCGTTAGTCTGAATGGCGCGCCGCGGCTCGTAGAGTGCGGAGTACTGCGGACGTGCCGCATGCTCAAGGCCGTAATAAAACATTGGAATAATCAGTCAGTTCTGGGCATAGGCAGGTATTTGGGTGCAGTTTATTATAAAGAAATTAAGTAAACATTAAAAGGATTAATTTGAGAAAATACAGTACCTACAAGACATGCTATTTATTATAATGTTCAGGAAATTTCCTTAAATAATTGTATGGCTTAAAAAATTGCCTCCTATATGCATGGGATGCATCCAAAAATTTTTTTGGAGTCTGGCCTCACTAGCAGCTTCCGCTTATAATTTTGCGGAACCCATCATACGTTCGCATTGCCTCAAGAGGCAGTTCCAAGTGATTTTTAACGCTCCTCGTTCGAACACTGTTAAAGACGGAAAAAAATCGCGCTAGGGGTTTTTATTCCGCCGCGATTTTATTACGTCCGTGCGCACGTGGGCTTACCGTGTGCGTAAAATGTGGTAGTGTGGCGCGTCATTTCAGAGTGGACAAGCTATAATAATATTTTTTATTTTTTATTAACCATTAGACTCAGACAGTGTTAGTAAAAATAAAATAAACTTACAACTATGTTAATGATTCAATTAGAATTACACAAACACACAACAAAACAATCACTGCTTCAGCATACCAGCAGAGATACTGGAGCAACCACTTACAATACAGCAGTCCAGCCTGTCAGCAATAACTCCCAGGATGCTGTTGGAACTGGCTCGCACCCTGCGCACCAAGGACGCACATCTTTTACGCATTAATGGAAAAACGCTACAGAAGTAAGGCAGCCCCATCAACACCACCCTGAAATCATTATTGTACAGCACGCGAAGGGCACTGTACGATCTTTGCGTAAAATGTAGGTACCCACAGACCACAAAGGTGTAAAATGAGGAACATAATTAATTATGTTTTGTTTAACCTCCGTAGAAGCACGCTTAAACCTGCGGTATTTTTTAATTGGTCATTTCCTTTGGAGAAGAACCGGCAAGAAACTCCACGGTTACTCTTTTAAAAGTAAATGTTTTTTACAATGTTTTCAAATAACAGGGTTAATAGGTATGAGAGGACAGTGCTATCAACAACTACCTGGTATTTAGCAAGATAGAAAATGGTCGACAGATCTACATCTACAGTCTCAAAATCGAAAATAAAAGAATCTATATAAAAGATAAATAAAATACATAACATCACATAACATCACGCCTTGTCTCTCCGAAGGGTTGGGCAGAGGTGTACCAGTAGTAGGTACACGCACATTTCGACAGTTAGGTATTTATTTTATTTATACATATTTAAACCAAATGAAATGAAATTGTTTATTCTGTAAATAGGATATTGGAATCACTTTTACTCGGATATCTATGCTTTTACACGTCATCATAAAAAAAAAAATAGCTAGATGAGTTCGGCGTTTCCTATCTGACTACTCTGAGAAGAAAGGCCTAAACAAACTCAGAGGTCACAGTCCTTTTTAAAGTCCAGACGTAATCTAAATGATATGATTGCCACTAAAGCTGTAAAAAAAATAATTTAATAAAAAATATAGATTTTTGTAGGCAGGGTGACACTAGCTCTGAATTCTGTAAGGTCCACTGCCAGATTTCTAAGTAAAGCTGAGTCCCTCTGTGGCCATGAACATTGTTCATAAGTAATTCACGTATAAATTCAAAACTGTTTTAAATCATTTGCATGCTACCGCATTATGGCGGAATGTGACTGTTGTATCTCACAAACTGACGTAGGTATCTACAGAGACTACGTGTTCATAACTTTTCGAAGAAAAGTTTTATGACCTTAGACTTTAGGGCAAAATATAATAAAAGTTATTCATTCATTCACATAGCCACAGCTAACGCAACGACAGTAACATGATTGTAGCGCCCGACTGAAAAACTGTTGCCCTGGAAAAATATCAATTGCTAGATAGGACATTTAGCTGTGAGGGTGACGAATTATCTCATAACATGCTTTATATTTACCACATTTTTTTTGCAAATAAAGATACTTACTTAATTACATTCTGATACAATCCCCATGTGATTTAATCTTACCAACTATACGAATATGAGTCATTCAACTGCATCTCCTGATAAAATTAAAACAGCTTTAAAACGAATAGTATATCTCCGTAACATTGCTATGTCAAACATGTGCGGGTCACGACATCTTTGTTTTTTTCTTGAATCGGACCTTTAGGGTTAGCCCGCACTGCGAACGTATTCGCGCGGTTATTAATCAGTGTACGGCTTTGCAACGAGCGCGAAGTTTAAATGGCCACCAGTGCGTACATAAGATACCTACCATGTGTTACAGAATTGCACTTTTAATCGCAGTGCGGGCTAGGCCTTAGTAAAACTGTCGAAAACTTCAGAAAATAGAGGTAATGATCGTTTGGGACACCAAACACTGAACTCATGTAGTTTTTAAGTCCATTTTGATGCGGTTTTCTAGTGAAAACTGCATCAAAATTGACTTTTATAAACTACATAGGTAGTTTAGTTTCATATAATTTATTCCGTAAGGTTTTTTAATGTTGCTTATTGCCTTAATGTTGTTAATTACAAAGGTGAGGTGTCAGATGTCATCATATGCGGCTATTGTAAGGCTCACTCATTTTTAGGGATCCGTACCTCGAAAGGAGAAAACGGAACCCTTATAGGATCACTTTGTTGTCCGTCCGTCTGCCTGTCTGTCAAGACCCTTTTTCTCAGGAACGCGTGGAGGTATCAAGCTGGAATTCATATCAAATACTCAAATCTACTGTCCCTTGGAGCTGTGAACATATTTTTTTTTTTTTTTTTTAATAATTTTAAACTTACTACCCCTTTTCTCATGAACGCGTAGAGGTATTAAATAGAAATTCATATCAAATACTCAGGTTTATAATTACCTTTAAGCTGTAATGAAATCAAACTTCTATGTCAACGCAATCAAAAGAAAAGCAATTTAAGCCGCATATTTTCAAACTCGCAACTATTCGCAAGGGAATCAAAACCTAAAAGGGTACTTCCAGTCGACCTAGAATCTTGAAATTTGGCATGAAGCAATTTTTTATACCATATATAAAGGAAAAATTACGAAAACCTTAAATTTTTAGTTACATCACATATATATTTTTTAAACTTATTACCCTTTTCCTCATGAACGCGTAGAGATATCAAGTTGAAACTCATATTAAACACTTAGGTCTAATTGCCTTTAAGTTGTGATTTCTAAGTCAACACAAAAACGCAAAGGTACAACCATTTATACCGCATATTTTGCACTCGCAACTACTCGCAAGGGAATCAGAACCAAAATTTAAATTGTGAATATAAACATAATTGTAGTTACCGCAATGACCGCGACTTATCTCTATCTTCAATATCGATTTTAGAATGAATCCCCAAAATGGAATTTCCACATTTTTTTCATCCATATACATGTTTCCGTTAATAAACACTAGCACTACACGAAGTAGTACAACTATATTTATTTACTTGGAAACTCAACAGCATAAAATTAAAATTACATGAGTTATGAACAGAGATCGGATATTCGGATGCATATTTACGTAAAGTTAATTTTTGGCTAAGAAATTATGGAAGTGGCTTCATATTTTTTTTTTTCTTAATATTATTCCCGGAATTCCATAAAATCCAGGAATACACAACTAATCGCATACATGGTATGGAACGTGGAAACGACTTATCAGCCCTCTTATGAAGGTTACTTTTGCGGTGATAACATAAAAAATTATATAGGTACCTACTGTAAACATTTTTTAACGAAACTCAAGGCACCGAGTTGTTTGTCGCTATGTGCTATGCCAATTTGGCAGCCTACTTTACAAAATTATTACTTTATTAATTATTATTTTATTATTATTTAATTGATTATTAATTTTTAATTAATTAGTTATACTACTATAGGTAATAAAAGAGTTAAATTTGTTATTAATTTAATTTTGTTTGAAGCAAATAAAGACATTGTTATTTCAATACAGTTACTCGTGCATAGCATAATAATATTTAACAGAGAGGGTTCCCTTTACCCGGTAATACAATATTAAAAAAAAAAAAAAAATATTTTAGTAAAAATAACCCATATTTTCGGATAAGTATATAAAAACAAAATAAATTATATAAAGAAAATTAAAAGGAGTTATAATATCTAATACAAGAATGTGCTAAAATAAATATCGATAAAAATTATCGACCATCGCTTTCGACTCCCTAATTGCATGCGTGTGCATTGAATGTTCGCAAATAGCAAGTGTTTACAAGTGAATGCGCCGCCCATTCTATGTATGTCTGCTATTAGAAATTGATTTAGTGTAGCTGCTTTCTTCTTAGTGTGCGAGTTCAAATTTTAAGTGTGTGTCGTAAGTACACTATTTGTTAATGTTGTAATTATTTTGGTGGGAGATAAGCGGTCGCACTAGGATTCCTTACTATTCCGCAATGAAGGCATATCTCTGGATATCTTAGAGCATTTAACCCTGGATATCTATGCCAACACCTGAACGTAAGTAAATATACCTACATTCAATTCTATAATCAGAACTCTAAATGTGTTGCTCCCTGAATCCCGGGATTTTTTCGATACAAAAGTGCTTTCCATAATAGGCAACTGAGGTGTTGGCTGACTTTAGGTAAATATGCATCCGATTATCCGACCTCTAGTTATGAATGTTCACCCCACTATCAATGAACAGCTCAATGCAGTTGCGTCAAAGTTACAGCACCTTACAGTCTGCATACACTGCTCAGTGTTAGCGAGATGGTGACAGTTATCACTTAAGCCAATAATAGAGTTACACGGCATTGATAAAGCTAGGCTTGAAAGTAGCGAGAGAAAACAAAAGAAAAAACTTAAACAAGTATACTCGTAGCTATCAATAATAGGTAAAATGCGATTGTTGACACATTACTCACATTAAATTAAAGTTAAAAGTATGTACCTAATGACTATATTATAATTAACAAAAGAAAAAACTAAACAATAATATAGATAACGTTTTTTCGAACTTCAATGTTCAATGTGGTACTATTCATACCTTTTTCCAGTGCCTTTTTCAGTCACCATTTACAGATCTGGTTCAAAACTTAATTAGTATTTTTGTACCAGATTTCTAAATAGTGACTAAAACACTTTGTAAATAAATAACTTTGATTTAAAAAAAAACTTCCATCTTCAACTTCTTCAACTGCCATCATTCATCAGCAGACTTTTGCAAGGCTGCTGCAGGGCCAGTGAGGATATTTCAGTTATATTATAAAATAAATGATATGTGATAATATAAAAAAGGATTACTGAAACGATAAAGAGACCTTTGTCTTTAATTTATGCTCCTTCAGCTTTCCATTGTAATTAAATAATGGATATCATTTTGCAATAAAAATACCATAACTATGACTCGATTGTCGTGATGGGTGCGCTTTTACTTATATACCTACAGGTTTGTACGGAACGCAAAGTCTAGATACTACTGATCATGATCTCCCGGTGATGGTCCTTCAAACTTAAATATGTTTTAAACCAGTTTTGAAGTTGGTTCCGGCGGCACCCATCTCGCTTACAGGGCCATAATGACGGGATTACAGGATATTAAGAGCATAGACAATACAAAAATTGTAATTTTGGCGACATTCACATCACCACATGCGAACTTTGCATCAAAGACCTGACGTTACACAAAATCCTGGCGTCACACAAATCCTGCATCGCGCAATTAGAGTTTACCGCGCGAACGACATATAAGACTATCCGACATCAATTGTCGGGCAGTAGCCCACTAGACACGACATCCGTCTGGTCGGAGGATCCTCCCTTTTCTAAAGAGGATGGGTGAACTTTACAGCCTAGTGTAACTTTACACCTCTAAAATAATGATAATGAAATAGTGAAGTCTGTTGGTTACATATTATATTCATGTGATCTGTGCTACAGCAATTAAAGACCCCAATTTTTTATAGTTATTTCAGTAACGTATATGTCTTCCTCTCGGAGTCCTGATAAATCCTGCAGGAACTACCATCATAGGCTTCATATTGCTTCGCATTTTCTTATCATTAATCTCAACCCATGCACTTGTATAGAACCCGATAGATATCTTCTCCGTAGAGTTCACATAGACATTAAGATCAGCAGCATTCAACACGGCATTGACAGGAAACGCCCAGAAATGATGACCGTGGAGTGTCTCCGGGTAGTTGGTTAAAGCAAAGCCAGAGAGTTCAGTTTGATAGTCTCCTTCTATTTCTAAAGTACCGTGTGTTGCTGTCAAAGTAGCTACTACTGCTTGTCCAGGTTCCAACGGTACTTCAACACTCGTTACTGTTCATAGAGTAACTGCTTTAGGCTTGCTTGTGTCATTACCCCAGTTTGCAGCTTATGACAGACTAGTGGTTCCTCCAATACTTCCTGTGGCGTAGTTGACACTGTAAGTTGTCTGTTGACCGACCGTCAGCTCTCCATCAATAGACCAGCTCTATTGGAAATAGTCTCTTCAATCTGATGTGAGATAGCAGCATTAAATGTCGCCTTCACTCGACTATAGTTCTCTAACACTCTCGTAGATTCGATGACAGGTTTCGTATGAATCCCTAAGCCCTTCGACCTGACTGGCTTTAGCGTTCTTTGGACTTGTTCCCAATTGTACCTGTAATAGACATCGTTCCAAGGTGTTGGGCTTCTGACGTACACGTTGGTCTCCAATTTCTAAAGTCTTCCGTTCCTTGTCGCTGATGATTTCTATGTTATGGCCAGTAAACTCTACTGAAGCGTCGGTCTCAGTTTAGCCTGTTCTTATCTTGATTGCTATTCGGCCGTAGATCGCTGCTATGAAAAGAAGGAGGAGGTATTTGAGCACCATTAAGATCTGTGAAAATGATTGTGGCGCTAAATAGTAGGTAGATTACATTACTGTTATTCTTAAATGTAACAAAGCGGTTTTTTGCTTATTAATCTCAGCAGGTTTTTAAATGAAGAGGCCATAGACATATTTGAAATCATTGGAAGAGGCCGATTTGTGTCATCTACACTGGCCTGCAAAACTAAGAACTACACTTTAAAAATATAAAAGTTAATCCCTATTTCCCTTGGTCACGGCATCACGCGTGAACGGCTGGCTGGACCGATTTCGCTAATTCTTTTTTCGTTGTTTTTGTTATTATCAGGAAGGTTTTAGGTAGGATAGGGTAGGTTGGGTAGGTAAGTAGGATGTGCAGCTAGTCGTAAATATAAAAACAAATTTTGCATTGTCTATCCTCTTAATATCCTGTAGTCCCGTCATTATGGCCCTGTAAGCGAGATGGGTGCCGCCGGAACCAACTTCAAAACTGGTTTAAAACATAATTATTTAAGTTTGAAGGACTACCACCGGGAGACCATGATCAGCAGTATCTAGACTTTCAGTCTCTATTGAGCAGCCAATTTTTATCTTTATGAATTTGCCGTGGTCTAGTAGTGGCCATTGCGACTGCTAAACGTGGGGTGACAGGTTTGATTAGTCGGTCGCATAGTGTTGTCACTATGCGACCGACTCACTGTCGTAACAAAAAAACTTTGCTACACTCAAGGATGAAATCGAACACAGGACCCTCCACTACATCAAGTATCAACCAGGGTACGGGCCTATCTGGGCGCACGGTAGTGCAGCCGCCAAGACGAGCCAAAAATATAAAAATCTGGGGTGTTTTCTAGAAGCGTTTCATCATATTTTCAAAACCTCATACCTTCGGCCTATATAATGCTAGAAAGCGCAAATTCTCAGCATAAGATGTGGTTAGCAAAATGATAAAACAAACTAAGTTTAATTTGTCGAGCTTTACTTTACTTTGGATTTTATGAATACTTACCTAAATTACGTTGATTTCGTCACTGATTCATTAACTGACTCACTCACTCATCAAACCTTAGGGCACTTACAAGTCCTAGAAAGCTGAAATTCGGTATGTAGGCTAGAATTTGCACACAATTAACAAAACAATTAAGAAGTCTGTAACTTTCACTCCCCCCCCCCCCCCCCCTTCAAGGGAGGTGCAAGTCTGTATTTCCTACGGAAAATAGATGCCTACAAAAAGAAATGACCTCCCAAAAACATCAGAATCATCATCCTCTCAGAAACATTTCATGTAAAGTAGTTTGCCAAGACTCACATAACGCATTCACTGTTAAAAAGTTATCAGATCTAATATAGAGCCAAGTCCTGGCTTGTAGGGTCAGGCCTTGTAGAGTTAGCTCTACAAACCTTACATCTTGGTCAAAATGTATGGCTTGGCCGTTCCGTTGAACTATGCATGACATAGAGACCAGTGACTTAATTTTCAACCGACTTCAAAAAGGAGGAGGTTCTCAATTCGGTTGTATGTTTTTTTTTTTTTTTTTTTTGTATGTTTGTTACGCGATTACTCCGCCAATTATGAATTGATTTTGATGATTCTTTTTTTGTTTGGTAGGGCATACTTCAGAAGTGGTCCCATATAAATTTGGTCAAGATCTGATGAGGGGTTTTTGAGTTAGCTTCAATAATACGTATTTTTCCCATCTAGTATATGTGGATGATATAATAGTTCCTGTCACTGTAATTTACATAGCAGGTAATGGGTATTCAAATCTTTGTGGGGGTTTTGTGTAGGTACCACAACTAAAAAGTGAAAAATAAAAACTTTTTCACAAAAAATAAAACCGACTTCCAAAAAAAACACTACAAAGTGAAAAATAACTTTTTATTTCGGAAGTCGGTGGCAAAAAAACGAAAATAAAACCCCAAAGACACCGACTTCCGAAATCAAAAGTTATTTTTCACTTTGTAGTGTTTTTTTTGGAAGTCGGTTTTATTTTTTGTGAAAAAGTTTTTTATACCATAAAGAGGGTATGTGCGACGGCCGCGAAACGGTTAAGCCGTACATTTAAAGTTGTATGATTATAATGTAAAGAAATTGATCATAAAATATGCTTTTTTGGTACTTTTGGAACAGACATTAACAACGAGGGTGTTTTGTCTATAAATAATAATGTTCTGTGATCACCAAGCCCTCTGCCAAGTGTGGTGATAAATGACAATCACTCCTTAACCGGCCATCCAATAATAAAGTATTTTATTACATTTTATGTTCTTGGTATTAAAAAAGACTAGTTCCCAAAACCCAACCGTTTCATAATACTTACTTAGGTGCTGTAAAATAAAGTTTTTCTATTTCTGTTTGAATGGACTAAAGAAAACCGAACCTATCCAAGGGGTACATTCTTATGCTTTTCTGAGTATGTTGACAAAGTAACTCGGGGGCGTAGTGATTTTAAATGAAAGTTAGGAGCGCGCATATGTTAAAATGTTGGGAACCCCTGGTACAGATAGTTCAATCCATGAAGACGCGCCCACTCCGCGATTACTGTTCTGTAAGCTGTCGGATGTACGGAGCGGAGCGGGGTGCGACATTCGAAGGTGTGTATTGTGATAGTTGTGAACAAAAACTAAACAAATGAGAAAAAGAATCTTTAATACTTAAAAATACTAAATTTTGGAGACTTAAGAACTGCACATTTATTGGCGAACAAGCGTCAAGATCAGAACACACTAAGAGGCAATGAGGATACGACCTCATCAGTATCAATATCACGAACCTCCACGTTTGAATTTACATAGAAACCCAAATCAATGTCCTCTGAAGAACGAACAGTCTTGTTCAAACCACCTGCTTCTAACACCGTATTGATGTCAATAGACCAGAAATGGTGATCCTTGTACAACTGTTCGTAGTTCACAGCGACAGACCCGGATAAACTGGCAACGTAATCCACCTGGACCTTCATCGAGCCTTTGGTCGCATACAGTTCAGCGATTACGGACTGGTTAGGCTGCAAGAGAATTTCCAACCCGGTTTTGGAACCCACAGTCACTCTCTGGGATTTCATGTAGTTTTCGCCCCATCTGGAGTTGAAAGAGAATGTGGCATTCCCAGACACAGCCATAGCCAGAATATCGAAGCCGTATTTGATGTCTTGAGTCGCGGAGATCTCCCCGTTTCGCTCCCAAGTCGATGAAATTGTATCTTCAACATTTTGCCATATTTTAGCTTTAACACTGGCTGGTTTCGTGCTTGTATTGTTGAAAACTTCACTGAAGACTAAATAGGGATGGAAATTCACTGATAAGATCTTGGCTTTAAGAGGCCTCAGGATTCTGGAGACCTGCTTCCATCCGTTTGTGATGTACAGATCGCCCCAAGGTGTAGGACTTCTTAGGAAAACGTCGTCAGGCTTAGCACTGAAGTGTGCGGTAACAGCTGCCTTTAAATTCTCGTCTGTCAGTTGGAAGGTCTGCCTTTCCTGGTCGCTGATGATGTCTACGTTACTTCCAGAGATGCCGAGCTGTTGTTGGGACTTGTCATCGGATGTTATCATGTCGATTTCGATTCTGGCCAATGCCAGGACAGGAAGTACTATGAGTAGTGCGACGGTCTTCATCTTGTCGTCTCAATTTGTTCTGGAAGTTTAAAATTATGTTAGTTTTATTTGTCACATTTTCAAATACAGTTTTAGTGGAAAACTCTGTGGCGCTAAAGTTAAACCTTTTATTATGGAAGCATGAATTTTTACAATTGTCTTGGGACCCGTGGTAAAAAATGTATATAAAGAGTAACTTAAAAAAAAAAACGATTTTACTTTAATTTAATTTGAAAAACGAGTAATCAGTTTATTATTCAATATGAGAAATTAAATTATTCTAAAACTGAGAGCGGAAATTAAATAAAAATATGAATTTTTTAAATAACTTACTCTCGTGTTTAATTAGTTAGTTCACAACTGCAGCAAAAATAGAACACTGAAGAAAAAGGCTACGGTTTGCGCTTTTATACGTATTGCTACACTTCACTTGTTTAGTAAGGCTCTATACACACGATGTTCACCCAACTAGCAAAATACTCGTGACTACCGCAGCTGTTAATTTAATTTGAATCTTAAAAATATCATATAACGACTTTGGCTAATCTTATTTTACTTGTAAACACATTTTCAAATGCCTTTCCAAGATCAAGATCTTCTAAAAAAGTCTCAAAAACGTTTACATTATTAAATCATATGACTTTTAGAAGACATGTGCCTATATTAGCATTCATAACATAACATAACATCACGCCTTGTTTCCCTGAAGGGTTGGGCAGAGGTGTACCTGTAGTAGGTACACCCACATTTCGCCAGTTATGTTTAAGTCCCATGTAACAGGGGGCGAGCCTATTGCCATCAACCGGGCACATCATATTAGCATTCGTTATGATTTAAACTCTTGCCTAAATACTCGAGCATCAATAATGTACAGTCACGAGCTTTAATTTGGGACCCATTTCCGTTAAATGTTGTTAGAACAATCATAATGTAATAAGGTCGAAACTTTGAAACTTTGCTTTAAGGTTGAAATGTTGAATGTCAAGTTAAGACATAAAATGTCTTATCTAATCGACCTATGAAATGATAACCTCGTTGCAAAAAGCTATCATTACGATTTTCTAATTACGAACATGTGTCGTGTCAGTGTCATTTAAGAAAATAGTTTAATGTGATATTTTCACAAAATATAATTTACCAATTAATAAAATGCTTGCGGCTAATCGTGACCAAATAAGGCTCCAAATTATTGATTTGCACGAACAAGGAGTAGGCATTCACGAGATATCGCGACGAATAAATGTGACAAGAAACACAGTTCGCCGCTGGGTTCGACGCCACGGGAACGAGGAAAATATTATTGACTTACGACGAAACAACCATCACCCGCAAGTTATAACACAAGAGCAGAGCCGCTTGATGCAAAGGCAATACCTGATGAATGGATTTACGCCAACGAGGCATTTTGCGGAAGCGTTTGAAGTCCACCCTTCAACAGTTAGAAGGCATCTTAAAGCTATGGGACTGCATCACAGGCGGCCTGCAAAAAAAATTGCGTTGACGGATGCCCATAAAGCTGCTCGACTTATTTTCGCACGTCAGTATCTAAATATTGATTGGACGACGACGGCTTTCATCGATGAAAAGACTTTTCAATCTTCCCAAACGGGCAGACTACATTTGTGGCGAATTGACAGGACGCGATACACGGAAGACCACGTCATAGCTAACAACGCGTCTGGTCGCATTACAGTTAACATGTCTGGCTGGATTAGTTCAGCCGGCATTGGAGAACTAATAAATTTACCACCCAGGGCCACTGCTCAAGATTATGTCGATTTATTAGACGAGAGTGTCCTTCCAACATTGCAACTATATTATCCACAAGAAGATGTTGCTCCAATAAACTTTGTTCAAGATAACGCAACAATTCATACGGCAAGAATCGTTAGAACTTGGTTCGACAATAATAGAGCAAATTTAAATCGTATTCCGTGGCCTGCAAAGTGTGCCGATTTAAATCCTATAGAAAATTTATGGGGCTTAATGGTTAAAAAATGGTCAAATAGAAACGAAAAACTAGAGAAGCACTTATGGATCACTGCCTCACAGTCTGGGAAAGTTTAAGGGGTACTGACATATGTGACAAATTGATTGGATCCATGCGTAACCGGCTCCAGGCTGTGATTGACAATGAAGGTGGATATACACGGTTTTGAATATTTATGATAAAAAAATTACTGGAGAGATTTAAATTAATTTAGTCGTAGCCTTCGGTGATAAGTGTTTATTTTGTGCACCGCTAACCATGCTTTCTATATAATTGTGTTAAGATTGAGGTTTGTGTCATAAATGTCTTAATAAATATAAAGAATAAATAACTTTGTTTTTCTAAAGATTTTATTAATCAATATTTTAGCTGAAATCTTCTAAGCCCCCATAATCATAAACGGCCTTTAAACCTATTTTATTTTAAATATGTTTTTTTGGTCCGTCACTTTGATATTTATGTTTGAGAAAGAGACAAAACTTTTTAACTAATATAGGTTTGAAGAATAAGCGGGTTAGTTGACTAGCTATCATACAGGGTGTTTGGCGCATGGACCGACACAATTTTTTGGGGAGTTGAGAGGGTCATTTGCGAAGTTTCACCCAAAGATCCCATGTCCTAAGTGTCACGGTTAATAAGATATGATTTTTTTAGATTTTTTCCAAAAATTATGAACATAGTTTTATTTAAAAAAGTTCTTTATTTATTTAGAATAAGAATACATTGCAGAATACAATAAAAGTTATTTCGTGCAATTAGAACAATAAACAAAAAAGTAATGACTATTTAAAGGCGAGATTTCGGGTAATTTTGTGAAAAAAACAAAAAAAAACATCTCTATAACCGTGACACTTAGGACATGGGGTCTTTGGGTGAAACCTCCCAAATGACGCTCCCAATCCCCCAAATAATTGTGTCGGTCCATGCGCCAAACACCCTGTATATTGACAATATAATTTTGTTCTTTTTTATTTGTTTCTTTTTTCTTATGGGACCACAGGACCAAAAAGTAATTATTACTCGGAAATCTGTAATGATCGTTTGCCCTCGCTCCAGTTGAAGTTAGCCCCTAGAAACGTAAAGCTGTCGATGGTAAACATTATGACGTTTATTGTTTGTGCAGTGACAGCGTTAACATAATAGCTCTAAATGGCGAAAGTTTGCTACACGATATTCAACCTTAGGTGGGTCCCAAATTAAAGCTCGTGACTGTACTAAGACTAGCATGACTATGGAAGTGCGTTTATATGATTTATACAAGAATATTGGTTTTGAGAACACAAAGATTGATGCAAATTTTGTTGTAAATCTTATAAACTATGAACGGGTGACTGTAACATTAATTCGTCATAACTTTGAAATTAATCTTACCTTATGCTACACTTATTCTACATGACAAATTCGCTAAACACGACAAAAATGCCGACAATAAAGCTAGTGGTTCTGTACATTTTGAAGACAAAGAAAAACATGGTGAAGTTCGTGATTTGGAGGAATTGTTTGCACAAGAGCAAGCTTCGAGTCAACGCAACGATACAACGAACGACGAAGCTAGTGGTTCCGTAGACTTATCGAGTTCTTCTGGAAATAATAATGATTAATTCTGATTTAGAAGAAAATGATTATCGACATCTATAAAAGCCAACAACACCATGTTGAGATGAAGTATGTAGATCCGAAACAGAAAATATATATGGATACCTATTCTGGTAGAATAGGTACATCGTCTGATCCCAACAATAGCCTCATTATTTTGTAACAACGTCATGCAGTGTCCTCCCGTACAAAATACAAATGTCAGGCTCTCATATATTTGAAAGGTTTCCATATACTTTCCCAATTTATATAATGGCATATGGCAGGCATATTACACAAGCCGTAAATACATAGGAATAGTACACAATTCTTGCAATAGTCTCAGTCAAGTCAGTGTCCAAATTTAATTTATTTCAAAAATACTACAACTCAATTATATCGCGGGACACAAAACGAAAACCCGTATGACAGATGACAGAAAACTTATCTTCGCATTAATAGTTCACTTAAAACGCAACACACGTATTAATTATTCCTAATTGCAGTAGTCCGGAACATAAATACCTAACATTAAATATTTTTTTATCTTTAACTGCGAATCTGAGCATATTCTTCTTCCCAGCTAAAGCACTACGAAGTGGTGAAGGGTGGGCGTTTTGGGGGACTGTCCGTAATTTTAACGTTCGAAAAGTGCTGATTCTCAGCCTAGTTTGAATAAATGAATTTTGAATTTGAATTTTAGCATAGATAATATGAATCCCTTTAATTTTATGCTCAGATTCCAAATTCAGATTAAATGTTTTTGATTCCAATTTTATCTCTTATTGGCAAAGTCTGTGATTAAAAGCATAAATTAATGCGCTTACAAGATAAAATCTAGACTAATTTAGCACCTTACAATGCTTTTACAGAACCAAAACAGAACCAGTCTTGCCCAAATCTGGACTTGTTAGACACTACAAAACCATTACTTGGATTCATTTACCAATGCAATAAAACTCTTGGCAAAAGCGCATTGGTGACTTTTACCAGTTTTTGCTAGTCGGGCAGTCAGCTTAAGCTTACGCAAAATACAAAAGGGATTTTAGAAAAAAAAAAACAAAACAGATTTTGAAAAACCATTGTTCATATTCATTATGGTTTCAAAAATACTTTGTTCATATTTCGATTAATAAGTTACGAGAAAATACTTATTTAAGACTCAGTCTGAACACGTCCTTAGGAAGGTAGGTACTTCCGACCTACCTACCTATAGAAAGCTATTCAACGAAGAAGCTAAAATCGTAATAATATGGTATCGGCACGGTAATATTAATGATAATATTACTGTGGTATCGGCATTGCCACAAGCCGGGGAATACCCGGTTTGTATCATGAATACGGATGCCAAACGACGGAATTAAGACGGACAAAAAACTTTTTCACAAAAAATAAAACCGACTTCCAAAAAAAACACTACAAAGTGAAAAATAACTTTGATTTCGGAAGTCGGTGTCTTTGGGGTTTTATTTTCGTTTTTTTGCCACCGACTTCCGAAATAAAAGTTATTTTTCACTTTGTAGTGTTTTTTTTGGAAGTCGGTTTTATTTTTTGTGAAAAAGTTTTTATTTTTCGCTTTTTAGTTGTGGTACCTACACAAAACCCCCACAAAAATTTGAATAGCCATTACCTTCTATGTAAATTACAGTGACAGGAACTATTAGAATATCGTCCACATATACTAGATGGGAAAAATACGTATTATTGAAGCTAACTCAAAAACCCCTCATCAGATCTTGACCAAATTTATATGGGACCACTTCTGAAGTATGCCCTACCAAACAAAAAAAGAATCATCAAAATAAATTCATAATTGGCGGAGTAATCGCGTAACAAACATACAAAAAAAAAAAAAAAAAAAAAAACATACAACCGAATTGATAACCTCCTCCTTTTTGAAGTCGGTTGAAAACAAAGGACATAGAACAGTTAGAACACAGTCACTCTTGCGTCCGTACCGTATCAAGTCTTCTACTTAATAAAAATGAAATGGCAGAAGCCCACGCACAGTCAGCCATGCGCCAGCTCAAGCATAATCAACCTATAATGTTCCCCGTGCTGGACCACAGGCCTAGCTCCTCTATTTGAGAGGGAGTAGGCTGTAATCTACCACGCGGGCCCAGTGCGGGTTGGTAGATGTCATTCAGGGCATGAGGAACAGGGTGTGAAGTACACTCATCCACCATAGAAAAGGGAGAATCCTCCGACCAGACGGGTGTTGTGTCTGGCGGGCCGACTGCCCGACTGTTGATGTCGGATAGTCTTACATTATGTCGTTCGCGCGGTAAACTCTAATTGCGCGATGCAGGATTTGTGTGACGTCATTCATGTCTTTGATGTGTAGTTCGTATGTGGCGGTGTAACCGCTACATCACTCCTTTCCGGAGACCGGAGGTCGATAGTGGGCTGAGTCTTGTATCTTGCGATGCTTTAGAGGAGCCGCACAGTTCACGGTGAGTCGGAACTGTCTGCGGTGATTGCGGCGATTGCGGTGATTGTGTTGATTGTGGTGATTGCGGTGTTTGAGGTGATTGCGGTGATTGAGGTGGTTGCGGTGATTGCGGTGATTGCGCTGATTGAGATGATTGCGTTGATTCCCCAGTGAGTCGGGGTGATGAGGCTGAGGATGATGACCAGGAATGCGCGTTCGCTGCATGCTGGTGGTCAGGATACCCGTTGAAGCCGAGGGTGCTGGCTGGCTGTGTGACTCGCCTCACGAAAGCTTGCGGGAGTGATGATGATGATGACACGCTGAAGTAGTTGCACGAAGGCTGCGTTGACGTTCATACTCGGGGTCTCCAATTTAGGGCATGAGGAACAGGGTGTAAAGTTCACTCATCCACCATAGAAAATGGAAGGATCCTCCGACCAGACGGGTGTTGTGTCTGGCAGGCCGACTGCCCGACTGTTGATGTCGGATAGTCTTATATGTGTCGTTCACGCGGTAAACTCTAATTGCGCGATGCAGGATTTGTGTGACGTTGCGTAGTTTGTATGTGGCGGTGTAACCGCTACAGTTACATTCTTAGAATTTTTGGTTCCAGGACATGCCGGTTTACTCACGATGTTTTCCTTCATCGATTTTGATTAAACAATTTGTACAGAAAGCAAAGCGCCTGCCTGGGTTCAAACCCACGATCTACAACTCGGTAAGTCGGCACCCCACCACTGCTCCCTAAACCCCGCTAAAAGCATGAAATGCACAAGATTTCCATATAATACCAAATTTGTGTCTGCGTCAGGATAAGTCAGGATGGTTGGACCAAGAGAGGTTTTGGAAGTTTGAGCAACACCAAGTTTTTGTACCTATTTGGTACTGTTTGGAAATGTGCCTTTTTACTACTTTTTAGTTTTAAATTTTTAACTTCCGATTCGGAGTACCGTGTTACCCAGTAACTGGCTACCTACCAGTTTTTTACAGTCGCGCCATGTAAAAAACTGGTAGGTAGGTATCAGATGCATCCGGTTAGACTGGAAGCCGACCGCAACATAGTTGGGAACAAACTATTATAGACAAATTGATTGATTCGTAGTGTGAAGAAGACCTTATACCATGGTCCATAACGTTACGACTGCTGAAACACAAGCCTCTTCTTTGTGCGAGAGAGTGAGCCGTACCTAATCCACCACGCGGGCTCAGTGCGGGTTGGCTTCGATTTTTTGGTTCTAACTTTTTTTTTTTTTTTTTTTTTGTGGGAAATCATCAAATGACTCCTCCCGCTCTGGGTGGAGCGAGAGGGCGTGTCAGACTCTTACTGACTAAAACCCACCCGTGTTCCTTCTCTTGCCTGTGCAATGCCAGGGGGCCACGGTATCCCTTTCGGACTTTCCCGCAACCCCGGCAGGCAATGGTCTCATCGGACCCCTTCATTCGCTGACATCTCTTTGAGGCGCGCGTGGAACACAACGCGCCGTCGACCCGGGCTTGGTCCTTACCGGACGGCGAGCTACCCATTGCTCACCGTCCGCAAGCCCGCGCCTACGGTGGCCTGGAATCGGCTATGGATTCCCGACGCCCAGGGCGTCTTCTCCTGCGGCGGCTAGGGGCGTGAGGGCGCGAAATTTGCCTCTCCCTCACGCGCTCCGCCTCCTCCTTCGCGAGCATTACTGCTTCGCAGAAGGAGGTGACGGCCTCCCATGCCCTCTCGCTCCGTACCATGGCCTGGACCAGGGCCGGACGCGAGATATCCCCGCCACCGATCGCCTCCACGAGGACACGGCGGTGCTGCGCCCAAGCCGGGCATACCTCCACCGTATGCTCCACCGTGTCCTCCGGGCGATCCACGCAGTGATGACACCCGGGCGTTTCCTCCCGCCTTATCCGAAACAGGTACCTCCCGAAACAGCCGTGTCCGGTGAGGACCTGCGTCAGGCGGAAGGTGAGGACGCCGTGGCGCCTCTCTAGCCACTCCTCAAAGAGGGGACTTATCGCCGCAATAGTGGTGTGCCCAGCACTGGGTTGCGACAATCGCACTCTCCATGACGCCATGAGATCCCGTCGGAGCTCTGTCCGCTGTGCCGCGATTTCTCGCGGCATCGGAGTCAAGCCCCGGCGTTTCGCCTCCCCGCGCCACTCCCAAATATGCGCGAGGACTTTTGCCTCCAGATCCCACGGCGGCAATCCGGCAAGGAAGCTCGCCGCCTCACCGGAGACCGTGCGGTATCCCCGGACCAGCTGGGTGGCCATGACTCTCTGGGACGCGTTCAACCGGCGGGCAGGCCGCCGCCTCAACGAACGCGCCCACACCGGTGCCCCGTACAGGGCCTTGGACCGCACGACCCCCGCGTATAGCCTCCGGCAGGAGGCGTTTGGACCCCCTAGATTGGGCAGGAGCCGCTTCAAGGCAGCCCCGGCCCGGTCCAGTCTGGGAGCCAAACGTCGGAAAGCCCAACGTGTACTGGGGGTATTACATTAGACGCATATTATGTGTAAAATCTGGTTGGTAATAAGCAACATTACAGGGGCCGCTCGACAAGGTAGTTTCTGACGGCGAACTCTAGCACTGCGCGCGCTCATTGGTCAAATCAAATAGCGCGCGCTTCCCCGGCTTCCTGATACACACTTCCGTCGCTTTTCACGAAATCACTCCCACAGATTGCAGGACAGCGAGAGGAAGGATGTTACACATTCAAAAAGTCATATTGGTACTTGCCCGGTTTTGAATCCAGGACCTCGAAAATTGCTTATGTCGTTGTTGAAATATTTCCGAGCCATATAACAAGGTGGAGTGAGGCACTTAAGTATCTTTACTCCAAAAAACTTCTTTCTTACCACGCTTGCGTGCACCTGCAACCTTCAGGAAATCAATTATTCCTCCAGAAGAAATAAGGGTCAGCCTATGATTCATCAGTGGCGGTGCGGAATCTCGCAAAGGATCAGCCTATGATTCATCAATGAAGACCGGGATCTAGACCCTTTTGGATCCAGCATCAAGGCGTTTGCCACTGCACTCTATGATGCGGCCTGTGCTATTCATAAACAGGGCTGAAATACCTGCAGGCAAACAGATTTAGATTTAGATACTTTGGTCTTTGGATACTAGCACAGAAACAGTATTACTCCTAGCGGAGGATACTAATCAGGAGACGATGAAGACGTCTTCATTTGACGTGGGTGACAGATGTCGCAAGATAAGTCTGTGCATGGCTGAAATCGGAACTAATCGAATATCGCCGTCTTGTCGTTTATGTAAGGTCAAATTAAGTGTAGAATTATTTAATTAATATTAAGATAAAATTATTAATAAAGATTTTATATTTTAAATACATATTACACTATAGAATTAATCACCCCAGCGCCACCAGTCGCGCGCAGACTTCTCTTGCGCTCACTTCTAGTACTACCATTATGGTCTAACTAAAGGCAAAAATAAGAAAACAGAACGCGAACGCACGCGCGTTTTCAGAATTGAAACTGAACGCGATCAGGACTTCTACACCGCGTTTTAGAGCTGTCAGTGTCAATATTCCATAACAATAATGACAGTGACAGCTTTTGAACGTTTTTTAGATCTGCTGATCGCATTCAGTTTCATTGGTGAAATTCGCGTGGCCGAACTAACGCCATGCCGTCATCTTGTAATTCAATACAATTTCAGTGACAATGTCACAAATGTTTACCAACAACGCCCCCGCAACAACGTCAATATCATTCAGGCGCAAAAAGATCCTTGCATCTCATCCATACTTCCTTATATAATATTACAAACTAGCTTCTGCCCGCGACTTCGTCTGCGTTTGCCGGGATAAAAAATATCGTTTGTCCTAACCAAGGTCATGGTGTACCCATGTGCCAAATTTCATCCAAATCCGTCCAGCCGTTTTAGCGTGAAAGTGTAACAAACCAACAAACACTCGCATTTATAATATTAGTTAGAATTAGGATGCGAGAGTGTCTCTCAGTCTGTCCGTCACGTCAGTCATTTCACGTACGGATTTTGATGAAATTTTGCACACAGGCAGACTATAATCTCGGTTAGGAGGACATAGGATATTTTTTATGTGGGTAGTACGTTCCCGTGGGATAATTTCCGACCGCCACGCCGTCGAAACTATGATTTTAGTGACTTAGGGACCAACTTTGTTTTTTTAATAATTTGTATTAGTACCTATGTATCTTTACTTACTATTCAGTATTAAATCTAACTTAAAAGAACATTTTATAAACTAATAGTCATTAAACAAACAAATTGAAATTCATAGATCCACATTTTTTAATAATGTATAAATTAGTCAAATTAAGCTACTTAATTACGGCCCTTTTAAATGTATTGTTGTTAGTTTTTAAGTAATTATGTATTTATGTGTATTATTACGTGCTTTTTCTTACTATTCCATATCAATTTAACTTAAAAGACTTACGAAAATAAAAAATGAAGCTTTTTATTCAATGGATTTTTTAATTTTTTTCGATCCATTTATTTGGCAGAGTTGCAACTTTATGCACATGTTCATAGCATCAATGATAGTAGACTAGACAAGGTATAAGAAAAATAAAGTTTCAAAGCGGGATCACACGCTACTTAGCAGGAATTTAATTTAATTTGATCCGCTCCATACAAAAAATAACAAAACACATTTTTCTACCCATATAAAGTTTAGGAAAAATCATCAGGGCAATTATTATTTAGGTTTAATGAGCTCTATCCATCCGCATAAAGAAAAAAGTAAAAAAACAAAGTTGGTCCCTAAGTCACTAAAATCATAGTTTCGACCCACTGTGCGGCGAGGGCCGCGAGCATAAGCTAGTTACTATACAAGGGTGTTAAAGTAATAAATAAATAAATAAATAAATGTTTTATTGACATAAAAAAGTTGGTTCCCTATCCATTTGCATAAAATTGTAAGACCTAATATAACTTAGCATAATTTTGTTTGGCATAATTATATTTTCGCATAATATAATTACGCATAACAGCTTACGCATAATTTTTTAAGAATAATTTCTTTAACCATAATAATGATTAAGCATAATATTCTAAAGCATAAAGTTCTAAAGCATAACTTTCTTAAGCATAATATCCTAAAGCATAAATTTATTTACGCATAGTGATATTAAAACATATTTTTATTGAACAATTTTGTGGGTTTTTTTTCGCTGTAGGAAGCATGAAGCAAGCAAGCATACAGCATGCAAGCAAGCATACAGCATGCAAGCAAGCATACAGCATGCAAGCAAGAATGCAAGCAAGCATGCAGCAAACAAGCAAGCATGCAGCATGCAAGCAAGCATGCAGCATGCTGCATTCAAGCGAGCATGCAACATGCAGCAGGCAGGGTTTCTGTCACGGCTCCGGCGCTGCGGGCCTCCGGCGGCCCCACGCGTGCTAATCGTCACAAACGGCTTTCGCTCACCACCGCAGCTTCGGCTTGTTGGCCGGCGAAGCCGGCCAGCCTCAGACGCGGCGGCTCGCTCGCAGCCGCCTGCTGCTCCTCAGCCCGCGGGCCGCCTAGCACCTACGCGCCTACGCGATTTTAAATTACACTCTAGGGGTAGGACAAACAAGACTACGTGGAGTCGGTTTTGCAGCAATTCGGTTCTGTCACTAACTTTTGTTGCACAGCATATTAAATTTTTAACCAACAATATTATTTAATTGTTACAGAAACTATAGCAAATTGGTTTGATCAGAATGATGTATGGGGCACTACAAGTTCACCACCACCATTTCCACCCAAAGTCTGGAGTACGTATCTACTAGAAAAGGAAAATTATATTATTATTATGCTAATAGTCATTAGGCCTACTAACGTTATGCGAATCAAATTTATGCCAAAACAAATTAGTCTTTATGATGATTATGCCAACATAAAATGTATGCTTTAAAAAATTATGCCGAAGTATTATTATGCCAAAACAAATTGTGCCAAAATCGTTATGCCGGAGTATATTAGGACAAAGAACATTATGCGAAAAGAAGGGATCCCAAAAAAGTTGTTACATTTTAATTTGAAGCCCTGACTCTTGAGCTAGTTGGAACCTGTGTTACAGGAGTCAGAAAGTAATTGCGTGCCATAGCGTAGGGGCAGGTTCAGTATCGATAAAGGAAGCCAGAAAAAAAAGCACCTAGGTACTAACTTAACAGCAATCGCTTAAAATTACCCACTGGTTCTTTTACTGCTGCTGAATACCTACTATTAAAACAAATAAAATATGTTTAATTCTAAACGATTGCTATTTTAAGATAGTAGGTGCTAATATAAGTTTGTGATTTTCTTTTTTTTCTGGCTTCCTTTATCGATACTGAACCTACCCCTAAGCTATGGCACGCAATTACTTTAACACCCTGTATCAATCAATCTTCCTAGCCTTTTCCCAACTATATTGGGGTCGACTTCCAGTCTAACCGGATGCAGCTGAATACCAGTATTTTACATGAAGCGACTGCCTATCTGACCTCCACAACCCAGTAACTGGGTAATACGATACCCCTTGGTAAGACTGGTTGTCAGACTTTCGGGCTTCTGACGACCCGTAACGACTGTCAAAGATCCACGAATGACAGCCGGGACCAACGGCTTAACGTGCTTTCCGAGGCACGGAGGAGTCTCGGTATGTAAAGATGGTCACCCATCTACAGACCAACCCCGGCAAGCGTAGCTTAACCTGATGGATCGACCCGTGCGGCAGTTATTACTTAGCCACGAGCTCCTCCTCTGTGTCCTCTTTACTTTAACACTTTAACACCCTGTATAGTACTGCCCACCAGAGACTAAAGAGCAGTAACAGCCCTTTTGTGATTTTTCGTTTTATTAGTGATTCTGAAAGCGGGTTTCTTAAGCTTTCTATTGAATTAACTTACTTATTTCTAAGACTATTAGAATGGTTTTTATTTAACAGTTTTCACTTACTGCAAACGAAAAAAATTAACAATTTGGCGTGATTTCCCAACTAAAATACAGTATAAATTATACTGCAGATTAAATTTTAAGGTTTCATAACTAAAATGCAGTAAGCAATATAATTTTACAGTTCTTTAGATAGTTTTATATTTCTGGAAAAAAATTAAAAAAAAAATTAATACGCAGTAAAATTTACCGCCATACAAGCTATTTTTACTGCAAATTAAGAAAATACAATTTATTGTCACGAACTCCCAACTAAAATGCAGTAAAATCAAAGCTTGTCGCATTTTAGTTGTGAATACTTAACATTCTTTTATCATTATAAACTGACTAACACGCAGTAAAATACAGCATTACTGCAGATTAGTTTGGATAGCATAATGACACAGATATGATTATTCCTAGCTAAAGTGCAGTTAATGTTTTAAATACTATTTATTATTTTTGATATGTAAATTTTACATAAGTGAGTTGAATTAGAATAGAATCACTAATAAAACGAAAAATCACAAAAGGGCTGTTACTGCTCTTTAGTCTCTGGTGGGCATGTGATTAAATAATAAGAAATAAACGGTCTTTAAAATGTGAACTAGCTATTTTTCTTACTGCACTAGTAAATTGAACACTTTTTTCTTAAAAAACTAACTAAAATGCAGTATTTTTTTGACCTTACTGCATGTTAGTTGGGTTTCTTGACAAAATAACTGATCCAAACGCAGTAATAGGGCTTTTTGCTGCATTTTACTAAGTTTAAAATGGTATTTTTTACAAAAAAGGCTATGCAGTAATAGGCACCAAAAAGAATAAATGGCCATAATAAATTCAGTTATTAAGATATATTTTTTTTTATTGCTTTAACGTGTGAACCTATGCCTTTACAACCTTTCTGCATTCAAATTTTTTTGCTTATACATTCTGTTGATTTTTTTAAATCAATTCTTAACTTTAAATGCGTTTTACTCGAAATCGTGATTTTGCTGTTACTGCACTTTAGTGTATGGTGGGCAGAGTACTTATTAATTCCATGGTTTATAGGCAGTTCTACATGTTAGGAGTATCTTACCTAAATGAATGATGTACGTAAGAACAAGATGTGCTGCCTTTAAGATAAGGACACATCCTCCAGGATGAACAAAAATGGAAGTTCCTGTGTAACCTGTACCCTAATCACGTAATACACGATCCATCGGAATTTGAATCGTAATGAAACAAAAAGCTAATCCCATGCTTCATAAGTTCGAAAAAAAATCTGCTCTAACGCAATGAATGTTGTTGTCTAACTGACAAAATGAAACAAATTTGTCGTACCTAATCGTTTACGAAAATATGTTGCGTAATTCGATAGCGGATCTAATTTTGTTGTGGCACTTCATTCAATTAACTAACAAAACTTTGCAGATGTTATGATAGGCATCTAATGACGACACAACAATAAAAAAAATCTACGGGGTCAACGGCTGAAGGTAGTGTAGTAAAATGAAATTAAGAGTTTAAAAAACCCATTTTTCCCTTTCACACTCCACACACACACTACATCATTTATCACAATGAATACCACACTACGTGCGCACTCAGTTAAATTAACCTAGTACTGTGTAGTAAACTTTTATTTTTATACTTTGATCGTCATTAGATAAAGGTACTCATCACATGTATGAAGTTTCACTAGATAATTTTATTATGTGTTCCGTTTGACGTCCGAAGTTCATTATGAGAGATTGCACGCTTCGTTCCTTGAACAGCTGCTAGATGTCCTTCCTTTTCCGCCTAGTAATCGCGCCACTAGCGCCCTCAACGTCATATCTGTGAATTACTTTCAAAAACCGCATACAAGCCGCCATGATGGAGTGTTATGTCATTGTTGCGTCGTTTTCCGAACTGTGCGCAGCTTTGTTAGATTGTCAGTTAAATATCGTTTAGAGCGATATTTTTTATTTTTTATTTTTAGAACTTTTGAGATTAAAGTAGAAAGTTCATTAGATTAGTAGTTTTATAACTTAAATTAATTTTCCGTCTCGTGAACTGTGTTTATTTAAAATGGACGACGAAACTATCGCGCCAAATGATACTTCACGGAAAAGGACTCGGAGTTCGAGTTCTTCATCGTCATCGAAAAGAGGTGATACGGTGTCATCGGAGAGCGATGTAGGTCATCCAGCGCCACGAAAACGCCCCCGTCAGGTACGCGAGCGTTCCCTCTCGCAAGATTCTGAAATGGATCGCAGGTTTGATCTACTATCCCAGCAGTTGGTGTGTCATGTTAATAATGTTTTAACAAGTTATATGATCGCAAATAATGCTCCATTAGCACAAAGCCTACCCGCCACGCAAAATTATATTGGCACCGCGTTACCTTCAACATCGACTGTTCCTACCCTAAATTTACAAGAAAATTTCTTACGTCCGCCGCAGCTTACCCCTTGCTTAGAAAATATTGCAAACCTAGACGTTTCCGTTAAGGAACCTAGTGTACCTAAAGCAAATCCAGAACGTGTAACGAAAATAGCAGAAATGCAGAGGTTCGACTCCCCGGATTGGAATGCTGTACGTTACACAGAAGTACAGAAAAAATATGTAGCTTTTCCTAGTTTTGTCGAATTGAAAGTGAACGAAGAATTGCGGCGTTTTGAAGATCCATTTTCACCATTGAGATGGTTTCAAATGGAACGCAGTTTTGCGGCGTTATCTAATGCTTTCCTAACTCAAAATGAGCATGTGAACGCGGCATTACAAACACTAATTGATTGGTCTGCTAATTCGAACGTCCAATTATCTTCAACTAATCTCTATGACAAACTAAAAGAGTTGTTTGGTGCTGAGTCATCTTATAAAACGGTATCTCATGATATTCTACAAATTATTTGCGGTAAACGAGCTGAGGTCATAGAGACGCGGCGCCGATCGTTATTGAAAAATGTTAAAAGCAAATACATACGCGACGACATAGAAAAAATTCCACCCTCAATCGAATATATATTTAATCCTCAAAATTTATCGCACTACTTACAAAAAATTGGGGGTATAGAAAAATTAGAAAAACAGAATAATAGTTTAGGAACTAGTCGTCCGATAACTTTAGAGCCTTCGACGTCCCTTCAAAATAATACTTTTCGTTCCCGACAATACAAACCGAAGCGAAACGACAAAAAAGACAACAAACGAAATTACGATTTCTCTTCAAAAAGGGAAGGGGGGGGGGAAAAGTTAAGAACGGGAGGCGAGCAGGACATAAACATAAATGACTATTTAATACCGAGATTTTGGGGCGGCTGTCTTCAGCATTATATAGAAATATGGAATCGTTTCGACCCTCCAAAGACTATTTTAAAAATGATATTGGGAGCTCGCATCCCCTTCAATCAGGCACCGCCCTTAATTCTACCTACTTCGGACAACCTGTCAAAATTTCAAACCCCTGTTTCGGAAAAAATGACACTAGAAATTCGCAAGATGATTCAAGAACGAGTATTAGAACCTGCTCCTTCGACCCCATCGTTCATTTGCCCCCTTTTCATGGTCACAAAAAGCAATGGCAAAACTCGAGTGATATTCAACTTAAAAGCATTAAATTTATACATGGCGCCAAAGCATTTCCATCTTTTCCACCATCAACAAATGCCTTCGTTTCTGCAACAAGGCGACTGGATGGTCAAGTTAGACCTCAGCCAAGCCTATTATCACCTCGCAATACGCACAGAACACAGGCGCTTTCTGCGCATCAGCTACGGTGGTCAACTTCTGCAGATGACATGTCTACCATTCGGCCTGGCTGCGGCTCCCAGAATTTTTGCTACTATAACAAACTGGACTGCAGAATACCTTCGCACAAAAGGTCTGCGCCTCGTCGTGTATTTAGACGATTATTTATTAGTCCACCAGAACAAGGAAGTACTCAGCACGCATCTAAAAATAGCTGTACGCTTCCTGTCCAGTCTGGGTTGGTGTGTAAATCACGAGAAATCGATCACCAGGCCAACGAGGTCGATCGAATATCTCGGCATCGTTTGGGACACCCAAACAAACCGCAAGTCGCTACCACCAGAGAAGGTAAGAAAAATTCGACAGATCCTCTCGACCAGACTCGCAGCGGGCAGTTGGACCCTCAAGCAGGCGCAACGCCTCTTAGGGTTTCTCAACTTTGCATCTTTCATCACCCACCGGGGAAGGATGCACTGCCGTGCGCTGCAATGTCACATCAAAGTACTGCGTCAAAATCCTCTCGGAGCAGTACAGTTGACACAAGACTCTCACCAAGAACTCGAGTGGTGGATGGAGAATGTAGGTCAAAAGACAGCAATCCACACAGATGTGCTACCCACAAACTTTGTCATCACGGACGCTTCCGACATTCTGTGGGGCGCCCTGGTCAACAACAACAAGGTACAAGGTGCATGGCAACCCGACCAGAAAAAATGGCATTGCAATCTCAAAGAAATGTATGCTGTGATAGCTGTTTTGTCAAAGGAATCCAGAGCTCTCCGGGACTCCAGGATCATTCTACAGACCGACAACAAGACAGTGGTTTCGTACATTCAGAAGGAAGGCGGCACGAAATCACACCGATTGATGGAATTGACGCGGGAATTGTTGACTCTGATAGACGATCTCAATGTTGTACTGATCCCTCACCACCTACCAGGGGTATACAACACGGAAGCCGACCACTTGTCGCGAAATCGCGCCGGCAGCGAGTGGCACCTGCAGGTGGCAGCAACTTAAAAGATATTTCAGACTTGGGGAAAACCAGACATAGACTTGTTCGCGTCACAAACCGCGCAAGTCGTGTTAAATTACGTTTCTCTCGATTCCTCAGACTCCAACGCCTGTTATCACGACGCGTTCAGCAGATACTGGCGATACGTCCTGGCATGGGTGTTCCCACCGCCGGCGTTGCTTCCACGAGTTCTTCACCACCTCAACTCGGCATCAGGTCGGTACATAATAGTAGCACCCAAGTGGAAGAAACCTTTTTGGCGACCAGACCTGAGGAATCGATCCTTGGCACGGCCGCTGAAGATCAGAGACCTGAAGAAGACCTTGGTGGACACAGTGACCGGCCTACCACCATCTCATGTCAAAGATCTGCAGTTGGAAGCCTGGCTCATTTCGGCTGGGACACCATGACAAGCGATTGGTCTCCACAAGAGAAAGATCTTCTTTTATCTTGCTGGCGACCTTCAACAATTAAAACTTACACACCTATTTGGGGTAAGTGGTATTTGTGGTGTAGTCAAAATAATGTAAATTTCCGTACACCAAATCCGACAGATGTTGCGAAATATCTAGCATATCTATATCTAAATCAAAAGTTAGCCTACAGAACTATTCTTGTGCACAAGTCCGTTATCGCATCTATTTGTGAAACTGCTTCAAATATTAGAATTTCTTCTAGTCACATTGTTAAGCACATTTTGAAAGCAATTTCAATTGCAAAGCCGTTGCCACCTAAGGTGCCCACATGGGACGCCAGGGAATTAATTACTTATTTAAAAGATAAAACTCCTTGCATCAGTAGTTTGTTTGAGGTGTCTAAGCGAACGGCGACTATTTTATTATTATGTTCGGGTCGTCGTGTACACGACCTATCCCTTTTGTATATTGACTGTGATCATTTTGTAGATAATGGGGATTCCATTACTTTACACCCAGTATTCGGGTCAAAGACAGATAGTGCGACTTTCCAGCAATCCAGTTGGGTTTTGTTGGCAGTTGGCATCCCAAGATCAAAAAACAAATCCATTATATTGGCTCCGCACATTAAAAAACTTATCAGAGGAAAGACGGGGTTCATTAAAAAATTTGTTCATAACTACTAGAGATCCCGTTAGAGCAGCCACACCAACTATAATCGGTGGTTGGGTAAAACGTGCTCTATCTGATGCTGGAATACAAGCCTCTCCAAGCTTTAGATCGGCTGTCTCATCATTAAATTGGCTAGAAAATTATCCTATAAATGACATATTATCTAAGGCAAACTGGAGGCATGAATCAACTTTCAGAAAATTTTACCGTAAAGAAATCAAATCTAATAACGAAATGTCCTCGGCACATTCGTTATCAAGATTATTCCAAGTCCCCAATTGATTCTAAGTCAACCGATATGTCAAATCATATTGATTCAGGTTAAAATTACTCATGAAGATATTGTACGATTGCTTACTTAGGTACTTACGTTTTCTATTAATGTAATTATACTGCCAGTGCTGAAATGGCTAGATTTTTGTTCATATTTAAAACCTGTGTATATTAATGTACCTAAGATATAAGATGGTGATTAAAAAATAATATTGGTTTATAATTCACATGGTTGCTTTCATTCATACAATCCACCAGGAGATAACAAACATATCTCTCATAATGGACTTCGGACGTCAAACGGAACACATAATATACAAATTTTACCTTCAAATAAAATTTGTATTATGTTTCCTAAGACGTCCGAAGTCCAGGTAAGGTCTTCCTGGTGCATACCTACCTACCTTCGCATCATTATGAGCCCAACAATGACATAACACTCCATCATGGCGGCTTGTATGCGGTTTTTGAAAGTAATTCACAGATATGACGTTGAGGGCCCTAGTGGCGCGATTACTAGGCGGAAAAGGAAGGACATCTAGCAGCTGTTCAAGGAACGAAGCGTGCAATCTCTCATAATGGACTTCGGACGTCTTAGGAAACATAATACAAATTTTATTTGAAGGTAAAATTTTTATATTTTACCTTGTATACTTATACATACTTGTATTCAGTAATTTGACAGTTCGAAGCAAAATCAATCGGTCATTCATTACTCATAAACTCATTAGATATTAAGTTACCTATGTTAGTTGTTAACGTAACTTTATATTGTACTTATGTGCATGGTTATTATATAATTTAATTTAACAACTTATATAAACAATGAGTAATAATAATAACCGATTTATTTTGCTTCAAACTGTTAACTTACTGAAAAGAATAGTCCTGGATTTATGCACCTGGGTACCAAGCTTATGGTCATCATACTAAAGTACTTATACTGTTTTGATCCAGAGTCGGTGGGACCTATACATAATGAACATGACCTATGTATTATCGTACGATAACAGCGACCATATTAGGTTTTATGTTTATGGTCGCTGTACGATAATAATGAGAATGAACCATTGTGTAGTCCACTAGTAGGTAGGTAACCTAAGTTTAGGCACGTACGCAGTAGGCTACATTAGTTCCTGAGGACTAAACAGATGCGACGCGTCTATGGTGGAAAGTGATGTTCAAATCCGCTAGAAACTATAAACGTGTTAAAGACCATAATAGTTATTTGTTATACAAGAGTGCAAAGTTGCTTTTTAACCGCGTGTTCAATTTTGATGACCGAGCAAGCGAAGGATTCTAAAATTGAATCACGAGCGCAGCGAGTGATTCAAAATTAGAATCCTGAGCGTTAGCGAGGGAATCAAAAGAGCACGAGGTGAAAAATCTTTGCACTCGAGTGCAACACGTAACTTTTCATTCCACCTCAGCGAGGAAATGACTAAATGCAAAAAAAAAAACGTTTACAATCACAAGATAGGTACACTTTTATTTCAGTTTAGGTATTAATTACTACATTATGACAGGTAAGTATTACAGAATAATCTTTAAATTATAACAAAATAATACTAAGGTATAATTAAGAAAATTTTAAAGTAACGTTGCTACAGTTATTTAAATTGAGTGTAATATTTTTGTTTGGTACTGTAATATTGGTGTTAGTCACTTGTGTACTGTTTTTCGGTAAACTATCTGTCATACTTAATAGTTGTACCGATTCATCGGATTCCCTTGGCGTGAATGTTGGAGAGAGAGGGAGATGGTTAGGTGTTTCATAACGGCTTATTTTTGATGTAGAAGGGCCAGTACAAGGATCCGATTGAGGCTCTTTCAGTGTAATGGCTCCTACGATGCCTTCACATATTTTAGACTTATTTTGGATGGAATCCTCTATGTATCCCTCTACAACTGCATTGGACTTCCAGCCTCCGTGGCGCTTAAGGGACAGCAGATCAGCTCCGGAATCAGCCAAAAGTGTGGCTGAAGTTCGTCGGAAACAATGACCCGTGTACAACAGGGGTTCTGGAAGTTCAAGAAATGTTGCTATTTCTCGTGGGATACTGCCAATTTTATTAGTACCCATAGGCTGTCTAACACACTTTCCATTGCGATACTGTAGAAAAAATCGATTGATTGGAGTGTTAGGCGGGCGTAAGGCTTGATATTTCTCAACAATCGTTACGTATTCCTTGCGAATGACGAAGTTGCGGTCTCTTTTTGTCTTTGTATTAGGTAAATTAATTAATAGTAAGTCATCTGAATGTTTCTCAATGTTTTTGACATTAAGTTGTGTTAGTTCATTAGTTCGACATGCTCCGTTTATTCCAATAATAAGAACAACCTGTAACGTAAAGAGTATTGTAGTAGATAAATGAATAAAATTGATATGAACGCATAATTATGCCTATCAACATCTACTAAGTATACTATTAATTGAGATTAATATACTTAAGTAGATACTGAATGTGCAACTGACTTACTTTTGCCGCCAAATATACGGAATCGGGTGCTTCGTTAAGAAACTTTTCAATATCAGATACTGTGAAAACCTTCGATTTTTTTGGTTGATGACCAGATGAGGCTCTTTTTAAAAATGCCACTAATTTAGGATAGGTATCGATATGTTTGTCTTTTTTCATCTTTATTGTTGCTTTTAGCATCGAATACGTACTCCATAGAGTGCTTGCTTTCTTGTTCTCGGATAATTCTATAAAATATGCCAGCAAAACGTTTTCTGAGAAAGTTTTGGCTCCTTTTGCTAGTCGCCACGTGTTGAACATATCGTACTGTTTTAAATACTTCTCGCGTGATTGTTGAGGGAGAAAGCTCATTTGCGCATTATTAACAGTTTCAGTCAATTCTGTTGGCGTCAAGCAAACTTCCTCGTCGCTAGAATCACTCATTTTAGTTTTTTCACTTGTTTTCAAGTTTCTTGTTTTTAATATACCTAAGGTTTAACAATGACGTGAAAAAATGCCGCGTAAAGAACCGCGTACAAAGCAAATTGAAAAAAGAACACCAAGAAGGTTCCGAGTCTGAGTTTTTAACAAATTAAAAAAAAGTTGTATGATATATTCGGCACCATAGAGGTAGCAGTAAATAGGTTTAATGTTTTTTTTAATTCACAAACTTAGTGCACACGATGTTCTAAATTCTATTTACTTTATCCTCTAGAGAATAAAAACGGCTTTTCCACTCAGATACTGAAGATTAAAAATACTCTTTCCGAGATGGTGGGATGAAAAATATATTTTCACCTCAGCACCTCAAACAAGCAAGTTTTGCTGTCAAAAAACAGTGAGCAAAATTCAATTTTGCTGCGAGCGTGAGACAAAGTAACTTTTTAATTATTTTTTTTAAATGCCGAGAGCAGTGTTGGGTCTACTCACAAAATTCTAAAGATTTGAACTTCAATTAGTTTTGTCACTTTCACTTCGATACGAAAAAAGCGAGAGAGAAACAAGTCGATTCGAAGTTTGATTTCAAAATTCCATACCTACTTATTAGGCCCAAAAAAGAAACAAACAATAAAACGTTCGGATATAGGTACATAAAACATTAAAATTGCAAATCATCTGTTAAGGTTTTATTTAAATTCTGTTTTATTTAATTTTTGGAACGAAGTTCTTAAGCGGCTTGCGGTAAGAGTGCAGTGGCAGAAATCGTCATGTGAAAAGGCGCTTGCGACTGTCTTCTTCTAATTCAAAGAGAAAGAAAGACGGAGAGAGATAGTAAGTGTGAATTTGGTCGAAATGAAAATCCAAGATGGCGGTTTCATATTTTTCATAATGGGTGTCGTTTTCATAGTTTTCAAGGGTGCCAAAGCCGATCGTGAGGTCAAAATGTAAATCCAAGATGGCGGCGGCGAAAATTTTCAAATTTTTCTTCATGGGTATCGTTTCTATGGTTTTCAAGGTTGCTAAAGCCGATAGTGAAGTCAAAAAGTAAATCCAAGATGGCCGCTGCGAAAATTGTACATTTTTCTTCATGGGTATCGTTTCTATGGTTTTCAAGGTTGCTTAAGCCGAAAGTGAAGTCAAAATAAAAATCCAAGATGGCGGCTGCGAAAATTTTCACATTTTTCGTCATGGGTGTCGTTTTCATAGTTTTCGGCGGTTCTAAAGTCGATTGTGAGGTGAAAATATAAATCCAAGATGGTGGCTGCAAAATACGAGGTGATGAAGATTATGTAAAAAAAAAAACCTTGTCCGATCCGAAAATGGGCATAAGGTACTGCAGTAACATTAAAAAACACTATTTTTTTATTATTATTGATAGTAAAAAAGTTATTGGTATTTAAAATTCATATTTTTAGTTCCAAAATTACACCAAATCCATAAAAAAAATTGCAAAGCTCATAACTTATGACTTTTAGACACCCGCTAAACGACGGCCGCCGCCCGCACCAAATGTAAAATTAGGTCAAATTCACCATTATAAAAAAATGTGGGGATTATTTTTTCTTTTTTCCTGAAAATTTCCACATAAATATACTAACAGCAGGTACGATACCTAACAACACCCTCACGGATCGGACAGGGTTTTTTTTTACATGTTGTATGTTCTCGCTGCTGAGGTGAAAAGTTGTATGTGTTACACGAGAGCAAAGTTATTTGCATCTCGTGTCTTTGAATCCCTCGCAGCGCTCAGGATTCTAACCTAGAATCACTCGCTACGCTCGTGATTCAATTATAGAATCCTTCGCTTACTCGGGATTCAAAATCAACACTCGCAGCAAAAAACGACTTTGCTCTCTTGTTGCACAAATAACTATTTCACCTCAGCACCTCAAACAAGCAGGTTTTGCTGTCAAAAAACAGTGAGCAAAATTCAATTTTGCTGCGAGCGTGAGACAAAGTAACTTTTTAATTCTTTTTTTTAAATGCCGAGAGCAGTGTTGGGTCTACTCACAATATTCTAAAGATTTGAACTTCAATTAGTTTTGTCACTTTCACTTCGATACGAAAAAAGGGAGAGAGAAACAAGCCGATTCGAAGTTCGATTTCAAAATCCCATACCTAACTACTAGGCCCAAAAAAGAAACAAACAATAAAACGTTCGGATACAGGTACATAAAATATTAAAATTGCAAATCATCTGATAAGGTTTTATTTAAATTCTGTTTTATAAAAATTTTGGAACGAAGTTTTTAAGCGGCTTGCGGTAAGAGTGCAGTGGCAGAAATCGTCACGTGAAAAGGCGCTTGCGACTGTCTTCTTCTAATTCAAAGAGAAAGAAAGACGGAGAGAGATAGTATGTGTGAATTTGGTCGAAATGTAAATCCGATGGCGGTTGCGAAAATTTTCACATTTTTCATAATGGGTGTGGGTTTTCATAGTTTTCAAGGGTGCCAAAGCCGATCGTGAGGTCAAAATGTAAATCCAAGATGGCGGCTGCGAAAATTTTCAAATTTTTCTTCATGGGTACCGTTTCTAAGGTTTTCAAGGTTGCTAAAGCCGATAGTGAAGTCAAAATGTAAATCCAAGATGGCTGCTGTGAAAATTTTCAATTTTTTCTTCATGGGTATCGTTTCTATGGTTTTCAAGGTTGCTTAATCCAAAAGTGAAGTCAAAATAAAAATCCAAGATGGCGGCTGCAAAAAATTTCACATTTTTCGTCATGGGTGTCGTTTTCATAGTTTTCGAGGGTGCTAAAGTCGATAGTGGGGTCAAAATATAAATCCAAGATGGTGACAGCAAAATACGAGGTGATGAATATTATGTAAAAAAAAATCTTGTCCGATCCGAAAATGGGCATATGGTACTGCATTAACATATAGTAAAAAAGTTATTGGTATTTAAAATTCACATTTTTATTTCCAAAATTACCCCAAATCCATAAAAAAATTGCAAAACTCATAACTTATGACTTTTAGACACCCGCTAAACGACGGCCGCCTCCCGCACCAAATGTAAAATTCGGTCAAATTCACCATTGAAAAAAAAGGTGGGGTTTTTTTTTTTTTTTCCTGAAAATTTCCACATAAATATGCTCACAGTACGATACCTTACAACACCCTCACGGATCGGACAGGGTTTTTTTTTTTACATGTTGTATGTTCTCGCTGCTGAGGTGAAAAGTTTTATGTGTTACACGAGAGCAAATTTTATTTGCATCTCGTGTCTTTGACTCCCTCGCAGCGCTCAGGATTCTAACCTAGAATCACTCGCTACGCTCGTGATTCAATTATAGAATCCTTCGCTTACTCGGGATTCAAAATCAACACTCGCAGCAAAAAACGACATTGCTCTCTTGTTGCACAAATAACTATTTCACACCACCTGTTCGAAAATGTCAAATTATATGTCAAGCAACCTTAACTTAAAGTGAGTCATTAGTGGCCGGGGGCACAGCCGGTCAATAATGTTGTACTGGATTTCATTATGACCCGCTGGTCAATAATGTGATTTGAATTTGCAATCTCCAATGCTCAGCTAAATTGGCAGTATAGTACTAACAAACACCCTTTGGTGCCAGAAAGAGGAAAGCTATTCAAAAAGTAAAATAAGCTGTCAAATTGGTAACAGCATCACTTTAAAAACGTCATCTGATTCTTTTTCACCACAACCTTCAACATCACACCATCACATTCCATCTTTCCCTGAGCCTCATGCACCACCTTCACCAACTTTCACCACCCAAAATGCTCCTCTGCAAATACAAGATTCTGAAGCATTGACGAGCAATACTCAAATAAATTCCAATTAACATCTATTAACGTACCAAATAAAAACTTAACTTTATCTTTGCACAACTGGACTAATGTCTCAAATGTTACCATTAACTTCAATTAATATGTAAGTGCATAACTAACTAGTTCTAAATATTTATTCTTACTGTTTGTTTATTTAATAAATACTTTGTTTTTCGTACTATGGCTATTATTTTCTCACAGTAGGTGTAAAAAGTAGAGTATCCTCCTCTGGGCTAAAGGTGTCTTTGCCTTGGGCTAGCTTGAATCCCTCGTTGCTTTCAGGATTCTTGTATTAACTCCCTCGCTTCGCTCGTGAGTTAAACTCTTAACTCCCTCGCTGCGCTCGGGAGTTAAATCCCGAATCCTTCATTGCGCTCGAGATTCAATATGACGCCCGTGACATAAGACACAACTTTAGCCCGTCGGTGCATAGTCTACTACACTCGAGAGCAATGAATCCGGGTCACTTAAAGAATCCTAAAAATCTCGGAAACTAAAAATGCTAGGTTAATGCAATAAATTGTATTTAATAGACAATGGTGCCGATTCTCTTGTCACAAATGCGTCTAAACTAGACTAAAAATCACCAAAATTTAGTTTACTCCGGTCAAACGATGATTTCCCATTCTGAAATAGACTAAAGTGGCACAACTTAACTATATTTTAGTTTGACAGCAATAAGATTGTACTGAGATTTTAATTTAGTGAAAATGACAATTTTGCTATTCTGAATTTGACGTTTTTCACCTAAAATTTTAATTTTCTAACTAATTCTGACCATTTTTAATCGCCACTGAAAATGGTGTGGAATATTATTAGTTGTCATGAACTAAAATTCACACGAACATCTCGACTTTTGGTGTAAAAACAGTACTGTACTGGATTTTTTTCTTTTCTTTTGCATATATCTCGAAAATGGTGTGTCCTATCGCAAAAATAATGAAAATTTCGACCCCCTTTATGAAACCCGTATACCCCTAATCCTCAACACGTGGTCATATTTTTTTTTTTTCCAATCAAAAAGTGTAAAATTCCATATAAAACACATCGAGGATGGCCCCACTGCGCGCCTCCGGCTCTAAAAAAAATCACGGGGTAGTTCAAACAAGTATGTACCACGTGGAGTCGCAATTGTCAAATTCGATTTTAGTTGTGTCAAAATATTTTTTAAATTTAAAGACTTTTTACTACAGAATAGCGTTAAGATTCTCATAGCCAAAAGTAAGGAATTTTAGTGATAGTTTAGTTAGTTTAGTCCGGTGTACAAGAGAATCGGCACCATTGTCTCCTTAAATGAAGGTATTAAAACTTCTTAGTTATTGTAAAGTTATATCATAAAAAAACAAATTTGAAAAAGGGCCACTTTCGAAGATGGAACTACGAAATTACAGCATTTGGTTTTGCTTTTGTTTGTAATCTGTCATTTATGTGGGTACATAAACCATGTTGATAGTGCTCTATATTCATTATTCAAGCTGAAATTATGTCGCTTACGCCTGAAGAATGCACCAGAATACTTACAATGCTGGAAACCGGCCGGAGTCAGCGCGATACAGCCAGGACTGTCGGTGTGTCGCTGTCAACAGTACAAAGAGTTCTCCGACGTTACGAAGAAACTGGTTCTAACCTACGCAGACCAGGAACGGGCAGAACCAGGTGTACCACAGCACGAGAAGACCGATACTTGGTGAACACCATGCTTCGAAATCGCTTTCTTACAGGAACTGAACTCACAAATCAGTTTCGACGCCTCGGAGGAAGTAACCCAAGTGCATGGACAGTAAGACGTCGGCTTGCTGAATCTAACTTAAAACCCCTTAGACCTGCAAACGGCCCTAAACTGGAGCGTGGGCATCGTATTTCAAGACTAAGATATGCCCAGAGCCACGTAAATTGGAGTATTGAAGATTGGTCAAAAGTTATGTTCTCCGACGAATCAAAATTTATGCTCTACAAGCACGATGGAAGACACAGAGTGTATCGAAGACCAGGGGAAAGATTCAAGCAAGCATGCATCGAAGAAAAAGTAGCCTACGGTGGTGGGTCTGTACTTGTGTGGGCCGGAATTTCTTCTGAAAGTCGCACAGAGCTGGTGATCATAGAAAACGGCTCTTTAACTAGCGAAAGATATGTGGAAGAAATCCTCAATGATCACGTTGGTCCATTTATGGTCAATTTAGGTGAGGATGCTATATTTATGCATGACAATGCCCGACCTCATACAGGTAGGATTGTGAATGACTACCTTCAAGAGATGAACATTACTCGTATGGAGTGGCCAGCGCGCAGCCCGGATATCAACCCGATCGAGCATGCTTGGGACGAGCTAAGCAGATGCGTAAAACAACGAAACCCTCCCCCAATCACGCTTCGTGAGCTCAAAATTGCTCTCACAGAGGAATGGGAGAATATTCCCCAAAATCGTATAAGGAACTTGGTGTACAGCATGCCAAACCGCGTAAACGCAGTAATGGAAGCACGAGGAGGCAATACGAAGTATTAAAATTCAAGAAAATCGTAATAAAGTTCAAAAGTTTCATGTTTCCTATTTTTGTTTTAAGGAGAGATCAGCAGTTTTTTTCTTTATGTAATTTTGTGTTAATAAAATGTATGGTGACTCTTTTTTTTTATTACTTTCATTTAAGGAGTATTACATTGTCTATTAAATACAATTTATTGCATTAACCTATCATTTTTAGTTTCCGAGATTTTTAACATTCTTTAAGTGACCCGGATTCATTGCTCTCGAGTGTATTTTATAGACCGTTGTTTTAGTTTGCCCTTCCTAGTATGTTAGAAATCTAGGACCCAACATCTTCTTAGATAAAGAGGTGCTTGAAACTGTAAACTCAGCAGTTTTTCTGGGCATAACAGTAGATGCCAAACTTCAGTGGGGCCAACATACCTATATCGAGCCTAGCGGGAAGGCTCAGTTCGGCCGCCTACGCCGTCAGCAAAGTAAGACAATACAGTGACGTTGATACAGCTCGGTTAGTCTATTTTAGTTATTTTCATAGCGTTATACGGTATTCAGCTGTCGGACAAAGCTGCTGATATTCAAAAATATTTGTCCTTCAAAAACTAGCTGTTCGAGAAATTTACCAGCTAGGTGCCAGTTTCTCTGAGAGATTTTTTCACGTTCAAGTTATTGGTAACCTCACAGTGGCATAACAATTCATCTTCGCCAACATCTTATATATTAGGCAAAATATACACGTATACACTAAAAACAGTGATATTCACAATGTTAACACTAGAAATACCTAAGGACAAACTACGTGCTCCCCTTTCACCAGCTGCATAAGGTTCACAACTCATTTGTTGGGCTTGGTATAACTTTTTATATCAAGCTACCCTCTTCAATGCTAGATTTGCCTTTTAATGCGTTTATAACTAAAGTAAATTCCAACCTTCGTTCAAAGGCATACTATTCTATCAACGACTACTTAAATGATAATAAAAAATAGTTGGTCGCTGTAATTACCTCAAGACAATGTTTATGTTCGTTCTCCAGAATTAGCTTACCTACTGACAGGTTATATGAGTTTATATAATTGTTTATTTTATTTGACTTTATAAGTAAAATCAAATAAACAATTATTATATTATAGTCATTTTATTTAAATTTATTGTTGACGTAATCTACTCATTACAATGTTTTTTTATGAGTTGTATTGCAATATGTGGTTAGCTAGCGACCTTCGACAATAGATCATATTATTTTTTGCCTGAACAACCGGCAGCAAGTTCGTCATGCTTCCTTAGATGTCACTGCTTGCGGTAGCGTCGGGGGTCGGGTTGCCTCCTTCCCTCAAATATGGGGAGAAAATGGCTGATCTTTGCGTTATGCTCGTGGACGGGTGCTGCTTGTGGTGACTGGTCGTCTTAATGATAATTTTGTTATTATTATTAGTGATTAATTAAATTACCTCGATGGTCCTAGTTTATCATTTATAACTTCCAGTTACAGCTATATAATATATATAAATATATATATATATATATATTATATATAGCTATATGTAAGCAGGCATGCCCTTTATGACTGCAAGCTTTTAATTAGATATTGTTTACGTTTAGTCTTTATGTTTTTTATTCCTGCCTGAGTATAGTTCTCGATGTTTTTGGTTGGTACGAGTATATTGGAGTGTGCTAGCTGACATAATTATGGCTATTAATTTAAAATTTAAATTATGTTTTGTGTTGCGTATTTTTTTTTTTTTTTTTTCTAACTGAACAGACAGCTGTGCTGCTGGGGAGTTTTTTGCGCCACTTCTTCTTTCCAGGTAAAGCACTAGGAATTGGTGAAGGGTGGGCGTTTTGGGGGACAATCTTATGTAACTTTGACGTTCAAAAAGTGCTGATTCTCAGCCAAGTTTGAATAGATGATTTTTGAATTTGAATTTATACGCAATCATTATAACAAGTTGTTACAAAACTCGGCCGCAGTCTAAACGCGGAAACGTTATCATTTTATTTGGCAACACGCTAGACGGACTTGATGCACGGTAAATGAAAAATCTCAATCTCATCGTGAAATCTTAGGTCAAGTGAGCTTGAAATGAGCTGTCATTCCACCTGACACTATTGACAGCTGACTTCACCTAAGTCTTCACGGTGAAATTTTTGCAGCCGGTTGCGAGTACTACCCACCTGACCTTTCTGAAGAACATCACCAATAAGATACCTACTACTATAATGTCGCGTCTCCTCCGGGCGTTTCCAGTCACATCTGCCCAGTAAATACCTTTGATTAGTCGCCTTTCATTCATCCTCTCAACATGACCAAACCAGCTAAGCATACTCGTTTCAGTTTTTGTCACTATATCTTATAGAAATCTGCCTAAAATTCCACTGCAGAGCAAAGGCTACTACTTAGAAACCAATACGAATCGCGAACTTGGTCGTAACGGCCAACTAGCCGCAGACCACACAATACCCCTAGACGGCCACCACGACTGGCCGGAGTCGTGGCCGTCTAGAGCGCGAGATCTCTTAATTTTCAATTGCTAATAGAGAATTAAGGCGCTTTCGAAAATAAAACAACATTCAACAACACAGGTTTGTTTTAAAAGAAAAACTTATGGTCATCTTACTTTAATAATTAAAATAATATTGTACAGCACGACATAATGTGTTTTTATTGTTATTTAGTAAATAAATTATTGTTCAATAGGTACCTACTTAATAAATAAATAATAAAATATTTGATAACGATAACCGAAATGATTGTGTTTAGTTTTTCTTTTTTCTAGTTATTTTTTTAATATACATGAATAGTGGCATTTCAATATTTTCATCGATTTTAGTACTTATGTTACAATTATTATGTTCAATTTCACCAATGAAACCGAACGCGATGAGCACATCTAAACTGTCTTCAAGAACTGTCAGTGTCAAGATTTCAAAGAAAATAATGACACTTATAGCCCTTTTAAACGTGGTTTACGTGGTCATCGCGTTCAGTTTAGTGGAATTCGCCCTAAGTGTCAATTTAACCAATATAACTGAACGCGATCAGCACAATATCTAAACTGCCTCCAAGAGAAGAAGAAAGAAAAATAGATTTATTTGTCACAGAAACACGTGCATACAAAAAAACAACAATAAAAACATAACAGAAATATTCGGCAGCTGCACGTCATGACTGTGACAAGAAGGCTTCCACTCAGCATAATGCTGTGCTATGAGGGACCCACAACACAGCGCTGATTTTCAGTGGTCACCCGAAAAATACGTACGGAAATCAAGTCTATTCTATTCTATTTTTTGTTATGGCAAGCAAAGCCGATGTCGACTATTCTGCCAATGTCTAAGTGAATTAGAAAAGCAAGTGTGTATTGTTTTATAGAAAAAATATGTATAATAAAAAATCTTCAATGATCAGTTGAACTTAATGTCCGGTAAATAGCTACTGTAAAGAGCTGTCAGTGTCAATAGTCCCAAACAATGATGACACTGACAGCTCTTGAACGCGGTTTAGATGTGCTGATCGCGTTCAGTTTTGTCGGTGAAATTCGCCTTATGAGCGATGTGTGGAAAGAGAAGACTTGTCGCGACCACGAATAAATTGGCATATAGCCAGGAAAGCGATGATATTTTTTTTATTTATTAGTTATGTGTTATGTGAAGTAGGTAGGTATCCAATTTTAGGAAAAAAGCCTACTTGTCAAAAATATGGTTTGTATGCTGAAAGATTTGTGCATTCTGAAAGAGGGCATCGTCGCAAAAAGATGTCAAATATTTCGCTGTTTTGATTAATTAGGCAATATTACTATAATATGGAAAAATGAAATATGGCAAACTAGTGAACTAAAAAATTTATTAACAAATGCAATCATTAATATCGTAACAACGTATATGTATTTAGTTTTTAATGTAAAAAAAGTATTTGGAGACTTTCCCAATGCCTTTTTACACCTAAAACGGTTACAGCATCAAATTCAGTGTTATAATTGCAATTCATTATCAATATTTTAGTTCACTAGTTAGCCATATTTCTTATTTCCATACAGTAATATTGCCAAATTAATCAAAACAGGTAAATATTTGACAGCTATTTGCGACGTTGCCAACTTTTTGGATGAACGCTCATAACGTGACTACATATTCGATTATGGATATCAACATTAAAATTAAATTCCATTTATGGTAATATTAAAAAAACTGTAACTACTTCTGATCTTAAACTGACGGGTGGGCCATCGTGTTTTAAATATGAATCGGCTATTTTAAAAAAACCTACTGTTTTTTTTTTCAAATTTCTGGTTATATTGGAAAGGTTGAACTTTGTCATTTAAGGCGCTGACAACAGAGAAACGGTAAAAGAACGGCAAAAAAATACGCCAAATCTATAAAGTTTGTGGTAGCGGGAAAAATATATGTCCATCTCGAACATATTTCTCAGAACTTGGTTGTTACCAAAACAAGTTTACAAAATAAAAACTCGATACAAATTAACGGTAAACTAACCTTTTGATTTGAGTTCTAATTAAAAATATCTGTATTAAATTGCAACGAACGTTGGTATTTTAATTAATAACATGAATGTGTTATTGGTTGTTTTTTATTTTCGATTACTCAACTCATTTTTGAATAAATCGATAATTACTTCATATTTTGCAATAAATTACAAGCGTTTTGTCATTGCGCTTCTCTTTCTTTGACAGTGAAAAAATCGAAAATGTACTGAAAAAATAAAACAGACTTCCAAAACAAAAACTCTGCAAAGTGAAAAATAACTTTGATTTCGGAACTCGGTGTCTTTCGTTTTGTATTTTCGTTTTTTTGCCACCGACTTCCGAAAACAAAGTTATTTTTCACTTATTAGTTGTGGTACCTACACAAACCCCCACAAAAATTTGAATACCACTGCCTGCTATGTAAATTACAGTGACAAGAACTAATAGAACATCGTCCACATAATACTAGGTGGGAAAAAACCCCTCATCAGATCTTGACCATATTTATATGGGACCACTTCTGAAGTATGTCCTACCAAACATAAAAAGAATCATCAAAATCAATTCATAATTGACGGAGTAATCGCGTAACAAACATAAAAAAAATACAACCGAATTGAGAACCTCCTCCTTTTTGAAGTCGCATGAAAATTGGGTTGATCGATCGGATGGGGTACTGCCGAGCCAGTCGTGGTAGTCATATGAATGATATTGTGTTCCATTCTTAAATGACAAAGTTCAACCTTTCCAATAAAACCAAAAATTTGAAAAAAAAAACAGTAGTTTTTTTTTTTATTATAGCCGATTTAAATTTAAAACACTAGATGGCCCACCTTTTATTTCGTATTTCTTAATATTGGTATCTTATTTATAATAATTGTACAAAATACATAAATGAATCATAAATATACATCTTAAAATGTAATCGCCATAGGAAGCCATGAGTTAAAATCACAAATATTTTTTAAAACTAATTTTAATATTTTTGGACATAACATTATTGACTTAGCATTATTTTTACAAAAGAAAATTAAAACTAAAAAATATATTTTATAAAATATTATTGAATTGTGATATGTATACAATTTTATTGAAAAATTACTAGGGTGGAGCGCCCAATTGTTGGCCGAGAGGTGAAATATTAAGTAAGTACCTTACTTAATTTATATTGGCATGGCATTAATATTTTTATAAATTTAGTTATTCCGTATAACTTAAAATTAGGAACTTACAAAATAAATAAATAAGTTTATATGCTTTAAATGCCAAAGAAGCTGCCATTTGTTGTAACATATTTTTGTTGTAACAATTGAATGCTCCATAAAGTAATCGGTATAATAACACAAAGGTGCAGTGACAAGTAATATTATTTCTTAAAAAATACATGAATAACTGGCAAAACTTTCGATAAATGCTTATTATACTTAGTTATATTAAGTATAATTAATTGTATTGTTGTAAACACATTACAGTGACCACCACAAAGTTATTTTGGATTTATTGTGTTTATTTACAGGTAAAGCTTAGTAATTATCGTTTCATTAATCCACCTTGCTGGCAATATCAGTCCCTATTAAGATTTTTATCAGCTTATTTTCAAATATGTTGGGATGGAAGCTGTTGTGTATTATACAGTCATGGGCTTTTCATATTAAAATATCCTAAGCTTTATTTATAGTCTGGGATCTTGACTTCTTGAGTATAATAATTATAACAAAAAATCTACATATTTTTTAAGTATCTGAATTTGTATTTTATGTATTATAAATTATGTATGTTGTGTATATCTATTGTTATTGAAAAACTAAAAAATCGCGCGTGCAGCTTTTAATTGCAACTTTTAATTTTTTATTGTTTTAGAGTCCCAAAATACACAATTTAATCATTATCTTAAAAATCTGTTTCTATTAAACTTTATTAATTGCTAAATGAATCCTTAAAACACGCCAGTAGCTCCCGATTAAGTCAGAACCGTCAAGCGCGATAAGATCAAAAGGTCAAAAACATGATTTAAAATCATCAAAATTTCAAATAATAAAACGATAAGTTTACGATAAAATCAATACGTGTATTAAAGAAAGCGATAACATCGCTGGCAATCATAATTTTATGTAAAATAAAGAATTTATGAGGTTTCAATCCTTATTTGGTTGAGAACGGTTGGTATAATAATCTGTTTTACATAATTATGAATTTGTGCTATTATCGTGCGTCGCCCACATTTTGTTAATTGAATGTTTATTATAATTATCGATGTAGATCATTATGATAATTAGTATGGAACAAGCAATTAAGTATAAGCATGTGGTTATTTATGATACAGTTATTGAGACATGTTTTTGTTTTATTAATCACGTTTTTGTTATCAGTGATGATGATCTATGATTATCATGGACGAGGTAGCGAGGTGACCAGGATCAAATGTAAGAGTCAAAATCAACGTAAAAAATAGTTGTACCAATTTTTTACGTGATTATTAAGTATATAATTTATGTATGTATAAGTGTATCTTTATGGTTAAAGGTTAACAAAAATGATATGAGTAGTACTACAACTGTTCACATAAAAAAAAATTATTTTCAAATAAAATAAAATTAGTGCAATTATGACTCATGAAAGTAATTCAATTGGTGGTTCAACCCTACTTTTAAATGTCGTATCAGTGAAAAATTAATTAAATATTTATAGTAAAGATAATTTAATATTTTTTAAAACTAAAATATACAAGTTAAATACAAATAATTAGAAGGGTTGTGGTCCTATACAACTTAAATTACAGGATTTATAAATACTAAAGCAAACTGCATTCGGTTTAAGTCTTAGTAGGGTACATATTTTTCAATTATTCAAAACTTTTATGGATAAAATGTAGCTGCTCTATGATAAATTAGTAATAAAATCTGTGTGAGATTAAAAATCTGTTTGCTGTTTTCAAGGAACACATACTTATATATGGTCAAACTAAATTAGGTAGCGAAACTAAATTGACGTGATGATACGATATCTAAGCATAATAAAAGAAAAAAATAAATTAGTTTGATGAAAAACGCAGCTAGTGTAGTCCCTTGAAACTTTTTTTGTGTTAACTACACAGACGGGCTATTAGTATCTAATCTAATAATGTCTGCAGAGTTTCGCTGAATAATTTAGTTTGACCCGGTATAGGGCAAGTCTCTACCTATTTATTTTGAAAAGTCTAGCTTATACAGCTTATCAACTCGTTTCATGTGTTTTACTTTGAAGCAGGTTTTACTACAATTTCCTGTATATTTACAACTTTGATGCTGGAGTAGAAATACTATTGAGATCAAGCTTCATTCAAACGCAGTACAATAGAGTAACAATAATTAAAAGAGTTTAACGGGCAAGTTTAATGATTTTTTTTTCTCTGTTCTATGCCGGAAATCGTTGTTGAACTTTTCTTTTTAATTGATAGAGATAGAGCAGCTGCAGTGGCTGTAAGTATCACAGAACAGATTGTATGAAGCTAGGTCTCCTGTATATTCCAGTCCCCTACAGCTGATAGTCACTGAAGGGTCACGTATGATGGTACTGTAGATGCGCTAGAGGATGTTCGTACAGCGGATAGAGAGGCTGCGGTGCATGCGTAGGGAGCGCGTGCGGTGTGGGGCCGTGCGCCGGCGCGTCGCTGTCGTCGTCTGTGGATGAATCCAGTTGCTTGTCGCCTGTGCCGCCGCTGAAAATAAAGATAATAGATATTGATTAGCATAACTATACTCGCCTTGTAATGTTCACACTGCTGGGATATAGCCTCTCTATCAGTGAGAGACAGTGGGCCATAATCCACCAGGTACGAGGGCTCAGTGCGGGTCGGCGGATGTCACAAGTCTTTAAATTTTTTGTTCAATTAATTTCGATTGTTCTCGAAAAACAGTCAATGCCATACATTTTTAATATCTATATTTCAAGTAACTGATTCATTTTATTCCCGTTTTTATCCTTTGCTACGCTCCTAAGCGGCTTGATTCTAGAGTTAAGTAGACAAAATTAATACGAAACAGTACAACGCCCACCCAGCGGCATTACCCAAAACACACCTACAACTAAAAGTTACCACGCTCCAAAACTTATTCATAAATGAAATAGGTAGTCGTACCACTCGTTCAGACCCAATGAAGGGGAAGCACATCGAGACATATCGCCGATGACAGCCAGCCCTCCAAACTTAGTAACGTGATACGTGGGGGCTCGTTTTTTTGTGTTTTGCTAGACAAACGATGAGCTGTTGTTGTTTTTGTGTGCTTTTAGAAGTTTGTAGTGTGTTTGAGAGTTGTTTAGTAAACGGGGAATTATTGTAGGTGAAACTTCTGATTTAAATTAATTACTCAAAAAGTTGTGATTGCAATCGTCCAAAGTCGCACTTAACACTAAAATTCAGAAACGATCTAGCTTCATCAGCCAATAAAAATGTGTTGTGTTGAGTTTGGAGTATACAGAAGGGGTGACGTGACGTGTATATCTTTCTCGTATCTACGATTGCAAGTCATTAAAAGTAGATGAGTTTTCAACGTAGGGCCAATAATGTTTCTAAATACCTACACTGACTGAAAGTTTACTAAGCAATTTTGATTATATCCAGCCGTGTTATACATGGTAACATGACGTGTTGTTAAAATTGACCCTACAGTGATCAATAGGGCAAAGATCTCCCTTCACCATAAACTATGGCCAAATCCATTGGCTCCCACACTACAAGAATGAAGAAGTTGCCAAGAATAAAATAATTTGACCATCTAAACACCTAACAACGATTAAAATAGCTACTAGCCACCAAATGTAGTGTTTCACTTCCCGATACCGTCTCGAATAACATATAAAATGACAAGGCTGACATACTACAATCTGGTTACAAATGAAAGCCCAGATGGTACGGAGTTCAAACGGGAATAGAACCCGGAACCGATTGCTTGGCAGCCAAACAGTATGCCGTTTGTCTCACAAAGGTCGTTTAAGTACTAATAGTGTTAATAAAAATAAATTGCGTTATCTTGTGTATTGGATTTCTGTTGTTAAAATTTATCGGCCTTGTTTTCCTACCGCTTCGAAGCAGTAGTAAGTATTATTGTTAAATATGCGTAGTTTCTTTTTCGTTTTTCATTAGAAATTCTCATATACTTGAAATAAAATAGACGTGTATTTTTTTTACTATGCTATTATCATTTGTTCGTCGCATAATTGGTGCTCCTACCCTACAACTTCATTAATCGTGACGAGTTATAAAATGCTAGGTAAATTATTTTCTTACTAAAGAGCCAATAAAAAGCTACAAAATTATATTTAAATATCTAATCTTATGAAAAAAATAGACCATTATAGTTATCACATAGGTATTCATTTAGTTAGATTAAAATTTGCGAATACGAGTACGGTACCTACTTCAGTTCCGTGAAGCACATAATTTTGTACGAAAACCGATTAATTACTTTCGACGTTGCATAATTATTGTAATTCTACTAAAAATGATTTAAAATAAACCAAACAAGTTTGCCAAAAAAAAATCGCGCCAAGACAAAGCCTTTGTACTCCACAGATAATAAAGATTGTTTTTTTTTAAGTCGGCAAAGATCCAGGTCCCGTGTCCATTGAGCCGAAAGCCTTCCACTTGATCAAATACGAACAGGGTTTAAGGTATTAGACCTTTTTGTTTGAAACCTTGGAAAAATGCTCATTTTGCTTGGTAATACAATACTTTTGTTGTTTTTGCAATAGTTTGTCTTTGACAAAAACTGTGTTACTACTGGCAGGAGCAGAAACAAACCGGGTTATTGGTTAATATGTCTACAATAGGGACGTTGACCAAATTATTTTTTTTGTCTGACTATAAATAATTAAAAAATATTGGACACGTATTTTTTTATGTAATTAAAAGATTACGGGAATACATTGAAAGAAAAGCTGCCGCAGCTTTAATGCGTTTTATCTAAATCATTTTTTATTTCTAAGCAATAAATTCTTGTCTACTTTTTTTTTTCTGTCTGGCGGACTAAATAGTTTTTGAATAATTTGAAATTTTATATAAAAAAAAACTGTTATTTGATCATGTGCAAATCATGTCACACAATTTCTATCGATTTTTGATTATCAATAATTTGTTTGATGCCGAAGTTGCAAACCGTTGAGAATGCTTGCACCAGGCTACTTGTGACCGTTATTTAAATTTTTAACATCCACTGGTAAACACGGGACTAAAGGCTCCCGCAGACTGGAGCGACGTGACTCTAGTGGAAAAATTAATATTAAAACTTCACGGGCATCATTCTACCGCGGTATCGCGTCGCGCCTGTCTGCATGAGCCTTAAGACTTCCACATTTAACCGACATGCATTATTGTCCCAATGGAGATTACGCTTACTTGAAATCACAGTCTCAGAGAGTCACAGAGAATCAGACTCCTACGTCGAAAGTTTTTAATTTTAACCAAAATCCTTATTATAGTAGAACTCAAAAGTATGGATTGCCCACAGACTACAAGACTTCTCCCAAAAAGGAAGTCGATGACCTTGCCTTCTTGGCTTTCCAGCCCGTCTGACCGTGGCGTTGGTCCCTTATGTCTGTCGCTGCCCGGGACTGAGTTTACCAATCAGCGAAAATAGGTCAATATGAAAAAAAAGAGATAAAATATTTTATTATTTGTTTTATTTTTATATTTTTTTATTATGTTTTGTGGCTTGTCTTAATTTCGATGTTATACCTCAGATGGTTGCCGAGGGCTGGCTTTTTTGTGTATCCTCAGTGGCAAGTTTTTACAAACGATACTGTAAGAGTCCGTGTTAAATAATATGTGTTTTTTTTATATTATATCTAGGTATTTTGTGCCTTAACCTAGGTTAACATTTTTTTTCTTTTCTTTCTAAAAGGAGATTTCCAATAGACGATATTTTTCTGATGAATGATATAACAGGCAGCTGATCCAACATTCCTTCCTTCAACTCCCAATTCAGGAAGTAAAACATTAAAAGCAAAATAAAATAAAAAAACTCAATTATTACAACAATACAGTTCCTAAGTACGTCCCTGTACGCTTTTAGACCGCAGATGTGAAGGTGTCAGGTTACAAATAGCTATCCCTTTCGCACTCAATGCATTGTCTCGCTCTAACTTGCGATACGTCATCGGATGGTATCCAATATAGATATTGCGTCCCACAGCTGGACAAAGTCAGATGATGGAACAGGTTGAGTATTATTCATTAGGAAATAATTAGGTATTCTTTTTTCAGGTTTTCAGAGACATAAAACATAACCTATAGGTACTTACATCTTAATTTAAGAAGAGAGTTTATCCAAAAAGTTGGCAACGTCGCAAATAGCTGTCAAATATACCTGTTTTGATTAATTTGGCAATATTACTGTATGGAAATGAGAAATATGGTTAACTAGTGAACTAGAATATTAATAATGAATTGTATAACACTGAATTTGATGTTGTAACCGTTTTAGGTGTAAAAAAGCATTTGAAAAGTTTCCAAATACTTTTTTTACATCTAAAACTAAATATTCGGTGTTACGATATTAATTATTGCATGTTTTAATCAATATTTTAGTTCTCTAGTTAGCCATATTTCTTATTTCCATACAGTAATATCGCCAAATTGATCAAAACAGCGAAATATTTGACGGCTTTTTGCGGCGTTGTCCACTTTCCGTATAAACGCTCTTTATGTCTCGAAATTAAACCTTTGAATGGTCGGCCTAAATAAGAGCTGCACCGACTGATTAATTTTGCTTGAAGTGATAAATCCAAATAGTAAATGTTTTCAGCCTAGCGAAGTAGCGACACCCTGAAGGTTTACTCTGGGACTACCATTGGGGATTGCGAATGGCACATTTGGCGAACCTAAGTCATTCGGCTCAAAAATGTAAGTACGATAACAACAGTCGAACCACACATTGCAGTCTGGCCTAAACAGAGTCCTTTTGTGGAATCCTGTTGATCCCGAGCTCGCACACCAAGAAACCAAAGGCTTGGTGGCGGGCACCGCCTCACTTTCAACTGTTTCCCGCCATTCGTAGTGAACTGACAGTTGACATTAGTGACAGCGACCTTACTGCTGACTTGCATGAGGTAGTATTTACATATCTATTAAATAGATACACTACACCTTTAATCCCTGAGGTTAGGGTGCCTATATATAAGAAATACTCTCATAGTACAATAAGCACAATCGACATGTTATTAAAACGGCTGCCATGCCAAGAGACATACTAAAATCTTACAAGACCTTAGAATGGTTGAAAGAAACTTATATCTTGGCATCAGCCAACTGCCTCGAAAGAGTTTAAAGCAGTATTTTAAAATCAATCTATTATCAACAATTAATTAATATTCATACAAAACAGATTTTGACCCGTTTATTAAAATGACACACGCCCATAAAATTAATATTCCGATATTTCTGCCGCCAAAATGACAATTGCACGGCGGCCATTTTAATCATAAACAGACTCTCCAATTAATATTTCAAACGCAAAAATTCAAATATTCGAACCATAATATTCTAAATTGGAAATTATTATAAAGTAACCGTTGGATGTACTATTTTTGCTCGTATTTTTGACTTCCAACCTTATTTCTGATGTTGTTAGGTTCGTTTTTGCTTGTAAAGGGCATTATTTCCAGGGATGTACTGTGTAGGATATCGGGTTTCGTTTCGAAGCCAGCCAAATGGATAGGCAAACGTGTACTCCCCTCTTTGTGTGTTATTGTACCTATGTATGTGTATTTGTGTACGTTGGCGGCTTTGTCGAAGAATAATTTGGGAAAATATACTTTGAAAAAGTTTTAACGATGTTTTGGCTGGGCTTTTCAGGAATGTCAATGTGACAGTGACCTGTAGGTGAATGTCTGCTTTGCTTACTCATTGACGCATTCATTGGTTTAGGTAAGTATCAATTACTGTAATTTAATCTAATCCAGCGAAGCCAACTTGTAATAATGATTTAAATAATGGCAATGAAAAGAAAAAAACACAACAAGATAGACTGTCTGTCTCATACTCTCGTCACTAAAACCGATGACCCAATTTTTATAATAATTTGCAGAGATGTAACTTAAAACTCAAGAATGAATTAACGATAAAACCGGTCAAATAACAAATTAATAAAGTTGTAATTGATACTAATGACATTCTAAGGCACTTTTGAACGTCAAAATTTACAAGAAAATAGAATGTGCCAAGCCCAAGTTATTAGACTCGTGGCCAAAAACATGGAGGAATACCTCAAAAACCAAGGGCGTCTACTACTACGCAGTGATACAGCCCGACATCCAACGGAATAAACGTGTATCGTCACTTTGTACCTCGACTGAAACTCGGACTTCATTTCAATTAAACCATTTACAGGCACTTTTGATTGTCAAGGAGTCGTTCAGTCAGAAAGGTGAAGCTAAGTAGTTGCCCATTCCAAAGCTTAGTAGGTACCTATGGCGAAGAACGGGCAAGAAACCCAGTTGTAGCCCAGTGTTCCTGAATAAGATCCATGTTCGGGACAATAGGGATGATGACAAAAAAAATGTTTTTTGGTTTTTTGTCCGTAATGTAGATTATGAAAAAATAACGTACACGTATTTTTTCTTTTTTTACGTTATCAAAAGAGAACATTGAGTTATAATGTGCCATGACGTCACTTGTATGTTGATTTTATACATAGATACTTGTGACGTATCAACCCCCACTCCCCAACTTTAATGCGTTGTATCTAAGTAATTTTTTATTAATATGATAAAGCAAAAAATACGTGTATTACACGTATTTTTTATTATCTGACTGACGTATGACGGACTGAATAGAATTTCTTTTTTTTTGACCCCGGCATCTTCCCTATTAAAGAAATTTTATGTTATACTACTGTTTTATTTCCTCGCAATCGAACTGAAAAGCAGAGTTTATAACTCGTGCACAAAACGAACCATTTTTATCCGAGACTTTTAGCAGTACGAGACGAAGGCGAGGGCTGATAGTAATGTCGAGGATAAAAATGGTTTTACTTGTTGTAAAATCTACTATTCCTTCTAGGTATTTTTTCTTGAAAAATAATGAGCTCTAAATCGAAAAGGTAGTCAGAAAGCTCGTTGCGTTTGCGTATCGAAACAAGCTGAGCTGCAAACAATTAATTGTTATTGCAATAACCGCTGACGATCGAATGTCTGGTGGAACGTCAACTCATCATAATAATATTAAGTTACAACATTCACTCGTAATGAGGTTTGGGTGTTTGTAGGTTAGTCTGTAATAAAGACATGTGTAACTATAGGTACACCCACATTTTGCCAGTTGTTCTAATAGCCAAGCCTATTGCCATCAATTGGGCACAAATCCAGACTCCTCGCGGTGGGTGTACTAAAGGCTTAACCCTTACAGATAGTGCAATCCACGACGACGCGCCCCACTCCGCGATTACTGTGCTGTAAGCTGTACTTTAGTACGGAGCGGAGCGGAGTGGGGCGCGTCGTCGTGGATTGCACTATCTATAACAGGGTACGTAAGAACAAAATCTTAAAAAGAGCTATTAAAATCGAGATTTTATAGAGATTTTACAGTCTATATGGAAAGGAATACTGTCAAATCAGAAATTAAAATGGTCACAATGATCAACATTGACTATTTGCCAAGTAACCAATGATTTTTTAAATTATCGAGAAATCTTGAGTGATATGCCAAAATCCTCGCTTATAGTGAGCTCCAATTTTACAGTTAGGACAGAACCAAGTAGATATAGGTAAAATTTATGAGCACCAAGTACTCAATTTATAATTTAAACTTATTATTATTATCTATCGAAAATAGTCGTAAATAACAATACGTAAAAGGTAAAAGCCTTCGAATTAAGCCTGAATTTCCCACGGAGTAGCAGCAAAACATTCTCCATGCTTTCTTGCTTTTCCTATAGTAAAAGCAAAAGGACTTGGAACTCCTCATTTATGTAAACATCACCGATGTACTATCGAAGAACTATGTAAGCAGTTTGAAAACAAAATCCCGTGAACACGATGACCACGTCTATTACCGCCCCGGGTCAATAACGGCCGAGCGCTGCAAGCAGAAGTAGCCCTTACGGTGTATAGACAAGAACCTCTTCGATGGTACGTTTAAGATGGCTGTCACACTGTCACCTGTATCCTATGTTTGGTTCAGCTTCCAACTTAACAAGCCAGTCTATTCTGTAAAAATTTATTCGTGAAAACTTAGGTGAAGTGAAGTGAAAGGTCATTTTACTTGATGCTGGGGAATTAAACTATTTCACAGGGTTTTTTACAGATTCGATCGGCTGATGCTACACCACTATTATTAACACTTAATAACAACACACTATGCTCATCATATCTACCGAACTATCTACCAACATAACAGAATAGTATCTATCTCAAATTGTCAAGTTATCGGCGTGTAAAATCAGCTCTTATCTAAATCTGAGCGCATCTGTTTCGGATCAGTGGTGCAGAAGTCCCGGGTTTGACCGCCCGAAATATTGGTTAAGCGTGAACGGAGTTTTGAATGTGGAAAAGAAATAGAGAGTTATTATGTTTGTTTAATTATTATTGGGAAAAGATAGATCTCTCTAATTGTGACTTGTTTTGGGTAGCTTAGAAATAATTTTGACGGCCAGGTCGCAAGCACTACTGCTGAGCATGCGGTCCTTGTTTCGATTCCCAGGTCGGGCAAAGTATTATTAGGGTTTTCCATCATGAATTGCTCAGTAGCAGCTTGGAGTCTATGGGTTCGTGTCAGGTTCAAGGGTAATTCAATATACCGTACGGGACTCTGCAACCTTTATTTTTGTTATTTACCATTTAACTATAAAAATATTCAAATTTGCTGTTTTATTATTTTCTTTACATTTATTTTTATTGAATTACTATGATAAACGCATGGAAATAGCAGTTAATGCAATTTAATCGATGTCTGTCAAAATTGTATGAGTGAGAAACTAAAGACAATTATTTTGGACGGCGGTGTAAGAAAAGGTGCTTTCGATGCAAATAGCTATCGGTAGGTAAAGGATTATTTAGTTCAAGCGTGTTCCACATCGGCAAATCTTGGTATCGGCCAACCATTCATTCTATGTAGCGTTAATCAGCGAAACGTGCTGTCGCTAAATAATGGTATAGACTAATAGTTTTTTCGTATTACCGTTCGTCGGTCAACCATGCTTTCTGAAGACAGTTATATCGTTCAAGGGTAATTCGATATACCGTACGGGACTTGATGGCAATAGGCTTGCTTTCTATTGAGGTATGAGGAACGGGGAGTAAAGTTCACCCATCCTCCATAGAAAAGAAAGGATCCTCCGGGTGTTATGTCTGATGGGCTACTGCCCATTGATTAATGTCGGAAAGTTATAATATATATTATACTAATCGCGCGGTAAACTCTGTTTGCGCGATGCAGGATTTTGTGTCTTTGATGCGTAGTTCATATGTGACGATGAAGATGCCGCACCTATTACATGAAACTTAAACATAACGGGGTTTTGTGTGTAGCTTTAGATGCTGAGGTCCACATCTACCTACCCCTTCGGGGAATCAGTCGTGATCTTCTGTGTTAATTAGGATGGGGAAGAAATAAAATCTCTAATGAATTTGACATAATTTTGGATATTTTTCTAAAAATGTGATTTGTCGTGTGCCTAACCGCATGTTTCGACATCTATTTTTGACTGAAAACGGCAATATTTTTTGCGATAGAATGGAGTGAGTGTTATTTAATTTTATTAATTTTATTTATGTGTCTGTATTTTCATAACACCAATAGTTAAGGTTCAGAAAGTCTTCTTGACTGTTAATAGAGTATAGATAGATTTCATTCTTTGGTTGCAGGAGTAAAAATATCACATACAATAAACTGTCTACGGACTGATTTATAGAAGACCTCGCAAAAATATTATGCCTGGGTAGGCATTAAATTAAAATAAACATTAACATTATATTTTGAATTGTTTTGATTATTTTTTGTACATTGTTCTCACATATAGAAGCAACAAGAATAATGTTCCCAGGATTTTGTAATATCTGTATTTAAAAGAGTGTCCTTGGAGTTTCTTGCCCGTTCCTCTCCATAGAGATCTACGTTTTGGAATGGGCAACTAGCTTCAACTTTCCGACTAACTGACCGATTATTTGACAATTCAAAAGTGCTTGTAAATGGTTTAATTGAAATAAATGCTTTGAGTTTGAAATAAAACATCGAATTATAGCAAACACGATTATGTCCTCAATGACTCACCTATCTTTGTGTTCGGCCTGCCTGTCTCGCTGTCGCCTGTTTTTGAACCAATTTGAAACCTGCAAGCATAATCAAAATAATTAATTACTCAGGTACCTACATATATAATAAATAACCACCACAGAACATAAAAATAAAGGCTAATATAGTTTTACGGACATGTATAGAGTGCCGCTAGCGACATTCTATCCCTATCAATAAAATGCGTAATAAAGATGGAAAAAGTTCGGGAGAAACGACCTCGCAGTTGGATCCTCCTTCACCACGACAACGCCTCGTCGCACACCGCCAAGCAAACCATCGACTACTTTGCGACGACAGACGTGGAATTACTGGGTCACCCGCCCTATAACCTCGACATCGCACCTTGCGATTTTTATTTATTTCCGAAAATTAAAGAAAAACTTCGATGAAAACGTTTTATGGACGCCGAGGAAGCAGTGGCTGCGTTTCAAAATGCCGTCGAAGAGAACCCTAAGGACGAGTGGGCAAAGTGCTTTTCTCAATGGTTCCATCGGATGCAGCGATGTATTGATGTAAATGGACACCATTTTGAAAAGATAATAAAACTAATAACTTGCTAGTTTGTTCAGTTTTTTATTTTCTATGAACTTTCAGTGTCACCCTCGTATAACCAAAGCTCTGTGGTGTTGTGGTTAGACCACTTGTCTCAGACCCAGAGGCCGGTTCGATTCCCAGTGGGGGCAAAATTTTCTGCTCGGTTTGGTTGGTGGTAGCTCTTGTTCTAAGCCCACCTGGCTAGCTACCACCATCTTATCTAAGTCTGTCGCCATAACAACAATGTTGTGTTTCGGCAGTTAGAGGTAAGATAGCCAGTTGAGGATTCCGGGTGAAACTCGCTTCCACCTTCGGCCTGATCATCACTTACTGAGGTGAGATGCAGGCCAAGGAGCTTCCCCGTTGTAGTTAAAATGACAGAAGGAAATATGAGAAATCGGGACTGAATACCCTGACTCCAACACACAGTGAGCAAACACTGTGATAATTGGACCGTTCTTTCTTTGTGTAAAAGGCCTTTCACTATCAGAACTTATAATTTGGAAAGATAAAGTCGTTTGGGAAGTTGTTCTACCTTGAAACAAGGAAGAAAGTGCTCTATTAAAACGCTGAAGGAAAATATCGTGAAGAAACTGTCCTAGAACCAATGATTCAAAGACATGTGATATCCGCCAACCCGCACTGGGCCCGCGTGGTGAGTTACAGCCCACTCCCTCGCATTGAGAGGAGGCTTTTTTCCCAGCAGTGGGCAAATTATAGGCTGATTATGCTTAATACATTTGAAAATCTCGGGAGTATGTACCCCGGTCCTTTGGAAAGCATACAAGGGGTCGAAGCCAACTCGCAGAGGCTGCTTAGAGAAATTTAAATGGAATGAGGCACCAACCGACGCTTATCGGGCACGCACTATGCACAAGTGCACCCAAGGAAAATCCCCAGTAATCCCTATCTTTTAAAATTCTTTTTCTGGAATAGAATGTTCCTCAGTAGCAATTGGTTGCCTTAAAGAGATCTCTCCCACGGAAATTACAGGCGATTATTATTTATATAATTAAATAAATAAATACATAGTGCGTGTGTATAGGTATATCTTCAGTAACTCTATCCGTTCAGTTTGAGGAAGCGGTGTCGAGTTGCCGGCGACCACAACCGACCGTCTGCGAACGGTGCATGCACTGCCATGAGTAACTTGCTCATGAGGGTTTTTGTGTATTATTATTTTTATATTTTGAGGTGGGCAGAGATCAAGAAGAGAAAGACTTAATAATTATATAGTGGTAGTAAAATTGTTTGATAAACTAACTGTTTTTCCGTACCCATAGGGTAAAAACGGGACCCTACTAAGACTTCGCTGTCCGTCCGTCCGTCTATCACCAGGTTGTATCTCATGAACTCATGAACCATGATAGTTAGACAGTTGAAATTTTCACAGATGATGTATTTCTGTTGCCGCTATAACAACACATACTAAAAACAGAATAAAATAAATATTTAAGGGGGGCTCCTATACAATAGACATGATTTTTTTGCCGTTTTTATAGATAGTGGTACGGAACCCTTCGTGCGCGAGTCCGACTCGCAGTTGGCCGGTTTTTTAAGTTCTAGTTCTTCTAACGCAAAGAAAATTGCATTCATTTAATTATTATAAAATTTAAAAACATAGTGGATGTGTTCCTTGGAGAAGGAGGCTGGGTTAACTCCGACCGCCGATCGAATGCGTTCCCGAAACCTCTCAGTTCAACACGATTAGGAACAAATAAAGTATATCCATAGACGAACAAAAAAAGCCGGATAGACTCTCGCTAACAAGAAACTGTGTCACTCAAGTCGGCCAGCTCACTGTACGCAGGCCAGCACGCACACATTCACACATTAGTTGATCAGCCAATAGCCACGCAAACGTCAACACTCACACACATACGTACAGCGAGCTGGCCGAGTTGAGTGACACAGTTTCTGGCTAGCGAAAATCCGTCCGAATTTTTTATTTGTCCTTGAGTATAATGTAAATTCGTAAATAATATTTTTTTTTCAACTGACATGTTGGAGGAACGCATTCTCTCAGCGGCCGGAATATAGGTGAAGAAGAAGAGGAAGAAGAAGAAGAGGAGAAGATGAAGAAGAAATATGGTTATTCTGCACAAACAAAACGCACATTCAAAGAAAAAATACACAAATACAAAAGCAGCCAAAAGCCTCGTATTCAACCAACAAATAAACGTTTGATGATCTGGACGTATTAACCACCAGTGTCAGTAAATTATAAAAAACGATGTGTAACCGCTTCTTCGAGGATCACTGACACTTCTCAAGTTCTATTTTTTATTATTCGGTCCGAGTTCTTTTACTTCTTACTTTCTCTTACCTGTCTACTGTCTCTTGTTCTATCCTAATTTTGTCAGTGAAAACTTGTAATTGGCCTTCTTTCACTAATGTTATACGCATAACCTAATCATTTTTTATTTTATTTTATTTAGTTAATAAAATAAATAAAGTAAAAAACAAATGACGTGTTAGGTGCATAGTTTCACCTGCATGATGCATAGTGTAGCCAATATTTTTCTTTCTGTATAATTTTGGTTTTTCGGCCTATACTCAGTGATCCCATGTCAGGCTTATTGCCAAAACCGTGCACAGATCCAAACTGGGCTGTTATTGAGAAATTCCTGAAAACACAATAACACTTTGACCTAAGCCGTCGCCTTTGCAATTTCTAGATGAACAATGCAACTTACTTGTACAGTAGTAAGACCCGTGGTCTCTGCTAGCTCCCTCTTCTCTCGGGGTGAAGGGTATGGGTTGTGAAGGTACCAGTCTCGGAGAACTGACCGGGACTTTTCCTGGAGAAAAGTAACAACTTTTAGTTTTAATAGTCAATGACGATTGCATTGCAACACGAACTACGCGTCACACTGACGTCACGAGAAATCCTGCTTCGATGTCCCGTCTGGTCGGAGGATCCTCCCTTTTCTATTGAGGATGAACGAACTTTACACTCTGTTCCTCTTATCTCTTTATGTGGATAAATCTGTCTTTTTTCGGGGTTGATGTACTATTAGTTTAGATTTGGGACAACAAACAGCTACGACTGTCGGGGTCTGACATCACAAAATGTAAATATCGTCCTCATCATTGATACTTTATCCTTTATTTCCTTGTACAATATATCTTACATAAACATAAACTCAAGCCGTCTTCCCATGGGTACCCCCATGGTAAGATGCTATAGACCACCACCTGCTAAGCTCCTTACATACTCCTTTTGCCTCGTTTATTACGTTCATACATTTGGTCATACACGCACGCCGGTTGCGAGTACTACGCACTTGACCTTTCTGAAGAACATTAACAATTATATTTTGATCGATATCGCTGTACCGCACCTAAGGTAAGTGCACGGCGAGACGGGGAAGCAGTGCAGACCACTCATTCGTCAACGCTCACGGCGTCCTGCCGCTCAATCGCCAACGCTGCCCACCGCCTCGCTGCGTATTCCTATTCCTAAGGCGCGTACAGCGGCACACGTCTAGGTCAAACTACGGGTCACTATATTATGTCCTCTTAGGACGTCCCTCTCGGCGTTTCCTACCTTTATATACCTTTCTTGTGGCATTGTATAGATATAATTAGCCTTGGACTTACACAGTCGCCAATTCAAGCAAATACCAATCACATATTAGATCTTAAAACCATTCGTATTTTACTGTGGGGTCTTCTCATTTAGTTTATGACCTGCTGCTTCATTCGCAAGATTCGCTTTAGCGTCTCAGTAAACACATATTCCATGGAATCTGAGACTATAACAGACGAAAATCCTTACCTTAAAACAATAGGAGGTCTCCTCCCCATCCCATATGGTCCGAGGTAGTGGGAACTTATGTCTGATGCAGTATTTGTTTATCTGTCTCTAAAATATGTTCTATTCTGGTATAGACACTTACTTTAAAACAATAAGAGGTCTCCTCGCCGTCCCATATGGTCCGAGGTAGTGGAAACTTGCGGCGCACTCGGTACTTTCCGACGGCACCCAGCGGCCTGCCTCGTAGCCTCTCTGCTTCCATATAATGTGCTGAACAATAAGGAAAATTATATTAATTTTAATGGGAATACATAACAGCACAACACTAACTGCTTAACAGCTTCTCAATTCGCCAGACTCGGGGGAGCGCCAATTGAATCCTAAAGATGATTTCTGAGAGGCTGGAGGCCGCAGTGCTTGGGAGATTCATCCAGCTTCATGTAACGAGATGACACTCTCAGACTAAATAAAAAACAAAGAGATATCCATCCCTGTCAACAGTGACGAGAAGAAGGCTTCGTAAACTATGTGTGCACTAGTGAGGCCTAATTTGATTGTAGTTTGATTGTAAATGGTTGTAAATGCGTGTGTGTGAGCGTGTATGCACAGAGTGGAGGTGAAGTTTTAGCGTAATAGTTTTCTTTCACAGTCATGACGTGCAGCTGCCGCTATTTGTGTTTTGTGCTCTTGATTATAATAAATTTAGATCTATTTTGTTTTATTTTTCTGATCATCTACTCGAATTAATTATATTTTTTTATGCACGTGTATCTGTGACAAATTAACCTATTTTTTTCATTTTCTTTTTCAAGATAGCAACATTATCTGACTGATCGAAATACCATGTCGATATTGGCAAAAGAACAAACGAGACACTCGATTATATAATTACCTCCTGTCTGTAAACAGTACCTGAAACCTTCGACTTGCTAACTTTAGAGATTAAGTTGTACCATGTGCGTGTGGTTCCCGGAAGGACAGAACCGCTCGAAGTGGCGGTGCTTGGGGGAGGCCTATGTCCAGCAGTGGACGTCTTTCGGCGGAAATGTGATGATGTGCGTGTAATTCAAACATTTCCCATATCGCCCACACTTTGCTCTGCCAATGCTAGGCAAACAATGTCAATAATTTTTACCCCGAAAATACGGCTGCATCAGAAGATTGAAGTACCTACCTATGTTTCTTTGTGTAAATCGTAGAAAGAGAATTATCATCCCTAGCTGCAACGAGTTTCACCGGATCCTAAACTCAAACTCAAATCATTTATTTCAAATATACCAATTACAGGTACTTTTGAATTGTCAAGGGGTCGATCAGTCAGAAATATGAAGCTAGTTGCCCATTCCAAAGCGTAGTAGATTCCTATGGAGAAGAACGGGCAAGAAACTCCACGGACACTCTTTTAAATCAGAATATTGTTACAAAATATTGGTTACATCATTCATGTTGAAATTATACATGTGAGAATTAAAGCTGACTCATATATCACATCGTAGAACAGTGGCGGCCCAGTGGTATTAGCCCTGACTTACGATTAGTGAGTTTGAACACAGGCAGGCACTTTGTGTATTTAATTTCATCACCACTGCTCTGAAAACGGTGAAGGAAAACATCGTCGATACCAACATATCCTAGAACCAAAAATTCGAAGACATGTGATATCCACCAACCCGCATTGGGTGGGCCCGCGTGGTAGATTATGTCCCTCTCCCTCGCACAGAGAGACGGCCTGTCCCAGCAGTGCAGCAGCAGCAGCAATGATTTCACGATCAGGGAACTCTGAAATACCAGCAATTTAATAATATAATACACAGTCTTCGTTCTCCTCACCTTTAAGCCACAGATTCTGCAGCTTGGGGTGGTTATGAGGACTGAAGGTGTGTGACTCCAGCAGGCGGTACAACTCCTTGAAGTTCCCTCTGTGGAAGGCCACCATCGCCTTCGCTTTGAGCACCGACTCGTGTGCGTGAAGCCTCTCGCACGCTGGGAGGGACCAGAGGAAGCGGCCTAGTCGCTCAATGTTACCCGCTTGTTGGAGGACCTGGGGAGAGAAAGATAGAGGTGATTATTTTGGGGAATCGGCCAGCTCTACGCCTCATGCCTCTGATAGTAGGTGGCAGGAGCACCGTTACCAATTGACAGCGATGCGGAGGGAGTTTTCGATGCCATATTTTAGTTTGTTGATAGTTTTAGTTAGGTTTTATTTTATTTAAATTTTAATAGTTTTGTTAGAAAGTCGGCTGATTATCGTGGCAACACCAAATAAAGTACGGTTAATAGTAAGCTTTATAGAATGTTATGTCTTGTCTATGTTTTCTAATAAAGTGCAATCTGTCATTAGCTGTCTGTCACAGAACACGTCGTTTTTATTTAAATATTCCCGATAAAATAAGTATATTAGTTAATTTTGTATGAAGTTTATCCAGTATACTTATATATTTTTACCCTCTTTAATAAATAAAATACTGAACAGTAGTCAGCACCGTCGATTTACCTAATTTAACGTTGAGTAAGTGAAACTGTGTTGCTATAGCTGAGCGTTCATACTGAAAGTGGGCAACGTCGCAAATAGCTGTCAAATATTTCGCTGTTTTGATTAATTTGGCATTATTACTGTATGGAAATAAGGCTAACTAATGAACTAAAATATTGATTATGAAATGTAATAATTAATATCGTAACACCGAATTTAAAGTTTTAGATGTATTAAAAGTATTTGGAACCTTTCCAAATGCCTCTTTTACACCTAAAACGGTTACAACATCAAATTCAGGGTTATAATTGCAATTCATTATTAATATTATAGTTCACTAGTTAGGCATGTTTCTTATTTAGATACAGTAGTTTTGCCAGTACAGTAATTTGCGACGTTGCCCTGAACTTTCAGTCTAAACGTTCTTAATAGTTATTTACATAATTATTTTATCTCTGGAGGTGGAAGTTTGTAATTACTTACTATAAAGTAATTAGACTGTAAGCCTTCGTAAAAAAAGACAAGCCTGCAGTGCTAAATCGGGAGTTTTCCTTAGTTACATAATTATCTCGATCCCGATCCCTAAGCAATACGAGTTGAGTTCAACGTAATTCAAACCATATTTCATTAAATCATTTTTTATGTGAAGCAGGCTGCATTTATAGCCTTAAGTATACCTAATTCCAGGTGGATTTTCAGTGACACGATCTGAATTCATAATTAGGTATTGAGTTTATAATTATGTTTATGCGTTAAATCTTCAAAACTGTTAGCAGAATGAAAAACAAAACACCGTATTTTAGACACAAACAATTTCTACTGAGACTGTTGTCATTCTCAACGGTCAAAAAAATTGGCAAAGATCCCGTGAATACCGTGCAAGCGCCATATTTATTTAGAGTACCTACATAAAGTATTGGTTTAGGCACCGGATGTCCTTGCACATGTGCGCCTGCGCAAATAGCCTGATATGGCTGTTTGTGACCACCCCCGGGCTGTTGACGGGTTGAAAACGAAAGGATATTTTTTTGGTCTCGCAAATTCTATGTTTTTTGAATTGACATAATAAAGTACCTATTTATTACAAAGATATTTTATACAAGCGATACATGTCACAGAGAGATTTATTTTTTCTAGTAAACATAGGTACCTACTGGAAGCTCAGACTAAATAAAAAACTATTACCTACGCTTAGCGCTGCGAACAATACAGTGAAGCATGCCAAAACTACACCTCACACCGCACACGCACACATTTACCACCATTTACAATCAAACTGCACCTCAGCAAGAGTACCAGTCGTGCCATTAAGGGTACACTAGTCGACGGCTCGAACTCGTTGGTGGGCGTGACTAATATGCATGCTAATTAGTCCAATTATAAATTTATTTATTTTTATTTATTTAGTATTTATTAATCTAGTTTTTATTTATATATTTATTAATTTATTTAGTGAATTAGATGCTGATTTATAACGAAAACAAGCGCATAAAATTTCAGGAACCGACCTTTGGGCGTATAGAAATTTAGGGAAAAAAACTACTGAATGTATTTAAAAAGATTTGAACTATTGAATAAATTATCTATCCCAATACAGTTTCTATTTTGCCATTTTTTTTTGCCACATTAGTTATTTATATTTACGCCCAAAGACGAGTTAAAATTAGTGTTGAAATATGAAAGTTTCTACACTCATAATCATAACTTTCAAACCAATATTTTTTTTCCAATTCTGCTTCCATAATGGGCTAGATAATGACAAGACAAATTGATATAATTTTTAGTTTTGAACGTACACCGTCAAACATACTAGTAATCACAATAAGTTACTACGATTGTATGGAAGAATGACCGACTAGCATACCCTTAAAGTTGAGACTTGACTGCGCCTCCCGCCGCTCTTTCCCCCGCCCCGATGACGCCCCGGCGGGGAAGCTACCGCTAAAGAGACCTAAATCGTCTTTTGCGCAAGTCAAACCACGTGGTGCGTCAAGTCTCGACTTTAATGGCACGATCAGTAAGAGCACACATGTTTACGAAACCGGCCTCACGTCACTGTTGACAGCGCCTCTGTCTTGGTTTTTTATTTGGGCTGAGACAGTCGGAAGTCGTTCTTTACAATGCCTTTTCCTACTCATCATCATCACTTTCCTGCGCTTAGCTCAATTTATTTAGAGTCAGCACAACATGTCTTCATCTTCCACACTTCTCTATCAGTCGTCATCTCAGTAGTCACCCCCTTTCTAGCCATATCATCTTTCACACAGCCCATCCATCGTTTCTTTGCTCTTCTGCTACTCTTATAGCCATCGACATTCACACTCAAAACTTTCCTAACGACATTTCCCTCATCCCTCCGCTTCACATGCACATACCACAAAAACCGTTTTTTAATATCCTATGCAAATATACAAAATATTCTACTCTATATTAAGCGACCATCTATTGACGAAACGCCCTTATTAAATTGCCGCGACAATTTAAATTTGGATCGTATCTACAACGCAACTCATGTAACCAAATCTGGCACAAAACTAAGTAGTATTAAGGTTCTTGCAAACAGGCGAAAACCGACAGTGTGAAGCGACTCTAATAAAACAATTTCTATGAAAACCTTACAGTAGAACAATTACCGGTGTCGCGTCGCGCCTGTTTGAGGAGTCTTTAAGCCTTTTGTTATTTTATTTCGAAAACTAAATTAATAGAATAGGCATGATGCCTGGATCAAAAAAAAATAATTCTATTTAGTCCGTCAGATAATAAAAAAATATTAGACACGTATTTTTTGATTTATCATAACTGAATAAAAAATTACTTAGATACCTACAACGCATTAAAGTTGGGGAGAGGGGGTTAATACGTCACAAGTATGTTTATCATCTAGATACATACAAGTGACGTCATGGCACATTATAACTCAATGTATCGCGTTAATCTTTAGATACTGTAAAAAAAGAAAAAATACGTGTACGTTATTTTTTCATAATCTACATTACGGACAAAAAACATTTGTTTTAGTCATCATCCCTATTCTTTCATATAAAATATAAGTCCTAAGTATACCTACGGGCTAAACCCACATTTTCACTGTTTTCGTTTTAAAAGCAAGGGCTTATTTTTCCAACTTACTTACATATCTTTTATTCATACGTGGATTCAAATTAACACCTGACAGTTTTTGAATGGAAAAGATGTCATAAATTCCAAAATATGCCTTGGATAAAGAAATCTGGCGTTAGAAATGTTTGGCCCATACCGAAAAAATTGGCTAGATTTCTTTGCAGCTGACCGTTAAAAACTAACAGAAATATTAAATATTATAAACAGAGCTGGAAGTCTTATTCACGTAACATTCAAAGCAATATCGTACCTACTCATTCTTTTTTTTTACCACAACGTGTAAGCTTTTTGCTTGCATCTCACCTGATGGTAAGTGATAATCAAGCTGAAGGTGGACGCGAGCTTCATCCGGAATCCTCAACCACAGAGGAACAGGCTATCTTACCTCTAACTGCCGAAACACAACAATGCTGTTAATATCGTTGTTATGGTGACAGCTAGACTGATAAGATGGTGGTAGCTAGCCAGGCGGACTTAGATCAAGCCCCACCACCAACTAAAATAAAGCCTAATACGCCTGCGGGGTAGTTGCGTAACACACATACAATGGCAATCGATAGCAACGCCTTTCATTTTGATAGTTCAGCCACATTCATTGCGTTATTTACATCGTTGAGCAGACGAAGTTTTGAAACCTATGAAGCAATAGATTAGAAATTTCCTTCAAAATCCTCGGATCCTCTAATTTCATAACACACATTTATCGACATGAATGTGTGTTATGAAATTAGGGTGCAGATTTACTAAACTCGGTGCAATAGGTATGGTGAGTAAAAATTTTTTTTTTGTCCGGCATATAGGACGTCTTGTTAGATTATAAAAAAAATACGTACACCCACGTATTTTTTCTTTTTTTAAGTTATCAAAAGATTACTGCTATACATTGAGTTAAAAGGTGCCATGACGTCACGAGTATGTAGATTTTATACTTACTTGTGGCGTATCAACCCTGACTCCCCAACTTTAATGCGTTTTATCTAAGTCACTATTTATTAATATGATAAAGCAAAAAATACGAGTCTAATATTTTTTTAATATCTAACTTACGGACTAAATTGAATTCCTTGTTTTTGACCCAGGCATCATCCCTATTCAGTTGCATGTGGCATACCATACTTTGAAGCCACCATAAAAGTAGCACCGTCTAGATATGCGTGCAGACACTTCTAAACGAATCTTAAATCCGATTTCAGTCAGAAATCGAATTGTATCGCAAACCGATTTCACAAAATCACGGCAAGAGTTGATTTGCGTAACCAAGTATTTGTTTATGTTTGGATAGTTTTGACCGATGCACTTACAAAGCGAATAATATTACTAGAGACGATCGAAACAGCCGGCCGGAGGCTCCGGAGCCTCTCCTGAAATCGATTTTGAAAACGATTTCTAAATTTGTTAAATTGGACATTAATTAACCGTTTGCGTAATCCAAAAACGCATGTTTAGACGACTAAGTCTTATGTTGCTTCAATTAATATTGTAATCCACGGGCAAGAAACTTGCATCGTGTAAATGGGGCTTAATAGGTAGTGCTCAAGAGAAAAAACAATAAGAAAGTCAAAGATAACGACCAAAATGAATCGAATAAAACAAAACACACCAAAAATAATACCCGGAAAACCTTAAACAACCACACCATAAGTAGTTATCAAAACTCAATGCCCTGAATCTCATTATCTACACCGGGCGCATCGCAAATTACGGTAACCGATACCAGACCATTAGGGGGTTGATCCCATTAAATTTGTGCGTAACGCCATGACGACCGGTTTATTGATGAAATGGAAAATGAAAGGTGATGGCTGTTAAAATGATAGAATTAAATGTGTGGGGGATGGTAAGGGATTATTTCAGTTTTCTAACTAATCAAATCTTTATGATATTGCGACTGTATGCCCCGAAGGGATTGGGAGAGGTGAGGTCTACGTGAATGGAGAAATGGAGTAAGAAAGAACTCATTGGCGTAAACAATACAATCAAGGATGTAGGACAAAAAAACTATTTCACAAAAAATTAAACCGACTTCCAAAAAAAACACTACAAAGTGAAAAATAACTTTGATTTCGGAAGTCGGTGTCTTGGGTTTTTTATTTCGTTTTTTTGCCACCGACTTCCGAAATCAAAGTTATTTTTCACTTTGTAGGGTTTTTTTTTGGAAGTCGGTTTTATTTTTTGTGAAAAAGTTTTTATTTTTCACTTATTAGTTGTGGTACCTACACAAAACCCCCACAACAACATGAATACCAAGTAAATTACAGTGACAGGAACTATTAGAATATCATCCACATAATATACAAGGTGTGAAAAATATGTATTATTGAAGCTAACTCAAAAACCCCTCATCAGATCTTGACCAAATTTTTATGGGACCACTTCTGAAGTATGCCCAAAAATAATCATCAAAATGAATTCATAATGTGCGGAGTAATCGCGTAAAATACATAAGTACAAAAAAAAACAACCGAATTGAGAACCTCCTCTTTTTGAAGTCGGTTGAAAAAAAAAACATACAACCGAATTGAGAACCTCCTCCTTTTTGAAGTCGGTTGAAAAGAGACACACATTTCGTCAATTGTACTACTGGCTAGGGAGCAAGCATATACCTATAACCAGCCTTTATTGTGCCCACTGCTGGGCCACTCTCTTCGAGAGGGAGTGGGCTGTAAACACCCCTCACATCAAATTAAATCATTTATGCAAACATGGGTATAGTACATAGCTGTTCATAAAAGTTCTCCATATTTCACCGTCACGAAACAACTATATAAATGGTAGTAGGTGGTGGTATATTTTAAAGGCAACATTATTATATCACTGTGGGTAATCTTAGTCTGTCCGAGTTTGACGTCATAACTATTCATTACTAAAATCATCCACAATGGTCTACAACTTCATTAATCACAAAATTATGAAACAAACCGATCCTCTATACAGACATACCTACATACTTACCACATCTCTCCCAAATTAAATTACTCAGAGGTACTCCATTGGTTCTGCGACCCCCATCTCCGGCCCTTCGCCACGCCCCTCGGTAACCGGATATCCGGGTGGAAGCCCTGTCGTCAAGGTTACCTACCCTGTTTGTTTTGTCTAACCTCCAAGTTTAGACTTCGGAGTTGGTATACTTAAAATTAGATTGAGTTTAAGGACTTTTAGGGAAGAAGTTTTATTCCTTAACTCGTTAGACTTATTACTCTACACTGGCTCACAATCACACCAAGCTTTCCGTGCATTTTCAAGATTTTCCCGCCATTCGCGGTGACTGACAGATGACATTAGTGACAGCCGCTACCTCTCTACTTGTGTGTATGACAGTGACAGTGCTTTCCTAACAACATCCCACCTCTAGATTTGTATAGCCGTCTCCTGAAATTCAAGATCCCTCTTTAAATTAATATCCCCTCCCTTTTCACATATTCCTCTCGTATTCTGCTTGTGGCGCTGATGATTTTCATTCGTCACAATAATATAAAATTATGATTGGTTTCCCCCAAATATGTCTGTATGGATGTGGTACCGTATATTTAATGTTCTAACAATTTTAGTATTTATGTAATTTTATATTTTTCTTCGTTTCAGTCTATTACCTACTAACCGTGCAAGATCTACATTGAGTTCAACTTATTTTATTTTTTAGCAATACACACTTGCGTTTCCAATTCACTTAGACATTGACCGAATAGTCGACATCGGCTTTGCTTTCCATAGCAAAAAATATAATAGAATAGTGACAGTGCTTACATACCTATCTAACATAAGTGATATCAAACAGGAACTCAGTTAACAAAATCTTGGCGGAATATCTATCGCAGACAACCGAAGGTAGTCTTGGGCAAGTTTATGGAGATCAGATGGCTGTAGCATATTCAACTGTTTCCAGAAAATGCGTAGCCAACCACAAAATTTTGATAAGTGGAAAGATAATACTTTGCATCTTTCATTTTATTGAGCTAAGGGCGATGATAACCGACTTTTAATGATTTTCGTCTAAAGGAGTAGTGTTAATGATTTGGAAAAAAATATATGTTAAATAAGAGCATTTTTCTTAATAACGTAATAAATGAATATTTTAGATTATGTTTATATTACGTAGTGAAATTATTTTTTTAAGTTATGAATAACGCGGATAAAAAACTGAGAATCTATCAATCATATTTTTCTGTAACCTTCACCATTTTAAAGATAATTTAATTATTGATCTTTTAATATTCGTGTTTTATTAAATAGATACCTTACGTTTTATGTATAATAAATTAATAATGTATCTAATTTGGGACAGCGCGCCTTGATGGACGAGTCCTATTACTGGTTGGACGTACGAAGCGTTGCTTGAGCTCAGCACAGAACACGCAAGCTAACCACTCAAGGCCACTGTCATTTAGTGGCGTCTCGAACAATCATATCTCAGTCCAGTCCCTCTGCAGTTGCACTTACCTTAAGCTCCTCAAATCCCGACTTAGGTAAACAACTGAAGACTGACGTGACCGCAAGCAACGTGGACGGATTTAGATTAACCTTAGTAGGTAGACTACCTACGTATACACTTCGCCAGTGCACATTTCATACAGAAACAATCGTAAAACGTTGCGCGACTAGGGTTATACTCATAAGTTCTTCATTTTCGTGTAGTTAGTGACAAACCTGGTGTCAGAGTTTTATGCCGCACATGGTCCTCGGACTTGGCTTCACATGCAGTCGAGAAATATCTCTCAGGCATTTTTCAGGCAGTTTCCTCACGTTGTTTTCCTTCACCGTTTTTGAAGGAAGTCATAATTATACAATACGCAAATAAATCCGAAGAGTCAGAGGTGCGTGCGCCTTGAGTTCGAACTCCAGACCTATGAATTGGCAGTCCGACGGTCACACCACCAGACTATTTATCACTGCTAGCATACTTAAGCCCGTATTACAGAAAGCCTCGCTCAAAACTCAAGCATTGTGATTGGTTGAAACTAGTTTTAAGTAATGCTTGAGTCTTGAGTGAGGTTCTGTAATACAGGCCTTAGACTTATAAGTGATGGTGGTTAAGTCTAGATTCATCATGAACTGTAAGTGATTTTAGTAAAGGAAGGAGTTGAATACAAGGTAGAGTAGCACTAACAGTAGCAATGACTTTCATTTTGACAGTTCAACAACATTCAATGCGTTATTTGACGGCACGGTTGGCACAGTGGTTTAAGCAATTGGCTGCTGCACTGCGTGTTGCGGGTTCAATTCCCGCACGGAACGAATATTTGTATGACCTACAAGTAGTTGTTCCGGGTCTGGCTGTTTGTGTATGTGAGTTTAAATGTTTGTAAATGCACCCACGATACAGAAGAAATTCCTAGTGTGGGTTTAAAAAAAAAGAAAGATTATACATAAAACAAAAAGTATTTTAAAAACACGTATACTAAAAGATCAATAATCAAATTATCTTTAAAATGGTGAAGGTTTCAGAAAAATACGCATGATAAATTTTGTGTGATTCTCAGTTTTTTATCCGCGTTAGACATAACTTTACAAATTTATTTCACTATGTGATATAAACATAATCTAAAATATTAAGTTACTAAGAAATTGCTCTAACTTAACATATATTTTTTCCAAATCATTAACACTACTCATCGTTTAGACGTGATCTTCAGTATAAAATAATTAAAAGTAGTATCGTCGCCTTAAATCATTTTTTTTTACAAAATAATGTCTTAGCCCTAAGTAAATTAAAACCTAACGCATTATGTACGGTCTTTTACTCTTTATAAATCGCTTACGTTTCTATTAGTGGACCTACTTATTTTGCTGTTCTCAGAATGCTTACCCTGCCTCTTAGTACGAACTCAAAACATTGTAAGCAGTCAATTGTTTTCAGTTATTTGTTTACTGAAGCAAGATTTATTGATACGTGAATATGGGGAGTAAGCAGTTTCTTTTTATAGATTATAATACTTTAGTATTATAATATTCAAGGGGAATGGTGCTGATAGCCGAAATACAGGCTATGCCAAGTTCGGCTACAGACGCTAATCTCTTTCATTTAAATGAAATTGTTGCCACATTATAAAGTAGTAGTAGTAGTAGTAGTAGTTTTTTGGAAATAAACTACATCGTCTATAGAAACAAGGCTCATTTGAAATTATATATTTCATTTCATTTATTACGGATCATACATAAAAAGTAAGTAGGTACATGGTAAATGGCAGACTTCTACCGTAGGTAGGTACTATTTTATATATTATGCTATTCTGCACCCGTAAGGCGTAACGAACTTTCAGTCACAATCTGAGAGCTTTTAAGGATATTTGTAATTCATTGCTTCATAGGTTTCATAAATTCGTCTGCTCAACAACATAAAAAAACAATTAAAGTGGCTGAACGTGTGTCATTATGAAATAAATTGCATTCAATTGTCATGTTATGTGTGTTACGCAATAGGGATGATGACTAAAAAAATGTTTTTTGTCCGTAATGTAGATTATGAAAAAATAACGTACACGTATTTTTTCTTTTTTTACGTTATTAAAAGATTACGGCGATAAATTGAGTTATAATGTATATATAACGTATCAACCCCCACTCCCCAACTTTAATGCGTTGTATCTAAGTAATTTTTCATTACTAAGATAAAGCAAAAAATACGTGTCTAATATCTTTTTATTATCTGACTGACGGACTAAATAGAATTTCTTTTTTTTGACCCAGGCATCATCCCTATTACCCCGCTGGAGTGGCTAGAAATATCTCAACAAAAAATAGAAATATCTCAACAAATTAACTCAATAGAAAATAATACTCAGCTATTTTAGTTAGAGCGTGTAAAATTGATGTTACCTTAAAACTAGAGTCCAACCGTTCGCCCTAAAACGAAAACATATTTTTTGGGTTTTCGATAGGTTTTTCGTTGGTAAAAGAAATGCAGTGTCGGTATTTTAATAATTATATTTAACCGTTTAAACTAAAGGCTTGAGCAGTGTCGCGACGCGACTCGAACAATACAATTTCTTAGAAAACTTCAGGGTATAACAATAACCGGTGTCGCGTCGCGCTAGTCTGAACGAAGCTTTAAATCACACGAAACTTTGTACTTTTCTCAAAGTCATAATTGTTAACTTATCGCATATAACATCATAACATCACACCAGTATTCCCCGAAGGGTTAGGCAGAGGTGTACCTACAGTACACCCACATTTCGCCAGTTATTTTTAAGTCTCATGGAATAGGGGTGAGCCATGTAAAGCCATAATTATTTATAATCAAACATCTGATAGTATATGATATTAAATGCGACAAAAACATCATTTTCAGTTAATATGTACTTTTAAGTTGTTGTGAAAGCTAGATTGATTTACTTTGATTGACAGGCCGAAAACGAAAATTTACGAAAATGGACGAAATTTGTCGAAAACCGAAAACGTAATTCGGTCGGACTCAAACGCATCAAGATTTTGGTAATCAACACATTGGAGCCTTATTATAACTACCAATTATCTATGCTGTGCTTTTGAATTAATTGGGTATAATTCCAAACTCTGTTTTGCGTCAGTCTAGCATTGCCTACATCGAGACCTTAGGTCTCCGTGTAAGTAAATCTTCAGTACTCAGAAAGTACGAACCTACCGTATGGGATCCCTTTGACCAATAAGCCCGACGTATTATGGGAAGTTCAATTCAAGTCCGTTCATATAGAGTTCAGAGTCCGGATTTCTGCTCGGAAATTCCGTATTGTCTCGGGCTCTCTATTATCCCTTCAATAGGTTGAAACGTGGCCAATTTCAGCCAGTGCGTACACGAACGTTAACATAACGAAAATACGCGAGGTTATATGCGTCCATCATAAAAACACGTAGTTACGTAAACAAAACAAATGAATTCCACTGCCCGCGTTTAGTGGAATGTTTTCCAAAAAAATAGCCACTGAAGTTTTCTGTAAGATTCAGAAATATTTAATATTCGGCTCAGATTAAATATGACAACGCGGTGGTACTCAATCGTAGCAAGTCAAATTATGTTCCCGAAAGTGTCATACTTTCGGGAACATAATTTAACTAGCTACGATTGACTACCACCGCGTCTGAGCAAAAAATTTCGGAATAAACGGAATACTACCGAGATTGCTTTCATCAGTTCAGACTTTGTCCCAAGCTTTAGTGGTAAATGACTGTTGAGTCCCGCCCCAAGACGTCGAACATGAATAAACTCATATTATTTAGTGAAACATATTATCTTTTTAGTACTTATTAAAATTTTCTTAATATAATTTAACTATCACCAATTATAATTTTATTTGCTTTTTAAGTTATTGAATAAAGCTTACCTCGCAAACACACGCCACTTGCTCCTGTGTGAAGCCGAAACTCGGCAGGGGAGCATCTCTAGGGGGGCTCGACTCCCGCTGACCCCATTCGGGGCCCCCCAACATGTCCAAATGCTCGTCTCCAGCCACTTTGACACAGTTTCACACCAATTTATTCGAAAAACCACCAAAAATGGCTGTCAACCACCACAGTTCACAATAATTCACAAAATGTCATTCACTTTCCCGCGCTTTCACAATTATTTTTTAATGTGTGTTTTTTTTCAACGAGAACAACAGTGCGTTCAAAATTCGAGTGTTTGCACTCCAGCTGTTTTTTGAAAATACTTTAAACGGTAAATAAACATAAAAAGGCGGCAGTCCCAAGAATGTTTAAACAAAAGCGATCACCTTTTAAACGTCGATTACTTATTTGTGTTCCGATTTCGAAAATGGCCTGAAGTTTGTTTATGAATACGAGTGAGTTGTATTTAGAGTCAACTTTTTTAAATTTTATTTTTGAATCACTCCCAGTCTCTGTCTGGATAGAGTCCGTTTACACCATGCGTTGTTTTTGTTTCAGATAAATGCTTTTAAAAATATTATTTGGTTGATGTATTTCACTCCGTTATTGGTTTTCTCTTCTTTTTCATTTTACTTTAATTACTGCAGACGGGCGCTGCCTTCACCTGTAACAACAGAAAGTAATTTTAAATAATGTTGCATTTAAGCAAAAAGAAATACTATAAAAATGAAATGCATTTCATGATATTATTCTGTAAAAATGAAGGGTTCATAACTACAAAAATATATTGCTAGCGAAGGTATGTATTAACAAAATAAATGAGTGACGTTAATACTAAGAAATAAAAATAAGGGCATTTTGAAACGGATCAACATCATCCTTTTTTGCCGAAGAAAATTAAAAACACATCGTTAGGAAATAATTGAGAATAAACACAAACGCAAAGCTCTTACATACATTTTTTATCAATTCTTCATAAAATTGTAGTAGAAAATTCAAAACCTTGAACTTTCTACCGCATTAGATCAGCTGACGAAATTCCGTTAATTAATATTACTGATACACATGAATATAGCAACAAAGAAACTTACACATACCTATAACTTAGTGCCTGGTGTGCGTTATAAGAGCCTACCTAAACTTCCGGCGCACGCTGCCCAGACGTACTAAACTTGCTGACTGGTAATCTCTTTGCCACTATACTTTAAGTACCTACTGTATGTCGTAAAGCTCGTATTTATAAGGGAAACAAAGATGAAATTTCCAAAGATTTTTAGTGCTATTAATGCTTCATTATGTGTGAATAAATAGTCTTTCTAACTACATGATATGTGTATTCCAAATTATATCTGTTCCATTAACCTAGCATAAGGATAGCATAATCAGCCTATATTACCACTGCAGAGACCCATGCCTCCTTGCTCTGAGAGGGAGTGGGCTGTTACCTAACACGCGGGTCCAGTAACCCATTAACCTATAGTTGGTAAACTAATAAATATCGTAGTCTTTAAAACACTACATTTACTAAGAACAATACTATACTAAACCATGCTGCACTACTTAACTTAAGGTAGAGCCGTACATATTTCCATAGTCAGTCTCTGGCTGCTACCATCTAGGCTTAAATAAACGTGATTTATTGGCTGCAAACCACACTATCTTAAGATAATCTTTAACAAGTTACGGTAGTTCATTAATAATTATGAGAATTAGGGAAGGGCAGAGAATTGACCCATGTGGAACTCCCACCGTTTCTGTGATGAGCTCTTATTGATAGAGATGTTTAGAGGTTTTATCTTAAGTGTTTTTATTTGAATTAGAAATTAAGCTTTGGGATTCAGCTTTGCTTATACACTGCTGCCAAATTTAACTTGAACTAGAGTGGTCTGCGGAGAGGCAGTAGAGCTGCAATTTGGCATAGGCCTGTCCGCTGTCCAGCAGTTACATCTGATGAGCTAGGGCTAAGGCGGTTGATAGGACCGAAGACAGCTTTAGTATCGAATTGCTTGCTTTAATTTTGAACTTATTTTCCTGTAATAAATAATGACAAAAGATCCACTGAGTCTCGCGTCAAGTTAGTTTATGATAATTATGGTGAGGAGACAAAACTCGGGACTGTCTCCTAATAATATCTATAATTATTGTTAAACAAAAACATTTTCTTAGGATAAAACGTTTATTTCTAAAAAATAATCTACGTAATCAAATAATTTACAATGAATTCATTCCTCTCATAAAAACCTCCAGTGTCAACCACATTAAATCAATTTCTCATCGCAATCACCCACAAAATCTTTTGAAAGGAGGCTCCACCATCAATTTTCCATATTTTTATCACCAAAAAACATACCATCACGTACTTTGAAGCATTACTAAGATTCAATGGCGCGACAACGTAAGATTTAGTACAAAATTCTATAAAACAATCCAAAATTTTGTGTTACAAAGTCTAAACTACTCTTAAAAGACAAAGCTTGCATATATTTCTGTCTCTTTCTCCTTTATTGGTGTAATAAAGCTTGAGAGAGACGCAGGAGGGTCGTCAGGGGGCACGATGTTAAATGTTTGGTGTTTTAAGTAATTTTTATCATCGACACGATCGCAAGGGAGGCCTCCTTGATATATGGAGTTGACGGGTTAACAGTGATGTACATTTATTGTCGATGGTTCTGGTTTTTTTTCCTGTTTGTGCCAGTTCTTGTTTTAGCGAATGAATTGTGTCATAGAGACGATGAGACATTTTTAGTTGTTCTACCTTCGTTTTTTGTAGTTTTTTTCTCTCTAGAGTTCATTAACACTGGTCGACAAACGTTATTTCGTATTTAGAAGTAGTATATAACCTCATTTTCGCCCATCAATCCATAGAAATTAGTTAGTGCTACAATTGTTTTCTACACAAAACAGCTGTGACTGTGATCTTTCATGCGAATAATAATCGGGCAGCTTTAGAATTTTCTAAATTTAATAGGGTCACTTTGGGAAAAACATCGGACGTCACAAAACGTTCGAGACAATCCGAAACGTCTTCAAAAATAATTTAAATTTAGAATCATTGAAGAAATTTAGGTTGCGTTTTGTATTTACATTGTAACGTATTTGGATGCGTTCCAAATGATTCTATTCGTCAACTCGAAAACTTAAAATACTCATATTCCTATACATATTTCTTAATAGTACGCAAAATATATTCAGAGACAAAAATAATGTTGTTTTTCTATGTCATTTAAATATTTAAAACTTGTCATAGTTAATTCCTTTTAGTTTTGATTTAATTCCGTAAGCTCTTTTATCATGATCAAAAACATAGCGATCGTTATCAGAATGACATGAACAAGGTTCATTATATTTTAAATGAAAATTAACTTATAAAATGCAAACGAGATATGATAACAATCTCTACAGATGATCTAAAGTTAAGCTTACTTATATAAACAAAAATAGATAAATGATTATAAAATAACGCATATTTTATCATAATGAGTTTATACCTCTTTAATTTTGCAAGCAGAAATATTTCCGAGAAGAGATACACAGTGCTAGAGACGTTCCCTCATAAACAAACGATAAAACTGTAATTCTCCAATTAAAATTCCCTTACCCCGGTTTGTAGGCGCCACTACACAATATTTTATATTAATAACGACAATCGACATCGCGGACCGCATCACTATTACCCCACGTGGTGTCCGCGATCCTTATCGTACAACACCAGCTGTAAAACGCAAGATTTATCGATATTTTACCACTCCACGATAGTCGAACAAATCACGGCACTATTTAGCGATTTGATTTTTCGATATACCAATTATTCGGTCGTGATTTTTGTCGACTGATTTTGTCGAAGATAAAGTTCTGTTTTGACCGATTTCGTTCTGATAAAATGTCTGAATTCATTAATTGGTTATTTTAGATAACGTTTAAATGGGAATGTTGGTCAAAGTTTTAGTTAGTTATCAGACTGAAGGCTAAAAAAAAAGTTAGAGATACAGAAATATTATAAAAATCTTAAAAAAATAAAAATGTTAGATACTTACATATGCTCTGTCTTTCATTTAAATTCTGATGCAAAATAAGAAGTTAAAATAATTCTCTTTCATTAACCTTTCGAATCAGCCAATTAATCTTAACGATACGTGATTAAATAAACTATAAATTCTCTAAGTTTTTGATAAAAGAAGAGTTGTTTTTTTCTCAAATTTTAGTTTCGAATGTTGCAAAACTAGAAATTTAGACCAACGCACAGCTAAATCTAATTTTATTCGTAATCAATATACAATGAACTGGCGAGGTTTCAAAATTAGCTTTTAACTCCCGAACATAACCAAAAATCATTTCATTTGACTAAGTAGGCCGAAAAACCGGACCAAACATAGACAGACAGTTTCACATAAAAACTAACTGTATACAAAATACGGATACACTCCGAAATTAACGTACACTAACGTGATAACTACTCCCCTTAAATTAAAATTAAAAAGCCTTAAAATCTCCAACTGCCTTCGCCCATTTGACAAAACTATCAATTAACAAAACGATCCAACACAGCGTTCAAATAGGCCTAACTCAATTGAACCCAGATTTTATCGAGGGCCCATAAAATGGTACTTTTATGTTCCAAGACCTGCAGGAGGTTAATTAATGGCCATGTAAGACCATATTACACCACGACTTACGAGCGAGCGTTTATAATAAACTTAGGAACATTCGTAACATATGTTTTTAGGATAATATTATTGAAAATTTTAATTAATTGCCCGATAAAACTCAGTTTGATGGTTTTACGGAGATCTCCATCTTTTTTTTTGTCCTTCGAAGTTCGAAATCGTGAGTTTGAAAAAAGAACGAGGTTCAAATGTATCGAGGGATAGTATCAAAGTGACACGTCATAGTTTTTAAGAGTAATAAAGAGTTTTAGTAAAAAGGTTTTCGTCGTTCCGAAGACAACTTGTGGGTATTTTACAAAAGGTGGCAAGCAATAATTGTGGCAAGGGTCACATCAGGAAATAGTAGCATAAGCATCTTCTTGTCTGCTCAAAACAACAACTCTTACATGATTGGCTATCATTATTTCGGGCAACCAATCACAAAATCCAACTTTGACAGTTCTGTAACTTTTGTTTAGGACTTTTTTAATTGCAATGCGTATGACAGTCCCATCGTATCCTAAATACTTAGGTACTTACTTCTACAGATTTTATTTGGGCCATGAACCTGAATAGACTCTCGACATCATCTGAGACCTGCTCAAGCTTTCAGTACACAGCATATAAACTGTATTACTTCTTTATTCAGTAAGATCTTCACTTCAATACACAACATGGTTTATTCCTTTTCAAAAATTATGACCGAGACACCAAACCTTTTTTCCATGACCTTTACAACGATTAAGTTACAAAATACATTTTATTGCTTGAGGAACACTTCTATAATTTCATATGAGCCATTTATCGGCCTCGCCGTGTGGTCCCGACTTCGAAAGGGCCACCCTATCACTTCTCAACGAGTTAAAGGAGTAATGTTTTATACCAAGGATAAGAATGGAAACACTCAAAAGTAGTATAAACTTTTGTGTTGAATAGTTTCGCCAGTGAGCAAAGCTGGTAGTGGGACTGTCTGCATAGGTTGCGTCGGAAACACTTCTATATCAATTGTTGAGTCAGCCATATTTGTTATTTGTTTAATTAAAAACATAGACGTTTACAAAAATGGTGCGTTACATCTTGGAAGAACGATTATTAATAGTGAAAACCCATTATATAAAACAATGGTGAAAACTGACGATGAATTCTACAACAAAATCATCTTTAGTGACGCGGTTCCTTTCCACCTCAACGGTTTCGTTAACAAGCAGAATTCACGGATCTGGGGTGGTGAAAATCCACACATTCCTTTCAAGAACTTCCGTTATATCCTCAAAAAGCGATAGTTTGTGCCATGGCAGGAGGGATTATCAGACCGTACTTTATTGAAACTGATGAAAAATTTACTGCAGCATTTCGTCAAAAGTGTGCATTCCTGCCAACAAAGCACCGGTGGACATTTAACAGATATTTTGTTTCATGTATTAATGTCATTACTATCTCTATACTCGTACATATTAAGAAAAAAATGTAAATAAAATATTTAATTAATATTCAACCTATTTTTAAAATTCAAGTTCTTACTTAGGTACTGAGACAGCCTTTATAAACATTATTATAAATTAAAGTCGCTTTAAGTGTCTGTCTGTCTGTGTCACCACGTTGTTCTCCTAAACTCCGCAATGGATTTTGATGGGATTTTTCACCATTATTTAGAGAATTTATTCCGGAAGGTACAATACATTATAGGATTTTAGTGCCCCATTCTTCTTCCCAAACGCGATTACTGCACTGTATAAGCTGTACCGATAAGGAAGGTGGGGCGCGTCTTCATGGATGGCACTATCTATATAAACTTACATACAATAAAGAAACCTAGGTATATGTTTTCGCAAAAACCGTGCGACTGATCAAGAAGGAATCAAAGACGGGTCGCTAGTTACCTACCTACTCATAGTGTTATCGTATCATCGGTGCTCTTATAGCAAGGACCATGAACGAACGATGGTCTACATTAGCTCTAAACTGGAGTACCTGAGAGTCAAAGCCAGCCCTTTACCACAGTATAAATAAGTAACAGTATTATGTCTTCATAGAAAACGATCAAAATGACGCACTCAAATCTCAGTGTATAATCATTGATCAGTATGCAACAGTCTCGAGTGCACGGCAGTTACGCACGGATGCGGAAAATTTATCTACCGGCCGTAGGTAATTATTTCAAGGTCACTGCTGACACATAATACGAGTACCTACTGGTACTTTACCCAGCAGTTTGTTAATACAGACAGACAGCAACATTCTCGTAGGACAATTTTGACTTAAAGGTCGTCCTTAGACGTCCCGCAGCTTATTTTATCCTGTCTATTTGAGTACAAGATCGAGCAAATCGATCATCTGCCTAGGCGTTTCGAGATTCGACTCATCCAAACTGACTTGAGTACAGACGCCAGCACATCAACCTACTACAATCTGTCAAATTTCTTTAATAGATTTTCAACTTTATCACTAAAGCTTATGGTTTAAAGTTGATTGGTAAAATTTGACAGTTTCGGGTAGGTTGATGTGCTAGCGTCTGGACAGTTCCCTGATGTGGCACATAGACTACCTACATCAGTTTTAGAAAAAGTTATTTCTTTGTTGATGATAGTAATATGATCGAAGGTAATATGTCACTCATACCTTGTGTGCCAGTTATGTCTACAACTCTAAATCATTATGTGCCTAATTAACAGCCAGGTGCTTTTAGAGTTTTAGCAAATGACTATAAAGGTTACTTATAATGTTTGGGCCCAGTTGGTGACCAAATGCATTGCGGCGTCAGAGGGATATAGATCGTCAAGGGTCGATCGGACAATTGGGTTACTCTAGCAGACGGGACAAAGTCTGTTCAGTAGCACTGCACTCGTACTGGATGTTGGGTGAATCATTGGAGCAAAAGATTCTCACATAGACATGATGAACGACAGAGATGACAGAGCCGCAGTATTGGGTAGTGTCGACTATGACTTGTTTTGAAGCCAGTAGTATAAAAAAAAAAACTTAAATAATAAATTTCAAATAAAATTCTCTTTTCTTTTAAACCAATTCTTATCTATTCTAAAAAAAAAGAAGCCAGTGAAGGAATGTTTAAGAATTTTATCAAAAATTTGTGAGAATTCATAATATCTTTAAATCGTGTATCGTTAAGATCGATTGGCCGATTCGAAAAGTTAACGCCAAAGAGTTATTTTAAGTTCTTATTTTATTTCTGACAGTGTTTTGCTAAAACTATATATAATGTGCTTGTTAACAGCCAGGTGCTTGCAGTCACGTAGATACGTGACAACACGAGAGAAAAACATACTAACAAACATGTACCTATTAAAAATTAAAACATCACACTGCAGTCTCATGTCTGCCAAACACAAATGAGTCATAGAATTGGGAGCATTTGGCAACTCCCTTTAGTACTGACCATCGTTTGTAAAGCTGTAGGAGAGGCCGATGATCTTAATTACTGTGACAGGGTGCTAATTAAGATGACATAACATAACATTGTGCCTGTATTTCCCGAAGGGGTAGGCTGAGGAGTTTTGAGCAGCCTCATTTCGCCAAGGGACGAGGCCGCCATCAGTATCGGACACGAGCTGACTCCTGAGAGCCTAGACAAAGGGACATTCTATCAGTGATAACCATAGATGTATTATATCCATGGGCGAAATGTCAAAAATATATGGACTGACATAAGCTACCGAAAATCTACTATGTCAATGCCGTTGTCATCGTTGTACACAACATACTTACGAACCGCTTTGAAATCGATTGCCATTTGTCTGGGCTAGCAGGCAGGGAGGTACCTACCTACCATTTTGTTGTTCAAAGTAAACTAGAGCAGCTATTACAAACTAAAAGCCGTGTACGCACGAACGTACAAGATCGTGGCGAACACGAACATCAAACACTGTGTTCGTCAAAATTTTTCGTGGCGATCCAATTTCAAATCCATGGCTACTAAAGAGAGTGGGTTGACCGCGAACTGTGTTCGTATGATGTTCGTGTTCGCTTTGCTAATTTACGTCCATGCGTACGAACCAAATGTTCCGTGTTCGATGTTCGTCTTCGCTATATTTTGTAAGTTCGTGCGTACACGGCTGAAGATGTGACCCGTGGATATCAAAATAATGTGACAACCGCGGTGTATGCGTATTCAGATAGTACCTACCACTGAGAAGTTTGCGGTCCTGGACAACAACATATTGCACAACATTTATGTTACCGGTGTCTAGTGTAGTTTACATTGCACCTCAATGGTATCTACTGAGAATTTACTAATGGTAAAACTCCAGTTACACTTATCCCGAATCGGAAAGAGAACCAAAGATTCCACGGTCAGCAGTCACACTTGCGACTAAACCAACGATGCAATAGTTATTTAGAATGAGTCATCGTTAAAATAATCAGTTTGTAAAAAATGTCAATCAATGATGATTCATTGGAAATATGGGGCCATGTGTTTTATGAAAAACATAGGCCCTTTGCTGCTGAAAACGTTATTCGTTTTAGAATACGTAACTGATTAAATACAGTACGTAAGACTGAAGTTGGACTCACAGAAATGCGGCAAGTAACTACGACGGTACGGATCTGCCACACAACTAATCTCCAATAGGGTCGGTGTGCGTTTGCAATCAAATGGAATAACAAATGCAATAGTGTTTAAATAATTAATCACTGGTGCCAATATTATTTGTCTACATTACAATCAATGTAGTTTTCTAATTAATGTTTTAATTATTGTATCTACGCAGCATTGTTTCTGGGCTATTATGACAGAAAATGGATGACCTGAATATGTTTATTGGTTTAAATTCCGCATGTAGAGAGCTTTAAGTGCTGTTTTTAGAAATTCTCATAGATGGATACCCTTGACCTAGGTTAGGTGATAGAACATTGTCTGGCTTCTACTAATTAAAAACATTTTATTTCGGCCGCCAAGAGATAGCGTTCCTGCAGGAACGCATAATATGTCACCTGTCAGTTGAGTACCAAGGATATGTACGTAGTTTATACTATATGTGTTCCCAATGTGTCCAACTGAGAGTTTGCAGGAACGTATTCTCTCGGCGACCGGATTTGAGGTGGCCGTCCTCACATAATGAAGGAGAGAGTCTTCTGAATCTCCTGTAAAACGCGCGTGTGTTCAGTTCAACATATTCTAGTTTTTTATAATCATTCGTTTTCTTATTTTTCAGCTACGTATTCTTCTTTCGTGTCAGCACAAATAAAACATAAAAAAACAATGCCGAGTTAAAAAGATTTGAGTCAGAAAAATGAGGCAAACTGTGGTGGTAATTCACTCTAATCATCTGTTACACGTGAACGCTCTATATATCCCGTCAACTTATCTTATTTCTGCAGAATGATAACCTGTGTTTCTGCAAGTTCAGCAGTCATCACTTACTTTGAATACAGCGCTGCAATATTTACGCCTAAGTTGCTATGTCATGTGCAGTTGACATATCTATTAGCAGACCAGACACTATCAGTAATAATGACATCAATATTACTGTCATTCCTTCCAGTATTGACGTATAACTATTAAAATATTTGGATCACATCATCATTCCAACCACCACACTATCATTAGTAATGACAATACTTGAATGTAATGTCGTTATTAATGATAGTGTCTGGTCCACTTAAGTATATTTCTTGAAAATATTTTTAGATGTATTATTTTAAACTAGCGTATTTCTATGCTTACCACAAAACCACTGATGGCAGGGTGGCTGCCAAAAACATAGGTACCATTAATGACGAAATTAATACGTTTAGTCACCAAACTATAGTGATAAGATTCTTATCTTGAAGCTCCTATGTTCTTGCTTGGATTCCGGTAGCTTTTATCGTGTTTTCCTTTCTTTTTTTTTAGGTTTGGAGAAAATTGGAGAACCCAGTAAGATGATTAGCATCGGAATATTTTCATTGCGTTTTACTAAGACCTCTTCATATTATACTCTTTTATAATATGATGACATCAACATCAAATCATTGGAGTTACATCCCAATTCCTCAAACAAATCCATGAAAATTAATAGACCGATATGCGTTAACGGCCATCTGTCACGGTCAATTTTATCCAGAACCGATAAAATTAACCGAAATTAAAATATTACTTAAACAGAAGAACAAAGATTCTCTATGAAGTTTAACACCGAGGAGGTTTTTAACATCAGTCAAGCGGAAGTTATGTGCGTTCTTAATTTGAAATATGTTTGTCTTCTCTCTTGTTTTTGTTGCTTTTGTATTTGGAAAGACAATGTTTTCTTTGCTTTTGTGCTCGTCGGCTTAGATCTTTATCATACCTTTCTCGTTTATCAATATCTCTTGAAAAGTTAATTTAAAAAAAATCAGTTAGTGTCTGAATTTCTTACGTATAGGTACATAATATTCTGCCAGCTGTTTTTGACACCCTATTCTTAAGCATCTTGTTCATATTTGTTTTTAAAATACGGATCTTATGTACAAAATGCCTGTAGGTATTTGAGGAATTTTAGCGCAGGAGTTTTCATTGTGGTTATTTTTGGGGCAGGCCAAGTGGTGGTATTTAGGCAAAAAATAGCATAGCCATCCTTGTTTTCGTCAAAGCATCCTCGGAATCCATTAGATAAGTGTTCATTTGCTTAATGGGCTCAAAACAAAGGTACATTGACACATAAATAGGTCAAGCCTTCAGTAAAACATCGCGTTATATGGATACTGGTTGTTTTAGGGAGATATTGTCTTAATCATTACTCTGTTTAGATGAATCTATAATCAAATGTGTTGCTTTCAGTATATTTACTTCATCACTCTAGATATAATCCTATGTTCATCTCTTATGATGTCAATGGCGTTTTTAAAAACAATTTTCTTCGTGTAGTTTGATTTTACAGTTTATGTGACGCATAAATCTGTTTACTAGGTACATCAAACTGCTCTCTAGAATTCCGCGCAAATCATGCGCAGGAGTTTTATTAGCTTTATTTAATTCTAATGAAGTTTTTATATTAGATTTGTTATCTTTTCTTTTTGAATCTTCTGATGGTGTCACTTTTAAACCAATTTCATGGAAAAACTAAGTGAAATTGTCGATTTCAGTCAGCGTACAAATAAAGTAAAAAATAAGTCTCGCTCCCTATTTAAAAACTAAAAATGTGGCGCTAAACAAACACGCTTTCCGACGGCAGGCGAGCTTTAAAAATAAGGAAGACCGAGGCATACTCACACTCATGTGCACCGCTAAATTAAGATCCGTCTCACATCACACCAACAGCTTTAACAAGCTAAATGCTAAAAATAATATCCCCACCAATGACGAAACACAACCTATTTACGATTTACTATTCAAAACTAACGAAACCGTTACGAATTTATTTATCAAACACGGCAAAACACCGGTAACTAAAACACACTGGCATACAACACGAAATGTATTCGAAATCCGATTTTTTTAAATGCCGTCAATACCAAATTTGAAACGCGTGCGCGCCGCTCGACCGCTAAAATGGAACTGGTTTGACTTGAACTTCCGTCGGGCCCTCCGATTGGCTGTGATGAATTAAAGAGATGGAATCGTCCAATGGGGTTGTTTTGAACTGTTAAAGGGTACCGCCTCCTATTGGTTGGTGTGTAGGTTCGCCATTTTTCAGTTTCGTGAAACAATTGGGTTTGTTATGTAGGCGGATTCTTGACTATCACCGGTTAGTGGTTTGTGAGACGATATTATGGATATTTTCGTTGCGTCCCACAATGCGTGAATTAGGTTCGTTTCAGCTGACATGATTAAATCATCCGGTGTGCGTGATGTAACGGATGTGAAGAAAGTCTTTCTCGGTCAATTAGTAGGTTGGTTGCTAATTTTGAATGTGACAGACTGAGTGGGCGATACGGGTCAGGAGTCGATGGACTTTTGTTGAATGTTTTCAGTTAAGTTTGGCTCTAAATGTTTTTATTCTGTGAGATAGCTGAAAATTTTAGTATTGGCAGTGCTACCGGAGTCGATTTATTTGCCAAATAGTTTCCGGGACAACTTTTTAACTGAAGAAAATACTTCCAGCTCACTGAACTTTTTCATTTCAGTAACAGGTCTTGGGCGTGCGTTAAATATGAATAGTAAACATATTTATATATTAATAGTCATTAAATTTCAATAAATTGAACCCAGTTTCTTTCAGTATAACATTTATGATTACAATGTTAAATTATGAATTTATGATAGTAGTAGACACAATTCAAACCATACCTGATAACTTCCTCTTTCTAAACACATCTTTATGTACACGTTTGTCACATCCAGACACAACACAACGCATAGTCATCCTATTTCATTCAATTGCTCTTGATTGAGACGTCTCTCATTAAATCATGAGCCACCAATGACCACGTGAATAAATATTAACACTGCACTGTTTGTTAGGGAATTTGAATAGGATCGTTTACACGCTACGCGACGGCAACGAAAAATGTGTTTTTACATTTCTGTGATAAGTTCGTTCCTTCTGAAAATCTCCTTTGGCAAAATCATCAGTCACCCCCGAAACTAGTTTTAATTGTTACAGTAATAATAATAATCGTTGAAAAAATATTAAGAAAATATTTGAAAGAAAATTGTGTGGGTAGTATTTTATTTTTATAGTTAGTAAAAACACATTTACTTGGCCATAAACAATTTTTGATTTCCCAGTAGTTTCTAATAAGTGAATTGAAACAATCTTCTTCTTATCGTGTGGTTAGTGACTAACTTGGTGTCAGAGTTTTAAAGCCGCCCATGGGCCTCTGACTTGGCTTCACATGCCGTCGAGAAATAACTCTCAGACATGCCGGTTTCCTCACGATGTTTTCCTTCACCGTTTTTTGAGCAAGTGATAATTATTCAATACGCACATGAATCCGAAAAGTCAGAGGTGCGTGCCTAAACAATAATCAAACAAGAATAACATTCAAACAATAACTATGTAGTAAGTACTTGATACACAATAATTGTTTGAATGTTATTTTTATTTTCGTATCGTTTTCATGTCGCCATACAGATGTGCTAAGCTACTTCAGCTGTTCTTGTAATTAGAACATCCTCTGCCACTTTAATAATAGCACTATTAGCAATAATTAATTACCATGCCTGTGCTTATCTAATATGTTAGTTGTGTTTTGAGAGCGTGCGTTGTAATACCATGTGGTTAGAAATATAGGCCACATTATAGCTCCTTGGGGGACACTTATGGTTTTAGGACATTACCAATGTTTATGTTACTTTTTCATGACATATTTGATCAATTAGTTATTTGTAAGTCCAATTATTTAGAATCACACCTGTATAACAATAATTATTAATTTCTCCAAACGTATTTCGATGATTGTATCAAAATTCTTATCGGAATCGTTACGTCAAATCTTAACGCCTCTTCAATAAAAAAAACTTCTACTTCAAATATCGTTTGCTCATTTCGATTCTATTCTTTATTTAAATGCACCTTTGGAAAACAATGGAGCTTTATTCTTTCTTTGCACTATGGTGCCTTACCCTACTATTAAGTAGAGGCTTTCTTTACTTAGTTGATTATGTGTATATGATTTGATAACACCTGTAGCAGCGACTCTACTTTACAAATAGAGTTGAGAACTTGAGACTGTATTTTTATTGAACATTTAAAGTTAAAAATCTTCAACACAATCAATATTTCCGCATACCTTTAATTTAGGTTTTCAATTTTAATTTAGGTAAGTTTTGCTGTTGTTTTTTTTTTTCAAAACTTATGATTATCTACAACTGATAGGCATTTAGAGATTTGATACCTGTATTATAAGTAAGCAGTGTATATTATTTCGTATCCGATATAAAGTGCCGCTAGCGGCAAAATAGTGGCGCTGCCTCGGTCCGGCTAAAGTGCCGTAAGCATTGCATTGTCATTGTCACTGTCACTGAGTCACTGTCACCTGTTATTTGTTTGATTGTTGAGGTTAGTTCGCTGTAAAACACCACATTCCCAAAACATTATATTTTCTTGTGCCTAAGCGGACCCTGGCCGTCTTTGTGTGGTCACTGTTCTCACCTAACCTACCTTTCAGCCATTTTCATTTGCTTCTTCATTTTACGTAAATTCAGACATTGTAGTGACTTTTGATATAATTATCTAAAAAAAATACCTACACAATCAAACAAAATAACAAGTTACAGTAACAATGACATGCAATGCATACCGCACTTAGCCGGCCTGAAGCACCGCCACTATAATGCCGCAAATAACAGCATTTTATCCGATATGGATAGAGAGACGCTAGCGGCACTCTATACTCCTTAAAAGTATTAAACGACATAATATTATTTTAGTACCTACATACTAACAGCAGACCAAAACCCTGTGAAGAGACTGACCAATACCTCTAATAAAGATATTCATAACACAATCATGACAAATTGATAGACAACCCACGAATTAAGCCCTCAACGCACAGACCTCTAAAAAAAAGTTTTCAAAAGCATAAACTACTACTAAAATAGACTTTATAGTTACCGCCATAAAGTTGACAAAACAGTTAAATATCGCTTGTTATTTGTATAATGCATTGAATGCCATCATTATACGGTTGTTTGTTCTTTTTTTGCCTTTTGTGTTCGCCCGCCATTGTAGTTTGACGTTTAGCGGTAGCCATCTTTTTTTGGCGGGAAACGGATGACGTTTTGGGGTCCCGGGTGGAGTTTGGAAGGTCGTTATAGTTTTTTATTATTTTTATTCGCAGTCTTTGCAGGACATTTGAGATGACTATTGGGTTAATAAGAAATGCCATTTCTATGATAGAAAGAGAATCTAAATATAAGCTTTCCGATTCAATCGCAAGAAGATGTCACTCAATGAGCACAAGGTTGTAGTTCAACGCTAAAGTATCCATAGTGAAAACAGTCATAGATAGTTCTTAAACATTATTTCACTACCTACCGAAGATAGGCCTATGCAAAAACTGAGTGAGAATTTAATTTTTTTCTTCACTTCTCCTTAGGTTAATCTGACTAAACTAAAGAAAGATGTCGATTTCAGAATACTTTCAGTCCACAGTCAAAATCTTTTAACGACATTTTTACCCCACGATACAGCTTTAAATAACCACCGGAACCCACTTCAAGCCCACAGTATTCAAACACCTTTATTACGAGTATACGACCCTTCAACAGTCAAGTACAACTCAATACAACAATAGTCTAAGATCATTCATGAGATAAAACTATACAATTGTGAAAGCTGTAAGCTCCCGATTAGATGGGGTATAAAAAATAAATAAGATGTTTATTTAGATAAACTAAGGGATTAACATCTTGCTACAAGATGGTTTGACATCAAACATGTGGTGAATGACATATGGTTGTGACCCGAGGGAGTATCGTAGATGGTGAAAAGAAGAAGCCTATTATACCCAGCCATCTCACCGTGAATACTAAGCTGACCTTGAAGTGACATGTCATTCCAGCTGATATAATATATTAGATTGACACTCATATAGATAGATTGACAATATTCACCTTCGTTTTCTCGATGAGCTTTTTAAAGAATATACCGAAGAGTGGCATTGTAGATACTGTTATCAACAATGACGATAATGATAAAGGGGATTTAGGTTAAGCCAAATACCATAAGCCAAATGAAATAAGTGCAGTGGTTGCCCAGTGCTAACGTCCGCGACTTAAGTTTTGTAGATCGTAGGTTCGAACGGTAAATAATTTCATCACAGCTGCCCTCAAAACGGTGAAGGAAAACATCGCGAGGAAACCGGCATGTCCTAGAACCAAAAATTCGAAGACATGTGACATCTATCAACCCGCAGTGGGCCCGCGTGGTGGATTACGGCCCACTCCCTCTCACTGAGAGAAGGTCTCTGTCTCAGCATGCAGCAGTTACATTAATCCAGCAGGAACATCATAGGCTAATTATGCTAAGACAAATACCAATAGGTAATGGACTGCGTTAGACTTAGTTGATTTATAAAAATGTAAACTTAGCACAGTACAATCTACCTATAAAGCTATAGGATAGATTAGAAGTTGATGGAAAGAGGCTCGTGGCTAAGTAATATCACGAGTCGATCGAAGGTTAAGCTGCGTTTGCCGAGGTCAGTCCGTGGATGGGTTACTATCCATTATAATCAAGACCCCTCTGTGCCAAAGAAACCATGTTACAGATAGTGTAATCCACGACGACGCGCCTCACTCCGCGATTACTGTACTGTAAGCTGTAGGTACTTTAGTACGGAGCGGAGTGGAGTGGGGAGCGTCGTCGTGGATTGCACTATCTATAAGCCATTGGTCCCTACTGTCATTTGTAGATCTTTGACAGTCATTACGAGTAGGTACTCAAGAGACCGAAAGTCTGACAACCAGTCTGACCTACGGGTACTTATCACGTTAACCAGTAACTTAGTCAGATAGGTAGGCACTCCATGTTTATAAAATAAGTATATAGTTAGTTAGACTAGAAGCCGTCTCCAGCATAGTGGGTAAAGGCTACACAAATGGAGTTGATAGAAAGGTCATGATGATAAATTAAAGAATCGAATCCATGCAAAAAAGGTGCAAGATCTCGTAATAATAGTTTCCATCCTGTGATCCTCATTTCTTTTTGTTAGCACCTTTGCAAGCCGCTCTTCAGTAGTCAATTACTTAAGCGGTCCAATAGACAAATAACAAAAGATCAATACATAGACAACAATAGTCTAAGATTACAAGATAAACGGAATCTTTTGTCGGATTTGTTTGAAAGGCTTGTAAAAAAAGCATCTGGATTTTACGGTAATCCAAATGGCGCAATGGCTGCAATGATTGGTCTTGAGTCCATCAGGATTCAATCCAAGTGTTGGGAAGACTAATTTCTGAAACACTATCAGTCTTAAAAAGTAATGCACCACTTAGTTTTTACTTCTAAATTAAATTATTCAGTGGTTCGAAGTAAAACTAGCTAATGTCACAGAATAAAATGATTCAATACTATTATGTCTAAGGCTTCAAGCACGTCTCGAACAAGTCTAAAAGCAAATGATTGCATGCATATAAGTAGACTCTGTACTGTTCCATTGTTTTACAAAAACTCTTGAACAGACAAGTCTTAGCTATAAAATACTCTGTTCACTAAACATGTAGTTACTTACAGAGTAAGCAACCACTACACCCAAGGGTAATAGAGCAACACAGTCAACAATAGTTTGTGATGTCAAGATAACACTGAACCTCTGTCAGGTTCGCTTGAAAGACGCCGAAGGGACGACGACTATGGTATGGTGAAAAAAAAACGAGGGATGCTGATTATTTGGTTATTCGAACCTAATTGTGCAGTGATGCGTTTGCTTTCCGTGTGGTATAGATAGATACGCTACGTCTTTATCTTTTACTTAGTTATTTTATAATTTAATTAATTTCCCAGATTTCTGACATTCTTTTGTTTTTCTGCATCATCCGTATCCTCATACCTCAGTTATTTCTACATTCTTACATCGTCAGTCTATGTCGCCTCCGCTAAGCTCCATTTCTGAATCTGCTGAATTATGGTTTTACCTTTTTGCCAATAACTGTCACCACTTTAAGGTCCATATTACAGAACCTCAAGCATTTCTTAAAACTAGTTTCAACCAATCGAATTCAACTAGATTTTAGTAATGCTTGAGTTTTGAGTTCTGTAATAGGTACGGGCCTCAGAGGGTGTCGACCTCTCCAACCACCATTGCTTTTCCTCTTAATGTGCTCCCTCACCGGGAGCACTCTCCTATAATATATCGTTACAGATTCTTTTTTGAGCATTACGTTATAGTACTGCCTCTCTGACGAGCATTCGCGTGTAATGTAACATTTCAGATTAAATATTACAGATATTGCGGACTTTAATGCTTGGTTCTCTTCTCTCACTGATTTAATGCTCGAATTGTATCAACAGGATGTGAATTGTAATGCTCGGTTCTCCTCCCTCACTAATGCTCGAATTGTATCAACAGGTTGCGAACTGTAATGCTCGGTTCTCCTCTCTCGATGATGTAATGCTCGAATTGTATCAAAAGGTTGCTAACTGTAATGCTCAGTTCTCATCCCTCACTGATGTAATGCTCGAATTGTATCAACAGGTTGCGAACTGTAATTCTCGGTTCTCCTCCCTCTCTGTTGTAATACTCGAATTGTATCAACAGTTTGCTAACTGTAATGCTCAGTTCTCCTCCCTCACTGATGTAATGCTCGAATTGTATCATTCAGGTTGCGAACTTTATATTATGCTCGATTAGCCTCTCTCACTGATGTAATGCTCGAATCTGAACTGTTACTTTACAGGCGAATTCTCGCGGTGAGGCAGCACCTAGGCTATTAATAATAATAATAAGAGACTAATAATCATTTCGCCTGATACATGACATATTAAATAGGTTTTTTATCCAATTCCATCAAAAAACAATTTCATCCCAAAAAACTCTTCCCATTTCCCAATCATAAATCACAAGTCAAGTACAAGTCTCTCCATTAAATGCCAAAAACTCGCGCCCTTATTAAAAGTATAATAAACAGGAATATGGGGTACACCAGCACCCCATTACGTCATGGGGTGCTAACAATATGCTGAGTAACGACATAAAAGCCCATAATGTTTGCCACAGCTTGGGGTCCCGTGGCGAATTTGTAAATCCATAATGTGGCGTGAATAATGCAGAGGGTAATTTTAATTGGGTTATTGCACTTTTTATGGTGAAGTTAGACTTGGGTTTGAAGAGTTGGTAGTGATTCTAGTGTCTACTTTCTAGGGGCGGTTTCCAGAGATAACTAGATATCACTGTTAGACTCCAGTCTGACTTCAAAGGAAAAAGGCAAGATAGGTAGACCACCGTTAATTAGATTATGTTTCCTTAGTAGTATTGATGTGGTGATGGCAGGTGGAGCAGAGTCCTAACGGAATGATTGCCGAGAAACGGTAGAAGGAACGTTGGCCGACCTACAGAAGATCGCGGGGAAGACCTGGATGAGACTCGCACAGACCAGGGAAGCATGGCACAAAGGGAGGATGACTATACTCAGCAGTAGGTGGAACAAGGCTGTCAGTGATCATTAGGATCTTGATAATTGCACACCATTTTCTATACGTGATACTTCGGATTATCAGACTTTCAAAATATGTCTGATAGGTTAATATGTTCTTATTCTGTCTTTGCTATGTCTGAAAGGGTTAACTTAGGAGAAAATCTCAAGTCGGGTAGACTTAGGAAATCCGAGATTTTGAGGTTAGGTTTTGAGGATTTAAAGTGGATCCACTGGGGAAGCCCGCGAAACGTCTTACGTTTTTTGCAATTTGCAGCTCAGTGTCCGGTTGTATCTTGATCAAAATATGATTCGCGACTGTAACAAATACCTATGTATTTACAGAATTATAATAATTAGAATCATTAATATACATCTCTACGTTAGATTTGTTCCGTATGAGAAGAAATCTGATTTGAAACTGGTTTAAATCCGTAAGACGTCCTCGTAACATAAGGTCCAGTTGAAAACCAGCGTCAGACCTAGTGTCTGACATATAGGCTGAACTGGCCCTATTTGGCGCAGCCGTGAGGCACACAATACTATTTTATTTTTTCTGTTGTTTTTTTTGTGTGAATATCTACTGTGTGCCATACCCTGAGTCAAATAAATTTATTTTCTTTCTTTCAAATCTCTTATGGAAAAGTTCTTACTGTGGATGATGTAATGTAGCTTCTGTCCGCGATTTCGTGAAATTTCTTGTTCTTTCGCATTGCTCGCCTGCACTGTTACTTTCTTTTTGCTTAGCGTTCTTTCTAGCTTTTTTACTTTTCCTTGGCTCCTAAGAATCAAAGCGTGATGAAAATTGACTTTGATTATGAAACTATTTACTTGGATAAGGATTAATATCTACATATGTGTGTGTATGTGTGCTTCTTTACAATTACAGTTTAATTATTCAAGTCACATTATTTATCCTACACATATCATTAATACTGGCTTGTTGTACTGATTTCAAGCCCATCGCTACATATTAAATTCCTCTATATACGGAACCAATCCCACTTCCCACCCCATTGATTGCACTAAGGGTGCTTGAAACATATCCAGTAATTGTGGCATTGTACTCCACATTGTGCACTTTATTACGACGTTATCACAAAAGATGTTACATGGGAAACAAGGTGAATACGTGAGAATTTGATTGGAATGTCTTTTTAACCGACTTCAAAAAGGAGGAGGGTTTCAATTCGACTGTTTGTTTTGTTTTTTTGTATGTTTGTTACGTTAATACGAATTGATTTTGGTGATTGATTTTTCTTGGTAGGTCAAACTTCAAAGGTGGTCCCGTATAAATTGTATTAAATTTGCTTGGGTGGTTTTTGAGTTAGCTTCAATAAAACGTACTTTTCCCACATAATCTATGTGGATGATGTTATAATAAGTTCCTGTCACTGTTATTTGCTTCGAATTTTTGTGTGCATTCGTCGGGACACGAAAATTTTTGTTTTCGCCACCGATTCATTTCTTGTTACATTGTTTTGGTTTAATTTTATTATACAAGCCGTGTTAGGACATCGGAATTTCCCATCCGCTAAAATGATGAACTTCCATAAAAACTTTCGTGCCCTATTCAATATTCAAAAAGCCTTAGTGCATAGATAGAACATTTCATTATTATGACCTATTAATGCCACAATTTTTCCAGTGTGAGTGAGAGACGGAGCTATACAAAGCCAATAGCACCCACCTTTTTTCGCAGTGGAATAATGATGGAATAATCTGAGAATTTAAGACTTTTATTAAGTAGACCTTCTTCTTTTCGTGTGCTTAGTGACTCAACTCTGACAGCAGGTTGCTGTCAGAGTTTTAAAGCCGCCCATGGGCCTCTGACTTGGCTTCACAGGCCGTCGAGAAATATCTCTCAGGCATGCCGGTTTCCTCACGATGTTTTCCTTTACCGTTTTTGAAGCAAGTGATAATTATACCACGCATATGAATCCGAAAAGTCAGAGGTGCGTGCCTTGGGTTCGAACTCGAGACCTGTGGTAGCATGTTAGCCTTCCTGCCTAGCCTTTTCCCAACTATGTTGGGTTCGGCTTCCAGTCTAACCGGATGCAGCTGAATACCAGTAATTTACATGGACCGACTGCCTATCTGACCGCCACAACCCAGTTACGGGTAATACGATACCACTTGGTAAGACGTTGTCAGACTATCGGGCTTCGGACGACCCGTAACGACTGTCAAAGATCTAAGAATTACAGCCGAGACCAACGGCTTAACGTGCTTTCTGAGGCACGGAGGAGTCTCGGTCTGTAAAAGTGGTCCCCCATCTACTGACCAACCCCGGCAAGCGTAGCTTAACCTGATGGATCGACCCGTGCGGCTGTTTACTTAGCCACGAGCTCATCGTTATCGTTTGTTCTGGGTTCGATTCTAGCCCGGAGACAGGATTTGTGCCCAGTTAATTAAGTATAGCGATAGCTCTAGGCTCATGATAGTGAAAATGGAAGAAAAAACATATTATTGTGATGCCAACATCAAGTAACTTAGGACCAAGGCCTACCTAGAAGAAAAAGGAAGGTACATAAAGTACCTACTCTAAGTTAAGTTATTAATACAAAAGAAATCAACGAAAGGTTTGTAAAGCCTCAGACAACAGCGTCATCCCCATTTCAATCAGTCCATTCAATAATTTATTACTGTCTACAATTTTCCTTAAAATCGAGCACCAAATTAACATTTTCAATAATTTTCCTTCGTTTTGAAACAATGAATAGAGCAGTGGGTGCGTCAGTTTAGACCACGCCCTCCTGCGAAGCCTTCAATTTGCTATCTCTTTCGCACAGGCTGTCTCACTCTTGCACAGTTAAAATTATACGTCCTTAGAACTGGTCGATTGGTCGAATCGACCAGTTCTAAGGACGGAAAATCTGATTGTAACCTGGGAAAAACTTCATTAGGTATTATTTATTTTCATTTTAGTTTATGGTAGGTAATTGGTAAGTAACGGCCCAACCCAATAACTGTTAATAATCACACTAATATTATAAAGGCGAAAGTTTGTCAGTGTATGTTTGTCTCTTCTTCACGCTAAAACTACTGAACGGATTTGGATAAAATTTGGCACACAGATAGTTTATAACCTGGATTAACACAAAGGATACTTTTTATCCCGATATTCCCACGGGATCGAAACTTATGCGGGTGAAACCGCGGGGCGCAGCTAGTAACCTATTATATCTATCACCCACTAGTGTTGGCATACTCGAGAAAGAAAAACCTATCTATCTACGGTTTTAACGTCCCAATAATCTGTCAGTGCCTAGGTATCCTATGGAATGTGACACAATGACATATAGAATAGCGATCTGTCTTTTACTGACAATAGATTATTGGATTCGCCCTTAGATAAGTGGGTCGGTGTTAGAATTAGTGTACAACTCTTATAAACTAGATTCCAATAATTGTTATGTTATGTAGGTAGAAAAAATAATTGGAATGAGAATCTAGGATCTCAAAACAGCCAAATTTTTTTCTTTTGTTTTTTTGCGAACTTACTTAATCGAAGGTATGCTGAAGTTAAAGAATACCTTGTATCCAATTCCTACATTTATTAATTGCTAGCTTCCGCCAGTAGCTTCACCCGCGTTATATACTTTTATAAATTATAGCCTATGTTACTCATTGATAATATAGCATTCTACTGGTGAAATATTTTTTTAAACCGGTCCAGTAGTTTTTGAGTTTATTCATTACAAACAAACATACAAAAAATCAAATGTTTTATCTTTATAATAATATTAGTTTAAATGTCAATAAACACACAATTTAATAGTCCCATCCTGTGTCGAGAACCAAATTCCGAAAATTCTTTCTGTAATGTGGTATCATTACATCTTTAACCAAGCAAAGGGTTTAAAAAAAAACTTAAATAACTTGGTTAGATCACCTGTCCCAGTGGGGGCAAAATTTTCTACTCAGTTCCACCATCTTATCTAAGTCTATCACCATAGCAACAATGTTAACAGCATGGTTGTGCTTCGACATTTACAGATAAGATAGCCAGTTCATCTGTGGTCGAGGATTCCGGCTGAAGGTCGCTTCCACCTTCGGCCTGATAGTCACTGACTATCAGATGAGATGCAGGTAAAGCATGCAAGATGCATCCCTATTGTGGTTTAAAAAAAAACTCGTATTATAAGTAGATCCCTCTATAAAGGGGACAGCAATGTCCAAGCATTAAGTTTAAAAATGATTTTACATGCAATTTTAAAATTTTCTTATTGGTGGCCAAATAGATACCTACCTAAATTGTTCATAAATAAAAATAAAACACTATAAGTATAAGTTTTGTAGGTCGGTAATGGTACAGCTAGCTAGCTGGATTCTCAACATTCCATCGTAAAGCTAAAAAAAAAACCTTGTAAAAACAATATCTTGACCCGTAAAACAAAGTGTAAACACAAAAAAATATAATAGTGATGTCAATAAAACACATAATTTGATGGTCCCGCGTCGCGTGGCGGCCCGAATTCCCGGGATTCTCACACGGTGTGGCGTTATGCCGTCCCGTCGAATTTACGACTTACTGAAACGTCCCGTGGTCTGGTATGGTCAGAGGAAAGTGTTGGCTAGTGATTTTGAAGAAATAATAGGTACTAAAATTATGATTTCTGGTACCTACACACGAACAAATTTTTATTTGATGACGATGATTTTTATTTTTTTATTTGTTGCGGGTTCGATTCCCACACGGAAAAAATATTTGTATGATCTACAATTAGTTGTTCCGGGTCTGGCTGTTTGTGTATGTGAGTTTAAATGTTTGTAAACGCACCCACGATACAGGAGAACTTCCTAGCGTGGGGCAACGTTTTTTTTTTAAATAAAAATTAATAATAATAAATTATTTTCCTTTTGACTGCCTCGTTGGTCTAGTGGTCGCAAGCGCTACTGCTGAGCATGAGGTCCTGGGTTCGATTCCCAGGTCAGACAAAGTGTTATTGGGATTTCCATTTCCAGCCCGAGGTCTAGATGTTTGCCCGGTTGTTGGCAATAGGCTTGCCCCCTATTACAATAGCTGGCGAAACGTCGATTTACTATGTACACCTCTGCCTAACCCTTCGGAGAAAACAGGCGTGATGTTATGTTATGTTTTGTTTATGAACAGATTATTTCTAAATTTGCAGATGATAAAACATCTTGAGGCAGTGTACATCATATTGTAATCAAACCTTTTGAGACGGTTTAAAAAAAATTTTTTCACCAATTTGTGTTTTGATGACGGAAGAAAATGCTGCTGCAGTGCTTCTTATCGTCTTGTCATATTATAATACGAGTAATCTAGATGAATTTACTACTTCACAAGAATATAATTTCACGTAGAGTGAGTCTACCTCGTGTACAAGTTAAGCAAGATCTTTCTAAGTTTCTAGGATCAAGATAATTTTTTTTCTGAGGCATTATATTGTCTGAGGTCTATGCTAGGTCCATTTTTCTATTATGGACTTAAGTGCTACAATACAAGCATCTTATGGCGTTTGACTGACATCCTAACAGTTGGGAAACATTTTTGTGATAATGTTTTGTAAAATTGTATTGAAAAAACAAAATGGCGGCGTAAGTTCTGAGTTTGGCCACGCGCCTTGAGATCCTTGTAGAACTATAAGTATTTGGGACATTACGAGTAGAACAAGGCCACAAGAAAAAAAAAATGTTTGAAAAATTCAAGCATGGCTGCTAGGCCGCCAGTACTTTCGTGTTCCGTGGTTCTCGACAGACAGGCCCACCTCACTGTAACTTGACACCAGCGTACGTCACCCGAGGTACCACACGAGTGACGGGGTAGGCAGAGCTCCTACTAAAATGTAGTTATTACCAGCCAGTAATTGTTCCAATGTAATAAAGAAAAAGGTAAATGCCAAGCACTTTAGGAATTCCTAGAAAGTAGGATACATTCCGGTAAAAAAAAGGGTGACAAATTAGCAGGCGATCCACCTGAAGTGAGTAGTCGCCGCTGTCTTTAGACATCTGCAACAACAGAGGCATCGCAGATGCCTTGGCATTCTAGAGAAAATGCTAAAGTTTCTCATATGCTGTATTTACACCATCACCTTTTTATATTACCTACCCTTCAAATCCGAGCACAAAACCGCTGCTTGGCGGCAGAAATACAAGTATGATGGAAATTTCGGAATATAATAATTACATAATTTATAAGCTAACCAAATAATAATATGTAAATGTTTACAAAAAAGAGGGAAAATAATCATACATAGGACATAAAAAAAATCGTTGCTATAAAACGGGTCAACAGGAAAAGTGCCCAAAAGGCTGGCAGCATTGTCACAATGTATGGCGATGTTGTTTTTTAATTCGGATTCCTGGTGGGACTTGGGAACACTTCCCCGGACAAGTTCCTTCAGCACTGCTCTGCAGCTCCAGCTCAATAAGTAACTGTTTATAGCTTTACTAGAAATCTGTTCTCGTCAAAAAAACAGCTGGCATGAACTGGCATCGAACTCACATCTTTCGCCAGTTCGTTCGTTTAACCAATAATATCGCTTAATTTGAAAATTACATCAAATACACAGTACAGCTCTGCCGTAGAGGTGTCTTATTATAGTAAACTAACTGGTAATTAGTCATTTTAAATGATGCGCCCGCCAAAAGCTTAGTTGTAATGACGCATGGACTGGAAGGATCGTGACGCTCTGCCTACTCTCGCGAGGACTACAGGCATGATATTACATTGCTAATACACAGTATTATCTCCAACCACAATTCTTTGTTACCAAACCCTTTACTTACGACCTTATTCCACCAACGGACAGGCCCACCGTGCCGCATGTAACTTGATAGCTGCGTAAGTCATGCTCCCTCAGACCTCGAGGGGCTAGTGTCGTGAATGTACTACGTATGGTGCTAAATCAAATTATTGAGAGTAATGAATTCAATAGGTATAACTACAAGGTGGCGCAAAAGTTATATACTTACGGTTTCTGGGATTTGACATTATAGTGGTCGCACACCTGACGGAAGATGCGTCGCGTATCTTCGGTCGCGTAACGCCAGAACAGACAAGTAGGTAAAAAAACATTCACATAAACTCTCAGGCCAAATAAAAAAACAAGACAGAGCGCTGCGAACAATACAGTGAAGCATGCCAAGACTACACCGCGCCGCTCTGTGCATGCACACTCACACACACACATTTAAAACCTTTTACAATGACTTTACCATCAAACTACATCACACATATATCTACGGAACCGTCTTCTCTACACTGTTGACAACGCTCTGTCTTGGTTTTTTATTTGGTCTGAAAATACACTATAATAAAGTACACTAACTTTATTGCATAAAATTCAATATGTGCCACTGACCTAATACGTATTTCTGGAGTTGCCGATTCGCCCACAAACAAATTAAGTCTCGAATCACCCATAGAAAAAAAACTATTTAGAAGTGAGGATCGCCCGTTTCGCGCGAGTAAATTCGTGCGAATCAGCCAATAAGCCGCCATCACTAGCGTCCATCGGTTTCTGTAACATGCAGCCGACAGGGCTTGGAAACGTTATTTAAACTCGGGGGAGGCTGGATCGCTAACGAGGCGAACGCGAATGTATACGTACATCAGACTGCCAGGCACTTCTCTCTTGCAACCGAGCGAGTGGGCAAGTTGCGGATAGCCCAACTCCGGCTGTGGGACCGACCACTGACGACTACATTGACCGTTAGTGGGCGATCCCGCACTCGGAGCATCTCCCAAAGAGATCCCGGACAAGAGAAGTTCTCGAAAGCCAAATCCCAGGCTTAGGGTAACCCATATACCCCTTCCTATGAAACCATCGCCTGACCAAGCTATCCCTCCCTCGATTCATATCCCGTTGATTCTAAATCCCTAGGCCAACTTCTAGACCTAGGGTGACCCCCAAGGAACCCACACCCTCCATCCACCAAAAGTCTTCCCTCCTATCCCTTTATTCCCGTCGGTCATAGAGGGAGGGTAACCACGATTAAAACCGGTAGGAAAAAACAGCGTAATACTGAATTTAATTTAGAGACTGCTCATGGTCCCATCAACTCAGATGTAGAAATAGCTCAGGAATTTGAAAACTTTTTTGTTAATATTCCCCACAAAACCACTGAAGCTTTAAATTCCTCACCCGCGCTTTCTGCTGCCTTACTTAGAAATAATGTAAAGGCATGCCCTTTGGAGTTTAGGTTTCAGCATACAAACCCCCAGGCTGTTATAAAAGCTTTTAAAGATCTTAAAATTAAATCAACAGAAGATCTGTGGGGAATGTCTGTAAAAGTCTGTAGATCTGTCATCGAAACCATTGCGCCTTATTTGGCTTTCATATTTAACACTAGTGTAGACCAAGGCGTCTTTCCGGATCTCATGAAACATAGTAAAGTAGTTCCTTTGTTCAAATCCGGTGATAGTAAGGAACCCAACAATTATAGGCCTGTGTCAATTCTCCCAGTTCTCAGTAAGGTGTTTGAAAAGTTGATTCTCAATCAAATGTTACGGCACTTTAATGAAAATTCCATCTTTCATGATCAACAGTACGGTTTCACCAAAGGGCGTTGTACCACTGACGCCGGTGTCGCCCTAATAAAGAACATTTTTAACGCCTGGGAAGAAGCACAAGATGCCATTGGAATTTTTTGCGACCTCTCGAAGGCTTTCGATTGCGTAGACCATGAGACACTTCTGCTGAAACTGGAGCACTATGGGATTAGGAATACAGCTCTTGATTTACTAAGATCATACCTGAAAGATAGAAAGGTTAAAGTTCAAGTCAACGGCACAAACTCATTAGGGTCTGAAATGGTAATGGGCGTTCCTCAAGGTTCGATATTGGGTCCATTCCTCTTTTTAGCTTATATAAATGATTTACCCCAATTATTTCAAAATCAACCAAACATGGTGTTATTTGCAGATGACACATCATTGATATTTAAAATAAACCGACGGTCACAAAATCTTGACGACGTGAATAGCTGTATTGTTCAGGTCCAAGATTGGTTTACGGTAAATAATTTGGTACTAAATAATAAAAAAACAAAATGCATTAGATTTAAATTACCAAATGTTAGAAGCAGCGAATGTGACATCATATTGAATGGAGAAAAACTGGAATTTATTAATCAAACAGTTTTCCTGGGAATCACGCTAGACGAGAAATTACAATGGGGACCCCATATAACATCTCTCGCGGGGCGGCTAAGCTCGGCCGCTTATGCTGTTAGAAAGATAAGACAGTTAACAGATGTAGAAACCGCGCGTTTGGTCTATTTTAGTTACTTCCACAGTATTATGTCGTATGGCATTTTACTATGGGGTCGGGCTGCTGACATTGAATCCATTTTTATTTTACAAAAGAGAGCTGTCAGAGCCATTTATAATCTAAGTCGTCGCGAATCTCTCAGGGAACTATTTAAAAAGATTAATATTATGACGGTACCTTGCCAATTCATCTATGAAAATATTATGTATGTGAGAAAAAATCTACATCTTTTTAATAAAATAAGTGATAGACATAATTTTAATACTAGAAATAAAGATAAAATAGATCAACCATTTTTCAGACTATCTAAAGTAAATACATCTTTTATGGGGTACTGTGTTAAATGTTACAACAGAATACCTTGTGATATATTAGAATTAAATGAAAGAAAATTTAAAACTCATATAAAAAGTACACTTTGTAAACAAGCATATTACAAATTAGAGGATTATATCCAAGATAAAAATGCTTGGAAACATGCTGGTCCTGCTCCATAGGACAATTTTAGAATCTAGACAAAATCAAACTGGTTGCCAATTTAATTGTATAATATTCTTTTTTTAAACATTAATTTTATATTCTGTGATTACTTGAACTCACACACTGACTTATTATTAGTAATACTTGTTAAAATGTTAAGAATATCGTATAATTTTACAATGTTTGTAAATATGTGAGCACCATGCATCTATCACATAATTAATTTAATGTCATTCCTTCATTTTTCATTCTTTTTACCTATCGTGGTATAGTAATCTTATTCTAGGTGCATCGTCTTCACATATAATTATATAATTAATGTATACAGAATATTGTGAAAATATTTTAAAAAGAGTAACGGTGGAGTTTCTTGCCCATTCTTCTCCATACGAAAACAACCTTTTGGAATGGGCGACTAGAATCAATTATTATATCTTTTTTTTTGTTGTAAATGTTGACGTTCATAAGTGCCTTTTTTGTGCCTAAATGAAATAAATTATTTGACTTTGACTTTGACTTTGATTCCAAAATAGCCCACCCCCACGACCATGAACATGCAGAGTGACAAATCGACTACCCAGGTGGGTCCCGGCCAAGCTGGAAAATCCCACACCGGTTAGCCCCCATCGTATTCGGGGGGGGGCGGGGCATCAAACTACAATATGGTCTCGTCTAATTCTGACCCGTCAGAATACTTGGTACGACATAACCAGGTGATCGTTGTACAGGGCAACTACCGTCGGTGTCGACCACTGTGTTACTGACCTGACTCTAGGGCTGCTACCACAGGAAGCTGAAAAGGTTCGGCGCCAATTTGGACCTGATCATCTGCGCCGACTCGAACGCCCACCACCCGCTCTGAGGCAGGGACGCACCAAACTCCAGAGGAGAGGTACTATATCCACCTATTTATTAGATTATTAATATCGCGGCTTGGAACCCACTTGGGTCTCAGTCCGAGGACAAACGGTTATGGACCTAACACTTCCTACAGAAAACACGACAAAACATCTTGCTCAGACCGCAGAAGGATCCGCTTTACACTAATTAGCAGCCCTAAACCGAACAACAGCGAAACCCGAGGCGCACTAATGTTCCCGGGTACAAACGCCTCCTGGCACTACGACACTTAACTATAAAAGACCAGGCACAATTAGTGTACATCGTGACAAAACTATAAAAATACCTAACTGAAGCATACCACGCATGCTGAAAACTAAGAGCGCCATGAAACAAGAATGAGAGAAACCTCTGGTGGAATACTGAACTTAGTAAACTCAGAAATGCGCTGCGTAAGCAATTTAACAGAGCCAAAAACACTAAACTCCCGGGCGACTGGGAGATATACAAAGACACCCAATATGCATACAAAAAGCAGATCAGAACCGCCAGCACCGTGGACAGCATGGCGTAAATTCTGCGAAACCATCGAGACAAATAATGAAGCCTCAAGGGTAAGAAAGATCCTATCAACCTGATAACTCATACACAGTAACTGACCATGAAACCAGTAAGGTCTTTCTCGGGACTCATTTCCCAGACTGTAGAGTCCTAGAGGACAGGACGTGGGAGGCTGAACCAAAATGGACCCCAACGGATCAGGACTGGTCAAGAGCCCGCAACATAGTAATAGAAGTCCGAATAAAGTGGGCTATCAACACCTTTCAGTCATACAGGTCGGCGGGCTGGAGGGCATCTTCCCCGCCCTACTGCAGTGGGCGGTAGATTATCTAACACCATGGCTGGTGGAGATCTATCGACCCTGCATAGCACTTAGACATAATACCTCTCGCATGGCGCGAGGTGGAAGTAATTTTCATACCCAAACCTGGCCAGTCCAATTATACACAACCCAAGGCTTATAGGCCCATAAGCCTTATATCCTACCTACTGAAAACTCTCGAGAGACTCTGTGACAGGCACTTCCGAGACGGACCTCAAACAACAGCATGTGTACTCCACAGGTAATTCAACAGAATCAGCGCTGCACAGCGTGGTTTCTAAAATTGAATTCGCAGTGAACCACAAATGCTCAGCACTGGCCGCCTTCATTGACAAAACCATGTTCAATAGCTAAAACGATAACACAGCACGGCACGCGACGGCACGGTTGGGGCAGGATTTGAACAATTGACTGCTGCGCTGCGTGTCGCGGGTTCGATTCCGCACGGAACAAATATTTGTATGACCTAAAAGTAGTGGTTCCGGGTCTGGCTGTTTGTGTATGTGAGTTTAAATGATTGTAAACGAACCCACAATACAATGAAGGGAAAAGTTAAAAAAAAAAAAAAACATGGCCCTAGACAGACACAGCATAGACTCGACTGAGTGACTGGATCATCAACATGCTCAAACTGAGAGCTGTACACACGGCTACAAATCAAGCTATACATTTCCAGTTTATGCTGATCTCGAATTGTATAGGATTTCCATAGAAAGCAAGGTCACCTTATACGAGTCACAGTAAATGACACTAAGTGTTGAGTGTTGACATCGTTGCGAAGGGCTGCCCGCAAGGGGGCGTCCTCTCACCGCTTCTATGGAACCAGGTAGTAGACAGCCCACAGAGTACTTTTCACAGACTACATAGGGATACTACGTATGTACTTTTTAATATAGGTAAGACAGCCTCATCAAACACTCAATGACAAAGTTTATTTCACCGTAGGCTACGCCGATGACAGAACCATAATAAAACGGGAATACGAGAACACTCTTGTATATGCAAGTATTCAACCTCATGCGTCAAGCCCTGAAAATAGTAGAGGAATGGTGCAACAAGCACCAACTCTCAGTGAACCCTACAAAAGTGTGCATGCATGCAGTGAGTGCATGGTCTTTCGGGCCAAGAGGAAGTGTCCAGATTACTTGCCGGCAATTAAGCTCAACGGATGCCCACTTAATAGAGTAAATACTTTTAAATACCTTGGACATTTATTAACCTCTGACCTGGAAGACGATGCAGACATTGAAAGGGAACGCAGGGCGCTGTCTGTTCGTGCGAATATGATAGCCCGCAGATTTGCTCGGTGTTCGAGGGGCGTCAAAATAGCCCTATTTAGGGCATTTTGTACGTCCTTTTATACCGGCAGTCTGTGGATGGATTACACGCAGAAACAGTACAGCGCTCTGCGTGTCCAATACAATAACGCGTTCAGGGTACTCTTGGGGCTGCCTCGCTTCTGTAGCGCATCGGGGATGTTTGCCGAGGCGCGTGTGGATTGTTTCTACACAGTCATGCGCAAGCGGTGCACGTCCCTGGTGCGCAGGGTGCGGGCCAGCCGCAACAGTATCCTGAAAGCTTTCGCTGAACGTTTCGACTGTCAGTACGTGAACCACTGTTGCATGGTTCACGTACTGACTAATGTCAAGATATTATTTTAATTTGTTTTAATTTTATAATAATTTTAATTGTGATATTGATTTTAATTTTAATTTGTTTTCATTTTAATTGTGATTTTAATTTTAATTGTCATGCCGATTTTATTAATTGTTAATTCTGTTTAATTGTACCTATGATCCAAAGTTGATTGAAATAAATAAATAAAATAATAATAATAATAAAAACCGAACTGATTCTCGTCACAAAAAAGAGAAAACTGACGACACTACAACTACTACATTCGTAAAAATACTCTCAAAAGATAGACGACATAAATGACAATAAAAGATGGCAGAAATGAATAGTTCTAATAATGGCTACTGAAGAGAAAAGTGGCACTAGTAGCTGACTTTGTATATTAAGCCCTCTACACATTGGACCTCTAGAAGAGCGTCATGTCCTTATGTACTCCGTGCAAAGCAAGCGGACATAATTACGTTATGATTGACAAAATGTCTTTTGTTATTACTACTAATGTGAACGTCATGGTTTCTAAATTTATAAATGCGAAAGTGAGTTTGATGACGACAAGACGAGCCAAGCGAAGCGCAAGGGCACTACCTACCTTTTCTCGAAGCACTTCGTTGTTTTTTTGAACCCATATAACTTGGGTTTGGATTTTGGATTATACGAGATAAACAAAATTCTCGGGATACGATGTCAATAGTGGACTTATTAAACATATAAAGTTTCAATTGCATAGCTCTTATAGGTAGGTACTTGAGATTTTATTGATATCTAAAAAAAAACGATTTCGTCACTGACACACTGATGATCATCAAAATTCTTAGGGTAATTCCTGAAGTCCTAGAAAGCTGAAATTTGGTATGTAAGCTAGTATTACTTACACAAACAACAAAAAAAAATCTAAAACTTGGAACATTTACCCCCCAACTTCATAAACAAATAGTTTTTCCCGCGACTGCATACTATCCCATTTATGGATACTAACTTCAGCAACAAAAATATTTGCAATCATTCATGCGAATCTAGTTTTTTTTTGCCTATTGCCTTTGCATAGATGCCTATTGTATGCAAAATAATTATCGTAGCTGTGAACAAAATTGTGTCAAATTTAAATGAGGGGACAAAATCTCTTGATGCCCGATTTGTCATGCTATGCAGTATAAGGGGTTAAGTATACTATGTGAACTTACGCTACTACCCTTGATTAGTAAAAAAATCAAGTCATCAAAAAATTTAATGTGTGATGCATTTTACCCACAGTATTGTTTTGTATTTTGTACAAATAGGCTTATTATATTATTGTAAAAAGAGGACGAGAAAAGCTGTCCCACCGTAATACAGTAAGGTAAGGTTGTTATTCTTTTGGCAAATAAAGATTCATACTTATGCTTATACCCATGTTATGAATCCTCTATAAAACGTTCTGAAACCATAGGGTGTTATACAGTGTTGTAAGAACTCTATGTAAATTCATGGAAAGTTTAATTGCTGAGTATCTAATACCTACAAACAAACTATGTATAGGACAAACAAACAAAATAAACGAAACAAAGTACTTAAAAAATATTTGCAATATTAATATTGAACACAAATGGCGGGATACGACGTTAATTCGAGTAACCAATAAGTTTTTTTTTTAAATTATGGCGCGCGCGCATGACAATGTTCTTTTTTTGAAAAGGAGACGCATAATGAAACTGTTGTTGTGGGTGTTTTAATGTTGACAATAAGCTAACTGTTTCAGAAACTTTTATAGAGGATTTATAGCATGGGCGTAGATAAAGTAATATAAATGCAAATGTATCAAAATGGTTTGTTTTACATAATTCTAGTGCAATTTCTGTACCGTTTGGTACCAGGAGCGATGGTTGAATCATTTCTGGTAAATTATTTTATAGTATCTACCTACATAAAGCAGGTCGCACTTCGGTAGTCACAATTTAACCTTGAGACCCTAATTGCGTAACACAGTTTCAGTCACAATCCAAGAGTTTAGAAGGATATTGCTAATCCATTGCTTCTTAAGAGGGAACAGGGCCTGCGAGGAATTCGAAAAATTGGTATGTGAAGAAACTATTGCCGTCGTCTTACCTCAAGTCTGCCTGCGTAGAGCGATACAGCTGCAGCTCAGACCGAATATATCACAAAGAAAATCGTTAATGGGCAACTAGCTTCATCTTTCTGACTGACCGACCGCGACCCCTTGACAATTAAAAAGTACCTGTAATTGGTTTATTTGGAATAAATGATTTGAGTTGAGTTTGAGTTCACCGCGCGCAAGCCCACGCCTACGGTGGCCGGGAATCGGCTATGGATTCCCGACGCACTGGGGCCGCCTGGGGACGCCCCTAGCCGCCGCAGGAGGAGACGTCCTCCTGCGGCGGCTAGGGGCGTCAGGTCGCGAATTTTGCCTCTCCCTCACGCGTTCCGCCTCCTCCTTCGCGAGCATTACTGCTTCGCAGAACGAGGTGACGGCCTCCCATGCCTTCTCGCTCCGTACCATGGCCTGGACTAGGGCCAGACGCGAGAGATCCCCGCCGCCGATCGCCTCCACGAGGACACGGCGGTGCTCTGCCCAAGCCGGGCAGACCTCCACCGTGTCCTCCGGGCGATCAACGCAATGATGACACCCGGGCGTTTCCTCCCGCCTGATACCGTACAGGAACCTCTCGAAGCTGCCGTGTCCGTTGAGGATCTGCGTCAGGAGGAAGGTGAGGACGCCGTGGCGCCTCTCTAGCCACTACTCAAAGAGGGGACTTATTGCCGCAATAGTGGCGTGCCCAATATACCTACATGCCACCTTCATTAGTCATATGTAAAGTAAAGTAAAAATCGTTTTGTTTCAACATTTCAATTCCAATAATATGTACCGTTGGTCCCAATGGTCCTAAACTAGGCACAGCCAATATTATAATTTATGCGAGTCAGTTTGTTTGTTTGTTACGCTTTCACGCTAAAACGGCTGAACGGATTTGGATGAAATTTAGCACACGGGTATTTTATCCCGATCGATACTCGATCGATCGATTGATATTTGATTCGTGGGAATCCACGGGATCGAGACTGATGCGGGTAAAACCTCGGGGTGCAGCTATAAATATAAAACATTTTGGTTTTGGGGTGTATAATCATTTTCATCATCAATAAAGCCTAAAAGTACGACCTGTCAAAATAATCGTAGGCAGTAGATGAAATAGTTACTCGTATTTGTGCAACAAGAGAGTAAAGTCGTTTTTTGCTGCGAGTGTTGATTTTGAATCCCGAGTAAGCGAAGGATTCTATACTAGAATTATATTATTCTAGGTTAGAATCCTGAGCGCTGCGAGGGATTCAAAGACACGAGATGCAAAAATAACTTTGCTCTCGTGTAACACATACAACTTTTCACCTCAGCAGCGAGAACATACCTACAACACGTAAAAAAAAAACCTGTCCGATCCGTGAGGGTGTTGTTAGGTTTCGTACTGTTAGCATAGTTATGTGCAAATTTTAAGGAAAAAATAAAAAATAATCAACATATTTTTTTTCAATGGTGAATTTGACCGAATTTTACATTTGGTGCGGACGGCCGCCGTCGTTTAGCGAGTGTCCAAAAGTCATAAGTTATGAGTTTTGCAATTTTTTTATTGTTTTGGGGTAATTTTGGAAATAAAAATGTGAATCTTAAATATATAAATACCAATAACTTTTTTACTATCAATAATAATCAAAAAAATACTGTTTTGTAATGTTACTGCAGTACCATATGCCCATTTTCGGATCGGACAAGGTTTTTTTTTACATAATCTTCATCACCTCGTATTTTGCAGCCACCATCTTGGATTTATATTTTGACCTCACTATCGACTAGCACTCTCTATCGATAGCACTCTCGAAAACTATGAAAACGACACCCATGACGAAAAATGTGAAAATTTTCGCAGCCGCCAAAATTAGGTACACTTACTATCTCTCTCCGTCTTTCTTTCTCTTTGAATTAGAAGAAGACAGTCGCAAGCGCCTTTTCGCGTGACGATTTCTGCCACTGCACTCTTACCGCAACCCGCTTGAGAACTTCGTTCCAAAAATTTAATAAAACAGAATTTTTCTTTAAAACAGTTTTTTTTTTTCAGATCATTTGCAATTTTAATGTTTTATTTATATCCGAACGTTTTATTGTTTGTTTCTTTTTTGGGCCTAGTAGGTAGGTATGGAATTTTGAAATCGAACTTCGAATCGACTTGTTCTCTCGCTTTTTTCGTATCGAAGTGAAAGTAACAAAACTAATTGAAGTTCAAATCTTTAGAATTTTTTGAGTAGGTAGACCCAACGCTGATCTCGGCATTTAAAAAAAAAAAATAAAAAGTTACTCTGTCTCACGCTCGCAGCAAAATCGAATTTTGCTCACTGTTTTTTGACAGCAAAACCTGCTTGTTTGAGGTGCTGAGGTGAAAAGGTTTTTTTTTGGCCCCGGCCGATCTGCGTCTATCCTGAATTCGTGACAGAGCAATGCTTGCTGAAGCTTGGTAGGTAGGTATGTTTTGCTCACTAAAAAGTTATCGCGCTAATGCGGTGGTCACGCTAGCGGCTTCATAGTTTTAGGTTTTAAAGAATTATCGTGCAATAATCCAAGATGTCTCTCCATTATTTCGATAGAGCGTTTACGCCGCAGTCCGGAAACAACAATCGAAAAACCGGCCAAGTGCGAGTCGGACTCGCGCACGAAGGGTTCCGTACCATTATGTATAAAAACGGCAAAAATTCGTCTGTTTTATGGGAGCCCCCCTTAAATATTTATTGTATTCTGTTTGAAGTATTTGTTGTCATAGCGGCAACAGATATACATTATCTGTGAAAATGTCATCTGTCTAACTATCACGGTTCATGAGATACAGCCTGGTGACGGACGGACGGAAGCGAAGTCTTAGTAATAGGGTTAAATTTTTACCCTTTGGGTATGGAACCCTAAAAATGACCAACGCTAAAGTAAGGCCATTTTAATAGGTAACATTTGACGTCTGTCAGTTTAGTCACGGTAATATTATGTAATATTACTACTGTGGTTTAGTGAAAGCAAATCGTAAAATTACTCGTATCGGTCATTATTAGATACAATAAATATGTACACTTCGGCTGAACGGATTCGGATGAAATTTGTCACTTGAGTAGACATTGACCTGGGTTAGGACATCGGATACTTTTTATCCCAATATTCCTACGGGGTCGAGACTTATGCGGTTGAAACAGCGGGTAGCTGTTACTGTGAAAAATTTAAACGTAAAATGGTAAAAATAAAAGTATGAACTGGGTCGTGGTGACACAAAACTGCTGAAAACACCTAAACTGCTGAAAACACCTGCAAATATAGTAAATCGTAATTGAAAAAAGTTAAGCAATTGTGCAGTTCTAACAAAACGAAAAAATATATTATTTTATGCCCGGCGTTACAAGGTTACGTTGTTGAATTTTGATGAATTGTCAAATGTTACCTATTAAAATGGCCTTACTTTAGTTATATATACTTTAGTTTAGTTAAGAAGATAGTCAACAAAAACTCAAGCCTTAAACGGGAGCTAGTAGACCTACATCAGCAATATCTGAATGTTGTTGATGAACGCGATCAACTGAAGGTGGTCACGGATGGTTTCAGCAACTGTAGTAACTTGTATGAGGAAGCTTTAAGCAAAGTTAGGGACCTTGAAGACGAATTAATTCATGCTAATAGTCGTATTATCCAGTTAGAAAAAGAAAAAGTATGTACTCAGGTTAAACAAACTAACCAATTATATGATGAATTATTAAATACTAATTGTAACCCTCATTCCATAATAACTATTGACCTTACTGAAGAATCCTTGCTGAAACAGAAGTACCTATAGTTATAAAATTAGTCATAAGAAAATGAAAAAGTATGAAAAAAGAATAGAATAATTAAAAAATGCAATCAAATTAGGAAACAACAGAAAATCTTTTCCAATAATATTCCACGGAGAAAAGAACGTGTTCATCTAATCAATAAATTAAATAATTATCAAATCAAATTAGAAGACAGCAAAAAAATCTATGAAATTGATACACAGCGCTTACAGTCTGACATACAGTTACTTGAGGACAGAATTAGTTCCCTTTTCATTAAATATGTGGGTTCTCAAAACCAAATCAAAGAACACATTCTTGCTGCTAATGAGTTAGTTATGTGTCAGTGTACTTGTCAGAAGGTTTCAAACCCTGATGCTGTCCAGTCTGAGGCAACGGAGGACCCGTCCCAGACTGAGTCTCAAGACTGTATCCTCCACCAAGATGTTTTAGTACAAGATCAAGTGGTACAATCTAAGATTGGTAGTTGTCCAACTTTCAGTAGTCATGATTGTTATCATTCAGTTATGTTCTCAGATAGTATAGGAAGAGGTATAGGTAAATTAATTAGTAACAACCTGTGTTATTCTACTCTAAATTATTGTATGCCAGGGTCAACCTACAAACAAATAATGGCATCAGTAACAGGAAATGTATATAATCCTAAAACCAACATTACTGTATTTGTAGGTAATAGTTCTAAGGTAAAAAAAGAAGAAATCACTGACTGTGTAACTGAGTTGTTAAAGTTAAATTGCAGCAAAATAATATTGTGTGCTTTCCCATATTTTGAAAGATTGACAAATAGACAAAACAATTATATTCATATGCTTAACAAGCATATGCACTTCTTAGTTAGTCATTATAGTGACAAGCTTATATTTCTTGACACCAACATTTTTGTGGAAACTTTGAAATCGACTAGGAATACTGTGTATTTGCCTGTTAGTTTTAGACACATAATAGCAAGGCTATTAGCTTTTTATATAAACTCAGACATAGGTAGTATGTCGAAGTCTTGTGTTATTAACACCACAACGGTTAATAATAGTACTAATTATAAGGTGGTAAGCCTGAATAAATGTAGCTCAAATGCTATAAATATTTATACAGACTGTACGAAGGAGGTTCCATGTCCCTCACTCACTATGAGCTCACTGCCTGGTGATGACACTGAGGTCATGGGGTCAACTCCGGATAGTCATTTAAACTAGTAAGACAACAGGCGGTACAAGTAAGAATATTCTTATAACTAACAACAAAAAGGTATCTTCTGGCTCAATTACAACCTAGCGAAACTTGCATCCAGTAACAAAACCGCAATTATTTGTGGTGATTTTAATATTAATATCCTGGAAAATACTTTAAATAGCAATCGATTATTAAGTCTTTTTAAATCATTCAATTTATCTAACATTTTTACAGAACCGACTAGAGTAACTTCAACTTCCGCTACTTGTATTGATAATGTCTTCTGCGATTGTGATTATTTAGCTAAAGCCATAGTAAATTATTTGCCGTCTGATCATAGTGGTCAAACGGTAACTTTTAAGTTTAAAACAGCTTTGCAAAAAGTGCAAATACAATTTAGACCAATAACAAATGGCAAATTAAATAGATTCAATAGTATCCTAAATAAGGAGTTAATTAATGTTCTAGGCCATAATATGGATGATGCAAATAAATTGTATGAGGATTTCTTTTCAGTAGTGCACACTGAATTCAATAAAACTTTTGAAAAGAAAACAAAAAATATTAGCCCTATTTTTATATTTAGTGACTGGGCAACTAGAGGTATTAGGATAAGTAGGGAAAGGCTTTTCGAGCTGTATGGCCTTAAGCCTTACATTAACACTGAAACTTTCAACAAGTATGTTGCTACATATTCCAAAATTTTTAGAAATACCTGCAAGATAGCTAAAGCCCTGTACATTAGCAATAAGATCAAATCAGCATAAAATAAAATAAAAACAGTTTGGAAAGCTATAAATAATGAAACTAGTAGGGGAAAAAAACGAAACACTGATTACACATTGGAGACTTCACGTGGTGCAATAAGCTCTAACTTAGAAGTAGCTCAAGAATTTGTACATTTCTTTACTAATATACCATCTAAAACGACGGAAGCTTTAAATTCTTCACCCAATGTCTCAATTGATTTATTAAGAGCGAATGTCCCAGGCTGTCCGGTTGAATTTCAATTTAAACATATAAACCCTATGATAGTTATTAAAGCCTTTCGGCAAATTAAAATCAAACTGACCGAGGATCTATGGGGACTATCTATCAAAGTTTGTACATCCATAATCGAGACTATAGCACCATACTTAGCTTTAATATTTAATTTGTGTGTGGATCAAGGAGTCTTCCCGGATTTAATTAAATACAGTAAGGTTATACCACTTTTTAAATCTGGGGACAGTAAAGACACCAACAATTATAGACCAGTATCCGTGCTGCCGGTATTCAGCAAAGTGTTCGAAAAGGTAATGCTAAACCAAATGCTTAATCATTTTAACACCAACCAAATCTTACACGATCAGCAATATGGTTTCACCAAAGGTCGTTGTACAACTGACGCCGGTGTCACCTTATTAAAACACATATTTACAGCGTGGGAGAAGGCTCAAGATGCCATAGGAATCTTTTGTGACCTCTCCAAGGCATTTGACTGCGTAAATCATGAAACCTTACTCTTGAAACTTGAGCATTACGGACTAGGTAAACTTGCGCTCTGTTTAGTAAAACCTTATTTAAATGATAGACAACAGCAAGTTCAAATTAATGGTGTAAATTCACTCGGTCTAAAAGTAAAAATGGGTGTTCCTCAAGGCTCGATATTGGGTCCTTTCCTCTTTTTAGTATATATTAATGATCTACCCCATTTATTAAAAACCCAACCACAAATGGTGTTATTTGCTGACGATACTTCCCTAATTTTTAAGATAAATAGACGTGCATCAAATCTTGACGATGTAAATAACGCCCTACTGCAGGTCCAAAATTGGTTTAATGCTAATAATTTAGTATTAAATGGGAAAAAAACTAAATGCATAAGATGCTTTACCGAATGTTAAAAGTAGTGATTGTGATATAGTATTGAATAAGGAGAAGCTAGAATTTGTAGATAAAACTGTTTTCCTGGGGATCACGCTCGATTCAAGGCTGCAATGGGGTCCTCATTTAACATCTCTTGCAGGACGGCTAAGTTCAGCAGCATATGCTGTCAGAAAAATCCGTCAATTTACTGATGTAGATACCGCGAGGCTAGTCTATTTCAGTTATTTTCATAGTATCATGTCTTACGGTATTTTACTTTGGGGACGGGCTGCAGATATCGACTCTATTTTTATTCTGCAGAAAAGAGCCATTAGAGCAATATATTGCCTCCGTAGGCGCGATTCTCTAAGGGAACTGTTTAAAAATATTAACATCATGACGGTACCTTGTCAATATATTTATGAAAACATCATGTACGTCAGGAAAAATCTTAATCTTTTCAGTAAAAGAGGTGAAAGTCACAATTATTGTACTAGAAATAGGGACCAATTAGTTCAACCGGATTTCAGACTGGCTAAAGTAGACTCATCTTTCATGGGGTACTGTTTAAAATGTTACAATAAAATACCTTCCCATATACTACAACTAAATGAAACGAAATTTAAATCTTGTATAAAACGCACACTATGCTGCCAAGCATATTATAAGCTTGGGGATTATATCGCTGACAAAAATGCTTGGCTTAACGCTGGTCCAGCTCCACAAGGGCGCATAAACTAATTGATTAGCATTCAAAAATATTGTTGGAATTGCTGAAGATTGCAAAAACTATCTTTGAATTGTATAACTTCAATCTCTTTTTTTATTGTATAATTGCATAGCACATGTGTGAGCACTGTGACCATGTACCTTCTATAAAGCTACCATTTACTGGGTACGTCTTTCATTGACTTGATATGCCCTGGCGGCTAAGAGTATGTCATGCTCACTCAAATGTCTCGCTGGTGGTGGCGTGTGTGTTGGATCGTCGAGTTCCCTTCAAAATGGTTGAGCTAAACGGTGCTGATCCATGCGTCATGTTCGTGAACGGGCGCCATCAGTAGGGACTGGTCATCTCTTATCTGCCACGGCTTATTTTAATTTTTGAATTGTTTTTTTATTTTTATTTTTTATTACGGACGCTTTTTACGTACACGTCTTTCTACATTGTTCTCACATGTATAATTTCAACATGAATGATGTTTAACAATATTTTGTAAGAATATATTTTTTTTTAAAGAGTGTTCGTGGAGTTTCTTGCCCGTTCTTCTCCATAGGAACCTACGCTTTGGAATGGGCAACTAGCTTCATATTTCTGACTGACTGACTCCTTGACAATTCAAAAGTGCCTGTAAATGGTTTAATTGAAATAAATGCTTTGAGTTTGAGTTTGAGTTTATAGACCACGCGCCACGCATATTATGTACCCGGGCGATAAGTGCTACGCAGCCCGAACTATTGCGACAATAACCGATAGTGGTTGGCACTGGTTGGTCACATAGAATCTGCGTGGTTATCACTGTGCGAAGCTTTGTCACGCACAATAGACGCAGATGCGGTACCAGCATTACAAGTAGTAAGTAAGTAGGTAAGCAAAAAAGTAATCTGTGTAGGTAAGTTTGCCTTTACAAAAATTTAATGAGCGCTCTGCACCCGTCTCTGTCCAGGTACACTACTCTCTCCTTCTGCGCAATATTTTAGCTAGTAGATATCACCCAAAAAACATACAAATAAGCATTTATCTAAACCGTAAAATAGCCTTATCGATAGATTTGTTGAGAATGATGAGACACAAAAACATGACGTTTAGATTGCGATCTGTGATTGCGATTGCCGCGCCATCTATTTTACTAGAGAGTATAAAATTGAGTAGGTTCATCCGTGAGTACGTAACGTCAAACGATTTGTACTTAAAAAACCAAAATAACTTTATGAAAACATTTAGGACGAACAGGGTAACAAAGAAACATCGAGGGAGTTCTTTAGCTCCAAATAAATATGCAACAATCCATTCGCTGTTACCCCCCTGAAGTTTTTATTGGTAACTTTAGAAACCCTCTTGTTTCCAAGGTTTCAAAAGAACTTTTATCAAGTTTATCATATATCGTGTTGCTTAGCTATCCAAATTATCTTTAAACAGATAGGAATGTAGGATTTTCAATTGCAGTATTGTGTAATATAGACCCAAATGCATTCGATCCATAATATTCCATGTAAGTACCTATTTTAAGATAGCGCCCGGCGCGACGCGCGGCGCGTCATTATTACCATAGATATAGAAGTTGATTGCAATTTACAATGTTGCCATAAATTGTGTCCAAAAGAAACTAAGCAAATTATTGTTTTTCAGGGTGGTTTAATTGGCATGACAAATGGCAGCAGCAGTAAACAGTTGTTATTGTAACCACTTTTTGCTTTAAATGCCATCCTTTTGCCTACGGCATAGAACTCAAAATCGGTTGAATGGACTGTAAAAAAGGTTTATTTACATGTCTAATCTTATTTCAAACGGATTACATATCCGTAATAACCTGACTCCCAACATAGTGTCATCACTATGTTTTGACCAACTTGCAAACCATTTAAATTGTTTGAGGAATTGTTTTAATTCAGTTTTAATGTAAATAGGGAAAAAAATACAGAACTAAATTTGAATACAGGCTGCCCAGCCTAAATAAATCTTGACTGACTTTTTATGATAACAAATTAATGGTCTCAGAGTTCAAACATAAGAGTAGACGGGTTCAATAAACGAATAAAAATTGATAAAAATAAAAATTAGAAGATTGAAATAGAAAAGTGGAAAAGATTGATAAACTATGAACTCAGAATGGAAAGAGGAAAAAAGTATAGCGGGAGTTTACACAAAAAAAAAACATACTAGAAACTAGCGGTATAAATTGGCTTCGTTTTCAGCGTAATTTCGTAATTTCAGCTCCTTTAATTAAATTAAGCGTTCTAAAAATGGGTGATTTAAGATTATTGTATGGCAACATATTTCTTAACAACCTTCTAGATTATTTCGTCTATGGTGCATAGGAAAGTGACTGCGAGTAAACATTTTTAATCGATTATCTTTTTCATAAATCGATTACTGTAGTAATTTACTTTGTACTGTATTTTAACCCAAAATCTTGTTATTTAACGAGAAAATTCATATTTTGGCTAATTTGAGGCAATGATTTATATTTTAATAGTTAAAAATATTTTTTTTATCATTTACAGCTAAAGGTATTTCAGTATTCGCAATATGACATTCCGATTGTGTGACTGAATCCGATTCACGTGATTACGTCACTCGGGCCAAGCGAAGCGAGCGGAGGGAGATGTACGAGATTCGTACAGTGTTAAAATTAATACGTCATCTCATATTCTAAAGTGATATCTGTAAATTAATTCGCGGCGCCGCTTAGAAATTGATAATAAAACTGTAAGTAAATAATTCTGGCGTCGTCCCACGCGTCGCCGTATGGTACGGACGCGTTGTTTGGTTCCCTGTGCAGTGCCTATACAAATGCATAATATAACCTATCTGCGCTTTGCATAAATCTATGAGGCCGCAGCCTTGTAATTGATGCAGATGCAGCCGATGTGGAAATAAGGCGTTAATGCGATTATAAAAGTAGTTAAAACGTCATCGGAACGAAGCCATCAAGTCGGGGTGTTTTGCCGCGCTGTGTGCCGTGTTTATTGACGCGTTGGTTGCAATATTGCAGACATAATGCCGGCGGCGCGAGGCGTTAAACGTGCTGCATCTAAATCGTCCGCCGCTGCGGCGTCAACGGCAGCCAAAAACAAGAAAAAACGTGGAGGTGAGTTCCTGTAAAGGGCATTTTGCAATTGTTTTCTTTACATTTTTGCCTATGTCAATGACCTGTCAAAAGCGATGGCGGGAAACGAAAGGCGCGAACTCTCTCAGAACTTCTTTTTTTGTGTTTACAAGTTAACTGTACTTGAAATGAGACTTGAGTACTTATCTTTGGTCATTTAAAAGCATGCTTATGCGTAAATATCGCGTGGGTTATGTAAGCGTCGCGTAGGAATGTTTTTTTTAGGTTAGGGACCAACTAGGTCTGATTGACGCTCCATCGTATTTACAAATGTGTTTTTCACATAAATTTGTGTACTCCTTCAATAACTGTGACCAATATATGTTAAATAACAGTCACGAACGTGAATATAAGTAAAAGAATGAATGTATCATTGTAGTACTTTGGTATAAAATTAGCTAATGAGGATAGAACCAAGTCATTATTGTCTCATTAGCTATACAATAGAGATAAGCATACAGAATGGCATGGCATAGTTTTTTCACAAGGCTAAAAGTATAGTAGTAAAACACATTCCAATACTTAAAGAAAAGGATAATAAACATATTGAAATCCTTAGAACGGTATTTAGATTATCTTTTTCTGTGACTTTTAAATATAAAAAATATATATATATAAATTTCTCATTATTTTTTAATTTTTATTAAATATTGTTACAAATACTTTGTACCTCCCTGTATATATAGGTTTGATAAGAGATGATTGTTTAAAATTGATAACCCAACACGGAATTCCTACTCTGAAAGCTGAAAATATTGCTAGTCTTGTAAAATTTACTGTCACACACTACTTTTAACACTGTATTTTATGATATTCGGTAAGAAAAAAAAACTGTTATTCACAGGAATTAAGAACAGATAAATAATAAATCTTTATTTATCTCAAACATTGTATTACAGGCGCACAATCTTATACAAAGAAAGGTGTCTGAGGTAGGACAGTCCTGAGTTACAGATCACCCGGCTCTTAGATATCAGGAACAAGGATATAAAATATTTAAAAAAAACACCACAGCTCATTTTTATATAAATCTTAATTTATATGGCAACTAATAATATAATATTTGTAAGGCAACACTGCATGACCCTGACCCTTTCTTATAAAGAAAGAGTAGAGATTACCTTGTAATGTTATTATCTTTGAAAGTATTCCATTCAAACAAACATAACACTTATTGTTTGTACTACATAATAATCTGTTCACCTTGGCTTTATGTGCTGCTCAAATAAATAAAAATTGAGACATCATGTAAACAGTGTTTAGATGCTTTTTATAACAGAATTGAAAATTCTAAAACATCTCCAAATTCTATTCAATTTGGAATGTTATTTTAAGTCTGTTAGCTTATACATATATTATGTAAATATTATCTTGTTTGTATACAATTGAACAAAGGTAATGTTGTGCAACTAGTGATTTGCTTTGAAAATACTCAACATTTCTCATCTAATATGAAAAATTTGCGTGTTGTTTACGACATTGCAAAAATTCATGTTTCCAGAAACATATTTCCTGGAACCGGAAATCAGAACAGATTGGTATGGGCGTTCCGGCAAGAGTTATTTGCGTAGGACTGGAGAGACCGCCGAAATCACAGAATAAGTATTCTGTTTTGGTCCTACTTAATTTCAGGCCAACATTCTCCAGTCTTTGCCACCACACCTCCAATCTGCTCTGGACCTCTAGGCCACTCTCGGCAACCAATACAATGTCGTCGGAAAACAGCATACACCAGGGAGCCTCTTCCTGGATGTCCGACGTAAGTGTGTCCATTATCACCAGGAAGAGGTGCGGGCTTAGATCCGACCTTTGGTGAAAGCCAACAGCCACATTGAAGCTGCCGGTAGTGCCCGCTGTAGACCGAACTTTGGTACTACATCGACTGTACATCGCTCGAATCAGCTGTACGTACTTCCCAGGCATACCTATCTCTTTCAGGGCCCACCACAAAACCCCACGCGGTACCCGGTCGTATGCCTTTTCGAGGTCGATGAACACCATGTGCAAGTTTTTGTGTGCACCTATGTATTTGGCATAAAACCGAATTAATTTCGTGAAATTTCACTCTCTTCTCTCATTCATCTTTCAATAACTTTCTCTCAAACTAGTAAACTTTCATACTATGTACCATTAGCTTTATTCCTCTATAGTTATTGCACTCCAGCACATCACCTTTGTTTTTTAAAGATGGGCACCAGCGAACTGTTGCACCATTCGTCAGGTATGGCTTCTTCCAGCAACAACTTATAAGAATAAAGCTAACCACGTCCAATCATCCACCCGTAATAACTTCCAAACTTCAACTGGTATACCGTCAGGTCCTAATGCTTTACCATTGTTCATTCCATTGAGTGCTATTCTCACTTCATCCATACTAACCATTCTCACTAGACCCGTTATTCACTGGTTTGTTGTCCAGCACACCATTCCAGTCATTTTCTTCATTCATCAATCTTTCGAAGTACCCCTTCCACCTATCCTTTATTTTCTCATCATACGACAGAACCATTCCATCTTCATCTTTTACGCATTTTATCTGGCATACATCCCTCGACTTTCTTTCTCTAGCTCTAGCAAGCCGATATAGGTCTTTTTGGCCTGCTGGACTATCGAGTGCCTCATAAAGCTTATCCTGGGCTTTTGCTCTCACTATAGGCCACAGCTTTCTTCGCTTTTTTCTTAAGAGCTTCATACTCGCTCTTCCTTTCAGCTTTCAAACTAACATTTGCAACTTCAACACTCAGCCATTCCTTAAATTTCCTCTTCTTTTCCTTCAACACATTCTGGATTTCTGTCGACCACCACCATTTATCCCTATCTATCGTCCCCCTTCCTTTCGTCTCTCCTAAAATATGCTTCGCTACACTGCTAATGCGCACAGCATTCCAACATTCATTTACACTTCGCTCGTTCATGTCTCCCATCTCTATCATTTTATCCACCACTCGCTCTTTAAATTCTTTTGCACAATCATCCTTCTCTAACATATGTCATTTTATTTTTGGGGGAGGTCTCTGCTGTTTTTGACTTTAATTTGTACGTCTAATTCCAGCACCAGGAGTCTGTTGTGAGACCAAGTCTTCTCCTGGTAGGACTTTGTAGTCTTTCATGTATTTTAACTTGTTTCGTCGGACTAAAAAGTAATCTATAATTGGGTTTTGTGATTTCCACTCTTGTACGTAACTAGGTGTCCGTCGTTCTTCTGGAACCAAGTGTTGACTACTGCTAGGTCAAATGCGGTAGCAGATTGTAGTGAATTCTCTCCCTCGTTATTTTGAGTCCCGAATCCCCATCCTCCATGCACTCTTTCATAATTCCCTCTCATTCTTCCCACATGTCCATTAAAATCCCGTCCAACTATCAACTCCTCATGTACCGGGATGTTCATCAAAACGGTGTCAAAGTCCTCCCAAAACTTTTCTTTTACACTAACATCACATCCAACTTGCGGTGCATACACACTAATTACATTCTCTAGCATAACTTTTACAACTATTGATCGATCATTAATCCTTTTTACATCCATCACGCTTTCTTTCAAGTTACTATCTAACACTATTCCAACGCCATTCCTTTTCCCGTCACTTCCACAATAGAAAAACTTGTATCCCTCACCAATTTCTCGCTTTTGTTCCCTTCCATTTCGTTTCTTGCACACGCCACATTTATTCGTCTTCTTTTGAGTACGTCCGCTAATTCTCTGGTTCTTCCAGTCATGGTCCCAACATTCCAACTACCACACCTCAATCTCAGTTCCGGAGCTCGCTTCTTACGTCGCACCCGCCCGGGGTGGTGCAACAACCCTTGTCCACTTCCCGCTGGAGCCGGGTGCTGCCCCTGCGCGTCGCCTGTGGGGTACGCCCTAGTCCTATCGCGCATTCCATTTTCACTATTCATGTTGCAAAAGAATGTGGCTTTAGTTTTACAGTCGGCCGTCTGCCTGACACTAACCCTCTCTGGGAATGCTGTTGTTGGTGATTTACCCGTCACCATTCGGGAACCCAGGGTGCTTTGTTGTTCTGGAGGCAAAAGTCCTCGCGCATATCTGGGAGTGGCGCGAGGAGGCGAAACGCCGGGGCTTGACTCCGATGCCGCGAGAAATCGCGGCACAGCGGACAGAGCTCCGACGGGATCTCATGGCGTCATGGAGAGTACGATTGTCGCAACCCAGTGCTGGGCACGCCACTATTGCGGCGATAAGTCCCCTCTTTGAGGAGTGGCTGGAGAGGCGCCACGGCGTCCTCACCTTCCGCCTGACGCAGGTCCTCACCGGACACGGCTGTTTCGGATAAGGCGGGAGGAAACGCCCGGGTGTCATCACTGCGTGGATCGCCCGGAGGACACGGTGGAGCATACGGTGGAGGTATGCCCGGCTTGGGCAGAGCACCGCCGTGTCCTCGTGGAGGCGATCGGTGGCGGGGATCTCTCGCGTCCGGCCCTGGTCCAGGCCATGGTACGGAGCGAGAGGGCATGGGAGGCCGTCACCTCCTTCTGCGAAGCAGTAATGCTCGCGAAGGAGGAGGCGGAGCGCGTGAGGGAGAGGCAAATTTCGCGCCCTCACGCCCCTAGCCGCCGCAGGAGGAGACGCCCTGGGCGTCGGGAATCGATTGCCGATTCCCGGCCACCGTAGGCGCGGGCTTGCGGACGGTGAGCAATGGGTAGCTCGCCGTCCGGTAAGGACCAGGCCCGGGTCGACGGCGCGTAGTGTTCCACGCGCGCCTCAAAGAGATGTCAGCAAGTGAAGAGGTCCGATGAGACCATTGCCTGCCGGGGTTGCGGGAAAGTCCGAAAGGGATACCGTGGCCCCCTGGCATTGCACAGGCAACAGAAGGAACACGGGTGGGTTTTAGTCAGTAAGAGTCTGACACGCCCTCCCGCTCCACCCAGAGCGGGAGACGTCATTTGATGATTTCCCACCCAAAAAAAAAAAAAAAAAAGGGGTGCTTTGTTGTATGCACTGGGTCTTAAGCTCCCTTAGTCGCCTCCTACGACACCCACGGGATGCAATGGGGTGGCCACATTCTTAATCCGGAACCAATTGAAAAGGTGACAGTATGTTAATAAAAATTAGGCAATGCTCTTGAATTAGTCTAGGACACAGGCCTCCTCTTGGTGAGAGGGAGTGGGCCGTAATCCACCTCGCGGGCCCAGGGTAGGTTGGTAGATGTCACAGGTCCACAGATTTTGTGGTTCTAGGACATGCCGGTTTCCTCGTTATGTTTACTGTTTTGAGAGCAGTGTTGATAAAATAATTTACACAAAGCGCCTGTCTGTGTTCAAACCTACGACCTACAGTTAGTCGGGGCCGTTACCACTGAGCCAGTACTGCTGCTGCCACAGACTTTTTTTTTACGGATAAACTAGGAGGTTAGGGCTAGCTCACACTGATGGATCAATCAATCTAAAATAATATGTCAATATTTCAATTTTGTCGACTTTTATGTGCTTGCTCTTAGTGAATAATGCAGATGCACAAACTGTTTCATAAAGAAATGTAAAATAGATCTTCCTGATAATTTAATTATTTCATGCATAGCCATATCTACAAATGATGCAGTCAGTAAAGTTACCTAACACAGGCTAACTAAAAATTACCAAAGTAAACAAATGGATTATGTCATACCTACATCTTTTTATATTATTTATGTCATCATATTTGATAAGAATGACCTCAAATTCTGATATTGCCTAGACTTCAAATCAATTTGCACTTCCTTAATACATTTCCTGAAGATTTTGCTAAGGTGATAAATTTTAAAATTGCTTTATTCTGACTGAATCCTGTATTTTATTTTATTTATGTTGTAGCTGTAAACTTCCATATAGAACTGAATAGAGGATTTGTGTTAATATCATCATTCTCTCCCCTTTATCCCACTTTATTTGGGGTCTGTGCAACATGTATTTTTACGAAATCATTTTTGTTTCTATGACATCAACAATTTGCAACAAAATTGTTGCATCCTATAAAATAGAGACAGTAACATAATAAATTCTGTTTAAAATTACACCAAATAGTCATAAAATACTAATTTATAAACCTAGACTAGCCAAAAATTGGTCCTAGAAATATCTACCACCTACAGAAGTGACTAAAATGATGTGCAAATTACAAAAGTAAACGGATGTTTGAACTTTAAACTCAATGCTAAATGCATAGGTAGTAAAAATTGTTACAATTTCTAACTTTAATTCCGTAGCATTTTCTACTGATAAAAATACTTAACTGAGAATCAGCACTTTTTGATAGGAGGCACAATAATTTGTATTTGAAAACATTTTTATTTGTCTATGAACAAATAAAATTATTTAAGTCAGCGCTAACTGTTGGCAAATGTTCACAAAAATCTTAAATTCATTAATTGCATTTCACAACTTTAGAGAATTTATTCTGGAAGCTTTGAATACATTAATATGAAACTTAAATACGCCTTTTTCCAATGGGTGGGCAGAAACTACAGAATACCACCTGCTACGATACTCACATACTCCTTTTGTGTATGAACGTAAACGAGGCAACAGACCTTTGCCTCGTTTACATACATACATCTGGTACTGACCTTTGATAAATATAATAAAGAAATCTCTATGTTTTTATTGAGTAATAAAAACCATTCAATCAAATAATTGCAATTATTTGTCTTTAATATAATGGTGATGTTTGTTTAGCGATCCAATGGGAGATTCCGACAGCTCCCAAGAAGAGGGGGCGTGTGCTAGCATGCGGACAGGGCGACGTGGGACAGCTTGGACTCGGCGAGGACGTCGTGGAGACTACCAAGTAAGTCATACAGTATTTCAGTACATCACCTTCCTCAAGCCTTTTAAATCATAGCTCTTATCTAAACGGTAATAAAAACATTTTTACAACAAAACAACAGAATTACAACTCTTACTTTGAAACGTTTCTTTTGTAAAAGTGTGGTGTTGTGGTTGAGGGGTAAGTATACCCCACACAATTTCCAATACCACTACCTGGTATGTAAATAACAGTGAAGTTATTATATCATCATCCTTAAATACTAATCGGGAAAAATACGTACTATCGACGATAACTCAAAAAGTACCAAGCAAAGTTAATAAAAATTTATATGGAACCACCTCGAGAGCATACCCTTTCAAACAAAAAAAGAATTTTGCAAACCCTTCTATATATGACAGAGTTATGCCCGAGTATACATTTTAAAAAAACATCCAAATTGAGAACCTCTTCCTTTTTTAGAAGTTGGTTAAAAATTACTTATAGTTGTGTCTACACAGAAAAAAAGGAAGAAAGAAAATACATTTATTTGCGCTAAATATGACGCACAGAAAAACACAAAACCCAAACAAGGATCTTTTGGCGCGTTGCCAGTTTCCGCCATCTTGTTTTTTGAATACATTTCACAAATTATGTTAACAGTGCGCCCATATCAACGTCATTCGAGCGCCAAAAGATGCAAGTAGTATTGTACATTAGAAAACCCACTCTTTGACATTTTTGCAACAAGTTATAACAGACTTCACTATACATATATAATCCGATCCAGCCTGTCCCTTGCTGTCCTCCCCCAGGAACACCCTAAGCCGAGGTCCGTACCCCAGAGGCGGAGCCCTTAGCGAGTAGTCGCTTAGCTTGAAAGTTTTATGCCCTAGCCGAAGGCCTTGATTTCTTGAGGTACCCACAGCAAAGTGCATAGCCGGAACAGACCTGCATAACCGGATGCAGGTCTGTTAGGTAGACATGTGAGATGCCAATCCCAAAAAAACAGACTTCACTTAGTTTCATTTAGCAGTAGAAATATTATTATCATTTGCTCTCAATACTTCTAAATTAACTGCTTACCCCAGAAGCATTAGCTTTTTTTTATTGCAGAATTTTGAAATAGGTTCTTGTCCAGTTGTAAAAATGAGATGATAAAATTGTGATTTTTTCTATAACACTTTGTTTTTGTTTCAGATTCAAGTATGTGACAGCATTGGGTGACAAAATAGTTGATGTGTATGCAGGGGGCATGCACACAATAGCTCTAGACAGCAGCGGAAAGGTAAATCAAACTGCTATCTCTTTTTTTAAACTATTTTAACACATAATTATGTATAAGTTCGTAATTTTATAGTGTTATGGTAAAATAAATAACTGTATAGCATTTGGTAGGCCTCCCACAAGATGGACCGATGACCTTGTGAAGGCCGCAGGAATTCAGCATCTCTCAATCAATCAGCATTTATCACCATAATAAAGAACAAAAGAATACTTGCATAAATATATTTAATTTAATGATTTTTATTGATATCAAATTGGATTAATCATACTAATAACCTGTTTTCTCCCCCAGGTATGGACATTCGGCTGCAATGACGAAGGAGCCCTAGGGCGCGCGACGACAGGCGACAGTGAGGAGGGCACTCCCAAGACCGTCGTCCTGCCCGCGCCCGCCGTGCAAGTCGCGGCCGGGGACTCGCACTCCGCTGCTCTGCTTAATAACGGAGATGTTTATGCTTGGGGAGCATTCAGGGTAAGTGCATACTCAGCCTAAAATGTAAACAAACTTGGCAAAATGGAGTCTAAAGACCCATCCAACACCCAATGGAGTGTAGTGGTGTCCAGAACATGACCTTCTCAAGTGTCCACACACCTGCACTTTTGAGGATTGGATGCCCGCCACTGACGCTGTCATTAAAATGGCCTCCTATTGGCCACAACTAATTTAAAAAGTACCATCTGTTGGGACAGAGGTCTACTCTCAGTGAGAGGGATTGGGCCGTAATCCACCATGGGGGCCCGGTGCGGGTTGGTAGAAGTCACATGGCTTCGAAGTTTTGGTTCTAACACATGTTGCTTTTCTCACGACTTTTTACTTGACTTTTCAATGTAATTTTCCAATTTGCCACGGTTAAATGACCCCGGTATACAAAATTCATTTTTTTACGTTACACATCCTTGATTGGGTCACAGAAATTTATATGTATACCTAATTTCAACTAAATTGGTTCAGTAGATTCGGAGCAAATTAGCTATGACAGACAGCCAGGCAGACGAGTGATCCTCTAAGGGTTCTGTTTTTTCCTTTGGATACCTCCAAAGGAAAAATACGGAACCCTTAGAGGATACGGTACCCTAAAAACTAGGTAGACTTAATACCATTATTACTATTACCAAGTCTAATTAAATTCTTATTTCCAGGACTCTCACGGCAGCATGGGCCTGGTGGTCCGCGGTCGCGAAGGCAAGTCGTGTCGCGACCCCGTGAAGGTGGACATCGGAGAGACTGCTGTGGCCGTGGCGTCAGGCGGCGACCATCTTGTTATATTGTCGGTATGTATCCATTACATCAAGATATAATAGTAGATTTTACAACAAGTGCACAAAACGAACCATTTTTATCCGAGACTTTCAGCAGCCCGAGACGAAGGCGAGGGCTGATAGTAATGTCGAGGATAAAATGGTTTTGTGGACGAGTTATAAACTCTGCTTTTCACTTCGATTGCGAGGGAATAAAACAATAGTATAACATAACATTTCTTTAATTAAAATTCAAAGTAAAATTAGTACAGTATTGAATACTGAAGGATATTGTTTTTCCCGGCATTGATATTAGGCTTTGGCTGCAGACCTATACAGCCTACTATTAAATTAATTTTCTTAAATTAATTAAATAACCTACCGTACTTGAATTTAAATTTTAATATCTTTCATATCTTAAAAAACACATAAGGCAAATAAATTAAACTAAATATTATAAAATAACAAATTCTATCTATGAACTTCTTATTGTATTTGCCTTCTTTGCCTTAATACTATGATAATTTTGTTTAACAAAATTCGATTTTGTGCAGCCATAAGCGTATATCCTGCACAAATAAGCACTTTCAGAGCATGAGAAGTGAAAAAGGTTTTATTTATACATTCTTGAAGTGAACGATGACGAGCAAGTACATGTTCTTATGGCTCGACGATCTTTTCAGCATTATACACAAACAAATTTGTCTGTAAAAAAAAAGACAATCAAAAATCCCAAGAAACTGCAAGTACATAGTTGAAATAATATTTTTTCATGCCGGTTTATTTCGTCTTTTTCTTTTTATAATACTGTTATTGTTCATGCTAAAAAGAAAAAAGATGAGTGTTGCAAAGAAAGTTTTATTTTACATCTACCCATCTTTTACCAATAAAACTTTACCTGTGATCAGAAAAAAATCCAAAGAGATTGAATAAGCCTATTCCATCTTATATTAAAAACTCATGGAAAATCAACAACAGCACTTTATAAGTACGTCAAGTAGTAGTGAAACTATCAGCGCGTATGATGCGTGCGTAATACATCTTATCTGCACTTTATCTAACAATCGATTGTATGGCAGGCGTCAGGAGGCGTGTACACGATGGGCTGCGGCGAGCAGGGCCAGCTCGGCAGGTTGCCGCAGCGATCCGCTACCAGGGACGCCAGACAAGGATTCAGTAAGTTTTTATTATTTTATAGATAACTCATTGCTCATCACGCGTTTTGTGGGACTGTCTTATGTAACTTTGACGTTCGAAAAGTGCTGATTCTCAGCCTAATTTGAATAAATGACTTTTGAATTTTGAATTTCATGCCCTACTCAGCTTCGCACTGAATAAATTCTCAAAATTATGGCGGAAAACGCATCAAAATCCATAAAAAATTATAAAACACTCATCGAAATGTGGTTACATAGACTAACGATTATTGTTAAAATAATATTTTTATATTAAATACACCATGTTGTTCTAATTGTTTGTTAATAGGCTCACCCCCCTATTACATGTTATGTTTAGTCCCACTAAACATAACAGGCGACATAATATGGTATATACAACGACTATAGGTACATGTCTGCCTAACTCTGCAGGGACTACAGCCATGATGTTAAGTTGTATATACACACAAAAAACAAATATAGAAAATAACTTAAAATAGTATTGTATGCCTCACGGCTGCGCCAAATAGGACCAGTTCAGCATAAATGTCAGACAACTAGTGTCATCAATTAATGATGAATGTCACCTTATATTTTGTATTCATTGTCGATATGGAAGACCTCTTGTCAAAGTGGCGCCAACTGGTGACGTGAATTATCATGAAAATCCTCATTTAAAGCTTACCGTATTGTTCGGTTAACGGCCAAATGCGGCTGTCTGCGTTTAATTCCTATTGCAAACCAGAAAATGCCTTTCTACGGGTACTAAACATAAATATTTATCCAGGTGCTCTGCTAGTACCATCGAAGGTGACCCTGAAGGCAGGCGGGGCTCGCATCTGGGCCGGCTACCACGCCACGTTCGTGCTAGACAACAACGACAAGATGTTCGCGTGGGGACTCAACAACTATGGACAGCTTGGTCAGTATTACATAAAAATAGAAGTATTCATGCATGTCAGGGTACCAGGAAAAACTAGCCTGCCTAGTGTACGTTCATCCGCTCGTTAGTAGTAACATTTGAACTAAAAGAACCCCTTACTGCTGCGAAATTAAGACGTTGTCAAATTGTTGCCGTTTCGTGCAGTTGACCATACCAGTCAGTTACCTAAAAATGCGGTGATACAAAAACGTTTTACGAACTGTTTCCTCAGACAACTGACACAGGAGGCAGAACTCCTTTGTGTTGTTACTTATTCGGTTGCTAATAAAAGTTGTATCATTATTCATAAAGTCTGTACACATAATCAGAATACTCAGGTATGAAATTGTCTATCAGGCGCGGAACTTATTTAAAGTTTAAATTGAACTATAATACTAACTTCTCTCTTTACTTTCCAACAGGCATAACTGGCGAAAAACGTAAGACAGCGTTATTCATGCCAACGGAATGCGATGCCTTCACGAGTCAGAACACGACGTGGAAGAGCGTGGCGTGCGGACAACATCACTCTCTAGCGCTGGACAACAACGGGCAAGTGTACGCTATCGGCCGCTGCGAGTATGGCAGGTAAGATATAAACGACATAATATAACAAAAACATTACTCTCTTTCGGCAATCAGGTTGTAACTTAACTCGTTTTACTTTGTGTAACTTATTTCATCACCGCTCTGCACTGCTCTCTAAATGGTGAAGAAAAACATGAGGAAACTGGCATTTCCTGGGACCAAACATTCAAAGACATGTGAAATCCACCAATCTGTACAGACTGTGCCCTGGTGGTGGGTTACAGCTCACAGCCCACTCCCACTCACAGAGAGGAGCCCAGCAGTGGGAACGTTATAGGCTGTTTATGCTCGTGCGTGACAAAAGTTAATACTCCCAAGTCTCAGACGCGAGCGTAAATCGTAATTAAGTTCGTACACACCTTTTTGACTTTCTTTTTAATTGCCGATGTATGCTCAATGATGACAACTGTCCTGTTGGTCTCGTGGTCACAAGCGCGACTGCTGAGCGTTGTGTCCTGGGGTCGATTCCCGGGTCGAGTAGTGGGTTTTTCCATCAGGAATTTCTTAGTAACAGCCCGGAGTTTGGGAGTCGGCGGTGTAGTAGTCCGCGCCTGCTCTTCGCGAGGGTCGGCTCGCCGTCCCTGAGGATTGCAGAGTGTGCCTGTGTCTGTGCACACACTTGTGCACTATAATATCTCCCGCGCCGAAGGCTAGTCTCCGTTGAGATTGGCGGCCGTGGCCGAAATATGGTCTGGAGGATCCTCAATGATTTATTACTGAAGTCATAGGTGTTACAACAATAATCTGATGACTATACGCCTGCAGTATGCTGGCCCACCCTTATTTTTCGACAATGTTCCGAACAACATACTTTTATCATTTTTATTAATTTTGGGATGTTTCTAATCATTTCATTACTCCTACAGGTTGGGTCTGGGTGACCGCACGGGTGATGCCGAGGTCCTAGAGCCGGTTCCCAAGCTACAGAATAAGAAGGTTATTTGCATAGCAGCTGGTACCAGCAATTCTTTTGCTGTTACAGATTCCGGTAAGTCACTAGTAATTTAAAGTTATTAAAGAACTTTTGATGGGTAACTTTTTGACTATCAGCATTTTCATTGTTTGAAAAGGGCCTTTACCTTTATCCTTTTCAATTCAACAAAAAATTTGCAAAAAAATTTTTTTACAAGAAAAAATTATTGTGATATTATTCTGCTAATGTCACAAGCTCTATATTGTCGAGAGATCGTAATGGGTAGAGTTTATTTACCTAAACTTCAAGGAAGTAAACAATATAGAGTGGATTACTTAGAGCAGGTATTATCCACTCTATGTTGTTTAGCTAAATATCTCGACCTATTCCGGTTCCCGCACATTAGACACCGCTTCATCCCTCAGTGAATTATCTACTAATCTCCTCCCTCCCCCGCAGGTGACGTGGTGTCGTGGGGCATGGGCTCGGAGGGCCAGCTGGGCACGGGCGCCAGCGCCGACGCGGCCGAGCCCACGCCCGCGCCGCCGCCGCCGCCCGCCGGCCGCGCGCCCGCCCGCGTGGCGGCCGGCGGCCAGCACACTGTGCTGCTCGTTGTACGTATATTTGTTTGGTCTTACACCTAGAAAATACACACGACGCGTCAGTTTGTCTTCAAAGGTCTACACGACCCGTGATAAAACATTTTAAACAAGGTCTACCCGAAAAAACAGCGATAATATCCACTTCCAATTAAGGAACCCGACATGTTCTACCACTCTATATACCTAAGTACCGCACAAAAGAAGACGCATATGGCCCAGCAATAGGGTGTTTTACTCTATATAGGAAAAAAAATATATATTATTGAGACAGCTTAGGCAAAAAGCTCGGAAAACGTTAATTTTAGTTCATAAAATAGAAAACTAAATTTTAAAATTCAATTAAAAGGTTTCAGCTTTTTTAATCTGTTTCATAACACCATTTGATAGTAGTCGCCATATTATTACGTCATACGGCTATGTAAACTTAAAAAGTGTTAACTGTCAACTAGCGTACCTTTAATCTGTAGAGGCTTTTTTATTATTTTCGTAACTAACGTAATTTTTATTGAATTGGAGTACAGTTTTGTAAAAGCAGAAAACACAAATTTTATTGAATAGGGTGTTTTACTCTATATGAGAAAAAATCTAAAAATATATTATTGAGATAGCTTAGGCAAAAAGCAATTGGAAAACGTTAGCTTTAGTTCATAAAATCGCAAACTAAATTTTTAAATTCAATTCAAAGGTTTCAGCTTTTTTAATCTGTTTCATCACCATTAGATAGTAGTCGCCGTGTTATTACGTCGTACGGCTATGTAAACTTAGGAGTGTTAACTGTCAACTATCAGCGTATCTCTAATCTATAAATTTGTTTACATAGTGAACTGACGTCATGACCACAGAGCAATATGTCGTCCACTGCGTCCAGCGTTTTCGTCAAATTACGGGCGAATTTTGAAAATGCAAAATTTAAATGCATTTTTATGGCACTTAACGATTGAATAAAAAATTTGTGATTTTTTTTGTGGTTCATTAGCACTATAGAATCTAATTGAGACACTTTTCAAAAATGGGTGTAATACCCTATTGGAGTACAGTTTTGTAAAAGCAGAAAACACAAAGGAAAATGCCCATTTTGTTAGGAGTTTTGGGCCCCTATAAAAACTTCGCATGTCACGGTGGTTTTTACTTGGTTTTGTAGACCTAGAATTACCTTTTCATATCCTGAAATCGATTTTCAATTTGTCACCCTAGTTTAAGAGAAATCTTATTTTTTCGGATGCTGAAAATGAGGTTATAAAACCAGTTTTTTTTTTTGTTTTAAACATTTGAAATTAAATTAATCATATTGTTTATGTATTAATATTGATTCCTGAATTTAGAAAACACCACATAACTTCTACTCTTGCTAGATATTATGTAGGTTAAGTACTTGCGCTTACAAATATCTCTTGTGGTGCTGTGCAGGCTTTGCCCTCACCATGTAGTGTTGTTAAAAATAAATACTTACCTGCGACTCCTTAGGTCATAGGAAATCATGGCTAAGTTACAACAACCGCACGGATCCATCTCAAGTCAAGTTAAGCTGCTCTATGTCTGCTTACTTACAAAAAAAAAACAATAAACAGTAGGGTAAAACATTTATTTTTCAACAAATATATGGTCTAGAAATTGCGCTGGGGCACTTATATCATTACAACGACCCCAGCTATAAGGTCATAGTATGAGCGCCGCACCCTACTGTACGATTTCCCACTAAGGGAATGTTTTGTAATAATACAAAACATTCAAGACACAGGATGTCATCAGCGGATATCTGAAAAGATAACAAAAATAAATCAGAGAATTACTAAATAAATAATACGTACATTTATTCATGTGCTCATTGCAATGGTCTACTAGGTTTTCTCATATCACCTTATGCCTATAATGTACGTAGTGTACGTGTGTAAACGTTAATTTATGTTATAGCTGAAATAATAGAGATTTGCAGTTGACGATGACCCCTTGATTGGCCAAACATAGGCATCCTAAATGTTCGTATAAATCTGGTAAATGACACATTATACACTTACCGGTGTAGGTGTTACCCAGGTTCTCAGAAGGATAAGCATTGGTTCATCTAATTCTTCGATTTGACGTCTACGAAGATTCGGCGCCAAAAGTAGGGAGCAATTGACACACCGGCGAGGGAGAGGGTGGTTTACCCGACCTCTACCAGGTGTAGACATTTTTCAGGAGTAAAACGAGTCCAAGGCTCACTTATAAACTAAAACAGTCAATTTCCTCACTTATCACTAAAACAGGAGTCCAATATCTCAAAACTCTGCAGGAACGTAAACGCTCAACTCGACAGCTTCAAATTGTAACGAACTGAAGTAAATACGGGAATAAATACAACTCCAACAACAAAACAAACAATTTGATTGATGCATTGATTTGACAGATAAGATCTGTTTAAGTGTGACCATATTAAATATTTTGGTAATCGATTTACCAAATCGATTTGTTAAAAATAATATTATTTACATAATTAAAAAGATAATTATAAACGCTATTTAGGTATGTATGGGAGGTATTAACCTGAGTACTAATCACAATAATGTATTTGGTACTAACTTTTGTTTTTGAAAGAAAATAATCAGATATGAATGTAACGGAATATTTCTGACAGCCAGCCAGATCAGACAATCGGAAGAGCAACCGGAGCGTCTGTTTCCGCCTTAGTTCTTCGCTATCGGACAGAGGACCTTCACATCATTTCAGGATTATACTTTAGCTAAAAGCACCGCTGAGCTAAGACCGGTAGAATCTCCTAGTTATAATATTATATGTTTGTGGGTAGAATAAACACTCCTTCAAAATATAATTCCTTCGTGTTTTTTATTTTGGTTTATTAACTACTTTTATTTTCTTTATTTGAGCCCGCCTAATCAGTTACATGAGAGTGTTAGCTAGATTATGACGGAAGAAAAGCTATTGTAGCCTATCTCCGGTCATTTTAGTTGACGGATTAGTAAAATATCGATATTTTTAATCGATTACAATTATTCAATTGACATAGTCCGAGTCTGGCAACATTCAAGTTATGTTTTAATGGCGGAACTGATCTAAATTCAATAAAATAAATATTAATGTTGTTTTTCAATGCTGGGGGGTAAAAGAAATGTTGAAAAAAAAAACTTGAACCTGTAAAAATACGACTTAATTTTTGAGAAGTAAATAGTCTTGACACGGCACCAAAACTAAGGGGCCCATTGGCGGTCATTCTCCTTTATAACTTAATAAATATCACTGCATTTGCTTACACAGCCAACTGACGTCATGACCACAGAGCAATATGGCGTCCACTGCGTCCAGCGTTTTCGTCAAATTACGCGCGAAATTTGAAAATGCAAAATTTAAAATGCATTTTTATAGCACTTAAACGATTGAATAAGAAAATTTAAAATTTTGTAATGGTTCATTAGCAGTGTAGAATCTAATTGAGACACTTTTAAAAAATGGGTGTAATATCCTATTGAAACATTGTAAGATCTCTTGTATATTAGTATGAAAAACTACTTTAAATTAATGTCCTTATAAAACTACTACTAATACTATTAAACGAACAATATTTGTATATATATATTTGTAATCACGTTCTCGAAAACGGCTCTAACGATTTCGATGAAAATTGCAATACCTGGAAAAAATCTTTTTCTCCGTATTTTCACTCATTTTAATAAAATCCATGTTTAGTGTTTAAAAATATGATAGAACATTTTGAATAAACTTACGTCTTGCATTTACGGACAACAAAGTGACTAATGTATTGTAACAAAACCTCCATTATATAATTTCTATTCACTCGACAGGAGGACCCATCATCCCAAAAAGAATCATCTCCGCCTCCAGAAAGTGAGGTATCAGAACAAAAAGGAGACTCGCAGTCCAACGAGTCAGAAGAGGAAGAGGTTGTGCCCACTAAGAAGCAGAAGAGTGAACAGGAAGGAGAGATCTCTTCGACTTCTAGTGCACAGCCGAGTGATGTTGGCGAGGATGCTAAACCACAGGTGAGGCTTAATAACAATAGAGTAGCAGGAATTTACAATAGGGATGATGACAAAAAGAAACTTTTTTGTCCGTCCAGTAGGTTATTAAAAAATATTTTACACATATTTTTTCTTTATTACGGCGATACGTTGAGTTATAATGTGCCATGACGTCACGAGTATGTAGATTTTATAATTACTTGTGACGAAGCAACCCTCACTCTCCAACTTAATCTAAGTCATTTTTTTTGTAATATGAAAAAGCAAAAAATACGTGTCTAATATTTTTTTATTATCTGACTGACGGACTTAATAGAGTTTCTTATTTTTACCCAGGCATCACCCCTATTAGAAGAGTCGTTTTTTTTTCATGTCGCCATCGACAGAATTGTAAATAGGAGTTGAAGTCCCATTTCATATGCTCAGGCTGGCGCTGTTGTTGTGTCTATGGAATAGTATACAGGGTGTTTGGCGCATGGACCGACACAATTTTTTCAGGGATTTGGGAGGTCATTAGCTAGGTTCTAGCTAAGTTCAAAATAGCTTTTAGTTTTTTTTATAATTAATTTAGAAGTTGTAAAATTTCATTCATTAAATACAAAAATTAACTTTGGAAGCTTGTAAGGAATTTTCTTGAAACCAGTTGTATAAAACAAAGATGTTTTTAGATTTAAAGGACTTTGGAGAATGCAACAAAATTTGTTTTGTGCCACTACACCCACAAACAAAAAAGTTATTTCAAATTAAAGGACACATTTTGGGAATTTTTTTCATTAAAAAAAAATAATCATATGTAACCAACCGTGACATTTGGGACAAAGGGTGTATGGGTAGAACCTAGCTAATGACCTCCCAAATCCCTGAAAAAATTGTGTCGGTCCATGCGCCAAACACCCTGTATAAGCTTTCACACATACCTGTAGGGTTTTCCGTACTTTCCCTGCCGAGTACCCGGTGCCGGCAGCGTGAACGTGGTAAAGGAACTTAAAAAAAAAAGGTAAAGGCGAGTCTGTGCAAGATCGATTGGTCAATCTTTCTGAGCTATTTTCAACGAGTGTGATCCAACGTAATTTGTGCATCGAGTCAAACGAGGGGTGTTATAGTTTCAACTATGGGGCTGTCACAACTTTCTTTTAAAGTCTACGCCATGAAAGAAGACCCGCGGATATTGAGAGGAACTAATACGATAGACAGAGATAGATAGATGGTGAAATACTAAAGCGATAGAGGTTAGCAACATTCCGTCGCACGACTACTGCACCGCACCTGCGGGACTTCTTTCGTGGCGCGGACGAAGAGCTCATTTAACGAAGAACTGCAAGAAATCTCATCATGACCAAAATCATACAAAGTAATGGATAAATCCAAACTTTTTTTAAAATTAACTTGCATAAAAATATATCATCCATCCACTATAGGCTAAAAAGAAGCGCACGCCGTCGGTATCGTCTTCGAACGCTGCAAAGAAACCCAGGAAAAAGGCACGACGGAATTAGGTTCTTCATAGTTGTTTTGTTACATTGGATGGTATCATACATCGCATTTTTGTGTTGCACTTGGAAAAATAAAGTTTTAGTATTGGTCCTAATGGAAATGTCTCTTTCTTATCAGTATAGATTACCAACAGACGTGCGCGGCGCATACCTCGCAATGTCTGTATCCGCCTTTACAGTAGTCACATTATGATGTGTAACATCTGACATCTTGGCTGACAGTACCAACTTCTCGTAAAATGGGTTGGTACGATTTGACGGCCAACTAGACCACCGCGCGCGCTCATTGGTCAATTCAAATAGCGCGCGCTTCCTCGGCTTCCTGTTACACACTTCCGTCGCTTTTCACGAAATCACTCCCACAGACTGCAGGATAGCGAGAGGAAAAATGTCACATCAAAAACACAATAGGGGCCCTTTTTTATTATATATTCCAAGCATTTAGACCTGACTGCATCACTAATTATTAGTGAAGTCAGGTCTAAATTAAATGTTGTTACAATTATGGTATCAACATTTAATGAGGGTATAAATATGTTTGGAGCGAAAATTATTTTGTCATTTGTGGTACAAGCCGGCCTTGATGAACGTTTTTATTCCTCTGTGATCCAATATACATATACATGGTGTTAGGCAGACGGTTGAACATACAAAAATAGCGGATCCGTGGGGCCATCCGCTACGTGTTTAAGCCCAGTAACAAGACCCAGGCCACACGTATTATTTAAAAGACTTTTTTTTTTTTTCAAGTACTTGTTGCAATTTCAAACAACAATAATTAAAAAAAAAACAATACTGGCAACATCATTTTTTTTCTCGTCTAGAATAACTGTAGAATCTTATAAAATTCATATTTGACGCAGATTATTGCTAGAAAATTGAAAATTGATAGAGAAGAGAGAAGAGATTGAAAGAGCGCTTATCCTAAAATAATAATTGATTAAGAAATGCATTAAGTAATTAATATCGTAACACCGAAAAGTTTTAGATGTAAAAAAATAATTTGAAAACTTTCCAAATGGCTTTTTTATACCTAAAATGGTGATAACATCAAATTCAGTGTCAGTATTAATATTCTAGTTCGCTAGTTAGCCAATTTTTTTTATTTCCATACACCTATCTGACATCTATTTGCGACGTTGGAAACTTTCAGTATAAATGCTCTTAAACTACAAACAAATTAAAAATAAATACCGAAAGCCCGACTTTGAACTGCATTGAAAAAAATAAAAAAGTGGTAGAGCAGTTTTAATTCTAGGAAAACATTTTTGGATCATGTCCATTCTAACGGTATGCACTATTTCTTATAAAAAAAACTAGAATAATTCGTCAATTTTAACTGCCCGGGCCTTTTTTCACACTTTCGAAAACTACCTTTTGGAATGGGCGACTAGAATCAATTTTTTTTTTTTTTTTTTGTACATGTTGACGTTCATAAGTGCCTTTTTTGTGCCTAATTGAAATAAATTATTTGACTTTTCTGACTACATTTGCGAAAAGTGAAATTAATTCACCATCATCATTTCAGCCATAGGACGTCCACTGCTGAAATTAATTACTTAGAACCAAAAATTTTTTTTATGCGTTAGTTTCTACAAATAATCTGGATAAAAATAAATTACAAAATGCCAGCTTTGTTATTCTTAAATGAAGTTACTTTCCAAGTCTTTGAGCAACAATAAAATTTAAATAAGTTATTTATTAAAATCTGTGGCCTGGGTCTTTTCACGTCAAATCACTGTTCATGTACAAAAAACCGCGAAGTATTCAATTCAGAAGCCTTGAATATTGCCTATAGCCCATCCGCCGCACAGTGGTCTGGAAAACGAGCTCCATACTCATATAAATTTATTTAGGAATTAAAAAAATAATTGTAATGTCTAGTTTAGTCACATTCAAAAATTTGCTACGCGCAAAACGGCACCCAAAGGTGCATGAATTGAATGTCATCTTGATCGCCGTGTATGGTACAATAACTCGTGTGAGCACCAGTCCTTCAGTTCCCTTTAATTTAAAAATAAAAAATGTATTTAAGTGTTTTCTCCCATGCAAAAAAAAACAAACCTTTTTTTTCTCACGCGTGGAGCTACTAATGCCATCCTTACGTTAATATCACGTAATGGGAGACCATAGACATTTTTTTTTTCCTGACTAAGTTTCTATGAGTATGAAGCTCGATTTTCAGACCACTGTGCGGCGTAAAGTGACCCGCCCACAGAATAATTTTACTTAAGGCGAAAGCGGTATTTTAGCCCGCGAAAATAATTTTCTTTAGTTTTTTGCAAATTTCAGGTCAGTATCAAGTTGCATGTTGATCTGAATATAATTCGCAACCGTAACAAATATGTCTCTAAATAACTATAATCATTAAAATCATCAATATAACTCAAAGTTTATATTACCTTAGTGAATGACTATATCATGTCATATATCACATATGAGACCAATTCTAAGTAATTGTTTTGCTGATTCTAATTCTACATACATGTTTGTTGCGGTCGCGAATCATAATGTTTTAATCAACATTCACCCTGACTTTAATCAACATTCACATCTACTTCGCGAATCCCCTTGAACGAAAGCGGCCCTGCTTACTTCGGCCTATACTGGATAGTTATTTTTACAAGTGCAACACATACTAAACAAGTAGACAATTTATAAAGGTGAAGGCAGAAGGTAGATAACATCAAAAAGAAGAGGTGATGGCAAAATATTTTATTTTATTGTTTAGTTTTTTTTTTTTTCATATATTTTTTAGTTTGTTTTGTCCATTGTGTTGTCCTATTTCATGTTTAGTTAGTTTATGTATTATTTTTAGTTTTGTAAAACGCAGTGTAGTCAAGTAAAGGATGTCAACAGTGTGTGTAGATGTCATTATTTATGTAGATAATAATATGTCTGGAGTTATTATGGTAAACAATTACTGATTGATCAATTTAAAATGTTTTTGGATTGATAAATCAACAGTTCTGAATATACCTATACAATGGTTAATATTGGGCCAACCAAAGATTTCAAACGTAGATTCGCTCTGCCACGTCAAAAGTTGATCGCGTCGCGTTTCTGTTTCATTTTGACACCTCTGACCAGGGACCGGAAACCTTTATAAATTACGGTACGGCAATCGATCAATTTTGGTTACTTCTACGACGTCGAACGTCGAAGTCCAATAAGAAACATGTTACCCTATTTAGGTTACCGTTTTAGTACCGGTTATACACACACATGCGATGCGCGCCCTTTGACTAATGCCGACGTGTAAGATAAAGTTAATTATTATTTTGGTAACCGGTATTAATACTGATTGTATTCAATTTAATGTAACCTATAACATTGTAAAAATATCCGTATTGATCATACCGGCTTCGTTCCCTGCCTCGGACACACACAATGTCGCAGAGAATGGCAGGTAATCTGAAAAGCTCAACGCAGATGGCGCTGACTGTGTTGGGGGTCGGTGAACTGTCAAACATTGGTTATTTCTTTGGAGCGACGAAGTTTTCACAAAAGTTAGTTATATTTCTTGAAATAAAAATGCGTCAGTGTTGTGTATAGATGCGTAATCCACCCACCCGGTTACCGGGTTTAAACCCAGGTGGGATTAAACCGGTTGTTTTGGGTTTAATTGTGTTTAAACCCGATTTCCAACCTATCGGGTGTAAATGATTTTTGTATAAAAAAAACCTACACTATGTAAACCTAACTTTACTTGTTCTACAATAACCGTATGGAAGAAACTTAATCCCTAAAAATTTGGTGAGATAGACGTACCTTTTAAATTCACGTCAGTAGTACATACGAAATTAAAGGGAAAACTATCACTGCTAAGTAGGCTTTATAAGTTAACGAGTAATAATCGACCAACTTACATTTGCGGTTGCAATAACATGTTCTCCCATACGGAATGTATGGGAGAACATAAATTCATTCCAACTACGGACCCCTTCTTGTGCGTGGTCCGACACGCACTTGGCCGGTTTTATTTCAAAATGCTCATGCGTTTTTATATCAAAATGCTCATGCGTTTTTATTTCGAAGTTCATTCTTCAATTCTTTCACATTCCAACCACCGTATCTAATGTCATTTTTTCATCAGTAAATCTTGAAATTCCCGGAAATAAAATCAACACACGAAAAAACTCAAATTCCCTTCGAGAAACTGAACTATCATGACCGCCAAACACACCAGCGCTACCAAGCGGGAGCAATGGCGGACATCCCTTTTTTTTTTTAGTTTTTTGGGTGGGATGTCATCAAATGACTTCTCCCGCTCTGGGCGGAGCGGGAGGGCGTGTCAGACTCTTACTTACAAAACCACCCGTGTTCCTTCGGTTGCCTTTACGTTGCCAGGGGCCACTGTATCCCTTTCGGACTTTCCCGCAACCCCGGCAGGCATTGGTCCCATCGGACCCCTTCGCTCGCTGACATCTCTTTGAGGCGCGCGTGGAACAACGCGCCGTCGACCCAGGCCTGGTCCTTACCGGACGGCGAGCTACCCATTGCTCACCGTCCGCAAGCCCGCGCCTACGGTGGCCGGGAATCGGCTTGTGATTCCCGACGCCCAGGGCGTCTCCTGCGGCGGCTAGGGGCGTGAGGGCGCGAATTTTGCCTCTCCCTCACGCGTTCCGCCTTCTCCTTCGCGAGCATTACTGCTTCGCAGAAGGAGGTGACGGCCTCCCATGCCCTCTCGCTCCGTACCATGGCCTGGACCAGGGCCGGACGCGAGAGATCCCCGCCACCGATCGCCTCCACGAGGACACGGCGGTGCTCTGCCCAAGCCGGACATACCTCCACCGTATGCTCTACCGTGTCCTCCGGGCGATCCACGCAGTGATGACACCCAGGCGTTTCCTCCCGCCTGATACGAAACAGGAACCTCCCGAAATAACCTGCCGAGGACCTGCGTCAGGCGGATGGTTCGGACGGCATGGCGCCTCTAGCCATGGCGGACATCCCTGCCATTGACTTGATTGTCATGTTAACACCATTATTATTATGTGAGCTCACTCTTCTCAGTATGGACACTTTTTCACGTGGCTGAGTACGGAGCAGGCCAATCTAACGATTTATATCTTTGGGGCCAACATGTTTTTATAACCATACCTTCTTACTAATAAACGTTGTATAGCGTCTGTATAGTTACACAACGCTTTGTCTTCTTCTTTCGAAAGTCAAATTACTAACGACTGAAAGAGAGAAAACGGTGTGTAACTATTCACCTGATATAATACGTTTATTAGTAAGGCAGTAAATATTTAATTACTTGACAATCCACTATCGAAAAATATTCACATAAAAACCAAAATAGGCTGGCCCAAATTATAACCATTAAAAAAAAATATTATTACAGGGTATTTGGAAAATCAGCATGAAATCTACATAATTATAGTATATCATTATTTTATCAATATAATTTACCTTACAGAAGGTGAATGGTGATGAAAAGAAAGAGACTCCTATGGAAGTTGATGAAACTGGTGAGTTTAAACATTTGACTAATCACAGTAGACACAGAATATTTAGGTTAGTTGGAGGGGTTAATTAACAGTAATAAAAAAAACAGGCATTTCATTTATACAAAATAGTAACATTGAAGTTATGTTAGCATAGTATTGTAACATAATGCCTGCATTCCTGACGGGGTAGTCAAAACAAGTCAATACTAGTACTTACCCTGTTATACTTGCTTTTTATGAATCTTATACTGAGCATAGGTCTCCCTTTTTATTTTATAAATGTACTTTCTAACATTCCAATTTACAAACAACACATTGTTTACTCTCCTCAGTCGTATCCCTCACTGGTGAGGATCACGATGAACCTCAGGTGATGTCTGCATGCATTTGCTGTCACCAAAAATTTTCTCAACAAAATAAATAATAATAAAACGCCTTGCTTCCTTCCACAGACAACCCAAAAGAACAGAAAGACGAGACAGAAACAAAATCAGCAGACCAACACACAGACACTGATCAGACCGAACCTGAAAACATACAGCCAGAGGACTCCAAACCAGAGACAACAGACACCTCCAGCCAAGAAACCACAGACAGTGATACCAAGTCTCAGGAAACGGACAAAGCTGATGTAGAAATGAGCGAAGAACGCACAGAAGTGAATGGGACACCTGAAACTATTGAAACTAAGACCGTTGAAGTTATACAGACAGCCAACCCCCTAACTACTACAGCGTGATGGTAAATGTGTTTGTGATTGGACAGTACATAGTTGGTTTAAACGTTCGGGTTTGCGTTTGACAGTTGGGTTATACATATCTTTATGCTAAGGTTTCGCAGCAGGGATGTTGAAATTACATATTTGTTTATCAGTGATTCTTCTTAATACATTTGAGCCTTTTGCTGTACCTCTTCACATCACTTTAGCTAGCATGAATTTGTTTAACACATTATAATATAAACATTAGTTTATAAAAGAAATTTATTCTAAATAAACCGCCTGGTTGTCGCATTTTTTTTGTCTAAAATGTATATTAGATTTTATATTAGCGCCTTCATTAAAATTCGTGCCTTTCCTCTATTGAGGATCTCATCACGGATAGGCTATTAGCAAAAACGCTTTTTAAAGGAATTTGTAAATCAGTGTCTTGTGTTTAGAACTGTGGTGGGGTATGTTTCATATAGTTTTAGAAAAAGTTCAGTTTTGTAGAGAGCCTTTACCACTATACCTGTTTGAGTCTTAGAGCGTTTGCCCACTAATCCTTATTCGATTCGTGTTCGAAAAAGCAAACACGAAAAAAAAAAGTGATAAATACGGACGGGAAATTCATGTCCTATCGGTTGCGCAGTTATCCGTATTTGATTCGTTTTGTTTGTCCGGTCCGTGTTCGATTCGTAAATCGACCGTATACGCATGAGTGCACAAACGTCCATCAGAAACAAGCTCGAACTGGATACGGATAAGTGTGCAAACTACCTTATTCTAAGACTCGGGGTTATGTTCGGGTTCCTAGGGTTTTGGTACACTTATGATCCACGTAGTATCGATGCCTTGATCCTCCTTTATGAATAACCAAATTCACAGAGAAAATAATTATGAAAATCCGCTGTTTCCAAGCAAGCATTTATTTAAAAGTAACCAGTGGGTTTCTGGATTTGTGTCCGGTTATTGGCAAGCCAAATACCCCTTTTGAAAACGAAACACTCAGAACTGCGATTCATACCTACCCGCAGTTTTAAATATCTTGTTCCAAAAAAAATATTTTCTCATTATTAGCCTTTCGTCTGTCGCTAAACCCCTACGTATAAATTGACTAAAGTACCAAATGGTACTTTTGGACACTTGAGTACAGACGGTACCGAGTCTTTATGTACTGAACTGTATTGTTGTATAATGCGGTGTATTTTTACAAAAGTATATTCGAAGTTGATCCTAAGGTAAGCTCAGCGAATGTAATGTTTTTAACGGTTAGTTCAAATACGTCTTTAGGTGTACAATAAGTACATGACTGCCTATCCATGGCTGCTTATGGCGTTGAGGTTGTGTTATTAATAATTTAATATTATGTTTGACCTTAATAAAGCTAAAAACTTAAAATAAATTTTCTTTTCTTAACTCGCCTATGGTTTCCCACTTCTGCAACCATTATTTATAACTTCTCTGCCGCATATCCCCCATATAATTATTATATAAACAATGTTATCTTATGAGTATAAATATTTAATTATAATGTTACTCAGATTCGACCTTTTAAAGGTTTGAAATTCCATATGATGGTAGCACTTGGTTCTAGTATTAGCAGAAATACTAGTTTTACTATATTTATTTAATTCAAAGTACCGTTAAAGACATTACATTTGGCAACATTTTCCACACTTCTCCAATAGTTGTCAGTGTTATTTTAATAGTTACAGATCCGTTTGTTGTACAATTAAAATATTTAAGTCTTCGCGATTTGAAACGGCGCGATAGCCCGATTAGAGTTTCACTGCATTTTTATAATAGTTAAGATTACAGTTAAATATTTCAATGTTCACTTTAGAATGAGTTATATCGATGTCAAGTAGGTAATAGTTAGGCCATAGGCCTAAAGTAGGAATGAAAGGGAAGAACTACAGCAGCCAATCAGAGCGTCGCTGTATCACGTGCGCGTTCAGCCAATGTGAGACGCGTACTAACGCATAATAATAGCGAATTTTAAAGATAAAATATTCCGTGTTCTGCCACCTTTTCTTTCTACTCTGGTCAACGGCCATTTTCACATTATATCGTGACGTTTCGAATTGTTAGCAAGGCACATAGAATTAGTAGAAACGTTTTCAACTTCGAATATCAGTAGTTGCGTTACGAGACTGTAATGCGTCGATATTTTGTTATAGAATTTTTGATATACTGGCGTTTTGTTCGTTTCAAGTATTTCTAGATGGGACTGGGAGTTATTTTAAAATAATGCAATTGGAATTGTTTCGTTTTGTAGTTGAGGCTTAGATAATACCTCAAATGATTGATTATTCTAAGCAAAGATAAATACTTAAGTTTAAATTAAACAGTAGGTTAGTCGCTATGGAATTTACAAGGAGTGTTTGACACCAAAATGTAGCGACATCTTAAAATATAATAATCGTATTAAAAACTGATTCGAAGAATAATTTAATTTATCACAAATCGAATTGCTACGGAGTTAGAAATTATAGCTTTTAAGTTTTGTAATATGAAATAAGTTGGCAGAACTAGGAAAAGTTGCCAAAAAGATAGAAGAAATTTTATAGCTTGAGTACGAACAAAATACAGTGTTGTTATCATCATAACGCGTGCATTCTCGAACGCGACGTGTAAAATAGTATCTTTTAGCGATTTATTTCGCGTGTAGTGCTGAAGTTGCTAGAGAATAAAGAAATATAAATAATAATAAATAATTATAAGCGAATTGTCGATTGTTGTATGCGTGTCGTGTCCTCACACTGGTACAAAAACAAACAATATTTCGGAATATAGATAAGTATTGTAGCAAAAACATTGAAATCATTAAGTAAACGTTATGTTGAAAGTTTTTTTTTTTCATTATTTTATAGTAACGTTTTTCGTGCATGATTTAAAAGTACAAAATGTACTGGTTCTTTCACGACGCTATATTTCTTAATTGTTAAAATAAAGATGAATTACTATAATGTATTGTGTTTTCCTAATAAAATAGTAGTGTAACATTTGTGTTTTATTTTTTTGTGTTGTTAAGACAATATTTTCATGAAAATTCTACGTTTATCGTGAAAGAAAAATACAGAACATATTTTTTGATATGGTTTATTTATTCAAGTTGCAGAAACTACACATTTGGAATACAAATACTACGCTACATGCTTTTGAGCGTACATTATAATCTTTGACAGTCGAATTTTTTGTTATAAATTATAACAATTAAAAAATGCGCGCACGACGATTGATTTCAAACCGTTTTGACATTACATACTTACATTAACTCACGCCTTGGCCCATCGGGGTAGGCTGAAACTACAGAACGCCACATGCTACGATCCTTACATACTTCTTTTGCTGCGTCTTATACCATCACATGTGTGAATTTCAGACAATATATACTAGTTTCTGCTTTGCGCAGTGGTAAAAAGTTCATTGTGCCTCTACTATGATAGTTCTATAAAACTAACTAAATAGTATAAAAGAACAATTCTGTGCGTTCCTTATTGCCCTTGTAGACATTCAACTACAACTCTTCACTAATTGCTTTTGTGGAGAAGAGACACCACAATTTTACCAATATCAGGTAGTTACTATGAGAGACCAAAGAGTTTTTGACATAGATGCAACTTTTTCTAAAACTCCATTTGCCCAATAGTCGGGTACTTTAGCGAAGTACCTATCATAAATTCTTTATATTCGTGTTCATTCCCTCTGCCTACCCAATATAATGATTATCAATCTATTATATTAAAGAAAAGCGATTTAACGCCCTTCTTGTCACTATGAATATTATAGGATATAATAAGGATATCAGATAATAATTTCCTTTATAATAAAAATACATGTTACAATCTACAAAAATATGTAAGTATCTAAGAGTTTTCATATTCAAAATAGAATGAAAAACTGACTTTAATTTTTAAGACGATTCCGTAAGTTTATTGTAATACTCGAATACACTAGGGAACAAACGGAGCGGCATGTTACGGAACATCGAGCTCGACAACTGCGTGAATGTCGCGAAACATTTTACAGGACACACGTCAGTGTTTATAGAAATGTCGCCCGAGGAGGTCGTACTTCAACGAGAAAGAAGAATACCTATTACTTATTACACTCTGCGAGAAATAGCGCTCGTTCTGGGGGCTCCCAGCTAGCAACATGCGTCACGACTCACGTAAATGCGTCTCAAGAAGTTGAGCGGCATATAACGGGACACGAGGCAACGCTGCAGCGTCAAGCAGATCGAACGTTGCGCGACATTTTGTTCCCTAGTTCCCTCGCGGCGTTAAGTTAAAAACTAGTTACAGTACTCCCTAACCGATACAAAATACATATAAGTTAATTTTCGTCTTTTAGCGCCTTTGCAAATCAATCGCAGGGCGCACAAAAATGGGTAATCGCCATTAATACACAAATACACCAAGAATGTTACATACAAAAAGTTTTCTATAATTTTACATTTGCTTATTCAATGTTGCCGTGAATAAACGTTTTTTAATACTAATCTACCTAAAAACCGTCAAAAACAACTTTCCTCAGAAAAATAGGAACTTCTAAGTAATTTATATCGTCAGGAAAAAGTCAATTCATAAATATTGGAAACATCTGTGTAATAAAATATACATAAACAATTTGAAAATTAATATTGCATCAATTTTGGCTGTATTTGACGGTCGCAAGTAAGTTACAGCTGCTATGCTTTAGCAGCTAGGTGCAAAGGCCACTTGATACAAAAATATCACATAAAAACACAGAATTTGAAATACACATCTGAAGATTTCAAACTACGAATGCAAGTTTGTGCATTAGTTTGATATATTCTATAAAAATTCGGACAGTAACATTTCTATATTCAGATTCAAAGAATTATACGAAACTGACCACCACCATTTAGGAACTTAAAAAAATACAATTTGAGTCAATTTCAAAATTTTATTGGTACTCTAGAATATCATTAAGTATTTTAACATTTTGACTAACTTAAGGTCTGTTTCACCACCTGTAATTCAGGTGACCTTATCTAGCAGTTAGTGTCTTATGAAACTGAAACAGACCCTAAGATAACAATTTCAATATGCATACACGTGCATAACAGATGTTATAAGTAGGTACTTACTTGACTTACTTCTTTCGTATTATTCGATTATCTTAACCCATCGAATGGGCGTTTTTTATAATTTCTAACGTGACTATTAATTTCTAACTGTGATATTATCGTGGACGTCATCGGCAAGTAAAATAACATAACGTCATCCTCGAAGGGTTGGGCAGAGGTGTACCTATAGTACACCCACATTTCGCCAGTTATGTTTAAGTCCCATGTAATAGAAGGCGAACCTATTGGACACAAATCAAGACTCCGGGCTGCTACCGAGAAATTCCAGACGGAAACACCCAATAACGCCTTGCCCGACCTGGGAATCGAACCCAGGACCTCTTGCTCAGCAGTAGCGCTTGCGACCACTACCCCAATGAGGCAGTTGAGTAAAATGTATGGAAATATATGACTTCATATATTTCCATGAGTTTCCGTCCGCGATAATGTTATAAGGTGGATCAATGACCTTGTGAAGGCCGCAGGAATCCGCTAGATGCGGGAAGCAGAAAACCGGTTGAAGTGGCGGTAGAAGGAATATGTCCAGGAGTGAACGTCTTTCGGCTGAAATGATGATGATAACGTTATGACGTGAACGTATTTCTATACATTTTGCTTCCCTGCCGTGGTCGTCCATAATCTCGTCACGTTAGAAATGATAATAAGTGCACCACGTCCAATGGCACGCCGGCGGCTCGTAAGTTTACATATTGACACATAATGCACAAAATTGCATGTCTAGCCTAACTTTAACATCTATTGTTACAAAAATGTCTTAGAAAACAACATATTATTTGGAGAGTATGAGGCGTCTGCCTCTAAAATAATAATAACTCGTAATTGAGATTATAATTGAATTGGACGTAAATGTCCGATGTTTGGCAGAGAATACCGCTTCATGTGTTCAGAAAGCTGTTCCGATACTCATTTTGCCCGATATAAATAATGATGCCCTCAAAAACTGATAGATATCGTAATATTATAAGTGTTTTTTACACCGACTATTGCACAGCAAAGAAGGATAATGAACCTAAGTCATTTATTACCGAGGCAAGTCTGACAACCAGTCTTACCAAGGGGTATCGTGTTACCCAGTAACTAGGTTGTGGAGGTCAGATAGGCAGTCGCTCCATGTAAAATACTGGTAATCAGATGTTAGACTGGAAGCTGACCCTATCATAGTTGGGAAAAGGACTAGACCGATGATGATATTACCTAGGCAAACTCAGTCTTTTGTAAGATATACCTATGCGGGCAGTTGTGCATAGTTTTTGTAAGAGCAAAGTATTTATGAAATGTCAAGTTCTGACAGTAAATATCATTGGCTCATTTCTATTATTCCACTTGTCTTCATTTGTGGTTTTTGTGGAAGATTCACCAATGTTGATAATATCATGTTACAGTAGGCAGCAGGTCGGTGATTTGATTACACTTTGACCTTGAGCTGGACTAGCGTAGTACGGAGTTACGATGGATATGAGCCCAGTTTATACAGGACCCTAATTGCGTAACAAACGATCAATCACAATCCGAATGATTTTGAAGGATATTGCTAATCCATTGCTTCATACGTTTGAAAAAAATTGTCTGCTCAACAACATAAACAACGCAATGAATGTTGTTGAACCGTCAAAACGAAAGCCATTGCTACTGTTAGTGACTTACGCAATTACCCCGCTGGTTTCGTTAACATTGACGTTCGGCCTACCGTACTACGACTGACCGTCAATCATAGGGGGAATATGAAAAGCTGTTCCTCCATCGTTTATGGCTCATTTTCATCAGTCGTTAACTCGGTCACAATAGCATGCGGGAACTCCCCCAAGCGGGGTAATGACTAATGGAGGTCGTACGGGTTTGTCTCCACGGATCCCGGTATCAGATTGAATTAGCCATGATCACGGTGAGTTGTATCTGTAGCGGTTACACCGCCACATACGAACTACGCATCAAAGACATGACGACACACAAATCCTGCATCGCGCAATTAGAGTTTACCGCGCGAACGACATATATTAAGACTATCCGACAACATTCAACAGTCGGGCAGTCGGCCTGCCAGACACAACACCCGTCTGGTTGGAGGATCATCCGTTTTCTATGGTGGATGAGTGAACTTTACACCCTGTTCCTCATGCCTCTAAATATCCACCAATACCGTGATCAGTTTCCAACAAAAAAAATATTAAGTCGATAATGCGTTCGATACTCCGTCTGCGGGGAATCCCCGTAGCGGGCGTAGCGACCAATGAAATTCGTCAGTTGGTAAACAAGAGTGCGGAGACACACCCAATGAAAATGAGCATTTAAAGCTACTGTCAAACGTGCGGTGCAGGTTCTCCGTATACCGCAATCGTTCTTTATCGACTAATGAAACCGGTTCCCCGAATACGGGCCCTACGGCAATGCTTTACAGAAATATCCCACACCCCGTATACAGGGGTCGTATAAATATAATAAAGGCTAATTTTCATTGGTCGTATCGACCAATGAAAATTAGCCTTTATTTTTTTAATATGGCGTATCATGCATACGCCATTTACATTTTAGTTGGAGAACTGAATACATCTGAAATCTTAACTGTGGACCCAAAGCATTGAATACATAAAGAAATAATTATCAGTAAAAAATTAAAATAATAGTCCATCCGTTTGAGAGGCATACACTTAGAAATGGTTGGGCATACATCGATGACACACAAACAGCTATATTGTGTTAAAATTAAACATCTATACATACACACATACTAAAACACTGCTTTCATACTACTATCTATGAAAAAAAAAAAACCTGACTACTCGAGTAACCATACTGCGACTCGGGACGCGAAATTCGAGCGTTGTTTACTATTCCACACAACGCATGCCATTTCATCTCTATTTTGCAAATTCTTTTCATCCTAATGACAGCGATAAGGCCGCTCTTTTTGTAAAATTGGAATAAAGAATATACAATCATAAAGAATAATAAATTCTAGAACTTCTAGCACCGAAAAAATTGCAGTACATTACTTCGTTTGGCAGAAGACTATTAATATTTGAGATATTTTAATCGAGTTTTGGAATAACCAACTCAATGCCATACATTACAAAGTTTTAATTCCATTGTTAAGTTACATTCATAAAAACCTCTCAATATTTTTTAATCGTTTTACCTTTAATACTCAAATACTCTCTAGTGTCTCTTTTTATAATAAGCTCACTAATTGTTTCGAAACTTTTGATATTTGCTGTGATATCAGATATAAGCTATCAAACGTGTAACTTTAAATAGGTGGGGACCTGGTGACCTGTATTACAGGTGTTTCTACCTACCACAGGCACCAGCGATCCACAACCAAATATCGTTGGCTACTGCTTTTGTGTTAATATTTTTTGTATTTTTTGGCTTGTGGTGAGAAATAAACAATTTTTATTATTATTATTTCCAAATTTTTTAGGATATTTATATTCCAAGAAGGTTAAGTACTCTAAAATCATCTTTAAATGCATAGCGCTAAAGTAGATAGTTGAGTAAGTGACGATCGAATGCTAATTATCTGAGATTATGAATTCAAATATAGCAGATTTCTAGCTAGTCATATATTCATGTATACTAAATAACGACGGCTTATATGCGTGGATCCTAGAAGCTGAATGTTCGAGTATGTGTGCCGTATACAAGTGTACACATTGAAGAAGCAATAATAGTTAATTTACATAGATGTAATGTGTACAGGCGATCACTCGGCGATTTCGGCGTCCTCGGCTTCATCTGGAACAAATAATAATAAATCTATAATTATACTTACTTACTACTAATAAATCTTAATTATATTAAGGAATAACGCCAGAGGCATGGAACAGAGGTGCGGTGGTATTCTTCTTTAAGAAAGGGGATAATACCTCCTTAAAGAATTACAGACCCATCTCGCTTCTGAGCCATGTCTGCAAGCTGTTCTCGAGGGTCATCACGAATCGTCTCGCGCGTAGGTTCGATGACTTCCAGCCTCCCGAACAAGCCGGTTCCGAAAAGGCTTTAGTACCATAGACCACATCCATACGCTGCGGCAAGTTATACAGAAGATCGAGGAGTATAACTTGCCACTATGCTTGGCGTTCGTGGACTATGAGAAGGCCTTTGATAGACGACCTAATAAAGGTCGCAGGAAGCCGCTGGATGCAGGTCGCTTCTAACCGGCCGATTTGGAAATCATTGGGGGAGGCCTATGTTCAGCAGTGGACGTCCTATGGCTGAAATGATGAATAGTGATGATGAGTTATACTTACAAAACAGTCGGGTTAGTTTAAACACCATTTATAACTCAAGCACGGCTGAACCGATTACAATGATCTTTGATTTGTTTCCGCCCCGAAAAAAACAATTAATTAGGTAGGTAGGTAGGTGTGCCGTAGATAAGCCCGTGCGAAGCCAGGCCGGGTAAAGCTAGTATTATTATTACATACAGAACAGTTCTGTGACTAAAGCCCGTCACAGACTTAGCCTTAATATATATTAATATTTTTATAGCTAGGCATATTACTATATATTTTCTATACTAATTTTCGCGTGACCGCACACTCAGCTATAATATATATTTCTGTGACGTCACCAAGCGATACCGTAATATACATTATTGCATATTACTATATATTATGGTATCCCATCCACCATCAATTAATGAAGGCAAAATATATATTTCTCAGTGTGTGGTAGCTTGCTATAATGTATATTATAGTACGGTATATTAATATATATTATAGCTAAGTCTGTGACGGGCTTAACAGATAGCACCTCAAATACATACGAAGAGCCGTTTGATCCCGTGCCGATGTTTTGACAACTTTGCTCTTTACAACACTCGTAATAAAGTGGAGAGGTGTGTATGTTGGTATTAGATATCACCAGAAAATTCTAAGCCATTTGGCGTGAATTTCGCTGCTTAGAACATCGCAAGCAAGTACTACGGGCCCCAAGTAAAGGTGCAACTAAATTGGCAGGAGGGTGTGACGTCGACCAGTTGATATTGCCTCAAAATATCGGTGGTCGATCGATGAATGGAATTCGGCTGTGATGCACCACACTGGATCGATCTCAACGGTGGATGTTATCGGTTGACTAGTAGATGACAGAGTTCCAAATTTAGTGAGGCTAAGGTCCAGGCCACAACACTCTGTCCTCCGACAGTGGCGCAGTATGGAAGAGACCTTTGTCCAGCAGTGGCACAGCGATAGGCTGAGTTGAAGGTCCGGAAATAGACCCAAAAATCAGTTTTAAACTCACCATTTAAGCGGTCATGCTGTCCGTTCACGTTGTCCAGCCTCATTTGACGCAGCCGAGCGGCCGCGTCCTCGGGAGAATTGTTGGTTTCCTCTGCGTCTTCAAACTCGTCCTCTCCTGGGAAAGACAGAGTAGAAAGATAGTCATCGATATAGTAATATACAAGCTTGACTTGGTTTGGAAGTTGGTATATCATTAATTATGTGCTGCTGTACACCTTAAAAATTGTGCTACACAGATTAAGTTTTTGTTGTACTTTGAGAGTGAAATTAATTAATTATTTAGTATCATCGTTGTTGGAGTAAAAAAAAAGGAAGACAAATATGGCTGTTTTCGAAGGTTATCATTATATCCTTAATATGAAAGCCTACTTAATCAGTCTTGTCTGCCCTAAAAGGTTATGAATGGTTTGGCTGATTCTTGGAAATTCGTCGTACGATTCTTCGCAGTTACGTAGGTAATGATGCGGTGATGGTAAAGATGAAGAAGAATCAGCACCAGGCAATTAGACAGCAGATTTTGGTCAGGGATATAATGAACTTAAAAAACGTAGCCAAGGTCTACTTTTTTATATTAACTAGCTTCTGCCCGGGAAATTACAGCCCGACCCACCGCGTCGCATCGCATCGCCCGCACTTTTTTTTATCAAGAATTGGGGTTTCAAATGCAAAAATAATTGTTCAAGTGCGAGTTCCAGAGATTAGCGCGTTCAAACAAACAAAAAAAAAAAAACTAGCTTTTTATCTAAAAAAAATTGAGGATTCTAAAGACATGTGACATGACAGCCTGAAAATAAATCACAGAGTGTAATGAAATAAGATGCACCCATAGCAAAATACAGTACGCGCAAAACTTTATGAGCTCTCGGAAGTTACACGCGATTGGCTGCGCAGTAAGCAAAATATAGAGAACAATTTTGTACATTTTACCAACCTTCTGTACCTTATTTTGGCAAATAAATGATTTTTGTTTTGTTTTTATAGGTATACAATGTCAATAATGATGGTGCACTCAACTATATCATGGTCGGTTTCGTACTCGGGCCTACGTTCAGAGGGCTCATAAAGTTTTGCGAGAACTGTACTTTCATCTTGCTTGATCCTCTTAGATGGTTACCTTCATCTAACTCCTCGCCATCCATAAAAGGTTCCTCGTCCTCATCGATCTCGTCCGCGGGGTCTGGGTGCAGCGACTGGCCCTGGTTCATCGCCAGGAACATACCTTCCAAATCGTTGTCATTTGGTGGAACGAATCTGAGTGGTGGAGAGAAGTCTTTGATAAGTCTGGTTTCACAGTCATTTTATTTCGCATCACTGTCAAATTCACAGTGATCTATAAGCTCGTTACTATTAGGTTGCATACTAGGTTACTGCCTTCTGAGGTAAAATAACTGTGAAATGTAAGTTACTTTTAAAGATACTATAGTTTAACCGGGACCGCTATGCCACGCCTTAGGAATGCGTGGCGAGACGGGGGGCAGCGTTGACCAGTGAGCGGTGGGACGCCGCGTGCCGTGAGCGTTGACGAATTAGCGGCCTGCAGTGCCCCATACCTCAGGCTCGCTGTGGTATACCTCAGCCGCGGAACAGCACTACCCTTACTCGATTTCCCGTGGACCATAAATGCCCAATACACAATAAAATGCGCAACATTCGTCGTCCAGTTAAAACCTCGTGATTGAATTAAACGTTATTTTACAGGGTAAGAAAAAAACTGTCTGAAAAATTGCCGAAATTGGAGATTTCCGAGGTTCTCATTATCGTCAATAGAAGGCATTAGAAGCACCTTTAGACCTGATGGCTTAGGTTTTCAATCAAACAAATAAATAGCAAGTAAAGATAATAAATGCGTGTTAAAAAGAAAAAGGGATGAAGTTTCCGTTACGAAGTTTTCACTGATGGCGACGCAACGTTTTTAAGTCGTGGGACACAAGTTGCTGGCAACATAGAATGGTGTAGTGTTGCTGAAAACATGCTTATGTTCCGTATTCATGGTAAACAAAAGAAGCACAAAATTGTTGCCAGCAATATTTATTTTTAAGGGAGACAATAGTGCGCAATTATAGACAAAGTAAAAGTCGTATTCAAGGATCGTAGCAGGTGGCGTTCTGTAGTTAGTACCTACCCCAATGAGAAGAAGGCTTGAGTTTATCGATGTATGTTTTACCCAATTATGGCTCAACATTATTTCCAATTCTTCTTTTCGTGTGGTTAATGCCTAGCCTGGTGTCAGAGTTTAAAAACCGCCCATGGGCCTCTGACTTGGCTTCACATGCCGTTGAGAAATGTCTCGCAGGCATGGCGGTTTCCTCACGATGTTTGCCTTCACCGTTTTTGAAGCAAATGATAATTATACAATACGCTCATGAATTCGAGAAGTCAGAGGTGCGTGCCTTGGATTCTAACCCGAGACGTATGACCTGGCAGTCTGACGGTCACACCACTAGGCTGTCACTGCTCTATATGATTCCAATGATTACAGGACTTAACAAACAGGTAGAGAAATCAAATCCGGGCCGCTGCTTAGGCAATACGCTAGCCGTGCCATCGAGTTTCGTTTACCATGTCATGTGTATCATGTCGGAAGTATTCATCACTTTAGTTATTAATCTACTAACTTGATAGACATGCAGTCAATCTGCCTAGCCTTTTCCCAACTATATTGGGGTCGGCTTCCAGTCTAACCGGATACAGCTGAATACCAGTATTTTACATGGAGCGACTGCCTATCTGACCTCCACAACCCAGTAACTGGGTAATACGATACCCCTTCGTAAGACTGGTTGTCAGATTTTCGGGCTTCTGACGACCCGTAACGACTGTCAAAGATCCACGAATGACAGCCGGGACCAACGGCTTAACGTGCTTTCCGAGGCACGGAGGAGTCTCGATGTGTAAAAATGGTCACCCATCCACAGACCAACCCCGGCAAGCATACCTTAACGTGATGGATCGACCCGTGCGGCAGTTATTACTTAGCCACGAGCTCCTCCTATTAACTTGATAGACAGTAACTTTGTAAAACCAACGCTGCCCGAAATTGAGAACACAAAGATCATGTTTCGCAACCGCGTTGCGGTTACGCCATGACATACCCACTTGCCTTGTAAAAGCCATTACTAATGTCGAGTCTTTCGAATTCAACAAGTTGATTTTTATAGTAAACTAGCCTTCTGACCGCGGATTCGCTCGCGTGGAGGCCAAAAATTATCCTATGGGAACGTATGTGCGGGATAAAAGTATCCTTGTCCTAACCCAGGTCATGGTATAGGTGTGTGCCTTTCATCAAAATTCGTTCAGCCAGTTAAGGCGGGAAAGATAACAGACTGCGTTTCGTTGCATCCCATTTCCCGCCTGCGCTATTATCTACTTCATTTTCGCTTAGCGAACGCTGACTCTCTGACTTTTTCGCTCAGCTCCTAAGGGTTGTTCAATATTCTATAACTTTCCTCAAGAAGTTATTTTTTTCAAATCCGACGACAGTTCCAGAGACAAGCGCGTACAAACAAAACAAAAACTTGCGAGCCTTACAATAATCACATAAGATGTGTAACAGCTGACATCTCACCTTGGTAATAAGCAACATAAAAGGGGCGGGGGGTCGTCAAAGTCGTTTCTGACCAAACTTTAGCACCGCGCGCGCTCATTGGTCAAATCAAATAGCGCACGCTTCCCTGGCTTCCTGTTACATAGTTCCGTCCCTTTTAACAAAATCACTCCCACAGATTTTTAGGGTATATTTTCGGTGCACAGATTGCAGGAAAACGAGAGGAAAGATCACATCAAAACAAACTCTTCAGCTTTGCCTAGTATATAGATTATCAAGTGCAGCAAATTGTCTTACCGTAGTTTAGTCATGGGCTCCTCATCAGCGTCGTACTCATCGTCATCGTCGTCTGCTATCGCGTCGCCGGCGCCTTGCTGTGTCATCTCTGGTAAACTGGGATAGAAAATATAACTCATGTTACACACACAATACAGTTGGAATACCATAAAATCTACTACTATGGGGGATATTAAAACTATCATAATATCGATACTTTATTTGAAATAAGATGAGACATTAAAATAAACCTGTTTTATAGTCCGTTCAACGAATTTTATCTATTATTGCGTTGGTGGCATGAAAAATGGCAGCTGCAGTAAACAGTCGGTATTGTAACCACTTTTTTGCTTTTAATACCATCCTTATTTACAATCGGTTGAACGGACTAATAAATTCTAACCCATACCTATTTTAAATAATTTGCATGCTATTGTATTGTACACTGCACAAGGATATCTGTAACATTCTTCTATTTACCATTACATGCATTTTTTTTTCTTCATTTAAATTTAAGTAGAAATGGCTATGGTTTATTTCAAAGTTTTTCTCAAAACATTTTAATCTTACCCAAGTTCGTGATTGATGACCAGGATGAGTCCAGGGCCCGGATCTCTCTGGACAGCATGCAAGGAGATGTTCGGGTACAGCAGGGTTACTGAGGGAGATGGCCCTCCCTGTCTGCCTATGCCACCACCCCATACTACGTTACTGGAAGGAAGATTAGGATTATTAGAAATGTTGGACGGTTTCTCATCAGGATAGGCACTTTGTGCTGGATAAATTAAAAAGAAGTTGAAATGATAAACCACATGTAAAAGTAAAATAAATAAATAGAAAAACTTTAAGTTGATTGGAGTTGTCTGAATGTGAGAATAAGGTACAAAATTATAGTTTTTTAAATCGCTTTAGAAAGTTTTTTTAAGCCATGTCATTTAATGTAATGCAATCATTTTATTGTTACGCCAATGTTATATCTTTATAAATTTATAGCCTATGTGACTCAGTCATACATACCACTAGCGAAAGAATAAAAAAAAAACAGTCCAGCAGTTTTTGAGTATATTAATTACAAACAAAAATACAATTATTTTTTTCTGTATTTATAGTATTAGTGATGAAATGCTATTAATTCAACAGTCTAGTGATCTAGTCTTATTAGAAAACTATTTCTGATTCAATCAAGTCCAGACCTAATATGTATGTCAGGCAATTCTATCCTAAATACTTGGTAACTTTACTGAAGGTGACCCTCAGTAAATAAAAGAGTGCATACAACAAATACTTGATAACTACAATAAATGCTTTTAAATTATAACAACTGTTTTTTTGTTCTATTCAGCATATCACGAAGAAAATAGTAAACAAATAAAAATTATTATTTTTCTAAGCCAGTCTAACATGGTGAATGTTTTAACATATTCTATAGGACTTCTCAAAGCCAGATTTAATTGTTATCAGAAGTTTTCTTTCTATTGTTCCCTTTGTTATTTGGAGGAAAAAAATGTGCGTGAACTTTCGTGAAAACGTGTCTTGCGCAAATTAAATCACAAAACAAAAACATTGAATTTTCAGCCATTGGGTTCAAAAAATATTTTTTTAACTTACTGCTCGGTGATGTACAAAGTAGCTGTCCCCAAATCTACGTCGTTATTGACTATTAGCTGCACCGAAGGCAACTGCATTAAAATACCCTCGGCCGGTACCGAAAATGTTGATGAAACAACAACCATTTTGGCAAATTAAACAAATAAAACACTTAATTACACAATAACTATGCTATACGTGAATTTAACGCGTCTTATAAGTAATTTAGCACATGAGCTACGGCAAAAAATCTAATAACAAAATAAGTTCACACGAAACGAAACACGCTTCGCCAAAGAGTAAAAGCGTTTTGATATTGGCCATCATGTTAAAAAAAAACTAAAATAGTTTTTGTTAAAATTTCAGTCAAAGAAGTCGTTTTAAATTAAACTTATTTTCGTAACGTTTTATTTGATATAATTTAAATAATGAATAGTGACATTTGATTGCTTGATTAGCATGAATTGGAGCAATTAATTTTAACAGGAAAGCTGAAGTGGTATAATTAAACGTTACTATCAAAATAATGTTGCCTAACGTTATAACCTACAGTGAGGTAGCAGTAATTTTAGGAAACCAAAAAATGTATATACACTAGATTAAAACTAACTAATATTGGCTGATAAATAATTTAAAAAATATTTTAATACAATTTACAAAAAATTAATAAGCAAAGTTTTTTAATCGTATGTTTTTATTGCCTCCATGACAATAATGTACTTTTTTTATTGTGTGCTATGGGTACACTATCGAAAAATAATGTCAAAATTCTACTATGTCAATAAAGTCATAAAATATCAAAATCTTGGGTGATCGATCAATGAAATAAAAAAATTCAATAAAAATCCGTGCAGTTAAATAGAACCTGGCGAAATTTTACTGAAAATGGAACAATTTATCGATGAACAAAGCAACAGTGCTTATTTTAGTTCGGTAACCGATGTAAGTCGGTAATAATTTTCATTTATACTTCTACCTTCTTCTGTCTAAAATCTAGTATTTACGGTCACGGGGTCATCTTACTGTATATGCATTAAAAAGTGTGGCCTATATTTACTGTTCTTTGTGCCTGATCCAAAAATTAACGTTTATTTTTTAGCCTCTGGAAGAATTTGGAGCTGAAGGCGCTTTAGCTACTAAACCAAGATTTTATAGAATGAACAGTATCGTGTTTGCCGAACCTTTGAAGAGCACTTCAAATGAAAAACACCCATCAAAAGGTATACACGACTACCCAAAAATTAAGTGTCCCCGACAGCAATGTTTTTTTTTTTTTACTTTTTGTTGTTAGGTTTTTTGGCAGGGCAGTCGTGTGAACAAAAATTGAATTATGTCTTGAATTCCTATAAGCAAGCTAGATCGTAACGATGATATACCTACTCTGTGAAGCAAGCTAAACTAAGAAGGTACTATTTCCAACTGTTTTTATTGTAATGTGCCACAAATCTAAAGTTTTATTTTATAAATACCGAGAGGCAAGGCAGTAGGGCACATAAATTATGGGTCTTTATTATATTGTATTATGGGCCATAATAATTAAATATAATCAGCCTAAATAATTCCCTCTGCTGGGACTCAGCCCTCCTCTCCGTAAGAGGTAGCAAATATAGCAAGGCAGTAGGTACCGTCTGGTAAATAGTTGATGAGCTATATTTTCTTTTTTAACCAATTTAAAAAATGGAGGTAATATGTAGTTTTTTTGTTTGTTATAGGTCTAGACAATGATGAAATAACAATCTTAGACAGTGTAACAATACGTAAGGAGACTGGCAAGAAGTATAAAAAATATCAGTTTAATATTGAAGATGGTTTCCCAACTAAATGTCCTCAGGTAATTATAAATTTATATTACATTCATAAATAAACTAGCTGCGCCCGGGAACGTTGCGATAAAAAATATCCTATGTCCTAACCATGTGCGTAGCTGCAACTGAAAAAGTTCGTCATAAGTTCAAGAAAAAAAACTAGTGACTTACTATTTCTATCGTGAAAGTTATTAGTAACTTGTCCAATAATCGTACAACACTGGAAATTTTAGAATGTTAGTTCTTTAAACTGCGTGGCCTCTTTTTTGTAGCCATTCAAACTTGTTCGATTTGTTCTGGTATTTTTATTATATCTCTTTAATTATTTAGTGTAATGAGCTGAAATTTTACATGTGAATAGTTGCATTAAATATCGGAATATGTTTTATTTTACATTTCCATTAAAAATTCCTACAATCGGATGTCATACAATATAGTGGTCCAGTTGTAGTAAATTATGCCATCGCTCATTAAATACTAAGAGCACGTAAATATAATTTGGCAGGACATTGTAGACCCTTACGAGATACAAATAAACGTTATATGTTAGGCTTTAGAGTCACTATTTTAAGTACTTTGACCTAATAACCTTATTTTACTTTTACATGTATATTTATATCTTCTGAACGGTATTTTTTGTTTGCCGGTTTATAATATGATTTTCATCAAACAGCCAAACGTCAGCGCAGCGGAAACTTGATTATCTTCGCAGTTTTATGACACAAAAAAAGTCGATTGCACCCCATGTGTGCAAATGACAATAAAATTCTATTGTGTCTGCTAATTGCGCGTGCGACGGGTTAAACATACACATTACCTCTCGTTACACACTAATTATTGAATGTATTTTTTCTTGTACGTCCTTCGGAAAAAAAAGTGCCGCTAGGATTAAGTGGTTCCAGCGGTAACAGTTTTTGTTGAATAGCTCCCCAATGGTTGGATGCACAAATTTGTACTTACCATACACAATTACACGACGTCATAAGCTAAATATCTGATACACTGAAATAAAGAAATTCGACATTTTTCCCGTGTTTATAATAATAATTGGGATTAGAGTTAACAACACAACTGGTTTTCAGTTTCTTGAGGGTGTACACAGTGAATACTACCTTCATTTCTTCAGGTACAAGATTAGTGTCAGATGGGATTACCCATCTGCAAAAATGAGGAACTTCCATAATTAGCTTTCATCACCGATAAACATAAAAAAATCTTTCTATAATGCTCACTTTCATCATACAACATGTAAAAAAAACCTGTCCGATCCATGAGTGTTGTTAGGTATCGTACTGAGAGTAGGTAATATGTAGAAGTTTTCAAGAAAAAAAGTTTTCATTTTAAATTTTTTTCAATGAGGAATTTTACCGAGTAAAGGCTCGTGCAGACTAGCGCGACGCGACACCGGTTATTGTTATACCGTGAAGTTTTCTTAGAATTTGTATTGTTCGAGTCGCGTCGCGCCGTCGCGTCGCGCTTGTCTGCACGAGCCTTTACATTAGGCGCGTGCGGCCGTCGCACAATGGACGAAAAATTGGGGCTCCCTTTCATTTTTGATGTACTAGGTGTTGCCGCTGTTGAATCACTTGCTGAGTCGTCTTCATCTATCTTATCAGTACTTGATACATCTCCAATTCTCTGGGCAACAAAGTCTGGCTATTTTATTTCTAAGTCCAACCAGTCTGCGAACTTATTTAAGAAGTGTTCTTTTGAGTAGTTAGTTTATCTCCATTTTCGTTTGAGGTTACTTGTATATGTAGCGCTAAACGATTTTAGGCCTTTTCTTCTTCAGTAAGAGGAAATTTCACAGAAGTTAACACTTTTTGAAACAACACATCTGCTTCAAAAGATTTGACACAAGTTCTTCCATATTGAGCAACTCAAAAACAGTAGTGAGGGTACGAATCGGTAATGTTAAGTGAACCTGAACTATAAGTGCTTCCAGTATTTATGCTAATTTCATTTCGAATACTCCTCTAATCTATTTCTATTGTCAACAATTACAACTTAAAGTCGACAATAACAATGGTATCTGCACTCAAGTAATTACATAGGTACCCTACTAATTAGGGCACTGACAATGGATTAAGGATTAGGAATGGAGGCAGGTAGTGTTTACAGTCAAACTAGAAAACAAGTAGGCAAATTATTTATGACTTCTTAGTGACTCAGTGTTTTCTATCTTGCTAAGTACCTGGTACTTGTTGATAGGCCTACAGTGTCCTCTCATACCTATAAACACTGTAACTCGATTGTGAGTGAGTGTAACTGTAACACTGTAAAGATTGTAAATACCATTTATTTTTAAAAGAGTAACCGTGGAGTTTCTTGCCGGCTCTTCTCCATAGGAAACGACCAATTGGAACCGTGCACCTAGCTTCTGACGTTTCATAAGTGCCCTTGTAGGTTTATGTGAAATAAAATATTTTGAATTGAATTGAATTGAGTGCCTTAATGAGGTTTTAACAACAATTTTGTAATATAATATTTTAAAAATACGTTTGAAATAGTTTCATTTTTAGTCGAGGCCAAAAGTCATAATAATTAAATTGTATTTATCAGGTTCCAATACTTTAACGGGCAAACAAATTTGTTCAGGAACTGTTAATTTGGGATTCATTACTCCGTATGAGATTATCGTCCAAATATGCATTTTTAATTAATGTGTACCTTTTGAATGGGATCCTTTGGGGTCAAGGTCAAAAGTCATATGGACTTATTGTCTGTCAGCAACCATCAAATGACATTTTTGAAGCACTGAACTGAAGCAAAATTTTCCACTAAGAGAATATCGTCCATATCTTTTTTTTTTTTTTTTTTTGGGTGGGAAATCATCAAATGACGTCTCCCGCTCTGGGTGGAGCGGGAGGGCGTGTCAGACTCTTACTGACTAAAACCCACCCGTGTTCCTTCTGTTGCCTGTGCAATGCCAGGGGGCCACGGTATCCCTTTCGGACTTTCCCGCAACCCCGGCAGGCAATGGTCTCATCGGACCCCTTCACTCGCTGACACTCTTTGAGGCGCGCGTGGAACACAACGCGCCGTCGACCCGGGCTTGGTCCTTACCGGACGGCGAGCTACCCATTGCTCACCGTCCGCAAGCCCGCGCCTACGGTGGCCGGGAATCCGCGATCGATTCCCGACGCCCAGGGCGTCTCCTCCTGCGGCGGCTAGGGGCGTGAGGGCGCGAAATTTGCCTCTCCCTCACGCGCTCCGCCTCCTCCTTCGCGAGCATTACTGCTTCGCAGAAGGAGGTGACGGCCTCCCATGCCCTCTCGCTCCGTACCATGGCCTGGACCAGGGCCGGACGCGAGAGATCCCCGCCACCGATCGCCTCCACGAGGACACGGCGGTGCTCTGCCCAAGCCGGGCATACCTCCACCGTATGCTCCACCGGGATGACACCCGGGCGTTTCCTCCCGCCTTATACGAAACAGGTACCTCCCGAAACAGCCGTGTCCGGTGATGACCTGCGTCAGGCGGAAGGTGAGGACGCCGTGGCGCCTCTCCAGCCACTCCTCAAAGAGAGGACTTATCGCCGCAATAGTGGCGTGCCCAGCACTTGGTTGCGACAATCGCACTCTCCATGACGCCATGAGATCCCGTCGGAGCTCTGTCCGCTGTGCCGCGATTTCTCGCGGCATCGGAGTCAAGCCCCGGCGTTTCGCCTCCCCGCGCCACTCCCAAATATGCGCGAGGACTTTTGCCTCCAAATCCCATGGCGGCAATCCGGCAAGGAGGCTCGCCGCCTCACCGGAGACCGTGCGGTATCCCCGGACCAGCCGGGTGGCCATGACCCTCTGGGACGCGTTCAACCGGCGGGCAGGCCGCCGCCTCAACGAACGCGCCCTCACCGGTGCCCCGTACAGGGCCATGGACCGCACGATCCCCGCGTATAGTCTCCGGCAGGAGGCGTTTGGACCCCCTAGATTGGGCAGGAGCCGCTTCAAGGCAGCCCCGGCCCGGTCCAGTCTGGGAGCCAAACGTCGGAAATGCTCCACGAAGTTCCACCGACTGTCGAGGACGAGTCCCAGGTACTTCATCGTCGACTCGACGCCGATGTGAACCCCTCCTACCGTTATTTGGGAACCCGACGGTGGCGCGTTCCGAGGACCATGAAAACACATGGCCTCAGACTTGTGCAAGGCCACCTCGAGTCCCAACTGCCGGATTCTGGCCACGATTGTCGCAACCCCGTGTGTCGCTAGTTCGGCCGCCGCCTGGTGCGACCTCCCCTGCGCCAGGACCAACGTGTCGTCAGCGTAACAAACGACGCTGACGCCATTGGGGAGGTCGGCGCGCAGCACCCAGTCGTATCCGATGTCCCACAGATGCGGCCCCAGGACCGATCTCTGTGGGACACCGCACGACATCTCTCGCCTGTTCCACTCTCCCTGGTGACCGGGGTAGATGATGGCCCTGTCCGTCAGATAGGCCTAGACCACACGACAGAGGTAGGTCGGCATCCGGTGATACCGGAGTGCCTCCCTGATGCAACTCCAGGGCAGGGTATTGAAGGCGTTGGCGATGTCTAGCGACACCGCCAAGACGACCCCACCGCGAGCCACCGCATCCCCCGTCGTGAGGGCTCGCACGCGCATGATGGCGTCCACCGTGGAGCGCCCCCTGCGGAAACCAAACTGGCTCTCCGCCAAATCCGGCCCCACCCGCACCAGCCGCCCGACGAGGCGGTCTGCAATGACTCTTTCAAAGAGCTTGCCCACCTCGTCGAGCAGCACTATGGGCCGGTAAGCGGACGGAGAGTCCGCAGGGCGCCCCGGCTTCTTGATGAGGACCAGTTTCCCCGTCTTCCAACGAAGCGGGAACTGGCCCCTCTCCAAGCATGCGCTTAGGAGCCCCCTTAGTCGAGGCCCGAGAGCCTTTGAGGCCAGGACCCAGGCTTTCCCAGGTAAGCCGTCGGGTCCTGGGGCGGTATTTCTGGCATTCAGCCTACGTACCGCCACCCTCATCTGTACCTCGGTCACCTCCAGAGCATCGTCGTCGTCGTCGGCGGTGTGGTCTGCATCAGGCACCGCAGTAGGCGGAGCCATGGGCGGGGAGGCGTGTTCCCCTCTCGAAGGGAACAGAGCGCTCACCACGTCCCCCACAAGCTGCGGCCGGAGACTCTGCGACAGCGGGGGAGCCCATGGGCGGAGTTTCTCCCGCACCATTTTATATGGGCGTCCCCACGGGTCTCTGTTCAGAGTCTCCAGCGACTCCTCGCGGGCCAGTGCCCTGGCCCGCAGGATTTTCGCTTGTAGGGCGGTCTTCGCCGCTCTGTTCCCCTCGTACAGCTCCGCCTGAATGGCTTCCGTATCCGGAGGTCGAATACGGAGCCTGCGGTGCCTAGTGTACCAGCGTCGCGCAGTAACGCACGCATTGCGCAGTGTCGTCAGCTGACGCGACCACCAGTACAACTGGCGCGAAGCACGTCCGGGCTGGATCCGGGGCATTGCCACGTCGCATATCTCGGACATGGCCTCCCGGAACCACTCCGCCTCGTCATTGATGTCGGCAGGCCTGTCCGGTGATGACACCCAGGCCTGCACGATTGAGGCTTCCAGGAGGAGCTCCCGGTCCAGCTGCTTCAGCGCCCACCGCGGACCACTCGGGGCCTGTCGGACCGGTGCGCTCGAGGTCTGGGCGGAGACGTCAAACCGGATGTACCGGTGATCGGAATACGTCTCCACCCCCTCCATGACGCGCCAATCAATGACACGCGGCGACAGAGCGGGGCTAGCGAACGAGATGTCCACCACTGATTCACCCCGCATCCGCACACACGTGGGGACAGAACCCCGATTAAGGACGACCAGGTCTGTCTCCAGCGCCCAGTCTTCCACCATCCTGCCCCGTGTGTCCGTATACCGGGAACCCCAAGCCACATTCTTGGCATTGAAGTCCCCGAGGACGAGCACGGGGAGGGAATAGAACCCGACGACGACGACTCTCAACTCCGCAAGGGAGTTGTGGAACTCGGCGAGAGTTCGGTTCGGGGAGAAGTACGCGCCTACCACGACAATCTCCCCGAACAGTGCTGCAACGCAACCCCGTCCTCTCTTAACAGCCTCGAGGGACGGGGTACCGGCGGCGGCCGACGAAATTAGGGCCACTGAGCCGCTCAGGTCCTCCACCCAGTCATCCCTGGGTGGGACAAAGTACGGCTCAGCGACCACAGCGATGTTAATCAACCACTGCGCCATGCTCTGGAGCAACAGATGCTGATGGTTGATGTTCGCCTGGAGGAGGCGAAATGGGGCCATTATTGGTACTCCATGTCAGCCCCCTCCTTAGCCCCCTGTGAGGGCCCTGCCGCGGCGGCTGCGGCGGCGACGACGGCTGTTGAGGCGGCAACGGTGACGGTGGCGGTGGTTGCGGCTGTGACGGCGGTGGCAGGTGGTTTGCCTCTAGCCTTGGCGGGTGGAGCGCAGGCCTTGCTCCCAATCCGGTGGCCGGCTGGCTTGCCAGCCGCCGCACATACGACGCAATGTGGCGTGGCTTAGCACGAGCCGGCCTTGTGACCGGGCTGACCACAGCGGTAACAATGACTGCTGCGGTCCACCTCCGAGGTGCATTTAGCTCCCACGTGGTTGCCCACATGGCAGCGGAAGCACCTCAGAGGTCTGGGTTCCAGCAGTTTGACCTGCGCTGAAACCCAGCCCACCAATAGTCTTTGGCCCTCCCCGGCTATTTTCTTGGCCGCCGACACGGGGCAGCTCACCGTAATGGCTCGCAACCCCGTGAAGTCAGGACGGAAGGCGCCCGCCCTAACCTGCTCGGCAGAGCACCCTCCAGCCCTAACAACAGCGGCCACCACCTGTCCCTCCGTCACTGAGTCATCCAGGCCCAGAATACGCATGTCTGCGCATTTGGTGGGCCTGGACACTCGGGCCTCGTCCGCATCTAGGGACGCCCTAAGCCTTTCGGCCAGAGCGTCAGCGGCCGGGCCGCTTGCCGCACCGGGGACCTCCAGCATCCGGGCCCCAGTCGCAGTGACCCTCACCCGGATGCCATCAGCGGCGCCGATCTCTTTGAGGTCCACCGCCGCCCCCACCTTGGCGAGCACGTCACGGTAGGATATCGTCCATATCTGCATTATTCATTGATTCATATCTTTTGCCGCGGTCCCGAACGGGTCAAGGTCAAAGGTAGTATGTATGGCTTTATAACAGACTTGGCAATACTACTCAAAAGAATCAGTGTTACCGAGATAGATAGATAGATAGATAGAATACTCTTTATTGTACACCATAAAAATCACAGACATAATTTAGAAATTTTACATAGGGTGACACAATGGGCGGTCTTATCGCTTAAAGCGATCTTTTACAGACCACCTTTCGAGTAAACCCGAAAAAAGTTGTGAGGCAAACAAATTCCATTTTCATACATTTGAAATGTACAATCTCATATTTCTTGGTGTTTACTGGAAAATGAAACCCGTGACCATTAGATTATTAAATGTAGAGATGCGTTCGACAAAACTGCATACTTAGAATAGTCAATAATAACATATCAATTCCTATGAAAGCGAGCCCTAATTTTTCGTCCATTGTGCGTCGTTTAGCGGGTGTCTAAAACTCAATAATTTGATTTGACACCTGTTGTTTTTCTTTTAAATTTTCTGACTGGCGATCAGAGGCCCTACCATTGGCCCTTCACTGGTGAAGGCCGGTCGGCTGCCAATCGGAGCACAGAACGCGATCGATGTGTAAACTCGAGATGGTTCAAATAAACTCACACTATTAGGGCTGTATGTGTGCCACGGAGACCTCAAAATTACGCCAGAATTCAAATTCGTTCGTTTTTAGAAAAACCTCTGTGTGACAGATGGACACAAGAGTGATCTGATCTACTGGATAGACTTAACAAATCAACAGAACGATAACGTAAGACATACATGCACAAATAACACGTGCGATAGTCTGTTCCTTCGGCCATACGGTTACAATGACAATACTTTTCCTAAAGAGCACAATTTTTTTGTCGAAACCTCATCATACCCGACGGGGGTTGAAGTTCATAAGTAACCGGGTATCTGTTACCGTATTCGATATGTCAAAAGCTTTGGACTTTGTGTCAAATAGATTGTTACTTTAGAAGTTAAAACGATTTATGGTATTCGAGGTCCGGCTCTTAGTTGGCTTGAAACCTACTGGGAAGAAAGCAATGTGTTGAGATTCCAATTATGACTGAGAATAAAGAACTGGAGGGAATTAGGTCTCTTTCAAAGTTCAACTACTCGGGTGTACCACAAGGAAGCGTTTTGGGACCTTCTTTATTCTTATTATATACTAGCTTTCGCTGCGACTTCGTCTGCGTGGAGGTCGATAATTATCCCACGGGAACGTACTACCGAGATAAAAAGGATCCTATGAGGAGGGTATTTGTCACTTTCGTTATTATTTGTTGCGCAATAGAAAAACCGTTCGTAATTCAGATCAAATAGATTATTGAAAAGGCTCAAGACCGTTGCAACTCGAAAAGTAAGAGATTCAGATAGAATAGTTCTTCTAGGGCTCCAAGGACTTCACTGTATAAAAAGAGCAGTTATCATATGTGTGGACTTATCTTTAACAAAATACCAAAGAACTTTAAATTACCTAATAATTTATTTTTTATAAAGTTAAAATTATGGCTACTGGAAAAACGATTTTCTATAAACGATTCTATAAATTAATTTATAAATAATGTTAATAATCTATTTGAAATTAATGTAATGTTAATATTAATAATGAATGTATTGTAAAATTAATGAATAATATAAACATTTACGCCGGTAGCACACCTCCGCCGCGAAACCATAGCAGCGAAACCGCAGTAGTTCAACTCAACTGGTTCGCGTCATTTTCCGCTATTCGAAATTCGAGTAGCGGAACTCGAGTAACGGGACATGACGCAAGCCAGTTGAATTGAACTACTGCGGGTACTACATTGTAATGTTTTGCATGTAGAATGTCTGAATTTGTATTAGGAACTTATTACTGAATATAAGACCAACATTGTAACCAACACATATTGCAAATAAATTATAAAAATCTCAAAAAGGTTCCTTTTTTAAGTTTGTAGCCTTAAAACACCACCATACTAATAAAATATTTGTTTCAGCTGAACTGTCTCCGTACATTCCCAACAAAGAAACTCCTCACAGCCCACATGCGTAGAGTGCACTGTGCAGACCGCAAGAGGTACATCTGTGAAGAGTGTGGCCGCGGCTTTCCAGAACCCCACTTACTAAGACGACATGCTGACACACACAGTGAGAAGACTGTGGAGTGTCCTGTTTGTGGTGCCAAGTTGAGGATGAGAACCAGGTTGGTAGTAGAGTATTAGATGTTATCGAAAATCTCGATCAGAATGCAATTCTATTTAGTCCGTCAGTCAGATAATAAAAATATATTAGGCACGTATTTTTTGCTTTATCATATTAATAAAAAAGCGGCCAAGTGCGAGTCGGACTCGCCCATGAAGGGTTCTGTAGCAGCAAGTAATTTATGACGTATTAAAAAAAAACTACTTACTAGATCTCGTTCAAACCAATTTTCGGTGGAAGTTTACATGGTAATGTACATCATATATTTAAAAAAAAAACAAAATGCCGAGTTTTGCATATTATATTATTATATTTATATTAGTTTTGCATATTATATTATTATATTTATATTAGTTTTGCATATTATATTATTATATTTCTTCTCCATAGAGATCTACGTTTTGGAATGGGCAACTAGCTTCAACTTTCTGACTAACTGACTCTTTGACAATTCAAAAGTGCCTGTAAAGGGTTTAATTGAAATAAATGCTTTGAGCTTGAGTTTTGAGTTTGAATTTGCAGTAATAATTTGTTAAAATAGGTCTTGTACCATCAACCTGAAGACAATGGCGTGTCCTACCACCGATAAGTAAACATTTAAGTCACTGTTTAATATTTTAAATCAATTTTTAAATCATTTACTAACTTACGTCCGGAGCGATACGAACTAGCCCGAACTAGCCCGAATCTTCCCGAACGGAACGAACGTTTTGGATTTAGAGAGGTGCAATTGAGTGCGTGCGGCTGATTTTCAACCGACTTCAAAAAGGAGGAGGTTCTCAATTCGGTTGTGTTTTTTTTTTTTTTTTGTATGTTTTTTACGCGATTACTCCGCCAATTATGAATTGATTTTGATGATTCAGTTTTTGAGTTAGCTTCAATTATATATATTTTTCCCACCTAGTATATGTGGACGATATTCTAATAGTTCCTGTCACTGTAAACTTGGTATTCAAATTTTGTGGGGGTTTTGTGTAGGTACCACAACTAAAAAGTAAAAAATAAAAACTTTTTCACAAAAAATATAACCGACTTCCAAAAAAAACACTATAAAGTGAAAAATAACTTTTATTTCAGAAGGCGGTGGCAAAAAAACGAAAATAAAAAACCCAAGACACCGACTTCCGAAATCAAAGTTATTTTTCACTTTGTAGTGTTTTTTTTTGGAAGTCGGTTATATTTTTTTGAAAAAGTTTTATCGACAGGCGTATTATTGCAGTCGAATCTTTTTTTACAGAACTCAATGGATATTCTCGTATTACATGCATAGTACTATAAGAGTTAAATTTGTTATTAATTTAATGTTGTTTGAAGCAAATAAAGACATTGTTATTTCAATACAGTTACTCGTGCATAGCATAATATTTAACAGAGAGGGTTCCCTTTACCCGGTAATACAATATAAAAAAAAACATTTTTTTTTTGTAAAAATAACCCATATTTTCGGATAGGTATATAAAAACAAAAGAAATTATATAAAGAAAATTAAACGAAGTTATAATAATACAAGAATGTGCTAATATTAAAAATCGATAAAAAATATCGACCATCGCTTTCGATTCCCTAATTGCATGCGTGTGCATTGAATGTTCGCAAATAGCAAGTGTTTACAAGCGAATGCGTGCTATTAGAAATTGATTTAGTGTAGCTGCTTTCTTCTTAGTGTGCGTGTTCAAATTTTAAGTGTGTGTCGTAAGTATACTATTTGTTAAAATAATTACAACATTAACAAATAGTATATATTTGTTAATGTTGTAATTATTTTGCTGGGAGATAACCGGTGGCACTAGGATTCCTTACTATTCCGCAATGAAGGCATATCGCTGGATATCTATGGGTTTGTTTTTTTTTTTTTTAGTTTCAGTTCTAAGTATGGGAAACTCAAAATTTATTGTTTTTTTTTTCTATTTAAAAAAAAAAAAGAAATAATACGTGTCCAATATTTTTTAATAATATAACTAACGGGCAGAAATAATATTTTTAGTCTGATGACAAAAATATTATTTTTCCCTATTATAATATATTTCAAAAGTAACTAATGAAAGTGTAAACAAACCCTTGACCCTGATGAAAACTAAAACAAATGGATCAGAAAATGTACAGACGCCAGCACATCAACCTACTACAACCACAAAGGAGATGGAAAACGGTGGGCCCAAATGTTAAAGCCATCTCGGCATTGTATGACGCGCTAATTAGGAGCCAGTTGGAGTGTAATGCAGCTGTATGGGCTCCACATGAGGCGAAATATACTCTCATGTTGGAGCGCATACAAAATAAATACACGCGTTACTTGTACCTTAGGCTGTATGGGGTATACCCCTTGTATCCCTTAATGTATCCAACCTTGTTTGTGTTGGGCATGGTGGGATACAACAGGTTGGAGACGAGAAGGGACCTAGCTTTGGCATCATATGTCCTTGGAGTGTTCCGGGGTAACACAAACAATCCAGGTGTGTTACAGGAGATAGCTTTGTGCGTGCCTAATGGGTACGTGCAGCGTCGTAGACGGCCTGATTTGTTCGCCTTGCCGCGTGGTCGTACCGAGCTAATGGCCAGAGTCCCGCTCTCGCGGACGTTGCGCACACTAAACCTGGTCGCCAATAAAATAGATATATTCACTTGTTCACTGAGCGAGTTCGCAAAGGTTACTTTACATATTTTGTGTTTTTAACCGACTTATAAAAAAAGAGGAGGTTCTCAACTCGGATCGTTGTATTTTTTGTAATTTAGTAGTTGTATTTAGTAATTTGAATTTATATTAATTGTATTGATTAGCTGTTTTTTATTGTGTTGATATTGTTTTTGTTTTTGTATTGTCTACACTATCGCATTGGGTAACTGTAAGGATAGCTGTATGTATGATTGTAATAAATAAATAAATAAAAATAAATAATAAGTTAAGATATGATCTAAAAAATTAGTCATATTTTTCTATCTTAGAATATGAAAAATCACCTCAATTCTCAATCTGGAAGCGGAGAAATATGGAAAAGATAGTTTTCGTGAGATTACCGATTGAGTAATCGATTACACAGTTACGAAAATAAAACCTTTGCACTAAATAATTAACTCAAATTAATTAAATACACTTTATACACTTATGCGCAATATAGTGCATATAATTACAGTCATATTAATAAATAAAATATCAATTAATTACTGAAAAAACCATATTAATGATTATCGATTTCATATCGATTAAAATTAGTTTTCTATTTTTAGTCTATGTCACTGGCATGTCAGCTGACTGACACGGACACTAGACAGTTGCCAACTGCTCTAATGATCTCGTTTGCTCAATCGTTTCGTGTTTTCCGATGCGATTTGAGTGCTTTCCCGATTTTTCTTCATTTTTCACGACCTTTGCTTTGTATTTTACGGATTCCGACCCTGCCTACCTCGTACGACCCTTGCTTTCACATTGGACACCGAAGATCGCTCACACGTTTGACTTGGAATTGTTATTTTGGATTTTACCGCTGGCTTGTGTATTGGATATTGTTGAAACCACGGAATAGAAAAAACAGTGAAACTATGGATCGCTGTGTGAATTGTGGGATAACAACTGAGCACTGCAATACACTGGGTCGACGACCCTTACACGATGAAACAATTCTGTCAGTGATTCGGCAATGGCTCTCGTACAGGAAGGGAGGCTATAGTAATGCATTACTGTAATTGTATTGTAGGGAGACGAACTGTAGGCTGCTGCGCTCATATAATGTGCATTATATGGTATCTTAGCTGGGCTAGGTACCAAGATCATATAGTACCACACCTGCACAATTCCTAGACGACATTTTAATTATAATTGAAGACGAATAAAACACTATAATACTTAAATGATTTTTTATTTTATTTTAGACATCCTTTCCGTAACTCCATACCTGTTACCTACATAGGTAGGTAGGACTGAAGTCATTGACGTTCATTCATATGATTTATCAAATATGTCCTACTAAATATAATAACTATTAGTGCAAAAGCTCATATTTTTTACTTGAGGTATCAGCTGTTAGTTAAAGATTGTAACATAACCTCACTTTTACATAATCTCTTTTATCTCTGTTCTCAGATTGACAAAATCCGCAGAATTTTCAGTGAAAGGCTGATAATATATAAGCTATTAATTGACAACACTTTCATCTTTTTACACCCAGGCCCAAGATTGTATGTAATCGTTTCAGTCTCCTTTCTTTAATGGATTTTCAACTTTATCATTAAAGCATAGGTTCAACGTTGATTGGGAAAATTTGACAGTTTCGGGTAGGTTGACCTGCTGGCGTCTGTACCTACCTGTCGATGCCAATTTGTAGCGCAACTTACAAATTGAGTGTTTTGATTTGTTTGTTTAAATAAAAACCCGAAATTCTAATTTCACATCAGGAATGTTACGGAGCTTCGGTTCCGGCTCCGAAAGGTTGGAACTTCCGATTAATTTTACACCACCGACTCCGACTTCGGCTCCGATAATAGGGATGATGCCTGGGTCAAAAAACAGGAATTCTATTTAGTCCGTCAGTCAGATAATAAAAAAATATTAGACACGTATTTCTTGCTTTATCATATTAATGAAAAATGACATAGATACAACGCATTAAAGTTGGGGAGTGGGGGTTGATACGTCACAAGTATGTATAAAATCTACATACAAGTGACGTCATGGCACATTTTAACTCAATGTATTGCCGTAATCTTATGATAACGTAAAAAAAGAAAAAATACGTGTACGTTATTTTTTCATAGTCTACATGACGGACAAAACATATTTTTTTAGTCATCATCCCTATTATGAATCGGAGTTCCGAAGTACAATTTGCCACTTTCAGTCACAGGATTTGATTTAAATTATATTTATTCAATTGCCGCATGTTAAATTATCACCTCCCTATATAGATCCGGTAGATATTACTTAGGTATATTATGATTATATTGTTATCACTAATATTTGACTGATTATAGAGACTGAATTATATTTCTACTGTTTCGCTAAGCCTTCCCTTAAGAGGGCTTATCCTAAAAGTTGGCAACGTCGCAAATAGCTGTTTAATATGTACCTGTTTTGAGTAATTTGGCAATATTATTTTATGGAAATATGAAATGTGACTAACTAGCGAACTAGAATAATATTGAATTGCAATAATTAATATCGTAACGAATATTTAATTTTAGGTGTAAAAAAGGCCCCAGGCTGGACCGGGCCGGGGCTGCCTTGAAGCGGCTCCTGCCCAATCTAGGGGGTCCAAACGCCTCCTGCCGGAGGCTATACGCGGGGATCGTGCGGTTCATGGCCCTGTACGGGGCACCGGTGTGGGCGCGTTCCTTGAGGCGGCGGCCTGCCCGCCGGTTGAACGCGTCCCAGAGGGTCATGGCCACCCGGCTGGTCCGGGGATACCGCACGGTCTCCGGAGAGGCGGCCAGCCTCCTTGCCGGATTGCCGCCATGGGATCTGGAGGCAAAAGTCCTCGCGCATATTTGGGAGTGGCGCGAGGAGGCGAAACGCCGGGGCTTGACCCGATGCCGCGAGAAATCGCGGCACAGCGGACAGAGCTCCGACGGGATCTCATGGCGTCATGGAGAGTGCGATTGTCGCAACCCAGTGCTGGGCACGCCACTATTGCGGCGATAAGTCCCCTCTTTGAGGAGTGGCTGGAGAGGCGTCACGGCGTCCTCACCTTCCGCCTGACGCAGGTCCTCACCGGACACGGCTGTTTCGGGAGGTACCTGTTTCGGATAAGGCGGGAGGAAACGCCCGGGTGTCATCACTGCGTGGATCGCCCGGAGGACACGGTGGAGCATACGGTGGAGGTATGCCCGGCTTGGGCAGAGCACCGCCGTGTCCTCGTGGAGGCGATCGGTGGCGGGGATCTCTCGCGTCCGGCCCTGGTCCAGGCCATGGTACGGAGCGAGAGGGCATGGGAGGCCGTCACCTCCTTCTGCGAAGCAGTAATGCTCGCGAAGGAGGAGGCGGAGCGCGTGAGGGAAAGGCAAATTTCGCGCCCTCACGCCCCTAGCCGCCGCAGGAGGAGACGCCCTGGGCGTCGGGAATCAATTGCTGATTCCCGGCCACCGTAGGCGCGGGCTTGCGGACGGTGAGCAATGGGTAGCTCAACGTCCGGTAAGGACCAAGCCCGTGTCGACGGCGCGTTGTGTTCCACGCGCGCCTCAAAGAGATGTCAGCGAATGAAGGGGTCCGATGAGACCATTGCCTGCCGGGGTTGCGGGAAAGTCCGAAAGGGATACCGTGGCCCCCTGGCATTGCACAGGCAACAGAAGGAACACGGGTGGGTTTTAGTCAGTAAGAGTCTGACACGCCCTCCCGCTCCACCCAGAGCGGGAGGAGTCATTTGATGATTTCCCACCCAAAAAAAAAAAAAAAAAAAAAAAAAAGGTGTAAAAAAGGCATTTGGTAGTTCCAAATGCGTTTTTTACACCTAAAACGGTTACAACATCAAATGCAGTGTTATAATTGCAATTCAGTATTAATATTCTAGTTCGCTAGTTAGCCGCATTTCATTATTTCCATACAGTAATAATGCCAAATTATTTAAAAAAAAAGCGAAATATTTTACATTTATTTGAACACATCTTTCTTTTACTTCCGACTCCGACTCCGACTTCAGTACCGACTCCGATCAATCACACTTAAAACCTCCGGCTCCGGTTCCGGTTCCGGTAAAACGACTTCCGTAAAATCCCTGTTTCATATCACCTATGTTTTACTTTTGACAATAGAGGTTACTTTTATAACCTCAATTTTTTTCGACGATTTTTTCAATTACAAATTAATAATTTTATTTAAAAAATAAATTTCTAAACACAAAATACGACTAAATAAATAATTGTGATTAACAACTCTTTGCAGTTCCAAAAAAACGTTTCAGTGATAGATGACGAGATGCGTCATGCGACCGGAGTAGATAACAGAGAGAAAGCTGCATACAGACACGCAATTTGACGCAATGATAGGTGCACTACTACAGAGCGAAGTGGTACAAAAATTAGAAGCTTTGCCTCTGTGGCGCGACGGCAGTAACGAAGATTACCTAAAGCATACTTTTTCTGGCTTAAATGTATTCATCTCTTTGTCCCCAGTCTATCCACCCACATGCGTTCTCACTCCAACCAACGACCTCACGAGTGCGAAGTCTGCAAGAAGAAATTCGCCAGAGCCTCAAGCATGGCCACACACGTCAAGTTTGTGCACAGAGAGGGACTGCTGCAGTGTGACGAGTGTGATAAAAGGTATGTGTTTGAGTTTTGACTATTTTTATTTGATTTTAAGGTTCCGTAACTCAAAAGAAAAAACTAAACCCTTAGGGCCTGCGCAGTCTGGCGGACGGGACGGCAGCTAATTTTAATTGTATCAATAGAATTGAATACTTATCCAATCGAAATAGAAATCGAAATAAGATATAAATTTCAATGCTCGGTGATCGAGAAAGAACAACGCAGCGCAGTTTTCCATCGATCACCGAGCATTGAAATCCGGCTCGAAGGACCATTGATATTCCAACCTTCTATGGGTTGAAATATACATAGTCAAAGATACTGCTTCGTTTAAGGTAAAATAAATGTATTTAACAGACCAAAGGTTAATAATATAAAAGCACACGCGGTAATCGGTAATCGAGTACTAACTGCTTTATTGATATTAATTACATGAAGTTACGTAAAAATGCTTAATATACATATAATTATGTAGTCGTCGGTAGTGTATAGGTATTTTTTTATTTTTATGAGGTAAATTATTATAACCGAACGGGAAGGGGGTCTGACTCTTACTGACTAAAACCCACCCGTGTTCCTTCAGTCGCCTGTACGTTGCCAGACGCCACGGTATCTCATTCGGACTTTCCCGCGACACTTCCGTGATCACGGACACTCGCTAGCTAGGCCATAGACACTCACAATAATAGGTTTCGTTTGACGCAGGTTCTTATCTCGGAAACAATGGAGTCTACACATGATGATCCATAGAAAAAAGAAACCTACACCTCAAGAAACGTAAAAGGTAAGCCAAAGAGCTTAAAACTTTATGATTTGTTTTTGTCTCGTCAGCACAGGAAGCTGTGGTGGAAACATTAGCCATTAGTTTGTTACAGTACAGACAGCCTCGTTGGTCTAGTGGTCGTGGTTGCAAGCGCTACTACTCATGATATCATGGGTTCGATTCCCGGGTCGGGCAAAGTGATATTGGGTTTTTCGTTCGGAAATTCTCAGTAGCAGCCCGCAGTCTGTGCATACCTGCCATCATCCCTGTAAGCATACTTAAAACTAGCATGCTCTCTTCACATTTGCTAGCAATAATCATACTAGTTTTAAGCATACTCCTAAATAATTGGACACACATGCTATTTATGCACTGGGTCTTAAAAGGTTGATTTTAAAAACCTGTTCATCAGACGCGCTCGGAGCACGCCCCCTTCCACCCGCGCCTCAGGCAGCATGCTTACTCGAATAAGCATGTTCATTTATTAGCAATGTTTCAACACTATACTAATAAGTAGCAATTGCAAAATAATGGCATGGTTTCGTGCTAGTAATGAGCATGTCTGTCCGTACTTTAAAGTTCACTCTCAATTCACGTTCAGTTAGCGAATCGCCGCCTAAGAAGTTTCACTTTAAAAAGGTTTTGACAAACTACCCACAAAGGCTTTAAGAAACCCCCGGGGTTTCAGAAAACCTTTTCTATTTAGGTAATATGTAGTCGAATCAGGTGTTGTGTCCATCGTTCGAACCTACGACCTACAACTTGTAAAGTCGCGACTGTTTCCACTGGGCTACCACTACTCTCCTACCGGGTTGTACGTTGTTTTATAGCTAATAGTTTTATAGAATTTCGTTTCACATAAATTTTTGCTCATATTTTAATTTCGTAGAATAATCAATACTTCGAAGATTTTTAAATCATTGATTATTGTTTCACATAAAGTTTAATGTTAGAATAATCATATCATAACAAATCAAATATTCTTTATCCATATATTGTTTATTTAATATAAAACTTATTACCAAGAATAACATTTTATCAAGTGACAGTATCTATATGTTTCAAGTCATACCGTTGATAAAATGCGTACCCTCATATAAAATTACAACACCGCGTGCACAAAAATAATGTGGGTAAATTCTTGTCAAGTCTCAGTTCTAACCAAACCAACTGATTGCATGCAGCATGCAAGCAAGAATGCAACATGCAGCGTGCAAGCAAGCATGCAGCATGCAAGCGAGCATGCAGCAGGCATGGTTTCTGTCACGGCTCCGGCGCGGCGGTGCCCGCAGCGCCTTATATCGATAATCAGACAAGATTACGTGGAGTCGGTTTTTCAGCGATTCGTTTCTGTCACTACTTTTGTAGCACAACATATTGACTTTTTAGACAGTACTTATTTTATTATTTAATGATATATTTCTTAAACGCTTAATTAATCTTAGTACCTAAATATTTATAAGATATCTATAAAATTATGAATAGCATAACGTCTATTTTTTTATACATTTCCGTTGAAATAAATTACCATGGAAAAATACACCGAACGAACAATATTCGTTAAAAAATAATTCTACTGTTTGAGAGTCCTATTACATTTTTTTACGGAAATTCATGAGATTTGACCATGTAATTTTCAGCAGCAGTAAGATATTTTAATTATTTGATTATAATAACTATAGTGCCATTTTCTTTCTTGTTAGTTGGAGTTACACATTATTTTCGTGTAATTTGCTGAATTGACGCGGAATATATAGTACTTTAATTTAATTTATTGTAATTTTGTCTTATTATATTGAGAAACAAAAACTAATGAAACGTATTCACTGTAGATTGAAGTTTTATATCATATTAGTTTATTTGATTTAATTGTGTTTATTTGGAATATAATGGACATGAAAATCAAGACATTTATTGGTTTTCTTTACGACTTTTCCCTGAAAACTCAAGGAATTTAAAGAAATTCTAGAACTCCAATAAACAAGTAAAACATTCAAGTTATCGTTTAGTAACTTTCGCTTTTATTAGAACTGAATGAAACAATGTGAATTTGAGCGTCAAAGTTCCATTGCCGACGTTTTTCCTTGTAAACTGAGTTCGTAAAATATTCATAGTAAATTACACGACAAGAAAAGTTAAAATGTGCAACTCCAACATACAATAAAGAGAATGGCACTATCGTTATTCATAATCAAATAATTCAAATATCTTACTGCTGCTGAAAATTACAACGTCAAAAATCATGAATTTGCGTCAAAAATGTAATAGGACTCTTAAACAAAAAAATGTGATTAAATTTGAATTGTATTTCTGTGAATTATGTTTCATTCAAGTAAATACAAAATAAAAGTCTAAAACAATCATATGTATTCGAAATAAAAATACAAGGACCAAATATTATATGGAACATTTTCTGGGAAACGAAATTCTATGAAATTTCTGTCTGGGAAACAAGGGTAGGGTGTTTCCCAGACATAAAGGAGACTGAAACGATTACATACAATCTTGGGCCTGGTTGTAAAAAGATGAAACTGGTGTCAATTAATAGCTTATATATTATCAGCCTTTCACTGAAAATTCTGCGGATTTTGTCAATCTGAGAAAGGAGATAAAAGAGATTATGTAAAAGTGAGGTTATGTTACAATCTTTAACTAACAGCTGATTCCTGAAGTGCAAAATATGTGCTTTTGCACTAATAGTTATTATATTTAGTAGGACATATTATTTGATAAATCATATGAATGAACGTCAATGACTTCAGTCCTACCTACCTATGTAGGTAACAGGTATGGAGTTACGGAAAGGATGTCTAAAATAAAATAAAAAAATCATTTAAGTATTATAGTGTTTTATTCGTCTTCAATTATAATTGAAATGTCGTCTAGGAATTGTGCATGTGGTGCTATATGATCGTGGTACCTAGCCCAGCTAAGATACCATATAATGCAGATTATATGAGCGCAGTAGCCTACAGTTCGTCTCCCTACAATACAATTTACAGTAATGCATTACTATTGCCTCCCTTCCTGTACGAGAGCCATTGCCGAATCACTGACAGAATTGTTTCATCGGGTAAGGGTCGTCGACCCAGTGTATTGCAGTGATCAGTTGTTGTCCCACAATTCACACAGCGATCCATAGTTTCACTGTATTTTCTATTCCGTGGTTTCAACAATACCCAATACACAATCCGGCGGTAAAATTCCACAATTAAAAAGTAAAATAGAACAATTCCAAGTCAAACGTGTGAGCCATCTTCGGTGTCCAGTGTGAAAGCAAGGGTCGTACGAGGTAGACAGGGTCGGAATCCGTAAAATACAAAGCAAAGGTCGTGAAAAATGAAGAACATTTGGGAAAGCACTCAAAACGCATCGGAAAACACGAAACGAGTAAGCAAACGAGATTATTAGAGCAGTTGGCAACCACAGACTACATAGGGATACTACCACAGACTACTTAGAGATACTACGTGATACTATGTTGGCAACTGTCTAGTGTCCGTGTCAGTCAGCTGTCATGCCAGTGACATAGACTAAAAATAGAAAACTAATTTTAATCGATATGAAATCGATAATCATTAATATTGTTTTTTCAGTAATTAATTGATATTTTATTTATTAATATGACTGTAATTATATGCACTATATTGCACATAAGTGTATAAAGTGCATTTAATTACTTTGAGTTAATTATTCAGTCGCTTACACAGTTACGAAAATAAAACCTTTGCACTAAGCAAAGGTTTTATTTTCGTAACTGTGTAATCGATTACTCAATCGGTAATCTCACGAAAACTATCTTTTCCATATTTCTCCGCTTCCAGATTGAGAATTGAGGTGATTTTTCATATTCTAAGATAGAAAAATATGACTAATTTTTTAGATCATATAAAATATCTTAACTGATTACATTTAGGCCCACCGTTTTCCATCTCCTTTCGACTTATTGTGTATTGTGGGTGTACTGTACTGTGATTGGTTAGTCGGCATTAAATATAGTGCTGAGCTGTGCTGTGCTTAATACTGCATGTGAAATGACTGTGTGTGCTAGTGCTGTGACATTCTAACTACTCATTGATGAATTTGTACCTGTTTTATTTTGAGTAGTGTTGTGAACGATGGGCTAACTGTCGCGCGACGCGATACCGGTAATTGTTCTACCATGAAGTATTCTTAGAAATTGTGTCGCGCCGGTCTTTACAACGCTTTATTTGCCGGCACCATTATCGCACTGGCTGAGCGACAGCAGGCTGCTGCTACGGGTCGCAGGTTTGATTGCCGATCCCGAGTACATGCGCGAGTTACACTAGCTATATATGTTAACGTGAATCTGCGTAGGTATTCCTAGCATATTTGAGCCAGTCTCGGCTTAATAATAACAGCGGCACGGGTTGATTGAAGGCTAAGTTGTTTGCCGAGGTTGGTCCATGGATGAGTGGCATCCATTACATATGCCGTTGGCCCCGGATGTCATTCGTAGATCTTGGACAGTCGTTACGAGTAGTCAGAACACCGACAGTGTGGCAACCAGTCTTACCAAGGAGTATCGTGTTACCCAGTAACTGGGTTGTGGTCAGATAGACAGTCGTCAGTCCAAAACTGAAGGAAGAAAATACGTTTATTTGAGGTAAACATGACGCAACAAATAAGAACAAATTGTGGCTTTTAGCTGCATGCGGTAAGCGGGTGATCGTTTTAATTTAAATTTGTCAAAGGGCTACACCTACTTACCCCTTAATACAGGATAAGTTTTTATTCAGTGCGCAAATTTTTACAGGGTGTTCTACCCATGAATATGAACAACACTATGGGACCATCTCTGAAATCACGAAAAAAAATCAGCAGATTCCTACATTTTGGACGAGTTAGGTATTTAACTTTTGTAAGAAACAGCTGTTTTTTTTTTCGTGACTTCAGAGATGGTCCCAAACTTCATTAAGAGGGAACAGGGCCTGCGAGGAATTTGAAAAATAGATATTTGAAGAAACTATTGCCGTCGTCTTACCTCAAGTCTGCCTGCGCAGAGTGCGATAGGGACAGCTGCAGCTCAGACCGATTATATGACAAACTTGAAGAGATCGACGTTTCGTATTCCCCGTTTATCTCCTGGAAAGCTGAGCCGATTCAATTATTTTTTACATAATTTTTTTAAGAAAGAGTATGTCTAGGTTCCTATCTATTTCTTTGTTAAAAACTTTTCAAATTTTTGTGGTAGTCCTCTAATCACGGCGGTAAAAATGGGGCATTCTTGTAATTTTTGGAGGGTCATATTTTCTTTACCAATAAAATAATTTAAAAAAGGAAATAACAGGGATGTGTCTACAGCAGAAATTGATATTACGAAAAAAAATTGCTCAAGAGGCATTATTCATTTTGTATGGAGAATCGCAGGCCCGGCTCCCCTCACTATAATCCAATGATTTATTTCTGAAGAATTTTCACCAAAAATTTATAGGACATCGAAAATTTATCATTTACTTCCTTTTAAACAGTGAACGAAAATAAACATGTTGTAAAATGTTTATTTTCGTTCACTGCTTTTAAAGTTTTCCAAGATTAACTAGTTAATAGGTAAGATGCCTTCATCATATTAGTACCACCCGATTGCCGATATGATGATGAGGGCATTCCTAATTCTTAAGTTGATTTTAGGAAGCGTTGTGGAGTGAAAGAGAATGGAAGTTTTAACGATTAAGCCCACGTTCGCACGGACGCACAGTGTTCCATTTGATAAAATACCCACGTGTCCATTTCAAATACTTCAAAAAAAAAATTAAATGGCGAAGTTTAGGTGATCAAAGCCTATCACTGAATTTAAAAAAAACACGTTGCACTATCGCGGTTTTTGGGCAGAATACGCCATTTCGTTCTAAGGTCAAATAATACAGCATAGGGTTGTCGCAAAAGGTCAAAAAGTCAATAAGATAATAAGCAATAGACTTACCCACCGACAGATCAGTCGGCATGAGTTGCTTAACTTTGGTGACCCATCTAAGGACAGAACTTTTTTTATAATTGTTGTGTCTGTTAAGTACTAACCAGTGTTTGTTCCTGAATGACTGTTAACAGTGTTACTAACCGCTTGTGAACTAGAAAAACTAAAACTAACCCACTTAATCACTCCCAGATAGTCAAAATGTTACACACAAAAAAAAATGTCTTTCAAGCATGTCATTGGATTTTATGCCTAAATAAGATAAGCTATTGTAATATAGAAAAAATATATATTTCAAAACAAAATTAAATTAAATTTTTCGGCAAAAGTGTGCTTGGTATGGCACCAAAAATATATAATAGTATACCAGCAGCTATTAGAAATAAACAGTGTATGGGATCCTTTAAGAGGTCCTTGTTTAGATTTATTTTAGGTAACATCTAGTTACTACTCCATTACTGAGTTTACTACTGATAAACAGAGGTATGACGATTCCGACTTGCTAATTAAACACTTATGATTTTATTTAAGGTAAAATACAGTGACAACCCTAACACTATATTTTGAAATTCAATTCCTTCTAAAAACCGTGATAGTGTGATGTGACTTTTTTATGAAATTAAATTGTTTATTATGTAAATAGGATATTGGAATCACATTTCAACACAAAAAAATAGCTAGATGAGTTCGGCGTTTCCTATCTGACTACTCTGAGAAGAAAGGCCGAAACAAGAAAGTCCAACAGTGTGTTCTTTCAACGCGCTGGGACAAGAGTGCGTCCCAACGCGTTAGATTCTCAACGCTCGGCTCAAATCCAGTGCGCTATAAAATTCCGCCGTTATATTTTTTCGCCCGTGCGCACGTGGGCTAAGAAAAGTGTATTGACAGTTTGGACATACAGTGCAATTGGCTCTCATATGAAATCTTATTCGTTCTGATATTATCTCTATTGACTAGCAATGGCCTTGTCATAACTACACAGGCCGGCCAAAATTCCCCATTATTCTAAAACGTGGTTTAACAATCTCAACTTAAGCTGAGATTGTTAAACCACGAACTTAAGTTCAAAACAAAGAGTTAAGTTCAGCTTGCAGTCTTATCAAATGCGACAGAACATCAATGCATAAAAGCGACTGCAATGCGACTTCTATCTGACCTCCCAACTCAATGATTGTCCGTTTCGTTTAATCCCTTTATGTTGGAAGTGAGGAACTAAATTATTAAGTTTATGTAGGTCCTTTTAATTGCCGTATGTAGACAGGTGGCTTTATGTAGTTTTGCCCTATGGGAAGAAGGCGTGGGTTTATGTATGGATGTATGTACGTAGAATATTTGTCAAGTAGGTACGGGCAAACAGCACTGGCTGGTCAGCTAGGTAATCTACAAACGACCAGTCGTACTATTCTTAAAAATCGCACCGTGAAAATTGAGGAGAAGTGAGCTCGATATGAGTAATAGAGTCAATCCCTAGCCTCAGGCAGATGGAATGACAGCTCATTTCACACACTCTATAACTTTGAAATAAACTAGAGAATGTTGCCATGTGTAAAAGACTAATCGAAGTTTAACTAATCTGTTCATAGGACTTAGGACAGTAGATTAAACCATCGATTATATTTTATCGTAGATTCCGTTAACCATAGTTTGATCTTACGGCGCTAAGACGCAGATATATGCCAGTGACCTTGAGTGGTTAGCTTGCGTGTTCTGTGCTGAGCTCACGCAACGCGTCGTACGTCCAGCCAGTAATAGGACTCGCCCATCAAGGGCGCTCCTTGAAACTGCGCTGTCCCAAATTTGACGCATTATAAATTTATTATACTTACATAAAACAAAAGGTATTTTGATAAAACACGTATACCTACTAAAAGATCAATAATTGAAATTGTATAGATTTCAGAATATACGCTTGATAGATTTTGCGTGATTCTCAGTTTTTTATCCGCGTTAGACATAACTTTACAAATTAAATTTAATATGTTATAGATATAATCATAATCTAAAATATTCATATATTAAGTTATTACGAAAATGCACTAATTTAACATAAGTAGGTATTTATGTCTTTTCCAAATCATTAACACTACTTGTTTAGACGTGATCTTCAGTATAAAATCATTAAAAGTCGGTCTTCAAATTTAATGGGATTGCGGACGAAATTTTCAAAAAAAAAAAAGATTAAGAAATTCTTTTTTTCCTTTATAATTAAGTATTATAGGTATTTTTCGAAAATTAAAATACCCATCCTCCCAGTCGATTTAAAAAAGGTCCCTTTTTGCTAAAGTCGACGGTTTGCAAAAAGCTTGCAACATTTTGATCTAAAAATTTAACTAGTTAGAGGGCCACAAAACTGACATCATATCAAAATTTCAGCTCTCTATCACTTCCGGGACGCGAGTTATTAAATTTAATAACTCGCGAAATAAATGCAAATTGTCCTCTAATTGTCTAGGATCCGATCCGATCCGATCCTCTGGACCGATTTTGCTCTATCGGTGCTCATTCTCTTTGTTTTTTCAACCGACTTCAAAAAGGAGGAGGTTCTCAATTCGGTTGTATTTTTTTTTTGTATGTTTGTTACGCGATTACTCCGCCAATTATGAATTGATTTTGATGATTCTATTTTTGTTTGGTAGGGCATACTTCAGAAATGGTCCCATATAAATTTGGTCAAGATCTGATGAGGGGTTTTTGAGTTAGCTTCAATAATACGTATTTTTCCCATCTTGTATATGTGGACGATATTCTAATAGTTCCTGTCACTGTAATTTACATAGCAGGTAATGGGTATTCAAATTTTTGTGGGGTTTTGTGTAGGTACCACAACTAAAAAGTGAAAAATAAAAACTTTTTCACAAAAAATAAAACCGACTTCCAAAAAAAACACTACAAAGTGAAAAATAACTTTGATTTCGGAAGTCGGTGGCAAAGAAACGAAAATAAAACCCCAAAGACACCGACTTCCGAAATCAAAGTTATTTTTCACTTTGTAGTGTTTTTTTTGGAAGTCGGTTTTATTTTTTGTGAAAAAGTTTTTATTATTGCGCACATTTGTTACAATTAAGTAATTGGACCGGTTTTTTTAAAGTAATAATTTAAAAAAACCGGTCCAATAGGAATTTCATGGGCCAAAAAGCTAATTCTATCTGACTAGTCCACATATTTCATACCAGCAGCGTTTAAGGATGATGCGAGAAATGCCAAAACATTTAAAGAGTAGATATTTTGTTTTTTAATGATGTTGATTTCGGTAAATATATCGAAAAAAAAAACATCGATTTATCGGTAACATTTTTGGTAGCGGAGTAAGTATCTTCCATCTCGTCGCTTAGAACTGCTACTCCGTAAGTCTTACCGTGAAAAATAAGGTGAACTGAGTTTGCAATTCTTCTTGCCCATACTTCTACCTTTGGAAGGGGCAACTAGAATCAATTTTTTTTCTGTAAGTTTTGACATTCAAATTTGCCTTTTTTATGTGCTTTCTTCTTAGCTAATATTATAAATGCGAAAGTGAGTTTGTTTCTTACGCTTTTACGCTAAAATTCTGAACAGATTTGGATGAAAATTGGCATATGGGTAGACCATGATTAGGATATAGGATACTTTTTATTCCTATATTCTTACGGGATCGAAAATATATAGGGTCGTTGCGCCGGTTTCGCGACCACCTCCGGTAACCGACCACTTGTCTGACTAGGTTTCTTAAATTCAAGATAATAACCTTTCTTTAGGAGATACAAATAAATAGTATGTCTTAAATATTATTTGAATAGTTACATGATAAGAATTTACTAAATTTTATACGAACCGCTTGACCCAAAACAAAGAAAAATTACGCTAAATTCACGTGTTAACTCAGTGATGTGTGAACGTGCTGCGCAAGAGCAAAAAATTAGCAAGGCGCGCGGCGTTCGGAGGTAAGTTTTGCTACTTATTTTAAGTTTTTTACTCAAATTAGAAACGTGGATACTTCAATTATGTAGTGATTTCAATTGTTTAATTGCATTTAAGTCAATTTTTACCATATAGGTATTAAACTAAAACCCAGTGGTCGGTTACTGAAATGCATATTTTAATAATACGTTAGAAAGCGACCGGGTGGTCGTACTCGCACTGTTTTATTTTGTTTTGCTTATTATGTTCTCAATGTTTTATTTATGGTTACACTATTTAGGGTTTTGGTGTTGTAAAAGCCTAAACATGCTATTCTTCAGTAAACGACCATGTTTTTTTGATAAAACTTATTTAATTCACCCACACATTCACCAAATATTGGTCCTAAAAAGCGGTCGCTAAGTGATACAGTTAGAAAATTACGATGCTAGTTTGCGACCACCAAGATTTAGTACGAAAAGAACGATGGCAACAAACTAAAGTTTAGCTTAAGTATGTTCAGTATTCGAGCACATGTGATTATTTGATTTAGTATAAGTAGTTTTTTTCAAAATGACGCCCTCGGAAACAAGTTCCTAAGAGGAAGAAAAAGACTTGGAGCATTGGTAAACAGTTTCGGGGATATCTCATCCCCCTGTCTCGCTCCTCTGTGCAGTTGGATGGGGCTCGTTTTCTCATCCTGGTTCTGGACAGTCATCGTGGCAGCGTCATACGAGCATCTCAACACTTCGATATGGCGCCAGTCAATTCGACATCGTTGCAGAGAGGCCAGAACTGCCCATATTTCGATGGAGTCGAATGCTTTATCGTAGTCCAAAAATCCCAAACACAGCGGCTGGTTGTACTCCTCGGTCTTTGCAGTACTTTCTCAGTACAATTTGCCGAACAGTATAGACTGTATGGATGTGGTCTACGGAGCTAAAGCCTTTTCAAAATCCGGCTTGTTCTGGTGGCTGGGAATCGTCAAGTCTCCTGGCGAGATGGTTCGTGGCAATTCTCGAGAACAGCTTGTATTCGTGGCTCGGAAGTGAGATGGGTCTATAGTTCTTTAGCAAGGTTTTGTCACCTTTTTTGAAGAACAGAACCAACGCACCTCTGCTTCAGGCCTCGGGCGTTATACCTCATGGATAACGGAGTTAAAGAGACTCACTAGGTCTCATGACTGGAACTCCGCCCGCTTGCCCGTTGCCAAGTGCGGATTCCCAATTAAGAAGCAGGAGCTTCTAAATGCTGACATTTTTTTTTGTCAAAACCATTTAGGTATCAAAGAATCTCTTCAAAGAAGATCGTCTAGGACAAATTGGTGTGGAACAGGACAAAGTGGCTTCTCTATGCCCTAAAACTGGATAAGTTTTTAGCTCCAAAGGGATATCAAAATTTGTACCAGGTTAAATCGCGCAACGAAAAAGAATTATTTTATTTTATTTAATAAAAAACGTTAAATCAGATTTATTTTATTTTATTTAATAAAAAACGTCAAATCAGATGATTAAATACAATTTGTGTTGATGAGTATTAGATATTTAATTATGTTTGATTTAAAGTGAAAAATAAATAACATTTTTTGTCCATATAAGTGGTTTTATTACTTTATTTTGATGTTTTTTAACAGTGGTCGTAATCTAGCGTACTAGTGGTCGTCAACCGAAACAAGTGGTCGTTATCTAGCATTTCGGCTTTTTTTGCACCTTTTCCATAATTTTTCATAATTTATGATTGGAAGCGTGATATTTTATATTTTATTTCATAACTAGACTATATTTAGAACCAATTTACATTGTCAGCAACTATTTTGCGTGAAAATGGCGTATATTTTGATTCGTTCAAAGTTAGCAACCCAACTAACTGGTCGCCAACCGACGCAATCACCCTACAATGCGGGTGAAACCGCGAGGCGTAGCTAGTTTCAAATAAATGATTTGACTTGAATGAAGTGACCTGTCAATAGTGTTAATTACTAGCGTATGGTGGAATGACAGTTTAGTTCTTTATCTTAGTCTGTGACGTTTCATAAGTACGTGGAAATAAAAATAATATTTAACCAATTTCCAAAAAAGAAAGTTCTATGTTCGTAGCGTATGTATTTTTCTATGTAAGTTCACCGATTTCTCCGTCATTTGTGATCCGATTTAAAAAAAACTTTATTTGTTTGAAAGGGTATGTACCTATTCTCTTATTAACTTTGCATGATGTTCCTGTCACTGTTATTTACATAGCAGGTAGTGGTATTCGAATTTGTGTGGGGGAGGTACCACAACTAAAAATAAAAAAATAAAAACTTTTTATAAAAAATAAACAAACGACTTCCAAAACAAAACACTAAGTACAAAGTGAAAAATAGGTAACTTAGATTTCGGAAGTCGGTGGCAAAAAACGAAAACCTTTCTTTAGGAGATACAAATAAATAGTATGTCTTAAATATTATTTGAATAGTTACATGATAAGAATTTACTAAATTTTATACGAACCGCTTGACCCAAAACAAAGAAAAATTACGCTAAATTCACGTGTTAACTCAGTGATGTGTGAACGTGCTGCGCAAGAGCAAAAAATTAGCAAGGCGCGCGGCGTTCGGAGGTAAGTTTTGCTACTTATTTTAAGTTTTTTACTCAAATTAGAAACGTGGATACTTCAATTATGTAGTGATTTCAATTGTTTAATTGCATTTAAGTCAATTTTTACCATATAGGTATTAAACTAAAACCCAGTGGTCGGTTACTGAAATGCATATTTTAATAATACGTTAGAAAGCGACCGGGTGGTCGTACTCGCACTGTTTTATTTTGTTTTGCTTATTATGTTCTCAATGTTTTATTTATGGTTACACTATTTAGGGTTTTGGTGTTGTAAAAGCCTAAACATGCTATTCTTCAGTAAACGACCATGTTTTTTTGATAAAACTTATTTAATTCACCCACACATTCACCAAATATTGGTCCTAAAAAGCGGTCGCTAAGTGATACAGTTAGAAAATTACGATGCTAGTTTGCGACCACCAAGATTTAGTACGAAAAGAACGATGGCAACAAACTAAAGTTTAGCTTAAGTATGTTCAGTATTCGAGCACATGTGATTATTTGATTTAGTATAAGTAGTTTTTTTCAAAATGACGCCCTCGGAAACAAGTTCCTAAGAGGAAGAAAAAGACTTGGAGCATTGGTAAACAGTTTCGGGGATATCTCATCCCCCTGTCTCGCTCCTCTGTGCAGTTGGATGGGGCTCGTTTTCTCATCCTGGTTCTGGACAGTCATCGTGGCAGCGTCATACGAGCATCTCAACACTTCGATATGGCGCCAGTCAATTCGACATCGTTGCAGAGAGGCCAGAACTGCCCATATTTCGATGGAGTCGAATGCTTTATCGTAGTCCAAAAATCCCAAACACAGCGGCTGGTTGTACTCCTCGGTCTTTGCAGTACTTTCTCAGTACAATTTGCCGAACAGTATAGACTGTATGGATGTGGTCTACGGAGCTAAAGCCTTTTCAAAATCCGGCTTGTTCTGGTGGCTGGGAATCGTCAAGTCTCCTGGCGAGATGGTTCGTGGCAATTCTCGAGAACAGCTTGTATTCGTGGCTCGGAAGTGAGATGGGTCTATAGTTCTTTAGCAAGGTTTTGTCACCTTTTTTGAAGAACAGAACCAACGCACCTCTGCTTCAGGCCTCGGGCGTTATACCTCATGGATAACGGAGTTAAAGAGACTCACTAGGTCTCATGACTGGAACTCCGCCCGCTTGCCCGTTGCCAAGTGCGGATTCCCAATTAAGAAGCAGGAGCTTCTAAATGCTGACATTTTTTTTTTGTCAAAACCATTTAGGTATCAAAGAATCTCTTCAAAGAAGATCGTCTAGGACAAATTGGTGTGGAACAGGACAAAGTGGCTTCTCTATGCCCTAAAACTGGATAAGTTTTTAGCTCCAAAGGGATATCGAAATTTGTACCAGGTTAAATCGCGCAACGAAAAAGAATTATTTTATTTTATTTAATAAAAAACGTTAAATCAGATTTATTTTATTTTATTTAATAAAAAACGTCAAATCAGATGATTAAATACAATTTGTGTTGATGAGTATTAGATATTTAATTATGTTTGATTTAAAGTGAAAAATAAATAACATTTTTTGTCCATATAAGTGGTTTTATTACTTTATTTTGATGTTTTTTAACAGTGGTCGTAATCTAGCGTACTAGTGGTCGTCAACCGAAACAAGTGGTCGTTATCTAGCATTTCGGCTATTTTTGCACCTTTTCCATAATTTTTCATAATTTATGATTGGAAGCGTGATATTTTATATTTTATTTCATAACTAGACTATATTTAGAACCAATTTACATTGTCAGCAACTATTTTGCGTGAAAATGGCGTATATTTTGATTCGTTCAAAGTTAGCAACCCAACTAACTGGTCGCCAACCGACGCAATCACCCTACAATGCGGGTGAAACCGCGAGGCGTAGCTAGTTTCAAATAAATGATTTGACTTGAATGAAGTGACCTGTCAATAGTGTTAATTACTAGCGTATGGTGGAATGACAGTTTAGTTCTTTATCTTAGTCTGTGACGTTTCATAAGTACGTGGAAATAAAAATAATATTTAACCAATTTCCAAAAAAGAAAGTTCTATGTTCGTAGCGTATGTATTTTTCTATGTAAGTACACCGATTTCTCCGTCATTTGTGATCCGATTTAAAAAAAACTTTATTTGTTTGAAAGGGTATGTACCTATTCTCTTATTAACTTTGCATGATGTTCCTGTCACTGTTATTTACATAGCAGGTAGTGGTATTCGAATTTGTGTGGGGGAGGTACCACAACTAAAAATAAAAAAATAAAAACTTTTTATAAAAAATAAACAAACGACTTCCAAAACAAAACACTAAGTACAAAGTGAAAAATAGGTAACTTAGATTTCGGAAGTCGGTGGCAAAAAACGAAAATTCAAAACAAAAATACACCGACTTCAGTAATTAAAGTAATTTTTCACTTTATAGTGTTTTTTTTGTCGTTTTTTTTTAAAACCTGATTTTGTAGTTCAAAGAAGTTCTCACGGTGAAATATAATACAGATTATACCTACCGACAGTTTCGATGTTAAATAATGTGTAGTGTAAAAAAGGTAGTTAGAAAATTTCCAAATACTTTTTTTAAATCTAAAACTAAATATTGGGTGTTACAATATTAATTATTGCATTTCATCATCAATAGTTTTAGAGCGCTCGTTAGATTTCCATACAATAATATTGCCAAATTTATCAAAACAGCGAAACATTTGACAGCTATTTGCGACGTTGCCCTTTTTCTGTGTAAACGCTCTTTTAACAAGTGATTACGGGGCGGGTATTAGGTTTTACGAGTGTATAACCAAGTGCTGACACGCGCTAGTTGAAAGTTTGCTTACAGTTGATTTGATTAATAATGAGAAAAAGTTGGAAACCGGTAATTTACTACCCGGGTAATTTACTATTTTCAACCGAGTAGTAAAACCAGTTTTCAAATTAATACTAGGGTTTGTTGTAGTAATTTTGGAGATCAAGCGATTTTGTATCGATATCCGGAGCATTATAATATAAGAAGAAGAAAAAAAACATTGTTCATAAAATACCCTTGTTAGTAGTTAATTTTATAGGGTGTTAAAATAAATGTCTATGAGACATTCTTAGAAGTAGCCTTATCATTTTGCATTTCTTAATACAGGATTTTTTTTTTCACTTCTAATTTAGTCTTTATTTAAAACTAAACCTAGTTAGTGGAGTTTTTGCATTAGAAAAGTAGAACAATATTGGACGCTCGTGTTTTATCATTCATGTTATCACCTATATGTAAGTGTAATGGAAAAGGCCTCTTATTGGAAATTTGTCACTGAATGCGCAGTGCGCATAAATACCTGACGCAAATTCTATTTTCTTTGTTTTTTCGTTACGTAGTTTTTTTTTAATAAGTACAGCGTGTAGTTTCTCGTTTTAATAATGGTTATTTATTAAGATCTTATTTTAAATAAAAAAACCGGTTACTTTATTTATAAAAAAGAACCGGTTTATAAAAATAACCTTTTTCGAAGGTACACCTAAGTAAATACAGTAAAAGCACAGTTTAATATTATAATTTGAAGCAGATACGGTTTATTCAGATCGTTGTCCGACCGTTTTGACGCATTTTGTTCTTGTTTATTGCATCGTTACATTAATTACTTACGTACTCTAATGAGCTAAATATAGTTACTTGTTTCTTTTACTAATAATATTTACCACTCATACTTATTTATATTTTTTGTCAGCGTATTGGTGATAATTGATAATGGAGGATTTTTCATTACTGACTCACTTGGAGAACTTGTGTTTTGTTTCTCTCTTTAGGTTTTTTTTGTTGTTTTTGTATAACCTTTGTACGGACGTTTGCTTACATTAATTATGCCCTGGATTACCCTCAATTCAAGAGCCGTGAACAATTAACACATGCTTTTGTACCTAGGTAGGTATATCCTGCCCGAAAAAAAGCTTTAAAATATACTTAATGTAGAAATAAAAAATGTTTATACGGCTTCACTACCAAACAAGAATTTGGTACTTAATCACCTTATTGACTTAAGTGGGATATTCTGTCAAACTAGTTAAGTAAATAAGAAGAAAATATCACAAAAACTTAGTTTGCCTGCGTCAGAACACCTCAAATGAATAATAAAGATAATATTTAAAAAAAAGTGAACGCGCGATACCTACCTACTAAAGATACGCACCGCGGCTAAACTTACGTAACGAGGCGAGCTGACTTCTAACTCAATTGTACACCCGGCATTTTGTTTCATATCTACATACTTACCAACTTTGATACCTAGCAGCTAGCTACTAAGATATTTAATTTATAGCGCTGTAATTCTGCTGTACTCGAAAATTCAATGAATTAACTGCGTATAAACTGCACGTTTTAGCTCAATGTAGTGTGTAGAACAGTAAGGATACGTTGCATGCATCTTATTTATTTATTAGCGCGAGGAAGGCGATATCGCAAACGGCCTCATAGCGCTCCGCTCACACCTATTTTGTTTCCCCGCCGTCTGGCCGCCATGTTGGCCGATGCGCCGCGCTGCCGTCCGCACAAACCCGCCAGTTTCACGCGGGCATTGAGAGGCGCATACCGCTCACGTATACTTGCCGCACAGAAGATCCGCACGCGATCCAAACTAACGTAACGTCGCGCCGCGCACCAACTCGCTCCATAGGTAGTTTTAGACAATGGTCAGGACCAAAGACCCGGACGGTATCAAGAGTAGCTTGATCATATCCGAGGTGAAGAAGAGGCCTTGCTTGTTCGACACCAACGATCCCAACTACGGGGACCGGGCAGAGAAGGCGCGATGCTGGGAGGAAGTTTGTGACTGCGTCGTGCCCGGCTGGGCTGCGCTCGGGCCGCCTGAGAAGTTTGCGGCCGGTATGTTGAGTGACGATTTTATAAACCGTCCGATTCGCGGATGTGGGCTCGCGGTCGGCGCGCGGGCCGCGCTCACGATCACGGAAACCGGTCGCGTTGTAATTGTCGCGTTCAAGTTGCGTGCTCTTTGTTCGAACGTTCGGATGCTTTCGAAATGGTACCTAGTTCGAAATAACGTTCCATTAAAAATGGCACGTGGTGTCTGACATTTTATATTTTTATTAAAAAATTATAGGAACGTCATTTCGTTGCGGATTTTTTACTTAAGCTTCTTTTTTTCAGCTCATAGGTGAACTGGATTTTGTCAAAAACTTGCCGAATGGTGTTGAATGTTTTTAGCCTTCACCATTTTCGATATTTGCTTACTCAAACGTATGCCTAGGAAGTATCCGATGCGTCATTTCAGATAATGCATCCACATCACATCATACTAAGGTCTGATAAAATAATTTTACAATATTTTATCATGCGGACATAGGTACTTACTTTATTTTTACATAATTCTGATTATTAAACTACAGAAAACTTCTAACTAAATATTGCTAACACAAGTTAAAACTTATTCTAAAATCGTCAATAAAATACAGAAATTAATATTATGTTACTGGAGCACCTAAAACAGTATTGAAGCTGAATTTTCCGCTTACTGGGTGGGGGTAAAACCAAACACTGCCCCCCTGTGCATAGTGTCCGCGCTACCGGAACCACAAGTATTCCTATTAAACGTTCAGAGAATAGACAATTTAAATATTTTTGAGTACAGTATCAAAGTCCGCACATTCTGGCTTGATGAAAAATATTTCAGTAAAATGGCGTCATCGATATGAACGGGTAATATAAATCACGTGCAGTTTGAGCGACTGCTAATGTGCAAACCTTGTATAATCTAATTTTTATTGAAAATATGTTAGACATTTTAAAAGTAATTTATATTAGTTATTTAATCATTTTAACAATGTTCTTTCTGAAGTATTTAACGATTTTTCTAAATAGAAAATAGTACTTACACAAAAAATGCCATTTTAAGAAAAAAAAACCAGTTGAATATTGTTTTGCTTTATAATTATTTAATGATGAATCTAATTCTTTTAAGTTGTATGTACTGAATTAAATTAGATCGTTACTTACATACTTGTAATTAACGAAAAGCATTTAAAATTTAAATCGACTGCGTCCAAGGTTGCGTGTTAGAACAAAAATCGTCTATTTTTGTTTGGCCATCGCTAGATGCTACGGTTTTATCAATTGTGTTTTAAGTAAGTACAAATACTCAGTACCTATTATTAGGTACACTCCTATGAGTATGAGAAAAATGCAATGCAAAAAGGAGTTAATTGTATTTTGATTATGACATTTGCACTGATTTACTTATTTCCAGGTAAGTATATTTTAATTAAATTTTAAAAACAACCCTGTATTTCAACTCTTTTTGTCCCTGCGGCGTCATAGGTGACCTTATTTTTTTAAATTATTTTTTTTGTTCATGTACTACCTAATCAGTAATCATAAAATATATTGGACAAAACACAAGACTATTTAATTTAAATGTAACATTTAAAAAGGTAAAAACAAAAAGAAAAAAAAAGAAGTAAAGAGGAATATTTAGTATTTACAGGTAAACAGTAAACACAAACTATTGAAACTGTCGACAAACGCAATGCACCAAAGCTGGTATAATTATGGTGGTACCGCTAATACAGAGTAGAAACGTCAAGTAGGCTATGAAAGTGATTAAAAAACGCGAAAAGAAAAACCTACGGATTATACGTAAACATAAAAAAATATTTTTTGAGAATTAGAATTACTTCTTAAAATTAAATAAATTCCTAAATATGTGTCAAATTACAAACAGCATCGTTCATTTACTAATCACAAAAAATACCTACATATCTATGCATTTGTATTTCTGGCTGTGAAAAAAAAAAATATTGCCTGGGTGTAAGTAAGTAGTTATATAACTTGCTACAGAAAACCGGTTTATTTTATTTTTCGAACAAAAAACAAATAATTTCACATCTTTTGCGCACATTTTGCGTCACGCAATCGTGTTGCGTGAGCCGGTCATCATCTTACCATTACCGAGCACTTGTGTCACGTGTTTGTTAATCTATTGGCAAACCCTTTTATTCTATTTCAAATATCGATCGTTTTTATAAAAAAATATTTTATAAATCTAGTAGGTAGGTATTTACTTTATTTTTAATTTTAAAAAAATTGGATGTATGGGGTACGTCCCTTTACAAAATGATGTTTAAAAAAAGTTTGACATCTGTCATACTACTCATGTTTAAGTCTTTTTATTTGTAATACCTCGCAGGCCGCAGCCAGTCTTCCTAAAAGATAACAAAACTTTTTGCTCACCTGTTGCATAGTTTTTCTCCCCTTTCTCGCGACGCATTTTCAAAGCATTCTAGATTTGCTTTTATTATACTTTTATCTTTTCCTTTAAATATACCTACTGCATCTTAATAAATTGTCTGCGTTATATTTGATTAGTAGGTACGGGATTATATTTTAATTTTTTACTGAATTGAAAGTATTTGCAAATACTTAAAATATTAATTATTGTGCTTGTGCAATTCTCTACTTCCTTTTCTTAAGGCTTTAGGTAAGTACTTAACTCATTTTCCTTATGCCATTCTATTTCTCATCTGAATATCTATATAAATACATATCATAAATTAAAGTAGCTTTTCATGTATTTCTTCGTAAGTCCGCAACGGATTTTGATGCGGTTTAGATAGATAGAATACTCTTTATTGTACACCATAAAAATTACAGACATAAATTAACGATTATTGGTTTAACGATCATTTAGAAAATGTATTCCGGAAAGTTTATGCGTAAAATTCATTCATATAAAATTTATTTATTATAAAAAATCTCAATGTTTTTTAAGTGGTAAAAGCCGTGTCAAGCAGCGATGGGTCTTTAGTTATTTTTAAAACGAAATCCGGCTAGTCTTATGATACTTCTCTTTTCTCCTGCAAATCCACATTACATTGTTAGGTAAGTGTGAAATGTTTTTTTCTCGTTCTAAAACTATACTTCTCTAAAAAAAACTGCATGCAATCTCGCAATATTTTAACAAACATACTTTTACTAGGTATAATATTCGCCATTTTGTATCGAATACGTGCGTTCTATTATTTGTGCAGCTCAACCTCAGTCACCGCTGTTATTCTTTGTAACACAATTTGTTCATAACCTCAATAACTAATAAAACGATTCACATTACACAATTGCAATATTAAAGCAGTGTTTCAACTGTTCGTATCAATTCGCTGATATGACGTTTGTATAATGAACGCTACAATTTAATTATTAATACAAAACACGGTTTTATATGCAGATATAATAATATAACATGTTTATTGACTAGCAAGACTTATTTAAATCTTCGTCTGTGGTTGTGGCATGCATTTACGCATTCATTGTTCTAATTTTAAATTCTCATTGTGTTTCCCGCTCTTTTAAATAATTCCCTCCATCTGTCATATAAACTACTTAAATCTCAATCGTCTTATTAAAACCTATATTCCTTTAAACTAAAAAAAAAAAAACCCGATAGTCGAGTCTACGGAGACGTGTCAACTAAACCCGCTAATATAAAACTCAATTTAAACGTTACCGCTATTGTGTTCACAGTACATTACATCTTTAGATCCGGCAACTAAACAAAAACTAGAATCGACAAAGCAGTGTATATCGTTAACAATGAATATGGTACGGACAGAATTATCGTGAAATAATGCAGTGGTAAGAACGGTGCGGTGTTCGCTCGTGACGTGACTCAATCCACGCAAGGGGCCGGCCGGCCCGCACACCCGTTTATTCATAAGCAGCCAGCAGTAACACACGGACTAGGTCTGATAAAGTCCATTGCCGGGCAAACAAGACGTTCGTTAGATATACAAGTAATGCTAGCCGGCGTTGTAACTCGAACATATGGAAATGTGCATGACTGTTGTAGAGCAGCTTCGTTGAGAACTCTCGGTCGTCGTTTTTAAAGGAGCTCTCAACTCAAATTGTTATGAAATTAACTATTATTCCTATATTAAATAACTTTTACATACTTATAGCTAATTTACAATTTTTTGATATAAAATAAAAACTGACAGTTGTATGTAACTAGTTGTACTTAGTTGTATAAAATATTTTTTTACAAATCGAATTACAATACCGCAGACAATACCGAATGTCATAACGAGATTACGCGTAGGTATGACATTGAAACAAAATGGCGACGCTGACGCGGTAATGTTTAATAACTTTATTTTTGTATTAACAAACCGATCCATTTTTTTTATTTCGATTTATCTATTTTATTAGTAAACATTTTTAATTTAGGTAACTACAAAGATTAGGAAATACATAAGTCAGAGTACAAAGTAGGTAGGTATCTACTTATACAAAGAATAAAAAAACTTGATAACTAGCGTTATTAAGTTGTTCTTACTTTGCACCTTTAGCGCGGAGAAAAGTAGTGTTTGTTACTGCTTCGGAAATTCCGATTTGGAAGAAAACATGAACAAGGAAATATGTATAATATGTTAATTATGAATAAGTAGGTAATGATTATTTTCCTCGAATTACAATTATTTTATGGCTCGATTTATAATTTTAATCAACATAGTTAACGAGAAAAACGATTTTTACAGCAATTTAGGTAGGTATACAGGGTAACTTGTGTTAAACATTTTTTTTTAATTTAAAGAATTGTTTTTTTTTTAAATGTTTTTTGTAATTAAGTATAAAAACGTCACATTCATTCCCTATTTTAATGACTTTTTTCTATCCCATCCATTACAAACAAAAGTGAGTGCGTCCATGATAGTAGTTGGTAGCAGGTGCTGTGGTGACGTAATCAACTCGTTGACATCGCGTTGTTCTACTATCAACTTTTAGCTATTAAGGCCCTCTACATTGCACTTGATTGTCGACTTTTATTAATGTAATTGATTTACAAAAAATGACGCCTGTTATTTAACAATGAGTGCGGTTTTTTGTTCAATGAGGCAGTTATTGAAATGTTTTATTTATGTTTAGAAACAGGGCCGGATTTAGGGGAGGGCAACCGGGGCGAAAGCCCCGGGGCCTCCACAAACGGGGGGCCCCCACAATAGACTACGGAAAAAAGAAAATCAAATTCCAACTAGTTAACACTAGTAAGCATCTTTTCCTTTGATATTTTTTTTTGCTCTTTCACCTTTACCTACAGCTTATAGTACTTTATACATACATGATTATTTGATTATATTAATCTTAAATAACAGAAATCATCAGGGTTAATAAAAATCATGATTTATTTAAAATAATAAATCTGATTAATTTGATTTAAATCGGATTAATTTGATTTAAATCGGATTAATTTGTTTTTTTTTTACATTCTGTTCTTTTTTTTAAATTGGAAGTCAGTTATTAGTTAGGTAAATAAAAACACAAAATAATTAACTTATATATTTTTTTTTAACATAAAATCAAACACTTTTTAAAAAACAGTCATTTTAATGAACAAGCAAGGAAAATAAGAGAAGTTAATTAGGAGTTTATTTTTTTCAAAAGGAAGACTAGTTTGGCTGCCTTCTCGGTGCCTAATCTATTTCTTATTTTACTGTGCGTGTGCACTAAATTGAATGCCAAAAATATTATTTCAACCCCAGCGGAAGAAGCAACTGTACATAGCGTTAATTGATTATATCCAATTCTTCTTCAGTTATACATTTTTTCATATAATGTATTGCTACTTGCTAGTTGCTACCCACCAATCAGTAGGGGTAGTTATCTGTATGACTTGTTTATCGATTAATACTCCCGTGAAAGGCTCAACTTTTTCATTCAAACGAATAATGCTACTCATCAAACTGATTCCAGTCTCTCCATAACTTTCTTGCAAAAATTGCAAGGCTGCATCACTTTCATCGGTCGACAACTTTTCTTGCGGCAGTTTTGGATTAACCATGTAGGCTAGATAATGAGCCGGTGTCATGGCTTGGCGGTAACGATTCATGACAACCCTCATTTGCATCATGTTTAGTTCATCTTCTTGTTGATCTATTAATTCTTTCCAGATAAGAACACTATCTGAAATAGTACACTTATCGCTCTGAACCTTGTCTAGAGCTTTAGATATTGGCTCCAGTCGTGCCACAAGATCCTCTGCATTTCTTGAACGGTGTAGATACCTAAATAGCATTGTGTGCGCACCGTAGTTTATGTCGGGGGAAGTCCCTTGACACAGGTCGCAGTAAAAAAGTATTGATTTAAATCATTGATTTTTATAAAATAATCACTTGATTTTAATCGCGATTTAAATCAAGTGATTTAAATCATATCAACCCTGGAAATCATTGATCTATATTTGTTCACTCCAATCAGGCAATCAGTGAAATATCAAAATCTCAAATGGCCCTGATAAGCACTTCCAATTCACTACCCATCTTGAGGGAGTACCCCAATCGCTTAATGGCTGAGTGGGGTGGTACTTGCCCGCAACCTCGGAGGTTGGGTATTCGATTCCGTGTCTCGACAATTTTTTTTTTCTTATATACATAATTATGTACATATAAATTAATTGCAGTATATGAAAAATCGGTGTTCTTCAATTCTTTAATAAATCAATTATTATTGACTAATTGGTATTTTTTTCATATTCCTTTATGCAAAACTTGACTGAAAAAAAATTGTTTACTTTATTTGGAAAATATTTTGGGGCAAGGGGGCCTCCGCTCCTTTGTTGCCCTGGCCCTGGCCTCTGGACCTCTAAATCCGGCCCTGTTTAGAAATAAATCTTATAGTAAGTATTATTCATAGTTCGTACATACATCATCGATCACAAATAGTTCTTTATAAGTGATCGATGACATACATAAACTCACGCCTTTTTCCTGTTGGGATAGGCAGAAACCACTGAGCGCCACCTGCTACGATCCTTACAAACTCCTTACTTGTACATAGATAATTATTCGTATTTTTTATATTAATCCTTAATTTTGGCTGTTATCAAGTAAAATGTTGAATACATATGGTTTTAATTTTTAATTAAAAATCTTTGGAATCGATTTTTTTTTTTTAAAGACAGCGCGGTTTTCTTAAAAAGTTGTGTGTATTTAAATTTTTCATTCTCATTATATTACCATCATTCGTAGAAAAAAACTTCGCCCCATAACGCGTATTTGTTTCTTGACTGACCACGTACACAGGTAGTATGACTCAGATTGTAAACTAAAGTTTCTCGGTAGGTACCTACCATCGCGGATACTGGTGGTGAAACACTTTTGAACCTTATTGCTAAGTTCTCATGGTTGAAAAGTGATCAACCGCCATTGTCCGCGGTTGTACAGTACATGCGGCGCTTACTCATCGTAAGCTCTTAGCGACATGGTTTAGCCAGCCAATAATTATCTGGAAAGTAATTTTAATATCAGTCAATAAACTTGACAGTTCATAGAGCTAGTTTGATAACCATAGTAAAAATATTTTAATAAAAAGTAGGTATATTTAGTACAGTGAGTCAGTGAGCATATTAAGCTCATTATGAATGTATTTTTTTTTTAATTAGGAAAAAAAAACTAATCGAATTTTAATTTAAACTGATCTGCATTGTTAGTATCAATATTTATATTATATTACTAATCATCAATTTCTGTAGTAATTTCCTCTTCTCCTAATTAATAATTTATTGAAAGACATTAATAACGTTGAATTTCGCCGAGACACCATCGACATCGGCGTTACATTCTACGTTGTAGAGAGAATTTATAGCGAATCATTGCGACCCAATTTGTGGCAATGGTACAACCTTCGATTTATACTTACGTCCGCACTCTGCCGCTGCGCTCCGCTCGCTGCTACAATGTTTTTGTAGGTCTAACAATGGCGTAGCGAAATAAAAAATACAATATGAAAATAATAGTAAATTATTATTCATTTAATTTACACTAGGCACTGAATTAAATAACAAAAACGAATTAACACTGGCGTCGAACTAATGTTATTCCTGTAATTTTAATAAACAATATGATTTTATTTTTTAAATAAATAATAGTAGTAACAAAAATGGAGTACTTAACTTAAATTACTAAAATAACAAACATAAAAAAATGAATAATAATAATAAAAAACTAATTAACAAAAATTGTCATTAGTCATTATTGTGTGACCCTGTTTGTGGTTATTATCTGTAATAATTTGAATATAGTTCAACGTCGCAAAACTAATAATTAAAGCTCAAATAAACAAATATTATTTTCGTTTAGAAAACATATATTAATTTTAAAAGAAAGAATATTACAAAACACAATCAAAAGTATAACTTACGTATAAAAAAAAACTCGTATTTTTTGTGTTCTATTCAATCAAAATTAATGAAGCTTTAGAAAAAACATTACCGAAACATTGTCGCGTCGCGGCTACTTGCACTCTTGCAATTGCGACTTGCGACCTAATTTAGCGATCGCAGTGATATAACCTTCGATGGATACCTACTGCCGGCCGGCTAGCTAGTCCGTCAGAGTAAATGTCTGTTTGGCGAACGCTAGTCATTTTCACAAAAATAAAATATTAGAAAAAATAGTAAGTTAAAAATAAAGAGTAAAAAAACAAAACAACGGCTGATAACAATATTATTGAATACAAATAAGAAAGAAAAAGACCTAGTCCTAGTGTGTGTGGGCAACGATTAAAAAAAAACCTAATTTTTATTTTAAAAAAAAAAGGAGCAGACCCGACAGACGTCCTGTCAAATTTTTAATAATTCATAAAAAATGCAACAAATTGTCCCGGCAACTTTTAAATATTTTTTTTCCGTAAGTACCTGATTTCGGAGTATTACGAATATTTTAAACCAAAAATTAGCCAAATCGGTGCAGCCGTTCTCAAGTGGAGCGCTTACCAACGAACACACAAATTTAATTTTTATTATATTGATTGTGTAAAATGTGATATCACAAACCGACTAGACACAATATTAATAAAAATTAGAGAAAAAAGAAAAAAAAAAGAAAAAAATATTCAGTCGGTTTTGTATTTCTTTTTTATATAGGTACAGAAACTTAACTAAACTATCGTGTCATTACCTATAAATAAGGCCACTACTGGGCAATACATAATGTATACGTACCCAGACTTAATGAGAGATTAGTTTACTACCTACTTGCATTCAACGGCTCCCCACGACCATAATAAATTGCAGACTATTTTGAACGACTTTTATTTTCTCTAAGCTTGGATTATTTTTTCTAAATACATAGTTCCAAAACAAAATTTTATTTCCACGCTAATCGATTGGATAGAGGAGAGCTATATTTTTTAATATTTTTAAAAATTAATATATATTTAGGTACTTATATTAATAAAATACGTTATTAATTGGCATTATTTACTGTCAATATTTTACCTCACAATATTATTAAAATTATAGAAACGAGACAGTTATATCATGGGAAACGCACACCGATCCTAAATAACTATACTTCGTAGAAGATAGCTCTTGATCTCTGCGACAGCTGTCAGTAAAATCACCGCCTATGAAGTCCTGAATTTCATAATAATACAGACAGTAACTGTCAATGTCATACTCTATGGGCATACCGACCTAATGAATGAATTCCTACCCTAGGAATGTCAGTTTGACATATGTCACAGAGATCAAGCTATCTTTTATGAACTATATGTAATCTCTTTATCTAATCAACAACTGCAAAATGTTAAATTATTAAGGGCATAGAAGTATAATAACACTGCAATGCCAAGTACTCGTATAATTTCAAGTTTCCTCATAATGTTTTTCCTTCACCGATGTCACAAATGTCCAAGATAAACTCAGAAAGTACAGACGCCAGCACATCAACCCACCCGAAACTGTCAAACTTTTCCAATCAACTTTTAACCATAAGCTTTAGTATTAAAGTTAAAAATCTATAGTGCATGAGAGGCGAGGCCCTAACCACTGGGCTATCAAGACAGACTTGCACAATGCATATATTTTGTTAAATATTTTTAAATAAAATATAGGCAATCAATAACCAACAGCATTCCGTTTTCCGCAGTGTTGAACATATTTTTATATCAACCACTGACGCAGAACAATGAATGAATAGGTCATTAATTCAGATTAGCCGTTCTACTGACCCCAAAAGTAAATTGGATTTATATTAAATGGAGAAGTGGAAGGGATTTAAGTTGTTTTTTTTTTTACGGAGTTTTTAACGACTTGTATTTCATGTGCGATTCCCGACGCCCAGGGCGTCTCCTCCTGCAGTGGTTGGGGGCGTGAGGGCGCGAATTTTGCCTCTCCCTCACGCGTTCTACCTCATCCTTCGCGAGCATTACTGCTTCACAAGGAGGTGACGGCCTCCCATGCCCTCTCGCTCCGTACGATGGCTTGGAGCAGAGCGGACGCGAGAGATCCCCGCCACCGATCGCCTCCACGAGGCCCAAGCCGGGCAGACCTCCACCGTATGCTCCACCGTGTCCTCCGGGCGATCCACGCAGTGATGACACACGGGCGTTTCCTCCCGCCTTATCCGAAACAGGAACCTCCCGAAGCAACCGTGTCCGGTGAGGACCTGCGTCAGGCGGAAGGTGAGGACGCCGTGGCGCCTCTCTAGCCACTCCTCAAAGAGGGGACTTATCGCCGCAATAGTGGCGTGCCCAGCACTGGGTTGCGACAATCGCACTCTCCATGGCGCCTACAGATCCCGCCGGAGCTCTGTCCGCTGTGCCGCGATTTTTCGCGGCATCGGAGTCAAGCCCCGGCGTTTCGCCTCATCGCGCCACTCCCAAATATGCGCGAGGACTTTTGCCTCCAGATCCCTTGGTGGCAATCCGGCAAGAAGGCTCGCCGCCTCTCCGGAGACCGTGCGGTATCCCCGGACCAGCCGGGTGGCCATGACCCTCTGGGACGCGTTAAACCGGCGGCGGGCTGACCGCCGCCCGCCTCAACAAGCGCGCCCACACCGCACCGGTGCCCCGTAAAGGGCCATGGACCGCACGACCGGGCGACCCCCGCGTTTGCGGATCCACCTTAAAGTATATTTTAATGTTCCCTTTGGACTTATGTGTTGCCATACTTAAACGGAGACAGGCACACCTTTGACAGTCGGCCCATCTACCATATTTGTTAATTGTTAGCTGCGAATCATATTTTATTTAAAAATACAACCTGACACTGACCAGCTAGTCGGTCATTCTTCCATACAAACGTAGTACCTATGGTGATTACTCGTCTTTTTGATGGAGTACGTTAAAAAAAAAAAACAATTTATCTTCTCATTATCTAGCCCTGCATGGAAGCAGAATTGGAAAAAAATATTGGTTTGGAAGTTATGCTTCGAAACTTCAATTTTTAGTAGTAAAAAAAAATCAAAATAGAAACCGTAAGTACAGGAATAGATAATTTATTAAAAAGTTCAAATAATTTTATTTAGAGTAAATACAATCCAGTAGCTTTTCCATAATATCTATACGCCTAAAGGTCTGTTTATGAAATTTTACGCGCTCGTTTTCATTTTTCACTTTTTTGTTGTGGTACCTACCTACCCCACACAAATTCGAATACAACTACCTGCTATGTAAATAACAGAGACAGGTACTATAACATCATCCTTAAGGATTAGTTGGAAGACTCAAAATCTGCTACGAAAATATATTATATGCGACCACCTCGGAAGTATGACCTACAAAAAAAAAACAAACATCATAATTTACGGAGGAACCGCGAAACAAAACAAAAAGAAAACTATCGAATTGAGAATCTCCTTTTTGAAGACGGTTAAAAAGAAATGTTCCGCCCGCGTCGACCCCAAATAAATTGGGCAGGAGAATTATGATGAATAAGTAGTTTATGTAACTTACATAAGTATAATTCCCCATTTAAATTTAAAAAAAAAAACTGTGTTTGGGGTAAAAACGTTATTGACCCTAATAGTACAGAAGTCGAGTCTGTAACATCTGCATAGAGATTTTCAATTTCAGCGGAAATGATAAATTATTTTCAGAGCAGGGACTGGCATGGGCATGGAAGGGGTAGTGTTTAAGTAAGACCTGGCACTCTAAAGACAATTTCCACGCAAGCTCCGCCCCATGCTTGGCTTTTATGTCTATGCCCCATGCATAGACATAAAAGCCGAGTAATCTTCGTTTTATTTAAGTAAATAAAATAAACTTTAAAAAAAGACATATTTTTCGAATAAAAAATTAATCAAGCGAAAATGGTACAATTACGTAACAGTCTTGTACATGGACAGAAAAAGATCCAATAGATCATGTACACACGGCTACAATCAGACTATACATTTCCAGTTTATGCTGATCTCGCATTGTATAGGATTTTCGCGTTTAATGCGAGGTCAGCTTATAGTGGAAATGTATGGCTTGATGTGTAGCCGTGTGTAGGTACTTAAGTTCCATTTTGATCGTATGAGTGACTGTTTCAGAATATTAATTATGCAATTTAACATACAATTTAGGGAGCCTCCTCTTAACAGACACGAGGTTAAGCTGCACTTGCCACGGTTATTTGATGGATGGGTAATCTTTACTTACCCACTGAAACCCCTCTGTACCTTGGAATATTCGTGACAACTAGACACTGTTCAAACGTGACCACGTTTTTACGGTATTCAGAAATCCTAACAAATTTTATAAATGCGAAAGTGAGTTTGTTTGTTTGTTTGTTACGCTTTCACGCTAAAACGGCTGAACGGATTTGAATTAAATTTGGCACAAGGTTAGACCATGACATGGGTTTGAACATAGGATACTTTTTATCCGGATATTCCCACGGGATCGAGACTCATACGGGTGAAACCGCGGGGCACAGCCGCTAGTCTTAATATAATTATAATAATAAATAAAAATCTATTTTCGAGTAACATGGACCCAGCGTTAGTAACAATTATCAGTGTCCAAATATTAATTCTGATAAAACTTGTTTAAAATCGATAAGTAATACGAGTACCTTTCGAAGCTTACGCAGTATTACCCGTCAATAGTTGAAAAATACAGATAAGTATTAGGCGCTGAAAGTTCTAAATTCAAAATCACAAAATCAGAATGATATCGCATTCTGATTTTGTGATTTTGAATTTAGAACCTTTGATTGACGTCACCAACTGATTTTCCTCCTATGACTTGACGGAAAGAAAGATGTATTATGTATAGTTGGAATACTTCCATTTATCCGTCTTCTATAATAAACTTTGCACCATACATGTTTTCCTGTATCTATCGCAGTTTTGCGGATGAGTTTACTTGAATTAAAAATTTCAAAAATTACATAATGCACTTAATGGTACTTACTTTTTTTTTTACAAAAAAAAAAATGTAATACTTGTAAAATTATTACATTATTTTAATTAAGTACTTTAAATGATGTAACTTAGATATCAGCACAATGAAGTTGTTCTTGTTTTCGCGACAAAAAAGTACCTAGTAATAAACTAATAAGTAAAATATACTTATCAATTGTATTACTTTCCCATTTTTAAGAAATTACTTCTTAACCAAAAAAAAAAGACGTTTGACTTCGAAACATATCCACCTTATCATTAAATGTCGGGAACAAATCGTCATTTTCTTGAAAAAGTACCTACTGTTCTGTTTAGGGAATAATGACTAGCGTTGCTAATGTAAACAACGATGTGAAAGAACAGTTTGTAAATTGTCAATCATAAATTATTCAACATACGCAATCTACAGCTTTGTTTTTCAGAGGCAGAGGGGCCCTTTAACGTACCGTAATATTATACTGTGGCAATACTGAAACAAACGTTACTAGCGCCATCTGTTGTACTACGCGAGAACTAGGGCTTAGGATGTATGCATGTTTGGTCCAAGACTAACAGTAGGTACTGAGAAAATTAAATAGGTGGAGGAAAAATTACATAATAAAATATTTCTTAGAAAAAATATTCGTTCTTTTATTGTTTATGGTTTAGGATTACTAAGGACTCGTTTTTAGGGTTCCGTAGTAAGCAAGGAACCCTTATAATCCGTCTGTCTGTCCGTCTGTCTCAAACTCAAAACTCAAACTCAAAGCATTTATTTCATTTAAACCATTTACAGGCACTTTTGGACTGTCAAATAGTCAGTCAGTTAGTCAGAAAGTTAAAGCTAGTTGCCCATTCCAAAACGTAGATCTCTATGGAGAAGAACGGGCAAGAAACTCCAAGGACACTCTTTTAAATATAGAAATTACAAAATCCTGTTGATTCTATATGTGAGAACAATGTAAAAATAAAAAATAAGCCCTGGCAGATAAGAGATGACCAGTCTCAACTGACGGCGCCCGAGCGGGCTGGATGGTGCTGATGGATCAGCACCATCCAGCTCAACCATTTTGTAGGGAACCGAATGATCCAACACACTCGCCACCATCAGCGAGACATTTAAGTGAGCATGACATACTCTCAACTACCCTGCTCTTTCAAGTCAACATACCTACAACATAATAACATAGTAAACGACTCCAAGGTAGGTACTCACATTTACAAAAAAAAAAACCCCTTCCAATATCCGCCTGTCCGCGGCTTAGCTCAGAGACTGTTAGTACTAGAAAGCTGTAATTTGGCATAGGTAGGTATACATATTAATCACGCCGACAAAGTAGTAACACTAAACCAAGAAATAAATATTTTTTTAGGGTACCTACCCCCTACAAGTAAAGTGAAAAAATATTGTGAGTGTGTGAAAACCATTTTTCAATTCAGGGATCCGTTTGCGAAATATTAAGCTTTGAAGTGTTTTTGTTAGAGTCAAGTGTCGTCGTCCCCTGCCAGCTAAATGGTTGTACTTGGTTTTGTGAAAAATATCACAGCATTAGTATATATAACGAAGTTAAAAGGAAAACTATCACAGCTAAGTAGGCTTTACAGGTTAACGAGTAATAATCGACCAACTAAAATTTGCAGTTTGAAAAACATTCTCACATACATTCCGCATGGGAGAACATGTTTTTCAACTACAATGTTAAGTTTGTTCTTGGGATTAATTCATCCCAACATTGTGCGTGGTCCGACACGCACTTGGCCGGTTTTCATATTGTGAAACTGTTTTATTTAGTTTGACTTTTCTGTGTTCGCCATCGCTACGTTCTGTTATGACCGTGGTGGGGGTAGGTTTTCTTTACCTAACTTTCAAGGGTGACTTATGTAAGAATGCAGATAAGTTTTGCTTATGTAAAATCGCTTTTCGAGTTCGCTGGAAGTTTCTTTAGGTAATTATTTGTAACAAATAAGTTAGCGTTGGATTCCCATAGCCGTAACTTATCCGTCAAGGAGTTTTTGGCGTAGTATGAAGCTTTTTAAGAAATAGCTAAAACTTGTATATTGTATGTAGACAATGCATACAAGCCTATCACAAAATTAATTGTTTTAGTACCTACTGACAAAATTTTCTCGAAGTATTTGAAATCTCTGTTAATAAAGAAAGCCTAATAAACCGTTGAGGAATTTAAAGCAGAATGATTGTGAATCGATCGACCTTGTAATAATATACTTGACGTACTTAAATGTGTAATAAATGACTTTAATATGCTTACTTACCTATAATTACTAAATGAATTAACGAATTAATAATAGTGTTTTTTTTTAAAATAAAATGTAAGTAATAATTAAATAACTAATGTTTATTAAAAATATAATGAATTTTTATAATTATAATCTTTAAATTTGTGTTATTTAATAATTTGATATGAAACATTTGCGCCCTTACAGGGTGCACGTCTTAATAATGTGTCATGATTTTTTTAATGCATGCCTACTAACCAGTGTTTTAGATGTTTGGAAATAAATAAAATAATAATTTGCCAGCTGAAAGCATATTTACATACACAGTATTTTTTTAAGACGCAGATATATGCCAGTGACCTTAAGTGGTTAGCTTGCATGTTTGTGCTTTGCTCACGTAACGCGTCGTACGTCCAGCCAGTAATAGGACTCGCCCATAAAGGAGCGCTGTCTCAAACTAGATGCATTATTCATTTATTATACATAAAACAAAAGGTATTTTAATAAAACACGTATACTAAAAGATCAATAATTAAATTATATTTAAAATGGTGAAGGTTGGTTAAGATTTTGGGTGATTCTCAGTTTTTAATCCGCATTATACATAACTTTACAAATTAACTTCACTATTTAATATAAACATAATCTAAAATATGACTATATTAAGTTATTAAGAAAATGCTCTAATTTAACATATATTTTTTCCAAATCATTAATACTACTCGTTTAGACGTGATCTTCAATATAAAATCATTAAAAGTCGGTTATCGTCGCCTTAAGTATTCACCATCTCATTATCTGTTTCCAACTATGTTGATGTTCTCAGAAAAAAATATCCTAGCTCCAATATTGAAAAATATTTCTTTTTGTACAGACGCCAGCAGGTCAACCTACCCGAAACTGTAAAATTTTCGCAATCAACTTTGAACCTTATGCTTTTGTGATAAAGTTGACAATCTATTAAAGAAATTTGACAGATTGTAGTACGAGTAGGTTGATGTGCTGGCGTCTGTACCTAGTAATTTAACTATTTATTTATTATTCTAGTTACTATTTTTTTTGCTATAATTTTGCAATTAAAGCAAAACACATACAATAAAGCAGTATAAAGGCTCGTGCAGACCAGCGCGACGTGACGGCGGCGCGACGCGACTCGAACAATACAATTTCTTAGAAAACTTCACGGTATAACAATAGCTGGTGTCGCGTCGCGCTAGTCTGCACGAAGCTTAAAGCTACAGATAGTGCAATCCACGAAGACGCGCCCTGCTCCGCGATTACTGTACTGTAAGCTGTACTTTAGTACGGAGCGGAGCGGAGCGGAGTGGGGAGCGTCGTCGTGGATTGCACTATCTATACTATGTTATTGTTATAATATTGTTCAAGTCACGTCGCGCCGGTCGCGTCGCGCTAGTCTGAACAAAGCTTTAGGAATACTACTTTGTCAATAATCATATTTCAGATCGCCGTGAAGTAAAATATTAATTTATTATACACATGATAATCCTTCCGGAATAAATTCTGTAAATGATGGTAAAAACCAAATCAAAATACGTTGTGCAGGTAGTGTGGAAGAACTACGCGGTCATAGAGGCGGAGAGCGACTTAAAATTATTCGTGAGATCAAACACGAGTTGTTAGGGTTCTAACAGGACCCTCTACGGCTCCGATGTCCGTCCCTCTGTCAGGGTCCTTTTGTACCGAAATAGGTTTGTTTCATAGTGTAGTGTAAATATTACACGAAGCGTTCCGTGCCACCTTTCACGGAACGCTTCGTGTGCGAGTCCAACTCGCACATGGCCGTTTTTTTTTTTTAATCGTTGTTTTTTATGAAATATTTATAGAGCCTGCGAAACAGATTATACAAGAAACCATTGACACTCATTATTAGGTACCTACCGGTGCACTTAGTTACCCTTTTCTTCACCACAGTTGGTTTATAACAGGTTATCCAGTAACATAAGAATATCACGTGAATTGTGTTAAAATTAAATTGGTTTTAATGAGTTTATTGATTTCATTTTAATATTATTTTGAAACTGGTTCCAAGTCTTCTTTGCACGCTGAGCTGCGGATATCTTAGCGTCTTCAACAAATTGTTGCGGTTAATTTTATTAATAGGTATTCATTTTAAGCTTTGAGAATTATTATTTGAGATGTATTGGTGCCGATTCTCTTGTCACAAATGCGTCTAAACTTGACTAAAAATCACCAAAATTTAGTTTACTCCTGTCAAACGATGATTTCCCATTCTGAAATGGACTAAAGTGACACAACTTAACTATATTTTAGTTTGACAGCACTAAGATTGTACTGAGATTTTAATTTAGTGAAAATGACAATTTTGCTATTCTGAATTTGATGTTTTTCACCTAATATTTTAATTGTCTAACAAATTCTGACTATTTTTAATCGCCACTGAAAATGGTGTGGAATATTATTAGTTGTCATGAACTAAAATTCACACGAACATCTCGACTTCGGGTGCAAAAACAGTACTGTACTGGATTTTTTTCTTTTCTTTTGCTCATATCTCGAAAATGGTGTGTCCTATCGCAAAAATAATGAAAATTTCGACCCCCTTTATAAAACCCACCCCTAATACTCAACACGTAGGTAATTTTTGTTTTCAAAAAGTGAAAAATTCCATATAAAACACGTCAAGGATTCCCCACAGCGCGCCTCCGGCTCTAAAAAAATTCACGGGGTAGGGCAAACAAATATGTACCACGTGGAGTCGCAATTGTCAAATTCGATTTAGTTGTGTCAAAATAATTTTTAAATTTAGAGACTTTTTACTACAGAATAGCTTTAAGATTCTCATAGCCAAAAGTAAGGAATTTTAGTGATAGTTTAGTTAGTTTAGTTCGGTGTACAAGAGAATCGGCACCATTGTATAATATGTTTTGTTAAAACTTAAAACATAGCGAATACTTACTTTAATTATTTTATGTAAAAAAATTGCTGTTCTCCTCATTTACTGACTTTATCTTTTTCTTAATTATGTGAAAATCAAGTTACAAAAAAAAAAGCGTTTGAGTGCTATATTAATAAAATTACTGTCTTACTGTACAAGACCAAACGTACCTACTAATAGTATTTATGAAAATAAAAATAGCTACTTAATACATGTTAATAATTGAATTTTATTTACGTTTCTATTGATTTCTATGCGAATGTGATTGTTCAGTTTCATGTATAATTTAATTTTAATAAGATTTTAATTTTAGGTTAAGTTTCATGCAAGGATTGATTTTAATGATTAGTTTTCTACGATTTAGATTTTTACTAACTATAATACTGTAATTAAAATTATGTATGATCTCACAATTTTTGCTGTGGCCTGACAGGGTCTACCTACAATGGTTCAGAGCACTAAGCCTTATGTTAACATATTTTTTACCTTGTGGAATGCAAATAATTACACGAACTGTGTGAAGTGTGAGTATGGTAACAAAAAAAAACACGCTTTCGGGCTTTCCCATGTTTTTTAAACAGACATATATTGGCACTTTGAAAACTCCTCATTTATCTATTTGTAAGTAACGTATAGTGAGTGTTAGAATGATAAGCAGATAACAATGCTTATCTTTCTATGCGAGCAGGAATCGTTGCCCTACATACTTCTGACATCATATTTTTACTTTGAAGTCAGAACTGAACTTGAGGCCGCAGTCCCAAAAAATGTTTTTTTATTTTTTTATTCTTGTTGTTTCTTTTCTAAGTTCAAAGTGAAGATGTCTTTAGAAGCTTGTAACTTGTTACAAGCTCAGACCAATAAAAAAGTATAGACGGAACATTGCGCTCAAAAAGTGAAGCACGTAATATGAAGACGATTCGGCAATATGAAGACGGCCGCGCGGTAGTCTGCCGCGAGTGAGCAAGTGTGCAAGACGTAATTTTGGTGAAATTATAATTGCGAAATTACGCCGTCCTGCGTCATAAACTGCTGCAAAAATAATTAATGTTTTCAGAAAAAGTCTTCTGGGATTACTTTTCACAAGTAAGTATCCGATTTGATGTGTAATTTAAACAAAATCGTAAAATGTTTGTCATCATTTCTCGGAACAAGAATTCTAGACGCCATTGTGTCAGTGTTGCAAGTTAAGATCATTATCTTTTCCCAAAAGTAAGGGAAGACTTATTCGTAATCAGGATATTTTTTCAAACTTAGAAGATGAACATAACGTGCATGGCGTAGAGCACCGAACAACTTTAATAAGACCTGTAATTAATAAATACATAAACATAAGATTCCACCATATTGCAAAACAAGAAACTTTATAGGTGATGACTCAAAACGCCAGACATAAAAAAAACTGACACAACATAAGGGGCATTAGTCATTTTAATTTACGTAAGTTTTGTATGTGTTGTAAAATTAATTATTGATGTTAATATTAAAATAAATGACTCTCATTCAACTTAATTATCTTTCATTTCATTCACCCAATACAAATAAAACACAATACTACAAAATAATAAAACTTTTCATTCAAGTATATCTCTCGCACTTGGGAGTCGCAACACAATGCTTGCAACATTTTTCTCTAGCACACATGCGCAAATCTACGATATCTTACACTGAGTTACGCACACAAAGCCGAGAATTGGCCTCAGTTATTTCGTCGCGATTGTTTACGACGGCTCCGTCTATACTTTTTTATTGGTCTGAGGTTACAAGTTACCTTTATAATATTATGGTCTAATTGAAATTGATGCCTTGAGTTTAAAAAATACCCAAGTATTTTCAAGTAAAGACAGGGTCATCCATCTTGGTTTAAAATTGAAAAACCAATACACAGGTGCACTTGACATTCAATACACTCCTTTGACGTACAAATGTGCCTTTTAAATGCCTATTTGAAATATATTACTTTGACTGATCCAGCAACATATTTTACCCCTATATTCAAAATGCATTTATTTTCGTTACACTTCCGTGTTTGGGTCACAGAAATTAATATGTGTACCTTCAACTTAATCGATCCATTAAATTCGGAGAAAATTGACTGTGACAGACGGACAGACAGGTATCCTATAAGGGTTCCGTTTTTTCCATTTGAGGCATAGGTAGGAACCCTAAAAACAAGATAAAGCAGTTTATCATCCTTTGCAAGTCATAAAAATCATGCAGGTAAAGGGTACTATTTTATATCAACTCTTAAATGTCTACCGTTCTACCTAGCTTCTATAACGACTTGTTCAAAATGCAGTGAAGAAATAAATTGTTGATGAGGAAGTAATTATCATCTATACAAGGGGTTCCTTTTGATATCCCATAACTCTCGGGTATTAATGAGACCATGTCAAAGAATCAACTGGCATATGTTTTTTTTTTTTTTTTTTTTCATTTTTCATACAAAATAATTCGACAAAGTCACAATTATTTATGTAAAATAACCTTACGTGAAATATAAATAGTTATTTTCAGTGCGGGAGTGGTGTTTTTTTTTTTTTTAATTCAGACTAAAAAATATGACAGCGTCGCATTTTCTTAGCTATATTAATGATTGATTTGAATGAAAATGATTTACTCGAACTTATCAATTAAACTTAGATACAAACATAGTCAAGCTCCATTAAAAAAAATATGCCAGTTGATTCTTTCTCATTAATACCCTAAAGTTATGGGATATCAAAAGGAACACCTTAATACATAAGCAAAAAGTCTTATTCCTGGATATAGGTCTACCTAATCTAAAGATTGCCATAACTAGCCTTAGCTATAACTCGTGTACCACTAAAATCTATCTAGTCTTTCCCCAACTATGTTGGGGTCGGCTTCCATTCTAACCAGATACAGCTGAATACCAGTATCTTACATGGAGCGACTGCCTATCTGACCTCCACAACCCATTGGGCTTCTGACTACCCGTAACGACTGTCAAAGATCTAAGAATGACACCGGGACCAACTGCTTCACGTGCTTTCCGACGCACAGCGGGGTCTCGATATATCGATACTGGAAATATGAAATGACGTAAGGGACAAAACTAAGGTTTTCAGAAGATCAAAAATAAGATAGTTTTCTTACAAAACTGACTATATTTTTTTAACTATAAGTTTTACGTAAAAAGTGTCTAGGACAAAGTTTCTTAGATTTTTTCATTCTTTGAAGCTAAAATAGCAAAAAATCAATAAAGCCTATAGTTTTAAAGATAGCATGTCCCTTACGTTAAATAATAATTAATAAGGGTGATATAAGTTAATAAAATTTTTGATGTAAATGAACAGCATTGATGTATGGGAAATTAAAGGAAATAAACATTTAGAGTTTTTCAAAGTAAAGTTCTCTTAATGGTGTACTCTATAATGCGTATGCTGTTAAAAAATTAAAAACAATAATTTTATACATTCGTGACCTACTATGCCTACGCCATATAGTTTAAAACTATTTACTGACATAGAATGATAAAAAATAAACGTATAAAATAGATCAAAACTTTTATTTGTACTCACTAATCCTCTTTTATAAACTCAATTTACTCTCATAATATATGTCAAGTAGAACATAATTAAGTTCTGTTTTAAGTCACAATAAAAAATCGCTATTATGGTTTATTATTATACTTAGACTTATTGTATAAAGAGAAAATAAAAACACAATAAATAAAAAAACTAAATCAACAAATCAGTATTTTATGTAAATAATAATCATTAAACAAAAAACAAATTAACTTCTTCCTCAATAGAAACCCTACAGTTGAATTGAAAAAGTCTCAAAAATTTGTCATTATCTTTATCAGTTTCATCATCACCGGTGTCATTGAGCTTATCTTTTGTTATACTCTTATTAGGAAGATTCAAATATTCATTGTGAAACCTATTTGGAATTAGATCATTGTCACATATTTTTTTGAGAACTTTGGAACTGAAATTAGTAGTATTTCCTTATACAGAAATGGTAAGCTGTCTATGCTACTGGGCACAGCTAGATTACTGCTACTTTCTAATTCGGGTTAATCAATCTTTGCAATGCCCTTGCCATTCCCTTTACCCTTCACTATCCTTCTTCTAGTTTGCATTTCTTTGCAAAGTTCTATTTTGTGAGTTGTGCCATCCTCTAAAATCGTATATTTTACTTACACTATCTTTAAGTTCGATTTTAGAAATGTACATACTTGAATTTTCTTGAAATGCAGGTCTTTGTTTTTGAGAGTAGCGGAAGTAAAAACTGATTCAGCAAAATCATTGAAGTCAAAGAAATCATGATATCCTAACACATTCACTCGATAAGCATGAGGTCTTTCTCTGGCTGATTCCATAAATGATGAAATGACATGAAATAAAATTGTTTGTTCTGTAAATAGGATATTGGAAACACTTTTACAGGCAACCTTACAAAAAAAAAATTGCTAGAGAGCTCGGCATTTCCTATCTGACTACTCTGAGAAGGCCGAAACAAACTCAGAGGTCACAGTCTGTTTTAAAGTCCAGACATAATCTAGGTCAGGCCTTATGAGGACCATGTAGATTTGACCACATAGAACCACACAGATTTGAGTGGACCTGTCCTGTCAGTGCAAACATTTGTCAGTAATCGTGAAGCTCAACTCGACGAACAATATTAAAGAAAGGACATTTGGGTAGGCCGCATAAACTACTCAAACTGCCAGACCATCATTAAAACTAACTGATAAAAAAAAAAACACATACCTAGTCCTCACATTCACAAAAATTAAAATAATATAATACATTAGGTATATAAATTATACATTATATTCAACATGTCAAGGTTTATATAAAACTGGTATATTTTGATGATTTTACTGAATAATTAGGTATAATATTATTTTTTATGATTTTATTTATTTAATACTTCAAGCACAGAAATGTACAGAGGCGGACTTAATGCCATAGGCATTTTCTACCAGTCAACCTTTGGGTGATGCAGAGACAAACAGTGGTAGGTGCAAGCAGTGAATATTTTTAAAGTAGTTATAAAGATACACATATACATACAACAAACTATAAACATTTTATTTATTTATTTATTTATTTTCATACATACATCTATCTTTACAGTTTCCCCATTGCGATAGAGTAGTAAATTACACAATCAATAAAAAATAGTAACAATAAACATAAAACATTAATAGCACTAAACTAAACTAACACATTTTAATACTTAAACAATAATCTCGATTTTCTACAAATAACATATGACGTATAAAGTCACTCTTGTGAATTCGCTCTGTGAACAAATGAACACATCGATCTTCTCGGCAACTAGATTTAGCGTGCGCAACGCTCTCGCCAGAGGGAAGTTCTCCAGCAATTTAGTGCGACTGCGTGGCACCATAAACAAGGCGGGCCGTCGTCGACGTTGCACGTACTTATCGGGAACCCTCAAGCCTATCCACTGTAATACCCCCGGATTATGTAGGATACCCCTAAATACCCTAAGAGTGTATGACGCCAGCGCTAGATCCCTCCTAGTTTCCAATTTGTTGTATCCTACCATGCCCAATACAAACAATGTAGGATACATCAAAGGGTAGAAAGGGTACACCCCATACAGCCTGAAGTACATATATCGGGCGTATTTATTTTGTATGCGCTCCAACATGAGACCATATTTAGCCTCATGTGGAGCCCATATCGCCGAATTACACTCCAGCTGACTTCTTATCAGGGCGTCATACAATACCGATATGGTTTTCATGCTCGTGAATGATGCTGCTCTACGAAGTACAAAACCCAAACGTTTGTACGCCTTTTTGCAGACATTTTTTATATGTTCACGGAAACTTAATTGGGTGTCCATACAAACGCCAAGATCTCGCACTGTCTCCACCCGTTTCAATGGCGCGTTGTCCACTTTGTAGCTATAATGGAGTGGTGCCCTAGCCCGACTGAACGTTACCACCGAACACTTAGTGACATTGAATTGTAACTTGTTGTTTTGACTCCACTGAACTACGCGATTAATGTCTTGTTGCAGGCGGTGACAGTCATCCTCGCTTTCGATAGCCAGGAGCAACTTAAGGTCGTCTGCGAATAGCAGACACTTGGCATGTTTTACTACATCCGGCAGGTCATTTATCATGATAATGAATTCTAAAGGCCCCAAATTGCTGCCCTGGCTCACTCCCGACCTAGTAAAATAAGACTCAGACCGGTATCCACTGTATTCAACGTACTGTTTCCTGTCCCTCATATAGCTCACAAAAAGTTGGAGCAACTTGGGTGTGCAGCCCACCTTAGCCAACTTTGATAATAAGACATCATTATCCACCAGGTCAAATGCTTTCTTAAAATCAAAGTAGGCGGCATCTACCTGCACCCCAGAGTCAATATGAGGAACCAAGTACGTCATAGCATTCAGAAGATTGCTGGTCGTGCTACGCTCCGGTCGGAAGCCATGCTGTGCATCTGATAGTTGTGATGTAACTTGCTCCTGGACATCACGCTGAATGGCCGACTCAAACACCTTCGCTGGTGTTGACAGAATCGCCACAGGTCTAAAATCCTCAACCGCTGTACTATTCCCGCCCTTTGGTATTGGAATTACGCGGGTGATCTTCCATTGTTCTGGAAAATACGATATGTCCAAACACAAGTTAAATATACGCGCGAGTGGTTCCGCCAGTACCGATCGACAATCTCGCACGACAAACACTGGAATACCATCCGGACCTGCTGACCGCTTTGGTTTGAGTCGCGCCATTGCCGCTTGAACCTGATCAATTGAGAGTCGCGAGACCTGCACACGCGCGCTGTGCACGCCTCCTGCCTCCACCGCTTCTTGCACCTCGAGCCTTGCCGGCGCCTTACTGTACACACTATAAAAATATCTCGCAAATTCCATCGCACATTCAGGATCGGTCAACACTGAGCCCTCTTTTATGATTTTGCGATGGTTTCTAGCTTTCTCTTTTGTTCTAATATAGTCCCAAAAAGCCTTAGGATCCTTCGCCAAGTTATTCTGTAACCGCTCCTGATACTTTTGGTACTCTCGAGAAATACATTCTTTAATTCGCGCCCTACATATAGAAAACCTATCATAATCAGCACGCGATTTTGTAGATTTATATCGCTTATGATAACTTGCTTTCAATCGAATATCAGAAACTATCTCCCCAGTATACCACTCAGGATAGCAATACTTGCTGTTTAAAGATATACTTCGTTTTTTAGGAACGCAACTATCTAAAACTGTGTTAAATATCTTGTAAAAATATTCCAAAGCTACCTTCGGTTGCTGAATACTATAAAGAGGGCTCCAATCGGCAGCCGCTAAAGATGAATAAAGTAAATAAAAATCTGCTTTATTGAAGTTCCATTGCTGTTCGATTTGACTTACGGGTACCCGACTGTCCGCCGCCATTGACACAGCTGCTGTCTGCGCTGAGGAATGCATCACGCTTACGGTAACCTGTAGGGTTATCGTGAGTGGCGGGTGATACGCGTCTACCGGTACCAGAGAATCGTCTGCCTCGCATACTCTCCCGTCCAACGATAGCGAGCACAACACCAAATCCAATTGCCTCCCGTCACGGTTAGGTACTGTATTTATTTGAGCAAATCCACAACAGGACAGAAAGAATTCAAAATAATTTACAATGTTCTCATTGCAAGAGTATAAATTAAAATCCCCTAACAATATAACATTTTTATATTTTACACACATTTGTTCTAGAATTCTAAAAAATATCATAAACTCATTTTCATTAGTATTTGGGGGTAAATAAACAACACAACATAAAAACATGAACCTATCATTAACATGCACTGTCGCACAAACCAGTTCAAACGAGCAGTTATCTATGATGACGTCACTCGGTGTCACTCGTCGTAGCTCAAGCCCGTGTGTGGCCACGAGAAACGCTCCGCCTTGCTTACGCCCGTCCACCCGGTCACATCTAATTATTTGATACCCTGGTGGCACTAGCTCTGCATCTGTTATGGAATCGTTACATCCGGTTTCGGTTATTGCAAATATGTCGGCGTTAAACGATTCTATATTATTGCAAAACGTATTTAACTTCGTCCGAAGACCTCTGACATTTTGATAATAAAAATCAAAACTCCTTATTTTCTTTCTTTGATCCGCTTGATGATTTACGAAACCAAATCCATTCACTAAATTCAGTGTTGACGGGCCACATATCTGGTTGAAATAACTTTTCGTACGCCGATTCTGGTACAGTTATAATAAAAGATGCATAGTCTCTCTGAGCTTTATGCTTAATCTTCTCTATTTTGACAAAAACTTCTGCGCCACACGCACTTTTTACATGCGACATAAGTTTTTCAACTGTGGTTTCTGTTGACAATCTCCAAACGTGAAGGTGCCTCTTCCTTTCTGTTGCTTGTATTTCAGCTGTATCCATATTTACATAATATAATGCCTAATCATACTCGTATACTTATATAAATATAAGCACAAATAAATATACATAAATACACGAATATACTAAAACAAATAAGACAAACAATTGCAAAACATTAACGTTGTGATGATACTGCTAGCTTCTTACGAATATGCTCGCGAACTTTAACTTTGATTTTATCACAAGGCTTAGCAGAGCGAGCAGCTCAATCCCAAGCTTGGCCACTGGGAAGGTCCCCAAACAATCAGTTTTTTAATCTCCTTTCAATGATAGCATGCATGCTATCTACTGGCATGTATGTATGGCCAGCTAATAAGTAATTTAATTTTAAAAAGTGTGCAGTATGATTATGATAATTTGAGTCACAATTTAATGTAAGGGACGTGGTATGTGTACCTTCTCAGGGAACACTAATGTATAAGACAGTAAAAAAACATCTCAAATTATGGAATAACTTATGTGACCTGTAAGTACCAAATACTGTGACTATAGAGACTTACATTACTTTTTATAAAAATATTAATTTAAAATGTCATTTACAGCCAGTTTCTAGAAAAAAAAAGGTTTAGGCCTACGGAAAATATGTGATGTAAGGGACATTTTTTCGAGATAGCGATATTTTAAATATACCAATCGATAGAGCAAGAAATTCCGAACCCAACGATGTATATAACCCATTTTCGACAAAATGTCCCTTACGTTATTTCATATTTCCAGTATCGATATAATAATAATTGATGGTCATCCCGCCGACCGCAGCAAGCATAGCTTAAGACGCAGGGTTCCGAAAACGGGGGTTTTTAAAGCAGTGTATCTCTTAAACCGTAAATAATTTTGACCAAAAAAAAAAGAATGATATTTTCAAGCCTTATTTTAATACAGTGATGGAACTCAAATCATAATTAAACATACATTAATGCTTCAAAAAAATCTTCAACACACACCTCTTAATTTGTCTTTAAATGCAGTTTATACCTTCACTAACAATTATAATTAAAAATATACCATCAAATGTCTAATGTCAACCTGCATTCAGTGATGGATTATGATGAGTAATATGAGCAATATGATGAAAAAAACAACGAAAAACATTGTAAAAGTACAAAAGTGTGGATATTTTCTTTACTCTTTACACGTAAAGAAAAAGACAGAGACAAAGGCAAATCGGAACCCTGCGCCTTAACCTTCGATCGACCTGTGCAGCCGTTATTATTTAGCCATTTTTACACGTGAAACTTAGTGAAAATATTAGAATGTTTGTTAATTAATCACGTATAAACGGCTGAACAGATTTGAATGAAACTTGGCACACAGATAGTCCATGTCTTGTTTTAACACATGCGATACATTATATACCGCTATATTAAGTAGTTTCTCCACAATGCGAGTGAAACCGTGGACAACAGCTAGTAGGTAATATTTCTTTTAAACTCCTAAATTGATAGATATGAGTCTAGTTTATTTGAAGTGATAGAATTAGGTCGGCAGGCACTTCTTACGGTCTGTAAGCACGAGTGTATGTCAGCAATAATATCAGATTTATTAAGACCGGCGAGATATTAATAGAAAGAGTATAGTACAACAATAGTATAATAAACTATGTCGCCATTCATAAATTTAATAACATTTCTATTTTGCGATTGCGACACGAAATATTACAAGAGCTTATTGTTTTAATTACTTGTAATGTTTTAGTTGAAATATTTTGTAAAGATGATAATAAAAAAATTATAAATAAATCACAGTAAGAAATCATCACTTACTCTTGATGCTGACTGTACGTGACTATTACTGTTGTTATTAGGTTAATTTCGGAACGTAAGAGCGATGAATTATTATTTATATTCCTTAAATATAAATAATAATTTAAGGAAAACACAGAAGCACAGCTGTTGTTTATAAAATTATTGCTTGTGCCATGCGACCATTTGGAACAAAGTGTCAAAAACAAGGAAAAATTCGCCCTAATTCTGTCAAATTCCATGATATATTTATTTTTAATCATGCCATATCTCTCTATACTCCGTTGGTTTGGGTAGATAACTAAAGGTAAAAAAAACACGTGACGCTGTCAAAGGAGTCTAATAAACGTACTACGTCACAGTTGTGTTTGAATAAATGACTTTTGAATTTTGAGTTGTAGTCTTCAATTTTGCAACGTAATAAATCGTTGAGGTTTATATACTGTTTTTTTTTGGGCTATTAACAATATGTCTATTGTAAAAAGCCCTGTAGATTACAAAATATTATATTATTATTATAAATCTAACTAAAATATTGTGCTCAAGCTGTTACATCCGTTACATCTACAAAGAGTAGTACCAACTAATATTATGTTAATATTAATAAACAAATGAAGTATACTTAAGTTCTTATATTAAGTTTCCCAGAAAGCTAATCCACTGTTAGGTATATTAAATTGTATTCTACGAAAACGAGTAATATTATTCAATTTAATAAATCTAATACTTATTGATGAAGCTGACTGTAGCTTTTTATTAGCTAAGTGAAAATAAAATGTTACTGTAATGTTTTTAATTAATCTCAAAAACAATTTATATTTTTCTTTTTATTACAGGTAAGCATACCAGTTTAATTCATCAATGTATTGTCTACTAACTAAGGTAAACAAATAAAATATAGTAGCCAATAAAAAAACGAGTGTTCACTTATTGGACGAAACATTAACACTAAGGCGATTAACACACGGCACCGCGCACCGCCGCGGTAGGTGGTGAAGCGGATGTCATGTCGCATTGGCCTCTAATAAATCCGTAGATGCCTAACGTGCTGGCCACGGACAATTCGCTATAGCGAAAATTCGCGCGGCGCGACCGGCGGCGCGTCTTGCGAATGAATCAAATGTATGGAAGGGGAAATTCCCCGGTCGTCTCGCTGGTCGCCGCTGCGCGTGGCATGCCCAGTACATTTCCATACATTTGATTCATTCGCAAGACGCGCCGCCGGTCGCGCCGCGCGAATTTTCGCTATAGCGAATTGTCCGTGGCCAGCACGTAACACACGTACACCGCCCGACCGCGCGGTGCTCGTTTCTACCGCAAACTGCTCCTATCGCGCGGTCGAGCAGTGTCGTGTGTTAATCGCCTTAGGCCTAGCCCGCACTGCGAATTTTATTCACGCGGTTTCTATTCAGTGTACGGCATTGCAACGAGCGCGAATTTAAATCGCCAGTGCGTGTAGATAATTATGAAAGTGTTACAGAATTGCGATAAAAAATCCGCGCGATTTTTAATGGTAGTGCGGGCTAGGGCCTTGTTCACCGTCAAAAGTTACAAAGGACAGCCTTTATAATACGCTTCGTTTTCAAGCTGAGAAGAAGAAATGGTGCGACACTCGTCCAAAAAAATTTAAACCAAAAAAATCTATCTGAAGTATTATCTCATCATAGCACATGTATCAGATATTACCAGTGGCCTTGAGTGGTTAGCTTGCGTGTTCTGTGCTGAGCTCACGCAACGCGTCGTACGTCCAGCCAGTAATAGGACTCGCCAAGGAGCGCTGTCCCAAACCAAACGCATTATTAATTTATTATATACCTACGTAAAACAAAAGGTAGGTATTTTAATAAAGGTGAGTTATTGCGTGATTCTCAGTTTTTTATCCGCGTTATTTCATGTTAAATGAGTGTCTAACACCACTAACTTTATTATTATTAGTATGCTCTCGAGCAAAAAAAATGTAGCGAACTGACCATCTCTCAGACATTTACGAATAAATTCCATGTGATTTTATATGTTAGACATAACTTTACAAATTAATTTCACTATGTAATATGAATAAATTCTAAAATATTCACAGATTAAGTTATTGAGAAAATTTAACATTTTTTTTTCCAAATCATTAACGCTACTCGTTGTAGTAGCATAAAATCTAGATTTTATACTGAAGATCACGTCAAAACGAGTGCAGACCATGAAACTGAACATTTCTCGCCATGGGACCAATATCGTACTCGACCCATCATACATATATTTATGGGACGAGTAGGTTTTGAAGTTTTGTATGGGACAGCAAATAATTTTTTCGTGATTATAATACGTACGTTACGTACATACGTTACGTTATACACAAATAAATCAATCTAGAATCTCAAGCATGCTGTTATACTATCAACCATGGATATCTATGCTATCAAAAACATTCTGAGTCATTCACCACGTAGAATTAGTTTTGTATGGGACAGCAAAACAATTTTTCGTGATTATGGTGTTATGTTATACACAAATAAATCAATCTAGAATCTCAAGCATGCTGTTATACTATCAACAACATTCTGAGTCATACACTACGTAGAATTTATCCTACGACGCGACGACGACGTGCACGACCAAACGTACGCAAGATGACGTTGTATCAAAGTTACATACAAACGCGACACGCGGTGAATAAGAAACTGTAACATCACGCTAGTAATACACGAAGGCGTAAGCAGAGGTATCTGTATAGTAGGTACACATACATTTTGCCAGACGTATCGTGGTACACAGGGTTAGGGCTGATTTGTTTTTTTTTTAAGTGCTAACTTGTTTAGCGGCGTTGTGCACTTTTTTTGTGATGGATAAAAAATGTTAAACTCGCGTCAGGACACGTGACCTGATCGAAAATTCGTGAGACGGAGGGAGAGTAGACCGGTGCAGAATTATTCCCTAACCAAAATAAATATTCAAGTTTCACTTCTGCCGGCACACCCGGAGTGCAACCCGTTTTTTTTTGGGTTAATGGCTTGTAGTTTTGTTACTTGAATGTTGGTAAAATCTGTTTTATCGTGTTGAGATTTCGATGTCGTAGCCCTATTGCCCAGATAGCCCAGATTGTATGATTCGTCGGCAGCCGCCGGCGAGCGCTACTTCCAAGTTGCACGCAGAAATGTTTTTACCATTGTATTTACCAGTGTTTTCAAAATATCCCTAGAATTTTCGCGACGAAAATTCTAATTATCAAATCATCTTACGACATCGATACCCACCACGTCTGCATATTTTCGCTAAATAATTTAATTTTGTAAGGATTACACAATAAAAAAAAATATGTGTGGCTGTATCTGTATCCGTTTGTTTAACACTATTATTGCTATAAGATTACTTTTTATTTTGTTATTATGTGTTTCACGAACTATGTCCAAATAAATATTACTCTTAACTCTTTCTCCATGGTTTGCGGAACGGCACCAGAATTTATTGCACTCCTCCCAACTGTTGAAAAAAATATTTTTTCGTTCTTATTGTTGTTATCTATTTTACAATCTCTACTGGTATAGTAATCGTGAAAATGTTACGTTATTTATTTATGAGAGCGATATTACCATACATTTTGTTTTATAATGACGTGTTAAAATATAGTGCATTTCTAATAAACATTGTTGTTTTTTTTAAAGAAAATTAAGCACTTCATTACGTAGGGTGAGTTAGGCAGTTAATGTCCGCGAAGCCTTGATTTAATTTCAGTTTTTTAATATATTTTATTTTCAAATATTATCGTGAAAATATTGGAATAAGACCACATATTCGTTTATTTAAAACAAAGACCCTTAAAAAAGGTTTTTTAGTTGATTAAAATAGATATTATTGATTATAGATTTAATTGATTAGAATAGATATTTCCAATTCGTTAAAACAATAATGACCTTTATAAAATTATCTTATAAATGCACAATATCACGTAGGGTGAAATACCCAATTGATAACCCACGATTGAATAAATCAATCTACTTTTATTACTGTTGTACTTATTACATTTGTAATTGATAAAAAATATAGTACACACTATAAATACAAAAACGGGCGATGTTATCAGAGAAATATTTGGCATATCGTATTATATCCGTACTGACTTAACCTTGGGATAAAGCATTCAATCTTTGTCGGTTTGAAACATACAAATTACTATGAACCGTATGTGCTGTACTTAGCTACTGCTACAGATAGTGCAATCCACGACGACGCGCCCCACTCCGCGATTACTGTACTGTAAGCTGTACTTTAGTACGGAGCGGAGCGGAGTGAGGCGCGTCCGTGGATTGCTCTATCTATACATTAGTGGGTACCATAAATAAAGAATGGAAAGTATTTAACTGATCCTCTAAAAACTTATTGAGCTTCTATCTAATGATGCACACTTTTAATGATGCTCAATATTTTTTTTGGGTTTCTTTTAATGTTCACTGTTTTAAAATAAAGGAGCTTTAGAAATTGTCTGGCCTTTTTCACAGTTAGTCGCAGTAACTCAGCTAGGGTACCCGACCAAACGGGTTAGGTTAGGTTGGAATTGTGACCAACCACGTGCAAGCCGAATTGGTCGCAGCGACTATTTGAGGGAACCCCAACCAAATGAGTTAGGTTAGAACTGTGACAAACCGCGGCAGTGGCTGGTGAGCTCTACATCCAAGTTGATCGCAGTTACTGGGCTATTTAGTATTTTTAGGATCCCAAAATAGGAATTATATGATGTTCACAAAAAGAGGCGCAGTCATTATGTTAGTGTTCACTAATATTTTTAGGAGTGCAAGATGAGATTTATTAGAGGTTCGATAAAATACATGCCACAAATAATTTTAATTTACCCGACCGATTATCTTATTTTCGTGTATTGTACGAGTATGTGTAAAAGTTAAATGTAATCTTATCTCTCCATCTCCAATCCAGCATTGTGACAAAACGCTAACATTTTTTTTTTAAAGTGAATACTTCTTTAGTTGCCTAGAGCGATTTTTGGTAGGGTTACCCCCACCAAAAATCGCTCTAGACTTGTGGATTCTCGTAGTCCTGGGCTAATTGAATAGATGGCGCTAATACCAGTTTTAAGTTTTCACTTCTGTTGGCAGTCCAATTTTTTTCTGTTGGAAGTCCAATTTTTTTAATCTTTCAATGATTTTAATTTAATATTTTCCAGTAAGACCCATCTAACTGCTATCAGAGTAAGAATAGGGCTAGCCCTGAATTGGTCGCGAACTTGTCATGTAACTAAAGTTAGCGTGACATTTATGTCAGATTTCAGAATATTTGAAAAGGTCAGCCCTATTCTCTTCTTGATTGCACAGTTCAACTGAGAATATAATGAGAGAGATTTTTCGCTTTTAAAATTCATCGTCTTCATTAACATTTTTACACTAATATACGCTGTACGTTCGTTCGTAACCAAGCGCAGACTTACTGTCAGTCCTTCCAACAATTTTAATTTAATATAGTTGTCTAAAGTACTTCATTTGCTCTAAAGTATTCACAATTAGAAAGTGCAACATCCAAGTGACAATCTGTGAAAAAATCGTAGTGATACACCAAGTGGAACTATATGAAAACATAATTTATAAAAAATAACGAACTCATATTTTGTTAAAAAGTGAACTTCGGACTGTGTGATAACGGTACCAACCCAACCCACAACTACATCGGCGACCCGTCGCAAACTCTGTTAGGAAGCTTTCAACAATTTCGTCGACCCTTGTAACGTACATTTGGTCTAGTGGTCACCAGTACTACTCAGCGCAATCTCTCGAGTCCGAGTTCAAACCCCACAAGCGGCAATTCTTTTTGTGGCTTTTCAAGCCCTGTTTGTGCCTTACAGGAAGATTAGCATCGAAATTTGGGTAATTACTTCTGATTTTTATCTTGTTTAAATTGTTTCTATTTTTTTTTTTTTTTTCATTATGGAAAATTCTGAAATAGAAAATATTACTTTTCGCAAACCTCCGAGGGCGAGTTCAATGGACAGCATATTTAATGCTAATATGAGCACAAACACCTCATTATTAGATACAACAATGATGAGTCTGCCAAATACGTCACTTAATGACAGCGACGCTATTCTGAGTCTTAAAGACACAATAAATAAACTAAATATGGAGCTGAAAAGTGCACACATAGAAATTGAAAATTTGAATAGCGAAAATTTTCGACTAAAAATGGACATTGGACAATGTCAGAAAATAATAGAAACTTTTAAAAAAGTAAATATATTAGACACAAAGTGCTTTTCTCCGAGATCTGCGAGGAAACGAAATAAATTACAAACGGACAGTTCCTCTACACCGGCTAAATTGCATCTCTCTCCTACTGCGACTCACCTACAGAATGCTCTCATACAAACACCAGCTGATTCTGTGGATGACTCCTTCAACTCAGCTTTATCAATCGGCAGCTCAGATGCAATAGTACTCAGGAAGCCACCACCAAATATGGCACGAAATATCAGCTCAAGCAAAGAGACGGAAATCATATTTACCTCCGATACCGAGTTTAAAAATACAGGTACACAAACAAACAACACCATAAATACATGCCAACCCTTACTCAAAAATCAACTAACGCGCAATGTAGCTGAGGTTTCTAAGGATTCTAACCCTAACTTAGAGCAGTTCCCTCAAAAGAGTTATAATCAACAAAGAAACATCACTGGAAGACAAAAGGTGTGTATCTTAAGTAGTAATAAAACCAACAAGATACTAGCGATTGCAGAAGATTCATTCCCGAACTACGAAATTTGCCACTACTTATCCCCTAACTGTGGGATAAAGAAGCTTATTAATAACATCGATCAAAAATTAAAATACTACACAATGAAGGACTTCTGCCTAATATTAATTGGCGAAGAGGATTTTCGACGAACGATCAACTACATCGACTTAACAATTTATATACGAGAAACTCTTGTGAAGATACAGCACACAAATGTTGTTATATGTGCACCTACATTCAAATTGAACAACTTCTCAACAATGTATAACGGAAGAATAGAGACATTTAATAGCCTATTATACCTAGATAATTGCACACATAATTTTGCGTATTTGTTCGATTCAAACTATTATCTATCTTATGATTTCAAAACGTTCTGGCAGAAAAGTGGATATGTTAACAATTACGGTATGTCAATTATACTTTCAAATCTTCGTCTAATGTTAAATGAATTTGTATATAGCGATAATGAAAATGACCTATCAATTGACGTGGAATCAATAGAGGCACCACCTAATGGCAATTTGGCTCAATCTAATGAGTTTTTTCTTTTATAATCACTTATACATTTTGCACCAAAACATAGCTGGTCTTCTCAATAAATCGGACCTATTGTCAGTACATGTTCATGAATTGTTACAAAAGAAAATAGATTTAGATGTGATCTGTATAACGGAACATTTCATAAAAGCTGGTCATGAAAACTTGATCGACGTACCTAACTTTAAGATAGGCGCGTGCTATGCAAGAAAAACACAAAAACGTGGAGGTTCCTGCATTCTAATTAAGAATATCTATGAATACAAAGAATTAAAGAACATAGCAGGTTTTTCAGTAGCGGGAGTTATGGAATGTTGTGCTTTAGAACTAGTTAAGCAAAAGACTGTAATAATATGCATATATCGTCCGCCTAATTGGTCAAACATAAGTCTTTTCTATGACAACCTAGATTCTCTATTAAAAACTGTTTGCATGAATTCAAATAAAAAGGTGGTTTTGTGTGGGGACTTTAACATAGATATAATTAAAAGAAATAGATTTACTTTGGACTTTGAATCTCTACTTCTCAGTCACAATCTTAAATTGGAGATAAATCAACCAACAAGACTAATTAGCAAAACTTGCCTAGATAACATAGCGCATAACTCTAAGCAGAAATGCAATAGTGAGATAATGGACCTTGCTTTATCGGACCACACAGCTCAAATAATAAAAATCCCAGTTAAAAAAACATGTATTATTAAATCTTGGAGAGTACGGAAACGTAAGTTTACAAAGGAAAATTTATTAAAATTTAAAAATCATTTACAGTGTCTTACTTTCGCAGACGTATTTGGTACTGAAAATGCTAATGAAGCCTATGACAATTTCATCGACATTTTTTGTTTATTGTACAATCTCTGCTTTCCGTTACAGTGGGTAATTGTTAAACCAGACAAAAAGATTAAGTGGATATCTCGGGGTATAAGAATTTGCAGTCGGAAGCAAAGAAATCTACTGTGGAAGTATAGGCGATCACCTACGCAAACAAATAAATCTATTTTCAAAACATATTCACAAAGACTCAAAAAAATTATTCGGCTAACCCAAAAGGCCCAAAATAACTATATTATAAACAGTTCCGAGAATAAGACTAAAGCAGCATGGCAAATTATTAATAAAACAAAATTCACTAAAGATCCTGTCTTACAAATCAACGGTCAGAATTCCTTAATTAAAGACCCGCAAGAAATAGCTGAATCTTTTAATAATTTCTTTGTAGACCAAGTACAAGATGTAGCAAGCGGAAAAACTAAATTAGAAAATATAACTAGTATAGCCAATAACCCGAACTCAATTTTCATGCCACCAGTTGTTCCACAAGATGTATCTAGAGCTATAAAATTATTAAAGAATAAAAAAAGCCACGGTTATGATGGCATTACCACTTCTGTAGTTAAATTTGTAGCCGATATAATTGCGGTACCACTAAGTTACATTATGAATACAAGTATTAGCTCAGGTACCTTCCCCAGTAACCTCAAAAAAGTAATTATAAAACCACTATATAAAAAGAATAACAAAGAAGACATGGCTAATTATAGGCCAGTGGCATTAATTCCTGTGTTTTCCAAAGTTTTTGAAAAAATTATATACGAGACAGTTGATAAGTTCCTAACTAAAAATAAAATCTTATGTGATGAACAAAAGGGGTTCAGAAAACATAAAAATATTAATATGGCAATATACGATCTGCTGAATAATGTAATGCCAAGTGTAGACCATAAAACTCCCGTGTGCGCTATCTATACTGATATGACGAAAGCATTCGATTATGTAAACCACGACGCTCTCGTTAACAAACTTTACGCGTACGGCATCAGAGGAAATGTCTTGAGTCTGATAAAGTCATACCTTACTAATCGAAAACAGTGTACAGAAATATCGAGGATTTGTGTAAAAACAAAAAAAGAACATAAATATATATCCTACTATAGAGAAGTCAAATATGGTGTTCCCCAAGGAAGTGTACTTGGACCTTTGCTATTTATTTTATACATTAACGACTTGCCTCGTCACATTCAACAACCTATGGTATTATTTGCAGACGATAGTACGGCTATAGTAAAATGCGGCAAAAAAGATAATTACGAAACAGATATTAATATTACATTGAAAAGAATAATTAATTGGCTTAATCAAAATAATTTAATCATTAATCTCCAAAAAACACAAATTATGCATTTCCATCAGCGCTTAAGTGCTGAACATTATGATGTGGAATTTAATGGACAAAAAGTAGACTCAACAAATGTTACAAAATTCCTCGGTATTATAATTGATAATAAACTAACTTGGAAACCGCATTCTGAGGAGGTATGTAAGAAGTTAAGTAAGTCAGCATACGTACTATATAACTTATCAAAAAAAATAAACACTCGCACCGTGCTGGCAGCATACCATGGTCTAGTTGTGTCAGTTTTGAGATTCGGAGTTATTTTCTGGGGTAACTGTACTGAGAGGGAGAGGATATTCAAAGCTCAAAAACGTTGCTTAAGATCAATGACAGGTCTTAATAATACCGACAGCTGTGAACCTGTGTTCAAGTCTCTAAAATTACTCACCTTTCCATCTTTGTTTATAGTTGAAGTTGCAATTTTTGTTAGAACTAACAGACACCTATTTACCCTAATGGAAGATATACGAAGACGGCCAGGATCTGTTAGATCGCAATATAAAAATCTAATGTTCACAGGTAGACACAAAACAGCATTATTGAGAAAAAGTATTTTGTCAATGGGGCCCGTCATATATAATAAAATACCCCATACTATTAAAGATCAGACATTAAGTATATTTAAGAAGAGGCTAGCATCCTTACTAATAAATAAATGCTATTACTCAGTACATGATTTTTTGACTGATAAGAGTTTATAATGTTATATTAGGTAATCTATCAATTTTGGTGCAAATTTAATTAATTATGTTTTACTTATTGTGTTCACGCATGAATGATGTTTGTTCCATCCATCCACGGTACCTTTGTTTATATGTATATTTTTGTTTTTTGTTCAACTGAGTGGATCTGGAAACTTTTATAACTACTTTTTACCTTTGCATGCCGTAAGGTAGAGTGTGGAAGAACTATTTATTAAAATGTGAACACCTTATTTTTGTACCCACAGTCTTTGCAAAATAAATGATTTCTGATTTCTGATTTCTGATTTCTGATTACACGTATATCTCGTGCTTCTCGCAGATTCAATTAACATAAATTGTTTATTTCATTAGTACATTAGCTGTATTCTGTATACGTCTTTATTACAAACACTGTCTGCGCAGGCGAACAATTTCTGCAGTCTAACGGTGACGTTCATCATAAATAATTATTATGTACATATATTTTTTTTTTGTTTTCTTACTGATTTCTCTTATTTCTCTAAAACATTAAACAATAAGGATTCGCTGTTTGCTGTCTCCCGATCTTCTAATTTATTGTATAATATGTCGGAATCGGAAATACGTTACTGATTTGACTAATCGGGGCGCCTAGGCGCCTGCGCCTTGACAGAGTCTACAGCATAGAATAACGCTCGACCGGAGTCGGAGCTCTCAGCTCAGTTGAGTGAGTAAGTTTGTTGGTGGTAGTCAAGCAGTGAACATGTTGTGTACCTATAGAGTGTGAATGGTTAATGTGATGAATTTGATGGTAAATTATAATTTGATCTGAACTGCAAACGGTTTTTCTATTGCTCAATAAACAACACTGCCCATAGTACGCCCACAGTAGTTAAAATATGCCTGATGATACGTACCTTCTCCGTCATAATAATGTACTACTTATACAAGTCCCATAAAGGTAAAATGTGTGGGTTCAAAAAATAATAGGGCGTAGGTACTTAACACGTTCACTGTCCACAAAGTAGACACAATAGTTAAACAATCAACCTGAAAAATATGTGGTTCATGGGACAGGGAATTGGTCAAGAGGTTTTTGGGTTTTGTAACTTAGTGTTGTTGTATTTGACACTGTCAATGGCAGTATTAAGGCGACACTTAGCGACTTTTAATGATTTCATACTGAATATCACGTCTAAACAAGTACTGTTAATGATTTGGAAAAGAATGTATGTGCAATAAGAGCATTTTCTTAATAACTTAATCTGTGAATATTTTAGATTATGTCCATATTACATAGTGAAATTAATTTGTAAAGTTATGTCTAACGCGGATAATAAACTAAGAATCACGCAAAAACTATCAAGCGTATTTTTCTGAAACCTTCACCATTTTAAAGATAATTTAATTATTTATCTTTTAGTATACGTGTTTTATTAAAATATATTTTTATGTATAATAAATTAATAATGCGTCTAATTTGGCACAGCGCTCCTTTATGGGCGAGTCCTATTACTAGCTGGACGTACGACGCGTTGCGTGGGCTCAGCATAGTACACGCAAGAACCACTCAAGGACTGGCATATATCGGCGTCGAGTCCTTTATATATCCCTCATTAAGGTGGATGCGCAAAGGCAGCCCGCGAGATTCAAATTTTCTTACGTTTCTTCCAATCTGCAACTCTGCAAGTCAGTGTCAAGTAGTGTGATGATCAAAATACTCTTCGCAGATTACCTTTCACATCCAACGTAACGGACTTAATACTGCCATTGACAGTGTATCTATACATAATTGCTATTAAACGCTACTGAAAATTTATAGCTGCCATCAAATGCTTCCAAAAACGGATACCACTACAGGAAAACCCAATTTTATTTCCCCGGTATAGACCCGATATCAACAGCTGTATTTGTGACCACAAAATCTCGAACAACATCCTAAAGCAACAGTTTATTCAATAAAAAAACTTAATTAGGTACCTAGTTCGCCTTAATTTTAACAAAAAAACTTTTCCTCTCACTGGGCTTTCCGCTGTATCAGAAAAGAAAGAAAGAAAATACGTTTATTTGCGGTAAACATGACGCAAAGACAGAACTCAAAACAAAAAAGAACAAGTTGCGGGGAAAGTATGCGTCACTTCCACGCAAAACGGAAATCGGTCAGCATCATGGGTTAATTTACAGACACAAATAATATTATTATCCAAGAACCCATACAATTCATATCACCATCATCTGCCTAACCTTTTCCCAACTTTCTTTTCCCTATTTTGCACAGCCGTGAGGCCACACTACTACGAGGGTGACACTGAAAGTTCTTAGAAAATCATTATACGAAAATTTTCTCGGCTTAAATTCATGCTGACGTGACACAAACAATTTTCAATTTGCCGCTAAATCGCAAACAAATGGCAAATGAATAAAAACGTTAAACAATAATATTGACAGTTCCATTTTCAAATTTCAACTTATTTTTTTATTATATCGTTTACAAGTGGCCAAAACTTTCAGTGTCGCCCTTGTATTTAAAATAATTTTATTCTTTTCTGTTTTTCTTTTTTTGTTTTTGTTTGAATAATCATTGTGTGCCTTAACCTTCAACTATGTTGGATTGGGGTCGGTTTCCAGTCTTACCAGATGCAGATGAATACCAATATTTTACACAGAGCTACTGCTTAATAATATCTGACCGGCACAACCCAGTTACTAGATAATGATACCCCTTGGTAAAACCCATACAACTCATATGTCCCTTTGAATATGCCATAGAATCGGTATTGCATGGGAGTTCAAATGTGGTTTAGCCGTGGGCAGCGCAACATGACATGACGCGGGCGTTAATTTAGTTAAGCTACTAATATTACAAAGTTAGTAATACCGGTTTCTTAAAATAGACTTTAATGAGGAGGCAAGATAAAAATTACTTATCAGAACAGCTTCATTTACGCGTAACATGTTATTAATATTTTGTTGGTTTTGTGGCGAATTCTCTGTAAGATTTGAAAATAACTAGTGTTTCCTCCATAACTTTCAATATTCAATCATTTATTTTCATTCCACAATGTGGACTTATTTATGAGATCATTATTGACCCCGACGGGCACAGCGAAATAGTAGGACCTACCGGACCGGAAGCGAACCATCCCATAAGCATAAAATATATTATAATACATATACTTAATTCTATTTTATTTTATTCTTTATTTTCTACGGTACGAATTATGAAAAGTTATGAAATTAAAGGCATCATAAACTAAAGGCGAGTCAATGTTGTTTTAAGGAAAAATACCACAATAAAATTAATATGAGCTTTAATATTTATTTAAAAGGTCAACAAGCGTAAAACACTAAAAATAAATTAATAATAGGAATGAAAAGTACATACTTACAGCATGGAAAAAATGAGGGCGCCACTATTGCACTTAGGTCACTTCACTTCGAATGGGAAATGAGTAAAAGAATTTAAACAAATCGTTAAATACGCTGCTTGTGGGTGACTCAAAACCTACTAGCACTTGTCGGCAAGCTAGTGCCATCATCACATGTCTGATTTAGTTCCAAATGTCACCACGTCGGACTCTCATATGTCGACCTGTACCAACAAGATCTTAGCCATATCAGATCAAATAAGTAATAAAATAACATCGTGTCACTTTTTTTTGTATCCCGGTATAAACTCCGCAATCGGGGTTCTCTTGACTAATTAATAACAGACGCACGGGACGATTGAAGGTTTTCGCTCGATTATTTTTTTAATTATTTAAATAAAATCGAGATTACTCAGCTTTTGTGTCCAAAATAAGTATTCAAAGTAAGAAAATGTAGTTTATTATCCAGCCACAAGATATTTTTTCTCTAGATCAGATAATACTTTAATTATAAACAAAATAAGAATTGAGACTTACGTTTATTTAGTTCCGTGCTCGAACACGATCAAAGAGCGCACGCGATATTTAAGTTTATTACTGATGTGTTAGCGTTTAGAACGTAATGGAATGGTGGGGTGGTAGTCAGAAGCCCAAAATTCCGACAACCAGTCTTACCAAGGGGTATCGCGTTATGCAGCAACTGGGTTGTGGAGGTCAGATAGGCAGTCGCTCCATGTAAAATACTGGTATTTCAGTGTCAGTTGCATCCGGTTAGACCCTAACATAGTTGTGAAAAGTCTAGGTAGATTGATAAACTCTGCAATCTGAACTCACATTGCGTTTATCAAGCGGTGACTAATCTAATAAAAATCTATCGATATTTAAATATCGGTTATCCATCCGAAACCTTGACCGTGGTCACGTTGCTTAACCTTGAAAACATATCGATTAGAGTGATTGCCGATTTCGTATCGAAAGTTTGAGTTACATCATCGCTATGTTACTACTTGTGCCCATGAGTATTGTGTGGTGGTTGTGTGGCTTTTGCTTTGCTAATAATAATATGCCCGTTTTCACAAACGCCTGAATTAAAGCGGGCTGTGGGATTTTCAACTTTCGACGCTAAGGCGAGCGTTGAAAACCCAGCACTTTTATTTAGGCATCAAATAATCCCAAATTGGTACAGTGGTCAAGAATGGGCTAAGATGTCGTCTGCAATGTAGCCAGAAGAACCCTGATCATCAGCTTGTAGTCTTTTCTGTCTTCCGTATACCAAAGTTTCGTCCGATGTCCGGATTTTGAGATTTCGGACTACTTACTTGCTTTAGTCTTTCCTAGTACCACGAAACATATTCTTACCTAGAGATGCTTAGAGATATTTACTTTCACATAAAATTTTATTTGCCTTTCAGTTGATAAAGAACAGCATATAAGATTTCCTGTTAATTCGGCGATTGCTCCTTCTATAACTTTCTTTTAGACTAAAAATAATACCACGAAGTGTAGAGTGGATGCTAAGTTTGGTATTCCCATAATTATATTATGTCCCGTATTAATCACTTTCGACTTAAATGAGTCAACATTAAAACCAAGTTGCTCAGATTTGATTTTTTTCATACGATATCGGTAGGTAGGTACGCATTCTTTGAATTTTTAAACGATTACGTATGGACAACAGTTGGGCCATTTACCCTATGCACGGTGCAATGCAATACTGGCCGATGTATTTTTTTTGTGTAGGTTAGAATTTTATTTGCACCACATAATTTGCCGTGGGAAATTATACTCTTTGCCATTTTTCAACTTTTTAATCCTAGCATTATTCTAGATATTTGGTTTCTTTCTGACCTATTTAAATCTGTAATTTATTCAGTCCTACAATAAGAACGTGGTATGTCACTCTTTATTTAGTTCTGTTAGAGAGAAGGCGCATATTAATGTAGCGATTGGCGTAGAGATGTCGCTGTTGTGGGCGTAGAAAAAAAAAACCGTAAAGAAAGAAAATTAACTTACCGTGGGTTTTTTATGATATTGTAAAAGGGGGCTTGGGTTTCCTAATTTTTTTTTTTTTTTAATTCCGTGACCCACTCGGTTTGAAAATGGCTTTTAGTTTGACATTTTAACATTATTCGCAACTCTATAAGCGCAATCGCATTTTACACAATTTTAGTGAATTAGAAGTCAATTGCCTTCTCGGCTTCCAATTCACCAGAGTACGGTCGACATCTTAAGCTGGCCCAGCGTAGTACGGTCAATGGAATAAGAGGCCACCTTATACTGGTTTTGTTACCACTGACGTGTGACCTACTGGCCACAGGTTCTATTCTATTTATCCTACCAACACTACACTTACCAAAGTTTCCTTCCTATTCAAACTCAAACCATTTATTTCAAACGAAGCAGCTAGTTTGAAATAAATGCTTTGAGTTTGAGTTGGCGCGGCTTCGCTGTTGACCCTAATGTTTTATTAAAATAAAAGTAGCGTAAGTTACTCCTTATAACATCAGCTATCTTCTGAAAGTCTCGTCAAAATCGTTGTAGCCGTTTTGGAGATTAGCCGGAACAAACAGACATACTTAAAATAAAATTTGTTTTTTTTTATGAATTTAGTTAAAAGCTGTATTTTGACATTACTAGCAGACACTTCATTTTTATTTATTTGTGTAGAAGATGAGTATAATTATGTATACATATAGATGAAACCAATTACAGGCACTTTTGAATTGTCAAGGGATCGGTCATTCAAAAAGATGGAGCTAGTTGCCCGTTCCCGTAGTAGGCACAGATATAGATAAACATAGATAACGCAAGTATTACGATCTGTATGAAAAACAAGCGTGCCATTTTTTTACTACCTACTATGACGTCACCACCACAAGCACGATTTAGTGATTGGAAAATCAAATCGATTCAAACACACCGCCGCGTGCGGCACCCGTCTCGCCCCAACCCCCGCTTAGCGCCAGCGCGAGCGCTCATCCAGCCAGCAGTAAAAGTCTTCGTAGTGAGAATTTCAAGTAAGTTTACCGTAATAAACACGTAAACATTCGGTGACACCTTATATTCAATTTAGTTCTAGTGTTTACAAAAAGCAACAGCATTAAACCTTTTTTCATCTCTTTCTATCACTCAAAGATTTGGTGGGTGAAAACTCAATTTTGAATACAGTTCGCCTTTGTTTGTATATACCATTTCTCAATTACTGTACGAATACTATTTATTGAGTAATTGTGGTACAGTAAAGAATTAAGAAAAATCGTTTATTAATCGATTTTGTGACAGATTAATGAGATAGACAGAGCTTGCTTCCTCAAGAACATAGTGCTATGCTTTGTTGGGAACCAATCTTTATTTCCCGTCGCCTACCTCAATCAATTTTTCTTTTAAATTGGGTTCATGTGAAAAACTAAAAAAAACACGAAACGTTTCGATTATTTATTATAATTGTCTACATAATATGTACCTATAAAATACAAAATCATTCCTCTACTTCCGAAATCGATTCTCGAGAATCGATTTGTGTTGCATATGATGAACAGCACTAATCGCTAGAATTGACAGAAAAATGATAAAAGTGCCTGTACTACGAAACCGAAGCGATATACGATAGTATCACTTGTTTCGATATTCATCACTTGTTAAAACAAAAAGTGGCATCAACCGCTTCAAGTAAAAGCCGCAATGTAATACAAGTGCAGCTTACTTTTGAATACCTATGTTTTTCTCAAAGGAGAATCGGCAAAATTGTATGGAGCGTGTCCTATTCGCGGCCAACAATGATTGTGGTATTTACTAATGTGGTTTAGTCCTACAATTACTTTGTAGAAGTTTTATTGCTGGGATTCCCATAGAAAGTGAGTAAAATGAATTTTTGTTTTAGAAGATTTTGCATCGTTTTACTAAGTATTCAGACTTCTTTCAGAGCAAAAATGAAAATGTAAAATAAAAAAACGATCGTATAGGACTTTAAAATATATTTATTAAGTAATGTTGTGTTTATATTACATAATTGAAAAATATAATAGACATAACATAGCTACACTCGTCAAAATACGATGTTTCTATATCTTTTTTAGATCCCCGGAATGAGTAAATGATGCAAAAAGTTACAATACGTAAGAATTTAGTATAGTTAAAGCTAAATGCCTCAATGCTTACAGGTTACAGGAGAATATAGCATGCTGACATATTGACCCATTCTTATACAGAGATTCAGTGTAAAACAAAACTAAGTATTGTATGAATCTTCACAAGAAGACGCAACACATTACATGAACGACAACTTAGTAATGACAGCTCTTACTGGTGATAGCTAATAGAAACCAAGTTAGTGAGCGTAGACGAACACATTAGATAAATGACAACATAGTAATGAAAACTCTTAGAAAGTATTGAGCACTATCGGCATTTTTATAAAAAAATGCACGACTTATTTTGAAGCGTTGCGCGTCGTCTGTTGACCACTGTTCGATTGCACAAAACACAAACAAGCCTTTCAGCCATATTCAACAAAGTCCGGTACTCAAAGCAAATCAAGTTCACAATCGAAAGAGCCTAGTTATCAGGTTAAGAGTAATCGAAGTCCGGGGGCAAGGCAGGTGTCAAAAGGTTTATAGAAAAAAAAGAGGGCTCTATAAACAAACGCACAGTACACAACGTCACAAGCGTAATCTAAGGACTGCGCCGTGGCAGCGCTCGCGCCGACTGCTTTCATTCTTATCGCTGGAAGCTGATTGGCCATCCGTGTGAGCCGGTAGAAAACCAGTTTCTTTGGGTCCATTCCGTCAGTTTGTAACATTTTTAAGTTAAGTATAATGCATTACATACACCAATAAATTAATAAAAATCTACTATAATACGATATCGCTCCATACACTATTCATATTATTATATAAAAACATATATTTTTTTCCAAATGACTTACAGCGAAACGTCCATATTAAAAGTTATCCATTAGTAGTTGGACTTTCATTTGGCACAGGTTTCGTTACTGGCTGCCGATAGGACAAAATGCCTATTCTCCTTTGGTACGAGGTGCATTCAATAAGTACCTAGCCTCACCGCCAGAGGGCGCTGTAGTCTCAAAAGAGTTTTACCACAGTGTAGCACATTCTTTTTTAATTCTTTTTTTCAAATTTTCATTCCAATCCCTTCATTTGTTTTAATTTGACAACTTATGGAAGCGAACGTGTCGATCGGTTTTACAAAAATGGAAAAAGAGCAATATCGTTCGGTGATTCGATTCCTATTTTTGGAAGGGAAAACGCGCATCGAAATCAAAGAGCGCTTGGATGCTGTGTACGGTGACTCTTCTCCATCGATGGCCACCGTCAAGAATTGGTGCAACGAGTTTGCACGTGGCCGTACGTCGGTTTTTGATGAACCACGTCCAGGTGCACCGAAAACAGCTGCTACGGAGGAAAACATTAAAAAAATCCATGATCTCGTATTGGCAGATCGCCGATTGAAGGTTCGGGAGCTAGCTGAGACTGTAGGCATTTCAGAAGGAACAGTGCATCATATTCTTCACGAGGAACTCGGCATGAGAAAGCTGTCGGCGCGATGGGTGCCGCGTTTACTCACACCAGAAAACAAGCGCAACCGTGAGACCACATCGGAGACGTGTTTGGCGCTGTTTAAGCGGAATCCAGCGGAGTTTTTGCGTCGTTTTGTGACCGTCGATGAAACCTGGATCCACTGGTACACACCAGAGACCAAGGAGCAATCAAAACAATGGATCCAGACCGGGGAACGTGCTCCAAAGAAGGCGAAAACTGTAAAATCGGCCGGAAAAGTTATGGCCACCGTTTTCTGGGATTCACAAGGTGTGATCTACATTGATTACCTCGAGAAGGGTAAAACAATTACAGGGCTTTACTATGCCGATTTATTGGGCCGATTCGACGCCGAATTAAAGAAAAAACGACCCCATCTGGCGAAGAAAAAAGTGCTGTTTCACCACGACAACGCACCGGTTCGCACGTCTGCCGTTGCCATGGCCAAATTGGTCGAATTACGCTACGAATTGCTGCCCCATCCACCGTATTCTCCAGATTTGGCCCCTTGTGACTTCTTTCTGTTTCCTAATCTGAAAAAATCACTCGCCGGGAATAGATATGGATCGAATGAGGAGGTCATCGCCGCCACGGAGGCCTATTTTGCAGAGTTTGACAAAAACTATTTTTCGGACGGGTTAAAAAAGTTGGAGCATCGCTGGGCTAAGTGTATCGAACTAAAAGGAGACTATGTTGAAAAATAAATTGCCACTTTTCCAAAATTTTCGTTTACTTTTTGTAGGCTAAGTATTTATTGAATGACCCTCGTATTACCTGACCTATAAAATTAAAAATAATTGATTTTAAAATGTATTACGCATAATATTAATCACAAAATGACTTATCTATGGAACGAAACGTTTACTTTATTTGTTCACCTCGCATTTGTACAGTTTTTACAATTTATAACAGCGCAATTGACCTTTTTTTGTTACTGACGACCGAGTAGCGTGCACATCAATGCAGACTGAGCACGAAAATAGTGGCTTATGATTTTTGGTCATAAGCTGGGCACGCGAAGTAGTTGCTCTTGCGTTATCTGTGTCTATCTATATCTGTGGTATAGTAGGTTCTTATGGAGATGAACGGGCAAGAAATTCCACGGACACTCACTTAATTCCCACTTGAGCCTCATAATATTTTTTCAATGTCAATAACCTTTGGCCTTCATCAGTTTTCGCTACCATGACTAATGAATTTCGGTTCTCCCAACAGTTTTCTCACCTTGATATCATCACTTTGTTCGTTTCTATGTCTACGTGCAACTATCTATGTAGTAACATAATCTGAGAATCTTTAAACTTCATTGTTAATTATTATGATAGAAGCCATGCCAAAACCAGTTTCCATATTAACGTTAACTGTGTAAAAGAATGAAAAAAAGCAATTATACTAAGAATTGTAGAGTAAATTGAATTATATTAGTTTCTTGAAGTGTTTGTGTTTCATTCAAAAGAATGATTTGTGGAGGAATGAAGAGCATGTGACAAGAAAAGTCTGGGTAAAAAGAAAAGAGGCAGAGTAAAAAAATGTATAACGAGGATAGAACTCGTGAGATGACGGCTGATGGAGATGTCAGTTTGGAAGACTTCCTGCACAGACCCACAAATAAATATGGATATGGAGTAGGAAGATGATGATGAGCTCCAAAACTTCAATGCTAAACCCAATCCTCTAATAGGGATGTTGACTGGGGAAAAAAATGTATTTAGTCCGTCAGTCAGATAATAAAAAATGGTTCAGATAAAACGCATTAAAGTTGGGAAGTCACAAATCAGTATAAAATCTACCGGGACGTCATGCCACTTTTTAACTCAATGTATTACCCTAATCTTTTGATTACGTGATAAAAGAAAAAATACGTGTCCAATATTTTTTAATAATCTACCTGACAGACAAAACAAGTTTTTGAGTCAACATCCCTATGAATTACTATAAGGGGACTGTCCAAAAATAATTCCTATTCACTACGGAATGTTGTCATTTCATTGGTGGGATGATTCTAAATTTTATTAGGTATAATTATATTTTCATTAATTCCACTTTTTCCAAAGTTGATCCGATACACTAAAGTAAGGCCATTTTAATAGGTAACATTTGACAATTCATCAAAATTCAACAACGTAACTTTGTAACGCCGGGCATAAAATAAATTTTTTTTTCGTTTTGTTAGAACTGCACAATTGCTTAACTTTTTTCAATTACGATTACATATTTATTGTAATGATGACCGATACGAGTAATTTTACGATTTGCTTTCACTAAACTGACAATCGTCAAATGTTACCTATTAAAATGACCTTACTTTACTTCTTATTCCATACAATTTGTTAGCAAGAATATAAACTGTACCATGCTCAAACTGGAATGACATAAAACCAACTATTGCAAAAGCCACTAAAAGGGGACTTGCTTGATAGACAACACTTTTCGCATATATTAATTCAGCTAGTTTGGTGCGGTTTGTCTTGTCACTTTAATTGACTCGCCTGATATCAAACTCGACCAAATATATTTTTGACTAGCATAAGCATAGCACAGCGTATAATTTTCCCATTTCTGGGACTCAGTCTTCCGCTTTGTGATAGAGAACTTTGTATTTTTGATTGATAAGCGTAATTTGTTGCTTTGCTATTAACGGTTTTGGTTTAAAGGTCTCATTCCCAGGATAAAACTACGATATTACTATCTGGACTCTTAAACAATTTTTTTTTTTTATGAAGCATTCTTTATCATGAATCTTCTATCGCTTTTAAATAAACCAGAAAGTTATGTTGATTCGATGCGAGTGACAACCAACTTATTGAATCATCTTAGTCCCAAGGAAACATCGCTAGCTAATAGCTCACTTGGGTACTTCTTTAGTCACAGACAAATTGCATCCTAAATACAGTGTCCCATGAGGTACTATCCTATGTTATGTTTTTTTTTTATTGTCTTGACTAAAGAATTACCAAAGTGAGCTATTTTCGTTGTGACCGTGACAGAATAATTTATAGAGACAATTAGGTATTATATTTATGAACAGCCATCTTGCTAACAAACGATTATTTTCTAACAAAAGTTACTTTAATTTTTCCTGACCCTGAAACCGTAAACTGTCCTATGAAATATTAAAATAAAGAAATCTGTTCCTCATAAACAAATACCGATAACCAAACAAAAGCCCACAGATTGCGAATAAAACACCATTTTGATACCCTCCAAATGATTTAACCTGTCGACCTCCGAAAAACAAACACGAATACATAAACCAAGCATTTTATACTTACTGCAATAAGTAATAATTAACGTAAACAGGTATATATAGGTATACAAATTCAAAATGGCGTCGGTCTCGCCAACGTGTTCACGTTAATATTTTCTATCATGCAACTGTTTTTAGTATAGCTACCGATAGGTACCGACGAAACGTTATTAAACTACTCTTTGTCCATCCGTTCGCAGCATAATTCGATCAATACTCAACTAAGCCTCAATATTATGGACATGTGTGTAAAATTGCATTTTTCCAGGAAAAATGATGGTGGATATATTGGTTTTCATTTAATATTAATAAAGTGCTTTATGTAGAGTAGCATATTATATTTATTATTTTGCTACAGTGCGTACTTGCTATAATATAATTTTAAATCAAAATCAGCAATAAAAAATATTTATTAGCTTGTTAAGTAAAGGAAAACCTATAAATATGTAACCGGCACGTTTCCTCATTTTTTTTTTATAAACTATTTATATTCCCTATTCGCTGCTTATTCAGTTTGAATTAAAGTGGCACAGAACATATTTCAATTTAATTTACTTTAAATGCGGACGGAACAGAGAGCGGGCTGAGGTTATTTATATACTTTGAAATGGTAGTATGAGGCGAGCGTTTCGCAGACCAAAGCCTCATACTAACGGCAGACTAGTGCTGCGGCAGTCTCGCGACGCGCTTATTATTCGAATGTAAAATTCTTTATCGAACGCCCGTAATAGCGTTCCATTGAAATAGCTAGCGCAAATATAAAAATTTAAATATTTACGCCATATTTGATTTTGATTCCCGCGAATTTTTAGCTGTCAAATCTTTATTTTTTATTTTTTTATTTTGCTACTGCGGACTGTGATGTGTATTGTGCCAATGTCGTCGCGTTTATTTTTAGTGTTATTCTCATATTTTTTGCGAAATGAATTTAATGTTTGCCAGTGACAATAAATAGTGTTGAAATTTAAAAGAAAAAAATAGGTCTCTGTCTTTTAAAAGAATAATTTACCAGATAAGATCGTCGTGGTTTGATTGCAACTTTCCTTTCATTTTTGCCTATAGTGACGGTTTCATAAAGTCGTATTGCAGTGACACTGTGGCAAATGAAGTTTTTTACTATTATTTTTAAACAACATTTAAGTAACTGTGCTTCGTGCGATGAAAAAGAAAATGAGTAAGTTTTATGTTTAATTAATCATGTGAGTTGTGAGCTCTTTATTGTGGGAATTGAATTGTTAAGTTTTACATAACTTATACTGTTAAATGAAAGAATAATCAGTTAACTACAATTTTCCTCGTCCATGAATCTGGAACATACTCTACCTACCTACTATCTACTTTTGATATATTTAATAAATACCTACCTAATATATTTACCAAATGATATCAATGTTTAGACTTACAGATTATACAAACATTATTTGTGTCAGTTGTATTATTGGGAGCATATTTATACTTAGGTAAGTCATTGAATGCATTTATTTGATAATGCGAGCTGCGGGCTGACTCTCCCTCCTCTCTCCTACGTCCTCCTGCCACCTACAAAAGGGCTAATTTCAGACATTCCCTCGCTCTGGCAGAACACTGAAAATATTTCTAGACTAGGTATATCTTTTTAGCTCCTCAATTTACCTCGTTTAATTGGATAACTGTTAAAATATTTGATCAAATTTCTACAGAACACCTTCCTTTGTTATAAAATATCTTAATGCAGAAATAAAAAGAAAATGCTTTGTGTTTTATATTCTCACACTACACTCAATAAGAAAAACCGTTATGTTGCTAGCATTCATCCAGATTGCGTTTTGTTAGAAGAACTAGAAGTATGATATTTTTAACGTCTTACTTTACGAGTCATAAATGGCCCCAGTTAACTAGGACTGCATTTGACATTTTATAGCTTATAACTTCTTATGAACGTAAGTAGATAACAGCTAACTAATCACTTCCAGTTATTTGTACTGACTTTGTTTAAAATGCCAGTGTATATACTCTCAAGTCGTGTAATGGAGTTCTTATCACACAGTGTTCCAAATTAATTACTTCAAGGTCCACTGCTGGTTCAATGACCACTTCAGTTAATACGGTGTATGAGACATCAGAAAAATCAAGACAAATTCAAAGTATAAATAAAAAAATAATCTTGCTGGAATATAAGTACCTAGCTACTAACCTTAATCAATAAAACTCTATTTTCAAACTTCAATCTGGGAAATTAAATGAAATAAAATTGTTTATTCTGTAAATAGGATATTGGAATCACTTTTACAAGTAATTTTTAGGGTGCCTAGTAAACAAGGAACCCTTATAGTTTCGCCATGTCCGTCTGTCCGTCCGTCTGTCTGTCTGTCTGCGGCTTAGCTCAGAGACTTTTTGTAGGTACTAGATAACTGTAATTTAGCATAGGAATACATATTAATCAATCCAACAATGGTAAATTAAAATCATGATAAATATTTTTTTTTTTCCATTTAATACTAAATTGATTCACGATTACTACTTACTATTTACGTCTTCAAAATTTGTAGCTTGTCTATCTACCTTTAAAATTGAGGAAGTATCGTCAGCAAATAACACCATTTGTGGTTGATTTTTTAACAAATGGAGTAGATCGTTAATATACACTAAAAAGAGGAATGGACCCAATATCGAGCCTAGAGGCACACCCATTTTTACTTTTAAACCTATTGAATGAATACCGTTTATTTGAACTTGCTGTAAAATTATGTGAAATTGTGAGTTTGTGAAACCCATTTTTGGATTCAGGGATCCGTATGCGAAATATTAAGCTTTAAAGTGCAAATTTTTGAAAGAGTCGAGTGTCTCCCCACCGTCTGGCAGCTAAATGGTTGGTTTTGGATATGTGAAAAAATTAACGGCAGTATTATATAACGATATTAAATCGACCAAGTTACATGACTGACCAGTAATGTTGAAAAAGTCATAAAAAATATAAAATTGTAGCGCAAACTGAAACTTATGTGTGCGCATTACAGTTGCTTTTCCCAGCACTCGTGTTTGTTTACATGTTTGGCAAATAAATTGCAAACGCAGATTAGATTAGTGTCTGAAATGGTGTGGTAAGTAAAAAACGCAGCTTGATAGACGAAATTGGTTAAGTATATACTTACTTGCGTTTAATTTATTATTGATTGCGCAAAACCCAGGGGGTAGAGAAGCCTTGAAGAGGCTCATTTGTACTGAATTTATTAACGGGAAATATGTCAAGAACTTCACTAAAGTAGTTATCCAATGATTGTCGTAAATATAATAGTTCTATTTAATTGCTTACCGTCCCTTTTCCAATATCCCTGGCTATGATTGCCTGATTGGCTTGTTAGTCGTTCCCTTACGATAATGTACTAAATTTTATACAATCATTTAAAAAGGCACGATAGACAATAATTAGATATGTTTCACCCTACGGAAAACCCTTAAAAGGAAGTCTGTAATTTCTCTGTACATCTGTGTGTGGCGGTTGTTATAAACCTATAAGTATAGCTTCTATGACAATTTGCTGTAATGCAACATTATCTAGGATTCTAGGCTATCTAGTGGTTGGTATACTGAATATAATAGGCACGACTAACACCTCTATTTCAATAGCTATTGTAAAACTCAAGATCGTTATGTTGAATTACGATTACCATTCATGTTCGGGAAACATTATTTTGGAATTAAGAAAAACAACATGCATACATTTAAGATCGAGAGAAGCTAGTCAATGTTTTTCTAAGCAATTAAAGAATAGTTTCAAAATGATTAATTTCAAAATGGAAACATGAAGATTCTAATATAGGTAATACAGCGAACATTATTTCGAGTAGTGAGCGTTAAATGGAAATTGTGACTGCAGATCTAGTTTTACTGTTAAATACGAGTACAATTCTGTATCTGAAATCTGAAGATGTTACTAGAAATTTAATTATATCAAAGATTCAAAGTAGATTGGGAAGTAAAAGTACATTCAGAAGGAACTGTTTATGAAAAGGACACTATTGTAGAGGATACCATTCAATTGCAAAAAACGCTAAATGTATCGTACAGTCTGTATAAAAAAAATACCATTAAAATTGGCCCAAAATCACTAGAATAGGTAATAGGTAATACGGGCTGGTTTCCGCAACTCGACGACGACTACGAATCACTAGAAAATAAAATATTTCTTTATTTTTTAATAGTTTGCTCGTATTATTATTTAAAAACCTTTACGCAAGAATGGTCAGACTCTATCAAAGGCTGAAATTAATTATGACGGCAAAATAAATTACAAGAAAACGTTTCATAAAAAGTATAAAAACCATCTCTGTGTAATTTAAATTAAATTCTCTTCGGGGTTAGAGAATAGAACCACGTTGGTTTTCGAAGCTTCCGTTTATCAACTAGCTGCTGCATATTTATTTTTAATATAATCAGATGCATATACAGTGTGATTTGTGAGTCTTCATAATGTGCACATATTGAAATAAGGGAAACTACGCTTAATTTTATCGACGAAAAAAAAACTAATGAGATTTCTACCTGCTAAAGTGTGGTAGCTGTGTGCAAGGCCTTTAACAGTTGGTAGAAAATGTTGTGATTGACATATAAACGTGGTATTTTTACTTTTAGAAAGCTAATAAATACGATGTGTCTAATTTAAAGTAATAAAAAAGGCTAGGTTACGCTTTTATTGACAAATTTAACTATGATTGTAAAAAATTATGAAAAAATACCAGATTTTTATTTAAAAAAAACACCTTATTTCTCAATTGAGGGCGATTTTTTAAATTATTTTTTATTTTAGGAGGACTCTTTGTTATATCTAATTATTGCTCATCTGCTAAAATCCATCAAGCCGTTTAGGCTACAGAGCGTGCCAAAGAAACATACATATATGGACATAGGTACCTTCTGGGGCAGTCGGGTAAATATCGCAGAATTTTAGTCTCTTAAATCGAATATTTGTTTTCCTATATAGAATTTCCTCGCGTCTTCCAGATCTTTCGCTAACTCTTTCTAGTTGTTTTTATCTTCACGCTGATCTACAAAATGGCTGTGTGTTGCAATAGTTTCTCTATCCTTGCCAACACTTTGCCTATGTAATAGATAGCAGTTTCTAGCTTATCGTATGTCATTTTAATGATGATTCGTACAACATCAGCTTCTGCTTACTCCGTAGACGTACTATAGCACTGTTATTTAAATCACCTTCTAAATATATTTTTGATGACTTGGTTTATTTCCCGTGTAGAATCGTTAAAAATCCAATCAATCGTTTTTTCTCTGTATCGAACTGCCAGACAAATAGCGGAATTAATAGCTTTATATTGTTGCTCAGAAAGCTATATTGTGTTTTAACCGCAACACATTATGTAGTCATGCCAAAGTAAATTGATGTTGGTATTATAAAATATGTAAGTATTAGAGTTCATCATGTCATTGGTTGGAAGTGCTTTTACGTCGAAGACTATATTAACAAAACTTATTGCATATATAATGTCATAGAAGAGGAAAACTACAAGGGAAGATGCGTTTTAAAATTATTTTAACCTTATGCACATTGATTTTCCAAATGTTTTTTTTTTCTGTTTCTATGAATCAAAGAACCACCACTGCTTATACGACGACTGACATTTGATTTATTTTACCATAATTAAACAATAAATAAAAATATTGATTACGTAATGCTTAAACAAAAGACATTTACGACAGTAATTGCAGAATGATACTGCTAATTTTGAAGAAAAAAATACTTTTTTCAATAACCTTATAGCAGCTGCTGTTTTCACAACCCAACTATTTGTTCAATGTAGTCAATATCAGAACCGTAACCAATCTATACAATACAGATATACAAAATACGTAATGTTATTTATTCACATACAATACAGGGTGGCAGTTACATCGGGGTATTCGTATGGTCCGTTTCGAGGAATACTTTTTGGTGTGCTTCATTTGGTCAGTTCCAAAGTCGGTGCGCTTCGAGGAATACCCCGGTACATAGGCGCGCCAACTGTAACCATGAATTCAGCAAAAACCTAATAAGTCAACTTCAATTCTGCTTTCTAAACCAACGGCTTCAATGATAAAAAAACATGTCATCATATTATTCATTGATTTTAGCAAAGCCTTTGACACCCTCATGCATGATACTCTTATAGATAAGCTCGATAATACAGGGGTTCGAGGTCCAATATTAAACTTGAGCTAAGAATATCTAAAAAACAGAACATGCCGTGTAAAAATCTGCAATGAACTCATTGACGAAGTTGTAGTAGATACAGGAACAGCACAAGGCTCAGTTATAGGACCCTTGCATTATTTTGCCTACGTCAATGACATGGAGAATGTTATAAGCAATAGGGATGATACCTAGGTAAAAAAAAAAAGTTTAGTTCGTCAGTCAGATAATAAAAAAATATTAGACTTGCTTTATCATATTAATAAAACGCATTAAAGTTGGGGAGTAGGGGTCGCTACGTCACAGGTATTATAATCTACATACTTGTGACGTCATGACACATTTTAACTCAATGTGTCGCCGTATCCTTGGTTTACGTCAAAAAAGAAAAAATATGTGTCGTAATATTTTTTAATTATCTAGCTGACATGACGGACAAAAAAATACATTTTTTGTCATCATCCCTAGTGTTTAGTCTATCAGTACGCGGACGACACCTGTCTGATAAAGACTTATCTAAGGTTGAACAATCGATTGATTTGATTATTTGTCCAAGTGGTCTCATGATGCTGGACTGGAGCTTAATACTAGTAAAACGAAGAATATCCACGTTCGGTCCGATCACTTACTCAACTCTGACAAGTCTGTTAAAATAATTGTGCACGCTCACCAATGTTTACATGAAGCGTAATTATCTAGGCTTGGTTGCAAATGTGAACCACTAGAACAGGTTACCAGCTACAAATTAAATTTATAGGGTTTAGTCGTTGATGACAGATTTAATTGGGGCTCAAAATTCAAAATTCAAAAGTCATTTATTCAAACTAGGCTGAGAATCAGCACTTTTCGAACGTCAAAATTACATAAGACTGTCCCCCAAAACGCCCACCCTTCACCACTTCCTAGTGCTTTTGCTGGGAAGAAGAAGTGGCGCAACAAACTCCCCAGCAGCACAGCTGTCTGTTCAGTTAGAAAAAAAAAATAATGATTCTATACAACAGTATGCAAGACAATTTACAATATGCAAAAAATAATTTAAATTAAATAGCTATAATTAATAGCCATATGACAGCTAGCACACGCCAATATACCAACCAAAAGCATCGAGAACCACACTCAAGCAGAAATAAAAATAACTAAAAGTAAACAATATCTAAAAAAAAAAAGAAAAAGCCTCCAGGCCTAAAGGGCGTGCCCGCTTACATATAGCTGTAACTAGAAGTTACAATTGATAAACTAGGACCATCGAGGTAAAATAAATAATTGTCGAGGTCGCTAGCTAACCACATATTGCAATACAACTCATAAAAAAAAACATTGTAATGAGTAGATTATGTCAGCACTAAATTAAAATAAAATTAAAATAAATTGACTTATAAAGTAAAATTATAAACAATTATATAAACTCATATAACCTGTCAGTAGGTAAACTAATTCTGGAGAAAGAACATTTAAACATTGTCTTGAGTTAATCACAGCGACCATCTATTCTTATCATTTAAGTAGTCGTTGATAGAATAGTATGCCTTTGAACAAAGGTTGGACTTTAATTTAGTTTTAAACGCTATCACATGACTCTATTTACTGATGAACTACGAGCAATGCTATTTTAACCATAAATTATAATATTTCGGATTGCGTTTCAACATCCGGATAAACCTATTGAGGCTTTTGTGATGTCTGTTTATATTTTGTTTTGTTCCTTAATTAATAAACAATAAAAAAGCTGTAAGTATCATACAAAAGTGCAATATCTATGCGGTCAAAATGTATGGGACAGCAATTTTTTTTTTAAATAACTGACGAAAAATTGAAATTAGTCCAGAATTGTGTACTTACTGAATCCATGGTATCAGGGGCCCAAGTCTGCTATTTTTATAAATTCGTCCCATTGTCATTTTGCTAAAAGTTCGTAATCTGCTAAATTCATAATGGTCGATCATTGATTGACCATTGTATTCCACAAACACGATACCTACTCGTAACGAATTAAAAGAAATGACTGCACAATGACGTTCTCATGGTAGGTCACTGATCAAAGGAACTGTCAAAATTTTTGCAGTTTACCGCCAAAGTTAGTCATTCATTTTTCATTATGTACGAGATTACCATGCCATTTCTTTCAATGGAGTGTCAGTGGCTGACCATTGGAAAGTCCTAATGACGCCAATATGTTAGTAGATTACCAAACTTGTCAAAATCAACTATTACGAAATCAATGATAGGCCATTCTGACACTATTGGAATAGCAGACTTGAGGCCCAGGTTGCACTTCGTTGTTTCTGCCACCCTTTTTTTTTTTTGGGTGGGAAATCATCAAAATTAAATGACTTCTCCCGCTCTGGGTGCAGTGGGAGGGTGTGTCAGACTCTTACTGACTAAAACCCACCCGTGTTCCTTCTGTTGCCACGGTATCCCTTTCGGACTTTCCCGCAACCCCGGCAGGCAATGGTCTCATCGGACCCCTTCATTCGCTGACATCTCTTTGAGGCGCGCGTGGAACACAACGCGCCGTCGACCCGGGCCTGGTCCTTACCGGACGGCGAGCTAGTTTCTGCCACCCTGAGTGTATAATAAAGCTGAAGAGTTTGTTTGTTTGTTTTAACGCGCTAATCTCCGGAACTTTCAGACGGATCTGTTTGTATTTGATAGCCCAATCCTTGAGGAAGGTTATAGGCTATTTAATTAACATCACGCTAAGACCCTTAGGAGCCAAGCGAAAAGAAAAAAAGTAAGATCGCTAAGCGAAACTGAAGTAGGTGTAATAGCGCGGGCGGGCGATGAATTCGAACAAGTGCGTCGCGTCGGGGGAACAAGAAATTTCACGCGAAAGAAGTCGCAGGAAAAAATATTCAGTGATAACGAAAATAATTTTTGTAGCGATAGGAACAAGTATTATTTGTGTACGTTGTGCGGTTCGTTTCTTGATTAGGTAGCATGACGCGGAATCGGGCGCCATTTTGTTAATTCATATTTAGAATGTCTCAAACTTAATAGAATTTTGTGAATTTGGTTAGCTTATCTAATTAATTTTAATAATATTTTTATAAACATTATGAAGTTGTTAACTGAATGAATTTATGTTTTAATTTTTGTTTGTGTTGTCTTTGGTCACTGGCCAGGGCCAAGATGAAATTGTCAAACTTCTACTGCATGAATACGAGGCTTTTGGCTTTTTTGTATGTGTTTATATCATTTTGTTTTAATGTGAGTTTTGTTTATGCAGACTAAACTGTTTTTGTTTCTTTTACCTCGTTTTTGACGGTGGACGCAGTGGGTGACGATTGGATTTTTGCACTATGGGTTTCTTTTTCAATTCCTGCATGATACAAATACTTTTAATAGTGGCCTACAGTAATTGTATAGGATGCATGAGATTTATGTCGGTACCTAAACGCACCCAGGAGACACGAGAAATACTTTAGACCCAACCAAGTATCAAGTATTATTTTCTACTAACTACTGCCCGCGGCTTCTCCTCCCTTATTTCATATAAATTTAGCTATCTGCCAGTGAAACTCCCGTCAAAATTGGCCCAGCCTTTTCAGAGATTAGCCGGCACAAACAAACAGACAAAAACTTTATTTTTTATTTTTATAAGTACCGTATACCTACATATGCATTTAGTAAAACGCTGATATTTTGATATTACAAATATACACTTCAATTTTATTTATTTGTATAGAAGAAGAAATATTCTCTTTTACATCAGCTACACAAACCGGAATCCTTTTTACTAAGATAATTCCGTAAATATCCGTACGTAAAATACGCGCTTTGACGTAGAGTTGCGGAAACCAGCCCGTAATTACCTATTACCTACCTACTATAATAATTACAATATTTCTCAAAGCTTAAATTTTCCAAGAATATTTCCCATCCTATATTAGAAAGAGATTCGCAGACGTCCTTCAAGCACTCGACGTGAAGGGCTAGTGGTGCTGATGTTACAAGTGCATTCGTACGCCGAGATGATTCCTCGAAAAGTATACACTTTAATGTAAAGACTTGAACTTTATAAACGTAACATAAAAACAACATCACTGCTTTGAATCCCGAAGGGTTAGGCAAAGGTGTACCTACCCATAGTACACACATATTTCGCGAGTTATGTCCCATGCACTGGGACGAGTCTATCGCCTTCAACCGGGCACAAATCCAGACTCCGGCTGCTACTGAGAAAGTCTTGACACAATAATCCAATACCTTAACACTTTAACATAAAGGCTTGATTTTATTAACGTTTCATAAATATTATCCTTCCTTGTTGGTTACATAATGCTGTAGGAGTGTAACAGCAATTTATGTACCTAACACCATTTTCGTTTTAAAAACGTTTATGAATTCGGTAGTACAGACTTGGAATAAACTTAAAACAAAAAGGCGCATTACATCAGAAACATTAGAAAAGGTAGGTATTAGGTACTGTATTAGTGCGACATGCAGTTCAATAAAGAACTTACATGACATGAACTGAATTTGACAGGTTTTTGACAGTTCCCTTTGCGAGCATTGCCGCCATTTCACTCACAAAAGATGTTTGCCGAACTATCTATTAGATCCTCTACGCGCCATTTTGAGCATCGTCGCGCGTCTTGTCATTGCTGCTGCAGGCATTATCTGTGCCGATAGCAATGAAATAAATGTCCAGCGGTTTCAGCCGAACTCGTTTTGTCGTTGGACTGTTCAAATATTTTGAAGTCAGTCTTTTAATTATTGATGCAGTTGATTTTAGACACCAACACAGTCCTTGGTCATGAATAATGATACTTACATCAGAAATCGCGATAGAAAAACTGATCCATACATTTATGGTCACTTAAAACGACAAAATGTATGCAGCAGCTTATTTTTTTTTTTGCGATTTCAGGATTGGCCCCGTGTAGGTATTAGTGTTTCATAATAATGAGTTCAGTGACCACTTTTCCGGTTTTCAGTTATTTCAATTACACCTTGGATGTATGAAAATATACGGACCATATTGTACACTGCTACAAGGATTTCTTGGCGCTCGAATGACGTTGACAGGGGGGCGCTGTTGGCAACCATTTGTGCAATAGTGTTGTCAAATGTATTGAAAAACAAGATGGAGGCGTTAGTTTCGATTTTGGCCACGGGCCAAAAGACCCTTTGAGAGCTTTATGTCTCCTTCATGATATTTTGGAACGGTTTTGCCAGACGAAACAATTCATCGTAATAGAGTTTACAATATTACATCACCGTCTCAATGCTAAAGAAATCTATTTACGTTCTTAGTTTACACAAGTCGTTAAAACAATTTGTTATCAAATAAACTAATTACCAATTCGTTATTGTCTTTGGAAATGACAATACGCCATTTTGGCATGACGATAAAATAAATAAAAGTTTTTAATATTTTACATGTACGACCTCTGCGAAGGTTGGGTTATTCTTAATGATTTCCGTTAGGTAGGTACGTAGCTTTATAGCAGTTTATTTTTTTAATATCTTTTTTTGGTTGTTTTAATATTTTGTCTGTTGTTTTTTTTTATTGGTGTAAATCACAGTAGGTACTGTACGTATCGTAATTTTTTTGTCAGTATATGCAATCAATTTTCTTTCGAAAAAAAAATTATTTTTTATTTCACATCTGAGTCAACACAAATGTTTCCAACTTACGCTGACTGGACGCGTATGATTTTTGACGAAAACACACGTCCGCGCCCTTTTGCTTGCACTGCAGCCCCCGAAAATAAGTCGGTCAAGGTGAAGTGGCTCGATCGACGTATTATTTCTATAACAGGCTTAGAATCTGATATGTAACCACGTCAAAGCTTTCCGGATACAACCTGTACAAGACAGTCACGTCGCCAAAAGAATGAGTACCAGCTATTCGAGAATCTAACTACATATTTAACTTATTAGCTTGTCAGCAAGATTGTTAGCAGGGCTGAATGGCAGGCAGACTTGACATTTATACATAAATAACTAGCTTTTGCCAGCGGCTTCGCTTGCGTGATATCTTTATAAATGATAGCCTATGTTACTCAGAGATAATATAACATTCTAATGGTGAAAGATTTTTTTAAATCGGTCCAGTAGTTTTTGAGTTACAAACAAAAATAAGTAAGTACGAATCTTTTCTCTTTATCTTTTTTTTGTGTTTAGAAGTGTAGATTAGTGTAGATCCTATGGACTGCCTCGTTAATATAGCAAAATGTCGCAAGCGAGGCTGCTAACCTTGGAGCCCTTGGTTATACCCCCAGCACGCGTAGCATGTCATCCATAGAAACGGGTTTTCTACAGGTTTTGTCGACGGAAGAATAGACAAAATGACAGATTATAATTGTTTACCAGTCTATTCTTCTGTCGACAAAACCCATTTCTTTGTGGTCATGCTAAGCGTGCTGGTCTAGCAAAGTAGGTATGTTTCTCAGTAGCACTGTAGCAGCCAGTGGAGTCTTAAATCGTGCCCGGTTTGTGGCAATGTACTAGCCCCCGATTACATGGGACTTAAACACAACTGGCGAAATGTGGGTGTACTATAAATATCATACCGAAAGTCATTCACTCAAAAAAACTTAATTTTAAATAAAACTATTAGGTAAACATTACTTTGATATTACATAGATATTCATTATTTCACAACGGGCTTTCTTGGGCTACTAGGTTCCTAAGATGGCCCATTGACTATGTTTTAAAACAGTTTTTTTTTCTATTGCGATCGTAAATTTTTTTTTTTGTTTGTTTAAAATATTCAATTAACAGTGATTTATAATTAAGTGGGCCTTATACGGTGCCTTTACCTCACATAAGTTTGTCGATAAATCTTCCTTAAACATCATCCGAAGTTGCTATTTAAATAAAACTTTGAAACAAGAGTAATTCTTTTTAATTAAATAATTCAACGAATATGCAAAACAGATTATTATGCAAACCGAATCATGTCCGACATGTTGTTTCTGTTAAGACTGGTTTTACCGTTTCGTGGTAAATGTTCCAGTTTTGGATAATTAAATTATTTTATTTTTATAATTATTACAATTTCATTGTTATTAAAATGGTGTACTTATTGAATGTAAAGTATTTCGATACGTAGAAGCTACAGGATAAATTATACACTGAGCAATCCAGAAATTTTATAAGATTAAGACTACGTAAAATGGTTTTTCGATGTTCTTTTTATTCTATCCTCATTCAAAACACCTTTATTTTTAAACAAGGTCTATACCTAGTTACCTCCTTTGCAGTGTCTATGCTATATTATTATAAATAACAATTACAGCTCGCACAGTTAAAATACCTAACTAAAAGCCCATACATAGAATCCAAAATGATCTGAATCCAAAATGTTCCAATATTCAAATAACCTACATCAGACCGATCAAAGTTTTTTATAACCATAAACTAAATGGATCATGGAACAAGATTTTGATGCCAATACTTATTTGCGGAGGGTGATTCACATTTCACAAAACCAGTGTTGACCAATCAAAAATTAAAAGTAAAATGATTTAAGTATTTCATTATAGTGACAAGATTACTGAGTAATAAATATAATTTTTATTTTTTTATACTTAAATTTTATTTTTACAAATGCTTTGCTCTCTGAGATGACACATGACACCGAATATAATTATTTAACCTTTAAATCTTAATATACAATTTAACACTAAATTAAAAACTAACTGACTATACAAATAGGTAAGAAAATAACATTAAAAGAAGAGCTCATTGGGCATCAAAAAATTCGTCCGCTTCGCTGTCAGCGGGAAAAGTGCCCAAAAGGCTGGCAGCATTGCCACGTTGGATGGCAATACTGATTCTTTGTCCTAAGACTTGGCCAGCCCTCTGGTCAAGTGAAGAGTCGACCAACCGCTTGGCGATGTCCCGAATATACTTAAATTAATTATTAAAAAAATACTTAGGTAAGTACTTAGGTGTTGTGTTTAGTATCTACAGAAATGAAAGTGGTTTTTACTGTTTATAACTAAAGGAAAAAATATCAAATATTATGCGGTTTTATTGCAATAAAGCGTTTTTGTTCCACACACAGGTATTATACGCGCGCGTTATACAAAATCAAAAAAGTCGTAGATACTACAATTTGTAACATAAATTGTGGTCTTAAATTGTCAAATGAACTAGGACAGATTATAAATAGTATTGTAAAGATAAATTAGTTGTTAAACTGATTGAGTTATGTTATGAAGCCAACGTGAATACTCGTAGGTCGGTGATTCAACGCTCAAGTGTCGTGCGATCGGTCAGGGACGTTCGCGTTCAAACTAACGGATTTAGTTCACTTGTAAAGAGATTTGATCTGCATTTTTATTATACAGCGTGCATTGGGAGAATTTTAATGTGTATTTTTTCGTTTTTCTGGGGATCGCCACACTTTTTTTTTTATAATTGTCAAAATAACAATTACTTTTTTATTCTCCTAATATATTTTCTTTTTTGTTCGTGTTCGAATAACAGATTTCGTCCACTTTTACATGAGATTTGGCATGCATGTTTCAATGGGTATTTTTTTTTTCTTATAATATTGCCATAACAAAAAAACAAGACATAAATTAAATATAATACTATTTATTTTTGCTTAAAAAAATTAAATTATTTATCCGGTCACTTGGAAGTTGGAATAGATAAATAATTCACCTTTTTAAAATATAGGTATAAAAAAAATTAAACAATTTATCTAGAGAACGCCTAGCAATAGGTATAAAAATGATTCATGAGTTCTTATTTTGGAGATATATAGGTACAAGTGTTTCCACTGTTTCGAGTCATCTGAGTCATGGTTTTTGAATGTCACTGCCTCGCCTTTAGTGTGATGTTTCAAATATTTTTATCGCTTACAAAAATTGCGTCTAATACCGACTACTATAATACTCATCATAAAGGACAAGTACTTATAAATATAAACAAGTTTTAGTGTAGGACCAACTCTGAACTATAGAAAAAAGCGTTGGTTTCATATGTATAAACATGAAATTTCATGGAAAGGTCCATGAAAATCCACAGCCGTTTTGTTTTGCAATTACAGAATTGGTCCTTTAGTAAAAATGTATCTTATTCAAGATCACTTCCCCCCTTGTTACTCCGCACCTGGCATCCAGTAAAGTTTTAAAAGTGAGCCAGTATACTTACTAGGTACTAGACCGATAGATTTACTATTAATGAGAAACAAATCACATCTCCAGCGTCAGTTAAGCAACCCAAACTAATTATAAGCTTACATTTCACAAGACGCCCACAGTTAACCTTCGCGATGTCGCTTACGTTACCAACGATGATGTTAAGCCCTTTTGACAAACAGTTTTTTGTTGTTAAATACATAAATTCCTATTTAAATAAAATATTTTTTTGAAGTTATGTAAGATGTAAATCTTTTTATTATGTCAATTTTTTTTTCTTGAAATCTTAATGTGCACAACCTCTTCAAACTAACAGTACGCTTACCATCACAATATATATATTTATTTTTTTTCAATAAAGAAATGTACGTATTATACAAGGTGGGGCAAAAGTAATGTCGCAATGTGAATGTGCCATAATTTTTGCAAATGGCGTCATATTTAGTTGTGCTTTGACATTTTGATAATAGACAGATGAAGAATTAGTTGACAATGTAATGGAGCCCTACACACGGCTCAGAGTCAGGAGCCTCAGGCAAAGACGGAGATTTTGAAACACAAATTTCTGGGCTGTATAATCTCTCGTTCAGGCGATTTGATCTGGCTAGCCAAATCGCCAGTTCTGACAGTGCCAGAATTCTTCCTTTGGGGCTTTTTAAAATCTCGCGTTTGCCAACATAATCCACAACCTTGCAAGTCTTGAAAGCCAACATTAAACAAAGAAATCATCAAAATGCCGTAAAACGAGCAGAAATGTGGATCAACTCAGAAGGTGGTAATTTAACCGTTTTTTTTTTTTTTGTTTTTACATAATGTCATAAATTTTACACCTTTAAATAATATTTCCGTGAAAAAACAGGACCCATTTTTTTTAATTTACTTATGACAGCAAATTCATATTATGACATTACTTTTGCCCCATCCTGTATAGGTAATTATAGCTTGTTTAATTTTCCATATTTTTTTTCAAAGTCAAAGTCAAATAATTTATTTCATTTAAGCACAAAAAAGGCACTTATGAACGTCAACATTTACAAAAAAAAGATATAATAATTGATTCTAGTCGCCCATTCCAAAAGGTCGTTTTCGTTTTTTTCTACCACTAGTAGCTTTTTACTTTTTCTACCACTAGTGCGACACACCACTTTGCCTACGTGTGTTTAATTAAGTTATGAAGTGGAAAAACGTATACAGAGTGACCTATTAAAATCTGTAGGTAGCTCCAATGTAAATAAATATTACAGCTAACACAGACATTACATTAATGCTGCGAATCTTGAGTTAAATCCCAACACCTATAGATTACCATTCTAGTAAAATTAGGGTAGGCCAAAATTTCAGTCAGTGTATATTTTCGGCGTTGTAGCTAGTTCCGGACTTCTGATATTATTCAGAAGCAATTTGCAAGGATGCAACTGGGTCGAGCCCATGAGCCGACATCGCATCGGTCAAAAAAATGCATTAACTAATGCACGTTTTGTAACGTCTATGTGCGCGTTTGGTCTATTTTAGCTACTTCCACAGTATTATGGCGTATGGTATTTTACTGTGCGGTCGGGCTGCTGACATTGAATCCATCTTTATTTTTACAAAAGTAAGCTGTCAGAGCCATTTATAATCTACGTCGTTGCTAATCTCTCAGGGAACTATTAAAAAAGATTATTTTTATGACGGTACCTTGTTAATTCATTTAAGAAAATAGGTATTATGTGTGTGAGAAAAAATCTAAGTAGGTATATCTTTTATGGAAAATCAAACTGGTTACTAATTTAATTGTATAATATTATTTTTTATAACATTGATTTTACATTCTGTGATTACCTACTTGAACCACACACTGACTTATTAGTATTACCTCCTTGTTAAAATGTTAGGAATATCGTATAATTTTACAATGTTTGTAAAGATCTGAGCATCATCTATCACATAATTAATTTATCTGTCATTGCCTCATTTTTCATTATTTTTGCCTATCTTATTCTAGGTGCATCGTCTTCGCACTATAATTATATAATTAATGTATACATGAAAACATTTTAAAGGAGTAACGGTGGAGTTTCTTGTCCATTCTTCTCCATACGAAAACTACCTTTTGGAAGAGGCGACTAGAATCAATTCTTGTTGTAAATTTTGACGTTCAAAAGTGCCTTCTAAGTGCCTAATTGAAAAAAATTATTTGACTTAGACTTATGTGTGGCATTAAAGTTATGATGCGGGGATATGATTATTTTTAGAGAATAAGATCAGAAAGTGCATTTTGTACAAGGAAACTAATAAAACTAAACATTTTTCTATGAAGTAACGATGTCATTATTAATGTTTTCGGGAACGCTTAAAATACGGTTAAATTCTCGGTTCGATTCTACGGTAAAATCTTGTGTAAAAACGCTAAGTACCTACTTATAAAAATATAATATGTCTGTAGGTAATATGTAAAACAAAGTCAATTGTTTCATAGCGTTCCACAAAATATCATAGTGGAACGGTATAAAACTGCGATACGCATTTTTTTACAAAACAATCGAATGGCCTAATTTATAAGAAAACCGTGCTACCAACTGCACTTACCTACTTACCTAATTTATGTGAAATCTCGCGCTAGCTATAATAGCGATCAGCCAAGGTCATACTTAACGGTCATTCTTTTAAACAAAGCATCGTAAAATCAACTATTTTCGATATAATCGAGTGAAATACCGATTTCATTTTATCAAATTACTTTGTTAATAGATAAGTTGGTAAAACCTATATCAATCCTGCGATAGTAGCCGATAGCAGTGCCAACATAACGCAAACACACCTGCTTTTGTTATGTAATGTTGCACCCACTGCGCACGGTGCTGACAACTGTCTGTTTTGTATTTGATTGAATTTGGAGTTCGACGATTAAAATGGCGGCTGGTTATCGGCAGGAAAATATTGGGTCACCACCTATAAATTGGCGTTTGTTTCTCACAAATAGAGAACCTCGTCACTTCTATGATTTAAAATACCTATTCATCAATTGCTTGATATTATAATCGAATAATGACCATCATAGACAACTACCAGTAGTAAAAAAACCTTATTACTTAAAGTTTTCTAAACATAAAAAATACCTTAAAAATGACTCCTCTTTTTGTTAGCAGAAATGACCACTATTTGTTTTAAAACTTAGCCAAAACTTATTTTTGTCGCTTAATCTAAGTGGCATAGGTACGTTATCTTAGTTTTAAAACATTAGAGCATAAAAGTTTTAAAATATTAGTGTTCATGGTTGTTAAATAAATTAAGAAAATGTTAGTAATAATAATAATAATGCAACTTCTTTAAAAAAAAATACGTGATTTTTTCTTTGATTAAGTTTCATGCTTAAAATGAATAGGGATTTAATTTTACAAAAGAAAATACTTAGGTAAGTACTTACGTTTTTTTTTTTTCGGAAATTGGAGAGGGTTTACTTATATATTTTTTCGGATTATTCCTGGGCTTAGTGGTTGATCCGCACGAATTTACTCCCCCGAAACGGGCGAATGGACGCAATTTGCACATTTTGAATTTTACGCAATAAAGCTAGTGTAGGTACTTTTTTCTTAAGTTTATTGTCAATTCCCTAATACGTATTTCTGGAGTTGTCGATTTGCCCAAAAATAAATTAATTTCGTGTGAATCGCCTCAAGAAAAAATAATATTAATTAAAAGTGTTGATTCGCCCGTTTCGGGCGCTTAAATTCGTGCGAATAAACCAATAAACCTAAACCGCCTCTATCGATGTTATGAGTTAATAATTACTGTAATTATTTATTTTTTGACTACACTATTTTATTGATATAAGTATATTATTTTTAAGCAAAATGCATGAGAAAAACATAAATAAAATAATGTCGAGTTGTTTTAAGAATTAAAATGTTCTTCACACATTACTTTTGTCGGCAAAGTCCTTCAAAACTTGCCGCTTGTTAACGAAAAATATCCAAATACAAATGTTAATTTGCTGTGAAAAACCTAAAAAATCTTAGGTAGGTATCTATATCTTTATTTTTTTATTGAAAAACCGATATTAGTGGCATAGAAAACCTGATTCTCTAGGTTTACTTAAGATTTACCAGTCACGTAAAAAATTTGTCCTATTTTCTGAGCCAAATTATCCTTTTAACCTCTTATAAACTCTTCCTGAGCCAGGATTTTATTACCTACTTATAAAATAATAAGCATATATTATATTCCTAACTTTATGCAATATTGTGATAAATTCTTCATTGATAGTATTTTTTCATAACTGTCACGGGTCTCAGCTCCCCATGGGTAAAATTCACGCCTACTTAAAGAAAAAACGCATACTTACAGACTCAATCGCTTCATACAAAACAATATTGTAGCTACGTACATTAATGTTTATCACGGCCTTCAACTTGACTCGTCCGGCCAACAAGCGACCTCGCTTGCTTTCTGACTTTTAAATGTTTTGCCTTATCGAATTATCGTTATGGTGAGGTATCTTGGAGCTGTTTTATTTTCGTGTTTTGGATAGGGAAAAAAATAGAGGGAACAATTTTTCTAAACATAATTAAGCTTATCTGAACGTAACAGTAGTACCTCCTGCTATACAACATAATAATTCGATCAGTTTTTTTTTTGCAAGTTGCAATTGCAACGCATTCTCTTTAACTACCAAATTCTATTTAGAATAATAAGTAAGTCGTGCATGACGTAGACAAACTGCGTCTAAGTAATAGATTCATTAACATTTCAATGTCAGAGAAACTTGACAATTGGAATTTGATACTACTGAAAATGTTAAACGAAACATGTGTCACATGAGTTTGTAAAATACACACTTTACCTACAACTTTGATACGAACTGTCAGTTTCACTAAATATTAATCTATAATTAAAAGCGAGAATAAGCACTTTTGAACGTTAATATAAAGTGTATGCAAAACAGCTCCAAGAATCGACTTTCACCACTTTCGAGTGTTTGAGCTGAAAACAAGTAGTATTGTACATGGAATTACTGCCATTTGACAAATCTTCACATGCGTGATGTTATGTTATGTTACCAATCTTCTAAAATTGGACCATTATAAAATGAGATATTACAAGCCTTTTCTCTTTGTCTCCAGGTAAAGAGGTGCAGAAGCGATGGCGATCGATCCGCGACTCTTACACAAAGACTTACAGGCAAGGCAAGTGTGTGCTACCAGAACAGTGCCCCCCTGGGAGCAGGCGTTATCAGTACCACCAGCAGATGTCCTTCTTGCTGAAGGCGTTGCAGAACAAGTGAGTAGACATGCTAACTAACTTCATCATAAAATATTAGCTAAACTCCAAAAGAATCACTGCATTATATAGGCCTCGCCGTATAAATCGTAGATTTGCTCGACCTTTAAATACAGCTCGATCGGAAAGATAATTCAGTCCTCTGTTTATAAACAGGTGGAAACCCCAATGTGAACTATCGTTCAGAACCCCAACCTGATGATCAATACTGTGAGAGTATATATACTTACAGGCAAAAGAGACCCTTATCTACATAGATAACCTTGGAATAAGGCTCATATCCATCTGAATACAATTTCAGATAATTGATAGTGGCCAAAAAATATACCTATCTATATACACCGAAATATCGTATTGGCAAAGTTTTCGAATACTCATCTAATCACGAATCTTCTCGTTCCAGGAAACCAAGGTACTCCCAAGACAAATACGAGTCTTTCTCAGAGCTCTCGAACTCTCCACAGCATCCGCCTCCAGAGGACATCATGCCAAAAATAAAGAGCGAAATCATGGACAAACCATTAGACCTCAAAACTAAACACGACGACAAACCAGAGACACAGGACAAAGGCAACCAAGCCACGTGCATGGACAAACCTAACTCCCTCGAAATAAAAATTGATGCGAACTCGATTTTACCTGAAGACCATTTCGATGACGACAAACTTTTCATGAACTCTCTAATACCGTTGTTCAAGAAAATGAATGACGATACGAGACTGCTATGTCGGATTGAAGTTCTGAAGATCATCAGATATGCATTACAGGGTCATAAATGTTTTGAAGCGTTGAAAGTGGCCGAAGATTCGTTTAATAAAGATAGGATGAGTGGAATCTTGGCGAAGGAGGAGACTAATGTGTCGACCAGTACACAGAAGAGTCAGGAGTCGAGGTTAGCCATGACGACGAGGTCAGCTGATGGTAGTCGACCGGTTAGGAAACGAAGAGTAAGTTGTATTGATGTTTCTTTATGTTATAGGTTTATATAGGTTGACAAATTGTATAACTTCAATCTCTTAGTATTGTTTAATTGCATAGCACATGTGTGAGCACTGTGACCATGTACCTTCTATAAAGCTACCATTCACTGGGTACGTCTTTCATTTACTTGGTGTGCCCTGGCAGCTGAGAGGATGTCATGCTCGCTCAAATGTCTCGCTGGTTCTGGCGTGTGTTGGATCGTTGAGTTCCCTTCAAAATGGTTGAACTAAACGGTGCTGATCCATGCGTCATGTTCGTGAACGGGCGCCGCCAGTAGGGACTGGTCATCTCTTATCTGCCACGGCTTATTTTAATTTTTGAATTGTTTTTATCTTTTTATAACGGACGCTTTTCGCGTGCACGTCTCTCTACATTGGTCTCACAGTCATGTATAATTTCAACATGAATGATGTAACCAATATTTTGTAACAATATTTTGATGAGTTTCTTGCCCGTTCTTCTCCATAGGAACCGACGCTTTGGAATGGGCAACTAGCTTCATATTTCTGACTGACTGACTCCTTGACAATTCAAAAGTGCCTGTAAATGGTTTAATTGAAATAAATAGTTTGAGTTTGAATAGGCTGTTGGTTCTTTAGATGAAAAATAGTTACCTTACCGCCGCCGTGTGTACAGCAACTACTTGGCGGCATTTATACTCGTAGGTACTACTGAATTAACTGCTATATTTATGTCTCTGCTTTGACTTGCTATGACCAGTACTTATTTTGTGTTTATTTCTTTTTCAGGCACGATCACCGTCTCCCCTGCCGGCGCCACCGAAAAAGAGAGGTCCAGGGCGTCCTAGAAAGGTACATATAAAAAAAAAACTATAGAGGAAAGGATGGTATTTTGGAATACTGTTGTTAATTTGGCATAGCAGTGTTTCACAGAAACGAAAAGCGCCATCTCGTTTTACGGTTCATAAAATGTTCACAAGTAACGTCATCTATCGATATTTCTACATGGATAGTCTGTCATTTTTCTAAGATGGCAACCAGAGATTAAAACGTGAAACAGCGCGTGAAAAAATTTTTGAGGTACGTGTTTAACCCATTCCCATCGCTAAACTTCCGTAAGATTGTGCTGTTTAGCTTTATGTGTAGTGTAAAATAGATAATAAATTTTGCATATTAGCATTGATTTCGACAATTTGTATATTTATAAATAAATAAATTGTGGTTAAGTCCAACTACGTCTTGTTGCTAATTTGGAATACCCGAGGTGATGTTAATTTGGAATATTCCAAAATACATTCAGTTCTACTTTTTTAAGTGCTTTGTATTAACTTACTTACGAATATAATATTATTATGCAAGGGAGTTTGTCGATATCCTGGTTTGTCCGTTTGTAACTGAACTGATTCACATGTTTTTAAAAAATAATATGCCACACCCTTTCAAAAATGATATGGCTGGATGGTTTCTTGAAGAGAAACAAAGATCGTTTGTCGATGAGAAAGCCTTCAGGAACCTCGTTCGCAAGAGCCCGCGGATTTAATAAAGAATGAATGAACCAGTTCTTATTATCCTTTAGTTATTATTATCCTTTCACCTTTAAATCACTTACCTAATAACACGGTCTCTAATCTTGACTGAAGGTAATTTAGAATACCAAAATGATATGCCAAATTACCTTCAGTCGGTTTAGGAACCGATTTTAGAGAGTTGCTCTCTGGGATCAATTTTGTTATCACAAACCTTACACTTTCTTCTTAAACATTGACTTAGTAATAGCGAAAGTAACTGAGTTAAGCATGGTGAATACAATTTGGAATACTCCTATACCAAAATACCTGCATCCCATCACCAAAACTAAATTGTGCCATTTTGTATTCAACCTAAAATTTTAACCCGTAGGGACATTTAATTGTTTTTGATAGCTTGCACATTGATAGTAAGATAATATTGCTTCAATTTAATCAAGGTTTTATTTCTTAATACTTCACAGAAAAAAAGTTGCAGGTCTGAAACAAAATGGTATTCCAAATTACCATCCTTTCCTCTATAATCTCATCAAATTGAACTTGAACCAGCTCCAAGAGTCCATGACCACAAATATCGCACAGAATCTGTTTCTTAGAGGATTTTTTAATCGTAGCTTCATCCCTAAGCGGCTCTGCTTTATCAAAGTTACAAAAAACATTCCCCAATCAACAAAAACTATTTCTTTCACTTCCAGGTTCGACCTCCCCCCTCAGATTCAGAAGACGAGCAGATCTCCAAGAAGCGTTTACCTAAACTGAAGGTGTGCGAAGCTCCGTGCGATGAGGATTCCTTCAGTCATGCCACCAGCGTAGCCCAGTTGTCTACACCACTTTTTATGAAGGTAGGTCCTAAATGTTGAAGGCACTCTTTAAAAGTAAGTTTTAAGAATGAGCGGAGACCACAGAATAGCATTAGAATGGAGCGCTGAGTTTGCGTGCAGTGTTTTGCAGTAAAAGCCTAACAGCGGTAGCACTCGTTTATTTAAAAGACCTTACCTTATCTCGCTTGCTGGCTAGTGACTGGCTATTCTTTTCATTATAGCATAGACGATTCTGATACTTAACTACTACTGGGTCTTAAACATAATTGGCGAAATATGGGTGAACTCTATAGTTCACCCATATTGCTCCTATGTGCACGTCTGCTTAACCCTTCCAGGGAAACAGGCGTTATGTTATGTTATGTAAATCAACCTTTATTTCATGATACTACTACGTCTACACTACGTATAATGGCTAAGTTTTAATAAAATGCTACCTATGAGTATGACATGAGTAATTGAGTTTGAGCAATTCATCACGAAATACTAATAAACTTTGATTATGATCTCTTGGATTCTAACCCAACAGGCGACCTGTTTGCGGATGGATGGACGAAGATTTTATTGGTATGTCAGAAGTACTGTGAGAGGAATTTATGACAGTGTTGTTAACCTTCTTTTATTTTATTTATGTTTTCATGTTTAAATTTTGTATATTATAATGTGGTTTATAATATTGTCTCTTCTGTTTTTATAATGTTTGTTACTGTAATTGGTTGTAACCGTTGTAGCTAAATAAATAAATAAATAAATAAATTATATTAAGTAAGTTAAAACTTGTTCCCACAAAAATAACTAATTTATCTCGTAAAACAGGACTTCCTTTCTTCTACCCTTGTGCTGTGCCCTACAGGGTTCATAATGATCTAAAATATATATATGTCTCGCTGATGGTGGCGAGTGTGTTGGATCATTCGGTTCCCTACAAAATGGTTGAGCTGGATGGGGCTGATCCACGCGTCATGTTCGTGAACGGGCGCCGTCAGTTGACGTCATCTCTTATCTGCCAGGGCTTATTTTTAATCTTATATTTTTAATCGTTTTTGATTTTTATATTTTTTTTACATTGTTCTCACATATAGAATCAACAAGAGTAATGTACCCAGGATTTTGTAATTTCTATATTTAAAAGAGTGTCCTTGGAGTTTCTTGCCCGTTCTTCTCCATAGAGATCTACGTTTTGGAATGGGCAACTAGCTTCAACTTTCTGACTAACTGACTCTTTGACAATTCAAAAGTGCCCTGTAAAGGGTTTAATTGAAATAAATGCTTTGAGTTTGAGTTATAGTTACCACCTAAGTACACATTATGGTAAAGCAATAAAGATATTGAGTATTGATTATCCTAATATTAATCAAATTCTTTCTTTTTCCAGATATACAACTTGGAGAGGTCCAAAATCGCTCCGGCGCTACCAACTTCCCCGCAGGGCTTGCAGGTATCCATCAAAACGGAACCTATAGACCCGGAACCGCAACCAAGCTAAGCTAACACTGTATCTATCACTATTGTAGAAGTAACATGATATAAAGGGAGGCCGTCTGTCGAAACGGACAATCAGAATGCAGCATTACTCACCCTGACGATTATTGTCCAATGAGAGCCGTTGCTGGGTTTTGACGAAATGGATTTTCTGTATGTCGAACGACCAATCAGAACGCAACATTATTCCGTGTGACCGTAATTATCCAATAACCGTGTGACCGCCATAACCGAGAATTAAAGTCTGCTTTAATTCTCGGTTATGGCGTTTTGGTCTCAAGCAAGAGTTTGCTTAGCACTCCATTTTGTTATTATTCCGAGGTGTGTATAACAAATAATGAAATTATCAGAAAATTTGCAAAAAAAAGAAAATAAAGGACACGGTGGACGAAAAATAAATCGGTGTTAAAATAATATTGGTTAACAAGTAGAATGTGAGCTACAAATATATAAATGTTGTAAGTTAGTAAGTTTATACATTATGTCGATGTTAAAAGTGTATAATATTCAGTGAGTATACAATTTGGTTTTGAGTAAAACTAGAGCTGGAAACAGTGAAATGTGGTTGCACCTAAGTCTTGCAGTCTGATTTATCATCTCTATCCGAAGAAATAGCATTTAACCCCAAATATATTGGGATAAGACCGGGATGATGATGTTGGTATATTTATCTTAACTTCTACAATTGTATAGTTTGACCGGCACCGCTGTTCCGCGCCTTAGGAATGCGCGACTAGGCGAGCGGCAGCGTTGACCAATGAGTGGAGGGCAGGACGCCGCGCGCCGTTTGCGTTGACGAATGAGCGGCCTGCACTGCCCCCCGTGAGTCGCGCACATACCTAAGGCGCTGAATAGTACCGGTCAAACTATAACACAATCGCTTTTAGTATGTTGAGCAACAGTGTTGCATTACGTTAGTAACAGATGTTGATTTATTTTTTGTAAGAAGAAGCCTCTGTTTGGCCTTTGCCCTACAGTGGGACAATAATAGTCTGAAGTTAATATGTAGAATCAAGGTACCGAAGTTCTATTCTATTTTTCTCTATGGCAATGGTGCCGATGTCGACAGTTCTGCCAACTTATTTTTAATGTTAAACCATCCTTCAATTTTGGTGACAAGAGTTTGTACCTACTTATCGCGGAATCTGTCAAATTATTGTGGGAAAATTCGTGACAAATTTTTTGTTAAAGTGACAAGTATAGCTGAATAGTGCGTTTCATCAAATAGTTCTTTTGCCGTAATGTTGGCTCTACTGTTAAACTTTACTTTACTTGACGTTGTATGAACGTGAACCTCGGTCTCTGTTGGATATTGTACTCTGTTGTCTATACGTTCAGGTAGGGCCTTTAATAAAATAATTAAATCAATATCTGTAAGTATGTTGTAAGTTGAGTGTGGTGAATGAAATGTGATATAGTTTTAGTTTTGCCATGTAATTATTATTTTTAAGTTTTAATTTTAAACTGATTTATATTTCCTTGTGAGCAAAACCGTACCATGCAGATGCAGAAGGTGTTTGCTCAGACATTGTGTTTTAGGTCTATTATCTGTTTTAATCATTGTTTTAATGGTACTGTTTGCCTCACATAGGAAATCGGGCGTTGTAATATAAAATAATAATATATAATTTTACGCACATTTACGCGGCGTAGACCGATCAAAAAGTCCGATCTCAAAAGACGACAATTTGACACGCGTGATTATAAACGTGAACATTTTTTTTAGATTATGTAAGTTGTTTATGAAAGATCGAAGCAGCCATTTTGTTTTTAATAACCTAAAACTAATAGCGCGGGAAGTCTTAAGAATTTTGTTCACGATTAAAAACGTAATAATAAAATAAACACTAACGTTAAATCGAAGAGCATTTTTTAGTTGTTAATTTATAATAAGCGTTAGTACATTTCAAATTGTCTGTCAAATGTGCTTAGCTAGTGGGACAGTAGTCCAAGGTACCAAGATACACGTTGTAATACGGATATTTAATTGTTTTTGCATGCAATGGTGGATGTTGGCCGATATTTGAAAAAAATAAGCTACATTACATACTTCTTCTGTATGTTCCTGGCACGACAGTATTATAAGATTTTGTTGGCCCAAAACTTCGCCACTTCCACGGCGTTACATACTACTGCATAAAAATGACATTTTCTATTAAAAATACTGTTTTCTTTGAGTAAAATTCAACCAACTAAAAATGGTAATTAATGGAATGAGAATGTCCATAGGTAAGAAAAAATATGGCATACAAAGAAGAATGGTTGTTGAAAACTGGAAATCATGGACCATTGTATGCAGATCAAATTTAATTATTGTATGTGTCGAACACAATAATAAAATAATGTGTTGTGTTCTGTCTGTACATTCCTTTAGTTAGGAATACTGTAGATTTACGAGAAATTATCACGGATTGTATACCGCTGAAATAAAAATTATTATTTTGTATTATTATGGTTTTATTTCCTCGCTGCTTCTCGACCTATTTACACAGAACTTAGAATACTATTTTTTACTCTACTTTTAACTGGGGTCTGCTTCCAGTCTAACCGAATGCACGTGATTATCAGTATTTGATATGGAGCGACTGCCTATCTGAACTCTACAACCCAGTTACTGAGTAACACAATATCCTTTGGTAAGACTTGCCAACTGAAAGGGAATAGTAAGCATAAATTAAAACCAGAGCAGAAAACTATAGCAGCTGCGGGAGTGTTCTCAGCCAAGTTCCCGTCTTGGCATTGTACTCAGTGGTACTTACCTGTTAAAGGCTGCCAAGACAAAGCTCGAAAAAAAATTGCGTATTATCGTCTATATCCATTAACCATACTAATACTATCAATGAGAAAGTAACAATTCGTCTGTCCGCTGCTGGTCTGCCTCCCTGTTACCTTAATTTTGGCTGAACGGATTTCGATATTTAGCACAAAAGTTGACCATGACCTGGGACAGGATACTTTGTTTTCCCGGTAGTAAGTGCCCGACCTAAACGCGGGCAAAGCTAGTTACACATAAATGGCTGGGGGAATGAACAGTTTGTGATAATTAACTTCGGAGGTCATTTCTGACAGGCCGTCGGATAAAAATAAGATTGTCTAGAACATTTTTGCATAGATAAGTATGTAATTTTATTACAATAAAAAATGTAATTTATACAATTTATTTCCTTGAACAATACAATTTCTAAGAAAATTTCACGGTATAACAATAATCGATATCGCGTCACGCTAGTCTGCACGAAGCTTAAGTCGTTGTCCTAACAGAGCGCGAATACGCGACCATCGTGTGACATTCTATTATGTAATTAGGGACCCTTATTCGACACCTGGACGTTTGAACACGTGACCGCGCAAACTTGCGATGCATGGCCGCGAATTCGCATTCGATTAGGACATCGCCTAACTTAAGTGACTTAATTCGAATGTAATATATCATTTTCCGGGACGGTAACAAATATTTCGCTGAATTTGACGTTCAAGCCCTCTCTCAAAGGGGTACAACACATTGGACCCACCAAACAAGGATTGGGATTTGTAGAAAATGGCATTGCACATAATCGAAGCAGAGTCCAGATTTTATTATCTGTGGAATATTTCACGCACGCCACGTCTCCTTTTCTGGTCATCCGGAGGTAGAATTTCCGTGGATTGCCGGTATAAACACCTGTAAATAATAATAATAGATAATGTTTTCGAAAATTAAAATTTCTGTCTATTAGATACCTAGGTAGGTACATGAAATGCTGAAAATCAGTTCATCGAATCATTTTGTTTCAATTTTGAATCTTATTTATGTACCTAATAATTGTAAGTGAGCTTCGTAAAAATCGTAAAGTTTGAATCATTAATGGTTTACCCGCCAAAGCATCAATCAGCAAACGAAAGATATGGCGATGGAGCGACGATCTTAGCAGTGTGGCTGGTAGCAACTAGATGAGCATATTGAGCATTGCCAATGCCAAGAATCGAGCTAAATGGCGTGCAATTTGGAGAGGCCTATAATAATTATAATCTTTTATTTCAAGTTTCACAGACTCATTAATTAAAATATGCATGCACATTCAGTCACATTAAATAGAAATTATACGATTACACAAATTATAAGAACAAATACAAATTCAAACAAAACAGCAATTAAATAATAAAATAAATATCTTGTTGCAGTGTTGTCACATTACCTGCGTTCAATGTGTTACCCACAGCAGTGATTAATGTAGGAGCAATTTAGCCTTTCCGCAAGTGCAGCCAGCATGCTGTTGGAGCTCCCCCGCACTCGCCGAACCAGCGAGGTGCCTCTCTTGCGCATTGTTGTATAAAAACAATCTACGCGCGCCTCCGCAAACATTGTCGAAGCGCTGCAGTAACGGGGGAGGCCCAGCAACATCCTGAACGCATTGTTAAACTGGATTCGAAGGGCGCTGTACGACCTTTGCGTCTAGCTAGTCCATAGGCTGCATGTGTATAATGTATCTAGTGCAGTAGGCTCTAAAGAGAGTAATTTTAACTTCTGCTGAGCATCGTGCGATGCCTATGTCTAACAGTGGAATTGCTGTAGGCTGCTGTAGGCTGATGAGCATCAATCAATCGACATACCTGTGGCCCAATCAGAGACCTCGTTAGTAAGAACGCTGCCAATCATTGGTTGCCCATCATTGTACTCAATGCCAGCTTTTAACCAATGCTTATCGTCCATATAAATCATAAGTCCTGCTTGATCGTACAGGTGTGTGAATTCTGCTTCTACGCATACCTGAAAATTAAAACGCAATATTGGCCCATTACGGAATTACTGTTGTTTTATGAAGTCATACTTTCAAATATTGTAAATAATGAGCGTTTTCTGGCACCCACGGCAACAGTCCGGCAAAACAGTGACTATATTGGCGTGGGGTATGATAAATGTAGGTACTGACGCCAGCAGGTCAACCTACCTTATACCGTCAAATTTTCCCATTCAACTTTGATCCTTATGTTAAAATAATAAAGTTTAAAATCTATTAAAGAAATTTGACAGTTTGTTGTAGGTTGATGTGCTGCCATCATTCTGTAGCTTTCAAAACTAATTACCTACCCAATTTAATTGATAAAATATAAAATAAAATAAAAACTCACTGTAAACGTAAAATCTTCTTTGATTTCTACTCCGTACACATGGCCTGAGCTATGATGAAAATTATACCAAGTGCTCTCCCAGTAATCTGTTTTTTCGTCGGTTTTTACTTCAAGAATGTTAGCAGTATCTCTGCTGTTCCATTTTTTAGGCTCATTTACCCATTTGAAATCAGCGAGACGGATTTTATTGAAATTACTTGAGTCCATTGTTTATTTTAACACAAACTATCTTTATGTCTTCAACAAACAAACTGTGGTAGTTGCACTTTGAAGACCTTCAAATGTAAGTGGTCATTTTATCTTATCTACACTTCAATTCAATGTTTTCGTATTATTTACTGTAATTTAGTCTATGTGAACTTGTTTACATCGCGTGAAAAGTTTGTTGTTCGTAAATTGACAATTATGCTGATTGAAGCGTCAGTGATTACGTAATCATGATAAACTTAAAATTGCAGATTTTTGTAACGTAAAATATTTATTAGTATATTAGAAATATTCTAACGACGAAATACTTTGAATTCTGGTATTCTTTTCTTTCTGATAATTTATTGAGAACAAACTTATTTTTCGTAATAGCAACTCAAAACCGCTTTTTTAACATCATCAGTTTGAAAGAAGCAGCAACATCGTTCATTTAAGATGGCGTCATTTCCGGAGACGGCTGCGCGGCGTGATGGCTCCGCGCGGTTTATGAAGAAATTACAGTTTATTTTTGTGTTTAGATAGCAAAAGTTAATTGTTTAAACAGTAGGATATTGTTCAAGAAACTAGTGATATTGAAATGGGAAAGCCAGGTAAGATTTTTATTTACATATTAGATCACAGTCGATGTTGGCACATGCGTGGTCCCCGCGTGTGGTAATTTCATAACTTATGTGAGAAAATACTGTTCTTACAATGGTTTTAAATGCTTCAATTATTGCTTACCTTATGATATTTATGTTAAATCCCAAATCCACGATGTCCCTCCACATTTCACAAATTTATTTTTAGGTTAGTTTGTTTGACCAACGTTGATTTTCTTTCGTTTTATTCAAAGCAAACCCTTCTTAGTATTCTATAACCATGAAATCCGCAAGCTAACGCAGTTGCATACCATAATAATTTCATCGAAATGTTTATTTTCCACCACACCACGCCGAAACCATGCGATCACATTATTCTTCCCGGTTTGTTAAATGTACGTAAAATCATGCTAAAATTAGTCTTGAACGAACATCGCATCGTTTCAATCCAATCAGCCACAGTCGTTTTATAGTTTAAGTTAGTCGAAGAATTTTTGTTGTGGAATTTTTCACTTATTGGTTGACAATGGCCAAACATTGCGACCACGTGGTGTACTTTGATTGTGAAGCATTAATGTAAATGTAAATTATTTTCTATCCTAGTAGCACAAACTCATAACATTGTACATAAATAAATAGGTCCCATCTGTTTGGCCCATTTTAGGTTACTTATTTTATTACTCCCTTACTATAATATTGTTGTGTTGTTCAGCATAATGTTATAAAGGTACCTAAGTACAAGTTGGATGATTCCCCCCAGACAGTGACCAACCAGTAACCACTGATTGATATAAGAGGCAGTCAGGTCTCATCAGACCAACAGAATATCCTCTATAATGTAAATTCACATGTTATAGCAAGTGTTTTATGTCTACAAGAAATATCTGACAGACTATCCGAGGCTCGTATGCTATTGTAAACATAATGTAGTTTTCGTTGAGTTGCTATCGGACTAGCTCAATGCTTGATGCCAAGATTTTAGCAGTTTATTAAATAGCTCTATATCGCTCAATTACCTTAGGTAATAAGGACTGGGAAAAAAAAACTCCATGCACAACAACAACTAGGTTTTCCCCAGTCGGCTGCTTCTTTACAGAGAAGCATGGTGATTTTAGTTAAATTCTTTCACAGATGCCTATGTTGTTTGAATATCCCATTCCGAGTGACTTGTACGCAGTGAAGTCACTGTACTGTCTTTCTCAGTTCTATGGTAGATTTTACTTCACAATCTAAGATTGAGGTTAGTAGACATTGAAGCCTATTGTGCTTTGGCCTTAGCTGACAGTGTGTTATACAGATACTCCATGTGCAAGTTCGAGACAGACACTAAAGTACATCCTAAGAAAGGTTTATTAATCTCTGCCTCAGTGTTGGGTATTACACTCATTCAATTCTAGACTTTTTCCAACATTTTATACATTTTTCCTCATTGATTTCTAGACTTTTTCCAACAAAAAGAGGAAAGTAAACCTTAGCAAAAAAATATTTAAAAGTGTCTATAAGTCTGTGCCTAATTGAAATAAATTATTTGACTTTGACTTAGCAAAAACGAAAATTTTATCAGTTTAGGGGTTATTTAGAAATGATCACATGTGTTGACACTTTACAACTTTTTACATGTCCATCTTTTCCCAACAGAATTTAATGGCGGTCGTGGCGGCGGTGGTGGACGCGGAGGCGGCGGTTTCGGAGGCCGTGGCGGCGGAGGTGGTCGTGGAGGCTTCGGTGGCGGCCGCGGCGGGGGCGGAGGCCGAGGAGGCTTCGGAGGTCGCGGGGGCGGTGGTGCCAGGGGGGGCGGAGGCTTCGGTGGTCGCGGAGGCGGTAAGATACTTGTTTTTAGAGGTTTAATGTTGTAGGTGTAAAAGAGCTACCTAGTGTACCGGTGCCTTCTACTGTTTTAGCCAGTTTTAAAATTTGGTAACTATCATGTTGACTTGTTATTGTCTGTTGACACATCACTATGGTAAACGATATCTTGCCAAGGCAAATTGAGCAACTATGGTGATTTCAAGGCAGACAACGTCAAAATAAAAATAGATTGAAGGTCACTTCCTTGGTAGCACATACAAAATCTACAATGACTTCCTTTAACACCAATTACAATAGAAAACCCTAAATGATGATCGTGGTCCCTCTAATCTTGACCTATTCATGAAGACTATATCCACATACCCACTTCTGATATTAACCACAGACAAACTAACAAACAATTTGCTGTATTATTTTGTACTAAAACCTGTGTTGTTGTCGTAGGTCGCGGCCGCGGTGGCCCAGGAGGTGGTAGAGGCAGGGGAGGAGGTGGTGGTGGTTTTAAGGGGGGCAAGCAAGTTATTATTGAACCTCACAGGTATGTTATGGTTTTGTTTGTATTTTAGGGTAATTATTGTCTAAAAGTCACCTTTGGAGTAGTTGATTTTTAGATAGTGTTGATGAGGGTCCAAAATTTCAACAATTTATGTCTTTTAATTACGAAACTTGTCAAGTTTTCACTGCAAGTCTAATACTAGAAAATTTATTAGCAGCTGAAGTATTGCACTTATTTGTGTTTGTTTTTTTTTGGTATTGATTTTTTTTTTGTTACCCAGGTATTATCCTGGATAGGTTTCAGTAATTAGGTTAAACTGTAGTCAACTTAGGTCTTAGTATATTATCTTTGCCATTGTTGCAATGATAAAGATTTTAATTATACTTCTCTCAAGTTTCCAAGTGTAATATAAATAAGGAAGACAGTTTTTTTTAATTTTGACAATGTTTAGTTATTTTTATCTTTTTATACTGACTACAACATAAATTATTGACTTGCTACAACACTACTGAATATCTAGGCCCTAGGCGTGTTAACCACGCCATAGAAAAATCGTGTAAACCTTTTATATGACAAGGTTTTATGGTATATGGCAACGACGCGCCATGTCGTCAACAAACTTCCCTGTTGATCCATACAACACTAACAACTGTGCGTACACGGCGGATAAACGTAGACGTACTTTTTCACGCCAAGAAAAACGTGTCTGCAGGGGCCTTTAATTCTGCTTACTAATTACTAGTGAGTTTAATCAGTAAAAAAAAAACATTCTAAACAAAAAATGAAGTTGTTTATCAGAACTTTTTAGGTCAAACTGATTATGTTCGTTCTATGTGTTAGGTCTGGTTAAATGTAACCAAGTATTAATGTTTGTTTATGTTAAATGTGGCGAATTTTAATCACGAAATAACGTTCAAATGATGTTTCTTAATATAACTTTCGTTCTTCTGAAAGCGAATGCTTGAAGCCAAAATATATTTCTGATCTTACCCTTCTTACTCTAAAAAATCTTCTGGTTTTTACCCCTTCTAACTATTTTTGTCTTCTTTCATAGACACCCTGGAGTATTTATTGCGAGAGGCAAAGAAGATGCATTGGTAACAAAGAATTTGGTGCCTGGGTCAGAAGTATATGGAGAAAAGAGGATATCGGTTGAGGTTTGTATAAATTACGTCTTATATTTAAAAATCTGTGAGTAGGAAAATATGTGGTAGGGCTTGTTATTTTCAGTAAACAGACAAAATGTTTCAATACTAATTCATTTTACACTTTTTGAAGAAACACAATAAAAATAAACATGTTTCAGTAACTTATACTATGATAAGACCCTTCCATAAACCATAGTAAATATTTTTACATTAGCAAATAGCAGTATTTTAAAGTGATGATCGTGGTCCCTCTAATCTAGACCTATTCATGAAGACTATGTCCACATACCCACTTCTGATTAACTTCCTCTTATTACCCTTGCCCCTTTTTACTTTTACCCTTACTAACTCAACTTACCCTTTTCACAGACTGACGGAGAAAAGGTTGAATACAGAGTATGGAACCCGTTCAGATCAAAGTTAGCGGCTGCAATCATGGGAGGTGTTGATGCTATACATATGCCTCCGGGCTCCAGGGTGTTGTATCTTGGTGCTGCTAGCGGCACCACTGTCAGTCATGTCTCCGATGTTGTTGGACCGGTATGTCGAATTTTTTATTTATTTGATGATGAATGTATGGTTGAATATGGCACGTTTAGAAGTTTGTTGTTGAAAAGCTATGTAAATCTTTGACATCAAAAGTTTTAAACTGTCATATTGGCTTTGGAAATAGTGTATACAGGTGATCTGTATTCAAACTTATATTGCAAGAGTCACAACTACATACTAGCTAAGGCATTTACATTACAATGCATGATTGCTAATTGACAAAAATCTATCAGACTAAAAAAGAGCTGGAATGATTTATTCAGACCATTCAAAGGTACTATTTAATTAAGTTCAAGAATGAAACAATTTTTTTAAGTGAAATGTCATTATGAAAACGTAGTTTCCCATGAAGAAAAATATGCAAGAAACTTCATAGTAACCATTTACAATATGTGCTTTGCTGTAAAAATACATATCATCTGTAAACTTCATTCTTAAAACCTTAAATGATGATCGTGGTCCCTCTAATCTAGACCTATTCATGAAGACTATATCCACATACCCACTTCTGATATCAACTACAAACAAATCAACAAAACCTCCTAATTACTTCATTATATTAACATTTCGTCCCCAATGTTTGTCCTACAGGAAGGTCTGGTATATGCCGTGGAGTTCTCACATAGATCAGGCAGGGATTTAATAAATGTGGCGAAGAAGAGGACTAATATTATTCCTATCATTGAAGATGCTAGACATCCACTTAAATACAGGTAAATAAATAATGTTTTATTAATATTTGTATGAATACAAATATTGTGTTTGTTTTGTGTTTGTTTGGTAGGAATTATGAAATTGTGTAGCTGAAAATACAGTTGGGGATTTTTGACATACAAATTGACACACGTCATTTTTATGCAACTGTCTGCATCGCCACATGCGAACTACGCATCTCACTGACGTCACGCAAAATTCTGCATCGCGCAAGCAGAGCTTACCGCGTTTCCTATAAACAAAAATTCGTTCGCGTAACCGACCCGCGCTGGGCCCGCGTGGTGGATTATGGCCCAATACCTGTAAAAGAGGGGAGGCCTGTGCCCCCAGCTGAACGTTATAGGCTGATTATAAAAGAGGTTTAAGAAAAAGTTCGATTTTATAAACCGTTGTCTATGTCACTTATATCTGTGTGACAGTCTCTAAAGCTCAATGTGTTAATATTTACGACAGAGTACTGTATGTATTAGTCTCCTTTCTTATCTACATTCACAATGATGATTTCGACCAGCTAAATCTTTCATGTTGATATATTTGAACTCTCTCTCTGACTGTCCCAAAAGATCACCTGTCTCGATCTAAGTTCCATACAATCGGCTATAACCTATCTCTTTCTCTCACAGAATGCTCGTCGGCATGGTCGACTGCATATTCGCTGATGTAGCTCAACCTGATCAGGCTAGGATAGTTAGTCTGAATGCACAACACTTCCTGAAGAATGGTGGACATTTTGTCATTTCTATAAAGGTGAGTTTTTACTGTTTAATTTAGGTAAAAGTAAGGATAGAATTTCCAAAAAATCTGGAATGTTTTTTGAGATGAAACACTGGATACGCTAGGGCATGTTTCACTTTTATAGTACTCGCGTTATGAACTGAGTCGTCGGACCAGAAATGTTAGCAGCTATAAGAATGTGCAACGCCTTGCGACTTATCGATAGTTTTCTACTTGCTCCGTAAACTCCATAAGTACGAGCGAGACAGACTGATTACCTGACGACTCAGTTCTTAACGCCGCGACATGGCAACGTATATGGTAGATAGTACCAATCTACTTTTGGATTGTCAAGTTATCTGCCAGTTTGTGTAAAATAAATTCCAGGCTATTTTAAGATTTTTCTTATGATGACAAAAACATTCTAAATTACACATGTTGATATTGAACTCTCTCACTGATGCCAACACAACTTCAATTTTACCCTCCCCAACCATTCCAAAATCTAACCACAAATATTTATCTCTAGGCCTCCTGCATAGACTCGACAGCACAACCCGAGGCAGTTTTCGCAGCTGAAGTAAAGAAACTACAAGCTGACAAACTTAAACCACAAGAACAGTTGACCTTGGAGCCCTACGAAAGAGACCACGCGGTCGTAGTAGGGATCTTTAGAGCACCGCCTTCAAAAAAAGCATAGAATAAGTTGACGCAATTCTTAATTTCGTGATTTTTTCGTTACTAAGGTTCTAGGTAACCAGTCTGTTGTAAGTTAGGTACCTTTTACATGTAGAGTAGGACGGGATTTCGTGGTTAACTTATGCTTTTTCATTTGGATGAAACAACCATAATGGATTGTGTAAGTGAATCATTACATTCTACGCTTTTCAAACGACATAATCTATTTAGTTGAATTATGTAATATTACGAGAGCAGTGCTGTCCCAGTGGCAACAACCACTACTTACAAGCTGTGGGTGGTGGATTCGATATTTCATCACCACTGCTCTCAAAACGGTGAAGGAAAACATTGTGAGGAAAGCCAGCAGTGGAAACATTGTAGGCTGATTATGGTATGTAATATTGCCATATTGGAATGTCCACGCTAGATGTAAAGGCACCCTAAGTAATCAGCAATAATAATTGTAATTGCCAATATAAAACATTTTGTAAGAGAACACTGCTAGAAGCCGATGTACCTCATTCCCTAAACACAATTTTAAAGAGTTATTTTTTGTATCATAAGTTCTGATTATCAAAGTATTAGTTTGTAAGTTTTATACATACGATATGTGTATGTTATTTAGATAAGTGATGTATGAAATATATGATGGTGCGAATGACTATATTTTGAGTTTTTTTTTTATACAAACTACTCTTCTTTACCACGTCGCGCGCGCAATTAGCGACACAATAGAATCTTATTGTAATTTGCACACATGGGGTGCAATCGACATTTTAAGAGTTAAGGCCGAGATTGGCCACCTACAGCAGTACAGGGATAAATGGAAGGAGAAAATTGAAGCCTTCGGCCTGCAGTACAGAACACATGGCTGATTAAAATTTGTTTAAGATTAGAGATGTCATGCCACTAGCTGCAGATTTGCTCACGGCTTGAATTGAATAACTAGAATAAACACAAAATGGACACTACCCACCAACAAAAACAAAACCTAAAATAAATTAACCGTAGACTTAGTGTAAGGCCTGAGTGCCCGCTTAAATCGAGCGTCCAGCGGGGCGGGGCGTGCGGCGTTTGTGTCAATCAGATGCAATAACACGTGGGTGTCCTGAGTGGCGGCCGAGCGGTTGCCTTCAGTGCTGTGAAACTCCGAACAAATATTTTTTGTATGGGATTTGTGACCGTCTTTAGCCAACATTCAGAAAAACACGTCAAACTGACCTATTGACCAACATTACATTACGAAGTGCTCACAAACATGTCTGCCGTCGCGCAAGTATTATTGTGTATTATTGTTTGTGTTGTGATTTTTCCTTTTTCTGTAAGATTTCGGAATATAACATATCAGAATAATTGACGGTGACTCCAAGTTTGTGAACCATCATGGGTAAGGGTCACGGAGCTTGCGGTATCAAGGAGGCCTGGCATACTGTAAATATGTTGCATTTTTCAAGTTTTCACTGAATCCATACCGGTGAGTACTGATATTTATTACTAATGTGATCTTGTGCTCACCTAACAATGCTGTTAATTTACAATCAGGAAATTATTAGCATCATTAAAATTCTGTAATACGACTCGAGCCATCAATGAAGATTAATCATGAAATTCTTGAAGAAATGGTTTAAAACATTGTGCCTACAGTAATGTTAGTCTAATTTAAATTGTAGTCTAATTTAAATTGTAATCTAATTTAGTCTAACTAGGTTGACTGCTAAATATATGGGTTAGAGAGTCTCACATTATATATTATCTACCTGTGACACCGTTATGTAAATTCGGGGAATATGAAATAAATCTAGTTTCATATTCTCATGTGAAGATGTTACAAATAGACAGAGAAAGAAATTCTGTAAATTAATTGTGCTCTATTGCTCATTTCAAATAGAAAAGATCCCTGCGTTTTATTTAGGAGAGAAATGTTTACAACTCATCGAACATTTTGCTTATATTTAATTATCTTTACAGATTTAACACCAAGGGGAAATCAGTTGATGGAACAATTGCAAAAACCTAAATGCAGCCAGGCATCACTAAGAAGCAGTGCGAATCTCTTGGAAAAATTTGAGTCAGGTGTGCTAAAAGGAATTGTGACGTTGGTGCTAAAAAAAAACAAAAAACTAACCCATTTTGGCCTGATACCGATGTTGCTTGCTCATTTATGTAGATTAATAAATACTGAAATCATAAAAATCTGTTTTATTTTACCGATTTCTCTAAATAAATTAGTTTTGTAGCCTCACTAATATCTGCATAGAATGCATTTCATCGATATCGATAATTTTGCTGATACGATATGTTGCACATCCCTATTTATAACAGTTAGCTGCCCTTCAAGGACATGGTTGTCAAGTTTGTTAGAATTTTCATGTTGGTAGCTATGTTTTTTTAATGTGGTTGGCTAAAGACTGTCACAAATTCTCAAAACTGAATGTTCTTCCGCCTCTTATTTATATGCTCTGTGGTTGCCTTCGCCGCTTGCACGCAACGCTGAACGCACAGAGCATACAAATAAGAGGCGGAACTTAGAACATTCAGTTTTTGAGAATTTATGACCGTCTTTAGTCAACCACATAAAAAAACATCGCTACCAACATGAAAATTCTCTTGACAACCATGTCCTTGAAGGGCAGACTGTCATAAATAGGGATGTGCAACATATCGTATCAGTAAACTTATCGATATCGATGAAATGCATTCTATGCAGATATTAGTGAGGCTCCAAAACTAATTTATTTAGAGAAATCGGTAAAATAAAACAGATTTTTATGATTTCAGTATTTATTAATCTACATAAATGAGCAAGCAACATCGGTATCAGGCCAAAATGGGTTAGTTTTTTGTTTTTTTAGCACCAACGTCACAATTCCTTTTAGCACACCTGACTCAAATTTTTCCAAGAGATTCGCAATGCTTCTTAGTGATGCCAGGCTGCATTTAGGTTTTTGCAATTGTTCCATCAACTGATTTCCCCTTGGTGTTAAATCTGTAAAGATAATTAAATTTAAGCAAAATGTTCGATGAGTTGTAAACATTTCTCTGTAAATAAAACGCAGGGATCTTTTCTATTTGAAATGAGCAATAGAGCACAATTAATTTTGAGAATTTCTTTCTCTGTCTATTTGTAACATCTTCACATGAGAATATGAAACTAGATTTTGGTTCATATTCCCCGAATTTACATAACGGTGTCACAGGTAGATAATATATAATGTGAGACTCTCTAACCCATATATTTAGCTGTCAACCTAGTTAGACTAAATTAGATTACAATTTAAATTAGACTAACATTACTGTAGGCACAATGTTTTAAACCATTTCTTCAAGAATTTCATGATTAATCTTCATTGATGGCTCGAGTCATATTACAGAATTTGAATGATGCTAATAATTTCCTGATTGTAAATTAATAGCATTGTTAGGTGAGCACAAGATCACATTAGTAATAAATATCAGTACTCACCGGTATGGATTCAGTGAAAACTTGAAAAATGCAACATATTTACAGTATGCCAGGCCTCCTTGATACCGCAAGCTCCGTGACCCTTACCCATGATATGATGGTTCACAAACTTGGAGTCACCGTCAATTATTCTGATATTCCGAAATCTTACAGAAAAAGGAAAAATCACAACACAAACAATAATACACAATAATACTTGCGCAACGGCAGACATGTTTGTGAGCACTTCGTAATGTAATGTTGGTCAATAGGTCAGTTTGACGTGTTTTTCTGAATGTTGGCTAAAGACGGTCACAAATCCCATACAATAAATATTTGTTCGGAGTTTCACAGCACTGGCTGAACGCTCCGCCGGACGCTTACGAATAGATAGCGAGTAATTTATCGCCTAAGTAAACCCACTAAGATGTGGATGTGAGGCCTGTACTTAAAAAAAAATGCGTATCTATTGTTGAAGCTAACTCTAATAACCAAGCAAATTTAAATCAAAATATATGACCACCCCGTGTTTTCTCTAGCAAATGAAAAAATAATTTTCAAAACTGGTCCACAATTTACAAAAAAATAACGATAACATACAAAAATAGTAGGTAGATTGTTTACATAGGGAGAGCAGACAACTATTTTTAAGGCGAGTGTTTCTTTGAATCCAGAGTGGCAGCGAGGAATTCAAAGTAGGTACGTCAGTTGCTCCCAAGGTGAAAACTCAACCCCCCTCTCCCGACCAATGACCATGTTCGTCAAGCCTATCCCATGGGAGGAGAAGCGAGCCAAATACCTAGGTGTTGTTCTCGACCAGCATCTCTCCCACAGAGTACTTTATACCAGGGACTGAAAGCGGTTACGGTTAAAGGTTAAGATACCTCAAAAATATACCGGTACCGGTTTAAAATACAGGTTGAGCTATACCGATACCTTTAAAAATAAAGGTTGGGCTAAACCGTTATTTAACCTTTACACGATTTCGGTATCAAAAACATGCGAGACGGCCGCGGCGCGGCGTTGAACACTTTAGAACTTGTGTACCTATTTTGTAACAATCGGCAAGTGAACGACAGACAGAGTAGCGAGGCGGTGTGTCAAAGAAAACCCCTATTTATTAAGGTTTAGGTACTGCTACCGAAAAATTTATAAAGGTTATAGTACTTCTACCGAAATATACCGGTATGCATATTCAACCTCAAAATTCCGCTACTGAAAAAATTAACGGTATCGAAATATTTCGGTAACCTTTATTTAACGGTATGACGTCATACTGAAATTTAAAGGTACCTTAATTTTTCGGTAATTCAGTCCCTGCTTTATACTATACTGAAAATCTCTCCTTTAGCGATCACATAAAGCAGGCTCGCTCGCTCGCCGCCTTCGTTCTTGGTAGACTTCAATCTGTCCTGAATGCACGTAGCAAAATGTCATTAGGGTGCAAATTGCGTACGTACACGGCGTGCGTTCGTCAAACTCAAAGCATTTATTTCAATTAAACCCTTTACAGGCACTTTTGAATTGTCAAAGAGTCAGTTAGTCAGAAAGTTGAAGCTAGTTGCCTATTCCAAAACGTAGATCTCTGGTGAAGAACGGGCAAGAAACTCCAAGGACACTCTTTTAAATATAGAAATTACAAAATCCTGGGTACATTACTCTTGTTGATTCTATATGTGAGAAAAATGTAAAAAAAGAATATAAAAATCAAAAACGATTAAAAATAAGCCCTGGCAGATAAGAGATGACCAGTCTCAACTGACGGTGCCCGTTCACGAACATGAAGCATGGATCAGCACCATCCAACTCAACCATTTTGTAGGGAACCGAATGATCCAAGACTTAGTAGAAGATGTTCCCCAAACCAAAACTAAATTTGCTAGCATCCAATTTAAAAAAAGGTCTGCTCAGCTTTATAACAAATGTAATGGGGAAACTTACATAAGCAATAAAAATCTAAATGAATGTAAAAAAAAATAGTTCAATGGATAAAACCGCTTAATTATGAGGAAACAGAGGCATTATTGTTATAAACATAATATACTAACAGTATCCTAAGGCTCAATCTCATTCGCTCATGATATAGGTACTAACCCACCCACACACATAATGACATAACACACACATACCACACATTCAAACACAACACTGATTACAACAACCCAATCACAATTACACACTATCACTAACAATTTGAATTCTGAAAGCACCTAATAGCCTAACTTATATCCATAGTTTTCATAGATTAGATTCCTTTATTTTTTTTTTACTATTATTGTTTTAAATAAACAAGTTTATAGTTAATACCAACAATGTATGGAAGAGCGGAGTCTCCTAATACAGGCTTTATTAGCTTAAAAGGAGGCTCCAATCACTACCTAGTAATGTAAGTAAACTTATTAATACTAATAAACATTTTTTCATCCCACCATCTCGGAAAGAGTATTTTTAATCTTCAGTATCTGAGTGGAAAAGCCGTTTTTATTCTCTAGAGGATAAAGTAAATTGAATTTAGAACATCGTGTGCACTAAGTTTGTGAATTAAAAAAAACATTAAACCTATTTACTGCTACCTCTATGGTGCCGAATATATCATACAACTTTTTTTTAATTTGTTAAAAACTCAGACTCGGAACCTTCTTGGTGTTCTTTTTTCAATTTGCTTTGTACGCGGTTCTTTACGCGGCATTTTTTCACGTCATTGTTAAACCTTAGCTGCCTTACTAATAAACGTATTATATCAGGTGAATAGTTACACACCGTTTTCTCTCTTTCAGTCGTCAGTAATTTGACTTTCGAAAGAAGAAGACAAAGCGTCGTGTAACTACACAGACGCTATACAACGTTTATTAGTAAGGAGGTAAGTATATTAAAAACAAGAAACTTGAAAACAAGTGAAAAAACTAATATGAGTGATTCTAGCGACGAGGAAGTTTGCTTGACGCCAACAGAATTGACTGAAACTGTTAATAATGCGCAAACGTTTTTTTTTTTGCATTTAGTCATTTCCTCGCTGAGGTGGAATGAAAAGTTACGTGTTGCACTCGAGTGCAAAGATTTTTCACCTCGTGCTCTTTTGATTCCCTCGCTAACGCTCAGGATTCTAATTTTGAATCACTCGCTGCGCTCGTGATTCAATTTTAGAATCCTTCGCTTGCTCGGTCATCAAAATTGAACACGCGGTTAAAAAGCAACTTTGCACTCTTGTATAACAAATAACTATTTCATCCAACACACTCGCCACCATCAGCGAGACATTAAGTGAGCATGACCCCATGACGTCCCATTATGACCTATGCGGGAGCCGTATTTGCACAAGCAAAGCCCCGCCATATCCATAGGATGCAAACGCTCCAAAATAGATTCCTCCGTAAAATTACCGGTGCCCCCTGGTACGTTAGGAACGAGATCCTCCATCTCGACCTAAAGATCCCCACAATCCACCAATTTCTTAAACGCAATTCCAAGCGTTTCTTTGAGTCCGCCGCCAAACATCGCAACCCTCTGGTTGCCGCCAACTATGTCCCTAGTAGAATCAGTAAGATCCGCCGCCCGAGGCAAATCCTCACCGACCCAGACGACCCCATAACCCTCCTCCAGGAGAACAATAGGGCCACAAGTACAGTGCACAAACACCGACCCGCATTCTGACCTCGCCGCCGAGGTCCCCCGCGATCACGACCCGCCCGAGTAAATAATACTCCCCCACGACCCTTGCTCGTTGATGCGCCAGCCCGCGTCGATGCTGAGCCAGTAGCTTTAAATTCCCCGATTAATAATAATGAATTATCCTTGATCCAGCCTGTCCCAACTTGCTGTCCTCCCCCCAGCGACGCCCTAAGCCGAGGTCCGTACCCCACAGGGGGTGCCCTTAGCGAGCGCTCGCCTAGTTTTAATTAGAAGTTTTTGCCCCTGGCTGGAGGCTTTGAGTGTAGTAGCTTAAGGCAGCCACAGGAATGTCCGGTTAAGTAGTCATCACCTCAGAGGTGAGCTACGAGATGCCCTAGTCAAAAAAAAAAAGCGAAAACTCAATTTTTATCACCCTCTAAAGTGTAAGTGTGTCTACAGTCCGACCCCCGTTAGGAACAAAGTTCCTTCTAATGTATTACCTAATTAAAAAAATAACAAAAATTTTACAGCTCCCATCTTGGATTTACATTTTGACCTCACTATCGGCTTTAGCACCCTCGAAAACTATAAAAACGACACCCACGACGAAAAATTTTAAAATGTTCTCAGCCGCCATCTTGGCCTCACTATCGGCTTTAGCACCCTCGAAAACTATGAAAACAAAACCATACGATTTTTTTTTTGAAAACCGTTGCCGCCATCTTGGATTTTTAAATCACTTTTAGTCCCTAGGGATTAAAGGTTTAGTCCCCGTTTACGAAGAATAAACTAGCTCGTCGTTAACACTGGCTGTCGCTGATCATCTGCCTCGCATAGGGTCGCAGCATTACGCCTAGCGATGGCGCCGTTTTGCGTGGATGTGATACAACATATTTTCCCCCCCAACTTGTTCTCTTTAGGGTTCCGTACCCAGAGTATAAAAAAAAACGTAAGAAAACATGAATTTCGCGGGCTTTCTTAGCGCATTTCCCATCCTTTCCTAGTTTCGTACTATTCGCCTCATAATGCCATACATCATTTCCGCCGAAAAACGTCCACTGATGGACATAGATTCCTGCGGCCTTCACAATATCGCCGTACAGCTTTACCGTACATTAGGGTAAATAAAACACAGGCATATGAAAACGAACTATTTATTGCATAACGTCAATCTCCGTCGGTTTCGTCCTCTGCCGCGCTCGCCTCGCTCTCGAACTTATCGTCTCCCCACGACGCACCGCTGTCAGACTGGTAGGCTTCTGCTTCCATTTCTTCGTCTGACGATGAGTCTGAAATGGGAAGACAGGTTATTATGTATTGTAGGTAGAGGAAGAAGAAATCAATCAATCAATCTGCCTACTGTAAGTAAAGATGGTTAAAAAAATGAATGGTGGAAACAGCTGTTTTTTTGACATTACAAACGGACACTTCAATTTTATTAACCGACTTCCAAAAAGCCTCCTTTCTGGAAGTCGGTTATAAAATATGTTCATCGAGCGTATGTATGTTCTTTTTATGTCTCCGTCAATTGTGGACCGATTTTGAAAATTACTTTTTTGTTTGAAAGGGTATGCTCTCGAGGTGGTCCCATAAAATGTTTATTGTGAATGTCTGGACCCTGATGAAGCCTTTATTGAGTTTAATCATTTATTTAAACTTTTCTATGATTTATGTTTCTGTAGCTTGGATGTTTTTTGTGTTAGCTTCAATAGTACGTATTTTTCCCACTGTCTTTATGGATGATATGATAAGTTAGAATTTGTAGTGTTTTGGGGTAGCTGTGCTAAAACGAAAAAGTGAAAAATTAAACTTTTTTCAAAAAATAGACAACCGACTTTCGAACATTACAAAGTGAAACATTATAGGTACATCATAGGTATAGTTAAGTATATTTTAAGTTACTTTGTCGCATTAGATTTATGATCTGTAATGGCAAAGGAAACATTTGATAAATAAATAAATAAATAAATTACTTTGATTACGGAAATCAGTAGCAAAAATCTAAAATTCAAAACCCAAGAAGTTATTTTTCAAGTTGGTGTGCTTTTTGGAAGTTGGTTGTTTTTTTTTTTTTGTTGTAAAAAGTATATATTTATTTGTATGGGCCAAAAACAGAAAGTAGTAATGGACAATTTTAATATATCTCTTAATTGGTGTCTATTCAAGTAAAACATGCAAAAAACAAAGGACAGCATTTATTTTTATATCGTTTTTTTAGAGAAGCTTAAATTCATCACTGTACTGCGATAAACGTAATCCTAACTAATATTAAATGCGAAAGTGAATTTGTTTGTAATGCTTTCCCGCTAAAACAGCTGAACGGATTTAGATGAAACTTGGCACATCTGTAGACCATGACCTGGGTTAGAACATAGGATATTTTTTATCCCGATATTCCCACGAGATATAGACTTATGCGAATGAAACCGGGGCGCAGCTAGTGAATAATAAAGCTGTCTATTTTAGTGTTAAACTCACCATTATAATTTAGCACTGGTTCCTGTTCGTCTAGCGCGATGTCGGCGGCACTTCTCTGGGATACCGTCAGGTCCAGCCGCCCTTTGAGGTTCAGTAACTGGCAGAGGTGCGACCGTCTGAAAGGAAATAAATAAATATTATATTTATTTACTTGATTGAGTTTAAGTTTGTATATCTAAAAAAAAAAACTTGCGGTGCAGTCTTTAGGAACTGCCGATAGAAGTCGAAACAGTATACATATAGCTCATGGGAAGCGTTCGGTGACGACGGCGCGATTTCCATGATTTTTGTTCACCCAAAAGTGCTCAACGCGCCTGAAGAAAAAAACTCATAATGTTTAGAGATTATACGGTTCTAGATATTTTGAAGAAAAAAAACACTGGTAAGGTAAAAAAAAATACTATGTGACATATTAGTATACCCAACACAGGTATAGTTATTTCTGGTACTTATGCCACCAGCAATAAACAGTAAATCGCATGTCCATGGGTAACAATTAGACTTTGACAGCAGTAAAGACGGTTTTCGAAAATGTGTTGTATCAGGGTGACTTGAAATTCGACGAATTCCTTCTAGGACGTCATAGTGTGAACCATTTGCAACAATTAAGCACGCCATAAAGCCTAGGCAAAAAATAATAAGATTTGAGAAATCGCAATTTTTATGTATTCGTCACTAATAAATATCTATTTTCTCTAAACTTTCAAATTAAATGGCATTCATTGCATTGGGTACCTAACACTTTAGTAAACCTTTCAATGTAACCAAATTTTCTAAAACATCAAACAGTTAAAAAATAAAGGAAAATGACGTTTATTAACCATTTTCAAAAGTCATCTACGTACTTGAACTTCGACACCAGTTATCTCAAAATTTTACTACGGCATGAAGCGTACAAATTACGGGGAAGACATCTTCATTTAATCGACTATCTAACGAGGTACAAAAGGTTACACAATATTTAGAGATGCCGACGAAAATGTCGATAATGCTGGCAAAGTTAGAATTTGGAAATTTGTGTCATTCCACTAACTTTCTAACCTCCCAGGTCGTCATGACCACTTAACAAGTCCTGGAGCGGCTTTTGAGTTTTTATCATGATCTACTCGCTGGTCACTGTTCAGTCGTCGCTTAGTTTGCGTGTATTTAAACATACAACGCACGTACCTAACTTCATATCTATACAATGTGGAGCAGGACGATTGACATTCCTCAAAACCACATAAAGAGTGTCATGTTCTTTACCCGTATACAAAAAATTATTCAAATCCAATGAATACTTTAGCCACAGGAAATTATTTTTCATTTTCTTATTTTTCAACATGATGTAGATCTGAGTCCGTAATAATAGGTAAACATTGTAAGGTCAAGAACCTGTGCAAAACGTACGATTCTATCCTCTACGTCTCAATATGCTTGAGAGACAGAGAAAGGTGTCACACGATTCCACTCTGACGCGCCGCGCCCAGTCCCACAAAATAATACTACAATTAGAAAGAAAAAGAAATATTACTTACGCAAATTATGCATTAGTGGTGCATAGACAATTGCGAGTGTGTGTGAGCGGAATTTTTTCGGCAGTCTCGGGACTCTGTCACAGTCAGTGCATAGCGGCGCCCTTTGAGGAGCGCACACGGCTACTTTTTTTATCACGAGACGAGCCGCGCGCGCATTGTTGTGATTTTGTGAAAAAATTTAGTTGTTATTTGTGATTCGTCACCTGACCTGAATCCTCTAGATTGTTATGTTTGCAATCATTTATGAACTAACCTGTGTGTGAATATAGCTAGCAGCTTTGTGAGATGGTCTGAAGACCGCGAGCCCATCGTAGCGAGCAGTAGCGCCGAGTGGCTTCGCACTACTGCGGATAGCCAGGTGCAAACTGATGCGCATCTAAAGGGAAATAAGACAGAATAGGTGTAAGAACATTATGTGTCTGTTTGGTTTACAATAGTGTCCGACCGAAGTTTCAGTTTCGGCCAAAGGTTCGGTTTCGGCCAAAAACAGTCGAACCTAACATCGTACTTTCGGGTGGCGTTCGGTACGGCTGGCAATATGGCGTCGCTCGCCTGACTCCGCCGGTCGTGTTTGTTTATCGAATAATGGTAAGTAAACTAATAACCAGTTTAGGTTTAGTTGCCGTCGCCACATGAGAGAATGGGCTTACTTTGCTAAGTAGGAGTCGCATAAATGTGAACATTCTTTTTATATTCGAATGAAATGCTTGCTCACATTTGCTTATACGAATATGAACCCTATATCAATAAAATATTTCAATTTAATATTTGTTTAGAATGCAGACTTTACTAAGTACTTTTAAGGATTGACTTGGATTTATTATTTTATTCAACAATATTTATTGTTGAAATGAACTAAAATACAACCAAATTATTTGGTATATGCAATCTGTGAATGGTGGTAGGTGGTAGTTGCAATCTGTGAATCTTGGCCCTGAGATCAGAATCCAAAATCTCAATAAATAACAATTGGTTGATTCGTTGACTCTTCGTTGATTCGTTGGACTGCCTCGTTGGTTTAGTGGTCGCAAGCGCAACTACTGGGCATGAGGTCCTTGGTTCGTTTCCCAGTATATTCGAGTTTCTCAGTAGCAGCCCGGAGTCTGGATTTGTGCCCGGTTGATGGCAATAGGCTCGCCCCCTATTACTTGGGACTTAAAACATAACTGGCGAAATGTGGGTGTACCTAATACAGGTACACCTCTGTCTAACCCTTCGGGGAAACAAGGCGTGATGTTACCATAACAACATGTTACCAATTCGTTCGGGTTGCAAAAACATGTTCTCCCATACATTCCACATGAGAGAACATGTTTTTCAACGACAAAGTTAATTTTGTTGCTATAAATTCATCCCAACTACGGACCCCTTTATTGTGCGTGGTCCGACACGCATTTGGTCGGTTTTTTCAATAACTATACAGGGTGACTTTGAAAACAATCGACTAAATTTAAGGGGGTGTTCCACCCATCAAATATAAACAAACTTTTACTATGGGACCAGTCGAATTCGACCTTATAAAGGTAATACCCGATTGAACCATTTTGTAAAGTCGAAATTTAATTTTTGCATTTTTTTTTAAATGTCTTGGTAGACGTTGTAGCCTCAATTTATTTGAGGTTTACGCACACAATTAGGTACAAAGGCTGACTAAATACTTCAGACTCGATCTACTAATACGCTACTTACTGGCTAGTCTTGCGTGTGGCCATGTCAGCGAGTTGTTCCAACAGCTGCGGTACATAGTCAGCTGGTAAACTGCTCACAGTGCGCAGCGCGACCAGGGGGTCGTCCTTCTGAAGAACTGTGAGGATTATGCTGGAAACGAATGGGAAATCTATTACTAATACAATAAATATGAAGAGTTTATTTTTTGTTTATTTGGACGTGCTAATCTGGGATTTGAAAAAATATTTTTGCATTTAATAGCCGAATTCTTGAGGAAGGCTATACAGGGTGGAAGGGACATCGACGCGAAAACTGATAACATGGATTCAGTACATGATTCTGAAACCCTTCCGTTGAAATTTTTCATCGGTTATTTAAAAAAAATCTGCTGTTCCATACATTTTGATCGCGTAGCTATTGAACTTTTCTATGAAACAGCTGTTTTCTTTTTAAATAACCGACGAAAATTTTCAACGGAGGGGGTTCAGAATCATGTACTTAATCCATGGTATCAGTTTTCGCGTCGATGTCCCTTCCACCCTGTATAGCCTTCCTCAAGAATTCGGCTATTAAATGCAAAAATATTTTTCAGATCAGAAATCTAAGTCACAATGAGAAATTACGCTAAGAGAATGGGCAGCATCGCTTCTTCTGTGCTAATACTAAGAGGCATTGCTAAAAACGGCCCGTATCGGAATCATTTGCACAATAGAAGTGGCCAGTTAAAGTTGTACCGCACATGGTTCCAAATCACTTGACAATTAAGTATAGTCTAATTCGAGTCAATATAACTTAAGCTCCAGACTTTGCCATTGACGCATGGTGTTACGTCACTTTAAACAATTTTCCGGATTTTTCGGTGTTATCTGTAATTTTTTTAAACAGCCCACAGACGATAATAGATGCTGCTGATAATAGCCATTATTTAGCAGTAAAAATAGTGACTTTTCCCGGTGTAACCAATTGGTGACAGTCTACTCGCGCGGCTTAAAGTCACTATAGTTTTTACTGCTAAATAATGGCTATTATCGTCTGTGGGCTGTTTTAACCTATGTTATGACGGATATTCTCGGACGGATATTCACCAAAAAATTACAGGTAACACTGAAAAATTCTGAAAAATGTTTAAAGTGACGTATAACCACGCGGAAAAAGTCCGGAGCTTGACCGAGTCGCCCCGTTAAGAACCAAGTCTTCGGGCCATAAATCATTGTTATTAGTCTGTCTCGCTTGCACTTATGGAACTTTTGGACCAGTTAGCAAACTATCGATAAGACGTAAGGCGTTGCACATTGTTATTGCTACTGATATTTATGGCCCGACGACTCATTGATTAGTGGTTACCGAACAAATCTTTGTCTGGTGACTATCAATTTGTTCATAGACATTCCAATATAGAAATTACTATAATGAAGAAAATGGTGAACAAACCTAATTGCTTGAAAAAAATATTGGCGAAGGAATTGTTCGATAGGCATAGACTAGCAATCCAGTAGCTTTAAAATGTTAATCTATCGATGGACGTTGGTGAGATCGTAAAAATAGGCAGAACATTGTTACCCTTTATCCTTAGAGTGTAGTCCCTGCATCAATAGTTTGGTTAAGTTCTGACTGACGGCCGACTTGCCGCGACCCTTCACGTCGAGCGCGAGGTTAGCTAGGCGAGCTTCCATTGGTACTTCTATCTGTAGACAAATTAAATATGCAATATAGTACAGAAGAGTCAAAGAACACTGTCTTTTTCACTTTGTCATAGTTGCGTAGATATTTATTAGTAAGTATATTCTCATATAATTAGTTTTATATTATTAAGTGAATTGTTTTATTTTATGTATTTTACTTTCTCTCTACTCTTACACACGGTGTCTACATCTCTTTTTACCCTCTGTCCTATCGCAGGTATGCTGGAAGAAATTTCTTTAGAAATGAAATAATAAGCATCACCTTTGTACGTATTTTTCTGTTCTTTTCTTCTTGTCTGTTTATATAAATGTGTGTACATAAATGGTTAAATAAATAAATATTTCATAATCTCTTGATCTTTTAGCTGCATTATATGCTTCAATCTTTGGATGGGAAAATCTAGATTTTTGTATAATACACAGGTCAACCAGTAATAACTTTAATTTTGGCTGCACCAAACTCATCGTTCTCCTGCTCTTGTACCAATTAATTTAGAGTCAGCGCAACATATCTTTTTCTTCCATACTTCTCTATTAGTCGTCATCTTGGTAGTCGGGTACTACTAACTACAAGCCGAAGCTGCGGAGGTGAACATGGGTGCCTATCTACGCAAGGGCGAAGGGGTTGCACTTCCCGTAGCGCCGGAGACGTTGCAGAAGCAACCTTTTTCCACTCATACTACTTAAATCAAAATTATTAGGGTGAATTAATGAATGTATTAAAGGTTGAAAATTAACCCATTTTTACACGTAGGTAAATTAATTTTGGTGTTCGTGGTATATTAATTTTCGATGTTCAAATAATATATGTAGGTACCCATCGATATTTAGGACGTTCGATGTAACTTTTGTAGATATTTAGATTTTTTATATTGGACGTAGGATATTTAACCATTCGATAATATAAACTTTCGTTATTTTAATTTTCGGTTTTATGGTCGTTCGATATTTCCATTTTCGATGTTTTGAACATCGATATTTTAACAGTAGGTATTTTAATCTTCGATATTCAAATACGTACCCCGGTAGTCACCCCCTTTCTAGCTATATCATCTATCACACAGCCCATCCATCGTTTCTTTGGTCTTCCCCTACTCTTATAGCCATCAACATTCATACTTTCCTCATTCCTCCGCATCACATGTCCATACCAAGACAACCGATTCCCGCACAACTTTTCAGCAACCGGTGCCACTATCAGACTTCCCTTATGTACTCATTTCTTATTCGATCCATTCGTGGAACACCACACATCCCTCTTAGCATTCTCATCTCAGCTGCATGCAATTGCCTTTCATTCATCTCTTTTGTGTCCCAACATTCTGCACCAAACTCCACACACAAATTGCCTTTCATTCATCTCTTTTGTGCCAACATTCTGCACCAAACTCCACACACAAATTGCCTTTCATTCATCTCTTTTGTGTCCCAACATTCTGCACCAAACTCCACACACAAATTGTCTTTCATTCATCTCTTTTGTGCCAACATTCTGCACCAAACTCCACACACAAATTGCCTTTCATTCATCTCTTTTGTGTCCCAATATTCTGCACCAAAATCCACACACAAATTGCCTTTCATTCATGTATTTTGTGTCCCAACATTCTGCACCAAACTCCACACACAAATTGCCTTTCATTCATCTCTCTTGTGTCCCAACATTCTGCACCAAACTCCACACACAAATTGCCTTTCATTCATCTCTTTTGTGTCCCAACATTCTGCACCAAACTCCACACACAAATTGCCTTTCATTCATCTCTTTTGTGTCCCAACATTCTGCACCAAACTCCACACACAAATTGCCTTTCATTCATCTCTTTTGTGTCCCAACATTCTGCACCAAACTCCACACACAAATTGCCTTTCATTCATCTCTTTTGTGGCCCAACATTCAGCACCAAAATCCACACACAAATTGCCTTTCATTCATCTCTTTTGTGTCGCAACATTCTGCACCAAACTCCACACACAAATTGCCTTTCATTCATCTCTTTTGTGGCCCAACATTCTGCACCAAACTGTACACACAAATTCCCTTTCATTCATTTCTTTTGTGGCGTAACATTCTGCACCAAACTCCACACACAAATTGCCTTTCATTCATCTCTTTTTTGTCCCAACATTCTGCACCAAACTCCACACACAAATTGCCTTTCATTCATCTCTTTTGTGGCCCAACATTCTGCACCAAACGTCACACACAAATTGCCTTTCATTCATCTCTTTTGTGGCCCAACATTCTGCACCAAACTCCACACACAAATTGCCTTTCATTCATCTCTTTTGTGTCCCAACCTTCTGCACCAAACTCCACACACAAATTGCCTTTCATTCATCTCTTTTGTGTCCCAACATTCTGCACCAAACTCCACATACGAATTCGATTCATTGACACCTTTATCATAAAAACATTACGTCTGTGTACTCCTCGGCGTGGTAAGTCAGTAGCAGTCATTATTAAAATACCGATACCAGTCTAGCAGCCCAATATAGTCAACCGTATTCTAATGAGGGTGTTATATTCCCTAGGAGAACCGAAAGAAGGCTATCGGAAATACCGCATTGGCTACTGAACCACAATTTCCACACTATCACTGGCGCGGTCAAGCCTCATTTTCGTGGACCGTATGCCACGAAAGTTGAGACTTGACCGCGCATCCCGCCGCTCTTTCTCCCGCCCCGATGACGCCCGGCGGGGACCTCACACCGCTAAAGAGACCAATACATCATCTACTGGGCAATTCAAACCACTTGGTGCGTCAAGTCTCATCTTTAGTGGCACGAACTGTACATTTGTGAACAGAAACTAAATATGCTTTAGATATAATAAATGATATTTATTTCTTGTAAAACATGAGTACTTAAACAAAAGATTTGTATGGAATTATTTGCGTGACATGATTGGAAACACAGAGAACATTTCATTTATGGTGTCCTTTGATTTTTTTCGACAGAATTTCAGCAGTTATTAGCAAGATTCAACATTATGGAATTTTTTAGGTAACGTTTTTTCTCATAAGCATCTGCTAGAGTTTGGAGCAATATCGACCCAAAACTACCTGTATATTGAAATAAATCTTACTAACCTTATCCCCCGGCGTGGCCCGCTTCCTAGCGACTCCTCCCATAGGCTCCACATACGTGACCTGTGAAGTGTCGTGTTCACTTCGCACTTTGTTCACATCATTACTTTGTTTTGTCTTCTTCTTTGATTCTTTACTGTCGCCCCGGATAAGTATCTGGGTTTTTGATTTTAGGTCGGGAGTCTGAGAAATGAATAGTAAGGGTTATTGTAGCATTATTTTTATTAAAATAAAGTATTTCGTTCTATTCTTATAATATTGATTCAAATGGGTTCGATTCCCGCACCGAACAAATATTTGTATGACCTACAAGTAATTGTTTCGGGTCTGGCTGTTTGTGTATGTGAGCAATAAATGTTTGTAAACGCACCCACGATACAGGAGAAATCCTAGTGTGGGGCAACGTTTTTTAATAAAAAAAAAAAAAAAAAAAAAAAAAAAAAAAAAAAAAAAAAAAAAGATTTGACACATTCAATATTATTTGAATAAAGTTGAGTCAGGATCAGGAATTATATATATTATATAGATAACAAGATTTGCATGTTTCCTGATTCCAAATTAAAAATGTATGATGAAGCAAGCCTACACAATAGTTACCAATATTTTTTTACTCACCACTTTCTCAAAGGTCAAGACAGGTCCATTCCAGTACCCTAGCAGCAGATCCCCGGTGGGGGGCAGTCTGCAACACTGGAGCGGAAGGGGTCGCGCCTCGCCGCTTGACACTTGGATGGTCACTGATGGTTTGATTGGCTTTGTTGATGAGCTGGTGGAGAAATTACGTAAAAAGTGGTGAGTTCACTTGTTATGGAATAATTAATCTGGAGGTGAACTTGCTGGGTGCTGTTAAAAGAGAGTGGGAAGCCATAGAAAGGGCGTTTTGCCACTACTTATGCAGACTTGTAGTATGTTATCAACATATTATTAAAATTTAATGTTCCTTTTTTATTGTTTGAATTGTGTGTCTCATAATATAAAATATTATTATTTCTTTCTATTGCATTATAAGCATCCAATATCAATATAGTAATAATACCAATATGCAATTTGTTGTGTACTTTGTCATATTATTTGAATGAAAAGTTAGCATATTCTAGACAATCTATAAAGATGAACTTTTTGTGACATGGTCTTGTGGCGGCATCTCAGCGCCACATGCGAACTACGCATCAAAGACCTGACGTCAAATCCTGCATCGCGCAAGCAGAGTTAACCGCGCGATCAGCCTATATAACTTTCCGACATCAATCGTTGGATAGTTGCCCACCAGACACGACACCCGTCTAGCCCGAGGATCCCTTTTATGTAGAGGATGAATGAACTTTACACCCTGGTCCTTATAATCAAACTCAAAGCATTCATTTCAAATAAACCAATTACAGGCACTTTTGAAATTTAATTTATACAATTCAGTCAGAAATATGAAGCTAGTTGCCCATTCCATAGTGTAGTAGGTACCTATGGAGAAGAACAGGCAGGAAACTACACGGACACTCTTTTAAATCAAACTATGGGTTATACCATTCATGTTATACATGTGACACCTGTAAAGTCTCCTCAGGGGATCAATCAATGGGGGTGGAAATTAATAATATGCAAACCAAGTTACTGATAATTAGTATTCTGAAGCTAATTTTGAAGCACAAAGCTTATTAACAAAGTAATCAAGACAAAATCACTTGAAATCTCACCCATTCAACATATGCCCATAATAATGCACCACACCGCTCCTCGTAGCGGCTGCCAGACTCAATCTTGTAGCACCACCCTCTTCTTTCAACTCCACGTCAACAATCCTAGGAGCATCTTCCAGTACAAAGTTATATGTAGGTGTGCTGTTGGTCACGGGCTTGGACACTGATTTCCTGCGTTGCCTCTTGTGTGGGGTCTCATCTCCATTTAGTTGGGGGATGTTGTCTTCAGTTATTGTTACGTCCCAGAATGAGAGGAGGCGTTCATTTCTGTGGAAGGTGGGTTTGTTATTAATGTTTTTTGGTCTGCTAGTGGTGTACGGTTTTGAATTTTCTATAGGTAAATATGAATATTCAGTAGCGTCATTTTGCACTTGCCAAGCAACTGTCTTTGACCCAATTTAAAGTTTAACAAAACAACTTTAAAGCAGCATTTAGAATGACTCTATTTGCTGTACATGTCACATTTTAAACAAATTTATTGCATAAAGCAATCAAAACTGACACAATGACACTATTGCATGCCATGAAATTCTTTTCGATTAGATGCGTTCCTTGCCATTCGAAATCTGACAGGAATAAGTTCTGTCCTGCTTCAACAAAAAGGTATTTATTTATTGAACTAAAAGCCTAAATAACTATTACAATGATATAGTAGAAGTACATACATTGAGAGGCTTATGCTAGGTAGTAATACATTGAAACCCTGACCTCTAAACTAGGTTAGTACCTGTATCTTAGACGATCAGTGTCCCTCCGCAACAATGTTACAAACCAGAAATTTTTACAGCTCTAGGACAGCTACTAAACATCGCTAAATAAAAATTTAGGTTATACTTTTACAAATCAAAAGAAGTGAAAGTATGCCGTTAATGTGTGATTGAGGTGTGAATGAGTGTGTTGTATGTGATGGTGTGTGTATGAATGTGTGTGTGTGTGTTGTGTGTGGAAAGGTGCTATCATAATTAAGAAGTATTTAAGTTTTACCACAGAAGACGCACTCCGCATAGCAGCTACAAGGACGCGGCGGGCTCAATTCAGTGAGCGTAACGTAGTCAGCAGATATAAGAGTTTCGTGATAGAAATATAGGCAAGTTCTAGGTGAATATAACTGAAGGTAGGTTAACGCTGTGCAACCTGAATTGTATTTTATTGTGTCGTAGCAAGAGTCGCTTTTTATTTAAATGTATTTGTGGAGCATAAACCATCTGTGTTAATCTGTGGTTTTACTCACTGAGAACCCTCAATAAGCCAGCACACTCCATTCAACGTGGCTATCGTCAACAGCGCAGTGGGTGCTGCGTTGTGTCCCAAGTTCTTGACGACGGTCGCCTCGCCGTCGTGCAGTCGCCATACGCGGACTTGGTATGATGCTGCCACCAGGAATCGGGCGGTTGTACTCTGAAAGACAAGATAGAATTTAAAAAATATTGTTACGTTTGGCTAAGTAGCCCCAAAATTTTCTAAATTATCCATCATTTAGAACTTTTTGGGGATACTTAAGCAAACGTAACAATTTCTTTTTTTATTTTGGGTGGGCAATCATTAAATGACTTCTCCGTGCGAAAACGCGTGCGGTCGTGTCAAACTCTTACTGACCAAAACCCACCCGTTTTCCTTCAGTTGCCTGTGCATTGCCAGGGGCCACTGTATCCCTTTCGGACTTTTCCCTACTCAGTAGCAGCCTGGAGTGTGGATTTGTGCCCAGTTGATGACAGTAGACTCGCCCCCTATTACATGGGACTTAAACATAACTGGCCAAATGTGGGTGTTCTATCGATACACATCTGTCTAACCCTTCAAGGATTACAGGCGTGATGTTATGTTATTGATTTATTTAAATCCTATTTTACAGAATATGTTGTGACTATGATAAAAATAAAACATTTTCTTTCTTCCCTACAATCACCAATTTAACTGCCAAGGGATTTTATTAAGTAAATATTTCTAGTACCTGAGTGTGAGCTTTCTCCTCTAGATGGAACAAAATAAAATACAGGGGCTGCTGTGGGTTTACATCTCAGACCAAATAAAAAAGGTAGACGGAGCGCGGCGCTCTCAGAGTGAAGCAGGGTAAAGGAAGCCAAATTTGAAATAGGAAGCCGACCGTGTTCCAGAGCGACGCGCGACACCGAACGCACTAGACGTCATAACATTGAAATCGCAAATTGTTGTAAAATGCCTTCCTGTGTCGTAAAAGCTTGTAAAAACAATTCAGTAATAAATAAAAAAACCATCTGGGATTACATTTCACAAGTAAGTGTTTCATTAGATTTAATTTGATATAAAAATACAAAAATATTTCATAAAGCGTTTTTGGAACACAAAACCTCGCATAGTGTCGTCGGTGTGACCAGTATATCCGCATACAAATTCCCTGAAACGCGGGAAATGTTTGGGATTATTAATTTTAATATTACTTTTCGTAATGGTTAAATGCTTTTAACTATTACGAAAATATATCTATTTTGAATATCAAACATAGGTATCCCTAAATAAATAACTCGGGTTTAAATATGTTATAGTATAACGTGAATACAATTTGATACGATAGCATAATAATAATAATTTGATATAATAGCGCGTGATTATTATTATTATTTCTATAAACAAATACTTACAACATTACAGTTTTAATATGTAAAAGACATTTTTGGATTCATTTATTTCTCAACTTCGACTGAAAACAAACTGTTTTAATTTTAGATTCCCAAGAGACCTTAATTGGAAACAAAAATGGATTGAGGTTATTAGGTTAAGCAGAAATCAAGAAAATTGGTTGCCATCAAAATTTAGTGTTGTGTGTTCCACACATTTTGCGGGATACAAAAAGACAGTACTACTGGAAACTAACACAACACGAAGGTGTTTAAAATTTGTCTCTTTTATTTTTTATTAAAGGTACCTAACAATAAAAAAGTGTTTTATTTATAAGAATTTACTTTTCATGAATAATCATAATTATTCAATCAGAATTGGGATAAAAAGTTTTTAGTGGCAACATTTTTTTCTTAGCACACAGACGCATGGCAAGTGTTGCGACACGAGGTCACGCACACAACTCTGTACACGACGATTCACTTATTTGAATGCTATTGTTGGCATACGCTCCGTCTACCTTTTTTATTTGGTCTGAGGTTTACATGAAACTATTTTAACTGAGCTCATGCATTCATATGCAAATGAATTTAAAATTTAGGGGTACGGCAAGACTTAAGGTGGATGCAAAAAGGTAGCCCAAAAAATACAAATTTTCTTACGTTTTTGCAACTTTCAGGATCAATGTTAGGATCGTATTGTGTATGTATTTACAAAATTATAATCATTGAATATTGGTCCATTGAATGACTTTTTCATGAAACTATGACATTTGAGATCAATTCTAAATTATACTCCATTAGGTTTAGATAGTTAAATAAAGGTAGACAAAAAAACCATGTGACGAGACAGCTGTCCAGTAAACGACTGAACATAATACCTGTGACTTCAGTTGTCAATGTACATCACAGTTACTGTTAACTTAACAATTTAGCAATGTTATAATCTGTTGACGTTTAGTTTGGGCTCTTTAAAATAGACAGATCACAAAATATTATATTATTATTAAAAATCTGACAAAAAAATTGTGCTCAAGCGGTTACGATCTACGAAGAGTAGTTCAGATAAAGTTTAACATACATTAATAAAAGAGGAAACTATTGTAATCTAAAACAAAAAACGTTTGGTTTATTGTATTTTTAAAAATGAAAGTGTCATCTATAAAAACACTTTTTATGTTTTTTTTTAACCTTTATTTAATTACCTACCTAAACCTTTAAAACTTACAACGTATTCACAAGAAATACATCACTATAATCTATAGGTAATTCTGTAAATACAGACTTGTTAGATTGAAGATAATGTATGGGTAATGTTAAAGGAAATTCACTTGTTTGGTCTTACTTCTGGCCTAAGTTCTCCCCATGAACTTTTTCTATTAGAAACATCAATTAATTATTATGGTAAGCCTCAAACATCCAAATAATATAATACACTAACCTGTTTATGCGGTACAATTTTGATGGCACAGACATTATTTCCATGTTTATTCTTACTGTCAATGTTAACATTATACTTATATCTAATTAACGAGCTATGCAAGTCCCACTCGCACACGTTATTTTCTTTATTACAACTGTACAGGCCGTACTTTCGGTGCCAATCTAGCGTACTTATAGCGCTACTGGTGTTTTCATTTGATAAAACGGTTTCCACTTTAGCTTGTGCTACTGAATATATTAAAATCTTTCCGCTACTTGTACCAAGGGCTATGCAGTGTGTTTCTTCAGATAGGCTTTTCCGCTTTCCTCCTTTTTGTGGGGAACCCTGAAATATGTGGTGATTATCAGATGCTTATCTCAAAAGGATTACAAGATTTGATAGTTTCCATGTTCACAAATATCATAAAGAACGAATGGTATTTGAATAAAGTACTTTATCAAGGTTATTCAAATTATAATGTGCCCTAATTATGTATTGAGGTTATATTTACATTATCATCTTGAGAAATATATTGAGGAGTTAGTAGAGAGCTTTTAAGTTGAAGATTGAGCTATTAGGAAACTATCTACAAGTTGGTAAACAAAGTACTAGGGTCACATAAAAATAGAACAGAGGATCATAGAGCATACCAAAACAAAAGAAAATAAAAATAACCGAACTCCCAGATAAATGGCGTAATTGACTTTTGTCAGAAGTTCGATGAAAATTAAAGGTTATAACTGCAGAAAAAGTCGCGGGAGAAGCAATTATGTGTAATAATTTATAAAAACCACGTGTTGTACGTACCCCTGACTGTGAGGCCGAAATCCATTGCAAACATGAAGGTGGTGAAGTCAAATGTAAGTCTGGTGTATACTCCTGTTTGAGAACATTAGTTTCTGTGTCCCATATCCTCAGTCTACCATCCTGGGTGATGGCAGAATAATATTTTCCATCTTCGGAAAACGCCGCCTCTGCCATGGTTCATTCCGAACTGACAGCTGACGTTCCGTTCTGAAGGTACTTGAATTCATAGCCACGTGATGCATTCATAGGTCATCAAAAAATCTGTCGTCGAAAAATATTTTTTAGTATTCTGTTTGTTAAAAAATATATTTGTTTACAGTTTAAAAAAATATTAAGAAAGAGTTCTTGAATATCGAAGTCACAATAAATTATGCATGATTTAATTATGAAATATGAAAAAGTAAATAGATATTACGTAGAACGTAACGAAACTTCCAAGAAACTGACATTCTTATGTTGACAGACTGAAAAATGATGCGGGTGCGTTCACTTTTCTCTGTAAGTAGTAAATAAAAATGTAGATAAAATTAAAAACTTTAGAAGAAGTAAGAAAATTCTGAGGCTTTAAAATATTCATACTAATAAAATATGATAAAGAAAAGTGTTTGTTTGTTTAATTGATAGAAATATTGTAATTTTGCAGTTTCGAAACACTTCCTTGACAAAATAAGGTCACTGATCTTGCACAATGTCTTTGTGTTGCCAAATCAATAAAACAATCAATTAACAATCGCAGTGTCGTGTCGGACGTCACTAGCAGCTGTCACGTCTGACATTATTGTTGAGAATCCGGAGCCTTTCGCGATTTCATAGTTCGTTTGCGCTCGATGTTGTAGGTGGAGTTCATATTTTTTTAGTTTTTGCGCTCTCGTTCCACTTTTCGAAAGTAATCTTTTATCATTTCAAAATTCAATGCTGTGTGGTGTGATTACCTTGATGTTTGGTTTCTAAAGTGATGTGTGAAGGCTGTACAAAAGTCGAATTGTGAATATGATGTCACTTTTATTCTGCGTGATACCTTGAAAACATGAGTGTTAGTGTTGAGGGGGACGTGTCTAGCCCCCTGTCGGACGGGCAGGACGCGACGATCTCCAAATCATCGTCGGACAGCTTGAAGATAGACGAAGAGCCTTGTCAGGATGAAATATCGGAGGCTAGTACCCCGAAACCTCATCCGATGGCCTTTACCATCGATTTCGGTGCTGCAAAGCCCGTTGACACTCGGAAGCTGGAGGAGCTGGCGAAGAAATCGCAGGCTCGGCATCAGAGGGTCCAGTCAATGTCGGCAAGCATCACCAGGCCCAGTCCAACGCTCGCGCGACCTCCGATGAGCGCTAAGCTCCCCCGCAAAGCTCAAGGGTACAACTCTGAAGGCTACTTCTCTTCAGACCAAGAAGACAGCGGCCTATCCGGTTCTGTGAAGCTCCGGAACAGTCCATTAGCACAAAATGTTACGCACATAACATCTCCTATTACGAATAGACATATTAAATCCCCTAATACTGACACTGTCCTGCCAAAACGCACGTCCAAAAGTCCTATAGTTGATAGTATAATGTCCAGGAGTGAGAACTTAACATCTCGTCAGGGTCTGAACTTGCCTTTGAAGAGTAATTCGTACATGAGAGAAGTACATAGAACACCAAGCTATGGTAACATAAACAGGCATGCCATGGCCAATATTATTGATCAAAGCCCTGAAGGAGTAATGTTGACTGACATATCAAGTCCTGAATTAGATATTTTAACCCCAGATAATGGTTTGTCCACCCCAGAGAATTCTAAAAGTCCATTGATACGCAAAATTAGAGCTTCTTCTGAAACCCCTGATTTGTTCAAGAAATGTATTACCCAAGAACCTTTGTATATTGAAGATGATGTTGATGGGCAGTCTGATAACTCCTCAACTGGTACATACACAATAGAAGGGGATAATTACACCGAAGAACAGAAAGCTAGAATGAGTATTGATAGAACGTTTGGTACAGATACCCTCACTAAAGCTATAGAAGAAACTCTAAAGAAAAAAAGCATTGAAAGAGACCCAGAATTAGTTTTCGATTTCCCCAACACCCAAAGAGTAATAACAAAAGAGCCTAGGAGAGACGTAGGGCTCCGTAGTCCATTACTAAACCAATCATTTGAAATACCAAAAATTTCTAAAGACAAAAATGTGTTGGAAATTTCTTGCTGTTACGAATCACCCACTGAGAATGATTTGGCAGCTCAAACGTCAAAACAGATCAAATCTACTCGAAGCTACCTAGAAAAAATTAAAAACAGAGTGAGAACCATCACAGAAAAAACATTTGCAAAGTCTCCTCCAAAGCATGATGACTGTGACGTTGGTAGCTTCACATCTGTCACAACTTCAGGAGTTTTATCCTCTCGAACCCCTCCCAAAATAGAACCAGTACTACGTAGGTGTAGTTTAACAAAATCTGAGATAGACCAGACTGATTACATCCATCGGTTGTCACGAGAAACTTCCGTACCTGTTTCTTTACCGAGCAGCAAGATAGGGATAGAGGACACGAAATTTGAGAGTACTGCATTGAAGAATGCTCAGAAAGCATTGAGGGATGAATGTGGAGTTACTTCGGACATGACTCCGGAGCAAGTAGTTGGAAAACTGTCTTATTTGAGCCTGAATAGATGTAAAGGAGATAAGACTTGGATTCAGGATTGGGCCGAGAGTGTTAACAATTATAACACAAATACTTTGACCAAAGAGGATGTAGTGCTGGACGATAGGCCGCCGATAAGTCCAAGACCTGTGAAACGTGAGTTTTTTTCAACATTTTTTATTTTTTTAGTGCAATACATTCCTGTGTTTTTGTGTTTGATAAAATGCCTCCGACTACTAAAATGTGTAAAAAAAACCCAAATAGGAGATGTACAACTCTGAAATTCTGATTATGTAAAACTAAAAAAAATTAGATCTGAAATTACGTGCGTCCGTCATACACATTATTTGCAATGTATTAAATATTCCTAATTAAAACAAAAATCCTAATGTTCTTTATTTAAATAGAACTTATCGTAAAACATGACGGCTACTATCATAAAAGAAGTTATATGTACGAAAACTATTACAAAATAGTTTTCATCACTAAGCTTAGTGATGAAAATGTGATCATAGTGTGTTATTATTGACTATGCTGCCCATCTTTTGGACATAATTTCTTAGTAGCGTTTCACCACCTTAATCTCATCAGTTAAAAGGTTCCCAGCTTTTTTTGACGACGGGAATCTTGACAGAAAAGGGATAATCAAACCCTTGAAAATAAAAAATGAACGTTAGGTACCTAGGTGCTCATAGTAGGGATCTTTATTTAAGGGCAAACTTCGTATTTTAAATTTTATCCATCTACCATTTGAGTCATGCTCTCGGACCTCTAGGAAGAGGACTGCGGAAAGCCCTAATACAAAACAGGTTTCGCCCTAAAGCACCTAAAACAACATTATGTAAAGCAATCATTATTCCATGTCAAATGGTTTAATGACGCTCAAACCACATCAATTGAGCTTACAACATGTCGCATAGACATTCACCAATCATTTGCAACACTGTTTACCTTAGCAAATCTACCGGCGGCGGCGTCGTAATCAATCAAGATTGCATACAAGCAGTAAACAGATTGGTTTTAGAAGTACCACTAGTCCACTTACAGTCCACTACACTACACTATTCAGTCTAAGTGATGCGGAAGAATATGGAACATGTAGTGAGGAAAGTTTTGAGTGTGAATGTGGATGGCTATAAGAGCACGGAAGGCCAAGAAACGATGGATGGATAGTGTGAAAGATATGGCTAGAAACGGGGTGAACGACGACGGCTGTTAGATACCTAATATAGGTATGGTAGGAGAAGCCCAGCTACCCTGACTCCAAATGAATTGGGATAGGGGCAGAAAGACGAGGAATTATCGCAGTGGAAGGTAAAAGCCTCTTCTCTTGCTTGAAAAGAACGATCATTGATCACACGCTTGGTCACTGTGATTTCAGACTATTTGGTCAAGGTTTGGGTTTTACTTACGATGTTTTCCTTCACCATTAAGTTCGTGTGGAGAATTACTCATAAGTACCTACTTTGAACTTTACAAAACATGAGGCATCGTTTTCATAAAGCATTGTGAAACCAACTCTTGAGAATGGTTGTATACAGACTCCAATTTCTATGCGTGATACTTAAGCTAGACTAGTCCCATAACTTTGTGCATGTAACGCGATAGTGACTGTGCTAAAAGAGCAAATTCGTTTATTAGGAAGAGACGAACTTGATAAAAACAAAAGTAGGTAAAGTAAAGCGAATGCCGAATGCACTCACTTCTATGCTATTGTTAACCTTGTTATCAGTGATGCGATTATGTCCCGCGATAGTAGCTGATAACGTAGACGTATAAAAATGATTCATACTAAGGCGAGAGTTCTAAGCGGAAAAACAGTGGCGAAATTTTGCGCGCGTTATTCTGACAGCTGCAATAATTAAGTGCCTCTCGCGACTCGTCAAAATACCGTCGAAAAGGTGGTTAGCAAGTGATGCAGCTGTCACGTCGCTACTCCGTTGTATTGCCGATTGGATGTCTATATGAATAAGAATAAATAATTTATTTAAAGACAAATGAGTGTCTAATCATGTGTATACTATGAGAAAATGAGGATATACTTTGCGATTGCATACAAAATTATCCTCCTATATTTTCATTTTATTAACACACATCTTCTCTCGTATTAGCACGAAATGTTTAAAAGCATCTGCTATAGGAAAATGATTAGCTAACAAGGCGGTATCAGGGCTGAGTGCCCTTTGTGTGAGTGGCTGAGGTCCCTGGGCACACTGGTAGGTTAGAGTCATTTAGCTTTTTTTTATTTCATTTATTTTAATTCAACAACAAAATCCATTTTGTTAGCCACAATTAAATATTGAGGAAAAATCATTACTAAGCCATGAATTAAAGTTTGACATAAATGACAACGGGAAAAATGTGGTCAACATTATACACTTAAATTACCTATTGTATTTTAACCCTAATTTATATGTTTTTACATGTAACTAGAAAAATGTGGTCAACATTATACTCTTAAATTACCTATTGTATTTAATCCCTAATTTATATGTTTTTACATGTAATTATAATTAGCTATGACGCGGATTTTCTACTTGAGAGTGCAAGCTAATAAGTTTATTTATAATTTTATCGCTGTTATTGATCGTTTACAGCTAATTTCCAAAGATAATGACGTTATCTTAATGTGTTTTGTTCTGTCCGATATTAAATGAAGTTGTTGTAGATAAGGCAGGACGTTTTGAATAATGCTTAGTTTTATAAAAACGTGCCTAATCATGTTTACTTTGGGTCTTTGCGATAATTGTTTACTAACGACTGCCATAATCCTAATCTATAGATGATCTATTGTTTTCCTTGCGCGAGACTGAGACACTGCTGAGGTGACGATAAATAAATAAGTATGGAAACGGACATGTCAAGAAAATGATGATCATGGCTCATGATACCATGTTGATAAAACAACCTATGGGAAGAGGTTTTTTAATAACCTGAAAGATCAGTAATCGCAAGAGTAGCGGGTGCAAAGACATTCATAAACCTATGTATTTTGAGAAAGACCAGCCCCCCTAGCCAAGTCACAAACGATAAACGTAAACTCTCAGTAGTCTTTAATAGATTTTCAACTTTATGCTATTGGATATAAAGTTGAAAATCTATTGAAGATTACATAGTGTTTTCGTTCGTTCCGGTCGCTAACGCTCAGTAGTCTTTAATAGATTTTCAACTTTATGCTCTTAGGTATAAAGTTGAAAATCTATTGGAGATTACTAAGCGTTCACGTTTATCGTTTGCAACTTGGCTAGGGGGGCAGTACGTTAGCAAGTTCTGCCTTGTAAGCCATAAATCCTACATGGTTTAAAACCACAACATCACAATGTAATCGTGGAAAATTAAGCTGTAAACCATAGTACACGATAGAAAGCATAATTTTATCGTCACAAAGTTTCCCTTAAAAGTCCATGTAAAATTGCTCTAAATGACAAAATTGAGCCACTTATAAATAAGCATACTAGCAAAGTTTCTAGTATGCAACAATGTCCCTATTTGAGTTAAACGGAGCGAGACTTAGAAAATGTTATAATGTTTGTAAACATTTTGCTCCTAACTTGGTTCGAAAGTGTGTCATGTCATGTCATTTGTTTTGTTTATCTATCTGATAACTGGTATATTTTTGCGATATTCGTATGCCCGCGACCTTGGCAGCGTTAGATAGTGGTCTTTCTGAAAAGGTTCGTCCTGGGAAGTAGGTACTACCACCATTATATTTGATTATATTGGTATTGACCGCTTAGCAACCGGTAGCACCTTTAAATACAATTACAGACACAAACCCTGAGATGATTAATTTTCAACAAACCCTATAATATAGTATTCCAGCTATCTAACACATTTTCGTAAACGATTACGACAAATTTGTTTAATTTTGACAGTTCAACAACATTCATTGCGTTATTTACGTTGTAGAGCAGACATTTTTTCGAACTTATGAAGCAATGGATTATCAATTTCTTTAAAAACGATTCAAATTCCGAATGGTCGTATATTACGTAATTAGGGTACTGGTGAAACCTAACCACTTCCCAACAGATGGACGGTCAGTACTCAAATGAAAGTACATTACATTATCCATAAAAGGCTTAGCAACGACCGTTTGATTTCAGTCTTTTCAAAGAACCGTCTTATAACTTCAACTGTCGTATTTTTCCCATAAATCAACTATTTCTCCTCTCTATTATTACAATACATTCCTAAAACTTGTAACCATTTAAGGCCGTATTGTCGTCAACAATGACATACCTTTCAGTTCGTTTCCCTTTCGAACGAGCTCGTGAAATATGTATGAGAATGTGTGCACCATACGGATGAATTTATGAGCGTTCTGTGAGTGACCGGGCGAACAAAAGATTTGATTGTGGTTGCTTGGGCGTTGTTGTCTTATGAGTGTCTATATCTAACCGATCGGTCACTACTCAGTACTCACTGCAGTGTCTCATTCGGTGGTAGGTATCTTTCGAAGCGTATCCATCAAAATTGTCTTCCAAATCCTTTTCCCCAGATTGCAAGGAAGTATAGGATAATGTAATCGATTGTTACATACAAAAGATTCTATTTTCAAGACAAAGGGGTTTCACTTGATCCGTAAATAGCTAACCATAGACCACACGCTTGTTATCCCGCGCATGTCGTCAAGGTCCGGTTTACTGAAGTTGTATAATTTGGCACAGTTAGCGGGATATTATTGGGTCTTGCTATCTTCCCCTAAAAAGGTTACTGTTAAGGTTACTACTGTTATTAAGAAGGTGAATGGATGTATGAATGAAAGGGTAGCTACTGCAGAAACAGGTGTTCTAGCCATATTTTTTTTTCCACTATCCATATCTCGAGGTTCAGAAAAAAAACCACTTAAAGTCGACTCTGAAAAACTAAAAAGAAGAAACTCAAACTTTCTCAAGAAACAGCATTTCAGATATCAAACAAAATAGTCTTCATAACAAGTGCTGATAAGTTCCGAAATAATATAGATGCCTCTTCGAAAAATCTGACAGCTAGTCAATCAAATAAACATGTAACGTATTTTCTGAACAAATGGGAAATGCCTAGAACGTAAACAATATTAATAGTTTGGACCATTGAACCTAGGGCGTCAGCTTTAAGGGCGTGAACCAATCAATGTCCGTTTGTGTCACAATTTAGTTCCATTGACCTTTTTAATATAAAATTTATGGTTGGGACGAGTTTATCTTCTTTTTGTTTATTTATTAATAATGCATTGAATCAAAGTCTGACTTTGTATCTAACTTAAAGTCAATTTCAACGCACTTATTTAAGCACTTATTGACTGCCTCGTTGGTCTAGTGGTTGCAAGCGCTACTGCTGAACATGAGGTCCTGGGTTCGATTCCCAGGTCGGGCAGTGTCATTGGGTTTTTCTTTCTGGGATTTCTCAGTAGCAGCCCGGAGTCTGGATTTGTGGTTCGGGCGGTTGATGGCAATAGGCTCGCCCCCTATTACATGGGACTTAAACATAACTGGCAAAATGTGGGTGTACTATAGGCACAACTCTGCTCAACCCTTCGGGGAAAGAAGGCGTAATGTTATGTTATGTGTGGTTGTTATTTAAATTAAGTTAACCATTTACAGTCGTTACGGGTAGTCAGAAGCCCATAATTCTGACAACCAACCTTTCCAAGGGGTAGCGTGTTATCCAGTAACTGGATTGTGGAGATCAGATAGGCAGTCGGTCCATGTAAAATACAGGTATTCAGATGTGTCCGGCTAGACTGGAAGCCGACTCCAACATTGTTGGGAAAAAAGCTAGGCTGAGATGATCTTGTTGTGGCTCTTTTGAATTGTCAAAGGAGTCGGTCTCAGAGAGATGAAGCTAGTAGCCCATTCTAAAGCGATGTAGGTTCCTATGGAGAAGAACGAGCAAGAAACTCCACGGACACTCTTTTATTTGTGTGTGTTATGTATGATCTTTTGGTTAGTATCATACATACACCTGCTTCAAGTATCTTGGCATCGCATGTCCGCGATTCTAGCAATGGCAAATGTCAAGAATTATTCAAATTAAGGGCATTTGAAGTATTATTATCGTAGTAGTAAGTAGTTTTACCTCGCAAAAGAAAAGGAGAAATATTCGGAGTTCATAACCAGCCTTTATTAGTTGGAGAGGCGGGAAAAAAGAAGAAGTATTATTGTGGCCTCCTTTTCAAATCAAACTTGTGCTGAAATAAAAAAAAAAAAAAACTAACACTATAACTTGTGATGTTATGTTGACATAGTTGCTTGTCAAGCTTAGTTTCGATAGTAATAAAGTTCAAAATGGCGACTGACAGAATAGTGCTAACAGTCGCGTCACGGAACAAGTTTTAATAAACGCACAGAAACTACAAACTACTTGCGAATCTTAAAGAAAGTAAATAAACAACAATTACTAAACGAAAAGTAAAAACTACAGTGTTCCCAGCTAGTCAAATAAATACTTACCGACTTCAAAGGTAATAATGATATTTATGATAATCTACGCACTGACGCACATCTTACATCTGTGTTTGAAACTTTTTGATGGCAGCCTGTTTGTCTGCTATAAACTCAGAAACAGCTGGATTTGTTATAGTTTTGTTGATCGGAAACGATAGTAACCTTGGAGTGAGCGTAACCACGTTGTTACAGTTGAAGTCTTTCGATTTACAGGCTTAAGATTTTTTTTAAAGATCATGTGGAAATTCTCTTAATTCCAAAAAGCAGGTTTTGTCAGTAAATTCTGTAATGACAAATTTACAAATGTCGTGGTGGGTCTAAAAATCTGAATATCTCACCGGTCTCAACAATCAATCAATCAACTCAGCCTATTGCAATCCACCGCTGGACATTGGACATAGGCTTCTCCCAAGCTGCGCCACAACACCCTGTCCTACGCATTCAGTCCGTCCCAGACACTTTTTTAAGGTCATTGGTCCATCACATCTTCGGGGGGCGTCCCACATTACGCTTGCCGATACGCGGCCTCCACTCCAAAACTAGACTCCTAATCTCACTGGTCTATACTTAAGATAATTGGGGATCCAATTTAAAGTCATCATCACCTTCCTGCCCTTGTCCCATGTAACTTGTGGTCGGCGTAAAGCTTCCTTTCTTCTCTGTCAATCGTTACTCTTTCATTCACTCCTTTTCTTCCTCACACAATCCTTCAATCTTTTCTACTTTTAGAGTATCGCATGAGAATTAGCCAGAGTCTTTGTAAATGCTTATTCAGATGAATATCGTCGTATAATAGTCTGGAGATAGGAGGTTGACCCCAAAACTATTGGAAAAAGGGTAAAGAAAACCTCGTCAAATCTTATAATCTAGCATTGGCTGAAGCTGAACACAAAATAATAAGTAATTTGATGGTTATCGGAGATAAATTGGTGCCTCCTATTATTCCATAATTTGTATTTGGAATAAGTGCAATAGGTAAAAGTCAGAATTCTAAATGCTTCCTTAAAGGTCGCTGCAAGGCCGAAATTTTATTGCACGAGTAATTGTACGTGAGCTATTGCACTTGCACCGCCATCTTTGGTTCTTATTTCAACTGTATCGCCGCCATTTGTAACCTGAAATACGCGGGAATCGAATGTTTTCATTTTGAAATTGGAAACTGCATTTGATTGTGGCGATTCGAGTCTATGCTTTTGATTAAAGGGTGTACATACGAGTTCAATGTTATTGTAGGTTTTAGAGGAGGTTTATTATGTTGTCTCTCGGTAAACTGTAAGCTTATTTTCAACATTGAGGGTTTTAAAGACACTTTTTATTCGGTACTTATCATAATTTATAATACCAAGAGTTAACTTGGAATAAATATTGTAGGATTTTAGTTTTAGGGCATAGAAATAGGTTAGCCTTTTAAGATAAATGGGTCACAAATGTGATTGAAAAGAACAACAATAACAACATTCTACCTAAGCTAAACACTTTTCTACGACTGTAAAGTAGAAGTAGTTTAAAACAGTTACACAAACATTAGTCATTTTCTAGCGAACTCATAAGTGTTGCCTTAAGGAAATACGTTATTAAAGTGCCTTCCAGCCCCGTTAGGCCATTACTTAATGGACTATATCCCTGTTACTTCTGCAAAGCTAACATTAAATGAGCTGTTATGAGCGTCTTAAAACCCGGCCATATCGTGCTCCTTGTCAAAGCCGTGAAACAATTTCCGATGTGCACTTTAAGGCACTTTTCCTGGAAATTGTGGAAAGAGAAATTGCTGCACTCACTCGCTGCGCTACAAATCGATTTAAGCGTTGTCTCTTTCTACGAATGCAGACGAGTGATACCGAATGCTAAATCGGGCGAACTGTGTTTTCAATTAGTGAAGTTGACATTATATAATGCTGGACAACACCGTTGCTCAATTTACATTGCCGAAACATATTGGACAACAACAAATTTATAATTTATTTCTGGCAACATAAATAACGTTTAACCGACATCTTCCGTCTTACAATTGATTATATCTCCCACAAAACCCGAACAAAAGAACAGTCTTCATGACCCACCAGAATATATAGGACGTCTAGCACAAAAAATATTGAAACAACAAACAAATAGTTTGCGTAATACATCCCACATGGCCTGAGTCTTCATGGTCATTATGGTAATTTAATAGGAACCGCTACGGTCATAATTATGTTGTTATGTTGCGGCTTGCGAAGTTAGAACTTACTATGTTGAAGATAAGTGGACGTGAAGACTTGCACAGACCAGGGAAGCATGGCGCTAAAGGGGGGTGGCCTGTACTCAGCTGTGGGTGGAAGAAGACTCAATGATGATGATAATGAAGGTTTCTGAAAGCCTAGACAATTTATCTGTCTTACACGCCATGAGGCCGATAGGATTTTCCATCGGCAACATCTCAAGGAATTTGGGGTTGAGTTCCCAAAAAAAAAACGATCATACAACTGCTATTACTTGTAACTTTGAATCCATAATACGAGTACGCATCTTTAGGGGACGATTTTTCAATAAACTTACCATTGTTATAAAATAAACTCTTGTGCGAAATTTCATGCTTTCTAGACCCAGTGATTTAGGCTGTGCGTAGTCTGTCAGTAAATGAATATTTATTTTTATTTTTTATAGAGTAGGTTATAAGTACATAATACTTTTTATACCCGTTATGAAGAAGGCTTACATCCGATTTCTAAAACCCTATACAATTTCTCTGTTATTTATTCATCTCCAGCTGGTAGCGTGGATGGTGGTCCACAAGAAGCGCTTTTTGCGTTTTCATGTAGTTAGTGACTAAACTGGTAAACGTTTTTTTTTTCTGAGAAAAAAAAGACCTTTTTTCTTTCTATATCACGTCAATTTTGATTTTTTGAAATAATTTTCTACGGTCTGAATACTGGCCGAAGATTTGATCGCGCTTTCCTAAGCCTAATCATGTTATCGCAAGAGCTTAGTAAACTTTGTGCTCACACAAAGGGCATCAAATGTTATCGTTTCCCCTAAGTGAAGACAACTTAAGCTGTATTAGAAGTCTCGTCCACAAGCGAGAGATCAATTTATTTTAAGTAATTAGCACTGAAAGGATGACCCCATGTACAGAGCTGCGACATCACTTTAGCTTATCCTCACAGAAATCTGAATCTTTGCTAGATAAGTTGCCGTGCTCTTTTGGTGTATCGTGGAAGGCCTTTTGAGCTGATGCCTCTTTAGCGCACCTTTGCTCCTAATTTGCTAAAACTGTTTTTTTGGTTCTATAGATAAATTAATTCACTGTAGATGAAACGGGGATTTCTTGTTCAAAATCTATCAATTATTCTTGAATTTTTATAGGTTGTGTAGATTTTTCGCCGTTAACCAATTGATACTCTACATGTCTGAAAGTTGTTGAAGGTGGAAAACAAAACACATTAGTTTACTCGTATGACCTCAAAGGTGAAAAACATACATTAACTATGGCATAGTCCAAATTTGCAGTAAACACACCAGGAGTCACACTTTTCATGGCCGTTATGGCAATATATCACGCTAAGGTCAAACTGTGCTTGTGGCATAATGATGAAATGTTTGTTGTTTCTAAGCTAATCTAAGAGCCCAAAATTGTCCTTAGTTTTCAAAATTATTTAGTACTTACTCTTGAACCCAGATAATATTGTCTAGGGTTTGATGAAAAGCAAAAGATGGTTAACCTTTTGCCTCGATAAATTATTCAGGCCCACTGTTACTAAGCTCTTCGAATAGGTATAGTAAATAACACTGGATATAATAAAACATTACTTCAATTAAACTGCAAAGCTTTTGGAGCGGCAAAAAACTATTTTACTCGCCATCCTAGACGCCTAGCAGCTTAATAAAGCTTCGAACAAAACTCGAACATTTAATAGATTGCCAGAAGTATCCACTATCAAAGCTTTTAAGTTTTCAAAGAACGAAGTCTTACGGAATAAGCTCGAAAAATTTGTGCTTTGTAGAAGTAAGATTCAAAGCTAACATTAATCTGCCAATAAGTTGGAAAGAGCTCCTAGCTTTTCGTTAAGAGAAAAAGGGTTTAGTGGTTTAAAACTGTCGCTTGCAAAAATTTGGATTTGGAAAATTTGGATTTGGAAAAGTTGGATTCGAAAACTATTTCTTAAAAATGATGCAATTAAATCGTTCAAGAGTTAAATATCAGATATTTAACATTGTTATATTTTTGTATCGATTGAACGATATATGATAATGGTAATGAAGAGTTTGATTTTTTAACTAATTAGAAGAAACCTATAACGCCATTTCGTTTTTCCTTTTAGCTATGCCTATTATTATTTGGTTCAATACTTTTTTTTTCTAAAGGTGTCCGTTTTGCCCAGTAACTTAGCTGTAGAGGTCAGATAGGCAGTTAATCAATGTAAAATTGGTATTCAGCTGCATCAGGTTAGACTGTAAGGCGGCCCTAAAATAGTTGGGAAAAGGCTCTAAGTAGATGATGATGACTCGTTCTTAACTCAAATCATTTATTTCAATTAAACCACTCACACAACAGGCACTTTTGAATTGTCAAGGAGTGGTTCAGTAAGAAATATGAAGCGGCCATTCCAAAGCGTATTAGGTTTTGTACATTGAAATAAACCAAACATTTAACACTAGTTACGAGTAAAATGTTTCCTCCATTATCAGTAACAGTTATGTATTTGTTGACAGCTCGGAGCCCGCATACGGGGACGCCCACAAAGATACCGAGTCCCGTTGGCACTCTGCTATCTAGGAGAACACCGGTGAGTTTTATATCCATTTTTATTTATATTTAACACTAAAATTAAACTTTCGCAGCTTTTAATAATAGTTGAATTGTTACTTTTGTCGCCCCACGACCTTCAAACGACGACGGCGTCAAAATGTAGGGAGTCCGATTTATCAGTTTCTGGAAAGATATCCATTTGGTGACAATTTAAGTGTAGTTCATATTGAAAGGGAATAATAGAGCGTTAGGAATACACACATTAGAATGTATATATTGTAAGTACATGGAAGTCGCGCCGAGTACTAATTTTGACTCCACAGCCAAAATCAGTAGATGGCCGAGGAAAGCGTTCCAGATTTTAAGATAGTAGCTTTGATGAACGTTGGAGTTTGTCAGGAATGATATGAAAGAGAAGGGAGTGAATGATAGCGTGACGGTTGACAAGGGAGATTAGAAGAAGAAAACGTGTTGCGCAGACCTCAAGTAACATTGGACAAGGGCAGGAAGATGATGAGTGGAGATAAGTTCTTTGGTTGTAAGTAAGACTCTTCAGATCATATTTAGCTTCCTATTCACCGTTCTATTACATCAATATTGTCTAATATTAATTCATTATGTGGTTGTATCTGGTATGTTAGTGGGTTGGCCGTCTGTCATTGCGACCATAAAGTAGTTAAGTACTTTATTAGCGCCACGTGCTTGTCTGGACATGATAACATTGGTCAGGGTTGCTGAACCTTCTACACGTTCTATAGTTGGCACTTGGCATGCGATAATGATGTCAGCTGGATAGAAATAAGGGCCGAAATATTAAAATACTTTCCCCTACTGTAAACTCCTAAAATGTCTAAACTACCTATTGTCTGTTCCAAAACCATCAGTTGAAATTGAAAACAAACCCTGTTTAAGTTATTTTTTTACATAAATACTCACTAAAGTGAATTAGTAACACATTCATCTGTATTTAGAAGTTTTCAACTTCTCATTAGTCCCCATTATTCCCAATAAATTATTGTTTGGTATAACATTGTAATTGAAAAATCATCGAAGTAAATTGAGGTTATAAAATTTAACCTCAATTGTCAGAAGAGGTGATTTAGAATGTCGGGTATAAGGAGTCAAATAATTAAATCAAAGTACTTAACTTGTAAGTGGCACTACAAATTTACATCCAAAATTCCGAAGGTACGTTTTCAGATCCATAATGTTTAAATTTTCATCCGATACTTTGGAACAGAAATAAATTAATTTGCAATACGACTCCAAATTTTTGCTGACGCAATATTTTTAATGAATTTGGCACACTGTTCTGAAAAGTTAGCCATCCCTGCTGTGACCTCTTTAGAACTGAAATATTTTATTTAGAAAATGAACGGAATCCAAACAATTTATGTATGTTTCTGTAACAAGAACGCCATTGGATTCTTTCTTATATTGCAATAATATGCGATGTGATACTGCATGTAATTCTGGGAAATTATACTAACGAGAATGTTTATATTGTCGTTATGATGGTAAATAGAACCAGCTTCAAGTGACCTGACCAAGGTATCTTACTTGGATAAATTGTTTTATAAATCCCGGAAAATAATTGTTATTCTTTAAGATTTGGTAAAAGCATTTTCAGGGCTTTCATTGAGCTTGTAGTTTCAGGCATAGATTTTCTATGCCAGCTTTGGCGTCTTCTGTCGTAAGAAGTAACTAAAAGATCTTATAGAGATGATGAACATCGTCATCTTCCAATGCCAATCAAATAGAGATAGATAAATGGTAGTTGAAGAGTCTGCTTTGAAATTCTTGAAATACCAATGTATGATGTTGTCCATGAAGTAGGACTCAATAATCAGGGTGCGCGGAACTTACATTTAATCATCAGCAGGCAGGCTCGTGGAGGCTGTTCTAGATTAGCAATGTGGTTAGTATATTGCATAATCAGCCTATAATGTTCCCAGTTCTGGGAAACAGGCATTCTCTCTGTAAGAGGGAGTCTGCCATAATCCACCAAACGGGCCCAGTGCTGGTTGTTTGTTACATGTCACATATTTTCGAAGTTTTTGGTTCTCGGACATTGTTTTCCTTCGGTTAGCATATTACCTACCAGTTTTTCTGTTAAACCCTTTCCTACTGTAGATAGATAACCTCTTTCATTGTAGATAGTTAGATTAATCAATTACTAACAACCACCTTTTAATTCTAGGTCCCAACTCCTAAGGATGTTTACTTTAGTTCCCAAATGATTAGTCAAGAGTGAATCGTGGCAAGTCAAATACTACGCTTGTACTGTCTTCAAATAAAATCTTGTTTGATTTCAAAGCAGTTTCATCTATTTTCGTAATCAAGGTTACGTCTGCGAGAAACGTGTTTATGTTTTGATGTTTTACGTTTATATTGTTATGGCTATAATATACGTATGTCGATGATTATGAATGTGGCCTTTTCCATATGACCTTTCGAGATCTATATACGTTACTTCGAATTCGCACGTACGTACTGTGCGTTTGCACTGGCGAAATATTCACATAAATACATGTTGAAATCTCTATTTAATGTCAAATATTGTATCAAAAATTGACAGACACACATGCACAGTTAGGTTAAGCGTTATTCCTGTCACTGTCACACGACTGTCAAACTACAAATACAAGATAGAGGTGAAGTCAAGGCACGAGGTAAGTAACGTTTATAGGTCCTTAGTCTTCTTCTCTGATATATACATGGACTTTCCAAAAATTGCTCATTATACCAGCCTGTTATTGTCCCATCGAACAACAAAGGCCTCTTCTCCTAAAGAGACCACGCTTGCTCAAGATGGCTTCGCGATTTCAGATTTTATTTACAGGGTCAAATTGTCACCTGAATGAATCTGTAAAGGTGTTATAATTGTGATATAAATAAATATAATCTATATACAACGTGTCCCAGAAATCAACGTCAAGCCGAAAACGGGCAAAAAAAAATAGGCCAAGTCGTGACAGAAGTACTTTTCAAATTTTATGGATTCAAAAATAAATCCCATAAAGTGACAGTGTAGAATTTGTAGTGATGTGGTGATGTAATAATTTTGAATTAAATGTTTCGCAAAAATCTAACATTTTATTTAAAACTGAGGCAGTTATGTTTTAATTTTTAACTGTAATTTACAGAAGTGTTATTCATGGTTACATCACAGAAAAAAAACTGACGAAAAGTTAATATTTGTAGTCACAGGACTTGAAAGATCATCACAGGGTGTCACTTTTTGAGATTTATTTTTGAATCCATAAAATTTGAAAAGTACATGACCAAGTTTTTTTTTTTTTTCTAATATCTTTCACGACTTGGCCTATTGCCCGTTTTCGGCTTGACGTTGATTTCTGGGACAAGTTGTATATAAAAGAAAGTCGTGTTAGTTACAGTATTTATAACTCAAGAACGGCTGAACCGATTTGGCTGAAAATTGGTGGGGAGGTAGCTTAGAACCAGGAGACGGACATAGGATACTTTTTATCCCGGTAGATAGGTTTGGTAGGTAGGTGCGCCGTAGATGAGTACTTGGTGCTACCCGTGCGAAGCCGGGGCGGACAGCCAGTAAAAAATAAATAGATTTAAATTTAAACTTCGAATGGATACGCGTTATAATTTTGTTTTAAGAACAATAATGTAGTTTGCTGCTTGTAATATCCGAATTCTGAGAAAAAAAAAACTTACTATAAGAACTATAAGAACTTTCATTCTTGTATCAGAAATGTTAAAAAAGACTGTCCGCTACAAGTCAGAAATCGTGAAAAATCCTTTTTATGGAAAAAGGTTGAAATTTTATACAAAGTACCTATTAAAATTTTGTTCTCAAAGCAAATAAATTATAATGCATGTTCAAGTACTTTTTTATTATTTTCCGCCAGTCTATCCATCATAAAAAAATTGGTTGGAGTCTCATTTCCTACGAAACGTATGGGAAAAGTTTTTTTGCGTTTTTCGACTTTTCTAGTACTCAAACCTCAGTTGGCCCAATATAGGTACTCTTTTGATCCTTATAAGAAACAGGATCGATTGGCATCAAAAAAAGTTTTTGTGAAAACTGACCAAAAAAAAGTTCTTGCTGATTGTAAGTTTTTTTTTCATAATCTGTGAATGTATTAAAAATGTTTCAAAAAGTTAAGAATACTCAAGTCAGTTTTCTTGTAGCGACAACGGTTAAGGTACGTGTCTTAACCGTTGCCGTTGCTCCTGCCTTACTGCCCAATCTCAAAAATCGACCCTGTATACTACTGCAGAAAATTGTTTAACATAACCAATACCAGCCATTTAGCTGGCTGGCAGGTACACACTTCTTGATTCTTACAAAAATTAGCACTTTAAAACCAAATATTTCGCAAACGGGCCCCCTGAATCCATTTTTGAACGACCTTTCCAACGACACCCCACACCATGGGATAGACGAGAAAAAAAACATCCCCACTTTACGTGTAGATGGAGGGGGGACTTAACATAAAAAAGTTTTTTTTGATTAATATGAATACCCATGCCAAATTACAGCTTTCTAGTACTAAGAGTCTGAGCTAAGCCGCAGATAGACAGACAGACGGACGGACATGGCGAGACTAAGTGTTCCTTGTTGATTACGGAACCCTAAAAACGGATTTTTCAACTGATATTTCAAGAGTTCCACTAACTATTTTAATTTGACCCGGTATAGTCCAAGGTTCTTAAAAATAGCTCCTACCGTTGTTAAAACATTAGCCGGCCACCAAGGTAGAAGGGTTGATCGTACAGGGTGCGACAGACGTACATTGGCTGCTTAGCATAGCAATAGATGCTATGCAGTCTATTTCTGCCCGCATAAAATCGATCACCGGTTCATCGGCGGTCTGCGGTCTCCGGACGATAGATAATTTCCAGGTTAATGCCATTATTGTTAAAGGAAACGTATGGTGCTACTACTGCAACTGGTACCATCTATTCAGAGCAACTTCTTACATTATGTCGTATTTATGAAAGAGTGGAATGTTCTTGATGTGTCCATGGAGTTTCTTGCCCGTTCTTCTCCATAGGAAGTTACTACGCTTTGGAATGGGCAACTAGCTTCATCTTTCTGACTGACCGACTCCTTGACTGATGAAAAGAGCCTGTAATTGGTTCAATTAAAATAAATGCTTGAGTTGAAGTTAGATTATCCTGAAGATATCCTGATGATGATGTCCGGATTGCAAGGAGACTTTTTGTAACAGCATCTAATTTGACTACAATTGAGTTCAAGATAGTTCGTGATGAAGAGGACTTGGTAAAACTTCCAATAATTTTCTTTGCAGAGGATTATTTGGGTCATCTATATTTAAACATGGCGAAATTAAAATTAGATTTAGGTTAGACGGACCAAAACATTGGCTACCCAATTCAGATATCGTTTTAAATGAACTCGCAACTTTTTTGGTAAAGAGTCTAACTTGTTTTTATTATCATTGCTTTCCTTATTATAAACATAATAAACTCATATTAGGTTCGTTTCTAATTGGTATCAGAATATATCGTAAAGCAATATACTTAAAAATAGATGTGGGTAACTTTATCGTCCAAAAAGTCTATAAAAACAATATAAAATTGAACTATAAATATATTACTATGGATGTGTTTAGAAGTTAATCGCTTCTGCTTACACAATGCTTTTGGCGCCTTTTTCGGCATCCATCGCGCCATTTTTATGAGAGCTGTCAATATTATAGTCTTCAATCAATGGTTTACGGATTAATGGCTGAGGGGACCTTATAAAGTCAACGAATAGGTGTTATATTCGATCAATAAATAACTATAAAATAACAGATTTTATTTTTTTATTTTCAAGATGAGCTTACCTTGTAAAGGATTACGAGTATTACGACCGATTAAGATTTTACTGCACAGAAATGAAGTCATTTTGAGCGTTAGCTATAATGTTGCCAGTTACAAAATTGTGTGTCGAACTTGATGAATTCTGAATTTGAAACTTTTTAATAGTGATGGGTAATGGAAAGTTTGTTAGTTTATCGATTTTGTGTGTATCGAATACAGATTCACTTTGCGATATTGGTTACTGAAAAATATAAGGCCAAAAAAAAGTAGGTAATACACTTTCTTCAATCCTGAAAAGGTTATGAATGTCCTGTGGGATTCTTTCTAATATATCACTGGCTAACTTTCGGAAACAGAATATAAATGGATACGCGTACTAAACAATGTTTTGTATCAATGATCAGTTATCACTTATTCAGATTGTTTTATTGAGGGCAACATTTCCTCTATTATTTTATAAATATCATTTCTACGATATAAAAAGGTTTTATCATTTGAACATTCGTGTAAACAATAGAATATAATAGAAGCTAATCAATTACTGGTGGAGGATCTTCTAAATAGTGTCCGCGCCACCCCACTCAAGTTCGATAGACGTGGCGCTAGTGTCTAAGTCATTCCATCGAATTGTATTTAAAAAATGTAGTTCCACAACTTTTCCGCCCGACTTCAGTGGTGGCGCGGACTCTAAATAACAATCATAAATTAATGCACTGACACGACAATGTACAGCCTAAACCGGTCTAAATCATCGAAAGTGACCCCCTCTGGGGGTTGATGAAATAGGGCATGAAATTTTTTTATATGGAAGTTCATCATGAGTTTTTGCCGATATGGGAAATTGGGCAAAGCCCGACTTGTAAATAAAAACTAAAAAAAGAATGTAGCTCGTTCTAAGGGTATCCTTAGTACAGACGCCAGCACATACCTACCCGAAACTGTCAAATTTTCCCAATCAACTTTGAACCTTATCCTTTAGAGATTAAGTTGAAAATCTATTAAAGAAATTTGACACATTGTAGTAGGTTGACGTGTTGGCGTCTGTACCTTTCCGGTACTCACTCCCAGAAATAGAAGAGGCTGTGCTTTATTATTGTGAATGTTTAATCTACTACAGCCTTTTAAAACATATGAGGAAAGGCTATAAATGTTTATAACCCTTTGGGAGCTATCCCTCATAAAAACCATATTTATCAAAATCTGCCCATCAGTTTCGGAGTAAACCACCCAAACAAACAGATATATAAGTCTCGCTTAGTAAGTACAGATTAGACATAATTACAGTGCAGAGTTAAGTGAAATCATGTGCTTTCCAGTCTGTTCCACTCTACATGCTGGCTTGTTTGCATAATTAAATAATATTATCTTTTTTCTGCACGAAGAACAGCCTTGTTGTTTTTGGGTGGTAGGCTCAGGCGCGTATTTTATTTTATATTGTAGTATTCTTTCGTTCTCGATTTAAAACTTTGCAAACTCAAACCTAGTTTTATGAATTTCGACACGGTTTTAGCTTGTTCTAGAATTTCAGCCTAAAATAATATTTATGTACAGGAAATCATAGTGGGGACACTTACACATGCAGCGATTAGTCATGGTGATCACTATTCACTGTTTGATACTTATCTGCTTAAGAAGACGCCCTGAAGTAGGACAAGATAAGGCTGAAATGCCTAAGAAAGTTCATCATCCGCCTAGCCTTTTCCCAACTACGTTGGGGTCAGCTTCCAGTCTAACCGGATGCAGCTGAATTTAACAGTATTTTATATGGAGTGACTGCCTATCTGACCTCCACAACCCAGTAATTGGGTGATACTATACCTCTTGGTAAGACTGGTTGTCAGACTTTCGGGGTTCTGACGACCCGTAACGACTGTCAAAGATCCACGAATGACAACCGGGACCAACGGCTTAACGTGCTTTCCGAGGCACGGAGGAGTCTCGGTACGTAAAGATGGTCACCCATCCACAGACCAACCCCGGCAAGCGTAGCTTAACCTGACGGATCGACCCGTGCGGCAGTTATTACTTAGCCACGAGCTCCTCGTAAATGCCTAAGAAAGTTAAAACAAAAAATTATTAGTAGTTATCCCATCCCATAGAAATCCGTCTTACCGTGTGCGTAAATGCGGTTGTGTGGGGCGCGGCATTTCAGAGTGCAAAAAAAGGATCTAGCTAGGTCTCTTATTTATCTGGGAAAATTCGTTTTCCCCGAGCAAAGCTTGGTCGACCGGGTACTAGGAGTTAATAGGAGATCGAATGGTGTTAACACAGTTACTTGACGACTGAGAAAAGTGAATAAACTCCGACCTAAACGAAGTAAACTACTACCGATACCGGTACTATTCTGTACAAATCCACCGTGAACACTTAGTGTAAATGAGCTTGAAGGTAAATTTTTAGCATGATGTGGAATGACAACTCACTTAATGCTCACTTGACAGTTTTCACGGTGAGATTTTTACAGAATATTATTGATATATTTACCGCGTATCTGATTAGTCTCAAAACCAACTCCTACTCGAGTAGTGCCAAGGTGTACGTGCTGTCAAACAATCTTCACGCGTTTACGTTAACAACTGAAGTCTCACTATTGTGATTGAAGACCGTAAATATTATTTCAAGCGTTCGTCGTGCAGTACCATTCATAGAAATCCTTGATGCTGTAAATATTCAAAATACTGTGAAGTATTACATTACAAGTACTATAAATACGCCAGCACGTCAACCTACTACAATCTGTCAAAGTTCTATAATAGATTTTCAACTTTATCACTACATTGCATAAGGTTCAAAGTTAATTGGGAAAATTTGACAGTTTCGGGTAGGCTGACGTGCTGGCGTCTGTACTTCAAAGTCTTTTAGCAGTCAGTTCTAGTCTTGTTATAAAATTACTCTAGGGATTAGGTGAAAAATATTATAGGATAGGTACCTACGACACAGGCGCCATTTTCGGGTCCAGTTTTCCACCTTGTCTTTTGAATGAACACGTTTTTAGGGTTCCGTACCCGAAAGGTGCCAAACGGAACCCTATTACCAAGCCTGCGCTGTCCGTCCGTCTGTCAACGGGATGTATCTCATGAACCGTAATAGGTAGACAGTTGAAATTTTCACAGATTGTGTATTTCTATAGCAGCTATAACAGCAAATAATAAAAATGTAATAAAGTTAATCATTAAAGGAGGTACATACAAGAAACGTGTTTGTTTCGGCGTTTTGTGCTAGATCCTAATACTGTACGGAACCCTTCGTATGCGAGTCCGCCTCGAACTTGGCCTTTATTTAAAAAAAATAGATCTATGGTGTTTTTATGTTCTTTCTTAAATCTAATTCAAAGTTCTTTCTTCCTCAAGAGAATTTTATAGTCTTATAAGTTCCTGCGTTTGCTTCTTCAATAAACAGATGCTGTAGAAAAATAAAATACTAGAAACAATCTGTCAACATCAGTCCTCCTTAGCAAGCTCCTTACAGAAATAAAATACGAACAACGTCAACGCAGCGACAACCGTAATTATTCCCAAACGATTACGGTTAAATTTAGTAACAAGCGTTCACTCACTACTTATACATTTTGTTTTAAATCGTGACTAAACAAGGAAGCATTGTATTTGCGTCTTCTGATATTAATAGTCGAGTTTCAGTTGTCGCTAGGCGAGTTTCGCGACTAGTGATGCGAATGTTACTAATTTTGTGAGTATGATACACTATGGTTATTAGTGGGCTCTGAATAATCGCAAAATTAACGTATTTAGTTATACCAACGTAGTAGAGGTGTCAAATTCGAAATACTGTTGTCTTTTTTTAACAGGTGGATTATGAAAAAGATAGAAGTAGGTAGGTATTCTAATGCCCGTTTTCACCTTCACTAAGTAACACTTAAATGAATCCCTAAATAAAAATGCACTGTTGGATTTTCAACGCTAGGCTCAGCGCTGAGAGTGGAAAATCCAACAGTGCACTTTTATTTAGGGATTCATTTAAGTGTCACTTAGTGAAGGTGAAAACGGGCATAATGTTGCTTGAAGTTAAGTGACATTCTAAATCATTATACAAATAAACCCCAGATTGTCAAATTATTTGACAGCTTAGTATAACATGATTACATGACATAATTTAGATTAAATTTATTTTTACGATGCTGTTTTGTAGTTAAAATCTATAGCTAAAGAAAACTAATACTGCCTTTCCTACATCTTCTTATCTGAATGCAATGCTTTTAACCAACAAGACAAGAGAAGATGGTGAGATACCCATTTCACTCGCCGGGAAGCAACATCGACGAAGTGAAGAGATGGGTATCATGCATTTTAAATGCGGTTATTGCCCCTTATTCAACAAATTAGGCTGTTTTTGAAGTGAAAACTTCTTTAGCGGCGTTGTGCACTTTTTTGTGATGGGTCAAACATTTTAAACTCGCGTCAGGACACGTGACCTGATCGAAAATTCGTAAGACGGAAAAATGCACAACGTTAATACACACTCTTCTACCGGCACTCCCGGAGTGCAACCCGTTGTTTTTTTTTAATGTAACACACAGTAGACATTTGATATAAGAATTAGGAACCGTCCAGTAACTAGTGTCTAGCGCTACTCAGCTTAATAATATTGAAAAAATTAGTGTAAAAGGTATACTGTAAAAAAAAAAAGATTTTAAGTGAATCTAATGCGAGTTCAAACTAGAATTTGGAATAGCGAAATGAACAACTTATCTTGAATTCTTTCTAGTTCCTAAATAACCAAGTTTAACGCTACGTTTTAGTTAAACGCTTTGATAGACAAAAGAAAGATCTAGTGGTCCCTATATAAAGGCTCTCGCAAACAGGCGTGACGCTACAGAGCGACGCGACTAATAAATCAATTTCTAAGAAAACTTCACGGTAGAACAATTACCGGTGTCGCGCCAGTCTGGATAAACTATCAGTCCGATTTTCATATTATATAAACATTACGATAACCTCTACTTATTTCAATTTACTGTTTCAACTAAACCTCATTAATAGATTAATAATGTCATCAACAAATAAAAAAACCGTATCGAAAATTAAAAATGTCGTTATAATTTTTTATTAAGGTTGTACCTAATTACATGCTACATTATACCTCACTCAAAAAAATAATTAGTTTCATTCATAGTAACGTAATTACGGTTATTTTAATCGAGTGAACATGGAACATCGATGGAAACAATGGCTTGGCAACAAAACGATACAGCGTCGTCTTACTGCGCAAAAAATAGTTCAAGTTGTGTTCAAATAGGGTTGCCAACTTATAATTTGCGAGAATATTAATCAAAATGTAATTTATTACGCGTTTAAAATAAGTGAAAGAACTAGCTGTTAAAAACAGTACTAAGTATATAATTATTTTCACAATAAAAAAAAACATATTATATAAAATGGTTTTCCCTCTTTCGGTTTTCTAATTCGTTATATAAAGTACTTTTAATTAAAAACGATTGAAGAGTTATAAGAGATGTTGGAAAATGATAGTGAATATTTACGATGTTCTCGTGTTTTTATAAAGACACCTTATTATTAACGCGACAAGAAAGCGTATGATAATATGAGATAATTATGTGCTTTATTCTTATCAAATTACACTCAAAAGAGCCGTATAAGGCGAGGAACAAACCTGAGCGAAAAGGCGACACGGAACTTCACGCACCTACGTGATTCCACTTAATCGAAGTAAGTTAAAATGACCAAAACAGGAGTATCTGGGCTGAAAACGCAAGTTTCTGGCTCGTTTTTCCGTCTATCTATCATATCTTAAAGTCTATTGAAATCCTTGTTTCCTATTGATGTTGTTTCAGTTAAACAAATATCTACTTTAATTAAGTGTAAATTAAGTTGACTTCAGAATGTCATAACAATGCTTTCAGTTTTTAGCGCGAATTGAACTTTTGTTTGTCAAAAATTAATAAGTACTTGTTTACATGTTTGAAAACTAGATCACGAACGCAGTTTAGCAGGCCACGACCAGCCTAATGCGCTTTTCTCTTATCAACATTTACTCAAAAGAACCGCATTAGATAGGTATATCATCAATGTTTGTTCACGTGTGAGGAAGCACCGTGTCATTCGCTTATCAACCTGTAAATCTAACATTACGTCATTGTAATTATAGCAAATCACGTGGTTCTACCGTTCTACGAAAGGTAATGTGCACTGGAGTGCAAATAAATTCGTTGAAGTTCTTTCACTATTTTATTCATTGTCGTTTTTAACCGACTTAAAAAATGGGGAGGTTATTACAAAAGTTTTTCACTACTGTACTATAGTTACTATGTTAGTCTACACGTGATGAAGGTGCCAGGTAAAAAAAAGACATTTGCAGTATAACTTTGATAATTATATTAGTTTAAGAAATTAATTTATACATAATATTATATCGACCGCTTGACGGATCGGAGGGCGACTGTCTGCACTTTTCTCCTATTTTTAATATAAATTAAATGTCTGTTTCGCATTCATGCCATCTTCTTGAATACACTGAGATTTTATTCTAACACTATATGGAGTCAGTGAAGAAGTCTCTACATACCTACTACTACTAATTTTTGGAGTACTGGGAGAAACCGTTTACCGTAGACTCTTTGAGTACCTAACACATTGAGTTCAGATACCAGCTGATATTTGTGATGATTTGTTTATCTGTCACACCAAGCATACTTGAAGAAATATTTGACTAATCTTATCTTTACACTTCCTAGAACATACCTCAAGCGATAAAAATAACATTAGTTATAAAACAATTTATTTTTGCAAAACAAACTGCAAGAAACTTAAACTAGTGGTGTAGTTTCCGTATTGCAGCCGGAAAAGGACATAGCATCCAGCTTTGATAGTCATGCATACTGCTTATGACTGCTATTAATTTGGTGTGTTCGTTAATGCTGTAGGCATCTAACTTTGCTAGTCCAAATACCAGATAGGCATTAATCCACCAACGCGCTTGTTTCAGTATATTATATTATATTCCTTGAATTAAGAAACGTAATAAAATTAATCATGCGTCCCTTTGCAACTTTGTACATTACATTATGTGGTAACCCTGATAAATGTCAAACGTGATTCACCTGTCAAGCTTTCGCGCGGGAAAAATGGCGCACATAACAAAAATGGCGACGTTACGGTGGCCAGTGAATCACGAAGATTGCGGTTTGGCGATAGTTTTTTATTATTTTATTTCACCGCCGCATTCCGAGATACTTTTAATGTATTTGTATTTTTTCTGTTTCGTGAAAATTAAAGATTTACCGCTATTACTTGTGTCTGTGTCTAATCGAGTTTTTGCGTGAAAGTTATATTAATAAACATATTTTTTGTGGGCTTATGGAGTAGTTATTGAGGATTAAAAAGAAAAGTTAACCTAAGCCTGTAGGAAATGTCCTGAATTGGTAGACTTCGTCTATTTCTATGGTCTACAATAGAAACCTTACACCTTAAATCTAACGATTTAATTCAAAGTTACTAAGCTGAATGAACGCCAAAATAGTCCTGTCTGATTTGCCAGTCAATCAACGAACTCCACGAAACAATATGCAGTGAGGTTTCGTCAGCCAATTCTTCGTGGGTATGCTGACATACTATCGCGAGCACGTCGACAGATTGACAAATAAAACGCCTTCCTGCATTTATTTAAGTAAAGGAACCCGTAATTTTCTTGATCATAAACAGTTTGTCAGTTAAAACAAGAAAGCAGGGTTTGTGTAGAATATACAGTTGCGTGCGTTGTTACTAAACAATGTTCTGCATCTGCTGGTTAGCTTGAAATCTTCGAAAGAAGATAATCGAAACGGGAGATACCTACTATAGTCATGGAATAATTCATTCTTGTGTCACTTGTGTGTGGGAAAGGACTGGGTGGCCTATGTATCGTGTATCCACAGTATGCCCCATACCGCCCATCGTGGAATACTGATTGCTCTGTTTGACATTAACACAGATTCCAGGACCTATACTGAATATTCATTATCACTGCTTGCAATACTTGAATCTTGGAATCCAGAGAGTACTATTGGAATGCAGAATGATTATTTTAACAGTCGATAACCGATCAGAATGCATTATTAATCGCATGTTTAGCTTTGCGACAATAATCGAGTAAAGCAGACGTTTTTTACTATTGCACTTCATTATTCGGGTTGAAGAATAGAGTAAGACCAAAGATGAAAGAAGTGATGGATGTATTGTTTTAAAAGACGATATGGCTAGAAAGGAAAAACTGAAATTTAGGCTTATGTATAGCAGACCGCAGAAGACATGATACAGTCACCCAAAATAAATTGAGATATGATGAATCTAAAAATCAGGCCAACTAATTTCAAAGACTGAAGAAAATGCCGATAAAACAATTTCGCAATCCAGGTTATGCAAAGCTTGCTATCACAATGACATTGCGAAACGTTATGGAATGTGAATAAACATAATATTCCGGTTTCGAAAGTATTTAGGTGTCGGAACTATTGTTCGAGATTGCGCCGCATAGGAGTGTTATGCTCTTTGTCACTTCGTATTTTATACTATTGCACTTAAAATAAACTTATATTCGGTAAAAGGAAGATCCTCCGACCAGAAGGGTGTCGTGTCCGGTGGGGTACTGACTGGCCCAACGATTGATGTTGGGACGTTGTATATATTCCCGTCGCGCGGTAAAATCTGCTTGCGCGATGCAGAATTTGTGTGACGTCAGGTCTTTGATGCGTAGTTCGCATGTGGCGTTGTAGATGTCGCCACACGTCCAACGGAGGGAACGAACTTTAATATCATAAATATTCGTATTGGCTGGAAAAATGCTGATATGAAAATGAAATTCATGAAAGCCGGGAATTTCTGAAAGGATTTTTCCTATTAGTTGCTTGCTTGCGCTTTGAAGTTACTTTATGCACTGGGTTTGCTTGCGTCTAAGGTTATTATTACTAAGATATTAAATTTACAACCTTCATGGATAATCTTTGACAGTCGTTACGGGAATCAGAAGCCCAAAAGTCTGTCAACCAGTCTTGCCAAGACTGGTAATTCAGCTGCATCCGGTTAGACTGGAAGCCGACCCCAACATAGTTGGGTAATGGCTAGACAGATTGGTTTTTTTGACCAGCAACTTTTCCTTAATGTTCAGATTCGTTCAGCTAATGTTAAGTTACAACTAAGCAACTACTTTTATAACCACCTAATTGAACTTCTCCTATTAATAAAATGTCTTAAACGTCTGGCGTAGGTACGTTTAAGATAGGAGAAAATATGATATTACATAGAACGAATATTTTTGCACGTCTAAATTACAGGCTCAAGAATCACTGAACCAATTTATATGGAACTTTCTCTCTTCCGAAACTTTATTTGTGGTTGATACTAAAACGTTATTACTTTCGAGCGATGACAGAACAGAATTAAATTAAAATGCTTACATTTTAAGTCTTGGAACTAAATCGGGTATTAGTGATTTCACTAATGAAGACTGCCAAGTGCGAGCCGGCCTCACACAGGAAGTTTACGTATCACCGTAAAATATTCAACACTACATATTTAAAATAAAAAAGCCGAGATAAACACGGTTCTGGTATCAGGACCCCCTTCAATTATTTACGTTATTTAATTGTTATTACTCGATATAGCGACTATAGTAGTACACAATGTGAAGATTTGAAGTTTCTACTGTCTACCTATTACGGTTCAAAAGACACAGCCCTATGAGTTGACACACAGGCTGACGGACAGTGGAGCCTGTAATAGTTTAGTTGTTTATATTTTATTTTGGAGATCGATGTTACTTTTCTAAATTTGGAATATTCTGTATTTCATGTTAAACTACCATTTTACCATTTTAATCATGTTTTGATTAGCAAATAAAAGTTTGCAAAACGGATTTCTAGATTGTCTGCGTCATTTAAAAATTGGCCAACTAGTAATAGACATTTTGTAACAATAAAATAAGTTGCTAGGAAGTCTTTTAGTAAGTAATTTATATTAAAAACTTGTCCGTGAACATCGCAACGTGGAGGAATTTAAAAAAAACCGGCCAAGTGCGAGTCGGACTCGCTCACGATGGGTTCCGTACCGTATTAAGATCGAACAAAAAATGCCGTAAAAAAAAGTTTGTTGTATGGGTTCCCATACTCCCCATAAAACAAACAGTTTTTTTCGGCCTTCATTATTAACTTTTTGGATTTTTTATTAGATTTTGAGTTTAGTCCTGTCAAATTAATCAGCGCCTGACGTAAATTGACGTAATTTTAGTGGGCAAGTTTTTAATCACGTCAAAACTTGTATGGATTAGTGTCAGGAGCTGATTAATTTGACAGGACTAAACTAAAATTTATCTTCTGTCCTTTTCTTAATGAAATAGAAAGAAAAAGATACACTGAACTTAAATTTAGTTTAGTTTGTGAACAACAGAATCGGCACCATTATTACTATTTGTTTTTAGAGCAGCTGTAGAAATACACAATAGGTGAAAATTTCAACTGTCTACCTATTACGGTTCGTGAGATACAGCCAGCTGACAGACAGACAGACGGACGGACGGACGGACAGACAGTGGAGGCTTAGTAATAGCACAGATAATATTGTATTAGGTACTACGTAATAATAGGGTTCCATTGGGCACCCTTAAATATACTTGAAATGAACCGTAATCCTTGCTGTAAAAGTAATTTTAAACAGAATCCATGTTTAATTCATGAATGTTCTTCAAAGTACGTTGTCCCCTGTGTCTGTTATGTCATACATTTTCTTGTTACTGCATGTATTAACACCTTTTTTAGACAATGTATGTCAACGGGTCAATTGAAGACGCTATTCGCGAGTTAGAAACGTTTTTAGTTCTGGTACAGTAGATTTGTGGGTGTTAAGTTTAATTATCTTATTAAATTCAGGGCAATACAGTAACGTACTTATATTACTGTATATTGGGTTCCTTTTTGTGTTACTTTTTTACAGCTAACAGATCACCCAAATTACCGAAACTTAAAACCAGCTACCAACCTAATAAAAATTAACACCGCTATAAAAATGATCATGTAAAAATTTACGGTTTGACAATAAATCGTAAATCATAATGTAATAGTTGAATAAATAAATAAACACTGTAGAGCTTACCGGAAATTATCCCGCGCCATGTTGACTGCGCGGGAGTCGGGGGCAACGATCTCTTCTATGACTCAAGCGTTGTATTGTCTTGACGTTAAAAAGTAAAAATTAAAAAGTTAAGTTGACACTAACTTGATGACTTGACAGTTGAATGCAAGGTTGAACAGTTGGAGGTTTTGTTTATTCGTGATTAATGTTTTTCGTAAATGTGGTGAAGAAATTGGATGTTGAGTTGATGGAGTTATGGTTGGTTATTTCATAGATGAATATTTTTATGTAATCTGTACATTTTTTACCAGCTATAGTATAATTTAAAAAAAAACGCATATTTTATTTGTGTTACAATTGTGTGACAGAACACCGTTGTTACAAAAAGGAACCGTATGTAGTTATAGAATAGAATTATTTGTAAAGGCGTACAGGTGGATACAATAGAGTTGATTGTACTGAACGTTTTATAAAATGGACCACACAAAAGGAAATTAATTAAAGTGAAAAACGTAACAAATGACTTAAAGACAGGTAAAACAAAGCATAATGACTAATAAAAGTTATTAACATAGTGATATCATTACTATATTATGTCATAGACAAGTTAATGTTTTCCTCAACTAGCATGGGAAGATGATACTTACATCGTTCTACCCACGACTATACTGTGTTGCAAAAGTATGAGATGAATGTGTAAACAAACCCTGTTCGGGTTAAATTCTTACGCAACTACTAAAGATAGAAAAATCTCACCACTTTTTTGCAGCAATTTTTGTTTAGTAAATTGTAATTGAACAATCATCGACGAAAATATTGAGGTCATAAAATTAAAACAAACGTTTATGTAAATAAACGTTTGATTTGATTTAATTTCCATTTTTAAATTTTGAAAGAAATCCATTGTTTTGGTACAGGTGACTGTGAGATCATAAAACTTATTGTGTTACATTGTATTCTGCCTGCAAGCAGCAAATTTTTATTATGTTTACATGACATTCTTATTTAATACTAACCATTTTTTTAACCTTAATTGTTAAACGAAAATCATCTTAAAGGTGATTAGAGTTTCGGGTTAAGTAATCAAATAATCAACTCAAAGCACTCAATATGTAAGAGGCACTACAAATTGGCATCCACAAATACGTTTTCTGATCCTGTTGTTTACATTTTTATCAGATACTTTTGGAAACCACCATACCTACGACTACTTAGATTGTAATCGTAATAGTTTTAAATATATTACGCTAGGCTCATGTGAAAATACAGACTTATCTTTGACCTACTATCTTGTTCCTTTGATGTGAGAGCACTTGTACATCAGCCTTTTACTAAGCCTTTTTTTACGAGATCTGACGACTATACGAAATCCTTCTTTCGTATTGGCACGAAGTTATAGGTCCTAAATATTTTAAGAGGTGATTCTATTCATCTGTGTATATTCGTCATACTGAAGAATTTTCCCTACGAAAGCCATATCAAATCGTAAAATAAACAACTTTTCTTATCAGAATAGCACATACCATTGTAAAAAATGTTTTATTGTATTTTTGTTGTTGTAACTTTTTATCTGCGCAAATCCAAAGTGACGTGAGTACGTGACGCAACTGACGTTAGTTTGACAGCTAGAACGTCACAGTTGACAATACCATTGTAAAAAATGTTTTATTGTATTTTTGTTGTTGTAACTTTTTATCTGTGCAAATCCAAAGTGACGTGAGTACGTGACGCAACGACGTTAGTTTGACAGCTAGACCGTCACAGTTGACAATGTTCGTACTTTTGTATCTATGGGCTAGGCTAGGAAGTACTTCTAAACGATCGAAATAAGAACAGCCTATGTTCGTATTTCGATCGTTTAGAAGTACTTCATATTCTAGTTCTAGAACGATACTTGAACTTGAATCTCGATTTAAACCTGGATTTGGTTGAATTCTGTTAGCTTTGAATTGGCATTCACACTTGAGAATCTATCTCGATTATGGTCCTTGGAATCAGTATGTTATTTGGAGCAACTGACCTCCGATTTTATAATATATGACCTCCACAATTTGATTTATTGATACTGGTATTCCAAGGTTGCGATCGTTACCGGTTTTAAAACTATTAAGGAAATTGTAGATATTATTTTAAACTGAAGTATTATGATAATTAGCGCTCTTATTTAAATTAATTTCGGAAGTTCCCTGAACGGTAAAGTCAGAGTGTTTTTGAACTCTGAGGCCGAGATCTATATACGTTACTTACTTAGCACGAAATTAGGCTAAACATTATTCCTGGCCTTGTCGCACAACTGTTAAAACACAAGTGCAAGATAGAGACGGGAGCATTGTAGTATGATAAAGTATATTCTATTTATCTAATATTAGAAAATTCTGATAGAAACTGGCACCAATTTTAAGTGTAACAAAATTCCTCTACAAATCATAATTTGCCTGAGAATACGTGAAATATATCCATATTATTATAAAAACTGTGACGTATAAGATTATGCGTTCGTTCACTTGCGTTTCCTTTTGAAAGCATGAACGCAAGGCCACTTAGCCTTTCAACCAGTATCAGGTGACGTCAAAGATATCTCATATGATATGAGTATGTTGGCAGCATTGTGTATACCGTGGATTTACGCGCGTTCTTCATTTGAAACTCGTTTGAAAAGTTTACATCATTGATTTATAGTTTTTTTTTATGAGGATCTGCTAGGTATGGATTTAAATTTACTTACAAATTGGCAATACCCGCATACCTACGTAATTTCGTTGTGGATGACAGATGATTCTTAGAACCTTCTAAAATAGAAGTAGGAGCTATCGTGAAAAACGATTGCCTAACTGGACTTTGCTAACTGTCCAGAGAGCGTCGGACGTTTTCAGAATTGCAGTAGGTATGATGTAAAGTCGTTCTGGGAGGCAGTTTTATAGCTCAATCTAAGTTTCTGACAAATAGTTCCGGAATTGGCGGCGGTGCCAAACTACAAATGAAATTATAACCGACATTTCTCTGTAATTGTTAAAAGCAATTCGTGCAAAGGAAAAAAACTAAATCAAAGACTATCCAAGGTCCCGCCGCAAAGTTACATAATGTAAAACATTATATCTATTTCGTAACAAGTAATCAATGGATGTGATACAAAACATTAGAATTGCAACAACACGATTTTACCCTGTTCCACGGCACGGAATGTGAGATGCACGATACACACGAACGACGAATGCATGACGAGACTAAAACATTTAACCTTCTTACAATTTACATGGTGCTTGGAACTGTCGAGATTATTCAAAATATTTCCATTGTGGATGGTAAATTGTAGTCAAATATGTTGTGTAAGGAGCTTACGAATATTCTTAAAGTATAATTTCTAAAGTAATGCTGTGAGAGAAGGTTGGCATTGAAGATCTTATATGTAGGTGATTAGTCTCATGTGATTAGAGTAGGAGAAGATCATCGATCGATCCATGGACAAGGAAAGGACAACTGGGGGCCAATTCTCGATTTTAGAGATGGCGTCGAACTCGACAAAAATTTCTAATGACGTCATTTTTTCGACAAATTTTAAAAGTTGCTATTCTGGGGATGTCGAATTCGACATTTGTCGAAGGCTAACGTTAGAGTTCATGTCGAGTGCTTCTGAGCAGTAGAGATGTCATGTCGATTGTAGAGATACGTCATTTCTGAGTGAATTCGTTGAGTTTTGGATTTAATTTTTAAATAAAATACGGCTTGGCATCTCATACCTACTGGAAATTCGATTTATACTCTTTGATTTGTACATTGTGTTTTCTTGAAACGACGACCTTCGCGCAAATAACAGACTCTGTAATTTGTGTACCCACGATTGGACTTGAAACCACTGAAAGATGGACGAGTTTATTAGCATTTTTATCTCGGAGTTGTTGGAAAGTGGCGAGCAACTGGCCAATACACGGCGACAACAACGCACTTATCCCACCGTCGATATTTACGACTTGAGCGAAACAGAAGTCATTAAAAACTTCAGATTAGATAAAGATTTAATAAGGGTTCTAATAGATCTATTGGCTCCTGTAATTCAGGATACCACGAAAATAGACCTGAAAACGAAGGTAAATAATCGTCTGCTTCATAATTTTATTAGTCATGTATAACTGTTCACTTAACTAACCTTACCCACCAAAAATACTAATTGCACACCCTAAAATACCTAAATTAATTATACAGTCAACTGTCAATTTGTCAAACTGATTATTTTTACACTAAACGTTTCGTTTTATACTTAAATAATTAGGTTTAGTCAGCGTTTTAAAACAAAATCATTCATTAACTCATAGCTACCTAAACCGGAACGTGCGATTCTTCATAATGGTAACATTATCTTCACTCGACTCGACATTTTCATGACATTTATTTCTATTTTGACTGAGAATACGGAATTCTGCTCAATTCGACATTTTTTGGTAGAGATAGAGATATTTTTAATAGACATAGAGATAGACTTACGATCTCGAACTCGAGATAAATGGCGAAAATCGAGAATTGGCCCCCTGAGATTATTGCTGGCTGATAGAGATGTATGAAAGAAGTCATGCTTCGCTTACCCTATAAATTAGAAAATGGAACGAAGATGTTGAAAATGACATTAATGAAGTTAAAAAAAGATTGTTTACTATCAGCCTGCATCACCCCCATTGCTGGGCAAAGGCCCAAAAGTTTAAAAATGAAGTAGTAATTAAGTAATTTAGTTTAAATCGTATTGTGTTGAACTGTTGAAGTAACCATGCAGAAAAAAACATATTATAAAACAAACTTTTTAATAATCATAAATTATCAAAGTTGCGTTGAAAATGGGCCCTACGATGTATTTTGCCCAAATTTTAATTTAGAAACGCAATGTAGACGCTTTTAAGTTCCATGAACTTCAATTTAAACTAACTAGACACGTTTGGGCTTAATGCTTCAAATATTAAAGTTCATCTAGCTACTGGCGACGGATTTATTTCAGTCGGCCACGTTTCAGATATCACAGAGGTTCGTGAAATAAGATTTATTTGCTGCTTTCTGTTTGATAAGTGGCTGTTCTTTGTCTGATTGTGGTTTCTTTTGCCATTATTGTTAAAAAAAAAAAAGAAGTAGCTTGTCTAGCGCTGTTCTTAATTCGGTTTTCAAATGTAGAAGCATGGTGTTTTTCTTTTGTTATGGCGTCTGAAATCAATGATTGTTAATTTGTTAATTTTGTTCTCAAGAGCACAATGTTAAAGATTTTCCTATTTTCATCTTCGTTGATTTCTTTCAAGTGTTATACATAAACCGTCGTATTTATAAACGTTTCTTAAAGTTAAGTAATGTTTAAACGTCAATAAAATTATGGTTAAACAGGCGCTAATCATAACTTAACTTTAAGCAGCGTTTATAAATAAGGGGGAAGGAGTCGATAAATAAAGGATTGTTTATCGACCAATTACTCAATGTAATGTGATTATTTATAATTAAAAGCATACAATGATACACAAGATACGCATGGTAGAACGATAAATGTTAGTAGAAACAATAATTAATGCATTACTGCGTTCATATTCATGATCGACATTGATATTCTTCAAAGATATCTGGAGAGCGCTTTTCCTAAAAGTTGGCAACGTCGCAAATAGCTGTCAAATATTTACCTGTTATGATTAATTTGGCATTATTATACTGTATGGAAATATGAAATGTTGTTAGCTAGTGAACTAAAATAATGATTATGAAATGCAATAATTAATATCGTAACAACGAATATTTAGTTTTAGATGTTAACAAAAGTATTTGGAAACTTTCCAAATCCCTTTTTTATACCTCGAACGGTTACAACATCAAATTCAGTGTTATAATTTCAATTCATTATTAATATTCTAGTTCGCTAGTTAGCCACATTTTCCATACAGTAATATTGCCAAATGAATCAAAACAGCGAAATATTTGACATCTGCGACGTTGCACTTTCAGAAAAACGCTCATAATGCCATGCGGCCATGCCATCCTACCTACTTACATAGTTGAAGTCGCTGATGTATGGAAATCATCAAAATGTAGGTGTTGGATTGAAAAAACTTAGAGCTATCGTATAAAAATGAAAATACAACTATAATACCAGCCTACCATTGTCCCACTGTCAGGGCAATGGCCTCTTCTCATACAGAAGGCACGAGCATTGACAACCATGCTTGCTCAAGACGGGGTGGCGATTTCAAAACTACAACTTTGCGAACAAATGTATACTAAATAAATAGCTTTTTATTTATTTTTGTTATAATTTTCCTTAACATTCAGGTACGTCGTTGGTACATTATCACGTCATAATGTTTTAACTTAATTGACTCGCTCATACATTATGCTTCATTTCCTTTTCACGACCACTCTAACGTTTAATTTCATCTTTACACTTGTTCACACTGTTATGTTATACACACATCAACACGGTCTAGGGATATTTCATACTCAATTAAATAACTCGAAAAGTACTGGCCGCATTGGAATCTTTTATACACCGATTTGTTTGTAATTTATCTCAGACTAATTCCAAATTAAAATTTTTGAAAATTCTTTTGTTTCGGTGGCATAAAAATGTCTTGATGTAGGTATAGGAGAGGGAATTTTCATTTGTGCGAAATTTAGAAAACAATACGAATTACGTTTAGTTACAGTTTTTTTTCATTTTTAAACGAAAGATAAAGTTAAAATTGAGGTATTGTAGCCATGCAACGCCGACATTTGACGAGGGCGGAGATGTTACGAGCTGTGGGAATGCTGGAAGCTGGATCTGTTCAGCGTAATGTTGCTGAGGCCATAGGGACCCATCAAAATGTAATTTCAAGATTGTGGACACGCTATCGTGCCACAGGTGAAGTAGCGGAGAGGCACCGGGGGCCAAGTCGCATCACTACCCCCAGACAAGACCGATTTTTGCAAATTACTGCGCGAGCTCAACCAAATGCAACGGCGACTCAATTGGTCCAAAGGCTGTGAGTGGAACACCAAGTGCTTGTGAGTGACCAAACTGTAAGAAGGCGACTGCATGAAAGCAATCTACGCTCTCGTAGACCACTCCGGGTCCCACCTTTACGGAGAGGCAATCGTGGACGACGATTAGAATGGGTTCGGAACCACGTGGACTGGGGCCGTGAGCAATGGTCCAATGTGCTGTTCACGGATGAATCCAGGTTCGGCTTCCATCCAGATTCACGAAGGACGCGTGTTTGGCGAGTTCCTGGACGATGGAGCCGTCTCCAGAACCCTCAGGAAGTTCACCCATACCAAGGAGGAACAATTATGGTTTGGGCAGGAATTCGTCTTGGAGGACGGACGGATCTCGTTTGGGTGCGGGGAAATATGACGGCAGAACGATACGTCTAACAGGTGCTGGGGCCCGTAATCTTGCCCCACAGAACACAAATGGGGCAAGATTTCCTGCTCATGCACGACATTGCCCGGGCACACACGGCGAGAACGGTAGCAGCTTGGTTACATACACATAATGTTAGGGCCTTAGACTGGCCTGCTCAACCGCCAGATCTAAATCCCATTGAGCATGCGTAGGATATGCTGCAAAGAAGAGCTCTGAAGGAAGTTCCTGAAAATCTGGCTACAGAAGATCAACTTTTTGCGCACCTCAGAAGGACATGGGACAATATTCCGCAGCAAGACATTGACAACCTTGTTCTGAGCATGCCGAATCGTTGCCGATGTGTTATGAACATCATGGGCGCTTTCTCAGACTACTAAATTCAAGTTTATAAACACAAATTAAATGATTCTATTTTTTTCAGTTTTTACTCACAAATTAAAAGTTAATTCATATACGGTTTCCGTCTATGCTTCATTTTTTTTCCATAAAATCCTGAAATTTTAATCTAAGTACCTTAACCATTATTAAAAAATGGTAGAATATTAAATAACGTATCTTTTAAATATATACATGTCATATAAATAATTAACACATTGATAGTAATTCGCTTTTTTAAAAATATCCCTAGACCGTGTTTATGTGTGTATTAGGCAAACAATAATATAGACACCACTCAACTGACCTAAGCTGAATTAACAATAGTCTGAACTCCATCCAAAGCTTTTCAACTTAGAACTCTAAACACGTAGGTTTAAAGTTTAAAGTTTGATGTTTAGATAGAGGAGGTCGTATGCATATTTAGGAAGAAACGAGCATACTGGTAACAAGGGATTAATATTTGAGCGGTTGGTAGCATTGGAGAGGGTTGCCAGTTTAAAAATGTTACGTTGTAAAATCAATTTTTATTTAGGTCAATTGGATTTTTTTTGGCATACGTTTAATATTTTTAGATGTTGAGAATTTTAATAAAATAATATAAAAACTACCTATCCTTCGAACGAGCTGTTGTCCGCGAAACCAACCATTGTTTTCCACGTTTTTTTTTAATTTTCCTTGACTTGTGTTTTCAAGCATTCACGGAAATGTTTTATATGCATCTATACAAGTATATAAAATTCGTGGAGGAGCTCGTGGCTTAGTAATAATAGCCGCACGGTTCGATCCATCAGGTTAAGCTACGCTTTCCGGGGTCGGTGTGAGGATGGGAGACCTCTCCGTGCCTCGGAAAGCACGTTAAGTCGTGGATCCCGGCTGTCATTCGTGGATCTTTGACAGTCGTCACGGGTTGTCAGAAGCCCGAAATTCTGACATCCAGTCTTACTAAGGGGTATCGTATTACCCAGTTACTGGTTTGTGGAAGTCAGATAGGCAGTCGCTCTATGTAAAATACTGGTATTCAGCTGCACCCGGTTAGACTGGAAGCCGACCCCAACATAGTTAGGAAACGGCTGGGCAGATTGATTGACAAGTAATAGTTATTTATCCAACATGTGAGGAAAGTTCGTTTTTCCTATGAATTTTGATTTTGAGTCTTGAGCGAACGAAGGATTGAAAAATAGAATCACGAGCGCAGCGAGTGATTATATATTTCAATCCTGAGTAAGCGAAAGACTCAACAAAACGAATAACAAATGAACTTCCTCACATGTTGCATACAAAACTTTTCACCACTCCCAGCAAGAAAGTATTCAGTCATCATAGGTAAATAAATTAAATAGTCACAAAGCAAATCAAAATAATTATTTATTTTTTAAAATATCTTTAAAACTTAACATAAAAAAATCCGGCAAGGTTAGTTTCTGAACGGGATCATTACTTTCCTCACTGTTCAAACAGTGAGGAAAAACCAACTTTCCTCACTGTTCAAGCAGTGAGGAAAAACCAACTTTCCTCACTGTTTTCGTAGAGGAAAGACACTTCTTTCGTGCCGGAGTAGTGGAAATTAAATTGAAGTTTCTGTTTGTAATGTCAAAATAACTACAGCTTTTTATTAAATGCGTGTGAAAGTATTTAAGGTACTTATAATAAAAAACAATTCTTATTTTTTGTCTTCTGTCTGTTTGTTCCGGCTAATCTCTGAAACGGCTGGACCGATTTTGACGGGACTTTCACTGGCAGATAGCTGATGATATATTATAAGGAGTAACTTAGGCTTTACTTTTAGAAAAAAATAAAGGGTGCACGCGGGCGAAGCATGGCAGCAGCTAATAGTAAATAAAATATGCACTTTGTCTGTAATTATTGGGTAATGTTTGAAATTTGAACGCACTGTGAAGATGATCAACCCGATGCCAGTCCAAGCCCTAATAAAGTAATAATATCTACTGGCATTTATCTAAAACCGGTCTCTGAAGTAATATTCAATAATTTTTATTACTGTTGCACTATCACTAGCCTTGGATTACTTCCAAAGTATAGTATTGATGTTATTTTTTGGCAGCAAACTGTTTTAGCAAGCCATGCCAAAAACCATGAGATTTCTATGTAAGAATTAACAAACGTAAGAGGAAAGGCAATGAGGTTATGTCGGATTTGAGCTAGAAGTGAGCTGTCACTCCCTAGCATCAGGGGGAAATGACAGTTCACTTCGCCTAAGGGCGGATTTCACCAATGAAATTGAACGCGTTTTAGAAATGCTGATCACGTTCAGTTTATTGGTGAAATCAGCACTAAGTTCTGAGATTTTTTACAGAATAAATCGACAGATTGGGAATATCAAGACCATATTACCGGTGAAATAGGTGCCAGTAATAAACGGTAATTTCAGTTTTAACCAACATGGCAGATGTTACTTTCGTTGATTTCCTTTGGTACCGGTCAACTGCCCTAACTTCGCCTGGCGTCCTATGTTTGTCTAGATGGAAAGAGATGTAATATCTTTTTCATTTTACTTGTAAGGCAATCGAAACTTAACCGGTAGAGGCCCTATTTTCCGAGGCCGGTTTTACTCGACATTCTTTTGTTCGAATGATTTAGTCATCGTGAGGAAACCGGCATGCCTGAGAGATATTTCTCGACGGCATGTGAAGCCAAGTCAGAGGCCCATGGGCAAACTCAAACTCAACTCAAAGCATTTATTTCAATTAAACCATTTACAGGCACTTTTGAATTGTCAAGGAGTCAGTCAGTCAGAAATATGAAGCTAGTTGCCCATTCCAAAGCGTAGGTTCCTATGGAGAAGAACGGGCAAGAAACTCCACGGACACTCTTTTAAAAAAAAAAATATTCTTACAAAATATTGTTTACATCATTCATGTTGAAATTATACATGTGAGAACAATGTAGAAAGACGTGTACGTAAAAAGCGTCCGTAAAAAAAAAAAAAAACAAAAAAAAAACAATTCAAAAATTAAAATAAGCCGTGGCAGATAAGAGATGACCAGTCCCTACTGATGGCGCCCGTTCACGAACATGACGCATGGATCAGCACCGTTTAGCTCAACCATTTTGAAGGGAACTCAACGATCCAACGCGGCGGCTTTAAAACTCTGACACCAGGTTAGTCACTAACCACACGAAAAGAAGAAGAAGAAGTCGATTATTCTATCCGTCAGGCCCATAAAGTAAAATTATTCACAGACCATATTAGCCCTTATTAGATAATAGATATTTAAACAGCGTGTACTCGTACCTGCGTGTCACAGTCGTGCTCGAAGTCTGTCGAATTGGCGTGTCCTTAAGGTCACAGCCGGCCTCAACCTCTCTATGAAAACTCAAATTTTCGATTGCCGTACAAGTAAAATGAAAAAGATATTCTTTTTCATTATAGGCAAACATAGGACGCCAGGCGAAATTAAGGCAGTTGGCCGGTACTTAATTAAGTACGCCTTTTTCATCTGTATGAATATTTTAGTTTTCGATTCGAAAGCTTATATCAAGTATGTCAGGAGACAATTTTGCCTAAATATACCGTGATATTATTTTAAAAAAAAACAATCCAGACTTGTAATGTATAGCATAATCAGTCTATAATGTTCCCACTGCTAGGACAGACCAGCGGGCCCAGTGTGGGTTGGTAGATGTCACATGTCTTCGAATTTTTGGTCCTAGGACATGCCGGTTTCCTGACGTTGTTTTCCTTCACCGTTTTGAGAGCAGTGGTGATGAAAAATGAAATACACAAAGTAAAGTGCCTGCTTGGGTTCGAACCTACGACCTACAACTAGTTGCGGCCGTTACCAATGGGCCTCCACTGTTCTTACACTCGTAAATAATCGAACAATATTATTTCTAAGAAAACTTCACGTATAACAATAACCGGTGTCGCGTCGCGCTAGTCTGCACGGAGCTTGATGCAACGGTATCTAAGTCCGAGATTATAATATTCATATTAAAATTAAGTGTGCCGCTAAAAGTCCCAACTAATCATAAGCTTTTCTTGTTCGTCGGGTCGATGATCCCATATATCCTAAATAAGCTTCGACCAGAGTTCGGCCACTTCGACAGCATTAAGCGTTGGCTTCGCAAAGTTCATCCATAGTGCAGATTATTTTCGCACGACATGAGGTGAGGCATCGTTTGTGTGTGCCAGTGTGCTGTGATCGTCGGTCTGCCAACTCCTTAGGTCTCGAGTTCGGACCCATGACCTACACCTTTGACTTTTCGGATTCTTAAATGAGTACAGTGAACGAAAATTACCTATACAGGGTGGAAGGGACATCGACGCGAAAACTGATACCATGGATCCAGTACATGATTCTGAACCCCCCTCCGTTGAAATTTTTCGTCGGTTATTAAAAAAAAAACAGCTTGTTCATAGAAAAGTTCAATACCTACGCGGTCAAAATGTATGGAAAAGCTGATTTTTTTTACGTCCCTTCCATCCTGTATAATTATCACTTCCTTCAAAATCGGTGAAGGGAAACTTACAGACTGCACATGCCGTCGAGAAAAGGATGTTTATCGACGGCATGTGAAGCCAAGTCAGAGGCCCATGGGCGGCATAAAAACTCTGGTTATAAACCAGGTTAGTCACTAACCACACGAAAAGAAGTAGAAAGATCGTTTTTTTTTACCTATACAATGTAATATTCTTAAAAAAAAACTTAATTGCGAAAATGTATTCTCCCAACATCTTAAATAAGCTCTAAAATTAAAAATGCTTTTTGCAATATTAATAATAAGTACCTACCTACCTACTATTACTGCTAACTTATTTACATAAAGAGGTTCTGATTTTGTGAGTCATACTTTTTCATGCACGAGCACAAAAAAGTGAGTTTCTTAGTCATAGCATACAGTTATCATCAAACTTATAATTCCGATGATGATCTATGATTATAGGATGACTCACTCGACAGTGATTTATTCTAAACCAACCAGCCAAAAAGCCTTTCTTTGAGTCACTGAGTCTGTAATTAAAATACTACAGTCCAGCGGTCTACCCATTATTATCTACTTACTTTCAATTACGCAGTCATACATTTTTTCTCGTGCAAAAAATGGCTAGAAATCTTTTTACCGGTAGGTAGGTACTATCATGGTATTATAATATTGATCAAGTCATTGGCTCATCCTCATGATGATCTTCCACAGCCCAACTTCACCTACTGTGTGGTGTCTCCCTTTTCTTGTAACCCCTCTTTTCATTAGATCATAATCTATGGTTGTAAATACACTTGTTGCGCCCCGCGGTTTCACCCGCATAAGTCCCAATCCCGTCGGAATATTGGGATAAAAGTATCCTATGTCTTAATCCAGGTCATGATCTACACATGTGCTAAATTTCTTCCTAATCTGTTCAGCCGTTTTAGTGTGAAAGCGTTGCAAACAAACTCACTTTACATTTATAATATTAGTTAGGATATTTCAAGAACATTTATTTTTATTATGATACCTTCATGACGTATTAAAACGGAGGAGCTTGTGGCTAAGTAATAACAGCCGCACGGGTCGATCCATCAGGCTAAGCTACACTTGCCGGGGTTGGTCCGTGGATATGTGACCATCTATCTTAACATACCGAGACTGCTCCGTGCCTCAGAAAGAACGTTAAGCCATTGGTCCCGGCTGTCATTCGTAGATCTTTGACAGTCGTCACGGGTCTTTAGAATCCCGAAAGTCTTACCAAGGGGTATCCTATTACCCAATTACTGAGTTGTGGAGGTTAGATAGGCAGTCGCTTCATGTAAAATACCAGTATTCAGCTGCATTCGGTTAGACTGGAACCCGACCCCAACATAGTTGGGAGAAGGCTAGTCAGATTGATTGATGACGTATTAAAATAAAATTCTCTGTTGTTTCAAAGATTAAATAGATATCCAAATTAAATAAGCGACGAGTTTAAATTTAAAATATAGACATAAGTAACGTAACGTATGACGTAACAACGCGTTGGAAGGCTTCCCACGAGATGGACCAAGGACCTTGTAAAGGCCGCAGGAATCCGCTGGATGCGGGAAGCACAGAACCGGTCGAAGTGGCGGCGCTTGGGGGAGGCCTATGTCCAGCAGTGGACGGAATTTTGCCTGAAATGATGATGATGACATGAATAATCCTTGACTAAGATGCCTACCATTGACCAAGTAACCCCAATAACCATGGATATCGAAACAATATTTTAAAACGAGTTTGTTTTTATTTATTGCAGCTGGCAACATTCCTTAGAAATAGTTATGTGCCAATTATTTTGTAGAGTTCATGTTCGACGGTAATTTTACCCTTTCTTATTTTCTCTTGTTGGAATAAACTAGATCTACGAGTATTAGCTAATTAAATCTATGGTAAAAAGACAAGCCAGTCTGCTTAGTCTGCAGGCTGCCAGGTTGCGTCGGATCGGATGAATGCATTTATTATAGTACCGTCACCCATGAAGGCTCTTTTCAACCGACTTCAAAAAGGAGGAGGTTCTCAATTCGGTTGTATGTTTTTTTTTTTTTGTATGTTTGTTACGCGATTACTCCGCCAATTATGAATTGATTTTGATGATTCTTTTTTTGTTTGGTAGGGCATACTTCAGAAGTGGTCCCGTATAAATTTGGTCAAGATCTGATGAGGGGTTTTTGAGTTAGCTTCAATAATACGTATTTTTCCCATCTAGTATATGTGGACGATATTCTAATAGTTCCTGTCACTGTAATTTACATAGCAGGTAATGGGTATTCAAATTCATGTGGGGGTTTTGTGTCGGTACCACAACTAAAAAGTGAAAAATAAAAACTTTTTCACAAAAAATAAAACCGACTTCCAAAAAAAACACTACAAAGTGAAAAATAACTTTGATTTCGGAAGTCGGTGGCAAAAAAACGAAAATAAAACCCCAGACACCGACTTCCGAAATCAAAGTTATTTTTCACTTTGTAGTGTTTTTTTTGGAAGTCGGTTTTATTTTTTGTGAAAAAGTTTTTTATTGTCTTTTGAACATCAAATAAGGAATATGGTCCACCTTTGGTCAAATACACTATAATATTAATAGGTATATTTGATCTGAGTCTAAGTGCTCCATGGATTATTTAAAATAGTTATCTTAGTTGAAAAGTTTAGTCAATACGCTCTGCAGACGAGTAGGTGATCATTGTATGATGTCATTCGTGTTAATATTTGTTATCTGCTTCTCATCTGCTTATTGTAAAGTTCAGCCATCTCCACACTTGTATTATTTATTATCATAAAACATGGATCACTAACTAATAGTTATTTGTGATCGATGATGTCATAAAATGACAAAGCAAGTGTCTGTCTGTCGTCTGTACTCTAGATTTTTACGCCTAAACCATGAAACGGAATTTGATGTGGTTTACAAGAACAGTCTTTTTGTCATGGGTAATGTTTTTATTTTGTCTTCTTTTACCATAATCTACAATAATTAATAATGTAACTGAAACTAAACATTTCTTTAGTTTTTTTTGCAGTTTGCAGGTCAGTAGGTTGATACCTACTGACCTGCAAAATGCAAAAAAGCTTTTGAAAACAACGGTTGTATGTTGATCTTTAAATGATTCGCGACCGTATCGAATGTTTAATTATAATCATAGAAATCATCAATACAATTCTCTATGTTCATGTAATCCTATTCTTTTTTTTTTCTTTTTTCTAAAACGTAAACGTATTGAATGACTAGGTATTTCAAGAAATCAGGACATCTGAGTATTATGCTTAGGGTGATGTATTGCTGATTCTAATGATTATAATTCTGTAAAGCCATATTTGTTACGGTAGCGAATCATATTTTAATCAACATTAAACCTGACAGTGACCTGCAAATTGCAAAAAACGAAACAAATTGTGAATTTCTCCGGCTACCTTAGCGCACCCCCCTTAACCTTTCTGTTTAGTAAAAGCCTTTAAAAATCATATCATTTCGTGGCCGTCGCGTTGTAGCAGAGGGAGCCAGAGAGGCCAAGGAAACACTGGTGTGACTTAGACGCGTTTACTTTAATGGCCGAAGAAGGCAACACATAAGGAACCAAGCGCCGTTGTGGGCACGATGGTCATGCCCACAACCCTAATAGATTTGTGACATCACCCTTTCACGGTCTATTGAGGTCGACAGGCTGATGATATTATATCCACTGCCTTAATAAAATAAAATAAAACAATTAATCGTGCGTGATTCGGAACGCAGTGAAGTACTTAGTCAAGTCACATAATGTGCATAATATGTCATGGCCAGATTCAAAATTCAAAAGTCATTGATTCAAACTAGGCTGAGAATCAGTACTTTTCGAACGTCAAAATTACATAAGACAGTCTCCCAAAAACACCCGCTCTTCACCACTTCCAGAAGTGGCGCAGCAAACTCCCCAGCAGCACTGCTGTTCAGATAGATAAACTTGATTCTATACAATAGTACATATTTAATTATTTTCTATATGTCACCTAGCACACGCCAATAAACCAACAAATAATTAACTTTGACCCACGCTCCTAAACTGGAATGTCCAATATTTGGTTCAGAATTTTATGATCGTCATTAGTTATCCCATGTTTATACTGCTGAGTGATAAGATGTATTTACTACATTATCTGTTTATTTATGAACAGTCCGAAGCCACTTCCCTGAATTAAAAGAGATAGGTAACTGTTAGTTCAATTTCACATAAAAATTACACGTTGGTTATCGAAATAATGAAATTGTTAATTCTGTAAATAGAATATTGGAATCACTTTTACACGTCATATTAAAAAATATTAAAAATTTGCTAGATGAGTTCGGCGTTTCGTATCTGATTACTCTGAGAAGAAAGGCCGACACAAACTCAAAGACCGGACATAATTTATAATATACATAATTTTGGTCAGGCTATATGAAGACCATGTAGGTTAGTGTCTTAAATGGTGTTTTGAGAAAATACACACACAGATTTGAGTGGACCTGTCCAGTCAGTGCAAGCATTTGTCAGTAATCATAGAGTTCAACTCAGAACTTAAGGAGCTCAACTCGACGAACAATACCAAAGAAAGGACATTTGGGTAGGCTGCATAAACTACTCAAACTGCCAGACCATCATTAAAACTAACTGACAAAGAAAAAAACAATGAAAGAAAAGAAAAAAAGACTCGCCCCACTAATAGGGAGGTTGACAAAAAAAAATCCGACGTAGTTTACTAAAAATTATTGGACATGTATTTTTACTTTTTTACGTAATCAAAAGATTACGGCAATACTTTCAGTAGACAATACGTTAAAATGTGGCATAACGTCACCCCCCTGTACCTAAATTTTAACTCGAACATGGTGTGTCGTAACGCAAAAATAATGAAAATTTAGACCCCTCTTATACTCAACTCAACTCAAATCATTTATTCCAAATAAACCAATTACAGGTACTTTTGAATTGTCAAGGGGTCGGTCAGTCAGAAAGATGAACCTAGTTGTCCATTCCAAAGCGTAGTAGGTTCCTATGGAGAAGAACGGGCAAGAAACTCCATGGACACTCTTTTAAATTAGAATATTGTTACAAAACATTGGTTACATCATTCATGTTGAAATTATACATGTGAGAACAATGTAGTAAATCGTGCACGTTAAAAGCGACCATAATAAAAATATAAAAAACAAAAATAATTAAAATAAGCCATGGCAGCTAAGAGATGACCAGTCCCCACTGACGGCGCCCGTTCACGAACATGACGCATGGATCAGCATCATTAAGCTCAACCATTTTGAAGGGAACTTAATGATCCAACACACACGCCACCACCAGCGAGACATTTGAGTGAGCATGACATACTCTCAGCCGCACAGGGTACATTCGAGTCAATGAAAGACGTAGTCAGTAAATGGTAGATTTAAAGTAGGTAAACAGTGCTCACATATGTGCAATGCAATTATATAATACTAAGAATTTATACAATGTAAATATAGTTTTTCAATCTTCAGCAGCTCCAACAATATTTTCCAATGCTAATCAATTAGTTTATGCGCCCTTGTGGAGCTGGACCAGCGTTGAGCCAAGCATTTTTGTCAGTGATGTAATCCCCCAACTTATAATATGCTTGGCAGCATAGTGTGCTTTTATGCAAGATTTAAATTTCGTTTCATTCAATTGGAGTATGTGGGGAGGTATTTTATTGTAACATTTAACACAGTACCCCATGAAAGATGAGTCTACTTTAGCCAGTCTGAAACCCGGTTGAACTAATTGGTCCCTATTTCTAGTCCCATAATTGTGTCTATCACCTATTTTACTGAAAATACTTAGATTTTTCCTTACGTACATGATGTTCTCATAGATATATTGACAAGGTACCGTCATAATGTTAATATCTTTAAATAGTTCCCTTAGGGAATCGCGTCTGCGGAGGCCATATATTGCTCTGATGGCTCTTTTCTGCAGAATAAAAATCGATTCGATATCTGCAGCCCGTCCCCATAGTAAAATACCGTAAGACATGATACTATGAAAGTAACTGAAATAGACTAGCCTCGCGGTATCTACATCAGTAAATTGACGGATTTTTCTCACAGCATATGCTGCTGAACTTAGCCGTCCTGCAAGAGATGTTAAATGAGGACCCCATTGCAGCCTTGAGTCGAGCGTGATCCCCAAGAAAACAGTTTTATCGACGATTTCTAAAGCCCATAAACCCCTAAAACTCAACATGCAGGTAATATTTTTTTTAATTTTCCGTAGAAAAATTAAAAATTCCATATAAAACACGTCGGGGCTGCCCCCCATTCGCACCTCCGCCTCTATATTTTGCAGGAAACCTTTATGATTCAAAAATTAAAGAATTTTAGTGATCGTTTAGTTCGGTGTACAAGAGAATCGGCACAACTGTATACAATCTTGGTCAGGGCGTCATATATTTCGTAAAAATCTCCTTTGTAGGAATGCACTAAATCGATCATGAGTGAGTTCATACTCCGACTCGCACTTGGCAGATTTTCAGGTGGCTGAGACCACAACCTTTTTTGAGGGCTGGATCCGCGCCTGTAAGGAACAGTGGAAAGTCATGACTCATGAGGGAGACCTTTACCCAGTGAGCCAAAACAGGTTGAAAAAAAAAACGTGGGCATTGCTAGTAAAGTTATTATAATCTAACCTAACAAGCTGGAGTGTGGTGTGGAGTCATTAAATGTTAACGTTTTCTTACAAGTCGTTAGTTTGAATGACAGAAATGACTCAATGCAGAGTAGGTAGTCCTCTAAGAAAGATTACACATCTTGTTAAAAAAGTTACGTACCCATTGCCTATGAATGTTTAAAAATGTAAGCATGCGCGTTACTACTGTCAATGGTCATTGTTGTAATAAAATATATTTTAAGTTGTTTAAAAGCTTTTAATTCCTTATGACTAAGCGGTAACATTTTTTTTAGGATTCCGTGGAATCTAACACTTTTTCAAGAATTTATAATGTTTATTAAATATTACATCAGCCTCTAAGAATGATGTCGGGCATTGGATTAGCTTAGGCTAATCAGCACCCTAATTGCGTAACACACGATCAATCACAACCTGTTTTATTTTGACAGTTCAATAACATTAATTGCGTTATTTACGTTGCTGACAAGAACTTTTTTCGAACATATGAAGCAATAACCTTGATTCAGATTGTGATGATGTCCCTTGAACTCGCTCCTTTGCTGGTTGGTCGAGACACTTTAGCAAGTGTCAGTTACTTAGACTTTCCTGTACCCTTACTGTATTTTCCAGAATCTTGTCTTAGCAGACATATCATAGAATATTCTGGAAAATACTGTCATAAAATGTATTCCATTCATAAATACCTAACTAAAATAAAACAACTTGAAAGCACAAAGGAGTGGCTTGTTGTTGAACTTTTGATGTCATATTCACTATTTATTAATGCAAAATAAACTTTAGCATTACCCTCACAAGGTCGAATTTGGAATAAGCATGTTAATAGTCTAGGCGCGCCCTGGCTATATTTACGATTTGAAAATGGAATTCGACGTTTGACATTTCGCATGTATTTTAGAACGCGCGAAGATTATTGTTTCTTTTTTCTGATTGGGAGATGTCGTCGGTTAAATGCGGTTTTTATTAGTTTTACGGTTGTTTGAAACACTTCGCAGAAATAAATTGTTAAAACCACAATTTTACTAAATTATTGTAATTTAATTGATTTATTCTAAATTTCTAATCATTTCGTTCCACACCCAAAAATAAATATCTCAAAGTAGAATTATAAAATAAAAAATGGTGACCCAAATGAAACTTGAACTTGACCGCCATTTTAGAAATGATGACCTCTGACAGCAAAAGAAAAATGAGAAAATTATCAATGTTTCCACGCGAACTTTGACACCGTACGAAATTTTAATCTTATGGTCTTATAAATAAGGCTCACATTGCAAAACATACCTACGGAATTAAATATTTTTATCGCTGTTCTGTTAATTAACATAGATCAGGGACGTGGGAGTAATTTTTTGTTCCGTTTAGAAACCGCTATGTGATTGCAACCTCTTTTTACAGTCTTTTTACACACTTAAAAATCTGTACGATTTATCAAGTATAGTTTCACCGTTAAATAGAAGGTATATATATTAAGTAGGTGTTAATAAATTAAACTGTATTTCAAAGCGGTTATTAGATTAATAGATATATTTATCATAATTATACATATTCATACATTTTATTAAGTACTTGTACCGTCTAGATTTTATCAGTTAAATTATGTCCCGCCTACAAACGACGTATAATTCGCAAGGTGACAAAATTAGGCCAAAACAATTAAAACGTAAACGAATCAAGACGGTATTAATAAAATGTAGAGCTCTAACATCGTAGTAATAGGGGACTACAATAATAAATTGACCAAAATTACTACGTCTACTACAGCGGCCAACATTTAACTCGGTCAAATAGTATAATTATCCGGTTAACAGTAGATTTAACAAACATTTTCTATCATACGAGATTTAACTGGACTGCCTGACACAATGTGACATAAAACATTTAAAATGTCAAGTGTTTCACAGATTATACAAATAACTACGGGCAAGCATGACACGCGTGTAAAAGAGCAAAGGAAAGTGGTATAAATCGTCAGCCGTCACGCCCGGCTTTACGCTTCCGCAATTTCTGTAATGCTGTATCTAAATAATCATCTTTTAATGTACAATCGTCGACATAAATGTAATAACACAATTTCACTGCGTTTAAGACGGCGAAGTGACTGGGAGACTTTAAGCCGTTGGTTTTGGACAATTAAAGCTAGAAAACGAACGTTGCAAAAAAATTTGCTGTATGTTTCTAGAACAGCATGTTGCCAATTTTCAAATGACATGCACAAAAATTGTCCAAAACTAGTGTGGAAACGTGTTTTCTTTAAGAGTGTGAATCTGAGGAGATTCATATTTATAAATAGCTCTGAACTTTAAATAGGTATCTTCTCCACAAGCGTATTGTACTATTTATGGCAACTGGCGAAGATAGGAAAAACCCTACTCTGTTGACTATGCCAATAATTAAATATCGTATATTTAAAGATAGTCCTTGCAGATGTATCAATATTATGATAAAAACTAACAATCCGCGGAAGTAAAACATTGTTTAATGTTATAACCGAAAGTTCAAGGCATCGGGGAGGTCATGTCATTTAATAATTGACTTTTAGTGTTAATAAAATTTCAAATTCATGCAAATCTAAAGCGATAAAAAATATTGACAAAGATTACGATTCATAAAAATATTTAATGACGTTTATGTATGTCAATAATGATAAAAAACTAAAACACATTTTAAATAAAATTCGACCTCCTTTCGATTAACCACTTGCAAGAAACCGTAAAATAAAATACCTTTGTCACCACTAGTACGGTTGACTCATAGTTCCCGCTCCAAGTTCGAATCGAACCGTAAACCGTAACGCCTATTAACAATTATACTCTAAAATAGAAATAAAAATCATATTAGCGTATTCTTGCTAAATCTTGCTCAAACATGGAATAATTTGGTTAGAAAATGTTTAGTCGATTTTTATGTGTCTATTCCAGTAGACTATTTTTGTGTTGGCAGTGTAAGACATTGTTCGTTGACCGAGGTCATAATTAAAATTTAGATAGACTTTTCACTATGGTGATAAAAATCTCTGAAGTTTAATAAAATATCTTAGCATGACGGTTTGCTTGCATTCTACAAAGGTGTAGGCGATAATAATACTTTACATTTATTTTAACAATCTCGTATAGTTTTTACATAATCTACTGGAAAAAAAAATATTTGAAAAGGATTTCGTAAGCGATTTTTTTATTTCTTTTATGAAGAGAACGTGCATTGTTATTATCAATTTAACTTTACAGTAACGTCTACACAGTCATGTTATTATAATCTTGTTGTCTTCAGTGAATGCGCACTTATAGTTTAATATTCAAATTATGTAACAAATCAACTGACACGCAATCGACGCTCGACCAACAACAATTTTTGCTATTTATGATACCTACCTAAGGTGAGTACGGGCGATTTTTTTCCGCTGCGTTTTTTTTTTGTGCACTGGATTTTCAACGCTCTGCTTAATATCGAAAGTTGAAAATCCATTGCGCGATAAAATCGTGCCGCGATATTTTTACATCCGCGCGAACGTGGGCTAAGTGATTAACTAAGTGTTTTTATTTTACGTAAACAGGGGCTCGTGGCTAAATGATAACAGCCGCACGGGTCGATCGAAGTTCGATCCATCAGGTTAAGCTACGCTTGCCGCGGTCTATTCGTGGATGGGTGACCATCCATTACATATCGAAACCTCTCCGTGCATTAGAAAGCACGTTAAGCCGATATTGGTCAGTCGTAGATCTTTGACAGTAGTTAAGGGTAGTCAGAAGGTCAAAAGTCTGACAACCAGTCTTACCAAACGGTACCTATCGTGTTAACTTAACTGGGTTGTGAAGGCCAGAGAGGCAGTCGTTCCATGTAAAATATTGGTATTCAGCTACATCCGGTTAGACTGCAAGCCGACCACAACATAGTTGGGAAAAGGCTGGGCAGATTGAAGTGTTTTTACTTTATTTTGCTGGTCAAAACTTACTTGAAATCTTGTAAAAGCCTTTAAAAGATTCAGGAAAGGTTTGTATTTAATGGTTATTTTAATGTCCACAAACAAATTAAATGTTGTATAAGTTGCAGTCCTATATTAGGATTACAAAATTTCATCAGAGATACAGAGAGAGAGTACAGGTAATGTTTGTATGTAACTAACGTTACTATTACATAAACAAAATAAATAAATGCAACGCAGTAGAAGTGTTAGCTGACTTCAGAACTAATTCATATGGTCGGTACTGAAAACATGAAGTGGCAATTGGCTAGTTGATGGATTATGAATATTTCAGCGAAATATTAACACTATTAGAACAATTTTTTTCGTTTCTTTAACGTTATTTATTTTTGATTGTCAAAACGGGGCATTTTGTCATGGCGGCTCAAGCAAGTGACTTCAAGACTTTCATTCTGTCAAATCTGCAAGTTTTTTAACAGTGTTGCTCCCACACATTATTTATTGCTTCTGTCGGAATATTATAATATTCCGTAGTTTATTGAAGTCTACTTACTGAATATTAATTTTTAGCTCACAACCATGCTACAATGCTGCATTTTGCTATTTTTCTTACTGTCAACTAACTTATCACAAAAACAAAATCGATGAAAAGAGACCTAGTAATCGGTATTGATCTCTTTTATGGTGATATCAGTCGCAAGCAATGACATGTCATAAAACGGTGAGAGCTGGCCTGGAATAAAATACATGACATTATAAATAACTCATTCCTTTTTTAATTCGCAATATTCGAATGCTCACAGACGTTCAAAATTCTAATATCCAATATGGAACATGTGTTGCCATTTACATGCAATATTAGGGTTCGGCTGCACGACCTCGAGCGAGTGTGGGAGGGATGGTGAAATTAAGCTAATTTAATTTTTGGCTAATGACTTATCCAAGGCTGTTTACGTACTTGCTTTGGTCAGTTGAAAGTTGTTACTTTTTATGAAGATAATTTAGAAATGTTGGAATGATCTTTGGCCGATTTTCACCCTGTGTTAGTATCTTGGAGTGAATGTTTTATAATGAATATTGTGTATGCCCAACAAAGTAATAAGTAATAACAGCCGCACGGGTTGACCGATCAGGTTAAGCTACGCTGGCCGAAGTTAGTCCGTGGATGGGTGACCATGTTTAGGTTGTCTCAAATTTTTATTCAGAAAGATCATTTCCTATATTTTCTTTTAAATTAATTATTTATTTATTTCCACTTCCGTCACAAAAATCTGTGCTACCATGGGTTGTACTCGTACTAGAAGTTCCTGTATCACAAGAGCCAGGATAAAGATAGTTCTCGAATTGTACAGAATCTGCGATTTTGCTGAAATTATCATTATTTATTGAGGGGCTGTAATGTTACTCTAATTTGATATTCTTTTTCATTATCTATGGTCCCATTACATACCTAAGCTACTTATCCCCTCCGCGGTTCGGCAATTTTCGCGAATTTGCGCAACAGGGGCGCAACTTCTGGGTGGTCCGTAAGCCGATATCCTACGGGACCACTTGAGACCAAAATGACAATATCTCTAAAGTTTTGTATGGGAGCAGCAGCTGTATATAAAACTTATGTCGTTGGAATCGTTATCGGCCTAAGTTCTTATTAAGGATATCAAAGCCAAGACCCCAAAATAGCTGAACCATGAGACAGTAATTGTGACGGAAGTGTGGCTGTGTGGCCATGTCTTAAAAAATAGTTACTTGACACGAATTGACAATAACAATAATGATCCAGGTATCACGCTTAGGCGGTCACGTTACTAGCTCACGATGCAAGCGTGTAAGGTGTGGTCCAAGTTATAAGAGCTTAGAGAGGTCTAATGGAGGTTTATTGAATGACAGATTAAATTGTTCGCAAAATTAGAACATTAATGTATTACCTACATGAGGTGCATAAGAAGGTAAGGTGTGGTGGTGGTTTTAAGAAGAGATTATTGCATGATGGCTCGTGAGAAGTCGTGTGTAACAGACAAGCTGTGTCGATCAAACATACATTGTGATTAAGGGTAAGAGGACGATGATGATGATAGCTAGTACCTCTTGCCTTCGGCTGGATTAGGGTTGTGAAGTTTTTATATCAAAAATAGCATTTTAGAAACCATTGCCTGTAAAAATATAGAAGATGGCGGAAAAATAAGAAATATGTAGTATTAATATGTTTCAAAAACATTATTATTCTGTTTTTTTTTTTGCTACTATGAATCTTTAATGACAGGTTTTTTTTTGTCTCATAACTAATTTTACACTCTAAATTAAGTTTACAAAATACCAATAATACAGCTTTTATGAGATTAATACTGGCCTATTGCGATCATCTCACCATTTTGTATTGAAATAAAAATATAGAAGTTTCGCCTACTGTATTTTTTATTTAGAAATTAACCCCTATATATAATAATAATATATAATGATTAGCGCCTGTTTAACCATACATTTTTGACATTTTAAACGTCTCTTAACTTTAAGCAACGTTTATGAATAAGTATTTAGTCCTCTAATATAGCAGGATACTATTTATTATATAGTAGGTTTGGCAACTCTAGGCTGGATACTGAGTTCTAAAGCCAGATAAACATGTAATCGTAATCTGATTAGTGCAATGAAATACTGCTACATAGTGCTTAATTTGTACAAACCCACCCTAGTGCAAATTAAGCACTCGGTTTTCAGATAGATTAAATTATGGTAAAATGGTAGTTGTCGCGCATTTTGCACTAGCTATAGGTACCCTAAAAACGTATCAAGGCCGCAGGGAAACGAAGAGTATATAATGAATAAACTAACACAGATCTAGCAACTTCTCTATTCTACGTACATCTATTAAAAGTTAATTTATTAAGTAAGTAAGACTCTTAATTACAAAGCCAAATTCAGTCGCTATAGGCTTAGCCAAAAATAATCAGCGAAAACACACAAGCTAACGCAACATTGCTATTTATGAAAACGACATAATTATCTATAATGCGCGGGTGTAGAAACACACCTATATCTTAAAATTCGATAAAAAAGACAATTTAGGCATCGACTATAATATATGATTAACTTAGCCATACTAGTCGATTTACGAGTTAGACCCATAAAAAAATTGTTTATGATACATTTTAGTATAAAATATGGCTAACCCATTTTTATACAAAATGTAGGCCAGACGGACGCTCCTATTTAGCCGTCAGAAACAGATGTCTATCACGTATTCATAAATTATAAACACTAAAATAAACTCCTTTGTTTGAGTAACACAGTTTTATAAAACATCTAAGTATGCTATTGATGTTAATTAATTGAATAGATTAATTATGCAGTCTGTTATTAACTCATCGGCATCGTTGAAATTAGCTTTTGTTTCGGTGGTTTTTGCTTCCGTGAATTTCTTTGAAATTCCATCTTTGTTTTTCCCTGTTTACGCTTTTTCTAATAAATCGTGAATATAAGTATTTTAGTGTGTTTCCTAACATAAATATTTATTTGTGTGCAATGCATTTATTTTATTAATAACTATATGAGTTGGAAGTTTCGGAAAAGCCCATATTTTACAATTCATCTACTCCTAATCAAATATTATTGAATCGAACTATTTTAGTCTGACAATCTTGCTTAAAAAGTATCTAATAAAATTAAAATAGTTTTTCAGTACTTCAACTTTTAAGAAACGTTTTCTCAGTAAAACGCCTTCACCTATAGTTTAGACCATCTCACGGCGCAGGAGCGAGCTAATGTTACCTGCACCTGCTGTTGACGTCACATCCCGTCATTGTCGCTACCGGCCCTTTGTCCCTTTTAAAACAACATGTTTTACCTTTTTATATGTTAATTTAACTCCTGTTTTACGTGAACTATAGTTTTGTCACGCGAAATCTTTAGTTTATTCGTTTCCAAAGCTAAAAAATGCTTTAACTAAAAAGATTTTACCGCGTAATTAAACGTCAATAAAACAAACGCCATTTTAAAAATCGGATACGTTGACTATCTTGATTGTGACCAGCAATTAAATGGCCAAGCAGATGACATAACCTCGAAGGCCAAGTTCAAATAAGCACAAAAGAATCTTGACTTGACTTGCCATTTTTGGTCAAGAGTTGTGATTCAGATTCTGAGTCATGTTCGATGTAGCACATGACATCATTATTGTGGTCATAGCTTTATTTGTAAACTGTAAATTACAAGATGAAGATAGCAGTGATTTTCTAGATGAATCGATTGATTAATCGATTATTTTCGTCTCTAATAAATCGATATAATTAATTGGCTGCGACTGTGTTTAGGTTATAAATAAAAGTGGAATAGTAGGTAATAAATTTTTCTGTTTATGGTATTGATGTGATTATTGTATAGTAAATCGACTAGGTATTTGAATAAATATTGACTCGGTAAATAGTAGAGTATAAAATAGCAGTAAATCTTGTTCAAAACTTTATGGCAGTTCTAATTAATGCATGATGGTGTTAGTTTTGCGAGTTTTATCGAAGAGACGGAATACATTTTTGACATTATCAATTGATTACATACGAGCTTTTACCTTTTTGGATGGCTACCAGTCTACCCAGCAAAAAATGGTGTTCAAAACAATGACTGAATTTAATATTACGGTGGTCCTAAATTACTTAGGTAAATGGAAGTTTCCCTCAAGGATGCAAAAGCCGGATCAAGGCAAAGACGAGTTAATTGAAACTTGGCCTCAATATCACCGAGCCAGATTGCCTTAGCAAGACTATTTATTACCTAAGCCTTACTTTTCTATAAAAAAAGTCAATTATTACCGAACGACCAAGACCAGAATATTTATTTATATATACTTTATTGTACACCAGATTATACATTACAGAAAGAAAATGTAATACACTACAAAATATACAATGGGCGGCCTTATCACTTACTAAAAGTATTATAGAAGTCTGAATTTGAACTATTTATTTATTATATAATTATAATTTGTTGAGTCATGAGCAAATCTAAAATTATCTAAAAATAATTAATGAACCTTTTTGGTGCAGCCGTGAGGCACACACTATTGCATTATGATTTTTTTTTACCTTTTTATTTTGTTATTGTGTTTCACGAACTGTGTCCAAATAAATATTATTTAAAATTATAATATTATTTAATTCTAAAACTTGTATGAAATTTCCCACATGGCACATGAGTAGACCCATGACATGGGTTAGAACATAGGCTACTTTGTATCCCTATATTCCCACGGGATCGAGACTTATGCGGGTGAAACCGCGGGGTTCAGCTAGTAAATTATGTAATAACCCATTCATTGCATTAATTTAACGATTTATCCCGAAAGTATGGTTTTGGAACATTTAGGAATATATTCAAAAATTGCAAAGTCGATTTGACAAAAGCTGTAAAATGGCATTTTAACAGACTGTCAAATTCAGTTCCGTATCTGTAATATTGAAGTCTGGATTATATATGTAGACGAGAACGCTTACAACAATTTACCCTCATAACAGTCATCCTAACTAAACCTTAACTTTACCAATTCTCGTTCAGCGGTTTCTTAACCTTTATCCAACTGACTTTCAGCGGTCTTGTCTGGAATTTCAGTAAGATCTAGATCAGTATGACAACGACCGGTCAGTCTAACTTTCACTCAACCTTGACGGCTATGACCAAAACTCGCCTAAACGGTACGTGTCATATTGACACAAATAAAACAGTTATAATGTTGCCATATGTGACAGGTTGGAGAATTAATGGCACTGGTGACATTGTTTAGGCCAACTTTTTTGTGAAAACTTTTGTTACTATGTAGATATTGTAATATACATATATGGCATAATTGTGAATCATTGCGGTTTCTTTGGCGGCTATTAGCAGATATTACTGAAATAGTAGGTTTTCGCATGTCTAGTAATTGCGAAATCTAGCGTAGCTTTAGTTACGATACCTGCGGCTACTTTCAAGGGTGTTGATGCATGATGATGTAAACAGATAAAAGTAAATGATCACATCATGTTTCTTATTCTTGAAAATGTCGGCACTCGTGGAGGCTTCTTTCCATTCAGCTATTCATTAACTGGAACTGACTTGAACAAGTCAAAGCTCGTTTCTGCGTCTGTGTCATCTTTTACTGGAAATGTATAGCTTGACGTGTAGCCGTGTGTACAAACAGCACTCATCTTTATGGTTTCCAATCATAAAGATTAAGATTTTCTTCACCTTCCAGTCTGTAGATTCGATCATCAATATGTGTTCTTACTCTAACCTGTGTTTACTACTACCTACGTATAAAATCCGTAGTAGCTATTTCAGCAAAGTTTAACATACAAAAAAGTTTATTTATTTTCCAGCATTCTTAAGTATGACTCAATCGTCTTAACACAAAACAGACAGAAACCAAACCAGAACGATGTAAACAAAGAGAGCGACGGTTTATAATTAATCAAAATGTATTAATCACGCTGTTTTGTGTTCGTGATTTTAGGACTAGGTATTCAATTTTATTATGTCTAACTTTGGACGCAGTTTATGTTATCCCAACAAAATTATATGATTCGCTAGCATAACATATGCGGAGTCAAATGAAGATAATTTGATTTTAATTAATAATGTAAAATGGTTTACTTTGCGATCACCAACTCGCTTGAACAGTTTATTATTTGCTTAATTATGTTTTCCAGCAGGAATTCTACTTTGGCCCCACGTTGGGCGCCAGGAACCCTATATTGGCCCCACGTTGGGCGGCAATATAGGATCTAGGTTCCTGGCGCCCAACATAAATCATTTATGGATGTAAACCGACCTACCCTCAATGTTTGCACGGCGTTACGTTAAAATGGTATGGACAACCCACATAATAAAGCGCAAGAAATCCTACAGCGATTCTTCATTAGGGGGATAAGAAATTTTGCATAATCATCTAAAGATATCATAACAACGCTAAACTATCAAAATTTTATAGATATTTCTATCCTAAAGTAATATGTCTCGTTTTTGGCGATTTTTATCAAAGAATAATGAGATCTTTTGGTTTATTAATCTTCTTATGTTTCTGTCTCGTTTTCTACCAGATTCATTGTATCAATTCGTCATAAAATTATAGTTTGATTTAGTACCTTCTTTAGCAATAAAATTACAAGTGGTTATATTAACTAATTCAAATCATTAGGGGTAAAACTATATACAGGTTGTGTCCGGTAAAGAATGGATAACGTTGAAATAGCATTTAATAGACATTATGGCCGTTCTAAAAAAAATATATCCTATGTACTACCTAAGATATTTAACTAAAGGTTACCTAAATATCTTAGGTTTTACCTTTATTAAATTAATTACATCGGTTGTAAGTTGTTGTAATATTGTACGTCGACTATAAGAGGCAGTAAATAATGTGACTAGAAATGACTCAGTATTTTTTTTTCAAATAAAACGTATTTTAGGTTACTACTTGGGATATTTTTTTTTAGAATGGTCGTAAGGTCATTTATGTGCTATTTCATGGAAGTCCATTTTTTATCGGCTACTACTAATAAATACTTGACAGTTAAAAGTAATTACAACAACCACAATAAAATATTTTGTATCTCTGATAAAAAAATAATTAATTAGTTACTCATTTTATTTTTAACACGTTCTTTTATTAGGTATAAATTATTTAGTTTTTCAGTGAATGACCGTAATCGATTCGTACGTGACTATTAGTAAGGTTTCTGTTAGCCGATTTTACGGAATTTTATCTGTCGATCATTGTGATGTTTGTTTTTAAACAATGCCTGTATGTTCCAGTTTGTTATCACCTCGCTATCCTTTTGTAAATGTTAACAGTGGAAACTGTAGAGATCATCGTTTGATCATCTGTGTGGCTGACTTATCTTGGCACATTTTCCAATGCGAAGAAAACTTTATTCTGAATAAATTAGGATATGTGTAGAATTATCAAGGTTCTGAATCCCAATTTAAAAAAAGGGTGTATTGTGTTCGCTAATCAGCTCCGACGCACGAATGGAGTTTACTTCTTAATACGATTCTGGATTGTCTTTGCCTATTGCATATTCAAAGACAATCCAGAAAAAAAAACAGGAATTAGTTAGTTGGCGTTAATCTGAAAATATAACTGGATACGAAGAGATTTTAAATGAAAGAAGTTCGTATTATTCTAGCTAAATTGCTTGTTTACCTACTAAACTACACTTTAAATTGTCAGCTCGTAATAACGTTAATGAACTAAACCCGACTCATAGACGACGACTTATTTCCCGCTTCACTTTAATGCTTTTGCAAAAAGGTTATCTCACAATGCTTGTCTATGATAAATATAGTTTTTAATTTCACAACACATCACATAGATCTGAACGAATGAGGTCCGTTTAGGCACGTTGCATTCCAACACGTAACTGACTTTCACTTTTAAAATATGTTTTCATTTTATTCGCAAGGCGCTTTGCTTAATGGGTGCAAAAAATAGATTGAATTGCTCGTCGCTATTGGTAAATAGATTTATCTTTTCCTTATTGTTGTCGGAAGCCGTAAGAGTAATGAAATAGTCGTTAAATTCTCTTGTAGACAGCATGTAGTACTTACTTATTGTATTTGAGCATAAGGTTAATGAAGTAGTTTTTCAATGATAGCGATTAAAGTCTTCGGCTAAGACAACTATTGTAGAGTAGCAGTAACGTCTGTCCTTTTGGAATCTGTCGACAATTTAGTTACCCTTTAATATGGGATGGCAGTGGTGTTGTGGCGCAGCCTGACGGAGGCCCATGTCCAGCAGTGGATTGCTTGCATGCATGTATTTATTACATTGTATATTATATAGTTGTGATACATAATGTTATTTCACAAGTTACATAAAGTTAAACTGTATTGCTTTTTTACACGCGCTTCTTTCTTAGCGATGCAAAGATTAGGTAATTGTTCACAGAAAGGCAAAAAAACAAAAGTAGGTATAAAGCATGTTTATTTGGTTCAAGTTTTTGTTCCGCACAGTGGTGTAGACCTTATTAAACACGCTACAACCGTCAAGATACACACTACCCACTTCTGATTTGTTTTATTTGTTACAAAACTATTAAGTTAAAGATTAATATTATAATGTTAGTTTTAAGATAATTACGTACTATGTGTGTGTACCAATATTTTATTTTAAGCTACGCTTGATAGCACATAATTTTGTTTATTATTATGTATGTTCTCTCTATAAGTGAATTTGTAATTCTTTTGAGAAAATAAATATCTTTAACCCATATATACTCGTATATACATATGTAGTAGTATATAGTACCTATGCCTAATAATGCCGGCCTGTATATTGTCTTACATCAGGAAAAATATCTCTTCGCAAACAAAGAAAAGCGAGCATTGATTATCTCGACTGCTCACTCTCCATGTTGTGTATAGAGATTTTGTAAGTTTCCTTTAGAATTCACGATATTTTATTAGTTTTTTTTTTCAAACTAACAGATTTCGTAATCAGCACTTTTACTATGGACCAAACAAAAGAAAAAACTGTTGTTCGCAAAACTCGTCAACATAATTATGTATGGAACAGCAACTCTTTTTTCGCGATTTCAGGTTTGGTCCCATAGTAAAAGTTGTTCTTATGAGTAAAGTCACTTGTCTAAGTATCGGTCACTAATTACCAGTCACCCTATAAACAGTTTCCTCCGTGGCCATCTCCATTCGTTTCGAAACCTGCACCCTGACTGCGGAACAAACTATCAGACACAACCCGAGGGTTTTGAAGAATATTACTAATCCAATGCTTCATAGGTTTGAAAAAATTTTTAGCTCAAAATCGTAATACAACTTAGTAAACGTTCGTGAACTGTCAAAATGAAACCATTGCGATCAATTCTCATTTTATGTGTGTCACGCAATTACCCGCTGGTCCCAATTTGACCTACCTCACGAAAATAACACATTATTAAGTAGGTCGCGTGATTCGCGCCAAATCGTCTTTATTTGCTGCCATGCGTTGCGTCACTATCGCAATGCAGAATTTGCAGTGAACTCTTAAAATTCAAGGGTTTATGTGTCGTAGGATTGTTTTCTTGAAAATATAAGGATTTTCAGTGGATGCCTACACCCGGTTTACGAAAGGTTAATCAACACAAACATTTACTAACGCTGTCAAACTTGAAACTCATGTTCACGGCAGTAAATGGTTGGACTGAAATACGAAATGACAACAACTTAATGAAATCACTTGTCTTGAGATTTGGGAACAGCTCATTATGTAAAAATCACATCGTGAGAACTTAAGTGAAGTGGGCTTGAAGTGAGCTATCTTATACTGTGAATCCCTAGCATCAGATGGAGTGATTCACTGTGATATTTTTACTTGATTTTTATCGTTTCAATAGGCTTTCAGATACTGTCGTATTTCTTAGCTCGTGCAATCGTGCTGACATCAATTAAGACATAGAAGTGTAGTATGTGCACACATAGAAGTACACATCATTTTGGTCGTAGTGTCTGTAGCGGTTACACCGCCACATACGAACTACGCATCAAAGACATGACGTCACACAAATCCTGCATCACGCAATTAGAGTTTACCGCACGAACGACATAAGACTATCCGACATCAACAGTCGGGCAGTCGGCCCGCCAGACACAACACCCGTCTGGTTGGAGGATCCTCCCTTTTCTATGGTGGATGAGTGAACTTTACACCCTGTTCCTCATACCCCTAAACGTCTGTCTCAGTTTAGGCTGAACAACGCAGTAAATAAGAGTCTTACTAGGGGTCATTACGTGATTTTCGCGAAACGTAACGTAACTAGTGACTTCGAAGCCGTCACCTGTTTTGAAAACTAGTAATTTTAGTAACTAGTTATTTTTTCAAATTCAATTCGGTGATTCTATAGAGTTACATTTCCGATGCAGTATCGAAATTGTAACTACTTACAAAATAACAGACTGTTAACAGTTTGACTCGAAACTATTCAGCTACATTCATCGTAGCCAGTTATTGTAACTAGTGACGTGAAATAACGCCCGTACCTAATTCTTACTTATAGGTTAAAATGCCATAGCCAGGTGACACAATTTTGTAACAATCTTATCTCGGTTTCCTCATTGTTACTGTTTGTTTTTGCAGATAAATAAAAACTTGACCTGTTTAATAGAACTGCAGTTAATAATACATCCTAAACATATTATTATATTATTGCAGATAACCAATTATCAATTTATGTGACAAATTCGGTATCTTATCGTTTTTTTTTTGCCATAAATATGGTTTGTTGAAAGTAGATAAAATTTTAGTGACTAATGTCGATTTATATTTATAAAACTTGACCTTTTCAAATTTTCCCTAAAGTGTTAGCTGCTACCACATTTGTTTAAACATAACTAATGAGACTACTACTGTCACCAGTACCATTGAGATCTAACGCATTTATTGTCATGAATCGATTGACTTCCAGAAAGTAACAAGAAGATTCTAGAATCTAAAAATTATTGATTGGGCTGAAAATTGGCAAAAAAATAAAATTACTACTGATGACCGAAAACGCAACGCCCTCTCAGAGGAAAAAAACAGAACATAATTAAAAAATTATCGCATCTGTAATTTTTTACAATTCTTTGCCAGGAATATCTTAACATTGCACTCAAACAATGGCTGTTTTCGAGATAATAATTCAATGGCAACCATTGTTTAGCTGCCATATCTTACTATAGTTTAAACCTGATTGTTGTCACCATCTTGACAGCCAGTTCTAAGTAATATATGCGAAAAAATGACACTTTGTTTTGTTCTAACGCTTTTTCTTTTATTATTGTTATTAAGTTTATGTTTTCATTGTGATGTTAGGTATATTAGTACGTGTATCGTTCAACTCTCTTGAACATCATTAAAATGTATCATAGTTTTAATGGAAAACTGAAAACGATTCTTTTCTTTTTTCTGCGAAGCCATCGCAGTCGCACGGTTTGTGCATTTAGCCAATGTCTTATAGATTGATGGAAACACATAAAATAACGCCTATATTATTCCTCGAAGGTTTAGGCAAAGGTACACTTAAAGTATTTTTTAAAATAAATATAAAAACAATACACAGTAAACAAGTATTAGCAAAATAGTGTATCATCTATGATGTATCAATGGCAATGCAAAGTATGTGCACCGGTTTGTTTCAATGACCTCACCTGTATGTGCTGACACTTGTCTTTGGTTTTAGTCGGTTGAAGTCCAACATCCCTTCCCTGCGACTGCGTAAGGTGGAGGGTTTCCATAGGGATTACCTCACGATAAGAAACGTCGTCAGGACTCATAGAATGTTTTAACAGCAACACGGATCATGAAGTGGTATAGGCTGTGCGATGTCTGTCATTATGTATTTACGAAACATAGTGAGACCAAGCCGTGTGCCCGATTTTCAAATGAAGAACTTTCTTAGAATCTCCTATCCAACTTCGTCATAAAAGGAGCTTGTGCAAAATTTCGTGCAATCCAGACCCAGTTGTTTAGGCTTTGCGTTGTTTGAAGTGAACGAATTTAAGATTTGTATCAAGTAGATAAATATTATCTCCTACCACTACTTGGGGGGTCTAACAAGAAATTTGTTATGTTGAAATATGCAGGTGTTTCCAAGGCATTCTTCATGTTCGGCATTTCTGCCGTGGGTTTGTCAGGGTCACCTGCATAATACATTAATTAAACTAACGGCTTTCCAAGCGAAAGTTTGGTGCGGTATTCGGTTTGTCCCCAACACTTGATAAATTGTATGTCAGTTTTATGACACGCGCTATTTATCTGCAAAATTATCTAGAAAGATCTAGATCTACAGTAAAACAAATGAATGTAGATAATTTGTTTTAAAGTTTTTAAGAAAGCTTTTAGGTGCCTTTACGGAAATAAATCTTATGTGGACGTCAAACATTCTCTGAATAAATATATATTTAACAAACAATGCTCAATATGCGGATAAAATAATATTTAAATAAGTAAATGGTATTTGTCAGATTTTATGTAACGTTTAGTCAATATTTTAACACCATCTTTCTCTTGTTACAGGACCTCATCCCCGCTCAAGACACGGAATCATATCTCCGAAAAACGCAAAATGCGATCACTAACCTCCAAGCGAAGCTCCAGTCTTCAAGAACAAACAACTTCAGTGTCATTCCCTGCGCACTAACTTCCAGTCTCATTAGTGAGAAGACTGCAATCTCCCGTCTCCCTATCTCACAGCTAAGTCGCTCAAACTCCCTCAACTACCGACTCAGGAGAAAGGACCACTCAAATGACAGCAGTCCTTTAAGAAGTCCTGGCCATTACGTCATCACTGGGTCCACAAAAGTCCCGGGCACAAACATTCTTTTGAATTCCGCGTCAAGGTCTTTAGATACGGAAAGAAGACATGATTTGAATATGAACAGTCCGTCTTCTGATAAAGGTTTGTTAAGTAACAGTTCTGATGACAAAACACTGTCGAATAGGCCTCCTTATGATGTAGAAGCTATTTTGTCTCCTCATAGAAAGACGCACACGCGAAACCGAGCGTTTGAAAGCCAAGCGAATGACATATGTAACGCAAACCCAACAGTATGTCTAAAGACTGTCTTGAAAAACAACGCGATAGAGTCGAAATACCCTCGTATCGAACCAACACGTTGTCAAGGAGACAAGAAGAGCCACCAGAGAGTACTGAGCGACGGACTCAAGTATAAATCGAATAACATCTGTTTCGGGTCGTCGATTAAAAGATCGAGTTCTTTCAGCACTGTTAATAAGAATAATAATTATATCGATCCGAGAATAACATCGAGAAGATCGAGTGGTCATTCCGAAGAGTATAAAGATTATTCAGATGAATCCGATAATGGGTCTTATGATAAATCACAAGAATCTAGGTATAAGAGACAGATTATAAACAGAGGAAGAATCGATTCTCCAGATTTGAAATCAATAGCACCGGCCAATTCCCCTAGAAGATGTCCAAACACTCCCGAAATGCATCGGAAGTTCGGGCCGGGATTGACCAGGAATTCTGTAAGAGTGACCAATAAGGAACGCTTGATGAGTCCGAGGGCATCGGAGCAGCCAATCGTGAGAGAGGAGAGAGTGAAACCGACCAATCACCAGAGTAGGAGGTCAGCTGAGTCAAGACAGACGACGTTGAATAGGCTGACTAAATCTAGGTCTTCGACGCGGGAAGTCCAGCCTCAAAAGCATCTAGATAAAGGTTCGTGCTACATCTATTGTTTGTAAGTAGGTTACGGTTCGATGACAATGATCGATTAGGCAAGATTATTACCGATTTGAAAGTAAGCGTGTCGACCACAGAGTAAGTCTAAGTAGGAAAACATTCAGTATAAAAAACGCAGTGGTTCTAACTATATACTTCTGCATGGATTTAGTAGAGTACATTACCCGGCCGTCAACCAGTTTTACCAAGGGGTATCGTATTACCCAGTAACTGGGTTATGGAGGTCAGATAAACAGTCGCTCCATGTAAAATACTAGTATTCAGCTGCATCCGGTAAGACTGGAAGCCGACTCCAACATAGTTGGGAAAAGGCTACTAGGCAGATGACCATGGATGGTCAATATGGCCCATAGAGATCTAAGAAAAGTTCGGTTTTGAAGACCATCATCTTTGTCACTCACACCTTTGTTACAGTCTCTAACTACAGTCCGGCCGCCGAGAGAATTCATTCTTGACACCTGTCAGTTTCTTACTACCGAATGTGTTTTGCGAATTTGATCCTTATTACTAATAGAAATTGTCCAACTGACAGGTGTCAGGAAGCATTAAAGCTCGATACGTCATAATATTTTACGTCTAGGTACTGTAATCCCTGTTCTGGGCATAATCTCCCTTGCACAGACGCTTCCCATGTCGGTTGAAGCCTGTGTATTGATGACTGGCGCCATGTAGATTAATTGCTAACACGGATGACTGAGCACTGCCAACCAATATGCATTTAGCTGTAGGCACAGCTGCATTAAATTGTTAGTTACCGCTTTTGTTGTCAAAGTTTCATAAGTGCGGGATACCTGCGGGGTAATTGTACCACACATAAAATGACAATTGAACGTATTTTTTTTCATTTTGACAGTTCAACCACGTCCATTGCGTTATTTACGTTGCTGAGCATACGAATTTATTAAACCTATGAAGCAATGGATTAGAAATATCCTTCAAAACTCTCGGATTGTGATTCAAACTGTGTAACTCAATTAGGGTGCTGGGTATGTAGTTGGCGGGACATTAATATCATAACGTCATTAAACTAATATTGCTCGTCCCTCGAGCCGGATTTAATTAGTATTTCCAACCTACTGCCTGATCTATGACACTCTAAATGGCAAATATTTTCCTTTAATTCGAACATTCGTTATTTTTAAGTAGCAGGTTTTTACTTGGTGTTGCTCTAAACAATTAGTACTTATTCACTAACTATATAAAGCAGTAGTGAAAGGCACCTTTGACATTCGTTTTTGTCAACAGTAATTGTTGTTTAGGTATTACGTTTTTATGTCCGCTCTCCCGTTATACAAATTCATTGACTTGCAATGTTATTTCTAAATTAATAGAGTCCTTGTCACTACGGTAGTGTCTTCGTATTGCATCAAGTAAATAGTCATTCGTTGCGACTGTAATTCATAGGTTGTTCGCCATGTCGTCTATGCAATGCAAACGACAGGGTATCATTATGTTGTAAATAGGTTAATATCATGGCGATATATACGTAACAGTCCGTTGCATATAATCTAAATAATACGTATGTATTTGGTTAGGTTTGCTATGTCTAGGACATAGCAAACCTAACCAAATACATACGTATTTTCACAAAATTTGGCAATTTGATTGTTAGAAATATGCAAACAATAAATTTCAAGTGATTTAAATTCAACATTGGCTAACATCTTCCCAAACGCCCTTTACACAATGAGGCAGAATAACAATACAACCTTTGCCCTTTAAACAACAGATAAAGGAAACGAAATCACAGGAGATTGCAATGCAAGTTACAAAACCTTCATTGACTAATTTCTCAAGTAAGAATACAATTGATTATAATTTCTATTACACACATACCGTTACTAATAGTGAATCGAGTTATCCTTGAATTGTGTCTATTAGGCTGTGGTACTTACTGATTCGTCATGCTTGCCACACGGCGGCCATCATGAATTGGAATGCAATTTGGCGCCAAATTACGCTTTGATTTTTACAGATTGTTTTCGTCGTTTTGATTTGATTGGAGAGATTTACTTCCCTTTCTTTTGATTTGAGTTATTATGGGATTCAATTTATTTGCTGTTATATGAAAGGTTGAAATGTTTTCATTTAGGTTTTAATTTTTTAATTCAAAATATATTTTTGATCTCTTTGTTTTTTTTTTATAATGACAGCTATTTGTTTTGCTTTTAATATGGAATATATATATAGTTAATATCGCTCGAATAAAATCGAATGAGAATTGAGATACAACGAGAAAAAGTTATAGGAGCATTCATAGGCCACAAAATATGACCATTACTGATTACCGGAACGAATGTACATGGTGTAATCGATCCACACCATCATATTATCGATTCAAAAGCCCATAACACTCGAATGACACACTGTAAAAGTCATTGATTCGAATCGTTCCTAACTAATATTCCATTTGAATTTTTGAATTCTTTTAAATCACATTCTAAATTCAATATCGTTGCGCGACGGTGTCTTGTTCGTTTCCGCAAGGAGGAACTCTGATTCGATTATAGGTTTTCCCTTGTACTCTAGTGCATTGAGCATTCACTATAAAGCTTCGTGCAGACTAGCGCGACGCGACACCGGCTTATAAAAAGAGATTGTACCCAATTCTTTTACGTATCGATTACACCTAACTACATGACGGATAGGTACAGTCTGTTGTCAACATTATCTGACCCACCCTAAAAACAAACGAATGTGGACCCTGTGCTTGTAACATTAAGGTTTATTCAATTTATATGAGCATATCAGACTAGTTAGTCGATGAACAAATAAAATAATAATACAGACACGCAAATTTGATCTTTAACACGTAACGTTAAGGTAAATCCACCCAACATTGTCGGAGCCACCGGCATTATGTATCATTTTGTTATGCTATTTTAATCATTATCTCGTTGACATTAAAGTTGAAAAGCTTTTAAGTCACACTACATAATTACAACCCAATCTTTAATTTCGCACGTTTCTAACAAGTGCTTGTGGCTTAGCGGTTTGATGCTGGATTGGCGACGAACAACATGTCGGTTCAAAAACACAGTCCACCTATTATCAGTTCCTTTTTTAATAAATAAAAACACACATGATAATAAAAAAACTACATAAAACAGAAAATAAAAAATTCTAAAGAGACGTTGTTTTTGCAATATAGTAAGACAAGGTAAAATATGTTTGCGCGTAGTCACTGCATACCCTTAGGTTTTATAATGAATACGAATATTTATTTTTCAACTACCCACTTATTACAAATTATGCGAAAATATTACCATTTTAGAAAGTTTATATTTGAAGGTTATCCGTCTATAGTTCTTTACAATAAACAAGAAATGGTTTTGTAATAAATTCTAAATTAAAAGCAAAACAATTATTTTGTCGCAGGATTTGATCTCGCAACTTGTTTTTCCCAGTCTTATATTCAGACCACGAGACCAGAATTACTTGAAGATAGTTATTAAAATAAGTTATTACACTAATTATATTATAACAAGTAGTTATAACATATAACCTAACGCTAACGTTTTAAAGATCAAATTTGCGTGTCTGTATTATTATTGTATTTGTTCATCAAGCCGTCGCGTCGCTTGTCTGTTAAGGTCATTTAAATTGAATAAACCTTATTGTTAATGTCAGAGGGTCCAAATTCGTTTGTTTTTAGGATGGGTCAGATAATATTGACAACAGACTGTACTATCGAAGAACTTCATATCTGAGCAGTTTGAAAACAAAATCCCGTGAATACGGTGACCACATCTGTTACCGCCCCGGTTCTATAGCGGCCGAGCGCTGCAAGCAGAAATAGTTCTTACGATGTATAGATATGAAGTTATTCAATGGTACGCGCCAGAGAGATTTCTATTAGTAGTTCACATGATAAAATTCAACGTGTTTTAGCACCATAGCAAAAATGAACACAGATGGGTCACGCATTTTAGGTATGAAGCTACAAGTAGGTACGCGGCGGACCCGACTTGACGAATTCAGTGGGCGAAACGTAGTCAGAAGATATAAGAGTTACAAATTAAATGATTTTGCGGAGTGATCCATAGGTACTAATCTGTGACCATAGTCAAAACCTATAGAATTTCTCTCATGTAATTCTCGATGATTTTAACGCCAGACAATAAGTAGTATAAAAGTTGAGTTACTAACAAAAAATACGGGTTGCACTCTGGGAGTGCCGGCAGAAGTGAAAATTTTAATACTAACGCTGTGCATTTTTATATTGCTTTATTATCATTCTACTCTCCCTCCGTCTTACGAATTTTCGATCAGGTCACGTGTCCTGACGCGAGTTTATCATTTTTTACCCATCGCAAAACATGTGCACAACGCCGCTAAAGCTAAAGCTTTTCACTTCAAAAATATTTCCCTTTTCTCACCATTCAAATTCTCTATTTCCAGGCCCAAAGAAGCCAAGCCAGCACCGCTCATCATCCGCGCTAGCCACCAAAGAGATCGAGTTCTCCAACTGGAAGAAGCGAGCGTCCTACGACCCCATGAAGGCGGCCCAAGAAGATAAGAGAAGAAAGCAGGTGGCTAAGAGACAAGATTGTAACAAGGATGATCTGAGCTCGCCCAGGTGAATTACGTTTTATTGATGTGTTACGTTTTTCCTCTCGCTATCCTGCAGTCTGTGGGAGAGATTTCGTAAAAAGGGACAGAATTGTGTAACAGGAAGCCGGGGAACGCGCGCTATTTGATTTGACCAATGAGCGCGCGCGGTGCTAGAGTTTGCCGTCAGAAACGACCTTGACGAGGCCCTGCCCCTTTAATGTTGCTTATTACCAAAGTGAGATGTCAGAAGTTACACATCTGCACTGTAAGGCTCGCTTGTTTTTTTTTTTAAGCTTTTGCTTTTCAATTATCGTCGTAGAAAGGAAATTCTTAAAAGGTATTCAGTAGATGATATTGAAGGAAATGGAGGGATTTCAGTATTTATTGCTGAGGTGTTAATGACATTTACTTGGACAGATAATTTAAGATAGTTCGTTAGGATCCATTGGATATCATTGTTGGCAACACTAACAATTACATATTTTTGATCGAAGTGTGTTTAAGACGTACTGACATAATACGAGTATTACATGGGGTTACGATAAGAAGATTTATAAAAGATACAAGTTCAAAGCACATTTGTAAAAAAACCTGTGAAGACCCTCTTTGGCCAACCACCACCTCTTATAGCAGTATTATTTTAATATAACTTCAGTGTGAGAAAGAGATGGAGCTTTACGTAGCCGTGTAGCTCCATCTCTTTCTCACACTAAAGTAGGTAGAGGTGGTGGCTGGGCCCAACCATAATCATCTTTCTGCCTTTGTCCCATAATAGTTGGGGTTGGCGCAACACGTTCTGACCAACCAAGAAACGTATATGTTATGTTGACGGGAATCTAGCAAACCAAGTCTCACATTAAAACATCTTTATTCCAGCCACTCCTCACCCGTCCACCGCTCCCAATCGTTCCACACCACCAACATAGCAGACCTGGAGACCCTCGACTACTCCTCAGAGGAGACAGAGGATGACCAGCTCCTGGTCACGTTGCCCGTAGACCCTATGATCACGTCGACACATTCAGACATACTGGATCTCAGGCCTAAAGACTATAGCAACTTGAGGAGACAGGCCATGACCAATGATGTGGTGCTGTCGAGGGATTATGTCACAAATTTCCAGGTAAGAATAACATCAGTTACATAAACTCACGCCTTCTTCCTGTAGGGGTTGTTAGAAACCAAAAAACTCCACCTGCTACGATCCTTAAATACGTATAAGTAAGAATTGATTAATACAAGTTATGTTTCTTATTATTTTGAGGTAGGATAAGTAGCTCCATATTAAATACCAGTGTTCAGCTGCAGGGTGGGATGATGATGGGTCTATAGCTCTGAATTAAGCCGTAGAACCTACATAAAAAAGAAAAAAAAAACCTTACAAACTTTAAGAGATGCTCCAGACTTTAGACTATCGAACTGAATAACTTTTATTATGGGACCAACTTTGAAATCGCGAAAAAGGAACAGCTGTCCCATACAACAATGCATTGAAGATGCTGGTGGGGCTGCCCCGTTTTTGTAGTGCGTCAGGGATGTTCGCAGATGCGCATGTAGATTGCTTTCACGCATCAATGCGTAAAAGGTGCGCTTCCCTGGTGCGCAGGGGGTGGGGCAGCTCCACCAGTGTCTTAAGCATGGTTTCGAGTCGCCTGGACTGTGTATACGTGGGTCACTGTTGTGCCGTCTCTCATGGGTTGTCGCGACAGTGACCAACCGTGCGTTGTTTCGTGAATGTTTTCCTTGTTTTTTTTGTAGTGTCTGTGATTACTAACATAGTCGTAAGTTTTACTAACAACCCTTGTTGAGTCTTGGTTACTTTAATAAAGAAAAATTCTATTCTATTCATACAGTTTAGAACAGTAGGTATTAAACTTTAGTATGAAACATAAAAAAAAACTGTTTTTTTGCGATTTCGTAGTTGGTCCCTTAGTAAAAGTTATTCAGTCAACAGTCGGTTGAATGAACACTCTTGACTGACAGATTAGTGAGCACAGTACAGCTTGGCAAAAGACTTTTGGAAAAAACGAGGGCGCCACTATCGCACTTAGGTCACTTAGAATGGAAAAAAATTGTTAAAATAAATGTGCAAGAATAAAAACTGCCTGTGGGTGACTCAAATCAAAACTTAATAGCACTTGTCGGCAAAGTAGTGTTATTTAGTTTCATTTGTCACCGCGTCAGAATCTTTTATGTCGACCTGTATGTTGTTGATAACGGACATGAAAACCCTATCTTCTTGAAATCCATGGCGTATTTATTATTACACTCTCGAGTGATAAAGGAAAGCAAAATATTTTTCTTAAAAGATGTTTCTGTTAGGCAATATTTTTCTCAGTCGGACAGACAGTCAATCAATCAATCTGCCTAGCCTTTTCCCAACTATATTGGGGTCGGCTTCCAGTCTAACCGGATGCAGCTGAATACCAGTATTTTACATGGAGCGACTGCCTATCTGACCTCCACAACCCAGTATATGGGTAATACGATACCCCTTGGTAAAACTGGTTGTCAGACTTTCGGGCTTCTGACGACCCGTAACGAGATTCAGTCGGACAGACAGTATTATATCTAAATACCATGATATTATTATAATCTAAATATCACATGATCAGCGGTTATTAGCATAGGTTCACGGGCTGAATATTGCCTCATTTCAAAGCCTAAGATGACGTAAGTGATGACAGGTCTTGTTAACTGCGTGCTTGTAACCGTCAATATCTTGGTCAATTATGACCATACGAGATCTAACAATTTCAAATAATTATGTATTACAGGTTAACACAACACACGACAAGAAACGCCGCGAAGCCAGAGACGCGGACAAAAGAAAAACTTTCATCATAGACGACATAACCCCAACCAAAGAGAACATAGACTTCCTAACAAAAACAAGAGAGGACTCAGTGATAGACAAGCGAAAGACTTTTATTCTCGACAGTGATACGAATTCTACAACGAATGGTAGTAGTCCTAGGAATTCGTCGATATTTAGCCATGAAAAGAATTCTTTAACTACTGGGACTAGTGATACGGAGGGGGAAAGTGGTACGGAAAGTGCTCCCGTTGTGATGAGACATCAGGGGGGGAAGAGGAGCGCGCCTGTGCAAGCTAAACAGAGGTTGGTGAAGCTTTTTTTGAATCAACCATTGATTTATACTGCGCTTAAAGGTTGTGGGGACAACCTTGACTAATCACGGTTTCTTTGGACATAGGTTTATAAATAATCAAATATTTCTTTGGAAAACATCCGTACCTTATTAATAAACGCGGAGTAAATGTATACCAGGGTAACTTCGGTTTAACCATAAAATTTTCCAGGCTTAAATTGCTGCGTCCTTACAGGGTCATGTAATCATTATTTAAGCCTAGTCTGTGTAGTGTGCAATTACTGAATAAATAAATCAGTTAGTGTCTGAAATCCCAAATTAATCGAGAAACAAATGAAAGCATCAATTGTATCATTGTTAAGTACGGTAATAGAAATACCAATCTTCATCTCCATTATCTCCAACTCTTTCAGGTACAGCGGTGACTACTCAATGTCATCGTCAACGACCTCCATAAGCCAGCGCAAGCCGACAATCCAGCCGCGGTACATGGACATCTCCAAGTACAAGAACGAACAGTCGCCAAAGAACTTCCTGCGAAGGGACCCGAGCAAGACTTACGTGGGCGTACTGAATACCGACAAGGCTGCAATCAGCAAGGGGAGTGCTCAGCATTATGAAATGGGTGAGATTTGTGAATTTAAATCTTTACTGTGAGATATTTTTACGTAGCTTGTGCTGATATTATATATTTCTGTTTTATGGGTCCGCACTACATAAAAATGGCTCCTGCTGTGTTAATTTTATTTAGTCAGCAAGGTTATATTACAATCATATTGCTAAATTCAGACCTGAGTGAAGCGTTTGAGACGGTTAAACATAGCTTGCTTGAGAAGGTATTTAAATTGCATAATATTGAGGTTATCTGCATAAGAGACATAATGTAGTGTCTAATATTGCACGTATGACAGAATTAAAAATCAAGAAATAAAGAAAAGTGATCATGTTGTATGTTTTGGGATGCGACGAGGCACTATTTTTGGACCATTACTCATCTTGTTCTCCATAATGTCTTCTATTACTTTTCATCTTGCTTTAAAAATGTTGATTTCTGAAGAAAATAATAAATTATATTGCAGAACAAAAGAAACAAGAATTAGAGAAGTGGAAACGAAGGGCTTCATACGACCCGAGGAAGGCGGCTGCACTCGGGAAGTCGAACAAGACGCCGTCAAAGACCGCTAGGTAAGATTCCTTTGCTTAGAAGATTTTGCTAATCTGTAGTAGGCTGTTTTGGATAACTACTTACGACATTATTGGCTCAGTAGAAAAAATGGGGTAGTTTTTGTAAATAGAAAATGGTTCCAACCAACCTTGATATGTATTAAAAATATATGTAGTCGACTAACGGTAGTAATTCATAAATAAAAAAAAAAATAAAAAAAACTCGACATTTAATATACTACATTTAACAGTTACTAAAGTAATTAACTGGTATTTGGGATAAGCTAACGTTTCATAACAGAATATATTTGGAGTAATTTTCGTTTTATAAAAAAAGGGCCTAATTAGCTTAGGAAGTACTTACATAAGTTTTTAACATATTTTTTTTTTGCCGTATCTAATTTAACGTTTTGTTTTTGTAAAATATCTATCTTTTAGTCCATTTTTTAACATATCTTTTCTTTTAACATTTAAGTAAGGTACAATAATATTAAAACATAATTTATTGTAAATTTTAGAGCGTGACAAATCTCAAAATGCATGCAATTCCGTGTAAGTGACATGATGGACGCCATCTTGACGTGTAAGGTTAGTCAAATGTCAAAACTGACAGCTGTGGCGACCGCGGATTATCGAATTGACAGCTGTCAAAATTATTGGCACTTGGTGTATTTTTTTGCTTCAAAAGCTTGACACGACTATGTCGCTAAAATTCTTGGTTTTTCATGTCAGTACTTTTTACAGTTACATTTCTTTTTGTTTTATGTTTATTTATAATACTTATGTATTTTATATGAACAATCAAGATGTCTGCTTTTCTAATGCTTGGACCTCTCTGAATTGGTAAGAAAAAAAAAACAAAATTCATAGTTTCTATTGGCTGGTTAGACTATTACATAGGAAATCTTTGGTGCAATGTGTAAATATAGTTTTTATTTACTGGCAATCCTTATAACGCTTAATAATTGTGGTTCTGGGTTGTGTACCTTTATTTCTATATTTTAAAGGATTTGCTTTATTGGTGTTTTTAAGCTAAGTAAATAACCCCTTACCTTAATGTTTATCTCCATTAATGTAATAGTGTGGTGAGAATTAATTCTTTTTTTATGTTCGATAAAATATAGTCAAACATTACTTTTTGTTTTTTGTAGAGATTAACTCTGTTTGCCTGTAGTGGAGTGCAATAGTATAATAATTATAAGTCACCCCACGCACAACCAGAATATACAAAAAAAAAACATGAAACACTGTTAAAAAAAACAGGTGTAATCTGACCAAGCAGCTTAACACTGTTCTAACACAAAAAAAAACATCAATACTATCGGATCAAAATGTAACCGGATTTTTCTTCCCTATAGCGTGCTCCGCTCACAATCCTTCCATGGCCCGGTGATGGCATATCCAGGGCTTCGCCCCCTGCCCCCGGACCAGATCTGCGAGATGTATGACGCTTCGAGCGACAACGATTTTTAACGACACTGTCGACTTCGACTTGTGATATAACCGTGTTTGTATTTGAGTTAGACTAGTCTTTGTTGTGATACAAAAATCATTAACTCGTTGCGGTAAACCTCGTTTACTTGAGGATATTTTCTCGGCTGTAGAGAGGCGAGAATATTCGCGAGACTTGTAGGTGAGAATCGGTAGCATGTGTTGCATTCTCGCCTCGACAGTCACGTAACTCTCGTGTAAACGCGCCTTGGCACCGTCAAATAATTTTACACTGATGTCAAATTTTAATGATCTCTCATTCTTTCGACAGTTTATGGTTTTTGTATCAGTACACAAATTAAGGGTACAGCGCAGTGTGTTCAGACTAATTGTTAGTGTTATATTAGAGTTTGATGTCGATACAGAATTAGGTACATTTGTGTATCTTTTGTGTCGACACAGACTGTGGATAAGACCAGTTAGTAGTGTGATGTGCAATGTGATGCATAATATTGCTGGGGCTCCTAAATTGTTTATAGTCACGCGGTAAAATAGTTTCGAACAAGTCCCTCTATTATTTATTTTGTTGTAAAATATTAGGGATGTTACAATATCGTGAGTACCTACGCGTACAATTCGAGTATTTTTTTTTTTCTGGATATGATTTTTTATTCCGCCAATAAGTCTTGAAATAAAAAGGCTAGAAGTACATAATTTATTATATTTGTAAACGGTAGTAAATTATTATTTTCGATTAGGAATGCTTTATTATAAAGCGATATTGTAACATCTTTGAGGTATTTCTGTATTTGGGGATCGAAAAATTAGAAAAAAATAATCATATTTGAATAAATTGTACCAAAATATATTTTGTTACTATTATTATATTTAAATGGAATAAAATAGAACACAACTTTGATTGTCTAATGCATTAAGGCGTAGCATGTGTGAATTCTTAAATCCAAAAGTAGTTAACGAATTGATTGCTTAGTTAGAAAAAAAGTATATGATGGAAAAACATTAAAAAGATAATCAGTTGTTAATTTATTTAATTAAGTTATCAATGGTAAAATAATTTATTATTAACTGTTGATTTTTGTTATAAAAAATAAATAAAAATCGTCAAATAGACGCCGTATTGATTTCCCGCCAAATACAGAATTGATCCTCTTTTTTCTGCAATACTATGTGATTGTTGAAATAAAAGTCATGATTTTTAATAACCTGACGAAAATGTTCATTGTTTGGGAGCGATGCAATTTTTATTACTATTTTTAAGTTATTCCCGCACAAATCGAAATTATTTTAGATCGCTATAAAATGCATCGTCGTTTATTTTAATTTTATTATTTTTTATACTTGATATCTTTTTTGTAAAATATTTTTTCTCGTAAAGTTAAGGTTAAGGAAACATATTAAATAATAATTAAATGTGATTTAATTAATAATGCCTACAGTATCTTTAGGATTGGCTATTATTATTTACCACTAAAAGTGTATGAGATTAGATTTTTTTTCTCTATAAATGTCCGATTAAAAAAATGTAGAATAAATCTTTGCAGAACTTATATCATAGTAAATATCCCTTTATATTGCTCATATCATTCATACATCGATGTATTTTAGAAGTATTTAACCTTTTTTAGTTTTAGTATTTTTTTCTATAGTGCAATACCACATCACATATTACCAGCTTAAAATATAAACAAATGTTTTCGATTAGGATATTTTTGTATTCTTTTGAATATTAAAATGTATTATCGATCAGAATACTCAAGTTTAGAAGGAAGAGCTATTTTGGCGTGTTTTGTTTTTTCACAGCACATGATTAGATAATGTATGAGCACAGTATTTTTTGCGAATTTTTAATAGGCGCTGTGAAAAAATACGAGAATAATTACCTAAGAACGTTGAATTGTTGGTTTAGTTCGGCCAGGCTACACAATCCGCACTTGATGAAGCTTTACGCGAAATATTATGTACCTACCTACCTAAATTTATTGCTAAATAAAATAAATAATGAAAGAAAAACATCTCTTTACTTTAAAATATTACTTAATGTTTGGTCGTGTTAAAATGGTTTAATTTTGAGTACAATAACGTTGTTTTTTCATGTTTTCAATAAAATGCAAATAAAAGTAGGTACTTAATTTGATTTAATTTTTTTAGTATTTTTTAATTGCGTAGGTATTATTTTAAAGTAAAGAGAAGCAAATCTAAATCAATAAGTCTGCTGAAATGTTTTTTAAATAAATTCTAAGGTGTAATTTACAATTTTACCACAAAAACAAGACTTGTATTTATTTCTGACAGATAATTCAAGATGGCGGGTTTCTGTGGTAAAGTCGTAAGTTCGATAACTCAATTTTGATTAGTGATTTACTATTAATTAGTAGTAAGCCTGGCTTTATTTCAATTAGCGTGAAACTGTACCATAAACGCTGCAAGCGGTAATATTTGTAAAACAATTGATGTTTAGAGTTTTGTAAAAATATTATTTAAATAGGAAACAATAAAAAGAACGTTTAAAATTACTGATCTTGTTTTATTTATATTTCTTTGTATAAATATTTTTCGATAAATATTTTTTTAAACTTGCTTCATAGGTTACGCAAGCACGGTAACGGAAGCAAGTTTGAAAAATATTTAACGGAATTAAAGCAGTCGGAAAACGTAACACTTGTCTGTAATACAAATTTATTCAAAATCAAAATTCATCTTAGAAGCAGCAGTAGTCTCATGTAATTTTGACATTTTGTATGTCAAAATTACATGAGACTACTGCTGCTTCTCAGATGAATTTTCCTCAGATGAAAGCTCCAAAATATTGGCCTTTCACCAATTACTACAGCCTTTATTGCTATATGTGAGAAGACGTGGCGTAACAAACTCCCCAGCGGAAACGATTACATACAATCTTGGAAAATCGTGATCGAAAATGGTGTGAATGAATAGATTTGAACTTATCAGTCCCTCGCGATTCATAGTTTCAACAATATCCAATCCAAATTCAGGCGGCGGTAAAATCCAAAATAACAATTCCAAGTTTAACGTGTGAGCGATCTTCGTTGTCCAGTGTGAAAGCAAAGGTCGTACAAGGTAGGCAGGGTCAGAATCCGTAAAAGACAAAGCAGTGGTCGGTACATATGAAAAATAATCGGGAAAGCACTCGGAATGCATTGGAAAACATGAAACGAGTGAGCAACCAAGAAGCAGTCGGCAACTGTCTAGTGTCAATGTCAGTTAGCTTTCATGCCAGTGACATAGACAAAACATATAAGACTGAATCGTTATGAAATTGATAATTATTATATTAGTTTTTGAGTAATTAATTTATATTTTATTTATTAATATGTCTGTAATTAAATGAAAAGAAAAAGAAAAGAAAGAAAATATGTTTATTTTGCACAAACAAAACACACAAAAATACAAAAGTAGCAGAAAAACATACTAAACTACAAAAGTAGCCAAAAGCCTCGTATTCAACCAACAAAAAACGTTTTTCATTGGTTGATGTCAAGGCCTCGGACCATAGAAAATATTGCGTAATTTACTGTTGCGACAAATGCACTATCTTTCACTAATTATTTGCATTTAATTACTTTTAATCACGATTACTCAATCGATAATGTCACGAAGACTATCTTTCTCTTAAATTTCTCAGCTTCCAGATTGAGAATTGAGCTGATTTTTTTATATTCTAAGCTAAAAAAATATGTCATTTTTTTAGATCATCATAACATCACGCCTGTTTTCCCGAAGGGTTTGGCAGAGGTGTATCTATTAGTACACCCACATTTCGCCAGTTATGTTTAAGTCCCATGTAATAGGGGGTGAGCCTATTGCCATCAACCGGGATCATCTCCGTAGATTTTTGATCGTCGTTACGGTAGTCTGCAACCAGAAATTCTGATAACCAGTCTTACCAAGGGGTATCGTATGGGCTCCATGTTGGCTGGAAGCCGACCCCATAGTTAAGGACTATGCATAATGACTTATGAAGTTATGTTATGACGGAAGAGTTTGTTGTTTGACCGAAAAAAAAGTTGATCTGTTTTGGAAATAAGAAATAAATGAAGATGGTAGGGGTAAAAAATTAAACAAATTATACATTTATTATAATATCGATTTTATCTTTGAATATCAATTACACTTTTTTGTTTTATTGTTATTTTATAAACTTTACATATTCATTTCGTATTTTATATACCATATAATATATAAAGTTTCAATACTAATTATTTTAGCATTACTTTACCTAATACAAGAGGGATTAGAAAACATAAATAAATACTGCATTTCGTAAAGTAAATGAAAACTCATGTTTTAATGTTAAACAATTTCTTTTCGTTGTTTCACACCAGTACACAACACTTATTTTTATAACTAAAACTTATGAAGAATAACATTTCAAAGTCACTCGATTTTTTTTCAATAAAAAGGAACTCTTTACATCGCTCTTTCTCTTTTTCATCCGTAACCTACTTACTTCACAACCACATATTTTTTTATTAAAAAAAGGTTTAAAAAGATTCATTACTAGTTCAAAAGTAATTTCTAAATTGAGCAAAGTTAGAAGTGACACTAAAACGTTATTCGTCAATAAATAATTTGTGTCTTTAATTTAGAGTCGTTGCTACGACTACGATTGACGATTTCGTAATTCTGAATTGTTTATTTAAATTATTAACAGGATTTTTTATACTAATGCTAAAGAATGACAACTAAAAGATGCTAAAAATGGCTTAACTCAAAAAGACAATCCTTCGTTTTTTTTTTGTTACCTAATACAATTATACATCGCAGAAAAATACAAAAACCAACATTCTGTATCTGTACATCCTTTTTACAATATTAAATATAGTTAAAACTATTTTAAATATCCTTACTAAACTGGTATAATTTAAATAATTTTGAGTGTACCTACTTCCTCAAATATTTTATCGAAAAACAAACTGAAAATCTAATGTGAATATAATTGAGTTTAGCTTTAATATTGACATTTATAGCCTAATTTAGATCTAGGTCATGTCTCATGTGTGACTAAAATAATACCGGGAAGTCACAATAAATTCTTTAGTGGTCGGAAAAGGAGGTTGGATGGTCACCTCATCCCTAAATTAAGCTATAAAAATCGAATTTACACAATGATTTCAATATCACACAAAGTAGTCAAAATTTGGCACAAGAGAATCATTTAAGCTTATTGAAAGGTCATTCTCATAGCACGAACTAAACTGTTGCTATCCTTTCCTCACAGATATAACAAGAACGAGAAGGCAGTATGTTTATAAAGTTTCAAATGTTATGTCGAAACTTCAAAACAAGTGACGTAAAGTTCAGAGCTAGTTTGACAGCTACTAGGGGAAGGTGGTCTGAGACGGCATAGCGGCTGAGATGGCACAGTCTCAATATTTTTGCCATTTGTAGTCCAGTGGCGCCCCTACATGCAACCGTGCGTCCCTAACGTAAACTCGTCGCGATAAGCCCGGGGCCAGTGCGCGACATCAATCGAGGCGGTCACTATGTCAGTTTTAGTAAAAATTAGCCTCGAAAAAAAATATTTTTGCTGAAGACATATCGTGATTACGGGTTTTCCACATTAGCTAACAGGTAACTATTAATGTTTTCTTTTAGAGTAGAGTGTGAATATTATATTGTAATAAGCACACTTACGTAGCTTGTTAAACAAAATAAGTTCTATTTATTTTCTAGTTTATGTACCTACCGGATGAGACGGCATAGGGTGTATGCCATCTCACCCAATTAGGTGGTCATAAAACTACATTTAATACAGAACTCGAAAGGCAAATTATTTAGCATTTACAAGAGCTGGAGGTGCGTTTTTTGGAATAACAAGGACTGATTTGAGAAAACTTGCTTATCAAGTAGCTGTTTCTAAGAAACTTCCCGAGCTCCCACGATCATAATTCTAGTCAAATTCAGTCAAGTCTAACAATAGTAGATATTTCACCTTTGCCTAAATCTTCATAAATAAAACGATCAGCCGGTCTATTCTGTAACCTGAGCTTGAAGTAACCTGTCATTACACCTGCTGCTAGGGACTGTCAGCTCACTCCGAGCTCACTTCACCAAGTTTTCACAGTGAGACGGTTACAGAAATAGCACTACCGTTCATAAGAAAGGTTAATTCGGGATGCTGAATGCATTACCAGATATAGCATTACTGAAAGCTGTCGTTGCTGAAAAAGAAGCAGCCAGAGAAAATCTGCCCGACAAGTAAAGAAAAGAATCGTGTTGGCAGTTTCCAGTGATGAGGAAGAACCGGTCGCCTCAGACGATGAAGACCCATCCAGCATATATTGCAATGAGCCCTGGAGTCATCCTCGCTCCAGGGAATGGTGGCTTCAATGACAAGTCTGTCGCCAGTGGTGCCACGCAGAATGCATTGGGTTACCAAAAATGGCTAAAAATGTTATCTGCGATGTTTGCAAATAAATTAGCACCTCCAGTCTGGTGTATGCCATCTTACCTACAGGGGTTGGGTGAGACGGATTTTCAAAATATTTTTATATTTAATTATTATCCAAAGAAAAAATTGTTTTATTTCGTTTTGTTGATTGTTTTTATGATGATAATAAACCATTTTTTAATACAAAATTGCTATTTATTTCTATTTGGTTACTAGTTTCCCAAAAATCAAACTTTCCAAAATCTATGCCATCTCAGACCACCTTCCCCTATCTGCCCCCATTCTTTTCTCGCTTTATCTTTTAGAAAAAGATAGAATACTCTCGTTTAAGTTTAGTTAATGCCCAAGAGAATCGGTACCTGAACCAATTAAAAGATTTGATGGTTTTTTTAACGGAAAAGAAAGGAAAATTACCATGATACCCTGTAATTTCATGCCTAAAACGTAACTAAATGCACATCCAAGTAGGCAGTAACTAAAAAAAATGGCACTACTACGAGTGAAAATAACAAAATCCTTATCTTAAACTATCTTACAATAATTAAAGCATTCATGTGAATTTTTTGTTTCACATTTTTAATTTCATATATATATAATAAATCTATTTTTTTATATCTTCTAAGTGTATATTTATATATTATGGCAAATCTAACAACACTAAAAGAAAACTCCAGAATATCTTAGTTAACATCACATAAAGTTTTTACAAACGAAATACAGTTTTACCTGTTGTACATCTACGTGAAACGTTATATATTTCGTATCTTTAAAGGGCGGATGTACATAGATACCTACATTTTTATTATTATTTACAAACATTTTAAGCGCCTACGGTGTCTATTTTACTCTAGGAATGAGAAAAGGGCCTTTCGTGATTTTTTTTCTTGTATATTAAAAGAAAAACACTTATTTTTAATGAACAAAGGTATGTAACAATGAGACTGACATTGTATGTTTTGTTTCACATAATTATAAAAATCTACGAAAGGTCCTGAAAGTTTAACAAAAAGACAGAATCGTATAATTCGTTCCCGTGGCCTTAATTTAAGTTTTAGATATTTAAGAAGCAATATAATTTTCGCCTGTGCGTTTGTTTTTCAAAATATGTAAAGTTTAACACATTTTCAGAACACATTTACTCTCAAATCTTTAAACAAATGTATCACCGGGTGTAAATTTGTTTAAAATTCTGTATAAAATTGGGCCTAATTCACAAACATTTGTACAAATGTTTGAGACTAAACGTGCGTCCGAAGTCATTATATTTAAATTTGCCAGAAATAATTATACAAAATTGTATAAAATAAATAGCTACGAAGCCCAGTTTATTTACAAAAAGTTTTATTTAAAATTACACAACTGATTTTCCGATAAAATATCTAAGTAGAAAAACTAACTTGCCTTGCCTTTATTCCTTCTAGGTTATATTTTGTTCGCAAAACATTGAGCTAATTGAGCAACAATAAACTATGACTATAAGCATCGAGGAAGCCATTTTGTCAAATAAACTACTATCCGTAACGGAAATAAAAAAACATTTTGTACACGTACGATAAAAATACAAAAATTTCAAAATAAATATTTATTAATAATATCTGTATCATCACAAAGTCTATTTATTTTTAAAATATTTACAACTAGTAATATGTAACATTTCACTGAGTGTCTCGGTGGCACAGTTTTAACACAACCACTGTCACTGACGCCATCTAGCGTTTAACAGCTAATCTCGGAGTCGCCGACATATTCGCCATTACTACCCTGTTTGTTCACTATATTCCTATCATCGAACTTCTTGCTCATCTGGTTACTGCTGGAACTCGACGACGCGTTGTCACTGTCAGCATAGGGCACGTCAGTCATCGGTCCGTTGAGCAAGCTCGCCGCAGAATTCGATTGCTTTAATTTCCCCTTTTCCTCCTTCGGCTCGGTTTCTTTCGGCAAGTCATCTATCACCGCTTTTTTAGGGTCTATTTGAATAGTTTTTGATTCTGATAACTTGTTTGGTGTTACTACGTTGATGTATGGAGGTAAAATGTTCATGTTCATAGTTGTCAAGTTGACAGATCCGCTATTTTTTTTCAACGCGTTTAGATTTTGTTCTAGTTGTGCCGCATCAAGGCAAAGGGGTTTCGGTTTGGGAGTGTATTTTACTGATTCTGTGGCCCATGCGTTTATTCGGGGTGGGTCTGGAGAAGCTATGGGCGCTGTTTTCCTTTCTGGCATCAATGTATTCTTGTGATTAGTTTTGTCTATGACATTTGTTTCTATGGCTTTTGTAAGAGCGTTTTCAGGTGGTTTGGGCGAGGTTGGGGTTATGCTTATTAGTTTCTCGACCTGTAAGGTAGATTCAATAGAATGACGTTATTCAATCATAATATAACAATGATCCATCTCTCTAAACTGTCACCTATCATGTAATTCAAGTAGAGCTGCCAGCTTAAGGATTCAGGCTGTCTGGAAATACTTTTAAGTGTCCGAACACTAGCTCCTATTAAGATATTTAAAAACGAGTGAATACAACGGATGCAAAGAAACCCGAAGGCGGTTGGTACTTTACAAAAATGCTAGTTTTTAGACAGTAATATAGTGATAACTCACGGCAGGTCCATTATCAATGCTCTGGCGCGGCGTGGCGAGGCGTGGTGGCTCGGTGAACGACGTCTCCCAAATGACTGGCTTGTCGTCACACTCCGAGGTTACCTCGTCCAGTGACGGACCCTCTACTGAGCTTAACAATCTGGAAATATTTTGATAAGCTATGATTAATTTCTGTTTGGTAAGTACATATGAAGTTTGGCCGTTAAAAATAAAAGTGGGCAAGTGTGTCGCTTTTGGTCAGTGAACAACTTGTGTCGTGAAAAAGTTATTGCAATGATTTCAAAACTGACAACTATCAATTTTGTTTTTTAAATAGTTCAAGCCAGGGTACAGCAGCATCACTTGCAGGTGCGACCGACAAGGCTTTATATATTTCAGATTCAATAGAAGAAGAAGAAGAAGTCCAGTCCAGGTACACTCGTTAATCCTGTAGAATATCGTCTTTTTTGTCGTGTTTTACTTCCACTAGCTTCATTGTGGTTATTAACATTAGTATAAACCACGAGACTACATTACATTATTTTAATGACTTACCTATCTGTTGAGTTAGACGGCAGAAACTTTGTTGTGGTCCTTGTCTCGGCGCCGGAGGTAGCGCAAACATCGCGTCTTGCTGCGCTTGCGCCGATCCGGGACGCCGTTGGAATGTTGCCATATTCTTGTGATGCTAAAATAAAAAATAATTTAAATACACACTATATAAGCTTACTTTTAATCAATCCTTATTTAAAATCTTCTAACTTATGAATTACACGATGCAATCAAAATTAGGGACATTTTGGTTACCATTCATGGTTGAAATTAAAAATGGGTTGGTAGACCCGAGCAAGGTATCATTCGGTTCACATAACAGGGGGTTTCTCGTTCCTGAATTATCAGTAAAATGTTACCTGAAGAGCCTTGGTCGTCTGTTAGACCACTTGAGAGATGGCTTTAAAGAAAATAATGGTAAGTACATAGAAGGTATAGAAGCGAAAATCTCGAATGCATTAAACATCACGCTGTTGTATCGATTGCATGTTGTATGATATGTTTAACACAGTCAGGATCATTTCGTAGCTTTCAACACACGAAAAGTAATCAACGCTCTATTAAAGGGCAAAATAACAACCCTGCTAAAGCCGGATTTATCTTGGGCAAGCGCGGCCCGTGGGAGCAGTCAGTGATAATTTCGGCGACATTAGTGCACTCATAAATGTCTAGGTTCGATTCTTTAAAGATTTCTTATTCTATTATTAAAATACCTTTCAGAAGAGGTGGATATTGTGAATCCTCCGTTTCTGGTTGATCCTGCACCACCGTTTGCGATTTGCTATGAGGGACCAGCGGTTCCGTTGGGCTACAACAAGTTTCTTGCATTGGAATAGGTTGTAGATAGACTTTGGTTGTAGGTACATTTATTGTGCAATTGACAAGCTTTGTAAAAATCGTGATTGGTTGCCGAGTTGCTTGGATTGGGTATTTTAAGGGACATACAATTGGGTGTCAAAGATTAAAAAACGGTGTACATAAACGTATTTCATTTTACTTTAAGTGCAATTAATAATGTTATTTTATACATTCAATCTAGATATTATTGTATTAACCTACTAGGAAACTTTTTATAAACTTTTCAATATCGAAGCAACTGGCATTATATTAAAAAATCTTGTGAAACATCAAGAATCCTGCTGGCAATAGATTTAAGTATAGCATATTATTTGATAGTTTATCATAATCGCTGTTTAAATTAGAAACATCGGCTGGTAAGGAAAGTTCAGCGTCTATCGCATGCTGCCACTGCTCAGTCTTTCTAAAGCAGTTTGATACTTTGTTACTGCTTGCTTTTATATCGAAATTTTCCCAAATAAACTTGAGTTTTTGATCGTCATGAACATGTTTTATGCTGAAGTTATTTTTATGTTTAGCTCTTTGTCTGGTTTATTATCTGAGACAAAGTAATAATTTTCGGAAGCTTTGAGAAAACTTAGATATACGTAAGTAATCTGACAGTTGTAAAGTATGTTTGTTACTATACAACATCGAACTGTGAAAGGAGGTGCCACATATAGTTAGATTTTAGAAGTAGCTCAGTAATTAGTACTTGAGGATACTGGCAGGTCTTTAATGCATCATTCCCAACATTTCTATCTACAGTAAACTAATACCATATTCTTGATTCGGCTTCGGCTTATCACCAAGTAGTTCAAACTTTTATTGTTTTTGTCAATTTATACTTGAAATTATTTTCTAGTATATAAAACATCTTAAAGTCCTTTTTCGGGTTTTAAGGGTTTTAATATATAAATGCAGAATTTGATTAAAATTTTCGTCTTGATGACAATATAAAAATAGTTTATCCAGATGATATATTCATTTAAGTTATGACTGACAACTCACAAAGATACAATGAATATTTTTTTCCTGTTACTAGGTATATTATTTTCAAAATACATTTATAAAGTCGACATTAACAAAATGCCATTCCATCTTTAGCTCATCTTAAGAATCGATCTTTCTCGAAATGCCGACAAATGATTTAAAACAACTTCTTTCTATCATAAATTCTTGTCTTTCCACTTCCTGCCAGCACCCTCAGATATGAAAAGGCGTTACCTATTGCTGGTCGGCGGGTTGTCCTGCGGCGACATCGGCACGAGGTAGTCGCACACCGGTGGTCGCTGCCAACATGCCACGCTCAGTACACACGACCACAGGGAGATTTTGTGGTTAGAGCTTTCCGACATCTTTTGGTTTTAAGTATTTGAATGCAATGACAGTATTGAGCAGCATCAATTGATTTTCGTTGTGCTTGTGTTTATTGTGTTAAACAACCTTTCAATAATTATTTATTTTGGGGTTGCGGAGATTAACTACCATTTTGAGTTTCTCTTTTACGTGATAAATGGGCAGGTCAATAGCAGCCTTACCGAAGCTAGCATTTTTAAGAATTATTTAAGCATTTATGGTACACCTTAAAGTTATTAAACAAAAATCTTGCGTTTATACGGTAGCGTCCGTTTTTTGTGACTTTTATATTAACAGCGTTATGCAGAAATCTTTCTACTCTGATGATTTTAAAACCTCTTTAAATCGATGACCGAAATTATGTCCAAAAAATAGCGGATAAGCTTTTTTCTGTATTTAACTATTTTATTGATAAGAATAATCCCCCTGTGTTTCACTTTTATTTCTACGCGTGCATACCACTGTGTTTTGTAAAAACTTGAAACTAAAAATAATTTACTTTGAACTTTATCGAATAAAACGTAAGATAAATTTTACAAAACCCAGAGGCAGGGACAAAGGTAGTAAAGAAAATAGATATATAGGTAATAGATTCCCGCTATAGCTACTAGGCAAGTAAACACCCAAGTCTCTGAAATAACCGATCTTAGAGATTCTTTGAAATGTAAGCTATGATGGTGAAGAAGAAAATTAATAAATAATTAAATGAACTGAACCATGTTGTGGAAAAACATGCGATTATTTTGATGATATTCTTTCACATTCCAACGAATCTCTGACTAAACTACTGGGGATCTAATTTTCTACGCGAATTTCATTCAAGGAGAGGGCGGGTAGTTTTAGAAAAAAAAAAAAACGGAGGTAATCATGCGAACTCGTAAGCACGGGCTCTTATAAGAATCGCTAACACCGAATTAGAAAATAAAATGTGTAATATGTTTTATTAATAAAAAAATCCATTTACTTGCTTCTAGTAGCCAGAGCGAAAACATTTGGAAAAAAGAAAATGTAGTACGTATTAGTATTTCTGATTTTATTAGTTATTTTTGTTTTTATCATTAGGTGGGCTATACACTCATTTGTGAAAGGGACCTTTAACAATTTCTGTTTTTAGAATTTTACTAGAGGCGTTGTTCCGTTAGAAATATTTTCTTAATGTGGTCCTAGAATCTTAGGTTATTTCACTAATATTATTCTCAGAATATTGTACGAAAAACAATTCAGTAAACTAAATTGGGGTAAATCTACAAAAATGTGTACAAGGTGTCCGTGAAACTACTGAAATTATTTCACTAATAATTTTTACTGTGACAAAAATAATATACCTATTTACAAATAAAACGACCACATTACGGCTAACATTTAAAACTACCGACATACAAGTTTTCACATTTCTTTAATTTCGTTTTTCTCTTCTACTTATTTACAATATTGTCTCAAAATCACTTAAGAATATTTTACTCCACTATAAAATTAAAAATGTATATATTTAATGCGTTTTTTTTTATATCTTATTTTTTTGCGGAACAACGCCTCTAGTTCTATCAATTATCATCATATAACCAACTCGATTACTCACCTGCGGTCCGTTGGCGTTGATTGGCATCTCTGTATGAGGCGGTAAGAGCGACCGCACTATCGGTAGTGGCGCGCTTACTATCGCAGGGTCCTGTAGCAAATGGGGGTAGAATGAGAAAATATTACACATAAATATTAAGCTTCCTAATGCGAACTGTAATCACTTATCACTAAATATTAAAAAAACAAAGTCCCCTGCCGTGTCTGTCTGTCTGAAGGCGATAAACTCAAAAACTACCGAACGGAATTTCATACGGCTTTCACCAATGGACGGAGTGATTCATTAGGGAGGTTTAGGTGTATGTATAATTAATTAAGAGTAAATTGGCTGAAATATGACGATGTAAATTGCGATTTGCGAACGGGTTTGATTGTCAGTACATTAACCATTGTTATATGATTAATGTAATGCCAAAAAACCAAATGACTCAGAGGCAGGCCGTATTATTAATTTTAATTTTATATAATAATTTAAGTTTTATTTATATTATTTAATTAATTACTTTTTATTTATTATATTTATTGTGATTGAAATTTTAAATGGATTGTTTTTTATTTGAATTTAAAATATTCCAAGTAGAATGAACATCAGTTATATTGAATCTAACCCACATGCTCGACGCAACAGGCTGACACACTACGTCTGTAAAAAAAGTAGGCATAATTATATGCTCTGCTACCCTTGCGAAGCCCAGGGCGCTATGCTAGTTTTTCATACGAGTAAATGGATCACATAGTGTTTCTGAACAGCAATAAGAAATGAAAAACATTGAAACAAGATTTATTGATATCATAATGACAATTTGCAAAAATCGACAGAGCTGCTAAAAACTAGCTGAGCTGCTAAAAATAATGAGGTGGAAAATCACTTAACTATAAGTCAGGATTTAATATTGGCTGGAATTTTCATGATGACAAATGCTTACTATAAGTGCTAATTCAATGAAGGAAGGTCTAACTGAATGCTCTCTTTGCACAGTTGCTCGAAAACAGTATATTAACAATATACTGTTTTCGAGCAACTGTGCAACGAACAAATTGCGAGGTGTTGTTCAAAATGGAAGGTGTGACTTCGCAATGTAAGTTTATTTCTATGACGCACATACCTGCACAAACCGTTGCATTCTCTCATACATGTGCGCGAATGACGGCCTCTCGCTCGGCGTCGGGTTCCAACACTCGCACATCAGCCTGTATATCTCTTGTGGACAACCTGTACATATGGAACAAGAGACGTATTACTAAAGATTTGAACTTTGAAGCAAAATACTTGTAGAAGACAGATTTTTTCGTCAATGTTTAAAAAAATGAAAACTTGAAACTTTTGACAGGTCCCATAATTTACCGTTCCTTACTAGTTACACTTACCACTCGTTAGAATATACCAGTATGAGGACATATACCCATAGCCAAGCATTTTAGACCAACCCGTTTGCCGTTAGGAACATACGACAAAAACACTGCTATTCTTTAGGAGTAAGGAGCATACACAAGTAATGACTTTGTCTTAGTCCACATATAATTGTAAATATAAAACTTCCTGTCATTTATAAAACGATACATTTAAGTACTATTATCTCACAAAACAAAATCATTTTAAACTTAATTCTGTGTGCGCGAAAATGCACCTGCAACGACTACCATCCCTTTTGCGCAACGGAACCATTATATTTAAACTGAATGGCCTCTGGGTGTAAATGTCTTCTGGACTTACCATAAGGTTTCTCCAGTCTTCCTCCACCGGAGACCATCTCCATGACCTCTCTGTTGGCGCAGCCGGTGTACGGCATCACGCCTAACGAGAACACTTCCCATAGCAGCACTCCGAATGACCTGCGAGTGGAAAATGTAATAAATTTATGAATTTACGAATCGAATAGCTCCGAAGCTTTCCGAGTCGAAGATACTAAGTAGTGTCATGAAAAGATTTTATCCAACTGGTTGTCCGCCTGTAATATGTAGATTGGAAAAGCTTAATTTAATTTAGAGGTGCCTTTTTTCAGAGCCACATTTATATATCATCGATTTTGAAGCCTGATTGAGTTACTGATCAAAGTAAGTTTTATATTCATATCATACTGATTGGCTAAAATAACTTCAATTTGCCCATTCTAGAATTGTACGTAGCATGTAAAAAAACTGAATTACTGAGATGCAAGTTAACTACCTAGTTCGGAAGGCAGAGCTTTTATGTAACAGTGACACTTATTTATGTTTGAAAATAAGTGAATTTATTATTATTGTAAAATTTGACGTGATATCTGTCGACATATTAAATTAACAGATTCCAGATTTTGGATGAATTTCTCCTACATTACAAAATTGGTTTTAAAAATAAGAATGACTAAGATCGTCGAAGCTTTTCCAAGGTTTTAGACCTGGGTGATAAATGATCTTATTTCTGTAAGTAGGTTTGTACAAACACTTTTACACGTCAATCATATTTTATTGGAGGAAAAAGCTTAAACTATCTTTTTGTTAACTTGTCACTGGATTTAGGTAAGAACTAATTTCTAAGTTACTCACCAAACATCAGTTTTAATAGTAAAAACGCCATCAATATAAGCCTCGGGCGGCATCCACTTTATGGGCAGCATGGCCTTGCCACCCTTCTTGTAGTAGTCGGAGCGGTAGATGTCGCGCGCCATGCCGAAGTCTGCGATCTTGACCACGCGGCCCGGACCGCGGGAGGTTAGGAGACAGTTTCGGGCTGCTATGTCCCTGGGGGATGGAGATAAGGTTTTAGGTGGACAGTTTGGACAAGAATTGAGATTGTTATGTGTTGTTTTTAACCGTCTTCAAAAATTAGGAGGTTATATGTCCGCCTGTATGTAGATATTTATTTAATTTGTATTTAGGTATGTTCATCGACATTTTCGTTCCTTCTTTCACATTCTTTTTTCATTTTATTATTTTAATGTATTTCATACATCTATTTTATGTTTTATTTATTTTTAGTTATTTCTGTATCTATCTATCCGTGACATCACTGCGGGCCCTATCAGAATACCAGCGCTGCGACATTTTTCAATGAGTGGGTTTAGTTTAATTTGAGATCTCCTGTGCTTGTCTCAATAAATACTTTTTCTTTATTTCTTTCTTTTTGGCAGATGAAGCTTGTGCGGTGGTCCCATATAAATTTTATTAACTTTGCTTGGGTAGCTTTTGAATTAGCTTCGATAATACGTATTTAATCCACATTGAAATAGAAATAAATAGAAATAGAATACATTTATTCGACACAGACACAACACAATAGCAACAAACACATTAAAAAAAAAGAACAAAAAACATAACAATAAAATTGCAGTAAAATTTTGCTGAGCGTGCCCATACCGAAAGGGTTACGATCTCAGTATTGTGTATCTTGTTAATTAACGTGTGGAGAAGAGGTACTGGATCATGATCGACATTTATGTAGGATACCTTATCGAGACTCGTTTGTAATATGTTAGGTTACGTCTTAGGTATAGGAATCATCTACATCTAGTCTTATTATCAAAACATAAGCTTACATATCGGCAGCATTTTGTAAGAAAAAGCTAGAATCTATGTATTTGTCATCAATTGCTAATGGCGTTGATTGCTTGCTTGCTTATCTCCATTACGCCTTTAAAGTCCATAAGTAGTGAATTTCCGAGCACTAAACCCGATCATGTGTCTTTTTTTTTTCTTTCGTATTATTAGAATAAAATGGCTTATCACACAATCTTAACGCCCTAAGAGCTTTATCGGTCGGTAGCTGCTGTTGTTGTCGCAGTTGTTGGGTCTACAAACCACAGTAGTTTATGTTAGTAGGCTGGTAATTCAAGGCATTTACGAGCCTGGCAGTCAGTAGCACAAAGGTCAATAAAATCTAATAAGAACAGCCTTACCTGTGTATAAACCTCTTGCTCTCCAGATATCGACATCCCTTGCACACATCGATGGAGCACAGTAGTAGATCCTTCATAGTTAGCGCGCTCGCTCGTTCGGGCTTCGGTCTACTTTCTCGAAGGAAGTTCTTTAGGTCTCCACCCGCTAGTAGTTCGAGGACTATAAACCTGTAGGTTAAATACGCTTAGATTTGAGTATTGCTTTTTACCAGATGTAGGTGGTCGGTACAGTTTGGCATACGGTGACCGCTTAGACTTGATGAGTCAAGTGATACCTGTCTGTGCTAATGATAAAAGATGAATAATGAATCATTTCAGGTTGAAAAGAAGCAGTACGCTGATAATGCATACAAATATCTGATTGAAAGACAACAGAATATCATCTAGATAAGAGAAAAATGGTCTTGGTTCACTTTCACTGCGTAGGAGTTTATACAACAGTTGTTCTATTTATAGAATATGCATGTTTAGGTATAACTCAGTTTCATAGAAAATCGAAAATTCTTCAGCTTATTTTTTTTTTGGTGTTCTTTAATAATAAAAAGTGAAAAAAATGCCTTATAAATTAAGGCCTCCATTCAGGGCATAACTCATCTCGTAGATTTACTGCTTAGCGACCTATCTCCCACTACCTTAGCAAACTACTTTCTTAAATTGTTACAAAGTTCTAAACACAAACCTCGGATGCCGATCAAAGCACACTCCAATAAGATGCACAATGTTAGGGTGACTGAACTTCGCCATGATAGCGGCTTCCATCAGGAAGTCAGATTCCGCCTGTCCGGTGGACAGCTCCGGTAGTGTCTTCACAGCTACCGGCATTTCTACCGTGTCGCCGGTGCGGTGCCGATAGAGACCTTGGTAGACCTCGCCGAAAGCGCCTTGGCCGAGAGCCCTGGGAATCGTTGCATACTCGTAATATGCTTGAAAACTACAGAGGGCTAACTAACAGCGAAAAAAAAAACTAAAATCGAATGTGCGATTTTATAATTTCTAACGTGACGATATTATCGTGGACGTCCACGGGGAGTTAACTCTGTACACTCTCGCTGCGCTTGGGAGCACTAGAATACTTCGTTACGCTCGGGATTCAATGTAGTGCCCGTGACAAAAGAAAATGCTTTATCCCCTTAGTGAATTATATACTATTAAGCAGCCTGGTGTAACTTTATTAACAGTGGTGTAATATATGGTAATGTTGCGGATAAGCTTAGAAATACATTCGTGTTTAATTTACACGATTGTCTCTTTGCCATCAATGAGTAATGTAGTGTAATAGTATGTTCTAAATACTCTTTGCCCTATTAAAATGACTTATGGCGGATTATCAGAAAAAGATCTTTGAAACTGACCATAAGTCAGTTTTGAGCATCTAAATTAAGTTGAATTTGGAAAATGTTACTTGTCAGTTAACAACTTTTTGATAACCAAAGTGTTACCGTTGCAACAAGATTACGGCGAGTGGACACATTTTCATACGCGCCGCCGCTTCAAATATGGTTGTCAAGGCGCAACTGCGAAGCTAGTTATGGAAAGACACCAACGGCCGCGAAGTGCGAACAACACTTAGAATTGTATTTGTTTTGTAATAGTATTGTAAAGAATAACAAAACATATCGTTTCATTGGACAAGGTCCACGAAAAATTCAATTCAAAGATTGCATCAATTTTATTTCACAGGTGCTGTCTTGAACCATCCCAGGCATCCCGAGACATAAATGGAATTTTCCTTAATCAGCACTCACTTGACCAGCTTCAGACTCTCTCTGGATACTTGTGGTAGCCCCCTCACATCGATGCCCTGCGGCAGTATGCTCTCACTCCCGTAGTGAGGGTTGAAGGCCATGGTTAGGTTATCGTTCCCTCCCGGGGCACTCCTCAGTCGTTGGAGCTGTACGTCTTGTTCAAGAAGACGCTTCTGTTGCTGCTCTGCTTCTTTCTTGCGTTGGTATGTGTTGTCTGGTGGGGAAATTGTCTTGATTAGGTTTAGCGTATTTTGAATGAATGATTGGGATTTGGAAATTTTGAATGAACTATTTGTTATGAATGATTTTAGAATGCTTTGGGTGAGCTCTTCACTACCCAAACTATGATAGATAGTGCTTTCCTTCAAGAACTTAATTTTGTGAAATTAAAATGAATATTTTCATGATGACAACACAACATGATGTCATCATGAAACACCTGCAATCTAATCTCTTCACCACCCTTGTTTGACTGGTAGAGAATGCCTAAGGCATTAAGTCCGCCTTTGTACTTTTTTTGAGTGTGATAAGTTTAAATAAATAAATAAATAATGTTAATTGTTAGTGACCTACCATTATCATGGATACCTATTTGTGTTTTGAGTATTAAGAAAAGGTAATCTGTCAAGACAAAGTGTGCTTCCATAATATCATGCTTGTTGTGAAAGGTAGATCACATAGTATTGGGATAACATGCTATGAGCATCACAACATGTCAAATATATACCACTAGCAACATAAAATCAAAGTTGTTAGGAGTGTCTCGTACTGACTGGTAACAATCCAGGTAGCAAGGTAGAATTATCATAACAAAATTTTAAAACTGTTATCACTATTCAAGTTTTATAATTTTGTTATGATGGTACTTCATCTTGTCTGGTTCATAAAGCATTGCGTGAAAAGTGACTATCGGCAATGTTGTATCCGAAGTATTTTTGACCTTTTTAAGGGTTTTCATTTGGTAAATGACTAGTGAAATAAGTTTTGGTAAAGACAATATTAATGATGGTTTTAAAAATACATAGCAATGAAATATGTTGATATTATTTTTGATATAACATTAAAAACTGAAATAAATAAAAATGATGTCAATAGCTTCTTTTTCGTCATATCGATTATCCCATTTCATAATTCTCTTGCCCTTATCTCAATTTATTAGTGGTCGGCGCAACATGTCCCTTTCTTCCACACTTCTCTATCAGTCGTCATCTCGGTAGTCACCCCCTTTCTAGCCAAATCATCTTTCACACAGTCCATCCATAGTTAATTTTGTCTTCCCCTACTCTTATAGCCATCGAGATTCAAACTAAAAAAAATCCTCACTACATTTTCCTCATTCTGGTGATCTATGATTTCATTTACCAGTTTTAAATACGATTCGGCCACTTCAACAGCGTTATTGTTGGCCTCGCAAAGGTCTTATTGCACCGAGAGCACGACAAGAGGTGAAGCATCGTTTGCGATGTGGCATAGTCGCACTGCGGCTCATCGGAGTATACTTACACAAATACAAACAAACGCAGAGAACAGCGAGCGCACACACGAACACGGCAACCGATAGCACTATGATCACCACCCAAGGTGTTCGCGGCCATGCATCTTCCACTGAAATGTAAATAATGCTTAAAACTTAGTTTAAACAATTAGAAGCCATTTAGCATAATCAGTCTAATAATGTTCCTACTGCTGTGACAGAGGCCACCTCTCGGTGAAAGGGATCCACCGTGGTGTAATCCACCACGCGGGCCTAGTGCGGGTTGGTAGATGTCACATCTCTCGAATTTTTGGTTCTAGGACATGCCGGTTTCCTCACGATGTTTTGAGAGCAGTGGTGATGAAATTATTTACACAACATGACGCACAGCACGACCTACAACTTGTAAGTGAGGCCGTTACCGCTGCTCAAAGAAGCCATTTGCGAAGATATATTCATAATCTTGATATTAAGTAATGACACTGAAAATTGTATGCTGTAGAGCAGTTTCCAACCCTCGGGTCCAAAACATTTTCCAAAGCTTCCGTGGTTGTACTAAAGTATACATACTTATCATAATTATTTTGACTAAGTATTATCTTAACTGACGATTATCTTGGAGCTTGGACCTCTCAAGGGTTCGTAATTTCATTCGGTTGTATGAGCATATCGGCTGTATCAGAGCAGTTCTTAGATTATTGGACATAGAAAGAGTATCAGAGTAGTTCTTAGATTATTGGACGTAGATTTTGTTAAGTACCTGGTGGTACTTGTTGATAGACCTACACTGTCCTCCTATTGAAAATATTGTAAAAGCCAATTATTTTTAAAAGAGTAACCGTGGAGTTTCTTGCCGGCTCTTCTCCATAGGAAACGACCAATTGGAACCGTGCACCTAGCTTCTGACGTTTCATAAAAATTAAAATAAAATATTTTGAATTTGAATTTGAGAAAATAGGGAAGTTTCGACAAACGTACGTATACACTTGGTAGGATCATGAGCGTCGGTGGTCCACGTGGCGGGGCAGTAGCACTTCACTTCGCTGCGGTACTCGTTGAGGGCAACGCACCGATAGTCACAGTCACAATCCTGGGAAACAAGCAGCTATTTAAAATAGTGGAAAATTTGGCTTAACTACACTATCAACTTGAGAATCCTTGTTTGTGGCACAGATTAGTATAGATAGTTCACTCCGCAGCATCATTTAAATAAAAAGCGACTTTTGCTACGACTCAATAAAGTGCAATTCAGGTACCTATAGTAGTATTCTGTATTTGCACAGCGCATAAAACCTACAGTTATATTCACCTAGAAGTCGCCTCTCTTTCTATCACATAACTCTTAAATCTTTTGACTACGTTACGCCAACTGAATTCGACAAGTCGAACCCACCGCGTACCTACTTTAGCTTCTTGCCCAAAATGGGGAGTGAACCATCTGTATTCATCTGTATGTGGTCTTCTAAAGGATGTTCTATGTATTATAGTTTGACCGGTTCCCTGTACCGCTCCTTTGAGATGAAGGGCGAGGCGGCGGGCGGGACGGCGTGACTGTTGATCAATGAGCGGCCTGCAGTACCTCCCCCCTGTATCGCCGCGAATATTCCCAAGGCACGGTATACAGAGGTTTCGGTCAAACTATACTTCTTTACACGAAAACCCAAAAAGAAGAATGTTACAAATTGTGAATTAGGTTAGCAAGCCAATGCTTGCTGTCGTCGTTACAAATTATACACAGTGCTACAGTCAATTAAGGTCTCCAAAACCAAGTTGATACTATGACATGTTAAAATGCACAACACAATACATATAATTTCAGTAGTTCCTACTTCCAAGTTTTATTAACAAATTTTTCCTACTTCCAAGTTTTACTAACAAATTTTTATGTCCTGGAAGGTAGAATCTACTCTGGCGATCACTAGGAAAGTGCCTAGACAATGAAACTTGACGAGTCCCGGAAAAATAACTGTCTTGAAACCCATAAAGCTGCAACCCTAAAAGCTATTTTATGCCATTTTAAATATTATATTTATATAAAAATTTTGGAACAAGTATTGTATTTACTTTATTTTTGATTTCTTATTTTGTTATTTCACTATATCCTGCACCGGTTGACGTCATCACGTCAACGCCGGCTGTCGCTGAAGATCTGCCTCGCATAGGGTCGCAGCATTATGCTGAGCGATGGCCGTTTTGCGTGAAAGTGACGCATATTTTCCCCAAATTGTTATTTTTGTGTTTTGTTCTTTTTTGCGTCATGTTTACTGCAAATAAACGTTTTTTTTTTCTTTTATTTTTTTCTTCTCTATAAGGAACCCAAATGGTCGATACTTACATTTCAATCAATCTGCCTAGCTGCCTACCAGTATTTTACTTGGAGTGGATTGGAGCGACTGCCTATCTGATCTCCTCCCCAAAATACATATTACTGGGTAAAATTATATTATGATTTTTATTTCTGTAAGTACAAGCACTTTTACACGTCAATCATACTTTAAAAACTAGTTGAGGTCGGCGTTTCCTATCTGACTACTCTGAGAAGAAAGACTGAAACAAACTCAGAGGTCACAGTCTCTTTTAAAGTCTAGACATAGGTAATATTGGTCACATCATGTGAAGACCATGTACTCGTAGATTGGTGTCTGAAATGGTATTTTAAGGAAAGAACCACAAAGATTGAGTGGACCTGTCCAGTCAGTGCACGCATTTGTCGGTAATCATGGGGTTCAACTCAGAACTTAAGGAGCTCAACAATTCGACGAGTACCCCTTAGTAAGATTAGTTCTCAGACTTTTGGTTATCAATTCTGCGTTCTACGACTGTCGATATTCGAACTTCAGCCAAGACCAATGACTTAACGTGCTTTCCGAGGCACCCCTCCGTGCCTCGATATGTAATGGATCGTTACCCATCCACGAACCGACCGCGGCAAGCGATCGACTCGTGCGGCTGTTATCATGTAGCCACGAACCCTTCATGTCGGTACTCACATGTATAGCAGGAAAGATGAGCAGCTCCCCGGGCCCCGTGCGCGGCGCCACGGCGGCCCCGCTGTAGTCGCGCACGGCGCGCGCCGCCGCGTGCGACCAGCCGCCGCCGCCGTGCGCGCCGTTGTCATTGGTGTTGCCGCCTGCGTGGGTATAGCGTGGCTCTAACTATGGTTATCTCTAGAACATGGGGTTTCCTAGGACAGCGATTGCACTTAAGGCGCAGCATTCCGAAAACGGGGTTTTTTAAAGCAGTGTATCTCTTAAACCGTAAATAATTTTGACCAAAAAAAAAATAATGATATTTTCAAGTCTTATTTTAATACAGTGATGGAACTCAAATCATAATTAAACATACATTAGGTAATGCTTCAAAAAAATCTTCAAACACACCTCATTCTTTCAAGTCTTTAAAAGCAGTTTATACCTTCACTAACAATTATAATTATAATTAAAAAATTACCATAAAATGTCTAATGTCAACCTGCATTTAGTGATGGATTATGATGAGTAATATGAGCAATATGATGAAAAAAACAACGAAAAACATTGAAAAAGTACAAAAGTGTGGTTATTTTCTTTTCAGAGACAAAGGCAAATCGGAAACCTGCGCCTTAAGCGTCGACTGATTTCACAAAAAGGTTATTTCTAGTATTAACTTGGTGTGGTTTCATGGGTTTCACGAAGAAGAGATACTAGGACCGATATTGCCATGACGGTGGTCGCTGTTAGTTGGCGGTTTCTCCGGCAAACGAAACTTCACAGCAACAGTTGTCTATTGTCACTGTTATAAATAACAGTTGCAAAGTTACAGTCGAGCTGAAACGTTAAAAGTCCTGGAAGTGCATACATAACATAGGCCTTATTAAAAAAAAATCCAAGTTCATTTTTATTTCTTTAAACGGATTTTATCCAGAATATGTTTTTCAGTTGTGGACTGTGGAAAATTGCAGAGCTGGTGCCCTGAGACTATAAGTCAATTAGAAGCTACTCACCGAGCCAGCCCCCGCCCCCGCCGCCCCGCAGACAGCCCCCGCCGCCGCCCCCGAAGCCCCCGTGCGCCACGCCGGCGCACGCGCCGCCCCCCGCGCCGCCCTCGTGGAGGGCCGCGCCGCGCACCACCTCGAAGCCGGGGGTCGTGGGCCCGGCGCGGGCCAGCCAGCCGCCGCCCGCACCTAGGGCAAAAGGCTCAAACATTGTAGGTAATGTCCGAAGTAGAATCTCTAGGCAAGTTCTATATTATTAAAGGACTTGTTTCCGAATAAATTCATAAATGGCACAAAATTTATGTGAACTTATTTGCCAAGTAAGTTAATGGAAACCTAATGATAGGTAGTGAAAAATTCAACATTTAAAAGTCATTTATTCAAACTAGGCTGAGAATCAGCACTTTTCGAACGTCAAAATTACATAAGACAGTCCCCCAAAACACCCACCCTTCATCAGGAAACAGGCCCTAAGACCCGTTAAACACATGACGGATTCATTACGGCACGGCGGGATAGCCGCAACGCAGAATAATCGTGTGAAAGAAAGAAAGAATCATATTTATTTGAACACAGTTCGTGAAACACTAAATAACAAAATAAAAAGTGAAAATAATCATATATATATAAGTGTGCCTCACGGCTGCGCCAAAAAGGTTCATTTCAGCATTAATGCCAGACAAAAAATGCTGTCTGACGCTGGTTTTCTAATGAACCCCTATGGACAAGTGACGAGGAGTACCAACAGTTTCAGCATACCTAAGTGAACCTCGTGTGAGCTTGTACCTATATACAAGCTTTATATATATATGCTTTTATATGCTTTGTATTGTATACGGCGATGGTGACGACGCCGTGCTGTAGTGCCGCCGTGTGTGTCAAAGTGATCCATACAACACTAACGACCGTGCCTACACACGGCGAATCAACCGTAGTACATATTTCTGAGCAAAAAAATGTGTGTGTACGCATTTTGCCCAGAAAATTAGACCCGTTGGTCTAAGTCTGCAAATCTGTAGGAACAATCTTCGGATCTGACTTTCCGACAGATATTGGCGAAATACAACGAGACAATTTTAACGCGTTCTTGTGGAATAGCGCTCCATGGTTTACTGGAGTATATTTTACATGTGTATAATTCACAATAAACTATAAAAGTCCATGAAGAGTTTCCGTGGAGTTTCTTGCCTGTTCTTCTCCATAGGTACCTACTACGCTTTAGAATGGGCAACTAGCTTCATCTTTCTGACTGACTGACTCCTTGACAGTTCAAAAGTGCCTGTTGGTGTACTTGAAACAAATGCTTTTAGTTTGAACGCAAATTATGAAAACAAAACTTCTGGTCATCCGCTTGCCGCCACAGTCGAATACAAATGAGGACATCTTCCGATATAATAGGATGATAACTTTTTTTATTTTTATGATTATTTGCTATTTCTCATGGTAAACACACGTCTGCATAACACGAAGAACTAAGGTGATATGTTCTACCTATAGTAGGTAATCCCAAGTTTTCATGTACCTAGTGCAGTAGTTCACAATGCCAATAGAAGACGATCCTAAGGCAATTTGCCTCTGCCATTTTCTACTTCTCTAAAACAAAAAAAGAATCCGAACATACTTAGTGGCTATTGTAATTTTCTAGACAAAAAATACAAAATGCTACTCCATCCTCACCTGAAGTCTTTCCCGGCTGTCCATACATATACCCTGACTCCGGAGTCGCGTTGGTCAGAGGCCTCGCGTGCTGGGACCCGTCATCTCGGAAGCTACCCACGGAAATACCTCCACCTCCCCCCGCTACTAGTAATGGGAAGGCTTGGCCATCTTTGTCGAGCTGGTGGAAAAGGTATGAGCTTAGAACGGTTAGAAACTGATTAAAGTTATATATCATCTGTATTCCCTGAAGGGTTGGGCAGATGTGTAAAGAACACCCTGCAGCAAGGCATTTTTTAAGTCCACTGTAATAGGGGGAGAGTTTATTGCTATAAACCGTGCATAAATTCAGAATTAGATTACAGAGATTAACAAGGGTCTAGTCAATTCAAAGACATTACTTCATTCAAAATCTACATTTCGCACTGCATGATACAGAACAGCACCTAATATTTACTGCTCCTAAGTAGGGTTGCCAACTTTTTTATATCAAATATAGTATTTTAGAAGCCATTGCTTGTAAAAATATAGTAGATGGCAAAAAATGACAGGTTTTTTTTGTCTCATTATAACTATTTTTACACTCTAAATCTAGGTTACAAAATACAAAATTCAGCTTTTACAAAAAAATAATACTGGTCCTATTGTGATCATCTCACCATTTTGTATTGAAATATAAATATAGTAGTTTCGCCTACTATATTTCTTCAGAAACACATTTCTTTTTTTCTTTAGAAATATAGTATTTAAGCCTCTAATATAGCAGAATACTATATTATATAGTAAACTTGGCAACCCTAGTCAAGGCTCAGCTCAGCTCTCTCTCATTGTGGTCTACGCTTACCAGAAACACATAAGTAGCCCCGCCACCGCCGCCCCCTCCATCATTGACCTGCATACTCCTCACTTCATGCGTCTTGCTGGTGAACACTTGGCCTGAGGAGTCGTTGGACTGACGGCGGGAACACTCGTGATTGGTGTCTTGTGCTGAGAGTGTCTGTTGGGAGAATGTGAGTGGTGAGAATCAGTGTTAGGCTTAACATGTAAATATAGATCCTTGTCACCGCCCCGACCCTTGCTCGAGCCAGTCCTCGCCACTGAGCCTGTAGCTTTAAATTCGTCCCTTATTAATCTAATCACCAATCCAGCCTGTCCCTTGCTGTCCTCCCCCAGCAACACTGTAAGCCGAGGTCCGTATCCCACAGGCGAAGCTCTTAGCGTTTAGTCGCTTAGTTTATAAGTTTTAGATATGTCCTGGCTGGAGGCATAAATTTATTGAGACACCCACAGGAAAGTCCGGTTAAGCAGCCGACAACCTCCTAGGTTGACCTGCCAGATGCCATACATAAAAAAAAAAAATCCTTGTCTTATTGTCAGTAACTGTCAGTCTTTCTACTGCACTCAGAGGGCATACAGCGACCTACGATATCAATATAATAATGCACTGAGAGTAGGTACTGCTACGGCTGATATTGGTGGTTTTGCCGACATTATGAGAAAAAGATCCCTGATGACACGATAGCAGAAATGCTAGCTGTGCAAAATGCAATGTTCCCCGCGCATTAGGTTTATATAAGAAGCGTTATTTTGCTTAACATTCATAGTCATTTGAATAGACTTTATCTTGTACACACGATTTTCATTTATCTCCTTCTCCAACCACGATACCCATAAGGTCCCAACAAGCTCCGACAGTATTCTCAGTGTGTTCGCGGATCGGGCGGATTCCCCGATGTTGCGGAGGTGGAGGCAGCTGCACTCTGAATTTTATGTTATTTTGAGTCTGTTTTACTAACACTAGATGTTAAGTAAAATTGTTACTAACCCTGTAGACTCTGTCTGAAGTAAAAGTTCTATTCTATTTTATTGTTATAGGCAGGTACGATACACAAGGTGACGTCGCGTCGTCGTGGTCAACCGCGTACAGTATTTTTATCTCGCGAAGCGACGCGCGCTTTACTTGTGGTTACTAAATGTACAAACACGCTGTGAATGTGTGTGTAAGCGCAGGAGCTCTCGGTACCGTCCGAGACAACGGCAAAGTCGGAAATGTGTGTGCGTATGTGTGTTATGTCCTGACGCTACTCCTCTTCACGCACACATTCACAGCGTGTTTGTACACTTGGTTACCACAAGTATACAATATGTAAAAAAAACTTGTCCAATCCGAAAGGGGCATTTAGGTACAGCAATAACATTAGCCAAAAGTAAAAAAAATATTATTATTATCTATACTTATAATATTATAAAGCTGAAGAGTTTGTTTGTTTGTTTGAACGCGCTAATCTCGGGAACTACTGGTTGCAGTTGAAAAATTCTTTGTGTTAGATAGTCCATTTATCGAGGAAGGTTATAAGCTATATAACATCACGCTACGACCAATAGGAGCGGAGCATAAATGAAAAATGTTACAAAAACGGGAAAAATTCTTCCGTTGCGTGCGCTGCGTAAACGGTTTAAGTTACGCAAATATCATGTATGACGGAATTGTTCCTCTTTAAAAGTTCTAAAAAAAAGTCTGCGACGGTATATGTCTATCTTTTAAGATTGACTCACTATAACCTTTTTTATCGTAATCAAATTTGTTCGAAATTAATGCATTATTTGCGAAGGAGTTTTATCAACATAATATTAATCCATAGCCAAATAAATATGTTATTAATCACAAGTATTTAAATGTAAACAAAATTGTCCTTGACATCACTTGATTTCAATGAACATCTTAGGAGATATAATAATTTTAAAAGAACTCCGCAACAAAATAAGTAGATATGTGCGGGTTCACGTGCGCATGACGCGCAAGACGTGGCGGGTGAGGGGGAGGGACGCTGGCCGGCGGGTGAGGGGAAGGGGCGCTGGCCTGCCGCGCCGCCCGGTCGTTCTGCGAGTTGCATTAGTTTTGACTGGTCCAGCAGTTGGTCAAACAGTGCTAATACCTCGCATCCCAATGATTCCCAATGATTTACCTTTTAATTTTTAAAAGAATTCATTAATAAAGCACAGGGGCAAACATTTAAACACGTAGGAATCGATTTACGTTAAGACTGCTTTTCACATGGACAAACTATATGTCGCGTTATCAAGATCAGGTTGCGGAGAAAATCAGTATGTTCTTACCACAAGACTAGAATCAGTTTTATTATTTTTTGTAAAGTTTGACGTTCAAAAGTGCCTTTTTTGTGCCTAATTGAAATAAATTATTTGACTTTGACTTTGACTTTGAAAGAAAATAAAACTAAAAAATATCATTTACTCTGAAGTACTTTAAAATACCTTAAAAAAATACTACTAATTATATAATCGTTAATTTATTTACCCACATTTTTATAAGACCCCCAGTACTTTTTTTTACCCAACGTTCCTTTATTATTCCTGTTCCCGTGCCATTTTTTACTATAGTTCCATTTTTTTTAGGTTTTTCATCAAAACGCTGGTACAGCTATGTCATAACAGTTTTTGAAGTAACTCTGTCTGTCTGTCTCTCTGTAACGTTTTCACGGCTAAACTACTGAACCGATTTTGACGAAGAACGAAGGACATAGTAATATTATTTATCCAACCACGATAATGATATTTACGCGGACGAAGTCGTGGGCAACGCTATGACTATTATGATGATATAGGAGCGGCACATCAATGAAAAATGTTGCGAAAAAACTGGGAAAATTCATTACTTAAACCACTCTGTGACGCAGACGAAGTTGCGCGGGTCAGCTAGTTAAAAATAAAAGTTATTGCTATTTAAAAATCACATTTTTGTACCAAAATTAACCCAAACCCATTAAAAATTAGCAAATCAACAGTGGTTATAAGTTGTAACTTATAGACCCGCAAAACTACGGCTGCCTGCGCCCCATGTAAAAACCGGACATAATATCAATCTATCAATAATATGAATGGGGACTTGAAAAAATTTACCTAGTTTTTTTTTTGTCTTTTTTTCTGGAAATAACCACCAATATAGACTCGGTACGATACTTAACAACACCCTTACGGATCGGACAGGTTTTTTTTAGATGTTGTATCTAGACAAGCACTCTTATATTATAATTAAAGATAGAAAATACGTTAATTTGCGATAAACCCTCTGAAATTGTCGAATTATCTCGAAAATAAGACAAAACAGTAAAGACAGTTCAAAGGAAGTTCATCACCAAAACGAGAGAAATAATTAAAAGCTAAAATTGACACACAAAGAAACAGCCGTGGGTGACAATCCACTGGCAGATATCGATGAGCTTTTAAATAGCACATGAAAACCCACCCTTCCTCCTACGCTAGTCTGGCTGCTAATTAAAGAGATATAAGTCGATGGAAAAGGTACATTTTGCATAAAATATGATCTACAATTTTTTCTAATGCGGAAGTGTCTGTGTGTCTGTTTAATTTGTCAGCTTTAGCTACTACCTATTGCTGTTTGTGGTTTATAAATCAATAAAAATAAAATAAAAATAAAATAAAAATCATTTATCATCAGACACATACGTAGATCCATAGCATGTTAGTAACAAAAATGACTTAAAAACCTATGTTAGTACAATCAATTTAGAAAAAACTTTGACACAAAAACAACACAAAACGAAAAAGCATCACTCAAGTAGGTAGGTTTAACGAGCTGAATGTATAACATGCAGTTTGTTAAATCTATCTAGTGCAGGCCCATCTAGTATGTCCGCAAATACCCTAAGGATGCTGTTGGTGCTTCCCCTGACTCTGCGTAGTAGCGACGCAACTTTTTTACGCATTATCGCGAAATAATCGTCTGTGTGCGCATCTGCGAACATGCCTGACGCACTACAATATGGGTTGGTTGTTGTTGTTGGTTTAGCAGCGGTTTGCCGCTGAAACAATTTAATGATGTTTGGTACGTGGAGTGCCAATTTCACCAATGAAATTCATTCATTTTTATTGGTAAAATTCGCCCCTAATCGCTTCAAAACAAATGAAATCAAAATCGAATACGAATGCACACAGATACAGAGTAGGTGTAACAAAAAATCTGAGTATCTCTGTATCCCAACTATTTTGGAGTCGTCTTCTAGTCTAATCAGCAACTCTTGCAGCTGAATGCCAGTATTTTACATGGAGCGTCTACATATCTAACCTCCACAACCCTGTTACTGGGTAACACGATACCTGTTAAAGGTCTACGAATGACAGCCGGGACCAACGGCTTAACGTGCTTTCCGAGGTACGGAGGGGTCTCCATATATAATGGATAGTCACCCATCAACAAACCGACGCGTCAAGCGAGCCCCTCAAATCACAGTCAAACCTTTGAGAAGTGAATTCGAATGTGGAATCCACGCGGACGAAAATGCAGCCAATGCGCTAGTTGATAGTGAAGTAAAGGATAGGTACTGCAGCGACTGACGTCTAAAATAAGGATTATACATTGGTACTTTTCACAAAGATTTCTACAACTGTTCTTACCTTCTTACAAGCGTTGATCCCCTGCTGCCCCACGAGGATATAGACTCGTTCACTCTTGTGCAACTCGACGAGCGCTCTCACTGACGCGGCATGGGACACGCCCGCCCAGGCCGAGCCTAAGCCGCCACTCGCGCCTGTTGCTATCAACCTGAGATAGGAATGATTGTAATAACATACGAAAAATTAATGATCATCATAACCCTACAGCAATCAATCTGCCTAGCCTTTTCCCCTACTATGTTGGGGTCAGCTTCCAGTCTAACCGGATGCAGCTGAATACCAGTATTTTACATGGAGCGAGTGCCTATCTGACCTCCACAACCCAGTAACTGGCTAATACGATAGCCCTTGGTAAGACTGACAAAACCTTATGGCAATGTTGGACATAATAGATCTTTACACAATTCCACGCCACTGAGTTGTCTTTTAGGCAAATACTGTCATCCTCCATCTAAAAATACTTTCGTTGTTGGACTGCCTTATTAATTTACGGGGTAGCGCGGTTAAGTATTTCGAAAATATTGCAAAAAAGCTAGAATTTTTTTTTCGACTTATCGGAAGCATTTTACCATGTTAATCATAAAATTCTAACTTGAATGACGATTTTCATATGTTAGAAGTTCATGCGGTATTTCACGCTACCTTCTTAATATCTGAGATGACATGATGATCAGCAGAGGCATACACCTGCTGAATTTTCTTTAGTTAACTCAATATTTATCTTGGAGTTCTCCAGTGAGCACACTTGGGACCATTGTTAATATATTCTTTGTCTTGAGGTAACACTGTTTGTTGAGATTGACACGAAAAGTGCTTCTATTTATTTCCTAGCAAAACCCGATACAATCATGACCTTTAGAATCTAATAATCAAAGCGAAGCGAAGTAGAGTAGGTAGACAATTTATATAAATTACACAATCATGGTGGGCGCGGACATTTTTTCCGAACTATGTCCCAAAATAGTCGAAAAAGATGATGGATTTATAAACTCACGTATACAATCCTTCAGCAGGCACCTCCCACAACTGGATGCCCTGGTAGGGAGGGCTCTGTATGACGCTGACGGAGACAGGTGTGTTGTTGTACGCAGTGTCACACATCGTCTGGTTCGGACCGAAGCGCCCGGTCGCGCCGCATGTTGTGAAGCGGTAGACTGAGGAAGAAAGGAATCAGCATGTAACATGTTTATCCAAACCAATTAGTTTAAATGTTAAGGAAGATTTTGTGGAAAATGAGCCACAGCAGCACTAGTTAGATTCTTATAGATTGTGATGTCAGCGAGTCCCCTATATAACGAATGCTTATCTTTCGTCGTGCCAATACGCTTTGAATACGCTTTGAACAGAATTGTCAGCAGCTAGCAATGGCTTTGTCCCTCAAAGTGTAGGTGGAATTACAAAAAGAACAGGACAGGAGGTGAGACATTTGGTTCCACAGTCGCAATGACTGCTATTTAAGGGAAAGTTGAATCGCAAAAATGATACAAGGTGCACCGTACAATATAGAGTCACAATGTCGCACAATGTAGAATCTGAAGATGCCATGTATATTTAAGAAAATATTGAAATCTTTAGGTATCAGAAGTGGCTAAATAGTGACACGAGAGCCTGGCATATTCTTGAACATTGGTTTTCTAAGTTGTAATCAAAGTGTATAGTAAACTTACAAGGCTTCTCAGCAAACGCAGGATGCGGAGTGGTCTGCTCCTCAAATGACGGATCGTAATAATTATAGTCCCCGAGCTCCTTCGGATCCATGTTGAGACCGAAACACTCCGGAGCCATCGAGAAGTCATCTATCGCGGAGTCCGAGTATATCCGCATGCCCATACGTGTTTTGAACTCTAGGAAGTATCTGGAAGAAAAAGGTAATAACATAACGACTGCATTCATGATATAGTAGGCAGAGGTGTAACCATAGTTCGCCGGTTATAACAACCCCAATATATTCAAAGTAAGAGTGAACAGGCTTCTTCTGGGTAAGCTCACTCCATCGACGACTTTGTCTCTGTCACCTCTGACCTAGACTAGAGTCAAGAGCAAACCCATCGTAAAATAAAAAAATAAAAGTTATGTTTAAGTCCCAGGTAACTAATGGAGAGTGAGCCTATTATTCAGGTAGAAATATAAAGTACTTATACGGACTGCTGCCAATTTTCTTGAGAGAAAAATTTGCCCAACCTTGGAATTGAACCCAACGAGTTCATGCTTAACTGTGAAATACGCAGCACATTATTTATTTTGAAATAAACAGTACTTTTGTAGTTTCTATCTAGTAAAATTTATTTTCGATGAAGGGTGTAGGTATCTAGAGGTCTACTCCCTAAGCACAAAATCCGTAGTTTCGACCGAAGTTTGGCGATTCCTACGTATCACCAACAGAAATAAGATTAGTATAGGGCCCACGCTATGATAGGGTCCCGATTTAAGAATGAATGACACCACGATTTCACAACTGCCCCTTTTCCCGATATGTTTTTTATTGTCCGAAAAAGTGTACTCCGTTGTTTCGAGCTTCTCTCGGATGGGACCGTATCTTCGTTGACGGACTTAGGCCCGTATTACAGAATCTCACTCAAGACTTACTTAAAACTAGTTTCAACCAATCAAAAGGCTATACACGAGTTTTAAGTAATGCTTGAGTTTTGAGTGACGTTTTGTAATACGGGCCTTAGAGAGTAAGCCGTGATACGAAAAACGATCGGTCGTTGTGGCGATGACTTTTTTCAACTGAATGATGATTTCAAATGTTTATGTTTATATCTGTAATTTTCATGGTGTATAATAAAAAGTGTTCTATATATCTCATGGTGATGATAGATGGATTGTCGTTGAATTGAAAGGGAGTGAATGATAACAAGAAAGCTATAAGAGATAATGGAAGATTTTGCACTGCCACAAGTAACGGGAGACAAAGGCAGTTAGAAGAAGATGATGATGGATCTGGGTTAACAGCTTACCTTCTAGTCACATTAGGCAGGAAGATAGAAGCTCTGTACCAAGGCTGGCCCATGTCCTTGGTGCTGAACCAGACGGAGGTGCTGATGTTACCGCGTTTCGTCAGTTCCACCACGTTCACACTAAGAGAGCCGAAGTTACGACCGTACTGGGTGTAGTAGAAACGTATCTGTGGATGGGAGAGCTTGGTTAGTCTAGGAGTAACAAAACTCATGCTTTTACTCCCCGAAGGGAAGTGTCCCGTGTATCTACAAACAGTCTGATTTTTACCAAAATAATGTCTGGACTTTAAAAAGGAACGTGACCTCTGAGATTCGTTGTTTTTTCTTAGAGTACTCGAATAAGAAACATCGACCCCATCTAGTTTTTTAAAATATTGTAACTAACAGAAATAAACATAAATTATTTTCAGTAAAAAAATGAAAGTGTTGAGTAGTTAGGTGTTGTTTTTCCAATGTTTTAAGTTATTCAGAACACAATCAAAATTATTATAGTTGTGTGTTATGTTAATATTGCCTGAATACCAAACTTTTTTGCTGGTTGCGTAACCAAAGACAAAGTCAAAACGTTTATTGAGAACATAATACCAACAGTGTTAACTACACTGTTGGTATTATGTTATGTTACTACATATGACTTAGCACACCGCATTACCACCTTTCGTTAGTTTAGTTATGTTTAAGTCCCATGTCAACTGGACAACATCCAGATTCAAGGATGCTGCTGATAAATTCGTATTTGAAAAAACCAATAACAGCCCAAGCTCGGGATCAAACCCAGGTCTTTATGCTTAGCAGTAGCGCTTGCGAACGCCTAACCAAAGAGGCAGGTAATTTTTACCAACCTTAATATCGAAGAAGGTACATAGGTAATAAAAATAAAACTCACCATACAACAATTATAGTATCTCGACGTAATATTCCCGTGGACTTTCGGCGGAGGATTGAAGACGACCGTCCTCATGACAGCTGTCGAAGCAAAGTCCGCCTTCTTCTGGTTCGGTCCGGTCACGTTCATGTTCACGAAGAAGTAGTAGCCCACGCACGTCAGGTTGAGGTGCGCCGGGTACAGCGGCACCAGCACGGCGGGGCGCGCGGCCGCGTCGCCGCACGTGTGGTCGTGCTCGGGGCCCGTCTTGTCCGTGGGCGTGGGCCCGCTGTGGCGCGACCAGCGCAGGATGGGCCTGGCGGGAGAGGTCGCGATAATATCGGATCTAGGGCGGGAGCTAAGGGGCTCAAACCGCCAAAATCGTCTGAGTTCTTCCGTGGCAAAAACTTGATATTATTCTAATTAAACATATTCGCCAATATATCACAATCATAAATCTTTATTTATCCCAACATCTTATTACAGGCACTGGTTAATGCACCATCTTAAACGAGAAAGGTGTCTGAGGTAGGAGGGTCCAGATCACCCGGCTCGCTTAGATAGGACATCCTTAACTTAAGTATTATGTTTTCAAGTTTTTTTCTACAGCATGTTTTGTTTACGCGACGAATTTTGAATCCGCGCGCCACTAATTCTGCCACTGACGCTGCCCAGTTTGTTCGCCATGTATATTCATTGAGATTTCTCTGATAGTCTACAACCTAACGAAGTCGTTGAGGAATTTGCGAAAAGTAATCCGAGGAGGTAAAATGTTGTGTGCCATTTTAGTATTTACTTTGTTAAAACCTACAGCGGGGTCAGGCCCTCCCTAATGACAATCATGGATCTGCCACTGATCGGCGAGGTCGGATTTATCATTAGGGTTACGGGGTTCGCGTGTAAGACCACTTTTTCGAGACATTGCCAAACGATTAGCAGTCAAGGTGGCAATTTTACCGGCATTTGGTGACATGTTCCCATTGTCAGGATGTGGATAGGTAATTATTGTAATGCCTTATAACTTCCCCCCTTCCTTTAGATGAAGTAGCGTGTTTTATAGGATGTTTCTTTTTCTCGATGTCTTACACTGAGTCCCTCAGCAACAGTTGTTTGGTATTATAGCTAGTTTTTACTTACTGGGGTACATTCTCGAACCCACACGCATCCTGCTCGAAGTTGCAGTATGACCCGTACGGCATTTTGTCTGAAACAAAGTCATTTTCAAAATGAGCAATTGACCACGGAGCACACGTAAAACGTGGTTTAGAAAAGTTTATTTTATATAAATATTTTTCGATAGTTGTTTTTAAAATTCTCAAATGGAATCACGTAAATTAGCGACGCTTTTTTAAAGTCTGTTAGAAAAAGAGCGAGGTTGTAAACTTTCGGACCACTTCCACAAGTAATACCGTTATAGGTACGTACCACAGTTCCGTGTCTCGTCGCTCCCATCATCACAATCTTTCACCAGGTCACAGACTTGCTGCAGCTTGATGCACGAATCGTTCTGTAAACAGAAACGGAGAAAATTAGCTGTATAACATAATGTATTTCTCTAAAGGTTAAGTACAGTGGGGTCAGTGGGGCGAGCCCGAACTGACTGGGCACACAAATCATGACTCTGGATTGAAATTCAGAAATATCTGATTTAAAATTCAATAAAATGAAATGAAATTGTTTGTTCTGTAAATAGGATATTGGAATCACTTTTACATGTCATATTAAATAAATATTAGAAATGAGCTACATGATTTCGGTGTTGACTACTCTGAGAAGAAAGGCCGAAACAAACTCAGAGGTCACAGTCTCTTTTAAAGTCAGGCCATATGAGGACCATGTCTAGAGTAGTGCCTTTTTTTTTTTTTTTTTGGTTGGGAAGTCATCAAATGACGTCTCCCGCTCTGGGTGGAGCGGGAGGGCGTGTCAGACTCTTACTGACTAAAACCCACCCGTGTTCCTTCTGTTGCCTGTGCAATGCCAGGGGGCCACGGTATCCCTTTCGGACTTTCCCGCAACCCCGGATGTAGTCCAGTTAGTGCAAGCACTTGTCAGTAATCGTGGAGCTCATCTCAGAACTTAAGGAGCCGACTACAGTATTCAACACATTGTCCGACCTCGGAGAAAGACGTTCAGGGTAAAAATGGTTTAGGATGAAAATTTATAAGCGAGACTATTTCAGACAGATCTGGCAGAATGAGCCTTCTTGTAGCAAGACTCATCATCATCACCGTCTCCGTCACCATTCATCCTTTTTCTCTTAAGTAAAATAACTGTGAAGGTACAGGCACATTTTTTATGTTATTGGGTAGCAAATGTAGCAATCTATACCATGCAATATCAGAGACATTGCAGATTTCTTACCCTCCCACAGACAAAGTTGAAATGTCCCATATTTATGCCAATAGGTAATAACACTGTCACCTTTCAAATCAACACATACACACAGCATCGCTGCTTTTCGGTAGAAATGGGTATGATGGTATTGATGGTAGTACTTCCCCGGACGAACTCATTCACAAAAATCTACTACTACATTATCAATCAGCCACTAATGTGTAGTCACTAATGTGACCACTTTTGGTACATAGGCCTCCTCTCAGTTAGAGCCCTATTAGACTATCATAGAAATAGGATAAGAGATGTTTAAGTCATTTTTATATGAAGGACCTATGATGGTATAATAACTACATTTTGATTCATATTGTCTATGATCATATGGGATCCTATTTCATAGCAAGCGTACAAATAATTGATCATATCCGTCTAACCACAAAAATGGCTAAATCCAACACGGATAAATCGTTATCCATCTTCATTAAGTATGGCGTTTATATGATCATATAAGTGTAATATGTAAAAATGAAGAAGAGCATCATTTAACCATTTAACTATGATCAAAGAATTCGATAGATATGAAATCATATTTGTATACAGGGTGTTAAAGTAATTCCGTGCCATAGTTTAGGGGTAGGTTCAGTATCGATAAAGGAAGCCAGAAAAAAAAGCACCTACTAACTTAAAATAGCAATCGTTTAAAAATACCCTCTCGTTCTTCTACTGCTGCTGAATACCTACTAGTTAAACAAGATTGTTTAATTTGTAGGTTTTAATTTTGAAGGAGATAAGCACGCTAAAGTAGGAAGAAGAAATACTTGGAATTGTACGTACCTACCTAGTTACCTATCCTTCACCCGGCGTTATCGAAGTGTGTCGAGCGTAGGTATTTCATTGCGTTCGATAGTATTTAAGTAACTAGGAAATTATTAATTAGCATTTAAACAAAATAAAAACATTATTATCGCATCGCCGTACGAAGAGAAAATTTGAATTGTAATTTACATACCGTCGTAGCGTTAGTTCGATTCGCGTTCGATAGTAGATAAGTAATTAGAGCATTTAAACAAATAAAATAATTTTAATTCTAAATGATTGCTATTTTAAGTTAGTAGGTGCTAATATAGGTTTCTTTTTTTTTCTGGCTTCCTTTATCGATACTGAACCTATCCCTAGGCAATATACAGGGTGTTAAAGTAATTGTGTGCCATAGCACACAATTACTTTAACACCCTGTATATGATAAATTATATGATAGTGTAATTGGGGCCTAAAATAGAACGGCCGTCTTATTCCTAAAATACTACTGTAAAATAAACTCACATTCATAATCTTGCACTTCAGCTGCCCAGGCACACATTTGCCGCCATAAACGGGAGGTTCAGGTCCACAGTCCATCATCCTTATATTGTCTATGGCGATATGCGGCAGAGTTTGCGAGAGGCTGACGTAGGTCGGTCGTGTGATCTCTATGATTATCCGGACTTCTTGCAGGACCTTACCGATCATGACTCGCCAGGGTTGCCAGCTGAAAAGGGCGGGGAGAATTAGTTTGACTTCTATAATCAACCTATAATGTTCTCACTGCTGGGATTCAGGCCTCGAATCTCTGTTATCCAGCACGCGAGCCCAGTGTGACTTGGTGGTGTTACATGTGTTCGAATTTTTGGTGAAAATATTTTCCCTGTAATTTGTACACTTGACCATAGAGAAGTTTTGAGATAAATGGTGTCAAAGATCATGTACAGTCTGTTGTCAACATTATCTGACCCACCCTAAAAACAAACGAATGTGGACCCTGTGCTTGTAACATTAAGGTTTATTCAATTTATATGAGCATATCAGACTAGTTAGTCGATGAACAAATAAAATAATAATACAGACACGCAAATTTGATCTTTAACACGTAACGTTAAGGTAAACCCACCCAAAATTGTCGGAGCCACCGGCATTATGTATCATTTTGTTATGCTATTTTAATCATTATCTCGTTGACATTAAAGTTGAAAAGCTTTTAAGTCACACTACATAATTACAACCCAATCTTTAATTTCGCACGTTTCTAACAAGTGCTTGTGGCTTAGCGGTTTGATGCTGGATTGGCGACGAACAACATGTCGGTTCTAAAACACAGTCCACCTATTATCAGTTCCTTTTTTAATAAATAATAACACACATGATAATAAAAAAACTACATAAAACAGAAAATAAAAAATTCTAAAGAGACGTTGTTTTTGCAATATAGGTATACAAGGTAAAATATGTTTGCGCGTAGTCACTGCATACCCTTAGGTTTTATAATGAATACGAATATTTATTTTTCAACTACCCACTTATTACAAATTATGCGAAAATATTACCATTTTAGAAAGTTTATATTTGAAGGTTATCCGTCTATAGTTCTTTACAATAAACAAGAAATGGTTTTGTAATAAATTCTAAATTAAAAGCAAAACAATTATTTTGTCGCAGGATTTGATCTCGCAACTTGTTTTTCCCAGTCTTATATTCAGACCACGAGACCAGAATTACTTGAAGATAGTTATTAAAATAAGTTATTACACTAATTATATTATAACAAGTAGTTATAACATATAACCTAACGCTAACGTTTTAAAGATCAAATTTGCGTGTCTGTATTATTATTGTATTTGTTCATCAAGCCGTCGCGTCGCTTGTCTGTTAAGCTCATTTAAATTGAATAAACCTTATTGTTAATGTCAGAGGGTCCAAATTCGTTTGTTTTTAGGGTGGGTCAGATAATATTGACAACAGACTGTACGTGGATAATTTTTCGAAACTGTTAATAATGTTTTAACTGTTTGTTGTTTTAGAACATTTTCCAACATCGAAAGCGTTGTTAAACTATCAGTTACCAAGTGAAATAGCAATAGGTAGGTACTGTATACATACCTTTCAATTAGTAGGTAATTTTAGTGAAAAATACAAAACTTGGATTTTCTCGAAACCCATTGATTTCCTTAATTTAATTAGCTTAATTGTTGGGAGGAGGTCACACTATCACGGTCAGCCGTGAATGCTCCAAGTAACCAGTAACTATGTCATCATCTGACTTTTTCCAACAATGTTGGGGTCGGCTTCCAGTCTAACCAGATGCAGCTGAGTACCAGTATTTTAAATGGAGCGATTGCCTGTCTGACCTCCACAACCCAGTTACTAGGTAATACCCTTGGGACACTGGTTATCGGAAATATTCACCTACTCAAATTAATCTTAGATCGCGTTTCACCATATTAACACCACACACAGACACACTTTCGGGCAAGTAGGTGCTCACGCCCAGTGCCCTTCGCGGCGCGGGCGCTGTGCGTGTGGACTTATATTGCACTCACAAACACACAGCACTCTCCAAAGACAAACATAGACTTCCTCCCAGTACTTGGAGCTTTTATAAGTGCAATTAAATATTGTAATTTTAAGGGTGTGAGCCTGGAGATCTGTCATACAGGTCCCGAACCCAGTATAGACTCCAGCACGTCGATTCTGTAAAATTCAAACAAAAACTCGCATCTCACTTCGCTATTCACTCTCACTTCGCTTAAGGTTCAAAATGACCTTGATTTTGCATTCTGTAAGCATCACCTAGTCACTTGCGAAGTGAAGTGAGCACCGAAGTGACCAATGACAATACTAGTGACTACCATACTCAACAAAATGTTAGTAAAGTTTTATCGATTCTAGTTTTTTGACACGATTGTTGAGTTTTTGGCACAGAATTTTAGCTTAAGATGTTTAAATTTAAATTTCTTATTTAAAGGAATTTGAGGTAGTTAATAATAAGTAAAAAAACAAAAAACTCTAAATTCTTGCCATGAATTTATAATCTATGCTTCGCTTACGAAAAAAATATATGTCACAATATGTTGACAGTACGTTGCGTTGTTTTTGTTGTTGTGTTTGTCGAAAATAATTGTGAAATAATCATGAAGTAAGTTTAAATTTTGGTATTTTTCTACTAGGTACATACCCACTACTATAAATCTGATGTGTCTAGATTTCATTCTATTAGATCTAAATGTAGTACCTATCTATATTATAACTTTATCACCATGAAACACCTTACTTCTACATTACATTAATTCATTACTAATATAATTCAAATACTAATTTATCTTTAGAGTACCTACTATTTTCAGTCAAAATATTTCTCACTAATTTTATTCCACAAGAAAGATAATTATGGAGTAATAATTTTATCCAATTTACTTTTCAGGGTTCTGAACTGATTGAGGATAGTCAAGAGCACACTCATAATTACAGACTACCTGATCCTGCAATTTCGAGAAGACTGTTTGCTTCGTCATCCAGCTCAACTGTTGGAACAAGCTAAAGTATTTTGCAGGTATGTGTCTGGGTAGAGAGAGATTCATGAAGACTCAAATCATATCTTGAGAACAGGTCCGCTACACTCTGACCCGAGCTATAGTTTTAGGAGGTAACAACTTATCTACTTTACTTTTTTATTTTTGTTGATTATTATTAAATAACATCTACGTTAAGAGATTTTTTTTAAATTTCTTGTTGAAATTTACTGTGGCACTTTAGCAACTTTCTGGAATTGGAAATGTCAATACTTAATTATAATATAGGATTGTTTCTGTTGTTTCAGAATATCCAGTTAGTTCGACTAAGTGCACAAATCCTGCAACCCTTTATGGAGAGGAGTGTGGAAAGAGAAAGGGCCATGGATGAAAGGAGTGCAGAGAGAGATAATATCTTAGCTGAAGCTGTGGCTGCAGTGGGAAAAGGGCTGCAAGCATTGGCAGAGGCTAAAAATAGAGATAGGGTGTAGTAATATAAGTTAATATAATATATATTGTAAATATGTGAGAACCATGTCTCTATCACATAGTTGATTTACCGGTCATTACTTTATTTTTGACCAGACTGCCTCGTTGGTCTAGTGGTTGCAAGTGCTACTGTTGAGCATGAGGTTGTGGGTTTGATTCCCAAGTCAGGCAAATTATTAATGGGTTTTTCCAACAGGAATTTCTCAGTAGTAGACCAGTCTTTAATAATTTTGCCTGGTTGATGGCAATAGGCTCGCCCCCTATTACATGGGACTTAAAAAACATTACTGAGGAAATGTGGGTGTACTACAGGTACACCTCTGCCCAACCCTTCGGGGAAACAAGGCGTGATGTTATGTTATGCTTAATTTTTCTTTTTACCTTTGTGTTAGACTAATTTTATTCTAGGTGCATCATCTTCACATATAATTATATAATGAATGTATACAAAACCTTGTAAAACATTTTTAAAGAGTAACGGTGGATTTTCTTGTCCTCTCTTCTCCATACGAACACTACCTTTTGGAAGGGGCGACTAGAATCAATTCTATTTTATTGTAATTGTTGACATTCAAAAATGCCTTTTCATGTGCCTATTTGAAATAAATGATTGATTTTGAATAAATAAAACACATTTAAACGGATACTAAAGCGGTTTTATTGAAAGTCCATTGGTGATTAGTTTGGATTTGGTTTCATTTTATACATTTCCTGATGTGCTAAAAATAGAAATCTATTGAATCTACCACTATTTCACAAAATGGCCTCTCCGTAGAGGCCTCCCATTTTATCCCAGTAAATATAAGACAGAGGTCAACAACCCTTTCTAAGTTGGGGTTAAGGGTTGTTGACCTCTGTCTTTTACATACATATATTTATCTATCTATTTACAAAAACAACTAACTATCATAAGAGTTAGATCCTGCAGTGTGTGTTTTGGGGTGGGGCTTTAACTTATGAATTTATCACTTTTAACGAATACTAGCACAGTTTTATTGAAAGTCCATTGGTGATTTGTTTCGATTTGGTTTAATTTGACACTGCAGACTTATTATCGCACCTATGTTCATGTTAGCTACATGTTCTTTACCGTGTGCATCACGTTTAGAGTGAACATGACATAGGTACTCAATTATCATCCAGACATAGTCAATTATTGGGGAGGGTTTGTCGTTTGCAAATTTATGTTTTAGCTTCCAACAACACGCTTCGCTTGCTCACTTGCTTGGCTTGGTTTTGTAGACGCAAACCTACCTTGCCTCCTCCTTCAGAGGCGGCAGGGTGGCGTGGTCTTGAGGGAGAGCGCAAAAGTCGTGTAGATCCTCAAGGCAAGTCTGGTGATGTTCCTTCCCGAGGTTGCCGCCCTGTTATTGGTCTAATTCCATATGAATTAGACGTAACAGAAATCACTGGACGATTTATCTCAGGGGTGGCGAGGTCATGCCCCTGGGTGTCCACCATTGAACAAGAGCAGATGATGGACAGCAATGACCTCCCGCGTGTTTGTGCCGTGCGCGGGGACCCGTACGGAGGGATGAAGGAATCCTGGTGATTGAGTGGAGCAGGTTGCACACAACACATCACTTTGGCTCGGATTTCCTCTTACACGGGAGGTCGTGGGGTAGCTAACCACGATCAATCGGCTGAGGTATCCTATAAGCGGGATGTCAAGCGAGGGTCGGCTTAGTGGGGGGGGGCAGCCGGCGTGGCGTGGGGTCTCGGGATGAGTTGCGGCATAGTCTCGTGTCGTATACAGTCCCGTGATCTTCCGTCGCGTGCGGGCTCGTCAACTTCCTACTAGGTTGATCCTATACCGAAGGAGTAGCTCTGGCGTTCGCTCGTTGAACGGGCGACGTCCCCGACTGAGGGCTCCGTGGCGGGTGGAGAGCTCCAACGGTGAAGAATAAACATCCAAACCTATGGATAAAGAGACGAACTTTGAAACCAACAAACCACAAGCTGCGTCCCGCTCGTCGGATGCGCTTACACAAACCAACGAACCAAGGGCCGCGTCTTCAGATGCGCCTTCCACATCCAAAACAAGGGTGGCGTCTCAAGATGCACCTAAGCAGCAACTGCCCAAGACTGCATCCACAGATGCACCCAATAAAACTAAAAAACGCCCGGCTGCGTCCAAGGATGCGACGAGGAAGGCACCCGCAAGGGATGCGCCACAACAGGCTGCGTCCCGAGCGATCCCAACCTCGTCTGCGTCCATGGATGCGCCATCTAGCACGACCCTGACCGAAAGGCCAAGGACAGCACTCGCTCATGGCGACTCGAGGAGTACTGCAAATGTTGATGCGCCCAAAACACGGGCTGCGTCAACGGCTGTGGACCCTGAGAGGGACCTGACGAGTCTGACCAAAGCCCCACTGGCAGGAGCATCGAACGCCAAAAAAGGACAAACAGTGTCCAATAAAAAGACGTCCCTCAAGGCGGTGTCGACAACGGCAGAGATGCCAAAAGACGAGGCTGCCACCGGCGCTAAGCGCAAGCGCAGCGCGAGGCCAAGAGGACGAAAAAACCCAGTAAAACCAAACACAGAACTACCGGCCAGGGCGCAGAAGCGTTCGCGTCCCGAAGATACCGTCACACCAACAGGGGTAGGCAAGAAGAGCAAGCCTGCTCGCTCCCGTATGGTGGACGGAACTCTGGTGAGCTACGCCGAAGCGGCCGCGTCCTTCAGGAGCAATGAGCTATGCGTTGCCGTCATGACCGAGCCTTTTTTGGAAATGACGCAGGAGCAAGCGGAGGGGATCCGTCAGACGATCGAGAACCAGCTCCGGGCTCTGCTAAAGGCTCCTGAATCAACCGACACAACTGACACCAACGAAAGCACCGCGATCCATTTTAGAGGCCGGGCCCACTTCGCTGAAGGCGTCCTTAAGACATGGTGTGAGGACGATTTCACACTGGCCTGGCTAAAAAGGGTCATAAATAACATATCGTCCCCGTTATCGGGGACCAAGCTAACCGTTCGACCTCAAGCCGACATACCGAAGAAGGTTATGTGTATGTTGTTTGTTCCCGAGAACAGCGAGAACACAACGGAGCTGCTCAGGATGTTGGCGAGGCAGAATCCGAACCTAAAAATTAACACCTGGACTCTGACACATGAAAGGGCTAGACAGGAGCCCCCGGGTACCTGTCTCTTCTTTCGTGTGCCGGAGCCAATGGTCAAAACCATCAAAGACCAGCAACGGCGAGTATACTACCTCATGGGTAGTATATACATCCGCTTCCTGGACGAGGGCGGTGCCAGGGAGGATGCCGCCGCGCCAGCATCACGTATAGCCTCGGTTGCGCCTCAGGGGGAGCCTGTTCCGCCGCTTCCGGAACGCTCCCCATCGCCTCCCGCGATGGGGACTGTTGGGGAGGCGGTGGATTTGGCAACTTCCATGGCAGCAATGGAGGTTGTTTCAACAGCGGGTTCAACAAGGGATCCACCCTCGTCCGGTCTGACTTCGGATGAGGATTGCTTTCCGCCGGGGGAGAGAAGTGAGGGCGAGGACAGCAGCCTCTGCTCCTCTCCTCTGCGGGACTAGGATCCTACAGACCAACCTCCAGCACAGCCAATCTGCGTCGGCTACCTTGCGCAGAGAGCTGGAGAACCAACAAGGAAGAACCATCGCCCTCATCCAAGAGCCGTGGATCAGGGGTGGCAGAATATGCGGTCTTGGCAACATCGGGGGTAAGTTGCTACTAGACACCTCCGCAAGTAACCCGCGTACCTGCATTTTTGTCCCAAAACATGTACCTAACCTTTTAATAAACGAATTCTGTTCGAGGGACTTGACAGCAGTCAGGCTTTTCAGAACCGAACAGGAACTCCCGGACATTGTACTAGCCTCGGCATACCTGCCAGGCGACGAGGAGGTGCCTCTGCCAGAGCTCGCCTTACTGGTTGAGTACTGTGAAAAGGAAAAACTGGAACTTATCATCGCGACAGACTCCAATGCGCATCACACGCTCTGGGGTAATGTCAAAACCAACAACCGAGGTGAGGTAATGCTTGATTTTATTCTTAGTAATAACCTTGTTTTACTCAATAAAGGCTCCGAGCCTACCTTCATAAACGCGAGATCGCAAACAATAATAGACTTAACTTTAGCAACCATAGGTATATCCAACTCCATACAGGACTGGCATGTGTCCACTGAGATATCATGCTCAGACCACAGATGGATCCGCTTTACCATTAACTTCAACCTAACAGAACCACAGCCAAGAAGGGTTCCTCGCAACACAGACCAAACCAAGTTTACTAAGCTGGTTAAGGCTGAACTAGGCAGATTACACGCCCTTCCGGCTGAGATACCAGTAACCAACATAGACGAACATGTAAACAACATCACATCCATCCTTCTATCTAGCTATGAACAGTCGTGTCCCCTCACGGTACCCAGACAGGGAGCTCGCCATTCTTGGTGGAGTCCAGAACTGGAAAGACACCGACACAGGTTGAGAAGACTGTTTAACAGAGCCAGGAACACACGGTCGCCAGTAGATTGGGACCGCTATACAACAGCTCGTAAAACCTATAAAAAACTGATACGCCTCAGAGGAAAGAATAGCTGGAGGCGTTTCTGCACTAACATTGAAAGTAACAACCAGGCAACGAGGGTCAAAACTTGTCTCGCTCAAGAGACGGACCACTCAATAGGATGCCTGAAAAAAACAGATAACACCTACACAACAAACGACGCTGAGACAAGCGAATTACTCCTAACCACCCACTTCCCAGGATGCCAGATTGCCACCCAGCAAAGCTGGGAACCACATATGGAGAGGGCCACGAGCAGCCTAGATTGGGAAGTGGCGTTGGATGTAATCGACAAAGACAAAATAACGTGGGCAATCAACACCTTCCTACCTTTCAAGGCAGCAGGCCTGGACGGTATTTTCCCGGCTCTGCTCAGGTGGAGCCAAGCTGTACTGGCTGACTACCTGGTTAAGGTGTTTCGAGCCTGCCTGGCACACCGCTATATCCCCTTGAAATGGCGGGAAGTAAAAATAATCTTTATACCGAAACCAGGTAGGGGCGACTACACCCAGCCCAAATCCTTTAGACCTATAAGCCTCTCCTCGTTCTTCTTGAAGACACTGGAGAGGCTGGGGGATAGGAGGATTAGATCCCAAATTTCGGTACAAAGACCTTTACATCCGAATCAACACGCCTACTGTGCAGGCAAATCAACCGAATCAGCACTCCACAGCGTAGTCTCACGCATTGGAAATGCTCTTAAAGCCAAAAACCCAACCCTAGGCGCCTTCATTGATATAGAAGGTGCTTTCGACAAAACAAACTTCGTCAGCATCGTACAGGCACTTGCCAGGCACGGTGTTGCGCGTACACTCATAGAATGGATCAATAACATGTTAAAATACCGTGCCATTCAATTTACCGTGAACACCACCACGAGAGGTATCGTGAGTAGAGGCTGCCCACAGGGTGGGGTGCTGTCACCACTGCTGTGGAATTTAGTCGCAAATGAGCTCATTGCAGAGCTCAACGCCAGCAGTCTGTACTCGGTGGGATACGCGGACGATATAGCAATTCTGATCTCGGGGAAATTTGAGGGCATCTTATGTGATCTCATGAGAAGGGCTTTCAAAATAATCGAGAGCTGGTGCACGAAGCACGGGCTATCGGTTAACCCCTCGAAGACAGAACTAATAATGTTTACCAACAAGAGAACTTTGGGACCCCATAGGCTTCCAAAACTCTTCAACACTGAATTAACACTTAAAGACGAAGTCAAGTACTTGGGGGTGATCCTTGATAGCAAACTGCTCTGGAACAAGCACCTCGACTACAAACTTAATAAAAGCACAATTGCACTCTACCAATGTAAAAGAATGTTAGGGAAAACATGGGGGCTTTCTCCGAAGATAACTCTGTGGTTATACAAAGCGGTAATCAGGCCAATGTTGGCTTATGGCGCTCTGGTTTGGTGGACGAGGACTGAACTCTCGACCACCATTACCAGACTACAACGCTTCCAACGACTGGCCTGTACGGCTACCACTGGCTGCATGAGAACCACCCCAACAGCAGCCTTGGAGATAGCCCTTCTATTAACTCCCCTTGACCTGTACATACAGCAGGAGGCGGCGCTAGCTGCCATCAGGCTAATGCATCTGGGCATATGGGGCAAAAACCACACCAGTCCACACGCTAATATCCTGGACCGGGCGATTGAGTACCAACCTCTCATCGCTGCCCCGTGTGATAGAACACCAAACCAACCCTTGTTCAACAAAAACTATACTATACAAACAGTTCAGGAGGAAAAGGATCAGTCAGGAGCCCATGAAGTGCGCATCTACACAGACGGCTCAAAAACACAAAACGGCTCAGGTGCTGGCGTACACTCCCTTGACCTCAACCTTAACCTTCACATACCTCTAGGCACACACAGTTCGATATTCCAATGTGAATGTGTTGCCTTAACACAAGCCGCAACAGCAGTAAAGCGCTTAGGCATCCGGGACTACGGCATTAAATTCCTATCCGACAGCCTATCCGTGCTCAAAGCTTTAGAAAACAAACAAACTAACAATAAACTAATTTTTGAGTGCCATTTAGCTCTGGAGAGTTTATCGAAGTTTAATCGCATTACCCTCCAGTGGATCAAAGGGCATAGTGGATCCTTAGGCAATGATGCCGCTGATGAACTTGCGAAGAGAGGCTCTGATATGGAAGTACTAGGCCCGTACCCACTTCTCCCTCTGCCTTTCTCAAAATTTCGTGCGTGGATTCGCCAAAGATCGACCGAACTCCATAACAACAGATGGTCACGGGCAACAGACTGTAGACAGTCAAAATTGGCTTTACCAATTTTAGACCCGCGATTAACCAAAAAACTTCTCAACCTGGGTAGAAATAACCTTAGAATAATTATAGGAACAATTACGGGCCATAACCCCCTCAACAAACATCTTTTCAACATAGGCGCCACAGATAGCCCCCTTTGCAGGGGCTGCCTTGACGCCGAGGAATCAGCCGCCCACGTTATCCTGGAGTGCGAGGCAGTGGCTTCTCAACGGGAAGAAATCCTCGGAACAGTGAGGTCGCTCCGCGAAGCCTGTGAAGCCCCCAGGAGGCTTCTGTGCTTTTGGGCGAAGCTAGGCTGGCTCTGTTAGCCAGTATCCCCACGCACAACGGACCAAATGAGAGTCTAAGTGCGGAAAAGGGAGTCCCATCATCATCATCATCATCATCATCATAGTCAATTATATTATTATTATCACAACGGTAATGTTTTCCCATTTTTTCTTATTTGTGCTTATATTTATATATAATTAGGTGTATTTATTATATTTAGTTTTAATAGGTATATATGTATATCTTTATATTTAAATAGATGTTTTTTTCCTCAATTCTCGCTATTGCACCTACACCTGTTTGTCTCTACATCATCCAAAGGTTGACTGATAGAAAATGCCTGTGGCATTAAGTCCACCTCTGTACATTTTTGTGCTTGAAGGATAAATAAATAAATAATTATAATACAATATACTACCCGTTCCCACTGGCGGCACCCGTTCACGAGCACGACGTATGAACCAACCATCGCTCCGCTGGGGAACGTAACGACCCGCCTCACACACAAAAAAATAAATAAATTATGATGTGAACACCATAGCATATTTACTTAGTTTCGCCTACGTAGTTGCCCTAGAGCTAAATCGGCGTTAGATGGCAAATCCCTAGTTTGCCTCATTTGAACTTCAGCAATTGTTTGGAGCTCTTCTAGTCTCTCTTCTTCTGAAATTGTCAATTCATGCGCGATTGCACATGTTGTGCAAAACACAACATGCAATAACTATTTTGCAAATACATCTGGATGATAATTGAGCACTCTGTGTTCTAACAAGCACCTAAATCGTCCTTTTAGGATATCAATTGTTCTCTCTACTGAATTGCAAGCAGTTAAGTGACGGTCATTATAGAAAGCTTCTGGGGAATTATCTTCAGCACCACTAATTGGCGTCATAAGGTAGGCGCGCTGAGCATATCCTGAATCACCTGAAAATAATTAATAGGTAAGTAACAAATAATTATGTAGTTTTTATACCTAATTAGGCTTATATTCTGAAGTAGGGGTAGGGAGGGATTAACTAACCAAGGAAAACAACTTCTTCACCAGCATTTGTTAATGCTTAGTGGGCTTTTATAACACCATAGTTAAAAATGAAGCTATCATGAGTAGCTCCACCATTATCTTGGATCCACATTTAAAATATTTAGATCTGCATCTGTTATCTGAAAACTAAAAATATAAAAAAGAAATAATATGAAGACTAATTGAATACTATAATAATAGTAATAGATTACAATATTGGAATCCATTTTACCAATTGCACATATCTTGCATGGTAACCTTTGCGGCAGCGGCAGTAGAAACATTCTTCATTCTCTTCTGGTTTTTTCAATGCCACCAGTGCCATCGACACACCCCAGAGCTGCTGGAAAGCCAAACTTTTTGTAGAACCTGTAATTTTAAGTAACCACTAACATAATTAACTATCACAAATATGTAAAAATCAAAGAAGGGTCACTTTAGTTTTATTATACCTAGGTACTAACCTTTCTTTTAACATTTGTCTTTCTTGTATACTTTGAGGGAACCTTATATATATTTTTACTATTGCTGGATTATTAAGAGCTTCCACTACTTCATTTATGCAACGAGGTGCTGATGGTTGCGATAATTATGTCCTTATATTTTCTTTTATTATTTTCTGATAACTGCCATTAGCCAAGAATGACAAAGTGCATAATATCTGTGAAACAATAAATCAATAAAAAAATTAAGTAATCTAGATCTAGTAAAAACAAAATAGGGATCAATTTGGTTATTTACATGCTAAATAAATACCAAGTACCTTTATTATAACTATAAATATAGGGTCCTTAGACTAAGATGAAAACATAGCTATCAGGAAAACAACCTAAAGAGTTAATCCTTAGTATGAATATTGTTTTCTTGAGTTTTATGCGATAAATTATGTTGGTGTGCTTGGTAAAAAATCTATCAGCTGTAAACTGTGTATATACTTACAAAAGTAACTTTATACTTAATAAAATGAAGCACTTACGTTTACACGAGTCTCGACGTTTTGTGGGCTTTATCAGAAGCAGTAACTCATACTCTAGCTAGTTGGTCAATTAGGTAGTTCCTTTGATAATCTATATACGCTCACATATGCGTCATTTCGGGTTATTTATTAAAGATAAACTTCGAATTTGGTTAGATTGTCGACGCTTTTCTTGTTTTATCCAAAGCATGAGCCTCTTCTAACAAAAACATTCTGGCCATCGTTATCGCTTTAAATTCACGTTATCGTAGGTATTCACATAACACAAACGCCTAAAAAGTAGTTTTTAACCACAAATTATATAGTTATTGTACTAATTTTTAACACTGCGACATACAAATATTATTTTATCACTGTTTTTATAGGATTTCTTATAATCTCACTCGTAAAATAGATGCTTTTTATTTGACACTTTGAATCGTGTTCGAGTGCGAAGTGACCGTCGAAGTGATGGCGGAATTACCTTACTGAATACCACTTCTTACGTCATCTCATACTTTATCTGTCAAAATCTCACTTACATTTAGTTCAACTCGCTGACACGCTCGCAAGGGCAGCGCTAGTGTAAGTTCGAACTATCAACCGAGTTTATAGAATGCCAATCAAGAAACTCACCGCGGATTCAGATTCGAATTTTAGAATGAGGTCTTACAGAATCACACTGCAGCTCTCACAAAGGATAAATTTTAAAATGTAACTAGATGCTATGAATCAAATTGTATATTTTTGAGAGAAATAAAATCATTATTACTATTACTGGTATAAAGTTAAAAAGGGGATGGGGAGAAATAAGAAGACATTTGTTACTTACACATCAAAGTTATTGCCAGTGATCTCCCCGGCGATCCATTGCACCTCAGTCATCGTGGCCTCTGACACTAGCTTGATGCTCGCGTTCTGCATCTTGCTTTGATGGAGATTAGCTTCCAGCTGTAGGAAAAAAAACATAACGCATGACACGTTGAATCTCAATACATTAGATATCATCAAGCTTGTATTCCTCAAATGGGTATGGCAAAGGTGTTGAGTACTAGTAAATATCAGTTGTTTTCATTACATAACATCACCCCTTGTTTCCCGAAGGGTTGGGCAGAAGTGTAGGTACATCTTTATATACACCCACATTTCGCCAGTTATGTTTAAGCCCCATGTAATAGGGGTCGAGCCTATTGCCATCAACCGGACACTAATCCAGACTCCGGGCTATTACTGAGAAATTCCTGTTGGAAAAGCCAACGAGGTAGTCGGAGTCCATAGCCCGCCCGATCTGGTAATCAAATCCAGGAGGACCCCGCGCACTTAAGTCACTCTTCTGTAGTTCAAAAATGTGCGTCATGTCATGTGTACCGCAAATAAACATATTTTCTTTCTTTTCTTTCTAAATATACATTTATCTCAAAAGTGCTAAGTATTTTATTAGTTCCCCTTACCTTGTAAAGTTGTACTTTTACAAAGTAAGGGGAACTGCTAAAATTAGAAGCAATTTAAACAAATCTTTGAATGAATAATACTATACCTGACAAAACTCCCATAGTCCTCTGAACGGCGGGGACTTGATGACCATGTTCTCCATCGTAGGGTCCACAGCCAGGTACAGGAAGTGACCTGTAACAACAAATGCAATCATGTCAAGATAATTGAGAGCAGTGATAGCCTAGTGTTGTGACCGTCAGACTACCAAGTCATTGATAGCCGAGTAGTGTGACCGTCAGACTGCCAAGTCATTGTTAGCCTAGTGTTGTGACCGTCAGACTACCAAGTCATTGATAGCCGAGTAGTGTGACCGTCAGACTGCCAAGTCATTGTTAGCCTAGTGGTGTGACCGTCAGACTACCAAGTCTAATGATGTGACCGTCAGAGTGCCAAGTCATTGTTAGCCTAGTGTTGTGACCGTCAGACTACCAAGTCTAATGGTGTGACCGTCAGAGTGCCAAGTCATTGTTAGCCTAGTGTTGTGACCGTCAGACTACCAAGTCTAATGGTGTGACCGTCAGACTACCAAGTCTAATGGTGTGACCGTCAGACTGCCAAGTCATTGTTAGCCTAGTGGTGTGACCGTCAGACTACCAAGTCTAATGGTGTGACCGTCAGACTGCCAAGTCATTGTTAGCCTAGTGTTGTGACCGTCAGACTACCAAGTCTAATGGTGTGACCGTCAGACTGCCAAGTCATTGTTAGCCTAGTGGTGTGACCGTCAGACTACCAAGTCTAATGGTGTGACCGTCAGACTGCCAAGTCATTGTTAGCCTAGTGTTGTGACTGTCAGACTACCAAGTCTAATGGTGTGACCGTCAGACTGCCAAGTCATTGTTAGCCTAGTGGTGTGACCGTCAGACTACCAAGTCTAATGGTGTGACCGTCAGACTGCCAAGTCATTGTTAGCCTAGTGTTGTGACCGTCAGACTACCAAGTCTAATGTTGTGACCGTCAGACTGCCAAGTCATTGTTAGCCTAGTGGTGTGACCGTCAGACTACCAAGTCTAATGGTGTGACCGTCAGACTGCCAAGTCATTGTTAGCCCAGTGTTGTGACCGTCAGACTACCAAGTCTAATGGTGTGACCGTCAGACTGCCAAGTCATTGTTAGCCTAGTGGTGTGACCGTCAGACTACCAAGTCTAATGGTGTGACCGTCAGACTGCCAAGTCATTGTTAGCCTAGTGTTGTGACCGTCAGACTACCAAGTCTAATGGTGTGACTGTCAGACTGCCAAGTCATTGTTAGCCTAGTGTTGTGACCGTCAGACTGCCAAGTCATTGTTAGCCTAGTGGTGTGACCGTCAGACTACCAAGTCTAATGGTGTGACCGTCAGACTGCCAAGTCATTGTTAGCCTAGTGTTGTGACCGTCAGACTACCAAGTCTAATGGTGTGACTGTCAGACTGCCAAGTCATTGTTAGCCTAGTGTTGTGACCGTCAGACTGCCAAGTCTAATGGTGTGACCGTCAGACTGCCAAGTCATTGTTAGCCTAGTGGTGTGACCGTCAGACTACCAAGTCTAATGGTGTGACCGTCAGACTACCAAGTCACATAAGCCTCGCAGCCAAGGCACGCATCTCTGATTTTTCGGATTCATGTGAGCAAGGAAAACATTGTGAGGAAACCTGGCATACCTGAGAGATATTTCTCAACGGCATGTGAAGCCAAGTCAGAGGCCCGTGGGCGGCTTTAAAACTCTGACACCAGGTTAGTAACCACTCGAAAAGAAGAAGAAGATGATAATTCAGTTAAAGGTAATAATATACCTAAGCATAACATGATTTACTTATAGGCTGGGACTGCCTTTATAGGCCCACAGACCGTACGACTTCTATAGATAGACACTAAAATAAGTCACAGTAGGTACTGCTTGAGTCGGGTTCAACTGTCTAGACAGCGTTCATCGGAAAGGCGTGGTCATATCAAACTGAACAACTTTCTCCGTGGGAAAACATCGTAATCGCAATAAAATTATCAGCGGTACATACCGCGGCCATACATTTGGGTCCAGTAGGTATTGAAGTTTTGTATGGGGCAGGTGGTAACTTTTTCGCGAATACGTTTTTGGTCCCATAGCGAAATTTGTTCAGTATTCCGTACCTACCACACCTTTCTAATACAGTCTGTATAAGCTATACAATTAGTAGTTTCAGGATTCAAACTGCGCACACTAAGCGCAAAAAATCAACCGACGAATAGGTACGAACTCTCATCATGTTCAATCAGCCTCTGTCCACTGCTGGACAATTAAAGAAAGAAAGAAAGAAAAATGCGTTTATTGGCATTACAAAAAAAAAAAAACACCTTAAAACTATAAAACAGAAAACAAATTATTATAATGCCAAAAGGGCCTCAGCTCAGCATAATGTCAGATGACAACACAAAGTGTACCACCTGACGCTGATTTTCAGCTGCAACCCACGAGTGCCATACGCTAGAAGCAATTGGACATACCGTATCTCTATCGCATGCCCTTTAAGACGCATATTATATAGGTATATGCCAGTGACCTTGAGTGGTTAGCTTGCGTGTTCTGTACTTAGCTCACGCAACGCGATGTATAGCCAGCCAGTAATAGAACTCACCTATCAAGGAGCGCTGTCCCAAATTAGACGCATTATAATTTATTATACATAAAACAAAAGGTTTTTTAATAAAATACGTATATTAAAAGATCAGTAATTTTATTATCTTTAAAATCGTGAAGATTTCAGAAAAATACGCTTGATAGATTTTGCGTGATTCTCAGTTTCTTATCCGCGTTAGACATAACTTTACAAATTAAGTTCACTATGTAATATAAATATAATTTAAAATATTCGTGTATGAAGTTATTAACAAAACACTCTCATTTAACAGAAGTATATTTTTTCCAAACCATTAACGCTACTCGTTTAGACGTGATCTTCAGTACTAAATAATTAAAAGTCGGTTATCGTCGCTCGATCCTTGGTGATTCTTATCCAGCTGCTGCCAGCCATTCTTCGAAGATCGCCACTCTATCTAGCCTGAGTGCATCCTACGCTACGTTTGCCAATTCGGGGCCCCTTCTCAGGAACACGTCTACTCCAACGCTCATAACATCTCAGCTCTCCAATCTTTACTCATACTTTATTTATTTGAACAATTTAATTAGCTTCATATCATATTATTTCTGTGTATTAAACGATGGAGATTGAACATTTTACGTTCAGCACGTGGGCGGGACTGGCAATGGTTGCGTGGGACCGAAATCATGCAGTGAAATGCGCAGAAGGCTTACATGGCTTTACCTACCAGATAAAGGTCATTTAGAAAAATAGGAATGGTCGTGCCACTGTGCGTAAGAATTGACATGCTGTTAAGTGTAGAAGGCTCGATTGAGATTGAGTGTAGAACATGCTGGTCCTACTCCATATGGCAATTTAGAATCTAAACAAAATCTAACTCACATTTACATGGACATTTTATGTCCAGGCAAATCACTGTCCATTCCAAGGTTGCCTGGAAGAGATCGCGGAAAGCGATAAGGCCGCCCATTGTATATTTTGTAGTGTTAATTTTGTTTTTTTTTGTTATTTGTTTTGTGGTGTACAATAAAGTATATATAAATAAATAAATAACTGGTTTGCTATTTTAATTGTATAATATTATTTTTTATAACATTGATATTACATTCTGTGATTACCTACTTGAACTCACATGCTGACTTATTAGTATTACTTGTTAAAATGTTACGAATGACGTATAATTATACAATGTTTGTAGATAAATATGTGAGTAGGTACCATGCATCTATCACATAATTAATTTATCTGTAATTCCTGAAATTTTCACTCTTATTACCTATCGTGGTATAGTAATCTTATTCTAGGTACATCGTCTTCACATATAATTTTATTAATCTATACTACTATTGTGTAATTGAAATAAATTATTTGACTTTGACTTAGAAACATTCACAGGTAATACAATATTACTGTGCCCTGGTGTCAAAAAGCTGAAAAGAGAGATGAGTGTCCGCACTGATTTACAAACAGTTTTTTTAAAAACTGTTGCAGTTTTTAAAATAAGAGCGAAGTAACACTATCTTTCCACTTCGTCATAGTTGCATATTTTGTATTTATTATTATATTCTACATTATAATTATTAGTATTTAATGTATACATTTTAATGATATATTTATCTTAGAAGTAGGTATGTATGTAAGTATATTCTCATAGTGTATGTTTATTTTTAAATTAGTGAATAGTTATGTTTTTATTTTATGTATTTTATTTTCTCTTCTACTCTTACACACATTGTCTACATCTATTTTTATCCACTTTCCTATCGCAGGTATGCTGGAAGAGATTTCCTTAAAAATAAGCATCACCTTTGTACACATTTTTCTGTTCCTTTTTATTTTCTTGTCTGTTTATATGTGTGTACTTACATAAACTGTTAAATAAATAAATAAACAAGTGAGTTCGCTTCCGAATATAAAATTATGTGCAGTCATGTGATTGAGATTCGTAGTGAATTTTACAGAATAGCTCTACTGAATGTATGTTAACTAATACACACACGGCATTGCCTGCTGCTGCGGTGCACGGCCAAACGGGTCAAGTGTCGTGTCTAATTTTCCCAATCAACTTTGAACCTTATGACTTAAGTAGTAATAAAGTTGAAAATCTATTAAAGTTTGAAGGATTGTAGTAGGTTAACGTGCTGGCGTCTGTACGTTAAGAGGGAACAGGGGCTGCGAGGAATTTGAAAAATAGGTATTTGAAGAAACTATTGTCGTCGCGCTGCGCCCGAAAAACCGAGTTAAACCCCGTAAAGTGCGATAGGGACAACTGCAGCTCAGACCGATTATATCACAAAAATTTTGACGAAAATGACGTTTGGCATTCTCCTTTTTTCTCCTCGAAAGCTAAGCCGATTTCATATTTTTTTTCATTAAAATTTTAAGAAAGAGTATGTCTAGGTTCCTATTATTTTCTTTTATGCTAAAAACTTTTCCGAATTAATCTGGTAGTCCTCTAATCACAGTGGTAAAAATGGGGCATTTTTGTAATTTTTGGAGGGTCATAGTTTCCTTACTTATTAATTGCTGAAAAAAAGGAAATGACAGGGACATGCCTATAGAGACCCTGATTTTATACAAAAAAAAAATTACAGGTCTAGAGGCAATATTCAGGAAGAAAAACGGGGAATACGTTTGTATGGAGAATCGCGGGCCCTGTTCCCTCTTAATGATATAAATGGTGCGGAGAGAGACGGATGCGACTCAGACGAACCGTAGTAAGTACTTAGTGCTAATGTGAAAATAAACTATAATAATGCGTGTATACACGACGTAAGTAAGAGGAATTATTGCAATACTGTGGTGTAATTATAAGATGCTGTCCAGCTAATGTGATTGAATTGACTTTACGTGCTTGTTTTATGGTGCTCGACTCGATTGAGTCGAAAAAGGACCTATAAATGGTGTAAAATAAGAACCTAATATTGTTCCACTGGATTTTCAACTTGTAGTGACAGATGGGCTATTATCAAAGCAACTCTTATAGACCATGTAGCTGATGGAAGTTATAAAATAAAAATGTAATTTATAATATTTGTAATACATTATGTTATCTAACGAAGGACGTTCCCATTAACCCGCAATATCATAGCCACATTAGGTAATAATATTACTGTGGCATAGCGTCCATACATGCTAAAAAATACATTTTATTTATTTATTTAAACTTTTCACACTTATAAAAAGTACAAAGGCGGACTTAATGCCTTAGGCATTCTCTACCAGTCAACCAAGGGTAGTGAAGAGATTTGATGGCAGGTGCTCTGTTTGATAGGAACAAAGAAAAATCATTTTTTTAAAATAAATAAATAATTATATTACACACACATACATACATATTTAATAAAATATATACCTATATTATATATATACATAATATATACAAATTCAAGGGAGAGGTGTTGAGATGACTCTACTCTATTTATTTTGATAAAAAACTCTGCAGTTTCCGCACATTACATTTCGTTACATTTTCTTATTTTTTATTAATAAAGTATTCAATTGATACGTAAAAGAAACACTGTACACGCGCACTATTACAGTGTACTATTTTTTTTTGTGGTTGTATTTTTTGCATGTATGAACGCTATCATAGCGGGTTAACGGGAACACCCTTCGTTAGTTAACATATTGTATATTTTTATTTTTCAGATAATGTTAATGTTACGGTTCCAATTAATTACCGCGGCGTTCAACACGCGTGTTAGTTTTGATGGCGATCGCGCATCCTTTGCAGTGGAACTTTTGTAATTATTCTGCACAGTTGTAGAAGGGACATCTGTCCGGTGGGCGGGAAAGCGATCAATTTAGTTAATAAAACATAAAGTGACTGCATTTGGCCTAATTGAAACATGATCGTGTTTGACAACGGGGGAAGGGAGTTTAGTCGGAGTGGAAAGTAAAAATAAAAACGTTTTATAAAATACGGTAGGTACCTACTGTATGTAGGTGCAAGTTGCTGATTATACAAATGTTTCGTGTTGGCGAGAATTTTTTATTTTTTAAACATATTGTAAGTGTTAAAAGTTGCATTTCACGCGCACGGTTAGGTTAGGTTAGAAGTGACCATCGCGGAAGTCGCAGTAGATCCCGTGATCCCCGGCGCAAGTGTGAGACGGAACACCGGGGTGGTTTTAGTCAGTAAGAGTCTGACAGACCCGTGTGCCCTCCCCAGGGCGGAGGACATCCATGAGGATTAATCCCCGTAACAAAAAAAAAAAGGAGTGAAGTGACCAACCGCGCGCGAGACGGGCAATCGAAGCGAGCGGTGCGTGCCGCGGCACAGGCGAGCGCTACTTCCAAGTTGGTCGCTTTTCATAAAATCATATTTGGAAATCGAATAAAAGTCCATCGACTTTTTTACGTGATGTTACTTTGTTTGATTTGTTGTACCTATGCCGCCGCCATGATGCACAACAAAAACAAAGCGACATCAACGCCTCTACCGGTGGATAATCTAACTATTTTACGATATAATCCCTAAATGCTTGGCCACATCATGAAGTAGTCAATGATCTGGCCAGACCACATCATGATGTGGCCAGAGCAGTGGTCCATTTATTATTTCATTAAATGCAAACATTTCATGAAATGGTCGAACACTTCATAAAATTATACGACAAAAACATACACACAATCATATAGGAATGGTTCGTGCCGATACGTGTGAAAAATAACGTGTAAAACAAAATTGCTTAGCCGCCCACTCACTGCGAGCTAAGCTATAATAAACACAGCCAGCTATTCCCAAAGGAAACAAAGAGGTTTACCTACAATGGACGCCCACATTTTGGCACGAGCATAAACTTAATAAATGAGTAGTATAAATAAATTGATGGAAATCCCAGGTTATGCAGCTGCATAATTATAATAGGGACGATGAAAATTTTTTTTTGTCCGTCTCGTTGATTATTAAAAAATATTGGACACATGTTTTTATTTTTTTACGTTTTTTTTTGTATTTTTTTTTCTCTTTTTAGTTGTAGTATCTACCCCACACAAATTCGAATACCACTACCTGCTATGTAAATAACAGTGACAGGAAGTTATTATAACATCATCCATATAGACCAGTGATTCCCAAAAAGTCCAGGTGGACCCTGAAAAGTAGGTTGGAGTCTCATTTCGTACGAAATGTATGGAAAAAGTTATTTGAGATTTTTGACTTTTCTAGTACACAAACCTCAGTTAGTCCGATAGAGTTTTTTGATCCTTATTAGAAACAGGATCGATTAGGTCCAAAATAGTTTTTGTGAAAACTGCCTGTTTTCTTGCTGACCGTACATTTTTTTCAAAATCTGTGACCGCAGATCAAATTGTCTCAGAAAGTTAAGGACAGTTTCCTAAGACCGTTTTACTGTATCTCAAAAATTCATTCTGTATACGACGGACGACCCGAACATAGATACATTAAAAAAACATCCGAATTGAAAATGTCCTTTTTTTAAGTCTGTTAAAAATATGATCCGCTACCGTAACAAATAGGTATGTATTTTAAGTACAGAATTATAATCATTTAAATCATCAATACAACGGTGCGCTTAGCACGTAGTCACAGGTATAAGTTTTATACTCTGCCTCCGAGATAATTGCGTAACACACATAATTATAATTAGAATTGATCGCAATGGGTTTCGTTCATTGCGTTATTTAAGTTGTTGAGCAGACGAATTTTTCAAAGCTATGAAGCTATGGATTAGCCATACGTATCCTTCAAAGTCTCGGATTTAGGGTACGGAATTGTACTGGTTGCCATAATTTGTCAAGGCATCCACAGGGTAGCCCGGTTAAGCAGCCGACAACCAGCTAAGACATTTTTGGCTATGGCATTTATGGCCTTTTTTTTCATTATTTACATATAAATTATATTTTTAAATATTTGAAAAAAAAAATAGTAGCCCACCGGTATCGGGAACAGGGTCCAAGCTACAGGGTCAGGGCTCCAGAGAGAGGAACCTCCTAAAAATGCTAGCCGTGTCCAGAAGTCCGCTTTCTGAATCAAGCCCTTAATCCAGCTACCCAACGAGAGTCTCCTCAGGTGTTGATCGAGGCTCTTGGCAATTAAGCCATTGGCAGATACGACTATCGGCACAATGGTCGCTGAGTCCACATCCCACATGTCGACAACCTCGCGAGCCAAGTCAAGATACTTAATTTGTTTATCTTTCTCGGCTTTCACGAGGTTCCCGTCATGCGGGACCGATAAGTCAATTTATTATTATATTATTTTGGTTTTTATATTTAATTTTCTCAGGTTAGTTCCTGGTATTTTCAGAATCTCACGGGTGTCCGGGTGAACCAAGGTGAGATTATTCTGAGAAGGTAAATTGCTCCGTACTGCAGTGAAATTATTATCTAAGTCTAGTTGTAAAAACATTCTTACTATGTGGCAAGTGTTTAATATGGCAGCTTTTTGTAGTGTTAAGTATGTGTATTTGGATAGATTGAGTGCATTAAAACTATATTATTAATCGTTTATTTCAGGCATTAGCACCCAAAAAATTAAAATTTAAAACTTATTCTAAAACAAACCAAAAGTTAAACTAAACAAACAAACATAAAAAATAAATAGTAAAGAAAAAATAACAATAAAACATCTTTTAAGGTTTCTGGCCGTAAAAGCAACGAAACCTTTATGATGTCACTTTTTTATTTCTACATTTATATCTGTAATTTTATGGTGTACATAATAAAGAGTATTCGATCTATTATAATTACTTATCTTTTTTGCCCGTCTGTCACAAAGGTTTTTATAAAGTTTCGTAGATTTCTCTAAAATTAATCTCCTTGGAGTTAAAATAAAGTGCTGTAAATGCTTTGTTCAACTCGTAGCTTAGCGTTTACCGCCCACTCTTACACTCTTAGAATAATGCAGTGCGTCTAATTGAAGTGGCAAGGGTTTAAAGCTATTATTAGATCGTCTCGTCGCTGCATCCCAAATAATTGCTTAGAAAATGGCGGAATCCGTGACGTGCTTTTAGTGCAGGGACGGACTTTTGTCTTGACTACCTACTTAATTTTATTTCAAGTCTACCATGTCCATACTACTACTACCATCTACTATTGAAATAAAATAAAGTAAATGTTTTTTATTTTATTTCTGTAAGTAGATATTGTAATAAGTAGGTACACTTTTACAAGATATTTTTTATTCGTTTATTAAAAGACATTGACAACACAAGACATAATTAAGGCGCTACCCCGAGCTAAGTGGCGCCCTCATTGAATAAAAAATCGTAGAATAGCATAGAAAAAAAAAAATTGAATCTTGGAGTTTGTTACAAAGAGGATAAAGTATTTTTACGTTGTTAAAACAGGACTCAACGTGCTTCGTATTCAAAGTAGAAAACAGCAAAAGAGTCAAAAACGGCCACTTTTGACACTTTTGACGCTCGGGGTAGCGCCTTAAGATGACTTGTAATTTGACGTATTCCTTTCAAGACGTGGTAGTGTGACCCATTTGTAACAATTAAGCACCCCATAAAGTCTAGTCGAAATTTCATGGGATTCGAGAATACCCAATTTTTATGTATTTTTGAAAATTTCCCAGAATTCTTCACTAAATATCACTTTTCTCCAAAACTCTCAAATTGAATGGCCTTCATTGATACTTCATTGAATACCTAATACTTTAACCAACCTCTCGATCGAACTTTATCACTAAAGCATAAGGTTCAAAGTTGACTGGGAAAATTTTACAGTTTCGGGTAGGTTGACCTGCTGGCGTCTGTACATGAACTTTGACACCAGATAACTCAAAATTTTACTAATGCTTTAAGCGTACCAATTACGGAGAAGACATCTTCATTTAAACAGCTATCTAACGAGGTGCACGAGTTAAAAAAATATATTAAGAGGTGCTGATGAAACAGTCGATATTGCTGGCAAAGGACCAATATACGAACTGCAGAAATAATAGGGGTTAAAGTATGAAATTGCCGTTTTATTGTAATAGGTACTTTGAATTGACATAGAACCTTCATAGTTTGAGATTTTTGAGTGAAACTTTTTTCAAAAGATACCTATGAAGTTCTTCTTTTAAAAAATGTGTAACATTCGATTATCGACTTTCAGTTGTTTTTTTTATTCAGCTTTGACAAGAGATGGATACTTCGAAAATTCGAGTTATTTTTGAATACGAGTTCCGACGCGGAACTAACGCCGCAGAAACAGCTCGCAATATCAATGTTGCGTTTGGAGAGGGGACTGCTAATGAACGCACCGTGCGATTTTGGTTTAATCTTTTTCTTGATGGAAACTTTGATTTGAAGAACGAACCACGTGGAAGACCGCCCACACAGGTGAATAACAATGAATTGCCAAACTACCCAGGAATTAGTGGCATGGTTTAACGTTACCTTACCAACAATATTGACTCATTTGCGTCAAATCAATAAAATAAAAAATATGAGAGATGATGGAGGAGCTCGTGGCTAAGTAGTAACTGCCGCACGGGTCGATCTGTCAGGTTAAGCTACGCTTGCCGGGGTTGGTCTGTGGATGGGTGACCATCTTTACATACCGAGACTCCTCCGTGCCTCGGAAAGCACGTTAAGACGTTGGTCCCGGTTTTCATTCGTGGATCTTTGACAGTCGTTACGGGTCGTCAGAAGCCCGAAAGTCTGACAACCAGTCTTACCAAGGGGTATCGCCGACCCCAATATAGTTGGGAAAAGGCTAGGCAGATTGATGAGAGATGGTGGAAGCCGATCTGGTCAAGCAATAACGGCAGATGTCTACTGTACCGAACTCCGAACAATGATCGCAAAACTAACAGTGATCCAGCCCCGACTCATGAATCGATCTTCACCATTGTTGCTCCATGATAACGCGAGACCTCATACAACACGAGAAACCGTTTTAACTCTACAGGAACTGCAATTAGAAACCATTCGTCACCCTCCGTATTCGCCAGACCTTGCTCCAACGGACTACCATTTTTTTCGTGATTTGGACAATTTAATTTCTACGTGATAAAAAGTTTTCTTCTCAGGAGGCAGTACAAAATGCTTTCACACGGTTTGTCGAATCTAGATCACCAGAGTTCTATCACAAAGGCATAAATGACCTTCCTATTAGATGGCAGCAATGTATAAAATTATCGAGGAATTACGTAACACATTATCAGTAACAATGGCGTTCATTTTGACAGTTCTACAACATTCATAGCGTTCTTTACGTTGTTGAGCAGAGATATTTTTCAAGCATACGAAGCATTGATTTGACAATATCCTTCAAAATCATTCAGATTGTGATGAAAGTGTGTACAATAGTGCACCCTAATTACGTACATTTAGGGTGCTGCTATACAAAGAGGAAATGACAAGCCCCTGGGCCCAAGCCCCTTCGTAGTTTCTCAATTGATCAGCAACCCAACTTCCACTCACGTGTCTGTACCACGGACCTCTAACCAAAACGTTCACTACGGTCAGTCGGGCTGTCCAAATTGCAGCTTTATAGGCCATTTCCTTTTAAAACAGTCACCGACGTGTCTGTTATTTAAGACGCAGATATATGCCAGTGACCTTGATTGACTTGCGTGTTCTGTACTGAGCTCACGCAACACGTCGTACGTCCAGCCAGTAATAGAGGACTCGCCCATCAAAGAGCGCTGTCTCAAATTAGACGCTTTATTAATTTATTATACATAAAACACGTATACTAAAAGATCAATAATTAAATTATCTTTAAAATGGTGAAGGTTTCAGAAAAATACGCTTGATAGATTTTGTGTGATTCTCAGTTTTTATCCGCGTTAGACATAACTTTACAAATTAATTTCACTGTGTAAAATAAACATAATCTAAAATACTTCTATATTAAGTTAATAAGAAAATGCTCTAATTTAACATATATTTTTTCCAAATCATTAACACTACTCGTTTAGACGTGATCTTCGGTGTAAAATCATTAAAAGTCGGTTATCGTCGCCTTAAGCGTGTTTATTTACGAAGTTCAAGGCGTCTACTTTACTTATATACGAGTATACTCGTATTTACCTATATAATATCACTACTTAATAAAAAACAAAGCCCCCCGGGAACGCGATAAACTCAAAAACTACCGAACGGATTTTCATACGGTTTCCGCAATGGACGGAGTGATTCATGAGGAACGTTTAGGTGTAAAATTCATTACGTTTTTTTTTGTAAATGATTGTTGAATATCTCGGAAACAATCATGCTGACTGGGAGCTTTACTAGCTAGCGCCGCGTAAACCAATAGAGTTACCTATATGAAAAAAAATTACCTATTACAGAAGTAATACATTGTTTACCTGCATTAACACATAAGGGTACTTTCAATCCCGGTAGTAGGTAAGTTCTCCTTCCCGTGGGATATTTTCCGACATCCACGCGGAAAGTCGCTCTTCGTGTCTGTCACACAACGCACTCTTTCTAATATTGATGAGGTTTTCATAATTATTCAGAGGATTTTGTTCCGGAAGGTTTGTAGGAAGGCTTGTGTATATTACTTTAATGTTTAACTCAGATGTAGCAGGGAAATCTCGATGTTTTGACATGTCGCCATTGCTGCACCCGTGCAAAACGGGGGTGGGTCTAGTCTACACTTCTAAAAGATTTGTATTTTTGTTTGTACTGAATAAACTCAAAAACTACTGAACCAATTAAAAATATCACCAGTAGAATGCTATATAATCATTGAGTAACATAAATATCAAGCGGGCGAAGCCGCTGGCGGAATCTTAATAGGTTAAAATAAGAATAGATGTTAGACATAGCACACATTTTTGAAAATGTTGGAATTACTACCATTCATTGAACCTGCCTCGTTGGTCTAGTGATCGCAAGCACTACTGCTGAGCGTGTGGGATTTGAGACCCAGTTTATTGGCTATTGCGAATTTCTCTGTTGCAGTCCGGATAATGGATGTATGCCCTTGCCAATCTTGCCAGGTTGTTGGCATTAGCTTTGCCCCTTATTACATGGGACTTAAACATAACTGGCGAAATGTGGGTGTAACCTTTACCTTGGAATACATTTAAGTATTTGATTTGTGCAGACATAATATTTTGTCTGGTTTTCCAAATGTATAGGAAAATGTGTCAAAAATATAATTCTATAATTACCGCCAGACGTGTCGTCATCACTTCATCAGTCACGTCGCCTTGAGAGAAATACGAAAACAGGATGAGATAACTGTTTGTATTGCCGGTCCAATTTAGAGGTTAAATTGTATTCCTCTAAAACACTGGCAGGCTATAAGTTAATATTGTTAAATCGCATAAAATACTGGCAGGCTATAAGTTAATATTGTTAAATCGCATAAAATACTGGCAGGCTATAAGTTAATATTGTTAAATCGCATAAAATACTGGCAGGCTATATGTTAATATTGTTAAATCGCATAAAATAAGGATAAGGAGCACTGGTGGCCCACTGAGAACGGCCCCCACTCACGAGTTGTTGTAGGTAAAAGGCCAAGCAGGCAGTTTACTTTGTGTAAATATTTTCATCGCCACTGCTCTCAAAACGGTGAGGGAAAACATCGTGAGGAAACCACGTCCTAGAACCAAAAATTCGAAGACATCTACCAACCCGCACTGGGTCCGCGTGGTAGATTACAGCCCACTCCTTTTCGAATAGGAGGCCTCTGTCTTAGCAGTGGGGACATAAGGGTGATTATGCTCATTCTTATGCATAAAATAAGCACAGTGTTAGTATTTCGGGACTAAAACATGTCCAGATTACCTATCTAGCAAAACACAATCTAAGCATCTAGGTACATAATTATAGGATAAGTTGAACCTAATATCCATGGGCCCAAGTCAACTATTTTTATAAATTCGTCATTCCAACACGATCCCATTGTCATTTTGCTAAAAGTTCGTAATCTGCTAAATTCATAATGTTCGATCATTGGTTGATCATTGTATTCCACAAACACGATACTCGTAACGAATTAAAAGAAATGACTGCACAATGACGTTCTCATGGTAGGTCACTGATCACAGGAACTGTCAAAATTTTAGCAGATTACCGCTTATGTCAGTCATTAATTTTTCATTATGTACGAGATTACCAATAGATGCCATTTCTTTCAATGGAATGTCTAAAGTGGCTGACCATTGGATAGTCCTAATGACGCCAATGTAAGTAGATTACCAAACTTGTCAAAATCAACAATTATGAAATCAATGATAGACCATTCTGACACTATTGTAATAGCAGACTTGAGGCCCAGGTATCATTTTTTTTTTTTTGTTTGGCCTATAATATCCTAACAGTTAACACTGGTTAGTGTCTGACTCTGCGGGTCAAACAAATACTTCTAGTACCACCTTCAGCACCACAAATCGCTAATGCTCGGTTCCTATCAACAAAAACGAACCGTTTTCCTTATCAATGTTTTATTGCCAAACAGGGCATTCGTAGGCTAAATTTACTTGTGAGAGCCACTTCCATATGGGAGGGACTACTATACCAAGCTATGAGGTCTTTGCTTCATTATTGGTAAAGATACAAAAGTCTTAATTTTTACCAATAATGGTCCATTAATTATAGGAATCGGTCATAAGTAAATGTTATTAATACATCATTCAGTCTCTGAAATCTTCAAACGATTGACAGAAATAGAACTATATCAACAACAAGGCAACGTCAAGGCGTTCGTCGTGCGAGTACCGAACTGTTATCTGCCCCTCGTCATGGAAGAAGACTTTTGGCCGCAGGACGTGGTGTTCCGTCGCTTCCGCGGACAATTTCCACAGGACAGCACAAAGTCAAGCTAGTGCAAAGTGCTATAACATAGTCTAAGCCTTATTTATTAACACAAGTTTTGTGTTATATTAGAATATATCTTGCCGGCTCTTCTCTATAGGAAACGACCAATTTATTGGAACCGTGCACCTAGCTTCTGACGTTTCATAAGTGCCCATATATGTTTATGAAATAAAATATTTTGAATTTTGATTTTTTTTCGATGGGCCTGTGTCGCCTGAAATAAATGTTATTATTATTGTTATTTTATTTAAATTTACATAACTTCACGCCTGTATTTTCGCGAAGGGTTAGACAGAGGTGTAGTGTATCTATAGCACACCAACATTTCGCCAGTTATGTTTAACTCCCATGTAATAGGAGGCGAATCCTATTGCCATCAACCGGGTACGAATCCAGACTCTGGGCTGCTACTGAGAAATTCCAGATTTCCACTTAGCCTGATCCGGGAATCGAACTCAGGACCTCATGCTCAGATGTAACACTTGCAACCACTATACCAACGAGGCAGTCCTTAATATTGTTTAAATTTGTGCCACGAAACTCTAAAGGCTCGTGCAGACCAGCGCGACGCGACGGCACGACGTGACTCGACAATACAATTTCTAATAAAACTTCATAGCCGGTGTCGCGTCGCGCTAGTCTGAACGAAGCTTAAGAAAATAATTTCTAAGAAAACTTAATGGAAATTGTTCTACCAGAATCGCGTCGCACACTCGCACCGTCGTGTCGCGCCTGCCTGTGAGACCCTTTAAATGCATTTGATCGTGGTGCCAGTGGGCCTCAGGAATAACATAATTATTATCGACTTCAAGTACGTCCCTGTGGATATAATTAAATGCACATAACAAAGAGACGCTAAAAATATCGCGCGCTTAGATGCAAACGTAAGTCAAGTCTGTCTACTTAGAATAAGCTGTTAATTCTCTTTATGAAATGGGCTGGCTGAAAACACATGCATACATTCCATACTTAGTATTACCTACTCGTATAAATGTGTCTGTTTGTTACCGGTTGAACGCGACACATGACATAGGCAAAATATACTTAATTGGCACGGAAAGATCGGATCTTATACAGTTTTTAAAATTATTTGTATATCTACTTTAAGTATCCTCAATTTCTTCACCTACGCCACCTTATAAAACTGAGTTTCAAACTAACTGTAAACTACAAAAAAAAAAAAAATTTCATGGCTAAAGAATTATGATGTGATTACTAAATTAATAAATGCCGTCAAGTACAGACGCCAGCATTCAACCTACTATAATCTGACAATTTTTTAAAATACATTTTCAACTTTATCACTAAAGTGTAAGGTTCAAAGTTGATTGGGAAAATTTGACAGTTTCGGGTAGGTTGACCTGCTGGCGTCTGCACATTTAGTTCTGTGGGCCTAGCACGTATCTACGCGTGGAGCAACCATAAGGTAATCCCAACCGTTTTTTAAATTTAAAATATACGTTTCACACATAATATTTCCTTAGTTTTAAGATTCATATCTGATCTATGGGTGATACTAATTGGGCTTGTCACAAAATTTTTAACAAAAATTATATAGCATCTATTGTATTTGCGATGCAAATATCGTTTGTATTTACGTTACGTTTACGTCGCGCGTTCATGCTCTGCTCTGAAAAACATCGGCTGAAAATAGGACACACACATAACTGTCACGGCATTTAACCTTTATCTTTTATATAACGTTGTCATGCCTGTCCATTTCATTTATTACATACAAATATCCCATAGACAAAAGCACTTTCAGTTTTTCCCAAATTTTCCAATTTTCCCGGCAACTTTTCAAATTTTTCGGTCTGTAAGAACCTGTACTCTAAATGCGTAACACACGATCAATCACAATCTGAATCATTTTGAAGGACATTGCTAATCCATTGCTTCAATGTTAGAAAATGAACGTCTGCTCAACAAAGTAAATAACGCAATGAATGTTGTTGATGTATCAAAATGAAACAGATTGTGATTGGGGTGCTGGTTCGGACTATTACGAACATTTTGAAACTAAAAATAGCCAAATCGGTCCAACCGTTCTCAAGTGATACGCTTACCAACGAACAGCTTTTAATTTGTATTTATATTGTTAAATATATAGATGTTGTATCTATTCCAAATCCGTGCCTGTCAGTATTTAAATACACATTACAAAGGGAAGCTAAGAATATCCGACGTTTACATGTTTCGTAATTTAGCAGTCTACCAAGACTTGGAAATCTTTTTGTTGTAAGAGGGTAAGCAGAAGGGTGGATATTTTGATGGCAAAACAAGTATAACATCACGTCGAAGTTGTACAGATGGAGAGACAGTAATCTACAAAGTAATGAATTTTGCTCATTTTGGAAGGGAACAAAAAACCACATTAACGATAATCCACATTTTATATATATTTTTATATCAATCGTATCGTGTTGCCAGCCCGATTCAAACTTAATGTTTGAAGGCGGCTCGGAACATGAGGCGAGTCGCTGCGCAATAACGAATTCATGGGTCAGCGGGAGTGAGGGGTGGAGTATTGCGCAGCGAGTAGCTAACTTCCAAGCCGCGAGGGAACAGGGCCTGCGAGGACTTTGAAAAATAGGTATTTGAAGAAACTATTGCCGTCGTGTTATCTCAAGTCTGCCCCCGTAGAGTGCGATAGGGACAGCTGCAGCTCGGACCGATTATAATATATCACAATAAAAAATTACGAGATCGACGTTTCGTATTCCCCTTTTTTCTCCTTGAAAACTGAGCCGATTCAATTATTTTTTACATTAAAATTTTAAGAAAGAGTATGTCTAGGTTCCTGTCTTTTTCAACCGACTTCAAAAAGGAGGAGGTTCTCAATTCGGTTGTATGTTTTTTTTTTTTTTTTTGTATGTTTGTTACGCGATTACTCCGCCAATTATGAATTGATTTTGATGATTCTTTTTTTGTTTGGTAGGGCATACTTCAGAAGTGGTCCCATATAGATTTGGTCAAGATCTGATGCGGGGTTTTTGAGTTAGCATCAATAATACTTATTTTTCCCATCTAGTATATGTGGACGATATTATAATAGTTCCTGTCACTGTAATTTACATAGCAGGTAATGGGTATTCAAATTTTTGTGGGGGTTTTGTGTAGGTACCACAACTAAAATGTGAAAAATAAAAACTTTTTCACAAAAAATGAAACCGACTTCCAAAAAAAACACTACAAAGTGAAAAATAACTTTGATTTCGGAAGTCGGTGGCAAAAAAACGAAAATAAAACCCCAAAGACACCGACTTCCGAAATCAAAGTTATTTTTCACTTTGTAGTGTTTTTTTTGGAAGTCGGTTTCATTTTTTGTGAAAAAGTTTTTCTTTTATGTTAAAAACTTCTTGCATTCGTCTGGTAGTCCTCTAATCACGGCGGTAAAAATTGGGCATTTTTGTAATTTTTGGAGGGTCATATTTTCTTTACCAGTAAGTTGGTGAAAAAAAAGAAATAACAGGGACGTGTCTACAGCAGACCTTGATTTTATGAAGAAGAAAAAAAGATTGCTCCAGAGGCACTATTCGGGAAGAAAAAAGGGGAATTGCACATTTGTATGGAGAATCGCAAGCCCTGTTCCATCTTTAAGTTTGAATCGAACTATACCCAGTAACTGCATGGGTTATGGAAGTCAGATATACTTATTGGTAGTGGGGTAATTACGTTACACACACAGTAGCACTGGCTTTCATTTTGATAGTTCAACAACATTCATTGCGTTATTTACGTTGTTGAGCAAACATATTTTTCGAACATATGAAGCAATGGTTTAGCAATATCCTTCAAATCATTCAGATTGTGATTAAAAGGGTTTTTACGCAAGCAGGGTGCATCTGCAGCCGGTGAAAATAAAATGATTTAAATTTATTGAGGGTCAGTTCTTTATCATGTCTTGGCAGTTTTTGTAAAAACTTATTCTTTGGCACTTCAATAATCAATATAGTCTTTATTTGTAAACATAGGTTCCAAAAGTGTGCAAGATTTTACAATTGTTATAATTATAGTTTCTCTATGTTTTGCCATTTGGCGTACAAATAAATACTTAAATTGAATTACATTTTTTTAGAGCCTAGTCCTGGGCCTCAAGTCTGCTATTACGATAGTGTCAGAATGGTCTATCATTGATTTCATAATTGTTGATTTTGACAAGTTTGGTAATCTACTAACATTTGGCATCATTATGACTTTCCAATGGTTAGCCACTGACACTCCATTGAAAGAAATGGAATCTATTGGTAATCTCGTATATAATGAAAAATGAATGACTGACGTAGGCGGTAATCTGCTAAAATTTTGACAGTTCCTTTGATCAGTGACCGTACCATGAGAACGTCATTGTGCAGTCATTTCTTTTAATTCGTTACGAGTATCGTGTTTGTGGAATACAATGATCAACCGTTTAAAACTAAAGTAAAATCCAACCTTTGTTCAAAGGCATACTATTCTATCAACGACTACTTAAATGATAAGAATAGTTGGTCGCTGTGATTGGCTCAAGACAATGTTTATGTTCTTTCTCCAGAATTAGCCTACCTACTGACAGGTTATATAAGCTTAGGTAAATTGTTCATTTTATTTGACTTTATAAGTCAATTTATTTTAATTTTATTAATTTTTTGTTGACATAATCTACTCATTAGAATGATTTTCATGAGTTGTATTGCAATATGTGGTTAGCTAGCGACCTCGACAAATTGATCATATAATTATTTTTTTTCCTGAAAAACCGGCAGCAAGTTCGTCATGCTCCCTTAGATGTCACTGCTTGCGGTAGCGTCGGGGGTCGGGTTGCCTCCTTCCCTCAAATATGGCGAGGGGGGTAATGGCTGATCTTTGCGTTAAGCTCGTGAACGGGTGCTGCTTGTGGTGACTGGTCGTCTTGCTGATCATGGTTTTGTTATTGTTATTAGTAATTGACTGTTTTTTTTATTTTACCTCGATGGTCCTAGTTTATCAATTATAACTTCTAGTTACAGCTATATGTAAGCGCGCACGCGCTTTATGCCTGGAGGCTTTATTTCCTTTTTTAGATATTGTTTACGTTTAGTTATTTTTATTTCTGCTTGAGTATAGATCTCGATGTTTTTGGTTGGTATATTGGCGTGTGCTAGCTGTCATATGGCTATTAATTTATAATTTAATGTTTTGTGTTGCGTTATGTAAATTATTTTGCATAAGTACTTATTGTATAGAATCAAGTTTTTCTAACTGAACAGACAGCTGTGCTGCTGGGGAGTTTGTTGCGCCACTTCTTCTTCCCAGCGAAAGCACTAGGAAGTGGTGAAGGTGGGCGTTTTGTGGGACTGTCTTATGTAACTTTGACGTTCGAAAAGTGCTGATTCTCAGCCTAATTTGAATAAATGACATTTGAATTTGAATTTGAACCAATGATCGACCATTATGAATTTAGCAGATTACGAACTTTTAGCAAAATGACAATGGGATCGTGTTGGAATGACGAATTTATAAAAATAGCAGACTTGGGCCCCTGCTAGTTAGTTACGCAACACATTTTCGTAAACGATTACGATAAATTAAACAGTTTAACAACATTCATTGCGTTATTTAAGTTGTTGAGCAAATTTTTTTTCGAATTAGAAGCAATGGATTAGCAATTTGTTTCAAAACTATTCAAATTCCGATTGATCGTATATTACGTAATTAGGGTACTGGGCACAATAAATAAATCTTTGTTTCTAGTATTCATGCTAAGAATGTCGCTGGGTTTAGAATATAGATTAATATTCTTTTTTACATAAATCAGGTTCTCACATACATATTGACACGTGATTGTCATAATGTTTATTACCTTTAATTTATCCCTCAGTGAATGCCTACAACTTAGGTTATAAATTGCTCGAATTGCTCGTTTCTGCAGAACAAAAATAGCCTGAATTTCGGCTGCATTTCCCCACAACAAAATGCCGTACGACATTACACTATGATAATAATTTAAATATACTAATCGAGCTGTTTCTACATCAGTCAAATGACGGATTTTATACACCGCGTAGGCTGCAGAGTTTAGCCGATTTATGTGGTCCACAAGATCCAATTATGCCCTATTTACTAGTACAATGGTTTTCACCTTCTTAACGTTAGGTGTCAGAAATCAAATAAATTTAGTCTTTTTCTCGTTTAAAAGTTAATTATTAACACTAAACCAATGCACTATTTTAGAGAGAGCATTATTATTTACATCGTCAGTAACTGTCTGTTGTCGCTTAAGCTTAAATATAAGTCATGTGTCATCTGCAAATAACAATATTTCATGACTGTTCTATAAAAAGCATGGTCATTAATATATACGAGAAATAAAAAAGGGCAAAGAATTGAGCCCTACGGAACTCCCATAATAGTGACAACAGAACCTGGGGATCGCAATTTCCTGACCAATGCATCATGAGAAACACAATCTAAAGCCTTAAATAAGTCACAAAATTACCTAAGGCATCATGTGACTTCTCCCAGGCCTCAAAACTATGTGCAAGAAGCTCAACACCAACGTCGGAAGTCGAGCGTCCCCTTGTGAAACACACAACATTTACAATTTAACGCATTATTTTTCGATAGTTTATAGTCTGTCCATGGGAAACCGAAAAATTGTGAAATAGCATGAAACTTTCTTGCGACGTAACGCTTGCGCTAATACTAAATAGCCTGCCTAGCTGCGAGCAGCTTGGAAGTAGCACGGTCACAGTTCTAACCTAACCCATTTTACCTAGTTCAGGTTCAGGTTAGGTACAGGTTACCTACGTTTTCTGATCCATTTGTTAACATTTTCATCAAATACTTCTGGAACAGGCTGTAAGCTAATCTCTGCTATAGTAAGGCAAAAAAGCTCTTCTCAAATAGAGACAAACGGTTCACCTTGCGTCTTGATGAATTTCGATCTTCATACATTAAATGCCACGATGTGATTCTCATCGTAAATCAATGTTGAAATGTCTCGTAAAATGCGATAGTCTTGGCGGCACCCATTCTTTAAACACAGACATATCCCTTGTTTTGTCTATTTGTGGGCTAGCCACAACAAAGAGCATTGCTATAGCTCGTTTATTCCCGGTCGTCCCCACCTTGTCGTCCTCACTGGGTACTAATAGGAAAAAAACGTTTCGTTCCTTCCCAGTGGTGACGATTGGAACTTTTTTCCCACTCGTTGCGCTAGACCGAGAGTCAAAATGCAGTAATGGGGATTTCAATAAGAGATTTCACGGATTGTTAAAATATTTTAATTACGACTTTCTGACCAAGAGTAAACAATGCTTTTGATTAATTTTGGACGACGAGGTGGGGACGATCGGGAATAAACGAGGTTTATTTCGAAGTAAATGTTGCGTGCGAGTTCACTGGCATCCTAAGAAAACTACTACAAGTACCTGGATAAGAAATATCACATAACATTACGCCTGTATTCCCCGAAGGGTTAGGCAGAGGTGTACCTATAATACACCCATATTTCGCTATTTATGTTTAAGTCCCATGTAATAGGGGGCAAGTCTAATGAAGTATCATTGATCGAAGATCATAAGTCTGGCTCTGAACAAATGTCGATGAGTGAGATAATTAATCATTAACTGTAACCTTTCAAAGTTTTCCAAGGTTAACTTGTTAATAAGTAAGATGCCTTCATCATATTATTATCCGCCGATATGTTGATGATGAAGGCATCCTACCTCTTGGCAAGTTAATTTTAGGAAGCGTTGTGGAGTGAAAGAAGATGGGAGTTGATGGATTAAAAAGGGTGTATTGAGACAGTTAGGACACACAGAAAGGATTGGCTCTCATAAGAAATCTTTGTCGTTATAGTATTGATATTTTGCTCTATTTAAAAAATAAATAAAATATAAAACTTTGTAGGAATTTCTCCTGTATTGTGGGTGCGTTTACAAACATTTAAACTCACATACACAACAGCCAGACCCAGAACAACTAATTGTAGATCATACAAATATTTCTTCCGTGCGGGGATTGAACCCGTGAAAGACAGCGTAGCAGTCATGTCGTCAAAATGTTTGTAAACTCTTTTGTATTCTATTGACTAATGAGTTAGCCGACCACTATGTTAATCCATCCAAGACATGTTCTTTCTATCTGTCTCAAAATTGTACCTATATCCAAATCCGTTCAGTCGTTCCAATCGTGACATCTTGAAATCTGAACTCACAGAGTCAATAATCGTTTAGTTTCAAAGATCGTTTTCTTCATCATTAATGCTCGGTTCCTACAAACAAGAACGAATCGTTCTTATCACCAATGTAACATTTTTTATTGCAAAACTGTACATACATATAATAGATTCGTAAGCTTATTTTACCTGTAATAGCTACTTCCTTATGGGAGGGTCACAATTTAAGTCTTTGCTTCATTATTAGTAACGATTCAAGAGTTAATTTTAACCGATAACGGTCCGAAAATTATAGGAATCGGCCAATAGTCTTTCGACCTATTTTCATCTAATGTTGGGTACGGTCACTAAGGAGAGAAGGTCCTTGAGAGAAGGTCCTTGCGCTCTGAGTCGGTTATACCTACTGTACCTACAAATCTCATCCTGAAAACTTAGGTGAAGTGAACTCTCATTCCACCATGCTAAGGATTCACACTATTAGAAATAAATAAAACTATTTTATTTGGGACGCGCACAGAAAATACAAACCGTTAACAAAATGAGCATATAAAACTAACAAAATTAACAATTTTTTCAAAAATAATAAATAATGACCTGTGCGAGGACAAAAAGGCTCCTATCTCAGCATAATGCTGCGCTATTTAAAAACAAAAATAACCGGCCAAGTGCGTGTCGAACCACGCACAAGGGTTCCGTAGTTGGGATGAATTTATCGCAAGAACAAACTTAACTTTGTAGTTGAAAAAACATGTTCTCCCATACATTCCGTATCGGAGAACATGTTTTTTCCACCGCAAATGTAAGTTGGTCAAATATAACTCGTTAACTTGTAAAGCCTACTTAGCTGTGATAGTTTTCCTTTAAATTTCGTTATATATATAGGTACTACTGCCATGACATTTGAATTTCTAACTACAACCGTTTAGTTGGTAGAGGGGGGGGACACTTGACTCTAACGAAAATTGGTACTTTAAAGCTTGATAAGTCACGAACGGTTTACTTAATCAAAAAACGGTCTTCCCAACCTATCCAACGTGAAAGACCTATCCAACGATATCCCACACTATGGGAAGGACGAAAAAAAAAATATCATCCCCACTTTACATGTAGGGGAGGTACCCTAAATAATTGTTTTTTTCATAATTTTATTTTATCACTTTTTTGGCGTCATTCTAGTACCAATCGTTTTTGAGCTGAACCGCGGACAGACAGACAGACGGACGTGGCGAAACTATAAGGGTTCCTTGATGACTACGGAACCCTAAAAACCGCAGCGCTGGTAAGTATTCTGATAGGTCCGGATCCCGATTGACCTATTGACAGTTCACTTCAAAGTTTTCTCGGTGAGATGTTTACAGAATTATATCGGCTGATCTATATTTTTCCGAGTGATACAGTTTATTTGGTCTTAGTATAGTTCAGTTTAGTTTGGTTGGTAGGTATATTGGCGTGTGCTAGCTGTCATATGGCTATTAATTTATAATTTAAATTATGTTTTGCGTAATGTAAATTATCTTGCATAAACTATTATATAGAATCATTTTTTTCTAACTGAACAGACAGCTGTGCTGCTGGGGAGTTTGTTGCGCCACTTCTTCTTCCCAGCAAAAGCACTAGGAAGTGGTGAAGGGTGGGCGTTTTGGGGGACTGTCTTATGTAATTTTGACGTTCGAAAAGTGCTGATTCTCAGCCTGGTTTTAATAAATGACATTTGAATTTGAATTTTGAATTTACGGAGGAGCTCGTGGCTAAACATTAACAGCCGCACGGGTCAATCAATCAGTATCATTAAATCGTTAGTACCGGCTGTTATTCGTGGATCTTTATCAGTCGTTACGAGTCGTCAGAAGCCCGAAAGTCTGACAACCAGTCTTACCAAGAGATATCGTATTACCCCGTTACTGGGTTGTAGAGGTTAGATAGGCTGTCGCTCCATGTAAAATACCAGTACCGTAGAGGCGGGTTACTTTGACCCTAGGGCATAACTTTGGCCCAAATTGAGAAAATGTTTGAACTGCCCACCGTGTCGCGACCACACAACTAAACGTCGTAGTTCCTTCGGTAACTAATAGATGGCAATAGGAGACGCATTCTTGTGTAACTGTTTTACCGACTCATGTGTACGTCGCTACATGTTCGCGCCATTTGAAGTTTTGACACTAACACCGGCGTTTTTTTCTGCTGCAAACTTTGATGTGTAATGCTGTATTTTGGTAAGTTTTCCAATTGGATTGTTATTTATTTTCTTAGGCATGTATGTAGGAGTATGGCAATTGTTTTTTAAATACCATTTAGTTATGTTTTGAGACTTAAATTACAGATCTAGAAAATCGGTATACATTGACCGCCTTTTCGGGTAACTTTGGACCTGCGGGCCAAAGTAGCCCTGCGAAGTTTATTAGCGAAGAACTTTACATTTTTGATCAATTCGTTACAGAACTAAATTAAAGAGCTACATTCCTGATGCCATCCGTGTACAGACGAAAGCCTGGCAGTCGTCGATATGTCGACTACACCCAGGCAGATTTAAAAAAATGTCTGGATGCAATCCAATCAAAAGTGCTCACACAAAGAGCGGCTGCAGAGTTGTTTAACATTCCTCGCAGCACTTTGAAAAACAAATTAACCCGGAAGCACCCTAACAAACCAGGTAAACCTACTATATTTACTGAAGAGGAAGAAAAGGCGTTTGAAGCTCACATAACAGCGCTTTCGGAATATGGGTTTCCTCTGACAGCATTCGACCTAAAAATTATAATAAAAAATTACCTTGCATCCCAGGGAAGAGTTGTGAAATTTTTTAAGGACAACATTCCTGGTAAAGACTGGTTGGCTTCTTTTCTTTCACGACATCAATCTCTTTCACGGCGACTTGCTAACAATATTAAAAGAGTTCGAGCTCAAGTGTCGGAAGAAGTTATTTCCAATTTTATAGAAAACATCGACAAAGAACTAGAAAGCGTTCCACCCGAAAACATATTCAACTACGATGAAAGCAACCTTTGTGATGACCCAGGAAAAAAGACTATATTATGCAGAAGAGGAACAAAATATCCTGAAACAATAATAAACGCTACAAAAGTTAATTTTACTGTCATGTTCTGTGGCAACGCCGCTGGGGAAGTAGTTCCACCGTTCGTCGTTTATAAGTCGGATCATCTCTGGTCAACTTGGACTGAAAATGGTCCCGAAGGCGCTCGATACAATAGAACAAAGAGCGGATGGATGGACAGCGCAACATTTGAAGACTGGTTTCTCAATCATCTTATGCCAGTTCTTAAGAAGAAAAATGGAAGAAAAGTGGTGATTGGAGACAACCTTGCTTCACATATTAACAAAACAGTTTTGAAGGAGTGTGAGAAGCATAATGTTAGTTTTATTTGCTTGCCACCCAACGCAACACATATACTTCAGCCCCTAGACGTTGCATATTTTCGACCTTTGAAGTGCAAGTGGCGGCAAGTATTACTTCAATGGAAGAACAGTCAACTGGGTAGGAAACTGTCGACTACACCTAAGGATCAGTTTCCACGACTATTAAAAACCGCTTTGGATTCTTTGACCGAGACCAAGGCGAATTTGATTGCTGGTTTCAGAAAGACAGGCATACACCCCGTAGATAAAGAGGAACCATTAGCTAGATTGCCCAAACAAGATCGAATTATAAACGCAGCTCTTATCGGAAACTCTTTTATGCAAACATTAGTACAGAGCCGAGCTGAGGCGTGCCCAGAACAGAAAACAATTAGGAAAAAGAAACTTAATGTACCACCTGGAAAATCAATCTGTGCTACTGATCTTGCAGAAGCAGGTCCATCGGGTTTACAGCAGGCAAAAACTATAAAAGAAAAGAAAAGGGCAACAAAACGAAGACAACGCAACGTTTCTTTATCTTCAAGCTGCAGTGACAGGACCATCAGTCTAGCTTCTTCCACTGAAGACCACATAATGCCTTATGACTCAGAGGATGATGTTCTTCTGGCCAACTATGTGAGTCAGATTAGTGATGCTGATGCACCTGCATTTCGAGACGGATTTTTACTCCATTCACCTGTTTTTCAGCGAGATGTCATAATAGCCCAGATCGAGCATGAGAGTGAAGTAGTAGAGGACTGTGACTCTCCTGTTCTTCAATTAAGAGATGTAGAGCAACAGCTACTTGATGGTTTTAAAGACTTCACTCCCCTTCAATCCATAGAGGATGTACAGATCGGTGAAGAAAAGAGTAGTGAAAGAGAGAAAATTCTAGATTTACCGGTCTTTGAACCTAAATCGAAACTGCAAGTTGAAGATGCCGTTGGAAAGAATAATAGAGACCATTCTGCTCTTCATCTGGGAGAGACAATGCAGGTGGATGTAGAAGGTTGTCGAGACAAAGACTTGCGGGTCTCGCCCGTACGTCAAATCGAAAAGTTAAAGCAGGATACGTTAGAGCCACCAGCTTTTCGTGGAGCTTCACGTCCTCAACTTGATCTAGACCTTGTTGTAGGCGACCATGTTCTAGTAACTTGGAATTCACGGAAATACCCAGGTCAAGTCTTATCAGTATCCGAGGAAGGAGCCTTTATAACATGTATGAAAAGAGGTAAGACATACTGGCGGTGGCCCGCGATTAAAGATGAACAGCTTTATAGTTGGAACCTTATAGTGTGTAAGATTGGACCTCCTAAATTTGAAAAAAAGGGTTCTTTCTCTGTTCCAGAAATGAATGAGTGAGTGAAGTATTAGATTAGATTATGCTACTTAGTACCTGTTGTAAACGTTGATTCTCATACCTACTTAAGACTGAAATTATAATTTTATTAGACTGAAAAGTAAAATATGTTTACGAAGGTTACATATTAAATCTAAGATCGTTACGTTAAACCCGTATATGATAATATTATTGTAATTTTTGAAAGTTTGTTGCCTTCCTAACATTTTTTGAGATATTTTCTTACTGTAAATCTTTTTGAAATATAACATGTTGATTTTACATCGTATTTTAATTTATTTCGAAGTTTTTTCTTACATTAAACCTCTCCTGGATATTCAATCTTACCGCCCTTGACGGTTTCTTTGGCCACTGATAGCTGCAAGTGCGATTTTTCACCGATCAAGTTCATGGGGTTAAAGTAACCCTTTCCTAAGAACAACTTTGGCCCAAACTTTAATAAAAAAATTAAAAAAAAACCCTTTTCATATTTTCAAAATTCACTTCGCATCTTGTTGATTACATCCTTGAACTTCCTTATAACGTATAAGAACACTAAAAAGATAATATCAATACAAACCACACAACAAATTCGAAAATTATTTGAAAAAAATAGCTAAAGTAACCCGCCTTTACGGTATTCAGTTGGGAAAAGGTTAGGCTGATTTGAGTATACTAAGTGTACCACGCCCTTGTTGTTGTTTTTTGTTTACTGTCGAAAATCGTGACCTTTACTGTATTACTCCTCTATTATTATTACTTTATTCTAGTGACCTTTAAGCATTCCCATAATTGAACAAAATATTCAACTTTCTTCTTGCCTGAAAACATATACAAGAGATCTCAAAGAAATTGGCGAAATTCGTCAAGCAGGACTAGGGTTGCCAACCCTACTAATAGTAGTAGGATACCTACTATATTAAAGGCCAAACTACTATATTTCTGAAAAAAAAAAATAGTAGGCGAAACTACTATATTTTTATTTCAATACATAATGGCGAGATACATATAGGAATAGAACCAGTATTAATCTCATAAAAGCTGAATTAATGGCATAGTTAATTAATTTCTATGTTCGTAGCGTATGTTTTTTTTTCATGTCTGTTCACCGAATTTGGTAATATTTTTTTTGTTTGATAGGGTATGCTCTCGAGGTGATCCGTATAAATTTCATTAATTTTGCTTGGAAAGTTTTAGAGTTAGCTTCAATATAGGTACGTATTTGTCCCACTTATGATAAGCTCCTGTCACTGTTATTTACATAGCAGGTAGGGGTATTCAAATTTGTGGGGGGTAGGTAGTAGGTACCACAACTAAAAACTAAAAAATGATAACTTTTTACAAAAAAAAAAACAACCCACTTCCAAAAAAAAAAATAAGTACTACTAAGTGAAAAATAACTTTGATTTCGGAAGTCGGTGCCAAAAAACGAATATTCAAAACCAAAGAACCTTCGGAAATCAAAGTTAACGGGCGTTATTATTATTTACGTTATTCGAGTTATGAGAAAAATAAGTTTTCTATAGAAATATTAAATTCCTCATATCTCGTCTTTATATCAGTGTCCATTCAAAATATATATTTGGAAGCCTAGATATTCTGTAATCCAATCGGAATAAATACACACTACCTTAAGAATATGTTTGATTTACAAATTATTTTGGTATTACGTTTGTATGAAAAATGCATGCTCCGCAGGCCCCCATCACTTTGTAGTGCTTTTTTCGTGTAAAAACTTTTTATGAAAAATCCACTCCTTATTTTAACGTACCTAAGTAGTGTTGCTGGCAAAGATGTATACTGCCAAATTGCCCATTTCCCTTTATTCCTTAAGCCTTAATACGTGTAGGAGTAACAGTGTAGTGCGCCGGCAGGGATTCGAACCTGTGACCTTTTGCCAGTCAACATCCAGCAGGCTAATAATCCAATTAATTATAAATAAACATGAGTTAACTTTGGCAAAAGATACCCCCCACTCGGGTTGTGGGTGTTATGATTTAATAATATAATGGTATTAGGAGCTGGAGAAATGTCAGGACACTTTTAATTTTGATAGGCCTCCTAATGCTTTGCGAGACGAGTTACATAGACTCAGATAGCAACAGATAGAGCGAGAAAAATGACGGGAGGGCCTGCAGTGCACTTGCATTGGGACGCACAAGAGCTCATGCTTAAGAAAAACAAAATAAAGTACTTTGAGGGTTTTCTATGATGAATGGTGGAGACCTTTTCCTAGACGTGGGAAAAGTCTGAGCGGAAAAACGTGAGAAAAGTTCGCGCGTGTAATGTCGCTGATCGTGTCAACGTAGCCGATCTCGATGCACCGTTTTTTGCCCTATAGGTAATATGCATTTGCATCGATGGAATGGAATGACGCGAGCAATTACGGTGCGTTTTTCCGCTCAGTCCTTAGCCTTTTTATATGGAAGCTCATTAATTTGGTAAGCTTTTGTAGCAAATAGTTTTGTTTCGTACTGTTTTGACGATTTTATTAATCAAAATACGAGGGAGTAGGATAATAATCACTTGATTTTACGAAGTTGTAGGTGATAGATAAGGTTAAATTTTATAGGTCTCAAAGGTCATGTAATAAATAAAGCTGATCTCGGTTACCGCTACCTAATAATAGAATAAGATATGATATAGTTGATAATGGTGCTGATTCTCTTGTACACCGAACTAAATCAACTAAACTATCACTAAAATTCCTTACTTTTGGCTATGAGAATCTTAAAGTTATTCTGCAATAAAAATTCTCTAAAAAAAAATATTTTGACACGACTAAAATCGAATTTGACAATCGCGACTCCACGTGGTACATACTTGTTTGCCCTACTCCGTGAATTTTTTTAGTGCCGGAGGCGCGCACGGTGGGCAGCCTCGACGTGTTTTATATGGATTTTTTCACTTTTTGTATGGAAAATATGAAAAATTAGTACCTACGTGTTGAGTATTAGGGGTATAAGAGTTTCATAAAGGGGGACGAAATTTTCATTATTTTTGCGATGAGACACACCATTTTCGAGAATATAAGCAAAAGAAAAGAAAAAAATCCAGTACCTACTGTTTTTACACCTGAAGTCGAGGTGTTCGTGAGAATTTTAGTTCATGACAACTAATAGTATTCCACACCATTTTTAATCGCGATTAAAAATGGTCAGATTTTGTTAGACAATTTAAATTTTAGGTCAAAAACGTCAAATTCAGAATAGCAAAATTGTCATTTTCACTCAATTAAAATCTCAGTACCATCTTAGTGCTGTCAAACTAAAATATAATTAAGTTGTGCCATTTTAGTCTATTGCAGAATGGGAAATCATCGTTTGACAGGAATAAACTAAATTTTGGTGATTTTTGTCTAGTTTAGAGGCATTTGTGACAAGAGAATCGGCACCAGTATCACGTAGTGAGATGTCAACAAGTATTGGTACGGTAAGCAAAAAAAAAAAACGTAATATTACTTCTGACATCCGAGCGCTTTGAATAGTGTGAAAAGTATTATCAAGTAGAATCCACAGGCTTTGGTTGCAATTGTCAAAAAAGTAACAGCAACGAAAGACAATAAAACAATTGTTACCAACCCAAAGGTAGCTGACGAAAAGGAGTATCTAAACGTAGGTCCTGTACTCTTGACAGCAGTTTCAGCTGGTGTTGGTGTGCTCGGATGTATGAGTACATAAGAGGAAGTCTCAAAGTGGCACCGGTAACCGAAAAGTTGTGCGGAAATCGGTTGTCATGTTGTCATGGTATAAGACATGTGATGCGGAGGAATGTGGAAAATGTCGTGAGGAATGTTTTGAGTATGAATTTAGATGACTATAAGAGTTGCGGAAGACCAAAGAACCGATGGATGGACTGTGTGATGGATGATATGGCTGGTAGGGGGTGACTACCGAGATGACGACTGATAGAGAAGTGTGGAAGAAAAAGACATGTTGCGCCGACCGCAAATCAATTGGTGGATAAGGCAGGAGAATAATGATGATGATGGTGCGCTTGGTTATGGCTTAAAACAATTCCATGTTCAAAACAAACTTGCCCAAAATAAGCCAGACTGGTGACTCCGGCCAAAACTGAAAATACGACTACACAGCATACACTGAATGATTTATTTCCCAACATAGGCTAGGTAGTTGATGAAAATACGTCATCCACCACGGGGTAATGTGTCCTCGAAGATATTGTATCTTTTCAATTTTTTAGGGGTCCACGATCTGCAGAATCTATGCTAACGTTCTAATATACTTTAGTCATTTTGCGGCGCACTGTTGACAGCCCCAAATGACACACGTAAAAACAAGAAATCACACACGGAAACGAAACTTAACGAAAATAACCTGTGGTCAATTATTAGCCGCGAATGACCAATTGTAAGTCTTAGAATTTTTCGCTAACTTTTCGACACATAGGTATCAAGGTTTGGATTGCGAGATAAATACCCTCTTAAGTCATTGTGCGTAAGTAACATTGCGCGTCTAATACACAAATATTTCTACATTGGTTGGAAATCCCAGAGCAAGGAAAGGTCAATTAAAAAACGGTCTAAAATGTTCGGTCTATCGCCACGCCTTCAAACCAGCATTCCTAGAAACAAAAACACGCACAAAAAGGCTGTATAAACACCCACCTCCTTCATTCCCGTCTGCATCAGTCGATGGACCGGAGAACTTTAATCCTCTCGTGGACTGATTCATGGCCACCACGTTCGCCGGGGTCACCACCTTGAAACCCAGCCCGTGGCTCGAAACCGTCGAGTTCCACTGCCACATGCACATGTTCACAGGATTCTCTGGGCTATTCTTTTCGAAACTGCAATAAACCCCCGTTGCCTTAGAAATGAAAGGAGTCTTGTTTATCGCCTCATACATCGGACCGTACGGCCGCAGAATCTTCATTTTATCAGTCAATGAGAACGTGTCATTGTTGGAATGAATCTTCTGGTTGATCGGGTGCCCCTCGTTGTCGTTCATCATTTTGTTTATCTGCGACACTTTGTCCACCGAAGACTTGTCTCCCCTAAGAGTATGACGTCGGTCTTCTGTCCGATTCAACAACGTCGTCAGTTTGTGAAGGGATCCCTTCTCCTTCCCTGGACTGGCACTCCAGTACTTCTGTTGCGTCTCCGTCGCCACGGTTTTCTTTGCTTTATTCTCTTTTTCGACCTCATGGTCGCCAAGAACGATGGCTACCACGACCAGCACAGAAAGAAGCTTCCCAAACGCCATTTAGTGATCTCGTTTTGTTTTTAGATGATATGGCCGCACGGAGCGGTCGGTACAGCGGGCATTATGCGTGCTAACACTCATAACAATAGTTTAAACCAGAGTTCAGTGCGAAATCGTTCGTGATTATCTCGTTAAGCGTGTAGGTTCGGGCGAGCGCGGACGACGCGGCTTTGGAAAACAGCCAGCCGTGTTCTCGGCGCGGTCGATACACTCCCGTACAGATACATGTTGCAAAAACACTCATTGGTGCCTCTACATCTAAGGTATAAACTTATATTCTAACGCACTGGGAAATTTTCCGTTTTATTTCGCACACCCTACCTGCCCCTGGAAAATCGTTTCTAATGGAGGACACCGATCGTACAAGCTAGCATCGTGATACGCCCAGTCACATTAACTATTATATTTTTACACACAGCCACGCAACACGGTTTATTAATATTTCACTTCAATATATTTTAACACTTAGTTTATCAATTTACAATACAGTTAATACGTTTTAAAATCCATAATATAACGAGGTACGTATTCGCGGTCGGACTCCCGTGCACAGCGCCACCGCGGGAGTATGCGGAACTAAACGCCCGCGGACAGAAATAATCATTACTTTTCGCGAGATGTGATCTTGGAGCGGCGTCTGTAGGGATGCTGCGCAGGTGTCGTCCCGCCCCGGACCGTTCCCGGGCTTTTCGCGCAGGATGTAGTCGCATCGCTCACCGGATATTGCATTGGCTCAATTAGGATCACTGCTCACGTAAGATACCTCCGATTGGCCATACCTACAGGTGGCCCATCGTGATAGGCCGACGGTGGAAATGCCGCGAAAATGCTCCAATCGTGAGCCAAACCGGATATTGCATGAAGAAAATTTCCTCAGAAATTTGTTTACGCGAACGGCGGGTGGTCGTCGGGTTTTTGCCGACTGCGGATATCAATTTAGTGTTTTTGTCGGATCCATGGCTGTTCGTTTCCCTAGAAAAACGTCATTACGATCCGTGCGGTGGGATTGATTGAAATCTCATTTGTAACAAGCGCGACCGACGCGTCCCATATTTAAAAGTGATCGATATGGACTTCCATTGTATATTGTTGAATAAAAAATAATGTTCCCATGAAATAGGTAGGTAGCTAATAGTTTCTTTTATTGGCAATAGCATGACACAATCAGCATGTGAGTGACTAATTAGATAACTTAAACAAATGAAGAGTTTACTAAATACAATAGATTAGGCATGTGAGTGACATGACAGATAACCGCAATTAAAAATGAACATTCCGAATCACGTAACTGCAACATAATGTTGCTAACGAAATCATTACATAAACTAAATAACTACGTAATAATGAGAGTTTAAAAAATCTATAAATAAACGCTCAATCTTTAAAGCGTACATAATCATAACATTTAGGAAAACTATAAATAATTTGACAGATAAAAAATACGTCTGTTCTCACAGTTTCCGAACGAATTCAGACAGACGATCATGCAGTACGTACCACTCCTTGCGTTGTGGATGTATACTATTTTGGTTTCAAATACCTACATTTTTATAACTAATTAAACGCTAATATTCATTTATCTTTCAGAATTTGTGAGTAACTAACACCTGACAATATGTGGTGCCCGTGAAGTGACATCGATAATCTAACAGTGGAATAGAAATCTATTGTTTATGTTATACGGTGAGTGTCCTACCTAACAGTACCTTTGCCCTTAATTTGAAAAAATAGAAAAGCTTATCAATGCTTTGTGTTCTGTCTGAATATGAAATGCTCTTGCATCCTTGTATTGTTCAATAAAACAATGTATACATTGCGTTTTTATGCATTTATGCATAAAAACGCAATGTATACATTGTTTCAAATTTCTATCACCAATCTAGTTCAGCATGAATCATGAATTAAAATTATTTGTTTTGTTTGTTAATCATATCTCGCTTCATCGTAATGACGGGATTAGATCTAGCTTATAAATGGCAATGATTGAAATTATTGCGAGTCATTTATTTCAATTGTTTCCCAACATAATAAAGCTGGTAATCCCATAGCAACATTTTTTTATTTATTTATTCATAATTTCATTCCCACTTTCCTTGTTTCGATCAAAATACAGAATACCTATGTACTGCTGACTGCTGAATACTATGTTGTTCTATATTTAAAAATTGTTTCATAAGTTCAAATACCATGACAGTGAATTTAAAATATGTAACACAAAAAAGTATCAATTTTTTTCTCACAGCGGTCCTTGAACTGAATGTACTTTAAGTGAGTTCTCTATAGACGACCCACCAACCATAGTTTTTATTAAAATTCATTCGACTTGAGATTTGTGATGACTTGAGATTTGTAATGTGTAAAATGTGTTTCAATATTAATTATTCAACTTCAGGTTTTTGCCTCTTTGTTAGTAAATTCTGTTGTTAAGTTTTCTGCCAAGTGATTTCATTGACTGATGTTTTTTTGGTTATGTATCCAATTATTTACGGCTAACATGCAATTTGACAGCCATTTTTTTGTCTATCTTGATCAGGTTGTCAGAAACATACCATTTCATTAATAAACATGTTCTAACTTTGATCAAAGCAGCCTTCAAGCAAGTTCTTGTATTTTGCATTAGAACCTTTTTCTGACTTGAAGTAAAGTTATTAATACAAAATTGACAAGTAAGATTCAGGTTTAAAATAGTTTTTGTTTAGAAAGTTCAGTGGAATTTTCAAAATTCTAAATGGTTAGGTGGCCTACAGCTGGAATGAGTCTGAAGATAAGCCTTGTTTTATACTGGGGCAAATAAATATGTGGACTTATTCCCGATTTTTTCCCAAATATAATGACAATCTGTTATGGCCATGTTTTTGTTTGTTTCTAGAACACTACATATTTATTTCATGTTCTTCGCCAAATAAAACAATTACAATGACCAAATTGTGTGAAGTCTTATCTTGAACTTATATGGAAATTGCTAATTATTTCTTATAGTATAAGTAGTAAAATACTGTAATTAGTAAAGAAACATTGTGATTCACTTGCTCAACCACATTCATTCAAAGGGCAAATATAATAAAACAGCTGAACAAGTCATCCGTTACTGGGAAATGTCTAGGCTACACTACAAGTAGGAAATTGAGACCATTTAAAATGATTGTTCTTAATTATTTTTAGAGCAAATAAGACAAATAATAAATATGAGTGAATTGTGAGAGATTTTTGTATTTTTTAAATATATTTAGTAACTATTTTAACTTGCTGGTTTATTACCAGTTATACCTATTCGGCCTATATTCCACACCTAAATATAAATAAGTAGGTACCCTAAATAGAATACTTTTAACGATACGAAATGAAATGTTATGATGACGATACGAAATGTTGCCATTTTAAATATTATATTTTACATATTTTAGATTAACTACCGTGTTTATTTTATTTTATTTTTGTCTTATTTTACGAGTATGATTTCTGTTTATGCTGCACCGGTTCGACGTCATCACGTCAACGCCGGCTGTCACTGAAAACCAGCGCTGGGGCTCTGTCTCGCATAGGGTCCCAGCATTATGCTGAGTGATGGCCGTTTTGCGTGGATGTGACGCATATTTTCCCTCAAATTTATTTTTAGTGTTTGTTCCTTTGCTTGCGTCATATGTACCGCAAATAAACGTATTTTCTTTCTTTCTTTCTTTCTTTTCTTTCTATAAATTAAATAACTAATCCAATCCATTATGTCAAAATCTAGGATCTATTATTTTAATTGTATTTTATAAAACATTATTACTTACATGAAACTAAAACACTGTACTGGCTAAATGTGGTTGTACAGACGCGAGCACATCAACCCACCCAAAACTGTTAAATTTTCCCAATCAACTCTGAACCTTATGCTTTAGAGATAAAGTTTAAAATCTATTAAAGAAATTTGACAGATTGTAGTAGGTTCAAAGTAAAAGTCAAATAATTTATTTCAATTAGGCACAAAAAAGGCACCTTTGAACGTCAAACTTTACTAAAAATAATAAAACTGATTCTAGTCGCCCATTCCAAAAGGTAGTTTTCGTATGGAGAAGAATGGGCAAGGAACTCCACCGTTACTCTTTAAAAGAATCATTTTATCTTGTGTACACTTATTATATAATTATATGTGAAGACAATGCACCTAGAATAAGATTACTATACCACGATAGGTAAAAAGAATGAAAAATGAAGGAATGACATAATTATGTGATAGATGCATGGTGCTCACATACTTACAAACATTGTAAAATTATACTATATTTCTAACATTATAATAAGTAATACTAATAATAATAAGTCAGTGTGTGAGTTCAAGTAATCACAAAAAATAAAATAAAATAAATGTTTAAAAAAATAATTATACAATTTAATTAGCAACCAGTTCGATTTTGTCTAAATTCTGAATTGTCCTATGGAGCAGGACCAGCATGTTTCCAAGCATTTTTATCTTGGATATAATCCTCTAATTTGTATATATGATTTTTAAATTTTCTTTCATTTAATTCTAATATATCACAAGGTATTCTGTTGTAACATTTAACACAGTACCCCATAAAAGATGTATTTACTTTAGATAGTCTGAAAAATGGTTGATCTATTTTATCTTTATTTCTAGTATTAAATTTAAAATTATGTCTATCACTTATTTTATTAAAAAGATGTAGTTTTTTTCTCACATACATAATATTTCAATAAATGAATTGGTTGACGTGCTGGCGTCTGTACTATAGGTACACCTCTGCCTAACCATGCGGAGAATATAATCATTAATTCAACAATAATGGTGTAACTAATATTTTGTACTTAAGGGGAATGCGCTAAGGTAGCCTGGGAAATTCAAATTTTCTTTCGTTTTTTGCAATTTGCAGGTCACTGTCAGGTTGTATGTTGATCAAAATATTAAGAAATTCGAATTTCACGTGCTATCTTGACGCTTTCACCTTAACTATATAATTTAAAAGAGTCTCCATGATCTTTCTTTTCCATAGGAATTTACTACGCTTTGGAATGGGCAACTAGTTTCATCTATCTGACTGACGAACTGCTTTGACATTTCAGAAGTACCTACATGATTAAAATAAATACTTCTGAGTTCAAAGTCAAAGTCAAATAATTTATTTCAATTAGGCACAAAAAAGGCCCTTTGAATGTCAAAATTAAAAAAAAAAAAAAAAAAAATGATTCTAGTCGCCCCTTCCAAAAGGTAGATTTCGTATGGAGAAGAATGGGCAAGAAACTCCACCGTTACTCTTATAAATTGTTTTCACAATGTCTTGTTTTCACAATTAATTATATATGTGAAGATGATGCACCTAGAATAAGATTACCTACTATACCATGATAGGTAAAAAGAATGAAAAACCGGCCAAGAGCGTGTCGGGCCACGCTCAGTGTAGGATTCCGTAGATACCGCCAATGCCAAGGAGAGACCAACCGAACAATTCGATAATACCCGACCCAATGTAATAAGTACCTACAGCGCCATCTCTCGGGGAATTGGGTTACTAATTAATACATAGACGTGCCAGAAATTTTCGGTGGTAATTTTGGATTGCGAGAACCGATTTTAATAATTCTTTTTTTGTTTGAAAAAAGATACGTTCAGGATAATAAAAAATGTAAACGAAGTTAAAAAAAATGCTTGCTTATACGATTATACTACAAACTTAGTCCAGAAATTATTTTGTACAACTTTTTGTCTTTTTTGTACAAAAACTGTTGTTTCCATCAAGTTCAAAATGATTTTCCTAGAAAGTCCTTATAAAGTTCTACTTTCAGATTTTTTTCATATTTTCTAAACTTATGGTTCAAAAGTTAGAGGGGGGGGGGGGGACGACACATTGTTTTTTACTTTTGGAGCGATTATTTCCGAAATTATTGACATTATCAAAAAATAACTTTAGTAAACCCCTATTCATTTTTAAATACCTTTCCAAAAATATATCACACGTTAGGGTTAAAATTAAAAAAAAAATCACTTCCCACTTTACATATAGGGGGGCTACCCTAATAAAACATTTTTTTTCCAATTTTTATTTTACCACTTTGTCGGCGTGATTGATATACATATTGGTACCAAATTTCAGCTTTCTAGTGCTAACGGTCACAGAGATTAAGCGAAGACGGACGGACGGACAGACAGACATAGCGAAACTATAAGGGTTCCTAGGGTTAAAATGAAGGAATGACAGATAAATTAACTATGTGATGGATGGATGGTGCTCACATATTTACAAACATTGTAAAATTATATGATATTCCTAACATTTTAACAAGTAATAGTAATAAATCAGTGTGTGAGATCAAGTAATCACAGAATATTAAATCAATATTATACAATTCAATTGGCAACTAGTTACATTTTGTCTAGATTCTAAATTGTCCTATGGAGCAGGACCAGCATGTTTCCAAGCAGTTTTATCTTGGATATTTAAAGTTTGAATACATAAACGTGAAGTTATGTTAAAACCTTTTTATATTTATTAATATAAAATTTCTCCTTATCCGCAGATGCTCTGAAAAAATGTCAGGCGGTAACTCAAAAAATAAGGCTCGATCCAAGAAGCAGGAAGGATGGGAAGAAGCTGGGGGGGAGTTCTATCAGGAACTGTACCCTGGAGGGGAACAGGAGCTGTTCGATAACCTGCAGAGAGCTGATGCTGCTAAGCTGGCTACTTTGCTGCCTTCGAAGCAGGCGAGGAATAGTAAGTTACCATTTTTACTTTTGTTGGCTCAATACCTACTCTGATTTTAATGGCATGGGGAACTAAAATTGCGTAAACCTGAGCAATATCTCTGCCGAAGATTGCTTGGTGTTGCCGTGACATCATATTCAAATTCAAAAGTCATTTATTCAAACTAGACTGAGAATCAGCACTTTTCGAAAGTCAAAATTAAATAATACAGTCTCTCAAAACGCCCACCCTTCACCACTTCCTAGTGCTTTAGCTGACGCGACAAACTCCCCAGCAGCACAGCTGTCTGATCAGTTAAATAAAAAAATATTTTTTATAATAGTATGCAAAATAATTTACGTTACGCAACACAAAACATAATTTAAATTATAAATTGATAGCCATAATGTCAGCTAGCAAACGCCATTATGCCAACAAAAACATCGAGAACTATACCCAGGCAGAAATCAAAAAACTTTTTTACAAAAAATAAAACCGCCTTCCAAAGAAAAACACTACTAAGTGAAAAATAACTTAGATTTCGGAAGTCGGTGTCTTTGGTTATGTATTTTCGTTTTTTTGCCACCGACTTCCGAAATCAAAGTTATTTTTCACTTTGTAGTGTTTTTCTTTGGTATCCGGTTTTATTTTTTGAAAAAATGTTTTTATTTTTCACTTTTTAGTTGTGATACATACACAAACCCCCACAAAAATTTGAATAACACTATAGCACGACTATAGATAGCGCAATTCACGACGACGTGCCCCACTCCGCTCCGTACTAAAGTACAGCTTACAGTACAGTAATCGTGGAGTGGGGCGCGTCGTCGTGGATTGCACTATCTATACCTGCTATGTAAATTACAGTGACAGGAACTATTAGAACATCGTCCACATAAACGAGGTGGGAAAAATACGTATTATTGAAGCTAACTCAAAAACCCCTCATCAGATCTTGACCAAACTTATATGTGACCAATACTGAAGTAGGTATGCCCTACCAAACACAAAAAGAATCATCAAAATCAATTATAATTGGCGGAGTAATCGCGTAACAAACCTTTTTAAAGTCGGTTGATTAATACTAAACGTAAACAATATCTAAATAAAACCCTCTAGGCATAAAGGGCGTGCCCGCTTACATATAGCTATATATAGCAGAAAGTTATAAATTATAAACTAGGACCATCAAGGTAAAATAAATAAACAGTTAATTACTAATAATAGTAACAAAACCATGATCAGCAAGACGACCATTCACCACAAGCAGCACCACACGTTCACGAGCATAACGCAAAGATTAGCCACTACCCCCCTCGCCATATTTGAGGGAAGGAGGCAACCCGACCCTCAACGCTACCGCAATCAGTGACATCTAATATTATGCTGATATTTCAGCACAAGAACGGAAAATAATATATTTTGAAAGCATTGCTTTTCATTCAAAAGGGACCTGAGTAAAGAAAATATAGAACAAATGAAACACATTAGGACTACCAAAATCACAATACCGGACAGACATTATCAATCAAATAAAAAACGGAAAATAATAAATTTCGAAAGCATTGGTTTACATACAGAAGGGACCTGACTAAAGAAAATATGGAAGAAATTAAATACTATATTAGTAAGCTATCATTTTCAGAAGTATACTTGGAAACAGACGTAAATAAAGCCTTTTAATTATTGCTCGATGAACTTTGTCTATTCTATGAACTGTTTCCCATTGATTAAAATTAAGAAATGAAATGAAATGAAATTGTTTATTCTGTAAATAGGATATTGGAATCACTTATACAAGTAATCTTAAAAAAAAAAAAATAGCTAGATGAGTTTGGCTTTTCCTATCTGACTACTCTGAGAAGAAAGGCCGAAACAAACTCAGAGGTCACAGTCTCTTTTAAAGTCCAGACATAATCTTGGTCAGGCCATATGAGGACCATGTAGATTAGTCTGAAATGGTCTTTTGAGAAAAGAACCACACAGATTTGAGTGGACCTGTCCTGTCTGTGCAAGCATTTGTCAGTAATCGTGGAGCTCAACTCAGAACCTACTAAGATGAACTCGAACTCTCTTAACCCAAAATGGGTAAACAATGGGGACTAAAAAAGTCATTTATAGTAAACAGAAAAAACAATTATAAAAATTTGACTACCAACAATAAACAAACATTTAGAAAATATAGCAAAAGACTAAGGCAATGTTATGTGTGTGCTCTGTGTTGTTATGTTGTCTGTAATTTTTATGGTGTAAAATAAAGAGTATTTTATCTATCTATCTTCTATCTAAATACGATGCAAACTCAAAACTCAAACTCAGAGCATTTATTTCAATTAAACCATTTACAGGCACTTTTGAATTGTCAAGGGGTCGGTCAGTCAAAAATATGAAGCTAGTTGCCCATTCCAAAGCGTAGTAGGTACCTATGGAGAAGAACGGGCAAGAAACTCCACGGACACTCTTTTAAATAAATAAAAAATTGATACAAAAAAATTGGTTACATCATTCATTTTGAAATTATGCATGTCAGAACATTGTAATAAGACGTGCACGTTCGTGAAAGCGTCCGTAATAAAAAATAAAAAAAAAGAATCAATGAAAAAATTAAAATAAGCCATGGCAGCTAAGAGATGACCAGTACCAACTGACGGCGCCCGTTCACGAACATGACGCATGTATCAGCACCATTCAGCTCAACCATTTTGAAGGGAGCTAAATGATCCAACAAAGGGATATTAATAAAAAATACATAGAGAAAGAAGATAATAAATGCTAAGCTACATAGAAAATAATAAATGATACTTAAACAGAAAATTTAATAATGAAATTAGAGAAATTTTGTATGGAGAAAACATATTAAAAGGTGATGATGTAGCAACATACTTTAACAATTACTTTATCAACATTGGTAAAATGGGAAACGCTTAAAATCTAAAAAATAAACATGTTTATAATAAAACGGTTGAGAACTCAATTTATCTAGAACCAGCTACTTATAAGGAATCTTAGAGCGAACTAATCTCATCAATCAAACAAAATAACAAGTGGCAGTAACTCAGTGACAGTCACAATGACAATGCAATGCTTACGGCACTTTAGCCGAGCCGAGGCAACGCCACAGTTATACCGCTAGCGGCACTTTATCATATAGGGATAGAGTACCGCTAGCGGCACTATACACTGCCATTATAACTAGGTACCTAAACTTTAATATTTTGACGTTGCAAGGCGCATAGTTATAAAAATCGTGTTATATTATAACTCAATCAACAACTAACTTTCAATCACAATCCGAAGGTTTTGAAAGAAATTTCTAATCCATTGCTACATAGGTTTGAAAAATTCGGTGAAAACCCGCCCTTCACCTTTGCGAAACACATAAGAAATATATTATCTGTGATATTATGTTGAATTTCGCGGGCAACGTTGAAGGACTCAAAGATGATGCGCTAAGGGTGCTACCTTAGCGCATCATCTTTGAGTCCAAAAATCAAATTTTCTTACGTATTTTTCAATTTTCAGGTCAAATACAACTCTAAGTTAGAAATGGCCTCAAATGTTATGATTTCATGAAATAGTCATTCACTAAGGAAATATGAACCAAGAGAGTTTTAATGATTATTGAACAACATACACCTAAGTAATACTGATTTGCAAATCGCAAAAAACGTTACAAAATTTGAATTTCGAAAGTAGAGTTTGACAAGTTCTACTTCTAAACTACAATTCAGAAACCCGGTACCTAACAGAACAGTCCGAGGAGGCCCGCCAAACAAATGACGTCAGTTCCTTGGTTCCTGTATAATGTCGGATGACTTTTATCTCTATCTAATCATTATTGAAGTCTTTTGATTCCGATAATCGACTGTTTACATCTTTTTATGACTACTTTGTTCTTGATAGCGGGTTGTCGATTAAACGGAAAAACAACCTGATGTGATTTCTTGATAATTCGACTTTTAATGACTCAATTTTTTTTTTTAAGTAATCGGTTACTTTGTCGGAACAAAAGACAAGACAAGGACAAAGGACAAAAGAAAAAAAAAATGGCCAACGGGGTTATTGCGTAACACACCTCCAGTAGCAACAGCTTTCATTCTGACAGTTCAGCAGCATTCATTACGTTATTTACGTTGTTGAGCAGACAAAAATGTACCGAACGCATGAAGCAGTGCATTAGCAATATCCTTCAAAATCATTCAAATTGTGATTAAAAGTGGGTGCAGTAGGTACCCTAATTACGTAATGCAAAATCAATCCGAATCTGAATCGTTTTGAAACAGATTGCTAATCCATTGCTCCGTAAGTTCGAAAAAAAAACTGCAGAGCAACGTAAATAACGCAATGAATGTTGTTGAACTGTCAAAATGAAACAGATTTGTCTTTATCGTTTACGAAAATATGTTGCGTAATTAGAAAGCTGGTCTGTTACCTTACCCGAAATAATTGGTGACATATTATCTGTAGACTTTTTTTTTTTTTAATTGTGGGAAGCCATCAAATAACTTCTCCCGCTCTGGGCGGGAGGGCGTGTCAGCCTCTTACCCGAAATAATTGGTGACATATTATCTGTAGACTTTTTTTTTTTTTAAATTGTGGTAAGCCATCAAATAACTTCTCCCGCTCTGGGCGGGAGGGCGTGTCAGCCTCTTACTGACTATATACCGTTGCCAGGGGCCACGGCATCCCTTTCGGACTTTCCCGCAATCCCGGCAGGCATCGGTCTTATCAGACCCCTTCAGTTTTGCTGAATGCACACACACACGATGCGCGCGTGGAACACAACGCGCCGTCGACTCGGGCCTGGTCCTTATCGGACGAGCTACCCATTGCTCACCGTCCGCAGGCCCGCGCCTACAGTAGTCGGGAATCGGCCTGCGATTCCCGACGCCCAGGGCGTCTCTTGCGGCGACTAGGGGCGTGAGGGCGCGCGGCATTACTGCTTCGCAGAAGGAGGTGACGGCCTCCCATGCCCTCTCGCTCCGTACCATGGCCTGGACCAGGGCCGGACGCGAGAGATCCCCGCCACCGATCGCCTCCACGAACATCTCTAGCCTTACGCACTATGAATACAGATGGTTTCAAATCAATCTGTCAAATTTCTTTAATAGATTTTCAACTTTATAACTGAATTATAGGGTTCAAAGTTGATTGGGAATATTTGACAGATTCGGGTAGGTTGATGTGCTGGCGTCTGGTACCTAGTGATAGACAGGCCCAGCCATCTCATGCTGTACAAAGTTATTATATACTTGCAACTCATGTCAGGAAAAAATTAGAAAAATAAACTCAATCTTACTCCTTTCGACGCATTGGGGTTGGGGTTTGAATAGTTTTGATACGTTAACGCTGACCTGATATACCTAACTACAATAATAAGTAGGTACTACCCAATGCTCTTTCATTTCCATAACCACTTTTTTTCTATTAAATACTTACTGTCGTACGTTGTACTACCGTAACTAATTCCGGCGTTGTCAAGGCCTTCTGGATGATTAGCATTACAAAATCAATGATTAGCCGTGATTTCACATTTTTTCTATGAAACTATACCTACGTTAAAAATCGACAGATAACACCGAGCCCTTTTCATAAAACGACATGTTATCATAACTATTTAACAATTTGCAGCGAAATAATATAAAATCGGTTTGCTTAAGAAATCGATACTTCTGCATCGAACCGCGACTCGAACAATACAATTTCTAAGAAAACTTCACGGTGTAACAATAACCGGTGCGGTGTCGCGTCGCGCTAGTCTGCACGAAGCTTTAAGAGCGTACCGACAATTTGCCTTTGTCCCTGTCTTTTTCTTTACGTGTAAAGCGTAAAGAAAATAACAACACTTTTGTTATTTTTCAATACTTTTCGTTGTTTTTTTAATCATATTGCTCTTAAATAAAAAACTATCGCGCTTATAAGCTCCAGTCATCTATGAACTTTATTTTAGTAAATTAATCATAATATAAAATTACTTATTTATATAAAAAGTAGTAAAATAGAGGAAAAAATTACTAAATAAGAGGTAACTTTGCGTATTTACGAGTATTCTATCCAGATAACTTTATCAAATCGTGTTTCCATCGCGCATTATGTCTAGTATATCCAATAATATATCCCCATTATTACCAATATATTTCCCTACATTTTAATTTAATTGTTGACTACTTCAAACAAGCTTATACAATGTGGATCTGGACTTACGACATTAAATTAAAACAAGCACAGTACTAGTCCATAGAAACATTTTAAAAGACGAAGATTAGTAGTTAATGGAAAATAGAAAAATTGCAATTTTCAAACAAAATAAATAGCAGAATCAACTGTATAAAAAGTAAACACGCTTTATCTACGAAAAGTCACTAACCTGTTGCGCGGCCCGATGCGGGTCGCGGCGGGGGGCCGCGCCTGCGCTGCGGTGCGGGGCGTAGGTGGACGTGGGTAGGTAGTTTAGTCGGAGAACAACAAATTAGCGGCATAAACTCACTAAGTTGCGCGTTGTTAATTAAAAGATCACTGATTGAATAATTAATCACATAATATCACATCACAATAAGAATTTACATCAATAGTAAAATTTTTAAATTTTCAAGGTCAAAATCGTCTTTAATCACAAATAACAACTATTTTTTTTTACAAAATCACGATAATGCGCGCGCGGCTCGTCTCGTAATAAAAATGGTAGCCGTGTGCGCTCCTCAAAGGGCGCCGATGCACTGACACTGACCGAGTACCGAGACTTTTTGCCGAAAAAATTCCGCTCACACACACACTCGCAATTGTCTATGCACCACTAATGCATAATTTGCGTAAGTAATATTTCTTTTTCTTTCTAATTGTAGTATTATTTTGTGGAACTGGGCGGGGCGCGTCAGAGTGGAATCGTATGCCACCTTTCTCTGTCTCTCAAGCATATTGAGACGTAGAGGATAGAATCGTACGTTTTGCACAGGTTCTTGACCTTACAATGTTTACCTATTATTACGGACTCAGATCTACATCATGTTGAAAAATAATTTCCTGTGGCTAAAGTATTCATTGGATTTGATTGATTTTTTGTATACGGGTAAAGAACATGACACTCTTTATGTTGTTTTAAGGAATGTCAATCGTCCTGCTCCACATTGTATAAAAACATGTTTGTTTGTATAAAAAGCTCGGTGCCATCTTAAAATAGCCTCCACGAGTGACAATACTGACAGTCCGAGCGCCGAGAAAAGCGTTCTTGTCGACCAGTCAGTTTCATACTGGTGAATGTGTTTTTCGAATTTGATCCTTATGACTACTAGACATTTTCAAACAGGTGTTAGGAACTCATTTTCTCATCGGCCAGATTATAAATTTATGTGGGGTGCACCCTGGACAGACAGCCCCGCTGCCATCTTGCTGACTGGCTAATATACACTACGGCATGAGATAATATTCTTGTAAAGTTCATGCAGATGAGAGAAGAAGTCTCTTGAAGGAATCGTTTGAAAGAAACCACTATACCACGAGAGCAACCCTCAGTGGCAGAAAGCCTATTGAATTGGCCTGACCAAGATTATGTCTGGAACTTGAAAGAGGCTGACCCCTTATTTCGGGCAACCATTCACAGCAGTTACCTACCTATACCGCTAAAAGGTTATTGTGGCTCGTGGCCAAAATCTGAACTAACGCCGCCATCTTGTTTTTTTAATACATTTCACGATATAATTGCACAAAATGTTAACCAACAGCGCCCCCTCTGTGAATGTAATTTAGGCGCCAACAGATCCTTGTAACACTCTAACATGAGATTTGACAGCGTACAGTCAACTATACGTTTGTGGGAACACTTTAACTACGAAAACTGCCCTTGCTACAATGACATCAAGACACTGTCTATGATCCATAGACGGGCGATTCACTGCACTTGTACTCGTTAGTGTTGCTCACTGAAACTGTGTGTGAGTCTAATGTCATTAATTGAAAATAAAACAATTCAAATAAAACATCTAGCCATTATTCCTGTGACAATCTAAATCAGATGAATAAATAAAAATATGTCATAAATAGAAGTTGGCCGCTATTCGTATGCGTGTATGTTGTGTTTCATCATAATTAATATAAATACAACGACATAACATCAGGCCTTGTTTCTCCGAAGAGTTGGGCAGAGGTGTACCTGTAGTACACCCACATTTCGCCAGTTATGTTTAAGTCCCATGTAATAGGGGGCGAGCCTAATATAAATATCCAGGATGAAAAGTAGCCCATGTCCTTCTCCAGATCCTAGGTTACATAACTATCTAATTTCATAACGATCGGTTCAGTGGTTTAGGTGGAAATCTCAGATTCGGTCAGTTAGTCAGAAAGTTGAAGCTAGATGTCCATTCCAAAACGTTGATCTCACATCTCTCAATATGGAAAAGGTCGGGCAAGAAACTCCAAAGACACTAATTTAAATCAAGATATTACAATATCCTGGTTACATCATTCTTGTTGCTTCTACATAATTCAAGGTAATTTTCGAAAAAAATACATGAATATTCAGAAAAATACTGGCGATCACGTGCCCATGGGCGGAATTATATATGAGAACAATGTAAAAAATAAATAAAAACAATTTAAAATAAGCCATGGCAGATAATTAGAGATGACCAGTCTCAACTCTCCCGTTCACGAACATGACGCGTGGATCAGCACCATCCAGCCCAACCATTTTGTAAGGAACCAAATGATCCAACACACGCGCCATTACAGTGAGACATGTGAAATGGTTACTGACAGACACACAGATGACAGAGTACCTACTTAAATGATATTATTATAAATTCAAATATAGGTTACCTGTTAATAGCTGATAAGGATAACTTTGTTTTCTAATTATTGTCCATATCTGACAATAGTATAATCTCAATTATATCGGTACGCGGTTTTATTGGTCTACTGACATCAAACAGGGGGAAACCAGCTTTGTATCCTCCTAACTGCGTCAGTATAATCCAGGTATTGGTACTAAAAGGCTGTCTATTGCGCATTGCCTTAATGGACAAACAATGTGAGTGACAAATTTTCAATACTCGAACTTTTTGCATTGCACAATGTGGATGTATGTCTGTGTGTTTGTATGTATGTGTGTCCTACTTAAAATGTATGTATGTGTGTCCTACTTAAAATGTATTGTCACCTCGGCCGAAAAGCGTCCATTATGCTAAACCTTTCCAAAAATTGCCTCAACGACGGTGGCTTAAGCTTAACTTCGTAATGAGCATATTATGCATAATCGGCCCATATTATTTCAACTGTTGGGACACAGGCCTCTTCTGTGTGAGAGGGAGTGGACCATAATCCACCATTGGTAGATGTCACATGTCTTCGAATTTTTTGTCCTAGGATAGGCGTTTCATCACCATTTTGTGAGCAGTGGTGTATGAAATAAATTACAAAATTTAAAGGGCTTACTGGTTTCGAAACCACGACTTACGACACGTTAGTCGGGCCGTTTTCACCGGGACACCTTTTTTTTTAAATCTTCATGGATGTTCTCCGCCCTGGGGAGGGGTCTGTCAGACTCTTACTGACTAAAACCACCCCGGTGTTCCGTCTCACACTTGCACCGGATATCACGGGATCTAATGCGACTTCCGCGATCCCCGGCTAGTGCCGGCCCGCCTCTGCGGGCCACCTCGAGTTTGGGGGGAGTGAGGTGTTAAACTCCCCCGCGCCCCCATCTCGGGTCCTTAGGAGTAGGGGGCGACGGATTCCCCAAATCCGTCACCCCTGGACCCATTTAGGGGGGCTGAAAGAGGGCGTTATCTGCCCTCCGCCGACGCCGTCACCGGGACACCTTAGCTCAACTCATATTTGGAGTGCTTTAAAAGAGTAGCCCTGAATTATGAAGTAGCCTGGGCAGAAAACATAACACTACCAACCGTGATGACTAGCTTATGTTCTCCCCACGAGAACTATAGAAGAACACCTAATAATTATTCTGTATAAGACCATCATCAAATGCCTACTCCAGTGGTCGGCAAACCGCGGCTCTTTGGCCTATAGAGTGTGTCTCTGCACAAATGTCGATAAGTGCGAAAATTAATAATTTACTGTACCTTTCAAAGTTTTCCAAGGTTAACTTATTAATAAGTAAGATGCCTTCATCATATTAATATCAGCCGTTATATTGAAGATGAAGGGTTCCTACTTCTTAGCAAGTTAATTTTAGGAAGCGTTGTGGAGTGAAAGAGGATGGGATTGTTAAGAGTTAAAAAAGTGTATTGAGACAGTTAGGACACCCAGAAAGGATTGGCCCTCATAAGAAATATTAGTCGATATAGTATTGATATTTTGCTCTATTCACTAATAAGTTTGCCGGCCACTGGCGTAGTCTTTTCCCAACTCTGTTGGAGTCAGCTTCTTGACTAAATGGATGCATCGGTCGTAAGACTGGTTGACTTTCAGGATTCGGATTTGGCCTACCCGTAACGGTTGTCAATACGACGAATGACAGCCGGGACTAACGGCTTAACGTGCTTTCCGAGGCACGGAGGAGTCTCGATGTGTAATTAAAGGTCAACAGATCGGAATCGGCAAGAGTATCTCAACCCGTACGGCTGTTATTTCGTAGCCACGAGGCCAGTCCCGTAAAATACCATTGTTGTTAAAAAGATATGCTAAAATGACTGAAATGAAAACATGATTTTTGAAATGAAATGAAATTGTTTATTCTTTAAAAAGGATACCGGAATCACATTTACACATCATACCATTAAAAAAAAAGCTAGATGGAGTTTTCCTATCTGACTACCATAAGAAGAAATGACGAAACAAACTCGAGGGTCAAAATCTTTTAAAGTCCAGACATAAATCTTGGTCAGATCATTGTGAGTCACAAAATATCAATGCTCAACCAATTATTGCATTCCAAAAACAAACCCTAAAATAAATACACTATTCATGTACTCTTTTGTTTCATCAAAGGAAGTTTTCGAACTACAAATAAATGACATTGACCGATAGGTACCGTACCAAATTCTAGAATTCAAAACAAATGGTGTACCCATGTGGTGTACATAGTTAGTAGGTACCTAATGAAATTGATAAGCTATCAATTCCCTTGACCACATCCGTAAACGAGTAAACATTTGGGAAAAAACTGGCACTACGGTCATACAACAATTATAAATATTATTTTCCTGTACTTCTGTATTTGCCGTCGCCCGCGTGAAAACCACAGTGCATCTTTATTGCCACAGTTATAAAATGTATTCTCCGTTGGCAAAAGTGTACCTTAAATTTAGCCATTGCCAAGCCGAGTGCGAAATCACTTTTCGATATACTATCAAGAATATCCTAAATAAGAAGAATTTCCTAAATAATAAAGATCTAGAGTCTTTTTTTTAGAATTAGAATTTGGCGGTCATGTCATATGGGTTGTGTGTTAAAACAACCACCCAGATTGAAAGATGGCAGGACAAGCTTGAAGATCTGTTCTAAATTAGAAGAGGACAGTGATATGGAAAAGGGAGAGAGACTAGAGGGCGGCCGAACCGTTGTCCAACCTCTACAATACATTCTAGTTTAACGAGAAAGAAACGCGATATATGTATTTAGTCGCAACTGTCAAGACAGTTTTAAAGTTTAAGCAAACGTTTTCCTTCTATTAACTATAACTATATTCATTAACAATGAATCATATCGTTACAGCCACGACGGTGAAGCGCGCTCGTTCCCAGAATGAGCGGCGGCAGTCAACGTACGCACGGACCACGCAGAGCCGGGATATACACCTATCCATGTTGCCAGATTTGTCGGGTGAGTTCAAGTGTCTTGTTTATGTCAACTGATTTTATTTTTATGTTTATCTAGCTGCCCACCCCGACTGCACACGGGTAGCACTAAGTACTTATCTACGGCGCATCTACCTACCCTACCTACCCTAACCACCCTACCTAAAACCTTAACTCCTGACAATAACAAAAACAACAAACAAAGAATTAGCGAAATCGGTTCAGCCGTTCTTGAGTTATAAATAGTGTAACTAACACGACTTTCTTTTATATATGTATATAGATATTGACTTACAAAACTGAACCTAGACTCTACTCCTTCGTTGAGCTCCCTAAGTTCTGAGATGAGCTTCACGATTACTGAGAAATGCGTGCATTGACTGGACAGGTCCGCTCAAATCTGTGTGGTTCTCAAAATACCATTTCAGACACTAATCTACATGATCCTCAAATGTAGGTAATCCCGCACCATTTTTGCGGGACCAGTAATGCGGGATCCGCAGTCGAAGAAATATTTCATTCGTCGCGGCCAATATAAGTGTGTATGTCAATGGCACAAACTAGTCATTCAACCAAAGTATTTTGTATATTACTTGCAAAAGCGGCGCTTCTTTAAGGAAAAACAAAATTACAAGTATCTAGAGCGTATTATTGAGCGGTAAATTTCTTGTGCTATCAGTAAAAATGAGTGTCAGTGTGGTTAATAAAGAGTTTAAGGGGGATGCGCCAGGCTAGCCCGAAATTCTAATTTACTTTATTTTTTTGCTAGTGCAGTATGGAAACATTTTTTAATGGTCGGCTTTCGTCTACATGTAAATTATGCCCTGCTTGATAAAAAGACCGCTGCTCCCTCTACTAACTTTATCTTTTCTTCGGAAACACAATAAAAAATCACCTTATAGAAAAAACTAACTTCTAAACCACGCAACAAATTTTGATGAAGTTTTCACCATCGTTTAGATAATTTATTACGGGAGGTAATAACGTTACTATTAAAGTAACGTTACTAAAAAAGTATATTTTTTTAAATCTAATTCTTTTATTTAAATAAAACTTCATAAATTCATGACCATAACTACCTACTTAGTACAAAAAGTATGCAGTCCTGCAAATCCTGCGAACCTCGATCCCACAGGCCTGCGGGTTTGTATTCTAAACAAGATTATGAAAACTCACATGATCTAAACAAGATTATGTCTGGACTTTAAAAGAGAATTTCACCCCTGAGTTTGTTTCGGTGTTTCTTCTCAGAGTAGCCTGATAGGATACAGCGACCCCATCTATGCTCCATAGATTTAGGTAGTTTTAAAAAGGTAAACAAAAAAAACACGTGACGAGACAGCTGTCAAGTAACCGACTAAACGTAATTCCTGTCACTTCAGTTGTCATGCTAATGCTACGTCACAGTTGTACTCTTCAATTTAGCAACGTTATAATTCGTTCAGTTGACGTTTATAGTTTGGGCTCTTTACAATAGACTGATTACAAAATATTATAATACTTAAATCTAACTATACAGTTGTCCTCTAGCAGATTACATCTACGAAGAGTAGTTTAAGAATAAATGATAAAGTTTAACATACATTAGTAAAAAAGGAAACTATTATAAAAATCTAAAATAATTTAATTAGGTTTTATTGTATTTTTAAACAAAAAAGTGTCATCTATAGAGCGGCAAGGTTATTTGACGTGAACTGTACATATAAACCTACTTACAGAAATAAAATTATCCAATTACCTAAGCTGTTCTGCCAAAAATATAATTAAAAAAATAGGTAAGTTTTGTATTTTCACTAACTAGAGTGGCTCGTGGCTAAATAATAGCAGCCGCACGGGCCGATCGAAGCTACGCTTGCCGAGGTCGGTCCGTGGATGGGTGACCATCCATTACAAATCAAGGCCCCTCCGTGCCTCGGAAAGCCGTTATTCCCGATTGTCATTTGTTGATCTTTATCAGTCGTTACGGATAGTCAGAAGCCCGAAAGTCTGACAAACAGTCTTACCAAGGGGTATTGTACTACCCAGCAACTGGGCTGTGGAGGTCAAATAGGCAGTCACTTCATGTAAAATACTGGTATTCCAGCAGTATCGAGTTGGTTGATTTCACGAACTAGCTCTGCTCTACAACTTCCCAGTACAGACAAGTCGGAACGGATCGGTACCGATCGGTGCGGATAAAATTGTCCCATACTTTCTGTATGCGCTCGCGCATATAGAAACAGGTCGGTACCGAATAACCGAATACACTTTTCATACCAAGTAATGGCAATACTAATAGTCAGTTGAGACTGGTAATCTCTTATCTGCCAGGGCTTATTTTTAATCGTTTTTGATTTTTATATATTTTTTTTACATTGTTCTCACATATAGAATCAACAAGAGTAATGTACCCAGGATTTTGTAATTTCTATATTTAAAAAAGTGTCCTTGGAGTTTCTTGCCCGTTCTTCTCCATAGAGATCTAGGTACGTTTTGGAATGGACAACTAGCTTCAACTTTCTGACTAACAGACTGACTCGTTGACAATTCAAAAGTGCCTGTAAATGGTATAATTGAAATAAATGCTTTGAGTTTGAGTTTGACAGGGGGTACAGATTTACAATAGTGTGGCAGACGTCTGCAACGTGTGTGTGAATTAATATGATATGGATACTCAAAGTGTTTCGTATTCAAAGTAGATAACAAAAGTGTCAAAAGTGGCCGTTTTTGACACTTACATGGATACGAAACACCTTGAGTCCTGTTTTAACAACGTAAAAATACTTTATCCTCTTTGTAACAAACTCAAGAATCCATTTTTTAAAATTTATTTGCTATGCTACTATTTTTTATTCAATGAGGGCGCCACTTAGCTCTGGGTAGCGCCTTAATGTGAAATAAATATCAGCACATCGAGCACTCACGGGTTATTCTGTACCTATCAATACCGAATTGTACCGACAAATCTGAATCGGAAAACCTGTACATATCTTTTTTTTCTCTATATGCTAGAATTGAATTAAGCCAGAGAATAGATCTAAACATACATAGAACGATGACGTTCGCAGGAGTCCGCTGGATGCGAGAGGCACATTATCGGCTGAAGTGGCGGTGCTTGGGGGAGGCATACGTCCAGCAGTTGACGTCAATTGGCAGAAATTATGATAATGATACATAAAACAGTTAATAGGATAAGTAATTGCTTCTTGAGCTATGCGCACACCAACCAGACGGAAAGATATTGCATTTTATACCTACTTGTAAGGATAAAGTTGTCAAAATACCTTAGTATAAAATTGCACCTACAACACCATAATAATAGATGTATTTACACTGATGTCCTTCAACTTGCGTCAGACGTATTTTCTTGTTTATTCTGACGCATGTGTAGTACCGCGCACTGCGCCTGCGCACCCATTGTATTTGTATACGCTGTCAACAACGCATGGGCATGTGTGTTGGATCACTTCAAAATGGTTGAGCTGAATGGTGCTGATCCATGCATGCATTCTGTGTTCGTGAACGGGCGCCGTCAGTTGGGACTGGTCATCTCTTAGACGCTTTTAACGTGCATGTCTTCGTACATTGTTTTCACCTGTATAATTTCAACATGAATGATGTTATCAATATTTTGATTTAAATTATCAATATCTTTTGGGTGTCCGTGGAGTTTCTTGCCCGTTCTTCTCCATAGGAACCTACTTTGGAATGGGCAACTAGCTTCATCTTTATGACTGACCGACCCCTTGACAATTCAAAAGTTACGCTATGTGCCCATGCGCCGGGTGCCCGCCTCGCGTGTTTGTATTGAAAGATAATATGAGCAGCGCTCTCTGGCGCGGACGCGTGCGACGTGTTTATACACTTTCACGGGTTGCTACGCCCGCTCCTAACGTAGCGAACGCTTTAATTGGTTTATTTGAAATAAATGCTTTGAATTTGAGTTCATGCGTGCAAAACCATAAAGGCTCGTGCAGACCAGTGCGACGCGACGGCGCGACGCGACTCGTACAATACAATTTCTAAGAAAACTTCACGGTATAACAATAACCGGTGTAGCGCTGCGCTGTCGCGTCGCGCTACACACTGCACGAAGCTTTACAGAAGCAAAAAGCGCGTGTTCGTTCTTTCCATATTATTATTATTACGCCGCGACGCCACCGCGCCTTCTCCGTTTGATTTCGCCATAAATCACTTATAAAGCGCGTGCATTTTTTGCAAGCGGCCGCCCCCCCGACCCTTGCTCGCAGAAGCGCCAGACCGCGTTACGCTGAGAAATGTAGATTTAAATTCCCCGATCAATAATAATGAAAATTTGATCCAGCCTGTCCCACCTTGCTGTCCCCCCGCCAGCGACGCCCTAAGCCGAGGTTCGTACCCCACAGGGGGTGCCCTTAGCGAGCGTTCGCTTAATTTAACATAGAATAGTTTATGCCCCTGGCTGGAGGCTTTAAGTTAGTAGCTTAAGGCATCCACAGGATAGTCCGGTTAAGCAGCTGTGACCTCACGCGAATAAAAAAACAGTTTAAACAATACTAGCGGTGTCGTGGCGGCTCGGCAACGGCGTCGTGTCGCTGAGCGCTTACACATTTAGAGCAAAGAGTACTTATAATAATATTACGGGAGATTAAGAGTCTCCTTGCCTAGCAGTAGGGCGAGCAATGTCTAATTTTGGGGGCGACCCCATAGACTTCCAAATATCTCTTTCTGATCCGTTATCTGAGTAACGTCATCAATGAGGTAAGTACAAGTCGTGACGCCTTGATGACGGCGTCTCGTGACTAGGCCTGCCGTCACATACAACTATAAAAGGGAAAACATATTGACTACGTTAATCCTGTTAAAGATTTTTGGCTTATTTGTGTGCCACATAAGTACGGTAATGTTTTATCTGCAACGGATAAGGTTCGAACTCACAATATAGCTTTCGAACCGGTCTTAAACCGACTAGATTTTTATTACATCTGACACAAAAACACCACAATTTAGAGAGTACCCAATTACCGACATAGTTACGGAAACTCATGGGAATGAACTGTGGTCAATTATCGTGCTATGAAAAAACGGGTCAGGGTTTCTGTGCTATCGTCATTTTCAGTTTAGTTTTCACTGTTATTCGTAGAACTTGTGTTGTGGTGTGTGTTTCTTTTGAGCAAGTAAATCAGTGTCGAAAGTGTTTTTCTTTTTCTTTTCCCAACTAGAAAGAAACAATAAAGTTTTATTATGGACACAGTTCGTGAAACACAAAAAACAATTTATAAAGTGAAAATCATATTTGAACCACAATTGTGTGTGCGTTACGGCTGCGCCAAAAAAATGCATCAGACAGATGCGCTGGTCTTCTAATTTACCTTTAGGGACAACTATGTTGGGGTCGGCTTCCAGTCTAACCGGATGCAGCTGAATACCAGTATTTACATAGAGCGACTGCCTATCTAACCTCAACCCAGTTGCTGGGTAAAATAGGTTAAATGCTCTAAGGTAAAATGAGACGTTAATATCGACACTAAAGTTGTAAAAGTGACATTAAGTCTGAGTGTTTGGTATGTTTTTGTGAATAAACAACAACCGAACCGATTCTGATAAGATTTCTCAGAATGGCGAAGAATATAAGCAGCAAAAAATTTGCTCGTTGCGCAAGCACACCACTAAAAGTTCGGTTCTCAGCTAGGAAAAGGCATGGTAAGTGACTTTGCAAAAAAAAAACATATTTCGAACCATTTAGATCTTTTAGGATTTTTTTGAGATATCCCAAGACTCCAAGACTATACTTAAATGTTCTTCCGGTGCACCCTGGCCAGTCAGCCCCACTACCACCACGTGGACTGACTATTATTTTATATTATGTATTTATTTACTAAACACTTTCTCTACGGGCTTGAACTATTCTATAAAGTTAGTTATAAGAAAAGAAAAAGAAAAATGATTTGTGCCAGATTGACGGCAATAGGCTCGCCCCCTATTACAGGATCTTAAGAGGGAACAGGGCTTGCGAGAATTTTGAAAAATAGGTATTTGAAGAAACTATTGCCGTCGTCTTACCTCAAGTCTGTCTCCGTAGAGTGCGATAGGGACAGCTGCAGCTCAGACGATTATTATCACAACAAAATTGACGTGGTCGACGTTTCGTATTCCCCTTTTTTCTTCTCGAAAACTGAGCTGATTCAATTATTTTTTACATTAAAATTTTAAGAAAGAGTATGTCTAGGTTCCAATCATTTTCTTTTTTTTTTTACTTTTCGAATTTGTCTGGTAGTCCTCTAATCACGGCAGTAAAAATGGGGCACTTTTGTAATATTTGGAGGGTTGTATTTTCATTACCAATAAGTTGCTGGAAAAAGATAATAACAGGGACGTGTCTACAGCAGACCATGATTTTATGAAGAAAAAAAATGGTTGCACTAGAGGTATTATTGAGGAAGAAAAAAAGGGAATACATTTGTATGAAGAATCGCAGGCCCTGCTCCGCCATAAGGGGGATGCGTTAAAGTAGCCCGCGAAATAAAAATTTCTTGCGTTTTTTTAAATGTACAGGTCAGTGTCAAGTTGTATGTTGATTAAAATATGATTCGCGACAATAACAAATATGGCTTTACAGAATTATTACATTACAATCAGCAATACAACCCTTAAGTTAGAATTTGCCTAAAATGTCATGATTTCATGAAGGTCATTCAATAGGGCAATATGAACTTAGAGAACTGTATTGGTGATTTGTATTATTATAATTCTATAAATATTTTTTTCACCACTCCCGCACGAAAGAAGTGTCTTTCCTCTACGAAAACAGTGAGGAAAGTTGGTTTTTCCTCACTGCTTGAACAGTGAGGAAAGTTGGTTTTTCCTCACTGTTTGAACAGTGAGGAAAGTAATGATCCCGTTCAGAGACTAACCTTGCCTGATTTTTTATGTTAAGTTTTAAAGATATTTTAAAATATAAAGAACTATTTTGGTTTGCTTTGTGTCTATTTAATTTATTTACCTATGATGACTGAATACTTTCTTGCTGGGAGTGGTGAAAAGTTTTGTATGCAACTTGTGAGCAAGTTCATTTGCTATTCGTTTTGTTGAGTCTTTCGCTTACTCAGGATTGAAATTTATAATCACTCGCTGCGCTCGTGATTCTATTTTTTAATCCTTCGTTCGCTCAAGACTCAAAATCAAAACTCATAGGAAAAACGAACTTTCCTCACATGTTGGATAAATAACTATTACGGTCCCGAAACATATTTAGATCAACATATAACCTGCAAATTGCAAATAACGTAAGAAAAATTGGATTTCGCCGGCTACCCTGACGCTGTATATTGTATTGTATTATAATTGTTTATTTCACCCTTAGCTGGTGATCTTGTTCTTTCCTATCTATCAAACAGGCAGCAAAAAGTAAACATTAACGGGGCGACATCCTTGGGGTCTCTAGTTAAGATGGGCGTGCCTCAAGGATCAATTCTTGGCCCTTTCCTATTCCTAGTTTATATTAATGACCTTCCTTACCTGATGGCTAACTTATCAGACATAATTCTATTCGCTGATGACACTTCTCTTATTTTTAAAATTGATAGAAAAGATACGGATGTTATACATGTCAACGATAGTCTAGCAGTTCTTTCGAAATGGTTCGCAGCTAATAATCTTTTACTTAATGGTACAAAACTAAATGTCTTAAGTTCTCATTACCAAATGTACCTCAAATAAAAAAAAAAACTGCCGAACCGCGAAACCGAACGACGAAAAATTTAAACGCAGTGGTTCAGAATCACGTACTGAATCCATGGTAACAGTTTTCGCGTCGATCTTCCTGCTACCCTGTGTAGGCGTGATGTAATAATATTTATATTAATATTCAACTTGTTTGTATGATTTCAGAGAACCTATCAAATGAGGAGCGAACATGGGAGGAGATCATGCAGATCAAGGCTATGCCGGTCCCCATGAACCAGAAACGGGAGCTCAAGGCTAGACTACAGGTATGCTAGAATAAACTTTTACCTTATATGTCACTACTGAACAACCGCCTGCATTATTGACAATCAATCAATCAATCATTTATTTTGTTAAACATAGCTATGATTACAGATAGCATTGGGTACCTATGAAATCAGCGTTTTGTATGGAGAATTTTAAAGAAGTTGTATTTTTCATACTAACATTTTCTTAATTTATTTAACAACCGCACTAATGTTTTAAAACTTTTATACACTAATGTTTAAAAACTAAGATAACGTATGCCACTTAGATTAAGCGACAAAAATAAGTTTTGGCTAAGTTTTAAAAAAAATAGTGGTCATTTCTACTAACAAAAAGAGGAGTAATTTTTAAAGTATTTTTTATGTTTAGTAAACTATAAGTAATAAGGTTTTTTTACTATTGGTAGTTGTCTATGATGGTCATTATTCGATATCATATCAAGCAATTGATGAATATTTTAAATCATAGAAGTGACGAGGTTCTCTATTTGTGAGAAAAAAACGCCAATTTCATAGGTGGGGACCCATTTTCTAAAATATGTGCACTATGTTTTGCCAATGTATGGCGTACAAAAGTAACATTAATAAGCAATTACAATTAAGGTGGCATGCCAATAGATTACATAAAAAAAAAAATTCAATTTAAAATATGTCAGTTAGGTAAACTGGTCATTACAATTTTGGATAAATAACCACATTAGCTCAGAGACTCTTAGTGCTAAAGAGCTGAAATTTGGCTTGGGTATATCTTGTGTCCTGCCACAGTAAGTCAACCTGCCGAGCCTTTACACAACCATGTTTGGATCGGCTTCCAGTCTAATCGGATGCAGCGGATGAGGCGGCAACGCTGCATGTCGCGGGTTCGATTCCCGCACGGAACAAATGTTTGTATGACCTACAAGTAGTTGTTCCGGGTCTGTCTGTTTGTGTGTGTGAGTTTAAATGTTTGTAAACGCACACACGATACAGGAGAAATTCCTAAAGTGGGGCAACTTTAGATAAAAAAAATAATTATTAATAGTATTTTACATGGAGCGACTGCCTATCTAACCTCCACAACCCAGTTACTGGGTAAAACGATAACCCTTGGTAAGACTGGTTGTCACACTTTTGGACTTCTGACGACCCGTAACGACTGTCAAAGATCCACGAATGACAGCCGGGACCAACGGCTTAACGTGCTTTCCGGGGCACGGAGGAGTCTCAGTATGTAAAGATGGTCACCCATCCACGGATCAACCACGGCAAACGTAGCTTAACCTGATGGATCGACCCGTGCGGCAGTTATTATTTAGTCACAAGCTCCTCAAGTATTATAATAACCAAAAGTTTATTCTTGAGATAATTATTCATCCTAGCTACGAAAACCTTCATTCTGCGTGGTCCGACACGCACTTGGCTGGTTTTATTTATATTTATGAAATTAAATAAACGTCTTAATAATATTCTTGTCTTATATCTCTTCCACAGAACGCCACAAAACTCCGTCTCCAAGGCTTCGAGCAACTCCAATGGCGGCAACGCAAAGTCTGGCATCGCTTCCGAATACGATTCACTGAAATAGTCGGCAAGCTGGAACTCTGGCAGTCCCCCATAAGGGAAATCGAAGGCAAGTTTGGAACCGGCGTAGTTTCCTACTTCCTCTTTCTACGATGGTTGCTATTCTTAAACATAGCCATTTCGATGTTAATTATCTTGTTTATGATATTACCAAAAACGTTGCTGACCGAGGCAGAAGTTACTTGCGACGATTATGAGCAAAACTCTACAGATTGCTGCGCAATTTTTTATCTGACGAAGAATTTGTCAGATTCCAATGTTTTTCTCGACGTTATTCAAGGCACAGGGTGGATGGAACGAACGATCCTCTTCTATGGAGTATATTCCGATCAAATCTATAAGTACTACGTCAATAATTTGTTCAAAAGTGAGCTTTATTTCAATATGCCTATGGCTTATATTCTTGTGGCTATTTCTTGGGTTTTATTATCCTTGATAGCTATTGTGAAAACTGCTGCCAAAGGTTTTAAAGAAAGGCTGGTTGAAAATGAAGGTCAGTTCTATAAATATTGTAACTTGGTCTTCGGAGGTTGGGATTTCTGCATCCATAATGACAAATCAGCTAAAATAAAACACAAAGCGTTATATAACGAAATTAAAGGATATTTGGAAGAGGAGAAATATAATGAAGAAAGACAATTGAGGAGTAGAGAATCTCAAATTTTGATTTACTTCAAAAGATTATTAATAAATGTTATCGTTTTCATAATTCTCATAGCTTCAGGTGTTCTCATTTATTTCGCGTTTAACTATTCAGCCGATAAATTGAATCCTGATCAGAATTCTGAAATAAACGATAACGTAAGAGACGAAAATATTAATGTAACACATCCGGAAAAATTGACTCTAACGTTATATAAAAAAGGTGGAGAGTTCTTTGGACAGCTAGAAAACACGTTACTAGAATTTCTGCCCTTCATATGTATTGTAGTATTAAACTTAATAGTTCCAGAGATATTTAGTTATTTAATACAAATTGAGAGCTACACTCCTGCGCATGTTTTAATCATCACTTTGCTTAGGACTGTGTTGCTTCGATTATCATCTTTAGCTGTTTTGCTAAGTCAAATTTATTCCTATGTAAGGGATAATGGGTTCGTCTGTTCTTACGAAAACACACACGAGTTGTCATCAAAATTAGATTGCTGGGAAACATATGTGGGACAACAGTTATATAAATTAATTCTAACAGATTTCGCAGTACAATTCGTGACGACATTTTTCATTAACTTGCCCAGAGCGTTTTTGGCGAGGCACACAAATAGCCGTTGTTTCAAAATCATTGGGGAGCAGGACTTTTATCTACCAAAGCATGTTTTAGATATAGTTTACACGCAAACTATAATTTGGATGGGCTCATTTTTCTGTCCATTCCTTCCCATAATTGGCACCATATTTTATTTCCTCATTTTCTATATTAAAAAGTTCACCTGTCTGACTAATTGCACGCCATCGCCCGTTGTCTATAAAGCTTCAAAATCTAAATCTCTTTTCATGTCAGTCCTGCTTCTAGGTTTTATAGCCTCAATAACCCCAGTAGCCTATTCCGTGGCCGAAATATTCCCTTCAATAAACTGTGGCCCTTACCGAGGCTATAATAATGTATGGGAATTTGTTGTAGAGACATTTGATGGATTCCCATACCTTATACGAGAATTTATATTCCGGATGGGAACTTCTACCTTCGCTGTGCCTGCATTTGCACTGTTACTTTTCTTTTTATATTATTATTGGGCAGTGGCTGCAGCAAATAGGCATATGGTGACGGTTCTGAAGAACCAACTGGTTTTAGAGGGACATGATAAACAGTTCCTCCTAAATAGGTTGAGCGCTTTCATAAGGCAGCATCAGAAACGTTGTGAGAGAAGAAATAGAGCTAGTTTTGCAGATGACGACTCAATTAGACAGAGCTCTAGGTAAAATATTGTGGTTATTAATAAGATAGTTTGGTCTGATAGTTATAAATGTTCTATTTATACTATAGTTAAATTATCGTTTTAGAGATTTTTTGCTCTTATTTTCATTGTAAATACGATGCCAAAAATATGAAGTTAGGCAACTAGGATTACGTATCCGCCAAATGAATGTTTCTCGAAAGTTTTCAAGTCTAGACAGGAAATCTCAAATTTTAAAATATCAGTGCTCACAATTCTCTTTATTTTGTCAAAATCCTGTCTCGATGCAGTCCGCGTTTTCTAAACAAGAAACCAATGAAACTTTAGTCTTTAAAAAGAACTTGATTGGTTATCTAGAAATGATTCTCATTTAAAAATGTCGAGAGTAGTAATAATCTCTTATGTAAAGCAAGGTTGAGTTTCAGTTTTCAAACAAAATAATATTTTTATCGGTACCGATAAAACATTTTAGTACCTTATTATTTTCCTGTAAGACTGTTTTTATCGAAACAAGTTATCCACAATTGACGTATTGTATGAATGAAACATATTAGTTAATAATTTTTTAGGTGACTAAAGTCATAATGACGCCAATATGTTAGTAGATTACCAAACTTGTCAAAATCAACAATTATGAAATCAATGATAGACCATTCTGACACTATTGGAATAACAGACTTGAGGCCCTGATACTGGCCTGCAAATTGCAAAAAACATAAGAAAATTTTAATTTCGCGGACTACCTTGACGCTTTCGCCTTAAGTGTTCCACACAAAATAATTTCCAAACTCGTAAATTTCAGCTGAAAAGGATAGATCTGTATACGTACTGATAATATTGCATATTTTTTTTACTTTCTGTGACAGCTAAGATCCCTTGAGAAAAAATTGATCTGTATTTTTCTTATCTTCATACTAAAGCCACATTTACACGATGCAATTTTCTTGCCGAAATAAAATTGCAGCAAAAAAAATGATTTGCGTCGTTTAGACGGTGCAACTTTTATTGATGCTTCAACTTAAGCGAAGGCCACACTGGGAACGAAGATAACTTCGGTTAGTTTCGCTCATGTATCTACCGCGTGTTTGCATCCTTCGGTTCACACCGCGATCTATGAACCGAAGCATATATGAATCGCCATAATATTGTGCCATATGTTTCTAGAGCAGTACAGACGCCAGCAGGTCAACCTACCTGAAACTGTCAAATTTTTCCAATCAACTTTGAACCTTATGCTTTAGTGATAAAGTTGAAAAACTTGACGGATCGTAGTATGTTGATGTGCTGGCGTCTGTACAAGGATCTTTCTTTGATTTTCGCAAATCAAAATCGGAATTATAGCGGCCATCTTGTTAGGGTTCCATAGCCGAAGCCTCCGCTGTCCGTCTGTCTGTCAGCGGGCTGTATCTCATGAACCGTAATAGGTAGACAGTTGTAATTTTCACAGATTGTGTATTTCTATTGCCGCTATAACAAAAAATAATAAAAATAAAGTTAAAAAGAAACGTGTTTTTTGGGTAGTCCGACTCTCATTTGCCCGGTTCTTCAATAAATTTCACGTATAGTTCGATTTAGACTTAATGGCGGCTCGGAAGTTAGCTGCTCGCTGCGCAGTGCCGCATCCCTCACCCCCGCTGACCCATGAATTTGTTACTGCGCAGCGACTCTCCTCATGTTCCGAGACGCCATTAAGTTTGAATCGGGCTGTAACAATTGCACAAATATTTGCCAGTAGCGCCACCCCGTCAATGTCATTTGAGTCCAAAAAGATCCTTGAAGCAGTGTAGGTACGATATTCTGCCTTTGCTGTATTGATTTTATGAATAAGGAAAGTTTATAATGTTAGTTTTCTTTGCATTTCATAAAACTACATTCCTTTAACTTCTTTACTAACAATCTTGTAGAATGCCAGAGTTAAGACTGACAAAACTAATAATAAACTAACATGGAAAGTTTTTGTAACATTTTAGTGCTTGAAACATCGGATAGGTACTTTAATTTAGGATCTTTCCATTTTGCCACTTAAGCTTGTGACTCCTATGACTACGGTCGCCCCCACGCCACGTAACGGCCGCAGTGACGGCTGATCGCACCGAGGTTTGACTTCAAAGAACTCTAGGTAAACACACCAACTTACTTTCAAAAATAACGTTTCAGTGACGTCATTCGACGGAAAATTGCGGACGCTATGTGACGGCCACCGCAGTCTTAGGAAACTCTAGCTTAACTCAATTATCTACTGTAGCCATATAGAGTTGATTTTAGAGTGGCCGTTTGTGACTCTAAAAGGTTCTAAATAAGTTTTGTTTTTGCAATTAAATTTGAACTTTATTATGTAGGACATAGAGTTTGTGGTTCCAAAACTTGATTCTAAATTATTCAAGTTTCAAGTCTTGCCAACTATGGACGCTGGCTTCCAGTTTTTCAAATGCGGCAAGATAGTATTTAGAAGAATAATAACCCAATGAATTAATTTAAACTAGTAAATCCTCAGCTAATTCACTAAATGCGGGTAGTTAAATATCGCAATAGTTGATTCATATTCTCGTTTTTCCTTCCAAATTTAAAACGAAAAATTATAAATCATACAACACGACTTTTTTTTGTCTTCCTTGTTTTCTTGTCTCTTACAAGAGACGAATTATTGTAAAATTCAAAATTATCACAAAAATATACAGAACGAAATTATTTAGTATTTAAAACGAAAATTTTATAATTATGTAACCGATATTTGAACTTTTTAGCGAAATATGACTAAAGGTAGGTGCACACTATGTATAAATGTTACGATAATCATTATTCGGAGATTTTTTACGTTATGTGCATACCTTAAATTGTGTCAAACTGAAGACTGTTTGTAGAATTGTTTATTTATTTAAAAATCTACGTCTTGCTCAACTGAGTCTGACTTATCGTATGTTATTTAGATGATTTTTAGTCTTTTGTAACTTAATGCTCATTATAATTTTTTTTAATGTATTTATTAATATTTTAATCTACTCTTTAATGAGGCTCTCTTTTGTAAATCTGTACATACATAAATAGCATTTATTAGTTTAAGTAAATAGATTTTTTAGTGATCTCAATATAGAATCATTGTATAATTAGTAGGTAGGCCCGTTAGTCGCGTAATAAAAGTTTAAATAAGCTTATAATTTCGCATTTATAAGACATTTATTGTCCCAAAGATGCGTCATTTATTCTTTTATATTTAAGTACAACTTTATATTCCTATAATTAGACAATTTTATTTTTCGTGTCATTTATAAGCAATGCAACAGATTTTTTTATTAATTATGTGAATAATTATCTAGTCTACCATCATAAAAGCATTTAATAAATAAAATACAGTTTGATAAATTCTTTCTTTTTTTAAGTCGATTATAAAATGTTGACTATCACTGGAGTCGCAAAACTGTATTAAAACGTAAATGTTGTAATTAAAAGAATCTATTTTATTTCTCTTAGCTTAGTTCCTTAGGCAATTATATAATTTTATAATCATTTTGTGTTGTAACCAAGAATATGCGTCGCTATTTAGGTAAATTTTATACTTATTTATTTAACATAAAGTGGTAGATAATATTAAGTTGATAATATTGTCAATTTATTACTAATAAAATAAATGTATATAATTAAATTGGTGTGTGTAAATTTTGGTCTATTAATATTTATTTAAAATGTAAATTTGAAAAAAAAAAACATTTTATATTTATTATTTGTATTCTTATTTTATATAAATTCGTCTTCCTTTTTGTGCAATGTTTGTAACACAAGCGAAGTCGCGGGTTCTAGCGAATATTGTAAGTTTTACTGATAAGAACTAAAAATGTTACCACAACACACTGCCATAAACATCTGAATATTTATTAAAAATAATGATTATAAACATTATTATGAAAATAAACAATTGTACACCTTTTATGTATTTTTTTTAACTACCTCCTCTATCCATCTTCATAAACCTGTATGTGATTTACAGAACTGGGCGTATCGTACGCCTGAAAAAATGTAGGGTAAAGGCTGGCACACATTAGGGCGGCCACGAGAATTATGCGCTGCGGCCCAAAGCGTGCAGCTGTAATATGCGCTTACCTTAATTTCGCTTCCATGCAATACAAAGTTCTATATCTTTGTGTGAAAAAGTTAATAGAATAAATGTAAATTAAATAAAACCCAAACATAATAACATAAATTTTATTATCAATATTATCTTGCCGTACACAAAATACAAAACTAAATTATTCTATTTCGATATATTTTTGCTTTTATCTATATCTAAATATATATATATTACTATAGTCTATACTTTATGCGGTTCATAAACAATACAACGGTACACGGACCTTTTGGAGCGTGACTGAAACCGGAACTGACGACGCCATCTTGTATTTTCAAAACAATTTCTGGCACAATTTAAAAAAGTTTACCTACGACGCCCCCCTGTCAATGTGATTCAGGCGCCAAAAGATCCTTGTAATAGCTGTATACAACATGTAAAAAACCCTGTCCGATCTGTGAGAGTGTGGTAATTAATCAGGAAAAAAAAAACGCAACATTTTTTTCCAATGGGGAATTTTACCGGGTTAATACAAGGTGCGCGGGCGGCCGTCAGTCAGCGGGTTTTACAAGTCATAACTTATGACTCCTGTTAAAAATTTGCTAATTTTTTTATGGATTTGCGTTAATTTTAGCAATAACTTTTTATTTTCAGTAATAATAAGATTGTTAATTACTTTTTTATAATGTTATTGCAAACGAACCAAGAGCTATATTGACCCGACACTATACCGAAGACAACCCGGACGTAAGCATGTACGAGATTAGGATAGCTCTAAAGAAGCTTAAAAACAACAAGGCTACGGGTGATGGCGGAATTACGGCCGAACTTCTGAAGGTAGGTGGAAAACCCGTTCTCAATGCCCTCCAGAAGCTGTTCGATTTCGTCATACTCAAGCGTAAAACGCCACAGGCTTGGTAAAGAGGTGTGGGTGGTACACTTCTTTAAAAAGGGCGACAATGTCCTGCTTAAGAATTATAAAAAATAAGAAAAATAAAAAGGCCCATCTCACTTCCGAGCCATGTCTACAAGCTGTTTTCAAGAGTCATCGGAACCGTCTTGCACGCTGGTTTGACGACTTCCAGACTTCAGAATAAGCCGGATTCCGTTAAGGCTTTAGCACCGCAGACCAAATACATACGCTGCGGCAGGTTATACAGAAGACCGAAAAGTATGACCTGCCTCTCTGCTTAGCGTTTGTGGACTTCGAGAAAGCCTTCGATTCGATAGAGACTTGGCTGTACTGTCGTCTCCAACGGTGCCAGATTGACTATCGGTACCATCGAGGTGCTGAAGTGATTGTATGAAAACGCTACTTCAGTCCGACTCCAAGACCAGACCTCGAAACCTAGCCTTCAGCAGTGAGGTGTGTGTGAGACAGGGAGACGTTATCTCTCCGAAACCGTTCACCGCTGCATTGGAGGATGTCTTTAAGGTTCTGGACGGGAAAGGGGTTGGCATCAACATCAATGGCGAGTACACCACTCACCTTCGGTTTGCTGACGATATAGTAGTCATGGCTTAGACTATGGAGGACCTCAGATAATGCTCGATGACCTCAGTAGAGCTTCCGAAAGAGTGGGTCTTAAAATGAACATGGACAAATCGAAAGTCATGTCGAATGCCCATGTAACACCCACCCTCATGAAGATCGGAGACTACTCACATTTTTAATTTCTTTTCTTTCTTTTTTTTACTTGTAGTACAATATGTTGTGTTGTGTGCCTATTAGTCTGTGCTAAATAAATGTATTTTCTCTTCCTACACTCGAAGTTGTGGACGATTATGTTTACCTAGGACAAACTGTCCAGTTAGGTAGGTTCAACTTCGAGAAAGAGGCCAATCGTCGAATCCGACTCGGCTGGACGGGGTATAGGAAACTGCGTACTATCTTCTCGTCTCATATACCACAGTGTCTCAAGACGAAAGTTTATGACTAGTGCGTGATGCCAGTGATGACCTATGGCACTGAAACGTGGTCGCTCACAATGGACCTCATTAGAAGACTGAAAGTCATCCAATGGATAGGGCTGCTTGAAGTTTCCCTAAGAATCAGAAATGAAGAGATCCGTAGAAGGACCAAGATGCCGACATAGCCCGAAGAATTGCCAAACTTAAGTGGCAGTGGGCAGGGCTCATTGCTCGCAGAACAGATGGCCGATGGGGCCGAAAGGTGTGACGACCGTATACCGGAAAACGTAGCGTTGGAAGGAACCTCACAAGGTGAACCGACGACCTGGTGAAACCCGCAGGAATCTGCTGGAAGCGAGAAGCACATAATCGGTCGAAGTGGCGGCCTTGGGGAGGCCACAGTGGACGTCTTTCGGCTCAGATGATGATGATGATCATGATGAATGTTATTGCAGTACCTACCCATTTCGGATCGACACAGTTTTTTTTACATATTGTATATTTATACATTTTGTATAAAAACAAGGCCAAACCCTGCAAATGCCTGCGTCGTATTTTAAGACGTTTTTCTTGACGCATACACGTCAAAGCGTCAATTATTTTCTATGGGTGAAATATTTTGTTTCATATACACATACGAGTACGGTCCGCAGGTTTGTCGATATCATATTACTTCGCCTTACCGGCTCGGACACCGGTGACCAAACACAATGTATATTACAGTCTGAGAAGACCTTTTTTCTGTTTAAAAATAATCTTGATATAAATAATATGTAAAAAAAAAACTGTCCGATCTGAAAGGGCAAATAGGTACCGCATTATCAAAAAGTAATAATATATCTTATTATTATTGAAAAAAAAAGTTATTCCTATAAAAAATCACATTTTAGTACCAAAATTACCCCAGATCAATAATAAATTAGCAAATTGTCATAAAAGAAAAGAAAGGAAATACGTTTATTTGCGGTACTTAAGACGCAAGCAAAGGAACAAACACTAAAAACAATTTGGGGGAAAATATGCGTCACATCCACGCAAAACGGCCATCGCTTAGCATAATGCTGCGACCCTGTGCGATACAGAGCCCCAGCGCTGGTTTTCAGCGACAGCCGGCGTTGACGTGATGACGTCAAACCGGTGCAGCATATACAGAAATAACAAAATAAGACAAAAAGTGGGTCAACTCATAAGGTCATAAGCCATAAGTGGGTCATCATAACTCATAAGTTATGACTTGTAAAGGACGACCCGCTAAACGACGGCCGCCCGCGCCCCCCGGTAAAATTCTCCATAAAAAAATAAAAAATAAATTCTTCCATAAAATTACCACATAAATAGACTCTCAGTACGATATCTAACAACACCCCCACGGATCGGACAGGGTTTTCTGTACATGTATAATTTTCTATCACGAGGAAAACATCCAAAACTTCTAAAATCAGCATATTATTTTATTTTTCTAAAATCATTCGTTATCTTCTGTTAAATCCAACTGATATGACGGTATAAAAATACAATAATACATGTATATAGCCTGTATAAATAAATAATCGAATTACAATACAGATCTCCGCTAAATTATTTAAATAAATAGCGACTCTTGCTAAGACACAATAAAGTGCATTTCAGGTCGCACAGCGCTAATCACCTACAGTTATATTCACCTAGAAGTTGCCTCTCTTTCTATCGCGTGACTCTTAGATCTTCTGACTACGTTACACTCACTGAATTGGCCCGACAAGACGGGCCCGCCGCGTACTTGTAGATTCAAACCTAAACTGCGGAGTGTCCATCTGTATTCATATGTGTTACAACAGGAGTTTTTTTTAAATAAAATTCCATACATTATGAAACCGCATTCATTCTTATATTATAAATGCGAAAGTAGCTACAGCTATCTGTCTGTTACCTTTTTATTCTGGATATTTGTACTAAAGCGAAATCAGGGGCAACAGCTATTATAAAATCAGCGTCGACTTTTATAGGTATGAGGAACAGGGTGTAAAGTTCACTCATCCTCTGACCAGACGGGTGTCGTGTCTGGCGGGCAACTGCCCAACGATTGATGTTGGATAGTCTTATTGTATGTGTCGTTCGCGCGGTAAACTCTAATTGCGCGATGCAGGATTTGTGTGACGTCACGTCTCTGATGCGTAGTTCGCATGTGGAGATGTAGCTGCCGCCACAGACTCACAAATGTGCCTGCCAGGTCATGTCTTGGGGCTAAGATTCCTAAATTACCAATTTTAGAGCTGGCCAAAGGATTGCCATACATTTACTTTTATTGAAACCAATCTTAATCAATATATTTATACATTAATGGAAATTTAATGGGACTATTAACTAATGGGGTGTGTCGCTCGGTAAAGTTTTCAAACAGGAGCACCTTGCTATTATATCTATACCCTGTGTTAATATATTATTCAATAATTATTAATTGCTTACTATAAAACTCCTACATAAAGAAGTTTAAATATATTGTACTGTGAATGTATCAATTTCCCATTTGTATACCTGTAACAAAGAAATGAATAATGTTTTATGTAAGTTTGTAATTTCAACAATCCTAGTCGTATACAAAATATCTTTCTGAAAACCTTATTTTATTTATTTATACCATTTTTTGCCTATGTTGTTCCACTGCAGGGGCTGAAAACCTTAATGAAAAAATATTCAAATATTTAAAAAATATGCTACCTACATACGACTACACATCAAGCTATTCATTTCCAGTATAAGCTGACCTCGCATTGTACGGAAATCCTATACAATGCGACATCAGCATAAACTGGAAATGTTTAGCTTCCTGTGTAGCCAAGTGAAAGTACGACCAAGGAGTGAAATTGGTAAAGAATTTTTAAACAAATTACTTTCCATAAAGTGGGCTCATTAATTCAAATTGTTTGCAATAATAATCGGAAAAATAAAGTGGAAGTAAAAATTAACCTAACCAAGGTGCTTAACGCATAGCATTCCTTTGCTGTACAAGGTTACCCCGCTGTCTGTGTCAGTCAATGACTTCGTTTAACGGTGATGGCCCCAAAATCAAATATATTCGTTTCCCTCAAACCAAATCTCATAAAAGTGCAGTGCTTACTACACCTACTATTTTTATATTTAACATCTTGCTTGTTCGTGATCCCAAGAAATCCATTACATTTTTTCTGTTTTTACCAGTGAGACCATGTATTATTGTCTATGTGTTTCTAATCCAATCGTTATCTTGCTTTTAGAATCATCAGCTATCCATATAATCTGTCAAACTGTCGAAATAGTATCGTATTTTATCACTAGATGGAATTAAAAACGACTCGTCGCTTGGGATAGTGTACTAGCCCAGACGTTAGACTCGACTTTATTTTGGGATAGTATACTATCGTTAGACGTCTGAGTGGATACAATTTTTTTAAATTAAATATTTACCACAATCAGTTGATGGTAGCGGAATGCTCAAAGTCTCCCTTGTCAAGATGTCTTTTTGGCGCCTTCGACGGCTCGTAGATCAACATGGACACGCGTTCCGGACTGGTCTTGTTACGTTGCATGTCTGGAAGAAAATACTGTTTAATTATGACTGAAGATTCTTTTTACAGTCGACAAATGTCAAAATCCATGGAATTGTAAACACAGTGGGGTCAGTCCCTACTCAGTTAAATTAGGCCCATCAGGACGTGTAGCATGACCACCGTAGAAACGGGTTTTGTCGACGGAAGAATAGACAAAATGACAGATTGTGATTGTTTATCTGTCATTCTATTCTTCCGTCGACAAAACCCGTTTCTGTGGCGGTCATGCTACGCGTGCAGCAGTGAGATTTTACATAAGGGCGCCGTGTTCAGGTGCAGAATGAAAAACTTTTGGTAAATTGGGTGCGCACGGATGGTGCATGACAATGGAAAAACTGTATTACATGGAAAGGAATGTTGTGAAAAAATGCTAAGCCTTTTCTTGCCACCAGTGTAATTTTTTTACCAGAGATTTTTAATTTGGCCGTGTATCGTTCGAATATAACTCCTGCTGACCAAATTCTTCGTCGAGTAAGTGCCAGACGATCGAAAAACCCGTCTTAAAGTGAGTCACACGTCTAGAACATCTGCCGGGACTCCTCCAGTTCTGGTGACAGTTACCTCGTTAACCTTACATGTTCCCCCTCCCGGGAAAATGTAACGTTACAAACGATGCATCGTAAGACGGTTTTTTCGTACACTGGATTTTCAATGCTCTGCTTAGCGCCAAGAGTTGAAAATCAAACAGTGTGTGTTTTTTCAACGCGCTGGGACGAGAGTGAGTCCCAGCGAGTTGGATTCTCAACGCTCGGCTCAACACCGAGAGTTGAAAATCTATTGCGCAATAAAATCCCGCCGCGCGCCGTGGGCATAGACGTCTTTTGTGCTGTACGCTCAACTCTAGCTATCTATTGCGACGCGGACGCGGGGCGAGGACTCAGCGGTAGAGTGAATAGTTGCAGGGTCACCTCTGAATATGGGGTCTTGTTACATTACTTACATCTCAGACTAAGACGTCGTTTGTGTTGTCCGCTCAACTCTAGCTGCCGCCTTACTATTTGCGAGGCAGACGCGGGACGAGGACTCAGTGGCAGAGTGGCTGGGTGCAGGGTCACCTCTGAATAAGCCGTCTTGCTTGCGTAGTCTACGAAAGAAACCTCGTTTAATGTCTGGAAATTCTAGCGGAAAAATGTGCCGGGAAGTGCAACACACTGGAACGGTATAATTAAGAGAGGAAATGCTTAGAGGTAAGTTATAATAATATCGAGCGGATTTACAAGATTCTACCTCAGTTAGCATAAATCTCAATTTTTTGCATAGATAGCAGATTTTCTGACCAGAGACTTAAGCTTTCTGAAACCGCGTGAATGTGAGTAAGAAAATTCAACTCGTAATATTTTCCCGGTTATTCGCGTCATTCAGCACCGGAAGCAAATGGCCTAAGGTAAACCTCACCATCATAGCGCTTCTTTCTACCTACCCCCAAGAAAAATATGTTTAAGTTTACTTCTATTCCGAAGAACCCACCTCTCTCATTCAACACAATCTCGCGACGCATCTGCGACAGCTCAGCATTATTGCCCTGCAACTTGTGCTTCTTCTCCGAGCCGTCCCAAGAACAGTTGCGGTCACCGAAGATGACGGTCATGTCACCATCCGGTTTTAAATCCTCGTCTTGGAATGATGCGTTCTTGCTTTGTGGTTCCACCTGGATACGCGAGAAAAAGTATCTAGGTACAGATAATGGTAGACATAAAAATCTTATTGAATAAAATTCATTATGTTACTGAAAGACAACGCACAGTCGGAACCGCTGGGTCATAGACATGAAATCTTGCACAAGAGATCCATTTTTAACGAAAGTGAGCAGCAGTAAGGAATATTTTTGAAAATTCATCGCCTAAATGGGTTGGGAATTGAAGTGAATAATGGGTGGGGATGGATGTTTTTTTATGGAAAATTGTCATTTTTGCCGATGAGAAATCCCATGGGGCACACGGCTTGTAGTTAAATAATATTGTAGACAGAAAATGCAAGGGTTAATCGAAAATGGTAGCTATCCGGGACGCTGTATAAGCTGCATAGTAGTCGTTTTTGTTAAAACAATGCCTTTCGGAGCCGATCACATTGCAGACAGTTTTAAAATGTCTGTGGTGTAATCGTGTTCGTAATACTTTATTCTTAAGAACGCGGCTGCGTTACAGAACAGCTACTGTGTGTTGCATTCGCTTTTGTATTTACGCGTCCCGGCTGTCTGATCTTTGACAGTCGTTAGATACGGGTCGTCAGAAGCCCTAAAGTCTGACAACCAGTCCTTACCAAAGGCGTATCGCAACCCAGAAACCCAGTTACTGGGTTGTGGAGGTCAGATAGGCAGTCACTCCATGTAGAAAACAGATATTCCCAACATAGTTGGGAAAAGGCTAGGCAGATTGATTGACTATAGGTAATACTTTACTTTAGTAAGTCACGGAACTTAATAGTTTTAAATAGAGTTTTTTATGTAGGATCTCGTGCGGCGGAAGTATTACCACCATACCTATTTCTTCTGCCAAGCAGCGTTGCTGTGTTCCTGTTTGAAGGGAATATGTGCCTGCCTGTCCCTAAAATCACAGGTATTTTAGGATCACGTCGGGGTCACCAATTTAGGAGCATGAGGAACAGGGTTTAAGGTTCACTCATCCACCATAGAAAAGGGAGGATCCTCCGACCAGACGTTGATGTCGGATAGTTTTATATATGTTGTTCGCGCGGTAAACTCTAATTGCGCGATGCAGGATTTGTGTGCCGTCATGTTTATCGATGTGTAGTTCGTATGTGGCGGTATAGATGCTTTTTATTTGGGTCACCACCGCCGCCGCCTATGGCCATCTGCGATGCCTCTGGTATTGCAGATGTCCAGGTGTCCAAGTCTGGATTGAAGGATGGATTCCATCACTCAATTATAACTCTACGAAAACTCAAACTCACCTGGAAGTGATAAACACAGCCACAAAGTTCTACAAAGAATTATGTAACATAGGTAATAAGTACATTTATCTGTACTATTGGGGTCTTCGAGAGCAGTATATTATTCTGCTCTTGAAGAAACGATGGTTCAAATGACTTGACTATATCCTAATTCCTAGCCTAACTTGAACAACAGTGACTACTCTAACGATTCCATGAAAGTGAAATTTTAAGGAAAATCGCAAGACTTGGATGCGTTACCATCAGGTGAACCGCCTGCTTGTGTTTACCACTAAAAACCTTTGGTAAAAAAATTGTAACAGGCCTTACCTTAATCTTCCTCTTCACAGTAGGACTCGACTGCGGTCTATTCTTAAAATCAATATGCTGGTTCTTGTCACTCTTATTCCTGACAATCGGCGACAATTTCCTATATTCACTCCTTGGCTCCAACTCTATCCTAACAGTTTCAACCGTCGAGTTACTAGCCCTACCGAATAGAGGAGACAATTTCGGCTTCACTACCCTTGTCTCATCCGACTCGTCGACACTCTCGATTGTAATAGTCGAATCGATACTATTAGGGTTGTGCTTAATTGGTTTAACAATAATCAGTCCTTTTTGGACTTCTTCTTCATCGAGTTTAGATGATTTTTCTAAATTGTAATTCGGATTTTCGAAGCCTGTTTGTGTGGCTATATCGTCGCTCACTGCTGTGAAAGACTGCGAGTTAGTATTCGACGCCTTGTTGAGCATCCGTTTGCGTCTTTCGAGGTCTGCGTGTATGTCTGTTTGGACACGTAAGTTGATGTCTCCGTAGCGTCGAAAGATGTAGTTTAGGAGCCATTGGTAGCCTTTGCGAAGGCCGGGGTCGAGTTTTGACTTTTTGGATCTTGGGTGTTCTCCTCCGTAAGCGCTATAAGATTCAACTAGCGTTGGGCATCGGTACCTGTAAAATAAGATTGGAAAGAGTGACGCTGATTGAAATGTAAGATTTAAGACAATCTTGTGGTTATTTAAGTGCATCTAAATTTTTACAGAAGAGTAAAGTTACTAATTTACGTCTTGACTGTGGCCGACTAAGTTTTTATTTTACTACCTTCTGAAGTGCACGTGCCTCCAAGCTGCTCGTATAAAGCTCAAATGTGCTAGATTTGGGCCGTTGCCGTTGGGCGGAAAAAACGTGTCTTCGACTCACGGCAGCAATGCTACGCGACATTGATGCCGTGCTCAGAATGTAATCTCATATAAACCTATAGAAAATGTATGGGCAGCTATCAAATTGCGTAACACATTTTCTTAAATGATTAAGACTAATCTATTTAATTTTGACAAGTTGACAGTTTGTTGAGCAGATTTATTTTTCGAACTTAAGAAGTTATGGATTAGCAATCTGTTTCAAAATGATTCAGACTGTGATTGATCGTGTATTACGTAATTAGAGTGCAGTAGTGACGCGGCAGAACTACTGCGGCAGCACTGCCGCATGCAGCGAGGATCGGAATCATACCTTGACCCTCTGTGTCCTTATCCAAATATTAGAAATAACATTAAAATAGTACTTAGCCATGTATTAGTTTACTTACTTGTTAACCAAAGGCTCTATGTTTAGTTTGTCGACCACATCAATGTCATCTAAGGCTCCATGCTTGTCCTGTTTGTTTGCAAGCACCAGCACGGGTTTGCCTGGTGAAGTAAAACCGGCCAGCTTTAGTGCAACTCGATCACTTAGTGGGGATAAGACCACTGCTGACATGGACCGACGAGGAAATCCGCGTGGTAACTGAACAGAATAGCTCTTGTTCTTGCCGTGGTAACTATATTATCCAGCCCTGGATTTACGCCTAGGCACACAAAGCACTTAGTGGCCCTTGGTCTCTAAGTCCGGGCAAGACAATATTATCCAGTCAGCAAGGTGGGAGCGGGGCAGACTGTCCAGATAATGCCATCCATGAAGATGCGCTCCAGTCTTCTTCCTAAACACTTACAGTACAAGAGTGCAACATTCCGTTAGTGTTTTAGTATTGTCGATAAACACTACCTAATTACCATTACCGAATTAGTAAATTGAGAGCCATCGGAATGTTGCAAGTTGGTTCCAGGCAACGTACTCTTGGAACTACACAGAGCGTCATAATACGCCTCTGGACACGCTATGAAATCACGAGCAGCGTGGCCGAGCGTCATGGAGGACGATCTCGCATCACCTCTGCAGACATGACTTGTACATCCAAAATACTGCTTGACGGAATCGTACCATGACCGCCATGATGTTGGCTACGAGGCTCCACAACTCTTCAGGCTTGCTGATAAGCGACCAAACATCCGAAATCGTTTACGTGAAGCGGGTCTACGTTCCTGAGGGCCGCTCTGAGACTCACCCCGCAATCGTAGGGCCCGTTTACAATGGGCTCGCGAACATAGAAATTGGGAGGAAGAAGATTGGCGTTGTGTTTGCTTTTCCGATGAATCTCGTTTCGGTATGAGGCCGGATACAAAACGTGCTCGACTTTGGAGAACCTCTGGACGTCAAGAACGTTTGAAATTTTGTGTGAAGTTAATTCATATTGATTAATGGTTTGGGCCGGTATTTGGATCGGTGGAAGAACCGATCTCTTTTGGATCAGGGGCAACCTCAATACGATTTATGAGGAGATGATCATTTCAGACGTGATCATCCCTTTGCGAAGCCGGTTGGGTGATTAATTTCGACTAATGCACGATAATGCACGTCGACACATGGCTAGAGTCGTAACACGCACTCTTGCCGATGCTAGACCTCAACCCAATTGAGCACGCATGAGATATGCTCCAAAGAAGAGCTCTGCCGAGTATGGATGCCGTGCATACCCCAAAACAACTTTGTGACTAGTTAGAAAGAACGTGAGCGGCCATTACTCTAAGTGATTTTGATACCTGGATAACTTATAGGATACGATATTCCCACGGGATCAAGGCTTATGTGGGTGAAACCACGGGCCGCTGCTATCAAATCATAGTTACGTCGACGTAAAAATAAATTAAAGACCCTGGTACGTACTAGGAGTAGGTAAGTTAATAACCCAGTAGATTTCGTACCTGCTTAACTACATTTTAAGAAGTTTGCTGACGCTTTGTGGTCTACCGACAGGATCGTATAGCGTTAACTAACGAAATAAATTACCTATATACTCATAAATGAGTGACGCATTGCCTTAGTCACGCTAAAGGCCAAGGACCTTCAACTAAATGAAGTACTAGACCAATACCCACATTAAACGCGTTCTTATCAAGAATGCATATTATAAAATTAAAGACTACGTTGAAGACAAGGAAGTTTGGCAATAATTCCTTCTGCACATGAGGCTTCCCTGGTAGCTCATTAACGGCAAATTATGTAAGTCTTAACTGCTCCCAAACTACAATGTTTATATTTTTGTTTTTTTATTTTTACATTCTTCCTTGACATAATCACGCTATTATTTGACATTTTAAACCTACAATTTAATTTCAACTCTTTACTAGTGACTTTTGTGGATATACAACTATTCAGATTTGTTACAGCTGTAATAGCAATCACGTCATTTCGTTTAAAATACGTTTTTATTTTTAATAAATTATTTATCTTTTTAAAGATTATTTTCTATTTTGTGAATGTGAGAACGCTGTAGGCTTAGTGGACTGTAGAGTTGTTGACCATCATTATTTTGTTAAGTGCCTGGTACTTGTTGAAAGACCTACACTGTCCTCACATGCCTAATAACACTGTTATTTGAAAATATTGTAAAAGCCAATTATTTTTAAAAGAGTAACCGTGGAGTTTCTTGCCGGCTCTTCTCCATAGGAAACGACCAATTGGAACCGTGCACCTAGCTTCTGACGTTTCATAAGTGCCCATGTAGGTTTATGTGAAATAAAATATTTTGAATTTTGAATACATTTACATAACATCACGCCTGTAATCCTCGAAGGGTTGGACAGTGGTGTACCTATAGTACACCCACATTTCGCCAGTTATGTTTAAGTCCCATGTAATAGTGGGCGAGCCTGTTGCCATCAACCGGGCACAAATCCAAACTCCGGGCTGCTACTGAGAAATTCCTGATGAAAAAACCCAATAATAATTTGCCCGACCTAGGAATCGAACCCAGGACCTCATGCTCAGCAGTAGCGCTTGGAACTAACGAGACAGTCAAAAGGGGTAAATAAAGTGTTATCGACTTCAAACAGTGAATCATAGAACAAAGTGGTCATCAAATAAATAAATCAAAGGCTGGTAGCCACACTGATTACCGGCTGTCAGCTAATAACACGTACCTACCCTACCACCTGGCGTTGCCTGGCCGTCTTACGTAATAAGCTCACGTACGCACGGACGTAAAAATATCGCTGCGGGATTTTATCGCGCACTGGATTTTCAACTCTCGGTGTTGAGCCGAGCGTTGAGAATCCAACGCGTTAGGACGCACTCTCGTCCCAGCGTGTTGAAAAACATAGGTTGGATTTTCAACTCTTAGCGCTAAGCAGAGCGTTGAAAATTCAGTGCAGGAAAAAATATCGCCACGATTTTATTACGTCCGTGCGAACGTTGGCTTACAGGTGTTACTTCCAGCTAGAATACTTTACAGAGATAAGAAACAATATCGAAGGACCTGCCTGACCCGTTCTAAATATAGTTTTCTTTTTACCCGACTGCGGCGAAGCACGGTTATTTTGTTGACCGGTATGTATGTATGTGCATCTCTTACCTTATAACTTCTAAACTGCTGATCATAATTTGACAAATGAGGTATCGTTGGAAGCGTCTTGATCATCTGCTGGTTATAAGCTATGTGACGTCACATTAAATGGACCTCAGTTGGTCCGATTGTTTTTTGATCCTTATAAGAAAAAGGACCCCCCCCCCCCCCCTCCCCTATTACATGGGACTCAAACATAACTGGCGAAATATGGGTGTACTATAGGTACACCTCTGCCCAACCCTTGGGCGAAACAAGGCGTGATGTTATGTTAAGAAAAAGGATCAAATGGCATCAAAAAAAGTTTTTGTGAAAACTGCCAATTTTCTTGCTAACTGTACTTTTTTTCAAAATCTGTGAATGCAGATCAAAATGTTTCAAAAAGTTAAGGACAGTCTTCTAAGTCCGTTTTCCTGTAGCTACAACGGTTAAGGTACCTGTCTTTACTGCCCCATCTCAAAAATCCAACCTGTACTCGTTTATGTAAAATACAAGCAAAGGTGGCACTGTGCTACGTACGGCGCGACTGTATAATTAATACCAATACAATATAACCCTGATTAAAAATAATTTAAAGCGGCTCTGCAAATTTTAATATACTAAGATTATAACACGATGTTATAACCCCAAAATAATTTTAATAAAAAGTAAGTTCATAAACTAAAACCCGTCTTCTGATAAATCGCACACGCTCTAAAAAGTTTAAAACAAGAAAATATTTCAGACATAAATCAAGACAGGTACAAAAATGATCAAGGTAAAGCTGTCTTCACATGCCATTATAATTTTGTAGGTGTACAGCCGGTCTATTCTGTAATAATCTCACGGTGAAAACTTAGGTGACGTGAACGTGAAGTGAGCTGTCATTCCACCTGCTGCTAGGGACTGACAGCTCACTCCGAGCTCACTTCACCTTAGTTTTCACGGTGAGATGGTTACAGAATAGCACTGCAGGCATGCGAGCACCACCACGGACCATTGTTGAACCTACCTATATGTCTTGATTTCTGCCTGAAATATTTTCAATTGTGAAATATCAAACCTATTAGATCGATTGTTATTGCACGGGCTTCAACCTTGAACACTGAATATAGTCGTTGCAAATCTTGTGATTTTTTGCCATTGATATACTTACCTACGGTATAAATCGCAGTGAAAGTGCAACAACTATAATAACTAGATAATGTGTAAAGAACACTGACCGCCGTGACACCAGATTCTAAGTTCACGATACATTATGTATGTTACTAGAACAACTTGATTTAAATTCTGAAGCCCATGGTAACCCTAGCATTACAATGTTCTCGGCTGAAATAGTGACAGTTCAGTGGGGTAATTGCGTAACACATAGTAGCAATGGCTTTCATTTTGTCAGTTCATTATCATTAATTGCGTTATACATTATAACGACACGGTTGGTGCAGTGGTTAAGCGATTGACTGCTGCGCTGCGTGTTGCGGGTTCGATTCCCGCACAGAACAATTATTTCTATGACCTACAAGTAGTTGTTCCGGGTCTGGCTGTTTGTGTATGTCAGTTTAAATGTTTGTAAACGCACCCACAATACAGGAGAAATTCCTAGTGTGGGGCAACGATTTCTAAAAAAAAAACATTGTTGAACAGAGAAATTTTTCGAACATGTATGAATCAATGGATTAGCTTATCCTTCAAAATCATTCAGATTGTGATTGAAAGTCTGTTACGCATTAAATGGGGTGCCTGGGTCTAGTGCCTGTTTAGGTCTATACTAGTGTTAAGGGGAGAGGCAGTCTGAACGGATTGTGGTTGCTAAAGAGACAGGTGTTACGGATTACGGGCTTTGGAGCAGTGGACTGCGATCAGCTGAAATGATTGTTTGCCACCACAATCGATTTACCCCTAGACGAGTCCCTTCAAAAGAATCTCTGGCATTACTTCTGAGGATGATAGCAGTTGATACAGTATAGGTAGGTAAGCACATGGAATAAGTGGTACTTAAGTAAGTAAGTACCGTGTATTTACGATATTAACCACGGCAACCGACACGGTTCAGTAGCACGATAAATATAGTTACTACCTACCTATACCACCCGCCATTTTCGCTGTAACTGATAAGCATTTTTAATGAAAAATGCAGTGGTTTTATTATCATTATTAGCATTACACACACTAATTGGTTAAGTACCTACCTATTTTGTTACTTTATAATTAGGTTATAAATATCGATTAATGATCCAATTCGTCATAATCCTCCTGCCTTTATTTTCCCAATTGGGGACTGCGCCGGCAACAAGTCTTGCCTACTGACATCTCCATCTCTATCTAATACTGCCATAATAAATTAATAATACCTAACCGAGGGAAAGACGAAATATTGCGCGCGCGGTTTCTTCAATGCAAGTCGTAAAATTCAATGCAACGGAAATTGCTTGAATCGTAATAAAATTGGGAAAGCATGGAATTTTTTGTAGGATTACCTACCTAGTATTCTACTCCATTACGTTCATTAGAACGTAATGGAGTAGAATACTAGATCAGATAGAATGAAAGCCATTGACGTTTTCAATAATGTGCTGAAGAATGAGTCCTATAGGATTAAACCACCCAAGGACAAATCTCACAAACTGGTTGTTTTCAGTACTAGAGACTTCACAATAGTCTGGGATCATTACATTAGGATGATGCTTTAGCGATCGCCAGAATGCGCTGGATGCGGGTAGCATGGGACCGGTAATTTTAGTGAGGGGATCCTTATGGGAGACCTCGACCTATGTATAATAACAGTAGTCATTTCATCGGTTGTCATGATAATAATACCTGCCTAGTTTAGGCACCATCTCCACGGGCGAGATAATCGCGGCGATAGTCTCGCCGTACCATCAAATTCAATAGAAACTATGAATCAATCTCCTATCCACACGGCGATAATTTGATTGAAGGCACAGCGTGACTATCGCCGCGATTCTCTCGTCCGTGGAGATGGCGCCTTAAATAGAAGAACGCAAAGAACGTTACATGGTCATAGGTTATTAAACTATGAGTTAGAAATACTAAGAACTGACTTGACCTAGAACAAGAACTGGAGGTGCGTGTGGATTAATGTCAGTAGGTACTTATTTACATTTTATGATGATCTTTTGATAAGCGCGAAAATACTGTAGCATTACCTACTTGCTTAAAAAGTGGATAGGTAACGATGACAAACCTTGGATTAGGTAGGTCAGATTACGATGGCAAAATAGCATGTTTTGATTAGGGAACCTAAGACGACCCACCGACCAAAACCTCTCTTAGAGTCTGTCAACCCCTAAACGACTATCCGACCCAAATTGTTTTTACATTTTATGATTTTCCGGTTATAGTGAAGATAAACATTCAGATAGTTCCCCTCAAAATTATTAATTCCGAAAGACCAATACTTACCGAATTTAGCATTCATTTTTTTGCTGTAAAATTCGCTTGAATTCGAAATCACTTTTTCCGAGCGAAATTATTACGAAATCTACGTGATTCAGCCTGAGTTACCATGACAATAGTTGCAAAATATTAATAAAAATAATACCTGATATTTTGTCGTGCGATAAGACCTCTTCAAGAACGGCTCTGCATTCGTCCAAGCGTGAAAAATCACTCGAATCGATGACAAATATCACTCCATGCACTTCGCTATAATACTGGGACCATATTTGACGAAAATGGGGGCCTCCACCTAAATCATATATCGTCACAGGTGTATCTTTATGCACTAAATTCACTGCTTTAAAACCCACAGTCGGCAAAACCTTGTCATCTTTTTCGCCGGCCAAATTGTTCACAGTTTTTGTTTTTCCCGCGTTATCCAGTCCTATTAGTATCAATACGATCTGGCGACGCTGGTTTCGACGCCGAAAAATACTTCTCATACAATTACCCATGATAAACACGACTTATACAACTAGATTAACGATAAAAAATCACTATTCATATCACAAATACGTGTTTCAAATTTGAATTTGTCACCCGTGGCCATTTGTAAACAAAAAAGTTTTGTTGACACAACGGTTACCAATAGAGATCGAGTTCGATGTGGCCAGTGTTATACATACATTGATTTGTTCTCTTTGGCCCTTTTTTTATTGCAAAAATGTTTTATTTTCTGCTGTTTTATTATTTTAATAGTTTAATGAAAATTACAACCGCTGTGATTTTAATTCTCCAATTTGCATAGATTTTGATATTTTGCAAATATTGTTTACTTTTTTGTGATATATTTTCTTTCAATCTTTAATGACCACGACTAACGAGTTCCGTCATAGATAAACACAGTAGATAAACTAATAAATAATAAATGTGCTAGCACGCTTGTCTACCCCAAGGCGACAGCTGTATTTGAACAATTCCACATAAATAACGATTGTAAAAAGGTCACATCTGTTCTGTTATAATTACGATGTCCTTGCAAGTTGTATGCTTTTCATGGGTAAGCATAGTGTGGGGTGTCAATGCCTTGGTCATAATCACAACACACTACCATTCTACTAAGCATTATCAGAAGTACTAACTTGTTTTTATGTGGCGCTCATTTACATAAAATGGCATTTTGGCCTATATTGGCTGAAACTACACAAAATATGCTGTTACGGCAAATGATGCAGTTTCTAGCCAGAGGAGACATAATTCAAAAATGTTTGGGAAGCAATAGCTTCGAACGAAAATAATCATAGGTAATTTTCAATATTCAAAACAACAGAAATTCAAATAACCTTCCCTCTTTTGTCTATGAAATTTAAGCTTGCTATCGAACCCTAATCGTAAATAAAACATGCAAATAAAAATACATAATTGAACATTTATTTTGAGAAAAATAATATTCACCATAAATACAGGTACAATTTCGAGATAACATTATTTACAAAGCTCAATAAGTTTTATAAATAAATACATTAAAATGCGCGCCAATTAAAATCAACGGCTATCTTGATTTGTGTTGCCAGTCGAGGAAAATTAATTTATCTAAATTTGACGAGAATTGTGTCCCCATTTTTGATTGAAAAATAGGCTAGGTCTTTCATTACGTTGTCGAGCCATATTTCTGCTCCTTGCATTTGTTCGTCGAGTAAATATAAAGTTGGTGGGCCAGTGTGAACAACCCTTGGGAACAATCTTTGTGCGAGTGTGACCAGCTTTTGCACAGACATGGAAGATGGGAATTTCTTTTTGAACTGTTTGCCGCTTTCGTCTTTCAGTATAATTTCTAGCAGTTGTGATGTGAGCGTCATGTTTTTCGGTTTGTTTTCGAGTAAGCTGTCTTCTGGGATGCCGTATTCTGAAATTGAGAAACAAAATAGCTTTAATTGGGGGTAAAAACTGTATACTATAGTTTGACCGGTACCGCACCTTAGGTATGTGCGCGGCTCACGGGGAACAGTGCAGGCCGCTCATTCGTCAACGCTCAGTTGTCGCTCATTATGATCTATTTCCTTCAGTAAAAAGGCTCAATAGGCCGATTATACCGTTATAACAAAGGGGCAATTCCTGTATTTTTTAAGAACGTTCGCATCTCGTCTCAATTGCATCCCTATTCGCAATCTGTCAAAAATACAATTAATTTACCAACATTTTTGATAAGTTTGACAGATTGCAACTAGAATGTGAACGTTTTTGAAGTACGAGAATAGGCCTCCTAATATTTTTAAGGTTAATATTGCGATATTCACAAACGAGAAGCCCAGACTTGTCGTTAAACACGACTAAAGCCAATACATGGGAATCTGCATTCGCTGAGGTTTTTGAGCATAACAGTGGCTCAAAAACGTCAGCCTACGAGGGCTGCACTAAAAGTATCGGGAATGGAATATTTCCACTGTTCCTGTCATATTAAAATCTTTTTAATTGAAAACTCCTTGGTTTTAAAAATCGAATACCATTTATTTATTTAAAAACAGATTCTCGGTGTTGTCACAAGGTTTTGTCAAACTTGTTTAGTCGTTGAGAAATTGGAATTGACTCGAGAAAATTCAAGATCGATGATTTATTATGACTTTCGAAGTGGTTTAACACATAAACAGTGTGTTGACCGGATGATTTCTGCATTTGGTGATGAAGCCCCATCCAAAACCACAATTCATCGCTGTTTGCTGAATTTCAACGTGGACGTGTCAAGCTCAGTGATGATCCCCGTCAAAGTCGTCCAAAAACTGCAGTCACCCAAGAAAACGTTGATGCTGTGCGTAAGCTGATTGAGGAAGATAGACATGTGACATACCGCGAAATTCAGGCAACTTTAGACATTGGCATGAGTCAAATACAAATTATCTTGCATGAACAATTAGGTGCAAAAAAGTTGTTTTCCCGATGGATACCGCATTCGCTCTGTGAAAAGCAAAAAGCGGCTCGCGTTACTTGGTGCGTCAGAACTCTCGAAAGATTCTACGCAGGATCCTCAAATGCTGTATACAACATCGTATCAGGTGACAAATCCTGGATATACGCGTACAAACCCGAAACAAGGGGTTCGAAAATGAGTTAAAGCCAACAAAAATTGTTCGTTCACGGAGTGTTGCAAAAAAATGGTGGCCACGTTTGTCTCCAAAACCGGCCATGTTACGACTATTCCTCTTGAGGGACAAATAACGGTTTATGCAGAATGGTATGCTAGCATTTGTTTGCCACAGGTCGTTTCTGAACTCCGTAAAGAGAACTGCAACCACCGCATCATCCTCCATCACGACAATGCGAGTTCTCACACCGCGCACAGAACAAAAGAGTTTTTAGAGCAAGAAAACATAGAATTATTGGACCATCCGCCGTACAGCCCCGACCTAAGCCCTAATGATTTCTATACTTTCCCTAAAATAAAGAATAAATTGCGTGGACAGAGATTTTCATCACCAAGAAGCTGTGGACGCCTACAAAACGGCCATTTTGGAGACCCCAACTTCCGAATGGAATGGTTGCTTCAATGATTGGTTCCATCGTATGGAAAAATGTGTCAAATTTCGCGGAGAATACTTCGAAAAGCAATAAATACATTTTTAAATATAAATTTTGTGTCAATTCCTTGATTCCCGAAATTTTCAGTGCCGCCCTCGTATCTTAGTTTTTTTTTATATACCAATGAAAAATTTTCATCCGCCTTCTCCAAAATATATTGGTTCGACTACCAGTCTCAACAGGATGCAGCTGAATATTTACATGGAACGACTATCTGACCTACACAACCTAGTTATGTGGTAATACAATGCCCTTTGGTAGAATGATGTGAACTCTGACAGAGTTCCGGGCTTCTGACTAACGACTGTCAAAGATCTACGAAAAACAGCCGGGAACAACGGCTTAACGGGCTTTTGGAGGTACGGAGGGGGGTATGGCAATATCAATGACTATACTATCAAAGATCTACGAATGACAGCCGGAAGCAACGGATTAGGGAAGATTTATGCAGAGACCGAAAACCTTTATAAATTACGGTACAGGTATCGAATAATTTTGGTTACTTCTACGACCAAGGTTACCGCTATCTGGGTAACCAAGAAGAAGAAACATGTTACCTCTATTTAGGTTACCGTTTTAATACTGGTAACACGCATAGCCGATGCGCGCACTTTGAGTAATGCCGATGGCACGTGTAATACAGAGGTAATTTTTATTTCGGTAACCGGTATTCATACTGGTTGTATGCAATTTAAGGTAACCTTTAAAATACCTATTAAAACTATAAATGTTGTAACCGAAAAAATACCCGTATTGGTCATACCGGTTTCAGTTCCTGAATTTATGCGCGGACGACCCACGGATCCAAAACTTCATGAACATTTTTTTTTATAGCAGGTCATGCAGCATCTGTGTCCCGTCCGAGTCTTGTTCCATACAAATTGAGCTGAAAAATACGCGGCTCGCGCCTGTGACGGTCTAGCATAAATCATCCCATAAATAATAACTCAGCTCAAATTCACTCCTTATCTCGCTCGCACGATACTGCTCGCGGGCTGAGTGAGAGCGAGACTGAGCGGCGGGGTGAAGGCTCCAAGGCGTCAATAGTTAAATTCTTTTTACGGCGAAAATAATGATGGTTAAAAATATAAAAAAAAACATATTATCTGTATCTGCTTTATAGTTAGTTCATTTACTATGCAAAGTTTCATGATCTAATTTGAAGTATGTATTTTTTGAATACCATCGGTTTATTGTTCGGTTTGGATCTTTGGAATTATTTTCTAACGAGAAATATTAAAGGAATCGTGTTTTCGTCAAACACAGTATTAAGAGGGAACAGGGTCCGCGATTCTCCATACAAACGTATTCCCCGTTTTTCTTCCTGAATAATGCCTCTAGAGCTGTCATTTTTTTTTTTAAATAAAATCAGGGTCTCTACAAATAAATAAATAATCATTTATTCGCTCTATAGGCATGTCCCTGTCATTTCCTTTTTTTCAGCAATTAATAAGTAAGGAAACTATGACCCTCCAAAAATTACAAAAATGCCCCATTTTTACCGCCGTGATTAGATGTCTACCAGACTAATTCGGAAAAGTTTTTAGCATAAAAGAAAATAATAGACATACTCTTTCCTAAAATTTTAATGTAAAAAATTATTAAATCGGCTTAGTTTTCTATGAGAAAAAAGGAGAATGCCAAACGTCGTTTTCGTCAAAAAATTTGTGATATAATCGGTCTGAGCTGCAGTTGCCTATCGCACTTTACGGGGTTTAACTCGGTTTTTCGGGCGCAGCGCGACGGCAATAGTTTCTTCAAATACCTATTTTTCAAATTCCTCGCAGCCCCTGTTCCCTCTTAACATCAATTCTCAATATTTCTCAACTATACTAAATATTTATTTCAAAATTAATGCTGCAATGTTTTCGATGTAACGGAGGATCATGCTAAGCAATTTGAGGTACAAAAGACTCCACGGAGTCACGGAGGGGTCTCGGTATATCAATGAATATATACTACTTACTTTCAACAAGTTCGGCGAACCGACAGTGTTCCATATTGAAAGCTCGCTGTGCCAACGGGTCCTTCTGTGCCAGCTTCCATTCCGCGCCGTATCGTTTCATGTAGTCGTATTCAGCGCCTCGACGTAGCTCCCTAGTTATTGTGGAGCCGTTTATTTCCTGAAAAATGAAATCGATAGTCTTTTATAATTGAACTAGTTTTTGCCCGCGGCTTCACTCGAGTCTTCATGAGCAGTTTTGCTGTAAAATTCAGCAGAGCTGCTCATGAAGGTCTTTTAAATGTTCAAGCTCTCAAATACTCTAAATGTTGCTTTACCTGTAGTGTTTCAATTTTAGCAATAACAAGTTGTGATCCAGTATCGTAGTCTTCAGTTTCTTGTATGGGGTTCTTCAGGAAGTATAGTTTCTTCAGGCCATTCAGTTTGTTCAGTTCGCTTAGAGATCGCCACTGTAATGTGAAATCGAAGTTTTAGTATATTTATGAGAATGTTACAATATGTAAAAAACTCTGTCCGATCCGAAAGGTGCACATATGTACTGCCGTTTTTATTATTGATTTATGTCTGTAATTTTTATGGTGTACAATAAAGAGTATTCTATATTTCTATCTATTGAAAATAAAAAAGTTATTGCTATTTATAATTCACAGTTTTAGTAACAAAATTACCTCAAATCCATTAAAAATTAGAAAATTCACAACAGGGTTCATAATAATCTACAGGGTTATCAATACCACATTGAAAGAAATGTGGCGAATTTAATTTATTCTTTTTTCCAGAAAATTACCACATATATACTCTCAGTACGATACCTAACAAAACCGTAGACACCATAGTGGATAGGTTTTTTTTTACATATTGTTTAATATTAAAAGCTTTATTCAGTTTTATAACACTAACCAACGCTAAGTCAACAATTTTGGAGATCTAATAGCTGTAGAGGGGTTTTCTTTTCATGTAACTGTATTTTACTTGTAAACCCTTGTACAAAAACAATTAAATCCTTTTTCCAAGAAAAAACCAAAATAATCATTTATTACCCAAGCAATACCGAAAATCCATAATGTTGCCATACTCACGTTATTAATCATATTCCTATTCAAAAACAAAACTTCCAACTGCTCGAATATATCCACCTTTTCATCTGGGATGTCATTAAACCTTATTTCAGTGAACTGACAGTCATTTAAACTTAGAACCTTTAAATTTTTCAAACTGCCAAGGTTCATAATTTCAGACCATCGTTCTAAGGGGTTGCCATCCAATTTTAAAACGGTTAAAGTTCTCAAAGTGACAGATGGAGGTATTATTATTTTTATTCGGTTGTATGCAGCGATCATTTCGTTCAGTTTTGGCCATAAGTGCGATAGGGCGAGAATGTCCGCCCATTCGTAGTCGCATACTGAGATGTTTAGTTTCTCAAGGTTGGCGAAATTGATGGACAGTTGGGCCAAAGTTTCTTCTGGCATGTCGATGGCCATGCAGTTTTTGCTGTGGAAGAGGAAAGGCATCATTTTGAGCTAACTTTGATAATCATTCCTTTAAGTTGACCACATGTCGTTCACAATGGTTGGAGGACAATTTAAGAAGTATCTTAGTGCAGAAATTTTTAAAAGAGGTAGGCGCTGATCCTTCGTTAGACTTGCGAGTAGGGTTGCAGGCAGGCGTCCGACTTTTTACAATCGTGTCCGGCCAAATATACGCAAGTCCGGCCTGTCCGGCTTTTGTTGGGTTTATGGTCAACCCCAACCCGCCAAAAAGCAAAAAAAGTAAAAGCAAGGAAGCCTTTTTAGCATTTACAGACTTAAAGAAATCTGACAAAAAGACCAGGGAAGGGTCTAGCATTGATACTGTAAAAGACTACAGAAGTTCTTAACAACATTGCTTATTTTATTATCAAGATCCAACCCTAATTCTGTTGGTCTAAATGAGACGAGGGAACATTCTATTCACGACATACTTAACATCCAGTTCCTTAAGATCCGGCAGCTGCGCAGACAGCTGGATCACCTCGCGCCAGTTGCAGAACAAATTGCGCGACACATCCAGACTACGCACGGTGGGGCACAGGGACGCTACGTCTCCTGGCTTGGCTATGTTCTGGTCGTGGACGCAAACTTCTAGCAGGCGGTCGAATTTTCTGGAAACAAGTTTAATGTCAGGTCTTGTGTTTCCTTGAAATCTAATGACTATAGATAGTGCACTCCATGACGACGCGCCCCACTCCGCTCCGCCCCGCACTAAAGTACAGCTTACAGTACAGTAATCGCGGAGTGGGGCGCGTCGTCGTAGATTGAACTATCTGTGATGAGGAGAAACCTCCCCTGAGTTTGATTCCCCATTATTTCTCAGTTTTTTTTCCCAGGGGTAGTCGAATAGGAAATGTCTACTCCAACTAGCTTATTTTTCGGGTTCCGTACCTCAAAAAGAAGAAACGGAAGCTTTATAGGATCACTTATTCTTCGTTGTCCGTCTGTAAGACCCATTTTCTCAGGAACACGTGGAGGTATCAAGTTGAAATTGATATCAAATACGTAGATCTATGGTCCCTTGGAGCTCTAAAATCAAGCTTCTAAGTCAACGCAATAAAAAAATACGGCCATTCATGTGACATATTTTTATACCTTTAACCTAGAATCATGAAATTTGGCAAGAAGCAAGGTCTCACAGCACGAGTAAAGGAAAACGTCCGAAAATCAATAATTTGTAGTTTTTACGGTGTATTAGGACGATGTTTAAATTAGATTCGACTGACAGTTGTAAACCGTATTTCATTAATTATAACATACTGACGTTACCGTCTCTGTACATATCCGAAGTTGTCATGTTTGTAAAGTGTAATCGGCAATTATTTCCACGCATGGCAGACAAAGTCATTCTTGTCAGACGCGATAACACTATGCTTTGCTCGCATGGTTCCAAAACAGCATTAATGGGGAAAAGTATATTTTGCATGGCACCTTTAATATTTAATAAACTTCCTAAGGGATGGAGGGAACTAAGCGCACATATATTAAAAAAGCGGCTAAAATTATATCTAGTTGGGAAAGCATACTACAGTATTTTAGAATATTTAAATGAGAAAGTGTGAAATTTTAACAAATATTTACTGGCATATAATTTTGACATTTTATAATTAGAATTTGACTTTCATTAAAATCTGTAATTTATTGTTTAAATTTAATTTTTAGGTTGTGTGAAAATTTAATAATGTTTTTAGCTTTGTTGAATGACTTTTCTGATTTATTTTATTTGTATGCCACAAAGGCCGAACATGACGGATCTTTCTTATTTATGAACAACCTGCATGCCTTGTATGTATACTCATGTTTACAAATAAATGACTTATCTTATCTTATCTTATCTTATCACTCTTTTTTTTGCTATTGCAAACTTACATTTGCAGTTGGTGAAATGACCGTCACGTATATCGATGTATCGGAAAACTTGTTTTTCAACTACAAAGTTACGTTCGTTTATGGGATAAATTCAATATCCCAACTACGGATCACTTTGTGCGTAGTCCGACACGCACTTGGCTGTTTTGTTTTTATATGACGTAAATGTGATGCTGTTATCCTATTTTTACCGAGTAAACAATTTCATTTCATTGCAGACACTACCAATTTATCCCGCTAGGTGTCGCATCGTCGCTGGTGTTGTTTACCTGTCAAACACCGTACATTTTTTACGTGTTACATAAATTTAATTAACCGGTTATTAGATGAACGGTATTATAACTGTTTTATGAACAATACTAACCGGTATTTCAAAACCGGTTTTTTAGCCTTTTTTTTTTTTTTTTTTTGGGTGGGAAATCATCAAATGACTCCTCCCGCTCTGGGTGGAGCGGGAGGGCGTGTCAGACTCTTACTGACTAAAACCCACCCGTGTTCCTTCTGTTGCCTGTGCAATGCCAGGGGGCCACGGTATCCCTTTCGGACTTTAGCCCTGCACATGATTAAATAAGGAGCAGACTGTAAACTTCATACTAACGCCTTACGCGGCAACACTACTACGCGCCCAAGTATGTGTGCGTGATCTGTCACCGACAAGACGCGCGGGGGGTGCACCGGCGGCGGCGGGCGACCACTAGAGGACAATTTGAGCCAGCTCAGTAAGACAACATTTTGGTTGTGTCCACTGGCAGCGTTACGAACGCGGGCGTTTAGTTTTATTTATTTTTAAACATACCAAACTGTGGTATTGTGTGTACAAGTATGAAATAATGGTAGGAATACTAAAGAGATTTCTTTTTTTGTATATCGAAAGGATCTTGTCAAGTAAATATCTATCCCATCAAAAACATAAATGTGAAAATGGGAGCCAAGTTCAATAATAAGAATATACGTGGTTGTCGACTTTACCGACAAAAGAATTGAAATCATGGGTGTCAAATTCTGTAGATAATCCAACTTACATTTGCGGTTAAATAACATGTTCTCCGATACTGAATGTATGGGATAACGTGTTTTTGAACTACAAAGTTAAGTTTGTTATTGCGATAATTTCATCCCAACTACGGAACCCTTCACTGTCCGACACTCATTTGACCAATTTTTTAATCATGTGATCGCACCGCAGTAACCACAGACTGCACACTACAGACTGGCTAGACCGTCGCGAGGCTGTCAGTCGTGATTTGGTCGCGTCTCGTACCTAATTTATTCCGGAATTAAACTTTCTTTACATCAGAGTAACAATTTTCTATGCTACATTTATTGTGACGTGCATCGTCAACAACCAACCTACGGTATGCAGGATTTTTCAAGTGCCAACCCCTACTATAAAGAAAATTACCATTTTATTTGGTTATTAACGAAATAACGCATAAAAATAGAAGTGTGATAAATAGTATCGTGCTTTTTCGAAGGTTTTATTGAGCGAAAACTGCAGATTATATACTTATACATGCATACTCTGTCTGTCTGTTACCTTTCCACGTCTTAAAGGCTGAACGGATTTCGTTGAAATTTGGCACACAGGTAGACCATGACCTACGTTAGGATATTTGTTATCCCGCTAGTACGTTTCCATGCGATAAATTCCGACAATTGCTAGTATAGTATTTTTATCTCACGAAGCAACGCGCGCTTTACTTTTGGTAACCCAGTGCACAAACACGCTGTGAATGTATGCGTGATGACGAGAACCGTCAGCACATAACACACACACATGGACACATACACACACTTCCGACTTCGCCATGGTCTCGGACGGTATGAGACCTCCTGCGCTTACACACACCTCTACAGCGTGTTTGTACATTTGGTAACCAGAAACAAGGCGCGCGTCGCTTCGTCTTATAAAAAAAAACCGGTAAAGCATTAATCTTCTTAAGTAAATTATAATCCAGAAAACTCTTCGAGTGCAACATAATATGACATATGAAGTTACTGATACGTGAACCTAATACCTACCCACTTCCTATTCTAGGTACCTTTTTTATTAATTCCATAGATGATCATATTTCAATCGTGTTTTCTTGCCATACTAATTCAATATTAAAGTTATGAAAAAAGGGTTTTACACATATTGGATACTTGTGTGATAAAATAGATATAACTCTAGATTGGTTAGATCTTATACGGATAAAAGATGAAATGTAAGGCCGACCACAGCCACCGGTAGTCCAGAGACAAGCAGTTAACATGCTTTTTCATAGGTTTTGTGTGGATTCGTCTTACGCGTGTGGTGGCCACCGCTACAGCAGTACTCCGCACCGCAGCAGGAGGCGACAGCCACCGGTGGCTGTGGTCTGTGGCCAGTTTTCACAGAGCCTAATAACAACTGCTGATTCATGACAACTCAGCAGTTTGTTAACGTGCACATTGAGATTAGCTGCATTGCAGTATAAACATTGATTTATTAAAGTATAGTCTGACAAGTATTCTTGATAAATGCAACACTGAAGTAAACCAGCTGAATGGAAGACACACAGAGCACATTTTGGCAGTGGCTGCTAGATCCTAGATGCGGCATTAACAAAACTTTCCATATCAACCAAGAGTGTGTTTACTCATACTATGACACAATTAAAGCTTAGAGACTGATGGCTTTGAAGGCGAGCCGTGACAGAACTTCTCAAAGCACTTTTGACATCACAAATTTCTACTATTGCAAATGAATACTGTCGTCTGAGTTGTCTCTAGGCGCGGCGATTCAATGTTTGGGTAGACAGCATAAATTAAAAAAATCTCTCAGTCATGACTAGAGATCGGATAATCAGGTGCTTAATGACCTAAAGTAAATTTTTGGCTACGAAATTATGGGTCTTATTTTTGTTTTTTCTTGATATATATCCCGGAATTCCAGAAAATCCGAGAATGCACAATTATTTATATACAATGGTATGGAAACAATTTATTAAACCTCAGGTTACTTTGGCGGTGTTCAAATAAAAATGATTATAATATAAGCATTTTTTTACGGAACTCAAGGCACCTTTAAATTTGTCAATTCTGGAATCCCCGGTTTTTTGTGACACAAAACTGCTTTCCATACTAGCCAACACCTCAACTTTAGGTAAATACGCATCCAAACATCTTATCACTGCTCATGACTCATTAAATTATGTATGATTCACCACCATTGTAATAAAAACAAGCAATTCCACTCACTGTTTCTGATGAATTTTTTCAAAGCCAACCATCTCAATGAATGGTGCACCCATCTCTCTCTTCCACTCATTGATAATCGTTCTGCGGTGAGCAGCCACAGTCTCATCCTGGAATAGATAAATTGTTATGGATAATAAATAAGGAACTTACATAGCGTCTACGTCTATGGTACTTCTTGTTACTTCATCGTATTGAGTCATTTGAATGAACTGTAAAGAAGGGAACGAAGTTTCTGAGCGACAAATGTTTATATTTAAAACGTTAAAATCCAACCTTTGTTCAAAGGCATACTATTCTATCAACGACTACTTAAATGATAAGAATAGTTGGTCGCTGTGATTGGCTCAAGACAATGTTTATGTTCTTTCTCCAGAATTAGCCTACCTACTGACAGGTTACTCGTATATAAGCTTAGGTAAATTGTTCATTTTATTTGACTTTATATGTCAATTTATTTTAATTTTTTGTTGACATTATCTACTCATTAGAATGATTTTCATGAGTTGTATCGCAATATGTGGTTAGCTAGCGACCTCGACAAACTGATCATATTTTTTTTATTTTTTTTTTCCTGAAAAACTGGCAGCAAGTTCGTCATGCTCCCTTAGATGTCACTGCTTGCGGTAGCGTCGGGGGTCGGGTTGCCTCCTTCCCTCAAATATGGCAAGGGGGGTAATGGCTGATCTTTGCGTTAAGCTCGTGAACGGGTGCTGCTTGTGGTGACTGGTCGTCTTGCTGATCATGGTTTTGTTATTGTTATTAGTAATTAACTGTTTATTTATTTTACCTCGATGGTCCTAGTTTATCAATTATAACTCTAGATACAGCTATATGTAAGCGGGCACGCCCTTTATGCCTGGAGGCTTTATTTTCTTTTTTGGATATTCTTTACGTTTAGTTATTTTTATTTCTGCTTGAGTATAGATCTTGATGTTTTTGGTTGGTATATTGGCGTGTGCTAGCTGTCATATGGCTAATAATTTATAATTTAATGTTTTGTGTTGTATTATGTAAATTATTTTGCATAAGTACTTATTGTATAGAATCATTTTATTTTTCCTAATTGAACAGACAGCTGTGCTGCTGGGGAGTTTGTTGCGCCACTTCTTCTTCCCAGCGAAAGCACTAGGAAGTGGTGAAGGGTGGGCGTTTTGTGGGACTGTCTTATGTAACTTTGACGTTCGAAAAGTGCTGATTCTCAGCCTAATTTGAATAAATGACTTGAATTTTGAATTTATGTTTTGTTATGTTTTTGTTTTTGTTTTTTTTTGTTTGCCTGGCAAATGTTTTATTGCTAACTTAACTAACACTGAGTAATGTGAGCAGAATTTGAGTTAATCTGCTCAAAGCAGAAGCTTATTTATGGAAATGGACTAAATTGTAACTTTAATTTGTCCATAAACTCAAGCAATAAAGTACATTAATTTTATTTATTAGCTCTGGAATGTTAAATTTCAAGAAAGTACTAAATGTTGTGGAGTTAGTGCAGCATTTAAATTAACATTCTAATAAGACCAGCAATCTAGACAAAAAAATAGCCTTGACATGCAGCTCAGACAGATTCAAAACAAGCATACTACCCACGCAAACACTTATTCAGCCAAGTCTTTATGTAGGTGGAATGACCTAATGCGTGTAGGTACAATGAACAAAAAATATTTTAAAGTTTGTTTTTGTTTACACAGTTACTTACCTCGCGATCTCCGTAGTATTTCCTGATCGCTTCAGCACAAGTTTTAAACGGAGCAATTTTATTGGGACGAATGAAAGAACCTGCCCCAGGTTTGGATGTCTTGAAATACTGTACGTCGTCCACAGATCCGTCGTGCTTACCCCTCAATGGGTCATCCCACTCGACGCCGTACCAAACACCTTTATAGCCGTGCACTTCGCCGATATACTTCACCGTACCAAAATCATCATTACTCTTTACGCGACTACCGATATGCACTTGAAATTCGCTCTCGTCGGTACCATTGCGGCTATCCATGGTACCGTTGCAAAATTTTGGTATTAAGTTAACAGGCATTGCGCCCACCATTATTTTTTTGTTTTCGAAAAAGGAACTGTTTATCAAAAGAAAAACAGGCTGATTTTTTCAACGAAAACTGTTGTCACTACTTGTCAAACTACATCGCTGTAGGTAGGTAGGCAAAGGCATTGCATACGTTTTTAATTTATTTTCTTAGTCGATTTTCATAGTTGTATAAATATTTAGTTAAAAACATAATTATGTGTTTGACGATGCAATTTAGATATTGATTTTGAATACTTTTCTACTTCTAAAAAAATAACGAAAAAGTTAAAAATGTATACGATAAATCATTGGCAATTCTAGTAAAATTGAGTGCCCTAATGCACAATTTATAAACTTGCTAAGTCATTTATATTTTATCAAACATTCATAAGTGGCGGAATCTACATCGCCACATGCGAACTACGCATCAAAGACTCGACATCACTTGAAAATCCTGACTTCACACAAAACCCTGCATCGCGCAATTATAGTTTACCGCACGATCGACATAATATACAAGATTCCGACTTCAACCGTTGGGCAGTTGCCCGCAAGACACGACACCCGTCTGGTTGGAAGATCCTCCCTTTTCTAAAGAGGATGAGTGAACTTCACTTTGTTCCTCATACCTCTAAACTTATTCCAAGTCAGGTCTATGGACCACATAGTAGAAAGCTATCAAACGCAGCATGACGCACAGGGCACATTGCGAAGTTGCAATGAGTTCAGGTAAGTTATTTCATAATCAATTACTAGGAGACTGGGACTGATATTATGTCTAAAATAAATATCTTTTTTCAATAGTTTTACTCAGTCGTAAGCGCTACGGCTGAGTATGAGGTCTGGGTTCGATTTATTCCTATATGGTTCCCAGTACCCTAATTACGTAATGCACGATCAGTCGGAATTTGAATCATTTTGAAAAAATTGCTAATCCATTGCATCTTATGTTCGACAAAAAAAAACTGCTCAACTCAATAAATGTTGTTGAACTGTCAAAATGAAACAAATTTGTCTTAATCGTTTATGAAAATGTGTTTCGTAGTTAGATAGCAGGTCGGACAAAGTGTTACTGGTTTTTCCATTTAGAATTTCTAAGTAGCAACCTGGTACAGAATCTGGAATTGTGCCCGGTTGATCCTTTGGGGGTTGGCGATTACAGGCTTGATGTTACTCCCGTGATAAATTTATGTAGTGTCACTGATTAGTAACTTATGTAACATCACTAGGCGCAAATGTTGCAACAAAATTAAGATTTCTTTGCTTACTTTTGTGCCTGCCTGCCATTTGCACAGAGCATAAAATAGCCATTATTTTGTAGAATACAATAAATTTCGTAAAATTAACTATTTTGGGTTTCATAATTTTACTAAACTTATTAAACCAGTGCTACCAGGAAAAAAATAGCACTACTTAGTTAATTCTACTGTTAGTCAAAAGATGGCAGGACTGACATCGTTTCGAAATTAAATTCTAAATGGTGATTGGTGGGTGCACGGGAATAGGTTATAACCCGCCCAAGTATGGTAGAAATACCGAATAAGGACGAGAAATGTAAATTCGCGTTCCGATTCGCGTACTGAAGTCAAAGCTGCAAGTTTTTCAAGCAGTGAACATATGCTTAACATTCGACGTGGAAGCTTTTGGCGGAAGCTAAGTTAGATGTGGTAATGTGAATCGGACAGCAATGTACTAGGATTCGCGACCGCCCGGTTCAATGTTCCATTTATTTTCATTCGTTGTCTCGGCGCGGCGCGGCGCTAGCTTCATCTCGCTCACAGCTTTCCGAAATCGGGAATCGGGACGTAAAAAGTGTTTTTTGACAAAAATGGCTACCAAAAGTGTCCCAGACGTGTACACCAGTCGATAATACGGAAATGCTCGTTTGTGTTTGTGGAAATATGCAGTTTATAAGTGAACAATTGTTTCGTGCTGTGCAGTAGTGCATACGGATTTGTCTCGACAAAGGATAAGAGCGTCAAAATGAGGTATGTACAATATAACGAGTTCATCGCTCTTCGGAGCTTTCGTTAGCAAAACAAATAAATAATTACAAAGATGATCATGCATGCGTCGATCTATTTACGTCCATATAGTATTTACTGCACCGGCGGTCTTCCTTTTCATCGGCAGACTGTTTTTTTCATAGATATTACAACGTAAACATAGCACGGGCGTGCGGTCGTTACGGTTCATCGATTACTTGATTACGATCGTAATTACATACGTTTATGAATGACATCGTAATTAGAGGCTGTAAAAAAGTGTGCCTTGATCATTCCTGCATGCATTAATTGTAAAAGATACACGCGTTTTGGATACATTTATCGATTTTTCCTCGCGTTGCGTTCCCCCACACGATGTATTTTCATGTTATTTTGTGAGAAAGTATTGTAAATAGGAATTTAGCAGTGACCTTGTGAGGGTTCAGAGGTAATTTGTTAAATTGGGGCATGGTTTGTCCAATAGGGATGTCCCTTGGCACCATATGCGTAATGTTTCGGCGAAGTGGGGTGTATGGGACCCCCAGGAAGGGTATCTCGTTAAAACGAATGGATATGACTAATAATAAACACCCCACCCCTATTTCTGCGTAAAAATAAATTCCTTACTTGTTATTGCATTGCAATGTATAGTTGATTACTTAAAATTCTAACTTATCACTTTTTTATCTCAGACACTGTAATAATTTTCTGTAAGATAAGCCAACTAAATGAATCTGAGATAATTTTGTTTACATAATTGAGTCATAAACTCAAGATAGAAATTCGGATATCATTTTTATTCATAAAACATTTTGTCATTGAGTATTTCCTGTGTGACATCACTATGTAAACAAGTTGGTTAATTCTGTATTCTAATTAATTTAGGAACCAATCAGCCAATTTAAATGAAATTACATAAAATCACTAAGCATTCCTTATAATATGTAAGTATGGGTAATTAATAAATATTGATAAGATTAGACAAAATTATTCATGAAAAAATTTGTATCATTTGTTTAAATAATTCGCATTCATAGCAATTACAAAATAAGGAAGTGTTTATTTACCACTAGCTTCTGTCTGCTACTTCGTCAGCGAGCCTATAACCATCCTCAAGAATAAGGCTATCCAATGCAAAAATATTTTTTCAAATACAATTGGTAGTTCCGGAGACTACTAGCCCCTACATACAAACAAACAAACAACAAATTATGCAAACAATATCTAGAAAAAGAACGTTCTTACAAACAACAAATTCTAGAATCTAGAAGAAGAACATTGTAATGTTAGGCAGTTGCTTCATGTAATATACAAGTATTCAACTGCATCCAGTCTCACTGGAAGCCAACCACAACTTAGTTTAGATAAAGCTGGGGCAGTTGATAATGAGAAGAAAGTTGTATGTATCCAGCTTTTTGGTAATTTGGGCATCATAAGATTCTGTTTCCTGGAGAGATTTTTAATCTTTTTGATTATAATTCTTCTGGTTGGTCCTATCATCCTGTGCTAGTGATATAGCTAGAAATGAGCTGAATATTGAGATGACAGCTGATGGCTCCTAGAAATGAAGGGAAGAAGAAGACTTTGCTACACCAATAATTTAAAAAATAAGCAGGAAGAGATGATGGTTGGTCCTGTGCTAATGTGACCCCATAATCTCATCCTAACAGGATGTTCATGGTCAATATCAATAAAGATAAACACCACATAACATACTCATAATAATACAAATGTAATCCATGTGGGAGGTGATATTTTTGTGTACCTATATAATTTTTATTTGGACATACATAAATGTCTCATTGCAATTGACCGGGTCATTGCAATTTGCTGCCCAGCTGAACGCAAGCTGATGCTATTTTATAATTATTATTTTTAAAAGCCTGCAATGACGTTTTATTTTATTTTCCGACAATTTTAAATAATATTATTTTTTCTTGAGGCGTTAACTTCGTGCGAATCGCTTCAAGTTTTTTTTTTATTACTAAGGCGTCGATTCGCCCGTTTCGGCCCCTCTGCAGGGCAAAAGCCTCATCATACTCTCTTTCCACTTCTCTCTATTTAAAGCTGCTAAGGACCTGTTCTTGTTGAAGGAGTCCAGCTGATGCAATTGGTTGACCAATAATATAGATTCATGTTAGATTACACAAGGGATTAAATTATTTTAATTTTTTATTCAACTTCAATCCTCTCACCTGGTCAGTTTGATTGCTTCTGTCCATCAACATCAAAATAATAAAACCTCTTTCAGACTATAATGCATACATGCACACCTTCGGTATTAAATAAATAAATATTCAGCCTTGACATCATTTTAATTAGGTAATAAACTAATGGAAACTGTTCAATTAAGTCAAAATATTCCAAGAATTTTTTATGAATGACGCAGAGGATAATATATACCTACTTGGAATTGGGAATTTACTAAGTTAAAAGTTATTACTTAGTCATCAATTTTTATGATTAGTCTTATTATTTGAAGTTTTTACCTTGAATTGCATCTAAGTAATTAGTAATTAAGTCAGTTCTTTTCCTTTAAAACAGTTTGTGAATGACCTACTTAAATATAGGTAAATCATAAGTTCCAATTCATACTATGTTTTTGTGTGATTCTTGGAATGAGCTGGTAACCTGTACCTGTCATAGAGGAAAAATAATGTTCTAACATTTTTATTTAACTGCAACTGCCTAAGGCGATTAACACACGGCACCGCGCACCGCCGCGGTAGGCGGTGAAGCGGATCTCATGTCGCATTGGCCTTTAATAAATCTGTAGATGCCTAACACACGTACACCGCCCGACCGCGCGGTCGAGCGGTGCTCGTTTCTACCGCAAACTGCTCCTACCGCGCGGTCGAGCGGTGCCGTGTGTTAATCGCCTAAAGGCCCTTTGTAGGTACACGGCACGGTTTTTTTACGGTACGGTGTATAACCCGCACCGCAGAAAAAACGTGTCAGTCAACAAGCTTCCATAGTGGTCCATAACAACACTGACGACCGTGCCTACACACGGCGAATAAACCGTAGATTTCACGGTAACAAAAAACGTGTGTGTACGAATGGCCTAATGCGATTTCCCATTGGAAAAAAAAAGAACTTCCATTCACCCCCTACTTAATTAAACCCTGTAGAGGATGAGTTAAAAAAAAACCCTTGTTTTGTGCTTACCTTTGTTATAAAAGGAACTCTTGTGCGAAACCTTATGATTCTAGACCCAGTGGTGTAAGCTGTACATTGGTCTGTGCTGTGAGTGAATTGAATAACTAGGGATCCTTATGTGGTCAAATAAGACACTATTCTAATGTATCTATTACAGAACAGATATTTTTCTGTTCTTTGGTAACTATCATGGCTAGGGTTACCATCTGACAGGTATTTGCCGCGTTTGACGACAGGCATTTACGGCGTGCGGCCGACGCTAAGCTGAGACAAGCATTTTTGAATTTCCTTACTACATCCACAGTTGAGTAAAGAAAGGAATCGCCTGACAATAGAGACTGTAAAAGCGTTATTATTAACCGAACGTTTCGTTCCGTGTGATGATTATTTCTTAGAAAAAAAAAGTGAAAAAATATAATTCAGTGTCGAAGTTCTGTTTTCCTAATGTTTTGTGGTCGTAAATTGTTCATGTACTTTTCATTTTGTTTAAATGTCAGTCTTTAAAACTATCTGTACTTTTTATTTATTTTAAGACTCAGTTTTAATACAATGGACAGGCATTTTTCTTAAAATTCCGGTATTTTATACATATTAGACAGGCATCCACTCTTACATAGATGTTAACCCTAATCATTGCTCGACATTTTCCTCCTGCCCATAACCCAATTTATTTCGGCTTTCAGTAACATAAATTGTTTCCTTCCATACATCTATTATCCATCCATCATCTATTGGCCTTCATCTCAGTATTCGCCCCCTTTCTAGCCATAACATCTTTCACAAAAACCATGATTCTTCCTCCGCACGCGTAGCATTACCAGCATGTCGATTCCCGTAACCACTTCACCGTGAAAACATGTGAAGTGAGCGTGGAGTGAGCTGTCAGAGTCATCTCACCCTGTTGGAATGACAACTCACTTCACCTAAGTTTTCACGGTGAGATGGTTACAGAATAGCACTGCAGTTACCACCATAGAAACGGATTTTGTCGACGAAAGACAAAATGACAGATTCACAATCACAATCTGTCATTTTGTCTATTCTTCCGTCGACAAAACCTGCTCTGGCCTGGATATAGCTTACAATTAGGAGAATACTCGTACATTCACCCAAAAAATTGATAATTTCCACCAATACAGCTGTTTTATATTGTTTTTTTTTTGTAATGAAACAATCCTTTGCTACCAAATTGCTGTTACCTAAATAACTGGCCACTCAGACCCAAGAGACACACTTTAATAATTGTAAAATAATTCAGTATTTGGCCGCTCCTACACACCTGTCAACTGGTCATCCTATATTAATGAAACTGGTTTGTTCAAGGCAGTTTACAGTTACAAGTTATTGTTGAAATATTCAGTTGTGACATTTTAATAGTCTGTTGCAACGGTTTTCGGCTTGATTATTGATACAAGTGGGCTTTTTTAAAGCATTAAATTTACTCTGGCATCACCCCTGGCAAGCAAGGCCTGGTAAGCAAGTAAAGAAAAAATGGTGAGGTAGACCGCGACATAACGCACCGGATCAACTCAGGATGGATGAAATGGCGACCGGTCACTGGAACAACTTGCGACCCACGGATGCCCCCCAAGTTAAAGGGGAAAATATACAAGTCCGTGATTAGACCTGTCGTACCTATTGTATGGATCGGAATGCTGGGCTGTGAAGAAGATGGACGAAAAAAGATTGCATGTAGCGGAGATGAGAATGTTGAGGTGGATGTGTGGTGTGACAAGAATGGATAAAATAAGGAATGAGTATATTAGAGGAAGTCTGAAAGTTGTGCCGCTTACAGAAAAGTTGAAAGGGAATCGACTGTCTTGGTATGGGCATGTGATGAGGAGGGAAGAATCGCATGTGACTAAAAGAATTATGAATATAAATGTTGAGGGATGGAGAGGGAGAGGAAGACCAAAGAAACGATGGATGGATTGTGTGAGGAGAGGAAAAAGGTGTAGATGATTGCGTGACGGTTGACAGGGGAGAATGGAAGAAGAAAACGTGTTGCGCCGACCCCAAGTAACATGGGATAAGGGCAGGAAGATGATGTATGTAAGCAAGCCTGTATGTATGTTTAGCACACCCTGGGAGGTTATTAGCTTTGTTTCCTTGCAAATCTTTCTAAAGGCTCTTACACACAGTGCCAGTGGCACTGCCGCAACCCGCGGTGCGCCTGGCTTGCTGCACAAAGCAGCCGCCAAACAAAGGAGTGTCGCTCGGCAAAAGCCTACGGTCCGTGCCGAAGTCTATGGTTCTGAGAAAAGAATGCAACAATTCGGCCATGAGTTTCGGTGATGAAACTGTCATAGCAAAAAATTATGAATGAATCATAACATAGTCCTCTGACTTATCATACTGATTGCATTATAATAAACCAGTTTCTTGTCATAGGAAAGATTTACAATTTTGTTATATTTGAAGCAAAATGAGTTTGTGAATGAATCACTGTTTTTTTCGTGCACCTAGAATTATTTTTTCGTCCACCGTAGTGACTTTAAACATCTTATGTCAGAAATACTTGAGTACTGTTGTTACTAACGTATTCTTAAAGTCAAGGTTACATACAGGGATTGAGTCACTTTCCTTTGTGTTAAGTCTATGTAAGTAATGCGTAATTATTACCTATCATAGCAGTACCTACCTGTGTTAAAATAGCAGTGATCTATAATGTCCGTGAGACAAGTATGTAGATACAGTTAAACCAGAAAAGGTATGCGCTTCGGTAATCTTCGTGTTTGCACAAAAGTCGCGCCGCAGAGTAATCCACTAAAGAGGCAAAGCTTCTAAGTTTACTTATCATTACACGTTTGTATGGAGTTTTATTCATGTCGGGTTACCTACTCCGGTTGCACTCGTCATCTGTCACTCAAAAGTTTTTGAAAAGATTTTTGGAAATACATGTTGTGAGTTGTTATTGTATAATTTTCTAACCATGGTAATAGAAAATAGGCACTTGCCTATGCTTGCTTTTGCTTGCTTTTACTTCTGTGGTTGTACGAGTAACATCATTGTATATAGATCTCATCATCGCGCGTTCGTATTTGCCGATGCGCATACATTCGTGGGAGATCTGTACTGTACTTACCTTTACCAGCCTAGCATTTTGAGGGTGTTATTTCGATCGCCATTTTGAATAGGACGGCGGATCAGCCCCATTGTTTTTAATTTGTTTAAAAGGTCGCGTTATCTGGTAAACAGTAGGTCAACCCTACCCACTCGGTCATAACCCGCTGGTGTCGTAAATCGCAACTCGCACTTTATGTTATGAGGAAGAGCGTTCTCTCGTATTTATGGTTATACCCCTACAATTTGTCAATGGGGCCCATGCTCAGCAGTGTCATATTTATGGTTTTATATGGACGCATTGGGAGCGATAGGAAAGAAAAGAAAGAAAATGTATGAATTGGAACTCGCACAGGAAGACAACAAACTAAACCAAACACTCGACTCGCGAATCGTCTTTACCATAAACTACACACTCAGTGCTTTCCAGAAACTAGACACTTAAGAGCATATTTGGACTTGAGAGATCAACACTTTTAATTCAACCATTGAAAAGTTATATCCAAAAAAAACAAGGGTTTGTGTCTTCTTTCTCTTTCTACGACGAACTATTAAACCAAGACATGGTAAAAAAATAGGTCAGTCGGCAAGGTGATAGCTGCTGGGAACTTAAATTATAGTCTACTAGCTGCGTCACGCGGTATCACCCGCCATAAGTCTCGATTCCGGGGATATATCAAGATTAAAAGAATCCTATTTTCTCACCCAGGTCATGGTCTACCCATGTGCCAAATTTCATCCAAATCTATTCAGCCGTGTTAGCGTGAAAGCGTAACAAATAAACAAACTCACTTTTATAGTTGGTCAACTCGACCCACTCAAAAATACCCGCGGGATCACTCAACCCAATCACATTTTGAATAGTTCGACTGGCTCCATTGCCCAATTTCATTATTAGTACAACCATGGAGTAAAGCCGAATCTTTTAGTTTCCAGCTAGTTACCTGATACGGAGCTTAAACTTCGTCGTGCGTAAACATTCGTGCTAGAATAACATCTTTTTTACAATCATTATGTCATAAATGCGAAACAATGTTATCACCTGCATCAAAAACATTATGATAATGGCCAACATCCTAAAATAACACCAATGATACTACTTCCTCCCAAACGGAGGGGACAATTAGCACCAATTAATGTTATTTTACATAATTTTAGGGCTGTCAACGTTTGCTAGTAGAAAATAACGTTACAAAACATCACGCCTGTATTCCCTGAAAGAGGTGTACCTATAGTACACCCACATTTCGCCAGTTATGTGTAAGTCCCATGTAATATTTGCGAGCCTCGAGCCAATATCCAACAACCGGGCACAAATCCAGACTCCGGGCTGCACTGATAAATTCCAGATAGAAAACCCCAGTAATACTGCCCGATGCAGGAATCAGACCCATGAACTCATGATCAGCAGTAGCGCTTGCAACCACTAGACCAACGAGGCAGAAAGTCTAGTAGAAAATGTAAATAAATATAATCCTCGTAGTGTAGTGGTCTGATGATGTTTCGTTAAACGGTTAATGTGTAAAGCCTAAGAAGTCATGTGGGCTGGTCTGCAGGTTCAACTTAGTCAGGTGGGGGCAGTCCGATGAGTTACAGTGCGACTGTACAGCCACATCACAGATGATACCTCACCTCTTGTTGTGCTCTCTGTGCAATAAGAACTGCACTATGGAAGACCTACCTACCGCCGTCGAAGTGGCCAAGTTCTGCTCCCTATTTGCGTAATACTCTTTCTATCACAATCTGAATGATTTTGAAGGATATTGCTAATCCATTGCTTCATATGTTCGAAAAATTGGTCTCCTCAACAACGTAAATAACGCAATGAATGTTGTTGACCTGTCAAAATTAAACCCATTGCTACTGTTATTGTGTAACGCAATTACCCTGTAGGTCGAAGCTTATTTAGGATAAATAGAATCATCGATACCTACGACGTCGAGGAAAATAACAATCAAACTAAAAGCACAAGCGTTAGCCATGTCCCAATATGTGACCTCAGAATTTTTCTTATACCCTTGAAGCAAAGGGCCTCTATTAAATCAAATCGTCTACAAATCAAATCAAACAATGCAATTAAAATAAATTACATTTTTATCTATATTGTCAAATCGTCTACAAATCAAATCAAACAATGCAATTAAAATAAATTACATTTTTATCTATATTGTATATCGATGATATTTTATTGATACCGATGCAATACTTTTCAAGTAGTATTTACAGAACAGAAGGGCCTAATTGACTGTTACTCAAATATGCCAAGGTGAGATGCTCGATCGTTTTCTATAGAACTTTATTACGCTGACTACCACAGAACAGAAAAAAACGTAGAAGTTCAAGTAAAAAAAAACATTGTCACAGTACAACTATCTGTAACACTCCTACACTGATACCAAAGCAAAATCAATAAGTACGTATTGATATTGCGTTGGTATCAATGTAGAAGTGTTTCCGTGCCTCGGAAAGCACGTTATAATCTGTTAGTCCCGGTTGTCATTTGTACATCTTTGACAGTCGTTATAAGCCTGAAAGTCTGACAACCAGTCTTACCAAGAGGTAGCGTATTACCCAGTAACTGGGTTGTGGAGGTCAGATAGGCAGTCGCTTCATGTAAAATACTAGGTTACTTCTAGGCAAGCGTGTACCATCTTCGACCGCATACTCGCTTACAATCAGGTTAGTATCTGGTCAAATCGCAAGCCTGTTGAATATCCATTGACAAGCAAAAACGCGATTAATCTATGTATTCTCTACACAGTAAGCATATTTTTGTATTTTTTTTTGCGAGCCGAATGCGATCCTCGTAATAATATTGCAACTTTCAACACGTAATAAATAACAAATACTGTGAGAGTAAAACAAAGCCATGTTGTCTTTTATGTTCTGCAAAAGATACTTTGCAAACAAAAATGTTGCATTAACGAACAATTTTAAAACTACGTTCTAATCCAAATCAAGATTTTTACGGCCAAGCTAAGTTACGGGTGTTTACGGCTTGTAAGTAGGTAAGTTTCCGAAGAAATGCCAAAATGAAGAGATTAATCACAACTGAAAATTCTAGTATGTTTCATGTTCTCCAGACAGACAAGAAATCTCTATTGCCCAAGTATTCCGAAACCGCAGTAGTTCAATTCAACTGGCTCGCGTCATGTTCCGCTACTCGAAATTCTAGTAGCGTAACTCGCGGTTTCGCGGCGGAGGTGTGCTTCTGGCGTTAACGGTTGTAAAAATACCCCTACTGCACTCGCAAGCGGAACACACAGAAAAAGTCTGCGTTTTAAAACTTAAGTAGTTTATGGTTAATTTCTATGGAAATGTTGACCAGCTTTTGATCTGTATATTGTTTGGGTCTAGAAAAGGCCAAAAAGACTTCGCGGTTTCCTAGAACAGCAGCGGCCGCTACGTAGCGTCCGCATTTCCCCGAGTGTTTTTTGACACCATATCGTCCGTAAAGTCAAACTCCGCTCCGTTTTCATGACAGACGTCGCTGCGGCCGTTATGTGGTACAATTGCTTCCGACACACCAAGAAAAAGTAGAACAATTATTACTTCAACTTCTGGCAAGCCCCTGTTGTAGTATTTTTAAAGCATATGCACAGAAACGGGCATATCTCGTTAATGAAATATCGTTAACTGGCTGCGGCCCGCGGTTTCACCCGCATAAGTCTCGATCCCGTGGGAATATAGGGATAAAAGGTAGCCTGTCCTTCTCCAGGTCATGGTCTACCCATGTGCCAAATTTCATCCAAATCTGTTCAGCTTTTTTAGCGTGAAAGCGTATATTATAGTTAGGATAAGATTTGCTCATGTCGTAAAGTATTTGAAGGTCCTGTGTGTAAATTATGCTAATTAAGTACTAATTTATATAATAAACTGATAGTCATGACATATCGTTCATGTTTTGGGCATGTTGATAAACAAAATTGGTGTCTTGAATAACGAACTAGATTTCTTAATTCTGTGATGCCATTATCAATTACTGAATCGAAGACTGATGACCAAATTCCATCATTATCAGTCTAAAGTCCATTGCTGGTCATAAGCCTCTCCAATTGCACGCCATTTGAGTGAATTCTCGTCGATTCTATCTAGCCACCCTGCGAAGATTGTCGCTCAACCTACCGGGTTGAGGGCGTCCTATCGTTCAAAATTCTAAAGTCATTTATTTTCGAACGTCAAAATTACATAAGACATTCCCCCAAAACGCCCACCCTTCACCACTTCCTAGTGCTTTAGCTAGGAAGAAGAACTGGCGCAACAAACTCCCCAGCAGCACAGCTGTCTGTTTAGTTAGAAAAAAATACTGAACGTATCTTACGTTTGCCGATTCATGGTCTCCACTGAAGAGCATGCCTACACCAACGGTCATTGGTGGTACGGCTAATATGGCCAGCCTATTGACGACTTCAGCCTGCTTAATCTGTGAACACATCAAAGCATATCCCTCTAAGACTACGAGTTTAAAAATAGAACACCAACGCCTTCCACTTTTGTTTCACAATTTCGCAATACATTGCTGCATTTTCAAATCGATGATCTTGCAATACACACGTGTAACGCAATGCACAGCAAACTGGTTCTCGGTACAGATTGCATATTGTTTGTAACAGAACAGTACTTGTTTCTTGCATAATATGATCATATAAAAACTTACGATTGTTAAGTTAGTGATGTAAGTGATCACTTTTACTTTGTGTTCTTGGCTGTCAGCGATTTACAAGTTTTGCATACGGTGTGTTAGTGCAACGGAGTTTGAAAGACTGTTGATTTACAAAAGAGTGGGTTGTTATCTTGAGGATGAGATCTGTTCTTTCTTAAGGCGACGATAATCGACTTTTAATGATATTATATTGAAGATCTCGTCTAAACGAGTAGTGTTAATGATTTGGATAAAATATATGTTCAATCAGAGCATTTTCTTAATAACTTAATATTATGAATATTTTAGATTATGTTTATATTACATAGTAAAATTAATTTGTAAAGTTATGTTTAACGCGGAAAAAAAAAACGGAGAATCACGCAAAATCTATCAAGCGTATTTTTCTGAAACCTTCATCACTTTAAAGATAATTTAACTATTGATCTTTTAGTATAACGTGTTTTATTAAAATACCTTTTATTTTAATATCATATAATAAATTAATAATGCGTCTAATTTGGGACAGCGCTCCTGGATGGGTGACTTCTATTACTGGCTGGACGCACGACGCGCCGCGTGAGATCAGTACAGAACACGCAAGCTTACCACTCAAGGTCACTGGCATATATCGGCGTCTTAATTGCTGTTAAATGATTTACTACTACTATTAGCATAGTAATTACACAGCAGACCACACACAGCAAACAAGAACTAACTGCTGGGACACCACTGGCGCACACAGACCGACCACCCTAATTTAGTAAGAAAGAAAGAAATATGTTTATTCGGCACAAGCAAAACGCACATTAAAGAAAAAACACAAAATACACAAATACAAAAGTAGCCAAAAGCCTCGTATTCAACCAACAAATAAACGCTTGAAAATGTTGTTCATCGGTTTAACGCAATTATTTAGTTTTATTTTGACAGTTCAATAACATTTTATTGAAATTAATTTTGGGGTTGTAATATTATTTTTGAAATGTGCTAAGTAAGCCCTTTCATTTGATACTCAACATGTTTTTTTTTAGTTCTTGTCTTTGTCCTCTAGAGGCCGCCATATTCAATTGAATGTGACGTCCATAGCCTATAACCAGCGGACGATCTCGAGACGCTTCCAAAGATACCTCATGTGTCATATTACGATGAGTAGTTTAGAAGTTATGAGGGAACAGATGAGCATACATAGGTACATACAGGTCACTCAAAATCATAACCATCCTTTTTGCTTCGCCGTAGTCCGGTAATTAATATTTGCCGCTCCGCAACCCCCATACTAGGCGTGCATGTTTCGTGAATCGTGGGGTTCCCTAGAAAGATTAAGAACTCCTATATGCTTTATTGTTAAGTAGTTGCTTGGTATGACAACTAGCTGAACCTACTTAATACCTGCTTACTCATATCGATTTGTCATTTACACGAAAACTCAATGAATTTCAAGGAGATAGCTTATCATAAAAATGTATCAAGTGCCTACTTATTTAAATATGTTCATTGTTTTACCGGCTACAATGGTCCTTCTAATGAGTCATAGTTTACCAGATATGTTGAGATAGGTCTGCAATCAAACCAGATACTATAACAGCTGACTATCAAACTATCTCATTACAGCCAGTCGATTTTACTCGCCTCTCCCATTTGATGGGAGTTCGTGGAACTAATTTTATTTACAGGCTATTAACAAATATCGATGGCTTTGTTGCTGCTTTGCTGATTGAGTCTGTCCATTTCCCGGCCAGTAAATATCGATTGACATCACCATCGTACTGATTTTGTTCTCTCGTATTGAAAAGAGCAGATATATCTTTTTGAGTCCAAATCATCACGTTTTTTTAGATCTGCCCCGGTGACGAAATCCGTCATCTCATTAGGCACCCATTGTTTGACGATCCTGGCCCATCTGTTTTGATGCATTCCGCCAATTACCATTTCAGCCTCGCAGACTTATCGCCAACATCGGCGACGCCCTTCTTGGAGGGTATTATAGTGTCGCGATTTTGGTCGCATATATCTACATAATTATTATAAATTACAGTCGCTTTAGTTAATGTCTAATGGCGTTGTTGTTTTTAACTACGTAAACGATTTTGATGCGGTTTTGACCATTATTTAGAGAATTTAGCACATAAATCTCGGTGTTTTGATGTCGCCTTTGCACCCGTGTAAGGCTGCCTGACCATTGACGCGGAGCGAGACAGCGGAGCGGAGCGAGGGAGTAATACGGAGCGGAGTTGCGGAGTTAGGCCGAGTTCACGCGGCAAGTAGTTTGAGTGTGCCTGCGGCCGCTCCCCACTCCGCTTCCCAATTTTAAATGTTTTTTTAAACTAGTTCGCATATCCCTGTCCACTGAAGCGGAGCGGAGATTTTATGCAATTCCATTGGTTAATATTGGCACAGGTCCGCTCAGCTCCTCTCCTCTCCGCTCCAGTGGACAGACAGTCTTAAGCAGGGGCGGGTGGCTATAGTATATACCATGTTATATGTGAGAAAAATTTATGCTGTGGTAAAAATATTCGCCAGACAGATAATCAGATGGTAGTACGGCAAACTCTCCAGGTTGTCGCACTGTCGCCTCTCGTCGAGGCTATTTTAATGCAGACTGAGGTGGACCGATGAATATGCATCCCTTTTCTAGACCACATTTTCATTATGTAAATTATAGGCGACCTGCATCATCTCACTGCCAAGCAAAGGCGTCCCATCCAATAACCTCCAAGGCCTAAGTATTCATTTACAAACTGCATCTCTTCATTCTCTCCATTGTCAAGTTTTGACAGATTCTGTATAACTAATCTATCACATTGGAACGTTTGTTAAGTAGACTTGTCCCCCAGGAGTCCAGGCACTTCGGACCATGGACCACACCGTCTTCTACGCCTTTCTCCATCTAAATATACATTGTTTATCAATCAATAAACAAGGTCTACAATCAATACAACATGTTTATCTCTGACCCATGCTTTGACCGACCTTGCTATACCCAGCTGTCGATTATCACATTGCCCTTTGCACCAGTGAAGGAATGCGCCTTATCATACTTTGAGGTATAAACTAGTACATCCGCAGTTGGATAGTCGGTTCATTGTTCGGAGTACAGGCGCGGAGAAATGGGTTTTGTTACTTATGATCGTCCTAGTTCTGTAAGGGAAACTGCTATTGTGCTTCTGCCCTTGTTGTGGATGTTTTTGCATTGTAAATCGGGGTTTTGTACACCGGAAATTTTTATTTCATAACTTTTTTACTACTTTTGCATGGTTTAAGTCTTTTCTGCAGTCAAGTTTTTCGAAATATCGCGAGACGCTTTTGGCTAGCAGGTATCAGGTATAGTTTAAATAGATCTGGGGGTGCTTACCATGTCCTGAAGCTGTCTTCAGCACATGTTAATGAACATGATCAGACGTTGTCCTCAAGAATTGTTAAGTTGTAAGTAAAACTCTAATCATCTAATCATCACGTCAAGAAGTCTGGTAATTTCTTAAAATACTCTCTGTTAGAAAGGGTCTGGTAAAACGAGTAGTTTTACGAATAAAGCGCTTCAAATGTTGGTCCTATCAGGCAGAACACCATAACAATTAGCTTATACATTCTATTGTGATAAAAGTAAATTCTCCAACATAAACGTATTGAAACGAAACGCAGTTGAATACACCAGTGCACATCAGATCTAGCCTAGTTTAACATATTTATGTTCTACAGCACGAGTGAGTTGTTACGTAACAAGTAACTACACTGGCAGAAGGCTTTGTTAATTGTTTAGAAATTGTTAAGGTGATGCTTGCAAGTAGAATTAATGGAGTGGATGAAATTGGGGCTTTAATTTGAAGGAGCCCCGCGGTTTCACCCGCATAAGTCTTGATCCCGTGGAAATATCGGGATAAAAAGTATCCTATGTGTTAATTCAGGTCATGGTCTACTTATTTGCCAAATTTCATCCAAATCTATTCAGCCGTTTTAGCGTACAGCGTAACAAATAAACAAACTCCCTTTCGCATTTATAATATTAGTTAGGAATGATTGGATTAGTTGTATTTTCACGGTGAGTGGACGACATTGTTGCTATCGTGGGTAGAACGTGGATGAGGCTGGCACAAAATCGTGGAGGCTGGCAAAGCAAAGAGACGCCAATGCCCAACAGTTGGTGAAGTCGGGATGTGGATGCTGAGTTCTGTACTTCATTGTATTGAAATATGGTAAATTTATGTAATTGGGGTAACACCTAGTGTGGGCTACGTGAATATTAAGGCGAGCCTCCACCCACATTCCAAGATGTGTTTATGGCCAAATAAGGGTAAACTGGAGATAACGATGTTCCTCCGCATTTGCTAAACTCTTGTGTCTTTCGAAAACCAAGAGTACCTAACTAAGGCCCTTTCATCATTGGTCGGTACATTAGTGCGGCAGCGGTGCGCGATCAGCATATACTCGGTACCGAAAGCTTACCGAGTGCCAATATTTCAAAGAAATAACGCGGTACTGGACAAATTATACCAAAAACATAAAGACAGGTCTATAAAATGAAAGCAGTGCGGTATCGTTTAGGTATACCGAACATTCTATACCGAAACGATACCGCACACCGCAACGATACAGCACACCGCACCGATCAATGAGGAAACGGCCTTTGTCAGGATAAAATCAAACCAGATATAGCTTTTTCATGGAATTACTTCCATCTGACCTTGCAACATGGTGACTTGCACTACTGAAATTTTCAAGTTAGATGCGACTGATAATGCATAATTATTTTATACGGATCGATTGCCACCTGACCTTCACAGCCGGAAACTTAGTCTGAGATTTACCTTGAAGTTAGACCGGATTAACTAGAAAACCGCTTTTACTACTCGAAACAGTAACGCCAGTCTGTAGCACACCTCCGCCGCAAAACCGCAGTAGTTCAATTCAACTGGCTCGCGTCATGTTCCGCTACTCGAATTTTGAATAGCGGAACATGACGCGAGTCAATTGAATTGAAATACTGCGGTTTCGCTGCTATGGTTTCGCGGCGGAGATGTGCTAGCGGTGTAAAGGTTGTAAAGAATACAGACATTCTACATTTTACGGAGAGAGAGTTGGCTAGGCGCCAAACAATGCAATTTATAGGGTTCTTCACTTGTTTTAATTAAAAGAGAAATAATGATCAGATTGTTTACGCAACTGATCTTCAAATAATAGACACAAATTGGGTATTCTCTCGGGAATTGCTTACAACTCCTAGTTTAGTGGACGTAAATGGCTAATTACGACTATTGCTCAGTTTCTATAAACGTTTTGCTTACCAATACGGTAGCATTTTTATTGCTAGACTGGGCATATAAATAGATTTGTAAGCTAATTCTACTTGTGATAGCCACTTCCATTTCGGAGGATCTACTACTGTGCAAACCTTTGAGGTAATTGCTTCATTATTGTTAAAGACACTGAGGAGCTCGTGGCTAAGTAGTAACTGCCGCACGGGTCGATCCGTCAGGTTAAGCTACGCTTGCCGGGGTTGGTCTGTGGATGGGTGACCATCTTTACGTACCGAGACTCCTCCGTGCCTCGGAAAGCACGTTAAGCCGTAGGTCCCGGTTGTCATTCGTGGATCTTTGACAGTCGTTACGGGTCGTCAGAAGCCCGAAAGTCTGACAACCAGTCTTACCAAGGGGTATCGTATTACCCAGTTACTGGGTTGTGGAGGTCAGATAGGCAGTCGCTCCATGTAAAATACTGGTATTTAGCTGCATCCGGTTAGACTGGAAACCGACCCCAATATAGTTGGGAAAAGGCTAGGCAGATAGATTGTTAAAGACACAAGTCTTAATTTCAACCAATAAAGATTCGGAAATTGGAATCGGCCATAACAGAATAGCTTGACTGACTCGTTGGCCTAGTGGTCGCACGTGCTACCACTGAGCATGAGGTCCCGGGTTGGACTCCCAGGTTGCGCAGATTTGTTGGGTTTTTCCATCAGGTAATTCAGATTTGTGCGCGGTTAATGGTAATAGGCTCGGCCCTATTACATGGGACTTAAACATAACTGGCGAAATGTGGATGTACGGTATGATGTACACTTCTGCCTAATTCTTCAGCATAAACCTGGCGTGATACTATGTAAAGAATAGCTAAATTAAATTCAGCCACGAACCGCTCTGCTTCTCCTATTAAACAGTGCTGCATAATATTGACGCTAACCATAATCTCAAGCTTTCTGCTTAGCATAACGTTATGGAATGCAATAAAGAATTTATTATTGATTTTATGGATAACGAAGTTACATTTCCACAGATGAATAGGTACAGATGGTTCACTCCGCATTTTAGGTATGAATCTACAAGTAGGTACGCCGCGGGGTCGACATGTCGAATTCAGTGGGCGTATCGCAGTCAGAAGATATGATTTGAGATAGAAAGAGAGGCAACTTCTCGGTGAATATAACGTATAAAAAAAGGGAAATAGGTGAATATAAGTGTAAATTAGCGCTGTGCGACCTGAATTGCTCTTTATTTTGTCGTAGCAAGAGTCGCTTTTTATTTGAATGATTTTGCGGAGTTAACCATCTGTACTAATCTGTGTCATTTCCTTAAGGCGCTGACAACAGAGAAACGGTTAAATTAGGCTTGACTTAATCTGTCGCGCGCGCAATTAGCAGACACAATAGAATTTTATTGTTATCTGTCTCCAATATGAGACACCAGTATTATAAAGGTTAACAAAAAAATAAGCCAAATCTATATAGTTTGTGGTAGGGGGAAAAATATATGTTAATCTTGAACATATTTCTCAGAACTTGGTTGTTAACAAAACACGTTTACAAAAAAAATCTCGATACAAATTAACGGTACTTAAACTAACCTTTTAATTTGAGTTCTAATCCAAAATATCTGTATTAAATATCAACAAACGTTGGTATTGTAATTAATAACAAGAATTTCTTATTTGAATGCAGAACTTGGTTGTTTTTTATTTTCGATTACTCAACACATTTTTGAATAAATCGATAATTACTTCATATTTTGCAATACATTACAAGCGTTGTGCCTTTGCGCTTCTCTCTAGTTTCTTACCCCTTTACCCAAGTCTTAACACCTTAGTTCTCATTCAAACTTAGCGAAAAATTTGAAGCTCACGAACTTTCTTTCCTTCCAAAGTAACGTAAGCCAAACTCCAAATATTTGCGACATACCCTCAGAACGAAAAAATCATCAACCTACTAAGGGATGCCCTTAAAAAGCCGTGGAACAGCAATTAGGCTGCCTTTCCACCTGTGTGTAGAGCTGTGCTAAGCTGCGTAGCGATGGATTTGTATGATAATTATCAACCAATAGGATCGTTTGATCCGTAGCTTGGCTAAACTACGGAAAAAACTCAACTAAGCTATCATATATGCTATAGCATATCTTACCCGCTCTGCTACGCCACTTAGTTCTTAGGCGATTAACACACGGCACCGCGCACCGCCGCGGTAGGCGGTGAAGCGGATCTCATGTCGCATTGGCCTCTAATAAATCCGTAGATGCCTAACACACGTACACCGCCCGACCGCGCGGTCGAGCGGTGCTCGTTTCTACCGCAAACTGCTCCTACCGCGCGGTCGAGCGGTGCCGTGTGTTAATCGCCTTAGCTCAATCATAGAATAATTCCTATTAGCATTATTCGAAACGATGGATGGACTGTGTGAAAGATGATATGGCTGAAAAGGGGGTGACTACCGAGATGACGACTGATAGAGAAGTGTGGAAGAAAGGGACATGTTGCGCCGACCACTAATAAATTGAGATAAGGGCAAGAGAATTATGAGGTACAGTCTCTTGAAAATCAGCGTCAGATGGTAGTAATAGTACCAGTGTTACAAGCTGCGGACGTTTTCGTAGCTTAGCTTCACCGCTTAGCTTCCTCGCATATCTCTCGTGGAAGGCAACCTTATACAATATACGTACCAGGCATTGCGATTAATCGCTCCGTCAGTTATTTCCGTCGAGCCGAAGCTTTCGATTGCGTTTTTGTCCGTTTTATTATAACATCGATGCGTCAGAGTGGCTCAGTCATTATTTTGCATTCCTGCGGAGTGCGCAAGCGGCGGTGGTTATAAATCTTTAGCATGTTCATTATTGGCTTCAGCAGGACATTTTTTAGTTTTTGATTTGGCTAAAAACTATTTATTCCTTGATCTTTCTGTTGTTTTATGATGAGGTTTTTTCTTTAGCATACACGCCATGATAAGTGATTTGATTGGTTGCCTTGAAGAACCCAGCACTGCAGCCAACATAAGATTTGACAGATTCGAATGCATCATAGACTTGATCAGGCTGTTACAAGCAAGTGCTAAGTACAGTTTCAGGCCTGATGAAAGTAATTCGTCCTAATTAATTCTTAAAGATCGTTTATTCTAAAAGTTGACAACGTGGCAAATAGCTGACAAATATTTACTTGTTTTGATTAATTTGGCAATATGACTGTATGGAAATATGAAATATCGCTAAGTAGTTAGCCATATTTCTTATTTCCATACAGTAATATTGTCATATTAATGAAAACAGTGAAATATTTGACACCTATTTGCTACGTTGTCCACTTTTTGGTTAAAAGCGGGTGTACAGTGTACTACAGAAGCTCCTGAAGCACACCTTTGCCTAACCCTTTGAGCAATGCAGGCGTGACGTTATGTAAATTCTTGAACTCAGTAAACTAAAAAGCAGCTGATATTTTCTGTAAAAAAAAAACAAATCATTCAATCACCAACGCAAAGAAATGCACCCAGGACAAAAACTCAATTTGAATACTACCGCATCGTAATGAGACAATATAAGTAATAATAATAAGTTTATTTTTGGACAAGCGCCCATACAGCTATAATATCGATAACAATGGGTACGTGCATCCATAATTAATATGACAATGAGGCAGGAAATGTGCTCGGTATAGTATCGACTGTTCCGACTGAATTAGGCATAGGCTTGGTGCAATCGATTTGATTAAACTAAGGCTGATGCCGGTATTATTGTACTGGTAAGTTTGATTATTGGTTGTGTATTATCAATGCCTGGTTGCGGCCAAGGCTTGTAGAGTACTTTTCTCAAATAATACGCGGAAATTCAATCTAAGTAAATTAATTATAAATTCATTCAGAATCAATGACGAACAACGATAATTTTTCACGCGACAAAATGTTCATTTGTTTTTTCAACTCTATTTGCGAGCCATTACGTTGAGCCTTGTTGCCATTACGTTGAAGTGAAAATTTCGTTCCATTTTTAAATAACACGACAGATACGAGTTTTCATAGTAATTTATTTGGCCGCTAAACACTACAGTTATGGATTTTCATACATACATTGCCGGCCGGGCGCTCGCATGTACGAGTATTCAACTAGTACCGCAACTGCAAAATTTATCTCGAAGAAGGTTGTCAAAATTATGTTCGAATTTCCAAGCATGTTCGAGCAAAAGATGTTATTAACATGGGCTTTTGTTTCATCATCTTCTTCCGTAAAGAAAGAAAGAAAATAAATTAATTTGACTCAGGTCAAGGCACACAATATTCACACAAAAACAAACAAAACAACAGAAAAAAAATAACTCAGAATAGTACTGTGTGCCTCACGGTTGCGCCAAATATGGGCCTATTTCTGTTTCAGCATAAATGCCAGACAACTAGTGTCTGACGCTGGTTTTCAACTGGACCTTATGTTACGAGGACGTCTTACGAATGTAAATCAGTTTTATAGTGTGTAAATGTTTTATATTTAAATAAAAATATATATAGGTATAATTGTAAAAAAAAAAAAAAAAACTCGATTAGATATTTGTTTAAAAACAATTTTAGAGAATTATATAGTGCTGTGTAAGGAAAGAAATAAAATGGTATGGTTGCACAAGAAACAATGGACGGTCGTCAATAAATAATAGATAACTACATCATGAATTCATAGCAATGAAACATTCAAATTTAAATTATAAAATCTAATATTGATTAATACTAGGATTTACTGCCTCGTTGGTCTAGTGGTCGCATGCCGCATGGCCGTCCTTCGATTCCCAGGTCGGCCAGTGTTATTGGATTTTTCCATCAGGAATTTCTCAGTAGCAGCTCGAAGTCTTGATGGCAATCTCTCTATATGTACACCTCTGCCTAACCTTGTGGGGAATACAGGTGTTGGAAGTTATGTTAGTATGATTTCGTAAGACCTGCATCAGCCATGATCTCATTTGCTTACTTCTCAGATTCTCCTAAATCCTCTTTATCTAAGACGAAATCAAACTTCGCTGCCTTTCATCCATGTCAGCCAGTTGACATCTCATTTACTTTCTTCTTAACATTATCATCTTTTACATTCGCCAATCATATCTGGGGGCACATATCTGGGGGCAAGGGAGCAAGGTCGAGCAAAAATAAACAAAGGCACAGCCGTACCATCCTTTTCTGGAAGCCCTTCAGGATTTTCCCGGTTCTGCCTCCTCATAGATAAGAAGCTTCTGTTTCAACCAGTTAGATTGATTGATTTATATATTTTCTTATTCTGATAATCGATTTCTGTTATTGCGGTGAATTAGCCAAAAAAATCTGCAGATTTAACTCTTGCGAGACCAAAAATGCGAAAGCTTTGCATCTGCATCTCGTCTTATAGAAGGCAAAAACGTTAAAAAGACGTTCCTTTCAAGTTCAAGATGAGTCATTCTCCGTATGGTCACTTTCTAAATAGCACCTCATCCATCCTCAGACTATCTCAAACGCTTACCTTTTCAATCCTTGCTTTACTTTTAAACACGAGAAACCTAACATAAATCACTCTAACAAAAGAATTCCCACCATTTTGTGAGACATGAATGAAAGCTTTGACATCAAGGGTCAGTACAAATAAGTCAAAAAACATTACCCTCTTTCTTTCGCCGCGGCCGAGCAAGAGGCGTCATCAAGACTTTGTGTTGAAATGAGTAATGACCTGGTCTGAAGTACCTAACTATCCAGCGAGGTAATTTTAGATACAGATAGATAAAAAAGTGATTGGAGGCGAAGTTGTTCAGTGTTCAGTGCTTTACTTTGGTCAAACAGGTTTTTTTGCTGTCTGAATTTAGTACAGTTCTGACTGTGATATAGGAAAATGGAATATGAAGTGAAGAGAAAATCGGACTCACAATGCAGTAAAGTTTTGGTTATAATAATAGCTCAGATCAAATAAAAAACCATAGCATTGCGAAGATGCCAAAACTATGTAGGTACACCTCCGGTCTGTGAATACACGCACACATTTACAACTATTTACAATCAAACTACACCTCACTAAGTGCACACTTGTTTACGAAACCGGCCTCACGTCACTGTTGACAGCGCTGTCTTGGTTTTTTATTTGATCTGAGAATAATACCAGCCTATTACTATCCCACTGCAGGGCAAAGGCCTCTTCTCATTCTGGGAAGGCACGTGCATTGATCACCACACTTGCTCAAGACGGGTTGGCCATTTCAGACTTATATCAACTATAATTCTAGCACCCTAATTGATCTTTCATAATCTGAATAATTTTAAGGGATAAAGAAAGATTCATATGTTCGAAAAATTTGTCTGTTCACCCCGATAGCACACCTCCGCCGCGAAACCATAGCAGCGAAACCGCAGTAGTTAAATTCAATAGACTCGCGTCATGTTCCGCTACTCCAATCGGATGCGAGCAGCGGAAAATGACGCGAGTCTGTTGAATTTAACTACTGCGGTTTCACTGCAGAGGTGTGCTACCGGGGGCAACAACGTAAATAACGCAATCAATGAATTGCGTTATTTACGTTGTTGTTAGTTGAACTGTCAAAATGAAACAGATTGTGATTGAATCGTTTGTTACGCAATTAGATAGCAGGTTTCCTCACGGTGTTTACGTTCACCGATGTCAATAATGTTCAAGATAAACTTAGAAAAAAAAACAATTTTGTCAGAAATACGTAATAAAAAAATAGAGAATCAAGGTACTTAAGGAAATGTTTTCATCCACCCTGTTCTTTGTACCTAGATTACGAGTTTTGATGTATAGGTTCAACAATTCATTTATCAAACGTAAAAGTAATGTTGATAAATTAATTATTCCTCTTCTGTGAAAATCACAAACGACTTGATCTTTGGAAACTGAATAATACATTTTCTCTAGGATTTCAGTCCATTTTTGCGTCCAAAACAAACTTTACGCAAAAGCGAGGTAAATAGGACAGGATTTCCGGACTATTCTTCAAAGGAAGCTCCGAAAATTATGAATTTCCTGCAAAATTATTCGAAATGCTTTGATAAACTTCTACCTATTCTTAGGAAAGAAAACCAGTCCAAAAATATGTCTATGTTTCCTATAAGGACACTTTAGCTTCCCTGGTATTATGCTGAGCTGAGGCCCATTTGGCATTATTTTTAAGCATTGTTTTCAGTTTTTCATAGCTTTAAGGTGTCTTTTTTGTGTAATTCCAATAAACGTATTTTTCTTTCTTTCTTCCTTACGTATTGGCACGAACTGGATAAGAATAGATAAAGATATTTTCCTCATGAAAAAAAAACTGCTTGGAAATGCAAACATTATTTTGACAACCTTCTTCTAGATAAATCGAAATTGCGGGACTGGCCGAATACTTGCGGGACTGCCCGAATACATGCGGGCGACCGGCCGGCAATGTTTGTATGAAAATCCATATCTGTCGTGTTTAGCGACCAAATAAATTACTATGAAAACTCAAATTCTGACGTGTTATTTAAAAATGGAACGAACTTGTTACTTCAACACGTGGCAACCATGAAGGGAAGGTAACATAACAAAGATTTTATTTAAATTTCGATTTGGTTTGCAAATAGGGCTGTTTTATTAGCAACGAAGAAACAAATGAACATAATGGTGCGTGAAAAATTATCGTTGTTCGTCATTGATTCTGGGATTTATAATTAATTTACATAGTTTGAATTTCGCGCATTATTTAAGAAAAGTACTATACAAGCCTTGGCCGCACGCAACCAGGCATTGATGGACTCACGTATGTGTGCCTCAGCTCTTGTTGCAGGCCGCGACAGTAATGTATTAGAATTACATAACTGAGTGTATCAGTTCTTATTTTAAGCTCTGCTTGCACCACAAATCACTAAATTCGTTTAGCGCTAAACATATTCAAAACATCGTTTTGTCTCTGTCATCTTGAAACGATTGACAGGAACGGAATGATGTTTGAAGATTTTTGGTGGTAATTAACCAGTCTGCGAGGTGGTAGTGGAGCTGACGGTCCAGGGTGCGCCGACGCCACTCTTAAAGGCTATTTTAATACAATAACTACATTCTCATTTATTGGCGCAAAGAATTCCTAACCGCTTCCTCACCTCATCAAAACTGTAAAATATAAAATCACTTCCTGAACTATCGTGAAGAAATTCCTCCCAAGATTGAGTGGGAACGGTCTGTGGGCCGTAATCGTTACCGTGCGTCGGTCATACATCATGACGATCCGTCATGTTGTTCTGTTGTCTCTGATGGCCATGTAAATGGGGCTCGGACATGTAACCTTCGTTTATTGTGTGGTGTTTTGATGGTTTTGTGCTTAGTTATAGTGGTAACTTTCACTAGATAACCGGTTGGTGGGATTAGGGTTGATTTTGAATCTTTTTGTCAGTGCTTATAATAGGTGCGTTGCGAAGTAAATCTCTTCTTCTGGGATTCCCAAATCTGATGGAAACAAAGTGATCTAATGGATAAAATCAACCCAACAATTAAAGCAGTGGACTGAAATAGATTGTTGATTAAGTCTTACTAATAATATTATAAACGCGAAAGTTTGTGAGGATGGATGGATGTTTGTTACTCTTTCACACAAAAACTACTGAATGGATTTGCATGAAATTTGGCACACAGATAGTTTATATCCCTGATTAACACATATGATACTTTTCATCCCGATGTTCTCACGGGATCGAGACTTATATGGGTAAAACCACGGGGCGCTGCTAGTAGTTTATAAAATAAGCTTTACCGCTAAGCATTTAGAGGTGTACGGTGGCGCCCAGTCTTAGGAATCTCGTGCAATAGACGGCCACGACTCCGGCCAGTCGTGGCCGTATAGTTGCATTGTATGGTCTGCGGCTAGTTGGCCGTTGCGACTAAGTGGGCGATTCGTATCGGTTTCTATAGTTTACCTGGTAGCTGCGACCACTGGTCGTGGTCTCGTGGCCGTCTAGTGCGCGAAATCCCTTACTTCGTTCATCCACAGGATTGATGAATGAAAAACATCAATCAACATGTCAAAGTCAAATGTTGGATTATCAGATCGGAATTACTTACGTTACTTATAAAATCCTGGATGGAGATGCAATAATCCTATAATGGCCCCACTGCTGGGATTCCAGCCTCCCCTCTCTGATAGAAAATGGGCTTTAATGCACCACGCGGACTCAGTGTGGGTTTGATAGATGCATTATTGGGCCATCTCAACCACTCGAAGAATGCATTTCGACTAATTATGAAAATCGTCGTAAAACTGGAAACCTACACGAAAGTTCTCTTTGATTCGGCAGATACAAAAAATAATGACGAAGCTAATAGCGTGGCTCGTCGTGCTAACATCACGCATGGCCAATTTTTTAGCTGCCACCGTTCAATGCTCGAGTCGAGGCAATTAAGTGTGGACCTCGTAATAAGCGATAGCGGCGGAATTTAGGTTGCGGGAAGGAAGCGTTTTTGTTAGCAGAATTAATAGGTTATTAAATGTAGTAAGTGATGACAAAAGTTACTAACTCTTGCCCGAAACTTTATCTGCGTGTATTTCGAACTTTCCCCACTTTCTCACGTAAAATTATACCTATCTCCTTCCTCAGAGTCAAATCACATTAAAATTGATTTAGTGCTTTAGCCGTGACGTGAAAATGACAACACTGTCACATAATTAATCGCATTACCAATATAAACCACGATTCGGTTGTAAGTAAGGGTTTTACCACAATTCAATACCTAAACTAAAATATCGGGGCTTTACAAATTCGACCATGAATGCTGAGCAAATGTAGTCCCCTGGTCTTAAAATACATTCAAAAGCCCAAAAGTATCTTATATTCATTAAAAAGAAAAACATATTTTTAAATGAGTCGGGTTTATTGCTCTCGATATAATGAGCTATTGTGTTTCATGATAGTTTAATTGGTTTTAAATTAGATTAGACGCCTAATGGATATTATGTTTTCTTTTGGTTTGTGCCATCATATCCATCCACGCAATAAATTGATCTAATTTGTTATGTTAACCTAGTCTGCAGTGTAATGTATACTTATTGCAAATTATTAATTGTTAAGTAGTTCATATAACTGTAAATATTGTCTGAAATAAAAATTATATACCTATTATTATTTAAAAAAAAAAACAGAAATCGCTTCCGCTTATAATTTATACTAAATTTTTACAGTTAAGGCCCCTGACCACGTATGATTTAATAGACTCATCCGTCCGGACGTTGTTGTGCCACAATTCGCCGGTGTTACCCGACCGAATTTGGTAAACTATGCGCGTGCGCAGCTTAAACGAAATCGAGGAGTTTTTAAATAAGCCGGGTTATACATTCTCTCGATATAATGAGCTATTGTGTTTTATGATAATTTAATTGGTTTTAAATTGTATGTAAGACGATGGATTAATGGATAATTGGGTTTGTGTGATCACGAATTTAATGAGATAAGTGATTGTCTCGAAATTAACCAATATAATTTCATTATTTTCTCTTATTTCAGTAGGTAGGTATTTCTTTATGGCCGTAATGCTGTTCCACAAGAGAGCAGTGGTGGCCCAGTGCTAACGGCCGAGACTTTGGTGCGTTATTTTCTGTAAATTATTTCATCACCATTGCTCTCAAAACGGTGAAGGAAAACTTCGAAACCGGCATGTCCTAAAACCAAAATATTCGAAGACATGTGTCATCTACCAACCCGCACTGGGCCTGCGTGGTGGATTCTTTGTCCCAGCAGTGGGAATATTATAGGCTGATTATGCTGTTGTCCACAGACCATGGGACATTAAGTGCGGATTTCACCATTGAAATTGAACGCGTTCAGCACATCTAAAGAGTTGAAGACCTGTCAGTGTACAATATTCCATAACAATTTTGACACTGACAGTGACAGCTCTTGAACGCGTTTTAGAAATGCTGATCGCGTTCAGTTTAATTGGTGAGATCAGCCCTTAATATTCTGTCCCGCGTGTCCTGTTGTCTGCACGTTACAGGAACTGATGGACGCTAGTGATGGCGCCAAACACGTGGCCGAATTCTACGCTGAGTCCATTTAGATTACCATCGACACATTAAAAATAAGCTTTTTACTGTTTAATAGATGCTTAGCTCCTCTTGCCATTGGTGAGCCATAAATACCCAATACAAAACGCAAGTGGACGCTGCTGGCAATTATATTGATGTAAGCTTTTCGGGACGGAATAATAGCACAGAATAGTACAGCAGAAGGCGCACTGCATTTTAGGTATGAAGCTAGAAGTACGCGGCTCGTCTTGTTGGGCTAATTTCAGTGAGTGTACCTAGTCAGAAGTTAATTATAAGCCCACGTTCGCACAGACGTATTAAAATCGCGGCGTTTTTTCGTGTGTTTTTTCTACGTGTTGGATTCTAAACGCTCGTCTCAAAACCGAGAGTTGAAAATCCGGTGTGCGATAAAATCCCGCCGCGATATTTTTACGTCCGTGCGAACGTGGGCTAAGAGTTACGCGATAAAGAGTGGCAACTTCTAGGTGAATATAACTGTAGGTAATTAGCGCTTTGCGACCTGAATTGCACTTTATTGCGTCATTGCAAGGGTCGCCTTTTAGGGTTCCGTTCCCAAAGTTAAAAACGGGACCCTACCTATTACTAAGACTTCTCTGTCACCTACCAGGCTGTATCTCATGAACCGTGATAGTTAGACAGTTGAAATTTTCACAGATGATGTATTTCTGTTGCCGCTATAACAACAAATACTAAAAACAGAATAAAATAAATATTTAAGGGGGGCTCCCATACAACAGACATGTTTTTTTTGTTGCCGTTTTTATAGGTGTTGCTGTGTTGTGTAAGGGTTCCGTCCCTTCGTGCGCGAGTCCGACTCGCAGTTGGCCGGTTTTTATTTGAATAATTTTGCGGAGTGAACCATCTGTATTAATATGTGGTTATAGTCAATGTCTAGAGGGTATCACATGCTTTGCTGGGCCACTTAACAAAACACTTAAATTATAAACGTTGCTTAAAGTTAAGTACTGATTAGCGACTGTTTAGCCCTACATTTTTGATGTTTAAACGTCTCTTAACTTTAAGCAAAGATTATAAATAAAGTGGTTGATGTTATATTGGCTCCGAAATTATTGCCAAAAATTACCCTAAACCAACTTAAAAGTCCTGTTACAAAATTAAACACCCACTTATTCCCCATCAACACCTGTTTCTGGAACCCAATACGTCGCCATATTGAGGTGAAATGGTGTGTAAAAGTGAAGACCGCCATGTGCTATGGTTTTGTTTACAATGCTTTTAACATGTGGTTTTGTTGTTAGCGTGCGAAAAGATGAGCGGATTCATGGTTTTAAGTAAAAAAAAGTTGTGAAACGAAACCAATAGATCCATTTGTTAACACTTTCCGGGACTCTGAGTGAGACACAATAGACATTTTATTGTTATGACGTTTATAGGCGTTTAGTGTCCCGGAAAGTGGCAATAACCCACTAATATTTTATCGCGTCGTTACCGAGGTCAGTCCGTGAATGTGTGACCATCCTTTACATGGGTCTACCCTTTATATCAGAACTTTTTATGTCATAATATTATTTTGCATAACAGCGGGTAGCATAAACTTCATTTCGCAGAAAATCGTTTGGCATACACTTATTTATCATGCATTCAAAACTCATAATTTTGTAAGTCAGAATCATCTATAGGCATAAATTTTATATTCAATTCTTTATGATGTCGGGTAAAACCGACTCATGTTTTGGACATTATAAATAAATTATCTTGTATTTATGGATATTGAAATTTTTCACCATGTTGTCGGTACTTTGCGGTTTTGCACTCTCGAGGAAATCGAATTCGACACTATTTTCTCGTTTACTGACGCGATCTCGCACTGAACTTTTAATTCCTAATTTCGATGTTAAAACCGTATTTCTCGTTAGTAACTTGGTGGTGCCTTTGCCTTTTGATCTCAAATTGTTAGAAGATTATTGTTATTCCTGGTAAAAAATTGTACGTCCTTTTTCCCAGTCGTTAAATGTGGCTACGTACGGTGTACTCATGTTTTGGAAAAATAAATAAATTATCTTGTATTTATGGATATTGAAACTTTTCAGCATGTTGTCGGTAAGTACTACTTTGCAGTTCGCGAGGAAATCTAATTCGACACGATTTTATCGCTTACCGACGACGCGATCTCGCACTATTCAATTCAAATATTTTATTTCGGATACAAAAATCCATATAGTGTTATTAGTAGTATAACTTAACCGAATGTTAGTATTAAATTAGTAATAATAAATAAACAACTGATGCACCATTGAACTGTTACTATACTTATCATTCCTAATTTCGATGTTAAAACCGTATTTCTCGTTAGTAACTCGGTGGTGCCTTTGCCTTTTGATCTCAAATTGTTAGAAGATTATTGTAATTCCTGGTAAAAGATTGGACGTCCTTTTTCCCCGTCGTTAAGATCGTTCATCCTGAAAGTGGGCAAATAGAGGTCAAATATTTCTATTATATATATATTTTTTTTATTTAGGCAATATTGTTGTATGGAAATATAAAGGCAACTAGTGAACTAAAATATAGAAGAAATGCAATAATTAATATTGTAACACCGAATATTTAGTTTTAGATGTAAAAAAAGTATTTGGACACTTTCCAAATGCCTTTTTTACAGCTAAAACGGTTACAACATCAAATTCAGTGTTATAATTGCAATTCGTTATTAATATTCTAGTTTACTAGCTAGCGATATTTCATATTTCCATAAAGTAATATTGCAAAATTAATCAAAACCGGGTAAATATTTGACAGCTATTTGCGACTTTGCCAACTTTTAGAATAAACGTAGTTTGAACAAGTCCTCTTCTGCGATCGAATATCGATTTTTATTATGATACCATTAAAACAGTAAAATCTAAACGATTAGACTCCATCGTATCAGGTGGCGTTCTGTAGTTTCTGCCTACCCTCATGAGAAGGAGGCGTGACTCGTGAGTAAGTGAGTTTGTGTATTAGAGTATACTTCACTATTTACTTGGAACCTTCAGGTGGTTGAACATTTTGTCCGGATATTATGATTTTTGACGCATCTTTTTGGAGCAGTTCCGGACTCTTGCATCCGATGTTTACGGAAGTTTTGAAACATAAATTACTATTTACATTTAACTTCCACGTTCGTCTGTTGATATAAAATAAGCATGTGTGTCAGAATATCACGTGCTTGTTATTTTGTTATAGAAGACCACGATTTTTCTTACTATGAAACAATATAGTAACCAGAAAAATAACGACTTTTTTTACTTAAGCTGGGCCCATAACCTAAAATTAAACAACACGTGCAATAACAATAGAAGGACTAAATACACTCGAGAGCAATGAATCCGGGTCACTTAAAGAATCCTAAAAATCTCGGAAACTAAAAATGCTAGGTTAATGCAATAAATTGTATTTAATAGACAATGTAATACTCCTTAAATGAAGGTATTAAAACTTCTTAGTTATTGTAAAGTTATATCATAAAAAAATCAAATTTGAAAAAGGGTCACTTTCGAAGATGGAACTACGAAATTACAGCATTTGGTTTTGCTTTTGTTTGTAATCTGTCATTTATGTGGGTACATAAACCATGTTGATAGTGCTCTATATTCATTATTCAAGCTGAAATTATGTCGCTTACGCCTGAAGAATGCACCAGAATACTTACAATGCTGGAAACCGGCCGGAGTCAGCGCGATACAGCCAGGACTGTCGGTGTGTCGCTGTCAACAGTACAAAGAGTTCTCCGAAGTTACGAAGAAACTGGTTCTAACCTACGCAGACCAGGAACGGGCAGAACCAGGTGTACCACAGCACGAGAAGACCGATACTTGGTGAACACCATGCTTCGAAATCGCTTTCTTACAGGAACTGAACTCACAAATCAGTTTCGACGCCTCGGAGGAAGTAACCCAAGTGCATGGACAGTAAGACGTCGGCTTGCTGAATCTAACTTAAAACCCCTTAGACCTGCAAACGGCCCTAAACTGGAGCGTGGGCATCGTATTTCAAGACTAAGATATGCCCAGAGCCACGTAAATTGGAGTATTGAAGATTGGTCAAAAGTTATGTTCTCCGACGAATCAAAATTTATGCTCTACAAGCACGATGGAAGACACAGAGTGTATCGAAGACCAGGGGAAAGATTCAAGCAAGCATGCATCGAAGAAAAAGTAGCCTACGGTGGTGGGTCTGTACTTGTGTGGGCCGGAATTTCTTCTGAAAGTCGCACAGAGCTGGTGATCATAGAAAACGGCTCTTTAACTAGCGAAAGATATGTGGAAGAAATCCTCAATGATCACGTTGGTCCATTTATGGTCAATTTAGGTGAGGATGCTATATTTATGCATGACAATGCCCGACCTCATACAGGTAGGATTGTGAATGACTACCTTCAAGAGATGAACATTACTCGTATGGAGTGGCCAGTGCGCAGCCCGGATATCAACCCGATCGAGCATGCTTGGGACGAGCTAGGCAGATGCGTAAAACAACGAAACCCTCCCCCAATCACGCTTCGTGAGCTCAAAATTGCTCTCACAGAGGAATGGGAGAATATTCCCCAAAATCGTATAAGGAACTTGGTGTACAGCATGCCAAACCGCGTAAACGCAGTAATGGAAGCACGAGGAGGCAATACGCAGTATTAAAATTCAAGAAAATCGTAATAAAGTTCAAAAATTTCATGTTTTCTATTTTTGTTTTAAGGAGAGATCAGCAGTTTTTTTCTTTATGTAATTTTGTGTTAATAAAATGTATGGTGACTCATATTTTTTTTACTTTCATTTAAGGAGTAAGTATTACATTGTCTATTAAATACAATTTATTGCATTAACCTATTATTTTTAGTTTCCGAGATTTTTAACATTCTTTAAGTGACCCGGATTCATTGCTCTCGAGTGTATATTCAAATATAGAAATAAAAAAGCCAAGTTACACACACATTCATACCACTAGATGGCGACACATAAATATTTTGATAAAACACAACAAAGACCAAAGAAAAAGGGTGTGTAAGTTTGCAAACACAATCTGTCCTTTTGTCTTTTCTTCCGTCGACAAAACCCGTAGAAAACTCGTTTCCATGGTTGTTGTCATGCTACCTGTGCAGGGTACCTATGTTCAAGTATGACGACAGAAGCGCTAGTAAATCCCCCAAACCATTCATGCCTTCGTTCCCCGCGCGCTTATCAATAGCCGTTCTAAAAATAACTCCCTACTGAAAGTTTTCGCCTTCAGCCGCTGGGTAGACTACTTTCCACGGATTTTGATAATGTGTAGGCTGTCTGAAAGAATTAAGTTTATCGGTCGGTTGCTTCGACGTCATAGTAGTTCTGTGAATAATATTTATGTGATGACAAGGGATCTTTGATATATACACACATCAACACGGTCTAGGGATATTTTTAAAAAAGCGAATTACTATCAATGTGTTAATTATTTATATGACATGTATATATTTAAAAGATACGTTATTTAATATTCTACCATTTTTTAATAATGGTTAAGGTACTTAGATTAAAATTTCAGGATTTTATGGAAAAAAAATGAAGCATAGACGGAAACCGTATATGAATTAACTTTTAATTTGTGAGTAAAAACTGAAAAAAATAGAAAAATCATTTAATTTGTGTTTATAAACTTGAATTTAGTAGTCTGAGAAAGCGCCCATGATGTTCATAACACATCGGCAACGATTCGGCATGCTCAGAACAAGGTTGTCAATGTCTTGCTGCGGAATATTGTCCCATGTCCTTCTGAGGTGCGCAAAAAGTTGATCTTCTGTAGCCAGATTTTCAGGAACTTCCTTCAGAGCTCTTCTTTGCAGCATATCCCACGCATGCTCAATGGGATTTAGATCTGGCGATTGAGCAGGCCAGTCTAAGGCCCTAACATTATGTGTATGTAACCAAGCTGCTACCGTTCTCGCCGTGTGTGCCCGGGCATTGTCGTGCATGAGCAGGAAATCTTGCCCCATTTGTGTTCTGTGGGGCAAGATTACGGGCCCCAGCACCTGTTGGACGTATCGTTCTGCCGTCATATTGCCCCGCACCCAAACGAGATCCGTCCGTCCTCCAAGACGAATTCCTGCCCAAACCATAATTGTTCCTCCTTGGTATGGGTGAACTTCCTGAGGGTTCTGGAGACGGCTCCATCGTCCAGGAACTCGCCAAACACGCGTCCTTCGTGAATCTGGATGGAAGCCGAACCTGGATTCATCCGTGAACAGCACATTGGACCATTGCTCACGGCCCCAGTCCACGTGGTTCCGAACCCATTCTAATCGTCGTCCACGATTGCCTCTCCGTAAAGGTGGGACCCGGAGTGGTCTACGAGAGCGTAGATTGCTTTCATGCAGTCGCCTTCTTACAGTTTGGTCACTCACAAGCACTTGGTGTTCCACTCGCAGCCTTTGGACCAATTGAATCGCCGTTGCATTTGGTTGAGCTCGCGCAGTAATTTGCAAAAATCGGTCTTGTCTGGGGGTAGTGATGCGACTTGGCCCCCGGTGCCTCTCCGCTACTTCACCTGTGGCACGATAGCGTGTCCACAATCTTGAAATTACATTTTGATGGGTCCCTATGGCCTCAGCAACATTACGCTGAACAGATCCAGCTTCCAGCATTCCCACAGCTCGTAACATCTCCGCCCTCGTCAAATGTCGGCGTTGCATGGCTGTAAACGATATCCGGCTGTCGAAGGACCAAAATGTAGACGACCAGCTTATGTCGTTTGAAGGGGGCGGTTTGTTGTAAGGTTTGGCACAGTAGAAAAACCACAAGCAGCTAATGTAATAGATCCACGTATATTGCACATAAAACACACACACAATATATTTAAAGTACACAACAGTAATACAGACAAAGGTTAGAGCTAGATGTAATCCGAATTTAATTCTATATTTAGCACGAATTTATACCTCAAGTAGCGAGATGTTTGTAGGAACGAAGTTAAAGCTCAACTAACTAAGAATCTGAGACTTTCTAAGAGAGTACTAGGCAACTAGTACTAGGCAACTACAATTGTAAAATCAGACCCGATACCTTAAGTAGATTTTTACTATAGGGCAAGTAGCGGGTACCACTTGTGCAAACACAATAATTTGCTCCTATACAACAGGGCAGTTCGCTATTCAGGGACGCGACAGAGGGTCGGGGTATAGCTGGGTATTTCCCATTTTGCTATGACGAGGGTGTTTACACGAATGAGGGAGGCAGGGTTGCGCAGGTGCAAGTTATGACATGATAATTACTTCTAGAACAATGGATTACGTAATTATAAACACAGATAGGTATTCTCATGGTTTTAAATAGGTATTCAGGTGGGAAATAGTCTAGTCAGTGTTGTAGTCATAATCAAAACATTGTATTATGACTGACAACGGAGTTATATACCTTTTATTACATAAGGACAGGTAAACAAGAGAAAATAAGGTATTTTTAGTTACCTGTAGACACGGACAAATGTCTAACACATCTTTTAGTTAAGTCGGTGTCTATAGGTACATTGGTTATTGCTAGAGACCTGATTTTGTGTCAGGAATCTTTGATTTTAATAGACTTTCTTGTTCTAACTTGTCGGATCATTTATTCGAAACATTCTATATTAGTTGACATGTTAGAACTGGGCCAAAACTTTCCAGATTTGATGCTACCTACTGGACTTCATGTCCCAACTTGATTAATATCCACACATGATTCGACTTGATACTATTTTAACATGTGCAGATGTACTTACTAACAATAATCAGTTTATTAGGTAGGTATTTAGTGTGCTTCCTTAACATTCCACCCCCTGTAAAAGGGTTCCGCCGCATTACACATGGACGGTGGGAAGCACAATTAATTTAACAATGGGCCGACGCAGGACCCCATTCATTGTTCTTACGTCAGCTACACGGATTATCCCGTCACTTCCGTGATACACATTTTTGACTATTGGTGTTATCTACGATAACCACTACGTCGTTGACACTCACATTTGGTACGTTATTTGTCCACTTTTCTCGACGTTGTAGAGTAGGTAGGTACTCCCGTAGCCACCGACGCCAGAACATGTCGGCGAGCGCGTTCACACGCCGCCACTGACAGCGGGAGTCGACGTCCTCGATGTCTCCCGGCGCGAACGGAGTGCTCCCGGACGCAGTGCCAAGGAGTAGGTGGTTCGGCGTCAGGACCACGGGCTGGTTGTGGTCATCGTAGACGTAGCTGAGAGGCCGGCTGTTTATGATGAGCTCGGCCTCTGTGAGGAGGGTGTAGAGGACCTCCTCACGTGGGGCACGCTCCCTGAGCGTGCTTCGTAGTGCGTTCTTCACTGAAGCTATCATCCTGGCACAACCTTGTGAGATGGTTGTGAGCTTCTTCTTGATCGCGCTGCTGTATTGGCCGACGCTTACGACATCGGCCGACGACGATGAGTACTTGAGTCGTGACGCGTTTCCTACGCGTCCACGACGTGTAGCGCTCGTAGCTGAGTGGCGCCGCACGGTAGACGTGCGCCGGCGTCGCTGCCGTAGAGTGGACCCGCTGAATGCGCTCCAAGTCCACTTCTGCTGACTCAGCCTCTCGACACACCGGCCTCCGCTCCTGTGGATTACATAAAAACGGGGGGCCGCACAGCCACGCCGTATGGTTCTCGGGCCAAGACGACCTGGTTGCTTTGCCCGCGGGGTCGTCCGCGGAAGGAACCCAATGCCAGTTGCCTCGGTCCGATAGTCTAGCTAATAAGGCTGGTTGTAAGTCATGCCTTGTAATTGAGACTATCTTTTGTGGGGCTACGCGAGCCCTACCTAACATCGTCACTGATGCTAGGTTACTATCCCAGTAGCCCACTGGGTGCGCGACCGCTGCGCATGTTTGTTTGCTTGCGTCGCTAAACATTTGTAAATCTAGATCTAGATCCTTGTCTAGATCTAGCCCATACAACCCTGGTATTTTTGTCTGTTCCAGGCGATGCAGGTTATTAAGCCGAGTGAAACAAGTCTCGGCTTCCTTTTCTTGAAAAGGTAATAATAATAATGGGTCGGGTCCGGTCAAAAGGTTACCGTTATAATTGGTAGGTATTATGTTGTTATGTTTCCGTAACAAACCTACTGCCCACTGTGATTCATCTGGTACACGGTGGTTGGTTTTATCTCGTATTTCTGAGGCCCTTTCATCTGATTGGTTTTTACGTACGTTCTCAGAAATACCTATCGCTTCTAGCTGGAATTGCGATTTAACTGGGTCATGCAGGTCAGGCAGGGAAACTGCCATACAGTTAATTTGTTCGCCTTTTAAATTGTTATGGCCGAACGGACCATGTATGACCCAACCTAACTCGGTAAGGGAGGCAACTGGTTTACCGGGTTTTCCTTGACGGACGTCCCGGCCTACAACTAGCTGCCAATTGTCCTGCCCGATCAATACTAGCGGTTTGGCGCCCCCCATTTCCACGCATCCAAGGTCGCGGAGGTGGGCATTGTCGTTAAGCATTGCGGTGGTGACGGTTTGAGAAGGCAAGTTTAAATCACGTATAGTGCGACATTTAATGTTGTGGCACTGTCCGTTTGGCCCTTTGACCTTTACTTCAACCGCTCGCGACGTTGGGTCAGTGATCTCGTGACCGCCCGCTGTCTTCAATGAAAGGGGTATACTTGGGCCCTTCAAACCAGTAGCAATGGTCTTATCTATCAAGGAGACGGTTGCACCGCCATCCAGTAATGCGTAACAATGACTATTGTTGTTATTGTCATGACACAATTCTATTGGGATTATTTTTAACAATGCAGAAGCATGCCGTTCACCGATGTTCGTTATGGTTTCGGGCTTATCTACCTGCTTATCGCTCGCATTGTTTTGCTTATCGGCGTGCAATAATAGGTGGTGGGAATAACCGCATTTTTTGCATTTATCGGCGCGGCAAAACCTTTTGTTGTGTTTGTTTACTATACATTTGAAACACGTGTTTAATTCTTTTACGATGTTCCATCGCTGTTGAACTGTCATTTTATTAAAGGTGTCGCATTTTTCTATAGTATGTTCACCTTGACATATGATACATTTCTTAGGTACCGAGCTAAACTCATCACTTTGTGTATTTATCTTATGAGTCAGCTGTGGCCTACTGAATAGTTGACGCGCGGTATTCATGGGTCGTTGACCGGAGACTTGTTTCTGTTGCCTAATTGGGGTTTTAGAAGCACTGTGTTCTATTAAAGATGGCTGTAAATAATACGACGTTGTATGCGTTAATTGTATTAAAAAGTGAGATAAGTATTCTAGGTTAGGTGAGACTCTTAGGTCCACCCCCTGCACGTTATCTAACCCCATGGCAAAGTCCCCGTACCGCGCGCGTTGTATAGGAGTTAGCTTGTTTAATAGCTCGCTAACTAGTTGTGGATTGTTAAGATAGCCGTCAGCTTTAATATTTTTAAGTAGGGCTACTACATTTCGCACGGTTGACGAGAACTTTCTAAGCTCGCGGCAGCTCTCCGATATTCTAGGTAGGTCCCTAATCTTTTGTAACGCGCTTTGTAATATTAAAGTCGGGTGACCATATTCTTGATCGAGCGCGTGCATTATGTCGTTGGGATCCGTACCTGAACTTAATAAATCCTCCACTGAGATTCTAGCTTCGCCGTGTAAAGACGTTCTAAGCCGGGCTAAGTTCTCGTGAACTTTATAACTATACTCTTGAGTGGTATCCCAGTACATATTTTTGTAACATATCCACTCGGATGGATCACCACTAAAATGTGGTAATTCGTACGCCTGTCGCGGTACCGGTCGCGGTCTCCCCATACTGGTTATTGCCTCTGCCAGCCTATCTAACACAGAGTCCCTTTCAACCGAAGACTCCCGCCGTCTTTCTTTAACATCATCTCCGTACTTCAACTGCCGCTGTGAATCCGACTCGGGTATCGAAACACGAGGTCCACTTGCGGCCGGAGTGGTAAAGACGGGGTTATTGGTCGGTAATCGGGACGTAACTCTCTCGGTAGGCATCGGTGTATACGTCCGTGCTTTAGGTATCGTACTCGAATACGGTACCGGCACGGTTGTACCTAGTATATGCGACACATTATTACGGTATGTAGTCGGATCAAGCGTACTTACGGTTTGTGAATAACTCACGGTAGGGATCCGGGGCGCGGCCACTTCCATGGGCCTGCGCTCCGCAGACGGGGTACACAACACTGCATCCGGTTGACACAACACTGTACTCGATTGCCGTAAAACACTAACTGAATTACGCAACACTGTTTCCTGTTGGCCAACTTGCGGCGTCGTATCTATCCACTGGTCGACCCGCTGTGCTGTACTCGCGTCTGAATTGGAGGCGTCGTCTTCGCTCTCGGTAGCTGCCTCTATCTCGGCAATGTCGGCCTCCACTCTTTTCCTGAGGAGGTTTTCTTTTAGCTGGACTAGTTCCTTTTTTAGCTCGATTAGTTCCTTTTCGGCTTCGTATTCGATTCTTTTTCTCAAGAAATCGACACTCTTGCGGCTATGTCTGGATGAAGCTCTGCTTTGCGGCGATTTCCGGCGATCCATTGATGCCATGGTCGGCGCCACAGACGGCGAACCTGGTCCCCTTTCGGACTGCAACCTGGTGCCCGTTGTGCTGTCATCCTTACGTGCTTCTTGCTGTTCGGCTAGCTTCCTTAGCTTGCTGCGTGTTGTGATGGAGCCCTGCTGACTCATGATTACTTGAAACCTTATCCGGCTCGAAGGACCAAAATGTAGACGATATCCGGCTGTCGAATTACCAAAATGTAAACGACCAGCTTATGTCGTTTGAAGGGGGCGGTTTGTTGTAAGGTTTGGCACAGTAGAAAAACCACAAGCAGCTAATGTAATAGATCCACGTATATTGCACATAAAACACACACACAATATATTTAAAATACACAACAGTAATACAGACAAAGGTTAGAGCTAGATGTAATCCGAATTTAATACTATATTTAGCACGAATTTATACCTCAAGTAGCGAGATGTTTGTAGGAACGAAGTTAAAGCTCAACTGACTAAGAATCTGAGACTTTCTAAGAGAGTACTAGGCAACTAGTACTAGGCAACTACAATTGTAAAATCAGACCCGATACCTTAAGTAGATTTTTACTATAGGGCAAGTAGCGGGTACCACTTGTGCAAACACAATAATTTGCTCCTATACAACAGGGCAGTTCGCTATTCAGGGACGCGACAGAGGGTCGGGGTATAGCTGGGTATTTCCCATTTTGCTATGACGAGGGTGTTTACACGAATGAGGGAGGCAGGGTTGCGCAGGTGCAAGTTATGACATGATAATTACTTCTAGAACAATGGATTACGTAATTATAAACACAGATAGGTATTCTCATGGTTTTAAATAGGTATTCAGGTGGGAAATAGTCTAGTCAGTGTTGTAGTCATAATCAAAACATTGTATTATGACTGACAACGGAGTTATATACCTTTTATTACATAAGGACAGGTAAACAAGAGAAAATAAGGTATTTTTAGTTACCTGTAGACACGGACAAATGTCTAACACATCTTTTAGTTAAGTCGGTGTCTATAGGTACATTGGTTATTGCTAGAGACCTGATTTTGTGTCAGGAATCTTTGATTTTAATAGACTTTCTTGTTCTAACTTGTCGGATCATTTATTCGAAACATTCTATATTAGTTGACATGTTAGAACTGGGCCAAAACTTTCCAGATTTGATGCTACCTACTGGACTTCATGTCCCAACTTGATTAATATCCACACATGATTCGACTTGATACTATTTTAACATGTGCAGATGTACTTACTAACAATAATCAGTTTATTAGGTAGGTATTTAGTGTGCTTCCTTAACAATGGCTACTAAACCTCAATTTTAACTTTATCTTTCGTTTAAAAATGAAAAAAATCTGTAACTAAACGTAATTCGTATTGTTTTCTAAATTTCGCACAAATGAAAATTCCCTCTCCTATACATCAAGACATTTTTATGCCACCGAAACAAAAGAATTTTCAAAAATTTTAATTTGGAATTAGTCTGAGATAAATTACAAACAAATCGGTGTATAAAAGATTCCAATGCGGCCAGTACTTTTCGAGTTATTTAATTGAGTAGGTATGAAATATCCCTAGACCGTGTTGATGTGTATATATATATATATGAGTAGTGGAATGGGCATGGGGACTAGCTTCAACTTTCTGACTAACTGACCGACTCTTTGACAAAATTCAAAAGTGCCTCTCATATTGGTTTAATTGACACAAATGCTGAGTGGTTGAGAAGCGCGATAGTTAACGATGAACGAAGAATCCAATGAACGATGATTTCTTCGTACATTGGATTCTACGTTCTATGTTGAGCAATGTAAGGAGATCATCTTGTTCGATCGTCTCGGAATGAGCTACAGAATAATAGTCCGTGCTGCGGTGAATAAATTGGGTAGTCAGCAGGTTGGTAGCGGGGATAGCAGTCTACCAAGATAGATGGAAGTTGAGAAACCATTTTTAGGGTTCCGTACCCGAAGGGTGTCTGTCAAACGGAACCCTATGACTAAGCCTCCGCTGTTCGTCCGTCTGTCTATCCGTAACGGGCTGTATCTCATGTCAACAGGCAGACGGTTGAAATTGTCACAGATAAAAATAAAATAAAGTCAAGTAAGTTTCTTTTTTCGGCGTTTTTTGCTCAATATTGTACGTGCTACGGAACCCTTGGTATGCGAGTCTGACTCGCACTTGGCCGGTTTTTATACCACGTGACAATCGTGGTGGACCCTTTAATGCAACTTTTATTATTTTGTCATCATTAATTTATTGGATTGTTCAAGAAAACGCGTTGAGCTCACCTGATGATAAGTGATGATCAGGCTGAAGGTGGAAGTTGCTTCACCTGGAATCCTCAACCACAGAGGAACTGGCTATCGTACCTCTAACTGCCGAAACGCAACAATGCTGTTTACATTTTTGTTTTGGCGACAGATTTAATTTTTCAAATTCAAAATATTTTATTTCACATAAACCTACATGTAAAACCTACATGTGTACATAACGTCAGAAGCTAGGTGCACGGTTCCAATTGGTCGTTTCCTATGGAGAAGACCCGGAAAGAAACTCCACGGTTACTTTTAAAAATAATTGGCTTTTACAATATTTTCAAATAACAGTGGTATTAGGTATGGGAGGACAGTGTAGGTCTTTCAACAAGTACCAGGTACTTAACAGAATAATAATGGTCAACAAATCTACAGTCCCCTAAGCCTGCAGCGTTCTCACATTCACGAAATAGAGAAGAATCTATAGATAAATAAATTAATAAAAATAAAAACGTATTTTAAACGAAATGACGTGATTGCTATTACAGCTGTAACAGATCTGAATAATTATCATCACCACAAAAGCCACTAATAAAGAGTTGAAATTAAATTGTAGGTATATAATGTTTTCACCTCAGCACCTCAAACAAGCAGGTTTTGCTGTCAAAAAACAGTGAGCAAAATTCGATTTTGCTGCGAGCGTGAGACAAAGTAACATTTTTTTTTTTTAATGCCGACAGCAGTATTAGGTCTACTCACAAAATTCTAAAGATTTTAACTTCAATTAGTTTTGTCACTTCGATACGAAAAAAACGAGAGATAGAAACAAATCGATTCGAAGTTCGATTTCGAAATTCCATATCTACGAGGTGCATCAATCGAAGCGATCAATAAGTACCTAGCCTCATCGCCAGAGGGCGCTGTAGTTTCAAAAGAGTTTTACCATAGTGTAGCACATTCTTTTTTAATTCTTTTTTCAAATTTTCATTCCTATCCCTTCATTTGTTTTAATTTGACAACTTATAGAAGCGAACGTGTCGATCGGTTTTACAAAAATGGAAAAAGAGCAATATCGTTCGGTGATTCGATTCCTATTTTTGGAAGGGAAAACGCGCATCGAAATCAAAGAGCGCTTGGATGCTGTGTACGGTGACTCTTCTCCATCGATGGCCACCGTCAAGAATTGGTTCAACGAGTTTGCACGTGGCCGTACGTCGGTTTTTGATGAACCACGTCCAGGTGCACCAAAACAGCTGCTACGGAGGAAAACATTAAAAAAATCCATGATCTCGTATTGGCAGATCGCCGATTGAAGTTTCGGGAGCTAGCTGAGACTGTAGGCATTTCAGAAGGAACAGTGCATCATATTCTTCACGAGGAACTCGGCATGAGAAAGCTGTCAGCGCGATGGGTGCCGCGTTTACTCACACCAGAAAACAAGCGCAACCGTGAGACCACATCGGAGACGTGTTTGGCGCTGTTTAAGCGGAATCCAGCGGAGTTTTTGCGTCGTTTTGTGACCGTCAATGAAACCTGGATCCACTGGTACACACCAGAGACCAAGGAGCAATCAAAACAATGGATCCAGACCGGGGAACGTGCTCCAAAGAAGGCGAAAACTGTAAAATCGGCCGGAAAAGTTATGGCCTCCGTTTTCTGGGATTCACAAGGTGTGATCTACATCGATTACCTCGAGAAGGGTAAAACAATTAAATTGAATTAAAGACGTGTGAACCGGTGCGTTGTCGTTTCACCACGACAACGCACCGGTTCACACGTCTGGCGTTGCCATGGCCAAATTGGTCGAATTACGCTACGAATTGCTGCCCCATCCACCATATTCTCCAGATTTGGCCCCTTGTGACTTCTTTCTGTTTCCTAATCTGAAAAAATCACTCGCCGGGAATAGATATGGATCGAATGAGGAGGTCATCGCCGCCACGGAGGCCTATTTTGCAAAGTTTGACAAAAACAATTTTTCGGACGGGTTAATAAAGTTGGAGTATCGCTGGGCTAAGTGTATCGAACTAAAAGGAGACTATGTTGAAAAATTAATTGCCACTTTTCCAAAATTTTCGTTTACTTTTTGTAGGCTAAGTATTTATTGAATGACAACAATTTTTCTTCATGGGTATCGTTTCTATGGTTTTCAAGGTTGCTTAAGCCGATAGTGAAGTCAAAATAAAAATCCAAGATGGCGGCTGCGAAAATTTTCACATTTTTCGACTTGGGTGTCGTTTTCATAGTTTTCGAGGGTGCTAAAGTCGGTATTGAGGTCAAAAGAAAATCCAAGATGGCGGCTGCGAAAATTTTCACATTTTTCGACATGGGTGTCGTTTTCATAGTTTTCGAGGGTGCTAATGTCGATAGTGAGGTCAAAACATAAATCCAAGATGTGGCTGCAAAATACGAGGTGATGAAGCTTTTGTAAAAAAAAAACATTGTCCGATCCGAAAATCTGGGGTAAATGGGCATATTGTACTGCAGTAACATTACAAAACAGTATTTTTATTATTATTATTGATAGTAAAAAAGTTATTGGTATTTAAAATTCACATTTTTAGTTCCAAAATTACCCCAAATCCATAAAAAAATTGCAAAATTCATAACTTATGACTTTTAGACACCCGCTAAACGACGGCCGCCGCACCAAATGTAAAATTCGGTCAAATTCACCATTGAAAAAAAATGTAGGGATTATTTTTTCTTTTTTCCTGAAAATTTCCACATAAATATGCTAACAGTACGATACCTAACAACACCCTCACGGATCGGACAGGGTTTTTTTTTTACATGTTGTATGTTCTCGCTGCTGAGGTGAAAAGTTGTATGTGTTACACGAGAGCAAAGTTATTTGCATCTCGTGTCTTTGAATCCCTCGCAGCGCTCAGGATTCTAATCTAGAATCAATTATAGAATCCTTCGCTTACTCGAGATTCAAAATCAACACTCGCAGCAAAAAACGACTTTGCTCTCTTGTTGCACAAATAACTATTATCAGGCTTAGCTAACGTGTAATCGAACCTACTAGTTATACGCGCAGAGGACGTTACTAACTTTCCTCTCTCAATTTAAGTAAGTAATTAAGATCCCAACTTTAATCTCAAGTCGAGGTAGCAACAAAATGCAATTCCATAAAATAAAATTCTTTAAATGGCAAGCGTCTCCAAGTCTCCACAAATAAAGCTGTTTGCACACCGAACAATTTTGAAACCATATTGCATTCGCGAAATCGAGGTCATTTTTCTTTTATGAAGGATTTCAATGAGACTTTTCTGACAATGGGCTGAAAAGAATCTTAACAATAATAGAAAGTATTCATGTTGGTTTGATTTGGAGATTTTGAAAGATTCCAAGATTTGTTGGCGTTTGTTTTATTTTTTGAATCACGCGGCGTACTGCGCTGTTTCGTTATTAGTTTTATTTTATACACTTGATCACCCACTCTTTTCATTAGTACTTATGGCAAAGTTTACGGCGATGGGTGAGCATCTGGTATTTCTTGTTAGCCATGCCGAAAAAGGCCGTGAATCGTCGCTAAGATCCCATGCCATTTATTTCTTTTTTCATTTTTTGTATATTGGCACCTTGTTCTTATACAGGGTGGAAGGGTCATTGAGGCGAAAACTGATACCATGGATTCAGTAGATGATTCTGAACCCCCTTCCGTTGAAATTTTTCGTCGGTTATTAAAAAAAAAAAACAGGAGTTTCATAGAAAAGTTCAATACCTACTCGGTCAAAATGTATGGAACAGCAGATTTAAAAAAAAATAACCGACGAAAAATTTCAACGGAGGGGGGTTCAGAATCATGTACTGAATCCATGGTACCAGTTTTCGCGTCGATGTCCCTTCCAGCCTGTATATTCATGTTATCATTTAATTGTGCTTTTTGTGTGTTGTGCTGTTTTTTGTGTGCACTGAGTAAATGGTTTATCTATCTATTCAACATCGCTCATCGTGAAGATTAATGGCCAAAGCTCGGGTTCTGTAGTCCGGTCTTTGAGAATTATGACGACATCCTGCTGTTAGTAAAGGAATAATGCTTTTTAATTTTAAGCTTGTCTAACCAAATGCGAATTCTTTTTTCACTATTGGAGATCCTTCTTCTCTTCAGTTGTTTCGTCCTGTCGCTCCGTATGCAGCCATCCTAAGGACGCGCCATATCTGGGGCATCGCCCGGGTCGCTCCAATTCTCCGCCGATGCAGCGTTTAATTTCCGCCCTGTGCGTTGGATGTATAATGCAACGTTTAGTTCCTATGGGAGTTGAGAGATTAAAGTGTTTACGTTGTTCTTGTTTATCTGAGAAAGATATTGGGGTGAACGTTTTATATGTGAGCCTTTGGTTAAACACGAAACTGCTAGCTAATCAATCTAGTTCTATTAAAAAAAAAAAACCGGCCAAGTGCGTGTCGGACCACGCACACTGAAGGGTTCCGTAGATGGGATGAATTTATCCCAATAACAAACTTAACCTCGTAGTTGAAGCACATGTCTGTAAACATGTATCTAAGATAACTGAACTTCTTTTAGGCAAATGTTATTACTCTGTGAAAGACTTTCAAAATGATATGAATTTGTCCAGATTATGATTGTTATAATTAATTGCAATTTGACACTGTAAGACTTATCTACCTGACTATAATATTATTAATTGACTTTTCACTATAATTTCTGTTTTGTTGACATTGTTTTGTATCTATACAGGGTGGAAGAGACATCGACGCGAAAACTGATACCATGGATTCAGTACATGATTCTGAAACCCCCCAGTTATTAAAAAAAAAAAAACAGTTTTGTCATAGAAAAGTCAAAATGTATGGAACAGCAGATTTAGACAAAGTTACCTAACTCAAATATCTCAACTGTCAATGGCGCCCTCCCCCGTCTCACCACTCACATACCTCAGGTGGTGACAAGCAGTCGCGCGCGGACTATAGGTACACAGACCTACAGTTCTTAATTTCAGAATAAACCATAACAGCTTTCATAATTCTCGCCAAAAAAAGAAGATATTTAAACCCTAAATCCGTGCCGCACACTAGTGGTGCTTCACAGGCCGTCCTCAAGACCCACAAAGCATTCTCCAGCGGTAATTGGGAACGTTGCCCGAAGCGCGCTAGTGAATTCTTTATAGGCGACAACTATTGTTGCGCCACTGTTGCCTTGCGTGGTGGCTGCTGGGCCTGCCTTATATTTTTAGCGTAACTTTACGTCTGTATTCCCCGAGGGGTTAGGCAGAGGACCTATTTTCGCCAGTTACATTTAAGTCGTATGTAGTATAATAGGAGAAAGGATAATAAGGTAGGGCATAATGTCAATTGGTGATATCTGCCTTCCAGGATGCACTTAATGTAAACCTACCTAAAGTAGGTACCTACCCTAAGATTAAGACTGTAACTAGATATATCGAAGCGCCTCAAGACTCCACGAAGAGTGCTCTTCAACATTAATTCGGATCGCTGCAATGTTGCTCCGCGCTCAGAAAGCTGGTGAATTCTTTATAATCTTCATCCATTGTTGCTCTGTAGTCGCTCAATGACCTGAAAAGACTGCTGTAGACTGCTTAAATATTACTGAAGAATCATACCAACCTATACATATCACTAACATTTAACCAAGAAATTTGCTAAAAAGAACTGCTAAGCTCTCAAGCCTAAATGATATCTTCAGGATAGTCGCTTATATGCTGTTTACTACCTTTTTATCTAACACTTTCTAAAAAGACATTACCTACACAATAACTAAGTTTCGCTACCCATCTGGACAGATTCCATTCGCCAGCCAGTAATTGGGAACATTGCCCAGAGCGAGTGAATTCTTTATAGCAACATGTAGTTGCGCCACAGTCGCGCCAGTTTCCTGAACGGGTGGCTAAGCGTTCTGGCTCCGTTTCAAAATGCTTCAAATAAGTGGAGTTCTAGTAGTAGATAGTGTACCGGATTGGGGATGTTAGAATTTTTTAAACTTGAAGAGGAAAAGTTGTGATTTGGAGATTTTACTCTTGTGATAATTTGAGTTTTGATTGGTTATAGTGTCTTCTTTTATAAATAAATCATTATTAGCGCTCATCTCAGTATTCACTCTCTTTATAGTCCATGATCCATCACTCAGTCGATTCATCGTTCATATCGTTTAAATTCTTTGTTCGTCTATGAACGTTGGCTTTTATGTTGTTGGTTTTAGTTTATACATGTTTCTGCTTGGAACTGGATTAATATTTTTCTAAAAGGGCAGGGTTGATATTACAAAAACCGACCTCTCGTCAAATGCTTTACTTTTGTAAATAAAGAACCAACTACCCACCTACTCAACTAAGCCCTTGAACTTTAAACCACGATCTAGAAAACCGCAATAGAATCTAGAACTTGACAAGATTAACCCTATCTAAAGTAGCTTATTACTTGCCGAGTAATGGATACCGCGGCCATCTTGGTTTACCTCTGTTTGCCCCTGCAGCAGTAGCGAAGCCGCGGTCAATCTTGTGGCTTGTTTGAAGTTTTCGTGTAGTGCGTGGGTTGTAAGTAATAATTTGGACTGAAACTTCTCGATTAAATAAGTCCACTGAATCCTACCCTACCCTACCTCCTGTCCTACTGTCATGTTTAAGGTGCTGTGTCGGCAATGGACAATTTGTCCGGGAATAATTTTGGAATCGTATGGAAATCGTACGTGCGCGTTAATCATTTGTCCCTGGAATGAAAATGCATCAGCGATGTCTCTGGTATTGCAAATGTCCCTTATTGCCCATAGGCCACTTACACTCAGGTGGACAGCCTGCTTGTTGGCCCTCAAAAAACAGTTGTTTTGTAAACCTTCAGATTAACTGATGTTTGCACGTGAAGCAGTAGTGAAGCCGTGGTCTGAAACACGGTCAAACTTATGGCTTGTTATAAGTTTCGTCAAGTGCGTGGATCGGAAAGAATGATTTGGACTAAAAATTTTCGAGTTATTAAGTCCACTGGCACCTAGTCTACCTGTTTTCCTACTGTCGTGTTTAAAGTTACCATTTTACCAAACTGGTAGACACAATTTGTCTCTAGAATGAAGATGCCTCTGGTATTGCAGATGTCCTTAAAATCGTGATGGCCACTTACATGGATCGCCTGAACGGTTGCCTGCCACCTAATAACAGTAATAACATTAAAAAAGCCTTCAACCTAACGAGGTATTTATGCGACATCATACCTACATACCTCGTATAGGTACATCAAGATCAAGAAGACAAAAAACCTCTTTCCATTTTATTATGGTAGGACTTACCCTAGTCGGAAGTTACTCATTGAATAAAAAGGTGCTCAAACAAATTCTTTGTTTTATCGATTAAATAATAACTACCTGTATCAGTGCAACTGACTCATCAATGACTGGAAGTGATCATGTCATCATACAATAATAGTGATTATTATCTTATCGCTCGCAGCCACTTTAGTTACCCTCCTGTTTTATAGGTTACGACTAGCGCCATCTATGATTCGCAATGAACAGGCTACAACTACTCAAAACTAGTCAATTTGAATACTGGCCTTTTGGCAAAATTTTACTTTTGTTTCGATATTCAAACTAGGCTGAGAATAAACACTTTTTTGAACGTCAAAATTACATAAGAAAGGTTCCCAAAACGCCCGCCGTCGCCACTTCCTATCCTAGTGCTTTAGCTGGGAAGAAGTGGTGCAACAAACTCCGTTAAGTTAGAAGAACTTGATTCTATACAATAGTATGCAAAGTAATTAACATTACGAAAACTCAAAAAAGAAAGAAAGAAAATAAATTTATTTGACTCAGGTCACAGGGCACACAATAAGCGCACAAAAACAAACAAAAAAAACAGAAAATACAAATAACTTATGTAGAATAGCATCTACTGTGTGCCTCACGGCTGCGCCAAATAGGCCCGTTCAGACAACTAGTGTCTAACGCTGGTTTTCTACTAAATAATTATTTGCATTATGTCAGCTAACAGCTAGTACACTCCAATATATAAAATAAACAATTTGTTCTCTTTCCTTTCTTTCAAATCATATATTTACTAAATATTTTATTCTGTTTCAGGTAATAATCTTACATCAACATGATCGTGAATTCGTGAGTACCTAATATTTTGTAGAAAATATAGAACTTGGGTGAACCACGGATGAACAGCATAATGCTACGTCCGTTAGAATCTCATCATTCAGAATCAAGGTGTACAATCTCAAGGTAAACTTGATCTGCGGGGGTGTTACATACTAACAGTAGCAATGGATTTAATTTTGACAGGTCAACAACATTCACTGCGTTATTTACGTTGTTGTAATCAGGGTGCTGATGATTTAGGGAGATTATTCAGTCTCCTCAATAGGCGAGCAGTTTGGGTGTTAAAAACGAGGAAGGAACGTTCTTCCGTAGGTCCCAGAATTTATCTATGTGCTGATCTTCAGCACATAGATAAATTCCCGACCGTCTGGTTTTTTTGTGTGCTAAATAAAACCTTTTAGGTACATGCAAATTATAATTGAAATACCTGAAAACCTCTTTGTATGCGAAAATGATTTCCGTGTCGCTCTCCACCAGTGGTGGCGAATGGAAATAATTTAGAAAGTTGTGACGCTGTCCCCAAGTGGTGGACAACGAGAATAATTTGTATAAGTTGTTTCACTATCCTAGTGGTAGCCAAACAAGTGGTGGTGTCATCGGGAATAAGCGGGTATAATGAATGCCTCTTGACTTTTTACTACCGATCTGTAAAACTTGATACAAAACCTACTTGAATTGGAATACCTATTATTATGCATTTAGTTGGAAAGGAAGCACATCCCTTTATCACCAGGGAAAAACTAAGCAGTTAATTTAAAAAAAAGTACTATAACAAAACCCTAATCTTCACGCTTATGGCCACAAATTGAGCATCCCATTATTATGTAATAGTTTGTGCACATACCGCATCCAGCATTATCAAGTCGTTGACCTAAATACCTGGTTTGCAGTCACACGAAAAACAACCTTATCTTCACGGGAATAAGAGCTACAGGAAATGCAAGGAAAGTGTCTGTTTTATCTCCCAGTTTTTTTACGAAACACGCCAAAATCAATCTTACGTCAATTCAAATAGGGGTGTAAACTAATTTAAATTCGTTTTTACGTAATTACGTAAAAACGAATTTAAACGAATTTAAAAAACCTATCCCAAGCAAACATTGGGTTAAGTAATTACTTAACCCAATGTTTGCTTGGGATAGGTTTTTAATGTTGTTTTAATTGCATTGTGCAGAAGGTTGTGTGTTCAGATCACGTCGAGGTCACCAATTTAGAGAGAAACTCTATTGAAAAGGGAGGATTTTCCGACGACACGGGTGTCGTCTGGCGGGCAACTACCCAATTGTTGAAATCGGGTCTTAATGTCGTTCGCGCGGTAAACTCTAATTGCGCAATGCAGGATTTGTGTGAGGTCAGGATTTTGTGTGACGTCAGGATTTTTTTGTGACGTCAGGTCTTCGATGCGTAGTTCTCATGTGGTGATATAGATGCCGCCACAGCATAAAGATAGTGAGAAGACATTTCTATTTCACCTCAGTTAATAGGAAAATGATTTAACACTGATTAGTGTTCCTGATTAGTAGTTACTTACTGCGTATTTAATAGCAAGTACATTTCAGAAGAGGAAATCTTGTTGCTGAGAATATTTTTACCCGCCTACGGCGAAGCAAAAAAGAGGGTTATGATTTTGACCGATATGTATGTATGTTCATCTGTTAAACTACCTATCATAATTCGACAAATGAGGTATCGTTGGAAGCGTCTTGATCGTCCGCTGGTTATAAGCTACCTGACGTCACATTAAATGAATATAAGCCCTTTAGAGGAAATAAAGCCATGAAAAAAAAAAAATGGTGCCATGTCGGATCTCACATGAAAGGGCTTGCATAATAGCACAATTAAAATAATATATAGGTACCTACATTAAACCCCAAAATAATTCATAGAAAAATATATTTTAGTTTTTATAACTTTTATTTTAAACATAATGGCGGTGCAATTAAATTTGATGAACTGCTAAAATGAAAACTATTATGATAATACGTAGCCAGCACATCAACCTACTACAATCTGTCAAATTTCTTTAATAGATTTTCACCTTTATTACTAAAGTATAAGGTTCAAAGTTAATTGGGGAAATTTGACAGTTTCGGGTAGGTTGGCGTGCTGGCGTCTGTACATTCTTTACCACTATACTTTTAAATCAATATCATTAATTAAAAGCGATATTTTATAGAATTAAGGAACCTGGCATAGTAAAGTTAAGCAATTTGTAATTAATACTTAATAGTATTTAACTAATCGATCAACACAGACTTTCGCAGACCACAGCTGGATATATTATGCCTCTTAAAAAAAACTCAAACTTAAACCCGGTTTTCCGCTATCAATTCTGACGCACCTGCTTCTTGCAAGTCCATCTGGCTTCTCCAATGCAATCTTACCTGGCTTCTAATTAATAGGCAATGAGCGTGCCCATCTGTTACAAATTAACCATCTGCCAATGTTTGCGAATTCCATTGTTCTTTAGTTCACTTATTTTATCCTCATTTGTGCTACCAGTAGCGCCATCTAGCGGTGAGTGGCGCAAAGTTGAAATTTTTTTTTTAAATTTTATTTTGCGTTCATTTTAGGAATAGGTAGCTAATATAGATTTGAAAATGAATGAATGATTTTCTTTAACATTAATAAATAATTACCTTATTGATAAAAATAACGATATTTTCGTCTCTTTCATGTCGGTAGTTGTTCCTTCTTTTCTCTGTTACCAAGTGCCTGATTTATACCGTAGTTTACGGTACTTACGTCAGATTAGCAACCACCTGGCTTTAATTAGTAATCTGCTTTATAATCTAGTCTGAATCTTAGTAGGAATTGCGGACACTTGCCGGCACTACAAGTGGCAAGGACTATCGTGACAAGACGTATCTCGTTGGGAATTCACTGTCCTACTTGGTCTGAAAAGGATATTGGCATAGAAGACGTATTTAAAGTATATACGCAAATAATTGAATAAGTCTTGTTTTCATTGCTGATCTTATTTTCTAATTTGAGCACTTTGACAGGCGTTACGGGTCGTCCGAAGCTCAAAAGTTTGACAACCAGTCTTACCAAGGGGTATTACCCAGTTACTGGGTTGTGGGGGTCAGATAGGCAGTCGTCGTAAAATATGGTATTCAGCTGCAGCATCCGGTTAGACTGGAAGCCGACTCCAACATAGTTGGGAAAAGTCTAGGCTGATTGATTGATTGAGCACTTTGACCAGGTTGAGTTCGAGTTTTGATAAATCTTTATTGCATGGTAACATCTTCAGTAGCGAATGCTGTGCATTGTCTTTTAATCAGTTGAATCATTTCAGGAACTGGAGATAATTAAATGTAACCTTGAGACTTGAGAGTCCCGACTCCCAAACCACCAAGCTTTATGGCAAGTTTTTGCGACGGTAGACGGAGATAGATATCCACATATTATATTATACAGTTCGTACCGATAGGCACCAGACAGGCAGTCGCTCCATATAAAATACTGGTATTCAGATGCATCTAGTTAGACTGGAAACTGACCCAAACACAGTTAGGAAAAGGCCAGCCTGGAAGGATGATGGATGACTGAAATTGTTTATTCTGTAAATAGGATATCGGAATTACTTTTACACGTCATATTAAAAATAAGCTAGATGAGTTCGGCGTTTCCTATCTGACTACTCTGAGAAGAAAGGCCGAAACAAACTCAGAGGTCACAGTCTCTTTTAAAGTCCAGACATAATCTTGGTCAGGCCATATGAGGACCATGTAGGTTAGTGTCTGAAATGGTATTTTGAGGAAAGAACCACACAGATTTGAGTGGACCTGTCCAGTCAGTGAAAACATTTGCCAGTAATCGTGGAGCTCAACTCAGTACTTAAGGAGCTCAACTCGACGATCAATACCAATATATGTACTGCGTGTCGCCGATACTAGAGATATAGACAGATACATCCTCCCATGCAATAAACGTGTTGCTAAGATGACTAAACACACCTGCTTTCAACATCTGAAGACTGTTTTTTACATTACATACGCTAACAATCGCGTAATATCGCTGAACAATGCAATAGTATCTATAGTACCACCCGGTACCGGTAAATATTGACGTAGCGTGCTTCAAACTATAAGTATGTACTTACTTGTAATTGTAGATTCCTACTTGTTGTGTAATACTTGAAGAGCAACTTCCTTCGCCTGAAGGTTTAATAGGGGAGTTACGAATTAGTAGTCGCGGATGTATCTTGATCAAAATATGATTCGCGACCCTAACAAACATGTATTAACAGAATTATAATGATTAGATTTAGAAACATTTATACATCTCTCTAAGTTAGATTTGTGCCATAAGAACAAATCTCTTATGGAAAAGTTCTCGGATCCTCCTTAACTCAAATATCATCACTGAATATTCTAAGGTCGACTTAACCATTCTACATAGATAATGAGAACGGTTCAGGAGTAGTCTGGCTGGTAATGGCAAACACGCAGTAGGCAAGTGTGAAGGTGATATTGCTCGTTCCGTCTGAATATAAAAAGATCCTGTGGCATAATGTGGCTCATTAAAGGCTGATGCATCCCCAAATCTTAGGCAGAAGTATCCTTATCACCCATATTCCCACTTTAATCGAGTCTCAACTCTCACGTCGCGTCGCTTATTCCATTTACTAAATTTCATATCACAAAATTAAAGGATATAACGCATAAATTAGACGTTAAACAAACACTAGTATGCTACAATATACATTCCCTTGTCACTAACATCCTTCCATCACAGATTCATCTCAATAAAACGAGATGTCACGTCGTGTAAACATGCGTGGCATAGATTAGGTTGATATAGAAGAAACTGGTAGATGTAAGCGTTGGTGCCTACTTTGGATGTAGTTTGTAGTGCAAGTAAAAATCAACTTTTTATTTAATAAAGTCAATGAAAATACAGGTTCACAAAAGATTTTTATTTGCTTTGTGTGTGCCAATATTTTGCTCACACTAACATAAGGATATCGTTTTCATTTTGCGTAAATAAACGTTCTTCTCTTTTGCGATTTTCTAGGAATTTTGTTATAAAATGTAAACATTATCTAAGCCGATCATAAATTTAAAAAGCTTGGCGCACCACTGTTTTTCCTCTCACAATTCCGCGCTCACACGTTTACTTTTGTCAATAACTTTAATCTTTTTTTTAATCTATCGGTGGTATTATTTCTACTTTTATTCACTGAACTTTTATTGAGCGGCACTTAAAACTAAAACACTTTTCATAACTTTTATATGATTTTCATAAAACTACGTACGTATCAGTCGTTTTCATTTCCATGCATCCCATTTACCGTTTTCCCCGAACCAGAACACGAAAATTGGATTCGAAACTGCATTAAACTCTCGCTGCGCGAACTGATATTCGTGGCAGTTTTAAAAACTTTTTTCCGGCATTTCATTTGGATATCCAGCGGTAATCCTACGGGCGAGTGGTGTACCACGTGCTAACAGTTTTAAAAGGGTCACACTTGCAGCTTGGGTAGTGTTCCCGTTGTTTTAAAACCGTCCGTTTGAATGGATTTTGCTAGATTTTTTTAGAATTTGTTTGAAGTTGCACTTTTATGGTGTGAAAAGAATAATGGACGGTTTATTTGTCTTTTTACAATGGATACTGGGACACGCGGTTACTAAAGCTTTCGGGTATTGTGGACTGTGGAATGTTTTCTTCGAAATGCGTCACAAAACGTTGTCCTAATGGCTGACGCGTAATGTTTCTTGTTTTTAGATGACTTTAAATCATCATCTGCTTAGCATTTTTCCAAGCATATTTGAGTCGGCTTCCAGTCTAACTGGATGATGAGATGATTTTAAATCAGACCAACAAAAATTTTGGTCTAGTATTTACAGACTTTACCCACTGTTGGGCATAGGCTTGTATTTTCTTGTGCCAATCCCCACGTTCCTGTGCAAGCCTCATCTACTCGCGATGTTATCATGTCGTCCTTCATTATCCCAACGACATAACGTAAAATATTGATACTTTGCCTCACAGAGGCTGCATCTGAATCTCTTCCAAGTTTTCTACCATTTCTCACCTCTGCACCAACTTCATCTACACACGAGCTTACAGACATTACATCGGCGAGGTATAAACAAATCACTGCCTATCCCTTTCTTCCACGATATCTCCGTCCTTCTCCCCCGCGATGTTTACAATTTTCCCGCTTACAGCTCCAGTCGCGCGGTAGACGCGTGCGCAGATACTCGTATCGATCGTTCGGAAATCGATTTTTTTTATTCGATTGAGAGATTGACAATCTGTGTGTATAGTGTGGTGACAAGGATCCATTGTGTTTGTAACGTTTACAGAATCCATTCCATAGTGTGATATATATTTAATTACGTTTTTTTTATTGATGAGTTCTTTGACAAGTGATAAGTGAACGTTTTGTGCTCGTCTTTCAGTTATTGGTAACCGAGTTTTTTTTGTGTAATTATGTATTACTTTTTATAATATAATTTAAAAGCTCAGTTTTCAAGGCGTTCATTATAGTTAAGAAAAATGTATTATTTCGCCATTGAAACTTACTGGTTTCATAAAAGTTTTCAGGTTTTTCTTTAGGTTATTTCATTAACCGAGTCTTCAGTTTTTCGAAAACGTTTCACAAAATACTTACCTATCTGTTTCCTTCAGGAATTTCTCAGTAGCAGCCCGGAGTCTGGATTTGTGCCCGGTTGATGGCAACAGGCTCCCCCCTAATAGCATGGGACTTAAACATAACGGGCGAAATGTGGGTGTACTATAGGTAAACATCTGCCCAACCCTTCGAGGAAACAAGGCGTGATGTTATCTTTATTGTTTAAACTCCTTGTCTGAAATTTAAATGAAATTAGTAACTGCGTCAACGAGATTTAAGTTAGGTATGTTTTCAACTAACAAACCTCCTAAACTAAAAAGCCTCGTACAGACTAGCGCGACGCGACTCGAACAATTCAATTTCTAACCGGTGTCGCGGCAGTGTGAACGAAGCACTACGACTTCAAATTTAAATTTAATAACTTTTGCGGTACCTACAATAATAATGTTAGATAGTTTCCCCATGTAGGCATTGTTAGTGATTTATTTATATTACTTCCCGTTCAAATGGGATTTTGTGGTTTGAAATATCTTTTATAATGGCGCTATAAACGGCTATTTGTTGAAAGTGATTCATTATTTTAATTATAAACAATAACGAATAGCATAAGCAGCCTGTAATGTCCTCACTGCTGGGAAACAGGCCTCCTCTCTGTGAGAGGGAGTGGACAGTAATCCACCACACGCGGGCCCAGTGCGGGTAGATGTCTTTGAGTTTTTGTTTGCCGGTTTCCTCACGATGTTTTCCTTCACCGTTTTGAGAGCATTGGTGATGAAATTATTTACAAATTCAAATTCAAAAGTCATTTATTCAAACTAGGCCGAGAAATCAGCACTTTTCGAACGTCAATATTACATAAGACAGTCCCCCAAAAACGCCCGTCACACTTCCTAGTGCTTTAGCTGGGAAGAAGAAGTGGCGCAACAAACTCCCCAGCTGCACAGCTGTCTGAATAGATAGAAAAAACTTGATTCCATACAATAGTACTTATGAAAAATAATTTACATTACGCGCAACACAAAACACCAAGTTAAATAATTTTCTATAATTTTCACAAAGTAAAGCGCCTGCTTGGGATCGAACCCACGCCCTGCACTCGTAAGTGGGGCCGTTACCACTGGGCCACCAGTGCTCAACCAAACAACAACGGATGTGTCGTATAAAATACCTATTAAACTTGTGTACGCTCTGCTCCCTACGGTTTTTATTTTTTTTGCTTATTAGGTACAGACGCCAGCACATCAACCTACCCGAAACTGTCAAATTTCCCAATCAACTTTGAGCCTTATTCTTTAGCAATAAAGTGGAAAATCTATTAAAGAAATTTGTGCTGGCGTCTGTACATAAAAATCTGTGATACTTTGTTGTATTGCAGTGATTTTCTAACAAAAATTACAACAGTCCGTCCGTCGAGAAAATGCGTTCCTGACTCCCTGTCAGTTGGAAAATTTATGTTGTAATAAGGATCAAATTCACAAAACACATTCGTAACTTGTATGAAAGTGACAGGTGATCTCTCGACGGCCGGGACTTCAACAAATGGAACGACTGACCCGCAATGTAGTGAGGGAAAAGATTCTCTTTCCCTATTCCATATACCTACGATTGTGCCCAGCAGTAGGCCATTACGGGCTAAATAGATAGATCATAATAGAACAGTTCCGTGATTTTTTTGTCCTGCAGTACTTACTTCAGACAACATAATATGATCTATTTACAAATAATGAAAATTCAAGCTTATAACTTTTTTTTCACACCACCTGCTCGAAAATGTCAAATTATATGTCAAGCAACCTTAACCTAAAGTGAGTCATTAGTGGCCGGGGGCAGAGCCGGTCAATAATGTTGTACTGGATTTCATTATGACCCGCTGGTCAATAATGTGATTTGAATTTGGAATCTCACATGCTCAGCAAAATTGGCAGTATAGTACTAACAAACACCCTTTGGTGCCAGAAAGAGGAAATCTATTCTCGATACCCATACTACGCGTGGAAGATATTCTCGATTTTAAAAAGAAAAAGTTATTAAAAAAAAATTGGCTTTCAGCTAAATTAGGCTTGAATCCCTCGCTGCATTCAGGATTCTTGTATTAACTCCCTCGCTGCGTTCGGGAGTTAAATCCCGAATCCTTCATTGCGCTCGAGATTCAATATGACGCCCGTGACATAAGACAACTTTAGCCCCTCGGTGCATAATCTACTATTGTTGTTTTTCTGGCTGTGACGGCTCGACCGATTTTGACGGGACTTCCACTGGCAGATAGCTGATGTTATAAGGAGTAACTCAGGCTACTTTTATTTTAGAAAAAGAACTATTGTCCATGCGGGCGAACGTTGGCAACAGCTAGTCCTTAACAATAGGACTGCGTTAGAACAGACAGATGATTTTAATTTTACAAAGCTACAACTAACAAATGAATGCTAGATTTTCAGGCTAACAATAAACAGACTATTGTGATATTTATTACAATTTGTGGTTAGTGACGATAACCGCGGCACAATGTTATCCGTTATTATAAACATACATACGTGCAATTTCCTCTACTGATTCAGTCTGTTAATAATATTATGTAAGTACTTTGTTCCATAGATTAGAATTAATACTAAGTATGTAAGAGAAACTGGGCGTTTTTTACGCTCCAAAAAGCGGGAAAGCGCGTTTTAGCTCGAGGAGAGGAGAGGAGCGGGGCTGTGTCAATATTAAACCAATAGAATCTAAACTCTGGAGCGGAGTTTAGATTAATTCGTTAAAGCCAGTCAAGACCCAGTACCATCCTGACTGGTTCATCATACGCCCAGGAACTGTATGTTAATGGCGACATTTTCCCATCCTAATTCTTCAAGGATTAGGTACTTGAAATAACTTAATTCTCAAAAGGGGTAATCATAGTTTGTACTTATCATTTTGAACAACTTTTATAATGGAACCAACACTGGTATCGCGAAAAAATCAGCTACTCCATACACATGTATGTTCGCATTAGCTCGACCAATGGGAGCAGCTGTTCTTCGCGATTTATGGTTATTACAGAATTAATATGTGAAGCTTCTGTTTTGGCGTTCGAAACTTAATCTTTGGTAGTTTTAGGAGCTAGTTTCACGTGTACAGTGATAGTGCCATCCACGACGACGCGCCCCACTCCACGGTGACGGTGGCGTCGTCGTGGATTGCACTATCTATAAAGTTAAAGAAGTAAGTACCTACCTATCTATTTTCACTTTTAAAACATTCAATGAATAACAAAATTTGCCGAACGAAAAACCGAATTTACATTACGGAACGTAATGTAAATTCGGTTTTTACGAAGGGAAAGTACTTGTATGTCTAAATTTACACTAGCGTAGGGCTATTAACATAGATTGGTACAGAAACGCAAATTACAAGTGACGAAGACATTCAATTGAAATAAACTCGAATGAAACTACTCGAATCAACTGAAAACATTGCACGAACGTGATCGAAAAGGTTAAACAAACCGTTTTCGTGTTTAACAACCACATGACCTGTCGATGTGGGGGCGATACTTGGGGAGGCCTATCATGCAACACTGGACGTTTTTCGGCTTGTCTCAAAAAATGTCGCTGTACTTACTTGTTAGAAATACCTACATAATATACATAGATAGGCCTGGAAGCAGCAGCCTGCGAAGCTGTGGACTTTGAAACCTAGTTTCTTTACCAGGTTCAAATTTTGCGACTGTAGCCGATCTATTCTGTAATTTTAATCTCACCGTGAAAGCATATGTGAGGTGAAGTGAGCGGCGTGTGTCCATCCTAGCATCAGGTGGAGTCACATGACAGCTAATGGCACGGAAACCTTCGTGCGCGAGTCCGACTCGCACTTCGCCGGTTTTTTAATTGTCAGTGTACGCATTTTCATTTATTTTACGTGAAAATTTGAACCGTATTCACAGCGGGAAAGATCATACACGTACTTTAACGTAATTTTTATTACGCACGTAAATTATTCACTACACCACAATGTTTTACCGTATTACTGGTTTTACCATTAAAATAAACTCCACTTTTACGTAGCACCATTTAGTGGTAATAAAATTCTTGCCATATTTCGATAAAAACGGTTTTTTTTGCGAAACAGTTAGACGTACTGTATCGAAGTATTTTGTTGTAAGTACATCGGTATGTGGTTGCATACTCGTATCGTGCTGAATATACCTACGGGAAGTAAGTTGTGGTTTAAATGTACATTGATTGAGATTATTATTCTAAAAAAGAATTCCGGTAGGTATAAACGCCGTCTATATTCTATAGTAGAGCACTACGGCGCGAGCATTTCGGTGAATTCATAAGTTAAGTAAGTTTACCAAAAATCGCTCAACGCGCCTAAAGGAGAATTGAATTATAATAAAAAATAATATTTAATTCAGACTAATTATTCATTTCCTGCCTCGTTGGTCTAGTGGTCACAAGCGCTACTGCTGAGCATGAGGTCCTGGGTTCGATTGCCGGGTCGGGCAAAGTGTTATTGGGTTTTTCTATCTGGAATTTCTCAGTAGCAGCCCGGAGTTTGGATTTGTGCCCGGTTGATGGCAATAGGCTCGCCCCCCATTACATGGGACTTAAACATAACTGGCGAAATGTGGGTGTACCTACTACAGGTACACCTCTGCCCAACCCTTCGGGGATCAAGGCGTGATGTTATGTTATGTGTTATGTGTTAATTATTCATTATCATTGATCCATATTTTGTATAGTTAGTGCTTATTACATTATCATAAACTATGTTAGTCATGACGCGATTAATTAATGCATTATAGATTTATAGATGATTATTTTTTAACAATACTGATTGGAATTATGATTGAGGCCTATACGGAGGCCATACCGTATTAAATTATCGTTGTATCCATGGATATCTATGGTTGTATCATTGCAAAAATAAAAAAAATGCAGAAGAAATAAAGACACAGTAGGTTTCGGATTCATGTGCTTGCGTATTGTATAATTATGACTTGCTTCAAAAACGTTGAAGGAAAACATCGTGAGGAAACCGGTATGCCTGAGATATATTTCTCGACGGCATGTGAAACCAAGTCCGAGGCCCATAGGCGGCATAAAAAACTCTGGCATGTCAAGTTAGTCACTAATCAAAGTTTGTAATAAAAAGGTAAGGGAATTTATTAATCACAGAAAACTATTATTTCATAAAGAATTTATTTTCACTATGAAGACCACACATAAATCTAATCAAAAATTGAATTAGACCTTTTGTTATAAAAATATGCGCAAGACTTTCAAATTGTATGTTCGCCGAAACGAATTGACAAGTAACGATAATCCTTTCACCTTTAAACAATAGATCGGGCAAAGTGAAAGTCGATTTTAGTAACTGAAGGAAGAACATTATTTCGCTGGCCGAGGTCGGTCGGTGGATGGGTGACCATCCATCACCCACATATCGAGATCGATCCCTCCGTGCCTCGGAAAGCACGTTAAGCCGTTGGTCCCAGCTGTCATTTGTAGATCTTTGATAGTCGACAAACAGTCTTATTAAGGTGTCGTATTACCCAGTAACTGGGTTGTGGAGGTCCGATAGGCGAGCGATCCGGTCAGACTGGAAGCTGACCCCAACATAGTTAAGAAAAGGATAGGCAGATGACAGAAGAACATTACCATTAAATTTCAGATAGCAAATCATGTTGATTTATTTATTGGTCACTGAATGAATGGGACTACTTGTTTAAGAAATTAATTCAAACGGAAAAACATTCAGTCTTTCCAATCTGTGTAACAGTATTTTTAATTAATTTACAGGTAATTAATTTACTTCTTCATTATATTATCCATCAGCATGCTTAGCAACCACAGTAGAAACGGGTTTTGTCGACGGAAGAATAGACAAAATGACAGATAAGAAATCACAATCTGTCATTTTGTCTATTCTTCCGTCGACAAAACCCGTTTCTATGGCTGTCATGCTCCGCGAGTAGGTTCTGATTTACTTAACGTTCTTGTTAATTAGTACCATTACAAAGACCTATTATCCTACAACTAACAATAGCGTGTTTAATTTATAATAACAGCTGCTAAGGACACCATAATACTGTCATAGGAATGTTGGACAGGTTTAGAATGTCATTTGTAAGGTATTTCAGTAAAAAGGGTAGTGCATCTGCCTCTTGTTATAGAAATAAGCTTCGTACGTGGACTTACAAATGATTAATGATTTTATTTCTGTAAGTTTGTACAAACACTTTTACACGTCAAAATGTTTAATGACTAGGTGAGGTCAGCTTACTCGTATCTGACTACTCTGAGAAGTTCTTTTTACTTTTTTGTTGGTATATTGGCGTGTGCTAGGTGACATATAGGAAAAAAATAATTTAATGTTTTGTACTGCATAATGTAAATTATTTTGCATAAGTACTATTTTGTAGAATCAAGTTTTTGTAACTATTCAGACAGCTGTGCTGCTGGGGAGTTTGTTGCGCCACTTCTTCTTCTTCCCAGCTAAAGCACTAGGAAGTGGTGAAGGGTGCGTTTTTGGGGGACTGTCTTATGTAATTTTGACGTTCGAAAAGTGCTGATTTCTCAGCCTAGTTTGAATAAATGTCTTTTGAATTTGAATTAGTAAGGCCGAAACAAACTCAGAGGTCGAGTTTTAAAGTCCAGACTAAAATCTTGGGCAGATTTTACCTATAAGTTACATGTTAAATACATGTCGAACGATTTTTTTAAATCTCACCTTAAAAACTAAGGTCATTTATTCATCATCAGTGAAAATCTTCTAAGTTTGGTGGCATTCCAGCTGAAAGACGTCCACTGCTGGATATAGCCCTCCCGGTTTCTGTGCTTCCCGCATCTAGCGTATTCCTGCGGACAAGGTCATGAAGTAAATCACAATGCCATATCTATGCATGCCTCGTATCTTAAACGAAAAGCCTCGTGCAGACTGGCGCGACCGGTAATTGTTCTACCGTGAAGTTTTCTTAGAAATTGTTTTGTTAGAGTCGCGTCGCGCCTGTCTGCACGCGGCTTTAACCTGAACTTGCATATCTAGGAAGGAATACATAGAAAAATAAAACCTTTTATAGGAACTCAAGAAAAAGGCAATTACATTACACCACCGAGTCACGACGAAGTTATTACGATATCCATTAACATTCTACACATACTTCATACAAGGATAGAGGAATGCTATAACGACTTAGGGATCTGCTGTCCTCTAGACTCTATAATGGCGTGAATTCAAGGTTATACCATAACGGGAGTTCCTTGTAAAAAAATCAGAAGATCGTTAATTGAGGAAGAAAATTCTGCTCTTGACAATCTGAATGATTTTGAAGGATATTGCTAATCCGTTGCGTCATATGTTCGAAAAATTTGTCTGCTCAAGAACGTAAATAACGCAATGAATTCTGTGGAACTGTCAAAATGTCACCATGCCATTGCTACTGTAAGTGTGTTGAGCAATTACAACGTAGATCAATCATGGTGGAAAAATTTGGCATGCGAATAGCATGCGTATGCAAATTCAACAAAATAGTTCTACAGGGTGTTTGGCAGAACGTTGAACATACGAAAATGGTGGATAGATTGGGTCATCTGCTACTTACTCAGCCCTAATTTAATTGGCCCTGGACCACAGGATATTAAAAAAAAAATTTTTTTGCTTTCTTCTAGTTTCACCACTTTCTTAACTTTAGAGTGTATTTTTTATCACAAATGGATAAAACAGGCATTTTTTTTGTATCGTTAATGTTGGTAGATTCTTATAAAACTATTGCTTTATTCAGATGTTAGCTAGAAAAAAAGTTATAAGTCCTCAAACTTACAGAAATATGTAAAAAAATACTTGAAACTAAATTTCAACTTGCATTTAAAAAAAAAAAAATGGGTTGAGTAAGTAGCAGATGACCCCACCTATCCACCATTTTCGTATGTTCAACGTTCTGCCAAACACCCTGTATAAAAAATTGTAACATGCTGTCCTTTGACAAAAAATACTTCCTCTATTCACAAAAAACAGCATCCTGAAAAGGACCAATTACTGTTCAGTTTCATATTGAGAAGTCAGATAGCTCTGGGCTCATGAAAGAGGAGGAGCAAAAAGGTTGGGAGTGCTTGAAAAAGCCTATTTATGGAAACTGTTGGAAAAGGTCGCGAATGCTAATTAGTTCTTTCTCTTGCTGAGCTCTGAATTTGTGTGTTTTTGTAAAGTTTGCGTGTTCATTGGGTGATTTTGGGTTGTGTGTGAGTTTCAAAATAGATTTTATCGAAACCTCGAAATGTGTGTGGGGTACGTAGGTATTACAAGATTTATGCGGACTGTGGTGTTGAATTTGGTATAGTCAATTTCTAAATGCTTTAGGGGCTGATATTTTCAATGTCATATAAATTTTATACGTGGAATAAAATTTATAGCTTTTGTATGGAGCTGGCAAAAAATCAAAATTATTCCTTTGATAAAAAGATATCCGCCCATAATCGTCATTTTAGAAATATATATACTGAAGTAGCTATAATCTTTAATTGTGATTGAAACAGTAAATGGCGTAGCCTCGCTATCATCTGAGTTTATCTAATTTGTCTACAACCCCTATAATAGAGACTTGACAGCCATTTGTAATAATTAACTTCGTCAAAAGACAACCAAGCAATTGCGGTACGTTATGTGATTATCTTTTGATTACAGTTCTTCAATTACTTAGGGTACCTTTTAAGAGTATTTTCTTGTATTCTGTTTCTGACTGCCTTATTGTTCTAATGTTTGCAAGCGCTACTGCTGAGCATGAGGTCCTGGATTCGATTCCAGGGTCGGGTTTTTCTTTCTAACATTTCTCAGTAGCAGCCCGGAGTCATTAATGATGGCATTAAGCTCGTCCCCTATTACATGGGGCTTAAACATACCTGGCGAAATGTGGGTGTACTATAGGTGTAAGTACCTCTGCCCAACCCTTCGGCGAATAAAAGCGTGCTGTTATGTTTATATTTGAATATTTTTGTACCACAAAGCAATTCATCCAGGTACGAATGTAAACCGCGAGTGCTCTGACCGCATTTCAGAATGTCTCACAAAACTAATTACTTAGTCTACGTGTTTTAAAACTTTACAGTATTCGTAATGTGCGGTGAATGCAGTTGCGAATAAACAAATCGATTTCTGTGTAAATTGAATCGATTGTGCGTTTCAGAATGTAGGTCAAACATTTCAGCTTTTGTTTGACTCTTTGTTGATATTGGTTGGATTGTATTGCCACTTTCTGGCTCGAATTGTTTCCATTTGGCCTACTACTATCCATACTATATCTATAGGTATAGCTGGCCCTTTCATGAAACACAACCATTTCATGAAATGGTCGAACACTTCATGAAATTATCAATTCTAAGATCTGGCTACGACCTGCGAGGTGTGGCAATGAGTCGTCTGATGCCGAAATATCGTTTTTCAGAATTTTTGGTCCGTTTGTCTGATTGTCGGGATTTTATGTTCCGGCGGGGTAATTGCGTAACATAAATGAGAATTGATCGCAATGGGTTTCAGGTTGAGCAGACGAATTTTTCAAACCTATGAAGCAGTGGATTAGCAATATTTTTCAAAACTCGGATTGTGATTTACAGCTCATTATGACGATGATTTAGATTATAATAATTTAGAAAGTTAGTGGTAATTTGTTCATATTTGTGGCGGCATCTATATTGCCACATGCGAACTACGCATCAAATACCTGACGTCACATAAATACTGCATCGCGCTAACAATCATCGGCAGAATTTTTAGTCACCGTCCAAATTTTTTCTAGACATTCCAACTCCATTAAAAAAAAAAAATTGATACCTACGAAAAATTTTCATATTAAATCATTTTCTCGAAAGAATTAAGGCTCGTGCAGACCAGCGCGTCGCACTGTCGCGCCGCGCTAGTCTGTACGAAGCTTTATCCGCTCTGCGTGGTATATAATAACTTTGTGATGTGATATCTCAATATTTTTGTATGGAGTGATTCAATACTAAAAGAAAAAACACGTATTCAATGATTTTCGACAAAGATTAATATATCAAAATTTGGACGGTGACGAAAAATTCAGCCTGTATAATTATATAACTTTCCGACATCAATCGTCGGGCCGTTTCCCGGTACACACGACACCCGTCTGGTCGGAGGATCCTCCCTTTTCTATAGAGGATGAGTGAACTTTACACCCAGTTCCTCATACCTCTAAACATTCATTCACGCTCTCTCTTACACAGCCTCAATCGCTGGGTCTAGTAGCGTGAAAGAATAAGCATTAAGCAAGGATTTTTGAAAATTCATCTCTTAATGGAGTTTTATAGGTTGTAAAACTTATATGGAAGTTCGTCATTTTTGCGTATGGAAAATCCCATCCGTACAACTTGTATAAATATAAGTCTTAGCTCCTTATTCACCTCATACAATACTTTTACATAAAAGTCGATTATCTGATCGCTTAATCGATTTTCAATACTTAACGATTGTATAATAATCGCATACATAATTTGTAATTCTCTGCTCACTCATGGGCTTGCATGTTAGATATGTTCAGTGTAAATAAATTAAATTACCTATCAATCGTAACATGTTAGCATAATAATGATAGATAGTGGGCTGACACGCGATTGACAGCACAAAATAGAGGGGAAGAAGGTTCAATACGCATAAACACGCGAAACGGGACCAAACATCAATAAGGAAATAACTGCGAAGAAACACTATTGAGGGTCTTGGTAGTTACTGTGACAAACTTAGGAAATGCCCATACATAAACATACATAATTATGGTGGTATTTGATGTAGACCGTAACTGTGAGGAGACACTATCGAGGCCATTGGTAGTTTACTGTGACAAACTTAGGACATGCCCATACGAGTACATAACCTAGGATTGCTTGAAAAGCATGATAGACTAACAGAGATTACAGAGCCAGTTATTTTGCTCGCCGACACCGGATTCACAGGGCATTTCTTTACAAAACGTGGTAACTTGTCGAGTGAATGTGTCATGGTTTTGCTTAAATCTTCCGTACATTTTAACGAAAGCTACGCAATGCAAGAAAGAAGATGGCCAGTTTTTTGCCAGATGTCAAGCACCACTCGTGGTATTTGTGAGAATGAAACCACCTCCACCATTTGTGAGATAAAACTTCTGCATTCTATCTGTGTGTTGTCTTTACGGTCTATTAGTAACGATTGTGATGTACTCAAACTTATTGTTTGTATCATAAATATTGAATTTATTGAGCTTTAGATAAACGTTTAGTTCGAATTGATTTGTAGTGATATAATTATGTGCAAGAATGATATTATAATTATTCATAACTTTGATTGCTATAGCTTTTCTTGCTTCCGTGTTAGTCTGGTTAAAAACCGAAATATTTGCTTTCAATTATTCTTTTTCTCTTGCTCTTGATTATCAATGACACTGCCACTATTAGTCCTTATTGTTTATCTTATAAACAGAAACCATTTGTAGTAACGATTAAAAATCTTTAAAATCGTAAGCAAATAGCATCTGCTTTATATACAACTAACTGAAGGACAACTTCCTAGTTCTTTTTCTTATATTGGAAGTAAATTCTTGTTTATTTTTCTGTCTATGTCTATCAATAACCAAAACTCGCCATTTTATGATGTCACTCCTAGCATCTCTTCTTCCAGTTAAAAATACAATCCTAATATCTAATTCCAACCAGCTAACCACAGTCAATCAGCCATATTGCGTCATGAACGCGTGTCTCGTCCCATTTTGAACAATTTGTGTCAATTGTCTCCAGCGTACGGCCTGCAATCAATTCGCAAATTGATACCAGCTTTGTTTTGTTGATTGTACCGACTAAAACATCTGGGTTTATGACATTACGCACGTGATTTTGTTTAGAGTTAGCGATGACTAGTAACTACTTAATTTGATGCGTTCATTAAGTCCGGAAACAGTGAAGGAAAACATCGCGAGGAAACCGACATGCATGTCCATGTCCTAGAGACAAACATTCAAAAACATGTGACATCCGTCAACCCGCTCTGGGCCCGCTCCCACTCACAGTGAGATAACATGGGTCCCAGAAGTGAGAACGCTGTGCTGATTATCACGTAGGTGTAATAAGTCTTCTTTCGATAGGTCGTGGGGTACAAAGGGTAAGACAGTTTGTGGGTCATATTTTGCTTGAGGTCCTACAATAACTCGATGTTTGATTAGTCCATGATTTAAGATTTCCCTCTTACTCATTTTGCCTCAGCAAGAGCTATTACCTTGTGTCAATGCTCTGTTAACTTTAGTTTAGAACGACTCGTCTTAAACTGGCACATCATTTTTGTATTATATATTTCTCAGTTCTTTATACTCATCCTTTTGTCCTTATCTCAATTTGGGGTTGTATTCTTCCATCCATTAGCCGTCATCTCATGATTCACTTCCATTTTATCCGTCGTCTTTCAGATTCCACAAATACAAATTCCGAGGTATTCCACTCAGAGCACTGATTTCAACAACACTTGCCGGATCCGCACCTGAGCATTTCCACTGAAACAAAATTTTGATAAGTGCGGTTCGGTGGAACATTTTATATATATTCATTTGTTTTTCAATCAAAAGTTAACAAATAACCCGGACGTATCGGTATCTTAAGTCTTACATCCGTGGGTATCTGCAAAACAATGCGCACAACGGTATTAACCACAATTAAAGGTTCCCACGAAACGTCTTCAGTAATTACGTGAAACGCCGCATTAGTGGTCTGGTTGTTTTTTGAGTTTGTTATAAAATACTGGTACGAGTATGTACGAGTATACAGCTAAGTTACGAAACAAGCACTTTTATCGAAGATACTCCTACAAGAATTGCATAACATTCATCATGTCTTTCTTGCAAACTTATTCAAAGAGAGCTTCAATGAATAAAACGAAAAATTGTTTTTAAGGTAACAGAGTAGTTAGGTACTCTGTTGCTCATCCTGTTGACGTTGTCTTATAGTTCCCTTTTGAAACACTAGAGTTTGAATGTAATTTCCTATTGTTTGCTGCAAATGTTTTTAAATTCATTAACGCTTAGAAACCCTTTCGAAAGAAGTTCTCATAAGTAGCTCCTTGTTGATCCGGGTATTGTAACTTTATCAGCATGATTAGTATGACCACAAGAGAAAGAAACAAAAGCAAAGTCGATGGAAGAATAGACAAAATGACAGATTGTGATTAATTATCTGTCATTTTGTCTATTTTTCCGTCGACAAAACCCGTTTCTATGGTCGTCACGCTACACGTGCTGATACGATGATGACTCAACTCAATAAAGTGAAGTGATCCTGATTCTAAACAATCGCTGTCTCCATAAATATCCACAAACCATCCATACATTACATATTTAAATATAAACCCAGCAATAACAATAAACAAAATTATCAACAGTCTCCAAAGCGAAGACAAACAGTTCTGTCCTCAATACCGTGACCGATGTCCGGACTTGCGGTCAACCGTCAAGGAGCCTCGAAACCGATCCGTCAGACTTTGATATAGACCTAGATAATGCACCTTGGGAAGTAGGGCCTGAAGTTAGAACTTGAATCAAAGTTGCCAACTTTGACTTTAGCAAAGGTTAGGGGTGCTTTCGGGTCGGCACATTCGGCGGTATTTATTGAATAACAAAGGCGACCTGAAACAGTTAATAAACGTATCCAGCTTTCATTTGGCTCGTGCCGATCGGCAAACTGTTCATCGACATCTACAATATATAATAAAGAGAGATACCTACATCGTTTCTTAACAGAAAGTATTTGGGCCAAAATCAAATCGTAATATGGGACATTTTCATCCGGCAGCTCGGTGTGCCTTCTGGCATAGGCCTCCTGCAACTGTATCCATTGTGCTCTGCCCTCTGGATCTGTCCCCGGATTAGACGGATATCGTTTTCCCATCTGCACTATTTGATTAAGCTATATTCGGGTCGGCTGGGCACATGTCGAGCTAGGCCGTTCGTACGGCGCTTTGCAGAACATATTCCATTTTGCCACTTGAGTTGAAGGATGACTTTTCAAGGCTTCCTTGCTGGCTTGTGACCAATGCTGCATCGCGTTTCAGCGACTGTGTTCGTTCTCGATAGCTAACCGATGGTCAGCCGGTTCATTTTTGTTAATATCTCACTTGGGTGAAATAAACTGCAAGTGAGCTGAGAGTTTGACTAGGTACAGTCATTGCATTACTCCCTCGTACTGCAACCGTATTACGTAATACTATTGGTGAATTTTTACAGAACGAAAATTTATTTTGCGGTTATTTGTGGTCGAGTACTTAGACGAATTTTTCGAACATAAAGCAGTTGCTTTTGATGCTCAAAAGACAAACGATTATTATATTATTATTATACTAATTTAGATTGTACTTATCGGTCATCAGAACAAAGATAATCAGAACTATACTGTTTGCAAAAGATACTATAGTGTTTTTTTCGTCGGAATTTATAAAGCTAGCAACGAACTCCATAGCATTCCAAAATGGAAATGCAGTTCCCTTGGAATCTGGTGCCGGTCTAAACTCGCACCTGTTTCTGTAACCTGATTTTTCTTCTTCTTTATAAACAAACTTAGGCACTGATCTGTTTGTCTCGTTTGACTTTGATAAAAGCTAGCCACTACCTTGGGAGTTAAGTAACTTTGTAAGTTACGGGACTTAGCTAACTTGAAAACTTTCCAAACAACTTAGATTGACATCTGCAAGGATTAACTTACGTGTTTATTTTTTCCCAAAGTTACGGAAAATCAAAAAGGAGGATTACGATTTTGACAGGTATGTATGTATGTATGTTTATCTGTTCCCTCATAACTTCTAATCTCTTCATCATAATTTGAGGACATAACACATGAACAAAAAAAAGATGCCATGTTTGGTTTCAAATAAAAGGGCTTGTAACCTAGCACATTTCAAACAAATATATATTATAACCCCAAAATAATTTAAATAAAAATAAAAGTTATTAAACTAAAACCCAACTTCGACAAAAAAGGTATAAAGAAGATATCACAGACAAAAAAATAAAAAATCCGGAGTCACACGTAATCTGTTCGATTTATGGGGCTAACGTGTGTCTCCGGATTTTTAATTTGTCTATCTGTAATGTCTTGTTTATTTAGATGACTTTTTTTGTCGTACTTGGGTTTTAGTTTTTAAACTATCAGTGAGGTCGAAGTCTTACAAGGAGTTATAAAAAGGTGAAAGACCTTTTGAAACCACTTCAACTTTTCGCAATTAAATATTAACCGCTGTTCCATACGTTTTGGTTGAATAGGCGTTGATGAGTCTGTAGAACGCTTGATTGCATTTTATACTAATCTTCTAATAAATGGTGAGTTCCTCTCATACTTTACTCCTCATTCTTCTCATACAATAGGTATTCACATTAGTTGGATCTATACTTATTTAAATATATATTACACTGTTTTATAATAATACCAGCCTATTACTGTCCCACTGCAGGGCAAAGAGAAGAGGTCTCATACACAGAAGGCACGAGCATTGATCACCACGCTTGCTCAAGACGGGTTGGTGATTTCAGACTTACCTATTATAAGTTTAGCTATTCACAATCGTTCGATAAGCTTGAACCGAACATCAATCAATGTTATCAAAGGACTGGCTATTCACAAACCCAAAACCTGAAAATTTTGTCAGTTTAAATCAAATAGACGACCGCCTTTCTTCCGACAGCTCTTTGCTGTCGGGGGAAAGGCAAATCAGTAATTGAAAATGTGTCATTTTCGATACGACAACCTGTCGATTGCTGTGAACAGCTATGCTGGTTTCCTCACGATGTTTTCCTTCACCGAGTTAATGATGTCCAAGATAAACTTAGAAAGTACGTTCTTGTATTCCCAATATTGCCCAACATGTCTTTGCAGACAGAACTTGGCTTCAGATATTGAACTTAATGTACTGAATGTACTCCATTGTGTACTGTTTGTTGCTTTATGCTGGCTTGGCAACAACTCCGCCGCCATAAATTACAAATAAATACAAGATGTGTGTTGTAATTGTAACTTGTCCTTTACGCTGTGCTTTGCTTCCACCTGATAGGAATTACTTACGTGTTTACCTAATGTACAGGAGTAGGTATATGGCTAATATTGCAGGGTCCGGATAGCGGTATATTTTTTCGAATCGGTTTGTTTTAAAAACCAAAGAAACGATTTGTTTCTGATACGTTCGGACGGAACGTTATTAAAACGTTTTTGAAGAACAACATATAAATCGTTCTCGGATAATAAAACGTTTTTAACCATTTTAGGGTTGATTGATAGGAAACTCCCAACACAATCCTAATCAATACAAGCGGCAAGCACATTGGAATCAATGATGTAATGAAATGAAGATAAGGTACAATGTAACTAAGTCGGCGCACGCCCCGTGCGCGGCTGTGTCCTGCGGAATAAGCCGGTTTAACGCCGGCGTCGCGTCGCGCTAGTCTGAACGAGGCTAAACTCATTTCGTTTTCGTTCCGAAAAAAAAAATTAGTAACCCGTACTGATTGTACAGACGCCAGCACGTCAACTTCTACAATATGTAAATTTTTCTTTAATATATTTTCAACTTTATTAATGAACCATAAGGTTCAAAGCCGATTGGGAAAATTTTACAGTTTCTGGTAGGTTGATGTCATTGTGCTGGCGTCTGTACAAAGAACTGTTAGAAACGTTTTAAAAACGTTATTTTAATTATAACGTTTCCGAGCCCTGTAATATTGGAAGTTATTTTCTATTTGTTAGGATCACAGCAGGTGGCGTTCTGTAGTTTCTGCCTTACCCCCGTGTCAAGAAGGCGCGAGTTATGTATTGTGTACGTGTGAAAAACATGAAAATAAGTTACAATACGATTAAATTCTGACTCGAATACTATTTAGTTCTAGTTCTGTCCTTACCTAGCGTAAGTCCTATTTTTTCATAGAATTTATGCGTGCTTTTAAGGGCAATGAATCCATTAGTTTAGCAGGTGGACATAGTTTATTTCTCCATAATTAAAAGCACCACGTTTCCTGTCACTATCTATAGTCAAGATAAACTTGTTCTTTTTACATACAAAAGACACGCGAAGCTCGCAAATGGCTCAGCTTTGAAAAGTAAATGTTACGTCAATATGTAAATAGATCTTCAATACCTATGTCAATAATAAAGGCTAACATTCGAATATCGAAAACGGATCTCTGGCGCTAAACTGCACCCACGCGACATTTTATTTGTTTTATGTGGGTAGTTTGAATTTTGAACGTGAGGTTTAAATATAAACTTACATTAGGTCAGTCGTGCGTTGGCGTTTAACACACCCATACGTCTTTATATGGTTGAGAGTCGATTGTATTTATGGATAAAGATAATAATTTTAATGGACTTTTATTGAGCGGATTTTCGTAAATGGAGCTTGTTATTTCTGTTAGAGCCTTTTCTGAGGTTTTTGATGATCTTTCGAAAGATTAATTTTGTTTTGAGTTCGTTCACCGTATTCCAATTCATCACATGAGAAATCGTTTTTTTTTTAAAGTCGACAGTTTCGCTACATCTGCGATACATTTCAAAATGAAGCTAAACACACAAAGAATGACGGTAGCCGTTTTAAATAATTGCGTTATTGTTCTTGGCAGCGTATAGGTCTACGATACATCGCGATATGACCAAACATGTCTGTATCCATCTCCTATAAAGCAATTCTTAATTACAAATTAAACCCCATCATAAGGCGTGTTAAATGAAATATTTCACATCTTAACAAAAACACTAAAGAATTTGATCGTTCTCTGTCCTTGTACAAAACGTGCTAGCACGCGTGTCTTATTGAGAACACACCGTGACCGGGACACGGGATGAGAAAAAACGTTGCTTGTGTGGTGCAAGACTTGAGATGAAAGCGTGATAATCTGATTTGATACAGAATCGTGATTTTGATACAGACACAGATAAATTGCTAGGTAAAAAGGGTCGAGTTATGTTTTGGAAGATTCGAATGGTGAAGCTAGCGAAAATGATAACATTAATACTAGTTAAGTCAGTTTTTTATATTAATCATTGCCCCATTATGAATTTCTCCTGTATCGTGGGTGCGTTTACAAACGTTTAAACTCACCTGCACAAACAGCCAGACCCGGAACAACTACTTGTAGGTCATACAAATATTTGTTGCGTGCGGGAATCGAAAACGCGACACGCAGCGCAGCAGTCAATCGCCAACCATGTCGTCTAAACACGCAGGGAGCATGCAGATCAATCAATTATAAACAATGATTCCGGTGCACCATTGCTCTTACATCTGCACGCTTAGGATGACCACAATAGAAACGGGTTTTGTCGACGGAAGAATAGACAAAATGAAAGATTGTGATTGTTTATCTGTCATTTTGTCTATTGTTCCGTAGAAAACCCGTTTCTATGGTTGTCACGCTACGCTAAAAAACAGTTACAGTTAAGAAATGAAAGGAAACATTAAAATCGGTGTGAGCGACCTTCCGTGTCAATATCGCAGCGATTTCAACAACATGCTTCTTATTCATTACCAACGGAATAATAAACATACAGCTGATCACATTAACGTCATTTCGAAATCTTCATGACAATAACATTGTTTCAAGGTGACTGCTATTGAACCAATTGTTACAAATTTCTTAAACTGATTGATTTGTCTGTCTGTCGCATGGTATATTTATAGTTAAAGGACGTATATATTACGGATGCTGGAATACTAGACTCTTGATATTGTTTTTGTGTCTATTTTTATAATAATGACAAGCCTATTATTCTCCCACTGCAGGGCAAGCCTCTTCTCATACAGAGAAGGTACGAGCATTGATCACCAGTTCACCACGCTTGCTCAAGACGGGTTGACGATTTCAGACTTATATTAACTATATAAGTTTAGGTTTCCTCACGATGTTTACCTTCGCTGATGTCAGTAGTGTGTCTATTTGAATACAATCAGTTTAATTGTTAACACTGTCACTGGCTATGAGCCAAGTTCTCCTTTTTACAATAATCTTAAAAAGGAGAACTAACTGACTAACTTTGCTAACACTTGCATGGTCTGTGGTTAGATTGCAATATGTATACTTTTGACAGTTGCTAGCAGTAGTCAAGCACATACATCTTCTGGGCACGTTCGTTTCATCATAGATCTCATCCATTGCTTTCCATCATGCGATATCGGGGTCAAGACCTGGCCCAACCTATAATAAAAATAAAAAAAATACAAAAAGGTCTTTATTTGTAAAAATATTGTGCTGGTTAAAATCCTTTTAGTGCAGAAATATCTTTTATAAAAGCTAGCAGTGTTCTTTCTATTTCGCTTTTCTTTTCTTCGATTTTCGTTCTTTCGACTTTTTGTCGTCCAAATATAGCTGTGTTAATATACAATTATTTACTTGAGAATAGTTTGACAGTAAACTGTTTATCGTCTAGTTACCTACTCACGCCTACGCTATCTTCACCTACGGATATTGTGTCGTCATCCTCCTTTGTGCAAGCACGAACTCTCTGCTATGAACTTACTCCTCTCGAGCAACGTGGGCCATGTAACAGTTATGGAGTATACTTCCATAAAGTAGTTTCCATTCTCATATCCTTAATTATCTTTATGCAGCAGAATACTTTCCAATTCAAATCCTGTTTCTACTGTTTCAATAAAGTTAAAAAACTAGCAATGCAAAATTCGCTAACTGTTTGCATGTTTTATTTAACCTTCTCGCGGGAGAACTTTCAAAGTCAAACTTTTTAAACTTGCACCAACCACTAGCTCCGCTCCAATGCACCAGATAGAACACAATTCTGTTACGCTACAGATAGCGCAAGAAACAACCGAGCACCTTACCATCCAGCTTAACCTTTAACGCCAAGTAATACAGCTTATATTGAAGCAACTCATTTCCTAAGCCTAACTTTGTCGATCTCATAGTAATAACCACAGCATTAGCATCTGGTTTGAGTCTTAAAGCTTTACTTTAAAGCCTATATTCGTTTACCACATCTTCAGTTCTAAGTTTGTCGATGTCATCCATTGTTAATCCAGGAAAAGGTGGTTTTCCGAACTCCTTTGTGAATTAGTTTCCAGTGCTGCGGAAACCTTTGTTTGGTTCGATTAAGTTGGGCAAAAAGCTACTGCTTTTGAACTTTCGTTCCGTATTGAAGGGACTGATAAGTTGGAATGTTTATGCTCTGATTGCGGTAGAATTGAAAAAAAAACCTGACAAGAGGACTTTTTCTTGTTCTAGAGCTTGATTAATTCTTGCTTTTTATAAAAGTAATAGGAACAAGATTCAGTGTTGACTTCCAAAAACTATTAATGATTGCCAAATGGCTTATACTATTGGTTATTAATGTGATAGCATATCTGTTTTGTGCTAGGACTTTATAAGGAATCTTGTCGTGTGAAAACTTTGCGAATCCAATAGCATTTTTTATTGAACCAAACTTGATTAAGTATTAATACTTTTAAAAGTGCCTGCTATCTGATTCAGGATATTGTGTCTGGCCATTCGCCTTCCTAATTTAATTTATTATGCACTTATTTATATCTCCTGCGAATAAACGATTACTATTTCTAATCTTTAAAACGGTAGGCCTTGTATTACCTTTTTTTTTTTTCATGGAAATGAACACGTCATTACTTTGTTAATCTTATTGGATTTCTATTGGATTTCGATTACGTAGTTTCACCCCGTCTTTATGAAATGCGTCATAAGAGTTTCCAAGGCAATTTTATTCTTGATGAGTCACTGTCATTGCCAATATTATTGCTATCAATAAGTATTTTCACGCTAATTCTTTGGTATAAAATATTTATTTACTGTTGATTCATCCATCCACAGAATATTAACATTTTTGTCCAATGTAGATTCAATTTTAAGACAAATAAAAAAATTCTGGCAAAGATACACTACCAATTGATCAATCTTTTCTAAAAATGCTTTCTTAAAGTAGGTACTCTGTACCTGTAGTTATTGTAGTATGTTTGATAATATCATTGTTTTCGGAGACGGATTATTGCGACAGGCATGGATCGATTGTCAAGGCATTTCTTGGGAAAATCCTATCTCCAGTAGAATACGGTTCTGGTGTACAATAAAGTATATTCTATGATTCTATATATTTACTAATAGGTACTGGTATAAGTTGATTTTAGATAGTGACAAGCCCTGTGTCCGATAGGATTTCACATGGGCAAAAATAATGATCTTCTATACAATCTTTCATCCCCTATTTACCCTCTTGCTTCCTTAGTGCTCACCTTCGTTATATAATACCAAGCTTCTACGAGTACTAGACCCACCGGTTTTTGCTGTGCGTTGTCTGTCATTGGGTGAGCTAGTGAGTCTTTTTCTTCTTTTTCGTGTGGATAGTGACTAACCACACGAAAATGGAGAGGTTGTTAGTGAGTGAGTGAATGAATGCTTGAATGACTGAATGAATTAATGTAATAACTTTATTAACTAGAAGATTGGTTAACTTTTCTTGCATGTTCTTGTCAAAATCAACAGAATGCTTGCATTTTTCTCCTATTTCAGCTGTACATTTATTATCTGATCGTCTTAACGCAGCTCTAAACAGCTTATCGATACATCGATCGGTATGGTGACCAATAAATCCATGTACATCTCATAATTGAAAGTGGTCGCAGCTCATTAAATCTCACTTTCATACGCGTGCTCTATTTAACATCAGTCTAATTAGTGATTATGATTTAATCATTGTTTATGACTGCCAGTTTAATTACAAGGTTTCGTGCTCCAATTATTTGCGAATATGCAGTCAGTAGCCTCTTCTAATGACGAGACAACGCCTGCTCCATAAAGCATAATCAGCGTATAACGTTCTATTTCTGGAGCACAAGCCTCCAGCAAGGAAGGAAGGGACTTGAAGCTGTGTCAAACGCCAGACTATGTAACCAAAGGAAACCCACATAGGTTCAAGACGTAATTGCGGTAAAAATCCTTGACCATATCCACTTAAACAAGACCTTCCTGCCTCTAATAACCAGTTCTCGCAAAAACTGACCAACTTTTAGCCGACAGGACAGGAAGCAGATCAAATTCTGTTTTTTATCTCCTCATAATACATCGATGTGGCAGTAATAGCGTCACAATTATACGCCGGATGTGCGTACACGCAGGAAGACGGCAATCTCGCTGGTCGCCCCCATTGGATGACAATTAGTCGTGCACTGACATGGTGACATTAGGGCCGTTTGCGAGAGATTTCGCTTATTTGCGGTATTGTTGTATCTGTCTGTAGAGTTTGGTAGAATTATGCTTGCATGATACGAACACGACACATCGTGGCCATTTTTTTTTTTGTGACTTCGCAGTCCGACGGTCACACCACTAGGCTATCACTGCTATTACTCTGTTTCACTGCGACATCATAATGACGAATTTGTCAAAAGCTTAGCTCATAATTTCCTAGACGAGGAATAGACGTAATATTGTTTCTCCAGTTTGAAACTTAGAATGGGTGATCAGAGACAGTTTGGGGGCTGTTTTTGTCAAGACCTGAGAAAGTAGGAAGGTGGGAACAGCTAGATAATAGTCCAAAAGAAAATTATGACACGTCATACGGACTTCTGGCTGCATTATAATACTGTTACGTAAGTTATGTTGGTGCGTAATTTGTGCGGGATAAACAAATTCTTTCACGTCTCAGTCACAAAATACGTAGTAGTACAACCTCAGCTGACGTCTGTAATCCAAATATGAAATCAACGGTATTTGGATTTAAAAACGAATCCTCAGCACCAGGATACTGGGGCCTTATTATGAAGTATTAATGCCATCATTATTTCACTGCGAAAAAAGGATGGTGCTAGCGGCCTTATATAGCTCCGTCTCTCACTCACACTGGAATAATGGTGGCATTAATACGTCATAATACGGCCCCTGATACTGCTACCCACTAGCGAAATATGCCTGGTATTTATGTCTAGCCAATTTGTTGCCATTGCACCAACTTCTTCTAAGAACTCTATAACAAAGATTGACTGATCTGTGAAGATAAGTTCACTCAAGCAAAACTGACACATTCCTCTCCTGCGTTGGTGATTAAAAGCAGGAAGCTGACAATCCTCTGCTCCCATTGACCGGCAATTAAAGAACGTTGACGTGTAATGAGCTTGCAAGTCACACGGTTCAAGGGGCGTTGTACTAAGGATGTGTATAATGAGCTCAAGCAGCTTGAAGTACTAGGCTGGCAGAAGTTGAAAGAGCATAATTAGGTAGCTCGGTGTGATGATTTTTTTTACTTGCTTCTTTAGACGGTTATTTTTGTGTGATTTGAGCAGTTTTTATTGCAATTAGCTATTTACTTTAATGAACACTAAATCTGGTTAGCCATTGTAAATGGTGTCAGTAGTATTCTCCTGTTTGAGCAGTTAAGAACAGTTCCAAATCTTACTATAATAATATTATAAATGCGAAAGTGAGTTTGTTTGTTTGTTATGCTTTCACGCTTAAAGACCAGGACCTGGGTTAGGACATAGGATACTTTTTCTCCCGATATTCCCATGGGATCGAGGCTCTAACTGTGGCTTTGTTCTAAAAGTGCAGGTTCAAAAACTGTCTTGCAAGTATCAACAATGTCTGCCACAAATGTTCGGTCGTGTACATGAGTTAGACGTGTTTTTTTTGCTTCGATTTGACTTGGATTCTATAAACAACTTCCATTGTAATGAAAATCTATAATAATATTATAAAGAGGTCACATTTTTGTGAGTTTGTATGTAGGAGGTAATCTTCAGAACTACTGAATCCGATAAATTCTTTCACTAATGGGAAGATACCGTATTGCTACGCGTCATAGAATATATTTTATGTTAAAACAAGAATTTCACAATTTTCGAAGTCAAAGTCAAATCATTTATTTAAAATAGGCCCACTTTTGAACGTCAAAATTTACAACAACAAAAAAAAAATCGGGTCACCCTTTCCCTTCCAAAAGATAGTTTTCGCATGGAGAAGAATGGGCAAGAAACTACACCGTTACTCTTTTAAAATGTTTTACAATATTTTGTATAGGTACATTAGTTATTAGATTAATCAATCAAGGTTACTTAAACATATGGTTATACAACAAGCTTGCTACCTATATTGGATGACAATTGAATACCTCAGTTGTTTACTACTTCAACAATAGCGAGGCGTCAGGTTCACTGACGTTAGAAGCCATCACAGGAATCTGTCGACGTCTCCAACTTGTGGGAAGACGAAGCTGTAGTTAATGTTTGACGTTGCCTCTCTTTCGACCGCGTAACTCTTATATCTTCTGACTACGTTACCCCCACTGAATTCTGACCTATCTGAGGCCCTAGTGTGAGTTTTCTTTAACTATCTCGACTTTACACATCGACCGCGTTCGGCGCTCCGATTGGTAGCCGGCCGGCCTTCACCAGTGAAGGAATCGGAGCGCCAAGAAAAAATTCTTATTAAAAGTTAAATTTTTTGAATTTTTTAATATTTATTCCAAGAACTTTTTGATTCATCCTCGTATATTATAGGTAGACAAACATCCATCAAGATTTTGATGAATGTATTTTTTGCACGGACTTGCCCGAAATTGTTTAGAACTTTTAAGATAACAGGTGCGCTTGAAGATCGCCGATACAATAGAAATCGCGTTTCAAACTTATACTTTATGACTTTGCTTAAGAGTTTGTTGAGCCCCAGCTTAAGGCGACGATAACCGACTTTTAATGATTTGATACTGAAGGTCACGTCTAAACGAGTAATGTTAAAAAATATAATTTAAATTAGAGCATTTTCTTAATAATGTATTAATATTTTAGATTATGATTAAATTATTTCATTTGTAAAGTATATTATTTAGTTTATATAATAAAATTAATTTGTAAAGTTATGTCTAATGCGGATAAAAAACCGAGAATCACGCAAAAACTATCAAGCGTATTTTTCTGAAACTTTCACAATTTTAAAGATAATTTAATTATTGATCTTTTATTACCTATACGTGTTTTTTTTTAAATACATTTTGGTTTAAGTATAATAAATTAATAATGCGTCAAATTGGGGACAGCGATCCTTGATGGGCGAGTCCTATTACTGGCTGGACGTACAACGCGTTGCCTGAGCTCAGTACAGAACACGCAAGGTCACTGGCATTTATCTGCGTCTTAAACACTATAAAGAGGCGAAGCGTGAGAGGTTTTGGGGTTGCCTTTAGTAACTATGACGTTCAGACACGAGTGCAAACTTTAAGCAAAGCCGGCCGTAGAGAGAACCGTTCTTGACATCTGTCAATTTCATAACAAATATGTTTTTTTTTCTCTCTTTTCTTTTCTTTTTTGTTTTGCATTATTACTCTCGATGGCGGAACTGTAAATACGTCGATTTTCGACTTGACCTGACTTTTGAACTGATAAGCTGCAACCTCTAAGTCCCAAGGTCCAATCTCTAGTAAACAAATACTTAGTAAAAAAACAATCGCAAAACATTGTAATCTGTAAGTTTTGCGCCTCTGCGCTTATCTCTCGTTGCCACATCGACTTCCGCCATTGATGTTCCGAATGTCCCTGTTGGCTGTTGCGATAACATACTTGCAACATTATTATGTTTTATTGCAGCAGTCACTGCTTTGTGTAAAATACTGATGATATATATACAGCTGCACATGACAGGGAGAGAATCAATCAGAAGTTATTTGAGTTCAGAGAAGTTCATGCTGTGGTAAGAATGCCAGTTCGCAAGGTGGTAGATGCGGGGCTACTGACTGCTTAGGACGCTGATGCTGATGCTAGATGAAACGCTTTGGAGTTGAGCTGCCGGGGCACGGCAGCTCAACTCCAAAGCGTTTCATCTGCCTAGCCTTTTCCCAAAAATGTTGGGGTCGGCTTCCAGTCTAACCGGATGCAGCTGAATACCAGCATTTTACGTGGAGTGACTGCCTATCTGACCTCCACAACCCAGTTACTAGGTAACACGATACTAACCTTAACGACTCTCAAAGATCTATGAATGTCAGCTGGGACCAACACTTATAGTGCTTTCCGAGACACGGAGGAGTCTCGGTATGTAAAGGATGGTCACCCATTCACGGACTGTCCTCGGTAAGCGTAGCTTAACCTTTGATCGATCCGTGTGGCTGTTTTTACATAGCCACGAGCTTCTCAACTCCAAAGCGTTTATTTTAATTAAAACATTCAGGCTTTTTGGAATTGTCCAGCATTGCGTAATACACGATCAACCATCCATAGCTTCATAATTAAAATAAAAAAAACTGCTCTACAACGTAAATAACGCAATGAATGTTGTCGTACTGTCAAAATGAAACAGATCAGTCTTAAATCATTTATGAAAATGTGTTACGTTAGATAGCTGGTCTGTTTGTCTGAAAGTTAAAGCTAGTCAAAGGATTAATCTGAATTCAGATCATCTGCAGCTAGCATATTTTTTACCACATCTGTTCAAAGAGAGCTAGTTTATTCTTCGTAAACAGGGACTAAAATGGCTCTTTGATCCCTGGGGACTAAAAGTGATTTGTATTTGGAGTGTGGATATTATTAGTAAAAGTTCCAATCACCAAAGATATCTATCACGAACATTGTATGAATAAGTAATAGGCTGGCAAGACAGAGAAAGTGTGAATTCGGTCAAAATGAAAATACAAGATGGCGGCTGCGTAAATTTTCAAATTTTTCATTGGTGTCGTTTTCATAGTTTTAGAGGGTGCTAGAGCCAATAGTGAGGTCAAAATGTAAATCCAAGATGGCGGCTCAGAAAATTTTGTTTTTGTTTTAAATCTTACAAAATTCTAAATTCTACAGTCATTTATCAAAAGTCAGTTATTTTACGTGAGAAGGAACTTCGTTCCGGACTGGGGTCGGACCGCACACGATTTTTTTCTCACAGAGGGTGATAAAAAGTAGTGTGTTCACCTCGGGAGCAACACTATTTTAAGCTCGAGTGACTGCAGTGACGTACTTTGAATCCCTCGCTGCGCCCAGCACTGGATTCAAAGAAACACTCTTGCCTTAAAAATAGTTGCTTGCTCCCTGGGCAAACAATCTACTTATATTTCCATCTTGGTCGTTTTCTGCCCCTTTTGATGCTCCTAGAGTTATTTCACTTTTATCTTCGTAACCTAGGAATTTCAAACATAATATTTGAACAATTTACTATCAGTGACCGGGTAAACGGTGGCCGACTTGCGTTATCATCAGTAAACGAATAATTAGTTATCTACCATATTTGTTTTAACACTAATTGCTTGACTCCTTGTAATGTTTTCGGTAATATCCTCATAAGGATTCTTAAGATAATTTGTTAGTTCATTAACCTTGTTACAATGATTGATAAGGAGATAAATATGTAAGGAGCGTATTGCAGTCAAAATTATTGCTGTATTGTTTCTAGTTTATTTATTTACAGTACGGGGCCTAGTGGTAACGGGCCCGACTTACGAGTTGTAGGTCGTGGGTTCGAACCCCGGCTGGGGGTTTACTTTGTGTGTAAATAATTGCATCACCACTGCTCTCAAAACGGTGAAGGGAAACGCGAGGAAATCGGCATATAGGTACTGGAACCAAAAATTCGAAGACATGTGACATCTATCAACCCGCACTGGGCCCGCGTGGTGGATTATAGTCCACTTCCTCTCACAGCGATGAGGCCTGTTTCTCAGTGTGTTTTGCAGTGGGATGATTATAGGCTGATTATGCATGTGCCGATGGGATTTCCCTTATAGGACACCACAACATGCACGATAAAGTTGACAACTAAAATGTTTAAACTATTAACAACAGTTTCAAATTGATCATCTTTTGTCTCTCTAAAGGTGTAATAAAAGACGTCCTAATTATGCCGGACAGATTAGTACCTAGTTCTTAGCGAATTAGATAGTACGGGGAAGTCCTAGTAAGAACCATACCAATTATACCGCCAAGCTGTGTTACCGTGTTTTTTTTTTGAGATGGGGCAGTAAGGGCCGTTGTAGTTTCATGAAAACGGCCGGGAGACTGTCTTACTTTTTAAGACATTTTGACCTAGTTACAGATTTTGAAAAAAATTACAGTCTGCAAGAAAATGGGCTTTTTTGATGCAAATCGATCCTATTTCTTAAAAGTATCAAAACATGATATTGGAGCAACAGGTTTGAATACTAGAAACATCAAAAAGTCACAAATCTTTTTCCATACTTTTATGCATCCTACAGGGTGACTTGTAATTTGACGTATTCCTTCTAGGACGTGATAGTGTGACCCATTTGCAACAATTAAGCACGCCATAAAGCCTAGGCGAAAATTCATGGAATAATTCCATAATAATAACCCTTTGTTTTATCGGTAATAATAACAAGCATATATATATGGGAAAATAACACCGACATACTTACATATATTTCATAACAATACCTTATGTAGTATGTAGGCTAGACAAGTTTTTACCTGATACACATTGAAATAAATAATTAACATTATGTATTTTGGAATTTCTCAGTAACAGCCCGAAGACCGGAGTCTCGATTTATGCCCGGTTGATGGCAATAGGTTCACCCTATTACTTGGGACTTCTACATAACTGGCGACCTAAGGGTGTACCTACTAGGTATAGGTAGCCTAGCAACTCTGCCTAACAGTTCGGGGAATACCTACAGACGTAATGTTATGTTACGTTTATTAATAATCTTTCTATGAATGAGTTCCCTTATCCTTCTTAAAAGATATGACGTATCGAAACAACATGAATAAAATGACGTGTCCAGATTTTGCCGAGTATTTTTGTATCGGTATGAATCACTTCCTGTTCAGAAGGATATTGCCATTGTACTAGTTTTAGTAGTAAGTTAAATTTGTATATTTAAATTGGGGACAAAATAATTTTATTATCAATCGTTTAGTGCCGCAGGCCTATAAAAAACTAATCTTTGTTATCACTGACACGACTCCATTTGTATTCTCGAGAAGAATTCTCCAAAATAGGGGGAATAAACACCAAATGTTAGTTCTTACCAAAGTTTCATCACAATGGGTCGAGCCATTTTCGGATTTTTGCGAGACTAACGCACGGCAATTGATTTTTATATAGATTGAGATAGAAATTAGAATACGAACATTCTTAAAAATACGAACAGTTTTAGTAAACTTCATAAATTATAGACAAAATGCCAAAAAGAATACAAAAATCTTCTCGTAAACATGCTAGGTGCAGTACAGTGCCTCCTAATAAAGGCTCGTGCAGACCAGCGCGACGCGACTCGAACAATACAATTTCTAAGAAAACTTCTCTGTATAATAATAACCGGTGTCGCGTCGCGCTAGTCTGCACGAAGCTTAATTAATGAGTATCATTGCTAAGCTCTCGTCACGGGCCCGTCGCAAACGAAACGTCTCAATAAAGACCAATTAACTCAGAGATTGAGTGCGTAACAAATCTTTGCCAATTAGGAGCACGAAACAATTTCATAAAACTGTTGCTGTTGTAAAAAATAGCGCACACTTTACGACGTTGCGATTATTAAGCCTGATTTACACAATACACATCCTATAATATTCCTATTGCTGGGACACAGGTTTCCTCTTTGTGAACTCAAACTCAAACCATTTATTTCAATTAAACCATTTACAGGCACTTTTGAATTGTCAGAGTCAGTCAGTTAGTCAGAAAGTTGAAGCTAGTTGCCCATTCCAAAACGTAGATCTCTATGGAGAAGAAGAAAGGGCAAGAAACTCCAAGGACATTCTTTTAAATATAGAAATTACAAATTCCTGGGTACATTACTCTTGTTGCTTCTATGTGAGAACAATGTAAACAAAATAATAATCATAAACAATTAAAAATATAAGATTAAAAATAAGCCCTGGCAGATAAGAGATGACCAGTCTCAACTGACGGCGCCCGTTCACGAACATGACGAGTGAAAGGGACTGGGCCGTAGGTTGGATAGGTACGGTCGATGTCACGTCTTTGAATTTTTGATCCTAGGACATGCAGGTTTCCTCACGATGTTTTCTTTCAACGTTTTGAGAGCAATGACGATGACATTAAATACACAAAGTAAAGTGCCAGTCTTTGTTTAAACTCACGACCTACAAATCATAAGTAGTGGCTGAAACTCTTTGATTTCTGATTTACACAGCGTGATATAGTTAGTTACCTGTGGCATATCATAAGGTACCAAATGAAACGATGGATGGACTGTGTGAAAGATGATATCGCTAGAAAAGGGGTGACTACCGAGATGACGACTAAAGGTCTGATTCCGAACAACCGCGTTACTACTGTTGTGTGACGCGTCGCGACTGGTCCCCATACATTTTCTTTAGGTTTATATGAGATTACATTAAGAGCAAGGCAGCAATGTTGCGCAGCAATGTCGCGCCGCATTGCTGCGTGATCGAAATGTAGGCAGCACTGCTGCGGCAGCACTGCCGCGTGCAGCGTTGCTCGTAATCTTATCTTAAACCCCCGTACAGACCAGCGCAACGCGACGGCGCGACTAAGAAAACTTCACGGTATAACAATAACCGGTGTTGCGTCGCGCTGTCGTGTCGCTCTAGTCTGCACGAGGCTTAATAGAGAAGTATGAACCCCAAATAAATTTGGGGACAAGAGAATAGGAATGATGACTAAAAAAACGTTTTTTTTCCGTCATGTAGATTATGAAAAAAACACGTATTTTTTATTTTTCACGTTAATAAAAGATTACGGCGATACATTGAGTTAAAATGTGCCAAGGCGTCACGAGTATGTAGATTTTATACGTAAGGCTCGTGCAGACCAGTGCAACGCGACGGCGCCACGCGACTCGAACAATACAATTTCTAAGAAATCTGCACGAAGCTTTACTTGTGACGTAGCAACCCCCACTCCCCAACTTTAATGCATTTTATCTAAGTATTTTTTTATTATTATCATATAGCGAAAAATACGTGTCTGATATTTTTTTATTATCTGACTGACGGACTAAATAGAATTTCTTTTTTTTGACCCCATACCTATTATGATGACCCTAAGATGTAGTAACAATAATAGTTGCATCGTCTAAGCAGTGTTTTGACGTTGCAAGACATTTGCTGCTTTCTCAATTAATTCATTTCTCAATTTTATTGTATGCCACAGGCAAGAAAAATGCCCATGGGCTTTAGTCGCGAAAGTTCACATTATGGCTTTATGGCGTAAAAAACTAACATGTATGTATTTAAATAGTGATGAAATTCCGCAAAAGACAATAGTAATTGATTAAATCTGTAAAATCTAAAAAATCGCTTGATAAGGCTGTGGATTATCATTGTCAGCAACACTCAATGGAAGTTTAAAACCCATGCGATTCAGAGGTTAACGGGTTGAATCTTATGATATAACTATTAAAAATGTTATGTGTGTAATGATAATGACCCTAACTAATGCCATAAAAGTGAAAGCAATATCTATTATTAAGACGAGTTTCAATCATTTGATGAACTTTGCATAGAGAAAGCTCAAATTATATTCAATTGCTTGTAATTCCTTTAGGTCGATCGTCGAGGTTGGGCCCTCTTAACTGATTCGTAAACCTGATGTTTTGAAAACCTGATCTAGTCTCTGATAGCTAGTCTGTTTTAAAATCATCAGGATAAAATTTAAGGATTGCATAGATAGTTTAGCGTACCTACCGTACTTATAGATGAAAAAGTGTAAATTATAGATTATATATAAATGTAAAAAAAGGAGCTACTTACATCTGCCAACAAATTGCTTTGCAGTTTGGCTGAGTAATATATATATAGATAGATATATCTAACATTTTTTAATTTTTTTTATAATATTATATATATATTTATATAATACAGGGTGACCGGTAAATAATGGATAACCTTGAAATAGCATATTATAAGAGATGTTATGACCGTTCTAAAAAAAAAATACAAAAATCTAAAAATCCCTAGTAGTACCTAAGATTTTTAAATAACTTTTTTTTACCTTATTTTACATGCTTCTTCACCACAACCACAAATGAATGAATTCCATCAATTATTTTGCTGTTATAATATTTACATTGACTATGCCGACAGAGAAGCATTACTGCTTCTCTAAAAAATCATATCTTAGGTAAATACTTGAGTTTTTTTTTTTTTTTTTTGTGTTTTTTTTAGAAATGCCGTCAGGTCTATTAGTTGCTATTTCAAGGTTATCCATTATTTACCGGACACCCTGATATATTTAAAAAATATATATAATTCTTCTGTAATGAGTTTACATTTGATTTTTCAACATATTAAATTTCCTGCCTGCCTGTCACAAAACATTTCATACAAACAGGTAGGTATTGTTCTTTGCGTTTTAATATTTCGCGATTTAATCATTTATACGTTTTGTTTCTGTTGTTTGATTAATCGCATCAATGTACCTTCCAGCTTTTCACAATTTACGAAATTACGACTGTCGCATGTAAGTATTGTACAATCTGCGCCGTATCTTATTTCGCAGTAAAATGATGTCATTAGAACACGCATTGTTCCGTTACTAGTATAAATTATACTAAACTATTAATATTAATAGTAAACAGTAAACATTCGGCTTCCTTCAGTTTATTTTAATATAAGTATGCCTATGTTCTCCAGTAAATCTTCATAGCTTTTTTTCCCCTGTATACGGTGCATGAGTACTCATTGATACAGACATAAACGTATAAAATTACTACTTTCCCACCCTGTTACACTGCACTAGTTTTACAATAACCCACAAACTAAACATAACTATCTCGTCTCTAAATTATTCAATTCTCAACTCTATTTGATAGGAATAAGCTTTGAGAAAACTGCAAATGCATCTCAGCAAAACATTTGATCGATCAATGTCCCTTCGATTGATTACTAAGATTTTTTAAGCCCTTATTTTCTAAGTAGTAAGGTTGTAAACAGCATTGTTATCTGTTTACTTATCTGCCCACTATCGGATGTCAGTTGAAGATAACGGATGAGGTTCACTGTTCGTGTCACTCACTTCGATAACTGTGTCGCGTATTCGCGCGCCGTCACTCGTCGCGTGCGCACGTATTCGGTATCGACGGTTATTTATTTGCAAATTTGAAAATTAGTCACTTGTAATTTGTAGAATTGTGTGTTGCGTACTTAACAATTAGGTGACGTGTTATATTTCTTGTAACTGAATTTTAATTCGAATTCGAATTGTTTACTATGTTTGTGTTGATAAAAAAAACATGTGACGATTGAAAACTGAGCTTTTAAATAAAATATTAATAAAAACATAGAACCTATCAATAAAAACGTTTCTTTTCTGTGGCAGTGACTGTTTCAACTGTGATAAACGATAACTAAACATTCCAAAATGCGTCGACAGAAAATGAATATAAACCCAGATATAGGAGACTTAGAAGAGATGCTAGCTCACGTACAAAGCCAGCTAGAACACGAAATAGACCTGGAAAAAGAATCCAAGATGCCTTCCTTAATAAACATACAGGAGTCTCCGAAAATGGTGAAGAGAACTTCCTCTTTCAGCAGGACAGAATCTTACGACTATCGTCGAACTGCTCCAAGGCCTCCACCCGCCCGAACTGACTCGGGCAGCCGCTCGCTAAACGGTAACTTTGGGGAATACAGAAACGGTAGCAGTGAGGAGTATAAATCAGAGGAACAGCAATACTCTCAACCAGAAATAAATGGCAAATTCAAAGGCTCTCAAACCAGCCTCAAGTCTGATGAAGGGTCACAAAGTTCTTTACAATCATTTCGTTCAGAGCCTATTTCGAGGCTGTCGGTGATGAGTTTGCAAGACAAGAGGGGCTCATTTGCTTCTTTGAATGGCAGGCATTCCAAGACTGCGACCCTGCCGAGGGGATATGGATCTACGAAGGAGAAGAACTGGGAAGAATATTGGGCTTTGTAAGTATTTTGATTTATATTTCAATAACCCCAGTTTCTGAAAAGCATATGCTATTTTATATTTATATGATGATTGGTTGTTGTTATTCAATCAATCGCTAGTTAAAAATTTGACAGTAGGTGAGTGATCTATTTTTCACGATTTTAGAAACTGGGGTAAACTCTCCTTTTCGTTGTATCAACTATCATCTATCATGTATGATATTTGTCGAGCCATGAAAGCAGAACGAAACGCACTTTCGTATGTGTTATAATGTTTAGGAAACGTAGTATAATGAAGTAGACTTCACTAGAGTGTAACCTATAGTTACAAAGTGTTTAGGTTCACCATTATCAGCAAATAATAGTCTACTGCATCATACAAGTATATACTTCTCAAATTTCCGGCTCTTTGGACACTTCAATCCATTTTTCACCCAGCCCCAAGTAGATGGTGAAGTTCTTATTATTCTTACACATGCAAACGACAAGACTAACGTAGTCTTGCTTACAAATGGCGCTCGTTGATGTAACAAAACACTGTCGCTTGTATGGCCCAGGCGCAGCCTCATTGAAACGTAATATCATCTGACTGCCAGTCTGATAAGATGATTTAGATCGATAAGGGATTATCTGTTGCTCTCTTTAGATAACTTTTATCTTGTTTATGAAAACTTGACATTTTATGAACGCTTTGTGAATATAATTTTGTATCGGAATCAGAATGTTTTATTTGTAAACATAGGCAAATTACAACAGCGTGCGAGATGTTACAGATTGGTAGATCCTCTATGTTTTGATCAGAGGCGTACAAATACATTTAATTAACATTGTCGATTTTTTTAACTTTTTAAAACAAATTCAACTTTTAATGTATCATAAGGTGGTAGAATTATGTAAACTTTCACATTAGTAATACAGTCAACATTAATAAGTACACACGGCTACGAGTACACATCAAGCTATATATTTCCAGTATAAGCTGACCTCGCATTGTACGAAAATCCTATACAATGCGAAATCAGCGTATGTGTGTACATGTATATCAATACAAATTTAAAATACAATCAATTTCAATAAATTTCAAATAGATTAAGTTACATGTCATAAGTCAATCATCAAAATAGGTGAGGTGATGTACAATTTTCTGAAGCAGTAATTCGCTCTCCTTCTTTGGTTAATCCATCATTAATAAATCGAAGTACACATGTCTAAGTACTTGACAGCTACAGATTTTCTCGTGGTTATTTAACATTCCAGATATTTTTCTGAAATTCTTTGTTTTCTTGATTTCACGTCTAAGAAGCCTAAACGTTGATATCGGAGCTGACCACCCGATTCTCTGGCCCAACACAGGCATCGTCACTTAAGGAGGCCCTTTTCACAGACGATGCAATCATATTTGGTACCTAAGTTACAATAATCATTTTCGATTTATCTCCATTTGTAACCACAATGCCTCATCTTCTAAATCTACGTCCAAATTATAGTCTCTTTCTATTGCATTCATAAAACCGATTAAAATTGTAACATTCACGATCTACCGACCATATTATAATAGCTCTTCTGACCCATATATTTATGGGCTTTAATGTGCATTCACTTCACAGTAATTATACTTTCGCTTTCAGCTTAGTATTCATCAAATGCGACCGATTTCTAAGAGAGGCATACAGCATTTGAAATAATGCTATTATAGTATTGTCCATCTCTATTTTTACTGATGTAATTTAATCATTTCTAGTTTTTTTTGTATCTTTTTGTCATCCTCGTGGTGTATTTTTCTCGGGGATGAGAAACTTCTTTTTGTTTGGCAGGGGGAATGAACTTATACGCTGGCTGGTTTTGTCTATGATTGTTTTTTTTTATGGTTCGGAGAATTTAGGGTAATTAGTTGTTTTTATAGTTCAATTGTTTTGTTAAGCTTGCTGTAACTTCAACTTAACATTTTTGATCTATATTAGCATTTAGTTACACTAAGAGCTTACCCAAAATAGGAAAACGCTTAATATTATTGAGTAGTGTAGGTTAGGCACTAGTTAGTGCCTATTCATTTAAAATAATTTCATAATATTATTAATATTCCTGTGATGTACCTCGATGATACACTTATACCCGTATTTTACCTTATTCTATCAATCATGTGGTATTTTATCAAACCTTTAGACGTCATTAGCAAGAATACATATATTCCTAGGTTTGTCTTTGCAGACCACATTAATTTTATTATGACTATATGTAACAAAATTACGAAATAACTTCTAACCAAAAAAAAAACCCATTTAGTATGTAGGGCACACACATCGCGAAACATGTTACCCGGCACTTACTTGTAAACCGATCAATGTTTTAGTGCAGTTGCTATAGCTGTGCTCTTTTGTAATTTTTTACACCAATTTTGTCAGAATTTGAAATATCTCAAACAGCACATCTGGTATAGGCCCTTTATTCGTCTTAACTTGTGATTTTATTCTAAAACATTTTAATGTCGTCACCATAGCATTTTTCGTCATCCATTTTCGCTTCTTGCATCTGCGATCAGCAACTGTGCACTTTTATTATCTCAACTACTTTTCCATCGACATTTATCATCCCGTCTACATGACAATTGGACTTGGTATTTCCTGTCTAATCTGCCCCCCTCATCTGACCTTCAGCTTCGTGGGAAAATGGGCAGGTGTACCTTAAGGTCATTGCCGACACGTGCTAATAAAGCAGGTTCGGTAAAAAGCTGTGTCGTCTGTAGTGAATACAATGAGTAGTTTGTTATTTTAAACGGGACGAAATGAGGGATGATTGTAATATTTGCCGGGACTTATTTTCAAGGGATCGTATGAAGATGAACTTTGTTTTATGTACTATCTAGTATCTTTAACTATCAAACTTGCGCCTAATTGTTTGTGCGTTTGTGATGACAATCTGAATGGTCCAAAAACAATTTTGGCTCCATAGTCTTTGATTGGTGGAAATTGATTCAATAGTGACCAGTAGCACAATAATTCAAAATATCAGTTTTCATCTTGCTATTGACACATATTAATGCAGATGGGACACTCCGCAAAATCATTTAAATTAAAAGCGACTCTTGCTACCACACAATAAAGTGTAATTCAGGTCGCACAGCGCTAATTACCTAGTTATATTCACCTAGAAGTTGCCTCTCTTTCTATCACGTAACTCTTAGATCTTCTGATTACGAACACTCACTGAATTGGCCCAGCAAGACGGGCCCGTCGCGTACTTGTATCTTCATACCTAAATTTCGGAATGTACCATCTATTTTCATCTGTGCTATTGATAACAAATCTCTGATACCGTGTACCGGAAGACGTAGAGTTGGAAGGCCTGGGAACAAGGACCGATGACCTTGTGAAGCCCGCAGGAATCCGCTGGATGCGGGAAGCACAGAACCGGTCGAAGTGCCGGTGCTTGGGGGAGGCCTATGTCCAGCAGTGGGCGTCTTTCGGCTGAAATGTTGATGATGATGATCTGATAGATAAAATGTCATGTTTTTTCCAAAATCATTATTCCAGAATGATGTAGCTCCACCTATTACAAGTTTCCAATAATACAAACAGTTGCTATGCATCTATTTAGAAAATATTGTTTCCATCAATGTTATGCAAGATCCTTAATAAAGAGGATACAGTCGTTTAAAACACGATCTAGGCAAGGATGCAAGGAGGAAATCATGAAAAAAAGGCACTCACGATAACATGAAGCCGTGCACGCATTAGTTTTGTTGTTTTTTTCCTGATTGAATTACCTGGTACACTCATTACCATGTCATTGAAGACGACAAAGTGTTCGATTGTTTTTGAAGGTTCCATGCATTATTTAGGCCCGCTTTCAATACAAATCCATCTCAGAGCGTTTATTTTGAAAGTTGCCAATGTCGTAAATAGATGTCAAATATTTCGCTGTTTTGATTAATTTGGCAACTTTACTGTATGGCAATAAGAAATGTGGCTAACTAGCGTAGTAGAATATTGATTATAAATCCTACGTATTTATTTACGCCTTTTTTACATTTATAACGGGTACAACATCAAATTCAATGTTATAATTGCAATTCATTATTAATATTCTAGTTCGCTAGTTAGCCGCATTTGCATTTGCGTTGCCAACTTTTAGCATAAACGCTCCTATTATTTTTTTTAATATATTTCTGACCCTGTCAAATATCATTCTGATCTTCAAACTATTGACAGAAACAGAACGATGTTTGAAATACTTTTAACGCTAAACGCATTTAGTGATTTGTAATGCAAGCATGCTTTAGTGTTCATTTTATACAATAATCATATAAGAGTAATGAAAAAAAAAACCTTGGTTTAAAGTTAGGCTAATAGTTTCTAAGTAGTTTTTGACTTGTTCACCCTCCTAAAATAATGGCGCGCCAATTCTTTTTTTTTTTTTTTTTTTTTAACTATGGCATCTCGCAGGTATACCACTAAGGTATTTACTGCTCAACCGAACAATCCTGTGGCTGCCTTAAGCACTACACTCAAAGCCTCCAGCCAGGAGCAACTATTCTAAATTAAAATTAGGCGAACGCTCGCTAAGGGCACCCCCTGTGGGGTACGAACCTCGGCTTAGGGCGTCGCTGAGGGGGGGACAGCAAGATGGGACAGGCTGGATCACGGATATATTATTATTATACGGGGAATTTAAAGCTACGCGCTCAGCTGCGGCGCGGGCTGGCGCTTCATCGGACAAGGGCGCTCCAATCGCCTTCGATTTCCTTTTTATAAAATCATCAATCTTGAAAATACTCTCGATATAAAAAATGCACTGATGTCTTTACTCCTACAGTATCTAAAAGTAACGAAACTGTGTCCCTTAAAAATGTAACTTTTCAGTGCATTTTCGTCACCCATGCAGATCTCTGTAGTTCCGGCACGGTGGCCTCGAGTCAACGCCACCTGTCGTTTGATTTATGAACTGTTAACAGACTAGGGGTTGCATCGTGTATTCAAATGTTGCATCCGCCTCCCCTTAACATAGTGCCGAACTGACGTTACACGGAGCATGGAGGTGCTGATTTATTACAGTGTTGCAATACCGTGGCGAAATAGAGAACTAACATGAAATGTACTAGATCTGACTGTTTTTGACATCTTGCTTTACCAGCAGGGCCGCCTTGCGCCTTTCATGTTTATTTAGTTCCGTGTTGGGCTGTATCTGCTGTTTTGCAGGATTGTCGTGCCTTGTTAGTCTTTCTAGGGTTTATCAGATGGCGTTGTGATTGCTTTGTGCTTGTTCGTTTTTATGGGGTTGATCAGATGGCGTTCATAGCAGAAAAGAAAAAAAAAATGAGTTTAGGAAATTTTTCCGTGATAGTTAGCTTTTCTAGGGTTGATCGCTTTGTGCTAGATAGTTGACGTGGGGTGAATCAGATGGCGTAGATTTCAGAAATTAAATAGGTACTTAAATATTACATATGCCCATTTTCACCGACGACTAAGTGACACTTAAATTAATCCCTAAATAAAAGTCACTGTTGGATTTTCAACTCTCAGCGCTGAGCCTAGCGTTGAAAATTCTACAGTGCACTTTTATTTAGGGATTCATTTAAGTGTCACTTAGTGAATGTGAAAACGGGCATTAGTTAATTAAATTCTTCTAAGTAGGAAGCTTGAAATATCTAATTGTTTGTGTTGTTTTACAATCAAACAAAAAATAATGATGATTGTACTCACAGTTAGTTAATGTGTCTGTTGTCTTTACTTCAAATGAAAAACAATGATTGAATCAACGATAGTTAATTTTACTTTTGGTGTTGTCTGCGCAATCATGGTTAAAATATTAATGTTCTTAAAGTAAAGATAAAATCGATCTCACTTACATACCTACTACGAGTGTATTAATTAATTTGGTAGTTTGTAATATTATCAGTCACTGTCCCACTGCAGGGCAAAGGGCTCTTCTCATACACAGAAGGCACGAGCATTGATCAAGATGGGTTTGCGATTTCAAACTTCTATTATGAACCTAATAAGTCCAGATTTCCTCACGATGTTTTCCTTGAAAATGTCCAAGATAAACTCAGAAAGTTTCTCGGTTTGTAAGGCTCAATTTACATTGCCGTGGAAGTTAGAACGGAATAGAAGCGAGTTTTTGTAACGTCCATATCAAAATGAACTTTATGTCAGATACGAGCTTGTAACTGCAGGAATACCCGAGACTGCACGAGAATTCTCCAGAAAACGCGCTACCTGTTATTTGGCTCGTATCTAGTTTGTACGTTACACTATTGGCATAAAGTTCATTATTATTCGTACAAAAAAAAAAAACGGTTTGCACTCCGGGAGTGCCGGCAGAAGTGAAAACTTGAATATTGACGTTGTACATTTTTGATATTTTGGAATGGTTAGGGAATAATTTTGCATCGGTCTACTCTCCCTCCGTCTTACGGATTTTCGATCAGGTCACGTGTCCTGACGCGAGTTTAACATTTTTTACCCATCACAAAAAAAGTGCACAACGCCCTAAAGAAGTTTTCACTTATAAAATCGCTTCCATTCCGACCCGCGGCAATGTAAATTCAATCTAATAGTTATTTGCCGGAGCGAAGCAGTCTCACTTAAATTAAACGAAAGTTTGTTGTAGTTATTTTCCAAAGCATACAAATTTACCTCATTCATTAGGACTGGGGCCCTATTATGAACTCTTATTTCCAGGCAGTTTACGGCGTAAACAGAACTGCCTTGCAATTTCGTATTATGAACTCGTCAAACAAGCCAGTCAGTGGTCACGTGACACCCTGGCCGGCTTCTGCCCGACTATTGGCTGGAAATACCGTATTATGAACGTTCGTTTGACATTTCTTGACATATTAAAACTGTTATTAAGTAACCTCACAATCCAGTCAATTTCCGCTACTTCATAGGAGTTTTTATTGAATGGTTTTGGATATTTTTGGCGAAATTATTCAGAGAAAATATCACGTGTGACGAATATGTACCGTTCGAGTTTCTGGAAACTCCGGAAAGTGGCACTTCTGATCAAAATACCAAAATAACGGTAAAATTAAAAACTCCTACAATGTTTCAAACTAAAAATAAGTTAGGCTCAGCCGAGGGCGATAACTCTCATCCATTGAACTATAATAATTTCAACAGCCTAATAAATGGTGCACCATGATAATTACATAATATTACCATGATAGAAAGAAAGAAAGAAAATACATTTATTTGGCACAGAATAAAAGGCACACATGTAGAAAGAGAAAAAAAAATAAGATAAAAGGAAAGAATACAAAATAAAAAGTGTAAAACTGCGTTGCATGATACCAGCAGGAATGTGTGCCTCGCGGCTATGGTTATAGGTAAATATAACATGTTGAAAACTGGATATTTAGTAAAAACACTCAAAAACACCACACCACCATAACCATTCATTATCCATATTTTTGTTTATACTCTGAAACTAGTAGGTACTTCTTGCGAAGGGACATAATACATTCTGTGTAAAAAGTACTGGGAATTGTTCAATAAAACCATTAAGTAATTTATTCGTCAAAATTTATTTTGTCGGCTCCAAAGTAGGCCCTTTCCCTTGCAATACAGCTACGCCAGCGCTTGACCCAGTCCTCCATACATTTTTGGTAAGCTGATTGAGGTATGGTCTAAAACTCCTTCAGCGAATTTTCTTTTATAGCTTCAATCGACTCGAAACGTCTTCCTCGAAGAGGTAATTTTAGCCTCGGGAACAGGAAAAAGTCAGACGGAGCCATATCATGTGAATACGGCGCTTGGTCGATGACATTTGCTGAATTTTTGGCTAAGAACTCTTGCACAATGATGGCTTTGTGTGATGATGCATCATCATGGTGCAAAATCTATGAATTGTCCACAAGTCGTTCCACAAATCTGGGCCGTTTTCAGCGGATATTCTCTCGCAAACGCCTCATAATGCCTAAATAATACTCTATAATCACTGTTTATCCCTCTGGAAAAAAATCGTTGTGCACTACACCGCGGTAATCTAAGAAAACTATCAGCATAACTTTCGTGGTACTTTTTATAGAGAGTATTATACAAACAATACGATAGTATTATTTTAATAATTGCAACAATAAACATTGTCCAAGAATGAAGTTGTCAAATTCCCCGTTGAACATCAAGTGGAATACGTTCGGAAAACTTATTGTTAGGAAAATATCGCGATACAATTTACAAACACGGAAAAATTAAATAAAAATTAATTGTATAGCACAATAAACATTGCGTTCATATTTTCACCTACTTTTAGTAACTATATTAAGGTATATTTATTATTTTTAACATAAAATACGTGATCTAAATAAAACCGTAACTTACCGATAAATATTTATTTGTGTTTCTGAACGTTACGGCAGAGAATTTCAAGCCAGCCACAGACAAACTAGCCAGCGTGAAGTCGGTCAGAATTACCGATGTCATAATACGAAATATATCCAGCCAGTGAAATGAATTGCCTGGAACTTGCCTGGTTTTTTAAAAGTTCGTAATAGGCCCCCTGATCCCAGTTTAATAGCTCATTAGGGACCGACAGTCGACCCATGAATAATTAATGGTTTGTTCAGTTAACAGGTGCTTTGTTGAGCACGTGCTTTATGGACTTAATGCCAGCTTAGCATATCATTTTAATTTCGATTCTGTGACCCGTATAATTTGTATTACTCATTCGTTTATTTTAATTGCATTTAAAATTTTATTTTAATTAGAATTCTGTGACCTTTATAATTATTAGTACCCATTTTAATTGCATTCATATTTTATTCTATTTTGATTTATTCTGTTGCAGTATACTTACCTATTGTAAATTTTATTTTATGTTATATGGGTTTTTCCTGAATTAAATTAATTATATTTTTTATTTATTTATTAGCATAATCAGCCTATAATGTTCCTACTGCAGGAACCCAGGCCTCCTCCAGGTGGACCATAATCCACCTCACGGGCCCAGTGCGGCAGTGTCACTTATCTTCGAATTTTTTCGTTCTAGGACATGCCGGTTTCTTCACGATGTTTTCCTTCACCGTTTTGAGAGCAGTGGTGATGAAATAATTCACACAAAGTAAAGCGCTTGCCTGAGTTCTCGGAGCTCCAAGCTTAGAATGGATCTAGTTTAGCCATTAAATCTGCTTTTTATTTGAGTGAAACCCTGATGCTAAGCAATAATCTTACCAACTCTTAAGCACTAAAGTAATGCCATTTGAATAGGTAACATTTGACGTCTGTCAGTTTAGTGAAAGCAAATCGTAAAATTACTCGTATCGGTCATTATTACAATAAATATGTAATCGTAATTGAAAAAAGTTAAGCAATTGTGCAGTTCTAACAAAACGAAAAAATATATTATTTTATGCCCACCGTTACAAGGTTACGTTGTTGAATTTTGATGAATTGTCAAATGTTACCTATTAAAATGGCCTTACTTTAGGAAATGTTAAAGGGTTTTGGGTTTTTATTTTTTTGTAACTTATAAACTTATGATCTTAAAACCTCAACCTTATTTGAATTACTTCATTTGGAATAATTAATTTTAAACGCATCTGTGGTCTAGTGGTAAGTCCACCTGTCTCAGACCCAGAGGTCCCGGGTTCGATTCCCAGCTGGAGCAAAATTTTCTGCTCGGTTTGGGTCCTGGCTTGTTCTAAGTCCGTCTGGCTAGCTACCACCATCTTATCTAAGTCTGTCGCCATAACAACAATGTTAATAGCATTGTTGTGTTTCGGCAGGTAGTGGTAAGATAGTCAATTCCTCTGTGGTTTCGGATTTGGAGCATTCTGGGTAAAATTCGCTTCCACCTTCGGTCTGATCATCACTCATCATCAGGTGAGATGAAGGCCAAGAGATTCATCGTTGTGATAAAAAAAAATGGAAATAAATTAACATATTACGAAGTTACTTAGGTAGGCAAGCAGGCATTTGTTTAGATAGGTACTTGATTGAGTTGCTCTAGAATAGTGGATGTTTAACATTGACATACTACACATTAGTTTTCCATGTTTAATTTCCAGTTAAAAACAGTGAGGATTACAATGACTGAAGTAGAATAAACACGTCAGTCTTATAATAATAATTATAGTTAATAAGTGCTACTTTAACTTAATGATAGATCTACTTAATGGTAACCACAATTTTAATATTTCAAATGAATATGTTTGTCATTAACAAAACGAACACTAGTTCAATAGCTCACTAGGGTATGAGCAGTAAACCATGAATAATGTATGAGCTGCAGGGGCGAGCTATCAAACAAATATTTACCACGTGCTTGGACTTCCTGTCTCCTGTGGCTAATGGAACTTTGCCAATAAGGTGTTAGAATACCGAAATATGGGTTAAATTCTTGTGCATTTACAAGGATCATTATCATTCTCATCCCAATTTATTTGGGATTGGAGCAACATTCCGTTGTCTTCCATACTTCTCTATTAGTTTTCACCCCCTTTCTAGCCATATCATTTTTCACACAGTCCATCCGTCGTTTTTTTGGTCTTTCCCTACTTATTTAGCCATCCAAATTCGTAAAAACTTTCCTTCCGACATTTTCCGCATTCTTCCGCATTACATGCCACGCCATACCTTGATACTCGTAACCGATTGCCATACAAGTATGCATTTAAAGAATATCAACTTAAATAGTTTGGTAATACTCGTAATCTTGAGATTTGGTGTTACTATTGCTAGTGTGCTCTGATAAGAAAAATAAGGTTCTTAACAGATTTAGCGTTAAGGAAAAACTATCCAAATCTATGGGGACGCAAAATCCTTAGCGAACTTAGGTTTATGAATAATTTATGAGCTGTAGGCGGCGCTATCTTACTAACCACCACGTGCTTGGGGTCCCCAGTCTCCGGTGGTTTAGTGGAACGTTGCCAATAAGGTGTTTGACTACTCATTTGAGTTCGGAAGGGCCAGGGTTTTTGCGAAGATGGCGAAAAAAAAAAAAACTTTCTCACGCAAATTTTTCCACTTACGAATCATTTGATCTTTGAACTTTTCCGGAATGCATCTTCAAAAACCACTAAAGTACCTATCTTTTTGAAGGACGAGAAGGATCATAGTAACAATGGATGGAAACTGGTGGATGCCAAGCTTCACAGCTTGGATCATCGCCGCAAGGTTGCCTGCTTGTCGGTCTTCTACAGATTGTTCTTCGGCGAGTGTGCCCATGAACTCCACGACCTCATTGTACCGGCCCCCTTCTACCATCGGACATCTAGACGCACCATCCCTACCTAGTTGATATTCCAGTAACCCGCACTAAGTGTTTTCAAACGTCTTTTATAATGCGCACAGCAAAGGATATATATTACGCATACAACCCTATAATATATTAAAAGTAAGAGTGAACAGGCTTCTTCTGGGTAAGCTCACTCCATCGTCGACTTTGTCTCTGTCACCTCTGCCCTAGACTAGAGTCAATAAAATAAAAAAAATTGGACATTTTAGAAAGCTATTTCTTCAAGAAATCTCATCCTCGAGATAATGTTTAATGGATTTTTTCTTGTGACTGAAACATAATATTTTGAAAATTGCACAAGTTAGAGCCTATTTCTATTAGACGGGGGAATTAAGAATCTCATTCAGTGTGCGTGTGTGAGATTCGGGATTTCCCCGTCTCGAAGTTCGACATTTCTTGAAGATTTAGCTTTCTGAAATGTTCATCCAAAAACCAATGGGGATGCTAAACGCAAACCTGCTTTGAATAATGTATGCCTTGCAGCATCGTGTTTTCTAACAATTACCACGTGCTTATGACTTCCAAGTCTCTTGTAGTTACATGAAACCTGCCAACTCATGTTACAATGATTTTGAGAATGAGCTAAGCTTTCCCTTCTTTAAAGATATTTTACGTTAAGAGATGGTCCTTTCCTTCTCTTCCTTCAAGAAGATACTTTTGTGGTTTTTGCAAATGCATTCCGGAAAAGCTTACAGATATTTTACAAAAGAACTACATTTTTGGAACAATGCCAGTATACCCTTTCGATCAGCCACTGCAGATGCAGAAAATATTCAAGAAAATAATCTTAAGAAAGCTACAGGTGGATAAGAACTTCAAACGTCGCTTCGCAGCTTTAAATAACCTAAAAGTTGTAACTTTCTGTTATATCAAATCATGACGTTCTTTTGTTATCTAAATCTTAGTTGCAAGCCTTTCGATGTTATTTGGTAGTAATTAGAATGCAAGAATTAATCAGAAAATCAACCAACCAACCCAAATTGAAATCCAAGTTTACACAAAGAAAATGGCGCATCGTGCATCTCAATAATAAACAAGCAAACTGAATATTGATCACCGCTGTAATATTTGGCGTCGCCGCTGTAGCGGGGCTGGGTGGAACTTCGAGACTTGAAACTAGCCCTTCAAACGCATGTTCGGGTCCAGCCATCCGGGCTAGGAGCCTGGCTTAGTACTAAAAATAAATCAAAACGCAATACCTGGGTCTCTTTCCCCTTGCATTAAATCAATCATACGATGCATGCGCGCTACGTCTATCTAGTTGAGCCTTCACCAGGATGCAAGCCCTATCAACAGTGTCGCGGATGCTGTTCGTGATAAACGGTTGTGCCTTATTTATTCTAAAATTTCGGAGTTACAGTACAAACCCTCAACTGTGATAATTTATAACTGATTTCTGAATTATTGTTTTGTGAGTTTGTTGCCGCGTTTTTTGTTTTTAAAGGGTTTTTTTATAAGTGGAGGACATTTTGAGTGATTATTTTTACTGTACATCGTTTTTTTTGTACTTCAAGTTTTTTTATTTGGTTTTTATCTCCATATAATCCTACGTGGATGGATGCACGCGAGACACAATGGCTTTTCAATTGTTTCTGTAATTATGGCATTCAACCGGTTCAGTGCAGTTTTGGGCGATTTCATCAGAATCTTTTTTTTTTCAAATTTATTTTCTAATTCATTTTTGTACAAATATTTTTTTTTAATAAATTGTGTCTTCATATCATCAAACAGTAAGTTGGATGAAACCAGATATTTCGCCTACCAAAATCTGCCTTTCTAATTTAGAGATAATGATTAAATATGAGTGTTCGTTACACCTTTTTTTTCACAACCTCCATTGTTTTGTTTCTGCCGACCCACACATGGCTAGCATCTTTCACTGGCACTTATATAGCGAACCTGTTGCTGTCAACAGCGTTGGCGTCAAGCTAAAACTTAGCAGACAAAACATTGGAGGTTGACGCCAAGTTTTAGTTTAAACAAATCACACGATATAGTTAAAATATCGGAATCTTTTTCTAAAAAAAGTGCAGGTTTTTTCAGACGAATCTAAATAATTCTAAACAAAATCGCGCTACAACTTAACAGAATATAATACCGAATAAAATGGCGAAGTCGCGATCGACCTTGTTTCAAGATGTCGAAAACTAAGTAGGGGGAATTCGCAATGGCGTTGAGTTGGCAAGCGGTTGTAAATAGGCGCGAAATGAGTCGGTCGGCGCTTTGGATTTTCGAACTGGGTTCTGTCAGATAGGTTTGGTTAATGCGAATCCCGAATTTTAGGATGGAGCGTTGGTTTATTTGCTAGGTAATGCAAATAATCAGCAACTTTGGAAATATTTCTTGAACAGCGCTTGATTTCAAGGCATTAGTTCGGTTCCTAATTTTATTAAAACTATCTAGATGACATGTTAATGTAAGATGTTCTTATTAAGAAGTTGATACTGATTTTCTTCGTAAGTGATTCGCTTGTGAAAAAGTTTTAGATTTTGTAGAAATGCGGTGACGTGATGTAAGATATTTTTTGTTTGGGTAAAAATGTGTTATAAAGCTGTGAATTTTGGTAACCCATAGTTCTTTGTTCTATAAAATCTAACGCAGTTTATGCAATGATCTCAATTCCGGGAACTAGAAAGTGGGTGGCACAAAATGGCTGCCATAACTGGTATGAACTGCTTTATCCAGAAGCTCTTCTACGCATGTGCTTATAAATCTGGGCTCAATCGAACGCGCCTCGATAGCCCTAAACAGTTTAGCTTGAACAATACTGGCGAGCGGACGGTTTTTTTTTTAAACTGTTCCTTTATGTGAGTTATTAGTGATTATATTATACCGCGTGTCTAACTACGTTGAATATCGTAAAGAAATAAGACTTGATTTATAAATTATATTAATTGGTGAGAAAATATATTTGTTTTGTTTGATTATTTATACTGAGTGCATGAACACTGCACTGTGTAATAAAGTGATAATTTTTTACATGAAGTGAGTTTAGTCTTTGTGATTAAAAGGAGTAAAAAAAACAACCTGGGCTGGGAAGTGGGTAAGGGTGAGGATCCGTATTTCAAATTGGTGGATATGACCTGCAAATTTGAAACTTAGCGGGCATCTGTATTGCGCATGACCAAGATTGGCCGGGCCTGATCCAATTAGGGGTATTGGTAAAGCAGGAAGGGGTATAATAGGATGTCATATAAATTAGTGAGTACGCGTTGGTAGATATTTTTCATAACAATATAGATAACGATCGGCGGAGCAGTTGTAAAACCAAAAAAATAGATACAATCAAAGATCAGCCAGATTTAATTGTGATCTGTGTATTCAAGTGAAAATACCAAGCATAATTTGTTAATTTGATGTCCGTTTTTTATTATGCGAAATTCAGCTACTGCGATAAAAATGAGACTCCATTCAGTCTGTGCCAATGCAAGGAGATATAGAATTGCGGGGCGAAATTTGAAGCAATCCAAAATGACTGTCGCTTGGACGAAGCAAGTTAAAATAAAGGCGATTCGACGATTCAAAACTGCGAACAAAGACAACAGTCAATTCAACGAGCTTGTGAAACGTTTGGGGCAGTTACAAATGGAATCTGCGATTCGAACGCAACCTAAGACAGATATAAAAGGGGGTGGACATCTAAGTGGAAAACATGGAAAACATAACTTAATCAACAATTCGCACGAGCATTTCAAAATAGCAGTTGCGAGTGCAGAGCAACAAGAAAACGAAGCATCTAGCGAACTGCAATTGAAAAATCATTCGTATACGTCGCGGAAAATTAAAATGACTGATGTCAGGTGGGGTAGGCGCAGGCAATACCGCGTGGTGGCTGCAGTGGTATAAACATAAGTTTCGTGGAACTGAAAATATTTTATAAATGGTAGTTAAGTGTCGTGATCGTGAATATTAAATAAGAAACAGACAATCTGCTACCTTCTTCGTTGCGTAAAAAAAAAAACAATATTATAGTGATAATGAACATGACTTTTACGCAGTTATTATATTTTGGTTCGTGGGAAAAAAACCTGGACGTGTATGTGGCGGTCAGTATATATTTTTATCACTCAATTACTTTGCAGAATTTTCAAGACAAAGGTTTTTTCTTCCACATGTTGGGCGCCAATAAGGAATTTAAAATGATGAATGCAAATTCTCCGTAACCACCATTTTAAATTGCGTCTGCGAATATTTTATTTTTCCGGTCGAATTTCAAAAACGCGAAATAAGTCGGGATCGAACACACGCGTTTAGAATTTCTGTAATTCATGTGAACTACGCGTCTCTTGATAATTTACTTCAGATCACTTAAATTTTATCTAGTAATTTATTAATCGGCTGCTGCATCGCGAGTACCACCTTGCTTAGATTTCCGAGAAATGGTAACGATGGAAACGGGAGTAGGCGTACTGCTCTGAAATAGGAGGTTGGGTCATGCGCGCGCATCTGAACTGAAGGTTTCTTTGTTCTCTTACTTCCTAAGCAGGTTCAAAATGGTGGCCGCGTGCTTCTAAATAACAACGGGTCACCTATAGAGTTATGCCTGCGCAACTGAAGTGAAGTACGGGTTGCATGGGGAATGCCTGTTGAACCCCTTTTTCTAAGTTATTAAGGACTTGAGAGGACTATATTATTAATGCAGACAAATGTACGTACCCACATGAGCCGTTTCAAAATGGCGGCCGTGCACTGCTGCGGTATTGCCCTCGCTAGCTATGTGGTGCAGGTGCGTGCGCAGCGAAATCGCGCCGTTCTTTGTTCGATGTAGGGTGTCGAGCGTTTCGGCCCGGGTGACTGCCATTCTGGCCCAGATTGTGGGGGCTGGTGGTCGTTTCAGATAGTAATTAGAAAAAAAAGGTCTCGCAATGCCCCATATTGTGAAAGACAGCCTAAAGCTTTTTATTTTTTTTCTAAAACATTTGTGTATTTTGTGGATCCACTAAATCCGTTATGCGTGATAGCCAAACATGTTAAGAAAGAAAAAAAAGTCTTTACTTTTTATTCATTGTTTGAAATCATGATTGTTTAATAAATATCTAATTTTATCTACTGTTGTAATTAAAATATGAAATCTTCTGTGTGACCTAAGAAAGTGATAGTGCAGTTTTTTGTTAACTGTCCTTTAAGCCACTCATAGGATGGCGGCCGCCAACACAAATAAATAAGAACCTAAGTAGTTTCAACAATTCAATATTTTCGTAAACAATAAAATTAGTTTTATCTCTGATGAAAATCACTGCTCACGATTCACCCTTTTCCTGATTAAAAAACCTTCGCGAACTTGGCAGCGGGATTGTTCTTCACGACTATCCGTGAGTGAATCTTTTTATGGTTCGGTCTGGTGTTCGGGTTCTGTGGAAATTTTAAAATGGCGTATATTGCTTCAAAATAGCAGATTTTCAGTGTCCGGTGGCGCCCTCGTTGGTAATGGCAGGCGGGGGTGAGGTTAGAGGGGTGACGTGCTGGGAGTACGGCTCGATAAACATTTCCGCCGCCCCTCTCCAGTTTCCCCCGCTCTGCCCGCCGTTGCGTTTAGGACGCGGCGTCAACGCCGCCATTTTGGAATTTACCCGAAACATTGTGAACATTTCAAAATGGAGGCCGAGGCTATGAAGCTTAAAATGTGCGTCAGTGGGAGAATCTGACCAATTTTTTTATTCGTTTGGATATGCTGCATCCAATTGAAGCTTGACTTTGTTCTTTGTTTATTCTTGGGTGTTCGAGTAAAGACAATACAAGCCGATGGTCGCCTTTGAGCTTTATTATTTAAGAACTTATATTCTATCGGATTGTTAGTCGTGCGGTAACCTCATGTCATTGTTTCATGTGCTCTATTTTGTGTTATTTTATACTTTCACTTCTAACTTGGTGCTGTATTGGTCGGCTGTGGTCTTGTGCTTTATCCCGAATAAAGACTTCATGTCGGATTTTCTTTAGTCAAAGATATCAGTGTAAGTAAGTTTAGTCCGGTATTATCGCAGGCAGCTGGCCGTCGATAAATAAATATTTTTAACAAAATTTTAAATAAAAAAATAAATAAAAAAAACCTGAATATTTCGTGTGACCTGCTCTTGCCTGGCGAAGTGCAAAACAGTACGGTTTTAACTTTAAATAGTACTCAAATAGTTTTTTTGCCCAGGGAAACAACTATTTTAAACTCCTGAGCGTAGCGTGGGATTCAAAGTACGTCACTTGAGCTTAAAATAGTGTTACTCCCGAGGTGAACACTACTTTTTATCACCCTCTATAAGAGACCCCCGTCAGGAACGAATTTCTGTCTGCTCTGTGTCTCACGTTTGATTTAAAACACAAAGATAATTTTCGCAGCCGCCACCTTGAATTCCCATTTTGACCTCACTATCGGCTTTAGCATCCTTGAAAACTGAAAACGACATCAATTACCAAAAAATTTAAAATGTTTGCAGCCGCATATTGAATTTTCATTTTGACCTGATTCACACTTTCTCTCTCTTGAGAACGGACTGGTCGTTACTTTTTCGTACAATGTTCGTGATTGATCTCTTTGGTGATTGGGACTTTTACTAACAATATCCACATTCTAAATAGATCTAGATCCTGTTTACGAATAATAAACTAGCTCTTTTTGAATAGATGTGATAAAAAATAATTTTTGAATACCGCGTTTCGTCTGATATTGGTTAGCTCTCAACTTAAAAATTCAGTAAACATTTAAACTTCCAATAAATTATTTTTCATTCAGCCTATCGAAATCACTAACAAAATTAGATTCTCTCAAATTAACCAGAAATAAAACAATATGAAAGAAAAAAAGTTTTCGTTCTTGCGAAAATCGTACGTGACTGCGAAAATGTTGTCGCACTATTATTAACGATACAATTATACCAGAATGGGATTAATATTAACGAATGACTTTTGCAGTAGTTAAATTATCTACACTTTAGTCGAGACTCAAGCGAGACTGTGTCGTAATGTCAGATTTCAATCGTTTACTGTGACTGGTACTATCGGCAAGTTTTGAAACCAAACTGAAAGTACCTACTTACAAGTTTGCAAATGTTGATATTATTTTCAGTTCGTTTTTGAATAGCGAAGTTTACTATGTTTGGGTTATGTTATGAAGAAGCTAAGTTGGAATAATAAAAAATAAAAAAAACTAGTATTTTTTTATTTAATAAGTATACCATTTGTCATGGGTATTTTGATAGCACGTGTTGCACCTCATATTGAAGTTTCATAACGAATGATACTAAACAATGTTTGTTATGATTCAAATAATTTAAAAAAAAATGTCTTGAAAGTTAGTTCGGTCACCAAAATTATTAAAATGCACTTCTCTTGATTAATATCAGAAAAAATCGCGAGGGTGCAAGACTTGAACTGTTTAATAACTAAAGATTTATTCTAGTTTTTAAACAGCGCAACTAATAAATTGTATAAAGTTGTTTTAAGGATTATAACATTTTAATTAAATAAAAACACATACATGACCAAACAAATGCCAGAGCTACATTACAGTACAAAGCAAATTCTCCATTATTTTAAATTGACACAGCCCTACTAAGGATCAATTTCACCAATGAAATTGAACGCGATCAGCACATCTAAACCGCGTTCAAAAGCTGTCACTGTCATTGTTGTTAAACATGCGCTCTGGGGCTCTGTCTTGCATAAGGTCGCAGCATTTTTTTGAGCGATGGCCGTTTTGCGTGGATGTGAAGCATATTTTCCCAAAACTTATATATTTTTTTTATTTTGTGTTCTTTTATTTATTTAATGTACACAAATATAAACAGACAACAAAAAAAGGAGCAGAAAATACGTACAAAGGTGATGCTTATTTCTAAAGAAATCTCTTCCAGCATGCCTGCGATATAGGACTGAGGGTAAAAAGAGATGTGGACACCGTGTGTAAGAGTAGAAGAGAAAATAGAATACATCAAATAAAAACATTTAAATATTCACTAATTTGAAAATAAACATAGGATGAGAACATATTTACATACATACTTTTAAAATAAATATCATTATAATATATATATATACTATCACACACCATCATCATTGCGTCATGTTTACCGCAAATAAACGTATTTTCTTTCTTTCTTTATGAAATATTGACACTGACAGCTCTCGAACGCGGTTTAGATAGCTGATCGCGTTCAGTTTCATTGGTGAGATTCGCTTTAAATCCTATAAAGGCTTACCTAACCACTCACTCCGAACAGCCAGAAGGATTCATTCAACAGGATAAATTCTAAAAGCCCTTTCAGAATTTATCCTGTGTCCATTTGGTCCTATTGTCTGATATTTCACCCATGTTATCGTGATTGGCGTTCAGTAACTAATAGAGGCGCCAGACAGAAGGGGGATGCTGGGGTCGTATAACCTTATTATGCCTGTATATATGTCGAAATATTGAACCGAATGAAAATAATGAATTTAATTTTTCGTATAGGCAGGCGTACGGAAATCGATGTGTATTTTTTTTGGATGAAGCGTGACACATGCGTTGTGATTTGGTTGTAAAATTGTAAGTTTTGTCTTTCTCGCTGGAGAGTATTTAGCGCCGCTAGTTCTTCCCAGCTAAAGCATTAGGAAGTGGTGAAGGGCGGGCGTTTTGGGGGAAAATCTTATGTCATTTTGACGTTCAATAAGTGCTCATTTATCGGTTAAATGTGAATAAATTACTTTTGATTTTGATCTTTTTTTTGAGCGTGTCTTTAGCATTGAATTAGCTTATTGATTTATTGAAACGTTTTTAAAATTTAATAATACGATGCTTTTGGAAGATATAAAAGTTAATAGTGTTCATGGAGTTTCTTGCCCATTCTTCTCCATAGGTACCTACCTGCTTCGCTTTGGAATGGGCAACTAGGTTTATATTTCTGACTGACCGACTCCTTGGCAATTATGCTTGTAAATGGTTTCATTGAAATAAATGCTTTGTTTTTTTTATATAGATGGCTGTTGTGTCTAAATATGTTATTTGGTTGATTGTTGCTTTTGTGGTTAATCGATCACAACAAAATAAAAACGTAATAATAAATTTGAAGAAAAAATGTAAATTTACCATAATTGATAATGCTTTCAGAACCCTGGGGCTATCATCAACTTGTAACTTAATTAGGTACAGACGCCCAGCACATCAACCTACTACAATCTGTCAAATTTCTTTAAATGATTTTCAACTTTATCACTAAAGTATAAAGTTCAAAGTTGATTTGGAAAATTTGACAGTTTCGGGTAGGTTGACCTACTGGCGTCTGTACCTAGTTAAAAACGTTTAAAATAATTTATACGTATTTCCACATGCGGGTCTTTATCGGTCTCCCACAACTATTACATAAACAAGACAAGCATAATACTTTAAAATACCAATTTGAATGCAAGCGCATTATTTAGGTTAAGTACCTCCTACTTACACCCGGTGTTAAGAAAAAGACGTTCCATTTTACCGATGTGACCTTCTGAGGTAATCAGCCGGCCCACACGTCTGTTCTCGGCAAAATCTGTTACGTAACTGAGCTGAGTAGTTTTGGTAAAGATCGTGATGGCATTTCTTTAATTTATGGTCGGCTTCCAGTGTTACCCAAAAGTGGTTCAGTGTTCAAAAATTGGTTGCTAGAGGGAATTCATAAATTGGGTGTGTAGTGCTCTTGAAACTTAAATAATATTCATTAGGTATATTTGTTGGTAGCTATTTTAATTAAAATATTTCTTCATATTTAAGTTTTTAATAGAAAGTGACATTCAAAATAATTATTACATCAGTCATTAAAAGCTCAAAGCCTCTTGTGCTTTGAGTGCCTTCTTTATTACAAATATATAATTCTGACATTTTATTGCTTTTACTACAGTAGTACTTTAGTTCAGTCTGACTCTGTTTGTTGGGTAACTTGGCAGCTGAACCAAATTTTCTGAAGGACAGTAGCCTCCTTTTAGGCTCCACTGCAGTCGGATAAAAACTAAAAGAGGATGCGGTCTGATTTAGGAAAACAACCAATGATTTAATTAAAACTCTGTAATTCCAATTATATAGCTCTATAATTATTTGAGCTACACATAAGCGTGTTTATTTATACCTAGCAGGATAATTACATTGCTATCCTGCAGTTTTGCCTTGAAAATTAGTAGCAGGCAGCCTTCTGTAGGTCAGGAGAGGAATAGTAACCTTATACTTAATTATATAGGGTTGTAAATGCTCTTGATTGATTTGTTTTTTTGTGTGCGAAATCATCAAATGACTTCTCCCGCTCTGGATGGAGCGGGAGGGCGTGTCAGACTCTTACTGACTAAAACCCACCCGTGTTCCTTCTGTTGCCTGTGCAATGTGGGGCTACGGTATCCCTTTCGGAATTTCCCGCAACCCCGGCAGGCAATGGTCTCATCGGACCCCTTCACTCGCTGACATCTCTTTGAGGCGAACAACGCGAACAAGGCGTGGAACAACGCGCTGTCGACCCGAGCTTGGTCCTTACCGGACGGGGCAATCGATTCCCGACGCCCCGGGCGTCTCCTCCTGCGGCGGCTAGGGGCGTGAGGGCGCGAATTTTGCCTCTACCTCAAGCGTTCCGCCTCCTCCTTCGCGAGAATTACTGCTTTGCAGAAGGAGGTGACGGCCTCCCATGCCCTCTCGCTCCGTACCATGGTCTGGACCAGGGCCGGACGCGAGAGATCCCCGCCACCGATCGCATCCACGAGGACACGGCGGTGCTCCGCCCAAGTCGGGCAGATCTCCACCGTATGCTCCACCGTGTCCTCCGGGCGATCCACGCAGTGATAGACACCCGGGCGTTTCCTCCCGCCTGATACTGAACAGGAACCTCCCGAAACAGCCGTGTCCGGTGAGGACCTGCGTCAGGCGGAAGGTGAGGACGCCGTGGCGCCTCTCTAGCCATTCCTCAAAGAGGCGACTTATTGCCGCAATAGTGGCGTGCCCAATTTGACGCCTCTGTTTTGTTAATTATTCTATGCAGAAAATTCTTTTTTTTGTGTCGGATTTTTTTCGCAGTTCTGTTTTAAAAGCCTGTTTTTGTCACGAAAATAACACCACGCTTGTAACCTCCGAAGGGCTGGGCAGAAGGAAGATACACTTCGCCAATTATGTTAAAGTCCCATGTAACCATGCCCGTCTATTGTCATATTTGTTAGTCTTTAAACTGCTATAATATCTCCTGCAAAACACCGCATATGGATATAAAATAATGTAGTTGAATAATGCAGACTCTTGCCCTTTATGTAGGCGTATGAAATTCGTAGGACTTACGTAGGTAGCAACGTTTTATGTAACTGCGGAGTTTTACGTAATACGTACCTGACAGATTGCGACGTTTCAAGAACAGCCTTCGAGTTTCCCACTCACTAGGAGATATAAGATAAAGAGATGTTTTCGTGTGGAAATATTATATGACAGACAAGGTTTAATTAGTTAGTACTTATACGAATTTATGGGTGTGTGAAACACGGCTGTTGAGTTCTCTGTAAGTATCTACCTAATTATAACATAGGGCCCTTTTGAAACAAAGGTAGGAAGTAACATTTTCCTTTGAGTGTCCTTTGTTACCTTTGTGACTTTTTGGCATTTTCGTACATTGAAACGTATTTCGTGATCGTCTTCAGCACTTATGACGCCCAGCACCATAGCACTAACCAAAACTGTACCTTCGCCATATTATAACTGCTATGCCTACGATATTTAAATTACTGGTTTATTTTTGGTTTGTCAAAGTAAACGTCCATTCTGATTTCTGGGTGAAAAAAAAATACTGTGGTCATCATCTCTGTTTGAGTTTATCCATAGAGAGTCTTGAGCGACAACAGAAACAGAGTCCCTACCTTCAACCATGGGCCAACGTTGTACTATCCTTCCTGATATCTCAAAATTTACAGGACGTACATAAATTGTTCAAGTATTTTTCCTTTATTAACCATCTCCTTTCTATCCACAGTGAGCAATCAATAAGCAGCGCCAGGGCTTCCGTGATGGTCTACGACGACACGCTAAAGCGCTGGGTGCCCTCGGGCTCCAGTTCCGGGCTGTCGAAGGTCCACATTTACCATCACACGCAACACAATACCTTCCGAGTTGTCGGAAGGAAGTTGAACGATCATGAGGTTAGTAGGGCGAACGTTCAGTTCTAAGTCAAACATTTTTAGGACTTGAAGTCCTGCAGTTACTACTTACGTAATGTACCAGTCGGATCTTGGCGGTCGCAAATCTCCTACAGATCGGTGCGTGTGAGCAACCGCCAAGACCAGAAAGGTACCTTCACTAGTTGGTTACTACTAGGACTTAGGGTCATAGGGCCAGCGCTCATTTGGCGAGGCGCAGCGCAGCACTATCTTCACAGTCAAACAAATATTGACCTTGCTAAACTTCAAATAAAATTGAGAATAAATAAACTTCCAGTAACTCGAGTGCGTACCTATCTAAGCGGAAAGAAGCCTGCGTCTCAGGTTATTTATTCTCGACTTTATTTTAAGGCGCGCAATGTTGATATTTGTTTGGCAGTTACAACTGTGCTGCGCTGCACCTCGGCAGTTGTACGCCGGCCGTTAGAGAACCATTCAGAAGAAAGTGACCGGCGTGTTAGCCGCTCCATTGGAGGCTTGATGACTGTTAATTTTGAAGTGTGACAGTTTAATCCGTAATAGCTGTCAGGAGTCGTGATTTGAAGCTGATAAAAGATTCGATAGGGGAGCCAATTATCATTTCTTCACTTCGGAACCAGAAACTGTAGGCATGAAACCCTTCGGAGAATCAAACTACTAATCTATATGCTATTGAATGCTTTATTTTTGTGTAACAATACTCTACAAAATATACTTCTTCCTTAGGTGGTGATAAACTGTGGAATCGTCCGAGGCCTCAAGTACAACCAGGCCACTGCCACATTCCATCAATGGCGAGATGCGAGACACGTCTACGGCCTCAACTTCTCATGCAGAGAAGATGCCGACAGCTTCGCCAGGGCTATGATGCATACCCTAGAGGTAAGTGTCTTAGTGAAGCTTTCTTTATGCTAAGCAAATAAGCAAGCGCTCTACCTGATGATAAGGGACCACCGCAGCCTCTGGGTATCAGAAAATACCTACAGACTCACAATTAAAATTAAAATTCAGCGTGGAGTTGCATCAATCTTCGCAACATCGGGGAATCCAACCGATCTGCGAACACACTGAGAATACTGTTGGTGCTGCCACGAAAACTCCACATCAGTGATGCACATCTTATTCTAACAATTGCGGCAAAAGCATCAATGTTATTATCCGCAAACATCCCTGATCCACTACAACGCGCGCCACAATACCAGGATCGTTGCAGATGCCTTCCCAGCTCAGACACAAAGCACCCATACCTTTCAAACCAGAACACAGTAACTCTTCTTAGCGGCAGTGACTGCGGGGTTATTGCATAACACACTATCAGTAGCAATGGGTTTCATTTTGACAGTTCAACAACATTCATTGCGTTATTTACGTTGTTGAGCAGACAAATTTTTCGAACATATGAAACAATGGATTAGCAAAATCCTTCAAAATCATTCGGATTGTGATTGATAGAATGTTAATTAGCTGTGCTTCGTGTTTAATTTTGAACGAGGTTTTAGTGTGTCTGAGTATGTAATCGGAACATAAAGTTTGTCCTTCTTCATCTTGAAGGTAGTCACTTCAACGTCTTCTGTTCTTGTGGAGTTAAAACAGCGGTAAAGACAAACAGCGATGTCTTCTTCTGTGGCATTTTTATCAACATGTTCATTTCTATCAAGATCCTGGCCAACAAGCCCGCCGGCAACTCAGCGCCCCCTCCGCCGCAGCCGCCCAACCCCCCGGTCCCCTACAACGGACACAACAATGCGCACACCTACGACGAAGATATGGGGTACAGGTAATATGTCATAAGTCTCATGGAAGTCACCTGCATTATGATCCGTTGTCAATTTGTTCGGAAGACTTAAGATTCTTTCTAACACGCTGATTTAAGCTTACTTTTAACAAAATCTCTAATATCACACTTTTTATACACTTCTGATATCGATTTTGTTTTTAACATCATAAATAAAATCACTTTTTGATCTTCGGCAACGCAGTAACACTGTCTTACCGAAACTTGTTTTTGCAGTGACTTCTAACGCTATCATTACCATTTATCAGCTGACCTACCTGTGTTAAGTATTATTACCTTCCATCACTATTATAAACGTCAATATCATTTTCAGTCAAATTCTCCTTATCGTTTCATCAACGCTCATCGTACTTGGGTGCATTCTAAAGGTTGGCAACGTCGCTAATAGCTGTCAAATACTTCGCTGTTTTGATTAATTTATTAACGTTAGGTATACATTCAATAATATGTATGCATTTCATAATGATAAATATTTGACAGTTATTTGCTACGCTGCCAACTTTCAGAATGCACGTTCATAATACTTAGATCAACTTTTAATTTCTACCCCAAGAACAGCCGGGTTAACACCAAGTTATCTGAACAGAACAATGACCCGGGAAGACGCGGCGATATTTCAACAGCCCCAATACCACGCGCCCCACAACCAGCAGCATCCACAGTACCACGCGGCGCCAAGTCAGTACCATGCGCCACATCATCATCACCAGGTAAGATTCATCACGGCTTCTTTATAGTCCTTTGCGGTACGACGAGAGCTTCTTTCCAGGTGTCTGGAAAGATACCAACGTGTAAAGATCTATTAAACATTAGCCTGTAGTCTACTGCTGAACATCAAAATATACTACTATTAGTTGTTCCGGATCTGGGTGTTTGTAACATGCGAAAAAGCCATCATGACTATTGGCAGACTCTGCATAAAGTATTTTCAGCCTATAGAATAATCTCACGGATAAGTGTCTTCGTCTTCATGTATTCCTTAGGACATCTTCTACGCAAGCGCGTAGTAACCATAAACTCATAATATCTTATGTGTATTCACTTGAATCATTCTCGTGAACTTATTCTCTTTGACTTATTCACATGCACTAATTTACTTAAAATCATACAACAATTGACTCATTCACTGGCAGACATTCAATTAAAACCTTTATCTTTAATGCTCACACCCATTCTTTTTGACTCATTCACATGCACTAATTCACTTCAAAACATTATTTAAAACTCATCCACTTCACAACCTTTTCAACTCATCATCTTCCGCTCGTTCACTTGTTACCATCTTTTCCACTCATATCTGTGCCTTGTCTTCTATCACTCATTTACTAGCCCTATTCCTCCACAATTAATTCCTTTGCCCCTGTCCACTTCAACTCGTTCACTTTTCCGCATCATCTTTTCATTTACAAGATAACAAATGGCATGGAAGAACGTGGGCTTACCACGTTCTTCCATGCCATTTGTTATCTTTTCTGCAACGTGACGGTAATATTGCAGCAGCAGCCGCAGCAGCCGACCCCTCCCGCGCCTCCCCCGCACGGCGTCCATCATACACTGCCGCATCAGCCCAGCCAACCCATGCCTGGACATCATCGCACAAATAGGTAAGGATTTACCTTTTTTAAGACTGTTTAGGTGGAAGGAAGATGATACATTTTGATGCAGTGATAAGAGCAAACTGTCTGTTGGTAGAGATATGTCGTTTCTAGGCTTCTAACTAAAACTATTTAGCTGAAATCGAAGCAACTAGTAAAAGCTAAGGTGGTGATAAACCTGCCATTGCTACTTTGGTCATTGGCGTTATTGTTTGATTAACCTAGATCACATACTATTTTCCAATACAGGTCTTTCTTACCTCATGTTTAATTCGTCATTTAGCTTCGGAACATTCAAAAGTTTTCCAGACCCTATTGCAGGATTCGCCTTCTCAGCGACCATTATTTCCATTAGCACAGTTGTCTTAACTGTTCTTATATATTGTGTAGCGCACCAATGCCCCCGAACATGTCGTTATCGGCCGCCGCGGCCGGAGCGCCCGCGCCGCCCCCCGTACCGCCGCATCAAAACCTGCCGCCACCTGCTAACGTAAGTACTTGTAGCAACTACCACCACCTATACATTGACAAGAGATGGCGATGTAGAAGATGAGACTAGGCCTAAACCAGGGGCTGGTCGTGAAGATCTCCATACTTGAGATTGTATTGAGAATTTGGGATGCAATAGCTAGCATGGTTCAGAGATGTATATTGCTTTACATTCACTGGGAAATGGGGATAGTCTTTACGAACACCACGAATTGAAAGTAAGGACAAATCTTTCTTGTGGTCTACTCATTTTGTTTTTTTTTTTTTTAAATAAAAGTCAATTGCCGTGCATTAGTCTCGCAAAAACTCGAAAATGGCTCTAGCGATTTGATTTTTTTTGTTTTGTTTTGTTCTCCTACATAGAAAAATCTAAATTAAAATTTTGACTAGACAACGTCTGACGAGTCAGTTGTTATAAGATAATTATTACCAATTACGGTCGGAATACGGATGCTGACGTTCTCGACATCAGAGATTACTTCAGTAGAGCTCAATACAAAGACATTGATAACTGCCTTCTGCCTAGTGCTGCTACTAAGACAGCAGCAGTGCTATTCTGTAACCATCTCACCGTGAAAACTTAGGTGGAGTTGTCATTCCAACAGCAGTGCTATTCTGTAACCATCTCACCGTGAAAACTTAGGTGGAGTTGTCATTCCAACAGCAGTGCTATTCTGTAACCATCTCACCGTGAAAACTTAGGTGAAGTGAGTTGTCATTCCAACAGCAGTGCTATTCTGTAACCATCTCACCGTGAAAACTTAGGTGAAGTGAGTTGTCATTCCAACAGCAGTGCTATTCTGTAACCATCTCACCGTGAAAACTTAGGTGGAGTTGTCATTCCAACAGCAGTGCTATTCTGTAACCATCTCACCGTGAAAACTTAGGTGAAGTGAGTTGTCATTCCAACAGCAGTGCTATTCTGTAACCATCTCACCGTGAAAACTTAGGTGAAGTGAGTTGTCATTCCAACAGCAGTGCTATTCTGTAACCATCTCACCGTGAAAACTTAGGTGAAGTGAGTTGTCATTCCAACAGGGTGAGATGACACTGACAGCTCACTCCACGCTCACTTCACGTGTTTTCACGGTGAAGTGGTTACGGGAATCGACATGCAGGATGAGATGACACTGACAGCTCACTCCACGCTCACTTTACATGTTTTCACGGTGAAGTGGTTACGGGAATCGACATGCTGAACACCTAATCACAAAGCTTACGTAACATTTTTCTTCATCAGGGTCCTTTAGCGCCTCCAACGCCGCCGGCAGCGCCACAACCACCACCAATGGTTTGTTTTAATTTCACTGACTACTAATTAAGTAATTCTAGAATGTTGGGTAAAATAGTCAGACCTTGGCTCAAAACCAGGGGAAGAGGTAGGTAGAAGAGGGTTCATATATTCAAATATATGTTGACCCAAAGCCTTCAAGTATTAAATATCATTTCTGTTTAAACATAAATTCCGTAGTCTGGTTTATTTTAAATTAGCTAAAAGCAGGCTTGTATTTTACTAAAGTGTGTAAATCTAAGTTTGGAATGAATCTACGAGGGAATGGCACTCCACCACAGATGGGACATTCCGTAAAATCATTTAAATTAAAAGCGACTTGCTACCACACAATAAAGTGCAATTCAGGTCGCACAGCGCTAATCACCTACAGTTATATTCACCTAAAAGTTGCCTCTCTTTCTATCGCGTAACTCTTAGATCTTCTAACTACGTTACACTCACTGAATTGGCCCGACAAGCCGTCGCGTACTTGTAGCTTCAAACCTAAACTGCGGAGTGTCCATCTGTATTAATCTGTGACTACACCAACATCTAGAAAACTAAGTTTTAAACCTGCTTAGCAGGCGACCATGCCAGTACATATAAAATAAGTTCCCGTGTGTTTCCAACATGGATGGAAGGGGTCAGTATCACTGTTGAACTACATCGGAGGAACAGATGACAGCATCCTTCGCCGAGTCATTTAGATTAACTATGTGACTGAACGGAAAATTAAAACCCTCAGCAGACACAAGCGGTGGTGCCTGCGGCGGTTTCTGCATCCGGGCCTCCCCCCCCGCCCCCGCCGCCGTCGGGCGCCCCCGCGGGCGCGCCCCCTAGCGGGCCGCCCGCGCCCGCGCCGGCGCCCGTGACGTCCCCGCCGCCGCCGCCGCCGCCGCCGGCGCCCGCGCCGCCGCAGGACGTGTCGGGGCTGGCTGCGCAGCTGCAGCAGGCCAGGCTGAAGAGACAAGCTAAGGTAGATTTCTTCAGGATCTTGACTGAATTTTTAAGAAGATGTTACATTTTTTCAGCGAATAAATCATCATATCTTTGCTGTCGTTCATTTTAAATAAAACGTTGGTTCCTACAAATAATGAAAGTTTGCCAAGTAACCAAAAATTCAAAGGTCTAAAAAATGTGTTTTTGTAATTATGAAATCGCCTCTATTTTCCCAAAATTAAGTACCCAGCTGGGTATGGTCGTTAAAAACTGTAATATAACACACTGGAAGATATAACAGAATAACCCAATAACGCACTGGAATCCTGTAAGGGTCAATTGTCATTTGGAAATAAGTCAAATAAAATCCATTTTAAAATATTATGAATTATTTATTTTCATAAAATTAAATTCAATAATAAAAAACTGTGAAGATATACAACCTTTATATAGTATCGATGGTTGGTTGCTTAGCAATGTTTGTTATAACAGTCTTGTCACTTTGTATTATAAAATATTCCTTCTACATAATAAAACAAAGTTTCATTAAAACGTTTATTTCTGCATCTACGGCAACTAAACAATTTAAAGCTTTAACAATATAATAAAGCTTAACAAAAACTACAGTCTTCTTTAAAATTTCAGTGTGTGACATACCAAACATCATAACACGCACAACGAACTGGAACAAATACACTCGAAATTTCTAACTTCAACAATGAATACCGGTCACAAATCAAGCGCAATTATTTTAATAAAACTTGACATACTCTGGTCAGTGACTATAAATTTCGAAGTAGGAACCCTGACAATTGCTTACTGTCGCGATCACAAATGAAAAAATATGTCAAAACTGACAAGTGACAGTAACATTAAGAAAGAAAGAAAAAGTATTTATTGGGACAAGCACATTAAGGTGTTGTCACATCAAAATTAGCTAAATAATGTGGCCTACTGTTGTAAACAAAAAATCTACCCCTTATCGAATCGGAATAACACACCAGATAACTTTTGGTGACACAAATTAGAATAGTTTTTTTTTTCACTAGCATTGTATTAAGTATTACAGTAATTTATACATTATCACACAGCATCTTTCAACATATTTAAGACAACAACAAATTTAAAACCACTGTAACGCTAGTTTTTTTTTTAATGCAATATTTTCGTTCTCTGGGTTGATAGGAAAGGAATAGGAGACACATAAATTATGTATGCAGCTTTATTTTGTTGATTCCAAAATATTTTTTATTTTTTAAATTTAAGCCTTTCGAATATTCTGGTTATTTAAGCATTATTCTAAGCATGATAATCAATATAATATAATAATATTAACGTACTACTTTGTTAGCGCATGTATTCACAATCAAACATGGGCACAAGTCAAGACTATTAAAAGTATTTTTGTTTTATGACCTTACCCAGCTAACATATGCACGTGACATAGTCACGTGCGTTCTAAACACTAAATCCATAGTTTCAGCCAAAGTTAAGGGCAACGCTCACTCCGTACCACTTAAGGACTTAAGATTAGTAGCCCGAACTAAGAATTAATGACAACACAATTTGATAGTTGTCCCTGATTCCGATGTGTTTTTTCCCGACCGCTTGTTTTGACGGATCGACTACTGTCGGACGAGCCCCAGATCCAAACTTTTTGACACTCTTATACAAGCCTTCCTATCTCCTCTTCAGCAAGCCACAAACGGCCAAGCAAGCGGTCAAACATGCGCCGAGGCGGCTTCGCCCCCCGGCGGGGCGGAGCACTCGGGCTCGTCGTCGTCGTCGGCCGGCTCGGGCGCCGCGCGGCCCGGCGCTACTCTGTCCTGTATGATGAACGAGATGGCGCGCACCTTAGCCAGGCGTCGGGCGCACCTGGACCGAGCCGAGGTGCCTAAGGTTTAACTCATTTTTTTACTAGAACCCGAGCAAAAGAGCAGATGAATGAAAGGCGACTAACAAATCTACAAGGCAGGTGTGAATGGAAACGTCGTTAGATAATGTGGTGAAACTTGGAAGAAGCCTGTCCTGCAACGAGAGAATCAAGTTTAATATACTCGTATACCATATGCAATCAATTTCACCAATTTCTTCTTTCTCCACTCCGATCTTTTATCTGACAAAAGCAGCACTCCAATTGTATAACACACTTTTTTTTACAATCATAATCTTTTATCTAACACACATTTTTTCACAATCAGAGGATTTTTATGAAAATTCCTTATTGCTTCACATATTTGAAAAAAATCTAAAATTTTATCTAAAACTCGTAACTTTTTTTTACATCAGAATTTATTTAAAAAAAAAAAAAAAACATCTTCCTGTTGTGCAGGAGTCATCAACGGACAACTCAGTGAACAACACTCCAATGAAGACGTGGGAGCGCTCCGCGACGTTGCCGCACCGACTGCCTGCCGCATGTAATGGCAACGCTTGTGAGTCGCATCGCTTTTTTGATTTGCTGGTAGACGTTATGTATGAGGAATTGTAGGTATAGCCAGGGATTACAAGAACGAGAAAAATATGGTTTTATGAATTAAAAATAAATAAGGATACTATAGTTTGACCGCTGTTCCGCGCCTGACATACATGCTCACGGGGGGGCAGTGCAGGCCGCACATTCCTCAACGCTCGCAGCGTCCCGCCCGCCGCTCATTGATTATTCCTACGGCGCGGAACAGCCGTCCCGGTAAAACTATATCAATAATATCAGCATTTTTTATCAAAATACCGTGCGAGTGAAGAGTGGGGTAAATTACTCGTGTGAGTGGCTCATGTCACGTGATATAACGTCTTGATGAATGGCTGTCGATATTTAGGATTTTTCGTTCGACATTAGACTTAGGGTTCACACACGTCAGTCACGTCAACGTTAGCTCGCCGATCAGTCACGTCAAAAAATATAGTTACGTAGAAGTTGGACGTTGGCTATACACATCAGTCACGTCGTAGTGACGTGGCTGATGTGTACCGGCGCGTCTCAGTGGACGTCGCTTGTATTGCTACGAACGAAAGAGGCGTTGCTATGTCTGACTGATTATCTGACTATCTGTTCACACACGTCCCTGAAATTGACGCGATTGTTCGGCGACTTGACGTTAACGTGACTGACGTGTGTGCACTTTAAAACAATAAAATGATTATTTCGGTCCACATCGGTAATTTGTGTACATGTATTCATAGAAGTCCCTGGCTATGCTCAATATAATTTACAAAATTTTCTATGACCTTTATTTTCTAGCAGTTTTAAAAGCTAAACTAGCTACCGCAGTTGCCGACATGAACCACATACGACCTTATATCCATTAAAATAAATACTATAATCCATTGCAGCCAACTCCGAGTCGAACGCACAGCAACAGCCACAGTCACCGCGCTCCGTTCGCAAAAGGTTCGGCTCGGCCAGCGAGGAGACTATACTTAAGGTGAGATCCGCAGCTGTGAGGCGCGCACTGGCGGCACGGCACGGCAATAGTAGATTTTACAACAAGTGCACAGAACGAACCATTTTTATCCGAGACTTTTAGCAGCCCGAGACGAAGGCGAGGGCTGATAGTAATGTCGAGGATAAAATGGTTTTGTGGACGAGTTATAAACTCTGCTTTTCACTTCGATTGCGAGGAAATAAAACAGTAATAAAACATAACATTTCTTTAATTAAAATTCAAAGTAAAATTAGTACAGTTTAAGGTTATTGTTTTTCCCGGCATTGATATTAGGCTTGGGCTGCAGACCTATATAGCCTACTATTAAATTAATTTTGTAACAATAATTTTCATAAATTAATTAAATAACCTACCGTACTTGAATTAAAATTTTATTATCTTTTATGTCTTTAAAAACACATAAGGCAAATAAATTAGAGTAAATATTATAAAATAACAAATTCTATCTATGAACTTCTTATTGTGTTTGGCTGTATGGCTCATTTTCTTTGCCTTAATATAGATAAATTTATGAGTAGATACGTTAATGCACTAGTGCACAAAATTCGAATTTGTGCAGCCTATATCCTGCACAAATAAGCACTTTCTGAGCATGAGAAGTGAAAAGGATATTTATTCGATAAGGAATAATTAAATTTTAGCAAAAAAGTAATACAATGCATGTTACGTTAATGATATTATTACTTTTGTGCTCATTTTTTTTTAGTGAATAATGATCCCGATGCTAGGAAAATCTTGTTATATAGGGGCCATCCATTCGTCCGCTAAGATTTTTTTTTTACAAAATTAGGAAAGCTAAAACGTGTAACAGCAGCAATTGTGCGTGAGTAAGCGCGTGTGATGTGGTGTAATGGGGAAAATGTGTGAGTGTGTGATGTGTGTTGTGTTTGAGAGTGTGATGTGTGTTGTGTATGAGTGTGTGGTGTGTGTTGTGTATGAGTGTGTGATGTGTGTCGTGTGTGTGTAGAGAGGGAAGGTGATTTGGGGTGTCCGTGGTTGTGTAAGCATCGTGATACTAATAATTATTTATTTGCATATGGGTTTCATCAGTATTTCTGTTACTCCATAATCTAGGGTGAGGAGGAGTTCTTTAGTATTTTTTTTAAATATAACTTAATAGTATGACTCTAAGATTGAAACTACTATGTTACTATTCAGTTATATTTCTATTCGTCGTATAAATATCCTTTGCCGTGCCGTGCCGCCAGTGATTGCCGGCCCTTATTTTTATTTATTTATTTATTTATACTTCAAGCACAAAAATGTACAGAGGCGGACTTAATGCCACAGGCATTTTCTACCAGTCAACCTTTGGGTGATGCAGAGACAAACAGTGGTAGGTGCAATAGCGAGAGTTGAGGAAAAAACATTTATTTAAATATAAAGATATACATATATACCTATTAAGAACTATAAATATAATAAATACACATATTTATATATAAATAGAAGCACAAATAAGACAAACAATGGGAAAACATTACCGTTGTGATGATACTGCCAGCTTCTTGCGAATGTGCTCGCGAACTTTAATTTTAAATGATAATCGGTGATATTTTTAGCTTTTGCTGACATATTCATCTCCCAAGCAGCATTATTTGCAGATGACATTTCAATCATAGTGACATCTGATAAAAAGTCTAAATTAAAATTTGATCACGAAATTGACATAAATAATACTATTGACAACATTTTAGAATGGCTACAGGTAAATAAATTAAAAATCAATCTAGATAAATCTATGTACATTCAATTTAATAAATCTAAACATGCCAAATACAATTTCAAACTTAATATTGATCGATTAAACGAAGTTTCACATACAAAATTTCTGGGTATACTCATAGACCAAGATTTAAATTGGAAAATACATGTAGATAATTTGTGCAACAAGTCTAATAAGTTCGTTTATGCTCTCAGGCAAGTCAAGAATGTGACGAATAAAAAAACCGCCATTATAACCTACCATGCTTACATAGAATCGATTTTGCGATATGGACTTATTTTTTGGGGTAACAGTACAGATAAAAACAGAGTGTTTATCGCGCAAAAGAAATGCATCAGAGCCATTTGTGGGATCCGTACTGACGAGTCCTGTAAACCGCATTTTAAAAGGCTTGGTTTATTACCACTTCCTTCACTGTACATCTACGAGATATGTAATTTTGTATATAATAATAAGGAATTATTCAAGAAAGTCGATCAAATATACTCTCGTAATAGGGATCCATGTAGACTTGTATGGCAGGATACTCCTAAATCAGCCAAGTACTCTAAAAGTTTTCTGGTGATGTGTGTACGCATTTATAATAAAATTCCAAAAGAAATGAAATTGTTATTTAATATTAATTCTTTTAAAAACGGACTCTTTAAATGGCTGAATGAACATAATTTTTATGACATTAAGGATTTTTTTGACATTAAATTATAATTCACAAATAATGACATACTGGATCGTCGATAATGTTTATAATTTTGACATTTTTAATTTTATATTTATTGATTTTATTGATTTCCTTTTTTTACTTTAAGTTATGTTATGTAATGTTATGGAACTGTTGCGAATAATGTTTACTTTTATAATGTTTTCTTTTATTGTGACTTTTTGATTTTGTTCGTGGAGATTAATTTCTGACATTAAATAATATTATGTTATGATGATTGTATTGTGGAGAATGTTTTATAGCTTTGACATTTTATTTCTACTTACTAATTAATTCTAAGTATTTTGCATGCAATTGATACACGATGTTGTATAGCTAAACATGTGGACTTTATTACTGTAACACCTTTTATACCATGTTTAAGGCAAATAAAGACTTACTTACTTACTTACTTACTTACAAGGTTCAGAACATCAACAGCTTTTTCAAATTGAGTCGAAGACTTTAATCTTTGTCTTCAGAAATAATCTAATATGCTTGCATCTGATTGTTGGTCCAGTTGACTGCAGGTGTTTCACGATACGTCACAATTTTCAATTTTAGGATTTATCTGTTAGAACTGTCAGGTAACCTACAAAGACACTGTAAGGCCATAAGTCCAATTTGAATATATATTCTGTTGGCCATACAAAGAATATAAGACGTAATTATATGCATTGACTGCTTTGTTGGTTTAGTGGTTGCAAGCGCTACTGCTGAGCATGAGGTCCTGGGTTCGATTCCCAGGTCGGTTTAAGTGTTATTGAGTTTTCAATTAGGAATTTCTCAGTAGCGGCCCGGAGTCTGGATTTGTGTCCGTTTGATGGTAATAGGCTCGTCTCCTATTACATGGGACTTAAACATAACTGGCGAAATGTGGGAGTACCTACTATGGGTACACTTCTGCCTAACCCTTCGAGGAAACAAGGCGTGATGTTATGCTATGTTAAATGCATTAGAAAATATGAGTAAATGAAAGTCTTTTACAACGTTTGTGTGCATTGCTTTCCAACGGATTGCAGACTGCGATATAGGGAATGGAATTGAACCAAATTAATGTATGGAATGATTCAAAATATACTGGACTCTAACCCTACCTAATTTATAGGCTGATTGGAAGAAAGTCAATAAAAAAGAGAATGAAACTGTGTTCTGTACGTAGAGTATTTCCGTGTATTCCAGCAAGTGAACGGCGGCAACGACGGCGGCTGCGTGTCGGCCGCGGAGTGGGACGCCTTCAAGCAGGACATGATGCGCGAGATGAGGCAGCAGCTCAACCAGATCAAGAAGGAGATACTAGACGGTACGTGGTACTTATACTCTACTGCGAAAAGTTATTGGGAGATTCAGAAATCAGTAGCGCACACACAAAACACGCATAAAGACCACCCATTGTGTCACCCTATGTAAAATTTCTAAATTATAAATTAAATTTATTTGTGAGAATATTATTGTTACAAAGGTGTTACACATAATATCATGTCCATAATATTCTGCTGTTTCCAGCGCACACATAAAAAAGAGTATTAGAACAATAAAATTTATCAAACTTAAACCATGCAATGTCAAGAATAAGGAGAAGGTTAACTACTTTAGGGGTATGAGGAACAGGGTGTAAAGTTCACTCATCCACCATAGAAAAGGGAGGATCCTCCGACCAGACGGGTGTTGTGTCTGACGGGCCGACTGCCCAACTGTTGATGTCGGATAGTCTTATATATGTCGTTCGCGCGGTAAACTCTAATTGCGCGATGCAGGATTTGTGTGACGTCATGTCTTTGATGCGTAGTTCGTATGTGGCGGTGTAACCGCTACACTACTATCAAATATAATGTCAGGGGTTATTAATTATAATGTCAAGAATTATTAAAAACAATGTCAGGGTTTATTAATTATAATGTCAAGAATGATTAAATACAATATCAGGGATTATTAATTATAATGTCAAGAATGATTAAATACAATGTCAGGGGTTATTAATTATAATGTCAAGAATGATTAAATACAATGTCAGGGGTTATTAATTATAATGTCAAGAATTATTAAATAAAATCAAGTTATGTCTGTAATTTTTATGGTGTACAATAAAAAGTATTCTATCTATCTACAGCCGATCTGTTCTGTAAAATTATCACCGTCAAAACTTATTTATTTATTAACCTGCAAAAAAGGAGGTTATCAATTCGATACGTACTCTGCTCTGAATACATAATTAAATTAAGAATACATAAAAATAAACAATTTATATACAATTATAAAAGATTGAAATGACATGAATACAATACAATAAAACCAAGCATTAACTTGATATTCAATAATAGCCTGTGTCGCAGATGGACTGGCGAGTCCGCTGTTTTACAAAACAGCACCGTTATGTAAAATAGCTGAACGATGTTTAGCGGCTTTTCATAATTACTGAACTATAACACGCAGAATTGCATAAACGTTTTGCATTTATCAATGCATCGGGTCAACGATCAGAGGTTATGTAAAACAGCGTGAAATGAAACTTAAGATTGTAGATTTTAGGTCTAAATTTTGTTTTAGCTATGAAATCTCAGTTTACGGTCGGAAAAATATTGAGTTTGTTGAATCTCATTATAAAGATTAATTATTGTCTCAATGATTAATTTCATAAAACAGGAGGGGTCTCGACAATAAAACCAAGCATTAACTTGATATTCAATAATAGCCTGTGTCGCAGATGGACTGGCGAGTCCGCTGTTTTACAAAACAGCACCGTTATGTAAAATAGCTGAACGATGTTTAGCGGCTTTTCATAATTACTGAACTATAACACGCAGAATTGCATAAACGTTTTGCATTTATCAATGCATCGGGTCAACGATCAGAGGTTATGTAAAACAGCGTGAAATGAAACTTAAGATTGTAGATTTTAGGTCTAAATTTTGTTTTAGCTATGAAATCTCAGTTTACGGTCGGAAAAATATTGAGTTTGTTGAATCTCATTATAAAGATTAATTATTGTCTCAATGATTAATTTCATAAAACAGGAGGGGTCTCGATTTGTAATGGATGGTCACCCATCCACTGACTGCCCTCGGCTAGCGGTCGGTTTCATAAAACAGAATTAATACTCATTTCTTAAACCCATGAATAAAATGAATCTTGTATCTTTACAGCAATGAAAGCGGAGTTCGCACGCAGGTAAGGCCGTGTGGCGCACCGAGTGAAGCTAGTCCCCGTCGCCGAATGAACACATATTTTATTACATACTACACTACATTATGTTAATCGCAGAAAATTGTTTTCTTTACACTACGTATTGAAAATTTTGTATGAGATGTTTTGCCGTAAATGGTCATTTTTTTTTTGCTAAGAATAGCATTGATTTGGATTGTATCAATGATTTGATGATAAACGGTCTCGCTGTTGATTGAAATATTCTTTTTGTAGTGGCCTATTATGAGATACTTGCGTGACTGGTAGTAGCCATTTTGTACGACTGTCGATACACTGGCTAAAACATATAATAAAAAATGCATTCATTAAAATAAACAATCAATAAATTGCTGTCAGAGTAGTATTCTAAATAATAATGTAGATATGACAAAGTTCTTACAATGACAAAAAAAAAAACGCAATACAGGTATCTTTTTTCATCAGTACTACTGACTTATAAAATGAAATACTTACGATTTATTACGTAAGAATAGTTGTTTTGTTGCCAACGGCCTGAATTTTCGACAGTTTTTTCATACAAACATGCTTTCGTGAAGTTTATTATTGACATTTTATATGAATAAAAATATATTAAGTGGTTTACTTCTCTGTAACAACTATTTATGGGTAATATTTTTTAAATAAAATATATGTTCATAAATTAAGGCGCGGATTTTTGTGATCAAAATGACGTATTACGTAATTTAGGGTTGCCCGCCAAGGGTCTGTGTGGACATGTTTAAAAACAACGATAAAACATGGCAACACCATATTCAATGTTGCCAGTTCAAAATCGGTATATAACATCACTATTAAAAACGTGATTGGATATCGATTCAAAATGTTGTAAAGAATTAATCGAGTTGGGATCGATTCGAAATGAACGCACGAATATCGAAAGCATAAAAGCAGTTGTGTTTTTTAATTTTATACTTAAATAAATATTTATTCGGATACGTATTATGTACGTAGTGATAAGGTATAACGTGTATTAAAGTAACTGTTTCGAGTTTTACTTTAAGGACAAAAAATAAAATAGAAAATAAAAATGATTGTACAATAAGAAAAATCAAAGTACAGAGGTTGTACATTTTGTTATCAACACGGCCATGTTACATTTTTACTAAACTTTTAAGTCATTTTAGAATTCTAACCCCGTAAAATAAAACTCAAAACAGTTTTTAAATAAAATATAAAAATATATAATTGTAATATCCAGTTAGCGTCGAGTTATATTAGTATTATTCTATATTTATTGTCTTATAAGCGTATATGACTACGCCACGTTAGATTAGGTGACATTATATACATACTTTGCTATGGGTAAACTATTATAATAAATATAAATAAACTGATAGGTAATGAGCAGTCAAGAATCGACGAATAATCGTTTACATATAATCGACTAATTTATTTTTTATCGATAAGTACATCACTAGAGTAATTTAAAAAAAATCGAGGATTTTTTTTATGTATCTATGGTTTATACGATGTTTAATTATGAAATATTCGTCTTTGCAACTGTAACTGTTGTTGAAAGGAATTTATTTAATTATTATCATTTTCGTGGCTCAGATATTAAAAACCCTGGCCGATCCGAAAAGGGCAACATAGGTACTGCAATAAAATACCAAAATGTAATTAAAAATACTTATTATTATTGAAAATAAAAAAGTTTATTGCTATTTAATTTTCACGTTTTTCGTACCAAAATTAACCCAATTCCATAAAAAAAATAGTATATTATCAACAAGGGTTATAAGTTATGACTTGTAGACACCCGCTAAACGACGGTCGCCCGCGCCCCGTCATAACCCGGTATTAAATAATTATATTCCCCATTGAAAAAAAAGCGGCGATTTTGTTTTCTTTATTTTTTATTATTGTATGATTCTTAACAACACCCTCACGGATCGGACAGGATTTTTCTTGCACGTGTAGCATGTGTCCCTACATAATAAAATAATATTGGCAATAACTATTCCCATAATTTCTGTGGCTATCCAATAATTACCTAACACATATGACAATTACACTTTAACATACAACTCAGATAGAGCAGATTCGCAATAGTGATGCTAAAAATTTAAAACAATCTAACATATATCGATACCTACAACATGTCCCCGAATTAACGCACACCACCAAATACCCCAATTAGAATATTATGTTATAATCATAATAATTATACTCATTTTTTACCATCTAATATAAATATTATAAATTAATGGCGTTTTTCGTGTTTGTCTGTATCTCCACGTTGTTCTTCTAAACCACGCAACAGATTTTGATGAGGTTTTCACCATGCATCGTTTAGATAATTTATTCCGGAAAGTTTATGTGTGTAAACAAAGAAATCTCGATGTTTTGTCAAGTCGCAAAACCTCGCGAAGGAGCGGGTCGCTAGTTATGTCTAAAACATTGTTTATTTATTAAATTAGTTATACTGATTGTGGGAGAAAATTGTGGTCACATTGCAAATCCATGCACGCACATATAACGCACACGTATATGGGTCTTCTTCGTCCATTTTGGTTAGTTTTGTCTGTACAGCGGACGTATGACGATTAAAGTAGTTTAAATTATTTTTGGGATAAAAATTACCTACCTATATTAAAATTGACAGAAATCGATTCAGTAAACGATTCTGTACAAAGTACTTTCATAATGTACAAGTAAGAAAATGACACAGAGACTTTTCAGACTGTTATTATCACAGTCATAATGTTTATGGTCTCTAAAGAAAAACGTGCCATTCTAAATATTTTATTTCTCATAAACCTACATGGGCACTCATGAAACGTCAGAAGCTAGGTGCACGGTTCCAATTGGTCGTTTCCTATGGAGAAGAGCCGGCAAGAAACTCCACGAATGACCATGCCTAGTTAAGAGTGCTATTAAGAACGATAAGAGTGCGTATCTACCAGAGATGAGCGAGGATGCGAAGCGCGGGATGTCCGTAAAACTAACCAATTACAACGCTAACTACGACAGTGAAGCGATGTGATTGGTTATTTTAACACACATCCCTTGCTTAGCATCCTCGCTCATCTCTGATGGAAATGCCACCTAAAACATGGCAACACCATATTCAATGTTGCCAGTTCAAAATTGGTCTATAACGTCACTATTAATAACGTGATTGGGTATCGATTTAAAATGTTGCACGAACGGTATTATTAAATTTAATCACGTACAAATGGCAATATTAATATATAATACCAGCCTATTATTGTCCCACCGCAGGGATAAGGCTTCTTCTCATACAGAGGCCTTCTCTGTGGTCAAGCGTTTAATAATAACTGGCTGCGCCCCGCGATTTCACCCGTCTAAGTATCTACCAAGGTGCGAAATTTCATCCAAATCTATTCTGCCGTTTTAGCGTGATGCGTAACAAACAATATTGGTTAGGATATCAACATGTCAAATAAATATATATTAAAGTTGCCTCTTATGGAGTTAGCCACAGTGGTAAGTACCACACGAAAAAGAAAGTATAAGTCAAGATGCCAAGAAATTAGTCAGAACGAGATGCAGAATTATTGCGAATCTCTAAATCCTGAGATTTATCAACTGTTCATTACCTTAACTACAAGGGCACCCTTAACACTTTCCATTAGAATGTCTTCCATAAAACATAAGTTTTTAAATCCCTCTGAAATATATTTGTAGTGGCAACTTTAGTTTCCATGTTTCATTCATCAAGTCTTTTTATTGAAGTCGGCTACATGTTTTACCAGATTCTGCTAAATATCTGTTATGTTTGGTTTCCACGTATGAAATTGGCGTTTTATTCTCACAAATAGCGAACTTCGTCACTTCTATGATTTAAAATATTCATCAATTGCTTGGTATTATATCGAATAATGACCATCATAGACAACTACCAATGGTAAAAAAAACCTTATTACTTATAGTTTTCTAAACATAAAAAATACCTTAAATGACTATGTGAATAAAAATGACTCCTCTTTTTGTTAGCAGAAATGACCACTATTTGTTTTAAAACTTAGCCAAAACTTATTTTTGTCGCTTAATCTAAGTGGCATATGCTATCTTAGTTTTTTAACATTAATGCATAAAAGTTTTAAAACATTAGTGTTCATGGTTGTTAAATAAATTAAGAAAATGTTAAATGATAAATATGAAAAATGCAACTTCTTTAAAATTCTCCATACAAAACGCCGGTTTCATAGGTGGGGACCCAATATTTAGATCCGAACTTATAAAACTGAGTTAGTAATGTCTTTGAAAATACAATAAGTATTACTCTATTAAATAGTTCAAATGAAATAAATTGCTGACCATTTCCTAAGATATATGACTACTTGTCATACTTTTATAGATAGCCTTTAAATACTATCAGACCTATTCCTCTGGTCAGACTTTTCGACTTTCATAATATATTCTTGGTCAGACAATTTGTCAGAAGCTTAGACTATTCTGTCCGTTACTGTTAGATCACATTGCTTGGTGCCTAAATGCTTCCATTTTTGCTATTTTATACATGGCTATCTCTATCCAAGTTTTGCTAAGACATTCCTAATGACAATATTATATTATATCGTGTTTTTTTACAACTTTGATGCCGTATGAGGTTGTCAGTGCAAAAGGAGAAGATTAAAGTTCATATTAAAACCTACAACCGACCTTAGACATAAAAACTTTTAAGACGGCCAAATACTTGATTTACTTACGCCTTCAAACGTTAATTAATAATCAAGAGGGTAAAATTACCTTCCAAAATAGGTAAATTTCACGTCAAAAATAGCAAATAAAATTACTTTAGAAGACAGAGACAATCTCAAAAATAAAAATTTTTGGTATCCAAAAATCATCTGTATTTTGTTTGCCTCTTTATCACTGACAGCTTCATACTATCATCATTATTTTTAAGCTTCGACTGAACTATTGCCATTCCTTTCTTAAAAGACAGAATCTTTCGTACGCAATCTTTTCTACAAAAACTTGCAAGAGCAATTTCGGCAAAAACTATTATTCCACAAACATTTTTCAAAGCAAATCAAATACAGAATCGAACACAGAGATACAATGGAATCGTACAGAATTGTGAAACGTAGGAATCATTATAGATTTCAGCCCCATTTACTACACGATTCAAGTTTATTACCTGAGGCATGCAATAAAAATTTAAGCAACAAATGACTTGTGTCGTCTAAACACAGTTTATGCTGATTGCCTTCAATAGCAACTAAAGTGCACCGTGGAAATCAGTATTTATGCTTGTAAGGCAGATACGGAATAAGATCACCATGCGACAAGATTTTAACACGAAACTTGGTATTTTGAATGACATTGTCTATAGAATTCCAGTCGATCCCTCACTCCAAATACTGGCTTCAACCCATGCCAACGTTGGCCCCAAAGTTGGTACATTCAAGTTGAAAATATTTCCTTGATCTCGGATTAGGGTAAGCTGTTTGGCCTAATGTTTGGAGTCAGATTTCGCAAAAGGGATCACGCTATCATCATTTCAGCTGAAAGACATTCACAGCTGGACATAGGCCTCCCCCAAGCACCGCCACTTCGACCGGTTCTGTGCTTTCCGCATCCAGCGGACTCCTGCGGCCTTCACAAGGTCCACCTTGTGGGAGGGCTTCCAACGCTATGTTTTCCGTCGCCACTCCAGAACCTTTCGACCCCATCGGAAATCTGTTCTGCGAGCAATGTGCCCTGCCCATTGCCACTTAAGTGTCGCTCGTTCTATGTCGGTCACCTTGGTTCTCCTGCGGATCTCTTCATTTCTGATTCCACCACGTAGGGAAACTTCAAGCATAGGCCTCTCCATCGCCCTTTGGGTGAGTTTTAGCCATTTAATAAAGGCCCATTGTGAGCGACCACGTTTCAAAACACAGCTATCCTGCCCCAACTAGGTCAGTCCCACCCTCTGTGTAAGTCTCTCTGAAAGTAAGAGGACAGACAGACCTCAAATACGTGTACATGGAAACATGCTAGTGTGGTGGCAGTGGTGCCATTTTCGAAAGATGGAGGTGCCCTTTTGGAACTAACGCGGTACCATCTTGGGACGAGAGTGGTGCTAAGTGGTAGTGTTTTGAGGGCAATCACGTCGCTTACATCCGAGGTGATTGTCCAAAGAGTTTAAAACAATCTCCAGTTCTGCTTGCTTGCTTACTAGGGAAGTGAATGAGATTTTGGACATTTTCAACTCAACAAGTTTAGGCTGTGTCTCTGTAGTACGAATTAATCTGTATTTAATTTTCTTTGCCTTCCATTTGGACATTATACTAACATAAATTTTGCCGTTAATTGAGTTTCCTAAATTATGTTTGAGCCCTTTCGTGGCATGCTCACGGTGGTGTGAAGAGGACTCAAACAGAAAAAATAAAGTTTGAATTCCGATTAGATCCTCCGCCTCTGACGAGAATTCTTACGTTTATCATTTTTTTAGCCTTTTAACAGTTTATTTTCAATACTGATGGTATAATCTTAACTGGGTGCTCCTTCTTCAATTAATTTTACAATTTATATAACGTGCTATAGAAGGCTTCAAAATTCTTGACACGACAATACCAAAAGCAAGTCCTCGGCGCATACCATTACTATTAATTTCCGTACGTGCATTTATTTTAATGTTGGCATCATTACGGGTTATTGATATTCCCTCAGTAAGACACTTTTCCCGTGTCTCTGAACTGTGTTGCTGTCCATAAAAACTAGAATATTGATCATCCAATCACTTGCCACAGTGCACCTTATAACAGTGTACCAATTTCATTCTTCTTAAACTGCCTATACGCTCAACTGTCGATTTGCGTTTAGAAGGCGATTCTTAATATCTCGTTAGTAACAGTTTAACCGTAATATCTTCGAATGCTCTGAATAATGATTTGGTACACTGTAGCAGCTACGCTGTGGTAAGTGAGAATGGGTTTTTATTTAATGCGCGGTAAAAAAAATGCCACACAAACGCAGCGACATCAAAATATGGGAATGTTTAAAGACGAATGACGAACATCTTTCCATTTAAAAAAAAAATCTATATTATTCCATCAGTCGTGGAAGTAACTTCCCTTGGCAATGCATTATTATAAAGCCGCCCATTGTCTTGCGAGCTTTGATTATTTACCACAGAACCATTTGAATTGCCCATTAGCTACATATATCGGTTAATCGCGCTTAGAACAATTTCTCAAAGAAAAATGTTTTTGTGGAATTATCTAAACAGTTATGAAGGGGAATTTGGTTTGGAAAATATTTTCATATACGGCAATATACAAAAGTTTTCAAAATGGCGCCGTTTGAAAATGTTAAGTTCATGAAACGGCAAAGGTGTTGCCAACATGTAAACGCTTATAGATAGTGCAATCCACGACGACGCGCCCCACTCTGCTCCGCTCCGTACTAAAGTACAGCTTACAGTACAGTAATCGCGGAGTGGGGCGCGTCGTCGTGGATTGCACTATCGGTATTTAGATCTATCCCGATATTATTTGACGTAAATTTTCTACTTTCTTATAGATTTGATTGAATGACTTTGATACGTGTAAACACAAAAAAATATAACTTTGTATTTGTAATTTTTTGACAGATTACAAAGTTTGTTGAATCAAATGGTTAAGGTATTTCTGTCAACTGACTACTGTGATTGCGGAGTAAAAATTCTACATATTGTAGACGATTCGCTTAGTATAATTTACAGTTTTGAGAAGCGAAATCCTCAAACACAGTAGCGCCATTGATAGACGAATTTGACTTGACAACGAAAAAAGCGGGAAACACATAACATAAAACCACGCCATGTTTCTACGAAGGGTTGGGAAGAGGTGTAGGTACCTACTTAAAGCACACTTACATTTCGCGAAAGCGGGAAAATTACGTCAAAACCTTTTTTATTTTTATTATTTATATGTCACTCGCCCAAGACCGACCACGATCGGCCTATTTGTATAAAACTAAACACATTTGACTACACTACATAATCTTATTATACGGATGGACAGTTTTTGAATGTTTTACGTAGGTGTAAAATCCTCTTTTGGGATTTCTTAATCATTAGGACAGTTCGCTTTTGCGTACGCCGCAGTCGCCTACAGTGGAACCTGAGAAATGTATAAAGAACTCTGTTTATGTAATAAAGATACTGTCCTTTTTAAACCATAATGTAAAAAGTCTCTTCACACAATTACAAGCAAAAGTATAACGTGTCCCTATACATTGAATTTGAGTTTAGAACTGGTGCTCAAATCATGTATTTATTCCATTTTTAGTTATCGACTGACTACGCATTTACTGTAGAAAAATATTTTTATTTAGATTTCTTGTTCGCCCAAAATATAAGGATACCCTAAAAAAACGTACATTAAAAAAATTGTAGTGATATATTATTTTAATAAGTAAGGCTAAGTATTAAAATGTTAAAAATAAACTAACCAAATTTTAGTTGGGTTACTAATTTTATTATTATTGGTCTCAGTTATGTCAAAGATAGAAAAGAATGTATGCCATGTAGAAAAGAATTCTGAAATGTTGAATAACGGATTGACTCCATTATAATTTAGATATTATCTACGAGTGTCTGTGGTTATTTGAGATATATAAACAGTTCTGTGAGAACTGCCGATATTTTTGTTGATTTTCTAATTCACGCACTAGTTTGGACGTTAATTATGGCTTGGTTAGTACGAATTGTCGAACCTTGTAGTAAAATGTGTAAATTAAATATTATCTGAGATTTTCAGAGATTAGAACGAATATAATTTAGGGGGATGACTAAGCCATATATTAACTTCGCTAGGAAATAAAAATAAAAATATATAACAATAGTGTTGAGCACTAATCGTTAGAAAATCAACTATTTAGAGAATTATCCAGTATTTTTGTTTATAATAAACTTAAATTCATATTTTTTTTAGTAATATTTTGTGGTGCATTAATAATGTAAGATGAATTTAACTGTAAGGTGTGAAAAATATAAATACTTAGAGAATGCAACATATCAGTGTCACATTGTTATTAATATTGCCATATAATAAAAATAAGTCTCGAATTTGTGGGTTTGACTTGTGCCCAAGTTCTCCTTATCTTTTTTTATATTTTTTTAAATTTTATTTTTCAATTATAAATTAAAAATGAATTTCAATCCAACATTTAGTCAAGAATGTAATAAGAATCACTGAATGACTGAATAGATTTACTTTCACTAAGATAATGCGAAAGAGAAGAAAAGACATGATTAGATAAAGGCCTAGGCACTGTAGTTTGATAATAAACATACATAATAATATAAGGAAAAAAATATATGTCTTATTTTTTTCTTTTGCGTTTTCTAAGATATATTTTTCACACTTTACAGAATGTATATTGAATGAAAGTTCTGTGTAATTTATTGTGAGACATAATATCTCATATATCTTCTATATTGTCGCTAGCAATAGGTTACCATGTGTTGTAATGTATCTATGTTCAAGTCACATCATGTAAATAGATTTTTTTGGTAACGAATTATATTTTTTTGTGATCGTATCTTTTTCTTTTTATTTTCATCCTTTTTTTCTATTCTTAGTCGATCTTTAATCGAATATATTAATCGATATATTATAACAGGAGTATAATAGGCCTGATGATATTTTTAAGTATTTTTTATCGGCACAAGCTCATCATACGGTGCTGTGTTAAGAAATGGTAGTTCTATGTTTTAATCATCAATGTATGTGTATGTTTTGTTACTCCTGACACCGTGTCATATTTAAAAGCGATCGTCGCGTGAATACACGATCATCGCGTGCTTATGTCACATTTTGTTCGGAAAACTGGAAAACGCCCTCTGTCGGCGCGATCACGCATTCAGTTTCACCGAAAAAAAGTGAGATTTGGGCGCGACGATATCGTAATCGCGCGGCGATCTCTTTTAAATAGGACGCGACCTGACACTGCCAATACATAAATAAAAAACTGCTACCTAGAACAGCACAGAGTTTATTCCTAATTTCGCTGATATTTTATACCAAAAACGACTTTTTTTATCTTGCTAAGGTTTATATTAGCTACATATTAGTTTTGCTCTTTTTGAAACATTTTTTTTTCTAACAGTACCTTTATAAAACTTAGTGAATTTAATCGTAAGTACCTAAGCGTCGATTGTTTGGTCTGTGGCATATAAAAGGTATTATAATAAGTAAAGTAAGAGGTATGGAAAGACGGTGAGCGCGGGAGGTAGCTTGTTGTAAATGTACATAAACGCTGGCGTCAATAAACGGATAAATCAATTATTATGAGCGTTTTTATTGTCTGTTTTGAGTTTATGTTGATTTTTAAATTAATTTGAACCTAATTATTTTTAAACTAGATACTTAACCCGCGTCCCAAAGGCGGCTCTGGCCCATGTAGCGCCCGCGTGCAATAAATACCCTGGCGCCCTCTAGTCAGTGGTCCCGCAGACCTGGGGGCCCGGGGCGGACCGCACTTGCTGCGCCCTCCTTAGTCCGCCAGTGCCTCTAGTAGGCGTTCGGTCAAAATGGAATACTTACAGTTATATTTTCGCCAGTGAATGGAAATTCTTCGGAAAGCATTACGTACAAGAGTGAAAATAAAAAGTATACAATAGTAAAGGAGCCGCTCGTGGCACGCCTTGCTTTGCTACCGCGCCCCGTGTCGGCCAAAACACGGGCGCAGGGTCTTGACGCATGCTCTTTGCAGGTGTCGCGAGCGGCGCTCAGCGCCCCCTAAGACCCTGCACTCGTGTGCACTGCACACACTGCACCGTAGGTAAAGTCGCCTCTGCCGCGTCCTATTTAAAAGCGATCGTCGCGTGCATTATGTCATTTTTTTTTCGGTGAACTAGAACTAACAACCTGGTCGCGCCGACAGAAGGCGCGTTATGGTTTTCCAAACAAAAAGTGACATTATGACCCTGATCATCGAGTATTCGCGTGACAATCGCTTTTAGGACGTTCCTCTCACGTATCGGCCTAAATGCATTATGAAAGAGTACCTATAATTATGGTACTTAAAAAAAAATTGATTGTCTGTCTGTTTGTTACGGCTCATCTCCGAAACGGCTGGTCCGATTTTCACTGGCAGGTAGCTGATGTTATAAGGAGTAACTGGCAATTTTTATTTAAGAAAAAGAAATTTGTGTCCACGCGGGAGAAACCGCGGGCAGCAATTCAGTGTATACTAATATTTTAAAGAGGGAAAATTTGTGAGTGTGTATGTGAGGGTTAATCTTCGAAACTTCTGATCGGATTTCGAAAATTCTTTCCCTAAAAGTGTAGGTTCTCACCGTTCTTCAATCAGCTAATCAAGATATAAAAGAAGTGAAAGAAATAACATTTAAGGTGAGTGTCGAGCATTTCCATGTAATGTATCTAAAGTTCCTGCGAATGATCGACCGCGACGCTGCGTTCGACATAATGCTGACGACGCGACGCGGCGAATGCGCATTTATCTGTATTTACTTGCTACCTTGCGCCCGCGTTCCGCCTTTGCCCGATAAAATGTTACACCAACACGGTCTTTGGTTTTAAAAATCAGGTTGTAAATAAACATCGAGCGTCGTGTTCGAAGCACGGTTCGATAAAATTTAATAAACGGCGGATGCTCGATGTTCTCTTACAAGTAAATGCTCTAGTATCTAGTCCCTTTAAGGCTTTTTTTTATTGATTTTTTTTTCTTAAAAGCTTCAATTATTTTCTTTCTTTCAAGATTTTTTTTCTTTTCTTTTTATTGGAGTTCCCGACAGTTAAAATCGATCCAATTGTCGTTCAATTATTATTTAAACCAAAGACGTTTGGTTAAAATTAAGTTTTCGTTTAAATAAAAAAAAAAACCACCAATATTGAAGAGGATATACCTATAAAAAAAATATACTTTAGGGGTATGAGGAACAGGGTGTACAGTTCACTCATCCACCATAGAAAAGGGAGGATCCTCCAACCAGACGGGTGTTGTGTCTGGCGGGCCGACTGCCCGACTGTTGATTTCGGATAGTCTTATATATGTCGTTCGCGCGGTAAACTCTAATTGCGCGATGCAGGATTTGTGTGACGTCATGTCTTTGATGCGTAGTTCGTATGTGGCGGTGTAACCGCTACATCACTCCCCTCCGGAGACCGGAGGTCGATAGTGGGCTGAGTCTTGTATCTTGGGATGCTTCACAGTGCCAGTGGAGGTTCCAATGAGTCGGAACCGGGTGCCGCATAGTTCGCGGTGAGTCGGAACTGTCTGCCGTGATTTCCCCAGTGAGTCGGGGTGGCGCTGCTATACGATCTAGTGATTCGGATGTGGTATAGCGTCGGGTTGTGGCTGACTGCTAGCGTCGACCAGGAGAGGGTAGAATGAGCTCTGCTTGTGAGACCGGCCGAAGGTGCAGGTGCTGTGCCAAGGTTGCTGATGAGGCTGAGGGTGATGACCAGGAATGCGCGTTTGCTGCATGCTGGTGGTCAGAATACCCGTTGAAGCCGTGGGTGCTGGCTGGCTGTGTGACTCGCCTCACGAAAGCTTGCGGGAGTGATGATGAAGTAGTTGCACGAAGGCTGCGTTGACGTTCATACTCGGGGTCACCAATTTAGGGGCATGAGGAACAGGGTGTACAGTTCACTCATCCACCATAGAAATGGGAGGATCCTCCAACCAGACGGGCGGTCTGGCGGGCCGACTGCCCGACTGTTGATGTCGGATAGTCTTATACAATGTCGTTCGCGCGGTAAACTCTAATTGCGCGATGCAGGATTTGTGTGACGTCATGTCTTTGATGCGTAGTTCGTATGTGGCGGTGTAACCGCTACAATACGATCACTTTCACACTGTGCACTTTATCATTTCTAAAGTGACGATATTTTAATCGTGGACTTTCACGGTATCACGATAACAGGGAAGTAAATTGTTTGGAAAAATATGAAGACGCTTTTATACGAGTATTTCCGTCCACGACCACGTTATAACGTAGATATTTCCAATTGTCGCGCATGTTATGTTAGCTCAGGAGTTATTTTATTTTTATTTAATTGAAAGTAACAATAGACTCAATATGTTAGTTACATTATTTCTTTTAGTTAACCTAACCTAACACTGCCCTATAGTTATGATAATCCCTGCTACAAGCTCAACACCTATGTGGAAAGCTTGCAGTACCGATTCACACACAAACAGTCCAGTCTACTCGCGGTACACTGCAGTATAATGTTGGGACTGGACCGTATCCAGCGCACCAGGGAAGCGCATCTTTTTCGCATCGTAGCACAGAAGCAATCGACACGAGATTCAGCAAACACCCCTGATGCCCTACAGAAGCGGAACAGCTCCATCAATACCTGTTATGATTAGACTAAAAATTATTCTTTGATTAAAATAATTTTATTGCCCTTTGCGTTATTCGTTATTAAATGGCATAACAATGATTTGACTCTAGCTAATCAGTATTAAAGCCCAACATAGGTTTATGAAATCGCAAAAATGTATATCATCGTATTCGGAGTTTTTATTATAAAGGTAAGTCTTTTAACATTATATTTAAGCCAAGTCAAAGACACTTAGTGAGTAAGAACTGTTATCCAGGCTCATCAAGCGGTTAGGCTGGTAGCTGACCCCGATAAGTTGGAAACAGGCTAGGCAGATTAATTGTTCAAAGACACTGTTTGGGAGGGCAAAATAGTTTTGGTTTCAGTTTCCTGGGAACTCGCAGAACTGTCGATCTGCGAGGTTAAGCAACCCTTGCTAGGGTGGGTAATTATTCCTTTCATGCCCAGACTGCTCAGTTATATTTAGATATGGGAACTAGTTCATTGATTCTCTAAAAACTTTTTGATCTCTACATCCAAGTTGGGGCGCATTTTTAATAGGGCACGTACAGTCAGCCTCAAAAAGGTATATATTATACATCGACAAATCGTCATAGATGACGTCATGACATGCGCCACCTCTATAACGCCGACCATGACTTTTACTAATTTCACCGTGAGAGCTGTCAAAAATGGTAATTGTGCTGTTTTGTTTTGACTTGCATCTTATCCTTAATGCGTCATCGGCGCGCAGGGCCGATATATATATTGTATCAGTGTACCTACTCAATGTGTATGATTTTAATTTTTTTGTCACATAAGTTTATTTTCACCTTGAAGAAAGATTAGAGTAGACAACTAAATGAATTCTTGTCGATAATTACATCTTTATGGCTTGTAGCTAAATAATAACAGCTGTACGGGTCGATCAATCAGGTTAAGCTACGCTTGCCGCGGTTGGTCCGTGGATGGGTGACCATCTTTACCAAGACCTCTGTGCCTCGGAAAGCACGTAAAGCCGTTGGTCTCAGCTGTCATTTTTAGATCTTTGACGTTGTTAAGGGCGTCAGAATTCAGAAAGTTTGACAAACAGTCTTACCAATGAGTATCATGTTACCCAGTTACTCGGTATTGGAAGTCAGATAGGAAGTCGCTCCATGTAAAATACTGGTATTCAGCTGCATCCGGCTAGACTGGAAGACGACCCCAACATAGTTGTGAAAAGGTTAGGTAGATGATGATATACATCTTTTTGAGGCTGATTGTACCTACACAAAACGACGATCGAGAAGAACATACTTACTTGGTTCTCTCTATGTTCTAGTTCTATGTTATCAGGTTGGTATCCGCACTTTGTCCTTCAAGTGAACAATTGTTGGTGGTCCTAGGCGGCCGTGGTCGGTCATTTCTACCAACCCACCGGGCTGCAGAAGTAGATTAGAAAAAAAAGATCTGGGTGACCTGTGGTTCAGGTGGCCCAGTAACGGTCCCGAGTTACGAGTTGTAGATCCTGAGTTCGAACCCAGGCAGAATTCGAAGACATGTGACATCTACCAACCCGCACTGGGCCCGCGTGGTGGATTAGTGGGAACATTATAGGCTGATTATTCTGAGCATTCAAAGAGCACATGCGCGACGGTTTCCTCAGCCTTCATGCATGCTCTGCACAGAGGAACCGGAACCGGAATCAGAGGTTTTAAATTAGATTGATCGGAATCGGAAACAGAATCGGAACCGGAACCGGAGTCATGTAGAAGAAGGAAAGGCCAAATGAAACAATATAAATATAATTCAGTCTCTTTAATCAGTTAAAGATTAGCGATAATATCCACAAACAAAACAATAAAGTGAGACTTCGAGTGCGAGCGTGTATAAAATAATTAAACATTACCCTGGCGACTTGACGAGGTAAAACTGGTTTGTACACGCTCTAGTCACGTGCAACGCTGCGTTTCGAGCTTCGGTATAACTCCGATTCAAAATTATCGGAACCGAAGTCGGAATCGGAGGTGTAAAACTAATCGGAAGTTCCGACCTTTAGGAATCGGCACCGAAGCTCCGTAACATGCCTAGTAGGTATATTAGCGTATCAATTAGTGTTTGTAGGAGAATGGGAATTGTTTGGGGTTCGATTAAGTTCACGTCTATAGATAATAATTATACAGTAAATAGCATGTCCTTATACTGACCTTATTGGTGATGTTCTTCAGAAAGGACAGGTGCGTAGTACTCGCAACCGGCGTGCGTGTATGACCAGATGTATGAATGTAAACGAGGCAAAAGTAGTATGTAAATATCGTAGCAGGTGGCATTCTGTAGTTTCAGCCTACCCCCATGGGAACAAGGCGTGAGTTTATGTATTTATGTATGAAGCATATCCATAGTAAGTGGTAACAAGTGGTATCGTATTAAGCTTTCACATAGAGGCGTATACAGGGTGGCAGGGGACATCGACATTTTTTGCTGATTTGCTGTTCCATACATTTTGACCGCGTAGGGATTTTTGCACTTTTGTATGAAACAGCAGATTATTTAAAATATAATCGACGAAAAATTTTGACGTCGGGGGTTCGGAAACGTACTAAATCTATGGTAACAGTTTTCGCGACGATGTATGCCACCCCGTTTGTACCTATCTCTTATAAAATGTTTTCTTTTAAAATATTATATGGCAATCCATAGCGAGACATGTAGATCATAACCCTATTATTGTAGGTACCATGTTTTAATGAATATTCTAATCTATTCAATGGAGTGGGGCTGGGTTCGATCCTCAGGTCGGGCACCTAATTGGGTTAATTCCAAAACGAATTTGTCAGTAGCAGCCCGGAGTTGAGTTTGGATTTGTGCCCGGCCAGTGGCAATAGGCTCGCCCCCTCTTACATAAATAATTAAATAAGTAATACCAGTCTGTTAATATCCTCAAAGGCCTCTTATCATACACAGAAGGCACGAGCATTGATCAACACGCTTGCTCAAGACGGGTTGGCGATTTCAGACTTATAAACTATAAGTCCAGGTTTCCTCACGATGTTTTTCCTTCACCGATGTCAGTAATGTCCAAAATAAATTCAGAAAGTACATATGAATTGAAAAATCACATTGGTTTGTCCGGATTTGAACCCACAACCTCGTGCATGAGAGACGAGGCCTAAAGCACTGGGCCATCGCAACATTTCCTTCTCTTACATAAGACTATAGCCCATTCACCTTAAGAAAAAAGTGAGTCATCGTTGTCCGCCGGCCTAGCCCCCGCCCCGCTAAACTAACTTACGAAATGTACAACGGCGAAATGTACGGCTTACGAAATGTAGGTGTACTGTGTGGGGTATACAACTCTGCCTACCATTTCAAGAAACTTGCTTGTCGACTTGAAATTAGGAAACGCTGTCTACCGTAGAAGTTGCCAAACGCATTCAGTTGCATTTATATTACAGTAGCTGCACCCCGCGGCTGCACCCGCATAAGTTTCGATTCCGTGGGAATATAAGAATGAAAAGTATTCTAATATATTAATGAAAGGTTATAAACTATCTCGGATAACGCCCTCTTCCAGCCCCCCTAAATGGGTCCAGGGGTGACGGATCTGGGGAAATCCATCGCCCCCTACTCCTTAGGACCCGAGATGGCGGCGCGTAGTGTTCCACGCGCGCCTCTCTATGATGTAAGGGGGGAGTTTAACACCTCACTCCCCCCCAAACTCAAGGTGGCCCGCAGAGGAGGGCCGGCACCAGCCGAGGGTCGCGGAAGTATCTGCGTTCCCGCGACCCCCGACGTAGGTGTGAGATGGAACACCGGGGTGGTTTTTAGTCAGTACGAGTCTGACAGACCCCTTCGCCCGCCCCAGGGCGGAGGACATCCATGAGGATTCTCCACCCCGAGACGAAAAAAAAAGGTTATAAACTATCTGTGTGCCAAATTTACTCCAAATCCGTTCAGTAATTTTAGCGTGAAGAAGAGACAAACATACACACTCACAAACTTTCGCCTTTATAATATTAGTGTGATATGTAATTACTTTTAAAAGAGGCCAATTTACGTTATGTTTTGTTCTAGCTTTGTTACTTTTCAATAAGTGTCAATAAATCCTTTTTCTTATTTTCAGTTACAAATATCAGTTTCAGAACCACAATTTCCATCTCATATCGATTTACATAAAGTTGGTGAAGCAATATTTAATAATGAAAAGTTCAATATTCTTGAGCCTACAACTCACCGTGTTACGGATCATTTCAAAGATTTTATGTTAAGGACAGAAAGTAGTTACAATCCTGCAAAAAGGATTTTCATTGATAACAATGGATTCAGACATGATTGGTCTGGTTTCGGTGTAAAAACCAAAAGTTTAAGAAAGACTGATCTGAAACATGTAAGTGGAAGTATCGAAAACGTTTCTGAAAAAACTTCTCAATCCGACATCAGTTCGATCAATGGTAATCATAACACAACTGCTACAGTTGAAGATACCAATATTAGCGATAAAAACAGCATCGAAAATAAAAATAATCTTCAAGAAGTAGAAAATACTGCTTCAGATAATAACAACACAGTTCTAAATGTAACTGAAGAAGATACTGAAACTTCTGAGAGTAAAGAAACGACAACAACTATTAATTTATTCCCAGCAATACAGAAAAATAATTCAAACACCGAAAACACTATTGAAAAAAGGCTACGTGATGGCAGGAATGGCAACAAAACAGCTGCAGCAAATGACAAGAAATCAATCGTTAAGGAAAACAGGACTGTTGCTACAACGACTTTCTTCTGTCCCTATTTTGGAACTATAACAATGTCAGCGTTTATTGATTGAATTTATTTTTATAAATTGATGAATATTTTAATATGTAAAAAGTTGTTTTTGTTTCGATTAAAATAATAATTATATCCTCCGCACGGGCCAGTACCTACTCTTCTGCCAAGGGCGTTTTTAGATACAAGCGTATTCAAACCATTTTTAATTGAGATGAAAATTTACGTTACATGCTTAGGTAGGTATATACTAGCTAGAGAACTACGCAATATTCACAAATAGTATTTTCACCTCAGCACCTCAAACAAGCAGGTTTTGCTGTCAAAAAACAGTGAGCAAAATTCGATTTTGCTGCGAGCGTGAGACAAAGTAACTTTTTAATTTTTTTTTTTAATGCCGAGAGCAGTGTTGGGTCTACTCACAAAATTCTAAAGATTTGAACTTCAATTAGTTTTGTCACTTTCACTTCGATACGAAAAAAGCGAGAGATAGAAACAAATCGATTCGAAGTTCGATTTCAAAATTCCATACCTACCTACTAGGCCCAAAAAAGAAACAAAAAATAAAACGTTCGGATATCCATAAAACATTAAAATTGCAAATCATCTGTTAAGGTTTTATTTAAATTTTTGGAATGAAGTTCTTAAGCGGCTTGCGGTAAGAGTGCAGTGGCAGAAATCGTCACGCGAAAAGGCGCTTGCGACTGTCGGATCTTCTTCTAATTCAAAGAGAAAGAAAGACGGAGAGAGGTAGTAAGTGTGAATTTGGTCGAAATGAAAATCCAAGATGGTGGTTGCGAAAATTTTCAAATTTTTTCTTCATGGGTGTCGTTTCTATGGTTTTCAAGGTTGCTAAAGTCGATAGTGAAGTCAAAATGTAAATCCAAGAAGGCCGCTGTGAAAAATTTCAAATTTTTCTTCATGGGTATCGTTTCTATGGTTTTCAAGGTTGCTTAAGCCGATAGTGAAGTCAAAATAAAAATCCAAGATGGCGGCTGTGAAAATTTTCACTTAAATATGCTAACAGTACGATACCTAACAACACCCTCACGGATCGGTCAGGTCTTTTTTTTACATGTTGTATGTTCTCGCTGCTGAGGTGAAAAGTTGTATGTGTTACACGAGAGCAAAGTTATTTGCATCTCGTGTCTTTGAATCCCTCGCAGCGCTCAGGATTCTAACCTAGAATCACTCGCTACGCTCGTGATTCAATTATAGAATCCTTCGCTTACTCGGGATTCAAAATCAACACTCGCAGCAAAAAACGACTTTGCTCTCTTGTTGCACAAATAACTATTATCACAAGGAAATAAAAAGCACACACTTCGAATTTTAAATTTTAGAGAGTTCGAGCCATGGGAAAGGAGACTGAGCTAAATTAGTCTATGAACTAATAGCGATATGGTTTTAATATTTGTGTAGGGATACCTCATCTTATTCCTTGTTCATTTTAATTTTCAGAAAAATCCGTGTTTTTAATATACAGGCTGGATATTCAGACGGGTCATAAGGGTAGGTACAGTCACGAGCTTTAATTTGGGACCCATTTCCGTTAAATGTTGTTAGAACAATCATAATGCAATAAGGTCGAAACTTTGAAACTTTGCTTTAAGGTTGAAATGTTGAATGTCAAGTTAAGACATAAAATGTCTTATCTAATCGACCTATGAAATGATAACCTCGTTGCAAAAAGCTATCATTACGATTTTCTTATTACGAACATGTGTCGTGTCAGTGTCATTTAAGAAAATAGTTTAATGTGATATTTTCACAAAATATAATTTACCAATTAATAAAATGCTTGCGGCTAATCGTGACCAAATAAGGCTCCAAATTATTGATTTGCACGAACAAGGAGTAGGCATTCACGAGATATCGCGACGAATAAATGTGACAAGAAACACAGTTCGCCGCTGGGTTCGACGCCACGGGAACGAGGAAAATATTATTGACTTACGACGAAACAACCATCACCCGCAAGTTATAACACAAGAGCAGAGCCGCTTGATGCAAATGGATTTACGCCAACGAGGCATTTTGCGGAAGCGTTTGAAGTCCACCCTTCAACAGTTAGAAGGCATCTTAAAGCTATGGGACTGCATCACAGGCGGCCTGCAAAAAAAATTGCGTTGACGGATTGTTGCCCATAAAGCTGCTCGACTTATTTTCGCACGTCAGTATCTAAATTTTGATTGGACGACGACGGCTTTCATCGATGAAAAGACTTTTCAATCTTCCCAAACGGGCAGACTACATTTGTGGCGAATTGACAGGACGCGATACACGGAAGACCACGTCATAGCTAACAACGCGTCTGGTCGCATTACAGTTAACATGTCTGGCTGGATTAGTTCAGCCGGCATTGGAGAACTAATAAATTTACCACCCAGGGCCACTGCTCAAGATTATGTCGATTTATTAGACGAGAGTGTCCTTCCAACATTGCAACTATATTATCCACAAGAAGATGTTGCTCCAATAAACTTTGTTCAAGATAACGCAACAATTCATACGGCAAGAATCGTTAGAACTTGGTTCGACAATAATAGAGCAAATTTAAATCGTATTCCGTGGCCTGCAAAGTGTGCCGATTTAAATCCTATAGAAAATTTATGGGGCTTAATGGTTCAAAAATGGTCAAATAGAAACGAAAGAACTAGAGAAGCACTTATGGATCACTGCCTCACAGTCTGGGAAAGTTTAAGGGGTACTGACATATGTGACAAATTGATTGGATCCATGCGTAACCGGCTCCAGGCTGTGATTGACAATGAAGGTGGATATACGCGGTTTTGAATATTTATGATAAAAAAATTACTGGAGAGATTTAAATTAATTTAGTCGTAGCCTTCGGTGATAAGTGTTTATTTTGTGCACCGCTAACCATGCTTTCTATATAATTGTGTTAAGATTGAGGTTTGTGTCATAAATGTCTTAATAAATATAAAGAATAAATAACTTTGTTTTTCTAAAGATTTTATTAATCAATATTTTAGCTGAAATCTTCTAAGCCCCCATAATCATAAACGGCCTTTAAACCTATTTTATTTTAAATATGTTGTTTTGGTCCGTCACTTTGATATTTATGTTTGAGAAAGAGACAAAACTTTTTAACTAATATAGGTTTGAAGAATAAGCGGGTTAGTTGACTAGCTATATTAACAATATAATTTTGTTCTTTTTTTTTTTTGTTTCTTTTTTCTTATGGGACCACAGGACCAAAAAGTAATTATTACTCGGAAATCGGTAATGATCGTTTGCCCTCGCTCCAGTTGACGTTAGCCCCTAGAAACGTAAAGTTGTCGATGGTAAACATTATGACGTTTATTGTTTGTGCAGTGACAGCGTTAACATAATAGCTCTAAATGGCGAAAGTTTGCTACACGATATTCAACCTTAGGTGGGTCCCAAATTAAAGCTCGTGACTGTACTAGGTACCGTACCTTTATTTTTTTGTGAACATTATTAAATAAGTTCTCACGCTCTGGGTGGAGCGGGAGGGCGTGTCATATTCTTACTTTATAAAACCAACCCATGTTCTTTCAGCTGCCTGTACGATGCCCGGGGCCACGGTATCCCTTTCGGACTTCCGTCCCGCGACCCCGGGCAAGTAGGTACCTTAACCATTATAGCTAGCTAGAGGAAAATATTATTAGAACTCTCCTTTACTTTATAAAACATTTTGACCCGCTTGTACAGATTTTGGAAAAAAAATTACAATCAGCAAGAAAATGGGCAATTTTTACATAAACTTTTTTTGATGTCATTCGATCCTGTTTCTAATAAGGATCAAAAACTCCAGCGGACCATCCGAGGTTCGAGTATTAAAAATGTCACAAATGGCAAAAAAGTTTTCATAAAAGTAATTGTGATCAATCATCTTACTCACGATCTTTTACATATGTCACCGTATAACTGTCAAATTATGAACTTCGGTCGTTTATAAAGTATCGGTATTAATTCCGTTAGATTATAAAGTGTCGAAAAATTGTGAACTGCAACAAACGATTTGCAATTTAACACATTATATATGATATAACCTGGTATCAAACTAGCTGGTATCCCTGGTATCTAAACTGTGACGTAACGCACCTTGCGTTAATACTAAACAGCCTGCCTAACTGCGAGCAACTTGGAAGTAGTTGTAGTTGCCAAGCCATGCGATAATTTGGCAAATGGTAAGATCTACGTCAGTGAATGTCTAACATACGGTAATTTTGGGCAATGCTGAAAAATAAAAACTGTTGCATTTATCAGACAAAATTAATTTTAAAGAAGAAAAAAAAATACAATGTTGATTGGCAAGTGTTGCCAACCCATACGTTACAAGGGCGTATGATAATTTGGCCTATCATACGATGTACGATAGCTTGTCTAAACTCCAACAAAAAAAAACACATGAAAACATTCTAAGGAGTCTGTCTTTCACTTTTTTTTTTACATTTCGGTCGGAATTTACAGAAAAAATTGGTACAGTCAGCAAGAATATGGGCAATTTACAAAAAACTATTTTTTGTTGCCAGTTGATCCTGTTTCTCTTAAAGGTCGAAAATTTAATGGGCCCAGATAGTTAAGTGATTCAGGCGTTACCTTGCGGAAATCTATTATAAAATCCAATAGACGAGATATATTTAGTAACCTATTCCGCTTAACTGTTAACTGCTGTGCTGAACACGGCGTATTGCCATGCCGAGCGCTGGACGGAGAATCTCTGCGTCCGCGAACAGTTAAGCAGAATAGGTCAGGTACTAAGTATATTTACGTTTATTTATTTTTTTAATGGAACCAACCTATGAACCTAGTGTAGAAAACTAGAAACATCACAAATAGCAAAAACTTTTCCCAAAAACGGTTCGAAAGAAAAGTCATCTTTATATATTCTAATCTTTTTTATTCAATCAACTTTTTGTTTTGATGTAATGAAAAATCAAGAGGTTTCAAATTGCATCTATGAGGTGGTCATAGAGGTCAGTATTTTTAAACTATCAATAGCATCTATTCAAAGTAGATACTTTTTGTATCTCTATGCACGATAATTTCATTAACATATTGGAACGTTTTTTTTTAAATTTGTGACTTTTTTGTGTTCTCAATATGAAGAAGAGTATTTTAATCCTAACACGAAACTGCATCAATTGGCACCAAAAAATAAGACGTAAGGATTGTCATTTTTTTAGCGGACTGTACCATTTTTACAAAATCTGTGAATGCAGTTAGCAATTACTTAAAAAGTTAAGGGCAGTCTCCTAAGAACGGTTTCCTGTAGCTACAACGGTAAAGGCACCTTGCGTCTTTGAAAGTTGTGTAAATTCTAAAAGTATATTTTTCTCTTTATAGCCGGGTCAGATTTTGATGTCCCTTTGCACAAGGGTATAAACGAAGTAATCCTACTCAAATATCAAAATCGTATCGCACTCCACAGACCACTTCCCATACAAATTTGAACAGTCTCCTTTGCCACACTGTAGTCTAAATGAATGGTTGCCCGAGCGTCCTACGTGCCACAGGTTGGACACGGTTCGACTTTGCCTAAATTAACCCATAATCTGTTTAAAATATGATTGATTATGATAAGCTTAGTAATAATCGGCTTACAGAAAATAAAAACGAAAATGTAGGAAAAACATTAAATTTTATTGCGTATCTGCAGGTTCTGGTGTCCTCCCGGCTTCCTTTTTGTCATGAGCATCATTCATAAATCTTCTGTTGAACCGTCTTGTCATGTACGGATCATATTCCTCTCCTACCTTATACTTTTCAAAGGTCCTAAGAAAAGTGCTCAAAGCAGTTTGGAAGGCTCTTCTATAGCTGGTTACTGGCATTCTCTCTCTTAACATAACTACTGGTTCGAATGGAATTATTAGGCCTGCTGCAGAGGCAAGTATAGGCATAAAAGGAGCTGGTAGGTAGTAAGAAAACAATTCCATAACTCCATTTACAATGCATGTTCCAATGTTTCTTAGTACTTCGTTTACTTTGGGTGTGTTCACAACTTTAATAATAGGTTCTGATATGAACTTGTAAACTCTTACTGTGAAACTGACTTCTGGTATAGTTACTTGTGTATCGTTTTCTTCGTGTGTAATCTCAAGTGTTGTTTCTCCGACGTTTTTAGCAACTGGTTCTGCAGTTGATTCTGGTTGTGATGGCTGTTGTTCTTGTTGAGTGGGTTGGTTTGACAATATGCTGGACTCTGGTGTTTCAGTTACTAGGTCAGTTACTTTGAATTGATCGTTTATTTCTGGCTGTTGAGGCTAACGTAAACAGAAAGAAGTAAGAATTATTATTTTCTGAGTATGTTTAGAATATTATTGTTGCCAAACAATCATGAAATTAATTTGTTTATTGACACATTTAGGTGGATCTTAGGTACCATTAACTCAAACAGTCAATGAAAGACGATTCCGTTTAAGGCCCTTCGATTGAATTATCTGCCAACCAAGATGAAAATATACTGAATATGTCGTGGAGTCTAGAAGAATAATCACTATTTACAATATACATCACCAATCCTCCAAAAAATAATAGACAAACAGAATAGCAGATTATAGGATAGGATTACGCATGCATCTCGTATGCATTAATACGAGATCCTATTCCAACGTGTAGTCAATATGTTAATCGCTTAAATCTACTTGGTATCACGGTCTAATTGGTATCCAATACTGGAAATTCGCTCCAGATTAATCGGCATACCTATCATCAGCTTTTCTTAGATGAGAAGCAAGATTTGATTTTGTTCGAAGAATGATCCTCGAATGTAAGAATTTGAATTAAAGAAGGTCTTGTAAGTCCAAGATATTTTATTGATTATGATAAAATAATTTACGAAAATGCTCATGCTCTTATCGTTTCTAAAATAACATCTATTGTTTATAATTATAATAAACTCACTGCTGCTAATGATGAAAACAACAATAAAACAAGAATGGTAGTATGAAATACTGCCATTTTATAAACTATGCGGTACATATAAAATATTTCATAGGTTAATATTTTGGCTGAATTCTAGAAACAAATAACTATAAACAAAGGAAGTTATAAATCTTTATTTTTATTGTAATTTTCTTTGATATCGTCGAAGTCAATCATACTGTGAGTTTGATTGAATATCCTTTAAATAAAACTAAGAATTTTGAACTAAAATTAGTGTTTTTTGACCTACAGATATAGAATAATCCTCAAAATCTGACTAAACAAAAAAATTATAAAGATTTTGTCGAAGTTGACGACAAAATTATTAACAAAAAAAAAAAAAACTAAAATAATTATAGGCTCATAGTTTGGTAATTCTTATTTATGTGGGACTAAAAGCAGATCCGCTACTGTTGGCCACATCTTTAGACCATTTAGTTTTGATTGAAACGAAACAGAGGTCAAGCTTGATAGAAAAGTCTAGAGAAATAAAATATTATTTTCTTAGCGAAAGCAATAAAATCGAGCTATAAAATCGTACGTGGTATTTTAATTAAAAGCAAGTCAACAACCGTGAACAGCGCATACGCCACGCCGGCGAACGATCTAACATGGAGCCGATATATTTGTTTTTAACTTGTGTTTTATTAATAGTTTCTGTGGATTCTGCACCGCAGGTAATATTAGTTTTTAATTCATTATTGTTCTCGTTGGTCTGGTCGCACGCGCTCCTGCTGAGCATGAGGTCCGGGGTTCGATTCCCAGGTTACCCATTTCCCAGGTATTAGTAGATACTTGAACCTAAATATCACCGAAGAATTTTTGGAGATTTTTGCGGGGTTGGGTTTAGATACGTGCTGCCTCTCTGGACGAAAAGTGAGGGTAATAGGGGGTTCTAGAGGGTTTTCTGATATCTATGCAACAAACTTTTCTTGCCGGAGACGCCGTTTTATAAAAAAAAAAAAAACTATTACAAAATTCCAAATTTTTAGGTTAGGTTAGTGTAGGAAGCACTAGGAACGCAAATGCTTTTTTTTAATACATAACACATTATTGTTTAGAAATAATGTGAATCCAAATTTGGAAAAATAAAATACAACAAAGGTAAATATAGTGTAGGTTAAGATTTTATTTTACTTACTACGTAGAGAGAACTTAGCCTCAGAACCGACACGGGGCACCCCGACCCCACGAAGTCTTCTGGTCCCTACCCCTAGTGTTTTTTTAAAGGCGGGTCGAGTGTGTTGTAGCGACACTCAGGGGTGACCGAGAGCTTTTGGCGGGAGCACACCCGTACACGGTAGACGGAGTCCGACTCAGTACACGGTACAAAATCATACAAACAAAATAATTTCCAGAATGGAAAATAATGCGGGACTACATCTCCCATGCACATTTGCCCTCCCCCTCTCTCCTGAACCCCCCAGAACCTTCAGAATACACATTTTCTATAACAAGACTAATGCATACAAAAAAAAAAAAAAAACTACGTTTCCGGCGGGGGGAATGAGGGGGGATGGCATACACTCTACCCCCCACCCCTCCCCCCCAACCCCCATCCCCTATCGAGGCAGCACGTTTCTAAACTTTGACCTTTTTGTGGGATGTTGACGATCTCCTACGTAGATAATCCTTGATTATATTAATTGGGTGTTTATTTATTTATTTCATTTAGGGACAACAAACAGCAGTGTATTAATATGTAAACAAGTTCGAACTTAATAATAGATGTAACAATTACACTACTCACAACGTTATCCACATATTAGTAAACAGATCAACTAGTAAAGATATAAGAATAACAGTGTTCTAGTTAAATATATATAGTTTTTGTTTACTAATTGGCATGCGCTTGACCGATCTAACTTTTATAGTCCGAATTGCTCCAATCAGGATTCCAATTTCTTAATTAATTGAATAGCTATCGTCGTTCAAATGGAGCTGAACTGGAGCTGCAGACACTGATTTCAGATACCTAGTTACCTTAAAGAATAACAGTCGTGATTTGAATATCTATACAACATTTAAGTTGGTAATCTGCTTGGTTATCAATTAATTTCCCCGCGTCTAAAAGATGTCATGTTCTTAAAATGTGTGACAGTTATGAACAAGCAAATAGATCCTAGTGCTGAGTGCTCATGAATCTATTGACCTCCTGAAGAAGAAGAGGAGTAAGGAAGTACACATTATATGTTACAAGTAAATATTACATAAGCTATACAATTGTGCAACCAACAACGTTCTCCACAGATACACAAAAAGACAAAGACAATATTGATAAAGTTAAGGTGGGACAGAATGGATAAGTACACATAAATTACAGATACCAAGGAACACTAAAGGTTCTACATTATTCACACAATTTTTTGATTGTGTCAAGCAATATTTGTCTAAATTTTACAACGGTTATAGCAAATAGATCCAAGTTAGAGAAAAACTTATTGAAATTGTCTGTAAGGCGACATAGGGGTGCAAGCCTGCATTCGTACAACTAGGAGTGACGGCGAAAACAGATCGTGCGCGCACCTCACGTCCCTGAATGGTTGTAGGGACAACATAGCATAACTTGTTAGAAATATCCACACAATCATATGAGTTGTTACACAGATCATATAGAAACATAGTTTCTAGAAAGGTTCGTCTAGACTTCATCAAAGAGAGTAAGTTGTATTTTTTCAGTAAGTCGCTATAAGTATGTAAATACGACTTCTAGAACAGCGGTAATGCGTCGTTTTCAGGAACTTACGTTGTAAACGCTCGATACAGTCAGTATATTTATTATAATAGGGATTCCTATGTCGCTATCCAGGTCGTGGTCTACTCATGTGCTGAATTTCATCCAAATCCGTTCAGCCGTTTTAGCGTCAAACGTAACAAAAAAAACAAAATCAATTTCACATTTATTATATTAACTAGTTAGGATAATGAAAGTGTGAAATTTCTGCATTAGTTTGGCGCGTGCAGAAATATTCATAATTTTTCCAGCAGCTTTACAGAATTCAAACGCCTTACCCATAGATTTTCAAACTACTCAAGCAGGTTCGATTCCACAGACGACGACAGCAGTCAAAACTATTGTTATTTATTTAATACATTCTGTAATTTTGGTTCCATTTTCATTAAATAAAAATAAAATTATAATGTCATATGGATGTCGTTCAAAAAGCGCGGGCCTGGCGCAGGCAGTCGTCGACTAGCTGTCAGATAGATAAGTTGTGTTTTCAATTGGTATTTTGTTAATTTTGTAGTAATGTGTCTATGAATAAACTTTATAACTACTAGTCTTCGTGAGTTTAAATTTACAACAGGAACCAGGGTAAGAGTAAGTAATACTATAGAGATAGATAGATATCAATAGTGTCGCTGCGGTTAGACATTATGGTTAGGCGACACACTGCCGCTGCATAACTACCCTTATTCAGCTTATGTCGATCGGCAAACTTCGTTCGGCATCTACCCTTGCTTCGTCAAGTTCGGGTCGGTTCGGCACAAATAGAGTTACGCCAAGCGGCTATTTCCTGAAAATTTTCATCTATTTGTATATTCGATTTTGCTGTGCCGAAAAATGCCGACCCGAACTTCTGTAGCATCGCTAATCGTATGTTGCGTTTCTCAGGTACCATACGACTACGTGCCTTACGGTCGAGAAGCTCGTCGCGACGCCAGCGCCGGCCACCCCCTTGACGTCAACTTGAACTATGAGCGCCTATTTCCGGCCAGACGCAAGTTCATCGACTCACCCGCCGTCCACGTTGAGCCTGACTTCGAATCCTTTAAGAAGTGATTTATTTTGTAGGTTATTCGACCGCACGTCGCTCGGTGGTAACGGAGACGGCCTACCGTAGTAAGGAGCGTCAATAGAATAAGTTGCCAGCCTATACAGCGTGTAATAAAACCCCTGTCCGATCCGTGAGGGTATTGTTAAGAATCATACTAAAAGTCTATTTATGTGATAGGTAATTATCAGTACAAAAGAAAAAAAACGGCGCATTTTTTATCCGGTTATTACATGGGGCGCAGGCGGCCGTCGTTACAAGTCATAACCTGTGATATCTATAGAAAATTCGCTAATTTATAATAAAATTGGGGTAATTTTGGTACTAAAAAACGTGTCTTTTGAATAGCTTTGACTTTTATACTTTGCCAAAAAAAAAAAGTTTTCGGAATGTTATTGCAGTAGGTACCTATGCGGACAGGGTTTTTTGTTACATGCTGTATAAGCTAATGATTAGCTTTAATGATGTAAAAAAAAAAAAGTAGATAATTTGGGTTGTGGATCGGTGATCGTTTTTTTTTTGTTTTTTCGTATTCCATTTTTGAATAACCTTCAGTATTGCCTGCATTCGGGCCTTCTTCTCCTCTTTTGAGAGCAAAGGTTCGTGAGGTCGTGAGTTCGATCCCAAGCAGGCACTTTGTGTATAAAATATGTTCATCACTCTCAAAACGGTAAAAGAAAAAATCGTCAGAAAACCGACATGTCTAGAATTAAAAAATCTAAGACATCCGCCAAACCGCACTGGACCCGCGTGGTGGATTATGGCCCACTCCCTCTCATCGAATCAGGCCTGTGTTCCAGCAGTTGGAAGATTATAGGCTGACTGGGGTCTCAATATGTTATGAATGATCACCCATCTACGAACTGACCGCAGCAAGCGTTGCTTAACCTTCGATACGAGCTCCTTTTCTATAGCTATGTAGGTACCTGCCTGCCATGCCATCACAAGAATCTAGCTGAAATACTAGGCTGTTCAAAAAGTTATGATGATCGGTTCATATTTTCAATACTAAAAATAAAGCTGAACAGTTTTTTTGTATGTTCGAACGTGCTAATCTCTGGAGCTACCAGTCTACAGGCGCTAGGAGGCTATTGGCGTCGAGCAAAAAGAAAAAAACTTTTTGAACAGCCTAGTACTAATTATCAATATTATAGAACTATGTACCAATACTTAAGAAAATGCTCTGCATTTCATAGCAAAATTAATTAACTGCATTCAGATATGAACACAATGTAGAAGCTAACAATGCTTACCTACATAACCATAGATACAATACATAGGAAACGACTCGCTCAAGTAACGTACAAAAGTTTGTAGGTCCAGTGTAAGTAGAACTACAATTTATAGAAACTAAGGCGATTAACACACGGCACCGCGCACCGCCGCGGTAGGCGGTGAAGCGGATCTCATGTCGCATTGGCCTCTAATAAATCCGTAGATGCCTAACACACGTACACCGCCCGACCGCGCGGTCGAGCGGTGCTCGTTTCTACCGCAAACTGCTCCTACCGCGCGGTCGAGCGGTGCCGTGTGTTAATCGCCTAAAATCCAACTACGACAAAAAAGTCAACAAAAAAGGTATAAACAAGACATACAGACAGACAAAAAGAAACAAAAAGATTTGCTACATATTAAATATTAAACGACTATTTGAATAATACTTGTCAAAGTATCCTAATTGAATTGTTAATCTTTTACACTTTGTCATCTTACTCTTTGATACTCTGAAATTGAAATGATAATGATAGACTGCCTCGTTGGTCTAGTGGTCGCAAGCGCTACTGGCGACCACGAGGTCCTGGGTTCGATTTCCAGGTCGGGTAGTGTTATTGGATGTTTCTATCTGGAATTTCTCAGTAGCAGTCCGGAGTCTGGAATTGTGACAGGTTGAGGGCATTAGGCTTGCCCCCTATTACATGGGACTTACAACATAACTGGCGAAATGTGGGTGTACTTATAGGTACACCTCTGAGCGGGAGGGCGTGTCAGACTCTTACTGACTAAAACCCAACCGTATTCCTTCTGTTGCTTTTCCGTTGCCAGGGGCTAGGGTATCCTTTTCGGATTTTCCCGCAACCCCGGCAGGCATCGGTCCCATCGGACCCCTTCAGTCACTGACATCCCTATGAGGCGCGCGTGGAACACAACGCCCCGTCGACCCGGGCCTGGTCCTTACCGGACGGCGAGCTACCCATTGCTCACCGTCCGCAAGCACGCGCCTACGGTGGCCGGGAATCAGCCTGCGATTTCCGACGCCCAGGGCGTCTCCTCCTGCGGCGGCTAGGGGCGTGAGGGCGCGAATTTTGCCTCTCCCTCACGCGTTCCGCCTCCTCCTTCGCGAGCATTACTCCTTCGCAGAAGGAGGTGACGGCTTCCCATGACCTCTCGCTCCGTACCATGGCCTGGACCAGGGCCGGACGCGAGAGATCCCCACCACCAATCGCCTCCACGAGGACACGGCGGTGCTCTGCCCAAGCCGGGCAGACCTGCACCGTATGCTCCACCGTGTCCTCTGGGCGATCCACGCAGTAATGACACCCGGGCGTTTCCTCCCGCCTTATCCGAAACAGCCGTGTCCGGTGAGAACCTGCGTCAGGCGGCAGGTGAGGACGCCGTGGCGCTTCTCCAGCGTGGTGCCTCAAAGAAGGGACTAATCGCCGCAATAGTGGCGTGCCCAGCACTGGGTTGCGACAACCGCACTCTCCATGGCGCCGTGAGATCCCGCCGGAGCACTGTGCGCTGTGCCGCGACTTCTCGCGGCATCGGAGTCAAGCCCCGGCGTTTCACGCCTCCTCCTTTCTTTCTTTCTTTCTAAAATTGTAATTATAATTCTTTATTATGCAATCAATAATGTTAATACTAACCTAATCATCTCTATCCTGTAGTATAAGGATGTACCTAATATTTGCACGCCATAATTGGCAGAATGTGATGATACCATTGACTAATCTTAAGACTATATAATAAATTATTATGGTTATGATTATGATTACAAATTAAAAATCCGGAGTCACACGTGTTAGGGAATAAATCTACTATCTACTAAACTATTATTTTTTAAATTATTTTGGGATTTTAATAAGTAGGTACCTATATATTTGAAATGTGCTAACTAAGACGTTTAGTTTGATACTCAAGATGGCATCATAAAAAAAGATTTTTTAGTTCATGTCTCATGTCCTCTAGAGGGCACCATATTCAATTTATGTGAAGTCACATAAATTGAATAGTGGAATCCAGAGGAGTTTAGAAGTTATGAGGTAACGGATGAACATACATACCGGTCAAAATCATAACCCTCCTTTTTTCTTCGCCGTTGTCGGGTAAAAAGAGACGAGGAAATTAAACAAAAACAAATAGACGAGCGAACTTATACTTTAATATACAAATAAAAACAGATTCAGAAGCGTTCCACACTTTTGATCAAAAATACACATTTTTTTAAATAAAAATAAACTATTTATAGTACAGAGTAATTTCAATGACAAGCTAGCACTAGTGGGTTACTCAGCAATTGAATGAACACTTTAATAATTATAACTAATAAATAAATTCGTTTTAAATTTTTCAAAAACCAATAAAATAAATATTTAAACGTTTTTAAATCTCGAACGTAAGGCTCTTTTTTGTGGTATAAAGTTAATTAAGTGGTCTAAAAATCCAGTTTTAAAGATCATATTGACAAATGAGTGGTTTTAGGTGCTTGCAGGCCGGTCCCGGGTTGTTTAATTGTGATAGCTGGCTAGGGAGGCGATTAGGTCTTGTACATTGACATGGGAAGGTACAGGTGACGCTAACTCAGCATATCTGCTGGTATAATCGGCTGGACCAGCACGGGACGTGTCTTCGTCAGCCTGTGGAAGAAGGTCTTGTTAAAATATTTATAGGACATAAAGAAAGACAGATTACCCATTGATTTGAACTGGGCATAGAGTTATCAAACGTTCAGATACCGTCTCTGTGGTCTAGTCTTTTTTTTTTGCGAAAGTTTCAAAGATCCACGAATGACAGCCGGGATGTTGATCCCGGCTGTCATTCGTGGATCTTTAACGCTGCGCTGCGCTGCGCTGCGCTGCGTGGCTTAACGTGCTTTCCGAGGCACGGCCCCTGCGTGCCTCGGAAAGCACGTTAAGCCGTTGTCTGTGTCTCGGTATGTTAAGATGGTCACCCATCCACAGACCAACCCCGGCGAGCGTAGCTTAACCTGATGGATTGAACCGTGCGGCCGTTATTACTTAGCCACCTGCATCTACATAGTTACACTGGAATTCAACCGCAAACATCCTGTCTTGTATGCTCATAATTCAATAGATCTCTCAGTAAGAGAGGATTCGACTTTATTATTTGACCAGCTTCCCAGCAGAATAAGTAAAGGGCGAAGGTATATGAAAGTAGAAGGTCATCTTACCATAGCAGCTGACAGCAAACCAAGCATCAGACACAGGAACGCGAGCCACTTCATCGTGCAACTAAACCTCGTTCACTGGCCACGACGTCTGAACCCCACTTTTATACCATTCAGAACTATTTAATTATGATTTAATATCCTAAGGAAACGGATCGATTTAGTATGGGATTTTGTTTGATTATTTTTTTATGGTTTACGTTTTTATTTTGCCTACCTTGTGTGGCTTATTTACTTCAGGCAGGTACTTAATACTACTTACTTAATACTTTATACTTGAAGGATAAAATCAGAAATGAAGTTACCGACATAGCTTGCAGAAAAAGAAAGCTGAATTGTTGTTGAAGGACCAATGGCCGATGGAGCAGACAAGACGAGACGAGACCGCGTATAAGCATAGTGTTTGACGCCTCCCAGCTAGATGGACCGACGCGAAGCCCTTAAAAAGGTGGCTGGGACAGACTGGATGAGGAATGCGTAGTAGAGGGTGTTGTGCCGCAGCTTGGGAGAGGCCTCAGCAGTGGACTGCGATACGCTAAGTTCATTGAGGTATTAAATATGAAATCTTTGGAGCTAGTCCATTGCATTACAACTCTGCCAAATAGCGTGTGGGGTCCTCAATTCGGGAAAAGTGTAAATGGGTTTTCAATCAGAATTTGTCTGTAGTATGATGTCCGGTTTATAGCAATAGGTAGGTCAATCTCATAATAAATGTTTTGTCGAAATGTGGGTAGGTAGGTATTTTATTATAGGTAGGTATACCTAGAAGGTACATGATGTAAAAATAGTGCAATCTACGACGACGCTCCCCACTCCGCTCCGCTCCGTACTAAAGTACAGCTTACAGTACAGTCATCGCGGAGTGGGGCGCGTCGTCGTGGATAGATAATGCATATCTATAGTAGGTATGTTATCTACATATTATTAATTTTGGCGGGACGACTGTGTCTAATACGTAACTTTTTAATTTCCTTTTATAGGTATACACAATATTAAAATACTCCGATTTTCACGGATTTATTACGGTTTTAATTAAAAGTGAGTCACAGAGTCGTGAAACATTTTAAATCCATCTTTCTGAAATGTAAAATAAACAAAGGTGACGTTTGATTCGTTAGGAAATTATTATTTCCTAGAAAAACTATTCACCTTTCAAAACATAAGCAGAGGTGACCCACACCCACTTTTCGCCAGTTATCCCATCACACGTAACAGAGGACGAGCCTATTGCCACCAACGGGGCACAAATCCAGACTCCAAGCTGCTACTGAAAAATGTCTGATAGAAAAACCCAATAACACTTTGCCCAGCCGGTCGAAGTGGCGACGCTTGGGGGAGGCCTATATCCAGCAGTGGACGTCTTTCGCCTGAAATGATGATGATGAATACTTATATAGAGTTAATAATGTAGTAGATGTCACCACAGCTTTCAAATTACAATATTCCCTTCTTTTCTAAGTAAATATTACATTAGATACTTGAAATCGGTTCACCACATTCTCATAAAACTACTGAATATGAAAGTTCAAACTCTTACTAACCCTTTTATTAGCTTCTGCGAAGTTGGTTGCAAAGCAATAGAGCCTGGAGTTAGTTCTGCGGTTTGGAATGTCAAACGGAGAGACGATAGCTATCGAAATGTTTCAGGAATTCAGTACCTATAGTTTCTACGAAATGAATTTGTTTGAATATGGTTCATTTGAAATTGTAATCTTGTTTGAAATAGTTATATCTATTATTAAATATCTATCGGGGTAGATAGTAGTTATTTAATATCTATCGAGGTGGTTGACTCTTGTACACTATACCAAAAAACGAAAGCGCAAATCATTGCTCCTGAAACGCCTATTATTGATTGCCTGGATAAGCTGAACCTATTTTTTTTAAATTTAGTTTTAATTTGACTTAATTTTATTTTATTTTGTTTTAATTTGATTCAAATTTTATTTAGTTTGATTTAATTTCGTTTCTTTTATAAATTAAATTTTATTTGTATTTTTATTTTAACACTCCAATACATGAGTTATTATTAAGTGACGTTAATTATGATTCGGCAAATAATTAGTACCTTTATTCAATTGCTTATCCTTAAAGTTTCAGCTGAAAAATCCTTGTAACTACACAGATATAAGAAGAAAACCATAGGAAAAGAAATTTCACGATTAACCGGACAAATTCGAACGACTGTATAAAAGCGGCCGCGCAGTACATTGTGCCAACCTTCTCATCAATCGGAAATAACACACACACTCGTACATAAAATACATAGCTATCCTATTCCGATAGTAAAACACTACGTGAGGGGAATCCCCAGAGCTTGTCGTTCATGTTGAAGATTAATAATAGGTACCAGAGAAAGGTGCCACCGCCAGCGCCGAGGCGATGTCATATCGCCATTCCAAATAATAATATTGCTTCCAAATCACCCAATAGTTCCTAATGACTTAGACCTATGAAATTACGGCTACGTTGTAATTAAAAACAACGGTAAGTGGTAAAAGTGTTGTCATACTAAAATCAATCTGCTTAGCCTTTTCCCAACTATATTGGGGTCGGCTTCCAGTCTAACCGGATGTAGCTGAATACCAGTATTTTACATGGAACGACTGCCTATCTGACCTCCACAACCCAGTAACTGGGTCATACGATACCCCTTGGTAAGACTGGTTGTCAGACTTTCGGGCTTCTGACGACCCGTAACGACTGTCAAAGATCCACGAATGACAACCGGGACCAACGGCTTAACGTACTTTCCGAGGCACGGAGGAGTCTCGGTATGTAAAGATGGTTACCCATCCACAGACCAACCCCGGCAAGCGTAGCTTAACCTGACGGATCGACCCGTGCGGCAGTTACTACTTAGCCACGAGCTCCAAAAGTGCGGTCATACTAATCATACATAATAATATTATGGGCATGAGAACCATAATATCGGTAAGTATGGGAGTTATGTTCAAAATCTAAAATCAAACTTAAATAAAGTCCCTACTCTGTGATAACTCTCTACGTTACATATTTATATAAAAGGAAGTAAATAGTTATTTTAACCATTTGTACGCACCTGTACCCATCAAAATTTAAATATAATACTACAAATTTAAGAAGGTTGGCACAATGTACTGCGCGGCCGCTTTTATACAGTCATTCGAATTTGTTCGGTTAATCGTGAAATTTCTTTTCCTATGGTTTTGGTCTTGTAGCTGTGTGTAGTTACAAGGATTTTTCAGCTGAAACTTTAAGAATAAGCAATTGAATAAAGGTACTAATTTATTCGTCGAATCATAATTACCGTCACTTAATAGTATCTCATGTATTGGAGTGTTACATTTTAGCATAGCCAGATTATATTTAAATTGGAATAGCTCTCTGAGGAGTTGGAATAGAAAAATCTAATTTCGCATGATGCTTTGAGTTCATAAAAGGTACAAATCACCATAATTGGTAAGTCTCTAGGGTTTCTCATTGAAGCGCAAGGATCGATTTTAGGGTTTTTGAAAATCAATTTCTTATTTTCCAACGGTGTCGATTATAGCTAGTTTGTACTCACCTACGACCTCCGGTTAAAAAAAAAGCCACTGGGGTAACGTTACTCCAGCGGAATCTGTTTTTCGTGAATATCTTTGGATCGGCTGGCGGCACAAATTCAAAATTTCGGGCACATTTACACGAGATGGGGTACTAATTATCTGTCGAGCCGAAATCCTGAAAAGCGACAACATTCCGCTGGAGTGACGCACACAATTAAATAAATAAATTAATGGTTAAAACTTATCCAGGCAAACATTATTAGAACCTTATCCCTAATTAACTCCAATCACTATTGTTAATTTATTTACTTCTAAAAATAATTTACCATTTTTAACTTGCAGAATTTATTTACACACACGTATTTACATGATTTAAAAACTAACAGACTCAAAATAATAATAATAAGTACCTATAAAAGAGGAGGGGGGAGGGGATAATCATAGGGCATCAAAAAATTCGTCCGCATCGCTGTCAACAGGAAAAGTGCCCAAAAGGCTGGCAGCAGTGCCATGTTGTATGGCAATGTTGATTCTTTGGCCAAAGAATAGGCCAGTCGCTTGGCGATGTCTCGAAACGTAGTGGGCACTCGGACCCCATGACCCTAGTGTTTCAACCCCAAACGGCTCAAACATATAATTCCCAATAAGATTGTAGTGTTTGCGCCGTTTGAGGTTTTCCGCACCTGCGGTAGCAGCCCCTGTTTTTAATTTACATATATTTCTTTACCTCAACTAACAAACAATTCAGTATCAAAAGGCATAATATTCACCCAGCTGTATAGCTCACATTGCACGCAGCCAATGGCTCATGCCACTGAATATTTCATGATGACTCCTTCGTAATCGATCGATAGCACTTACTGCAATAATGTTTCTTTTAGTACGGTAAGAATGGCCGTATTTTGTAAAGATAATATGATGAGAATCGATACACCTTGTGAGAAAGAACACGTAATGCCCCTATACGAAGAATATTATTAAATTATCTTGTTGTTATTGTAATGAAAAATATACTTCGTTTTCTTTCTATGGATACTGATCGCGTATGTACGAAGGTCGACAGATTGTTAAGGGATGCGCTAAGGTAGTCTACGAAATTCAAATTGTCTTACGTTTTTTGAAATTTGCAGGCCAATATCAGGTTGTATGTTGATGAAAATATGATTCGCGACTGTAACACGCGACACTTAAGTACCTATTTTTACGGTACTTGTATTTTTTGACGTGTGGAACTAACGCCGCCATCCTTTTTTTTTCCAGTAAAACTGTTCTGTGCTAATTCCACAAATAATGTCACCACAAATGTCCCCAGGGCGTTGTAAAGACTCCAAAGATTCTTTTAGCACTCTAAATATCTAATTAAATTGCACAAAACTAAGGGATAGGTAAACGAGGTCAGCAAAGAGATTGATGCGTAGGTGTTGGTATCTATTTTGTGTGATACCTACTTGTAACTTTATCATTCAGCCATATTACTTGGCCAATGGACAACTGTGCATGTTGTTATTTGCAGACAGCAAGGTTTTGCTGCAACATGGCTGCAAGCTCTTGATATAATACTTTATTAATAGTTATTTGTGCAACAAGAGAGCAAAGTTGTTTTTTGCTGCGAGTGTTGATTTTGAATCCCGAGTAAGCGAAGGATTCTATAATTGAATCACGAGCGTAGCGAGTGATTCTAGGTTAGAATCCTGAGCGCTACGAGGGATTCAAAGACACGAGATGCAAATAACTTTGCTCTCATGTAACACATACAACTTTTCACCTCAGCAGCGAGAACATACAACATGTAAAAAAAAACCGGTCCGATCCGTGAGGGTATTGTTAGGAATCGTAAGTTACTGTGAGCATATTTATGTGGAAATTTTCAGGAAAAAAGAATCTCCACATTTTTTTTACGTTTGTGCTGGCGGTGGCCGTCGTAGTACGAGTTTTGCAATTTTTTTATGGATTTGGGGTAATTTTGGAACTAAAATTGTGAATTTTAAATACCAATAACTTTTTTACTATAAATATAATTAAAAAATACTCTTTTGTAATTTTACTGCAGTACCACATGCCCTTTTCGGATCGGACAAGGTTTTTTTTTTACATAATCTTCATCATCTCGTATTTTGCAGCCACCATCTTGGATTTACATTTTGACCTCACTATCGGCTTTAGTACCCTCGAAAACTACGAAAACGACACCCATGACGAAAAAGTGAAAATTTTCGCAGCCGCCATCTTGGATTTTTATTTTGACCAAATTCACATTTACTATCTCATTTCGTCTTTCTTTCTCTTTGAATCAGAAGAAGACAGTCGCAAGCGCCTTTTCCCGTGACGATTTCTGCCAATGCACTCTTACCGCAAGCCGCGTATCTTCGTTCCAAAAAAAAAAAAAATAGAATTTAAATAAAACCTTATCCTGTGAATCCGAACGTTTTATTGTTGGTTTCATTTTTGGGCCTACTAGAGGAATTTTGAAATCGAACTTCGAATCGACTTATTTCTATCTCTCGCTTTTTTCGTATCGAAGTGAAAGTGACAAAACTAATTGAGGTACAAATCTTTAGAATTTTGTGAGTAGACCCAATACTGTTAACGGCATTTAAAAAAAATAATTAAAAAGTTACTTTGTCTCACGCTCGCAGCAAAATCGAATTTTGCTCACTGTTTTTTGACAGCAAAACCTGCTTGTTTGAGGTGCTGAGGTGAAAAAATTATTAAAAGCCTGTAACTAATGACCAACTAAAGCCTCCCTACTCTCTTTCAACTTTTCTTAATTAAGGCCGAAGGTGGAAGCGAGCTGGGGTGCTTGGACAGGAAACCTCCCCGTGTGCCTGTGGGCTGGAATTCCCTTCGGATGCGTCCGGGGGGAAGGCCAGTCTTCAGGACGGTGCACCCTGGGATGCGGGCAATGTCTCCCCATTAGGTACTGTGTGCCTAAGGGGTCTCGTTGTCTGCATGCCAATATCCTGTCGGAGGAACGCTCTAACGTGTACTCGGAGAGAGCACACGTTGAGCAGCGTTCGAGTACGGGCCCGGCGTGCACTAACACTGCCGTCGGGCAGGCAGGAGGAAGCCTTCTGCCACCGTTGGTCTCGTAGCCCCGAAGAGTGTCAAGGTTATGTCTCTGGCACTTGACGGGGGTCGAGGGTCTTGGCTTAACCGCCCGGACCGCGAGGAAGAAATCCTCTATAAAAAATTACCCCAAACCTCCAAGCGGCGGCGCACCGTGAGGGAGGTTGTAAGCTTGATTAATGGGTAGCTATTTGATAATTAGTCGCTAGTGCGAACCACAATATTTTGAGTCAATACACAAAGTTTAATACTCGTGGGAACAATTATGGAAATATCAAAAACAACAAAAAACCAAGGAGAGGGGAGTGATGCGGGGTCGGAGTCCGACGCTGCGTCTGGCGCGATGAGCTCGGGTCAGAGCTCAGAGCACGAAGTGGTGGTGGGGGCGACCGTGAGGAACCGAAAGTTCCTCCGGAAGCGCCCTAAACCGGGGGATGGCCAGGGGTCGTCCGCCGAAGAGGGGGTCTCGGGCCAAGGCCACAGAAGGAAGATCCACTCCAGTCGGCGGGGTGCGGCCCGGGGAAAAGGTGTGGGAAGAGGGCTCACCACAAAGGAGGCCGGCGAGCCGAGCCGGGCCAGCTCAGCCACGCTGGAGAAGCCCTCTACCGAAGAGGAAAGCAACCCTGTAGGGACGAGCACCGTGGCGGCCCCTACAAATTCGGCAGGCGGTGAGCCGGATGCCGCTGGTGGCTCCAAATCGGAGCAAGCGGCCAGGTTTGCGGAGGCTGTGGCTGCCGCTATCAAGGGTTTGGCCTTGAAGAGGACTCAGTCCTCTAAAGACAAGGCCATACCCGCGGTCATGGCCTCTATTTTGGCGGCAGCGGAGGCCTATCACCTCAGACCTCCGTCGGACGGCATGTCCGAGATGCGGGCGGAGGTCGCCCGCTTGACAGCCGCCATGGAGCTTCTCCGAAAGGAGAACGAGGAGCTCCGAGCGGACCTGGCCGGGCTCCGAAGAGCCGGCCCTTGTGAGGTGCCGCAGGGGAGGGAGCAGCATGGGCAGGGACAGCCCGTGCCTGCGGAGGACCGGGTTCTGACCCTGGTGAGGCAGGAGATGGCTTCTTTGCGGTCTCGTTTCTCCGCGTTAGAAGCCATCGTCCTGCGCCCTCCTCTAGCGGCAAGCGGGCCGGCCTCTGTCCAACAGAAGACGGCTTCGTATGCCACCACCGCAGCTGCCTCGGCCAAACCAGGCTCGTCGGGGCAGAAAAAGGGCGGGGCGGCTACACAGGCGACGAAGGCCCCGGCCGCGGTGGCGAAGGCCCCGGCCGCAGCGGCGAAGGCCTCGGCTGCTGCGGTGAAGGCCCCGGCTGCGGCGGCAAAGGCCCCAGCCCAAGCGGCGAAACGGCCGCCCCCGCCTCCTCTTAATTCTACTCCGGCTGACGCTGAATGGCAAGTAGCCGGAGAGAAGAGGAAGGCGGCTAAGGCAAAAAGGGCGGCCAAAAACAAAGAGAGGAGGCAGCGACGCAAGGAACGAAACGTCGCGGCTAGGCTCCGCGCCCCGAAGTCGGCAGCTGTAGTTATAACGCTACAGCCAGAGGCGGAGAAGAAGGGCGTGTCCTACCGTGACGTGCTCGCCAAGGTGGGGGCGGCGGTGGACCTCAACGAGATCGGTGCCACTGAGGGCATCCGGGTGAGGGTCACTGCGACTGGGGCCCGGATGCTGGAGGTCCCCGGTGCGGCAAGCGGCCCGGCCGCTGACGCTCTGGCTGAAAGGCTTAGGGCGTCCTTAAATGCGGACGAGGCCCGAGTGTCCAGGCCCACCAAATGCGCTGACATGCGTATTCAGGGCTTGGACGACTCTGTGACGGAGGGACAGGTGGTGGCCGCTGTCGTTAGGACTGGGGGGTGCTCTGCCGAGCAGGTTAGGGCAGGCGCCATCCGTCCTGACTTCACGGGGATGCGAGCCGTTACGGTGAGCTGCCCCGTGTCGGCGGCCAAGAAAATTGCCGGGGAGGGCCAAAGGTTATTGGTGGGCTGGGTGTCCGCGCAGGTCAAACTGCTGGAACCCAGACCTCTGAGGTGCTACCGCTGCCATGTGGGCAACCACGTGGGAGCTAAATGCACCTCGGAGGTGGACCGCAGCGGTCACTGCTACCGCTGTGGTCAGCCCGGTCACAAGGCCGGCTCGTGCGAAGCCACGCCGCATTGCGTCGTATGTGCGGCGGCTGGCAAGCCAGCCGGCCACCGGATTGGGAGCAAGGCCTGCGCTCCACCCACCAAAGCTAGAGGCAAGCCACCTGCCACCGCCGTCACAGCCGCAACCGCCGTCACAGCCGCAACCGCCGCCACCGCCGCCGTTGCCGCCTCCACAACCGTCGCCGTCGCCGCAGCCGTCGCGGCAGGGCCCTCACAGGGGGCTAAGGAGGGGGCTGACATGGAGTGCCAATAATGGCCCCATTTCGCCTCCTCCAGGCGAACATCAACCACTGCGCCGCAGCTCAGCATTTGTTGCTCCAGAGCATGGCGCAGTGGTCGATTAACATCGCCGTGGTCGCTGAGCCGTACTTTGTCCCGCCCAGGGATGACTGGGTGGAGGACCTGAGCGGCTCAGTAGCCCTAATTTCGTCGGCCGCCGCCGGTACCCCGTCCCTCGAGGCTGTTAAGAGAGGACGGGGTTGCGTTGCAGCACGGTTCGGGGAGATTGTCGTGGTAGGCGCGTACTTCTCCCCGAACCGAACTCTCGCCGAGTTCCACAACTCCCTTGCGGAGTTGAGAGTCGTCGTCGTCGGGTTCCGTTCCCTCCCCGTGCTCGTCCTCGGGGACTTCAATGCCAAGAATGTGGCTTGGGGTTCCCGGTATACGGACACACGGGGCAGGATGGTGGAGGACTGGGCGCTGGAGACAGGCCTGGTCGTCCTTAACCGGGGTTCTGTCCCCACGTGTGTGCGGATGCGGGGTGAATCAGTGGTGGACATCTCGTTCGCCAGCCCCGCTCTGTCGCCACGAGTCATTGACTGGCGCGTCATGGAGGGGGTGGAGACGTATTCCGATCACCGGTACATCCGGTTTGACGTCTCCGCCCAGACCTCGAGCGCGCCGGTCCGACAGGCCCCGAGTGGTCCGCGGTGGGCGCTGAAGCAGCTGGACCGGGAGCTCCTCCTGGAAGCCTCAATCGTGCAGGCCTGGGTGTCATCACCGGACAGGCCTGCCGACATCAATGACGAGGCGGAGTGGTTCCGGGAGGCCATGTCCGAGATATGTGACGTGGCAATGCCCCGGGTCCAGCCCGGACGTGCTTCGCGCCAGGTGTACTGGTGGTCGCGACAGCTGACGACACTGCGAAATGCGTGCGTTACTGCGCGCCGTCGGTACACCAGGCACCGCCGGCTCCGTATTCGACCTCCGGATACGGAAGCCATTCAGGCGGAGCTGTACGAGGGGTACAGAGTGGCGAAGACCGCCCTCCAAGCGGAAATCCTGCGGGCCAGGGCAGTGGCCCGCGAGGAGTCGCTAGAGACTCTGAACAGAGACCCGTGGGGACGCCCATACAAAATGGTGCGGGAGAAACTCCGCCCATGGGCTCCCCCGCTTACGCAGAGTCTCCGGCCGCAGCTTGTGGGGGATGTGGTGAGCGCTCTGTTCCCTTCACGAGGGGAACATGCCTCCCCGCCCATGGCTCCGCCTACTGCGGTGCCCAATGCGGACCACACCGCCGACGACGACGACGATGCTCCGGAGGTGACCGAGGTAGAGATGAGGGTGGCGGTACGTAGGCTGAATGCCAGAAATACCGCCCCAGGACCCGACGGCTTACCTGGGAAAGCCTGGGTCCTGGCCTCAGAGGCTCTCGGGCCTCGACTAAGGGGGCTCTTAAGCGCATGCATGGAGAGGGGCCAGTTCCCACTTCGTTGGAAGACGGGGAAACTGGTCCTCATCAAGAAGCCGGGGCGCCCTGCGGACTCTCCGTCCGCTTACCGGCCCATCGTGCTGCTCGACGAGGTGGGCAAGCTCTTTGAAAGAGTAATTGCAGACCGCCTTGTCGGGCGGCTGGTGCGGGTGGGGCTGGATTTGGCGGAGAGCCAGTTTGGTTTCCGCAGGGGGCGCTCCACGGTGGGTGCCATCATGCGCGTGCGAGCCCTCACGACGGGGGATGCGGTGGCTCGGGGTGGGGTCGTCTTGGCGGTGTCTCTAGACATCGCCAACGCCTTCAATACCCTGCCCTGGAGTTGCATCAGGGAGGCACTCCGGTATCACCGGATGCCGACCTACCTCTGTCGTGTGGTCGAGGCCTATTTGACGGACAGGGCCATCATCTACCCCGGTCACCAGGGAGAGTGGAACCGGCGAGAGATGTCGTGCGGTGTCCCACAGGGATCGGTCCTGGGGCCGCATCTGTGGGACATCGGATACGACTGGGTGCTGCGCGCAGACCTCCCCAATGGCGTCAGCGTCGTTTGTTACGCTGACGACACGTTGGTCCTGGCGCAGGGGAGGTCGCACCAGGCGGCGGCCGAACTAGCGACACACGGGGTTGCGACAATCGTGGCCAGAATCCGGCAGTTGGGACTCGAGGTGGCCTTGCACAAGTCCGAGGCCATGTGTTTTCATGGTCCTCGGAACGCGCCACCGTCGGGTTCCCAAATAACGGTAGGAGGGGTTCACATCGGCGTCGAGTCGACGATGAAGTACCTGGGACTCGTCCTCGACAGTCGGTGGAACTTCGTGGAGCATTTCCGACGTTTGGCTCCCAGACTGGAGCGGGCCGGGGCTGCATTGAAGCGGCTCCTGCCCAATCTAGGGGGTCCAAACGCCTCCTGCCGGAGGCTATACGCGGGGATCGTGCGGTCCATGGCCCTGTACGGGGCACCGGTGTGGGCGCGTTCGTTGAGGCGGCGGCCTGCCCGCAGGTTGAACGCGTCCCAGAGGGTCATGGCCACCCGGCTGGTCCGGGGATACCGCACGGTCTCCGGTGAGGCGGCAAGCCTCCTTGCTGGATTGCCGCCATGGGATCTGGAGGCAAAAGTCCTCGCGCATATTTGGGAGTGGCGCGAGGAGGCGAAACGCCGGGGCTTGACTCCGATGCCGCGAGAAATCGCGGCACAGCGGACAGAGCTCCGACGGGATCTCATGGCGGCATGGAGAGTGCGATTGTCGCAACCCAGTGCTGGGCACGCCACTATTGCGGCGATAAGTCCCCTCTTTGAGGAGTGGCTGGAGAGGCGCCACGGCGTCCTCACCTTCCGCCTGACGCAGGTCCTCACCGGACACGGCTGTTTCGGGAGGTACCTGTTTCGGATAAGGCGGGAGGAAACGCCCGGGTGTCATCACTGCGTGGATCGCCCGGAGGACACGGTGGAGCATACGGTGGAGGTATGCCCGGCTTGGGCAGAGCACCGCCGTGTCCTCGTGGAGGCGATCGGTGGCGGGGATCTCTCGCGTCCGGCCCTGGTCCAGGCCATGGTACGGAGCGAGAGGGCATGGGAGGCCGTCACCTCCTTCTGCGAAGCAGTAATGCTCGCAAAGGAGGAGGCGGAACGCGTGAGGGAGAGGCAAATTTCGCGCCCTCACGCCCCTAGCCGCCGCAGGAGGAGACGCCCTGGGCGTCGGGAATCGATTGCCGATTCCCGGCCACCGTAGGCGCGGGCTTGCGGACGGTGAGCAATGGGTAGCTCGCCGTCCGGTAAGGACCAGGCCCGGGTCGACGGCGCGTTGTGTTCCACGCGCGCCTCAAAGAGATGTCAGCAAGTGAAGGGGTCCGATGAGACCATTGCCTGCCGGGGTTGCGGGATTAGTCCGAAAGGGATACCGTGGCCCCCTGGCATTGCACAGGCAACAGAAGGAACACGGGTGGGTTTTAGTCAGTAAGAGTCTGACACGCCCTCCCGCTCCACCCAGAGCGGGAGACGTCATTTGATGATTTCCCACCCAAAAAAAAAAAAAAAAAAAAAGGTGGAAGCGAGCTTCATCCGGAATCCTTAACCACAGAGGAACTGGTTATCTTACCTCTAACTGCCGAAACACAACAATGCTGTTAACATTGTTCTTATGGCGACAGACTCAGATAAGATGGAGGTAGCTAGCCATGCGGTATTAGAACAAGCCCTGGGAGGGCTACCAAACAGAGCAGAAAATTTTGGAATGGAAATCGAATCATCGTTAGTTCTTCATATTTTAAGTGGGGTGTATAGTATGCGAGGAAGCACAAGAAACAAGAACGTTATACAAGAACGTTCGTGACTGCCGCGGTCATAAAACGATGGAGCGAGATGACGAGCTTTGGTTTGGTAGTCGCTTGGGGTGAAATAAAATTAAATAATTTCCTTTATTTATCTACCAATTTATTCAGACGTCAGTATAAAACTCAATGATATACAGTATAATTTCGACTATCGCTGCGATAACGAGGGCAACACAAGTTGCGACTCGACTGTATAGCTTCAAAGTCTGTGGTACGGTCGCGAGCGGCGCCGGCGCCGGTCGTAGCGGCAACGAGTCGGCTATTACTTCAACGTCACGCCTCTGTCGGCCGACAGGGAACACCGCGCGCCATGGAGCATCCTGGAATAACTAGTTGTGATGAAGAACTGGAAAAGGGTAGCCGTAGGAATGTCATTATCTGTATATCCAGCAGGGGTCGTCATTTGGCTGGATTATGATGGTGAGTATAGGATATTAATGACAGGCGATATCAATTTTCTATTGCGTTTGGATGATCCTGTAATTCAGTCCTGAAAACTGTGTGTAAGTTTCAAATAGGTGGTAGGTACACCACCAAGTATTAAGTAATCATAATACGCGTCTATGAAACTACGTTATTCTAGACAGAATTTGTAAATAAACCGTTTTTAACCAAAATCTGTGGTACCCGTTTAAGATTTGTAGCGGTTACACCGCCACATACTAACTACGCATCAAAGACATGACGTCACACAAATCCTGCATCGCGCAATTAGAGTTTACCGCGCGAACGACATAGATAAGACTATCCGAAATCAACAGTCGGGCAGTCGGCCCGCCAGACACAACACCCGTCTGGTTGGAGGATCCTCCCTTTTCTATGGTGGATGAGTGAACTTTACACCCTGTTCCTCATACCTCTAAATTGGTGACCCCGAGTATGAACGTCAACGCAGCCTTTGTGCAACTACTTCAGCGTGACGTCATCATCATCACTCCCGCAAGCTTTCGTGAGGCGAGTCACACAGACAGCCAGCACCCTCGGCTTCAACGGGTATCCTGACCACCAGCATGCAGCGAACGCGCATTCCTGGTCATCACCCTCAGCCTCATCACCCCGACTCACTGGGGAATCAACGCAATCATCTCAATCAGCGCAATCACCGCTATCACCTCAATCACCGCAATCATCTCAATCAGCGCAATCACCGCTATCACCTCAATCACCGCAATCACCTCAATCACCACAACCGCCGCAATCATCGCAGACAGTTCCGACTCACCGTGAACTGTGCGGCACCCGGTTCCGACTCACTGGAACCTTAGCTGGCACTGTGAAGCATCGCAAGATACAAGACTCAGCCCACTATCGACCTCCGGTCTCCGGAGGGGAGTGATGTAGCGGTTACACCGCCACATACTAACTACGCATCAAAGACATGACGTCACACAAATCCTGCATCGCGCAATTAGAGTTTACCGCGCGAACGACATAGATAAGACTATCCGATATCAACAGTCGGGCAGTCGGCCCGCCAGACACAACACCCGTCTGGTTGGAGGTTCCTCCCTTTTCTATGGTGGATGAGTGAACTTTACACCCTGTTCCTCATACCTCTAAAGATTAATGAAGTAAAAAAGGCTAATTGAAATCATTCACAATTTTATTGATATAAGTGGAAACAATCTTGATATGCTTATTTATTAAAATAGTCGTTTTATTAAAAATATGGAGGCATAATAAGAAAGAAAAAAAGAACACAGTCCGTGAAACACTCAATCTGCCTAGCCTTTTCCCAACTATATTGGGGTCGGCTTCCAGTCTTGTAGCGGTTACACCGCCACATACTAACTACGCATCAAAGACATGACGTCACACAAATCCTGCATCGCGCAATTAGAGTTTACCGCGCGAACGACATAGATAAGACTATCCGAAATCAACAGTTGGGCAGTCGGCCCGCCAGACACAACACCCGTCTGGTTGGAGGATCCTCCCTTTTCTATGGTGGATGAGTGAACTTTACACCCTGTTCCTCATGCCCCTAAATTGGTGACCCCGAGTATGAACGTCAACGCAGCCTTCGTGCAACTACTTCAGCGTGACGTCATCATCATCACTCCCGCAAGCTTTCGTGAGGCGAGTCACACAGACAGCCAGCACCCTTGGCTTCAACGGGTATCCTGACCACCAGCATGCAGCGAACGCGCATTCCTGGTCATCACCCTCAGCCTCATCACCCCGACTCACTGGGGAATCAACGCAATCATCTCAATCAGCGCAATCACCGCTATCACCGCAATCATCTCAATCAGCGCAATCACCGCTATCACCTCAATCACCTCAATCACCACAACCGCCGCAATCATCGCAGACAGTTCCGACTCACCGCGAACTGTGTGGCACCCGGTTCCGACTCACTGGAACCTTAGCTGGCACTGTGAAGCATCGCAAGATACAAGACTCAGCCCACTATCGACCTCCGGTCTCCGGAGGGGAGTGATGTAGCGGTTACACCGCCACATACTAACTACGCATCAAAGACATGACGTCACACAAATCCTGCATCGCGCAATTAGAGTTTACCGCGCGAACGACATAGATAAGACTATCCGAAATCAACAGTTGGGCAGTCGGCCCGCCAGACGCAACACCCGTCTGGTTGGAGGATCCTCCCTTTTCTATGGTGGATGAGTGAACTTTACACCCTGTTCCTCATGCCCCTAAAGTCTAACCGGATGCAGCTGAATACCAGTATTTTACATGGAGCGACTGCCTATCTGACCTCCACAACCCAGTAACTGGGTAATACGATACCTCTTGGTAAGACTGGTTGTCAGACTTTCGGGCTTCTGACGACCCGTAACGACTGTCAAAGATCCACGAATGACAACCGGGACCAACGGCTTAACGTGCTTTCCGAGGCACGGAGGAGTCTCGGTACGTAAAGATGGTCACCCATCCACAGACCAACCCCTAACACTAAGAACAAAATAAAAAGTGAAAATAATCTTATAGCAATAATAGTGTGTGCCTTACGGCTGCGCCAAAAAGGTTCATTTCAGCATTAATGCCAGAAAAATTCCCTGACGCTGGTTTTCTAATGAAGCCCTATGGACAAGTGACGAGGAGTACCTACCAACAGTTTCAACATACATACATATTAAAGCATTAAATGCTTTGTGTTTCTACGCAGTACCATAGCCAAATTTAGGAAAGATGCTATGAATATTCAACGAGTACCTTATCAAAAACGATGGGTGGATTCAGTTCTTGAGGCATCAGCGCTGACTGGAGATCCGCATCGCTCAGTATTTTATTCTAGAAGCATTCAAATGATTACACAAAGTTTATAATTAGGAAAAAGAGGTTACCGTTTAGTTATCTGGCTTGTGATTGGAGAGGTCTATATCCAGCTGTGGACTGCTATAGGAATAGTGATAATAAAATAAAAAAAACTTTACTATCAAAAAGCTAAATACAATTTGTCCATCTCAACCAGAACATTACGCCACTATATGAATGACAACGCTATGCATTATATGAGGCAGAGTGAACTAACGCAAGACTAATACGAAGGTTTTACAACAGAATAGTACAGAAAGTTCTCTTTGATTATTCATATCTCTAGATAGATTGTCGCGCTGCAAACAAACAAGCCAACTTTGTTATGCTGGTGTACATGACAGCTACATCTTACACTCGCGCCACGTCATCGTTATTTCCTAGCGTGTGTGCATTTAGCAGCTAGCAGTTGGGACGCATTTTTTCGACGAGCTCACAGCTTTGACTGTCTATCTAGAAATATTTATATCTTTGTTAGTTTCTTAAAACGAGCGAAAACGCGGGCGCATGCCCCTTAGACCTAGTTCACGACCTCGAGTGATGCGACTTTCGTCAAGTGACACGCGTGGGCGTCATCTGTTTCCGTCCATCGCTCCACAACTCACGGCGCTGTGGTGTGCATGATCTAAAAAACTTATTTCATTTGTTTTCTCCGCAGTTGCTATTACAATACGCGTGTCGCTTCAGTGTGTACAGTGCGTTCATTATAAATTAACCCGTGACGCGATTAGTAGCACTGAATTTTGCATTAATGTGATTGGTAGAACTGCCGGTCTATTCTGTAATAATCTCCCCTAGCAGCAAGTGGAATGACAACTCACTTCACGCTCACTTCACCTAAGTTTTCACGGTGAGATGGTTACAGAATGGCACTGCTATTCTGCCAGTCGCCATTTTGAACTCTATTAGTATTGAAGCAAAGTCTACAAAATTCAGTGCTACCAATCGCGTCATGAGACAAGTTATAATGAACGCACTGTAGCTCCTGACCACGGGGATAGACACGTATCTACCTACATGCGGCGATCTTAGCCGAATGCCACTCGCTCTTGCATTGCACTCCCTCGATGTACGTGAAGCTTGTCTATGTGTGCGTGCGTGTTCGCTCGCTGTCTGGAGCCGACCTTCTGTAATACTCCGTGGTTTAACTTCGTGACTTATCCCTACCTTAAACGGTAGGTTCATAATGTAGATAGACTGTAGTTTGTCGAGGTAGTCTATCTAGGATGCAAATGAAAAAAACAAGTTAGTACTTGTTTAGGTCTACAGCCACCAGGGGGCTAATAAAGAGAAATACTCTTCTTAATTATGTTGCCCTCTTGTGTAAATCAGTCTTAAGTAATCGATTGTCACTCGGCCGACATATTATTATACCATGAATACAACAATTTGCGGTCCGAATCCTGAGAAATGAATGTAAATCACTGTAATGTCCACGCAAATCACTGTCCATTCCAAGGTTGCCTGGAAAAGATCGCGGAAAGCGATAAGGCTGCCCATTGTATATTTGTTGTGTTTTTTTTTTGTTATGTGTTTTTGTGGTGTACAATAATAGTTATTTGTTATACAAGAGTGCAAAGTTGCTTTTTAACCGCGTGTTCAATTTTGATGACCGAGCAAGCGAAGGATTCTAAAATTGAATCACGAGCGCAGCGAGTGATTCAAAATTAGAATCCTGAGCGTTAGCGAGGGAATCAAAAGAGCACGAGGTGAAAAATCTTTGCACTCGAGTGCAACACGTAACTTTTCATTCCACCTCAGCGAGGAAATGACTAAATGCAAAAAAAAAAAACGTTTACAATCACAAGATAGGTACACTTTTATTTCACTTTTTATTAAACTTCCTCGTCGCTAGAATCACTCATTTTAGTTTTTTCACTTGTTTTCAAGTTTCTTGTTTTTAATATACCTAAGGTTTAACAATGACGTGAAAAAATGCCGCGTAAAGAACCGCGTACAAAGCAAATTGAAAAAAGAACACCAAGAAGGTTCCGAGTCTGAGTTTTTAACAAATTAAAAAAAAGTTGTATGATATATTCGGCACCATAGAGGTAGCAGTAAATAGGTTTAATGTTTTTTTTAATTCACAAACTTAGTGGACACGATGTTCTAAATTCAATTTACTTTATCCTCTAGAGAATAAAAACGGCTTTTCCACTCAGATACTGAAGATTAAAAATACTCTTTCCGAGATGGTGGGATGAAAAGTATATTATAAATAAATAAATGACAATCTGAAGTGGCCTTTTATTACTAGTTGTAATGCGGGTTGCGCACTGTGTGAAAATCTCACAGTGAAAACTTGTGAAGTGAGCTGTCATTCCACTTGACAATTGACGATATTGACAGCTCACTTCAAGCTTACTTCACCTAAGTATTCACGATGAAACTTTTGCGGAATAGGACGGCTGAATTCCATCCGTTCGAATTCAGAAAACGGTTCGGATGAAACTAGATCTCGAATTCGGATCGGATATGCAGTGCGCAAAGAGAGCAAGAGGCCGGTCGCCAACACAATGGTTCGACCATAAAAGGCAAGGTGGTGATGGAACTTTGTATCAGAGTCGATGGAGGGAGATTGTCCACTTAAGGGGGTCTATGACCACGATCCTCAGTGATGAGGGACTGATTGAAGAAGAAGATGCAGTGCAAAACGATGTAATAAAAAATCTCATATTTAACCACACAGTCGTTCAAAAAAACAAGTAAAGTAAGTAATTTTACCCTTTTTTAATATCGTGCTCATTTTTCATAACTAAAAGGGTATATTTATCATGTTTGTGACAGTGTAATGTTGTGTGATGGATTGAATCGGCCTTCAAAGTAACTAATGCAGCAATTATGGCCGACCGCTGTATCGATTAGCTCATACATTATTTAACACCGGGGTTATATTTGCATCGCCTTGTAGTCTAGTTTTGTCTGTAATTAATGATTCGTTTTAAATTAATGTTAGCATTGCCACAAAGTGGCAGTGCCACCAGTCTTTTGCACGCGTTAACAGTAGACAGCGATGAGGAGGAATTTTTCGATGCCATATTTTAGTTTATTGTTTGGTTTGGTTAATTTAGGGTTTTTTTCTGTGTATAAATTAGTTAGTAGTTTACACACACATTATATGATAAAATATAAATTTAAGGCAAATTTCAACAATTCATTTAATTTGACTCCAGTATAGCTGCCATGCTATTGTTCTGCTGTGGTATTTTGTTTTTTTTTCCAAAAATAATTTTAGATGGGTCCTAGTTCTAAAACATGTCGGTGCGAGACAATGGTGTCAACTCATACCTTTTTTTTATTACAGGCGGAAATCCTTATGGATGTCCTCCCTGGAGAGGGTGGAGGGGTCTGTCAGACTCTTACTGACTAAAACCACCCCGCGTTCTGACTCACAGTTGCACCGGGATCACGGGATCTGCGACTTCCGCAATCCCCGGCTAGTGCCGGCCCGCCTCTGCATGCCACCTCGAGTTAGGGGGGAGTGAGGTGTTAAACTCCCCCCTTTCATCATAGAGAGGCGCTCGTGGAACACTACGCGCCACCATCTCGGGTCCTAAGGAGTAGGGGTCAACCCACACCTCATCTAACTCTCAAGAACATGGTGGTTTTTGTAGCGCGCAGAGCTTATTGATATTAAATAATGAATAATTGTTTCCGATATGAAAGGTGACGACGTTAATCTTATTGAATCGAGCGTGGCCGGTCGTTTTAAGACAATAAGAGTAGCCAGGATCAGGCAGTCAGTTCCATTCAGACCACGAGATCGAGCGATCACACTCAGCGAGCTCGCCTCGCTGGAAACACGCTCGCAAATCGCAAATAGTTTGTATATCCTAAACGTCTACCGAATTTCCTCATAAATACTCGTATTATAGAAATAAAAAACAATCTGCCTATCATTTTCCCAACTATGTTGGGGTCGGCTTCCAGACTAACCTGATGCAGCTGAATACCGGTATTTTACATAGAGCGACTACCTATCTGACCTCCACAACCCAGTAACTGGGTAATACGATACCCCTTGGTAAGACTGGTTGTCAGACTTTCGGACTTCTGATGACCAGTAACGACTGTCAAAGATCCACGAATGACAGCCGGGACCAACGGACTTAACGTGCTTTCCGAGGCACGGAGGACTCTCTGATGGTCACCTATCCACGGACCAACCACGGCAAGCGTAGCTTAACGTGATGGATCGACCCGTGCGGCTGTTATTACTTAGCCATGGGCTCCTAAAGAAATCTCTATAAAAATCTATAAAAATTAGTTCCCTACAATAACCTTACCAATTCCTAACTTGTATCTTAAAAATAAAACAACATTATTAAAAAAGACACACCATTTTATGTGAAAATAATACCAAGTGCACACTGCCAGCGTAAGTGAATAAGTGATAACGTGACATATGCACGTGGTCACTTGAGAACTATGCTTTGGAACTACTTCATACAATATTCGTTTGAGAACGGGAGTTCTATTCACAAGTGTTTTCTCATATCGTGTGATGTGACGGTTTTTCCCTGTAGGGACTTGTTTTATGAATAAGAAGTGACTGTTGGCTGTTTTGTTTAGCTGGGATTGCGTTTTGAGAATTGGGAAGCGAGGTTGAGTTTTAGTTGTCGTGATTTTTGTTTTTTTAACAGACTTTTTGGGTGTTTCAAGACATCGCCAAACGGTTGGTCAACTCTTCACGTGACGTGGTTGGCTTATTTTTTGCCAAAGAACGGAAAGAAAGAAGAAACGAAAGAATTTTTATGTCCTATGATTCTTTCCCCTGCTTTTTATATACATAATTATACATATTTTTTATTATTATTTAAAATCTGTTAGCGTATAAATTATGTAAATATTATTACTACGAGTTAATCTCCTCTAGGGATTCTGTTTGTAGCAGCAATTTTGATTCCAAATTAAAAAGCTTCAAGGTACCATTCTGCGCAACGGCAAGCGGCAAACGGCAAGTGACATGTCGCCGCGTTATGTCACTGCAGTCATTATTACCCGAACCCGACCGCAGGCGGCAGCAGTCCTATTCCAGTCGGTAGATAGAAGATAGAAAAACGTGTTATCGCTCGAGCGTTGGCGGCACTACTGGTCTGCGGTCGGGCTACACGTGTTGCTACGGAAGGTATTTCATAGAAATTCATAGAAACCAGTCGTGTCGCCGCGACACGTTGCCTGCCGAAAGCTTAAAAAGTCTGGCTACAGGGTCAAATTAAAATATCTAGAAAAACTTTACATGTGTGATGGGTCATCGACATCTAATCAGGATCAAACAAAAAATGATCTAAACTTTTTTAGTTGGGGGTCAATGACACCTGATATTGTTGTTACCAGTTTCGTTAGGTAATTTAATTCAACCCTGTACACTCAAAATTCAAAAAAAATATCAAAGAAGAGAGGATTCTCCGGTCAGACAGGTGTCATGTATGGCGGGCATCTGCCCGATGATTGATGTCGGTAAGTTATATATATGCTGATCGCGCGATGCAGGATTTTGCGTAACGTCAGTGTGATGCGTAGTTCTTATGTGGCGATGTAGATGCCACCACAACCCTCATGTCATGTCCTGGGCGACCGAGCTCTGCTCCAGTAAAAATAGAGTATAGGATAGTTCATACTAATTCTGTCATGATAGTAGGTACTTACAAATTCCAAGCATTTTTTTTTTTTTTTTTTGGGTGGGAAATCATCAAATTACGTCTCCCGCTCTGGGTGGAGCGGGAGGGCGTGTCAGACTCTTACTGACTAAAACCCACCCGTGTTCCTTCTGTTGCCTGTGCAATGCCAGGGGGCCACGGTATCCCTTTCGGACTTTCCCGCAACCCCGGTAGGCAATGGTCTCATCGGACCCCTTCACTTGCTGACACTCTTTGAGGCGCGCGTGGAACACAACGCGCCGTCGACCCGGGCTTGGTCCTTACCGGACGGCGAGCTACCCATTGCTCACCGTCCGCAAGCCCGTGCCTACGGTGGCCGGAAATCAGCAATTGATTCCCGACGCCCAGGGCGTCTCCTCCTGCGGCGGCTAGGGGCGTGAGGGCGAGAAATTTGCCTCTCCCTCACGCGTTCCGCCTCCTCCTTTGCGAGCATTACTGCTTCGCAGAAGGAGGTGACGGCCTCCCATGCCCTCTCGCTCTGTACCATGGTCTGGACCAGAGCCGGACGCGAGAGATCCCCGCCACCGATCGCCTCCACGAGGACACGGCGGTGCTCTGCCCAAGCCAGGCATACCTCCACCGTATGCTCCACCGTGTCCTCCGGGCGATCCACGCAGTGATGACATCCGGGCGTTTCCTCCCGCTTTATCCGAAACAGGTACCTCCCGAAACAGCCGTGTCCGGTGAGGACCTGCGTCAGGCGGAAGGTGAGGGCGCCGTGGCGCCTCTCCAGCCACTCCTCAAAGAGGGTACTTATCGCCGCAATAGTGGCGTGCCCAGCACTGGGTTGCGACAATCGCACTCTCCATGACGCCATGAGATCCCATCGCCATCTCCAATGCCGCGAGAAATCGCGAGTCAAGTCCCGTCGTTTCGCCTCCTCGCGCCACTCCCAAATATGCGCGAGGACTTTTGCCTCCAGATCCCATGGCGGCAATCCGGCAAGGAGGCTCACCGCCTCACCAGAGACCGTGCGGTATCCCCGGACCAGCCGGGTGGCCATGATCCTCTGGGACGCGTTCAACCGGCGGGCAGGCCGCCGCCTCAACAAATGCGCCCACACCGGTGCCCCGTACAGGGCCATGGACCGCACGGTCCCCGCGTATAGCCTGCGGCAGGAGGCGTTTTGACCCCTAGATTGGGCAGGAGCCGCTTCAAGGCAGCCCCGGCCCGCTCCAGTCTGGGAGCCAAACGTCGGAAATGCTCCACGTAGTTCCACCGACTGTCGAGGACGAGTCCCAGGTACTTCATCGTTGACTCGACGCCGTAGTGAACCCCTCCTACCGTTATTTGGGAACCCGACGGTGGCGCATTCCGAGGACCATGAAAACACATGGCCTCGGACTTGTGCAAGGCCACCTCGAGTCCCAACTGCCGGATTCTGGCCACGATGGTCGCAACCCCGTGTGTCGCTAGTTCGGCCGCCGCCTGGTGCGACCTCCCCTGCGCCAGGACCAACGTGTCGTCAGCGTAACAGACGACGCTGATGCCACTGGGGAGGTCGGCGCGCAGAACCCAGTCGTATCCAATGTCCCACAGATGCGGCCCCAGGACCGATCCCTGTGGGATACCGCACGACATCTCTCGCCGGTTCCACTCTCCCTGGTGACGTCCGCCAGATAGAGGGGATGGATGGATAGGGGTAGATGATGGCCTTGTCCGCCAGATAGGCCTCGACCACACGACGGAGGTAGGTCGGCATCCTCCAGGGCAGGGTATTGAAGGCGTTGGCGATGTCTAGAGACACCGCCAAGACGACCCCCCCCCCCCCGAGCCACCGCATTCTCCGTCGTGAGGGCTCACACGCGCACGATGCCCCCTGCGGAAACCAAACTGGCTCTCCGCCAAATCCGGCCCCACCCGCACCAGCCGCTCGACAAGGCGGTCTGCAATGACTCTTTCAAAGAGCTTGCCCACCTCGTCGATCAGCACTAAGGGCCGGTAAGCGGACGGAGAGTCCGCAGGGCGCCCCGGCTTCTTGATGAGGACCACTTTCCCCGTCTTCCAACGAAGAGGAAACCGGCTCCTCTTAAAGCATGCGCTTAGGAGCCTCCTTAGTCGAGGCCCGAGAGCCTCTGAGGCCAGGACCCAGGCTTTCCCAGGTAAGTCGTCGGGTCCTGGGGCGGTATTTCTGGCATTCAGCCTACGTACCGCCACCCTCATCTCTACCTCGGTCACCTCCAGAGCATCGTCGTCGTCGTCGGCGGCGTGGTCCGCATCGTGGCGACAGAGCGGGGCTGGCGAACGAGATGTCCACCACTGATTCACCCCGCATCCGCACACACGTGGGGACAGAACCCCGGTTTAGGACGACCAGCAGTGCTATTCTGTAACCATCTCACGGTGAAAACTTAGGTGAAGTGAATGTGAAGTGAGCTGTCATTCCACCTGCTGCTAGGGACTGACACCTCACTCCGAGCTGAATAGACGATCAGGCCTGTTTCCAGCGCCCAGTCCTCCACCATCCTGCCCCGTGTGTCCGTATACCGGGAACCCTAAGCCACATTCTTGGCATTGAAGTCCCCGAGGACGAGCACGGGGAGGGAACAGAACCCGACGACGACGACTCTCCGCAAGGGAGTTGTGGAACTCGGCGAGAGTTCGGTTCGGGGAGAAGTATACCCCTACCACGACAATCTCCCCGAACCGTGCTGAAACGCAACCCCGTCCTCTCTTAACAGCCTCGAGGGACGGGGTACCGGCGGCGGCCGACGAAATTACTCCACCCAGTAATCCCTGGGCGGGACAAAGTACGGCTCAGCGACCACGGCGATGTTAATCGACCACTGCGCCATGCTCTGGAGCAACAGATGCTGAGCTGCGCCGCAGTGGTTGATGTTCGCCTGGAGGAGGCGAAATGGGGTCATTATTGGCACTCCATGTCAGCCCTCTCCTTAGCCCCCTGTGAGGGCCCTGCCGCGGTGGCTGCGGCGGCGACGACGGCTGTGGAGAGGGCAACGGTGGCGGTGGCAGAGGTTGCGGCTGTGGCGGCGGTGGCAGAGGGCTTGCCTCTGGCTTTGGCGGGTGGGGCGCAGGCCTTGCTCCCAATCCGGTGATTGGCCGGCTTGCCAGCTGCCGCACATACAGCGCAGTGCGGCGTGGCGTTACACGACGTCGGCCTTGTGACCCGGCTGACCAAGCAGTGACCGCTGCGGTCCACCTCCGAGGTGCATTTGGCTCCCACATGGTTGCCCACATGGCAGCGGAAGCACCTCAGAGGTTTGGGTTCCAGCAGTTTGACCTGCGCGGAAACCCAGCCCACCAATAACCTTTGGCCCTCCCCGGCTATCTTCTTGGCCGCCGACACGGGGCAGCTCACCGTAATGGCTCGCAACCCTGTGAAGTCAGGACGGAGGGCGCCCGCCCTAACCTGCTCGGCAGAGCACCCCCCAGCCCTCACAACAGCGGCTACCACCTGTCCCTCCGTCACTGAGTCGTCCAGGCCCAAAATTCGCATGTCTGCGCATTTGGTGGGCCTGGACACTCGGGCCTCGTCCGCATCTAGGGTCGCCCTAACCCTTTCGGCCAGAGCGTCAGCGGCCGGGCCACTTGCCGCACCGGGGACCTCCAGCATCCGGGCTCCAGTCGCAGTGACTACTAATTCCATGCTGTCACGTCATTATTCCAAGGTAGCCATCTTGTTCTAAACTTTGGGTGATCGAGCTCACAGAGTACATTTCGTATAGATCGAGCTCTGGTCGGGTGTAAATACGGAGAAAACGAATTGTCCCAAAAAGTAACGTATCATCGAAATCGTTAGAGCGGTTTACAAATGTACACAAATATTGCTTATTGAATAGTATAAGATATAGATAGATCCACGACGACGCGCTCCACTCCGCTCCGCTCCGTACTAAAGTACAGCTTACAGTACAGTCATCGCGGAGTGGGGCGCGTCGTCGTGAATTGCACTATCTGTAGGATGATAATACATATACGAGTATATATATTAGCGGTCGATTGCTATGTACCAAGTCAGTTCACGAAAGATGCTGCATTAAATATGATTGAAAGGCATGAATAAACACGTGCAAGATGAGGTAGGTATTGGAATAATGACGGATAGGCTACCTGGATAGATTATTTTGGTAACTTTGTCGATATTAAGGATACCTAATACTTATTAATATGACAGCTATTTATATCTACTACTTATAAAGCTTGAAAACCTTTTGTAAAAAAACCGGGCAAGAGCGAGTCGCACACGAAAGGTTCCGTACCACCGTTCAATATTATTAGCAAAAACCGGGGGACCCCCTTTAATTTTTCTATTATACTTTAATACATAATCTATGAAATTTCAACTGTCTACCTATTACAGTTCATGAGATACAGCCTGCTGCCAGACAGACCGACAGCGGAGGCTTAGTAATAAGACAAACCACGTGTTGGCACAGTTTTTTATTAGAATAAGCTTAGTATTTTATTTGAGAGTAAAAAATTCTTGGGCTATATTTTCCTGTAGTTTTCATTCTCTTACCTTTAAATGAAAGCCAATACTGTCAACTATTAAAGTGTAATCGTAAGACTTATCGTTAATCCAATGTGCCAGTGGTTTTTTCATTAAAGCTATAAATATATCCGTTCCCACCTCTCTAAATACGGCCTAGTCCCCCTGATTTCCCGAGGGCACTTTAAATTGACCGGGACTCGAGTACCTGACAACGCCTCTTTATATCCCTTACGCATTAATCATCGTAGTTAATGTTTGTATTTATTTCTCTAGGTTTTTGACCTTGTCTAAAGACAAGAAAATGAACCGGCTAAGTGCAAGTCGGACTGGCACACGTAGGGTTCCCCTAGATCGAGCTCAAAACTCCGAAAAAATACGTTTCTAGTTAGCCCCCCTTTAATTATTAACTTTATTTAATTGTTATAGTGACAATAGAAATGACACAACCTGTGACAGCTGTCTTCCTATTGAAGCACAGTCCTCTGACAGACAGACGGATGGACGGACAGCGGGGGCTTAGTATTAGGGTTCCGTATGGCACCATGCAGACCACTATATTTTCGCTTAACTTTATTTGTTATTGATTTATTGTTCATGATCTCTTCAAGAGTTACCTGATGGACCGCAAAATCTGCGTGAAGATAGGATCAATTATCAGTGCAGATGAGATAATGTCATATGGAGTCCCGCAGGGCAGTGTCATAGGCCCAACGTTCTTCCTTATCTACATCAATGACACCCTTACTCTGCATCATCTGAAGAATCCCTGCGAGTTGTCATGAAATGGCTTCACAAAAATCTTCTTACTCTGAACCTACAAAAAACAAACTACATCCCTTTTTATATTCATGCTAGAACGAAACCGCCAAACATATACTCAATTAGAGCTCACACCTGTCTAGACACCTCGACCTGCTCTTGCCTAGCGCTCCCCTCAGTAATATCTATCACACATCTGGGCGTGATGATCGATGATGGACTGAAATGGAACAAGCATACAGAGTCAACTGCCAGTAAGGTCACGAAAACAGTTCACCTCTTTAAGTCACTTAGGCATTCTGCGGACTTAGAGTCCCTAAAATGGTTTTCACTGCACTTTGCCAGTCCATCATTGGCTATTGTATTCTAGCTTGGGGTGGATCGGCCAAAACTAAGTTCCTCGAGTTGGAGCGTGCGCAAAGGGCGGTACTTAAGGTTATGTTGCAAAAGCCCTTTCGCTATCCAACTCATCAGCTTTACACCGAGTTCAAACTTTTAACAGAGAGACAGCTATTTGTCTTTAGAACCACTCTCTGGAAACATAACCAAGTTCCACCCCCAGACCCAAATAAACGTGGTCAAAGAATATTTTGCCCAACCCCTAGTCATAGAACAACCTTCTCCAGATAACAGCTGTACGTGCTACCACAAGAGAGCTCTCTCTTGTTTACAAAAATATTAATAAGACCACACAAATTGCAAGGTTAAGCAAACACGAGGTTAAGGCTAAGCTGAAGAACATACTGCTCCTCCTAGACTACGCTCAAACTGAGGAACTACTAACCACTCTGACATAACTCGCAACATTCCATACAAAAACACGTAATACAGTCACCGACATCTTAAATATAACAAAAGACACCAAGCTCGTACTAACTCAAACACAGTCTTCTTAACTACATTCGCATACTTAGGCTCCTCATATCACTACACAAAATACACACGTTTCCCTTTCACACATCCACTCACAAACGCAAACAAAACACGATTCCCAGTCACACACACAGAATCAATCACACAGTCATTTTACTTTTTTTTTTAATCTTAAATTAAGCTTTTTAATTTTATGTTGTTTTTCAATTTTTTTCTTAAAATCGCTACATAATACGCCTTTGTTCAATATTAGTTTAAAAAATAGCTCTTAATTTCCATAAGGGTTTATAGTGTCCAAGTGGCAGTAGAACACTGACTCCTAAGTCACAGGTATTCCTAGTTTAGGAGTCAAGGATTCAACTTTTGTGCGCCTTCTAATGATTGTGAACTTTAGCTAGATATATTATTAAAATTTCTCCCATACAAGTGGATGATTGTATTCTTTTGAAGTGAAATAAAGTATCTTAAACCGTTACCTACTAATTATCAGATTCATATGGACATCTGTTATTTTGCCATTATTCTCAGCTCGAGGGATACTTATCCAATAAATGCTATTCTAGATAGTCCTGTGGCGGTAGCTAAATCGCTACATGAAAACTACGCATCACACTGACGATGACGTCACGCAAAATCCTGCATGGCGTAGAATAGAATAACATTTATTTGCATAAAAACATAGTATAGAAGATGGTATAAGAATGAAGTACAGAGCATACATGTTTTTGCTTAACTAGCGTACAATTTTTTCGTGCATACAATTAAATTATTTACATTTTTTGTCAAAAAACTCTTTTACACTAATAAAACTATTAGTGGACAGCCAATCATACAATTTACGTTTGAATAATCTGATACTTATTTGGAATTTTTTGGTCACTCAAACAGCTTTTATTACATTTAGCTAGTCTTGGAATGAAATCGAGTACGAGCCTGTGAGGGTCGCACCGGTTTCGAGGATGTACATCGTCTGCTTTTGTAAATAATTCCTTATGCTTCTGCACAAACATACATGTGTCATACATAGAAAACCAAGTTTTTGAAATACAGGCCGACAAGAATCGTCGATTTGAAGCCCGTATGCTTGAATACTTTTAATAGTGCAACAAATGCTCTATTTTGATCGGTGCTATTGCCCCATATAATCAATCCCTAGCATAATATTTTTTAAATTATTGTATTTTTAAATTTATTCATCTTTATGTTTTTATATTGTTTTTTTTATGAAACACTATGGATTTTTATTATCTGCAATAAATAAATTGAATTGAATTGAATTGTAACACCGATTCAACATAAATGCATGATATGATGTTTTTGCCATTTGGATGTTTGTAATATTTCTATTTTTTTTAAGCGCATATACAAAATTATTTATTCATTTTGAGACAGTATCGACATGGGTTTTCCAATTCATGTATTGATCGGATTTATTTGATTGGATTTGATTGGTTAAATTGTATATAAACAGACTTTTCAAGATTTAATGATCAACTATTTTTATTTAGCCATTCAATGAGTATGTCAATTGTGTTATTAATGTCAGTTTCGTGATCGTCAATTATTTTATTCTTTTTATCAGATGTCACAATATTGGAAATGTTATCAGCAAATAATATGCATCTATGATTAGTTATATTAGTAATAGAATTAATATACAGTAGGAATAAAATAGGGCCTAACACAGTTCCTTGTGGGACGCCATATTTGTTACATTTGAGTTCAGAAGAGTGGTGTCATGTAGTTATATCTATTCACTTTTTTAATTATAACACGCTGTTGTCTGTTACTTAGATATGTCGATATCCATTGAAATGCAATGCCTCTAATGCATGCGTAAGCAGAGTTTACCGCGCGACTAGCATGTATTCAACATCCCAACATCAATCGTCGGGCAGTTGCCCACCAGACACAAAACCCGCCGGAGGATCCTCTCTTTTCTCATACCTCTATAGGCCAATATTCTTTATTTTCTTTGGTAAGTAAAAGCATTCTTATTATCCATTTAAATAGTAAAATTAACAAACAAATACTTTATTTTGTTTCTACATTGTCTACAATGAAAGTAGATACACCTAACGCTAGTTAGCTTTCCACGAAAACTTTTATAAAATAAAACTATATCAAACCCGAGTTTGTTACAGACAGATAGACATCGCAGTTTAGTTTAACGAATAAACATGGTGGTAGGTGTACCTACCAAAGAAAAAAATGGCATAAATGGCATATTTATGGTCATGACTGTAGTCATGACCATAAATATGCCATCTTGACGACAGATATAATATATATATGATCATCTGTAGAAGGCATATACAAGTGGCAAGACAAATAATTATGTGACATCGAAAGAACACCAAAACTATCTGACGACGACAAAATATAAGTGCTGCATCGGCGTCAAAAAGATGTGTCACCTCTTAGAATGCAATAATATCGGCCATGTCTTGGGTTATAAATATCTGTCTACTCATACAGTTAAATTCAGAAGAATGTGATACCTCGTTGTGATAAAAATAATCTTATATCACTTTGGCAGCATAAATATCTGAGAGTAATGTTTGAAAGCCGCTACTTGTATGTATAATATGCCTTCAACTGAATATGATCACACTAATTGCTGTCTTCTTAAGAACCATAAAACCGCTGATGAAATGATTGAATCTTAAATCAGATATTATTGCCAAACTGCCCCTAGTAATAATATTTATGGTCATGACCGTACATACAGTTACATAAAAAAATAGGTTTTACAAAAGTAAAAAAGTCGCGTTGCAGAGAGAACGAAATAATGCAATATTACCAACTAGTTTTTGCAAAAGTTTTTCAACTGTCATTGTAGATATGCTCAACCAATTTGTCTACCCTTTATGGGGACGGCTTCCTGCTGAACAGATGCACCTGAATACCAGTATTTTACCCCTTGGTATAACTGATTGTCAGACTTTTGTACTTCTCACTACGAAGGACAGCCGGGACCAACGGCTTAACGTACTTTCCGAGGCACGGAGGGGTCTCAATATGTAATGGATGGTTACTCATCCCCGAACCGACCAAGGCAAGCGTAGCTTAACCTTCGATCGTCTCGTGCGGCTACGATTGGTCACGAGCCCCTCAAAAGTATTTTAGAATTGGTTTTATTTTTCCAAATTTTTATTCACAGTCAATTTCAATTTTGCCTTTATACCAAGGTAGAATCAGAAATTTGGCAGCTAAAAAACATAATGTTTTCTGAGAAACATATAATTTTGTCCTTAGAGTAGATAAACTCTCTTCATTAATGTCAGCAGTGTTCACTTACTCTAAGCAATACCTAAATGAATGAGTGTTGAATTTTTAACTTTCGGCGCTCAACCGAGCGTTAAAAATCCAACAGCGCGCTTTTTCATTTAGGTGTCATCACGAATTAGTGAAAACGGGCATTCGAATTTTATATTTATACTCCATAGGTTTAGGTAGTTAAATAAAGGTAAACAAATCGTAAAAAAGGCATTGATTTTATAGATGACACTTTTGTTGTTTAAAAATACGATAAAACCTAATTAAATTTATTGTAGATTTTTCCAATAGTTTCCTTTTTTATTAATGTATGTTAAATTTTATTATTTATCCATAAACTACTCATCTTAGATGCACAATTTTTTTATTGTAAAGAGCCAAAATATAAACGTCAACGAATTATAACGTTGCTAAAATGAAGAGTACAACTGTGTCGTAGCATGACAACTGAAGTGACAGATATTACGTTTAGTCGGTTACTTGACAGCTGTCTCATCACGTGTTTTTTTTTTAAATTTACCTTTGTTGGAGTATTAGGTAGGTAAGTTAATTAATTTAAAAAAATACTTGGAAATGACAGCCGCACGAGTCGATGGTTTAGGATAAGTTACGCTTGGGTCGGTGGATGGGTGGTCAACTTTTCATACCAAGACCTATCCGTGCCTCGGAAAGTACAAGCCATTGGTCCCAGCCATCATTCGTTGATTTATGAAAGTCATTACGGGTAGTCAGAAGCCCGAAAGTCTGACAATCTTACCAAGGGGTTTCGTATTACCCAGTAACTGGGTTGTGGAGGTCAGATAGGCAGTCACTTCATGTAAAATACTGGTATTCATCTGCATTCGGTAAGACTGGAAGCTGACCTAATATAGTTGGGAAAAGGCCAGGCAGATGATGTAGTTAATTATAATTAATATAAAGATATTACTTACACCAAAACTGTGTCCATAGACGTCATATAAAATTGTAAAAAGAAGGAAAAGAGATAATAATTGAAACATTGCTTTTTAGTACAATCTCAGTTACTAAAGAGTTACTCTCATGCCAAAGAAATTAAGTTATAAAAAAACAGGAAACAGTATAAAATAAATTATATTTTACTAAATAAAATCCCTCGATAACAATGTTACTACATGTATTTTTATGTTCAACATAAAATTTGAGAACGAATTTCTACAAATACGAACAAAAACATGACGTTTTCTGTTGTGCTATTTTTAATTATTTCTTCCGTTTTTGCAAACATTGATGTTGATGACCAGGTAAGATCATTAAAGATTTTTTCCATGATAAAAAACATCAACATGTATGTATACTTATACGTCTACAGACAGTGCAATCCACGACATCGCGCCCCACTCCGCGATTACTGTACTGTAAGCTGTACTTTAGTACGGAGCGGAGCGGAGTGGGGCGCGTCGTCGTGGATTGCACTATCTATATTATTGATCAATATACAGACGTGTATCCCAAAGGTGTGGGCTTATTTTAAGGGACAGACTATCAGACTGAACAATCATCTCCAACAACGTAATCGCGAAAAAAATATCAGCTGTCCCAAACATTTGGGTCGAGTAGGTATTGAAGTACACGCTGTACACTCGACCTCGTATTTGCTTTATCATCGAAAACAAACATCGTGATTTTAGTTGAATGTCACTTGCACGTCATTCAACAACACAAGGTCTATTTGTCTTTGTGTCAGTTAGATACTTACAACCCCTACTACTCCTACCCTTACTTACTTACTCCTTATTTAAAGAAGTTTGAATTTTCTGGAATTTTTTGGCAAAATTAGTAAAGCAAATTCCACGTTTGAAAGTCGGTCATGACGATGGCACTACAATCGAACATCATCAACTCAGCCTATCGCAGTCCGCATCACCTTCCGCATCCAGGCTGTCCCATCAACCTTCTTAAGGTCGTCAGTCCATATAGATGGGGGGCGTCCCACACTACGCTTGCCGATACGCGGTCTTCACTCCAGGGCTCGTCTGCTCCACCAGCCATTGGTCCTTCGACAGACATAGCCAGTTTGTTCTCTACAAGATATGTCGTCTACTCCGGTTCTTTTCCGGGTAACTTCATTCCTGATTTTATCCTTCAAATAAACTCCAAGCTTAATCCGCTCCATAGCGCACTGATGATACTTCCCTGTTGGTTGAAGAGACTGGGCTCAATGCTATCGTAACGCCGAAGCGGCACTTTCTTGTGTAATAGAATGGTTGTGTAATAACTTTTTAACAATGAACGTAAGTAAAACGCTCTGCCTGCCTTTCGCCATCAGACCAAATTTAAGTCCACCAACATCTTTATCACTTAAAATGCACACATGTTCGTCTTCCACCTCTTGTGACTACCCTGAAATCACCAGGCCACCTACTGTTAAGTATTTAAGTGTCCACATCGATCAAAATCTGAATTGGCATAAACACCTGTACTCACTGGCGAGTAGAACTCGCAAACTAATATAAGTCTTTAAAAAATTACGCAATTCAGCCGATATGGACACCCTTAAAGTCGTATATTACGCATTGTGCCAATTCATTTTAGTGTACTGTATTCCAGCCTGGGGTGGAGCCAGTGAAAACCATTTTGTACCACTGGAACGACCTCAAAGAGCCGTGCTGAAGGTCTTACTCTCTCGGCCTTTGAGATACTCTACAGTACAGTTATATGCAGAATCTAAAGTGTTATCAGTCAGGCAACTGTATATCCTCCAGTCCATGCTCCGTAAGCACTCAAGACGTTCGTTATTAGAATCAAAGGGTAGGGTCAAACATACGGTCTTCCCGTTAAAGTCGTATAAAACTTCCTTCGTTAAAAGGCATTATTACATCAACAGTACGAAACTTTACAACCAGTTAAATAAATTATTAAAAAAAAACCCTAAAACTAAATTCCAGTGTAAATCTGAGTTACGACAATATCTGCAAAAGCTTACTTACCGTATGACCGAGGATCTTCTGATTGGAAACTATTCCAACCTCAACAGAATTTTATAGCTAAAAATTAAATACATCCATAAGTTGAATCTTAAATACTTACATACATCTCGCTCACACCCACTTTTACAAACACATACACACATACTCTTAACTCACTCAATTTCAAACACACACTTCACCAATTAGTTTTATATATAGCTTAAACTACCATTACAGGGGTTACCCTAATGCGACAGTTAAGAACTTAAACTAATAACCTAAGCTATATACCTACTTACAATAACCAAATAAAACAAAAATAAAACTAACACCATTATTAAATTGAATATAGTACAAAAAATTAAGTATTATTTTGCCTGTAGCATAATATAAATAGCAATACCCTTGCGAATTCAGTAAACACATCAGTTATAAATCTCAGTTTTATTTTTCTCTTTTATTAAGTTCCTTTGATATAGTGGTAATAGACCGATTAGCGCGCCGCGCAATGATAGTTGATGTTACCATTCCACATGACGAGAACCTCGTGAAAGCTGAGAAAGAGAAACAAATAAAATATCTCGACTTAGCACACGAGGTTGTCGACATGTGGAATGTGTGCTCGGCTATCATTGTGCCGATTGTCGTAACGGCCAATGGCCTGATGGCCGAAAGCCTCGACCAACATCTCTCGAGGCTCTCGTTAGGCGGTTGAATCAAGGGCCTGATTCAGAAGGCAGTACTTCTCGATACGGCTCGTATTGTGAGGAGGTTCCTGTCTCTGCAGCCTTAACCACCGGTAGCTTGGACCCTGCTCCCGACACCGGCGGGACACTATTTTAAATGTTTTTTATATCGTTTAAAAAAAAAATGTATTTTATATGTTAAAGAGAATTATATATAGGAAAAATAATAGTAGAATCATAAGTATAGTTCATTCACATCGATGATTCGTCAAAAAAAAAAGATACGTCATGACGGATGCCACGTTCACATTGTATACGGAAACGAGTTTTTTCGCGATTCATCAAAATATCTGAATAGATGTTCACACTTGATCCGTGATTCAGAGTTCAGTCTTGGACACAAAAAAATCACGATTCATGTTTTTTGATGAACGTGATTTTTAAAAGACTCCTCGTGTGAACGAGCCCTTATCTGTAACATAATTTTTATCTATAACTGGAGTGCTATTCTGTAACCATCTCACCGTGTAAACTTCGGTGAAGTGAGCGTGGAGTGAGCTGTCAATAGTGTCAATTCCAAGCAAAAACAAACTCACTTCACCTAAGTTTTCACAGTGAGATTTTTACAGAATCGACCAGCTGTAAGCAGCATGAGTTGCCTTTGAAGGACAAGCAGCCTCTGAAAGTCTCTTTCATCCTAACTTGGAAATATTTATGTAGGGCCTAATAATACATACATATCTCCAAGTTCTAAAATATACATTTATGGTAACTAGAATAAAACCAACACATAAAATAAGAAATGACAAGGTACATAATATGTAATCTTAAAAAATAACTAATTTATATTAGCGCCTTTTCCAGCCCCGGGTGAAAAGAGGGGCGTCTGGTGCACTACACATAGTCACGAATCATGCGCAGCCGATACATGCTGACGTCAAATCTGAAACCGCCAATGATAACACCGAGAAGGCCGTCAGTGAACAGGTTAATGATTTTAAGTACCTATTTGAATGAGTAAAATTAAGACAAAGTAAAAGGGATGAAGACACAGGGAAACCCTGTCCATGAGAGAGATTAAGACTAGATAGATAATGAAGACGTTAAAAAAAATTGCATAGAAAACAGTATTCAGAACCTCAGTTTCAAACTCAAACTCATAGCATTTATCTTTTAGAGGCATGAGGAACAGGGTGTAAAGTTCACTCATCCACCATAGAAAAGGGAGGATCCTCCAACCAGACGGGTGTTGTGACTGGCGGGCCGACTGCTCGACTGTTGATGTCGGATAGTCTTATATATGTCGTTCGCGCGGTAAACTCTAATTGCGCGATGCAGGATTTGTGTGACGTCATTTCTTTAATGCTTAGTTTGTATGTGGCGGTGTAACCGCTACAATCTATTACTTAATATAATAAAGAGGTACGATTTGTGAGTTTGTATGTAGGGGGGTAATCTTTGGAACTGCTGAGCCGACTCCGAAAATTCTTTCCCTAATGAGAAGCTACAGTATAGCCGAGTGTCTCGATATTTTATGTTAAAACTTCCCAAGAAATTTCACGGGCAAAGTTGCGGACAGAAGCCAGTTTCAAATAAACCATTTACACAACAGACACTTTTGAATTGTCACAGAGTCCGCCCGTCAGAAATTTGAAAAAAGAAAGTTAAAAATTGAGTTGGTAAAGTAATGGAGGATTTTTTTTAAATCAGGAATGTGCAGTTATATATGGACAATGTAAAATGAAAGAAAAGAAAGAAAGAAAATAAATTTATTTGACTCAGGTTAAGGCACACAATATTCACACAAAACAAAAAAACATCAGAATAAAAAAACTTAAAATAGTATTGTGTGGCTCACGGCTGCGCCAAATAGGCTATATATATATATAAATATATGAGGCATATAGTACCTGTTCTAGCTGTAAATGTTGATGGTATCTCCGGTCTATCTTTTGCAGCTGTCGACAAAAATTTCGTCTCACTGATCTCCTTTACTCGTTCCTTTTGTTGTTGCAGAGCTACCATAGCAGAATCAGCCTATATTATTTTCCTACTACTGGGATACAGGCCTACTCTCTAATCTACCACGCGGGCCCAGTGCGAGTTCATAGATGTCAAATATCTTCGAATTTTCGGTTCCAGGACATTCCTGCCGGTTTCCTCACGATGTTTTTCTTCTGTAGACTTGCTGTTGTAAACTGAATAAAATAATGGCATAATTTATCATTATGGTATCCTATTTTTCGTTTTTACTTCTGAACTTACCATTGAGTAGGTACGGGCCACAGCAGACTAGCAGTACCTTACCTACTCAATGCTAGAAGTATTTAGCATGGGCCATCGGCGATTTTTGTTGCTGTGGCCTTAAACTCAAATAAGTTATGTGGAAAAGTCAAGTTATGGAAGCAACAAGAATAATGTACCCAGGATTTTGTAATATTTTTATTTAAAAGAGTGTCCTTGGAGTTTCTTCTCCATAGTGATCTACGTCTAACTGACCTACTCTTTGACATTCAAAAGTGTCTGTAAAAGGTTTAATTGAAATAAATGCTTTGAGTTTGAGTTCAAACAAAGTACTACCTATGTTGATGCTTCGATATATGAGGGCAGTATAGCATTTGATAATTTCCAGCAATGCCGCCAAGGTAGTGGCCCTGCACACATTGAGCCTGGCGTAGGATTTAAGGTAATCAGTATACCAGTCTAGGATACATGTCCCACCGCCAGCGATAAACTAGAAGCTAGTAGAGGTAGTAACTAAAACGAGCAACAAGCTGCGAGTGCGCGACGGCGACCTATGTTTACTCAAACTAAGCGTGAGTCTCTCAGCAAGTGGTCTGCCCGCCAAGCAAGCATCGCTGAACGAGTATTTTCTTTGATAGCTCTTGTCGTTGTGACAAACGAGTACTCGCCGGCACTGTGAACAGTCAGCGATCAACTATTTATTTAAGTATCTGTTTTACTCGCACGGGTCCTACAATCGTTTATACATTTCTTGTCGGCGGTGGGACAGGTTCCTTAGGTAATCAGTGAGTCACACACAATCTCCGTTCGATCTCAAAATTCGCTTGGGATATACTTAACTTACCTTTGTTAAACTTAATTTAAAGTCACTATTTCTGGAAATGGAACCTCTGCTTCACCAATTATTATAATGTTAACCTATGGACCTATTTCAGTGTGTTAGTATTTTGACAAACAAATGACAGAGAAGAGAGAGAGAAGCCCGAAAGTCTGACACCACCACAACCACTCTCATCAAGTGGTATAGTGGTACCCAGTACCTGCGTATCTAACCACCTTATTTTCTAAAACAAACAAAAAAAAAAAAAAAAACAACACAAAATATTATTCAGCTGCATCCAGTGAGATGGATGTTTGGGGTCGGCGATCCCAAAAATAATTGGCAAAAGAAATGATTTTGTGAAAAGTATTTTATAATTTCAGGTAACGCCACCTGAAGATGCAATAACAACGTTAGAGCAGAAATCTTTAAGAAGATTTTTCACACCGCCATCAACCCTGACATTAATCAGAAGCATCAGCAGGGTTGTCACACTCGTTGTTTTGTTTATATCAGCAGTTTTAGAGTTCTACCCGACCTTCCACCATTTGATTAATATTATTATTAGTTTTGTGAATGCTCAATAAAGATTTGAATTGATGATGTTGTTTTCTTTCCCTATTTTATGGTTTTTGTTTCGTTCCAGTGCTTCTAGATTCTCTTATTTATCGCTATTACTAACATCAACACCATACTTGGCAAGTGGATTGGTGATCGTAATGGAATGGTCTTCGTCCTCTTGATTATGCAATAATATATAGATTTTTAGTAAGTTACTCTTTTTCTTTAAGACCATTCTTTTTCTCAGATATAAACAACTCTCTGGAGGAGATTTTAACTTTTGATTATTATTATTTTAGTGATTCACACTTTAAATACTGTGGCACGTTGACAACGACAGAGACAACTGCAGCCGTTGACTCATCGGCTGCAGTCGTCGACGCGTCGACTGCAACGTGTCACTCATACATATGAGCACTAATAGGTACCGTCTGCATCAGTAGAATAAAAACTTCTAATATAATTAGAATCAATCTATAAACACAGTCACATGTCATGTAATACAATTATAATTCTAGCCACCATGATGAATCGATTAATGATGTTTTTGGAAATTAGTACAAACATAAGATTACAGTGTTGACCGTCATTGTTCGTCATTAGCTGCGATGGTACGAGCCTCTGTGTATTGAATAACTGTATTATTGAAAATATCTTTGAAATCATGAAGGTAGTGGTTACAGTGTGTTTGCTTCTAATGACAACGTGTTTTGCTGCAGAGAATGGAACTGTAAGTCAAGGTTTATACTATTATTACAGTAAATATTCTGTAAGTAAGAATTTCACAATCATTGTTATTGAGTCTTTCATCATAATTTCTGATCATAATAAGGCATCGCGCACTTTTGACACGAATTTTTATCGTACGGAAACGTAAGATCGTGGTCGTACGAATTGAGTGCGCACACTGAATACGTTTTTCTCCGTTATTTCGTAGTGTTCCGGTGATATCGTATTGAACGCAAGAAAAATCCCAACAAGTTCGGATTGTTTTCGGACGTCGAAACTATACGTACGTATACGAATACGTACGACTAACTCGCACTCAGTCTGCGCGCTCCCTTGGTACTTGGAAGGTCGAGATCGTTCGCGAATATTCATGTGTTCGCACGAGAAAAATTCGTACGAAACGCGTCCAAAGTGCACACGGGCTAATGTTCATAAAGAAGAAAATACTTTGCAATAATTATGATCTTATCATTTATATTAAACATGTTTTGTAAAGCGTGTAAAATAGTAGTTTTATAAGAGTAAGAAATAGGCGCCAAAACCCAGCACATCACCGCGCATGTGCTAAAGCGGGCGCTGCCACAGACAAGTAAAAATTGGAATCATAACTTTTGCAAGTCCATTAGAATAAACGAATTGATGGAAAACCCTTGGTGATATTAACTTCTTGGATTTGTCCTGTATCGTATTGGTAAAAAAAATGTTTATAGTATGTAATACTCGTATAATCATTTTGAAGTTCGAATTTTACGATATGAAAGTTGATAAAAATATTTTATCAAATCTTGATACACGTGACTTGATTCAATATAAATATTGTAATGGAGATTTGATTGTATAAATTAAATTAAATGTACACGCTTTAATTTTTATACGTGGATTTTAATTAATAACATACAAGTATGACCTCGTCATTCATTAATTTTATATTTTCTAATTAAACATAAACATACATTTTAGCTATAGAAATGATTATCTTAAAATATCATTATTGTTTAGTATTCAAGACAGCTTATTCCCACAAACATTGCAACACGAATTATTTCTGCATTGTTATTTAGAATAGAAAGCTCACTGAATCAATGATAAATTATATGATAATACCTCCTTCATATTGCAACTCGAATTATTTCTGTAATGTTATTTTAACCTCACATATTAAATACTTTGCATATTCGTAATAATTTATCTATTCATATTTCAGTCGGAATTAGAACAACAACTAAAGGTCCAAAAACGTGAGAAGCAGTATTTAATAGAAGATGGTCCTAACGAAAACGAAGGACCAGAACATAAACGAGATGAACGACAAAGTACCCCAGTTAAAAATAATCATAATCTAGATCCCAAGGGAAACTCAAGAATAATAAATATACGCCTTCAGCCAACTCCCAATATTCTGGCAGCACCCAAGCAAGCCATAAAACCTGGTGTTTTGCAAAAACCAGTAAATTATCGAATTGACACAACACCACAAAGAATACCAACAAAAATACCAGTTATTCTTAAAACTGGAAAGGTCATACCTGATTCAGCACATGCTTTACGATTAAAAATGTTAGAGAACCAAATTAACGAGTCAAAATCCAATTTGAATAAAGAAAATATTTTGTATCCCGATACTGTTGCTCCGCCAACTTTGTTGAAAGATAGTTTACGATATTTTACGATTGAAGATAAAACGACTCGTAGGACAGAAAGTAGGCCAAATGATGTTGATGATGAAAAACCAAATCTCGTAAGTAATGCAACTCTAAATAGAGATAGTAAAGAAAGTTTAGGCAATGATGGGAAAACATCTGTAAATAAAGATAGTAATGATTCCTTAAACAAAGGCAAAGATGCCCAAGTCACTTCAAATTCAGATAGAAAAGCAGCTCGCCGCAAAAATAAAGATAATTCTGACAATTCTGAAACTGTGCAAAAACCAGTTCATTTCTTTGTAGACGAACCTGAACCGTTACCACCATCAATTAGAAGACAGCAAACGTCTGAAAACACGGCTTCTCAAAGTAAGGAAGTTACACCTTATAAAATAAAAGAAATACCAATTCTAAAAAACGGGAATAACAAACTTAAGAAAGACGAACCTAGAAACAAAGACAATGAAAATGATGATGAGGCTAATGACCCAGACATAGTACGGATATCAAATGGAACACACCTAATAAATATAAAAAAGATTCGAAATAACGACAGATATAAAATTGAACGTTTAGTTTCGCGAGATGGACAAGAAAATACTGTTCCAACTGAAGAAAGAATTGTAAATCAAGAACCACCTAAGCCAAAACTAGAGAAGCCAGTGGATGAACCAGAAAAGCATTATTTTAGTGTTACAGAGAAAAGTAATACAGGCATAGAAAAAAAAATGGGATTTACTGGGCTCACGTTTAGAGATAATAAAAGTAAGGAGGACAAAGGTTAGTAAAGTTGTATTAATACACAGAGAAAAAAAAATTTGATGGGTTTATGCGGTGAACATGTTTAAGGTCTCTCTGATGGTAAGTGGTTAACGGTGCTCATGAACATTTACAAGACAGGTAGAAGGATCGTAGGTGCATTTTCATCCAAGATACAAAGCTAATATATCTTATGTGCCTGAACCTAATTACACCGGTACTAACAGTACTCTTCAAACTGGAACACAGCGGTGGTAGAATAGGGATGGTGGTAGTACTTGTCCGGGTTGTGGAGATCAGATAGGCAGTCGGTCCATGTCAAATACTGGTTTCCAGTTAGACTGGAAACTGGAATCTGACGAGATGACCCGACATAGTTGGGAAAACAAACAAAAAACAGACCCCGCACCAGCTGCTTGAGGAAGAATTCTTACTACTACTGGAAATGAAACTAGTCTTGGTTTATTTTGCGATTTCAGTTTCTCATGCTTGTTCCAACGTTTCAGGCGGTTATCGGTGTCAATGCTTACGCTCGGCCTTCCTGTGATGATGATTATAAGTAGTGAAATATTTAATAAGACTAGTTTCATTTCGGTAAGTTCTTTTTTGATGACTTTATTTTCAACATATTTGGATTTTAATCTCACAAACAGCAATAATGATAAAACAATACAAAATTATGGTAACACAGAATTACTTAATTTAATAAAAGTTTTACGATGTCTGTGCATTTAAAATGATTTTGCGATGGTTAATCATTTATTGTGTAATTCAAGTTTGAAAAGCAAATTGATGTTTACCAACATTGTTGCCAAATATTTTGTAACTTATTACCTATTTGTGCAGTTGTTCCAATCGGTCTACATTTTTTATTTTATGTTTCAGACCTAAACGACTGCATTACAGCAACGAAGCATAAATGTGATGAATTTGAAGAAAAATCTCTAATTTCACCTCTAGTAAACCTACAACCTGCCAACACACCGACATTTAACGATGGAATCCAAGAATCTTGGAATTACCTCCAAAGTCCGTATTACAATCCTCATTACCCAAATATCTATGAACAATATAGAAGAAACTGTGGTTTAGCACAAGGCACTCCAAAAATGTATGGGCAAGAAATTATAGAACCAAGGGATTATGGTTTGCAGATCAATCCATATATTTATAGCCAACCAAATATCGACCCACATGCATCTGTAATCACACTGCCGTACTATCCAAATGGGAAACCACAAACAGATACCGATTCTACTCAATACCCCTCTATTGCTAATGATTATGAAAACCAACCAGAAATTGATATTTGTCCAGAAAATTCGTTGGATAAGATCTGCAGGAATTGGAAAGACGTTGAGATAAAGAATAGGAATTCTGAAACTAATGATACTGAGGTACCATTAGATATCGATATTAGAAGGAGTTTCGATGACAAAACCTGTGGAAATCAAGGTGATGCGATCGGTAAGGTGGCCAACCCATATGGAACATCATCTTTACCTATAAATATCAATGGAGCATTAATCTATCCGTATGTGAATCCAGGGTATCGGTATATGCGCTGATTGGGAATAGTTTCGTAAATATCTTAATTTATATCAATGATTATAAATAATTTTTAATTAGTTTGAATTATATTTTTAATGTTTCTCTAGCTGTTTAGTTTCTATTTTTCATTGACCACTAGCTTCTGTCTGTGACTATGTGCTATGACAGAGTGTCAAAGTCAAATAATTTATTTCAATTAGGCACATAAAAGGCACTTTTGAACGTCAACATTGATTCTAGTCACCCCTTCCAAAAGGTAGTTTTCGTATGGAAAATAATGGGTCAGAAACTCCACCGTTACTTATATAATTATATGTAAAGACGATGCACCTAGAATAAAATTACTATACCACAATAGGTAAAAAGAATTAAAAATGAAGCAACGACAGATAAACTAACTGTGTGTCATATGACACTCGGCAATACGGTAGCTTTCCATTAGCAAACACATTTTCGGAATCGGATCAGACGTTTTGGAGATTACCTCCCTACTCATAAACTAACAAATTTTACCTCTTTGTAATATTAATTTTATACAGAGTGAAATTTAATTCACTTGTATTTGTTTTTTCGCGATTTCAGGGTTGCTCCCATTGTGAAAGTTGTTCATAATGATGAGTAAAATGACCCCTTAAGAGGATACAAACGAATTAAATTTCACCCTATATATTGATTATACATAGGCGACCAAGAAGAAGCGATAAAGAAAAAATTGTTCTAAGCAATAATTTATTAAACGAAATCTAATAAAGATTTGCAGATAAAACCTAGATGAACCAAGCCTAAAGAACAGATAGGACTATGAGACTCAACTTCTGGGTGCGGCCGACAATTTCCATATATTTTGTTCAATGCTACGCGCACGTGGCGTCGAGTTGCAGAGTCGCAACTACTGGCTAGCAGAGTCGCACGGTCTCGCTACTTTTTGCAGCGACTAGACGCACGGTATCGACGACACACACGACGACAGTCGCATGCGACAGGTCAGTATCAGTCTTTTGACCGATTCCTGCACGACGTCTGTCCTAACGACTAGTCGTAGATATAAACGAAAGCTCGACGCAGCGACAAGATGCAGAGTTTGCGCTGGCACTTACTTCTATGATTGCTTTAGGTATATTTAAGTAATCAAAGTATATTTTAAGACAAAGTTCTAGATGTGTGTTATAAATTTGAAGTAAATTAATAGTTTGGATTTCTAAAAATAAGACAATTTTAAGCTTCTTCAAGTTTTAATCTTTTTAGTCAATGATATATTATTATAAATGAAAAGACGTAGATATGTTACCTTACCTACCCATTGAATCTTCAAAAAACGGAAAAATGTCACACTATTAGATCACAAGACTCCTACTTCCACTTGTCATCATAGACTTAGAGAATGGACTGAGCGTTACGTATTCTGTTGTGCAGTGTATACAGACCGAAACGTATGAGAGAGAGAAAGCGAATTTGCGGCCAGTAGTTGTCTCTTTAGTAGTACTACAGGCCGCACAGACGCTTTGTCTCTTTCTAGAGAGCGGTCACTTTTGTGCAGCTAACGCTCAGTCCGATCCTCTTTGTCTGTGATGACAAGTGGAAGTAGGACGTCATGTCGTAATTATCCGGAGCGAAAAAGAGACAAGAGACAAGACGAAGAAAATTAGGCTAACTAGCCAAGTTTTGATGTATCACTTACATGTGTATATAATATCTTTGATTTTAGTAGTAATGTTACAATGGCGTCAAAATAATTTCATCGACATTAAATCAACTACGAATAATAACAGTTTTAATTAGTCTAGCATGAAACACTAATGAAATTTTCGCTCGTAAAACAATGCCTTTCATATTGAAACAAAAGCTTTATTAATTCGTAGCTATAATCAAAAATTTGCTCATAGCTTTCAATTATTGAATCGAAATCATTCACGCAGTTTTCAGCTTTATGTGTTTTAACTTTAGTGTGATAATCGTTGTATGATTTAAATTCAATTAGCAGAATCAGCAGAATATTACGCAAACATTTATTAGTCTGACATTGATAAGGGTGAAAATCCATCGTTTGATTAATGATGTTATGCACACAATGTAAGATAAACAGCAGCTATTGTACCTACATAGCATTATTTTATTAGAGTTCAAAATATTGGTGTATGTTTTAAACAAAGACCATTTTAGAGACGGATCTAAATGGTCCTCACTTGATCTGAACAAGATTATGTCTGAACTTTAAAAGATACTTAGGCCCTTGAGTTTGTTTTGCCATTTCTTTTCAAGGCTAGTCAGATAGGAAATGTCGACTCAATCTAGCTTATTTTTAGGGTTCCGTGCCTCAAAAGGAAATAAACAGAACCCTTATAGGAGCACTGGTGTGTCTGGCTGGCTGCCACAGCCAATTTGCTCCGAATCTAATGGTCAGATTAAGTTGAAATTTGGTACACATATGTATTTCTGTGACCCAAACACGTGTAACGTAAAGAAATTAATTTTAAACATGGGGGTCACTTTTAGGGGGCGAATAAGAAAATAAAATAAAAAAGTTTTGCACGCTGCACCGTGTGACATATCAAATGAATTGTATTTTAGTATTGCGAGGATCTCAACTTTTTCATAATTTGAAAATTAACTTTTAAAGATATTTAAGAAAAATTATGAAAATTGACCATTCCCCAACCTTATCTCCAAAACTAGTGATCCAAATATTTTGAAAAAAATACAGAGCATGGTTCTTTACTCATAGATTACAGGAAAACTTATAATAAGTCTATGGTCTTAAAATTACATGGTAAATCTCTCAATATTGTGCGTAGAAACTTATATTTCGACGCACTTATATTATTTTCAGTTGGAATGTAGAGGGGAGAACATGTTTTTCAACTATAATGTTAAGTTTATTCTTGGGTTAAAATTCATTCCACCTACGTAACCCTTTATTGTGCGTAGTCTAACACGCACTAGGCCGCTTTTTTTTTTAATATGACGTGTAAAAGTGGTTTTGATATCCTATTTACAGACTAAATAATTTTATTTCATTTCCAAACATAACATAGAAAATCACGCCTGTACTGCTCAAAGTGATAGGTATATACTCTGTACGTATAGTACACCCACATTTCGCCATTTTGTGTTTGTTTTATAAGATCTTACGAGGGATAATCCTAAAAGTTGGCAACGTCGCAAATAGCTGTCAAATATTTTCCTGTTATGATTAATATTTGGCAATAATACTGTATAAAAATATAAAATGTGGCTAACTAGCGAACTAGAATATTAATAATGAATTGCGATTATTACATTGAATTTGATGTTGTTTGAGGTGTAAAAAAGGCAAATCCTTTTCTACATCTAAAACTAAATATTGCAATTAATTATTAATTGACGGTTTGCTGGACAAGGAACTTGACAAGTGGATAACTTTACATGACGCACAGTTGGGATTTCGGCCTGGACTTTACACCGAGAGTGCTATCCTCTGTCTAAAGCAAATGGTTATAAGGATAGAGGTACTCCGGTGTATGCCTGCTTCCTTGATCTCTCAAAGGCATTTGACCTTGTGTCATATGATGTCCTTTGGGATAAGCTCAGGGGGGCAGGTGTACCACCTGAGTTGATGGGTTTGTTCCCCTACTACATGAGACTTTAACATCTAGTCAAATGTAGGTGTACTATAGGTACACCTCTGCCTAACCCTCCGTGGAATACAGGCGTGATGTTATATAAATTATACTGACATTATTATCCATCGATCAAGCCATACTTACACTAAGGACGAATTTCACCAAAAAACTGAACGAGATCAGCACGTCCACGTTAAAGACCTGTCAGTGTCATTAATTTCTTTGGAATATTGACAGACAGCTCTTGAACTCGGTTTATATGTGCTGATCGTGTTCAGTGGTGAAAGAGAATTGCTCAGTTTGTTAGGGTGATCTGGCTAAGCGTGGACCTGGTCTTTATTAATCAAAGACTTGCATTTTTATAACTACTTATCTATAGAAAAGCAAATATTATAATAAAGTTGTAGCAAGATGCAAGAATATGCTTCAACTGGCATGTGAAAAATTTAAACCTTGCCGGGTAAAATCTTTGTAATAAGCATAGTTTTTTCTAAATAAGTATTGATCGGTACTCGTTTTGCAGACCAACACTTTTTTTGGTCACCATAATTGATTATCTAATCGATTACAGACTGAAATTGATGTTTTATTTCTGTGCTGGTAACACTGCACAGTCAATGCTTTCTAACTGGTGGATACAGTTTTAATACTGTTTATTTAGACTTTTTGTACGTGTACAAAAAGTCTAAATAATAATAATAAACAATAGTAGCTATTATTATTTAATAATAATAGCTACTATGTGATGTGCAAAAATATTTCTTGCAGAATTAATAATTTAGTAAAAAAACATTTTTAACGGGGCATCTTGTCCACGCTTAGCCTAAACTGGTGATTTCCTTTGAACTTAGACTCCTTGCCTATAATAGCCATGAAATCGCCTGTATAGTGTCCAGGCAAGCCTGTTGCCTACAGGTGGTAGGTGCTGATACTCAAAGTGCCAAACTCGTCGCTGGATTCTGGGCCGACTCTATTATTATTGCCATCGAAATTAGAAGAAGAATACCGTGTTTAGACAAAAAAAATATAATCACCATGCTTTGTAGAAGACAGCTGCAAAGGCCCGTAGTACAGCACCTCAGTCAAAACTCAAGCATTAATTAAAACTCGTTTATAGATTTTTAAGTAATAATGTTTGTGGATATTATGCTAATAAAAATATCCAAATAGTACTGCTGACTATGTGGATATTTTTTTCATTATTTTTTTCTTTCTCAGTTAGTTTTAATGATGGTCTGGCAGTTTGAGTTTATGTGGCCTAACCAAATACCTATTATTGTTGAGTTGGTTCTGAGTTGAGCTCTACGATTACTGAAAAATGCTTGCACTGACTGGACAGGTCTACTCAAATCTGTGTGGCTTTTTCCTCAAAAGACCATTTCAGACACTAATCTACATGGTCCTTATATGACCTGACCAAGATTATGTCTGGACTTTCAAAGTAACTGTGACCTCTGAGTTAGTTTCGGCCTTTCTTCTCAGAGTACTCAGATAGAAAACGCCGAACTTATCTAGCTAATTAAAAAAAAAAAAAAAAAATGGCTTGTAAAAGGGATTCCAATATCCTATTTACAGAGTAAACAATTTCATTTCATTTCTTGTGTCCAGTAGACGCCATCCTAGTCTTTTCCCAGCTGTGTTAGGGTCGGCTTCCAGTCTAGTAGTTGAATACCAGTGTTTTACATGGAGCGACTGCCTATCTGACCTCCACAACCCAGTTACTGGTAACACGATAGCCCTTGGTAAGACTGGTGTCAGACTTTTGGGCTTCTGACTATGGTGATACCCTTTGCTAGGCAGGTTGATTTCTGTTGTGGATAGATGTAACTAAACAGTAGGTATCTGAAATTATAATATTTTAGAGGTGATGTAACCAAAGTTAGATCAGAGAAATAAAATTATAATATTTTTTTCATTACAAGAACTATCAAAAATTCCAAATTTATTCGCTGCATTAAGGTTTAGTCGGAGTTGCCCTAAGAATATTGTGATCAAGCCTACAGAACTATATGTTTACAATTCTAAATAACCACCTTTGTTATTACCTAGCTAATTTTATTAAGAACAGGCGATAAATAAAACGAACGTGTAATATAGGCGAATATTAAATATTTTATTTAATATAAACCCTAATATACCAGCAATTTACAGGAAAATCCAGCGAAATTGTGTAATAATAAACAAATATATATGATATCTTTATAAACGAAAAATCGATTGAAATTTTTTGTGGTTTTAACACAGTAAATTATTAAAATTATATATTTCAAAACAAGCTTTTTGGTTTGCTACTAAAACTATGAAATCTTAAAACTACATTAATCTAAATTAAAGTATTAATTTCTCAACAAACATTGAAAGAAGATGGAATGTTATTTCATTAATGAAAATAATAAAAAGATGCCCATATTTTACTTAAATAGGTACACGAAGTAGTGTGATCAAAATTTATAATAGAAAAAACGGGATAGATATCTATTATGTTATAAATAGTTCAATTCACTCCTTTCAGTATTTTCTACTCTTTGGTATTCATGAGACACGTCAATCCTTTGCTAAATACATTGTTAGGAAAAAGATTAAATGTATACTTTTTGCAAAAAAGATAATTACAATAAAAAGAAAAAAAAAAATTATCACGGAAACCGTTTTACATAAATCATGCTTTATTATTTCAGAAAAAACTTTAACAAAACACAAAATGGATCAAATTACATATATTTTACAACAATGTTACGTTTTCTTTTTTGCAAAAACAACATAACCCTTTGGATAATAACAACAATAATACGCGACATAAATTGACAACTACACAGTAGAGAATTGACATACTCTACACGATTACTCACTTTACTTTACTAGTAAACATTTCAAATGTAACTGACTTTGCAAGCACGAAAGCAGTAATTTAAAAATCATAAATATTACTTGTAATTAATTTTTCATAGACAGCAGATTAAAAAGCAAAAGTTGTTCATCACTACGAGGCTAGAGACGTACCATTTACTGACTAAACATTTACCATAGATATTCGTACATATACACTCGAAGGAACAGTAATAATTAATAACACCTTATTAGATGACAAAAACCGATAGGTGGACGATCAAACCATCTATCCGTAAACAATGTGTTATCAATCTTATACGATTCAATTCACACATTTTAGTCGATAATATACATATATATATATAACAATTTACACTCATATTATTTTAAGATGTTTCCTCAAAATTTACCCCACTAAACTCCAAGTTAGATCTTCAAATACCTTGAATTTGACCAAGTTTGATCTTCAAATACCTTCTTTACCAAAAGTTGACAGTTGATAGTCGAGGACATATTTTACAAATAGTTTTTAAGTGGGACCTTTTTTTTCGAAGAAACTACTTTTTATATCATTTTAGTGGAAAATAAATCAACAGTGGAGAAGTCCAATACATTTTATTTTAAGCAAATAGGGAATTTTATTTATAATTATCGTGTTTGCAAAGTCAGAGACGGTCCTGCCCTGTGTAGACCACATGGTCACCTTATTTGACGTCCTTGCGCACTTTGTGGCCACGGAAAGAGGCCTGGATCTTAGTCGCGGCCTTGTTGAGATTAGGATCGGCGAGGTCAATCTTTTCGATGTCTTCCTGTAAAGAGAAAAAAGAGTAAGATGCTGGTTGTTGATTTTAAAAATCACCCAAATTGTGTAACACACTTGCGTCTAACACACGGCTTGCAATACTGGTTTTTGGGAACCGGTACCATATGCCTTGGTGGTACCCGGAGTAGTACCTGTTATATTGGTATTTCTAATCAGTGTCGATACTGTACCGGTACCAAACAAATATTTCCGTAAGTGAGAAAACAGATGTAGTACCTATGTAAGTCAAAAGGATAGATAATAGGCATTAGAAAAATAGCTTCATGGTTGCCAACCGTATGAGGTTCCTCGTACAGATATGAGATTTGTGGTACGCACCGGGTACAATTGGTACCCGATTTAGTACCGGTACCCGTCTGGAACCGGCACCCAGTACCCAGTCAGGTACCGAAATGGCAAGAACCGCTCAGTACCGATAACTGTACTTTTGGTACCGGTTCCAAGCCTGGGTTACTTTATCATTTCGTGATGAAAGCGTTAAAATTCCGAGTGTGTTGAATATTTAGGAATTCAAAAATATCGATTGAGTGGATGAACCTAGATGTCAGGGAGACGAATGTCACTTGTGACAATCTTAAATGAAGTAATCATATTTTATTGTAATTTTAAAATGAAACCGATTTTACTAGGGTGACGAATGGTACGAAATTAGGGCGCCTCGTAATGAAACTGGGTCATGATTTGAGTATTAAATTGTAGTATTTTTATCTCACGAAACGACGCGCACCATACTTGTACAAACAAGTGTAAGCGCAGGAGCTCTCGGTATTGTCCGAGAAAATAGCGAAGTCGAAAGTGAGTGTGTGTGTGCGCGTCCGTGTGTGTGTGTGTGGGGGAAGGTGTGTATGTGCGTGTGTGTATTATATGCTGACACTACTCGCCTTCACGCACACATTCACAGCGTGTTTGTACACTTGGTTACCACAAGTAAAACACGCGTCGCTTTATGAGATAAAAAATACTATAACTTAATACTCAAATCATGACCCAAAATACCTAGATACTTCTGAAACAAGATCACTTAGTCTTGAAGTTGAGCAGTCTTGCTTCAGAAGTAGGTATTTAAGGTCTAAAGTAATGTAATGGGCAAAGATTATGTCAATAATAAAAGTTTTGTGTAACTTTGGAGAGGCCTAAGTCACCCTATGTCTAGCAAATGTCTAGTTAATCGCGATAAGCCTGATTATTTGATTGCTCTTAGTCTTTCAGATTATTCTAAGGCGTTAGAACTCAAAGTGGTCTTGTGTTTATTGTATAAACTAATAATTAATAATGTTTTGGCCAAAGAATCAGCATCGCCATATAACGTGGCAATGCAGCCAGCCTTTTGGGCACTTTTCCTGTTGACAGCGATGCGAACGAATTTTTTGATGCCCTATGATTATTTCCCCTCCTGTTTTATATACATGTACATTTTATTATTATTTTACGACTGTTAGCTTTTTATCTACGTAAATATTATCTTGGAAATTTAACAATAATTGATTAGATTAGTTTTGGCTAAAGAAACAATGATTAGAGACCAATATTAAATAGAAAAACAAATTTAGACAAATATTAATGTTTGTTATCATTGTCATTCTAACATTCCTGTACTTACAACGCCATGTCTTTTTGTGTACCTATCCGTGTTTTTCTCGACTGAACTAGATTTCTAGAGTGCCTGACTGGTCTGGGTTAGCGTCCACCCATTTAAAAGGGACTTTTATCTGAAATGTCGAAAAGTGGTTCTTATGCACTTCTGTCCACTTTTTCGAAGTATATTAAGTTTTTGTGGCTAGGCTTTAGTCCGGCATCGTTAGACTCAGTCTTAGCGGTTAGTAAAGGTTGACTTACTCATCACGAGTGTACTTGAAAACGAAATGAATTTCGTTCCATTACACTAAATGATTATCTTATAACGTTCCAAAGTTTGTAAAAATACTCTAGAACGAAAAATTCCAATAACGTCACAAAAAGAAACGTCATAGAAAATCATTTTTGTAGAACATTATTATAAGTTCTGTTATAGGTATTAGTAACGTTATGCTTGTATCCGCTTGTAATAACGTTACAAATTAAATTTGTAACGTTATTTTTAAGAACTTTCCTGCTGAGCGCCGCTCCGTCCCAGCTTTTATTTTTTTGGAAACGTTGCGTATCGAAATGAATAGGTAACGTTATTATTTTGTTATACCGACATTATCGAGATATTGTTATTAAACAGTTTAAGGTTTCGTTCCGTTTGTTAGTATCGTTTTTTAGCCAAGGAATTATTTTTGTTACGCTCCTGGTGGAACGGTACAAATTATCGTTAGGATCTACGCGTAACATTATTTAGAATAACGATTATGCAACACATTTTCGTAAACGATGACATAATTTTGACAGTTCAACTACATTCATTGCGTTTTTTACGTTTTTGAGCAGATTTTTTGTCGAAGTTATGAAGCAATGGATTAGCAAATTGATTCAAAACGATTCAAATTCTACTGTATAAGTAGGGAAAGACGAAAGAAACGATGGATGGGTTGTGAAAGATGATATTTAAGGAGGGTATGGAAGCAGAAGGATGTTGCGCTGACTCCAAATAAGTTAGGAGAAGGGCAAGAGAATTAGGGTCAAACCTTATCCTGCTGCTCCTGATCCTTCACGGCTTGGTCGGCCTGCTCCTTTTCCTTGCGAGCCTGGTGTCCTCTGAACGACGCCTGGATCTTGGTCGCGGCGCTGCATAGCTCTGTGCACAAGGAAAACTTACATATTAGAACTGTATAATTATGGAAATATGTTTATTTTTTGACATTTGACATTTCTCGGGACCCTAGGGTCCCGGACCTTTGGAAGGCGTACGAGGGGCCGAAGCCAACTCACAGAGGCCCGTTAGACGTCATTAATGACGAAACGAGGCACCAACCTACGATTATCCCTGTACGCACTATGCTAGTGCACCCCTGATTGGGGCAGGACTATTGCAAGATATGGAAACAAAGATATTAGATTATGGATTTTGGCGCTGCATAACTCTGTGCACAAGGAAAACTTACATATTAGCACTGTATAATTATGGACATCTGTTTATTTTTATCATTAAGATGTGAAGATTGATTGAGAACCGCTAGAATAAAACTGGTTGAAAAAAGAGGGTGTGTGCTTGCGACCACACGATACAAGTGAAAACTTACGACTGAAGCAAAGTATACACGATTCAGCGACACCAACCCGAGCGTGACGGTTCAGTTCGCTGTTCAGAAAGAGTGCAAAGTGCGCCTGAAGAAGTTTTCACTTCATAAAAACATCTACATATTTGGTTTAGATCTTATACGGAACGCATTAACGATTAGTTTGGAATCATTTATGATTAATATTAGGAGCCCATCTTCTTCTTTTCGTGTGGTTAGTAACTAACCTGGTGTCAGAGTTTTAAAGCCGCCCATGGGCCTCGGACTTGGCTTCACATGCCGTCGAGAAATATCTCTCGGGCATTCCGATTTCCTCACGATGTTTTCCTTCACCGTTCTTTAAACTAGTACAACAACTAGTAATACAATACGCACATGAATCCGAAAAGTCAGTGGTGCGTGCCTTGGGTTCGAACTCGAGACCTGTGACTTGGCAGTCCGATGGTCACACCACTCGGCTATCACTGCTTAGGAGCCCATAGTACCTCAGCTCAAATACACTTTTTATCTCGCTCGCACTGCACGACACTGAGTGGGGTACTGGCGGCTCCAAGGCACCGATAGTTTAGGTAATTTTCTTTTTACGGTAAAATTTTTGACCATAGACAAAATATAAATAAACTTTATTTTCATTAAATACGGTAAAGTAAGGTCTTAAATACGATGGTTCATAATCGAAGAAACAAACCTATAAAATATTTGATAGAGTAGGAAATTCATTGTATAGCCAGCATTTCGTTCCATTTCTTTGTTATCAAACAGCAAACTATCGTGTTCAGATGTTAACCTCCGAAAATATCAAACATTTCGGCTTGAAGCGAAATCTGGGGGAATTTCATCAGAGCTCGGTAATCTGCGCTGACAGCGGATAGATTGTGGCAACAGGGCTGGCAGAAGATACTACTGATAAATACCTTGATTAGTTGATTTATACCTTGCTTTATTACTTGGGTTAAAGCTGTGTATCTATTTAGTAAGTAAGTATGTATACCTACGCTTTTTCTGCATTGCGGCTTAGATGCAGGGGTAGGCAACGCAAAATGCAAACTTGGTGTAATTTGGTCGAAATTGTATTATAAGACGGATATCTAGGATTTGATGAAGCACTCTGCATCAAACAGTCTGCTTGTAAAGAACTCATTTGTTAATGCTGGGCCAAATACGGATAATGACAACAAAAAAAATACTCTCAGTTATATTATTAAAAAATAGTGGACACGTATTTATTTTTTCTTAAGTAATCTAAAGATTACGGCAATACATTGAGTTAAAATGTGGCATGACGTCACGCATTGTTAGATTTTATACTGAAACGACATAGTGCCCCCACTCCCCAACTTTAATGCATTTTATCTAAGTATTTTTTTATGAATATGAAAAAATATGTGTCTAATATTTTTTTTATTATTGACTGACGGACTAAATACTTTTTTTTTTACTCAGGCATCATCCCTATTCAGTATGTATTCAGTACCTGTGGACACTGGTGATAAAGAACCTCATGTTTGCTTTTACTGGCTTGTTTTTAACAATGTAATAAAGTCACAGTGGAAAACCATATCTAGCCAGGACACAAAGAACACGGCCAAGACATTTAAGTTGGAAACAGACATAACATGCAAAGCAACGGAAATCTTGAACGGGAATCTCGAAAATAATGATTGGAGCATTGTGTGAAGATTTCCGTTGCGAAGGCAAAATCAAAACGTATTAAAATTATTACTTCAAATTCGTTTCATAGTGTGTTCAACGCTTTACATAAAACTGACTATTTCTAAAATTTAGTATAAGTATTCAATTTTCCACCCGTTCCTTTGTAACTGCAGTCATTTGTTCTAGAGGAAACTTGGCACGAAACGCATGCACATATTGCACGTCGCACGTTGTAATGGCGGAACAACAACTTGGCAGTTTGTAATGGCGGAATGTAGGTTTCTTGATTGCCAGGATTTTTGTTCCAAATAACGAATTGTGTGTTTTTATACATTGTAGAATTTCTTTACCTGGCATGAATACTTAAATGAAATTCTTGATTAGGTTTTTGCAAACCTGTCCAATTTATTGTGTTTTATAATCTACTAGCTGTCCGCCCCGACTTCGCACGGGTAGCACTAACTAGTTATCTACGGTGAACCTACCTACCTACTTACCCTACCTACCTACCTACTTACCCTACCTACCTACCCTACCTACCTACCTACTTACCCTACCTACCCTACCGGGATAAAAAGTATCCTTTATCCGTCTCCTGGTTCTAAGCTACCTCTCCACCAATTTTCAGCCAAATCGGTTCAGCCGTTCTTGAGTTATAAATAGTGTAACTAACACGACTTTCTTTTATACATATATAAATATATAGATATAGATTATGAACTTAGAATATGACAGAGGGCCTGAAAAAGTGGCATTTTATCATCGATAATAATGACGGAAAAGTCAAAAATGTTTTGGATTGACATAAGCTACCGAGATGTTATGTCAATACTGTTGAAAGTCATTGTGGAATATAAAAATCTTTGAAAGGTATTAACACTTCTTATATTGACACGTGCGGCTGTAAACTTTAACCAGAGGACAGTCGGCAAGATATTTGAATCACAAGTCACACTCGTGCAATTTTCTCACACATGAAGATGCGATATTTCCGTTCACCATTTGTGGAAGTGGAAATAAATGGGACACACGTATGGAATACATATTGGTTCTCATTTTCTGACTGGGGCAATTGAATGGCAATATGTGGCAATATTCTAAACGTGTCAAAACTTCATGGCATGTCATCGTCATCTTCGTCAGTTGATCGATTTTGGTTGGTTTTTGAGGCCTATGCTTGTGTATGAAGGAGCTCGTGGTTATGTAATAACTGCCGCATGGGCCGATCCATCAGGTTAAGCTACGCTTGCCGGGGTTGGTCTGTGGATGGGTGACCATCTTTACATACCGAGACTCCTCCGTGCCTCGGAAAGCACGTTAAGCCGTTGGTCCCGGCTGTCATTCGTGGATCTTTGACAGTCGTTACGGGTCGTCAGAAGCTCGAAAATCTGACAACCAGTCTTACCAAGGGGTATCGTATTACCCAGTAACTGGGATGTGGAGGTCAGATAGGCAGTCGTTCCATGTAAATACTGGTATTCAGCTGCATCCGGTTAGACTGGAAGCCGACCTATAGTTGGGAAAAGGCTAGGAAGAGGCTTGTGTAACCTGCGTCTGTGAAAGTGTAGGTATTTCTAAGTCTATCGATTCAAAAATGAATCATTATACTATGTTTTATTCCTACTACATAATGGTTAATTGTCCCAAGAATAGGAATGTTGACTTAATTGTTTTTTCATCACATCTATTCAAAAAGAGCTAGTTTTTTCTTCGTAAACAGGGACCAAAATCGATTTGAATTTGGAATGTTAGTAAAAGTTCCAATCACCAAAGAGATCAATCACGAACATTGTATGAACAAGTAACATGCTGGCAAGAAAGAGAGAGAAAGTGTGAGTTATTTGGTCAAAATGAAAATCCAAGATGGCGGCTGTGAAAATTTTCAAAATTTTCGTCATGGGTGTCGTTTTCATAGTTTTTGAGGGATCTAAAGCCGATAGTGAGGTCAACATGTAAATCCAAGGTGGCGGCTACGAAAATTTTCAAATTTTTCGTCATGGGTGTCATTTTCATTGTTTTCTAGGGTGCTAAAGCCGATAGTGAAGTCAAAATATAAATCCGAAATGGCAGCTGCGAAAATTTTCATATTTTTCATCATTCAGGTATCGTTTTTATAGTTTTTAAAGCTGCTAAAAAGTCGATAAAGAGTAATACATTTAGTTAAAATGTGACATGACGTCACACCCCGGTAGATTTTATACTAGCTTGTGACATAGCGAGCCCCCACTTCCCAACTTTAATGCGTTTTATCTAAACCATTTTTTAATAATATGATAAAGCAAAAAATACGTGTCTAATATTTTTTTATTAGTTGACTGACGCACAATTTTTTTTTCCCCAATCAACATCCCTATTTTGTTTGAAACGAAATGAAATTGTTTATTCTGTAAATAGGATATTGGAATGACTTTTACACGTCATCTTAAAAAAATAATTAAAAATTAGCTGGATGAGTTCGGTGTTTCCTATCTGACTACTGTTTTTTGTGACGTCCGATCATTTCAACTATAAATCTTTGTCAACCAAAAAGCCTCTCTATATCTTTTTTGATCGTATGCATACTATTATTGTAATTGGTAGAGCTTCCAAGAATGGCGTTACTGAAAAGTAAAAAAAAAATAAAAAAATGAAAAAGTGTTTATTCACAGACATATTTTTTACAAGACATTATTACCTCTGCCAAACTACAAAGCAGTTTGTTGGCAGACGTAGCTCCTTTTTTACATAACATATATATATTTATATATAATGACACTTTTTCACATAAAGGTACTATTCCTTCATTCATTAAATTTAAAAAACAGACTTAGTACAATTTTTGTTTTAAATATTATCTTCAAAATAAGTGATAAAAAATATTAAAGAGGTACATATGTATTTAATTTTTAAAGGCACTTTTTGTGATACTGCTGTTTATATCGACTGGAAGGTTATTAAAAATTGACTAAAAAACTTCTACACCTTCGACCAAAATAATTATTATTATTACAAGTGGGCACAACAAATCTTCTCATATTATTGTTCCTTTGAGATCTTGTGCGTATTCAATTCAATTCAAAAATTCAATTCAAAATATTTTATTTCACATAAACCTACAAGGGCACTTATGAAACGTCAGAAGCTAGGTGCACGGTTCCAATTGGTCGTTTCCTATGGAGAAGAGCCGGCAAGAAACTCCACGGTTACTCTTTTAAAAATAAATGGTATTTACAATCTTTTCGAGTTACAGTGTTTATAGGTATGAGAGGACACTGTAGGCCTATCAACAAGTACCAGGTACTTAGCAAGATAGAAAACGATCGACAGATCTAAAATTCGGTTATGCCTACAACGTTCTCACATTCACAAAATATAAAAGAGAATCTATATAAAAAAAAAAACAATTTAAAACCAATTTAAACTAAATGGCATGACTGCCACTAAAGCTCTAACAAATCTATAAAAAATATAGTATAGTGAAGTTATATAATGTCAAATAATGAAAAGATTATGTCAAAAAAGTACGTAAATGAAAAAAAAGAAAAATAGGTAAAATCAAATAATCATCTTAATTTGGGAGCAGTTACTAGACATAATTACATAGTAATGCCGTTATTGAGGTACCAGGGAAGCCACATGTGCAGAAGGAATTATTGCCAAACTTCCTTGTCTTCAACGTAGTCTTTAATCTTATAATATGCTTTTTTGATAAGGACACGTTTAATGTGGGTTTTGAACTTTCCATCACTAAGTTCTGTAACCGACTTTGGCAACTTGTTATATAATATTGCTTTTAAATTAATTGCTACAAAACTGTTCTAAAGCTACTGACAACACTACCCTCTCACGATCCGGCAGAATTTGTATGCGCAGCCGTTAATATTTTTTACCAGATACTGCTTCTTCAAAACTCAAATACAAGCAAACAGGAACGATGGACGTTTTGGGGGCTGTCTAGAGTATTTTGAATGTCCGAATATTACTCATTTCAGCCTAATTTATAAAAACGAGTACTTACAAATTTAAATCATCTGCCTAGCCTTTTCCCAACTACGTTGGGGTCAGCTTCCAGTCTAACCGGATGCAGCTGAATACCAGTATTTTATATGGAGCGACTGCCTATATGACCTCCACAACCCAGTAATTGGGTGATACGATACCCCTTGGTAAGACTGGTTGTCAGACTTTCGGGCTTCTGACGACCCGTAACGACTGTCAAAGATCCACGAATGATAGCCGGGACCAACGGCTTAACGTGCTTTCCGAGGCACGGAGGAGTCTCGGTACGTAAAGATGGTCACCCATCCACAGACCAACCCCGGCAAGAGTAGCTTAACCTGACGGATCGACCCGTGTGGCAGTTAATACTTAGCCACGAGCTCCTCCAAATGACTCGAGCACTCACAAATTTAAATATAACCCCGAAAATTAATGTCACCAATCAACCCTAACTCTCAAATACCTTCGTTATCGAACGTAGGGCTGTGCCCAGCCTCCCAGCCTGTTGTTTATTCATAGATACCATTCTACGGCACCCGTCTGACCTGTCCCACCGCCGGCGATTAACGAGCAGCGAGTGCGCGACGGCGGTGAGTGATTATTCCCTGGTATGCGTATGATACCAAGAGTAAGGGATTTCGCGCACTAGACGGCCATAACCACGACCGCGACCAGGTAAACTATAGAAACCGAAGCGGATCGCGCACATGGTCGCAAGTCGCAACGGCCAACCATAGCCACACATCATACAATACAATACCACTAGACGGCCACGACTGGCCGGAGTCGTGGCCGTCTAGATCGCGAGATCCCCAAGTTTGATCGAGTGTTCTGCCCGCCAAGCGAGCGTCGCTGAGCGAATACTCACTTTGATAGCTCTTGTCGCTGCGACAAACAAGTACTCGCCAGAGCGATGTGAACAATCAGCGATCAACTATTAATATATCTGTCTCTTTTACTTACACAGGACCTACCAACTTTTGTACGTTTAATGAGCGAGAAAATCGTTGGTAGCTGTCGCTTACTCGTCGGTGGGACAGGTGCCTACCGGCCACCGGGACTTATCGTCTCGTCGACTGTTATTTGTGTAATTGCTGCCCTAGATTAGTTCGTGTTATAAACAGAGATTTGTTTTGCTTGTAGAGATAAGGCTTGATTTGTAATAGGCTTGGGGCTAAATCGTTGTTACGGTGACTGTTTAAACACGTGGAATTCTCTTCGCGGTTTCTCGGAAAGCGAGTTAATTTTAGAATCACCTGTCACGGAAATGTCTATTTGTGATAGTGGGCTATGGGTACTCAGAATGCCTATTTTTATTTAAAATATGAAAGTACTCTTTTAAACATAATCATTATGTTTATTACCCTACTACGGCGAAGCAAAATAGAGAGTTATGATTTTGACCAGTATTATGTATATATGTTCATCTGTTTCCTCATAACTTCTAAACTTCTTGTCATAATTTGACAAATGAGGTATCGTTGGAAGCCACGATCGTCCGCTGGTTATAGGTTATCATGTGATGTCACATTATTAGGTAATGAATATATTATTTGCTGGCATAGGTAACAATCAATAGGTTAGTTTGTAACTTTTTGATTTTATTGTTTCAAAAATCACAGTGTTTTATAAACAAAACACTGACAACACACAACCCGCAAATCGAAGTAAAACACAGTCGCTAGGTGACACTTTTCCAATCCTCTCTGTTATTTGAAAAATCTTTGCAATTTTCGCTGTATTTATTTCCCTAGTTCTCCCCGCAGGCGTAGGTCGATCAAGTACCTGGGACTCGTCCTCGACAGTCGGTGGAACTTCGTGGAGCATTTCCGACGTTTGGCTCCCAGACTGGAGCGGGCCGGGGCTGCATTGAAGCGGCTCCTGCCCAATCTAGGGGGTCCAAACGCCTCCTGCCGGAGGCTATACGCGGGGATCGTGCGGTCCATGGCCCTGTACGGGGCACCGGTGTGGGCGCGTTCGTTGAGGCGGCGGCCTGCCCGCAGGTTGAACGCGTCCGAGAGGGTCATGGCCACCCGGCTGATCCGGGGATACCGCACGGTCTCCAGTGAGGCGGCGAGCCTCCTTGCTGGATTGCCGCCATGGGATCTGGAGGCAAAAGTCCTCGCGCATATTTGGGAGTGGCGCGAGGAGGCGAAACGCCGGGGCTTGACTCCGATGCCGCGAGAAATCGCGGCACAGCGGACAGAGCTCCGACGGGATCTCATGGCGGCATGGAGAGTGCGATTGTCGCAACCCAGTGCTGGGCACGCCACTATTGCGGCGATAAGTCCCCTCTTTGAGGAGTGGCTGGAGAGGCGCCACGGCGTCCTCACCTTCCGCCTGACGCAGGTCCTCACCGGACACGGCTGTTTCGGGAGGTACCTGTTTCGGATAAGGCGGGAGGAAACGCCCGGGTGTCATCACTGCGTGGATCGCCCGGAGGACACGGTGGAGCATACGGTGGAGGTATGCCCGGCTTGGGCAGAGCACCGCCGTGTCCTCGTGGAGGCGATCGGTGGCGGGGATCTCTCGCGTCCAGCCCTGGTCCAGGCCATGGTACAGAGCGAGAGGGCATGGGAGGCCGTCACCTCCTTCTGCGAAGCAGTAATGCTCGCAAAGGAGGAGGCGGAACGCGTGAGGGAGAGGCAAATTTCGCGCCCTCACGCCCCTAGCCGCCGCAGGAGGAGACGCCCTGGGCGTCGGGAATCAATCGCTGATTCCCGGCCACCGTAGGCGCGGGCTTGCGGACGGTGAGCAATGGGTAGATCGCCGTCCGGTAAGGACCAGGCCCGGGTCGACAGCGCGTTGTGTTCCACGCGCGCCTCAAAGAGTGTCAGCGAGTGAAGGGGTCCGATGAGACCATTGCCTGCCGGGGTTGCGGGAAAGTCCGAAAGGGATACCGTGGCCCCCTGGCATTGCACAGGCAACAGAAGGAACACGGGTGGGTTTTAGTCAGTAAGAGTCTGACACGCCCTCCCGCTCCACCCAGAGCGGGAGACGTCATTTGATGATTTCCCACCCAAAAAAAAAAAAAAAAGGCCTAGGTCACAAAATTGAGAAAATCAGAAAGTCAACTCTAAAAAATGAGCCAAAACAGGTACACGCACACATAGACGCGTACTTGCGGCGATCTCAAACAAATGCACTCGCTGTACCTTTTTTTTTATTTGGGTGGGAAATCATCAAATGATGTCTCCCGCTCTGGGTGGAGCGGGAGGGCGTGTCAGACTATTACTGACTAAAACCCACCCGTGTTCCTTCAGTTGCCTGTGCATTGCCAGGGGCGGTATCGGTATCCCTTTCGGACTTTTTCACAACCCCGGCAGGCATCGGTCCCATCAGACCCCTTCAATTGCTGACATCTCTTTGAGGCGCGCGTGGAACACAACGCGCCGTCAACCCGGGCCTACGTGAAACATATCGTTCGTTGTATGGACTTGAACTTGATCACCACTGCTCTCAAAACGGTAAAGAAAAACATCGTGAGGTAACCAGCAAGTCCTGGAACCAAAAACATGTGACATCCACCAACCGGCACTGGGCTCGTGTGGTGAGATTATGGCCCACTCCCTCTCACAGAAAGAGGCCCAGCAGTGTGAACATTATATGCTGATTATGGATGGAGCTGGCCTTCTGGACCTAACCATTTCATGGTTGGGCTAACGTAGTTTGGTTCTACTTTGTGTACACAGTTAAACGGAAACCTGGTTTTAAATATGAGTGTTAATCAGGGGTAGCGGTTTGCCGGTAAATGTTTGTAGTTTAGGAAGTGGAGCTAGAGATATGTAAGTGTTTATCAACATTTAGAACATATGATATGATGATGATTTACCATGTCTGTATTTGTTGAGTAGCTTTGGAGTTTAGTTAGGATTTTTTATTTTTATTTATTTATTTAAACTTTTCACACTCAAGAAAAGTACAAAGGCGGACTTAATGCCTTAGGCATTCTCTACCAGCCAACCAAGGGTGGTGAAGAGAATAGATGGCAGGTGCTCTGTTTGAGAGGAACAAAGAAAAAACATTTTTTATTAAAATATATCATTAGAAAAAATTACAATACACATTTAATAAATTATATACCTATATTAAATATATACATATATACAAATTCAAGGGAAAGAGGTGTTGAGATGAATCTACTCTATTTAATTTGAAAAAAACTGCAATTTCCGCTTAAATGCATACCGACTGGTGGCCATCCTGATATCAAGAGGAATATGCATTCCATAGAAGAATGGACTGAATATGAAAGGAAGAATGAACAAAGATTTAAGATTTAAATAATTGATAGCTTGCCGACTTCCTTTTCAGAGAACCGTAATCAGGAAAACAGTCATTGCTGCTAAGGCTGACTTTCAGCACGTTTAAGTAAGTAGTTTTATTACCCAAGTCACGGTACATTGTAAGTTAAACTAGTACCTTGGTAAGTGGGAAATAAAGTAATTATGGTTATTGTACTTAAGGAAGCAGCACCACAGTACAACTTCTCCGAAGAAGTCAGTGGTATTGGCTGCGACTTACCGAGTTGAGGTCGTAATTCGAACCCTGACAGGTGCTTTACTTTGTGTACATTATTTCATCACCACTGCTCTCAAAACGGTGAAGGAAAAAGTCGTGAGGAAACCGGCATGTCCTAGAACCAAAAATTCAAAGACGTGTGACATCTACCAACCCGCACTGTGCCCGCGTGGTGGATGTCGGCCCGCTGTCTCTTACAGAGAGGCCTGTGTCGAAGCAGGTGGGAACGTTATAGGCTGACTGTGCCAAGTAGGACCGTTGTATTTAAACGTAGAAAATACCGAAACGAAATGCTTGCTAATTACTCTAATTAGGTACTAAAGTGCCTTTTCTATGCTAATTAGTACATAAAACGTATAAATAATGAACATAAAATAATTCCATAAAAATCCTAGATATAATTAATATTATAAATGAGAAAGTTTGTTTTCATCACATCTATTATAAAAGAGCTAGTTCGTTCTTCGTAAACAGGAACCAAAATAGCTCTTGAATCCCTAGGGACCAAAAGCGATTTGAATATGGATATTGTTAGTAAAAGTTCAAATCACCAAAGAGATCAATCACGAATATTGTATGAACAAGTAACAGGCTGGCAAGAAAGAGACAGAAAGTGTGAATTATTTGGTCAAAATGAAAATCCAAGATGGCGGCAACGACACATGACGAACTTTTTCAAATTTTTCGTCATAGGTGTCGTTTTCATAGTTTTCGAGGGTGCAAAAGCCGATAGTAAAGTCAAAAAGTAAATCCAAGATGGCGGCTGCGATGCGGTTATAAATCATCGTGAGAGATGAGGGTCGGACCGCACGTTTTTTTTCCTTATGAGGGTGATAAAAAGTAGAGTGTTCACCTGGAGAATAACACTATTTTAAGCTCGACTGACGTACTTTGAATACCTCGCTGTGTTCAGGATTCTACTTTAGTCCTTCGCTCCGCTCTGTTTAAAAGAAACACTCTCGCCTTAAAAATTGTTGTTTGCTCCCTAAGCAAACAATCTACTATTGTTACCCAATCACGTAAAAACGGCTCAACGGTTTTGATTAAATTTGACACACAGGTAGACCATTACCTGGGTGATTCTATATAATGTATGTTCCTGTGAGATCATTTCCGACCTCCACGAGTGTTTCAGCCGCGGACAAAAGCTAGTAAATTCGGTGAACTACTTTTGAAACTCAGTAAGCGAAATAAATTACCCTTGTTTTGGGCGTTTATTGCTTCATCGATACATTTGGTGTAAGGGGGACAGGTCAGGGTAAGAGAGATAGGACAATTAAAATAGCCCACCATGAACAGAGCATAAATTGATTCGGGTCAATTAAATGGAATCGTAAAACATCATCAGACATTTTAACTGCCTTTGTTTGGTTGGTTTTTTTTTAATTGGAAGAATGTTTACAAACCTCGGTTACGTTACATTGGGACTTTAACATAATTGGTGAAATGTGGGAGTAATGTAGATCATAACATAACACCACGCCTGCAATCCCCGTGGGGTTAAGCAGCTAACTAATGACCAATCATATGCACCTAATTATAGTACACTTACACTTATTTTTAAGTCTCATGTAATAGGGCAAGCCATCAACTGTGCACGTAACCACAGTATAAATATAGACAGAAAAAAAACTACGTAGTAAATGTTCGAACCGAGACACTCACAGAGACGCTCTCATTGATGAGACCCTAAGCGATTGTTGCGGTGCTGTCAGTCGAGTATGAGTAGTCGCCGCGATCTTTTTAAAAATGGAGGGTAGGTAATTATTCAACAAATAGGCCTAGTTTCCATACTGTCCATATTTATACTGTACTACTCCGTACTACTACTGCAAGAGTACTTCCGGGTGGAAAAACCCAATAACACTGCTTGACCTGGGAATCGAACTGAGGACTAAGGTCCTATGCTCGGCAATAGCGCTTGCAAGTACTAGAGTCACAAGGAAGTGAAAATAAAATAAAGGCAAAAAAAATGGCTTCATCAATTTCAACAGGACCGCTTCCGGTATTATTAATATCAATACCAGAATACAACTCGATCAGACCAGTGGAAGATGATCATATCCATTCGACAACTAGAAAAGAGCTGATAATTTTCAAACGGATTTTCTTGAATCATAGCTAAAAACACTTTCAAGTTAAATTTAAAAAAAAACGGCATTTGTTCAGCTGTTTGGGACGATACCACAGACAACACACATATACACAGATGGGTACCTAAATACACAAGTTTTTATAACATCCCTATGTTTTCGACAACTAGAAAAGAGCTGATAATTTTCAAACGGATTTTCTTGAATCATAGCTAAGAACACTTTCAAGTTAAATTGAAAAAAAAAACGGCATTTGTTCAGCTGTTTGGGACGATACCACAGACAACACACATTTATTTATTATTTATTATTAATTTATAGTTAATTAAAACGGCACAGGTCCAATTACATTAATTAACATAGAATTGAGAAAAATAAAATAACAATAAAAATGAAAAACAATAATAACAATAACATAACATAAACATGTACAATACAATTCCATTCAATACGTGGATAAAATGATTAATAATTATTTGATTAAATAGTTAAATTAATTATACATATACACAGATGGGTACTTACATACACAAGTTTTTATAACATCCCTATGTTTTCGTCAGGGGTTAAAAATGCCACAAACTAGCGTCTACGTATAAAACCAATATTTATTCCTACCCTGTTTCAAAAATAAACAGAAAGGGAAGATAAATCAAAACAATTTATACAATTATATGTAAATGGATATTTACATAAAAACCGCGGCCACAATACTTCAGAACACCTGTTTGTGCGGGATTTTTATTTATTTGTATTATTAATTTGCGATAGGACAACACAAGCAAGGGCAGCTTGTTGTTATCAATAATTATACTTATTCTGAAAGTATATAATCACGAAAAAAAAATACCCCATTAGGGTTCCGTACATTCCATAGTTTCGCCATGTCCGTCTGTCTGTCTGTCCGCGGCTTAGTCTTCTTTTCGTGTGGTTAGTGACTTACTTGGTGTCAGAGTTTTTTTTAAGCCGCCCATGGGCCTCTGACTTGGCTTCACATGTCGTCGGGAAATATCTCTCAGGCATGACGCCGGTTTCCTCACGATGTTTTCCTTCACCGTTTTTTAATACAATACGCACATTAATCCGAAAAGTCAGAGGTGTGTGCCTTGGGTTCGAACTCAATTAGGCTATCACTTGCTATCGCTCTATTATTACCGGATTACCAGGCGTACTGCAGGGTATCATCCGCACTTGGTTGATATCCCGTCCAGTCGTACTCAGCGCTTCTCCTTCACATTAATTTATTATGCGCACAGCCAAAGTGTGGAACTTTTAGGGGCATGAGGAACAGGGTGTAAAGTTCACTCATCCACCATAGAAAAGGGAGGATCCTCCGACCAGACGGGTGTTGTGTCTGGCGGGCTGACTTCCCGACTGTTGATGTCGGATAGTCTTATGTATGTCGTTCGCGCGGTAAACTCTAATTGCGCGATGCAAGATTTGTGTGACGTCATGTCTTTGATGCGTAGTTCGTATGTGGCGGTGTAACCGCTACAAACTCTCTGCCAACGTCTGTCTTCCCTTCCACATTTAACCGGCATCTTCTGGGCACGCTCGATCCATCACAGACCTCATCAATCGCTTCCCATCAGGCGAGAACGAGGTCAAGATCAGGAAAAATAAAATAAACTAATAAAGTAAATAAGAATTGTTGTTTTTTTAGTTCAGGAAGTTTCAATCTTTGATTGAAAATCCGAATATTGTACATGGAAACAAGGAGAGAAGTTCGCATAAAGACACCTTCGGCGAATACGGTAAATAATATTATAACTCAGTAGAACTTTTCCTATTGAAAACGTCGAGAATAACAGCAATAGAACCAAACGTTAACAAAATGGCCGTACCTAATACTATCGATCGACACGGTATCGACAAAGTACACATTTTTACTGCCAGCCCTTTGTTCCCATGCCACGAAAGTAACATAATAGGAAGCTCGAAATGTCTCGCTGTACATCGTCAACACAAAATAAATAAGTTCAGAAGGTAAGTCCATACAGCGAGCGAAAAAAATTATATTATAAAATAAAATCTTTAAATATCCATGAAAATTGCTTTAGTTCAGCTGTAGTTGATAGAGGCTACAAAATAAATAAACCAATTACAGGCACAATTGTCAAGGGGTAAGTCAGTCAGAAAGATGAAGCTAGTTACCCATTCGTAGTAAAGTGTAATAGGTTCCTATGGAGAAGAATGGCCAAGAAATTCCATGGACACTCTTTTAAATCAAAATATTGGTTTCATTCATGTTGAAATTATACATGTGAGAACAATGTAGAAAGACGTGAACGTTATAAAATCTTCCGTAATTAAAAAAATAAAATAAAAAACAACTCATATTAAAATGAGCCGTAGCAGCTAAGAAATGACCAGTCCCAACTGACGGCGCCCGGTCACGAACATGACGCATGGATCAGCACCATTCAGCTCAACCATTTTGAAGGGAGCTAAATGATCCAACACACACGATACCAGCGAGACATTTGATTTGATTTGATAAATAAGTACAGAATGCTTACTCCGCACGTACACGCGTACGCACAAAAAGACGCGTACGTAATGTCAAACTAGCTGTTTGGTGTACCAGCCAAAAATCGTCTTTCCACTACACTTTCGATCATCATCTAGCTTAGCCTTTTCCCAATATTGGGGTCAACTTCCAGTTCAGCTGGACGCAGCTGATCCACTACACTGCCCATATTCATTTTTATCGTGTGCGTAACTTTTAAGCTCATGGCATGCTTAAGAATTGACTACTACAGATGACTCCGCCCTGATGCTGTTCTACAAACAATATAATACTTAATATCGTGTCCGGCGCGTCCTGTTGCCTGATGAACGCTACTCAAGGTGCCAAAGTCGTAGCCAAGTTCTGGGTTGACTTTATTTAGATTACCATTGACATGCTCCGAAGATGATTTTGACTACACAGCACACAATTTTTTCTGTAAATCTGTTCCAAATTTACTGCTTGTATACTAATTAGCTTTTTCGACTGGACATACGGAGATGTCAAACGAATGCCAGTCGGGGGTGCACTTTTACTCGCTGTTAGCACGTGAAGCGTGTCTATGTATGCGTGCGTGTCTCTCGTTCGTTGTATGGAGCCGACCTTCTGTACTTATTTATTCCGTGGCGTCAATCAACTAAGTCCTCTGAAAATGATAGCAATTTTCGAGGGGGTATTTTAAGAATTTATTTTTCTAATGGAATTTTTGTTTTTTTAGCTGATAGGCTGCTTATGTTTTTCTTTAGATGGGCTCGGAGTGTAAATATTTAGTTATTGTTTTTTGAGTGATTGAAAAATTATTTAGAGGTAATTGAAAATATTTTAAGGGTTAAGTTGGGGAGTTGTTGACTCTGGGTCGGTACTATACTGATACTATAAGAATATTATAACTGATAAAGGCTGGGCTGATGATTGCAACAATGGTTGGTTAACGAAATCTACGATTGCAATTCAATAGGTAATTAGTTTTGTAATTTAGTTAGAGAAATTCGCGAATAGAACCTACTAAGTAGTTAAAGGCTGCACAGGATATCAAGTCGATATCAAGCAGAGTTTTCATATTTCTTAGGCTGGTTTCACAGCTGTCCGGGAAACCCGTACGGCGTATTAATAAAGAGCCATTTCTTAAGTTTCTTCTTATTAAAGTAGTTTAGTGGCAGCTCTCTGATCTGTTTGGGTATTTGGTTAAAGATTTTGACACACATATTGTAACAATTGTTTTGAACTAGTGTGCTTCTACATCATGTGACAACCAGTCGGGTTGGATCTCTTGAAAGGTTTTTTTATTTACTATGGCTTTAGTATATCGCTCAGAGTGTTTGTCAACAAATAATCCTACTTCTAATATATACAAAGTCAAAGTCAAATAATTTATTTCAATTAGGCACAAAAAAGGCACTTTTGAACGTCAAAATAACGTCAAATACAGACTAGGGAGAGTTAGTAATCCTAATTTCATAAATAAAGGTCTACATAGCAAAATTTTTAGGAATAACTTTGGATAGTCAATTAACGTGGAAGGCACAAGCTGAGGTTATATGTATGAAACTTAGTGCATCTGCGTATGCTCTTTATAATTTAGCTAAAAAAGTTAATACTAAGACAGTTCTAGTTGCATACCACGGTTTAGTTGTGTCGAAATTAAGATTTGGAATTATATTCTGGGGCAATGGTAGTCTGAGAGAAAGCATCTTTAAGGCGCAAAAGCGCTGTTTAAGGTCCATGTTCAATATTAAAGTCACAGATAGCTGTCTTCCTGCTTTCAAAACACATAAATTATTAACATTTCCTTGTTTGTATATTTTAGAGTAAGCCATGTTCGTAAAAGGTAATCTTCATCTTTTTAAGATGTATTGTGAAATTCGACAACGCACTACTTCTATGAGACCTCAGTACCAAAACTTATTATACACAGAAGGCTACAAAACAGCTCTGTTAAAAAAGAGTGTTTTTGGCATGGCACCTCAAATTTATAATAAGATACCTGACTGTATAAAAGCACAGCCAATAAGAATTTTCAAAAAGAAGCTCTTTGCTGTACTTGTGGAAAAGTGTTATTATTCCACCAATGATTTCCTGAATGATCCGTCAATAATAAATAATAGAGTACTATAAAATTTAACTTGTGTAGCGATAGCTTAATTTATATCTTCTATACCTAGTTTATCTAAAGTAAATTATCGGATGTTTAAATGTAAAGTCTAGATTAAGTAAATTAAGTTTAAAATTTGCATGCCTAATATGCAGAATGTACAAGGCCCTGTAAATAATATTCTAACACCAAATTGTAAATACCTGCATTCAAAGCAAATAAATTTATTTCATTTCATTTCATTTCATTACAAGATTGCAACGGTCCGACCCCACATATTGCTCTGATACATTATTTTTTGTGTGATAAGGACATTTTTAGCCTGAGAAGAATTACCCCATATAAGAAGGCCGTATCTAAGAACTGACCCGACGTAGCCATGGTACGTTGCCATAGCAGTTTTTTGACTTGCTACCTTCTTAAGCTTTTTTAGAGTAGCGCCCGCAGTGCTCTGAAACGAGGGAGTAGTACCATACGTTGGACGAGCTCTACCCGGAGCGGGTTGCGGGTTGCAATCCGCGTCGCTGTGAAACCTAGGCTCTGTTCCTGTGTCCTCTGTTGTGTAACGCTGTGAAATCAGCCTTAAGAGCGTACGTGCATTCTAAAAGTTGACAAGGTCGCAAATAGCTGTCAAATATTTCGCTGTTTTGATTATTTTGTCAGTAATAACTAGATTTACCCGGCTCGGCGTCGCACGGGTGGCACTAAGTACATATATATAGTGCACCTACCTACCCAACTTGCCGACTTATTAGATGGGACTTAAAAATAACTGGCGCGAAATGTGGGTGTACTATAGGTACACGTCTGCCTAACCCTTCAGGAATACAGGCGTGATGTTATGTTATGTTTATCAATAAATGAAATTATTAAATGTCGCTCTGTAGTTCACTATAAAATATTGATTGTAAATTGAAATAATTAATATCGAAACACTGAATGTGAAAAAAAAGCATTTCGCGTAAGTTGTTAACTTTCAGAATTCAAACAACTAACTATTAGCAATAACTGGAAAGGCCATACAAATCTGTGTGGTTCTTACAAAATACCATTTTAGACACTTATCTGAATAGCCTGCTCAAGATTATGTCTGGACTTTAAAAGAGACTGCGACCTTTGAATTTGTTTCGGGTCTGTTCTCAGAGTGGCCGAACTCATCTACATAGTTTTAAAATATAATTTATTTTTAGCATTTAAAAGTGTTTTTTTTTAAACCAATTTACAGAAATAAATATAATTTATCTTTAGGAATTTATCTGCTCATCATTATACCAATTTTCTCTTCAACAATGAAATCGTGAAACCAATTTTCCGCAGTGAAAATTAACTCGGTACCCATGCATTTATAATATATAATGTAATTTCCCCTGACGGGTTAATCATAGCTACATGTAACGCCAAACCATATTTGGCAAGAGTACAAAAATGAAATGTAATATTCCGTGCCGAAACCGCAAAGCGTGTTAAATTATGTACTACATTATGTGTAACATCAGAATATTTTAATATTCTTTGCAGAAAGTTTTATACGGTTCAGACCAGAGCACCCAAACGTGTATTGGATAGTAAACCAGATGGCCGGAGAAGTCTAGGGCGGCCCAAACCCAGATGGTTGGATGGCGTAGACCAAGATTTAAGAACTGTTGAATTGAGAAATTGGAGGTAAAAGCCGGAAATCCGCCATGTTGGATGAATCAAAATCAAAAGTTATTCAAACCAGGCTGAGAATCAGCACCTTTCGAACGTCAAAATAACACAAGACAGTCCCCCAAAACGCTCGCCCTTCACCACTTCCTAGTGCTTTAGCTGGGAACAAGAAGTGACGCAGCAAACTCTCCAGCAGCACAACTGTCTGTTCTGTTTGTATTAGTATTGTTGTATCGATACATAAACTCACGCCTTATTCACATGGGGGTAGACAGAAACTACAGAATGCCACCTGCTACGGTCCTTACATACTCCTATTTCCTCATTTACGTTCATACATCTGGCCATACACGCACGCCGGTTGCGAGTACTACGCACATGACCTTTCTGAAGAACAATTGTCAAATTAAAATTCCACTGCAGCCTAAAAATTCAAGAAAAGATACAAAAAAGCTTCGCAAAGAAAGCCTCAAATCACCCAGTGTTAAGATTTTTTAATCCAAAAACTCGAGTACATCGAGTCTTCAACAGATTAAATGAAAATTTAATAAAGCACACAATTCGGCCTGCCCGGGCCTGCCCCTGCCCAAGTTGGGGTTTGCCCGCGCAACCTTTGATGCCGTTTTATTTTATTAGTTTAGTTTGTGCCTTTTTTGTAAAGCCATTTTTAGATTACCAAGTTTTTTTGAATAACGTGAATGGAAGTTTGGATTTTTTTATAGAAATAGTCGTGGATTGACGTCGTAGCTTTTATTCAAACTAACATGATTGTGGTTGAATAATTTCAAAATCAGGCTCCTTTGTCCTCTATTTTTTAATCTTGTAGATTGGCAACAGGCTAGGGGTCTATGTTATGGAGAATGAAAGATCCACGGGTTTGTAAACCTGCAGCAGTAATAGGATTTAGCGTGCTTGACTGTAGAAATATAGAAAATTTTCATGCGCCTGTAATTTTACCCTTACTTTTTATGCAAGAACACAGATAAATTGATACGACGATATGAGGTGACAAAAATCGAGACATTTTCCTGTCAAAGAGCCCAATTACACTATCATATATTTATCATACAAATTTATGTTTTTAAATAATATCATACATAATATATTTATCATACATATCATATCTGTCAAACTCTATGATCATAGTTAAATGATGTTGTTCTTCAGTTTTACATATTACACGTATATGATCATATAAGCTTATATAATAAATAAATAATAAATTAAATTCATTTATCTCAGGTACCACAACCCATATAAGAAATCTTTAAATCCACAAAATAACAATTAAATAATTAAAATTCAATCAATCATCATAATTAGCTCATAAACATTAATCACATTAGTCTTAATTAGTTACATTAGTCATTAATTACATTATACTTAATCAAGATGGATAACGATTTATCCGTGTTAGATTTAGCCATTTTTGAAGTTAGACAGATATGATCATATTTGTACGCTTGCTATCAAATAGAATGCCTTAACTATGATCATAGACAATAATTATGATTCATATATGTAGTTATTATACCGTCATAGGTTCTTCATATAAAAATTACTCATACATCTCTGATAATATTTCTATGATAGTGTCTAATAGGGCTTACACAGGAAAATGTCTCGATTTTTCAAACCACAAAAACGGTTTTAGTTTTCTCCATTATTCATGTAGGTACAATCACCGGCAAAAGTTGATTAACTATTCAGTTTTTTTAAAGTTAATTAACATAACATCACGCCTTGTTTCCCAGAAGGGATGGGCAGATTTGTATCTACAGTACACCCACATGTTACCAGTTATGTTTTTAAGTCCCATGTGCTAGCCTGTCGGCATAGACCGTGCACTAATCCAGACTCCGGGCTGCTACTGAGAAATTTCTGTTGGAAAACCCCAATAACACTTGCCCGACCTGGGAATCGAAACCGGGACCTCATGCGCAGTAGGTAGTAGCGCTTGCGACCATTAGACCAACGAGGAATCAAAAGTTAATTATCGACCTAAATATTTAATTAAAATCGGAATAGAAATAAAATTGATAGCATATTAAATCTTAGCTATTATATGAAATGCTGAAATACGATATAATCAATAATTTTGTGTCAAATTTTTTTGATGCTTAAAAGTAAACTTTTGTCGCTACCGTATCAATATTGCTTTGATTTTCTACGTCTAAAAGTCGAAAACACCCTGTAAACGAGAAGATAGGGACACGAGAATCTAAAACATACGTTTTTTACAGTCCGTTCAACCGATTCTGACTTCTATAGCGTTGGTAGCATGACAAATGGTAGCTGCAGTAAACAGTTGGTATTGTAACCTTTTTTTTTTGCTTTCAATGCCATCCTTATGCCTACGGTATAGAAGTCTGAATCGGTTGAACGCACTGTAAAAAGGGTTTGCTTAAATGTCTAATCTTATTTCAAATGGAGTTATACATAGGTAGTGAAAGTATCAAAAAACGTGCCATATACAAATACCAATCCAAAGTTCAAACTCATCAATCTAAACTCCTACATGACTCGAGTGACAGACGGCCTCTCAATCCAATTTGTATTTGAAAGCTGTCCATGCGTTAAATATTACAACTTTGTTCTTTGTTTGATGGGAATTTTGTAGCCCATGGGTTTTAATGGAAAAAGCGAGTTTGATTTAATTTCACGACCGAAATTCTTGGGCCGTATTCTGAATAGATTAAATTCTAATCTGATATTCAAATGTAATTTTGAATCGAGTTTAATCACTGATCATTGCTCTAGAATCTGTAGATTTTGATTGAGATAAATGGATGAACGTAAATTACTCTGATTGTCATGATAATCAAAGTTCTATCCTTTAGATATATAGATATATATATAACACATGTGTGAGTACAGTGACCAATGTACCTTCTATAGAAGCCTAAAGCCTAATGGTAGCCTTATAAGGCTACCATTTACTGGGTACGTCTTTCATGAACTTGAATGTGCCCTGGCGGCTGAGAGTATGTCATGCTCACTCAAATGTCTCGCTGGTGGTGGCGTGGTATTGGATCGTTAAGTTCCCTTCAAAATGGTTGAGCTAAACGGTGCTGATCCATGCGTCATGTTCGTGAACGGGCGCCGTCAGTAAAGACTGGTCATCTCTTATCTGCCACGGCTTATTTTAATTTATTTTAATTTTTGAATTGTTTTTATCTTTTTATTACGGACGCTTTTCACGTGCACGTCTTTCTAAATTGTTCTCACATGTATAATTTCAACATGAATGATGTAACCAAAATTTTGTTACAATATTATGATTTAAAAAAGTGTCCATGGATTTTCTTGCCCGTTCTTCTCCATAGGAACCTACGCTTTGGAATGGGCAACTAGCTTCATATTTCTGACTGACAATTATATTTTTAGCCTTTCATACCTCAAAAGGAAAAACGGAACCCATATAGGATCACCCGTGTGTCTGTCTGTCTACCGTCTGTCACAGCCAATTTGCTACGTATCTAATAATGGACCGATTAATTTGTTTGGTACACATATTAATTTCTGTGACCCAAACACGGACGTGTAACGAAAATAAATTCACTTTTCGGGGTTCAAATTGAAAACGTAAAATAAAAAGTTTTGTAAGCTGTACCGTAAAACATATCAAATGAAAGGGCTTGTTGTGAGGATCTGAATCTTTTTTCCTAAAATTTTGAAAAAAATACAGAAAATAGTTGTATACTTATAGATTACAGGAAAACCTATAGGAAGTCTATGATCTCAAAATAACATGGTAAATCACCCATTATTGTGCGTAAAAACTTATATTTGCAGTTGAAATGTATGGGAGAACACGTTTTTCAACTACAATGTTAAGTTTGCCCTAGGGATAAATTTATTTCAACTACGGAACCCTTCATTGTGCGTGGTCCGACACGCTCTTGGCCGGTTTTTGTTTTTCTTACTAAACTATCTTAGCTCTCTTACTTAATTTAAGTTACAATATAACTAAGCTTGCGATTTATGTGGGTTCCAGCCAGCAGTGCTAGGAGTGAAGTTTAAACGAACTTACGCTTGATAGTCCGATGGTTATTTAGATGTCTAGACTATGCTTTAGGCACTGAGCTATTGCTGAAGTTACCTACTATATGACTCACTTCCATCCATGATACTTAAAATTAATCATTTTTATACTGATTTACTTTAACATGAGGTAACACTGTTGATAACCAAGTAAGATATTCTTTCAAAAGTTATACTCTAGCAAAAATTACTGCCAATAAATGTCTCTTTTTGCTAAAATTCTATTAAAGCCTTTTAATAGACAGCAATATCGAAAAGCAGTTACAGTAACTACGCTATTTAGTGATTACCTAAATAAAATACCTACTTGGTACTCGTACGAATATCAATCTAGCAAGTATCGAATTATTTTTAACTAGCTGCGCCTCCAGGATTCACCCTCATAAGTTTCGATCCCGTGGGAATATCGGGATAAAAGTATCCTATGTGTTAATCCAGATCATAAACTATCTGTGTGCCAAATTTTATCCAAATCCGTTCAGTAGTTTTAGCGTGAAAAAGAGACAAACATACACACTCACAAACTTTCGCTTTATAATATTAGTTGTTAACTTGTAGCCGACTGTTTTTTTTTTTTTTGGCTTGGATATCATCAAATGACTTCTCCCGCTCTGGGTGGAGCGGGAGGGCGTGTCAGACTCTTACTAACTAAAACCCACCCGTGTTCCTTCTGTTGCCTGTGCAATGCCAGGGGGCCACGGTATCCCTTTCGGACTTTCCCGCAACCCCGGCAGGCAATGGTCCCATCGGACCCTGAAGGGCTTGCTGACATCTCTTTGAGGCGCGCTGTCTGTAGTATCACATTATAAATATGGACAGCATGGAATCTAGGCCTATTTGTTGAAATAATAACATACCCTCCATTTTTAAAAATATCACTGTGACTACTCGTCTCGACACGGCACGCAACTGACAGCACCGCGACAATCGCTTCGGGCAATGTTTACGTCTATGTGAGTGTACCGTTTACTACGTAGTTTCTGTACTGTCCATGTTTATACTGTGGTAGTATGAAGCGCCTAGAAATCTAATTATTCTCTTCGTTTATTAGTCCCACTGCCTATAAGCTTCGCTACTTGATTTCTAGCTGACTCATGACAAATAGAGTGTGGAACTTCCCACTTTGTTTTCCTTCCAATGATAAATGATGTACGAAGGAATGGGAGAAAGGAACAAATCTAGAAATGGAGGAGTCTCTCTTAGTCGGATTTGCACTCAATTCTGATTGGGATAAAGTCGAAAATAGAATACTTTCTGCCTGCAAAGATTTCTTTTTTATTCCTTTCGTGAAAAATAATTGAAGGTCGTAGCGGCCTGGAATTTTACGTTTTTTTTTAAACCAATGCATATATTTTTTGAACAATATGGCCGTTTGTCCACCACACCGTAAACGGGACGTCAAGAATAAAATACGATGAAGCTGAAGTAGCGACAGTAAATTTACTATGGCCGCGTAATCTCGGTTCCCGGTGCGGTGAACAAACAGTATAAGGCAACGTTTCATTACGGTACGGCGTATAATCCACGCCGTAGAAAAAATGTGTCTGTTAACAAGCTTTCATAGTGATCCATACAACACTGACGACCGTTACCCTAATTATGTAATACAAGATCAATCGGAATTTGAATCGTTTCGAAACTAATTGTCAATCCATTGCTGAATAAGTTCGAAAAAAATATCTGCTCAACAACGTTAATAACGCAATGAATGTTGTTGAACTGTCAAAATGAAACAAATTTGTAGTAATCGTTTACGAAAATGTGTTGCGTAATTAGATAACGTGTCTACACACGGCGAATAAACGGTAGTCTTATAATACGATATATTTTCCATAGTAATCTTCGAGCGATCTCAGACGGAGAGATATTATATATCTATTTCTATTACGTCACCAAAATATGTGGCAATACATATTAATATATATAATGGTATATTAAACTGCAGACCAAATGAGGGAAATAAATATACTTATAATTTAGCTACCGTGTGTGGTGGGTTGTTATAATACATATATGTAATATATAGCGTAGCTACGTCTGTGACAGGCTCTAGGAAGTAGTTAATGGCAGGCATTTTCGGTACTGAGTTATTTACTTTGACGTTCAAAAAGTTCTGATTCTCAGCATACTTTAAATAAATGACTTTTGATTTAGAGAAACCATTTTGAGAGAAATGGCCAACTCACAGCGAGCAAGCGTGGTATTCTCTCTAAGTTTTTTTCTGTATAATAAAATATATATTTTCCCTCAAACTATTATTCTTACAATTTTACATTCAGTAACTACCTATAATTCCTAATTAATCAAAGCGTCGGTACCTACACCAATAACTTCCTACCCGCTTTCAAAGCCTTAAACTAATTCTGTTACCAGAATCGAATCGCTCGGACGAGTCGTACCGATGCGATCTTATCGATTAGATAGCTAACCGAGTAACCGCTGCCTCCACAGAATCGATGGCGTGGAAGCTAATTGAATGGATTAAATTATACTCGATGTTACATCGGATGGTTTTTTGTGGCGTTCCAATCGGTTTTATGAAGTGGTGTATTTGGGAGTTTTATTTGGATATTGGAATGGGTTTAAATTCGTGGTATTTACCAAAAGCTATTTTTTGGGAACTTGATTGAACTGTGAATAAATGTAAGTAGTTTTATAGGTATACGATTTTTGAAGGTAGTTAGAAAAACGACAAAAAGTTGAAAAATGTTGTTTTTCGGTAGATTTAGGCAGTTTTCTCTAAAAGCGTCATTTTAATAAAAGCTCGCCATAAATCCTATTTTTTTTCTTTGCATTTTCAACCCTAACCTATGTATCTTAAAATATCTTTCGCCAGCTAAGTTTGTAGTCAGGACACAGTATAAATATGGACAGTATCGAAACTACGTAGTAAACGTTCGAAACACGACACTGACACAGACGCACTCATTGATGAGAACCTTAGCGATTCTCGCGGTGCTGTCAGTTGCAGGTCAAGTGTGAGTGGTCCTCGCGATCTTTTTAAAAATGGAGGGTAGGTAATTATTTCAACAGATAGGCCTAGTTTCCATACTGTCCATATTTATACTGTACTACTACTGCATGAGTACTTCCGGGTGGAAAAACTCAATAACACTGCTTGACCTGAGAATCGAACCGAGGTCTAAGGCGATAGCGCTTGCGGACTACTAGAGTCACAAGGCAGTGTCAAATCAAATAAAGTGAAGGCATACGTCGCCGTTTTAAAAATGGAGGATAGGTTATAAAATTATTTCAACAAACAGGCCTAGTTTCCATACTGTCCATGTTTATACTGTGATTAAGATTGATAACCTACTTATAATAAATTAATTACAAATTATTATGCTGTTCTCCATTATCTTAACATAATTACCTATTCTTGAACATACTACTTTAGACATCTTAATTAAGAAAAAACAACTTGAAGAGAATGTGTCTTGTTTTCAGCCTGCCTGGAACAACGAAGCCATAAAATAAGACTACAGTAAATCAGTACAAACCATTGTACCTCAAGAACCCGTTTGTCCCAACATACAAGGTATTCAGTGTGGCGAACCAATTTATTGCGACTGTTATTAGATGCATCAACTCTGGCGCAGTGCCAGACAACTGAGCCATCTCTCTATATGTTTTTATCTTAGCTAAAATAGCGGTATTCTAAACTAGGAGAGTTGGAGTAGAAATTCCGTGAGCTTAACTTCTTTAATTTAAGGCGAAGATAACTGGCTTTAAATGATTTTATATTGAAGATCACGTCTAAACGAGTAGTGTTAATGATTTGGAAAAAATATATGTTAAATTAGAGCATTTTCTTAATAAATTAATATGTGAATAAATCACTGAGAATCACGCAAAATCTATCAAGCGTATTATTCTGGCACCTTCACCAAAAAATAATTTAATTATTGATCTTTTAGTATACGTGTTTTTTATCCTTTTGTTTTATGGATAATGAATTAGTAATGCGTGTTATTTGAGACAGCGCTCTTTGATGGGCGAGTCCTATTACAGGCTGGACGACGCGTTGCGTGAGCTCAGTACAGAACACGCAAGCTAACTTTACTAGCAAGCTATAGCACTGTTTTAACTAACAAAAGAGGCTTCTTATGCAAACAGTTTTTCTTTTCTAATTTCTAGTGAGTAGTAATAGCCCAGCGGTAATTGCACCTTTTTAGGGTTCCGTAGTCAACAAGGTACCCTTATAGTTTCGCCATGTCCGTCTGTCTGTCTGTCTGTCCGCGGTTTAGCTCAAAGGTTATTGGTACTAGAAAGTTGTAATTTGGCATGAGTATACAAGTTAATGACGCCGAAAATTTTGAAAAAAATAATTATTTAGGGTACCTCCCCTACATGTAAAGTGGGGATGATAATTTTTTTTTTCGTCCTTCCCATAGTGTGGGATATCGTTGGATAGGTCTTACAAAAATATTAGGGGTTTGCGGATACCGTTTTTTGATTAAGTAAACCGTTCGTGACATATTAAGCTTTAAAGTACCAATTTTCGTTAGAGTCAAGTGTCCCCCCTCTACCAACTAAACGGTTGTAGTTAGAAATTCAAATGTCACGGCATTAGTACTTATATATAACGAAGTTTAAAGGAAAACTATCACACTTAAGTGGGCTTTACAAGTTTACGAGTAATAATCGACCAACTTAAATTTGTGGTTGCAAAAACATGTTTTTCAATTACAAAGTTAAGTTTGTTCTTACGATAAATTCATTCCAACTACGGAACCCTTCATTGTGCGTGGTCCGACACGCACTTGGCCGGTTTTTATATGTATGTTGTCGGATCGAAGCGTAGGTCAGGAAGGTATGAACCTTTTTAAATTTATTGAAACACCACTGCTCTCAAAATGGTGCTGGAAAACATTGTGAGGTCTTAGAAGCAAAATTTTTGTACAAGATTGCGAAAGAGATTAGAATGCGAACGCTCTTAAAAAATAGGTTCAGGAATTGACCCTTAGATATCACTGTTAGATTAAGCTACAACATGACACTGACCTGAAAATTGCAAAAAAAACATAAGAAAATTTGAATTTCGCGGGCTACCACTACGGTTCCACCTTAAACATAAAGTATCCGTTTCGTAAATGAACTGTTCAACTTACTACCAAACGAAACATTAATATCGAAATGGCTAAATGTTCTTTGAAAACATTATAGTGAGCAGTAAACGTTTCTAACGACTACACTCTTAAATCCAAACTAATATTACCTATAAATGCAAAATGAGTTTGTTTGTTTGTTACTTACGCTTTAACGCTAAAACGGCTAAACAGATTTGGATGAAATTTGGCACATGGGTTGACCATGACCTGTGTTAGGACTTATGGTGGTGGCGTGTGTGTTGGATCGTTGAGTTCCCTTCAAAATGGTTGAGCTAAACGGTGCTGATCCATGCGTCATGTTCGTGAACGGGCGCCATCAGTAGGGACTGGTCATCTCTTATCTGTCACGGGTTATTTTAATTTTTGAATTGTTTTTATCTTTTTATTACGGACGCTTTTTTACGTACACGTCTTTCTACATTGTTCTCACATGTATAATTTCAACATGAATGATGTAAACAATATTTTGTAAGTTTTTTTTTTTTTTAAAAGTGTCCGTGGAGTTTCTTGCCCGTTCTTCTCCATAGGAACCTACGCTTTGGAATGGGCAACTAGCTTCATATTTCTGACTGACTGACCCCTTGACAATTCAAAAGTGCCTGTAAATGGTTTAATTGAAATAAATGCTTTGAGTTTGAGTTTGAGTTTTGAGTTTATGATACTTTTTATCCCCATATTTCCACGGGATCGAGACTTATGAGGGTAAAACCGTGGGGCGCAGCTAGTACATTAAAAATCTACGCTACAATATTTGCCAAGCCATAGCAAAATGACCCTTAAAACCGGTCACAATCCAGCAGGAAATACGTTGTTAAACATCAAAGTTTACCATTAAAATTCATCATTTACACTTCACTTTGATCTCTGCTTACCCTCAAGAACACACACGAGTTTATACAGTCATTAACGAGGTCGTAACTAAAATACGGCAGTTGCCGAAACGGGAGCAGCCTGTAAACAAAGCAGAAAGTTCACAACTTTCGCAAATAATGGAGGTGACTCGGAATCTTGTAGACCGGAACAGTTTAATTGTTTGTGTTTTAATTATTTATTGTAAGGTATTAGGATTTAGAGAATTTATGGATCCCTGAACATGGATTTTATGTTAACTAAGCGAGTCATTATTATTCTGCTTAAGTATGTATTCGGCTAATCACAGTCATCATTTTTCTGCCCCCAACCCAATGCCTATCCACCAGAGATATGCTGCCGATCGCGAACAAACAAGAACCGCCACGGCAAAGCTCCTATGGACCCCGAAGTGAGCCTGCGTGCCGCAAAGCCGAACACACCGGTGTACATCTCCTGCCTGCACTACACCACTAAGGCGGAGGACATCGTGGAGTACGTGCGCCAAAAGACGAGGTACATGCCGAGGGTGCAGTTACTAGAATCGCAGCGGAACGTCAACGTCAAGGCGTTCGTGGTGCGAGTACCGAGCTGTTATCTGCCCCTCGTCATGGAAGAAGACTTTTGGCCGCAGGACGTGGTGTTCCGTCGCTTCCGCGCACAAGTTCCACAGGTCAGCACAAAGTCAAGCTAGTGCAAAGTGCTACTAACATAGTCTAAGCCTTATTTATTAACACAAGTTTTTGTTATTAAAATATGTAGGTATGTTTAGGTTAATAGGGTATTTTTCTATGGGCCTGTGTCGCCTGAAATTATTATTTATTTATTTTACACATTACGAGTTCCTTACACTTAAACAAAGCACACAATTAGACCTCTGGGGTCTGTCTTAGCATGCCATGGCCTGAGATTTGATCAACGCGCTATTAACAGTTAAGTTATGATCGAGTTGATGTAATGTTCTTTCAGCTTACGCTTTATGTTTTTACTATTCATTGAGTCTCTAAAGTCCACAGGTATTTGGTTTAGTAAATTGGGTATTGTGAAAGAAGCGGTACGCCTGCCATAAAAGTTATTTTTGCGTGGCACTAGAAATGATTTTGATTTGGCTTGTCGTGTATTCACGTTATATTTGACAGGAATTTGAATATCACTGTTATCAAAATGTTCTATGAGGAACAGATACTCAGCGCGCGCCAGAACAGGTAATACTTTGCAATGTTTAAATAACCCTGTGTAATTGTCTAGGTATTTATTTTTTACATAGTTTGGTACTACAAGTTTCAACAAACGTGTTTGCAAATTATGTATTTTATCCAGGTAGGTTTTAAATGTGCGTCCATAACTGGTATACTGGTGGTGATAAATGGTATATTATTATTATTCTACATTGCTATGGATACGTTTGATAACCACCAATTTCATTAGGCCATATAGCATAGCTGTCTGGTGGAAGTGGGTTCAATGGAAGAATGCGTGCTATGGATGGGAGCTATGGATACGCGACTGGTGTATCATGTGCAGAGCAGCCGCAGCTGCTACCCGTGCCTTCCCTACTGTCGATGACATCGCGTAGCTCGAGCTGCACATCTTCGTAGCACATCTTACTCGCTCCACTACACAGCTTAGCATTAGTGGAATCGGTCACATAGCCTTGTTAGCTTAGCTTTTACATCCTCCCAGCATAGCTGCATAGCATCGCTTCTCTGTCATAGTTAGCGTTGTTTTTGGTTAGTTTTACGGACATTCTCGCTACGCATCCTCGCTCGTCTCTGGTGGAAACGCACCCTAATTGGGGTCAGCGCAACATATATTTTTCTTCCATTCGGCTGTACACAGTAAACTTGTATGTTCCAGGTACCATATCCGTTTTTTTACTCCTCACTTAAGCTACGTAACTTTCATATTGACTGTAATTTTCAACAGACTTCAAAAAGAACCTCCTCCTTTTTGAAGTGAAGGAATAGGAATAGTAGCTTGTTTTATGAGGATGAGATGTAAGGAGGGATCTGAGGTGTGATCTACATGGTGCGTGTCTGGGGTGAGCATAAAAAAACGCTCACGCAGGTAGGAAGGATAAGACGGTTTGTGTAAGACGTTGAAGAGGAGACACAAGACCCGAGTGTTCCTGCGAAGGCGGATTGGGAGCCACTTGAGTTCCTTGCGAAGATGGGAAACATGGTCATACTTTCTAAGTTCGAAAACAAAGCGAATGCACAAGTTTTTTTTAATTTATTATTTATTAATTTAATTTATTCAGCTAAAGCACAATGGGCTGTCTTATGTAATTTTGACGCCCCCCAAAACACCCTTCACCACTTCCTAGTGCATTAGCTGAAAAAAATTAATTAAAAAAAAACAATACTAACTACTATTTATTTGGATGAGAAACTAAGCCCAATATGTTCTACGAGTCAAATATCCAGTGTCTAATAGACCCTTTTACATTGATGATAGATCGTTTTCATCTCTCATAGGTTCGTTCATATTAACGTTCAAAAAGTTACCCTCACTCTATCAATCTTAGTTTTAGCTAGTTTGTGAATCTTTGAGCCTTTTTCGACGGAATGTTGCGTAGAGTTTTTTGTATGAAGTTTACTTGGTTACAAAGCCGGGGTTTATGGAGTTTGGTGAATCAATATGGTTAAAGTAAGAATGAAAATATCTAATAAATTGACGTTACTAACACCCTAAGGGCTGATTTCACCAATGAAACTGAACACGATCAGCCTTTCTAAAACGCGTTCAGGAGCTGTCACTGTCAGTGTCAAAATTGTTATGGACTATTGTACACCGACAGCTCTTGATCGCTTTTAGATGTCCTGAACGCGTTCAATTTCATTGGTGAAATCCGCACAAAAAAATGGCGACGTATGTACAAGTAATACGAGTATTATAAATGCGAAAGTGAGTTTGTTTGTTTGTGCTTGCACGTTAAAACAGCTAAACGGATTTGGATGAAATTTAGGGGAAGACCATAACCTGGTTTAGGACATAGGATAGTTTTTATCCCTGAATCGCAGACGAAGTCACGAATAACAGCTAGTTAATTAATAAATTGTAGATTTCTACCACCGATATTCCTCAAATTTGAATTCAAATTCAAGTTCATTTATTAAACTTACACATAGTTCACAAGCATACAAGTAACATGGCATGAAATTCTAACCAACAGAAAACTTGGACAGATTGAACAGCGGGTCCCAAACTTGGTAGGTAGAAATCTACATTTTATATAATACTCTACTATAAGACCAAAGAAACGATCGAAATACTGTGTAAAAGGTGATAAGAGTAGAAACGGAGTGACCACAGAGGTAACGGATAAAAAGAGTTTTTTTTTTTAACACAAACAGACACCATACACAGTTAGTCGTTTATATGCATTCATACATACATTTATAAATATTATAATATGACATTACGTTAAATTTTATTGACCTTATCAAATAATTATTATGTACCACAATCTAACTGATCTCAATTAATATTAGAACATATTTAAAAAAAATTGAATGTATCTAATTTGTTTTTTAATTTAATTTAATTTTTATATTATGAATTAATTTTATACTTTTGCTTGTCCCAGGGTCCGTAATTGTACCTTACCTTTATACCTACATTATGGAAAGGAAATAAAGTTATTATTATCAATATGAATATGAGATGCATGGACCAAGAAAACATGCGGCGTGGACTGCAAAAAATATTAAATACGGGCAGTACAATGATGCGGCAAGCCAGTACCCTAATTATGTAATATACGATCAATCGGAATTTCAATCGTTTTGAAACTAATTGCTAATCCATTGCTTCATAAGTTCGAAAAAAATCTGCTTTACAACGTAAACAACGCAATGAATGTTGTGGCACTGTCAAAATGAAACAAATTTGTCGTAATCGTTTACGAAAATGTGTTGCGTAATTAGATAGCAGGTTACATTGACCGTAAGTTGCACCCCGTACATCCTTTATAGAACTGCAATATTTTGTAACCTCATAATATTATACAACAATATTCCTGTACACTCGAGAGGTAGACCCTTCCCAAAACAACAGACGCCGCTATCTAAACATTACCTACCAACATAATACAGAATCCACCACAGAAATCCTAAACAATCATTCTAAGGTTTATCAAAGGGCTATTAATATTATAAGACAATTATTTATTTAATAAAGCAAAACAAGGAGCCACCGTAGATAACAAATTCCGTAGACAGCTTACTAAAGATTATATTTGTAAGCACTCTTTATGTTCTGCCAAATTACAAGGCGTACTGAATGTTTCAATAGAATTTTAATTGATTTCAGTCGTGAGCTTAACTGTTGAGCGTGGAGTGCTAGGTTTGAGACCCGAGTCTCGCTGTGTTATTGGGCTTTTTATTTATTTATTTCCAACCGACTTGAAAAAGGAGGAGGTTCTCAATTCGCGATTACTCCGCCAATTATGAATTGATTTTCATGATTTTTTTTTGTTTGGTCGGGCATACTTCAGAAATGGTCCCATATAAATTTGGTCAAGATCTGATGAGGGGTTTTTGAGTTAGCTTCAATGATACGTATTTTTCCCACCTACTATATGTGGATGATGTTCTAATAGTTCCTGTCGCTGTTAAACTGCCCGGTGGTCGCCACTTACAGGGCAAAGTATTTTGGTAACGCAGGTACCCTACGCGAGATTGCCAGTAACACCAAGGCGTTGCTGGCCTTCTTTGAGGAGCTGGGGTGGATCGAATGACTGATTTTTCCCACCCGTATGCAAAATACGCGTGTAGGTGACTCACATTATGTTTACAATATGTACATAATATATTTATGCGTCCTACACTAACAATCACAAACACACAATTTATAAACATAAAACACTAAACAATCATTAGTAACATTTATTATAATACACTATCACATTTACCATACGGTCCGTCCGTCATTAATATAATAGTAGTACACTGGACACGCGCGTCGCCTGCTGAGTCCCTTGGTCGATGGCGCGTGAAGATATATGCGCACGCGCAATCCTTACATTCACCGCACATTCGGAATTTGCGGGTCGCCAGTCAAGATCTACCTATGACGTTGGACGCACGCTCGCTTGCGCTAATCTTTGTAATCGCGACATACCCGCGCTAAATCGCTGTCTATTTTTATTCTTACGAACTGTCTTCTGCTTACTGCTTGAGTAAACAAACTCGCTATTGACTGTGCCTTCCTGTGTTTAACGGTATAGTGTATTGTGTGGAGCATTAAAGTGTTGGACTACGAATTGGACTATATTTTCTTCAGACCCAGTAAGTCTACCCCCACACACCACCGACATAACCAAACTGGTGACCCCGATCAGAGCATTTGAGAATAGTGAGTGCAGTGAGAGTTAGTAGTTATCATGAGCAGCGACGGTAGCGATACAGAAACATCGCAGCGCAGCCAACACCCCGGCCGCCGGCCGAGTAAATGTGCGCGCGTTTCCACTGACCCGGAACCCGAACATCCGTCATTGGAGTTATTTCGTGTAGGAGTTCGTATGCCACCATTTTGGCCTGAAAAACCCACTATATGGTTTTGCCAAATAGAAGGCCAATTCAAACTGGCCAGAATAACAGACGACTACACCAAGTTCCACTACGTCATCGCTCACTTGGATCGGCAGTACTCCGTGGAAGTCGAAGACATAATAACTGCGCCTCCTGCTACTGGCGCGTACGAGAAGCTGAAGACTGAGCTGATCAAGCGCCTGTCAGTCTCAAAAGAAAAGAAGGTAAAGCAACTTCTTCAGTCAGAGGAACTAGGTGACCGCAAACCGTCCCAGTTCTTGCGGCACCTACAACACCTAGCGGGACCAACGATCCCAGAGGATTTCCTCCGCACCATATGGACGAGTCGTTTGCCAGGTAACCTGCAGACGATCATTGCATCGCAGTTAACCTTGTCTCTCACCGAACTCGCGGACCTCGCTGATAGAGTTCACGACATAGCGCCTCCTACTCCGCAAGTTGCAGCAGCATCCACATCGCAAACTGATCCACAGAAGGACATGATGAAGCTCATCATGGAGCTAACGAAGAAGGTCGATGCGCTGACCACTGAAAGGTACGATCGCTCCCGCTCACGCACCAGGCAGACTTTCGGACATAGAAGTCGCAGCCCATCACGAAGATCACAGTCCAACTACAAGAAGTTTCCGCGGTGTTGGTACCACTACAAATTCGGTAGCCACGCGAAAAAATGCATCAGCCCGTGTGATTACAAGTCGGGAAACGAAACGGGCAGTCAATAATGGCGACTGAGGATTGCCCTTCTACAACTGGTCGCCTGTTCGTGACAGATCGCAGGTCGAAAGTCCAATTTTTAGTGGACACTGGAAGCGACTTATGCGTCTTCCCTCGATCTGCGCTCCCACAACATCGTCGTGTGAAAACAGATTACCAGCTGTGTGCGGCGAACGGTTCAACAATCGACACCTACGGTTACCTCCAGGTTGTGTTAAATTTAGGGCTTCGTAGGGATTTCCCATGGCGCTTTATTGTTGCTGACGTCACTAAAGCCATTATCGGAGTAGATTTCTTATCGTTTTTTAATTTAATAGTAGATATTCGCAACAAACGCATAATAGATGGCACCACTAGCTTGTCAGCTGTAGCATCTATCGCCTCTCCTGATAGCTTAATCTCTAGTGTAAAGGTCGTGACTGGCGAATGCAAATACCGAAAACTCCTATCAGAATTTCAGGAAATAACACGGCCAGCAGGCGCACCATTCACACCTAAACACAACACAGCACACCACATTCGCACCACATCAGGCCCCCCAGTATCTTGTTCCCCACGTAGACTAGCCCCGGATAAAATGAAAATCGCCAAGGCAGAGTTCGAGGCAATGCTGGCTAACGGTACAGCACGACCGTCAGAGAGCCCTTGGTCGTCGCCTCTCCACCTCGCCCCAAAGAAAGACAATAGCTGGCGTCCTTGCGGCGATTATAGGCTGCTCAACGCTAGGACAGTACCAGATAAGTACCCAATCAGGCACATACATGACTTTGCCCACAGTCTATCTGGTTGTAAGATCTTTTCCACTATCGACCTTGTTAAAGCTTATAACCAGATACCGGTATTTGAGCAGGACATACCAAAGACCGCCATCACTACACCCTTCGGACTATTCGAGTTTCCGTTTATGACGTTCGGTCTGAGGAACGCCGGGCAGACTTTCCAAAGGTTTGTGGACGAAATGACTCGTGGCCTGCAGTTCTGTTACCCATATTTAGACGATTTCCTGGTGTACTCTAAGGACGAGGCAGAGCATGAAGAGCACCTTCGCCAACTCTTCACAAGGATGAAGGAATATGGTATGCTCATCAACACCGCCAAATGCGTATTTGGCGCACCAGAGGTAACATTCTTAGGCTACCACATCTCCCAACACGGAACGAAGCCTTTGGAAAACAAGGTGAAAGCAATAAGGGAGTTCCCAGTGCCTAAAACCGCTAGGCAACTAAGAAGGTTCCTGGGCATGATCAACTTTTACCGGAGGTTTCTACCACGGGCTGCCCAGACCCAAGCGCCTTTACATGCCCTACTGACCGGTAACGTAAAAGCCTCTCAACCAGTCGACATAAACGGAACCTCGTTACAGGCCTTCCAGGAGTGTAAGGATAGCCTTTGTAGTGCGGCTTTGTTGGCACATCCTGACTCAAATGCCAAACTGGGCCTAGTCACGGATGCGTCTGATTTAGCCATTGGAGGAGTCTTGCAGCAGTTCAAAGACGGAAATTGGCAACCGTTAGCATTTTTCACCCGCAAGCTGAGCCCATCACAACAGAAACACTCACCGTACGATAGAGAGCTCCTTGCTATCTACGAAAGCATTAGGTACTTCCAACATTGGTTAGCCGCTACCACCTTTACCATCTATACTGACCATAAGCCGCTAAGTTACGCTTTCCATCAGCGGAAACGTAATTGCTCGCCACGTCAATATAGACATTTAGACTACATTTCACAATTCTCGACCGACATTCAACACATCGCCGGAAAAGATAACGTCGTAGCCGACACACTTTCCCGTATCGAAGAATTGCAAAGACCAGTAGATTTAGATGTACTAGCCAAAGCACAAGATAGCGACTCTGAACTTGCACAATTACTCACAGGGGATTCTTCCCTGCACATTAAGAAAATGATTATTCCTGGTAGTCGTATTGAATTGTACTGCGATGTCAGCACAGCGACTCCAAGACCCATCATTCCTAAACCATTGCGCAAACAAATTTTTGACTCGTTGCACTCGCTAAGCCATCCTGGCGCAAACGCAAGTGCTAAACTTGTTGCACAGCGCTACGTTTGGCCACAGGTACGAAAAGACTGTCGCGATTGGTCTAAGGCATGTTTGGCTTGCCAGCGCACGAAGGTGAATCGACACGTTTCCACCCCTTTGGGTACCCTCGATCTGCCTTCAGCGCGATTCAAATATGTCCACTTAGACCTCATTGGCCCATTGCCCCCATCCAATGAATATCGGTATTGTCTGACACTCATCGATCGCTTCACGCGATGGACTGAAGTCGTCCCTATTACCGATATTACAGCGGAAACTGTGGCCAAAGCATTTCTGTCAGGATGGGTAGCACGATTTGGTTGCCCAACCGATATTGTCACTGATCGCGGTAGACAATTTGAGTCTGGTATTTTCCAACATCTCGCTAAATCCATTGGGTTTAGGCATCGCAAGACCACTGCATACCACCCTCAGTGCAACGGTTTAATCGAAAGATTCCACCGGCAGCTTAAAGCAGCAATCAAATGCCATGCCGATAGCAGCTGGACCGAATCCTTGCCATTTGTACTGCTCGGCATAAGAAGTTCCTTTAAAGAAGACCTTCAATCGTCTTCCGCCGAGTTAGTATACGGCGAACCTTTACGGCTGCCGGGTGAATTCTTTGGTCATAAGGTTGACAAATGTACGACTGATATAACGGACTTCACAGCCCGTATCAGATCATTTGCCAACAATTTACAGCCAGTTCCCACGTCGCACCACTCAAAAAAAGAAAAAGTCTTTATCCACAAAGATCTGTCATCTTGTTCCCATGTCTTTCTTCGGGACGATGCGTTGAGGGGTGCACTCCACCCAGCATACACTGGTCCCTATGAGGTGATCGAAAGAGGTCCCAAAGTTTATAAAATTAAAGTTAAGGGTAAATCCGTCACAGTATCTTTAGACCGTTTAAAACCAGCCTACATACTGTCCGACACCAACGACACCCCGATCCAAAATAAACCTGATCCCGAGCCACCACCTTCCATTCCAGCAGTTAAAACCACTCGTTTTGGCAGAAGAGTCCACTTTCCGGACTACTATCGCCCGTAGCACGGTCTCTGGAGGGGAGTGATGTAGGTGACTCACATTATGTTTACAATATGTACATAATATATTTATGCGTCCTACACTAACAATCACAAACACACAATTTATAAACATAAAACACTAAACAATCATTAGTAACATTTATTATAATACACTATCACATTTACCATACGGTCCGTCCGTCATTAATATAATAGTAGTACACTGGACACGCGCGTCGCCTGCTGAGTCCCTTGGTCGATGGCGCGTGAAGATATATGCGCACGCGCAATCCTTACATTCACCGCACATTCGGAATTTGCGGGTCGCCAGTCAAGATCTACCTATGACGTTGGACGCACGCTCGCTTGCGCTAATCTTTGTAATCGCGACATACCCGCGCTAAATCGCTGTCTATTTTTATTCTTACGAACTGTCTTCTGCTTACTGCTTGAGTAAACAAACTCGCTATTGACTGTGCCTTCCTGTGTTTAACGGTATAGTGTATTGTGTGGAGCATTAAAGTGTTGGACTACGAATTGGACTATATTTTCTTCAGACCCAGTAAGTCTACCCCCACACACCACCGACATAACCAAACGCGCTTTGACGTGGAGTTGCGGAAACCAGCCCGTATTACCTATTACCTAGTTCCTGTCACTGTAATTTACATTGCAGGTAGTGGTATTCAAATTTTTCAATCAAGAATCTCTAGAATGTGAGGACTATGTAGATATTTTTTATTATTATTCTTTTTTTCTTTCTAAGTTAGTTTTAATGATGGTCTGGTAGTTTGAGTAGTTTATGCGGCCTACCCAAATGTCCTTTCTTTGGTATTGTTCGTCGCGTTGAGCTCATTAAGTTCTGAGTGGAGCTCCAAGATTACTGACAAATGCTTGCACTGACAGGACAGGTCCACTCAAATCTGTGTGGTTCTTTTCTCAAAAGACCATTTCAGACTAATCTACATGGTCCTCATATGGCCTGACCAAGATTAGGTCTGGACTTTAAAAGAGACTGTGACCTCTGAGTTTGTTTCGGCCTTTCTTCTCAGAGTAGTCAGATAGGAAACGCCGAACTCATCTAGCAATTTTTTTTATTTTTTTTAAAAAGATGACGTGTAAAAGTGATTCCAATATCCTATTTACAGAATAAACAATTTCATTTCATTTCATGTCCTAGAACCAAAAATTCAAAGTAATGTGACATCTACCAACCCGCGTTGAGCCCGTGATCACAGCCCACTCCTTCTAGAAGAGAGGAGGCCTGCATTCCCAGCATTGGGTACATTATAGGGTGATTATGATAAGTTAATATTCTCTACGAAACTGTAAATTTTGTTTCCATATAAGACCGTGTCTCTTTTAAATAATAAATAACTACGAAAAATCTCAAATTAACTATTTGACCTCTACAAAACCTTTCTAAAGAATACCCAAAACAAATGAGCTATAACCGTACAAAGGTCATACAACTTCTTTCCCTACGATATAAATCTAAATTGCTCGTATGATTTATTCGCGTGCTATCACGAAACCGTTGTGTTTCGTCAAAATGTTTGAGCTCGTAAAATATACAGCGTGTATCAGAAAAGTGTGGTCAAATTTAAGGTCGTGGTACAGCCCATAAAACTGAACAAATTTCTCTATGGGACCAACATCGTGATGGCGAAAAAAATGCCAACTATCCCATACAAAACTTCAATACATACTCGACCGAAATGTATGATGGCCGATTATTTTTGATGTGTAAATTCTTTCTTCTCACTTTCCTTCAATCTACAACCCGTGGGATCCTGCAGTCTGTGGGAGTGGGGTGGAAGTTTGTAACAGGAAGCCGCGAAAGCGCGCGCTATTTGATTTGACCAATGAGCACGTGCGGTGCTAGAGTTGGCTGTCAGATGGTACCATTATTCGAAAGGTTGGTACTGTCAGCCAAGATGTCAGATGTTACACATCATTATGCGACTACTGTAAGGCTCAGTCGTTTTTTTCTGATATATTCTGTGTATAGCTTTTGCTCACGCCCGCGTGGAGGGCCGAAAGTATCCCTCGGGGACATTCTACCGGGATATCCAATGACATAACCCAGGTAATGGTCTACCTGTGTGCCGAATTAACATTCTTTCAGCTGTTACAGCGTGAACAAGTAACAAACAGACAGATAGTTTTACTTTTGCCTCTTGTATGTCGCGGCGTATTTGGCGTAATACGCGCTTCCGTAACGCCACTTCTGGGTGGTCCCGTAAACCGATATCCTACGGGACCACTTGAGATTAAAATGACAATATCTTTAAAGTTTTGTATGGGAGCTGTATATGTATAAACCTAATGTCTTTGAAATCGTTATCATATTTTAAGTATGGATTATTTTAACAGTCGAATAAAAGACTTAGCATTTTATTGGGAAACTATGTATGGTCCAATATGGGACTCATTTGCATGAATGAATTTTCAGCACGCTCTTTTCGCCGTTTATTTTATGTATGCACATGTAACATTTACGAGATGGAAAGTGGTTCGTCATAAAACTGAAAATTCGATTCAGGTAACCCACAATATTGAATATATCAAACTGGCTTTCGAATTTTCGAAGTTAGGTGGAGGTAGGTCCATCCACATTTCACCAGTTACGTTTAAAGTCAAGTAAAGTTTTAAGTCCCATGTAATAGGGGGCTAGCCTATTGCCATCGTCCGGGCACAAAACTAGACTCCGGGCTGCTACTAAGAAATTACAGATGGAAAAACCCAATAAAACTTCGCCCGACTCAGGAATTTAACCCAGGACCTCATACTCAGCAGTAGCGTTGGCGTCTACTGGACCAACGAGGCAGTTCCGAAAAATAATGAATTCTCACTAAAAACATTTCATGTAAAGTAGGTTGCCAAGACTTACATAACACTTTCACTGTTAAAAAATTATCAGATCTAATGAAGGGTCGAGCCCCTAACTCTATAAACCATTACATACATACATACATTTTGACCAAGATGTTAATCTTGGTCAAAATGTATGGCTTGGCCGTTTAGCGGCCGTCGCATAGACACTTCAATGGGCTTATGGTAAGAAATTAAGTCCAGACTTCAAATATTTATGTAAAGATTGTTTGAAATTCGATCTTTTTGTACAAGAAAGGAACTACTAATATTGTTAAATCTGTTTAAACGCATAAATTGACCCCATCGAATTTATTCTTTGGACCCACATTGAAAATGTTCGTTAACGCTTTGGTTACCTAGGAAAGCCACCATGAAAATCTGTAATTTTCATCAGTTTTTGACATTATGTCAAACCAAAGATTTAAATCGCTAGATTTTCCCTCACCGTACTTAGTCACAAGAAAAAGTTTCCATAATTTAATGAGACAAGTGAGCTCACACAATTAATTAAATAGCGTTTTTGTGACTATCAAGATGTGTAGTCACAGCGTCATTGTGTCAGAGGAGACAAAACGAATCAGAAATGCGACTGTCTTTAGACGCGGTAGAGTGAATCTAACGATTTAAATTTTTGCTACTGCCATCATTTTCATCACAGCCGTTACGTGATTTTCTAGAAACCATAGGTAATACCCAAACATCCTTGAAACATTTTTTCAGCCTTGCAACACATAGATACTTCCTAAAAAAAAGAAATACAAGGCACCGTGAAGTTTTTATTCAATCGTAAGTTTCCTTGATTGAGCTCAAAGCCCAAGTTTTCCAATTACCTCCTAATTTAAGTTAGGGTTGGTCGGGGCTGTTCGTGTAATGGTCTCTACCACGCAACCTACCCACTTTACATGAATAATCGGACTCTAACGGGTTTTTGCTCGTTTGAGGCTTTTGATCATAAGTTATTTCCATATACTAATAGCATGTTTCGCCACTTCCATTTAAGTTATAGTTAATTTATCGGGTAAATAATTAATGCTTACATTTTCGGGTTATTAGTTTCAGGAAAAATATGTTGCAGCTTTGAATCTATGTAGATTGTGCTTAATTGAAGATGGTTATACAGGTCCTATTTGGGACTGAGAACTAAATCAAATCTATCCTAATAATAAAGTAGACAGAGGAGTTTGTTTTTAGCGCTCCGTACAGGCTGAAACTAAGACTCCGCTGTCCGTCTATCACCAGGCTGTATCTCATGAACCGTGATAGTGAGACAGTTGAAATTTTCACAGATTATGTATTTCTGTTGCCGCTCTAACAACAAATACTAAAAACAAAATAAAATAAATATTTAAGGGAGGCTCCCATACAACAGTCATGATTTTTTTGCCGTTTTTATAAATCATGGTACGGAACCCTTCATGCGCGAGTCCGACTCGCACTTGGCCGGTTTTTTTTGTTTTAATTTTCATCTGCCTGCTTTTTCCCAACCATGTTGGGGTCAGCTTCCAGCCTAACCAGATGTTCAAGGTGAAAGATGTTCTTACAATCTTCAGCAGCTCCAAGTCTTTTTTTAGGGTTCCGTACCCAAAGGGTGAAACGGGACTCTATTACTAAGACTCCGCTGTCCGTCTGTCTGTCCGTCTATCACCAGGCTGTATCTCATGAACCGTGATAGTTAGAGAATTCAAATTTTCACAGATGATGTATTTCTGTTGCCGCTATAACAACAATTACTAAAAACAGAATAAAATAAGTATATAAGTAGGGGCTCCCATACAACAGCCATGATTTTTTTTGCTGTTTTTATAGATAATGGTACAGAACGGTTATGGTTGGGTTTTTTGTTTTAACGCGTTAATCTCTGGTATTACCACTGGATTTAAAAAAATGTTTTTGCATTTTCGCACTAGGACATTTAGAGTCGAGCAAAAAGAAAATAACTCAGAAAGAACGCTAAGTGAAACTGAAGTTATAGCGTGGGCGCATTGCGATGCGTCGGGGTGGGTCGGGGGAGCAAGAAAATTAACGCGAATGAAGTCTGTAATCTATAATCTGAAGAAGGCCGCCTGATTACGAAAAGCGAAAAGGTAAGGTTGCTTTTGGTAGCAAAATTAGCAGCTTATACAGCCCAAAAACAAACTAAACTTTGTAGTTGAATAACATGTTCTTCCATACATCGATATACATCGGTTTATGTCACGGTCAATTCTCCAACTGCAATTGTAAGTTTGTAATCGAAAAAAAAAATGTGTTAAAACTACAAATTAACGATTTTTGAACGTTTTCCTTTACTTGTGCTGTGAGACCTTGCTTCCTGCGAAAATTCATGATTCTAGGTCAACGGTAAGTATCCTGTAGGCTTTGGATTTATTTTCGAGTATCAAAATATGTCACATTATTGTATTGTATTTATTTATTGCGTTGACTTAGAAGCTTGATTTTTTAGAGCTGCAAGGGACCATAGGAGGATCTCGTGGCTAAGTGATAACTGCCGCACTGGTCGATCCATTTGGTTAAGCTACGCTTGACAGGGTTAGTCTGTGGATGGGTGACCATCTTACATACCGAGACTCCTCCGTGCCTCGGAAAGCACGTTAAGCCGTTGGTCCCGGCTGTCATTCGTGGATCTTTGACAGTCGTTACAGGTCGTCAGAAGCCCGAAAGTCTGTCAACCCAGTTACTGGGTTGTGGAGGTCAGATAGGCAGTCGCTCCATGTAAAAAACTGGTATTCAGCTGCATCTGGTTAGACTGGAAGCCGACCCCAGTATAGTTGGGAAATGGCTAGGCAGGCAGAAGGGATCATAGATCTGATATACGTATTTGATATTAATTTCAACTTGATAGCTCGACGCGTTCCCGAGAAATCAGGTCTTGACAGACTGACAGACGGACAACGACGTGATCCTAAAAGGATTCCCTTTTTTCTTTTTGAGGAACGGAACCCTAATAATAAATGTTCCTGTCATATTTTAATTTGTAAAGGTTAAGATCAAAGGAAAATATTAGCCACAAAGGGATTTATTCAAAGTCATTCAAAAAATCTTTCTTTCAGGCTTTCAAAAGAAAGAATGAAAGGCTACGAACCAAACACAATTAAACTATAACCAGCCCATTACTGTCCCATTGCTGGGTAAAGGCCACTTCTGATGCAGAGAAGGCAGAAGCATTGATCACCACGCTCGCTCAAAACGGGGTCGCGATTTCAGACATTGGCTATACGTTCAGGTTTCCTCACGATGTTGGAATTTTCCTTCACCGTAATGTCCAAGATAAATTCGGAAAGTACAAGTAAGTACTTTCTAAAGCACAACTAAGTGGTGTGACTGTCGGATTGCCGAGTTTGACCACTGACTTTTCGGATTCATGTGCGTATTGTATAATTATCACTAGCTTCAAAAACGGTGAAGGGAAACATCGTGAGAGATATTTCTCGACGGCATGTGAAGCCAAGTCAGAGGCCCATTAGCGGCATAAAAACTCTGACACCAGGTAAGTCACTAACCACACAAAAAAGAAGAAAGAAAACTCAGAAAGTACATATAAATCGAAAAATTCAGAATGGTGGTTGCCCATATATGAACCCACAACCTCGTGCATGAAGGGCGAGGTCTTAAATGCTAAACCATCGCGACATCTTTTGAAAATGAAACTAATAAAATGTAAACTTTCCTCTTGTAATAAATCCTAATTAAAACATAGTATGCTCCACATTTTTACTTCATTAGCTACTAGAACTGAAACTCAACGTAATATTAACGGTCCCTGAAATATTACACGACTTTTCGGAAGAACTTCAGGCAGAAATATTAGCAGAAACTTTATTCCCAAGCATATTTTTCGTGATATAATTGGCTCGGTGAAATACGTAGAGTCGTTCTTGCTGTCAATTGTATTTCTCCTGAAAATAAATTGGCTTTTTTTGATTTAGAAAAGAGACAAAAATATCTAAAGCCAGGAAACTATTTAATAAAACCAACAGGTGACAATGAAATCTCGACAAATCGACAATTACACAAGTAATTTTCATAGTTTTGTGGTTTTTTAAACAGCACCAGGGGGCCAATTCTCGATTTTAGAGATGGTGTCGCACTCGACAAAAATTTCTAATGACGTCATTTTTTCGACAAATTTTAAAAGTTGCTATTCTGGGGATGTCGAATTCGACATTTGTCGAAGGCTAACGTTAGAGTTCATGTCGAGTGCTTCTGAGCAGTAGAGATGTCATGTCGATTGTAGAGATACGTCATTTCTGAGTGAATTCGTTGAGTTCTGGATTGTACACTGTGTTTTCTTTTTTAAATAAAATACGGCTTGGCATCTCATACCTACTGGAAATTCGATTTATACTCTTTGATTTGTGCATTGTGTTTTCTTGAAACGACAACCTTCGCGCAAATAACAGACTCTGTAATTTGTGTACCCACGGTTGGACTTGAAACCACTGAAAGATGGACGAGTTTATTAGCATTTTTATCTCGGAGTTGTTGGAAAGTGGCGAGCAACTAGCCAATACACGGCGACAACAGCGCACTTATCCCACCGTCGATATTTACGACTTGAGCGAAACAGAAGTCATTAAAAACTTCAGATTAGATAAAGATTTAATATGGGTTCTAATAGATCTATTGGCTCCTGTAATTCAGGATACCACGAAAATAGACCTGAAAACTAAGGTAAATAATCGTCTGCTTTATAATTTTATTAGTCATGTATAACTGTTCACTAAAATAACCTTACCCACCAAAAATACTAATTGCACACCCTAAAATACCTAAATTAATTATACAGTCAACTGTCAATTTGTCAAACTGATTATTTTTACACTAAACGTTTCGTTTTTTACTTAAATAATTAGGTTTAGTCAGCGTTTTAAAACAAAATCATTCATTAACTCATAGCTACCTAAAACGGAACGTGCGATTCTTCATAATGGTAACATTACCTTCACTCGACTCGACATTTTCGTGACATTTATTTCTATTTTGACTGAGAATACGGAATTCTGCTCAATTCGATATTTTTTGGTAGAGATAGAGATATTTTTAATAGACATAGAGATAGACTTACGATCTCGAACTCGAGATAAATGGCGAAAATTGAGAATTGGCCCCCTGTCGTGATTTTTTTAAAATCAATTTTGTAAAAAAAAAATGTGTCGCGGTGTAAAGTTCACTCCTCCACCATAGAAAAGGGAGGATCCTCTGACCAGACGGGTATCGTGTCTGGCGGGCAACTGCCTTATGGTTGAAGTCGGGAACTTGTATATAAATGTCGATCGCGCGGTAAACTAATTGCGCAATGGAAGATTTGTGTGACGTCAGGTCTTTTTGTTGCGTAGTTCGACCACATATGAAACTAGCTTCAGGCAGCGACTCCATCCGCATGAAATTTCTATAGCTCTGCACTTTCTGTTTTTGTGCGACCGCAGTCTCAACAGGGCCAAATGTCAAATACATAAGAGACGCATAAAATATGCCATCAATAATAAGACCTCTTTACGATCTAGAATAAGAAATAACCCGCTTATAATTCGAACCACGTAGTCGAAGTCAATAAATGTCTGGCGAACAATCGATCTTGCGGTGCGAACGTAATTTGTAAGTCGTTTGGTTCGGTCGCTCGTGTAGTAGGTTTGTAATATCAATGTGGGTCAGGTGGCAGATGTTACCTGACCTATATAATATCTTGGTGAGGGAAGCCAGAGAGTAGTATTAACGAAATAATATACAATCTTCATGGAGACGTCAATAAATAAAAATAATGGCAATACTAATGCATAGGAATACTTTGAAACTTTAAAAAAGGTCAAGATCTACCTCTGTGCCAAATTTCATCCAAATCCGTTCAGCCGTTCTAGCGTGAAAGCGTAACAAATAAACAAACTCACTTTCGCATTTATAACATTATAATAGGATGAATACAAAGCCATTTGTTATGGTCTCAAGTTTCAAGTGTCTAAAGTTTTTGTTTTTTAATACAGCGCCATCCCCTTCCTGTGTGAGCCTGGTGCTGAGCGCCACAAAAAAAAAGGGTCGCGTGTGAAGGTGGCGCCCGGCGCCACAAATTCCCGCCATAATTTTGGCAGTGATTTCGTTTACAAAAAGCGTTTCTATCTTGACCAAACTCGCACACAGTGTACAAGACAAAACAAGAACGCTACACTGTGGTTGTCAAGTACATTGAATGAATGACGACGCGTAATAGTGGCTATTCGTTCGCCCGATTAGTCGACGCAGCGCGCGCACCACGCGAACATCAAATAAGTCCGCCGAAAATTACATAAATAAAGTGAAAGTGCAGTGAAAGTGGGTGTAACCGTGTATAATATCATGCCTGGGTAGTTAATAAACAGTTTTAATACCTATAAAGTGTAATTTATAAAGATTTCAACAGAAAATAGTGATTTTTGTGAAAATAGTGACCCGTTGCGGCGGCAAAGTGACATCCCGCGCCGGCCGGAACTTATTTCGAGGTAATACTATTAGTAAATATGTGAATGATAGAAACTATCGCTATTACATATATTTATATGTATCGTATTATTGATATTAGGCATTTAATTTAAATATTATCGTATTATACTTGCATAAAATTGAAATGAAAAATACCTACTCGGGCCGCCAAATTCGGTTGCTGTTAGGGCTCCTCGTAGGGCGTTTTTGTCGTTGATTCCCATAATGTTTTTGTAAGGCAGCATGCATTTTTATTGTCCTTATCGATTTATAAATATCTTCAAAATATAGAATGCTAATTTGTATTAAAAAAAAAGGATCCGAATGTAATTTGAGACCCTAAGTTCAAGAGGTAGTTTTTTTACGGCCAAATTAAGGCATTTTTCAAGTGGTTGGGTTGGGTATACGATACATTCTAAATAAATATTTGTAGCAGCCGAAACTCCGTCAGTGATATGCATGTTAAAACCAAACAATAGATTAAAATAGTAACCCAAGCCACTAGGCGTTCAGTTACAAAGGAATTGAACAATGAATAGACCCTTTGTTATCGCTCGGCGCGCACGGGCAAACAAATGAGTTACGATAATGTAAACATGTGTGATAAGAAAAAAATGTTCAAGGAGGTGTGTTCGTTTTATTTATTAATGTGAAATGATGTATATTTATGAAGATAAAACAAATACTTTTTGAAATAATGGTTCTATTTTGTAATTAAAACGACTTTAGTAAAAAAAAAAAAAAAAAAAACTAACTAGATTCTAACTAGAATTGGAATCTTATTAGAAAACAAAAGTGGACCTAATCTATACATAATCTGTTAGCTAATTTAATAACGATTCCTAAAACATAACTTGAAGAGAGCTACCTATCGTAATTTTAGAGATATCGTCGTTTTAATCACCCGGGTCCCGTCGGGCCCGGGACCACCCACGTCGCGTTAACAGACTGTCAAAATTTTGCAAAATGGCCGCCACAGGTGAAGGGGTATAAGTTTTTCTGTATTGCTTTTGACACTTGAAATTGACTTTTTCTGCCTGTTTACTCCTACCACAAGCCGCGTTCTAGAACTTCGTTCCAAAGAACCTACTGATTGATTCCCTCCCCAAACTAAAGCTCATAAACCAAAGCTAGTAATTGTTAAACTTTATTGTTATTTTACGAGTTTTCCTTCATTGAAATAAAACGTTACTGCTCGGTATTGATTGCTTTCGTTTATCGCAAGACTTTTACTTCTGCGATGTTTGGGGCTTGGCCCGTTCGTGGTTGAGGAGTAATCTCAAGGATAAATGGATTGACAGTTCTGTTTATATTAGATTAGTTTTATTACATTATTTTGATAGTCCTTTGTTTATTTTCTATTTATTATACAACTAACGCCAAAATAAACAAAGAATATTCTTCACAACTATGAATATTGATAGTTGGGAAAAATTCAATGAAAATACTTATTTTTGTTTTGATGTCGTAAATTATATGCTATGTAACATCCTAATTTATATGAAATGTATGTTATATGTCCTTCCCTCAGTATTTATTAATTATCCATATTGGTGTTGTATAATAAATAATGAATTTTCTACTTCTTAACGATTCTACTTATATAAAATGTACTTACCTATCAATCAATCAATCTGCCTGCCTTTTCCCAACCATGTTGGGGTCGGCCTCCAGTCTAACCGGATGCAGTTTGAATACCAGTATTTTACATGGAGCGATTGCCTATCTGACCTCCACAACCCAGTTACTGGATAACACGATACCCCTTGAAAAAACTGATTGTCAGACTTTAGGGCTTCTGACTACCAGTAAACGACTGTCAAAGATCTACAAATGACAGCCGGGACCAATGGTAACGTGCTTTGTCTAGGCACGGAGGGGTGTCGATATGTAATGGATGGACCAACCAACCGCGACAAGCGTAGTTTAACCTTTGATCGACCCGTGCGGCTGCTATTATGTAGCCGTGAGCCCCTTCTTTAAACTTTTGCCATAAATCAAAGATTTAAGGCGACGATAAGTGACTTTTGATGATTTTATACTGAAGATCACGTCACGAGAAGAACGTATTCAGTGTGCACATTCAATTAGTACGAACACGATCATTCATACGTTTACGTACGATACAAAATCGTGTCCATAGTTCATACGGCCTTATAATATTAGTAGTATTCACAGGTGACATTGTAATCTCAAAAACCTATGGAAATAAACGGAGTACGTACCTTAGTCCCTTCAGTGAAAAATTTTGGAAACTAAATCGAGCAGAAAGGGTAATAAATTATTGAAACTAATGCTGTGTCATTTTCAATACGTTAGGCAGTTTACACACTAGGTGTTAAAACTGCAGGAAAAATTGCGTTACACGAATGATAATGGTCGCAATACCTTTTATTTTGATAGTTCAGCCACGTTAATAGCTATTTACGTTGTTGCACAGACAAATTTTTCAAACCTATGAAGCAATGGATTAGAAATTTCCCTCAAAACCATTGGGTTGTGATTGAAAGTAAAGCTGAAGAAGTGAAGTTGAATTAAAGAACAGCGCGGCTTTCACAAGTTCTCGGTCCTCCTTGTGGGACGCCTTCCAACGCAACGGTTTCCGGTACGCAGTCATCACTTTTTGAATGGTTCTTTGTTTTTATCTTTTTACTACGGACGCTTTTAACGTGCACGTCTTTCTACATTGTTCTCACATGTATAATTTCAACATGATTGACGTAACCAATATTTTGTAACAAATTTTTGATTTAAACGAGTGTCCGCGGAGTTTCTTGCCCGTTCTTCTCCATGCGAAAACTACATTTTGGAAGGGGCGACAAGAATCAATTATTTTTGTTTGTAATTTTTGACGCTCAAAAGTGCCTTACAAGGTCCTATTTGAAATAAATAATTTGACTTTTGAATGACGTCACAGAATCGTTATTTATGAAAGTAAATTGGTATGTTTTTCCTAGAGAGCGCTTTTTTGTATGTGACATTATCAAATAACTTCTCCCGCTATGGGCGGAGCGGAAGGGAGTGTCAGACACTTACTATTTTTCGACACCTTGAACCCCGCTGCCATCATTTTCATGACAGCTGTCACAACCTTACTGTCACCGCTATTCTAGGAAACCGTGGCAATAGCTGATGAATCGGCATTAGAATAATGTTTTTATAGCAAGTTAAAGAGCGAGGAAAATGACGCGAGTCTATTGGTTTCGCGGCGGAGGTACGAGTATGCTACCGCCGTTAGCGATATTCAGCGTTTAATACCTTAAGTACTATAATAAAGCTACCTTAGTAAACAGAAAACCTCAAGCGGCGTAAGTACCTATAATAACCGTACAGGTAGGTAATTATATTTACGAGCCGTTTGGGATTAAAACCCTCGGGCCGTGGGGTCCGAGTGCTCACGGCCTCTTTAATGAGATCTCAAAATGGCTATTTGACACTTCCCGTGACCCAAGGGCTGGTTTTTACCTTGGCCAGAGTCTCTTGGGTACATTACCAGTCGACAGCGATGCGGATGAATTTTTCGATGCCATATTTTATTTTTTGAATAGTGTTAGTTGCTATTTTTATTAAATAATTAGTTATAAGTTGTTATGTGCCCACATTATGTTGATTGATTGAATTAAAAACCTTAGTAAACTCGACGTATAAAGCCGCAGTTCAGCCACCCTGTGCGTTATAAACTTTAGTTTCCTCACAATCGTGGCTCGAGTCCAAGTATCGCATTAGGTAGTTAGAGTTTACGACAATTCCGGATTTATAGCTTTTATATGCATAAATACTAATTTACTACATTAGGAAAGTTGGCTAAGTGGCTGCCGTTAATGCAGGCAGAACTAAAACTAGAAGGATATTATTAGAAGCTATAGATAGTGCAATCCACGACGACGCGCCCCACTCCGCTCCGCTCCGAACTAAAGTACAGCTTACAGTACAGTAATCGCGGAGTGGGGCGCATCGTCGTGGATTGCACTATCTGTAGCTCTTTTGAATATCTTTATATAAGGCGAAAGTACCTCGGTTCCCCGAGAAATTCAAATTTTCTTACGTTTTCTGCTGCAATTTCAGGTCAATATCAGGTTGTATGTGTTACATGAAAATGCGGCCAGTCTCTTGGGTACATTACCAGTCGACAGCGATGCGGATGAATTTTTCGATGCTATATTTTAGTTTTTCAATAGTTTTAGTTAAGTTAGTATATAATTTTGCTATTTTTATTAATTATTAGATGAAAGCGGTTGTATGTTGATCTAAATATGATTCGCGGCATTAATATACTAGCTGAATTATTGAATTGGGACAGGACAACGTCTGTCGGACGTTGTCCTGTACAAATTTCAATAATTCATACAACATTCCCATAGAATATGCACTTTCAAATTTCCCGAATTTTCTAATTTTCCCTGCAACTTTTTTTTTTTTGTTATGAAAATTTTTAAACAACAAATTGAAAAGAAATACCTTTCTTTCTTTCAGCATTTTATTTTTAAATAAAGAAGATAGATAAGCATGGATTGTTATCTTTAAACTTAAAGGAAAAACAAGAGATGGAAGTTTAAAACTATTAAACCAGTTTTCAGTTTAAGCACTGCAGGTATTCTCTGAAATGCTGTCTGAAACTTTTCAAAAGTTTAATCATCTTTTTTTCTTTTAACCATCTGCAGAATGACTGCGGCAAGTGCGCTAAACCTTGCTGATAGATTTCTTGTAAGCATTGACGGTAAGCAGTGCCTTCTTCTTTTGCTTGATAAATTTGATTTTGTAAGGAATATAGCTACCATAAGGCAAGATTCATGATACTTTCAAAGTAAACGAAGACTATTGTGGTGGCATAGGATATATCACCACATGCGAACTACGCATCAAAGACCTGACGTCACACAGAAATCCTAACGTCATACAAATCCTGCATCGCGCAATTAGAGTTCACCGCGCGAACGACATCAATCGTTGGACAGTTGCCCACCAGACACGACACCCGTCTGGTCGGAGGATCCTCCCTTTTCTATTTATTTCCTTTTATTTATGTGTGAACCAGACACCATGTTCCTCATGCCTCTAAAATACCAATATTACCTTAAAATTAATAAAAAAATCAAATCAAATTCGCTTCAATCTTGTTTCCAACAAAAATACTTCCTGGAACGCTCAACTGAGTGAAAAGTATGAAAAATGATTTTTCTTCTCGCACATACAGGCTGTATTTATTTTGAGCTCCGGGTATACTGGCTGTGGTTATAAATCACGTTGTGTAATCGCCAGCCCATCTGTAAGTTATGAGCTGTCGATGCTGTGTCCTGCCTATAGGGAGTTGTGGTTACTATGATTTGAGATTTTACAGGATTTTGATTAAATATTAAAATTGAAAAAGTCGTAGTTAGAAGTCCGAAGGTCTGACAAACAGTCATACCACGGGATATCGTATTGTCCAGTAACTGGGTCGTGGCGGTCAGATAGGCAGTCGCTCCATGTAAAATACTGGTGTTCAGCTGAATCTGGTTAGACTGGAAGCTGATCCAACATAGTTGGGAAACGGGTAGCAGATGAAAATTAAGACTAAAAAAACCGGCCAAGTGCGAGTCCGTACTCTATAAAAACGGCAAAAAAATCATGCCTGTTGTATGAGAGCCCCACTTAAATATTTATTTTATTCTTTTTTTAGTAGTATTTGTTGTCATAGCGGCAACAGAAATACATCATCTATGAAAATTTCAACTGTCTAACTATCACGGTTCATGAGATACAGCCTGGTGACAGACGGACATACAGACGGACAGCGGAGTCTTAGTAATAGGGTCCCGTTTCACCCTTTGGGTACGGAACTCTAAAAAAGACGAATGCTGAAAAAGTATGTAATAAGAAGGCTGTGAGTTTTTTCTTGTCAATATAACTTTCACAGTAGTTTTAGACCGCGAATAACAACTAGGTATCGAAGAACTTCATATCCAAGCAGTTTGAAAACAAAATCCCGTGAACACGATGACCACATCTGCTACCGCCCCGGTTCTATAGCGGCCGAGCGCTGCAAGCAGAAATAGTCCTTACGGTGTATAGATATGAATTTCTTCGATGGTACCTACCTACATAATCTAATTTAATCAGCCTACTTCTAGACATACGCCTCTCCTCCTATTCTGCTCGATTCTCGGCAACTCTCAACCAGCTGCTACCACCCACCTTGCGAAGATCGTCGCTCCACCTAGCCTGAGTGCGTCCTACCTTACGTTTGCCGATTCGCGGTCTCCACTCAAGAACACGTCTACCCCAAATGTCATCGATTGTACGGCTAATGTGGCCGGCCCATTGCTACTTCAGCACCCTAATTGGGTAACACACGATCAATCACAATCTGAATGGTATTGAAAAAAGAAAGAAAAATTGGTTTATTAGTCACAGAAACACGTGTATATAAAAAGAAAGAATAGGTAAAGCAGAAAACAAAATAGATCAATAATATAAATATAAACATAAAAGGAATGGTCAGCAGCTGCAAGTCATGACTGTGACAAGAAGGCTTCTACTCAGCATAATGGTGTGTTAAGGGGGACACACAGCACAGCGCTGATTTGCTGATTGCTAATCCATTGCTTCATATATCCAAAAAAAAACTGTTCAACAACGTAACTAACGCAATGAATGGTGTGGAACTGTCAATATGAAAGCCTTTGCTACTACAGTAAGTGTGATGATACGCAATTACCCCGCAGTTTGCTAATTCAGTGAGCTATGTCTAACTTTGGTTCTATCACGATTTCTATGACCTTGTTTCGGATTCGATCTCCCAGAAAGACTGCAAGCATAGCCCATTCAATAGCTCGCTGAGCGACCTTGAATGCCATTCATACCGTACAGTGTACACGTTTGGTTCCGTAAGTCATAACAGGCAGGACGCACTGATTGAAGACCTACTGTTGATCTCGTCGCGTGCTGTGGAATACGTGATCTCAAATTAATTAATAACTTTCAACATTCTCAGTCTCAAATACTACATTATAGACCGTAGCCGGGATCATGAAGGTAGACCTTGGCGAAAGCTTTGGTCTTGCATATTTTTCGTTCGTTCGTTTCGACTGCCTCGTTGGTCTACTGGTCGCAAGCGTTACTGCTGAGCATGATATCCTAGGTTAGATTCCCGGATCGGGCAAAGTATTAATGGGCTTTCCCATCTGGAATTTCTCAGTAGCGGCGCTGTGTCTGGATTTGTTCCCGGTTGATGGCAACTGGCTCGCCTCCTGTTACATAGGACTTCAAGATAACTGGCGAAATGTAGATGTACTATAATAATAGGTACACCTCTGCCCAACCCTTCGGAAATTACAAGCGTGATGTTATGTTAGTTTTCGTTCACTTTGACCCGCATTCCTCATAGTCACCCTACACGAGTAGGACAGTTCTGTTATGATATTCTGCACACATAGCCTTTTGGTAAGTAATGAATTTATGGTCGAAATAGCCACAATGACGGGAAATCACTATTAACGGTTATTAGTCCAGATACATTTAGTATCACCCTCCGGTTTTCTTGTGGAAAATCATGTTTTTTAAGATATATTGGGCAAACGAGTAGTAGCAGGAGACTATTCTGTTTATTTTTAGGATGATTAAAAAATGCTAGAACTAACACTATTATATAGTTTTTTTTTTTTCTAACAGAAGTTTGTTTGCGCCACTTCTTCTTCCCAGCTAAAGCACTAGGAAGTAGTGAAGGGTTTTGGGGGACTGTCTTATGTAATTTTGACGTTCGAAAAGTGCTGATTCTAAGCCTGGTTTGAATAAATGACTTTTGAATTTTGAATTTTGAAATTGACGCTGATCTTTCTATAATTATACGTTATGTAAAAAAACGGAAACGGTTATAGAGATTGCCGTATATGTCGAGGTCTGATCGTAGAAATGGCCGTATCGTGATCTACTTGGCTATTTCACGATACGCCGCCATGTCCTAAGAAGGGAACAGTGGTGGCCCCGTGGTATCGACCGATGAGTTCGAACCTCAGCAGGTGCTTTACGTGTAATCTATTTTATCACCATGGCTCTCAAACCGGTGACGGAAAACATCGTTAGGAAGCCAGGGCATATCATAGAAAATTCAAAGACATGTGTCATCCACCAACCCGCACCGGGCCCGCGTGGTGGATTACGGCCCACTCCCTCTCATTCGAGAGGAGGGCTGTGGCCCAACTGTGGGGACAGGATAGGCTGACTATGCCTTATGACGTGTACATACGAGCTGCCGACGTCTTAAGCCATGCACACACGACGACATAACCGAAGCTTGTCGGTGGTTTGCCAACGATCGCTTTTAGTTAGTAGGTCTTTTAATTAATTATCGATATAAAGCACAACACTGAGACATGGTCCAAGGAGGTACGAGGAGCTCGTGGCTAAGTAATAACTGCCGCACGGGTCGATACATCAGGTTAAGCTATGCTTTATCTTTACATAACGAGACTCCTCCGTGCCTCGGAAAGCACGTTAAGCCGTTGGTCCCGGCTGTCATTCGTGGATCTTGGACAGTCGTTACAGGTCGCCCGAAAATCTGACAACCAGTCTTACCAAGGGGTATCGTATTACCCAGTAACTGGGTTGTGGAGGTCAGATAGGCAGTCGCTCCATGTAAAATACTGGTATTCAGCTGCATCCGGTTAGACTGGAAGCCGACCCCAATATAGTTGGGAAAAGGCTAGGCAGATTGATTGACTGAGACATGGTCCAAGATAAAAATGCTTGGAAACATGCTGGTCCTGCTCTTGGGACAATTTAGAATCTAGACAAAATGTAACTGGTTGCCAATTTAATTGTGTATTATTATTTTTTATTACATTGATTTTATATTTTGTGATTACTTGAACTCACACACTGACTTATTATTAGTAATACTTATTAAAATTATAGGAATATCGTATAATTTTACAATGTTTGCTAATTATGTGAACACCATGCATCTATCACATAATTAGTTTATATCTGTTTTTCCTTTAATTTTCATTCTTTTTACCTATCGTGTTATAGTAATCTTATTCTAGGTGCATTGTCTTCACATATAATTATATAATTAACGTATACAAGATATTGTGAAAACATTTTAAGAGTAACGGTGGAGTTTCTTGCTCATTGTTCTCCATACGAAAATTACCTTTTGGAAAGGGCGACCAGAATCAATTCTTTTTTTATGTGCCTAATTGAATTAAATTATTTGACTTTGACTTTGACATGCTCACAGACATATGGCGCTGGAAGTAAGTTAAGGATACAAATACTTGACAATTGAATCAAAACTATCAATCTCGGTTTATAGTTTCACCGTAGCGTAAAATGCCTTAAAGATTTTTTTTCTTCATATCATAATATCAATCGTTATAAAAGCAGATGATAATGAACAGACTTAAACAGAATACTAATAAAATCTGTATGAAAATAATATCAAATTAGATCAGAATAACGAAATCAGTTAAAAAACCAACACACAAAAAGACACACACAACAGAAAAACAGACATAATAAAGAGTATTCTATCTATCTATGAAATCAGTGCTTAAAACGATAGAGCTACAAGTCTTGTGTATTTAGGTTTCCGTAACCTCTTGCGGTCAAAATGCATACACCGTATTTCCCTCATGGCCTGTACATACGAGCTGCTGACGTCTTAAGCCATGTACACACGACGGCATAACGGATGCTTGTCTGTGGTTTGTCGACGATAGCTTTTAGCGAATTCCCGCCGGATATTCCGGGAGAGGTCTTTGGGTGTGTTGCATGAATTAAGCTGAAAATAACTGAGGAATTCTGTACTGCATGCCTGCATGAATGGAATATGATCTGATGGTGTTTGTTATCTGACTGGCTATGACTTTGTTGAAGAAAGACGAATGAAATAGTTTATTTGCTGAGGTCAAATTTTGGTCGGGTCGACTTTCCCATGTCGGGCAAAGTTTTATGGGTTTTCCCATCATAAGCTCAGTAGCAGCCCGGAGTCTGAATTTGTGCCCGGATGACGGCAATAGGGTCGCCCCCTATTACATGGAACTAAAACATAACTGAGGAAATGTGGGCGTACCTACTCTAGTAAAGATACACCTCTGCCTAACCATTTGGGGAAACATACGTGATGGTTTATACAATTTTGAAAGTAATGCTGCTTCCCGTTGCTCCAAAAAACAGATCTCAAACTCCAACCAACTACATATTTGATCGTTTCATATAAAACATTAATTTCAAAACTGAAATCGCTCTTTCTTTAAACGCTCGTTCTAGATTGGCTTCGCCTACTGAATTTAAACAGCTTTCAAATAGAGCATGTCCCCTGAGGCTTTTTTTTCAGATTTACACAGAGAACTTCATGCCACCAGCAAGATCTAAAACACTGAATGGTAGTTGTTTCACTAAGATGTCTCGCTGATTGTGGCGCGTGTGTTGGATCATTTAGCTCCCTTCAAAATGGTTGAGCTGAATGGTGCTGATCCATGCGTCATGTTTGTGAACGGGCGCCGTCAGTTGGGACTGGTCATCTCTTGGCTGCCTTGGTATTTTTTTAAAATGGTTCTATGTTTTTTTCTTTTTTATTACGGACGCTTTTACGAACGTGCACGTTTTTCTACATTGTTCTCACATACTCGTACATAATTCCAACATGAATGATGTAACCAATATTTTGTATCAATTTTTTTTATTTAAAAGAGTGTCCGTGGAGTTTCTTGCCCGTTCTTCTCCATAGGTACCTACTACGCTTTGGAATGGGCAACTAGCTTCCTATTTCCGACTGATCCACTTATTGACAATTCAAAAGTGCCTGAAAATGGTTTAATTGAAATAAATGCTTTGAGTTTGAGTTGAGTTTAAAAACGAAAGCTAATTTAAAACTCTAAAGCAATGAATTCATAGACATAATCCATTTGTAAATAGCATGATGCAATATCCATATTTAATCAGCTTATGACCTCCCCAATGCATGACCTCTTCTCTGTTAGAGGGAGTGGGCTGTAACCCACCACCCGGGTTCAGTATGTCTGTCACATCTCTTCGAATTGATAGTTCTAGGATGCATGCTCACTCAAGATGTTTTCAGAGAAGTCTTGATACACAAAGTAAAGTGACCCACGATCTACGACACGTAATTCATGGCCGTCGTTACTGGGTCACCTTTGCTGATGTACGAGTGCACGACCCATTGGCACCTAATTTAATTTTGCAAATTATTTTCCAGGCAACTAACAACATAAAGGGCGACTAACTATTTGCTACTAAAAAAATAACTTGGCAGCGATTAAATGTTTTAGCAATAATTATATTAGATGAGCTTCAAAATGCAAGGAATTATAAAAACGAAATAATGGCTGCTACTTTAAGGTAGCGAACATATTAAACAGGGCCAATTGAAATCATAGGCGAGGTACTATACATAATGACATTGCGACTAATATTAACAGTGGGCTATCAAACATTGTATTCTAAGCAACTATAGGCTTGCATATAAAAAAAAAAACACTTTTGAGGAGATTCGAATGTTTACTTCTTTCACCTGTAGCCGGCGTAACCCCTTGGCTAAAAATGAAGTATTCAATGAAAATGGCTGAAAAGTAGGTTACGTTAGGTTAGAACTGTGACCACACAACGGTGTGTGTCCAGTGTCAAGTGTTCGTTTAACAATAAATTCAGTTACCAAAACTAGATGCCGGTTTAAATTAAAACAAAGCTAACAACTGATTATTACTCTGCTAATTTCTACTTAAAATCGCTGTAGCTGCCAACCTACTATATTTTCTACCGGCTTTAATTATTTTATAATCCCAAATTCTGATTAATTAATACAATATACATTCCATTTAATTTCATCCCCATCAAACATGACTACAATGCACTCAACTATATACTATCCAACACGAATTACTATCAAACTAGTTCCATTAATCCCTCTAAAACAACTATCTATTTTTCTAACTACAATTAACAACACAATGTATTAATCAGAGAGCACTATATACACGTAAATACATCACGGATGCATCAGCTTGATTACGTTAACTGTAGTTAACCCTTATTGTGTTACGTTAAAAGCCTTTCATGGGTAAATATGGATGTATACAGCGCTTCAGGGTTAGGTAAGTTTACGGCAATTACCTTTTATGGGGGGTCAAAGTGTTATTGGCAAAAAGTTGTTACGACGTGTTTTATTGCAAATTGAAGTACGGTTTTTTCATTAATTTAACAGCCTGAATGTTTATCTATTAAAATAAAGAATATCACTTTGGCTTTCTATTATTTCATTATTAAAGTCATTTTTATACTATAGCTTAGTATCAGAAAAGTGTGAATTATTGTTAAGAATGCCGGTTAACCTATAATTGGTGACTGTGTAAGTCCAAGGCTAATTGTTATTACCTATACATATAATATAACGATGTATGAGAGAACATGTTTCTCAATAGGGTGTTTTACTCTATAAGAGAAAAAATCTAAAAATATATTGTTGAGATAGCTTAGGCAAAAAGCAATCGGAAAACGTTAGTTTTAGTACATAAAATAGCAAACTAAATTTTAAAATTATTTTCAAAGGTCTCAGCTTTTTTAATCTGTTTCATAACACAACCATTAGATAGTAGTCGCCATGTTATTACGTCATACGGCTATGTAAACTTAGAAAGTGTTAACTGTCAACTATCAGCGTACCTTTAACTATAAATTTGTTTACACAGCCAACTGACGTCATGACCACAGAGCAATATGGCGTCCACTGGGTCCAGCGTTTTCGTCAAATTACGCGCGAAACTTGAAAATGCAAAATTTTAATGCATTTTTATGGCACTTAACGATTGAATAAAATTTTTGTGAATTTTTTAGTGGTTCATCAGCACTATAGAATCTAATTGAGACACTTTTCAATAATGAGTGTAATACCCTATTGCTAAGTTAAGTTTGTTCTTGGGACAAATTTCTTCGAACTACGGATCCCTTCATTCTGCGTGGTCCAACACGCACTTGTCCGATTTTTTTAGGTAATGATTAGCAAAACAGTAAAGTTAACATCCAGCACAAACTACACATGAATTCACAAATAGTTGGTAAAAAAATCTGGTAAATGCAAAAATCTTTGTAATGTAAGACACAAACCAACCCCTTCAGAATAATTAAAATAACACCCACAAAAGAAATGTTCCAGTATTCCAAGGTCATTCCGCTATCTGCCATTCAAGGTGATCACTCAAGGGGTGTGGCTGTACCGAGCAATGACCCTGACACGCCTGACCTTGGACAGAGGGTCGTAACCGGAACCTTTTTGGGCCAAATCGATACCGCTTCCTTTTTTAAATGTAAAAACGGTCCTAAATTCCTTTTGTTTTTGGAACCTTCGGGGTTTGTTTTTTTGCAAAGAATTATTTATTTGAGTGTTTTAAGTGGTAACGGTATTAGAGTATCTTTGGTTAAAAATGGTTTGTGTTTTAATGTTTTCTGATTCTGATTCTTTAGGTAAAAAGTATATAGTATAAATTGCTTTTGTTTTTCCTAGTGCCTGTAATACCAGCCTATTATTCTCCCACTGCAGGGCAAAGACCTCTTCTCATACACAGAAGGCACGAACATTGATCACCACGCTTGCTCAAGACGGGTTGGCGATTTCAGACTTATATTAACTATAAGTTCAGGTTCCCTCACGATGTCCAAACGCCTCCTGCCGGAGGCTATACGCGGGGATCGTGCGGTCCATGGCCCTGTACGGGGCACCGCTGTGGGCGCGTTCGTTGAGGCGGCGGCCTGCCCGCCAGTTGAACGCGTCCCAGAGGGTCATGGCCACCCGGCTGGTCCGGGGATACCGCACGGTCTCCGGTGAGGCGGCGAGCCTCCTTGCCGGATTGCCGCCATGGGATCTGGAGGCAAAAGTCCTCGCGCATATTTGGGAGTGGCGCGGGGAGGCGAAACGCCGGGGCTTGACTCCGATGCCGCGAGAAATCGCGGCACAGCGGACAGAGCTCCGACGGGATCTCATGGCGTCATGGAGAGTGCGATTGTCGCAACCCAGTGCTGGGCACGCCACTATTGCGGCGATAAGTCCCCTCTTTGAGGAGTGGCTGGAGAAGCGCCACGGCGTCCTCACCTTCCGCCTGACGCAGGTCCTCACTGGACACGGCTGTTTCGGGAGGTACCTGTTTCGGATAAGGCGGGAGGAAACGCCCGGGTGTCATCACTGCGTGGATCGCCCGGAGGACACGGTGGAGCATACGGTGGAGGTATGCCCGGCTTGGGCAGAGCACCGCCGTGTCCTCGTGGAGGCGATCGGTGGCGGGGATCTCTCGCGTCCGGCCCTGGTCCAGGCCATGGTACGGAGCGAGAGGGCATGGGAGGCCGTCACCTCCTTCTGCGAAGCAGTAATGCTCGCGAAGGAGGAGGCGGAGCGCGTGAGGGAGAGGCAAATTTCGCGCCCTCACGCCCCTAGCCACCGCAGGAGGAGACGCCCTGGGCGTCGGGAATCTATTGCCGATTCCCGGCCACCGTAGGCGCGGGCTTGCGGACGGTGAGCAATGGGTAGCTCGCCGTCCGGTAAGGACCAAGCCCGGGTCGACGGCGCGTTGTGTTCCACGCGCGCCTCAAAGAGTGTCAGCGAGTGAAGGGGTCTGATGAGACCATTGCCTGCCGGGGTTGCGGGAAAGTCCGAAAGGGATACCGTGGCCCCCTGGCATTGCACAGGCAACAGAAGGAACACGGGTGGGTTTTAGTCAGTAAGAGTCTGACACGCCCTCCCGCTCCACCCAGAGCGGGAGACGTCATTTGATGATTTCCCACCCAAAAAAAAAAAAAAAAAAAAAAAAAAAAAAAAAAAAAAAAAAAAAAAAAAAAAAAAAAGGTTCTCTCACGATGTCTTCCTTCACCGAAGTCAGTACTGTCCAAAATAAACTCAGAAAGTACCTGTGTGGTACCAATTTTGTGTGATGGATTGCTTTGTCTAACTTCTACAGATTTAACTCTATCTTTCTTCTTTGAGTACAGTTCTCGATATTTTTGGCTGGTTTATTGGCGTGTGCTAGCTGACATATGGCTATTAATTTATAATTTAAATTATGTTATAATAATTTTGCATACTAGTAAATAGAATCTTTTTTTTTTCTAATTGAACAGACAGCTGTGCTGCTGGGGAGTTTGTTGCGCCACTTCTTCTTCCCAGCTAAAGCACTAAGAAGAGGTGACGGGTGGGCGTTTTGGGGGACTGTCTTATGTAACATTGACGTTCGAAAAGTGCTGATTCTCAGCCTAGTAAGAATAAATGACTTTTGAATTTTGATTTTTTTGAATCTATTATGTTGCTTTTAATTTCCAGCATGAAACCTCAAATAAAAAAATCGGATGAAAAGTTACGTTCATAACAGAACTGATGATGCCAAATGTATAAATATTTGAGTAAAAAATACGCGAGAACCTGATTGTTAATTAAAATTTCTGTACCTTTTAATGGGCAACACAGTAGTGAAATTCTGTCGCAGTGTACAGTTTGCACCGGTGATAATGTATACAGCTTATATAGAAAATGACTATCACCCAGTTGCACAAAGACAAACATTAAAGCCCCATTACGTAATGGATCGTTAACGCTAATGATTACATTAATTTCATCAAAGAACCATTACAATCGCGTCTAATGTTGCTTTCTGCAACAAGTTAATGGAAGATAAGTATTTAATGACAGCTTTAAAAGTTAAAGTTCGTTTCTGCAATTGGCTGTAAGTGTTCTTTTTATTTATTTGTATTGCTCTTTTCCTCTATCACGCCTGATGGAAAGCAAATTGAGGTTTATGATTGAACGAGAGTACCCAGAAGATTCTCATTCACTCTCTCAGACTCTTGCTTTGAAGGCAGACAAAGAGAAACTAAAGGTTTACAAGGCAGGTGTGAGTGGAAATACCGCCTTAGCAGGACATACATAAAATGACCTTATTGATGATGTTCTTCAGAAAGGTCAGGTGCGTAGTACTCGTCACCGGCGTGCGTACCGCTATTGTAACTACGTAGTCGATTTTGTTTATTGGAAAATGTTGATGTATTTTTTTCCTTAATAAAGTATGAAAAGGAAGTATCCCACACACATTAAAGCTCACAATAAAATGCTTTTAGTCATACAAAGGTTCTAAAAGAGAGGCGCACCGAGGTCATTAATTGGTTTAACATCAAAAGGTCCCAACAAAGAGGATAAAGTGAACGTCATTCAGAAGCAAATTAATCTTCCATTCAAAAATTAAATAAAACTTCTCCGGCTATAGAAAATAGGAGTCTTCATAGTTTTGTTAAGGTTACCTTGGCAACACGATCATAGGTATTTATTTTGGTTATATATTTGATGGTATTTAATACTAACTGTGTGTGGCTGGCGTAGCCCGGGTGTATTTCCGACTTTTCCGCTGGATTTTTCTAAGTTTTACTTCATGCAAACCCTGTCTAGACAATTACGAATCATCATCATCACTTCAGCTGAAAGACGTCCACGGCTGGCAATTATGACTACAACAAAAAATTAAAAATCGGTTGAGCCATTCTCTAGTGTTGATCTTTCATACCTGCGGCAATAGATATATAGCATGTATTATTATTATGTGGCATGTATTTATAGATAGCATTGTTTTTCTTGTACTCAAAATAAACTGACCGTGAATTCATGCAAGCCTTTACCCCAGTAGCACCCCTCCGCTGCGAAACCTTAGCAGCGAAACCGCAGTAGTTAAATTCAATAGACTCGCGTCATTTTCCGCTACTCGCATCCGATTGGAGTAGCGGAACATGACGCGAGTCTATTGAATTCAACTACTACGGTTTCGTAGCGGAGGTATGCTACCGGCGTTACTGCAACTTTTTTTTAGTTATAAATAAACTATTTGTGTGCCAAATTTCATCCAAATCCTATTAGTGGGATAATACTAATGATTGTAATACTATTTTGAATTCATGCAAGCCTAGTACATTTTTTTGGTTACTCTAAGAAATTGTGCACAAAGTGTCGTAAATAGAATACCGTCTTTTAAAACGATAACTTTGTTTTGCAACATCCGATTTTAATGAAACAAAGCCTATATTCTGCTCCAAATTAATCTCTGTCTACCTGTGAAAACGACATGAACATCAATTCAGAAGTTCCGGAGATGTGCACGAACAAACAAACAGATATACACCGGATTCTACTGTTTTATTATATGTATGTTGATTTTATTATAGGAGCGGCTGTGGTGGTGTGGTGGTGGTGCTGGTGTGGTGGTGTAGTCATGGGTTCGAAACTAGGCAAGCGCTTTACTTTGTGTAAATAATTTCATCCCCATTGGTCTTAAAAGGATGAAGGAAAACATTGTCAGGGAACCGGCTAGTCCTAGATACATGTTACATCCACCAACCCGCACTGGGGCCGCGTGTTGGATTACGGACCACTCCCTTTCACAGAGAGGAGGCCTGTGGCCTAGCAGGGGGACCATTTTTTTTTTTTGAACTATGGCATCTTACAGATATACCACTAAGGTATTTACTGCTTAACCGGACTGTCCTGTGGCCTTAAGCTGCTAAACTTAAAGCCTCCAGCCAGGGGAGGGGACCATTTTTTTCTCTCAGATTGAGGTCGCAGCTGCTTAACCGGACTATCCTGTGGATGCCTTAAGCTACTAACTTAAGACCTCCAGCCAGGGGCATAAACTATTCTATGTTAAACTAAGCGAACGCTCGCTAAGGGCACCCCCTGTGGGGTACGAACCTCGGCTTAGGGCGTCGCTGGCGGGAGGACAGCAAGATGGGACAGGCTGGATCAAACAGGTATTAATATTATTATTAAATGGGGAATTTAGTGCTAAATTTCTCAGCGTAACGCGGGCTGGCGCTTCTGCAGCAAGGGTCGCTTTTTTTTTTTTTTGGTAAGGGCATCTCGTAGCTCACCTCTGAGGTGATGACTACTTAACCGGTCAATCCTGCGGCTGCCTTAAGCTACTAACTCAAAGCCTCCAGCCAGGGGAAGGGTCGATTATGTTATGCTTATGCTTATATAATATCCAACCTATTTACAGATAGTGCAATCCACGACGACGCGCCCCACTCCGCGATTACTGTACCGTAAGCTGTACTTTAGTACGGAGCGGAGCGGAGTGGGGCGCGTCGTCGTGGATGGCACTATCTATATATTTGTACGTCGATTACTGTGAATTGTGAAATAATTTATTGTAACATCTTGCAAGCCATGTGTGTGTATTTTACTCATGTTTTAGGTAAAGATATTTATTCGTCGGATATGGTACGTACAACTTGGTTAGGTATAATTATGTTCAGGACACATCCGCCGCTAAAAGCGGCTTACGAATAGGTATTCACATTTTCATAAAACCTTACTTATTTATTACTTATACTCTAATACTCGTAACAATACAAAACGCTTAGACAATACACATAAAGATCTATTAAAATCAACATTTTGGACAAATTAAATGGTTTTATCTTATGTAAATCTTGGAGATTCTTGGAAGAAGCAATACCTTCGTTTAGAAGAAAAAATATTGAACGAAATACGTTTAAAAGACATATACGTTTCAAAGACTTATTTTCCAATAAAAGTTGTTTTTTCGATAGCTCATTTTACAAAGCTATAGAAAAACCATTTTTAAAAAACAAAAATCAAACAAGCGAATCATGATTCGCCGAAAAACCTTTTATCGAAACTCAATTTGTTAAGTGATCTGAAAACGATAGCTGGTATTTCGATTTTCAGTATTCTTTAAACAGTTAATCAAATAAAACAGTTTTACATATATGTAGTGTGGAGCCTAAAAAGAGGGTAATGTTTCTAAATTAGGTATACATCTAGTTTCAGTGAGCGAAAAAGCCAAAAATCCCCTACTTCCGACCGTGTGACTAATGCCCTTCGATTACAGGTGGAGATAAAGATCTGCGATAGCTAAGCCGGCCATACATTCACGCTAAGGTGATTACTTGCTAGAGGTATTTTTTTAACTCTATTCACAGTATTTTTTAATGTCAAATAGTTATTGGGCATAGTATTTGCAAACATTTATAAAAGTAGTCGGTTTTTCGATTTTTTTAGTTTGTTTTCAAATACGTTTTATTATTTATATATTTATTCATCATTCAACCATAAGACGCCCACTGCTGGACATAGGCCTCACCCAAGCGCCGCCACTTCGACCGGTTCTGTGCTTCCCGCATCCAGCGGATTCGTGTGGCCTTCACAAAGGCATCGGTCCACCTTTTGATAAGCCTTCAAACGCTAGGTTTTCCGGTACGCGGTATATTTATTAACGAAACAACTCCTGAGAGATTCTAGATGGAAAATTTTGTTTGTTTTTTGCATGCTGAAATATGTAAGTAAGCAAAATATGTGGAACTTTTTATATTTAAGACCTTATGTACCATATTTTATGCAAAATAAAGAAATTCAAATTCAAATTCAAATGAGGATGCCAGGAAAATGAGAACCAGGATGTCATGCTCAGCTGTAGTGGTTGTGACTAGTAGACCAACGAGGATTTATTTAGTACTTTATTGTGCACCACATGATGCTTAAAGGGGGCACTAGTGCTGGGCACGCCACTATTGCGGCGATAAGTCCCCTCTTTGAGGAGTGGCTAGAGAGACGCCACGGCGTCCTCACCTTCCGCCTGACGCAGGTCCTCAGCGGACACGGCTGTTTCGGGAGGTTCCTGTTTGGTATCAGGCGGGTCATCACTGCGTGGATCGCTGTCGATGCCGATGGGACCATTGCCTGCCGGGGTTGCGGGAAAGTCTGAAAGGGATACCGTGGCCCCCTGGCATTGCATAGGCAACAGAAAGAACACGGGTGGGTTTTAGTCAGTAAGAGTCTGATGCGCGCATCCGCTCCACCCAGAGCGACAGAAGTCATTTGATGATTTCCCAACCAAAAAAAAAAGGGGCACTTGTCACCTATTCATGTTGTAATTTTCATTCATGATGATTGCACTATGAGAAAATAAAAAAGAGGTAAGCTTTTTCATTTTGTGATTGTACCTACTTAGTTGTAACAAATTGTAACAACAGCTCTTTCAAAACAGCCCTTATGAAAAGCGAAAAGCACACAAAAAAAAATCCAATTATTTTAGGGTAGGTACTTCTTCCTTAATCAGGATTCCCCTTAAAAATGTACCCACCCAATATAGGGCAAAATAGGAACATTCGTGGTGGGCACGTGTATGCATACACGTGCCCACCACGAATGTTCCTTAGCCTTAAGTAAGATTAATGGGCCTCTTTTAGTCACAGGGCCGTTTAGCTTCATTGTAAGCCAAAATTGGGCGGTTTGAAAAAAGAAAGGAAATTTCTAGGCAGCAAAAGTAGACCTTTCTTAGTGTCCGAATAGACACTATCGTCCAGAGAGAAACAAATTTAGAAAATTGAGCGGTAATATTTCATTTTATTTTTTATTATTTATTTATTTCGAACACAAATGATTCATACTGTTGTTAGTAACACTTATAAACTACGTTAGAAAACAACAAGGCGTTGCTGGCCTTCTTTGAGGAGCTGGGGTGGATCGAATGACTGATTTTTCCCACCCGTATGCAAAATACGCGCTTTGACGTGGAGTTGCGGAAACCAGCCCGTATTACCTATATTACCTAAACTACGTAAGTAATGTGTCCCATTAAAATAAACATACAAATAAAATTGAATTAATTGGCTTAAAAAAAAGGAGCAGGTTCTCAGATCAAATATTAGACACACATGTACACACACACACATTACTTAGTGTGACCATATTGGTGATGTTCTTCTGAAAGGTCAGGTGCTACTAAATTAAATTATTTATTTCTCAGATAACAATGATCCATTTATGTTAGTTGGTTAGTTACAAAAGAAAAAACTGAAAAGCTATGCTAGTCTGTTATTATAAGTACGTACTAAGCTCCCAGAAAAAACAATATTTAAATATCCGGAATTTAAATACTAAGTTCAACCAATCTATAATATAATATCATTATTTAAAATATGATGCAGCATTATAATTCATAATTATTAAGGTCAAATTACTGTGCTACGTAAAAAGTAGGTACAAAAATGAATGTGCTTTCTGCATAACATTTTTCCAGAGGTAGTTATAACGGCACGTGCTCAAAGAATGTTTTGTTCATTTTTTACTGAGTCATGTTGTATGAAAAGCACATGAAAGTGTATGTTCTGTATTTTGCTGAGTATTTCTTAAGTACTGTTGTTTAAAAACTTTATATATTTTTCCGAGGTAGAAAAAGTGCTTGAAGTAAGTATAACTAGCATGACATATGTGAATTCTGTTGTTTTGTATCTCGCTATTTTATTCCAGGAAATATTTTTTTATAAAATTAAGCTTTTCCTGTTTATCGATAAAAATGTGACACTTTAATTTGGGTTTATTTTTAAATTTCATCACCGCTGCTCTCAAAACGGTGAAGGTGAAAACATCGTGAGGAAACCGGTATGTCCCAGAATAAAAAATTCGAAGATATGTATGACATCTGCCAACCCGCACTGGGCCCGCGTGGTGGATTACGGCGTACGCTTTTACGAGGAGGCCTGTGTGTCAGCAGTGCAAACGTACCTGATTATGAATGTATGAACAAAATTGTGTAAATTATTTTGATCAAATACCATTAAATAAATTTAATATTATTAAATAAATCTGTTTAATTAATTTATAGTCGACTATGTTGTTGCGTCAAGCAATGCCATCTGTTCTTCAAATCAGGAAGCTCGCTCGCGATCGGTATATTCTGATCCGCCGACTGCGCCGGCGCGCCAGTGTGCAATAATATCGCGGAAGCGTTCGTACGTAACCTAACGTGACTCAAAATTTCTTGTAAAACTAAAAATGACACAATCTAAAATCGGATAACGAGCCTTATTGAAGAAGCCCTGCCTGCCCCCCTGTCTCCATTGCCCAAACAATGTTCCATAAATTCTTAAAAACCTATCTAATTTGCGTACTCTAGAATGCTTATAATGATCTACATAAAAGATATATATAATTATAACAAAACTAACTATTTACACTAGGTGTTAAATTAAAATACAAACTAACTATACAAATAAATATAAAATCAGTAAGACACTTAGGCGACGTATCAAATACCTATATTTTTTTCCGGGAAAAGTTTCAAGTTTCCGGGAAAAAGGAAACTTCTAATATTCATTACCATTACATAAACAACGTAGAAACTGTTATGTATAGTGGTACACGAACTCCTTAGTCTTAGCAGACCTCTGTGGCGGAATTTCAATAACGTGGCAGCCTAACAGATTGACACTTATGACGGCAGCTTGCCAAAAGGCCAAGTATCTCTATGTAGTCTGTGGCCCCTACATGGGCACGTGATGTTCTAAAAAAGGTGGGTTTTTTTTTGTTGTAAAAAATAAAAGTTAAACCCTCAATGGAGGCCTTTTAAATAACCTGACCCACACCGACGACATAAGTTAAATTAATTAATTAAATAAACACGGAAATAAACCAAAAAATAAAACTAGAACAACTTCTTTCACGTTCATCCCAGAACTTCCAGTTATTAAGCGCACATAGCCCGCGGTCTGTAGTTATTCTGTAACCTAATTTGAGAGCCACGACCCACATACTGCAGTGTGTTATGATGTATAGCATAAGCTTTTATATCTTAACTAACAAGTTGCATTATACCTCCTCATATAGAGAACTTATATGCCGGTAATGGAGCTTGTAAAATATTTCGACCTAGATAAATACAGATATTTTTGAAGTGAAAACTTTTTTAGCGGCGTTGTGCACTTTTTTGTGATGGGTAAAAAATGTTAAACTCGCGTCAGGACACGTGACCTGATCGAAAATCCGTAAGACGGAGGGAGAGTAGACCGGTGCAAAATGATTCCTTAACCATTCCAAAATATCAAAAATGCACAACGTTAATATTCAAGTTTTCACTTTTGCCGGCACTCCAGGAGTGCAACCCGTTTTATTTTTATTTTTTTATTATATATATTTACATACTGTGTTGGAAGCGACCTGCATCCAGCGGTTTCCTGCAACCTTTATTAGGTCGTCTGTCCACCTTGATTACCTCAATGATTTCTAAATTGGCCGGTCGCTTCCAACCGGCCAATTTGGAAATCATTGGGGGAGGCCTATGTTCAGCAGTGGACGTCCTATGGCTGAAATGATGATGATGACATACTGTGTTTAGCAAGAATCACAAATAAATATGTGGAAAATAATACTTTCCCGATTTATTAAGTCACACAAGAGGACCGCATTACGTCATTAAATTCAATTTATTTGAGGAACAATTCACATTGTGTTTGAAAACATAGATAAAGATTTTAAAAGCAAATTAATACCCCAACTTAGGATTGTTCAACATAGTCCTCAATATCAAGCAGTGCGGATTTTTAACAGGTTGCCATTGGACTCAAAATCTATAATTTACAAGAGCTCATTTAAGTCGAGACTCCTATTGGAGAAATGTCTGTATTCGATAGACGATGACATATCCAGGTTTTGCAAATTTGCCATTCGAGAGGTAATTGCTGAAAATTAACACTGTCGACGATAGGTTCATCCGAAGTCACAGCATTTTGCTGAGCAACGACATGTTCTTGCTCAGATGCGACGCACAGCTTATTTTTTCTTGTTATTTGTTACAAAAGTAGTTCCGGCATTTTTTTGTTTTTTTTTGTTTGTTGTCGTTTGACAATGTCACAACAGTAATTACGCATTATTGTCTTTGATCCCTGGCCTTGACATCAAACAATGAAACTTATGTCTTTTTTTTGTAATGTGTGTTTTGTTTTTGCAGAATAAACAATTTTGAACTTCTTTGACTGAGGTACATGAGTCATTTTAGCACAACTTATGAAGACCATCAAATACTCCTTACTTCTTAGTTGTTTCTATAAAAAAATAGAAGAAAGTTGGCCCACTGTTACAAAAGATATAAGGGTGACTTGATGGTTTTGCCACGATGGGCGTTCACCCTGGTACGCCACCTGGTAACAAAATGAATGGCTTTCATTGACCAGTACCCTAATTACGTAACACACGATCAATCGGAATTTGAATCGTTTTGAAACAAATTACTAATCCATTGCTTCATAAGTTCGAAAAAAAAACTGCTCACGAACTTAAATAACGGAATGAATGTTGTTGAACTGTCAAAATGAAACAAATGTGTCGTAATCGTTTACGAAAATGTGTTGCGTAATTAGATAAACAATTAATTTTATTATTATTTCGATTTATTTGTGAAAACATTTTGAAATTAGATAGAAAAACCTGTTAAAATAGCATCATGTTAATTTTTTTTCCACATCTTTTCAAACACAATCTTCATCTAGGTTCCTCGTACACAGTACCAATTATTTGATTATTTTTTAAAGTGCTAGATCGCGTGACGACCCCCCACCCGCCCCCGCCTTCCGGAAATCGAAACATTAAGTTCAGCTACCGATGATGTATGTTATTAATTGTAATTTAATTTATGTTTGGTTGGAACAAGATAGTGTTTTGTTTTGTACGACATTTTATGGAACAAATGGACATGAAATAAAGAGGTTTTTAAACTACAAGGTGAACCCTGTAAATAAGTATTTAGTGAGCTTTTTTCTGGATCCTAATATCCCTACGATTGGCCTGAAATCAATTCTACATTATTTTTGTGCTTATCCAACAATGAAAATAACTCATAGGAAGTATTTCCTGTATAATGCATAGCCCTGAAAAGAAATTGATCTATCTTATATCATGTTCGATGTATTCTAGGTGGGGCTACATTACAGAATGTACTAATAATACTCTTTAAAGTCATGACGTAATAAAACCTTCACCAATAATCATATAAATAAAATGATTAGCTACTAAAACCTTATACCCTACAAAATATCAACCCAAGAACCTAATGACATATCCAGTAAAACAATAAAGTTCGACGACAGACCCCATTTACATTGAAAGCTACACAATTCAATAAGACAACCTCTGAATAAAATTCGGAACTGACAGAACAGTACGACATGACTTAAAGGTTACACTCGAGGAACGAAAAGATATTTAAACGCTGTTTGAACGCCTTTTTTCCCCGCAAAGCGGGCACATGCTTCTTTTTAAAACTGTCATTATTTTGTATTTAATTCATAATGATGGCAATGTGACACTGAAAAAAAAGGTGCAAGATAGAATTGACTATAAAGAGAAACCCTATAGGCATCTAATCGAACGAAAAATCTAGTCCTAGCATAACATTACATCACGCCTTGTTTTCCCCGAAGGGTTGGGCAGAGGTGTACACCCACATTTCACCAGTTACACTTTAACCAAAACACTTTAACCCAACCCAATAACACCCAATAACACTTTGTCCGACCCGGAAATCAAACCCGAGACCTCATGCTCAGGAATAGCGCTTGCGATCACTACACCAACGAATCGGTTACCAGCAATTGCTTTTTTAGTTTACAGGCGAGTGTGCAGAGTTCTTGCCAGAGTTTGTTTGAATTTAAAACACTCACATTGAAAATATTTGCAGTATTTTATACCGTTGGAACTTCTACGTTGTGTCGTGCTCTACAATGCGGTATATTTTGTGAGATGCATGCGCGGTTTACGACGTACCGCTTTGAATGTTATGAGTTCATGTGTTTTACTGCTGTTTGAATATATAAGACAAGCTTGTATGAATAAAAGGAATGTAAAAAACTTGTGAGAAATAGTTTTAGCAGAGGTTCTGAAGACATTTTTCTTTTTTTTAATTTTGTGGAAAATATCCTCAAAATCACTTTTAACAACACTGATCAATATTTTGAAGCATCTTTGGCAAACTTCAGCCAATGTTTATGTCAAACCGAAACCTTCGCGACCCGCAAACTTTGAGAAATTAGCAGATATGAGCTTAAGATGGATCCGCAGTGGTAGCCCGCGAAATTAAAACTTTCTTAGGTTTTTTGCAATTTGCAGGTCAGATTGTAACTTGATCAAACAAATACGTATTTGCAGAATTAAAATCATTAGAATCATTAGCTCTTAAAATGTCGATTGCACCCAATGTGTGCAAATAACAATAAAATTCTATTGTGTCGCTAATTGCGCGCGCGACGAGTTAATACATCTCTCTAAGTTAGATTAGTTCCATAATAAATTTTCCATAAGAGATTTGTTCTCTCTAACATACCTACGTACAAAGGAATGGATAATTATTGCTGAAAATATCTTAATATGATATTTTATTATTATTGGAGCGGTCCCTAGCAACAGATTGCTCAAACAGACAAACGTTACGGCTAAATTAAATCCATTGAACGGTTTCATCGCCCAGAGGCGTTTCATTTGACCCCAATAACGGCTCAGTGGTTAATTAAGAAACGGATCGGATCCAAACTTGAGATATATCAAAAGGAATGAGATTTTTCCGAAAAAAATAATCTTCTACATTGATTTGCTGAATATTCTCTATTTCTATCAAATTAATTTTAGTATCCTTAAAGGTAGTATAAAAATACAGGCTGGTATTTTCAGTCTGTACTTATGTAGCCCAAAATGTACATTTAATTAATTTCCTCATGGAAAATAAAACACCTCAATTTTATTATAGAGTGCTCGCTAGATTATAAATCTGCGCGCGGCTGAAATCTGAACTAACCGTCTTGTCGTTTATGTAAGGTCAAATTAAGTATAGAATTAGTTAATTAATTAATATTATATTTTAAATATTATAGTATAGAATTAAGCATGCCACCAGTCTACCAGCCCAGACTCACCTTGCACGCAATCGATCTATCAAAGTCAAAGTCAAAGATTTATTTGCAGATAAATATGGTTACAAAAGTTCTTGCAATGGAGTATATAGTAGCTTACCATATTTAATCATAAACTCAAACTCAAACTCAAACTCAAACCATTTATTTCAATTAAACCATTTACAGGCACTTTTGAATTGTCAAGGAGTCAGTCAGTCAGAAAAATATGAAGCTAGTTGCCCATTCCAAAGCGTAGGTTCCTATGGAGAAGAACGGGCAAGAAACTCCACGGACACTCTTTTAAAAAAATTATATTCTTACAAAATATTGTTTACATCATTCATGTTGAAATTATACATGTGAGAACAATGTAGAAAGACGTGTACGTAAAAAGCGTCCGTAATAAAAAATAAAAATAAAAAAACAATTCAAAAATTAAAATAAGCCGTGGCAGATAAGAGATGACCAGTCCCTACTGATGGCGCCCGTTCACGAACATGACGCATGTATCAGCACCGTTTAGCTCAACCATTTTGAAGGGAACTCGACGATCCAACACACACGCCACCACCAGCGAGACATTTGAGTGAGCATGACATACTCTTAGCCGCCAGGGCATATCGAGTCAATGAAAGACGTACCCAGTAAATGGTAGCTTTATAGAAGGTACATGGTCACAGTGCTCACACATGTGCTATGCAATTATACAATAAAAAAAAAAAAGAGATTGAAGTTATACAATTCAAAGATAGTTTTTGCAATCTTCAGCAATTCCAACAATATTTTTGAATGCTAATCAATTAGTTTATGCGCCCTTGTGGAGCTGGACCAGCGTTAAGCCAAGCATTTTTGTCAGCGATATAATCCCCAAGCTTATAATATGCTTGGCAGCATAGTGTGCGTTTTATACAAGATTTAAATTTCGTTTCATTTAGTTGTAGTATATGGGAAGGTATTTTATTGTAACATTTTAAACAGTACCCCATGAAAGATGAGTCTACTTTAGCCAGTCTGAAACCCGGTTGAACTAATTGGTCCCTATTTCTAGTACAATAATTGTGTCTTTCACCTCTTTTACTGAAAAGATTAAGATTTTTCCTGACGTACATGATGTTTTCATAAATATATTGACAAGGTACGGTCATGATGTTAATATTTTTAAACAGTTCCCTTAGAGAATCGCGCCTACGGAGGCAATATATTGCTCTAATGGCTCTTTTCTGCAGAATAAAAATAGAGTCGATATCTGCAGCCCGTCCCCAAAGTAAAATACCGTAAGACATGATACTATGAAAATAACTGAAATAGACTAGCCTCGCGGTATCTACATCAGTAAATTGACGGATTTTTCTGACAGCATATGCTGCTGAACTTAGCCGTCCTGCAAGAGATGTTAAATGAGGACCCCATTGCAGCCTTGAATCGAGCGTGATCCCCAGGAAAACAGTTTTATCTACAAATTCTAGCTTCTCCTTATTCAATAGATAATGATATGCAAATTTTTGGTACAGGTACAAATATATGATATTCAGATTCTATGTGATTCAGTTCTCTCCTTCTCTCTGGAGCAGTGGTGCCCCAGTGGACCACTGACCCCGACTTACGAGTTGAATAACGGTCGTAGGTTCGAACCCAGTCAGACGCTTTACTTTGTGTAAATAATTTCATCGCCACTGCTCTCAAAACGGTGAAGGAAAACATCGTGAGGAAACCGGCATGTCCTAGAATCAAAAATTCGAAGAATGTGACATCTACCAACCCGCATTGGGCCCGATTGGTAGATTACAGCCAGCTTCCAGAGTGGGGTCTGGGTGGGTCTGGGTCCCAGCAGTAGAGATATTATAGGCTGATTAAGCTTGTAACTGAATACAAAGTAATTGTAGATTGTTTAGCATTCGCTCCAAAGGGTTTGAAACTTTGAAAGTTTTAGTTTAAAACGGGAAGTCAGGGTTTGCAAACATCGGCAACTTTGCGCTACCCCTTTCAAAGACATACACGCTACTAAATCTTACATAGATAGTAGATGAAAACTGCGTCAAGGCAGCTAAATTAGCAGCGACTCTAGAGGCGTGAGAAGAACTTTTAGTGTCCGTTGCTAGGCAACGCATCAACTAAACCGTACTTAAAGGATAAATGGAACTCATTTGTTGCGTCTGGATAGGTGTATGTAATATAGTTTAGCGATGTTTTAAATCAGAGGGGTAATTTCCGTTTACCCGTTACGCTTGCTTGTCCATGGATGGGTGACCATTCATTACACATCGAGACCCCTCCGTTTCTCAGAAAGCACGTTAAGCCGTTAGGTCCAGGCTCTTAACGGGTAGTCGGAAACCCAAAAGTCTAACAACCAGTCTTACCAAGGGGTATCGTGTTACCCAGTAACTGGGTTGTGGAGTTCAGATTGCCAGTGACGTAAAATTCTGGTCAGACTGGAAGCTGACCCCAACATAGTTTGGAAAAGGCTAGGCAGATTGATTTTGTGACGTTTTTGGCTTTGTTTGTCGCTGAGGTGAGATTGCGACTAGAATTTGGACTTTTTTATACGTTTTATGACTTTTTGAGTTGGCCTTCAGGTTTTAAATTATAATTTAGTTAACCGTTTACGTAAATGTTATTAAAGTGATGAATTACGGTAACCTCTAAAACAGAAGTCTTGACACACACTATTTATGACTTGTATAAAAAGTTGTGTTTAAAAATTCTTGAAATTTAATTTAAACGCACTTTAGTTGCAAAAACCCCGCCTCGTTGGTCTAGTGGTAGTAAGCACTACTGCTGAGCATGATGGTCATGGTTTCGATTCCCAGGTCGGGCAAAGTGATATTGGATTTTTCTATCTGGAATTTCCCAGTAACACCCAGGAGTTTGGATTTGTGTCCGGTAGGCTTGCCCCTTATTACATGGGATTTCAAAATAACTGGCGAAATGTGGATGTACAGCCCAACTTTTCGAGAAAACAACGCGTGATGTTATGTTAGTTGCAAAAAGACTGTTATGATTATTACAGTTACAATTAGGTACTACAAGCTTTCTAGCTCGTAGGTAAAAAATACTAATTAAGATGCAAACCAGTTTTCACCGACCCTAAAAATTCATACAATTTTCATGTCTCTCTGAACAGCTCTTTAACCCAGACTAATCATAAAGCAATCAACATGACCTGTAGACAAGGCAATTAAATTTTGACATTTTCACAACTCAGCTGTGGACTCCTGCTATGACCTTAAGGCGCCTGAATTACATTGATATAACTGTTCCTCGTGGAGGCGATCGGTGGCGGGGATCTCTCGCCTCCGGCCCTGGTCCAGGTCATGGTACGGAGCGAGAGGGCATGGGAGGCCGTCACCTCCTTCTGCGAAGCAGTAATGCTCGCCAAGGAGGAGGCGGAACGCGTGAGGGAGAGGCAAATTTCGCGCCCTCACCCCCCTAGCCGCCGCAGGAGACGCCCTGGGCGTCGGGAATCAATAGCTGATTCCCGGCTACCGTAGGCGCGGGCTTGCGGACGGTGAGCAATGGGTAGCTTGCCATCCGATAAGGACCAGGCCAGGGTCGACTGCACGTTGTGTTCCACGCGCGCCTCAAAGAGATGTCAGCGAGTGAAGGGGTCCGATGGGACCATTGCCTGCCGGGTTGCGGGAAAGTCCGAAAGGGATACCGTGGCCCCTGGCAACTTACAGGCAACTGAAGGAACACGGGTGGGCTTTAGTCAGTAAGAGTCTGACACGCCCTCCCGCTCCGCCCAGAGTGGGAGAAGTTATTTGTTTTTTTTTTTGACCTGAGTCAAATAAAATCAAATAACTAAAAAATCAGCCAAATCGGTCAAATCGGTCTATCGGTCAAATCAGCCATGTGACACATACGTGTGGGAACACGCACAATGAAGGGTTTCGTAGTTAGGATGAATTTATTCCAAAAACACACTTAACAACTACGATTAGTTGTAAAACATGTCCTCCCTTATATCGCTACACGTCACGGTCAATTTTCCAACTGCAAATGTAAGTTTGTAACCGCAAATTAATATTTTTTTATGTGATAAAACTACAAATTATCAATTTTCGGACTTTTTCCTTTATTTGTGGTATGAGACCTAGCTTCAGGCCAAATTTCATGATTCTAGGTCAACGGAAAGTACCCTATAGGTTTTGATTTATTTGCGAGTATCAAAATATGCCGCGTAAAATGGCCGAATTTTTGTATTGCGTTGACTTAAGAGGGCCCTTCCCGGCCCGTCTATCGACAACGCGAGCATGTTCAAAAAGCTTGTTGTTTCATCAAGCGCAAGTGAGAACTACTAACAAGCAAGTGAGAACGCGATAACATTGTACGAAAAATAGTGTGTAGAAATTTGTTTCAGGAAATACGTGTTTTTGAGTAACAAGCTTTTCAAATAAATGTTTGTCATTTAGACTCTTCATTACATGTGCAAGGTTTCTATGCAGATGTTTTCTTTACTTTTACTATTTATGAGTACATGACCAGCCAAAGTTCAGGTGGAATTTGTGCAAAAAAGCAGATTTTCGGAGGCTTATACTGAATTTGTTTCTCAAATTTTCTATACTTTGCTTTCATAGAATCCTAGGTATAGTGCACAATATACATATTAGTTACAAAAAATCAAATAAAGATGTGTTACAACGCCATAATCACGTACGAGCGTTTGTGTAAAATGTATGACGGGTTGGCCGCTCTTAACAGCTTGATTTTTTTACAGCTCCAATTAAGGGACCGTAGACCTACGTATTTGATATTAACTTCAATTTGATACCTCCACGCGGTCCTGATAAAAAGGGTCTTGTCAGTCGGACAGACAGACGGACGGACAACGAAGTGATCCTATAAGGGTCCTGTTTTCTCCTTTTGAACGGAACCCTAAAATCAGGCAGCGTTAGTTCTAATTTTTGCCACATGCCAAAATACCCTTGTACAACTATAGTTACTTCAGTTTAAAGAAATTTATTTCTCAAAAAGAACATATTATATAGTTCACTAAAATATGAGAAACTAAACAGGATATCTTAAATAATAAACATATTTGTCATTCGATCTATCGAGCACACACAGTGAGTCACGAATTCATTATTGTTGGTTAGCCAAATACAACATTAATCTTTTCTTAAAAATGTTCACTGATGAAGAATCTCTTATTTCTTTCGGTAACTTATTATAAAGCTGCGCTCCCTCAAACTGTATTGTTCTTCTTCCGTACAAAGTCCAATCTTAGGCAGTTCTATACTATCTCTATTCCTGGCGTATTAATGGTGAGTTTTGTGTTTGAAGATGATTTGCGAGTGTATTTTATTTGTTAAGATTTTCTTTATTAGTATGCATGTGTGGTAAGTATATGATTTTTTAAGGTTAAATAGTTTAGTTTTAGCATAAACTTCTTTCGTAGGTGTTAAGTAATTATAATTAAATAAAACTTTGATAGCTTTGTTTTGCGTTACTTGTAGGTCATGAAGATGTGTACTAGCGGCCTGTCCCCATACTTGAAACTTACTTTACTTTTAACGCCTATCTGTTTTTTTATGGTTTATAGTGGTTGTTCCGCTCTACAAAAAATAAAAAATGTTAGTTAAAATAAAATGCATTTGAAACAGTCGATTTGTTCGTTGCGTTCAGTCAATTCAATTAAAATTGAATGGGTGGGTGAGTAAATATTAGCTTTTTGTTAAACGAGAGCATTCAATTGTTTTTTTTTTTAAAGTTAATTTATCTTTAGGTGCGTTGAGCGATTTTTGGCAGAACTTATGGATTCGCGTAACCGATATTATGCTCGCGCCGTAGTGCTCTACTATAAAATATAGATGGCGCTAATACCAGATTTAAGTTTTCACTTCTGTCGGTAGTCTTCATGACTGTCTGTTTTTTTTTGTTTAAATTAGTCATTCAAAAGTGTGTATTAGAGAGAAGAATCTAAATAAAGAGAGCGGAGAGACGTTAAAAAGTGCCTTTTATGTGCGTAATTGAAATAAATTATTTGATTTTGACTTTTGACTTAGAGAAAAAATACGATACTAGGATACAAAAAAGAGAGCAATTTCTATAAAACGCCTGAACCAAAAATTGCATATTTATTTGAAGTGCTTTAGGTAACACGCTTCAACATTAATTTACTTTTCCGCTATATTTTTGACACTTTCCATAAAGCGACAAAGCTGCAAGATTTAATATTATGCATTAAACTTTAAAATTAACTAAAAAGGCCTTTTAAAACTCTCTGGAATGACTAAAATCTCTCTCGAACTTTCTGTTTTTTTTTTTTATTAGGATCGGCTCGTGGCTAAGTAATAACAGCCACGCGGGTCGATCGATCAGGTTAAGCTTCGCTTACCGCGGTCGGTCCGTGGATGGGTGACCATCTTTACATACTGAGAACCCCTGTGCCTCAGAAAGCACGTTAAATCATTGGTCCCGGCTGTCATTCTTGGATCTTTGACAGAGACAGATGGGTTGTCAGAAGTCCGAAAGTCTGACAACCAGTCTTACCAAGGGGTATTGTATCCCCAAAGTCAGATAGGAAATCGCTCCGTGTAAAATACTGCAGTGCTATTCCGTAACCGAAACCGAAGACGAACACTAACACAACTAACACCCATTTCATTTAAAAAGTAGTTTTTATACAAAAAAATGTAAATATTGTGAGATAAGAAATAAAAGGCTTATTTTTATTATTATTATTATTATTCCGTAACCATCTCACCGTGAAAACTTAGGTGAAGTGATCATGGAGTGAGCTGTCAATGTCATCCCACCTGATGCTAGGGATGACCAAACATTACATTTACAATCTTAATCGAGATTTTAATTACATTTTTAATACTAATTTTATGTTAAGTATTTTAAAGTGTTTAAGTGTATAAACATTGATATTTAGAAAGGTTTTAAATAAAACAGCAAAACAGATAATCAATCAGCAACTCAATATTGTTTTATTCTATTTTTTTCCTAGATTAGTCCTTAATATAAATAGCCTGAGGCGCGAGCGCGTTACCTATAATAAATAAAATAAAATTCAATTAAAATCTCGATTATGATTGTAAATGTAATGCTTGGTCAATCCCTAGCATCAATAAGATGACACTGACAGCTCACTCCACGCAAGTTTTCACGGTGATATTTTTACAAAATCGACATGCTGGTGTTCAAGTGCATACGTTCAGACTGGAAGCCAACTCCAACATAGTTGGGAAAAGGGTAGGCAGATTATTATGTTTTTTTTTTAATTTAGATGACAAACTAAACTAAAAATATTTTTTAGTTTAGTTTGTGATCTTCCTGTGCGAGTCAAATAAATACATTTTCTTTCACAAAGAAAAATTACAACCAAAAAATTATCAGGCCCTTTACTTCAAGCCTTTCCGATACATTTCCTTAAAGCGTACTCGAAGTCTATCTAGACAATACGTCAAGATAAGGACATATGAGCAAACGTCAGACCATTAGCGTGGTACTTAAGTACCTACTAGTGAATTACTTAAGTACGGGGAAGCCATTACCTCACTTGGAAAAGAAGGGAGTCCGTTTGTTTTGAACGTAAGTTGAATTGTTGCAAGGACGACCACTAGTCACTAAATTTATAGTGACTAGGGGTCGTCCAGTGGTCGAAATTCGACCATAATTCAGTTAAATTTAGATTCCACGCAGCCATGTCATTATTCTAAGTGTGACTGTGTGTCATTTATTCTAATTTATAACAAATTATAATATTTACTTTAAAATTGGCATACGGTTCGGGCCACTTAGAAACACATTAAATCTCCATTTTATGGTTTGACAGCTTGAAACGTTACCCTAATAAATAACAAACGATCCTATTTCTTTAAAATTGTAAAACACTATTGAAGCCCTTAGAAATCCCATCTCACGATGGAAAACAATCATGTTGGCGAATTCTAAGAATTTAAATCAAAGCAGGGATTGTCAACATGCGGTTCTCAAAGTTAGTGGGATCAAGCGTGCTCTTGCATGAATATACTCGTAATGAAAGTAAGGTAACTAACAAATATAAATCTAGAGTTATGCTAACTACCTAACTAGAGTGATACTTAAGAGCCATTCAAAGGCATGCAAATAGTCAATGCTTCCATTGATGTAACCATCTATTGTCCTATAACTGTAGTTATACTATTGTATTGATAGTTTTATTATTCAAGCAGATAGCTAAAATACTTTAATAGGTTTAGAGCTAAAACATAATAGTATGGTTTTACAATACAATATATATATAAATTGTAACTTTTGTTTCCTACCTTACCTAAAAGGTTGATATTCTCTGAACACTCGCACATGTGTTCCTCATAAATGTTCGCTGATACCCGACCTACTCAGGCAATTTGAACGGACCCTTTTAAAACAATTGAGAATTTTTACACAAAAACTGCAATAAACCTATTCTTCCAAACTGTGGGAAGTTGGTTGTTTTAGGAATGTGGGGAACGGAGGAGATGGATATTTTAAGACAAGTGAGGCAGTTGATTTTGAATCACGAAAGGCGAAGGACATCAGAGTCCAGGCGAGTTAAGCTAGGAGACCTGATGAATATCAAGTGATAGTCCGTAGGCTGTCGTTAGAGACCGAGCCCTATTTATTAAGTTGTTAGTGGGTTTAAGACCACGATATGTAGCGACGACGTAGTCTAAGCTAGGCAGTGAGTTTTGAAGCGCTTCGGGAGACGATCGAGACGACGAAGCGAAGCCCGAGGCTAGGCTGGTAATGTGGGCAGTATCTTGTAAGTGATTTGTAATCTAATTCTCTCTAAGGAATTATTTGGTAAGTGTCAACTTTAATTAACTTTTATCTTTAGTAGTAGTAAGTCCATTATTCCTACTAGTTGATTTACATTGTATTTATAGGTAACAGTAAGGTGATACCGCTGACGAACTATTAATGATCGTTTATACCAGAATGGCGAAATAACTCTTATTTAGTATCCTGTTTTATAACTAATGTTATATTCTCGTGTATTACCTGTCCATGACCTACCTTGACAGATTAATCACTTGCATTTGGCTTTAGGGAATGGTGAAGGCCTTCCACCATACTTGACACTGAGCACTAACGCTCGAGACTATTGACGATTGTTGACCTTGAGCTGACGCACCACATTTGGAAGGCAGAACCATAGAAACTCACAGCTCATTAAAAGGAACTAGGCTATAAAGCCAATTTATAATTGTATTATAAAACCAAACGTTTGTGATGATTTCTGTATCCAAAAAGGCCTCGCCACAGAACTCTTTGCGTGAGGCTTGTTGATGTACATTTCTGGGAGAGGGGGTAGGCTTTACCAAGTACCCCAAACTGAATGGATAGTCTGTTCTAAGGAACGCTAGAAACCGTGTCTCGTTAAGCCACAGCCGGCTTTCGGGCCATTCACTAATTTATATTAGCGAGACACGTCATTTGGATGCCCAGATAGAAACGCCCCGTTGTCGATAAGGACGATCCACACGGCAGCCGATTACATTGCAAGCATCCTCTAAATGGGGCAGTTTAAAGAAATGGGAAGAGACGAAATTCCTCTTCGGCGTTCACCAAGTACAATCGTAATGAGTTCTGCTAGAGACTGAGTCTACGGTGCGCTTGTGCTAGTCTTGTGTTAACTTAGTAAAAGGGGTTTAGGCCGCCGTAAGGGTAAGCCGCAGTCTTTAACATTAGTATGCAATTATAACTAAACTAAACTTATCTTCCTCAATAACAGTTGGACTTCGCAGTACTCTGTCTTAGGATTGTGTAAGATATTTATATTGTGATTAGGGAGCGTGTTCCGTTAGAATCGTATTAGTTCCTCAGAGGTTCTATGCGTTAGGTCTAACGGATCACGTACAATGAGGCAAACGTTAAAAAAACGGTTCCCGGTCTCACTGAAGTGGGTACGTTGTAAACAGACAAATTAACGTAACTATAAATAATTATTGAGGCGCAAGCGTAACGATCCCTTCACCCCTTCACTTCATCAAAGCTGTATTGCAGATATTGGTGCTCAACTGCGAGAGGAGGAGACGTTGGCGTTCCAACATTTATAATACTATATTATATATATCATATATTTCTGCGTATCCTCTTATCTTCTTAGCTTCATATTGTATTAATATTATAATACTTGTTTACTAACTGTGGATTCCCAATATTAACTTCACCTTGTTCCCCTCCCTGTCCCCTAGCTTTCTAAGTCGGGACAGGGTAGTCTAGGTTATGGGAATTCTTCTCTTTCTTACGACGGTGGAAGAGTGTCCAGTCTCGAGACGAGCTCTACAGTGCCGCACGGGGTGGGGTGCGGCACTTCCCCCACAGGGGGAACCGACCCAAACACTAACATTCACATAATTAGGAAAAACGAAAATTTTATCAGCCTAGGGTAATTTAGGTACAGTCACAAGGTAGCCATCTTGTGTCAACGCAATGTTTGCTTCACGTAAGACAATGAAGCTAAAACATTGTTCTACGAACTTTGAAATGCCCTATTCAAAATAAAATGCCATTGTATTCAAATTAGGCTTAGAATCAGCCTTTTTTAAACGTCAAAATTACATAAGACAGTCCCCCAAAACTGCTGGGAAGAAGAAGTGCGACGAACTCCCTAGTTGCACTGCTGTCTGTTAAGTTAAAAGAATTTGATTTTGTAACTAAGGCAAGGTAATGCAAGGCCAATTCTAAAACCTTAGATCCACAACGTCTGCATTGGCAAAATCTCAAATCGTTTATTGCCATCCATAATGTACAATTACAGGTGGTAAATAAAATAAATATTATTAGAAACAATTATGGACCCTGTCGGGCACAGCAAATAAAACATTGTCGTATTAATACGGTTAGTCGAAATTCAGTTTAGTAGCCCAATACCTATGCTTGGATTCTGCACTTTAGCGATTTCAGACCTGGTAAATATTTGAGAGTAAATACTAGAGAATATATCTCAAAGTTTTATTTTTATTTTTCTCCACTCTAGTTTCTTCAAGAAACTTTGAAAGTACTTATAATTATGACGTTTACGAGTTAAAAAGTTGTCAAAACATCTTGGTGCTTGGAAAGTGAGAATGTACTCGTATACTTCTTTACTACTACTCGACGTATACCATAACTTTGCGATACCTAAGTACCCGTTATATCACTCTCTTAAACCTATATTGGTGATTTTTGTGTATCAAATTCAATGGTTTAAACCTTTAGTTTAGAAGAACAACGCAGTCGCTAGATTTTGCCTTGAAGGTACTTTCTATTTATAGATGATAGATTTATTATTTTAATGTAGGAAATACACAGATATTGAGTATTTAGTTTAGCTGCTTATATGTGTATGACATTTTATTTGATTTTACATTTAATTTATTTACTATAACGGACAGACACTTCCCTATGTTTATTATCCTAGCGTATGGCACTCGTGGGTTGCAGCTGAAAATCAGCGTCAGGTGGTCCACTTTGTGTTGTCATCTGACATTTATGCTGAGCTGAGGCCCTTTTGGCATTATAATAATTTGTTTTCTGTTTTTATAGTTTTAAGGTAAATTTTTCACCAAGACTAGGGCTCAAAAAACGAATTGACAAATCACATTATTTCTTCATTTAAAAATGATACACTCATTTTACATGCGTATTAAATAAACCCTTCAAAGTGAATACACGTTCCACGACACGCTACATTCTGTATAAATTCAACAAAATGGCCGCCAGTCAACGTGACGGATGAGAACATCATGTATAATTCCTTCCCTAAAAAATACTAATTAAGATGCAAACCAGTTTTCACCGACCCTAAAAATTTATACAATTTCCATGTCTTTCTGAACAGCTCTTTAACCCAGACTAATCATAAAGCAATCAACATGACCTGTAGACAAGGCAATTAAATTTTGACATTTTCACAACTCAGCTGTGGACTCCTTACAAATAAAGTGCTACTCGAGCTGCTATGACCTTAAGGCGCCTGAATTACATAGATATAACTGTTCCTCGTGGAGGCGATCGGTGGAGGGGATCTCTCGCGTCCGGCCCTGGTCCAGGTCATGGTACGGAGCGAGAGGGCATGGGAGGCCGTCACCTCCTTCTGCGAAGCAGTAATGCTCGCCAAGGAGGAGGCGGAGCGCGTGAGGGAGATGCAAATTTCGCGCCCTCACCCCCCTAGCCGCCGCAGGAGACGCCCTGGGCGTCGGGAATCAATAGCTGATTCCCGGCTACCGTAGGCGCGGGCTTGCGGACGGTGAGCAATGGGTAGCTCGCCATCCGATAAGGACCAGGCCCGGGTCGACGGTGCGTTGTGTTCCACGCGCGCCTCAAAGAGATGTCAGCGAGTGATGGGGTCCCATGGGACCATTGCCTGCCGGGGTTGCGGGAAAGTCCGAAAGGGATACCGTGGCCCCTGGCAACGTACAGGCAACTGAAGGAACACGGGTGGGCTTTAGTCAGTAAGAGTCTGACACGCCCTCATGTAATTTTTTTTTTTTTGACCTGAGACAATAAATTTATTTTCTTTCTTTCTTTCTTTCTTACTTACTAATTCCCAAAAAAAAGTGAAATTGTATTGAAAAAATCAGCCATGTGACACATACATGGAACACGCACAATGAAGGGTTTCGTAGTTAGGATGAATTTATTCCAAAAACACACTTAACATTGTAGTTGAAAAACATGTCCTCCGGGATTATATCGATACACGTCACGGTCAATTCTCCAACTGCAAATGTAAGTTTGTAATCGCAAATTAATATTTTTATATGTGATAAAACTACAAATTAACAATTTCGGACTTTTTCCGTTACTTGTGGTATATGACCTAGCTTCAGGCCAAATTTCATGATTCTAGGTCAACGGAAAGTACCCTATAGGTTTTGATTTATTTGCGAGTATCAAAATATGCCGCGTAAAATGGCCGTATTTTTTTATTGCGTTGACTTAACAGCTTGATTTTTTTACAGCTCCAATTAAGGGACCGTAGACCTACGTATTTGATATTAATTTCAATTTGATACCTCCACGCGTTGCTGAGAAAAAGGGTCTTGTCAGTCTGACAGACAGACAGACGGACGGACAACGAAGTGATCCTATAAGGGTCCTGTTTTCTCCTTTTGAACGGAACCCTAAAATCAGGCAGCGTTAGTTCTAATTTTTGCCACATGCCAAAATACCCTTGTACAACTATAGTTACTTCAGTTTAAAGAAATTTATTTCTCAAAAAGAACATATTATATAGTTCACTAAAATATGAGAAACTAAACAGGATATCTTAAATAATAAACATAATTGTCATTCGATCTATCGAGCACACACAGTGAGTCACGAATTCATTATTGTTGGTTAGCCAAATACAACATTAATCTTTTCTTAAAAATTAATGTTCACTGATGATGAATCTCTTATTTCTTTCGGTAACTTATTATCAAGCTGCGCTCCCTCAAACTGTATAGTTCTTCTTCCGTACAAAGTCCAATCTTAGGCAGTTCTATACTATCTCTATTCCTGGCGTAGTAGTGGTGAGTTTTGTGTTTGAAGATGATTTGCGAGTGTATTTTATTTGTTAAGATTTTCTTTATTAGTATGCATGTGTGGTAAGTATATGATTTTTTAAGGTTAAATAGTTTAGTTTTAGCATAAACTTCTTTCGTAGGTGTTAAGTAATTATAATTAAACAAAACTTTGATAGCTTTGTTTTGCGTTACTTGTAGGTCATGAAGATGTGTACTAGCGGCCTGTCCCCATACTTGAAACTTACTTTACTTTTAACGCCTATCTGTTTTTTATGGTTTATAGTGGTTGTTTGTAGTTTCCGCTCTACAAACAATAAAAATGTTAGTTAAAATAAAATGCATTTGAAACAGTCGATTTGTTGGTTGCGTTCAGTCAATTCAATTAAAATTGAATGGGTGGGTGAGTAAATATTAGCTTTTTGTTAAACGAGAGCATTCAACGGAATTATTTTCTTATATAATTTTAGGCGCGTTGAGCGATTTTTAGTAGGACTTTTATGGATTCGCGTCACCGATATGCTCGCGCCGTAGTGCTCTACTATAGAATATAGATGGCGCTAATACCAGTTTTAAGGTTTCACTTCTGTCGGCAGTCTTCATGAAAAGTGTGTAATGAGAGAAGAATCTAAATAAAGAGAGCGGAGAGACGTTAAACAGTGCCTTTTATGTGCCTAATTGAAATAAATTATTTGACTTTGACTTTTGACTCAGAGAAAAAATACGTTACTACTCGTATACAAAAAAGAGAGCAATTTCTATAAAATGCCTGAACCAAAAATTGCATACATATTTTGCTTTAGGCAACACGCTTCAACATGAATTTACTTTTCTGCTATATTTTTGACACTTTCCATACAGCGACAAAGCTGCAAGATTTAATATTATGCATTAAACTTTAAAATTAACTAAAAAGGCCTTTAAAAACTCTCTGGAATGATTAAAATCTCTCTCGAACTTTCTGTTTTTTATTTTTATTTTCTTTATTAGGCTCGTGGCTAAGTAATAACCGCCGCACGTGTCAATGGATCAGGTTAAGCTTTGCTTGCCGCGGTCTGTCCGTGGATGGGTGACAATCTTTACATACTGAGAACCCTTGTGCCTGGGAAAGCACGTTAAATCATTGGTCCCGGCTGTCATTCTGGGATCTTTGACAGAGACAGATAGGCTGTCAGAAGTCCGAAAGTCTGACAACCAGTCTTACCAAGGGGTATTGTATCCCCAAAGTCAGATAGGAAATCGCTCCGTGTAAAATACTGCAGTGCTATTCCGTAACCATCACACCGAGAAAACTTAGGTGAAGTGATCATGGAGTGAGCTGTCAATGTCATCCCACCTGATGCTAGGGATGACCAAACATTACATTTACAATCTTAATCGAGATTTTAATTACGTTTTTAATACTAATTCTATTGATCATTTTATATTAAGTATTTTAAAGTGTTTAAGTGTATAAACATTGCTATTTAGAATGGTTTTAAATAAAACAGCAAAACAGATAATCAATCAGCAACTCAATATTGTTTTATTCTATTTTTTTCCTAGATTAGTCCTTAATATAAATAGCCTGAGGCGCGAGCGCGTTACCTATAATAAATAAATAAAATAAAATTCAATTAAAATCTCGATTATGATTGTAAATGTAATGCTTGGTCAATCCCTAGCATCAATAAGATGACACTGACAGCTCACTCCACGCAAGTTTTCACGGTGAGATTTTTACAAAATCGACATGCTGGTGTTCAAGTGCATACGTTCAGACTGGAAGCCAACTCCAACATAGTTGGGAAAAGGGTAGGCAGATTATTATGTTTTTTTTTTATTTAGATGACAAACTAAACTAAAAATATTTTTTAGCTTAGTTTGTGATCTTCCTGTGCGAGTCAAATAAATACATTTTCTTTCACAAAGAAAAATTACAACCAAAAAATTATCAGGCCCTTTACTTCAAGCCTTTCCGATACATTTCCTTAAAGCGTACTCGAAGTCTATCTAGACAATACGTCAAGATAAGGACATATGAGCAAACGTCAGACCATTAGCGTGGTACTTAAGTACCTACTAGTGAATTACTTAAGTACGGGGAAGCCATTACCTCACTTGGAAAAGAAGGGAGTCCGTTTGTTTTGAACGTAAGTTGAATTGCTGCAAGGACGACCACTAGTCACTAAATTTACAGTGACTAGGTGGTCGTCCAGTGGTCGAAATTCGACCATAATTCGGTTAAATTTAGATTCCACGCAGCCATGTCATTATTCTAAGATAGCCATCTTGTTTCAAACGCATGGTAGTGTGTAATGTTTTCTTTATTAATTAAATTTATTTGTAATGCATATTTTATAAACATATTAGCTTTTGCACTCTTTTTCCGTGTAGACTATAACTTTGCCAAATATCATATTCCTGTGGTCCGCGTCATTTTCGTAAAAAGTGGTAAAAAGTTTTTGCTTCACGTATTAATACATAGACAATGAAGATATAACATGGTTCTATGAACTTTGAAATGCCCTATTCAAAATAAAATTCCATTGTATTCAAATTAGGCTTAGAATCAGCCTTTTTTAAACTCAAACTCAAACTCAAACTCAAAGCATTTATTTCAATTAAACCATTTACAGGCACTTTTGAATTGTCAAGGAGTCAGTCAGTCAGAAATATGAAGCTAGTTGCCCATTCCAAAGCGTAGGTTCCTATGGAGAAGAACGGGCAAGAAACTCCACGGACACTCTTTTAAAAAAATTATATTCTTACAAAATATTGTTTACATCATTCATGTTGAAATTATACATGTGAGAACAATGTAGAAAGACGTGTACGTAAAAAGCGTCCGTAATAAAAAATTAAAATAAAAAAACAATTCAAAAATTAAAATAAGCCGTGGCAGATAAGAGATGACCAGTCCCTACTGATGGCGCCCGTTCACGAACATGACGCATGGATCAGCACCGTTTAGCTCAACCATTTTGAAGGGAACTCGACGATCCAACACACACGCCACCACCAGCGAGTCATTTGAGTGAGCATGACATACTCTTAGCCGCCAGGGCATATCGAGTCAATGAAAGACGTACCCAGTAAATGGTAGCTTTATAGAAGGTACATGGTCACAGTGCTCACACATGTGCTATGCAATTATACAATAAAAAAAAGAGATTGAAGTTATACAATTCAAAGATAGTTTTTGCAATCTTCAGCAATTCCAACAATATTTTTGAATGCTAATCAATTAGTTTATGCGCCCTTGTGGAGCTGGACCAGCGTTAAGCCAAGCATTTTTGTCAGCGATATAATCCCCAAGCTTATAATATGCTTGGCAGCATAGTGTGCGTTTTATACAAGATTTAAATTTCGTTTCATTTAGTTGTAGTATATGGGAAGGTATTTTATTGTAACATTTTAAACAGTACCCCATGAAAGATGAGTCTACTTTAGCCAGTCTGAAACCCGGTTGAACTAATTGGTCCCTATTTCTAGTACAATAATTGTGTCTTTCACCTCTTTTACTGAAAAGATTAAGATTTTTCCTGACGTACATGATGTTTTCATAAATATATTGACAAGGTACCGTCATGATGTTAATATTTTTAAACAGTTCCCTAAGAGAATCGCGCCTACGGAGGCAATATATTGCTCTAATGGCTCTTTTCTGCAGAATAAAAATAGAGTCGATATCTGCAGCCCGTCCCCAAAGTAAAATACCGTAAGACATGATACTATGAAAATAACTGAAATAGACTAGCCTCGCGGTATCTACATCAGTAAATTGACGGATTTTTCTGACAGCATATGCTGCTGAACTTAGCCGTCCTGCAAGAGATGTTAAATGAGGACCCCATTGCAGCCTTGAATCGAGCGTGATCCCCAGGAAAACAGTTTTATCTACAAATTCTAGCTTCTCCTTATTCAATACTATATCACAATCACTACTTTTAACATTCGGTAAAGAAAATCTTATGCATTTAGTTTTTTTCCCATTTAATACTAAATTATTAGCAGTAAACCAATTTTGGACCTGCAGTAGGGCGTTATTTACATCGTCAAGATTTGATGCACGTCTATTTATCTTAAAAATTAGGGAAGTATCGTCAACAAATAACACCATTTGTGGTTGGTTTTTTAATAAATGGGGTAGATCATTAATATATACTAAAAAGAGGAAAGGACCCAATATCGAGCCTTGAGGAACGCCCATTTTTACTTTTAGACCGAGTGAATTTACACCATTAATTTGAACTTGCTGTTGTCTATCATTTAAATAAGATTTTACTAAACAGAGCGCAAGTTTACCTAGTCCGTAATGCTCAAGTTTCAAGAGTAAGGTTTCATGATTTACGCAGTCAAATGCCTTGGAGAGGTCACAAAAGATTCCTATGGCATCTTGAGCCTCCTCCCACGCTGTAAATATGTGTTTTAATAAGGTGACACCGGCGTCAGTTGTACAACGACCTTTGGTGAAACCATATTGCTGATCGTGTAAGATTTGGTTGGTGTTAAAATGATTAAGCATTTGGTTTAGCATTACCTTTTCGAACACTTTGCTGAATACCGGCAGCACGGTTACTGGTCTATAATTGTTGGTGTCTTTACTGTCCCCAGATTTAAAAAGTGGTATAACCTTACTGTATTTCATTAATTTCGGGAAGACTCCTTGATCCACACACAAATTAAATATTAAAGCTAAGTATGGTGCTATAGTCTCGATTATGGATGTACAAACTTTGATAGATAGTCCCCATAGATCCTCGGTCAGTTTGATTTTAATTTGCCGAAAGGCTTTAATAACTATCATAGGGTTTATATGTTTAAATTGAAATTCAACCGGACAGCCTGGGACATTCGCTCTTAATAAATCAATTGAGACATCGGGTGAAGAATTTAAAGCTTCCGTCGTTTTAGATGGTATATTAGTAAAGAAATGTACAAATTCTTGAGCTACTTCTAAGTTAGAGCTTATTGCACCACGTGAAGTCTCCAATGTGTAATCAGTGTTTCGTTTTTTTTCCCTACTAGTTTCATTATTTATAACTTTCCAAACTGTTTTTATTTTATTTTCTGCTGATTTGATCTTATTGCTAATGTACAGGGCTTTAGCTATCTTGCAGGTATTTCTAAAAATTTTGGAATATGTAGCAACATACTTGTTGAAAGTTTCAGTGTTAATGTAAGGCTTAAGGCCATACAGCTCGAAAAGCCTTTCCCTACTTATCCTAATACCTCTAGTTGCCCAGTCACTAAATATAAAAATAGGGCTAATATTTTTTGTTTTCTTTTCAAAAGTTTTATTGAATTCAGTGTGCACTACTGAAAAGAAATCCTCATACAATTTATTTGCATCATCCATATTATGGCCTAGAACGTTTAACTCCTTATTTAGGATACTATTGAATCTATTTAATTTGCCATTTGTTATTGGTCTAAATTGTATTTGCACTTTTTGCAAAGCTGTTTTAAACTTAAAAGTTACCGTTTGACCACTATGATCAGACGGCAAATAATTTACTATGGCTTTAGCTAAATAATCACAATCGCAGAAGACATTATCAATACAAGTAGCGGAAGTTGAAGTTACTCTAGTCGGTTCTGTAAAAATGTTAGATAAATTAAATGATTTAAAAAGACTTAATAATCGATTGCTATTTAAAGTATTTTCCAGAATATTAATATTAAAATCACCACAAATAATTGCGGTTTTGTTACTGGATGCAAGTTTCGCTAGGACATCTTCCATTATTGACTCAAATAAAGAAAAGTTCTGATTATTAGGGGGTCTGTACACGCACACTACAACATGCTTATCCAGCTCAACACAGGACAGTTCGATGCAATGTTCAACTGATAAACCAACTATGTCATTACGTGCCTTAGTTTTTAAACAATTTTTAATCAAGATTAGAGAACCTCCACGTAGCATAGATTTACGGTTAAAACAACTGCCCATACTATAGTTCTTATAATTAATTAGCATTTGGTAATCCTTTAACCAATGTTCAGTGAAACAAACAATGTCAAACTTTGTTTTTTCTAAAAACATTTCAATTTCTAATAACTTGGAAGAAATACCTTGAATATTTTGATGAAATAATTTCAAGGCATTCTGCTGATCTCTTTTTTGGTAAATATTTATTTTAGAGCCAGAAGATACCTTGTTGTTGTTAGTTATAAGAATATTCTTACTTGTACCTCCTGTTGTCTTACAAACTAGTTTAAATGACTATCCGGAGTTGACCCCATGACCTCAGTGTCATCACCAGGCAGTGAGCTCATAGTGAGTGAGGGACATGGAACCTCCTTCGTACAGTCTGTATAAATATTTATAGCATTTGAGCTACATTTATTCAGGCTTACCACCTTATAATTAGTACTATTACTAACCGTTGTGGTGTTAATAACACAAGACTTCGACATACTACCTATGTCTGAGTTTATATAAAAAGCTAATAGCCTTGCTATTATGTGTCTAAAACTAACAGGCAAATACACAGTATTCCTAGTCGATTTCAAAGTTTCCACAAAAATGTTGGTGTCAAGAAATATAAGCTTGTCACTATAATGACTAACTAAGAAGTGCATATGCTTGTTAAGCATATGAATATAATTGTTTTGTCTATTTTTCAATCTTTCAAAATATGGGAAAGCACACAATATTATTTTACTGCAATTTAACTTTAACAACTCAGTTACACAGTCAGTGATTTCTTCTTTTTTTACCTTAGAACTATTACCTACAAATACAGTAATGTTGGTTTTAGGATTATATACATTTCCTGTTACTGATGCCATTATTTGTTTGTAGGTTGACCCTGGCATACAATAATTTAGAGTAGAATAACACAGGTTGTTACTAATTAATTTACCTATACCTCTTCCTATACTATCTGAGAACATAACTGAAGGATAACAATCATGACTACTGAAAGTTGGACAACTACCAATCTCAGATTGTACCACTTGATCTTGTACTAAAACATCTTGGTGGAGGATACAGTCTTGAGACTCAGTCTGGGACGGGTACTCCGTTGCCTCAGACTGGACAGCAACAGGGTTTGAAACCTTCTGACAAGTACACTGACACATAACTAACTCATTAGCAGCAAGAATGTGTTCTTTGATTTGGTTTTGAGAACCCACATATTTAATGAAAAGGGAACTAAGTCTGTCCTCAAGTAACTGTATGTCAGACTGTAAGCGCTGTGTATCAATTTCATAGATTTTTTTGCTGTCTTCTAATTTGATTTGATAATTATTTAATTTATTGATTAGATCAACACGTTCTTTTCTCCGTGGAATATTATTGGAAAAGATTTTCTGTTGTTTCCTAATTTGATTGCATTTTTTAATTATTCTATTCATTTTTGCATACTTTTTCATTTTCTTATGACTAATTTTATAACTATACTTCTGTTTCAGCAAGGATTCTTCAGTAAGGTCAATAGTTATTATGGAATGAGGGTTACAATTAGTATTTAATAATTCATCATATAATTGGTTAGTTTGTTTAACCTGAGTACATACTTTTTCTTTTTCTAACTGGATAATACGACTATTAGCATGAATTAATTCGTCTTCAAGGTCCCTAACTTTGCTTAAAGCTTCCTCATACAAGTTACTACAGTTGCTGAAACCATCCGTGACCACCTTCAGTTGATCGCGTTCATCAACAACATTCAGATATTGCTGATGTAGGTCTACTAGCTCCCGTTTAAAACGTCAAAATTACCTAAGACAGTCCTCCAAAACTGCTGGGAAGAAGAAGTGCGACGAACTCCCTAGTTGCACTGCTGTCTGTTAAGTTAAAAGAATTTGATTTTGTAATTAAGGCAAGGCAATGCAAGGCTAATTCTAAAACTTTAGATCCACAACGTCTGCATTGTCGAAATCTCAAATCTCAAATCGTTTATTGCAATCCATAATGTACAATTACAGGTGGTAAATAAAATAAATATTATTAGAAACAATTATGGACCCTGTCGGGCACAGCAAATAAAACATTGTCTTATTAATACGGTTTGTCGAAATTCAGTTTGGTAGCCCAATACCTATGCTTGGATTCTGCACTTTAGCGATTTCAGACCTGGTAAATATTTGAGAGTAAATACTAGATATCTCAAAGTTTTATTTTTATTTTTCTCCACTGTAGTTTCTTCAAGAAACTTTGAAAGTACTTATAATTATGACGTTTACGAGTTAAAATGTTGTCAAAACATCTTGGTGCTTGGAAAGTGGTATAGTACTCGTATACTTTTCGACTACCATAACTTTGCGATACCTAAGTACCCGTTATATCACTCTCCTAAATCTATATTGGTGATTTTTGTGTATCAAATTCAATGGTTTAAACCTTTAGTTTAGAAGAACAACGCAGTCTCTAGATTTTGCCTTGAAGGTACTATCGAAGAACTTCATATTTAAGCAGTTTGAAAACAAAATCCCGTGAACACGATGACCACATCTGTTACCACACCGGTTCTATAGCGGCCGAGCGCTGCAAGCAAAAATGGTCCTTACGGTGTATAGATCATATGAACTTCTTCGAACTTCATTTCTAAGCAGTTTGAAAACAAAATCCCGTGAACACGATGACCACATCTGTTACCACCCCGGTTCTATAGCGGCCGAGCGCTGCAAGCAGAAATAGACCTTACGGTGTATAGATATGGACTTCTTCGATGGTACTTTCTATTTATAGATGATAAATTTATTATTTTAATGTAGGAAATACACAGATATTGAGTATTTAGTTTAGCTGCTCATTAATCACAACACAACACACGACATACATGTGTATGTCACAACATTTTATTTGATTTTGTATGAGTTTATTTTATTTTATATTACATTTAATTTATTTAAAAACGGACAGACACTTCCCTATATTTATTATTCTAGCGTATGGCACTCGTGGGTTGCAGCTGAAAATCAGCGTCAGGTGGTACACTTTGTGTTGTCATCTGACATTATGCTGAGCTGAGGCCCTTTTGGCATTATAATAATTTGTTTTCTGTTTTTATAGTTTTAAGGTAATTTTTTCACCAAGACTAGGACTCAAAAAACTAATTGATGAATCACATTATTTCTTCATTTAAAAATGATACACTCATTTTACCTGCGTATTAAATAAACCCTTCAAAGTGAATACATGTTCCACGACACGCTACATTCTGTATAAATTCAACAAAATGGCCGCTAGTCAACGTGACGAATGAGAACATCATGTATAATTCCTTCCCTTCTTCCTGCGTTAATCCATTTGGAGAATTCGCGGTGTATTTGTCTCTCTTAGCCCAGGTTCGCAAGGGCGTGTTTTTATAGGAACGATTTTATTTCGCGTATTGGATGTTCGACGCTCTGCTTAGTGCCGAGAGTTGAATACCTATCCAACAGTGTGTTTTCTTGACGCGCTGGATGCGCTCTGTTGGATTCTCAATGCTCGGCTCAATACCGAGAGTTGAAAACCCAGTATATGAAAAAAAAATCATCGCGATAAAAATGCGTCCGTGCGAAGCTGAGCTTACTCGTGTTGTGTTAGAGAGGGAGGGCGTGTGATGGAAAGCATGCTTTCTGTCACGGTGACATCTTTGTTGAAGTTTGATTTCAACTTATGTGTTACGTTACGTAGGTACGTTAGAGTATTGGGGATGACTTAACGGATACCTACGTACATATAACGGGTGTAAAAGACCCATCACGAAACCGTTATCTACGCATTCTGTACATCAAACTTAAAAAAAAAATACATAATATTTTATTTCACATAAACCTACATGGGCACTTATGAAACGTCAGAAGCCAGGTGCACGGTTCCAATTGGTCGTTTCCTATGGAGAACTCCACACGATTACTCTTTTAAAAATAATTGGCTTTTATTATATTTTCAAATAACAGTGTTATTAGGTAGGTATGTGAGGACAGTGTAGGTCTTTCAACAAGTACCAGGTACTTAACAAAATAATGATGGTCAACAATTCTACAGTCCACTAAGCCTACCGCGTTCTCACATTTACAAAATAGAAACGAATCTATATACAGATAAATAAATTAATAAAAATAAAGCCAGAAGCCAGAAGCTACTTGAGCCTGCAATTTTTCAAGTGACAGCGATTATCACGCAGTTTTCTTTTTACTTTTGTCTGTTTTTTTTTTTACTTGCAAGCAATGTCTGCATTTTATTGTTTTAATTTTTAATGTGACAACTTTAATTTAAGTCGTGTGCTGCTGTCTGTACTCGCATCATACTTACATTTTTTTATTATAATTCTAAACGCGAGGACTGGTAATTGGCTTTCTGGTAACTATTAGGTACCTTTTTTTTTGTTAGCTGTAAGTCCTCCATGAAATAAATACATAAATAAAAACGTATTAAATTATTATAATTATCATGTCCACAAAAGTCACTACTAGGTAATAGAGAGTTGAAATTAAATTGTAGGTATATAATGTCGAATAATAGGGTGATTATGTCAAGGAAGAATACGAGTATAATAAATATAAACATGGTACTTTGGGAGCAGTTAATAGACTCTTACATAATTTGCCGTTAATGAGGTACCAGGGAAGCCACATGTGCAGAAGTCACTTAGTAAGTATAATAATTATTAATGTTTTTTCAAAAGAAATGTACTGTAGCGGTTACAACGCCACATACGAACTATGCATCAAAGACATGACGTCACACAAATCCTGCATCGCGCAATTAGTTTACCGCGCGAACGACATAATATAAGACTATCCGACATCAACAGTTGGGCAGTCGGCCCGCCAGACACAACACCCGTCTGGTTGGAGGATCCTCCCTTTTCTATGGTGGATGAGTGAACTTTACACGCTGTTCCTCATGCCCCTAAATTGGTGAACCCAAGTATGAAAGTCAACGCAGCCTTCGTGCAACTACTTCAGCGTGACGTCATCATCATCAGCTTCAACGGGTATTCTGACCACCATCATGCAGCGAACGCCCATTCCTGGTCATCACCCTCAGCCTCATCACCCCGACTCACTGGGGAATCACCGCAATCACCTCAATCACCGCAATCACCTCAATCACCACAATCGCCGCAATCACCGCAGACAGTTCCAACTCACCGCGAACTGTGCGGCACCCGGTTCCGACTCACTGGAACCTTAGCTAGCACTGTGAAGCATCGCAAGATACAAGACTCAGCCCACTATCGACCTCCGGTCTCCGGAGGGGAGTGATGTAGCGGTTACACCGCCACATACGAACTATGCATCAAAGACATGATGTCACACAAATCCTGAATCGCGCAATTAGAGTTTACCGCGCGAACGACATAATTATAAGACTATCCGACATCAACAGTGGGGCAGTCGGCCCGCCAGACACAACACCCGTCTGGTTGGAGGATCCTCCCTTTTCTATGGTGGATGAGTGAACTTTACACCCTGTTCCTCATGCCCCTAAAGTACAAAGAAGAAAAAATAATAGTCCCACTGCTGGAACACAGGCCTCCATTGTGAGAGGGAGTGGGCCGTAATCCACCACGCGGGCCCAGTGCGGGTTGGTAGATATCACATGTCTTCGAATTTTTGGTTCTAGAACTATTCCGGTTTCCTCACGATGTTTTCCTTCACCGTTTTGAGAGGTAGCTGATGAAATGATTTACAGAAAGTAAAGCGCCTGTCTGGGTTCGAACCTACGACCTACAACTCGTAAGTCGCGGGCGTTACCACTGGGCTACCACTGCTCTCAAACTCAGTAACTTAATGCAAAAATAATTACTGGGAAACGAATTCTGTTTTGGTTTGAAAATTTGCTGTTTACAATGTCATCATCATCTGGGTTGGGGAGGGATGGGCTGGGTTGTGGAGGTCAGATAGGCATCTGCCTATCTGACCACCACAACCCAGTAATTGGATGATGCGATACCCATTGGTAAGACTGGTTGTCAGACTTTCGGGCTTCTGACGACCCGTAACGACTGTCAAAGATCCACGAATGACAGCCGGGAGCAACGGCTTAACGTGCTTTCCGAGGCACGGAGGAGTCTCGGTACGTAAAGATGGTCACCCATCCACAGACCAACCCCGGCAAGCGTAGCTTAACCTAACGGATTGACCCGTGCGGCAGTTATTACTTAGCCACGAGCTCCTCATGCTGTTTACAATGTAAAGCACGAATAAATTGTGCTTATGCGCGCATACAACGGTTAAATTACCATATTATCAGGGAGAAAAATTGACTCGCAGCTTCTTTAAGGGTATTTTTACACCGGTTATTTCTTTTTTTGTATGTTTTTTTGTTAAATAAGTACAGTAGGTACATTTGATACAGTATATTTGATATTAAAGGAGAAGTAAAAAGGACCAAAAACGGGTTGAGTAGGGTTAAAATCAGAGTCGATCCCTATTTTTCGGATTACGCAACGCTTACACCCAGAAAGTCGTTGGCTCGTTCCCTAATAAGGATTGAAAAGTTGGAGCACACTTTCAAACTTTCTTTTTTAATTATTCAGTCATTTCCACCGATCAAAACCAAGCTTTTAGGGGAACTCCATTAGCAGTTGGAGAACTGTTCACAAACAAGCACTCGAAAAACAAGGCAATATTTTTTTTATTTCTGAGTACCAACTAAAATAATGTACCCTTTGTCGCCATGGAGATTTTAATAACCATCGATTCCTTCCTTGTTCCTTGACGTCATGTTGGCACCATTGCATGTCAAACTTAGTTTCAATACCAATAGAGTTCAAAATGGCGACTGACAGAACAGTGCTACTAATCGCGTCACGGGTCACGGGTATATAATGAACCCACTGTAGTGGTGAGTGACCAGGGTCCATTTTACTTACGAGTACCAACAAGAGACACCAATTACCTGTAACAAACAATAAATAAACATTATAATTTTTTCTAGTTAGTGCGCGTGATCAACAAATTCGAATCTACACTATTTGTTGAACGAAAAAGACGACCCGAAGCAATTACTACACAACATATTCGGGCTTTATTTGACTCTTGCCGATCGGCAAACTTCGTTCGACATCTACCGTTGCTGACACATGGTACGTTTGGCTCGGCACAATTTGAGCTTCACGAACATTGTATACATTTATACATCATCATCTGCCTAGCCTTTTCCCAACTACGTTGGGGTCAGCTTCCAGTCTAACAGGATGCAGCTGAATACCAGTATTTTATATGGAGCGACTGCCTATCTGACCTCCACAACCCAGTAATTGGGTGATACGATACCCCTTGTTAAGACTGGTTGTCAGAGTTTCGGGCTTCTGACGACCCGTAACGACTGTCAAAGATCCACGAATGACAGCCGGGACCAACGGCTTAACGTGCTTTCCGAGGTACGGAGGAGTCTCGGTACGTAAAGATGGTCACCCATCCACAGACCAACCCCGGCAAGCGTAGCTTAACCTGACGAATCGACCCGTGCGGCAGTTATTACTTAGCCACGAGCTCCTCGTCTATACATTTATACAAATAAATAAAATTGAAGTGTCTGGTTGTTATGTCCAAATAACATATTTTTGCCAAATGCATATGAAAGTGTATACTTATAACAATAAAACAATTTGTTAAAAATTTGTCTGTTTGAACCGCCTAATCTCCGAAACGGCTGGACCGATTTTGACGGGACTTTCACTGGCAGATGGCTGCGGATCTGCGGGTAACAGGTAGTATAGAATGTATATTAGATTTTGCCACACAGCTGTCCCGAATCATGCCTACCCGAACAGGTGTGGGCTACACACCTGTTCCCCTAAATTGATCAGCATGATAATAATATTTATTAAATCTTTTTATTCTATGTAAAATGACGATAAATCGCACTTGTTTTTGTTTTCATCTTTTAACCGAATATTTTTTTGCCCTTTGCTCGTAAGGGCCAAAAAATATTCGATTACAGCCAGAAGGTATTTTGACATCGTTATTTTTTATACCATGATAGATTGTTTGATCGTTTATCAATCTATTGATCGAATACGCTACAGGAAGTTTCTTGTTATAGAAGATTTTTCTTACGGGATAATCAAACGTGAAGTTCAAGTTTGAGGTGTTTTATTCAAAAAATTCAAAATTCAAAAGTTATTTATTCAAATTAGCCTGAGAATCAGCACTTTTCGAACGTCAAAGTTACATAAGACAGTCCCACAAAACGCCCACCCTTCACCACTTCCTAGTGCTTTCGCTGGGAAGAAGAAGCGGCGCAACAAACTCCCCAGCAGCACAGCTGACTGTTCAATTAGGAAAAATAAAATGATTCTATACAATAAGTACTTATGCAAAATAATTTACATAACACAACACAAAACATTAAATTATTAGCCATATGACAGCTAGCACACGACAATATACCAACCAAAAACATCGAAATCTATACTCAAGCAGAAATAAAAATAACTAAACGTAAAGAATATCTAAAAAAGAAAATAAAGCCTCCAGGCATAAAGGGCGTGCCCGCTTACATATAGCTGTAACTAGAGTTATAATTGATAAACTAGGACCATCGAGCTAAAATAAATAAACAGTTAATTACTAATAACAATAACAAAACCATGATCAGCAAGACGACCAGTCACCACAAGCAGCACCCGTTCACGAGCTTAACGCAATTATTAACTTATATAATAAGTTATTTCGGTACGTACTGAAAATTTTAATCTAGAATGATAAGATTGATAAGTCAACAATATATATAATATTATTTATAATTTATTTATTTTATTTACGATACATAAAATAAATAAATAGTAATACTTATTTCACATCAAAAAGTAGGTACACAGATAGATACAGAGTGATACTTATTTGAACCGTGCAAATAGCGTGGTACTAAATAAATGATCAATGACACCCATGGTAGGAAAAACCAGTGTTACAGGCATCATCCATTCGTCCACTAAGGATGTTTTAATATTTACAAATTAGTATGGAACACTTAAGTAAAAATAAACTGGACAGACTTGTACAATTAATTGTGAGTGTAAAAACTGGCCAGGTGCTTGTCGGACCGCGCACAATGAAGGGTTCCGGGATGGATTATTTAAGTTTGTTCTTGGGATCAATTTATCCCAAGAATAAACTTAACATTGTAGATGTTTTTGCAACTGCAAATGTAAGATGGTTGATTATTACTCCATAAGTAACTTGTAGAGCCTACTTAGCTGATAGTTTTTCTTTTAATTTCATTATACAGGGTGTTTGGCGCATGGACCGACACAATTATTTGGGGGATTGGGAGCGTCATTTGGGAGGTTTCACCCAAAGACCCCATGTCCTAAGTGTCACGGTTATTGAGATGTTTTTTTTTGTTTTTTTCACAAAATTACCCGAAATCTCGCCTTTAAATAGTCATTACTTTTTTGTTTATTGTTCTAATTGCACGAAATAACTTTTATTGTATTCTGCAATGTATTCTTATTCTAAATAAATAAAGAACTTTTTTAAATAAAACTATGTTCATAATATTTGGAAAAAATCTAAAAAAGTCATATCTTATTAACCGTGACACTTAGGACATGGGATCTTTGGGTGAAACTTCGCAAATGACCCTCTCAACTCCCCAAAATATTGTGTCGGTCCATGCGCCAAACACCCTGTATATACTAACTGCCGTAATTTTTTTACCTATCTATAACCAACCATTTAGTTGGCGGGGGGGGGGGGGGGGGGGGGGAGACAGGACGTATGACTCAAAAAAATTGCCACTGGCAGCCCCACGCCTCGCTGCTTTGTTTGCATTTTCGAGTTATCTCAATTAAATGTGTATCTTTTTGGGTAGTAAATAAAGTTATATTCTGTATCACTATTTCAAAAAGAGCACGCAGCGTCGCTTCGCGTCACGTCTCGGTGTGAACTGATCCTAACGAGTAGGGGAAAACCACACGATTTTGTCTTTTTTACTTTGTCGGCGTGATTAATATGTATACTCATGCCAAATTACAGCTTTCTAGTACTAACCGTCTCTAAGCTAAGCCGCGGACAGACAGACAAACAGACAGACGGAAATGTCTAAACTATTAAGGTTCCTTGTTGACTACGGAACCCTAAAAATTGGTCATAATATGAATTTATAATTATAATGGAAACATCTTTTTTTACACATATTGGTAATTGGTTTCAAATGTTAAACGTCCATAGCACTTGATTACACACAGGACCTGCAAACTCCTTAGCGACAGCATTAGCTTCAAAGCAGCTTTTTCTAAAACTCAATTTCCTTTCAGCGGAAGTTGATAATTAGGTATGCCATGAACCAGGGCCATTTCTGGCAGAGTTGACTTTACATATAGCCTCTAGGTATACTTAACATAGACACCGATGATTACAGATGGCTCACTCCGCATTTTGCGTATGAAGCTACAAGTACGCGACAGGCTCGACTTGTCGGGCCAATTCAGTGAGCCTAACGTAGTCAGAAGATCTAAGAGTTACGCGATAGAAAGAGGCAACTTCTAGGTGAATATAACTTTAGGTAATTAGCGCTGTGCGACCTGAATTGCACTTTATTGTGTGGAGAGTGAATCATCTGTAGAAATCTGTGGCATGGATTGATTAATTAACTGTGTTTGTTCGTCCATGTTGGGCAGGGTAAATTTAGCCGAACCGAAATTATTGGTGGGTGATGTTAAATGGGTAATATTTTACTGATCCTCTAAAAACTTAATGAGCTTCTTATTTGCGTACTATTGTATAAAATCAAGTTTTTCTAACTGAACTGACAGCTGTGCTACTGAGGAGTTTGTTGCGCCACTTCTTCTTGCCAGCTAAAGCACTAGGAAGTGGTGACGGGCGTGCGTTTTGGGGGACTGTCTTATGTAATTTTGACGTTCGAAAAGTGCTGATTCTCAGCCTAGTTTGAATAAACGACTGACTTTGAATGATGGAAACTTTTTTAATTTAATGAACCTGTGTAAAGATTTTGCAATTCCAATGAAGCACACTTAAAAAAAAAAAATAACCTCTTTTTGACTTCCTGTCCTTTTCTCACAGTTGGTCGCAGTAACTAAACTAGGTTACTCTGACCAAACGGGTTCGGTTAGGTTGGAACTGTGACCAACCTCGCGCGAGCCGAATTGGTCGTCGTAACTAAGCAAAGGGATCTCGAAACCGATACGAATCGCGCCTGGTGACCTGACATACAGGTTTTGTAAAAAGCTTAGTTTAGACACCAGTCTTCCACAAATTCATTATAAAATTGTGTCTGTAGACTTTCTACTAACATTCTCTGTAATTTGTGGTAAGAAATAAATAAACAATTATTAATTAGTCGACAAGTTGGCCATTGCGACTAAGTGCACGATTCATATCGGTTTCTATAGTTTACCTAGTCGCTGCGACCACTGGTCGTGGTCATGGCCGTGTAGTGCGCGAGATCCCTAAGGCACCCTGAGGGTATGGTTATTGGTGGTGTTGGTTGGTTGGTTAGGTAGCTCGCCGTCTAGTAAGGACCAGGCCCGGGGCTACGGCGCGTTGTGTTCCACGCGCGCCTCAAAGAGATGTCAGCTAGTGAATGGGTCCGATGGGACTGAAGCCTGCCGGGGTTGCGGGGAAGGGATACCGTGGCCCCTGGCAACGTAAAGGCAACCGAAGGAACACGGGTGGGTTTTAGTCAGTAAGAGTCTGACACGCCCTCCCACTCCGCTCAGAGCGGGAAAAGTCATTTGATGATTTCACACCCAAAAAAAAAGAGTATGGGTTAGGTTAGAATGGTATCATTGTGTTAAATAATATTTTAGGGTGCACAAAATGGGAATTATTAGAGGATCGAATAAATGCATGCCATATTAAATTGACAATATATTCGTGAACTTTAACCAATGAAAATATGAAAGCAACATAATATTATGTAGGTATGGTAATATAATTCTGCCTGAAACATAAATCAATTATGTAAAAGTTATGTCTGGTAATCTGCTGGTAATATTTTGCAACGATACCGTACCTTCGTGAAATTCGTATAACGCGGATACAAAAAATGAGAAAACTTTTATAATAAAGTTCATGAATGATCATCATGTTCATTGGCCCTAGATTTAGAAGCCAAGTGCCAAGTAATGCTAATATTTTATATTCAAGAAAAAAACCATATTATCATCATATTATATAAGTACATTATAAGTGTCTGTCTATGTGACCGTGTGGTTCTTTTAATTCTTTTAATTTTGTGGTTTAAAAGAACCACACGGTCACACAGACAACTTTAACTAAAAACTTAATTTTAGTTTGGAAAACTTTAATACCTAAGGACTATGTCATGTTATGAAGACTACATTTTATGATGTCGCAGCAATCGTATGAGTCGTAATATTGACCAATAACGACCGATGAAAATATAGGAACCCGGCCGTGCGAAGCTCAATTTGTTACCTACTAAAGCAATACTGCTGAGCTAGTCCCCTAGGATCTAGGACCTCATGTCCTAGGTTCGATTCCCGGATCGGGCAAAGTGTTATTGAGTTTTTCCATCTGAAATTTTTCAGTAGCAGCCCGGAGTATGGATTTATGCCCGCTTGATGGCAATAGGCTCGCCCCCTATTAAATTAAATTATTTTATTTCGGACCCATAAGTAGTCCATTTGGTTAGTATACACACGACTTAAAAACTAGTGTTAGTACTTACATCTGCTAGAAAAACAACACAAACTATTAATTACTACGCCACAGTGGCATGTAGGCATATCCAATGTCCCAGTATGGGGCTGTCCCACCTATCAGCTACAGTTTTCAGGATGCTATTGGGGCTGGCGCGAACCCTGCGCATAATGGAAGCGCAACGCTTGCGCATGATGGCGTCAGAGCCTATTCTCGCCTCTGCGAACATGGCGGAAGCACTGCAGTAGCGCGGCAACCCCACCATCACCCTGAACGCATTATTGTATTGTACGCGCAGGGCGCTGTATGCCCTCTGCGTGTAGTTGACCCACAGACTGCATGTATAGAACGATTGATAGTAGCTGTAAATAGTGTAGCCTTTAGTTCAGTCGTGCATTTCGCAAATAGGTCTATTACATGGGTCTTAAACATAACTGGCGAAATGTGGGTGTACTGTAGGTACACCTCTGCCCAACCCTTCGTGGAATACAGGCGTGATTGTTATGTTTGTAAATTAGAAGTGGGTTCAATAAACAATTTAATTTAATTCAGGTATAAGTTTTTTTGACAGTAATAGAAATCTGTTTTCAGCATCTAAATATTTGCCTACTACCCGCATCAGCTTTGTACGTAAAAAGGACGTAGATGACCAACTTTTTTATACAGCGTGCTCGACGACCGATAGCAAAAGTTGTGTTTTACACTGTTTTGTTTGCATTAGGTATGTGAATACAAGTTTCAGTGATAAAAACTTGTTACGTTTTAAAGTGATAATAATGAGCCTGTAGTACCCACCACACCGCACCACTCACCACACCGCACATCACATCAGATCACGTCATACCACACTACATCTTACGAGTACACACACGCCACACCTACTAGAGAGCACATCACGTTCACATGGTACATACTCAAGATGCTAGATTTAAAAATAAGAACACACTGTAATATATGTAACATATAAATCTAAGATATGGAGGAGCGGAGTCTCCTAACACAGGCATTGTTTGCCTAAAAGGAGGCTCCAAACACAATTCACTGATATGAAGCATTTTGTTTAAATAAATATATTTTTCATTTTTTTCATTTCATATGACGGAGCCGCTCTTCTAGGAAGCCGGAGCTTAATATTATCGAGGATTATTTCAAAACTACGCCAATCCATTTTGCCTCCCCTCTTCAGTAAAACATAACCTCAAACCACACACAAATTTACGTCATCGTATCAATTCACACGAAGATACATAAAGACTTTATTGTCTATAAAAGGTCCCTTTTTGCAGCAGAGATCGATCGGCTCATAGATTCTAAGGGCTGGGGGTCACCATCCATCACTGCCTGACCGGGACCGTCCTATTTTACAGTATTGCTGGCTGAACGCGACGATTTGTAAAAAATTGGACGGTTTGATATTTTAAATGCGCTATATGTTTTTGGGTTCGTATAAAGGTCCAAACTATAAATTGGTGTTGGTGTGTTGGTTAACTTTTTGTTTTTTTTGTTTGGGAAATCATCAAATGACTTCTTCCGCTCTGGGTGGAGCGGGAGGGCGTGTCAGACTCTTACTGACTAAAACCCACACGTGTTCTTTCTGTTGCCTGTGCAATGCCAGGGGGCCACGGTATCCCTTTCGGACTTTCCCGCAACCCCGGCAGGCATCGGTCCCATCGGACCCCTTCACTTGCTGACATCTCTTTGAGGCGCGCGTGGAACACAACGCGCCGTCAACCCGTTGGTTACAAGCCTTTAAATTGGAATAGTTTTTTTTATTAAACTTCACATAACAACAATAAGGGACTTTTCCACTTCAGAAACAGAAGGATTGAGCATTCGCAAGGTTGATCACTGCGTTTTTGTGAATATTTTATTAACAATCATCTACAAGGTAAAAAAACATTTTTTTGCAAACTGTACCGTGTGACATCAAATGAAAGATCTTATTGTGAGGATCTCAATTTTATTTATCCTAATTAGAAAATTAGCTTTTAACCTTATCTCCGAAAAAACTGAGCAAAATTTTGAAAAAAATACAGAGAATGGTTCTTTACCTACTCATAGGTATATAACAGGAAACCTATAAGAAGTCTATGGTCTTAAAATAACATGGTATATGACTCAATATTGAGCGTACTAACTTACATTATCAGTCGGAATGTATGGGAGAACATGTTTTTCAACTACGATGTTAAGTTTGTTCTTGGGATAAATTCATCCCATTTACGGAACCCTTCATTGTGCGTAGTTCGACACGCACTTGGCCGGTTTTTAATTTTTTTCGTGGCAATTACTTTAAGTTTTCTGTATAAACTTATCGAACTCCCATAACACGATTTCATTCAAATTTAAATTAATTTATTTGCAAATATGGGTAAATAATGTGCAGATGTTTTACATTCATGTAATAATATTGTATATCACAGTCTTAGTATCACCATATTTTACCTTTCGGCATGCAAAGTACGTAAAAAGAAAACACAAAATAAATAAACAGAACAAAATTAAGAATGAGATCAGTCTAACTAGTAAAAATTAACCTATAGTTTATCCAGCAAATATTCAGATACACTGTATTATGCTTTATTTATCAACAAACGTTTTAGTTGTTTTTTTAACTTATCAGGCGATGATGCCTCCATTAAATATTTAGGTAAGTAATTGTATACACGGGGAGCCATGCACAATATACTGTTATTTAAAAGACTTGTTTTATTATTAGGACAACAGATTTTATTAATGTGTCGTTTACTTTTATATTTTTCAAAGGAAGTAATGTTTGATCTTACAAAATGAATAATTTCATAAATGTATATGCATGGTGCTTATCCTTAATTAATTTAATCTCGTTTTTTAAATAAATGAGACAAAGTATTAATTCATACGAATCACGTGGAATGTTTTTAGGAAATAAAATCACTGTTTTATGTCCGTTATGGATTGACAGACTTATTTGTAAAAACATTAACGTATGGGTGTCTCACGGCAGAGTTAGGATTTTAAATTTGAATATTTAAAAAAAAAGGTTGCAAGTAAGCGCGGGGGGAGGAGCGCAGTAGCTTCGTCGTTCGTGCGGATTCGTTAGTCACGATGTCGCAGTGGCCGGGTGAGCACCGCGCGTTCGCTATCGAAGCGTTTTTGAAAGGTGGAGAATCGTACGTTGTGGCTCGGAGACAGTTTTGTTCTCACTACAATATCAGACGTTTACGCGATGGACCAAGTGAAAATTTGATTCGTAAATGGATTATCAAGTTTCGAGCTACCGATTCCGCTATAAATCAACCGCGTCCGGGCCCAAGCAGAACTTCAAGAACGGAAGAAACAATAAACGAAGTGGCAGCTAGCGTTCGTCGCAATCCACGATTTTCAATACGCAAAAGAGCGGCGGCTTTAAACGTCACCAAATCAACCGTAGAGCGGGTTTTAAAACGTGATTTGAAATTCCATCCCTATAAAATACAGATAGTGCAGGAAATAAATGAAAATTACTACAATTTACGTAAAAGTTTTTGCCAGACTATCATTGAGAGATTTCGCACTTTGAATACTGTGTTTTGGAGTGACGAAGCACATTTTCATTTAAATGGATATGTTAACAAACCAAATTGTCGCTTTTGGTCAGTTGGCAATCCCAGACAAAAACATCAAAGACCGCTGCATAGCCCAAAAGTGACAGTGTGGTGTGCTCTTTCGGTCAATGGAATAAACGGGCCGTATTTTTTTTTAAATGCGGCAGGTGCTACGGTAGCTGTTTCTGGTGAGGTGTATCGGCAGATGATATCCAATTATTTTATACCCCAACTTCAAGAGCATCCAGCCTACAGCTCAAGAACGTGGTTTCAGCAGGATGGAGCCACTTGCCACACTGAAAGAGCCACTATGGACCAACTTCGTGAATTGTTTCCTCAAAAATTGATATCCCGCTTTGGTATCGCGTGGCGTCCGCGATCACCAGATTTGACTCCCATGGACTTTTTCCTATGGGGGTACCTTAAGAGCAAAGTTTACGTCAATACTCCGAGGAATATCGCTGAGCTAAAACAAAATATCCAACGAGAAATACGCGACATCGAGCCGGCTATGCTTAGGCGCGTTATGCAAAATGCGATGAATCGATTCCGTGAGTGCGTGCTACGAAATGGAAGACATCTGTAAGATGTAATCTTTAAAAAATAAAATCCGCATTATAGTTGAATAATTTTCAATAAAAATGTTTTCAAAAAAATATGCAAATTGACTTTTATTTCATTTCAAAATCCTAACTCTGCCGTGAGACACCCTGTATAATGTAAAAGCCATCTGGTTAAATTAGCCAGACAATTGGATGCCTAGGCCGATAGTTCATTGAACTAGAATCATTCAACGATTATCATCTTGGCGTATTGAAAGTCAGCCCTTTGAAAATGACTGACCAAGACTCAGCCAAGTGATTCAAATGCTGAAATAATTTCTGCGAGCAACTTAGAAATAGCGCTCGCTCGGCTCGCGCGCGTTTGGTCACAGTTCTAACCTAACCTATTTCACCCAGTTTAACTAAATGACTACACGACATTCAGCCATCTCGTTAAACGTTGCACTCAATGACTACGCTAGTTATCCTTCAGCTATTTAATTGGATGCCAGCGTTTAATGAACGGTCTAGGCGTCCAATTAGCTGGCAAATTTAACCAGATGGCTGCGGTGTATACATAAAGTAGGTTACTTGTAGTGGGGTGATAGCCTATTCAGCAAATGTATACCAGTAATCGGCGAATAAGCAAATTGTAAGAATTAATGAACGAATCAAATAGCACTAACACTCAATAGCACTTGTGTGGCGGTGCACGTACGGTTCCATAAAAAAAAAACATTATTATTCAACATAATATGTAAATATAGAGTCACTTTATTTTATTTTTGCACGACAAAAAGCACGATAACGTAAACATAAACCGTTATTATAATCAATCAAAGCAATTTTCCAAATAAACTTAATTTTACAAACAGCCTTTTTCCTTAAAATATGATAAAACTATATCAAAATGAAACTACCCATAATCTAGACTGTAATAAATTTTCAGTCTATCTGATGTTACGTCTAAATGGTCCTTGGCCTGAAATCTCTACATAGATCTAGATAAACGAAGCGACTGCGTGAGTTGTTGTCATGAAAATGTCTGTGATGTCACAGATTAATACTGTGATCTATTCCCAAGATAATAGATCCAACGCATATCTCGACCTTATCGCTTCTCATGGTATGCTTCCTGCTCACACGATTCCTACTCATAGTCGCACGTGCTTAGATCATATAATGTTAAAGACAAGGTTATCAGCGTTCTGTTATGTTGCTCAAACTTCAGTTACAGACCACCATAGCGTTGTACTATTTTTAGACCGTACACTTATCAAACACCAAGGCTCCAATATTATTAAACGAATAGACGACGCAGGACTTGAAACGTACGTAAAAAACATAGATTTCGAAAAGATTTTCAGTATGACTGATGTTAACGAGGCAACCAATTTTTTTATACACTCCCTAGGTCAAGCTATAAATGATAACACAAAACTAATCAAGACTTCTAGACGTAAAATAATTTTGAAGCCTTGGATAACACCTGGACTATTAAAATGCATGCGAAATCGTGATCAATTACATATTAAAACCATAAAAAATCCAGATAATAAGATAGCACTTTGCACTTACAAAAGATACAGAAATTTTTGCAACGATATATTAAAGAAAGTAAAACAAAGTTATGAGCAAGATCTGATTAAAAAAGCAGGGAAAAACAACAAAAAACTTTGGGAAGCAATTAAAAATATAACCTATACTAATAAAGCCAAACAAAAATCCACACAGCTTATTTCAATAGACAATCCCATTGAATCAATAAATAGAGTAAATTCATTTTTTGCAAACGTAGGTAAAACATTGTCAGAAAAATTACTCCCACAAAATACACATTTTCCTAATATAGAACCCGATATTCAATCAAAAAATTCTTCTCTAAATTCCTTTGTTCTTCTTCCTACTGATGAAGATGAAATACGGTCCTTAATTATTAATCTAAAAAACGAATGTGCAGTTGGCGTTGATAATATATCTGGATCGTTTTTAAAACGATTTGCTGATATTGTTGTTCCTCCTCTTACATACATATGCAACCTCTCTTTCTCAGCTGGAATATTTCCGCATGCCTTTAAAAAATCCAAAATTATACCCATATTCAAAGCCGGAGACAGATACTGTGTCAATAATTATAGACCAATATCCATACTACCAACGTTGTCAAAAATTTTAGAACGATTAATGAATACCAGACTTACTAAATTCCTTGAACAAAATTGTCTTTTATCTCCATCACAGTTTGGCTTTCGATCTGGCAGGTCAACTGCTGAAGCTGTCCACGAACTAACAGATCACATAGTTAACAAACTAGATAATAAAAAAAAGACATTAGCCATTTACCTAGATTTAGCTAAAGCATTCGACACAGTATCTGTTCCTATTTTGGTAAAAAAATTAGAGAATATGGGAATTAGAGGTCTACCACTTCAACTATTCATAGACTATTTATCCGACAGAACACAAACTACTAAAGTAGATAATTGGATTAGCAACGAACTTCCCATTCAGTACGGCATTCCACAAGGTAGCATTCTCGGTCCAACATTATTCTTAGTTTATATAAACGAGTTATGTGACATACATCTACAAAACGGTAAAATCATCACTTTCGCCGATGATACTGCCTTGATATTCGATGCTAACTCGTGGGATGAGGTTAAAAATTATGCTCAACAAGGTCTTGATACGGTGTACAAATGGTTATATTCCAATTTGCTTACCCTCAACGTCGATAAGACAAAATACATGACTTATTCCCTTAGACACCAGGATCAACCAAACTTCAACTTGAAAGCCCACTCATGTAGTTTCATCAACCATTGTTCTTGTCCTGTATTAGTTAAAACGAATTCTATCAAATATCTTGGCATAATCATAGATTACCGTCTCAGCTTCCAACAACACATTGAAACCCTAGTTAAAAGAATCCGAAAACTAATCTTCATATTTAAAAATCTAAGACATATATCTGATACATTAGTTATTAAATCAGTTTACTTTGCACTATGCCAGTCTTTGCTAGTATATTGCATTACCACTTGGGGTGGTACCTCTAAAAGTTATTTGATACATTTAGAGAGAGCCCAAAGAGCTATATTAAAAGTTAGTTGCTTTTTCCCAATCCTCTATCCAACTTTTGAGCTTTACCAACACTGCCAAGTGTTAACGGTACGACAGTTGTTCATTCTCATGACAGTACTAAAAAAACACACTGAACTCCCCTTAGATCACGATTTACCTACACAAAATAGACGATCAACAAATGTTTGTTCTATCATCCGTTATAACACTAGTTTCTCCCAAAAGTTTTTCTGTTTTCTTGGCACTTTTCTTTTGGCACTTTTCTTTATAATTCAGTTAATAAAAAAATATCTATCTATACTCATACAAAAGCTATTTGTAAAAGAAAATTACGCTCTTGGCTATTAAATCTGGACTATATTTCCACGGAAAACTTATTAAAACCAATGTCTTAACACCCACACATTTACACACACACCAACACAATACAATCATTCAATACACACAGCAATTCCCCATTCCCATTTTTCATTTTGTGATAAGCTCATTATTATTTTATTTTCTTATTCAGATACCTAAGTATGTATTACTGAATAATAATATAGTTACGTAATGTACCTACATAATAGGTAGGTATCTATATTTCTCTTAATTTTATGTTTACTTGCTTTTCTTTGATTTTGTTTTAATTTTGTTAGGTCTTTCAAACTTTTGTAATACCATTAATATCTTGACTACTGTTTTGTTAATTAACATGTCCTATCTAAGAGAGCCGGGTGATCTGTAACTCAGGATCCTCCTACCTCAGACACCTTTCTCTATTTAAGACTGTGCTTTTTATTAACCAGTGCCTGTAATACGATGTTGAGATAAATAAAGATTTATGATTATATGATTATTATGATTATTATGATTACTGTAAAGATGGTTCACTCCGCAAAATCATGTAAGTAAAAAACGTCTCTTGCTATGACACAATATCGTGCAATTCAGGTCGCACAGCGCTAATTACCTATAGTTATATTCACCTAGAAGTGGCGTCTCTTTCTATAGCGTAACTCTTATATCTACTACTAACTTTGATACGCTCTCTGAATTGGCCCGACAAGACGAGCTCACCGCGTACTCGTTGCTTCATACCGTTTTTTTTTTTTTTTTTTTTTTGGGTGGAAATCATCAAATGACTTCTCCCGCTCTGGGTGGAGCGGGAGGGCGTGTCAGACTCTTACTGACTAAAACCCACCCGTGTTCCTTCTGTTGCCTGTGCAATGCCAGGGGCTTCATACCTAAAATGCGGAGTGCGCCTTCTGTAATATTATTCTGTGGTGATGTCATGTTCAACTTGTATTCCCGAGAGTTAGTAAAGGTATAGTTGATATTGTATTTTTGAAGTGAAAACTTCTTTAGGCGCACTTTGCTTCTGAACAGTGAACGGAACTGAAATGCTGGTCGGACCGGTAATGCTGAACCGCGAATACTCGGCTCCAGTAGTAAGTTTTCACTTCTATCGTGTGGTCATATTCAAACACCCTCTGTTTTGATGGAATGTTTTCATTTTAAACTAGCTAGCACGTGGATCCTAATTCTTTTTTCTAAAATAAAAGTAGCCTAAGTTACTCCTTATAATATCAGCTATCTGCCAGTATAAAATTCCTGTCAAAATCGGTCTAGCCGTTTCGGAGATTTGCCGGAACAAACACACCAGACACAAAACAAAAAAAAAATGTTGGTTATCCATTTAGGAAAAAGCTGTTAATTTGACATTACAAACGGACACTTCAATTTTATATATCTCTTGGTTGACAGGCAGAGAATGCCTAAAGCATTAAGTCCTCCTTCGTACCTTATTATCTCCGAGTAGTTTACATAAATAACGACCATTTTCCTAAAAGTTAGGTTATTATCTAGGTTTATGAAAATTAAACATTTTTGGGTTACATAATGGACAAAGACTGTTATAAACGATTTTCCCGATAGTTATCTTTGACCCACTTCAACTTAATTTACTTGGAGTGTCCGGTAAGGTTAAAACTTCCGATAGGAAGTACCTACACGCCCTAGGTACAAGGTTAACTCTTTTTAATTCTAGTATCTACCTAGCTGCCTCGTTGGTCTAGTGGTCGCAAGCGCTACTGCTGAGCATGAGGTCTGGGGTTCGATTCCCGGGTCGGGGAAAGTGTTATTGGGTTTTTCTATCTGGAATTTCTCAGTAGCAGCCCGGAGTCTGGATTTGTGCCCGGATGATGGCAATAGGCTCGCCCCCTATTATATGGGACTTAAACATAACTGGCGAACGTGGGTGTACTGTAGTTACACCTCTGCCAAACGCGTCGGGAAAAAAAACAGGCGTGATGTTATGTTTTGGTGTGGTTGTGGTAACTCTTTAAAAAAAAAAACTGAACCTAATTCACTGGTAATGAATTAGGTTCATTTCATTGCTTCACGTTCAGGGTTTGATCCCCATTTAGACTCCATTCTCATTACAGTATTTTATCTCAGGAAGCGACGCGCAATTTACTTATTGTATCCAAGTGAAAAAACACGCTGTGAATGCGTACTCAAACCTCAATTGATCCAGTATCCAGTAAACAGGATCGATTGACATCAAACAAGTTTTTTGGAAAACTGTCTCTTTTCCTGCTGACTGTCATATTTTTTTCAAAATCTGTGAATGCAGATCAACCTGTCTCAAAAAGTTAAGGACAGTCTCCGAAGACCGTTTTCCTGTAGCTCCAACCGTTAAGATAGCTGTCCTTACTGCCCCATTTCAAAAATCCACCCTATAAATGAATAATAACTAATACTTTATTTGGCAAAATGTAGGAGTACAAAGTAAGATATTATTATAGATGTGGCCCATTTACATTTTACCATTACATGTGGTCTGCTAATATTTAAGTAATTACTGAATACATTAAATTATTAAAAATATCATAAAATTCCATCACTTATCACACTTATCACTATACATTACAAAGTGAGACTTAAACACGAGCAGTGAAATATGTTTGGCTAATACACTTTTGGTTACCATTCCAGCGAACACAGAATGATGTTATGTTATTTACGGTATACCTTACCGTGGAAGCTGCGAGACGCAAAACGTCATAAGTGGGCCCAAGCACCGTGCGTTGACAGATGCCGCGATAAGGATAAACAATGGGCACAAAAAATGGTCTCCTGCTGTTTATATTGGGTCTCGGCGCACAATGTAAACTTTGTTGTGTTGTTGAATACATAGAGCATCATATTACGTATAAACAATGCTCGTAGGACGAGAATCGTATTTGTAAAAAAAATGTTATTATCAGATAAGGCGGGAAAAACCTGTTTATTCCTGTTTTGTTTGGCTATTTCTGAGAAAACTACTGTTTCAATTTACAGGAAACTTTGCAAGTTACATAATGAATAGATAAGTAATTTAACAAAAGCGTTTGTTTGAGAGTCCTACGTAACATTTTCAAATGATTGAAACTCAAATTTCATAGCGCGCGGAGCCATTTTTGTGAGTTTGCGTACTATTACGCGTAACTTTTATTTCTGATAAAACTACTGTTTCAATTTACAGGAAACTTTGCAAGTTACATAATGAATAGATAAGTAATTTAACAAAAGCGTTTGGTTGAGAGTCCTACGTAACATTTTCAAATGATTGAAACTCAAACTTCATAGCGCGCGGAGCCATTTTGTACTATTACGCGTAACTTTGAAAATTCACATCCGAGTTACAGTGACTTATTTCATATAACTTTTTTTATTAGGATACTATTTATACCTTTATTGACGGATATCTACCCCTAACTCGTAATAATATACCATTATAATTGTATCGATCGACATTTTACGTAACTGTACTGAGCGTCACCATGGCGAACGTCACAGTGAAGAATGTGTCACTTTCAACTTTTTTTTGAGTGTTCCCTGTTAATTTTTTCGGTAGTGAAGCATTCAGTGTACTAGAATATCATTCTCCCCATAGACAAAAATTGCCACAAACGATATAAACCCTTATTTCCATGTACAATTAGAGATTTTTACCGCGTGAACCAGGTGGAACGATATCGTTCCAGCGCGGCTCACAATGCTCACATCCGAGTTACAGTGACTTATTTCATTTTTTTTTTTTACTAGGATACTATTTATACATTTATTGACGGATATCTACCACTAACTCGTTATTAAATACCATTATAATTGTATCGATCGACATTTATCGTCACTGTACTGAGCGTCACCATGGCGAACGTCACAGTGACGCATGCGTCACTTTCAACTTTTTTTTTTTGTGTTCCCTGTTAATTTTTGTTGGAAGTGAAGCATTCAGTGTACTAGAATATCATTTTCCCCATAGACTAAAATTGCCACAAACGATATAAACCCTTATTTCCATGTACAATTAGAGATTTTTACCGCGTGAACCAGGTGGAACGATATCGTTCCAGCGCGGCTTGACGGCGCGGGACAGGTGGATCAAGGTTGATCCGCTCGCAGCTTTACAGGTTTCGATAGAAGTCCCCACCCTAACTCGAAGGTTAGGTTAGATTCTTTAATGTTCACTAATTATGCGCTATACATTCAGTAGGTAAAACCTGGCTGGCTTGGCACTGAAATTACCGTATTGCAGAATAGGAAAAATTACCTACGTTGGTTAAGTAAAGAATGGGTTGAATTTTGCAGTCGTTGTGGGTAGTCAGAAGTCCGAAAGTGTGACAACCAGCCTTACCAAGGGGTATCTTTTTACCCAGTAACTTGTTTGTGGAGGTTCAGATAAGTCAAAGTCAATAATTTATTTTAATTAGGCACAAAAAAGGCACTTTTGAACGTCAACATAAAAAAAAAAAAAGATTCTAGACGCCCATTCCAAAAGGTAGTTTTCGTATGGAGAAGAATGGGCAAGAAATTCCACCGTTACTCTTTTAAAATATTTTCACAATGAATGACATAAATTAACTATGTGATAGATGCATGGTGCTCACATATTTACAAACATTGTAAAATTATACGATATTCCTAAGCAGTCCCTACATGTAAAATACTGGAATTCAGCTGCATCCGGTTAGACTGGAAGCCAATCCCAACATTGTTGGGACAAGACTAGGCAGAAGTTGAACTGTGGGAGGTGGTTTATTCATATATAAAGCTCTGGAAATTACAGAGTAAAAATAAACTGAGCGGTTTGCAGGATTCTGTTCCGAGATATAATTGGTTTTTAAATGCGCTCCGCCAAATGTAATTAAAAAGGTATTTACCAATATTTCACCCATGCCATACATTAAATTTCAAGATAATTAACTAAAATGTTTGCACACATTCCTGCTTTTTTTAACAACGGCTTACACTTTTTTTGTTTTAGTATTGCGGATAATGTTGTACTTATCTGTTAAATAAATGTATTTCCTTTCTTTATCTTAGCTAACAACTCAAAAAAACTGAATGAACATTTCAATCAAGCAGCGTGGCAACACTGCCAGCCTTTTAGGCACTTTTCCCACTGAGAGCGATGCGGACGAATTTTTTGATGCCTAATGAGCTTCCGTTTTTTTTTTGTTTATAAACTTGGATAAACTTAGTGTTAGATTGTATTTAAGATTTGTCAAAATAAAACCATTTCAAATATAAATATAATTTTGTCCCACTCAAAACATGGTTAACTCACAAAGATCCCTATTACCCCGACACAGCCCGGATTCCCTTACAATTACCAAAACAATTTACAATGGCGGCCGTACCATTTGTTCGCTGCCCAATTTTCCCAAGGATTCAATGTACGTGCAGATTTATTTGATAAAAAGTTATGAACTGTCTGAGAATTTTTCTTGAGGCATTTTTTATGAGTTTATATTTGTCAGGGGTTTAGAACACGAGGGCATTTTTAGTATAAGACGCGCTTGGCCAAACTCAATTATTACTTTCGAAAGTACTAACAGTGGACTTGCTAATTACAAGCATTAGCAAGACCGATTCGAATTGGAAAGCACGTTAAACCGTTGGGCCGGCTGTCATTCGTGGATCTTTGACAGTCGCTTCGAGTCGCTAGAAGCCTGAAAGTCTTACAACCACTCTTACCAAAGGGCTATCGTGTTATTCAGTAACTGGGTTGTGGAGGTCAGATAGGCAATCGTTCCATGTAAAATACTGGTATGCAGCTGCATCTGGTTAGACTTGAAGCGGACCCCAACATAAGTAGTTGGAAAACTCTAGGCAGATTGTGGCTGAGTATCAGACAAACAAAAGATGTGCGAATCTTTTATCTTTTTTATTCTAATTTTGGTTTTATGGCAGTTCTTTCACAAAGCCTATTCGTCGATTAAGTACAGCTATAAAAATTATATCAACGTTTATTAGGGTCGTTAAAAAAGTCGAGTTGGGCCTGGTGGCGGAATTGACAGATTAATTTTTAATTCGAATTTAAAATTTATTGTGTTGCATTTTTTAGGACCGTCAGCGGAACTGTGGCATGAAAAAGGTTTCGCACCGAATGCTGCCTTATTTTAAGAGCCCGCAACAATAAGGGTTTTGTGTTCAATAAGTTTAGGGTGGGCGTTTTGAGAGCACATTTTATTAATAAGGTATTTTAACGATAAAAATATCTGAGCTATATTTGGGTAGATAAGTTTTGATAATAATTTGGAACGTTAAAATTATATTTTTGTATTAAACTACATAACATAACATCACGCCTTGTTTCCCCGAAGGGTTGGGCAGAGGTGTCACCCACATTTCGCCAGTTATGTTTGAGTCCCATGTAATAGGGAGCGAGCCTATTGCCATCGGGCACAAATCCAGACTCCGGGCTGCTACTGAGAAATTCCAGAAAGAAAAACCCAATGACACTTTGCCCGACCTGTGAATCGAACCCAGGACCTCATGTTCAGCAGTAGCGCTTGCGACCACTAGACCAACGAGGCAGTCCGTGGCAGTCGAGGTGTATTAATCTAGATATCAGTAATAATCGAACGCGGAAGTATTCAGTGTATAGGGAAGAATTCATAGGTTAAAAACTATGAAAACCCTAAGTGCAATATTTGGCACTAGGCCAGAAGATCAGCTTACTGCCTTTCCCCAACTAAGTTGGGGTCTGCTTCCAGTCTAGCCGGATGCAGCTGAATACCAGTATTTTACATGCAGTGACTGCCTATCTGACCTCCACAACCCAGTTACTGGGTAATACGCTACCCCTCGGTAAGACTGGTTGTCAGCCTTTCGGGCTTCTGATGACTCGTAACGACTGTCAAAGATTGAAACTGAAGAATGACAACTGGGCCCAATGGCTTAACGTGGTTTCCGAGTTTCCGAAGCACGGAGAGTCTCGGTATGTAAAGATGGTCACCCACCCACGGACCAACCCCGGCAAGCGTAGCTTGACCTTATCCATCGAACCGTGCGGCTGTTATTACTTAGCCACTAGCCCCTCTAACAGGCAAAAAAATGCTGGCAAAATTAGAAATTTGGTCACGTATACACGAGAAAAACAGAAACACAAATTAGTAAAAAAAAAAAAACTGAAAAATAATAAGGTAACTGGCTTAGAAATAACAGCTTTACATACAGTATTTCTGCAGTATTTTTAACCTAAATCTTGTCCTAATTCCACCAAATGCTACGTTTAACACGGAGTAAATTCCAGTAAACGGTTGCCGCGTTGAAGGCACACATGGTGCTCAAGAGAGTCGTATACAAATTAGAACAACCTACTTTAGTTAAATGGAAGGGGAGTTACGTCACGTATCGTATTTGATGGAGACATTTTTGAATGTGTAGAACCTTTTTACAATTTACGTACGATAACCTGTATTGCTAGAAGGGTTAGGCAGACGCGTACCTTCAGACACCCACATTTCGCCAGTTAAGTCTCATGTAAAAGGGGGCGAGACTATTGTTATCAACCGCACAAGTCCAGACTCCGGGCTGCTACTGAGAAATTCCTAATGGAAAAATCGAATAATACAACATAGAACTAGGAATCGAACCCAGGAACTTATGCTCAGCAGTAGCGCTTGCGAACAGTAGACATTTTTACTTTTTTTTTTAAGAACATGTATATTTTTATTATTTTTACAAACAAAATATAGGTCTTTGTTGTGATAATTGGCGTTCCAATTAAAAACAATGGTTGCGTCTATTCGTGGAACAGTCTGTATAATATCTTTTGTTTTTTTTTTACACGGAGACTAATTGTGTTAATTTTTTTGAGCGTAAGTAATTGGATATTTTTGTACTGTTTGTTTTCGGAGCGCAAAAATAACTTCTTATTGTTTCTATTAGAAGAGTACCTACCTACATATGGTTTGTCCCAAAAGTATCTTATAGAAATTTAAAAATATGGATTCGAAAATGTACCTGTGGATGCCAATATGTCATGCAACTTAAAAAATTAATGCTTCGATTTGATTATTTGAATATTAAGAACTGAAATAATCAAATCAACACACTTTTTTTTAATAACCTTAATAATCAGCTTAAATATTTTTATCATTTGACAATTGTGGTTTATTTGACAATTGGGCTTAAAACCCTTAATTTTCTTCCATGATTATTCAATTAGAATTTAATAATTTTATTCAAACTAAAATTCTTGGAAAAAGTGGTGAGATCTAATATTGAAACCTTTAAATACAGATGAAAGTGTAATTCCTTTTAGTAAAATTCAACCTGAACATGATTTGTTAACACTTTCATCACATAATTTTGGAGCAGACCATACACATTGATGTCAGGGGCGTTCAAGTGCTATCTTAAAAACCTATTTCCTTCGAACAGCGTATAGAGCAGAATAGAGTGCCACTTCACAGGTGGCGAAGTGGACACAAATTGAGATATCTTTTGTGACATAATATACTTTCCATTTCATGTTATTTACTGCGGTCGTGTATTACTTTATATTTACAAAGTTGGTTTCTGTAAAAATTGAGTTTATTTATATAAATTAATACAAAGGAATTGTAGGATGAAGTACTTATAATTATTTATTATAACGATAAAAATGTATATACAGAAATTATCGTTGCCATCAAGCCACACATTAATTAGAAACAAAAGGCAATATACCTACCTAAACATCCTGTAGATTGGATATATAATTATACAAATCACCATCTTATAAACATGCATTCGTGTATCAAGCGAACATTAACAGATTTGTTTAAGTCTACCCACAAATTAATTATTTTAGAATTGTCTAGTTTTGTAATACGTCCAAAAATATTGACTCATCTTTAGTTTTTAATATTCTCATGTAGGTGAATTATTGTATTCTCATGAGAATAAAGTTATCTCAATCATAAACACTTTCTCTTCTCCGAAAAAAATATTACCTCAAAGAATTCCCTGATCTCGCATTGTATAGGATTTCCGTACAATGATAGGTCAGCTTATACTGGAAATGTATAGCTTGATGTGGAGCCGTGAGTACCTATACCTCGTTACATAGCACACTTTTAGGAAACATCATCATCTGCCCAGCCTATTCTCAACTATGTTCTACTATTCGCAGCTGAATACCAGTATTTTACATGGAGCGACTGCATATCTGACCTCCACAACCCAGTTACTACATACAGACTTTTTGGCTTCTGACTAAACGTAATAACTGTCAAAGATCTACAAATTAATGACAGCCGGGACTAATGACTTAACGTGCTTTCCTAGGCACGGAGGGGTCTTGATATGTAACGGATGGTCACCCATCCACGCACCGACCGTGGTAAACGTAGCTAAACCTGCAATTGATACGACCCCTCCTTCTGTGATTGATATATTGAATATCTATACAAATTAATTTATAAACTTTTTGAAGTGAAAACTTCTTTAGCGACGTGGCGTGGTGCACTCTTTTGTGATGGATAAAAAATGTTAAACTCGCGTCAGGACACGTGACCTGATCATAATTCGTAAGACGGAGGGAGAGTAGACCGGTGCAAAATTATTCCTTATCCATTCCAACATATCAAAAACCGGCCAAATGCGTGTCGGACCACGCACAATGAAGGGTTCCGTAGTTGGAATTATTTTTTATCGTAAGAACAAACTTAACTTTGTAATTGAAAAACATGTTCTCCCATACGGAATATATGGGGGAACATGTTTTTGCAACCGCAAATTTAAGTTGGTCGATTATTACTCGTAAACTTGTAAAGCCCACTTATGTGTGATAGTTTTCCTTTAAACTTCGTTATATATAAGTACTAATGTTGTGACATTTGAATTTCTAACTACAACCGTTTAGTTGGTAGAGTACCAATTTTCGTTAGAGTCAAATGTCCCCCCCGGACATTTGACTCTAACGAAAATTGGTACTTTAAAGCTTGATAAGTCAAGAACGGTTTACTTAATCAAAAACGGTCTTCACAGACACCTAATATTTTTGAAAGACCTATCCAACGATATCCCACACTATGGGAAGGACGAAAAAAAAAAAACATCCCCACTTTACATGTAGGGGAGGACCCTAAATAATTGTTTTTTTCAAAATTTTATTTTACCACCTTTTTGGCGTCATTAACTTGTATACTCATGCCAAATTACAAATTTCTAGTACCAATAGTTTTTGAGCTAAGCCGCGGACAGACAGACAGACGGACATGGCGAAACTATACGGGTTCCTTGTTGACTACGGATTTTTTTTTCCTGTTCTCTGAAAAAATATTTCCCCAAAGTGTCTCTACCGAGTTATATAGAACACTTACAGGTAACATTGGCGAAACATTCAGTTAAAATGGTTCACAGCGCCGAATTGTGGCAGCGATAAAGAGATTATGATCCCGCACATGTTGTAAAAGTTTAGGATTACCGCCATTTTGTGTGAAAAGTTACACAAGACCGCTACCCACACAAGATAGTAAAGGTAACAGGCGATAAAGTTGTTATTTTTGGTCTAGACTTATCTGAAATATATTTAATTTTTAAATTATGGTGGACTTTGTTTCCCTTCTTGCGACCTAATACTGGCCAAGCAGTTTAATGACCGTTGCAGCTAATCTTCTAACCTAAAGTATTATGTCCATTACAAAAACACTATATTAAATTACTGACAGTTTGGTAATCACCCTTTTGGTTGTTATTTTTTTTAAATTGATGTGTAACATCTTTCGTCTCGTTTTCTGCAATCTGTGGGAGTGATTTCGTGAAAAGGGACGAAGTGTGTAACAAGAAGCCTGGGAAGCTTTGGCAGTCAGATGGAATCAATCCATTTTCCGAGAGGTTGGTACTGTCATCCAATATGTCAGATGTTACACATCCTAAGGTCGCTTGATGTGTAACATATGTGTACTCACTGTTGAGGATCGTGTCTCGAGTCAAGAATTACACTATGTCGTACAATGTTATGCAAACTATGCGGGTACCTGCTCCGCCTGAATAACAGGAAAGAATATTCCTTTCAAGGCTGTTTTTTCACAAAGACCATTTAAAACCGACTTAATTCCAAATGAAACGTTTTTATCATGCTAATTCTATGCTCCAGGTCAGCCAGAGAACTCCAATTAATATTCCATTCAATTTCATACTATACATTATTTAATTTTACTAAACTCGGCTAGAGGGCCTCACAGCTAATTGATAACAGCTACACTGGTCGATCAAAGGTTAGGCTACGCTTACCGCGGTTGGGTCGAGGATGGGTGACCATTCATTACATATTAAGTCCCCTCTGTGCCTCGGAAAGCACGTTAAGCCGTTGATCTCGGCTGTTATTCACAGATCTTTGACAGACGTGATAGGTATCAGGAGCCTGACAATCAGTCTTGCCTCGGGGTATCGTGGTACCCAGTAACTGGGTTGTGGAGGTCAGATGGGAGTCTCTCCATGTAAAATACTGGGTATTCAACTGCATCCGTTAGACTGGAAGCCGAACCCGACATAGTTGGGAAAAGGCTAAGCAGATTGATTGACATTATTTAAAACTAAAGTCGTTTCGAAAGTACCTGGATTCTGTAGCGTCAGCAAAAAAGGTGAGTCATTAGGTGACCGCGCATTTTAGCACAGGGAGGCCATTTGGACGAAATGGCGGATTCATTTAAGAATACTTACAATACCTTTTAGAGGTAATGGCTCCAACATGTAGATAAAGTTGAATAATGTTCGGCAATGTTCGACACAATACCTTGTTTGGCATTTTTGTGTTCATTTTTTTTTACAAATTTTTCGCGAACTGGTCCAACTCGCGCTTGATCACTTCTTTTTATTGAATTTATTCGTTTTATAATTTTAATGATAATAAAATGAAAATGAATTTTATTTAATTGGTATTTATATTTTGGGGCCTGGTGCCTAATAAATAAATATACAGACAGGTATGTAAATTAGTTCATCACCACTGCTCTCAAAACGGTGAGGAAACCGGCATGTCCTAGAAACAAAAAATCGGAGACATGTGACATTTACCAGCCCGCACTGGGTCCGCGTGGTAGATTGCGGCCCACTCCCTGCGGCCGAGGGGAAGGGGGGGGGGGTGTCCCAGAGTGGGAATATTATAGGCTGATTATGGTTATAGTACATATAATAAAATAGTAACGAGGATTTTTCGTCCGTTTGTCTGTATGTATGCTCCGGATTGGCACAAAAACTGAGCTGAACGGGAAATTGGGCACACAAATAGTTTATAACATGGATTAACACTGGTACTTTAATCACGGAAGTACTTTCCTGTGGGATATTTTTTGTTATCCACGCGGACGAAGCTGCGGTGAAAAGCTAGTTAGTAAATAAATTTTATATTTCCTAAACTTGCACATAGACGTACCAAATAAATTTTAGACTTCCTCAACTTGCATTTAAACGTACCAAATCAATTTTAGACTTCCTAAACATGCACTTAAAACGTACCAAATAAATTTTAGACTTCCTAAACTTGCATTTAAACGTACCAAATAAATTTTAGACTTCCTAAACATGCACTTAAAACGTACCAAATAAATTTAAGACTTCCTAAACTTGCACTTAAACGTACCAAATATTGTTTTTACCTGATAATACTCGGCAGTCGTAGGTTTCCGAAGAAAGTCAGTTCAAAGATTTACCTGCAACAAAAAAAAAAGGTAAATACTTCACACTTTCTATTTTTATTCTAGAAGGTAATATCAGAAACTAGAACCTATTTGTTTGACTTCGTAAACATAAGGAAGTCGATAGTTTTTGCAACAACAAAAAAAGCCTTACATTCTATGTAATATGTAACATAACATCACGCCTGCTTACCCCCAGGGTTAGCCAGCGGTGCAGTTACCTGTATCCTGTGTTATTAATGAAATTATTATTATTTTACAAAAACTGGATATATCCGATGGAAAACGTAGTAAGTACTTACTAAAAACGCGATCGCCTTCGGCTAGTTAAAAGTAATGTATACTAAATACTAAAAAGGGGAAGTGATTAAATGTCTCGCTGATGGTGGCGAGTGTGTTGAATCATCCGGTTCCCTACAAAATGGTTGAGCTGGATGGTGCTGATCCACGCGTCAGGTTCGTGAACAGACGCCGTCAGTTGAGACTGGTCATCTCTTATCTGCCAATGATTTTTAATCTTATATTTTTAATCGTTTTTATTATATTTTTTTAAATTGTTTATTGAAGCAATAAGAGTAATGTACCCAGGATTTTGTAATTTCTATATTTAAAAGAGTGTCCTTGGAGTTTTTTGCCCGTTCTTCTCCATAGAGATCTACGTTTTGGAATGGGCAACTAGCTTCAACTTTCTGACTAACTGACCGACTCTTTGACAATTCAAAAGTGCCTAAATGGTTCAATTGAAATAAATGCTTTGAGTTTGAGTTTGTTTATATGTATGTAGGTTGGTTTTTAAATTTCAGTACTCTTGATCTGATCCCGAAAATTATTTCACTAATGGGAAACTTACAGTATCACAGGATATACTTTAGGTTAGAACAAGAAACTTCACGTGGTCGAAGACGAGGGCCGAAGCTTGTTTAATAATAAGAAGAAAAAAAAAAACCATAGAAAACACGATACCACTCTATATTATCCCTATACAAAATACGAACTTCATAACGTAACCCTTTATTCTTTAGAAAAAAGGAAAAAAAATACCGTACATTTTTATAGAAGAATGAAACAACGCCTTTTGTGCTGACGGTGCTTGTTTAACAATCCATGTCGACCGAGGGAAAAACTAATGATCTGCCGCGGATTCACTTGTTTCATTTATTTGTTGAATTATGCAGCTACTTCAGATAATATGATGTAAATCTAAGTTCTCAACCACCCTGAAAATTTATCGAATATAGACGCTGTGGCCAAAATCGGCTAGAAGCAAGCTAGAAGGCATCATCATCATGATGTAAGTCTATAATAATATGATTGAACATCAATCATCGGGTAGAAAGCTAGTAGTCATAGATATTTAAAGATAATCTAATTGGGAACTGGGAAAAGTGTTGTGTCAAAAATATAAAGATGTAACAAATACCTAGTGTTCAAACACTGGGTTTTAGTGCTTCACTTTTGTGTGTGTGAAGCACTAAAGGTATGGTGAGACTATAGTAGAAATGCAACCTATAATGTATCTAGTCACTTCTACGGCATCTATGTTATGGGGTTTGGATTCCGCACTCAGTCCGTCAGGTAGACCATTGTGCGTGGGCTATGGCCACAAGAATTGATGAATTGATGAAGAATTGATGTATGGTCAGAAGATAATTAGGTCTCCTGGTATGATTAGAACATCTGTGTATGATATGGGTGACTCGAGGGTTTCTGTTCTAATCTGGGTGACGCCCGTGCATTCAAAAAGCACGTGCGCAACGGTCTCCTCAGCCTCCATGCAAGTCCTCAGCCTCCATGTTTGTTCAGCGAGCAGTGTCCCGTGATGTCCCCGTCAGGCACAGGCCGTTCATGTCCAGGCGTAATAAATGCCCGGTCAGCTTGCTATCCAAGGACGGCATAACTTCCTTCTTCCTTCTATGGAATTAATGGGTAAAGAAAAACCTAGAAGCAGTCTTTGACTTCAAGAAATATTATAGCATCCTTATCTCGTGTGGAGGTCAGATAGGCAGTCGCTCCATGTAAAATACTAGTATTCAGCTACATCCGATTAGACTGGAAGTCGACCCCAACATAATTTTGAATCTTAAATTGAAGCTTCAATCTAAGATTGAAGCTTATCTTGAGTGGCATCAGCCTAGTAAATCACTAGTAAGTAATATAAGCTTGTTTTCCACATTATTGGTATAATTCCGCATTAGGAAAATCCTGTAATGATAGCAGTGTTTGTGATAAATAAATAAATAAATAAATCTTCCCCAAAGTAACACAAAAAATTGCAAAAAAAACTCATGTTAAAATACATACTAATCTGCCAAAACTGCGTTGTTGGTCTTCTGGTCGCAAGCGCTACTGCTGAGCATGAGGTGCTTGATTCGGTTCCCAGGTGAGGCAGTGTTATTGGCTTTTTCCATCTCGAATTTCTCAATAGCAGCCCGGAGTCTGGATTTGTGCCCGGTTGATGGTACTAGGCTCGCCCCCTATTACATTGGATGGCGAAATGTGGGCGTACTATAGGTACAACTCTGTCTAACCCTTCGAGGAAACAAAGCGTGAGGTTTCGTATGCTATATTCTACCACAGCTACAAATAAAATGTAATCGTATTTTCAAGTAATTTCTTTACTTTTACAGCATTGCGCTGGTATGTAAGGCTGAGTTAATACCATACTCGTACAATTTCCATCAGAGTAATGAACAAGACTACTCAATGAAATGAACATGTTTCGAAGACATACATTCTTGTTTATGTATGCCTGGTATATGTTGGAGCAGATGTATTTGTATTGATGAGTAGCTTCTGGCCACGACTTCGTTCGCGTGAAAGTTCTTGATTTAACATAAAATATGTCACTCGGCAATACTCTAGGAATCGGATCTTCTTCTTTTTCGTGTGGTAAGTGACTAACCTGGTGTCAGAGTTTTAAAGCCACCCATTGGGCTTCTGAATTGGCTTCACATGCCGTCGAGAAATATCTCTCGCGTTTCCATTTCCCCAGGCGTTTCCTCACGATGTTTTCCTTCACATCTGAAAAGGCAGTTTTTTTGGGACAACCAATCCGTGTTCCTTCTGTTGCCTGTATGTTGCCCAGGGCCACGGTATCCCTTTCAGACTTTCCCGTGATCACGGCAGACCGTATCGGTCCTAGCGGACCCCGTCAGTTGTGCTGAAATCTCTTTGAGGCACGCGTGGACAACGCGCCGTCGACCCGGGCCTAAGGACCAGGCCGGACGGCGAGCTACCCAATGCTCACCCCGCAACATACAAACTCTAAAATGTTCCTCTTTATAATATTAGTATAAATGAATTGGGCCTTGCTAAAACAATTTAAGAAATACACAAAATATTGAGGGATTTTTCTCTGAGGCTTCTGTAAGCGTGCCGCAATTTAATAATTGATTTTAGTTTATAAGACTTGTCTTAATAAACAGTCCCTCCATAGAAAGCCTGCTCTTCACCATCATCATCATCATTTCAACCGAAAGACGTCCACTGCTGGATACAGGCCTCCCCCAAGCGTGCAAGCGCCGCCACTTCGACCGATTCTGTACTTCCCGCATCCAGCGGATTCCTGCGGCCTTTACAAGGTCATGGGTCCACCATGTGGGAGGGCTTCTAATGCCGTCGGGTACGCGGTCGCCACTACAGAACCTCTTAAGAGATGTAAATTAACTTTCAAGTTTTCAATTTTACATATATCGATGAGGATAATAAAACACCGAATTTACATTAGGATTTTGAGTATTTTGGTTTTACGATGTCTCATAAATCTCTCAACTCAGTTTATCAAACAATCTGTTATCAAATTAATAATGGTATTTCGTTACAACATAGAATATTATTAAAAAATGGATTCTATTTCCGTCCCAAATTATTTTAAATCTAAGTATAAATACATGTTTCGACGAAACCCCTTTACATTTTTTTCCGTAAAATTGTATTATTCATTAATTCTGTATTTTTCCTCGTAAAATTAATAATTCATTCTGTATTAAAATCTCAATTACTTCAAATCCGCGCGATATTTTACACGACAACGGTAGAGAAAAACGCTATACTTTCCATATTTTCTTTCCTTTTACAATAACTAGGTATAAACAGCTGCATTTATTCCCAAGACCAAAAATGTGAAAAAATTGTATGTTGTATGTTTCGATGCTTCGATGTTTGTTAGTCAATCACGCAAAAACAGCTAAACGGATTTGGATGAAACTTTGCACACAGGTAGTTTATAACCTGGATTAAAACTTAGAATACTTTTTATCCTTGTAGTATGTTCCCGTGGGATAATTTCCGACCTCCACGCGAGCGATTCCGCGTGCAAAAGTTATTACATAATAAATATTTCCCAACTGCCCTTAGAAATGTAGGTCGATGACATGAAAACCATGTAAATAAGATAAATCTCCTTCAACGGTACTTAATCTACATCTCGTGACGAAAAAAATAAGATTAAGTATATTTCTTTGTAGAGAGAATTTATAAAACTGGTCAAGTGCCGTAGAAATGTGAGTACGGGTTCCGAACGCGTAAACGAGTTATGGAAACCAATAACTAAGGCTTATCTAATGTCTTCTTGCTTCCACATTCGTATGAGTACCTATGCATGTCTGACTGCTAGTTAAGCGAAGTTATTTATTTAAATAATACTATTATTGACCAACGTACGTAACAAAGTTTTTCTAAAATCTTTGGTAATAAATACATACATCACAAATCCTACACAGAATTAGCCAAACAGAATAGCAGATTATAGGATAGGATTACGCATGCATCTCGTATGCATTAATACGAGATCCTATTCCAACGTGTAGTCAATATGTTAATCGCTTAAATCTACTTGGTATCACGGTCTAATTGGTATCCAATACTGGAAATTCGCTTCAGATTGATCGGCATGTCTATCAGCTGTTCCTAGATGAGAAGCAAGATATGATTTTGTTCGAAGGATCATCCTCGAATATTAGAATTTGATTTAAATAAAGTCTTGTAATTCCAAGATATGTACAAATTTTACAAAAACCTCCATGGCAATGATAAGAAAAAGAGCTTGACGATTCCAGAGATAGTTCCTATCCTCAGACTGGAACCGCTCTACTTCTTGTCTATGAACTGGAGTACCTATCTACTAGTCTCACCACTTAGATTTAAAAACTATCCCTTATGCAGCCGCATTACACACAGACATGGAACTAAAATTGATTTGGAATACTTTGATGCTCGTTAGTTCCCAGCAGACTTCGGTCTGCGTCGTCCAGGGGCTTGAAAACGAAACAAATTTCGTTTCGTTACACTAAATGTTATCTTATAACGTTTCAAAGTTTGTAACGATACTAGAACAAAAAAAATCAGTAACGTTATAAAAAACGTTATAATATTGTTCTATAGTTTAAGGACGTTATAGGTATCAGTAACATTAGGCTTCTATCTGCTTGTAATAACGTTAAAGATTCATTTTATAAAGTTATTTTAAAGAACTTTTCTCGCTGAGCACCGCTCCGTCGACGCCCACCACCACCAGCCACACCCGTACTCGGCAGCCGGCGGCCGGCTGGTGGTAAGCCACCGTCGTATTCAAACAGTAAGTTCATTCGAGAGTGCGCATCTTTTACATACAGTGTTGTGTTTGCCTTTGAAAATTACCTGCCTACTTTTATAATTATGGGATTGTGTCAACTTTTCTTGGCAACGTTGCGTATTGATATGAATAACGTTATTATTTCGTTATACCTACCGATATATTAATAACGATATATTGTTATTAAACAGTAAGAATTCGTTCCGTTTGTTAGTATCGTTTTAGGCAAGGAATTCACTTTGTTACAATCCTGGTAAAACGTTACAAATTATCGTTACTGGAACTACGCGTAACGTTATTTTGAGTAACATTTCAAGTCCCTAGTCGTCACGTCTATAAGGTTTCGTTCAATCCTCACAGGGACCCTAAAAATGGCGACAGAATTTCATTTATGTTTTTACAACTGTAACTTTCGTCGTGGGTACGATTCGTTGTTTTATTTTCAAACAGCAGTCTTTGCTAAGTAAATGTCAAAACAAGACCTACTTTTCCGCTTTTGAAGTTTATTTATTTTTAGTTTTCTTTTGTTTGAGTGCTATTCTTTTCTCCTCGGTGAAGACAGATTCTTGATTTGAATCACAGCTGCGGTGTTTTATTTTTTGAAAAACAGAATAGGTAGATTATGGAATTAATGTCACTTGGAATGTAGCGATATAGATCCTATTGGGATGACATAAAAACTATTAAAAGAGCTGTTCTTTCTAGTGTTGAGATTCTGTAAACTTTTTGTTTTTTTATTGCGAAATGGGTTTGCTCTTGACCTCTAACTAGCCGGATAGAAAGCGATGGATGAGCTCTACGGTGGAACGAGCAAGTCCAGAAGCAGACTAATCACTCTTGCTTTGAAGGCTGACAGGTTATATGTATGTTTTTAAGTAGGTATCGTTTTTCAGCGACAATAATTAGTTAAAGTTAAAACGTTTATTGCAAACTATATGTGTACAAATGTTGGTGCCAATCTTATGTCTAGAGCATATTTATGTATTTGGTTAAATGTAACGTTTAAGTCCAGGTGGCCGGCTTGCTTTCCATCCGATAAAAAATGGAACTTGGAAGGCATGTGAAAAAATGACGAATATTGCAGAATTTTTGATGAGTGAAGTTTATTTAGTGGAGTGCCTATTTTTGGATTCTTTTTACCTCGTGGTTCCTAATGGAGGATTTCTGAAAATATCCAGCGTTATAAAATTGGTGCTCGGTAAAGTTCTTGAATGTTTCCGTACACAATAATGCTAACCAGCTTCGTTTGTCTAGTGATTGGAAGCCCTGCAGCTAAGCATAAGGTCCTGGGTTCAATTCCCGGGTCGGGTAGTGTCGTTGGGTTTTTTACCTTTAATTTCTCAGTAGTATCACAGGCGTGATGTTATGTTATGTTTTTACAATAATGCTAGCCACATTATTGCTCCTACACCGTGACTTACTCTTCATCATATCTACTAAATCAGTGGCCAAATGGTTAATATTTTGTAGACCCACGCAACCAAATAAGGAAAACCAAATTACATTCATATTTATACGTCATATTAACAAAATGGAGGATGGCACCGTTGGCCAATTAATTCCTCTTATTTATCTGTAATAAGGTTTTATTAAATGTGGGTGAATGTGCGTGTGTGTGAACAAAAGGATAAGCCGGCCCTACGCAAGCACGAAGATGCGATGTTTCGAAACTGGGCAAGTATTTTTCATGAATTTTTCAAATTCTTATTTTGTAATTTTTATGTGTAACTTGAACATCACTGATGGTGAATTAAAGTATGCGAGGAAATGTGGGCTTATATTAAAAATATAAGTCTGAAAACGCCAAACGTCTTGTGTTTATGTGGTGGTCTTTACTCATTGGTTATCTGTATGTGAACAGGCCTTGGCCTGCGATAGGACCATAGTAAAATAATGATCACGCTTGAACGTTCCCACTGCTTAGACCCACAGCTTCTCTCTAAGACAGAGTGGGCCATAATCCACCACGCGGACCCAGTACGGGTTGGTAGATGTCACATGTCTTCGAATTTTTGGTTCTAGGACGAGCCGATTTCCTCAGTGGGGCAGTAATAGGCTAGTATTACTATTTGCGTATGTGTTTATGTGTGTATGAGTATGTAAGTGTGTCATAGCCAATATTGTCATCACAATGTCTTGTTATCTTCCTTTTTTATTTTTTGTTTGTTTGTATATTGGCACCTTGCAGATATTTCCTAATTAGTTATTATTTAATCGTGCTTTTGTATGTTGTGCTGTCTTTTGTGTCCAATAAATAAACGATTTATCTATCTGTCTATCTATCTATGTGGGTGTATTGTGTGTGTATCAAAGCTTGTGGGTTGGTGCTTGTATATGTGCACACATGCATAATATACGATGCGGCGAAGCAGTGGTCGCCGATAATTGTTCATTCACCGTGTTAAGCTGCAGATTAGCTAGATTTGTGTAATTAATTTATATTTAATAATATAAATATTTTAAAACAATACAACAACAACACAACAATACAATATATACAATTTAGCAAGAAGGTAGCGGAGCTGATTACCAGATATACATTTAAGTTTTGCCACTCATATATTTATTTATATGAATAAGTTTATGCTTTATGTATGTATGTATATGTAGATGATACACCGCTGACTACCTGCAGTATTGTCTCTAAAGTTAATCCATCCAAGGGTTGTCTGTAAAAGATCGCTTTAAGAGGGAACAGGAGCTGCGAGGAATTTGAAAAATAGGTATTTGAAGAAACTATTGCCGTCGCGCTGCGCCCGAAAAACCGAGTTAAACCCCGTAAAGTGCGATAGGGACAACTGCAGCTCAGACCGATTAATATCACAATTTTTTTGACGAAAACGACGCTTAGCATTCTCCTTTTTTCTCCTCGAAAACTAAGCCGACTTAATAATTTTTTACATTTAAATTTTAAGAAAGAGTATGTCTAGGTTCCTATTATTTTCTTTTATGCTAAAAACTTTTCCGAATTAGTCTGGTAGTCCTCTAATCACGGCGGTAAAAATGGGGCATTTTTGTAATTTTTGGAGGGTCATAGTTTCCTTACTTATTAATTGCTGAAAAAAAGGAAATGACAGGAACATGCCTATAGAGACCCTGATTTTATACAAAAAAAATGACAGCTCTAAAGGCATTATTCAGGAAGAAAAACGGGGAATACGTTTGTATGGAGAATCGCGGGCCCTGTTTCCTCTTAAGCGATAAGACCGCCCATTGTGTCACCCTATGTAAAATTTGTAAATGTATGTCTGTAATTTTTATGGTGTACAATAAAGAGTATTCTATCTATCTATCTATGTATTGTATTTTAGTATCGTGCATGCAAACTTGCTTCATTTCAAGTTGTTTTTATTTTAGTAAGTATGTTTCTGTTTTACGTTGTTTTGACACCATATTGACCTAGATAGTTTTATTTTTAAATCTTCCTATTTTTTCGTGCTGGCACGAATATTAGAAGAATTGCAAGAAGGTAGTGGAGCTGATTACCAGATAAACATTTAAGTTTTGCCACTCATTAATGTTATTTGAATAATGTATGAAATTATAAAAATAAATAATGCTACGGATATTTATTTGTGTAAATTCGAATCTTTTGAAAGCCATGTTGTAAATTCCCGAAAGTTTATTGCAACTGAATCGATTTAAACCAAACTACATTTCCACACGCTTTCTATTGAATCGATTCTCAAATGCACTGTTCCACACGCGTAGATAGTGCCTTCAAAATTGATGATATATCAGAGAGAATTTGGTTTTAAATCGGTTTTGAGTATTGTCAAACATTGGTACCTATCCAAACAACGGCTTAGTTCACGATTTTCATACAAAACTTTATTGATTATTAGCTTCTGCCAACGGCTTCGCCTGCGTGATATCTTTATAAATTATAGCTTATGTTACTCAGTGATAATATATCATTCTACTGGTGAAATAATGTTTACAATCGGTCCTGTAGTTTTTAATTTTTATACTACTACGCCCGCTAGATCGAGACTTATGCGGGTGAAACCGCGGGCTACGTCCCGCGGTTTCACCCGCATAAGTCTCGATCCCGTAAGAATATCGGGATAAAAAGTATCCTATATCCTAACCTAGGTTATGGTCTACTCATACACTAAATTTCATCCAAATCCATATAGCCATTTTAGCGTAAAGGCGTAACAGACAAACTTATAAAGATACAAAAAAACTTTTTTTTTTATATTAGTTTATAGACAAACAAAAATAAAAATCCTTTTTCCTTATAATATTAGTGTAGATAGTGTAGATTCGCCGCCATGGGATCTGGAGGCAAAAGTCCTCGCGCATATTTGGGAGTGGCGCGGGGAGGCGAAACGCCGGGGCTTGACTCCGATGCCGCGAGAAATCGCGGCACAGCGGACAGAGCTCCGACGGGATCTCATGGCGTCATGGAGAATGCGATTGTCGCAACCCAGTGCTGGGCACGTCACTATTGCGGCGATAAGTCCCCTCTTTGAGGAGTGGCAGGAGAGGCGCCACGGCGTCCTCACCTTCCGCCTGACGCAGGTCCTCACCGGACACGGCTGTTTCGGGAGGTACCTGTTTCGGATAAGGCGGGAGGAAACGCCCGGGTGTCATCACTGCGTGGATCGCCCGGAGGACACGGTGGAGCATACGGTGGAGGTATGCCCGGCTTGGGCAGAGCACCGCCGTGTCCTCGTGGAGGCGATCGGTGGCGGGGATCTCTCGCGTCCGGCCCTGGTCCAGGCCATGGTACGGAGCGAGAGAGCATGGGAGGCCGTCACCTCCTTCTGCGAAGCAGTAATGCTCGCGAAGGAGGAGGCGGAGCGCGTGAGGGGAGGCAAATTTCGCGCCCTCACGCCCCTAGCCGCCGCAGGAGGAGACGCCCTGGGCGTCGGGAATCAATTGCCGATTCCCGGCCACCGTAGGCGCGGGCTTGCGGACGGTGAGCAATGGGTAGCTCGCCGTCCGGTAAGGACCAGGCCCGGGTCGACGGCGCGTAGTGTTCCACGCGCGCCTCAAAGAGTGTCAGCGAGTGAAGGGGTCCAATGAGACCATTGCCTGCCGGGGTTGCGGGAAAATCCGAAAGGGATACCGTGGCCCCCTGGCATTGCACAGGCAAGAGAAGGAACACGGGTGGGTTTTAGTCAGTAAGAGTCTGACACGCCCTCCCGCTCCACCCAGAGCGGGAGACGTCATTTGATGATTTCCCACCCATAAAAAAAAAAAAAAAAAGATAGTGTAGATTCATATTTTATCAAAGACAAAAATATAAATTTTCTGGGAGGACCGCTAAAATATGTAGTTTACCTAGTTCAGAGACAGAATCGAGTAAGTAGCTAGTGACAATATCTGATTATAATTATAAAAAAAATATTTTATTATCTGCGGAAATAACCAAGAAGGTACCATCACGGTCACGCATATTTAACTACCTTGAAAACAAAATCCCGTGCACACGTTGACCACATCTGTTTACCGCGCCTTTTTTTTGTAGGTAAGCGTTACTATAGCGGCCGATCGCTGCAATCAGGACGATTACGGTGTTCAGACATGTGTGTCCGCGATAGTACATATATTTTTAAATAAAAAAAAAAATCTTCTTAAGTATAATATTAAGAGAGAATGGCAAAAAAATATTTAAAAACACTGAAGGCCGTACTTAAAAAGCCTTCAAATTCAAATCGCAATCTTATCTCGGCGACAATCAACGCCAAAAACTTGCAATTTCTTACAGATTGACACTGCGATTAGAATAAAATAAATGAAAAAGTTCTTTAAAAAAAAACCAGCTAAGAGCGTGTCGGACCACGCACAATGAAGGGTTCCGTAGTTGGGATGAATTTATCGCAAGGAAAAAGTTAACATTGTAGTTGACATGTTCTCATATACATTCTAACTAAGTTTACAACTCTAAGTTTGTACGCACATTATTGAGAGAATTACCATATTATTTTAAGAACTTAGACTTCTTATTTTTTCCTGTAATCTATGACTAAAGGACTATTCTCTCTAGATTTTTTTCAAAATTGTAGGCTCAGTAGTACGGAGATAAGGGTAGTAAATTTTCATAAATTTTCATAAATATCTTTCAAGTATTTATACTTTCAAATTATAAGCAAAATATATTTGACATACAATTTTTCAATTTGCCTCCGGAAAGTGACCATCTTAATCAAAATAGATTATTTTCATTACATACGTGTACCAAATTTCAACTCAACCGGCCCATTAGCTTCGGCAAATATATAGCATAAAGCAAATTGGCTGTGACCGAAGGACAGACAGACACACAAGATCCTCCTACAAGGATTCCGTTTTTACCTTTTGAGGTACGAAACCCTAATAGGGGAATTACCCTCTAGAATCCACGGAGCCACTGACTACTTTCAGTATTGTCTCTGCTTCTCTCCTTATCCATCCAAAGGTTTTATTTTTGCGATAAGACCGCCCATTGTGTCATCCTATGTAAAATTTCTACATTTGTAGGTGTAATTTTTATGGTGTACATAATATAGAGTATTCTGTTCTATTCCATCATCAAAGCTCGAACCTATTATCAAAAATCATTCCTTAGCAGTACCTACCATATCCCATGAAAACCGAACAAACAAAATAACGACTAGGGAAGTTGAAATGTAGCCAACATAACATAACTACTGGAAATATTCTCCCCTTTATCTGGCATGGCGACACGTTGTCTGGCGAAAGTTTGATGTTTTTGCTACAGCCGTAGTTTCTAGTAAGTAGTATAAGATTACTGGTTAGTTTTGAGGTCAGTCGGTTTTGAATTTATTGGGTTGTCAAAGTCGGTTAGGATTTTTAGGGGTTGTGATTGTAGTTTTATGATTTATGCTTATATGACCTATGAGGTCGGGTTTATTAGAACGTGTTATAAAAGTATTTTGTTACAAGGTTATATTGGCGTGTGGTCAAAATTGGAATTAACGCCGCCATCTTGTTTTTTAAATATTGTACAAGTGACATTTCAAAAAAACAATTCCACAAATCATGGCACTGTAGGCTTCCTAGGGAGCTTAATGTCGACTTGTTCTGCACCAGTGTGGTGACTTTAAGACTGCTTTTGGCACAGTAATTTTTCAAGGATAGTTAACTGTACTCTCTTACTAATTATATTAACTGTATGTCCTTTCTTTTTATTGACTTTTTCTTTTAACTATATGTGTGAGGCTTGTTATTAGCAATTTTTTAATATTTTATCTTTATATCATTGGTTTCTTAGTATGTTAGCCTTCTTTAAAAAAAAAAAAAAAAAAAAAATTAGAAACGTACAAAATATTGTAGGTCTCGTGTAAGTAAAATAGATAGATATATTAATAGTTCGCTGACTGTTCACACCGGGCGAGTACTCCTTTGTCGCAGCGACAGGAGCTATCAAAGAGAGTACTCGCTCCTCGCTTGGCGAGCAGAACACTCGTTGAGACTCAAACTTGGTACATACGCATACCAGCGACTAGCGAGTAATCGCTCCTTGCCGTCCCTTCCTCGGCAACTCAGCTCACAATAGCCTATAAGACGCTCCGTGGCGCAATTGACGCTCCTGATCTCCTTAATGTGCTGGCGCGGTTGCCAGCACATCAAGGAGATCAGGAGCGTCTTTGTCCCAGACAATTACTGCCGGGGCAGAAGGCACATGCTGTTTGCCGTGCCTCCATGTCGTACTGTTGCACGTGCTAAGTCATCAATTCCTCGCACTCTGGCTACGCATAGTGATCTCTTGGATTCTAAACCAACAGGCGACCAGGTTGCGGATGGATGGACGAAGATTTTATTGGTATGTTAGAAGTACAGTGAGAGGAATTTATGACAGTGTTGTTAACCTTCTTTTATTTTAATTATGTTTTCATGTTTTTATTTCGTATATTTTAATGTAGTTTATAACGGTCTCTTTTGTTTTTATAATTTTTGTTACTGTAATTGGTTGTAACCGTTGTAGCTAAATAAATAAATAAATAAACTCATTGTTAGTCCTATTAAATAATACGGTATAATCTATCCTATTTATTTCATATAAAATTATAATTATAATTTGTACTACCTGAAAAGATATCATTAATATTGCATAATTGTTTTACATTTTGACATATCTATAATTGCTCAATTTAACTGTACTAATATAAAAGAAAATAATTAAGTAATAATAATTTATAATGGATGCTAATTTAGGATCATCACGGCAGGCCAATGATAATAATTGCCATGCTTGTAAAAGGCTGCTAAGTCATAAGTACTAACATAACTGGTTCACGTAGGTACTGACAAATGTCAAGATATTGTTTTTATTTGATTAAATTTTATGATAATTTTAATTGTAATTGTGATGTTGATTTTAATTTGTTTTAATTATAATTAGATTTAGTTTTGTTCAAATTTTAATTTTAATTGAGATTTTAATTTTGATTGTAATGTTGATTTTATGTGTGTTGACGATTATAGAATTTTTAATTCTGTTTAATTGTACCGATGATCCAAAGTTGATTGAAATAAATAAATAACAACTTAGTTCGCAATAAACGTTTTGACTTTGACTTTGACTTAGTTGTAAGCTCTACTCGCTCTCTCGTAAATCGCCGACGGTAGAACATATGCCTAAAACAAATATAAAGTAACTAAAACTCGTGTAGTCTATGCAAACTCTAAGCCCAGTCACTCACTGTCTGTTATCACGACCGTTTGCAACCCGATATATTCCACCTCCCCTTTATCCCGCATACTGACAACTGATTGAAGTGATACACAAAATGAAGGAGGAATATATTCTGATATTTACTGAATATAAACTGCCTCGTTGGTCTAGTGGTCGCAAGCGCTACTGCTGAGCATGAGGTCCTGGGTTCGATTCCCGGGACGGGCAAAGTGTTATTGGGTTTTTCATCAGAAATTCCTCAGTAGCAGCCCGGAGTCTGGATATGTGCCCGGTTGTTGGCAATAGGCTCGCCCCATATTATAGGGAACTTAAACATAACTGGCGAAATGTGTGTGTACTATAGGTACACATCTGCCTAACCCTTCGGGGATTACAGGCGTGATGTATGTAAGTATGTAAAATAGAATTACTTTGACGGTTTGACGTTTTATATTCATTTTTTAATTTAGGTTATCTCTTTGGCGTATTGACTCTGCCCAGCCTTTTCCCGATAATGTCGGAGTTAATGGCTTCCAGTGTAACCGGATGCAGCTGAATACAAGTATTTTACATGCAGCGACTGCCTTCTGACCTCCACAACCCAGTAACAGGCTAACACGCTCCCCTTGGTAAGACTGGTTGTCAGATTTTCGGGCTTCTGACGACCCGTAACGAATGTCACAGATCCACGAATGACAGCTAGGACGACCGATTAATGTTCTTTCCGATGCAAGGAGGGGCCCCGTATTTAAAGATGGTCACCCATCCACGGACCGACCGCGGCAAATTTAGCTCTTAGTCTGATCGATCGACCCGTGCGGCTGTTATTAAGTACTTATCCACGAGCCCGGGGTAATAATACAATTTAATCATGATTTCACTCTACTGTACTGTATCCACTCGATTGAATGAAACGAATGATGAACATCGTCATATATTTTATATTCATTTTCGAAATGGAAGGCTCTTGTCAAAGTGGCGCCAATTGGTGGCGTGAGTTTTCATGATAACCGTCATTGTTACGAGTTTCGTTCAACTCCTAAAGAGGCTATTTTTAGGCAGTTGGATCAAGGTTTGATACAGAAGGAAAATTCGCCGGTATTCAATGCGTAATGTGGGGGGGTTCCTAACCACTGGTATCTTGGACCCTGTCTCCGATGTCGATGTGGTACTTATTTTTTTCGTTATTTCCATAATCTTTCTATATTTCTTTTTAAGTACGGTCAGTGACCCGAGGTAGCAAAGTTTTCAGTATCCACTCTACCTGGCAGTTTACTGGGTGAGGTGGATACTTATTTCGGGTCACCAAGAGTAACCAATGTTTTTATTTTTTCAATAATATTTTGATTTAAAACAGTGTCTATAGATTTTCTTGCCCGTTCTTCTCCATATGAACCTACTCTGCTTTGGAATGGGCGACTAACTACATCTTTCTGTCTGACCGACTCCTTGGCAAAAGTGCCTGTAAATTATTAAATTTGTTTTGTTTGTTTTGATGATTACTGTGACCGCAATAAATAAAATGTTTCGCTTACTATCTTTATCTTTTTATATAATTCTTCTGTACCTGTGTTTGTCACCTAATTGCTCCTAAACGGCTGTACTGATTTGAAAAAAAAATTGTGTGTATATTTGAGTGGATCCCTGGACGGTTTGAAAATACAATTGGACCCGGAAGGTGGCGCTGTTCGGGCAGGACAACGTCTGCCAGGTCTGCTAGTAGTTTATATAGCACCATCATTAATCTTCGACGTTCAATTGTTTTAACTACGGACATACCATGAATATGCCATACGCTCTCTAGCAAAATAGCTTGTTATGCAAAGTAGTACCTTATCTTAATCGCAATAGAGTTGTAAATAACTCGTATTTTATTATACTGCGAGCAGTCACGAGACTATATGCAAATTTTAATTTTGAACTGAGGTTGATTTGCTTGCAGACATGAACGTAATATATAAGCCTTTTGATAATATCTCAGTGGAAGTTTTAATTGAGAACAAATATATTAAAGTACGTAATTATTAACGAACGACGATTATTATGAACGTAGTCTAGATTTGTGCCCGGTAGATGGCAATAGGCTCGCCCCCTATTACATGGGACTTAAACATAACTGGCGAAATGTAGATGTACTATTGGTACACCTCTAACCTAACCCAACCCTTCGGGCAAACAAGGCGTGATGTTATGTTGTTGTAATTATTAATCTGTTATTAACACATTTTCGAAAAACTCTAAGGAATCTCGCGCTCTAGACGGCCACGACTCCGGCCATTCGTGGCCGTCTAGTGATATTGTATGGTGTGCGGCTATAGTTGGCCGTTGCGATCAAGTGCGCGATTCGTATCGGTTTCCTGGTCGCGGTAGTTGTCGCGGCCGTCTAGTGCGCGAGATCCCTAAGCTTCGTTTGTATAGAAGTTCTATTTGAAAACAATGAAATATGGTACCCAAGCCAAGGTTTTTCAGCAGGCATGTTCAGTACGAAAATTCGATAGTTATGTACGTTATGAGAGGACGCTGAAAAATTATTTGTTTTTTTTTTTTGTTTGCAGATTTCAAAAAGGTACAAAATGAATCTTTTCATGTGATCGATCGGGGTTTGACGCAAAACATCTTAAATAAGCAAATTTCATGAAGAAATAGTGATCCTCCACTAAATCAGACGACTAAAAAATTATGTCTTCAGGTCAGAAAAAAATAGTTATTTAATATTTTATTCTGATAGACCTGAGTTTTTTTGTAATACATACAAGAGAAAAATAAAGTTTAGATAAGTACCAATATCTTGACCTGAATTGAGAATACACATACCTACCAAATACAAAAAAAAAACTACTATGTATGTACACTTTGTACATACAAAAAAAAAAAATAGGTAGTCATAGAGACTGCTGACAGAAGTGAAAACTTAAAACTATTTATTTTTATTTATATGATAATAACCAACAATATTCTTCATCATCATCGTCATTCTGTTGACCTGTATCCAGAAAAAACACATTAACCAAAAAGAAAACTGGTATTAACGCCATCGTAAGTTTACCATAATCTACAAAAAAAAACTGCTATTAGCGCCATCTATATTCTATAGTCCAGCACTACGCGAGACCGTAAGTTTACCCTCTACCAAAAATCGCTCAACGCGCTTAAGTTTTCACTTCAAAAATATCAAACTAAAAACATTGATTCTCAGCTCTTCACCTATTAACTTTGACCTCTACCAACAGACCCATCTGGACCTCGATTGAGAAAAAAACAATAACAAAAATAGTTGTAGTAGCCAAGTCAACAAAAATGGGGTAATTTAGCTTAGGAGAAGTACTATACGTTAGTGTCCTAACAATATTGTTAGGAATAGTCACTTCACTAGGGTCTGTATCGAGACTTTAACTGGCTTTCTCATTGTTTTTTTCTTTTACGACTGGATAAAATAGCTTATAAGGGACAGTGTGGAATAGTCTATTGTTGATATCAAGCGAAAAATAATCCTATTTAGTTTGTGTAATAAGATTATTATTCGCTTGATATCAACAATAGTCCAATAGTAAAAAATCAAACTGCCAGAGTGGTCTGAATTTTGAACTCAATTCTTTGCCATTCAAAATGTTTAGGAGTTCACTTTATTAATTAATTCAATACCCACATTTATAACATTATATATATATTTTCGAAAAAAGACTTGTACCACGTTGTCACGTGTCGAAAATGTAGCGTGATACACCTTTGCCTTATCACACCGCATTCTATTTACACACATAACATCATGCCTTGTTTCCCCGAAGAGTTAAGCAGAGCTGGTGTACACCCACATTTCGCCAGTTATGTTTAAGTCCCATGTAATAGGGGGCGAGCCTATTGCCATCAACTGGGCACAAATCCAACTCCGGGGGCTGCTACTAAAAAATTCCAGAAAACAAAACCCGATGACACTTTGCCCGACCTGGGAATCGAACCCATGACCTACCCTATTCCTATCCCTATCCTGTCCTATGTTCAGCAGTAGCGCTTGTGACCACTAGACCAACGAGGCAGTCTATTTAATTGACCAATAAGCACACAAGGTGATATCGGGTTCATCTATATCTACAAGTGCACCTACGAGCTTCGGCACGTAGCTAATCGGTTACACGCTACGAAAGCGTAGCTGGTCAAGCAAATTATTCAGCTACGCCGTAGCAATATCACCGTGTCAGCTACGCCGTAGCAATATCATCGTGTCAGCTACGCCGTAGCAAAGAAGCATGTAAGTACAGAACCGTTATGGTTATCAGATTATTAGGTTACAATTTTAGCTTTACCTTTTTATTACGGTCGCTTTTAATGGGCACGTTTTTCTACATCGTTCTCATATGATTGTATATTTTCAATATAAATGATGTAACCAATATTTTTAAACATTAATTTGATTTGAAATATTGTTAGTGGTGTTTCTTAGCCGCTTTTTTCATAGACACCGACTAAGCTTTGGAATGGTCAAATAGCTTCATCTTTCTTACTGAATACCTGTTGAAAAGGGACCAAATTTTTTTTTTTGTGTTTCTGGTAGGTTATTATAAAATATTAGACACGTTTTTTTATTTTTTTACGTCATCAAAAGATTACGGCGATACATTGAGATTAAATATGGCATGACGTCACGCCTTGTCGAGATGTGTCGTAGCGAGCCCTCCCCCCCCCCCCTAAATTAAATGCGTTTTATCTAAGTATTTTTTTTATTAATATGTTAAAGCAAAAAATAAACGTGTCCAATATTTTTTTATTAATTGACCGACGGATTTTTTTGAATATCTTTTTTTGTTACCCAGACATCATCTCTATTCAACAATGCCTGTAATTGGTTTAATTCAAATAAATGCTTTGAGTTTGAGTTAAACTGTCTTCACTACAAAAAAAAACGAAAAAAAACTACGAGCACTGTTTTTACTGTTAATGCGAAATACCACTTATTTCTTTTGTCCTTAAAACGGATTACCTAATAGAATTATAAAATATAAAAGATCTCTATATGAGGCCGTTTATACATATTATATAAAAACAAACTAACTTTCTCTAAAAATAGAAGAAAAAAAATATAAAGAGTCTTTTCTATAATATTATTTTGTATTCTTGTGATATAAATACTAATGTGTATGTCTTATATTCTCTGCCTGGATTTCGTTGCCAAGACAATAATACGTATATTATTTTCTATGAGGCGATATCTTTTTGTTTATTTCGTTGTATTATCGCCCTTATGAAAGCTCTAGAGCTTCTACTGGTGGCTTCGCCTGCGTGGGGGGTGGAAATGATTCCACGGGAACGTATTACCGGGATAAAAAGTATCCTATGACCTAACCCAGGCTAAGGTCTACCTCTTCTCCATAGGAAACGACCAATTGGAACCGTGCACCTAGCTTCTGACGTTTCATAAGTACCCTTGTAGGTTTATGTGAAATAAAATATTTTGAATTTGAATTTGTGTGTGCCAAATTTTATCGAAATCTGTTAAAGCGTGAAAAGGTGACAGACAGACAGACAGAGTTACTTTCGTAATCAGCCTACTCGTATTAACGTTCCCACTGCTGGGACCTGAGTTCACCACGCGGGCCCAGTGCGGGTTGGTAGATGTCATATGTCTTCGAATTTTTGGCTCTAGGACATGTCGGTTTCCTCACGGTGTTTTCCTTACCTTTCAGGGTTCGAACCTACCACTACTGCTCTTTCGTCAATGTTATTAAAATAATTATGTATATTCTCATATAATTTGTTTTATTTTATTAAGTGAATTGTTTTTATTTTATGTATTTTACTTTCTCTCTACTCTTACGCACGGTGTCCATCTCTTTTTACCCTCTGTCCTATCGCAGGTATGCTTGAAGAGATTTCTTTAGAAATAAGCATCACCTTTGTGTGGCAGTGACGCGGCAGTCGTCGTCCGAGCGCAACACAAATTAAAGCTGTATAATTACAAGCGCACGCACACATGACGCCGCGCACACAGATGAGTTGAACATCTGTACGTATTTTTCTGTTCTTTTCATCTTGTCTGTTTATGTATGTGTGTACATAAATGGTTAAATACTTATTTAAATATTTATTTTTATCAGCTTGCCGATGCAAAATATTGATATTATACTAAGTGGATGAGCTTTTCTATAGCTTACTAGACAGCACTTTTTTACTCATCGGCTGGTTTGAAAAACTCTCCCGTAATTATTTTCTTAGAGAATTTTGTTGCAGGAAATGTCAATCGTATTTTGATTTGCTATAGGATCATACATATAGTGTCTACCTCCAACTAGATAGACCGACCTTAGAAAGGCTGGAATAGATTGGATGTGGAAGGTGGACGACAGGGTGTCGTGGTACAGCCTGAAAGAGCCCATTGTCCAGCAGTGGACTGCGATAGGCTGAGTTGATTGATTGATAAATCAAACTTCACCAGCTGCTGCTGTATCTACTACGAGTTGTAGCTTCTGCCCGCTACTTCCATCAGCGTGAAAGTCAATTATTAAACATATCTTATAGTACTTGGCAATAGTGTAGATTTCTATCAGTGAAAGAATGGCGAGACAGTGCTTTCCTTACCCATACCATTCGTTCCACCTTCTGACGATCTCCCACAATAATGATACAATAAATAATGTAATTACGCAATATTGTCTTTGGTCCGAGGCCTTGACATCAACCGATGAACAACATTTTCAAGCGTTTATTTGTTAGTTGAATACGAGGCTCTTGGCTACTGAACTGCTATTTGCTTTATTAAACGCACATTTAAACAAAAAACACAAAATACATTTTGTGTTTTTTCTTTAAATGTGCGGTTTGTTTATGCAGAAAAAAACATATTTCTTTCTTTCTTTTCTTTTTCTTTACCTGAACACGAGTTGCCTTGGCTAGCCTGGCTAGTCTTTAAACAGACTCCGGACTCAGGTTGGCCGAAGCAAGGAAAACCTGTTCAGGTGGAGATTCATAGACGACTCCGCCTTAGAGTGTAAATGTGGTGCTGTTCCACAAACGATGGGACACTTAATATCGTGTCCTGCGTGTCCTGTTGTCTGCACGTTACAGGAACTGATGGACGCTAGTGATGGCGCCCAACACGTGGCCGAATTCTGGGCCGAGTCTATGTAGAATAAGTGACAAAGACACGCTAATTAGAATAAGTGAAAGAATTTTTGTAATGGGATCAGTACTTTCAGAGATGTCCTGGTACGTTTCGTGAACGGGCGCCGTCAGTAAGGACTGGTATTTTTTAATTGACGCTTTTAATTGCATCATGTATATAAGTTCAACATGAATGATTTAACCATTATTTTGTAACCATATTTTGATTTAAAAAAGTGTCTGTGGAGTTTCTTGCCCGTTCTCCATAGAAACAAATAGGGATTTCACTACTGGTATTCCGAGATCCCGTAATACCGTGATCACGGATTTAATATGGTCCTTTTTCAATACCGGTATTGACGCCCCAATACCGTGATTACGGTATTACAAACTTTAGATGTGATCTTATTCTCTCACTAGTTTTCACAAGCACAAGCGTCTCGCTGTTATCCTTAGCTCAACCTCCGCGCCCCATCCGCCCTTCCAATACCCGAATCAAGCTGTACTTGTCATTATTGTTATTGTTAGTCAGTTTCGCAAAGGTGACGGGATAACGCGTAGGCTTTTGCATTGTGTTGTTAATGTTGTGTTGACTTGTGATGTTGTGATCTAGCGCGTATTTTTGCTAGTTTAATTAGATTACCGTCGTTGTTGCCTCTTCGTGTCTTACCCAAAACGTTCTTAGCGAACAACATGTGATTAGATCTTTAATTATTTGTATCAAAGTCTCAACGGATCACGCGATCGGATTATCTTCGAAGCAGCTGATCACAAGTTGTAGCATCTGATATTATAATCCTTTTCCATTATTAATATAATATTATAATTGCTATGTTTTGTTAACTAATCAGTTAATCACGTTATCCATTAGACCTAAAATACAAATATTATATAAGGATTAATATACAAATATTTGTGCGGTTTCGATTGAGGGAGTGTACATTTTAGATTTTATTTATGAACGCTTGATTTATTTTTTTACTTGTTTAGTTTTAGATTTTTTTTACAGTTACAGTTTTTTTTTTTTGTATAATTTTAAGAAAGATTCTAAAATGAACACTAAATTATTGCTAGCTAATTAAGCTGTATGATATCTATGTTGATTACATGAGACATGATGATGACATGTCGATAATATAAGAAGTTTATATTTTTTTGATATTGTACTTTACAACGTTTATTTGAAATGCCTGCCTGCAAAAAGACTAGATTAACTTTAAGTTTTGATTAAGTTCCTAATTCCTAGTCCTACCTAAATAAATAATCAACCAATACCAAATTGTGCTATATAAGAGAGCTAATAAAGTATAAAAGGTATTTATAATACGTGTTTTTATTTTCAAATATTTATATATTTTAATGTTTTTATTAATGTCATAATTGAACTTGCATTCAATACCGGTATTAATACCGTGATCACGGTATTGACTTCCAATACCGGTATTAATACCGGTATTGAAAATATCCGGTATTTGAAAGCCCTAGGAACCAACTACGCTTTGGAATGGGTAACTAGCTTCATATTTCGGACTGACCGACCCCTTGACAATTCAAAAGTGTCTGTAATTGGTTTATTTGAAATAAAGGCTTTGAGTTTGAGTTTTTCAAACAAACAAACAATTTTACGTCTTTATAATATTAGTTTAGTGGTAACTATTGCATTTCTAGTTCAAGGAAATGCCTTCACTCACTCACTCACTCACACAGAGACTTCATCATCTGCCCAGCCTTTTCCCAACGATGTTGGGGTCAGTCCAGTCTTCCAGTCTAACTGGATGCAGCTGAACACCAGTATTTTACATGGAGCGACTGCCTATCTCACCTCCACAACCCAGTATCTGGGAAACACGATACCCCTTGGTAAGACTGGTTGTCAGACTTTCGGGCTTCTGACGACCCGTAACAACTTTCTAATATCTAAAAACGACAGCCGGGACTAACGTGCATCGGATAACGTGCTTTTTGAAACACAGAGGAGTCTTGGTATGTAAAGATGGTCCCATCTACGGACCTTAACTAAAATTCAAAATAACATAATAAACCAACCCAACTAATAAACTAATACCGATCCAATTTCCGCCATATTATTCCCATAACGGAAATAAGCGGAATCTGCTTATCGAATAGTTAGCAACTCGATAACGAACCGGGGTCATAGAATAAGAAATTCATACAGAAGCACACATAATATAGTAGCCAGCAGAAATAGAACCGATGACTGATGGGGTAAAAGTGTTATTGAGTGGAGACCGTGCATAGGCAAGGACGCCTTCAAGATAAGCAAAAACATGGTTCTTATAATAAAAAAAATCGTTCAAGAGAAATCTACATGAAGAGCCGTGCAAAATCACGAACGAAACAGTTTAATTAGTTTAAAGGATTCGCTTCAGGTGGTGTTCGCTCCGGCGCGTGGCGGTCGATAAAAGAACGTCGCGGATTGATTTTGATAAGGTGAGACGAATTTGACGGTATAACTGACCATGTGGTAGTCTAAACACTCCGAAACTGTAGGTATTTCAAATGTGTTTGGAACTCATTCCTTCTGGACATTCCAATTCTATGTCATAACAGAAATATTCGTAATCTACTTATAGAACAGTTAGCAACTCGATAACGAACCGCGAGGAATCGCTTTCTCGCTTGTTATTTGTTTGAGTAGAGAGAGTATCATGAAATTTGCTCGAATGTTTGATTCTTTATACAGGGTGTCTCAACCGTAGTGGTCCAAAGTGGAGATGGCCACCGATCCTTTAAAATCTTTAGCGAAACTCACTCAGCCCAGATTAAAAAATAATGTACTACAAAGCGTTGCAGAGCCACACAAGAACGGAAATAGTTAAGAGTCCTATTACATTTTTGACGCAAATTCATGATTTTTGACGTTGTAATTTTCAGCAGCAGTAAAATATTTGAATTATTTGATTATGAATAACGATAGTGCCATTCTCTTTATTGTAAGTTGGAGTTGCACATTTTAACTTTTCATGTCGTGTAATTTACTATGAATATTTTACGAACTCAGTTTACAAGGAAAAACGTCGGCAATGGAACTTTGACGCTCAAATTCACATTGTTTCATTCAGTTCTAATAGAAGCGAAAGTTACTAAACGATAACTTGAATGTTTTACTTGTTTATTGGAGTTCTAGAATTTCTTTAAATTCCTTGAGTTTTCAGGGAAAAGTCGTAAAGAAAACCATCTTGATTTTCATGTCCATTATATTCCAAATAAACACAATTAATCAAATAAACTAATATGATATAAAACTTCGATCTACAGTGAATACGTTTCATTAGTTTTTGTTTCTCAATATAATAAGACAAAATTACAATAAATTAAATTAAAGTACTATATATTCCGCGTCAATTCAGCAAATTACACGAAAATAATGTGTAACTCCAACTTACAAGAAAGAGAATGGCACTATAGTTATTATAATCAAATAATTAAAATATCTTACTGCTGCTGAAAATTACATGGTCAAAAATCATGAATTTCCGTAAAAAAATGTAATAGGACTCTTAAATAATCTTGTACCTACACTATCAAGGCGTGTCCTAGCTAGATTTGAACTCTCTACGTCGAAAATTTTGTTCACAGGGTTGAATAAAATCCAAGTGAAAGTGTAAAATTTCTTAGAAATTATTAAATAAGCAAAATTTGCAGAACTGTTGAGAATATGCCAACTTTAAAAAAAAAAAAAAGATTGGAGGCAATCTACACTTTACCCTATTTACCTTTGGACCACTAAGTTTGAGACATCCTGTATAGCTACCGGTTTTGATATCGGTTTCTACTTGAAGTATTTGTGACACAATTTCCTTTTGAAGGTCTCTTTCATCGATGTAATATTGAAGAGCTGTTCTCATCGATATACATAAATTAATATCGTTTTTCGTGTATGCCTGTGTAACTCCTCTAAATGACGGAGTGAACACATGAAAATCTGTTACGTAGTTTAGAAGAACAACGCGGTAACAGACGCATAAAAACCGACTTCAATTTATATTATTGTACCTATCTGATGATGATAAAAGAACTCAAACATGAAAGCGCTTTATTCAGTAAGAATATTTTACAAAGTACCTATTGCAAGAATTAAATATAAATAACTTATGTCAAGCAGTCAGGCAACGTCAGTTAATTTAATTAATTTGTGCTTGTGAGGACAGGGCAATAATGTATTATTATTTATTTTCGCAGTGCACAAACGGAGCTTTTAATATAGCAGCCAAAGTTCCATTAATTTATAGGTAAATATCAGGACATAAAATACTAGGTATTATTCGTTACGTACTAGTAGGTACTCATGGAACTCAAATGGAGTTGGGACCTGGCAGGGTGCAGGGATGGCAGTTGGAGTAAGGCAGTGACCGAGTGGCGTCCAAGGACTGGAAGACGTTGTCGGTCGTCCGGCGGCGAGATGGGCGGACGACATTGTTACAATCACGGGTAGAACCTGGATGAGGCTGGCGCAGGAGCGTAGGGATTGGGACAAGAAAAGAGAGGCCTATGTCCAGCAGTGGGTGAAGTTGGGCTTGCTTTGATGAAGACTCAGAACAGAGAAAAAAATATTAATAGTAATATATTTCCAAACTTCAGTACACATTACGTCACTGAGGACTCGACCCCAGGACATCCTGTATGACAGGGGTCGAGGTTTTCCAGTTACATGGATCAGCATGAAAAGGCTTAGACTAAATACAATTTATACTTCTTTTCAATAATTAAAAGAAAATTTTAAATAAAATATTTAAAAACACTGACAAGAGTTAATGAACAAAAAAATTAAACTTAAATATATTATTATTCTGTGTCAGAATTGAATCCCTTAACATGTATGTGTTGTGATTGGTGTGTGGACTTTTAAAAAACAATTCAGAAAAAAAAATAAGACTTTAATGTATTGGTTTTGGTTATATTACTGTTTACTTTCATTCTTTCTCAAAAAGAAAACAAAAGAATACGCCAACATTTTCCCGAAACAATAGGCAATCAATCAAACAATTACTAAATTAAAGACGAAAACAGCTTTCTGGCAAACTTTTTCTTTTGATTATGACCGATATTATGCAAGGCAAGCGTGGCGTAAAATGAAAGTAACACCATTTTGGGTCCCACATTTAATTATTTCGGCACGGTTGGCGCAGTGGTTAAGCGATTGACTGCAGAACTGCGTTGCGCGGTTTCGATTCCCGCACGGGTCAAATATTTGTATGACCTACAAGTAGTTGTTCCGGGTCTCACTGTTTGTGTATGTGAGTTTAAATGGTTGTAAACGCACCCATAGTACAGGAGAAATTCCTAGTGTGGGGCTACGTTTTTTTTTTTAAAGAATAAAGAATTTAAATTCAAAATATTCAGTCTTCTGCACAATAATCGGTTGCAATTCAATGTAGAGTGGTTCTGTCAAAAATCTCGCGTGTAAAATAAGGTCAATGGATGTCTTTGCCCTAGAGTGAAAAATTACTGGCAAGATATACAGATATGGCAGTATTCACGCGTGTTAAGAGAGTTTATATAGAAAGCAAAATTTATATAAATTTATTTAAACTTTTCACACAAAAAAGTACAAAGGCGGACGTAATGCTTTAGGCATTCTCTACCAGTCAACCAAGGGTGGTGAAGAGATTAGATGGCAGGTGCTCTGTTTGAGAGGGACAAAGAAAAAACATTTTTTATTAAAATATATCATTAGAAATAATTATAATACACATACATACATAATTAATAAAAATATATTCCTATATTATATATATACATAAACAAAAATGCAAGGGAGAGAGGTTTTGAGATGGCTACTCTATTCATTTTGACAAAAAACTCTGCAATTTCCGCTTAAATGCATACCGACTGGTGGCCGTCCTGATATCAAGAGGAAGCGCATTCCATAGAAGAATGAACTGAATATGAAAGGAAGAATGAACAAAGTCAGAAGTATGAGAAGGACAAAGTAGGAGAAGATTTTTAGAAGAACGCAGATTCTTAGTGTGTGAAGAGCATAGATATTGGAAGTTAGACATGAGATAAGAAGGAGGAGTGGGAGAGTTGAGAAGGGAGAAAAGCGTGGTCAAAGCGCGCAAACTTCTTCTTTGGCAAATGGACATCCATTTGAGCTCAGACCTATAACTCGACATATGATCATATTTCCACAATCAATCCTATTTGTAATATTGCCAAATTAATAAAAACAGGTAAATATTTGACAGCTATTTGCGACGTTGCCAACTTTTTGAATGCAGAACGGGTATAAAGCCAGAAAAAATATCACTCTTGGACACCCCAGATTTGTGTACTAAGAATATGCTTCTAGTTCCCGTAACATGCAATGGAAGATGACCCGTTCCTTGGAATTACAACGTAGTAAGTTCCGAAAGCGAAAAAAAAAATAAACAAACATAACTGGCGTTTGGGTACACCTCTGCCAAACCCTTCACGAAATACAGGCGTCATGTTATGTAAATTTAAAACTTAAAAGAATTTATTAAAATGCCGAGGCTTGTATTAATACAGTTAATTATCGAATCCTAGTATTCATTACCATATTAGGTACAAATCAAAAATTCGTGGAAACTAGGTAACTTCGTGATGTTTCTGTTCACCGGAAAGTCTGAAAGGAATACCGTGGCCCCTGGCAACGTACAGGCAACTGAATGAACACGGGTGGGTTTTAGTCAGTAAGAGTCTGACACGCCCTCCCGCTCCACCCAGAGCGGGAGAAGTTATTTCATAAATTCTCACCCAAAATAAAAATGTTACTGTTCGATAAATATGTACATGCAAATAGGTAGGAATAAAAAAAAAAAAAATGAGTATCTAAGTAGGTACTCATTTTTAAGTCTTGCCAGTTTCATGAAAAATCTACTTTACAATTGGCAATTCAAAATTTTGCTCTAGACCCCGTGAGGTCAGCGTCGTACATGATAAATCAATTGGGATAGTAATAATGTTACTTAGCGATCATTACCGATAACAGCCGATTATACCCGACCCCAATGATGAGGAAGTCGGTTAGTCGTCCGGAATAATATCTATAAAATCTGTGAGATGCCTTAGGCAATGAGAATCTTGAACTTTATTTTGTACTATAGCTTTATCTCCTCACTTATAAACAGGAAAACGTTTCAGTAAAATATACATACAAATCAAATTGTAAGTAAGATCTTGTTATTAATAATTGTCTCTTTATAATACACATCGCATTACAGTTCGCGAGCACATTCGTAAGAAGCTGGCAGTATCATCAAAATGTTAATGTTTTCCCATTGTTTGTTTTATTTGTTTTAGTATATTCGTGTATTTATGTATATTTATTTATGCTTATATTTATAAATAATTAGGTAGTTATATTATAATTATAGTTTGCATAGGTATATATGTGTATCTTTATTACTTTAAAAATATTCCTCAATTTATTGTAATTGCACCTACCACGGTTTGTCTCTGCATCACCCAAAGGTTGAGTGGTAGAAAATGCCTATGGCATTAAGTCCGCCTCTTTACATTTCTGTGCTTGAAGTATTAAATAAATAATAAATAAATATTAGTTTAGATTTTATTCCTATTTTTATCCCAATTCTATCTAATTTTATCTAATTTTACATAATTTTGTTAAATTTCATCTAATTTGATCAAGTTTTATGTAATAATGTATCTTTTTTGATTAAATGTATAATTACTAATAGATATTCACCGATAACCGTAAATATAAGTTGGTTTTTAATAAATAAATAACTAAAAATAAAAATACATACTCAGAATTTATGTTTAGCTGAACAGACACTTTTGTAAGATACTTTCGCACTACCATACCTTTTTTATATCGGATAGCGTAATAATAACGTTTTTAGCGGCTCAGTGATGTTATAAGATTAATCAATTTAAAGGTTACTCAGATAAAAGCATGTAAATCTATTTGAAAATGTTAAATGAGCTTCAACTTGGACCATCGCTTTCCATCACTATAATTATCAAAATACGACTAACCCGCAAAACACACTATACATTGCGCTGTCATAACACAATGATCCAATTACCGTCCCAACATACCCGACAATGGTGAGCTAGCTCAATATGCCACCGTTCATTATACACTCTCGTTAGCACGGCAGAATATAAGGGGAAGTTGGAGTGGCTATTCTAGTAATGAGCTCATGTGAATGCCTCTCCATGTATTTCGAACAGTATTTAGGAGCTTTTGGCTACAAAATGGTGCATTTGGCGACGGGAATTGTAAGAGGAACATGCTCCTGAAATCTGATTGGTTGAATTAGTTTTGCTGACCATGGCTTTGTTCGTATTTTAGATGCACACGGGATTAATGAAGACAGTAGTTCAAGCTTTAGTTTGATGATTAAATATGAAGTCATCAACATCAGCACGGAGTCAATACTTGACCACTGGAAATCAGCGCTGTAATGTGGGTCCCCCATAGCACAGCATCAAGATGGAAGCCTTCATGTTACAGTCATGACGTGCAGCTGCCGACTATTTCTGTTCTGTGTTAGTAGTTTTTTTTTTCTTTATTAGCTATTCGAGTTAACTTATAGTTTCTATGTAAAATAATCATATTTATCTTTCTTTACTTAAATATGACAAAGATCCAAATGGGTCACAGTTTCGACCCAAATTTTGTGCCAACTAATTTATCCATTGTAAAGGCTTGATTTTTCGTCATCGCTTTCAACATCACGAAAATTTCCACAAAGGCAAAGCCAAAAGGTACGTAAACATCATATAAACCAAATAAAATTAAAAAGAAACGTATGAAAAATTAAATACTCTGAAAATAACGAAAGAATTTCCGACTGAAACGAGAACACGAATATCCAATATGGATGGAATAAAAACCACTGAAACATGTCTGTTAACATTTTTCATTATCAGTTTTCACGAACTCACGGCCCGGTTGAATTAAAACTGCCAGTCTGAATTGCCAGTATATTGCATATGAAATTAAAGATCGAAAAAGTCGAAAGGCGTATACAGCGTGTATCAGAAAGGTGTATTACAGACCGTCAAACTAAAAACTTTTTGAGGACATAGGACCAACAACGTAATCGCAAAAAGTTATGATGTCTCGCTGATGGTGGCGCGTGTGTTGGATCATTCGGTTCCCTACAAAATGGTTGAGCTGGATGGTGCTGATCCACGCGTCATGTTCGTGAACGGGCGCCGTCAGTTGAGACTGGTCATCTCTTATCTGCCAGGGCTTATTTTTAATCTTATGTTTTTAATCGTTTTTGATTTTTACATTGTTCTCACATATATAATCAACAAGAGTAATGTACCCAGGATTTTGTAATTTCTATATTTAAAAGAGTGTCCTTGGAAGTTTCTTGCCCATTCTTCTCCAGAGAGATCTACGTTTTGGAATGGGCAACTAGCTTCAACTTTCTGACTAACTGACTGACTCTTTGACAATTCAAAAGTGCCTGTAAAGGTTTTAATTGAAATAAATGCTTTGAGTTTGAGTTACCAACTATCCCTTACAAAACTGAGCAGATTCCTAGTGTGGGGCAAAAAAAAAAAAAAAAAAAAAAGTAGTGCCAGTGGTAACGGCCGTGACTTACTAGTTGATAGTCGTATGTTCGAACCCAGATTGGCACTTTACTTAGTGTACATTAATTATCTCCGAAACATCGTGAGGAAACTGGCATGTCCTAGAACCAAAGATTCAAAAAACATGTGACATCCACCAACCCGCACTGGGCCCGCGTGGAGGATTATGGCCCACTCCCTGTGACAGAGTGGAGGCCTGTGACCCAGCAGTGGGTACTTTATAGGTTATTTATGCTGAAATTAACTTTGCAACAATTCAAATGGAATATTTAAGCATTTTTATGGCAAGAGAAATCGCTAATAAAAAAATTAAAAAATTCCGCACAAACTAAACGCACATTACAAAAAAAAATACATAAATATAGTACTCCTTTACAAATTACTCAAAAGCCTCGTATTCAATATTCAAAACATAGAAATAAATTACAAATTTTTGTCTATTGCTTGCTGTAAGGGCCAAAGACGAGTTACAATACTTGCGTAATGTGTTGCGACATTAACAAATGAAAACAGACAGTCAAAACTTAAACAAAATGCCGATTGCAAAGAATAAGGAAGGAATATTATTTCTCAGCCACTTCAAAGCATTTATGTTTACTCAAACTATGAGCACATATTGACAGCTCACACAGTAGCGACAGCTGCCAGTAAAATCACCGCCTATGAAGTCCTGAATTTCATAATAGTACAGACAGTAACTGTCAATGTCATACTTCATGGGCATGCCGCCGACCTAATGAATGAATTCATACCCTAGGAATGTCAGTTTGACATAAATGTCGCAGAGATCAGGCTATCTTTTATGTAGTATATGTATAATGATTAAATTAAATAAAAAAAACTTAAAAAAAATATAGAATCACGATGTTGTTTTTGTGGTAAATGCAGTGTTTAAGTATTTATAATAGGCAAACGTACAATTACCACATTTATAATTTTATTGTTCTCTTTTAATTGAGGAGGTCGTGGCTAAATTAATAACAGCCGCACGGGTTGATCCATCAGGTTAAGCAACGCTTGCCGGGGTTGCTCCGTGGATGTGTGACCATCTTTACAAACCGATGCCCTGCTCCTCCGTGCCTCGGAAAGCACGTTAAGCCGTTGGTCCCAGCTGTCATTCGTGGATCTTTGACAGTCGTTATGGGTCGTCAGAAGCCCTTTTACCAAGGGGTATCGTAACGCCAGTAACTGGGTTGTGGAGGTTAGGTAGGCAGTCGCTCCATGTAAAAAACTGGTATTCAGCTGCATCCGGTTAGACTGGAAACCGACCCAAAAATAGTTGGGAAATAGGCTAGGCAGATTGTTCTCTTTTAATTCTTTGTATGTTCCTACTTCTGTTGTGTACCAAATAAATAAATAAATCATGTAAAAATATAATAATACAAATTATGGTTCTGAATCCTAATTAAATCAGTCAATACAATAAGTACAGAATTACCAAAGAAATCCAATTATATACTTCCAAGAAAACAATATTATTATACTCACACGAAATAACAAATACAATCAATTTAGATTTTCCTAGAAAAGTATAATAAAAGAACTTCTAACAAAACAACTAAAGCGAATAGATATCCAATATACAAAGTTCTTCTCAAGTATTTCTTAGGTTAGACCCAAGTGTCGTAATTTTGGTAGCTCATTGTAATCCGCTCAGTCCACTTCTATGGATCAACTACATATATATAGGGTGAGTTTGTGGACTAGGATCATACTGGCGGCTATGGAAACAGTTGACGGTGGTAAAAATTGGTGTTTTATTTTTTTCCAAGCGTATATAAATTGTATTTAGGTATTAGGTTTTTTTCCTCAAGAACAAGTGTATTTTAAAGACAAAAATACCAAAAAAAATTGTTACCGTATTACCTGCATAGTATGGGTACGTTGATTCTGTGTTAAGGTATGGTCTTATCACCTGGGGCTACTCAACAGAAAGTCAGAGAGCGTTCATCTAAAAAAAAATGCATCCGGGCCATAGCCGGAATACGCCCATGGGAATCTTGCAAACCTATTTTCAAAAAGTTCAAGATTTGTTAAAATGCACCCGGAGTTATTTAAAAAAACTCATGAAATGTTTCCAAAGAGTAATAGGCACAGAAAGTTTTGCCCATAATTCCTAGTACAGCATTATATTATTATAGTAAGAATAGCTATGCAATGTGTGGTCGCATATTTAATGCTATAACCTGACAGGGTTAAAATCTTACCAGGTAATAAATTTACAAGGTTTCTTAAATTATGATTAAGGAAAAGAATTTCTACTCAGTAAGTGACATAATTAATAAAAGATTGAAAAATAAATGATAATCATAATCATTTACCCTCTGACATCAGTAGTATTTTGAAAAATGTATGTAATAATATAACAACATTGCTACTCAATTTTAATTTTAATTAAATTTGACTATAATATGTAGTATGTAATTATAAACCCAAATGTTTGCATGTAACCTGACACATTATTATGACTAAGTGTTATGGATCTGTATTATTATGTTAAGACCCAAATTGTACCAATACTTATGGCAAAGAAATTGATTTGATTTGACGTGAAAATGTAACGTCCTGTTTATTCAGTACCCCTCAAGTGATTTACAGACGTACGTATCTTCGCAATTAAAACAATTCGCTGAACGCAGCACGGACTTACGGGTGTCCAGAATAAAATATGCTCGCTAGATAAGGTGCGCGTTCGCGCCACGGGTAAAAGTATGTATAGAAAGAATTTGGTAATAAATCAAACATTTTATAAAATACTAGCTTCTGCCCGTGACTATAATATTCCTCAAGAATTGGGCTATCCGATGCAAAAATAATTTTTCAAATCCGACTGGTATTTGGGGAGATAGCCCCCTACATACAAACTTAAAAACAAACTTATTTTACCGCTTTATAATATTACTCTTATTCTCTCTTTATATATATAAACACTTATTATACTTTAATAATAATATTATATTAGTATTAGGAATCAAAAATTCCACATCCAACGTTCGACAAAGCTGCCATATTGATTCCTATTTAAAACCGCACCCTGTATAGTAATAGTCTTGTTGTGAACCTATCCTTTGTTTGCGAGACTCAGCGGTTTAGGGGTGAGGAGGCAAATATTTGAAATATTTTGCTACGTAATCTCTTTTGAAGTTAGAGATAGTTTCGTAGTGTTAGTGAAAGTAATCTTTTCGTGGTCAAAGTGAGGGATATTATTTTATTTTAGCTGAGATTGGCATTGAGTTTAGTTGAAAATAATATAATAATAATTAGCCTTTATTTCAGACCACCGTTGAAACTTGACCTGCATGGCGTTTCCATTCAAGCTCCGAGAGTATTTTATAAATTAATGGCATAATATTTAAGACAAACATTATTTTCAAATTTAGAGGCAAAGAAAATAATAAAGAGCGCGCCATGGTGTAAAAAAAAACCCGCGAGTTCCTAAGATCAATAGCAATTGCACCTTAGTTCTCTAGGAACAACGAAATCCACGACTCTCTTTATCTGCAAATGCCATCAGTAAACTCTGAAATCGAACGATACAAAAAACAGCACAAGGCACGCCTAACCATGCGTCCAAACCCACTAGTTACGGAACCCGACAGCGGTGGTACAAAGGCTGAAGAGGAACCACGTTCTATAAGTGGGAGGCGCAGCGCTGGTTGCTCCACCACAACGCCATTTGACATGGAACGAATTCGCTTAAGGTCTGACGACGTATTGCAAATAGAAATAAAAGGAAAAAAAAATGCGAGTCGGATTCGCACGAAGGTTTCACACATATACACCAACACGAAGGTTTCTTTACCGTATAAAGATCAAGCAAAAAACGCCGAAAAAACACGTTTCTTGCGCTTGTGTTCAGACCCCTTTTAATTATTAACTTTATGATTTTTTGTCATTTTGTTGTTAGAGCTGTAATATAATTATACAGTTTTTGAACATTTCAACTGTCTACCTATTACGGTTCATGAGATACAGCCCGCTGACAGACAGACGGGTGTACGTACAGTGGAGGCTTAGGAATAGGGTTCCGTTTGGCAACCTTCGGGACAGAACCCTAAAGACATGAAACAGACTCTAGAAATATGTAATTACAAAATTCTAATTCAAATAATTTATTTGCATAATACATGTTATAAAGGTGTTACAGGTATTAAATGTTCATTGTATTATTACCTAATGAGGTGTGCAAATGAATATAAATGTGGTACTAATCGCAACATTAATTACACAGAATACATTATAATTGAGTTACTTAAAAAAATAGAAATGTCAAAAAAATTGAAATAATAAGTATTTTATATGTTCGACTTTTTTTTTTTTTTTGGTTGGGAAATCATCAAATGACTCCTCCCGCTCTGGGTGGAGCGGGAGGGCGTGTCAGACTCTTACTGACTAAAACCCACCCGTGTTCCTTCTGTTGCCTGTGCAATGCCATGTACAATAGTACACTCCATTTGTTCGACCCTGGAGTGTACTATTGTATATGACGCTGGAGCCGCAGCGGTGCTGGACCGCATGTTTGTGTCAAATGAATAATATCATGCGGCGCATGGGCGATATTATTTTTCATATCATTTATTTTTTCATATAATGTTTATTCTGAGATGTTCTGAATTTTTTTCATCTTGCGGTCTGGTGCCGGCGCGGGGCCAAGGCGTCATGTCCAAGAAGCCGTACTGTTAGCGCACCCAGTGCTAACAGTACCGGGTCGAATAAATACTGTGCTGCCTAACAGCATGTATCCACATACACAAACACACCACACACATCACACACACACTCACCTATACAAACACACACACTCACCCACAAAAACACACCCGCAAACACAAACAACAACATTCAACATTCTACAAATTAATCTCCGTTCACATAGCTATCTCACGATCTACTCGTAGTTGATACAAAGCAAATCATTAGAGCATTTAATAGAGAAGCAATGGGTCATATCTTAACACACGATTACATGCCACCCCTCTAGGGAAATAGCTTGAAGCTATGTCTTGTTGATTGGTGTTCTGATTTGTTAGTGATGTTTTGTAATGGCTTTGTAGACTGTTAACCGTTTTGAATCTACAATCACGTCATTATTCCTCAAACGGGTAGGCTGAGATGTTCAGCACAACCATGTCTCACCTTTTGTTGAAAGTCTCATGTTATAAGAGGAAGCTAGCCTGTTCTCATAACCAAGCACAAATCCGAATTCTGGACTACTGCAGAGAATTTCCCGAAATAATAGAAAAAAGAGGAAATTTGAGAGGACCACGACCACCCCACGCCAAATAGCTCTGACCAATGTGACACAAAATAAACAAATGAGCATCGTGTACTTTCGAACATGACCACATACTACGGAATCGCCGCGATGCGACGGCTGCGTGAACATTGTGAGGAAACCAGCATGACCTAGAACCAAAAACTCATAGACATGTGGTATTTATCAACACTGAAGCCCACACTGGGCCTGCGTGGTGGATTATGGTCCTTTTTCTCTCACATAAAGTGGAGGCCCGTGTCCCAGTAATGGGAAAGTTATAGCCGATATGCGTGTAAACGGTGACACGCTGGGTTTCTATGGAAAGTGTAGACAATCCCGTCTCTAGCAGCGGCCGCCGAGGCGTCTCTGAGCTCTGTTACCATGACGATACAAGTTGTTCCTCTTAAACATATCCCTGTATTATACAAGCAAAACCATGAAAATAAGAAAAGTGTAGCCCTAGTAAAAATAAGTAACAGTATTATAATATCTTCATAGAAAACGGCCGAAAAGGCGTGCTTCGAAATCTCAGTGTCCGTCAGTACGCAACAGTCTCGAGTGCGCGGTACGCGCGAACGCAGAAGATTTTTCTTCCGAGTTGCCGTAGGTAATTATTTCAAGTTCACTGCCGAGTCATAATACTGTTACTTTATTATACTGTGCTATAGCCTAAAACAACCTCAAACAACACCGTTGGAAGACAAAATTAGTTGCTAGAATATTTAATACCTACAGTTTTTGAAATTTTTGTGGAGCGTCGCGAACTTGGCATTTTGTATTTTCTCAAAGGGATTTTGCTGTACCGAAATAGCGTATTTTTAGTCAAAAGGCGGCCAAGGAAATTGTTAGATACTTGAGGGTATTTCGAAGTCTCGTTGGTGATTTGTCACTAGTGTTTCTTGAACAATCTCTCTCTATATTTTCTGGGCCTTTCGCCAAAAGTTTCAAGGAATTGAGAATGAGGCTTATGGGTCATGATTGGTTGTTCAAAGAGTATTATGTCAAGAAAATGGGCAGAGTATGTTGGTGTTCTTTAAAGTGTTAAAAGATTTTCTTCTCAGTTAAAAAATCTGGCGAGCGATTCTCAACCACCTAGCAGATACGAGTACTTGTTGGCACAGTTTGAAAGTGGCTAGGTAAAACTGTCATGTATAAAATTGATTGGCAATTAATAGATATCAAGTTAACCGCGTCCCTTCGCTTGTCACCATAGATATTCGTCTATACCATGGACAAGTGATGTTGGAACGTTGGGCGTGATTAGATTATAGATTATATTGTACGTAGTTTCGGCTTTTTTAATATTTTAAATTTTTATTATAATTTTTATTGTTTTATTTTTTTTGTAATTCCCTAGTGGGATTTATCTAAGTCCGTAGGTGTGACCGCGGCATGACAGTGGGCCTTATCAGAATACTAGCGAGGTGGTATTTTTTTTTTAAATGTCGCTATATTATGCTGAGATGGGGCCTTTTTGGATTCGCACAGGTCATGTTCATGTTTTCATGTCTTTTTTAATTTAATTTAATTTAATGTTGTTTTCTTTTTTTTATTATTATTACTGTTTCTATTTCCTGTGTGTGTTCCAAATCAAATATTTTTCTATTCTTTCTTTATATCACACTTCGGTTCCTTTGATGTGCGCAGTTCAAACTGACCTCGCATTGTACGGAAATCCTATACAATGCGAGATCAGCTTAAACTGGAAATGTAAAGCTTGATGTGTAGCCGTGTGTACCTACTTGTGTTGAGATTAGAATGTAGGACAGCATTTATAAACTTCTATGGTGATTACTTGTATGGAAGCCGATAGATTGATGAATTTGCTAAAATATTGTAAGGCATTCAGTCTATCCTTTTCCCTCTGGTGAAACTGATGTACGCGGGTGACACTGCTAACTTCAGGAACCTGCTGTCTCACAGCCGACAATGACCTGACGTCACACAAAATCCCGACGTCACATAACTCCTGCATCGCGCAATCAGGTTTACCGTGCGGACGACATATATGACTATCCGACAGAAATCAATGGGCAGTTGCCCGCCAGACACAACACCCGTCTGGTCTTAGGATCCTCCGTTTTCTATAGAGTATGAGTGAACTTTACACCCTGTTCATCATACCTCTAAATTGGTAACCCCGAGTATGAACCTCAACGCAGCTTTCGTGCAACTACTTCAGCGTGACGTCATCATCATCACTCCCGCAAGCTTTCGTGAAGCGAGTCATACAGCCAGCCAGCACCCACAGCTTCCAATACCAACGACTATCTCGCGATTTACTCGGTCAGTGTCATAAGAGAAGATGGATACATTTTGAAAAAGACGATATAGCTACGAGGTTAGTGAATTCAAAATTCAAAATTCAAAAGTCATTTATTCAAACTAGGCTGAGAATCAGCACTTTTCGAACGTCAAAATTACATAAGACATTCCCCCAAAACGCTCACCCTTCACCACTTCCTAGTGCTTTTGCTGGGAAGAAGAATACTGAGATGACGTCAAAAAACGTCAAAAAACGTATTAACTGACCCTAAAAAAAGTAGCCAAGTGTGAATCGGACTGGCACACGAAGGGATCCGTAATAGCGTACGGTATTGTATTTAACACTACATTTTTTTTTAAATGTATGGTCGTCCTTTAATTTTTAACTTTATTTCTATAATATTTGATATGCGACCATACTGGTGCTGATAAGATGCACACTTAAATTAACACACTATGAAAATTCAAGTGTGTACCTGCAGTGCTATTCTTTATGTGAAAACTTAGGTGAAGTGAGCTCGGAGTGAGCTGTCAGTCCCTAGCAGCAGGTGAATTCCCCGTGAGATTATTACAGAATAGACCAGCTGTTAAGGTTCAAAAGATACAGTCCTGTGACAGAGGAACGGACGGACGGACGGACAGCAGAGCCTTAGTAATTGGGTCACGTTGGCCTTTGGGTACGGAACCCAAAAAAATGGGTTTCATGCAAGATAATAATTAATGTCTTGCTTTTAGGAATTTTTACGTCCCCACTACTCAACTGATGGAAAGTAATTACACTGTGTACATATTATAGACACTTCCAACACCCGGTTTGTACCGATGCTTCGGCAAACATTAATAACGTTGAAAAGTAAACACCATTGTTTACGTGCTTCAATTTTCACTGGCACCAAAACTGGAACACAGTAAAAAGATGGTGCAAAGCAGCATCACTGTCACAAAAATTCAACACTGTGTTGGTTGAAATAAAGTCGAAAATAATTTAACAAAAACATTTCGCCTCTGTCCGCCGTGGTCCTCTCTCGGACTAGTAGATGTTTTATTTTCGACTTTATTTTAACGTGACCAAGGTGTTTACTTTTTCAGTACTGAAACCACGCAGCGCTGCTCTTCGCTACGTCTGCTTGCCCTAATGCTGTTTGTCAGAATAAATAGATATTTACAGTACTCGCGCGTGAATTAGACACGTAGAGTGTTAGGCATCTGTCCTACGGCGCCTAATGGCGATAAACGAGAGTAGAGCTAGCAACTAGAAACGAGTCGGCGAGCACGATGAACCAAGCGTGAGTCTTTCAGCGAGTGTTCGACCTGCCAAGCGAGCATCTCTGAGCGAGTACTCCCTTTGATAGCTCTTGTCGCAGTGGCACACGAGCATATGTATATGTGTATATGAGAGATAGAGATAGATATATGAGATGTGAGTGTCATCTCTTAGCTGCCATGGCTTATTTTAATTTATTTTAAGTTTTTGAATGTTTCTGTTTTTTTTTCTTTTTACTACGGATGCTTTTACGAACGTGCACGTCTTTCTACATTGTTCTCACATGCATAATTTCAAAATGAATGATGTAACCAATATTGTGTATCATTTTTTTTTAAATTTAAAAGAGTGTCCGTGGAGTATCTTGCCCGTTCTTCTCCATTAGTACCTACTACCTACTACGCTTTAAGAATGGGCAACTACATAGATTCATATTTCTGACTGACCGAATTGCCTGTAAATGGTTTAATTGAAATAAATGCTTTGAGTTAGGTTGAGTTAAGAGATAGATAGATGAGATGTGAGATAGATTATGATCGCTCGCTCGTTACGCTCGTGAGAAAATCTTTGATAACTAGTCGCTTTCTTGTCGGCAGTGAGACAGGTGCCTTTGGTAATCACTCATATGAGTATGTGTATGAGTGAGTGAGTGTAGTGAGGAAGCTGTACAAGACTCTTTTTATTTTTAAAATCGTTAGATCTTAAAAACAAAGTTTTTCGTTTGACGTTTGGTTATCATCAAGCAGTTTTTGCAAAAAGAACCTAACTGTGATTGAAATAGAGTTCTTTATGCAAAACCGTACACTTAGTGCGGTACTAAGTTAAAAATATTGTAATAAGAACTTTTAAAAAGTCGGAATAAAGTTCAAAATACAATTACTGGCTCGAAGGCTCGAACTAAAGTAAGAATTTGTTTATATAAAACGGTTTGAAAGTATACCAACATTTTAAACCAAACGTTTTCTGAACATCACCTCGGCCCCTTGCCAAGATGGTGGCCCGGCTGTAAAGAACTACCCATGCGCTCATTATGAGCAAACACATGAGTTGTTTTGTCTCTTATCGTCGTGCGTGACATTATTTATGATTTTGGCAAGTTCTTGCTTAGTAAAAGGAATTAAGTATAATTATATTAGAACTGTGCCCGATGGAATTTGCCATCGGCGAAAATGATGAAATTCCATACAAACTTTCATTCCCTATTTATACCCTTTAGGGGATGAATTTTCAAATATTTCTTAGTGACCTCTAGGGTAAGGATTTTTCGTTACGACGTTTATCCGATGCTATTTCATGCTTCTAGACGAAAAGGAATAAAAAGTTGGTTGTCTGTCAGGGAATTAATGAATTTAAAATTTTATTTTTTTATTTTTGCCTCCGCCAGCAGCTTCGCCCGCAATACATCTTTATAAATTATAGTCTATGTTACTCAGTGATAATACACAATTCCACTAGTGAAAGAATTTTTAAAATCGGTCCAGTAGTTTTTGAGTTTATTCATCCCAACTAATATTATAAAAATGCGAAAGTGAGTTTGTTTGTTTGTTATGTACGCTAAAACGGCTGAACGGATTTGAATGAAATTTGGCACATGAGTAGACCATGACCTGAGTTAGGACATAGAATACTTTTTATCCCCATATTCCCCCGGAATCGAGACTTACGGACCCAGAAAGTTACTCATTTAAAAAAAAACTTTTTTCGTGGAGTATTTGTGTACATGAGGTGTATTCTTTAAAAGAACTTCACTGGGAATCAGGTCAATCATGTCAATGCAGTTCTACTTGCCTGGATACAGTACAAGTGTGTATAATCAGGCAGATTTGATGAATCCCAAAATAACGCCTGATTTTCAGCGACGGACCGTCATATCACTAACAAGGCACAATTGTTTGCCATTTGAAGCAAAATCATCAGTTCATTTGGTCGGCTTCATCCTAGTTTTATGGTCTACAACTATTTAATTCTTGGTATTCTAGGCAAAAGTTATCAAATTACAGAAGCTCCTAAGACACTGTTGGTCGACTTAAGGCTCGTGCAGACCAGCACGACGCGACGGCGCGACGCGACTCAAACAATACAATTTCTAATAAAACTTCACGGTATAACAATAGCCGGTATCGCGTCGCGCTGTCGCGTCGCGCTAGTCTGCACGAAGCTTTAACGAGTTGAAAAGTAACATACGTTCTCATTTACATATCATTACAATAGTCTGTTAGGCTAAGTAGCTCTGTCTCTCTCTCTCATCTAATCTTTTAATATTTATCAACACTTAGCTCATTTATGTGGGTGGCTAAATGATAACAGCCACGGGGGTCAATCGCAGGTTAAGCTACGCTTGCCGCGGTCGGTTCGTGGATGGGTGACCACGACCCGTCCGTGCCTCGAATGCACGCTAAGCCGTTGTTTCCGGCTGTCATTCGTGGATCTTTGACAGTCGTTACGGGTAGTCAGAAGCCCACAAGTCTGACAACCAGTCTTACCAAGGGTGTTACCCAGTAACTGGGTTGTCGAGGTCAGATAGGCAGTTGCTGCATGTAAAATTCTGGTACTCAGCGGTATCCGGTTAGACTAGAAGCCGACCCCGACATAGTAGGGAAAAAACTAGGCATATTGATACTAATCACGCATCTTTTAGTTACCACATACGTACAAAACCCACGAAATTAAATTGACATAATAGCTAGCAAGCTTATTTTTGTCTTACTATACGGCCTGAATTTTTTGTCACCGTCCAAATTTTGATATATTAATCTTTGGCGAAAATCATTGAATACGTGTTTTTTTTCTTATAGTAACACTCAATACAAAAATATTGAGATAATAAATTTTACGTACCGATTTTTTTTTCAAAAATGGATTTAGTGAATCATATCGTGAATTTTTTCTAGGCATTAGGTGCCTAGAAAAATTCTTTTACCATTAGAAAGCTTAATTTTCAAGGAGTAACATAGGCTACTTTTTATCCCGGGAAAAATAACGGGTCTCGCGGGAAAGACCACGGGAGCGAAGTCGCGGACAAAGTGCTAGTTAGCAATAAAAATACAACTTCATTACTAATAAACTGAGTTTCCCCAAAGACATTATTTCTCTTCAATGTTTCAGAACGTTCTTGTCCACTATTTTAACGACAGATTCGAGACCTTAGCTACTGAATAAAATATAGCAGAGTCGGTTCCCGGCAGTTTATTCCACAACTTTTCGGGTACATTTCGACCTCGTTGGAAGTTTTAATAATAACTGGATACCATTGTTTTTGATGCCGGTTACACTGTTTTTTTATTCGATTTTGTACTTATATTTGTTTGATATTATTATTGTTCTAAAGGCGTGTACGCACGAATGAACAAGAACACGGTGAACACAAAAATCGAACACGGAACATTTGATTCGTACATGTGAAGAAAGAAAGAAAGAAAGAAAAAATATTTATTGGGACAAGCACAAGAGATATCAATACAGCTAACACTCAAGTAAGCTTAAAATATAACAGAAAGTCCTGTGTATTTATATATAATAAGAATAAATACCTATGTAATAAAAAAAAAACATGAACCCCCATTTTTGTGAGTAATATATCCTGAGCAAAAAAACTACGTCCTTCTAAACAGGAAAGTTCCAATTTAGACAAACTCCTTTTAAACCCTGCGCAATAATAGCAGATAATAACCACGTGTCACGCGGCCGCTTCAACGTGGCACACTACAGCAGCGGCAAGGCGCAGCGTCTTTACTCCTCCCGCCCCCGCAGGTCGCCCCCGCTCACCGCAGTAGCTCTAGCGTGGCCTGCGGCTAATAGGGCCCGCAGTGATGTCACGTATACATACAGAAATAAAAACTAAATAAAAATAAGAAATAAAAAAATAGGTGTGTGAAATACAATAAAAAGTAAAATATACGTTGTCCGCGTGTCTGCACCCGACGTAACATCAGTTACTGGTCTATAAAGGCATAGACTACACACTGACTAACTACTGACACTAACTGACTTACTTTTTTAGAACTCAACAGAGTTTACCTATTTGGAAAACGTGATGTCTAGTAGTAAACTGCAGTAGGCCAAATGAAGAGATTTACCAATTCGACTCCTGCTAAATCTGTACATTTATTATAAATTTAAGTTGTGTTTCGTGTCTTTACGTGTGACCGCGTTTTTCTTCTAAACTACACATCATATTATTTTGATGCAATTTTCACCATCATAAATTTGTGAATTTATTCTGGAAGTATTTTGTGATTTAGATAAATTAACAAAAAAATCAAAAAAAATTGTCAAGTGGTAAAATCCTTGCGAAGAAATTTTATAATAATACAATTCTCCTAACACACATCCATACATTCTTCCTAATACAATTCTAAATGAAATACAAGTAAGTACTCTCATTAGTAACTTCATAATTCACAAAATTAGTACAATACAAGAGGCACATCAAACTGAGATACAGTCATTATGAAAAGCCTTAAGCCGTGCCAATCTCGCCTACACTGGTAACAGCTTAATTCCAGCATGTCTGTGCTAAGACTTAGGGCACGGTCACATAAGAAGAGTCAGCACGCTAGCGTGTAGCAATTATTTTTGAAAATGTATTCGAAAAAAGGAAATAGGGTATCAAAGTAACATGTCAAGGATGATTTTGATGATAATCAGTTCCCTGAACTATTACAGAAATATTATAAATAAATTAAAAGTATTTAGTTGGGAATACGCACAGCGTGCGCACGCATATTATTATGCTTTGTTTCAGTTCAAAACTAGTCGGTAATACCCAAAACATTTGATTATTTATATGTCTAGATGTTGCGCTACAAAAGAACTAAAACAAAGAAGCCATCTTTGTTATGCTGGTGTGCGTGACAGCTACGCCTTACACTCGCGACACGTCATTGTGCTTTTCTAGCGTGCGTGAATTTAGCTTTGACTGTCTATCTAGACATATTTATATCTTTCTCCAAAACATGAATGTGGGCAAAACCGTTGGTTGCCGTAAGCATCAACATACGGACTTGAAATTGTGTTCACAATGTAGGTAGCGCGTAGTCGCTTACTCCCCCAATGCGCACGTTACCTTAATCCCGTTAACGCGGTACAGTATTGCGTGTATCACGGATATTAATGTGTATTTATGATTATGTTTCTCTTAAGCCTACTGCCTAGCTCCAATTGAACGTGTAGGGATTCAGCTAATAGGTATTTACCTCTGTCTGGACAATATTATTGCTATGAATCAATCGACTTTGGCCTATTTCATTACTGGATATCGGAATATCCCGTATTTCATCATACCGTGTTAGGTAATTAATGAACACTTTTTAAGTCTTAATTATTGAGCCTATGCAGTCAAATTAAATTCTATTTCGAATGTCGATAAAACATAAAAGAATACATTTTGAACTTAATTTCAACTAACTTTAGAGGCATAAGCAAAAGGGTGTAAAGTTCACTCATCCTCTATAGAAAAGGGAAAATCCTCTGACCAGACGGGTGTCGTGTCTGGCGGGCAACTGCCCAACGATTGATGTCGGAAAATTATATATATGTTGATCGCACGGTAAACTCTGTTTGCGCGATCCAGGATTTAGTGTGACGTTAAGACTTTTGATGCGTAGTTCGCATGTGACGATGTAATTGCCGCCATGTAACTAATAGGTGACTACGGGGTCAAAGGCCGCTGGTAGTATAGTTACTTGAATCGATACTCGTCATCACTTCTGTGGAGTTTCGCTAGCTACTTTGCTTTGACCCTGTATATTTAATTAAAATATAAATAAAATGAAAAAGAATATTAACTCTTAGCCTAGCCTATAACAAATGCTGAAATACATACAATGAATTGAATAATTTTGTATCAATTTTGATGATGTTTAAAAGTGGCAGTGTTAATCGACCTAGGTTGCTGACCGTACTATAGTAGGTATAACAAAAACAGGCATGGTGTATGGGATAATTCATCATCATTGGCCAAGCCTTTTCCAACAGGCTATGGAGTCGCCCTTCAGTGTAGCCGGATGCAACTGAATACCAATGTAATTTTACATGGAGCGACAACGATACCCCTTGGTAAGACTGGTTGTCAGAATTTCAGGCTTTTGACGACCCGTAACAACTGTGTGGGATAAATTATGACTTACAATAAGAAAAAATGCCTAAATAAGAGAATTTAAAAAAAATAAGTTTTCAAACTGTACCGTGTGACATATCAAATAAAAGGGCTTATTGCGAGGATCTCAAATTTTTTTTTTCATAATTTTTAAATGTATACTTAGGTAGGTAAAAGGTAGGTAAAACTTTTAAAGATATTTAAGAAAATTTATGAAAATTGACCAATCGCCTTATTTTTCTAGTGAGCCTATTTTTTTTTTTAAACATACTTAGAATGGATCTTTACTCATAGATTACAGGAAAACCTATAAGAAGTCTATGGCCTTAAAATAATATGGTAAATCTCTAAATATTGTGCGTACAAACTTATATTTGCGGTTTGAATGTATGGGAGAAAGTGTTTTTCAACAACAATGTTAAGTTTGTTCTTGTGAGAAATTCATCCCAACTACGGAACCCTTCATTGTACGTGGTTCAACACGCACTTGGCCGGTTTTTGAAATGAAAACTTCTTTAGCGGCGTTGTGCACTTTTGTGATGGTTAAAAAATGTTAAACTCGCGTCAGGACACGTGACCTGATCGAAAATTCGTAAGACGGAGGGAGAGTAGACCGGTGCAAAATTATTCCCTAATCATTCCAAAATATCAAAAATGTACAACGTTAATATTCAAGTTTTCACTTCTGCCGGCACTCCCGGAGTGCAACCCGTTTTTTTTTACGTAGTTTTTCCCCTAATGCAAGATTTTTTCTTATTATGTAAGTGTGTTTTCAGTTAAAGACTGATTTCCTTTAACTTAAAATGAAGAGCTTTCTAGTCTCTCCACATTTTAACTTAAATTAAGATTTAATTCGTTCTTTCAAGAGAGAAATCTTTTCTAGAGTCGATTTTAAAATTGGTAGATATGAAGGAAGACTTTTGGCAAGAAGCCAAAATGGTTGAGAGCAATAAAGAAAGCTTACATTGTAAATTACATATTAAAATAACGTCTTATTTCAGACAATTCAAAGGAAATATACTTTTAAAAAGCAGGGTTTTGTTTTTGCATTTTTTTTTCTATTTATTTATATATATATACTTTACTGTACACCTCAAAAACACATTAAAAAAAACAAAATTAACACTACAAAATATACAATGGGCGGCCTTATCGCTTTCCGCGATCTCTTCCAGGCAACCTTGGAATGGACAGTGATTTGCGTGGACGTAAAATGGGGCTGTCGTTGTTCTATCTCAACTAACTATTTATACTAGGTACTAAATTAAATTACTAACTATTTAAATAAATACAAAAGGACACTTAAGCGTCGAAGTATTCGTTCGTATCGCTGTCAACGTGCCCAGAAGACTGCCGCCATTGCCACGTTGAATAGCAATGCTAATTCTTTGGCCAAAGGACGAGCCAGCCTTCTGGTTAGGAAAACGAATTGTTATGCAAATATACACCCTATGTCAGTTTGCCGTTTTATTCAGTGTTATTGCCATTTAATACACGTTCATACGTTTTTGTATTTTCTTTATTAGTACTTATTTGTATTTGCCTATGGCCCAGGCTATTTTTTTACTTACGATACGGCCGATATAACTTGGCCGGTCTGAACATAGGCTCTGCGAACTTTTGAGCATGTTCTCTCACTCACTCTTGCGTCATGTCACCATTTGGTTCCTAAAAAATGTTATTGCGCAGCCTTCTGCGCGAACTTCGGAACTGCCAAGTTTGATCGGCCGTATTGTACTTACTTAACTGTCAAGGAATTACAGAACTGATTTAGTAAATATACGGACAATTTGCTCAGCAATTAATTTCCCTTATTTTATATAGTTACTGTAGCAGTATTGTAGCTGCCATGGTTTGTTTTAATTTAAATATTTTAAGTTTTTGAATGATTCTTTATTTTATTTTTTTATTACGGATGCTTTTACGAACGTGCATGTCTTTCTACATTGTTCTCACATGAATAATTTCAAAATGAATGATGTAACCAATATTTTGTATCATTTTTTTTTATTTAAAAGAGTGTCCGTGGAGTTTCTTGCCCGTTCTTCTACATAGGTACCTACTACGCTTTGGAATGGGCAACTAGCTTCATATTTTTGACTGACCGACCCCTTGACAATTCAAAAGTGCCTGTAAATGGTTTAATTGAAATAAATGCTTTGAGTTGAGTTTGAGTAGTGGCCCAGAGGTCTGGATCATGGATTCAAACGCAGACAGAGAGGTATTATATAATATAAGGAAAACTTCGTGAGCAAGTCTGCCTACATACCCTAGAACGAACAATTCCAAGACATTTGACATCCACAAACCCGCACTGGGCTTGCGTGGTGGGTAGCGGCCCACTCCCTCCCACAGAGCGGAGAGTTGTGTCCCGGCAGAGGTATCTTTATAGGCTGATTATGTCACTCCATTAATATTTCATTTATTAACACATCCATCTACACAGGGGTATCCTCAATACCTTTCCTTACACACAAATTATGCTTCAAACCCTTGCAAATTGACGACATGGTTGGCACAGTGGTTGAGCGATTGACTGCTGCGCTGTGTGTCGTGGGTTCGATTCCCGCACGGAACAAATATTTGTATGGCCTACAAGTAGTTGTTCCGGGTCTGTCTGTTTGTGTATGTGAGTTTAAATGTTTGTAAACGCACCCACAATACAGGAAAAATTCCTAGTGTGGGGCAACGTTTAAAAAAAAACCCCACTAAATTTGTGTTCATGTTGAATAAACCTCTAGGTAATTCACGGTAAGCGAGAAGGTCCTGGGTTGGATTCCCAAGTCGAGCAAAGCTTCTTTCGGTTTTTCCATCTGGAATTTCTCAGTAACAGCCTTGAGTCTGGATTCGTGCCCGGTTGATGGAATAGGCTCGCCCCCTATTACATGGGATTTAAATAAACATAACTGGCGAAATGTAGGTATACCTCTGCAAAACCCTTCGGCGAAACAAGGCGTGATATTATTGTTTCCTCAAAACAATATGATTCTACAAAATAATAAACCATAAAATCTCTTCACAACAAAACACCAGTTATTTTCCGAATCCCAAAATTGGAATAAGATATACAAATCTTCTTTGAAAATAGGTAAACATTTCGCTAATAAGTGTCGGATCCCGACTCAAGCGGGATATATTTCAGCAGATGTTTCTCTAAATTGTAAATGAATTTAGTGAAGTTTCGTCTGAAACTGGAAGACAATTTTGACTGAAAATTATATTTTGCAGCGAAGGTAAATTGATATTTTGAGAAGAATTATGTGACGGTCTTATTTCCTGAGGGATAACTGCGACAGGAAACCTCGTTGGTCTTGTGTTACAGCTAAGCACGAAGCCCTGGGTTCGATTCTCGGGACGGGCAGTGTTCGATTCACAGGTTTTTCCATCATTCAGTAGCAGCCGGGAGTCTGGATTTGTGCCCGTTTGATCGCAAAATATATAAAAAGCTGGAATGTAGCTAACTCGGATTTGAGCTTGCGTGTCTCTTGGGACCAGCAGGTCAACCTACCCGAAACTGTCAAATTTTCCCAATCAACTTGGAGCCATATGTTTTAGTGATAAAGTTGAAAATCTATTAAATAAATTTGAAAGATTGTCGTAGGTTGATGTGCTGGCATCTGTACATGGATGGATTAGTGCACCTTCTGTATTATTAAATGTATTAAAAGTTTAACCTCAGCATGAGCCATTCTCCATTGTCCATGATTTTTTAAATAAAAAGTTTACTTAATGTTTAACTTTTTGAATAAGTGTCATCTTTTTATTATTACTGAAATAACTCTTATAACACGACCACCTTGAACGTGCCTACTTATCATTGTATTATAACCGTCACCAGGAGACCAAGTTGTGACCTAAATCATAACAACTTTCTTTCATCCCGGAACGCGACAAACTTCGTCTACGTGGGTTTCACTAGTTGAATAATGAATGTAATATTTAGTGAGTGTAAAGGCCCGTTTACACGGAGAAGGTTTTTTGACAGTATCATAAGTTATACTCTTCAGCCGATTATAATCGCAAACATGTTAACATTCAAGTGTGAAACAAAATCTTGCATACACGATACCTAGATAGTAAAAAGAACGATAATACGCATAAAGAAAAAACTAAAGCAACACATACACAAAAAAAAAATGCAAACTGGGGGAAAGCGCTCTTGTGCCGTCTCTCATGGGATGTCGCAACGGTGACCAACCGTTATTTCTTGTTAATTGTTATTTGCTGTTATTTGTTATTTCTTCTATTGTTTTCCTTGTTTTTGTTTAGTGTCTGTGCTTGCTAACATAGTAGTCGTAAGTTTTACTAACAATCTGGTTGAGTCTTTGTTACTCGAATAAAGAAAAACTATATTCTATTCTATCTTAAGTACAGACACCAGCACGTCAACCTACCCGAAACTGACAATTTTTCCCAATCAACTTTGAACCTTATGCTTTGGCGATAAAGATGAAAATCTATTAAATAAACTTGACAGATTGTATTAGTTTGATGGCGTCTGTACGTGGTCAACGTTTTTTTAAATATTTCGATTTTCGAGCCAAGAAAGTATACCTTGTGTAAATGAGCCTAACCATAAATAAGGAGAAGTTATATTTGGAAGGAGCCCGTGATTTCACCTAAGAATAGGACCGATCTGTCAGTCTGTGGGAGTTGGGTGACAGGTGGTAGACCGATTGGACAAGGCAGTACAATCACGGACTGTTTAGGTAATATTACAGGTTAGTTTTTGTTTGGAAATATAAATCTTGACGGGCATTATTATTTATGTATGACATATAAATGTTATTGGTTATTTTCAGTAACATGTGTGCTAGATACTGAAATATTAATATTGCATAGATGTAGCTTCCAGAATAACTTCATAATATTGTTTTCTTTTTTGTTCATGTGGTGTTTACCTTTAAGTAATTGTTGCACTTTGTAGAGTTTAAACGCATGTTTTATTTTTGTTTGTAATAAGTGTAAACAATTGTTGGTGGACCTAATAAATAAAATAAAAAAAAATAAAAATAAAAAATGTATTCTTTACTATTTATTCTATTATCCATGAGCAGTCTTGTCAAAAACCAGAGCCGCATCTGGCACACGGTAAAGTCTTACATCTTTTTTCGGAATAATTTATGAGTTTTAAAAGCTGCCTACTTAAAAGTATGTGAATAAACTTACTGTGAGAAGCCGAAAGGAATTGCATAACGTAAACCACAAGAACCAACTTTAACTAAATCTTCGTGAGAAAATTGATTGATTGTTTGATGGATTATTTTTACCAAAAATCAAAATGTAATCCAATACGGACCCATTACATCAATCAATTATGTCAAGTAAAATGTAAAACCACGCTAATGCAGATTTTTTTTTGGTACTGCCCCACTCTTATATAAAAGAGTAGGTAGCTAATATTATAAAAAAAAAATGACTTCATTAAAATTTAAAAGGGCGCTAAACGAAATTTAATTTATTAAAAAAAAAAAGTGGTATACAGTCTGTTACTATAATTAAAGGTATTTTACAATATTCATGGACAAATCATAGAGAGTAACAAAGTACGGAGTAAGAAGTACAACATATAAGAGACTGCTTAGGACTTAGCTGCAAACGTACGATAACTTATACTAAGTGTGTGAAGTGTTAGTACGTGTGTGTGTTTTGTGAAGTAGGTGTGGTGTGTGTGTGTGTGTGTTATTATGATGTAGGTGTGCTGTGTATTTGTTTATGATGTAGGTGTGGTGTGTGTATACAAACGAAACGGAAAGTGGTTGAGTTTAGATACAGAGCGGTATGTGTATTGTTGCCATTAGGATTGTGAAGTAAGCAGATATTCGATGTCATCGTAGTATATAATTAAATCGGTGTATTTTAATTATGCACACTTATTACACGATTGACGATTCACTAACTGATTGACATGCTGTTACCTGTTACTCTGATTGACATAATTATTGTGATCGAGGTTCAGTTACTTTTTGTTTCCGCTTGAAATTTTATAGCCTTATTTTATATTATTTTTTATTACTGTGACCACACTGACATTATATTTTTTTGTAATATCTAATGATCTGCCGCTTATTTTAGATTTTGAATTATAAACCTTTGCTGACCACGTGACGGTAAAATATAGAGAACTTTATTATAAAAAACACCTATGTACTATACCCAATGCAATGTTTGCAATGAAATAAATGATTTGTTTTGATTTGATTTGATCATTATTACAAATCTTTACCGAATAAACAAAAACCTAAGGCCGTTTGTCCACCGCACCGTGAACGGGACGTCAACGAGAATGACATGACGACGCCGGAGTAACGACGGAACAATTAATATGGCCGCGTGATCTCGTTTCTCGTTGACGTCCCGTTCACGCTGCGGCGGTCAAACTGTGTCAGCCTTGACCTTTTTTTATTATAACAACAAATTCGATTTTACTACCAAAAAAACGAAGTCCTTTGGAGCCTCCGAACTCCAAATCACCTACTTTTCTAAACATTCAGGATACTTATTTGCATATTTTATTTTCTTCTTGCAAAATAAGGAGTTTTCGCTTTAAAAGCGTCCGCGTCGTGGAGACACTTCAAGCGATACATTTCCAGTATAAACTGACCTCATAATGTACCGGAAAGCATAGTATATTTTTTATATAAATTTTCTGATTGATGAATGAATTTTCTGATGCACAGATGCCAGCACGTCAACCTTCTACGATCTGTCAAATTTCTTTGATAGATTTTCAACTTTATCACTAATGCATATGGTTCAAAGTTGATTGGGAAAATTTGAGAGTTTCGGGAAACTTTGATAGTTGATGTGCTGGCGTCTGTACAATAAAGTATATATAAACAAATAAATAAGCCTTTATAGCGTGTATCAGAAAAGTTAAGTCATATTTAAGGGTGTGTTACAGACCATCAAATTGATCAACTTTCTCCACGGCACCAACAACGCAATCACGAAATATCAAAGTCAAAGTCAAATAATTTATTTCAATTAGGCACAAAAAGGCACTTTTGAACGACAAAATATACAAACAAAAAAGATTCTAGGGCCCCTTCCAAAATGTAGTTTTCGTATGGCAAAGAATGGGCAAGAAACTCCACCGTTACTCTTTTAAAATGTATTCACAATATCTTGTATAAATTAATTATATGTTATGTGAAGACACACGATAGGTAAAAATAATGAAAAATTAAGGAATGACAGATAAATTAATTGTGTGATGCATGGTGCTCACATATTTACAAACATTGTAAAATTATACGATAAATAAGTAATAAACTATCCCTTACCACATAAAACTTCAATACCTACACGACCCAAATGTATGGGATGGATGATATTTTTTCGAGATTATTAATATTGTTAGTCCCATACAGAAAGTTGTTCAGTTTGTCCACACCCTTAAATATGACACATGCTTAAATATGATACATGCTGTGTAATACGAGGTCAACTTATACTGGAACTGTATCGCTAGATGAGTCGCTGCGTATTTCCAGTCTTGGCACTGCCGACGTATTAATATTTAAGTTCAAGACCAAACTGCTCAATTCTCAATATACCCGGCCACGTTATTATGTATAAACGATGTCATATTTACAATTTATTATAGCTTAGGGATGCTGGAATATAATATTCTGCTAAAGTTTGTTGTGAGAATTGATATTTTGGCACGAAAAGATGCGACAGTCTTTTGTTTTGGCAAACATTTTAATCTCTCCCACACGTCCTCACTTTTCTATATATATTTTGACGCAACCAAGTGTCCCGTTATTATTCAAAAGTTTTATTCGCAATTACATACAGTATATATGTTCGAATGTTTTTGCTCAGATAATAAATATTGTAACATAATAACAGCTATTCTCTTTCAAAATATTAGCCCTTTCAGAAAATAATAGACTGAACTATACAGGTGGTTCAAATAGTGACGTTATAAAAAAACATATTTCTCATGCCCAGGCTTATCCGAAAATACCCCATGTATGTCCGCGGTTCTTGATAGTTTTCAGGTTATCATAAATAAAATAAAAAAATATGACCGCTTTAAAAATAATTCTATCTTTTACACGGCTTTTACACATTCTTTTTTTTTCGTTGTAATGAAATATTCATTCAAATATATTTTTTTAGGGTTCCATACCCAAGGGGTAAAAACGGGACCCTATTACTAAGACTTCGCTGTCCGTCCGTCCGTCTATCACCAGGCTGTATCTCATGAACCGTTATGGTTGGACGGTTGAAAATTTCACAGATGATGTATTTCTGTTGCCGCTATTACAACAAATACTGAAAACAGAATAGAATAAATATTTAAGGGAGGCTCCAATACAACAGACAATGTTTTTTTTGCCATTTTTATACATAATAGCACTTTGCCCACGGCTTCGCTCCCGTGGTCTCTCCCGCGGGACTCGTTATTTGTCCCGGGATAAAAAGTAGCCTATGTCACTCCCTGAAAACTAAACTTTCTAATGGTAAAAGAATTTTTCAAATGGGTCCTGTAGTTTCGGAACCTATTCAATACAAACAAACAATCAAATCTTTCCTCTTTATAATAATATAATAATAATAATAGTATAGATGGTCCGGAATCCTTCGTGCACGAGTCCAACTCGCACTTGGCCGGTTTTTTTTAATTTATCATCAGTACACCAACAGCTCAGTCACTTACAATTCAAATTAAATAATATCTAAAATTAGCATTTCAGTAACCATGCAAATGACAGGTATGCATGACAATCACATATTATAATAAATAATATTATCAAAAAAATTATAATCATTATATTTAAACTCATATATACAGACTGAATTTTCAGTCACCGTCCAAATTTTTTCTAGGCATTAGGTATGATTCACTTACTCTTTTTTGAAAAAAAAAACGATACGTAAAATTTTCATATTGAATCATTTTCTCGAAAGAATTATCCGCTTGGCGTGGTATATAATAACTTTGTGATGTGATATCTCAATATTTTTGTATTGAGTGATATCTACTAAAGGAAAAAACACGTATTCAATGATTTTCGCCAAAGATTAATATACCAAAATTTGGACGGTGACTAAAAATTCAGCCTGTATATAATGGTAATCCCTAGTTTCTGTATAGTTTTAATCCCTAGATCCTATAAAAATTTTACTACGTACTACAAGACTGTCACTTTTTTAGCATTAGCTACGTGAATGCAGTAGTATAGTTATTATAGATACTAATCCATAAAAACTTCTTCTTATAATTGAATTTCTTGATATCGTAAGTGATAGTTGATAAAGAAAATGATTCTAAGATTACTAAATCTTAAAAAACATTTTCTATAACAATTATCACTTACGATATCAAGAAATTTTACTGTCAATAAAGATGTACGTTTAACAATATAATTAACTTACTAAATAAGGCACAGGTAATAGAAATGAAACTGTAATGGATTCTGTAATACAGGTTGATAATACAATTTAGTTTCAAATGGACTATTAAGACTAAGGCCGTAATCTTAGATATTCCGTTGTAAATTAAATTTTATTGCCGCTACTAAGTATTGTCTTTCCTAGTTTGTGTTGTTAAAGATAATTGGCGTTAAAATTGCAATTTTATATTAATTAGATTTCATTTTTATGGTTTGAGTCTTGCTTATAGTAATTTTATCTTCTCACGAAGCGGCGCGCGCTTTACTTATGGTTATCAAATGTACAAACACGCCGTGAATGTGTGTGTAAGCGCAGGAGCTCTCGGTACCGTCCGAGACAATGGCGAAGTCGGAAGTGTGTGTGTGTGCGTGTTGTGCTGACGGTTACCACAAATAAAGCGCGCGTCGCTTCGTGGAAAGTAACTATCAAACTCTATAGTATCCACCAAGACACAAATCAAAAGACCTACTTTTTCGAACACATAATTGGTTTGCCATTTTTGACAAAATCACCCACTAACCTAAATCTTCACTTAGGTCGCAATTAAACTATATAACTGCTACATTGGTATTAAAGCAGAAATAGACCTTGACGTTTTAAGACATCATTCAACCTTAGGATGATAAAGCAATTACCAGCTAGTCATCACGTACGTCATTTTAACACGTTTTTCGAAGGCTTCGTCAAGGCTCATTCAAACGGGACTGGTCATTGACGATTCGTCAGAAAAAACGTTACCTCATGACGGATGCACGTTCACAATGCATACGGAAACGAGTTTTTATGCGGTTTTCGCGATTCGTGATTCAGAGTTCAGTCTTGGACGAGCGCTCCGTGTTTTTTGACAAATGTGATTTTTACAGACGATACGTGATTTAATTCATCTCCGTAATTTTTCACGATTCGTGATGCGTGAACACGGGCATTAAAAAGCTATTGCTTTAAAAAAAAAGTAATCATGATAAAAGACGATTCGTCAAAAAACACGAATCGTCCTCATGTGAACGAGCCCTGACTGTGAAGGTTGCAGTTAACGTGCGTACCGCTAACGAACATGTGATGGCTATCTTTCTATCTTTAATTTCAACTCTTTATTAGTGGTATGTATCATGATAATTATCATGTCCACAAAAGCCATAAATTACATGATTGCTATTACAACTAATAAATATATATTATTAGTTAAATAATAAACAAATAATAAAAAATAATTTAAAAAAAAAACAGATTTGTTACCTTGTTTGTTACAACTGTAACAAATCTGAATAATTATTCAAATTTGTTACAGTTTGTAGCAATCCCAATCATGTCATTTACGGCTTGTGTGATAGATTTGTTGCAGTTTTAGTTGTGTTGTTGTTGTTGTTGCAGTAGCAATCATGTCATTTCGTTTAATTTACTTTTTATATTTTATTAATTAATTTATCTTTTATGTTATTATTTTCTATTTTGTGAATGTGAGAACACTGTAAGCTTAGTGGACTGTAGATTTGTTGATCATATTCTATTTTGTTAAGTACCTGGTATTTGCTGAAAGACCTACACTGTCCTCCCATACCTATTCACACGGTTATTTGAAAATATTGTAAAAGCCAATTATTTTTAAAAGAGTAACCGTGGTGTTTCTTGCCGGCTCTTCTCCAAAGGAAACCACAGTCGATCACTTTCAATGGCAAATTTATGGCGGTTCGCTTCGGTTTCTTTAGTAGCCATGGATTCAAAATTGGATCGTGTTTGATGTTCGTTAGTGGTAAGGACATGACATACGAAGAAAGTGTTCGATGTTCGTGTTCACAATGTTTTTGTTCGTTCGTTCGTCCACGCCTTTACGATATTTTTTTACCAGTGTCGTACTGGTAAAAAAGAAATCGTAAAGGCGTGTTATTTTTTTACCAGTACGACAAACACTAACATTAATTATTTTACAAATTCAGAACAATTTTCCTACATCTATTAAGTTAGGACATAATTATTTCCCTAATGACAAATTTAAAGATTATACCTATGCAAAAAACAGAGATACCTATTTTTTCCCTTCGCCCAAGTAAGTCCTCTAATTAAAAACAAGGGAAATAAAAGTGAAATTCTGGAGTCATAATTCCGAACTTTTCCAAAATAATAAAAGAATTTATTATCCCTTGGGGCGGAACGCTGAAAACAAGTTAAGGAAAATTTTACACATTCCAATATACATAGCTTTCATATGCAGAGTCCCCGTTTTATCTGGACTTGCGTGAATAAGTTGTATCCCAGTATATCTATTGTGTGACTCGTTTTTACTTGTAAGAAACTGTAGAATTCTTAGTATAATTAACGAGACTACTGTAATTAATAAATATGAGCTAATTATGATGAATGATTAAATATGAATTTGAATTATTTAATTTGTGGTTGTATTTATTCGTTAGTATTTATTTGTGAATCATTTTTATATTTATTATGGGATAAGTAGATAAATGAATTTTAATTAAATTTAAAAAGCAATTTTGAGTCCAATAAATGAATTTAGTTTTTTTTTTTCAATTTCGCAGTAGAAGCTTGGAGTCTGAATTTGTGCCCGGTTGATGGCAATAGGCTCGCCCCCTTTATGGGAGTTAAACATAACTGGCGAAATGTAGGTACACCTCTGCCAATTCCTTTGAGGCTTACAGGCGTGGTGTTATGTTAGTTTTTTTTAAATAATTTTATTTCATTTCATTGATAACATACTGAAAAAGACTTAATTGCATATACCTCTTCAAAAAGCTGTCATAAATACATTATTTATTATCAAAAGTATGATTAGATACCAAAACCTAAAGTACCGTTTACACGATGCAACTTTCTCGATTTTGGCATACAATAAAAGGTGCAAGCAAAATCAATCTGCCTAGTCTTTTCCCAACTATGTTAGGGTCAGGTTCCAGGATAACCGAATGCAGCTAAATACCAGTATTTTACATGGAGCGACTACCACCCAGTAACTAGGTAATACGATACCACTTGGTAAGACTGGTTGTCAGACTATCGGGCTTCTGACGGCCCGTAACGACTGTCAAAGATCCACGAATGACAGCCGGGACGGCTTAACGTTCTTTCCGAGGCACGGAGGAGTTTCGGAATGTAAAGATGGTCACACATCAATGGACCAACCCTGAAAAGCATAGCTTAACCTGATGGATGGACCCACGTGACTGTTATTACTTCGTCACGAGGTCCTCCCAAAAAGTGCAAGCAAATAAGTTGAAAAATTCAAAAAAAATCAAAATATTTTATTTCACATAAACCTACATGGGCACTTATGAAACGTCAGAAGCTAGGTGCACGGTTCCAATTGGTCGTTTCCTATGGAGAAGAGCCGGCAAGAAACTCCACGGTTACTCTTTTAAAAATAATTGAAGAATATATAAGGCCAGTTTGCACCACTAATCACTAAATGCGAGGCAAAACGTATTAAAAATATCATGAGGTCTCTGTCAACGATTGGCAGAAGTTATTTAATAGTTATTTATCCAACATGTGAGGAAAGTTCGTTTTTCCTATGAGTTTTGATTTTTAAAGAGACTCAACAAGACTCAACAAAACGAATAGCAAATGAACTTGCTCACATGTTGCATACAAAACTTTTCACCACTCCCAGCAAGAAAGTATTCAGTCATCATAGGTAAATAAATAAAAAACATTAATCTTAACTTATAAATATTTCTATTCTAAGCATAAAATTATTTATTTTTTAAAACATCTTTTTTACAACATTTTTGAAAAACGAACTTTCCTCACATGTTGGATAAATAACTATTTCATATTGAGCAGTGGTGGCCCAGTGGCCACGACTTACGTGTTGTTGGTTCGAACCCAGGCAGGCGCTTTACTTTGTGTGAATTATTTCATCACCACTGCTCTCAAAACGGTGAAGGAAAACATCGTGAGGAAACCGGCATGTCTTAGAACCAAAAATTCAAAGACATGTGACATCTACCAACCCGCACCCGGCCCGCATGGTGGATTACAGCCCACTCCCTATTACCGAGAGGAGGCCTGTGTGGAAGCAGGTGGGAACATTATAGCCTGATTATACATTATGTAAGTAGAACGATATTTTCTATTTTTATTAATCTTTTGTTGCTTCAATTTTATTGTACCTATAACACAGGCAAGAAACTTCATCGTGTAAATGGGTCCATTCTCATAAAGTCTGAATGCCTCTTTAGTTACAAATAGGTACACTTAAAGAATTTTGTTATAAACCTTGTTATTCTGTAAGCTTTTAAAGCTTGGATTTCCTAAGAAAGCAGTGCCGTCATTTGACGCTACAACAGGACGGCGTCTAATAGAGTGAGTGTGGTTTTGGACACCCTAATGTCAATAAGAATTATTAATGAAGAACGTTTCAAGTTCCTTCATGACACACATAATAGATACCTAAGGTCATCGGAAATACTACTTAGACTACTACGGAGACTAGAGCATTCCACCAGCTTTTATGACAAATCTTTTACAGTTCAAGCAGTACGGTTATGGAATGCCTTGCCCGTGTCGATACGGCGAGCTCAATCTTTGTCCACTTTTAAAACTCTGGTAAAAAACACTTCCTCTCTCCTTAAACATCATCATTACATAAAGTTTCTTGCTCTTGTTTCATGTATATAATCTTATATAAGTATATCTATATGAATAAATTTATGCTTTATTTATGTACGTATTTATTGTATTTATGTAGATGGTACACCGCTGACTACCTGCAGTATTGTCTCTCCTGTTACCTTTAATCCATCCAAAGGTTGTTTGTAAAAGATCGCTATAAGCGATAAGACCGCCCATTGTGTCACCCTATGTGAAATTTCTAAATTAATGTCTGTAATTTTTTTGATGTAGATACAATAATGAGTATTCTATCTATCTAAATATCTATCCAATGCACATTTACGCATCCGGAAAAACTCACCTTTCAAGAATAGTAGCAGTAAAGTTCTACCTAGACTTTTTAAATCTACCAATCTTATCCTAAATCGCGCATTGTGTATATTCAAAAGAGGCTTCCAAAGAAACTCTGACAGAGGTATGACCTTTTACCAAAGTCCTAGAGATTTATTGAAGTCCAACAGACAATTTAATCAATCAATCCTCTTGATGACAAAAGAGGAGACTTTGAGGACGGACTAAGCCAGAATACTAAGATGCCTCTCGCATACGTAAGTTAGTATATTGATTAGGTCAATCACTGGATTTGAAGTTCTCGGATTATGTAGCCGACCCCGAACCCAATTGGTCTAATTAGCCTTTTTCTGCTTCAATATGAAGCTTTTAATTGAAGGATCGAGTAATCAGATTGAACTACTAGACTAGCTGATCGAAAATTCTGGCAAACAGACCTAGCAAAACTAAGGTTTTTGTTTAAGTCGCGAATCTACTTCTTATCCTACAGGTACAGAAGTGATAGCTTAGTGGTGTGACCGTTGGTCTACCAAGTCCTAAGTCTCTAGTTCGAACCTAAGACATGCACCTCAGACTTTTCGGATTCATGTGCGTATTGTATAATTATTACTTGCGTCAAAAACGGCGAAGGAAAACATCGTGAGGAAACTGGAATGCCTTAGAGATATTTTTCGACGGCATGTGAAGCCAAGTCAGAGGCCCATGGGTGGCTTAAGAACTCTGACACTAGATTAGTCATAAACCACATGAAAAATAAAGAAAGTTCCTACTGTATATATGTTTTAAATTGTTTTGCATTTTGTTAAACTTTTAGATACTCTTAGTTATAGATCATACCAAAAAATAAATGTGCATCTTCTGTGATAGGTCTTAAGATTTTTCTTCATTAGTAACTGGAACAATGTGATATTCTTCTGTCTATATCGTCGTAAAAATTTGTCAGCAAGTTGGTATAACGGGACCGACTGCTAACGGTGCGTCAGACGTAAATCATGTCGTACTTTATTTATATTCTTAGATTCAACTGGTTTAGAAATTCATAAAATTTCACGAACCTAGAACAGCTTCACAACTCTTAAGATGTTTTGGAAAATGGACTGACCTTTATCATCAGCCCTGAACTCCGCCTCCAGCTCGGCCTTGGTCGGCGGCAGCTCCGGCTGCGGCTGCTGCTGCTGCGGTTGCTGCTGTTGTTGCTTGCTGGTCTTCATGCTCATTGACTTCCTCGTCCTGTGTCCACGGAACGCCGCCTGGATCTTTGTCGCCGCCTGTTCTTCTGACTTAGGCTCTGTGTTCTTTGTTTTCTCTTCTGGAAAAGAAAGAGCGGGTGTTAAAAGAGGTTTTACATTACAAGCCACGTTGATGCATTGGTCGTAAGCGCTACTGCTAAACATAAGGTCCTGGATCTTTTTTCATTTCAAATCCCGGGTCGGGCAGTGGGGTTTAAGTCTCAAAAGTCTTATTTAGCAGCTCGGGGTCTGGATTTGTGCCCGGTTTATATCAATAATATTACATGGGACTTAAACCTAACTGGTGAAATGTGAGTGGAACACCTCTGCCTAACCGAACCTTGAAGAGTTACAAGGATGTGCTGCTGTGTCCCTAAATTTCCAGTTCAATACTCTTCCACAAGGTCTACTACTTAAAACTTGTTTCACTACTGAAAGTTTCAAGGCATAGCCATAAATCACGAAAAAAAACCTGACGCACAGTGCCTTATTTTTTATGCGGAACACTAAAATGCCGTCGTTAACGTCTTCATGAGATTATTAATGATGATTGCTTTCGCCGATTTGTAATGTTAATGATCAAGTTCGATTTCAGAATTGGTAGGTCTAATTTTGGGCCGGCCATATTAGCCGTAGAACTGATGACCTTTGAGGTAGACGTGTTCTTGAGTGGAGACCGCGAATCAGCAAACGTAAGGTAGGACGCACTCAGGCTAGGTGGAGCGACGATCTTCGCAGGGTGGCTGGTAGCAGCTGGTTGAGAGTTGCCGAGAATCGAGCTGAATGGCGTGCTATTGGAGAAGCGTATATCCAGCAGTGGACTATGTTGATGATGATGAGGTCTAATTTTCCAAACCCAATGATAGCTGTTTTTTTCACTAGGAATTTCTCCTGTATCGTGGGTGCGTTTACAAACATTTAAAATCACATACACAAACAGCCAGACCCGGAACAACTACTTGTAGGTCATACAAATATTTGTTCCGTGCGGGAATCGAACCTGCGACACCCAGTGCAGCAGTCAATTGCTTAACCACTGCGCCAACCGTGCCGTCAAGTATAATCAATAACTTTTAAATCACCCTTATTTATTGCCAACAAAAATTACTTTTTCATAAACTTGTTCTTTTCTTCTCAAATAGCCCGGGATGGTTCTCCGCTAAAACGAACACAAAAATTGCTAGGTATGCAATTTAGAATCTTATGAAGAATGCGATAAAGCACAAAAAATTGCGCCAATATTTCTTCCACCTGTCATGAAGTTTTCAAGTAGTTTTATCTGCTATGTCTTGGGTTCGATGCCACTTTTACTGAGCAAAATTGAGCAAAACTTTTTTGAATAGTTGAATATAATTTTTCGGTAAAATTCCGAATGTACGTCAAGTATGGAAGTTGAATATTTCTTCTTTGATATGCAAATTTATTGTTTTGTAGTAAAAGTAGGGCAAAAATACTCGATTAATATCTTAATTACACTGGCAAGGGAAAATGGCGTAGATTTTATCTTTAACTTGTTATTTTGCCAAAAATACAAATTCACGTGGGTAAAATTAAATGTTTTTTTCTTGATTTTGAATTCTTGCCATCTTTTTTCTATTTTTGATCTAATAAAGTTATGTTATATACCAGAATACCCGCGAAATTATGCGGTTTTCATTTTTCTATATTTTTAATTCATCATATTTATATATTAATTTATACTTCTCGCATACTATGAGGTAAAAAAGCGGACTTATTACCCCAGGCATTCTCTGCCAGTCAACCCAGGGTGGTGAAGAGGTGACAGGTGCTCTGATTGAGAGGAAATAATAATAAAGCTCGGTTAGTCTATTTTAGTTATTTTCATAGCGTTATGTCCTACGGTATTCTGCTTTGGGGCAAAGCAGCAGATATTCAAAATATATTTGTCCTCCAAAAACGAGCTATTCGAGCAATTTACCAGCTAGGTGCCAGAGTTTCTCTGAGAGATTTTTTCAAAGATATCGGTATCCTCACAGTGGCATCACAATACATCTTCGCCAACATCTTATATATTAGGCAGAATATACACTTATACACTAAAAACAGTGATATTCACAATGTTAACACTAGAAGTAAGGATAAACTACGTGCTCCCTTTCACCGGCTTCATAAGGTTCATAACTCATTTGTTGGGCTTGGTATAACCTTTTATAACAAGCTACCCTCTTGTTTGCTAGATTTGCCTTTTAATGCGTTTAAAACTAAAGTAAAGTCCAACCTTTGTTCAAAGGCATACTATTCTATCAACGACTACTTAAATGATAAGAATAGTTGGTCGCTGTGATTAACTCAAGACAATGTTTAAATGTTCTTTCTCCAGAATTAGTTTACCTACTGACAGGTTTTATGAGTTTATATAAAAGTCTATAATTTTACTTTTTATGTACATTTATTTTATTTTTATTTATTGTTGACATAATCTACTCATTACAATGTTTTTTTTTAATGAGTTGTATTACAATATGTGGTTAGCTAGCGACCTCGACAATTATTTATTTTACCTTGATGGTCCTAGTTTATCAATATTATTATAACTTCTAGTTACAGCTCTATGTAAGCGGGCACGCCCTTTATGCCTGGAGGCTTTATTTTCTTTTTTTTTAGATATTGTTTACGTTTAGTTATTTTTATTTCTGCTTGAGTATAGTTCTCGATATTTTTGGTTGGTATATTGGCGTGTGCTAGCTGTCATATGGCTATTAATTTATAATTTAAATTTTATTTTGCGTAATGTAAATTATCTTATAAATTATTGTATAGAATCATTTTTTTTTTCCTAACTGAACAGACAGCTGTGCTGCTGGGGAGTTTGTTGCGCCACTTCTTCTTCCCAGCAAAAGCACTAGGAAGTGGTGAAGGATGGGCGTTTTGGGGGACTGTCTTATGTAATTTTGACGTTCGAAAAGTGCTGATTCTCAGCCTAATTTGAATAAATGACTTTTGATTTTGATTTTTTTGAATTTAAAAAATATGACAAAATGCATTATAAATAAAATAGGCACACATGTACATAAATGTTGTTATAGTACACATACATTCATATATAATATAATATAAACCTAAATTATATATATAAATTAATTATTTGGTCTAGGTCTTAAGGGGGAGGCGTGAAAATTGATTCGCTGTTACAATGTATAATACACATAGTATATATACATTGTAATTATATATTGTATAACTTTATTAGGTCAAATAACAAAATAATAAAAAAAGAACTTATTTAGGACAAATTAGACAAAATTACAGTTTATATCACTAGGTTTCGTATTTATCAATCGCTTTTAGCTAAAAGATATAGAGATAAAACAATATAAGGGGTACAAAATCCTAACCAAAGATAAGCAAAACAGCTTACCATTCCAAATCCAGACTAAACCAATAATTCAGAAAATTTATCTCGTAAGCGCCTAGTCTTACACTACCCTACATTTTAAAACACAAAAAGCTGCAAAATAAATTAAAAGAGGCGTAATTTTACCTACAAAAAGGTCTAGAAACTAGCCGCACGAAATCCTAATTTTTCACAGATATAAAGGATTTTTTCAACGGCTCACGTTAACACGGTGAATTATTCAAAAATGTGAGGACACAGACACTCAGAGAGGGTAAAAGAGGTTATTTTATTTTAGGGGTTGTGCAGACTGCTGGTCGCGCGAAAATTACGCGCCGTAAATTACAGTGAGTTTTGCCCAAAGTAATGTCTTTCTTTTTTTGTCTTTTAACTACCTCTTTTGGTAGAAAAGTGATAAAATAAATTTATATTTCGGTAAAAAAGTGTTATCTAATTATATTCTGCATTTATTTAAAAAAAATGATTTTCGGGCTCATTTTTAAGCTGATCAGTGGACGAAATTCATAGACTTTTTTGAGACGAATTATCAACATCGATTCAACCTTTCAAAAACGAAAAAAGCGAGTGGTTATTATACTTTTAGACGATTTAAACACAAAAAACAATGGAAACGTTTTTATTTGGTAAGGAACAAAAACAAGGCAAGAATTATAAACATTGCGCCGACGATATATTTAAATCGCAACAATAAGCGTCTAAAAACCGCATGGCAACGGGTTGAAAGAGTCCTTAGTCCTTTGTTTTATAATGCTAGGGCACCTGTCCCACCGCCGACGAGAAAGCGAGTATCAACGATTTTCACGCTCAAAAAACGTACAAAATATTGTAGGTCCCGTGTAAATAAAAGAGATACATAATAATATAATATGTATTAATAGTTGATCGCTGATTGTTCACACTGCCAGTACTCGTTTGTCTCAGTGACAAGAGCTATCAAAGAGAGTACTTTGGCGGACTGAACACTCGCTGAGAGACTCACGGCTCATGCTTGTTACATACGTATCGGAATGGAACGTTGATATTCATCAACATGACTGTGTGAAAGAGCTGAATGCTAGTGTATGTAAGTGAGACAGATAAAGTATGGTGTATGCTTGGAATGACGTGGAATATATTTAAAAAGGTAGAATGACAGAGGCTTTTTGAATGACGGAAAAAGACGATACGACGTAATTTTTAACTATGATATATTTTTATGTGTTTTACTACACTCGCCGTCAAATAATACGGTTCGATGACGAACATCCCTGTAACCTGCAAAGTGTAACATGAAACTAACTTTAGCTTCTAAAAACGAGTGTAAATAATTTAATGTAGGTAGGTAATGACTTTGTATGGAACTAATTTAATTCTGTGTTTAATTTGTTATTTTTTTTTTTTGTGTAGGGGTTTTAATTATCTTTGTTAAACATTCAGACACAATGTAAATTGTTATTGGATAAATGAAATGAAATGAAATAAAACCTTAATTGATCTACAACATAATAATAAAAAAAAAAACATTTTAAAAACATCAAAATTGGAAATAAATTCAATGTGTGGTTTTACTTTTGGTTGTTTTCTTAATTTTGTTTTCAATCTGTCAAATCAAAATGATAAAAGGCGGTCATTGTCGGCTTTCACCATCATTATTGAATTAATATCATGTCGCTAACACCAGAAGAATGTAAACGTATCGTCACAATGTTAGAAGAAGACAGAAGTCAGCGAAGTACAGCAAGAACAATAGGCGTGTCACTTTCTACAGTGTAGCGAGTTGTCCCACGTTTCCGAGAAACTGGGCAGAAAATAAGAAGACCAGAAACCGGCAGACCGAGATGTACTACGGCTCAAGAGGATCGATTTATTGTTACGACCAAGCTCCAAAATCGGCACCTCACGGCAGTTGAAGTAACAAATCAACTTCGGGAGACCCGGTAGAGATGACCCCACATGCAAATGATTCAAAATTTGAAACATGCTACCCGAGCAAGATTACGTTACGCCCGCGAACACGCACAATGGGGAAACGAAGAATGGGCAAGAGTAATGTTTTCTGACGAATCCAGATTTATGCGGTATGCACATGATGAGCGTTGAAGAGTCTACTGATGTAACGGAACGTTTTCTTCCAGTTTGTTTTGAGGAAAAGGTGCCGTTCAGCGGTGGATCTGTTATGGTTTGGGATGAAATATCTTCAAAGAGTCGCACGGTAGTGCTGATAGAAAATGCGCTAACCAGTGCAAAATATGTGGAAGAAATTCTTAATGAGCATGACGGCCCATATTTAATTAATATAGGTGAAAATTCAATATTCATGCGTGACAACGCCAGGCAACATACCGCTCTAATTGTAAATGAGTATTTTCAGGACGTTAGCATCAATCGCATGGACTGGCCCGCGAGAAGCCCGTATCTGAATCCAATTGAACACGTTTGGGACAAGCTTGGGAGGTGTGTAAGAAATCGAAACCCCGCCCCAGCTACACTTCGAGACCTGAAACATGCGTTGGTCGAAGAATGGAAAAAGAAACTTAATAACCAGTATGCCCAATCACCTGGCAGCTCTAAGAAGAGCCTGTGGAGGCAATACAAAGTATTAATTTTGTGTGAAAGTTCGTTTTTGTGTTGTATGTGAGGTGTCAACCATTATTTTTACAACGTAAAATTTATGGATACTTTGTTTTTTATGTAATTTTGACGACTAAACAATTTTTTTTTTCTAGCATTTCGTGTTTTTTATTATCTAAAATAAACAGTTTCATTCATGCCGCTAGCTCTATAATTTTAAGAGTAATTTCAGTTTTACGTACTACTTCTTTGTCTGCGAGTGTAGTTTAGTTATAAGAACAAGCCAGTTTGAGATATTTCTTTTACTTTTCCTCTGACCTCAGCCCTTTATTCCCACATATACATACCAGTGCTCGTCACCGTCCCACACTCGCTACGCGTTGCTGGCCAACTCTACTCGGTGGGACAGGTGCCTAAGCTCTGTAATTCTTGTGGGGGATAAAAAACCGGGCCGCGTTTTATAGTAGGGACACTAAAATGTAACCTTTATAATGTTGTTAAATGTTAGAGTTTATCCTTCGTCATGTGACATTTTAGACGCACATAAAACTGTTTTTGTGTTTGCTAGTGATATGATTGTGTTTTGAATGCGAAAATGGGATCTTTATTTCTAACGTTAATAATACCCTTGAAACCATTCATAGCTGGATAACGTCTTTTCAACCGACTTCAAAAAGGAGGAGGTTCTCAATTCGACTGTATGTTTTTTTTTTTTTTTTTTTTTGTATGTTTGTTACGCGATTACTCCGCCAATTATGAATTGATGTTGATGATTCTTTTTTTGTTTGGTAGGGCATACTTCAGAAGTGGTCCCATATAAATTTGGTCAAGATCTGATGAGGGGTTTTTGAGTAAGCTTCAATAATACGTATTTTTCCCATCTAGTATATGTGGACGATATTCTAATAGTTCCTATCTCTCTAATTTACATAGCAGGTAATGGATATTCAAATTTTTGTAGGGGTTTTATGTAGGTACCACAACTAAAAAGTGAAAAATAAAAACTTTTTCACAAAAAATAAAACCGACTTCCAAATAAAACACTACAAAGTGAAAAACTTTGATTTCGGAAGTCGGCGGCAAAAAAACGAAAATAAAACCCCAAAGACACCGACCACTTTGTAGTGTTTTATTTGGAAGTCGGTTTTATTTTTTGTGAAAAAGTTTTTATTGGATTAAAACTTTAGAACGAAGTTCTTTAACGCGGCATGCGATAGGAGTTGACTGGTAGATATCATCACGTAACGAAAAAGCGTTATGCCTGAAAAAGTCAGTTTCATGGTCTCAAGTTTCAAGTGCCAAAAGTTTTTTTTTTGTTTTGTAATACAGAGCCATCTATTATAAGTGCTTAACACTTATAATAGATGTAATACAGAGCCATCTATTATAAGTGCTTAACACTTCTAAAAACTTTACACTAGATGGCTCCGAGCGAAATGAACTTTGTTCGGACCGGTTGTCCCGCTACACCACTACGACTTTTTTATTTATTATGCATTTTCCTGTCAATTGTTATTGTTTAAAAGTAACTTCTTGAGATTTAAAATTGTAACCGATATTAATATAAGAAAGTAAAATATGTTTTCTATACTGAAGGCATTAGTTGGAAAAAAACATGTAATTTGTCGCACACTCTTTATGACTGTTTCAATTTTTGAAAAACGGGGTTCACTTATCAGTAGGTATTTGCCAAAAGCCATCAAAATCGTATGGGGTTTATCAATGTATTTTCAGCCTTAAGAGTTTAAATATCTCAAATGCCTATCACTACATATTATTAGACAAAGTCTCTCGCCGCGTCTCTCTGTCTATCTGAACGCGATAAGCTCAAAAACTACAGAACGGATTTTAATAAGGTTCTCACCAATGGACGGAGTGATTCATGAGGAATGTTCCCAGCGAAATCACTAGGAAGTGGTGAAGGTTGGGCTTTTTTGGGGACTGTCTTATGTTATTTTGACGCTCGAAAAGTGCTGATTCTCAGCCTAGATGATAAATTTCTTTTGAATTTTTTGTTCAGGTGTATAATTCATTATGGTGTAAATTGGCGGAAATATAACGATAATTGTTGAAAATGTCGGAAAAAATTATGCCGACTGGGAGCTTTCCAGGCGTGTGCCACGTAAATCAATAGAGTTATAGGTATATGAAAACAATGTAAGGAATGATTCCTCTTAAAATGATGTATTAAACTGTAGATAATATCCATCTGCATATTTCAATTCCTCTGGACCCAATTCTGAAGTGCACGGAGACGAAGTTGCGGGCAGAAGCTAGTTATGTATATAAAAATGTCTATATCAAAAACACTGCAAAACTTTTGACAGAAAAAGGTTACCTAGGACTTTCCCGAACGGACGAACCATTTTTCGAAAATGTCCACTACAAAGTCTGAACTTTCTAACTTTGTGTCGTTATTTAAGCAGTTAGAACACAATTGCTCCAAAATAAAAGGCCAATTTGGTCACATACATGGTTCGTGATGTGATTTTTATTCTGAAAATGATAACCTTGTCGCTTCAAGTACCTACTTGTACTGCTACTGCGATTCTGAACGGGCACTAAAATTGATTTACGTTTGTTTTCTAAACTTATACACTGGGAACCAACTGAAATTTTATATTGTTCCTCATAAAAGCATCTCTTCTTGTTTTTAAAATGGCGTCATGTTCATAGAGTCTCATAACATAACATCACGCTTGTAATCCTTGAAGGGTTAGGCAGAGGTGTACCTATAGTATACCCAGATTTCGAAAGTTATTAGATGAAATTAAATTGTTTACTCTGTAAATTGGATATTGGAATCACTTTTAGTCGTCATATAAAAATAATCTAGATGGGAGTCGACATTTCCCATTCGACTAACTCGGTGAAGAAATGGCGAAAAAATTCGGTTATGTTTAAGTACCATGTAATATGGTGCGAGCGTAATGCCATCAACCGGACAAAATATGCAAACTCCGGGCAACTACTGAGAAATTCTTGGTAGAAAAAATCAATAATACATTGCCCGACCCGGGAATCGATCCAAGGACCTCTTGCTCAATAGTAGCGCTTTGCAACCGTAGCGGTCCAACGAGGCAGAGAGAGTAACCTATGTAAGAATATCGGTTACGATTGGTTACAGCTTCCGTAACGTAAAAGAATGAGTTGTTTCTTCCGCTTATGAAAACCAGCACAAGGTGAAATTACATAATTATGGAATAAGTACACATACATACATACATAACGTCACGCCTTGTTTCCCCGAAGGGTTGGGCAGAGGTGTGTGTAGGTACACCCACATTTCGCCAGTTATGTGTAGGTCCCATGTAATAGGGGGCGAGCCTATTGCCATCAACCGGGCACAGATCCAGACTCAAATAAGAACAAGAAAAAAATAAAAAATAGAATAGAATAAGTACTTAAATAAAATATATTATTAAAAATGCTTATCCATTACTTCACGCAAGTAGATTTTTTTTCTGAAAGAGATGGGAATTAACGATAGCATGACCGTTGACAGGGGAGGATGGATGAAGAAAACGTGTTGCACCGACCTCAAATAACATGGGACAAGGGTAGGAACATGCAAAAACTTATTGTGAACCCCAAGACAGATAACAAAAACACGAAAAGAATAATAGAATACCTAGGCACAATCATCAATCCATTTTAAACACAAAAAAGTCGTTCTAACCCAACATTACCCAAGTCTCTGCACGTATCAAATAAATAATTCTACAAAAAATTTAGTTGAACCTAGACTATTGTATCTAGGTCGTAGGGTGCCTGACTTGAGTGAAATTATTTATGAACGGGGAAGGCACACGAACGTAGCCGCGGCAAAAGCCAATAAATAAATAGCCAGGTCTACGTAAAGGAACTGTACGTGTTGAAAACTTTGGCCGCCATTTGCATTCCGCTTTGATGTTTCGTAACGAACTATGTCATAGAAGTGAACGTAACATAATGGAAAAGTTTGTGGAAAAGGTTAAAGTTGTGTAGTTATAGTTTTTAATATTTTTTTATAAGCTTTGGTATTATTGCATAGTATTAAAAAAAAACCTCCCATTCATGTTATCATCAACATCTGCCTAGTCTATTCCCAACTATATTGGGGTCAACTTCCAGTCTAACCGGGTGCAGCTGAATACCAGTATTTTCTATGGAGCGACTGCCTATCTGACCTCCACAACCCAGTAATTGGGTAACACGATAAATTAGATGACTACAACAAAATATAACTATAAGTATAAAAGCCGGTACTTATTGAGAGGTATAATTAGAGCGGTTTATTAACGGGGAAGCCTTCCTCGTGCCACGCGAATAAGTAAAATTCCCATATAGTTAATGTTACAATAAATCAATTTACCTATTTTTTTTTGATAGCTATACTTTATTTACTTCCCAATTGATTACAGTAATTCCAACATACATTTAAGAAAAAGCTCAAAAAAACTTCATAATTTATGCGTTGATGCGTACACGTTACGAATACGCGTTTGACATAAATGACTGATTGAAATCAGTCATTTGTATCAAACGCGTACATTAGTTTCTGAATACAAAATAATGATACATATTTGGTAGTCAGAATGGTATATTTGTAAAAGAAATAGTTCTATCCAGGTTTTTGATAGTAATCACCGTCGACCGAGCCAATACCTACAGGTTCTAATAAGTATTTTATGTGTGGTTCCGTAGGTATTTGAAGTTAGATATTTAAGACAAGTTGAAATTGATCTAGATTTTTTGGTGATCTTTACTCTTTTTTCCTTAAGAAAGAGGCAGTCACACAGATAGGAGTGAAAGAGGCGATGCTATAAACAGACATACTTTTTCTAGAAAAAACATATAAGATTTTTTTTTCTTTCTGTGTCAGTTCGTGATACTACGAGTAAGACCCTTTTTGACATATATTTACGGTTGGTTATTGCTTTAAGCTTTTAAAGTATAGAATTTGATTTCTTATAGTAATATAACCTATGCAAATACTAACTATAGGCGTAATGCATACTTTCTTAGAGCCAGTCGCAGTTTTAATGAAATTTAGAAAAGAAAGAAAGATAAATGCTTTTATTGGCATTACAAAAAATACACCTTGAAACTATAAAACAGAAAACAAATTATTATAATGCCAAAAGATGTCAGATGACAGCACAAAGTGTAAGCAAGGCATTGACCTTTTCTGCACCAATGCAAGCACATTAAGAAAGCTCATAACAAAGTTATTTTTTGTACAAGAGGCACCTGCCTGCAATTGAACCGTTTGTTGTCCGGATTGGCTTAAAATTTGAGCAAATTGGCTTAAGATGAAGAGAGGGAAAAACTTAATAGAATATAAATAATTGATTTGGTTATAATTTATGTAGGTATACAGATAAGATGTAACTTAGACTATCAAAGAGTATTCATTTATCAGTGGGGGCTTGTAATTTCGTTATATATTATTGTTTTTTATAATGTTACTAGTCTGTAAGCCTTCTGAAAATAAATAAAATTAGAAAATAAAATATCGAATCAGAAATTAAGAGATCCGAAGGAGAACAAGGTAACCGACATAGCCCGAAGAATTGTAAAACTTAAGTGGCAGTGGACAGGGCACATTGTTCGCAGAACAGATGGCCGATGGGGCCGAAAGGTTCTGGAGAGTCAACGGAGTACCGGAAGACGTAGCGTTGGAAGGTCTCCCACAAGGTGGACCGATGGCCGCAGGAATCCGCTGGATGCAAGCACAGAACTGGTCGAAGTGGCGGTGTTATAAAGTTCTAGTAATAATATAAGGAAAGCATTCTCGTATCTATCTGTTAGTTGTGCACTATTATGCCTGAGTTTTACAGCTCGAAACAATTTAAAAACTAGTTGACAGCAATAAATATAAATTTAAATAAAAACTCGGGAGGTGGCGTGGGAGACTCGGTAGGATCGAAGTTCCTTTCACTGTATATTATGTATTAATACAGAGCCATCTAGTATAAATTATTAGAAGCTCAAAACTTATACTAGATGGCTCTGTATTAAAAAGCAAAAACAAAAACTTTTGACACTTGAAACTTGAGATCATGAAACTGACTTTTTAAGGCATAACGCTTTTTCATTACGTTACGATTTTTACCAGTCAACTCCTACCGCAAGCAGCGTTAAAGAACTTCATTCCAAAAACAATAATAAGTAATTACAGTTGACAGTTATCGTCAGTCGTTAGCAGTTAATTTATTTTAACTGTTTCATTTTATTACCTTGGCACACGTGATGTATGAGCCGGTTAATTTTTTACTGAGCAACGGATTATTAAACTGTCACCAGTTATTTATTATGGCTAGATTGATTTTTTTAAAATTAAAGTCGATGTCTTTATTATCAGTTAAAATAAATTTAAGTGATGTTCAGCCAAAGATTTAAATAGTTAGATTTGGTTGGAAGTAAAGCGTAAAACGAACTCATCCTAACTAACATAACATAACATCACGCCTTGTTTCCCCGAAGGGTTGGGCAGAGGTGTACCTGTAGTAGGTACACCCACATTTCGCCAGTTATGTTTAAGTCCCATGTAATAGGGGGCGAGCCTATTGCCTAACTAGATATTTTATATATCTTAATCCTACCCAATATTATAAATGTGAAAGTGAGTTTGTTTATTACGCTATCACGCTGAAACGGCTGAACGGATTTGGATGAAATTTTACACTGGGTTAGGACAAAGGATACTGTTTATCAAAATACTCCCACGGGACCGAGACTTATGAGGGAAATCGCGGGGCGCAGCTAATACAATAATAATGGCGTTTCCATGACAATTTAGTCAAATCACTGTATTATTGTCAGAGGTGACAAAACGTAACAGAATGGCGACCATATTTTGACGCGGTTGTTAGAGCGATTTAAATCTTTGTTTTCAGCTAGTCAATTATATATTTTTATAGGTACCTAATGTGTGGATACTTTCTAGCGTGGTGTCCACGTCCATAAAATTTAATAATATTTCTTATATTAACAATAATGTTGGTACAACTCATCTATCTATATGTGCGGAAATACGTGCACGTTATCGTGGACGGATATTTAAAAGCATCTTCATATATTCCATAAATTTTACTTCCCTGTGTTATCGTGATACCGAGACGTGGATGAAGACGTTCACGATAATATCGTCACGTTACAAATTATAAAATTTCATATTTCGTGTTATACCTAACTGACGGCACGGTTGGCGCAGTAGTTAATTGATTGACTGCTGCGCTGCGTGTTGCGGGTTCGATTCCCGCACGGAACAAATATTTGTATGACCTACAAGTAGTTGTTCCGGGTCTGGCTGTTTGTGTATGTGAGTTTAAATGTTTGTAAACGCACCCACGATACAGGAGAAATTCCTAGTGTGGGGCAACGTTTTAAAAAAAAAGAAAAAGAAAAGAAGGATTTGTTTCAGAAAACCGATCAGCACACTGCACTCAACATTCGTCTAATCTTCGTTAATCAAAATAAAATTCCGAAGGAAACATGACTGGATTTTATGAAAACTAGTTCTAACTGGATAGGATCCGTCAAGCTGAAAGGAGGACGTACAGGCTTGCGGAACATTGAAAGAACAGGAGAGCCCTGGAGATGGTCAGAGCAAGCAAGAAAAAAAAAGAAAAAGCTCTAAATTATGTCCCTACGAAGAAAATTCATTTTCAAAAGAATTTCAAAATAAACTCCACTGCTAAGTGCTCAACAAACAATACCATACAAAGAACTTCAATCTAAACAGAATACGTTTGTCTAACCTGACAAATAAACCTAAAACCAGCCACGGAATCCTAAATCCGGCCGTCTGTTATTATGTTCTAGTAAATAGACGGTTCCTAATGAGTGTTTGACACGCTAACGTTGATTGTTTTGCCTTGTATTTGTATTTCTATTCATATTCTGTAGGTACCTACTGTACCTATATTACTAGACTCACCTTTTGAAAACACCGCAACCATAATTCAATGACCCGGAGGTGCTGAAGATCAGCACCCTAATTACGTAACTCAATTTCAATCACAAGTCGAGGGTTTGGAAGGAAATTCCTAATTAATTGCTTCATAGGTTCGAAAAAATCGTCTGCTCAAGAACGATAAACTTGGCTGTATTGTCAAAATGGAAGACAGTGCGATCAGTCATCATTTTATGTGTGTTATCCGTTCAGCCGCTGAGGTGTGAACAAGCAACAGACAGACAGGGTTACTATCGGATTTATATTATAATTTAAATATATATATTTAATTCTGTATTGTGAGGAGCTCGTGGCTAAGTAATAACTGCCGCACGGGTCGATCCATCAGGTTAAGCTACGCTTGCCGGGGTTGGTCTGTGGATGGGTGACCATCTTTACATAACGAGACTCCTCCGTGCCTCGGAAAGCACGTTAAGCCGTTGGTCCCGGTTGGCATTCGTGGATCTTTGACCGTCGATACGGGTCGTCAGAAGCCCGAAAATCTGACAACCAGTCTTACCAAGGGGTATCGTATTACCCAGTTACTGGGTTGTGGAGGTCAGATAGGCAGTCGCTCCATGTAAAATACTGGTATTCAGCTGCATCCGGTTAGACTGGAAGCCGACCCCAATATAGTTGGGAAAAGGCTAGGCAGATTGATTGAATTCTGTATTGTATTTTATGTATTTAACTGCTTCGTTGGTCCAGTGGTCGCAAGCGCTACTGCTGAACATAAGGTCCTGGGTTCGATTCCCAGGTCGGGCAAAGTGTCATTGGGTTTTTCAATCCGGAATTTCTCAGTAGCAGCCTTTTTTTTTTTTTTTTTTGGGTGGGAAATCATCAAATGACGTCTCCCGCTCTGGGTGGAGCGGGAGGGCGTGTCAGACTCTTACTGACTAAAACCCACCCGTGCTCCTTCTGTTGTCTGTGCAATGCCAGGGGGCCACGGTATCCCTTTCGGACTTTCCCGCAACCCCGGCAGGCAGTGGTCTCATCGGACCCCTTCACTTGCTGACACTCTTTGAGGCGCGCGTGGAACACAACGCGCCGTCGACCCGGGCTTGGTCCTTACCGGACGGCGAGCTACCCATTGCTCACCGTCCGCAAGCCCGCGCCTACGTTGGCCGGGAATCCGCGATCGATTCCCGACGCCCGGGTCTCAGTAGCAGCCTGGAGTCTGGATTTGTGCCTGGTTGATGGCAATAGGCTCGCCCCCTATTACATGGGACTTAAACATAACTGGCGAAATGTGGGTGCACACCTCTGCCCAACCCTTCGGGGAAACAAGGCGTGATGTTATGTTATGTTATATTTAATTATAATTTATATAATATTTATCTATTTAATTATAATATTTTTAGGAACCAGAGGCGAGATTTAATTAAAAAAAAAAACAATAACCACCGACTACAAGACTTTATATTTCTTTTTAACAAAACAAAATCAAATCACAAAAATAACCGAACTAACTTATCAATTTATTCATTTTAAAAGTAATAACACAATCTACTAAATTATAAAATTAGGCAGGTTGACTTTCCAAACGGGCAGAGGTTCCCCTTAGACAAGTTAACGGCACCGCAAAAATCAGCTAGAGTGAGGCGCGCACGAACTTATATAGGCTTGCCACCACCACTTGTCACCCTTCCATGATGAAGTTTCTTCACTATTCCTCTAACACGGCCTCTCCTGACTGGAGGACGTCCTCGTGCTCCTGTGTCCCATGCTGCTGGACATCCACCGAACGGGAGGGCACAGGCTCCGTAGTAGGTTCGTGAGGCACATCTTCGTAGCTTCTGGCAGCTTGCTCAGGTGTGGACTCCACATTTTCATCATCGTCTGCACCTGAGAACATAACAAAACAAAAAAAAAAACATTGAATCGGGATTCAGATTATTACTGAAAACACATCGACATATTTAACCAAAATTACAAGTACCGGAGAGGAAGCACGACGTTAGCTATCTCCGACCGTAAGAAATAGAGGCACGACGTTAGCTTATTTCTTACAACTCACATCATGACATAGGCACGCCGTTCGCATATCATGTGACTCCGCCTACATGGCAGTGACACGACGTTAGTGTACCATTTGGCTCAACCACATGGCAGAGGCACGACGTTAGCGTACCATGCGGCTCTTATCACTGTGTGGCAGAAGCACGACGTTAGCTTGCCACACAAGTACAACAAACTCACCCTCAAAGAAGGCAGCACACGTATCGGGAGTCCACTCCCCTCGCCACGGCACCATGAACTGTGCCGCGGCCTGGGTCGCTTTTCCATAAGAACCTGCCACCAGTTGTAGCTCGTAGCGACCGTGGGGAAGCGCCTTGACCACACGATATGGCCCGCGCATGCCCGAGTCAAGCTTGCCAGTCGCTTGTGCCGTTGTGTTGATTGAGCGTATCGCATCGACGATACGATCGGTAGCATCGGTAGCGCTGGCGTCACGGTCTGTAACAGCACTCACGGGACGCCCCGGCGAAGATGGCACAGCAGAGCCTCGACCTTTTGTCACCGACCTCTGACGCTCAGCTACAGTCGCAGTCACCGATTGCGGCCGTGGTGGCGTCAGCGTAGGCGCACCGGCACTGGGTTCGCGTGACCGCGGCGGCGAGGAGCGGCGCTGCTCTTCGAGACTGGTCAAACGATCTATAATTTGTTGCATTTGTTTGGTTAACACATTATTAGGAGAATCATATCGTTTTAAAGTACGCCTGGAACGCGACTTTTGGCGCCTTGAACCAGAATCACTCTCATTTGAGTGTGCAGCACTGTCTCCACGACGCGAGCTGCGGTTTCTAGAGCGACTTCTACTTTTACGTCTTTGATTAGGCATTTTCTTTACTGTTAATAACGGTGAATTTAAGGAAAACAAGAATGGGCTAAGCACAATAATGAAAATGCTTTAGGCGGGTAAGTAGGCTTGTGTAGGTAAAAAGCAAAATTAATCACAGGAGGTTTTAAATTTGAATTCACAAATCCATTTGTGATCACGCACAGGTATATTCAAAATCACCAGGTTGTAAACGAAAATTGGAACGTACTCACCAAAATTTTCGGTCTGAAACCTTACCACACAATCGTGCACACTGCACACTACTTACGTAACAGCAACAACATCAAAATAACCTCACTTTTTGTAACGCAGCAAGAAAAAACCGTTACTTAACTGATTTGAATAGCCAAACTGCCGTATCTCAGGAATTCAAAGCGAATTAGGTCAGGTGGAAAACCGTATCCCACTTCTGATTTTAGGAACCAGAGGCGAGATTTAATTAAAAAAAAAAACAATAACCACCGACTACAAGACTTTATATTTCTTTTTAACAAAACAAAATCAAATCACAAAAATAACCGAACTAACTTATCAATTTATTCATTTTAAAAGTAATAACACAATCTACTAAATTATAAAATTAGGCAGGTTGACTTTCCAAACGGGCAGAGGTTCCCCTTAGACAAGTTAACGGCACCGCAAAAATCAGCTAGAGTGAGGCGCGCACGAACTTATATAGGCTTGCCACCACCACTTGTCACCCTTCCATGATGAAGTTTCTTCACTATTCCTCTAACAATATAATATTAATAATATTTTCTCAGGGTGGAATTTTTGAACCTCACCTCGAGGGAAAGTACTCTAAATTCTGGAGATAGCAAATTTTACTCAAAAAAACATTTCTTCAAAAATAAAAATATATAAATTTGAATTAAAAAAAAAAAAAAAAAACAAATATGCATTCAAAGATCTTCGATACTTCGCTTCCCACGCTCGCGAATCGATTTGTTCCTTATGATCCTATCGATTAATGCCATAAAAGTACAGGTTGTTATTTTTTCGGATTTTAGCGTATATATCACGAGTGATCAGATTTAATTATTTTTAAAAATAAAGGAATGTTTCCTTTGAGTAAAATTCATTTATATGAAAGTACAGATAGTTGGAACCCTAATGTGTAAGGCAAAATTATGATGATTCGTTGGTAGATTTATGTTCAATAGTCGACGTGAAAATACTGATATTCGACTCAAATGATGATGACATTGGGCCTTCACTTAGTGAGAGTAACTGACAACTGAAGATCATCATCATTCTCCGGACCTCATCCCAATTTATTTGGAGTCGTTGCAACATGTCCTTCCTTCCATACTTCTCTATCAGTCGTCATCTCGGTAGGCACCCCCTTTCTCGCCATATCATCTTTCACACAGTCCATCCACCGTTTCATTGGTATTCTGCTACTCATATAGCCATCGACATCCATACACAAAATTCTCCTCCCGATATTTTTCTCATTTGTCAAATAAACATAAGTACTAAATGTCCTAAATACTCATCCCACCTATTTTTATTATTTATATCCATAGAAACCGAAGAAACCAAGAATTAATCGTACATATAACGTTTAATCATTCCCACAATGGTAATGAGAAATCTTGTGGGTAATAATCATGTAATATGTTATTAGATGCCAAACAAATTACTCGAACATAATCTCAATGTACCTAATAACGGTTTGTGCCAGAAGCTGTACGTATGTCTGTGGTTCTAATTATAGCGATTATATTAATTGGCAAGAATGTGGGAATGTATGTTTTTGGTTTGTGGGTGTGTCAGTGTGCTGTAAGCTCTCTAGTAATTGGGTACTTTGATAAAAAATAAATAAAACTGATCAGAACCGTGAAATATAGTGTAAAATAGGTATATATAGTGTGAAATATTTGGGTGTATTTTTATTTAGTCAAATGGGACAAGCAGATTGATGCGCCAGAACTCTACGGCTCATACACATCTTCAAGTCGCTCAGGGAGTCAGCTAATGCAGATATGCTTAAAATGGTCTATTACGCTCTGTGTCTGTATTGTATTACTGCTTGGGGTGGTGCATAGAAAACTAACTTTCTTAGAGTAGAGAGAGCGCAAAGAGCAATTCTCAAAGTTATGTCGAGTAAGCTCTACAGATACCCAACAACGGATATCTACTTCGAAATTTTTCAAACCTCTTTGTACTATTTTGTTTTGGGTGGGAAATCATCAAATGACTTCTCCCTCTCGATCTGGGTGGAGCGGGGAGGGGGCCAGGGTATCCCTTTCGGAATTTCCCACAACCCCGGCAGGCATCGGTCCCATTGGACCCCTTCAATTGCTGACATCCCTTTGAGGCGCGCGTGGAACACAACGCGCCTTCGCCGACGACCCGGGCCTGGTCCTTATCGGACGGCGAGCTACCCGTTGCTCACCGTCCGCAAGCCCGCGCCTACGGTGGCCGGGAATCAGCGATTGATTCCCGACGCCCAGGGCGTCTCCTCCTGCGGCGGCTAGGGGCGTGAGGGCGCGAAATTAGCCTCTCCCTCACGCGTTCCGCCTCCTCCTTCGCGAGCATTACTGCTTCACAGAAGGAGGTGACGGCCTCCCATGCCCTCTCGCTCCATACCATGACCTGGACCAGGGCCGGAAGCGAGAGATCTGCGCCACCGATCGCCTCCACGAGGACACGGTGGTGCTCTGCCCAAGCCAGGCAGACCTCCACCGTATGCTCCACCGTGACCTCCGGGCGATCCACGCAGTGATGACACCCGGGCGTTTCCTGCTGCCTTATCCGAAACAGGTACCTCCCGAAACAGCACCTGCGGACCTGCGTCAGGCGGAAGGTGACGTTCGAGGAACAATGTAGGCTTATCAGACTGTAGATCTGTCGACCATTTTTTATTTTGCTAAGTATATTTCATTTTATATATTGATAGGCCTATTAACACTGTAATTTGAAAACATTGTAAAAACTATTAACTTTTAAAAGAGTAACCGTGGAGTTTCTTGCCAGCTCTTCTCCATAGGAAACGACCAATTGGAACAGTGCACCTAGCTTTTGACGTTTCATAAGTGACCCTCAAGAATGTATTCTAACATTTTCAACCTGGAGAATCTGTCTGAAATTCCTTGTCTCATGCAATAGTAGGTATATTTCTATTTTTACCTAAAATTCTCGAGTAGTATAAGAGCCTGCGCTCACTGGCGGTACGGTACGGCAAGGGATCCTTCGGCATCACTATAAGCAAGCGCATTGGGTCCTGTCCCAGCATTATGCTGAGCGATGGCCGTTTTACGTGGATGTGACGCATATTTTCCCCCAAATTGTAATTGTCGTGTTTTTTTCTTTGCTTGCGTCATGTGTACCGCAAATAAACATATTTTCTTTCTTTTTCTTTCTTTCATTCTGACGGCAACGATGGCATGCCGCGACGCCTCTATACTCCATAGGTTTAGGTAGTTAAATAAAGGTAAACAAATCGTAAAAAGGGTTTTTACAGATGACATTTTCTTGTTTATAAATACGATAAAACCAAATTAAATTTATTTTCTAACATAACATCACGCCTTGTTTCCCCGAAGGGTTGGGCAGAGGTGTACCTATAGTACACCCACATTTCGCCCGTTATATTAAAGTCCCATGTAATAGGGGGTGAGTCTATTGCCATCAACTGGGCACTAATCCAGACTCCGAGTTGCTAACGATAGAAAAACCCAAAAATACTTTGCCTGACCTATTAATTAAACCCAGGACCACTAGAGGAATGAAGCAGTCAATACGGGAAAACGATTTAATATTTTCGGGGAAAATTGTAAAGATTTTTCCTCTATTTATATTTTTGATGCTGTTTATTTTGAGATAAAATGTCAACTTCGAACAGTTGTCTATTTCGTTAGATTACTGGCGTATTGAATTTCAGGGGTATAGAATTACGGTAGGAGAGGGGCCCCGGGCTATGTAATAACAGCTGCACGGGGCCATCGATCTGGTTAAGCTATGCTTGGGGATGGGATTTTTACATACCGAGACTGCTCCGTACCTTTGGTCCTGGCTTGGAATTTTGACAGTTGTTACAGGTCGTCAGAAGCCCGAAAGTCTGACAACCAGTCTGACCAAGGGGTATCGTATTACCTAGTAACTGGATTATGGAGGTCAGATAGACAGTCGCTCCGTGAAAATACTGGTACAGTACGACACAACTTAGATGTAGCATCGGCAAAACTCGTAAAATCGATCACGATCAGAACTCAGTGCGCCTGCAAAATTACCAATCTTTATTACTACTTTAGTTGAAAATGATCTTTACGCAAACGCAATAACTTATAAAGTCATATAACCGCAAATTTTCAAATTCATTCTACGTCTAAGTTGTGTCATACTGTATATAGCTGCATCTGGTTAAACTGGAAGCCGACCCCAATCTAGTTGGGAAAAGACTAGCCAGACTCTTTTTTCACCAGAGCAGAGAACATAAAATACTAAATCAGGACCTATGTACGGATCGTAGCAGGTGGCGTTCTGAAGTCTGCCTACCCCCAAGGGAGGCGTGAGTTATGTATGTAAAGCAATGAAACTAATACTTTGTTTTTATGTCAAAACCCTTCAAGGAACATATAATACTGAAGTCAATGTACAAGAACATGCTAAAGAAAGTGAGTCCTCAATAGACACGATATTGTATTGGCAAGCATCCAATTATTTTCTTATCCAAGTATACTTATTACAAGATGTAAGATAAAAAAAGGGTAGGAGTACATACTCGTAAACATAAAAGATACTACATAATTACAAGAAGCGTAATTTTTTGTGCCGAACCTAAACATAAATAATTTCGGTATTCGATCTTTCGATCTGGGCGACGAGTCCTTACGAGGCAGAATTTCCGCCAATGTACCGAAAATCTAAAATATTATGTAATCAGGCGGCTTAGGTATAATCGAATTACAAAATCTATACTTAGAAGCTTGGCATATTCGCTTGCTTTGGCAGTTCGATTGAAGTCAAAAATGTGCCGTACTGCATCAATTGACAAGTAACTATTTTAATGTAACAAAGTACAAGGCAGCTGTCATAAGATAAGATAAGATAATTTTTATTTGTCAAAAACATGTGTAGGTTTACAGTTGGTATGTTCAAAAAAATAAAGTTTCAACATGTTTTGCCTGGAAAGGCGTACAAATACAATAATAATAGCTTGAAACAATAAAATCATGCAGTTACATTAAATTAATAGAACATTTCAAATTAATACAGTAATTAATAAAATAAAATAAAAGATGTCAAAAGTAAAATTAAAAAATTAAAAAAAAGGCCATAGTGCATCATTGAAAATTTATACAACAATAATAAAAACTGTATAAATAACGTCATTTAAATAGTCGGCAACATTATAGTAGCATTTATTTACTAGAAAATTCTTCATAGTTTTATTAAAATTGTCAATATTTAAATTTTTGTATGCCTTTGGTACCTTGTTGTATAGGTTTGGAGCCATGCAGAATACACTCTTACCCGCGAGAGCTGTTTTAGCACTATGAGAGCGAAGTCTTTGGTTATCGCGTTGACTTCTTACGGAACCATCGGAATACTTCGGAAACAGTTGTGGATTCTTCTTCGTCATACCGCCCACGTCCAGCGAGAAGCGTACTCGCTTCAAGTAGTGAGCTACTAACTAGATGAGTAGAATGCCTGCATAGTCTCTTGCTGGTATGCGTATTTACCAAGTGTCTCTCAGCGAGTGTTCTGCCCGTCAAGCGAGCATCACTGAGCGAGCATACTTTGGTAGCTCTTGTCGCTGCGACAAACTAGTGGAGAGAGTTCTTGTCGGCAGTGTGAACAGTCAGCCATCAACTATAATAATATCTGTATCTCTTCTACTGACACGGGACCTACTGTACATTTCTTGGGCAAGAAAATAGTCACTTCCTCGTCACGGTGGGGCAGGTGCCCAAAAGTAATCAACGTCTTCGGCGTTCGTGGGTACCTTAAGTACTACTTTTTTTTTGCATTGGACATTATCAAGTAATTTCTCCCGCTCTGGGTGGAGCGGAAGGGTGTAGACTCTAACTCATCCGTGTTCCTTCAGTTGCCTGTACGTTGCCAGGGGCCACGGTATCCCTTTCGAACTTTCCCGCAACCCTGGCAGGCGTCGGTCCCATTGTAACGGTTACACCGCCACATACGAACTACGCATGAAAGACATGACGTCACACAAATCCTGCATCGCGCAATTAGAGTTTACCGCGCGAACGACATATATAAGACTATCCGACATCAACAGTCGGGCAGTCGGCCCGCCAGACACAACATCCGTCTGGTTGCAGGATCCTCCCTTTTCTATGGCGGATGAGTGAACTTTACACCCTGTTCCTCATGCCCCTAAACCATCGGGCCCCTTCAAGTACTAACAACTCCTCAGTAGTCAAAACTTTGAAAATGCTTAAAAATCTATGCAACAATGATTTTTGCTTACCTACCTTATGCGTAATCTAATTATGATGGACACACTTTTGCGCAACGTGATGCATAAAACAACCTATAATGTTCTCACTCTGCAGGAACACAGAGCTGCTCTAATAATCCCGAATTTTTGGTTCTAGGACATGCCGGTTTCCTCACGATGTTTTCCTTCACCGTTTTGAGAGCAGTGGTGATGAAATAATTTACACAAAGAAAAGCGACTGTCTAGGTCACGTAATCGCGGCCGTTACCACTAGGCACCACTGCTCTGCGGAAAGTACTGAATAGTGCATAATTTATTTATTTTCTTTCTCTAAATCCCTTCAAGACTTACTTATCTTAACCAGGGAAAAAAGGCAAGCAATAACAAGAATCCTTTACGACAATTAATGGTTTCGGTACAGAGAACAACTAAATTCATTCTTATTAGAATCACCACCAATAGTGATGTTCTTCAGAAAGGTCAGGTGCGTAGTATCCGCAACCGGCGTGCGTGTATGACCAGATGTATGAACGTAAACGAGGCAAAAGGAGTATGTAAGGATCGTAGCAGGTGGCGTTCTGTAGTTTCTGCCTACCCTCTTGAGAGCAAGGCGTGAGTTTATGTTATGTAACAAAATTCGCTCGTCTCAAAATTATAAACTGCGGTCTCAACAAACAGTATTTATTGCCTAGTGTCAAGTGTCGGGAGTGTCTATCGGCGTGTGAGCTCTCACGTAGAGCTGACAAAGCTAGCAGACACTCGAGTAGAGCGCTCTCAGCGGTGTCGAGTGGCTTGTAACGAAGTAAAGGGAGCTAAGATAGGCTACATGTGAGTAGCCTGGATTTGTTGGATGATCGTAATACACTGTGGGCATGAAATCTTTAAGTCTTTTCCCACCCTTAACCGGATGCATCTGAATACATGGAGCGACTGCCTATCTGACCTCCACAATCCAGTTACTGGGTAATACGATACCCCTTTGTAAGACTAGTTGTGACAAAATTTCGGGTTTTTGACTTAACGACTGTCAAAGATCTACAAATGACAGTCATGATGCTTTTGCGTTTGTCATTTTTTTTTACCACAACAAACCCTTCTAAGAGTTAGGTATGTGTAAGTAAATATAACACTTCAATAAATATTCATATTTCGCGTTTTTTTGTCAGGGTCAAACTGGGTAAAATTGGGAGGGTTGAACGTGGGTGTGACAGGAGGGGCGGGCCGTATCAAACGATTTGCAATATATTCTAAGTATTACGGATATTTTCATAGTTTTTTGTTTCTTTTGTGACTAACTTTGACGTGTTATGATATTTAATTTGTTGATTTTCTCTAGTTTAATTTATTACATTCCTATTTTTTATGTAAAATAAGTCGGAAAGATATTGCCAAAACTGGTTTTGGGCGCCATTTTTCCAATATGGCAGTGCAAAGTGCAAAATTCGATAAGAGCAAATTGAAATCAATAAAATCATCAATTTTCAAAACTCCCTGAGTAACCCCTTTTTGATCAGCAAAAATGACTGTATCTACTATGACCTCAATCCCTAACCTTAAGATTGGGATTATGTAAAATAAAAAGTAAAAACGTTTATTGATTCATCAGTTAGTGCTACAATAAATAGGTATAACATTGGATCCCGCACTAGGATACCCTGTGTCGCAGGATCCAGTCTCTTTCAATTTGCTCGCAGTCATGCGGTAAATATAAGACTGGTTAATTAATGCCGCAATACAACGTGACAATGCGGCCAGTCTCTTGGGGACAACCAGTCGACAGCGATTCGGATGAATTTTTCGACGTCATATTTTAGTTTATGAACAGTTAAGTTACGCTACAGTACAGTTAAGCTACAATTTTGTTATTTTTATATATTAATTAAGTACAAGTTATTATTAAGTTAGATATTTTTATTTTTATTCTGAATAAAAATATTTGATCTATTATTAATGCCAAGCTTAAATCTTAAAAATAATTATAATTCTTAATCATCGTGATCTTTTCTTCTGTCCTTATAACTCAATGTATTCGGGGTCAGCGCAACATATCGTTTCCTTCCACACTTCTCTATCAGTCGTCATCTCTTTAGTCACCCCCTTTCTAGCCATATCATCTTTCACACAGTCCATTCATTGTTCCATTCAACCACAATTAATTCAAACGGACGCTTTCATATGTTCCTGCCAATTCTTAGGTAATAGACCTATTTATAAGGGACCCTTTTATCATTGCAGAACATTTAAGTGATTAAAGTAAACAAATATTTGGTACTTCCAGGCTGCTAGCCTGGAATTAATAGACCATTATTACATAAAACGCTTTTATCAATACATCTGATTTCAAAGTATTATGAAAATGCGGTTACTTTAAACCCAATACCTTTATATTTTTTCAGGACCTACCTGTTTACATTGAACCTCAATGACGTACCTTCATAAATTACCTACTGAATTTACAAACGAACGTAACTAACTTTTCCTTCACGAAATTTGAGTTAACTATTTAATTCCCATCTTCGTATAGGCCGCATTCACTGACAACCGTCCAGAAAATGGTCCTATTACGTCAAACTATCCAGCAAACGTCGGAATTACAGGGTGTTCTGGCCACAGGGATTCAGTATGTGTAACCATTATAAGCAACCACAAGTATATATTATAGTAGATATTGTTTGCTTGTGGATTACTTTTGTTTTTATGGGTATTTAATTAAAGGTTGTTTTGGAAAGTGTACTAATAACACATTATCATAACATAATATCACGCATGTAACCCCCGAAGGGTTAGGCAGAGGTGTACTAGTAGTACACTTACATTTCGCCAGTCATTTTGAAGTCCCACGTTACGGAGGCGAGCCTATTGCCAAATAACAGGGCACAAATCCAGACTCCTGGCTGCTACTGAGAAATTCTAGATATATAAACCTCATAATACTTTTCCCGACTTGGGAATGGAACCCAGGACCTCATGCTCAGCATTAGCACTTGCGAGCACTACACCAACGATCTACTGATACTTACAAATAGAACACAAGATTCAATTTGTCAGCAAGAAGAATATGTGCCTATTTGACCGAAGGTTTTAAAATCCTTTTTCTATTAATTCGGTCGTCAAATCATAATAATTATATCACGAAGTTTGATTGGATATTGTGATTTCCGATTGCCAATCACAGAACAGATAACTTAAGATGTACTGTACCTAGATGTGGCCGATGAACTGAGAAGAGGTCGATTGCAATAAATCTCGGTAGATAAATGAGCTTGTGCTAAGTTATGTAATGTTATCTTATGTTCCGATGATGTAAATAAACTGACTCATAATTAAAAAAGATAGCGAGATTACATAATCAGACTATAATGTTACTTGTTGGGACACAGACCTCCCCTTCATGAGAGAGAGACGGAGTGGGCCGTAATCCACCACGCGGGCCTAGTGCTGGTTGGTAGATGTCACATGTCTTCGAATGTTATGGCTCTAGGACATGTGTTTTCCTTCATCACTCGAGATAAGAATATGACCGTTCTTAAATATACGGGATATATCCTTTTGCTGTAAAAAAATGTTGAATGGTCGATTCAAACCTGACAGTCACCAAATTCGAACATTTTTTAAAGACTGAATAATGTATTTTGTTTACGAAATAGATAACAACTCAGCCTATCGCAGTTCACTGCTGGAAACAGGCCTCTCCCAGGCTGCGCCACAACACCCTGTTCTCCACCTTCCAAATCCAGTCTATCCCAGCCACCTTTGGTTGTCGGCCCATCTAGCTGGGGAGGGGCATCCCACACTACACTTGCCGATACACAGTCTCTACTTCAGGACTCGTCTGCTCCACCGGCCATCGGTCCTTCGACAAACATGACCAGCCCACTGCCACTTCAGTTTACTTTCTCTGCAAACTATTTATTTATATTCTTATCTGTAACTCCAGGTCTTTTCCGGATAACTTCATTTCTGATTTTATCCTTAACAAACTCCGTGCATAGCTCGCTCCATAGCGTGTTGAGTGACCTTATCAACTATAATAACGCAAATTTGTTCACAAACTTGCGACATTAGGTCCGTCACTGTAAGGCCATTGGCCATGAAACGGATACAAGCCACAAGCATTCGCAACGTTAGCCCACCCTTAGGAACTACAGACCGCAGGTATGCGCCGCCGTACATTGTTGCCTTGCCGTATAGTTCTCCTAGTTTGTTTAGCTCTTTGTACCTACGTGAAACAGTCGAGCATCTAAATAGTCCTTTTGAAATACAGGGTCAATTTAAATTACCTAGCGAAACCGCTGACGTATCGATATATAAACACGATAAAACAAAAATTAATTAATTTGATGATTTTCATTGCATTTTTTTTTGTGTAATCTTCACAGACTTGATGAGTTCCGTTATCTAAACACGATAATACAAAAAGAAACATATTTCTTCAAGTAACATCACAAGCGGACCCCAAAAAAAATAGACAAATCTTTTTTTATTTTATTTGATCGTGTTTATATATTGATGCCCACCACTTTTGCTAGCTAACTGCCTACACAGTACACCAATATACAGTTGTCTAGACCCTCCATTTTGTGTTGGGGCTATGTTAAAGAGGGTGTGCATGCCAACGCATAGACTCATATTTTATTAAAACACGACCTGCCTCTTTTTGCACGATTTTTTGACGAATTGACAGAACATCGAGATTTCTGTATTAGGTTTATGTTAATTTTATACAATACATATAAACCAGCTTCCGGAATAAATTCTGTAAATGATGGCGAAAACGGCATAACGGCATCAAGCTCCGTTGCGTATTTTAGAATAACAATGCGGACATAGAGACAATCGCGGAAAGCGTCTTTGTTTGAAATGAAATGAAATTGTTTATTCTGTAAATAGGATGAAATCACTTCAATAGGAATCACTTTTACACGTCGTCTTAAAAAAGTTATTAAAAATTAGCTAGATGAGTTCGGCGTTTCCTATCTGACAACTCTGAGAAGAAAGGCCGAAACAAACTCAGAGGTCACAGTCTCTTTTAAAGTCCAGACATAATCTTGGTCAGGCCAATGATGACCATGTAGATTAGTCTGAAATGGTCTTTTGAGAAAAGAGCCACACAGATTTGAATGAGATGATAATTATATTGCGGCTGAAATGATGATTATGATAGATTTGTAGAGATAAATAAACATAATAGATTATATAAGTAGGTAATACCAAGTATTTACAATCAAAAGCACAGCAGTAATAGATTTAAGGATGTTGACTGGGGAGAAAAATAAAAACTATTTAGTCCGTCAGTCAGATAAAAAAGAACAATACACGTATTTTTTGCTTTATCATTTTTTTTTTTATGGTTTAGATATACGGCATTAAAGTTCCAGTGGGGGATCGCTACGTCACAAGTCAGTATAAAATCGACCGGGGAGTGACGTCATGCCACATTTTAACTCAATGTATTACCGTAATATTTTGATTAAGTAAAAAAAGAAAAAAATACGTGTCCAATATTTTATAATAATCTACCTGGCAGCCAATTTTTTAACATTTATTTTACATTAAAGTTCCCGTGGCACCGCCAGGGGTGTCCTCCAGGGGTGCCTCACCTATTATAATTCTATTAATAATGGAATATTTTCTTCTTCTTTTAAAAAATAGGTAATTATTCAAATTTTCTACGCAGAACATCTGGTTTTTTTAAGCTTTATTCAGGCTGATCGTACGGCAGGCTGTGTTTTTATGTTATTTGCCCTAGCAAACGATCTTCACATATCTCTACATTTAGATTAGCACTTTATCAATACCACTATCAATCCATTTCACTCCACTAGCTATAACATATTTTCAACCTACCGCACTGCATCTAAATGCCCTACTCCATTGTTTCTGTCCCCGTTCGTTAGTTTCATGCTAATATACACAAATATTTCATGTTATGTACTGAAGTGGTGTTTAGTCATGTACAGCTTATGTATACATAGCTCGCTTGTGTATATGTTTATGTATATCGTGCTCCTAAATTGGATATTGTTTTGTCCTAGTTTCGGATACTGGATAGATATTATGTGAGATAGCGAGAAATTGGTAGTTAGTTCACGAAGTACTTAGTATTGCTTGTAAACGTTAGTTTCTTTTTGTTATTTAGCTACCCCGAAATATGACATTACTCTGAAAAATAAATGTTGAAAATCCCAAACCAATAAAATTTGACTGAAGTCGGTGCCAAAACAGAATTGAAATACCTAAACGATTTATTTTATTTTATTTGGAGTTTTCCGCTCGATTTTCTGCAATCTGTGGGAGTGATTTCGTGAAAAATTACGGAAGAGTGTAACAGGACAGGACAGGACAAGACAGGACAGGCAAGCGCGCTATTCAATTTGAACAATGCATGAGCGCGCGCGGTGCTAAGAGTTGGCCGTTAGATGTTACCAACCCATTTTCCGAGAGGTTAGTAAGAAAAGAAAGAAAGAAAGAAAAAGGTATTTATAACTAGCACAGGAGATCTCAAAAAAACTAAACACAGTGTGTGTTTTTATATTTTAAAAAAAAACGAAAAAAAAAAACAAAATAAAATTAAAACTGTATTAATACTGTCAGCCAAGATGTCAGATGTTACACATCACTATGCGACTTAACTGTAAGGCTTACTTATTTTTTTGTAGGGTTTATTAGCTATAAAAAAAAAAAAACAAAGTAGGTTAGGCAGAAGTGTACCTATAGTACACACTATGTGTCGGCAGTTATATTTAAGTCCCATTATGTAATAGGGGGCGAGCTTATTGCAATCAACCGCGCACAAATCTAGACTCCGGGCTGATACTGAGAAATTCCTGCTGGAAACCCCAACAAAACTTTGCCTGGGAAATGAACCCAGGACCTCATGCTCAGCAGTAGCTCTTGCAACCACTAGACTAACGAGGCAGTCTATTATATGATGTACCTAACCTACTATACATAGTGCAATCCACGACGACGCGCCCCAGTCCGCTCCGCTCCGTACTAAAGTACAGCTTACAGTACAGTAATCGCGGAGTGGGGCGCGTCGTGGAATGCACTATCTGTAATATCATAATAAATAGAGTAAACCAGTCGTAAAGTAGGTGGACCTACGTGTTTACTTCAACAAACAAAGCACTATATTCCAATTAAACACAGCTTGTCCAGAGTGCTAATAGGGACATATATGGTTGTCTCCGTACGTACGGCTGGAGGTAATTAGAGCCTCTAATAATAATGTCGCCTGCTGCATGTAATGTGCTGTTGTGGCCATTTCTCTGCAATAATGTGTTTTTTTCTTGAACCTTTTTTAAAACATCGGCTCATCAAGCTTAGCAGTTTACAATTTTGATTAATTTAACAGATGTACAGAAGTGTCTTCTTATTGAGTTTTCTAGGTGACAAAATGAAAAGGAAAAAATACTCCGTTCTTAACCTGGTTCTTAAGGGTGTGTAACGGCTCGACTAACTCGCTGATGAGCGTGACTAATACCTATATGCTTGCTAATTATTTATTTATTTAGTTTTATTTATTTAGTATTTATTTATTAGAATATATTTGTTCATTTATTTAGTGAAATAGACGATGATTTATTACGAAAACGAACGCGTAAAATTTCATGAACAGACCTTTGGGCGTATAGTTATACCTAATGGAAAAACGACTAAAATTAGTGCTGAATTATGGAAGTTTCGACGCTCATAATTTCCAAACCATTTCTTTTTCCTTTTCTGCTTCCTTATAGGGATAGATAATAACCAGACAAATTGATATAATTTTAAGTTTTGAACATACAGCGTCAAACAGATTAACTAATCACCATACTACGTTGGTATGGAAGAATGACCGACTAGCGTACCCTTAACAAAACGATGCAATATTTTCAGGTCAACTAAGTAGTATTTTATTAAGTAGTAGTATTTACTAAGTAATAACAGCACGGGTCGATCGAGCAGGCTAAGCTACGCTTGGCGCGGTTGGTCCGTGGATGGGTGACCATCTTTACATACCACGTACGTGGTATGTACTTTCATAAAGCTTGAAGGCGTGCTTCAGAAAGTAACTAAGTTTGTTAATAACATCAACATCTCAAAAGCTCTGAAAACTTTTAAACTTTATCTATATCATATTAAACTAGTCTTGAACTAGTCTCTTTCGTCTAATTTATTAATGGCGATGCATGCGCCATCTATAATAATGTCCTCTGAAGAGCTACACTATCTCAAAGGCTTTAGAATCTTGAGATTGAGTGCCTCAGGCAAGTCAATGACCTCGGGCGACAGCAAGTTCTCTGAGAAAATGTAGTTACACTGCGGAGAATTGAAAGTTGTATGCTATTAGCCCAGGTTTGCACGGGCGATTTTTACCCGCGGAGATATTTTTTCGTGCAAAGGCTTTAGACTCTTGAGATAGAGTGCCTCAGGCAAATCAATGATCTCGAGCGATTAAAAGTACTCAGAGAAACTGTAGTTACACTACGGAGTATTGAAAATTGTATGCTATTAGTCCAGGTTCGCACAGGTGATTTTTTCCCGCGGCGACTTTTTTTTCGTGCACTGGATTTTCAACGCTCTGCTCAGCGCTTAGACTTGAAAATCCAACAGTGTTTTTATAATGCGCTGCTGGGACGAGACTGCGTCCCAGCGCGTTGGATTCTCAACACTCGGCTTAGCACCGAGTGTTGAAAATGTAGTGCGCGATAAAATCCCACCGCGATATTTTTACGTCCGTGCGTAGGAACGTAGGTTTACTAGGCTTTTAAAGAGCTTATAATGGGTACATATTTATGTGTGATGTTATACAACACCCCAGACGGGACAGGGTTTTTTTACCCAGGGTAAAAAAAACCTGTCCGATCCGTGAGAGTGTTCTTAGGTATCGTACTGAGAGTATATTTATGTAGAAATTTTCCGGAAAATAGAAAAAAAATATTCATCATAATTTTTTTTAATGGGGAATATTACCGGGTTATTGCATGGGGCGCGGGCGGCCGTCATTTAACGGGTGTGTACAAGACATAACTTATGAACCCTGTTGAAAATTTTCGATTTTTTATGGATTCGGGGTAATTTTGGTAATAAAAATGTGAATTTTAAATAGCAATAACTTCTTTATTTTCACATAACATCACGCCTTGTTTCCCCGAAGGGTTGGGCAGAGGTGTGCTTATATATTCATAAGTCCCATGTATTTTTTTTTTTTTTTCAACAATTAGATTTTTTTTTTCAATAATTAGAAGAAAAAAAAAGTTGGTGGTGTTATAGCAGTACCTGTGCCCCGTTTGGATCGGACAGGGTTTATTTACATATTGTAGATAAATTATACAATGTTACTGCTAGGGAATATACAGGGTTATTTTAAATTGGCTAGCTAAACTTCGCAGACGCGATGGGTATCAATAATTAGACACAATAAATTAAAAAAACGACATTGGAAGTCGATGTCTTTGGTTCTGTATTTTCTGTCATGACGATGATGTATGAAAAATTTGGGCTTTCCATTTCAATAAAAAAACACATCCACATTATTCAATAATTGGATGACTTGGGATTAGTAACAATAACATGACATGATCGTAACAAGCAATAATTAAGACGTTATTTAAAAAAAAATGTGAAAAGTAATTTTTCTTTAGGTAGGTACTTTCCTTACTAGGATTTATTCTGTATCGTGGTTGCTATCGCAGACACCGATCTGACATAAGCAAACACTAATCCCTGAATCAGTTGTCTGTAGGTTATACAACGGCCTTACAAGAGCATGTATCACAGGCGTTATAGGTCTTCATTAGCACGATAGTCTGCGAAGCTAAGTATTCTATCGTTTTAATGTTGATCAATACTTAGCTCATTTATAGGGACTCGTAACGTGATAACAGCCACACGGGTCGATGATCGAGGTTAAACAACGCTTGCTGCGGTCGGTTCGTGGATGGGTTACCATCCATTACAAAATTTTACCCCTCCGTGCCTCGGAAAGCACGTTAAGCCCGGTCCCGCCTGTCATTCGTAGATCTTTGACAGTCGTTACGGGTAGTCCGAAAGTCTGAGAACCAGTCTTACCAAGGGGTATCGTGTTACCCAGTAACTGGGTCACACGATACCCCTTGCAGTCGGTTAGACTGGAAGCCGACCTCAACATGTTGGGAAAAGGATAAGCAGATTAATTGACTGAGCTCATTTATCGATTTTAACGCTTATCTTTCCATGCATTTACACATAAGCTTCACACGGTAGGGTAATGTCAAATGTGTGCTACATAACCAGCCTATAATGTTCCGGTGGGACCCAGGCCTCTTCTCTGTGAGATGGAGTGGGCCGACACGGGCCTATTGCGGGTTGGTAGATGTCACAATATGTCTTCGAATTTTTAAAGAAAGAAAGAAAGAAGAAAGAAATCATTTATTTGCTGATAATGTAGGTATACATATAAGTTGGAGTATTTATTAAGTGTCCAAATACATTTTACCTTACGGCATGCAAAATATTAGGTTTGAATTAAATATTAATATAGATACAGCTAATACGATAATTATTAGCCACAGTCGAATTTAATTGGTTGTTGCAGATCAGAAAACAAATTAAAAAAAATATAATAAATATAATTAATGAATTACATATAAATCTCTCGCAAAGCATTCATTTTGGTTCTAGGACATTTTTCTCACGATGTTTTCCTTCACCGTTTTGAGAGCAGTAGTGATGAAATAATTTACACACAGTAAAGCGCCTGTCAGGGTTCAAACCTACGCCTACCCCAGACATACATTTTTTCGTGGGTTAATAAAAAAATAAAAACTGCTGTTCCATAAATTTTGACCGCGTAGGTATTGCACTTTTCTATGAAACAACTGATTTCTCTTTTAATAACCGACGAAAAATGCCAACGCTGGGGGTTCAGAATCATGTACTGAATCCATGGTAACAGTTTTCGCGTCGATGGCATTGCCATGCTGTATATATAATGACTTTTTAATTGTATTGTCTTTATATTTTTTTTTATTATTTTTAGTTTAATATTAACGGCACGGTTGGCGCAGTGGTTAATGCAATTGACTGCTGCACTGCGTGTTGCGGGTTCGATTCCCGCACGGAACAAATATTTGTATGACCTACAAGTAGTTGTTCCGGGTCCGGCTGTTTGTGATGTGAGTTTAAATGTTTGTAAACGCACCCACGATACAGGAGAAATTCCTAGTGTGAGGCAACGTTTAAAAAAAAAAAAAACAAAAAAAAAAATTAATGCTGTGACAAAAAATTGACATTTTATTATATTCTTTCTGATTATTCTGTTGCAGTATTTTGTTTTTTTTAATGTGGGTTTTACCTGAATTAAATGTTTATTTTTATTTCTGTAAGAGCAGGATTATGAAGACTGAGTCTACTAAAGGGGTAAACCTTCCCATTATAAAATACAGATATTCAGACTAGTATTATACAAAAACATAAACTATATATAATAAACTATACTTTCCAGTTTCCAACAAGGAAAACAAACCTAAATGAACTGCAAATGAATGTTTACATAAATGATAGTACCATCAAATATCAAGGTTGCTCATACATTATGTACCAAGTACGTTTTATTAAGCCAACTGTCCCACCGCCAACGAGGAAGCGACTAACTGTCGACTATTTTCTCGCTCAAGACACGTACAATAGAGAGAGTTGCTCTTAAGATTTTGGTATCAGTGTTATCACGAAGTTTAAAACTATCTAATTTTACAGTTACAGTACTGGTTTTTTTAACGGAACGGAATGGAATCATGATGTTTGGAGCGTCGCTTAGTTTCTAATCTTCAAGCTTAGGAACTTGAAGGATGTCTTCAAGAAATCTAGTCTATAATGATATTAAGTCAGTTATCTTCAAGCTTTGGAACTTGAAGGATGTCTTCAAGAAATCTAGTCTTTAATGATATTATATTGAGAAACTAATTAAATAATTGTTAAATATTGCTAAAAGTATAACAAGTTTGTATGTGTGCAAGAATATAAATACAGGTAGTCTTTATTTTTATTACTTTATTTATCTTATATATATAATATTTTCTTTTAGATTTTGTGAATGTGAGAACGTTTTAGGCTTAACAGACTACCGTAGGCGCGGGCTTGCAGACGGTGAGCAATGGGTAGCTCGCCATCCCGTAAGGACCAAGCCCGGGTCGACGGCGCGTTGTGTTTCACGCGCGCCTCAAAGAGTGTCAGCGAGTGAAGGGGTCCGATGAGACCATTGCCTGCCGGGGTTGTGGGAAAGTCCGAAAGGGATACCGTGGCCCCCTGGCATTGCACTGGCAACAGAATGAACACGGGTGGGTTTTAGTCAGTAAGAGTCTGACACGCCCTCCCGCTCCACCCAGAGCGGGAGACGACATTTGATGATTTCCCAACCAAATAAAAAAAAAAAAACTTAACAGACTGTAGATCAGTCGACCATTTACTATCTTGCTAAGAACCTGGTACTTGTTGATAGGCCTACACTGCCCTCTCATACATATTAACACTGTTATTTGAAAACATTGTAAAAACCATTTACTTTTAAAAGAGTAACCGTGGAGTTTCTTGCCGGCTCTTCTCCATAGGAAACGTTTTTTGAGCGAGTAAATAGTCGATAGCTAGTGGCTAGCGGCTCGTCGGTGGTGGGACGGCAGCCTTAGGCACAAGAAACGAAGTTCGTTCTATGTATTATTCAGTCTAATTACAACTTGCTTCAGGTTCCAATCGTAATTATGTTTACATACTGAAACATACAAAGGGCGGTATCCAGACTAGATTGCCGATCATTATTGACAAGTAAGTTTTGGTCATTATTAGGTGTAAACATTTAATGGTGTGTTTTATTTCCACTTTTATTTCTGTATCTACTAACATACCTTTTAAGCTGTTTGTAACTAACACTAAACACACTGGCCTTGATTGTCCGATTTTTTATAGTATGTTTGTTTATTTGTAACGGTGAAGCAATAATGTTCATTAGTGATTTTGTTGACGATATAAAAAACAAATAGAGTGGCATATAAACTGTACGGTAAAATTATGTTTCACAATTTCACAATTCACGGAAAAAATGATTAGGCTAACTTTTTTGGTGAATACTCGTAATGACATGTATATTAAACTTAACGTTTGATGCTTAATCCAAGGGAATCGTAACAGACGGTCTATTCTGTAATAATCTCACGGTGAAAACTTAGGTGAAGTGAACGTGAAGTGAGCTGTCATTCCACCAGCAGTGCTATTCTGTAACCATCTCACCGTGAAAACTTAGGTGAAGTGAGCTCGGATTGAGCTGTGATTATCTACTTTAATAAATGCCCTATAGTTCCTGTGTACGTCTTATGCGTATGACTACTTCTACAGCCTAGACTCCAGGTCCTAGAGTCACAGAGCAGGGAGATGCCTCGGCGGCCGCTAATAGACACGGTACCACAGATTAGGACAGATAATTCACTCGTATAGATACCTCGCTATAATTAACTACAAAAATATTATAGGCGTTTCGTGACCGATAAAATGTACCTTACGTGGACGCCCGAGAGTACCGACTGGATTTGAACTAAAATCCAGTCGGTACTCAGGTGAACTCAAGTCGCAGGTACGTTAGTGCGTGACCTCGAACGAGTGACGGAGGCCTCACGGTACTGTCAATACATTTCATAAAAACCAAGCATGACGTTGACCGTCACCGTTTACTAAAATAAATTAACGGCCAGTGACAATATGATGATGACTAAAAAAATATTTTTTGCCCGTCAGTAATTTTATAAAAAAAATACTGGGTGAGGTTTCGGCGATACATTGCGTTTAAATGTGCCATGACGTCACGAGTATGTAGATTTTATACTTGTGACGTAGCAACCCCATCTCCCAGAATTTAATGCGTTTTATCTAAGTGATTTTATATTAATACGTTAAAGCAAAAAATACGTGTCCAATCTTTTAGATGTCTTGAATTATTGATTGATTTGTTTAAACATTTAATCTACCTGTATTTTGACATATAATAACTAAATTTGACATGTAAAATAATTGCATTAAATTTAAGCCAATGCATGGCATTAAATTTAAGCCAATACATAATTATTGTATGCCTATTAGGCAAGACCAATTGGCACATTTAAAAAAATTCGATAAGACCTGTAACAAACATATTATTATGCCCACAATAAAGATATTATGATTAAGATTTTTTATTATCTGACTGACGGACTAAATAGAATTGCTTTTTTTTGACCCAGGCATCATCCCTATTGTAACAAACCCAGACAGCTACCAACCTCTATAACTGAGAGGAGGCCTGTGTCCGCAGCTGCAGTAGGATCATTATAAGCTCTAGTGGTTAGTCTACCTGTCTCAGATCCAGAGGCCCTCGGATTCTACTCCCAGTGGGGGCAAAATGTTATGCTCGGTTTGGTTGGTGGTAGGGCTGTCCTAAATCCGCCTGGTTAGCTACCACCATCTTATCATAGTCTGTCGCCATAACAACAATGTTAATAGCATTGTTGTTTCGGCAGCTAGAGGTAAGAATATAGCCAGTTCCTCTGTGGTTGAGGATTCCGGGTGAAGCTCGCTTCCACCTTCAGCCTGATCACCACTTACCATCAGGTGGGATGCAGGTTAAGAGCTACCCCGTTGTGGATAAAAAATAGGCAGTCATGAGGACTGCTGAGAGAAGTGCAAACTTAAAACATATAATATATGATATAAACAACATTTCATTATCATTATCATCATCATCATCATTTTATTTCCCTGTATCCCCTCAAAAAGAAACAATACTATTATAAAACTTAAAACTGGTTTTAGCGCCATCTATATTCTATAACCCAGCACTACGCGAATCTATAAGTTTATCCCCTACCAGAAGGTCCTCAACGCGCTTAGAGAATGTTTCACTTCAAAAATAGCTAGCTTGCACACAGTTGGGCCAATATGGCGTCTCAGTAGCTGTCGACGATGTGGTGATTTCGTGCGCAGTGAGCTTATAGTCATCATTCACGAAGACAGTATGGAGCATATTATTATAATGGAAGTGTATTGAGTCTTCATCAATCAAACAAAATAACAAGTAGCAGTGACTCAGTGACAATCACAATGACAATGCAATGCTTACGGAACTTTAGCAGAGTCGTGGCTGCGCCACTATTATACCGCTACCGGTACTTCATTCGATAGGGGTAGAGTACCGCTAGCGGCACTCTATACACTGCCTATTATAAATTTACTGCCGTGTATACGTCATCACTCAGTCAAACCAACGAATCGATCTATAAATATCAAACAGCATAAACTAATGTCCACACAGTATCTGCCTAGCCTATTCCCAACTATGTTCGGGTCAGCTTCTAGTCTAACCCGATGCATCTGAATACCAGTAATTTACATGGAGCGACCTCCAAAACCCAGTTACTACGTAACACGATACCCCGTAAGATTGGTTGTCACACTTTTTGGGCTTCTGATCGTCAAAGATCTACGAATGACAGCCGCGACCTTCAACTTAACGTGCTTTCCGAGGCACGGAGGAGTCTCGATATCTCATGGATGGTTACCCATTCACGAATCGACCGCGGCAAGCGTAGTTTAACCTTCGATTGACCCGCGTGACTGTTATTATTTTGCCACAAGCCCCTTCCTTGTGTAGACAATACCTACGTGTATTTTATTCACTCCTGCCCAACACATAATTGCTACTTATGTGCTCACTCAAGCCGTAGTAATGTCCGCTGTACCGGCTTAGCTGACCGGTAGTCTGTGTTTAAAATGTTTATGCCTCTAATTACCTACAATGTTTTTGTGGATTTAGTGAAACATAAAATGACTCTTGTATTCATTGGGGGAAGGCAGACGCGTACCTATAGTACACAAAAAATGGATTATTGAATGTCCCGTTATAGGTACAAAAAAATAAAAAACGAGTACCTACCTGTACAGTACTCGCATATGATGTGTGACCTCTAATATCTCACCTTAGTAATAAGCAACATTAAAGGGGCGGGGCCTCGTAAATGCGTTTCTGACAGCCGACTCAAAAAACGCGTGCGTTTATTGGTCAAATCAAATAGCGCGCGCTTCCACGGTTTCCTGTGACACACTTCCGTCCCTTTTCACGAAATTACTCCCACAGATTTGATTATTTTGAATTTGTTTGCAGGAAGGTGAGGCTGTTACACATAAAAAACCACTCATGGGGACTGTCTACACTTAAAATTGGTATTAGCGCCATCTATATTTGAGGTTGCAGCACTGCAGTTCGCGGTGATGCCAAAAATCGCTAAACGCGCCTATAAAAGTTTACACTTAAAAAATCTGTTTCATACATTCCCAATTCTCAATTGATTGTATTGCATTTTTTTATGGAACCGCAGATATTGATTTTGATATGTCAAAGCTCTATAGGTATGAGAAGCTGTTGAATTTCACGAGAAATAACACCCCCTGAAAGATTGCTAAATGATGAAAAAGTGAAGTCAAAATCAGTCTGTATTAACTTAGGTAAGTAACTACTTTTTTCCGTAAATATTTCCGTAAGCAAACACCGCAATAACTCAAATATAACCTATGCAATGTTCCTACATCTATTCTTGTTTCATCAAAAATATCTTCTAGTAAAATTTTCTTTGTAGAATATACTACAGAGTAGTGGTAGCCCAATGGTAATGGCTGCGACTCACGAGTTGTAGGTAGGTACGTTTGTGTAAATTATTTCATCACAATTGCTCTCAAAACGGTGAAGGAAAACTTCGTGAGAAAACCCGCATTTCCTAGAACCACAGACATGTGACATCTAGCAACCCGCACTGGGCCCGCGTGGTGGATTACCTACGGCCCACTCGTTCTCACCGAGAGCAGGCCCTGTGGCCTAATAGTGGGACAATTATTGGCTGATTATGAATATGCTTCTATTATATGAACACATTTCTAAAGGTAGGTATACAATACCTCTATTGGGTATACTACAGGGTCGATTCATCTACCACGCTCGTTGTGCACTCAGTCTAATTGAGTTTGAATTAGGAATGAGTTACCAGAACCATGGTAAAGCAAATTGCCCGTAACAAAACAGCTGCGCCGCTATTGAATTAATTATAACCTTTATTACACAATTATTTAGAAATCATAATATACCTCAGGGTTTCGCAACCTTTAGTATAAACAATAATGTATATATTTTGTTGGAGATCACTACATATTGTAAAAGAAAGGCCCCCGCTGCTTCTGTCTGTCTGAATGCGATAAACGGAAGGTTTTGGTGTATAATTCATTAAGGTTTTGTATAAATTGGCTGAAATATAATGATGATTGATGAAGATGTCGGAAAAAATCATGCCGACTGGCAGCTTTACAGGCGTACGCCGCGTAAACCTATAGAGTTATATGAAAACAATTTATTACGGAATTAATACAATGTTTACCTGGATTAACACATACATAGGGTACATTAATCCCGGTAGTACGTTCCCGTGGGATATTTGCCGACATTCACAGGGGCGAAGCTGCTGGCAAAATTTAGTTAATATCTAATAAATATGGATAGGAATATTCTCTCATGGAAACAAGCTTACTATGCAAAAAAGAACAGCCCAACCCGTGTCAAAAATGTAAGTAAGTTGCAAGGTGAATAGAATTTATAGAATAGATATATTTGTTTGCAAAAGGATGTAGGGGCAAAAGTCCGCTGGTCTAGAAGTATCTCCCGGAACCCCGACTGACAGTATTAGAAGAAACAGTGGGGTTTTAGTCGGTAGGAGTGCGACATAACCCTCCGTTCATCCGAGACGGAAGGTATCCTAAGGAAAGAGAAAATAAAAAAAGGTTGAGCCATTTAAGTTTTCACTATTATCTGTATTTTCGAAACCTCAACAATTTTACTGACACAGGCAAAAATCCCACCCAATCTTGTTTCAAAAAAGGAACACAAGATTGTCTAAAAATAGCCCCAATATTAAGAATCGTTCGTAATGGTTCGTCCATAATCGGGTCTACGTCGGCTAGTAATTTCCTGGGGATGCCGCTAAAAGGCCCGGACATTGAAATGTGATGCGGCACTAACAATAGCGTTGCTGATATCACGACTTTAATGGTCTATATTTAGAAGATTATCAAATAGGAATGATTTTTTCATCGTTTTAGAATATTAATTAGTTTAATACGAATATTATTTGTTATGAAGATCTTGGGATGTCCAAAGTAACTTAAAAAAAATGCATTAATTTCTTTCGGTTTATAATATAACATTTTTTTTCTACGTTGGTATTTAATTGACAAAGGTCGTTTGTCTACCGCCAACGGGACATCAACGAAAACGAGATGACCGTGACGTCACGTTCGGTTCGAATAATCTCGTTTCTCGTTGACGTCCTGTTGAAGTGGCGGTAGTCAAAAATTTAATAATAAACCATACATACAGTAAGGATCGTGGTTGGACACCGATAAGAAGTCGTAATTACCTGAAAAAGAAGGCAAAGTAATTATTAACACAAGTTCTCAAGATCCTCCTGCCGGAGGTTATACGCGGGGATCGTGCGGTCCATGGCCCTGTACGGGGCACCGGTGTGGGCGCATTCGTTGAGGCGGCGGCTTGCCCGCCGGTTGAACGCGTCCCAGAGGGTCATGGCCACCCGGCTGGTCCGGGGATACCGCACGGTCTCCGGTGAGGCGGCGAGCCTCCTTGCCGGATTGCCGCCATGGGATCTGGAGGCAAAAGTCCTCGCGCATATTTGGGAGTGGCGCGGGGAGGCGAAACGCCGGGGCTTGACTCCGATGCCGCGAGAAATCGCGGCACAGCGGACAGAGCTCCGACGGGATCTCATGGCGTCATGGAGAGTGCGATTGTCGCAACCCAGTGCTGGGCACGCCACTATTGCGGCGATAAGTCCCCTCTTTGAGGAGTGGCTGGAGAGGCGCCACAGCGTCCTCACCTTCCGCCTGACGCAGGTCCTCAACGGACACGGCTGTTTCGGGAGGTACCTGTTTCGGATAAGGCGGGAGGAAACGCCCGGGTGTCATCACTGCGTGGATCGCCCGGAGGACACGGTGGAGCATACGGTGGAGGTATGCCCGGCTTGGGCAGAGCACCGCCGTGTCCTCGTGGAGGCGATCGGTGGCGGGGATCTCTCGCGTCCGGCCCTGGTCCAGGCCATGGTACGGAGCGAGAGGGCATGGGAGGCCGTCACCTCTTTCTGCGAAGCAGTAATGCTCGCGAAGGAGGAGGCGGAGCGCGTGAGGGAGAGGCAAATTTCGCGCCCTCACGCCCCTAGCCGCCGCAGGAGGAGACGCCCCGGGCGTCAGGAATCGATCGCGGATTCCCGGCCACCGTAGGCGCGGGCTTGCGGACGGTGAGCAATGGGTAGCTCGCCGTCCGGTAAGGACCAAGCCCGGGTCGACGGCGCGTTGTGTTCCACGCGCGCCTCAAAGAGTGTCAGCGAGTGAAGGGGTCCGATGAGACCATTGCCTGCCGGGGTTGCGGGAAAGTCCGAAAGGGATACCGTGGCCCCCTGGCATTGCACAGGCAAGAGAAGGAACACGGGTGGGTTTTAGTCAGTAAGAGTCTGACACGCCCTCCCGCTCCACATCCCACCAAAAAAAAAAAAAAAAAAAATCTCAAGATACGTACAAAAATCAAGCATAACAAAGACCACGAAGATTTAATCTAGGTGGTCAGCTAAGAAACCTAATAGTATCAGTCTTAAAATATCATCCTCAACTTTTAAAAACAATGTGATTTCTTCACCACATTTAAAAAAGTCGTCAGGATAGTTGGGACCAATTTAACCTTTCAAAAGCGAGCGTAAACATAACGCGCACAAATTTACATAATGGCAAACATTTCGAGCTAAAAATAAAAATATTCCGGACGGTATAAGATGGTTTCTGCGCGAAGTTGCAAGAGTCAATTATAAGAAATGGGTCACCAGGCAACGGATAAGCTGGCACCACAGAATAGATAGGTACAGAAGCTCGGCTCCATACAGCGAACAAAAACGCACGCACACATAGACCGGCTTCACGTACAGCGAGTGCAAGTGCACTCGCGAGTCGCGGCCGGTATTTCTTTGAGATCGCCGCACGTACGCGTGTTTGTGTGCGTGCCAGAATACTGAGCCGGCCTTTTGTATATATCTATTGTGTGCTTGCAACCTGTGGCCCGTTTGTTCCACACTTAGTGCTTACGTTATTTTTTATAGAACGAGCTTCCTTTGTGTTTTTTTTTCTTGAGGTAATCAGTGCTTTCAGCGCAGTGATCAAAAACTTTTTGCATTTGTGGAAATGATTTTTTAATGGTTTGTTATGCTCGAGCTCGCGTGAAAGAAAACGGTCGTAGGTATCAAATTATCAAAAAATCTAAGTAGTAAATTGATCGACTATGAATTTGGCTAATCTTTGACTAGCTATAATGACTAAACTATTGAATATATTCGATTGAATTTTTGTATGCAGAATGGGAACGTTAGATATACGCAGTTTAATTTACTGTCGTATTGTTGAAGCTAGGTTTTCTATAATATTTACTAATTTGTTAGGAAACCTTGTTTACCAAATACCAACTTAACATTCAAAGTACTAACACAGAGACGTTCCCCGAATAAAAGGGACAGTCAGTGGTCAAACGAAGTAGGTAGGAACCGACATTTTTATCTTCGAAAGGGCTCGTTAGTCGCACTTGAGTTGAGTATCCATTACCCAACGGCTGAGTGAACGATTGTGGCACATTATCTACAGGTTGGAGAGGGTTTTAATTGGAGATTGTTCTTGATAGTTTCTTCTGTTATTGAGTGGTAATAATGTTAGTGACGTTTTTGGTAAAAGCATAGATAAAAATAAGATAAATTTATTCGTTCAAACATGTGCAACATGATACATGAAAATGCACATATAGATGGGAACATAATTTTCTCGGACCAACATGTTTTGCCTCACTCGGCGTACAAAATGTTTATACTTATATACGTCATTGATTAAATTGGATGTTCTAAATTTTCAGTTTCATATACAAAATTAGAATCCGTGTAAAATATAGTCAATAATTCAATATACAATCAGAGTCAGTACAATAAGTAGTCAATATTAATCACAGACAAAATTTGTCAATATGTAAGAAAATTATTTAATTTAATCAAAAGATTTAAGTCAGTAGGGCCCATTTTTCACGACGCTATCAATCACAGACTAGTTAATGAGCCTGAAATCACCAACCCGTCTTGAGCAAGCGTGGTGATCAATGTTCGTGCCTTCTGTGTATGAAAAGAGGCCTTTGCCTTGAAGAGGGATGGTAAATAGGCTGGTGTTATTTTGATAAAAGATTTATAAACAGGGTCAAATTAAATTAGCTAGCAAAACTCGACTGACGCGATCGGTTTCGATATCGAAAATTAGAAAAAAAAAAAAAAGTTTTTTTTTTGGATCATCGACCTTAAAAATATCGTCCGTTGAAATTTCAGTTTATTTATTTATTCACAAACTCCACAGCTCTTTAACAATTTCACTTAGGATTAATAATCTAAACTTACAGCCAATTACGGATTTACAATTTAATACCTAACTACACACGCATCAGAAACAAACAGGATGTCATGCTAGCACCTTCTAAGCATATCTATGTGCGTGCAGTGAGAGTGGGTGTGAAGGAGTGTGTGGGTGGGTGTGTAGGAGTGTGTGGGTGGATGTGTTTAAAAAAAATGTTTTTGTGTGTAAACATTACAGACTTAATGGTTATCGATAACTAAACTCGATAAAAAAAAGATTTACTTAAATCATAGTTCAAGTAACCTACGATTGTTGATCCCAAAAGTTTTTTTTTTTATATTTGTACTCTCGCCTTCTTCCCATGGGGGTAGGCAGAAACTACAGAATGCCACCTGTTACGCTCCTTAATACTCCTTTTGCCTCGTTTACGTTCATACATCTGGTCATACACGCACGCCGGTTGCGAGTACTACGCACCTGTCATTTCTGAAGAACATCACCAATCAATCTGCCTAGCCTTTTCCCAAATATCTTGCGGTCGGCTTCCAGTCTAACCCGATGCAGCTGAATACCAGTATTTTACTTGGAGCGACTGCCTATCTGACCTTCACAACCCAGTGACTGGGTAATACGATAGCCCTTGGTATAAGACTGGTTGTCAGACTTTCGGGCTTCTGACGACACGTAACGACTGTCAAAGATCCACAAATGACAGCCGGGACCAACGGCTTAACGTGTGTATATAAATATGGTCACCCATCCACAGACCAACGCCAGCAAGCATAGCTTAACCTGATGGATCGACCCATGCGGTAGTTATTTCATAGCCACGAGCTCCTCACCAATAAGGAAAAAAATCACCAATAATGTCAGTAAATGTCCTCCTAGGGCGTCCCCTTCGGTTTTTCCAGTCACATCTGCCTTGTAAATAAATTTTGTTAGTCGCCTTTCATTCAATATGACCAAGGCATTTGATTTTGTAGATTTTAACATACTTTTGTCTAAATTGGAAAAATACGGAGTAAGGGGCAACATACTAAAATTAATTGAATCATATATAAAAAATAGGTATCAAATAACGAGTTTATCAAAGATCTGCCAGAAGACAAAATTAGAACGAACGTACCAATCAAAACCAAGAAAAACGAGCTTTGGTGTACCTCAGGGTAGCGTCCTTGGCCCACTATTGTTCCTCGTATACATAAACGATATGCCTAGAGTTATTCAACATCCCATGACCTTGTTCGCTGATGATAGTACAATCATTTTCACAGGACAAAATAAGGATTCACATAGTTATGAAATGGATATAAAGCTAAATCTAAACAAGTTAATAACATGGTTAAATAATAACAATCTTAATGTAAATTTAGATAAAACTAATGTTATGTCATTTAGACAAACAATAAACCAAGATAAACTTAATATAAAATACGCTGACAAAACGATAGAAGAAACAAAGCACACAAAGTTCCTGGGACTCTATATAGACGAGAATATGAAATGGAGTAAACATAGTGAACATATAATAAAAAGACTAAATCAGTTCCAGTACGCTTTGCATAATCTCAGTAAAGTAGCAAGCCGCGAAACCGTACTGACTGCATATCATGCACACGTGTCTTCTACGAGTACATTGCGCTATGGCATAATGTTCTGGGGAAATTCATCAGATAGGGAGCTAGTGTTTAAGGCACAAAAAAAATGTTTAAGAGCTGTGTGCCAAATAAAAGCTTCTAATAGTTGTAGACCACACTTTATTGACCTAAGAATAATGACTTTCCCATCTCTATACGCGTTTGAAGTAGCAATGTTCGTTAAAAAAAACTTATATTTATTTGAAACCCTGACTAGTAAACGTCACCGGGACAAAATTCACGCTGTGCCTCATAAAACAGCATTATATGCAAAAAGTTTTCTAGCAATGGCTCCAAAAGTTTATAATATGATTCCCACGACTATAAGACTTGAGAATGATGTTAACAAATTCAAAAGAATGTTAACAGACCTTATGGTCAAAAAAAACTTTTTCACAAAAAATAAAACCGATTTCCAAAAAAAACACTACAAAGTGAAAAATAACTTTGATTTCGGAAGTCGGTGTCTTGAGGGTTTTATTTTCGTTTTTTTGCCACCGACTTCCGAAATCAAAGTTATTTTTCACTTTGTAGTGTTTTTTTGGAAGTCGGTTTTATTTTTTGTGAAAAAGTTTTTATTTTTCACTTTTTAGTTGTGGTACCTACACAAAAGCCCCACAATAATTTGAATACCCATTACCTGCTATGTAAATTACAGTGACAGGAACTATTAGAATATCATCCACATATACTAGATGGGAAAAATACGTATTATTGAAGCTAACTCAAAAACCCCTCATTAGATCTTGACCAAATTTATATGGTACTACTTCTGAAGTATGCCCTACCAAACAAAAAAAGAATCATCAAAATCAATTCATAATTGGCGGAGTAATCGCGTAACAAACATACAAAAAAAAAAAAAAAAACATACCGTCGAATTGAGAACCTCCTCCTTTTTGAAGTCGGTTAAAAAGCGTACTATTCTATTGGTGAATTCTTATCAGACAAGTTAAATAAATAATAATTAGATAATATATTAAATGTCCGATTTATTTAAGCTTAATTCTATCTAAGTGCAACTATAATATTATTATATTGTAATGAATAATAGTATATATTTTGATTTGAATAATACAATACATGAAAAATCGTAAATTGGTAAATTCCTTAATTATTTTGATGTTATATACTATGATTTCGTTGATTACTTTTTAATTTGAATCTATGAAATTATTTATTTATAAACTTAAACTTAAATCATTGTACAAGGCATTATTTTTGAATTTATGACATTATGTAACTGATTAATTGACTATAAAAATTATGAATTTTGCATGCCTGAATTGGTACAATACAGTGGACTGCGCATTCACTTGACATCTAGAAATGAATAAAATGTACTGTGTTGAGCAATAAATACTTGAATTTGAATTTGAATTTGAATTCATCCTCTCAACATGACCAGCCATCTAAGCATAACGCTTCTAAATTTTTGTCACTACATCTTCTTTTCTTATTGTTTTGTTTTGTTTTATCTTATTTAGATAGCAATTCATCACTATTTGCTCCTGTATAAACGTTGTTTAAAGTAAACTTAATTGTGATATACTATTTCACGTCTTTTATAATATCGGTAGGCGGAATTGGTTTCCAATAACAGTTTTCCAACTTCCTACAAAGTTCTGAAGTGGGTTAACTGAAGCTTATAGTTGTGAACTTGTAAGCACTTGATCCAGCTTGTTATAAGCTTAGCTTACTTGGAATATTGTAACTTCTAAATAAGCCATTCAAGCTATTTTGTGATGGCTTAATCGGGAATTCCATAATATCGCATATCTATACTATAAAACCGTAGTATATAATAATAATATATTATTATTATAAAGAGGTAGCATTGAGTTTATATGTAGGGGATAATCTTCGGAACTGCTGATCCGATTGCGAAAGTTCTGTCACCAATGGGAAGCTACAGTATTGCCGAGTGTCATATATTTTTATGTTAAATCAATAACAAACACGCGTACAAAGTCGCTGGCAGAAAATAGAAATGTTTTTTTCTATTCAATTATGCTTTTTACTACTACTTGTACTTTAGCGTACTGCGTGTGCTTTGGTATAATCATATTCATAAATCTTTATTTATCTCAACATCATTACTACAGGCACTGGTTAATAAGATGCACAATGTTCAGAAGTGACCGGCCGCCGTTAGTTGAGATTGGTCATCTCTTATCTGCCAGGGCTTATTTTTAATCTTATATTTTTAATCGTTTTTGATTTTTATATTTTTTTTACATTGTTCTCACATAAAGAATCAACAAGAGTAATATACCCAGGATTTTGTAATTTCTATATTTAAAATAGTGTCCTTGGAGTTTCTTGCCCGTTCTTCTCCATAGAGATCTACGTTTTGGAATGGGCAACTAGCTTCAACTTTCTGACTGACTGACTCTTTGACGATTCAAAAGTGCCTGTAAATGGTTTAATTGAAATAAATGCTTTGAGTTTGAGTTTGACCTTTTTTTTTATTTTATTTTTTTCTGTGGGAATATATCAAATAACTTTTCTCGCTCTAGGTGGAGCGGGAGGGCGTGCCAGACTCTTACTGACTAAAACCCATCCGTGCTCCTTCAGTTGCCTGTACGTTGCCAGGGGCCACGGTATCCCCTTCGGACTATCCCGCGACCCAGGCAGGCTTCGGTCCTAGCGGACCCCGCCAGTTGTGCTGACATTTCTTTGAGACGCGCGTGGAAGACAACGGGCCATCGACCCGGGCCTGGTCCTTAACGGATGGTGGGCTACCCATTGCTCACCGCCCCCATGCCCGCGTCTAAAGTGGCTGGGAATCTCGACACTGGTTGTGATTGGCGACACCCAGGGCGTCTCCTGCGGCAGGGTCACGAGAGCACGAAATTTCGCCTTCTGCTTCTCGAGCATTACTGCTTCATATGCCAGTGACCTTGAGTGGTTAGCTTGCGTGTTCTGTACTGAGCTCACGCAACGCGTCGTACGTCCAGCCACTTATAGGACTCGCCCATCAAGGAGCGCTGTCACAAATTAGATGCATTATTAATTTATTATACATAAAACAAACTGTGTTTTCATAAAACACGTATTTTAAAAGATCAAATTTTTTTCTTTAAAATGGTGAAGGTTTCAAAACAATACGCTTGATAGATTTTTCTTGATTATCAGTTTTTTATCCGCGTTAGAAATAATTTTACCAATTGATTTCACTATGTAATATAAACATAATCTAAGATATTCATATATTATGTTATTGAAAAAATGCTTTAATTCAATATATATTTTTTCCAAATCATTAACACTACTCGTTTAGACGTGATCTTCAGTATAAAATCATTAAAAGTCGGGTATCGTCGCCTTAAATAGAGAAAGGTGTCTGAGGTAGAAGGATCCTGAGTTACAGATCACCCCGCTCTCTTAGATAGGACATGTTAATTTACAAAAACAGTAAGTAAAACCTAAAAAAAGTTCAAATCAAATTTAAAAAAAAAAAACTCAACGTAACATTCAAAGAAATATATACATGACGTGACTTTACAGCAGCTCACAAGTAGAAGTGAGTGAGTGATCTTCGATTATCGAGGACACCGAGAACTAGGTAATCCTGAGGTCTAAATCTTCCAGAAACTATTGCAAGAGCTTGTGTGGCAGTTTCCTTTCAACTCTCTATCAAGTAACTTCAGTAACCATGTTAACTCGAACTGGTTATATGCACTACCAGCAAATTATCTTATTGATGGTACCACAAAACTCTGTTACTATATTTAAACTAATAAAGCTAGAGTTAGGACATAAGTTTATAGTGTGATGCGGTATGAGGAGACTAAAATAATAAAACATAACATCAGATATTTTAAAACCAGAATACCCGGGAAATTTCACGTTGTTGCATAACTTTTTAATTTTTCGAGATTTTTAATTAATATTCTTATGGTATCTCTTTAGGTTATACTTCATAAGCTATCCGAATATCGAAAAATATTTGGTCTAGGTCTTAAGGGGGAGACGTGAAAATTGATTCGCTGTTACAATGTGTAGTAGATTATGTATGGAAGGTGGGTGAAAATTACCTTTTGTAGTACTACCGATGATGACAATACTTTTGGTAAGATTATTTATTTATTTAATTAACACTGTAAGCACACAAATGCACAGAGGTGGACTTAATGCCACAGGCATTTTCTAACAGTCATATCTTCTATTAGTTAGGTACAGTAGTTAGATTCGATTCCCAGGTAGGGCAGTGTTATTATTGGATTTTTACATCATGAATTTCTCAGTAACAGCCCGCAGTCTGCATTTGTCTCCAGTTGATGGCAATAGGCTCGCCTCCTATTAAATGGAACTTAAACATAACTCGCTACTGTGTGTGTTTTTAAATGTGCGTTTTGTTTGTGCAGAATAAACTTTTTTTTTTTTTTTTTTCTGTTAGTACCCCTCTGCCTAACCCTTCAGGGATTATAAGCATAATGTTGTGGTATTCAAAGTTTTAAGTATGTTTTTTTTCCTTGAGATCATCTTATCTGACTGAAAAATAGGGCAACCTTATTCCAAGGCTGTACCTACATTTTACATAGCATTAGACGCGATAGATATCAGCCGTTTGACGTGTAACAGCAGTAGATTTGAATAATTCATTGTAAGGTAACAAATGTCGGGATGTGATAAGAATACGTTCCGTTGTATGCGGAATTCTGAATGGTTAGTTTGAGCTAATTTTAATACGGACTTAGGTTTAAAGAACTTTATTTCTCATAAGAACTTAACAGTTCGCTTACAATGAGATACTTAGTGATTATAACTATGTAGTACATTAGTTAGTTACCTCTAGGGTGTTGGAGACATTATATTAGTGATTATAACTAGTAGGTACTATTCATATTAGTTACTTCTAGGGTGTTGGAGACATATTGTAATTAATCTACTTCTAAAAAAAGGAATCGAGTGTTTGCATTCTAAGACACAGATTATGGCAACACACCGCAACACCCAGAATAAACTAAAACTTTCAGTTCACCTCGGATGCTGCGATGTATTGCCCCAATCTGCGTTTGAATGTGTTTATATTTTTACATTTTTTCAAATCCTCCGGTAAACTATTGAACAGCTGTGCGCCTTCAACCAATATCGTTTTTTTACCATAATTAGTGCGAGCGTGCGCTGGTTTTATCTGGATTTTGTTTTTATTCCTTACGTTATAAGTTATGTTTTTCATATGTAGTTGTATGTTTGATTGAACAGATTTGGTGATGATTTTTTTAATAAGAATGCATGTGTAGTATTTATAAAGATGAGTTATATTTAGGAGTTTGGTTTTTTTGTATAGTATTCTTGTCGGAGTTAAATAGTGATAGTGAAATAATGTTTTTATAATTTTGTTTTGTGTTCTTTGTAGTGGGTCTAAGTAAGTTTTCGCAGCTGACCCCCATAGCTCAACTAAATATTCAAGATGAGATTTAACCAGTGAGTTATATATTATTTTACGTACTTTTTTTGGAATGCAGTTTGAAACTTTACGCAGTGCTGCCAGTAATGACATCAATTTTGTTTTGATATGGTTGATGTGATGTTTCCAAGTTAGTTTGTCGTCTACATGTAATCCTAGGTATTTTTCATAGGTTGCCCGTTTGAGAACTTCTTTATCTATTGTGAGTGGTGTGAACTCTGGTAACGGTTTGTTTTTGGCGCAAAAAATCATGAAAGATGTTTTTGCGGCGTTAATAGTAAGTAAATTACATTTTAGCCATTCGTTCAGCAGGTTAAGGTCGCTTTGTGCATCCGTTATAATATCATGAATAGATTTATTGAAATAGAATAGACATGTGTCATCTGCGTATAGAGTTAGGTAAGTGCCCTCTAAGTCCTATGTTATGAATGACTTCAGTAAACTAACCCACTTGCTTCAATAACGGTGAAGGAAAACATCGTGAGGAAAGAGATATATCAAAATTACACATAATTATATACACAAACCTAATAATATATTATAATAATGTATGATTATGTATTTATAAATATATATCTAATAATTAATTTACAATATTATTATTTGCTTGAATTGTTACTTAGCCCTCTTCCTCTCTCCTAATTGTGCTGTGCCCGACAGTGTCCATATTGATCTTTTACTTTGTATACCATCTATGTAATACATATGGAATGCAATAAATAATTGAGTATTGAGTATAATTCTCGACGGCATGAGAAGCGAAGTCAGAGGGCCATAAAAAAAAAACAGCTTATTACTGTCCCACTGCAGGGCAAAGGCCTCTTCTCATACACAGAAGGCACGAGCATTGATCGCCACGCTTGACTTGACTTGACTTGACTTATACACTATAAGTCCAGGTTTCCTCGCGATGTTTTTCCTTCACCGATGTCAGTAATGCCCAAGATAAACTAAGGAAGTAAAAAATAAATACTGGTATTCAGCTACATCCAAATCGACGGAAGTCGACCCCAATATAGTTGGGAAAAGGCTTGGCAAATGTTGATGAGTAAGGAGACAAGTCTGTAGTTTATTATTAACCTTCAATAATTTTGGGTGGGTAGGTACCCGACACAACATTATTTATGTATTTATTGCATTTATGTCGTTTACAAGGTCTTGTTACAAATATAAGTTTCGTAAATGAACCCTGCTAGGGCACCGCAACATTATATAATTTTAATTATTATTGCATGCATTATTCCATAAAGTTATTTAAGAATATATTATTACATTATTATTGTCATCATTTCATTACTAATTACTTTATTATTGGATGTCTTTATTAAATTTCTACATTATTTCATTGCGTCAATCTTCAAATAATCTACAATATTGATATGACAGAATATCAATTTGTTAAGAACTCATTTAGGCTATAATAACACTTCTGTATTAGGTGCATTTTAAGTGCGTTTATAAATTTATTGTCAAATTCTATGTCTTTAATCTCATTGGGTAATTTATTATAAATTTTTATGCACATTACAAGAGGTCCTGAGTGAAACATAGCTAGTTTTGAACTCGGCAATGCCAATTCATTTTTTACTCTTAAGGAGCGTTACAGCGGTCTTTGAGTCTTAACTACAGGGAATAACGACGCATGTTTTCTAACAAACTTGCTTACTTCCATAATGTAAATGCTTGCTAGGGTGAGAATTTTATTATTATTATAGCTTATTCAGGGTTAAGGTTCTAGTAGGGACTAGAATAGGTAATAAATAATACAGGCTGGTGTCAGCAACTCCACGTCAATGCGCGTATTTTGCGTGCGGGTACAAAAATCGATCACTGGTTCACGCCAGCTTCTCAACTCAGGCTAGCAACGCCTTGGTGTTACTGAACTCAAACTCACTCAAACTCAAAGCATTTATTTCAATTAAACCATTTACAGGCACTTTTGAATTGTCAAAGAGTCAGTCAGTTAGTCAGAAAGTTGACCATTCCAAAACGTAGATCTCTATGGAGAAGAACGGGCAAGAAACTCCAAGGACACTCTTTTAAATATAGAAATTACAAAATCCTGGGTACATTACTCTTGTTGATTCTGTATGTGATATCAATGTAAAAAAAATATTAAAATCAAAAACGATTAAAAATAAGCCCTGGCAGATAAGAGATGACCAGTCTCAACTGACGGCGCCCGTTCACGAACATGACGCGTGGATCAGCACCATCCAGCTCAACCATTTTGTAGGGAACCGAATGATCCAACACACTCGCCACCATCAGCGAGACATTAATAACATAGTAAACGACTCCATGGTACTCACATTTACAAAAATTGAAAATAAAGATGCGTCTAAGTTATGCAAAACTATAGTTTGCAATGTATTTGTAACCTTTAAAGAATTTATCCACCAAAAGAAAGAAAATCAATATTATCTATTGGAGTATTCAATAATTAAAACTTGGTTAAATAAAAATAAAAAATAAACATTTTGTTCGTAGTCAGAAAAAATAAAAAAGGGGAAGTAACTCTACCATTTTTTTCTTTTTTAACTAGTGAGCCCAAGTGGCTGTGGAGCAGGACCAGCATTTAGCCAAGCATTTTTATCTATGATATAATCATCCAACTTATAGTATGCTTGTCTACATAGTGTGCGTTTAATGCAAGTAAACTGATGATACTAACTGAAACTGGTGACCGACGATCTCACGGAGGGTACCAGGGTAACTGAAGTACTTTGCCCTATATACCTACCAACTATTATAGATATCGTTGAAATGTTACCATTATTTGGTTAAATAGTAATGACTCCTAGATTATTACTGACACATCATTCTGAGGTGTAACAAATAAAAAAAACATGCGGGGCAGTCTTTGGGGACTGCCGATAAAGAACTGAAAACAGTATACATAACATTCCATGATTTTTGTTCACCCAAAAAGTGCTCAACGCGCAAAGAAGATTTCACTTCAATATTTGGGCCCACTTGCACCATTACTTAACACACTTCGCCCCACAGATTTCTACCTTCGTAAAACATCTTGGAGCTGCAATCGCTGACTACTGGAATAGGTTCATGAGTATAGTGATGGGTTGGCTAAGATCAAGAATCCTCATCTCAATAATCCGCGCCACTAGCGCCCAAGGCATAAATTTATACCAATAGCCAAGTTATTGGGCTTCGACGATGGAGCAGCCCTACCTAGACAAGACTGATGTACATGTGGCCAATAAACTGAGAAGATGTCAGTTGCATTAAATCGCGATACATAAATGAGCTTGGTGTATCTTATGCATAGTTTAAGAAAACTAATCGTTTCCTAACAAAACTTGCTTCTCTATAACACAAAATATCCCTATAGTAATAAATCAACTGCGACAAACTACCCGTCAAATGCACAATAAGTTCCGAACAATGGCGACGCGTAGCGGATCTGCTACGGCGTAGCGATCGTAGCAACGTAGCGGTCTCATTGTTGAGCCCGGATCGGTATTATATCGCGATGGTTCTACGAATTGAAATAGCGTAGTCATTTAATATGAAACAGGTGACTACGTACTATTGTTAAAGACCTGTTACATTGATTTAGAAATCAATTTAATTCATTAATATTCGTCGAGAATGAATGAAAGGCGACTAAAAAAAAGTGCTTACAAGGCAGATGCGAGTGGAAACGCTGGGAAAATGCCCTAGAAGGACCTTATTGGTGATGTTCTTCAGAAAGGTCAGATGTGTGAACGAATCAAAAGGAGGATGTAAGGACGTAGCAGGTGGCGTTCTGTGGTGTCTGCCTACCCCTATGTAAATAATACGTGACTTTATGTATGTGAGTATGTATTAATATTCATTTCATAATTGATTACTAGTTTATTTATTTATTTAGAGGTGATTCTCCGTCACTTGGTCATAGGGGTTCATTAGAAAACCAGCGTCAGACAGCATTTGTCTGGCATTCATGCTGAAATGAAGTTTTTTGGCGCAGCCTTGAGGCACACACTATTATAGCTATATGATTATTTTCACTTTTTATTTTGTTATTAGTGTTTCACGAACTGTGTCCAAATAAATATTATTCTTTCTTTTTTTTTTTTCAAAAGTGTTAGAATATTGGTTTATTATGCTGAATTTCAGATAAGTTTTTTAATAACTGGCCGTCCTTGAGAAGGATATAATGCTTCTTAAGACGCAGATATATGCCAGCGACCTTGAGTGGTTAGCTTGCGTGTTCTGTAGTGATCTCACGCAACGCGTCGTACGTCCAGCCAGTATAGGACTCGCCCATCCAGGAGCGCTGTTCCAAATTAGACGCATTATTAATGTATAATACATAAAACAAAAGATATTTTAATAAAACACGTATACTAAAAGATCAATAATTAAATTATCTTTAAAATGGTAATGGTTTAGAAAAATACGCTGATAGATTTTGCGTGACTCTCAGTTTTTTATCCGCGTTAGACATAACTTTACAAATTTCACTGTGTAATATATACATAATCTAAAATATTCATATATTAAGTCTTTAAAAAAATGCTCTAATTTAACATATATTTTTTCCACATCATTAACACTACTCGTTTAGACGTGATCTTCAGTGTAAAATCGATAAAAGTCGGCTATCGTCGCCTTAATGTGAAACTCTGAACGTGTACAAAATCACGCTATTAGATAATAGCGTGATTTTGTACACGTTCAGAGTTTACAGATCTAAGGCGTTTAATACACCCAGTAACTTTTCTAAGCAAGGCTTTTTCTGTTACAGTAAAAGGAATAAACACAACATAACATAACATCACGCCTTGAAGGTGTGTGTGTGTACCTATAGTACAGCCACATTTTGCCAGTTATGTTTAAGTCCATCGTAATAGGGGGCGAGCCTATTGCCACAAACTGGGCACAAATCCAGACTCCGGACTGGAGAAATTCCAGACCGAAAAACCCATTTACACTTTGCCTGACTTGGGAGTCCAACCCAGGACTTTTTGCTCAACAGTAGCAACGAGGCCTCAGTAGTTTTCTTTTATAGTAACGGGAAGAATCAAGTTTTAGTTATTGTTTATTAATTATGATCGATAAATTATAACAACCTTTAATATAATTGCGAGCATTTTCATTCAATCCTATTTCCCACAAAATTACCGCCACTTCATGTAATAGAAATTGAGACACATTAACTTGTTACTAGATATGTTCTCAGATCGTTTCCAAGCGAATGTCTTGAATCATTCATTCTTAAGACTCGTTTACACGAGGACTCATTCTCGTCTTGAAAAGGCGACTGTCGAAAGGAGGTAAAGAATTTGCCTGTATTAACAGTACTTAAGGTCGATATTCGCGTGCCGAAAAGTCAAAATAAAAACATTAATTTCTATTCAAAGTCAAAGTCACAGACAAACTTTGACTTTTACTTCGAAATTCGCGTGCCGAAAAAAAAACATTAATTTCTATTAGGCTATGAGCAGTTTTGAAATTGAAAGTATCTGTGTACCCAACATCATTTTTCATGTTTTTTGTTATCAGTTTGAGAAAATTGCCTTACAAAATAATCTCATAAGTATCACATCATCTTCGGCTAGTTTTTTGTTTCTCGCTTGAGTGCGTTAATCGCCTTCGAGGCTGCACTAACATTCTCTCAACGGGCGAGAAACTTTCTTCGTGTAAGCGAGCCTCTAATGAACGTATACGTCAGCTTCAAAGGCAAGAGGAATTCTAAGTGCTAGTTCACGATATAGACGAACTAAGTACATAACTAACAGGGCTCAGAATTCCTTTGTAGATACTATGTAATTGCGGGAAGGAGTTTGAGGAGGAACTGAGTGTTTTATTGTGATATTATGAATTTTGTGGTGAAATTAATATTTAGTAAGTGTATCGTATTGGTTTTCTTCGATTTGATTACCAGTTTCCATAAGATAGAGTGAGGCGAGGTGGCCTTTGAGCCCCATTGGTGGCTTCAAAACTCTGACACCAGGTGAGTCACTAACCACACGAAAAGAAGAAGATAAGTTAGATAATAAATTTTTGAAACGGCGTTTCAAAAATGTCTTATCTAACTTATGTGAACGCTTCTAAAAGGGCCTATAATTTGAAACAGATATTTTACAAAATCTTGCAGAAAGTTGTCTTTTTTATTTATGTACCCACAAAAAACTAACTAGAGAAGAACACATGAAGATATAGGAGCACAAAGATAAAATTTCTTCCAGAAGACCTGCGACAGGAGAATTGGATGATAGGCGTAGACACATTATGTAAAATGACAATACAGGAAGATCTTTCTACTTCAATCTGCCTAGCCTTTCCCAACTACGTTAAGGTCGGATTCCAGTGTAACGAAATGCAGCTGAATACCAGTATTTTACATGGAGCGACTGCCTATGTGACCTCCACAACCCAGTTACTGGGTAACACAGCATGATACCCCTTGGTAAGACTGGTTGTCATACTGTTGGGCTTCTGACAACCCGTAACCACTGTCAAAGACCCACGGCTAAACGTGTTTTCCGAGGCATGAAGGAGTCTCGTTAAGTAATGGATGATCACCCATCCATGATCCGACCGTGGCAAACGTCGCTTAACCTTCAATCGACCCGTGCAGCTGTCATAATTTAGCCACAAGCTCTTCAAAGATGTAACTACTTCTTGGGTTAATAATGGTATGTAATTTTAAAAAACCCACCTAAACATCCTACGTGACCAAAGCATACATAGTGCTAGAGTATGTCTTCCCTTCTGTCAACATTAACGATTTACACCAGATAATAACGATAAATAACTTAGGAAGTCAACCGTGACTTTTTCCTTCAAGAGTATATCTAACGACGTAATACTAATACTCAACCACAGTATTTTCCGCTTGGGTAGGTTGACGATAGTTTTTATTTATTTTCAAGCGGTAAATTGAAACATGAAACAAACAAAGAACATAAACAGAAAAACAACATTATGACAGGACATCATTGTTATTGATCGCTATTTTTAATATATATTATTATTTTAAATGAATAGAATTGTATTTAATTTTAATTTTATTAATTGCATTGTAATCTAAATTTAAATTATGAAATTATTATTAGTATTTTTATGTTATTGCTAATTACTAAATGTGTACTGTATGTGTAACCAAGAAGTAAAATCTTAATATTTGCACGGCTGAAATGCCGAATATAGTGAAACCCATAATCTTAAGAACTTATGTTAGCTACCTATATTCTTGCAAATAAATATATCATGAACTCATTCAAAAAGAACAAGTTGGGGGAAAATATGCGTCAGATCCACGCAAAACGGCCATCGCTCAGCATAATGCTGGGACCCTGTGCGAGACAGAGCCCCAGCGCTGGTTTTCAGCGACAGCCGGCGTTGACATAATAACGTCGACCGGTGCAGCATATAATGAGATATGAACAAAAAATACCTACACAATACATAATTCGAAATGTTTCTATATGTATAATAATATTTAAAATGGCAATATTTCGTTCCGTCGGCAACGACTCACGCGCCGATACATAAATGTGAACGGTGTAAAAGGGAATGGTGAAAGTGGAGCTGACTGCTGAACATGAGCTCAAGAATTACCGAATTTCTAAATCAAACGGAAGCAAAACTGAAGCTGTTTTCAAATATTGCAATTCGCAAATAACTAGACTAAACATCGCTGCCCATCCTATAAAAATAATTCCTTAAAAGTGCCTTTTAGGTCACTGTTTACAATGAGGTGCCAATTCTTTAACACTTTTTATGTAGCGAAATATAATGTCCTGTATTTCGAAATATTATCCCAATCACCACAAATCCAGTGGCATTACATAAGACTGCTCTCGACATTCAGACAATGTCAAGCCGTCAGCCAAACCTGAATTATTCATTTGTATATAGGTCGTACATAAGCATACTTGAGATCTTCGGCTCTAATATTATTCTAAATATTTTCCAAAGAAAAAATGTTTCTGTTTCAGTATAAGTGGATAGGCTGTTGAGTTCGAGGGATATTTATAGACGTCTGTCGTCGTGATAAGGATCAAAATTTTATGTTTTTTATACTGCCTCCTTAGACTAGAGGTCGCGAACCTTGGTCAAGGTGTTTTGGTGAATTACCATTGTGGGTCTTATGTTCCATTAGAAAGCCTTCATTACTCAACAAATAACACGTCTGTATTCCCTGGATGCTTATACAGACTTGTACTTATAGTGCATTTACATTTCGCCAGTTATGATTAAGTCTCATGTAATAGGAGGCGAGCCTATTGCCATCAACCGGGCACAAACACACGGCACGGGCACTCTGAGCTGCCACTGAGAAATTCCAGAAGAAAATACCTAATAACACTTTGCCCGACCCGGGATTCGAACCCAGGACCTTAAGCTCAGTAGTAGTGCTTGCGATCACTAGACCAACGAGGCAGTCTTAATAATTCAAGTCTATAGTTTTTGCGTTTTAGCATGGCAAATAATAGCGGTCATTACTTTTCCCTAGTATTGGTTCGAAGGAACCCGAACAAAAAACGATTTTATTTTTCTTATTGGTAAGAAAAGTTAACAAGCTTTTTTAAATGAAAAATAGATAGGACAATGACCGCTATTGATCACCATGCTAGAACGCAATAACTTGGTATATATGTATTAACAGTAACAGGTATTCACCTTATTACACGGGACTAATAAAAACTATACACAGTATATTTAAGTATACACCCTGCCTACCTCTTCAAGGAATACTAGCGCTATATTACTATCCATGTTTATGTTATCATCAAAGTTATCGGAAAACAGAGTAAACCTCTACTGCTTTCAACGTGGTGACTATATTACCCACCGTTACTGGTTTAAGACTACGCCTCGTAAGTGGGTTTCCAATAATGAAGCGAAGCATAGTAAGCTGCTTCTAGTAGATTGGTTCCTAGAAACTAGCTTAAAGATAAGCTTCGGAGAGAACATAGTTTTGGATTGAATTACTTAAGCTATAGCGGTAAGGGGAATAGGAAGTAAAGTTCACTCTTCCTCTATAGAAAAGTAAGGAACCTCCGACCAGAGGAGTGTCGTGTCTGGTGGGCAACTGCCCGACGATTGATGTTGGGAAGTTATATATGTCGCCGTCATCTGGTTGAATCTGCTATTTGATTGAATGACTAGCGCGTTCATTAAATCCCGGCATCCAATTGGATGCCTAGGCCGATAGTTAATTGAATTAGTATCATTCAACGTTTAACAACTTGGCGTATTGAAAGTCAGCCCTTTGAAGATGACTGACCAAGACTCAGCCAAGTGATTCAATGGTGTAAAAATTTCTGCGAGCAACTTGGAAATAGCGCTCGCTCGTCTCGCGCGCGGTTGGTCATAGTTCTAACTTAACCTAACCTATTTCACCCTGTTTAACTAAATGAGTACACGAAATTCAGTCATCTGGTTAAACGTTGTGCTCAATGACTTGGCTAGTTGTCTTTCAACGATTTAATTGGCCGGCATTTAATGAACGCGCTCGTCATTCAATCAAATAGCAGATTCAACCAGATGACTGCGATATATATATGCGGATCGCGCGGTAACCCTGCTTGCGCGATGCAGGATTTTTCATGACGTCAATGTGATGCGTAGTTCGCATGTGGTGGTGTAGATACTACCACAAAGCAACTGTTTTTTTTTTGCATTCTGATAAGTTTAGATTCTCCTACGAGTGGCTAAACTTAAATTTACTATTGAAGAACTTCATATCTAAGCAGATTGAAAACCAAATCCCGTGAACCAAGAAGACCAAGCAAGACCCATCCACGGCAAGCGTAGCTTAACCTGATGGATCGACCCGCGCGGCTGTTATTACTTAGCCACAAGCTCCTCCTGTTGTCTTCCTATTGTCTTTCAAACATAAATCTAATTAATACCTTTGTAAAAAGTAACATTCGACACCCACTTCCATAACGAGGCTGACCCAGAAAGCTAAAAAAGAACAGCTTTAGTGTAAACATAAAATATGTGTATACTATAGTATACAGTACGCTTCGTTAGCATTCAAGATGGCGTTGCATGTCCACTCTGTTTTATACCCTGTACACGTACAGAACGAAATAATAATAAAATAACTGAAGTTTCAATGCAAGCCTGTGGACAACGTGACTCGAGTGACGCGATGCGAGAAAATCAAAATGACCTAAAATTATTATTTTGGAAAATTTAACTTATACGAAGCAAGAGGAGTAAGTATGTGAGGAGCGTAGCAGGTGGCGTTCTATAGTTTCTACCCACCCCTATTGGAAGAAGGCGTGAGTTTATATATGTATGTATTATTTTTGGCAAGAACGTACACGGTAGGGTTAATTCCCGTGGATTTTTGTTCTTACTGAAATTCAAATAAAATGCTTCTATATTTTATCCTTATATAAATAGTGGTTACAGATTGTTAAGTTAGAAAATAAATTGACAGGTTAAGGGATTGTTCCAACTTCAGATATCTTTTATCCGTGGAATAAAACCGACTTGGACAGTTTTGTATGATCAAACTGTTAAAATTCAAAATTATTCCTAGCTATGGTTCCTGCAGTGGCCGGCACATAGCGTCGCCAGTTTTTATAACTAAGCACTCAAATATTCAAAAAGATTCTGGGAGATAGAGGATAGCTATATCTCTATTTTAAGTCTGTTAGTTTTTAAATCATGTAAATACGTGTGTGTAAATAAAAATTGAATCAGGGCCTTAAGTCTGCTATTACAATAGTGTCAGAATGGTCTATCATTGATTTCATAATTGTTGATTTTGACAAGTTGGTAATCTACCAACAAATTGGCATCATTATGACTTTCCAATGGTCAGCCACTGACACTCCATTGAAAGAAATGGCATCTATTGGGAATCTCGTACATAATTAAAAAATAATGACTTAGGCGGTAATCTGCTAAAATTTTGACAGTTCCTTTTATCAGTGACCTACTCGTACCATGAGAACGTCATTGTGCAGTCATTTCTTTTAATTCGTTACGAGTATCATGTTTGTGGAATACAATGATCAACCAATGATCGACCATTATGAATTTAGCAGATTAGGAAATTTTTGCAAAATGACAATGGGATCGTGTTGGAATGACGAATATATAAAAATAGCAGACTTCGGCCCCAGATAGCAATATCAAGTTTAGTTTAGTGAGCATCAGAATCATTGCATTTGTGCTAAATGTGCAGCTGCTCACATATCTCGATATAATAAGGGTAACACGCCTAAGGAAATACACATAAAACATAATTCTTTCTTTCTCTTATATAGGGTTATTGTTAAAACACTAACAACCTCTTAAGGGGACATTGTACTCAAAATTATGAACAACTTTTGCCAGCACCAAACCTGAAATCGCAATTTTGATGAGCTATGCGATCATAAATGTAAGAAAAAGCTGCTATTTTTTTAAATTCATCAGCTGTTTATAAAAACCATATTATTTTAAGATTCCTGTAGGTACTAGTGTGATTATCTAACACCACAGTGATTCGGTTAGGAATGCAGTACAAGTATTTCGTGCTTTTATAATTTTTGTTTTTAGTGTTACTGCAGTTTTACGTGCATGAAATAACTGTTTTTAAACGTGTTTCCAATTTAGAAATGGAATTTAAATCTAGATTAGGATTTCATGTTTTAAGCTTACGAGTATTGCAGAATTCAATAAGTTTTTTTTAGAATAAACGTATTGTAATAAAACTCCGTAGATAATAATATTATTTAATTATGCCGATCCAACAATCTATTACAAAAGTTAACTAAAATCAACTAGCAAAACGGGAATAACAGTATACTGTTATTCCCGTTTTGTCCAACCTGTAGCACACTCCAAAACCAAGTGAACGAATCGATTGCCCATCACGCCTTCCATGAACTTCTCAATGGTCACCGCTTAGTGTTGCCACATAAATCCAATCGTTCTCAATAATCGATATGCCAGTTTAGTATATTATAAAAATACTGATAAATAAACCTAACAGTATTTAAGTAGATAGTGACAAATGGTACAATGATTTATAAACAGGCTTAAACACCAGATTTTGGTCTATTTTATTATATAATTTATTTCATACTGATATTTTGCTTAAAGAAAGTCGAAAAATCCTTTTGAAGATCCACCAAAAATAATAACAATCAGGAAAAAGCATGTCGCCGTTAAATGCCAAGTTGAGTGGTGTCATAAGTCTGACCTCAGGGCGAAGGGAAATATTGGTTCGTCTTCGGTATGTTGGAACGTCGGGCGTGATTAGATTCATAGATTATTTATTGTACGTAGCTTCGGTTTTCATTTTTTTTATTGTTTTTTTTTTAAATCCTCTAGTGGGATTTATCTAAGTCCTTAGGTGTGTCCGTGGCATTATAGTGGGCCCTATCAGAATACCAGCGCGGTAGTTTTTTTTTTTAAATTACTCTATAATTTTCCTTTGCGTGTCCCAAATAAAATATATTTCTTTCTTTCTTTTTCTTTAATTACACCTTCGGTTTAAAGAGAAATGAAAAGAGCATAATACAGAGTATTATATTTTCTATTCTAATGTAAGACCTTACTTAGAAATAGAGTCGCTTTTCGTGTTTGTCTGTATGTCCGCGATGTTCTTCTAAACCACGCAACAGATTTTGATGTGGTTTTCACCATCGTTTAGAGAATTTATTTCGCAAGGTTTAAGTGTATAAAAAAATCATATTTAACTTAGATATAGCACAGAAATCTCAATGTTTTGACATGTCGCCACATTTGTTGATTGCACCCGTGCGAAGCAAGGGGCGTTGGGCTAGTTAATAATAAAATGTAGTTTTGTGTGCCAATTTACAATAAATATACTTACAGATTAACAAGAATTAAAACTTTATTTAATTTCACATACAGTACCTATGTTTTAAGTAACGAAAGGCGTTCCCGTTAACCCACAATAGTATAACATCATACTAAAACAGATTACATTTTTTTTTAAATATATTCACAATGGTTGCTGTACTATCACGGGTTAACGGAAACGCCCTAGTAGATATAACAAAAACATAAGTATTGTATACACAACCACTTCCATATGAAACATTTGTTCAAAACGTTATTCATCAACTTTACGTCAAAAAAACCTAGGTAAATGGAAAATACTTACGGTAGAACTAGTTTCCATATGAATGGCGTGGTACACTGGAAGTTACTGAATTATGTACACGTTAATGCGTACGATCATAACCACAACAAAACAAAGTTAGTTGGAGAACTGTCTGATAACAAAATAGTTGTAGAAGTTAAACTTTGTTCAACTCTCTGCTTGCTTACTTTGACAGGCTATGAGTTAAACGGTGGAATATTTTGATATTAATGAGGCAATATATTTAACTAGCTGCGCCCCGCTGTTTCACCCACATACGTCTCGATCCCGTGGGAATATCGAGATAAAAAGTATTCTATAACCTAACCCAGGTCATGATCTACCCATGTGCCAAATTTCATCCAAATCCGTTCATCCGTTTTAGCGTGAAAGCGTAATAAACGAAAAAACAAACTCACTTTCACATCTATAATATTAGTTAGGATTAGGATCATGACAGTAATTACTTAAAACTTTTGACTTCACCCACTTTTCATAGAACTCATACGCCATGCCGCCATACATATTGGAAGGGAACCCTCCGGGATGCCACCATTAATTTTGCGCTAAAGTTAACCATCGCGGACGGTCAACGCCTAAAACCGTGTTATAAAACACTGTAAAACGAAATAAAATAATGTTCTCAGAGGGTCTTGTCTCTTGACAAGTCTTGTGATCTTTTAATTACTTAGTGAACATTTGTAACCGGAAACAAAAAAAGCTCGAGTTTAAAACCAACCCCTAAAACTATAAATTTTGTTAAAATTTACATCAGATATTATTTTCACTGTTTATAATGGTGTATTCGCTAAGAAAAACCTACATTTAAAGTGAGCCCTCCGGGAGGGTTACCGGCTTCCCATATGCGACTAGGTTAACCCTCCAGGTGGGCTCGCGGCACTGATAAAGAAAGGTATGTTATTTACCAAATGTTCACCTGAGTCAATAAAAATGTTACCAAATCATACACACATATATAAATTCACGCCTTCTCCTCATCGGGTAGGTTCTGCCTACCCCATACCTGCTTTGATCCTTCCACCTCCTTTTGTTTCGTTTACGTTCGTACATCTGATCATACACGCACGGCAGTACTACGCACCTGTCCTTTCTGAAGAACATCACCAGTATGATCATAATTATCGCTTTTGTGGCTTTTCTTTATAACTCACCCTCGAATTAATACAGGGTGTTTGGCGCATGGACCGACACAATTTTTTCAGGGATTTGGGAGGTCATTAGCTAGGTTCTACCCATACACCCTTTGTCCCAAATGTCACGGTTGGTTACATATGATTATTTTTTTTAAATGAAAAAAATTCCCAAAATGTGTCCTTTAATTTTGTTGCATTCTCCAAAGTCCTTTAAATCTAAAAACATTTTGTTTTATACAACTGGTTTCAAGAAAATTCCTTACAAGCTTCCAAAGTTAATTTTTGTATTTAATGAATGAAATTTTACAACTTCTAAATTAATTATAAAAAAAACTAAAAGCTATTTTGAACTTAGCTAGAACCTAGCTAATGACCTCCCAAATCCCTGAAAAAATTGTGTCGGTCCATGCGCCAAACACCCTGTATACAACACGTAAATCTAAAGTTGAACTCAGCTTCGGTCAGATGTTGTGATATTTCAAGTAAAACTACACTGCCTACCTACGGTCATTGCATCAAAAAGAAAAACAACAAATATTTTTTTGTTTATTTTATCTTGTTTATCGATACCGACTAGGTCTTTAAAGTTTCGCTAGCTAATTTTATTTGACACTGTATAACACAGGCGAGCACTAAGTAAGGATTGTTTAAAATACATCCCGTAATTGGGTTAAATAATGTAAGTTTAGTAGATGGAAGATCGTCATTAATCTGCTTAACCTTTTCCCAATGTTGGGGTCGGCTTCCAGTCTAACCGGATGCAGCTGAATACCATTATTTTACATGGGGCGACTGCCTGACCTCCACAACCGAGTAACTGGGTTAAGACTGTTAAGACTGGCTGTCAGACTTCGGGCTTCTGACGACCCGTAACGACTGTCAAAGATCCACGAATGACAGCCGGGACCAACGGCTTAACGTGCTTTCCGAGGCACGGAGGAGTCTTGGTATGTAAAAATGGTCACCCATCTACGGACTAACCCCAGCAAGCGTATTTTAACCTGATGGATCGACCCATGTGGCTGTTATTACTTAGCCTTCAAGCTCTTCAAGGTGAAAAAGATCAAGATGGAAGATCGTCATATTTTAGCTAAAAGTTTCAGGTAAAAATTTAAAGTAACAGGTGGGCAGCTAAATCCTTCTTCTAAAAACTTAAAAATGCAACGAAAGAATTGCAAGCACCTGTCTAGTGTACCTAATTTATGGCGAGCAAAATGCAGAACGCTTACATGTGTGAAATTGTAACGTATCTAACTTCGGGTGCTCCTTTGAGAATTCCGCTTTTCCTGGAATTTCCAGCGTGTACGTACCTAATTCACGTACATTATATACTTATTTCCAACCATGTATATTCTAACGTTTCTCCCGAAAGTCCTTGACCGACTTACGAGATCAAAAAGGAGGTTAGGTCAAGCATTTCCTACCAAAATGCTATACCACAGCACATTTCATCAACATGACATGATGACGAAATATCACCCTTAATGAACAATACATATAAAGTTGACATTCTGTTGTCCGTTTTTATCGTGCCACCGCAGCATATACAATGAAAACATGCTCATATGTATATAGGGGAATGAAGTAACTTTTTGCCACGGGAAAATCTTACTTAAACACCGGACGTTAAAGTTGAAAATCGTGTGGGATTCGTTGTTATTGGTGAATAAACTTTGTTGTTGTTTGGATACCAGTAATAATGTATGAAGCCTCCCATTTGGAATGTAATTAGCTGCAAAATGCATAGTAATGTTGATTCTTATCATTGGACTGGACTGTTATTTAGGTAAATAGCCTCATAAATTACATTGTTTTGTTTACCATAATTGTTAGCTATTCCATACCAGAATGGAGTATCTTGAAGAATAATTACTTGCGACGCTTGGTTAAGGCTAACGTTTCCTAAGACTGCGGTGGCGGTCACATAGCGTCCGCAATTTACCGTCGAATGACGTCACTTAACACTCAAAACTCAACTCAAACTCAAAGCATTTATTTCAATTTTTTGTAGATTTCTATGGAAAAGAACGGGCAAGAAACTCCAAGGACACTCTTTTAAATATAGAAATTACATAATCCTGGGTACATTACTCTTGTTGCTTCTATATGTGAGAACAATGTAAAATATAAGATTAAAAATAAGCCCTGGCAGATAAGAGATGACTAGTCTCAACTGACGGCGCCCGTTCACGAACATGACGCGTGGATCAGCACCATCCAGCTCAACAATTTTGTAGGGAAGCGAATGATCCAACACACTCGCCACCATCAGCGAGACATTAAGTGAGCATAACATACTCTCAACTACCCTGCCCTTTCAAGTCAAAATACAACATAATAACATAGTAAACGACTACATGGTACTCACATTTACAAAAATTGAAGAAAAAAAAAGCGTCTAAGTTATACAAAACTATAGTTTGCAATGTATTTGGAAAACGTTAATTAAGTACTCGTATGTACAGTTGGTGTGTTTTCCTAGACAGCGTTTTTCGACACTTTGAATCAAACCCCGGTGCCATCATTACTTATCATGACGGCCGTCACTACCGTTATGTGGCGGTCGCCGCTTTTCTGGGAAACCGTAGCTTTAGAAACAAAATACGAGCGTTTTTGGTGGATGCTTAGTGTATGTAGGCTTAGTGGACTGTAGATGTGTTGTTGTCATTATTCTGTTATATACCTGGTACTTGTTGAAAGACCTACACTGTCCTCCCATACCTAATAACACTATAATTTGAACATATTGTAAAAGCCAATTATTTTTTAAAAGAGTAACCGTGGAGTTTCTTGCCGGCTCTTCTCCATAGGAAACGAACAATTGGAACGGTGCACCTAGTTTCTGACGTTTCATAAGTGCCCTTGTAGGTTTATGTGAAATAAAATATTTTGAATTTGAGAACGAATAATTTTATGTAGGTACGGTTTTTTTTTAATCATAGGAAGAAATAGGTATTTTTTCCTATCATATTACATAGGACTGCTCCGCTCATTATGTTAGTACAGCCGCTGCAGTAGTAGGTAGGTAGGAAGAAGTTCATATCCATACACCGTAAGAACTATTTTTGCTTACCGCGCTCGGCCGCTTTAGAACCGGAGCGGTAACAGATGTGGTCATCGTGTTCACGGGATTTTGTTTTCAAACTGCTTAGATATGAAGTTATTCGATAGTACCTATCCTACTAAATAATAATATAATGTGAAAGCTTGCATGTCTAAATGTTTGAATGTTTGTAACTCAATTACGCAAAAAGGGTCGAAATTTCATCCAAATTGAAATTTAGCACACAGATAGTTTATAAAAAGGATTATCACAAAGACTTTTCATCCCGGTAGTAAGTTCCTGTAGGATAATTTTCGACCTCCTCGAGCGAAATCGCGGTCAAAAGCTATTATACTATAAACTATCCAGTCAAGTTTACTTCGGAACTTCAATTCGGTTACTTCAAACAATGTGAAAGCGATCTTGCTCGGATTCAGTCGTAAAACATGGCGGTCTTACACCTCAACACCATTCGAATTCCGAAACGACGACGTTGTGAGAATAAAGCCTGATGTACATGAGATCCTATTTGATGCTCGCCACTTGAGTGATACATCGCCATTGGTTGAATCCTGTTGGACCTTTTAATCTGTTAAATAAGTTACAAGCAAACCACCCCCATTTCGCACAGCTGAGCATAATATATGCCTACATTTTTTATGTCGTGTCAGCCTGTTGTGTCAAGCATGTTAAATGTAACTGATGTTCATCCTACTTGAAGTATTACAATGTATTTTATTTCCAATTCGGAAAATATTTGAAAAATTAAAGAATAGATATATTAATAAATAAATTATAAATTATTGTTTTCATATGACTCTATTGGGTACACCATGTAATTATATAACTAATGTATGTAAACAAAATATTATAAAACATTTTAAAAGGGTAACGGTGGAGTTTCTTACCCATTCTTCTCCATGCGAAAATTAACTTTTGGAAGGGGCAACTACAACCAATTCAATATTTTTGTAAATTTTGACGTTCAAAAGTGCCTTATAATTTATTTATTTGATATAAATGATTTGACTGACTTTGCCAGTAAAGCTCCCAGTCAGCATGATTTTTTCCGACATCTCCAACAATCATCGTCATATTTCAGCCAATTTACACGGAACGTTTATTAATTAACACCTAAATCTTCCTCCTGAATCACTATCGTCTATTGGTGAAAACCGTAAGAAAATCCGTTCAGTAGTTTTTGAGTTTATCGTGACTTTGTTTTTTATTATGTAGTGGTTAAGTTTGTATTTTCATTGACAGAACTTTAGTAGGTATCACTCTTAACGCCTTATCTTACAGAACATGGACCAATGAGAACTTCAATAAACAGTCAAACCAGTTGACAAGCTATGTCTGGCTGATATATTGGTAATAGAAGTTTATTTTTATTAGCAGACATGGGACAAATGGATGACACGACGCCATCCAGTCTGCATCATTCTATCGTTTTGACGTCATGCCTTGCCCGACTTTTACCAATGTGCGGGGTAGGGGATGGAGAAGGATTACCCATTCTTTGTCGGGAACCATACCCAACAAAACACTGTTCGTTTCGGCTTCACGGTAGCCTGGTAAAAAGGTTACCTTTCTTCGAAAAAGGTAACTGTATTGTGATTCGCTCTTCTTTGTAACATAAAAACGTTATTTTCAGGTGTGCACCTTTTGTAAGCTTATACAAGTATTAGTCGATCCATCAGGTTAAGCTACGCTTGCCGGGGTTGGTCTGTGGATGGGTGACCATCTTTACATACCGAGACTCCTTCGTGCCTCGGAAAGCACGTTAAGCCGTTGGTCCCAGCTGTCATTCGTGGATCTTTGACAGTCGTTACGGGTCGTCAGAAGCCCGAAAGTCTGACAACCAGTCTTACCAAGGGGTATCGTATTACCCAGTTACTGGGTTATGGAGGTCAGATAAGCAGTCGCTTCATGTAAAATACTGGTATTCAGCTGCATCCAGTTAGACTGGAAGCCGACCCCAATATAGTTGGGAAAAGGCTAGGCAGATTGAGTCGTATCTACATACTACGTATTTAAATTTCATAAAATAGTTTTTTTTTTTTTTTAGAACGCGCTAATTTCTGCCAAACATTTTTTTTTAATCCGAATGTAAACTACCATACGGATTAAAAAAAATTGTTTGGCATTTAATAGCCCAATTCTTGAGGAAGGAAAGATGGGAAGGAAAGTATGGTATTTAAAATCACTCTACGACCCTTAGAACTGCCGGGATCAACGGCGAAACGTGCTGTCCGAGGCACGAAGAGGATTCGTTATGTAATGGATGGTCACCCACCCAGGAACTGACCGCGGCAAAGGTAGCTTAACCTACGATCGACTCATGCGGCTACCCTTTACCTCTCTTAACCATGTAGAATCTTCCTCTTAACCTGTTTGTAACAAGCGAGCTCTACGATCGATCTGAAAATACCACCCCCATTTTCATTATTCCGCCAACTCAGTGTGGTGTTACTTAAGTTGAAATTAGCTGAGCGAAACGATGCTAAACGTTTTCGAAACTATTCATAACGTAATTACGTTTCATAGCTTTAGTTTTACTCACGAACATTCAGAACATAACTTGCTATAATAGTATCGATTTGCATTTGTTTGCGTTTGTTTTTATAATGGAGGGTTTTTGCAATAGATATTGTAATATCGATGGATTGTATATTGTTACCCTTGGCTTGGCTATCCAGTCTCAACGTAGGTACAAACTCAAACTCAAACTCAAATCATTTATTCCAAATAAACCAATTACAGGTACTTTTGAATTGTCAAGGGGTCGGTCAGTCAGAAAGATGAAGCTAGTTGCCCATTCCGAAGAGTAGTAGGTTCCTATGGAGAAGAACGGGCAAGAAACTCCATGGACACTCTTTTAAATCAGAATATTGTTACAAAATATTGGTAACATCATTCATGTTGAAATTATACATGTGAGAACAATGTAGAAAAACGTGCACGTTAAAAGCAAAATATAAAGTAACTATAAAAAAGTTCCCGTGAGCGATTTACGTTCTATAGTCCAAAATAGTATCGTCAAAAAAACTTGCAGGGTAGTCTTTGGGGACTGCCGATAGAAGCGAAAACTATATACACAGTATACATATAGCTCATGGGAAGCGTGCGGTGACGATTACGCGGGTTCCATGATTTTTGTTCACCCATAAAGTGCTCAACGCGCCTAAAGGAGTTTTCACTTCAAATAAACATTTATACAAGATGTGAATACTAGACTAAAAGGAGTACTTATGTCAAAACAATAAATTCTTGATGTGTATTTCTACTGCCGGGCACTAAATCAAATCAAAGAAGAATCAGCTCAAGTTACATAAAACAGTCCCCAAAAACGCGTGCTTTACTAATATTTCCTAGTGTATGAGCTGGAAAGTAGAAGTGGCAAAACAAACTCTCCAGCAGTAAATACGATAATATTACTCATACAGTCAACTTAATATCCAAGTGAAATTAATATGAAACGATAACAATTAATATTAAAGCTACTTTATAGGCACAAAGAGCTTTTCCAACACAAAAATCGAGATAAAAATTTACGAGGTCATTCCGAACGTTTAACCTGAAGATCCTAAATAATTGAAAAATGCAATATATCATAAATATTATACCAAATTCCATCGTGTACCTAAGGGTGTGCACACACTACGCGATTTAGCGCGGCTCATTTATTTCGGCTCATGACAACGATAATAATTCATCATCATCATCATCAGCCTATAGCGTTCCCACTGCAGGGACACGGCCTCCTCTCAATGAGAGGGAGTGGGCTATAATCTACCACGCAACGACGACGCAACGATAATTTCTGTGGCTGAAAACCGCGCCGTGACTTGAGCTAAATATGAGCTCAGCTCTATGGCAGCTAAAAGCTTCATATCAAGGCTTGCCGCTTATTCTTTCCGCATGAACAATGAAAGGGAAAAAGACTGGATTTCTTCATTAATTTAAAACAATTCAGTAGTGATCGCAGTGAGTTTCCCCATCCTATTAAACCAGCAGAAGAATTGTCTTTTCTTGGCGAGAAAGGAATTGTTGTCGCGCTTCCTAAGCCGTGCCAACTTCAAAATTCCGTCAAATTCGCTCCGTGTGAGTTCACCCCTTAACGGTTCCCTAAAAGAGGGTGAAGGGGGGCGTCAGGTGGGCTTATGACGTCACAGATAAACCCTTGTTTAATGCGTCCGCTATTGTAAGGTAGGTAGGTATTTTCAATGAATTGTTTCGCTGTTCCATGTTCGCTGCTTTTGGGGGTTTTTTTTCAGAATTCATTCGCTTTTGTGCTTCACACAAAAATATCTATTGTTTCTGTTTTTCATTTGTTTTGTTTTGGTGTTGTGTTCCGCATCGTATGTGCGAAGTTGGGGTCGGTTAATTGAGTGTGAATTCCGTTTTTGAATTAGGTTTCGTGTATATTCGGTTTGTGCGGTGTGAATTCCATTTTCGAACTTAGTTCCGTTTATGGCTTGTTTTATACCTATGAATCTGCCGAGCCATTTCCCAACTATGTTGGGGTCGGTTTTCAGTCTATCCGAATGCTGCAGAATACCTGTGTTTTATATGGAGTAACTACCTATCTGACCTCCTCACCCTTGATACTGGCTAACACGATACCCCTTGGTAAGACTGGTTGTAAGACTTTTTGGGATTCTGACCGCCGGGACCAACGGCTCAACGTGCATTCCGAGGGAAGGAGAGGTCTTGATATGTAAAGCATGGTCACCCATCCCTAAACTGACCGGAAAGCGTAGCTAAACCTTCGAGCTAGACTCGTGCGGCTATTATTATTAAGCCACGAGGCCTTAGCTTGTTTTATATAATAAATTAACTCAGGTAAAATACAGTCCTTCCCCAGTTATTTACTTCCGATTTTGTGTGTCAAAATTTGGGTTGCAGCTGTCAGAATTAGAATAACTGGAAGGACTGTAATTAATGTTCTTGTGACGCAGTATTGAGAAAAAAAAACTGTTTTCTAAGGGCCGATTTTTCAATCGTCAGATAACTTTTATCTGAGAAATAAATTGGCGGTTAATTGGACTGCTTTGTTGGTCTAGTGGTCGCAAGCGCTACTGCTGAACATGAGGTCCTGGGTTCGATTCCCAGGTCGGACAGTGTCATTGAGTGTTTGCTTCTGGAATTTCTCAGTAGCAGCCCGGAGTCTGGATTTGTGACCGGTTGATGGCAATAGGCTCGCCCCCTATTACATGGAACTTAAACATAACTGGCGATATGTGGGTGTACTACTATATGTACACCTCTGCCCAACCCTTTGGGGAAACAAGGCTTGATGTTATGTTAAGTTATGTAAATTGGCGGTTTCAAATATTTTCCATACAAAAGCTGTCAAAACGTCAAGAAAATTCTCTAGATAAAAGTTATCTGACGGTTAAAAAGACAGCCCTAACAGTACAGGCAGACGACCACCCACGATATTTGTATGGCTTTTAAATCACGAGATTGCTTGGACGTGATTCTCAAGAAGTTATAATTATGTTTGTGGCTCAGAAATCACAGTAATGACTACTTGTGAAGCCGTGCCAAAAAAAACGGAACCTAATTTCAAACTCCCACTAATAAAGTGCTGCGCCCCGCGGTTTCAGCTGCATAAGTCTCGATCCCGTAAGAATATCGGGATAAAAGGTATCCTATGTTCCGACCCGGGTCATGGTCTACCCATGTGCCAAATTTCATCCAAATCAGTTCAGCTGTTTTAGCGTGAAAGCGTAACAAACAAAGTAACGTAAGTTAGGATTAAACCTTACAAAACATACAACTTAAATATTTACTTAAGCCTTGGTTTCCTAAGAAAGCGGTTCCCCCATTTATAACGGCTGTCATGAAAATCTATCTTTTTCACCAGTATTAATATTTGACATTAAGCTGTCAAAAACGCTGCGTATTTAGACAGCCGTAATTCTGTGACCATTCACCGCTTTCTTAGAAAACCGAAGCCTTACGCAACCCACATAATACTCGTAAATCCGTGTCAGAATATACGTTCGTTCCGCATGACCGCACACACACTAAGAAAAACGTGTCAAAAATACACACGCAAGAGAATTTCCGCTCCATCGCACACATAAAAAAAAAGTTACGTCGAAATCCGAAAATAGACTTCCAATACACTTTGTGGGTTTTACTAAGAAACTGATACTTTTATGTAATAATAAATATGGATATAAGGAACGTTACTGCCACTGCCACACCTTTGATGTGTAACATGTTAAGGGTTCCTCACACAGGTGCAACCAGTCGCGCGGTATGTCGCGTAGTTACCAGTTTTTTGAAAATGTACTTGGGATTTTCGGTCGGTTGATGATACGGCTAGAAAGGGAGTGACTACCGAGGTGACGAAAAATAGAGAAATATGGAAGAAAAAAGCAGCTCCGACGCACGACTGAGGTTTACTCCTTAATACGATTGTTTTCGAATAAGCAAAAGCCAAAAAAAAGACGACTGTCATATCTAGATCGAAGTGTCAAATATATACTTAATATGTTTATTTTTTTAATTTGAATCCGTGTTTAACGTTTGTACATATCCTCCTCATAAAGTTTCCATAACAGAGGCCTTATATATGAAAATCGATTCTTAAGGAGTAAACTCCAAAATACATGTTGGGCCTCCAAATAAATTGGGATAAGAACAGGAGAATGATTGGGAATTTTGGTGATAATCTGTACCTACTCATGAGTATTAATTATGAACACTTTTTACTATGATGCCAAGTCTAAAACATACATAACATCTCGCCTGTAATTCCGGAAGGGTTAGGCAGGCTCCTACATTTGAGCAACGGTGAGCAATGGGTAGCTCGCCGTCCGGTAAGGACCAAGCCCGGGTCGACGGCGCGTTGTGTTCCACGCGCGCCTCAAAGAGATGTCAGCGAATGAAGGGGTCCGATGCGACCATTGCCTGCCGGGGTTGCGGGAAAGTCCGAAAGGGATACCGTGGCCCCCTGGCATTGCACAGGCAAGAGAAGGAACACTGGTGGGTTTTAGTCAGTAAGAGCCTGACACACCCTCATGCCAGAGCGGGAGGAGTCATTTGATGATTTCCCACCCAAAAAAAAAAAAAAAGGCTCCTACCTTTCGTCAGTTATGTTTCCAAGTCCCTTGTAATAGGGGGCGAGCCTAATTGCTATCAACATAGATTTGTATCTAGACAACGGGCTGCTACTGCGGAATCCCTAAATGAAAAACCCAATATCACTTTGCCCGACCTTTGAATTTGAAGACTTCATGCTCAGCAGTACACACTTCATGTTCACAACACAACGCACACGCACATACATGTATGTCACAACATTTTATTTCATTTTGTATAACTTTATTTTATTTTATATTACCTTTAATTTATTTATTATAACGGACAGACACTTCCCTATGTTATTATTCTAGCGTATGGCACTCGTGGGTTGCAGCTGAAAATCAGCGTCAGGTGATACTTGACACGTAGTGTTGCCATCTGACATTATGCTGAGCTGAGGCCGTTTTGGCATTATAATAATTTGTTTTCTGTTTTTACAGTTTTAAGGTGTATTTTTTGTAATGCCAATAAATGCATTTTTATTTCTTTTAGGAGCGCCTCTGCCCACTAGTTCAACGAGGATGTCAAGTCTGAAATATATAATTTACATGTTGCAACGTGGCACGTCGCGCGACAATTCACGACGGTGTGGAATGCCTTTTAAGTCGTGGCAAACAGCGATAAAATGTTGAAATACTAAACATAGTAAGGATAAATATTTGGTAGTACTCGTAGTTCAAAGTAATGTTCTTAGGTTTTATGCGATTCGAGAGAGGAAATTGAAGCTCATACATTTTTTATGAAGTATTTCTGTTCTGTAAGGCCCTTTGTTCACGGCACGGTTTCTTTACGGTACGGTAAAAACGTGTCCGTCAACAAGCTTCCGTAGAGATCCATATAACACTGACGACCGTGCCTACACACGGCGAATAAACCGTAGTTTTTCACGGCAAGAAAAACGTTTGTAGAAAAGGCCTCTACCGTAGTGTTGCTAAACAAAACTATGAATTTGGAAACACCTAAACATGTGCTACGTCTTTGAGCACATTTTGTAAAAAAATATTGAGGGCAGATTTCACGAATGACACTGAACGCAATCAACACATTTGAACCGAGTTCAAGAGCTGTCAATCTCGATATTCCAAAGAAAATAATGACAGTGACAGCTCTTAAACGTGGTTTATGTGCGCGTTCTATTTTATTCGTGAAATTCGCTCGGAATGTGAACACGAATAACGATGTGAAGAATTTTTGCTGTCGCCTGTTTCCTCGAAGGGTTGGGCAGAGGTGTACCTATAGTACACCCACATTTCGTCAGTTATGTTTAAGTCCCATGTAATAGGGGGCGAGCATATTGCCATCAACCGGGCACAAATCCAGACTCCGGGCTGCTACTGAAAAAATCTGATGGCAAAACCCGATAACAATTTGCCCGACAAGAGAATTGAACCCAGGACCTCATCAATGAGGCTGAAGTTTTAATTTTCGTCAAAACGGTACTCGTCTCTATAGGCATCTCACATTCTCTCTTACTTAGTTTTAACCAGACCCATACCATAGGACGGCGCTCGGCACAACTTAAAACGAGATTTATCCTGAGATTAGCATCAAATTTGACAGCTTCAAATCTAGATTAATAACTGAACATCATTCTAAAAGGTATTGAAATTGAACCTCTTATAATTCCCATTTAGCGCTTCTAAAAATATTATTGAACATTCTACTATAATGATTGCGCCACTTTTTGTTAGCCTCTAATAATTCCTATTTTGGGTTCCTAAAAATCCTAAATAGCCTTAATGCGACCAACTGTTAGAAAACGCCATAAAGTTAAAAAGAAACTCAATTATTTTAAAAACTGTCCACCATTAGAAGGTCAATAAGTTTTAGGATCATTTAAATATTTCCCATTCTAAAATACTGGCCTGAAATAACGAGTATATTTTCCTATGAAAAAGGACAATGAACTTGCTTTTACTAAAGCACTGCATTTATTTAAGGTAAAGTATTTTGTACTTTTAAATAATGTATTGTTAGCACGCGATATTTGAGAATGTTGCTGATTCAGCAAACTTTGCACAACCATTGTTGTAAATAGAACCTTATTTTTTATCAAAATTAGAGTTTATTTTCGCTTGTAGTGTAAATTCCAAAACAATAGACTGAGGCAGTTCATTTTAGCACACATGTGCTTCTATAAATATAACCATAACTAGCGGTTTATTAGAGTTTATTTTCGGTTGCAATGTAAAAGCTAAAACATTATACGCAGTCCATTTCGGCACACCTGGTATTTCTATAGATAGAACCATATCAAGAGGTGTATTAGAGCTTATTTTCGCTTGCAATGTAAAAACTAAAACAGAATACGCCAGGGCATTACTCTTTGCAATTTGGTGCAAAAATCCGTGTGGAATCAATAGTTTACACACGTTTCCTATAGTGCCATCCATTTCAAAGAGCTATGGCTGGAATTGAACGTACAAAATTGCTAGCGATTGTAACAACAACGGTTTTGCAGTGCAGAAGTACTCGTATTAGTATCGTAAGTAGTTATTTTTACCGCACAGTATTGCTGGTTTGAAAGGTGGAAGGAGAAACAAGGCAAAAGAAATGGCGGTAAAATTATGGGCATATTAAGGCTACCATAAAACTATGCAGTCAAAACTGTTTATAACGACTTCGAAGAGACCGTCTGATTACGGTTGTTAAGCCGAAAAAAACTATGTTATGTAAACAGAAATTCTAGGACTTCAAAGTTTCATCGTAACAACCGGTACCTATGTCTTTATAAACGGTTTTCACTGTACTTTATTTTATATGGTCGGTTCCCACAAGCAAACCGTGAAAACGGTTTTGTGGGGTAATTTTTTAAATAAAAGACCGTCAGCTTTCGCTGACTTCATCACCACCCGTCCGGCAGACCTGAGATCTGACCTCCTTCCTGGGAGAACAGTACGGCATCCACTAACTAGATATATATGAAACTTTAGGCTTGTGCTTTATGCAATAATAACCTTGCCATGTAATCTAATCCTATTTAAACAATAAATCTAAATATCTTATTGTCATTTGGGTTAGGACATACGATATTTTTATCCCAATATTGCCACGGAATCGAGACTTATGCGGCTGAAACCGCGGGCTAGCTTCTCATAAAATAATTCGTTATTTTTAAAGCACAGGTGAATATTTTGCGTACCTTATCGCGCCACACACGAAGCAAATTCGCCTATTTGGTTTGGTCTCTGACAAAAAAGAAAAAGTATGAATTAAAACTATTTTCACTCTGTGAGGATCGCCAATATCTGCCCTCTTTCATTTAAAACAGAACCCATTTTTATTATCCATTATCGACTCAACAAAACAACATGAATGTTGGTAACATTCTTTAAGGATTAGTTAAACAAAAACACTCAATCCTTCCAACAAACGTTTCACTTTTTAAACCCCCCGTCCCAACTGTCACCAGTCCCTACTTACCCTTTTTATCTCTTGACGTGAAAATACCACAAAACCCCCATATACACGGGAATGGATAACGTCATTACGTCCTACTGGAGAGATTAATTATGTAAACAAAAGACGGAGTTCCTGCGAAGTGGAGGGCCAGGGTGTGGCCTTGGAGACAGCGGAGATTGATGGACGGTGTTGGGGGGAGATGATAGTAGGTGAATGATTTAATGTTGTGCAAGAGGATTAGGTAGTAAGTATATATATTATGTCACCGTATGATTATGAACATCGTTAGTTTTTATTCTATCTAGCGAGATTATAAATTTTCGAAAAATTGTGGACTGCAACAAAACTTTTACAATTTAACGCATTCATTTTCGGTAGTTTATAATCTATCCATGGCAAATTGTGAACTTGTATCAAACTTGCATATGACGAACGCACCTTTTGGTAATACTAAATAGCCAAGTAACTGCAACCAACTTGGAAGAAGCGCTCCTACCGTTGCCGCGGCACCACCGCTCGCTTCGCCCGCTCGGCTCGCGCGCGACATTTCCACTCCAACACCTCACGATTTGACATTGACAGATTGTACAATTGTAATAGTTCATAATTTTTCGATAGTTTATAATCTCACTAGATAGATTATAAACTCAGTGCTCAGAATCTTACGGTGACATAGAGTAGGTGGCGTATAAGTTAATACTTTATAAAAATTAAAGTCACTTTTCATGTCTGACTTTGTGACCGCGTTGCTCTCATAAACTCCGCAACGGATTTTGATAAGGATTCAACAGCATTTTGAGAATTTATCCTGGATGGTTTGTGTGTAAAACCCCTTAAATATTAAACTTTCATATAATCTATAAATCTCCATGTTTTGTGCATAATAAAAGACATTCAGTAAATTCTTTACTGTTTTTATCTATGCCCATGCTATAAATCCTCTATAAAAGTTTCTGAAACAGTTAGCTTATTGCCAACATTAAAACACCCAGTGTCATAGTAACCATAATAGCATCCAAACGGGACTTATAATGTTGTACTGAATTTCATTATGCATCTCCTTTTCAAAAAAAGAACATTGTCATGACCGCGCGTTTCACTACCATAGCGCCATAATTATTGGTTATTCGAATTAACGTCGTATCCCGCCATTTGTGTTCAATATTAATATTGCTAATATTTTTAAGTACTTTGTTTCGTTTTTTTTTTCGTTTGTTTTGTTTGTTTGTCCTAGTATACATAGTTTGTTTGTAGGTATTAGATACTCAGCAATTAAACTTTCCATGAATTTACATAGAGTTCTTACAACACTGTACAACACCCTATGGTTTCAGAACGTTTTATAGAGGATTCATAACATGGGAGTAGATAAAGCGGAACCAAGGCTCCAAAGTGTTCGCAAGAGACATATCTATTGGGCAAAGCCAGCTGACGAAGCTGAAAACGGAGGAAGGCAGTATAACGTCGTCAAAAGCCGAGGTTTTGGGGGAGATCGAGAAGTTTTATGGACAGTTATACACGTCGGTCACTAAACCTGTTGGTAGCTCAGCCCAAGATCCTAGAGCTAAGCTGACCCGAAACTATACCGACGTTATCCCGGACATCAGCCTATACGAGATTAGGATGGCCCTCAAACAGCTTAGGAACAACAAGGCGCCGGGTGAAGACGGAATCACATTTAGAGCTCCTGAAAGCGGGTGGAACACCAGTGCTGAAGGTCCTTCAGAGGCTCTTCAACTCCGTCTTACTCGAAGGAATAACGCCAGAGGCATGGAACAGAAGTGCGGTGGTACTCTTCTTTAAGAAAGGGGATAATACCTCCTTAAAGAATTACAGGCCCATCTCGCTTCTGAGCCATGTCTACAAGCTGTTCTCGAGGGTCATCATGAATCGTCTCGCACGTAGGTTCGATGACTTCCAGCCTCCCGAACAAGCCGGTTTCCGAAAAGACTTTAGTACCATAGACCACATCCATACGCTGCGGCAAGTTATACAGAAGACCGAGGAGTATAACTTGCCACTATGCTTGGCGTTCGTGGACTATGAGAAGGCCTTTGATTCGATCGAGACCTGGGCAGTGCTACAATCTCTCCAGCGGTGCCATATTGACTATCGGTACATCGAGGTGCTGAAGTGTTTGTACAAAAACGCCACTATGTCGGTCCGAGTACAGGAGCAGAGCACGAGAGCTATTCCTCTGCAGCGAGGCGTAAGACAGGGAGATGTTATCTCTCCGAAACTGTTCACCGCTGCATTGGAAGACGCTTTCAAGCTCCTGGAATGGAAGGATTTGGCATCAACATTAACGGCGAGTACATCACTCACCTTCGGTTTGCCGACGATATTGTGGTCATGGCAGAATCGCTGGAACACCTTGGCACAATGCTCGAAGGCCTCAATAGAGTCTCCCAACAAGTAGGGCTCCGGATGAACATGGACAAAACGAAAGTCATGTCGAAAGTCCATGTTGCGCCCTACCCAATATCGGTTGGGTGCTCTACTCTCGAAACTGTTGACAAATATGTCTACCTGGGACAAGTGATCCAGTTGGGTAGGTCCAGTTTCGAGATGGAGGTCAATCGTCGAATCCGACTCGGCTGGGCAGCGTTCGGGAAACTACAAAACATCTTCTCGTCCAATATACCTCAGTGCCTAAAGACGAAAGTCTACAACCAGTGTGTGTTACCAGTGATGACATACGGAACTGAAACGTGGCCTCTCACCATGGGCCTCATAAGAAAGCTCAAGGTCACTCAGCGCGCTATGGAAAGGGCTATGCTCGGTGTTTCTTTGCGAGATCGAATCAGAAATGAGGAGATCCGCAAACGAACTAAAGTCGCTGACATAGCCCAACGGATTAGCAAGCTGAAGTGGCAGTGGGCGGGGCACATAGCGCGCAGAACTGACGGCCGATGGGGCAGAAAGGTTCTGGAATGGAGGCCACGTACCGGCAAGCGCAGCGTAGGACGTCCACCCACAAGGTGGACAGACGACCTAATAAAGGTCGCAGGAAGCTGCTGGATGCAGGTCGCTTCCAATCGGCCAAATTGGAAATCATTGGGGGAGACCTATGTTCAGCAGTGGACGTCCCATGGCTGAAATGATGATGATGATGATGATGAGATAAAGTCTTGTATGCAACTGTACATAATTAGGTATTAAAACACTCATGTGATACTATTGTGTATTTATAGTATGTGGAAATAGTCTTTGCACATAATATAAATAAACTTACTTTTTGCCAGTGTCGGTTTTAGGCCTCTTATATTAAATAAACGACCAAACTCTGTGTCCACAAGGTTGACACACAGGGTTTTGTTTATTAGCAAACAAGAAATAAACAAATACACTTTGGAAACATAAAATTCTTATAAGTATTTTATCCTAAATAAAACATGGCTTAGAAAAAATCATCCACATCTCTGTCGACTGTACCAAAGAGACTGCGGCATTGCCACGTTGTATGACAAAGCTTAGCCCCTGGTCAAAGTAAAAGCTAACCCTTGGGTCACGGCAAGTTTCAACCAGTCGTTTGGAGATTTCATTGCACAGACCATGAGCACTCCAACCCCATGGCACGAGGGTTTTATCCATTATTAATACTTCTTTGAAATCTAAACCTCTTTCAACAACTAAACTCAATAAAACATTTTATTACTTCACTACACTGAATTTCACAGCCCACAAATTGTAGCCGCTTGGCTACATTGTAAACCAACTACATAAGTACCTAAGCTTTCCCTTGTCATCTAAACGCGCATTTCGTGGCCCCAATTGACTTGACAAGTGAGATTAGTCAAATGTCACTTTGGCTAATTAAAATAGTTTGAGCGCGAGGTTATACTATATAGCCAGGCTGGGAATGTACAATAGGGCTTTGTAAGATGTAGTGGCGGCAAGGTTGGTTGGTGATTAATATTACCAGTTTGAGGTATAATTACTGGTCGTACATATAATCAACTTATAACGTGCCTACCGCTAGAACACAGGCCTTCTCTTTGCGTGATGTAGTGGGCCATAATCCACCACGCGGGCCCAGTGCGGGTTGGTGGATGTCACATATCTTTGAATTGTTGGTTTTAGGAAATGCCGGTTTCCTCACGATGTTTTCTTTCACCGTTTTGAGAGCAGTGGTGATGATATAATTTGGACAATATAATGTGCCTACCTGGGTACCCTGGTACTGGGTACGACCTACAACTAGTAAGTGTACCACTGCTCTCAACAAACTATTTCAGGTTGTAATAGTCTGTAATTTAGAAGAAACTTGGCCAACTGTGTCGTGTAAGGTTTGGTTTCATTTTAGCTTTTAAACGTAGATTACTTAACATTGTAATAGAAAGAGAAATATTGTTTCGTTCTTTAGCGAAACTTGCGCTGACAACGAATCCTAAATCCTGCAAAATTACGCTGATTCGGGTGTACGATACGCCACGTTTCATTTCAATAAGAAGCTTGTTTTTTTATATGACATAACAATACACATGTGAGTGGAGGCGAAGGCCCGATGGCTGGTGGAGCAGACGAGTCCTGGAGTGGAGACCGTGTATCGTCAAGTGTAGTGTGGGACACCCCCCAGCTAGATTGAAAAAAGGTGGCTGGGACAGACTGGATGCGAAAGGTGGAGGCCATGGTGTTGTGGCAGTGGACTGCGATAGGCATGAGTTGATTGATCGATGTACATGTGATATGGCAACGTTGCTTACCAAACTTCCAAGACATAATAATTTAGGTGTAAATCAAAAAAGAGAATGCTGACCATTCTTTAACGTAATTCCTTCTCATGAATTTCCTACAAATACCGTTCAAAAACAGGTTAACCATTTCAGCAATTTTAATCAACACCACCTATTCCCCTGGTATTCCAATAAAGTGTTAATACAAGCGACTATACAGCCTATACAGGTGTAACGTCTACTGACCCATTTAACGATTACATGGTCGAATTGTTATGGCACAGCAATCTGCTCACGTTTACGATCTATTAATAGTTATTAGTTTATTTGTAGTTCTTTTATGTAAGACAGCACTTTACCAGCGACTTAGTTCCAAGTAAGTATATTCTATGACACTCACATAATCCGACAATTTTCGAAATCGAATCTGTAATTCAAAAGATTATCCCTACATACAAACTCACAAATTTCATCTCTTTAAAATAATTAGTATATACACTTTGCCACGACTTCGTACGCCCGTGAATTCCTAACCCACGGGATTCTAAAAGTGCAACCTTATTTCTTGTATACTTGTTTATTAGAGTAACTAAATGCAAAATTTCAGTATCCTAGATCCCAAGGTTTGGGCTATGAATCGATGAGTCAATCGTTTCAAATGTGTATTGATTAAAATCTGTACAAAGGATGCTTCTTTAATTGTTATTCCTCAAATATCAAAACATTTTATTTCATCACCTTATCATGTTTTCAATACGGTATTTATTTTTGTCTTACGAAAGCTGTAATTCCTAACATTCACCTTTACAAAATTAAATTCCATTGAACGTAACCCACGTTAATATTGCTTGATATCCCTTCATCATAACTCCATGTATAAGAGAGAGCACAAAAGATATTATAAGCTCATTTGCATTTTATGGATTTGTGTAGAAAGGGTTTTCTACACAAATCCATAAAATGCAAATGAGCTTCTTTGCGAATGAGTAATTAAATTCAAACCAGTTAATATCCAACCCCTAAGCGTTGCGTTTTTTCGTATCAATCAAGACTAAAACAAGCAAAATTAAACCTCAGTCACCTTCCAAAGGAAAATTAATGGCTGTCAATAAAGTTTCAATCTTTCGGCGGGAAACTACGCGTCCATTACCGGCGCCATTTTGTGCCACAGATAATTTAGTAAAATGGCGGATGACTGGCGTGTTTCGTTCGGATACACAGATTTATTGGGGCATTTAGTTGAAAACATTTTGCCTTTGTACGTAATTACTTCGCCTTTCTTGGAAGGGGAGGTGTTTTTAGCAAAATGGTAGTTTTCTAAAGAAATTCGTGAAGGTGGAATGTTACTTAGAAAATGGAGAATAATTTGTGCAAGGCCCAAGTCCAATGAGCCGTTTTCATAAAAAAATAACCTTGTTTAAAAAATTGACAGTCGTTTTAAAACTACCTAAGGGTGAAATTCAACTAAGTAAATATCTCTTTAAAAAGTAAAAATATTGAATACAATAAAACTTAGACGTAACAATTTTAAGTTCGTTCGTTCTCATGAAATTTTATAGCCTTTGTAAAAACAATTCTTAGTTTCAATAAGAAACTATGTAATAAAGTAACTTACAGTTGGAGAATTGCCTATCAATGGGCACAAAAGCTATAAACATTCCATTTAGAAATTAAATTATACTGCGATTTTTGAGTAAATTAATAATTTAGGCAGTGCTTTCACGAAAAGTTCATAGAATTAGTTCATAGTTTTCGCCTTCGATATAGTGATATTTTAGGGTATGAATGAGTATTGGGTGTGAAGTTGACTCATACTCTATAGAAAAGGGAGGATCCTCTGACCTGACGGGTGTCGGGTCTGGCGGGCAACTGCCCAACGATTGATGACGGAAAGTTATATATATGCTGCTCGCATGGTAAACTCTGCTTGCGCGATGCAGGATTTTTGTGTGACGTCAAGATTTTCTATAACGTCAGGCCTTTGATGCGTAGTTCGCATATGGCGATTTAGATGCCGCCACAGGAATATTACACAATCTGTCAACACATGCGCAAACCCCTATAAGATACATGTTATTTTATTATTATCTGGGGTGACAACTTAGGTACCTGTGTGATGCGTCATGTTCATAGACAACGCTGACAACTAACCATCAGGGGGGGCTGTTAGGACCCAAGTCTGCTACCGCAATTGTCAATTTTGACAGTTTTGGTAATCTCCTAATTGAAAGGCGGCTTTAGGCTTCATATAAACGACGCCGGAGCCGCACAGGCCGCAAGATTTAAAAAAAATCATATCTCAAATCTACACCTGACATAGCCTGAACAATTGCCAAACTTAAGTGGCAATGGGCTAACATTGCTCGCAGAATAGATGGCTGATGGAGCCGAAAGTTTCTGGAGTGGCAACCGCGTACCCGGAGACGTAGCATTGGAAGGCCTCGCACAAGATGGAGCGATGACCTTGTGAAGGCCGCAAGAATCGGTTGAAGTGGCTGTGCTTGGGAGAGGCTTATGTCCAGCAGTGGACGTATTTCAGCTGAAATGATGATGTGATGATGATACATACCTGCGGTTCGGCGCGGATACGGCTCGGGCGTCGTGTACAGGAAGCTTTATGGTTTCCTGATTGCGTGCCAAGGACACCCAATTGAAAAAAAATGTCACTATTTTTGTTATCAGTACTTAATGACAAGTCGTAATCTCCTATTATTTTGACATTTCTTTTGACCACACGTCATTATGAATTGATTAGATTTTACAAAGTTTTGGCACAATGGTAATGGCGTTGTCTTAGTAAACTTGTTATAATGGCTAATCATTGAAAATAGCAGACATGGCCCCTTGTTTATTTGCTATCAGCTAAAACAACCTTCCATCATGTTTTACTCTGTTTTTTACTGAACCTGTTACATAAAAACGGACCACGTACAATGATGGGTTCCGTAATTGTGATGATTATAATAACCTAAGAACAAACTAAACATTGTTGTTGAAAAACATGTTCTCCCATACATTTCAACTGCAAAATAATGTAAGTTTGTACGCACAATATTGACAGTTTTACCATGTTTGTTTAAGACCATGGACTTCTTATAAGTTTTACTGTGTAGTTCTATACTTATAGGTTACACTTACAGGTTTTCTGTATGTTTGTCAAAATTTTAGGCTCAAGTTTCGGAAATAAGGGGGCACATCTAATTTCTTAAAAAAAAAGACTCACAATAAGATCTTTTGTTTGGTATACAGTCACACACGGAAACCTACAGATTTATTTTTAAGTTTCTTGCGTCCCAAAACTGATTCAAAATTCATTTATTTACGGTCACAAAAATTCATATGTGTACCAAATTCCAACTAAATCGATCCATTCGATTCGGAGCAAATTGGCTGTGACAGATGGCCCACAGATTGACACACGAGTGATCCTATAAGGGTTCCGTTTTTTTCATTCGAACGTACGGAACCATAAAAACTCCCCAGTAATAACTTAGCTAATAATGGCGACGAGGTAACATCACACATTATCCGCTACACCTTTTGAACACGTACCGGGCTGCGTGAGTAAAGCCACGCTATTTATATAAGTCCCGAGACGGGAGGTAAGTGGTTATACGGTCTACCAATTCTTTAGTCATTGTCGTATTTTAAAAGGATTTTGGGAAATCTGGGGGCGTTGTCGCAAGGTAGGGCTCGTCGGAGAAAACTGTTAGGTATTTTTACAATAATGGTGCGAAATTAGGTTGCGAACTGCCAGTTGCGCCATTCCGAGAAAAATTTACGCTAAGGAAAAAGTACTGTCACAAACATTTACAAACAATTTACAAGACATTCTTATTCTCTATTGAATACAGTTTTTTTAATGTACTGTTTAGTTCTTATGCTTTAAAAAAGAATATAATGGAGTAAATTTTTGCTAATATATCTGATTAAAAATTAAAAATAAGAAGCAAAACAGGCAATTTTAGCGTGTCACATCTCCTTCCGCTAACTTTAACTTACCGATATTCATGGTTTTTTAAGACACACCTCTGTGTTTTTTGTGAGGTTTTATAGATTACAGTTTTTTAATATAAATAAATTTTCTAAACAAATCTACAATTTATTACATTTTTTTATTACAATAAAATTCTTAAAATAATGATAATCAAATTAGCTCCACTTTAGTCACTACCGTTTTATTTGCTTTCAATAGTACAAAACTTCCAAAACAAGTTATTTTATTTTCATGGTAACGTTATTTTGGTAGATCAGCCATTTCTTTTTATCCATCGGGCAACCGTGACGCGGTAATGGATGACGAAAGGCGTACGAACTACAGGTAGTTAAGCGTTGTTAGTCTAGCGGCTTTGGATATGTGAATCTTTTACTAAATCCAATACCATTGACTTAGTAATTCTACTTTATATCAATAATATTAGCTTTCAACGTTTATTTTAGAGAATAAACACGGCATCCTAACCCCGGTTGTCTATAAAACAAGGTAAATTGGCCATTCGCGGACATTGCGTCATGGGGGACGCTTTTTACGATATTAACTCGTTTGAACGAGCAGTCTTATCGATACTGGGACATCAATGTTTATTAGATGATTTCATTATTGATAGCCAGATTGTACTTAAAGGGATTTTTATAAACATATGTGTTGACATACTGCTGAGCATGAGGTCCTGGGTTCGATTCCCAGGTCGGGCAGTGTTAAATGGTTGTCTGGAATTTCTCAGTAGCAGCCAGGAGTCGGGATTTGTGCCCGGTTGATGGTAATAGGCTCGCCTCCTATTACATGGAACTTAAACATAACTGGCGTGGCACACCTCTGCTTAACCCTTCGAGGAATAAATGCGTGATGTTATGTTAGCGTGGCTTAATGTACTAGGTTATGAGTATTCTCTGCTCGGGTGAAAATAGAGGAAACGAATTTTCCCAGATAAGAGACCTAGATCGACTTTTCGCCCCCGTAAACCCCTATATTGCAATTTTCATCGAAATGGTTAGAGTCGTTTTCGAGAACGTGATTACAAATATACAAATATTGCTCATTTAATAGTATAGGATATATTAGCTTATATAACTTTTAAATAATATTCGTTTCTCTTGAGTCGATTCGCACGAAGTTAATTTATTTGTAGACGAATCAATTTTGAGAGTTGTCGATTCACCTACAAATAAATTAACTTCGTGCGAATCGACTCAAGAGAAACGATTACGAGTATTATTTAAAAGTGTCAATTCATCCTAAAAATGTATACTAAATGACTCAAAAACAAAAAAAATATATATAAAAACAAAAACTTTTGACACTTGAGACTAGAGACCTTGAAACTGACTTTTTCGGGCATAACGCTTTTTCATTACGTGACGATTTCTACCAGTCAACTTCTACCGCAAGCCGCGTTAAAGAACTTCGTTCCAAAAACATAGCTTACATTTTGAAAGGCATACCTGAGGATACTTTGATCCTGAAATTATGCCTTTCAGTAACAGCCTTTTAAGCTAGGATGTTATTTTTAACTAATTATGCAAGCAGTGCCTTCAAAGGAAAATCGCTTTATAAAGAGGCAAGTAATTAGCGTGGCTTAATGTACTAGGTAGGTTATATCTCAAACAGTTTCTATCCTGTGCAGTAAAGGTGGTATTGTTAGTAGTTTTGCCTATGTTGAGCTAAGCGCTGTGTTTGTAAAGAAGAATCATATTAACATAGAAGCTTATTACAAGAGCAAATTATGCAATGAAAAAACCAGATAAATATGTAGTTTGAATGTTTTTTAGGGTTCCATACCTCAAAAGGAAAAAACGGAACCCTTATAGGATCACTCGTGTGTCTTTCTGCCCGTCTGTCTCAGTCAAATTGCTCCGAATCTAATAAACCGATTAAATTGAAATTTGGTACACATAATTATGTATATAGGTACGTGGGACTTTATCATAACTGGCAACGGGACTGGGACGGTAAAAAATAGCGTTTTTAAACGAAAGTCTAAAATATTGTTGGCTCAAATATGCATGATGTTTGGTACTTTCAAACTCAAATGGCAGTCAGGGGGTTAATTGTAGACTATCGTAGTAATTTTCAAAAATGTTCAAAATGTCTTTTTTTATTGACCCGGCTCTTTACTCGCGTAGCATCGTTTTCCAGTAGTGTACGAAAATCTACCAATCAACTGTTGAGGGTCGAGCATTCCGATCCACAGGTATGCTCGAAGTCCATCTGAGTGCCAACCGACGATAAAAATTGTGATATTTTTTATTTTTATAAGAAATATAGTTATATATAATGGTAATGTAATGAAATTAAATTTTAATTACTACTCAGTTTTAATGTAATTTAGTTTGTGATTGTATGGATTTAGAATTAGAATTTTAATTTACATATTTTATATGTATTATATGTATTTGTGACTAGTATGTGTTGGTGTCTTAAAAATAAATAAATAAATTTACTTTGTGGGTTCGAAATGATATTCTTACAGATAAAAATGTAGAAAATTTCTACATTTGTATCTGTAAGAATATCAAATTTAAATTTTACATAGGGGGTTTTTTATAGTTTGATTTATCAAATTATATGTTCACGAGATTATACGTTCATATAAATGCTTTGTCCAGCTCCTTTTAAAATCCACTTACATGAAAGAATACCCACTTAAACCATAATATTTCACAAAAAGTTATTACGGTCCCCGCTAACAAGGTCCCACCTCTCAAGTATTAGTAATTATGCGCGGCGGTAATGTATACCAAACACATGACTAATTAAATTTTGAACGTATTTTACACGGCTTCTGTTTGTATAATAATTAGGTTGCGGCTTGTGATAATCGGACGAAGGCGATAGCGGGGCGGTGGCAAAGCGTGTACAGATAGTGCAATCCAAGACGCGACGCGCCCCACTCCGCGATTACTGTACTGTAAGCTATACTTTAGTACGGACTCTATCTATAGCTCGAATGCATCGCTCACCAAGTTACCTTGTCCACTCTAAAATGACGCGCCCCACTACCGCGTTTACGCACACGGTAATAGGATTTCTATGGGTAATGTGGTAGTGGGGCGCGTCATTTCAGAGTGGATCAGCTATATACGCTGGCCTCATGTTTTATGGTGTTATTTAACTGCCACCTATAATAGTGCAATCCACGACGACGCGCCCCACTCCGCTCCGCTCCGTACTAAAGTACAGCTTACAGTACAGTCATCGCGGAGTGGGGCGCGTCGTCGTGGATTGCACTATCTGTACCAGGTTTAAAATAAACGAATCGGTAGGTACATTTTGCTCTTTTAACTTTAACATTTTGTTTATTCACATTCAAATATTACATGCTTTGAGACAATGCGTCACTTGTTCACTTTGTACCTACCACTCAAGATTTTACTTACAACGAAACGAGTTTTAGCTGCACTTACGACGTCCACCGCTATCGCTCATAACCTTGATTCTATCATTAGATGCAACCTTAGTGTTAGTATATGTAACGTAGTTACAGAACCTACTTACAGAAATAAAATGATAAATGTATAATTTATCATTTATGGTTTATTAAACAAAATTTTCGTGAGTTCTTCGAACCTTCGAGATTAAAAATGTGTTTGCATTCTATAACTGTCATGTAACTCCGTTAGTAAATCATGAACCTATTCTGCGCTTTTATAATTTGTATGTCCACGTCCATAAAATGTATGGAAATTCGTGCACCTTAAAACGTTATCGTGGACGGAAATTTAAAAGCGTCTTCATATATATTTACATACTTTTCACTTCCCTGTGTTATCGTGATCCCGTGAACGTCCACGATAATATCGTTACGTTAGAAATGATAAAAACGCCCATTGTGCGTCACTTGTGATGTCTGTACTCAAGTTTCGGTCAAGGCAAACTCAAACTCAAACTCAAAGCATTTATTTCAATTAAACCATTTACAGGCACTTTTGAATTGTCAAGGGGTCGGTCAGGCAAAAATATGAAGCTAGTTGCCCATTCCAAAGCGTAGTAGGTACCTATGGAGAAGAACGGGCAAGAAACTCCACGGACACTCTTTTAAATAAAATATAAAATTGATGCAAAATATTGGTTACATCATTTATTTTGAAATTATGCATGTGAGAACAATGGAATAAGACGTGCACGTTCGTAAAAGCATCCGTAATAAAAAGAAAAAAAGAATCATTCAAAAACTTAAAATAAATTTTAATAAGCCATGGCAGCTAAGAGATGACCAGTCCCAACTGACAACAACATGACGCATGGATTAGCACCATTCAGCTCAACCATTTTGAAGGGAGCTAAATGATCCAACACACACGCCACCATCAGCGAGACATTTGAGTGAGCATGACATACTCACAGCCGCCAGGGCACATTCAAGTCAATGAAATACTACATATTACCCGGTAAATGGTAGCTCTTTAGTACATAGTACTCACACCTGTGCTATGCAATTATATAATACAAAGGAAATTGAGTTTATACAATACAAAAATGGTCTTACAATCTTCAGCAGCTCCATCAGTATTTTCAAAATGTTAATCAGTGTGTATGTCAATTAGTTGTGGAGCAGGACCAGCACTGAGCCAAGCATTTTTATCAGTGATGTAATCCCCCAACTTATAATATGCCTGCCTTCATAGTGTGCGGCAAAATTTACATTAATTGGTGCAACAAACACTTCCACATAATAGACATAACAGACTGTCCGCTTGGCTGAGAAAACCGTTGCGCAAGTGCTCTTTGAATGCACAGGCGTCACTTAGATCAGAACAGAAACCTTCGGGCCTTATACTTTTACAGATGTTCTGAACAGACTTAATCAACTTCTGGAGAGAGGTGAGCTGGTTGGACTAACCACCAACGGCCACCGTGGCACACACACAATGGTCAATTTGGAGGACTTAGTGCGGAAACCAAACCCTTTACATATAACATTTAAGTCCCTAAAGCTGTTAACATTTCCGGCAATGTATATTTTAGAAATGGCAATTTTTGTTAAACGAAACATGCGTCTTTTTACTACAGTATCACAAGTTAGTAAGAAAATATATTAGTATGGGACCGGCCATTTATAACAAAGTACCTGACATAATAAAATATGACATAATACGCAATTTTAAAAAGAAGCTAACAGCATTATTAATTGAAAAATGTTACTACTCGATTAACGATTTCTTAAATGACAATGACGTGAAATCCTAATGTAAATTTCTAATTTAAGATAGTTATAATATTTTTTATGTAATTTAACGACATACCAACTTATCTAATTGTACCCGATTTGAAATGTAATTTTGTATTTTGACACTATTTTTTATTTTAAGTTTTGAAAACCTACTCGTTTACTTAATTAATTAATGTTTGCATGCCTAATCTAAGGTAGACTGTACAAGGATCAAAATTGATTTTTTAATACCTTATGTCATGTACCAACAATCTATGCAAATAAATAAACTTACTCACTTACTTACTATACATTTGTGGCAGTCGCGCCCGCTACCGCCTTCGCTCATCGCCCCGCCTACATCTCTAGACGCAGCCTTATTGTTAGTTTATGCAACCTAATTTTACCAACGCATTTACAACTTCTAATCAGCATTAACATGTTAGCTGGCAGACTTTAAACTTTGTATAACTAAAATCCTTCGTTTACTGCTTATCGAAATAAGCCTAGTTTGCAGATGCTTCAAGACAACCACATCATTCATCCCTGTCCTATCCTTGTCCCAAAGTATTTGCGGTCGGCGCAACATGTCCCTTTCTCCCACACTTCTCTATTATTCGTCATCTCAGTGTCACCCCCTTTCTATCCATATCATCTTTCACACAGTCCATCTACCGTTTCTTTGGTCTTCTGCGACTCTTATAGCCATCGACATTCGTACTCAAAACTTTCGTTACGACATTTTCCATTTTGAGGCATTATTTTCTTTACGTTTAGTTATTTTTATTTCTGCTTGAGTACAGTTCTCGATGTTTTTGGTTGGTATATTGGCGTGTGCTAGCTGTCATATGAATATTAATTTATAATTTAAATTGTGTTTTGCGTAATCTTGCATACTATTGTATAGAATCTTTTTTTTTTCTAACTGTACAGACAGCTGTGCTACTGGGGAGTTTGTTGCGCCACTTCTTCTTCCACGCAAAAGCACTAGGAAGTGGTGAAGGGTGGGCGTTTTGGGGGACTGTCTTATGTAGTTTTGACGTTCGAAAAGTGCTGATTCTCAGCCTAGTTTGAACAAATGACTTTTGAATTTTTCCTCATTCCTCCGCATCACATGCCCATACCATGACAACCTACTTCCACACAACTTTTCAGTCACCGGTGTCACTCTCAGACTATCTCTTACAAATAATGCCATCCACGAAGACTCGCCCCACTCTTCCTAAACGCTAATGTTTTAGTATTGACAATACACAATAATAAATAACCGCCGTTCGCCCAATCCAGGAACAAATTCAACAGAGAGATGGCTGAATACGACTCAACTTTTCTCCTGCTGCGGCTGGCTCCCAATAGGGTATCACACCCATTTTTAAAAGTGTCTCAATTAGATTCTATAGTGCTAATGAACCATTAAAAAATTAACAAATTTTTTATTCAATCGTTAAGTGCCATAATAATGCATTTAAATTTTGCATTTTCAAATTTCGCGCGTAATTTAACGAAAACGCTGGACACAGTGGACGCCATATTGCTCTGTGGTCATGACAACAGTTGGCTGTGTAAACAAATGCAGTGATATTTTTTAAGTTATAAATTTGTGTTGCTCTCCTTTAACAAAACCGTCCTCCATGGTATTATTTCAATAAAAATTACGTTGGTTACGAAAATAATAAAAACCCTTTATAGATAAAAGGTACGCTGATAGTTGAAAGTTAACACTTTCTAAGTTTACATAGCCGTCTAAAAGTCTTAAAGTCTCTAGCATTATAGATTGAAATCTTACATGTGTTAGACGGTCAAAAATATTGAACTTTCTACCAGAACTCCGAGTGAAAAGATGTTTTCACGTCAAAAACCCAGTAACACTTTGCCCGACCTGGGAATCGAACCCAAGACCTCAGCAGTAGTGCTTGGGACCATTGAACCCACAAGGCAGTCGGGAAACCTAAATATATTCTAACAAAATCGTTCCGATACCGTTAAAGCGCCATTTTAAATTTCAAAGCTTTTCAAATACAATATTTATTTAATCCTTTCACAGCTTACACTTACTCGTACACATAGAGTCGCTCTACAAAGAGCTAACATAAAATTTTACTCTACATTAGGTAGAGTTGGCAAAGAAACTCTATATGAGAAAGGTTAGTAATAAGCACGGAAGTTGGTCGTAGAGTTAGTAAATAATTACGTAGAAGGCGCTATCTTTGCATCTTTGCAGTTTGTAGAGTCACTTTGTTGGGTTTTCAGTTTTTATTGTGTTTGTTGTTTTGAAGCTCATTTTCTTCACTGAAATTATAATTTTGTCGTTTTCTGTAGGAGTTAGATTTGACTATGAGTATGGTTGTTTAAGTAAAACTGATATTAGCTGGATCACTTTTTATCAATTTTTGTCTTTAATTCGTAGTTTCACTTCGAGTGAAATATCCTTAACTTAAAATGAATCAAAAGTGAAAAATTATGTCATTAGTGAACCAATCAAACGATGTTAATTTCGGCACTCGGCATCTTTCACTACCGAACGATCGAAAAATTATTTGAGCAGATGAATGTTAATTCCTAAGTCATTTTTACGGTGTCGGGGAAACCTAGAAAGAAACAGAAATTAATATTTACTCGAGTGAAGCGTCCGATATCACCATAAGGCTCCTGCAAACAGACGCAACGCAATTCTGGTGAAACAATGTTCATGGAGTTTTCACGGAAATTGTTCTACGTGCGTCGCGTCGCACCTGTCTGCGGGAACATTTAAACACAAAGGTTTATTATGACTGTTGTTGTCACATACTATTGAGCGCCTTTCAGATAACCGAAATCACTCTAAAACACGTCACAGTCGTGTGAACGTCAAAATTACATAAGACAGTCCCCAAAACGCCCACCCTGCACCACTTTTTAGTGATTTAGCTGAAAAGAAGAAGTGGCGCAACAAACTCCGCAGCAGTACAGCTGTCTGTTAGAAAAAACTTGATTCTATACAAAAGTAGATATGTTTTATACATTACTACTAGTTGGCTAATCTGGACAACACAAAGTGTAAGCTCTTATCAAACTGACAGATAGCTTATCATTGTCAACGACTATCGCATAATACACACTTCAGAATATAAGTGACATGTTCACACAGAAACAATAATGTGATTATAGTTCTGTTATTAACAAATAACAGAACTAGAATTACATTATTGTTTCTGTGTATGCTAACAAGCGTACATAATGATTAAGAACAGGGTGTTAAGTTTACTCATCTTCCGTAGAAAAGGGAGGATCCTCCGATCCTCCTCCGGGTGTTGTGTCTGGTGGCAACTTTTTTTTTCTTTTTTTTTTAAATGTTTCCCCATACTAGGAATTTCTCCTGTATTTTGGTAAAAATTTAAACTCACATACACAAACAGCCAGACCCGGAACAACTACTTGTAGGTCATACAAATATTTGTTCCATGTGGGAATTGAACCCGTGACACGCACCGCAGCAGTCAATCGCTTAACCACTGCGCCAACCGTGTCTTCAACTGCCCAGCAACTGCCCGTATTGATGTCGGAAAGTTATAAATATGCTGATCGCGCGGTAAACTCTGCTTGCGAGATGCAGGATTTGTGTGGTTTCAGGTCTTTGATGCATAGTTTGCATGTGGCGTTGTAGATTTCGCCACAATGCCAAGAATTATGCACAGTACTCATGCGTTAATAATGACGTATAGAGAAAGAGAGCAGGTCTGGCCCAGTGGTAATGGCAGTGGCTTACGAGTTGGTCATAGGTTTGAACTCAGACAGGCGTTTTACTTTGTGTAAATTATTTCATCACCACTGCTCTCAAAACGGTGAAGGGAAACATCGTGAGGAAACCGGCATGTCCTAGAACCAAAATTTCGAAGACACGAGTGACATCTACCGACTCGCACTGGGCCCGCGTGGTAGATACAGCCCACTAACAGCCCACTCCTTCTCGGAGGCCTGTGTCCCAGCCATGGGGACGTTAAAGGCTGACTGTGCTATGTGCAAGAGGCTCTTATACAGGACTGTAACTTTTTCTGAAGCCTTATGTGCTATTGCTGACACATTACTAACCACTAAAACCATACGAGCAATTATGAATCCTACGTACTTACTAATTAATATAATATTAGAAATGCGAAAGTCACTTTATGTCTTTTCACAATTTAACGGCTGAACGGAATTCGATGAAATTTGACACACAGGTAGACAATGACCTGGGTTAGGATATAGGATCCCGTGCAATAATTTCCGATCTCCACTCGGGCGAAGCCGTGCAAAAGCTAGTAGAACATCATTTTACGATACTACTTAAACCTAGATTTCTATGTCGGTAAATGTAAATTCTGCCTACAAAATCAATATTGTCACAGTACAGTCAAACGTTTTGTCGATCGTCAGCGTGTAATCACAAGTCACGAAATCGAACACAGATTGATTCCGAGTCGCTGGGTCGCGTTGAAGCTTGCCGACAGTGTACACGAGGTACTATTGTAAAATGGAACGTAGATATGTTCTATTTGTATGTAACCAAAGATTTAGATTCACCCCACCGCGTCTATGTCACGTTTTTGTTTCTTTTTGACACCTCTGACAAACACAATTTCGCAGAGATCAACTTGATTGTACGACACTTTTTCGCGAGACTTATTATGGCCAAATAAACGGTATAAATCTTCGTGTTTATCGAATTTTCTAAATTATAAAACTTTTGTCTAGAGTTTATTGCCATGCACCGGGCATTCACACCAGTCAACAAATTAGTATTAGAAAATAAGCAAGAGAGAATAATGAAGTTCGAAAACGCTGACAACATTTTAGTTTTGGTAATCGATGTTACTGTATCCTACCCTATTCTGTCTCGGTATGGTGGGCTACTACAAGTTAGAAATAAGGCGTGAAGTGGCACTGGCAACGTATATTTTCAAAGTTTTAAGAGGTAGTATACAAAACTCAGGTATACTATCAGAAATAGGGTTTAATTTACCGGATAGGTACGTGGCGCGGCGCAAGCCGCAGCTGCTGGTGGTGCCGAGAGCGCGCACTAACCTGCTCTAACGCGCACTCTCAACACGGTGGCGGATGCCATAGTCCTATTCACCTGTACTCTGAGTGATTTCACAAGGGCCACGTACTGTGTAGCATGTAATGTACGAGTATAGTTAAGTATATTTTAAGTTACTTTGTCACATTAGATTTATGATCTGTAATGGCAAAGAAAACATGTGATAAATAAAAAATTAAAAAATGTTTTTACTGGGGCCAACATGACCAAAGATCGCAAAAAAAGAGGTATGGAAGGAAAACGTGGAGATGTTTTCCCAGCGGTGGGACACAACATAATATTCAAACAAAAAAAAAAAAAAAAGGTTCTGTATTTTGGCCGAAATTGAAGCACAGGTATCAAGGTCCGGTAAGGACCAGGCCCGGGTCGACGGCGCGTTGTGTTCCACGCGCGCCTCAAAGAGTGTCAGCAAGTGAAGGGGTCCAATGAGACCATTGCCTGCCGGGGTTGCGGGAAAGTCCGAAAGGGATACCGTGGCCCCCTGGCATTGCACAGGCAAGAGAAGGAACACGGGTGGGTTTTAGTCAGTAAGAGTCTGACACGCCCTCCCGCTCCACCCAGAGCGGGAGGAGTCATTTGATGATTTCCCACTAAAAAAAAAAAAAAAAAAAAGGTATCAAGGTATACAGCTGAATCTACACGATTCTAGTGCCATTTTTCTGCCTGAACGAAATTTAAATTCCTGGAACATTGTCGTCCGTAAATTTTCTCCGGAGTTCAATTTTGTGGAACTGAAAGACACAATATTTGAAAACCGGCTTCGTCGACGTTAAAATGAGAATTCTCCGGGAGATTTTTATGAACTATATAAATCGACCTGTACCAAAAAGTTAAATAAGTTATTTATTTTTTTAATCAAAGAAAGCAGTTTGGTAGGTTCTTTAGTGTCACACGTTTGATACTTATTTAGGGAAGATTGACCTACAAAAGCAAAAATTTGAAAAAAATATTGTCATAATTTAATTGATTTAATTTTTTTAATTGTAATAGGTCTGTATCTATAGTATGTAATTGGAGATTCTATAACCAGCATTTTCATATTTAATTATCTGTGGATTGGCGCGCAATTCAAAATTGAAATTAATTTTATTCGAAAGACGTGTTAATTTAATTTCAAATTCAGTCATTTATTTTTAGATAGTTTTTTGTTTTTGTGACATTGTACGTGGAAATACCGCTGCGCAAACAACACGAAACATTAACGACGTGTACGGGCCTAACACTGCTTGCATAAACATGGTCCATAATTGGTTCAATCGTTTTAAATCTGGATATTTTGAGTTGAAAAACGAGCCTCGCGGTCGGCTGGTAACCATTGTCGACAACGACGAATTGAAGGCGATAGTGGAAGCGAATCCAACTCAATCTACGGCTGAGCTTGCTGCGGGCCTTAGAGTTAGTGTCAAAACAACATTAAAGCACTAGCGTCAAATCGGAAAGATAAAAAAGCTAGATAAGTGGATGCCACACGAACTAAGCGACCAACAGCGAGATTTAGGCGTCGAAGCATGCACAGCACTACTGAATCGGCATAGAAACGATGGAATTCATAATCGAATTGTTACCTGCGATGAAAAGTCGATCCTGTACGACTACTTTAAGCGTTCGTCTCAGTGGGTGGACCCGGGTACAGCACCTAATCAGTGCGCTAAAAAAAAGATTACTCATAGGAAGATGATGGTGACTGTCTGGTGGACCAGTGACCAGACCAGACTTGTACATCACAGCTTCTTACCGAATGGCACAACAGTGACGGCAGATGTTTATTGCCAAGAATTGCAAACAATGATGGAGAAGCTCGTAATTCAACAAACAAGACTAGTCAATCGCTCTTCCCCATTGCTTCTCTACGACAACGCGCGAGCTCACACTTCATGACAGACCATCGCAAAGCTACAAGAGTTACAGCTGGAAGCTTTCCGTCACCCACCGTACTCACCGGACCTTGCCCCAACAGATTTCTACTTTTTTTTAATTTAGACAATTCTTTATGTGGGAAAAATTCAACTCTCGAGAGGCAGTACAAAACGCTTTCGCTGACTCATCGCCTCCCGTCCGGCAGACTTCTACAGTAAAGTGATAAACAAACTGCCATCAAAATGGCAAAATTGTATAGATTTATAGATCATTTGGGCCAGTACTTTGATTAGCTGAAAAAAAAAAATATTATACATACAAATCTCGAATTTCATAGGTAAAGAACTAATATTATTTTAATGAATACCGAATTATAATATCCACTATTGCAACACTGTCAAAGTAGAAATTATTAATTTGGCAACACAAAATAACGGTTATGATGTTATCGTTATTTCTGGGTGGGGCAAAAGTAATTTTAAATGGTAAAATGAAGTGCAGAGCCAGTCGTTGTTTGATTGTAACATAGTACGGTTGTGCGGATAAAAAAGTGTTTTCATTTTACGTAGATATAAGAGAGAAGTAATAAAGTGGGAAGTTCAATAGATTTTTTTAAAAGAATTATACATACAAGTGTTGTTTTATATTATCTGCCTACCCGCCCCAAATAAATATGTATTGTTGTCTATGTAACTGGGCCGAGGTTTCGCCAAACTGATCCTAAAATAGGACTAAACTATTTAGAGATTTAACCATTCTATTTTCAAACCCTCATAATCCCTTAAGTCTTTTGTAACTCCCACAAAGACTTTGGAACCTATTTATAGGTTTAAAGCCTTCGGAATATAACTTGGGTAATAACATGATATTATGAGGTTATACTCGTATTTCATACGTGTAGGTATCTTGAACAATAGGTATGCCAGAAAAGAGAAGATTCGTTTGGACTTGGAATTTAATAAGACCAAAAATAGTTTAGGCAATCTTTTACGTTTAGTTTAGTATTTTTTGTGAACACGGAACCTCTTTTAATACACAAATATCGGTTATAGGTATTCGCCATCTGGAATTTTTCAGTAACAGTCCGGAGTCTGGATTTGTGCCCGGTTGCTGCCATAATACTTATACCTACTAATTGATCAGAAAAGTGCCCAAAATAATTTCCACTATTTCCATTCATATAGGTACTTGACGAAACGCTACCATAAGAATCTTTTCCTCCTCCAATCACAAACAATTTATGACTTTAACTGTCCCAGCACAACCAATATGGCCACATTTTTATCTAGGTATTATAATTTTAACTTTACAGATTATCAACCAATCACGTCGTTTATACGAGCTGGCAAAGCTTATACCAGAGATTGATTGCTTCAAAGTTGATGAAAAAACGTAGATTAAACGAGACTCATCTATCATTTTTATTGAGGCGAATACCTGGCGGGCTTATGGACGAAACTACCTCATTTTTTGTTGAAATTGTTTATGGATAGGTAAAGTTAGAATAAAAAAAGTTTTACTTATGTAATGTTTCTTTATGGCTGTGTTTTTCAAAGATATAGAAAAAACTAAGTAATTTTCTGTGGTTATGTATGTAACTTTATTTCCGCTTTTTTGATAAATATCACTTTTTTTCCTTTTTGTCACTAATTCGGCATAATCTTTCACAGGTAAAACTCATCAACTGTACTGATTACTAAAGTTTTCGAGTGGATTTAGAAAAATCCGTAAGTAAAGTTTTTAAGAAGATTATCAAGAGGAAAAAAACATTAAACATTTCACAAAACTGATATTATTGAAGGATTGCCTGTACCTGATGTAAATGAAACTGAAATTGCAGATTACGGTAAGCCTAATCGTCAATTTCAGATTTATTTTGAAAAAAACAAACAATAACATTTTTTTTAAATTAATATCTAAAATAGTAATTTATTGTTCCTGTTAAAATGTTTTTAGATGAACAGTCATGATATTATGTGTGTAAATGTCAAAAAAATCAGTTAAAGACTTTTTCAGGCTGAAAAAATATTAAAATGTCATTATCTCTTAATTATTTAAAAACACTTAATGACTTTTACCTTTAAACCAACATAATAAATAATACCTGATCGACCGAGCACTAATAAGAGAGAGTAATAATAAAGGACAGTACATATTAATTCCATGCCGCCATGATAGTATGTAGGTACTGACTAATTCCATGCCGCCATGATAGTATGTAGGTACTGACTAATTCCATGCTGCCATGTCATTATTCTGACTAGTGTTCTTGTTCTAATCTTCCCAAATATAAGACCTAGCTAGATCGATTATTTGCCCCCGTAAACCCCTATATTGCAACTTTCATCTAAATTGTTAGAGCCATTTTCGAGAACGTTGTTATAAATATAATATGTATACAGGGTGTAAGGGACAGCCCTCCGCAGACTGATGGGGTGAATTCAGTATATCATACTAAGATGACCGGTACATGAATTTATTTCAGGAACGTTATGGGAATCCAATGAACCTGATTTGTTTTATTAACTTACACGCAATGTATCGCTACCGTGGAAAAACGTACGTAGCGAACGCTGCGAGCTTTCGGACGCCCTCCCCGCCCCCCGCGGTGGTTGAACAGCTGATTTCACGCGTAGTTCGTTAGAGAATTTCAACATCCATTGCTGTTTTTATTTTTTATTTTAGCTGTTTTATTTAAATTAATAGAGTACTGCGTACAGAGAATGTAATTTTACATTTAAATAAAGGAATAGTAACTGAAAACCCGATAAAAAAAAAAAAAACCTGAGTAAATTTTCAGTGGAATATCATTCAAAATAAGGAGAGAATGCACCCCCTTAGTTTGCGGAGGGCTGTCCCTTACACCTGTATGTACAAATATTGCTCGTTTTAATAGTTGATAGTGCTAAACATATAAATCACTGTCATTCAGCATGATATCGATAGTTTTTAGGGTTCTGTAACTAAAGGATGCCAACGGGACCCTTTTACCAAGGCTCCGCTGTCCGTTCGTCCGTCTGTCCGTCTGTCACAGGGATGTATGTTTTGAACCGTAGTAAGTATAGACACTTGAAATTTTCACAGAATAGCCACTATAATACAACAAATAATAAAAACAAAATAAATGTAAAAATGAGTGGTTCCCAATACAAGAAATGCGTTTCTACGACATAAAAAAAAACTCAATGTTAAATATTATAACATTCTACACACGGCCACATGTCAAGCTATACATTTCCAGTATAAGCTAACCTCTCATTGTGCGGAAATCGTATACAAAGCGAGATCAGCATAAACTGGAAATTATAGCTGGATAGCCGTATATACGATAGTACGGAATCCTTCGTGTGAGAGCTCGAATCGCACTTGGCCGCTTTTGTTATAGTCTTTATTATAGGGTCAAAATTTAAATACCAAAATGAAATACTTGCTTCTGCTTAACGTCATTGCCTATTTAACCAAAGCACAGATTTGCACAACCCTTTCATTAGCGTTTAAAGTAGGGTTAGAGAAGAAAATTTTCACTAATAGGTGCAAAAACTACTCAATTTTAAACTGCTGTTTAGTTTCAATCTATCTCGGCAGTTTATGGTGAATTAGTTTATAGTTTGACGGCTTGGCGCAGTGGTTAATCGATTGACTGCTGCACTGCGTGTCGTCGGTTCGATCCCTGCACGGAACAATTATATACAATTATAATAATATTTGTATGACTTACAAGTAGTTGTTCCGGGTCTGGTCGTTTGTGTATGTGAGTTTAAATGTTTGTAAACGGACTCACAATACAGGAGAAATTCCCAGTACGGAGCAACGTTAAAAAAAATAAAAAAATTGTTGAATAGGCTTGTGGCTAAAAAATAACAGCCGCACGGGTCGACCGAAGGTAAAGCTATGCTTGCCGCGGTCGGTTCGTTGATGAGTTACCATCCATTACATATCGCGACCCCTCCATGCTTTGGAAAGCACGTTAGGCCAAGGTGTACCTATACACCCACATTTCGCCAGTTATGTTAAGTCCCATGTAATAGGGGGCGAGCCTATTGCCATCAACCAGGTACAAATCCAGACTCCGGGCTACTACTGAGAAATTCCTAATGAAAAAACCCAATATCACTTTGCTAACCCGGGAATCGAACCCAGGACCTCATGCTCAGCAGTAGCTCTTGCGACCACTAAACACAGTAAGCGTAAATTAAAAACGACCTACCTATTCACTCTAAACGTAATGACACCAAAAATGTATGTAAAAGCAGCTTCCGAAGTACATGCCAATGACTTCAGCTGCCCGCATGTCCTAGGATCAGATACCTCAGTTCGTCTCGTAATCAACCTACATTGTTATCACCCGTATAGCATCGCAGGTCCATAAACTAGTTGGAACTTTCTATTTTAGCCTCGAAACTTTGGTATGGTATTAGTTGGTTTAATACCCAGATGTATGTAGTAGGTTTTTATCTCATCTAATACATTATTATTATATGGAAGTGTCTGTTTATAATGACAAAATAACAGCTATTTACTTAATACATTTATGAAAGTATAACCCCGGTAGCATACCTCCGCCGCGAAACCGTAGCAGCGAAACCGCAGTAGTTAAATTCAATAGACTAGCGTCATTTTCAGTACTCTCATCCGATTCGAGTAGCGGAACATGACGCGAGTGTTTTGAATTTTCGCTGCTAAGATTTCGCAGCGGAGGTGTGCTACTGTGGTAAACGGTAATTAAGTGTAAATGATAACATCAGAATTATTATGCAATTATAAATATTTTGTAAGGTGTCAATTCCACTAAAGAACACTGTCCTTCAAGATACAGGATTTTCCTAGTTTGAAGGGCATGGGTTTTATTCTTTTGTAATAGTCATACCCATCCCATTTAAATAGCATTGATGTTTACCTAGGCTACGTTTTGGTAAAAAAATGATTACTTACTTATAACAAAAAATCAATTTTAAATATTTTTGTCTTTTTCTGTCAGTCTGTCTGACCGTTTGTCTATTTATTCCGGCTAATTTCCGAAATAGCTGAATTGATTTTGACGGGACTTTCACTTGCTGATAGCTGATGTTTTAAGGAGTAACTTAGAGTACTTTTATTTTAGAAAAAGAATTAGGGTTAAAAAAGTCAACTTTTATCCCGGTACTACGTTCCGTGGAATATTTTCCGATATCCACGCGGGCGAAACCGCGGATAGAGAAAACAAATGATGTTAGTTTGTGGTTGCATAGTGGAAGAAAGTGTGTTTTCGTTTGACAAACAACAATGACTTACATGGCTGGGTATACAACTGGTTTCTGAATAAAGAATTTGTGCTTGAAAACTTGACAAACTGTACTTTAGGATTACCTGAAAAAAGAAAGAAAAATATGTTATTTCGGACACGCCAAGGAATTATAACAAAAAAAAAACATTAATACTTGTTAGTATTAATGTTATTTTTTTTTTGTTATCATTAAACAAATCATTAAAACAATAATAAAAAAATAACATTAAACCTAACAAAATAGTGATGACAAAAAAAAAAGAGAAAAGAAGACGTGTACGAGGCGGCTACCGGTCGGACGAGTAAATTCGTGCGAATCTATACTAATAATATTATAAAGAGGAAAGATTTGATTGTTTGTTTGTTTGTATTGAATAGGCTCCGAAACTGCTGGACCTATTTAAAAAATTCTTTTACCATTAGAAAGCTTAGTTTTCAGGGAATAACATAGGCTACTTTTAATCCCGGGAAAAATAACGGGTCCCGCGGGAAAGAACACGGGAGCGAAGCCACGGGCAAAGTGCTAGTCACCAATAAGCCGAATACCCAAGTAATCATACGAATAAATATTTGATGATTCCACTTAGTTTGAGTTAATTATCGGCTACGCAATACCAAGTTACTGAAACCCCTTGGGTTGTTTAACTAGCGACTAACTATTGATTAGATAATCTCAATCTATAGGGAACAGATTAAATCTTGCTTTAATAATAGCACAGTAACAAATTTATATGAATTAAATAATAACTTGTGTTGTCAATCACACGACAAACCAGAAATCTTTATCTAAACATATTATAAACTAAATGCGCCTCGCGGTTTCTCCCGCATAAGTCACGATCCCGTGGGGATATCGGCATAGAAGGTACTCTATGTCGTTTGTCAGGTCATGGTCTACCCATGTGCCAAATTTCATCCAAATCCGTTCAGCCGTTTTAGCGTGAAAGCGTAAAAAACAACACACTGTTGCATTTATAATACCTACTATTAATTAGGATTAAAGTATGTAGGTATATATATATTGTTGGTTTAGGTATTCTGATTTTATTTTGGTTTAATTTTGTTTTTATTGTAATTTTATTTTATTTTGATGTAGGTAATTATAATTTAGTTCTGATTTTAATATTGATTTTTGTTATTGATCGTATATTGGTTGTGATTTTAATGCTACTATACTGTTTGCGGTGTAGCATACTGCGGGTGACAGGTGACAGAAAGGGTAAAATATATTATAATTTACTTGTGTTTACTGATTCTGTATTTTACGACTATGATCCGTACCTACGTACAGATTGTGTAAATAATACGGACTCAGTAATAACTGTAATAAATTAAATAAAACCCTTAGTCCATAGTTTCTAAGTTCTAATACTAATACAATATGGATGTTTTACGAATTAAATAATTGAATCGAATATATATTATATTTTTACCCATACTTATACCCGAGAGATATTTTTAGCATGAGAAGCCAAGTCGGAGGCCCATGGCAATAAATCTCTGACACCAGGTTAGTCACAAACCACACGAAAATCAAAGAAAGAATATATTATAGTCGCTTTTCGTAACTGTCTGTGTGACAGCGTTGTTCTCCTAAACTGTACAATGATATTCACTATCATTTAGTTAGAGAATTTATTCCGGAAGATTTATTTGTGTAGCACATTAATATATTACTTAGCTTAAGCATAGAAATCTTGATGATTTGACATGTCACCAAAACTGTACATACACGTACGTGCGTAGGTATGTATGGGGATTAGCTTGTATTCAAATTAACTAGCAATCCTCCGTGAGGTTGTCAGTAACACCAAGGTGTTGCTAGCCTGAGTAAAGGAGCTGGCGTGGATCGAATAATCGATTTTCCCACACGTACAGAAAATACGCGCATTACTGTACTGTAAGCTGTACTTTAGTACGGAGTGGGGCGCGTCGTCGTAGATTGCACTATCTATACTAACTAACTAGCAATCAATGAAAAGAACAACTTGCCAACTCTAAGCTGCAATGGTTCTTTTTTTAAAAGGCCCTATCAGACATGGCTCTGCATGGTTAGACTCACATATTATCTTAATAATATCATATTTGGACTTTAAAAGAGAATATCCTCTGAGTTTGTTTCGGCATTTCTTCTCCGGGATTAGCCAGCTAGGAAATGCGCCATGTAGTTTTGAATAAAATATTGATTAGCATAATCAGCCTTTAAGCTTCGTGCAGACTAGCGCGACGCGACACCGGCTATTGTTATACCGTGAAGTTTTCTTGGAAATTGTATTGTTCGAGTCACGTCGCGCCGTCGCGTCGCGCTGGTCTGCACGAGCCTTTAATGTTTCCACTGCTGGCAGGTCTCCCCTATTCGAGAGAGAGTGGGCTGTAATCTACCACGCGGGTCCACTGCGGGTTGGTAGATGTTCGAATTTTTGTTCTAGGACATGCCGGTTTCTTCACCGTTTTGAGAGCAGTGGTGATGAAATTATTTATTTACATACAGTAAAACACCTGCCTAGGTTTGAAACCACGACCTGATTTTGTAATTCGTTATTACTGGGCCACCAGTGCTCTCTTTCTCTATGGGTCATTATTTACACACGAGTACTGTGCATAAACGTAAACAGATGTACGAACGTAAACGAGGCAAAAGGAGTATGTAAGGATCGTAGCAGGTGGCATTCTGTAGTTTCTGCTTCCCCATGGGAAGCAGGCGTGAGTTTATGTAAGTACCGATGTAGGTGCTGGCAATGCAGACAAATGGCAACGATAATCACATTACAATTGTAAATATTGATTAATGTGTCATTAAGTATCTACTTAAATAAATAAACATAATTTCAAATCATTTCATTTCAAACCCAGGTGTACGCACTGACGTGTACGATCCATAAACAATGTAGAAATATACCAGTTTCTATTATAACCTCTACTCGGCTCTCGTTTCGCTACCCAGAGCCATTACTGCGCAGTTTACATATAGAACAAGCTTGTTTTCAACCCGCAATGGTCTGTTTATTTAAATTTCAAACGAAATTAACATTTATTTATTTTCATAGCTAATTTTGGTCGATGAAAGCAGAACTCTGATTGAATCAGATGTTCCGTTCCCACGCAAATTGTAATTTTGAGGGATTTTAAATGTTTACCACTTGAGGATTCATGGAAAATGTATATAACTGTCGGTTTGTATATATGAAGAATCCAGTATATCATAATAATAATATATTCAAGAATTAATATGTTCAAGAATTTCAATAAACTCGTCAGAAAAGACGTTTATCTGTGATAATTTCATGATGTGAGGAGCAAATTTGTAACGCATGATTTTGCACGATCGTGAGAATAATCAATGAAGAAGTAATTATGCATGTCGTATACAATGATATTGACCTAGTCTTGTCTCAGAGATTTGCCTTGCTATTAATCCATATTTCTGCCTAGGCTTTTCCCAAATATGTTGGGGTCGGCTTCCAGTCTAACCGGATGCAGCTGAATACCAGTATTTTATCTGACTTCCACAACTTAGTTACTGTGTACCCTTTGGTAAGATTCGTTGCCAGACTTTCAAGCTTCTGACATGACTACCCGTAACGACTGTCAGAGTTCTATGAATGATAGCTGGGGACAAACCCGACTACGGACTGCTTTTGAGAAATTCCATTTTGTAGAAAAACTTCCATAAACATTTTGCCGAGCTCGGGGGCCAAACCCAGGATCTCGTACTCACTAGCAATCACTAGACCAAAAAGCAGTCAATTGTAGTACTTCCTACAATAATTTCTAACTCCCAAATATTTGCTGTTAGTCGCGTTTTTTCTCGCTTTTCTTCACAAGAGAAATACTTCTTTTGTTTTACAATCATTGTTTTGTATACCTACAGTCTTTGATCGCTTTGATCCGTATGAAAGCAAAGAATTTCACGCGAAACTGCTCAGGACAAGAACCTTGTTATGTAGGTACTAAGTTGACATTTAATGGCTATAGAAAATGTTTTTGTAGTGACTTAACAACTTGTGAATGCCAAAATGTTGTGGTTGAACCTTGTTGAACTAGAGTTTAACAACCCCATTTAATAATCACTCATGTTTACATGACATTATAGCCTAACTTATTATCTGGTGTGACCGTTGGACTGCCAAGTCATAGGTCTCGAAAAGGCCTCTGACTTTTCGAATTCATGTGCGTATTGTACAATCACTTGCTTCAAAAACGGTGAAGGAAAACATCATGTGGAAACCGGCCATGCCTGAGAGATATTTCTCGACGACATGTGAAGCCAAGTCAGAGGCCCATGGGCGGCTTTAAAACTCTGACACCAGGATAGTCCATAACCAAAAAAAAAAGAAAGCAAATTACATTATTATTAGTTTTTTGAAAATTTTACAAAACAAACGACTTGTGGTCTACATTACCAATCGATTACCTAGGCTTTTCCCAACTATGTTGGGGTCGGCTTCCATTCTAACTAGATGCAGTTGAATACCAGTATTTTACATGGAGCGACTGCCTATCTGACCTCTACAACCTAGTTGCTTGGTAACACGATAGCCTTTGGTAAGACTGGTTGCCAGATGGTTAGGTTAACGCGCTTTGTGAGGCACGGAGACTCGATATGTGATGGTCATCCATCCAATAACCGTTGGCAAGCGTAGTTTTTCCTTCGATCGACCCTTGTGGCTGTTATCGTTTAGCCACGAGCACCTCCGATGTACGCCGTTATTATTAGACGAATATGCAAGCATGTAGGTATTGTTTAGGTATTGAAATATGGTGCTGGAGGAAAATGCTTGGAGTGTCGTGGACAGAATTTTGCACCAACAAAATTGTAGCGGTTATACCGCCACATACGAACTACGCATCAAAGGCATGACGTTACACAAATGCTGCATCGTGCAATTAGAATTTACCGTGCTAACGATATATAGAAGACTATCCGACATCAACACCCGGGCAGTTGCCCGCCAGACACAACACCCGTCTGTTCGGAGGGATCCTTCCTTTTCTATGGTGGATGAGTGAACTTTACACCCTGTTCCTCATGCCACTAGTAACTATACTCCAAGAACTCGGCATCAAGCAGCAGTCTATCGGTCAAAGTACAGGCTCGAATACTCAATTTTTATGGGCATGTGTCACGATGGAGAAGCGATTCCATAGAACATCTTGTAGTGCAGGGAAAGGTCAAAGGAACAAGAGCACATACCATATCACCCATGCGATGGACCGACCAGATTAAATTGTGAAAAAGTAGTGGACGGCCCATTACACAAATGCAGATACGTTACAGCCGATAGAGAAGGATGGCGTCGCATCGTGAGGCAAATCACGGTTGTCCGAAATCTCACTGCAACACCACGACCGCTCTGTCAAGAGTGCACCGACAGAGAAGAAGAAGAGGTATTGTTTGTTGTAAGACAAGCCGATTAGACACTAACCAAATTTAAGCTTACTTATCCACGCTGTCGTAGGGATAAGCTTTGTATATCATCTTGCAAACTTAGGACGGTTATTCAGTCAGTTTTCAATCTCTTCAGGCATTCGTAATACTTTTGGAGAAGATTACTTATTTTATTCCTTACATTTTAGGAAAGCTTACAGACTAATGGCATTATAATAATAGAATATATACTTAAATTGCTAATAACAAGCTTAGCTTCCACAGATAAAATTACATTACTTTACATCACAATAAGTTGTGGATTACAGTTTTGTGATTACATTAGGGTTCGACAAAAAAAACTCTTGACTTGGAAGTCATGCATTTTTCTAAGGCATGTATTTAACGCGGCAAATAATTAATCTGAATTTGGGATTAAAGCCGGTAACAAATATAATAGGTTGGCAGCTACAGCGAAAGATAATTTTCGTAGAAATTAGCAAAGTAATAATCAGTTGTTAGCTTTGTTTTAATTTAAACCGGCATCTAGTTTTGGTAACTGAATTTATTGTTAAACGAACACTTGACACTGGACACACAACGTTGTGTGGTCACAGTTCTAACCTAACGTAACCTACTTTTCAGCCATTTTCATTTACTACTTAATTTTTAGCCAAGGGGTTAAGCCGGCTACCGATTAAAGAAAGTAACGTTAGACTCTCCTCAAAAGTGATTTTTATATGGAAGCCTATAGTTGCCTACAATACAATGTTTGTTATCCCACTCTTAATATTAGTCGCCATGTCATTATGTATAGTACCTCGCCTATGATTTCAATTGGCCCTGTTTAATATGTTCGCTACCTTAAAGTAGCAGCCATTATTTCGTTTTTATTATTCCTTGCATTTTGAAGCTCATCTAATATAATTATTGCTAAAATATTTAATCGCTGCCAACTTATTTTTTTAGTAGAAAATAGTGTGTCGCCCTTTAATTTGTTAGTCGCCTGGAAAATAATTAGCCTTTTTCTAACATTAGGAAAATATTGGCTGACTTTGCCTTATTTAGGAATGTACAGCGTGGAAAACGTTAGTGCCTATAATATAGGTACTATGTGGGAAAGCTAACTAAAATAACTTTATAAATGCGAAAGTGAAATTTTTTGTTTATTTGTTTATTTCTAAACGACACTCACCATCTCTAAACGATGGTGAAAACCTCATCAACCAAATCTGTTGCGTGGTTTAGAAGAACAACGCAGACATACAGACAAGCGCGAAAAGCGGCTTTAATTTATAATATGTATATAGATTTGAATGATTTTTAGTTTGTATACCGGGAACGTCATTAGTTAGATTTCGAAATTTAATTAACTATCGTACTGAGGTTTCCACCCTGTATAAAAAATAATACAAATAGTCCCAAAGCGCCTACAAAAAGAATAAATATCTGTATTTCTAGAATAAAAAGTGATAAATGCAAGTGTTAAATTAGACTTATAACAAGGGTAAAGTAACACGTACCCTAGAGGGTTACCTGTCTGTTTATGTTTCGGTCTATCGATTCTGTCATAGTTACCTACTGGCGATGGGATCTATCCCTTGGGGAAAATATATGGGATATGCGGGACATGAATACAATTTATTTATTAGACCCAAAAGTTTTACCTTGTTTTATTTTTATTTGTTATGACCGAAGGTCGTTGCATTTGCATGACAGTGTTATGGCACCAAAATGATTTTTAGTTTTTTTTCTAACATATTCCAGTTACTGTGTTATTTTACTAATACTAAATAATTGTCTTTGCTTCACTAGCATGTAAGTTCAGGTTATACAAACATTTCCATATAAAACACACATATATCGAGGAAAACCAGCATCCAGATCCAGACCCATCATTTCTCGTAGCACTGAATCATTAACAACAGTAAGACCATTATTTTCTTAATTAGTAATCTAATTTTGTGTTTTATTGTTTACATATAAGATTTATATGTCAAGATAAAACCGAAATAGGTACAGAAGAATTAAAAAATACCACCATTAATATTAAAATACATAAATAAAAAGGTAAAAAAATATTATTCTTGCCATTTGTGTATATGATAACTTACAAAAACATTCTATCCTTTATCAACAAAAAGAATTTGGTGTGATGTAATGTGCATTCGCTCGATTGATCTAAGAAAACCTTTATAACAAAACAGGCATCGAAACCTCTTTCGAATTCGACTGTCTTCTCTTCCAATAAAATATTTAATAAGTGACAACCTCACTCAACGCGTCCGTTCTCCTATGGAACTTGTACCACCGCCACACCAGCAGTAAAGCTAGCAAGTAAAAACGAGTTGGCGAGCAATGAACGATTAGTGCGCGACTGCAACGAGTGATATCTTTCTGGTATGCTTATATACCAAGCGCAAGTCGCTGAGCGAGTATACTCTCTTTGATAGCACTTGAGTCAAAGGAGTACTCGCTGGCGGTGTTTACAGTCAGCGATCAACTATTAATATAGCGGAGAGGGTAGATATCTCTTCGTTATTATCTGGCATAATTTAACTATACTGTGGGCGTACTGTGGGTAGTGTTGGTTATTGCGCAATTGAAAACCGTTTGCAGTTTATATCAAATTGTAATTTATATTACTATCAAACTAATCACACTGGCAATTCAGACACTGTAGGTACACAACACAACTATACGGACCCCGCGACAGTTTTTAAACGTGTTCACAGCTCGACAGCCACGTTTCGGGAGGTTCCTGTTTCGGATAAGGCGGGAGGAAACGCCCGGGTGTCATCACTGCGTGGATTGCCCGGAGGACACGATGGAGCATATACGGTGGAGGTCTGCCCGGCTTGAGCAGAGCACCGCCGTGTCCTCGTGGAGGCGATCGGTCCAGCCCTGGTCCAGGCCATGGTACGGAGCGAGAGGGCATGGGAGGCCGTCACCTCCTTCTGCGAAGTAGTAATGCTTGCAAAGGAGGAGGCGGGACGAGTGAGGGAGAGGCAAAATTCGCGACCTCACGGCTCTCACCGCTGCAGGAGGAGACGCCCTGGGCGTCGCAGACCAATTCCCAGCCACCGTAGGCGCGGGCTTGCGGACGGTGAGCAATGGGTAGCTCGCCGTCCGGTAAGGACCAGGCCCGGGTCGACGGCGCGTTGTGTTCTACGCGCGCCTCAAAGAGATGTCAGCGGGTGAAGAGGTCCGATGGGATCGATGCAGGAAAGTCCGAAAGGGATACCGTGGCCCCTGGCAACGTAAAGGCAACCAAAAGAACATGACCAACTCTGCTACTGCCCGGTCGAGCGTTATGTCGTTAACTCTGTCGAACGCCACTAGGCAGCGCTGGCGCTCGGATTAGTTAGTTATACATTGGACAGCAAATAAACCGGGCCAGCCCGCTACCTTGGAACTCTGATTCGATTTTCTCAAAAACTATAAAATTTACAACTATAAAAGTTATACCTACAGAAAGTACGTTTCATGATGATTAAAAGGAAAGTCATTGGGATTAATCAATTTATTACGTGTTTATTAATGATTTTACAAAGAACAGTCGTTTGAAATTTAAAAAAAAATTAAAGCCCGCAACAAAAAAAAAAAGTATGATTTGTATCTTTCACTTACATCTTTTGTAAGTTTCTTGAGCGAGATAATCTTTGATAGCTAGTCGCATCCTTGTCGGCATGGCTGCAGTGGGACAGGTGCCTTACTTTCATTGGCAACAAATTGTCGCGCCCGTGGTACTGAAAGCTTACAAAAGGGACCCACATTTGCCTAATTTATTCCCTTGTGCCGTACAATGGTCGGTGTCCTTGCCCTTTCGAGATAGAACGGATGGTAAGGTACACACGAAGACATACATATATCAAGCTATACCTTTCCGGTATAAACTAACCTCGTATTATATAAGCTTTCCGTATAATGAAAGGTCTGTATTAACTGGAAATGTATTTCTTGATGTATCGTCGTGTGTACGAAAATAGTATCGATCAAATTGTACCCCTTGATTGTAATCGGTCTGGTTTTAAGTACAGACGTATTATGTAATAATCTCACGGAGACTGAGGTAAAGTGAGTTTGAAGAGAACTCACTTTCCATTTGATGCTTGGGATTTAAACGCGCACTTCAAGATACCCATTGTTCCAGATGCACATGTAGCGGTTACACCGCCACATACGAACTACGCATCAAAGACATGACGTCACACAAATCTTGCATCGCGCAATTAGAGTTTACCGCGCGAACAACATATACACTATCCGACATCAACAGTCGGGCAGTCGGCCCGCCAGACACAACACCCGTCTGGTCGGAGGATCCTCCCTTTTCTATGGTGGATGAGTGAACTTTACACCCTGTTCCTCATACTACTAAACACACATGAATTTAATATCATCATATTCTATTCTAAAGGTCTTAACTTATAAATAGGTTAGACCCAAAGTCTGTATGGAAGTTACAAAAGGCCTAAGGGATTATGAGGACTGACGGGTTGAAAATAGTATGGCTAAATCTTTAAATTGGTTAGTCCTATTTTAGGATAAGTTTGGTGGGGAAGTGTTATTGGGTTTTTCCATCTGGAATTTTTCAGTAGCAGCCCGGAGTCTGGATTTGTGCCCGGTTGAAGTTACAAAATCCAAAAGTCATTTATTCAAACTAGGCTGAGAATCAGCACTTTTAGAACGTCAAAATTACATAAGACAGTCCCCCAAAACGCCCGCCCTTCACCACTTGCTATTGCTTTAAGTGGCGCAATAAACTCCCCAGCAGCACAGCTGAGAGTTACATAGACAGCAATACCTATTTATTTAGGGTGGGTAGGCAGACAGCCATAACTGCTGGCACGTGTTATAATTTTTTTTTACCACCTTGGACCAATACCAGCCGGTCTATTAAGTAAAAAATGTGCCCAGGGCCACGACGCCGTTGCCATGCCAACACCGCGCCTTTAAACTGTGTATATGCAACGATGCCAGCCCGCTGCCGCGCCGCCGCCGCGGAAACGCAAGTGGAGACGGTGCGGCGACGGCGTGGCGGCGGTGCTTCAGCGTTCAGTCGAAATGGTTACGCGAAGCGGCGTCTGCGTGGCTGCAGTGCCGTCTACACGTGCCCGTAGGTGAGCTATTGACAGCTCACTTAACCTAAGTTTTCTCGGCGAGATTGGTATTAAGATTTCCTTAGAAATTATATAGGTGTTATCGCGGTCAGGCATATCTAACAACTTAGAATAGAAAATCCCGTGCACACGATGACGACATCCAGTTTACCGCCCTTTTTTTGCAGGTAAGTGTTACGCGACCGGGTGCTGCAAGCAGGACCAGTCGTTACGGTGTTCAGATATGTATGTCCGCGATAGTACATAAGTACGATAAACGTCATTTTCTCTCTAGGGTAGGCAGAAACTTCAGAACGCCACATGCTACGATCCTTCTCTCTTTATTTCATTCACGTGAAAACGTTTTGTTTGGAAATGAGATGATAATTCAAACTCAAACTCAAAGCATTTTTTTCAATTAAACCATTTACAGGCACTTTTGAACTGTCAAAAAGTCGGTCAGTCAGAAATATGAAGCTAGTTGCCCATTCCAAAGCGTAATAGGTACCTATGGAAAAGAACGGGCAAGAAACTCCACGGACACTCTTTTAAATAAAAAACAAAATGATCAGTCCCAACTGACGGCGCCCGTTCACGAACATGGCGCATGGATCTCAACCATTTTGAAGGGAGCTAAATGATCCAACACACGCGCCACCATCAGCGAGACATCTGAGTGAGCATGACATACTCTCAGCCGCCAGGGCACATTCAAGTCAATGAATAACATATTACCCGGTAAATTGTAGCTCTTTAGTACATAACACTCACACCTGTGCTATGCAATTATACAATAATGGAAATGAGATAACAAGTTAATTAATCACAGTTACCAATGTTTTGGAATTAATTAGTGTGGGACATTATTAGGCTTGCGTTTGACCACTATGACCACTAACTCAACCGATGTAAACCAATGATACTCGTAGTTAATTGTATTGGTTTAATTAAAATACCTACATGTTCATTTAGTACCAACTCATTTTGTTTTTTCATTTAACTTCAGTAACCTAAAATTTTCATTTATCGTATTTTTTTTTTTGTTTTTTTTTTTTTGTTTTTATTTTTTTAAAACGTTGCCCCACACTAGGATTTTCTCCTGTATCGTGGGTGCATTTACAAACATTTAAACTCACATGCACAAACAGCCAGACCCGGAACAACTACTTGTAGGTCATACAAATATTTGTTCCGTGCGGGAATCGAACCTGCGACACGCAGTGCAGCAGTCAATTGCTTAACCACTGCGCCAACCGCCGTCGCGTATTTGATGCTGTAGTAAACTTTTGTATGATAAGATCGTACTCAATAGGATTGAGATGGGTCTACATGAAACAACGCACATTCCGAAAGAAACATTAAAAATTTAAGAGAAAAAAAAAAGAAAGAAAATCGAAGGAAAAAAATGCGCGTGCGCTTCTATGCGTACACGTGATAGAAGTGAAACTTAAAAAAAAAGATTATGTGAGATTTAGTCTGAGAGACACAGAGACCTTTATCTTTCCTCTTTCTCTCATGTAACGAAATATGCCTAGCATGACACGTCCTTATTTCAATCTCAATTCTCAAATCGCTGCCTTGAAGCTGCCTGCTTTGGTAAAAAAGAAGAAATCACTTTCCAAATTCAAAATAGCACTAATTTAAAATTCGAATCCCAATCCCAAATTGACACGTCACCAAGACACGGGTAGTCCTTTGTTATTATTATACGTAGTATCCCTATGTAGTCTGTGTTATTATTGCTCTTGTTCGCACTACCCTCCAAGGGGACGGATAATTTATTCACTTCGGAAATTCACTAATTGACGAAACCACAGACTTTGGTGTCCTTCAAATGATCTTGACTAAATTATTTTGGTAGAATCCAACGGTACTTGTGGCTGTATGTTACTTGACATTATGTACAAGCTTGGTGGAAGGTACACGGCTACACATCAAGCTATACATTTCCAGTATAAGCTGACCTCGCATTGTACGGAAATTCTGTACAATGCGAGGTCAGCTTCTACTGGAAATGTATAGCTTGTTGTTTAGCCGTGTGTACAATCTAATACTTAGCCAAAACCGAATGATTTTCAGGTAGGACTGGAATTATTTCTAAAATATAAAAGGTCTAGTGATCGCAAGCGCTACTGCTGAGCATGCGGTCCTGGGTTCGATTTCCGGGTCGAGCAAAGTGTAATTAGGTTTCCATCTGGGATTTTTCAGTAGCATGGAGAAATGGATTTGTGCCCAGTTGGTGAGAATAGACTTGCCCCATATTACATGGGACTTAAACATAACTGGCGAAATGTGAGTAAACTATAGGTACACGTCTGCCTAACTCTTCATGGAATACAGGCGTGATGTTTATGTTAGGAAGGTACATAGACATAGTCAAAGAAGATACGAGCTAGATTTTTGAAGTAATCATAGTAATATTTGTGTTGGTTAACTTCTGTGTAAATCGTTTGCTTAGCAAGGAATCGAATCCACAAGAGACAAGTTTATTGTAGCAATATATAACTAGGTTGGGTATTTGCATCTGGAATTTGTCAGTGGTTTTGGTGTCTTGGAGTCTGAATTTGTGCCTGGTTGATGGCAATAGGCTAGCCCCCTATTACATGGGACTTAAATATAACTGGCGAAATCAGGGTGTACAATAGGTAACACCTCTGCCTAACCCTTTGGGAAATACAGGCGTGATGTTATGTTAAGAATAAAAAAAATTATTTGCTCAAACATGTGTATACATACAGGGTTAAAATAATACATGCATGCAAGATCCGTGCAAATATCTTAGGTACAATTATTATTATTGAATTAATTATTTTTAAATATTACACCTTAAATACATTAAATATGTATCAGTCACAGCTAAACTATTTTTTATATTCAATAATTTACACTATCAATTATTTATTTTCCTTGTCCAATATTACAAATTACAATTTATCACAATGAAGATTTACATTACTTTATTAGGCATTTAATTATTATCAGGCATGACCATAATTACTACAGTGTTAGTTATATGAATAGAATCCAATCTCGCAGTTCTCGCACCAATCAATATTGAATATAACCTACACAGTGTTGTGGCTCCACTCATAATTGGTGGTTGTATACTGACATATCTACGCTATAGACACAATTAGCCTATAGTGTCCTACGCGGGCCCAGTGCGGATTGGTAGATGTCACATGTCTAAGAATTTTTGGTTCTAGGACATGCGGGTTTCCTCACGATGTTTTCCTTCACCGTTTTGAGAGCAGTGGTGATGAGATTGTGGCGGCATCTAAAAGACCTGACGTCACACAACATTCTGACGTCACACAAATCCTGCATCTCGCAATTAGAGTTCACCGTGCGATCGACGTATATCTAGAAGCTCCCGACTTCAACTATTGGGCAGTTGCCCGCCAGACACAACACCCGTCTGGTTGGAGTATCCTCCCTTTTTCTAAAGAGGATGAGTGGACTTTACACCCTGTTCCTCATGCCTCTAAAAGATTATTAACACATAGTAAAGTGCCTACCTGGGTTCGAACCCACCCAATAACACTTTACCCGACCTGGGAATTGAACCCAGGGCATCATGCTCTTCAGTAGCGCTTGCGACCACTAAACCAACGAGGTAGATTTTAACATTTTAAGTAATATAACTGAAAACAAGAAAAGGCTAAAACTCAAAACAAAAAAAAATGTTGAAAGAAAATTTGGTTATTCTGCCCAAATAAGATGCAGGTTATAAATAAATCTAAAAAGCCTCGTATTTAACAATAAGAGAAATTTGAAAAAGTTTTACAATATTACTATTTTCAAGACTCAAATGGCAATAAACAGCATTTCTACCCGTCCAATCACAATCTCCTAGTAGATCACAAATCAGTACAGTGCTGACTAGCTGACTAGCTACAAAGCGCTGTCCTCGCCCGATTTACTCGCTCCAGTGGCTCGCCGGTCGACGGACGCGCTCGACCGGAACGCTGCTAAGGGCGAGTATATCAGAAAAATATGGAACGACTGCCTTGAATTTGAATTTTCAACGACGACGTTCTTTTTTTGTATTTTTTTTTTGTTTGATATCTTTGCTGTGCATCTGGATAGTAGAAATATAGTGAAAAATAAGGCAGTTTAGTAGAAATTTGTGCCTCGAGAAGATAAACTGAACAGTAGATTACACAATCTGGCTATAACTTTCCCACTACTGGGACACAGGCCTCCTCTCGATGAGAGGGAGTGGGCCATAATCCACAACGCGGGCCCAGTGCGGGTTGGTAGACGTCACATGTCTTCGTATTTTGGGTTCTAGGACTTGCCAGTTTCCTCACGATGTTTTCACCATTTTGAGAGCAGTGGTGATGAAATTATTTAAAAAGTAGGTTCGTTCTACTCGTAAATCGCAGTCGCAGCCGTTGCCAATGCATCTAGAAGGGTAGATTATCCATCATAAGAGATAAACAGCCGAAGTTGTGCTTCCTCAACAGGATATTCTCGAGAAAATATGGCCATTATAACTCATTCCTCGTTTTGGCACGACCTGATAGACCTGGTTCATGTCATGGTAACAATATTATCCAGTCAGAAAGGTGGTAGTGAGGGTGACTGTAGCGGGTGCGCCGGCGCTCATTTATAAGATATCGCCACTTGCGAAAGGTTGTTTGAATGCTCCTGAAACATTGATTGGTGTTCTTTCTAGAAATTTTGGGTAGGTTAATAATCGCAGTATGTTGGAATTAGTATATTATAACAATCATATCATACATACATACATATATATCATACATAAAAACCCTCTACTGACTATGCCCCATCTGTCAGTGTCCCAATTGTCCATTCATCCTTGACAATCTAGATAACGCCTCCGACGCCGCAATAAACGTGAAAAGTAGTTATAAATAACTACGGGGGCCAAACAATTTAAGAAACATAGACGTACCTTCGAAACGAAAAAGAAAGAGTGAATTAACTCACAAGAAAGATGCTTTTGCTCATCCTAATCTGAATATAATAAGATGTTGTTGCATTTTCTTTTCAACCGACTTCAAAAAGGAGGAGGCTCTCAATTCGGTTGTTTTTTTTTTTTTTTTTTTTGTATGTTTTTACGCGATTACTCCGCCAATTATATTGATTTTGATAATTCTTTTTTTATTTGGTAGGGCATACTTCAGAAGTGGTCCCATATAAATTTGGTCAAGATTTGATGAGGGGTTTTTGAGTTAGCTTCAATAATACGTATTTTTCCCATCTAGTATATGTGGACGATATTCTAATAGTTCCAGCTGTCACTGTAATTTACATAGCAGGTAATGGGTATTCAAATTTTTGTGGAGGTTTTGTGTAGTTACCACAACTTAAAAGTGAAAAATAAAAACTTTTTCACAAAAAATTAAACCGACTTCCAAAAAAAACACTACGAAGTGAAAAATAACTTTGATTTCGGAAGTCGGTGGCAAAAAAACGAAAATAAAACCCCAAAGACACCGACTTCCGAAATCAAAGTTATTTTTCACTTTGTAGTGTTTTTTTTTGGAAGTCGGTTTTATTTTTTGTGAAAAAGTTTTTATCACTTTACCTGCATTAAGAGCGTTTATCCAAAAACTTGGCAAAGTCGCAAATAACTGTCAAAAATTTACCTGTTTTGATTAATTTGACAATATTACTATATGGAAATAAGAAATGTGGCTGACATAAGAGGAAGTCTGAAAGTGGCACCGGTGACCGAAAAGTTGTGCGGAAATCGGTTGTCATGGTATGGGCATGTGATGCGGAGGAATGAGGAAAATGTCGTGAGAAAAATTTTGAGTATGAATATCGATGACTATAAGAGTAGCAGAAGACCAAATAAACGATGGATGGACTGTGTGAAAGATGATTTGGCTAGAAAGGGAGTGACTACCGAGATGACGACTGATAGAGAAGTGTGGAAGAAAGGGACATGTTGCGCCGACCGCAAATAAATTTTGTATGGGCAGTTTGGTATAATGATGATGACTCATAACCATGTAGGTGGTCCTGCGCCTGATCTGTCTCCGGTCACGCCATGGCAGTGCAATGTTAAGATGAATATTTTTGTATGTATACCAAATATAGATAATGCCATTCACGAAGACGCGTCCCAATCTTCTTCCGATTAGGTACTGTACTGTAAGCGTGGCGTGTAAGAGCGTCTTTGGGATGGCACTATCTAATACGTCTGTATAAATTGTTCGACTGTCCTATCGAAGAACTTCATATCGAAGCAATATGAAAACAAAATCCCGTGTGCACGATGACCACATGTATTACCGCCCGGTTCTATAGCGGCCGAGCGCTGCAAGCAGAAATAACCTTTACAGTGTATAAATATGAACTTCTTCGATGGTACATATATACAAAGACATGGTATCTCTATTGTATAAACAAGCGCACAGCTCCGTTCGGTGTGTGTTAATCAAAAGACAACACTGGATAGAACCGTTTGCTGTTCCAAGCAAAAGACGTTTCATTCAATACAATTGTTTTTTTATAGAGGAAGAAACTGTTAAAGTACAAATTGTACATTTAAATGGGGGTTTTATTGCTACAGCAAAATACGTTTTGAAAAGATAGTGATGTCGATTTTTTTTTTTTTTTTACTCCTACAAAGAAGGCACGAGCATTGATCACCACACTTGCTCAGGACGGGTTGGCAATTTCAGACTTATATACTAATCTTTTTTTTTTTTGGTTGGGAAATTATCAAATATCTTCTCCGTACGTGGAGGGCGTATCAGACTCTTACTGACTAAAAACCCACCCGTGTTCCTTCAGTTGCTTACGTTGCCACGTTATCCCTTTCGGACTTTCCTGAGACCCCGGCAGACATCGGTCCTAGCGGACCCCGTCAGTGCTGACATCTCTTTGAGGCGCGCGTGGAACACAACGCACCGTCAACCCGGGAATGGTCCTTATCGTACGGCGAGCTACCCATTGCTCACCGTCTGTAAGCCCGCGCCTAAGGTGGCTGGGAATAGACCTGCGATTCCCGACGCCTAGAGCGTCTCCTGCGACGGCTAGGGGTGTGAGGCCGCCAAATTTGCCTCTCCCTCATGCGTTCCGCTTCCTCCTTCGCGAGCATTACTGCTTCGCAGAAGGAGGTGACGGCCTCTCATGCCCTCTCGCTCCGTACCATGGCCTAGACCAGGGCCAGGTCAAAATAGGTGTACAAATATATTTGTTTTTTTTTAGTAATAAGTCTGATTCTATGCAATACAAAGTCACGTTCGAGTAATTAATGTCAATTAAATGTATTATTAGTAAATAATTAATCACTTATAATTTTATTTTTACATGCATGTCAATGCTAAATTATATTAATGGGCTAGTAATGTCATATTTTATCATATTGTAAATAATGTCAATTAAATGTTTATTGTTAATAAATAATTAATCTATTATAATTTATTTTTAAACGCATGTCAAATGTAAAAATGTAACTTATTATTAAAGGGCTGGTAATGTCATATTTTATCATTTAAAAATAGATTAATAAGTCTTATCTATTAGAAATAAATACTATTTACTTTTGAATTGGCGGACATTATCTTCACTCCTTATACATTTTGGTAATTTATTATAGACATTTGGAGCCAATACAAAAGTCCAGGTTTCCTTACGATGTTTTCCTTCACCGATGTTAGTTATGGCTAGGCTAAGCTAAAATGTTCATCCGACGATATAATCCCTACGCTTCGAAATTAGATGTTATTTGACACGCTTGTGATCGTTTCATAAAATGCTACGCACAAGACTATTAGATGCACCATAAAAGTTTAAAATTGGAACAAAGTTGTAATGCCCATAAACCAATTACCAGCGACATAAACATTTAAATTGTTTTCTCGTCTTTTACTCAGACGTCTAGGTATACATTGTCAACTCAATCTTTAATTAATCGTATAATGTTTTATCCTCAATAGTCTCAGACGGCGTGTCGCCTTGCGCTTGAACGTGTGACGATTACGAAGGACTCATTCATGGGCACAGTATAATGAAGTAACAGTATTATATCTCGGCAGTGACCTTGAAATAATTAACTACGGCCGCTCAGTAGATAACCATTCCGGATCCGTGCGTAATTGCCATGCACGCGATACTGCGTACTGATATACACTGAGATTTCGAAGCGCGTCGTTTTGATCTTTTTCTATGAAGATATAATATTGTTACTTATTTATACTGTGTCATGGACGACAGTTATATTTGTACCAATATTTTGTAACCATATTTTGATTTAAAACAGTGCCCGTTCTTCTCCATTTGTACCTACTACGCTTTGGAATGGGCAACTAGCTTCATCTTTCTGACTGACCGACTTCTTGACAGTTGAAAAGTGCCTGTAATTGGTTTATTTTAAATAAATGAGTTTGTAATTAGTTATGTAACAAAATTATTGTCTTATAATCAACTATCTACTACTATTATTGATTTAAGATTATTTTCATTTTATTATTTTGTTATTGTGTTTCACGAACTGTGTCCAAATAAATATTATTCTTTCTTTCTTTCTTTCTTTCTATCTGCGCCCCGCGGTTTCACCCGTGTAAGTCTCGGCCCCGTGGAAATATCGGGATAGAAAGTATCCTACGTCATAAACTAGGTCCTGGTCTACCCATGAGCTAAATTTCATGCAAATCTGTTCATCCGTTTTAGCGTGAAAGTGTAACAAGCAAACAAACTCACTTTCACATTTATATTATCACTACCTTTTGCCCGTGGCTTCGCCCGCGTGGAGGTCGGAAATAATCCAACAGGAACGTACTGAAAAGTCCTAAGCCTAAACAAGGTCATGGTCTACCCATGTGCCCAATTTCATTCAAACCCGTCGGCTGAGGGTTTTAGCGTAAAAGCGTAACTATTTATGAATTTATAATATTTTAGGGGCATGAGGAACAGGGTGTAAAGTTCACTCATCCACCATAGAAAAGGGAGGATCCTCCAACCAGACGGGTGTTGTGTCTGGCGGGCCGACTGCCCGACTGTAATGTTGATGTCGGATAGTCTTATCTATGTCGTTCGCGCGGTAAACTCTAATTGCGCGATGCAGGATTTGTGTGACGTCATGTCTTTGATGCGTAGTTAGTATGTGGCGGTGTAACCGCTACAATATTATGTAGTTAGGAATCAATAGCAACACCACAGTGAAGCTAAGGTGGGATGAAAGACTGCCATATTGCAGCATGCGATGTAAATCACAGGTCTTCAATATTTGATTTTATAAATTTAATTTTAAGTTTTATCGATAGTGGTTGGTTTACAAATTAAAATGGCGGCTTTTTAAACTGACACCGAAGGGCAACATTCAAGTCCAAGATTTCTTGGATAAATTTTCCTTGACATCCATTTACTAGGAAACGTCTATACAATGTTTAGTCGACCTATCTTTACTAGTATAACATTTTATCCTCGATAGTCTCAGACGGCGCGTCGCCTTGCGCTTGAACGTGGGACGATGACGAAGGACGTACTCATGGGCGACAAAGAAAAGTGTTATATACTAAAGCAACAAGATGATTGCCTGGTTTAAAGACTTGCCTTGCTATTTAATACAACCAATAGGAATATTATCACAGTCAATGTACCATGCAGTTGATCAAGGCAAGCTTTTTCACAGACCATTTAAGCTGCGGAGGGACGGGAACTACCATACTGCAGCATGGAATGTAATTTAAAGTCTTTCACTTTCTAATTCCGATTTTCATTGAAATAGTTTTAATCACAGAGGTTGGCTTACAAATTAAGATGGCGGCTTTGTAAACATAAGGCCCTAGTTATATGCTGCTGCGTTTTGGGCGCTCAATAAAATTGTATGAATTTGTGTAACGAATTTAATCAAGCGCTGCCGTCTAAGGGCGCACGTCGTGTAAATCGTTACATCTGAAGTTACTGATGCCAAAACTTACAGTACAAATATAATTTCTTCTCTTTTTGGAACAAACGCCGCCATCTTGTTTTTTCGATGTAATTATTTACCATCAACGCCCCCTTGTCAATGTCATTCAAGGGCCAAAAGAGTCTTAAAAAGAAAATGGCGGCCATGAAAAAAATATCTTTTTCAAGACACGTCTCATTTTGATGGTTGTCATGTTAAAAATCTAAAAATACATAACGTAATACAATCCAATACAATGTTTAATCTTATAAGATTGTATCCTAGATAGTCTGAGATGGCGTGTCGCCTAGCGTTTGAAAGTGGGATGATCACGAAAGAAGTACTCGTAGGCGACAAAGGGAGGTGTTATATTGAGGTTGTTCAGTGAGGCAACGAGATACTTGTATACATGCTTGATTGCATGTTGGCTTGGTATTTACTAATAGGAAATAGTTACACGGATAGTACCTATCTATTTACTTCTGTAAGGTCGATTAAGGGTCCAAAGGTATTCTAGGATGATGCTGAAGCTTGCGCAGGGAGACCAATAATTCATCTAAGTGCTGAAGCTTGTATGTCGATTGAAAATTGACAGATTTCATACTGAGTAAGTAATATTTACTTATTTATTAAAACTGTATGTACAAGTAAAAAAAAATACTGTACAAGGGCGGACTTTATCTGGGTTGCGGGAAAGTTCGAAAGGGATACCGTGGCCCCTGGCGACGTGCAGGCAACTGAAGGACCACGGGTGGGTTTTAGTCAGTAAGAGTCTGAGACGCCCTCCCGCTCTGACCAGAGCGGGAGAAGTTATTAGATAATTTCCCACCAATTCCCGAGTCATTTTCTACCAGTCAACCTTAGTAAGGGTGATGCAGAGAAAACATTGCAGGTGCAACATAATTGATAGATAAAATCGAAAATCTTTTGAATATACAACCAGTATCAGAAAGGCAATAATCATCTTTCCTATACATATGAGTCAAGAAAGTACTAATGTTTTTTTCGTGATACAATGTTGGTGCCGTGGAGAAATTTGTTCAGTTTGATGGTCCGTTAAATATGACCATAATTATCCCTCAGATATGCTTTTGAAAACTGGGCGTGAGTCGTGTTTGCCATCCAGCACGCGTTAGCATGACCACCATAGAAACAGGTTTTGTCGACGGAAGAATAGACAAAATGACAGATTCATAATCACAATCTGTCATTTTGTCTATTCTTCCGTCAAAGGCAGTTTTTCCTATCGTTCTATCGGTTTTAAATATCGTTGGACGATATTACGACTCGATAAAAACGATGATTGATCCCTTTTAACATGTTTTATATTACTATTTACTGATCTCAACTCCTTACACTTAGAAGTTTATAAAGAACTTGAATGTTATTGTTATTGAGTTTATCCATCTGGATTTTTTCAGTAGCAGCCCGGAGTCTAGAATGGTGCCCGTTTGATGACAATAGGCTGACCCTAATACATGGGCTTAAACATAGCTAGCGAAATGTGGGTGTACTATCGCTAGGCAGAGGTGTACTGCCTAACCCTTTGGGGATTACAGGCGTGATGTTACGTTATGTGTTGGACATTAGCTAGGAAATAAAACCCTCTTGCTTAACAGCTTGCTTTAACTCTATAATCACTAAGCTGTTATGGCAATTTACTTTACTGTAAATATTCCATAACCCTCAATTTTACGACTCCAAAATCCCTTGACCAGCGTAGGCGTAAACAGTCAAGGGTTATCAAACAATATACAGGGTGATTGGAAGCTGGGTGCTAAGCTTTAAGGCGAAGATAGTACACACAATTTAGAACCGTTTAAGCCATGGTCATCTTAGACGAAGCCTTACTATTTTTTTTAACCTAATTTTTATATTTTTTTCGAATATTCCCATAATTTTAACTAAACTGCTAATTATGGCCAAATTGAATGATAAATGAATTATTTTTTATTTTATTTAATTAAAGTAATGAGTAAGCAATCTAGCAAAATAAGTTTAACAAGCAGTTTAGTTAAAATTTTGGGAATATTCGAAAAAAACACAAAAATTAGGTTAAATAAATATGGTAAGACTTCGTCTAAGACAACCATGGCTTAAATGGTTCTAAATTGTCTGTACTATCTTCGCCTTAAAGCTTTGCACCCAGCTTCCAATCACCCTGTATTATTAATAAAGTTCATTATTAAACCATTATTTGTTCATAACTTTAGATATTAACTTCGACCCTTGTAACTTTTCGGGACAATATGTTCATGTACTGGGAATCGATCGTTTTTCATTGGCTACTAATGGAAAACTATTGCGATTTCCTTATCAAACTCATAACACACACACTAAACAACATTTACTCCAAACAACTAAAAAACCATTCATGTTAATAACTTAAAGCCCCCGGGGCTAGCACCGTCTTTCACTTGATACAAGTTTGCAAACCGCCTATCCTTACTGAGCCCTCTGAGACAAAACAAAACGTGAAGTATCCAAAGCCTACTTATTTACATCCATAAGTATCTAGCTACCAGCAAAATATCTCACGTTCACGTCAGAAGCAAATGTGTGAATTATTTAAATGACTTTCCTTGTACCTCTCTCTCTAACTATTGTGTTGTGGAGCTCAAAGAAAGGTTGGTTAACCCGACTAGCTATGAAAACAGAGTTGTTAAACTTTCTAGCTGTGTAGGTAAATACTTCAATAGAATAAGAGCCGTTGTACACACACGCTTTTTGCCGTGAAAAACTACGGTTGATTTGCCTTGTGTAGGCACCATTGATTGAATTTTAGGGTTCCGTACCCAAAGGGTAAAAACAGGACCCAATTACTAAGACTTCACTTGTCCGTCCGTCCGTCCGTCCGTCTGTCCCCAGGCTGTATCTCATAAACCGTGATACTTAGACAGTTAAAATTTCTATAGATGATGTATCTATGTTACCGCTATAACAACAAATACTAAAAACAGAATAAAATAAATATTTATGTGGGGCTCCCATACAACAGACATGATTTTTTTGCCGTTTTTATAGATAATGGTACGGAACCCTTCGTGCGCGAGTCCGACTCGCACTCGGCCGGATTTTTTTACTAATTTATATTCTTTTTTATGATTCATTTGAGCAATAAAATATATAATTTCTCAACATTTGCGAATTTCCGGTATTTTCTTTGCATAATCTGGAAGGTATTTAATTTATAATTTAAATTATGTTTAGTGTTGCGTACTGTAAATAATTTTGCATAAGTACTATATTATATAAAATCTTTTTTTTTTTTCCTAATTGAACAGACAGCTGTGCTGCTGGGGAGTTTGTTGCGCCACTTCTTCTTCCCAGCGAAAGCACTAGGACGTGGTGAAGGGTGGGCGTTTTGTGGGACTGTCTTATGTAACTTTGACGTTCGAAAAGGGCTGATCCTCAGCCTAGTTCGAATAAATGACTTTTGAATTTTGGTAATGTTCGAGTGAGAGATTCGTTTTGACGTTTAGATGGTTGGTAGCATTGCGTGTTTTATTGTTAGCTCTATTTTTTGTGCTCAATATACAACAAAAATGAATGAGATCGGGCGCTTAGTTTAATAGATAATCGCAATTGTGTTGGACCACAGTAGTGACAGCAGCGATATGGTTGTACGTACTTTACCAGTAGACTTCAAAATGGCCGATGTGATTGTACGACGAGTACTAGTTTAGCGGATAAAAGCCATAGCACACACACGTTTTTTTGCCGTGAAATGCTACGGTTGATTCGCCGTGTGTAGGCACGGTCGTCAGTGTTGTATAGATCACTATGGATGTTAATAGCCACGGTGACACTACGGCAAGGCGCCGTCGCCGTATACCATCGAACCGGTGGTTTACCGTGTCTTATACAAGCTCACACGATTATTCTGTGGTGCGGCTAACGTGCTGTACCGTAAAGAAACCGTGCCATGGGTTTATCCCCTCTATGCCCGTTCTGTTTGAGTGAATTCATGATACAGAGCCAAACAAACATCGTAACGTAACGTGCATCATCGTGCGTAACAGACTTACAATCGGAAATTTTGAAGGGAATTCCTAATCCATTGCTTCATAAATGTTGAAGAATTTGTCTGCTCAATAACGTAAATAACGCAATAAATGTTGTTGAACTGTCAAAATGATAGGTATTGCCACTGTAAGTATGTTAAGTAATTATCCAGCTGACCTTAATTGTAAGAAATTACCAACAGGCAGTAAGTTATCGTGGTGATCAACACTTGACAATGTGTCTTTCTCTGTATGGAACGTAGCCTCTGAGATAGTCACAGGCTAATTATGAAAAGGTATAGTCTTCGTCTGGGAGCAGGGGTGGCCCAGCCCCGACTTCAAACTCAAACTCAAAGCATTTATTTCAATTAAACCATTTACAGGCATTTTTGAATTGTCAAGGGGTTGGTCAGTCAAAAATATGAAGCTAGTTGCCCATTCCAAAGCGTAGTAGGTACCTATGGAGAAGAACGGGCAAGAAACTCCACGGACACTCTTTTAAATCAAAAATTTGATACAAAATATTGGTTACATCATTCATTTTGAAATTATGCATGTGAGAACAATGTAGAAAGACGTGCACAGACGTTACAAGTCGTAGGCCGTAGGTTAGAACCTAGTCAGGTGCTTTACTTTTTGTAAATAATCTCATCACCACTGCTCTCAAAACGGTGAAGGAAAACATGGTGAGGATACCAGAATTTCCTAGAACCAAAAATTCTAAGACATGTGACATCTACCAACCCCCACTGGGCCCGCGTGGTAGATTCATTTTCATTTCCATTACCTCTTGAAGAGAGGAGGCCATTGTCCCAGGTGCACATTATAATCTGTTTTTGCAATTGATTTGCTAAACATGTAAACAAACACGAGTTTTAGAAAAAACAACCGTAATGCCTACACATAAGATTCATTTTGCGCTACCACTTCATATTTTTTTCTTTTTCAACAGTACTAGTCAGTCTAAAATCAACTTTATTTACACTACTATAATGTTAATATTAGCTTACGTAGTAGTGGAAAAAATATAAATTGGAAACAAGGTTATATAAATAGACCTGATTATGCAAGTCTTCGTCTATTCTCTTTACGAAATGAGTGACTATTTGTGTAGAATTTGTTGATGATCAATGATTTGATGTTATGCTTTAAACCATGCGACATCAAAAATCATTCTCATTAATATCCAGAAAATAAGGCATTAAGAATAATGTATGTATAACAATTGCCCATTTATTTCTGTCAGAAACCGAACTACCAACAATAACACTGAAACATGAATCTGTCTTCATTTAAACTATGAGACAAACAACTACATTTTGTACATAATTGATACATGTGAGTTCGTCGCAGTCAGACTTGTGACTCGGTTTGTATGGAGCAAGTTCGGTAGCAATTGTTAGGAAGTTCAGCGACTTATGTACGGGAAAATTTGATTTTCAGGCAGAAAAACTTGGCCTGGATGGATAAACTGTTCACGAAATGAGTTTTATTAATATTCTTGGAATTTGTATTGCTGTTTTTTTTTACAGTATAAATAAGTAACAGTAATATGTCTCCATAAAAAACGGCCGAAACGACGCGCTTTGAAATCTCAGTGTATATCAGTTCGCAACAGTCTCGAGTACGCGGCAGTTACGCACGGACGGGGAAGGGTTACCTAGCAAGCGGCCGTAGGTGTTTATATCAGCCAATGATATTAATCCACGGAGCCGGCGTGATCCACAGAGACTCGTTCTGCATGATCTTCCCAAGCTTGCTAAATATAATAAAAGCTGCTTATATAATTGTGTTAGTTTAAATAATAACATACCATGTAGCATAAAAAACTTAAACTCCAGATTATTCAAAGGAAAATTGTTTGACTGGTTATACTCGAAAAATTTCTATAGTCTCAAAAAATTTATGGATAAGAAATTCTCATGTTAGTATTAAGTGAACATATGCATGCTAAGTACAATTCTGGCAAAACATGTAAGATCTTTATTGTAAAACCGTGTATACCATGTTTTATGCAAATAAATACTTACTTACTTACTTACTAGGTAATAATTTTAAGGTCACTGCCGAAACATAATACTGTTACTTTATTATACTGTGGTGATGGCGATTTGGTTATTGTAAGTGGTGATAAGAAATTACGGTACGTATGGTCAAGAAGGTTGTTGTCAGCATTCTCATCAAGGTATGCTTAGTGCTCATTCCATCTGCCATTTTGTGCTATTTTTCAGTGCTGCTTCACCATATATGAAAAAAGTTCTTATATATACCCAGGAAATAGTAATAATGCTGTTACATAATCTTTATCAAAACATTTAAATTGTCACGATTATGGAAAACAAATGTTGTAGGAACCATTTTTGAAGTATTCTGGTAGAGAATGTCAAAATTCGTGTTCCATATAGAATATTCAAATTAAACAAACATTTAAAATTCATTACGAACAAAATTGCTGAAGCAGCTTGTAAAAACAAATACAACTGATTCACACAACAAATATCGTGGGAAATCACGAAGCGTTTCGCGCCACAACCTAGTTTTAAAATCAAATATGGCGCCGGCCGGCGTGGTAAAAATTCGATTTAATTCATCCAGTTTGTTCCTGGTCTGTTGTTTAAATCAAATTTGTTCTTTCTGAATTGGCTTGTTGCTCTTAAATATAAAGAGTAAACGGTGAATTTTGTTGACTGCAGATAGGTCTAACAAAGCTAAAGGGGAAATTTATCATCAATCATAATTCCTTCTTATCCAGAATGATTTGTGGTCGGTGCAACATGTCTTCTCCTTCCATACTTCTCTATCAGCCGGTATCTCGGTAGTCACTCCCTTTTTAGTTCCACACTTCTTTATTAGTCGTAATTTCGATAGGCACCCCCTTTCTAGCCATATCATCTTTCACACAGACCATTCATCGTGTCTTTGGTCTTCTCCTATTCGTATAGCCATCGACATTCATGCTCAAAACTTTCCTCACGGCATTTCCCTCATTCCTGCGCATCACATGCCCGTACCATGACAACCGATTTCCACACAACTTTACGAGTTGAGTACTTGAGTTTTCATAGTTTTCTCTTATTTACTTACAAAGATATAGAGGAAATTACAAAAGTAAAATAAGAATTGGTACGTTGCCCTCAGAAGAAGAAATATATTAATGAACATAAAGAAGAACCCTGGGCGGTCATCCATCTTTTTCGTGAATACAGAAAAAAAAAATCGTAAGAAATAATTGCCATAAAAAACAAGCCGCCTCCTTCAATAAAATTTTTACAACCACTGCAATAAATTTCACTACGATTTTTTTTTTCAACATAGTATTACACAGCTTCCCCAAAAAAATATATGAATAATTAAACAACTGCAAATTAAAAAACAACACAATAAATAATTCAGTACTTATACATTCTCCAGACATTCGTGCTAAAACTACATTCGGTCTGTCTAACTCATTAGCCCGACTGTATTTAAACAGAGAACGTTTTTAGCTTGCAAATAAACCGGGCTAAAATAATCGGACAGCTTTCATTACGGTTACCACTCTAATCTAAGTGGCAGATGCTAATTTCGTACGTAGGTATTTAGACTTTTAGACTGGTACTGGGTAGTTTAAATTCGTTATTTTCTTTGGCTTTCTGTTTCTGTGTATTGTTCACTCATTTGAAAATAGAAGTAAGAAGGGTAAAAACTCAGTTCTCTAACGATCCCCAAATTGTCACAACGTCGTATAATCACCCTGTAATGTTCCCACTGCTGTGACAGAGAGGCAGTGCGGGTTGGTAGATGTCACATGTCTTCAAAGTTTTAGTTCTATGGCATGCCACTTTCCACACGATGTTTTGCTTTACCGTTTTCGAACCCACGACCTACAAACTCGGGGCTGTTATTACTGGCCACCACCGCTCTCTAAAATTGTATGCATCAATGATATATGTATAAATAAAAAAAGAGTATGCATGTGTCGAACATTCATTTTCAATCATTGCATCCCATGGTCAATGCTAAAACCATCGTACGTCACACTACCAATATATGACTCAATTGTCAGTAGATTCGCAATAGGGTCAATTGAAGTTAAATTGACAAATTGCGATTGTAGCTCGGCAACGATGACAGATGTACCCAGTATTTGCTGACAGGATTATTGTGATTTAAATGTAGCTAAGATGATAGATGGACCGACGACTGTGATGCTTCTACACACAATGCCGCCAGCACTAGCAGCGGTGCGCCCGGTTTGCCGCACAAAGGAGCCGTCAAACAAAGAAGTGCCGTTCGGCAAATGCCGCCGCCCGTGCTGCTGGCACTGTGTGCCTTTAAAAAGGTGCATGGCTGGCACAGACTGGATTCGGAAGGTGGAGATCAATAATGCTTTGATTAATAATGAAACTAACCGGTAAAGAAACGGAGTTAGGTAATAGGTAATACGGGCTGGTTTCCGCAACTCCACGTCAAAGCGTGTATTTTGCGTACAGGTGGGAAAAATCGGTCATTCAATCCACCCCAGCTCCTCAAAGAATGCCAGCAACGCCTTGGTATTATTGGCAATCTCGCGTAGGGTACCTGGGTTACCGAGGTACTTTGCCCTGTAAGTGGCGACCACCGGGCAGTTTAACAGCACATGAGCTGCTGTCTCGTCGTCCTCCATGCAGGCTCTGCAGAGCGGACTGTTTGTGACTCCTATGACAAAGAGGTGTTTATTAAATGACCCATGGCCAGTTATAGCTGCTGTAACCACACGCAGCTGTGACAGAAATGGAGTTACAGACATAGCTAGTAGAGTAAGCGTAAGCTGAAGTAGCAGTGGGCTGGCCCTGTTTGTCCTAGGACCGATGGGCGGTGGAGCAGACGAGTCCTCGGCAAGTGTAGTGTGGGATGCCCCTCCTCAGCTAGAAGGGCCGACAACCTTAAAAAGGTGGCTTGGACAGACTGGATGCGGAAAGCGTAGTACAGGGCGTTGTGGCGCAACCTGATGGAAGAGGCCGATGTTCAGCAGTGAACTGCGATACACTGAGTTCATTTATCTACAGATTTGGCGGTTGAACAAACAACAAAAGAAATAAGTTTGCAACTCAGACCAAATTAAAAACCAAGAAATGGCGAAGCATGCCGAAACTACACCTCTGCCCTGTGCATACACGCTCAAACACACACATTTATAACCATTTACAATCAAACAACAATCAAACTACACCTCACTAAGTGCACTTCACTCACTAAGTTACTTCACAGCGCTCTGTCTTGGTTTTTTATTTGGTCTGAGTTGCAAACTTATTTCTTTTGTGGTTTGTTCAACCGCCAAATCTGTAGCTATATGAACTCAGTGTATCACAGTTCACTGCTGAACATCGGCCTCTTCTTCTTCTTTTCTTTACCACTTTTTACCAACTAAGGTAGGCAACATGCTCGGTAGCGGGGATCTCTCGCGTCCGGCCCTGGTCCAGGCCATGGTACGGAGCGAGAGGGCATGGGAAGCCGTCACCTCTTTCTACGAAGCAGTAATGCTTGCGAAGGAGGAGGCGGAACGCGTGGGGGAGAGGCAATATTCGCGCCCTCACGCCCCTAGCCGCCGCAGGAGACGCCCTGGGCGTCGGGAATCGCAGGCCAATTCCCGGCCATCGCAGGCCAATTCCCGGCCATCGCAGGCGTGGGCTTGCGGACGGTGAGCAATGGGTAGCTCTCCTCCAGATAAGGACCAGGCCCGGGTCGACGGCGCGTTGTGTTCCACGCGCGCCTCAAAGAGATATCAGCAAGTGAAGGGGTGTGATGGTACCGATGCCTGCCGGGGTTGCGAGATGAAATTGCGAAAGGGATACCGTGGCCCCTGGCAACGTACAGGCAACTAAAGGAACACGGGTGGGTTTTAGTCAGTTAAGGTCTGACACGCCCTCCCGCTCATAATTAAGTCAAAGCTATTTATTTCTCACTTGTTAACTGAGTCCATTCAGTACGTATATTATTTACTGAACCGGGCCTATGACCAGCAATGGACGTCTTTCAGTTGAAAAGATTATGATGATTTACGGAATCAAAGGACAGTGTCTAAAACTGCCTCGCTGGTCTAGTGGCCGCAAGCGCTATTGCTGAGCATGAGGTCCTGGGTTCGATTCCTAGGTCGGGCAAAGTATTATTATCAGAATTTTTTCAGTAGCAGCCCGGAGTCCTAATTTGTGCCCGGTTGATAGCAATAGGCTCGTTCCCTATTACATGGGACTTAAACATAGCTGGCTAAATGTGGGTGTATTATATAGGTATACATAGCTCTGCCGCCTTTGGGGATTGTAGGCGTGATGTTATAATAAGTGTCCAAAACATCCACAAAACCAAACCCATGAAATTAACTTGTTAAAGATTTCAACCCTTTAGGTTCTGACCTAAACTTTTTCAAATAATACCCAATTTATCTGAACTGAGACAAAAATCCAGAATCATTCAGTGAAATAGCTTTTTCATCCTTCATTTTTCAAAGGATAAAAGAAAAGTTAGGTAAAATAAAATTTAAGAGTTATGGATTGTTCCGATTCGAAGAGGATTTGTATTATTGTTGGACACTTTCTTCAAGGCTAGAAGATTTAGAAGGAATGTGATCAGAATTTAAATGAAAAAATTGTCTTTAGTTTTATACCTACAGCACTGTGTTTTTAACACGGTAAAGAGTGGTGTCAGAGTTATAAAGCCGCCCATGGGAAGGCCCATGGGCAGCTTTACAACTCTGATACCAGGTTTGTCACTTCACGGTTATGTTAGGTCGAACATATAGTTATATAATTAGTGTATACAAGATATTATGAAAACATTTTAAAAGAGTAACGGTGGAGTTACTTGCCCATTCTTCTCCATACGAAAACTACCTTTTGGAATGGGCGACTAGAATCAGTTATTATTATTTTTTGTAAATTTTGACGTTCATAAGTGCCTTTTTGTACCAAATTGAAATAAATTATTTTACTTTGACTTTGACTTCGATTGAATGTGTGTGAAAAAAATCTTGGAATCCGAATTTCACCCACTCCTTGTGGTCGTATCCATTTGAAACTCTACAAGTATGTAATTCTCATGACAATACAATAATATGTCACCATCGTGCTGGTCTGATTATGAACCCGGAAGGTTGGTGACGGAACCATTAAACGGCTCCTTAGTAAGCCAATGTGCTTGGGCTCAATAATTTTGTATTAAAGAGTCCCATTCATTCATGCTGAGCGATGGCCGTTTTGCGTGGATGTGACGCATATTTTCCTCCAATTTGTTATTTTCGTGTTTTATTTGGTTTTTTTTCCTTGTTTGCGTCATATTTTACCGCAAATAAACGTATTTTCTTTCTTTTTTTTTTTACATTCACATTTAAAAAAATCATTAAAAAAAATGAATAGAGTTGCTTAGTTTTTTTCAAACTAGGTAAATTATTATTCTACCCCGTTATTCATTCTTCATCAATAAAAATAGTAAAATAAATAAATTAAGTGACACTTTAAACCACAAAATACTGCCATTTATCGTTCGCAGCTACAAAAGAGACCTGGATTTCTCAGTAAAGAAACCTGATTCGATAAACGTTCAGGACGATGACTGGCCCGTCTACCTAACACAATTCCTAATTCAATACCTTTAACACTAACGAGGGCAGATACCCTGTTAAAAGATGGAATCAGGTAGGATAATAGTGTTAGAGGTAAAAATAAGTGATGCGTGTAATTTTTAAGTGTTTTGATGCAAACTTGCTTTTATTTTAAATAAATAGAAGAAAAAAAAATCGGAACTGGCGTTAGCTTCTAATAAACTTATTAAATTTCCATTTATTTATTTGACTGGCACGTTCCTTCTGCTGACTGCTGTATAGGTCAGGGGTCGCGAAAAGTGCAATTAGGTTTGTTCATTAATCATTCCTCAGTAGGAGTGTAGATAATTTATGTCCCTAGTTGATGGGACTAAATAATAACTGGCGAAATGTTTGTAGGTACCTATCTATACTCCTGCCTACCTCTTCGATGAAAACGAGCGAGATTTTATGTTCTAAACAGTATAATAGATAACTTATACAGACTGAATTTTTAGTCACCGCCCAAATTTTTTCTAGGATATCTCTATTTTAGAATAAAAAAAACGATACGTAAAATTTTCATATTATATAATTTTCGCGAAAGAATTATCCGCTCTGCGTGCTACATAATAACTTTGTGATTTGATATCTCAATATTGTTGTATGGAGTGATACTAAAAGAAAAAACACGTATTCAATGATTTTCTCCAAAGATTAATATATCAAAATTTGGACGGTGGCAAAAAATTCAGCCTGTGATATTAATAAATTCTTAGACGCCTCAACATACCTAATTACAAAATCCCATTTCCCTTTTTCCTCTTTTGTTCGTAATTTATATTCAAACTCGTCCTTTTATAACTTTATTTATGAACGTTGTTTTTGTAACGACTTCAGAGCTCAATGGTTCGAAACTGCGTTATTTTCGTCCTCTATGCCTGATATTTATTCCCTATTTCTGTCGTACCAATAAATTATGAAAAGGGAAATACCTATATTATTGTGATATTCCGGTCTAAATATGATTTACGTAGGTGTAATGTTACTGGGTTGTGATGGATCTAAATGGGCTCAATCTACTAGAGTTCTGTAGTGGAAAATAGTGAGAAACATATTTCATTATTACGAGACTTGTGATACCTACGTCAATAATTGCCAGTGTGGAAATAATCGACGTATAAAATTTATTGAAATACCACCCAGGAGTGCGGTGCTTCTGTTTAGACCATGCCCCACTTGCTGGAGTGTCCCTAAGTGCCCGTTAACCTGCACCTCGAATGACCTAAATAATGCCACTGTTACCGCAATCAACATGGCCAACTAATGGGCTAATGTACAATAAAAAAATAAATAAAAAAACAACGATGAAGAGTGCAGACGCCAGCACATCAACTTACTACAATCTGTCAAATTTCTTTAACAGATTTTCAACTTTATCACTAAAAATATAAGGTTCAAAGTTGATTGGGAAAATTTGACAGGTTTGGGTAGGTTGACCTGCTGGCGTCTGTACCATCGACACGAAAGAAATACTCAGAAATAAATTTTTAATAGTATTTCACACTAAAAATGCACGAAAATAAGCCTCTAGCAGTAAACATCTTATTTTAGGGTGTTTTTAGCTTAAGCATCCTTTTGGCAACATGTATTGTGTGTGTGAGAAAGTGCACCTGTGTCTGCACACACACTTTTGCACTATGATATCTCCCACGCCGAAGACTAGTCTACGTTGAGATTGGCCACAACATGGTTGGAACACGAGCTAGAGGACTTATTATTTTTACATGATTTAATCAAATTCATTCGTTCACTCATCCTCTATAGAAAAGGGAAGATCCTCCGACCAGACGGGTGTCGTGTCTGGCGGGCAACTGACTAATGGTTGAAGTGGGGAGCTTGTATATGTGTCGATCGCGCGGTTAACTCTAATTGCGCGATGCAGGATGAGTGTGACGTCAGGATGTTGTGTGACGTCAGGTCTTTGATTCAAAGTTTATTCTCATGTGCCACCACAGTTTGAAAGATGCAAAAATAGGGAATGGCCGATGCACAATTAATTTTATATTCATAAAGTATTGAATTAGGTTATTCATACAAACTGAAAGGCAAAACTGAACCTTGTAACTGGGGTAACGAGGGCTACAAACAAAAGAATGGCCAATATGGCCATCCGAAAATCTGCTAAAATGAACAACCTTCGAAAACGTATTGTCAGTGATAGTACATACTATCAAGGTATGCTTAATCCGTCATAAATCCAACATGAAAATACATTTCTCTCTCATATTGCATGTTCATACCTTCGTTAGACAAACAAAGAAAACCGATGAAGGCTAAACCTTTTACTGCTCTTTAACGTATGGCATTTGAAATACCTTGCTCCATTTACATCAAGAACGCTTGAAAGAATAATAAATTCAATGGCTTGTCGATCAGGCTGTCCGGTTCATAAACTCGTTGCGCTCAATGGTACTTGAACGCTATGTGCATTTATTATTAGATGTTAAGGCCAGTGCACACCGGAGGACGGTGGGGTAGGTACGGCGCCGAGGAGGATTTGCCGTCGGCCAGCGCACACAGATGATTTGCGATGCCGCCAGCGTAGTATATTCTGCGGCATGCTGGCAGCACCTCGCGGTATGCCACGGGGGATATGTGGACTGCTCCCCCGCTTGCACTGCCTCTCCCTCACGGCCGTATGCTAGCGGCCTCCGGCGCATACCATCGCAAGCCTTGGCATTCGCCACATGCCGTCGCAACCTGCCATTACCTCACGCCGCACGAGAACAAACAATAAACAAAATAGACTAAGGGCCATCCCGCACCAGCGAACAGCGGGGGTCAGCATCGAGGAGGATTTGCCGTTGGCTAACGCACACGGATGATTTGCGATGCCACCAGCGCACTATATGCTGCGGCATGCTGGCAGCACCTCGCGGCATGCCACGGGGGACATGCGGACTGCAGCCCTGCTTAAACTGCCTCTCCCCCACAATCGTATGCTAACGGCTTCCGGCGCATACCATCGCATGCCTTCGCATTCGCAACCTGCCGTTACCTCACACCGCATGATAACAAACAATAAAAAAGATAGACTAAGGGCTAACGCTCGCCGGGACGGTACGGACAGCATCCAGGAGGATTTGCCGAGGAGCATCCCGTGGTATCCCGCAATATAGCATAATCAGCCTATAATATTGCCACTGCTGGTACACTGGCATCCTCTCTGCGACAGGGAGCCCATTGTCATTCGTCTTCGAATTTTTGGTTTTCGAACATGCCGAATTTCTCACGATGTTTTCCTTCACCGTTTTGAGAGCAGTGGTGATGAGATTAAATAAACAAAGTAAAGTGCTTGTCTGGGTTTGAACTCAGGACCTACAACTTGTAAATTGGGGCCAATATCACTGGGCCACCACTACTCGCTCCCGCGGTATGCCACGGATGAAATGCGGAGTGTACCCCCGCTTGCACTGCCTCTTCCCGCAATCGTATGCTAGTGGTCTTCGGCGCGTCCCGCCGCGTACCGTCTCAACCTGCCACGTTATCCTCCAGCGCACTCTTCAATACCCCAAAGAGAAAACCCCCATTGCTGCTCCGTGGTCAGTCTGTGAGCTTTGGAGTCTATATCTTGTTACAATTAGATACGTACGAATTTACGTTGGTAAATTTAAAATAAATTACCCTGTCTCGCCGTTCGCCGATGTGCGCTGTCCTTTACGCTGTTGAACCACCAGAACCTTCAACGGGACGTCAACTAAAACGAGATGACGATGCCGAAGTAGCGATACATACATTTACTATGGTCGCATGTCCACCGCACACCACTGCCACCGTTAAGTTCGGTGCGAATAAACTCGTTTCTGGTGGACTTCCCGGTGACGATGTGGTGGACAAACAATGTTTGTGGTTATATTTTAATGAAGTACATGTATTATGAGGGTCTTCAATTAATCTATCAATTTGGAAGTATTACTGATGTTTTCATGACACGAATCTTTATGTCAATTGCTATAAAAGCATTATTAGCTATCACAAAATCATATACCTAGCCTTTTCCCATTGGGGTCAGCTTCCAGTCTCACCAGATGCAGCTGAATATCAGTATTTTACATGGAATGACTGCCTATATAACCTCCATGACGGGTCAACCCGAAACACCCGGTAAGACTGGTTGTCAGACTTTCGAGCTTCTGACAAAAATCCCAGCCAGGACTTTCCGAGGTACAGAGGGGTCTGTGTGTTATGGATGGTCACTTATCGTAAGACCGACCTCGGCAAGCGTAGCTTTTAACCTTGGATCGAACCGTGCTGCTGTTATAATTTATGCACGAGTCGCTCCATTATTAGCTATTACATTACTTGTTCCTCCTCCAATATCGTGTTTTCCTAGTCAAACAAAATCTTCATACCCTAGAATTTCATAACCAGCCGCCCAGAATTTTTACAGGTTTTTTTTTAGGTGGCCCGCAGAAGCAGGCCGCACTAGCCAGGGATCGTGGATGTCGCATTAGATCCCGTGAACCTCGGTGCAAGTGTGAAACGGAACACCGGGGTGGTTTTAGTCAGTAAGAGTCTGACAGACCCCTCCGCCCTCCCCAGGGCGGAGGACATCAATGAGGATTTCCTCCCGTGATAAAAAAAGAGTTTTCTGGTATAATTAATGATGAGCTAGACTCCTTCTTAAAGGATTGGCTCGCAATGCAGTAGACCAGGAAAAGTAGGCAGGCTTATATAATAATAACAATGATTATTCACTTCGGTCCCACATGACGGGAACCTCGTGAAAGCCAAGAAAGATAAACAAATTAAGTATCTTGACTTGGCTCACGAGGTTGTCGACATGTGAGATGTGGATTCTGCGATCATCGTGCCGGAAGTCGTATCAGCAAATGGTTTGATTGCCAAGAGCCTCGACCAACACCTAAAGAGGCTCTCGTGGGGCAGCTGGATTAAGGGCTTGATTCAGAAAGCGGTATGTCCGGATACGGCTCGCATTGTTAGGAGGTTCCTCTCTCTGGAGCCCTGACCACCGGTAGATTGGACCCTGCTCCCGATACCGGTGGGCTACTATTCTTTATATTTCTTATTTATTTTTAAACATAACACAACATAACATCACGACTTGTTTCCCCGAATGGTTGGGCAGAGGTGTACATGTAGTACACCCACATTTCGCCAGTTATGTTTTTTAAGTTTCATGTAATAGCGGGCGAGCCTATTGCCAACAACCGGGCACAATTCTAAACTCCAGGCTATTACTGAGAAATTCCTGTTGGAAAAACCCAATAATACTTTGCCCAACCTGGAAATCGAACCCAGGACCTCATGCTCAGCAGTAGCGCTTGCGACCACTAGACCAACGAGGCAGTCATTTTTTATTGCTTATATTATAATATTTGCCTCGTTAGTCTGGTGGTCGCAAGCAATACTGCTGAACATGAGGTCCTGGGTTCAATTCCCGGGTCGGACAGTGTCATTGAGTTTTTTCTTTCTGGAATTTATCAGTAGAAGCCCGGAGTCTGGAGTTGGAGTTTGAATAAATGAAATAAAATCGGTGTGAGCTTAAATAGTCTCCAGAAGGGGCAACTCTTAATTATACAGTACTTTCAGCACACCAATAGATTGTAAGTCTCACAACTAGCTTTCTACAAGTTGCGAATAATATTTTTACTACGGTACTTACTTGAATTCTCATAGATTTCGTACCAATAAGAGAAAAGTCCTATATTTTCCATGAAATGTGTACACAGAATAGTTATTTCACATTTACGACAGATCCAAGCCACGCACTGTAATATAATATCGAGTATAACGACTTAGGTAGGATATATACGACATTTATCTACTGGTACAGTCAGCAAAAGAAATTGGTATCGGTTAGGTAGGCAAAATATTCATCTTTCTACTGCGTAGTACGTACACAGTTAATTTTAATTTTTATAGTGTGATTAGTTTATTAAAGCTTTACAAACTTTAAGTTAGGTACCTATTAACTCTGCTCATTGCAGCATTCCGCTGCCAAATAGGCCTCTTTACACGCGAAAAAGGCCGAACATGTTTTATTTGTAAAATAATAGCTGCGCCCCGCGGTTTAACCCGCATAAGTTTCGATCCCGTGGTAATATCGAGATAAAAAGTATTCTATGTGTTAATCCAGGTTATAAAATATCTGTGTGCCAAATTTTATCCGAATCCGTGCAGTCGTTTTAGCGTGAAGAAGAGACAAACATACACACTCACAAACTTTCGCCTTTATAATATTAGTGTGACTGGCACGTTAGACAGTAATTTAAAATTTGTTTGATGGAAGGAGAAATAAAAAAGATTCGTGCTTGTTTGCAGTCAGTCGTCAGCTACCTACCCAAGCTCACTTGGAGGTGTAAATTGACTTTGTACAAAATTTTCGTCTGTGGGTTTTCTTGCGTGAACAGACACGTTGCAGTATCGCAGTAAACGCTCAGGTTCTTCCCAGGAACCCGGATATTCTTCCCATAGAAGAAACCAACATAAAATACCGGTTTCGGCCCTACCTCCCGGATACGAGTCCACGACCAGGGTCCAGTACATTGGCCAGCCAGAAATACATTTTTTTTGCTACAACATTCACAATATTGTTTAAAAGTTGTTGCAATGTAGATGCCTTTTTTAATATAAAATAAATATACCTAACAGTCGAGATGAAAAAATCTTTTTTTTTTACATAAAGGTGTTTTCTCAACCGTGAGGTTTGTTACAAACATAGCTATATAAACAATGAGACAATGTTTTTGTAGAACTCTTTTAAGTTGGCCCTTAGATTTGACATGCGATATCAATTTTGGCATCCTGCAGCCTTATTGTGAAAGATTCATTATGGCAAATTAATATTTATTCAACGTATTATTTACCTCGTCGTGCAGACGATTTTTTCAAGAATTATGAAGCAATGGACTATTTTGTATTCTTAAAATGAAATGAATGGTGAGTGGTACGCAATTCGGGTGCTGTATACCTATTTATTTGTTCGACTATACATTGTTTAAGGGGTAGTAACAGGTTGCTAAGCACTTTTAAAGACGTCGTGACCCACTTTCTTAAGGGCAAGACGATTGATTTTCGGTTTAACAAGGTGATCGGTTGTATTGTTCGTAGTTATAATGATATGGGTTCAGTGGGTTGCCGAGTGGCGTCAGTAAAGGACTTCAAAGCTTAAAAAAGGTGTTCGAGTATCTATTTGTCGAGCGAGAATTTGTTTTGTTTTATTTCTCGAAGTAATTGCGTACACACACATAAAATGACATGTCATTTTGACATTTCACCCAAGTTTATTACGTTATTTACGTTGTTGAGCAGACAATTTTTTCTGACCTATGAATCAATGGATTAGGAATTTCTTTCAAAATCCTTTGGATCATGAAAGAAAGTGTGCTATGCGATTGGGGTGCCAAATTTCAAACCTACAACCCCGATTTAATATTATTTATGCCGCCAGTCTCTCGGCACAGTATAAATAAGTAACAGTATTGTGAAAATCTCAGTGTATGTCAGTACGCAACAGTATCGAGTGCGCGGCAGTTACGCACAGACGCGGAAGGTTTATCCATCGAGCGGCTGTAGGTAATTATTTCATGGTCACTGCCGAGATATAATACAGTTACTTTATTATACTGTGCTCTCAGGTACACTACTACCAGTCGACAGCCACACGGAGGAATTTTTCGACGCCATATTTTATTTTGTATTTAATTCAAAATATCTTATTTCACATAAACCTACCTACATTTTTATTTTACGATGGGTTTGCTCTTGACTCTAGTCTGGGTCAGAGGTGACAGAGACAAAGTCGACGATGGAGTGAGCTTACCCAGAAGAAGCCTGTTCACTCTTACTTTGAACAAATTCGGGTTGTATGCGTTCGAAAACACAGACGCAGGCAGAGAGTTCCACTCCTTTGCTGTGCGCATTATAAAAGATGTTTGAAAACGCTTAATGCGAGTTTGTGGAATATCAGCTAGGTAGGGATGGTAACCTGCAGTGCGTCTAGATGTCCGATGGTAGAAGGGGTCCGGTGGAATGAGGTCGTGGAGTTCATGGGCACACTCGCCGAAGTACAATCTGTAGAAGACCGACAAGCAGGCAACCTTGCGGCGATGAGCCAAGCTGTGAATTCAAATTAAAAATACTTTATTTCACATAAACCTACATGGGCACTTATGACACGTCAGAAGCTAGGTGCACGGTTCCAATTGGTCGTTTCCTATGGAGAAGAGCCGGCAAGAAACTCCACGGTTACTCTTTTAAAAATAATTGGTTTTTACAATATTTTCAAATAACATTGTTATTAGGTATGGGAGGACAGTGTAAGTCTTTCAACAAGTACCAGTGAAGTACCAGTGAAGCTTGGCATCCACCAGTTTAACGTCGCCAATGAGCCTCTTAGCACTGCGTTCCACCGAATCAAGCGCAGCAAGTTGGTACTTAGCTGAGCCGTCCCAAAGGTGGCTACAATACTCCATGCAGGATCGGACTTGTGCTTTGTAAAGGGTTAAAAGCTGTCCAGGCGTTAAGTATCACTTAACTCTATTTAGGACGCCCAGTTTCTTGGCCGCAGTTTGAGCTTTGTACTCGATGATGGAGCCGAAGTTGAGACCAGATGTCAACTCCATGCCTAGGAGCTCGAGTCGATCAATTACAGGAACAGATGTACCCCAAAAAGTAGGAGTTTGGTCAAAACGACTCCTTTCGGCGGTAAAAAGACACGCTTGTGTTTTGGTGGCGTTATAAGAGACCAGATTGATCTCGATGATTGATCGATTGACCAGATCATCACCCCACCGGGAGACAAGGCTCAAGGTCAAATCTGTCCGCTCTACCATGGCCTCTCTCAGGGAACGAACTTCACTTACATGGGCACTTATGAAATGTCAGAAGCTAGGTGCACGGTTCCAATTGGTCGTTTCCTATGGAAAAGAGCAAGAAACTCCACTTTTACAATATTTTCAAATAACAGTGTTACTAGATAAGGGAGGGCAGTGTAGGTCTTTCAACAAGTACTTAAAAAAATAGAAAATGGTCAACAAATCTGCAAACTACTAAGCCTACAGCGTTCTTATATAAATTAATAAAAATAAAATAAATTAATAAAAATAAAGATAGCCCCAATTCTCGAGGTAGGTTATAAGCTTGCGGACGTGCCAAGTGTGTAATAATGTCGAAGATGTCCAACATTTGCTGGTGGAATGTGAAAAGAACAGAAGAGAGAGGGAGATAGTGATGCGAGAGTTAAAAGTTAATATGTTTGATATTGGGGCTTTCATTAGAATATTATCTACACCTAATTTGGGAGAAGCGAAACTAATTTATGAAATGGTTGCTGCATCACTATCTCCCTCGCTTACGGAATAATAATATTATAATTACGTGTAATAATTAATTAGATTTGGGTATGATGAGGCTGACGTACCTTTGTGAGGTAAAAGCCTGAAAATAAATAAAGATTTAAAAAAAAACAAGCTCGCGGACGCTTGTTTAGTATATGAAGTTTATCCAGTGTAGGTATATATTTTTATCATATTCGTTATTTTCAGATTAATGGTAAAGTTAACAATAAACAAACCTAATTCGTGTTCACATACCTTGCTTTCGTTACCTACTAAATTCCCCAAAAAAGGTTGCCCCAGAAAAATACAAGCTAGCATTTTTTTCAGGAAAATCTGAAATATACACGTTCGCAGCATGTTTCAAACTTTCAACGTAAATGAGGTTTTTAGGAAACCAAAAAAAGGACCTACCATTTGCAGTTGTTCTAGTTTCACATTTTATTTATTGTGTTTGTGGCGAAATGTGTACACATCCACCCAACCCTTTTGAGAAAAACAGGCGTGATGTTATGTTATGTTGTTATATTATTTTTTATTAGAGATTTTTAATTAGATTGACAGTCGTAATAGAAAATTGTTAATATCGTCTATAGACACTAGGCCAAGATTACAAGCTGTTTCATGACTCTTACAAAATCATGTTGTTATTAGTTTTCATGGCCTATACTGAAATAATTTTTAGAGAAAGAACAGACTAAAACTAAATATTATAACAGCACTAGCAATCCAGCCTTTCTTTATACACGGTTTTTACGACTTGACAGAACATCAAGATTTCTTTACGTATTTGTTTAATATTAATGTACCTAGTATACGCACAAACATAAAAAATAATGTTGAAAACCGCATCAAAATCCGTTGGGTAGGTACATCATTTAGAAAAACAACGCGGTCACACATATATACACAAAAAGCGATTTTATAATGTATAATATACATATATACCTACCTACTTAGTAAAAGGCTACAAAAACCCTTCCCCCGCAACACGGGTTCCGTCTATTTGCGTTACCCGGGCGGCCATAATTTATTTTTAATTTCTGACCTTGCTCTTTATTTGTATTGCTGATTTTGAATATTTTGATCACAAGCGAAATACACGACAAACGCTTTGCAAATATTGTTTTTTTTTTCGTGAACAGACTTTGTAATTTGCATAAGCGTGAGGCATACAAATTGTGGATATTATTTTTCAACACACTTGCTTGTAAAGTGGCTCTTATTGAACCGCTTTTAGGTTCATAATGCAGTGTATTAAACAAACGTGTTTTTTGCTTTATATTACCGCACTAGAGCGGTAATATAAAGTGATCTGGATTTGGTCGCGACTAGCTAAAAACAATAACATTGAACTTGCCTGGGAATTGAACATAGTGCGTTCAATTCCCAGGCAAGTTCAATGTACAAGCAACACAATGGCAAGTACGTGTCACTGACTAAATACGCACTAAATAGGATACAGGTATTAACACACCCACTTTAACATACTATGTATGTTTCTTATCTTTTAATTAAAAACTTTTAAACCAGCGCTGGGGCTCTGTCTCGCATAAGGATGTGACGCATATTTTCCCCCAAATAGTTTTTTAGTGTTTGTTCCTTTGCTTGCGTCATATGTACCGCAAATAAACGTATTTTCTTTCTTTCTTTCTAATTAAACTTTTAAATTTTGAATTTTTACAAACATCAAACGACGGACCATAGGTGACCAACATCCTTTTAAAATATCGACTATTTGTTCAAGGAATATTTAATTACTCCTTAAATCATAATAATAATAGTTATTTATCCAACATGTGAGGAAAGTTCGTTTTTCCTATGACTTTTGATTTTCGCTTACTCAGGATTGAAATTTATAATGATGAACTTGCTCACATGTTGCATACAAAACTTTTCACCACTCCCAGCAAGAAAGTATTCAGTCATCATAGGTAAATAAATTAAATAGACACAAAGCAAATCAAAATAATTCTTTATTTTTTTAAATATCTTTAAAACTTAACATAAAAAAATCAGGCAAGGTTAGTTTCTGAACGGGATCATTACTTTCCTCACTGTTCAAACAGTGAGGAAAAACCAACTTTCCTCACTGTTTTCGTAGAGGAAAGACACTTCTTTCGTGCGGGAGTGGTGAAAAGTATTATACTGACAACAATCGTGATTTTCGGCTAGGATTTTCAAGATGCTGTTGGAGCTAGCCTGCGTTTAAAGATGCGGTTCTTTTTTTCCTTATTAAATTATGTTATTAAGTAATGTCTATAGGTAACATGGGGACTCCGCAAGTTTTAGAATATGATACTGCTTTAACACTAAATTTGTTACGACTCATAACGAATACCTTCAAAAAGAGCACTGGTTGGAATGAATTCGAACCAACGTATTTCCCAAAATCGTCTTTCAATACCGAATGTCAAAAGGAAGACTGTTTCTGGCAATTGAAACTCCAATCAATCCGCTTCAAGTGATCTTAAATCTTCCGAGCTAACTAGACGAATACAATATAATATCGTTACTTTTCGAAATACTCGTTAAAAAATGTTTTTGTCTTTGACATTCAACATGTCTGAGGGAAGTACGAACAGAGAATATGAGCTACACCAGGGATCACCAATTAGTATTATTTAAAAAAAAAATTATGACTCGCGGTCAGTTTGGAAGACGTTACCTACTAGCAACCATTATTAAAAGATGTTCAAGGCCCTTGCGTTTTTTTTTAAATCGGTTATTTCGATGTGTATAGTACCTGCCTATCTCTATTACCTACTCCCTAACACATTTGCACCTTCATGCGGCTTGCGTCTCGCATCGTCCGTTGTCGTGTCGACGGTAGAAATACAAAGCATGGGCTTAATTAAATTACTCAATTAGGTTAGGTTCAATAAAAAATTGTTACCATAGGCAAACCAAACGCGTTTGGTTATGATTTTTAAAAAACCCATGTGCATTTCAGTAGGTACTACATACATGAAATTAGTATGAACTATCCGACACTATTAAATGACCATTCTCTATTTTCACCCGACCGAGCATAGATTTGCGCTTTTTTATCTCATCAAAGAGTCTTCATGCCTTTTTCTGCCTACTGTGTAAATTAATAAAATATGATAAATTAACATAATATTTCATCAAATTATATATTTTTAACTACATATTAATCCTTATTTAGCCTTAATTTGCGTATTGAAAACATTATTTTGTGTTTATTATATTTTTTATATAGGCTGTTCAGTGGTTTTACCAGTGCCTTTATTTACACCTGCCCACGCATCGCTAGCGTAAAAAACAATACCAACGCGCCATTTTCCATAAATATTTAAATTTCTTATCGTTTTCGTTGTGTGGTTAATTATTATCAAAAATACGAAGTTTTTAAAAGAAGCTCCGGATAGTCAGTACCTGGCAACAAAGGTCAGTTGAATTTTATAAATCTAAATGTACGAGTATCATCTCTATAGTTACGTTCTTCCAACAAGTCTTTTTTTCCTCGCAAGTGTCTTGAAAATGTCGCATAAAACACGTGTGTGATAATGACCAATACAGCACACTAGTATCATAATGACAAATGACAAACGACAAGATCAAAAATCAGAATTCAAAATATTTTATTTCACATAAACCTACATGGACACTTATGAAACGTCAGAAGCACGGTTCCAATTGGTCGTTTCATATGGAGAACACCATGAAACTTCACGAAACTCTTTTAAAAATAATTGGCTTTTACAATGTTTTTAAATTACAATGTTAATAGGTTTGGGAGGACAGTGTAGGCCATTTAAAAGCCCCCTCAGTAAGTAAAATCTGTATCTAGGGATTGTGTTTGATTACTATTCAAAACTAGACTAGCTATGCGAACAGAAACTGCGTTCCGGAATAAAGTTCTTATTTTTCGGGATGAATGTACGCCATTTTATGACTAGCTTCTGCCCGAAACTTCATCCACATGAAATTTCTTGTTTTAACATACAATATCTTAAGACACTCCGTAACACTGTACAGTAGCTTCCCATTAGTGAAAGAATTTTTGGAATCGGATCGGCAGTTCTGAAGATTACCCCGCTACATACAAACTCACAAATACCTCTTTATCTTTTTTTTGTGTTATTGACTAACCTGGTATCTAATTACGCAACACATTTTCGTAAACGATTACGACAAATTTGTTTCATTTTGACAGCTCAACAACATTCATTACGCTATTTACGTTGTTGAGAAGAATGTTTTTTCGAACTTATGAAGCAATGGATTAGCAATTTGTTTCAAAACGATTTAAATTCCGATTGATCGTGTATTACGTAAATACCACGGTCACGGACGTACCGGGGTCAGAGTTTTTATGCCGCCCATGGGCCTCTGACTTGGTTTCACATGCCGTTGAGAAATATCTCATGAATCCGAAAAGTGAGAGGTACGTGCCTTGGGTTCGAGATCTATGACTTGGCGGTCACCACTAGGCTATCGCAGCTGTCCTCCTCCTCCTCTTTATAATAATAAAATTTCAAGTAATATAGTATACCTAGATTCGTCAAACTTTACGAGTATACGTTTCAAAAGATACAGAGGCAGGCTTAATACCTTTATTTATATTTAACTTTGAAATAACTGGAAGGGAAGGAGTTCTTGCAGGGAAAATAAGTCAAAAACAAATTAAAGGAAGGATAAACACAAAAGTGCAGTTCCTTTGTGTTTTTACTTATAAAAGTAATTTCCTTTCGAAGAGAATCTGTCTTAGTAAGACCTGCAATAGACCCCTTTGTCCCTCTATTTTAAACTGATCTGTAGGTATCAAAGTACGGCGAACCATTTCGTATTTATTAGTTTAAAATTAGTTAGAACAGTATGAGTAAAGTTTTACTAAGTATTCAGGCATATGAGAATTTATCGGGTATCTAATAACCAAGGATTTAATTTTATTATTTATGAAGGAATTTATAACCCGTTAGAGGGTTTTTGCTCAAATAAAAATACCTAATTTTAGAAATGTTTTACGTGGGTATCGAAAAATGAAATAGTTAAGATCCTTATAATGTTTATTTCTGATTAGACAGACTCAATTCCACAATTTTAAAACCTAGCTTTTTACTTTCATACTTTCTTATAAATATTGGGGTGATACAGTAAGTTGTATAATCTAAAACATGTGTTTTAGGTACGATTATGCAATCCCAAAAAAGAAAACCGGAACGTAATTTATTTTTACAGCTTAACTAATATTTCCTTTTCTAATAAAAACTCTTATCTGATAAAAATAACCAACATTAACCAGAATGAAGCGAAAAATCAATGTTACTTAACTATTAACGCGCAATGGCCGGGGAAAAGTCATTAATTATTAACATTTAGAGGGTAACACGCTCAGGAAGTATTGTCTAGTGTTAGAGATTTGTTAATATTTAATGAGACCCGGGCAGTTCCTGGAATGATTGGTAATTGCTGTTTTTGGTAAAGAATTTACCAGAGAGAGAACGGCTGAACAGAATGCGTAATTTAATTTTAAATTCCACTCCTTAGTCTGTGCCAGGTAAGTGAAGATTAAGTAACCATAATTAATTTGCGTAAATTTTAACTCATCTGACTTTATAACTAAATGCTTTAAAGTTTTTATGAATGGGGTAAACCTTACGAATTTATACAATTTAAATACCACAGAAAATGCAACTAACGCAGGCATTTTAATCACCTTTTTGTCTGAATTCAAGCTCGTAAATTTTTGTTGTGTTATAAAATACAGATGATTTTTATACCTTCGTAATAATTAGCCCTGTGTTCTAAGGTTCACCATAATAGACACTAGAATAGCCGTACCCTTCACTCGTACGTTGTATAAATATAAACAATAGAAGGGAAACCCTCCCCTTCTAATTAGTTCTAACCTAATTAGCGCGCCCTTCTTCGGCCGACCTTTAAGTATGACCAACAACGCTTCATTGGACGTCAATCAATTAAATAGTAATCGTTATCAAAATTACTAATTATTTATCACAGATTAATCAACAAAGAAAATTTAATCAACCGAAAAATTCTATTCAAAATTAAATTGGTTGAATTTTTGTAATTTCAAACTTACCTCGCTTTGACAGCAGGAGGTCGCGATCCAAATTCAAAATTCACAAATTCGATTGGTCCGCCCGCGGTCGGGTGGTGGTCGGGGAGTGAAAAGGTGGTAAGTACGATTGAGGGAGATTCGGAACGCGTGCGGCCAAGTCGGCTGCCCGTGGGACTGTGCCGTGCGGTGTGAAGTAAGCCAACGGACTCTTGTACTGAACCACCGTACTCCGCGGCATATCAATAAGTTTTATGGATTTACCGTTTGTTTGGGAGCCTTTTGTATGTAATTTTTATTAGGATGGATGTTTTCTTATAAATTGTTTTTGAATTACACCTTATTTCATGGTCGCTTATAACAACTTACCACGATTACCGATTCGCATTCTTAACGTGGGAATTATTGCAATATCTTCTATCACCATTAATATAATATATTATCGGTCATTATACTTTAATGAGCAAAGATGTCGTTTAAAAAAAACAAATAAGGTGAAAGGGACTATTTTCAGATATATTTTTATTTCACGCGTCGTTTGTTATTGTCACGTTAATAGAATTAAGTACAAGTTGTATGTAAATGTGCGGATCTTAATGGCAATAATGGGTATTAAGAGGTTTTACATAAAATACATTTACTGTGAATACAATTTGTGAGTATTTTGGGAACGAAATGAGATTTTCTGTGTAAGTGATTACTAAGCGATGAAGCTCGGATTATATTTTGTTGAATAATAAATTTATTAAATAACTTGGACCAGAGTAGATCTTGTTTTTATTATTCATCACCCACTACGCTTTTTAGGGTTCCGTAGGCGGTAAGGAAACCTTATAGTTTCGCTATGTCCGTCCGTCTGTATGTCCGCGGTCAAATTAGTCTCTGAGCTAAACTCAGAGACTAATTGACTAGTTCTAGAAAGCTGTAATTTGATATGGATCTATATTAATCACGCCGACAGATGGTAAAATAAAATCTTGTTTTTTTTTTAATGTAAGTACCTTCCGTGCACGTGGCGTGGGGATGAATTTTTCGACGATACCATGGTGTGGGGTGTTATTGGAAAGGCCGTTCAATATTATTGCGGGTTTATGAAAACCATTTTGCGATAAATTTTTCTAACAAAAATTAGCGCGTTTTAATTAGCACGGTTGCCAGATAAATGGTGGTTTTGGATATAATGTGACGGCGGAGGTGTTAGCTGCAGTAGTATATAATATAATGAAGTTAAAAGGAAAACTATCACAGATAAGTAGGATTTACAGGTTAACGAGTAATAGTCGTTGGAATTTACTTACATTTGCAGTTGGAAGTATGGGAGAACATGTTTTTCAAGTACAATGTTAAGTTTATATTTTTATTTTTTATTAATGAAATTGTTTATTTTGTAAATACAAGATTTAGCTCGTGGCTTAGTAATAACTGCCGCACGGGTCGATCCATTAGTTTAAGCTACGCTTGCCAGGGTTGTTCTATGGATGGGTGACCATCTTTACATACCGAGACTCCTCCGTGCCTCGGAAAGCACGTTAAGCCGTTGGTCCCTGCTGTCATTCGTGGATCTTTGACAGTCGTTACGGGTCGTCAGAAGCCCGAAAATCTGACAACCAGTCTTACCAAGGGGTATCGTATTACCTAGTTACCGGGTTGTGGAGGTCAGATAGGCAGTCGCTCCATGTAAAATACTGGTATTCAGCTGCATCCGGTTAGACTGGAAGCCGACCCCAATATAGTTGGGAAAAGGCTAGGTAGATTGATTTTGAAGATTTAAAAACTAACAGACTTAAAATAATAATAATATAATATAATAATGGGAGAAATAATTATTAGTTTATTCTTGGGATAAATTCATCTCAACTACGAAAGCCTAATTAAGTGGTCCGACACGTACATACATGGTTGGTTTTTAGAGCTATTTTGGGGTCTGTGTAACGAGTGTTTTTATCGTGTTATTAATTATCTACATACTTAACGTACATATATTTTTCCTTCTGCCAATTGCTATATTATAATTAATTGCTATATTATTAATTGTTATATATATTTTTGCTTGTACAGTACAACTGATTAACGCCGATGATAAAAGGATCGATAAGTTATATACTTCTAGACTTCTAAAAGCTACCATAGAAATACAAATTACCACCGTGCATCACGGAATAATGTATTTTTACGCACAGATAAAGCTTAAATAAATTTTAGGTAAAATCCAAACCTTCTTCATTTATTCAACTCAATCGAACTAAACCGACTAACCCAGTTGACAAATCCATCCGATATCGACGTTGAGTTAATTATAAAACGGAAGGCGGTGGCCGACGATGCGTGCTTTCACCTCGCTGCTGTTCAATCAATGATTTGAAAGCAGAAGGCATTAAGTTCCTGCTTGTTTTTTGAAGGAGATTAGTTCTTTAGAGGGTAGTTTAGAATTGATTATATTTTTTTAGGTTTATAGAGAAAACTAATGCATCAAAAAAAACCCATTCATTTTCTTTCTTTAGGGCACAGCGAACAGAGGTCCGACGGGATCTCATGGCGTCATGGAGAGTGTGATTGTCGCAACCCAGTACTGGGCACGCCACTATTGCGGCGATAAGTCCCCTCTTTGAGGAGTGGCTGGAGAGGCGCCACGGCGTCCTCACCTTCCGCCTGACGCAGGTCCTCACCGGACACGGCTGTTTCGGGAGGTACCTGTTTCGGATAAGGCGGGAGGAAACGCCCGGGTGTCATCACTGCGTGGATCGCCCGGAGAACACAGCGGAGCATACGGTGGAGGTATGCCCGGCTTGAGCAGAGCACCGCCGTGTCCTCGTGGAGGCGATCGGTGGCGGGGATCTCTCGCGTCCGGCCCTGGTCCAGGCCATGGTACGGAGTGAGAGGGCATGGGAGGCCGTCACCTCCTTCTGCGAAGCAGTAATGCTCGCAAAGGAGGAGGCGGAGCGCGTGAGGGAGAGGCAAATTTCGCGCCCTCACGCCCCTAGCCGCCGCAGGAGGAGACGCACTGGGCGTCGGGAATCTATTGCCGATTCCCGGCCACCGTAGGCGCGGGCTTGCGGACGGTGAGCAATGGGTAGCTCGCCATCCGGTAAGGACCAAGCCCGGGTCGACGGCGCGTTGTGTTCCACGCGCGCTTCAAAGAGTGTCAGCGAGTGAAGGGGTCCGATGAGACCATTGCCTGCCGGGGTTGCGGGAAAGTCCGAAAGGGATACCGTGGCCCCCTGGCATTGCACAGGCAACAGAAGGAACACGGGTGGGTTTTAGTCAGTAAGAGTTTGACACGCCCTTCCGCTCCACCCAGAGCGGGAGACGTCATTTGATGATTACCCACCCAAAAAAAAAAAGGGCTAAAGAATCTTCTTATACTGAGAAGGGATGACCCATTATAACTTACCTATCCTAACTATACAGGGTGGCACATTTAGATCGGTCAGTATGGGACAGTCTGAAACTATAAGACATACGAAGATCTCTTCTTAGGAACCATGTCATCGATTTTAGTAACAAGAAAAACTGCATTCATAATTTTTTTTTAAACTTGTACTCAGCTCGGGAATCGAACCCGGACATTTTGAAAAAAATATTTATTTATTTTATTTATTTATTAAAACTTTATGCACAAGTAAAAAAAAATACTGTACAAAGGCGGACTTAATGCCTGAGGCATTTTCTACCAGTCAACCTTAGGGTGGTGCAGAGACAAAACCTGGCAGGTGCAACATAAGTGATAGATAACTTGATAATGAATACCTACTAATACATAAAACATACATAGATACATACATATAAACCGAATCAACTTTGTCAGGAGAAATAACGATAGGTAGAGGAGAAAACAAATCCAGCAAATCAGCGCTGCAAAGATTCTGCCAACTTTTCACGAATATGTTTACGTGCCATCAACATAAAAAAAAATAACACTATTTCTATTTAGATATCGATTGTCTAGGTCTTATGCAGTAAATTTTACTATGAAATATGATGTCTAAAATGAATAAAATGCATTGTTTTCATATTCTTTATGAAATTGTATGGAGAATTTTAAAGAAGTTGCATTTTTCATACTAACATTTTCTTAATTTATTTAACAACCATGAACACTAATGTTATAAAACTTTTATGCACTAATGTTTAAAAACTAAGATAACGTATGTCACTTAGATGAAGCGACTAAATTAAGTTTTAGCTAAGTTTTAAAACAAATAGTGGTCATTTCTGCTAACAAAAAGGAAAGTCATTTTTAAGGTATTTTTTATGTTTAGAAAACTATAAGTACTAAGGTTTGTTTACTATTGGTAGTTGTCTATGATGATCATTATTCGAGATAATATCGAGCATTGATGAATATTTTAGATCATAGAAGTGACGAGGTTCTCTATTTGTGAGAAAAAAAACGCCAATTTCATAGGTCCGACCCAATATTAAATTAATATTGAATAATATAATTTATTATATACATATATCATAACTAATATTATAAATACGAAAGTGAGTTTGTTTGTTTGTTTGCGTGAATACGCTTTCACGCTAAAACGGCTGAACTCAAAGCATTTATTTCAATTAAACCATTTACAGGCACTTTTGAATTGTCAAGGGGTCGGTCAGTCAAAAATATGAAGCTAGTTGCCCATTCCAAAGCGTAATACGTACATATGGAGAAGAACGGGCAAGAAAGTCCACGGACACTCTTTTAAATAAAAAAATTGATACAAAATATTGGTTACATCATTCATTTTGAAATTATGCATGTGAGAACAATGTAGAAAGACGTGCACGTTCGTAAAAGCGTCCGCGAGCTGAACGGATTTAGATGAAATTTGGCACATGGACAGTAGACCTTGACCTGGATTGGGACATATGATACTTTTTATATTACCACAGAATCGAGACTTATGCGGGTGAAACCGCGGGGCGCAGCTAGTTTTTGATAGATAAATAGTAACAGCTTAAAAATAACATCCGCACGAGTCGATAGGACGTTAAGCTACGCTTGTCGCGGTCAGTTCGTGACTGGGTGTGGGCATTACATAAAGAGACCCTCCGTGCCTCGAAAAGCCCTTTAAGCCGTTGGTCCCGACTGCCATTCGTAGATCTTTGACACTTGGTGAGACTTGTTCAGACTTTTGGGCTTCTAGTTACGGATAGAAGCCCAAAAGTCTCACCAAGTGATATGGTGTTACTCAGTAACTGGATGCGGAGGCCAGTAGCTCCATGTAAAATACTGGTATTCTTTTGCATCTGATTAGACTGGAAGCCGAACATCGTTGGGGGAAAGGCTAGGTGGACTAATTCATTGTATAGATTTGCTCACTATGTTCTTTTTCACAAGAGCTTCTACGGTTATTAAATAAGTTTTTAAAATAATAATAATCTGCCGTTTAAAATAAACCCCACTCCAATAACTGCACTCACCAAAGTAAACAAAAGAGAGCGTTGACAAATGTCAATGCTGTTAGCGTCGAGCAATCATAAAGTTAATTATAAATGTGGTGGCTAACGATTCGCGCTTTTACCTCACTGTCGATTGATCGAATTCGAGTAAATAGTTACATAATTATTATTTTGTTGTTGTGTTATTGATAAATTATATTTATTTCTATAAAAATAAGACGCAGTCACAATAGCATGTGCGCTGTGCGATGACTGATGTCTTTGTGTTTTTGAGGTTTGGGTGGTGTTTTCATTCATTATTTTTTAGTTTAGTGCGTGTCTCCTTTTTAAGAAAATTTCTTGTGACTAGAGGAGTGGCTCGTTTTTTAGCCAAAGAATTAGTATTGCCATTCAACGTGGCAATACTACCAGTCTTCTGGGCACGTTTCCGGATGACAGCGATACGGACGAGTACTTCGATGCCAACGTGTCCTTTTGTATTTGTATTTATTTGAATATGTGTCTATGTATTTGTTTGACTAATCAGGATGTCAGCGCCGCCTAGCGGCACTCGACATAGTCTACAACACAACCCCCGGACCAGTCGGAGCTAAGCAGGAGTTCATCGGTAGCGGACAAGCAAAGAACACGTATAGAAACTGTCACGCATTCCGAATAGTTGTGTCGTGTACCTACAGTAGGAGAATTTGCTAGTGTGATTAATTTGATACTAAATTATAATTTGATCTGAACTGTTTCTCTATTGCGCAAGAACCAGCACTACTACTACAACCAGGCTGATAATAACGAAAGAGACACATACTCTCCTCCGTCATATAGTTAGTAACGACAGTATTTTAAGTGCAAACCTTTTAATAAAAATTAATGGATATCTTAGTTGTCCGAAATAAAATGATTGATTGTTTTTTATTATTTAGGATGTCGATATACCAACTTTATAAGTCAAGCCTTAAAATCCCTAAAAAAAAATAGAAATTCTACGACGTTCGTACCCGAAGGCTGCCATACGGAAACTTATTACTAAGACTCCTTTGGCCGTCCGTTAATTTGTCAGCGGGCGTAATAGGTAGACAGTTGCAATTTTCACAATTCAATTCAATTCAATTTATTCAGGAACAATTCACATTGTGTTTGAAAACATGTATAAATAACTAAAAACTCGTTCATTATTACTATAAAAATAACACATTCATAACATAATACAATCAATTATAGAAAATAAGACAGTCAAAATAAAATTAAAATAAATTCAATAACATAGCAAATTACACATTCAATATAATAAAAAAATTACTAACATTACAGGCAAATTTTCAAAACGTGGATATGTCATGGTCTATCGAATACAGACATTTCTCCGAGTCTCGACTTAAATGAGCTCTTGTAAATTATAGATTTTAAGTCCAATGGCAACCTGTTAAAAATCCGCACTGCTTGATATTGAGGACTATGTTGAACAATCCTAAGTTGGGGTATTAATTTGCTTTTAAAATCTTTCCTGCGCGTATTTTCCCTCAAGTGCCTCTCTCATCTGTTTCGTAGTTACGCAGGTATTTTTCTAAATTCACCAACAATATTAAAACATAGAAGCTGGCTGGCACAGTAAGAATTTTTAAATTTATAAAGTGTGGCCGACAGCTCTCCATTTGTGATATCCGGGCCATGGTTCGTATGGCTCTCTTTTGGAGTACAAACGCTCTCTGGCAGTTATATTTAAAACTATTCCCCCAAAACTGAACACTTTGTCTGTTAACGGGTCACCTGGTGACTCGTAAAATAAACCGTTGTCTGTTAACGGGTCACCTGGTGACCCGACATCCCCGGCATCACTTTTGGCATATCGTCGTTTTAATCACCCGGGTTCCCCGGGACCCCGGGACCCCTTGGACCCCAGTAACAGATGCCGCCATTTTGCCAAAATGGCCGTCACAGATGAATATCTCAACCTTGATTCTATTAGAGCACATACCATTTTAAGGTGTTTTATGTCTATTTCATCCCTAAGACTGCGTAAGGCATAACACGCCGAGGAAATATAGTATACAAATCAATGGCTTGCAATTTGGCTTGCACAGATTGTGTATTCTTTTTTAATAAAGTATTTATTTAAAAAAAAAAAGTTAAATATTGGTGATGGTACGGAACCCTTCATGTGCGAGTCCGACTCGCACTTGGCCTTGGTTTTCATGGTTAGCAAAAAAGCCATTCCATTAGATGATAAGTATTTTTAAAGGTTGTTAATGAAAGTATTCACTCCGAAATTCGAAAAGTATTCAGGCGTCAATAACATTCAACCCTTCTTCAAGGGCAGTCGAGTAAAAACAAATAAGATCGATTTCGAATAAATTGTCTGCGGTAACTGATGCCCATTTTCTAAAGCCCTCTAATAAACCACCGACTGCCTCGTTGGTCTAGTGGTCGCAAACGCTACTGCTGACCATGAGGTCCTAGTTTTGATTCCCAGGTCGGAGTATGTGGTATTCGGGTTTTCCATCAGGAATTTCTCAGTAGCAGCCCAACTGCCCTATAGCCATTAACTGGATTTAAGCCAGGTTGATGGCAATAGGCTCGCCCCCTCTTACATGGGACTTAAACATAACTGGCGAAATGTAGGTGGTGTACTATAGGCACACCCCTGCCTAACCTATGAAATTGGCGTTTTTTTCTCACAAATAAAGAACCTCGTCACTTCTATGATTTAAAATATTTATCAATTGCTTGATATTATATCGAATAATGACCATAATAGGCAACTATCAATAGTAATAAAACCTTATAACTTATAGTTTTCTAAACATAAAAAATACCTTAAAAATGACTCCTCTTTTTGTTAGCAGAAATGACCACTATTTGTTTTAACGTTATCTTAGTTTTTAAACATTAGTGCATCAAAGTTTTAAAACATTAGTGTTCATGGTTGATAAATAAATTAAGAAAATGTTAGTATGATAAAATGCAACTTCTTTGAAATTCTCCATACAAAAAGCGGATTTCATAGGTGGAAACCTAATATATTATAAATGTGAAAGTTTGTATGTTTGGATGTTTGTTACTCAATCACGCAAAAACGGCTGAACTGATAAGAAGGAAATTTGGCACACAGATAGTTTACAACCTGGATTAACCTAAAGGATACTTTTTATAATAATAATAATTCAAATAATGATAATTTCCGACATCCACGCAAGTGAAGCCGTGGCAAAAGCTAGTTCTCTACTACATTCTTAAATAGCTATTGATTCTACAAAGGCATTATCATTTCAGCCGAAAGACATCCACTGCTGGACATATGCCTCCTCCAAGCGCCGCCACTTCAACCGGTGCCTCCCGCATCCAGCGGATTCCTGCGACCTTAGGTGGCATTGGGCACGGACACATTGCTCGCAGAACAGATGGCCAGTCATCATCTACTTAGAAATAATACCTTCTTTATCTGACTGTTTATAAACGCAACGAAAAGTGAGCGAACACAGCTACATTCTGGTTATGAATGGCTAAGATACTGGGAATTAGAGAATTTCGAGTACATTCAGTTGACAAATATACATCGTGAGTTTCCATCCTATTCTACCAGGTATCTGGTAAGTAAATCTTAAATGAGGGTTTTTAGTGTAATAGTACTTGAAACACAAACAATTTAAAACACTAACGTTTTTCCAGCGTGTTTCTAGTGAGGCGATCTGTGAACGTGGTCTCCGCGGGTGCAGCCTGCTTTGCACCCGCGGAGACCACGTTCACAACCGCGGCCTTGACAACCGCGACTACGCGACGTATTCTCCGCGTTACCACAATATTGCACACTCGCTTGTCTCGCTCTATCTTGTACTCTCACGTCAATCGCTCTCGTTACGCAAAAGCGGGGAGCACGTTGCGCACACGTGGCGTGCTCGCTACGTACGCGCAGTGAGGGCGTTGAACAATCGGCTCGCTGATAACTCGCCTCTGTGCTAAGGCCCTAAATATAAGATATTTTTTTAAATCAAAATCTCAAACATTACATCAATCAAATCCATCTACCAAGCCTTTTCCCAACTATATTGGGGTCGGCTTCCAGTCTAACCGGATGCTGCTGAATACCAGTATTTTACATGGAGCGATTTCCTATACCTCCACAACCCAGTAACTGGTAATACGATACCCTTGGTAAGACTGGTTGTCAGACTTTCGGCCTTCCGACGACTGTCAATGATCCAGGAATGACAGCCGGGACCAACGGCTTAACCAGATGGATCGACCCGTGCGGCAGTTATTACATAGCCACGAGCTAAAAAAAAAATTAAACTATTTTTTTTTAATAAGTTTAAAATAAAATTTAACTTTACAGAAAGCAACTACTACGTTATATTAGAGTAAATTCAACTACAACAAAAAAAAAAAACACTCCAGTCAACTTTAACCACAATCAAAGGCAAACAAATCAATCTGCCCGCGAACACTATCGTCGACCAAGTTAATTATAAATCGTATCAATGGCCGACGATGTGTGCTGTCACCTCATTGTTAAAACAAATTCCTGCCTTTTCAGTCGTCGACGAGAGGAAATTGATTTTTACTGTGTTATTAATAGATATATATATACATTATATATATTCTTATATAAGATATATTATATTATGGGTTTATTAAGAGAAATATTGAATTCATCCTCTAAAAACTTTTGGGCACTTTACAGTAATTAAGCTAGGGTACTCCGACCGGGAACGGGTTAGGTTAGAACTGTGACCAACCATGCGCGAGCTGAGTTGGTCGCAATGACTAAGCTATGGCAACCCGACTAAATGGGCTATGTTAGATCACAACACAATGCACACACACATGTACGTCACAACATATTATTTTATTTTGTACGAGTTTATTTTATTTTATATTACCTTTAATTTATTTATTATAACGGACAGACACTTCCCTATGTTTATTTATTCTAGCGTATGGCACTTGTGGGTTGCAGTTTAATATCAGCGTCAGATGGTACACTTTGTTTTGTCATCTGACATTTATGCTGAGCTGAGGCCCATTTGGCATTATAATAATTTAATTTGTTTTCTGTTTTTATAGTTTAAGGGTGTGTGTTTTAGTAAAGCCAATAAACGCATTTTTCTTTTTCTGTCTTTCTTTCTTGTTGATCGCAGCTACTTGGTTATTAATTATTTAAATAAATTATGCGTTTAGATTTAATTTTAATAATCAGATTTTGAAACTGAGGAGCTCGTGGCTATGTTATAACTGCCGCAGGGGTCGATCCATCAGGTTAAGCTACGCTTGCCGGGGTTGGGCTGTAGATGGGTGACCATCTTTACATACCGAGACTCCTCCGTGCCTCGGAAAGCACGCTAAGCCGTTGGTCCCGGCTGTCATTCGTGGATCTTTGACAGTCGTTACGGGACGTCAGAAGCCCGAAAGCCTGACAACCAGTCTTACCAAGGGGTATCGTATTAGTCAGATAGGCAGTCGCTCCATGTAAAATACTGGTATTCAGCTGCATCCGGTTAGACTGGAAGCCGACCCCAATATAGTTGGGAAAAGGCTAGGCAGATTGAGATTGATTGAATCAGATTTTGAAACCGATAACCAATTTCACGATTAGGTATCTAGCAATAATTAAAAATATAAACAGTAGAAATGATAACTTCTTCCTTGAAGTCGGTTATAAATAAAGAAATAAAAATAAAAATATTTTATTTTCTGACAACCAAGGCCCATAGTGTTCGTTAAAAAAAGCTTACAAAGTATGTTAGTAGGTACAGAATTAAAAGTGGAAAATATTAATAACGATTCATCAACCCGCACCTCTCACATGCAGATTGATGAATCGTTTGAACACAGGGCCCGCGTCCAACCTATCTGCTGTCATATCCAGGATGCTGTTGCTACTCCCCCGCATTTTTCAAGGTAGACGCAGTTTTCTTCCGCATAATTGCATAGCAATCATCTATATGCGCGTCAGCAAATATACCAGAAGAACGCAAGAGCTGCTATGAAAATGTAATGTAAAGATGTCTGAGTAAGACTTCGAAAAATCTTTTTTTTTTTTTTTTTTTTGTACTCTTACTATACTACCAACCTCATTGTTCTCTCAATAATACCAGCCTATAATTCTCATACACAGAAGGCACGAACATTGATCACCACGTTTGCTCAAGACTGGTTGGCGATTTCAGACTTATATTAACTATAAGTCAGGTTGGTCATGCACGAGAGGCGATGCCTTGAACAGTGTGCCATCACGATATACACTGGATCGCAAAAATTTCGGGTCGCTAATAAAAAACGTGATAACTCCATAAATTACATACCTAGATCGCTAGAATAAATAATATGTAGTAAGCAGGTTACTAATGCTTGTTCTAAATCTCTAAAGAGGTTTCATTTGTACAAGTAACAGATTTAAAAAAAAAAGCTCTTTTTAAGATCATAAAATTTAAAATTAGGAAATTAATATTTTTTCTGCTTTTGTTTCAAAGCGAGCTGTCATTATAAATGATTCCTTGGATTGATCAGAGTATTCAGTGCAATATCATGTCGTTAACACCTGAAGAATGTACACGGATTATTACCATGGTAAAAGAAGGAAGAAGTCAGTCAGTCCCGCTTTATACTTAGAAGACCAATTCATCGTGAGCACTATGTTAAGAAATCGACATCTCACGGCTGTTCAGGTCCGAAACTGTCTTCAAGAAATTCACCACAACAATGTGAGCTCTGATACGATTCTGCGACGTCTTCGTGAAGCTGTTAAAAAGCCTTATAGACCAGCAAACGGCCCAAACTGCTCAGGGAACATCGAGTTGCCAAGTTACGGTTTGCTCGAGAACACATTCAATGGACAGATAGAGATTGATCGAGACGAAGAGTATTTAGACGACCAGGAGAACGGTATATCAAGTGTGTTTTGAAGAAAAGGTGTCATTCGGTGGAGGATCAATAATGATTTGCGCGATATCTTCAGAGGATAGTACAAAGTTAGTGATCATAGAAAACGGTTCTCTGACTGCTGTCAGATACGTAGAAGAGGTTTTAAATGAGCATGCTGATCCTTTCTTAGTGAAAATGGGTGCAAATTCCATTTTTATGCACGATAATGCGCGACCACATACTGCTCGTTGGGTCAATATTTATATTCAAGATGACGGTATTACCTGCATGGAGTGGCCAGCTTGCAGCCCTGACTTAAATCTCATAGAACATGCACGGGACGAGCTCGGGAGACGCGTGAGACAACGCTCTCCTGCTCCTGTTACCTTACACGAGTTAAGGAATGCGCTATTGGAAGAATGGGCAAACATAGACCAAAATCGTATTAAACATTTGGTTTACAGCATGCCACATCGTCTCAATGAAGTGATACGGGCTCGTGGAGGAAATACAAAATATTAAGTTGACAAAAAATCTTTTATTTTTTAAGATTTACTGCGAAGTGTATTTTTGCTGTCAGAAGTTAGAAGCGAAATTTTAATTATTTTTTTGTATTTAAATAAAGTTATAATTATAGGATACAAAACGTGTTACACATTATTTTATAAATATTAATCAGTCATCTACAATACACTATAGTTTCGCAAATTAGTCTTATGTATTTAAGAAACTATCACGCCATTTATAAATGACCCGGAATTTTTGCGATCCAGTGTAGTTCTCTCAAGAAATTATTTAAAGTAATTTTGTTGTATTTAAAGCACGAAAACTCATAATTTGTTTAGTCTTTTCAACGATTTAGCTAATTGTAAAGCATTACAAAATTCAATTTGAAAAGCTTTCAGAAAGAACAATGCATTCTCTCATTTACAAATAATCCACAGACAAAACTAATAACTTTAAGTCTTGGTTAAAATGGAAGAAAAACATTTCTAACAAAGAGACTAACAAATGAATAATTGAAGTAGAAAACTTAATCAAGAACAAACAATAAACAAGATAGACTCAAGGCCAACGCACACTAGTGGACGGGGGACAGCATCGAGGAGGATTTATCGAGGAACATCTCGCGGCATCCCGCGGTATATCATAATTAGCCTATAACGTTCCCACTGCTGGGACAGGCACAGGCCTAATCTCTGTGAGAGAGAGTGGGCCAAAATCCACCACGAGGGCCCAGTGCGGGTTGGTAGATGTCACATGTCATCGAATTTGTGGTTCTAGAACATGCCGGTTTCCTCACGACGTTTTACTTCAGCGTTTTGAGAGCAGTGGTGATGAAATTAAATTTGCAAAGTAAAGTCCCTGTCTGTGTTCGAGCTGTCTACCTACAACTGACCTACAGTCGGGAGTTGGGACGTATGCTAGCGGATACCATCGCATGTCTTCGCATCCCGCCGCGGTATCCTCTAGCACTCTTTTCAATACAGCAGAGAGAAATTTGATGCTCCGTGGTTGGTCTCTGAGCTTTGGAATCTCAGATATCTTATTACCGTACGAATTTACGTTGGTTTTTTAAATACTCTGCCCCGCCGTCCACCACTATGCGCTGGCCTTTATTGTGTATTAAATATAACAAAGAAATAATTAATAATAAACATGTACTAGGAGATAAGACTTATTGTGATGATTGTATTCATTAATAATATTAATTATTGTTAGTATCTGACTTTGAATGAATGGAGTATCTTTTGGGGGGCAAAAGTACTCATGAATCTGAACAACTTGTACTCATAATTTTAATAATTGTAAAAGTTTATATAATTGTTTATAATTTTACTTTATAAGTCAATTTATTTTAATTTTATTTATTGTTGACATAATATACTCATTACAATGTTTTTTTATGAGTTGTATTGCAATATGTGGTTAGCTAGCGACCTCGACAATTATTTATTTTACCTCGATGGTCCTAGTTTATCAATTATAACTTCTAGTTACAGCTCTACATAAGCGGGCACGCCCTTTATGCCTGGAGGCTTTATTTTCTTTTTTTAAATATATTTTACGTTTAGTTATTTTTATTTCTGCTTGAGTACTTATAGTTCTCGATGTTTTTGGTTGGTATATTGGCGTGTGCTAGCTGTCATATGGCTATTAATTTATAAATTGTGTTTTGCGTAATGTACATTACCTTGTATACTACTGTATAGAATTTTTTTTTTTTCTAACTGAACAGACAGCTGTGCTGCTGGGGAGTTTGTTGCGCCACTTCTTCTTCCCAGCAAAAGCACTAGGACGTGGTGAAGGGTGGGCGTTTTGGGGGACTGTCTTATGTAATTTTGACGTTCGAAAAGTGCTTATTCTCAGCCTAGTTTGAATAAATGACTTTTGAATTTTTGAATACCCTTATCCCAATTTATTTGGTGTCAGTGCAACATGTCTTTTTCTTCCATACTTCTCTATTAGTCGACATCTCGGTAGTCACTTTCACACAGTCCATCCATCGTTTGTTAGGTCTTCCCCTACACTCTCCTTGGCAGTATAGTAAATAAAATAAGAAGGCAAAATACATCTACCCTATCCTCGCGTAAAACTTTAATTCAGTTAGAGGCACTTACAGGCTGTTCTAAAAATAAAAAGAGAGCCACAAAGTACCCGCGGCGACACTGACAAGTGCCAACCGTGGTCTACGTGATGTACTTACAGTTTATAGAATTAAAGCTCTTCGTAAACAAGAAAATTGTTGGGTTTTATTAACAACTAACAAAGCTTATTAGACTTTTGACGTTGTTTAAGGCTGATAGTTTCTTATTTAGACCTCTCGCTAAGTGACATTTTGAGGAATAATAAAATTATGCGATGTATTATTATACTTTAGATATAATTATATTTTCTAAATCGCCTCCCGAGCCCTTTATTTTGGAAATTTTCGTATTTGATCATGTCACCAAAAAATTGGTCTCATAAATCGACCGCCGTGCGATTCTATGTGAGGTATAGAGGCCTTTTTTTTTTTTGCTGGTGGGAAGTCATCAAATGACGGGAGACGTCATTTGATGACTCCCACATTGCTCACCATTGCTCACCGTCCGCAAGCCTGCGCCTACGGTGGCCGGGAATCAGCGATTGATTCCCGACGCCCAGGGCGTCTCCTCCTGCGGCGGCTAGGGGCGTGAGGGTGAGAAATTTGCCTCTCCCTCACGCGTTCCGCCTCCTCCTTTGTGAGCATTACTGCTTCGCAGAAGGAGGTTACGGCCTCCCATGCAGAGGGCATGGGAGGCCGTAACCTCCTTCTCGCTACCACCGTCGCTCCGTACCATGGCCTGGACCAGGGCCGGACGCGAGAGATCCCCGCCACCGATCGCCTCCACGAGGACACGGCGGTGCTCTGCCCAAGCCTGGCATACCTCCACCGTATGCTCCACCGTGTCCTTCGGGCGATCCACGCAGTGATGACACCCGGGCGTTTCCTCCCGCCTTATCCGAAACAGGTACCTCCCGAAACAGCCGTGTCCGGTGAGGACCTGCGTCAGGCGGAAGGTGAGGACGCCGTGGCGCCTCTCCAGCCACTCCTCAAAGAGGGGACTTATCGCCGCAATAGTGGAGTGCCCAGCACTGAGTTGCGACAATCGCACTCTCCATGACGCCATGAGATCCCGTCGGAGCTCTGTCCGCTGTGCCGTGATTTCTCGCGGCATCGGAGTCAAGCCCCGGCGTTTCGCCTCCTCGCGTCACTCCCAAATATGCGCGAGGACTTTTGCCTCCAGATCCCATGGCGGCAATCCGGCAAGGAGGCTCGCCGCTTCACCGGAGACCGTGCGGTATCCCCGGACCAGCCGGGTGGCCATGACCCTCTGGGACGCGTTCAACCGGCGGGCCGGCCGCCGCCTCAACGAACGCGCCCACACCAGTGCCCCGTACAGGGCCATGGACCGCACGATCCGCGCGTATAGCCTTCGGCAGGAGGCGCTTGGTCCCCCTAGATTGGGCAGGAGCTGCTTCAAGGCAGCCCCGGCCCGCTCCAGTCTGGGAACTAAACGTTGGAAATGCTCCACGAAGTTCCACCGACTGTCGAGGACGAGTCCCAGATACTTCATCGTCCACTCGACGCCGATGTGAACCCCTCCTACCGTTATTTGGGAACCCGACGGTGGCGCGTTCCGAGGACCATGAAAACACATGGCCTTGGACTTGTGAAGTGCCACCTCGAGTCCCAACTGCCGGATTCTGGCCACGATTGTCGCAACCCCGTGTGTCGCTAGTTCAGCCGCCCTGACCTCACTTGCGCCAGGACCAACGTGTCGTCAGCGTAACAGACGACGCTGACGCCACTGGGGAGGTCGGCGCGCAGCACCCAGTTGTATCCGATGTCCCACAGATGCGGCTCCAGGACTGATCCCTGTGGGACACCGCACGACATCTCTCGCCGGTTCCACTCTCCCTGGTGACCGGGGTAGATTATGGCTATTTGGCGGACAGAGGTATTAAGGCCTTTTTTTTTTTTTTTTTGGGTGGGAAATCATCAAATGACCTCTCCCGCTCTGGGTGGAGTTGGAGGGCGTATCAGACTCTTACTGACAAAAACCCACCCGTGTTCCTTCTGTTGCCTGTGCAATGCCAGGGGGCCACGGTATCCCTTTCGGACTTTCCCGCAACCCCGGCAGGCAATGGTCTTATCGGACCCCTTCACTCGCTGACACTCTTTGAGGCGCGCGTGGAACACAACGCGCCGTCGACCCGGGCTTGGTCCTTACCGGACGGCGAGCTACCCATTGCTCACCGTCCGCAAGCCCGCGCCTACGGTGGCCGGGAATCCGCGATCGATTCCCGACGCCCGGGGCGTCTCCTCCTGCGGCGGCTAGGGGCGTGAGGGCGCGAAATTTGCCTCTCCCTCACGCGCTCTGCCTCCTCCTTCGCGAGCATTACTGCTTCGCAGAAGGAGGTGACGGCCTCCCATGCCCTCTCGCTCCGTACCATGGCCTGGACCAGGGCCGGACGCGAGAGATCCCCGCCACCGATCGCCTCCACGAGGACATGGCGGTGCTCTGCCCAAGCCGGGCATACCTCCACCGTATGCTCCACCGTGTCCTCCGGGCGATCCACGCAGTGATGACACCCGGGCGTTTCCTCCCGCCTTATACGAAACAGGTACCTCCCGAAACAGCCGTGTCCGGTGAGGACCTGCGTCAGGCGGAAGGTGAGGACGCCGTGGCGCCTCTCCAGCCACTCCTCAAAGAGGGGACTTATCGCCGCAATAGTGGAGTGCTCAGCACTGGGTTGCGACAATCGCACTCTCCATGACGCCATGAGATCTCGTCGGAGCTCTGTCCGCTGTGCCGCGATTTCTCGCGGCATCGGAGTCAAGCCCCGGCGTTTCGCCTCCCCGCGCCACTCCCAAATATGCGCGAGGACTTTTGCCTCCAGATCCCATGGCGGCAATCCGGCAAGGAGGCTCGCCGCCTCACCGGAGACCGTGCGGTATCCCCGGACCAGCCGGGTGGCCATGACCCTCTGGGACGCGTTCAACCGGCGGGCAGGCTACCGCCTCAACGAACGCACCCACACCGGTGCCCCGTACAGGGCCATGGACCGCACGATCCCCGCGTATAGCCTCCGGCAAGAGGCGTTTGGACCCCCTAGATTGGGCAGGAGCCGCTTCAAGGCAGCCCCGGCCCGTTCCAGTCTGGGAGCCAAACGTCGGAAATGCTCCACGAAGTTCCACCGACTGTCGAGGACGAGTCCCAGGTACTTCATCGTCGACTCGACGCCGATGTGAACCCCTCCTACCGTTATTTGGGAACCCGGCGGTGGCGCGTTCCGAGGACCATGAAAACACATGGCCTCAGACTTGTGCAAGGCCACCTCGAGTCCCAACTGCCGGATTCTGGCCACGATTGTCGCAACCCCGTGTGTCGCTAGTTCGGCCGCCGCCTGGTGCGACCTCCCCTGCGCCAGGACCAACGTGTCGTCAGCGTAACAAACGACGCTAACGCCATTGGGGAGGTCTGCGCGCAGCACCCAGTCGTATCCGATGTCCCACAGATGCTGCCCCAGGACCGATCCCTGTGGGACACCGCACGACATCTCTCGCCTGTTCCACTCTCCCTGGTGACCGGGGTAGATGATGGCCCTGTCCGTCAGATAGGCCTCGACCACACGACAGAGGTAGGTCGGCATCCGGTGATACCGGAGTGCCTCCCTGATGCAACTCCAGGGCAGGGTATTGAAGGCGTTGGCGATGTCTAGAGACACCGCCAAGACGACCCCACCCCGAGCCACCGCATCCCCCGTCGTGAGGGCTCGCACGCGCATGATGGCGTCCACCGTGGAGCGCCCCCTGCGGAAACCAAACTGGCTCTCCGCCAAATCCGGCCCCACCCGCACCAGCCGCCCGACGAGGCGGTCTGCAATGACTCTTTCAAAGAGCTTGCCCACCTCGTCGAGCAGCACTATGGGCCGGTAAGCGGACGGAGAGTCCGCAGGGCGCCCCGGCTTCTTGATGAGGACCAGTTTCCCCGTCTTCCAACGAAGCAGGAACTGGCCCCTCTCCAAGCATGCGCTTAGGAGCCCCCTTAGTCGAGGCCCAAGAGCCTCTGAGGCCAGGACCCAGGCTTTCCCAGGTAAGCCGTCGGGTCCTGGGGCGGTATTTCTGGCATTCAGCCTACGTACCGCCACCCTCATCCCTACCTCGGTCACCTCCAGAGCATCGTCGTCGTCGTCGGCAGTGTGGTCCGCATCAGGCACCGCAGTAGGCGGAGCCATGGGCGTGGAGGCGTGTCCCCCTCTCGAAGGGAACAGAGCGCTCACCACGTCCCCCACAAGCTGCGGCCGGAGACTCTGCGTCAGCGGGGGAGCCCATGGGCGGAGTTTCTCCCGCACCATTTTATATGGGCGTCCCCACGGGTCTCTGTTCAGAGTCTCCAGCGACTCCTGGCGGGCCAGTGCCCTGGCCCGCAGGACTTCCGCTTGGAGGGCGGTCTTCACCGCTCTGTACCCCTCGTACAGCTCCGCCTGAATGGCTTCCGTATCCGGAGGTCGAATACGGAGCCTGCGGTGCCTAGTGTATCGGCGTCGCGCAGTAACGCACGCATTGCGCAGTGTCGTCAGCTGACGCGACCACCAGTACACCTGGCGCGAAGCACGTCCGGGCTGGACCCGGGGCATTGCCACGTCGCATATCTCGGAAATGCCCTCCCGGAACCACTCCGCCTCGTCATTGATGTCGGCAGGCCTGTCCGGTGATGACACCCAGGCCTGCACGATTGAGGCTTCCAGGAGGAGCTCCCGGTCCAGCAGCTTCAGCGCCCACCGCGGACCACTCGGGGCCTGTCGGACCGGCGCGCTCGAGGTCTGGGCGGAGACGTCAAACCGGATGGACCGGTGATCGGAATACGTCTCCACCTCCTCCATGACGCGCCAGTCAATGACACGCGGCGACAGAGCGGGGCTAGCGAACGAGATGTCCACCACTGATTCACCCCGCATCCGCACACACGTGGGGACAGAACCCCGATTAAGGACGACCAGGCCTGTCTCCAGCGCCCAGTCTTCCACCATCCTGCCCCGTGTGTCCGTATACCGGGAACCCCAAGCCACATTCTTGGCATTGAAGTCCCCGAGGACGAGCACGGGGAGGGAACAGAACCCGATGACGACGACTCTCAACTCCGCAAGGGAGTTATGGAACTCGGCGAGAGTTCGGTTCGGGGAGAAGTAAGCGCCTACCACGACAATCTCCCCGAACCGTGCTGCAACGCAACCCCGTCCTCTCTTAACAGCCTCGAGGGACGAGGTACCGGCGGCGGCCGACGAAATTAGGGCCACTGAGCCGCTCAGGTCCAGAGGTATAGAGGCCTAAGACATCAAAATAATAATGAGTCTAAGTATAATTATTTTATGCAGTTTTGATACTGACATACTCGTACTGGCCATCATTTTGATGTCGTCATTGTGCCGAATTTCGATCCCGTGGGAATGTCGAGATAAAAAGTATACCTATCCTATGTCCTCACCCAAATTATCGTCTACCCATATGCCAAACTTCATCCAAATTCGTTCAACCGTTTTAACGTGAAAGCGTAACAAATAAACAAACAAATTCACTTTCGCATTTATAATATTAGTTAGGAGCTTGCTATAAAGTCTTCCCTTAGCGAAGTAAGAAAACAATCTCATTCCTGTATTTGATTAATTCTGCGAAGTTCATCTCAGTTGGATAGAAATATCGCAATGTTAGTTGAGCGAGCATTTTATAAGCTAAACTTATAGGGCGTGCTACATATTGGGGTCGGCACGACCGGGTGGCAAAATCGAATATAATATTTGTAAATATATTTACAAATATTGGGTCCCCACTTATGGAATTGGTGTTTTTTTCTCACAAATAGAGAACCTCATCACTTCTATGTTTTAAAATATTCATCAATTGCTTGGTATTATATCGAATAACGACCATCATAGACAACTACCGATAGTAAAAAGACCTTATTACTTATAGTTTACTAAACATAAAAAGTACCTTAAAAATTACCCCTGTTTTTGTTAACAAAAATGACCATTAATTGTTTTAAAACTTAGCGAAAACTTAAGTGGCATACGTTATCTTAGTTTTTAACAATTAGTGCATAAAAGTTTTAAAACATTAGTGTTCATGGTTGTTAAATAAATTAAGAAAATGTTAGTATGAAAACTTCTTTAAAATTCTCCATACAAAACGCCAATTTCATAGGTGGGGACCCAATATTATATTCGATTTTGCCACTATTCGAGAAAAAGCCGCTCGCCTTCGCTCAAATTGTGACATTTGGACCCGAAAGTGATTCAACGATGCCAAAGGTTGTTTGCCGATCGGCACAACCCTGATAAGCAAAATATAAATAATTCTTGGATCGGGTCGTCTCTATAGGTATAGTTAAAGAAAACATAACATCGTGCCTTGTTTCCCCGAGGAGGACCCACATTTCGCCAGTTATGTTGAAGTCCCATGTAATAAGGGCGAGGCTATTGCCATCAATCGGGCACAAATCCAGACGCCGGGCTGCTATTGAGAAATTCCAGAAAGAAAAACCCAATGAAACTACCCGACCGCGACCAGGGAATTCTCTGCCAGACCTCATGTTCAGCAGTACCGCTTGCGACCACTAGAACAACGAGGCAGATAAAGGTAATTAAATAAATACTACCGAATCGCATGTATCGATCCGAACGTGTGTAGCACCCCTAACTTTCTGTACTAAAAGAGGAGAAAACTGTTGAAGTTGTTATACTGCAGTAAATAAACTAACTCAGTTGACCTGAATTGCAGGAATCGATCCAGGCTTTTGTTACTCATTGCATCAAGTTTAGAAAAATATAATGTTTCAGGTTTCTTAAAAGTTTTTTGTAGTTTCAATAGACTTGAAATTTATCAGTGATCCTTTATCAGTGACCCGGCTAATTTTATTGCAATTTAGTGCTAGAGATAGGCCTGTTTTAAATTACAAAATCTTCGACCTCGTTTTCGTTTCGTAACGCAAAATTCCTGCTTTTGTTTAGAACTTTTTTTATTTTGCTAAATATTTTGTGTACTTTTTAGTCTATGCTAAAAAAGGATTATATTTCTTTCTTTCTTTCCTTCGTTTCTCGCATTCCGACCATCATTTTTAATTTAATTATAGGTACTTTATGTATTCAAAATGTTGCACTTAGGACTTAATGCCACAAAACATTTTCGTATCTAGTACTGACAGAGAAATGGAGCGTTTGGTGTCTTCAAATTCTGATAATATTTTATTAATGAACTTATTATAGTATGGAATACCTCGTTGGTTTAGTGGTCGCAATCGCTACTGCTGAGCATGAGGTCCTATGTTTGAATCCCAGGTCGGGCATAATCTTATTAAATTTTCCATTTGAAATTTCTCAGTAGTAGCCGGGAGTCTAGTTAAGTGTTTGGTTGATATCAATAGGCTCACCCCCGTATATATGGGACTTAAACATTACTGGCGAAATGTGTGTACTATAGGTACACCTCTGCCTAATCCTTTGAGGATTACAGGCGTGATTTTATGTCATTTTTACATCAAAAAGCTTAATAATCCAATTTATAATAAAATTTTAATGATTATGTCACATAGTTAATTGACTCAGGCGTAACTTTGCGGAAATCCATTATAAAATACAATAAGTAAGTAACCTAGTCACTGCGTTCGGCGCTTGGCGTGGCAACACGTCGTGTCCGGGTTCAGAACAAGTCAATCGTCATCCTGAGTATGCCTCGTTGAGAGGTGAAACACGTGTCAATTTATTACAGGGTTCTTTATGAGTCTTTAAGAATAGTTAAGCGGTTTAGGTTACTAAGTCTCACTAAATAGAAACTAATTATAAAACAGTTTTATTCAAAGTAAATTTCATTAAGTTAACGTATTGTCCTGGCGGCAAACGATTAGGCTTCCCTTAAGTTATGATTAAAAGTTTATAAAGCAATTATCCAACTAAAAGTAATTACGTTTTATTCTGATGTAAGTGATCATATTTTTAGCCAAAACATGTTTTATTAAGGTACTGTGAGCGAAATTAATTGTTAAGCAAATTATTGACACCAATCAATCTGCCTAGCCTTTTCCCAACTATATTGGGGTCGGCTTCCAGTCTAACCGGATGCAGCTGAATACCAGTATTTTACATGGAGCGACTGCCTGTCTGACCTCCACAACCCAGTAACTGGGTAATACGATACCCCTTGGTAAGACTGGTTGTCAGACTTTCGGGCTTCTGACGACCCGTAACGACTGTCAAAGATCCACGAATGACAACCGGGACCAACGGCTTAACGTGCTTTCCGAGGCACGGAGGAGTCTCGGTATGTAAAGATGGTCACCCATCCACAGACCAACCCCGGCAAGCGTAGCTTAACCTGACGGATCGACCCGTGCGGCAGTTACTACTTAGCCACGAGCTCCTCATTTGACACCACACCTCAAATTATTGACACCACACTTTAATATACCATGTTAGAGCCATTTCTAGTCTCAGACCCCTCATTCCTTAGTTCATTTGATAAGACCAACTTGAAATAGTGGGAATGAGCTAGTCATTTCTACCGCTCACTTTAGCGTGTATAGTGCACATACGGTTCTCATACTTCGTTCAGTTGTTCTTTCAGAACGTATGCAGGAGCAGTAGCAAAGGAAGCGAACGATCTCCCTTTCTCTGGTTCCAGACGGGAGCTGACGAACTAAAAGAACTGTCTAGTTCGCTAAGGAGCTGCGAACTAAATTAAGTGTCTGGTTCGCTCCGCGTCGCGAACTAGCTATTTTATATAACTGTCAAAAAATGACAGTTGTGAAAATGTATGCTGGCAGTCAGTTTGCTTAACAGTTAATGTCTCTGACTTACCATATTTTTGTTAATTAACTTTCGTAAGATATATTCGTGTTCATACATAATTATGATTTTACTTTTATCCCAGATTTATTTCGGGATTAATTTATTATACACTTTTCACGATGGATTATTACTTTTAAGTAGGTAATGGCTTTTAAGTACTCGTATAATATATGATGTACTTTTATCGGCTGGAAGATTGGTGTTTTAGAGTTATTAGGATTTTTTTAATAATCAAATCAATATTATTTTTCTTTTTTTTATATTCTCCAATAATGTCTCTAATTATTCCAATACGAAAAAAGAGCACAAAAAGTCGTAGGTACACCTGGAAAACAGGTGTGATGTTATAAAATACCAATCTTTATTTACACCAATTCAAAAACACGAGCCTCTACGAACCGTAGACCTTCGTAGACTCGTCTATAAAAATAAGACTAAACAACTGCTACGAGTGTTCGTAGCAGCGTAGCGGCGTAGCGTGTCTACGAGATGTGTAGGGCTCTCGTAGACGTTGGTGTAGTTAAACAAAAACAGTGTGTTAACTTTGAGTGTGTTTTTGTTTGAGTAATTAAAATGTTTTCTGTATTTTGATGACCTTTTGGTCTGTTTTGAGTTATATGATGAGTAAAATAAAATAAAACGTATTTTTAACAGAATTTCAGTCTGATATTCACTTCTAAATATAACTTTCTTATCACCACACTTGAGGCCCTGTGTTCGAATCCCAGGTCGGGAAAAATGTTATTGGATTTTCCATTAGAAATTTCTCAGTAGTAGCCCGGAGTCTGAATTCATGCCCAGTTGATGGCAATAGGCTCGCCCTATATTACATGGGACTTAAACATAACTGGCGAAATGTGGGTGTACTATAGGTACACCTCTGGAATACAGGCGTGATGTTATGTTATGTTAAGTTAATTTCAGACAATTAAAAAGTCAAAACACAGTCGACTTCGACAAACAAATTACATCGAACCGAACAAAATAATTAGAAACAAGAAACGTTTGATGTAATTATAACTACAATAGCGAAAGATAACGAGTAACAAGCTTTTTAATTATCTTTACTTAAAGTACCTAACAAAGTTACTAAGTACCGACAGTGGGAAGACTGTCACTTCTTTGAAATCAAATACAAGATGGATTGTAGAAAATTTGATGGAAACCTTCGAAATTTTGTTCATTCACAATTCTATGATAGCAGACTGGTTGAAGACAAATTGGCTTTGATATCAAATTTATGCTGTAAATAACGGGAAATTTTGTAAAGATCTAAAGACCAATAGGGATGGATGACACGTCAAACAAATAGTTTTATGACAGTTGCGCGCACAGATTGTATGCATGTAACGCATATTTTCCCCCAAATTGTTATTTTCGTGTTTATTTTTTTTTCTTTGCTTGCGTCATGTGTACCGCAAATAAACGTATTTTCTTTCTATGACTAAAACTTTCTTTTTTGTCCGACAGTTATATTATAAAAAAAGATTTGTCACGTATTTTATCTTTATTGTACGTTATCATTAGATTACAGTGATACATTGCGTTAAAATGTGCCATGACGTCACGAGCATGTAGATTTTATACTTACTTGTGACATAGCGACCTGCACTCCCAGAATTTAATACGTTTTATTTATGTATTTTTTATTAATATGATAAAGCCAAAAATACATATCTAATTTTTTTTTTATTATCTGACTTACGGACTATATAGATTTTTTTTGTTTTTTACCCAGGCATTATCCCTATTCTCGCATTTAAAAACGTTAAAAATGTAGTCGCGGTCTGGTCACAGTGACAATCATTATCAAAAATGTGTCAACATGTAGGTAAATTAGAAATACTTTTGACAAATCGAGACTGATATGAGAGCAGTGGTTGCCCGGTGGCAACCCCCGACTTACGAGTAGGTAGGTCGTGGGTTCTAACCCGGGCAGGCACTTTACTTTGTGCAAATCATTTCATCACCACTGCTCTCAAAACGGTGAAGGAAAACATCGTGAGGAAAACGAAATGTCCTAGAACCAAAAACTCGAAAACATCTACCAAACCCGCACTGGGCCCGCGTGGTAGATTACAGCCCTCTCCCTGTCACAGAGAGGAGGCTTGTGACCCAGCAGTGGAAACATTAGTTATAGGCTGATTATTCTATTATGCTAAGAAAATGACATTAGAATGCGAACGTCTTTTAAAAATGCGGGAATCGCCCCTCTTTTATGAAGTCATTAGGCATGTGGCGCCATCTACATGCCACATGCAAACTACGCAACACTGACGTCACGCGAAATCCTGCATCGCGCAAGCAAAGTTTACCACTCGACTATCATATAACAGAATCAGAATCAGAATCTTTATTTGTTAAACATAGGTATTTACATATTGGTGTTAGTTTAACATATTTGAGCGCTATGTTTTGCCGTGTAGGCATACAAATTTTAAAATCACACAACGTCCAGGGGCCTTATTACGAAGTATTAATTCCATTATTATTCCACTGCGGATAAGGGCTATCGGTTTTGTATAGCTCTGTCTCTCACTCACACTGGAAAAATGGTGGCATTAATACGTCAAAGTATCCCTCTCCTTGATCGTCGGGCCACCACACCTGTCTGGTCGGTGGATCCTCCCTTTTCTCTATAGAAAAGGGAGGATCCTCCGACCAGACAGGTGTGGTGGCCCAGTTCACTCATCCTCTATAGGAAAAGTGAACTTTAGACCCTGTTCCTCATGCCTCTATAAGCATGTGGTGCGAATTAATGAGGAACATGTTGTGAGAAAAGTTTTGAATATAAATTTGGATGGTTAACTCATATAACTAATAAACTACTCTTTGGAGGAAGATCAAAGAAACGATTGATGGTTTGTGTGAATGATAATGTGGCAAGAAAGCTAACAAACAGCAATAGTAGCAGTCCGGGGTCTGGATTTATGCCTGGTTGGTGGCAATAGACTCGCCCCCTATTACATGGGACTTAAACATAACTGGCGAAATGTGGGTGTACTATAGGTACACCTCTGCCTAACCGTTCGGGGATTACAAGCGTAATGTTTTGTTATGTTTAAGCCAAATATTATGCTTGTGCTAGGAAAACTTTTGTTGCCTATTTATAAAGGATTGTTTCACTGTTTTACTTGCACTGTGGTCATAGTGTTATAATGAGATGTGTCGTATTTGCATACCGGGGAAAATTTATTGCGCATTCTTTAAATAACATCGGTGTATTTTCCAAAAAAAAGTATTTTCATCGTTTTATACAATTCATATGGATAATAACATGCATTATTAATGTAGTTGCAAATTAAAATGAATGTATTCCATCCTTATTGTAAATTCATCGTTACAATAATTATTCCCAAATTGAAAAATATGATTGGTATTTTTACATAAATGTCCATGTTTTTCTGAACTTGATTTTAGTAATATTTTCCGGGATTAAGTATTTTAGTAGGTACAGGGTGAGTGAAAATATGAGCTAACACTGTTCTAAACTAAATAGTGATTAGTGATTCATCACGATCAAGTTCAGTAGTACAAAAATCCATAAGTATTAATAATTATGTAATAGGTTCCTTTACTTATTACCATCCTAGCATAAATCGATGGCAACTCAATAACAATGACAATAAAAAAAACTTTAACCATCGGGGTCTTTGGATCTGTATTTTAGTTTTTTGCCACCAGCTTTCGAAATCTTAATTAATAGTTATTTATCCAACATGTGAGGAAAGTTCGGTTTTCCTATGAGTTTTGATTTTGAGTCTTGAGCGAACGAAGGATTGAAAAATAGAATCACGAGCGCAGCGAGTGATTATAAATTTAAATCCTGAGTAAGCGAAAGACTCAACAAAACGAATAGCAAATGAACTTGCTCACATGTTGTTTACAAAACTTTTCAACACTCCCAGCAAGAAAGTATTCAGTCATCATAGGTAAATAAATTAAATAGACACAAAGCAAATCAAAATAATTATTTATTTTTTAACATATCTGTAAAACTTAACATAAAAAAATCAGGCAAGGTTAGTTTCTGAACGGGATCATTACTTTCCTCACTGTTCAAACAGTGAGGAAAAACCAACTTTCCTCACTGTTCAAGTAGTGAGGGAAAAACCAACTTTCCTCACTGTTTTCGTAGAGGAAAGACACTTCTTTCGTGCGGGAGTGGTGAAAAGTTATTTTTCACTTTGAAGTCAGTTGCTTTTTTTTTTGTAAAACAGTGTTTTTATTTTATAGTCACTTTTTTGTAATGGTACCAACTCCACACCAATTCGTTTACCACTAATTGCTATGTAAACAACAGTCGGAAGTAAAGATACACAAAGTGGATTAAATATGTACTCGTATTCTCGAAGCTAACTCAAAAACTACCCAAGCAAAGTTGATAAAAAATTTGATCTACGCCCATTTGTCTATAAAAGTTTCTGAAAAGGTAGCTTATTGCCAACATTAAAACAGTGTCATAGTAACCATAATAGCATCCAAACGGGAGTTATAATGTTGAACTGAATTTCAATATGCATCTCCTTTTCAAAAAAAGAACATTTCATGGCCGCGCGTTTCACTACCATAGCGCCATAATTAAAAAAAAAAACTTATTGGTTATTCGAATTAATCCCGCCATTTGTGTTCAATATGCAAATATTATAATATTATATTGCAATTTTTTTTAAGTACTTTGTTTTTTTTCGTTTGTTTTGTTTGTTTGTCCTATACATAGTTTGTTTGTAGGTATTAGACACTCAGCAATTAAACTTTACATTAATTTACATAGAGTTCTTACAACACTGTACCACACCCTGTGGTTTCAGAACGTTATAAAGAGGATTCATAACATGGGTGTAGATAATGTCTTGTATGCAACTGTACATAATTAGGTATTAAAACACTCATGTGATACTATTATCAAACCCACATTCGGGTTTTAATACCCCTTATTATACAACAGTTGCATAAATAACTAATATGGGTCCATCGCGCCTCTTCTACCAAATGAAAAAAGAATTTTCAAAATTGGTCCCCACAATTGACGACAATATCAATAAGCGAGAAAAAGTATATAGAACACCGTCATTTCATTTTCATAACACTCATTCTGTTAAAAGTTAATTATACTTGTAAACGATATCCGGCTGTCGAATGACCAAAATGTAAACGACCAGCTTATGTCGTTTGAAGGGGGCGGTTTGTTGTAAGGTTTGGCACAGTAGAAAAACCACAAGCAGCTAATGTAATAGATCCACGTATATTGCACATAAAACACACACACAATATATTTAAAATACACAACAGTAATACAGACAAAGGTTAGAGCTAGATGTAATCCGAATTTAATACTTTATTCAGCACGAATTTATACCTCAAGTAGCGAGATGTTTGTAGGAACGAAGTTAAAGCTCAACTGACTAAGAATCTGAGACTTTCTAAGAGAGTACTAGGCAACTAGTACTAGGCAACTACAATTGTAAAATCAGACCCGATACCTTAAGTAGATTTTTACTATAGGGCAAGTAGCGGGTACCATTTGTGCAAACACAATAATTTGCTCCTATACAACAGGGCAGTTCGCTATTCAGGGACGCGACAGAGGGTCGGGGTATAGCTGGGTATTTCCCATTTTGCTATGACGAGGGTGTTTACACGAATGAGGGAGGCAGGGTTGCGCAGGTGCAAGTTATGACATGATAATTACTTCTAGAACAATGGATTACGTAATTATAAACACAGATAGGTATTCTCATGGTTTTAAATAGGTATTCAGGTGGGAAATAGTCTAGTCAGTGTTGTAGTCATAATCAAAACATTGTATTATGACTGACAACGGAGTTATATACCTTTTATTACATAAGGACAGGTAAACAAGAGAAAATAAGGTATTTTTAGTTACCTGTAGACACGGACAAATGTCTAACACATCTTTTAGTTAAGTCGGTGTCTATAGGTACATTGGTTATTGCTAGAGACCTGATTTTGTGTCAGGAATCTTTGATTTTAATAGACTTTCTTGTTCTAACTTGTCGGATCATTTATTCGAAACATTCTATATTAGTTGACATGTTAGAACTGGGCCAAAACTTTCCAGATTTGATGCTACCTACTGGACTTCATGTCCCGACTTGATTAATATCCACACATGATTCGACTTGATACTATTTTAACATGTGCAGATGTACTTACTAACAATAATCAGTTTATTAGGTAGGTATTTAGTGTGCTTCCTTAACATTCCACCCCCTGTAAAAGGGTTCCGCCGCATTACACATGGACGGTGGGAAGCACAATTAACTTAACAATGGGCCGACGCAGGACCCCATTCATTGTTCTTACGTCAGCTACACGGATTATCCCGTCACTTCCGTGATACACATTTTTGACTATTCCTTTAGTCCACTCACTTCGGTTTTTTTGTGTTATCTACGATAACCACTACGTCGTTGACACTCACATTTGGTACGTTATTTGTCCACTTTTCTCGACGTTGTAGAGTAGGTAGGTACTCCCGTAGCCACCGACGCCAGAACATGTCGGCGAGCGCGTTCACACGCCGCCACTGACAGCGGGAGTCGACGTCCTTGATGTCTCCCGGCGCGAACGGAGTGCTTCCGGACGCAGTGCCAAGGAGTAGGTGGTTCGGCGTCAGGACCACGGGCTGGTTGTGGTCATCGTAGACGTAGCTGAGAGGCCGGCTATTTATGATGAGCTCGGCCTCTGTGAGGAGGGTGTAAAGGACCTCCTCACGTGGGGCACGCTCCCTGAGCGTACTTCGTAGTGCGCTCTTCACTGAAGCTATTATCCTGGCACAACCTTGTGAGATGGTTGTGAGCTTCCTCTTGATCGCGCTGCTGTAGTTTTTATGTTGGCCGACGCTTACGACATCGGCCGACAACGATGAGCCGTGACGCGTTTCCTACGCGCCCACGACGTGTAGCGCTCGTAGCTGAGAAGTGGCGCCGCACGGTAGGCGTGCGCCGGCGTCGCTGCTGTAGAGTGGACCCGCTGAATGCGCTCCAAGTTCACTTTTGCTGACTCAGCCTCTCGACACACCGGCCTCCGCTCCTGTGGAACACATAAAAACGGGGGGCCGCACAGCCACGCCGTATGGTTCTCGTTCCAAGACGACCTGGTTGCTTTGCCCGCGGGGTCGTCCGCGGAAGGAACCCAGTGCCAGTTGCCTCGGTCCGATAGTCTACCTAATAAGGCTGGTTGTAAATCATGCCTTGTAATTGAGACTACTTTTTGTGGGGCTACGCGAGCCCTACCTAACATCGTCACTGATGCTAGGTTACTATCCCAGTAGCCCACTGGGTACGCGACCGCTGCGCATGTTTGTTTGCTTGCGTCGCTAAACATTTGTAAATCTAGATCTAGATCCTTGTCTAGATCTAGCCCATACAACCCTGGTATTTTTATCCGTTCCAGGCGATGCAGGTTATTAAGCCGAGCGAAACAAGTCTCGGTTTCCTTTTCTTGAAAAGGTGATAATAATAATAGGTCGGGTCCGGTCAAAAGGTTACCGTTATAATTGGTAGGTATTATGTTGTTATGTTTTCGTAACAAACCTACTGCCCACTGTGATTCATCTGGTACACGGTGGTTGGTTTTATCTCGTATTTCTGAGGCCCTTTCATCTGATTGGTTTTTACGTACGTTCTCAGAAATACCTATCGCTTCGCTAAATTTAACTGGGTCATGCAGGTCAGGCAGGGAAACTGCCGTACAGTTAATTTGTTCGCTTTTTAAATCTTTATGGTCGAACGGACCATGTATGACCCAACCTAACTCGGTAAGGGAGGCAACTGGTTTACCGGGTTTTCCTTGACGGACGTCCCGGCCTACAACTAGCTGCCAATTGTCCTGCCCAATTAATACCAGCGGTTTGGCGCCCCTCATTTCCACGCATCCCAGGTCGCGGAGGTGGGCATTGTCGTTAAGCATTGCGGTGGTGACGGTTTGAGAAGGCAAGTTTAAATCACGTATAGTGCGACATTTAATGTTGTGGCACTGTCCGTTTGGCCCTTTGACCTTTACTTCAACCGCTCGCGACGTTGGGTCAGTGATCTCGTGACCGCCCGCTGTCTTCAATGAAAGGGGTATACTTGGGCCCTTCAAACCAGTAGCAATGGTCTTATCTATCAAGGAGACGGTTGCACCGCCATCCAGTAATGCGTAACAATGACTATTGTTGTCTTTGTCATGACACAATTCTATTGGGATTATTTTTAAAAGCGCAGAGGCATTCCATTCACCGATGTTCGTTACGGTTTCGGGCTTATCTACCTGCTTATCGCTCGCATTGTTTTGCTTATCGGCGTGCAATAATAGGTGGTGGGAATAACCGCATTTTTTGCATTTATCGGCGCGGCAAAACCTTTTGTTGTGTTTGTTTACTATACATTTGAAACACGTGTTTAATTCTTTTACGATGTTCCATCGCTGTTGAACTGTCATTTTATTAAAGGTGTCGCATTTTTCTATAGTATGTTCACCTTGACATATGATACATTTCTTAGGTACGGGGCTAGACTCATCACTCTGTGTATTTATCTTATGAGTCAGCTGTGGCCTACTGAATAGTTGACGCGCGGTATTCATGGGTCGTTGACCGAAGACTTGTTCCTGTTGCCTAATTGGGGGCCTAGAAGCACTAGGTTCTATTATAGATGGCTGTAAATAATACGACGTTGTATGCGTTAATTGTATTAAAAAGTGAGATAAGTATTCTAGGTTAGGTGAGACTCTTAGGTCCACCCCCTGCACGTTATCTAACCCCATGGCAAAGTCCCCGTATCGCGCGCGTTGTATAGGAGTTAGCTTGTTTAATAGCTCGCTAACTAGTTGTGGATTGTTAAGATAGCCGTCAGCTTTAATATTTTTAAGTAGGGCTACTACATTTCGCACGGTTGACGAGAACTTTCTAAGCTCGCGGCAGCTCTCCGATATTCTAGGTAGGTCCCTAATCTTTTGTAACGCGCTTTGTAATATTAAAGTCGGGTGACCATATTCTTGATCGAGCGCGTGCATTATGTCGTTGGGATCCGTACCTGAACTTAATAAATCCTCCACTGAGGTTCTAGCTTCGCCGTGTAAAGACGTTCTAAGCCGGGCTAAGTTCTCGTGAACTTTATAACTATACTCTTGAGTGGTATCCCAGTACATGTTTTTGTAACATATCCACTCGGATGGATCACCACTAAAATGTGGTAATTCGTACGCCTGTCGCGGTACCGGTCGCTGTCTCCCCATACTGGTTATTGCCTCTGCCAGCCTATCTAACACAGAGTCCCTTTCAACCGAAGACTCCCGCCGTCTTTCTTTAACATCATCTCCGTACTTCAACTGCCGCTGTGAATCCGACTCGGGTATCGAAACGCGAGGTCCACTTGCGGCCGGAGTGGTAAAGACGGGGTTATTGGTCGGTAATCGGGACGTAACTCTCTCGGTAGGCATCGGTGTATACGTCCGTGCTTTAGGTATCGTACTCGAATACGGTACCGGCACGGTTGTACCTAGTATGTGCGACACATTATTACGGTATGTAGTCGGATCAAGCGTACTTACTGTTTGTGAATAACTCACGGTAGGGTTCCGGGGCGCGGCCACATCCATGGGCCTGCGCTCCGCAGACGGGGTACACAACACTGCATCCGGTTGACACAACACTGTACTCGATTGCCGTAAAACACTAACTGGATTACGCAACACTGTTTCCTGTTGACCAACTTGCGGCGTCGTATCTATCCACTGGTCGACCCGCTGTGCTGTACCCACGTCTGAATTGGAGGCGTCGTCTTCGCTCTCGGTAGCTGCCTCTATCTCGGCTAAGTCGGCCTCCACTCTTTTCTTGAGAAGGTTTTCCCTAGCTGGACTAGTTCCTTTTCGGCCTCCACTCTTTCCTTGAGGCGGTTTTCTTTTAGCTGGACTAGTTCCTTTTCGACCTCCACTCTTTCCTTGAGGCGGTTTTCGCTTAGCTTCGATTTTAACTCGACTAGTTCCTTTTCGGCCTCGTATTCGATTCTCTTTCTTAAGAAATCGACACTCTTGTGGCTACTTCTGGATGACGCTCTGCTGGTCGATTTCCGGCGATCCCTTGGTGTCCGTGCTCCTAGGTGTCCCTCTGACGTGCCTAAATCGCTGTAGTCGATTACTCGGCCACCCGTCAGAGGAATGTTGAGTGCAGACGTTGATGCCATGGTCGGCGCCACAGACGGTGAACCTGGTCCCCTATCGGACTGCAACCCGGTGTCCGTTGTGATGTCATCCTTACGTGCTTCTTGCTGTTCGGCTAGCTTCCTTAGCTTGCTGCGTGTTGTGATGGAGCCCTGCTGACTCATGGTTACTTGAAACCTTATCCGGCTCGAAGGACCAAAATGTAAACGATATCCGGCTCAAGTAGCGAGATGTTTGTAGGAACGAAGTTAAAGCTCAACTGACTAAGAATCTGAGACTTTCTAAGAGAGTACTAGGCAACTAGTACTAGGCAACTACTATTGTAAAATCAGACCCGATACCTTAAGTAGATTTTTACTATAGGGCAAGTAGCGGGTACCATTTGTGCAAACACAATAATTTGCTCCTATACAACAGGGCAGTTCGCTATTCAGGGACGCGACAGAGGGTCGGGGTATAGCTGGGTATTTCCCATTTTGCTATGACGAGGGTGTTTACACGAATGAGGGAGGCAGGGTTGCGCAGGTGCAAGTTATGACATGATAATTACTTCTAGAACAATGGATTACGTAATTATAAACACAGATAGGTATTCTCATGGTTTTAAATAGGTATTCAGGTGGGAAATAGTCTAGTCAGTGTTGTAGTCATAATCAAAACATTGTATTATGACTGACAACGGAGTTATATACCTTTTATTACATAAGGACAGGTAAACAAGAGAAAATAAGGTATTTTTAGTTACCTGTAGACACGGACAAATGTCTAACACATCTTTTAGTTAAGTCGGTGTCTATAGGTACATTGGTTATTGCTAGAGACCTGATTTTGTGTCAGGAATCTTTGATTTTAATAGACTTTCTTGTTCTAACTTGTCGGATCATTTATTCGAAACATTCTATATTAGTTGACATGTTAGAACTGGGCCAAAACTTTCCAGATTTGATGCTACCTACTGGACTTCATGTCCCGACTTGATTAATATCCACACATGATTCGACTTGATACTATTTTAACATGTGCAGATGTACTTACTAACAATAATCAGTTTATTAGGTAGGTATTTAGTGTGCTTCCTTAACAATACTCAAGACACATTAGGAAAAACCTTGATTTTTTACTTGGTACAACGCCAAACCCTTTCACGTAACTTTAACATATATAATGTAAGTAGTTACTATCTGAAAACCTTACCATAACTCACTGTGAATTCACCAGCCATTTATTATCATGAAAAAAGCGTTACAAAAAGCCTCTTTTCAGTAATACGATGGAACGACTGGCTGTAATGGTCCACGTAATCGACACATATGATAGATAGAATACTCTTTATTGTACACCATAAAAAGTACAGACATACATTTACAAATTTTACATAGGGTGACACAATGGGCGGTCTTATCGCTTAAAGCGATCTTTTACAGACAACCTTTGGATGGATTAAAGGGGTTACCTTTAATCCATCCAAAGGTTGTCTGTGGAGAGACAATACTGAATGATAAATACCTACTTTATGTCGATTGTAAGGTTCAAGAAGGGGCTCGTGGTTAAATAAAAGCTACACGATCGAAGGTTAAGCTGCGCTTACTGCGGCCGTTTTGTGGTTGGGTGACCATTCATTACATATCAAGATCCCTCCGTGCCTCGGAAAGCATGTCAAGCAGTTGGTCCCCGCTGTCATTCGTAGATTATGGACAGTTGTTACGTGTAGTCAGAAGTCTGACAACCAATCTTACCAAAGGGTATCGGGGTAGGCAGTCGCTACATGTAAAATACTGGTATTTAGCTGCATTCGGTTAGACTGGAAGCTGACCCCAACATAGTTGTAAAAAGGCAAGGTAGATTTGATTTGTAAGGTCCAAGAAAATCTAGTACATGTTTTAAAAAGTTACTAAAAAGAAAAAAATCCAACAAAATTATTTCATGTAAAGTAGGTTGCCAAGATTCACATAAAGCTAAGTTATCAGATCTAGTATAGAGCCAAGCCCCTAACTATACAAACCTTCCATCTTGTTCAAAATGTGCCCTGACTGTGCTTTTCATTTCTGGCTCGTCTTGGCACTACCGTGCCCCCAGATTATTCAAGCTTAATAAAGTTTTTACATACATAGATAGACATTTCAATGATCCTTGTGTAATTTTAATCAGCTTGCTATGGTAAAATCAACAGCTAACTGATAATTTACTAGGTAGTTAGCTGCCTCGTTGGCGCCTCGTTGGGTTGCAAGCGCTACTGCTGAGCATGAGGTATTGGGTTCGACTCCCGGGTCGGGCAAAGTGTTATTGGGTTTTTCCATTAGGAATTTCTCAGTAGCAGCCCGGAGTCTGGATTTGTGCCCGGTTGATGGCAATAGGCTCACCCCCCATTACATACACCTACACACCTCTGCCTAACCCTTCAAGGATTACAGGCGTGATGTTATGTTATGTTATAAAGTTAGAGAAAATACTTCAATCTTCAAAGCGGAATCGTTAGTATTATCCACCGGCACCAGTTATGCTGCACCGGTTCGACGTCATCACGTCAACGCCGGCTGTCACTGAAAACCAGCGCTGGGGCTCTGTCTCGCATAGGGTCCCAGCATTATGCTGAGTGATGGCCGTTTTGCGTGGATGTGACGCATATTTTTCCCCAAATTGTTTGTTTAGTGTTTGTTCCTTTGCTTGCGTCATTATGTACCGCTAATAAACGTATTTTCTTTCTTTCTTTATCAGAGATGAATACAGATGGTTCACTCTGCATTTCAGATATGAAGTTACAAGTACGCGGCGAGCTCGACTTGGTCGGCCAATTCAGTGAGCCTAACGTAGTCAGAAGATCTAAGAGTTACGCGATAGAAAGAGAGGCAACTTCTAGGTGAATATGGCGCTATGAATTATTGAGTGGTGGCGAGATTCGCTTTTAATTTGAATGATTTTGCGGTGATAACCATCTGTATAAATCTGTGGTATTATAATAATTAAAGTAATGAATTTCACCTGCGTCCTAAGTAAAAGCACCTGTCGCGCGAGTTAGCGATTACGTGATCGTTTACCTTAGTGCATACGCGACTTGATTTTTGCACCGACCCAAATAAATTAGGATAAGGACAGGAGAATAATAAAGTAGGCGGCCTACGCGACTAGATCGGTCGCACATGTATGTCATATTCATAAATAAAAGAGCGCAGTGATCGTGTACACGCGCGACTACCGCTTTTGGTTAGGAGTGGACACGGCCATTAGCATTCAAAGGCACTTTTAAAGTATCGAGGGAGTCGGTGAGTTAGTCAGAAAGTTGAAGCTAGCCACCAACTACTACAGGGTGGGCCATCTAGTGTTTGAAATTTGAATCGGCTATAAAAATAAACTACTGATTATTTTTTCAAATTTCTGGCCGAAACAATCGAAAATGTACTGAAAAATTCGGTTGATCGGATGGGGTACTGCCGAGCCATTCGTGGTAGTCATATGAATGATATTGTGTTCCATTCTTAAATGACAAAGTTCAACCTTTCCAATAAAACCAGAAGTTTGAAAACATAAGCAGTAGTTTTTTTTTTTAGCTGATTCAAATTTACAACACTAGATGGCCCACCCACTACTAGCTTACCGACCACTGCACTAAGCCATTGCAGTATTTCCAACACCACCACAGGCCGCAATGCAGACAATACCACAGACTAAACAGAGATATTTAATTTTACTAATCCTGTTTCCAACTACAAGTCTCTTAAGAGGTAATCTTACTGCGGTTTTCAAGACGGCCTAGTGTCGAAATTATTTTGAATATCATTTCAGAATCCCTATTTTCATTACATTCCTTGCTCTTGTTTCATGTTTATAATTTTATATAAGTATATCTATTTAAATATAAATATACAATTATCGCTGACGACCGTCCATTGTGTCACCCTATGTAAAATTTCTAAATTTATGTCTGTAACTTTTGGTGTACAATAAAGAGTACTCTATCTATCTATTTTGTAAAGTTGAGGATCTAAGCTAAGTATTCAAAGGAATGTCTTTAATCGTATCTGAAATAATTCCCATTTTGCGCTCCTAAAAATAGTATTGAACACTCTAATATAATGATTGCCCCTCTTCTTGTGAACTACAAATTTTTCCTATTTTGGGTTCCCAAAAATACAAAATAGCCTAGTAACTGCGACCAACTTGCATGTAGTGCTCTCAGTCAGTAAGTTTTTTGAGAATCAATTCAATATTTCTCGTATTCAAAGATACAACATACCTAAAATTTAAAGTAGGGTATGGAGCTAAAATAAACCTTTGAGGTTCTTAGTTTAAATTCAGTTCAGGTCAAAACTCTTTTTGTGTCTTCTTTGAATTTCGTCTTTGTATCCGAGTTTCGAGTAAGTACAGACGCCAGCACATCAACCTACTACAATCTATCAAAAATCTTTAATAGATTTTCAACTTTATCACTACAGTATAAGGTTCAAAGTTGATTGGGAAAATTTTACAGTTTCGGGTAGGTTGACCTGTTGGCGTCTGTACTTAGAAAACTAGTTCTCGGGTAAGAAATCCGAAAAAAGAGGGGCTCTTGGCTAAATGACAACAGCAGCAAGCACAATCGTAGAGCAAGCGTAGCTTAACCTTCGATCACTGGCCGTGCTCGTTTCGTGGATGGGTGACAATCCATTACATATTGAGACCCCTCCGCGCCTCGGAAAGCACGTTTTTAAGCCATTGGTCCCGGCTGTCATTCGTAGATCTTTGACAGTCGTTACGGGTCGTCAGAAGCCCAAAAGTCTGACAACCAGTCTTACCAAGGGGTATCGTGTTACCCATTAACTGGGTTGTGGAGGTCAGATAGGCAATCGTTCCATGTAAAATACTGGTATTCAGCTGTATCCGGTTAGACTGGAAGCCGACCTCAAAATAGTTGGGAAAAGACTAGGCAGATTGGTGGATGAATTGAAAAAAAACGACAATTCACAAATGTTTATTTCTTGAGCCTCAAAATTATTTAATTCACTGCTAAGAAACAAGAAAAAATATGGACCCCAACAACACGAAACACATAAAAAACACCAAAAAATAAACATAAATCTAAGCCAACACAAGGAACACAATCTCCCTGAATTTCATCGTACCTTAAAAACAACTTGAACGAAAAAAAGAGAAACTTGACAAGGATATACAAAATGGCGGATTATTCAAGTAGATATTATTTATGGAAGGAAAAACCCGGAGCCGCGGGCAGGTCACGGGACTTGTAAATATTTTATTATTTGAATAGGAACAAACTCACTCACACCCTCGGAAATAATTTAGTTGCGATGCTCTCTAAACGGTGGAAAAAACAAGTTTATTTTATTTCAGGAATTAATTTTTCAACATTTATACTGTCGACTTCTACAAAATTCTGCGTTTGATTTATGTTTCATGGAAAGACTTTGGTACAGTCATCACAAACAGTAATTGGCACAGGAATATTAGTGATAAAATTGTGTTATATTATGTGTGCAGTGTGTGCAAATAGGTCTTTGACCCTACTAAACTTTGACCGCCTTTGTGGTCTAGTGGTAAAGACCAACAGTCACAGACACGGAAGACCCGGGTTCGATAAAAAAATTACCTATTCAAAATATCAGATTATAGATAAGATATTACCAGTCTAAACTGACAGCGCCCGTTCATGAACATGATGCGTACATCAGATCAAAATTTAAGTGAAAACAAAAAAAAACCGGCCAAGTGCGTGTCGGACCACGCACAATGAAGGGTTCCGTAGTTGGAATGAATTTATCGTAAAAACAAACTTAACTTTGTAATTTAATATATATGTCGGAGACGGTCATTAGTAGGGTCGCTAAACGAAGCGCGACACGTGACCCGAGTGGTGGCAGCACTAACACTCGGGTATCTTCGTGCTACGACGGAGCCTAGAATGGAGGGACGCCACGGCGAGCCTTCTTGCTTTTCCGACCGTGACAGAGAACAGAACCTCCAGTCAAGGAACTGTCATACGTTTCGTTTGGCTTGCATTTTTATTGTGACTATTGTGTTTGTTATTATTAAATGTGATTATTGTGCATTGAGTGTATTCCTTTGCTCGATTACCCTAATATCCGCCCACATAATGCCTGAAGACGGTGCCAATAATGCTCCTGTCCCGATATATATAATATATGGGAGAACATGTTTTTGCAACCGCAAATTTAAGTTGGTCGATTATTACTCGTAAAGTTGTAAAGCCTGCTTAAGTGTGATAGTTTTCCTTTAAATTTCGTTATATATAAGTACTGCCGTGACATTTGAATTTCTAACTACAACAGTTTAGTTGGTAGAGGGGGGGGATACTTGACTCTAACGAAAATTGGTACTATAAAGCTTGATAAACCACGAACGGTTTACTTAATCAAAAAACGGTCTTCACAAACCCCTAATATTATTAAAAGACCTATCCAACGATATCCCACACTATGAAAAGGACGAAAAAAAAAAATATCATCTCCACTTTACATGTAGGGGAGGTACCCTAAAAAATTGTTTTTATTTTATTTGTTTTAGCACTTTTTTGGCGTCATTAACTTGTATACTCATGCCAAATTACAACTTTCTAGTACCAATAGTTTTTGAGCTAAACCGCGGACAGTCAGACAGACAGACAGACGGACATGGCGAAACTATAAGGGTTCCTTGTTGACTACGGAACCCTAAAAACAGAACTCCATAATAACAGTAAAATAACTGTTAAGTTTAATAGTTCTGACAAAAACATTATCCTAGCTGATCATTTTGAAGGATAACAAACGTTTTCAAGACAAGATATTTTCTCAATATTACATTTTTTTAGACATGTCGCAGTTACATGAAATACATGTTCTCTCTATTATATCGTAAATAAGTTTTTGTAGTGTGTATTTTATTTTTCATGACAGTAAGAGGCACTTAACTCATGATATATTGTATCTATTACATTATTATATTATCTTGTTTGAGAGATGTTCGTAAATGTACTTAGTTGTTTTTGAAGTTTAGAATGCCAATTTTTTTTTCTCGGATAATTTTAATCCCTAAAATAATGTAACCAATGTTTTAGAAAAAAAAAAAATCTGTACCTAAAATTACATGCACACTAAACACGAGTGGGTAGTGTTTTTGTTCCTCACTATACATTACCAATTTTATTTGTTAACAATTTGCAGCAACAATGAACAATATTCTACAAATTCTATTATATTAGACCAGTCGATGTAAAAAATATAACATTGTTTATAAAATCTAAGCGGCTCCATCTGTTGTCAAACGCTTGAAAATGAAAATTTAGTACAAAACGGCGCCATCTATGTAACATTTATTGAAACTCTTCACATCACAACTGACAATGTGCATTTTCCACGCGTTTCAGCCAGCGTGTTCATATATCGTTTCGGAAAATTCCGATAGATGGCGCTGTTTTAAATGTAGGAAACCGATGTGTTAAAGAAAAATTAAGAGGTTTCTCAAAACTCTTCATGTGTTATATATAAATACCTGCAGCAGTATTCGTCTGGTTTTCTTGGGCATTATTCTTCTCATCTTTGGCAGTTTTGGCTTCGGAACTCGTGTTGCATCCCATTTTTCGCACTTATTGGTACACTAATGTAAAGTAGTGTCAAAAATACAATTTTTTTAGGAACACTGCACTTGGTTAGGTTTTAGGAACAAACTTTCCACTATAACATAGTTAGCAGTCTGGTGAAGCTCTCGTTGAAGTAGGTAAATCTGAAACAAAGAGAGGCATAGATTATAATAGGCTTTTTTATCAATAATAAATTAATCCGACTGGTGAGCGTGGTGTCATTGGTTTGATCTCCATGTCGGGCAAAGTAATTTTGGATTATTCCTTCAGGAATTTCACAGTAGCAGTTCTGAGTGCAGATTTGTGCTTGGCTGAGGGCAATAGGCTCGCCCCCTATATCGAGACTTACAGGCGTGAAGTAGGGGCATGTAATGTAAGTTATTCAGCCTGTTTTAACTGACTTAACACCACAAGGCAGATGTCTGCTTATACAGAGAAACGAGTATTATTCACCACGTAAACCCAATACTAACGTTGGTGATCTTTGCAAAATTAAATCTACGTTTCCTCATTCTCTCTTACGCCTTTACCACGCGTCACTTTTTGTTTGGTGAACCGGAACGCGTGGTCCCGCCGCCAGAGAGCGCCTCCCGGTTAGGATGTGGCTTTAGGAACTCAATGGTGCGTGTGCGTGTCGATGTGAGATTGACTAAATATTAAAAAGTGCCTTATAACTATTATAAGAAAATGTCAAGTAAGGGTTTTGAACTCTGAATCATTTACAATATTCATTTTATCGTAAGAACAGAATGGGTTTGTAAAGGCATACATATTTCAGTGGGTACAAGTACAATACTCAAGCTACGGTGTCCTAGAATAGCGGTGACCGCCACATAGCGTCTCAAATTTACCGGTGATTGACGTCACTGAAAAGTAAGTTGGTTTGTTTTTCTAGAGAGCGTTTTTTAACACCGTGAAGTGAAACCTCACTGCCATCATTTTCATGACGACCGTCACTGCGGTCGTTATGTGACGGGCACGCTCTTCTAGGAACCGTAGCTTTGTAGGTACTGTTGTTCGTTACGTTTTATAAAACAGTAACAAAGTCAAAACTGTACATTGAATATTTTTGAAAAAAAAGTAGAGGGAACGAGTCTGATACAGAAAATATAGTTTTTGTCTATGTATCAGGGCCTTCAAGTCTGCTATTACAATAGTGTCAGAATGGTCTATCATTGATTTCATAATTGTTGATTTTGACAAGTTTGGTAATCTACTAACATATTGGCGTCATTATGACTTTCCAATGGTCAGCCACTGACACTCCATTGAAAGAAATGGCATCTATTGGTAATCTCGTACATAATTATTGAAAAATGAATGACTGTCTTAGGCGGTAATCTACAAAAATGTTGACAGTTCCTTTGATCAGTGACCTACCATGAGAACGTCATTATGCAGTCATTTCTTTTATTTCGTTACGAGTATCGTGTTTGTGGAATACAATGGTCAACCAATGATCGACCATTATGAATTTAGCAGATTATGAACTTTTAGCAAAATGACAATGGGATCGTGTTGGAATGACGAATTTATAAAAATAGCAGACTTGGGCCCCTGGATATTTGTTCCGGATTGGCGCAAAAACGGCAGAACGGATTTGGATGAAATTTGGCCCACAGATAATTTATAACCTGTACTAACACATAGGGTACTTTTAATTAATTTTGGTAGTACGTTCTCGTGGGATATTTTCCGACATCCACGAGGATGATGCCGCGGGAAAAAACTAGTTGGTATAAAGTTAGTGAAATTCCAACTGCCTTTAATATCAGATATTTCAATATTCATTTTTACCATGCCAATAACTTCTGACATTCTTACATACGCAATTCCAACGGACAATATGAATATTCATGCTACAAATGCATTTTCAAGTGACAAAGGTTTCATTTTCCAATATTCCGATATTTTTCGGAAATATCCGCGCGATATTACTCGGATATCAAACAGAGTAATATCGATACTGTCATTAGTAAGCTTCGGATAAGTTCGGCAAAATGAAGATTTTGCGTATTTCGGAGTTTTACTAATACTGCATGTATTAGAAGGGTGTGGTACAGATATCAAACTCAACAACTTTGTATTGGGACCAATATCGTTATCACGAAAAAATTATCAGCCGTTCCATACATTTGGGTCGTGCAGATATTGAAGTTTTGTATGGGAAAGTAGGTAATTTTTTCGCGATTACGATGCTGAAAATATGTACAGGAAAATCATGAACTTTTCTCTTATTTCTTCTAAATACTTACAATAACTTGAAAGTTATAAAACTTTGGTTAAACAAACGTTTTTAATTAAAAATACTTCTCAAAGGAGATTGTTCTGCATCCATACATCATTCGCCCCAGAACCAATAGTGAAGGAAATTAACTTTGCGTGTTCTAAATTACAAGTATATGCCCATGAAGATAATGTGTAATGACGGACAACTTGCAGACAGCTTTTATTTAAAAAGAAAACAAAGGTTTTGAGGTTATATTTAGTAAGAAACAATCTTTTCAATACTTAGAAAATATGCTATAAAATGCCTGTCACTAATGTTTTTTTTTTTTTTTCCGTTTTGGCAACTGAGCCGATGTCGTCACTAATGTTATTGTATGTGGCTAGACTGACAGTTGAGATGATTGACATGACGTGACAAGGATTAGGGATGCCCATACATTAAATCCGTATCGATATATTTTAAACAAAATAATACCGTTCGGTACCCAGCGTGCTATAGATAGTGCAATCCACGACGACGCGCCCCACTCCGCTCCGCTCCGTACTAAAGTACAGCTTACAGTACAGTAATCGCGGAGTGGGGCGCGTCATCGTGGATTGCCGAACTGTAGTATATTTGAAATATTACAATGCTTCTCACTTAGGGTTTGTGCGGTGTACCGTACCTCGTTTTCGGTTGTATTCGTGATTCGTGAAAATACGATTCATAATTTATGTATGGTTGTTTGTGCACTGCTTCGTTTTTGTGTTTTTTATATTCGTGAATTTCTCACATCGAGTCAATATTTACGGATCGAAGTAGCCATCATGTTAATAAAGGGCGTTTTGTGCACGAGTGAGCGCGAAATGCTTCGTGCATTATGAACGCGATCTCTGCCTATGAAATATATTTAGTGAATACTCGAATCTGGGATTCGGTGCACGTGGAGTCTCGTATTCGTGTTTTTTTTTGTTGTTTTTTTATTTTTTATAAATTCGTGATTCGTTTTGGTAATTGTATAGAAAAAGATAAGTAATTATATAGGATGCATGGATTATGATAAGAAAATCAGTTTTGTTGTGGTACAAGTCGCTACAGAAGCGTTATATCCTGAAGCGAAAAGGAAAGTACGTATGCATGCGTACGACATTCGTGAGCAGATGGTCAACTCAAGTAATCTCGCTTTCGATGCTTCTCTCTCAACTTTTATTTTAGGTAAATAAATGATCTTATCTTATATTATCGATGTGTGTGAAATGAAAGATTGGGCATCACTAATTGTCATGTCAAATTTCAAATCTAATTGTCAGAGATAGTAAATGGACTATAATGGATCGTCAGCGAACCGTAAATAGAATGGTAATTTGGTAGGAAATCGTAGAGTTTGAGGACATGAGAAATAATACAATAATCTTTATTACACAAAAGAGTGGTTATAAAATAGTGTCTCTGACTCCTGTGCTAGATAGTTAGGCCCGTTACAAGAGCCAGTGCCCTCTCCAAAGATGGCAGCATTTTTTATTTGTGATGTCATAAATAGTTTAAGATCTTTTATTGTTCAATTCAGAACGCAGAATATCCGTTTCAAAAGAATATTCGCAATTAATGTATTAAAATATATTCATAATTATTATGTACGTCAGATGTTTGTTGGTCCAAGGGGCATTTACGACGACGTCTTTTGATATAATTAGGATAATATACCAACATCCGTTAAAATAATTTAATACTTTGAGATTTTTCTCAAACTAAATCTGAGGAAGCAGTCTGCTACCACAGTACACAACATTATGTAATCCCAAAAGCCACTCCGGGCTGCTTCTGAGAATTTCCTAATAGAAAACCCAATCACCTGGGAATCGAACCCAAGACCTCATACTCAGCAGAAGAGCCTGCGACCACTAGACCAACGAGGCAAGAAAAATTTTCATACTCCGAGATCTTCTTCAAACGAAATCTGATGAAGCAGCTATCACAGTACATAATAAATACATAAGTACCTATTAAAAGCCTAGAACATATCACCTGGCTCATACCACACAATCAGAAGCGTCCAATGTCCCCTGATGAGACATTCGGAGCTAGGGATGAAGTCAAACAAAGGGGAGAACTGGCAGCTACTAATGAATCCCATTCATCGTGGGGAGGCACGGGAGACTTGCACAAATGCTATATACATGAAGCTTTTCTGTTTGTTTTTACGACTGTTATCGGTTTTCGATGTTCGTAAGGCTGTTTATCGTTTAAGGATAATATTAACTGTAGTGTATCAGGAGCTGGAGAGCAATAAATTGTTAGTGCCGGGAATATAGGTCTTATCGCAAGGATAGCGGGTATTTGCTGAACTATATTTCTAGAAAAAGTTCTGCCGATCTGTAGAAATGTCACCGTGAGCATTTCGGTGAAGTGAGCTAGCTGTCAATAGTTTCAATCCTAAAGCATGAGGTGGAATGCCAGTTCACTTCAAGCTCACTTCTCGGTGAGATTTTTACTGAATTGAAGCCGGTCTCTTCAATTGAACGGTTTTCAAAAGTTTATTTATACCTAGTCTCGAGAGAATTGAGCCTTATTTTTAATCGTGCCATAGTTTCTGGTAATACTCGTAAGCCGTGTACGTACGAACGAACAAAACAAAGCAAACTCGAATGTCGAACACGGAACATTTGGATCGTGCGTGTGGACGTAAATTAGCAAAGCGAACACGAAGAGTGATTTGTGTTCGCGGTCAAGCGCCCCGCTCTCTTTAGTAGCCATGGACTCGTCACGAACATTTTTGACGAACACAGTGTTTGATGTTCGTATTCGCCTCGTTCTTGTTTGTTCGTGCGTACACAGCTTTTGAATCACCATGCAATCAAACCAACTTCGAATCTTATGACCGACTCGTTAAGAATACGATTTCGTTGAGTTTTATACGTCGATCTTTATGGAGCTACTGGAAACGCAATAGAACGGGTGACTGTTACCGATAAAATCATTAATTTATTTTCTTGTCAGCATGGGCTATTACGAGTTAATGCTCGATTCCTATAATTTACGGAGCGTTATTAGTTAAAATTAAGACTTGCATCTTTACCAATAATTAACCAAATACCTCATAGGTTTGAATAGTAGACCGTCCCAAATGGAAGTGGCTATCACAAGTAAAATTAGGCTTTCGACTCTATTTATATGCCCAGTTTAGCAATAAAAAATGCTACCATTGGTAAGCAAACCGATTCGTTTTAGTTTATAAGAATCGATCATAGGGGATTAGCCCGTCGGGAAGTGTTTTGCAAGGCTAAACAAGGGATTATCCCGTCAGGAAGTGTTTTGCTGACGGGCTAATCCCATCAGCCATAGCATAAGCATATATCAGTCAATAATGTTACCACTGATGGAACACAGGCCACCCCTCTGAGCGGGGAACTCGCGCCCCTAGTATGGGTCGGTGGATGTCAGAAGTCTTTTACGTTTTGGTTCTAGATAATTTGTCACAATCATGTGTTTGAATTATTGGTTCTAGAACATGACGCTTTCACCGTTTTGAGAGCAGCGATGATTAAATAATTTACACAAAGTAAAGTGCTTGTCTGGATTCGAAGCTATGACTAACCGCTTGTAATTCGCGCAACATTTTTTTTCGTGCACTGAATTTTCAACGCTCTGCTTAGCGCAGAGAGTTGAAAATCGAACAGTGTGTTTTTTCAACACGCTGGGACGAGACTGCGTCCCAGCGCGTTGGACTCTCAACGCTCGGCTCAATACTGAGAGTTGAAATACCAGTGTACAAAAAAAATCGTCGCGATAAAAAGACGTCCGTGAGATCCTGGGCTTAGAAAATGATCACTGTCCTAAGTTTTGAATTCATCATTATTGTACACTAGCTGCCGCCAGTGGCTTCGCTCGCGAGATATCTTTATAAATTGTAGCCTATGTTACTCAGTGACAATAAAGCATTCTACTGGTGAAAGAATTTTTTTAATCGGTCCAGAAGTTTTTGTGTTTATCCATTACAAACAAACATACAAAAAATGAAATATTTTCTCTTTTATTAGTTTAGATAAATTGCATTGTGATAATAACGTCACACACAAGTGACACAAGTCTCATTTATTATGCAAGTTCGTTAAGACAATATAAATTACGCGGATAGTTTTGCATAGCAAATTGGGAATTGCTTTTGTGATGTAGAGCACGTCAAATTAGATAGTCTTGCAACACAAAGATTATGTTGTGTACATTTTGCCGTTTTTCAAATAGGTTTGAAATGTAGATGGGTAATGTAGGGCTATAAACTCATCTTTATAAAAACTACTTCAAAATATAATTTAAAAAAATTTACAAAAAAAACAAACGAATTCCAAAAAGTGAATAATAACTTAAATTTGAAAGTCGGTGGCAAATAACGAAAATACGAAACCGAAGATTTTTCTCTTTGTAATGTTTTTTTGGAAGTCGGTTCTCGATTTTTAGTGGGTCAGTTTGTAATTTATCTAAGTTACAATAGCCTAATGTCAACTACTCATCACTTTTTACAAAATATGGCTTTTCCCAATGCAGGGACGATCATCGTTGAGGAATTCTCTTGGTACTTCACCATCAGCTCCACTTCCCCATATGCATTGTGACGATGATATATTGATTGGCAACCATATTAAAGTAATCGAAACGTAATCCGTGAAATACTTATTACTGAGCAGTTCCGGTGGCCCTATGTGGTCTTCATCATCAGTTCCATTTCCCTCAAATGGTGCTTTCCGAGAGCAACTGCACGAGTTACTATAAAAAATACCCCAATCGCTATAGGTGTGCCTATAATATTTGAAGAGTTCTCTCCATATCTCCAAGATTACATCATCACATCCTGACCTGATGACAATGGGACCAACTCGAAAGTATACACTTTCAAACAAAAAATAATTTTGCAAATCCGTCTATATATGACGGAGTTATCCATACATAAAAAAAATATTTACTCGTATATTTATAAACATCCGAATTGATAACCTGGGGGCCAATTCTCGATTTTCGCCATTTATCTCGAGTTCGAGATCGTAAGTCTATCTCTATGTCTATTAAAAATATCTCTATCTCTACCAAAAAATTTCGAATTGAGCAGAATTCCGTATTCTCAGTGAAAATAGAAATAAGTGTCACGAAAATGTCGAGTCGAGTGAAGATAATGAAGAACCGCACGTTCCGTTTTAGGTAGCTATGAGTTAATGAATGATTTTGTTTTAAAACGCTGACTAAACCTAATTATTTAAGTATAAAACGAAACGTTTAGTGTAAAAATAATAAGTTTGACAAATTGACAGTTGACTGTCTGTCAGAATCAGAATTTGCGCCTTTTTGCGGTTCCTTCAAAACTTTTGTTATGTTTACATGTACTCTGTGTTACATCATTATTGGGTGCTGTTTTACATTTCACAATTTTTACATAAGTAATTTAGGTATTTTAGGGTGTGCAATTAGTATTTTTGGTGGGTAAGGTTACTTTAGTGAACAGTTATACATGACCAATAAAATTATGAAGCAGACGATTATTTACCTTCGTTTTCAGGTCTATTTTCGTGGTATCCTGAATTATAGGAGCCAATAGATCTATTAGAACCCTTATTAAATCTTTATCTAATCTGAAGTTTTTAATGACTTCTGTTTCGCTCAAGTCGTAAATATCGACGGTGGGATAAGTGCGCTGTTGTCGCCGTGTATTGGCCAGTTGCTCGCCACTTTCCAACAACTCCGAGATAAAAATGCTAATAAACTCGTCCATCTTTCAGTGGTTTCAAGTCCAATCGTGGGTACACAAATTACAGAGTCTGTTATTTGCGCGAAGGTCGTCGTTTCAAGAAAACACAATGCACAAATCAAAGAGTATAAATCGAATTTCCAGTAGGTATGAGATGCCAAGCCGTATTTTATTTAAAAATTAAAGAAAAGAAAACACAGTGTACAATCCAAAACTCAACGAATTCACTCAGAAATGACGTATCTCTACAATCGACATGACATCTCTACTTCTCAGAAGCACTCGACATGAACTCTAACGTTAGCCTTCGACAAATGTCGAATTCGACATCCCCAGAATAGCAACTTTTAAAATTTGTCGAAAAAATGACGTCATTAGAAATTTTTGTCGAGTTCGACACCATCTCTAAAATCGAGAATTGGCCCCCTGGGGTTCCTTCTGGAAGTCGATTAAAAATGCCACATACAATGACATACATTATGAATCGCTAAGCAAAAATAGTTTTGAGAAATTAGCATTATTCTATAGAGGTGTGAGGAACAGGATGTAAAAGTTCTTCATCCTCGACGGAACGTTGCCGCGTTGTATAGGTCGAGCGTCGAACTTTGCTTGCGCGATGCAGGATTTTGCGTGACGTCAGTGATATGCGTAGGTCGCTTGTGGCATTTTAGATGGCGCCACAATCTCATTAGCCTAGAAGTACCTTCTAAATAGGCCTACGAAATTGGTAAAATTCTTCATTTATCGGCAACAGGTAACTACATGAATCGATCAAAGCCATAATCACCAAGCTTGGAATTGTTGTTTGTCAAGTCTTAGTGCTTAATCAGAGAGCTTTGGTTTCATAGGAAAGCGCGTTCCGTCAAGAAAATCTCCCCAGTATTTGACATTAAGGAGTCAGCTCACTCTGTATCTGTGCAGTCGTTATTGTGTGACGGTTCACCGCATTCATAGGAAACCAAAGCTTTAGTGGCGTTTGACGACACTGCGACTCACGAAAAGGAGGCCTTTTCTTTGTGGGGATTTGTGGGACACGCGGAAACCATGAATTAAACTAACCGCAATGAAGAATCATCATGCTAAGCAATCCCAAAAATGATTTGTAATTATCTTAGTTTAATAAGATTGTAGCGGTTACACCGCCACATACGAACTACGCATAAAAAAATACATGACTCACACAAATCCTGCATCGCGCAATTAGAGTTTACCGCGCGAACGACATATATAAGACTATCCGACATCAACAGTCAGGGAGTCGGCCCGCCAGACACAACACCCGTCTGGTCGGAGGATCCTCCCTTTTCTATGGTGGATGAATGAACTTTACACCCTGTTCCTCATGCTCCTAAAAGATGATTCATAGGTACCTGGCTACCACATCTTTAAAATAGTAATAAACGCTATTCGTGTCTTTTTCTGTGACCACGTAGTTCTTCTTTACGCATTGGATTTTGATGCGGTTTTTACAAAAGTCATTTATTCAAACTAGGCTGAGAGTCAGCACTTTCCGAACGTAAATTATATAAGACAGTCCCCCAAAACGCCCACCCTTCACCACTTCCTAGTGCTTTAGCTGGGAAGAACAAGTCACGCAACAATCTCCCCAGCTGCACAGGCGTCTGTTCAGTAAGAAAAAAAAAAAAATATATATATTCCGGAAGGTGTATACTTACATACCTACAATACAGAAATTTCGATGATTTGTCAAAGCGTACAAACTGTGTGAATCTCGCTAGCTCATATAAACTGTCATCTAATCGACATCACTCCCAAGACAAAATATATACGAGTACGTAAAATAAATTCGATGGACACACTGGACCATTACCTTTAAATACATTAGGGTCTTGGAGCCCTTCCATTGAAAACCAATCGTTTCAGTTTCGTTGTTAAACATCTAAAATGTAATTCTTTGACACTGTGTTAAGACCCAAGCTATAAGCTAGGTATTGAGGTAGGTACGTGACACTATTGTAAATGTGAGGTTTACAGGATTTAGTTTTGTGAAGTTATAGGTAAGAGTTTTTACCATTACGGGCGGCTCTTGGCCTGCATCTCACCTGATGGTAAGTGATGATCAGGCTGAAGGTGGAAGCGAGCTTCACCCGGAATCCTCAAGCACAGATGAACTGGACATTACCTCTAACAGCCGAAACACAACAATGCTGTTAACATTGTTGCTATGGCGACAGATTTAGATAAGATGGTGGTAGCTAGCCAGGTGGACTTAGAACAAGCTCTATCCAACCAAATCGAGCAGAAACCTCTGGTTCCGAGTCAAGGGTCTAACCACTAGACCACAGAGGCGGTTGACTCCGAGTATTGGGTAAGACTACGATTTACTAGACTTAATAGACTGTTGATTTGTAGACATTTTCTATTTTGTTAAGTACCTGGTACTTGTTAACACACCTTTGTACACTGTCCTCTCATACCTATTAACAGAGTAATTTGAAAACATTGTAAAAGCCATTTATTTTTAAAAGAGTAACTGTGGAGTTTCTTGATGGCTCTTCTCCATAGGAAACGACCAATTGGAACCGTGCGCCTAGCTTCTGACGTGCCCATAATAAACATAATAATAAACATAAACCATGAAAGTTTATGTGAAATAAAATAATATATTGATTTTTTTATTTTTTTTATATCATTGGTTTATGGTGTAGGGTATGCAGGTACAGTATTTAAACACAGATGCAGGTTGAGTATGGAATAATTATATTTCGGAAATGAGTGCTCCTTTTATACAAAATCGGTTAACCAAGATTAATATATTGTGGGTACATATAAAAAATTACTTTGACACAATTATTTAAAAATACCCTACATGCTGTATGAATCTGTGAGGATGGTATTCCGCTACAGTACACCCCCTCAAGCGAAGCGTACAACCGGTTTCACTAGTCTTCCTGATCGGGTTGTTCTCTGTGTGTCATCATTTTCTTGTTTGCTCATGGTGTAGGCAGGCTTTAGTCGGTCGATCGAGACGTTGTTTACTCTTCCTGGTAGTTGTAGCTTGTAGTATTTCTCACATCTTTCCAATACGGGATATGGGCCTTCGTATGTTGGTTGCAGTGGTTTTTTTGTGCAATCTCTTCGTAGGTAAACATTTTCACAGGTACGCAGGTCGGAGTGAACAAACATATTCTTGTTGCTATGCGAAATCTCAGCTGGTCGGTATGCGTTGATAGTGTGTCGCAGCTGTTCAACGTAATCGTGACTCATTGGGCTTCTTTTTGTTTCAACAAAAAAATCTCCTGGTAATCGCAGCGATGTTCCGTAGGTATATTGTGCAGGACTAATCCCTGTGTCACTGCGTGTAGCTGCGCGTAGTCCGAGTAATACGGTCGGTAATTCGTCAAACCACTTTCCGTTCGCACTAGCGGTGCAGCGCGCGGTAAGTGCGGCTTTGAGTGAGCGGTGCCAGCGTTCGATGATTCCATTTGACTGTGGGTGATATGCAGTTGTTCTCGTTCTGTTTATTCCCAGTAGCTTCATTAATTCAGAGAAGAGTTGGCTCTCGAACTGACGACCTTGATCGCTTGTTATCGTGATTGGACAACCAAATCTTGTTATCCAGCCTTCATATATTGTCTTGACAATTGTTTGTGCAGTTATGTCGTGGAGAGGTAATGCTTCGGGCCATCGCGTGTACCGGTCGATTATAGTGAGTAGGTACTTGTGTCCATATTGTGATGGTGGTAGGGGGCCAACAATGTCAACATGGATATGTTCGAATCGTTCCGATGGTGGGAATGTTGCAGTTTGACTCGTTGTATGTCGACTAACTTTTGACTTTTGACAGGCTTCACAGGCTTTCGTCCATCGTCCAGCGTCCGCGTTCATAGATGGCCAGAAGTATTTTTCACTGAGTATTTTTCTTGTTGTGCGCGTGCCGGGGTGACTGAGGTTATGTACACTTTCGTATGCTGCTCGGCGAAATGTTTCTGGTAGGTACGGGCGAACATGTTGTGTTGATGTGTCGCATAGTATTTTGCAGTTCGTGTTTGGTAGGTATATGCGCTTCAATTGCAAGTTGCTTTGCTTCATTACGTCATGTATAGTGCTGTCTCTTTCTTGCGCTGTAGCTAGTTGCTTGTAGTCGATCGTTGTAGGACAGCTGATTGTTTCTGTGTTGATCCGTGATAATGAATCTGCGACTATGTTATCTTGCCCGCTGATATGACGTATGTCGTTTGTGAACTCGCTTATATACATGAGTTGTCTGGCTCGGCGCGGTGTTTCGCTGTCGGACGATGTTTTATTTATCGCGTAGGTTAGCGGCTTGTGGTCGGTGAATATTATGAGATGTCTTCCTTCAAACATTTTTCGAAAATGCTTCACGGCCATGTATATAGCTAACAGTTCTCTGTCGAATGTACTGTATTTGACTTGCGCGCTTGACAATGCTTTGGAGAAATAACCCAGTGGCTGCCATTTGTTGTGTACATATTGTTGCAGTACAGCACCGGCGCACTTATCAGAGGCGTCAGTCATCAATGCGATCGGTGCGTTGTGTGAGGGGTGAGCTAGTAATGCTGCGTTTTGTAAGCCAGCTTTACATAACTCAAATGCCTTCTTGGCTTCGTCGTTCCATATAATTTTTGTTTTGTCCCGTTTCTTGCTATTGTGCAAATATGCATTGAGAGGTGCTTGTATTTCGGCTGCCTTTGAAATGCAATCTCTGTAGAAGTTGACGGTGCCAAGGAATCTTCGTAATTGTTCAATGGTTGTGGGTAGCGGGAAATTGGTGATTGCTTCTACTTTTTCTGTTGGTGGTTTGATGCCATCTTGTGAGACAGTGTGTCCTAGGAATTTGATTACTTTCTTGCCTAGTACACATTTCGAAGGGTTTATTGTAATGCCATATTTGTTCAGTTGTTGTAGGACTGTTCGTAAATGTTGTCTGTGTTCTTCCTCTGTACTGGAACTTATGATAACGTCATCAACAAAAGGGTAGGCAAAGTCGAGTCCGCGAAGCACTTCGTGAATAAAACGCTGGAAAGTCTGTCCAGCATTTTTCAGACCTGGGCACATCCGTGGAAATTCAAATAGCCCGAATGGTGTGATGATGGCTGTTTTTTCGATATGTTCTTCTAAAACAGGCAGTTGTTGGTATGCTCTGTTTAGGTCAATCGTTGAGAATATCTGCTTCCCGTGCAACTGGTAAGTGAAATCTTTCAAACGTGGTACTGGATATCTGTCAGGCTTGGTTATGGCATTCAATCTTCTGTAGTCTCCACATACGCGTAAGTCTCCGTTTGGTTTAGGTACCACGTGCAGTGGACTGGCCCAGGGGCTCTTGCTTGGTCGGCATAATCCCTGATCCATCATTGTTTGAAATTCTTTCTTCACAGCTTCGTAACGGTGGGGTGGCAGTGGACGAGCTTTGCAGTATAATGGCGGTCCTGTTGTTTCGATATGGTGCTCGACGTTGTGCTTCGGAGTATTTTTCATAGTGGAGAGTCTTGTAATATCGGGAAATTCCCCTAATATGTTATGATATTTTTGTTCCAGGTCTATGGTTCTGATGGTTGGTGCTGTAGATTTGCAGATGGACGTCTTCACTGACAAGTTAGTTATCTTGTCGATTAAACATTTCCCAGCGAGGTCGACTAGTAGGTGATGATGCTTCAAAAAATCAGCGCCGATGATAGGCTTACTGACTGCTGCTACGATGAACTTCCATCTGAATGGTCGTCTCAGGTTGAAATCTAGGTCCAATGTTTTTTCACCGAAGGTAGCTATTTCTGTGTTGTTTGCTGCATATAGTTTGAATTGGGTTGGTTTCAGGATTTCACAGCGTTTTCCAGGGATAACGGATATGTTTGCACCAGTGTCGATGAGAAAGCTTAGATTTGTCTTCTTGTCTTTCAGAAATAGACGGTGTGATTTTTCCCAGGCGCCAGATTCCGTCTCTGCTAACACCTGGTTTAGTTTCCCGAGCTTGAAGGGTGCTTCTCTTCATAAGTACATGGTCTAGTACATTTTCGAGCTTGTTCGCCGAACTTTCTATGAAAATAACAAACGGAAATATCGTTGTACTCGTTCCTGTGTCGTTGATTTGAATCCCACCGGCGGCGGTTATCATGCGGCGATCGGTATGTGCTGCGTGATCGATGACGCGCACTTCCGCCTCGCCAGTTGCGCCCGCGCTGCCTCGCGTAGCGGCCGTGGTGTGTTTTTAATTCCGCTATTTCTTTCGCCAGCATGTCGATCTTCGCGTGAAGTAATGCGTTTTCATGATTTGCAGCTACAGGTGGAGTGGATGGTGTTGACGGTGACGAAGTGTTGTGTACTGCTGATATTTGGTGGTGGAGTTGTTCTAGCATTTTGTCGGCCATTATTGCTAACTCATTTAGGTCGGTTTTCTTGGCTATAGTTTCGCTCACAGCTAGGATGGCGCGTACTGATGGCGGTAAGTGCTTCGTCCATATAACACGCAGAGTGTTCTCGGCGATGTTGTTTCCGGCTAGATTTTGCATGCGGCGTAGCAGTTGCGAAGGTTTTAAATCTCCGAGTTCCACGTTGGACAGTAGGCGCTCGAGTTTAGTGTGGTCGCTCTCGTCGTAGGTTTGGATGAGCCTCATCTTCATGGCGGCGTATCGCTTGTTTTCTGTTGCACTTTTGGTATCGAACATGATGTCTTGGATTTCATCTAAATCTTGTAGGTCAAGTTGGCGGATGAGCAGCTCTGACAGTTCCTTGTCGCTTAGTTTTCCAGCAGACACGATCGCTTCAAATTGCAGGAACCACAGCTTGATTCTGTTTCTCCATAGTGGCGGTATCCGTTGATTGTACGAGACGGCAGATAATTCGTGCGAATCCTTTTGCAGTGATGTTTCGCTTCCATCGCTCAGGTTTGAAGTACTCTGGCTCATATTATGTTGGCTTCTTGTTAATCACGTCGGGGTCACCACTTGTAGGGTATGCAGGTACAGTATTTAAACACAGATGCAGGTTGAGTATGGAATAATTATATTTCGGAAATGAGTGCTCCTTTTATACAAAATCGGTTAACCAAGATTAATATATTGTGGGTACATATAAAAAATTACTTTGACACAATTATTTAAAAATACCCTACATGCTGTATGAATCTGTGAGGATGGTATTCCGCTACAATGGCTAACACCTAGTTTCTGAAGTTAAGATTTTAAGTTTGTGCCAAACTTCAAATTCTGAATTCACTATTTAATTTCGTTACACACTTATAATGGCTATCGATCGCGATGTCTTTAATTTGGACAGTGCAGCCACGTTCATTGCGCTATTTACGTTGTTGTGAACATGAATTTTTCAAACCTATAGCAGTGGTTTATGAACTTCCATCAAAACCCTGTGATTGACAAAAATTTCAAGCAATTTGTCTGCTGATGTAACTATGAATTTAGTCTTATAACTAGGAGGAATAATCAATAGAGTAAATATACTATTTTTTTGTCATATTTCGTTCCATTAAATATTTTTTCCGAAAATGTTGCAGCTCAGAGCAGGGAAAATAATGTATGCAGTCTGGAAATCACGTAGAGGCTTTTTTTGCTATTTGACTTCTAAACTGTCTATTCCAATTACCAACCAACCAACCAACCAACTGTTAGATATGTATATGTATGTAAGCGCGCGCGCCCCTACCCGCGCGCCCTTCCCGTGCGCCCCTCCCGCGCACCCCCCGTTGTACCTGTGGCTGTACGCAATAAACAGTGCTATTCGAACCACCGGTCGTTTTACTTGTGTCCACGCCCGCATACCCAACAATGGCGACGAGGCAAACCAATTATGGCGTGCTCAGTACATTTGACCACGTCACACAGACGTGGAAAACGTACAAAGGTCGGGTTAAACAATATTTTGTGGCAAACGAAATCAACGATAAAACCGACCCGGCGGGCGAAAAAAGGAAGGCGATCTTCCTCAGCGCACTCAGCGAATGCACCTACAAGCTGGCAACAGATCTGGTGTTGCCCAAAGATATCGACGACGTGCCCTATGAAGACCTGCTGCTTCTGCTAGACGGACATTTCACTCCGAAGTGCGTCGGGTTTGGGGAGCGACACGACTTTTACGCAGCCGTGCAGCAACCAGGAGAATCTTATTCCCAGTGGGCAGCGAGGCTGCGAGGCCTGACCACGAGATGCCACTTCCTCAACGTTGAAGAGGCGCTCCGTGATAAATTTATCATGGGCATGCTGCCTGGGCGGGAGAAGGAGAAGATCTACACGAGAGACCTGGCCGACTTGACGAATGTCAGATCAAACTACTCAGGCATAGAGGGAAGTCCAACTAGTCACCCGCTCATGGAAGAGGAGGAAGGTGAGACAGAGCTACAACAGGCTCAATGTGAAACGGCGAATGTCTCCGAGGTCAGTCATTCGAGCTCTGACGTTCCAGAAGCTGTTGTACCAGAAAGCCTTTCCAAAAGGTCATTACGATCGACACGGAAACGAGATTTATGTTACAAAAAGTATTTTTAAGAAAAAGTTAACATTTAAGTTTGGTAAAAGTAATTTGATAAGTTAAGCTGTTATTGTGTATTAACTAAAATAATATTAGAAAACTAAGGGGGAGGACTGTTAGATATGTATATGTATGTAAGCGCGCGCGCCCCTACCCGCGCGCCCTTCCCGTGCGCCCCTCCCGCGCACCCCCCGTTGTACCTGTGGCTGTACGCAATAAACAGTGCTATTCGAACCACCGGTCGTTTTACTTGTGTCCACGCCCGCATACCCAACACCAACCTAACCAACCAACCATCCCAACCAACTAACCAACTGTCTATTCCTTTAATCCATCCAAAGGTTGTCTGTAAAAGATCGCTGTAAGCGATAAAACCGCCCTTTGTGTCACCGCATGTAAAATTTCTTAATTTATGTCTGTATTTTTTTTGGTGTACACATGTTGTATAATAATGATTATTCTATTCTGTAATTTCCTTACAATATTAACCTTTATTTTTATTAGAAGGCCATTATTTTAATATTACTGTAAATAATAGGTTAAAGGTAAAAAAGTTGCTATTGACTTTTTTTAAACTGATCATTCTCAAACTATAAATTAAATTAAACTCTTTTTAAATTGCTCAGTTCGTTAATTTAGTACATTCAAACTTAACTTTATTTTAGCCAAGTGTTCTTTGAGAAAAAATATAGCTTTTTATAAGATAAAGTTTTCAATGTCTGGACATTCAAAACTTTGTAGTAAATATAAAAAATAACGTTAAAAAGAGAAACAATCAAACTCGACAAACTAGTATAAAAATGTTATAAAAACTAGGCATCAAACGCAAGGACTAAAGTTACAAAAAAGTACAGAAGTTCCATTTCTCATTACAAGTTCTGCAAGCAACAACAATATTGGCAAAGAAAAAAGTGCAATGTATAATGGCGTAAGAGGGATACGTAACTTTAAATCTTATTAAACCAGACTTTATTGACGAACTTTTTCTAGCAGACTTCACCAAACTAATTGCGTTACAAGAAGAAGAATAAAACTGATTTTACCGCCAAACAAATTTGAGTTAAATTGCATTAAAAGTTCCATTCCTCATTACAAGTTCTGCAAGCAACAACAACAAGAAATAAGTGCAATGTATAATGGTGTAAGAGGGATACGTAACTTTAAATCTTATTAAACCAGACTTTAATGACGAACTTTGTCTAGCAGACTTCACCAAACTAATTGCGTTACAGGAAGAAGAATAAAACTGATTTACCGCCAAACAAATTTAAGATAAATTGCATTAAAAGATTGTTCACCGTAAAGTTGACAGCCCACTGCTTAGTAGGATGTGCATGAGATTTGCCAACGATAGCTGCGCTGTTGATTTGTTTGCCATCCTTGTATTTGTACCTTGGTCGTAGGTTACAGTGCACGACCCCGCCAAAATTTTCATGCATACAGGTACACGTGCGTAGCTTAGCAGTGAGCTGTTGTAGACCAGCTATCAAATTACGCAACACATTTTTATTTACGTTGTTGAGCAGTTTTTTTTTAGAACTTCTGAAGTAATGGATTAGCAATTTGTTTCAAAACGATTCAGATTCCGATTGATCGCGCGATTATTACGCAATCAGGGTATGGGCACTAACTCAATTTAAATAGCTTCAGACATGAAAATTATGTTTGGCCGAGGTAAATTCTATTCATATTTTAAATCCCAGAAGACAGACACCGAGCGTTTTTTCGACGAACGTAGAAAATAGTAGTTATTTTAAAAGTATTGTTCAAAGTGAACCTTCTGCATGTATTATATTGTATGTAATCCTGTTCGTTCGTCCTAGACTAGACGAAGTTTGATCGATACAGGCAACGAGCCGGAAGGCTTCCATACCGCTCGTTACACTCGCTAATAAATATCAGGATTAAACCATTCAAAGCTATTCAGATGAACACGATTTAGGGAGAAAGGCTTAATTTTCACAATGTGAGAGAGACAGCAACGAAATGAGAAGTGCGGATCCTGTGTGTATGTGTGTGTGTAGGACCTATCAAGAAAATCATTTTAGTTCTTTTCGTGTCACTCTAAGTATACCTATTGCTTGCTGCCACGTTGCAGCATCAGTGGCATTGGTCATCAAGGGTGCAAGTGAACCAGTGCCGGATTAACCACGTAGCAAGAGTAGCAATTGCTAGGGGCCCCGTGCAACAGGAGGCCCCGCGTATCTTGCCTATCCTTTGTAAAAGTTAAAGAAATATATAAAAAAGCAGATAAATACATATAAAACATATACATAATTTAAAGTACACCATGGATAAAATAATAACACTAGCTATTCCTAAAAATATAATATATTTTGTAAGTAATAAATATACTACTTTGAAATATGTACCTACTAAAAAAGATTTACAATTATTTGTCGTCAGTTTTAAATTGTTAGATTCATATGGAAATTATTCTAATAGCCAGGGCAAGCTCATCTTTGGCTTTTCGTGCTTGTCAGAGCCCAACAAAGCCTATATTTGCCTTTTAATTGTAACCTATAGATGGCAAATAAACGTATTGAGTATTGGATATATTTTTTTAATCACTTCATACTGATAAAGGGCCCCTTGACAGAATTTGCTACGGGCCCCGCGCTTGCTTAATCCAGCACTGAAGTGAACGAGCACTTAGGACACTCCAGGAAGTGGGCCAGGGTCTGATTGGGAGAACCGCACTCGCACTGGTTGTTGGATATGTGACCAACATCATCAAATTCAGGCACACGTATACCACTGCTTGACCAAACTCTCTACTGCCGTATGACATCCACCTTCAATTCTTTGCTAGTCAAATTCAAGAGTTATTCTTCGAAAAGGTCAACTTATTAAATCATGCTGCAGGGCATCATAAATGGAATGGCAAAAGAAGGGTAAAAGAAAATATAGGTACACCACCTTTTCCCTACAGCGAAATAATTAAACTGCTATAAAAACTAAGTATGTACTTCATTATGAACTTTTTAAATTTTATTTTATAATCCAAAGCAGCGTTAACGAGGTACTTACCATAGTTAAAACTGTTTTAAATTCTCAAAGAGTTTGCTAAAACTAGGTCATATTCGTATTATATTTATATTTTATTATATCCTTTGAGGTAAAAAATTGGACTCGGAAATGATTCGGCTAAACTCGTCGGGAGTCGTCTCTTATCCCCTAGACTCAATCAATCAAGTTCTTTTCAGAAGGGATTTTTTTATTTATTTTTAAAAAGATCTTCGCCTCGTTTCGGTGAAAGATTGCTGAGGAGGAAGAGGAGGTCGTGAGTTTGAGTCTTGGTTATAGAAATGATTAATTGCTACTAGCAAAAAAGAAAATAAAATACTCTTTGTTACCTTTAAAAATAAAAATTAATGTATTTAATTGAACTGAAATAATTCCCTTTTCGCTTTCCTTGAAATAATAATGAACACTCTAATATAATGATTGCGCCTCTTTTTGTGAACCTCAAATTCTATTCTATTCCTATTTTGTGGTCCTAAAATACTAAATAGCCCAGTAACTGCACCAACTTGGATGTAGTGCTCGCCGGCTTCCGCAGCGGTAAATAATAAATATAATAAATATTTTATTTCGGACTTACAAGATCCATATGTTGTTTTTTAGTAAAGGTAACTGCTACTTAACCTAATGTTAGTAAAAACCACACTACATACAAAATTGTCACGACTGACACCTACGTGTTCACCCGTATCCAGTGAGCCAGCATGGGGCTGTCCCACCTATCACACAGTACACTCAGGATGCTGCGGGAGCTAGCACGTACTCTACCGAGAATGGAAGCGCACCGTTTCCGTATAATGGCATGAAAACCATCAACCCGGGCCGGGTAAAGCTTGCTTCGCTCGCTTGACACGGGCGCGTTTGTTTACAATTCTAGCCTAACCTAACCTAACCCATTTGGTTGGAGTACCCTAGCTAAGTTACTGCGACCAGCTGTGAAAAAAGCCAGAAATAAAAAGAGGCACATGTTACAAAAAAAGTGTGCATGATTAGAAGGCCAAAACGTTTTTAAAGGATCAGTCAAATATTTCCAAAAAAAAATATGTTAAAAATCCGAGTCTAAAGTACTTTAGACACAGATTTTCCAGAAAAAGAAATTAATCAAAATAGATACAGTCGTTTTAGGAAAAATCCTAAATACAACCTCGCACAAGCAAACACACACATCAAACAGAGAACTTCCTATTTTAACTCTGTGAAATAAATAACCACATTTCATGCATGCTGAACGTTTCAGCGGAAAGGTAAATTAATATGCGCAAGTGTAATTATTAAAATTAGCGGTGACATCCCTAGCAGGGCCCGCTATGAATACGTAATCGCTTCACTAATTACGTATGGACATCCCTAGTGTTTGTTTATAAATTACCTATCACATTTTTTTGGAACTTTTTTTTAAATTTATGGCGATTTATGAGTTTCCTTCTTTTGCTTTCATAATGAAAAGGGGTTCTTTCGGGTTTGTTTTATTCTCTGTTTTTTTTTTCTCGTATCCTGGATTCTATTAGCTTGGTACATGCATGGAGGTAGGCAAAAAAAAAACGTTAACGACAGCGATCCTTTTTTTATTTTTTTTGGTGGGAAATCATCAAATGACTTCTCCCGCTCTGGGTGGAGCGGGAGGGCGTGTCAGACTCTTACTGACCAAAACCCACCCGTGTTCCTTCTGTTGCCTGTGCAATGCCAGAGGGCCGACAGCGATCCTTACATTCTACTTTTGCATCGTCCATGTTCATACATCGGTAATACACAGATGGGTCACTACGCAAAATCATTTAAATAAAAAGCAACTCTTGCTATGACATTGAAAAGTGCAATTTAGGTCGCTCATCGCTAATTACCTACAGATATTGTTTGACGGCACGGTCTGCGTGCTGCACTGCGTGTCGCGGGTAGGATTCCCGCACGGAACAAATATTGTATGACCTACAAGTAGTTGTTCCGGGTGTGGCTGTTTGTGTATGTGAGTTTAAATGTTTCTAAACGCACCCACAATTCTAGTGTGGGGCAAAGTTTTTATAAAAATAAAATAAATATTCACCTAGAAGTTGCCTCTTTATCTATCGCGTAACTCTTATATCTTCTGACTACGTTCCGCCTACTGAAATCGACAAGTCGACCCCACCACGTACCTACTAGTAGCTTCATTCGTAAAATGAGTGACACATCTGTATACATCTGTGGCGCCTGTTATACCAGTACGTATTAGGTACGCACTTAACGTTTTTTTTAAGCAAGCACAATTTGCTAGAATCTTAAGATCAAAAAACATCTTAAATACAATAGCATAGCGTAACATGTAGGATCATAATTCTATTAATAATAGAATAATTAAAATCCTACTTTTACAGACCTTTATAATTATGATTTATGAACGTAATCGATGCAAAAGGAGAATGTAAGGATCGTAACAGGTGGCGTTCTGTAGTTTCTGCCTACCCCCATGGGAAGAAGGTGTGAGCTTATGTAGGTATGTATCTATACTTAATAATAATAATAATCCTAACTAATATTATAAATGCGAAAGTGAGTTCGTTTGTTTGTTACGCTTTCACGCTAAAACGGCTGAACGGGTTTGGATGAAATTATTTTTAATCCCGATATTCCCACGTGGACGAAGTCGTGGACAGAAGGTAAAGTTGTACCATGTTTTAATGCAAATAAAAGTTATTATTAAAAACATCACGCACATATTCCCCGAAGAGGCATGCAGAGGTGTTCTCTCGTTCTGTTTTAAAGGGCGAGCCTATTTTCATTAATTGGACACAAATCCAGACTTAAATCAAGTCAATAACAGATAACCGCCCCCTAAATAATTGTGGGCACTCCTCACAATTGGAATACTATAGCTAAAGATCTTCCGTCACGCACTGCCCATAAATCAGAATCAGGCGATCATTGTAATGAAGTGTCGCACAAAATAGACTGGGGGCACTGTAGAGGATGATAACTCTGATAAATATACTCTGAATGGTAAGGGGGTAGGTAGGAAATATAGTTTTTTCAACGAAGTGTCTAGTCGTCAGCTACACGGATGTATAAAATAACTTATCATCCGATTATCGGACGAATAGATAACCTTTTAAGACCAAAGCTAGTTGTCCGTAAATTAAAAATGGTTTATGAAGTCTATTCTTTTTTTAAATAATTATGAAGAGTTTCATTTGTTTTTTCCTGTTCGAAGTTTCGAATGGTTGTCGAAGACTCTAAAGCCACATTTACACGATGCATGTTTCAGGCATATTAATTGCACAGTGTACCTAGTATGGAAATCTCAGCGTGCGTGCACGATTCGAATTTGGGGCTCCCGCAGACAGGCGTGACGCGACTCTGGCGAAACAATTTCCATGAAAACTTCACAGAAATGGTTCAACCGGTGTCGCGTCGCGCCTATCAGCGGGAAGCATTTAGCCACCGGTGTTATGTCAATCTACGCATATATTATTATCATAAGTGGACAAGGGAAGCAGCATTATGTAACTATAATATCATATGTCAAAGGGAACCAGCATCATCTTATCTAATGCGCTATTTCATCGTCAATTATAATTTTGAATGAGCTCCAAACAGTATCAGATAATAGTAGAAAAACTGGCAGATGATCTGTGTGATGACTTGATGAGTTACATGCGGGATTGTGAAAACGGTGGTTATGGGTCTGTAATTCTACATCAAGTAGCAGAGCTATATTGTCTGCAATTCTACATCAAGTAGCAGAGCTCTATTGTCTGCAATTCTACATCAAGTAGCAGAACCAGGTCTATAGCCAGACATGTACTTATCAGCTCGCTTTAAGAAAACATTATCTCTTAATGAAGTTTATCTACTTTACCACCTGCAATTTCAATCCAGACTACATTGAGTTTTTTACATCAAGAAAATATTTAAAACGTGAGATAATATGATGCTACAGGTAAGTCTACAGGGTATGCAGAATTACCACTGATCCAGGGTGAGTCGATTACACATAGCCTTTGGGCATTATTATGTACTAGCTGTACCCCGTGGTTTCACCCGCCTAGGTTTCGATCCAGTGGGAATATTGGAATAAAAAGTATTCTATGTGTTAATCCAGGATATAAACTATCTGTGTGCCAAACTTTATCCAAATCCATTCAGTAGTTTTAGCAGAGACAAACATACACACTCACAAACTTTCGGCTTTATAATATTAGTGTGATTAATTTACTCGCAGTACTTGCCCGTTTATATGGAAACATAACATCACGCCTGATTTTCTTGAGGTATAAGGCAGAGATGTACCTAATAGTATTTCGCCAGTTATTTTCAGAATCATGATTATTAAAATAGATGTCCAATGATTATTTGCAATTTCTCGTGAACTCCGATCAACTTCAAATTCAATGTAATTTTTTACTGCAAATTGATAATATCCCAGCATTAGGGCACAGAGCACGTGCGATATTTCATTAATATTAATGATCCCCACGCATTGCACAATATTGGTCGTGCTCCCACTTTTATTTAGTTGGTATAGAATATGCATGATATTAGTATTATAGAGGTATGAGAAACAGGGTGTAAAGTTCACTCATCCTCCATAGAAAAGAGAGAATCCTCCGACCAGATGGGTGTTGAGTCTGGTGGGCAACTGCCCGACGATTGATGTCGGGACGTTGTGTTTATACTCGTCACGCGGTAAACTCTGCTTGCGCGATGCAGGATTTTGGTGACGTCAGTGTAATGCGTAGTTCGCATGTGGCGTTGTAGATGCCGCCACAGTATGATAGAAAGAGGAAAAAAAATAATTAAATGATATGACCGGTTAAACAACCGGTTTCCTATACTTTACTACGGTTACAAAGATACAACCTTATGACAGACTTACTAAAGAACGCGGAGACCAACAGTGTAGGCTTAGTAATATACCTACTTAGTCAAATTTACACCATATGGTTACGAACCCCAGAAAAGGACAGAAATAGGGATGAAAAGAATACTTGGATTATATATAGTTACGCTAACTACATTGCAAGCTATGACAAGCGCCCTAATTGCGTCAAAAACGATCAATCACATTCTTAATCATTAGGATATTGCTAATCCATTGCTTCATATTGTCTGCTCAACAACGTAATGAATGTTGTTAAACTGTCAAAATGAAACGGATTGATCGTGTGTTACGCAAATAGGGTGCAGTTTGCAATGATGCAGAAGATTTCTAAAGGTTATCGAAGAAGAGACATGGCAAAGGTCCATCATAGACTCGTCATGTGTAATCCGTCTATATTTTTGAGCTATATGTACCGTGACCTTTTTGAAACGGCGCGGCGGGCAAGCACGCGAGTGACTCGAACTATTTGATCGTATGACTGCTTTACGACACTGTTCTAATTGACTGAGTTGTCATTTAATTTGATAATTAGGTATTTAGAAATTGAAGTGAAAATTGAATATGTTATCATGGTCTCAAATTTTTAATTCGTTTTCAGCATTTTTTCTGTCAGTTTATGAGCCTTCTAGTCTCTGATTTGAGTAATGTCAATAACAACTCTCTCTGTACTTTGAATTTCACTGTCCATGAAATTTGCAGACAACTAAAATCGTTAGATATAAACAAGGGCCCGGAACCCGACGGCATACCGCCCTATTTTCTAAAGTGGACAGCTGAAACAATTTGTATGCCTCTTACCATGTTATTTAACAGGTGTATCCAAAGTGTTACCTATCCGTCTACGTGTAAAAAAGCAATTATAATACCAGTGCATAAAAGTAGATCTATCCAAAACATAGAAAATTATAGACCTATATTGATACTTTGTACTCTTGCAAAACTATTTTTGCAACACGATTTCGTTAAAAATTGGTCCACAGCTTAATGATCTTTACGGATCACTCGTTCAAAAACATAGACGCAGGATATCAGACCGACGCTGTTTACACAGATTTTTCAAAGGCTTTTGATAGGGTGCTCCATTCAATTGTATTAAATAAAATTGCCTTTAATGGCATCAGAGGTAACTTACTGCGTTGGTTCTGTTCATATATCAGCAATCGTAATCAAACTGTAGTGAGCAACGGATAAAAATCAGACTCATTTCTGGTGACTTCAGGCGTTCCCCAGGGATCGATTGTAGGCCCATTGATGTTGCATATATATAAACGAAATTTGTAACTAATTTCAAAATAGTAATTTCTTAATACGCTGATGATCTTAAATTTATTTATTTAGCTACAACGGTTACAACCAATTACAGTAACAAAAATTATAAAAACAAAAGAGACAATATTATAAACCACATTAAAATATACAGAATAAAAACATGAAAACATAAATAAAATAAAAGAAGGTTATCAACACTGTCATAAATTCCTCTCACAGTACTTCTGTCATACCAATAAAATCTTCGTCCATCCATCCGCAAGCAGGTCGCCTGTTGGGTTAGAATCCAAGAGATCATTAAGCGCGGCCAGAGTGCGAGGAATTGGCGACTTAGCACGTGCAACAGTACGACATGGAGGCACGGCAAAGTATTTAGAACAATAAAAAACACTGCTGACAGCAGCCTTTTGCAGGAAGACTTGAACAGATTATCTGATTATTGTAATGAAAATAAATTAAAACTAAGCATCCCTAAATGCAAATACAAATATTATAGGTACTAAAAATATAAATGTAAAGACCTATGACTATTCACTCTGTAAACAAGATTCTAGCAAAAGAAACCAATATCTGTGACTTGGGCGTTCTTCTTGATAGCTTTCACTTAAATCTACATTTATGGAAAAAAATACTTCTAAAGCATTTCAAACGATGTGTAATCTTGTTATGAGAACCACGTCAGATTTTAAACGACCAACTACATATCTGTATTATTTAAATATTTAGTTCGCCCACAAGTTGTATATTTTTGTATGATCAGGGACCCCTATTATATTAAATTATATGAAACTGCAATAGAGACAGTTCAGCGAAAATTCCTCAGTACAATGCAGTACAAATGTCGGATCTAACGTTTATCTTATAAAAACGCTTTGAGAAAATTTATTACATTACGCTCTAGAAGGTTGTTGCTCCAATGAATGATGCTCCATGGACTTGTACATAATAATTTTGATTGCTCTGAATTGATAAGTAAAATATGCTATATTTTAGCTAGAACAGTAATGAGACGAGAGGCGCTCTTATCCACTGTTTGCTACAACTCCCTGTCAAACAAATGCAGTAGAGAGAGCGACGCTCCAGAGATTGTTTCAAACTTACATATTACCAGTAATTTTAACAATTTATTTGCCCTATCTAAACATAAATTTAAAAATAAATTATTAAGCGCCTTGCACATAATTTTTGATTATTGTATATTATTTAAGTATGTTTTAACTTAGCTCGTGGCTAAGTAATAACTGCCGCACGGGTCGATCCGTCAGGTTAAGCTACGCTTGCCGGGGTTGGTCTGTGGATGGGTGACCATCTTTACATACCGAGACTCCTCCGTGCCTCGGAAAGCACGTTAAGCCGTTGGTCCCGGCTGTCATTCGTGGATCTTTGACAGTCGTTACGGGTCGTCAGAAGCCCGAAAATCTGACAACCAGTCTTACCAAGGGGTATCGTATTACCCAGTTACTGGGTTGTGGAGGTCAGATAGGCAGTCGCTCCATGTAAAATACTGGTATTCAGCTGCATCCGGTTAGACTGGAAGCCGACCCCAATATAGTTGGGAAAAGGCTAGGCAGATGATGATTTAAGTATGTTTTAACTATTCGATTAGAGAACGAAAAAATTGTATTGTTGTTAATTAGATTGATTTTATCTAATTTCACAAAAACTGTATCTAATATAAGATACATGTGGAAACGTAGTGGACTGTACCTTTACTTATAGAATACTGTGTATCTAGATATAATATACAATGTAATTGTTAGTTTTTCCCAAAAATAAAATAAAATTGACTAAGTACTCATTTAATTCGATAATTACATAGGTAGTAGAAGGTGAAGCGAAAATTTTATATGTTTCTTTAGATATGTATTACTCGCGTGGCTATCAATATTAAAAAAGGTCAAGCTTTAATTTTTCACTGCCTCGTTTGTCTGGTGGTCGCAAGGGAATTTCTCAGTAACAGCTCGGATTCTTGATTTATGCCCGGTTGATGGCAATAGGCTTGCCCACTGTTACATGGGACTTAAACATAACTGGCAAAATGTGGGTGTACTACTGGTACACCTATGCTTAACCCTTTGGGGGTTACAGGCGTTATGTTAACGACAGATGTTATGTTAATATGTTAAAATAATAGTAAGTATATTCTGAATGACCTATTATGCAAAAAAAAAAAACTAAAACACACAGCAGGATTACCGCTCGATATTTTTTATGCAGTCAGACACTTATTACGGATTGACTATTAAATAATTATGATAATGATACTGCTAGGAAAGCATTTACAAATCCTTATATTGTAAACTAAGAAACCATTATACAAAGTTATTGCCTAAACGTCGGCAATCAGTTAAGGGGATGTACGAGCAGTTTTTTTTCAACCAAATGACCCCTCAAAAATGCCACCAAGGCATTTTATGAAAAAAAAAAAATCAAAATGTCAAATGTCTCGAAAACTGTATGTATAAACTGACGCCTTTTCCCCATGGGGGTAGGCAGACTCTCCAGAACGCCTCCTGCTACGATACTTTTGCTTCGATTACGTTCATACATCTGTACATACTCGCTCGCCGGTTGCCAGTACTACGCACCGGAACTTTCTGAAGAACATTACCAATAAGGTCACTACAATATGTCCTCCTAGGGCGTCCCCTCACATCCCGGCGATTCCACTCACATCTGCCTTGTAAATATCTTTCAGATTTAGAAAGAAAATAATACTGACAAGTTGGTCATGCGAGGCCATTGATGCAAGAGAAATTTAATATATTAATGTATTATCTCATCAAGATTCATGTGAAAACATTTTTTAAGAAGAGTAACGGTGGAGTTTCTTACCCATTCTTCTCCATATGAAAACTACCTACCTTTTGGAAGGGGTGACTAGAATCACTTATTATTATTTCTTGTTGTAAATTTTGACGTTTAAAAGTGCCTTTTTTGTGCCTAATTGAAATAAATTATTTGACTTTGACTTTGACATTATTGTATGTACTCTAAAAACCTAGTAATTCCACTCAATCTTTTAAACAATACAACCAGCCCCACTTCTGACTCATACCGTACTATGCGTCATGCTGTCTGAGCGTTCCGTGAAGGCGTGCCCTCACGATTAACTTGGTACTAAATTTAATTAGTGAAACTAATCTAATGGGACACGAATTAATTGTTTTTGGCTAATGCGTAGTTAAATTATTATAGTGTTATTGGTTGGCAATTTTATGAGATAATATTATATTTTTATTTTAAATAAAAAACCCTAAAAACTGTGTGTTTTTACGGTTTTTTTTAAAAAAAATTGCGCAGAGTGCGTGGGCGCGTCCTAGGCATTCTGATAAATAAGCCATGTTGCGCCATTAGGGCACATTGAGTACATGCGAATGTACCCAGTGTGTCAGGTAACTGCATCATATATATGAATTAAAATGTTCTATTACATTTGTTGCTAACTCAGTTTATATGTAGTGTGAACCTCTTCAATGAAATCTCAAAACGGCTATTTGTCACTTCCCGTGACCCAAAGGCTGGTTTTTACCTTGGGCAGAGGCTAAGCATTGCCATACAACGTGGCAATGCAGCCAGTCTCTTGGGTACATTACCAGTCGACAGCGATGCGGATGAATTTTTCGATGCTATATTTTAGTTTTTCAATAGTTTTAGGTAAGTTAGTATGTAATTTTGCTATTTTTATTTTTAATTAAAATAACTTGTACACAGTAGTGTGTATTACTAACTTCATATGGATCAAAGTTTTTTTTTAATAGGCCTTTTAGATACCTCACTCTTAAAACTTCGAACAGTTATAAAAGAAGAAATAGGTGTCTTTTAGACAAGAGAATTTTAAAACAAATATTTTTTTCAAAAGCTTGGTTAAGCGTTCAGCAAATAGGTAGAGCTTGTCAATGAAATCATCAATCACCTTTCATCATCATCACTTCATCACCTCTTCTCTTCTTTTTTTGAGTATAAGCATAACACACCTACCATGGGGGCTGTAATCCACCACGCGGGCCCAGTGTGGTTTGGTAAATGTCACATGACTAGGAATTTTTGGTTCTAGGTCATGCCGGTTTCCTCACGATGTTATCCTTCACCGTTTTGAGAGCAGTGGTGATGACATTATTTAACCAAAGTAAGGCGCCTGCCTGTTCGAACCCACGACCTAACTCGTAAGTTACCACTCTGGCCCACTGAGCAGTAGTGTGACCACTGCGTATTATGAATCAATGATATTGTTTTTTGTCAATTTTCATGTCAAAAAAAGCAAACTGTTTCCAAAAATAGAGCAAAAGTTATTGTTTTTACTAACTAAATCGTCTGTCTCGATTCTCATTTACATAACCCAAAAACTCCCATTCACTCCAACTATTCGTGTAAGTACCTCAATTCAATTCAAATTCCCCATTCTAACCTCTAACAAAAACACACTGAAAATAACTAATTCCACTCTCAAACTATTTACCCCAGAGTAATGAACCCACGAACCGTACGCACGTAGTTCTAATTACTGCCTTTTGAAACCCTTTGACCCTTCAAAGGTATATGTTCAAAAAAGCGGCCATGTCCGAATTAGACTCCCATATGAAGGGTTCCGTACCACTGTAAAATATTTAACAATACATATTTTTATTATTTGTTGATATAGCGGTCATATTACACTCTCTGTGAAAGTTTCAAGTGTCTACCTATTACGGTTGAAAAGATATAGATAGTGCAATCCACGACGACGCGCCCCACTCCACTCCGCTCCGTACTAAAGTACAGCTTACAGTACAGTAACCGCGGAATGGGGAGCGTCGTTGTGGATTGCACTATCTGTACAGCCTTGTGACAGAGGGACGGACAGTGCAGCCTTATTAATCGGGTTCTGTCATCACCCTTAGGGTACGGAATTCTAAAAATATATTATTTCACCTCAACCGGATCGGACGGCAAACCACGGAACGGACCTGATGGACTACCGGCTATTACGGACCGGATTTTATTTAGAATGCCGGAATTTTGCTCGTAAATGGCTTTCGCAGGTGGGTAGCTCGAAATGGTTGGGTTAAGCTTTTGTGCTAGTGAAGTGTGGTAGGGTTTTATTGATTGCTTAGTTGATGGTTTATTTATTTTAAATAAGGGCTCATACACAAGAGGACGATTCGTGTTTTTTCACGAATCGTCCTTTTTCACTATTCGTTTTTTGATCCGATAAAGCGCTCTTTAAGACTGAACTCTGAATCACGAATCAAGTGTGAACATCTATTCGGATATTTTGACGTATCGCAAAAATACTCGTTTCCGTATGCAATGTGAACGTACATCCGTCATGACGTTTCGTTGTTTTTGACGAATCGTCAATGACGGGTCACGTGTGAATGAGCTCTGAAATCTAGCAGACTATGTCTACAGATTTGCTCGACTTTTGACTATAGACCCCCATAAAATTAAAATTCAAAAGTCATTTATTCAAACTAAGCTGAGAAATCAGCACTTTTCGAACGTCAAAATTACATAAGACAGTCCCCCAAAAACGCCCGCCCGTCACCACTTCCTGATGCTTTAGCTGGGAAGAAGAAGTGGCGCAACAAACTCCCCAGCTGCACAGCTGTCTGAATAGTTAGAAAAACTTGATTCTATACAAAAGTACTTATGCAAAATACACTCGAGAGCAATGAATCCCGGATTCTTTAGGGCCGTTTGCAGGTCTAAGGGGTTTTAAGTTAGATTCAGCAAGCCGACGTCTTACTGTCCATGCACTTGGGTTACTTCCTCCGAGGCGTCGAAACTGATTTGTGAGTTCAGTTCCTGTAAGAAAGCGATTTCGAAGCATGGTGTTCACCAAGTATCGGTCTTCTCGTGCTGTGGTACACCTGGTTCTGCCCGTTTCTGGTCTGCGTAGGTTAGAACCAGTTTCTTCGTAACGTCGGAGAACTCTTTGTACTGTTGACAGCGACACACCGACAGTCCTGGCTGTATCGCGCTGACTCCGGCCGGTTTCCAGCATTGTAAGTATTCTGGTGCATTCTTCAGGCGTAAGCGACATAATTTCAGCTTGAATAATGAATATAGAGCACTATCAACATGGTTTATGTACCCACATAAATGACAGATTACAAACAAAAGCAAAACCAAATGCTGTAATTTCGTAGTTCCATCTTCGAAAGTGGCCCTTTTTCAAATTTGATTTTTTTATGATATAACTTTACAATAACTAAGAAGTTTTAATACCTTCATTTAAGGAGTATTACATTGTCTATTAAATACAATTTATTGCATTAACCTAGCATTTTTAGTTTCCGAGATTTTTAGGATTCTTTAAGTGACCCGGATTCATTGCTCTCGAGTGTAATTTACATTTCGCAACATAAAACATTAAATTAAGTTTTCACTCCTCATGCTCTGAAAGTGCTTACTTGTGCAGGATATAGGCTGCACAAAATCGAATTTTGTGCACTAGTGCATTAAAGTATCTACTCATAAATGTATCTATATTAAGGCCAAACACAAAGAAGTTCATAGATAGAATTTGTTATTTTATAATATTTACTTTAATTTATTTGCATTATGTGTTTTTAAGACATAAAAGATATTCAAATTTAAATTCAAGTACTATTATTATTAATTATTTAAGAAAATTATTATTACAATATTAATTTAATAGTAGGCTGTATAGGTCTGCAGCCCAAGCCTAATATAAATGTCGTAAGATTTAAAAAAATATAAAGCGGCGGGAAACCGCGGTTATTAATTACTTCAATTTGCTAAAATTTTAAAATCAAAGAAATGTTATGTTATACTACTGTTTTATTTCCTCGCAATCGAAGTGAAAAAAGCAGAGTTTATAACTCGTCCACAAAAATATTTAATCCTCGACATTACTATCAGCCCTCGCCTTCGTCTCGGGCTGCTAAAAGTTTCGAATAAAAATCGTTCGTTTTGTGCACTTGTTGTAAAATCCACTATATTTTCACACGCCATAATTCCAACAAAAAATTCCAAATCTATTCAAATCCATTGCTTTGGGTGCTGTTTTCTATATACTTACCTATACTTCTTCGTCATGAGGGGCAGAAGTACTAAAGAAAACATGTGCTAATTGGCAAAAATCTACCAAATCTAAGGAGCAATTCCCGGACGCGTAAATACAAAAGCGGATGCAACACAGGCAGTAGCTGTTCTGTAACGTAGCCGCGTCCGTATGAATAAAGTATTACAAACAAGATTAGACCAAGGACTTTTAAAAACTGTCTGCTTTAACAAAAACGGTTGCAATACAGCTTATAAGTACCCGCTCTGTGTACACTGCAGGTGTCAAACTTGCGGTTGCAAGCAATTGCACCTGGGAGCAACTTGGAAGTAGTGGTCGTGGTTGGTCACAGTTCTAACCTAACCTAACCCATTTCACCCAGTTTTTGGACTGTTTATAATCTAACTGAAATAAAACTATGGGTGTCTGGGTTGAATCCACCTTTTCAATGCGTTATACAAACAAATGCGGCTGTACTACAAACCGCTGTATTGCAGCTGGGTTCGGACGGACTATTTCCGCTTTAAGCCATTCTCAAGATAATGCAGCACAGACAATGAGTGTCTGTGTTTCATCCGCCTTTGTATTTACGCTTCCCGTACTTTGAAGAACGTTTGCATTCTAATCACATACGCCAAAAAATCCTCTAATTTCTCTACATTTTTGACATTAATTGTTGCTGAGATGAGACTGTGACTAGATTTTTTAAACGTTTTTAACTTCGGGAATTGTTGGCCTTCTGTAAACGCCTGAAAAGGTCTACTATTAGCAAATATACAATTTACTAAGATTTCACAAATAACTAAAATCAAGTTATTCTCCTCTATCCCTAAAACCTCTAATATCACTCTATCCTTATGTCATTTATCGCGCAACCCTTAAGAAAGGAATGTCATATATTACACAATTTTCCACAAAAAATGGGCCATAATACTATGAAACGGAGAAGGCATTATATTTAATACCTACCGATAATCTTTTCGTCGTAACCAAAAAAGGCCGTTTTCTTTTGCCTTTTCTCGACGGGACTTTTTTATATTTGGAGATAAGGCCGCCATACTACATTTATGTTCAACCACTGAAACTCCTGTTAGCCAGAATATAGTGGCGTTAAAGATACTGAACTCTCGAACGAACTTATGGTATCCGAGAAAAGCCAAATCCCATCAAACACATACCTATTTAACATGTAAAAAAATGCAAGACACGCAACGCAGTTCTTCTACCGGTAGAATAACTGCGTTGCGTTGCGTTAAATTAACTGAGTTGGTTTAACATTAGATCTCATCAGATCTAATGTTAAACCAACTCAGTTAATTTATTCAGTACCTATCTATGGTAGCATCTATCCAACAACTTTGTCATAAATTGTTACCTAAATAACAACATTTTTTAGTGAGCGTTTCAATATTGAAATCTTTATTTCTTTAATAAATAGAATGACTGGGCAATCGCACACGGCAATAGCCGTTTTCTCAGGCTTCTAGCTTTATCCACACATCTCCTGAATGGCTTCGAGAAAAGGATGGTACGATTGTGTCTTTGTTTGTATACAAGATATAATGTTTTTTTTAAAGAGTAACGGTGGAGTTTCTTGCCCATTCTTCTCCATACGAAAACTACCTTTTGGAATGGGCGACTAGAATCACTTATTATTATTTTTTATAAATTTTGACGTTTAAAAGTGCCTTTTTTGTGCCTAATTGAATTAAATTATTTGACTTTGACTGTTTTTTTTTTGCTCGACTTACCAGGGGTACTACCGTCCCCCAGGTGAGAAGATGCGTAGGTATTATGACTTATAAAAATATCAATCTTGCTTTTTTCTCAGCATTATCTGCCTCGATCAATGATAGTCCGAGCAGTTAATATACTGGCTCAAATTAAATAAGCTAGCAAAACTCCGCCCATGTGATGAGTATCGATATTTGAACACGAAATAAAATAAATTATGTTTTTTTTTTTGGGGTTTACGAATGCTAATAGGGTTTTTACTTGGAGATAATATGTTTTTTTTTCTTTAATCATGTTATATAATATTTCAAGTGACTACACTAACTACGGTTGATGACCCCACAAAAAAAAACATGCGGGCAGTCTTTGGGGACTGCCGATGGAAGTGAAAACTAAGCGTTCGGTGACGATGACACGAGTTCCATGATTTTTGTTTACCCGAAAAGTGTTCAACGCGCCGCTCGTGCAGACGAGCGGCGCGACGCGATTCGAGCAACACAATTTGTAAAAAAAACTTCGCGCTGTCGCTTCGCGCTAGTCTGCAGAAGTTTTAACTTCAAAAAAATAATTTCATTATTTTATTTTTTGTTTTATCATTTTTAGATTTTTATACTCATCACGTTTGCGGAGTTTTACTACATAACTTTATTTGACCCTGTTTACTACTAACAACTATGATTCTATGAATTGTGAAATGTACTGAAAAGGCCAAAAATATTTAGGTACAATTAGCGAAAAAGGCCTTTTCATCTAAACAGATTTTTTGATATTAAGAGATGGTAAACGTACAGTATCTGCCAATATACATGATACATATTTTAAATTATTATTTTAAATTATAATTTTTTTTATTTTTTATTATTAAATTATTATTTATTTTTTAAATTTTATTCTAGTCTTTTGAATAAAATCACATTTCAATCTAGCTTAGTGAGTACATATTTTTGCTCTTAAATGTAAATACGTACCTGACAGCTAACAACCAGTCCACTTATACGTAATTGGGGCCGATAATGGCAATTAACTCGGCCTTCACACGTAATTAGAGACCTTTTAATAGAGACTAATTTGTATGGGGTCCAGTACCATAGGTCGGGTTAACTACTCAGATATAAGCTATTTAGAGGACCACCTGGTTACATTTGACGCGGAATGTATATCTGCATGTCGATACCCGTAACCACTTCACCGTGAAAACATGTGAAGTGAGCGTGGAGTGAGCTGTCAGTGTCATCTCACCCTGTTGGAATGACAACTCACTTCACCTAAGTTTTCACGGTGAGATGGTTTCAGAATAGCACTGCTGAACAATACGAAGATAGCATCACGCCTGAATTTTAAGGGGTAGGCAAAAGTGTACAGCAACATTTTGGCAAAGTCTAGTGCTATTAATCGGACACAACCCCCGTTTGAGCTGCAACTGATGACTGCGAATTATCCACATGGAAAAACGTAACAATACTTCTGACGTTTCATAATTGCCCATGTAGGTTTATGTGAAATAAAATATTTTGATTCGATTTGATAGAACTCCACTCAGCAATATAATCACACTAATATTATAAAGGCGAAAGTTTGTGAGTGTGTATGTTTGTCTCTTCTTCGCGCTAAAACCACTGAACGGATTTGGATAAAATTTGGCACACAGATAGTTTATAACCTGGATTAACACATAGGATACTTTTTATCCCGATATTTTCACGGGATCGAAACTTATGCTGGTGAAACCGCGGGGCGCAGCTGGTATAATAATATATACAATATGATAAAATGTAGTACCTACCCGGCATTGTACATAAAATGTAAGCAAATTGCAAAATGCAGCATATTATTCTTTTCGTGTATAGTTCTTTCTTTGCGTCATGTTTACCGCAAATAAATATATTAGTTTTCTTTTCTTTTATAAGTATTTAATTGATCCTCTTAAAATGTATAGACCTTCTAATGATGGACACTTTTTAAAATTAATGAACCTCTAAAAACTTTTTTCGTTTTTAATTATGCACACTTTTTTAATAAGCGAGTCTCTTTTTATCTTTCTGGCCTTTTCTCACAGTTGGTCGCAGTAACTAAGCTAGGGCACCCCGACCAAATTGGTTAGGTCAGGTTAGAACTGTGCCCAACCGCGATTACAATCAAGGTCGTCGCAGTTACTGGGCTATTTAGTATTTTTAGGTCCTCATTTATTATCATACTTTAAAGGAGGCCTCTATGTAAGATTATTATTGTAGAAGTTTGTAAAGTAGACACTGTAAACTGTTAGTTTGTAAACTGAATAAATCGTTAAAATAAGAATTATTTAAGATTCACAAAAAGAGGCGCAATCATTATATTAGGTCCCCACCTATGAAATCAGCGTTTTGTATGGAGAATTTTAAAGAAGTTGCATTTTTCATACTAACATTTTCTTAGTTTATTTAACAACCATGAACACTAATCTTTTAAAACTTTTATGCACTAATGTTTAAAAACTAAGATAACGTATGCCACTTAGATTAAGCGACAAAAATAAGTTTTGGCTAAGTTTTAAAACAAATAGTGGTCATTTCTGCTAACAAAAAAACTATTTCACAAAAAATAAAACCGACTTCCAAAAAAAAACACTACAGAGTGAAAAATAACTTTGATTTCGGAAGTCGGTGTCTTGCGTTTTTTATTTTCATTTTTTTGCCACCGACTTCCGAAATCAAAGTTATTTTTCACTTTGTAGTGTTTTTTTTTTTTGGAAGTCGGTTTTATTTTTTGTGAAAAAGTTTTTATTTTTCACTTTTTAGTTGTGGTACCTACACAAAACCCCACAAAAATTTTAACACCAAGTAAATTACAGTGACAGGAACTAGTAGAATATCGTCCACATATACTAGGTGGGAAAAATATGTATTATTGAAAGCTTACTCAAAAACCCCTCATCAGATCTTGACCAAATTTTTATGTTACCACTTCTGAAGTATGCCCTACCAAACAAAAAAAGAATCATCAAAATCAATTCATAATTGGCGGAGTAATCGCGTAACAAACATCCAAAAAAATAAAAAATGCTTTTTTTTTTTTTTTTTTACACAACTGAATTGAGAAAGAGGAGTAATTTTTAAGGTATTTTTTTTATGTTTAGAAAACTATAAATTATTAGAGGTTCGATTTAATACCTACATGCATAAACAATTTCACCAAAAAGCAATAAAAAAAACTTCCATAAACCCCGCAAATGTTTTCATTGAACATATCCGGTATTCATACCAGATTCCCTTCATCAAAATAATTTTTAACTCAATCACGCCGGGTCCAATTACCGGTACCGTATTAAGGAACAATGGCAGTAGATTGAGTTTCATTTATTTAATTAGGGCACTCTGGTAGCAATTAAGAGTTCCCGTATCGGTCCTGGAGATTGGTCTATTGACGGACTCTATTTCTGTCGATAATTTCATCGATAAGCTTATTCTGTTACGGATAGAGGAAGTGGAAAACTATTGAATTAGTTTCCAGTTATTAAAATAGGATACACTCGTTTATGAATCTGATCTTAAGAACGGTCACATTCTAATCTTAGTCCCAATCTGTCAAAAATAGATACTTGTAGTTTACAACGGTGACCAAAAATGGAACTAGTGCCGCAGAAATCTTATCTTCTGTCGTCTTTTCTGTATCCTATACTATTAAACGAGCAATATAAATATTTGTAATCACGTTCTCGAAAACGGCTCTAACGTTTTCGGTGAAAGTTGCAAGATAGGGGTTTACAAGGGCCAAAAAACGATTTAGCTAGGTCTCATTTATTTTATTTAAGTATTGCAGTATAAAACTGATTTAAATCCGTCACCTCACACTTCAGGTCCAGTTGAAAACCAGCGTCAGGCACTAGTTGTCTGGCATTATATGCTGAACTGGGCCTATTTGGCGCAGCCGCGAGGCAAACATTCCTGCTAGTATCATGCAACGCAGTTTTACACTTTTTATTTTGTATTCTTTCCTTCTACCTTATTTTTTTTTCTCTTTCTACTTGTGTGCCTTTTAGTCTGTGCCAAATAAATGTATTTTCTTTCTTTCGTTCTTTCTTTCTATTTCTGGGAAAAATCGTTTTCTCCGTACTTTTACCCAAGCAGAGCTCGTTCGCCCAATGTTTAGAACCAGATGGCTACCATAGATAATGACATAGCAGCATAGAATTAGTATGAATTATCCTATTATACTATTAATTGAGCATTCTCAGTAGGTAATAATTGGGGTTTCCAGATCAAAGAAGATCTGGAAACCCGCAATTATTACCATTCATTTTAAAATCATTTCAGATACAGAAACACCTAATTACAGCCATCATTCATTGCTTTTAAATAGTACTTGCAAAATATTCTGACGTGACTATTGAGTGGTCTTTATTATTTAACAATTTTAATGTAATAGATATCATGAGAAATTTTAATATGAACCATTTATTTTATTGAACATTCGTAATTATGTTTCTACATTATAATCTATCATTACATTCATTCAACATTTCAATGACACTGAAATTGGAGCAACAGTCGGTATAGTATGTCCGATACGACAGACTACCGAGAATGAAGTGCACTCGCCATTGTCCATCGCGCTACCTTATATAAGCAGTGTAGTCACGATTTATTTTAAATGTTATGACGTAGAAATAAAAGGTACTTTATTTTAAATACTTTTATTTATAATGAATATTTACAGTAGAAAGTAACCATTTGAAAAACAAATAATAATAATAAAACTATTATACGTCTATTTTAAACATCAATATTAGGTACATGAAGTTGAACTTAATTTTTTAACTATTTTAGCAACTAAATACTCGGTTTCACTCATTATGTCATCAATATCACTACGGACTAAATATTGTATGTTCACGCTTGCACTGTCGGGGTCACTGTCTATTTCGTTCATCTGACGGCCTTCCACATCATGTACAATTATTTTTATAATTCGGTGAATATGTCCGGGCTCTTTACGCGTAATAAAAGATGTGTTTTTAAAAGGTTTTGATTTTTTCTTCTTCTTTATTTTTTTCTCTTGTATTTTTTGCTGTCTACTCTCTTCACACGCTTTTTCCGCCACTTCGGCATACCAGCTTTCTCGGTCTTGAGCATAGTAAAATGGATTAAGAACTGGATCGGAGCAATCTATCAAATTCTGAAACAATGAATAATTTTATGCTATTAAAAAGCATCATAAATATGAATTCAATTGCTAATATCGATGATTACTTAGATACTTACATCACATTGTAGGTTAATGTTTTCTAAAACAGGACTGTAGGATGGTGAGTGTGACATATTTAATTCTATGTCCCGACTTTGTTAAACACCTGGAAAATAATAGTCTAAATTAGTATTTCGTTAACCCATGATATTCTATCTCAAAACAACAATTGCGATTGAAACATAGTGCTGTATAGAAAAAAATATGTACCAGACCTATATGTATTAAACATCGATTATACTGTCTTGTCTGATAATAATGCTGGATAAAATACGGAAGAATAATATTAAAACTTACCAATAATACACGATCAAGCCAGTTGTAACAGTCAAGTGTAGAATTCGAATAGATTTTAAATGATTTTTCTCTCTATTTATATACCCTAATTTAATTTTATGGATAGAGTTCAAAATCGCACATTTTTAAGTTAGATATCATATCTTTTTCCAAAAATGGTATAGTGAAATAGGAAACGTAAGACATTACGACACCTATCATTTTATTATTTATTGTAAATATATATCGATAAAATAATACTACTGCCCTTATGTTTACGGTTATCGTTTTCATACATTTTACTCAGATGATTAAGCAAGCAAACTCATGGTATGTTAATAGTATATCAAAGTTGCACCGTAAGCTGAATTCTCTTTAAGGAGACGAATCAAAACAATATAGCAATATCGACATACTATTGCAACGTTTGGTTTCGCCTGTTATTATTATGATATTTTTAAAGCTAAGGTATCTTATATTTTGCCACAAATAGAATGGTAAGTAATGATTTTATTTGTTATTTGTTCATAAATTAAGGTTGATCGATATATCATCACACCGTTAATTCCCAGTTAGGCAGATGTGTATTTCACCAACTACCTATCACACAATGCCGTCTAGTTCCAAGCTAAGCAGAGCTTGTGTTAATGAGTAGGTACTAGACAACTGATAAACATACTTAGATATTTCTAAATACATACATATATTATAGATAAATGATAAATTACACCCAGACAAATGATCGTATTCATCACACAAACATTTGGGGGTGGGGTGGGAATCAAACCCACGACCTCCAGCATAGCAGTCAGGACCACTAACCACTAGACCAACAGGCAAGTCAAATAATATTGTTTACAATATCGCATCACAAACCTGCATTTGGATGCAGACAACTGACACAGCATTTTCTATACACGTGCGTCTTCCCAAATTTGGGATAATATGACGTAGATTTATCACTATTTAAGCGTCCCGCTGCTGAAGTTCAACCACAAAACACCTCTTCCAGAGCTAGTGGCATCATCATCGTACATCAAAACTTCGCTGCACTATTTAAAATGTAAGTAGCATTATTATTTTATATATTAATAATTCTATTGTTTAACTATTCTTATAACAGGGAACTCCTTAGACGAGTGCTAGTAATCTCGACTATTGAGCATGAGACATTGGGTTCGATACCCAGGAAATTCAGGCATAATGATATCTTCTATGTAATTATTCTAATATTCATTCTTATAATGTATGATTGTATACACTATTCTATGTAATTATTCTAATATTCATTCTAATAATGTATCATATGTATACACTATTCTAGTGTATTGGCACGGAAAGCCAGGATTCCAGGTTCGAATCCTGCTTATGAATTGATTAAATAGCATAATTAATAAATTAATTTTATATTATTTCAGGTCGCTAGAGAACGCAGAGACTCTCTTCCCGTCTGACGACGAAGTGCAACCTCCAGTCGCGAAAAAGACGAAGAAAAGGAAGCAGGTGCCAACTCAAACGAAGGAGCCGGAGGCGGCAGCGCGGACTGCATCACATTCGCCATCGAGAGCAAGTCCGGCCCCGAGTACGTCGCGGTCAGCTCCGAAGAAGCCGTACTTCAAGCCAATACCACCAAAGAAGGCTACAGCTTACGACCTCTTCGGGACTGACAGTGAAGATGACGAGAAAGAAGATGTCGCTGTTCCCGGTAAAGCTCCAATACAATTAACTTCGTATTTAATTCGGCGCCTTGCTAACGGTCATTCGCGCCAGACGTACGAGCATAAGCCCGGTACGCACTATATAGATTTAAAAGTGTACCGGTGCGATGAAATTAAAAACGTTCAACCAATTAACAGATGGCGCCAAGCAATAGTTACTGTGAAAAACCAAACATCTGAAAACACAGATGCATGGCAGCACCTGACTAATTTTATTATGGCAACTAGAAAAGAATTTGTAAAGTGTGCACCAACATTTGTTAGCAACTATTACTAAAATATTAGTATTCCATTACAAATATCTAATTACTATAAATACTATTTTTTCACCATGAGTTACTTGCTTATTTACGACATTTAATTTTAATCATTATCTCAATATTACGAAATGATTTTTATGTACTAGTATTCTGTTTTAATGTCTTTTTAGGTTTATATTATGATGTATTAAAGAAATATATTCAAGAATTAAAAATTCATTGTTTTGTTTTCTTACAGTTTCACCAATTCCTGGAAAAATAACAAATTATAATGATATAATGAATTGTGAAAAATGTCATATTGAAATACCGAAAAATGAATATCACTATCATGTGAGAACGAATTTACACAAATCTAATTGCATAATAAAAACCAAATATGAAAATATTGATATTATTGCTACGGCTTTTAGAATGAGAATAATAAGTTACAAACTGAATCCATCGATGGAGTACCTTACACCTGAGGAATTCCTAATGGATAATCAGCATCAAGTCATAAAACTAATTAATGCTTGTCTAAATAAACATAATTGTGTTAAATTAAACTTCGAGCTTTATGCTTACTTTATTCTCCCAAAATCTGGTGAGCAACAGCTTAAGTCATTTAACACAAAATTTAACATTATATACAAAAATACTGATATACATGAATTTTATTTGAATACAATAAACACATTTGAGAGGAAACTCTCAGAATTCCAACACCGTGAATCTGGTTGGTCCTGTTTGTGTATAAGTCACCTGGAAATTAATATAAACAAATATTCTCCTTTAAAAGGCGGTACTTACATAGATTTGCCGCATGTTATACAAAAAACGAGAAGTTGCTTAAACATAAAAAACCATGATAACTATTGTTTTTTGTGGTGTGTTGTTGCAGCATTATATCCAGCAAAATGTAATGTTTGCAGAACAAGTTCCTACCCAATTTTTTCATCAGTCTTAAATATAAATGGTCTATCATTTCCTCCATCGTATAATGATATTAAAAACTTCGAAAAGATAAATCCTACTATAAGTATAAACGTATATGGATTGGATGATAAAAACGCAGTCACTGGTCCCTTATATGTGACAAATTTAAGAAAGACACACCATGTAAATTTATTATATATTGAACGAAAAGGCAATGGACATTATTGTTTAATAAAAAATCTGTTCAGATTAGTTAGACGTCAAATAAGTAAACATAAAGGTAAAATGTATCTATGTGAGACGTGTTTACAAGTTTTCTCGAGTGCCACAAAATATAGTGCCCATACTACATGTCCTAATATATTAACAGTATTACCTGAAAAAAATAGCATTCTTCAGTTTAAAAACTTTGAAAGAAAACAAAAAATTAATTTTGTTATTTATGCAGACTTTGAGAGTATTTTGCTAAACTGCAACATAAGTAAAACTGAAAATACCCGAACATATAAGGTTCACGAACCTTCATGTTTTGGATACTATATTTGCTGTTCACATAATTCGGAGCTAAATAAATATGTAACATATAGAGGGCCCGACTGTGTGGAAGTATTTATAAAATATTTACTAAATGATATAGATAACATTAACAGCATCTTATCGAGTAAAATGCCTGTGGCCCCTTTAACCACAGACCAAAAAAACGATTACAAAAATGCTACAAAATGTCACATCTGTAACGATCTGCTCTTTGATGACAAAGTAATGGATCATGATCATATTACATCTCAGTACCGAGGCGCCGCACACTCCCATTGTAATTTAATGTTTAGAGTTTGCCCGTTTGTGCCTGTTATTTTCCATAACCTAGCTGGTTATGATTCTCACCTATTTATTACAGAATTAGCAAAATATGAAGGTGCTTTTAAAATAATACCTAAAACCAAAGAAAAATATATGTCTATCACGAAATTATTCCACAGAAAGAACAGTTCAAGGCCTATTCAAGTTAAGTTTATAGACTCATTTCAATTTCTTAATTCAAGCTTAAACATATTAGTCAACAATTTGTCTGAATCTGATTTTGTTAATTTGTCAAAAGAATTTTCAGATGTTAATTGTAATAAGTTAAAACTACTACGACGAAAAGGAATATACCCCTATGATTACATGGATGCAATCTCAAAATATAATGAGAATCGACTACCACCTAAATATTGTTTTTACAATAGTTTGACATGCGTACATATTAGCGATGATGAGTATAATCACGCTCAATATATATGGCAAACATTTAATATAAAATCGCTTGGAGAATATACAGATTTATATTTAAAAACCGACGTGTTACTACTTTCTGACGTTTTTGAAAAATTTAGACAAACTTGTTTGCATCATTATCAGCTTGATCCGGCCTACTATATTACTGCACCTAGTTTAAGCTGGGATGCGATGTTATTGTATACCGGTATTAAATTAGAATTAATTAATGATGTGGAAATATATGAGTTCCTGGAGAAGGGCATTCGTGGAGGTTTGGCACAATGTTCTCTTCGCTACGCTAAAGCAAATAATAAATATTTACCTAGTTACGATGCTTCTCAAAGGTCAACATATTTAATTTATCTTGACTGTAATAATTTATACGGTTATGCGATGACAAAAAAAATGCCTATTTCAGAATTCCGCTTTTTATCAATCGATGAAATAAATACTATAAACGTACTATCAATTTCGGATGATTCTGAATATGGATATATTTTAGAAGTAGATTTAGCCTATCCCGAGAATTTACATAATAAGCACAGTGATTTACCGTTTGCTGCAGAGAAGTTCAAACCTCCTGGAGGCAAAACACCTAAATTAATTGCTAATTTATATGACAAATTCAACTATGTAATACACTACGTTCACTTAAAAGAATGCTTACTGAATGGACTTATTTTGAAGAAAATTCACCGTATCTTAACTTTTAGACAGGAAAACTTTTTACAAAAATATATTGACCTAAACACAAGCTTACGCCAAGCTTCAACAACCGTATTTGAAAAAGATTTTTTTAAACTCCTTAACAATGCTATATTTGGCAAAACTATTGAAAATCGACGCAAACAGGTTAATGTAAAATTAGTGACCAATTGGGACGATTATAATAACAAAACAAATAAGCACCTCAGTGCGGAAAAGTTAATAGCGAAACCAAATTTTAAAAGTATTAAGATTTTTTCTGAAAATTTTGTCGCTATTCAATTGAGTCCTGAAAAAATTATTCTAGACCGACCTATCTATATCGGGTTTTCAGTCCTAGAATATGCCAAACAACATTTATATAAATTTCACTACAATTATATTAAAAACAAATATAAAACTCAGGCAAGGCTGTGTTATACAGACACAGACAGCCTTCTTTATTTTATCAGCACTGAAGATTTTTATGAGGACATAAAAAATGAAGTTGGACAATTCGACACAAGTAATTTTGAGACTAATAATTGCTACAATATACCGAGAGTAAATGCAAAAATTCCAGGACTATTTAAAGATGAATGTGGAGGTGAAATCATAAGTGAATTTGTAGGGTTGAGAGCTAAGCTTTATTGCATAAACAGCCTAAAAACTTGCATTACAAAAGCAAAAGGAATATCGAAAGCTGTAACTAATCGATTAAAACTATGCCATTACAACAGAGCTTTAACAAGTGATACAAGTTTTAAATGTAAAATAAATATAATTAAATCAAACAATCATGTACTGTACTCTCAACAAATTCATAAAGTAGTATTGAATAAAAATGATGATAAGAGGCAGATACTTGCGAACCAAACAGAAACTTTACCATGGGGTCACTGTGAAACCATATTTTAAAAATAATTTTTTTCAAGATTAAAATTATCTCACTATAGTAAAGCTTTAACAAATAATGTCAATTTCAAATATAAAATGAATATAATTAAATCACTCAAGCATGTACTGTAACTCTAAATAAATTCATAAAGTAGTATTGAATAGAAATGATGTTATGAGACAAATACTCACGAACCTTATTGAAACTTTACCTTTGGGTCACTATGAAACTTTATTTTGAGAACTAATTGGTGTCAAAATAAAGAAATACAAAAATGTTTATGTAAATAAATTGTAATATTATTGTAACCTTTGTTTATAATTAATATAAGTATACCATACATTATTAATTTAGTGAGTGGTAGTGTTGATTGTTGTTTTTATATTTGTAATATCGAAATAAAATATTATTTATAACTGATGCATGTTTTTTTTCTTGTTATGACCTTACAGTCTTCTTCATTTTAATAATCTATATGATCACTGAGCACGAATATAAATACCATACTAATTAATTATTATTTACAGCAGACATAAACATAAAATGGTTAAGCACTTTAAGTAGGTATACATTTCGCTTTACATTTGACATGACAACTTTAAACCAATCTAAATCATTTGTTTTTATTATACTTATGCTTTATATATCTATGTTTGGGTGAAATTGAATTAATAGTCAAAATGAAGTTGATCAAACAACACACATCACTTAATGTTAATCATATAAATCTTGGTGACTCTGATAACCACATTAGGCATAGCATTCTGTTACCGAATACGATTCGTTGTATTATATGTGGTCCCTCGAATTGTGGAAAAACAAACGTCGTGCTTAGTTTATTGTTACATGAGAATGGTCTAACATTTCAAAATCTTTACCTGTATTCGAAAACTAACTTTCAACCAAAATACAACTTCTTACGAGAAGTTATAAAGAGAGTGCATCAAGTTAAGTTTCATGAATTTACTGATAATAAAGAAGTCATAGCCCCAGATGAAGCACTAACTAATTCAGTATTTATTTTCGATGATGTGGCATGTGAAAATCAAATAAACATTCGTAATTACTTCTCTATGGGTAGACATAAACATATTGATTGCTTTTATTTATGTCAAACATACTCAAAAGTTCCGAAACAGTTGCTGCGTGATAATGCAAACTTTCTCATAATATTTAAGCAAGACGATGTTAACTTGAAACATATTTATGAAGAGCATGTTAGTTCTGATATGTCCTGGAATCAATTCAAAAAGATTTGTAATACAGTTTGGAGAGAGCCATATAACTTTGTTAGTATTTGCAAAGACTCGTCTTTAAGCAATGGAAGGTACAGACAGAATTTAGATAGCTTTTTTAAATTTTAAGCAAATAATGTGTAATTATATAAACCAATAACAGACAAATATAACTTAGTAGTATATTTTCTTTGGCTGAATACACTTGTCACAATACGACATGGAAAAGAATATTAAAGTAGAATTAATGAAGTCTGTGGAATCCATAAAGACTAAAATAAAACAAATGAAGAACCAGGAATACTCTATGAACTTGTCACTTGATAAAATGCTAAAAACCGTCACGGAACCCCTTAACGCACTAGTCGATTCGAAAATATCAATGGAAAAAATAAAGCATTCACAAAATACACCACTCCCAAATTCTGACGACTTTGAATTGGATGACATGGATACTAGTTCATCTACAAAGTTTGAAGACTGCTACGATCCAAAAGTGAAGTCTGCACAAATACTTAAAAAGTCTCCTACAAAACAAATACTGGATGATTTAGAAATTTCGCTAGAGGGTCGTGATATCCATGATATTTATGACGGTGTAAATATACCGTTTGGAATAAGAAGTGTAAATAAAACATTGCTAATGGGTAATTCTATAGTCTCATTTTCTAAAATCGATAGTTTGAATGACGACAGTGTCATTTTAATTAAAGTTGGTGACAAATCCTATAATTTTACCCCCGGCTTGAAGGAACTTTTACTTCGAAGAAAACCTGATTTAAAATTAATATCGAGCAAAGATAGACTTGTCTACAAAGACATGCTGCATTATACAAATGCTCATAAGAGAGATTTTAATCCTGGAGGGCAAATAAGAGGTGATAAGGGAATAAAATATCGTGACGTAATCAAACCATTATTTTCTGAATCAGTAAATGAAAATTTTCACACTGGAGGAAGCTTACCAACTCTAAAAAAATACAAAAATAACACTGACTTGGTATATTGGGATGACCCTAACGAACTCGTTGAGAGATTGAAACTATTACTTGCTTCCAGAGATGCTGGCAACACAAATCATGATAATGAAATTTTGTCGATCGTTGAAGAATTGAAAGAAGCTGGCATAATTAAAGAATAAATACTCAGCACCATAAAATTTTCATTCAGTATTGTAGACGGATTCAAAACAAACGTACTGAATTGTAAACATGAGCAAAACCGACGTGGTTAACGAAATTCATAAAAATGCGAGGTTGAACTTTCCACGTAGATGTGTTATCATGAAAGATATAGATGACCTGTGGCAAGCAGACTTAATCGATATGCAATCAATTTCAAAGCAAAATAAAAATTACAGATTTATTCTTGCTGTTATTGACACATTCTCAAAATATGCTTGGACTTTTCCTCTAAAAAGTAAAACCAAAGATGATGTATGTAACTCTTTTAAGAAATTATTGAATAAGGGGCGTGTTCCTAAAAATCTACAAACGGATAAAGGAACAGAATTTTACAATAATGAATTTCAAAAGCTTATGGAAACTTATCACATTAATCATTATTCAACGTTCTCAACAAAAAAGGCTTCAATAGTTGAGCGATTTATCAGGACATTGAAATCGAAAGTCTATAAGGAATTTAGTTTAAGAGGCAGCTACAATTGGATAGACAACACGCTTAATAATGTTATTAACAAATACAATCACACTTATCATCGGACAATTGATGAAGTTCCCGCTAATGTGGATAACATTAATAAAAAACATATATTAGAAAGGTATTCAAAGTTGGTGAAAAATCATAATATTAGAAGAAAATATAAAATTGGTGATTATGTGCGTATCAGTAAGTACAAAGGAACATTTGAAAAAGGTTACACTCCCAACTGGTCTACAGAAATATTTAAAATTCGAATGATACAAAATACAAATCCTATCACCTATTTAATAGAAGATACAATCAGAGGTCAACCCATTTTAGGTGCATTTTATGTACAAGAGCTTCAAAAGACGAAAAATCCTAATTTATATCTTGTTGAGAAAGTTCTTAAAAGAAAAGGAGATAGAGTTTTAGTAAAATGGTTAGGTTTGCCTTCTTCTGAAAACAGTTGGATTGATAAATCGAATATTTATTAAGTATTCTGTCCAAAATGGATCAGTCTTATGATGTGTATTGAAGAGAGTAGTCTTCTCAATTGGATTATAAATCATTTACCATTTGAATTACATTTACCAGGATACAATTATTGTGGGCCTGGCACTAAATTAATTAAAAGACTTACACGTGGAGATAAAGGTGTTAATAAATTAGACGAATATTGCAAACAACACGACATTGCCTATCATAAGTCTTCAAACTTAAAAGATCGCCACAAGGCAGATTTAGTTTTGTTAAATATGGCTAAAGAGCGAGCACTTGCCTCAGATGCTAGTGTAGGGGAAAAACTAGCAGCGCGCTTAGTAACCAGCGCTATGTCAACAAAAATTAAAACTGGTTTTGGCCTAAAACAAGATAGCAAAAAGTGTTCTCCTAAAATTAAACCTGGAAAAGGATTAAAAAACAAATTTAAAAATGTTATTAGAAAAACGAAGAGACATATTAAAAAATTAAAACCAAAATGCAAGAAAGTGGCAATAAAATTAGCAATGGCCGCTGCCAGAGAATTAGCTGATGATACATCCATTAAACTTCCTCGTGTTATTCCTATACCAAAAACTGGTGGAGTATTGCCTTTGATTCCGATTTTTGCGGGATTATCAGCGGTAGGGGCTTTAGCAGGGGGTGCAGCTGGTATTGCTAAAACCATTAATGAATTCAAGATGGCTAAAAAGTTATGGACTGAATCGAAGAGACACAATGAAAAGATGGAAGCTCTCTGTATCGGAAAAGGACTACACCTTAAACCACATAAAGATGGGCTCGGAATTTTTGTATCAAAAGAAAAAAACTAAGATATCGGCTACCCAAACGAGCCTTGACTAATTTAGACATTTTGAAGTATGGAAATAACATTCCCTATTTCAGAGGTGTCTTTATGAGAGATAAGCTCCCTAAACACCCTTTTAAAAAAGAATGTGGAGTTATAAATTTGGATAGCTCTAAAAATCCTGGTTCTCATTGGGTAGCCTATGCCAAATACAACGATTATATCGAGTATTTTGATAGTTACGGCAATCTTAAGCCTCCAAAAGAATTTATAAAATACTTGGGGTCCAAAATTCACTATAATTATGATAATATTCAGCGTGATCACCCTTTTAATTGTGGACATCTATGTTTAAACTTTTTGAAGAATTTTTGGTGTAGTGAAGGAATATAATAAACAGGATCTTCCGAAAGAGGCCAGTATAGAAGCATGTCTGCTACGGTTACCATCTCTGGAAATAAATCGGAACTGGTTTCATACTTTCAACCACCACTGCAGTTGGCAGATCAATACGAGTGCGGTTTGATATACTTTTCAGTATTAAAATCAAGACCAAGTATCCCCGTTACTAACAGAGGTCTGTCTGTAATCAGAATCGAATGTGATCTTGTTCACGGTTCGTACTGCAACGGATTACCAACTCATTTTATTCATGAATTTGTGTCTGATACTACTCCAGGTCATCAGTGCATTGAAATACCACAAAATGTTATTTACTTTCCAGTAAACAAAAATATAATTTCACAGGTATCTGTTAAGATTGTAGATCAATTTGGTCACTGTATTAACTTTGGGGAGGAACAAGTTCAGTTACGTCTTCATTTAAGAAAAACAAAATGATAGTTTATTATAAAAATACCCCAGCGATTGAAAAACATCTTAGTTCTTCTGCGATTGCTAAGGTGCAAAGACGTAAGAAAACAGTTAAGAAATTGACTAAAGTAAATAAAGATTTTCTTAAGGCCCTAGGGTTTAAAGTATGAATATACTACAGATTACTGAATTACCGCACTTCGACACTTCGATCGAAAGTTACGAAGTCCATTCATACAATCCCTACAATAGCAGCTTTAGAGAAAACGATGAAATCAGAATTCCCATCCACCAGCAAGACATATACGTCCTACCATCAGCCAGTTCAATTTACGTCGAAGGACAAGCGAAGTTTTTCGGGAAAGATGGGAAAGCAATCAAGAAAACTGTTACGTTCACTAATAACCCTGTTATGTCTTTGTTTCAAGACATCAGATACGAAATGAATGGTATTGAAATAGACCGTATAAAAAATTCTGGAATAACGTCAACAATAAAATCATACATCTCATTAAATGAAGCAGAAAATAAAGTTGCTGCCCTATGGGGTTGGAGTTTGCAGGGATTTCAAAGTGATGGAAATTTTAGTGCTGTGATACCATTAAATAAAGTTTTAGGGTTTGCAGAGGATTACAATAAGATAGTGATAAATTGCAAACATGAACTTATATTGAACAGAAGTAACACTAACTTAAATAGCGTTATCCTTACTGATGATATTGCTCATTTTCAAATAGACATAGAGAGAGTTCAGTGGAGGGTGCCACACATAAAAGTATCAGACCGAGAACGACTGACACTTTTAAAACATTTAGAAAGAGATAAACCTATTCAGATAGCGTTTAGAAACTGGGATTTATATGAGTATCCGTTACTACCCCAAACCACAAAGCATTCTTGGTCAGTTAAAACTGCTTCACAATTAGAAAAACCCCGATATGTAATTTTTTGTTTACAAACTAATCGAAAAAATAATCAAACTAGAGACAGTTCAGTATTCGATCATTGTGAAGTAACAAACGTTACGCTCTTTTTGAATTCACAATATTATCCCTACGAACCTTTAGGCTTAAAGTTTTCTGAGAACAAATATAGTATATTATATGAAATGTTTGTGAAATTTCGTCAGTCGTATTACAACTGTCCAGTAGACCCGTTGCTTGACCTAAAGGAGTTCAAAGAAAAAGCCCCTCTCTTTATCTTGGACTGCTCAAGACAAAACGATAGTCTAAAAACAGGTCCAGTGGACGTGAGGTTGGAGATTGAATGTTCTACAGCAATACCAGATAAAACAACTGCATATTGTTTGATTATAAACGATCGACTTGTGGAATACAAACCTCTCAGCAACATTGTGCGCAGGTTAACATGATTGCCATTGTAGATGTTCAAGGTTTTAAAACAGAAACAAATGAATTTATCATTAAAGAAATTGCTGTATTATGGAATAAAAAAATTCACGTATTTTTAATTAAGCCACCATTTCCATTTTACGATTTGACGAAATTAGAAAAACGGCAAGTCAGTTGGATTGAACGTAATAGAAAGATATACTGGAAAGACGGATTTGTGCCTTATTCAAATCATCAGAATTTGATTGTAGATATTTTAAGAAATAAAAGTGTTTATACCAAAGGTTTAGAAAAAGTGTTGTGGTTAAGAAAAATTGTAAATAATAATAATATTCATAATTTAGAAGATGAAGGTTGTCCTAATTTATTAAGCTTGTACAATAAATATGAACATTCTCATGATGTGTATAGTTGTATTTATCATGATACAATATGTGCTTTAAAAAATGTAATATGTTTAAATAAATGGTGTATAGATAATAAATTTTTGAAATAAATACTTACTTGTTTAATTTTTCACAATTAGTAATAGGTAACTGTTTCCTATCCCTACTAATCCCCCAATGTTAATCGTTATAAATTGCCGGTAACACCTGTGCGATGTCATTATACATTTATAATTAACCGTATCAAGAACTAGGAAGTGAGTATGCGACATTCGATTCCTGAAATTGTAGTTAAAAGGTTGGATCACAGACTAAATTAAACAAATTTAAAAATAAATTATATTAGCTACAATGCAAGATTCAGTAAAATATACTTCTGAAGGCATTTGTAAAATTATTATTCAGAACGCTAATGGTGAGGCTATATTTGTCCGTGATATGCAGCCCGCTCATAAAAAATCGAGCGCAGATTCATCAAAACCTCAAGTCAGAGAAACAACACAAGGAGATTTATTCTGTCAAAACATGCATGATGCATATTCGGAAAACATTCAAAAACTTGTCTTTAAAAGCGGTAATAGAAAGCTAATATTCTCCCGAGTTAACGATATGCAGATTGGTCCTGAAAAATTGAAAGCGGGTTCAGCAAAGTGTCGGGTCACCGGCACATCGTCAATGAGGAGCACAATGCGTGAATTAGTGATACCTGATTCAGAAGACGTTATATGCTACCAGATTCTACCGGAAGATGAAATTCCTTTTATTTAAATCAGTTTCAAAGTTATTTTCAATTAAATAGTGAATAATATAAAATTGGTGAAAATAGCGGCTTTCCAGATCTTTCTAATGTGCTGAATGAATGAAATGATGAATGAGGGGAAAATTGCGGGTTTCCAGATCTTCTAACCCCAATGGTAATAATTGCGGGTTTCCAGATCTTCTTTGATCTGGAAACCCCAATTATTACCTACTATTCTCCATTTTCACCCGGGCAGAACTCGATCGACCAGGTACCTACTATACTATATATATTCTATTATAAAATACTGTTATCCAGCTGCATTCGGTTAGACTGGAAGCTGACCTCAACATGGTTGGGAAAAGGCTAGGCAGATTGATTGATATCCTATTATATAAAAATCAATTGCCGTGCGTTAGTCTCGCAAAAACTCGAAAATGACTCGGCCAAATTGAATATTTTGTTTTTGTTTTGTTCGCCGCAATACTGGGGTGGTTTAGGAAAAAATGAAATTAGGAAAAACGCTAATAAATAGCCGAAAAATCGAAAATATCTAAATTTTGTCTCAAATGGTACGAAGTTCCCCGGAAAATCCAATTTATTTTTTAAAAAAATGGTGACAATTTCGCAAATTTTCAGCTACTACACCCCACTATCAATGCCACTCAGGTGCCAGAAGATCCTTGTAGTACTCATAACTACATTTTTGACAAGTTTTTGACTTTGACTGTCGCAGAGAAACGGGAAATTTGCCTTCTGAACTCAATCGTCTTTTAGGGGTATGAGGAACAGGGTGTAAAGTTCACTCAACCACCATAGAAAAGGGAGGTTCCTCCGACCAGACGGGTGTTGTGTCTGGCGGGCAACTGCCCGACTGTTGATGTCGGATAGTCTCTTATATAATAAATATGTCGTTCGCGCGGTAAACTCTAATTGCGCGATGCAGGATTTGTGTGAAGTCATGTCTTTGATGCGTAGTTCGCATGTGGTGGTGTAACCGCTACAGTCTAGATAATATTTTCATCACCACATGAGCCTACGTTGACCGGTATCGACTCAAAGATACACCTAAAAAGATGATGAAATAATGCCAGATAGCAACAGTAGGTAACTTTTCTTGAGATTGGATCAACATACTTCGCTCACCAATAGGTTTCGCTTGGAAAACCAATTAGTGACCATCAGAAATGACGTAACAGTAAAGAATGTGCAGAATCCGCCTGTAAATATGTTTTTTCAGTTTACGAGTGTAAAGTGCTCTTATAGCTCTTATACAATGATATGCGCCACAGGAGACTAAAATACTAACCTAACCTAGACTACCCTATTATAAATTCCAAGGTTACCCCCATTAAATCAAGCAAAACTTTCTAAGACCCATGCCATAGCTCCCATACACCGCCATCCCTTCAAAACCCATCACAGTTTCGAATCAGACGAGCCAGAACTAGGTCAAACTAGTTTAAACCGGTTTCCGTGGTGTACCTACTTATCGAACAAACAGGCTAACAGGTGGATGGCCTTGAGTTCGGTTTGCATGCCAAGCATTAGGAACAGCTATATTTGGATGTCGGATTAGTACCTACTTTGAATACAACAGGTATTAAAATTTCATAACCACGTTCCTTTGTAACCCCCGACGGAAAAAGAAGGGTGTTATAAGTTTAATGTGTGTATTTGTGTGTCGGTCTGCGTCATCGTAGCTCCCAAACGGCTGAAACGACTGTGCTTTTGTTGGAAAGGTGACTTAATCGAACTTGTTCTTAGCTATTCAAGTAAATTGGTTCAACCGTTTGAAGATTATCAGCTCTTTTCTAGTTGATGAATGGATGTGAGCATCTTCTACATGTCTGATCGATTCGAAATTTGGTATGCTGTTACTTCAATGATATTAGAAGAACATAGTAACCTTGAACTGATGCTGCAGCACTCGGAATTTAAAACCCACCAACTCTCTTACCAACTTACAGTACAGGTAGGTATCATGTTTGGTCATTAGATAGATGAACAAGGTCTGGTGATGGAATAGGAAAGAGAAATGAGGAAATGTTTAATTCGGGGGTTTTTTTAACTTTTAATTTATGCTACATAGGATCCAACTATGGGGTGGCCGACCTACAGAAGATCGCGGGGAAGACCTGGATGAGACTCGCAGAGACCAGGGAAGCATGGCACAAAGGGAGGACGCGTATACTCAGCTGTGGGTGGACCAAGGCTGTCAGTGATGTTCATGACGAGGATGAAAGCCAGTTCTTCTTGCTTTATTTAGGTAAATGAGGAATAGTGTCAAGTGACCCGTGTCCCGTGTCTAGGAAAGCACGCAAGGCCTGTCATACGAAGATCTTTATCCGTCGTTACGGGTAGTCAGAATTCCCTAAGTATGACAGCCAGTCTTACCGAGAGGTATCGTGGTATCCAGTAACTGGGTTGTGGAGGTCTGATAGGCGGTCGCTCCATGTAAAGTGCTGGTATTCAGCTCCATCAGGTAAGACTGGAACCCATCCCCAACATAGTTGAGAAAAACTTGGCAGAAAATGATGTAGGAATGTGTCAAGAGAATGGACAGCACAAAATAATAACAAATGACTGTTAATCACCAAACTGACTTTCAAGTATACCGGTTTGATAGATGGGTATCTATCGTACAACAGACATATTCATCATTTCTCAATTCAACTTTTTCCGAAACGCGTTAGGCCCAAGAGCGCATCTCCTTTTTAAGGAAATTCCTCGCCTTCGGGTTGACGCTTCATGTAACCAGAACGAGTCAGTTCTTTGGCCAAAGAATTGACATTGCCATTTAAAGTGGCAATGTTGCCAGTCTTCTGGGCACGTTTCTGGATGATATTGAAGCGGACGAGTACCTCGACGCCTAAGTGTCTTTTTGTTTTTTATTTATTTGTATAGACATTTAATTTACACTGACAAACAATATAAGCCACTAACTTATCATGAAATATTTCCGAAACCACGCAAGATAGCTTCTTCAAGTAAAAAGCAACATTCAAGTGTATTTAATAGCGCATAAAAAAACCCCTATACAATGTGGAGCAGGACGATTGACATTCCATAAAACCACATAAAGAGTGTCATGTTCTTTACCCGTATATAAAAAATCAATCAAATGATCCAATGAATACTTTAGCCACAGGAAATTATTTTTTATTTTCTTATTTTTCTACATGATGTAGATCTGAGTCCGTAATAATAGGTAAACATTGTAAGGTCAAGAACCTGTGCAAAACGTACGATTCTATCCTCTACGTCTCAATATGCTTGAGAGACAGAGAAAGGTGTCATACGATTCCACTCTGACGCGCCCCGCCCAGTCCCACAAAATAATACTACAATTAGAAAGAAAAAGAAATATTACTTACGCAAATTATGCATTAGTGGTGCATAGACAATTGCGAGTGTGTGTGTGAGCGGAATTTTTTCGGCAAAAAGTCTCGGGACTCGGTCCAGTCAGGCGGCGCCCTTTGAGGAGCGCGCACACGGCTACTTTTTTTATCACGAGACGAGCCGCGCGCGTATTGTAGTGATTTTGTGAAAAAATTTAGTTGTTATTTATGATTAAGACGATTTAGTGTGACTTATTGTTCAGTGTTAGTTTAATATTAGTTAATTAGGTATCGATGTCGCTTGTGCATAATGAAACAACGGTGGAAACCTTGAAAATTTATAAATTTGACTATTGATATAAATTCTGATTGTGATGTGATATTATGTGATTAATTATTCAATCAGTGATCTTTTAATTAACAACGCGCAACTTAGTGAGTTTATGCCGCTAATTTGTTGTTCTCCGACTAAACTACCTGCCCACGTCCACCTACGCCCCGTACCGCAGCTCAGGCGCCGCCCCCCGCCGCGACCCGCATCGGGCCGCGCAACGGGTTAGTGACTTTTCGTAGATAAAGCGTGTTTACTTTTTATGCAGTTGATTCTGCTATTTATTTTGTTTGAAAATTGCAATTTTTCAATTTTCCATTAACTACTAATCTTCGTCTTTTAAAATGTTTCTATGGACTAGTACTATGCTCGTTTTAATTTAATGTCGTAAGTCCAGATCCACATTGTATAACTGTTTTCAAGTTTTTTTACTTCATGTAGCTAATTTGTCTGGTTTAGGAGATGTTTAGACTTTTTAGCACATTGCAAGTGGTTTTTTTTTAAATTGCTCACCAATTTAGTATCTAGTGTAAATCTTCTTCTTCTTTTCGTGTGGTTAGTGACTAACCTGGTCTCAGAGTTTTAAAGCCGCCCATGGGCCTCTGACTTGACTTCACATACCGTCGAAAAATATCTCTCAGGCATGCCGGTTTAAATTTCGCGCCCTCACGCCCCTAGCCGCCGCAGGAGGAGACGCCCTGGGCGTCGGGAATCGATTGCCGATTCCCGGCCACCGTAGGCGCGGGCTTGCGGACGGTGAGCAATGGGTAGCTCGCCGTCCGGTAAGGACCAGGCCCGGGTCGACGGCGCGTTGTGTTCCACGCGCGCCTCAAAGAGATGTCAGCAAGTGAAGGGGTCCGATGAGACCATTGCCTTCCGGGGTTGCGGGAAAGTCCGAAAGGGATACCGTGGCCCCCTGGCATTGCACAGGCAACAGAAGGAACACGGGTGGGTTTTAGTCAGTAAGAGTCTGACACGCCCACCTGCTCCACCCAGAGCGGGAGAAGTCATTTGATGATTTCCCACCCGCAAAAAAAAGGTTCACCGTTTTTTGAGCAAGTGATAATTATATAATACGCACATGAATCCGAAAAGTCAGAGGTGCGTGCCTTGGGTTCGAACTCGAGGCCTACGACTTTTCAGTCTGACGGTCACACCACTAGGCTATCAGTTAATTGTGTAATAATTGCACAAAGATAAATTGTGTAACATGTTTATTCTTTACTAGCACTTTGCCCGCGGCTTAACTCCCGTGGTCTTTCCCGCGGGAAACGTTATTTTTCCCGGGATAAAAAGTAAGCTTTCTAAATGGTAAAATAATTTTTCAAATCGGTCCTGTAGTTTCGGAGCCAAAACAAACAAACAAACAATCAAATCTTTCCTCTTTATAATATTAATAGTATAGATGTACTAAATAAATCTGAAATTTTTAAGGGTTACTATTCATCATGAATCCCTTTCCCTTCAGAGTTATTTCACTGACAGAAACTGCTTTCCATCAAGTGGAGTTACAGACCCATTCGCTAATCCATTACCTACATGAAAACAGTTGTATCCCGTGACCGACTACCAAAGATATGCCTTACGCATATGTAACACGACCCTGCAATTTCTACCCCTAAAATAAAAGCCTGAATTCATCAAAATATTACCAGATCTGACCTTTAACTAAACTGTTATATTTCACTAAAGGTTAAACTTTAAACTGAACGAAATTAACGGTAATTTGTATCAAAGTCGTTCGTGTATTTTACCGTATCTCCGTGTTCATAGACTGTTTGGAACGAATGTACAAAAATAGGCTCACGTGAAGGTCTTATAAAGTTTGTAATCTACTTCACAGTACATTACTTTATTGTGAAATGTACAGTCACTGGCATGTATGTGTACATCAGCAAAATTCAATAGCGATTTTCCCGTGTAATTGTCAAAGACAATTGACCTATTTCATTATAATATTTACATAATAAATAAGCTAACAGACTTAAAATAATAATATGTACGTATGAAATTAAAAACCCGCCAAGTGCGAGTCAGACTCACACATGAAGGGTGCCGTACCATTATCTATAAAAACGGCAAAATAATCATGTCTATTGTAAGGGAGCCCCCTTACAACAGACATGAGAATTGTATAGTTAGTTTTTAATTTAGTGTTGAAATGAAGATGTCAAGTTAAAATAAAGACTGATAATTAAAATATTATTTTAAAATCAATAATTTAAAAGGATAAATCGTTTTTTTATTTCTTGATTGCTGATGACTGTACCTGTGTAACAATAGCGTATATAGTTGAATAAATAATTAATGTCTGCTATGTTTAGTATACTCAATGCCAAATGTAATTAGGACTCCGAAGCGCTAATTAAGTTTGGCATTGACAGAAAGTTTAGTAAGTACTTAAAATAAACTTTAGATCTACTTACAAGTAAAACAACAGATAAACGAAACAGATATTGAGCTGACGACCTAAATATTATAATGTATTTTTAATCGTAGTATTTTATCTCACACAATATTTTTTATTTTAAAAATGAAATGGTGATCACCATTTTTTAATTTTTTTTCATTTCCTACCATTTACATTTCAGAGCTCCGTCATATAAAAACCAATTTGGAATTAGTTATTTGTGCAGCAAGTTGGTTTTTGCTACGAGTGTTGATTTTGAATCCCGAGTAAGCGAAAGATTCTAGCGAGGGATTCAAAGAAATAATTTTGGTCTCGTGTAAAACATACAAATTTTCACCTCAGCAGTGAGAACATATTGCCTAAAGGTAAAAAAAAAACAAAATAATAAAAATTAAACCGCATGTATATTTGTAAAACAAACAATATAAAATTCGATAATATTAACTACATTTAAAACCCCAGATGATTTACAATTATACGGTTGGTCGGTTAGTCGGTCGATATGTGTATCCAAACGTTTTATTTGTTTCTTTTTTGGGCCTACTTACCTAGATATGAAATTTGAAATTCGAACTTCGAATCTATCGACTTGTTTCTATCTCTCGCTTTTTTCGTCTTGAAGTGAAAGTGCCAGAAAAAAGTGATATACTTTATACCATGACTAAGAGAAAAAGAAAGATTTAAGCGAAAACAGACATTTAATGAAGAAAAAAGGAAGGCTAAATTAATTAAAATGCACATTATAATTGGAATAATTTGTGTTCGTACAATTTACAGTATTTTAAATAGCGCCAATTTACGAATGACAGCAAAGAACACAAAACATTTTTTATTCTATTGCTAAACTCCTTGTCGAAAATGTTGACCAATCAAATCTCAAGGAGTTATTTGCACAAGAAGTTTGCATGTCGAGTATTCTTTGCACAAGGAGTTTATATCGAGTATTTTTCACAAGGAGGTTGTATAGCATTGAGATGAAGGTCGAATATATTGGTGTGTTCTAAGTTAAAACACCAAAATATTGATTAAAAGTGATTTTTATTCAGTTTTCAGCTTTTTAGAGGGGTGAATGGTATAAATTCTTTTTTTTTTATTTGAAAGTATTGGTATACTTCCAGATTGGTTCCATATATTATATTTGGTCAAGTTCTGATGAGTGGTCTTTGAGTTAGCTTCAATAATACTTTTTTTTCTGTTTTGTTGACAAGGTACATAAAAGTCAAAGCAGTTTAAATATCAGATGCTTTCGAATCGTCTAAGATCATCATAAAGCTCTGTCTGCAATACCTATATATTTTCAACACGCATGTTTCTTTTGTTACGGGAGAGTCAACATTTACAAAAAATAATAATTGATGGTGGGAGTTAAAAGTAGTTAAAAACTTCACTCGTTCGGCAGCGGTCAAACTGAAATGTTGTCTCAAGCAACCAAATATACAAATGTACAGTGTAATTTATGTGTTTGAATTTATGTGTTTAATGAACTAAAATGAACGAATATTTTGTGAAAACTATAATAGACTTGTGTTATCTACTGTGGTCTTCCTGAGCGTCCATTACAATTTCAATATAATGTTGCACATAATAATAAAAGTAAATTAAATGAAAAGTTCTATATTATTTAACTACTTAATACCATTTGAACCGTTACCAAAACCCTTTACTATGCCCTTTATACCCAGATGTTGATTCACAAGGGGACGCCACCAAGCCCTTTGCCACAAAATAGATAATTATACATAAGTACAGAAGGCCAGCTACCCCACGATACAAGTGAAAAACAACTGGCGTCGAGTAAACGCGATTCAGTGCCGAGTATACGCGAGTCAGCGACACCGACCGACTGGAGCTGAGTTTACCCGATTCAACGTCACCGATCCGAGCGCCCCGATTCAGTTTTGTTCACTGTTCAGAAAGAGCGCCTAAAGATGTAATTTTAATTTATGTGTGTCCTAATATGAGTCTATCCCCCGAATACTGAAACGTCACTCAAAATTTAAGTGCTGCTTAACATTTGAGCAGCTCCTAAACTTTAGATTTCGTATTGTCAAACGTCACTTTTGAGTATCTGTTAAATATAGGTGCTACTTAAATTTTGAGTGACGTTTCAGTATTCGGGGGTAAGTTATTTGAATTAAATGTTTTGAATTTAAAGACGTTTTCACATTTTAAAAAAAAGTTATTACCTCATATGCACTAGCGGTTAACCGCGTGGCTAACCTCCGCGGTTGATGGCTGTTAACTGCGTACAACCGTAAGCGGTTGCATGTTTAAAAACTGGCCAAGTTCCAGTCGGAATCGAACACGAATGTCTCCGTACCATTATCTATAAAAACGACAAAAAATTATGTCTGTTGTATGGGAGCCCCACTTAAACATTTATTTTATTCTGTGTTTAGTATTTGTTGAAATACATCATCTGTGAAAATTTCAACTGCCTAACTATAACGGTTCATGAGACACAGCCTGGTGACAGATGGACAGCGGAGTCTTAGTAAGGGTACCGTTTCACCTTTTAGGTACAGAACCCGAAAAATTACAAAGCGCCTAGTCGCGCGACTAGCCGCCCCCGCGGTTATCCGCTAGTGCGAATGAGGGCTTAGAGGCAAACGCACTCGCGACCGGCATGAGGCATTTTTTTTAGATCGCCGTACGTCTGCGTCTATATGTGCGTCCGCCTGTTTCTGCTCGTTGTATGGAGCTGACTCTCTGTCACTATGTCTATTTTGTGCAAAGGAAGCAAAGGTGCTTCGACATTCCTAATACCCTAATACAGACTGTAATAAATTACAGACGCTTGTTACGCCACCTGTTACGTAGTAAAACTACGGTAAAGACGTTTATTTTGATCAATTGGTCGTTGTAAGGTTTAATATGCAGTTTCATGCTGTAATTTTATTAATATTAATTGGATATGGACTGAGGTATAGTAGGCTGTAAAAGATTCAGAAAAGCCCGTTTTTTGCTAACATGTACAGATAGTGCAATCCACGACGACGCGCCCCACTCCGCGATGACTGTACTGTAAGCTGTACTTTAGTACGGAGCGCAGCGGAGTGGGGCGCGTCGTCGTGGATTGCACTATCTATAGATTCCAGACTGCGTCTAATGGTCGTGATCACGACTGCTGAGCTAATTCGGGCTGAGTGTTATTGGGATTTTGCATTCTTTATACCAATCCAATCTAAAGGCTGGATTTGTACCCATTTAACGGCACTGAGGCCGTCTCCAATACACGAGAATGAGACTTATAACATAACTATATCGTCGGTGGATCGTCGATTATGTACTCAACAATTCTGACTACCCTCAGAGAATTCTCAAGTAGTCAAAATTACAATCGTAATGTTATGTTACGTTGTGAAGGCTCCCACAGATAAGCGCGACGCGACTTTAGTAGAACAATTTCTATGAAAACTTCATGGAAATTGTTCTACCAGAATCGCGGCGCACCGTCGCGTCGCGTTGCGCCTGTCTGCCTTTAAGCTTAAACTGATTTTTTTTTAAACACAAACCTAGAGCTTTAACTTACAACAAACACATTTAATGCCACGTAAAAACCAACACTATTCTATTCTAGAAAACTAATTTAACCTTCGAAAAACCGTACCTATAAAATTAAAACTAATACAGTTCCACCGTTAACCCGTTAGACGGGCCTCATCACTTAACCTACAAATAAAAACGTTAGGTACCTAACCCTCCTTTTTGTTCTTTACATGGTAACAAATTTTATTCGCCTACCCTCAAACTGGATCGTAAAAGAATTCAGGTGTGTTTGTTTTTGCTACGAACTTGGGTAATGACGTTTTTTATGTGCGTTCGTACGGGTTTTTAAGGTTGTGAATGTGAAACAGTGTGTGTGTGAATGATTATCATGAACAATGTAGGCATGTGTGTATGGTGTAATGGAGTTTCTTGCCCGATCTTCTCTTTAGGAACTTACTACGCTTTGGAATGGGCAACTTCATTCTTTCTGACTGACATTCAATCGTGCTTCTGGCTGGTTTAATAGAAATAAATTGTTGAGTTAGTTATTTCGTGAAGTTTGTGCGTGAAAGATGGCTAAAAGAAGTTTATAATGGGCAGTAGAATAATAACACTGAAACAAACTGCGATTACCGGTTGGTTTGCCAAGTGTGGTGATCTAGGCATTTTTTCATGTTCGTCATTGGTAGTTGTCACTGAAAACCTACGTTTTGCATGGGACTTATGTAATGCATCATGATAATGAACAGTAAACATTATAAGTACCTCTATTTGCCCAAAGAGATTATAGAGTACTCACACATTAATAACAATCTTAGTGAGGAAGTTTCACACAAACTATAAATACATAATATCAATCAAAACATTACAAAAAAAAATTGGGCTAAACTACGAGCGCCGTAGCGACAAAAAAAAAACCCATGAAAACATCAGCAGGCCAATTCTCGTAGGTACTTAAACAACGTTCATAGTCAAGTCACAATCTGTCAAACTTGTCAAAAATGTTGGGAAATATATTGTATATTTGACAGATTGCGAGTTAGATGCAAATGCGAACGTTCTTAAAAATTACGGGAGCTATCATCTAGCCCAATCTCTAATTTCGTTTTTTCCTCTACCTAATCCTATTCAGTAATAATAATAATAAGACTAAAACTGTTTCGCAAGTCACTCTCACAATGGACGGCTGTGCAGTCGGGCGCACTGTTTGTACAGCTTCACACGCTATTTAGAGGACCCTAGACTTCAATCCCATCGAGTTCTATGAACTGGGAATTAGATACGCTCGTTTGATTCGCCCCTCTTTGAACCATTGGTTTCTTGAATGAAGGTTTTGTTTGTAAGTGATAGATTAGCGATTAAGACTGTTCGTGCACTAAAACACATTTATCATCTCCCTAGGCTTTTCCCAACTATATTGGTGTCGGCTTCCAGTCTAACCGGTTGCAGCTGAATACTAGTATTGTACATGGAGCGACTACCTATCTGACCCCCAGAACCCAGTTATAGGTTAATACGATATTATGCCCCTTGTTAAGACTGGTTGTCAGAATTTCAGACTACTGACTACCCGTAACGACTGTCAAAGATGTACCATCGAAGAAGTTCATATCTATACACCGTAAGAACTATTTCAGCTTGCAGAGCTCGGCCGCTATAGAACCGGGGCGGTAACAGATGTGGCCATCGTGTTCACGGAATTTTGTTTTCAAACTGCTTAGATATGAAGTTCCTATATAGTACATGACACCCGGTACTAGCTTAACGTTTTAATTTCGTTGGCTTAATTTTGAGTCAAAATACTAACCATAAAACACTATGGAACTTTGTACACTAAAGTGTCACTTTGTAGTGTTTTTTTTTTTGGAAGTGGGTTGTTTTTTTTTTAGTTTTTATATTTAATTTTTTAGTGCTGGTACCTTCCCCACACAATTTCGAATACCACTACCTGCTATGTAAATAACAGTGACAGGTAATTATTATAATATCATCCATATATACTAAGTGGGAAAAACACGTATTATTGAAGCTAACTTAATAACTAAGCAAGCAAAGTTAATAAAAAAATTATACTAGTTTTTTAATTGAGAATCTCCTCCTTTTTCAAGTAGGTTAAAAATACCAGGGAGCACTCCGGTTGCCTACCCTGGCTAATTCTTAGTTGCCAAACACCTAAGTAGCCCATTACGCATACTGAATGAAAACTATTTACTAACACTATCATAACATCAATAAAGTAAAGTTGCTCAACCATTATTTAACTTGAATACCTTCTCGTAACTAACTGGTTCACATTGTGCGTCTGAACTCTGAAATGACATGAACTCTTGCGTAATAATAAAAGAGGTCATTGACTTCACTGAATATTTAAAACCTCCTTCACATTTTTCATTCTGTACACCATTTAGAAATAATAAATGAAGTGACATAAGCTGTATGATTTAGTATTTACACTAGGGTATGTGCCAAGAAGCTGTAATATACTTTTTACCCGACTCGGCCTATTGCCAGGCTAATAGAAAGAAATAAAGAAGGAAAGAAAGAAAGAAAGAAAGAAAGAAATAATAATATTTATTTGGACACATTTCGTGAAACACTAATAACAACATAAAAAGTGAAAATAATCTTATAGCAATAGTAGAAAACGGCTAAGTACTGAAATTCATATATTTATTAGCCTATTCCATATTGATATGGAAAGCTTCGGGTGGAATTTGAAGCAATAGGATGATTTTTTACGTGGATAACATTATTTTATGACCTTTTTAATGACCGCTTGAATTTCACATTTCTCATGGGAAGCAGCAAGAAGGGCTCGTGGCTAAGTAATAACAGCTGCACGGATCGATCCATCAGGTTAAGCTACGCTTGAAGGGTTTGGTCCGTAGATGGGTGACCATCTTTACATACCGAGACCCCTCTGTGTCTCGGAAAGCACGTTAAACGGTTGGTCCCGGCTGTCATTCGAGGATCTTTGACCAGAAGCCCGAAAGTCTGACAACCAGAGTCTTTCCAAGAAGTATCGTGTTAGCCAGTAACTGGGTTGTGAAGGTCAGATAGGCAGTCGCTTCATGTAAAATACTAGTATTCAGCTGCATCATTGCACTCTCTGCATTTTATGGGAAGCAGAAACTTAAATACTATCTAAGTTGTTAAGTGCCATTACATGTGATTCGAATAGTCAATATTGTATCTATGAGTATGTCTATTTTTATTTCAACGACTTTGTTTTGATAATTTCTTTTGGGGAACATTTAATTTTCATTGTTACTTTTGATTTGTGAAACTTTTTGCTTAGAATAACATCTCATTGTTTGGAAAATCTAATAGTTTTCACAACAGGAAATTAAATTGTTTATTCTGTAAATAGGATATTGGAATAACTTTCACACGTCATCTTAAAAAAAAAAAACAAATAGCTGGGTAAGTTCGGCGTTTCCTATCTGACTACTCTGAAAAGAAAGGCCGAAACAAACTTAGAGGTCGCAGTCTCTTTTAAAGTCCAGACATAATCTTGGTCAGGCCATATGAGGACCATGTATGTAGATTAGTCTGAAATGGTATTTTGAGAAAAGAACCATTGAACCATTTGAGTGGACCTGAGCTGTCAGTGCAAGCATTTGTCAGTACCTAATCGTGGAGCTCAACTCAGAACTTAAGGAGCTCAACTCGGAAAACGATATAACTCATAGTATGACATGAGTATCAGCTGAGCAAGCATAATTTTTAACTACTAACACTAATTTCATAAGCTTTTACGAACGTGCACGTCTTTCTAAATTGTTCTCACATGCATAATTTCAAAATGAATGCTGTAACCAAAATTTTGTATCAAATTTTTGATTTAAAAGAGTGTCCGTGGAGTTTCTTGCCCGTTCTTCTCCATAGTACCTACTACGCTTTGGAATGGGCAACTAGCTTCATATTTTTGACTGACCGACCCCTTGACAATTCAAAAGTGCCTGTAAATGGTTTAATTGAAATAAATGCTTTGAGTTTGAGTTTACTGTATTGCTTGTCCACTCTAAAATGCACGCATGCTGTAATATAATATGTGGTCATGATTTCTATGGTTCTAATATAATCTATGGTCATTTCAGAGTGGACAAGCTATACTATCATTCTATGGATTTCTAAGTTTGAATTAAAAAGTTTTTATTTTATTTACATATTACTATCTATATACGCAATATCTATCTATGCAAGTACGTAAAGGAAAAAAAAAACGGAAGATCTCATTGGACTTCAAAAAATTCGTATATCGCATCGCTGTGTCAGCGGAAAAAGTGCCCAAAAGGCTTGCAGCGTTGCCACGTTGGATGGCAATGGTTCTCTGACCTAAGAGTCAGTAATAGTCGTTTTGCTTCGTCCTAATTGCTAGCCTAGAGACCTAGTCATTATCCACCTGGCGTTTTCCAACTAAGTTACGGCCGCTTGTTATGTAGCCACGTCCCGACCCCTAGAGTATAAACGGTGAAAAATGTACAGAAAATATACCTTTTTTGAATTTTTTTCATGAAATACAACCAACCGGTCTTATAATTGGTTAGATCATGAATAATTCTTTATTTCGTTACGTAAAAGCCTTTCATGAAATGTTTGTGTTCCTTTACTATTTATTTATGTATGCTTTTATGTACAATAGGTACACAAGGTAAGGTGGACTCAATGCCACAAGGCATTCTCTGCCAGTTAACCTTTGAGTTAAGAAGAGTATGTTGTGATAGGTAACCCATAAATCATACTAAAACAATTCTATTCCATTTTCCAATTATTATTTTTTCTTACTTAGTACATACATACATAAACTCACGCCATCTTCCTATGGGGTAGGCAGAATCTACAGAACGCCACCTGCTTCGATCCTTACATACTCCTTTTGCTTCGTTAACGTTCATACATCTGGTCATAGACACACGCCGGCTGCGAGTAGGTACTACGCACCTGTCCTTTTTGAAGAACATACGGTTACTTCTTCTTTTCATGTGGTTGGTGCCTAACCTGGTTTCAGAGTTTTAAAGCCGCCCATGGGCCTCTGACCTGGCATCACATGCCGTCGAGAAATATCTCTCAGGCATGCCGGTTTCCTCACGATGTTTTCCTTAACCATTTTTTAAGCAATTGATAATTATATATCTGGGTTTACCATCTGGAAATTCTCAGTAGCAGCCCGGGGTCTGGATTTGTGCCCGGTTGATGGCAATAGGCTCGCCCCCTATTACATTGGACTTAAACATAACTGGTGAAATGTGGGTGTACTATAAGTAAACCTCTGCCTAGCCCTTCGGAGAAATACAGGCAATTCCTAGGGCGGGAAACGTTTAAAAAAAAAAAACCTGGACGGATGATCACTTAGATATTCGTTTATGTGTGAAGACTCTAACAAATGCAATCGATTTGTCATCCACAAGTTATTCGGCTGCTCAAACTAGAAATCAAGAAACTCGACTTATGAAAAAACTTATTTCTTTTTCAAGATTTCGTTTCCTTAGTCAATAGCGCTTATTTTTATGTTTACGCTGCAATTTCGTTCAAAAAAATTATGCATTGTCACAGAGTTATTCATGGAAATATTTTTCACCTAACAAGTTCACAAAGATAATAACTCAAAATCCTAAGTGTGAAAGTTTGAGTGTTGAAATACATTATGTGTTGAAACGTGGAAGTCTGGCATCATTCAAACAGGTTTTGTTCGTTTCAAAAGATTTCTAGATCTGCGTCCGTCTCATTTATTAGTCAGTTTGTTTTTGTTAAGTTGTTTTGCAATTTTATTTTATTTAACTAACTATTGAAATATTCGTTATTATTATTATCTTACACAAATTTGTTTTATTTAAGTATACTTACACACATTGCAGTACAAAACTGATTTACATCCATCATCTCACACTTCAGGTCCAGTTGAAAACCAGCGTCAGGCACTAGTTGTCTGGCATTTTTGCTGAACTCCCCAGTTCAGCAAAAATGCCAGACAACTAGTGCCATATAGCCCCCTATTTGGCGTAGTCGCGAGACACACATTCCTGCTAGTATCTTACAACGCACTTTAAACTTTTTATTTTATTTCTTTTTTACATGTTACAATATGTAGTGTGCCTTTTAGTCTGTGCTAAATAAGTGTATTTTTGTTCTTTCTTTTTGAAGAGAAAACTTCTTTAGGCGCATTGAGCACTTTTTGGGTGAACAAAAAGCGTGGAACTCGCGTCATCGTCACCGCACGCTTCCCATGAGCTATATGTATACTGTTTTCACTTCTATCGGTGGTCCCCAAAGACTGGACCGAATGTTTTTTTCTTTCTTTTGTTTGGTTGTTTCAACCACGCGAAGTCGCGGGTAAAAATAAAAGCTGAATTCAAGCTACTAGGTATCGACTTATTTTCAAGCTGGGGCAGCCGAATTATTCATCACAATACGATGCATCAAGTTCTATTCACATTGCAATTGAAACCCAAAGGGATTGGCTACAGTCATTTGATACCACAAGGATAGTGTGGACACATTATGTGCCTTTGTCACGCAACCGTAGAAAAGAATTGATAGTGAAACTATATTTAAAACCTACTTTTTTGTAACTTATCCGTAGTAATAAATAACTTTCATATATTTGATATTTGTGAAAGTTATTTATTACTATGCGAGGTTACGTTTCCAAATATGCGGTCTACCTCATGAGGCAGACCACTTATTTAAACAGTTCCTACTCCAGTATTTTACATAGAGTGATAGCCTATCTGACCTTCACAACCCAGTTACTGGGTAACGCAATACCTTGTGGTAAGTTTTTCCTCGACAGACCTCGGCAAGTGCCTTTGAGCGATCGACCCGCCTGGCTTAAACTTAGTCACGATCCCCTATATGTGGTCACCCAACCACGTTCCGACCTCGGTAAGCGTTGCTTAACCTTTAATCGATAGACTTGTGCGTCTTAAGCTTAACCACAAGCCATGCTTCTTCAAACAACATCAACAACACCATTACGTTCCTTGCTCTTGTTTCATGTCTATAATTTTATATAAGTATAATTATATATAATTATTATGTATGTATGTATTTATTGTATAAATGTAAATGGTACACCACTGACTACCTGCAGTATTGTCTCTCCTGTTACCTTTAATCCATCCAAAGGTTGTCTGTAAAAGATCGTTTTAAGCGATAAGACCGCCCATTGTGTCACCCTATGTAAAATGTCTGTAATTTTTATGGTGTACAATAAACAGTATTCTATCTATATTCTTTATTACTACAATCAGGAAAATTAATTGTTCAGCAATTTGACACACTACGTCAATATGTCGTGATATAGCCATACAAAAGAATGGCGGTTGTGATTTGAATATAGGTACAGAAAGATGGTATACAGCGTGTTTCACAAAAGTATGGTCATACATTTGGTATTTAAGGGTTTGGTACAGACCAGCAAACTAATAAACTGTCCCATATAGAACTTCAATACCTACCTATTCTACTCAAATGTATGGGACCGCTGTTTTTTTTTTCCTGACTTTTTGTTACATATACAAAAAAAAACACCAAATTAAGATTTATATGCCAGTGACCTTGAGTGGTTAGCTTGCGTGTTCTGTACTGAGCTCACGCAACGCGTCGTACGTCCAGCCAGTAATAGGACTCGCCCATCAAGGAGCGCTGTCCCAACTTAGACGCATTATTAATTTCTTATACATAAAACAAAAGGTATTTTAATAAAACACGTATACTAAAAGATCAATAATTAAATTATCTTTAAAATGATGAAGGTTTCAGAAAAATACGCTTGATATATTTTGCGTGATTCTCAGTTTTTTATCTGCGTTAGAATATTACAATTTAATTTCACTATTTAATAAACATAATCTAAAATATTTATATATTTAAGTGATTATGATTACAATTAATGACTTATACTGAAGATCCCGCCTAAACCTCGTGGCTTCCCTGGTAGCTCATTAACGGCAAATTGTATAAGAGTCTATTAACTGCTCCCAAATTACCATGTTTATATATATATATATATATATATTTTACATTTTTATTTTTACAATCTTCCTTGACATAATCACGCTATTATTTGACATTATATACCTACCTACAATTTAACTTCAAATCTTTATTAGTGGCTTTTGTGAACATGATAATAATTCAGAACTGTAATAGCAATCACGTCATTTCGTTTATAATACGTTTTTATTTTTAATAATTTATTCATCTTTATATAGATTATTTTCTATTTTGTGAATGTGAGAATGCTGTAGGCTTAGTGGACTGTAGATTTGCTGACCATAATTATTTTGTTAAGTACCTGGTACTTGTTGAAAGACCTACACTGTCCTCCCATACCTAATAACACTGTTATTTGAAAATATTGTAAAAACCAATTATTTTTAAAAGAGTAACCGTGGAGTTTCTTGCCGGCTCTTCTCCATAGGAAACGACCAATTGGAACCGTACACCTAGCTTCTGACGTTTCATAAGTGCCCATGTAGGTTTATGTGAAGTAAAATATTTTGAAGAAAGTTAAAAAGAAAAAAAGTTAAATTAAAGCATTTTCTTTGCTCTAATTTAACTTTTTTTTTTTGTATAAAATAATTAAAAGTCGGTGATCGTCGCCTTTATTGTGTAGCTAGTACCACAGCACAGTCAGTAAACTATTGACCTACTATGCAACCCTTAGTAGTTTTCTTAATAAAAACTGCCGCTACGACGTAGCTAACGTGATGGTATTTTGCTACGCCATGCAGCTACGCCGTAGCAAATAAAAGGATCGCTACGCGTCGCGTTCGAACTCCTACACTTGGTACTTTTATTCTTTTACGGCTGTTGCAGCTGTGTCTGGTTTTTCTGTCTATTTCATTTACATAACGCTGTGTAACATTTAGAACTACAACGTTATGACTCCTCTCACACAATATTTTTCTACAGACGCCAGCCAGCACATCAACCTACTACAATCTGACAAATTTCTTTAATAGATTTTCAACTTTATCACTGAAGTATAAGGTTCAAAGTTGATTGGGAAAAATTTACAGTTTCGGGTAGGTTTACGTGCTGGTATATTTTAAGGTTACGTACCGAAGGGTGCCATACGGAACTCTATTCGATGTCCGTCTGTCTGTCAGCGAGCTGTAACTCATGAACCGTAATAGGTTGACAGTTGTAATTTTCACAGATTGTGTATTTCTAAATTAAATAAACATATTAACAATTAAAGGGGTCTCCATACAAGAAACGTGTTTTTTTTTCGACGTTTTTGCTAAATATTTTGCGGTCGGATTGTGACGTGCCAAAGTGTTTGTACACTAAACTACTTAGACAGAAATAAATAAATTTATCAATAAAAATGAAAATAGTGCCACTTCTATATACAGGGTGTTTTGCGCATGGACCGACACAATTTTTTGGGGAGTTGAGAGGGTCATTTGCGAAGTTTCACCCAAAGATCCCATGTCCTAAGTGTCACGGTTAATAAGATATGATTTTTTTAGATTTTTTCCAAAAATTATGAACATAGTTTTATTTAAAAAAGTTCTTAATTTATTTAGAATAAGAATACATTGCAGAATACAATAAAAGTTATTTCGTGCAATTAGAACAATAAACAAAAAAGTAATGACTATTTAAAGGCGAGATTTCGGGTAATTTTGTGAAAAAAACAAAAAAAAACATCTCAATAACCGTGACACTTAGGACATGGGGTCTTTGGGTGAAACCTCCCAAATGACGCTCCCAATCCCCCAAATAATTGTGTCGGTCCATGCGCCAAACACCCTGTATAGATATTAAAATAACAAAAAGGGAGGTGGAAACCATTAAAAAAAATACTTACACAAATATCAACTTTAACAAATCCGATAATAGAGGATATTATCAAATCAAATCATTTTATTTCCAGATCATACAATCCAATTTGTTAGTAATTACATATACATCTTAATCTCCAGATAATGTACATAATAATATTTGGCAAATTTTGTTCATAATTACTAGTAATGTCCAAACTATCAATAACAATGTCAAAATCATAACTATAATGTCAAATCACCACTAACAATGCCACCACCACCATAACTATTATAAGATAACAATATTAAAACTTGTATCGCACGTACTTTATTTAGACATTTCTAATTATTTAATTCAAATTATTTCCTTTATTTAACAATAATACACATAAACTATATTTTTAAATATTAGAATAAAAAAATATAAAAACATTTAAAAATATAAAAAAATTGTAGCCCACCGATATCGGGAACAGGGTCCAAGCTACCGGACCAGAGAGAGGAACCTCCTAACAATGCGAGCCGTGTCCAGGAGTACCGCTTTCTGGATCAAGCCCTTACTCCAGCTGCCCAACGAGAGTCTCCTTACGTGTTGGTCGAGGCTCTTGGCAATTAAGCCATTGGCAGATACGACTATCGGCACAATGGTCGCTGAGTCCACATCCCACATGTCGACAACCTCGCGAGCCAAGTCAAGATACTTAATTTAATTCAAATTATTTATTGTTACGTATTTTTTTTTGTGGAATTATCTATAGATTATTATAAAATGATTATTTATAACTAAACTGTCACTATTATTAATATTTTTAATCAATTTTATTGTCATCCTTAGTTAAGTATCGATTATATATTCAGGTCAGTATGTCAAGTGAACCGTTAGAAAATTATACATTTTATATTAATAATAAACTATGTTCCATGTCTTAAGGCATGAAAAGCATGAGTATCTAATCGTAATTTTTAAATTCATTGCACTGTTATCAAAGTTTGCATGAAAGAAAAAGGCTTTTTTTATTTTTATTTATTAAATAACATCACACCTTGTTTCAATGGTTGGACATTTTTTTTTTTTTTATTACGGACGCTTTTTACGTACACGTCTTTCTACATTGTTCTCACATGTATAATTTCAACATGAATGATGTAAACAATATTTTGTAAGAATATAATTTTTTTAAAAGAGTGTCCGTGGAGTTTCTTGCCCGTTCTTCTCCATAGGAACCTACGCTTTGGAATGGGCAACTAGCTTCATATTTCTGACTGACTGACTCCTTGACAATTCAAAAGTGCCTGTAAATGGTTTAATTGAAATAAATGCTTTGAGTTTGAGTTTGAGGTGTACCTATTGTACACCCACATTTCGCCAGTTTTGTTTGAGTCCCATGTAATAAGGAGGCGAGCCTATTGCCGTCAACCGGGCACAAATCCAGACTTCGGGCTGCTACTACGAAATTCCGGTAAGAAAAACCCAATAACACTTTGCCCGACTCTGGAATCGAACCCAGGACCTCATGTTCAGCAGTAGCGCTTGCGACCACTAGACCAACGAGGCAGTCCGGAGTGTCGGATTTTTATTTATTTTAATGTCATGTTGGAATGGTGAGCGAGTAAGGTGTTAAATTTTTCGAAGTGTTGACGTTATCCTGCATTTAATTGTAAAAAGTTAAGTAAATATTTATGAATAACTAAAAAAAAAAGATTTTAGAGTTATAAAATGAGTTTAGTTCTAAAAGAACATGTTTTATTACGTACATAATAGCTTCAGCTCGCGATATCGGCCACGTGAAATTATCTCCCGACCGCGCTTTCTTTCTGACTTTTTTTCTTTTTACTGGGCTGCTTAGGGCCAAAGCGTGATGTTAAATAGCTCATAACCTTCACCAAGAATAGGGCTATCAAATGCAAAAAGAATTTGTCAAATCCGACACCTTCAAGCTCTTCAGCTTTATTAATAGCCCTGCAGACCAAATTTCGGCCATGGCGACCAATCTCAGCGGCCTTCGGCGCGGGAGATATAGTGCACAAGTGTGTGCGAAGACACTGGTGCACCTCAACTTTCGGTTTTCCCCGCATTTGTCTCGATCCCGTGGGAATATCGGGATACAAAAGTATCCTATGTCCCAGCCTAGGCCATGGTCTACCCATGTTCCAAATTTCATCCAAATAAAGAAAATAAATTAATTTGGCTCAGGATAAGGCACACAATAATCACATAAAAACAAAAAAAAAAAACAGAAAAAGTAAAATATAAATAACTTAAAATAGTATTGCTCACTCAGCTATCGCTTACTCAGCCTTTGGCGCAACGCGCTGAGTTCAGCAAAAATGACAGACGAGTAGAAAAAAAATACTTCAATTCCGTTCGGCCGCTTTAGCGTGAAAGTATAAAAAAAAAACATTTGCGCATAATTTAATATTACTACTACTTTTTTTATTAATTTATTATTTATTTTAATATTTTAAATGAATATTAAAATAAATAATAAAATTAGGATATACTAACCCAAACTTTAAAATTCTCTCTAATAGATCCTAGTCGCTAGGTTATTTCCTCCATCAAAAGGACATATCAAAAACACAAATTCTACTTCCCAAACATAACTGGCGAAATGTGGGTGTGTTATAAGTGCTCCTCTGCTAACCCTTCGAGAAATACTGGCGTGATGTTATGTTCTGTTACGTAAATCTTACTTTTTCACAATGTGACGTCCAACAAAGCGAAAAATAAAACGTAAATCTCACCTTCTATAATCCTTTATAGAAAGCTATTTCCAAACAAAATCAAATAAAACTAGATTCCGAGTAAAGTCTAACCATACAATCTTACTATCAGACTTCAGCCCCCGACATCACCCATATTAGTTTTCAAAGCGACGTTATACACGTCTAGCAAACCTTTATTCACGTCTGGCGTACCTTTATTAGCACTATCTATTAATTAACTCCGTGTTTCGCAATATACAGGGTGTGGAAACACGCGACAAGGTGGGAAAATGTAGTCTTTTATTTAGAAGGAGGCTATATACTTATAAGCGAAAAAAGCAAAATGTAACACACTTTTTAAATATGTAGTAGGACGGTGATAGTATAAACCGGGGATCAAATTGATACAATAACAAAAATGTGACATAGGTACCTACGTCACCACTTGAAGAGTGGCTAGAGAGGCGCCACGGCGTCCTCACTTTCCGCCTGACGCAGGTCCTCACCGGACACGGCTGTTTCGGGAGGTTCCTGTTCGGTATCGAGCGGGAGAAAACGTCCGGGTGTCATCACTGCGTGGATCGCCCGGAGGACACGGTGGAGCATACGTCGGAGGTCTACCCGGCTTGGGCAGAGCACCGACGTGTCCTCGTGGAGGCGATCGGCGGCGGGGATCTCTCGCGTCTGGCCCTGGTCCAGGCCATGGTACGGAGCGAGAGGGTATGGGTGGCCGTCACCTCCTTCTGCGAAGCAGTAATGCTCGCGAAGGAGGAGGCGGAACGCGTGAGAGAGAGGCAAAATTCGCGCCCTCACGCCCCTAGCCGCCGCAGGAGGAGACGCCCCGGGCGTCGGGAATCCTTAGCCGAACCAAAGCCACCGTAGGCGCGGGCTTGCGGGCGGTGAGCAATGGGTAGCTCGCCGTTCGGTAAGAACCAGGCCCGGGTTGACGGCGCGTTGTGTTCCACGCGCGCCTCAAAAAGATGTCAGCAAGTGAAGGGGTCCGATGGGACCATTGCCTGCCGGGGTTGCGGGAAAATCCGAAAGGGATACCGTGGCCCCCTGGCATTGCAGTAAGAGTTTGACACGCCCTCCCGCTCCACCCAGAGCGGGACAAGTCATATGATGATTTCCCACCCAAAAAAAAACAAAAAAAATGTACGTCACCACATTTTGGAAGTGCAACAAATGCAAAAGCTTTATAGTTTTTTGAAAATATACATTTGTCCAATTTATATTTGCAAAATCATATGAAGCTTTTATTTATACCAATAAATTATACCATTGAATAAGTTAAAATGAAATCGATTGTCGTATTCTTATTACAAATGTGTTACGCAATAAGTCAGCTGTATTTTTATGGTACCAGTCTGACCCCGCGTCCTACATAAAAGCGATCGCCGTGCGAATACGCAATGATATCTTTTTGTTAGGAAAACTGGAGAGCGCCCTCTGTCGGCGCGACCGCTCGCTCAGGTTCACAGAACAAAAGTGACATTTATATGCACGCGACGATCGCGTATTTGCGCGGCGATCGCTTTTAATTAGGACGCGGCTTAAGTTTGTTAATCGATTTATTTTTTTATAAACATTGGTCAGTTGTTGGGTTTTCATTTACGTCGTGTACTAACTAGACACTTTTCTCTTCGACCATGTAGCGTTCATTTGGTTTCACCCTGTATGGTTGACGTGTGGTTTTAATTCTAAGTAGCTGCGGTGTAATTCATAAATATTTTTAATGGGATATTATGTAAAAGTACTTGGTTGAAAATAGAGATTGCTCATTTAATAGTATAAGGCAGTTCATACTAATTCCATGCTGCCATAATAATACGTATGTACTAATTCCATGCAGCCATGATAGTAGGTATTCACTAATTCCATGCTGCCATGTCATTATTCTAAGGTAGCCATCTTGTTCTAAACTTTGGGCGACCGAGCTCTCATCATCATCCTGCCCTTATCCCATGCTACTTGGGGTCGGCGCAACACGTTTTCTTCTTCCATTCTCCCTTGTCAACCGTCACGCAATCATCTACACCTTTTTCCTTCATATCACTCCTCACACAATCCATCCATCGTTTCTTTGGTAAGGTCTCATTCTCTTTTAAAGTCCAGACAATAGACATATCATGTGAATGTGAATGTGGTCAGATCATGTGAAGACCATACAATTGTTGTCTGAAAAATAGTCATTTGTCAGCGCATTTTTTACAAATACATACTTGAGTTAGTTTGCCAGTTGAAACTTAGCAATTCGCAAAAACGCCAACCCAATCCAATCCTATCCCAGCAAGCATTTCCAATACCTAATTGTATTTTTAAAAAACGTATGCGGTCGGGGGACCCTCGTTTAGAACGTAGTTCTGCACGAGTGTGTTTTTTATTTATTTAATATGATGCATGTCTTTATCTCCATAGAAGGTGGGTAGGCCTTTAGTGTGGGATGCAAGATGTGTCGACACTCTTGCGCCATCCCATCTTCCTGGCTCGGCGTGCTGTGCTGGTGCTGCTGCTGCGGCTGCAGAAAATTTCAAGCGGCGTAAGAATAATAACCTTACAAGTAGGTAATTATATTTTAGAGCCGTCTGGGGTTGAAACCCTCGGGCCGTTGGGTCCGAGTATTCACGGCCTCTTTAATGAAATCTCAAAACTGCTATTTGACACTTCCCGTGACCCAAAGGCTGGTTTTTACCTTGGGCAGAGGCTAAGCATTGCCATACAACGTGGCAATGCGGCCAGTCTCTTGAGTACATTACCAGTCGACAGCGATGCGAATGGATTTTTCGATGCTATATTTTAGTTTTTGGATAGTTTTAATTAAGTTAGTTTAAAAGTTTGCTATTTTTATTAATTAATTAGTTCTTCTATAGGCCATCAGGTTAAGTTGCCGATAAAACGATCGCTAATTTGTACCATACAAATTACTGATCGTTTTATCAGCAAGATGACTGATGCGACGAATATAATAAATGTCTGAACGATACGCGATAATGTATTGATTGGCAACTAATCATGGGAGTTATCTGACCTATCGGTGTTTTGTAAAGCTTGATGTAATTATGATATGATTATGAGAATACGACGAAACTACTGGAGTCACGTCACGCTTGTCTGCAGGAGCCTTAGTTTATTGGTGACGATTTTCATCAAGTAGAAAGTTTTTCGTTTAATTTAGGTAACAACTTTTTTCCAACTCAAGAGAGGAAACAAATATAAATTGCACTAGAATGTTTTATACCACATGAACCTAAATATACCCAGTTGAACCAAGACAAACATTAACGTCCTATTACGTAATGGATCATAAACGCTAATGATATTATTCATTTCTTCAACGACCCATTAAAATGGAGTCTAATGTTGGTTTCTGCACCAAAGTTAAAACAAGTTAATGTATAACATTAGTATTTAATGACAGCTTTAAAAGTTAAAGTTCGTTTCTGCAACTGGCTTTGAAACCGCCAGTCTACGTAAAATCTATTCATACAAAATGAGAATATATTTTGAAGTTGGTACCTATGTATGTATAAAAAGAAAGAAAAAGGATTTATTGGGACTCGCACAGAAAGATTTCCAATTAAACTAAATACACTAAAGAAAATTAAAATAAAAACACAAAGTCCTGTACGAGGTCAGGATCCTCCTATCTCAGCATAATGCTGCAACATCCTAACTAATATTATTATAAATGATAGTATGTTTGTTACGCTTTGACGCTAAAACAGCGGAATAGATTTGGATGGGTCTATGACCTGGAGAAGGACATAGGCTTTCACCCTGAATCGCAGACGAAGATGCTGCTAACAACTAGTTTAAAAATAAGTGTTGCAGCGCTGGTATTCCGAGAGGGCCCACTGTAAAGTCACGGATAGATACAGAAATAAATAATGAATAAAATAGAAATATGTGTGAAATAACATATAAAAATAAAATATTAAGTTTATAATATTATTGTAATCCACGGGTCGGCAACTCGGCACCCGACGTAACATCAATTACAACTGTAGGACCAATTTTAAACCTGATTATGTCACAAAAATGTGGAAAGCTGTCTTTAAAAAAACAATTGCAAGAAGTCGGTCGCTCAGTAATTTTAATATTATAATTCTAGCTGCTCTTTGTTAAAATATGTATGTGGAGTTTCTTTTTGTCCATGGAATTAACAAGAAAGCTGTCATAAACACAAGTAGGTGCTCTCCCATAATCTTCCAACTACCTACATGTATTCAGGTGCGTATTACTCGCAATCAGAGGCCTAATGTGTATCCAGAATCTGTACCCCAATTACCTAATACACGATCAATCGGAATTTGAATCGTTTTGAAACAAATTGCTAATCCATTGCTGCATAAGTATGAAAAAAAAATCCGATCGACAACGTACATAACGGAATGAATGTTGTTGAACTGTCAAAATGAAACAAATTTGTCGTAATCGTTTACTAAAATGTGTTGTGTATACCGGCTGCGGCGTACGGTATCCATATAAATGTCGTGGCCAGATCTTAGAATTGAACATTTCATGAAATGATCATCGACCGCTGGTCACATCATGATGTAGTCTGGCCAGATCATTGAATACTCAACGTTTGACAAAGAGAGGCAACTTTTAGGTTAATATAACTCTAAGTAATTAGCGCTGTGCGACCTGAAATGCACTTTATTGTGTCGTAGCAGGAGTCGCTTTTTATTTAAATGATTTCGAGGAGTGAACCATCTGTAGCCATCTGTCTGTGTGACCACATCATAAGGTAAGGTGTGGTAGACCCTTCTAGAATAGCTGGAATTCTATTTCAATCTCAGATCAATATATTTGCTGTCAAATGGTGGATAACGTGATTGATTGACCCAATATCTAACAACAAGCATAATCATATGCTTGTCCAAACATCCCAACATGTGTCCCAACAATGGCTGGCTGTTCCCTCTGCTGGGACAATGGCCTCCTCTCTGTGAAGAGGGCTGTAATCCACCACGCGGGCCCAGTGCGGGTTGGTAGATGTCACATGTCTTCGGATTTTTGGTTCTAGGACATGCCGGTTTCCTCACGACGTTTTCCTTCACCGTTTTGAGAGCAGTGGTGATGAAATAATTTACACAAAATAAAGAGCCTGTCAGAGTTCGAACCTACGACCTAAAACTCGTAACTCGCGGCCGTTACCACTGGGCTACCACTGTACATTACTGTACATATTAGGTGACATTAAATACTTTTGTTTGTTCCTTTTTTTCCTAACTACATTGGATTCTAAACTGAATAATTACAACTGTAATGTTAAATTATGCATAATTAATTCATTTGTTATTCAAGACACGCGAATCTTTCTGGGTACCTCGTCGTAAAAGTACTTTTAAAGATATTTACATAAAATGTATAATGAATGAAATTTCTTGCCATTGTTGTAGGTAATGTAGGGAGGAGGTCATTGAGGGGCATTACATGCTTGTGCTAAATATAACTGGAAATTTTGCAGTTTACCTTGAATAAAGAAACCTAAAGTAAATAAATTCACGCCTGCTTCCCATGGGGTAGGCAGAACCTACAGAACGCCACCTGCTACGATCCTTACATACTTCTTTAGCTTCGTTTACGTTCATACATCGATGTATATGTTGTGGCCAGGTCTTAGAATTGACCATTTCATGAAATGGCCAACTAACATTGACCATATCGTTTGAATGTCAACGTTTAATGATATGTCAGTCGACGTTTGGCCATATCATTAATGTAAAGTATCCATGGTTTAAGGTATAGTAAAAATGGCCAAGTAACTGCGACCGCTGACTTTGCTCGCTCGGCTCTCTCGCGGTTAGTCACGGTTCTAACCTAAACCATTTATTCGGGGTGCCACATAAGCGGCGTACATTTTTATTTTTAAATTAATTTTAAGTGGCCGACGAGCGCTACTTCCAAGTTGATCCCTTTCCATAATATCATATTTGAAATCCCAATAAAAGTCCATCGACTTTTTTGCGTGATCACCCTACTTTGTTTGATTTGTTGTATGCCGCCGCCCGCCATGATGCACAACAAAAACAAAACGACATCAACGCCTCTACCGGTGGATAATCTAACTATTTTACGATATGATCACTAATGTTTGGCCAAATCATGAAGTAGTCGTGCGTTTAACTGTTCATATCCAATCGCGTAAACTCTTAGATCTTCTGACTACGTAACACTCACTGAATTGGCCCGACAAGTCGAGCGCCGCGTACTTGTAGCTTCATACCTAAAATATGTTTTTTTTTTTTTTAAACGTGTTTTTTTTAAAAACCAAGTTCTGAGAAATACGTTCAAGAATTAACATATATTTTTTCCGCTACCACAAACTATATAGATTTGGCGATATTTTTTTTTAAGATAAGTTTGTAAAACATTTGCCTCTTGTCAGCACCTTAAATTTGACCACACCCTTCTGATACAAGCTATTTCATCATCATCATCATCATTTCAGCCGATAGACGTCCACTCCTGGACATTGGCCTCCCCCAAGCACCGCCACTTCGACGGGTTCTGTGGCTCCTGCATCCAGCGGATTCGTGCGGCCTTCACAAAGTCATCGGTCCACCATGTGGGAGGCTTTCCAACGCTACGTCTTCCAGTACGCGGTCGCCACTCCAGAACCTTTCGGCCCCATCGTCAATCTGTTCTGCGAGCAATGTGGCCTGCCCACTGCCACTTTTTGGCAATTCTTCGGGTTGTCGGTTACCTTGGTACTCCTGTGGATCTCTTCATCAGCAGCGCTCTTTAATCATCTTTAACAGCATATTGCGATCGCCAACCGCCTGCCAATGACATGCTGTATGTATGTAACTAATACTCGTATTATAAATTTGAGTTAGTGAAGATGTCTGTTCAAAGCCCCATTTACACGATTCAAGTACCTTGCCAGTAATAAAATTGAAACAACAAATGACTTTCATTGTCTAAACACTGTTCAAACGGTACAACTTTTATTGTTGCTTCAATATTTTTATTTCATATAGAGTCCATAGAGTAAGTAATAATAATACCTACAGACACAGATTAACATACAATTAAAATTTAAATTCGGCGTATAGTTGCATCCATCTCCGCAACATCAGGGAATCCCACCGATCTGCGAACACACTGAGAATACTGTTGGTGCTGCCGCTAACAAGTGACTTCAAAGTATACCACAGGCAATTAGATCGTGGATTATTGGCTAAACGGATTTAGATGACACACACACAAATAAATAAATAATAAATAAATTCTTTATTTCACCAAAAGCCATCACAGTACAAGAACTAAAAACTAAGGGCATATAAGGCTTATAACTAGGTCACAATAATTTTAATTCCCCGACTCCTAAACTAGGTGTATGTGCCTGTATCTTAGGAGTCATAAAAATGATTAGGATAATTGGCTCAATAGCACACAGGATATTCGACTCACGGCTAAATAATAACGCCGCACGGGTCGATTTTCATGGTTTAGCAACGCTAGCCGAGGTCAGTCCGTGACAACCCATGGAACCCTCGAGACCCCTCCGTGAGCATAAAGCATATTAAGCCGTTTGTCCCGGCTGTCATTCCGGGTAGTAGTCGTGACGGGTAGTCAGAATCCCGAAAGTCTGACAAACAGTCTTACCAAGGGGTATCGTGTTACCCAGTGGCGGTCATGTAAGATACTAATATTCAGCTGCATCCGGTTAGACTAGAAACCGACCCCAACATAGTGGTAACAGGCTGGGCAGATGATATTTTCCAAAAGGCCACTTTAGGAAAATATCCTGTGACAAAAATATCTCGTATGAAACCGGGGGCAACAAAAACAAAAAAATATGGAATGAATTCAGCAAACACTAGAAACTTAAACAACCTTAATTAGCAAATTTAAACAATTACGTGGGTACTTACTTTATTTTCCAACCTAACACAAATTCAGACTGTGGACTAACATAAAGAAAAACCTTTTTTCGAGTCCCTAATTTATTATTCAAATAAATCTCTCTACTTTCACTTAATTTTTAGGGTTGCGTACTCAAACGGAACCCTTTTACTAAGCCTCCGCTGTCCGTCTGTCTGTCAGTGGGCTGTATCTCACGAACCGTATAAATAGGTAGACAGTTGAAATTTTCACAGATTGTCTATTTATGTGTAGGTAACAGCAAATAGGACTAGTAGTACGAACGTTTTGTGTTGTTTGTAACGTATTACGAAGGTTTTGTGTTGTATGTCGGTCGGGGTTGTTATTTCTCGGGTTTTAGGTCAGTAAGAGTCTGACACGCCCTCATAATTCCCCGCCCTTGATAATTTTTCACCCAAAAAAATAAATAAAATAAAAAACGTACAACTATAATGTTTTCTATACTTATTTACTAATAAAATTATTTATAACATTACAATTTATAATTTTATATTTATAATTTAGGTAAGGTGGGGGGGTAAGACTAGCAGCGGGGCATGACTATCACTTTCAAATATCTCGAAAAGTACTGCCTTCCTTTTGAATTTGCAATGTCGATAAAACAGTTTGGTTGAAAAAGTTCTAGACTCAAAACACAGATGGTACTTCTGATTTTTAATGTCGCCAATATAACGAAACGAAAATGTCAATTGTGAAATAAATTATTGCACGTGAGAGGTCGACGAATTCCTTAGAATTTTTGTGAAAATTAACGTTAAATGGACGAGTCTTGAACGTAAGTAGCATCATATTAATATTTTCTTTTAAGTTAAAGTATCATTTTAACATTACACAAACGATTTCTTCTAATATTTTACGAAACTAAAACAAAACCTACAAATATCAAAATGGGCGAAGACAATCAGTTTGCCCGGGGTAAGACAAACATAATGTTAGTCTTTCCCCAAGTCAGTTATAATCAACATTTTCGTATAGGGTATTTTTCTTTCGACTAGTTAAAGGTCGATGATAAGTAGTTACCTACCAAATTTTATATTTCCTCTTAACAAACATTCAATAAAATTCATACACGTGAAAAGTAAATTCACTAACTATTAAAGAAATACTCGCAATTGCCCCCGAAGTTAGGAAATATTAATATTACTCCAAACTGAGCTTAGATACGTGAACTTACGTTTCAAATTCACCTACGATATCACATTGCGTTGAAAACCTCTGTTTAGAATAATTTTAAGACTTAACTTATTCCTGTCTGTCTTTTAATTAATGTCTAACGCTTCACGCACATTATGCTATTGATATCACCCAAAAGGTTCTGCTCCTCTGATTTTGATTGTATGTTTGTCTTGCCCCAAATCTTGTAATAAACGAATTGCCGCAAAAATGAACATTGTTTCGTTATGATAGCGTTCAAATTAAGTACGTTTACTTCTTTCATTTGCGTTTTTTCTTTCGAAACTCCAATAAGTGTACGTTTTCAGTTAAAACATTACTGTTATTCTTACCCCAGTTGGTGGGGCAAGACTAGCAGTTTTAACTGTCATACAATTTATTCAGAATGTACGTTCTGGATGAATTAACGGAAATATATCCATGATTACATTCACGCGTATATTTTATTATCTCAGAGTTCAATCAAATAACTTAGCCATGAAAATCGATATTTGCTGTCTGGCAGAGAAGTGTGTTAGTCTTACCCCACCTCACTATAGTTTATAATTTACTAGCTGCGCGGTTTCACCCGCACAAGTTTCGATCCCGTGAGAATATCGGATAAAAAGTATTTTATGTGTTAATCCAGGTTATAAACTATCTGTGTGCCAAATTTTATCCAAATCCGTTCAGTAGTTTTAGCGTGAAGAAGAGACAAACATAGTAGGATAGTGTGATTTATTATAAAGAGGTGTGGCGACATCAACATCAAAGACGCACACTTATTGGTCGTATGAAGGTTGCACCCAAACCTAGCGCGTCAACTGTATACCTCGCCGCCGGCGCCCGCGCACCTACCTACCGTGGTGTGAGACGGCCGATCCGCTAACGCTCGGTCACGCCGACCAGTGCCGTACCTGCTCCGACGGCGAATGCACGCACATTTTCCTCTCGCGCTAAATCGCTCAAGCTTATATGTTTTCGCCTAAATCTAGACTTTCTCTTATTGTCAAAGTGCTTTCCTATTTTCATCTATCTTCTTCATGTCTTCCTTCATACTTTCGTGTTGTTTGTAACTGTACATCTGTGCTCTAGACTGCTGTAACTGTCCCGACCACATGTTTGTCAAGTCAAACTTCACATCTGTAGGGATCATAGGAAAATCATCTATTACAGACCATGATATAACCATGGCTGCCATAGCTAAAAATATTTTTTTTTTACGAAAAGCCAGTCGCCGCAGAGATGAATAACACAGATTGGTCTAACGTATTAACTAACAATTGCACTAACTCCACCATTAACTTACTAATTTAAACTATTTCCAACTCAATCGCTAAAAATTCACGTAGAATCGACGTCAGTCAAAGTCAATACAATATAAAACCATGGATAACGTCAGGCCTCATCATGAGATGCATAAGGCATCGTGATGCGTGAACAACTAATGCTTACACATGAGGTTATGTTTTCCGGTACAATTTCATATTTTTTATGAGTTTTTCAACGGTACTAGTCAGTCTAAAATCAATCTTTATTTACACTAGCTTAAAGTTAATGTTTATTTAAGTGGAAATAACATCAATTGGAAACAATTATTTAAATAGACCTTATGTAGTTTATTTATTTATTTAGATGCATAAAAATATTTATTAGGTATGTTGAGGCTGTTTGTTGGTGCTCCCCGTCACTTTTCTATAAGGGTTCATTAGAAAACCAGCGTCAGACAGCATCTGTCTGGCATTAATGCTGAAATGAACCTTTTTGGCGCAGCCGTGAGGCACACATTTACACTATTACTATTATTGCTTTAAGATTATTTTCATTTTATTATTTTGTTATTGTGTTTCACGAACTGTGTCCAAATAAATATTATTCTTTCTTTCTTTCTGATAATAAAAATAAAAAATCTTCATCTAGCCTATGATGTTATCCAAATGACAAAATGCGTCACCCATTCGCCAATTACTAAGGTAATAAAAAATAACCTACAGCAACAATGTGACGTGTAACATCTGCCGCATTTCAGACGGTCAATGGGCCAAACGTATGACCCAGTGGATCCCGCTTAAGACGCTACTATATGCCAGTGACCTTGAGTGGTTAGCTTGCAAGTTCTGTACTGAGCTCACGCAACGTGTCGTACGTCCAGCCAGTAATAGGAATCGCCCATCAAGGAGCTCTGTCCCAAGTTTGACGCATTATTAATTTATTAAACATAAAACAAAAGGTATAATTAATAAAACACGTATACTAAAAGTATCAACAGTTAAATTATCTTTAAAATGGTGAAGGTTTCAGAAAAATAAGCTTGATAGATTTTGCGTGATTCCCAGTTTTTTATCCGCGTTAGACATAACTTTACAAATTAATTTCACTATGTAGTATAAACAGAATCTAAAATATTCATATATAAATTTATTAAGAAAATACTCTAATTTAACATGTATTTTTTCCAAATCATTAACACTACTCGTTTAGTTATCTTCAGTATAAAATCATTAAAAGTCGGTAATCGTCGCCTTAATCGCAAACGACATTGCGGTAAGCCCAGACGGAGATAGCGTGCTGGACTCCTTTAATAAAGATTGGTCCTATGCAGCTCTGAATAGAGAGGTGGAAAGAGAGTAGGGAGGGCCTTTGCCCAGCAGTAGGACAATAATGGCTAGTAAAAAAAATATATTACCTACTCGTAATTTACTGTAGGAAAAACTAACATTATTCCCCGATCCTAGCACCTCTTCTCTTCCAAGAAATTCCTTACAACATAAACTACAATCTTCATACATTTTTATAATAATTATTATTTTCTTTACAACACGGAACATAGAGCAACTCGGCTGCATTATCACGCAGTCAAAGTTTTACTTTTATAATGAAAACCATGTTCACGGGAGCGTCTGTTTGTTTGTTGTTTTCCTCATTAGCTGGTGCACGGTCTGACCTGTGTGTGTCTGTTTTGTGCCTCGTTTACATAAAGTTAATACTACCACAGATGAAAACAGATGGTTCACTCCGCATTTTACGTATGAAGCTACACGTACGCGGCGGGATCGACTTGTTGGGCCACTTCAGTGAGAGTAACGTCGTAGTCAGAAGATATAAAAGTTACGCGATAGAAAGAGCGGCAACTTCTAGAGGTGAATATTAGGTAGGTATTGCCATTATTGTGCCGTAACAAGAGTCACTTTTTAGGGTTCCGTACCCAAAGGGTGAAACGGGACCCTATTACTAAGACTCCGCTGTCCGTCTGTCACCAGGCTGTATCTCATGAGCCGTGATAGTTAGACAGTCGAAATTTTCACAGTTGATGTAATTCTGTTGCCGCTTAGCAACAAATACGAAAAACAGAATAAAATAAATATTTAAGCTCCCATACAACAGACATGTTTTTTTATGCCGTTTTTATAAGTATGGCACCATTCTGCGCGAGTCCGATTTGCAGTTGGCCGGTTTTTTAATTTAAATGATTTTGCGGAGTGAACTGTCTGTATGAATCATCTGTGGTATTTCTACTAGCTTCATCTTTCTGAATGTCCGACTCCTTTGACGATCAAAAGTGCCTTTATATGGTTTAATTAACATATAAATGGTTTGAGTTTAAGTTTTTGAGCTAGTGCACCCAGTACCTTAATTGCGTTCAAACTCAAACTACAAAGCATTTATTTTACGTACCTGGTTAAATATATATATATTCTATATGTAATCTAATCTTCTTCTTCTAATAATAAATCAGAAGAGTTTGTTTTTTTGGTTTTTATGAACGCGCTAATCTCTGGAAGTGCCAGTCGGATTTGAAAGATTATTTTTAATATTTAATAGACAAATTCTTGAGGAAGGCTGTTTAACAACATGCTTGGACCTTTAGAAGCCGCAAAAATAAAAACGTTAGAAATAACGCTGAGGGAAAATGAAGTAATCGTGCGGACGGCACATGCGGTGCGACGGGGTGGGTCGGGGGAACAAGAAATTTCCCGCAAACAAAGTCGCGTTCCAGAAGCTAGTGGTAACATAAGTAATCGTATCGTAGATCAACGGTAACCTTCAAACCACATCTTTACTTGTATCTCATATAACCACTCTTAATTTTACATCCAAAACATTTTTGACATCCAAAAGCTACAGGGTGCTACGTTTCAAACAGAGACCAAAAGGAATTTAAATGAGAAATTACGCTGCTCATAACCTCAAAGCAGGTTATAAATAAAACGAGAATTCGTACGAACGGTAAAATATAAAAAAGGAACTTGAAACGCGTAGGAAAAATAACCATAAAATTGTTTTTATTTCTGGAAAGTTTTTATTCCTTCCTTTTAGTACTTACTTTTTCTTGTATTTTTAGATCCGAAGACGTCATTCATCAGGATTTTAAAAATATTCAGTCTCAACGGATTTTATAATTGAGGAGAAACCGCCTTTTTCAGAAGCTTAAACTCAAAACTCAATGCTTTTATTTCAAACAAATGTCATTAGGTTTTGGTCAGTCAGAAAGATCAAGCGAGTTGTCAATTTCAAAACGTATAGAGGTTCTTATGGAGAAGAACGAACAAGAAACTCCATGGACACTCTTTTAAATCAAAATACAAAATGATGTTTGGATTAGGTAAATATGTAAAATGGCAGCTTTTTATATGAAAAACGACAAATTAAAAAACTTCTCATGCTCTAAGACAGCGCACCGCTGTATTATAAGGTCCCAAGAAAAAAGTATGTCCATCGAAAAACCAACCATAAGCTCGTTGAGACAAGGTTGAAAATAAGTCTCAAACGTCAAGAGATATATATCAAAATAATGTCGTGATGTATTCTTCACATTCAATATAAATCTATGTACTGTCTTTATTTCGATTGAGTGACAAATGGCGCACGAGAGCACTTATTTATTAATATCGGTGCCTTCTCGAGGTTAACTTTGTGGTCTGAATCGTGTTGTTATAAGTAGGTAAGTATCGATGTTATATCGATATTTGACTCGGAGTGTCATTATTTATAATATTTATTATTTGCGTGTCATTGCCTGAGGAACATGTGATGATCTGGTCTTATTTTACTTTTAACATTTCTTACATGCTGACAATAAAATATAAAATAAAATCTTTATTGTTTTTTTTTTTTTTACAAAGTGTTTGTATTGGCCCCAAACTAGGCAAGCCTGTATCTTACGCTCCAATATGAAGGGTTTACTATTTCTAGACATTTATTTTAAAAACATGTTCGCCAAATAAAAGTAAAAAAGGTTGTCTTCAAATTACAAAAAAAAGCCAAACAAAAATCTAAGAATTGAAATTAAAGAAAACAACAAACAAATTTAGAATAATAATTTGTGTTTATGTTATAATACTTATGTTTGGGCAAGTAAAACATAATATGTGGGCGTCCAAGCAAAAACCAAAATAAATGCTCAATTATCTACATTTTAATATAGTAAATGACTATAAACGAATTTCAGAATTTCAACTTAAAATGTCTGATAAAAAAATATGTGCCAGTTTTTGAATATTTTTTTCAATTCTTACTATCAATTGACTATTCTTGATACTGAATCTAGTCTTAACTCAATACCCCATATTAGACCCTTTTTGCTTGGACGCCCACATTTATTATCTTATCCATAAAACGTGTTGTATACATCCCTACCTGTTTCCCACGATATTACTTCGATACAAACTTTGCCCCCCGTTTGACTTAACCTACTCTGAGATCAAGTTTCGAGAAATCCTTGTAGACTTTCACCCCCAGTAATAAGTCTTTCTAAGTTCATGTTTGTATGAAGAAACCACTAAAGGTTGGTTTATTCAATTTCACCCGGTTTCTGACATAAAAACTCACGCCTTCATCTTAAGGAGGTAGGCAAAAACTACAGAACGCCACCTGCTACGATCCTTACATACTCCTTTTGCCTCGTTTACGTTCGTACATCTGGTCATACACGCACGCTGGTTGCGAGTACTACGCACCTGACCTTTCTGAAGAAAGGACAAAGACAATAACACTATATGTCCTCCTAGGGGGTCCCCTTCCGACAATTCCACTTACATCTGCCTTGTAAATACCTTTTCTTTCTTTTGTTTGTTGTGTTTCATTTTCTGTGCAAAAAACGGGAGAGAAATTTTCGCTGGCTACACTGAAGAATGCTGACGTGGAATTTAAAAAGTTCTTAACTTTCAATTCTCGAATCAAAAACCGTGTGGCGTAAATACAACGGCGGAAGCAACACAGACACCCATAATCTGTGCTGCATTATCTTGCGAATGGCTTAAAGCAGTAATAGTCCGTCCAAACCCAGATGCGACACAGCGGTTTATAGTACAGCCGCATTTGTTTGTATAAGGCAATGAAAAGGCGGATTCAACGCAGACATTAGATTATAAACTATCGAAAAATTGTGAACTGGGTGAAATGGGTTAAGTTAGAACTGTGACCAACCGCGTTCCAAGTTTCCGCGTTTTATTATACTGTGGCTTTGTCTTGTTTGTTACGGAGAATCACTGACTCCTAAGACACAGGGACATACAACTACTTTAGGAGTCAGGGAATTAAAATTATTGTGACCTAGTTATAAGCCTTATATGCTCTTAGTTTTTGGTTCTTGTACTGTGATAGCTTTTGGTGAAATAAATAATTTATTGTTTATTATTAAGTTGCTAGCAGCTAGGTTGGCTATTTAGTATTAGCGCAAGGTATGTTACATCGCAAGCAAGTTTGATGGCTTTTTATCATGTGCCTGCAGTGTAGACAGAGCGAGTACTTATAAGTTGTATTGCATTCGTTTTTGTTAAAACAATGTCTTTCGGAGCCGCTCACATTACAGACAGTTTTCAAATATCTGTGGTGTAATTGTTGCATCCGCCTTTGTATTTACGCAACTGGGTGTCAGCCACCTGTATGTTGTCTGTGAGCGGAATGTTCTATATGTAGGTACCATCGAAGAACTTCATATAATATGCACCGTAAGGACTATTTCTGCTTGCAGCGATCGGCGGCTACATAACCGGGGCGGTAACAGATGGGGTCATCGTGTTCAAGGGATTTTGTTTTCAAACTGCTTAGGTATGAAGTATAGGCTCGCCCCCTATTAAATGGGACTAATATAGATATAGAATACACCTCTACCTAACCCTTCGGAGAGTACAGGCGTGATTTTATTCTAAGCATACAGCATGGTAGTTTTTGTCAAGTAACTACTATTATAGAAACCTTCTAAACGTAGATGCACTGCAAACTTCATCAACAGATTTATGTGTGTGAGTTTGCACAAGTGGAACGTATCTACTTAAATACAACGTCCTGTATAAACCGCCTTAAAGCGCTGTACAAAGTGCATATGGTTACGAATGCTAGTTATCAACTTCTCCATTTGACTCAACAAATAAGCGGACTGTTCTGCGTTCACTATTAAGTTTCCGAAAATGTAAACAAAATTGTTTATTTTTGAAAAAAATACTATAGTACCTACACATAAGGTTCAGTTTGCCTACATTATTATATTTGTAGTATTTAATATGGGAATAATTTCCTGAAATAAATGATTAATTCAATTCAATTAAATTATGACTTTTTCAATATTACTCGTTTAGCGTTCTAAAATTCACTTCAGTTCAGTCTGATAAGGTAAATTTTTAAAGCTTCCTTTCTCCTACTATTTTGCTGTGCCCGACAGGGTTCATAATGATCTCATAAAATTTTAAGTTAACACCTAAGTACACATTGTGGAATGTAATATACGATTGAGTATTGCATTTCACAATGCAACACACACATGCATGTTTATGCGAACATAAAGCAGATATTTGTTCCATGGCTTATTGACGTGTATTCTGCATCTGTTTACTTCAGAAATTTCAAAACAGAATTGACATTTGCCGCCATTTGCAAAAGTTATAGCTTCTTCCATTAGGGTGATTACTTTTGCCCCACCTTGTATTTAAATAACATCAATTGGGAACAAGGATTCGAACAGACTTTATTGTGTCTGTTCATAGTTGTGTACCATCCCTAAGCTGTTTGATACAACTTCGAGGTAGCTGTGACTCAGTCAGTGTATACTCGTTATAACTCTTACTACCTAACTATTCAGTACTAAACAAGTTTGGGTAGGTTTTAAATGGATTTAGAGCTGGTTGAGGATTCAGACGTTTGCATAGCAGCTGCCTGCTGGAAGGGAAAAGTAAAATAGGAGCTATGATAGCTTAGTTAATGTTAAAATAAGAGACATTCTGCTAAGGATTTATACTCCATAGGTTTAGGTAGTTACATAAAGGTAAACAAAACGTAAAAAGGGTTTTTATAGATGACACGTTCTTGTGTAAAAATACGATAAACCAAACAAACTTTATTTTAGTTTTTTACAACAGTTTCCTTTTTTGAAAAGTATGTTAAACTTTATCATTTATTCATTAATGATAAAGTAGATGTAACTGATTGAGAACAATTTTTTAGTTAGGTTTAAAATAATAATATCATATTTTGTAATCTGTCTATTGTAAAGAGCCCAAACTCTAAACGTCAACGTTTAGTACAATTGGGACGTAGCATGACCACTGAAGTGACAGGTATTACGTTTAGTCGTTCACTGGACAGCTGTCTCGTCACTTGGTTTTTTTGTTTACCTTTATGTAACTACCTAAACATATGGAGTATAGGGGAACAGATATTCTGCAATAGGTAACAGTTCAAAATTTCTCTTGTGTTAAATGATCGTAGACAAGCAACGATTCCATTAAGGTATTTTTCAACGAACGATAATCCGTATCGCATTAAATCATAATGTAATTTTTGTAAAGTTTGGGAAATATTAATTTTTAACGGATCAAAAATATTGACTTTCTAATGATGCACACTTTTTTTTAAATAATTGAGCCTCTTTTTAAGTTCTAGCCTTCTCTCACACTTGTTCGCAGTAACTAAGCTAGGGCACCCCGACCAAATGTGTTAGCTAAGGTTAGAACTGTGAACAACCACGCGCGAACCGAGCGAGCATAGTGAGCGTTGCCGGCGAGCTCTACATCCAAGTTGGTCGCAGTTACTAAGCTATTTAGTATTTTTAAGACCCCAAAACAGGAAATTTTTGAGGTTCACAAAAAGAGGCACAATCACTGTTCAATAATATTTTGGGAAGCGCAAAAATGGAACTATAAGTGGTTCGATTAAATACAAGCCTTAAAATAATCTTATCAGCAGTTAAAATCCTTACCAAAAGTGAGACTATTCAAAAATACAGACACAAAAAAATATCACATACTGGAATACAAGGCCTTCATTCTTCGATAGCAAGTGGGCCGTAATCTACCACGCGGGCCCAGTGCGAGTTGGTAGGTGTCACATGTCTTTGATTTTTTTTCCTCACGAGGTTTTCCTTCACCGTTTTGAGAGCAGCGGTGATGAAATTATTTACACAAAGTAAAGCGTCTGTCTGGGTTCAAACCCATGACCAACACTACAACTCGTAAGTCGGGCTGTAACCATTCGGCCACCACTGCTATTTATCATAAAAAGAAAAGATAATGACGTTTCAAGTGCTATGTCCTAAAGTACATTTAAATACAGGTTAATTGGATAAAACCACGCATTAATTACCAATGCAATAACAATTAATTGGTTCTGGAAAGCTGTGGCGTCACTAAAGTCATTATTAATGTGTGGTTTTAACATCGTGGCACAGAATAAATAAATAGCAGTATTATAAATATGTATACGTATGCATGCATGCATGTATGTTCATATATTATAGTATTGTATTATATGTGTGTGTTATTATATCTTGGCAGATTAAATAATAGGAATGATGACTGGGTTTTTTTTTTTTTTTTTAACAAATAGTGGTCATTTCTGCTAACAAAAAGGAGTCATTTTTACTAAGGTATTTTTTATGTGTAGAAAACTATAAGTAATAAGGTTTTTTAGGTTGGTAGAGGGGGGGGAACACTTGACTCTAACGAAAATTGGTACTTTAAAGCAAATTTAATCAAAAAACGGTATTGGCAAACGCCTACTATTTTTGAAAGACCTATCCAACGATATCCCTCACTATGGGAAGCACGAAAAAAAAAAAACATCCCCACTTTACATGTACGGGCGGTACCCTAAATATTTTTTTTTCAAAATTTTATTTTACCACTTTTTCGGCGTCAATAATTTGTATACTGGAAGGCACAAGATCAGATATATTGTAAAATAAAAGAAGTTCTTTAAATAATAAGAATTTAGATTTTCTTATAAATTATTTAATCAATTAATTTTACACGAAACTACACTTAATCAGTTTCAAGACACAAATAGCCATGACACCCAGTAATAGCTTAGTTTACACAAAATAGTAAAAATGTACAGAGAGGCAGAGTAACAATAATTGAAAGCAATACAACCTGTGCACCGGGCAACGCCTGAAGGTAGAATGCCATTTCATCGTCATCGTGGGATGTCGCGACGCCCCCGCCAGGGGGCGTGGCGAGCGAGGTCAGGGCTTCGCCCCTCGCCCGCGGAGGCATACAGTGGCCCGCTGCTACGGACCCTCTCACTCAGTTCAGCCTAAGTACGGCCTGTAGCATTTGGCGTAGCTAGCTACGCCTGTGTGAATGGTTGCTATGAATATTTCTGTAGGCGCGTCGCGACGCTATTTCACATAGCGCCGCTTGCTTCATGACACCACGGCGGTCAGTCCCCATCAGGTGAGACCTCCAGTTACCTGGAGGAGGCCCGATGAAGACGACCAGCGACAGTGGTGCCGGCTCGACGCACCTACAGGTAGATATGTAGTTTACCCTCGCCCCGCTTACAGATCTAGCCGTTTACGGATTGAGGGATAAACAGTCGTGTTTGTATGAGCGGCTTGTGTTGTTGTGTAACACCGCTCAGTGTCAACGTGCGTCGCGGCCCGCGTCGCGCCTGCACGTGTTATGTTGGATGCATGTGTAGTTAAGGTTGTCTGTATTTAGTTACGTGATATGCCTATATTAACTTAGAACACACCACGCAACAGATGTATGTGTACATCTGTAGAGTCTTATTATTTCGAGTAAGCTGCGTGTAACCTGGGTGCGGCTTACTCGAGGCGTCATATCCGGTGCGATGGGGTCAGTTGTCCACTACCAGGTCGCGGGGCAGGGGTCTCGCGTCAGGTGGTCGCGCGTGCAATGGCGCTATCTGCTTGACATGGGGCCAGGCAGAAGCGTCGGCACGCGCGAACATTACCTTCGCGAGTCGCCCTACAAACTCAGAATGCCATTTCGCCGCCGTGCGGACTCTTTTATACGGTAGTATTGTAGGTGGGGCAAAGACGTAGCGCGCTACGACGTAGCGATCACTAACTCCGCCCAGCAGCGAGGAGGTGGGAGAATGTCGTAGCGCGCTACAGCGCCATAGTGCTACAGCGTAGCCCGATGCACGTGTTGTTTACAATGTGACGCCGACATACTCATACCAAATTACAACTTTCTAGTACCAATAGTTTTTGAGCTAAACCGCGGACAGACAGACAGACGGACATGGCGAAACTATAAGGGTTCCTTGTTGACTACGGAACCCTAAAAAGAAAATAAAAAATACGTGTCTAATATTTTTTAATAATCTACCTGACGGACAACAAAATATATTTGTCAACATCCCTATTACGAACGGCCGCTCGGTAGATAAACCTTCCGGATCCGCGCGTAACTGCCGCGCACTCTATACTGTTGCGTACTGATATTCATTAAGATTTCGAAGCGCGTCGTTTCGGCCGTTTTCTATGGAGATAGAATACTGTACTTATTTATACTGTGATCGTGGTCTGTTAATTAACTTCACTTGTAGCCTTTTAATTATACCCTTAATGGGATTCTGGTTATACTGAAGGTAAATAATGAAGAGTTTGTTAGGAGTCTGTGTCCTTTGGGAGATCTAGCAAAATAGTATAGTTAGTAATACTGATACCGTTTTTATGTCACTATCATCGTTTAAAAAGGAATAGGGATGATGACTAAAAAATTTTTTCGTTGTCCGTAATGTAGATTATGAAAAAATAACGTACACGTATTTTTTTCTTTTTTTACTGAATCAAAAGATTACAGCGATACATTGAGTTATAATGTGCCATTACGTCACTTGTATGTAGATTTTATACATACTTGTGACGTATCAACCCCCACTCCCCAACTTTAATGCGTTGTATCTAAGTCATTTTTTATTAATATGATAAAGCAAAAAATACGTGTCTAATATTTTTTATTATCTGACTGACAGACTAAATAGAATTTCTTTTTTTTTGACCCAGGCATCATCCCTATTGTAACAGTCGTCCTATTATCCTAATCCTAACTAATATTATAAATACAAAATCAGTTTGTGGGTTAAGCAGCTTTAATATCATCAGGATTGTGCCGACTCCCCTGACATCATCTGCCGTGAGAAGACAGCCGCCACACAACCATCGATACGACACGATGGTCTGCTAGAATTACTGTCACCAGCCAGTAACACTCATATTTGAACTTTTCGGTGATTCCAGTAACTTCGTAACAAAACTAGAAGTTGCCACTCGCTGCGCAGTTAAATATATCTTGTTCTATATCTGGATACAGAAATCGCAGAAGCGGACAGTCTTCGTACTATACTAGACGATAAGGTGACTGTCTTGGGAATTTACCGCTCTCCATTTTTCCTGAACATTGATAATTTTATGATTTCCTTTTCCTTTCCGTCCTTACGCAATAAAAAAGTACCCAACTATTATAGTAACCGGAGACCTTAACATTGATATTTATTATTAATGTTGAGGTCAAGGTCAAGGTTTATATTATTATTTAATCCTGATACGATAACCGAGCCTACCAGAGGGCGCAACTATCTCGACCACATTTTTGTCAAGTCAAACTTCACATCATAGGGAAATCATCTACACACATCAACACGGTCTAGGGATATTTCATACTCAATTAAATAACTCGAAAAGTACTGGCCGCATTGGAATCTTTTATACACCGATTTGTTTGTAATTTATCTCAGACTAATTCCAAATTAAAATTTTTGAAAATTCTTTTGTTTCGGTGGCATAAAAATGTCTTGATGTATAGGAGAGGGAATTTTCATTAGTGCGAAATTTAGAAAACAATACGAATTACGTTTAGTTACAGTTTTTTTTCATTTTTAAACGAAAGATAAAGTTAAAATTGAGGTATTGTAGCCATGCAACGCCGACATTTGACGAGGGCGGAGATATTACGAGCTGTGGGAATGCTGGAAGCTGGATCTGTTCAGCGTAATGTTGCTGAGGCCATAGGGACCCATCAAAATGTAATTTCAAGATTGTGGACACGCTATCGTGCCACAGGTGAAGTAGCGGAGAGGCACCGGGGGCCAAGTCGCATCACTACCCCCAGACAAGACCGATTTTTGCAAATTACTGCGCGAGCTCAACCAAATGCAACGGCGACTCAATTGGTCCAAAGGCTGCGAGTGGAACACCAAGTGCTTGTGAGTGACCAAACTGTAAGAAGGCGACTGCATGAAAGCAATCTACGCTCTCGTTGACCACTCCAGGTCCCACCTTTACGGAGAGGCAATCGTGGACGACGATTAGAATGGGTTCGGAACCACGTGGACTGGGGCCGTGAGCAATGGTCCAATGTGCTGTTCACGGATGAATCCAGGTTCGGCTTCCATCCAGATTCACGAAGGACGCGTGTTTGGCGAGTTCCTGGACGATGGAGCCGTCTCCAGAACCCTCAGGAAGTTCACCCATACCAAGGAGGAACAATTATGGTTTGGGCAGGAATTCGTCTTGGAGGACGGACGGATCTCGTTTGGGTGCGGGGCAATATGACGGCAGAACGATACGTCCAACAGGTGCTGGGGCCCGTAATCTTGCCCCACAGAACACAAATGGGGCAAGATTTCCTGCTCATGCACGACAATGCCCGGGCACACACGGCGAGAACGGTAGCAGCTTGGTTACATACACATAATGTTAGGGCCTTAGACTGGCCTGCTCAATCGCCAGATCTAAATCCCATTGAGCATGCGTGGGATATGCTGCAAAGAAGAGCTCTGAAGGAAGTTCCTGAAAATCTGGCTACAGAAGATCAACTTTTTGCGCACCTCAGAAGGACATGGGACAATATTCCGCAGCAAGACATTGACAACCTTGTTCTGAGCATGCCGAATCGTTGCCGATGTGTTATGAACATCATGGGCGCTTTCTCAGACTACTAAATTCAAGTTTATAAACACAAATTAAATGATTTTTCTATTTTTTTCAGTTTTTACTCACAAATTAAAAGTTAATTCATATACGGTTTCCGTCTATGCTTCATTTTTTTTCCATAAAATCCTGAAATTTTAATCTAAGTACCTTAACCATTATTAAAAAATGGTAGAATATTAAATAACGTATCTTTTAAATATATACATGTCATATAAATAATTAACACATTGATAGTAATTCGCTTTTTTAAAAATATCCCTAGACCGTGTTGATGTGTGTATTACAGATCATGATATAACCATGGCTGCCATAGCTCAAAAATAAATACAAATTGTGGAAAAGCCAGTCGCCGCAGAGATAAATAACATAGATTGGTATGATTATAGTAGCCCCCCAAGAGTTCATAATGTCCTAACTATAACCTAATCAACTAATATTATAAATGCGAAAGTGAGTTTGTTTGTTTTTTGTGATTGTGATATATTAGAATTAACATACATACATAACATCACGCCTTGTTTGAAGGGTTGGGCAGAGGTGTACCTGTAGTAGTTACACCCACATTTCGCCAGTTATGTTTAAGTCCCATGTAATAGGGGGCGAGCCTTTTTATAATATTTAATTTATATTCTGTGATTACTTGAACTCACATACTGAATGAATGAATGAATGAAATGAATGAATGAGTGATTACTTGAACTCACATACTGACTTATTATTATTACTTGTTAAAATGTTAGGAATATCGTATAATTTTACAATGTTTGTAAATATGTGAGCACCATGCATCTATCACATAATTAATTTAACTGTCATTCCTTCATTTTTCATTATTTTTACCTATCGTGGTGGTATAGTAATCTTATTCTAGTGCATCGTCTTCACATATAATTATATAATTAACGTATACAAGATATTGTGAAAATATTTTAAAAGAGTAACGGTGGAGTTTCTTGCCCATTCTTGTCCATACGAAAATTACCTTTTGGAAGGGGTGACTAGAATCAATTAGTAAATTTTGTTGTAAATTTTGACGTTCAAAAATGCCTTTTTTGAGCCTAATTGAAATAAATTATTTGACTTTGACACGCTAAAAGAGCCGAACGGATTTGAATGAAATTTAGCACATGGGTAGACCAGGACCAAGGTTAGGATATATGATACTTTTTATCCCGATATCGAGACTTATGCGGGTGAAACCGAGAGGCGCAGCTAGTTATTAGGTATATAATTATGAAATTAGCATGTTGGCCTGTAGTGTTATGCTGTGATACTGAAATAGGACACAAACCTCCTCTCTTTGAGAAGGAGAGGGATGTAAAGGATATAAGCTTATTTGGTTATAAACAAGGAAATTACAGTTAAATTTTAGTAGCTAATGAAGCATGTTTTAATTTACTACTCTGCATCACTTTTAACTAAAAAAAACGACTAGAGAGATATGGAAGAACAAACAGGGACAATGGCACTGTATATGTTGATAAATATACAATACACCACATCGAAATTAAAAGTAAAAAAATGCAAATTTTGACAAACAAAACTTTTAGAAAGATGAAGCTAGCTGCCCATTCCAAAGCCTAGTAGGTTCCTATGGAGAAGAACTGGCAAGAAATTCCAGGGACACAAAATATTAATCAATCAAAATATTGTTGGTACAAACATACTTAGTTACCTCTCAAAACCAAGTCGATCTTAAGTCTCCGCAAATTACGAAACACACACAACCAAGTTTCCCATTACCACAGCCACGCAAAACGTTGTATAGACCGGACATATCGCGCTGTCGTGTGTTGACACCTTTATGATGAGGCCTTTGTCTTAGGCAAGAATAGAATATGTGGAGGAGAGGAAAAGTAAATTGTTTTCTGAAGATGGAATTAAGTTGGTATTACGTAATAATTATGTGGGTATCTACAGATGTACAAAGTAGAAAGAACATTTAGTTAGCCAGTACATATAATACGCGCAAGTTAAACATTATACATACATAAATACACAAAACTACTTTTTGGAAGGGGCAACTAAAATCATATATTTGTTTTGTATATTTGAAATAAATGATTTGATTTTGAAATAAACAAGGGCGACCTTAATGGATACTTTAAACCGTTTCTGTCAGCTGGGCTGAATAACTGCTCTTGAGCAGAGAATGACCGAAAAGAATGATCCTAATAACAATCTCTCAAAAGCATTAATGGCTTAATCTTTCTGAGAACCTGATATTAAGCTTCTAATAGAGCACTGGCAAGCAAGTGTTACAAATTAGCATCAATAAGTTATCCAGTTTATCTCAACTGTGACATACACGGCGATGTCGTTATTTTTAGACTGTATCAAGTTACAGACTGATGCTGTTGCTTATCATCCAACATTAATAACCTGTCTAACTGTGACACTTCGAAATCCGCAGGACCGAATAAGATAGAACACACACACACACACACACACTTTTGAGAAACTATATAGGTACAGAGGCCCTAGTGAGAGTTTCTTTTAACCATCTCGACTTTAAGCATCGACCGTGTTCGGCGCTCCAATTGGCCCTGCACTGGTGAAGGCCGGCCGGCTGCCAATCGGAGCACCGAAAGTGGTCGATCCGTAAATTTGAGATGGTTTAAAGAAACTCACACTAGGGCCACTGAACGCTACTGATGCTACAATTTAACCTGGCCACCCACCCAAATAATTTAATTTAATATAGTATAATTGATTTGAAAGATAAGAATAATCTTATGAGCAAGCTACAAATAAATAAAAACGTTTATTTCCACCAATAAAGGGTCATAAAAGGCACAATTTACATATATACAATTAAGACTTCACATAAACATAATTATAAGTAACAAAAGTATTACAAACTTCGATTGCTCAGTACGTGAATCATACAGCAATGGCAGGTCTATATCTTACCGTACATAGATTCATTTGTAAAGAACTTCTGGCTAAAGAAACAAAGTTGAAAGGATAATAATAATAAATGAAGGAGAATACTTCTAACAATAAGTCCTGCTTACGTCACATAGCAAAAACATCGTTTTATTTATTGTATGAGCAATGAACCCAGGTGTGACTGTCACTTTGAAGTAGGGCCGTTCGTTTGTGTTGATTGACCCGCTTTAGGGAGCCCCCTATTATCGCCAGCGCCCATTGTGTGACGATAAGAGGAATTTCTATGGATGGCCAGTTTCGACCTTAAGTGTAGACGTAATGGCGTGGGATGAGAGACAATAGAGGTGTTTAAGGCTATGTGTGTATGTATTTGTTTTTATTTATGTAGTTTGGTCCAACTGAATTTGGTAGGTACAGATATGATATTTTTGTCTTGAGAAAGACTTCTGAGCGGTTTTCCTTGTCAGATCTGATATGTAATGTACAAAGTCGCTTACGTAGGTGCTATGTATTTAAAAAATCTTATCATAATAGAAACTCGAGTAAATAAAAATATATCAAAATATGATGACCGTTGTAAAAATATAAATAACTGATATATCCCTCAAGACAACATGTTTGGCCTGTTACTTTTTTTATGAACAGTCGAAAAATACAAAATCTTTTGAATATTAACCATTATTTATTTATTTTAGTTCAACACAAAACAGCCTTCTACTAATTAGGTACATCATTTTTCACTACATAGTGAAAAGTGTCTAGTTTTATTAAATTCGGCACAACCTTTTGTTTCAGACAAAAAGTACGACTCGTCAATTCTTAAAAGATCGTAACTACAAGTTTGCACACCTAAAAAAAATAAGCCTGAAAACGTCAACAAGAAAATTTACCTCAAAATTCATAATAAGAAGGTCTTTGATCAATTTATTCCAGTCGTAAAATAATTTGAATATATAATGACACAAAGGAAACAGACCCTTATAAGCTTTTAACTTAAAAAAGAGAAAAATATCGGAATTCGGTTTGAAATTGCAAACGTATCGAAAGCCCTGAGGGCAGACGAAGATTTTGTTACACCTTTCAGTAATTTTATTTTTAAATTTTGTCGATGCTACCATTCCTCTTAGGAAAAAGTATTTTCGAGGTGGTTTTATTTTATCCTAACTATATAATATTATAAAAATGCTGCGCCCTCCGGTTTCACCCGCATAAATATTGATCCCGGGAGAATATCGGGATAAAAGGTATCCTATGTCCTTCTCCAGGTCATGGTCTGCCCAATGTGCCAAATTTCATCCAAATCCGATATTATACCCCAATACATAGATATCCCGATATTCCCACGGAATCGAAACGTATGCGGGTGAAACAGCAGGACGCAGTTAGTTCTAAATATATTTAAATAACAGTATAATTCCCAAGGAACGTCGTAATTAGATATATTTGTATCTTTAATCATTTTATTATTTGCCTAGTAATTATAGTAACGTTATTTGTGATCTCGAAAGAAATATGGCAAGTGGCCACGTTCGAAAATCAGCATCTGCATATCACAGAAATTATAAATGCGTTGCCATCCTAGAGAGAAAACTGAAATGTGTCATGACCTATAGCATCAGCTATCAATGATGTGGAGCAATGTTGGCTCAGTGATAGCGGCCCCGACTTACCGAGTTTTAGGTCGTGACCCAAGCAGACGCTTTACTTTGTGTAAATAATTTCATCACCACTGCTCTCAAAACGGTGAAGGAAAATCGTGAGGAAACTGGCAAAAAAGAATCGAAGACATGTAACATCTACCAATCCGCACTGGGCCCTAGTGGAAGATTACAGCACACTGCCTGAGGAAGCCGGTGTTCCAGCAGTGGTAACATTACAGGCTGATAATGCTAATACTGTCAATGATTGTTACAGGCCCCTGAAGCATTCAGTTTTGTGTTCCACCGGTCCCCTTATTTTAAAACGGAACACAGCGAAGCTGCTTGGTGACAAAAGAAGCTTTATCAGTGTAGTATTTTCCCTACTGTAACTGCTACTGTGTAGTTTTTCCCTTCTGCTAAGAATGAGGTCTTGGATTCAATTCCCGGGTCAAGCAAAGTGTTATTGGGCTTTTCCATCTAGTATTTCTCAGTAGCAGCGAGGAGCCTGGATTAGTGCCCGGTTGATGGCAATAGGCTCGCCCCCTAATAGAAATGGGACTTAAACATGAGTGTCTGCCTAAAGTACTAACCTAGTATAGTATTATCAGTAAATACTTAGAAACAACTTTCACCTATCATCTGGTCTCCTCCTACAAGAGCCATAATGTCTAAACTCTTCTGGTAGTACCATAGACATAGAGAATTGGACTGAGCGTTAAGCTACGGTCATATTAAAACAGACGTCGGGAAATTCTGTAGTTTTCACCAGTATTTGACAATAAGTCAAAGCCCGCCCCCAAAGATTTAAATCACTAGATTTGCCCTCACCGTACTCAGTCACAAGAAAAAGTGTCTATACTGAGAAGAGTAACCTCACACATGATTAAATAGCGTTTCAATAACAAACAAGTGCAGTCACTGCGTCATTGTGCGTTAGAGGTGTCAAAACGAAACAGAAAAACCGACATTCTTTTGACCCGGTAGTGCGAATCTAACGATTTAAATCTTTGCCGCTGTCATAATTTTCATGACAGCCAACACGGCGACCATTAAGTGCGGCCAAAAGTGACCACTCTCTAGAAAGAGACAAAGCAACTGTGCGGCCAATAGCTTTGTCTTTCTCGCACGTTTCGGTCTGTATTCACTGCACAACTGAATACCATTCTCTATTTCTAAGGCTAGTACTGACCTACTTCATAATTCAGGCTTAGACGAAGTCAGCACATACGCCTAAACAAACCATGGAACACATTTTCATTTAATTAAGTCGTTAAACGAATGCGATGGCCATTAACCGAGTATTAGGTACAGCCATAACAAGGACTTAATGTACTTCATATAAACTATACTTCGCTGTTTATTATGTGAATAGTAAGCTGGTATTGGGGTTCATGAGAGTTATTGGTCAAATAAATTAAATCTGTGTTGGTAGCGGAAAATTCATGGAAAATCTAGGTTTACTGTTTGTGTTTTCTTTGATTCAGACATTTATTTTTTTTGTCAGTAGGTGCGGTGAGGTATTCCAATAATACAGGCAAATAAGTACAAAGCGAAATGTGGCGAGTAAACAAACATGCCCGAGAACTAAAAGTTCAAAGACATGGAATTTCCACCATCCGATTGCGGCCCACTCCCTCCCACAGATGTGTTCAAACAGTGGGAACATTTTAGACTGTTTATGTATGTGTTATCTGTTGTTGTAAATACTACCAGGAAAGATAAAAGTTACATGTTGAAACCCATTCATTTCTATATCAGTATAATCTTTCTGTGTCAACCGTTCAAGCTTAAAATCATTATACAGGACGAATTTTTAGTCACCGTCCAATTTTTTTCTAGGATTTATGTATGATTCACTAATTCCATTTTTGAAAAAAAATCATATTAAATCATTTTCTCGAAAGAATTATCCGTACTGGTGGTACTCGTAAAAAAAACCTTTGTGATGTGATATTTCAATATTTTTGTATTGAGTGATACTAAAAGAAAAAACACGTATTCAATGATTTACGCCAAATTTGGACGGTGACTAAAAATTCAGCCCGTATACATAATAAAACACGAAAAAAAAACTACTTATATCCGTTATAAACTTTGAAACCATCCAACCGATGTGCCCCAAACCGGTTTCATTTGAAAGGCAATAATGCGAAGATGGTTTTAGGTTGGGTAGGTAGGAGGTAGGTAAGTATGTATGTGGGTAGGTAGGGTACGTAGGTAGGGTAGGTAGATGTGCCGTAGAGTAATTAGTGTAGTATTTAATAAAATAAACAACCGATTAACCCCTCAATTTTTTATTCTAATTTTCTCCAAAAATGAGAAGACATAATTAAATACAGACAGTTAAATACTTGTTAAAGTATCATTAGTCAAAAGTTCAGAGAGAAAAAGTTATAAAACACATTTTAATTTTACGTAATTCTGCGCTGAAGGGATTTCTGGTTGTCATTTATTTTCGTCAGCCAGTATATTATTTGTTGTCAGCTAGATATTTAAAATTATTTAATATGTTTTCCGTTTTGGTGAAATGCTGGAATTCTTATTTTTTAGACGTTTCCGGAGACTGTTCTCGTAAATCAAATCAACAGTCATTTATTCAAACTATGCTGAGAATCAGCAGTTTTTAAACGTCCAAATTACATAAGACAGTCTCTCAAAACACCCGCCCTTCGCCACTTCCTAGTGCTTTAGCTGGGAAGAAGAAGTGGCGCAATTAACTCCCCCAACAGTACAGTATAAAATGTTGGCGAAGATACCACCATGAGAATACCAATAAACTTAGTCTGGCCATAAATACTGTTACAATTAAAAATAAGAAAGATATTAAATTTGAATTTGGAATCTGTCATTTTTAGGGTTCCGTAACTAGGAACCCTTATAGTTTCGCCATGTCTGTCTGTCCGTCCGTCCGTCCGTCCGTCCTCGCTTAATCTCTGTGACGGTTAGCACTAGAAAGCTGAAATTTGGTACCAATATATATATCAATCACGCCGACAAAGTGGTAAAATAAAAATTGGAAAAAAATGTTTTATTAGGGTAGCCCCCCTATATGTAAAGTGGGAAGTGATTTTTTTTTTTAAATTTCAACCCTAACGTGTGATATATTGTTGGAAAGGTATTTAAAAATGAATAGGGGCTTACTAAAATCATTTTTGATAGTGTCAATAATTTCGGAAATAATCGCTCCAAAAGTAAAAAACAATGTGTCCCCCCCCCCTCTAACTTTTGAACCATAAGTTTAGAAAATATGAAAAAAATCTGAAAAGTAGAACTTTATAAGGACTTTCTAGGAAAATCATTTTGAACTTGATGGAAACAACAGTTTTTGTACAAAAATGACAAAAAGTTGTACAAAATAATTTCTGGACTAAGTTTGTAGTATAATCGTATATGCAAGCAGGAACACTTATTGTGACGGACGTGCCCGACACGCTCTTGGCCGGTTTTTTTATACGATTGTTCATTGAGTTTTCTAATTTTGGCGCCAATACATTGTACAATATTTTGCGATATTAAAATGGGGGAGTGCGAGTACTACGCCCCTGATCTTTCTGGAGAACATCACCATTAAGGTCACTAATAATATCACTCAGAAATTTTAACATAGTGCATGACAAAATAATATTATTCTAGTTACAGTGAAGACATAAGCCGTACGTAATGCCTGGCCTAGAGAGCATAGTCAATGAGTGCTATTAACTGGTCGAGAGAGTCCCCGTGGACGGCCGGCATAATGAATACAGGCAGCGTTGTTCGTGAGAGGGAGGGTGGCACAAGTCAGTTTAAATAAAATAATAATATTAAAAATATGAAGTATTTTTTTATTTTTTTTATGCGATTTCAGATTTAGGTTGGCGTGGCGTTGTTGATAAACATTCGTGAAATTATTACATTAATTATATTGAAAAACCGGCCATGTATACCGTAATTGGGATGAATTTATCCCAAAAAAAAACTTAACATTTTATTTGAAAAACATGTATCCCCCATAAATCGATATACGCCACGGTCAATTCTCAAACTGCAAGTGTAAGTTTGCAATCGCAAAAATATTTTTTATTGTGATTAAACAAATTAAGTAGGTACCTACTTAACATTTTTTGGACTTTTTCCTCTACTTATGCTGTGACCTTGCTTTATTTGTGAGTACCTATCAAAATAATATGTTGCATAAATGGCCGTATTTTTTATTACGGAAACTTGATTTTTTTTAAAGCTCCAAGTACGTAATTGATATGTATAAACAACTTGAAACCTCTACGCGTTCCTGAGAAAAAGGGTCTTGACAGACTGACAGACGGACAACGAAGTGATTCTATAATATATTTTCAACTTTATCACTTTAGTATAAAGTTCAAAGTTGATTGAGAAAATTTGACAGTTTCGGGTTGGCGTCTGTACGAAACCCTAAAAACAAGATGGCAGCGTTAGTTGAGATTGTGTCCACGCGCCAAAATATCCCTATACCCGTACCTATACCGTTGTAAATACGAGTATCATTGCTTGTTTGTTTGAGCACTCATCACATGAAAACTTGGGTTGATCCTACTGCATAGATCTAATCTTCAGCCAAACCTGAGCGACCACAACGCGAGACGCGGGACCGAAGCGAGAGCGCCATAATAAACACAAGCAGTGTCCGCCGCGCGGTTGACGCTCTCGAGTTGTGGTCGCTCAAGTTTTGCCGAAACTTATATAAACTTGTCTCTCATTTTGCAGTAAAAAAAAAAGCGATGGTATTATTCATACTATGGCCGCTTTCGCGCGATGACGCGATCTGTCGCGTGCTTGTAATTTTTTGTTCGGAATACCGGAAAGCGCCCTCTGTCGGCGCGACCACGCGTTCGGTTCACCGAACAGAAAGTTCGAACGATCGTGTATCCTCGACGATTGCTTTAAAATACGCGGGTCTCGCTATTTTGATACTAGTAAATGAAAGGCAAAAGGGATACCCAAGTAACTGTATCTTCCGAAAGGATCAAGGCAAAAGTGTCAGGGTAGTCCGCGAAATTCAAATTTTCTTACGTTTTTAGCAATTTGGAGGTCATTATCACAGGTTGTGTGTTGATCTTATGATTCGCGACCTGTGAGTGTTCTATTGCTGATTCAAATGATTATAGTTCTGTAAAGCCATATTTGTTACATATTGTAATATGAAATATGACATTCAAAATTTAAGGTAACATCTTCAACTCATCGCTATCAGACAGTATATGTAAGGATTAAAACACATTTATAAGTTACAAGTTACGTACTACTACCCAAAGTTGTTTTCCGCGCGGACGAAGTCGCGAACTTAGCGAGTTGATAAACTCATACTTATAAATCCTTGTGTAAAGGCGAATCTAATCGAAATGTTTATTAAATGTAAAATGAAGTTACTAATGCATTTCGTCACACAAAGTTTTCCAATCATAACTTAGGCGCGTGACTCGCGTTTATTTCGAATCGACTTCCAAAACGAGGAGGTTCTATGTTCCTCTGAGTTTTTTTTTAAATGTATTTCTTCGATATTTTCGTCAATTGTAGAACGATTTGAAAAAATATTTTTTCATTTGGTAGAAGAAACTTGCGCGGTGGTCTCATATAAGTAAATTTGATTAACTTTGTTAGGGTACTTTTTTGAGATATCTTTAATAATACGTATTTTTCCCAAATAGTCTATGTGGATGATGTTGTAATAACTTCCTGTCACTGTTATTTACATGTTTTATAGCAGGTATAGCTGGTGCAATCCACGACGTTCTAAAGTACAGCTTACAGTACAGTAATCGTGGAGTGGAGCGCGTCGTCGTGGATTGCACTATCTGTAATGGTATTCGAATATGTACGGGGTAGATACCACAACTAATAAAAATAAAATAAAATTAGCCTTTATTTCTTACTACTATTCGAGTTTAACATAAAATTAATCAGGTTTATAATATTATAGGTACATAAATGTTATGAAGTTAACTTTATCTCAGTGGCGTAGAAACCTTTCCACCCAGCTCTTTCCCACGCCTGTCGCATCCATAAGGGTCCACATCTCTCTTTGAAGATGTCTCTCCACCTTTTATTTGGTCTCCCCTTTTCCTGTCTCTTGGTATCCATTCCGTTAAACGTTTTGTTCATTTGTCATTGTTCATTCTACATATCTGTCCCGCCCAATGCCACTAGAGTAATCGTGTTCTTTTACTTACATTAATTATTTTAGTTTCTTTTCTGATGCTGGAGTTTTTAACCTTACCTGATAGTTTGAGACCAAGCATGCTTCTCTCGATTTTACGTTGGCAGATATCAATTTTTAATTAAAATAACAACCGACTTAAAATAAAATATACTTAACCTTTATAATACTGGTGTCTCATATTGGAGACAGATAACAATAAAATTCTATTGTGTCTGCTAATTGCGCGCGCGACAGATTAACTTTCATTTCAGAAGTCGGTGGCAAAAAACGAAAATTCAAAACCAAAAACACCGACTTCCTTTTAAATTAAAATTAAGTACCTATATTTATTTTTTTGTCGGTTGTTTTTTTTTTTTGTTACATATAAACAATAACAGCCGCACTGGTCGATCAAAAATTAAGCTACTCTTGCTGCGGTCGGATCGTGGATAGGTGACGATTAGTGAATAGTCCCGGGAAATCCCAGAACCGAAAGTACCGTGAAATCCCGGAAATTTGCATCGTTTTTGGAACCGGGATTTTCAAAACCAAATCCAGGTTCTATCGGTACTTTCGGGAAAATATAGATTTCGCGTCTAATTTTATTGCCTAAAGCCGTACCGCTTAAAGCGTAGCATACGCTTGCTACGAGTACCTAGTAGTATGTACAAGAGCACGAGTATTTTACAGGCACAGAGAACATGCTCCTTCAACATCGACAAACACCTACTGACACTATAGAAATAATACCAAAGAAAAAAGTGAAATTAACTGATTACTATGAATCTGACGCAAAACCTTCCATTTAACGTATGGTTTCCTGAATGTCAGCTATGGATGGATATCCTTTCCAAACATTCACATCGTATAAAGAGAAGCATTTCCTTAATTTAAAAGTCGGTTATCAAGTTTTTAAGATATTAATTATATAATTGGGATCTCCAACAGAGGATACAATAAAAAACATAAATCATTTCATAGATGTTTTGCTGGTTATTGAGTACGGCAGATGCACATAATGAAATCAAGTAACACTTCGTCGCACTGACATTATAAACCCTGAAGACGTCGTCAATGGAGGAGTAGTACCTACACATTATCTAAGCGATTCATTATCGTTTTCAAACGAAGTCGCGGGCATAGATAGTACCTACTAAATATGAATGATTTAGTGTCTATATTACAAGAAATAAAACGTTTTATTTGATTTCATTTCATTTAAATGTTTTTATTTTGTCCTGTGATTTCGTCTTTCTCTTACTTTCTCCGTTTTAACACTTTCAACTCTATCTTATAAAGGCTTACTTAAAGTACCGGGAAACCCGGTTTTTTAGCCAGATGGTCCCAAAAATCCCGGTTCTTTGAAACAGATCCGGTTCTGCATTCCCTAGTAACGATCCATTACATATCGACACTCCTCCGTGCCTCGGAAAGCACGTTAAACAGTTGGTCCCGGCTGTCATTCGTAGATCTTTGACAGTCGTTATGGGTAGATAGAAGCCCAAAAGTACCGACCAACTTGCAACCGGCTTGCCTGTATCACCTTAAACGAAGCATAAGACCTGCTACGATCCATAAGACGTATTCTCGGCGACAGCGACAGCAGCGGCGCGGAGAGCGGGAACAGTTCCATATGAACCTATGCATTTAAACGCGCCGCTCTCGCCGCCGCCCGCCCCGCTACCCGCTGCCGCAGCCAGAATACGTCTTATGGATCGTAGCAGGTGGCGTTCTGTAGTTTCTGCCTCCATGAAAAAAAGGCGTGTGTTTTTGTATGTACTATCCAAGAACTTCATATCCAAACAGTTTGAAAACAAAATCCCGTGAACACGATGACCACATCTGTTACCGCCCCGGTTCTATAGCGGCCGAGTACTTCAAGCAGAAATAGTCGTTACGGTGTATAGATAATATGAACTTCTTCGATGGTATGTATGTAAGTAAGAAAATATTCCGACAACCCCAAGTAACTTGGGACCAACACCCTAATTGCCTAATACACGACCAATCACAATCTGAATCATTTTGTAGGATATTGTTAATCCATTGCTTCATATGTTCTAAAAATTTGTCTGCTCAACAATGTAAATAACGCAATGAATGTGGTTGAACTGTCAAAATGAAACGGATTGTGATTGATTGTTACATACATACAAAAACTTATATGGGCTGAGGGCAGAAGAAGGTTGACTGCCTTTGTCTCTTGAGAAGCTCTTGAATTGAACCTTATAATGTCTCACGAAAGCAATGATATAAAACATGGTAGGACAAAACTGGTAAAAAGCAAAGCCAGGGAAGCAAATTACCTCAAACTCAACTTTAAATTGTCCGTATATTTAAATAAAAACTGTCAGTCTTTGACAGTTGTATGAAAGGGCTATAACTCGACCAATTAACGTAGGGGGTCAATTTACTGAGTGCTACAAGGATCGTTCGGCGCTCGAATGACACGGGGGCGCTGTTGGAAAACATTTGTGCAATTGTTTTGTGAAACGTATTGAAAAAACAAGATGGCGGCGTTTGTCTTCTTTGGCCCGCACCAAAAGATTCTTTAATTGCTTTATCTGGTAAAAAGTAGGTATATGTTTTCACATGTCATGTGTCTTTACGTCATAACGTCATTACGTCTACCTTCCTTTTCCCCTGTGGGGTATCTACATCGCCACGTGCAAACTACACATCACACTGACATCACGCAAAATCCTGCATCGCGCAAGCAGAGTTTACGGTGCGACTAAGATATATACAACGTCCCGACATCAATCGTCGGGCAGTTGCTCACCAGACACAACACCCGTCTAGTCGGAGATCCTCCCTTTTCTATAGAAGATGAGTGAACTTTACACCCTGTTCCTCATATCAACCCTAATTGGCAAACCCATAGGGACAAACAAAGCCCGTATTCCCATACGTCTAACCACAGAGTATCTCAGATGAGTGTAACAGCACATTTAAAACAAAATCCTTGAAAGGGCTGTTTTTAGGGCTTCCTATGTAAGCCGACTAAAGGCCGGGGTGAACTAACGAGGCAATGCCTTAATCCTTACAACTGAGGGGGAATAAATAAGGGTGTTTTACGTTCTTGTGTGTATTTAATGCGTTTATTGTGAAGGGAACGCAGAACAGATGGCCGTTGGGGCCGAAAGACTTAGACGTTGGAAGGCCTTCCATAAAATGGACCGATGACCTTGTGAAGGCCGCAGGAATTGGCGGTGGCGACCAGTCGAAGTGGCGGTGCTTGGGGAGGTCCAGCAGAGGACTTTCGGCTGAAATAATGATGATTATGAACAGGGTGAAAGTTTTTCAATCACGCAGAGAAAACAGAAGGTGGGCAGCATTTATTTCAATTAAACCATTTAGGTACAGGCACTTTTGAATTGTCAAAAAGTGGGTCACTCAGAAATAGGAAGCTAGTTGCCCATTCCAAAGCGTAGTAGGTACCTATGGAGAAGAACGGGCAAGAAACTCCATGGACACTCTTTGAAATAAAAACTTTTGATACAAAATATTGGTTACATCATTCAGGTTGGAATTATGCATGTGAGAACAATAATTTAGAAAGACGTGCACGTTCGTAAAAGCGTCCGTAATAAAAAGAAAAAAACATACAACAACATTTTTAAATAAACCTCGACAGCCAAGAGATGACCAGTCCCAACTGACGGCGCCCGTTTACGAACATGACGCGTGGATCAGCACCATTCAGCTCATCTATTTTGAAGGGAGCTAAATAATCCAACACAAATATTACGTGTGATGTTCGGGTAGGTACTGAATCTATTGCTAAAAATATCGATTTTATCGATTATATCGATTTGATATGGACATAAGAGTGGAGGTCCATTGGTAACAGTCGAGACTTACGCCTTGTGGGTCGTATGTTCGAACCCTGACAGGCGCTAAACTTTTTGTAAATTATTACATCACCACTGATCTCAAAACGGTGACGGAAAACATCGTGAGCAAACCCGCTTGCTCTAGATCTAAAAGTTCAAAGGCATGTGATGATGTGACATCTACCAACCCGTACTGGGCCCGCGTAGAGAGAAGGACTGTGTCCCAGCAGTGCAGCAGTGGAAACATGGCTTGTGGTGTCTGGGTTAGGTATGTACAATAAAACACTGTTTCCAATATTACTGTGTTAGGCGTGCTATCGCTCGGAGGCTATACGCGGGGATCGTGCGGTCCATGGCCCTGTACGGGGCACCGGTGTGGGCGCATTCGTTGAGGCGGCGGCCTGCCCGCCGGTTGAACGCGTCCCAGAGGGTCATGGCCACCCGGCTGGTCCGGGGATACCGCACTGTCTCCGGTGAGGCGGCGAGCCTCCTTGCCGGATTGCCGCCATGGGATCTGGAGGCAAAAGTCCTCGCGCATATTTGGGAGTGGCGCGGGGAGGCGAAACGCCGGGGCTTGACTCCGATGCCGCGAGAAATCGCGGCACAGCGGACAGAGCTCCGACGGGATCTCATGGCGTCATGGAGAGTGCGATTGTCGCAACCCAGTGCTGGGCACGCCACTATTGCGGCGATAAGTCCCCTCTTTGAGGAGTGGCTGGAGAGGCGCCACGGCGTCCTCACCTTCCGCCTGACGCAGGTCCTCACCGGACACGGCTGTTTCGGGAGGTACCTGTTTCGGATAAGGCGGGAGGAAACGCCCGGGTGTCATCACTGCGTGGATCGCCCGGAGGACACGGTGGAGCATACGGTGGAGGTATGCCCGGCTTGGGCAGAGCACCGCCGTGTCCTCGTGGAGGCGATCGGTGGCGGGGATCTCTCGCGTCCGGCCCTGGTCCAGGCCATGGTACGGATTGCACAGGCAAGAGAAGGAACACGGGTGGGCTTTAGTCAGTAAGAATCTGACACGCCCTCCCGCTCCACCCAGAGCGGGAGACGTTATTTGATGATTTCCCACACCAAAAAATAAAAAAAAATAAGGCGTGCTATCGCTAAGACCGCTTGCTGAAGACTGCGAGCGCGGCGCATCGCCCCGCACTCCCTCTACAAAGCAACCCCCACCATAGCCCGCATAACTTATTTATTAGACGTCACCACAAGGCTCATTGGTCCTATGGTCGCAAGCGCTATTGCTGAGCATAGGGTCCTGGGTTCGATTCCCGGGTCAGGCAAACTGTTATTGGGTTTTTCTATCTAGAATTTCTAAGTAGAAGCCTGGAGTCTGGACTTTAGCCCGGTTGATGGCAATAGGCTCGTCCCCAAACTAGCGAAAGAATGGGTGCACTATAGGTAGACTTCTGCCTACCTCTCGGGGAATACAGGCATGTTCTATGTAGGTTTGACATTTTGTGATTTACCTAGTAGGGGTCTACGTTTCATTATTTTTTACTGGTTTTGTAGTATCATAGAACTCCCCGCTTCGTTTTTCAAACAGGAATTCAACCCATTTTCCTTCGACAACTACCTATATTTTGAAATGAGCAATTCTCAATTTGTAGCTGGTAAACACATAATTACTTCACATTATTTATTAGCGACACAATCTAAAACATTCATATTTTGTGTCGAGACTTCGGCCGTTGTGGCTCAGTGGAAAGGCATAATTTTAGTAAACTTGTTTCGTTGTATCTTAGATTGCTCCTTTAATTAATATTGCATCCCCCGGTGGTTGTAATTTTAATAATAAGTTCGTCGCACTCATTTCAAAAGCGACGTGCCAAAGTTAAATCATTAATATATTTTTTGTAAATGTTGACGTTCTTATGTGCCTTTTTTGTGCCTAGTTGAAATAAATTATTTGACTTTGACTTTGACATAATTCTAACCGACTGATGAAAACTTTACAAAAACTTTCTAAACCGTAGGAAATCCGAAGAAAGCTACCATCAACACCCCTTATAAAGGAACGCTTTGAAAGTCCCTAAGAGGGTTGTAAGGGGTTGAAAATCTGTTCTGTTCTGAAAGTCGGGGTCACAAATAGATATAGATAATGTTTGATATTTAAACCCTTCACGTGTCTACGATAAGGGGTGCAAATTGATGGCGGCTGTGGGTCCCGAGAACGACGACGTGGCGAAGACAGCGATTAGCGATAGAAGTAATAAAGAGAGTAAAACTGTTTGCTGTTGTTTAAAGATTTTGTAACAGAATCTAAGTAGATACTCTCAACTGTGAGTATTTATATACCTATAGTATGTATGTTTATATAATTAACCTCTATGTATTTATTTAAGTATATGTTAATTTATTACGTTATACGTGTAGGTTTATTTCAATATTTTAGTTTAAGACTTCGCATATTTATCAATTTTTTCTCTTCTTGTTCTCACACACTATTGTCTACATTTCTTTCTCATTTCTCCTGTCGCAGGTCTGCTGGAAGAAATTTCAGCAGTACCTTTGTACTCATAATTATGATTATGTCTTATCTGTATCTATTTTTATGTGTGTATATAAATAATAAAATAAATAAATACTGTACACTAAATAAAGTTGACTTTGGAAAGAGAGATTTAATGACCGTGACAGCAGCGCTGTATGTCATAATATTATCATGTGTCAGCGCCGCAGTACTTCCCCCGTCACCCGCGTCTACCACGGGACTGTCACCAACGAAAAAGTCGGCCTGTAATCGCAAAAACAATGTCTAGTTAATTAAAGCCCTTCTTCTTCATCTTCTTCTTCTTCTTCTTATCGTGTGGTTAGTGACTAACCTGGTGTCAGAGTTTTAAAGCCGCCCATGGGCCTCTGACTTGGCTTCACATGCCGTCGAGAAATAACTCTCAGGCATGCCGGTTTCCTCACGATGTTTTCCTTCACCGTTTTTTTGAGCAAGTGATAATTATTCAGTACGCACATGAATCCGAAAAGTCAGAGGTGCGTGCCTTGGGTTCGAACTCGAGACCTACGACTTGTCAGTCTGACGGTCACACCACTAGGCTATCACTGAAAAATAAAGCCCTGACAAGAGGCAAACAGTAAAAGTAGGCTTGACTTAAGCAGAACATTTCCAAATCTATCTCAGTTGTGGTAGCGGCAAAAATATAATATGTTAATCTTGAACATATTTCTCAGAACTTGGGTGTTACCAAAACACGTCTTGAAAACAAGTCCCATGCAAAATAACGGTAAACTAACCTTTTACCTTGAGTTCCAATCCAATATATCTGTCGTACGTTGGTATTTTAATTATTAACAAGAATGCGTTATTTAAATGCAAAACTTGGTTGTTTATTTATTTATTTATATAGTATACTTTATTGGACACCAGAAAATAGATAGCAAAAAAAATATTTAGGTAACACTACAAAACATATAATGGGCGGCCATAACGCTTTCTGCGATCTCTTCCAGGCAACCTTGGAATGGACAGTGATTTGATCACTCAACAAATTTTTGAGTATACAGATAATCGCTTCATATTTTGCAATAAATTGCAAGCGTTGTGTCATCACGCTTCTCTTTCTTTTCTATACAGACCAACAATGACCGCGGTCTAGCTATTGTCAGCATCTTAAAGACCGCCAGTAAATCTGTCAAAAATACTTTGACAGATTGAGACTGCCCCTCTGATAATGTCTGCTATAATAGAAAAACAGTGTAATAATAAATTAAACAAAACCAATTTCCCTCTCAATATTCTCTAAGGATTGAACAGTGTTAGTGAGCAGCGCATCCTTTGTTGAGAGCACTCGGCAAATTGAGATGAATTAATAACAGATTTTAATTAAAAAGTTTACAAGAACTTTACAAGCTGTTGTGTTTTCTAATATTGAATGAACTATCCGATCGTTCTTCCTAATGTTGTTTGAGTTTTAAAGGGATGAAAGATGACTTAAACCCATCTCAACCCGTTCCGGATAAGGCGGGAGGAAACACCCGGGTGTCACCGTTGTGTGGATCGCCCGGAGGACACGGTGGAGCATACGGTGGAGGTCTTGGGCCGGGCACCGCCGTGTTCTTGTGGAGGCGATCGGCGGCGGTGATCTCTCGCGTTTGCCCTGGTCCAGGCCATGGTACGGAGTGAAGGAAAGCGGAAGCGGAAGGGGAGCGGAGGGCATGGAAAGCCGTCACGAAGGAGGAAGCAGAACCCGTGACGGAGAAGTATATTTCGCGCCCTCACGCCCCTAGCCGCCTAAGGAGACGCCCTGGGCGTCGGGAATACCAAGCCGATTCCCCGCCACCGTAGGCGCGGGCCTACGGACGGTGAGCAATGGGTAGTTCACCGTCTAATAAGGACCAGGCCCAGGTCGACGGCGCGTTGTGTTCCACGCGCGCCTCAAAGAGATGTCACCAGTTATGTTTAAGTCCCATACAGTAATAATAGAGGACGAGCCAAATCATGGCTTCTTGCAGCTGAGAATTTCCTAAAGAAAAAACCCAGTAACACTTTGCCAGTCGGGAATCGAATCTAGAACCCCATGCTCAGTCACGTTTGTAATCACTTAAACCAATAAGGCAGTTTTTAAACTACATTATATCAGCGATATTCCTTAAAAACAAAACACGCTTATTTGTGGTAAACATGACAAAGAGAAAGAACAAAAACATAAAAATAAAAATCCACGCAAAACGGTCATCGCTCAGCATAATGCTGCGACCCTATGCGAGACAGAGCCCCAGCGCTGTTTTTCAGCGACAGCCGGCGTTGACGTGATGACGTCAACTGGTGCAGCATAAATATAGTAAAATAACAAAATTTTAAAAAAAATAACTCAACGACGCCTACTCCTCCGTCGGCTTCTTATACGATTGGTGGATTGTTACAATTTAGTTCTAAATAAACAAAGCAGCTAGTAAGCTTTGATAATTTACTGATAACAAAGATATCTTTGTTATATCGCATATTACCCTTTATATTTTTATTTGACTGCCTCGTAGGTCTAGTGGTCGCAAGCGCTACTGCTAAGCATGAGGTCTTGGGTTCGATTCCCGGGTCGGGCAAAGTGTTATTTGGTTTTCTATCTGAAATTTCTCAGTAGCACCCCGGAATCTGGATTTGTGCCCGGTTGATGGCAATAGGTTCGCCCCCTATTACATGGGACTTAAACATAACTGGCGAAATGTGGGTGCACCTGCTACAGGTGTACCTTACACCTCTGCCCTCTGCCCAACCCTTCGAGGAAATAAGGCGTGATGTTTTGTTATTTTTATTTTCATTTTGTGACATTTGATTATATACCTAAACATTTTTGTATGCCTTCTGGAGGGACGTAGTATTTGCTGAAATTTATTTGTAAAACATTTCTGTACTTATCATTGTTTACCCTATATTCACAAAATTAATAAATTAAAAATGAATTGAATTTAATTGAATCGAAGAATTGACCAGACGTGGCAATTACCGATTTTTAACAACGTTTGAATTTTGATCAGTGTTCATTCTATTTAAAATTGATCTAATTTACCGTAATATAGGTAGTCAATCTGCCCAGCCTTTTTCCAACTATGTTGAGGTCGACTTCCAATCTAACTGGATGCGGTTGAATACCAGTATTTTTCACATGGAGCGATTGCATACCTGACTTCCTCAACCATTTATTAAGATTAGATAGCTACAGATTGCAGGGAATCGAGAGAAAAGATGTTACGCATTTAAAAAAATCGTCAAAAACGAAAAGACAAAAGTAATTTTTTCAAACAAACTAAATAGTTGTGACGAGCCGACCATGGGTTCTGCCAATCTTTGACTAGCTATAGTGACTAAACTATTGGATATAATTGGTTGAATTTTTGTTTGCAGTCTGGAAAGTTCTTAGATACACGAATTTAACTATTATTGTCGTTTCCACATTATTTTATACCACACTTTATATAGTAACTATAGATTAGATAGCTACAGATTGCAGGGAATCGAGAGAAAAGATGTTACGCATTTAAAAAAATCGTCAAAAACGAAATGACAAAAGTAATTTTTTCAAACAAACTAAGTAGTTGTCACGAGCCGACCATGGGTTCTGCCAATCTTTGACTAGCTATAGTGACTAAACTATTGGATATAATTGGTTGAATTTTTTATGCAGTCTGGAAAGTTATTAGATACAAGAATTTAACTTATTGTCGTTTCCAAATTATTTTATACCACACTTTATATAGTAACTATAGAAGGACAGTTCTACCATCCTATATCCTTCAAGTAAGAGCATTGTCAGTCAGTCACTAATGAAAAGAGTTTTCACTGAGAATGAACAAGCGTATATCGTTTGAAAATCCAAACGAAGCCATTTTCCTTGTGTGAACCTAAAATAAAATGAATTTTCTTTGTAGGGTTTTCATTTTTATTGTGGGTAAGGGATCGTTCCATTGTGAAAGACTTCTAAGCTATAGGTATTTTTACTCGCAATTTAGCACGAAATCCACCCCGCAACAATTTATTCTGAGAACAGGGGTTGGAGCCTACCCTACAAGTAATAAAAAGCGTCTTTTTTTTCGAAGATGTTAGCACACAACTAATTACAATCAAAAATGTAAAATGTTAGTCTTTCCGCCAGTTGCAGAAACGAACTTTAACTTTTAAAGCTGTCATTAAATACTAATCTTATCTTCCATTAACTTGTCATGTCGCAGAAAGCAACATAGACTCGATTTTAATGATTCAATAATTATTTAATAAATTAATGAAATCATAAGCGTTAACGATCCATTACGTAATGGGGGGACACATAAAATAGGTACCAAAAAACTATAAATATCATATTATTAAAGAAATTAACTACCTCCACCGTCTGTCTGAACGCAATAGGTAAACTCAAAAACTACCGATCAGTTCGTAATCTGTTAAATGCATAATGGTCGATCATTGGTTGATCATTGTATTCCACAAACTCGATACTCGTAACGAATTAAAAGAAATGACTGTACAATGACGCTCTCATGGTAGGTCACTGATCAAAGGAACTGTCAACATTTTAGCAGATTACCACCTAAGTCAGTCATTCATTTTTCATTATGTACGAGATTAACAATAGATGCCATTTCTTCCAATGGAGTGTCAGTGGCTGCCCATTGGAAAGTCATAATGACGCCAATATGTTAGTAGATTACCAACTTGTCAAAATCAACAATTATGAAATCAATGATAGACCATTCTGACACTATTGTATTAGCAGACTTGAGGCCCTGATTTTCTTACTGTTTTCGACCAATGGACGGAACGACTCTTGAGGAACGTTTCGGTGTTAACTGACTGAAATATGATGATGTAAAATACTCCAAGTAGAATGAACATCATCATCATCTGCCTAGCCTTTTCCCAACTACGTTGGGGTCAGCTTCTAGTCTAACCGGATGCAGCTGAATACCAGTATTTTATATGGAGCGATTGCCTATCTGACCTCCACAACCCAGTAATTGGGTGATACGATACCCCTTGGTAAGACTGGTTGTCAGACTTTCGGGGTTCTGACGACCCGTAATGACTGTCAAAGATCCACGAATCACAGCCGGGACCAACGGCTTAACGTGCTTTCCGAGGCACGGAGGATTCTCGGTACGTAAAGATGGTCACGCATCCACAGACCAACCCCGGCAAGCGTAGCTTAACCTGACGGATCGACCCCGTGCGGCAGTTATTACTTAGCCACGAGCGCCTCCGAAGTAGAATGAACATCAGTTACATTTTAAATAACCCACACCCAACAGGCTGATACAACACTACGACAGAAAAAAGTAATGTACGAGTAGCTAAGCATAATATATATATGACATAATATTAAGCTCTGTAATCCGTGCGAAGCCAGGGTGGTTTGCTAGTATTTAAATAAAAACCGAATAACGTGAAACATCTTCGTGTATTAGTTACGGCCTCACCCTGAAACGGGAGCGCACTAATGAGACTGTACGGGAGCGGCCGCCATGATGGAGATCTATGGAGCACGTCAACTGAATTAGGATAGCCTAGAATTTGTTGGAAGACCTTGAGCGCTTTAAGCGATGAATTACCTGCGAGTTTTGGGTATTTTCTTCTCTATTTTTAACCGACTTCAAGAAAGGAGGATAGGATAGAAAAGTTAAATATATTTATAAATAAACTTAAAAAAATACTGATAAACAAATGCTATTACTCCTTAGATGAATATTTAAATGATAAAAATAAATAATAAAAATCACGCAATTTATGGGTATGTTCAATATATATTAATGATACAATCATTATTAATAAATAATATAAAATAGTAATAATTAATACATAATATAACTAAAATAATAACCATATTAAATAGCAATAATAATAATTCAAATAAAAACAATTTATACAAATGAATAAACAGAATTATAATACATAAATGTACAGGTATACCTATAAAAATATAATATACCTATAAGCGAAATATTTAGTATCTTGTTCGCGATCTCGTGACTGATTATAATAATATTATTATGTAAGTTAAAACTTATTCCCAAAAAAACAACTAAATTATCTCGAAAAACAGGACTTCCTCTCTCCTACCCTTTTGCTGTGCCCTACAGGGTCCATAATGATCTAAATTATATATTTACCACCTAAGTACACATTATGGTAAAGCAATAAAGAATTGAGTATTGATATAATAGAATGTATATTCATTGATATCTTCATCAAAATTGTAGACTGATTTTGAAAATTATTTTTTCGTTTGGTGGAAGAAGCCAGCGCGATTATCCCATAATGAACTTTATTAAGTTAGCGTTGGTAGTTTTTGAGTTACCTATAGCGTATTTAATCCAGTTTGTGTATGTTGATTATTTTATAATGTTATTGATCAATGTGGTGGCAAAAAACGAAAATTTAAAAACAAAAAACTTTTTTTTTAAGTTTTTCCGATAGATTTTCATAGAATACAGGGTGGAAGGGACATCGACGCGAAAACTGATACCGTGGATTCAAAAAAAAACCGCTGTTTCATAGAAAAGTTCAATACCTACGCGGTCAAAATATATGGAACAGCAGATTTTTTTTAAAATAACCGACGAAAAATTTCAACGGAGGGGGTTCAGAATGATCTACTGAATCCATGGTATCAGTTTTCGCGTCGATGTCCCTTCCACCCTGTTTATGATACTTATTTAGTAAATGCCTATACAATATTATATATGTAGAGTATTGTAGAGAAACCTGAGCGTGGTGCTGTGGCGCCATCTATCGAGCCTGTGGGCAACTTTATAATCAATGATAGATCCATAGAGGAAAGTAAATAGATCCCAATACTTTTATTGCTAATTATTTGCATAGAGACATACTAAATCTAAATAATTTATGACGGGTTTTTTACAAACAAAAAGTAATAAATTAACCAAACTATTGTTTAGTTAAATAGCAAAGCAAAGTAATTCTGAACCAATAAACAGGATTTTTACCAGTGTTATCATTCCGGATCAGATCATCGGATCTGCTGTGTATAGTTACTTTACTGGGGACAGGGACACCCGACACACTCAAATATTACAATATAATGTAGTAATGCATATAAGTAACTCAGGTGGGCGTGGTGAGTGGCCTAGTTTTAGCAGGAACTTTTGATGGCACAACACCGAATAATTCAATAGTCTATATATAGGCGCTGACCAGTAATCCAGTCAGCTCCCGTTCAAGAAAAAGCTTATTTCTTTAACAGAAAAAGTCAAAAAACGTACCTAAATTATGGCGCGCTGGAGTACTTATACACCGCTCGGTAACGAAACCATAACGACTGCTAATTTTTCCACTAACGCCATCTATCGAGCTTGTGGGCAACTCTATTATTGGTAGACCCAATATCCCTTTTTAGGGTTCCGTATTAAACAAGGGGACCTCCCCTATAGTTTCGCCATGTCCGTCTGTCTGTCTGTCTGTCCGTCTGTCCGCAGCTTAGCTCAGAGACGTTTAGTACTAGAAAGCTGTAATTTGGCATGGGTATATACAATTTACATATTAATCACATCGACAAAGTGATAAAATAAAATCAAGAAAAAAAAAAAAAAATGAGGGGTGCGGTACTGCGCAGCGAGTAGCTAACTTCCGAGCCGCCATTATGTTTGAATCGAACTATATGTTAAAAGGAAAACATCGACGAACTTAAATTTGCAGTTTGAAAAACATGGGAGAACCCTTACATTCCGGATGGGATAACATGTTTTTCAACATTGTAATGTTAAGTTTGTCATTGGGATAAATTCATCCCAACTACGGAACCCTTCAATGTGCGAGACACGCACCTGGCCGGTTTTAACTGTTCCCAAATTACGATGATTATTTTATTTTACCTTTTGTTTTACTTACTTCCTTGACATAATCTTTTCATTATTTGACATTAAAAACCTACAATATTCTATTTTTTTTAATTAAATTAGATTGGTAACAGCATGCTGTAAAGGCAACCATGTCATTTGGTTTAAATAGGTCTTTATTTTTATTAAGTATTTTATTTATCTTTTTTATAGATTATTTTCTATTAGATTTTGTGAATGTGAGAACGTGGGAGGCGCTAAGGGAGCCCGCGAAATTCTAAATTTATTTCGTGTTTGCAATTTCCAGGTCAATGTCAGGTTTTATGTTGATTAGAATATGATTCGAGACTATAACAAATATGGCTTAACAGAATTATAATCATTAGAATCAGTGTTGGATCATTAAGTTCCCTACAAAATGGTTGAGCTAAATGATGCTGATCCATGCGTCATGTTTAGAAATCGGATATTCGGATGCATATTTACCTAAAGTTGAGGGGGGATTCCGGGTTCGACAGATTTAGAGTTTTGATTATAGAATTGATTGTATATTTACTTACGTTCTGGTGTTGGCTATTATGGAATGCACTTTTGTATCGATCGCAAAAATCTCGTGATTCCGGAATTGATATTTTTTTTACTTTTTGACTATAAAAATGCTAGCTACTGTTGTAAAGTAGGTTGCCAAATTCGCACAGCACACAGTGAAAAACAACTTGGTGCCTTGAGTTTCATTAAAAAATGTTTACAGTAGGTATATAATTTTTTATGTTAACACCGCAAAAGTAACCTTCACAAGAGGGCTGATAAGTCGTTTCCATACCATGTATCCGATTAGTTTTGCATTCCCGGATTTTATTGAATTCCGGGATTTAAGATAAGACTAAAAAAATTAAGAAGCCACTTCCATCATTTCTTAGCCAAAAATTAACTTTAGGTAAATATCCATCCGAATATCCGTTTCTCTAGTCATGTTCGTGAACGGGCGGCGTCAGTGGGGACTGGTATGCTTAGCTGCCATGGCTTATTTTATTTTTTTAATTATTTTTGTTTTAATATTTTTATTACGGACGCTTTTAACGTGCACGTTTTTCTACATTGTTCTCACATGTATAATTTCAACATGAATGATGTAACCAATATTTTGTAACAATATTCTGATTTAAAAGAGTGTCCATGGAGTTTCTTGACCGTTCTTCTCCATAGGAACCTACTACGCTTTGGACCCCTTAACAATTCAAAAGTACCTGTAATTGGCTTATTTGGAATAAAAGATTTGAGTTTGAGTTTGAATCACCAAGTCCTCAAATGTCATGATTTCATGAAATAGTCATACAATAGGATTACATGTACTTGAGAGTTGTATTGATGATTTGTATGGTTTTAATTCTATAAATAAAGATTTGATACGGTCGCGAATCATATATAGATCAACATACAACCTGATATAGATAGTGCAATCCACGACGACGCGCCCCACTCCGCTCCTCGTACTAAAGTACAGCTTACAGTACAGTAATCGCGGAGTGGGGCGCGTCGTCGTGGATTGCACTATCTGTACAGGGCCTCAAGTCTGCTATTACAATAGTGTTAGAATGGTCTATCATTGATTTCATAATAATTGTTGATATTGACATATTGGCGTCATTATGAATTTCCAATGGTCAGCCACTGACACTCCATTGAAAGAAATGGCATCTATTGTTAATCTCGTACATAATGAAAAATGAATGACTGACTTAGGCGGTAATCTGCTAAAATGTTGACAGTTCCTTTGATCAGTGACCTACCAGGAGAACGTCATTGTGCAGTCATTTCTTTTAATTCGTTACGAGTATCGTGTTTGTGGAATACAATGGTCAACCAATGATCGACCATTATGAATTTAGCAGATTACGAACTTTTAGCAAAATGACAATGGGATCGTGTTGGAATGAGGTATTTATAAAAATAGCAGACTTGGGCCCAAGGTCTGCACCAACCAACACCGTAATCGTGAAAAAAAATCGTCTGTTCCATACAAAACTTCAATACTTACTCGAACCTAATCCATGGGATGGCTTATTTTTTTGCGCAATTACGCAATTGGTTCCATGGAGAAAGTTGTCCAGTTTGATGGTCTCGGTCCTTATAATGAAGTATTATTGCCATCATGATTCCGTTGCGAAAAAAGGATGATGCTATAGGTCATGTTTTATTTAGGTTTGTAATTAGTGTAAACAATTGTTGGTAGACCTAATAAATAAAATAAAATAAAAATGTATAGCTCCGTCTCTCTCTGACACTGGAAAAATGATGTCATTCACACGATCACATCCTTAAATATGACACACGTTTCTGTAATAAGCTGTATACACGTAGAAGTTGTCTTAACTTAATATTATAAAATGCGAAAGTAAGTCTGTTTGTTACGCTTTCACGCTAAAACGGCTGACCGAATATGGTTGAAATTTGGCACATGGGTAGAACATGACCTAGGTTAGGACATAGGATAGTTTTTATTCCGGTAGTACGTTCCCGTGGGAGAATAGGCGGGCAAAGGCTAGTTATCTATAATTATAATAACATTGAACAACACAAACGAAACATTGAGCACGAACGATATATTTTATTTAAAATATATCGTTTTAATCCATCTTTTAACCTCAAACGTTCACCTCTTGCCCTAACATAAAAAAACAAAAGCATGCACCACAAGCTATAACACCACAAGATATAAATAAATTATGGCAGACGGGTAACTTTGAAAATCACGGCCTCAGACAGTCTGAGAACTTTGGCAACATCACGTCTAAGGCTGCTTTTCCACCAGAGTAGTGCTATGCAGCTGCGAAGATGTCAAAATTCAAAAGTCATTTATTCAAACTAGGCTGAGAATCAGCACTTTTCGAACGTCAAAATTACATAAGACAGTCCCCCAAAACGCCCACCCTTCACCACTTCCTAGTGCTTTAGCTGGGAAGAAGAAGTGGCGCAACAAACTCCGCAGCAGCACAGCTGTCTTTTCAGTTAGAAAAAGTTGATTCTATATAATAGTATGCAAGATAATTTACATTACGCAACACAAAACATAATTTAAATGATAAATTAATAGCCATATGACAGCTAGCACACGTCAATATACCAACCAAAAACATCGAGAACTACACTTATGATGTGAAACTATGTGACCATTTCCACTGATGCTATTAGCTGTGCGAGGAAGATGCGCAGCTCGAGCTGTGCGATGCATCGACACTAGGGAAGGCACGGGGAGAGGCTGCGCGGTGAGGGGAGAGATCGCGTATCCATAGCTCCCATCCATAGCACGCATCAAAACATATATTAAACATAGATTAGTTGAACCCGTTTCCACACATTGCTATGCTATGTGGACCAATGAATATGATTGGTGGATATCAAACGCATCCACAGCAACGAGGTACAGCACATCTCTGGTGGAAAAGCACCCTAAGGCACCTGTCCCACCGCCGCGAATAGAACAAGCAACTAAAAACGAGATGGCGAGCAACGAGCAGCGAGTGTGCAACGGCGATGAGCGTTTACTTGCTAGTATAAGTATGTACCAAACGGCTCTAAGTCATTGTTCTGCCCACCAAGCGAGCGTAGCTGAGCGAGTGCTCTCTTTGATAGCTCTTGTCGCTGCGAAAAATGTGAACAGTCAGCGATCAAGTATTAATATATGTATCTCAATATAAATCTAAATCAAAAGTAATTTATTCAAACTAGGCTGAGAATAATTCAACACTGCGTGGATCGCCCGGAGGACACGGTGGATCATACGGTGGAGGTTTGCCCGGCTTGAGCAGAGCATCGCCGTGTCCTCGTGGAGGCGATCGGTGGCGGGGATCTCTCGCGTCCGGCCCTGGTCCAGGCCATGGTACGGAGCGAAGGGCGTGGGAGGCCGTCACCTTCTGCGAAGCAGTAATGCTCGCGAAGGAGGAGGCGGGACGCGTGAGGGAGAGGCAAAATTCTCGCCCTCACGCCCCTAGCCGCCGCAGGAGCCCTGGGCGTCGGGAATCTATAGCCGAATCCCGGCCACCGTAGGCGCGGGCTTACGGACGGTGAGCAATGGGTAGCTCGCCCTCCGATAAGGACCAGGCCCGGGTCGACGGCGGGATGTCAGCAGAACTAAAGGGGTCCGATAGGACCGATGCCTGCCGGGGTTGCGGGAAAATCCGAAAAGGATACCGTGGCCCCTGGCAACGTACAGGCAATTGAAGGAACACGGGTGGGTTTTAGTCAGTAAGAGTCTGACACGCCCTCCCGCTCCACCTAGAGCGCGAGAAGTTATTTGATTCCCACTGAGATTCACAAAAAGACAGTCCCCCAAAACGCCCACCCTTCACCACATCCATATTGCTTTAGCTGGTAAGAAGAAGTGGCGCAACAAACTCCCAAGTACCTACTCTCTGATAGCTCTTGTCGCTGCGACAAACGAGTACTCGCCAGCGCGGCGGTGTAAACAGTTAGCGATCATTATGTATCTCTTTTACTTATGCGGGACCTTGCAGTTTTTTGTACGTTTCTTGAGCGAGTAAATCGTTGAAAGCGAGTTAATTCCTCGTCGGGGCGGTGGGACAGGTGCCTAAAACGACTGGAAATCACAAGCGCACAAAGTTTAAGACTATTGAATTATTAAATAGCTAAACTGCAGTATGGAAGTTGAGCGCCATTTGCTTTTTAATTGCTCGGTATGAATAATGTTTGGGAATCGATGTTTTGATTCTATGGTCATGCAGGTATTGTCGGGATTTTTCGTGGGTAAATACCAACAGCCGCACGGGTCGATTTTCAAGATTTAGCAACGCTTGCGAAGGTCGGTCCGAGTCCCCGCGGTACCTTCGTTGGTCCCGGCTGTCATTCGTAGATCTTTGACAGTCGTTACGGGTAGTCAAAGTTCAAAAGTCTGACAACTAGTATTACCAGGGGTAACGTGTTAAGCAGTGACTGAGTTGTGGATGTCAGATAGGCTGTCGCTCCATGTAAAATACTAGTATTCAGCTGCATACGGTTAGACTGGAAGCCGACCTAAATTTAGTTGGGAAAAGGTTAAGCAGTCTATAATAACGTGTACTTTGTGTAGGTAAAGGTATGTATGTGTAGTGTTAATAAAACAACATAACATTACGCCTGTATTCCCTGAAGGGTTAGGCAGAAGTGTACGTATAGTACACCCACATTTCGCCAGTTATGTTTAAATCCCATACTAGACAGAAAAACCCCATTACACTATGCCCGTCTCGGGAATCGAACCCAGGACCTCATGCTCAGCAGTAGCGCTTGCGACCACTAGACCAACGAGGCAGTCGTGTAGTGTTATTGTGTTTGTATATATATGCGTATGTGGATGTGCTAAAAACTTTATTGTTAAGAGGGAACAGGACCTGCGGTTCTCCATACAAATGTATTCCCCCATTTTCTTCCTGATTATTGCATCTAGAGCAATTTTTTTTTTTTCGTGAAATCAAGGTCTGCTGTAGACACGTCCCTGTTATTTCCTTATTTTCAGCAACTTATTGGTAAAGAAAATATGACCCTCCAAAAATTACAAAAATCATTTTTACTGCGATTATAGGACTAACAGACAAATTACAAAAGTTTTTAACATAAAAGAAAATTATAGGAACCTAGGAACATATTTTTTCTTAAAATTTGTTTGAAAAAAATAATTGTATTGACTCAGTTTTCGATGAGAAAAAAGGAGAATACGAAACGTCGATCTCGTCAATTTTTTTTTAGATCTAGATTCAATCAGTCTGAGCTACAGCTGTCCCTATCGCACTCTACGGAGGCAGATTTGAGATAAGACGACCGCAACAGTTTCTTCAAATAGGTACCTATTTTTCAAATTCCTTGCAGGCCTTGGGGCCTTATTATGAAGTATATTCCACTGCGAAAAAAGGATGGTGCTAGCGGCCTCATATAGCTCCGTCTCTCACTCACACTGGAATAATGGTGGCATTAATACCTAAGTCATAATACGGCCCCTGTTCCCTCTTAAGAACTTTATTTGATTGCGGTCCACAACACTCCAACTGTAACGACAATGGGCAAGTTTATTTTGAACTAAGCACTATACAATATTCAACTGAATGAAAACTTCAGCCATATCATCATCATACTCTTGGTCATATCACAATTTATTTGCATAGCACATGTGTGAGCACTGTGACCATGTACCTTCTAAAAACGTACCATTTGCTGGGTAAGTCTTCTATTGACTTGAATGTGCCCTGGCGGCTGAGAGTATGTCATGCTCACTCAGATGTCTCTCTGGTTGTGGCGTGTGTTGGATCGTTAAGTTCCCTTCAAAATGGTTTAGCTAAATGATGCTGATCCATGCGTCATGTTCGTACGTACTCTACCACCTATTCCCTCTACCACCAAGATGTATTCCATATTTGCAAAATAAATTATATTTTATCTTATAATTGCTTGCAGTTCCACATAATATGTTGCCTACTTACATGTTCAGCATGAAAAAAATATCAACTGTATTGCTAACAGTGGAGGCTTGTAAATGGCTTGTAGTCAATTAGATAAATTATTTTATTTATTTATTTTATACTACTGTATTAATATACCCGTGATTCATTAAAACATCCAACATATAAAGACAAAGGTTAAAAAAACTTACAATTTATTTCTGTCAATGTAAAATTCGTTTTACATTTTCGGATTTCCTTATCAACCGGTAATGCAGTCGGACAGCTACATAACATGAAAAATGATGAACAATTCACATTTTCAGATATACTCGTAGTATGAAGCAAAATCCTTATTGGATTTCATCGATATTCATCAGCATCACAGATGGGAAGAGCATTCAATAAAAAAGCTTCCACTGGCGACTCTGTAAGCACATTTTTTTTTGACGATTCGTCAAAAAGAAAACGATACGAAACGAGTTTTTTTCGTGATTTGTCAAAATATCCGAATAGATGTATTATGATGTACTATCGAAGAACTTCATATTCAAAATTCAAAATATTTTATTTCACATAAACCTACATGGGCACTTATGAAACGTCAGAAGCTAGGTGCACGGTTCCAATTGGTCGTTTCCTATGGAGAAGAGCCGGCAAGAAACTCCACGGTTACTCTTTTAAAAATAATTGGTTTTTACAATATTTTCAAATAACAGTGTTATTAGGTATGGGTGGACAGTGTAGGTCTTTCAACAAGTACCAGGTACTTAACAAAATAATTATGGTCAGCAAATATACAGTCCACTAAGCCTACAGCGTTCTCACATTCACAAAATAGAAAATAATCTATATAAAGATGAATAAATTATTAAAAATAAAAAAGTATTATAAACGAAATGACGTGATTGCTATTACAATTCGAGCATAACTAAGCAGTTTGAAACAAAATCCTGTGACACGATCACCACATCTGTTACCGCCTTGGTTCTATAGCGGTAGCGGCCGAGCGCTGCATGCAGAAATAGTCCTTACAGTATATAGATATGAACTTCTTCAATGGTACACACTTGATTCGTGATTTAGAGTTCAGTCTTGGACGAGCGCTTCAGCGGATCCGTCACAACAAAATCACGATTCATGTTTTTTAACGAACGTGATTTTTAAAAGACGATACGTGTTTTAAGACGTTTTCGTCATTTTTCTCGATTCGTGATGCGTGTGAACACGGGCATTTAAAAAGCATTGCCGCCGCCAAAAAAAATCGTGTATAAAGACGAATCGTCAAAAAACTCGACTCGTCCTCGTGTGATCGAGCCTTTACATTTCCATACGAACAGGCACTTTCAAATCGTCGAATTTGACGTATAGCTTGATATTATGTCATCCGGCGCACCCTTTTTTTTTTTTTTTTTTTGGGTGGGAAATCATCAAATGACGTCTCCCGCTCTGGGTGGAGCGGGAGGGCGTGTCAGACTCTTACTGACTAAAACCCACCCGTGTTCCTTCTGTTGCCTGTGCAATGCCAGGGGGCCACGGTATCCCTTTCGGACTAATCCCGCAACCCCGGCAGGCAATGGTCTTATCGGACCCCTTCACTTGCTGACATCTCTTTGAGGCGCGCGTGGAACACAACGCGCCGTCGACCCGGGCCTGGTCCTTACCCGACGGCGAGCTACCCATTGCTCACCGTCCGCAAGCCCGCGCCTACGGTGGCCGGGAATCGGCAATCGATTCCCGACGCCCAGGGCGTCTCCTCCTGCGGCGGCTAGGGGCGTGAGGGCGCGAAATTTGCCTCTCCCTCACGCGTTCCGCCTCCTCCTTTGCGAGCATTACTGCTTCGCAGAAGGAGGTGACGGCCTCCCATGCCCTCTCGCTCCGTACCATGGCCTGGACCAGGGCCGGACGCGAGAGATCCCCGCCACCGATCGCCTCCACGAGGACACGGCGGTGCTCTGCCCAAGCCGGGCATACCTCCACCGTATGCTCCACCGTGTCCTCCGGGCGATCCACGCAGTGATGACACCCGGGCGTTTCCTCCCGCCTTATCCGAAACAGGTACCTCCCGAAACAGCCGTGTCCGGTGAGGACCTGCGTCAGGCGGAAGGTGAGGACGCCGTGGCGCCTCTCCAGCCACTCCTCAAAGAGGGGACTTATCGCCGCAATAGTGGCGTGCCCAGCACTGGGTTGCGACAATCGTACTCTCCATGCCGCCATGAGATCCCGTCGGAGCTCTGTCCGCTGTGCCGCGATTTCTCGCGGCATCGGAGTCAAGCCCCGGCGTTTCGCCTCCCCGCGCCACTCCCAAATATGCGCGAGGACTTTTGCCTCCAGATCCCATGGCGGCAATCCGGCAAGGAGGCTCGCCGCCTCACCGGAGACCGTGCGGTATCCCCGGACCAGCCGGGTGGCCATGACCCTCTGGGACGCGTTCAACCGGCGGGCAGGCCGCCGCCTCAACGAATGCGCCCACACCGGTGCCCCGTACAGGGCCATGGACCGCACGATCCCCGCGTATAGCCTCCGGCAGGAGGCGTTTGGACCCCCTAGATTGGGCAGGAGCCGCTTCAAGGCAGCCCCGGCCCGGTCCAGTCTGGGAGCCAAACGTCGGAAATGCTCCACGAAGTTCCACCGACTGTCGAGGACGAGTCCCAAGTACTTCATCGTCGACTCGACGCCGATGTGAACCCCTCCTACCGTTATTTGGGAACCCGACGGTGGCGCATTCCGAGGACCATGAAAACACATGGCCTCGGACTTGTGCAAGGCCACCTCGAGTCCCAACTGCCGGATTCTGGCTACGATTGTCGCAACCCCGTGTGTCGCTAGTTCGACCGCCGCCTGGTGCGACCTCCCCTGCGCCAGGACCAACGTGTCGTCAGCGTAACAAACGACGCTGACGCCATTGGGGAGGTCGGCGCGCATCCGGCGCACCCTGGATACTCAGACTCACTACCAACGTGGGTAAATAATTAACTATCTGCTTTGGTCTCCTATTGTATGCTATATACGACGCCTGACATCTGAACGCTACGCCCAGCTTCGGCGGTCAATACGTCCGCAGTGGACGTTGACGCTTCAGTCGTTGCTCGCGAGTGGTCGTGTGGCACTTGACACGACCTGACGCTGCAATGGTTCGAAATAACTAGAGACGCGACGTGAATGTCGCGTACGACGTCAAGATGTTGACGTCCACGTATGTAGAACACCACAACAGTACATTACTATATTAATCATCGTGACGCGGCATACGGCTTGACGCAGTAAACGGCCGACGGCGTTTATAGGAGACCATAACCCTTAGCGATGATGAGTAGCTTTTTGTAAGTCATATCGGCACGAAATAACAAGATCACACGAACAGGTTAAATATTTAACCAGTTCGTTATCATTTAAAATGAAGGCACGTGAATATATTCGTAAGAAGTTGGCAGAAATTACGCAACACATTTTCGTAAACGATTACGACAAAGTTTCATTTTGACAGTTCAACAACATTCATTGCGGTATTTACGTTGTTGAGCAGTTTTTTTTTCGAACTTATGAAGTAATGGATTAGCAATTTGTTTCAGAACGATTCAAATCCCGATTGATCGTGTAAGGGTACTGGTACATGAGGCTTGAAGTTTGTAGGTATGAGAGCAAAATCAGTAATTTTACGACTCCTATCTTGGGGGTTGAAGTTTGTACCTATGCAAAACTTAAGAAAGAGCGAGAGACTGCTAGTTTTCTTACCGCTCCAATCGAGCAGGAGAAGTAATAAAGATATCCAACAATAGTTCTAAAGAAAGTATAAAAGTTCATCCCACCGATATTACGTTCGTTCTAGTCAAATAACCAGGTTATACTTCCAACGTTCAAGTAGTTTCGAGTATCGAAAGCTCTTGAAACTGTTTTTTATTGTCTCTTGAAACTTCCGACGATATACTTGCAACGACCAACAGTTCATTTAATGTTGTTTCCACCTTCTACTCTATAGCTGTACTGATCACCTAAAGCACTAGGAAGTGGTGAACGGTGGGTGTGTTGGGGGACTGTCTCATGTAATGTTGACGTTCGTAAAGTGCTGATTCTCAGCCTAGTTTAAATAAATAACTTTTGATTTTGATCTTCTGGCGCGTGGCCAAAATTGGGAACTAACGCCGCCATCTTGATTTTTCAATACATTCCAGAAAACAATTTGACAAATGTTGACCAACAGCGCCTCCCTATCAACGTCATCCGAGCGCCAAAAGACCATTGCTCTTGCAGTGTATATGATTTCTTGAAAGGAAAAGCGGTACATCATAATGGTGGCATTATCACAATTGAGTGCAGCTTGATTTTTTGGTTACATACTTCTTTTTTAGTCGTTATCTCAGTAGTCACCCCTTTACTGGCTATTGCATCTTTCAACTCAACATCACAAAAATCAACACTGCACTGTGCATTGATATAATAATCCATATCTATAAATTTATTATTACAGAGCACTCAATTCTCATGGCTATATTCCATACCTCCCTATATGTACTACATTGGAATGTATTAATGCGTTTGGGATGACCTATCCATCAAGATACCTTATGTATGTAGGTACGAGTTGTATGTATACATTGTAGCTCTCACAGCTAATCCGTCTGCTCTTTGATGCCGAGTTTGCGTTGACAGATTACTGTTTTGAATGCACTATACGTGTTTATAACGATGTTGATTAGCTATCATGTTTGTATAATAGATTGGCAAACAGGCTGGCTGGATGACCTGCCGGATGGAAAGTGCCTGCCCCCTATGCCTCTCTATGCTGCTCAATATGTTGTGCCTATTACGATTCAAACGATACAGACAAAATAAAAGTGTTTCATATGCCAGAAAAAACAAATAAGTAAGACTAATTCAGACGCATTATTTTCTGTAAATTCATCACCACTGCTCTCAAAATAGTGAAGGAAAACATCGTGAGGAAACCGGCATATACTAGAACAGAAAATTTCAAGACATGTGACATCTACCGACCCGCACAGGGTCCGCCTGGGGGATTACGACCCATTCTCTCTCACCGAGAGGTGGGCTGTTTCCCAGCAGTGCGGACATTATATGTAGGCTGATTATTAATAATCAATATCTTTATTGCTTTACCATAATGTCTACCTGGGACAAGTGCTCCAGTTGGGTAGGTCCAGTTTCGAGATGGAGGTCAATCGTCGAATCCGACTCGGCTGGGCAGGGTTCGGGAAACTACACAACATCTTCTCGTCCAACATACCTCAGGCCTAAAGACGAAAGTCTACAACCAGTGTGTGTTACCAGTGATAACATACAGTACTGAAACGTGGCCTCTCACCATGGGCCTCATAAGAAAGCTCAAGGTCACTCAGCGCGCTATGGAAAGGGCTATGCTCGGTGTTTCTTTGCGAGATCGAATCAGAAATGTGGAGATCCGCAAACGAACTAACGAACGAACGAACGTAAGTCGCTGACATAGCCCAACGGATTAGCAAGCTGAAGTGGCAGTGGGCGGGGCACATAGCGCACAGAACTGACGGCCGATGGGGCAGAAAGGTTCTGGAATGGAGGCCACGTACCGGCAAGCGCAGCGTAGGACATCCACCCACAAGGTGGACAGATGACCTAATAAAGGTCGCAGGAAGCCGCTGGGTGCAGGTCGCTTCAAACCGGCCGATTTGGAAATCATTGGGGGAGGCCTATGTTCAGCAGTGGACGTCCTATGGCTGAAATGATGATGTTGATGAATGTGTACTTAGCTGATAACTATATAATTTAGATCATTACGGACCCTGTAGGGCACAGCAAAAGGGTAGGAGAGTAAGTTGTTTTTGTGGGAACAAGTTTTAACTTACATAATATTATAATCAAAGTCAGGAGATCGCGAATAAGATACTAAATATTTCGCTTATCTATTGTTTATGTATTATTTTATCTGCGAAATGTACTTAAACGTTTTAGATTATTTTATATACTAGTGCTATTCTATTACGGTGAGGTGCACCGTGAAAACTTAGGTGAAGTGAGCTGTCATTCCACCTGCATGTCGATTCCCGTAACCACTTCACCGTGAAAACATGTGAAGTGAGCGTGGAGTGAGCTGTCAGTGTCATCTCACCCTGTTGGAATGACAACTCACTTCACCTAAGTTTTCACGGTGAGATGGTTACAGAATAGCACTGCTGCTGCTCGGGACTGACAGCTCACTCCGAGCTCACTTCACCTAAGTTTTCACGGTGAGATGGTTACCGAATAGCACTGCTGTACATACGTATTATAATTCTGTTTATTCATTTGTATCCATTTATACATTGTTTTTCTATGAATAATATGTATTTAATTAATACTTCAAGCATAGAAATGTATAGAGGCGGACTTAATGCCATAGGCATTTTCTACCACTCAACCTTTGGGTGATGCAGAGACAAACTATAATTGCTATTAATAATTATTGTATCATTAATAGATATATTTTAAACATACCAGCATATAAATTGCGTGATTTTCATTTATTTTTATTATTTATGTTTATCATTTAAATATAAGCAGTGATAGCCTAGTGGTGTGACCGTCGGACTGCCAAGTCATAGGTCTCGAGTTCGAACCCAAAGCACGCACCTCTGACTTTTCGGATTCATGTGCGTATTGTATAATTATCACTTGCTTGAAAAACGGTGAAGGAAAACATCGTGAGGAAACCGGCATGCCTGAGAGATATTTCTCGACGGCATGTGAAGCCAAGTCAGAGGCCCGTGGGCGGCTTTAAAACTCTGACACCAGGTTAGTCACTAACCTCACAAAAAGAAGAAGAAGAAGATCATTTAAATATTCATAAAAATACGTAGCATTTGTTTATCAGTATTTTTTTGAGTTTATTTATTAATATATTTAACTTTTCTTCTTTCTTTATTAAGTATTTCAGGTAGCTTGTTAAATATCAAATTTCGACTCAAATCTAGTTTTGATTGAGCAATATTCCAGAATATAATTACCTTAGCTCCTGACTTTACATAATACGTACTCATAAAACAGTATCAACGCAAGGTATCAGATCTTTATTGACAAGCATAGTTATCCCAAGAGAGGTTTATCTCTCGAACCAGTTACAAAATAATTTTACGTCTGGCTACGTTTAGATAGGATGTTAACTTAATATACCTAACGAAGCATATTCGGTTTATTAGCTAGTAAACAGGAGATATTGAGCAGTGTCTACGTTAGTGGATAAACAGGGGTTGATATTGGGTTGCTTTAGTCAAGAGTCAAACTATAACCCGTAGATATGTTCGCTGAATTCTGTACGTAATACTAGATTGATAGTTTCGAAAAGCCAATAATGGTGAATTTTTATTTAGATGCAGAATAATATAAGTTAACATGCGGTAACATATATTTTTTCTTATCTGACTACTCTGAGAAGAAAGGCCGAAACAAACTCAGACGTCACAATCTCTTTTAAAGTCCAGACATAATCTTGCTCCGGCCATATGAGGAGTTGTGTAGTCATGTAACCAAATACATTCGTGGGGTTGGCGTATCCATGTGGATAAAAACCCTGTATTATTTTTTAAGAAAAAAAAAAAAAAAAAAACATTCGTAACATTGAATTGAATGAATGCAAATTTTCAAATTTATGCTACATCTAAATTGTGTCACACTGTAGTTTTCTCACAAGGTTTTCTTTTATCGTAAAGACGGGTCCCCACTTGCGCTCGCGAACGAACGGTGCGGTTCGCCTTAGGACATGTTCGCGAGCGGTTAGCGATTAGTTCGCGCGCAACTTTATTTTCCTCTCGCGAACACGAACAGTGCGGTTCGCGTGCATCTTAGGAACATAGTATGGACACCTTCACTTCACGATTCGCAACATGCGCACGCGCGTAGAATATGATGCGTCCATAGTCATTTGAGCCGCCTAGCTGCGAGTGCGCTGGTGTGGCCTTAAGTGCTCGGCCATCGCTCCTCGCCGCTGGTAGCGTGCCCACCCGATAAGAGTCTTCGATTAACATAGAAACTTCACATCATAATGAAAATATAACATTATGTATGGCATGACTCGACACTGTGTCGATCAGCACGATGCACAATTATTATGTTGATTAATAATAAAATCATATTATGAGCCCAAACTCGTGGGCTCGTGCCACAACAGCCGCACGGGTCGATTGATCAGGTTAAGCTACGCTTGCCGAGGTGGGTCCGTGGATGGGTGGCTATATTTACATACCGAGACCTCTCCGTGCCTCGGAAAGCACGTTAAGCCGTTGGTCCCGGCTGTCATCCTTGGATCTTTGACAGTAATCTGTTGCTACGGGTCGTCAGAAGAACGAAAGTCTGACAACCAGTCTTACCAAGGGGTATCGTGTTACCCAGTAACTTAACTATACACTGGATTTACTCAATATTTACACTCTGTATTTATTAACATTTATAAACTAGATTTATTCATATTTATTTACTGGCTTTATTTCAGTACATATTTTTCGGGTGACCACTGGAAATCAGCATTGTGCTGTGGGTCGCCCATAGCACAGCATTATGCTGAGTGGAAGCCTTCTTGTCACAGTCATGACATGCAGCTGCCGAACATTTCTGTTATGTTTATATTGTTGTTTTTTTGTATGCACGTGTTTCTGTGACAAATAAACCTACTTTTCTTTCTTTCTTTCTTTCTATTATGTATGTATTTTTTTCTTTTTCGTTATGTTTTTCCTTAGGGCGTGGGAATTAACTAATTATTCCGCACACGTATACTCCGTCATACATCATAACCATAAAACTAAACTCCGTCGATAACTACTCGTGAGAGTTCCTACACCCACAAGTTTGACGTCGGTAAAGTTGCAGACAAAGTGGTGATCATAGCCATACACATAGGCAGACTTTTCTGACTCCAATTAGCTGTATTTGTCCTACTGCCTATCTATATCAAATTATTATAGTCTGTAACTCTCGCATTGCAAGTAAAATGCAACCTCTCATACAAACAGAGGCGAATTTCATGAATGAACCTGAACGCGATCAGCACATCTAAACCAGCTCAGGAGCTGTCAGTGTCAATATTCCACAACAATGATGACACTGACAGTTCATGAACGCGGTTTTGGGCGAGTTTGACCAATGGGACTGGACGCGTTCAACACATCTAAAAATGAAGAAATATAAAAATTAAAATATTCTACACGCGGCCTCGTTATAACTTAGGTACTAAGCTTAGCTTATTATTATTTCATGTATGATACGCTACAGTTTTTCTAGTACTTCTAGGGCAACACATTTACATATTGCCGTACCTATCAAATTATTACAGGAAAAAATGAACAATAAAACAATAATTATCTTTTTTAACATAATTATGGGCGACACTCCTAAATAAGGGTCAGTATTACTCCGAGGAATACGGACACAATTACATTAATGATTCATAAATCAACCGTTAATTAGCCCACATGTCCACATGTTCGATGAAGAAAAGGGTATAAAAAGGTTTAAAACCATGGGGAATATTGGCCACACTGGCATATATGTATAAAGATGATTAACTCCGCGAAATCATTTAAATAAAACGCGATTCTTGCTACGACAAAAATCAGGTCGCACAGCGTTAATTACTACAGTTATATTCACCTAGAAGTTGCCTCTCTTTCTATCGCGTAACTCTTATATCTTCTTACTGTATTTACACTCACTGAATTGGCCCGACAAGGCGGGCCCACCGCGTGCTTTAAGCTTCATATCTAAAATGCGGAGTGAACCATCTGTGGTACTGGTCAATATTCTAGGATAGCAACACCAGAAATAGTTACAATAGCGAGCCGTCAAGTGCCAGTTTACTCTCCAAAAGGGGGGACATCACACTAAGTTTAGCAGCAACAAAGGTACCTGCGATGTTTATGTAAGACGTTGACCAACACGCGATACCCTAACTTTAGCTAAGGTATTCTTTTGTTTCCTTAGGGCTGATTTTTCATACGCCAGATAATCTAACCGAGGTATATTTTTGACGAGATATATTTTCAGACGACAAATTTTATTCCACGGTTAAAAGATTTAGCGTTAGGATGATCAGCCTTTTATCTCGGTTTTGTATGCATTTGCAGATATGACCAACTTGATATTGCAAATTTCATAATAGGGATGGTGACAAAAAAAATGTTTTCATCACATCTATTCAAAAAGAGCTAGTTTGTTCTTCGTAAACAGGGACCAAAATAGCACTTTGATCCCTAGGGAGCAAAGTAGATTTGAATTTGGAATGTGGATATTGTTAGAAAAAGTTCCAATCACCAAGGAGATCAATCACGAACATTGTATGAACAAGTAAAAGGCTGGCAAGAAAGAGAGAGAAAGTGTGAATTCACACTTTGACAAGCCTGGTCAAAATGAAAATCCAACATGGCGGCAACGACACATGACGAAAATTTTCCAATTTTTCGTCATTGGTGTCGTTTTCATAGTTTTCGAGGGCGCCAAAGCCGATAGTGAGGTCAACACGAAAATCTAAGATGGCGGCTACGAAAATTTTCAAATTTTTCGTCATGGGTGTCGTTTTCATAGTTTTCGCGGGTTCTAAAGCCGATAGTGAGGTCAAAATGTAAATCCAAGGTGGCGGCTGTGAAAATTTTCAATTTTTTCGTCATGGGTGTCATTTTCATAGTTTTCGTGGGTTCTAAAGCCGATAGTGAGGTCAAAACGTAAATCCAAGATGGCGGCTACGATAATTTTAAATTTTTCCGTCATGGGTGTCGTTTTCATATTTTTCGAGGGTTCTAAAGCCGATAGTGAGGTCAAAATGTAAATCCAAGATGGCGGCAACAAAAAATTTCAAATTTTTCGTCATGGGTGTCGTTATCATAGTTTTTGAGGGTGCAGACGTGAAGGCAGGAGTTTTTAAAGCTGCTAAAGTCGATAAAGAGTTCAAAATGTAAATCCAAGATGGCGGCTGCGATAATTTTGTTTTGGTTTTAAATCATACGTGAGAGATGAGGGTAGGACCGTACACGTTTTTTTTTTCTCATAGAGGGTGATGAAAAGTAGAGTGTTCACCTCGGGAGCAACACTATTTTAAGCTCGAGTGACGTACTTTGAATAACTCGCTGCGTTCAGGATTCTACTTTAGAATCATTCGCTCCACTCTGGATTCAAAAAAACACTCGCCTTAAAAATAGTTGTTTGCTCCCTTGGCAAACAATCTGCTATTTTTGTCCGTCATATAGATTATGAAAAAATAACGTACACGTATTTTTTCTTTTTTTACGTCATCAAAAGATTACGGCGAGTTAAAATGAGCCATGACGTCACGAGTATGTAGATTTTATATACTTACTTGTGACGTAGCGACCCCCACTTCCCCAACTTTAATGCGTTTTATCTAAGTCATTTTTTATTAATATGATAAAGCAAAAAAATACGAGTCTAATATTTTTTATTATTTGACTGACGGACTAAATGTAATTTCAGGCATCACATACAATAGGGTTGTATGTTTGTAGAACAAAACGTACCTATTCCCAATATAAGAAAATTCAATGTAAACTTCATTCCCCAGTAGCTGCCCGCTAGATACAAAATTATATTTTTAAACTTCTCTCCCAGTTTCTTAGAAGTATAAGGAGATACTTCTGAGAAACTGGGAGACACATAACACCGTAGATACTAACTGATACCCACCCACACTAATTTCACAAAACTTTTCACATAAAAACTAAAAACTCCGTAAGGTTTTAAAAGATCAACAGCCGAGCTACCCAACTTAAAATATACTATGGAAAAGCATATTTCGCTTAAAAAGGAAGGGTGCGGTTTCTACACCTAGATATGTTTTGTTGTAGATTACCCCTCGTTTTTCGCTAACGCTGTGAGCGAAACTCAAGGGGAAGCTCAAAGTATTGTGTTAGGTCTTTCTAGAATGGTAAATCACGTTAGCGTGTAACAGCAGTGAGAGTCTAGTGGTGTGGCCGTCGGATTTCTAAGTCATAGGTCTCAATCTCAAGTTGGAACCCAAGGCACCTCTGACTTTTCGGATTCATGTGCGTATTATATAATTATTACGTAACATAACATCACGCCTGTATTCCCCGAAGGGTTTAGCAGAGGTGTATCTATAATACACCCACATTTCGCCAGTTATGTTTAACAAATCCAGACTCCAGGGAAAATTCCAAGACTGAGAAATTCGAGATGGAAAAACCCAATAACAATTTGTCCGACCCGGGAATCGAACCCAGGACTTCATGCTCAGCAGTAGCGCTTGCGACCACTAGACCAACGAGGCAGTATAATTATTACATGCTTCAAAAACGGTGAAGGAAAACATCGTGAGGAAACTGCCTGAGAGATATTTCTCGACGGCATGTGACACCACGTCAGAGGCCCATGGGCGGCTTTAAAACTCTGAGACCAGGTTAGTCAATAGCCACACGAAAAATAAAGAAGCGTGTAGTTTGAGAATAGGGAACTTTCTTTCTTCTTGTGTGTATCTTGAAAACCAACTGTGACTCTGTCTCGTCTAGTGTCGCAGCATTATGCTGATGGCCGTTTTGCGTGGACGTGACTCATATGTTCCCCCCACCTTTTTCCTTATTGTTGTGTTCTTTTTATTTTCTTTGCTGCAGGTTTATCCCAAATAAACGTATTTTCTTTCTTTGTTTCTATCGCTAAATGCAAGGGTTTTATCGAGAAACGTGTACTGATAACAAATGTAAAGTCGACCTCGTAATGGTCTTCAGGAAAATTCAAGCCATCCGTTGGCGCCACTTTGAAAATAGTTCTTCCATTTCGACAATGAATATAAAATATGTTGACGTTCATCGTTTCTTTCATTTATTCGTTCATCTTTCAGTCACGACTAAAGTCAGCACTTTAGTCGTATCTTTCAGTCGGTACTTTTGATTTTGTTATTTAAAATTAAATACTCAATTCTTTATTGCATTCCACAATGTATGTAATAGGTGGTAAATATTTGCCAAAAGAAACAATCATGGACCCTGTCGGGCACAGCAAAAGAAAGATATTTGGAGAAGAGGACTTATCATTAACAAAAGGCTCGTTCAGACCAGCGCGACGCGACTCGAACTATACAATTTGTAAGAAAACTTCACGGTATAACAATAACCGGTGTCGCGTCGCGCTGGTCTGCACGAAGCTTTAATCGTTTATTTACATAACTTACAATCTAACTTATTCTCAACACATTTTTACAAAATAATTATTTTTTATAATAATAATTTGTGTTTTTATTTTTATTTTAATGATCATGTGGTCTGCAATACAGATTTTCATTTATTATTTATTTAAAGAAATTATAGACGCTTCGACAATTTTGACAGGTGCCCGGACCTAACGTGCCAGTTCTGCCACCAAACGTCATTTCAGAACACGGATCACGAAGGATCTCGAAGCATGTAGACGTAATAGATGTTCACCCATCCACGGACCGGCCTCGGCAAGTGTAGCTTAACCTTCGATCGACCCGTGCGGCTGTTATTATTTAGCCACGAGTATTCTAGGTAATTGCACAGTTCTTAGAAGGCATTTTAAACCCGATAACTAGGCACAGACGCCAGCACATCAACCTACCCGATACTGTCAATTTTTCCCAATCAACTTTGAACCTTATGCTTTAGTGATAAAGTTGAAAATCTATTAAAGAACTTTGACAGATAGTAGTAGGTTGATGTGCTGGCGTCTGTACACCCTAACAATCCAAACTAATTACGAACAAAAAAGTTACTAAGAAGAAATACAAAGACAGCTCGTCCTAGAGCAAAACTACAAGAAACACAAAAGCAGATCTAGTCTCGGCTATACACAACGAACACACCCTGTATCTTGTTATTTATCAAGGGAGTAATCAGCACTAATCGTTTCTGGATGCTCCCATTTCAATCCTGTGTCTTGTTCGCCGCGCTATCTAGCAACTACTTACATTTAATTATGTAGGGACCTCACAATGAAGGTGCTACTATTGGTTCGGTTGTAAGGAAACACACTACTAAACTCACTTATGGTATCTGAGGTATTTTGGGAACTATATAGGTAATACTTACTTTATTTATTTGTCAAAACTTTATGCAAAAGTAAAAAAAAATACCGAACAAAGACGGACTTAATGCCCGAGGCATTTTCTACCAGTCAACCTTAGGGTGATGCAGAAAAAAAACATGGTAGGTGCAACATAAGGGATAAATAACACGAAAATAACTGTAAAATACAAAGATATATCCATACATGTAACAGAATATACTTTGTCAGGAGAAGTAACGATCAGTAGAGGAGAAAACGAATCTAGCAAATCAGCGGTGGAATGTTTCTGCGAGCTTCTAACGTACAGACGCCATCAACCTACCCGAAACTGTCAAATTTTCCGAATCAACTTTGAACCTTAAGCTTTAGCGATAAAGTTGAAAATCGATTAAAGAAATTTGATAGATTTTAGTAGGTTGACGTGCCTGTCTGTACCCATATGCTCACGTGCCTCCACTTTAAAAAACAACCGATTGGTTGCCGTCCGGATGCCGTACTTATGACTATTGGTTCTAAAAAGTTGTGTATTTAAGCAAAGTTATTCCATAACTCAGTGTTCAGTAATACAAGCTACATAAGTAAGCATTAAGAGCGGCCAACCCGTCATACTTTTCATACAAACGCTCGTACGTGATTATGGCGTTGTAACACATCTTTATTTGATTATTTGTAACTAATATATAGGTATATTGGGCACTATAATACCTAGGATTCTATGAAAGCAAAATATAGAAAATTTGAGAAACAAATTCAGTATAAGCCTCCGTTTGCACAAATTTCACCTAAAGTTTGGCTGGTCATAATGTACTCATAAATAGTAAAAGTAAAGAAAACATCTGCATAGAAACCTTGCACATGTAATGAAGAGTCTAAATGACAAACATTTATTTGAAAAGCTTGTAAGGCTTACTCAAAAACACGTATTTCCTGAAACAAATTTCTACACACTATTTTTAGTATTAAAGTTATCGCGTTCTCACTTGCGCTCGATGAAACAACAAGCTTTTCGAACATGCTCGCGTTGTCGATAGACGGGCCGGGAAGGGCCCTCTTATGTATATATGAGTATATAAAACCACGGTCAAGATTTTAATCAGTAAAAATAATTATAAAATAGGTAGATGGCACAGAATATCGAGAAGAAAACGAAATCATATAAAGTGTCTCACCATAAACGACTTCCTCAAGTAAGTATAGGCTAAAAATAATCAATGGAAAGGATATATCTTGTGGGGTAAATCGTTTCCCCAGAACTGGGATAAGATGACCATTGAGCTCGCTTAAAGGGCAATTGATTTCCGTTACGTATGACAGACAATTTTTTTATTGTGAAATGTATTCATCTCTTAAACATACAAAAAACAATTAATCAATCATTTATTTTACTAAGTAGTATATTGTCTAAACATATCTGGCAAAATGTGTTTACATATACTATAGGTACACCTCTGCTTAGCCCTTCGGGGAATTCAGACGTGCTGTTATGTTCTTTCCTACATAATTTTTAAAACGTCGAACTAATAATTTTAGATCAAAATTCGCAAACAAAACGTTACTTGATACTCGCAGTATAAATAGCTTGGCACTGACAACTAACATGATGCATACTGCAGCTCGTTTTAGAACATCTTTTTGTATTACTGACCAAATTGTTTAGGAAAAACAGCATTACATCACACCTGAATTCTCTGTAGAGGTATTCAGAGATCTGGGCGCACGGTAGTGCCCCCGCAAAGACGAGCCAAGCGAAGCGCAAGGACACTACCTACCTTTTCTCGAAGCGCGTCGTCTTTTTTTTGAACCCTCATAACTTGGGTTTGGATTATACCAGATAAACAAAATTCTCGGGATATGATGTCAATAGTAGACTTATTAAACACAATAAAGTTTTAATTTCATAGCTCTTATAATTTAGATTATATTGATATCTAAAAAAAAACCGATTTCGTCACTGACTCTCTGGCTGATGGTCATCAAAATTCTTACGGTACTTCCTGAAGTCCTAGAAAGTTGAAATTTGGTATTGTAATCTAGTATTAGTACACAAACGACAAAAAAAATCGAAAACTTGGAACTTTTACCCCCCAACCCCTTAAACTAGGGGATGGAAGTTTGTATGAGGCTTCCACAAATTTTGGTGCTAGAGGTCTGAAAATGTATATAGGGACTCCTTGTTATAAATAATAAAAATACATAATTCAGGATTTTTAGAAAATCACCCCCCACCCTTTAAATTAGGTGATGGAAGTTTGTATGGGTTTTTATCAATAGAGCATTCGTTCACCGTGAATAGTTTCCAATCTGTGTCACGTATGCTATAAACATCTACATAAAAGTCAAGGGCTAAGTTTGAATAATGCTCTCATTGATATTGGGTCATCCATGTTCTCGAGTGGGCAGGCTTATGTAGCACTCTCTAGAGTGACTAATTTGCAAGGTGTTCACCTTATAAATATTGACTTTAGTAGTATTAAAGCACAACAGTCAGCTATAGTCGAATACAATCGCTTAAAAGCCAAGTATCGCCCTGATCCATCGCTTATTTTAAACAGTAAACCAACAAAGAAAAGGACAAATATCAAAAGTGGCTATGGAGTGGGCTATGAAAAAAGGCACCTCTGATGTGCAAGAAATACACCCCAAAAAAAGAAAGAAAAAATTTACAAAATCTTAAAATATCGTCATTATGCAACTTACAAAAAGAAGTGAAATCCCACCAAAAACATTTTCATGTAAAATGTTGCCAAGACGAGACCATATGGCTCGCACTGTTAAAAAGTTATCAGATCTCATGTAGAGCCAAGCTTTTAACTCTACACGCCCTAACTCTACATGCCCTAACTTCACAAACTCTATACCTTAGTCACAATATGTGGCGCAGAACACATATTCGTTAATATCAGTGATGTTAGGGTAGTCCTTTTACCGGAACCGGAGCCGGAGTCGGAGGTTTTCAATTTGATTAATCGCAGTCGGAACCGGAGCCGACTCTGGTTCCGACTGCGATTAATCAATTTGAAGTCAGAGTCGGAGGCGGAAGTAGAAGAAAGATGTGTTAAAGGAAGGCTTAGTGAAACAATAGAAATATAATTCAGCCTCTACTCACGACAAACATTGCATAACATCACGCCTTGTTTCCCCGAAAGGTTAGGCAGAGGTGTACCTGTAGTAGGTACACCCACATTTCACCAGTTATGTTTAAGTCCCATGTAATAGGGGGCGAGCCTATTGCCATCAACCGGGCACAAATCCAGACTCCGGGCTACTACTGAGAAATTCCAGATAGAAAAACCCAATAACACTTGGCCCGACCAGGGAATCGAACCCAGGGACCTCATGCTCAGCAGCAGCGCTTGCAACCACAAGACCAACGAGACAGTAATTAGTCTCTTTAAAATCAGACAAATATTAGCGATAATAATATAATCATAATATACTTAAATAATACCTACCTGGGGTGGTGATAATTTAACATGCGGCAACTGAATAAACTTAATTGAAATCAAGTCCAGTGACACTAAAAGTGGCAAATTGTACATTCGAACTCCGATTCATAATTATCGGAACCGAAGTCGGAGTCGGGGGTGTAAAATTAATTGGAAGTTCCGACCTTTTGGAGTCGGAACTGACACTCCGAAGTATGAAATTGACAGATGTCAAAAAAGCATTTTTTCGTCAGCCGGACTGTAATAACTAACTAACTACTAACCAGACCGCATAGTAATAAACTTTCTGGGAACCAGGCGTAAGGTTTTCAGCGAACCTATAAAAGTAGTAAGTACTAAAACCAGTAATTAAGATGTCAAAGAGAAAGTAGTGAACTAGCGGAACTCCGCCGTTTTATCGTGTTTAGATTACGATAGCGTCTGTGAAGTTTACACGAAAAAAATGTTTTTTTAAAATGATATTATTTTCATCTACACTGCGGTTGAAGACCAAAAAAAAAACAATTTGTACCTATGTCTTTAAATCTGAATTTGAAAATAGAATACTATAGAATTTATTTATTTGCATAGAATGTAGGTTTATAGGTTAGTTGTTATAACATAATGTGTCATTCTTGTTTGCATGCCAAATGATAGAACCATTTGGCATACAAAGATTTGTACTTGTAACTAACTACAATGTCTAATTTTATAGGTTTTTTAGGAGTTATTTAGTGATTAACTGCTATATTGTTACTGAATATTTAATTAAAAACTCAATTTCAGCATCAATAGCTTCCTTAAACACAAATAATTTAACTTCAAACGCCGCAAAACATAGACGGTCAAAATCAACCATTCCATTTTCAAATAAAACTCATTTCACATACAAAGACCAAAATCTCTAATTTAAAATCGAATAAATTACCTTTGAAACCCCACACGTCCCGACGCCATCTTGATAAAAATTCACATCTCGATTGCAATCTCGATTTAATGTCGAATCGAGATTATCTGTGGTAGGAGCCACAGGACATAAAATACCGTTGCCAAAAACGCCAATAGTGTTGAGATGAAATGTTTATTTCTAGTGTACGGTCAGCATAGCCAACTGAGTTTATTTGTCTGTGTTTTGCTGTGCACTGTACCTACATAAATCATGATTTAATGCTGTTCTTGTCTGGGGGACTGTGGTAGTGTGATTGGATTGGTTAAGGCTAGACGTACCTAATAAATTTTTTTTCCTAATTGGGAGGGGTTGTTTTTGTGAGCCATTTTTGCAGTCTTAAATTGGCTTGCCGATTGTTGACTAAATAAATTATTTAGAATGTTGTGATTGTAGGGGGAAATTAAATGAAGTTATCTTAAAGTTTCCATGAACGAATGTTATTGTCTAGGTATGAGACATGCTCTATTATGTCGCTTTAATTAAATTACAGTTTGCAGTTTTTTGTTTTTTTGTTCACCCAAAAAGTACACATATACACAGTATGCATATAGCTCATGGAAAGCGTTCGGTGACGATGAGACGAGTTCCATGATTTATGTTCACCCAAAAAGTGCTCAACGCGCCTAAAGAAGTTTTCACTTCAAAAAAAGGCAAAATTTGTTTGTTTGTATGTCGGGGGTAATCTTCAGAACTTCTAATGCGATTCCGAAAGTTCTCTTACTGATGGGGAGCTTCAGTATAACAAGACATTTTACGAGGGCGAAGTTGCGGACAGAAGTTAGTCATTAAATAAAGGTGATCGATCACGTCATCCCATACAAGAAAGCTAGACATAAGTGTTCCCCAAAAAGCTTTGTAGTCAGGACGAGATAATCACCTAAATCCAGGATACCAGTTCTACACTTACCGACCGACGGACAATATTGACTTCAGTATGATTGCTACAGACTGTTATTGGCAAGGGATTAATTAGGATTTTAGATGAAACCTTTCCAGACAAAGACGCAGACGCTCATATTAGTATCATGAAAGTAATCATAAGTTCCAATAATTGGCTCCCTTTGCCTAGACAACTCACTGTTTCATGTAACAATAGGTAGGCAAATAGGTATAGTAATATTGTAAGTCAAACTCACGTAATCTATGAATAATAAAGTTCCAGTGTAATCTTTACATTTACCTACGAATTAATTATTTTTCATAATTAATACCAAACATTGCAAGACAGCACGTAGTAATACCATATCGATGATTTGATGACGGCACTCAGCACAAATAATGTGTCACCTACATATATGTCACGTAATTATTAATTAAATTTGAATACGAAATCGAAATCTCGTTTTAAATCGAGATTAAAATGTTTAAGCATCGTACGATTGTCTACAAAGTAATTTGAATCAAACTGTTCCAAAAAAGAATGTAACAATAGACACTTAAATTCGAAATTCAAATTGTTATCGATTCTGCTGACAACCTGAGGTGAGATTAAAAACTCCTTGTAAGGTCAGTGACCTTTCCTTTCCATTTTTGATTTCAATACTGTCAGCTTTGTTTGAGGCTTGTTCGGCAGATTAAATCAGTTTCTTTTTTCAATAATAAATAGTTCAAATATTATGTTAGTAAGATGTACATTTAGTCCTAATAATATGATCGTTTGTTGAGATTTCGCATTTACATAAATATTATCTTCAGTAATATACTTATTGCAAAATGTAATGCGAATTCTACGTCTCGAAAAAAAACGTTATTTCGATTTATTTCAACAAATAACAGCCACAAAAAAAAATACTTTGAAAATTTTAATACCCTTTCAGGTCCCTATTTTAGATCATAGCTGTTGGTCTTCTAAAGTCTAAATCATGCCTAAATCACAGTTTAGGGGATAAGATAACCCTGATTGTTCTTACAAATATTATAATTATAAAAAGTTTTAGAAGGATCCTTTATTTTAAAAGACATTAGAAAGGTTAAAAACTAAAGGTTTCCAATGGTACACCAGAGCTAGGCTATCAACCCCTGGCAACTCGTCTAGACAAACAGTCGGTATAACTGATTCTATAACTTCCAGATATAAGTACTGGAAAAAAACCTCGAAGGAATTACAAGATACCTTGTACAATTACTGCGTAGATTTGTGAAACTAAAAGTTGTTATTTTTGACAACCACCAAAATTTGTAATACCTAAATATTTGTCATATTTATTAACAACAGAATTAAAGGAAAAAGTAATCAGGAAATAAATCAGTCACAATTTATGTAGAACCCGGGAAACCATTTATGATTTCAATTTAACGTCAGTGCGGAAAACCGCATGGTTTCCAAATTCAAATATCAAAATAGAAGGTCGTTAACCGCAGGCTTCATTATATTAGTCAACATTTCAATAGGCACCAAAAAGTTAGGTACAAAAACGCAAGCCCGAAATATTTGGTCCAAAAATAGTGCTACAGCCAAAAATACACAATGGGCTCATAATTTCCCCAGCCCTACCTAAATTCTATGAAACATTTTGATTACTAAAAATAGACTTACCCACCTTCAGAAATTAGCAAATGAAATGGACATGTCGTGATAAAAGCTCATAATTTATACACAAAGGTCGTGACAGCCATTTGTTTCACAATTCTTGCAAAAATGACTGCAAACAGTTTCGAATGATTCAAAACCGACAGAAAATTGGAAAAGTATACAATAATGACTCAGTAACCGAATTATTTATGTCTCAATAAAGAAACGTGCGCTTTTCATTCACAATTTTCACGAAAAACATGTTTTCCGAACTCAACTTTCAGGACATCAAAGTCCTTTCAATCGATTTGCTCATAATAAAAGGCAGACACAAAAAAAGTCAGAGATTCTACTTACAAATTAAAGCTGAATACTTGAATACTCGTGCGAAGAAAAAATCCAAATGTCACACACACCACACGCACTAAACGATTCCAAATTCAAAATTACACTAGCACAGATAGTGAACAAAAGCGCGGGATTATTCACAGAGAAGGAACACGACTGTACCGAGCTAGGGTGCGGGACCGACTGGTCCCCTGTTTAGGATCCTACCCGAAGCGTCTGACAAAATTCGGTGAGTAATATTTATTAAACATCATTTTTATGGGCGATAAAGTGAAAAATAAGGATAAATAAAGGTAATTTTGTTTGCATAATGGGTACAAGTATTGGTGTACTGGCTTGGTTTGGCCATTATTCGCGAATTTTGTTATAACATAGGCCGGCAGAAAATATAATTTTGACAATGATCAATGCTTTGCCTGGCCATGTGGTTCCCTTAATCCCGACGACATTTGGAGCATTCGCGATGAGGGATTATAATCAAATTTAGGGGAGCTGTGTATCCCACACAGCTCTCCTAAATTCCTGAAGTAAAGATTATGGCCAAAAAGGGGCATCTGTAAATTGAGATGACTGTTGATAGAGATGAATTTAAGAAGACTCCAGGCAGGCGCTTTACTTTGAGTTTTTTTTTTATCACCACTGCTCTCATCGAAAAACATCGTGGGGAATCCAGCATGACCTAGAACCAAAAAATCGAAGATATGGGACATCTACCAACCCGCACTGGGCCCGCGTGGTGGATTACAGCCCACTCGAAGAGAGGAGGCCTTTGTCCTAGCAGTATGGTGGGTATATTATATTTTACTTTTATTATATTTACTATGGGACAATAAACAGCTACAATATAAAATGTTTACAAATAACAATAATATAGGCTCATAAGGAGTATTAACAATATTGCAGCACAATATCCGCATGTTAACTAAATTAGGATAACGTAAAAAGTCCCACTAGATTAACATTACTCAGATATATAAAATTAAAAAAAAAAAAATTGATTGAATGATACAATACAATTAATTAATGTTTTTATTTAAATGTATGAAAATATTAATTTTTATATTTAAAAAAAATGAGATTGTTCCTTATTATCACAAATAAGAATTAAAATTATTTAAATAATGAGGAATCGACAGTACAATACAATTCATTAATAAAAAATATTCAAACGGTTGAAATAAATTAAATTTAGAATAAAGACCTCACACTGTTTCTTATTATCATTAGATAAGATTTTTAAAACATTTTTTTAAGATTTTTATAGGCTGATTATGCTGTGATATGCTGTGCTGCCAACAAATAAATTGAATACAGGCAGGATGATGCAATGATGGTGAAGCAGCTTTCATACAATAATCAATCTACACTATAATAATAATATAGAAAATATTTCTACGAGTATTTTTGTTTATAAGTAATAAACTCAAAAACTACTGGACCGATTTTTAAAAAAAAATCACCAGTAGAATGCTTTATTACGAGTGGGCGTCCAAGCAAAAAGGGTTCAGTTCTCGGCATTTAGTTTCCGAGATACCTATAAGAAGTTTTGTAAAGTTGGGTGAAAAAAATGCATTTCGCGATTTTAATTGATTATTAATAAATCCTCAATTATAGACAATTTCGTAAAGTAAATGACTTTATACAACTTTTACAGAATTTCTACTTGAAGTTGAAATATTAATATAACATGGCTATGATTTATAAATATATCACTTGTCTGTAAAAACGTCGCTGTAAAATCGAGTTCCATGATTTGTTATTTGAATACGCTTCCTATTACATCGCTTGAAAGTTAGAACAACAATTAATGTAGACTTTTAGGGCTGATTTACTGATAACCTAAATTTTGAACTGTTACTTTCGTAAAAAACATTGTTTTTCCTGGTTATGATCGAATAGCACGAGTCACTTAATTACAATATGAGCACTAAACAAAATTAAAATGGAATTCTGCGTCTGTCATCTACATTGCTAGAAATAAAATGAGTAGCTATGACTAATTGTTAAAACTGTTATCATTTTAGCCATAGAGGGACCTATGGCTGAAATGATAACAGTTTTGTTCAGTGAGTTGTAAAATTCTGTGTTATTAGGACTTGTAAACACAATAATTTAAAAAAAAAATGTTTTGTATTAAATTTAATTTGTTTTAATTTTACATATTTGTATGCTAGTCCAAGGCAACATGTAACATAATAAATAAAAATATAAGACCTTAATGTACCAGTTTTTAATGCAAATAAATACTATTATTTAATATAACTATTCACAAACTAAAATATGGCGTCGAAAAATTCATCTGGAGATATCGTTGTCGACTGGTAGTGTAACCCAAGAGAATGGTGGAATTACCACAGTTGTATGGCAATGTTTAACCTCTGGCTAAGGTAAAAACCAGCCCTTGGGTCAAGAAAATATAATTACAATAAGGTAAGTAGCGGCGGTAAGGTAAGTTGAGGTTTTCCGCACCCGCAGCAGTGGCGCCATCCAGCACAGCACGCCGAGCCAGGAAGAAGGCATGGCAAAATTCAAAATTCAAAAGTCATTTTCAAACTAGCACTTTTCGAAGGTCACAATTACATAAGAGATTCCCCCAAAACGGCCACCCTTCTCCACTTCCTAGTGCTTTAGCTGGGAAGAAGAAGTTGCTTCTTTAATAGAATAGAAAATAAATTAATAGAGGCATCTATTAATTTATTTTTTATTCTATTAAATAATAAATTATGCTTGCTTAATTTAATTGCTTAATTTATTACTGTGATTTTTTATCTTACACAGTGACATAAAAAAATAAGTTCTTAGGTATTTTTTTTAGGAAAATTGATTACTTTTACAATAATTGTAAATATGTATATGTGAGCACCATTCTATCATAAAATTAATTTATCTCAGGTGTTTCATTTCTAATTATTTGTACCTATTGTAGTATAGTCATTTTATTCTAATAATTATAGGTACATAAATATTATGCAAGAAAGTGTAAACATTTTATATGAGTATGTAGCTATGGATTTTCTTGCCCATTCTTCTCGATACGAAAGTAGACATTTTGGAAGGGGCAACTAGAATTAATTCTATTTCATCGTAAATTTTGACGTTCAAAAGTGCCTTGTGCCTATTGTAAATAAAATTATTTTAAGACTTTGATGTAAAATATATGCGGTTATACATTAAATCATATCACATTATATTTTTCTTCAAATAAAAAATTGACTATCGTACCATCCTGCCAACCCCTTAATAAAATATGTACGACAATGGTGGCCATCTTGGACTGGACAAGCCGAATCACTCCCGATACTTATTTATTTAGGACCCGACTGACTGCAACATGCTACCATGATCCGTCTTAGTTTGGCTTTTGAGAATATAGCTACTGATTGTGGTTCAATTGAATTTTGTCATTTGTTTTAGTGAAATCGACCTGTAATCTACCACGCGGGCTCAGTGTGGGTTTGTTAGATGTCACATGTCTTCGAATTTTTGGTTCTAGGACATGCCGGTTTCCTCACGATGTTTTTCTTTTGTTTACCGTTTTGAGAGCAGTGGTGATGAAATAATTTACACAAAGTAAAGCACCTGCCTTGGTTTGAACCACATTGACAACACGTTCATTTCATCATTTCATTTATTTTCATACCATAGTGTAGGTATAACCCAGTTATGGACCCTGTTAGGGCACGGCAACATAAGTATTAACTTACAATTAAAATTCAAAGATAAAATGAGAAAATAATAATTCTTATAAATGTATGTGAACTTATATAATAACGTATTAACAGTTACCAAAAACTCGAAGAAAAGAAAGAAAGAAACAAAATATGTTTATTTTGCACATACAAAACAAACAAAAATACAAAAGTAGCAGAAAGAAAAACATACTAAAATACAAAAGTAGCAGAAAGAAAAACACACAAAAATACAAAAGTAGCAGAAAGAAAAACATACTAAAATACAAAAGTAGCAGAATGAAAAACATACTAAAATACAAAAGTAGCAGAAAGAAAACATACTAAAATACAAAAGTAGCAGAAAAAAAACGCTAAAATACAAAAGTAGCCAAAAGCCTCGTATTCAACCAACAAAAAACGTTTGGACATATGACATCTACCAACCCGCACTGGGCCCGCGTGGTGGTTACAGTCCACTCCCTCAAAGCAGCAGTGGGAACATTACGGGTTGATTATGCTTACTGCTTATGCTATATTTCGATGTTACCTCTAAATAAAATCTACGCATCATATTCATAAATAATAAGTACTATTAAACAAAGATAAGCATGCTCACTTAAGAAAATATTCCTGCGAGAGCGCAGCTAGTGACAAACCACACCCCTTCCTAGTTTCCCCCAATTAGAGACAATATGCATTAGTGTGAGTAATGAACGAGTAACATAAAATTATAAGTATTAAACCAAATACAAGGAACAACTGCAAAACATTTGAGAGAATCCTAAGGTAATAAAAAAACGTATGGCCGTTGTATTAAGCCGTCCTCTATTGTTTAACCGAATTTCCAGACATTCCCACTAAATAACAATGATTGAAATTATTTTTATTGCAGTTGCAAGAGTTGTGCGGCTTGCGGCCTTGCGGCAGCTATAAACAAAAAGCTCTGATAGCATTGTATGAACTGCGCAGAGTATTGGTTCAAATATTACTGTAATTTCCAAGTATTCCCAAATTGCCCAAGTATAAACAAACACATAGAAATTTAGATAGTTATTTACTTTTAATAAAGTCGATTATACACAAAAAAATTCAATATAAACATTTGATACCTTCATGCAGTGCCGGTCAACGCACCTATACCTACCGTATTCAGGGAGCCGTGAGATAAAAGATAAACAAACCATAAATGTCCGTTCAATCGATTTTGAATGCTATTGCGTTGGTGCCATGACAAATGGCAGCTGCAGTAAACAGTTGGTATTGTAACCACTTTTTTGCCTTTAATGCCATCCATAAGCCTACGGAATAGAAGTCAAAATCGGTGGAACGGACTGTAGTAAAACGGTTCGTTTCAATGTCTCATCTTATTGTGAATGGAATATGGTGCGGTCGCTGCGGCATGCGGCATCACATAGGATATGGTGAAAATTGGAGAGGCAGTGAAAGTGTTCATAAATAACCTATATCTATAGACCCGATAGAGAGAGGAAAATATTAAAGTGGATTAATACATATAAATTGTAGTTTGACATATTTGTTATTAGTTATTACAAATTATTTTTGTAAATACTGCAATACCAATAATACATTTTCTAAACCAAACAAACAGAAGATATGAGTACTAAAATTAATTCTTGTCAATAATAAAATAACAATTCAATTCAATAACAAAGAGCTCTCGCCGCGCTGGCCGTGCCCATTAAAAACTCGTCTCTTATCAGAAACAAGTGAGCATAGTACGCTCCTAGTGTGAGTGTCACACATTCTATACATGATTATACTAATACGAACACCACTAAAATACGCTTTGTGCATCCTATTGGTCAAAACTCGTGCATTGTGCGATCGAGTCGTGAGTCGTGCTATGCGATTATCGCCTTTAAGGTGAGCATGCGGAAGTTAGTTCGATAGTACCTACTCTATTTCTATCTTCGTGTATTTTTAATTAAGGTTAGGGTCTAAAATTACTAGTAGAAGGTAACCTTCCTTCGACGTGAACGACCGGTCATATCGGCCGTACCCACTGTTTTATTGATTAAAGAGATTAATTAATTCATTTCAGCCGAAAGATGTCCACTGCTGGACATAGGCCTCCCCCAAGCACCGCCACTTCGACCGGTTCTGTTCTTCGCTGGATGCGCATTGGATTCCTGCGGCCATCACCAGGGCCTCAAGTCTGCTATTACAATAGTGTCAGAATGGTCTATCATTGATTTCAAAATTGTTGATTTTGACAAGTTTGGTAATCTTATAACATATTGGCGTCATTATGACTTTCCAATGGTCAGCCACTGACACTCCATTGAAAGAAATGGCATCTATTGGTAATCTCGTACATGAAAAATGAATGACTGACATAAGGCGGTAATCTGCTAAAATTTTGACAGTTCCTTTGATCAGTGACCTACCATGAGAACGTCAGTCATTTCTTTTAATTCGTTAGGAGTATCGTGTTTGTGGAATACAATGATCAACCAATGGTTATGTAGCTTCGGTGTTACGTTACGGATTAATACTGTGGGAAACTCAACAGACTGCCAGCGAGCGTTTCTATCCCAAAAACGGTGCATAAGAGCAATTGTTGGCGTTCCTCCATATGGGTCTTGTAAGCCCCACTTTAGTAAACTTAAAATATTACCACTACCGAGTATGTACATTTTTGAAATTTGTGTGTTCGTAAATGCAATCCTAGCCTATTTGTGAAAGCTAGTGATATTTACACACGAGATGGTACCCATCCTCGTAAATCAAGGCGTGGTCACCGATTAGTGCTGGATTTTGCACCAAAGACTGCGGTGTTTAAAAAAAACCTGTTCAGCTATGTGTGTAAAAAATTTTAATAGGTTACAACCAGACATTCAAGATCTTCCTCTAGCAAAATTTACGAAAAAGCTGAAAGAGTTACTGCTTAAAAAAATGATATACTCAATAAACGAGTGGTTACAAGAATAACTAGTACTTATTCAACAAAAAAAATATGGTTTTTACTGGTACTAGACACTGTGGTTAGCAAAGGATATGTGACATTAGGCCCTATGAATCGCAGATAGGTTTTGATTTAGATTAAGTTCTCATACATTTATTTTTTTATTTACTTTTTATTTATTATTAATGACATTAATGTAATATCTTGCATGATTAAAATTCACATGCCTAAGGCTAAATAGAATATAAGACCAAATAATGTAACAATGGAACCACCGATTGTATTTACTCTATTTAAATGTGAATAAATGAATTTGAATTTGAATAACCAATAATCGACCATTATGAATTTAGCAAAATGACAATGGGATCGTGTTGGAATGACGAATTTATAAAAATAGCAGACTTGGGCCCCTGGTCATCGGTCCACCTTGTGGGAGGGCTTCCAACGCTACGTCTTCCGGTACGCGATCGTCACTCCGGAACTTTTCGGCCCCATCGGCAATCTGTTCTGCGAGCAATGTGCCCTGCCCACTGCCACTTAAGTTTGGTCATTCTTCTGCTATGTCGGTTACCTTGGTTCTCTTGCAGAGCTCTTCATTTCAAAAAGTCAAGGGCAATGGAGAGGGCTATGCTTCTCTACGTGATCGAATCAGAAATAAGCAGATGAAAGCGATACCATTTTAAAAGTAATTTCCATAACTTTTTTTTTGACTGTGCATAGATTATATCATAACGTTTTCTAAGAGTGGTTTGTAATGATTACTGTTATCTTTAATGATAGCAGATATCATCATCATCGACATCATTCGCGAGCACTTATCCCAATTTATTTGCGGTCGGCGCAACATGTCCCTTTCTCCCACACTTCTCTATCAGTCGTCATCTCGGTAGGCACCTCCTTTCTAGCCATATCATCTTTCACACAGTCCATCCATCGTTTCTTTGATCGTCCCCTACTAGTATAGCCGAAGTCGTTACGAGCCGTCCCATCGGACTATGAGAGTGAGGGAAGAGAGGATGCACCTGTGTCTTCGTACTCACGTCTTGTGAACTATTATCGCCAAAGGCTAGTCTCCGTTGAGATTGGCCACCATGGCCGAAATACGGTCTGGCTATACATTACTCGTATAGCCGTCCACATTCATACATTACTCAAGTTCAACTCATGACATTCTTCCGCATCATGTGTCCATACTATGACAACCGATTTCCACATAAGTTCCATGTTTCATTTTACTACTAAATTTATTTATTTTTTGAGAGAGAGAAAAACTCCACATTTTCTCTTTTAAAAATAATTGGCTTTTACAATATTCTCAAAAAACTGTGTTATTAGGTATGGGAGGACAGTGTAGGTCTTTCAACAAGTACCAGGTACTTAACAGAATAATGATGGTCAACAAATCTACAGTCCACTAAGCCTACAGCGTTCTCACATTCACAAAATAGAAAATAATCTATATAAAGATAAATAAATTAATAAAAATAATTACGTAATTTAAACGAAATTAGGTGATTCCTATTACAGCTGTAACAGATGTGAATAATTATCATGTCCATAAAAGCCCCTAATAAAGAGTTGAAATTAAATTGTAGGTATATAATGTCAAATAATAGGGTGATTATGTCAAGGAAGAATGTAAAATACACTCGAGAGCAATGAATCCGGGTCACTTAAAGAATGTTAAAAATCGCGGAAACTAAAAATGATAGGTTAATGCAATAAATTGTATTTAATAGACAATGTAATACTCCTTAAATGAAAGTAAAAAAAATATGATTCACCATACATTTTATTAACACAAAATTACATAAAGAAAAAAACTGCTGATCTCTCCTTAAAACAAAAATAGGAAACATGAAATTTTTGAACTTTATTACGATTTTCTTGAATTTTAATACTTCGTATTGCCTCCTCGTGCTTCCATTACTGCGTTTACGCGGTTTGGCATGCTGTACACCAAGTTCCTTATACGATTTTGGGGAATATTCTCCCATTCCTCTGTGAGAGCAATTTTGAGCTCACGAAGCGTGATTGGGGGAGGGTTTCGTTGTTTTACGCATCTGCCTAGCTCGTCCCAAGCATGCTCGATCGGGTTGATATCCGGGCTGCGCGCTGGCCACTCCATACGAGTAATGTTCATCTCTTGAAGGTAGTCATTCACAATCCTACCTGTATGAGGTCGGGCATTGTCATGCATAAATATAGCATCCTCACCTAAATTGACCATAAATGGACCAACGTGATCATTGAGGATTTCTTCCACATATCTTTCGCTAGTTAAAGAGCCGTTTTCTATGATCACCAGCTCTGTGCGACTTTCAGAAGAAATTCCGGCCCACACAAGTACAGACCCACCACCGTAGGCTACTTTTTCTTCGATGCATGCTTGCTTGAATCTTTCCCCTGGTCTTCGATACACTCTGTGTCTTCCATCGTGCTTGTAGAGCATAAATTTTGATTCGTCGGAGAACATAACTTTTGACCAATCTTCAAAACTCCAATTTACGTGGCTCTGGGCATATCTTAGTCTTGAAATGCGATGCCCACGCTCCAGTTTAGGGCCGTTTGCAGGTCTAAGGGGTTTTAAGTTAGATTCAGCAAGCCGACGTCTTACTGTCCATGCACTTGGGTTACTTCCTCCGAGGCGTCGAAACTGATTTGTGAGTTCAGTTCCTGTAAGAAAGCGATTTCGAAGCATGGTGTTCACCAAGTATCGGTCTTCTCGTGCTGTGGTACACCTGGTTCTGCCCGTTCCTGGTCTGCGTAGGTTAGAACCAGTTTCTTCGTAACGTCGGAGAACTCTTTGTACTGTTGACAGCGACACACCGACAGTCCTGGCTGTATCGCGCTGACTCCGGCCGGTTTCCAGCATTGTAAGTATTCTGGTGCATTCTTCAGGCGTAAGCGACATAATTTCAGCTTGAATAATGAATATAGAGCACTATCAACATGGTTTATGTACCCACATAAATGACAGATTACAAACAAAAGCAAAACCAAATGCTGTAATTTCGTAGTTCCATCTTCGAAAGTGGCCCTTTTTCAAATTTGATTTTTTTATGATATAACTTTACAATAACTAAGAAGTTTTAATACCTTCATTTAAGGAGTATTACATTGTCTATTAAATACAATTTATTGCATTAACCTAGCATTTTTAGTTTCCGAGATTTTTAGGATTCTTTAAGTGACCCGGATTCATTGCTCTCGAGTGTATATAAGCATGGTAATTTGGGAGCAGTTAATAGACTTACATAATTTGCCGTTAATGAGGTACCAGGGAAGCCACATGTGCAAAAGGAATTATTGCCAAATTTCCTTGTCTTCGACGTACAAAATACACTATAAATACTAATAAAATATCGTAAGTGGTGATGATGGGTATACCACCAATCTACTCACGATATTTAACGATGAGAAGTTGGGATGACGCGTCAACATGCCACTGGTCGGTACGGTTAGAAACAAATTAAGTAATGCAATATGAAGCTGCCATTGTGATCCCAAAAATATACAGTACCTACTAGCTGCGCCACACACGTCATGGTCTACCCATGTGCCAAAATTCATCCAAATCTGTTCAGCCGTTTTAACGTGAAAGCGTAACAAACAAACCAACTCACTTTCGAATTATATATTTAGTCTGACCATAAATACTGTTACAATTAAAAATAAGAAAGATATTAAATTTGAATTTGGAATCTGTCATTTTTATACGATTTTTCATTGAGTTTTCTAATTTTGGCGCCAATACATTGTACAATATTTTGCGATATTAAAATGGAATGGGGTGATAAGGGGAAACGAATCGCTGTGATTGCATTACACAAAGTTGGTATGGAGCCAAATGTAATTTTTAAAAGTCAAATGTTTGTGTACCGTGCTATTAATAGGTACAATGAGACCTCCTCTGTTTGTGACAGAAAAATATCTGGCCGTCCACGTAGTGTTCGTACGAAAAAGGTGGTCAAAGCAGTAAGGGAAAGAATTCGAAGAAATCCTGTCCGAAAGCACAGAACCATGTCACGTATTTTAAAAGATGACTTAGGACTTGCAGCCTATAAGAGACGCACTGGTCATTTTTTAACTGATAATTTAAAAAAGAATAGGGTGGTAAAATCGAAACAACTACTGAAGCGGTACGCAAAGGGAGGTACAGAAAAAAATTGTTTACGGATGAGAAAATCTTTACAATTGAGCAACACAAAATGACCGTATTTATGCTCAAAGCTCTAAGGAAGCTTCCCAATTAGTCGACAGAGTGCAACGTGGGCATTATCCGACTTCAGTGATGGTTTGGTGGGGTGTTAGCTATGAAGGAGTGACAGAGCCATATCTTTTGAAAAAGGTATCAAAACATCGGCACAAGTGTATCAAAATTCCATTCTTGAGAAGGTAGTTTAGCCTCTTTACAACACCATATTCAATAACGAAGTATGGTCCTTCCAACAAGACTCGGCGCCGGGTGATAAAGCTCGGTCCACGCAGTCTTGGTTGGAAGTGAACGTTTCGGACTTCATCAGAGCTGAAGATTGGCCGTCGTCGTCTAGTCCCGATCTTAATCCGCTGGATTATGATTTATGGTCAGTTTTAGAGAGTACGGCTTGCTCTAAACCCCATGATAATTTGGAGTCCCTAAAACAATCCATACGATTGGCAGTGAAGAATTTTCCCATGGAAAGAGTGCGAGCTTCTATTGATAACTGGCCTCAATGTTTAAAGGACTGTATTGCAGCCAATGGAGACCACTTCAAATGAGCTTTTTATATTTTAAATTGTTTTATATTTATGTATTAAACTAACACACTGTAAAAGTAATAAATACTTATTGCAATAAAAAAAATAAAAAATCTTCGTGACAATATTTATGGCAATACTAGGTAATTTAGGATAATGATCAGCGCCGTGTGAACAGTGTACCATATATATTTCTAGAAAGGTCAACGTATAGTGATTGATGTGGAAAGTCGGGAATTTCATACACTTTTGTTTTAAACATGACATTTCAAAAAACTTTTTCACAAAAAATAAAACCGACTTCCAAAAAAAACACTACAAAGTGAAAAATAACTTTGATTTCGGAAGTCGGTGTCTGGTTTTTTATTTTCGTTTTTTTGCCACCGACTTCCGAAATCAAAGTTATTTTTCACTTTGTAGTGTTTTTTTTGGAAGTCGGTTTTATTTTTTGTGAAAAAGTTTTTATTTTTCACTTTTTAGTTGTGGTACCTACACAAAACCCTCACAAAAATTTTAATACCCATTACCTGCATGTAAATTACAGTGATAGGAACTATTAGAATATCATCCACATATACTAGATGGGAAAAATACGTATTATTGAAGCTAACTCAAAAACCCCTCATCAGATCTTAACCAAATTTGTATGGGACCACTTCTGAAGTATGCCAGCCCTACCAAACAAAAAAAGAATCATCAAAATCAAATCATAATTGGCGGAGTAATCGCGTAACAAACATATAAAAAAAAAATACAACCGAATTGATAACCTCCTCCTTTTTAAAGTCGGTTGAAAATATACTTTCATAAAAATATTCAAAGACTAATTCAACCGCCCCTGGTTACGATGAAAACTGACTTCGAGATAATAAATCTTCTTAGGATAAAGCAAGGTTGAGGCTAATATAATTTGTAAGCCAACGGGGAAGTAAAAAGCTTTACCATGTTGTAAGCTTATCCAGTCAGAAAAAATACAATAGAATAAAAAATATGTCTCGGTTTTTCTTAGATACTGTTCAGGTATACGTAAACGTAAGTAGGACGTATCTACTTATTAGGCCCTTTGTACACGGCACGGTTTCTTTACGGTACGGCGTATAAACCGCGCCGTAGAAATAACGTATCTGTCAACAAGATTCCATAGTGATTCATACAACACTGACGACCGTGCCTACACTCGGCGTACAAACCACGCCGTAGAACAAAAAGGTATCTGTCAACAAACAACCATAGTGATACATACAACACTGACGACCGAGCGTACACTCGGCGTACAAACCGCGTCGTAGAACAAAAAGGTGTCTGTCAACAAACAACCATAGTGATTCATACAACACTGACGACCGAGCGTACACACGGCGTACAAACCGCGCCGTAGAACAAAAAGGTGTCTGTCAACAAACAACCATAGTCATCCATACAACACTGACGACCGAGCGTACACACGGCGTACAAACCGCGCCGTAGAACAAAAAGGTGTCTGTCAACAAACAACCATAGTCATCCATACAACACTGACGACCGAGCGTACACACGGCGTACAAACCGCGCCGTAGAACAAAAACGTGTCTGTCAACAAACAACCATAGTGATACATACAACACTGACGACTGTGCGTACACACGGCGTACAAACCGCGCCGTAGAAGAAAAAGGTGTCTGTCAACAAACAACCATAGTGATCCATACAACACTGACGACCGAGCGTACACACGGCGTACAAACCGCGCCGTAGAACAAAAAGGTGTCTGTCAACAAACAACCATAGTGATCCATACAACACTGACGACCGAGCGTACACACGGCGTACAAACCGCGCCGTAGAACAAAAAGGTGTCTGTCAACAAACAACCATAGTGATCCATACAACACTGACGACTGTGGCTACACAAGGCGAATAAACCATGATTTTCACGGCAAGATAAACGTGTATAAAAAGTATTAAAATTAATATAAAAGTGTATTTTGTGAAGATATTTGCTGCTCAATCACGTAGCTGAACAGATTATCTAAGAAAAGGACTCCCAACCGGTGGGGCGTGCCCCCCTCAGAGTGCGTAAAGTCACCTATGGGGGGGGGGGGGCGGTTGCTCTCCAACATACAATTTTATAAATCTATAGTTTATTGTTATAACTATAGATTTATTAAATCAAATTTTATGTTCTCGGTATTAGAAAAGGTTAAGGGGCCTGCGGAGCATGCGTAGTTCATACAAACGTAATACCAAAATAATTTGTAAATCAAATATATTCTTAGGTTAGTGTGTATTTATTCCGATTGGATTACAGAATATCTAGGCTCCCAAATATATAATTTGAATGAACACTGATATAAAGACGAGATATGAGGAATTTAAAATTTCTATAGAAAACTTATTTTTCTCATAACTCGTCTTTAAATCAGTGTCCATTCAAAATATATATTTGGGAGCCTAGATATTCTGTAATCCAATCGGAATAAATACACACTAACCTAACAGAATATCTAGGCTCCCAAATATATAATTTGAATGAACACTGATATAAAGACGAGATATGAGGAATTTAAAATTTCTATAGAAAACTTATTTTTCTCATAACTCGTCTTTAAATCAGTGTCCATTCAAAATATATATTTGGGAGCCTAGATATTCTGTAATCCCATCGGAATAAATACACACTACCTTAAGAATATGTTTGATTTATACATTATTTTGGTATTACGTTTGTATGAACAACGCATGCTCCGCCGGCCCGTTAAGACTAGTTTTTAAAACCCCAACTTTTCAAAATACTTACTTAGTTGCTATAAAATGAGGTTCAGCTTTTCTGCTTAAGTCGACAAAATATTTTTTTCTATTTCTGTAAGAATGGACTAAACAAACCGAACCTATCCGAAGCCTTGGCGGCTTGCTACAATTTTCGAGCTCGCTTCGTTCGCTCTTCCATTCTATATTCTCTTGATTCTTCAACTTTTCTACACAAGTCGACAAAATAACTCCTTTTTCTGTAAGAATGAATATTCAAAAAAAAAATATAACGAATCCAAAATTGTACAACATTTTTTGAGCTCGCTTTGCACGCTCTTTCATTATGGATTCTCATAATTCTTGAGTCAAAACTCGACAAAGTAACTTCTATTTCTATATCAAAAGAAAATCTTACCTATCCAAGGGGCATGTAGTGATTTTAAAAGACAGTTAGGGGGACGCGTATGTTAAAACGTTGGAAACTTGTATTAAGACTGAATGCAAAAAAAAAAAAAAAAAAAAAAACCGTGGAGTTTCTTGCCCGTTCGTCTCCATAGTAATCTCTATACCGGCACAGCCCGCCATGCTAGGAAGATAGGATGGCGCGAGGGTGTCGACACAGGTTGCATCCCACACCAAGGGCCTACCCAACTTCCAAGGCATAATAGTCATTCCGTCTGGCCTCTTCCCATCGTCACGTACCAAGATTGGGTTCTAAAACAGCTGCTGCGGTGGTGACATGACCCCGACGGATGATGTCATTAATGCTAGCGTGCCGTGCAAACCGACCAGCGCTCTTATTTATTTATTTATTTAAGGACAACCAACAAAGCATACACCAAAAATACATGTTATAATAGGTACTATCTTATTTTTACATTTTATAGTGTAGCCTTAATTAAAGGCTGCCACGGCATGCATTGAAAAGTAGGAAATGCAGTTACAAAAGAGTTACAAATAAAAATAAAGTTGCAAAACAAAACATATTATACTCATTTAAATAGATTTAAGTAAAAATTTAAAAAATCATGCATCTTGCTGCAGAAAAGGCCATGGTGTGTGAGCCAGTCGACTGCTTCACCGCACTGCCAGCGATGTGGAGCCCCGCAAGGAGAGCCCAGACGCAGACTTGTAGCGAGCCGGAAAGTGGTGTCACCCAGCATAGTGCCTATGTTGGGTGACAGTAGCGCCTGAAGCCAGAGGCCAGCAGGTGGGCACGCTCAGCAGTATTGGTGGACGTATTTATGAGGTTATTCCGTACCAACCTGCAGATCGGCTCATCCCACTGTCTCTAAGACGGGTTCTCGTGCTGCTCCGTATCCGGACAAGCCACTTTTCAGGCGTTCATCGCATCAGTCAAACACGGCACAGATTAAGTTAAGATAGTTAGTTAAAAAAATTCTGGTTAACTTTTCGGTGCTGTGGACTGAGGACAGGTACGCTTACACTAGAAATGCCACCTTTATAATTGATGTTAGAGTACTTTGAATAATTTGATCGATTATGTCTAAAAGGTGTGGAGTAGAAGATTTTTTTTTTGTCAATGACCGCTGTCTATTTAGTTACTTAAGAATGAGTTGAGAAAATCTTCGAAGTTTCGCTAGCTAACATAAATTGACCCTGTAGCTATAATTAATTGAAATAAAATTATTAAAGCATTTTCCTAAAATAGCTAATCTTGATTAGGCCCTACCCTACATCAATCGATCGTTTCATGTATTTTTTATTTACTTGAAAAATATTCGAACTTGAAACACCTAGAAACAGCCCTTGACCGCTTGTCTTGACCACCCTTGAACCCTGAGTTTGTTTCGGCGTTTCTTGCCACGCTTGACACGCTCTGACTGGGTTGCCAAGTGGTCGTCAAACACCACTTACTTTTAAATACTTGACTGGCTGTGCTAAACAGACTTCAATGGTACCTCGTTCCTAAAAGTGTGACATTCCTCGTTTTATTTACTTCGTCAACCATGAAATCGCATATAATACAAATGCGCAACCGGCCAATAATAGCCGGCTTATATCGAGTTGGGTATGCGAACATGTATGCACAGACGCCAGCACATCAACCTAATAAAATCTGTCAAATTTCTTCAATTGATTTTCAACTTTATTACTTAGGTAAGTATGTAGAGGTTACACCGCCACATACGAACTACGCATCAAAGACATGACGTCACACAAATCCTGCATCGCGCAATTAGAGTTTACCGCGTGAACGACATAATATAGGACTATCCGACCACAACAGTCGGGCAGTTGCCCGCCAGACACAACACCGGTCTGGTCACAAGGATCCTCCCTTTTCTATGGTGGACGAGTGAACTTTACACCCTGTTCCTCATACCCTTAACAGTATAAGGTTCAAAGTTGATTGGGGAAATTTTACAGTTTCGGGTAGGTCCTGACCTGCAGGCTGGCGTCTGTACGTAGCAGCTGATTTGTTTTTCGCGAATTCAGGTTCGGTCTCATATTAAAAGTTGATCATTATGATGAGTAGTAGATCGGGGTTACTTTGATCAATATTAAACTTTGAAGGTTCATATCTTTTAAATTTGTGGGTGTAAAAAAATACTAAATAAATCTAGTGATCGGTTTTTTTATTACTCTCGATTCCTGTAATAATAAGTGAAAAAAATTGGCTTGATTTTGAGAAAAAAAAATTAAACTGCCTGATCAAAGTTATACGTAGGATGGGGTTACTTTGATACCCCTTATTTTATTGCGTAATTACAAAGTAATTATTGCGTAATTGCAAAGTGATTACGCAATTAAATAAACCCAATTACAATGCCAATACAATTTAAATATAATTACCCAATTATAATGCCAATACAATTTAAAAAATAAAAATCTATCAACTAGAAAAATAAATATTGTCGCATGGGGTAACTTTGATCTAACAATTGATTTGATTGTTTGACTGACAATATATTTACCTTTTTCAATTAAAATGATTGGTGGATTCCCAGCGTGTCCTCAGGAAAGGATTAAACAGTTGTTCAGTGTTCATAACTCAGAAAAAAAACTACCTAATTGCGTTTCGTTTTAAGTAATTCACGATTTTATATGAAATGGAAGTTTCTATCAAAGTTACCCCGCGATTCAAAGTAACCCCGGTTTACCGGTACTATATATCTATATCTTTATTTGTAAAAATATCAGTATTTTCACTTCTGTGTTAGACATCAATAATACTTGTAAGGTAAGTAAACAAACATGGAACATAGCTCAATATTCAAGTAAGCCCATGGTCCTTTAGCAGTAATGTAATGACATTTGGTCCTACCCTCTTATGGGTAAGTGTATGCTAACTCGGGCCGCCATGTCAGCTACCCGAGTTACAGTATCACTGAAATCAGGAACGGCTTTATTACCGTTTACACCCATGTACAAATTGTGATACTTGTAACAAGATAATAAATGTGTAAGATATATTTTTGTAAGGGATTTTATACTTTTCGCGAAAATGTTGTGGTTTATTTTTGTAACTTTCTTTCTTTTATCTATTACTTTGTTCCATTATTTTCATAAAAAAGGGGATACTATTTATAAGTCGAAACGGTTTATTTATTGAAACTTCTCGCACACAATAAGGTTCAAAGGCGGGCTTAATGCCTTAGGCATTCTCTGCCTGTCAACCAAGGGTAGTGAAGAGATATGATGGCAGGTGCTCTGATTGAGAGAGGAGATTATAAAAATAAAACATATTAGAAAGATAACTTAATGAATTATAAATAAAATAGGTACACAAGTACATAAGTAAGTTATAAAGTTACCGCTCAACTGTCGATTTGCCTTTAGAAGTCGATAACAATAAAAAATCTATGGTGTCTCGATAGTGACAGTTAAACTCATAATGCAAATGCAATATATAATAAGATACAATACAAGGTCCCATTAAAATAGATTTTGATTTCCCAAATTTTAACACAGCGTTCAGCAGCAGTACGTCTAACCAAAGATATCCAAGCAAAAAAAACACTTAAGTGATTTTACTTTGACCTAACATAATAAATGGAATTGGGTAACCAACATTTTTAGTGTATTTTCGTTAGCTGATTTATTTTTCTTGTGAGTATCTAATGCGATTTTTTTATCATTGTCCTTATTTTGGTGGTCTCAATGATTTCTAAAATTTTGTCCAAATATATTTTAATTGGACCTTATATATCTAACTATATCAACAAATTCAAGGAAAAGAGGTAATTGAGTAGACTCTACGCTATTTGTTATGAAAATAAACTCTGCATTTTCCGGTTAAATGCATACCGACTGGTGGCCGTCCTGATATCAAAAGGAACCGTAATCCAGAGAAGAATGGACTGAATATGAAAGGCATGAATTTTATTAATTAGTTCGTTCTACACAGTCTGGACAGTACTCAATATTTTGCCCGTAAGAAGTTGCCATCGCTGAAATGTCAACTAAGACGACACAAACACTAATTAATTTATGTCAAGAAGAACAGAGTATTAGAAGATTTTTGAAAGAACTCAGATTCTTAGCGTGTGAAGAACGTAGCAAAACGGTTAGCCTATGGCCGTATATACATCCCAGAAATGTTACTTGAGGCGAACCCCTTTTATATCGGTCACCATTCTACTGCTAATACTGAGGCATTCCTATCAGGAAATCTATCAGGAAATTCAAGTAAGTATCCAAAATCGGAACTAAAATCGCCATCTGGGTTTTTTAATACATTTCAAGTGATATTTCACAAAACAATTGTTTTGATGTTAAGTACTTACCAACCATAGATGACTACTCTATAGAAAGAGACAAAGCGACTGTGTTCAATGCCTGAATTACTACTGAAGAGACAACTTCTAGCCGCAAATTCGCTTTCTCTCTCTCGTAGTTTTTGGTCTCTATTTCTTGCAAAACTGAATATGGCACGCTCAGTCCATTCTCTTTGTCTATGGTACTAAGATCACCCGTGTCAGCGTCATTCGAACGCCAAAAGATCCATAGTGTAGAATAAATGTATCATTCTGATTGCACTTTTCCTGTTACCAGCGATGCGGACGAATTTTTTGATGCCCTATAATTATCCCCCCCGCCTTTTATATACTTGTACATGTTATTATTATTTATTATTTTAAGTCTGTTAGTTTTTAAATCATGTAAATATGTGTCTAAATAAACTCAGTTAGTTCTGATTGACGTACAGGAAAAAACCATTTATTTTATTTCATTTATTGAGGGATAATAAACAGCTACAATATAAAATTTGACAAGTTGTAAAAATAATATAAGGAGTGTTAACAATATTGTGGCCCACTAACTACATTATCCGCACATTACAAACAAAAATGATAATGAGTGCCACTAAATGAGCAATAAGATGAGTTAAAAATTATTACATAATAACAAATACATTAAATTAAATTAAAATACATTCAAAAATAATAAGACGAAGAACAATAAAATACAAATAAGAGAATAACAATAAGCAAAAATAGAAACAATAAAAATAAAGGACTAACATTCATTAATTACTAACATTCATTTACTGAACATGAAAACAAAATGTTACGATATGAACGTTTACCGGCTTTTATAATTATTAAACCAATAACCACCGATCATGTTAACATGACCGTATATTTAACAACGATGAACCACTTTACAACGGGTTTGCGAGACGTTTTGAAGGTAAAATGATCAATACACGCTTATTAATGAATACTTATTACCTATTTAATTTTACTGAATAAATCTTCGGGAGACACTAATATGAATGAAAATTCAATCAAAGAAGTAAGTACCTTTATTATGGATAAAATATGTACTTATTTGATATGGTTTTATCAACGGGTATCAGAATACCAGCGCTGCGTCATATATTATTAAATGTCGCAGCATCATGCTGAGATAGGAGCCTTTTGGCCTCGCACAGGACTTTCTGCTTAATTTTTTACTTTGTTTTTATTTTTATTGTTTTTTTTTTCTTGCTTTAATTTTTAATAAGTGTGTGTTTTATTTGATCTCCTGTGCTTGTCCCAATAAATACTTTTTCTTTCTTTCTTTCTTTATCAAAATCTCCCAATTTTTCATCCTTCTTTTTTTCAATTTATTTGGGGTCGGCGCGACTTCTGTCTCTTTCTTCCACACTTCTCTATTAATCGTCATCTCGGTAGTCACCCCTTTCTAGCCATATCATCTTTCACACAAGACCTTACTTCATATTCCATCCATCGTGTCTTTGGTCTTCCCCTACTCTTATAGCCATCAACATTCATGCTCAAAACTTTCCTCACGACACTTTCCTAATTCCTCAGCATCACATACCAGTACCATGACAACCATTTCACACACAATTTTTCAGTCACCGGTGTCACTTTTAACCTTTTAAATAATTTAATGTCTTTGATTTAAAGGAACATCCTTAACTAGAATCACGAATACTAAATACCCAAAATATCTCTCGAAAACATTAGTCTACGCCAAAATAACGTCCTCAAATCAATAACCTACAAATAAAACATGCGAGCAGTCTTTGGGGACTGCCGATAGAAGTGAAAACGTGCGGTGACGATGACGCGAGTTTCACGCTTTTTGTTCACCCAAAAAGTACACGTATATACACACAGTATACATATAGCTCATAGAAAGCGTTCGGTGACGATGAGACGAGTTCCATGATTTTTGTTCACCCAAAAAGTGCTCAACGCGCTTAAAGAAGTTTTCTTCAAAAATAGTTCCCAAAGACCAAGAGATGACAAATTACATTTGAGATAAACCCGATGAGTGAAGACTTGGCCACCGCAGATGTGAAAAGTAATTGATGAGGTACACCCTCGAGCTCTTACCAATGAAGTTTTAGGGTCCCGTTCTGCTAAAGAAACCATGACTGTGTCTTTCTTTATGGAATAGCACGAAACTTTAAAAGATAGTGCAACTACATAACGTGAAAATCACGCCTGTTATCCGCGAAGGGTTAGGCAGTACCTATAGTACACCCACATTTCGGCAGTTATGTTTAAGTCCAATGAACCCAGGACCACATGCTCAGCAGTAGCGCTTGCTATCACGAGACCAACGAGGCCAAGGATACAGGTATAACTGTGGAAATGTAATCCACAACACGCATAGGTATGTTCACAACATTTAATTGGGTGATAGACTTGGGAATTTAAAGTACGCGGTTTTTAAGTTCGCGAACTTACTCGGCTCGCCGACGGTGACACACGTGAAGCTTGCTCACATTGTATCGCGATGTTATCTAATTTTCTGAACCAAACTAAACAAACATTACACAAATGTCGAAACAAAATGGCGGTTCGCGGCGACGATGACAGACGTACGAAACTACGAACTAAGGCGGGCTACGAGCAAAATTTCAAACCTGTTATCGCAGACAAACTTACTCAGTGCGCGTACTTGTAGGGATGTAACGGATGTGATGATATTGGAACCGAAATCGGAATCGGAATCGGAGGCGGATGCTGAAGAAGAGAATGTGAGAGAAAGTAGGGTTAATGAAATAAAATAATACATACATTGCTAATCAGTCTTTTTAATTTCAATAATATAACTAACCAAATAAGACAAGTATAAACAGGTTTATAATAATTAATAATAATATAATTTCATTTAATATCTATTTCATAATTTATTTTTCTAATACTATGGAGTGTATGTGTAAAAACTTGCCTGAAATAAATGAATTCTATTTTATTTTATACGCGTTAACCGCGGCCGTATGCCGCCCCCGCCACATGGCATCGACCTTCGATTACCTCCGATTGAAAAGTTTCGACAAAAACAATCGGAAGTTCCGACTTATCGGAATCGGAATCGGAGCTCCGTAACATCCCTAGTACTTAGTATGACACACGGGCGAGTAAGGTCGCCGAGCAAGTACGCGTACTTGCTCGCACGTCTATCACCCCTTTAACAGCTAATTGAGTTTTGTGAAATTCAATGAGAAAATCTGTGAAGATTTTGAGAAAAATCTACTTTTTTCTCCTAGTTGGTCCACGAGGGGATTTCTGTTGGTCCTACTGAAGTGTTGAAACCAACATGAACCTCCTGTTTATAGAAATAAGACTAGGTGTGGTTTCATTGAAAATAATACTTCAAAGAAAAATTACAATATTGCTTTATCAAAAACAAAACTTAACATTTCATTAATATCATAATTAATGACATAAGTTAATATTTTATCTTTATTTATCTAAAAAATGACCGGTTGCTGTATCACCACGAATTAATTATAATTGACATTTTAGAATGTTAAATTTTTCTTGTCACCGATGTGGTTCATTTTTATTACCAGTTTCGTTTTCCATTTCAGCTAATGTATTTAATAACCGCAACACTGACACCGTTTTTAGGGTTCCGTACCTCAAAAAGAAGACACGAGACCCTTGTCGGATCACTTCGTTACCCGCCCGTTAGTCTATCAAGTTGAAATTAATATCAAATACGTAAAAAACCAAGCTTTTAGGTCAACACAATAAAAAAATACGGCCATTTAAGCGACATATGTATTTAGAGACTCGCAAATGAATCAAAACCTACAGGGTACTTCCCGTTGAACTAGTATCATGAAATTTGGCAAGGTCTCACAGTCCGCAAATCGTATTTTATATTGCGTAAAATCATTTAAAAAAAAATGCGATTACAAACTTACATTTTCAGTTGGAGAATTGATCGTGGTAACATCGATGTACATGTTTTTCAACTACAAAGTTAAGTTTGTTTTTGTGATAAATTCATCCCAAATACGGAACCCTTCATTGTGCGTGGTCCGACAAGCACTTGGCCGGTTGTTTTTTCCTCTATATTATTGTTTCAATGGTGTTATTTGTTCGGTGGCGTTCACCGTAAACACACCAGTGAGATCTGTTATCATTCATTCTTTCACCAACTGTTTTCCATATATTTTAGAAATTTGGAAATGTTTTGGCATTCATCAATGGCTTTTTTCCATATTGCCTTGGTTAAATGATAATAACACTTTATTATAATTCCTGGAAATAAAGTACCTACTTACTTATAGCTTTTGAAACAGCGATGTCGTAATCCAAGTGTATTTTTTGGAGACTAATTCGTTAATTTGAGATTTGATCATAGAAAATAGTGCAGTGTACTTTTAGCTTTTCTCGGACATAAGCGCATAAACGAGCGGTACAATGCATGCCACTAAAGATGAGACTTGACACAGGACGTAGTTTTACTTGCGCAGTAGACGATTTATAGGTCTCTTTAGCGGTATGAGGTCTGTGGTGGGGAGGGACCGGGCGTCATAGGGGGGAGGGGAGCGTGGGAGGCGCGGTACGGTGCTGTGCAGGCTAGTTGCCTCCCGTTCGCCTCACTCCGTGCACGCACCGCTCGACTCCGCAAGTACAGATAAGTGAGATAGTGTTTATAAGTTTCTACTTTGTTTATAGTTGTGTTGTATACGAGTGCAACTTTGCGAAATCTTGATCATGCCTCGAGGTAGAACATTAAGAAGTCAAAGTAGGAAGATTGTTTACGACGTGTACACGTTTATGTCAAAAGAAGCAAAGGAAGGTGTACAAAATTTGAAGCAGGTACAAATGCGTACGGCGGCTGCAACTCAAACATCATTAATTACAGTAAAAAGAATTGTGAAGGAAGGAAATAGTTCCGAGTTACTATCAGTTTTCCGCACTCCCGGAAAAAAAAGGTCAAGGCCTAAGCTTATAACTGATATAGATGAATTTGACAAAGGAGTGATAAAAAGATGTATTCACAACTTCCTTGTTACGGACAAGGAACTGCCGACCCTTAATACAATTTTAGCAAAGTTGCGCGAGGATATTGTCTTTCGAGGCTCTAAATCAAGTCTACGCCGCGTTTTGAAAGACCTTGGTTTTCGATGGAGGAAGACAGAAAATAATCGAAAAATTCTTATTGAAAAATCCAATATCAGACTAAAAAGAATTGAATATCTGAAAAAAATCCAAAAATATCGCCAAGAAGGCCGCGTTCTTGTGTACACAGATGAGTCTTACGTGAATTCCACGCATACTATCTCCAAATCTTGGCCTGATGATTCGGATAAAGGGCTCAAAAAACCAATATCTCAAGGTCAGCGCTTGGTTATTGTACACGCTGGTTCTGAGAGTGGCTTCATACCAAATGCTTTACTGACTTTTAAATCTGGGTCAAAAACGAGTGAGTACGACAACGATATGAACTACGAAAATTATCAGAAATGGCTTCGAACCCAGCTAATACCGAATCTTCCACCAAATTCGGTCGTGGTATTTGATAATGCCTCATATCACAATAAGGAATATGAATCTGCACCAAGTTCAAACACCAAGAAAGCTGATATGCAATCATGGCTAACCCAAAAAGGAATTCCCTACACTCCAGATATGCTTAAACCACAATTGTACAAATTGATAAAAATACACAAAGAACAATTTAAGACATTTAGCATTGACAAAATACTATCTGAACACGGTCATGACGTACTGCGATTACCCCCATACCACTCTGATTTAAATCCAATCGAAATGGCTTGGGCTTCAATAAAAGATTGTGTGAGTAGTAAGAATGTGCAGTGGGACCTCAAACGTGTGATAAAATTAGTAACAGAAAAGGCAAACCAAATGGGACCAAATGAATGGAAGGCTCTATGCGATAAAACGAAAACAATTGAAGACTTTTACATAGAAAGTGATCACATAATTGACAATTTGACGGATACGGAGATAATTGTCAGAGTAGGAGATTCATCAGACAGCGACTCATGGGACTCAGATAGTTCCTCATCGTCATTTAACGAAAACGATGGTCTGTCAACTCCTGGAGCAAGTGGTATATTTTCTAGTGTTTTTGTACCTGGATGCAGCTGTGTCCCGAACGATGATCATCCCGATGGTGTATCATTTATTGACAGTGATAGTGACTAGGGCAATCAGCCATTTTTTATTTCCCTTCAAACACATTCATCACAAATACGTGACGCGAAGATCCGAAATATAAAATACTCGGAGCCTCAGCGGTCACACTTTGTTATTTCGTAATAAACATTGTTAAGAATTTTAATACTTAAATAACTTACCGGAGGAGTTAATGAAGTGTGATAGTATAAACATATTTAAAGAAACATGTATGTACCCTGTAACGTCACCAGAGGCAAATATAATATAATATCTACAATTAATTAGATGTAAGCACTTTTGTATCTCATTCTAAGTGAACTATTATAGTTCTGAGAAATAAATTCTTTAAACCTAATAAAGTAGGTATTGCTAATTTGCTATACGCCTAATTCCGAATATCATCGAAAAAGAACCGAATGGATTTACAAAATATGGATAACTATTCCGTTTATGACTGTACTTGCGCAAGCTCCCCACTACTGACTCTCCAAGTCTCATCTTTAATGGTACGCAACGTACTACATTTGTTTCATCCGGTTTATCACCGTGTAGTGAGTACAATTGGTAAAATGGCTTTGGGCAACTTTTAAAAGTTTCATCCATGAAAAATTCCTCGAAATTTTCCATAAATTGCTTCCTAGGCATGGGACCACGAACGGGCGGCGAGGGGGCCCCGCGCGGACGACGCGACGTCGGCGTGAATACCGGTGGCAGGCGTTTCTTCGCCGGGGAGCAGTCGGTGGGCGCGACGTGTACGGTTCGTGAGCAGCGCGCTAGCCGCGAGCTGTCCACTATTGTGTGTTGTCATCGTAAAATTTATTTTAATATCCTAACTTGAATGACAACTTATTTGATGTGTCGGAGCGGTAATGAGTTGACATACCTAGTCTAATTTCTTTATAAGTACAGGGGGATTTTGGGTTCAACACTTCAGTGGGACCAACAAAAATAACATACCCTCGTGGACCTACTGGTAGGACTAAAAAGTAGTTCCACGAGAAAACACCCGTAATCCTAAAAAAATGGCAGAACTGGTAGAAATAGTAGTTTACAAAACTACCATTTCTACAGCGTGTATCAGAAATGCATGTCACATACAAAACAGTGCCTACCCTACCCAAAAGTATGAGACAGCTAATTATCTTTTCGCGATGACGATTTAGGTCCCATGGAGAAGGTTGCCCAGTTTGATGGTTTTTATATACCACACCCTCAAATTTGACCACACATTTCGGATACAGCCTGTACACGACATACTTTTACTCTTTCAAATCAAAACCCGTTTATTTAAAACATAGGTACTTACCTATCAGCAAACCAATAAACCTACAACTTTTACGCGACGCGACAGCGCGACGTGACTCTACGAAAACTTCACGGTAGAACATAATAAACGAGGTGTCGCATCGCGCCAGTCTGCTCGACGCTAATCCTATCTCCATCCACACTAAAGCGAAAATAAAAACAGAAGGAGCCAACAACACTCGATTGTAGTCTCATTTGCAAATAAATAAAACATTTCTTAGATTCAGAAGCATATGACTCGCTCGTGTGAAGGCTAGCAGCTGTTCCATACGTACTATCCTTCGGAATCTCGATAATAATATTATTGTGTTGGAGTAAAAACGATCGGTATTAGGTATATTGAACAGAATATTCTAGTTTTGATTACAATATCAGGGATGGAAACAGATATAGGGGATCATGTGTTAGCAACGTTGCATATACACAGCTTAAAGGCGCGGTGGGGCGGTGCGGTGGGGCGGCGCGGTGGCGGCGCGACGGCAGCGCGAAGACGGTGCGGCGGCGTCGCGTCGTGTCGCTGAGCACTTACAGTACAGTAAGTACTAATAAAATTTGTGGCGCCAAAAGTACGTCAAGCGCATTACCTACTTCTGTCATGGCCGCCATTCAAAGCCGTCAGTTTAAAAAGGTGACAGCTTGGTTTGTATGGAAAGTTTTGTCAGCGCCACCTCTAGTAGCGGCCGCCGAACCGTCTCCGTAATGTCATGACAAATCCAAATTCGATCTCTGGATCGGGGGTAGGGTTGCCAACCATACTGTTAAAAACAGTATTAAGTATACTGTTTTTCACGAAAATACTGTTGATTGTTCAACAAAAATAAAGTATGCGGTTTTCACTGTTAAGGCTCGTTCAGACCAGCGCGACCCGACACGAACAATACAATTTCTAAGAAAACTTCACAGTATAACAAAGCCGGTGTCGCGTTGCGGTAGTCTGAACGAAGCTTTAACCAGAACTACAAGTAAATCGTTCCATCTACTTCGTAGAACATGGTGCATGCAACAGAGCATGGGCGTGGTGTTTTACTCCATTCAAATAATACACATAATACTGTTTATTTTTCAGAAATACTGTTTATTTTCACTCTCTGACCATAATATATTTTATTTCTTACACAAAAATTTGGCAACCCTAGTTAACCCCAGTCGGGGGTCAAAGTGTAATTGGATTTTCCATTAAAAAAATCCCAGTAACAGCCCCTGAGTGTACATAGATTCTGTACTTACCCTGTTAATCTTAAAATAATAAAAATTTCAACCCCTATTAATCCAATTATCTAGCAAAATAGGGTTGTACTCAGTACTACGCTGTACAGCGAATCCTATTCGTACCCCTCTGATAAATACGGGCGAGACTAGAAAATGGCACGCTTCCCAAAGCCCCAGCCAATTTAACACCTCAACATAACTAATTTCTTACAAAAACATCACTGAAAACAGTGTCCCAACACTCCCAACATGCGACAACCATCCTCCGGTCTCTAAAACCAGTAAACCAAGTTTTTCCCGGAACCCATGATGAGCTCGCATTTCATACAATTTGCTGCACTCATACAATAAAGTCTAGATTCCCGCCGTGTTTGAACGTACCCTGAGCCTAAGTTATGGTTATAGCCTGTTATGGCCCGTTATGGCCCGCAGGCTGCAAATGACGCCGTATGTAATTCTGCCGCGTTCTAGAGTTACAGCTTGAGAATTCGCTGCTAAGCTGTTTGTAGTTTGTAGCTCATTACTTTGTTGCTGTGTTTTAAAATGGTGTGCTTCTTGGGGAAAAAGTTGTAGGTATTCCTATTTTGATATTAGGAGTTACTGCCTCCAATTCAGATTTTCTTGAAAATGGAAATATACACTATACTTAGGATGTCAGAAACACAAAAATGTATAGACTGTCAGGAACAGTCATCATCTTAGATGCCTCATAGCATTTTCTCAACTATGTTGGGTCGGCTTCCAGTCTAACTGGATGTAGCTGAATACCAGTTTTTTTACTTGGAGCGACTGCCTATCTGACCTCCACAACCTAGTTCTTGGGTAACACTTACCACTTGGTAAGACTGGGTTGTCTGACTTTCTGTTGTCGGGCTTCTGACTACCCGTAACGACTGTCAAAAATCTGCGAATGTCAGCTGGTTGAGTGCATTTTAAAATTAGTGCCTGGTAAGTTTAACCTATTTTTATGGCGTAAATTTTGACTGTATGTTTTCTCTTGTCGTGTTGGTAATTTCGAACGAATTTGCATATTTCTAGAATGTATAGGCATGGTAAGTATTTTATGTTCTTGGAAATGAGGATTCTTATTAGTCTATTTTGCAATGTGAAAAGTGTTGGTGCATCTGTGCTGTTTCCCCACAATATTACGTCGTAGCTGAGCCACGCATATACGTAGGCATAGTAGGTAACAAGTGCAGTTTTAAGGTTAGTGGTATTTCTGACTTCACGAAGGGCGTATGCAAAGGATAGTTTTGATTTTATCTTTTTATGTGTCATTTCCAATTATTGTTTGTGTCAATAGACATGCCAAGTAAAGTAAACTCATGAACGACTTCTATTGTTTTGCCGTTGTAGGTGAAGTTTATCACTATTATTTTAGATTTGGAGAAATTAATTTCGAGATTATGGTCATTCATCCAAGTTATTGATTTATTTAATGTAGTGGTTAGGTCCTCGCTCAAGCCAACATTGTTCCGGCATGAAGTTAGAAGCAAACAAACTAAACAAACTCGCTTTTGGATCATTTACACAAGTAGGTACCTATTTACGATCGTCAATGTAAATAGTGATTGTTATATAACTTATAGTTAGACCATGCTTTATATTAATAGCCTTTATTACTCAGTAATATTCAATAGCATTCTACTGGTGAAATAATTTTTAAAATCGGTCCAGTAGTTTTGACTTTATTCATTACAAACAAAAATACAAATATTTTCTCTTTATAATATTTGTGTAGAGAACCAACGTCACGCCAGCACGCGTATAATACTCGTAGCATGCCCACCGTAGAAACGGGTTTTGTCGACGGAAGAATAGACAAAATGACAGATAGTGATTGTTTAACTGTCATTTTGTCTATTCTTTCACGGTCATGCTACGCGTGCAGGCAAATAAAAGACACAAATGAGAGGTCTACCTAAGTATTTAGCGGCTACCGTGAGACAGATAATGTGTTGAATATTTCTACCATTTGTAAAATGTCTCATGCATCGGAACTACAGTTTTCATCTTCTCGTGTGGTTAGCTGCAATATATATACTTATATGTCTTCGTGCATGTTACCCGCCAAAGAGGGCGACATGTTGAGTCTGGTTTCATATTAATAGCTTATGAATAGTTTTCGTAATAACTTCTTCTTGTAAATTATTTCATCACCACTGCTCTCAAAACGGTGAAGGAAAACATCGTGAGGAAACCGGCATGTCGTAGAACCAAACATTCGAAGACATGTGACATCTACCAACCCGCACGGAGGTGTGGTGGATTACGGCCCACTCCCTCTCACTGAGAAGAGGACTACCCTCTCAGCAGTCCCAACATTATAGGTTGATAATGCTTCGTGTCTCTGGCAATTAAAATTCTGTTGGCCCAAATATTCGCAACTTCCACGGCGTCGTTGGTGGCAACGCAATCACCACTTTGACTGAATGTTATGACTTTATGAGTCACAGAGGGCACAATTAGAGGTGGAACATAGTTTGCGACACAGCGGCTCCCACATCAAGAGCAGCTCAGCTCTCATAGTTAATAATATCTTAGTCACTTTTTAGGGTTCCGTGCCCGAATGCTATCAAACGGAACCCTATTAATAAGCCATCCACCCGTCTGTCTGTCAGCCAGTATCTCATGAACAGTAATAGACAGTTGAACATTTCACAGATTTTGTATTTCTATTGCTGCAATAACAACAAATTATACAAATTAAATAAAGTAATAATTCAAGGGATGAAACACGGGATGGAAAATCGTTTCTTGTGGACCCATACAAGAAACGTGTTTTTTGCGGAAAGGAAATTTTCACGTGTGAGTCCGATTCGCACTTGGCCGGTATTTGTCTGTCCCAACGAAAGAGAAACGGTAGCTTAACTATTTGCCTCCCATCCCCTAAGAAACCCTACGATGATAAACATTTACCCAAAATCAGGTCCCCCATCTACAGAAATCAAGTTACAAAACTGCTGATGTAGCAAGTTGTCTTCGTAAAGCAAAACCAAATATTATTTACCAAGCGAAGTACTGCAACGGTAAGCTTAACTTAAGTTCATATCATAACCGTAAGCCGAGGGTTACGTCACAAAAACGTAAAGAAGGTTGGCTCTATACAAAGAGCGAAAATAGACGCACGCACACATAGGTATATGGTCTATTCCAAAATATCAGAACAAAAGTCGGGAGATGTCGTCGGGACACTCGGTTCGAAAGAAGTTCCTTTCGCTGTATATTATGTATTAATTCAGAGCCATCTAGTGTGGTTAATACCACTTGGTAAGACTTGGTAAGAGGTTAATTTTATTGTTAAATAAAGCAACAATTACTTTGTTATCTATGGTCCAATGATGTATAACTAGCATAACATAGATAAAATATGTTTAAGTGACTTTTGTAATCAGAATCAATGTGTCAAAACTGCTCTTCCGGTTGGGCTGCCATTAAAGACGGACGACATCCTACTCTGCTGTATTATTCTTCCACCACAAACCTGGATCCCGCCAACAGGTTATGGGCCCAGTAAAGCAGAAGAGGTTTGCGGTGGACATTAAACGAAGAGCAGGTAAAATCGAGCTGCAGTAAAGTATTTATAGGCTGGGCTGCGGTGAAGCGGCAAGTCGGAAGCGGCGAGGTAAATCGCTACACGTGGCGGGTCGAGCACAGTGTCCGGTACAGTTTCTTTGCAGGAGCAGGGCGCTAAAGCAATTTAAAAATAAAATGGATTTAACGAATACTTCAGTCGTCTTCGACGGCAGCAACTGGTCAGCATGGAAATTTAAGATACGAGTGCTTCTTAAAGCATCGGGCGTCTACGATGTTGTTGAATCTGACAAGCCAGTAAACACATCAGATGCAGAAAAAGACGCGAAGGCGCAAGGCATAATGGTGACAAGAATGTCAGAAAAAATAATTAATCAGATTTCAAGTTGTGAGACCGCGCCTCAAATATGGCGTAAGTTACATGCTCTCTACGAGCAGCAAGGCGAATTGTCTACTCATCTACTTCAAAGACAGTTCTTTGAATTGAAATATAACAGTAAAGAAAGCATGGCAGAATTTCTGGGAAGGGTAGAGGCAACATTAACCTCACTAAAAGCACTGAAAGCTGAAGTAAGTGAAAGCATGGCTGTTACTAAAATAACGACAAGTTTGCCAGAACAATACCAGCATTTCATCTCAGCATGGGAAAGTGTCCCACTCCCTGAGAGGACATTGGAAAAACTATCTACCAGACTTTTAATTGAAGAACAGAGGTATAATTCTAGAAGTGAATGTCAGAGTTCAGAATCAACTGCATTTACAGCAAAATCGAAAAGGAAATGTTTTGTTTGTGGTAAAGCGGGTCATGTTAAGGCAAATTGTTGGTTAAAGGGTAAAATAAAATCTAAAAGTGGTGATAATACAGTGAAGTGCGGCCATTGTAAAAAGGTTGGTCATAATGATAAAGACTGTTGGTTTAAAAATAAGACTAATAATAAGTTGTCTAATAATGCATTTATAGTTTCAGCTTTATCAAGTAACTGTAATACTTTGTCTAATGAATGGGTGATGGATAGCGGTGCATCGGAACACCTATGTCACAATATCAACTTATTTACTGAATATAATACTTTGCCAAAGCCAAAGGAAATTGTGATTGGTGACGGTACAGTCATTCAATCTGTAGGTATAGGAAATATAAAGGTAGAATCCTGGAATGGCAATGAGTGGGTCAACACTATATTATATAATGTTTTACATGTACCTAAATTAAAGTTAAATCTTTTTTCAGTGAGTACAACTACAGATAAAGGCTATCACTTGCAAATAACTAGTAAAGTTTGTAAGCTGATGAACAAATGTAACCAGGTATGTGCTATTGCTTATAGACAGGGTAAATTATATCATATGAAGTTTAGGTATGTATGTGTACAAGCCTGCATTGGTTGTATGAATGATAGTATTTCTGAGTGGCACCACAAAATGGCACATCAGAACATTGTTCAAGTAAAAAATATATTGAAAAGGTGTAATATAGGTTATAAATTGGATAGCGAAAACTCAAATTGCATTTCATGTATGAAAGGTAAATTTCATAAACAGCCTTTTCCTTTGAGTTATAATAGAGCAGAGAGAGTAGGACAAATATTACATATGGATTTGTCTGGTCCGATGGAAGCTACTTCACTAGGTGGGGCTAAATATTATTTACTAATAAAAGACGATTTTTCAAAATTCAAGACTGTATATTTTTTGAAAAATAAGTCTGAAGTGTTTGATAGAATAAAGATATTCTTAACATATGTTACAAAAAATTTAAGCCATAAAGTTGAAGTCATTCGATCAGACAATGGAACAGAATTCGTAAATAAAAGAATGAAAGAGTTGTTTGAGTGTTTGGGTATATTGCATCAAACAAGTGTATCATACACACCAGAACAGAATGGTTGTATTGAGCGGGATATGAGAACTGTTACAGAGTCTGCTAGGACTATGCTGTTATCAAAAGAATTTGATAAGAAATTATGGGCTGAGGCAGTAAACACTGCTGTGTTTGTGATCAATAGGACTGGCCCAAGTAGAATTGAAAATATCACACCATATGAGTTGTGGTACAATAAACAGGATATGTATGATATAAATAAATTACATGTGTTTGGTTCTGAAGTAGGGGTGCATATTCCTGATCAGAAACGGTCAAAGTGGGATTCAAAGTGTGAAATAGGTTTTTTTGTAGGTTATGGAGAAACTACAAAGGGGTATAGAATTTATTATCCACATAAAAATGATGTTGAAATTAAAAGGGAGGTTATTTTCACTAGGGGGAATTGTGATACATTACCTCATTGTTCTAACTCAGTAAAAACTTTACCAAATCATTGTCCCACATTAGAACACAATATTGGATTTGAGAGCAAAAATAATACAATAGATTCAGTTATTGCAGATAATTCGATTGACGACAGTCATAGTTTTTATGAAGAAGAAGAAGAAAATAATAGGCAAACAGGCTTTGATTCAGAGGCTAATAGTGATGATTTAGTAGATGTGCAGTGTAGCTCTAGTAATTGGATAAAAAGTGATTCAAATCTGCAAATAACCTCAACAGATCAAAATCTCTCTAGTGTAGAAAATCCTGACACTGCAGTACATGACATTCAGATAGAACATATTAGTGAAACACCAAAATTACCTAAGAGAGATAGAAAGAAGCCTGGATGGATGAAGGAATATGATACAAGTTTTCTGTGTATGGACTCTGAACCTTTAAGTTATGATGAAGCAATAAGTGGTAATAATAAAATTATGTGGTTGGAAGCTATTGACAGAGAGATGAATACTTTAAAAGAAAATAATACATATACAGAGGTGACAGATATACCTCCTAACTGTAATATTGTTTCTAGTAAGTGGGTTTTCAAAATAAAATATGATAACAAAGGCCAGCAACTTTTCAAAGCTCGCCTTGTGGCTCGAGGTTTCCAACAGACTGACTGTGACTTGAATGTATATTCACCTGTTGCAAAGTTGTCAACTTTTAGAGTTTTTGTGGCAGTAGCAAGTAAATTACAGGTGCCAGTTTATCAAATGGATGTAGTAGGTGCCTTTTTACATGGGGATATTGATGAGCTAGTTTATTTAAAGCTTCCCAGTGGCCAATTGAGCAAGTTAAACAAGTCCTTGTATGGGTTAAAGAAATCTCCTAAGTATTGGAACCTAAAGTTTGATGAATTCATGTCCAGTAACTACTTCAATAGGTCTAAAAGTGATTATTGCTTGTATTACAGAAAACAACAGGATAAAATACTGTATGTTCTAATATATGTTGACGATATTATTTATTTTGGATCAGATAAACTTGATATAGAAAACTTTAAAGGTCAATTGTGTAATAATTTCAAGATGAAAGATATGGGTCTTGCATCTAACTATTTGGGTATTAATATTAAACAAAATGAAAATAAAATAACTCTTTGTCAACAAAATTATTTGCAAAATATTCTTGAGAAGTACCAAATGTCTAACTGTAATACTATAGCTACTCCATTAGATCAAAATTTCAACTTTACTTTATTACAGAGAGAGAAGAGTGAAAGTTTAGAAATTGAACGAAAGTGTAGACAAATTATAGGAAGTTTGATGTATGCAGTGTATGGAACGAGACCTGATCTATGTGTGTCAGTTAACTTCTTAAGTAGGTATCAGCATTGTGCAAGTGATATGTTGTATAAATGTTTAAAGAGAGTTCTTCGTTATATAAAGGGCACATTAGGCGCATGTTTAGTATATGAAGCTCAATGTGTAGGTTTGCAAGGTTTTGTAGATTCTGACTGGGCAGGTGATACCAAAGACAGGAAGTCGACTACAGGTTACTTCTTTAAACTTTACAGTTGTGTTGTGACTTGGTGCAGTAAAAAACAATGTAGTGTATCTCTATCCAGCACAGAATCAGAGTATATAGCTCTAAGTGTAGCAATTTCAGAGGCTTGTTGGTTATTAAACTTATTAGTAGATTTTGGAATTTCTAATGAAAACATAGTAATTTTTGAAGATAATCAGTCTGTAATAAATTTAGCCTTTAACAGTGAAAGTAACAAAAGGTTAAAGCACATTGACATACGATATCACTTCATAATTGATCAACTAAATAAAAAGTGTATTAGTTTAAACAAAATTCAGTCTAATGATAATATTGCAGACATGTTAACAAAGCCTCTGGGTAAAACTTTATTTGAAAAATTTAGGAACAGTGTTATGAAATAATTGTAAAATCCAGTTTTCGGAAAACTAACACTTGACCTATTTATGCATGTTTTTTAAGTTTTATGGATGTTGTCTGAGTAATGTAATAATTAAATAGTTTTTCTCTAGTGTATTAAAGGACTAAAGGTGTTTGTGACTTGCATTGATTTAGAGGTTAGGTTCAATAACCATGTGACAGATGACAGACTGATACAGAGTAGGTTAGGGCTGTCAATTTATTAATTTTATATAGGGTTGTCACATTGTTTTAATTTAAATACATGTAATGTTTTTTTTCTTTTGTATTAGTAAGTAACTGTTGAGAGAGGGTGTTAAATAAAGCAACAATTACTTTGTTATCTATGGTCCAATGATGTATAACTAGCATAACATAGATAAAATATGTTTAAGTGACTTTTGTAATCAGAATCAATGTGTCAAAACTGCTCTTCCGGTTGGGCTGCCATTAAAGACGGACGACATCCTACTCTGCTGTATTATTCTTCCACCACAAACCTGGATCCCGCCAACATTTATAACCTTAATTATTTTCAATAATATTTTAACAATGTTATTCAACTACAATCGATGAAACGATTTATAGTTGAAACCTTCTAAATACAGTTGAATGTGTTACTCAATCCATTTAGTGATTGATTGCGTAAGAATTTAACCTGAACTGGGTTTGTGGACACTATCATTAGATACTTTCGGAACTGACTATACGTACGGAGATCTCAAACGAATGTCAGTCGCGAGTGCGCTTGCACTTGAATACCTGAATCGTGTCTATGTGTGCGTGCGGTCTCGCTCGTTGCGGAGCTGACCTTCTGTAACTATCTATTCTGTGGTTAAGAGACTTGACTTCAATGTCGTTTGCTTACAAAACCGTGGCCAGTTAAAAACGGTTGAAGGAGGGTAGAGCGAGTTATTATGAATGCTTGCTTTGCTCATTTAGGGCTTACGTTTTATGGGTACGAGAATATGACTCGATGACTGCTAAATTATTATTATATTATATCTTTATTTCAGACACGCAGTCCATAAAATTATGTACTAGTACAAAATGGTTGAGAATTGAACTGTTAAATGAGTATAGAATGTATAATATTATAATACATATACTTTGGTGACGGTTACCTAAAATAAGTTTACTTAATGTTTCTTGTCTGTTCTCATGTAAGTGGCTTTTTTTTGTCTTTTATGAGAATAAATGATTCAAACCTTAAAAAATATTATTACATTGACTGTTAGTAGGGTTGTTAGTAGGTTCCTACACACAATATAAAAAGGTGTTTGTTAGACTCGCTGGTCTAGTAGTCGCGAACGCTACTGCTGATCGTGAGGTCCTGGGATCGATTCCCGGGTCAGACAAAGTGTTATTGGGTGTTTCCATGTGGAATTTTTCAGCAGCAGCCCGGAGTCTAGGTTTGTGCCCGGTTGATGGCAATAGGCTCGCTCCCTATTACATGAGACTTAAACATAACTGGCGAAATGTGAGTGTACTATAGGTACACCGCTGCCTAACCCATCGGAGAAACAAGGCGTGATGTTATGTTGGTAATAGTAGCTAAAAAACAGCAGGAATATTAATTAGGTTGAAAAAGTTCGAAGTGCGAAGTTAAGTATGATTCAAATATGGCTTTTTATATAGAGAATTATGTAATAGTTTATAATTTATAATAGTAATTGTTTCTCCTCGGTCTTGCTTACGACGTGTTGAATAGTTGGTATTAGTTTCCTAACGACATTTTCCTTCACCTTTGTACAACAGCAAGTTTTCTGTAAACATCTAAATAAGCCATGTGTAGAATAGAGAAAAAAAAAAGTAAATATACAGGGTGATTGAAAGATGGGTGCAAAGCTTTAAGGCGAAGATAGTACAGACCATTTGGAACCATTTAAGCCATGGTTGTCTCAGACGAAGTCTTACCAATTTTTTTAACCTAATATTTGTTTTTTTTTTCGGAAATTTCCAATATTTTATGTAAACTGCATAATTATGGCCAAATTTAATGATAATATGAGTTCATTTTTTATTTAGTTAATCAAAGTAATGTGTAAGCAATCAAACAAAACATGTTTTAGGCTTCTGTGAACATTAGTCATTTTTTACAGACATTTGAAGTTCAGAAAATTTGTATCAATACGTTTTTTAATCAATCGTTTTGTAACAATACGTTTAAAAAAATAAATGAGGTAAGACTTCGTCTAAGACAACCATGGCTTAAATGGTTCTAAATTGTCTGTACTATCTTCGCCTTAAAGCTTTGCACCCAGCTTCCAATCACCCTGTATAGAAACGACTATTAAGAAAATTATTTACAAAAATTCAACGTGTCGATTTCTGAAATCATATCCAAAGACAAAAACAAAGACGTCAAAAATCATCACACATCCTCAAAAGAAAATACAAATACCATTTTGTATCTATAACTGTTGTCAATTTTCACGTTTGATGTCAGTAATTGCGGTACACGAATCGACCCCCTTTCCTGTGACAAACTTTTATGTGAAGTATCACTACATACCACAAGACCACAATGTAGATAGGTACAGAAGTTCGGGTCCATACGACGAAATGCACGCACGCATTGACACGCTTCACGTACAGTGAGTGCAAGAGCACTGGCAACCAGCATTTGTTTTAGATAAAAAATCTAAATAAAATTTATTCAAATACTTATCGCCAAGCGGTAGGTCGACTCTTTACGTGACCAGAAGGCTGGCCAATTCTTAGGACAAAGAATCAGTATTTCCATCCAACGTGGCAATGCTGCCAGCCTTTTGGGCACTTGTCCCGCTGACAACTCTGTAATGTCAACTCGCGCATATTTGAGAGTGGCGCGAGGAGGCGAAACGCCGGGGCTTGACTCCGATGCCGCGAGAAATCGCGGTACAGCGGACAGAGCTCCGACGGAACTCATGGCGTCGTGGAGAGTGCGATTGTCGCAACCCAGTGCTAGGCACGCCACTATTGCGGCGATAAGTCCCCTCTTTGAGGAGTGGCTAGAGATGCGCCACGGCGTCCTCACCTTCCGCCTGACGCAGGTCCTCACCGGACACGGCTGTTTCGGGAGGTTCCTGTTCGGTATCAGGCGGGAGGAAACGCCCGGGTGTCATCACTGTGTGGATCGCCCGGAGGACACGGTGGAGCATACGGTGGAGGTCTGTCCGGCTTGGTCAGGGCACCGCCGCGTCCTCGTGGAGGCGATCGGTAGCGGGGATCTCTCGCTTCCGGCCCTGGTTCAGGCCATGGTACGGAGAGAGAGGGCATGGGAGGCCTTCACCTCCTGCGAAGCAGTAATGCTCGCGAAGGAGGAGGCGGAACGCGTGAGGGAGAGGCAAATTTCGCGCCCTCACGCCCCTAGCTGCCGCAGGAGGAGACGCCCTGGGCATCGGGAATCAATTGCCGATTCCTGGCCACCGTAGGCGCGGGCTTGCGGACGATGAGCAATAGGTAGCTCGCCGTCCGGTAAGGACCAAGCCCGGGTCGACGGCGCGTTGTGTTCCACGCGCGCCTCAAAGAGATATCACCTAGATATGTGAACATAGCCTGGAGGCTTTTATTTAGTTACTAGTGGCTGATATGCCCGTGAAAGTCCTGTCAAAATCAGTCCAGCCGTTTCGGGGGATTAAGCACCTGCGTTTCTCTTACACCCGTTTGGCCTTAAGATACTTTCATACACATTTCATCATCAGCTGTTATTATGACATTACAATCTTTTTTTTTTTGTGTGAGAAGTCATCAATTGACTTCTCCAGCTCTGGGTGGAGCGGGAGGGCGTGTCAGACTCTTACTGACTAAAACCCACCCGTGTTCCTTCTGTTGCCTGTGCAATGCCAGGGAGCCACGGTATCCCTTTCGGACTTTCCCGCAACCCCGGCAGGCAATGGTCCCATCGGACCCCTTCACTCACTGTTACTAGAAGTCACAATATAATGATAAACTTGGACCATCGTAGTAAAATCAATAAACAATTAATTACTAATACCAATAACAAAACTATGGTCAGCAAGACGACTAGTCATCAGATAGTTTGACGTCGCCGTACGAACATGTCTATGCATAGGTATATGCTGCACCAGTTGACGTTATCACGTCAACGCCGGCTGTCGCTGAAAACCAGCGCTGGGGCTCTGTCTCGCACAGGGTCCCAGCGCTGGGGCTCTGTCTCGCACAGGGTCCCAGTGCTGGGGCTCTGTCTCGCACAGGGTCCCAGCGCTGGGGCTCTGTCTCGCACAGGGTCCCAGCGCTGGGGCTCTGTCTCGCACAGGGTCCCAGTGCTGGGGCTCTGTCTCGCACAGGGTCCCAGCGCTGGGGCTCTGTCTCGCACAGGGTCACGCATATTTTCCTCCGGTTTGTTATTTTCGTGTTTTTTTTTCTTTGCTAGCGTCATGTGTACCGCAAATAAACGTATTTTATTTCTTTTCTTTTCTATGAGTGCGTGCGCCTTATAACACCGTTGTATGGAGCTGGGCTTCTGTACTTCCCTATCTATTTTGTGCTTCTTACCCTTGCATAGCTCAAATTCGGTAAGCCGGAAAACGTCTGGGATTCGTCACCCCGTATTTTGGGTGACTTTACTACACTTTAAAAGCGTGTGGGTGATCGTTGTATTATATGTTATTCGTTTACTCACTCTTCTACGCTGTTTTCGGGAGAAAATTGTCCCCTTTAGTGTCTGTAAGCAATTTTCTTTGAAGCTCTTGTATTTAAATAAAAGATACCAGTAATTTGGGTCACATTTTGGTAACGTTTCTGATAACCTCAGTAACTAAGCGAAAAGTCCTGTAGTTGGGTTTGCATTATCAGTGTTCGAACAGGGTTCGAATTCAAGGCCTCTCGATCGCTAAATCTTTGGTGTTACTGGTGTCTTACTATAAACAATTTCGACCAAGTATTTGATCGAACCGACATAGCTAGTAGAGTAAGCAAGCTGAAGTGGCGCTGGCCATGTTTGTCGAAGGACCGATGGCCGGCGGAGCAGACGAGTCCTGGAGTGGAGACGGCGTATCGGCAAGCGTAGTGAAGGGCTCCTCTCAGCTAGATGAACCTGCCATGAGTCTGCCTCAACCATAAATAGGCTATAAAGGCTGAGTTGATTGATTGAATTGGTTGGCCTGTAGCCATACCTACCATAGATGACATACTCGTAAAAACAACTCACAACCATTTTATTTTAGCACCCATCACATTCGTATTTTAACAAAATAGGGTGAATTTTACTAAAACCATTTCAATCAATACACAAATTCATATCGATAGTCAAGTTCCCACAATTTTATCAATATCGTATCAAAATTGACGTCACAACGTGCTATCTCTTACCATTTTATGTCACACGGCCATATGAAATCGATCCGGAACTTTATCGAAAAGTTTCGATTCGTCACTAAGTACGTAAGCGGGATCATAGCGATATTATTATGTACTTAAATGCTGCTTACCCTACCGGAATAATGCCCTAATCAGGCCTAATGACACGCATGGGCTGCGCTGGTGGTGTGGCAGACCCGCGTGATTAGTGATGGGAAACTATGAGGATTAGATCCAACTATGTTAGTGTTTATGGCATGAATATGAAGTAGAAATGTTTTTAAATTATACCTTAAGACCGTGCATTCTGAAAGTCAGCGTCGCAAATAGCTGTCAAATATTTCGCTGTTTTAATTAATTTGGCAATATTAATCGCTAACGAGTGAACTAAAATATTGATTATGAAAGGCAATAATTAATAACGTAACACCGAATATTTATTTTTAGATGTAGAAAAGTATTTGGAAACTTTCCAACTGAAAGGGCATTTGGTAAGTTACAGCTAAAACGGTTACAATATCAAATTCAGCATTATAATTGTCACTACATAGCGGTATTTCATATTTCCATACACTAATATTGCCAAATGTATCAAAACAGGTAAATATTTGACAGCTATTTGCGAAGTTGCCAACTTTTAAAATTTACTATTAAGCCTCGTGCAGACTGACTCATCGCGACAGCGCGACGCGACACTGGTCACTGTTCTACCGTGAAGACTTCTTAGAAATTATTTTAATAGAGTTACGTCGCGCCGAGTCTTTAATCATGAGTTTTGCCACATAACTAGAAAATAATTATGAACCTGTTAACTCAAAATTTTAAGTAATAACTAAATACAGGATGGCAGGGACATCGATCGACGCGAAAACTGTTAACGTGGATTCAGTTCATGATTCTGAATGCCATCGGGACACTGGGATTAAAAAAAAAAACTGCTGTATCATTGAAGTGCAATAAAATTTAAAACAAATAACCGACGAAAAGAAGAAAGGCAACACTCCATGAAATTTGGGTGTCGCACATAGACTTCGCGTACATTGGTTAAAATAGTCTCAAAAGATAGATCTCGGTCAAATTTAGATAAAAGGTAATCACAGCATATTTTTTTAGATTTCGGGTTTCACCAGAAACACGTTGTTTAAAAAGCATAAACAGACACCATGACAGTAAACCAAAGAGTTATTATGCAGTAAATCAACGAGTTAACAGTATATGACGTTCAAAGATGGCGGAAATTAATAGTTTCAATAATGACTACAAATTAATTATTTTTATATATATTAAACCCTCTACACACTGGACCTCTAGAAGAGCGACACGTCCTATTGAACTTTATACACTTCTATGCAAAACAAACAGACATAATTACTTTATGATTGAAAAAGGTCTTTCATTATTACTACTAATGTGGACGTCCTCATATCTACTATCATACATGTGAAAGTGAATTTGTTGTACGTCAACGTGAACGGTTGAACGGATTTGGATGGCACACATATGAAATTCAAAATTCAAAAGTCATTTATTCAAACTAGGCTGGGAATCAGCACTTTTCGAACGTCAAAGTTACATAAGACAGTCCCACAAAACGCCCACCCTTCACCACTTCCTAGTGCTTTCGCAGGGAAGAAGAAGTGGCGCAACAAACTCCCCAGCAGCACAGCTGTCTGTTCAATTAGGAAAAAAAAAAAGATTCTATATAATATAATAGTACCTATGCAAAATTATTTACAGTACGCAACACTAAACATAATTTAAATTATAAATAAATAGCCGTATGTCAGCTAGCACATGCCAATATACCAAACAAAAATATCGAGAACAGTACTCAAGCAGAAATAAAAAAAATAAAGACTAAACGTAAACAATTTCTAAATAAAAGCCTCCGTCAGTCATTAAAGGCGTGCATAAAACCATGCCCTGGGTAAGGACACAGGCTATAATTTATATCCTGAATCGCAGACGAAGTTGCGGGTCATTGATAGTATAATATAAAGGCAAATCAACTTTTTACCTGCTAAGACGAAAACTATGCTTGTGCAGACTTTGATTTTCCCTATAATCGACTATGGTGACGTATGCTACTTTGACCTGAATTCAGTTTTGCTGGATAAGCTCGACAGACTGCTCAACAATTGTATCCGGTTCATATTCAACCTCAGGAAATATGATCATGTGTCGAGCTATAGGTCTGAGCTCAAATGGATGTCCATTCGCCAAAGAAGGAGTTTGCGCGCTTTGACCACGCTTTTCTCCCTTCTTAACTCTCCCACTCCTCCTTCTTATCTCATGTCTCACTTCCAATATCTATGTTCGTCACACACTAAGAATCTGCGTTCTTCTAACAATCTTCTCTTACTTTGTCCTTCTCATACTTCTGACTTTGTTCATTCTTCCTTTCATATTCAGTCCATTCTTCTATGGAATGCGCTTCCTCTTGATATCAGGACGGCGACCAGTCGGTATGCATTTAAGCGGAAACTACAGAGTTTTTTATCAAAATAAATAGAGTAGAGTCATCTCAACACCTCTCCCTTGAATTTGTATAATGTATATATATAATATAGGTATATATTTTATTAAATATGTATGTATGTGTGTGTAATATAATTATTTATAATGATATATTTTAATAAAAAATGATTTTTCTTTGTTCCTCTCAAACAGAGCACCTGCCATCTAATCTCTTCACTACCCTTGGTTGACTGGTAGAGAATGCCTAAGGCATTAAGTCCGCCTTTGTACTTTTATAAGTGTGAAAAGTTTAAATAAATAAATAAATAAATAAATAAACAACGCTTTTGGATGAAGAAAACCAAAAAAGCGATCGAGGGATACGTCCAAAAAATAATATGGACGATGATTGCACTGCAACTGCAAACCAACGTGCTGTCGCTTTGCGTCGTGTATCGTACACCGTACACGGCCGACAGACTGCGACGCATAAAGCTTCCCACGACACGTGTCCCTAAGATATGTCTGGCAATATAAAAAACGATGAAAAAGGTCGTGAGGCAAGATATCTAGAGACGTTGGTTGGTTGGTTAATATCGCCCGACATTTCAAGCGACTGGTGGTGCCGCAGGACATTAAATTTGTCTAGTGAATGTGTGGCTTTATCACTGCCAATATTTGCCAGTGGGCTTAATTGGACAACTGACAACTGTCAATCGAGATGTCATTTACTATTATCTTATTATATTTATGCAAAGTTTCAAAGGCGAATGTAGAATTTAAGACCTGTGAAGAAATTCAGGCTGGGGAGGCCACGCATCCCATCATGTTGTCTTACTATCTTGGTCGGCTTATTCTTAAATAAAACATTTATTTGGTAATTGAATAAAGCATTTTTATTACATTATTAAATTCTAATGTTAGAAGAACTTCTTCGAATAACTGAGTAGCCGGCGCGATCGTCATGCTTGTCGTCATCATCACCATACGATGCTCATCACACGTACTAGCCATCATCAACTGTAACCTATGGCATTGCATTAGACTCGATCATCTCTACACACCTGGATTACGTACAATAATCGTATTCTATACTTCACCACAAAACATTTAAAACTATTAATAGGTATTCAAACTAATCCACAAATATCACAATGACACATCAAGACTAAACAGAGTAATGGCATTAAAATATGACAATTAAGACATTTCAGATTTGAATTTGCCATCAATAGATTTAATGTTGCCATGAAAGCTAAATTCTTCAAAAACGTATACATAGTGGATTCATTTAACTGTCATACACAATAAGCTAATACATAATATTTAATAATATAAAACATTTTGAAAATACAAATGGACACTGGCTCCAAAACTTGTAATAATACTCTTGTGTTTCAAGAGATACCAAGTCTAAGATATTTTGGAGAAGCAGACTCCTGTGTCTGCTTCTCCAAAATATCTTAGACTTGGTATGGATGGTAATTATTATTGATAATTCATTTTATTTTTTCATTCATTAGTTCCATACAGAACTGAATTATCAATAATAATTACCATCTTGTTCTGTAATACGCTCCGTACTAAAGTACAGCTTGCAGTACAGTAATCGCGGAGTGGGGCGCGTCGTCGTGGATTGCACTATCTGTACCACCAAAATCCTGCTAATTAGCAATTATAGAAATACCATGTTCTGGTGAGTATGGTAACTCCATAGCTACCGTCCCAGGTTCTGCGTTTATATATTGCAAATAATTGCGTTTTGATAGTCAGATTTAATAAAATATTTGTCTGTAACTGTTTCATATAATGTACATACTTTCATTCAATAACGCTTCTGAAATTAAGCGACACCAAAACTGCCTTTGTTCTTTTCAACGCAGGGGGCTTCAGATTCATGTACTGAATCCATGGTAACCCGGTCCCTGCCACCCTCTATACCTAATCCCGTATAACCACAACGCGTACAAACGTACTCGGGGAAAAGTTATTATTTTCCTTGAATACTTGAAATGATATTGACTAATTTAAATCATTGTTTGTTGATTTTGTTATCAATTCGAACGAATTCAGTTCTGTACCTAAATTAGGTATATTATATAATATTAAATGAGCAATATTTATATATTTGTAATCACTTTATCGAAAAAAAACCAGGCGATCAGGTGCAGTATTTAATAACAAAAAATCATGAAGCAAAATGACATTTAAAAATTGATCATAATGAAAAACTGAAAATCACTATCACTTCTACCATCATAGTTAACTATAAACCTGCTATCACAACAACGACACCTATAAACCTTGATACAACATTATCTTCGCTTCCGTTCAACCATAAACGACCGCTTTCTGACTAATAGACATCTTTGTATACCTTCGTCTCAGTAATTGAAAGCCCTTGAGGTAGATGCGATCGGGATGCTGAATGAGACACTTCGGTAAAGCCCTCTACGCATTATACATTCGTTCTGTCCGTCCGCGTAGGTTGCACGACGCAAAATTGTAGTGCATAGGTTTGCACGACGTGAAGTGAACGTCATGCAATTTTCATGATGGTCATGCAGGACGTATTTGCAGGGTTTTTTTAAAACTCAAACGTTTCATGAATGTATCATAATGTGCCGCTTGAATTCCCTGAAGAAGTATTGTAGCATTACATCTATATTTTATATAATAGGCTGTTCATGAGCCCCATCAACCGACCTCCACTATCGCTGTCAAGGTTGGCTCGTCACATGAAGAAGCCCACTCGCGAGGGCATGATTGCTGTCTTGGTTGGTAGCATCACCAACGATGTCAGGCTCTACAAAGTGCCTAAGATGTCAGTTGCCGCTTTGCACGTCACTGAGAAGGCCTGTGCCTGCATCTTGCCTGCTGTAGGAGATATCCTGACCTTCGATCAGTTGGCTCTGCGTGCCAAGACAGTACTTCTGCAGGGTCGCCACAACGCGCGCGAGCCCGTCCGCCACTTCGGGCCAGAGCGCCCGGAGCGCCACGCTCGCACACGAAACCTTACGTGCGCAGAATGGGACCGCCACGCTTGCACACGTAACCTTACGTGCGCACAAGCGGCCTAGCCGTCGTTCTAACGTGTAATAGGGGGACAGGCAGCCCTCTTGTAATAAACAGGGCACATATACAAAATACGAGTAGTAGCTACCTACTGAGAATTAGATTCCAATAACTTGTCAATCCTAGCCGTGATGCGACCTCTGGACAGATACTCAAAACCGTTTAATTTTCACAGCCTTGGTTTTACGTCGGGGTCACCGGTATAGAGATATGAGGAACAGGGTGTAAAGTTCACTCGTCCTCTATAGAAAAGGGAGGATCACCGACCAGACGGGTGTTGTGGCTGGTGAGCAACTGCCCGATGACTGATGTCGGGAAGTTATATCATGCTGATCGCGCGGTAAACTCTGCTTGCGCGATGCAGGATTTCGCGTGACGTCAGTGCTATGCGTAGTTCGTATGTGGCGATGTAGATGCCTATACAAATAAGAATAATTACCTACTTTAACCTAAAACATTTTCTCAATCACCAAATGCGTAGAATGTAGGGCAAGACTGTCGTGCACCGCTGTTCTTCAAGACGGATCATCTGTAGAGGGCTTTACACTTAAAGTGTGTTGTACGATTAAGATGTCTCAATTACGTACGTCGCTGGCAGTACGAGGACAACCTATGTACTTCTCTTCATTACTTAATCGAGTTTCACGCTTTATGTGTTATGTATGTTACGTGTTCTGGTGTGAATTTAAATAATGTAATATTCTTCTGAGCGTTTCGTTGGCAATCTATACCGGGTGTACTATATCAGAAAGGTGTAGTCAAAAAGAAAGAAATAAAAAACGGTTTATTGGTCACAGAAACACGTGCATACAAAAAAACAACAATATAAACATAACAGCAATGTTCGGCAGCTGCACGTCATGACTGTGACAAGAAGGCTTCCACTCAGCATAATGCTGTGCTATAGGGGACCCACAGCACAGCGCTGATTTTCAGTGGTCACCCGAAAAATACGTACGGAAATCAAGCCAGTAAATAAATGTTAATAAATATAGTGTGTAAATATTGAGTAAATCCAGTGTTCTGTCTCGCTCCCACCCTCACTGTCGCGTCGCATGCGCGTGCTTGCTATCTAAAAAGTACAGCATTTCATTATTGCGTCTATTTTTTTTAAATGATCTCCCGTCCATACATTTGGGTCGAGTAGTAAAGCGTTGTAAGTACGGGACAGCTGATATTTTTTTCTCGATAACGATGTTGTTCCCATTCCCATGGGGACAGTTTTTCACCTGGATGGTCTGTACCATACCTTTCTGATACAAGCTGTAAAGAAAAATATTTTATTAGGCACACGCACAAAAAAATACAACAGTAATAATAATTAAAAAAAAAATTAAAACAAAGTATATAAAAATAAAATAAAATATGAGCATAAAAAAAAACAAAATAATAACGACCTGTGCGAGGCTAAAAAGGCCCCTCAGCATAATACGTCGATATTTAAAAAAAAAAAATAGGTACCACCGCGCTGGTATTCTGTTAGTGCCCACTGTGATGCCACGGACACACCTACGGACTTAGATAAATCACATTAGGGGATTACAAAAAAACAAAACAATAAAAATAATAATAAAAATTAAAAAATATAAATTAAAACCGAAACTATGTATGTAGTCATCTTTTAATTTGGCTACGTCATCAGCTCCTGTAGCGTGCAGCCAGCAGGACATGCTGGACACAATATTAAGTAAGTACCCTATTGTTTGTGGGACAGCAGCACATTAACACTCCAGGGAGGAGTCATCTGTGAATCTCCACCTGAGCAGGTTTTCTTTGCTTCGTAGCCTATTTGAAAGACTTCCAGGTACGTAAGCCAAAAAAATAAAAAGTTAATGCTTGCGGATGTTATTGGATAATAAAAATAATTTGTTCGTTACTAAAGTAGGTAAAAACCTAGTCGTTTGTTTCGGTCGTCGTTCTAATCCGCAAAATAACTGATAGATAGATAGAAGATGCCATTTATTTGGTACACAGAAGAAATAGCACAACACACAGAAGCACAATAAAACATAACAAACTAGGTACTTAAACTTGCCCTACCTACCCTACCTAGCCTACCTAGCCTACCTAGCCTACCTAGCCTACCTAGCCTACCTACCCTACCTACCCTACCTACCCTACCTACTCTACCTACCCTACCTACCCTACCTACCCTACCTACCCTACCTACCCTACCTACCCTACCTACCCTACCTACCCTACCTACCCTACCTACCCTACCTACCCTACCTACCCTACCTACTCTACCTTACCCTACCTACCCTATCTACTCTACCTTACCCTATCTACTCTACCTTACCCTACCTACCCTACCTACCATACCTACCCTATATCATAATAAATAAAGATAATGAAAGCGAACAATTTGAGAATAAAATTAATGCTGCAGTAGAAGCTGTAATAGAATTGCTTGAACAAAATAATTTACGTGTGAATGTTTCCAAAACAAAATAATATATTAATTTCTCTAATTACAAAATAACAACTATAACAATGAAAATTATTGGAGGTGATAATGAAATTGAAGAAGTTGACCATACGAAATTTTTAGGCATAGTAATTGATAAAAATTGTAATTGGAAATAAACATATTGAAAATACATACCTATAACAGGCTAAACAGCTTTGCATTTGCACTACGAAATCTTATTAAAACTGTTGGACGTAATGCCGCGCTGTTAGCTTATCGTGGATTATGTCTCATCTGTGCTAAGATACGGCTTAATTATATTAAATAATTCCACAGACAGCAATAAGGCATTTATTGTGCAAAAAAATTTTTTACGAGCTGTGTTTGGTGCATACCCATTAGAGTCGTGCAGACCTATTTATAAAAAACATACAATATTAACATTAGTATGCTTATACATACTGGAAATGGGAGTATTTTTAAAAAAAACATCATCACCTATTCAGTAAAGCCTCAATGTTTATAAGGTGGGCAAAATGTCAAGGGATCCAACAAAATTAGCAATGCCAATATGTAGAACAGCGTACTGCCATAAAAACACGAGTCGAATGGCAATACAGATATTTAATATTATACCGAAGGATATTAGAGAACTGCGAACCAGCCTATTTCAAAAGCATCTCAGAGCATAGCTTATATAAAACTGTTTTTATAGTATTAAGGAATTTATGAGTTCAAGACAAATGGGAAAATTTTCTGTAACCTCCCTTTGCGTACCGCTTCAGTAGTTGTTTCGATTTTACCACCCTATTAAAAAATGACCAGTTCGTCTCTTATAGGCTGCAAGTCCTAAGGCATCTTTTAAAATACGCGACTTGGTTCTGGGTGCTATCTTCATCTCCCGAGATAAAATCTTTTGCTTTCGGACAGGATTTCTTCGAAATCTTTCCCTTACTGCTTTGACCACCTTTTTCGTACGAACACTACGTGGATGGCCAGATCTTTTTCTCTCACAAACAGAGAAGGTCTCATTATACTTATTAATAGCCCGTTACACAGACATTTGACCAATACCAAGCGTATGGAGAGTTTTAAAAATTGCATTTGGCTCCATACCAACTTTGTGTAATGCAATCACAGCGATTCGGTTCTCTTTATCATCCCACTCCATTTTAATATCGCAAAATATTGTACAATGTATTGGCGCCAAAGGAGATTGTTCTACGCCCATACATTGTTCGCCCTGGAGCCAACAGCATAGAAAAAATCATTTTCTAATTGTAAATTGCCCTTAGTAGCCCATAAGAACAAGGTTTCTTGACGGACACTTTAGAGAACAGATTTATTTAAAAAAAAGGAACAGATTTTGAGGTTATTTTTAATAAAAGAAAACTTAAGTATATCCTTCTAAAATCGCTATTTTTGGTTTCTAAAAAGCATTAAACTTCAAATACAGTGAAATATTACTGTAATTACAGTTTTATTATGCCTTTTAGGTACAGATATTATTTATTGGTTGAAGTTTACATATTATGCTAGGGTGATTAATTAATACTTACTTACTTCCACAGACTACATAGGGATACTCTTACTTCATTACACCAAGTCAGCCGCACAAGAAGCATTGTTTAGGTGTAGGTTCTTACATACCTATTTCCCAGTCTATGCAAACCATCAGTTGAAAAAAAGTAAACATTTCGTAAGCAAAGTCCGTTATCCGTTGTCAAAATGCTAAGGTGTCGTTTAAGCAGATCACAGAATCAGTTATTCGAAGCCAGGTCACGTTGAAAGCAATCCAAATCGTAGTCCGTTAAACAGAAACAAAATAAAAAACGCCAAAAGAAATCGCCAAATAGGTAGGTACTAGGTAGTCACAACACAACTCAACGACAGCCAGCGCGTGAGACGAACCGACTGACGTAGTGACGTAGAGATGCTCTCTCGAAGATCGATCATTGTGTATCGATTATCAATGACCACCTATTTTAATCTGTGGTTTTAATTTAGGAGACCAAAATGACAGATCAATATGTCAAATGTAAATTAATTTGTATCGTTTCAAGCATAAACACGTTGTTGCTTTGATTCAACTTCACATTAAATTAATGCTAAAATAAAATATTTTGTACTTAAAAAGTAAAAATATGGCTATTGAAGTCGTGAAATCGTTATGAGAACAATTCACTAGAGTTGCGTCGTAAATGACATTTCAATCGTTATATGAGAGATTTTCTGACAATTGAAAAAACATAGTTCAACAGATGGCTTGGCTAAAAAATACGTCTTTGTTTTACTGGCTACTGATAACAAAAATAAGATCCATAAGAAAGCTTATTGATGTCAAAAACCAGAGAGAGTGACGTATTTTTTACCAACGCCTCTTTTGAACTAATATTTTCTCACTTGTCAGAAAATCCCTCATTCGACTAGTAAGTACATTTTGTGAGTTTGTTTTATTCATGATATTTTCATCATAATCGTGCTAGGCCATATTCATCATAAGTCCCATTAAAATGTTCACGGAACTAATTCCATGAAAAAAATATGCATGAATAACTTTTATGTTGCACATTTTCAATGTTTTGGATGTGATAAATATCGAACATCCATTATTTTTAAATACTAGATATTATGGACATCGTCGTCGATATCGATATTTATGTAATATGAGCGAGAGCGACACTATCAAATCTTTTGTGACATTCACAATGACAATTCCATGAAAGATGGCGGGTTTGGTTGGTAATAAAATCAATGAGGTCACTTTTAAAAACCTTTATGAATTGAACAGTGTCCGCTGGAATTTATTATTTTTAAAAAGTATATTAAATTATAATTAAAATTAACGTACACGTCAAATGTTTGTTGGTTATAGGGCGGTCTAGAGCAATCTCCTTAGAAAACTCAATGAACAATCGTATAAAAATGAAAGATTCAGAATTCAAATGTAATATCTTTCTTATTTTTAATTATAACAGTATTTATGGACAGACTAAGTATAGATATTACTATATGCATTATTTTTTTTTAATCAACAATATAACTTGCTATATATATCAAGGCACGCACCTCTGACTTTTCGAATTCATGTGCGTATTGTATAAATCACTTGCTTCCAAAACGGTGAAGGAAAACATCGTGAGGAAACCGGCATGCCTGAGAGACATTTCTCGACGCCATAAAGCCAATTCAGAAGTCCATGGGCGGCTTTAAAACTCTGACACCAGGTTAGTCACTAACCATACGAAAAGAAGAAGACTTGCAATATAATAAAAAACTTTTTCACAAAATATAAAACCGACTTCCAAAAAAAACACTACAAAGTGAAAAATTACTTTGATTTCGGAAGTCGGTGTCTTTGGTTTTTTATTTATTTTCGTTTTTTTTTGCCAACGAGTATTTTTTGTGAAAAAGTTTTTATTTTTAACTTTTTACTAACTATGTAAATTACAGTGACAGGAACTATTAGAATATCGTCCACATATACTAGGTGGGAAAAATACGTATTATTGAAGCTTACTCAAAAACCCCTCATCAGATCTGGACCAAATTTATATGGGACCACTATGGGGACACTTCTGAAGTATGCCCTACCAAACAAAAAAAGAATCATCAAAATCAATTCATAATTGGCGGAGTAATCGCGTAACAAACATACAAAAAAAAAAAAAAAAAAAACAGAACCGAATTGAGAACCTCCTCCTTTTTGAAGTCTGTTGAAAATACAATATAATTCAACCCTTAAAGTACTCATAACATTATCTATCCCACACAAAGATACGCACATTATCAATTCATTGCCAAACTCCCAACTGCAGACAACAAAGTAACCACCATCGATTTTTATCACCCCATAAGCACCACCACCACCATACACCATTTTCTTTCACTCGAATAACAAGAAAATACGATTTCAAACGATATAACCACCTTTATCTTTCACTAGCAACCTTCGCATGGTTTTTATGACTTGATAAAACATTCAGAGTTCTTTAATATATGTAATTTTAATATTGATATTATTAACACGTTCAGTGCCGGGAGCCCTCCTGGAGGGTTCACCTAGTCGCATGTGGGATGCCGGGAACCTTCGCGAAGGGCTCATTTTAAATGTGAGTTTTTCTTCACTAATACAGCATTATAAACTATTAAAAAAAAACTGATGTATATTTTAACAAGATTTATTAGCATATGCGTTGGTTTTAACATTAGCTTTTTATTTCTTCTTTCCAGCACAGCATTATGCTGAGTGAGCCTTCTTGTCACAGTCATGACGTGCAGCTGCCGAACATTTCTGTTATGTTTGTATTGTTGTTTTTTTGTATGCACGTGTTTCTGTGACAAATAAACCTATTTCTCTTTCTTTCTTTCAAAATCCGTTGCGTAGTTTAGAAGAACAACGCGGTCACACAGACAGACACGGAAAGCGACTAATTTATAATATTTATAGAAGAATAAAAGGCTAACAACCTTCTCGTAAACCTTTAAATTTAGTTTACATAGTTCATAGGCCATAACGCATCGTACAGAGTATTAGTAGTAGTCAGAGAACGCATACATGGAGCCAAGCATTACGAGAAAATTCACATCTACGGGAAACGCGAGAAAATAAAATTATGATAGTAAAGTCTAGCCGGTACCATGAGATCGCTGCGATTAATGTTTATATACTTAGATAAAACAATATAGAAATAAACGTATAAATTGGTTAATTAACTCACGATATATCTTGAATATAAGAAAACCTACTACTACCTACTTATGTATAACCCATATTTGCAAATAAAAAAATTTAAAAAAAATGTATGTGAATGGCTAGCAAAGAAATCATAATGCAATTCTATTTTTTTTTCATTATCTGCTGCACCGGTTGACGTCATCACGTCAACGCTAACAACAAGCTTTCTCTGAAAACCAGCGCTGGGACTCTGTCTCGCTTAGGGTCGCAGCATTATGCTGAGCGATGGCCGTTTTGCGTGGATGTGAATGTGACGCATGTTTCCCGGTTTTCCCAACTTGTTCTTTTCGTGTATGTTCTTTCTTTGCGTGATGTTTACCGTAAATAAACGTATTTTCTTTCTTTATTTATTTTATATAGGTAGACTGAAGGGTAACTTGACAACTTTATCAAGAAGAAAACATTTTTAAATTTTTGTTTATTGAAATTAATTTCAGTAACTCATCATCTACCAAGCCAACTTTTCCCAACTATTTTGAGGTCAGCTTCCAATCTTACTGGATGCAGCTGAATACCAGTATTTAGAAACTAATCCCACTACAAGATATGAATTTTCTTTGTGAATCAGTCCATCAACTTAAATATTATTAGAAATAAATAGATTTGGAAGTGAAAATCGTTCGCCCATCTTTCGTATTTCCACGGTAAGATAGATGTATTTATAGCGATAGCGATACAATACGACACTACGTTTTTATATATATCATCATGGTAGCGGCCGGGTGGGGAGAGAATTCGCACGCGGGCGACGTGATGTCTGCCTCAAATACAGAGTAATGAAAATGGACAGAGGGATTCATTACTTTTTGCGGCAAAAAAATGTTTTTGCGTTATTTGTGGTTAGTTACTTTTTGTTTTAGGTTTAAGGCAATAAGTTTCATGTTTTTGTGGGTATTGGAGTAGGATCATACGTGCCACAGATGGTCTATATAAATAAGACTTTACCCTGTGAATAAATCTTCAGATAAACTCACAATACAATTTCTTCGGCATTTTGGGTGCGTTCACGGACTAGTTTTCAACAAGAAGAAACTCTGAAGAACCGAAATACCTACTGAATATTTTCGTATCACGAAAATATTTATAGTGACTATGTTACATTCAAGGAGCTAACAAAGAAAAGAAAAATAAGTGTTTTTTTTTGTCCAATTTATAGAACCCTACCTAATCACTGACCACGTTCAAATTCTGTGTAAAGTCGAAATGTTATCCTTGATAACACAAAATTCCAATTAATCATATCCTAATTATAATAAGCCAACAGATAATCCCAAAAGCAGTAAATCAAAACCATCGCGCCATCATTATTGCAGCTGTAACGAGCGCGGCCATTGCAGCGCATTCCAAATTCAAACCAATTAGGGCACATCAATCAATTAATGCGTGTTAGGCACGTCGCTCGCGTCCGTGGTTTGTGCATATGTGGGCTGTGTTTGTGGATTATTGAAGCGATACTTAATTAGTTGCAAGTTTCGAACATTCGTTTTATGGTTCTTGATTGTCCTATAATATACAAGTCAAATTAAATTAGACGTAATGGGTATCAATATCTAACATGATAAAAAAAATATGACTTTTATGCAACTTCAAAAAAGGAGGAGGTTATGCATTCGGCGAGTTTTTTTGTTGATGTTGTGGTTTCTGTAAATTGAAGGAGTTCCTACAAATAAACAAAGCCTGAGCCCTTAATGGGTGAAGCAATTGTTATAGCTTTTCTTAGAGAGCCTTAATAAATCTATACACATTGTACTCAGACCAAATAAATAAACCAAGACGCAGCGTTGTCAACAGTGATGTGAAGCCGGCTTCGTAAACATGTGTGCACTTAGTGAGTGTTGCCGCGCAGTAAAAACTCATCACCCTAATATTTTGGCTGAGTGGACGAGAAAATAGATAGGATAGCGTTTTTTTTTTTATGAAGGTACCTCACTTTATTACGACAAGATAGGGTACAAAAAAAAACATTTATTATAATCAAAGGAATGGTTTGGCCTTTTTGTTGGGTCAATGTTTTAAATATTGCCTTTTAAGATTTCAATTTGGAAATATAGTGGAAACGAATTGATAAGTATTTTTAATTATGCATCTTATTAAACTAATTGTATGCTATTGGCCAGCATAATAATGTGCTCAGTCTCCAAGTTAGATAAAAAGTGGTCAATGCCAATAAACCGTTTAAAATGTTGATAACAATTGATTTGTGTAGCTTTTCGGCAACTGTCACTGTTTTCATTACAATTCTTCCGCAGCTGAAGCCGCGATATTCATATTGTCTTACATTGTTTGCAATTTTCAGGTCAGTGTCAAGTTGTATCTTACTGCGGGTCCACCTTAAAATCAAATAATAATTTATATTAAGCTTTGGTTTTTTTGTTTAAAATAAATCGTCGAACAAACTACGCTGCGCAGCGTTGGATTCCATGATGGCTCATTCCGACTAACTCGAATGACTTCAATCCACTTCCCTTTTACATTATTATTAATTCGAATCAGGAATTTGAAGGGTAAAATAAAAAATGTTTAACTTTTTTACAGTTTTATACCTTTAATATTATCAATATTAAAACAAATATGAACGTGTAATGCTACGTTTTGTGTCATATGAATTACTTACCCACTAAACGGGGATAATTATGACGCATACTAGTGGCAACACTTTTAAGATTTTGTGTTCCAAGCTGTCTTAATTTGATTTATTAAAATTATGGGATTTTATCTAATTTTTATGTTTACTTACATATGAAATGTGATTCCATCCGGCTTTTAATTTTTTGAAGAATGGTTAAAGCACCCCACACAATTCGGCATTTTCGCGATTAAATCATTTAATTTGTTTCAACGATATGCTTCATTGTGGTGCTAGCTCTACAAGTTTGGTTGTAGGTATATGTGGGCGTGTGAGCGTGTATGCACAGAGCGTGGTGTAGTTTTATATACCTACCTCACTCTCTTGTTCGCTTTGCTATGTCTTGGAAAGTCGCTTTTTGTGTCTGGATGTGTGACCACGTTGTTCTTCTAATCTTTGCAACGGATTTAGATGCGGTTTTTACATCATTTAGAGAATTTATTCTGAAAGATTTATGTATTTAATGCATTAAAATTAAACTTATGTATAATAAAGAAATATCGATGTTTTGACAAGTCGTAAAAGCCATGTCAAGCAGCGGTGGGTCGCTTGTAAACTAATAAAACAATCTCCCACAAAATCATCATCCACGTCTAAATCTCCACAGGTCTACGGCGATCACCCGGAGACGGTTGCTAGGCAACGGGCGATCGTTCCCCCGACGCGAGCTACGCTCCGATTTCGTTGCGTACCAATTTTGAATTTTTAAATGAACGCTCTCGCACTTGTATGAAATGTGGCGGTTCCATAATTAAAATTGACGTTAGCTGTCAATGCCGCCAATTTGTACGGAGATTTGAAAATGGAATAAATTATTTTTTATTGGAGCTAAAAGCTAATTTGATTCTTCGGTCCGGTATGGATGTGTTTTATGGTAATTCGAATTAATAATATTTAGATCAGAATTTAATTTTATACAACCAAGGGCTTTTTCAGGAGCAGGACTGGACCTTACTACAACTTAGTTAATAACCTAATGTTTATAAATACTTATATATTATACTTTTGCAATTCCATCATCATCTTCATGGTATTTGGGGTCGGCGCTACACGTTTTCTTTTTACACTCCGTTTTTTATACTTTTGCAATGTACTGTCCTTAATTTATTACTTTAGAATTTGTGTTGATTTCCAAAAAGGCTCGACTGGCTGTCCACAATGGTGTGCTGGTGCCCACGCTTATGTATGGATGTGAATGCTGGGTGTGGCAAAAGAAGCATGAAAGTTGGATAAATGCAGCTGTGTAAATGCGTTCCTTGCGAAGCATGTGTGGTCTAACTATAAATGATAGGCTCAGGAATGAGGTGATAAGACAACGGTCAGTTAAAAGAAGATGTAGTGACAAAAATTGAAAAGGGTATGCTGAGATGGTTTGGTCATGTTGAGAGGATGAATGAAAGGCGACGAACTAAATGTATTTACAAGGCAGATGTGACTGGAAACGCCAGGAGGAATATACTGACCTTATTGGTGATGTTCTTCAGAAAGGACAGGTGCGTAGTACTCGCAAGTGGCGTGCGTGTCTGACCAAATGTCAGATGTATGAACGTAAACGAGGCAAAAGGAGTATGTAAGGATCGTATCAGGTGGCATTCTGTAGGTTCTGCCTACCCCCATGGGAAGAAGGCGTGAGTTTATGTATATACGTAGAATTTGCGCTAATTTTAGCCAACTTTTTCTACATTTAGAGTTTCTTGCCGGTTATTCTCCAGAAACGACCAATTGGAACCGTGCACCTAGCTTCCGATGTTTCGTGCCAAAAATATTTCATAAAATAATTTGATTTTGATTTACAAGTGTCTGCCTCGTTGGTCTAGTGGTCGCAAGCGCTACTGCTGAGCATGAGGTCCTGGGTTCGATTCCCGGGTCGGGCAAAGTGTTATTGGGTTTTTCTATCTGGAATTTCTCAGTAGCAGCCCAGAGTCTGGATTTGTGCCCGGTTGATAGCAATAGGCTCGCCCCCTATTACATGGGACTTAAAACATAACTGGTGAAATGTGGGTGTACCTACTACAGGTACACCTCTGCCCAACCCTCAGGGGAAACAAGGCGTGATGTTATGTTATGTGTGTAAGTTTACAAAAAAAATACAATATCTTTGTATTTCAGAGTATATCCTGTAACTAAATAGTTTCTAACTATTCTTCTAAGCATTTTTTCCGATGATGGGAAAACCGCTTTAAAATCACAAAGAAGATTTTCAGAATTTGTTTATCTGTATATAATTTGTTTTAATAACAATAGACTTCCCAATTTAATATTGTATCTAACATCAAAAAGCCAATCTTGCTCATTTAACAGAAAAACAAAAGAAAGTCGAAAGCGACTTTTCCCTCACCGATTCTTCCCCTTGATTAATTCCTCGCCCGTAGTAAGACATTAAGCGTTTCCTGACGAAAATACTGTGTCATTGTGACATGCTTTAGGACATCCGGGCTTACATCCGTCACTCGGAATGGATTGCTTTTTTTCTGTTTTATTTTTCGTCATGATTTCTCTCGGACTTAGTGTACCTTGTGATTAGCCTTTGATAAAACTCAACTTATTGATTTCTTATCAAATCAATCATCTTTTTTGCTGAGCATGAGGTCCTGGGTTCGATTCCCAAGTCGGACAAAATATTATTGGGTTTTCCAACAGGAATTTCACAGTAGTAGCCCGGAGTCTGGAATTTTGCCCGGTTGACAGCAATAGGCTCGCCCCCTTTTACTTGGGACTTAAAAACATAACTGGCGAAATGTGGGTGTACTAAAGGTACACCTCTGCCCAATGTTATGTGTTATCTTTTTTTTACCATTACAGGGAAACCCTTGGGCATGCATCTCACCTGATGGTAAGTCATGATAAGCTGGAGGAACAGGCTATCTTACCTCTTAAATCACGAGACGTATTTCTGTCTGTATATAAATAAATAAATGCCTCAAATTGACCTATCATCCCTAGGTAATACGGTAGGCAACCTTTTCCCTATCGTGGAGTTGCCGTTTAGTTGCCGTGGAGTTACCGTGGAATTACCGTGGAGTTACGGACCCCAACTGCGGCCCAACTCCACGTCAAGCGCGTATTTATCATCCCTAGGACGAACATGGATTCACTTTCACATACAGATATTGCCATGCAAGAAGACGCGCCCCGCTCCGCGATAAGCTGTACTTTAGTTTTCAGTTTAGTATAAAATACTCTACTCTGTGACTTTACGAGTAGTACGGAGCGGAGCGGATTAGGGCACGTCTTCGTGGGTGGCACTATCTACACAGTTAAGAATAACGTATTTATCCCAACCGTTTCATGAAATACATATTTTTGCACGCTTATTTCACCCAAACTAGAATATGTAAAAAAAAAACCTGTCCGATCCGAAAGGGGCTTATAGGTACTACAATAACATTACCAAAAAAACAGTAAAAAAACTTATTAATATTGAAAATATAAAAGTCAACAAATTTTCATAAAAACTTGTTATAACTTACCCGATAAACGATGGCCGCCCGCGCCCCATGTAAATAACACAATCAAATTCCCCGTTGATAACAAATATGACGTTTTTTTTTCTATTTTCCTGAAAATTTCCACATAAATATACTCTTGGTACGATACTTAACCACACCCTCACGGATCGGCCAGGATTTTTTATTTCTTATTGTACTAGTACAGTCACGAGCATCTATATATATATGGACAGCTCAGTAATAATATTCAGCCCCTGGCTGGAGGCTTTGAGTTTAGTAGCTTAAGGCAGCCGCAGGATTGTCCGGTTAATTAGTCATCACCTCAGAGGTGAGCTACGAGATGACCTAGTCAAAAAAAAAAAAAAAAAAATATTCAGTTCTTTTTGAAGCCGATGCAGCATCAAATATGTTGGCGTCGCTTGTCTTGTCAGATAGTTTTAAGATAAGATAAGATAAGTCATTTATTAGTAAACATGAGTATACATACAAGGCATGCAGGTTGTTCATAAACAAGAAAGATCCGTCATGTTCGGCCTTTGTGGCATACAAATAAAATAAATCAGAAAAGTCATTCAACAAAGCTAAAAACATTATTAAATTTTCACACAACCTAAAAATTAAATTTAAACAATAAATTACAGATTTTAATGAAATTGTCCTATAATCTAATTATAAAATGTCAAAATTATATGCAAAATGTAAATATTTGTTAAAATTCATAATATTACACTTTCTCATTTAAATATTCTAAAATACTGTAGTATGCTTTCCCAACTAGATATAATTTTAGCCGCTTTTTTAATATATGTGCGCTTAGTTCCCTCCATCCCTTGGGAAGTTTATTAAATATTAAAGGTGCCATGCAAAATATACTTTTCACCTCAGCACCTCAAACAAGCAGGTTTTGCTGTCAAAAAACAGTGAGCAAAATTCGATTTTGCTGCGAGCGTGAGACAAAGTAACTTTTTAATTATTTTTTTTAAATGCCGAGAGCAGTGTTGGGTCAACTCACAAAATTCTAAAGATTTGAACTTAAATTAGTTTTGTCACTTTCACTTTGATACGAAAAAAGCGAGAGAGAAACACGTCGATTCGAATTTTGATTTCAAAATTCCATACCTACCTACTAGGCCCAAAAAAGAAACAAACAATAAAACGTTCGGATATACATAAAACATTAAAATTGCAAATCATCTATTTAAGGTTTTATTTAAATGCTGTTTTATTAAATTTTTGGAACGAAGTTCCTAAGGCGGTAAGAGTGCAGTGGCAGAAATCGTCACACGAAATGGTGCTTGACTGTCTTCTTCTAATTCAAAGAGAAAGAAAGACGGAGAGAGATAGGAAGTGTGAATTTGGTCGAAATGAAAATCCAAGATGGCGGTTGCGGAAATTTTCACATTTTTCATAATGGGTGTCGTTTTCATAGTTTTCAAGGGTGCCAAAGCCGATCGTGAGGTCAAAATGTAAATCCAAGATTGCGGCTGCGAAAAATTTCAAATTTTTCTTCATGGGTATCGTTTCTATGGTTTTCAAGGTTGCTAAAGCCGATAGTGAAGTCAAAATGTAAATCCAAGATGGCCGCTGCGAAAATATTCAAATTTTTCTTCATGGGTATCGTTTCTATGGTTTTCAAGGCTGCTTAAGCCGATAGTGAAGTCAAAATAAAAATCCAAGATGGCGGCTGCGAAAATTTCACATTTTTCATCATGGGTGTCGTTTTCATAGTTTTCGAGGGTGCTAAAGTCGATAGTGAGGTCAAAATATAAATCCTAGATAGTGGCTGCAAAATACGAGGTGATAAAGATTATGTAAAAAAAAACTTGTCCGATCCGAAAATGGCCGTATGCTACTGTAACATTACAAAACAGTATTTTATTTATTATTATTGATAATAAAAAAGTTATTGGTATTTAAAATTCACATTTTTAGTGCCAAAATTACCCCAAAACAATAAAAAAATTGCAAAACTCATAACTTCTGACTTTTAGACACCAACTAAACGACGGCCGCCACCCGCACCAAATGTAAAATTCGGTCAAATTCACCATTGAAAAAAAATGTGGGGATTTTTTTTTCTTTTTTCCTGAAAATTTCCACTTAAATATGCTAACAGTACGATACCTTACAATTACAACACCCTCACGGATCGGACAGGTTTGTTTTTTACATGTTGTATGTTCTCGCTGCTGAGGTGAAAAGTTGTATGTGTTACACGAGAGCAAAGTTATTTGCATCTCGTGTCTTTGAATCCCTCGCAGCGCTCAGGATTCTAACCTAGAATCACTCGCTACGCTCGTGATTCAATTATAGAATCCTTCGCTTACTCGGGATTCAAAATCAACACTCGCAGCAAAAAACGACTTTGCTCTCTTGTTGCACAAATAACTATTTCCTCATTAATGCTGTTTTGGAACCATGTGAGCAAAGCATAGTGTTATCGCGTCTGACGCGAATGACTTTGTCTGCCATGCGTGGAAATAATTGTCGATTACACTTTACAAACATGACAACTTCGAATATGTACAGAGACGGTAACGTCAGTATGTTATAATTAATGAAATACGGTTTACAACTGTCAGTCGAATCTAATTTAAACATCGTCCTAATACACCGTTTTTGGGCTTTGAAAGGCATATCCTTGTCAGTCGAATTGCCCCAAAGGATAATTCCATACCTTAGGTGCGATGAAACTAGGCCGTGGTAAGCAGTTAGCAATGCGTCAGTGTTAAGGACAGGAACTAATTTGTGTAGGGCATAAGAAGAGTTACTAATTTTTTTGCTTAAAATTTCAACGTGTTCTTTCCAATTTAACTTTTTGTCAATAGTTACACCGAGGAATTTAGCAGTGTTGACTTCTTCAATGGTTTTGTCATTATATCGGACCTTAAGATCAGATAAAGCTGGTAAGCGTTGACTGAAATGCATAATATTAGTTTTATTGAGATTAATCCTTAAATTATTATTATCCAAATATTTTATTATTGATTTAAGAGAATTATTAATGTCACTTTTGTCTTTAGTATCGCATTGAATTGTTATGGTACTATCGTCAGCAAAAAGGGTTACAGGTTGATCAACATATTTAGGAAGGTCATTTATATACAATATGAATAGTAGAGGGCCCAACACACTGCCTTGAGGAACTCCATATTTAATTACAAGTTCATGTGAGTGGAATATTTCTTCACGTTTAGTTTTTGTATTTATTGAGGATATTTCTGTGAGTTGCTTTCTGTTGTCTAAATATGACTCAAAAAGTTTTAGAACATTGCCTCTAACACCGTATGCCTCCATTTTATCTAAGAGAACATCATGCCTAACGTAATCGAACGCTTGGGTCATATCACAGAATACTGTGCAAACAGGGTTGGTCTTATCAACAGTTACCATAACTCTATACAAAAAATCATAAAATGCCATATTAATAGTTTTATTTGCTCTAAATCCTTTTTGCTCGGTCACTAATTATATTTTTTCATTCTAACTTTATTTTTTTCCAAATATTTGCTTAATTCTTTGTACATACATTTTTCATAAATTTTGGAGATAACACTTATAATCGAGATTGGTCTGTAATTTTCTATATCGTCTTTATTTCCCTTTTTAAACAATGGCTTAACTATAGATTGTTTTAAATTATCTGGAAAGATGCCCGTGCTTATGGTTAAATTGATGAGATGACTTAGATGCACACATATTTCTGCAGAAACTGATTTGAGAATTTTTGTTGATATTCCATCATGACCAACGCTGTTTGTATTTTTCAATAAGTTGATTATTTTAAATACGTCCTGTGGTAGACAGGGAGGCATGAAAAAAGATTTTTCGCTATTTATTCGTATTTGCGAGGTAACTTTATGTCCTGATTCTGGTATTGGGATAACTTTGTCAATAAAATAACTATTAAAAGCATCCGCTATTTTTTGAGGATTTGTTATAATGTTACTCTCATATTTTATTTTTGTTAAAGGATTTCTAGGAACGTTTTGTTTTGAATCATTAATTATTTTCCAACTGGTCTTGGATTTGTTGTCTGATGTTTTTATTTTGTAACTATTTTGGGCAAATTGTGTCAGCTTTGTAATTTTTTTAAATAGTTTTGAGTACTTGGTCAACTTTATTTTATTTGTTTCGTTAGGAATTCGTCTGTATATCCACAAAAGTTGCCGTTTCTTTTTACTGCATATTTTGATCCCACGTGATATCCACGATGACTGTTTTGTTGCGTGTATGGTTACAGTTTCATTAGGAAAGCACAAACAGTAGAACAATGAGAGTATTTCTATAAAAGCGTTATAGGCTATGTTCGGGTCACTCGTTTCATAAATATAAGAAAACGATAAATTACGTAGACAATCTTTAAATTTTACAATATTCTCTTCACTATAATTACGCTTCTTTATACGCCAATATTTAATAGGTAAACAATTTTGCACAGGTAACTTTACTAATTGCGCTGTATGATCTGACAATGCAAATTCTAGTATTTGTGTTTTACAAGGTCTATTAAAGTTATGCGCAATGTTGTCTATACAGGTTTGACTTTTGAGTCTAGTGGGTTCATTGACGGACAATTTTAAATTGTAATTTAATAGCAAACATTCAAAATCTATTGCTTGATAAGATCTTCTTAGAACATCTATGTTAAAGTCTTCTGCGACGACAATATTTTTAAAAGACTTTTTAGTAAGTTCTTGTAAAATGATATGTAATTTGTCCATGCACATATTACAATTATTAAATTTTGGAACTCTATATACACAAACAATAGCTATCTTGTAGTTAATTAACTCTATGGCGCAACACTCCAAAACACCAGTCTCTGATAATCTACCAATTTTCTTTAATTCCTTAAATAGGTGTCCACTTCTTGTTAATATGCACGCTCCACCTCTTTTGCTTTCTTTACGGCTGTAACATGCTGCAAGCTGGTAGTTAGGTATGGTTAAATACTTTTCGAAGCCCTCCATAAGTTCCTCCAGTTTTGATACTCCTTTGATGTTACATATTCGTGCTGCCACTTGTATGCCATCCACAAATGATCACATATCTCTGCCGTCATCTCGACGATAGATATTAGTGGATGAATCAAGAAATCAGATATTATTGCCGAGCTGTTCATAGTAATATATTTATGCTCGTGACGGTAGGTACCTACTTAGGTATTATTATCTTTCAGAGTAAAGACTAGGTACTAAAGATAACATACAAACTATTCACTAATATGAACACCATTTAATATTACAGCACATACGAGACACAACTGTTACATATTATTAATAACATCAGCTGCTCATACATTTTGATAATTGAATCCCCAATAATTACTGTTATTATAACTAAATTAATGGGAACAGAACAATACGGCGGAATGCTGATAACTCGACGAACAAATATGGAATGCGAAATTGAAAATATTTCATTTTTAAAGCTCTTTTACACGCAGTTTGTTGCTCGTCGAGAGGCAATAACATCCAAAACGACAAAATATGAGTGCTATCTTTATACAATAATTAAACACATTATCCTAAAATATAGTGCGTGGCGGACCACGCACAATGAACGGTTCCGTATTTGGGATGAATTTATCCCATTAACAAACTTAACGCTGATCGAAGGCTGTATGTGAAAAAATCTTTGAGCTCGCCTCGCTCGCCATTGCATCTTAACTTTCTTGCATAAGTCGACAAAGTACATTACTATATGAAAAAAAATTAAGTGCCTAGGGGCCCTGGGTCTCTAAGTCCGGGCCTGAGCACGCACATTGTGGATTGTAATAAACTATTGCGTATCCATGAGAATAACATCGATCGGTGAGACTCTCCAGGCGATGACCACACTCTGAGGGCCTAGTCAAGTGCCAATTGCTTTCAATGCGTTTCGTATGTATTTCTACAACGACTTTCAACAACAGACTGACTGCCTCGTTGGTCTAGTGGTCGCAAGTGCTACTACTGAGGTCCAGGGTTCAATTCCCAAGTCGGGCAGTGTTTTTGGGTTTTTCTAAAAATTTCTCAGTAGCAGCCCTTTCTAGAGTCTGGATTGTGCCCGGTTGATGGCAATAGCCTCACCCCCTATTACATGGAACTTAAATATAACTGGCGAAATATGAGTGTACATGCTAAGGTGCACCTCTGCCTAACCCTTCGGGGAATTACCGGCGTGATGTTTACGATGTTATTCGACTTAACATCGACATCGACGTGACATCTGCTTCTTACGATTATGTCATCTGCTTCTTACGATTATGTCATCTGCTTCTTATAATTGTGTCATCTGCTTCTTACAATAATGTCAGCTGCTTCTAAGTATTATGTCATCTGCTTCTTATAATTGTGTCAGCTGCTTCTTACGATTATATCATCTGCTTCTTACGATTATGTCATCTGCTTCTTATAATTGTGTCAGCTGCTTCTTACGATTATGTCATCTGCTTCTTATGATTATGTCAGCTGCTTCATACGATTATGTCATCTGCTTCTTACGATTATGTATATCAGCTGATCTTACGATTATGTCAGCTGCTTCTTACTATTATTAACATGTCGATGGCAAATCAAATCTTTTCATTTTTAGTTTGTCGTGTTTAGATATCCATCGAATCTGCGGAGTTTCTCTAGGTTATTTTATGTGACCCTGTTTATTTGGCTACGACTTTGGCTCCTACAGAAGCGTCCATCAGTTCCTGGAACGTGCGATTATGTCTAACCTAACCTAACTCCAGAAATTTTCTCAAACTGTGATTCGAAAACTCTACAGACACGATTTACATTTTCAAGGACAATATTCAAAGCCTAAACGATTATCGCTTGTCTATATGCAAGTATCATACGTACTGTTTACATGGGTCAACTTTTTACCTCCTGTCGACTAAATTGCCTATTCGAGGCTACAAACTCTCCTCGTGCAAACGAGCTGTTCAGAACGGTTCCATCGGATTGTGAATAAACAGTCGGGCAAAAATAACGAGGTTAAACCTGTAATTATTTTCATGGCGGTCTGAGTTTGTTGTGATTATTGCCGAAGGGATCAATGGCAACGTGATATTGTAATGTGTACATAAAACTTTTGTATTTAGATATAGAGCCTTTATAATATAAGATTGTAATAAATAATAATAAGCGATCATTGTGCCGATAGCTTAATAATTAACTAAAACTATAATTAGGTATAACATAAAACAAGATCTACTTACAGGTATATATAACTTAACTCATTCGGTGCCATGTGTAAGACGTGCACCCTGTAAGGACACTGCAAATGTTTCATATCAAATGATTAAATTACACGAATTCGATGATTATAATTATTACAATTCATTACATTTTAATAAACATATTTAGTTATTTAATCATTACATTTTATTTAGAATAAATTATAATACTTAAATAAATTAAATATTAGAAGAGGAATAACAAGTAGTAATAAAATAAAAATACAATGACCTACCAGAATACATACATAATATAAACACAAATAAGCGCCCTTCCTCCTCTCTCCTACTATATTGTGCCCGACAGAATCCATAATTGTTTCATAAATTTTAAGCCTAAGTACCAATTGTTTTACAAACATTATGGAATACAATAAATAATTATGAATTATAATAGCCCAGAGTTTTATAATAAGACTGTGGTCTAGTGGTTACATCAGTTAATAGTATTCCTAATACACACTGTCTAACATCGCGTTTTTTTTAGAGATAAAATATTGCAGATATTTTTTTAAATAGAATTATCCCCGTCAATGGCAACACATGAAATGTCACTTATTTTAGAGATCCTTTTAAGATAAGGAACAGGCTCTGTTTTCTGTACAGAGTAGTTCCGCATACTTACATTCACTAGGTTTTCCTGAAAGGATAAGTGAATTAGGTAGACTAATTATTGCAGCTTGGGGGCTGTTAGCTAGTGGCGGGTGGGTAATTATATTTCAGATCGCCATTCATAAAATTAGAATCAAGACTTCGCTTAACAGGTAAGCTCGTTTGATTCCCAATTTTACTTCATGGCGATCCGAAATATAATTATTAACAGAGTAGATGTTTATAGTTGTCTGCAATAATTCAGCTAATCAGTTGTCTCAGACACAGAGGTCCAAACTCAAACTCAAAGCATTTATTTCAATTAAACCATTCACATGCACTTTTGAATTGTCAAGAAGTGGGTCAGTCAGAAATATGAAGCTAGTTGCCCATTCCAAAGCGTAGTAGGTACCTATGGAGAAGAACGGGCAAGGAACTCCACGGACACTCTTTTAAATAAAAAAAAATTATACAAAATATTGGTTACATCATTCATGTTGAAATTATGCATGTGAGAACAATGTAGAAAGACGTGTGTACGTTCGTAAAAGCGTCCGTAATAAAAAGAAAAACAGAGAACCATTCAAAAATTTAAAATAAATTTAAATAAGCCATGGCAGCTAAGAGATGACCAGTCCCGGATTCGATTCCCAGTGGGGGTCAAAATTTTCTGATCGGTTTGTTTGTCGAGAGTTCTTGGTATAAGTACACCTAGCTAGCTACCACCATCTTATTTAAGTCTGTCACCATAACAACAACATTTTTGTGTTTCGGCAGTTAGAGGTAAGATAGCCAGTTCCTCTGTGGTTGAGGATTCCGGGTGAAGCTCGCCTCCACTTTCGGCCTGATCATCACTTACCATCAGGTGAGATGCAGGCCAAGAGCTTCACCATCGGGATTTAAAAAAAAGAGTTTCAACCAACACCTGAGGAGGCTCTCGTTGGGCAGAAAGATTAAGGGCTTGATTCAGAAAGCGGTACCTACTTCTGGACACAGCTCGTATTGTTGGAGGTTCCTCTCTCTGGATTGCTGACCGCCGTAGCTTGGAACCTGTTCCCGATACCGGTAGGCTATTATTTTTAAATATTTTTATATTATAATAAATTTAAAAATGTGTAATTCATGATATGTGTCTTAATAAAATAAAGTAGATAATAATAAATTGTTTTATTGACATACAAATGTTATACATTTTCAATGGAAGCCCTGAGTCTTGCCCTAGGTGGTGCCTGTGTTAGAGCCAGCAGTGTCCCGATTTTGGAACATTAGATTATGCAATCAAATTAAAATAAAGTTTAATGAAGGGAATTTCTCTTGTGTGGTGTGTGTGTGCATTTGTTGTGTATGAGTGAGTGTGTTGTATAATTATTATGTGTGTGTGTGTGTGTGTGTGTGAGAGAGAGAGTGAGAGATTGTGATGTACTTACTGCACCCAGGGCAGTTAGCCCCGCCGTACTAGCTTGCTAGCTGACTAATCTTTTTACACCGCGACATGAAGAGCATCGTAAGATTATAATTGTACGAATGTTTTTCTAAGATCAAATTTCACAGAAACATCTGAAACTATGAGAAATAGAGCAAAGTGGTCAACGGAGTTATAAGGTCAATGCAAGGTGCTGTTGTACTGAGCGAAATTATAGCTGTTAAGCATCGAATTCGTACAAATTATTTGTACGATTCAAATAAACTTCGAATTATTTAAACTTCATTCTTTAATTTATTGCTTTCTATCTTCTACCCGCGAATTCGTCCGCGTGAAATGTTTTGTTCCCTCGTCCCACCGCTTCGCATCGCATCGCCTGCCCGCGCTATTATCTCGTTTTCGCTTAGCATTCTTTCTGACTTTTTTTCTTTTTGCGCAGCTCCTAAGGTTCCTAGCGTGATGTTAAATAGCCTTCCTCAAGAATTCGTCTATCAAATGCAAAAAGATTTTTAAATCCGAATTGTAGTTCCAGATAATAGCGCGTTCGAACAATCAAACAAAAAATCAAACTTCAGTTGTATTATTAATATATTTATAACGTAGGTACATTGGACAACAGCTTGAATTTAAAAAAAATAATATAGCAACGCAGAAACCCCTTCCTTCCATTGTAAATCGTATTTCAACAAGTTGCACACAATAGTTACAAAGCTGAAGAACTTATAATGGAAAAATATTGTTTACTTCTTGCACCCAACAAGTCTAAGCAAGTAAAAACTGATCTTTCTGTAATACAACTGACTTCACAAGTAAGACAGCGTTTCTTTGGAGTTTTACCTAGCTACCCTCATTTAAAGTAAACTTACAATTTTAGCTCACTTCCCACAACACTTCTTACTACCCACTTCTCAAAAATGATTTCTTTGTTAGACATTTTTTTACTAAGGGGTGTGCCATACGGTAGCCCACGAAATAAAAAAAATCTTACGGTTTTTGCAATTTACACTGTCAGTGTCAGGTTGGGCCATCAGAAGACCGAAAGTCTGACAACCAGTCTTACCAAGGGGTATCGTATTACTGAGTTATTAGGTTATGGAGGTCAGATAGACAGTTGCTCCACGTGGAGCGACTGCCTATCTGGTCCCGGCTGTCATTCGTGAATCCACCAGTCTAGTCTAGTCAGTGTAGTTTAGTCTTCCAAGGGGTATCGTATTACTGAGTTAAAAGGTCATGGAGGTCAGATAGACAGTCGCTCTACGTGGAGCGACTGCCTATCTGGTCCCGGCTGTCATTCGTGAATCTTTGAGAGTCGTTGCGAGTTGTCAGAAGCTTGAAAGTCTGACCACCAGTCTAGTCTAGTCAGTGTAGTCTAGTCTTCCAAGGGGTATCGTATTACCCAGTTACTGGGTTATGGAGGTAAGATAGGCAGTCGCATGTAAAATACTGGTATTCAGCTGCATCCGGTTAGACTAGAAGCCGACCCCAACATAGTTGAGAAAAGGCTAGGTAGATTTTTGGCTGTCATTGTCAGGTTGTATGTTGATTATAAATATGATTCGCTACCGTAACAAATATGTTTTTACAGAATTATAATCAGTAGAATCAGCAATACGATACAGCCACGAATCATATTTAGATCAACATACAAACAGCAAGTTCCACAAAACGTAACAAAATTTGAATTTCACGGGCTACCCTGCTGCTTTTGCCCTAAGTGAGTAGGTACCTACTTGTTTTTTTGTAGGTCTGTAAGCCTGCTATATTTTGTTTCCTTAAAATAGACATTCAACATACAGAACCAAAAAACCACTAAACCCACAAACGACGCAATTCTAAAAATTAATTAATCAGAAATTATATGAAACACGCCATCTGAAACGATTCCTTGTTCTTTTAATTAAATAAAAAAATAATTAATTATAACATGGACGCTCTTGGCTTTATAGCCGGCACATTAAAATACAGTATTTTTTCATTTCATTCTCATTTGCACAGTAATTAAATATTTATGTTATTGAGAACGGCAAACAGGACTATTACAGTTTTATGTCAGAATGCTGAAATGGACTGTAAACTGTTTGTACTTATGACGTAATCCTACCTTAGCACATGCACATTTTGCTTAGTTATTTATTTATGCAAGTGCAAGCAACATAGCATTTTAAGATAAAAATAAAATGTTAAATACAAAATGGCAATTTTATTGGAAATTAACTTACACCTTTTTTTTGTTTGGGAAATTATCAAATAATTTCTCCCGCTCTGGGCGGAGCGGGATGGCGTGTCAGACTCTTACTGACTAAAACCCACGCGTGTTCCTTCAGTTGCCTGTGTGTTGCCAGGGGCCACGGTATCCCTTTCGGCCTTTCCCGCGACCCCGGCAGGCATCTACGACGTCATTCGACTGTTGATTCCGATGATCTAAGGTTTAAGCGACGTTTGCCGCGGTCGGCTCGTGGATGGGATCCATTACATATCGAGCGAGACAATTTTAGACCCCTCCGCCACGGTGCCACGGAAAGCACGTTAGCCATTGGCACCCATTGGTCCCGGCTGTCATTCGTTGATCTTTGACAGTTGTTACTGGTATTCAGAAGCCCAAAAATCTGACAGCCTGTATCAGACTGTCAGTAACTGGGTTGTGCAGCTCAGGTAGGCAGTCGTTCCTTGTAAAATACTGGTATTCAGCTGCATCCGGTTAGACTGGAAGCCGACCCCAACATATTTGGGAAAAGACTAGACTAGGCAGATTGATTTTCCAGCGACGCCCTAAGCTGAGGTCCGTACCCCACAGGGGGTGCCCTTAGCGTGAAAGCTTGGTTTTTTAGTTTTATGCCCTGGCTGGAGGCCTTTATTTATTGAGACACAAATGGAATCAGTGATTCTTCTACATTTCTACAATGACACCATCTTAAAATGAGATAGTCTGGCTTCCTATGCCGTTTCCTTTTGGCAATTCCGCAGACATAAGCTAAATGCCAAAGAAATTTTTCTCCAGTCTATGTAAGGTTGTGTGTGGCATAATGCAATCTCCAGGTTGTAATGCAGTTTGCGGGAATGTCCGAAAGGGATACCGTGGCCCCCTGGCATTGCACAGGCAACTGAAGGAACACGGGTGGGTTTTAGTCAGTAAGAGTCTGACACGCCCTCCCGCTCCACCCAGAGCGGGAGACGTCATTTGATGATTTTCCACACAAAAAAAAAAAAAGAAAAAAAAAGAGGTTGTACTGCAGTATTCCAAAATACTACAGACATACAATACAGATGGCGACCTTCGAGATGCCAATTGCCATTAAAAAAAAAACAATCTAAGTGTAGGTACATTCTGATCTTGACAAAAATACTTATTCCCGTAGTGTATCCCAGAAATTCTTCGAGCATATTTTTTATGAGCAAGTGGAAGGAAACTTTTATATTATTAGATTATCCATACCCTTTAGAGTTCCATACCCCCGAGATTATAGTTTAGCTAAAAGGAAAAGACACAAGGTTAGTTCTATCCAGATTATTTACGAGAATAATAAAATGCTTGATTATAAAAGTTATACCTTGAAAAGGTTATCTTACTACCAAGGTTAGTGAAAACTTTGAAACTATTTAGTTAAATAAAAAACCTTTGTCTGTATATGACAAATTAAATCAGACAGCGAAATCTAAACAAAATCAAAAAAGAAAAAAAACTTGTTGTGCTTTTTTTGGGGGGTAAGTGCAGTCACTTAACACTTTCAACTCCACCCACTTTTCATAGAGCTCATATGCCATGCCACCATACATATTGTACGTAAACCCTCTGGGAGGGTCCCCAGCATTACGTTTGCGCTAAAGTAAACCATCGCGGACGGTCAACGGCATTAGGTTTGAAACCGTGTTATAAAACACTATAAAACGAAGTAAAATTTTGTTTTCAGGGGGTTTTGTTGCTATGCTTTGTATCTCTGGGGATATTTTCATGTACTAGTGGGGTGGGGACGTAAAATATATAAAAAATTAGAAAAGTATAATAACTCGCTCTGGTCCAGAGAATTTAAAACCAACTCATATGCTTAATCATTCTTGTTAAAATATAGAACAGATTTTAGTTTTACAGTTTATAATGCTGTATTCGCTAAGAATAACCTACATTTAAAATGAGCCCTCCGCGAGTGCTCCCGGTATCCCATATGCAACTAGGTGAGCCCTCCAGGAGGGTTCCCAGCGCCGAACGTGTTTAAACATCAGTTTTTAAAAATGTGCATATTTTCGTGTATACTTCACAGACGTGTTGGGTATCAATATCTAAACATTATAAAACAAAAGAAAACTGATTTTCTTAACTCATACTTCTTAGTAACAAAACCACAAGCGGTCGTTCACCCCAAAAAAGAAATAACTTTTTTAGGGTTCTGTACCTCATAAGGAAAAAAACCGAAACCTTATAGGATCACTGGTGTTTCTGATTGGCTGGCTGGCTGGAAGTCTGCCTGTCCGTCTGCCACGGCCAATTTGCTCCGAATCGAATGGACCGATTAGGTTGAAATTTGATTATTAGGTATTCGGGGTCACTTTTGGGGGAAAATAAGAAAATTTAAAAAAGTGTTTTGCAAACTATACCGTGTGACATATCAAATGAAAGGGCTTCACAATTCTAAAATTAATACTTTAGAAAATTGATGAAAATTTACCATTCCATTACTACTGAGCCTAATGTTGAAAAAAATACAGAGAATGGTTCTTTTACTCATACATTACAGGAAAATCTACAAGAAGTATGATCTTAAAATAACATTGTAAAATCTCTCAGTATTGTTCATACAAACTTATATTTGCTGTTGGAATGTATGGGAGAACATTTGCATTTCAACCACAATGTTAAGTTTGTTCTTGGGATAGATAATTTAAATTGATCTCCAACATAACTTAGTTTGGTTTAGCAGCCTTATCTTATCATAAAGTCTGTTTATATTAGAGCCCATAAAAGTCTAAAGCTGATAAGAAAATAGACAGTAGAAAGAATTACTTAACGTGTTCAGTGCCGGGAGCCCTCCTGGAGGGTTCACTCAAGTCGCATATGGGATGCCTTAGCGAATTCAGCATTTTATAGTGTGCAAATAAAATCGTTTGTATATTTTAACAAGCATTTTTATTTTCGAAAATATATGGGGGTCAGAAGATCCGTCAGGAGTGGAAAACCATTTTCACGGTAACAAATATTCAATAAAAAATATTTATTTTGAAATTTTTAACTTTTTCGTGTGCCTTTCCGTTATTCTGTCACAGTTGCTTATTTCAAGAGCTAATATTAGGTACGCTTTTTCTTATTTCACGTCCTCACCCCACTAGCATACTAAGTATAGCGACAAGACCTGTTACAGTGTTTTATAACACGGTTTTAACCTAATGCCGGCGACACTTTTTTTTTTTGTGTGGGAAATTATCAAGTAGCTTCTCCCGCACTAGGCGGAGCGGGAGGGCGTGTCAGACTCTTACTGACTAAAACCCACCCGTGTTCCTTCAGTTGGTGACACTCCTCGAGGGATAGCTTGCAATGGTGGCATGGCGTTTCTACTTACTCTATTAAAAATGTGTGGAATCGAAAGTGTTAGTATAAATATCAGTCGGTTGACAGACGGCTTAGGTTGGCTATTCTCCAATCGGAGAGGAAGGAGGAGGTTCTCAATTCGGTTGTTTTTTTTTTTTTTTTTAATTATAGAAAACCAAAGACACCGACTTCCGAAATCATAGTTATTTGTTATACAAGAGTGCAAAGTTGCTTTTTAACCGCGTGTTCAATTTTGATGACCGAGCAAGCGAAGGATTCTAAAATTGAATCACGAGCGCAGCGAGTGATTCAAAATTAGAATCCTGAGCGTTAGCGAGGGAATCAAAAGAGCACGAGGTGAAAAATCTTTGCACTCGAGTGCAACACGTAACTTTTCATTCCACCTCAGCGAGGAAATGACTAAATGCAAAAAAAAAAACGTTTACAATCACAAGATAGGTACACTTTTATTTCAGTTTAGGTATTAATTACTACATTATGACAGGTAAGTATTACAGAATAATCTTTAAATTATAACAAAATAATACTAAGGTATAATTAAGAAAATTTTAAAGTAACGTTGCTACAGTTATTTAAATTGAGTGTAATATTTTTGTTTGGTACTGTAATATTGGTGTTAGTCACTTGTGTACTGTTTTAAAAAGTTGTATGATATATTCGGCACCATAGAGGTAGCAGTAAATAGGTTTAATGTTTTTTTTAATTCACAAACTTAGTGCACACGATGTTCTAAATTCAATTTACTTTATCCTCTAGAGAATAAAAACGGCTTTTCCACTCAGATACTGAAGATTAAAAATACTCTTTCCGAGATGGTGGGATGAAAAAGTTATTTTTCACTTTGTAGTGTTTTTTTTTTGGAAGTCAGTTTTATTTTATGTGCAAAAGTTTTTTTTCTTTTTTACTTGTGTGCCTTTTAGTATGTGCTAAATAAATGTATTTTCTTTCTTATTTGAGGATCTTATTATTTGTAAACCAGCACTTTCATGAAACCCACAGAAAGGTAAAATATCGCCGTAAATGTTCATTTTTACTTTTTACTCGTATGACAAAAAATCTACTAAACGAAACAAAAAATAATTTACACTAATACGCGCTTTATAAAATAATCATAAGTCTGTGAAAAGAAGCTGAAGTCGCGAACAATATTATTGAAAGCATAATTTATAAGGGCAACACTTTTTGCTGCTACTTTATTTTATTTATTTGGGAAAATAAACGGTTACACATTACAATATTACAAAATAATTAGAGCTAAGTAAAGAGTGAGCAAATGTATAACCCACGACATTTTCCACATAATATTAAAACAGGATATTAAAAATTATTACGATGTGCGATTACAATTACATCATAATTGTATGCATAATGTGGCTAATGATAAATCTAAACAGGCATGCAAAAATAATAAATACAGTCTATAGTTTAAACATTATGGAGTTAAATCTATGATTGTTTTGCGAACAAGGCATCGAAATTTTCCAACAGAAACAGCAAAGATGTCAATATTATGGAAGGTCTTATTATACTGATTGGTAAGGCGTCGTAGGGGCGCTCGTAAGCCTGCGTTCGTATGACTAGAAGATACAGCAAATAGATGTCGTGCACGCACCCCTCGGCTTATGGTTGTTCTAGGTACTACGTAACAAATCTTATTACTAATATCCATACAATCATAATTATGTGTTGTTACAGAGGTCAAACAAAAACATTGTTTCTAAAGTAATACGTCTGGCTTTAAGTTTTTGTAGATTAAACTTATTTAAAAGATCACTATAAGATGCATAGGTGTGAAAACAACGGAAATGCACGGCTTTCAAAAATTTACTTTGAACTTTTTCAATCGCCTCTGAGTATTTACCATAGAAGGGATTCCACACCGCAACAGCGTACTCCAACTGCGACCTGATCAACGATTTATAGAGATATAGATATGTATATGGGCGGACAAATTCTGTAGCTGATCTCATCACGAAACCATACATGCGGAGCGTCAAGGTGTAGTTTATTGTCCAATAGAACTCCAAGGTCACGAACCAGTGTTTCTCTTGTTAGAATTACGTTATTTAGGGAGTATGCACTAGGATGTTTTTATTCTTAGTAAAACTTATACAACAACACTTAGATATGCTAAGTTGGAGTTTGTTATTTAAACAATATGCAGAGAACCTGTCTAGGTCTTCCTGCAAGAGGAGACAATCAAGTAAATTTTTGACAGGCTTATAAATTTTTAGATCGTCTGCATATAGTAAAATTTTTGAATTTTGAAAACATGTATTGATATCGTTAATAAATATTATGAACAAAAGAGGTCCCAAAATAGAGCCCTGGGGTACTCCAGAAGTAACTCTTAGAGTGTTGGAATTGAAACCATTTACCACAAAGGGTTGTGGTAAATGGTTTCAATTCCAACACTCTTTTCTTATTGAGATGGTTCTCCTTTTACATTTCTAATAGAACTCAGAGGGCTGAGTTCTATTAGAAATGTAAGAGGAGAACCATCTCAATAGATCACCACGTATACCATTAAATGCAATTTTTTTTAAGAGCAGCTCATGGTCAGCTTTGTCAAAGGCTTTCCGGAAATCAGTGTAAACAGTGTCAACTTGAATGCGAGAGTCCATATTGTTGAATAAGTAGTCCACAAAAGTCACCAGGTTAGTTGTAGTTGATCTTCTTTTGACGAATCCATGTTGTTGCTGAATTATATTGCTATTTATGAGAGGATATACTTTATTATGTACTAATCTCTCGAAAACCTTTGACAAAGCTGGCAATATTGATATAGGACGATAATTTTGGACATCCTGTTTAGGTCCTGACTTGTAAATAGGGGTTATATTAGCAAGTTTCCATGCTTGAGGAAAGATTCCTTGTGAGATTGATAAATTAAATATAATATGCAAGGGGATACACAGATTAACAGCAGTCGACTTTATAAAGGTTATTGGTAGACCGTCTGATCCTGGCCCCTTAGAAGGATCCAGTGCTTTGAGCGCACTAAGTACTTCATCGATAGTAAGCTGAATGTCAGTTAATAGAGTGCAGCTCTCAGAACAGTCATCATGCAAGGATGGAATATTACTAGAAGTGGAAGGCTCATAAACAGAGTTAAAATAGTCTGAAAAAAGATTACAAATTTTTTCTGGGTTGTTAGTTGATGAAAGTCCAAAAGTGTTTAACGTTATTCCGAATACTATCTTCGACAGAATTAATGTATTTTTTGTAGCAGTTCTTACATTCATCTTGGAATCTGGAGCGGTATAGTGAGAACTGCTCGTAATCCGAAATATTGCGATACATTTTCCATCTAACCCAAGCTTTGGTTTTATTTCTATAAATGTGTATAAGAGGTTTTGAGAACCAAACGGGAAACTTATTAGATTTACAAGTAGTCAATGGTACATATTTTTTAATAATACTAAAAATTACATTATAGAACGTGTTCTCACGAAATCACGAAACAGTTGATGAATCTCTAGATTCATCAACTGTTTCGTGATTTAACTTTAATTTACTGGCGGCAAAAGTTAAGTTGGTACGTGTCTTATACAGGGTATTAAAGTAATTGCGAGCCATAGCTTAGGGGTAGGTTCAGTATCGATTTGAACAGAACTATTGGTGCACCTCTGCTGCTTACTCAATTGTCATCTTCCTAGTCTTCGGCTCTAGTCTAGCAGCTTAATACCAGTATTTTACATGGAGTGACTGCCTATCTGACTTCCACAATACAGTTGCTCTGCTGTTAACTCCGTTGAGAATATAGGCGTTATGTTGTGGTATATGCGTGTGTCGTATATCGTCGTGTATGAGTTTATCAACACAAACACATACACAAATAAACCCACGCCATATTCCTATGGGGTAGACAGAAACTACAGAACGCCATCTGCTACGTTCCTTGCAAACTTCTTTAGCTTCGTGTACGTTCCGGTTGGGATAGGGTTTTCAATCCACTGTATAATATATCCTACTATATAGGAGGCCTAAAAACTATATTTGTAAAGAAAAATCTAGTAGGCTACTACTATATTTTATTTCAATACAAAATGGAGAGATAATCGCAATGGGACCAGTATTAATCTCATAAAAGCTGAGATAGTGGATTTTTGTTGGATTTTTAAGCATAGTTTTATCTATATTGGTAAAATAATACAACAATATTTTTAAAAGAATATTTTAATGGCATAAAAAATATTTAATATAATGATTGTTTGGCCGAATGTTTATAAGTCCGAATTTACAATGGCATACTTTTAAGAAGGCAGAATTTTATTTGGGATAATTTTATTAGGCATATTGCCATTTCTGTAAAATAGCATTTTAAATCTTAAATTAAACTAAAATATTGTCTTAAAAAGTCAATTTGTTGTGCTACAAAAGTTAGTGACAGAAACGAATCGCTGTAAAACCGACTCTAAGTAGTCTTTTTTTTTTTTTTTTTGGTCGGGAAATCATCAAATGACGTCTCCCGCTCTAGGTGGAGCGGGAGGGCGTGTCAGACTCTTACTGACTAAAACCCACCCGTGTTCCTTCTGTTGCCTGTGCAATTACAGGGGGCACGGTATACCTTTCGGACTTTCCCGCAACCCCGGCAGGCAATGGTCTCATTGGACCCCTTCACTCACTGACACTCTTTGAGGCACGCGTGGAACACAACGCGCCGTCGACCCAGGCTTGGTCCTTACCGGACGGCGAAAAAAGGCGTTGCTGGCATTCTTTGAGGAGCAGGGGTGGATTGAATAACCGATTTTTTCCCACCTGTACGCAAAATACGCGCTTTGACGTGGAGTTGCGGAAACCAGCCCGTATTACCTATTACCTATTACCGGACGGCGAGCTACCCATTGCTCACCGTCCGCAAGCCCGCGCCTACGGTGGCCGGGAATCAGCGGGAATCACACGCGCATGATGGCGTCCACCGTGGAGTGCCCCCTGCGGAAACCAACCTGGCTCTCCGCCAAATCCGGCCCCACCCGCACCAGCCACCCGACAAGGCGGTCTGCAATTACTCTTTCAAAGAGCTTGCCCACCTCGTCGAGCAGCACGATGGGCCGGTAAGCGGACGGAGAGTCCGCAGGGCGCCCCGGCTTCTTGATGAGGACCAGTTTCCCCGTCTTCCAACGACGCGGGAACTGGCCGCTCTCCAAGCATGCGCTTAGGAGCCCCCTTAGTCGAGGCCCGAGAGCCTCTGAGGCCAGGACCCAGGCTTTCCCAGGTAAGCCGTCGGGTCCTGGGGCGGTATTTCTGGCATTCAGCCTACGTACCGCCACCCTCATCTCTACCTCGGTCACCTCTGGAGCATCGTCGTCGTCGTCGTCGGCGGTGTGGTCCGCATCGGGCACCGCAATAGTCGGAGCCATGGGCGGGGAGGCATGTTCCCCTCGTGAAGGGAACAGAGCGCTCACCACATCCCCCACAAGCTGCGGCCGGAGATTCTGCGTCAGCGGGGGACCCCATGGGCGGAGTTTCTCCCGCACCATTTTGTATGGGCGTCCCCACGGGTCTCTGTTCAGAGTCTCCAGCGACTCCTCGCGGGCCACTGCCCTGGCCCGCAGGATTTCCGTTTGGAGGGTGGTCTTCGCCGCTCTGTACCCGTCGTACAGCTCCGCCTGAATGGCTTCCGTATCCGGAGGTCGAATACGGAGCCGGGTCTGCCCTACCCCTAGTACAGTGTAATTTAAGGCGCAGGGTTCCGATTTGCCTTTGTCCCTGTCTTTTTCTTTACGTAAAGAGTAAATAAAATAACCACACTTTTGTACTTTTTCAATGTTTTTCGTTGTTTTTTTCATCATATTGCTCATATTACTCATCATAATCAATCACTGAATGCAGGTTGACATTAGACATTTTATGGTATATTTTTAATCATAATTATAATTGTTAGTGAAGGTATAAACTGCTTTTAAAGACAATTAAGAGGTTTGTTTGAAGAGTATTTTGAAGCATTAATGTATATTTAATTATGATTTGAGTTCCATCACTGTATTAAAATAAGACTTGAAAATATCATTCTTTTTTTTTGGTCAAAATTATTTACGGTTTACGAGATACACTGCTTTAAAAAACCCCGTTTTCGGAACCCTGCGCCTTAAGCCCGCGTAGGCACGGCGGGGCAAAGCGACCCGCGAGCTGAGAGGCAGATGGTTTTATTGCCCACCGCCGAAGCTGCGGTGGTGAGCGTTAAAACCATTTGGACGATATGCTCGCGTGAGACCGCTGGAGCCCCGCAGCGCCGAAGCCGTGACAGAAACCATGCCTGCTACATGTTGCATGCTCGCTTGCATGCTGCATGCATGGTATACACCATGCTGCATGCATAAGCATGCTTGCATGTTAATGTGAACTTTCTGCGATATGATGGTTCTGCTTTTTAACTATTATGAATATGAAATTTATGCCTAAAGATGATTCTGACTTACAAAATTATGAGTTTTCAATTATGATAAATGATTTCGATTTTCTGCGAAATGAAGTTCATTCTATCCGCTGTTATGCAAAATACCTAATATTATGATATAAAAAGTTCTGATAAAAAGGGTAGACCCTTTTTGCCATCTACTATATTTTTACAGACAATGGCTTCGAAAATACTATATTAGATATTAAAAAAGTTTGCAACCCTAAGTTGGGAGTACCTGCTACACAAATCTCACATACAAAACACGTTAGCTAGACCTTTTCAATAAATAAAATACGAAAATATTTTCCCCATGCGGCGTTCAAACCACAGCACAAAACCAATCGTTCAAACTCGACTTACGAACCCAAATCTCAAGGAAATTACATGCTCGAATTGTAGTTGATAAGTGGCGACCAACTCGCCCTGTAACCGGTAAACTATGTGCGACATTTCAACTTCGACTAGGTAGGTAATCTTTTGGCAATCAAACTCGATTATGATTGGTTCAGATCTTGAAGGGCTCTCAGAATAAGGATAAGGGCTTCGAAATTGGGCTTTTATTACGTTACACTTCACAGAATTAAGGCCTATTCAGTATAGCGATATCGTTGACGCACTCGGTAGCGATACTGGTCCAAGGCGAAGCAGAAAAGGCCTTTAACATCTTTAGATCTTTGCTATAATTTGCTTTTTTTATTGTAATGGCTGAATAATATTAGGAGACAAGCTTCTCTTCTCAGTCCGCGACTTTTTCCGCGTGAAATTTCTTGTGCCCCCGACACACCTACTTACGTTTTCATTTAGCGTTATTTCTGACTTTTATTTAAGAGTCGTGGTGTGATGTTAAATAACCTAAAAACCTCCTCAAAAGTTGAGCTATCAAATGCTTTATTAGGTATAGATTTGATTTGAGACCTTGAGTGGAGAACTAGACCACGAATCAGTCGAAGCCTAGCTTAGTATAAAGGGAGTGGGCTGTAATCCACCACGCGGGCCCAGTGCGGGTTGGTAGGTCTCACATGTCTTAGAATTTTTGCTTCTAGGACATGCCATTTCCTCACGAACTTCGGACTCTCAGCTAAATGAATTAAAGGCTTTAGAAAGGTGGCTGACACAGACTGGTTGTGGACGGTAACTGAACAGCTTGGTAAATATAACCTACGTACATATTTCTAATGCTGCGTCTATCGTGACGAAGCTTCACACAGTGATACCTTTGATACACGCAGCTGTGACCAACCACTGTCGGTGATCGTCGCGATAGTTCGAGCTGCATAGCGCTTATTGTACATAATAAACGTGGCGAAGCCGCTAATGTTACCACCGCATTAGCGCGATAACTTTTTAGCAAGCAAAACATCGTATGTTCAGTTCGCTAAAAAGTTATCGCGCTAAAATGATTCGGCACGCATTGCTTTGTCACGATAGACGCAGATGCGGCCACAGCATTACAGAATAAATAAATAAAACATAATATTATCTCCATTTTCGCCCATTACATTTCATTTAGTGACAGGGGTTATCACCGAATTCAGGTACTGCGTGACACGGTTTATAGAAATTCAGAATGGCTTAAAAAGCAGATGACAATAAAATTATAATAAAACTGAAGAAAAAGGCTTTCTCCACCATTGTAAACTTGTTTTTTTTTTCTAACTAATTAATTTAGCTTAGCACTTGGAATAAAGTAAACAAATAGATTCACTTAGTTCTTAGTTCCTAAATTAAAATTCCTAAGACATGGATTAGCCATAGACAAAAAAAACCTTCCGTCTATGCTCCGTTATAAATGAAACAAACACAAAGCCATTTGTAAAGCGTCGAAAGTAGGTATCCGTTGAGTTAATCCCTTGAAAGTTTTTGTTTAAAACAAACTTACGTTAGCAGCTTTTAACAGAATTAGCTTTGTGAGTTAAATTGTGTAACAGGGATAGAACGACGGCTTACTTAATTTAATTAACGTTATAATATTTAAAACGACGTTCTATTTGCAGTCAATCGTTTGACGTTGTCAGAATGACGTTTTATAGTCTGGGCGTCGAGAGAATGTCACACCTGTCAGTGACGTACTGTCATACTAACGAATAGGTTTTGCGAATTTGATCCTTATTACTACTAGAAATTGTCCAACTGACAGGTCAGGAACGGATTCTCTCGACGGCCGGACTTTTATTTTACCGAATATTTAATTGGTAGGTGTAAACGCACTAGGATCTTGTGGTGCATGACCAAATTTGTAACTAACGCCGCCATTTTGTTTTTCCAATAGATTTCACAAAACAACTAAAGAAAGAAAGAAAAATATTTTATTTGGGACACGCACAGAAAATACAAACAGTAATAATATTTAAAAAAATAGAAAACAAAATTATATAAAATCAAAACAAAAAGGAGCATAAAAAAAAACTAAAAAAATAATAACGACCTGTGCGAGGCCATAAAGGCATCAGCATAATACGACGATATTTAAAAAAAAAACATACCACCGCGCTGTTATGCTACACAAATGTTTACCAACAGCGCTCCCCCGTCACTATCATTCGAGCGACAAAAGAGCCTTGTAGCAGTGTCATGGCTGTTACAATCTGTGTAATGGCTCAGCAGGAAGACGTTCACTGCTGGACATAGGTAGGCCACCCTCAACAATGACCGGTCCTGTGCTGCTTTTATCCAGCAGATTTCTGCGATCTACACTGTATTCGGTCGTATGGGACCTTCTGCAGGCCTCCCATAAGGCCCTATGAGGTGGTACGCGAACGCCATTCAAGCACTTTTCGGTACCATATATTACTAACCTAGATTAGATGCGTTCAACCAATAACAGCAGTTGGCATAATATTTGCCAGTGTGCTAGTAAATTTTTGTATTATTAATCCTTTCTGAAACTGGGTATGAATGTCCCTTGTCACATCGTACCTTATTCCTCCTTCCTCCTAGTTATAAATGAACGAAAGTCTACCTCGTTTGTCTAGTGGTCGCAAGTACTACCTACTGCTGAACACGAGGTGAGGTTAGTGGAGGGCAGTGTTATTGTGTTTTTCCATCTGGATTTTTTTAGTAGCAGCGTGGAGTCTGGGTTTGTGCCCGGTAGATGGCAATAGGCTCGACCCCTATTACATGTGACTTAAACATACACACCTAGGACGCCAGTGGTGGCGCAATCATGGTCGCACTGCCAAAAAATGTACGGTTGGTTACGCAACCGATTGAACGCCAGGTGAGATATCCACCATAAAGCTGAGTATATTTTGCTGGCAGCCAGCAGCGTGACCATGGTTGTGCCACCGTGATATCAAAGTGAGATATATAAGCCTTAAGAGGGAACAGGGGCTGCGAGGAATTTGAAAAATAGGTATTTGAAGAAACTATTGCCGTCGCGCTACGCCCGAAAAAACTGCAGCTCAGACCGATTATATCACAATTTTTTTGACGAAAACGACGTTTGGCATTCTCCTTTTTTCTCCTCGAAAACTAAGCCGATTTAATCATTTTTTACATATTTTATTTTTTAAAGAGTATGTCTAGGTTCCTATTAGTTTCTTTTATGCTAAAAACTTTTCCGAATTAGTCTGGTAGTCATCTAATCAGGGCGGTAAAAATGGGGCCATTTTTGTAATTTTTGGAGGGTCATAGTTTCCTTACTTATTAATTGCTGAAAAAAAGGAAATGACAGGGACATGCCTATAGAGACCTTGATTTTATAAAAAAAATGACAGCTCTAGAGGCATTATTCAGGAAGAAAAACGGGGAATACGTTTGTATGGAGAATCGCGGACCCTGTTCCCTCTTTAAGAGAGAGAAATTAATTCTTGATAATGTTTTCAAATTACACTTTGCTTCAATAGTTTTACGTACACAATTACATGTCATATTAGGAAGTTATGTACATGTAAATTATACACAATCAGGAATATTTTGATTGTTAGGTCATAAAAAATCTTGAAAAAGTGTATTCGTTTTTGTGAGAAGTCGTGCTGGACTAAACGAAGTTATTTCTTGCTGTAACTCATAGTTTAGTAGTGAACTTTGTGTTTTAAAACCCTCAAGGGTTTAACTAAGCTAAATATCATTGATGGAGGCACATTTTAAGTGACGTGTTTAAATCACATGGCAACGGCTTTTCTTTGGCCCAAGAGGCACTAATCAAGATTAGCAATAAAACAAATTTTCATTACACCAAAATAATCAAAAAATAATTAGAACCTCATAAGACTATAATTGAATAATTAATAACACAATAAATAATTAAAAATCTAAAAAAATCTAAAACTTTTCTTTTCACAATCGCGCTCAGATTTCACGCTCGATTAGTGAGGACCGTGCAATCATTAATATTGATTATTTACGGTATTCACTGGTTTTTTATATATACTGAGTGAGGAGGTTTCTTCCATAGCGTTTCGTTGAGCTCACAGCAAAGATGAGGTGGATAATCCTCTTTTCGCTTTGCTTCGCTGTCGTGCTAGCCGCACCTTATTCGGTAAGTTTAAAAACTGTTGCGCCATTTTTTGTGAAAAAAAAAAACAAAATTAAAAAATGTATAATCTTTAATTTAATTAAGTAGTTTTTTGTTTTAATGTAAATGTGTCTAAGTTTGTTTTTGTTTGCTGCGTCAAAGGCACCTTGATTTTTAAACCATGGTATAGGTCTGAGTGTCTGTCTAAGGTACTAGTAAAATACTGATCCTGAGATAATAACAGAAAATTAAATCTTTTTAGGGTTCCGTTCCTCAAAAGGGAAAAATGGAACCCTTATAGGATCACTCGTGTGTCTGTCTGTCTGGCTGGCTGTCTGTCACAGCCAATTTGCTCCGAATCTACTGGACCAATTTAGTTGAAATTTGATACATATGATACATTTCTGTGACCCAAACACGAAACAAATTCATTTATTTACGTTACACGTCCTAACGTAAATAAATGAGTATGGTCACTTTTATGGTAAGTAGTGGTCACATTTCGGGGGGCAATTTAGAAAATTTAAAAATAACGTTTTTTAAACTGTACCGTGTGACATTTATGAGTTAAAGTATGAAATTGCCGATTTGTACTGAAAAATTGAAATTCGTTTTTTTTTTAATTTTACATATTATTTAATCAAAATAAATACCATTATTATCTATACATTGCTGCCATCTAATAGGAAGGTCATTTATGCATTTGCGATAGAACTCTCGTGATCTAAATTCGACAAACTGTGTGAAAGCATTTTGTGCTGCCTCCTGAGAAAAAAACTTTTTATCACGTAGAAAATTGTCCAAATCACGAGAAAAATGGTAGTCCGCTGGAGCAAGGTCTGGCGAATACGGAGGGTGACGAATGGTTTCTAATTGCAGTTCCTGTAGAGTTAAAGCGGTTTCGGTTTGCTGTATGAGGTTTCGCGTTATTATGGAGCAATAATGGTGAAGATCGATTCATAAGTCAGGGCTGTTTCACTGCTAGTTTTCTATCATTGTTCGGAGTTCGGCACAGTAGACATCTGCCGTTATTGCTTGACCAGATCGGAGAAAGCTATAGTGAATAACACCATGCTTAGACCACCAAAAGTTATCATTAACTTTTTATTGGTAAGCTTTGGTTTAGGACACTGTTGCGGCGTTTGACTTAGGGTCAGCTATTGCATTTTTGGCTTACGGTTATCGTAAAGAATCCACTTTTCATCACATATCACAATTCGATCCAATATTCCTTCATTTCTGTATCGATTCAACAAGGCAACACAAGTTTCAACACGCGTTTCTTTCTGCAGATCAGTCAAATCATGAGGCACCCATTTTTCTTATTTTTTATTTTATTGATTTGACGCAATTATGTCAATATTGTTGGTAAGGTAACGTTTAACCATGCCGCTAATTCCTGGGTAGTTCGGTTCATTGTTATTCACCTGTGTGGGCGGTCTTCCACGTGGTTCGTTCTTCAAATCAAAGTTTCCATCACGAAAGCGTTTAAACCAAAATCGCACGGTGCGTTCATTAGCAGTCCCCTCTCCAAACGCAACATTGATATTGCGAGCTGTTTCTGCCGCGTTAGTTTCGCGTCGTCTCGTATTCAAAAACAACTCGAATTTGTCGAAGTATCCATCTTTCTGGTCTAAGCTGAATAAAAAAAACAACTGAAAGTCGATAATCGAATGTTGCACATTTTTTAAAAGAAGAACTTCATAGGCACCATGTGAAAAAAGTTTCACTCAAAAATCTCAAACCATGAAGGTTCTATGTCTATTCGAAGTACCTATTACAATAAAACGGCAATTTCATACTTTAACCCCTATTATTATAATTTTAAAATAGATGCTTTTAAAGATATTTAAGAAAATAGATGAGAATTTACCATTGCTCCCTCTTATGTATCTCCGAATTACCGAAATTAAATTTAAAAAAAAACAGATAATGGTTCTTTATGAAAACCTTTATGAAGTCTATGGTTGTAAATCTCTCAATATTGTGCGAAAAAACATACATTTGCAATTTAAATGTATTGGAGAACATGTTTTTCAACTACTATGTTAAGTTTGTTCTTGGGATAAATTCATCCCAACTACGGAACCCTTCATTGTCCGACACGCACTCGGCCGGTTTTTTTATTTACTAAGAACGAAAAATATTTCTCTAAGAAAATAAGATAGGTATCTATCGAAATCTTAAGCTATTAGTAGGTACTTACTTTTAATTTGCGAATGAATGATGAAATTTATTGAATCATATGTGGTGCATGTTCGTTCATGAATGGTATTTATATCAAGCATCCAAGCATCTGTCATCATTTTCATGAGCGAGGCAACGACTGGACTGAAAATGTACGCTTTGTAAACTTTTTCATAACAACACAGTTTTTTACAAACTTTAACCTTGTTTGATCTAGACACAAACAAAGATGACGCCCGTAACTTCTTTGTAAACTTACTTACTTAGTATTTTTTATAATTAAAATATTGCTCTTACTATTTTAGCAAAGCCAGTCAAATGCTGAAGACCAGGTAAGACTTTTATTAATATAATAAATTATAAATCGGTTACATTTACCACTCACTGGGTTTACGGCGATGGCGAGTGTGTGATGGGTGGATGATGCTGATCCATGCGTCATGTTCGTGAACGGGCGCCGTCAGTGGGGACTGGTCATCTCTTAACTGGGCTTATTTTTAATCTTATATTTTTGATTATTAATTTTTTACATTGTTCTCACATATAGAAGCAACAAGAGTAATGTACCCAGGATTTTGTAATTTCTATATTAAAAAAGAGTGTCCTTGGAGTTTCTTGCCTGTTCTTCTCCATAGAGATCTACGTTTTGGAATGGGCAACTAGCTTCAACTTTCTGACTAACTGACTGACTCTTTGACAATTCAAAAGTGCCTGTAAATGGTTTAATTGAAATAAATGCTTTGATTTTTCTTTGAGTTTGAGTTACGAGATGGAGATCCTTCTCTGAAGTCTGATTACACTTCAAATTTTTATCACCAATTTGTGGAATCTGTACCTAAGTGTGTTGTGTGTATATGGCCTCATTAATGGTGAATTATAATTATTTCATTATCATCTTGTGCCAGTTTTGTATCAGCCTAAGGAATAATTACTTTACTTCAGAATGATGGGAACTATCAAAAAGTTATATCTACAAAACATACAAAGTATAACAACAGATCACCTGCTACAAAATATCTAAACATTCCTAACGGTTTCAATAGATGTCGTAGCCCACGTGCACGGACGTAAAAATATCGTGACGGTTTTTTATCGCGCTCTGTATTTTCAATTCTCGGTGTTGAGCCCAGCATTGAGATGAGAATCTAACAGAGTGCGTGCAGGCAGCGCGTCAAAAAAACACACTGTTGGATTTTCAAATCTCGCCGCTAAGCAGTGCTTTGAAAATCCAGTGCGTGAAATAAATCGCCTCAGGAAAAATCACCCTGAACCTGGGCTAAGCTTGTGAGATTCAGCTCTGTCCTATTGCAGTAATTCAAGTCCTAACACTCTTTTGTACTGTTGAGTGAGTTGAGTCTAACATGGTTACGTGAGCTGTGATTGAACCCAAACAGTTCATGTGAAAGGTTGACTCCTAAGCAGCATATCTCATTGTTATATATCAACTAGCTATATTATTTAAACTTGCATTTCACTAAAAGAAGTATTTTCAATTCTCGGTGTTGAGCCCAGCATTGAGATGAGAATCTAACAGAGTGCGTGCAGGCAGCGCGTCAAAAAAACACACTGTTGGATTTTCAAATCTCGCCGCTAAGCAGTGCTTTGAAAATCCAGTGCGTGAAATAAATCGCCTCAGGAAAAATCACCCTGAACCTGGGCTAAGCTTGTGAGATTCAGCTCTGTCCTATTGCAGTAATTCAAGTCCTAACACTCTTTTGTACTGTTGAGTGAGTTGAGTCTAACATGGTTACGTGAGCTGTGATTGAACCCAAACAGTTCATGTGAAATGTTGACTCCTAAGCAGCATATCTCATTGTTATATATCAACTAGCTATATTATTTAAACTTGCATTTCACTAAAAGAAGTATTAAGCATTAAAATCTATTTTGTTTACAGCAAAATTCGCGACGACGACTACACAGGCTTAGTTTAAATGTAACGACATTTTTCTAATTAATAGAACAACTTTATGTTCACTTCCTTCTATATTATATATTACCAGATTCATATTCGGGATGATTCTTTTCAGAAACTTCATAATTGATTATCTCATTTCTTTTAGCTGTCTTACATTTTTCTATGCTTTAAAGAATTCTTGATATTATTTGCATAATTATCTGCTTCTTTTTGTACTTCTTAAATAATGAAATGTTGGTCATTAACTCCATGTCCTTTGTTTGTTGCAGTGTCTTCTTATTTTCATATTGTCATGTTCAGGAAAGCCAGGTTACGCAACACCTTGGTCATTTAATTCAACTTGCTCTTTAAGCTAAGCTTTCATCTTTACAATTGAATTGACTTCTTCAGCTATCTTCTATATCTGTACCTTCTCTAATATATCAAATAGACAAAAGTATCAATAAGATAAACTGTCTATGTGTGTACCTGTAGCATTTTTTATTGTTATTTCTTCATTTTTATTTTAACCTACTTTACTTTTTACTACCAAAATAACTGTTGATTTTCTTTTATCAGCTGATTGAAGATCGAGAAAACGATGATGTAAGTGTTGATTATTTGTTTAAATTTTGTCCACACTTGGTATCCGGTTTGTTTGTAGTAAACCCTTCAATAGTTTCTAAGTCTAAAACTGTCTAGAAGTTGTAAAGAAGACAAATAACGGTTGTAATAAGAACGAAGGAGTCATTTCAATCTACTAAAAATCTGAAATTAGAGGCAGGACCACTGAAGTCCCTTTGACGCGACGCTATTGTATATATCATTACACTTCTTTCGTGGTTCGCACTATAATTCATTCATGTTTTGCACATGTCAAACACATATAATATAAAATATAATGAAAATGAGCAATAAGGAAGAATTTGTACAGATTCATCCCCCTGAAGAAAAAATCGGGCGCACAGATTGTATATTTGTAAATAATATGTAACTTCGTCTCATAAACACTTCAGAAAATCCCATCTGAAATGATCAACCGCTAAAGCGATAAAACAAAACAAATTCACGTTGACTAATTACTTTAAAAAGATATAAACATTTATATTTCACAGGAAAGCCGTGACAGAGATGACGATGACGATGACAACGATGATAGTGATATGGTATATATAATTATAATACTATATATTCTCTTGACAGACCTGAACAAAGATTGTTTCTGATATGTACACGTAGCTGAATCGGCCAATCTCAGTGGAGACTAGCCATTGACGCGGGAGATATTGTAGTGCACAAGTGTGTGCGCAAGCACAGGTACTCTCTCTCTCTCTTCCCTCACTCTCATTTTCTGATGAGACGGCAATCCTATACGACTGGAGAGAGATCAGGCGCAGGGACAACGACTTAACGTGCTTTCTGAGGCCTGGGGTAGTTACACCGCCAATTTCCAAACTCCAGGCAGCTACTGAGAAAGTTCTAATGGGAAAACCTAATGACATTTAATCATATTACTAAGTCTATGAGAGTCCATGTGTGATATCCGGTTTTGCTCTCAAGCAACCAGCCCGCGATGTGCCCGGCAAAGAACCAAGCCTGTGCCGGACAAGAATAGAGGTAATCTGAGTATTTTGCCTCCTAAACTTTTACTGTTTTATACAAAACGAGTTGTTACTTTAGCCCAAGTCCAAAGCCTCAAGCCTTTTCTTTGTATTTTGAACTTTATTCCGACGACCGACGGCTGAAAGTTCTTAATACAAGAACTACTAACTATGAAACAGTCTTAAATTGTCATTATTGTATCAGGAACTTTACGAATGTCGGAATAAGCTTCAAAATACAATAAGAGGCTCGAAAGTGTGGGCGTGGAGTAAAGTTGGAATCCGTTTTATAATAAGACGTTTCTTCTCTATTATGATCCTGTCCTCTATATGTTCCTTCTCTATATGGTCCAGCTTTAACGAAATAAAACTTCACGACGGTAGGCTGTCGTTATTTCGAAAGTCAACACAAATAAATACTTTTTTATAGTATCCAGTTTCAGCGTACCTACCCAAAAACAGAATATAAAGTTTGGAATATTAATTAATTACATTAAAACTAATGGCATCGGGTGATGAATACGATACCTAGTCATCATATAAAACATAAATCGACTTAATTATAACAGAAACAACACAAAAAACACTACATCAAAAATAAAATATTAATTAACTCGATTATTTGACTTCACAGAAACATGACCGTAATCTTAACGATGACAATGACGCAGACAGAAGGGATCGTCGTGACAGGAGAGACAAAGGGAACATTCGCGACCCTAGGGACTACGATCGATCATTCAAATCACAGCAAAGTCGATCTGACAGCAATAGAAACGATAACCGTTACCAATCAAGTATGCGGGCCAGTTCATACGATAGGCGGGATAGTGACAGAACTGAAAGTGACAAATACGAAAATAATCGGCGAGACCGAGATAGGAATGATGCACGTAGCAGGTCTAATAATGATAGAAGATTTAAGCGCAATAACCGGAACAGATACGATAATGACCGACGGGATAGTGACCGAAGCGATAGTGATAGCAGCAACTCAAGAAATAGATATGACAAAGATAGGAACGATGACGATAGTGACCAAAGAGACAATGATAGAAGCAACTCCCGTAACAGATACAACAGTAACCGAAATGACAATGACGGAAGGGACAATGATAGAAGCTCCTCGAGAAACAGATATAGCAGCTCTGACCAGAGAGACAACGATAGAAGCAGCTCCCGCAATAATTACAACAATGACCGATATGAGAACGCCCGAAACGACAACGACCGAAATGATAACGATAGGCGGGATGATGACAGAAGCAACTCACGAAACGAAAACGATCGAAACGACGACTACAGGCTTGATGATGACCGAAGAGATAGCAACGCTAGAAGCAGCTCACGCAACCAAAACAGCAATTACCGAAATGATAACGACCGAAACGATAATGACAGACGAGCTAACGACAGAAGCAACTCACGCAACAACTATGACAATGATCGGAACGACGACGATGAAGACAATGACAGGAGAGACAATGATAGGAGTAACTCAAACAGATATGAAAATAACAGACGAGATCAACAGGATAGGTCAAATGATAGGCGAAATGATGACAGAGAAGATGATGACAGAAATGACGATGATAGACGCGACGATGATAGAAATGATGATGACAGAAACGATGATGACCGGCCTGATGACGACAGGAACGATGACGACCGAGCAGATGATGACCGACAAGACGACGACCGAAGAGACAGTAACAGGAGATCTCGAAGTGACCAACAAGCTAGGCGACAGAGACAAGAGAGACGATTTAGACAGGCTAAGAGAGAGCGACAAGATGTGGACAGAAGGAATAGGCGCGATGACGATAGAAGGGAACAACGTAGTTCAGTCAGGAATGATGACCGATGGGACGATGACCGACGAGATGTAAGTCTGGTTTGTAACTTAGTATGCGTTTGACACGGTATTCTAAACAAAGATACAGTTAGTTTCATAGGAAACATTAATTGCGAATGGAGTGTTTTCGAATAGTAATAACTGCAAGGACTGTTTTTGAATATTTCTTACTTTTGTTCAGAATCGTGCGTCTAGACTGTATCATTCATAATAGTATTTTCATTTTTATTACCTTACTTCTAGTAGATACATTATTATAAATAATACATACTTTAATTAATAATTATGTATTTGCTTGCCATGATAATTTTCTTGGCGATGAAAACGATGACTTTTGACCCTTTCGTTCCGTTTGAGCTGTTCTGCAGTTTTGACTATTGACTTCCTGAAATTATCAATGGCTACATTTTCGACAATCTCGACATCTAAGGTCAAAAAGTTACTTGTTATGAAAATTGGAATTAAATTATTTATTGTATATATACGAGTATATATAACAAATAATAATGGATTATACTCTGTTTTTTGTTATTTTTATAACTTTCGGCAAATAATACCACCAGATGTTAGTTAATGATGCTTCATTAACTAACATCTGGTTGAATTTTCGTGTTCTACGCTTCACATCAACCTACCCGAAACGGTCAAATTTTCTCAATCAACTTTGAACCACAATTAGTAATAAAGTTGAAAATCTATTAAATAAATTTCTTTGACAGATTGTAGTAGGTTGACGTGCGTCTGTACCTTAGTTTATTTATGTTCCTAAAATCATTAGATAATAAACTTGTCTCCGTTTATTTTAACTTTCGAAATTACTTTGTGTATAACATCAAAACTGTTTCACTATCAAAGATGCAAATAATCAATACATTACTTAAATATTCGCAGGACGACAGGCGCGACAGGAGTAACAACTATGTAAGTTTCAAAAGTCGTATTAGGATCTTTCGTCTGAATGACATTAACAGGGACGTTGTTTGTAAACATTTGTGAAATTGTCACAGAAATTTACAAAACAAGATGGCGGCGTTAGTTCCAAATTTTGGCCACGCGCCAAAAGTTGCTTGTACCGTTGCATGAATGTATTTTTTTATAGCTACTTCTATAATAAAATAAATAATGTCGTTTTCAGAGCAATAACGATCGCGAGGATGATGATGAAGATAATTATTATGAAAATGCATTGAGGGTAAATATTATTAAGCCACCCTGGAATGCTCCTTCATTCTCTATTGCCGTTCCCGTATGGAAATAATGAATAAAATATTTTACTTGTACAGAATGCCCAGTACATCTTGACAAGCGGCTAATTAAACAACTTCGTGATATTAAAAAGCTTTGCACAAATGTACAGTTAAACTACTATATACTTCTATACACACTTATTATACTGAGCACACTTTTATCTCTGGTCCATCATGGCTCATAATAACCATATTTCAATATACATTGCTCCATTTTTATACAAGACGTCGATAAATTCACAATTCTATCTATCAATGTATATTGCAAATATGCCAACGTGGGCCATTATGTAGCCACCTAATCGTACAATAAACTGTAGTGCGTTAAAAAAATCGTACCTTTAGTAAAAACCCGCAGTTGTTAAATTGGAAAAAAGACTTTTGGATTACAGGGTTCACAGTTGGACATCCTCGCCCAGAGTGTGGAAGCACTTTCATCAGTTAGTAAATATATAATTTAACTACCTATGTCTTATTTCTAACTCTTATAATCAACAATTCATAAATGCATCTTTACAGTTATTGTAACCTTTTGCATGACAATAAATTGTATCTAATAGTTTATGCTTGTTTGGGGCGCATATAAATATTTAACTCTTTCTGTTATTTCTTGAAGATCCTTCGTAACATTGTAGTAATTTTATGCCCTCTCACCTTTAAAACCTTGGAACATTTTATGCCACAACTTTTCAAATGTTAATCTTCTTCTTTTCGTGTGGTTAGTGACTAACCTCATTCATGTTAATCAATAGGTAGGTTCTATCGAAGAACTTTATATCTAAGCAGTTTGTAAACAAAATCCCGTGAACACGATGACCACTCATCTGTTACCGCCCCGGTTCTAAAGCGGCCGAGCGCCTGCAAGCAGAAATAATCTTTACGGTGTACAGATATGAACTTCTTCGATGGTACTTACCACATTGCAGCTGAATTTTCTTCAGTCAATCTAAGCACGTTATTTGTAAAACCTAGCACGTTCTATCTTGCATTTATAAATGAAATATATGTTTCCTTGCGATAAGTGAATTTATAACTTGAAATGTATGTAAAACCTTCGTTTTTGTTCGCTTTAGAAATACGGAGGTCAAGGTGTAAGTACAATTTTTACTTAAATAATTATCGGCTACTTACTTCATTTTAGAGATTCGGCAATTCTATAAGTCATTGAAGACTGCCTATCTGAAACTGCGACACAATAGTACTTTCGTATCGCGTCTAAATTTGCATTTTAAGATTTTATTCCGTAAATATTTTAAATAATACCACCAGATACATCTTTCTATCGATTAAATCTATTTTATTTTCACAGACTCTTAAAGTTTCTTACGTAAGCATCGCATTTTAATAAAACGCTTTTTAAATATCTGCCTTTAATTTTTTTTTTATCATTTGAGTTGTTTGATTAAAAACGCGCTTTTTCTGTATTGTTTCTAGAATCCACCAAATTCAAATGGTGTAAGCGTACGTAATAATTATTTTAAACGTCAAATGAAGTTTTAATTATTTTGACATACATTTCTGACCATAATTCTTTTAATTTTTTAGCGAACTTCAGGAGTTCACGACTTGGGCGTAAGTAAACAAAAACTTTCATCAAAAAAGCAATAACCCTATAGCAATAATGATAAATAAGCACCTAATACCATTGTGATATTTCTGCTTTTTATGAATTTGTATTACACTATTGTTAATATAATTAGCACATCAAAAATCTTAAACTAATTCATAATAATTTTATTCCAGGATCTTAACTTCAAATATGTAAGTAATAGAAATCCTGTTAGGCCTCCGAAAAACTATCCAATAGGAACGCCTATCTACTACAATAGAATCTAATAATATTTATTTCTAAGTATATGGTACATTGAGATGTAAAATTAAACATTTATTCACATATAGGTACTACTGCTGGTGTACAAAAATTAAATAAACAAAGTGCATGCAAATTGTAGACATTACAATAAAAGTTATATTTAAATTAATAAATTGATTTCAATTTATATTTTTAATTTGAAACAATAAAATTGATTCAGATTAATTGAATAGTATTATTTGTAATGTCAAAACATTAATTATTATGTCAAAAAGCATAGAATATTAATTACAATGTCAAAAAGTATGATTTAAAAAATCATTAACGGATAGGTACACATGTCTAGGAGCCAAGTAAACATTTTACATTTGAATTTATTATATGGTAACATTCTCAATAGCGATCGCTTTAACCAAAATACGAAGAAAATCTCAAACTATGAAAATAATCAGCATCAACACAGTGAAGATCACTTTCAAATTACAAAGAAATTCTCTAACTGGAAATATTGATCATCAGTATAGACCAAATGAACCGTAAACCATATTTATTTGTGTACCTATTAATAAATCTTTTGTTTGTATTTAGATCGCACCATATCTGAAATCACTGAAAAGATACAGCGAGGTAACACAAATCAATAATTAACGTTTATAATGGCGAAAAGTTTGCAGACCAACAGACATATTTTAGTAGAGGACCAAGTTGAGACATGAGTTCGATCTTCTCTCATTCTCATTTATGTCATTCCTTAATTTTTCATTCTTTTTACCTATCGTGGTATAGTAATCTTATTCTAGGCGCATCGTCTTCACATATAATTATATAATTAATGTATACAAGATCCTGTGAAAATATTTTAAAAGAGTAACGGTGGAGTTTCTTGCCCATTCTTCTCCATACGAAAACGACCGTATGGAATGGGCGACTAGAATCAATTATTATATTTTTTTTTGTGAATGTTGACGTTCATAAGTGCCTTTTTTGTGCCTAATTGAAATAAACTATTTGACTTTGTCTTTTCTCTACTGGGTCTCTGGGCCAGCTGAGTTGCCGTTTCCTGCCATTTCGGGACCCACTATGATAAGTGTTGTTATTTTTGGCCCTTGATCCTCTGACATTTAACAGATGTGACCAGCCCAGATCTACTTTTATCTTTCGTTCCATTCCATAGCTCGTTGCCGAACTTCAAGTGCTGTCTTTTGACTCTTTGTAAGAGGACATGTTGGAACTATTTGATATCATCGTTGTTCATTAAAGATGTCGGAGGATAGTCCTGGATTACAGCGACTTTTTATCCTAGTGTGTTGTTTTCTCGCTCTGTTGTATATTCGCCTTCTCGTCTTCTGCTAGGCCTATGATGTCCCAGCTAATATCCTTCAAGACTTCTTCTGTTGGTAAAGTATATGCATTGAATGTTAAGATTTTTTATTTATCAGTATCGTTTTCGCTAGCTGGGGTTGTTGGCCAGTAGACCAATCCACGACTACAATGTAAGTAAATGTTTCGTAATGTTTAAATCCCCTTCTTATTTACTTTGACCTCAAATACAACTGATCTAATTAGCAATGTCAGCGTATTTTTGATGTTCATTGATAGAGTATTCCTAACTAAAGACGTCTTGTACACGAATGGAGCAATGAACATTGAAAAGTCGCTAATTATATAACTTTTGCGCAGGAGCTTGCTTGGGTACCTAACGGTTATAATATTTACATGTACATAATAAGTTAAGTAAGTTTCATTTGAAAGGAAACACCAATTACAGTGTAATTTTCTCCTTATTTAGAGTGACCAATCGGCGCCATTCAGCCTCAACTCACAAAACAACGTAAGTTGAAAGCTATTTTTAAAATTTATCTAAAGACTATTTAAAACTAATGAATTCGGGGACATAAGTACGTCCTTCCTAGCAAACCGGTATTATAAACTTCGCCACATTTTTTTTTTATCCTGGCGTACCCAGGCATCAGGCGCTAGGGCATCTCGCAGTATACCACTAAGGTAGTTGCCGCTTAACCGGACTGGGGCATAAACTATTCTTAATTAAAATTAGGCGAACGCTCGCTAAGGGCACCCCTTGTGGGGTACGAACCTCGGCTTAGGGCGTCGCTGAGGGGAGGACAGCAAGATGGGACGGGCTGGATCAAGGATAGATCATTATTATTTGGCGGGGAATTTAAAGCTCAGCTACGGTGCGGGCTGGCGCTTCATCGGACAAGGGTCGGGGCGGGAGTATTATTTACTCGTGAGGATCGCGATCGCGGAGTACCTCGGCGACGAAGTCGGTACGATGGTTGTCGGGTGTAAACTTTGCCACAGCGTGGCTAAACGTTAACGGATATACCCTTTGGTTTGTAGCTAGATTGGCGGCGTGGTACCAAAAAGTTTGCCAAATCCTGCTACCACTGCTGTATTACCTTTTCTAAGGACTTCATGTCCGACACCCTAAGTTGTGTACAAACTTTTAATCACAATCCGAGACTTTTGAAGGTCATTGCTATATACTTAGGTTTGAAAAACTAGTCTGCTCAACGTAAATAACGCAATAAACGTGGGTGAACTGCCATAATGATACAATGATTTTATGTGTGTTACACAATTACCTACCCCTATAGACTACTATATATACACCTACTAGCCTACCCCGCTGCAACACAGCTATTATTGCAATGTGCAATGTTGACGCATTACTGCCAAACGGTTGAGTAAAACCTACACGCTCACGAACGAAGGCTCTGTTTACAAAATAGTGCTGCTCGGTGCTGCACGCTACATTTGATTGCCCAAAGCAAACTATGGTTTGTAAAAGGACGAGACACGATGAGTAACAATTCAACCACTCAATTTATTATTGTATTGTTATGTTTCTTTTCAGTATTTACCCCTCAATTACAATAACTTAGACCAGAATAGGAATGTGAGTATCCAAAATAATATTAAACGAACTGGTGCTCCTTTAACTGGTTGTATGATTTACACTCTTCTGAAAAATACATACCTATCTACTTACATTTTATTTCCTCCCTTCAAGCGTACAAAGCTGTTCTCATCTTCGTGTTAGTGCATCCTTCACTTTTTTAAACCATGACCGAGCTACTAATGGTTTTAATCGATATTTCATTCTTCTTATAATGAAGTCATCTTCATCTTCGTGTGCTTGTACACACAATTTATATATTTTAGTGTTAGATGTTTATAAAGAAGGAATGAAATAAATCAAAGTACCTACTTAGTAAAAATGTTTGAATACTGATCCTCTAAAAATTTCCTATTTGTGTATTTTAAAATATTGTTTCATTTGCAGGCTTATTATTAAATAGACTTATTTATTTATTACTTGATCAGCAAAAGTAGCCGTTGTATCTCTATAGCTGTCCGCGTGATATTTAATTTAATTATTGTATTTTACAGCTACAGTCACGCTATCTCCGTGAAAATGACGATGATCAAAAATGATAAAACACTCCAAAATCTCAATAAATGTACTATTTACGACCACTTGCTACTCACAGATGGACATGATATGGAAATTTGCTAATTTTTGTTAAAGCATTGAATCAACTTATTAATAAAGAGCATAGCTGCAGCAAAATAGTGTTTATTGTTTGAATTTAAGGTTTTTGTTTGCGTTGCTTTATATTTATACCTACTCATAGTATTTTTTTGATTTAAAATGTGCCTACACAGGGCTACACATCAAGCTATACATTTCCAGTTTATGCTGATCTCGCATTGTATAGGATTTCCCTGCAATGCGAGGTCAGCTTATACTGAAAATGTATAGCTTGATGTGTAGCCGTGTGTAAACGGCGGTGGTAAGCCACCACCTCACTACTACGACATAAAGAAGCTGTGCTGTCGTTGACTGTATACATCTATCAGACTCATAGAACAAATTTTAAATGAATGTGCCAACAAAAGGTTATAAGTAGAAAATTATTATTTCTTACAAGCTTTTTTTACCAGATGACTACAACATTGATCACTAAAGACAGCCGTTTAAAAATATTTAAAACATAATTCTGTTTCTCTCAAGTTCAAACAATGGGGACAAAAATTTGCTCACTTCAGATGTCGCTACTATCACTAGTACAAGAATTTGACAGCTGGCTGTCACTTTCCATACATTTTTTGTATTGCTCTAGTTCTGTTACGCTTAATTATTATGCTAAGTTGCTCTGCTCTTGACTGCAAAATTAACTGGGACTTGTGTATTACCCAAAGCTGTTTAAATACGAAAACTGTGGATGAAAGTTCTCCGTAGAAAAAATGGAAATCCGGTCATTCGTCGAGACTGTGCTATTTCAGTGCTATACATTTTAATAAACGTGAAGACTTATACAGGAGAAATACGTGAACTAGTGATGCTCCTTTTCATAAAACAGAGAACCATATCTATCTGTTTTATTAAGGCTTTTGTGTAAGTAGGTACATTATTTGATTTAGGGGTGTATGTGTGTTTAACATATCATATTATTATTAGGTATCATATTCAACCATTTTTCAGACTATCTAAAGTAAATACATCTTTTATGGGGTACTGTGTTAAATGTTACAACAGAATACCTTGTGATATATTAGAATTAAATGAAAGAAAATTTAAAACTCATAAAAAGTACACTTTGTAAACAAGCATACTACAAATTAGAGGATTATATCCAAGATAAAAATGCTTGGAAAGACGCTGGTCCTGCTCCATAGGACAATTTAGAATCTAGACAAAATCTAACTGGTTGCCAATTTAATTGTATAATATTATTTTTTGTAATATTGATTTTAATCCAAATGGGATTTTACATAGTTACCAGTTTGGTTTCACGAAAGTTAGGTCGACGACTGACGCTGGAGTAAAACTCATCAGTCACATTTTGGAATCCTGGGAGAAGTCCCAGGATGCAATTGGCATTTTCTGTGACCTCTCAAAAGCGTTTGACTGCGTTGACCACAAAACGCTGATCTCTAAATTACACCACTACGGAATTCGTGGACAAGCTGGTGATCTTGTTCTTTCCTATCTATCAAACAGGCAGCAAAAAGTAAACATTAACGGGGCGACATCCTTGGGGTCTCTAGTTAAGATGGGCGTGCCTCAAGGATCAATTCTTGGCCCTTTCCTATTCCTAGTTTATATTAATGACCTTCCTTACATGATGGCTAACTTATCAGACATAATTCTATTCGCTGATGACACGTCTTCTCTTATTTTTCAAAAAATATACGGATGTTATACATTTCAACAATAGTCTAGCAGTTCTTTCGAAATGATTCGCGGCTAATAATTTATTTATTTATTTATTTAAACTTTTCACACTTATAAAAGTACAAAGGCGGACTTAATGCCTTAGGCATTCTCTACCAGTCAACCAAGGGTAGTGAAGAGATTAGATGGCAGGTGCTCTGTTTGAGAGGAACAAAGAAAAATCATTTTTTATTAAAATATATCATTATAAATAATTATATTACACACACATACATACATATTTAATAAAATATATACCTATATTATATATATACATTATACAAATTCAAGGGAGAGGTGTTGAGATGACTCTACTCTATTTATTTTGATAAAAAACTCTGTAGTTTCCGCTTAAATGCATACCGACTGGTCGCCGTCCTGATATCAAGAGGAAGCGCATTCCATAGAAGAATGGACTGAATATGAAAGGAAGAATGAACAAAGTCAGAAGTATGAGAAGGACAAAGTAAGAGAAGATTGTTAGAAGAACGCAGATTCTTAGTGTGTGACGAACATAGATATTGGAAGTGAGACATGAGATAAGAAGGAGGAGTGGGAGAGTTAAGAAGGGAGAAAAGCGTGGTCAAAGCGCGCAAACTCCTTCTTTGGCGAATGGACATCCATTTGAGCTCAGACCTATAGCTCGACACATGATCATATTTCCTGAGGTTGAATATGAACCGGATACAATTGTTGAGCAGTCTGTCGAGCTTATCCAGCAAAACTGAATTCAGGTCAAAGTAGCATACGTCACCATAGTCGATTATAGGGAAAATCAAAGTCTGCACAAGCATAGTTTTCGTCTTAGCAGGTAAAAAGTTTCTCAGACGATACAGAGATCGCAGAGTACCGTTGACCCTTTGACTAACACTAGAGACCTGGCGTTGCCAGCCAAGCGTCAAGTCAAGATGCAAACCGAGATCTTTCACAGTAGAGGTAAAGGGTATGACGTTACCATTGAAAATAAGAGGAGGAAGAGAGCTAAGCGTCACCCTACCAATCATGCGTGAGCTCCCAATTACAATGGCCTGACACTTTGAGGGGTTTACTGACACCCCAAAACTATCAGACCACGTTTTGATGGCATCTAAATCTCTGTTTACATCAGCTATAGCTTCCGACAAATCTTCAACCCGCCCAGCTGTATATAATTGAAGATCATCAGCATAAAGATGATACGAACACCGAAGACAATGAGTTATAAAATTAATGAAGATGGAAAATAACAATGGAGAGAGAATACCGCCTTGCGGAACACCAGCATCCAGGTCACGCCAACTCGACGAGCGCTCATCAACGCGAACCAACTGCTGACGTCCCCGAAGATAAGAAGAGAACCACTCGAGAGCCTCGGGCGAAACCATAAGATGAGAGAGGATAGAAAGGAGAATATCGTGACTGACAGCGTTAAAGGCATTGGAGAAATCAATTAATACCAAAACGGTAACCTTAATATCCTCCATCGCTTCTCTAACGTCACCAGTCACTTTAAGGAGAGCGGAGGCTGTACTGTGCCCGGGCCTGAAGCCAGACTGAAAAGAGCTAACAAGGTTGTTCCGGTGAACAAACCTTGTAAACTGCTTGTGTACGCAGGCTTCGAGCACTTTAGACAGGAATGGGAGAATGGAAATGGGTCGAAAGTGACTGGGTAGAGAGGGATTTGAAATTTTTGGGAGTGGACGTACATAGGCCATACGCCACAGGGATGGGAATTGTCCGGAATCAAGAGAAAAGTTGATGATATGGGTAATCGGAGGTAGAAGGATATCAAGGATCCAAACGATCATACTACGACTGATGCCGTCATGGCCCATAGCCTTGGATTTGATGGACAAGATGATCGTTTTAATTTCGGCCGAGGTGACCGGAGAGAAGTGAAATGGTTCTATGATGGGACTGGGTAGGCCAGAAATGTAATCAACCGTCTGAGATAACATCTGAGAATCCAAATGACAAGTGGTTGTGAAGTGACGGTTGATATCATTAAGGCCAATTGTTTTAGGAAAATCCACATGACGTGGTCTGCCAATACCGAGAGTGCCAAGGAACTTCCAGATATCAGCAGGTGAAGAAGAAGATATATTCTCGAGAATATGGCGGCGTTTAGCGTTGCGTATCATCTGATTACACCGATTTCTAGAAGCTTTGAAAAAGTTCCGGTTTTCCTCACTACGATCCCTTTTAAATTTACGAAAGGCCCGATCTCTGCGCCTCATAGCCATTCGAACTCCTGTCGTCATCCAAGGAGCAGGGGGACGCCGAAGTTTAATCGACTTAACAGGAGCGTGTTTATCGTAGAGAGCAAGCACCGTCCGATCGAAAATACGCAGTTTTTCGTCTACAGTTGTCGCCGCTGCCAGGTGTTCCCAACTGAGGTCTGACGCATCCTGACGAAGCTTCTCAACGTCCATGCGTGCAAAACATCGCATGTGCAGTACTTTTGGGACAGGTTTAGGCGGTTTTAGGACATACGAGAGGAAAATGAGGTCATGATGGGAAAATCCAGGAGCGGGACACTGACCATGAGAGGAAACAAGAGAGGGAGTGGATGTAAGGATTAAGTCGAGCCAAGTATCATCACCTGAAATATTGAAATGGGTAGGTTGCAGTGAAAGTATATGGAGACTAACGGACTCAGTGATGTGAAGGAGTTTACGGGATCGGGGGTTGTGGTGAGCAAGGTCAGTGTTGAAATCGCCCATGATGACGCAATGTGCATACTCTGATCCTACGGATTCCAGCGCCAATTCAAGTTCAGAAAAATAGTCAACGGCGGGTGGACAATAAACAACACCAAGAAGGGTCTTAACGCCTTTGACGTAGACCTCCAAAAAGAGGTATTCGGCGGAAGCATGATATTGTGCGGGGGATGAGGTAATGATTTTGAATGGGAAATCGCTACGAAGATAGATAGCTACACCACCCCCTCCCTTTCCGATTCTATCATTTCGGATAAGAGTGAAACCTGGGAGAGAGTAGTTGGTGGAGAGAAGATGAGGTTTGAGCCAACTCTCAGAAACCAGAACGGCATGGGCATTGGCGTCGGTAAAGGTGTCCAACAGATCACTGTAGTGACTTGGTACACTTTGCGCATTTATATGACAGACATTAAACAAATGACCTTTCTGTTGACTGAAGTTCCGACGCACAAAGTCACCAAGGGTGTCAGTCAAGGAGCTAAAACTTGCATTAGCGGATGAGCTAGAGGAATCAATGGCAGAGTAAAAAGAATCATCATCAGATAACATAAAATAAAAATAATATAAATATAAATAACTGATAAATATGCAAATAAACTATAGCTAAAATTGCTTTCGCTTTAGGTGCAACACCACTATCTATGCACCACCCACCAGCAGCACCAGTGTAGTTATACATGGATCTTTTGGCACGTGGCCAAAATCGGAACTAATGCATCTTATTTTCACAAATCATCAAGGCGCCAAAAGATCCCTGTAGTACTGTACATTAGAAGTATTAAAAAACAATTAATTCAAAGCAGGAAGAGGTAACAGCATCACAAACATAAACACAAAATATTATGAAAAACGCAAACAAAATGATACATGACAAAGTTACATTAGCAAACGGAACGTAATTTACGAAACGTGTAACAAAGAAAATGGTACGTCAAAAGATTGACAGGTGACAGTGACAACTAATGACGAAACACTATTTTACAAACACAAGCAAAACGACAAATAATTACAAACAGAATGTGATTTAAATAGTTTTGAGGTGAAAATAAGAAATAGTAAGCAGGTAGACGTGTACGATAACAATAATATTTACGTGAACTGACGTCCCAAGCACAAAAAGAGACTAAAATAAGATATGTAATACAAAAATAAAATACAATTATTTACGCACTCCACTATCAGGCTTGCCTCCAGTTCCAACAGAAGAAGATTCTCCGGTCTTCTTTGGGTACTTCGCCAACAAGGGATTGAGTTCCTCCATAGAACAAATTTTATGCCGTGTTCCATCGGGGGATCTGATGACAATAACCCCGTCCTGAGTCCAGCACGCCGGCATCCCGAAGTGCAGGCGCGCCCTGCTGAACACAGTTTGCCTGGACCTAGTCAAGAACTCCTTGACTGTGACCGGGGAGCCCTTCAGTGCTGCCTTTGCTTTCCAAACAGAGGATTTCATATCAACATTGGAGAACCTTACCAATATAGGTCTGCTAATTGTTGGTCCCTTGCTTGACGTTCCAAGTCTGTGACACACTTTGATGGAAGATGCAGTGATGTCAGGCAGTGCCAGTTTGTTCTTCAGAACGTCTAAAATGAGAGCCTTGCAATCCTCTTTGTCAGCTTCAGCAAACCCGGTGAAAATGAGAGCTTTCCGACGAGATCTTGTCTCCAATCCATCAACCGCTCTTGAACACTCCAAGATCTGCTTCCTAAGAAGTCCCAGCACACCGAACATAAGCTCACGAAATGACCGGAACTCTTCAGCAATCTTTGCCACGGTGTCCTTTGCGGGTCCAGCACATTGGATCTGTGCCTCAAGCTCACCCATCTTCTTAAGGAAGCACTCCTCGAGGTTCCTCTGGGCCAATTGGATATCATCCAGTTGCGATGACATGGTGAAGTGTTTAAATCAAGTGACTAGTACTAGTGAGAGGCTGGCAGGTGGTGTAGTTTAAGTGCTTTTGTTACATGGAATGTTTCACCAATGTAAGTGCTGCTTATTCAGTAGCTTGTGCAACAAAAATATAACTCGAAAGCAAGTTAAAATACTTAATAATAATTTTAATTAAAATAGATATACGAAGTTGCGTGTTAACTTTTTTTACACCTCCAAATAATCTTTTACTTAATGCGAACAAAACTAAATGTCTTAAGTTCTCATTACCAAATGTACCTCAAGTAGGTCTAAATTTAAAACTTGATTGTAAGAAACTAGATGCTATTACGGAAACCGAATTTCTAGGAATTACTTTAGATTCGAGATTGCAATGGGGCGCCCACATTAGAGCTCTTTCAGGTAGATTAAGTTCGGCTGCTTATGCAGTAAGATAATGATGTAGCCACAGCTAGGTTAGTATACTTTGCTTATTTCCACAGTATTATGTCTTATGGCGTTTTGCTGTGGGGATCGGCAGCTGACGTAGATTCCATTTTTATTTTACAAAAGAGTGCTATTCGCGCTATCTATAAAATGGGTCCTCGTGAGTCCCTTAGAAATAAATTCAAAGAAATTGATATACTATATGAAAATATATGAAAGTATTTTGTATGTTTGGAAAAACTTAGGACTTTTCAAAATTAGAAGCGATTTCCATAATATAAATACACGTAGTAAACATGAAATTGTGATACCCAAATTTAGGTTAGCTAAAACTAGTAAGTCATTTGTTATAAACAGTATTCGATTTTATAACAAGTTGCCAAAGTCGGTTACAGATCTTAGTGATGGAAAGTTCAAAACCCACATCAAACGTGTCCTTATCAAAAAAGCATATTATGAGATTAAAGACTACGTTGAAAAAAAGGAAGTTTAGCAATAATTCCTTCTGCACATGTGGCTTCCCTGGTACCTCAATTACGGCATTACTATGTAAATGTCTATTAACTGCTCCCAAATTAAGATGATTATTTTATTTTACCCAATGATATTATTTTTTTTTTTTTCTTTTACGTACTTTTTTGACATAATCTTTTCGTTATTTGACATTATATAACTTCAATAAACTATATTTTTTATTCATTTAGATTTGTTACAGCTTTAGTGGCAGTCATGTCATTTGGTTTAAATAGGTTTTTAATTTGTTTTTTTTTTTTAAATAGTTTCTCTTCTTATAAATTTTGTGAATGTGAGAACGTTGTAGGCATAACCGACTTGTAGATCTGTCGATCATTTTCTATCTTGCTAATTAACTGGTACTTGTTGATAGGCCTACAGTGTCCTCTCATACCTATAAACACTGTAACTAGAAAACTCGTACCATTTACTTTTAAAAGAGTAACCGTGGAGTTTCTTGCCGGCTCTTCTCCATAGGAAACGACCAATTGGAACCGTGCACCTAGCTTCTGACGTCTCATAAGTGCCCTTGTAGGTTTATGTGAAATAAAATATTTTGAATTTGATTATATACTGTGATTACTTGAACTCACACACTGACTTATTATTATTACTTGTTAAAATGTTAGGAATATCGTATAATTTTACAATGTTTGTAAATATGTGAGCACCATGCATCTATCACATAATTAATTTACCTGTCATTCCTTCATTTTTCTTTTTTTTTACCTATCGTGGTATAGTAATCTTATTCTAGGTGCAGCGTCTTCACATATAATTAAATAATTAATGTATACAAGATATTGTGAAAACATTTTAAAAGAGTAACGGTGGAGTTTCTTGCCCATTTTTCTCCATACGAAAACTACCTTTTGGAAGGGGCGACTAGTTTTTTTTTTTTTTTTTTTGTAAATTTTTACGTTCAAAAGTGCCATTATTGTGCCTAATGGAAATAAAATATTTCACTTGACTTTGACCTAGGTCAGTGCTAGAATAAACTTCTCTGAACTTTTCCATTACAGGAATGTTAGGAAGATCATCCCCGAGTTGGTCTGAAACTCCAATCAGTTTATTTCTGTCATAAGCCTCCAGTAGCACAAAAAAAAGGACTAATATTTAAATATAACTAAAAGTTCATAATTTATTTATCTTTCCAATACAGCAGCTATTTTACTAGTGGTTCCCGTTTCCATTATTTTTTTTTTGGGTGGGAAATCATCAAATGACTTCTCCGGCTCTGGACGGAGCGGTGTCAGACTCTTACTGACTAAAACCCATCCGTGTTCCTTCTGTTGCCAGTGCAATGCTAGGGGGCCACGGTATCCCGTTCGGATATTCCCGCAACCCCGGCAGGCATCGGTCCCATCGGACCCCTTCAATGGCTGACATCTCTGAGGCACGCGTGGAACACAACGCGCCGTCGACCCGGGCTTGATCCTTACCGGACGGCGAGCTACCCATTGCCCCGAGCCTGCGGTGGCCGGGAATCGACTATCGATTCGCGACGCCCAGGGAGTCTCGTCCTGCGGCGGCTATGGGCGTGAGAGCGCGAATTTTGCCTCTCCCTCACGCGTTCCGCCTCCTCCTTCGTGAGCATTACTGCTTCGCAGAAGGAGGTGACGGTCTTCCATGCCCTCTCGCTCCGTACCATGGCCTGGACCAGGGCCGGACGCGAGAGATCCGCGCCACCGATCGCCTCCACGAGGACACGGCGGTTCTCTGCCCAAGCCGGGCAGACCTCCACCGTGTCCTCCGGGCGATCCACGCAGTGATGACACCCGGGCGTTTCCTCCCGCCTTATCCGAATCAGGAACCTCCCGAAACAACCGTATCCGGTGAAGACCTGCATCAGGCGGAAGGTGAGGACGCCGTGGCGCCTCTCTAGCCGCTCCTCAAAGAGGGGACTTATCGCCACAATAGTGGTGTGCCCAGCACTGGGTAGCGACAATCGCACTCTCCGTGACGTCATGAGATCCCGCCGGAGCTCTGTCCGCTGTGCCGCGATTTCTCGCGGAATTGGAGTTAAGCCCCAGCGTTTCGCCTCCTCGCGCCACTCCCAAATGTGCGCGAGGACTTTTGCCTCCAGATCCCATGGCGGCAATCAGGCACCGTGCGGTATCCCCGGACAAGCCGGGTGGCCATGACCCTCAGGGACACCGGTGCCCCGTAAAGGGCCATGGACCGCACGACCCCCGCGAATAGCCTCCGGCAGGAGGCGTTTGGACCCCCTAGATTGGGCAGGAGCCGCTTTAAGGCAGCCCCGGCCCGCTCCAGTCTGGGAGCCAAACGTCGGAAGTGCTCCACGAAGTTCCACCGGCTGTCGAGGACGAGTCATAGGTATTTCATCGTCAACTCGACGCCGATGTGAACCCCTCCTACCGTTATTTGGGAACCCGACGGTGGCGCGTTCCGAGGACCATGAAAGCACATGGCCTCGGACTTGTGCAGGGCTACCTCGAGTCCCAACTGCCGGATTCTGGCCACGATTGTCGCAACCCCGTGTGTCGCTAGTTCGGCTGCCGCCTGGTGCGACCTCCCCTGCGCCAGGACCAACGTGTCATCAGCGTAACAAACGACGCTTACGCCGCTAGGGAGGTCGGCGCGCAGCACCCAGTCGTATCTGATGTCCCACAGATGCGGCCCCAGGACCGATCTCTGTGGGACACCGCATGACATCTCTCATGTTCAATTCTCCCTGGTGACCGGGGTAGATGACGACCCTGTCCGTCAATTAGGCCTCGACCACACGACAGAGGTAGGTCGGCATCCGGTGATACCGAAGTGCCTCCCTGATGCAACTCCAGGGCAGGGTACTGAAAGCGTTGGAGATGTCTAGAGACTCCGCCAAGACGACCCCACCTCGGGCCACAGCATCCCCCGTCGTAAGGGTTCGCACGCGCATGATGGCGTCCACCGTAAAGCGCCCTCTGCGGAAACCAAACTAGCTCTCCGCCAAATCCGGCCCCACCCGCACCAGCCACCCGACGAGGCGGTCTGCAATTACTCTTTCAAAGAGATTAATTGCCCACCTCGTCGAGCAGCACAATGGGCCGATAAGCGGACGGAGAGTCCGCAGGGCGTCCCGGCTTCTTGATGAGGACCAGTTTCCCCGTCTTTCAACGAAGTGGGAACTGGGCCCTTCTCCAAACATGCGCTAAGGAGCCCCCTTAATCGGGGCCCGAGAGCCTCCAAGGCCACGACCCAGGCTTTCCCAGGTAAGGGTCATTTTTTTTTTTTTTTTTGGTTGGGAAATTATCAAATGACTCCTCCCGCTCCACGTGTCAGACTCTTACTGACTAAAACCCACCCGTGTTCCTTCTGTTGCCTGTGCAATGCCAGGGGGCCACGGTATCCCTTTCAGACTTTCCCGCAACCCCGGCAGGCAATGGTCTCATCGGACCCCTTCACTTGCTGACATCTCTTTGAGGCGCGCGTGGAACACAACGTGCCGTCGACCCGGACTTGGTCCTTACCGGACGGCGAGCTACCCATTGCTCACCGTCCGCAAGCCCGCGCCTATGGTGGCCGGGAATCGGCAATAGATTCCCGACGCCCAGGGCGTCTCCTCCTGAAGCCGTTGGGTTCTGGGGCGGTATTTTTGGCATTCAGCCTACGTACCGCCACTCTCAACTCTACCTCGGTCACCTCAGGAGCATCGTCGTCGTCGTCGGCGGTGTGGTCCGCATCGGGCACCGCATTAGGCGAAGCCATGGGCGGAGAGGCATGTTCCCCTCTCGAAGGCACGCTTCCGCTTTCCTTAGCTCGTCTTTTTATAGTAGCACTATAGCTCTAAGTTGCATACTTTTTGATGAAGTTTTCGTTTAACTTGTGATACCCTTAAACACAACAGTAAACACATACACATCAATAGCGGTTTATGGGTAACAACAGTGCTGCTACCTATGACGAGCTTTCAGTTTTTAACTCCAGCAGATATTTTTCGAGGTTTAATACTTATGTATAACATTACATGTCTTTACTGGGGCCGTATTATGACCTATTACTGACACCATTTTTCCAGTGTGCAAGGCCGATAGCACCATCCTTTTTTCGCAGTGGAATAATGATGGGAATAATACTTCATAATACGGCCCCTGATTGGTAGTGCAAACGGACCTTAGTGATTCGTGGTATGTACAGACGCCAGCACATCAACCTACTACAATCTGTCAAATTTCTTTAATAGATTTTCAACTTTATCACTAACATTTAAGATTCAAAGTTGATTGGGAAAATTTGACAGATTGTAGTAGGTTGATGTGCTGGCGTCTGTACAAGTAGGAGCAATAGTCTTGAAACAACAAAAAACCACTGACTGCTGTGTAGATTAAAAAAAGAAACTGTAACTTTAGGCCTGATATAGTGCGATACTAACCTTTTTATTAAGTATCATTTGAATTTAACCTAGCCCTTCTGATACCTACTATCCCCAAAATAACTATGAAACATTCCTTAGCAAAAAATTAAATAACTCAAACCATGCTCAAACCGTTTCGTTTGGTATTAGGTCTGTGGCGTCACGTATTGTGAAATTTGTGAACGCACATTAGTATACGTGGCGTCGCCTGTATTATGTTTAGTTAATTATAAGTAGTCAGGAACGCACCCTTGTAAGTGGCAACACTAAGCAACGATGCGGGGCGTTACCGATGTAACGTAGAACGTAGCGTCCCTCACCAGCTCCTTTGATTATATAATAATATGTTCTGTGCTCACCAGTTGGCTTGTACTTGTAAACCCTCGCGGGACAGACAAACTAGATATTATGTATTAGTTTATTTTGTCCATTCTAGTTTAATTAGTTATAAGTACTAATAGTGTACCTAACATTAGACTACGAGTGATGATTATAATATTATTATTTACTACAAGTTGAAGTTTCTCGTCTGCTGTCTAAATACGCTTCACCTCCAACATCGTAAAAGGAGACAGGTGGAATACCTTCTACATTTGTCCCTACTATGAAATTTGTTTTTTTCCCACTTATGAAAATGTCTAAATTTTGAAAAAATTGAAATCTGTGTAAAAAAAAGTTGGGGCAAGGTCCGGTGAGTACGGTGGGTGACGGAGAGCTTCCAGCTGTAACTCTTGTAGCTTTGCGATGGTCTGTCGTGAATTGTGAGCTCGCGCGTTGTCGTGAAGAAGCAATGGGGAAGAGCGATTGACTAGTCTTGGTTGTTGAAAACGAGATTCTCCACCATTGTTTGCAATTCTTGGCAATAGACATCTGCCGTCACTGTTGTGCCATTCATGTAAGAAGCTGGGATGTACAAGTCCGGCACTGGTCCCCAAACAGTCACCATCATCTTCCTATGAGTAATCTTTTTTTTTTGCGCACTGATTAGGTGGTGTACCCGGTTCCACCCACTGAGACGAACGCTTACGGCTGTCGTACAGGATCCATTTTTCATCGCAGGTAACAATTCGATTAAGAATTCCCTCGTTCCTATGCCGATTCAGTAGTGCTATGCATGCTTCGACGGGTAAATCTCGCTGTTGGTCGCTTAGTTCGTGTGGCACCCACTTATCTAGCTTTTTATCTTTCCGATTTGACGCAAGTGCTTTAATGTTGTTTTGACACTAACTCCAAGACCGCAGCAAGCTCAGCCATAGATTGAGTTGGATCCGCTTCCACTATCGCCTTCAATTCGTCGTTGTCGACAATTGTTACCGGCCGACCGCGAGGCTCGTTCTTCCACTCAAAATTTCCAGATATAAAACGATTGCACCAATAATGGACCGTGTTTATGCACGCCGTGTTAGGCCCGTACACGTCGTTAATGTTTCGTGTTGTGTGCGCAGCGGTATTTCCACGTAGGAACTCATTCGAAAATTTTACGAATTTTCAGTTTATCCATGGCGCCAAAAACTACCACAATGTCAGAAAAACAAAAAACTATCGAAAAACAAATGACTGCATTTGAAATACGTCTTTTGAATAAAATTCATTTGAATTTCGAATTGCGCGCCAATCCACAGATAACTAAATCTGAAAATGCTGGTTATAGTACCTCCAATTACTTATATAAAGACCTATTATTTATCCTACCAGTACCGAGTATCAAAGGAAAAGGCTCTTAAATAAATTGAATCCAAAAATGACGAGTGCTTCGACCAGTGTTGCCATATATACGGATTTGTCCGTATCTGTACGGATTTAGGAAGTCCAATACGGATAAATCATGCTTACGGATTTTTATACGGATTTACGTACAGATAGACTCAACCTCAGGCAGATGCAGTACAGAGCACAGCATATTCCAATTTTTTTTTCGTAGTTTTCATTTTAATCATATTTTAGTCTATCTGTTGGAAATATTATTTTCATTTCATGGCAATACCACATAATAGAGCCGTAACACAAAGATGAGCTGTGGGGAATCCCGTGTCATAGTAAACGTTCGAAACCGTGAATCAAAGACGATAAGCTCTAATAGCTGTCTTGTTCTTTTGTATGCGAAATTAAAGAGAAACGTTATTAGTTTTCTTTATTTATGTTCTACCACTCTCACTCAGCAGCGCCTACCTGTTTGGACCAAGTTTTATTTCGTCGTTGTAGTATTAGTGCAATAAATACTTTGAAAACAATGGCTGGAGATGCAAAAAAATCGCGCATAATGCAGCGCTTCAACGAAGATTGGTTGACAGAATCTACTTTCAAGGTTTGGCTCACACGTAGCAAAAAGGGAGATACGTTTGCATTTTGTAAAAACTGTTTGAGCGACTTATCTATTGGAAGTGGAGGTAAGAAGGATATTTTTAAGCACATGAACACGACTAAACATCGAATACAACGTCCCAAAGATCACTCACAGATTTTTTGCCAAAAAACAATGAAGGCGTGAAAAAGGGTGAGATTTTACTGGCGGCTTTTGTAGCAGAGCATAATTTAAGTATGAATGTTATGGAACATGTGCCACAACTAATCAAAAATATATGTACTGACTCCGTTAAAGCTAAAGAACTCAGTTGCGGAAGAACTAAAACTACGGCCATTATAAAGTCGGTAACTGGAAAAACGAATGAAAATAATGTTATTGAACAGTGCCGAAACCGCAAATTTTCCCTTCTCGTAGACGAAAGCACTGATATGGGATGTATTAAACACCTTTGCATGGTTGTTAGATATTATAATGACGAAAAAATTACCGACGCTTTTCTAGGGATAATACCACTTCAAGACGCAACGGCTCAAATTCTTTATGACTATATAAAAAAATTCTTCACTGAAAATGAAATTCCATACACACAAAACATGATTGGATTTGCTGCAGATGGTGCTAATACTATGATGGGCCAGCATAACTCTTTGGCATCCAGGTTTCTTGCAGACATTCCTCACCTTTACATAGTTAAATGTATCTGCCATTCCTTTCACTTGTGTGCTTCCTATGCATGCTTAAAACTAGCTCGCGAGCCTGAGGACTTGATAAGAGATGTGTACAACTATTTTAACAGTCCGAAACGCAGTGCACAGCTAAAAGAATTCCAAGAATTTATGAGCTTAAAACCGCATAAACTGTTACACCCGAGTCAGACACGATGGCTGTCAGTACGTGCTGCGGTTTCCCGACTTTTGGAACAATATCAGGCGCTCATACTATACTTTACTGATGCTGCATTTACGGAGCGTTTAAGAGCAGCCGAGAACATCTTGCATATGTTAAAGAATCCTTACAATCAACTATACCTACAATTTCTAGAGTTTTCTTTGAAAATATTTAATGATTTAAACCAGTTGATGCAGTCGGAACGCCCGCAAATTCACAAATCCATGAAAATGTTTGTGTCGCTTATAGGAGTCTTCTAGATTGTTACATAAATGACTCTTACTTATCCCGAACTGAAATACAGAATATTGACTGCGCTGATCCTCGTAACTTCAAACCGTTAGAAGAAATTTATCTTGGAGCAAAAGTGGCCATGTCTCTGGGATCAAACAGCACGGATCTTAATCCAAATGACGTCAAAGCATTCAAATTGCGTTGCCTTGACTTTTATATAGAAGGAGCAAAGCAGATAAAAACCCGCTACAAGTTCAAAGATAATATTGCGAAAAAAATGGAATTTCTAAGTCCAGATGTCGTGCAATCACGCAAAATACAATCTTTGGTTGATAAAGCTCTTTTGTTTCCCAATATTATTGACGCTGAAAATATACCAGCTCTAGATACGGAATGGCGACATCTACGGAACAACACAGAGCTGCGTTCTACGGATTCTGGGGACAATATAGAAGAATTCTGGAAAAAGATAATGACTGCTAGTAATCCCACTGATGGAAAACTTTTTTACCCAATTTTGACCACATTCGTCTCAGCTTTAATGAGTCTGCCCCACTCGAGTGCGGCGGTAGAGCGAATCTTTTCCACCATAAATCTAATGAAGACGAAGCAACGAAATAAATTATGTACAGAGACAATAACAGGCTTGCTACATACAAAGCAACTTTTAGGGAAATCGCCCTGTTTTGATTTAAACGTTAATTCAGACATGTTAAAAATGATGAATAAAGATATGTATAAATCTTAATAGTTTCATTTTTATACGGAATTCATACGGAATTTTATTTAGTTTGGTAATACGGATTTTATACGGATTTTTTCAATGAAAATACAGATTTCAAGCCTCCTCCATATGGCAACACTGGCTTCGACGTCTATGTGTCATTTTGTCTTTAAATTTATTTGTATAGTTGGTAATTGAAGTAGTTAGATTGTATATTTTCTATAATATTTATATGTAAAGATAATAAAAACCGAAATTCTATAAAGAAAATATCCAAATACCGTACTTTACCAAGTAACTGTACGTTTGACTTTGCACTGGCGAAACAGTTCTCCTACCTCAATGGCGAAACATCACAACAAAACCTGTTGAAATCTTTCCTGTCAAATATTGTATGGAACTTTGACAGAAACTAAAGATTTCAACATGTTTTGTTTTTTTTTGGCTCCTCACTAGTGCTCGAGAATGTTATGAAAATGAAGTTTACAGTTTTAGCATAGCTATCTATACCCGTCTCGTTCACCTGCAAATAGGAGAAAGAGATAACGAAACATCTTGGCGATGCTAAAATTCACACATTAAAATTTTTCACGTAAATATCAAGAGAGAGGTGTTTGGTTTTGCCGTCGTAAAGATTATTTCAATTGAATGGAATAATATAAAATTTAATCATCAAAATGAGTAAAGCGTCTACAAGTATAAGTCAGAAAGCTTATTTGAAAAAATATCTCGGTGGACCGTCAGGAGACAAGAAAAAAAAGAAGAAAAAGGCCGTCAAAGGCACTGGGTATGCTCAAATTAATTTACTATAAATATTTTCTTAGCAAAACTTATACAATTCATTGGGTATTAAAGGTTTAGTCGTTGGAACGAAATGCATGTTAGTTTCATAGCATACCCTATCAAAATCGATTTTTAGCTATTTGACTTGCTAGAACCGTTTCCCTCATAAAAACTGGCTTTTCATACATTAAAGGTTAGTTTGAGTACGAAGGTGATAAAACTAGCGTCTCACACACTAAATGGTGGACCTAACATCATGCTTAATATTCCTCTAAAAAGTAGGCAGAGGTTTCATCATCATCACAGGCCTTCCCAAGCATAGGTTTATAGCAAACTATTGCACTAGTTATGTCTTATGTTATGAGTCATGAAATGTTCTAGAGGGAAGCTTTTTGCCACAAACTAGGCAAAAATCTAGATTCTAGGCTGCTGCTATTGAGAACTCATAACATCACATCACATTACGCCTCTAATCCTCGAAGGTTTAGGCACAGGTTACCTGTAGTACACCCACATTTCGCCAATTACATTGAATTCTCATGTAATAGGGGGCGAGCCTATTACCAACAACCGGGAACAAATCCAGACTCCAGGCTGCTACTGGGAAATTCCAGACGGAATGCCCCAATAACTCAATTATTGAGAACTCCTACCTAAAAAAACCCAGTAATGCCTACATGAGGATTGTTGCTCAGCAATCATACATGCAAACATTAGACTTCTAAGATTCATACTTAATAGCCTATAATGTAATTTATTATTAACAAAAAGGACAATTATTTGTTCCCATTGCTCAGGTCTCCTCTCCATGAGAGGGGGGACATACCAACAACATTTTCAGTTTTATTTACTCTCAAAAACCCTTTGAATTAGTGTTGCATTTTTTTTTTTTTTTAATAATACTGACAATGACGACTAAGAACACATGAGCAATGTGTTTATATTATTAATAAGACTATGAAAGTGGCATGAAGTGTAAAGTACCTACAGTCAACACTATTCTAAGTTTTAAATTATAATAATTATCATATAAAAATATTAAATGTGATTAAAATTGCTTATTAGTCTTAGGCCCACTTATGCATTAACAGCTAACTCAGGGTTAATCCAATAATTCACTTTGGATTAACCCTGAGATAGCTGTTAACTCAGTTATTTAGCTAACCCATGAATGCTCAAGTGCGCCTTAGAGGCTAGATTGTACTTAATTATTAAGAACCTTTTTCATTATAATAAAAAATATAAACCTACTCTGAATGTTACTTTCTTCATTTCAGATTAAAAATAATAGATGATGACATTGACCTTTCAAAGCTTCGTACCCTGGATGGCCATGAGCTGGATGTATTTGACCAGGGTGAGGATGCCCCACAGATAGCTGGTATCATTGATGATAGGCCCGAGGAAGTGAAGAAAGCGGAGCAGTTTAGTTCTAGCTCTAAATGGAAGGTTATTAATCAGGTTAGTTAACAGTAAATATGTATGTAGAAAGATTCTTCTGAAATTCAGTGAGGTTACTGATTTTGATCCAAAACTATCTGTGGGCAGTGTCGCTAATAGAGGTCAAATATTTTGATGTTTTGATTAAATTGGCAATATTACTGTATGGAAATATGAAACATGGCTAACTAGTGAACTAAAATATTTATTGCTCAATTGTTTTTTTCTTAAATTGTAATTGAAAAATCATCAACAAAAATTGTGTTATGTGTATAAAATTAACGTCAATAGTCAAATAAAACACATCTGGTAAGGTGATTTAAAATTAGAATTTCGAGTTTTAAGTATTTAAATAATCAAATCAAAGCACTCAATTTGTTAGTGGCACTTCAAATTGCCATCCGGAGGTATATACGTTTTCTGATCTGATTGCTTACATTTATTCAGTTTTTTTTTTATACTGAGCATTATTTCAGTTCAGTATAAAATAAAACTATTTAGCTAGCTGCATTTTGGTCAATCATAAGCCTCAAGGCTGTACTTTAGCTGTTTCATTTAATGTAAAAGTAACCAGATTATAAATGTATTAAGCACAATGACCTCAGTTATTAAAAAAATACTTTTTATTATTTGCTTTTTTTACAACATCCTAACTAATATTTTAATGTGAAAGTGAATTTGTTTGTTTGTTCATTTGTTACTTCACGTTAAAACCGGTTGAACCGATTTGGAAGAAATTTGGCACATGGTGACCCTGATGTGGACATAGGATACTTTTATCCCGACATTCCCATCGGGTGAAACCGCGGGGCGCAGCTAGTCATAAATAATAGTGTGTGTATGAGTGTAAGCAAGTCATAAAAATCAAATCAAATCATTTTATTTCCAGATCATACAATCCAATTTGTTAGTAATTACATACATACATGTTAATCTCTAGTGTTAGTACAAACGCCAGCTGGTCAACCTACCCGAAACTGTCAATTTTCCCAATCAACTTTGAACCTTATGCTTTAGTTTTAAAGTTGAAAATCTATTATAGAAATTTGACAGATTGTAGTAGGTTGATGTGCTGGCGTCTGTACATAATAGTATTTGACAAATTTTGGTCATAATTACTAGTTAAGTAATGTTAAAACTATCTATAATAATGTCAAAATCCTAACTCTAATGTCAAAATAAAAATTATTATGTCCAATCACCACTTACAAACATAAAAATATGTCTCAATAACCTTTACCTTGTAAGAAAAAGTGAATTAAATGCTGTTCACTAGAACAAAAGAGAAATAGAAAATAACCAAAATTGTATTCACAGGACGATGGCTTCAACAGTAAATTAGAAGTTGAAGAAATTAAAAGTGACATAAAACAGTCTGAGAAAGAGAATGAACTGATCTTTGGAAAAATGTACAGTGACTCAGAAGATGAGGAGAAAAATGATTCCGATCTCTCTCCTCCTAGAAAACAGGATACTGATGACAAAGTAAAGGCTTCTAAATCTTCCAAAAAACATAACAGTGATAATGATGTTAGTCCTCCCAGAAAAAGGGATGTAAGGTCTCCTAACAGAAAAAAAGATGATAGATCTAAAATAAACCATAATGATAGACATGATAATTCTGCTAAAAGAAGGGATGAGAGACCTCCTAATGAAAGACATGATAATTCATCCAGGAGAAGGGATGATAGATCTTCTAATGAAAGACATGATAATTCATCTAGGAGAAGGGATCACAGATCTCCTAATGTAAGACATGATAATACTGCCAAGAGGAGGGATGACAGATCTCCTAATGAAAGACATGATAATTCTGCTAAGAGAAGGGATGATAGGTTTCCTAAAAAGAGAAGTAATGATACAGGGAAAAGTTATGATAAGTCTCCTAAAAGAAGGGATGACAGATCTCCAAGCGAAAGGCAAGATAAATTTACTAAACGAAGGGATGACAGATCTCCTAATGACAGACATGATAAACCTACTAAAAAAAGTGATGAAAAACGGAAAAATGATGACAAATCTCCTAAGAGAAAAAGTGATGACAAATCTCCTAAAAGAAAAACTGATAGATCACCTAAAAGGAACAATGGTGATAAATCCCCAAAACGAAGGAATGATGACAGATCTCCAATAAAAGAAAAAAGCAGAAATGAATTGAATGAACCACAGAAACCTGAAAAACCTAGAGAGAGAGTGCGCAAACCTAGCCGATGGGGAGATTTCGGCCCAGAAGACCCTGCTACCTTGCAGCCTTTAACATCAGAACATTCCCCTAAAACAGAAGCAGGCAATTCATCGCCTTCCAGAACGAGCAGAGCAGAATCTTCACTACGTAAATCCAAAAATTACGACTCAGATGTATCTCCTCCAAGGAAATCTAAAAAGAATTATGATTCAGACCAATCTCCGCCTAGAAAATCAAAGAAAAGTCATGATTCTCCCCCTCGAAAATCGAACAAGAATCAAGGTTCAGATTCATCGCCTCCAAGGAAATCTAAAGCAGATAGCAGGAGGCAGAACGATTCGCCAGAATTCTTGTCTCCATCTAAAAAGCAGAGGCACTCTCCTCAAAGACAGGGTCACAAAGATAGACATGAAAGGTATCAGAGCAATCCAAGGCATGAAAAGCCTCGCAAACAAGGACATTCCTCAGATTCTGATCTTTCGCCACCCAGAAGAAACAGGAGAGACAAATCAGTCTCCCCACCAAGAAAGAACAGAAAGCTTCCTGATAATAATAAAAGAAAGTTCAACAGTGACTCTGACCAATCTCCTCCTAGGAGGGAAAGAGACAGGAATACTTCAGAAAAAGAACGAAGTAAAAGGGGCAATGATAGTCCGCCGCCATCGAACAAAAGAATGGCGAAGACTTTGGAAGGCAAGATGGCTGGTTTGCAAGACGCAAGGCAGTTGAGACAAGAGAATGAGAGTTTTAGGAAAAGAGAAGAAGAAGTATTTAAAAAGATGACTGATGAAGTTTCCGGGAGGAATGCTCAAGTTGTTTCCAGGAAAAGTGAGTAAAAATCTTCCAAAAGTAATGTTTTTTTTTCTGATGTCATAATTTTAATAAAAAAATATGTTTTTGAAGGCAAAAGAGAAACATCGGAAGAGAGACTAAAGCTAAAAGAAAAAGCGGAGCGACAGAAGGAATTAGATGAAAAATACAAGAAATGGACTAAAGGGTGAGACACTTAATATTACTACTATATATTGTCAATAAATCAGCCATTGACACTAACCCACAGCTTGTGATTGTTTAATCTAGTGTCAGGTTATTTGATTGGCATTTGTTCTGCCCACTTGTCGTCATGTTGGCACCATTGCTTGTCAAGCTTAGTTGCAATACAAATAGAGTTCAAAAAGACGACTGACAGAACAGTACTACCAATCGCGTTACGGGTAAAGTTATAATGAAAACACTGAACAAGGTACAAGATATTTGATACCTTGGAGATAGCCTTGTCTGGTTGTCAGACCTTCGGGCTTCTGACGACAATTAACGACTGTCATAGATCAACAGCCAGGATGACAGCCAGGACCAGCAGCTTAACGTGCTTTCCAAGGCCCGGAGTAGTCTCGGTATATAAAGATGGTCACCCATCCACGGACCAACCCTTTAGCTTAAAACCTGAAGGCCAATTTTCGTACTTAAAAAACGTTCACGGTCAAGTCGAAATCTGTCAAACTTGTCATACATGTTGGAAAATATATTGTATTTTTGACAGATTGCGAACGTTATTAAAAATCGCGGGAATTGATGGATCGAACCGTGCGGCTGTTACGAGGGCGAGTCAATAAGTCCGTGACTTTTTGAATGAAACACAGGTTTCTGGATAAATTTTTATTTTATTTTTCAACGGACTCTCCTTTGAGCTCTATACACTTTGTCCAACGTTTCTCCAATTTTTTCATTCATTCCAAAAAATAAGATTTGTCAAGGTCATCAAAATAGGTATTTGTTTGTGAGATGATTTCATCATTGGAGTCAAATCTAGTTAGTCTAGTTTTACGCAGCGGACGTACAGCGATCTGCGTATCCAATACAATAACGCGTTCAGGATACTGTTGGGGCTGTCGTGGCGTTGTAGTGCGTCCGGTATGTTTGCGGAGGCGCACACAGACGATTTTTACGACATATTAAGAAAAAGGACCGCATCCATGGCCGTCCGGCTGCGCACCGCCACTAATAGTCTTCCGAGTGTGTTCCGATATCGGTGGGACTCCCTCTGCTGCGTCTCTGGGTAAAGATCCACACCAGTTGAGGATGTACCTTTCTTATTTTATTACTAACACTAGTCTTTAAGTAATTTTGTTATACTAACACTATGGACTCGTGTCTGAATTAAAGAATTTGAATTTGAAAATCTGTTCCCCCAAGCCATTTCTTCAAGTTTGGGAACAATTTAATGAATGATTTTTTGACATGGAAACTGCACATGTGTGCACCCTTGCATTGTCCTGGTGGAAACGAACTTTCTTCTTGGCGGGTTTTTTTTTTTAAATATTAAATTCGCATATTAAAGTGACCCAATAAGTTGGCATAATATTCACCATTGATTGTTTTACCATTTTGAAGGTAGTCAATATGGATAATACCGCGTGCATCCCAAAAAACGATCGCCATGACTTTATTGGCTGACAAACCCACCTTGGCCTTCTTTGGCGCCGATTCACCCCGAGAAACCCACTGTTTTGACTGCTGTTTGGTCTCTAGTGTGTTGTGGTGGATCCATCTTTCGTCCACGGTTATGAAACGGCGCAAAAACTCGTCCATATTGCGGTTGAACAACGTTAAACACTCTTGCGAAGTTGTCACACGATTGCGTTTGTGTTCGATTGTGAGCAACCGCGGCACCCGTCTTGCGGAAAGCTTTCTCATACCCAAGTGATCATTTAAAATTGTAACCACTGAGCCATGTGAGATGCCTATGGCTTCCACAATCTCTCTCACTTTAAATCCGATCGGCCAACACCATATCGTGAATTTTTTCAATTGTTTTGGGTGTAGAGACCTCAACTGGGCGTCCAGAACGTTCGGCAACTTCCGTGCTTGTACGGCCACAACCAAATTCTGTGAACCACTTCTTTACCATTAAAATTGATGTTGCAGAGTTCCCATAGTATGTATCAAGCTTAGCCTTGGTTTGAGTGATGGTATTTTTCCTAAAAAAAATAATGCTTAATGAGCACACGAAATTCACTTTTTTCCATTTTCTTCTCAAAATACGCGGCAGTCTGCTATCAATGGCTGTCACAGACTACTTAGATACTTGATGGCTGTCAAAGACAAACCTAAAGACGCAGCTTGTTCAAATTTTGACAGAAGTCAACTGTTAACAGGAGCGGTGTTGCCCTTTTTAAAAAGACAAGAAATTAAAAAAGTCACGGAGTTATTGACCCGCCCTCGTATTACTTAGCCACGAGCTCCCCTAAATAGACCATTTAAAAAAACTTATAATTAAACAGGGTCAAATTAAATAAGCTAGCCAAACGCAAATGCAGTCGTCATCACGTCTGTGAAATTTACACAGTAAAAAAACTGATATTTTAAGTGACTACAGTAATTGGAGTCGATGGTCGACCCCACTAAAAACATCAAATGAATTTGTTTTTTGTTTTATCATGTTTAGTTTTAGCTAGATAATTTTATTTAAATAAACTAATATTTTAGTAATATCAATATCATGGTCAATAGTTTTTACAATACTATAATATTGTAATATTCTGCTTGAAGCTTGAATTGTAATTTTTATGGGTAAATCTTTTAAGCTTCCTTCGGGACGGGCATAGTCTAGTGCAGGAAGACCGGAAATTGCTTTTGTGTTAAGTTCTAAGCAAACCAAAATGTTTTAGCTGTAATGCATATTCTGCATGTTCTGCTTGCCTCGTTGGTCTAGTGGTCGCAAGTGCTACTGCTGAGCGTGAGATACCGAGTTCGATTCCCGGGTCGGGCAAAGTGTTATTGGATTTTCCATCTGGAATTTCTCAGTAGCAGCCCGGAGTCTGGATTTGTGCCCGATTGAGGGCTCGCCCCCTATTATATGGGACTTAAACATGACTGGCGAAATGTGGGTGTACTAATAGGTACACCTCTGCTTACCTTTCGGGGAAATGCAGGCGTGATTTTATGTTATGTTACATATTCTGTAATCCTTATTTTTCTTTTAATAAATGTATTCTTATACTTTCAGTATAAAACAGCTTGAAGACCAAGAGTCTCGCGTTCAGGAGTTCATTCACGAGTCATCCAAACCGTTAGCTCGATTCAAAGACGACCGTGACCTTGAAGATAACCTGCGACAGGTTGAGCGAGCGGGAGATCCCATGCTGAAGTATATGCGGGAAAGGAAGCGGGAGAGGGGGGAATTGGGGCCAGGTTAGTAATCCGTACAAATAGGGATGCTGAAGTTGAAGTGAAAACTTCTTTAGCGGCGTTGTGCACTTTTTTTGTGATGGGTAAAAAATGTTAAACTCGCGTCAGGACACGTGACCTGATCGAAATTTCGTAAGACGGAAAAATGTACAACGTTAATATTCAAGTTTTCACTTCTACTCACTTCTATTCACTCCCGGAGTGCAATCCGTTGTTTTTTTTTTTATCCGTCAAGTAGATTCAATGTTTATGGTTAGTTAAATGTTTGTTTTTATTTTCTATTCTACTCATACACACATTGTCTACATCTCTTTTTATCCACTTTCCTATCGCAGGTATGCTGGAAGAGATTTCTTTAGAAATAAGCATCACCTTTGTATGTATTTTTCTGATCCTTTTTTAGTATTCCTGCATGTTAGTAATATAGTTTTTAAGTAAGATGTAATGCTAATACCCTATGGGCCTAGATGCCTGACAGTAAAATATTTTTTATTTATTTATTATTTAATAACTTAAAATTTGCACCTGTCTTTCTAGCTCATCCCAGGTGCCTTTGGCCAAAGATCCATTTAAAAGTCTCGCAGTATTTCCTATTTTCGGCTCCAGTCATCTATATGGTCAATATGATAATCATGTTTGTCCTTGTATCCACAGAAAAACCTATATACAAAGGACAATTCCCACCAAACCGCTTCAACATACGTCCCGGCTACCGCTGGGACGGAGTTGACCGTTCCAACGGCTATGAGACGAAATACTTCGACCAACAGAGCAAACGCAAAGCGCAGGAAGAAGAGGCTTACAAGTGGAGCACTGAAGACTTGTAATATGCATTCTATATACACGGGTATAATGATGAAATTAGTGTGACAGAACTTATGATGTTGTGTAGAAAATTACGTAATTATGTTTGTAAAAGATTGTAAATATTTTTTTATAGCATTAAAGTAACGAGAATAGTCGTATGTCGTAGTCAACGAGAACTTGTTTTTTTTTTTTCTGAAAAATAAACCACCAAAAATATTTATATACTTAATTTATTTGATAAGTTAGAAAACTTGTAAATCAGAGGAATAACTACAGATAACTGTATTATAATAATAAATAAAATTACTATTTGCGTATTAGTAATGTCAATGCTACTAATTTACGTGAAGGCCTCATGTAGAAAAATAAATTAAAAATTCTTGAGGGGCGTGACAAATATTAATTATAATAGGAAAAGTGAAATTAGGAAAGAAATTGTTATTTAGAGACATCAAAATTTTATATCTAGAGAACATTCATGATTGCTGTTTGGTACAAGATACACATAAACAAGATGAGCTTTGACAGTATTCTTGGGCTAAGATTATACGTGTACATCCAGGATATTCGGTCTATCAAATGCCAAATGTCATTAAAATTCGTTCAGCCTTTTATGAGTTATTGAGTAACAAACATACAAACTTTCACAATTCTAATATTCGTAGACTCATCATTTTTGTACCAAACTATAACATTACATAAACAAAAACACTAAATATATTCAAATGCGAAACTCATAGACATTATCATGCATATATTTTGTTGCTTAGTGTAAAAAATATTGAGATAAATCAGGACAGTTGCGTTTTTGAGGCCATCGCCATGTGTTGACCACAAAAAAGAAATATACTTCCTTAAATAAGATAGTAAATTATACTAAAATAAAAAAAAAACATATTCGATTTTCTATAGGTTTCAATCTGATTTTGTCAAAGATTTAATTAGCTAGATTCGCCCACACCCTACTTGTCACGCGAAAAAGTGCGTATACCCAGAAGAGTGAGCTCACACATGATAAGTAGTGTTTCCATAAATATCAAGTCACTGCGTCATTATGTGTAAAACAAAACCGAAACGCGACTATTTTAGACGCGGTAGGGGCGAATCTAACGATTTAACTCTGGATTTTGCTATTCTATATGTGACTACATCTAATCGAGGCATTTTTTACATACCAAAGCCTTGATTTCAAGCAGTTAATTCTTATGGCGAGGTATATCCACAATATTTTTTTCCATTTTTCTTTCCTTTTGCCAATTTTTCTGATAACTTCGCGTAAAGTTCAAATATTTAGTAAGTGAGTAAAATAATTATCCCCTTATTTATTAATTAGAGTTATGTAATGATTAGCGCTTATTTAACCTACATTTTTGACGTTAAAAAGTCTCTTAACTTTAAGCATTGTATATGAATATGAGGGTTAAGTAGTAGCATAAATTAATGTGTACACAGCGTGTATCAGAAATGTGTGATCAAAAATGGTTTGATACAGACCATCAACCTGAACAACTGTCTCCATGGGAGCAACATGGTAATCGAGAAAAAATATCATCTGACCCGTACAATACATTTGGGTCGAGTAAGTGCCTACCTATTGAAACCTAACACAAGCAAATCTTTGCTTAAAAGGTGACTTCAAACCTAACATAGTTATATCCTTAAGTGAAGAAATAAACATTTTTTATTATTTATTTATTGAAGTTTTGTACTGAAAGAAAAAAAGAAAAGAAAGAAATATGTTGATTCTGCACAAACAAAACGCACATTTAAAGAAAAAATACAAAAGTAGCCAAAAGCCTCGTATTCAACCAACAAATAAACGCTTGCAAATGTTGTTCATCGGTTGATGTCAAGGCGTCGGACCAAAGACAATATTGCGTATTGGACATTTGACCACACCTTTCTGATGCACGCTGTAGATAAGTTATAAAGTTTAAAACTTTAGCAAGAGAAATCTGGGAGATAAATTAGACGATTATAATAACAATTTCTTCGCGAAGTTATCTCTTAAAACCTCGGTACATTCATATGATTTAATTCTAATAAGTCATATTAAAATCAAAATATCTATTATTATCATTCGCATTATTTTGTTCTATTATTATTATTATTATCTGTTAGCTATGTAAAGCCGGGAATTCGCGACCTCAAAGAACGATCCAGTGACGAAATAAATATGATGTAAGGACTATATCACAAATATTATACAATGTGGTTATTAACAATGCGACAATAAATGAAAACACGGAAATATTAATGCATAAGAGTATTTTGAAAGGATTTGTGGAGTGGGGCGCATCTTCGTGGATGACCACTATATATATATTTAGTATACCAACCCACAGACCACGGAGACGCCTCGGCAGCTGGTGCTAGTCGGCATTATCAAATCCTTTCCATACAAACCAAGCGTGTTACCGTTAACGCGCACTACGTCACAAATGACGTACAGTAACTCGTCGGCTTTGAATGGCGCTCCGTGACATAAGTATATATTTTATTAGTATTGCCAACCAAACAAACCTGCCGCTGCCGACACAAACAAACTAAAGTAAGGCCATTTTAATAGGTAACATTTGACGTCTGTCAGTTTAGTGAAAGCAAATCGTAATATTACTCGTATCGGCCATTATTACAATAAATATGTAATCGTAATTGAAAAAAGTTAAGCAATTGTGCAGTTCTAACAAAAACGAAAAAATATTATTTTATGCCCGGCGTTACAAGGCAGGTTACGTTGTTGAATTTTGATGAATTGTCAAATGTTACCTATTAAAATGGCCTTGCTTTAATAGTGCTCTGTGATGATAAAACTTCCTCCTTTAAAGAAAATAACACATAACTTTTTTGTCTTCGCCGCAGTCGGGTAATATGATGCAATTAGAAGGGTTTTCCACTGGTGTAAGTGAGGTGCTTGAAGTAATAGTTCAACGCAGAATTTATAGCAATTGGATGTTCTTTGAGATCACAAATAAGCTAGAATGGAAGTCAGTGGAAGATATCGTAAAACAGTACTTAATAATATCTGAACTGAGTGCTAAACGGTAGGAAATAAACCTTGTGGGATCATTAGGTACTCGAAAATCAAGTGTTTGACTAAATTACAATATTTTTATCAAAGTGCTGTTGATAAAGAAAAGGCAGTGCCGTTAGCGGCATAATAGCGACGGTGCCTCGGCTTGGCTAAAATGCCGTAAGAATTGCATTGTCACTGTCACTTGTTTGTTTGATTGTTGAGGTTAGTTCGCTGTAAAACACCACATTCCCAAAATATTACATTTTCTTGTGCCTAAACGTACCCTGGCGTTGTTTGGTCACAGTTATAACCTAAACTACCTTTCAGCCATTTTCATTTGCTAAGCCAAGGGGTTATGGCTACACTTAAGTATAGCCGGCTATAGATGAAATAAATTAACATTAGCCTCTCCTCAAAAACAAGTGACAATGCAATGCTTACGGCACTTTAGCCGGGCAGCGTTACTAATATTATTTATCCGACTGGAATAAAGTGCCGCTAGCGGCACTCTATACGCTTCCTAAAGAAAATGAATAAAGTTTCTAAAGTTGCCAGATATCAAATTTAAGATTTTAAAAATAAATTATTGACCACCACAAGCTACTTACTGTATTGTCTGTTGAATTTGCAATAAGCCTAGTAAGAATTTGATTGCAAAACTGCAATCATTAATTTTGTCTTTAATAGTAATAAATTCAACCAATACCGGTTACACAAAGGACACATCACAATACAAAATGCGATCAATATAAGAATAGGACTCCGCCATTTAGTTACGTTTTAGCTGTCATACTAAATCCTAACGTGTAGCCTTTTATAATTTCTAACGTGACGAAATCATCGTGGACGTCAACTTCACGGCATCACAATAACACCGGGAAGTAAAATGTATGACGCCATAGCGACGTCGCCAGCTACGTATCCAAACAAGTTGTATTGAAATGTATGACAGTTAACTTTTGGCTATGGTCTGGTCACGTGGAGACTGGATACTCTGGCGACCTGGCGACACGCAACCAAGTCGCCAGTATTTTGTATAAAAGTATGTTACGCCTCACTCAGTGGCCACCTGATCGATAGGATCATATCTATACATCGTAAGGACTATTTCTGCTTGCAGCGCTCGGCCGCTATAGGACCGGGGCGGTAACAGATGGTCATCGTGTTCACGGGATTTTGTTTTCAAACTGCTTAGATATGAAGTTCTTCGATAGTACGTTGTACAATCTCGACGACCAATGCTATTCATATTTTGATCAGAGTAAACTTATTTTAATGCACTCTCTACTGTTACAACCTGCTGTTACTATTATTATTAATAATTATCTGCTTTATACCGGGTCAAATTAAATTGCTTAGCAAAACTTCGCAGACTTGATCGGTATCCAAGAATAATAAAACAAAAAAAATATCATAACTTAAGTTATTTTTTATTGGGGTCAACGACCACTGGTACTTGAAGTATGAGTCAGTGTTTTTTTGTTTTATCGTGTTAAGATATCAATTCCCAATACTGCTGTGAAGTTTACATTTAAAAAACTTATATTTCAAGAAAATAAACCATTAAAAAAAATCATCTACTTACATCATATTTTTTGTTTTTATCATGTATAAATACCGAAACCAATCACCCGTATCCGGTCTACGGAGTTTGGCTAGCTAACTTATTTTGACCTTGTATATTTATCATATACAGGGTGTTTGGCGCATGGACCGACACAATTATTTGGGGGATTGGGAGCGTCATTTGGGAGGTTTCACCCAAAGACCCCATGTCCTAAGTGTCACGTTTATTGAGATGTTTTTTTTGTTTTTTTCACAAAATTACCCGAAATCTCGCCTTTAAATAGTCATTACTTTTTTGTTTATTGTTCTAATTGCACGAAATAACTTTTATTGTATTCTGCAATGTATTCTTATTCTAAATAAATAAAGAACTTTTTAAATAAAACTATGTTCATAATTTTTGGAAAAAATCTAAAAAAATCATATCTTATTAACCGTGACACTTAGGACATGGGATCTTTGGGTGAAACTTCGCAAATGACCCTCTCAACTCCCCAAAAAATTGTGTCGGTCCATGCGCCAATCACCCTGTATATACTGTATTTGCTAATCAATCTATAGGTCGCTCGCCATTTGATATATTTAACGTAATTTTGCTAGACACAGTATTACATATATAATATATATATTAATATTTAAGCGATGGTGTTTGCATTGTTACCTACTGCCAAATCTCCAATCAAATACAAGTTTTTTAAATGAAAAATGTATACATTGACGCCAGGAGCACACCTCCGCCGCGAAACCGCAGTAACTCAATTCGACTGGAACTTTTTACAGTCTTATTTTTTTTTCTGGGTTTCGACATTTCCAATAAAGAAAAACCAATCAAATACCCTATTGAGAAATAAAACTAACTGCTGGTAGCTGCTATTAAATAAATCAATTTAGTAATTAGTGGTACAGAAGCCAGCACATCAATCTACTACAAACTGTTAAATGTCTTTAATATATTTTCAACTTTATCAGTAAAGTATATAAGGTTCAAAGTTGATTGGGAAAACTTAACACTTCGGATAGGTTGACTTGCAGGCGTCTGTAAAAGCAGGCCTAAATCAATATCAATGCAAAAACCACAGCCGTTTGTCCTAAGTTATAATCATCTCAGGCTACATACAAGGAGTTGTTTATCGATGTCAACGCCTCCCCCTGTACCCGCCCCGGCCACGTCGGTCCCTATCGTCGTGTTCGTTTTGGTAGCCGCCTCGAGATTGGTAGCCCTGGTTAGGTTGGTAGCCGCCCTGGTTGGATTGGTACCCCGGGTTCTGTTGGTACCCTTGGTTGTTTTGGAAGGGCTTCTTGTATCCACCGCCTCCACCGCTACCGCCACCGCCGCTCCCTAGGAATTAACGGGTTTCGTGAAAAGCGGGTAGTATTAACTCGGTTTCTAAAAACCTGATCAATATTTATAAGTAAATGCTCGATTTGGCGGGGGCACTGCCGTGACCCTCAGATCTTTCTGTCAAATCTCTGTTGCTGACAGTCAAGTGGTTTGAAAAGAGATTTACCACCAAACTTAAAAAAAAAAAAAAACAAATATGAACACATGTTCAACGATTGTCTCATTTCAGGAAACAACTTACTGCGACGATATTTGGACCCAACAATCACCATCTATACTCCGTTGGTTTAGGCAGTTAAATAAAGGTAAACAAGAAAACCACGTGACGAGAGAGCTGTCAGGTTAACCGACTTAAACGTAATACCTGTCACTTCAGTTGTTGTCATGCTACTTCACAGTTGTACTCTTCAATTTAGCAACGTTATAATTCGTTGACGTTTAGATAACCTGTCTTTTTGGGCTCTTTACAATAGACATATTACAAAATATAATATTATATAAATTTAACTAAAAAATTGTGCTCAAGCAGTTACATCTACAAAGAGTAGTTTAAGAATAAATTATAAAGTTTCATACAATAAACGAAGAAAGTATCTTATAAATCTAAAATAAATTTAATTTGGTTATAGCTAATTTTAAACAAGAATCAAGTCATCTACGGAAACCCTTATTTAGTTACCTAAACCAATGGAGTTTACTTACATTTAATTTTTTAATTTTACTATTCATATTTTAATATTTTATTTTTTATTTAGTCAATAGTACTATTATTCTTACTTTGAGGATTGAATTAAAAAAACCTCCATCAGAGATATGCTGGTCAGTTAACATGTCACAGTTCGGATTGTGTTAACCAGATTTAACCTTGTATTTATATAAAGTTTTAAAGACTAACCTTGATTACAGCTCCCCAAAGGGGGATTTAATCAAGAAGAGTATCAACTCTTCTTAATTAAATCCCCCTATATTATCATACCCGTCCTGGTTGTCTCACCACCATATCCCTGGTTAAGTTGACCATGTTGTTTGTAGTTCTGATCGTATTGACCAGATTCTTTATTTTATAAGGTTTTAATGACTTACCTTGATACCCTTCTTGATTAAATCACCCTATATTATCATTCCCGCCCTGGTTGTAGTCCCCACCATATTCCTGGTTATGTTAACCATCCTGGTTGTATGTCTGATCGTATTGACAAGATTGAACCTTGTATTTTTATAATGTTTTAATGACTTACCTTGATACCCTTCTTGATTAAATCCCCCTATATTATCATACCCGCCCTGGTAGTAGTCCCCACCATATCACTGGTTATGTTAACCATTCTGGTTGTATGTCTGATCATATTTACCAAATTGAACAGTGTTTTTTTTATAAAGTTTTAATGACTAACCTTGATATCCTCCTTGATTAAAGCTCCCCATACTATCGTAACCGCCCTGGTTGTACCCCCCACCATATCCTGGGTTTTGACCATGTTGGTTGTAGTTCTGTTCGTGTGGGTGACCTTGGTTGAAGGGCGCCTGACCTTGGTTGTTATAACCACCGGGGGGAACCTCGTAAGTTTGGTAGTTTCTGTTCTGTTGAGGCCTGTAATTCAATAAAAATCGAGTAAACCTTTGTACCAGATCTTTGTCTCCACCTTCGACTGAAATTCAGAGAGCTACAACCTTTTTTCACATTCTAAAACTGAACCTGAACTCGAAGTGACCTAGTACTGTGCTTACAGTACGGCTGATGCATCATGTCTGGTCCGTACTTTGCGCAGAAGACTGCGCAATAACATTTTTAGGAACCAAATGGTGTCATGAGGCGAGTGAGAGAACATGCGCGAAAGTTCGTAGTACCTATGTTCAAACCAGGGACCAAAAACCTTTATAAATTAGCTTCTACGACTAAGTTTACCGATATCTGGGTAACCAAGAAGAAGACGCATGTTACCTGATTTAGGTTACCGTTTTTATACCGGTTACACACACAGGCGGTGCGCGCCCTTTGACTAAATCCGGCAGCACGTGTAGGATAGAGGTAATAACTATTTCGGTAACCGGTAATAATACTGGTTGTATTAAATTTAAGGTAACTTTTAAAAACACCTGTAAAAAGTATAAATATTGTAGCCGAAAAATACCCGAATTGCCAATACCGGTTTCGGTCCCTGATTCATCGGCCGTACTGTACATAGTTCAAAACCTTTGTAAACACGAAGAAGACATTGGGAACAATGGCTATTTCGTACTAGGAAAAAACGTAATTTAGACGATTACCAAAACGAAGTTTGTCTTGATTATATCCAATTATTACATATTTATTTATTATTATAATTGGATATAATTAATTTAATTTTAACCTTTTGAACGCCAGAGCAAAAACGCATGAACTTGCCCTCAACGCCAGGCCACAAATTCACCGCAAATACCTACGAAAAAAATAGGGATTCCAAAACTTCATCGATAATCAATTTTATTTTCATTTTCGTCTTTAATTTCGAAATATAATGTCCTTATAACATTGAAATTTAATTCAACATTACATTTCTTCCTATTAAAGTAATAGTTATACACTATTTACAGACTTGTATAATACCGTAATAACAGATATGAGACTACAATATATTTAAATATAATAACTGTAGGTACAACACTATTCTTGATCTGCTGTCTTCATATTGTGACCATGGCGTGGACGGCCCGCCATTTTAATAACTACTTCGCTTCCGAAATAAGGATGTGGCAACGTAATATCTCGTTTATCGATGTTCTAGTACAATATTATTTTATAATAAATGAAACACGTTTTTTAAATCAGATTTATAATTCCGAATGTAACAGGTACTTAAAAATATATGATTGAAATAGGTTAAGAAGGTAAATAAAAACTATGAAAAAATAGAAAATTTTAATAAGTTCTATAAACCTGGCATAAAAAGTAACAAATTAAAACAATTAACGATTATATATAATTATCACAGTTACCAATCAGTCTTATACTAATAAATCTTTAGAATAATAGAACAACATTATACAAAATCTGCATTGTATTATCTTATCATCTAATAGTAAGCCATATGTAAATAAAATCTAATAGAAAACTTCAAGTTACAATAGAAAAATCAGTATCACAGAGACATTAAAATCAATATAAATCTAAATATATTACACAGAGTGGTACTTTTGGAAACACGGCGCAGCACATAAATATACGTTACAAACGTTACATTTAAAAACACACACATTTACATTAAATTATATCTTAAAAACATTTTCGGAGGGATCATATAGCTTGACGAACACTATAGGAACTATATACCGAATTACCGAAACAAAACTGAAAAGTCGAGTTCTCTGCACACATATATACATAATAATTAATTGAAATAATAGTATACATATATTAGAAACCTATGAGTGCAGGCTTAGGTATAAGGCGCCATTAATATTTCATAAATATATGTAATATTTAAACATATTATATCGCTTAAACATATACACAAGTAAAAATATCAAAATCATTCTTGATTTTTACTTATTTATGTTAGCGATCAATAGGTTAAATAATACAACAAGCATTTAGTAGGTAACTGTATGCTGATTCATATCTTAATTAAATCGTATGTAAACAAACAACGATCGATATATCAACTTAAAAACTCTGTATAACGGCTGTATCTATTTTTTTACAACAATAATATTCTCAAAAGTAACTTATTTCTGTAAAAAATATGTTTCTTTCGGTCTACAAACACCAATACCAGGCCACACTTACAGATTTCATCGTGATTTTTAATAAGATTAATATTTGCTCAAAATTTTTAAAATAAAAGCAGATAAAAATAACTTACCTCTAAATCAGATTCGTCCAAATATTCTGTTTCCAAAAATTCTTCGTCATCTGAGACTCCTTCTAATATGCGAAGAAGTTCTTCCGTAGTCATTAAATTCCCACTCATTATAATAGTCACTTAATATAAATCTTGAACTCGATATCACAAGTAAATTAATCATAAATATTATTCATTCACTTCACAAATTTCTGGTCGCCGCGCTTGTGACGTCACGATATTGTCGTCTAGTCGTGACCATGGCGTACAGGGTACTGATAATTCGGGTTGCGTTAGGGATGCGCTTGAGTTGGGATTAGTGAATATCGAAATTCGACCCAACCAAATTTTATTTTTGACTATGTAGCTTATTGAATGATTTTTAAGACTGGTTTTATAAAATTAATGCTGCTTTATCCTAGTACCAAATTATACCTAAAATAATATATTCCAGAGGAAAGTTTCGAATCGATCTTTGATTTGAAATAATGATATTATCCAACATGCGCTACATCACTAGCGGTCACGCAGTTATGACTCTGGCGTGTGAGGACATTCTTTTTTCAGAGTTTATTTCTTTCTTTTTAACGTAAAATTTCTCAATATTTATAATGCAATTTAATTAGTTTTATGGAAATAAATAAATTTTGGACCTTCTATTTTACAGGTATATAAATAAATAGGCATTAAAGTAATGTTTAAATAGTTTAGTTCGTGTTTTAATGTACCGCTGTTTTTGTCACATATTTGTGTCGTTGGCGCTCAGGGACAGTTTTCGCTTGTCACGTATTTGTGACCCTGGCGCTCAAAAGGTTAAAAGCAGGTGAAATTGTAGGTAATCGTCTTCAAAAATATTAATTCTAACTTATCAGAATTCAGAATTTAACTCATTTCTGAACTCACAATTTTTACGTTCCTAGAGATGTCCATACTTTTTTTTAATAGTAATAAAAAAGTAATAGTCCAAATATTAGTCGATTTTGTTTCAAAATCGGAATTAAATCTCAGGCCATGCCAACCGTATAAATTCATGATAATTATTTTAAAAGATAAGCGTCAACAGAATTTGACGTTAAGTTACTGATATCTAAAGAGTTTTGATAAAGCCAATTTATGATTAGATTGATTTTACTTTTGAAACCTGTACTGATGTAAATATATCGATAACGTAGCCTCCAAAAACAAATGGCAAAAAATTAAATTGTTTACTCATTGATCTATTTAATTATTATACATTCGTTGTTGTACGTTATCGATCTATTTAAGTACATCAGTACAGGTTTCATCACTAAACGAAAAATAAAATAAATAATTGATTTAGCAGCTCGCGATGTATGAGGTGTGGACGTGTGGATGCGTGTGTGTGTGAGAGAGAGAAACCAAACAAAAGATTGACACTTTATAATTTATCTGTGGTTTGTGTTATTTCGGGCTCGTTTATTATTTTGTATGGTTCTCTATTGTGTTCCCTAACTTTTTTATTCATAATCTAAAGTGCATTTAGTATCATTTTTTGTCCTATTATTCATTTGTTCGAATGATGACTTGCTCGAACTTAATGTCACATAATATAACATGCCACAAAATCGAAATCCATAAATACAATATGCCCTAAATTTGTTTGTCATAAATATTACAATCAATAATATACAAAATACTTAGAACCGTTTTCAATAAAAGATATATTTAAGTACTAAATTCAAATTATTGAATGTTTAATTTTTTGTAATTCAATATTATCTGATTTTGTATTACAGTTGTTTATTATTTTACCAAATCCAACTGATACAATACATAAATAGTAAAGATGCAAAGCAATATGGCTTTTTTCACGGCTCCGGCGCTGAATGTTATTATCTAACTAATCTTATTTTAGGCTAGATGTGATGCGGTATGTCTCCAAGAACCACAAGGTTTCGATCTTATCTTCTCTTTTCCGTTACAATAGAAACTTTTGAAAGCCTTAGAAATATAAATTTACTGGCACTGGTCGCTGCTCGATGATGCGTCCCCGCGTCAAGCGACAGGCGTTGTTTTATATTGTAGATTCGTAGGTACTTTAAAAAAAAAAACTCTGAACTAAGTAGCACACAAAAAATCTTTTACCTGCATTATTTATTTACGTATTCTTAAACATTTTTTATTATTAATATTCAAGTATATATCTATTTTATTTACCTACGTCCGTGTGTCACTGCGGGGTGCCAACTGAAAACCAGCGCTGGGTGTCTGACGCCCAGCAAATGCTGAGATGGTAACCCTTTCGGTATGGGCACGCTCAGCTAAATTTTACTGCAATTTTATTGTTATGTTTTTTGTTCTTTTTTTTTTAAATGTGTTTGTTGCTGTTGTGTTGTGTCTGTGTCGAATAAATGTTTTGTATTGTATTGTATTGTTATTATTATCATTCAATAAAACAGTTGATTGTGAACATGTGATTTTTATTTCCCTGTAAGAAGCATGCAAAAAAGCATACACCATGCATGCAGAAAGCATGCAGCAGGCATGGTTTCTGTCACGGCTCCGGCGCTGCGGGACTCCGGCGGTCCCATGCGAGCTTAACGTCGCAGATGGTTTAACGCTCACCACCGCAGCTTCATCTTGCTGACCGACTTCGCCGGCCAGCCTCAGCCGCGGCGGCTAGCGTTACAACCACCTGCTCCTCAACTCGCGGGCCTCCGCGCCCCTCCGCGCCTACACGATTTTAAATTAAACTCTAGGGGTAGGGCAGACAAGACTGTCGGATTTGCAGCGATTCGTTTGTCACTAAAACCTAATTTTTAGCATTTTTTTAGGACTAACAATTTATTATAAGTGAACATTCGGAATAATACACATTATAAATAATACAATACTTAGGATATATTAGTTTATCTCATGCAAAATTAGGTGATTAAATTATTATAGTACTCGATATTATGACAGAATAGTTTCAGAAGTAAAGATAATTATGTAAAACAAAATTTCAATTTTTTAAACATTATTATTACTAAAGTTGCAAACGTGTTGTGAATAATGATTCTCGGACAAACAATTTTAGGAGAAGTAAGGTAGTTCCATTTTATATATATGCGTACCGTATTCCACATAATTTTAAAGTGATAAACATCTCATAATGCCACAGAGTAAAAATATACCATATCAGTAGCGGATCCAGGGCGGGAGCTAAGGGGCTCAAGCCCCCAAAAGCGTCTGAGTGCTTCCGTGACAAATCTTAAAGATTCTAATTAAACTTTTTAGCAAGTATTGCACTACCTATAATGTACAATTGTCATCAATTATCCTTAACTTACTATGTATCTATTACATTTTCAAGTCTTTTTCTATAGGATGTTTTGTTTACGCGGCGAATTTTGCCCTCACGCTGCCCGGTTTTGCCGCCATGTCACCTAGATATCATTGGTTAGTCTACAACTAACGAAGTCATTGAGGAATTTGCGAAAAGTAATTCGAGGAGACTTGTAAAATGCTGTGTGCTTTTTTAGTGTTTTCTTTGACAAAACCTACCTTCAGCAGGAGCAAGACTCTCCGAAACGACAATCCTGGATCGGCCACTGTACCACATACTACTACATCCGTACTTTGAAAAATATATGGAACACCGTACTATGTTTTAATTGAATAAATACGCAAATGAAACAACAATTACGTATTATCAATTCATCAAGTTAAGTTTTATAAGGTTCTTTTTAGTTCGAGCATGTTAGGTGATTGGCCATTGGTCCTTGGCCTACTGTAAGTACAATACGGTCGATGAATCTTGGCCGGTCTGAACATAGGCTTTGCGAACTTTCGCGCACGTCCTCTCACTCACACTCGCCTCATGTCACTATTTGGTTCCTAAAAAATGTTACTGCGCAGCCTTCTGCGCGAAGTTTGGACTGGCCATGATTTTATTGTGTTTTACATGTTACATATAAACTTTTTTATATATTATTTTTTACCAGGTTAGTGATTTATTTGATACACCAATAGCAGTACACACGGCTACACATCAAGCTATACATTTCCAGTTTATGCTGATCTCGCATTGTATGGGATTTCTGTACAATGCGAGGTCAGTTTATGCTGGAAATGTACAGCGTGATGTGTAGCCGTGTGTCCATACAAAACATTTAAACAGAATAATAAGAATAATTTAAGTAGATACTGGTACAGCCTGATGCAAACTTTATGGCGACTCTGAAGTGAGCTACTCGCTGCGTAGTACCGCGCCCCTCACCCCCGCGGACACATGAATTAGTCCTTGCGCAGCTACTCGCCTCGTGTTCAGAGCTGCCATAAACCCTGCATCGGGTTGTACAATACGGTCGATATAACTCGGCAGTTCCGAACTTCGCGCAGAAGGCTGCGCAATATCGTTTTTAAGAAAGTTCGCACAGCCTTTGTTCAGACCTGCCAAGTTATACGCCCTATTAACAAAAAAACCAGAAATACAAAATAAAAAATAATGTTAGCATTATCCATACTAAATGAAATGATAAGATGAAAAGTGAAGTGCGAGTGAATGATTATAATATAAGATTTATTATGAATATGAATAAATAAATAAAATATAATTGGATAGTTTATGCACTCCCTCTGTGATAGTTTCAATAGCATGCTCGATCCTCACCTGCCGTGATCTTCTCCTCTACCATGATCTCCTCCCCTACCATGGTCCCCTCCCCCCTGGCTGTATCCCCCCTGCACGCGCCCCCCACGGCCGCCCCGGCCCCCGCGGCCCCTCCCCTCGCCCCCCTGCCCGCCCGGGCCCCCGGGCCCCCCCGGCCCGTGAGAGTTGTTGAAGGAACTATTGGAGTGGTTGGAGTTGTTGAACCCGCCGCCCCCCCCGCCCCCTCCGCGCCCGCCCCGGCCTCCGCCTCCGCCCTGTAAAAACATTTATTAGAAAAGATGCAGCATTTAAGGTATATTATTTTCTCCTAATCTGTAGTAGGTATGTAACCAGAACTAAGAGGCAATTCACGTACATACTTTTAACTTTAAGAAGGTTCGCATTAGTTTGCGACTTTTATTTGTTCTTTTTGTAAGTGAATTGGCCTATAATGACATTATACTTATTCGCTATTTTGTAGATAGGGTGGTGAATTTTTGACATAGAACTATGTATTTAGAGATTAAAAAAATACCCATAATATGCCGTTTTTACACCTACAATATCAAATTCAGTGTTATAATTGCATTTCATTGTTAATATTCTAGTTCACTAGTCAGCGACTGCCTCGTTGGTGTAGCGCTACTGCTGAGCATGAGGTCCTGGGTTCGATTCCCAGGTCGAGCAAAGTGTTATTGGGTTTTTCCATCTGGAATTTCTCAGTAGAAGTCCGGATTTGTGCCCGGTTGATGGCAATAGGCTCGCACCCTATTAAATGGGACTCAAACATAACTGGCGAAATGTGGGTGTACTATAGGTACACCTCTGCTTAGATACTCACGGCAGATCTCTGTTGCCAGGAGGGCATCTCAGGAGGTGGGGGCTGTTGCTCATTGGGACGACCTCCTCGGTCCGGGACCTGCAAATAAAACAATATAGAACCATACAAACAATTCTAGTAATTTATTGATATTATCATCTACTCACGCACTAAATTTTAAAAGGGAAACGTTTGGTTCTTGCTCGGTTTTCTAAGTTTTATATTTTTTTCGAACTAATTTTAAATTAATCTTTATTACGATTCCAATCGAGTTTTAAGGCATATTGCTGCTAACCAAACTGCACGAATATTTAAGCAATGAAGTGGTAAGATTTATTAACTTTGCAAGCAAAAATAGACCTTACAGTGATATTATATACTGCTAAGAAAGTTCTTGTTTCAATCTTTTGTGTTTTAACTCACCTGTCCAATAATGACTTTGTTGACATCAGTCTGTGTGTTCTTCCGGACAGTCGCGCTGGAAGTCTTCTCGACCAATAGAAGCGACGTACGGGCCGCTAGGAAGTCGGACAGTTTGATGTCCGGCTTCACTTTGAGGTTCTCGCGTTTTGGACGGTACGTGGATTGGATGACGTCTTTCTTTGTCTTTAGGCGGTCGGACCACTGGGGACAATAATAATTTTAAGTATAGTTTAATTTTTTTTTTAATAATCGGTACCTTTTTTAATTAAAATTGTCAAAACTAAAAAAACATATTGATGTAGTTGTATGTTATATTTGTGAAAGGTAGAAAATTGAGCTTGCTTTAGAAGAAACTTAATCAGCATTTTCAGATATCTGAGCTCTTAGTTTGGTTACAATTTAATTCAATTTGCAGAAAACCTCAAGCGGCGTAAGTATAACCTTACAGGTAATTATATTTTCGAGCCGTTTGGAGTTGAAACCCTCGGGCCGTGGGGTCCGAGTGCTCACGGCCTCTTTAATGAAATCTCAAAACGGCTATTTGACACTTCCCGTGACCCAAGAGCTGGTTTTTTCTTTTGGGCAGAGGCTGAGCGTTGCCATACAACGTGGCAATGCGGCCAGTGTCTTGGGTACATTACCAGTCGACAGCGATTCGGATGAATTTTTCGATGCTGTATTTTAATTTTTCAATAGTTTTAGTTAAGTTAGTATATATTTTGCTAATTTTTATTCATTATTAGTTATAAGTTTTTAAAGTTAATTTATATAAAACCGTTTTTGTATTTGTAAACATATTAAATCATATAGCACCAAGCGCTATAAATACTAATGCGAACAAGGATAAAGTTCTGAATTCAATGTTACAAAAAACTACAAAGTGCAGCATAGGGTCAGTTCACATCGAGACGCGGCGCGAAGTACACTTTTTTAAGATCCGATACAATATCGAATTTATTTGCTCAGAAAGAAAGAAAGCAAAAGTATTTATTGAGAAATTGAACTAAATATAAATAAAAAACAGCAAGTCCTGTACGAGGCCAAAAGACTCCTATCTTAGCACGATGCTGCGACATTTAAAAATAAGTGTGTGAAATACAATTATACTACACAATAAGGTAGACGCGCTGCGCAGCACCGATCTCAGTGTACTTCGACATGCGTTCACGCTCGCACTGAAATTATACCTTTTCGTGAAAAAAATAAGGTCGATATTTGTTTAAAATGTGCGCAGCGTCGAGTCTAGGTGTGAACTGACCCTAAGGCTTCCTGTACACGACGCCGGAGCCGCAACGGATGTTTGTGTATACGAATGAATATCACCTATGCACCGGACCGCAAGATGAATAAATTTCACAATATCTCAGAATGAGTGTACAATCCGACGTCATGTATAGCAAGCTTTAGTATTATTTCAAGATTTTAATTGAAGATTTCTGCCAAACTGTCACCATCTAGATTCATTCTCCTGCTCCGTTCTCGAATACAGGTCCAACGGCACATACCTCGAAGCTCTGTATAGTGCACTCCAGCCGAGTGATAAGCATCTCCCTCCTAATCCTGTAACCCTCGAACATCTCCATGAAGGTGGTCTCTAGCTGCTTCCAGTCTTTCTCTGCGATTGCCTTGTTGTACAGAGGCTTGCCTACTAGTTGTTCACCTGAGGAAAAAGTTGAAATCTTAATTTATTGATAAATATTATACGGTAATAGCACCATTGAAGCTTAAGCAATATTGAATTTATAATATGAATGAAATGCACCGACACCTGAGCGGTTTAACCAGACTGGATAAATCGAATTAACCCCAAGATTTGGATTAGCCCCTGGAGCCTCATGTTGCACGGGGCTACAGAGGCCATTACATATCAAACAGTAGACCGGGGGCGCGGTAATGGTAAGGAAGACGTGCCCTTAGGATATGGAAGGATTTGCGAGCCGTACCAGATATGCATCCTAGCATTGAAACTTATGACGTGAAAATAAGAAAAATAAATAATATTTCTCTTAGAAACTGGGCGTATCAAATGCCACGAAGCTGTAGATTACTCGTAGTAGCGCAAATTCTTTCGGAGCAAACACTTTTGAATAAGGGCTATTTTTTCTTACCCCTCTCACAAAGAAGCACAAACAAGAAAGGGTTATATTTTTATTTCTATTTTGTGTATTCTATATATTACTGCATCTATTTTCTGTGACTATTCATTTATTTACTAACTTTCTTCTGATCTTATAACTGATTGCCAGGGGCTGGCAATGCATAGGCAACTGAAGGAACACGGGTGGGTTTTAGTCAGTAAGAGTCTGACACGACCGCTCTGCCCAGAGCGGGAGAAGTTATATATAGGAGAAGTACAGTACAATTTTGCTTGAAAGTAAAGTAGTTCGTGGTGTCGCGTCTGGTCGCCCTTAAAACAAGTACGCGTTACGTCGCGTCTCGCCGCAGACTGCCTTATAGGCTGCAAGCAGGGTATGCCGTCGAGTTGATCGAGTTCGTCGCGTTCGCAGGACACCCCTAAACCTCGCAATAGGTTCTTTAGTACATTGACCTAATTATGAGTAATGCCAATATTGACCACAAACCAAAGGTATACCAAAAAAAAAAAAAATAAACCAAAAATTGTTCAAACTGTACCTTCTTTCTGTATGGTGTCCTTGAGCTTAGCCTCCAGCTTTGAGAACAGCATTTCTGGCGTGATGTTTGGAGGCGGCTTGTTGAACTTCAGGACTATTAGGATCTCTTTCAAGTCCTTAGCTGTAGGCGACTCTTGCTGTGGAAAGAATGAGTACAAATTAGATAATATTGAATTAGTATTTAATTTAGGTACTTAAAAACGCAATTGTTTATCAGATGCCATTGCAATGTAACTCTTATCTCATTGTTATTAGCTTAGTTTATAATTTAGTTTTTTTTTTTCAATAATTTTTATTGCTATCTATCATTCTTACAGAAATTCAGCAATATGTTTGATATTATTAACGGATTTGTACAGAAGCTGTCCAGTGACTGCCTCGTTTATTCTTAGCCTCTCAAATAAGGTCTTCAGGAATCTTTCTCTTTAATCTTCTAGTGACTGTTTGGGAGTTATCAGGTTTGGATGTTTTGTGATTCGCTCTTTGTACGCTTTTGTCCTTTCTGAATTATAAATAACTAGCTTTTGGCTTCGCCCTCGTGGCTGTCGGAATATGTCCCACGGGACCGTACTACCAGGATTACATACCTAATAACCGAGGAAAAGGTCAATGACTCTGTAGCGGTTACACCGCCACATACTAACTACGCATCAAAGACATGACGTCACACAAATCCTGCATCGCGCAATTAGAGTTTACCGCGCGAACGACATAGATAAGACTATCCGAAATCAACAGTAGGGCAGTCGGCCCGCCAGACACAACACCCGTCTGGTTGGAGGATCCTCCCTTTTCTATGGTGGATGAGTGAACTTTACACCCTGTTCCTCATGCCCCTAAATTGGTGACCCCGAGTATGAACGTCAACGCAGCCTTCGTGCAATTACTTCAGCGTGACGTCATCATCATCACTCCCGCAAGCGTTCGTGAGGCGAGTCACGCAGACAGCCAGCACCCTCGGCTTCAACGGGTATCCTGACCACCAGCATGCAGCGAACGCGCATTCCTGGTCATCACCCTCAGCCTCATCACCCCGACTCACTGGGGAATCAACGCAATCATCTCAATCAGCGCAATCACCGCTATCACCTCAATCACCTCAATCACCGCAATCACCTCAATCACCACAACCGCCGCAATCATCGCAGACAGTTCCGACTCACCGTGAACTGTGCGGCACCCGGTTCCGACTCACTGGAACCTTAGCTGGCACTATGAAGCATCGCAAGATACAAGACTCAGCCCACTATCGACCTCCGGTCTCCGGAGGGGAGTGATGTAGCGGTTACACCGCCACATACTAACTACGCATCAAAGACATGACGTCACACAAATCCTGCATCGCGCAATTAGAGTTTACCGCGCGAACGACATAGATAAGACTATCCGAAATCAACAGTAGGGCAGTCGGCCCGCCAGACACAACACCCGTCTGGTTGGAGGATCCTCCCTTTTCTATGGTGGATGAGTGAACTTTACACCCTGTTCCTCATGCCCCTAAAACTCCTACTGCTGCGCCCGCGTAGCCATCAACCATAACTATTTTGTTAAGCGTAATTTTGAATCTGTGATATCTTTTAAACTATTAATTTAAAGTGATATGATGTCAAGGCATATTTTAATCTAAATTAAATCAATCTGCCTAGCCTTTTCCCAACTATATTGGGGTCGGCTTCCAGTCTAACCGGATGCAGCTGAATACCAGTATTTAACATGGAGCGACTTTCTATACAACCTCCACAAACCAGTAACTGGTAGACTGGTCTTGTTCTTTTCGTGTGGTTAGTAAACTAACCTGGTGTCAGAGTTTTAAAGCCGCCCACGGGCCTCTGACTTGGCTTCACATGCCGTCGAGAAATATCTCTCAGGCATGCCGGTTTCCTCACGATGTTTTCCTTCACCGTTTTTTGAGCAAGTGATAATTATACAAATATCTACGCACATGAATCCGAAAACTCAGAGGTGCGTGCCTTGGGTTCGTGCCTTGGGTTAACTCGAGACCTATGACTTGTCAGTCTGATGGTCACACCACTAGGCTATCACTGCTCACGGTCAGACTGGTGGTCAGTAAAGATGGTCAGCCATCCACAGACCAACCCCTGCAAGCATAGCTTAACCTGGTGGATCCACCCATGAGGCAGTTATTACTTAGTCATGAGCTGCTCCAAAGCATAAGGATTGTGTTTTTAAATTTTTTGCTTGTTTAACGGCTAAGTTTTTCTTAACTTTGTTCCTTCCTATTATACTTTCAGCATTCCTGCGCAGAAGGTTGTTCCTGTTAGGTAGTAATCAAAAGAGATCTCAGTATTTTTGTTACTTTTCTGTTTTTCTTTAACACAAAATACACATTCAACAAATAGTGATTATTGGCAGGAAGATAGTATTTCAGTTAGTTTGAATTAGTAAAGTTGTAAACAAATAAGGAAGGAAAAAAATAACACAACACAGGGAAAATTTCAAGTAGAATGTTGTGCCATACCATAACAATCTCCATGCCGGCAACCTGCTTGTCTTTGGGACAGTCTACGTTCACCATCCTTGCTGCCATCAGCTCTGATATTAAATAGTCTAGCAGCAACAGGCGATCCTCTTTGGTTTGCAGACGAGAAGACATGTGACCTGAAAAATTGGAATAAGAGCTTTGAAAATTGGTCTGCCAAAAATGTATTTAAATTCGAATAATCGAAGGAAGATTCATTTAATTTATTGAAAACCTCAAGTAAAATAATTATTCATAAAATAACAACACAATAATTCATAAATTATTTTTCTCTATAAAAAGGCAACATTCACGCCGCCGCCGCCGGTAGCACACGTCCGCCGCGAAACCATAGCAGCGAAATTACAGTAGTTCAATTCAACTGACTCGCGTCATGTTTCGCTACTCGAATTCTAGTAGCGGAATATGACGCGAGTCTATCGTTTTCGATTTCGCAACAGAGGGGTGCTTCCGGGGTAAGCACTATTGATTACTTTTAGTTGATACCCACAATTTAGTTAAGTATACCACATGCTTAACTTAAAATATTCAAATGAACTAATAAGTTCTCTCCAAACCTGTAACCAACTTCTTATATGGACACTTCAACTCTTTCAGAAAGGAACTCAGCTCCAGTAGAAATGAGCTTGACTCTTCAGCATCAGTCATCAAATTAACAGTCTCCTCCAGATTGCACAGTCTTTTGATCTCTTCAGCCAAGATGTGGATGAGCTTAGTGAACTCCAGCGACTTGGCACCGCCGTCCATTGCCTTGGAGAAGGTAGCATCGTCAGAGAGGAGCCCATCATAGCTGAAATTAAGTTTATGTTGTTATTCTTAGTTTAATCTTATTTGAGCTAGATTGCGTATTTTATATTTGGATTTTGTGTAGAAAATATTTATTATTAATTTTTTTTATTACAATTTCACCCTCATAAATCTCGATTCCTAAAAAGTATCCATGTCCTAACCCATCATGGTCTACCCATTTGCCAAATTTCATACAAATCCTTTCATTTGTTATAGGGTCAAAGCTTAATATTTAAAAAACATAATATTTTCTCTTTATAGTAGTAGTTTAGCTAAAAGCTTTGTAATCATTAGACAATGAAATTACGCATTGTTATCTGGAAAATTTGATGATGCAGGAAATAATGTTGTGCAACTGTATTTGTTTTTTTTTTAACAAGTCTTTAGTATTTTAGCCAAATAGATGTTTCAATGTATTGATTTGAATAAGGATATAAAAGGAAGTAGTAACAGATATATTGTATATTTAATCATCTATCATATTTATGAAAATTTTGATGACAGCTTTTATAAAATTCTCTTAGCTTATTACAAATTAGATTATCTTACACAATTTTTTTTTAAATATTAGTAATTTCAACAGTCTTTATGGCTTGGCTTTATAAATCAAATTTTAATCCAATACCTACCTAAATCTTTACTTGTAATACTAATAATTAAGCACATATTGTTCTTGTATTGCACAACTTTTGGAGTACTGAGTTTGGGAGTGGTGGCCTATGCAAAGATAGAATAATTTTAGCCGAATAAATAAATAAATTAAGCAGGTAAAATATTACATTGAAATCTAAAGTTTAAATAACTTAGGCGTGTTTTTGGTCAGTGGGTCGTCTTAGGGGCGTAGTTATAAAATTATTGTGGGCTGTTGAGAAAAATTATTATTAATTATCCCAACAAAATAATTAGCAGTCAAAAATTATGAATATAATATAAGTAATAAGTTCTAAGTTATTAAATGTAGTCATGAGTAGTAATCTATTTGTAGCGTCTGATAAACGCTTCGCCAACGCAACAAGTTCAAAAAGCTAGCATATTGATTACTTTATAAGACCAAAGCCAGCCACGTTTTAACTAATTATAAACTCTTAAATACCGAGAACACCAAACATATTATACACACAGCAAATAATCAATAATTTGCAAATAATTGTTTCGAGAAATAATCATAACAATAAACATAATTCATTCTATAGGTCTAAAAGGGGACATTATAACCTAAAATTATAAATACTTTTCTTACCCCAAGTCATTTAATGAGTCCAGTATATCGTTTTCCATGTTTATGGAAGTTTACACAACATTCGTAGGATTAAATAGTATTATTGAATGAAAATAAACTCTGCCGGCAATAATTTCCAAGAAAATCTAATGTCAGAATGTCAGATTGCCGAAAATGTCGCTTTGGTAGAGATGTCTGTTCTATGCATTTCATGAACATAGTAATTTAATCGAGTTAATCAATTTTAATATTTTTTCATTAAATCACAATTAATACTGCTATGTTTAATTGTTACGTATAATTAACAAACGTTTTTTAACGGCTAATGATTGAAACAGGGATTTAAATAGAAAAGTTAAAATATTTACCTATATAAAACTGTTACATGAAGGATAAAATATTTTCTCATCTTTTACTCAAATAACAACAGCAGGTAAATTATGAAATTATGGAAATACAATGATGGTGATATTTCCATTCTTTATCTATAACTCGACTATAATATTATTTTCTTTAAGTACTTACTCCGTACTGTGAATAAGTACAACTCTACGTTTCTTAGCGCCATTTTTCAAACATGTACTTTGCACAGAAATAAAAGAAAGTTTCATTATTTTCTACACTAACACTAACTAAATTCTATGAATCGTTTCACTGCAGACTCACAGAGTTTTCGCCAACCTATTTAGAATCTTTTTCAGAATAGAAAGAAAACTACTGTCTGTGTTTATGGTAGATAATTTAACCTAATTATCAGGATCATCTGGATCACCAGTCCAGCACAAAATATTTGATTGGAAATGGAGACGATGAATGCAGAATGTGAGAAGGATAATATCGTCATCTGCATGGGTAGGTATTTATTAGTACCTAACTGCATTGTTGTTATGTCTACAACAAGGTACCACAATAAGATTAATTTGTTATTGTTTTTCCAATGCCATGAGAAATGATGTCATGTAACCGAGCACCATAAACCGGGGTTTACACTATGAAACTAGTGTCGTGATGTCGTGAAAGTTGAGACAGTAGCTTGAGAAAAATCTACTGTCTCAAGCTACTGTTTCAACACTATAGATAACAGTAAAAATGTTGGAATGGGCAGTTAGATAAATAGTTCGGCAGTTCGTAGGTTAAGGCGACGATACCCGACTTTTAATAATATTAAACTGAAGATCACGTCTAAACGAGTAGTGTTATTGATTTGGAAAAAATATATGTTAAATTAGAGCATTTTCTTTATAACTTAATATAAGCACTAAGCATCGTTTCGATTATGTTTATATTACGTAGTGAAATTATTTGTAAAGTTACGTCTAGGTAACGCGGATTAAAAACTGAGAATCAAAAATAGATTTTGGGTGGTTCTCAGTTTTTAATCCGCGTATTTTTCAAAAACCTTCACCATTTTAAAGTTAAATTATTGATCTTTTAGTACCTACATAAACGTGTTTTATTGTTAAACTTTTTGTTTTATGTATAATAAATAATGCGTCTAATTTGGGACAGCGCTCCTTGCTAAACGTACGACGACGTTCCCACTATTTGGCTTCTACAGTTATTCCCGATTCTACCGACAGTTTCAAGCACCTAGTTATCTAAGACGATGTTGGGTCTGAGATTTCAAGCTACTACCTACGTCTTTCCAGCGCACCTGTTTGTCATGCAAACGAACTATCTCACAATAATTAGAACCATAATCATAAGTGGTATATTCATTTTATTACTTATTTATGTAAAATAACCGGCTTAGATAGAGACCATAATGTTCAGCATTAAAACTGAATGCAGAGAAAAAATAAAGAGTATTTTTTTAAACTTTTTGACTAGTGTAGACTGAACTCTTACAGAGAATCTAGTAATTGTTTAAATTTGAAAATTAACTCTGTATTGTGTTTCAGGCTTTTTTAAATAAGGTTTAGAATAGGCATTTGTTCATGTATTTACTTATTGTATTTCTCCAACACACAAAATCTATCTAATTACGCAACACATTTTCGTAAACCATTACGACAAATTTGTTTCATTTTGACAGTTCAACCACATTCATTGCGTTATTTACGTTGTTGAGCAGATGTTTTTTCGAGGTTATGAAGTAACGGATTAGAAAGTTTCCAAACGATTCAAATTCCGATTGATGAAGTATTATATTATTATACGTAATTAGGGTACAGGTTAACACCAGGTAACCACAACATTACCTGCTAATAGCTCGAGCTTTAGTACTCGTACCTCGACGTCTTAGGCACGACTGAGCTCGCAGAAGCAGAACTGGCCCGACAACCAAGATGGCGTTTTCCCACCATTATACCTCCATCCCAAGCAATCCGCCGATGACTTTCAGTTGGTACGCCATGGGGTCTATTATATCCGAAGCGCGATTTGTTCCTGGTGCGTTGCTGGATCGAAAAGACCCGTTCGACTTCCATCTGAGCAGGACTTATAAAGGTAATGGTAATGATTAAAGCATGTTTCTATAAAGCAATATGTTGACATATAAACACTCAATAAAAGGCTGAAATCGTAGGTAGATGCCCTGAATGGTTTGTTTGTAAATAAAGGCAATATTGCCTGTCGGATATTTACGACCCGTTATCCGCAACTGGGGCTGCAGTCTCGACATTGATAGCGTCGTAAGTCGTAATGGCGTCCCTAGACGCGCGCGACGTGCTTCATAAGCACGGAATACTTTTGTGCTTACGGACTTCTGAACTGGGCTCCTGAACTGGATCCCCTGAACTGGACCCCTGAACTGGACTCCTGAACTGGACCCCTGAACTGGAATTCTGAACTGGACTCCTGAGCTGGACTTCTGAACTGGACCCCTGAACTGGATTTCTGAACTAGACTTCTGAACTGGACCCTTGAACTGGACTCCTGAACTGGACCCCTGAACTGGACTTCTGAACTGGTCTCCTGAACTGGACTCCTGAACTGGGCTCCTGAACTGGTTGAGCTCCTGAACTGACCTCCTGAACTGGGCTCCTGAACTGGACCCCTGAACTGGACTTCTGAACTGGACTCCTGAACTGGACTCCTGAACGAGACTCCTAAACCTTAGTGTTTAGCGTAATTTATGGTAACATCCTGAACAATTGCGTTTTCTTTACCCATGATTAAGTTATGAACTGTTTCAATTGTAGCAATTCCAAAACACTAACCGTCTCATTCATATTCATAGGGAGACCGAATATATCTGTCTCGCACCAGCGCATGATATAATCAACCCGATACCGCACCGAACGTGTTAAACTTACTATATAATATGCGACACCTAAATGAATGCCTGTATGAAAGCGCGTTGTTGGATTTTAAACTTTCGGCGCTCAACCGAGCGTTGAAAATCGCGCTTCAAATTTATTTGTCGCCTAGTGTTACTGAAAATGGGCATTAAAACTCAAGATACTACTCGTGTTAGGTAACTCGAGACAAGGGCCCTCATTATCACTGTAAAATTGTCTTTTAAAGAACGTAGAGGTATCTATTTATACTAATAAAAAAGCTAAAAAGTTTTTTTTTTTTGTTTGTCTGTTTGAAGCTTTGAAAGCGTAAATCTCGGGAACTTCCAGTCGGATTTGAAAAATTGTTTTTACATTTGATAGACTAATTCTTGAGCAAGGTAATAGGCTATTTAACATCACGCTTCGGAGCCGAGAAAAGAGACAACAAGTCTGAAAGAACGCTAAACGAAAACGAAGTAGGTAATAGCGCGGGCGGGCGATGCGATGCGACGCGGTGGGACAGGAGAACAAGAAAGTTCACGCGGAGGACGTCGCGGGCTGAAGCTAGTTAGATAATAAAATGCAGAATAATATTATTAATATAAAATAATTTCTTTCAGTGTTATCTAGACCGTGTAGTAGAAACTAATTTGCACATAACATCTTACTCACTTTCATCACTAATTTATTTCAAAACAAAATTCTGAAACGCGTTGCGTAGGTAGTTGCCAGATTAAGCCCATAGAAAAAAAAATATCATGAAAAAAAAAAAATTACGATGAAAACGTGCGCGTAAAGTTTTCATGTATGTACAGACCTTTGGCCGTATAGTATGAAAAAGCTACTGGTTAGATTTAATCAAAATAAAATTATTTGAACTACCTACCTATTAAATAAATTATCTATTCAGAAATTCGAATACAACCACAGATTGGTCACTCACTCCGCAAAATCACTCGCCGCGGAACGTGGCGGTCTCGCAGCGAGAGCGTGGCGAGCGCGCTGAGGCGTCGCCGCGCCGTGTCGGCCCGCCAAACTATTGCAGAACGCCTCGTCGCGGAAACGCGGCGATTCCGTTACTAGACGTGACGATACGCTGGCGGAATAATCGCTCGTTCATGGAGTGTCGGGTAATCGACGTAGAAGCGCGGATCCGTCGCGATTCTTTCACTCGTGGAGGCGGCCCCTTAGTTACGCCCATTGAATTCGATAAGTCGAGCGCCGCGTACCTACTTGTAGCTTCATACATAAAATGCGGAGTGACCCATCTGTTTTCATCTGTGATGCAACTGTACCAAGATCCTAGACAGTCAAAACACAGCGAGCGGGCTGTCTAAACGCAGGCGTCCCGCCAAACTACAAAGCCTCACCGCGGAATCTCGGCGATTCCGTTACGAGTCGTCGCGAATACGCGCCGATTCCGTTACGAGTCGCGACGATACGCTGGCGGAATAATCGCTCGTTCGTGGAGATTACCCGACGTAGAAGCGCGGATCTGTCGCGATTCTCTCGCTCATGAAGGCGGCCCCTTACTCTATTGTGATTACTTTGTGACCAATAAATGACAGCGCATTGTATTCAATAGCTGAGCGGGCCATTGAAGGTGTGTATACACCGCATTACCTTCTAACCAGTATGAAGGGAACGTAACCAAACGCAGCATAGGTTACGTATTCATAAATTGTTTTTGTTGGTGCATCTGCGCCTCGTTTGCATTGCTAATGCACTCGTCTGCTTGTATTGATTGTGAGAACATTTTTCTTATTGTTGTTTTTATAATAATTTTAATCTGAGAATGGAATATAAATTGTGCATCATTTTATCTACTTAATTATGTTGATTGCAAGAACATTTCTGTGTTGACGGCTGCAGTTGCCTCTGCATGCCGTTGGCAACGTGTTGCTGGTGTATACGACCACTTTAAATGGTTGTTTGCACTTGTAATTTGAGAATAGAATATTTAAATATCATTGTACAGACGGCAGCAGTTCAACCTACCCGAAACTGTCAAATTTTCCTAATCAACTTTGAACCGTATGCTTTAGTATTAAAGTTGAAAACACAGACAGATGACAGATGGTAGTAGGTTGACGTGCTGACGTCTGTACCTGTGTTATACCTACCTAAGAATAGCCGAAGGAAATTATTGTATATACGGGCTGAATTTTTAGTCACCGTCCAAATTTTGATATATTAATCTATGGCGAAAATCATTGAATACGTGTTTTTTCTTTTAGTATCACTCAATACAAAAATATTGAGATATCACATCACAAAGTTATTATTACCACGCAGAGCGGGATAATTCTTTCGAGAAAATTATTTAATATGAAAATTTTACGTATCGATTTTTTTTTCAAAAATGGAGTTAGTGAATCATACCTAATGCCTAGAAAAAAATTGGACGGTGACTAAAGACTAATGAAGCCCGTGATAGTCAAAACTCAACCGATCTTTAGTTATGGTTCGGAATTGTCTTTTGCAGTTGTAATAATTTCGTAATCATAGAAACCGGTAATTTTGAATGTTTTAGTAATAAATTAGTAGGTAGGTATGTCTTGTGTCAAGGCAGGTTAGAGTGAGTTACGATTCGATGTATTATTTATATTAATATGATATTTATTATACTAACACCTGTGGCTTGTTTATTAGAAATGAATAAGAATGAAATTACTTATAATTACGCTCGTGGCTAAGTAAAGGCTAGTGCAGACCAGCGCGACGCGACGATGGCGCGACGCGACGATGGCGCGACGCGACTCGAACAATACAATTGCTAAGAAAACTTCACGGTATATTGTATAACAATAACCGGTGTCGCGTCGCGCTAGTCTGCACGAAGCTTAATAACAGCAGCACGGGACGATCGTAGGCGGACTTATGCTTGCCGCCTTCGGTCGGTTCGTGGATGGGTGACCAGACCAATTACATAACGAGATCCCTCCGTGTCGATGGTCCCGGCTGTCATTCGTGGATCTTTGACAGTCGTTACGGGTCGTCAGATGCCCAAAAGTTTAACATCCAGTATTACCAAGGGGTATCGTATTACCCAGTAACTGGGTTGTGGAGGCCAGATAGGCAGTCGCTCCATGTAAATTACTGGTATTCAGCTGCATCCGGTTAGACTGGAAGCTGACCACATGGGAAAAGCCTAGGCAGATGATGACTGGGCCGATTTACGTGATTCTTTTTTAGGGTTCCGTACCTAAAGGGTCAAACGGGACCCTATTACTAAGACTCCGCTGTCCGTCTGTCTGTCCGTCTGTCACCAGGCTGTATCTCATGAACCGTGATAGTTAGACAGTTGAAATTTTCACAGATGATGTATTTCTGTTGCCGCTATAACAACAAATACTAAAAACAGAATAAAATTAATATTTAAGGGGGCTCCCATACAACAGACATGACTTTTTGAAGTTTTTATAGATATATACGTACGGAACCCTTCGTGCGCGATTCCGACTAGCACTTTACGACTCCTGCGCGGCAGGGTTGGATTATGTACTATAATTATAGTATTTATACTATAATTTCGGCCTTTGTACTATATACTATCCACATCTAAGGATAGTACGCTAAAATACTATAATTTAAAGTTTGCTCCCCAAGGCTTAGTTTTACGTCATATGAATATTTCGACCGTCCGTGTATCCAAATTCTGATGTTGCCATGTTTTGATTGGCAAAAATGGCATAATTAATTTGACAGATGATAGGCTAAAAATAAAGAAATATCAAAATTTGTCCTAGATTGTTTAGTACTTCCACATGCAAATGCCGACTGCGAACGAATATTCAGTAAAGTGAACCTTACCAAGACTAAAATACGAAACAAACTGGCAACACAATCCATAATAAATTAAAAATAATGAAAGTGTACTATAATTTTTTTATAAATACTATTCTTTTAATTTTTTTTGTGCTATCTTTTTCAACGTACCTAAATCCAACCCTGCTGCGCGGTGTTTCCATATCAATTTTGCTTGTGTAGTTTTATTGTTAACTTCATATAGTAAGTAGTGAATATACCTATTATTTTCTCTTCACAGTAGGTAGCACCTGTTACACTTACTTTAAAAACTTGATGATACCAGAACCTGATCCCTATAAAAAGGTGATTATGTAGCTACATCTCGGATCACAACAAACTACACGCATGCATTGAATATAATATATAAAACACGTACACTCAAATACACACGCATATACAGATAGTGTAGTATTTGTGTGTGTGTGCGTAAGTGAGGTGTGTCAGAATGTGTGTGATACCTGCGCGCTGCGCTTACGTTCGCTCGCTTCTCACAGGTGTGTATGTGCGTTAGTGCGGCGGGTCCATGTGGTATTTTTCATGGTCGATTTTGTATGTTTTTAGATGGGTGCTTTATAATAATATAGTTTGTAACGAATATAGGGTCAGTGCGCCGGTTTCGCGACCACCTCCGGTAACCGACCACTTGTCTGACTAGGTTGCTTTAATTAACGATAATAACCTTTCTTTAGGACATAACAATAAATAGTATGTCTTAAATATTATTTGAATAGTTACATAATAAGAATTTACTAAATTTTATACGAACCGCTTGACCCAAAATAAAGAAAAATTACGCTAAATTCTCGTGTTGATTAAGTGGTGTGTGAATGTGCTGCGCAAGAGCAAAAAATTAGCAAGGCGCGCGGCGTTCCAAGCTAAGTTTTGCTACTTATTTTAAGTTTTTTACTCAAATTAGAAACGTGGGTACTTCAATTATGTATTGATTTCAATTATTTAATTGCATTTAAGTCAATTTTTACCATATATTAAACTAAAACCCAGTGGTCGGTTACTGAAATGCATATTTTAATAATACGTTAGAAAGCGACCAGGTGGTCGTATTCTGACTCACACAGTTTTATTTTGTTTTGCTTATTATGTTCTCAATGTTTTATTTATGGTTACACTATTTAAGGGTTTGGTGTTATAAAAGCCTAAACTTGCAATTCTTCAGTAAACGACCATGTTTTTTTGATAAAACTTATTTAATTTATCCACAAATATTGGTCCTAAAAGGTGGTCGCTATGTGATACAGTTAGAAAAGTACGATACTGGTTTGCGACCACCAAGATTTAGTACGAAAAGAACGATGGCCGCAAACTAAAGTTTAGCTTAAGTATGTTCAATATTCGAGCACATGTGATTATTTGATTTAGTTTATGTAGTTTTTTTCAAGATGAAGCCTTCGGAAGCAAGTCCCTAAAAGGAAGAAAAAGACTTGGCGCATTGGTAAACAGTTTCAGGGATATCACATCCCCCTGTCTCGCTCCTCTGAGCAGTTGGATGGGGCTCGTTTTCTCATCCTGGTTCTGAACAGTCATTGTGGCAGTGTCATACGAGCATCTCAACACTTCGATATGTCAATTCAACATCGTTGCAGAGAGGCCAGAACTGCCCATATTTCGATGGAGTCGAATGCTTTATACGATAAAGCAGTCCACAAATGCCAAACACAGTAGCTGATTATACTCCTCGATCTTAGCAGTACTTTCTCAGTACAATTTGCCGAACAGTATGGATGTGATCTACGGAACTAAAGCCTTTTCGAAATCCGGCTTGTTCTGGTGGCTGGTTCGTCAAGTCTCCTGGTGAGAGGGTTCGTGATGATTCTCGAGAACAGCTTGTATTCGTGGCTCAGAAGTGAGATGGGTCTATAGTTCTTTAGCAAGGTTTTGTCACCTTTTTTGAAGAACAGAACCATCGCACCGCTGCTCCACGCCTCGGGCGTTATACTCTCATGGATGACGGAGTTAAAGAGACTCTCTAGCTCTCATGACTGGAACTCCGCCCGCTTGCCCGTTGCCAAGTGCGGATTCCCAATTAAGAAGCAGAAGCTTCTGAATATTGTAAAAAAAAAATTTGTCATTAACCATGTATCATAGAATCCCTTCAAAGAAGATCGTCCAGGACAAATTGGTGTGGAACAGGACAAAGTGACTTCTCTATGCCCTAAAACTTGATAAATTTTTAGCTCCAAGGGGATATCGAAATTTGTACCAGGTTAAATCGCGCAACGAAAAAGATTTATTTTATTTTATTAATTTAATAAAAAAAGTTAAATCCGATGATTAAATACTATTTTTGTTGATGATTATTAGATGTTTGATCTAAAGTGAAAAATAAATAATATTTTTTATCCATAAAAGTGGTTTTAATACTTTATTTTTATGTTTTTTAACAGTGGTCGTAATCTAGCGTACTAGTGGTCGCCAACCGAAATAAGTGGTCGTTAACTAGCATTTCGGCTATTTTTGCACTTTTTCCATATTTTTTCATAATTTATGAATGGAAGCGTGATATTTTATATTTAATTTCACAACTAGACTATATTTAGAACCAATTTACATTTTCGGCAACTACTTTGCGTGTAAATGGCGTATATTTTGATTCGTCCAAAGTTAGGAACTCAACTAACTGGTCGCTAACCGGCGCAATCACCTTGTAGTATATTCGTAATTATATAGTTGTATAGTTTTGAACTGAGCGCTGTATGTAGGTACTATTATGAAATTCTATGATCACATTTTTATTTGTTTATCTACCTATTGTTAGGCAAGGTTAACCAGATATTAGGTACTTAGGTATACAAATTTACTGAAAAATATTTATATGTATATAAACTTGCTCAATCGCCGATTTTTTTTTTGGCCTATAAACGAGCCCAAATGCCCAATTTAAGTTATCAAACTAGTAAACTTAAACTTAATGTGTACCCGCTGTTCTAACGTACACCCACCGGCTGTCAAAACACGTTCTCCACACACGCTCTCTGTCCCACAATCACAGCCTTTTCACAACCTAAACGACCGATCTACTACGAAAGAGAACGAACGGCCACAGTCGACCGCGCAGGCTGACGCGGCGCACGTCTTTGCCACAGCGCCAAAAAAAGTTTTACAACGCATTCCGAATTCGAAAAATTCAAATTTTAGGAATGTGATCGGTGTCCGTCGTCGAACCATCTATGTGCCATATACAGTGATGTTAATTTGTGTGGATTAAAAATGGGTGTTTTATTAAATTTGGTTTTATTTGTGACCGTTTTGGTGCCTAGTGTTTTTGGCCAAGAGGCTGCGTGCTATGGAGCTGGCAGCGTCGCTGGCGCAGCCATCGGTGCTTTTGTTGCTGCTCTTATTTTGGTAGCAGCTGCTTACTACTTGAGGAAACTGTATTGGAAATCGCGGAAAGGTACGTGAGTTATTCCAAGTTTTTACTCGCGAAACGCTTACAGCGTAAAACGATGAGTCTGCGGCCCACGTATTTCAAACTTGGAATTGTATAGAAAGATCTTTGCATTTTTATCATGCCGTGGGTATTTAGAAAAAAAAAGAAGTTTATTAATTTATGGTCAAGATGGCGAATAGGTACAAACCTAATTATTGAACTTGCAAAAATAAACGAAATTGTAATCGCAAATCCGTTTATACAGTAAAGTTCTCAAGTTACTGTTAAACGTTCATTGAATATGTATGACTGAGTTTAATGCTTAACGTGACTTAATTGCGAAATATTCCGACAAGAAGCTGGTTACATACAAACAGGTTTGGAATATATACCTTTTATGGGCACATAGCTACTAAATGTTATTCGAAAAGACAGGTTTTTAAGTGTCATATTTTTATAATGATTAACAGTCGAATAGGCTTCAATTATTATTGTGACAAGTGTAATCCCTGTAATCGACCATGAGAACAGGTTTTAAATTGGTCAAGAGGTATTTGCCAGTTGGCCCAAAATGTGAATGGTTTGTGCGTGAAGTTTGGTTGAAATATGGCTAAGAATTTTGGAATGACCGGACAAACAAGTCCTAATACCTACATACTTACCTGCTTAAGGGTGAGTTTCACCAATAATGAAAATGAACGCGATCAGCACATCGATCTAGAGCTGTCAGTGTCATTATTCCACAGTAAAAACATAATAATGACATTGACAGCTCTAGATCGATGTGCTGATCGCGTTCATTTTTAAACTTGAATACGGTTTTTAAACGTGGTGATTGCGTTCAGTTTCATTGGTGAATTTCCCCCTAAGTTACCTACTAAAAACAAGCAGCAATCAATTGGATTGGCTCTTGTGATACAGGAACTCCTTGTACAAGAGCCTGGGCTACACCGATGTGTGTGTCTTGAAGTGAAAAAAAAAAACAATATGGTTGGTAGATATATATAAATAAGTTAATAAACTCGTGATTCTCACCATCCACGTATGTAGGTAATAGGTAGGTCTCGCTAGACCTCAAAGGTCAAATGAATAGCTAATGCACCTGAAACAAATCATAAGATCAAATAAATTATTATTTTATTCTAAGTAGGTAATTATTTTTTCTACCTTCCTGCAAAGCTCTTTTTTTTTATTAGGATACCGACATGTTGCGTTGTCATATCTTAATAAATTGCAAAATCCAAGCGATTCCAAGTAACCTAAAAAAATATATTAAGAGTTAAGCAAAGTATATTTCTCTATAGACATTATGAAAAAACTTCTCAACTTTGAGGTAGGTAACTATTCTAAGAATTCCGCGGTTTTGATGATCTTTACGATGTCAAATAAAAGTTCCACGAAAAATATTACAGAAACTCAACAGATAGACGATGAAAACGACAATATACTTAAATGTCTGTAATTTTATGGTGTACAATAAAGAGTATTCTATCTCTCTATCAAAACACCAAGAGACAATATCCATAAGAGAACAGTAGAATACGACGACTTTTATCCCAAAGATGAAATTCATGCTCAATTTCTATGAGAAATTATTCTCTAGAACCTTAGACCAAAAAAACATATATATTTTACAAAATAAATGTAAATAGCAATTTGCTAAAAGTATAAACTTTCGCCGCTGGCAAAGGAAACTAATTAGCACCAACAATAGCCATTATCGATGCGCATAGAACCTCTATAAAACGTCTACGTAGTCTATGGATGCACGGCGCATATCACATGTCAGCGAAGTAAGCACTTTCACGATTTTCACATGTTAACGACAGCGCCGCACATCAATCATTAATCGTGCAGCGATTTAAGCGCTGATCGTCGGATGTTTTTAGTTTTTACCCATGTGTTATTTATTATTATGAAGTTTTTTGTGGGAAAACCTACAATTGAGGAAAAAACGCTCTTTCAAAATGGTATTTCTTGATGAAAATAGATATTATCCTGTCTTCGTCTTTCGAGATTTAAATATTCACCGGTAGTAGTCCCGCTACGCTTCGACTCACTCGCACATAGTTTAGCGCCATAAGAAAGAAAGAGATAGCACTATTTCCACAGGCGCCCGATCACACCACTACACCATCCGTCATTCGTTTCCGTGCGCGCGCGGCTACCGCACATAGTGATAAAAGTTTTTTCGTTTTTCGGATTTTCTTAGTGTTAAGCAGTTTTAAAAAACTTAAAAAATGCCAAAAAGGAAGCATGAAGAAACTAAAGAAGATAAATGGCGAAAGAAATTAAAGAAATATGAACAAAAATTGTCTAAGAAAAGACGTCGTCATAGGCGTGTGTCAATTGAAGGTATGTACCTACTACCTACATAATTTTAGTGGTGATTGTTATGGTACAAAATACAAGGCCTAAATTTATAATTCTTTGTCCAATGGTACCTTAGATCTAACACGAGATGTTAGACGGTACATCAAACTTTCGAGTCAATACGAGATATTGACCTATTGTTTTCTTTTTTTTTTTGAGTCAATACGAGATATTGACCTGTTGTATTTTACTAGAGTTAATACGAGATATTAACCAAAAAATATCGTTCCAGAATATCTGGAATCGGACAGCGGTGCGTCTAGGCCTTCGTCTCCTGACCGCTCACCTACGCCGACGGCTGCGGCGACGGATGGCGTACCCGCTGACTCAGCGAGGCCAGTGGATGAGCCGGGCACCTCTGCCCGCTCTGCGTCAGCCGTGCAGCCCGAGCTTTCTACAACGGGAGGAAGTGCATCACAGCCAGCTGATCCCCAGGGTATTACAGCCCCGGCTGATGACGCTAATACGAATGGCGATAATGTTCCTCCTATCGCAGATCCCGAGCTCTTAAGGGCTCTAGGGGATTTCGAAGCTGAAACCGCCGATTGGGGTCCAGATATTGTAGCTGATTTATCGAAGCGATGGGACCCCATCCTTAAAGATGGCCTTAAAAAAGAAACACGAGAGGAACTAATAAAAAAATACCTACTTCCAAAAAACTGTCCCTTAATTAGAGCTCCAGTGCTTAATCCTGAAATAGCTGCAATACTAAATGAGTCCGCAAAAAATCGTGATGTAAGAATTCAGAAGAAGCAATCGCATATGGGATGCGTCCTGGCTATCTTAGGAAGGACGATGTCAGGTATATTGACCAAATCCAGTGACATTACCGACATCCTTCGTCTTCTTACAGACGCGACTAAGCTGTTGTCGGATTCTCATTACTTGGAGACTGAGACTAGAAGATCTCTTGTCATTCCAATGGTTGACAAGACCTTTTTAGAGCCTTTTAAGGATAGAAAAAGAGACAGTCTTCTTTTTGGAGAGCAATTAGGAGAATTTATTAAATCTTCGCGTGGAATACAGAAGACAGGCAAGCTGATCCAGTCTCCAGCTCAAACGAGCACTTTAAACTACAAAGGCCCGCCGTCACGCCAGCCTTATCACCGCTCCGTTCGTGGGCAGTCGAGACGCGGCGGCGGGACCAGACCAGGATCGAACTACCGCCGCCGCGGGACAATGCAGACGCCGGCGATGACCCGTGCTCCACGGGCATCGTCCCCTCACCAGCATCCTGCATCACGCCACAAGCTAGCGAGAGCGGCCCCCACAACGAGCGCGAAGCAGTAACTTCTCAGGTATACCCTCATGCTGGTCGATTAAGGTATTTTATTGAAGCTTGGAAAAAGATTACTGATGACAAAACGATCCTTGAGACCATTTCTGGTTATAGGATTCCTTTTCTGAAGCATCCTGTACAACATGCGGGTATGATTCCAAAATCATCTTTCTCAAAAGACGACAGGTTTCATATTAAACAAGAATTGAATCGTTTGTTGCAAGCAAATGTCATACGTAAATGTAATCCTATCCGCGATCATTTTGTATCTAGTATTTTTATAATTCCTAAAGGTAATGGTGAAAAGCGTTTAATTCTAAATTTAAAGAAATTAAATAAGTTTGTCGCAGTTAATCATTTTAAGATGGAAGATGTTAGGACAGCTGTCAAATTAATGACACTTAGCTGCTTTATGGTAAACTTGGACTTGAAAGAAGCATACTTTTTGATACCTATCCACAAAGATCATGTAAAGTTTTTGAGATTTTATTTTGATAATATTCTATACGAATTTTTGGTTTTACCTTTTGGATTAAGCTCAGCTCCTCATGCTTTTACAAAACTTATGAAACCAGTTTCTACCTTTTTGCGATCTCGAGGTTTTAAATCAGTGTTCTACTTAGATGACAGTTGTTATTTCGGAAATAATTATGAAGAATGCTTAAATAACATTAATGAAAGCATTAAGTGCCTAGTGAACTTAGGATTTATAATAAACTATGAGAAGAGTTCACTGGTACCAAGCCAACGTTGTCAGTTTTTAGGTTTTATTTTAAACTCTATAGACATGACCCTAGAACTCCCAATAAAGAAAAGACGCGACATCTTGTCACGTACCGAAAATATGCTAGAAACGACAAAAATCACTATTCGTGCTTTTGCTCGCTACCTAGGTACCCTGACAGCTGCTTGCCCGGCCGTCGCGTACGGGTGGCTGTATACAAAATCTTTAGAGCGGGCCAAATATCTAGCCTTATTGGATAATGACGATTATGACAAGATAATGACTGTTTCCAAAAGTTTACGCGTTGATTTGACTTGGTGGAAATCTTCAATTTTAGACACGAATAACCCCATCAGACCAATGTCGTTTGCATTAGAGATCTTTAGTGACGCATCTAGTATCGGCTGGGGTGCAGCCTCTGGAGGAGAAAGTATAGGCGGTTCGTGGACGGAAGACGAGCGTTCTCGTCATATTAACTATTTGGAACTACTTGCAGCCTATTTTGGTCTTAAATCTTTCGCGAACAAGGTCACTAATTGTCACATACTCCTACGCATTGACAATACTACGGCGATCGCTTACATAAATAGAATGGGTGGAGTGCAATACCCACATCTCAATGAAATTGCCCGTAGAATATGGACGTGGTGTGAAGAACGGCAGATATTCCTTTTTGCTTCCTACATAGCGTCATCCCAGAATATTGAAGCAGACACAGAGTCAAGAAACATAGATATTGAATGGGAATTGCACTCTACAGCATTTGATACTATTGTTTCAAAATTTGGTGAACCTGAGATGGACATTTTTGCATCGAGAACGAATGCTAAATGTAAAAAATATATATCATGGAAGCGCGATCCCTATGCTTACAACGTGGACGCTTTTACTATTAAATGGGATATGTTCTTTTATGCGTTTCCACCATTTTCACTAATTTTAAAGGTTCTGCAAAAGATAGTTATTGATGAAGCAACTGGGATAATTGTAGTGCCTCATTGGCCATCTCAAGCATGGTTCCCAGTATTCAGATCTCTTGCTGTAAGTGAAATATTAATATTTACTCCGGATAAATTTCTGTTATCATCTCATTTCAGGGAAATTCATCCTCTGCATCGCCACCTTTCCCTGGCGGCGACTATATTATCCGGGAAGCCTTCGCGCGACTTCAGGTCCCTCAATCAGCACTGACCTTAATGACGTCATCTATTTCTGTAAGCACGAAATCGCAATATACTTCTAGCTTTAAACAGTGGTGGTTATACTGTCACGATAAGGGATTAGATCCGTTTCAAATTGGAGTACATGATTTTCTGGATTTTTTGTCTCAATGTTTCACAAATGGTTCCACGTATGGAACATTAAACAATCACCGTTCGGCTTTATCACTTATTTCCGGAAATAATGTGGGTCAAGACGAACGGGTCAAAAGATTCTTTAGGGGAGTATTTAAGTTGAAGCCTTCCTTCCCTAAGTATAATTGTACATGGAACCCCAATATCGTCCTTAATTATTTTAGTGACTTATACCCCAGCGACAATTTAAGTTTGGAGCAGTTGAGCAAAAAATTGGTTGTATTATTGGCTTTGTCAACAGGCCAAAGATGTCAGACGCTCTCATTGATTAGGTTGCCCAATATTATGATTAATCAAGACAAAATTTTAATTACTATTACTGATTTAATTAAGACATCTAGTATAGGTAAATCCCAACCAATTCTTAACCTTCCTTTTTTCCGACAGCGTCCTGCAATCTGTCCTGCAGAGACTTTAATAGCTTACATGAATGTTACATCCACCAAAAGAAGTACTGTAGATAATAAATTAATTCTAACTTTTAAGAAAACCTCATCACGCCGCCTCTTCTCAAACTATCGGACGATGGATAAAGCAGGGTTTGGCTGCTAGTGGGATCAACACTGAAATATTCAGTGCCCATAGCACTCGGCATGCATCATCGTCTACTGCACATCAATCAAGAATCAGTGTTGATGTCATTAGGAGGACCGCTGGGTGGTCAGATCAATCTGCTACCTTTGCTAATTTTTATAATCGGCCAATCGCTCAAACAAATTGTGAATTTGCAAACGCTGTTCTTAATAATCAGTAAGGAAGTTTTGTTTATTTCTTTAGTTATACCTAATCATTAAGTTATCTTTTCTGTGTTTATTAATTGAAATAAGAATACATTTATTATTTACTTATGGATTTCATTTTTCAATTTAGTCCTACCTATAACATTGCAAATGTCTATCTCTAAACATCTACAGGTGAATATTTAAATCTCGAAAGACGAAGACAGGATAATTTAATAATCAAACGAACTTACCTGAAGTGAAGTTCGATTTTAATTATCCTGTCTTCGTCGAAGAGATTTAAGGTCCCTCCCTACCCTGACATTCAGGTGAACCTTCCATTTCCCTAAACAATGTTATAGTTCGTCCAGAAGACCGGTACTCTGAAATGAATGACGGATGGTGTAGTGGTGTGATCGGGCGCCTGTGGAAATAGTGCTATCTCTTTCTTTCTTATGGCGCTAAACTATGTGCGAGTGAGTCGAAGCGTAGCGGGACTACTACCGGTGAATATTTAAATCTCTTCGACGAAGACTGGATAATTAAAATCGAACTTCACTTCAGGTAAGTTCGTTTGATTATTAAAAAATACAGACAAACTCCTAGTGTTTCGGAGGTATAAAAAGAGTATTAATTAAAACTATTTCCCCTTGGTTACGGAGGTACAAAATGCTTAATGAGGCAGAATCATAAGGCAGAAATCTGGTGTCTCTTAGATCAAGGCTAGGGCAAAGGTCAGGTTGCTATCGTTCTAGGTAGTACTTATAGTAACCAGAAACTTGTACTTATGGAAAGCTAACACCACACAATATTAAGAAAGTTCGTAGGTACAATTTTTTTTCAAGACCATTTTTTTTTAGTACAGGCTTTTTTCGGACTATTAGGTTAGGAGTGTTAAAACTATTTCCCCCCCCATCCTGCTTCTCAAGAAACTACTTACTTAAATACCTTCTTTTGTCTTATTATGTGAGCTGAATCCCAAATGCGCCGATATTTTTGTGAAACAGCCAGTCTGGCATCCATGGCCATGTCCTTTCAAAACCAAATTCATTCATAGATTTTAAGCCGAGTAAAACCTTTTCGAAGGTGTCTATTGTTTTACAATATTTCTTTAGTGAAGGATCGATCAGGCTGTGGGGGAAATTAAAATAAATACCATACAGTTTTGGGTTCAGAGGAAGAAACGAGAACTATAAAAGGAGGAGGAGGAAGTATAAAAGTAGACATGGCTAGAAAGGGTGAGAAAGATGCTGAGATGATAACTGACAGAGATGTACTTATAGAAGAAAAAGACTTGCTGCGAAGAAGCCACACAAATTAAGATTGAGATAAGGACAGGAAATCGGAAATCCTCGTCCCCTGTCAACATCGTTCGATGACGACACTGCTACCTTACTACTTATCCAGACTCAAGAAGATTGGTCTCATCAGTTTCATACCTTTGTATAGTTTGTATCTTCTATCTACAATTATTGTTGATTGAAGGTCTGACTGACCACAAGAATCTGAGTCAAATCACAGACGTCACTTTAACCGCAATTGCTAAGGAACAACGTCATCAATATAAACAACACACACCTGCGTTTTGTAGATTTATTAGTAAAGATGATTTAAATATTAGATTAGATGCCTTCGAATTCTCCTTAACCTTTTGCATTTGGATCTATTCAAACTTTGTAATTTAAACTCAACATTTGCAAGCGTTTGAGCTGTTCTTTAACCGTATTAGGAGCTGGAGTCTTTTCCTGGAAACTACTTATTCCCTCGAATTGTGATACCAATGTTCAGAGACCAACCTAAACATGAATAATCTCTCTAGTGCCACAACCTACCGATAAGTTTACCCTAAGTAATAGATCCTTTTCCTCATCACTTTATTTGGTGACAGAGAAAACATCTTCGACCACTTTTAGCGTTATCTCAGGCTTATTCCCAAATCCACTTTCAGAATCAATCTTCACCATATCGCATGATCTTGGATGGATCCTAAGCAGCTGCGCCTAAGTACTAACCCTTGTCTGCCTGATGGCTGTGTTGATTCTCGCACAACAATTGTTGTGTGCACAACCTAATTAAGATTTCTACTCATTCTAAACTTGTAGACACTTAAGACTTTCTGATAACACGCTAGTGACTACAGAAGCCCTCTGGTGACCTACTAAGCTAAATGTTCCCCGCCATACTCGGTCACTTGGCTATACACGCAACACGCATTCAAGCGGAGTATCTTCGGCTTCCAATCTATAACTGTATACAATTTATCGACTTCTTATATTCTTTTTATTGGAAATTGTGGTAAATATTGTCGTAGCTTGTTCATCTGGGAGCTACGACTAGAATCAATTCTATTGTAAATTTTGACGTTCAAAAGTGCCTTTTATGTTCCTAATTGTTTTTTTTTTTTTTATATAGAATATCAAAGAACGTATTTAAAACAGCTCATTAGTCCTGGTGAATCGAAAAACATTCCAAAAGGTTGGGCAAACAATCGTAGACCTTTTCTATCCTGACGACGATTAAAAATGTTTTTGGGAATCCCTGGTAGGGCCAGAATTATTTTCGAGCATCAGACATAACACTTTGACGAACTCTATCAATGAATGGAAATCCTCAGCAATGTGGTTTAGATTTTTGCCATACGCCAAGAAAAAGTGCTCCCGAAATCAAGTCTCATAATCTAAATGTAGGCTGGCTATCAACGAACGTTATGACTCTAAGTACATGTAAACATTCACGCTCGAGTGGGGATTAAATTCTACCGGCCACGTAAAGGAAAAAGCCTTAACAATACAATGCGTAGGCTGCCTAGTACTTGTTAGCCATTACTTACAAAACTGTGCTATTAAACTCAAGGGTATGCCGTACGTCGCTTATGGTCGTCCGCTAAGTGATTGTTCTCTGTCTTGTCCGCATCATTAAGGTAGTCATAACTTTATAATAATGGCAAACTGTGATGATGACATCTAACATCGTCCATCATCTTCAAACTCAAAGCATTTATTTCAATTAAACAACTTACAGGCACTTTTGAACTGTCAAAGAGTCGGTCAGTTAGTCAGAAAGTTGAAGCTAGTTGCCCATTGTAAAACGTAGATCTCTATGGAGAAGAACGGGCAAGAAACTCCAAAGACACTCTTTTAAATATAGAAATTACAAAATCTTGGGTACATTACTCTTGTTGCTTCTATAAGAGAGCTCAATGTAAAAAAAAAAACAAAAACGATTAAAAATAAGCCCTGGCAGATAAGAGATGACCAGTCTCAACTGACGGCACCCGTTCACGGGCATGACGCGTGGATCAGCACCATCCAAACATTAATCTAATCCCTCTATGCAAATCGCCATTCGGCTGCTAACTTTTTGGCACTTTTTTAAATATCCTAGAATGTCCTAGATGATTAACTCATAGACCTGCTGTCTCATAGTTTTATTAACTTGTGGACGAAGACTGGTGGTATTTTCAAAGGGACCCCTTCTATCGGGCAGATTTTATGTGGTTTTTACTGTCTTTTGTTTTAGTTTATTCGAAATCTTATGTTAATTTTATTAGTTTTAAATGCTCCTTATTTATTACTGTTTGTATTTCCTGTGCGGGTCCCAAATTAAATATTTTTCCTTCCTTTCTTGCAGATAAATTGCAATCCCTGCTAGCTCTTTACAAAAAGTGATTTTAGTTCAGTTAAATAGGTGTATTTTGCAAAATCCATAAGGTCAGCAGGGCACTGTAATAATTAGTCGAGTGTTAATACTTCCTTAGGCCACCTGCAAAATAATGACTGCTTTTTCCCACGACAAAGCCATCAAGAAAGAACTCATGTAAGTACCTACATACTTTATTAGTGAGTACGCAGTCGGATTACAACTCACAATAGGTATTTAGCGTACTTCGCTGCGTATTAACATTCCTTAGATAAGACAAGTAGACTGTCCCTGTGGTTTTAATCTGGGTATAACTTAGAGATAATAGTTCTTTGGTGTAAATTCTTAGGCTAGGTGCCTAAGAATTTCTTGCTAAAGCTATTGTTTACTTGCCGGTTAATTTTAAGGCAAAATCAAAATAGGCACATAAGAAACGTCAGAAGCTAGGTGCACGGTTCCAATCAGTCGTTTCCTATGGAGAAGAGCGGGCAAGAAACTCCACGGTTACTCTTTAAAGACATTTATCATTGTCTCGCCTGCTGGGCTCAGCTTTCAGGCTCAGGTTTGGGGTTAGCTCAGCCTATCTTCTTTTTCCATACCTACATAAATTTATATAAGCCTTCATCTTTAAATATTCACCCTCTTTCTGGCCATTATTATCATCCTTTCAAAAACCAATCTAGTTCCGGCGTCTTCATTTCTGATTCCATCACGAGCATAGTCCTCTCCATTGTCCTGTGGGTGACTTTCTAGCCTTTACCAACTATGTTGGGGTGCAGTATAACCGGACGCAGCTGAATACCAGTATTTTACATGGAGCGACTGCCTATTTATACTTCATAACCCAGTTACTAGGTTATGGAGATAACCCGATACCCCTAGGTAAGACTGGCTGTCAGACTTCTGAGATTCAGACTACCCGTAACGCCCGTATTATATCAAATTAATCAATTTGACCTGCATCCAGCAGCTTCCTGCGACCTTTATTAGGTCGTCTGTCCACCTTGTGGGCGGACGTCCTACGCTACGCTTGCCGGTACGTATCGCTTCCAAACCCAATGGAATTTGGAAATCATTGGGGGAGGCCTATGTTCAGCAGTGGACGTCCTATGGCTGAAATGATGATGATGATGATGATGAATCAATTTGATAGTGTAAAGGATGAATCGATCTTTTGCAGAATTGCTTTTGCACCATAATGCTTATTTTTCCTCCTTCTACGTTTGTGTCTAGTCATCACTCCATCTCGAATCTACCTGGGGCTCGGGGGCTTCCCATACTAGGTAGGTAGCTGGTACGTTTAAGTTTGCTGATTTGCGGTTTCCTTTTACCTATATACCTAGGTACTTAAATTCCATTATTTCCATTTTGCAAACCCCATTTCTACAACAGGTTCAGTCTCAATCAAGAATCCGATGTCTTCATAATGTGAGCGAAAATGTTAATTAAGTTAATTTTAGCTTATTGAGAAACCATTTTTTTGTAATTTTGAAATCCATATTATAATTGTTTCTGACGTACATTTACGTAATCTGTGGGTAGGTAAGCCACAGATAAGAAAAACTCAAACAAAAAAAGTTTTAAATTAATTCAAATTATCGCGATGACCTTGCAAAGGAAGACGTTCAAATATCCAAATAGCATTATGAATAATTTTACTAGACATTTAAATCTCGAAAAGTTGTAAAACTGGAGAATCTAGTTTATTACGTGACTGAGCTAGACTGTTTTTATCTTTATTTGACAATCTCAAAAACATTCTAAATCACTTGTAGAGTACCTATCTGACATCATGAACAGATTTCAGGATTATAGAATTAATAATATGATATTCGATGACCAATAATTAAATTATTAAGATTGCACAATTGTACCTACACTCGATGGCTAAATAATAATAGCCCCACGAGTCGATCTTCAAGGAAAACGTAAGTGCAACGCATGCCGAAGGTGGTCCGTGGATGGGACCATCCATTACATACCGAGACCCTTCCTTACCTCGGAAAGCACGTTTAGCAGTTGGTCCCGATTGTTGTAGATCTTTGACAGTAGTAATGGGTAGTCAGCAGAAGCCCCAAAGTCTGAATACCAGTCTTGCGGGGTATCGTTACATGAATACAGAACCGGTATCGTGTTACCCAGTTACTGGGTTGTGGAGGTCAGATAGGCAGTCACCCCAAACACTGGTATTCAGTTGCGTCCGACTAGACTGGACCCCAACATAGGAAAAGGTTACGCACCTATCTAAGTACGCAACACATTTTCATAAACGATTACGACAAACTTCATTAATTTTGACAGTTCAACAACATTCATTGCGTTATTTACGTTGTAGAGCTTATTTTTTTTCGAACTTATAAAGCAATGGATTAGCAACTTGTTTCAAAACGATTTAAATTCCGATTGATCATGTATTACGTAATTAGGGTACAGATTAATTTTACCATCACTCAATGACTTGAAGTAATAACCTACATAAAATCCATCTCGTAGTTCAGGGACAGTCTAAAAATCCTTTCTAATCTTTCTTCGCGAAATTTCGCGCATTCTTCTTTCAAACTCATCAAAGTTGCATGTATTGTAGGCCATTGCCTAAAATCCGAAGTAAGTTACCCGGTTTTCTGAGTTGACTGAATTGTACTTATCTTGAAACATTCACAAATACGATAAGAAATACAAATATGATTAAAATACAGGCTTTTATACGGAACACGTTGCGCTAGTTTAGGTGTGCGTCAGGATGGCTGGACCAAGTAAAACTTTTGAATGTTGTATAGTATTAGCATATAATTATGTACGTATCATTGATTCTGCGTATCAATTTTAGTATATTGTATACATATGTATACAATATACTAAAATCGAAGCGGTCGGTGGTGCAAATAATAATATTTGCTGCACCGCCAGTCCCATTTTATGTCCAGGCAAATCACTGTCCATTCCAAGGTTGCCTGGAAGACATTTCAGAAAGCGATAAGGCCGCCCATTGTAGGTATATTTTGTAGTGTTTGATTTATGTTTGATTTTAATTAAGTAAACAGTATGTACCTAATAACTTTAATCTTATAATTTAGTTACTTAATTAATCTTCATTGCACAAGTCATCCAGCAAAAATGTGATGACGGATCATTTTTACCCGACTGCCCTAGAAATATCAAATATAATACTTAATTGTTATCTATGCAAAACTGTTCAATTCATAAAATATCAATCAGAGATTCTTTGATTAAATTTAAACTAAGAGAGATAAGATAAAAAATAAATATGGGACAACACAGTTCATTGAATTTTATACTGTCTTTTGTACCTTGTCTTTACCCAAGGATAGAGTGAGATAGAACTCTAAAATACCTTATCGAAAATTATCAGATAAAATTCAAGTGTTATTATAAATACAGATTACATTTCTAATAGCTTTTAGCACGTCGTTTTGATGGTTATCTTTATCCGATCGTTTGAATAGTTAATGATACAAAAACACAAACACCATTTTATGTGCTCTATGGTAATATTAATTTGCATAGTGTTTTCTTGTATGTCCACAGTCTGCAGTCAGCATTTTATCAGCTACTATAGTTAATTTATCAGGCCTCACGCCATGACTGCTTTTCGCATTTATTCCATTCGTTTTTATGGAGGTTAATAATAATTGTTTTTTTTTTCTTTAAACGTTGCCCCACTTTAGGAATTTCTCCAGTATCGTGGGTGCGTTAACATTTATACTCACATACACAAACAGATCCCCACAGCAGAATGGCATAAGACATAATACTGTGGAAATAAGCAAAGTATACTAACCTAGCTGTGGCTATATCAGTCAACTGCCTTATTTTTCTTACTGCATATGCAGCTGAACTTAATCTACCTGAAAGAGTTCTAATGTGGGCTCCCCATTGCAATTTTGATTCTAAAGTAATTCCCAAAAATATAGTTTCCGTTATTGCATCTAGTTGTTTGCCATCAAGTTTTAGATTTAGACCAACTTGAGGTATATTTGGTAATGAGAATCTAATACATTTAGTTTTGTTCGCATTCAGTAAAAGATTATTAGCTGCGAACCATTTCGAAAGAACAGCTAGACTATCGTTGACATGTAAAACATCTGTATCTTTTCTATCTATTTTAAAAATTAGAAAAGTATCGTCAGCAAATAGAATTATATCCGATAAGTTAGCCATCATATAAGGAAGGTCATTTATATAGACTAGAAATAAAAAAGGGCCAAGAATTGAACCTTGAGGCACGCCCATTTTAACTAGCGACCCCGAGAACGTCGCCCCATTAACGTTTACTTTTTGTTGCCTGTTTGATAGATAGGAAAGAACAAGGTCAGCAGCTTGTCCACGAATTCCGTAGTGGTGTAATTTACAGATCAGTGTATTGTGGTCAACGCAGTCAAACGCTTTTGAGAGGTCACAGAAAATGCCAACTGCATCCTGGGAATTCTCCCAGGATTCCAAAATGTGACTGATGAGTTTTACTCCAGCGTCAGTTGTCGATCTACCTTTCGTGAAACCAAACTGGTGACTATGTAAAATCCCATTTGAATTAAAATGTGACAGCATCTGGTCCAGCATGATTTTTTCATATATTTTACTCAATGCTGGTAACACAGATATAGGTCTATAATTAGAGGGATCACTCTTACTACCCGATTTGAAAATTGGTACTACTTTACTATGTTTCATTAAATCAGGAAACGTACCGCTATCTAAAAACGAACAAACGTTCTGTCTTGTCTATGCAGCAACTACCATACCTACTACTTTCTTTAGGCGCTTAGGTATCTCTCTACTTTAGCCTTCAGTTGCTCCACGTACCTATTTTTTTCTCGGCGTTCCTCTTTTTCTCTTTATTGTTGTCATGTTTTCAGTTTATGTATAAATGTCCAAAACTGACAACAAGAGCCAACCATAACCAATGATTCATGTAAAGTCAATTGTTAGCAAATTGACCATCAACACAAAATGTCCGTCAAATCACAACTGTCATTCTTTGACAGTTGTTTGAAATGGCTAAAACGCGGCTTTGCGTAGTGTGTTAGTTTCAACTCAACCTATTGTAGTCCACGGTTTTAGCCTAATGCGATAGCCAAGCCAAGTCACACACACCAAATTAAAATTAAGGCACCAAATACATCATAAGATCATAAAGATCATTGTTCATAACACAGTGTAAACAATTGTACTTTTGCGAATGCATGCATGTAGGTAGATGCACATGTATGAAAAACTGGCGAGCTAAACTAAACTAAGCGCAAACTAACTTAGTTTAGCTGGTGGTGGACGTCTCGCTTTTTGGTCGTCGGTCCCTCTAGCTGGGGGGCGTTCCACACTACGCTTACCGATACGCGGTTTCAACTCCAGTACCCTATATTACGTAATGCACGATCAATCGGAATTTGAATCGTTTTGAAACAAATCGCATATCCATTGCTTCATAGGTTCGAAAAAAAATCTGCTCTTCAACGTAAATAACGCAATGAATGTTGTTGAACTGTCAAAATGAAACAAATTTGTCGTAATCGTTTACGAAAATGTCATTGTGTTGCGTAGTTAGATAGCTAGACTCGTCTACTTCACTAGCACTCGTGTCGTAGTGTCAATTTTATAAATAATTTCCCTGTCAGTACCTACCATAAATACCGCGATGGCGGTCTGTTTTATAGCAACTTTCAATTTATAAATAACAGAAAGCAAAAAGCTTGATATTTTTATTGCAAAATCACCGTAGAGGTCGCAACACTCGCTACAGGAGATGTATGTCATTAGGTAAGGCTGTCGGTCGTTCAGATTCAGAACCAGTTCCGATCATTCGATCACGTTGATCGATCATGATGACCGATCTGTCAGATGATTATTTTTAAAATCTAGTTGAACTGGTGTGGGCAGTTGTCAGACTGTTTTATGCAGGTATTTTGTTAGGCTATGTCTTAACTCCCGTGGTTAGTATTGAAAGAGATAGATCTGCAGCCTAATTGGTTAACTCACTTACGATTACAAAGCTTTTCATTGTGACAGTTCAACAACATTCATTGCGTCATTTGTGTTGTCGAGCAGACGAATTTTTCAAACACCCATATATTATGGCAACGACATTGGGATGGTGTTGCGTAACTTACAGAGATAGATAGGTATAGTTCGATTCAAACTTAATGACGGCTCGGAAGTTAGTTACTTGCTGCGCAGTACCCCACCCCTCACCCCCGCTGACCCATAAACACGTTACTGCGCAGCGACTCGCCCCATGTTCCGAGGCGCCATTAAGTTTGAATCGAGCTGTACCTATCTCTTGTCCGTTCATATACAAAATTATGTCATTGGTACTTGCTTCATGTAAGACATCCATAATTTAGCCGATTTTGCTAGAACTAGTGGATGATTTTGAGGCTGTCTTTAACTGTTAAAGGTCTGAAAATTGTCGGCACGTAGGTATTTTATTTTACCAGCCAAGTAAAGACTCCCCGCTCCCGCAGACAGACGCGACGCGACGGCCGCCGTGACGCGACAAAGGTAGAACAATTTCCGTGAAGTTTTCATAGAAATTGCTGCAACAGAGTCGCGTCGCACCTGTCTGCGTGAACCTTAAGTTGATGATGAAGTAGATCGAAGTTATAGCTGAAGACTAATTGATTGGATTTAGAAAACAAAGAAACGATGGATGGACTGTGTGAAAGATGATAATTATGGCTAGAAACGAGACTGGAAGTAGTCCACAGCGGCAAAAGCTTTGATTGAATTGAATTTGACAAAATTGTAGTCTCATTAGATACCTACTTCTTAACCCCCGACGGAAAAAGAGGAGTGTTAGGTATAAGTTCAACGTGTCTATCCGTGTCTGTCTGCGCCATCGTAGCTCCTAAACGGCTAAACCGATTGTTTTTTTTTTTTCGATTGAAAGTTGTCTTGAGCGAGTCTCTTCTTCAAACTTCTTCTTGATAAGAATTTATCAAGACTTCTTCTTGATAAATTTGAAGATTATCAGCTCTTTTCTAGTTGATGAATGGATGGAGCATTATTCCTGAAAACCTATTTCCATTTCTGTACGCAGTGCAGCCACCAACCACCAGAACCACAAGCGCTCCCATGCGGTTCTGTCTCGCATAGGGTCGCAGGCGCAGCATTATGCTGAGCGATGGCCGTTTTGAGTGGATATGATGCATATTTTCCCCCAACTTGTTCTTTTTTGTATTTGTGTTCTTTCTTTGCATCATGTTTACCGCAAATAAACCTTTTTTTTCTTCTTTCTGTGCTTACCTAATTTGTATTTTTTTTTCTATACTTAACTTACACAGTTGTCTTTTACAACCCAGGTTCACACAATTTTTCGTGCATTGGATTTTCAACGCTCTGCTTAGCGCTGGAAGTTGAAAATCGAACAGTGTTTTTTCAACGCGCTGGGACGAGAGTGCGTCCCAGCGCGTTGGATTCTCAACGCACGGATCAACACCTAGAGTTAAAAATCCAATGCGCGATTAAATCCAGCCGCGATATTTTTACGTCCGCGCGATCGTGGGCTTACGGTAAGAAAACAGGTGGCCTATCGTATCGGTACAGTACCGGAAACTACGCCACAGCCTGGCAGAGAAAAATGCTTTTTTCACGCATTCCAATTTCCACTTTCCGGAAGCCAAACAAGTAATAAAATACCTACTTGTGTTACAAGTTTGATACGGTACTACATACTTACACATTATAAAATAAGAAAGTTTCTGTTTACTTTGTAAGTTTTGGAGTGTCACGGAAGCCGGTTAATTGTTGTTTACATGACATTATGCTACTACTTACCTAGTGGCCTCTTGAACGGTACAGAGGAAATGAAATATATATTAGGTTGGGGAAAAAGTCTTTTCGCATTATAGTATGTATGAACTTGTAATAAAATCTCTTTGGCTATACTATTTGTATCTGTCTGGTTTTGGTATCATTGAAAGTTTAAATTTTAAAGAACATAATTCCAAATTCAAATTAGGAAAATGTGTGATTTTCCTTTGTTTTTCGTACCGTCAAGATGAGTGAATCTAATGAAGAAATTCGATACATTTTAAAATTTTACTACAAAAAAGGTAAAAATGCAACGCAAGAAAAAAAATTGCGATGTTTAAGGACCTAGTGCAGTGTCTGTGAGAGTAGCACTTTGGTTTAAGCGTTTTCAATCCGGAAATTTTGATGTCAAAGATGCACGTCGCTCTGGTCGCCCTATTACGGATAAAATGGATGCCATTTTTGAAAAAGTGGAGCAAGATATCAGTAGTTACGAAGTAGCTGAAGAACTGGGAATTAACCACAAAACAGTTTTGTCGCATTTGAAAAAAACTGGGTAAGTACACAAAAAAGCTCGATATTTGGGTACCTCACGAGCTCACTGAAAGAAACCTAATGAACCGTGTACTCATTTGTGATTCTTTATTACGACGTAATGAAACCGAACCATTTTTGAAGAAGCTGATAACTGGTGATGAAAAGTGGATCACGTACGATAAGAATGTGCGAAAAAGGTCGTGGTCAAAGGCCGGTCAGCCTTCACAGACTGTGGCGAAACCCAGGTTAACTCGCAACAAGATGATGCTTTGTGTGTGGTGGGGTTGGAAGGGCATTATTCATTATGAGCTGTTGCCACCAGGCAGGACCATCGATTCTGAACTCTACTTCGAACAACTGATGAGATTAAAGCAAGAAGTTGAGAGAAAGCGGCCGGAATTAATCAACAGAAGGGGTGTGGTTTTTCATCATGATAACGCTAGACCTCACACATCTTTAGCCACTCAGCAAAAATTAAGAGAGTTTGGCTGGGAGGTGTTAATGCATCCGCCGTACAGTCCTGAACTTGCACCTTCAGATTTCCACCTGTTTCGGTCTCTTCAGAATTCCTTAGGCAGTGTCAGGTTAACATCACGAGAGGACTGCCAAAACCACTTGTCGCGGTATTTTGATCAAATGTTCCAAAATTTCTATAGCAATGGGATCATGTCCCTACCTACAAGATGGAAAAAAGTTATCGAACAAAATGGTACCTACATACTTTAGTTAAATGTAAATAAACTATACTAAAAAATGTTTTGAATTTTCTTAAAAAATGCGAAGCAACTTTTTCCCCAACCTATTACTATACCGTTTAAAAAATAATATGACTGTTGCGGTCCTAGCAAATAAACTTTAAAAAAAAAATCGCAAAAAAAAAAATCATATTTTTGTATTAGATAGTAATAAGGAAAAATAAGTTTGAAAAATTCGTCTGCTCGACAACATAAATAACGCAATGAATGTTGTAGAAGTGTCTAAAGAAAAATTAAAGGCATTGAAAAATTGAAATGGTTACTGTGTTAGAGTCCGCGCCACCACTGAAGTCGTCAACAAATTATACATTTAATTCGAGTAGACGTATCCATCAATCGTAATAATAATAGTATTGGATCTATTATTAGTACTTTTTCTCTTCAACACATCTGAAGAATAGAATTGTCGACATCGGCACCATTGCCTTAGAGAAAAAATAATAATTAAAAAACACCACTGAAGTCCCATTGACGCGGCGCTAGCGCTAGTCTATGTCATTGCAACACATTGCATAAAAAAATGTAGTTCCACAATTTTCCGCGGAAATTACTCCGCAACTCTGAAGAATTAAATAATCTTTGTGGGAATTTCAAGCTACATTTGCCGTACATTATTCAGGAATATTCTCAATCACTCGGGGAATTAAGTGTTGCATAATCAAGCCACTTCTGGTTCAAGCTAAATAAGTCTAAAATTGCCTCCTGCTGCCACATACTAAAAAAAAACTTACATATCACCCATATTCGTATAATATTGCGGTCGTAAAAGGTTATCATATTATAATACGCATCATTATAAAATTATAGGTAGGTACTTAATTTTTTTTATACACATGTTGCGTATAGAAAGTTGTTTTTTTACATTTTATTAACAATTAAACACGAGTGTTGTTGAATAAAATAATAATAATAAACCTGGAATAGTTTCATATAATATTAATAATGTTAATGTATAGTGAAACCACCCACATCCTAATCATTTTACAGTCTACCAATACTGCCTAAAAATTTATATCATCATACAGGTTTAAAACTGTTGCTCCACTGGATACAAAGTTATACCAGGAACTACCTACAAGGACACCACAACGTTACAAAAAACAACGCTTTATCGAATTCAAAACTACCTATGCATTGAATATTTGTCTGGATGTTCCGAATTGGCACAAAAACAGCCGCGGATAAAAACTAGTTAATAATAATAGTCAAAATAATGATATAATTCTTTATTTATGAGACAACGTACTGAGATCCAATTACAACAAAAGTCTTAAAGGTACAATTAATTTTACTTACACAATTGAACTTATAATTATTATGCTATTTTATTTCTTAGTACCTACCTACTTAAATTCTACTACAGACACTCAGAGTACTCAGAAGTGTGAGACAGTGCAGAAATTGTGATGGCACGCAAATTTTTACAGTTTCGATGAGAAGTCCAAAGTCAGAAGACAGCTTTTTTATTAACTGACTGCCCCACATGGAGGGTAATGTTACAATTTAGAAACAGAGCCACCTTTTCTTAAACCTCTCTTCGGAGCTTCTACAAAAAAAAAAGTTACTTGATCTAAGCCCCTCCTACAGCCAATAATTGACTTAATTTCATGTGTACATGTGTGTGAAAGCTAAATAATTGTACTTTCCCTTAAAGGTTGCGCCACACTGACACTATGAAGTAAGTTAACGTAAAGCGGGTGAATAGCTACCTATGGGTCGTCATTCGTCAATCGTAGGTACTGGCAACTAACGAACATACGTGGATGGTGAAAGTGAGCTGAGTTACATGGGAACTGTCTGTGATGGTACCTGGAAACTCCATTTGTGATGGTATTGAAAAATGTTTAAGGGGGATGCGCTAAAGTAGCCTGCGAAGTTCTTTGCTTACGTTTATTGCAATTTTATTTTAGAAAAAGAAGGTCCACGCGGTTGAAGAGCCGCGGGCAGGAACTAGTTAATAATAATAATAATATCAGCGGTACTCCTGGACACGGCTCGCATTGTTAGGAGGTTCCTCTCTTTGGAGCCCTGACCGCCGCCGGTAGCTTGGACTCTGTTCCTGATACCGGAGGGTTACTATTTTTTATAAGTACCTATGTTTAAATGTTTTTATATTTTTTAATTCTAATATTTATAAATATAATTTATACTGGAAATAAGTTACTGATTTGACTAATCGGGAGGCCAGCACCGCGTAGCGGCGCTCGACAGAGTCTACAACATAGCGCTCGGACCGGCCGGAGCTAGGCAAGAGTTCATGGGTAGCGGTCAAGCAGTGGACGGTCCTGCGTTTCCAATAGTTGTGCTGTATACCTAGTGTGTGAGTTGCTAGGGTTATTAATTTGAGGTTTTTCTATTTCGCTATAACCAACACTACCCACAATTACGCCCACAGAAATTAAATAAAATATAACTGATGATGACAAAAGAGACACATAGGTACCCTTTCCGTTATGTTATGTAAATAACGAAGTAAAGGAAATAATATTCAAAATGTAATTTATATGTTTATAAAATGTTTATATCTCTTTTAAAACGTAATAAGGAATACCTAGTTAGAAGAGTATCGGTGTAATAATTTAAACATAATTGTATGACTCTGTTATTAATATTTGGTATCATGATTGAATCAACGAAACCTTAACAACGTGTCAAAAAAATCTGGTAATGAATCCGTCACGACGAGCTATAACTACCGTAAATTAAATAGTCAAGTGGGTAGGTATAGGTACTATTAAGTACTTACTTTTCACCAGCCGTCTTTCTAAAGCTGCCACCACGCAGGCAGGCGCGTCACGTCATCGGTAGGACAATTTAAGTGAAGTTTTCATAAAAATTGTACCATCATTAGAGCAGAGTCGCGCCGCGCGTCTGCCTCGCGTCGCGGTTGTTCGCGTTCACCATAGTCCATAGCGATTTGTTTAATTTATAGCATCAGTTTATCAGTATTTTACTATGCATTTTTTGCTAACCATATAAGACGAGAGATGGGGTTGCCAGTCTGTAATTAAAAGTAATGACGTTTAAAAAATATTCTGACAAGAGACTTCATTGCCGTTGCAAAAGAAGCTGTTCGTAATGAATGACCAAAGGTAATTTTTTCAACAAAAAAAAGCTTTAATTTCAAAATTAAATACCATTTACTATCCAATTTATGAACTGGTTAACTATTTATATTTTGTTCGTGTTTCTGGATTTTCAACGCTCTGCTTAGCGCCGAGAGTTGAACATCTAACAGTGTGTTTCTTGACGCGCTGGGATGCGCTTTGGTTGATTCTCCATGCTCGGCTCAATACAGAGAGTTGAAAATCCAGTGCGCGAAAAAAATCGCCCGTGCGTACCTGGGCTTATCCTCGTCTGTATAGTGTAGTCCTTCAAAGGTAATATTACTTGCAAAAGGCGAGTTTAAATGAATAATTGAACGGATTAAAGCGAAGTGCACACGATACTTAATAATTATGAATGAGCTATGTATTATTGATACCCACCTCTATGGTGCCTGACAAACTCAATTCAATGTTTGTTTCACGAAGTAATTTTAATAAAATAATAGTGTTTGAAATTGGAACTTTCACGTTGGCGTTTTAATTTGAATGACAGTGAAAAGAGTGATTGTCGTGTGCGAGTTTTTTTTTAAATGTTGCCCCACTTTTGGAATTTCTCCTGTATTGTGGGTGCGATTACAAACTCACATACACAAACAGCCAGACCCAGAACAACTACCTTGTAGGTCATACGAATATTTTTTCCGTATGGGAATCGAACCCGCGACACGCAGCCCAGCAGCCAATCGCTTAACCACTGCGCCAACCATATCGTCAGTTTGACCTGGATACAGACACAGTAAAATAAGTAGGTATTAAGTACTTTATTATACTGTGCCACAGATATCGAATTCTGGATTTGCGCCCCGTTGATGGCAACGGGCTCACCCCTTATTACATGGGACTTAAACATAACTGGGGGAATGTGGGTGCATACATCTGACTAACGGCTCCCAAGACAGACGCGACGCACGCAACGGTGCGACTCGATTCTTTTAGAACAATTTACATGAAGTTGTCATAGAAATTGTACTACCTGCAAGAGTCGTGTGGCGCCTGTCTGCGGGAGCCTTACCCTTCGGGTAATGTGTGACACAAGTGTGATGTGATATTATGTTAAGTTTGAACTTTTGATTTAGAAAATGGCATCTGTGTCCTAAAACCATAGTTATTCGAAACCATTCATCAAGCAATGACAAAACAGGACCACAACCACATGCCTGCTTGAAAAGTTACCAAAACAACCCCAAATACTTAACTGAAAGGTGTTTATCCCAAAATGTCTTAGGAACGTCAATAAAATACCGTAATGTCCAACACCGTAAGACGGCCGCGCCAAAAAAGTAAATTTTACGTCCATTGCATCCTTCAGTAAAAAAAACCCAACTAAAATAGTTTGGCGAAACTATTTTACTTGGGCGTATTGGCAATAAAGAAAGAAAGAAAAGGACCAGTCGGAACAGAAAGCGGAAAGAAACCTGCAATTTCATGCAGTCCCCTGTTTTTGTGCAATTAGCGAACATCTGATGAAAAGTTTTTTTCATCGCCTCTATACAACTTCCACATAGTATGGTCATCATAGCACTAGGGTGAGTTGCAGGATAGGATATGTAGTGGTGATCTGACCGCTTTTTACATTTCTTGTCAGCATTTTGCCGTTTTAGGCTATTCGCATTAAATTTTTATGGTTCACTAGCTGACCCGACTTAAATAATTCATACAAAAATCGCATAGAAAATTCACTTCCAGTTTTCTAGAATTTTCAAATTTACCCTGCAACTGTTCAATTTTTTTTTCCGTAATAACCTGATTCGGAATAAAACGAAAATTTTAAAACAATTTGCCAATTCAGTGGAACCGTTCTGAAGTGATTGATGCGCTTACCAAAGAACAGCATTTTATTATTTTAACAAATAGATTATTCACTGGGCTTCTGAATCTTTCTATTCTGTGGCTGAACCGTGTTGCCTTATTGAGATAAGTCCTATTACAGGTGGCCGGTATTACAGTTATGTGGCTGCTTGCTAAACCGAAGAGTAAAACCTTTTTTAGTTTTTATATTCGTATTGAAAACATTGGTTTGAAATTAAATATTTGAAAGATTTTGTACGTGGTAAAGGATAGAAATAAATATGTTTGTTTTAGGGAAACTGCTATCCACCAGCGGGGTAATTGCGTTACACAATTACAGTTAGTAGCAATGGCTTTCATTTGGACAGTTCAATGCGTTATTTAAGTTGTTGAGCAGATTTTTTTTCGAACGAAGCAATGGATTAACAATATCCTACAAAATCATTCAGATTGTGATTGAAAGTGTGGTACTTACGCAATTAGGGTGCTGATAAATGGTTTAGAGCGTTTATCCTAAAAGTTGGCAACGGGCTTAACGTGCTTTCCGAGGCACGGAGGAGTCTCGGTATGTAAAGATGGTCACCCATCCACAGACCAACCCCGGCAAGCGTAGCTTAACCTGACGGATCGGCCCGTGCGGCCGTTACTACTTAGCCACGAGCTCCTCTTTAGTCTTCTCCTCTTCGTTGTAACCGTTTTAGGTGTAATGAAAACAGCGAAATATTTATCATCTATTTGCAACGTTGCCCACTTTCAGAACGCTCACAGCTACATCCCTAGCAAAGACTTCACCCATGAGTTACTTCGGTAATACCTACTATTTTTTTTGGTCCATTGCTTGTTGGTTTCTCTACGTTCATCTTCTACGTGGCCTACCACGATGCCTTCTGGTTCTGGCTGTGTCAGGGCTCCACACGTATGAGTGTAGTTGTAAAGTTCGCGCAAATAATTTTGCCGCTCTGAAGTTGGGTTACGCATGCGCGCTAGGTACTGTTTTTTAAATAAAATTTACTACTGCGCAGTCATTTGTAGCCTACTTCAGAGCGGCCAAGTTATTTGACGCAAACTGTAAAATATTTTGGGCCCACAGTTTTTTAGTAGGCATATGGCAAACATGGCTAGCCCAGCCAACTATAACCAAGAAATATTGTGTAGTTACTGGCCTTCTACAAACGTTGTATAGCATTCCATACAATATCGCAACAACAAAACAATAAACCAACGCATGTTTTGATGCATTCTGTTTACAAACACTCGTAAGTTTGTAATCTCCAGACGCCAATCCAATGAGATAACGAATCGATATCGTTTCCTAAACGTGGTTATGTTTGAGATTGCTTACAATTTTACAACAATATGAATTGATGTATATTTTAGGGTGTGTGAATTTGATTACTTACGGCATTTACCTATATTGATTTTATTCTAAGTACGTCGTCATCACATAATTATAAAATGTATGCAAAATATATTGTAATACATTTTAAAAGGGTACCTAAGTGTGGAGTTTCTCCATACGAAATTACCTTTTCAAAAGTGCTTGTTATTTGTTTGAAATAAATTATTTGACCTATGAAGATATGAGTTTTTATGTACTTTTGAGCAATAGTTCCATTTCAATCTTTTAATTGTAAATTATCATACCTATGTTCCCACAGCTAAAGAATGCAGTATGACGTAATAAAATATTGAGCCTTCCTCCATTACGCCCTTGGTTATGTCAGAAGAACGATAAAAAAAACTAACCAACATGCACTCAAGGAACCTTGGCCGACCATTTTTTTCGGTCACGAAGTTAGAAATTCAAAATTGAAGCACGTCAACAATGTTGCCAACAAAAACAAAAGCCCGCCTAATTGTTTTGGGAGTGGGAACGGGGGAAAAAAACTCCTTCGGCATTCGAAGGACGGTGACGTCATTGATACAGGTACTTCAAGTTATTGTGTAGTGGGGTCGGCATGAATTGGCGTTGGATCTTGATTGATTTTGTTTTTGTGTAAAAATCGATGTAAGATAAATATGATTATACCTAGGTAAATTGCTTGATTTTTCTTTATTTGTTTCGTAAAAAATGTACCGATTTGTTATGATATTTTTTTCAGTTGCGAAGATAAAAAATATCATACCTACTCAAATCACTGTATTTTTTAAATTCATTTTTAGCATAAAAACATCAATTTGTTTTGATGAAATTTCTTGAGCTGTGAAAAAAAATTATTATTATAGGTAATAATCAGCATAAGAATTTTACTTACCAACTTAAATCGCAAATCAGCCGCAGTTTATTCAATTTTTCATGAAAAACTCCATTCTTATTTAGTACTTATGTAAGTAAGTATACTTATAACTATTTACTTTATTCATTAACAGAGCAAATTTCATTAGTGAATGGAACACATGTAAGTACGTATGTTTATTATTACGAACAATCAGTTTCAAAGGCAAGGTTACGGAAGGCAAACAGGTGGCTAAGTATAATTATTATTATAAACGGTGAAACAAATAATTAGTCCACAGCTTGACATAATAAGCTTTGTATAAAATACTTAATAGGTGTCGTGTGTTTTTGCTATTTGATACTAATGCCTTCTCGAAGGTAAGAGCTATAATGTTACAAAACGTAAAAAAGTAGATTTGTATCTACCTAATAAATTTATGAAATGAAATGATTGCGAAAAAAACCTATGAACTTTAATTTAAAACGTCGCGTACTCGACTAAAATACAGTTGGTTCTCCTGCTTGACCCGAACGATTCTTTACGTAATAAAACGCGTTTTCGCAAGATAACTATTGCCAAAAATATAAAGATTCAAAACTAAAACTGACATCATCTTGCAGTCTAATTTGGGTTATCAGTTTTTAATCATAATTATTAAACCAGTGTCCCATTCCTAAAATAGATGTTAATTAGTTGTTTTGCACATAATATTGCGCAAAGGCGCAGAGCGCTAAAAACATTTGCATTGATTTGATAAATGTGTATGGCCTGTTTGATTTATACGTCTGTGATTTTTTCATGGCCATTATAAACATGAGATTGTGTAAGTATAGGTATAGGTTATTAATGCAATAATGTAAGTAGGTACCTACTTAGTTTCTTTAAGATTTAAACTAAGATAATATTTTTCTTTCACAGAAGCATTAAAATGTAATCTGTTTAAGTTGCAGTACCTAACGTGCGACATTTATTTCGTTAATTACTATAACTTTATACATTTCTCAATAAACAACATTCTTCGATACGATGCAGCCTTCGTCCTTCAACATTTCAACAGGTGATAAAACAGCATGGTGCAGTGGCCAATTCGTAGCGGGAGTACTAGAGTCGAGCTATGTGGGTCACTCGAGGAATGCTACCCAGCCGGCCGCTCCCACCTGCGAGCGACCGCGGTGCGTACGAGATGAGCGCTGGCAACACTGTCGTACTTATTCTAATTTTAAAATATTTATCGAATTTACGCACCATACTTAATCTGGCGGGAAAGAGAGACTTGTAAAAAACTATTTTCTTAATTACTTTACTAATTTAAAAAAAAAAATTGTGTCTAATTCAATTATTATCTTACTTACATTATCAAAACAGCATTTGCAAATTATACAGTATGTCAGCTGCACTCTGAAATATGTTTTTGAAGGGCTAGGTCGTAAAAATAACTTCAGTAAGGCATAAACTCGTAGGAAAATGCAAACTTTCTAAATACGCGTTGCATCGAACTGAAGAGATAAACTTATCCTATTGTTTATTCCTAAACTTTGACATTCTAATCACAAATTAAAAAAACCGGCCAAGTGCGAGTCGGGCTCGGGACGAAGGGTTACGTATTACGTACCACCGTACAATATTTAGCAAAAAACGCTGAAAGAAACACTTCTTGTATTTATTTTGATTATAAAATAAAGTCAAAAATGAAAACTGTGTAGAATTGCAACTATCTATCTAATACGGTTCATGAGATACAGCTCGCTGACAGACAGACGGACAGCGAAGGCGTAGTAATAGGGTTCTGTTTGGCACCCTTGGGGTACGAAACCCTAAAAACGTATCTAAGAGTATAACCTAAGTAATCATCCTTCGTTTGGATTTCGTCGTGTTTTCAATACGACTGTTTACAAATAGATTTAGCACGACAGACCAACTATGAGTGCTTGACATTTACTGTATCAATATTAAGAAGTTACTAGAGTTGGATGTTGCTTATAAATTGCTCAAATACACAACAATTAGGTACAGACGCCAGCCTGCACATCAACCTACCCGACACTAAAATTTTCCCAATCAACTTTGAACCTTATGCACTAGTGATAAAGTTGGAAATCTATTAAAGAAATTTGACAGATTGTAGTAGGTTGACGTGCTGGCGTCTGTACCTATAGCTAAATTTTTGGTTCTTGTTCTTTTTTGGCTTTAGAATCAATTTCATTTTAAATGTCACCAGTAATAAATTTGAATATACTGTAGTACGAGTTATACTGTTTGTGCCACAAATAGGTAGTAGGCAAACTACTACCACTCAACTAACTCTGACTCAACTCTCAACTGGCTCTCAACTGAACTCATTTACAAGTTGTGAGACCAAACAGATAGAACCTACGAGGTAAACACGTAAATTAGCAATGATTTTCATTTTGACAATTCAACACCATTCATTGCGTTATTTACGTTGCTGAGCAGACAAATTTTTCGAACATATGAAGCAATGGATTAGCAATATCCTTCAAAATCATTCAAATCGTGATTGAAAATGTATTACGAGTGCTGCCCAAAGCAAAGATTAATCTAAACTTTTGAGAAAATCGCAGGAAAAATTGACTTGATAATTATCACAATTTCACAAAGGTCTAGGCTAGTCATACGGTTAACATAACATAACATCACGCCTGTAAGCCCCGAAAGGATGAGCAGAGGTGTACCTATTACACCCCCATTTGCCATCAACCGGGTACAAATACAGACTCCGGACTGCCACTGAGAAATTCCTGATGGAAGAAATCCATTAACTAGCCCTAGATAATTAATTACGTCTGAAGAGTCCGGAGGCTGATAATAATTTAGCATCACAAAAATCCTAACTTTAATATAATATTATAAATCCGAAAATGCTTCTCTTTGTTACCGTTTTATGGCTAAACGGATGAACCGAATTTGATGAAATTAGGTATGGGGATACTCAGAACCCTGGGGAAGGACATAGGGCGCGGTTGGAAGCTAGTACACCATCAGCGATAGACAAAAAGGCTTCGTCCAGCCTTCTACAATTCTAGATAGCAATAATTATTCATCGTATAGTTCGATTCAAAGTTAATGGCGGCGGCGAGCGGGTCGGAAGCAGTGGCGGCTGTGCCTTAGGTGCGCTCGTGCGCCGCACTACCATTTTAAACCTTCTAATATACAGCTACCTTCTACTCATACCATACTATCTATACAGTATAAACCTAAGGTATAAACTTTCAAAACAATGATCTATACATATAACTATCCATAATACTACCTACCGTACACAGAAATTACATTTATGCATGGTTTTGTTATTGGAGTTGAGTAAATCAAGCTAACCTGTTTTGATTTCTACTGCAAAAGAATTAAATCTTATTTTTGCTTGAATAGAAACGGCCCCGTGCGCTCGGCTATAGCGCACGCAGCGTGCTCTAACAACTTCTATGAAACAAGATGTAAACCGCCGGGCGCGTGAGACGGAAGATGCTTAGAACAAAATGTATGCATTTTTAGGATAGCTACGTGCGCCGCACGCGACCGGAAATTGCCGAAAGAATACGAAAGATTCTCGGGCGGCGGGGTAGCGGGGACACCTCGCTTTCGCATGCATGACCCGAGGCCTTGACCTACGCAGTACGCACTTGTTATTGTTACTTTTCGCGCGCGATTGCAGAGTAATGTTGTACCTGCGTAATTAATTACTTATTATCTAAGAAAATAGTGAACATTTTGTGAGTAAACATGAGTGTAAAATAAAATATTGAGTAGATACAATTTACACTAAAATGTGTTGTGTGTGTGTAATGTTTTGTGTTGTCGCCTGCATCTCATCACTGCGCCTTGCTATACCTGCCAGTTTTCCGTAGATCACGAGGCATAGTCTATAGGGTTTCCTTTTTATAAGGTAAAAATTATATATTTTATTTGAAAATATTCACTAAACCCATGCAGTGCACCACTGGTTTTCTGAGGCACCAGCCGCCACTGGTCGGAAGTTAGCTGCTCACTGCGCAGTACCGCACCCCTCACCCCCGCTGACACATGAATTTGTTACTGCGCAGCGACTCGCCTTAAGTTCCGAGCCGCCATTAAGTTTGAATCGGGCTGTACTAACCCGTAAAAAACAAAGTAGCGACCTCCTTTTCACGAACTAGGTTTAAAAACAAACGTGACTTCAATTTCGTCATCGTAAAGATTACAGTGCAAATATTTTTAAGACAAAGTATGCAAACTCGGTGAGAAATAAGTGTCGTATGTTTACAAAATGTGTTATCAGTTAGCAGCTATCTGATAAGGAATGTATGAATATGTTAAAAGTTCTGATTCATACATAGATATAATAGTGTCGCATTGTTTGAAATCACGTTTGTAATTTTTTTCTAAAAGACAATTGACTCAAAGTAATCGGTAATACAGTCTGTGAATAATGTTAATTGTTGAAGAAGACTTCCTGCTAAATTGGTCTAGGAGCAGAAATATTTAATAAATGACATTTTCATAAATTTATCAATCCTGATGACGGCAAATCGTGCCAAAAGAGGTGTCAAAAATTCATGCGGGGTAATTGCGTAACACAATGACAATGTCTTTAATGTTAACAGGGGCCTTATTATGAAATATTAATGCCATCATTATTCTACTGCGAAAAAAGGATGGTGCTAGCTGCCTTGTATAGCTCCGTCTCTCACTCACACTGGAATAATGGTGGCATTAATACGTCATAATACGACCCCAGTTCAACAACATTCATTGCGTTACTTACGTTATTGAGCAGATGAATTATGCAAACCATTGGATTAGGAATTTCCTTGAAAATCCTTCGGATTGTGATTGAAAGTAACAGCGAATCAATTTTCACGCGTCCCCCATAAGACCTAGACCAAATATATTTTGATATTCAGGTAGCTCGTGAAGTCATGACCTAAAGAGATGCCATAAAGAATATGAATTAAAAATCTTGCCTAATAATAAGTAATGCAACAACGCGAAATTTCGCGGGTATTCTGGTGTTACACAATTGGGGTGCTGGTCCCCATATACGAAGATCCATAAAAAGACTTTAACGTAGGTACTTAGGTACTCGTTGTCACGTGAGATATGATTTCCTATAAATAAAGACATGTTTGATCTTCACAACACATTAACCCATATAAGAACAATCAACTTACTTAACAAACAATAAACTGTTGACAAATGTGTTACGAATTAAGAACAAAAGGATTTCAAATTCACATAATATTTGACGCGGAATCGTAACAGTTGCGGACATGTATACTGTGTACAAGATGTTGAGACACCTCTGACAACTGTCACCTTGACCTGAAGGCGACGATGTAGGCCGAAGATGAAGAAGTCTATTCAATATTCTTCACAAGTCAAACTACTAAAACGTAGTAAAAAAAACGAATAACATAGCTCTAATCAGTCTAGGTACAGTAGAAAATGAGTTTTTCCATGACGATCTTACATCACCTGTCATGCGGAAAATTTTGTATATGAATGTGAAATGTGACTATTTGTGAACCTAAATCAGGACATGACTTACTTCGACAAGGAAATTATTTTTAGATAAGATTTAAAAGACTGCTAGTGAGATTTACATTAAACCTGAAACGGATAGTTTTGGATCGATTTGGTTTGATTTGAGTCCAACCTATTCAGGCTAAAGTATTGCGAGTTTACCGGTACAAATGGTCTTCGAATCTACAAATCCATTGCACACAGCAAATATTACAATATGGCCATTTACCTGACGGGTCTAGATTCAAATAAAATATCGTATACCTTCTACCATATAAGGCAAGGCGTTGGACACACCGCTTGTGTCCTGCATACAAAGTATAGCACTAAAGGTTACAACACACGAATTCATTGGCATTATGTTGGTAGTTGTACAATGTTGTATTACTACAGACTGGAGACGCAGGTGGATTTGAGGGCATAAGTGACAGAAAAGCATTGTATCACGAATTCAAGATGCGAAATTAGCTTTTTTCTTTATCATTGAAAGAAGATATAAGTACCTATGCATCTACATATAAATAGTTTTAGGGGGATAATCAAAATCGGGTGCATCTGAAATGGCCACCTTCTGCTCCGCATTTTGGACTAGTGAAGAAGTATTCACTACAAAAAATTGGTGATTGCAAGAAATATAATTCGATCGTCGAAGAATTGTGCAGACTGAATAATATTGGCACATTTATGAAATCGTTACGTATCAAACCTCCTTTATTGTTAGGTAACACGCAATAGCATAGGTTCATATAGTAGATAGAATTTGAGCTGAAATCTGGATTGGATTGGCTGTGCAATCAAAATATATTATCGACACTTTCTCTTTTTTTTTAAATACATGCAATGGTGGATTGGCTGTATTGGTTTCGAATCGGCGATAACTATCCAGTTTTATTGTTTTTTTTTTTTGTTTTTTTTTTTGAGAAAAAGTTGTTTAATTAGTAAATGTTTTTTGTAGTTAAGTTAATGTTATTTGCGTACGTAATTAAATGTTATTTAGTTAATGATTTGATGAAAATAAAAAAAACAATTCCTACTTAGTTTGTATGTCAAAGTATTTATCTAAATAATCTTCGAAACCACCCAACCGATTTCAATGAAATTATGTGAATGTGTAGGGTTGGTTCCGGCTTGAAAGATAGGATAGTTTTGGACCCGGTAGGTGGCGCTCCGTGCGAAGCAGGGTCGCTAGTATAAAAAAAAAAATAAGTTAATGATATAGAAGATAGTACTTATTTACTTAATCCCTTTTATATTTTAGTTTGGTCCTAAAATTTTCACAAAGACCTAGTCAAATCCAAGTCATTTCTTATTGAGAAATAAATTTATTTTAAGTAACCATAAAGTTACTTTCAGAAATGCCGTTAATGAATTTGCAGTTGATAAAACTGTGATAAGTAATAAAATTTACGATTATTTCTTATCGATATGGTCATTAGCGCTTTTATTTATGGTTTTATTGAAAGTGTTATTTGTTTATTTTATTTATTTGCTGATACGAGTCTGAGTGAAAGGCATTCGTGTATCAACAATGTATTATCATTTTCCCTATAAAAGTGATGACAAGCTTACCTACAATTTTTTTGTTAATGTTATAAAATCAAGATGTTTTTGCGGTCTCATGATCGAGGAAATAACCATTTTAGAACAATATTTAGGTAGTTTAAAAACGAAACAAAAGGATAAGGTCGTTTTTAAACATTTGTCAGTATTTGAAGACTTCCTGATACAAATTGTAGCGATTTATCTTGTTCTCGTTCACAGCCTTGTATTGGACAAAAAGACGGTTGATCATGTTTTTATATTGCAATTCGCACTATTCTTACGTTTTTGCACTAAATATTGTGGATTTCTTCGCATAGTTAGCTACAAACGCGGTATTTTTTGTTTAAACATACAAATAAAACTTGAATAATTATTTCAATTTGTTGAGATTCACATTTTTAGACTTGATTTATTTAATTAACATTTTATGTACACACATATAAACAGACAAGAAGAAAGAAACAGAAAAATAGGTACGTACAAAGGAAATTTAGAAATAAGCATCAGCATACTAGCCACTTGCACGATACTGCCCGCGAGCCGTCTGGGTAGGCTTACGTCACTGGACACCTGAGTGCCAGCGCTTCTATCGCGCGCCGCGGATCTTCCCCGATAAAAACGTTTGCCAAAAGAAAACTATTAAAGCAATTTCAAAATAAAAAATACCATTGATTACGTTAGCGTATACAGAATAAAGTTAAATACAAATATATGCTCCAAATTTACATCTTTACCCTTTAAAAAAATGTTAAACTTAAAAAAGTTTTTTCATCCCACCATCTCGGAAAGAGTATTTTTAATCTTCAGTATCTGAGTGGAAAAGCCGTTTTTATTCTCTAGAGGATAAAGTAAATTGAATTTAGAACATCGTGTGCACTAAGTTTGTGAATTAAAAAAAACATTAAACCTATTTACTGCTACCTCTATGGTGCCGAATATATCATACAACTTTTTTTTAATTTGTTAAAAACTCAGACTCGGAACCTTCTTGGTGTTCTTTTTTCAATTTGCTTTGTACGCGGTTCTTTACGCGGCATTTTTTCACGTCATTGTTAAACCTTAGGTATATTAAAAACAAGAAACTTGAAAACAAGTGAAAAAACTAAAATGAGTGATTCTAGCGACGAGGAAGTTTGCTTGACGCCAACAGAATTGACTGAAACTGTTAATAATGCGCAAATGAGCTTTCTCCCTCAACAATCACGCGAGAAGTATTTAAAACAGTACGATATGTTCAACACGTGGCGACTAGCAAAAGGAGCCAAAACTTTCTCAGAAAACGTTTTGCTGGCATATTTTATAGAATTATCCGAGAACAAGAAAGCAAGCACTCTATGGAGTACGTATTCGATGCTAAAAGCAACAATAAAGATGAAAAAAGACAAACATATCGATACCTATCCTAAATTAGTGGCATTTTTAAAAAGAGCCTCATCTGGTCATCAACCAAAAAAATCGAAGGTTTTCACAGTATCTGATATTGAAAAGTTTCTTAACGAAGCACCCGATTCCGTATATTTGGCGGCAAAAGTAAGTCAGTTGCACATTCAGTATCTACTTAAGTATATTAATCTCAATTAAATAGTATACTTAGTAGATGTTGATAGGCATAATTATGCGTTCATATCAATTTTATTCATTTATCTACTACAATACTCTTTACGTTACAGGTTGTTCTTATTATTGGAATAAACGGAGCATGTCGAACTAATGAACTAACACAACTTAATGTCAAAAACATTGAGAAACATTCAGATGACTTACTATTAATTAATTTACCTAATACAAAGACAAAAAGAGACCGCAACTTCGTCATTCGCAAGGAATACGTAACGATTGTTGAGAAATATCAAGCCTTACGCCCGCCTAACACTCCAATCAATCGATTTTTTCTACAGTATCGCAATGGAAAGTGTGTTAGACAGCCTATGGGTACTAATAAAATTGGCAGTATCCCACGAGAAATAGCAACATTTCTTGAACTTCCAGAACCCCTGTTGTACACGGGTCATTGTTTCCGACGAACTTCAGCCACACTTTTGGCTGATTCCGGAGCTGATCTGCTGTCCCTTAAGCGCCACGGAGGCTGGAAGTCCAATGCAGTTGTAGAGGGATACATAGAGGATTCCATCCAAAATAAGTCTAAAATATGTGAAGGCATCGTAGGAGCCATTACACTGAAAGAGCCTCAATCGGATCCTTGTACTGGCCCTTCTACATCAAAAATAAGCCGTTATGAAACACCTAACCATCTCCCTCTCTCTCCAACATTCACGCCAAGGGAATCCGATGAATCGGTACAACTATTAAGTATGACAGATAGTTTACCGAAAAACAGTACACAAGTGACTAACACCAATATTACAGTACCAAACAAAAATATTACACTCAATTTAAATAACTGTAGCAACGTTACTTTAAAATTTTCTTAATTATACCTTAGTATTATTTTGTTATAATTTAAAGATTATTCTGTAATACTTACCTGTCATAATGTAGTAATTAATACCTAAACTGAAATAAAAGTGTACCTATCTTGTGATTGTAATAGTTATTTGTTATACAAGAGTGCAAAGTTGCTTTTTAACCGCGTGTTCAATTTTGATGACCGAGCAAGCGAAGGATTCTAAAATTGAATCACGAGCGCAGCGAGTGATTCAAAATTAGAATCCTGAGCGTCAGCGAGGGAATCAAAAGAGCACGAGGTGAAAAATCTTTGCACTCGAGTGCAACACGTAACTTTTCATTCCACCTCAGCGAGGAAATGACTAAATGCAAAAAAAAAACGTTTACAATCACAAGATAGGTACACTTTTATTTCAGTTTAGGTATTAATTACTACATTATGACAGGTAAGTATTACAGAATAATCTTTAAATTATAACAAAATAATACTAAGGTATAATTAAGAAAATTTTAAAGTAACGTTGCTACAGTTATTTAAATTGAGTGTAATATTTTTGTTTGGTACTGTAATATTGGTGTTAGTCACTTGTGTACTGTTTTTCGGTAAACTATCTGTCATACTTAATAGTTGTACCGATTCATCGGATTCCCTTGGCGTGAATGTTGGAGAGAGAGGGAGATGGTTAGGTGTTTCATAACGGCTTATTTTTGATGTAGAAGGGCCAGTACAAGGATCCGATTGAGGCTCTTTCAGTGTAATGGCTCCTACGATGCCTTCACATATTTTAGACTTATTTTGGATGGAATCCTCTATGTATCCCTCTACAACTGCATTGGACTTCCAGCCTCCGTGGCGCTTAAGGGACAGCAGATCAGCTCCGGAATCAGCCAAAAGTGTGGCTGAAGTTCGTCGGAAACAATGACCCGTGTACAACAGGGGTTCTGGAAGTTCAAGAAATGTTGCTATTTCTCGTGGGATACTGCCAATTTTATTAGTACCCATAGGCTGTCTAACACACTTTCCATTGCGATACTGTAGAAAAAATCGATTGATTGGAGTGTTAGGCAGGCGTAAGGCTTGATATTTCTCAACAATCGTTACGTATTCCTTGCGAATGACGAAGTTGCGGTCTCTTTTTGTCTTTGTATTAGGTAAATTAATTAATAGTAAGTCATCTGAATGTTTCTCAATGTTTTTGACATTAAGTTGTGTTAGTTCATTAGTTCGACATGCTCCGTTTATTCCAATAATAAGAACAACCTGTAACGTAAAGAGTATTGTAGTAGATAAATGAATAAAATTGATATGAACGCATAATTATGCCTATCAACATCTACTAAGTATACTATTTAATTGAGATTAATATACTTAAGTAGATACTGAATGTGCAACTGACTTACTTTTGCCGCCAAATATACGGAATCGGGTGCTTCGTTAAGAAACTTTTCAATATCAGATACTGTGAAAACCTTCGATTTTTTTGGTTGATGACCAGATGAGGCTCTTTTTAAAAATGCCACTAATTTAGGATAGGTATCGATATGTTTGTCTTTTTTCATCTTTATTGTTGCTTTTAGCATCGAATACGTACTCCATAGAGTGCTTGCTTTCTTGTTCTCGGATAATTCTATAAAATATGCCAGCAAAACGTTTTCTGAGAAAGTTTTGGCTCCTTTTGCTAGTCGCCACGTGTTGAACATATCGTACTGTTTTAAATACTTCTCGCGTGATTGTTGAGGGAGAAAGCTCATTTGCGCATTATTAACAGTTTCAGTCAATTCTGTTGGCGTCAAGCAAACTTCCTCGTCGCTAGAATCACTCATTTTAGTTTTTTCACTTGTTTTCAAGTTTCTTGTTTTTAATATACCTAAGGTTTAACAATGACGTGAAAAAATGCCGCGTAAAGAACCGCGTACAAAGCAAATTGAAAAAAGAACACCAAGAAGGTTCCGAGTCTGAGTTTTTAACAAATTTAAAAAAAGTTGTATGATATATTCGGCACCATAGAGGTAGCAGTAAATAGGTTTAATGTTTTTTTTAATTCACAAACTTAGTGCACACGATGTTCTAAATTCAATTTACTTTATCCTCTAGAGAATAAAAACGGCTTTTCCACTCAGATATTGAAGATTAAAAATACTCTTTCCGAGATGGTGGGATGAAAACGTTTTTTTTTTTGCATTTAGTCATTTCCTCGCTGAGGTGGAATGAAAAGTTACGTGTTGCACTCGAGTGCAAAGATTTTTCACCTCGTGCTCTTTTGATTCCCTCGCTAACGCTCAGGATTCTAATTTTGAATCACTCGCTGCGCTCGTGATTCAATTTTAGAATCCTTCGCTTGCTCGGTCATCAAAATTGAACACGCGGTTAAAAAGCAACTTTGCACTCTTGTATAACAAATAACTATTTTTTTATACTTACTGATTTCCAGGCAATTTTATTTTTCGTGATTAAAATATATCTATCTGTAACAATTAAAATGTCTTTCTAAAGAAATCTCTTCCAGCATACCTACCTGCGATAGGAAAGTAGTTAAAGAGATGTAGACAACGTGTGTAAGAGTAGAAAAGAATAAAAAAACACTGAACTATTCACTCATTTAAATATAAACATAGGTACATGAATATATTAGGTCCCCACCTATGGCGTTTTGTATGCAAAATTTTAAAAGAGTTGCATTTTTCATACTAACATTTTCTTAATTTATATTTACATTAACAACCATGAACACTAATGTTTTAAAACTTTTATGGACTAATGTTTAAAAACTAAGATAACGTTGCCACTAAGATTAAGCGACAAAAATAAGTTTCGGCTAAGTTTTAAAACAAATAGTGGTAATTTCTGCTAACAAAAAGAGGAGTCATTTTAAGGTATTTTTTATGTTTAGAAAACTGTAAGTAGGTACCTAATAAGGTGTTTTTACTTTTGGTAGTTGTCTGTGATGGTCATTATTCGATATACTTAATATCAAACAATTGATGAATATTTTAAATCATAGAAGTAACGAGGTTCTCTATTTGTGAGAAAAAAACGCCAATTTCATAGGTGGGGGGACCTATACTTACATAGGTACTTCTAAAAATCCTACTTTGATTCTAGATATTTTTAATTTGTATACCCGATGTATTCTGTTAAAATCTCACCATGAAGACCTAAGTGAAGTGAGTTTGAAGACAGTAACAATCCTTAGTGCTAATTTCACCAATGACGCAGAATGCGATCAGCTTAACTAAACTGCGATCAAGAGCTGTCAGTGTCAATATTCCGCAACAATTACGACACTGACAAAATCTTGAATGCGGTTTAGATGTGCTGATCGCGTTCAGTTTAACACTTTCAATTCCACCCATTTTTCATAGAGCTCATACCTACGCCATGCCGCCATACATATTGCAAGTTGGTTCCAGAAGGGTCACAGGCATTACGTTTGCGCTAAAGTTAACCCTCGAGGAGTGTAACCGGCGTTAGGTTTTAAATCTTGTTAAAATATATAGGTAATTGATTTTATAGCCGAGAGGGGTCCCGGCATCTCATATATGCGACTTGAGTGAATCCTCCAGGAGGGCTCCCGGTACTGAAATCTGCCCTTAGTCGTCAGATAGGATGACAGTTCACTTCACCTAAATTCTCACGATGAGGTTTTTACGGAATATACCAGCTAGTGGAATGACAGCTCACTTCATCAAATTCTCGGTTCCTGTAAACAAAAACGAAATGCTTTGCTTACCAATGGTAGCATTGTTATTGCCAAACTGGGCATATAATTGATTCGTAAGCTAATTTTACCTGCCATAGCTACTTCCATAAAGGAGGGTCTACTATTACAAAGCTATGAGGCCTTTACTTCATTATTGGTAACGATACAAATTTTAACCATTCAGGGTCCGTCAATTATAGGAATCGGCCATAAGTTATCCCGGTGAGACTTTTACAGAAAAGTCCGGCTAGTCTTAAACGCTCACCTGAATTTAAATACCTTTTAATAAATATTCTCACACACAAACATCCATACATAAACCCATCTTCCAGTGCACCGGACGTAGCAGCAGACGATTTGAATACAATCCACTGTTTACTGTCCCACGAAATGAAGCTCATTGGAGATTGGACGCTTCGTATTAAACAATCTTAAACAGGCAGACGGAAATTAAACAATATTATTTTGATTATGTTTGAAGATTATGTGTGTGGATACATAATATTGCTCTTTTTAGGTTAACTATGAAATGATTTTAAATTACTGTAGGGACTGCGGCCGGAACCTCGGTCTATGAAAACTTAGGCGGAGTGAACTTGAAGTGAGCTGTCATCAGCCGACCTATTCTGTAAAAATCTCACCGTGAAAACTAAGGTGAAGTGAACTGTCAATAATGTTCCCTTGCATCAGCCGCTCTATTCTCTAAACATCGCGATGTGAAAACTTAGGTGAAGTGAGCTGTCAATAGTGTCAATCTCGCTCACTTCATGCTTACTTCACCTAAACTTCACGGTGAGATATTTACAGAATAGAACGGCTGATACAAGGGATTGACATTATTGACAGTTCACTTCACCTTAGTTTTCACTTCACCTAATCTTACACGGTGAGATTTTCCGGAATAGATCGGCAGGTGGAATGCCTGCTCACTTCATGCCGATGCCGATATATCGACGACGCGCGTGCATCATTGTCACTCTGTCGCCGGCGGGACTGGCGGGATAGACGCGCAGCGCGTGCTTAGCGACATTGCAACATGACAAAGGGCAGTGTTTGCAGTTTGCTGAGCGTTGGCTGAGCGATTATCTACGAAACCATTCGATATTGGCATCGGTATCGCCGATTATTTACTACTGTAATCGGTATCGTATCTGGAAAATTATGTATCGTTACATCCCTAGTTCACGGTGACATTTTTACAGAATTGTCCGGCTCATGCTAGGCATTGACACCATAGACAGCGATTTCTACGTAAAAATCTTATACAATTTGGATGTTTTTGAAAAATGTATTTGAAATTATGTTTCATCCTATTGTAGGTATGTAAGGAAGTCCATGATAAGCAGAATGATATGAATGAAAAAGGAGTGAATAATAAGGTGAAGAATGAATTAATGAAGTACTTGGAAACGTGGATCATAAGTAAACGCCCCCGCAGACAGGTGCGACGCTACTCTGGTGGAACAATTTCTATAAAAACTTCACGGAAATTGTTCTACCGGTGTTGCGTTTTGCCTGTTTGCGGTAGCCTTAACATGGGATCAGGGTAAGAAGAAAACTTTGAAGATAGTCCATAGACGGTTGCTGTTTTCTTTAGATGAGCAATGAAAATGGACTACCAACATAATATTTGTTTGGTAAACATTTTCCTTTGCATATGGAAAACATTAAATAGAGAAGACAAATAACCTTATCGTTAAGTACTCTAAGTAGTAGTAACTGTTTACTTGTTAACGGGGAGCACGTGACGAACCTGCATGTTTTGCATATTTTCTATTAAGAGGGATGCTCTAAGGTAAACCGCGAAATTCAAAAATTCTTTCCTTTTTTGCAATTTGAAGGTCAATCTCACGTTGTATGTTGATTGAAATATGATTCGCGACCATAAAAATATGGCTTTACAGAATTATAATCATTAGAATCAGCAATACGACTCTTTATAAATTGCCATAATCCTCAAATGTCATGATTTCATGAAATAGTCATTCAATAGGATTGTAGAAAGTTGTATTGATGATTTCTATGATTATAATTCTACAAATAAACATTTGTTACGGTCGCGAATCATATTTAGATCAACATACAACCTGGTGCTGACCTGCAAATTGCAAAAAACGTATGAAACTGAATTTCGTAGGAGACCCTGAGGCTTTCACCTTAAACGGACGCGAAGGAACCGTTTCTCACCATGATATAGAGGAAATTGAATGTAATAAGGCTCCGTGCATGAAAAACATCCTTTTTCGTCAATAACTTATTTAATTGTAAGAAAGCTTGAAATAATTGAAAGATTAAGTGTACAGTCCGTAGTATTATAATATCTGTGGTGGTGCTAAACCATTCGTGTCAGTCACAGAAGCTGTTAATAGTTGCATCACTTTTGCGCTCTCGAAAATATGGTTTAGTTCCCCTTTTTAATTTATTTCAAGGATAGCTGAAGACTAATGTGTGATTTTTAAATTTCTTAATATGGTTTGCTAAATAATAGGAAAAATACATTACTGACAGACTTAAAAAAAAAAAATCTTTTTCAACATTATTTTTGTGCAATATTTTGTATCGAAGTTGAAAAAAGTGATTCAGCCACATGCAAGTAGACAATTTAGCGATGTTGATGATATTGTTAAATATTCAAAATCAAAATTAGTTTCTTGTAAAAAAAAGTGATCAAACGTCAGTCTCGCGTAGTTTTTCTGAAAACTTGTTGCGAATATTTGTGATTTTCCATGAATACTTAACTTATTTGAAAAAACCCTATACGTCACATGCAAAACATTAAACTCGACTTTACAAAATCACAAATAGTTTTGTTTAAATTCTTTTTCCTTTTCTCAGAACTAATGAACAAAATTGATCAAAATCAATCGATTTCATGCAAGGCCTCTTAAAGAAAATCGTGGAATGGTAGATGTGTATGGTATGGATCTGTAGATGACGTAAAAGTGAAGGTTGATAAATTAACGTTACAGGAACTAATAGTCAATGTAGTGTATCTTTATATTAAATAAGTAAACACTATCTCATGCATAGCAGTCTGTAGTGAGGTAGCTGTCACTAATGTCAACTGTTTCCCGCCATTTGTGGTGAACTGACAGTTGACATTAGCGACGGCTACCTCACGAGATAGTTCTACTTCTATGCAAGCCGATCTTCAACTGTTAATCAGCTGAATACAAAATACCCTTTGACACAAATACATGCTCATTATTAGACTGGTTTTTCCGACGACAGATATATGAAATATATAAGTAATGGATATAAGGTAATGGATGGTCACCCACCCGCGAACCGACCTCGGCAAGCGTAACTTAACCTTAGGACGACTCGAGCGGCTATTTTTCAGTATTGCTTGGTATAGTTTCAAGAGAGAATCCTTAGGTACTTACTACAAAACAAGTAATAATTTAAGATTATTTTCCTATATCCTTGTTTCAGACTTCTGATTTTCTTTGCATCTATACTGAATGCAAATAAGCACAACAAACTACACGGTACGTAAATTAGTTAACACAATAAACTGTACTACGACATGTCACATGATGTGACATTTAGAAATAAGGTAGTAAATTCTAAAGTTTTGAAGGCAAAATATGCAGGAAACACTGGCCTTAACAGTTTTATTGTCAAAACGAATTAATAGGCATGTTCTAATTGTAATCAAAAGTTTGTCAATTTAGATAAAACAATTACGGTTATAATGTTATTGAATTTCAATGTCTTATTGCTCTGATTCATTGGAAAATTTAATATAGCTGACTTTTGGTTGACTAGGATTGACTAAATGATGGACCCGCAACGGTAGCCCGCGAAATTCTTTCTTAGGTTTTTTTGCAATTTGTAGGTCAGTGTCAAGACTTTTCGATAAGAACAAATCTAACTGAGATATGTATGAATGATACTAATGATTATTATAATATTACGCAGGCTACCAGAGCGGACTGTTTTTATAGCGATCAATTTGGGGAAACAAATTTATTCTTATTAACAGATGCTGTCAAAAACATGCTGTCGGCCAATACGAATACATAATAATATCTTCTGACATCCAACAAGATATATTTACAAATCGCTTCAACAACATTTGAATAAAACATGCAAGGAAAACCGCGGCGCTAAACAAAAAGTTTTGTACAAAGCGTTCGACACGGATGATCACATCTCGCTGATATAGGTAGTAACCTTGTATATCAAGGCACAGGTGTTATACGATATGTGTACTGTACTATAATAAAAAAACTGTACATACTTGAGTTTTATTTATATATCTGGGAATAGGTAAATGGTGAAGTATGCCAGTGTTTATATCTCATATTTTGCTAGAACAATCAACTGGAGAAATCACATTGTCATTTAAATGACATCTATCCTAGATGGCTTCGATGTTTTTCTCTGCTATGTCTTGTCAGTTCTCCTTTGTAGGAATTTATGAGATAATAATGGATTGCACAATCACATGACTATTAAAATTAATGATGATTGACTTCCTACATACAACAATACCCAAGCTTAGTCACTAATTACTTATACGTGTTATCTTTAACATCACACTTAAAGATGTAATTTTCATACCTCCTATTTATTAGCAAAGCAAGCATAACTTTAACATCCTGACACCATAAGGAAAAAAAGCGTCTTAAAACCTGTACTTTGGTATGTTAAATGACATCAACCTCCCAATGCCATCAAGGTGTTTGGTTGGTATTGGAAGAATTCCAACAGCGATGCATTGCGAATGCATGCCCGCGGTGTTCCTCAAGGTCGTTTACTGCGACCATCTCTGTACAATCTATTACGTGTAGGTAGTTAGGTACCTTAAGTTCGTGATTATAAAACATAGCACAAATCATGTAGCCTTGTATGGTTGACGTTTTGTTTCGCTTGTAAACATGTTTACGAATTGTGCGTTAGTTTCTTATTGACAACAGTTATTAATTTAGTTGTTGTTGTTATCAAGTCGCATTATTGTTAGTTATAGCTTTTCTGACATTGATGTGAATATATTATATACACAAAAAAATCTCTTCTTGGCTATAATGTGATTAACTTAGTAACTAGACAAATAATATAATGGGGTTAATTATGTACTAACATTTTATTAGTTAGATAATGCTGCTGTACATGTGGTTGTAGGTACAACCCAAAATGTTTATACATGTTTTGATAGTTAAAAGATACCTGCTTAAACATTTTGGGTTTCCCAGGTAAGTACTTAAATATTTATGAGTAGAGATACTAATAACGCTCGGTCATAAGACAAATCGTTTGATTAGGCTTAATATTCTAATCAAACAAGTATACGAATATTAAAACTAACTTCTTGAGTTTGTCACATGACCTTTAGCAACGGTAATTTAACTACATCATTTTATAACGTTAAAACTAACTTGAGAACCAGCAAATCACTTCAAAAGTCGTCGGTTAGTTGGCCAGTAAATTCCAATCGCGAGGGTCATAACCCTACCACACCTTGATTCCAGTTTCATAGTATTATCTGCGATCATTCATGTGTTTATAGTATAAAAAGAGTTAAACAAACTTTGATCCCTTCGACAGAATCAATGTCAAACAAAATTGGACTTTCTCCCATGGTAATAGAATTATTAATGGGCTGTTTGATTATACTGTAAACATAGCAATAGAGAATATGGCTACTATAAAAGCCTGTGACAGTGTTGGCATTAAAATGACAACACCGGCCCCGTCCGATGCTTCTTACGACCACAATGGTGTACGTGACCATAAAGTTAATACAGAAGGGTCATTTCTCCAAGAGAAAGAAAACAAAATTAAAGTTGCTGTTCCTGTCTGCCTGTGTGACCGCGTTGTTCTTCTAAACCACGCAACGGATTTTGATGCGGTTTTTACCATCAATTAGAGAATTTATTACGAAAGGTTTATTGACCTAACATAAATATTAAACTTACATATAGCAAAGAAATCTCGATTTTGTGTCAAGTCGTAAAAACCGTGCTAAGCACCTGGTTCGCTAGTACTCTCATAGACATTGAAGGATTCGAATTAACATGTAAATGAACAGTGCAGAGGCAAAGTGCAATAAGAGTTCTTACTTAACTTGTAATGACTGGTCGTTTTGCTGATCATGGTTTTGTTATTGTTATTAGTAATTAACTGTTTATTTATTTTACCTCGATGGTCCTAGTTTATCATTTATAACTTCCAGTTACAGCTATATATAGCTATATAGGCTTTTATTTAGATATTGTTTACGTTTAGTCTTTATTTTTTTAAATTTCTGCTTGAGTACAGTTTTCGATATTTTTTATTGGTATATTGGCGTGTGCTAGCGGACATATGGCTAAATTGTAATTTAAATTATGTTTAGTGTTGCGTACTGTAAATAATTTTGCATACTATTATATAGTTTTTTTCTTCTTTTCTAATTGAACGGATACCTGTGCTGCTGGGGAGTTTGTTGCGCCGCTTCTTATTCCCAGCTAAAGCACTAGGAAATGGTGAAGGGTGGGCGTTTTGTGGGACTGTCTTATGTAACTTTGACGTTCGAAAAGTGCTGATTCTCAGCCTAGTTTGAATAAATGACTTTTGAATTATGAATTTTTGAATGATATAATGCAGTTTAGATTGCAGTAGCCTCAAAATCACACCTAATTGTGGGTGCAGTTCCTTTAATATTTTCCTCGCATTCTTGCAGACCAACTTACAGTTGGTTGTGTAATATGTATTCTTGATAAAACTTATGTAATCTACTACTACTGTGATTGAAGATTGCTTCTCTTTTATTTACCAACACGGCTAATGAAACCGTATCGACATCTCTTGTTCCATCCTAACTCATATTATAAATGCGAAAGTGAGTCTGTTTGTTTGTTACACTTTCACGCTAAAACGGGTGAACGGATTTGGATGAAATTTGGCACATGGGAACTTGACCTGGAGAAGGAATTAGCTTTGTTTATACGTTAAGTAATAAAATCGACAGATAAGAAGTAAAAAGAAAGCTTCTTATTCAGTTTGCCTTCTGTAGTGTTCCTGTCATTTGCTTCCATGGTGAGCATGGCATCCGAGTCGATTACACATGCATAACGCGTGTCATATTGAATATTGTATGCTTGTGTGTGAATGGATACTTACTTTTACTTAATATGTGTTGGTAGGCCCATCTTCATCGAGGTGTGTTTGTTATGACGTTATTTTCTTTGGCTGTTATTCATCTGTAGCTATTGTTGCTATGAACCTGGTGACCTTAGTGTTATTCTGTAACCTCACCTTGAAAACTTAGTTAAAGTGAGCTGTTTTCCCACCTGCTGCTAGGGATTAATGCCATTTGACGCGATGTTGCGGATATTCGCATCCGCATCCATAATTGCGGAGCTTAGCATTTATTTAGACCTCCGCATCTGTATTAATGAATGCGGATACAGATGTGGGTGGAAAAGGGTGAATATGTATGTAAAATTATAATCAACAAAATGGAAATATTTATAATCATTGAAATCATTAAAGCTTCGTGCAGACTAGCGCGACGCGATACCGGTTATTGTTAAACCATGAAGTTTTCTTAAAAATTGTATTGTTCGAGTCATGTCGCGCCGTCGCGTCGCGCTAGTCTGCATGAGGCTTAATATAACTCAAAATCGTCACATTTTTACGAAATAATTATTTTATTATAATTGCCGCGAATTGAATTATGATCAACATACCTACAACGAAACAGCGCTGCAATTTGCAAAAAACGTAAGAAATTTTGGCAGCGCGACGCGACTCCGGTTATTGTTTTACCGTGAAGTTTTAGAATTTGAATTGTTCGAGTCGCGTCGCACCGTTCGCGTCGCACTTGTCTGCACGAGTCTTAACTCTTCTGACAACGTCACACACTGAATTGGCCTCGCAAGACGGGCTCACCACTTCAGACCTAAACTGCGGAGTGTCCCGTCTGTATTATCTGTGCTCTAAGTCAGTTCAATGATGAATTAATTAAAAGTGCTTATAAATCCGTTACTTGCTCTCAAATTAGCGTGTCCTTAAAATATGATTATGATCATTATTTCTATAGATATAAAGACCTTGGCTGATCACGATTTGCAAATTAGCGATGTGGGTACTTTCGACTGTTGATTGAAAAATGCAAATGTGTGATTAAAAAATATTTTTAGCCGAGCTTAGTAGATATTTTGTAGATATTACAAATGCTTGCATTTCGTTGGGATGTTTATATGATGCGCACACTAAATTTAGTTACCAACACGATAGGTACATCTTTTCTCATGTTCACTGGGCGAGTTCGCAAGGGTAACGTTGTACGTGTTATGTTTTTAATTTGTAAATGTTATACTGTACCTATTATTTCATAAAATATAATTAACTACACTACCGAATTGGGAGACTGTAATGGTAGCGTATGTATGTATGTAATAAACAAAATAATTAAAAAATACTCAATTACGCAAAAACGACCGAACGGATTTGGATGAAATCCGGCACACAGATAGTTTATAACCCGGATTAACACATAGGTTAGTTTTTATCCCCAATATTCCTACGGAATCGTGACTTATGCTGGTGAAACCGCGGGACGCTGCTAGTAATTTATAATTCATTTATTTGTCAGAATATGATACACAGTTGTTACATCGTTAGTAGTTCTGCTAAACACTTCCTTCCCTAGATAATAATTCCCGTTTCTTTTTCATGAACCAGTGTTAACGCTGCCATACAATTAACGTTTGAATTTTATTGTTGCAGGTAATTCAAGCTTCCTCCTCGGATATGGACCGGTTTCACCGCACAAAACGGCAGTTAAAGAAACAGTAACGATCGTATGTAATTAAAAACAAAATAGCACTCGTAAAGGCCTGATGTACATGAGTGCAAACGTTAACTGTGCGTCTTGTAGCTGTGTCTAGTCGCTGCAACAAGACGCAGAGTTGTCATTTGCGTCTGCGGCTAGTCGTTACGATATCGACAGACGTCGTGCAGGAAGCGATCATTTTCTTTGAGTATTCGAGAGATACTCAAAGAAAATGGTCGTGTTGTTCATCTCGTGAGTGAATATGGAGCCTCTAGTTGCACTTGCCTTGGTGATTATCATGCGAAGGCGAAAGCGCATCCAACTATCGTCGGGTGTGCACGTGAACCGTGAGTCTAGTCACTGCGACAAGTAGCGAGAGCGTGCGATTGCCGCAGCCTGTCGTTGCATCTAGTCGCCAATCTGTAGCAGCCGCATTTCACATAGTGTGCGCCATGTCTTATAGGATGTAATGCATAAATGCAGGATGTAAAACGGATACAGAACTAGTTGTGCCATCGGCCGCTTGGCGCTACAATGTCTGATGGTAATTTTATGTGCTGGATAATATTAGTAATACATGTTACGTTATGGTAACTAGGCATTTTTGCATCAGAAAATTATAAAATTGAAGGTCCCTGTAGTGTTTCTTACCATTAAGGCTAATCTAATACTATATCTTGATTTTTATTATGAGACCGTTCGCCCTCTTAGCTTATAACATTAGTTGCAAGTAGTTGCAGTCGTTAGTTGTGTTGTAATGCCAACTGATGACTATTGAATGCCTACAAACTGCATTCAAAAGCTGTCAGTGTTAATATTTCACAACAATGATGACACTGACAGGTCTTGAACGCAGTTTAAATGTGCTGACCGCTTTTTCATTGGTGTAATCCGCCCTAGTAGGTAAGTATGAATTATAATGATTTTTTATAAAAAAAAAAATACAGCGGTAGAGCGTCTGCAAACTATAACAGTAAGGTTTCAAATATAATCAGAATCTTTCAGTACTAAATCATGTAAGTACACTCGAGAGCAATGAATCCGGGTCACTTAAAGAATCCTAAAAATCTCGGAAACTAAAAATGCTAGGTTAATGCAATAAATTGTATTTAATAGACAATGTAATACTCCTTAAATGAAGGTATTTAAACTTCTTAGTTATTGTAAAGTTATATCATAAAAAAATCAAATTTGAAAAAGGGCCACTTTCGAAGATGGAACTACGAAATTACAGCATTTGGTTTTGCTTTTGTTTGTAATCTGTCATTTATGTGGGTACATAAACCATGTTGATAGTGCTCTATATTCATTATTCAAGCTGAAATTATGTCGCTTACGCCTGAAGAATGCACCAGAATACTTACAATGCTGGAAACCGGCCGGAGTCAGCGCGATACAGCCAGGACTGTGTGTCGCTGTCAACAGTACAAAGAGTTCTCCGACGTTACGAAGAAACTGGTTCTAACCTACGCAGACCAGGAACGGGCAGAACCAGGTGTACCACAGCACGAGAAGACCGATACTTGGTGAACACCATGCTTCGAAATCGCTTTCTAACAGGAACTGAACTCACAAATCAGTTTCGACGCCTCGGAGGAAGTAACCCAAGTGCATGGACAGTAAGACGTCGGCTTGCTGAATCTAACTTAAAACCCCTTAGACCTGCAAACGGCCCTAAACTGGAGCGTGGGCATCGTATTTCAAGACTAAGATATGCCCAGAGCCACGTAAATTGGAGTATTGAAGATTGGTCAAAAGTTATGTTCTCCGACGAATCAAAATTTATGCTCTACAAGCACGATGGAAGACACAGAGTGTATCGAAGACCAGGGGAAAGATTCAAGCAAGCATGCATCGAAGAAAAAGTAGCCTACGGTGATGGGTCTGTACTTGTGTGGGCCGGAATTTCTTCTGAAAGTCGCACAGAGCTGGTGATCATAGAAAACGGCTCTTTAACTAGCGAAAGATATGTGGAAGAAATCCTCAATGATCACGTTGGTCCATTTATGGTCAATTTAGGTGAGGATGCTATATTTATGCATGACAATGCCCGACCTCATACAGGTAGGATTGTGAATGACTACCTTCAAGAGATGAACATTACTCGTATGGAGTGGCCAGCGCGCAGCCCGGATATCAACCCGATCGAGCATGCTTGGGACGAGCTAGGCAGATGCGTAAAACAACGAAACCCTCCCCCAATCACGCTTCGTGAGCTCAAAATTGCTCTCACAGAGGAATGGGAGAATATTCCCCAAAATCGTATAAGGAACTTGGTGTACAGCGTGCCAAACCGCGTAAACGCAGTAATGGAAGCACGAGGAGGCAATACAAAGTATTAAAATTCAATAAAATCGTAATAAAGTTCAAAAATTTCATGTTTCCTATTTTTGTTTTAAGGAGAGATCAGCAGTTTTTTTCTTTATGTAATTTTGTGTTAATAAAATGTATGGTGACTCATATTTTTTTTACTTTCATTTAAGGAGTATTACATTGTCTATTAAATACAATTTATTGCATTAACCTATCATTTTTAGTTTCCGAGATTTTTAACATTCTTTAAGTGACCCGGATTCATTGCTCTCGAGTGTACATACCTACAAACTCCTAGTGTTTTGGAGGTTTATAAAGCGTATTATATGGTAGGTATAAAATGCTTAATGAGGCAGAATCATAAGGCAGATATCTGGTTTCTCTTAGATCAAGGCTAGGGCAAAGTTCAGGTTGCAATCGTTCTAGGTAGTACTTATAGTAACCAGAAACTTGTACATAAGGAAAGCGAAAAACACACAATATTAAGAAAATTCGTACAATTTTTTTCCCAAGACCATTTTTGTGGTACAGGCTTTTTTCGGACTATTAGGTTAGGAGTGTTAAAACTATTTCCCCCCGATCCTGCTTCTCAAGAAACTACTTACTTAAATACGTTCTTTTGTCTTATTATGTGAGCTGAATCCCAAATGCGCCGATATTTTTGTGAAACAGCCAGTCTGGCATCCATGGCCACGATTTGTCCTTTCAAAACCAAATTCATTTATAGATTTTAAGCCGAGTAAAACCTTTTCGAAGGTGTCTATTGTTTTACAATATTTCTTTAGTGAAGGACCGATCAGGCTGTGGGGGAAATTAAAATAAATACCATACAGTTTTGGGTTCAGAGGAAGAAACGAGAACTATAAAAGGAGGAGGAGGAAGTATAAAAGTAGACATGGCTAGAAAGGGTGAGAAAGATGCTGAGATGATAACTGTAATGAATGTAACTGATATTTATGTAATTTTGTGTTAATAAAATGTATGGTGACTCATATTTTTTTTACTTTCATTTAAGGAGTATTACATTGTCTATTAAATACAATTTATTGCATTAACCTATCATTTTTAGTTTCCGAGATTTTTAACATTCTTTAAGTGACCCGGATTCATTGCTCTCGAGTGTATTTTTACAAACCATTGAAAAAAAAACTTGTAATGCATGAATAATCGTAAAATTATATTCCTCTATGTAGGTACACACGGCTACATATCAAGCTAAACATTTCCAGTATAAGCCGACCTCGCATTGTACGGTAATCCTATACAATGCGAGATCAGCATAAACTGGAAATGTATAGCTTGATAAGTAGTCGTGACCGTGTGCGTACCAGTAATTTTCGTCAAGTCATACGTTATGAAAAGATTATTCTTCAAGAATATTTTTTAGTTACTTTTTTTTTTGGTAAACTGGTTCTGATTCCGAGACCGAGACCGGTACCGGCGAACTTGCGGCATTGAAACGATACAAGCTAGACATAAACCAATCTGGCGGTGACGTCGTTAAAAGATGCCCATCCATAGATAAATATCACCCGTCTCTCCACTAGTCCATTGCCTACTCAAGGATGCGCATCCGGTATGGCTCGAATCCTTCTATATCCTAAGGGCACGTCTTCCTTACCATTACCGCGCCCCCCGGTCTACTCCCTGATATGTTATGGCCTCTGTAGCTCATGCAACATGAGGCTCCAGGGGCTAGTGCAAATCTTGGGGTTCATTCGATTTATCGAGTCTGGTTAAAACACGCTGGGATCGGTGCATTTCATTCATTCATTCATTACCTATGATAAAAACCTGTATTCTCCCACGATTACCGATACTAAATAAAAGTTTATTGTTAACTAGCGGCACACCATTACATGATAAGTATGCGTAAAATTAATACATAAAGCGAACGAACTTTTTTCGGTAAACGAATTATGTAATCTGTGGTAAACCGCTTAGTGGTCGTGAAAACCGTATTTAAAATAAATACGGTAGTATTTAAAACGAGGCCAAATATACACAAGGGCGAGGACAGTTTTAATAAGTTATAAGTGCTTCTTCCAAAAAAATACCTACATGAAAATGGGCACGAAATTGAAGGGAAAGGTAAAAGGTAAATGCATCTTGAAAATCTAATGAAATACAACCTCAATTTACGGTTGAAGGTATAGAAAAGTCACAAACTAAGTGGAAAATTACCATTAAAATATGATTTCGGTAATCATCATTAATTATCTTTTACTGTACAAAATGGCATGACAAGGAATAAATAACACATTAATTTCAAAACCGCACACGGAAATTCCGAATTAAAAAAATACACGAACCATTGACTCACGTGTTGTCAAAGCGGATATAGGGCAAAGACAAACAAAACGTTTTTAGAGTGATTGTTTCAATCAACGTGACATTGACGTATGTCATGTGTTACTCATTCGTGTACTTTGTGGGAAATGTATTGTTTTCTTACTCTTTGTTTATGGGAAAGTATTTGTTTGATATTACTGCCTCGTTAGTCGCAAGTGCTACTACTGAGCATGAGGTCTTGGGTTCCATTCCCGGGTGTGGCAAAGTGTTATTGGATTTTTCCATCTGGAATTTTTCAGTAGCAGTCCGGAGTCCGAATTTGTGCCCGGTTGATGGTAATAGGCTCGGCCCCTGTTACATGGCACTTATACATAACTGGCGAAATTTGGTTGTACCCTTCGTGGAATACGGGCGTGATGTTATGTTATGTCAAAACATAACATAACATCACTCTCTATCGTCTATTATCACTCAAAAGTAGAGAGTAAGATGCTATAGATACTAAGTTTTGTTTTTGTTTTTAACGTAGAAAGCGCGTACATTGTTTGGATGCCGTACTGCTTGCAAATTATATTATTAGCTTTTAGGAATGGTCAGAGTTTTGATTCGAATCTGGAATGCAACTTTCAAATCCGACCTTATATATAAATAAACATGACCATAGACAAGAAAATAACGATCAAAACTATAGTCGATGTAATTCGATCCGATTCGAATATCGGTAATAATCGATTTCCTGTCTCGTTTACTAGTTGCCGTATTGTTGTGTGCGGTGTTACTGTTTGTTAGTTCTGCTTAACCCTCGTCTAATAAGCGTGAAGTTAGTGTCAAGGTCAGCAATCAACCTTGCCGAGTAATACTGAGACAATTACTTTTAATTGATTTTTTTCTGAAGCTCTTGATTAATCTATTCAAATAGAATAGGTAATAATTGTCTATTAATGGTGATTGGTCGGGAATGGCACTATTTAATTGTAATTTGTAGATTTTTTTCAATGGCAATAATTATTTGTACTTACCTACTTACTTAATTCCTTACCTATTTTACAAAAAAATAAAGGAGCGTTTCAATTTTAAAAAATAATTAAATATTAAGTGAGGTTTTCGATAAAAAATAATAAATTATGCATAAGTATATAAATGCTAATGTAGAATGTATTGACACCTGCCGATTTAAAAAAAAATTGGCAAGAATAACAAAGTCATCTGAGAAGATCTATCCGTATTCATATTTTGTTACATCCAAACGCTAATTTAGATTAATGAAATTAAAACCAGTCAAAACCACAAAAATAATCCGTTACAAAAGTAAAGATTATCTAGTACGCAATCAGAAAGCACTGAGAAAAAAAAAAGAAAATAAAAAAAAATGGTAAATTTTTCACAAATCAAACCGCAGTGGTACAGAAATCATTCAAGTCAGCCAGCGTCACATGCCGTATCGAATTTATTACTCAACCATAGACAATTACTTAACATTCCCGCCATTACAAGTCAGCTGTCAAACCAAGATGGCGACGACCGTGAGGTATGGCGACCGGTTTACTCGATTGATACTTGAATGGTTACAATAGAAGTCGTGTTGGCACATTAAGTTGCATTTTAGATCATTGGTTTGTATTATAAAACGCAATGGTTACCTGTATACATATATGTTTATGAGTGATTTTATTACGGTATTGCCCGAGGTCATGGCTGCTTTTCCTTTCAATTTCATCGTTATTTTTAATGGCTTTCCTCCTTTTACATTTCAATCTCAATTGCATGAATTAATGATTTTTTAATTTCCTCAAAGTTCAACGCTACCTGCTTCCAATTCTGTAAATTCGTATATCATTATTAGAGGCTCCGATATCTTGGTTAAGGACTGGACTTAAGTCACTAAAGTTTAGTGCAGCTACGCTAAATTTAGACTTTGAAGACTTCTAACACAAATCAAAAGTTTTGGAAATTGATATGTGTTGTGAAAAGCCACCCTGCGACCCTTTTACTATTTACAGAAAAAAAATCAGAAAATGAATAAAACTAGGTACTTACTTACTTAATTTTCTACCAATAACATAACATCACGCCTTGTTTCCCCGGATGGTTGGGCAGAGGTGTACCTGTAGTAGGTACACCCACATTTCGCCAGATATGTTTAAGTCCCATGTAATAGGGGGCGAGCCTATTGCCATCAATCGGGCACAAATCCAGACTTGATTTGTGCCCGGATTTTCTACCAATACCATTATATAAGCAACAAGAATAATATGTACCCAGAATATTATAAATCTTGATTTAAAATTTTCTTCTCCATAGAGAAGAACAGCCAGGACCCCGTTTTGGAATGAGCAAGCTTCAACTTTTGGACTAAAATGACCGACTCTTTGACAATATAAAAGTCAGGCACTTTTGAATTGTCAAAGAGTCGGTCATTTTCTCAAAAATGTTGGTCGGTCAAAGTAAATGGTTTAAATAACATAAATAGTTTGAGTTTGATTTTGATAGAGCTGCATTTTCTTATATCCAACGCCACCGGTTTTTGGTAGGTAATGCTTTACTTACCAAAAACTGGTGGCGTTGGATTAATTTCTTCGTTTTATATCGCGAAGCTTGTCAACACGTATCAGCAGCTACCCGCAGGGACCGATAAACTGCAGTCAAGGCGAAGTTTCCACAATATATTGACTCACTAATTGGTTTATATCATTATTTCCTCCATAAGTATGTTTACTGAAGGTTCGGTTGGTAACTTTACTCATGGTTTTACTGCGTTATCTCTTGCTAAGCCTTTTTGGCGTTCTTTCATTGTTTGCTTTGATAAAGCAGTAATACTTTTAGGAAATACGTTGTCTTTAACGTCTTTGTGTGCTATAGATACGGCAGCTTATGCAACCTTAGTATAGGGAGTTGGTTTATCTTCAAATTACCGTAGTCGGGGCTTAGTGCTATATCCAAAAAAAATGGTGTGTGCTATGATCACATGATGGAAGTGAAAACTTACGACTGGAGTAGCCAAGTATACGCGATTCAGGGTCACCGACCCGAGCGGAAACGACGGAACTTTTCACTTCAAAAACCTGGACCAATTTTATTGCTCTGGGAGTTTTTTGGCTAAGGTTGTGGCGGAATCTATAACGCCACATACGAACTACGCATCAAAGACCTGACGTCTCACAAATGCTGCATCGTGCAAGCAGAGTTTTCCGGGCAAAGATTAATATACAACGTCTCGACATCAATCGTCAGGCAGTCGCCCACCAGACACAACACTCGTCTGGTCAGAGGATTCTCTTTTTTTATGGAGAAGTGAACTTTACACCCAGTTCCGCATACCTCTATAGTGGTGACCCCGAACATTTATTTTACACTTAAAAGTACCAACTCTGCTTGAAAAGGTGTTCATTGCTAAACCGTAATGCCATAACCACGATTCGTAACCTATTTATTATTGTCAATCTGATAAAAACGCTCAATAACGGCTTTCTGTAGCTTCACTTGCATGCAACCGTTTTTTTTTTTCAGATTATCCGAAATTAATTTGACGTGATCCCGTTACAATTTTTTTTGCGATGTTGAATTACGTGCCTACTTAATCTGTTTATTCAACTGTGGTTACGTTCTTTATGTATTCTGTTTTTTTAATAATTTTAAGCGTCTTTTTTCATGGATAGACTTCCACATCTTCCTTTCCTACTTTCTCATCATTCCCCAGCCCCTAGCCCAATTTATTTGAAGTCGGCGCATCATATCCCTTTCTTCCATACTTCTGTATCAGTCGTCATCTCGGTAGTCACCCCCTTTCTATCCATATCATCTTTCACACAGTCCATCCATCGTTTCTGTGGTCTTTCTGTTCCCTCTTATCGGCTAGTATAATTGTCTGTTTCTGGTACAATTTGACGTCTATGCATTGGTAAATGTCTGGTATAGGTACCTAATATGTAGAGATACGTTTTCAGCTTTCCAATTTTGCGATCGAGACATCTATTGATTAGTATCTTGTATTGGGAAATCAAAAACCTGATTTTCTTCACGTTTTAGTTGTGGCACCCCACACAAATTCGTAGACCGTGACTTGCTATGTAAATAACAGTGACAGGAAGTTATCATAACATCATCAACATACACTAAGTGGAATAATACGTATTATTGAAACTCAAAAAGAACCAAGGAAAGTTCGTAAAATTTATATGGAACCACCGCGCAAGCTTCCTCTAATAAACGAAAAATATTTTTTTAAATCTATCCACATTTTTGACGATGAACTTAATATATTAAAAAAAAAATATATATTCAAAATATATTCAGACGAATTGAGGACTCATTTAAAAAGTCTGTTAAAATAGGTAATCTTCGTTACACTAAGTGTCTACAGTGTGTCTGGTTTACATTATTATATTATTGTGTTGGCAGCTACTCACAATAAAAATAATAATCTCGTACTTATTCTTGTGTGTCGTGCTTCAAACCGGTTTCAATAGAAGCGGGTCGACTTTGGTTTTTATAAGCCTTACTAGTTATAGCTAAGGTTGGATTCGTAGTGTTAAACTTATTATGATGGAACACAATATTGCTTATATACCTAGATTGTATCTGCAAATTCCCACGAGAAGTCATCAGATTATGGGATTACATCATGTAGCTTATGTAACAAAACATCACGCCTGTATTTCCCGAAGTGTTAGGCAGAGGAGTACTTATGAAATGATACACCCACATTTTGCCAGTACCTATATGTTTAAGTCCCATGCAATAGGGGGCGAGCCTATTAACCTTATCAGTTTCTTTTTTTTTGTAGGCCGTCAATCCCATGGCATAACTGTATAAATTCAATCGACTAAAGACGAAAATCAGTAAATCGGTAACTAACTTACAACCAAAATTTTCTGATCGAGAAAATTGTCTCTTCTAGGAGCGAAGAGTTCGCCAAGTTTGGTAATTAATGTAGTGATGGCGCGGGTGGTATAATACTCCAGTCATTTGGTAGTTTTCCGGGAGTTTAGAATATTGGTAATTTTATTGTTTTAGAGGTGCTATTTTGTAATTTTTACTTTGCGATCTTTTATCTACCTTATAATAAATTGCCCTACTTGAAATTACCTACTCATTTAATTAAGACGAAACTAAACACATTCCTAATTAAAAAAATGTTAATATAGTGTAAAAGACTACTTCGAAGATAAAGATATTGTATTTTAATTATATCAAATATTTGTACATTAATTCAATATGATAATAATTACAATTACTATGACATTATTAATTTGCTTGACATTACTGTTATAATTTATTAATTCAGATTTCATTTAATAGACTACCTTACCTATGTATATTTTCAGTGACAATATAATTTAATAAGATAAATAAGAATAATTGGGTCATAATGTTCCTGATATATCTACACGCCTCAGATGGTTATAATACAGTGTAGGTACCATACGAACTTTCTATAACATCCTCTGAACCTTTATACAAATAAATATTTGATTTTATTTACCTTTGTCACTCGGGTCGCCATATTGAAAAAATGACGCTCAGAAACACGTTTTTGACAATATCTCCTTTCCGACTCAACGATGAAAATAGTTAAAATAGTGAAATAAATGAAACTAGAGAAAATTTCTTAATAATCGCACCCTTAGAACATAAATGGCACTATACGAAAATGTTCATTTTACAGTATGGCCGTTTTAAGTTTTTTTAAGTATTGTATGGGTGATATGGAACTAAAAAAATATAAATAAAGTTTTGTGATCGGCTTAAAATAACAGTTTAACTAATGCTGTTTCAGTATCCAGTGGCATACAATCAAATTATTTACTATTTATCAATGGAGAAGCATTTAAAAAAAAAGTTTTGCATAGTGTCGGTTATAGTTTCACAGTTATTCAAAACTTTTTGCTTAATGACCCCTAGGTTGTTATTTTACCTACATTGTAATTATAAAAAAGTGAGAATTAAATAATATAATTACTGAAATAATAAAGAATACTGTTTATTTGGCAAACGCTCACAGTTTTGGGTCAAAACTATCATAAATATTCATAATTTTCTATTGGAAGGCTCTAAAGCTTTCTATTGGAATCAATCTTTTTGGATTGATATCTGGGTTTTATCTCTGTTATGTTACGAGCTATATACTCTCTTTGTCGCATCAATGAAGCCATGCCCCAATAATCATCGAAAAGAAATTTCCGTGACTCTTCAGAAATTCTATCTGAGCATTTCAGCTGACATGCACTTCTTATGGAAGTGGTTGTTTAAATCGTTTTAGCTGGATAAGCGGTTTCCTTTTTTTAGTTTGAAACATATTTTTTGCCTGCATTTCTTAAAATCTTCACAATATTTGTAGTAACGTTCTTATTTTTCTTCTTTCGTTTTTTTGTAATGACATCAACTGGTTGAGGTTGAGCTTCTCCTGCAGTATCGTTTGGGCAGAAACCGTCAATATCTCTTGTGTCAGAAACATCATTGATTTCTCCTGTGTCTGTATCTGGAAGAGGCAACATGATCACCAACATTTGGAGCAACACCAACTTGAAGATTCGAATCAGCAGGAAGACACTTCTTTGATGATTATTAGAAACTTCAACAATCTAAGTGACGGAATGTCATCAATTTTTGAAGTGGTTTTTTGAGGTGATATTTGGTAATTCATGTTACCATTTTCGTTCTCTGTTTCGTCATCTGGATTAATAGGGTCAAAATTAGTGTGTCTTTGTTACTTTGAGTAATTTGTTGGGTATTTGGACACTCATGTGCAGAGAAAGCTGAAGCTGAAATGGATGATGTGCTTGAGGCAGAAGATGAGGACAATGGCGACGAGCTTGAGTTCGATCTCTGGCACTTTTTCTTTGATGGGAAGTATGTTCTATCATCATCTGAGGCGGGAGAAAAGTCATCATCGTCATTGTTTGTTTGGTTATGACAAGTGCTAGTTAAAGGTGACCTTCTCATAATGTTCAAATCGGACGCACTCGTTGTTGAAAGGGGTTCAGTATTATGGAAATTTATTTGCAGGCTTTGTATTTTGAGATTTATCATAGATATCGTTAATCTAAGTTGATAATTGTATGATCCCTCTACATCTACTTCTCTTCGGATCCATGATAGTTGGAGATTATTGCCTTAAACAAATCATTCAATTAATTAAAGGGTCGGACAAATCAACGCGTCAAACCTGAGTCCGTGGTGGCGTTCAAAAACGTGTCTAGACGCCAGGACGCGTTTGGTTTGATGATCGCCACCGTGGACGCAAGAACGCGTCACGCGCACGCATTGACATTGACAAACTAGTTTTTAAAACAAGAATGGCATACTGGCAATTGGCAAAAATGACTTTAATTTGACGAATCTCTAAACAAAATAGTAACTAAAATTATTGAATAACTGACACTAAACTCAACTTGCCATTTATGCAATGACGCACTAAGAATATTTGAAAGCAAATTTATCGATTAAATGGCGCTTTACAGAAAATGCCCGTTATTGAATTCGTACTAAAACAAAATCGTATTTAAAGTAAAAAAATAACTGGCACTAAACTCAAACTGCCACTTATGCATTTAATCACTGTAAATATTTGAAAGCAAATGTATTCAATAAGTGGCTCTTTACACAAAGTGCCAGTTTTTAACTCACCTCGACATGGGTTCCCTCCGATGACTGGTCGCGATCTGGCATAGTGCCGGTTTATCAGTTACCGACCGGACAAGTTGTGACAAATTCATAAGTGACACTAATGACATCTAGCGAAAACTAGGCACACTAAAGCTACAGTGGTCTTTGCATTACGCGCGTTTCGTCTTAAGCATTTTGACTGTATACTTAACTAAAAAGTGGAATGTTTTGTATAGTGCCACTTTTGTTTTCAAGGTGCGTTATATTGTCTGACTGACTTATTTATTGTAAAATTAATAGTTTTAGCGTACGAGAGCCGCAAGTAGTACCTATTAGTTCTTACTTTTATGAACCTTGAACCAAAAGCAACATAATCCGCTTTATGTAGGTCAGTCTGTTAAGAATAATATTTTAAGAAGTTCATAAAAAATCAAGTACCTAAGTAATTCATGAACACTTTCTTGAAACAACGAACTTGGTTTATTGCGTTCGCAACCCGTTAAAATTAAATGACAATCTCATTTTATTAGCTACACCCCATAAAGCAATGGTAATAAACAGTACAGTTGAAGTATTCCGTTTTCGCCGAGGTATACCGTTTCGCGTAACATTGCTTTCCTTAAAATAATAAACATGAACAGGCTGTTTGTCGACCTGTTCCAAAGTTCCACTCCATCTGAAACTGGTTCTGATGGAACCGACAATCTCATATTTATATCTTGGCTAGTGAAGAAGTATGGAAATAAATAGAGCTACGATTCCATATACGATTCCATTTAAAAAATGTACGTACCTACCACTATTTGACGCATGGATGAAGTTTGGCGCCATTTTAAAAATTGCATCGTTCTTCAAGCGTTCATTTTTACTAAGTAGGGAAGATTTTCCTGTAGTTTTCAAAAATTCATAGTGGCAAAAAAATCTGTTTTAGAAAATTTATGTCGGTGACATTTATGTACTCACTTACAGAGTTACAGCCCACATATGAAATAATAAAAAACTGGTTAAGAAATTTATGTTTACTTTATGGCAAAGCCATGTTCAATAGAGGAACAAGCCACCAACTACTTGAATTTACTATTCTAACCTCTAATTAATCTGTCAAACGCGTTAAACACGTTATACAAAGATGGCGTCATCAACACGCAATTTACTGTTTTTGCCGCCATTGCCGTCATGTGAACTCCAAAATTTGACAATTTCGCACAGTAAAAATATGAATCAATTAGCTTTGTTATTTCTGTTTCGAACATTTTTTGCACGAGTTGCAGTTGCAATTATGCAATTAGCGTTTTAGTTCTTCCTACAGTAGGTATTAATTAAAATAAATTAGACCTTATCATCTCTAAAAATAAAGTGCATTTTTCCGGAAAATTAAATTGTAGGAACGCGGAGCTAAGAATGAATGATTGGAACCTGATTATTGTAGAGTTGTCAATGAATTTGAACTTGGTTTGACATTTACGTCAGGCATGACGTAAGTCTTTTGTTATAGGTAATTAAAACATTTTTGAAATTACTTTGACGAGGTATGCGTGCGATTTCTGTGCGACGTGACTTGCGTTTAATTATTTTATCAGTGTTGAATGAAATAAAATCGCATGTCAGAGTTGTAGCACAGTCTCTAATAGACACAGGATTCTTTTAAATCTATTTATAGATTTTATCTAGCAACGGAGGATCCGGACCCTGGGTAGCTGGGAAGTTATTCTTCGTGACCAAACCGCAAGCTTTTATATAAATTATAGACATGTTAAAACAAATTGGATTTCATCTCTGATTTTATTAACTTATTGATTAAAATAAACGTTCAATTCAATGCAAACTGGCTTCAGTTGCGACTTAATCATTTTTTTTGCCAAATCTCTTCTCAACTTGGAAGACACATAAAATGGTGGACTGCGATTGGCTGGGTAACTGTCATCATCTCACTAAGTCTCACATCTACTCCTACACCTTTCCTAATACCTCCACGTCTCCCAGTAGGATTTCTCATAGCATTTTTTCCCAACCTGTAATTACGTATATCATGCAGTCAAGCTAACATGAGATGCTTATCCGTAAGTCATGTCAGCACAGCGCATTCCTCTCGTTTTAGTCATTATCTTCTTAATTACGTCTTCATTTGTGTTTTATAATTAACACCTTGATTGAGCTTAGCTTGCTGGCTAGAATTCTATGAATGTCTTGGGGTTTTTCTCGAAGACATTTCGTAATAAATCGAGTTGTTTAAGCTTTTTCTTTTTCCATAAGCATAGATAGCATAATCAGCCTAATAATGTTTCTCAGCCTATAATTTTCCCACGGATAGGAAACATGCCTCTTGTCTGTGAGAGGGCTTGGGCCATAATCTACCACGTAAGCCAAGTGCGGGTTGGTGGATGTCATTTGTCCTCGATTTTTTTGTTCTAGGGCATTTCGGTTTCCTCACGATGTTTTTCTTCACCGTTTTGAGAGCAGCATGTCGATTCCCGTAATCACTTCACCGTGAAAACATGTGAAGTGAGCGTGGAGTGAGTTGTCAGTGTCATCTCACCCTGTTGGAATGACAACTCACTTCACCTAAGTTTTCACGGTGAGATGGTTACAGAATAGCACTGCTGCACCTGTCTGAGTCCTTTACCACTCGTAAGTCGCCTCCACGCAACTTCTCTTTCCTTCTTGATTTAACTGCAACAAACTATAGTAGTAATTTCCGGACGTTGCTTTATTAATTGTCATTATACTTCAGGCTTCGTCCTCGAGATTAGCATTTTTACACATGTAGTAACGCGTAGTACACACCATTCCACACTATTTTGAGAATATTTTCATTTTCATTTTTTTTTTTTTTTTTTTGTGGGTAGATTAGTCCACTTGATTCCTGCGCCCGCAATCCATGTCATTCGCTTTTTAGTGCGGCGCCGTTCCACACTCGCTCGCGATTAGTTACTTATTTAAAAAGTTAATATCTAGTGTTGGTGTTATAATTATTATAAGAATGCCTAAAAGAAAAGGTGATGATTGTGATCGTATAAAACATAAAATTAGAAGATTACAAAGAAAATTAAGACGCAAACGGCGTCGATCGCGTGATTCATATTACTCGGATGACTCACAGTTATCGTCAACAACAAGTGTGTGCCGCCGTTCTGCGTTAGATGATCATGATCAAGGTATGGTTTATTTTCGTACTATAATAATTAATCAGTGCAGTTTGACCTACATAATTATTTTTCTTCAATTTGATTCCATAACGATCTTCATCTGTTATTAAAATGAAAGTATACAAGATTACGACTTGTTTACTTTGTTTAAAATTGTATATACCTACCAACAACAATGTAGGTACGTACTTCATAGTTTTTTCTACTCGAGAAATTAGTGTTACGAACAGTACAGTGGGACTGTTTTTTCACTAATACGAGTCTGACAAAATAATATCTAATTATTCTTTAGGAAATAATAGTTTGCGGACAGTACTTGCTTGCATTGGGACTGTTTCTTACTGTTAATTTCTAATCATTGAGTCGTTTAGTAACTAACTAGTGTTTTACATTAAAAACATTAAAGGTTTTTAAGACATTTAACAACTTGTTCTATTATATTGTTACGATAATAATGCAGTCATGATCTCGGCTCACCGAGCAGTACAATGGGACTGTCTCATGGTGCTAGATAAATTTGTTTGTGGACAGTACGTGTTATCATAACTTGGGACTGTCACTTACAATATAATATTGACTCGCATTGCCAGGCTACATGGGAGTTTACGTCTCCTTTTCAGACGGAGAATATACGGGGTTGCTTACCAATGAAGCGATCATATCAGACTTAGATCAGCCTTCTCCCGAGTTACAAACAGATGTAGACCTAACGCAGCCCGAGATGGAGCTGGAACCAGATCCACTCCCTAGCACATCACGCGATGAAAACTCTGTCCAGATTCAGTCTGTCGTGATACTTGCGCCAGATCCTGCGTACCCTTCACCACCCGTAGTGCCAGAGCCTGTTCCGTTTGCAGACGCAACGATACCTGCAACAGAAGACTCGGGTCTTGATAATGAACTGTTGGATATATTAGGCACGGATCCTACAACAGATAAAAAATATGGAAAAAATATACAAAAGGATTTATCCATTAGATTTCAACATTGGACTACGGCGGGGATAACAAAAGAGCTGCGTAAGGATCTCAAAGAAAATTATATAACTCCTGAAAATGCCAAGTTGATTGATCCTCCAGAATTGAATGCAGAAATAAAAGCAGCTGTCTCCGATATTATAGCTAAACGCGATAAAGCTATTGAAAGTAAACAAAAACAACTTACCTTAGCCATTACTTCCTTAGGAGAAGCCATCACGCTTATATTATCTGCTAAGGAGAAAAACACTGATTTACTCAAACTTCTGATGGATTCTACTCGTATCATCTGTGACTGTCAACATGCTGACTCTGTGACGCGGAGAAACTTCCTATTGAATGCTGTAAAGAAAGAAGTTAGAGAGCAACTACAGAATACAAAAATTGATAAGCTTCTTTTCGGTGAGAACTTAGCCGAAACCATAAAAACTGCAAAAGCCATCAATAAATCTGGTACAGATCTTAAACCACCGGCACCTAAACCTGCAAATAAGAAGTTTACACAGAGCACAGCTAATCCTTCAAGAAATTTAAACTGGAGGAATCCGGGCCCGACTCGCAGGCCGACGGGTCCTCAAAGGATGAAGGAGCCTGCGACGACCTCGACGCCCAATCGGCCAGCCAGCTCATCCAAGCAGTTTCAGCATCCGCAGCAGCGACAGATCTCCAGACGTCGCTAAACACGGTAAAACCTGCTGGTCGATTGTCTTTATTTTATAAAGAATGGTCAATGATCACTCATGATCCAATGATCCTTTCATATATAATAGGTTATAAAATTCCCTTTTCTCGGTTACCAAGTCAATCAGTACCCCCTAGCATTCGGAAATATTCTGAGTCAGAAAAAGCATACTTCATTGAAGCCATCGATAATTTATTATCATTAGGAGCTATTTCAGAATGTGAAGCTCGGACCGACCAATATTTGTCAAATGTCTTTTTAATACCCAAGCCAAACGGAAAGATGCGTTTTATCTTAAACTTAAAATCTTTAAATAAATTTATCGATACTAATCACTTCAAACTGGAAGACTTGAGAACTGTACTAAAACTGATATCACGAGATTGCTATTTATGCACTATCGACTTAAAAGACGCATATTATTTAATTAACATTGATAAAGATGATCGAAAATATCTCAGGTTCCAGTTTGAGCATTCTATTTATGAATTTAATATCTTACCTTTCGGCTTGAATACTGCTCCGTTTGTATTTACAAAGGTTATGAAACCAGTGATGAAATTATTGCGAACACGTGGATACTTATCTACTATATATTTAGATGACATTTGCCTTATTGGTCATGATCAACAAACCTGTTATAAAAACCTGCAAGAAACTCAAACCCTCCTTACGAGCCTTGGTTTTATCATAAATAAGGAAAAAAGTAATTTCTGCCCTTCACACACTTGCAGATATTTAGGATATGTTATAGATACAAGAAAGTTTCAGGTCACATTACCAAAAGAAAAAATTAATAGAATAAAATTAGAAATTAAAAGAATGTCGAATTTAAAACAATGCAAAATACGAGCTTTCGCTAGCTTTATTGGTCTTTTGGTGTCGGCCTGCCCAGCTGTGGAGTATGGCTGGCTCTATACCAAACTATTTGAAAGATGTAAATACCTTAACTAAAAAAATACAAACAACAATTATGAAACAGTTATGAATTTACCAAATTCATTAAAATTAGACTTTGAATGGTGGAAGCATGCTATCGATAATTCTGTTTGTAAAATCAAAATGGATAAATATGACCTTGAAATTTTCTCTGATGCCTCAACAACGGGGTGGGGTATTGCGTGTGGTGATCAGAGGGCTAGTGGTCTGTGGGGAGACGTTGAACTCAACCAGCATATTAACTATCTCGAAATTATGGCTGCTTATATTGGCCTTAAAATATTTGCTAAAGATTTATCAAACTCCCAGATTCTTCTTCGAATTGACAATACCACCGCTATTTCCTACGTCAACAGGATGGGAGGCATCCAGTTCCCCCATTTGACAGAGGTTACGAAACAACTTTGGCAATGGTGCGAACATAGAAATTTATATGTCTTCGCTTCATATATTAGCTCTTCAGAGAACTTTGAAGCAGATCAGGAGTCAAGACGTACGCATCCAGATATTGAGTGGCAACTTGCAGACTATGCCTATCGTAAAATTATTACAAAATTTGGTACCCCAAACATAGATTTATTCGCCAGTCGATTAAATAATAAATGCCCAAGTTACGTCTCCTGGCACAGAGATCCGGATGCGTATGCAGTAAATGCTTTTACAATATCATGGTCAGAATTTTATTTTTATGCGTTTCCTCCGTTTACTATGATATTAAAGTCGTTACGAAAAATTCAGTCTGATAACGCCAAGGGTATCATGGTTGTCCCATACTGGCCAACACAGCCGTGGTACCCGTTATTTAAAAGTCTTTTAGTGTCAGAAATGTTAATATTCAGCGCTAATGATAATTTAATTTTATCTACTGATTTCAGTCGCCTCCACATGCGCAACAGTATTACCCTGGTGGCAGGGATCTTATCCGCGAGGCAATGATAAGAAGAGGTATCCCACTTTCATCTATGGATATAGTACTTAACTCTCTCTCGGAGAACTCTTATAAACAATACGAAGGGTGCTATAAAAAGTGGTTCATTTATTGTAATGAGAATAAATTGAACATGTATGAGGTATCAATTCCAAATATTATGAACTTCCTAACAATTGCGTATAATGGTGGTGCACAATACGGTACATTAAATTCATACCGGTCCGCTTTAAGTTTAATTACTAAAGAAAACATTTCCGGTAATGAAGATATTAAAAGATTCTTTAGAGGAGTATTTCGTTCTAGACCTCCTCTGCCAAAGTATAATGAAACCTGGGACACATCTTTGGTATTAAATTATCTGGAAAAATGGTACCCTAATAGAAACCTAAGCCTTGAAAAAATTTCGAAAAAATTAATTACTCTGTTAGCTCTCGTCACCGCACATAGGGTGCAAACGTTATCAAAAATTAAAATATGTAATATTGAAAAGTTTCCAAAAGAAATCAAAATTAAGATTCCCGACCTTGTAAAAACATCTAGAATTGGGGCATCTCAACCCATGCTCGTTATTCCGTTTTTTGATAAAAAACCAGAGATTTGTCCAGCAAAAGCCATACTCAATTATCTCGAAATGACTGAAGAACTTCGTATCAATACGGATACTTTATTTATCAGTTTCAAAAGGCCTCATAAGTCAGTAGGTGCACAAACTTTATCTAGATGGATAAAACATACCCTAAGTTTAAGCGGAATTGATACTTCCACGTTCACTGCGCATAGCACTCGGCATGCTGCCACATCTGCTGCGCAAAGAATAGGTGTTAATATTGATACAATTAGGAAAGCTGCTGGTTGGAGCCCTAGCTCCCAAACATTTGCTAAATTTTATAGTAGACCTGTTAATAATGTGTCTAATGATTGTTTGGGTATGGCTATTATGAATGATTCAATTAGCAAGTAAACCTTTTAGTTACCAACTAAGTTACAAGAATAAGTGATTTTGTTTTTTCGTTATAACAATATAAAATACTTTGCAAGCTGTAGCTCATGTATTTCATTTAATTATATTTTACGATTCATAATATCTCTAAAAGTCTACATGTGTAAAAATGCTAATCTCGAGGACGAAGCCTGAAGTATAATTAGAGATTAAACGAACTTACCTGTGAGTGAAGTTCGATCCTAATTATATGAAGGCTTCGTCCGAAGAGATTAGCAACCCTCCCACCCACTCGTTCAGTCTCTACCCTTATCAATCGTAAAATATGAAGTGATTGGGCTAAACTCTAAACTATATGACATGGATTGCGGGCGCAGGAATCAAGTGGACTAATCTACCCACAAAAAAAAAAAAAAAAAAATGAAAATGAAAATATTCTCAAAATAGTGTGGAATGGTGTGTACTACGCGTTACTACATGTGTAAAAATGCTAATCTCTTCGGACGAAGCCTTCATATAATTAGGATCGAACTTCACTCACAGGTAAGTTCGTTTAATCTCTAATTATAGTTGTGGAGGAATTGTCTCGGATGCATTCACAACTTCGCATGTCACTAATCACAGTTTTAAACTATCGTTCCGTTCGTCGTATCGTTCTTCAATTCTTTTTTCTTAATTGGCTATCATGTTTGTTGAATCTCATTTTGCTCGGAAGGAAAATCCGCAACTGCTAACCGTAGCAATTTTCGTCGTCATCCTTTAAATCCTGTTAATTTGTTTATGGACTCACGTATGTGTGCCTCGGTTTCGCCTCAGCCCACATTTTTACGTTCCTCCATCAATGGGCCTTTTGCGGGCCACGGTAGTAATGTACCTAATAGACATCTAATGTAATGTTCTATATCGTGTAACACAAGTACGGTATCAGGTAGCTCAAGAAACAGGGCTTAAATGTAACACCTTTTTATGTCAATAAAACAATTTATTTATATTTATCTCTTCTTTTGTCTAACCATATAAGCATTGCTATTGGAACGACAAATCCACAGCCAGTATAGGTATCAATAGTGGGAGGCCTTCTAACTATAAATTCCCAGTACGTCTAATGGTAAAGCTAGAAACTGTTGTTCAGTTGAGAAAGGCTTTCGTTTAGTGTTAAAACTAACAATGCGGTGAAAGTGTGACCCGATGATACGGGTCATTGTCACTGCAGTGCTGCACTTTACTGACGTCGTAATAGTCAGTTATTGAATGGATGGGATCGTGAATGTAGGTAATGTTATGTCGCTGTGTTTTACTCAAGTAATGGGAAATACAGTCTGTTCTAAGTTAGCTCGTAGCTTGGTTATGGTTTTTCTCTAGTCCTTTTGAAATGGTACTTTGAAACCTCAATAGACTGTGCTTAAGACTCAAGACACACAAATTTTAGTAGAATACAGAAGTGACCTAATATGGCAGTACAGTCTTTGGTTCATATGTTTCAGAAAATTAAATCTAATGTCAACTTCTTGGATAGTTGGCTTACAGTTTAGCCAAGCGATTATAACAGCTTACATAAGATTTGATAGCAGATTCACCGATTACTTGGTTAGGCTTCCAAACCCGAGCAGGTGTTTTGCTTTGTGTAATTTATTTCATCACCCCTGCTCTCAAAACGATGAAGGAAAACATCGTGAGGAAACTGGCATGTCCTAGAACTAAAATTTCGAAGACATGTGCTACGTACTGGGCCCGCGTGATGAATTATGGCCCACTCCCTCTAACGGAGTCCCAGCAGTGGGAACTTATTAGGCTGATTATGTTGGTTTCCAAAAAGACATGGCATATGAATGCACCGGATACGTTGTAACACAAAAACTACGCTTTTACCAAAGTCACAACATTATTATTTAAATTGAAATGCTTCATTTGAAGATTATAATCGCTGTGAGATCAATCACTGTAATGATTCACACAAGGATGTACAAATTAGACATGACAATGGTGTGAAGTCATTTTCGAACACCGCAAGGTAAAATTATGCTCAAGTTTAGTGTCAGAGTGTATTAAAAAAATATATGACTGTTGATGATGAATAGAAGATGGAGGATGACAGAACACAGGGTGAGGTGGAAAATAGGATAAAACGAATAATTGAAAAGGTTAAAGATACTTGATGGTTTTGCAAGGCAACTGAGGAGCATGTTTTGAAGGACTAAATAAAATACCCCGTCAAAACTATTTAGATTGCACCCATATTATATTTCATTGAATTGAATGCAAATATATTCTTGCATGATAATATTATTTGCATGTTTGTTACGTCTGCTGGTCATTGGCTTTTAACGCCAAAGGCGAAGTAGGCTGCCCAAATATCAACAAAAGGTCAGATTACAAAAAACAAAGCTTTGCCAACAATAGAAAACATTCTATCCATCTAATTGTTCTCGAAAGTAATACAAATAAAAGTTCACACATTGAGATTACGTCCTTAGTGTACTTTTCGCGCATACCAATTGTTTTAAGCAGACCACCCGTTGCGGCTATAATTTTGGCAACGTGACTCGTCCATCAAGTCTGTGCGTTCGTCATGACCCGAATATTTCAATATTATTACATACAATTATGCATAATATTTTATTGTGTGCCGAATTTCTACAAACGTTAGAAGCCTGTATAATTTAACGCCTATGCCTTCGCGCCATAAAAAAATCAAAACGTCACGTTTTCGTAATGACAGTTTTGACATTTCAATGTTGATGTATGCAAAAAAAAATAATGAAATTATCGAAAATAATGAATGTTGAGAGGTGTCTGCATACTGTAGAGACATGTTGAAGATATTGATATCATGATATCTACAAAGATACTATAGATAAGATAAGTACTACATAACTACACGTAGTCGCAGTTTTGTATTGTTCCTTCCAACATTTACACCTCTTATTTGTATTGTATGTTATAATTGGTCTACCTACACACTTTCTACCAAATAACTTATAGTTGCTAATTAGTTTGTTTTTTTAAGTGTCTTCCAAAATGACGACTTTCAACGGTAAGCCTCGCAAGTTTTATGAAGGTTCTCCATCATTATCATCCATAGCCCGGTTATTCGGCCTCTCGTGTGTCACGCTCTTGTGTCAGCCTCATCCAGGTTTTTCCCGCGATGGCAACAACCGCGCGTCGTCTGCCCATCTCGCCGCCGCCGCCGGACGACTGACACCTTCGAGCCTTTGAACGCCAATTTGTCACAGCCTTTCTCCACCTGTCATCGCTGCGCCTAGCCATGTGTGCAACTCCATTTGAGTTCCAAGGTTCTCAAACTTTCGCTGACATTACAAAATCAGCACTTCTTCCAACTTTACCAATATGTTTTTCGACGAGTCTTTCCCATTAGCATAAGTTGCTAGTCTTGCTAAGAGGAGCTGAATGTCAATATGACGTCTGTTGCTTAACCTCTGTTGTGTAGACATACCATTATTGTAGCACCCACGCAAAGAGGTTGATGACACTTTTTGCTGTCAACTGTCAAATTGTAATGGTGAAACGTTAGCGAAGCGTAGGTGTGGGAACATACCTTTGTGTGTTTTTTTTTAAATGATCCTGAACTTCATCGCGCTATTCATTTCTATAAAGACTTCCTTTGGTTACTTACTGTAAGTAGCTTAAAAGTAGTTTTTTTTAATCCTTTTGGGAACTGCATAACTGACGAAATGTGGGTACGAGTACACCTCTGCCAAACTCTTCGGGGAATAGGCGCGTGATGTTATGTTATGTCTCCGTTTGCATTAAAATCATTCGAAATCATGATGAGACAGAGATGACTCTCTCATAGTGCTAAGATTAGAAATATATTAAGCACCTGATTATGAATCAGACACTCATTTCTTGTAACTGCCTGCTCTTAGTAATATATTCACGAACGTCTCATTGTAAAGACAACACGGTGACGGCACCTTATGTGCAAATAAGTTACATTTACCGACTGATTTGAATGCAAGTTGCATTATGAAATTAGTATGGTATGGTACATTACGATGCGACAAATGACGTCACCAAGTTACGTCAACAGATTGGTATGTTCGAATTTTTAAAAACGCCCTTGTATTCTTCGAAGAAATAATAAAGGATTTGAGGGTCTCAAATGACAAGGCACAATGATTGGTTCCGCTGCTAAAGTGTGTCTTCAAAAAATTTTAAACGCGACCAGCGTTGTTTACCTGTGTAAAATTGAGGTGCTAAAGGACATAAAGGCCTTACTGCTGTCGCTAGCGACAAATCTGTTGTAAAGACCTGTGTGTGGACGTGAGATTCTGAAAGCACGCAACGTCGCAAAGTCGCAAATTGATGTCAAATATTTCGCTGTTTTGATCAATTTGGCAATATTATTTTACTGGTTTGTGGAGGTCAGATAGGCAGTCGCTCCGTGTAAAATACTGGTATTCAGCTGCATTCGGTTAGACTGGAAGCCGACCGCAACATAGTTGGGAAAAGGCTAAGCAGATAATGAACTAGACGTAAAAAAAAGTAGGTACCTGGAAACTTCCCAAATGCCTTCATCTAAAAAGTTTACAACATCAAATCAGTGTTATAATTGAAATTCGTTATTACTATTCTAGTTCACCACTAGTTAGCCAAATTTCTTATTTCCGTACTTACTTATTACTTTTTCTTCTTCTTATTTCTCTACTTATTTCTCTTTCTTATTTACCTGTTTTGATTAATTTAGCAACATTACTGTTGCTAAATTAATCAAAACAGGTAAATATTTGACAGCTATTTTCGACGTTGCGACGTTGCCTTACGACGTTGCATTTAAAAATAGAATCCGTAATATAATATTATGTACATCGTTTAAAGATTCATAGCTTCTTTTTTCTTCCTCTGCTTTCGCTTCTCTTTTGTGCTGTGCTGGCACGAAAGCATTTCATATCTTGTTGGCCAAAACCTTGCACCCTCGGCGTCGGTCGTCGGCGGTGGCAGGTGGTCACTTTGTCTGCATGTTTTGGGATAGGAGGATATGAGGTGGAGCATAAGGTAATTGCCTCTTTATTATAAGACTTTAAAGTTACAAGTTTTTATTCAGAACCAAAATATTTCCCACCGAAATAAAATTATCTTGAATTTACGTTCTTTAAGTTAAAACCAAACACAAATGATTCGGTAGACAAACTAACCACAAATAATGTAACTTGATTGTATTTGCTTCATCCTTGACAGTACATTGTTTATAATGTCCATGAAGAATCTACCGCGTGATTGTTATTGTATCTCATTACCCCAGATGTCGCCACTGACGCAAAACAAGAGAAAAACTGTTCCGGCTCATTGAGTTCTAGCTCGTGGATCATTTTTTGTTTGTTGTTTACTACTAACCCCCTGCTGCTTAAAGATATGTAATGATTATCAACTGTTTAATCGTATATTTTTGACGTTTAAACGTCTCTTAACTGTAACACTTTCGACTCCACCCATTTTCATAGCACTCATACGCCATGCGGCCATACATATTGGAAGTGAACCCTCCGGGAGGGTTTCAGGCATTAAGTTTGCGATAAAGTTAACCATCGCGGACGGCCAACAATGGCGTTAAAAACGTGTTAAAAAACACTGTAAAACGAAGTAAAATAGTGTTTTCAGGGGGTCTTGTCGCTATGCGTATTGCGTAGTATCCAACCTTTTAAATTACTTGTGAATAGTAACCGTGAAAAAAAAATTATAACAATATTAAAATGCTTGGATTTTTAAACCAACGACTATACCTACTTACTAATAAATCTTGTTAGAATATACATCAGATTTTATTTTCACGGTTTATAATGCTGTATTCGCTTAGAAAAACCTACATTTATAATGAGCCCTCCGCGAGGGCTTCCGGAATCCCATATGCGACAAGTTGAACCCTCCAGGAAGGCTCCCAGCCCTGAAAGTTTTAAGAACGTTCATTCTAAAAGTTAGCAACGTTGCAAATAGCCGTCGAATATTTATCTGTTTTGATTAATTTGGCAATACTATTTGAGGAGCTCGTGGCTAAGTAGTAACTGCCGCACGGGTCGATCCGTCAGGTTAAGCTACGCTTGCCGGGGTTGGTCTGTGGATGGGTGACCATCTTTACATACCGAGACTCCTCCGTGCCTCGGAAAGCACGTTAAGCCGTTGGTCCCGGTTGTCATTCGTGGATCTTTGACATTCGTTACGGGTCGTCAGAAGCCCGAAAGTCTGACAACCAGTCTTACCAAGGGGTATCGTATTACCCAGTTACTGGGTTGTGGAGGTCAGATAGGCAGTCGCTCCATGTAAAATACTGGTATTCAGCTGCATCCGGATAGACTGGAAGCCGACCCCAATATAGTTGGGAAAAGGCTAGGCAGATTGATTGATTAATTTGGCAATAATACTGTATGGAAATAAGAAATATGGCCAACTAGTGAACTAGAATATTTATAGTGAATTGCGATTATAACACTGAATTTGATATTGTAACTGTTTTAGGTGTTAAAAAGGCATTTGGAATGTTTCCAAATACTTTTTTTACATCTTAAACTAGATATTCGGTGTAACGATAATAATGATTGCATTTCTTAATCAATATTTTAGTTCAATAGTTAGCCACATTTCATAATGGTAAGTAAACAGTTTAACATTTTATACGAGAACCAGTAGGAAATGATCTGACTGGAGTTTTAAACATTAGTACTTAAAGGAAGAACCGAGCACTGACCGGTTCTTCTCTGCAGCAAGAATCAGAAAGGTGTGGTCATATTTCAAAATTTTCTACTACTGTCCCATACAAAACTTCAATACCTACTCGACCCAAATGTATGGGCCAGCTGATTATTTTTTCGCGAAAACGATGTTGGCCCCATGGATGATTCTGTTTGCTGGTCTGTACCACAGCCTTTAAATAATTATGGTCACACTTTTCTGATACACGCTGTATCGGAAACTACCAATTGGAACCGTGCGTCTAGCTTCTGACGTTCTACGACTGACATTTTGTTGGCGCCAATGCAAGAAGCTAGTGCTGTACCAAATGTTACCACTGAATAATCTCTTTGAAATCGACTCTCTTTGAATCTTAAGAAAAAACACACGTCTTTCATCTTTCAAGTTTGCAGAAGAAAGCAATTTATTATCGCGGGAATTGAAACCGTCATCACATAAACAGAGCAAAAAGACGAGTGTCGTGAAAGTGTCGACCCACTTCGTATATCCGATGTCTATCGAAAGCAAGAGTCGATAATTACGTGTGAATTAACCGCTAGTGCTGCGCAACCTGTCATTTGCAGACGTGATTTGAGCAGGCTGTATACCGATATTAGTTATGCTTTTAATTTTTTTGGAAACTTAAACCGCACCGTTAAAAACGTCTCCCTGATCGAACTTCGAGACTATATAGTTACCTATTTGTTATGTCAAAACTTTCTCAAATGCTGAAGGCTGCTTCGGATGTACAATAAGCTCACACTATTTTCTGCATGATTCCACGAAAGTGTGTTGAAATAAAGTCATTTAACCAGCGTTTTGAAAAAAAATACATGCTAAAGTGCTCACTCAGTCAACGGCTTCTTGTAAATGTATGGGTAACTCACATCATGTTGTTGATGAACATTTAACAACCATATAACAGCTATGTTCACACTAAGTCACACTGTGCACACTAAGTATAAAACCGCCAATAAATAATAAAACATAATAAATCACTCAATTATTTTGAATTACAACATCCTACTCGACCTTAATCTGCAGAACTGCGTGTGATCGACTAATTACCACAGATTATAAACGCCTGCGTTGATCTGCTCGTGCGTACCCGGCCTAATGATTTCACTCGGTGCAAACTGGAACGAAAACTAAAGATGTTGGTAGAAGGTTCAGTCTTGATAAGGCATGAGGAATGGAGAAAGCCCATCATCAAATAATTCGTAGATATGCGGCTAAAGTTCTCGCCATCAATTCATCCCAATACACATTCTAAGTTATTAGTCAGAACTAATACAGTAAAAATACTTATCGACTTTCAAAAGGTGGCTGGGGCATACTGGATACGGAAGGTGGAGGCCAGGGTGTTGTGATACAGTCTGGGAGAGGTCCAGCTGTGGACTGAGATAGGCTGTATTGATTGATTGACTTAGCGAAATTTTGGATGCAACTTAAAAATAAAAAGCTACACTAATTTGAAGATGCCAGATAAATAGCGCCGTTCGCCGCACAATATCATCGTGAAAATTTAGATATTATTGGCTTTGTGCAATTTATTGCATCAGTAATGCTCTCAAAACAGTTACGGAAAACATCCTGAGAAACATATTTTAGATCCAAAAATTTGTAGACGTGACATCCACCAACCCGCAGTGGGTGAAGTAAATTTTGGCAAATTCCCTCTACAGAGGCTTAATTTTCCTTTACTTTTTTCTGTTATAAGTTTAAAAACCGGCCAAGTGCGTGTCGGACCACGCACAATGACGGGTTCCGTAGTTGGAATGAATTTATCGTTAGAACAAACTTAACTTTGTAATTGAAAAACATGTTCTCCCATACGGAATATATGGGAGAACATATTTTTGCAACCGCAAATTTAAGTTGGTCGATTAATACTCGTAAACTTGTAAAGCCCACTTAAGTGTGATAGTTTTCCTTTAAAATTCGTTATATATAGGTACTGCTGCCGTGACATTTCTAATATCTAACTACAACTGTTTAGTTGGTAAAGGGGGGGGGGGGACACTTGGCTCTAACGAAAATTGGTACTTTAAAGCTTGATAAGTCACGAACGGTTTACTTAATCAATTATTTTTGAAAGACCTATCCAATGATATCCCACACTATGGGAAGGACGAAAAAAAAAATTATCATCCCCACGTTACATGTAGAGGAGGTACCCTAAATAATTGTTTTTTTTCAAAGTTTATTTTATCACTTTTTTGGCGTCTTTAACGTGTATACTCATGCCAAATTACAATTTTCTAGTACCAATAGTTTTTGAGCTAAACCGCGGACAGACAGACGGACATGGCGAAACTATAAGGGTTCCTTGTTGACTACGGAACCCTAAAAATGACTGATATAATAATGGTATTGTATCTGTGTTACTAGCTAGTTTTAAATACTTTAAATTGTAATATGTAGAGAACGTAGTGGGCAGCATAAGTTTTCAAATTTAATATTTAAGATATTATGACTATTTCTTATTGTGCTACTGTTTGTTTTTCCATAAATAAATATGCCAACAGTGAGAAAAATGTTGACTATTCTTAAGTAGCACCTCATTCAGATAGCTACTGCTAGACATTTTGCTCTAGCAATGTATTGTCCGCTAAGTGCGTTGGTATGTTCGTCCTTACGTATTAGGAGTTGCCCTTCTGGCCTTACTACATCTCAACAGCATTGTCAATAGTAGCTTGTAACTAGCCACAACGAGACTATGCACTCACAACTACTGTTTCATCAACTAATTGCTGTTAACTGCAGTTGTTAGAAAAACGTTAAACCGGTGGTAATCCTGCGCATGTTACCATGACAATGGCGCCGAAGTGGGTTAGTGGCGCCGGTTATGTGCGATACTGGCTACACTGAAACAAAATATTACACTTTCTTTAATGCACTAGAATATCTCCTCACATAATATCATAAAGAAGTATTTGTGAGTTTGTATGTAGGGCCTAATCTTCAGAATGGCTGATCCGATTCCGAAAATTCTTTCACTAATGGGAAGCTACAGTATGGCCGAGTGTGATAGAATTTTATGTCAAAACAAGAAATTTCAGGGAAGTCACAACTTGTGATGATATAAGAGTGTGAAGGTTTCTGGCTTACGGTCAAGAATAAATTTATGTAGGCGGAAAATATGGAGTGGATTATTTCGTCCATAGGTAACCGTCAACAAGCGAGGGTCTATGATAGTCATTGCACGTTTCTTTTCTGCATGAGGACTTTTCTCTGTCGTGGGACAAATACAACTTACAAGCTTCTAAGAGCTTTTGCTAATCATGGACCTCCCCTAAAAGATCGCGCAAAGTAAGTTTCCCATCAGCTTGGGACACATGCAGACAACTTCATGGCTCAGCAGCAATGAAGATTTCTAGTCTCTGCAGTAGTAGAAGGTAAAAGTGTGCACAAATTGAACTAAGTAATGATGACCGATATGACATTTTGTTAGGAATTGAGACTTACACGTCGTGTCTCAACTAGAACTCTCTGTTAAAATAAATGTCTTTGGGAAAACCAGTAGCACGTCACAAATTGCCAGCCAATATTCTTACAAAAACACACAATATAAGTGTACAAGCAACCCAATTAAATTGTTAAGACCAATTGACTATAGACGAAGCACTAATGACTGTATTCAAAGCTGGCACAATCCTACAAGCTAAGACATAGCCAAGGTTGAAAAACTAGAACGAAAAACAAAAAAGTAAAGTAAAGAGAAATTCTTAACACTGTTAATATGCTTTGTTCACTAGAATGTCAATTAGTGTGCGCTATACGATTAATGATAGGGTTGCCGGCACCAAAATTGATATCGTGCTGGCCCGTTATAACGTCATTTGTCAGATTCGATTTATGAAAAGTGACAGGTCAGGAAATTAGTTGAGGCGCATTTTAAGGATGGAACAGGATTCCGCGCCCAAATGTTTGGGCTTTCTTTGGGTCCATATTTTTTCTGAAACTTCTAGAATGGAGAGGTACAATAGCTACTTATAGACGATGCTAGGATATGACACCCTGAATTTTCTTGCGCCTTTAGGTATGTCCGATGCTACAATCCAAATGTAAAGATTTTGCTGTCTGAAAACACACACTGACACTGTGACACATATCAATTACGTAACATGGCTAAGAGGCTTTGGTTGCTCATCAAAATCTGACGACCCTGATTAATACCCAAGTAATAAACATAAGATGAGAGATATACCTATTCTACGGGAATAAATTTATTACTAAAGTTACACGTCACAGAATAAATTTATTAGTAAAGGTCACGTTAGTCTCAAGTCCAGATGGAACAGACAAATATCGTTCTTAATGACAATAAACGGCATTATTAACGGAAATAATTCTGTAAAAATACGACAATTTTTGGTTAAGACGTATCATATTTTTTACAGTTGCGTTTCGAAAGAGCTGTAACCGGTTTCACCAACGCATTGGAGGTAACAGTTTTAACAGAACATATAATTTACTTGACCGCAACCACAAGCTTGTTACTTAGATACATCTCCTCCGTAATCAAATCACGTATAGTATATAATCACTTGTAGATACTCGTAGATCTGGCCATAAATAATAATATAGTTGTGTCCGGTTCCTATATAAAACTAATGATTATAATTACTGGCTCACGGTTTTATGTGACCAAAGAAACGATGGATGGGCTGTGTGAAAGACGATTTGGCTAGAAAGAGGGTGACTACCGAGATGACGACTGATAGAGAAGTATGGAAGAAAATGATATGTTGCGCCAATCCCAAATAAATTGGATTTGGAAGAAAATATTTTTAAATATTTAATATTTATATTTTTTAAATATGTGTGATTGTGATGGATTCAAGATTGTATAAAAGATGGTGGGGCTATATGACATGACGGCGAAGAAGACAAAACTGCACCGACCGTAAATTGATTTGGATAGGAGGTTTAAACTGTTAATTTATATGTCAAACTTGTTCATATTTTGTTTGGAACTCCTATAGATATAATGAACCATCGATTCTTAATTTTAACAAAACTAATAATGACCGGCAAGTTACAAGAACTTTAAAACAATGACCGATCGGTTTGTTGATATACATATTATATCTTTTGAGATACAAGAACGTACGGTCATTGGCACGTCTACCTACGTGCAAGTTGGGATGGTTCGATTTATAAATATTTTGACTTGTAGATTAAATATTATTTCGACAGCCTTATCGGTATTTTCATTTGCCTCAAGGGAAGCTGCTGAGATTGAAAGATCACATTCGATTAGTAAAACATTGGAAGTGTTTTCGAAGGAGAAAATATATATAATCTGAGTTTCATTCTGGAAAATCTCACTTTGAGTCTCATTTTTTTTTCTTTTTTTCCAAACTTTGATACAAATACCACAACCTTAAACTATGTTAAATTCTTATGGCAAACTAAGACCGGCGAGGTATTATTGGACGTCATTCATCGCGTTATTTAAGTTATCGAGCAAGCGATTTTCTCAAACACATATGAAGGATTTCTTTCAAAATCCTTCGGTCACATTGTTAAGGCAATTTTGTTACGCAATTGCTGGCTTTATCAATATTATTAGTAAGAATACTGATTAACGGTGGTGGCACCTCAGTAGAAGCCTATGCAGTACACAATTCTTAATCAACAACACAAATCACAAAACTAACTTCTCCATTGTTGTCCACAGGCAAACACCTAGTCTTTACAACGGACCCTGAATCCGTGAAAGACGAGTTCGCGTTCGACAACCCTGGTTTCCGTCAAGACGAGCGCACAGCTTGGCAGCATGAGGCGCCAACCCTGCCTCTTAGTGGGAAACATCATGGTCTTCATGTGGAGTTCACTAAGCCAGAGCATAGCAAGGATGATTCACATTTACAGGTACATATTGATAACAAAGATACAAATATGTCTAGATAGACAGTCAAAGCTATTGATATATAAAAAGTATATCAATGGTCAATGCTGTGAAATCATTGAAAAAGAATATAGCTGCTAAATGCACGTACACTAGAAAAACACTATGACGTGGCGCGAGTGTAAGATGTAGCTGTCCCGCACACCAACATTAAAAAGTTGGCTTGTTTGTTTTGCAGCACGACACTATCTAGACATATAAATAATCAAAGATCGATTAATATGAATTTATAGTATTTGGTGATGGTAACTGTGGTTGATAGTACTGGGTGTTTTTTTCGGGATTTGACCTCGTGGGAAGAAAATCTCGTTCTTGAATTCCTACAAAGATTCTTTTCATATTTTGTCTTTGAAGACCATTTTATATACCTATACCTAATAATTAATGGATTTATATAGTGTGCGTGATGCTGTGTGCTGATTTGCTGCGCAAACGTTGTATTTACTGTGTTTTTATTTACTTTTATAACATGATTCCCTAGGATAGGTTTTCATTTTAATTATAACATAAACATAACATAACATCACGCCTTGTTGCCCCGAAGGGTTTGGCAGAGGTGTACCTGTAGTACTCCCAGATTTTGCCAGTTATTTTTTTTAAGTTCCATGTACCTAATAGGGGGCGGCCTATTGCCATCAACCGGGCACAATTCCAGACTCCGGGCTACTACTGAGAAATTCCAATTGAAAAAACGCAATAATACTTTGCCCGACTTGGGAATAGAACCCAGGACCTCATGCTCAGCAGTACTGCCCACCATACACTAAAGTGCAGTAACAGCAAAATCACGATTTCGAGTAAAACGCATTTAAAGTTAAGAATTGATTTAAAAAAATCAACAGAATGTATAAGCAAAAAAATTTGAATGCAGAAAGGTTGTAAAGGCATAGGTTCACACGTTAAAGCAATAAAAAAAAATATATCTTAATAACTGAATTTATTATGGCCATTTATTCTTTTTGGTGCCTATTACTGCATAGCCTTTTTTGTAAAAAATACCATTTTAAACTTAGTAAAATGCAGCAAAAAGCCCTATTACTGCGTTTGGATCAGTTATTTTGTCAAGAAACCCAACTAACATGCAGTAAGGTCAAAAAAATACTGCATTTTAGTTAGTTTTTTAAGAAAAAAGTGTTCAATTTACTAGTGCAGTAAGAAAAATAGCTAGTTCACATTTTAAAGACCGTTTATTTCTTATTATTTAATCACATGCCCACCAGAGACTAAAGAGCAGTAACAGCCCTTTTGTGATTTTTCGTTTTATTAGTGATTCTATTCTAATTCAACTCACTTATGTAAAATTTACATATCAAAAATAATAAATAGTATTTAAAACATTAACTGCACTTTAGCTAGGAATAATCATATCTGTGTCATTATGCTATCCAAACTAATCTGCAGTAATGCTGTATTTTACTGCGTGTTAGTCAGTTTATAATGATAAAAGAATGTTAAGTATTCACAACTAAAATGCGACAAGCTTTGATTTTACTGCATTTTAGTTGGGAGTTCGTGACAATAAATTGTATTTTCTTAATTTGCAGTAAAAATAGCTTGTATGGCGGTAAATTTTACTGCGTATTAATTTTTTTTTTAATTTTTTTCCAGAAATATAAAACTATCTAAAGAACTGTAAAATTATATTGCTTACTGCATTTTAGTTATGAAACCTTAAAATTTAATCTGCAGTATAATTTATACTGTATTTTAGTTGGGAAATCACGCCAAATTGTTAATTTTTTTCGTTTGCAGTAAGTGAAAACTGTTAAATAAAAACCATTCTAATAGTCTTAGAAATAAGTAAGTTAATTCAATAGAAAGCTTAAGAAACCCGCTTTCAGAATCACTAATAAAACGAAAAATCACAAAAGGGCTGTTACTGCTCTTTAGTCTCTGGTGGGCAGAGTAGCACTTGTAACCACTAGACCAACGAGGCAGTCATTTTAATTATCTAAGTAAAAAAACGCATTATTTTTAAAAGTAGGCAATAAATCATTCTGGAAAAGTCTCGTAATCTAGAATATTTGATCTCGATTGGACAATCTCGACACCGAGATCTCGAGATGCCAAACTGGACTTGAGATTGCATTCCCTAGTGGTAAGTGATCACCACAGCCTATAGACAACTGCAATACCTGAAGCATAGTAAGGGATCTCGCGCACTAGACGGACACAACTCCGGCCAGTCGTGGCCTTCTAGTAGTGTTGTATGGTCTGCGGCTAGTTGGCCGTTCCGACCAAGTGCGCTTTTCGTATCAATTTCTATAGTTTACCTGGACGCTGCGACCAGTGGTTGTAGCCATGGCCGTTTAGTGCGCGAGATCCATTAGAGTTGTTGTCCGACACAAAAATAAAATGTTTAATGTTTATTTAATTACAACCGGCATTTGTACCCTTCAAGTCTAAACACATCAAGGATGACTCAATTACGGTTAAAAATATGATTAATGATAGGAGAATGTTGGTGGAAGGAATTTTAGGAAACTCTGAAGTCGTAGGTCGTTGAAGTTATAGATATGGTCTATGAGACACGTGTTGCACGGAATGGTTACAAGAATTTTAATATGACTACACGCCCTTGTGACAAGCATAATCTGCCTATAATGTCGCCACTGCTGGCTGGTACATAGGCCTCCACTTTGTTAGATAGAGTGAGCCATAAATCATAATTCACCACACGTGTCCAGTGCGGATTGGTAGATGTCACATGTCTTCGAATTTTGTTTCTAGGACATGGCGGTTTCCTCATGATGTTTTCCTTCAATTCTTTCCTGTTTCCAATTTGAGAGCAGCGGTGATAAAATAATGTACCCTAAGTAATGATATTAGAAGTAAAAAGACGTAGATAGGTTACCTACCTAACATTCTATCTTCAAAAACGGCACTATGTCACACTATTATATGACACGTGGAAGTAGCAGGGCATGTCGTAATTATCGGGAGCGAAAAAGAGACAAAACGAAGAAAATGTGGCTAATTAGCCAACTTTTGACGTGCCACTTGCGGAACGTTTATAACCTATCTACCTCTTTTTACATATAATATCATTGACCCTAAGCGTCTATTAGGGTTCGAACCTGTGACAACCTTGTGCATGCGCCTTGCATTTTGTGGCAACTTTTCGGAGCTATCTAATCTAGCACAACTATATTTCTAGCTCTAACAATCATACCTCAGCTAAAGTTGTAGCCCACCATGGCTCGCTATTAGTGTTTGTTGTTTGCAAGTAGGATATTAGTTCTTATGTAATGGTATCTCACTCAAAGGAACTATATTTCATTCTTCTATATATACAGGCTCTGCCTTGGCCACTTTTACTTTCTCCAGTAATACAGCAATCAAACCAACAACATCAGAAGTAAACAACGATGACCTAATACTCCGCCAGAACGACTAAAATCCAATAACCCTTCTGACCTTGTGAAAATCCCAAGATTATTTAATATATTCCAAGACTATTAATTAGCCCAAGAAAGCGAAAATTTTTGTAGCGCACTGGATTTTCAACTCTCGGTGCTAAGCAGTGGGTTGAAAATCCAGTGCTTGAAAATAAACGCCCGTGCGTACCTGGACTTAGAATCCCACAAGTATATTGCAGGGTAACAAATAAACATCATGAAGATAACAAGACGTTTATCGTCCATTACAGTATCTCTATTGAACGAGCTGGTATCGCCAATTCAGCTCTATTGGCTGGCTATTTCTGTCTCAACGAATTGGATGGGATTATCTAAGATGTTTATACGTCTAGCTGTCTGTTGAAGTATGCTTGAAGTAAAGAGGGATCTTTATGGTTTTAGGTTCAAAGTTGGTCGGAAAATTACGAAATTATTAGTACCACGGCTTTACCAGCTTTTATTTTCAGTTTTACCAAAATATCTCTCTGATAACATTTCATCAGTTCGGGAGTTTAGATTTGGAAACTGACAGTGTTTGAAATCGTAATTAATGATTCACTTGAGAGGCGCGCTTTTGTATGATGGACAAACTATGATGTAGATAGTATATCCTACGTAACAACTAACAACATTCAAGTGTTGACTTGAATATTGTACTATGTGTTACGAACGACTGATTGTCCGATAAGTCACATATAATTTGATGAAGTAAAAACAGAATTTAAATGGTAATGTGGACTGTGCTTCGGCAAAAATGGGTCAACATGAGAGTGCTATAAAAATTCGCGATCTGTATCTGCTAACAACAATAAATTGTGATCACTAATATTCATCTGCCAATGGCAATATCTCCTATGATTGTTCAATGCCCGGGCAATGTGAAGTTTGTTTTCAATACAAAACATTCAGCGGCTGATAATGATATAGATAACCATCTACAGACAGATAGAAAAACAGTAAAACAAACCCATAAATCATACATGAAATCACAAATTCACATCCCAACGCAAGACGTCCAAAGCGAAAGTGTTACTCAGACAAACGCCTCACTCTTTGACAAACTATTGAATCAACAGACACTATACTTACATAACTGCATCACTTCCTCAAGCTGTAATGTCAAAATAGCTTCATAACCATGCAATGCTCAGTTACATACTGTCACGCATGTTATACAAGCAGTTTTGGGCAATAGAATTCGAGTTATAAAATGAATATCTGTAATAAAATAGCTCTAAAGAGGTTTTTATTTCCGTGTGTTAGTTTAATGGGGAATCCAAATCTTTTGAAGTATGTCGTCTGAGCCGTAAATTGCCCTTTCTATTTCGTAGGCACAGGCTATAAGGTACCTCCATCATCATATTCTACAATTTTAGACGATAAAGATAAGTTCTTAAGATCGTAAGTAATAGGTATAATGGTATTATCTCAAAAGAATACTGCTGGCCACCCAAGAGTCGCCTCTTACGGCATCCATAGATGGAGAAAGTGAGATGGCTTTGACAGAACAATAAAAGCACTATTTTACACTTAGCTGGATTCCTTTGAAGTACGAGTCAAAGGCTTTTGCAATGTAGTTTTCCCTTTAGCCTCCTAAAGACCGTAAAAGAAATAAGTCTAATATGGCCTTTTCTTAAAGTGTTATTGGGTTTTACCACCAGGAACTTCTCAGTAGCAGCCCAAAGTCTGGATTTGTGCCCGGTTGATGGCAATAGGCTCGCCCCCTATTACATGGGTCTTCAACATAACTGGCGAAATGTGAGTGTACCATAGGTACACCTCTGCCTAACCCGTCGGGGAGCACAGGCGTGATGTTATGTTATGTTAAAGCATTTTCTCTGATGTAGGATCCTTTAGGTTCTTCATTGTAACAAATCACATAAGAAAGCCCCTCAAACATTTATAATCTAATCTATGCATAAAATAGACTGTATATTTTATATTATATTTTTATATTTTTAAGGCGCCTTTGTAGAAGAGAAATACAATGTTTATTTATTTATTATTATTAGTCTTTTTTTTCATTTTGAATACTTATTATTAAATTTTATAATATTTTTATAAAAAACATTTAAAAATATAAAAAATTGTGACCCATCGGAATCGGGAACAGGGTCCAAGCTGCCGGTGGTCAGGGCTCTAGAGAGAGGAACCTCCTCACTATGCGTGCCGTGTCCAGAAGTACTGCTTTCTGAATCAAGCCCTTGATCCAGCCGCGCAATGAGAGCCTCCTGAGGTTTTGACCGAAACTCATCGCTTTTAGGCCATTAACCGAAACGATTATTATTAGCCCCCGATCAAAATTCTATTCTCAAAACTCGAACCATTTATATCATGTAAACCATTTACAGGCACTTTTGAACTGTCAAGGAGTCGGTCAGTCAGAAATATGAAGCTAGTTGCCCATTCCACAGCGTAGTAGGTAGGTAGGTACGAGTACATTATGGCGGAGAACGGGCATTAAATTATTATTGTTTCAAAAATATTAGTTACATCATTCATGTTGAGATCGCCTTTACACAATTTAGCACAATGTTTAAAGCCTTTACTACACCAACTAATTCTATTTAATAAACAGCACACACTCATTCCCAGATTACCATCGAGCATAAAATATAAAATAGTAGTAAAGATTATTTGCTGCGCGCGCCGAGCTTTCGAGTAAACTTTCAAATTATGCACACATTCCGTCCCTGTCATTCCCCTGCTTGTTATCGTAGCACGTACATCGGCAATAGGCAGGGCTTACACTACTAGGTAAAGAGGACAGTAAATAAAAAGACGCGTCTGTCAATATAGAAAGTTTGGAGATGACAAATCTTCGGACTTCTTAGGTAATTTTGCCTTCTTCTCGGCTTCAAGCTCATTTTTTTTATGTGTAACATATTTCCGCTCGCTTTCCTGCAGTCTGTGGAAGTGATTTCGTTAAAAGGGACGGAAGTGTGTTACAGGAAGCCGGGGAGGCGCACGCTATTTGATTTGACCAATGAGCGCGCGCGGTGCTAGAGTTGGATGTCAGATGGTATTAACCCATTTTCTGAGAGGATGGTACTGTCAGCCAAGATGTCAGATGTTAGACATCTTTATGCTTCCGAGATGTTAAAACTTCTTTCAGGACAATATGCATTTATCATGCATTTTCTTCGACAGCTCGACTTTGACCACTGCTGGATGTGGCCTCTCTTTGCTTGTGCCCATCCACACGCTCTTATACCAGTCTCATCCAGGTTCTATCCGCGATGCCAACAACTTGAGCATTAATGTTTTACTGTCTGAGTGCCTCGCTGGTCTCGTAGTCGCAAGTGCTACTGCTGAGCATGAGGTCCTGGATTCGATTCCCGACTCGGGCAAAGTACTCGTATTATTGGGTTTTGTCCATCAGGATTTTTTCAGTAGCAGCCCGGAGTCTGGATTCGTGCCTGATTGATGCATAACTGGCGTAAATTATGCCACGCTTCCTTATACCTAATACACAACCCATAATGGAATACAGGCGTGATGTTATGTCATCAGAATGACCGAAGTATCATTCCTCATTTTGAAAAGAGAACAAATATCACCGAATTTTGTTATTTACCTCTAAGTCGAAAGCGTTACTAATGCACCTATAGGTATGTTACAGTTAATATGCAATGAATAATTCTCATATTAACCAGGTAATGTGCACATTATACAGGCAGTTGTGCATAATGACCGAATTATGCATATTTCGTGTTGTGATCTCGTGAATGTGCTTCATTTAGACTTGACAGTTTCGTGGTAAATATTTTTAATTGTCACTTATTATTGTATGAAATTCAGCGTGGGCCTGGATTACTTAGCTAGGACATCTTTGGAGTAAAACGGAGAACTCTGAAGCTTCTAAGTAGTTTTTTGACTAAGTACCTTCTTGGATTTAGTCAGTAAAAATCTTATATACTCTAGCCTCTGTCTAAGGAATTCTGGTAGAATTTTACAAGTTGTTGCCTGTAAGAAAGTAAGGCCTACGGTGAATTATTATTTTTCAAAAACTACTATTAGTTTATTTTAATCGACCCTATTGATGAGTGGTGCCAAAAACGTTCCCGATCCATAGACTATTTGAGTGTCTCTTAAAAGTTTTCAAGGCAATTAGAGTGCGACAAGGATACTTTGGCTCCTGAATGTAATACGAAAGGCCTCCCAATCCCAAGGCTTTCAATGTCATTCACGTAAAAATTTGTGAAATTGTGTCACAGAAATTGTATTGACAATAAACTTTTTTACAAAATAAAAACCGACCTTTATTTACGGTACCAATCCCACACAAATTCATAAACAACAGTGACAGGAAGTATCATCAAGATACACAAAGTGTATTAAAAACGTAATCGAAGCTAACTCAAAAACTACACAAGCAAAGTTAGTAACATTTCTATGGCAAACTTTTTGTACTTATAATGAAAAAATATTTTTTAAATCAGTCCACATTTGACGAAAATATCGATGAACATAAAAAAGTGCACACAGACGAACATATACTAAAGTATTTACAGACTAACCTGTATTCAGTTCCTGTCTGTAATCATTCCGCGGTGTTTACGGTTAATGGAAGAGGCTGTGACTTCTTTTGATACCAAGACACTGTCGTAGGGTTAACCACAATACACTCATTATTGTACATCTTCACTCATCCCCAAACACACACACATACACACACCCCCACATACCTTACACTACACTTCACTAAGCGCGCCTCTTTTTCCGTTTTGTTTATTGTTTAAATCTAATTGCATTTGTTCTTTTCTAAATACATGTCATAATTCTATATATTTTAAATAATGATAAATGGAAAAGCGGAGTCTCCTAACACATGCATTTCTTTGATAAAAAGGAGTCCCCTAATCATTTAATGTAAAACAAATAAGTGAAATAAACATTTTTTAAGTCGGTTCAAAACAAGATGGCTACGTTAGTTCCGAATTTAACCACACGCCGCAAGAATTCCGAATTTAACCTTGTAGTGTTGTACTATGAATATTGACTGGCTTTATCGTAACTTATAAGTAGCTTAGCAGTGTCAGCCCTATTGCAGTATAATTTCGATCTGCATTCCTATGCGACTCGTTACAAATCGATCCAGGCTGGATTTGCTCTGCGATGTGAATGAACTTGTTCTAGTCTCAGCGCTTGGTGCTATGATATTAATACTACCTAAGATTTGTTAACAACTGCCTGCAAACAAGGCGTCTATTTCTACAGTTACTGTACATTGTGACATTCGCAATTATAATTGAGTAGCTTATGGCTGTGGCCTGTGTTGTAAAGGCGATCCTCTCACAGCTTGTGTCCCAGTAAAATCTCCCTAGCCTATTCTCAGGTCTGTTGGGGTCGGCATCCAGTCTAATCGAATGCAGTTGAATACCAGTATTTTATAAGTAGCGACTGCCAATCTGACCTCCACAACCCAGCTACTGGGTAACATGATACCCCTTGGTAAGACTGGTTGTCAGATTTAATGAGTTTCCAACACGCGTAACCACTTTCAAAGATCATATGACAGTCGGGATTAACAGCTTAATGTGCTTTCTGAGACGGAGGGGTCTCGATATATAATGTACGGTCACCCATCCACGAACCGTTCGCGGCAAGTGTTGCTTAACCTTCGATCGATCCACGCGGTTAGAGCTAGTGTCCCAGTAGTAGGGAACATTATAGGTTGATTATGCTGTACTAGCCTCAGCTCAAAGTTGACTGGGAACAGTATCTACTTCTCGTCACCCTCCCCGCTATATGTTCCCCGTTATATGTTGTGTATCTTACAACCTGACTTATCTACACAGACATTACCTACGTGTTCATAACTTTTCGAATAAAGTTTTATGACCTTCATTACTAAAGCCACAGCTAACGCAACGACAGTAACATGATTGTAGCGCCCGATTGAAAAACTTTTACCCTGGAAAAATATCATAGCTAGATAATGGCTAGATAGGACAGTTAGCGGGGAGGGTGACGTTCTGCTTGATTATGATTATGATGATATATCCGATTTCGGCCACAATTACGGCACTATATGCATAACGGCCATGGTGGTTGGGTGCTGCTCTGTCATTTCAATAATCTTATCCTATAACAGTTCACTGCTGGACAAAGGCCTCTTCCAGGTTGAGTCACAATACCCGGTTCTCCGCCTTCCACATCCAGTCTGTCCCAGCCACCTTTTTAAGGTCGTCGGTCCATCTAGCTGGGAAGTCTCACCGCTCACGCTACACTTGCCTATTGCGGTCTTCACTCCAGCCGATCTATTCTCTATTCTGTTAAAATCGTACCGTGAAAACTAAGATGGCGTGAGCATAATATTGACAATATTGTCAATCCCTCGTTAGGTGGATTGATACTACTGCTTACTTCACCTAAGTGTCACCACAGCTTGATGGAAAGGACTTGTGGCCCGCTGGTGGGACGAACGGGAATCATTTTGTCATTTTATTTTGATTGTGTGTATGTGTTTGTCCTGTGTGAAGTGTCCTATGTAGTTTGTGTACCCAGGTCATGCTCTACCCATTTTGGCGAAATTTCATCTAAATCCGTTCAGCCATTTTAGCGTGCAAGCATAACAAATAAACAACAACCTTACTTTCGCATTTATTAGTTAGGATTCAATTGTTTTTTTTTACCATTGAACAACCAGACTTAAATTATTTAGTGGGACCAACACAAAATAAATTGTCAATTTTTTTTCCTTTCGTCCCACTAACAAAATCAATGGGACGAACGGGAATAAATTTAATAATAACAATATGGCCCTCCCGCGGAGAGCCCTGGCGACCTGTGGCTCCTCTTATGCTTGTGATTTGGACCATCATAACAATGCAGAAGATACCTATACATAACTAAGATATTAACAAAAAAAAAAAAACTTAAATTACAAAAAGTTAATGGAAATACCAGTGTGTGTGTGTGTGTGAGTAACCGGAGAAGGTGTATAAAAGAGACGAGAGAGTGTAGGTACACGTGAGAGGTTGCTTGAGTGAGTGTGGTGCGAGTATGGCTGATGGTATGTAGAACGTAGAAGCAGCAGAGGGGATGAATAGTAAGTAGAGATAGTCTATTTGAGAGGGATCAGCAAATTCTCAGTTCCCTGACAGTCTAGAGTTTTCAAATAAGATGTGACTGAATTTTACATGATTATTTATTAAATTCCCGTTCGTCCCACCAGTGGGGCTACGGCAGTGGGACGAATACACGGGTAAGCGTGGCGGCACAAACAACTCCACGATAATGAGTAATTAATAATATTAGGTAATCGATAATTAAACCCTGACCACATCAACATACCTACCCGACACAAAATAATTACAAAAATATGAAAACACTAATGATAAAACTGATTAACTAAAACCTAGTTCATAATGACGAAACGCTAGGATCACGCGAGTTAACCTAAATCACGAGATTAAGATCCGTTTAAACTGTGATAAAGTTAGTCATATAGTACCTAATCTAGTGGAATATTCCTTTGGCTGTTCAATTATACGTATACTGAGGTGATTATAATGGTAGAACTTGTGGTATGCGTATGTCGCGTTTAGATTTATCAGATAGCGGAATGTTTTCGATTTCTGTAATGTTGATTGGTGTTTCTGATTCATTTGTAGTAACTAAGCTATTATGGAGTCATTGAGACTTACAATATAAGAATGTACTAACGGGATAGAAAGTCAATACATCCTATGTCCTAATCCAGGTCATAATCTACCTTTGTGCTAAAGGGATATGCCCAAGTTTCATAGTGAGTTTGGCCCAGAGTGCACACTTACGATATGATGTCTTAAATGTAGTATAGATTGTCAACATGTAATAAAATAAAGAATCGGTTAAATATATCTTCGGATTTTATAGTAAATTTTTATTTTATTTTTTTAAATACATTACATTTAATATTACCTAAATTTATTTGGTGGTGAGGTTTTAACACTTCATAGACTCCTTACTCGTCATTGGTATCATAAAATATTAAAACTTCATCCAGGAATTAAGCAGGTGCATTAATATTACTTTGATGCCGTGCCCACCCTAAATACCAGATAACTGACATGACGTGGGCAGGGCACAGCATCCAACTGTTCGACGGCCTACAATACAATTACAACAGTATTTTTGTATTGCTGCACGACCAGTATTATTGGTATTTATAAAAATGTAAACAAAATATATTTTTATTGTTATTCTTATTAGTTATTATATTTATTCTTCTTCTTCTTCTTGAAATCTTCCGCACTTCTAGGATGAAATGGATAAGTTGATAAATCAAAATTAATTATGATGTGTTTTTTTACATAAATATTTTTCGTGTGCGTTTCTTGGCCAAAAATGGGCAATTGCCCATCGAGATCTCGATTAGCCGTTAAGGCCTAAAAAAAGGTAACAGACAGACAGTTACTTTCGCATTTACTAGCTTCTGCCCGCAACTTCGTCGGCGTATACTAGGATAAATAGTAAACTATGCGCTTACCGCGCGCGATGAAATTTGGCACATAGGTAAACCATGACCTGTCATGGTTTACCTATGTGCCAAATTTCATCCCAATCCGTTCAGACATTTTAGCGTGAAAGTGTAACAAACAAACAAATAAACTCACTTTCGCATTTATAATATTAGTTAGTTATGGAAGTACGGATTTATTCAGGGACCCAGGAGTAAGTGACATTGTAGAAATACGTTCAGCATCCTTTACAGTCATAATCGATACCAACCCGGGTCTACAGTTTTCAGACCAGATAACTTTTTTGTAAAAAAAAAAACATGGCGTGAGCTATCCTCGTGGCGAGTTGGCGGCGCAACAGAAGGGACTATGAAATAAAAGAGGGTATGTCCTTACAAGCCCACTATATAAGGGCTTGTACATAAAACTGCGATGCGACGCGATGCGAATTCGCATTCGCATTTCTCGCATTGCGGATTCGTTCGATTTTTACGATGCGACGTCGCATCGCTGTTTTATGTACAAGCCCTAAGTGAAAACTTACGACTGGAGCCGAGAATACGCGATTCGGCATCACCGATCGACTGAAGCCGAATATACCCGATTCAACTTCACCGACCCGAGCGGGACGGTTCAGAAAGAGCGCAAAGTGCGTCTAAAGAAGTTTTCACTTCAAAATGCTAATAATGACGTCACAAAAATTACTATCTACATACATAAGAAATTATCAACATCAAATAAGATAAAATAAGGTTGCATGCAAAAATTAAGATAAAAAATCGAGTCGGTCTTCAATCTTTCAAAGTCAAGAGCAACATAGGATCAGATTTGGAGATAATAATATGATCTATTTATTTTGAGACATAACAGTACACAAGCTCTCACACTTGAGACTGATTTAAAAGTAAACAAAGAAAATAACGAGGGCAATGATTTTTAGATCAGAATTTATTATTGGTTTTGTAGCGTGAATGGTGTTCCACAGTTCACAAATATAATTCTTCTGAGAGTCGTGACTTCGTTTTAATTTGTCAACAGTTTTTGTCCATCTGTTACGATCAGTGGCCTGGCGGAGTGAGGCAATGATAGGTGCCTCTAGTTGCTCGGCTATTTGATCCGACTACCGTTTAGGGCTTCGGTCTCTAGGTCTTTTGCCCTCTATTTTTCCTCTCCCCATTAGACGCTCCATGTTATGGTACCTCTGCGGGTACTGTGGCCACAAAAGCAAAGTATCTCACGACACATTGCAGGCAATTTGCAGACAGTGTTTGTGCTTTCTCTAGTTTGAGTTATTCAAGGATAGAGATTTTTGCGCGGTGGTCCTTGATAACCGGCGCCAGCACCACTTTTCCAAGACGTCAAATTCTTTGTTTTCTTCAATATGTTTACGCGTACGGCCTATCTTCCTTGACCGTTGCAGTCGTTTTGTTTTTATTTTTTGATCGCATGCAATATAATCAACATCTTACTACTTTTTTGTTAGTTATTGTTTGTTAGGCCATAGCACACAAACTAGGTAGGTACTAAAAATATTATGACAACTGTTCACAATCAAAAGTCAGCCATTCAGTATCAGTCATTCATTTCGGTAAAACCTCATAATCGGAAAGTGGGCAACGTCGCAAATACATGACAAATATTTCACAGTTTTGATTAATTTGGCAATATTACTGTATGGAAATTTGAAATGTGGCTAACTAGCGAACTAGAATATTAATAATGAATTGTAATTATAACACTGAATTTGATGTTGTAACCGTTTTAGGTGTTAAAAAGGCATTTTTCAAAGTTTCCCAAATACTTTTTTTACATCTAAAACTAAATATTTGGTGTTTTACCTATTGCATTTAATAATCAATATTTTAGTACACTAGTTAGCCACATTTCATATTTCCATACAGTAATATTGCCAAATTAATCAAAACAGGTAAATATGCGACGTTGTCAACTTTTAGGATAATTTGTGTGTATAAGATATCCCATTGTGAATACTGTACATTTATAGTTCCGTGCTATAAGTGACATACATTATAGCCTCCATGAAACATGGAATGGAATGTTACTCATTTATTTAACTCTACCGACATTTCAAAGACTTTTGTATCATAAACACAAATGCACATTTTTTTAAACTGTCAGAGATGACAATACAATATTATTGTCTCTGCTCAAGTTTTAATGGTGTATTTTAATTTATTGGTGGCAATCCAAAGGTTATATGCAAGGTCGTCTCTCTAAGCTTGAGAAGGTGTTGCCATAATGGTCGGATGTTGCTTTATTTGGGGGTAATTTTGTAGGTCAGTGTAGTTTAGTTAGTAATATTAACTGTTTATTTATTTTACCTCGATGGTCCTAGTTTAACATCTATAATTTCCAGTTCCAGCTGTATATAGCTATATGTAAGCGGGCACGCCCTTTATGACTGGAGGCTTTTATTTAGATATTGTTTACGTTTAGTCTTTTTTTTTTGGTTCTCGATATTTTTGGTTGGTATATTGGCGTGTGCTAGCTGACATGATGCGTAATGTAAATAATTTTGCATACTATTATATAGAATCATTTTTTTTTTCTAATTGAACAGACAGCTGTGCTGCTGGGGAGTTTGTTGCGCCACTTCTTGTTCCCAGCTAAAGCACTAGGATGTGGTGAAGGGTGGGCGTTTTGGGGGACTGTCTTATGTAATTTTGACGTTCGAAAAGTGCTGATTCTCAGCCTAGATTGAATAAATGACTTTTGAATTTTGTTTTTATCGAGTAAGTGGCGGGGTCAACCGTGCGCGTTTTTTTTTTTATATTCGTGTCCAATACGAGTAAATATTAATAGTGTTTATTGGATTATGAATTGAATAGGTATATACAAATGGTCCAGGTCAATAGCTACGCATACAAACTATACATAAATAGGACGCTAAGCCAGAGATAATAATTTGTTATCGTAATTAAACCTACTTCTTGTACTTATGTAGGGCTACGAAGCAGTCAATGATTGTTACAAGTAGGTACCTATTGTTATTTTCTAGTATCGATGATAACACGATTGTAGCGGTAACAATGAAAGTAAGTGAACATTGAAAAGCTCTTAATTCCTGCTCGATTATACAGACAGACATTCCTTTTCATGTTGGGAGTTGGCATCAATGAAATTAAGATTATTTACTAATACATACTGAATTGATAACATCAACATAACATCACGCCTGTATTCTCCGAAGGGTTAGGCAGAGGTGGACCTAGTACACCAACATTTGGCCAATTATGTTTAACTCCCATTTAGGTAATAGGGGGCGAGCCTAATGCTTTCAACCGGGCACAAATCCAGACTCTGGGCTGCTACTGAGAAATTCCTGATATAATGACCCAATAACACTTTGCCCGACCTGGGAATCGAACCCAGGACCTCATGCTCAACAGTAGCGCTTGCTACCGCTAGACCTACGAGACAGTCAATGTATTCATGTCAGTGCATTGATTAGGTACCTATGCGTATTTTTATATCTGAGTCATTCAAAACGTTAATTTTGTGTTGTTATAATCATTAAATGAGATACCTACCTACGACTAATTTAATAAATCTGGTCCCAAGATATTATTGAGGTAAATAAGTAGTAAATAAATAATATGTAGGATATTATAATAATGACAACACTAAACGGATGCACAGCACGACCAACTTCTTGGCTGATGATGTCATTTTCAATGACGTCAACTTGTGTTGACCGTCAAGTCATCTAGAGTCATCTGTAGTATAGGTACGTCAGTAAAATGATCGATAGTTATATCTACCTAAGCACTTTTTGTTCAAACTAAAAATAAATCGACTAAAACAAAGACTCTGTGGAGGATGACCTTTGCCTACCCTTTATCGAATTAAGAAATAAAAAAACAGTTATTTATTTTATATTTAAATTAAAGTAATTTTGGTGTTGTTTGTAATTATGGAAAATAATAGCCGCTGTTCTTATTGAATACAGTATTTTTCCCGGACAGCTAAAAATAAAACAAAATGTGTTTACAATGGCCAGTCATTTAACATCATGCTCACAGATCAAACTCATATCTACTCAGAGAAGAGTCGAACTCTTGTCATTAAGTTTTCAGCAATATTTTTTTTAAAGATTATCGACTAAAGACCTACAAAGCGCCTGCGCATGGTAAATAGGTACGAGAATAATAATTACTTATACTCGTCTGCGTACCTTATATGTATATAAATAAGTACTTATAGGTAACACCACCTGTTTTTAATAACGGGTAATTAACCGATAAGGAAAAGAACGAAAGAAAGAAAAATGGGTTTATTTGTCACTAAACACGTGCATACAAAAAAACAACAATATAAACTTAAGAGGGCGTATCCTAAAAGTTGGCAACGTCGCAAATAGCTGTCAAATATTTACCTGTTTTGATTAATTTGGCAATAATACTGTATGTAAATATGAAATGTTGCTAACTAGCGAACTAAAATATTGTTAATGAAATGCAATAATTAATATCGTAACACCGAACATTTACTTTTATGTGTAAAAAAAGTATTTGGATACTTTCCAAATGCCTTTTTTACACCTAAAACATCAAATTCAGTGCTATAATTGCAATTCATTTTTAATATTCTAGTTAGCCACATTTCATATTTCCATACAATAATATTGCCAAATTAATCAAAACAGCAAAATATTTGACATCTATTTGCGACGTTGCCAACTTTCTGAATAAACGCCAAATAAATAACAAATATTCGGCAGCTGCACGTCATGACCATGATAAAAAGGCTTCCACTCAGCATAATGCTGTGCTATGCCCCCAGTATGTGGGGACCCACAGCACAGCGCTGATTTTCAGTGGTCACCCGAAAAATACGTAAATAAATCAAGCCAAAACGGCGGAGAGACGAAGATATAAAAGCTTTTGTATCGTTTACCTACCGTACAAGCCCCGCGGTTTGAAACATTTTTCTAATTTCTTCGGTGTTTTTTTTTAAAAATTAATTTAGTAATTAAATTAAAATTAATGAACTGATCCTTCACGTTACCAATGCGAAGAAGAGTAACGATGTGTTGTTGTCTTTTCACGCCTTAAGCTTCGTACAGACTAGCGCGACGCGACACCGGTTATTGTTATACCGTGAAATTTTCTTAGAAATTGTATTGTTTGAGTCGCGTCGCGCCGTCGCGTCGCGCTGGTCTGCACGAGGCTTTATTCTTATGGAGTAAGCAGAAACTATAGAACGCCGGCTGCTGCGATCCTTACATTCCTGTTGCCTCGTTTACTTTCATACAATAATATCTGTACCCTAATTACGTAATACACGATCAATCAGAATTTGAATCTTTTTGAAACAAATTACTAATCCATAGCTCCATAAGTTCGAAAAAAAAAATCTGCTTGACAACGTAAATAACGCAATGAATTTATTTTATTTTATTTTATTTATAATAATAACCAACTTGAATTTACAGTTTAACCACACATACAAGTTATTGGTCTGTACAAAATAAACATAAATCATTTAAAAAAGAACAAATTAAACATACTGACAAGCAAAAATAAATATAAACAGAACAATAGAAATAATAATAATCAATATGTCATAGAGAAATTAGTACGCATGCACATTAAAACTTAAATAATACAAAATAACAATAATCAATTATATGTAGGTATAAATCAAAGAATAAACATAAAATATTGTAATCAAACTTAATTAAAATTAACACTAATTAAAGAGGAATTGTACTAGAGGCAACAATAGACTCCAGGTAACGAGTAGCAGTGCTAAGGAATGTCAGCTCAGTAGTCGCAAAGATATCTAATGTGTCATCAAATGATAATATGTTGTTTATGAGGGTGAGTGCAACGTATAATGGACTGGTCTTGAGGGATTTGGATGTTTGGGGTACAAAAAATAAAGGACGTTGCCGAGGACGAAGTGTATGACGGATAGGTAGAGAGATATTGAAAGAAATGTACTGTAAGAGCGAAGAGTTGAAGTGGTAACCACGAATAAGGCGGATGAAATATTTAACCGTGGCAAGATTTCTCCTGACTTCCAAACATTGGTAGGTTACCATACCTAGCACAAATGGTGTAGGATACAGATACGGATAATACCCATACAGTTTCAAATAAAGATAGCGTATAAAAGACTTTTGGACCTTCTCAATGACTAATGTATAGGTTTTCTCATGCGGGTTCCAGATTACACTATTGGTTTCAAGTATACTACGAATGTATGAGTTGTATAAGAGTGTTATAGCTTGTCTATTGCTGAAAATTTTGGCCTGACGCAATACAAAACCTAAGTTTTTGCGGGATTTGTTACATGTCTGAAGTATGTGCTGGTTGAAGGTTAGGTGTGGATCAAAGTTTGTACCTAGGTCACGTATGGTAGTAACACGTTTTAAGGGTTCGTTATTCAAGGTGTAGGTGTGGTGTATGGGTTGTGTGGATTTTGAGAACGTCATGATAGCGCATTTACTAATATTAAGGTTGAGGTTGTTCACCATACTCCAAGCGTGAATATTATCGATGTCAAGCTGTAGTATGGCTGTATCACTAGGGTTAACTATTGGAAAAGCTACTTTGAGATCATCAGCGTACATTAAAACGGTGGAATGTTTTATACATGTAGGTAGATCATTTATAGCTATTAGAAATAATAGAGGCCCGAGATTAGTGCCCTGTCCTATGCCAGAAGTGACCGAGTACCTAGTGCTCGGAATTGGCATTTTGATATGTTACATATTGCTTGCGTCCATTTAGGTAATTAGCAAAAAATTTAAGCAGCGATGCGGAGAAACCCGCCAATGCTAATTTACTTAGAAGAATGTCGTTGTCAACCCGGTCAAAAGCCTTCTGGAAGTCAAAATAGGCTACATCGATTTGCTTTTTGTGACAAACATTTTCTGCCAATAGCGTAGTTATATTGAGCAAATTAGACGTGGTTGAACGATTTGGCAGAAATCCATGCTGCTCGTCTACGAACCACCGTCGTAGGTGTTTATATATTTTTTTGTAGAGGACTGACTCAAATATTTTCCCGAATATGGATAACACTGCTATTGGTCTGTAATTTTCTATTTCACTTTTAGGACCGCTTTTATGAACTGGGAGCACTCTAGATGTTTTCCACTCAGTTGGATAGATATTGGAAGAAATAGATAGGTTGAAAATAAATGTTAAGCGCAGTTTAAAGATTTCGCACCCATCTTTAACTATGAACTGAGGTATTCCGTCCGGTCCTTGAGTTGATTTTGGGGGTAGCCGAGCCATAGCACCGCGCACATCTGATTCCAGTATACGTTCTATATTTACTAGCTGAGATGCGCAGTTAAGAGATGCATTTGCCGCCGCATGAGCGACTTCGGGATCCAATGATGGTAAATTAGGCAAGAAAACGCTGCTAAAATATTTTAAAAATGCGTCTGCTACTTGCGTCGGTGACATGTCGCCAAAAGTAGCCTGCTCATTGTTCTGTCTGTTATTTTCCACAAAGCTCCAAAAAGTTTTCGGATCGCGCTTGATGTTGGATTGGATGCGATCAGTATATGAGGCATAATCTGCCTCCGTACTTTTCTTTAATAAACGTCTGTAATAGGAAAAAAATGCATAATTTAATTGGTTTTTATTATTTTGTTTGTATAATTTGAATAATTTGAATGTTGTTGAATTGTCAAAAATGAAACAAATTTATCGTAATCATTTACGGAAATGTGTTGCGTAATTAGATAGCTGGTCATAGACGCACGCTGGTTGTCTTTTTAATACGGATGAAAATACTTCGATATTCTGCTACACAGCATTTCGAAAGCCTACTCTTGTCAAATCAGGGAATCTATGAGAACATTCTGGGTTTTTCCATTTGTAATTTAGCCAATTGCAGCCCGGAGTCGGCATTTGTGCCCGGTTGATGGCAGTAGGCTCGCCCCCTATTACGTGGGACTTAAGAGCGTTTGTCCTAAAAGTTGGCAACGTCACAAATAGCTGTCAAATATTAACCTGTTTATATTAATTTGGCAAAATTACTGTATGGAAATATGAAATGTGGCTAACTAGTGAACTAAAATATTGATTATGAAATGCAATAATTAATATCGTAATTCGCAACACCAAATATTTAGTTTGGGATGTTAAAAAAGTCCATGAAGATGTAATTTCCATGAAGTTTTCATAGAAGTTGTTCAACTAGAGTCGCGTCGCGCATTCGCGGTGTGGCCGCCTGCGGTAACCTTATGAGATAACAGGGCCTGCGATTCTCCATACAAATGTATTCCTTTTTTTTCTTCTAGAGCAATATTTTTTTTTTTCATAATATCAAGGTCTGCTGTAGACACATCCCTATTATTTCTTTTTGTTGAGCAACTTATTGGTAAAGAAAATATGACCCTCCAAAATTTACAATAATTATATTTTTTCCACCGTGATTCGAGGGCTACCACACAGATTCGAAAAGTTTTTAACATAAAAGAAAATGATAGGAACCTAGACGCTACACATACTCTTTCTTAATTTTAATGTAAAAAATAATTGAATCGGCTCAGTTTTCGAGGAGCAAAAAGAGGAATACGAAACGTCGATCTCGTATTTTTTTTTGTGATATAATCGGTCTGAGCTGTAGCTGTCCTTATCGCACTCTGCGGGGGCAGACTAGGTAATACGAAGGCAATAGTTTCTTCAAATACCAATTTTTCAAATTCCTTGCAGGCCCTGTTCCCTCTTAAAGCATCAAGCGTATCTCTTTCAAGTTTTTAACCGACGAAAAAAGAACGAGGTTCTCAAGTCGACGCGTATATTTTTTATAGCGGGGTATGCAAGCACAGGTTGGCAAGACTGGCCCATTACATTTGCATTGAATTGCCAATTGATCCGCCGTTGAAGGAATGGTGATAATAACTTCTGTACTGGAGACGAAGTGTTATAAAAACGGAATGGTTTATTCGTAAATCAAGTGATCTATGGCTAAGTTGGTAGTTTCAATGTTTTCCCACGAAGTGCCTGTTGTAGGTTTTTATTTATTTGATTTTTTTTATGGCTAGATAGAGTGTCACGCTGCAAAAGAACTAAAACAAGCCAAAAAAAAAAACACTAAGCCAACGGCCAGACAGAAAAGACGCAAGACGAGGGCGGGGCGCGAACCCGTCGCAGACAGGGCGCCGTCACGACTTTTTAACATATATAGAAAAGACACGGACCCGTCGCAGACAGGGCGCCATTATTGACCAAGCTTGATCTTGGACATTTCTGTTAGAATAATCTGGTCTGTTATAATTATAAATTACTGGATTATTTTCAATTAAATTACAAAATGTAACGTTAAATTCAAAGTCGTCACGTATTGTAACGTTCGTTCGCATGTAACGTTCTAACTACTCCGACGCAAGCTGCACAATGGCGAGCGGGCGAGCGCTGTGAGAACCTGCCCTCCGCGCCCTTTCCGTGCCCCCGCTTGCGCCCGTGCAGGCCCGCGCCCTGCCCGCGCCCTGTCCTTTCTATATGTTTTCCAATAGGGCGCCGACGAGTTAACGTCGTGACGGCGTCCCGTCTTTTCTGTATGTTTTACGTCGCGACGGCTGTATACATTTTATATGCAAGTAGATTAAACGGGCGCCGCGACTGCGACGGGTCCGTGCCTTACGTCTGTTTTGTGTGGCCGGTGCCTAAGAATTTTCACGGCGCGGCGGCGCGGCGGCGCGCGGCGGGCGCGACGCTTTGGCGAAACGCGAGACCGGTAAATGTTCGTACCGGTGCGGTGTCGTGTTTCGTCAACGCGTCGCGCCAGTTTGCAAAAGGCTTTACAATCGCGCCACGTCATTGTGCTGTCATTGTTTCTCTAGTGTTGCATTTAGCGGCTAGCAGTTGGACGTAATTTTTTTCTATATAGACATCTTTGATTTATTTATTTATTGACTTCAACGACTTATCTACTCGCTAAAACAAAAACACAAAAATTACATACAGTTTCGGGTATTGTAAATTCTTCACATAAGCTACGGTTTCCTACAAGGACGGTGGCCGCTACATACTGGCCGCAGTGACGGCTGTCATGAAAATTATGGCAGAGTGGGGTCTCACTTTACGGTGTCAAATAACTCAAAACTCAAACTCAAAGCATTTATTTCAATTAAACCATTTACAGGCACTTTTGAATTATCAATAAGTGGGTCAGTCATATGAAGCTAGTTGCCCTTTCCAATGCTTAGTAGGTACCTATATATGGAGAAGAACGGGCAGGAAACTCCACGGACACTCTTTTAAATAAAAGCGTTTGATACAAAATATTGGTTACTTCATTCATGTTGGAATTATGCATGTGAGAACAATATAGAAAGACGTGCACGATCGTAAAAGCGTCTGATATATATATAAAAAAAAAAAAAAAAAACATTAAAACATTTAAAATAAACCATGGCAGTTAAGAGATGACCAGTCCCAACTGACGGCGCCCGTGCACCATTCAGCTCAACCATTATATCAATCAACTACATAACGTCAAATCTCTAGGCAAACACAGCAACTTATTTTCATAATAACTAACATTTCAGTGACGTCATTCGCCGGTAAATTGCAGACGATAAGTGGTTTCCACCTCTCTTTTAGGAAATCGTAACTTTATAGAAGTGTACAGCACTAGCAGAGAACTAAATGATTGCAGGACGTATATGATACACACAGAATGATTAACACTTTCGACTCCACCCACTTTTCATAGAGCTCATACGCCATGCCGCCATACATATTGGAAGTGAACCCTCCGGGAGGGTCGCCGGCATTAAGTTTGCGCTAAAGTTAACGATTTCGGACGGTTAACGGAATTAGGTTTAAAACCGTATTATATACATAACACTGTATAAGGAAGTAAAATAGTGTTTTCAGGAGGTCTTGTCGGTCCACAATCTTTTAATTATTTTGTAACCGTGGCCAAACACATTTAAAAAATAAAATGCTTGGATTTTAAAACCAACGCATAATAAGTCTTGTTAAAATATACATCAGATTTTATGTTTACGTTTTATAATGTTTTATCCTTTAAGAAAAAACGACATTTATAAAGAGCCCTCCTCGAGGGCCCCAGCATCCCTTATGCGATTAGGTGAGCCCTCCAGGAGGGCTCCCGGCACTGAACGTGTTAAAAATGACGTATAAGTAATATGTGGTGTATATTAAGTTAAAAATCCTATATACTTTCCAGACAAGAACTACGAAAATCATCGTTGCTTGATTAATCTTACGTGCAATCAGTTATGAATACCTAGTTATAAGTTCATGACACATTTTCCGGTTCAAGAAGAGCATTTTATGATCAGTCAGAGACTGGGTCAACGTCCAATCAATAATCAGCAGCTTGCACAAAATGATGAATACTTACGAGTAACATTCGGTTTCGAGTGAATTCGTGAAAAACTCAGCTTTTTTACACAGTTTAGCACTGATTTTCTACAGGGTTATGGGTTTTAAGTCGACAATCCATTAAGGGGATGTAGGAGAGATAATTATCAACCAAATTACCCCTTTTGACTCCTATGCAAATGTCACCCAATTTCGAGTAATTTGACATTTTATATTTTAATTTCATTAATTTTAAAATCATATAGTATGTCAAACTACTCGAAAATGGTCATTTGGTTGCAAATTACCTTTCCTACATCCATAACGGATGCCGACATTATATTATTATACCCAATAACTCTGTATACAGTATGCTTCCAAAACTTCAATGACTTCGACCCAAATGTATGGGACGGCTGATTTAATTTTGAAAGACGAAGTTTACCACTAAAGTTTAAGGTCTAAAATACAACGTTTTTTGTCCACAGCGAGCTCGCATCCGCCGCGTGAAGCTCTGGGCGCGGGATTTCACTGGCTTAGGTCTACGATGTGGGGGCGGCGCAAGAGACGGCGTCCATGTCCACTCAGTGCTGAGGAGCGGTCCTGCTGCCGCTGCCAAGTTACAGCCAGGTAATTTGCTACCATATTGCCTAAGACTATCGTTGTACACTGCTAGAACGAAGAAAATTTGGTAGCTTCACATGTGCCACGATGGTAAACAACGACCGGTATAAGTATTATTTTTTCCGTTAAAGCGAGTTATTCACAATTATCTTTAGTATATTTCAACGCCCTACTGCACTCTCGGTGTTCGATCGTCATCGTCCGCAGACTAGCAATCTACTGCTGGAACTAGGCTTCTCCAATCCATCTCAATTATCGGCAACTCTCATATTTCTGCTACCAGACACCCTGCGATTGTAGATTGAGTTGTTCCACCAAGCCTGATGGCATCCTTCCTACCTAACGTTGGCTTGGTGTTCAAAACGAAAGAATTAAAAATGATAACTGAAGATGGCTGGTTGCAAGTCAAGATAACTATTTTATGGTGCAACTTGGATACTTTTACGTTTAGCAGAAGTCAATGATCTGAATATTGGTCCTTTTAGAAATAAATCAGCTTGCAACTCAAGCAGGAATGCGGAAAACGTTAAACCGAAACGAAAACCTTTTTTTAGGCATTTAACTTCTTTTTTTTTTGGACATTTATCGAGTACCTACGTGGTGGAACCTCTCTAATGTCAGAGACAACATTAAGTTTGACATTTGTGAGGTCGACAGACGACAGGGGAAAGTTGTTCCCGGTCTAGTCATGACACCGTTTTTACTTTTATAATACCACCGCGTTATGTCTGTTGACCAATTAATATTATATTAATTATTCTTGCTGCAAGGTAACACAGTCAGCAATAAACGTCTATTTCATGACTTTTCGTTTTGCAGAATATTGAATAACATAACATCAGGCCCGTCTTCTCCGAAGGGTTCAAATTTAAATTCAAATACGTTTATTGTTTGTTACATGTAGAAAAAGATAAGCAGAATTAAGCAGAGTACCTATTATATAATACACCCACATTCAGTCAATTATGTTTAAGTCCGATGTACCTAATAGGGGCGAGCCTTTCCATCAACTGGGCACTAATCCAGGCTCCGGGCTGCTACTGAAAAAATCCTGATGGAAAAACCCAATAACCCTTTGCCCGACCCGGGAATCAGACCCAGGACCTCATTCTCAGCAGTAGCGCTTGCGACCACTACACCAATGAGGCAGTTGAATAACTATAATAATTTCTTAATGAGTTGTAGATAATTATCATCTTCTTAGGCACCAATATTGGTCTTGTGGCTAAATAACATCAGCCGCAAGGGTCGATCTTCAAGGTTAAGCAACCCTTGCCGAGGTCGGTCAATGGATGGGTGACCATCCATTACATACCGAGACCCTTCCGTGCCTCAGAAAGCACGTTAAGCCGTTGGTCCCGGTTGTCATTTGTACATCTTTGACAGTCATTACGGGTAATCAGAAGCCCGAAATTCTGACAACCAGTCTTACGAAGAGGTATCGTGATACCCAGAAATTGAATAATAAAAAAAAAAATAGAATAAAATAAAATTGGGTTGTGGAGGTCCGATACGCAATAGAACCTCCACGCTAGACTGGAAGCTAACCCCAACATTGGGAAAAGATTAGACGGATGATGAGTCAGCAATAATAGCACATTTTGGCTATAATGCCATACTTCTCAATTTTAGGAGCTTACGCCATTAGCGAGAAATCATAGTCTTATTCTCAGTCTAGATACCACATAAATACTCCTAATCATAAGTACAAGAATATTTCTGGCTTCTTGCCAGGGTCTACGGAGTTCGGAGAAACTGGGCATTCATTTAGTAGTTTACAAATCTACTAGGTATCAAGTGCACGGTCAGGGATCTCAGCAGTGTACCTACGATTACCTACAGCTTTATTTATTTACATCCTAAACAACGAGGTAACTTTATAGTTATGGACAAAATAGGTATGTAATGTCAATATTTATAGTCGCTTTGCCAATCCATATAGATTTTGTTAAATTCCGAGTGGAATTTATGCTAATATTGTCGCCATTTTAGAGCGTTACAGAGAAAATTCAAAGTAGTCTGGGAAACTACTAGACTACTTTGAATAGGGTGTTTTACTCTATATGAGAAAAATCTAAAAATATATTAATGTGATAGCTTAGGCAAAAAGCAGTCGGAAAACGTTAGTTTATAAAATAGCAAACTAAATTTTAAAATTCAATGCAAAGGTTTCAGCTTTTTTAATCTGTTTCATAACAACAACTACTATCTAATGGTAGTAGTCGCCATATTACTACGTCATACGGCTATGTAAACTTAGAAAGTGTTAACTGTCAACTATCAGCGTACCTTTAATCTATAAATTTGTTTACACAGCCAACTGACGTCATGACAACAAAGCAATATAGCGTTCACTGCGTCCAGCGTTTTCGTCAAATTACGCGCGAAACTTGAAAATGCAAAATTTCAATGCATTTTTATGGCACTTGATGATTGAATAAAATTTTTGTGAATTTTTTAGTGGTTCATTAGCACTATAGAATCTAATTGAGACACTTTTCAAAAATGGGTGTAATACCCTATTGTCCCTGTACCGCTCCGTTTGTAATTTAGTCACAACAGTAATTTAGTCATCAAAAAATTATATGTAAATTGGTCACAGGTCTGTACAAATATTGGCAACCTTATTTTTAAATAGACACAAAACACAAAATAATAATGACGTAATTTTATCGCCATTTAAAATAAAACACAATTGAAACTTTTTGCTTCTGCTATTATTTTAACAAAGTCAAAGTCACTTTTGAATGTCAAAAGGGTCCAAAAATGTTTATTTATTATTCAATAATTTTAACCAGGATAAGTAGTGGTTCCAACTACACACATCAACACGGTCTAGGGATATTTTAAAAAAAGCGAATTACCATCAATGTGTTAATTATTTATATGACATGTATATATTTAAAAGATACGTTATTTAATATTCTACCATTTTTTAATAATGGTTAAGGTACTTAGATTAAAATTTCAGGATTTTATGGAAAAAAAATGAAGCATAGACGGAAACCGTATATGAATTAACTTTTAATTTGTGAGTAAAAACTGAAAAAAATAGAAAAATCATTTAATTTGTGTTTATAAACTTGAATTTAGTAGTCTGAGAAAGCGCCCATGATGTTCATAACACATCGGCAACGATTCGGCATGCTCAGAACAAGGTTGTCAATGTCTTGCTGCGGAATATTGTCCCATGTCCTTCTGAGGTGCGCAAAAAGTTGATCTTCTGTAGCCAGATTTTCAGGAACTTCCTTCAAAGCTCTTCTTTGCAGCATATCCCACGCATGCTCAATGGGATTTAGATCTGGCGATTGAGCAGGCCAGTCTAAGGCCCTAACATTATGTGTATGTAACCAAGCTGCTACCGTTCTCGCCGTGTGTGCCCGGGCATTGTCGTGCATGAGCAGGAAATCTTGCCCCATTTGTGTTCTGTGGGGCAAGATTACGGGCCCTAGCACCTGTTGGACGTATCGTTCTGCCGTCATATTGCCCCGCACCCAAACGAGATCCGTCCGTCCTCCAAGACGAATTCCTGCCCAAACCATAATTGTTCCTCCTTGGTATGGGTGAACTTCCTGAGGGTTCTGGAGACGGCTCCATCGTCCAGGAACTCGCCAAACACGCGTCCTTCGTGAATCTGGATGGAAGCCGAACCTGGATTCATCCGTGAACAGCACATTGGACCATTGCTCACGGCCCCAGTCCACGTGGTTCCAAACCCATTCTAATCGTCGTCCACGATTGCCTCTCCGTAAAGGTGGGACCCGGAGTGGTCTACGAGAGCGTAGATTGCTTTCATGCAGTCGCCTTCTTACAGTTTGGTCACTCACAAGCACTTGGTGTTCCACTCGCAGCCTTTGGACCAATTGAGTCGCCGTTGCATTTGGTTGAGCTCGCGCAGTAATTTGCAAAAATCGGTCTTGTCTGGGGGTAGTGATGCGACTTGGTCCCCGGTGCCTCTCCGCTACTTCACCTGTGGCACGATAGCGTGTCCACAATCTTGAAATTACATTTTGATGGGTCCCTATGGCCTCAGCAACATTACGCTGAACAGATCCAGCTTCCAGCATTCCCACAGCTCGTAACATCTCCGCCCTCGTCAAATGTCGGCGTTGCATGGCTACAATACCTCAATTTTAACTTTATCTTTCGTTTAAAAATGAAAAAAAACTGTAACTAAACGTAATTCGTATTGTTTTCTAAATTTCGCACAAATGAAAATTCCCTCTCCTATACATCAAGACATTTTTATGCCACCGAAACAAAAGAATTTTCAAAATTTTAATTTGGAATTAGTCTGAGATAAATTACAAACAAATCGGTGTATAAAAGATTCCAATGCGGCCAGTACTTTTCGAGTTATTTAATTGAGTATGAAATATCCCTAGACCGTGTTGATGTGTGTATATCATACATTTTTAAAGACCTCCAATTTTGGGAAAAAACTTTTTTGTTTTAGTGTGAATTATTACTCCTAAAGCTTCGTGCAGACTAGCGCAACGCGACAGCGCGACGCGACACCGGTTATTGTTATACCGTGAAGTTTTCTTAGAAATTGTATTGTTTATATATTTTGTATTGTACTGAACGAGGCTTAAAACGAAAAAACCTATCTAAATAACTAGGAAAATAAAGTGAAAACACCCCAAAAAATAGTAAGTTTGTCGAAATTGGCACATGTACTGTTAATTGATTGACAGTATAATGACAGTAACATGTGTCAATTTATGTCCTAAACATAATTGACGGATGAATATAATCATCACGTGTTAGGTTTTATTTGAGTTGCCTTCACAGAGAACTTTTTTTTATACTGAAAATAAAATATGTTTACTAACATTATATAGTTTATAATTTTTATATTAAATGGAGCGGTCTTAAAATATTATTTCAGTGGTTCCTAATTTCATATTTTTATCGCTTTTATTTAGGTGTAGTTTGATGCGGGATTTTTCTCGGAATAAACAACTAACGTCCCTACAACAAGCGGATATCTCATTTACGGGAAAACAGAATTGATTCTAGTTGCCCCTTCCAAAAGGTAGTTTCTTATGGAGAAGAATGACTTAATAGTTACACTGACTCTTTTAAAATGTTTTATAATATTATGTACTTAACATTTCCATCTCCAAATTCCAGGTGACAAGATAAAAAGCATCAAAATAGAGTTCACCGGTACGCCGCTAGAAGACGCCGTCGCCATCCTGTCCCTGGCATCCCCTTACCCTGTGGAACTGGAGGTGGTGGAGGGGGGGCGGGCGAGCGGTGCGGGCCGGGGGGTGCACCATCCGCTGCTGAAGCGGGCCGGCTCCACGGGCGATGTTAGCACGGTGAGTGGAGGATTAATCAAGAATAATAAAATAATAATATCATCACCATCTTTATTATCTCAGCCGGAAACTTTAGCCTTTACTTTTATCTGTAAGTGCACCTTACCCATTGTAGACATTGTTAACTTATACTGTGTATAACTTAGCAGGTGTATTGGAAAGTGTGAACAGTACCAACAGAGCTCGAAAACTTTCTTGGCGACGTTACTTTCCCACGCTTCGCATAGATTTTCTTCGCCAACGCTTTCTTGGACGTTTCTGATTGATTTTCTTTCATGCATGATTCTTGGATAATTAATGATGGAGTGATTGGATTACATTATATTTTAAGAAAAATGGGTGCTAGGGTGCGCTCGAGAAACAATAATATAAAGGTCTTTTTTTTCATTTTTAATTCATTATGTTCTTTATTAGTTTATCTTGGACATTACTGACATTAGAGAAGAATATCGTGAGGTAACCTGGACTTTTCTATGTTCTATGTTATGGGGGTTTGGTTCCGCACTTAGTCCGTCATGTGAACTATTTGTGCGTGGTAACCTGGACTTATCTTCTATACGTATAATAAAACAGTCCGGTGTCTGTCTGTTTGTTTGTTTGTTCGCGCACATCTCCGGAACGGATTTTCATGTGGTTTTCACAGATAGACAGAGATAAATTTGGAGCAGAATATATATAGGCTTTATTTAATAAAAACGTTACAAAAAAAAAAGTTATCGTCTTACAAGACGGTCTGTTCACGACACGTTTTACACAATTTCTGAGAGTAACCTAACAAAAAGTAATAGGCTGGCATGAATTCAAGATTGTGTTACAAACATTATTAGCCACTAATAGATTTGGATGAAATTTGGCGCAGTTTAAAATATAACTAACAAAAAGTACTAGGCTTGCATGAATTCACGTTTAGTTTATTTTGAGTATGTACTTACATTAAAAAAAATGCTGTCTATAAATAAAAATCTATTGCCGCATGTATGAAAGATCATCACTAGAGAATGGCTCGACCGATTTGGCTGTTTTTTTTTTTGTTGTATTCGTAATTGTCTAAATGTCTATACGAGTACAAGGTTTGCATGAAAGAAAATTTTGGAAAATTCCGGAAAAGCCGGAAATACAGGGCGACGCCGGGCAGGAATAGCTAGTAGTCAATTTTAAGTCCAGTTTGTTCTTCGCCAACCCATCTTGAGCATGCGTGGTGATCAATGCTCGTGCCTTGTATAAGAAGATGCCTATGTCCGCAGTGGTTAATTTACCTTACAGTTATGTAAAAAAGAAAAAAATCAAGCAAATATCGATAAATGCGGTCGATAAAATAGTCTACAGTGTCATTCCATGGGTGCGTTCTGAATCCCTAATTAATAAAACCAAAAATATCTCCTGTCATTGTCTCAAACTGGCAACACTGAATACTAAAGAGGTTGCATTGCATAACTTGAGTCATTTCGCGAGAAAAACAATGAACTAATAAAAAACCTATTAAATGATGCAACGCAAATGCTAGGTAATAAAAACACGATAATGTCCACCGTAGCTATTTCTTTCTACAATTCATGAATAAAACATGTATGCAAATGAATAGTTTGTCATTTCTTTAAGCAAGCATACAAATTATTTAAAATGGCAATTCGAGCAAAAAAAAAAGATTGGGTATTTGAACTTCGATCTCAAGAACTGTCATATTAATAGAAGACAAGTTAGAGTTGGCGCCATTATTTTTCAAATAATAATGTTTAATGTGTGTTTTTCTTCAGAACGGCAGAATAGTTTGTCATTTCTTGATGCAAGCATACAAATTATTTAACATGGCAATTCGTGCAAAAAAAGATTGCGTATTTGAACTTCGATCTCAAGAACTGTTATATTAACAGAGGACAAGTTAGAATTGGCGCCTTTATGTTGCAAATATTATTTTTTAAGGTGTGTAAAGAAACATGGTTCTTTAAGCTTGAGTTTCGGTATGAATCTTATGCAAGCATACAAATTATTTAACATGACAATTCGTGCAAAAAAAAGATTGGGTATTTGAATTTCGATCTCAAGAACTGTCATATTAACAGAAGACAAGTTAGAGTTGGCGCCTTTATGTTGCAAATAATAATGTTTAAGGTGTGCAAACAAACATGGTTCTTTAAGCTTGAGTTTCGGTATGAATCTTAGATTTTGTTTACCAATTCATCATCTAGTTTAACCGGATGCAGCTGAATGGCAGTATTTGTCATGAAGCGACTCCAAATCTGACCTTCACAACCTAGTTACTGGGTAATACGATACCCCTTATGTAAGACTGGTTGTCAGACTTTTGGGCCTACTCGTAATGACTGTCAAAGATCTACGAATGACAGCCGGGACCAAAACGGCTTAACGTGTTTTCCAAGGCACGGAGGGGTCTCGAAATTTAACGGATGGTCACCCATCCGACCTCGGCAAGCGTATCTTAACCTTTGATCGACCCGTGCGGCTGTTATTATTTAGCCACTAGCCCCTCCGCCTGCCATTTTGCCATTCTGTTTACCAATTTAAGACAATTTCAAAAAAATACACTTTATACTAAAATACTACACTGCACGCTAAACATTACATCTTAAGGAAGTTTATCAAATGCCAGTGCCGGTGTATCACTATGTTATCGAAACTAACAATGTATGTTTAGAATACAATCCACGTTGTCGATGGAATGTCTGTCTATTGTCTTGTGCTAGCTAAACAATGGTTCGTTTTGTGCGAGTATTTTGACGAATATGTACGCTTAATCAATGTCTTAATTTATTCAAAGTGACTTTTTTATCGCCATGTCTGTCAGCCCGTAGGTATTATTGTTTCTACTGCACATGAACCTCTTAGGAGATTGCAGTAATGAATGGTCAAAAAAAACTTGCTAGAATAAATACACTTTACAACTGATTTGATGGTTGTAGTCGCAGCGACCTGTTGAATTCATCATGGAATACTAAATCTACACATATTTATATACAAATAAATGAAATTGAAGTGTCTGTTTGTAATTACAAAATAACAGCTTTTTACTAAATGCTTATGAAAGTATATACGCTAGACGACTAGACGCTGACGCTAGACAAAAAAAAAGTTGACGGGACTTATTTTATAAAAATGATTAGGGCTTACGCGGGCAAAATAAAAATCAAGCCATTTATTCAAACTAGGCTGAGAATCAGCACTTTTTGAACGTCAAAATTACTTAAGACAGTCCCCCAAAACGCTGAAGCCGGGGCAGCATCTAGTGATTCCATAAGAAATGAAATGAAGCAAAATAAAGCAGAAAAACACATTAAACACTATCGTTTTCACAATCAATATTACAACACTACCTATTAAATCTACAGTACTACTATTAATCTAAAAACGAACTCAGTTGCTTGGCAGTCACGACCCCAGAACCAATGACGTAGCAAATCATGTTATTACGCAATTATACAATCAGGAATGAGATTATATAAAGTAGTCTTATAGAATGTTTGTTATTTCCCCTTCTTCAATCACACAAAAAGCTGTCCTTGGTACGAGTATGTTGACAAACATGATTGACTTTCTGAAACCTTGTTGATAATTTCGTAAACTTTTAATCGATTCTATGATACCAAGGATAAACATGTCGAATTCTCAATTAAAACAAATGAGTATCAATAAAATAACCCGCTACTCATTAAGCTGGGTTTAAAAATCACACACAATTTTAAAAGTTTTATATGGCTTCACATTTATAGCCGCCTTTATTTATTCTATAATATTCGCCATTTTTATGATGAGAACAGTCTCTCATCATAAAAATCGAATAGCATTAACAAAAAATATAACAAAGTCTTCTATTGTTTCAGCTTGAAAAAGAAGGAAAGCTCCTGCACCCGCCGAGGTCACCAAACACGTCACATTCGAACAACTCCACGCTAGAAACCAAACAGAGTAAGAGCGGCATCAAAAAGATGATATCAGACAAGATCATCACATCTACAACTCTAGAGAGAAATAAGAAAGAGAAGAAAGATGGCCACACAACACTGGAAAGAGAGAACGAAAAAAATAACAAACTTGCAAACAAATCTAGACTTTCTGATATCCCAGCAGCTGTCAACAAACCAGAGAGAAATAAGAGACAATCAACTGACAGTGACATTCAAATAATTCAACCGGAAAATGGTATCGCTGCCATGACTCATATTGAACAATCCGAGATTCAGAAAAGAGAATATGATCCAAAAAGAGCCATGAAATTTGGTATCAGAGTCCTACCACCAAATGTACCTGACGATGGCGTCTTAAAACAAAAGAGCGTCGAAAATGGAGTCGTTGCAGTAGAGAAGAAATCTGTTGACGAAATAGACAAGCCTGAACCACAACGTCCCGCTCCTACAACTCAAATTAAACACGAGAATGAGACAGAACAAAAGAAACCTGTTGTTGCTAAACGTAGAGAAAAGATGGCTCCTCCAATTCCAAACGCTAGAAACAAAGCGAATGAATCTGACACAACTATTAGTCTAGAATCGTCACGAACATCCGAGACTTCAGTGATGACGACATTTGCAAGATGCGACCTCAACTCTAGCGGAATTAAAAGAGACGAGAATGGAATACCTCAGGAATTACCACAACATATGCTAGACGCGGCCAACGCAGCTAGAACAAACAGAAAGAGCTCCACAGATGTGATTTACGAGAAAGAAAAAGTAGATCATAAAAAAGAAGAAGCTCCTAAACCGAAGAAATCAAAGGGCAAAGCTCCCTCACCACCAGATACAGATAAAAACAAAACTGATGACAGCATTCTCGAACAATTAAAAAACGTTAATGATTTCTTAAGCAATGAGAAACAACATTCAAGTCTTTTACACGACTCTATTACTTCAAATAAGTCATCCACATCACAAATAAATACCTCAACGCCAAAAGTCAGCAAAATGAAGAGCTCTACTCGTCTCGAAGAATCGATCTCCTTCAGTCAAGATGATTTATACGATATTGTCACAAAGCCTTTCAAACGAGAAAGCGATTCCCTCAACAATTTCTTTGAAGATTCAAAATCTATCATGTCTTCCAACCAAGATGTTCATTCAGTGAGGTCATTGAACCAAAGTGATAAGAGTGATAAAGGTTCCACCACAATAGAGCTTAATAACAGTGACATAACTATCCACAGTTCGCCAATTAACGATACAGTACATTCTGTATCAGATAATACTTCTATTTTGGATGAGAATGAACGTAAAGCTGCTTCTCTCGGCGATTTATCCAGATTTGAAATGAGGGCCAAAGCTAGCAAACCTGCAACTGGAACGCTAGAAAGGGCTCAAAGTCTTGATATTTCTGCAGAAGATGCTGAGAACCATCAAGAAAGTACGATGTCGCCTAAGAAAAGGAAGGCTATGTCAGTAGTAGAAACTACCTTCTTTGATTCAGGAAATGAAGATGTTCTGCCAGATATGATTGATTCGGATAAAGGCACAGTCATCAAACACAAAGAACCAAGGTTGAGCTTGAATATTGCTAAAACATCAGCTATGGAAGGACTCAATACTTTCCAGAGAAATCGATTGAAGAAGGGTTCCGAATTTGGTAATTTAGAAGATGCTATAGTCAAGGGTTCTTCTAGTTCAGTGGATTCTGAAAGAAATGACGAACACAGCTTTACTAAGCCCAAAGAATTTGAGCTGTACAAAGAACCTAAACATGAAACATCAGATCATCTCGCTAGACGGATAATGGACGAAAATATGAAAGTTCATTTGAAACTTGTATCAGAATTCGCTAAATCTACATCGGATGGAAGTAACATGAGCTCTTTGGATAGTACGCAAGAAATCGTACCAGTTATAACTGAATCAAAACCAGTACCTGCTAAATACGAAGAAAAACTAGCAATGGCGTATGATACTAATGTACCAGATGACCTGAAGATGTCCCGTAATACATACGTAAACAGTTTAGAGAGACCTAAGTCCGATATGATGAAGAAACTGCTCGCCAAAAACCCAATATTGAACGTACACATTGACCAAAGCCCTGAAAAAGATAAACACGAAGCAAGTACCAGTAAGGAGACACCACAAACAGACGCCTTTAAATCAGCAATGCATCAACCAGACATTGTCAACTTCGACTTAAAAACATCACAAGCAGACAAAGTTCGAGACTATGATGACTTTGTCAGTAACATCAGAATAGGATCTAACAATAACAGTCTCAATTACAAGAAAAAGCAAGAAACGTTTTCCTCAGAATGGACAGAACCCAAAGATTTAAAGACCAATACCAATGTCGTAACCATAACAACAGATGTCTCAAAATCGAAATCTCAGCCTGTTGAAGAAAAACGAGAAAGAAAAACCTTTCAAGATCACACAAAGTCTATCGAGATAGGGGAGCCTACTATACGTATGATGCCCCCCGATGTCCTTGAAGGTATAAGACGAAGACATGATGAAAGAGAAAGGACCTTATACATGGAACCTGCCAATGTTTCCTTAACGATGACGCAGGAACCCGTACAGAAAACTGTGACAGTCAATGTTAACGAAGACGAGTTTGGGAACAAAGTAATTACACAAAATGTTGAGAAAATATCAACTAAGTACATCACTACGAAAGCTGAAGCGCCTTTACAAGTAGAACAGATTAGCTTCGGTATAATGAGAGGAGGAGAGATCGATGAAATGCAGTTAGAAGAAGGAGATGTAAAAGATATTGATAAGAGAGTGCTAGACGAAATCAAAAGACAAAATCCTAACATGCACTTCACTACAGACGAACCCGCTTACACAAGAACAGAAACTATAATACTAAACACAACAGAAATGGATGAGGAACAAGCACAAGCGTTGATGGAGAAACTCAAAAATGATCCGAGTTTCATGTCACAGAAAACTCCAGAAGAACTCTCACGCATGGGAATAAGAATTATTCAAGATCTAGAAGACGTACAAACCTCAAGTCAAGATGCTGTTGAACTCACCAAAACAAGATACTCCATCAATCCAACGATAACGGAAATTCAAAAAGACTGCAAAGAAATAGACAGTCATAGAGACACACACATCACAGAAATACAAGTAGTCACACCTCGCACAGAACAAATGCAAAAACAGAAAGACAAAATCTTAAGCAGACAAAGAGCACCGCCTTACGAAGAACCTCCTCTATCCTACGAGTTAGACATTGAACTGCTAAATGATTTCATTCTCAATGAAAGGCACTTTTCAGCTAAACAACTAGTTGACACGCAAAAACGATCGAAATCGAACCAATCGAACGAACCAAAGAAACAACGTCATTCTGACTTCGACCTACCAAGAAACACTACTATAAAATTCCGGACAGCTACCTACGAATCTCCCAAAGGCGCAATAGTCACGAGCACAGATCTAGAAAACCGGAGACTATCACAACTAGATCAACTACAGTTACGGTCTCAAGAGCAACAAAAACCGCAGATATCCGTGAAACCAAGTAACATACCCGTCGTCAAAGCGGAAAAATCGAAACATGTAGCGCCAGGAGTTTTGTCGAAAATACCGGTTTTTACGACACAAAAGTCGTTGAGTCAGGAGAATTTGAGTGATACAAAGTTTTCGCTGCCTCGGTCACCGCCACCGGAATTCAGCAGTTCTGGTAACATTTCTGTGACATCGATAATTAAGAGCAGCTCTAAGAGTCCTAGTGGTGGGAAAATATGAATAATTTTATCGATGAATATCAGTAAGATGGTTTTAAAGATCATCATTACACTACAAAGGTCAGACCAGAAACCAACGCTGCTCACATTTTCCAACCAGTCAAGAGAGCATAACTAAAGAAAGGTGCGGACAGATTATTGCACATGTTCGAGAACTTATTAGGTATATGGTCAATTCCAGACAACATACATTTCGATTTCCTATGACAGATAATTCAAAATGGCGACTTTCCAATGGACATTTTACAGACGGGCACCACTGAAGTCGAGCTATGGTACAATTTGTGGCTATACAAGTTTAGAATCATATGCATGACTTTACATGGCCAAAATATCAACTTTGCCGAAGATTTAATGATCTTTAAAACTATACACATGAGGGTCACATTATCAAAATGTGAATGTATATTTTAAGCTACACGAAAGTAGTTATTGATTTACAAATTGTATAAAATCCTGATATATATAAGTTTTAATAAAAATAATTATATTAAAAGATATGCATTAATTAAGTTTAGGCTTAATCTTAAAGTGTCTTATAAAGTGCCACAAACACTAAAATGTATTCATAGATTCTTTTCTTTCTTTTTCTATTCCAAATGTGCCTTTTATTATAACAATTTTATAAAAAAAAATATATAAGAAAATCTTATTTACTCACTTTTTGACAGATTTTAGGTTGTGAAAATAAATCTAAATAATTTAATAGAATTTTATTTTATGTCACAATATAATATTTAATGAAAACAAATGAAATAATCATGAGATTGTATAATTAAAATATAAATATGTATTACCATTTGACATTCCGTCCGAAAGTATTACCAATATTAAATATTAAGTTTATATAGTACTTAAGAACTTAACTTTAGGTTCGCAGCGGTTAGTGCAGAAACGAAGGTTTCTGGGCCATTTTCTTTATTAAGTATAGTTTAGTTCTCATGACTTTTTTACATAATGTTTTATTTAACAACTTCGATATATTAATTATCAACAAATGAATGAAAATAATTAATTTTACTTAACAAAGAGCAGCTAAATACCACCCGTATTTTTTATATCGGCAATATTTCAGTTAAATTTGAAAATCGAACTGTCGTCGGACTAGAATGTATTTAAAAATGTACCAAAATACTTTTTGATTTGTAACAGATTAGTGTCGAGAGTTGAGTATCGCTCATTATGCAAAAAAATCATGATATTTATTAACATTATGTTTGTTAAAGTTGATAAAAGTCGATGATAAAGTAAATAACGGTTCACTTGGAACAATTACAGTTTAACATGTTATTATATCACAGTTATAAATATTGTATTTTATCGATGTATTATAAAATAAATACGAATAAAATGTTGGCCATTGTTTTATTTCAAAATCTTGTTTATTTATTTATTGGATCTCCAACGGAGGCAATAAAATGTATTTTTACAAGAACAGGGGCAAATACAAGTGTGCGCTTCCAATAAAGGAAACCACATCATTTACTTATTTAACAATCGTATCGATCAACCAATACCTCTTTAGTTATTGTCAGTAGACGAAGGTAAGGCTGTTTAGATACTCAAATAACATTAAATTGACGAAGGATTTCAATTTACCCAGGTGACCAAAATAATCTAGGTAGGCACAATAAGTTTTACAAGGACGAAAACATTAAAATACAGCTTGGCAGAAAAGAGTTTGAAAAAAACTCGTATGCCACTATCGCACTTAGGTCACGTCGAATGAGAAATTAGTAAAAGAATTTAATCAAATTGTTAAAATAAATAATAATCTTTTTAACATAATCTTTATTTATACAAAAGAGATTGTAGTACATGTAACAGTTTTCACAAAGTGGGTAGTATAAAATCTATGGCAATCAAGGTGGGTGATGTGCTGATCTCCTTGCTAGGCTATGAAATAGCCTGTCGATCCCCTCTAATTGTATTACTACAATTTTATATTTTCATAAGTTAACATTTTTACATTAACGAGCGCGTTTGTGTGTGTGTACGTGTATGTGTACGAGTGTGTGTGCGTATGTGCTGTGTATGTGCTTAAGCGTGCGTAAGTAAGGATTAGTGTGGGTCTATGTTTTGGGTGAGTGGTACAATATACAAACTTGTCACAGATACAGGCATATGTCTAGTTTGGGGGTCACCGTCCAATCTGTTATTGTACAAGATTTTTAACAAATAAATAAATTTGAAATTTGAAGTTTAAGTTAAATATTTTTCTGTTACGTCGTAGGTTTTATTTTGAAGGAATGTGCGGACAGCCTTTTTACAATTATGGTAGGACAATCTATATATTGGACATTTTTTGTTTATTGTATTGTAAAGAGACGGACCTATATAATAAAATAAACTTTTAGTAAACGACAAGCGGTGTTTGGAGTAGTACAAATTATATATTTTCGGCGTTTGGTAATTTCAATATAGGGGGTTATGCGGTGTTGCAACATAATTGAGTGTAAAATAAAGTGTTGCCGCACATTGAGAACGTTGCAGTTTTTGTATAACTGATTAGTTGGATAAATTAGTGGACGGAAGGTGGTTTAAGGATAGTTTTTGCAGCACCACCCCAACAGGGAATACAATAAGTAACAATAGATAGGCATAAGGCAAAATAGACATTACGTATAATTATAGGGTTAGCAATATTTCTTAAAGTTTTGAAGATATATGTAAGTTTGCGAACTCTGCCAGTAAGGATATTAATATGAGATTTAAATTTAAGATTCTTATCTATGACTATACCTAGGTATTTGATTTCATCCGTAGAGGATATAGGTGCACACTGGCATGAAACTTGATTTTGTAAATTGCATGTGTGAGCTTTAAGTGATATTGGTGAGTTTGGTTGGGTAGCAGAGCTGATCGAGTAGGTAAGGAACTTGGTTTTGGAGGTATTAAGGGTAAGCGTATGGAAACAAAGCCTACATCAAAGCTATGCTGCGCCTTGTCCTCGAGTTCAGACCATATGTTGGCGGCAAAAAATATTGCAGAGTCATCTGCAAATGATGTTATCTTGGTATTAGGGATATTTATATTGCATAAGTCGTTTATAAAACTAGAAATAAAGTGGGACCCAATATGCTTCCTTGTGGAACGCCATAGTAGATAGGGAGCTCATCGCTGATGTGACGATCAATCTTGACTACCTGGGAGCGATTTGCTACTTCAACATACAGTAAGGGTACAAAATAACATTGAAAGGGAATTTGTCTATTAGCATATTACCGGAAAATAACATATCTATGTTTTGTAATACCTACTGATTTACAGCAAAAATTTGGTACAGTGTAGTAATTTAGTATCTACTTATGTGTAGGAACTAAAATAGGTATAGTAAGTAAGTAGGTGTCTACAGAGGGTAGTACTAACTACCACCATACTTATTTCCACCACAAACCATTTCACAATTACAAGAGTCTCCTGCAACCCAACGTTGACAACGCTACAAAAGTTGTGGAACCGTCAGAATGAATGGCAATGCCGTTGCAAGTGTGTTACGCCCTTCCTTTAAAAAATGTAAACAATTAACTTTAACTACTGTGTAGCTACTTACAATCATTCGACAGGCTTGCGAGTAAAAAATTACGTATTTTCGGCTATAGTCCTTGCGCGACTGCTAGTCACCTTCTGAGGTAGGTATGTTAGCGGTGAGACGAGGAAGGTAGACAAAGGCCGAGTAACTCAGTCTGCAAGTTTTGTCAATGATAATAATAATAATATTCCACACCATTTTCAGTGACGATTAAAAATAGTCAGAATTAGTTAGACAATTAAAATTTTAAGTGAAAAACGTCAAATTTAGAATAGCAAAATTTTCATTTTCACTAAATTAAAATCTCAGTACAATCTTAGTGCTGTCAAACTAAAATATAGTTCAGTTGTGCCACTTTAGTCTAGTTTAGACGCATTTGTGACAAGAGAATCGGCACCACTGGCGCCCTTGCCCGTATCACCGCTCACATATCTCAGGCGGTGACTAGCAGTCGCGGGTGACCTATACCTGATTTGGCTAGTCCCTGACAGCAAAGAGCTGTCGGAAGAATAGCCGTCGTCTGTTTTGGATAAAACTGTAAAAAAAAAACGGGTTTCGGATTTGTGAACAGCGGTTAGATGACTCCTTCAATAACATTGATCACGCATATCGAAGGTTGTGAATATCCTAACATGTTGTACATATGTTGGACTTATCCTAATAATAAAACCATTATTATACCTGCCGGAAATAATAATATAATATTCTATTCAAAGAAATCAATGCAATTTTGCTTACATTGTTTCTTTAATAATTTCTTTAATTTTTTTTTACATTTTTGCTCTTTACATGCGTTTTTGTACGACGCCTTGCAAGCCTTGAGGCAATATTTTGATTGTGTCTTGTGACACGCTTTCCAACGATTTTTTCTTAAAGGTTCTAAATATTTTTTTTCGATGTCCATCAATTTGTTTTTTAAATAATCATCCTCATGGTAGTAATTAGATTCGCTGTCTGTGTCTGATTCCGAATCGGAATCGGAATATTCGTCAGAATTAGATTCACCTGATGAGTCTTCGTCATTATCTTTGGGTTTCACACTTTCTATCAATGGCAACATTATTTGAGGGTTTTCTATCCAGGGCAACATCGGAGCTTCGTATTTCATAGATGGATTTGACTCTTCTGATTCCTTAATGTCCTGTAATCATAATAATAAACAGGAAGGTACATACTGTAAATTGATTTCGTTTATAAATTTAGTCCGTACATTTATGTGTCACTTACTACCACATTTTTTTTCGACAAAAGTATAAAATCGGAATCGTATTTAAGGGTGTCTACAAACCGAAGTAACTCTTTTTAACCAAAAATTGTCCGACTTGCAACGTTCTGAAGCCCCGGGCCAACCCACTGGGACCGGGCTTCGGTATGTATGTAGACACCTTAAAATAATAAAAATAATAGATTTGTCAGTAACTGCTGCAGAGCATTTATTGGAGTCCGGTTCCAATCATTGGACTGGAACATAACGATATGTAGGTAGACACAGCGTGTAAATGAAGAAAATTTAATTAGGCCTTACTTCAATGACAACCAGGGCCAGTACTTTTCCCGGTTTCTCTTCAGAATTATTCTCGGGGATAGTGACAATATCACCTCCACCTCGTAAGGCCTCTTTCGCTCCGTTTACCGCCTGGAATTTGAAAAATTATCATTATCATCGCCTCTAGTTGTCTACTACTGAACAATCGCACGCCATGCTGGCGTCCTGCACCCTTATTGCGTAAAACACTTTCAATCGCAATCTGAATTATTTTTGAAGTGTATTGCTAATCCATTGCTTCATATGTTAGAAAAATTTGTCTGTTCAATAACATAAATAACGCAATGAATGTCGTTGAACTGTCAACATGAAAGCCATAGCTACTGTTAGTGTGATAAACAATTACCCCGCTGCACTACCTACCCTTTGTTTCATCATTATCAACAGTACCTACATATTAACGGGCCAGCGGAGCATGCGTAGTTCATACAAACGTAATACCAAAATAATTTGTTAATCAAACATATTCATAAGGAAATAAATACACACTAGTATTTATTCCGTTTGGATTACAGAATATCTAGGCTCCCAAATATATATCTTGGATCAACACTGATTTATAGACGAGTTATAAGAAAAATAAGTTTTCTATAGAAATTTTAAATTCCTCATATCTCGTCTTTATATCAGTGTCCATTCAAAATACATATTTGGGAGCCTAAATATTCTGTAATCCAATCGGAATAAATACACACTACCTTAAGAATATGTTTGATTTACAAATTATTTTGGTATTACGTTTGTATGAACTTCGCATGTTCCGCAGGCCCCTTAAGTTAATATGTAGATACCCCTCAATGGGTTAATATTATTAACCCATTTCTGGGTATAGGTCTCCTCCTTTTGCCAACTTTCTCATATCTGAGAAAATTACGGAAGTTACGGAAGAATACGCTTCCGTACCGAATCGAACATCAATCACTGTTATAAAAATAGTCCTCTATTGAATCATATGGCTGTTCACAAATCCAAAATCCGAAAGTTTTGTCCGTTTATAGACGACTGTCATTCTTCCGATAGCTATATGCTGCCGGGGGGCAAGGCTAATTTGAAATGTGTCTTTTTCTATTCGACAACCTGTCCAGTGGTAGTAAATAGCTGGTCTTTAATTTTTAAGTTATGTGTTCTTACGGCCCTGGACATGACTCTCTTTAAAATCCTTCTACAGTTACCAGTCTCGGAGGCTATTGCCAGTATCAGTAAGCTTGTGAGGAATTTATAGATTTCATGTTTTATAGACACCGCTGATGCCCATCATAAATCTTATCGCCTTTCAAAGCTTGAGAAAATGCCTGTTTTTATGAAAAATCACTGCATACCTAGGTAGGTTAAATATATTTTTTAAATTCTATAATAATAATAATATGAATTAGCACACGAGGTTGTCGACATTGGACTCTGCAATCATTGTACCAATATTCGTAACGGTTAATGGCCTAGCGGAGAGCCTCGACCTCAGGATGCTCTCATTGCGCGGCTGGGTCAAGGGCTTGATTCAGAAAGCAGTACTCCTGGACACGGCACGCATAGGGAGGAGGTTCCTCTCTCTAGAGCCCTGACCACCGGCAGCTTGGACCCTGTCCCTGACGCCGATGGGGCATATTTTTTTTTAATTTTACATGTTTTTAATAAAAATATTTAATAATGTAAATGTAATAAAGTAAATAATATGTACTTACACCATAAAACAATAACATAACAGCAACTCTATGAAAATCCATTGCAGTGACTAAAATAACACAAATCATCCAATCTATGCAGACGCTATCACGTTTTCAATTAATTTTTAGATTGCCTTTGTAGATTATTGTTTTATTTAATGTAGCTTTGCTTACATAATCCTAAAATTATCTCCATTGGCTTTTTAGTCTTCGTCGGATAGGACTCACCACTTACGTACGTATGGTGGGTGACTCGACCTCGAATTGACTAACCTACTGGTAAAGTACCTGTAGGTACCTACTTCGAAAGGCAATACCAGCCAGCCAATCGTGTTAGGGCAGGATGGTCAAATTTAAATGCCTTGCCTAGATTCTTTCCTACTAGTCTACCTGCAGTATTGTCTCGCCTTCTCCCTTAAATTCGTGTACCTAAAGGTTTTCTTTAAAAGATCGCTTTTGGCAATAAGACCGCCCATTGTGTCACCTTATGTAAAATTTCCACATTTTTATCTGTGATTCGCATGGTGTACATGTACCTATAATAAATAATATTCAATTCTATTTTATTCTTTTCTGAAATCTTAGCAAAGTCTGATCATCACATTCATAAATTTGACCTGCCTCTGCTAGTTAGGATCAGGATATATACACGGAAATGTTTGCCACATTAGCTGTATATCATTTTAATTTATTTCATATACTTTTTATTCTTACAATTAATTGATTACTTATTTCTAACTCATTAAGGTATAACTGGTATAAGATATGTCTATTCTTCATGGGCAGCTCTGTCCCTATCAAGTTCAAAATTCCTCGTACAACTCTTCCGGCATTCCCTTTTGAGGGCCTTCTTGGCTCTTCTAGAACACTTACGTTTCCTACAAACAGATTTGTAAGCCTTTTGACATGCCTTCATGCACATTCTACTTGCTTTACGGACACAGCTTTTATGCCAGCGTCTAGTTTCAAATTGTTTTCTTGCTACTTTAACTCTGTCGTAATTATGGAAATGCTCTATAGAGTCGCCAGGAGGAATGTCGTCAAGGTAGTCTGTGATGTCTCCTGAAGTGGTTTCGTCTGTAGAAAATTCCTGGTGACTGTCTCCTCTCACTATACCAGAACTGACATAATTTTGTTTTGCCTTTATCGCGTCCTGAAAACCAAATATGATAAGCAGTAAGTTTTAAAATGAAACATAACATTAAAATTATGTTAACTTGAAACTAAAAAACAGTAAGTAGGGCGAAGCGCCTTTACATATATACGAAAAAGAAGCCCGGTAGGAGGTAAATACTGGAAATAAAGAATATTGCAGGTATACCACTTATGCCTTAAAAATGTATTATGTAATAGAAGTTACTTACAAAAATATACAGCATCACAACCGCTACCACAAAATTCATGTTCCATGTGACTAGGTCGTCATAAAATGTAAAAATAAACATTTATACACACACGCACATTACACGTAAGTACATTTATTTCCCGTATTTTATTTTATGATTTCATTTTTTTTTTGTGTCCTAAATCAAATAAACTCACGATAGCCAGCCGCCTGCCGCAGATCATCACAACTTATATGCAAAGGTGAATGTGTCTGCTAGCATTTCATTTTCTATACCTAAATGTGACCCCAAAGATTCCTGAATATTCATGATTGCTTATGAGTTAGTCGTACTACTGGCACCTATACTCCTTAAAGTGGAAGACAGAATAGACTTTACCGAACCAATTATTACACACAACATTACAAAATTATTACTACTTCACACTGGGCTTACGATTAAAAGGACGAAATGGGTGATATCCAATAAAATGCCAAGATAAACCTTTATTTACTCAATGTAAACTTCAAGGAGTACAATGAAACTGTTTGCTACTTATGTTGGAGATGTCAAATACCACAAACTTCAGAATTGATTTTTTTTTTTACAATTGACGTCGCACACTGTTTGAAGAGTCTTTTTAGCTCTAAGAGAACAGCTACGTCGGGCACAAACATCTGTATGGGCTCTGTTGCAAGCTTTGGAACATTTACCTGTCTCTTTATTATTCTCATTGATGCATTCAGTTCGTAGTATTTTAGATCTTAGTGTGTTTTTATGTTCTTTACGAGCTCGCATAGCTGGTGGTTCAACTATGTCTTTCAATTCTTCAGATATATTGATATCCGGGTCATTATCACTTCGTGCTTCTTCATCATCTCCACTTTCATTGTTACCCTCTCCTGAGTTGCCAGGTACGTCTATATTTCTTCTAGTTGAAGGATCAGTCTGAAAAGGCATAATTTCTTTAAAAAAAACTTTAAAAGAATATACAACTCCTGGTGCCCGTTGTTGTAAATGCGACATTGGTGCTTAATATGTCTTTGTGCGCCTCTAATCAAATGTTTATGTCCATACTTTCTATACTTCCTTATTCTGTCTGTCTTTTTGTTACGGTTACGACTTAATAGCTGAACGGATTTGGATGAAATTTGACACATGGATAGATCATGATCTGGGTTAGGGCATAGAATATACTTTTATACCGGTAGTACGTAGTAAGTTACGGGTCAAATCTAGTAATAGGATCTATCAGTGTGCGATATCTGTTCCGCCACATAGGTATGAACTACACTAGACTTAAATGAGGTGACACAAATCCTACATCGCAGAAGCAAAAGTTTAAATAAAATATAAAAAGTAAGTTAGAAAATAAAATAAAATTGCAGAGAAAAAGTTTATTCACAAATTAATTCACTACAGTTTCACCGGAGAAAATACTAACAATCTTCAGGAACAAAAATTTCTTTACAACTTATATCGCACTCTTTTATAAGCTCCCTCCGCGATCTGACGGAGCAAGCAAGTCGACTACAAACGTCTTGATGTGTCCAGCGGCATGCTTGAATGCATTTGACCACTTTGAAGTCGATTTCGCTAATACATTTAGCTTTAAGTTCCTTCTGTACTGTGTCTCTTTCGTCACGTTCACGCAATGCTGTATGTCTTTTTGCTGGTTTTTTGTCTTTCCTTTTTGATTTTTTTCGCTTTGTTTTAAATTTATCTTTGATGTGATGTTTTTTCTTAGGTTTGTCGTGAGCTCGTAGTTCTACGTCTTCATCGTCTTCACTTTTATTCTCAATGCCTGTTGAGTTGCCAGATAGGTCTATATTTCTTCTTGTTAATGTTTCATTACCCTGAAATGTTTAATTTATTATACCTAAGTACTATATTGGAGTTTGTATCATAGTGGTTTCTGTTTACTATGATTGTTTACGGTTTTACTCACTTGTTAATTTCGGGATTGCCTAAATAGCTTCATGAGTTCATCACGCCGTGAGGCAGTAGGTCATTAACTTTGTTCACTCTGTAATTTTAATATATTCATTCTGTCATCTCCACCGCAAGTTCAAACCATTGTGTTTGCAGCGGTGACGGAAGCGTGCGCGCTATTTCATTTGACGATATTGTTATAGAAATTCAACTTAAACTAAGCGTGCACTAAGACCACTGGGCGAACGCTCTTTCGCTGCTTGCAGGCAATGCTGAACGCTCCGCTGGTCGTCTTTTCAATCAGGCCGTACACTTAGCCTTTCAATAACGTTTTTTTTGCACCTCTGCGTCCCATAAAGAAGAAAAACCACGTTCATGTTTCGATCCTCAAAAGTTTAAGCAGCTGTGTGTTAACTATACAGGGTGATTGGAAGCTGGGTGCAAAGCTTTAAGGCGAAGATAGTACAGACAATTTAGAACCATTTAAGCCATGGTTATCTTAGACGAAGTCTTACTAATTTTTTTTTAGGTTTTATGGTTTATAAAAAGCATTTATGTTTTTTTTTTTTTTTGTGAACTTAAAATGTCTGTAAACAAAATGTCTAACGACAAAGAAGCCTAAAGCTTGTTTTGCTAGATTGCTTACTCATTACTTTAATTAAATAAAATAAAAATTAATTCACTTATCATTTAATTTGGCCAATAACAAGCAGTTTAGTTAAAATTTTGAGAATATTCGAAAAAAAAACATAAAAATTAGGTTAAAAAAAAATGGTAAGACTTAAATGGTTCTAAATTGTCTGTACTATCTTCGCCTTAAAGCTTTGCACCCAGCTTCCAATCACCCTGTATAACATCTATCTAATTTATTTTACCATTTTCGACAACAGTTCCCAGTAAATTGAAACTTCATTATGGTTGAAAGTTGACACTATCGAACTGTGACTATGCTACCACGTTTTCTAGCAGTATTATTTTAACATTACTTCAGTGTGAAAAAGAGATGGAGCTATGCTGGGCGTATAGCTCCATCTCTATCCCACTGTGAAGTAAAACTAAAATACTGCTTTATATATGAGGAAGTTGGACCCCTGTCACAATTATAATAGACCTTGTCGTTTTCGAATTCAAAATTAATTTAGCTATTGTTTGTCACAGGTGCAAAGTCAGTTGATAAGACATGCAAGGGATATTCAACCTTATGGTTGTAAGCAATTACGAAAGAATACAAATTAATCTTACCACAAAAGTGACTAGTCCCAGTAGGTCATATAATATTTCATCGTCATTTGCCGTAGGTTGTTTGTCTTCAGACAGTCGACTCTCTCCATCATCACGCAGCACTTGGTATTTTTCGATGATGTTCTTCGCATCAATGGCACCCTGGAAATTTAAAAATGTATAACATAATATAACATTGCGCTTTAATTCCCCGAAGAGAGGTCTAGGATAGTACACCGACATTTCGCCAGATAAGTCCCATGTAATAGGGGGCGAGCCTATTGCCATCAACCGAACACAAATCCAGACTCCAGGCTGCTACTGAGAATTGTAAGTTATATAGAATGCTTAGTTTTCTTTGAGAGATTAACTGAGCATCCTGTAGCAGCGGCGGTATCTACATTGCCATATGCGAAATACACATTTTATGCGTAGATCCTGCATCGCGCAATACGAGTTTACCGCGCGAAACGACATATATAAGACTATCCAACATCACTCGTTGGACAGTCCCCAGTAGAATAAGTCAGTTCCGCCTCCCGAGGCAAATCCTTACCGACCCAGACGACCCCATAACCCTCCTCCAGGAGAGCAATAGGGCCACAAGTACAGTGCTCAAACACACACACCGACCCGCATCACGACCTCGCCGCCGAGGTCCTCCGCGATTGCATCCCTCCCGAGTAAAATTAATAATACTCCCCTCCAACCCTTGCTTGTTGATGCGCCAGCTGAGCCTGTAGCTCTAAATTCCCCGACTAATAATAAAGAACTACCTTTGATCCAGCCAGCCCCATCTTGCTGTCCTCCCCACAGCGACGCCCTAAGCCAAGGTCTGTCAGGGTGTGCCCTTAGCGAGCGCTCGCCTAGTTTTAATTATAATAGTTTTTGCCCCTGCCTGGAGGCTTTGAGTGTAGTAGCTTAAGGTAGCCACTGGAAAGCCCGGTTAAGTAGTCATGACCTCAGAGGTCAGCTACGAGATGCCCTAGACGAAAAAAAAAACGTTGTACAGTTGCCCCCCAAACACGACACCCGTCTGGTCGGAGGATCCTCTCTTTCTATAGAGGATGAGTGAACTTTACACCATGGTCCTCATACCTTTAAACCCCCAACAAAGATAATGCAATTAAACTAGCTGGGTAGAAAATGTCTCTCAGATTTTGATGACTGTCAATTTTTATCTGAGTCCTTACCTACCTACACCCGACAAGTAATTTTCCAAAATTTTGTTTTTCTTGTATCAGAAATGTGTGGTCATATTTAAGGGTGTGGCCGGTGTGGTATATAGACTATCGCATCCTTTCGCTTAAAAATTATCAGCTGTCCCATCATCATCATTATCTTCAGCCTACAGCAGCCCACTGTTGGAAATAGACGCCAATCAGCTCGATTCTAAGCAACTCTCATCGCTACCAGCCACCCTGCGAAGATCGTCGGTCGTCCTAGCCTGAGGGTGTACTGATTTACTCGATCCAAATGTATGGTACAACTAAGAGCAGCTTTTATTTTATTTTAAATATTGGTGCTGATTTGGACGCCCTCAAATTAGGCTGGCTAAGTGCAGCGACGATCTGAGCAGATTGAAACTGGAAGAGTAGCCAGGAATCGAGCTAAATGGCGTGCGATTAAAGCCAATGTCCAGCAGTATCTTCTGTCAAGGTTCTGGAGTGGCAACCGCGTACCGGAAGACGTAGTGATAGATGACCTCCCACAAGATGGACCGATGATATTGGAAGGACTCAGGAATCCGTGGGATGCGGGAAGCACAGAAACGGTCGAAGTGGCGGTGCTTGGCGGAAGCCTATGTCCAGAAGTGGACGTCTTTCGGCCGAAATGATGATGATGTCCACCAGTGGACTGCTATAGCTGAAGATACATTTTCTGATCATGGTCACTTGAGTAGTTGTAGTGTTCTTTAGGATATAGTGTTTTACGGTTATTATTAGTTAACATATAAAAATATATAACGCCTAAAAGTAATTTCAGCTTATACGGCGTGTACCACATATTTCTGATACACGCTGTATAAGCTGAAATTGCTTTATTGTTTTTTGTTTTATTATACATGCTGTATAATTGTAGAAAATTGTTTTCAACTGATTCAGGTAAGAACATATTTGCGGAAACCAATTAAAATCATTTTATTCCGTTATTTGAATTGTATGATGACTGCTACGCGCAGTACGTGGTATTTCCTTACGAAACTTGTCAGTATTGTAATACGTGTTTAGATGTTTCATCATTTCATTCAGGAAGTACTTACTACGAAGTGACATTCTATCAGCGATAACGATAATTGATATAAGTCATTTTGGCGTCCTGGCTGTGTTTCGTTAACCTCCGGGAAACCGAAGGTTTTGTCTGTGCGATTATGGATGAAGTTATCATGACGAATAATTACCGGAAATACAATGTCAACTGTCGAGGACGGCACGGTTGACATCTGTCGGGTGTGCCACCGTCCCGGTGAATCAATCCGAAATATTGTTTCTGGTTGTTCTCGTCTTGTTAACAGTGAGTACTTGCACAGACACAATCTAGTGGCTAAGATTAAGTTGCCTTGCAGTACAACTTTGTGGAGAGCGAATTATGAGACTACAGGTATGTATCCGACCCAGTTCTCGAGAATGTAATGATAACGGTTCATTAATGGCCTAATAGCGGAAAGCCTCCACCAACACCTCAGGAGGGTCTCATTGCGCGGCTGGGTCAAGGGCTTGATTCAGAAAGCAGTAATCCTGGACACGGGCAGTTTTGACCCTGTTCCCGATGCCGATGGGCTACTATTTTTTAATCGATAACGAAATATCTCTCAGGCACGCCGGTTTCCTTACGATGTTTTCCTTCACCGTTTTTGAAGTAAGTGATAATTATACAATAGGTACGCACATGAATTCGAAAAGACAGAGGCGCCTTGGCTTCGAACTTGAGACCTATGACTTAGCAGTCTGATGGTCACACCACTAGTTTAAATAAATAAAGGAAAATAAGTCAACAATTTATTGGAATCGGATTGACATTATTCTACCGAAAAGCTAGGTATGTCAATCCCGTTAAATCATTGTAGAAATACGAAACGCTTTGAAAGTGAATGCCAATTGTCTATGGTTGAGTATAGATAGCGGGCACCCAACTCATCTTATCAAGAGCACTCGTGGGGTTTTAGTTGATAGGAGTCTGATATAACCCTCCGTTCTCCCCAGACGGAAAGTATCTATGAGGATCCCCACAGAAAAAGAAGTCAACCAAAAAGATGAATCTAATCAAATAGTATTCAATACCATATGTGGTGGTACCTTTGAATGTACGTCAGATTTACTTCCGTGTCTTTTGCCCTAACCTTTTAGGGAATCGATGAAGGTCAATGATTTAGAAAAAAAAAACTTACGTAGGTAAGTAAATATTTTATGAAAATTTAATTCGTCTATTCAAAACTATTTTTCTATATTCGTCTGAATTCACACACAAACTTTCAGGCTCCTTTCATGCTTAATGCAGCACTTAACAATTTTGTCCCTTCATTCATTAATACTTCGGCAAACACAAAATACAATTGATTTAGAGATTTTAATTCACTCATTTCTTAACTAGAATCATCACTGTACGATTCATCACTATTCTCATCGCTACTCGTATCACTATTTTCATTACTATATTTACTAGACGATGATCGAAAAGTTTTCTTACAACTTCGCTTACACTCCTTTTTCAGCGCTTTTTTCGATCTTGATGTACATTTAATTCTTTGACAAACATTTTTGTAAGCGCTGATGCACGACTTAGAACATAATTTTAACGCTTTTTTATTCAGACACTTTATGAAAGGCTTTCTTCCAATATTTTTGCTTTCAGGTTGATTAAATTCATTTAGAATCAATTTAGGATCATTCTGTTGCTTGACCTCCTCTGCTGTTCCGTTTCCCACATTTGTAATAAGAACTGAAAATTCTTCGCCACTCTTTTTACCGTTATCCGTTATTTTTACACCGTAATAATCTGTATCCTTTCTTGGTACTTTATTGAGGTTATCATATGGCAATTCTTTGGCTGTGTTAGGCTTATTTTTGTAGGAGTTATCTCTAAGATCTTTGTGATCCTCAAAACCAAGATAAATCCCATATTGCGTATCTTTAGTTGTTTCTGGAAATGCCGATTTAGTACCGTAAACATTATCACTAGCTAGTGTAAGGAATTTATTGTTATCTATTTTCTCAAAATCTTTATGTTTTATTTTAGTATGTATAAGATCATGGTTATTTACGTTTTCTTTATCGTTATTTAAGTTTGGGTTTGTAATACTATGGTTGTTTTCACTTGCCGTAGCACTATTCACTGTACCATATCTTATTCTATATTCATTTTTACGGGTATTGGTTTCTATGGCTGTTTTGTTTAGGTTAGATTTATTTTCATTAAATTTAAGATATTGATTACTCTGAAATTCTATGTTCGGGGTATTGTCATTGATTTTAGGATTATGACGATTTTTAACATGAAGCTTTTTGATAGGAATATCAGTATTTATGTTAGTATATTGACTATTATGGTCATTTTTGATATTACTGAAAGGAGAACCGTAATAATCTTCATCTTGTTCAACCTTATCTTCTAAAGGATACTTAGTAATTTGACGATTACTAGATAACATGTCTTTTATTGTAATTCGTTTAGTAGTTAGTTCATTATTTTGTTGATTTCTCTGAACTTTTTTTACCTTTGGTATATGTACGTTTTTTTTAGAATTATAGAGATTATTAAAATGAAGATTTTTGATAGAAATATCAGTATCTATGTTAGTATATTGACTATTATGGTTATTTTCGATATTACTGAATGGAGAACCGTAAAAATTTTCATCTTGTCCATCTTTATCTTCTAAAGGATACTTAGGATTTTGATGATTATCAGATATGTCTTTTATTATAACAGTTTTAGTCGTTAGTTTACCATTTTGTTGTTTACTATAAACTTTTACCGTTGGAATATATTTATTGGTTGTAGGATTATGTCGGTCATTACTATAATGCTTTTTGATAGAAATATCACCAATCATTTTAGTATATTGTCTATTACCGTCATTATTGATATTACTAAATATAGAACCGTAATCATCTTCATGTTGTTGACCTTTACCTTCTATAGGATATTTAGAATTTGTATAATTACTATACATTATGTGTTTTATAATAATCGGTTTAGTCGTCAGTTTACCATTTTGTTGTTTACTCTGAACTTTTATCTTTAGAATTATATTGGTCATAATCATGATGCTTTTTGACTGAAATATCACTAATCATTTTAGTGTATTGTCTGATACGGTCACTTTTGGTATTATTGAATGGAGAATCGTAATCATCTTCACCTTGTTCACCTTTACCTTCTATAGGATGCTTAGATTTTTTATGATTACTAGATAATATGTGTTTTATAATAATCGGTTTTATCGTCTGTTCATTATTTTCGATTGGAAAATCTATTTCAAGATATTCATTACTTTGACTATTGTATCCAACTGTTTGAGGATATTTGTTACTCTTGTCATCGTCAGTCGGAAGTTTTTCATTCGGATTGGGATGTCTTCCCTTGTGGCGTACTATTTCATATCTACTGTTTTCTTTATGATGTTTTCTGTCTTCATTTGCTTTAAGAGTAGTTTTTGCTTCGTGTTTTACTCCAGCTCTAAGGCCTAGTTTTTTATATTTAAGCGTTTTTGTTGTGGTAGTGATTTTTTTAATTTTATCGTCAGCACGAAGCAATTGTGTCGGAACTCTGGGAATATTTCCAAAGATTGATTCTAATCTATTTTCCTTGCGAATGTTTTGAGAAATATAAGCGGCTGGATCTAAGACAAAGTTTAGTTTGGGATGAATGTTGTTATTTCCAGCATCGAGTGACGTAATTGAATCCACGACTTGAGAGCCAACTTTTCTTCGCGATGGATCATTTTGATTCTGGAAAATATAACCTAATTTAAAATCACTTTAGGAGTGTGTTCGTATCAATTTGTAAGAGTAAAATGGTTTTACCTTTTTATTGTTTTTATATAAAACAAATCTTTGTTAAGTTTTCCCAGATTTTTATATCGCACTGTCCTGAACATACGACTTACCAATAGTAAGACCAAATCAAAGTTTTTGTTATAATTTGAGATATACATTCATGCTCACTAAAAAAAGAGGTAGGAAAAGTAAAAATGTTCAAGTAACCAAAGAAAAAGAAGAATTTAATAAAAACAAAAGCCGTGGAGAATCCACAAGAGATTTCAGATTTCCAGTCTCATTCGATGACCACCACGTTGGCGTTGATCCTCGGTGGACTATAGACAGAAGAAGAGTTATAGAACAGTAAAGTTATTCTCATATTCTAGAAGAGCAGAATATTCTTAGCCCGCTTGCAGCACTAACCCAACCACCACCACCAACCAACCATTTAACGCCAAACTTATCATCAATAAATGATTGCCGGAAATATAAGGATGTTTTAAATTCGTTTAGCGTTAAATGTGTAACCATAGTCTTGACAATGAAAGAAATATAAAAGGGTTTGAAGAAGTGTATATATAGACATCATATTGTCTTGCACCCACAGGGCCCCAGTTTGCTAAACAAAGTATACCTACTTAGCAAACTATGGCCCTGTGGGTGTATGACCATATGCCAATAGAAATCATTATTCTAAGAGAAAAATGGAAATCTTCTTCATCCATAACAAGAAAATGAAATCAAGCGTCATAATGCAGTATAACTTTACCGTAAAACTAATGATACCGTTTCATCTCAATCGAAATCGTAGTAAAGATTTTTTTCCAAGTGGCGATTCGTAAATGTGGATGGCTGGCGCTCCGACATTCTATCCCGCTTACCACCTTGGTGCCTGCTTAGTAGCTAACTACGTCATCAGTTTATCCCATGTAGTTCATGTGAAAACGAAAAAAGAAGATGTATGAATTCTTATCTACCTTGATCATGAAACTTTAATCAACTTACTTTAGACATAACAATCAAAAACAAGTTGTTAGGGTTCCCATTCCCTGTCTTCTTATCGCTTGATCTCAGCACCTCGCTAAGAACCCCGTAGTCTTCAAGACGGTACAGCTTCTGAAGAACGCCAACTCTTTGCTCATTCAGGTTGATCAAGGATTGAAGGAGATTTAAAAAGTCATTCCTTGTCATGTCGGATTTGAACATGTCACGCACTTTTACTCCATCCTCTGTGTGTCCCTGCTGGAATTGTGGAATTAGAAATATCTGAATCATTCGGCATTTTAGGAGGCTACCTTTCAGGAGTTCGTGGGTCATCACCACGAATCATGCTTTTCAAAGAGTTACTTAAGAAAACCTATTTAAGGTATAACCTTATGGCAAACAAACTATTATTAAGAACCTAACTGACAATACTTTGATCAAATCGATTTATTGCAGCGTGGTTAATGTGGTTCGTTTTTTAATCCCAAAGGCAACCTTCAAATGGAAAAATAATCACTTGAAATGTCAAATTAGTCTGGGATTAAAAAGCCGGCCAAGTGCGAGTCGGACTCGCGCACGAAGGGTTCCGTACCATTATCTATAAAAACGGCAAAAAAATCATGTCTGTTGTACGGGAGCCCCCTTAAATATTTATTTTATTTTGTTTTTAGTATTTGTTGTTATAGCGTCAGCAGAAATACATCATCTGTGAAAATTACAACTGTCTTACTATCACGGTTCATGTGATAGAGCCTGGTGACAAACAGACGGACGGACAGCGAAGTCTTAGTAATAGGGTCCTGTTTTTACCCTTTTGGTACGGAACCCTAAAAACGAACTTTAATACACGCACCATCAAAGCAGCGCAGGAGATATTATAGTGCACAAGTGTGTGCGCACACAGAGTGCACTCTTTTTTTCCTCACTCTCATAGGACTGCAATCCGATCAGACAGATCAGGCGCAGGACCGACGGCTTTACGTGCTTCCCGTTCCGAGGGATGGGTCTGGGCCGGGGTATCACACCGCTAATTTCCTACCTCGGGGCTGCTACTGAGGAATTCCTAATGGAAAAAACTTAATAGCACTTTGCCTGAACCGAGAATCGAACAAGGACCCAGTCAGGTGTGATCTAATCCTAACTATCCTAACATATAATTATATAATATTATAAATGGGAAAGTGAGTTTGTTTGTTTGTTTGTTACGCTGTCCCGCTAAAACTGCTGAACAGATTTGGATGAAATTTGGCACATGGACCCATAGGATACTTTTTATCTACGCGGGAGAAACTGCGGGGTGCTGCTAGTACTAGAATATAATAAAATAAAATAATACATACTTACACCCAATATTAGTGTAACAAAAACAACATAGCAAGTGATCCTTCGCGTCATTTTATAACAAAAAATCTATTACAAACATAATTCACTAAACATGTTAGACGTTACCCACTTTTCGACAAGACCGTCGATATAAACAGCTTTCCAACCGTTTCAAAATTGATTGGATTGTCCAGACACACATAAACCAGTAATTTTAATGAACAAAATAATCAATTATTGGCTTTGCTGATGTTTTAGTTAATTTGTATTACATTTGCTGTAATTTTCGCCAACGTATATTAATTATCATCGCGCTGTTTGGGCACCTAATTGTAAAAGGGATGATGCCTGGGTCAAAAAAAAGAAATTCTATTTAGTCCGTCAGTCAGATAATAAAAAAATATTAGACACGTATTTTTTGCTTTATCATATTAATAAAAAATGACTTAGATACAACGCATTAAAGTTAGGGAGTGGGGGTTGATACGTCACAAGTATGTATAAAATCTACATACAAGTGACGTCATGGCACATTATAACTCAATGTATCGCCTTAATCTTTTGATAACGTAAAAAAAGAAAAAATACGTGTTCGTTATTTTTTCATAATCTACATTACGGACAAAAAACATTTTTTTAGTCATCATCCCTATTATCTAAGTAAAACTAGTTAAGTTATTAATTATTGTTTTAGTAAGTATCATTAAAACTTAAGTATTCATTTGCATTTTAGATACACTGTAGCTGTTACACCGCCACATACGAACTACGCATTAAAGACGACGTCACACAAATCCTGCATCGCGCAATTAGTTTACCGCGCGAACGACATTTATAAGACTATCCGACATCAACACTTGGGCAGTTGCCCGCCAAACACAACACCCGTCTGGTCAGAGGATCCTCCCTTTTCTATGGTGGATGAGTGAACACCCTGTTCCTCATGCCCCCTAAAACACTACCAGCTAATTTGTAATTATTACCTATCGCATAATGAAATATAAATGGTGAGCAGTGGTGGCCCAGCACGACCCCAACTGAGTTGTCGTTACAGGCACTTTACCTTGTGTAAATTATTTCATCACCACTGCTCTCAAAACGGTGAAGGAAAACATCTTGAGGAAACCGGCATGTCTTAGAACCAAAAATTCGAAGACATCGAAGACACGTGACATTCACCAGCCCGCTCTGGGCCCGCGTGGTGGATAATGGCATCCACTCCCTCTCACATAGAGGAGGCCTGTCATGTCCCAGCAGTAGGAACAATATAGGCTGATTATGCCATGCAGGTATACAGGGTGAAATTGAATTCATGGGCATCCTCTTAAGGGGTAACAACAATCACAATGGGACCAAACTAGAAATCGCGAATAAAAAAATCTGCTGTTTCTACATTTTGACGAGTTAAGCGAACATAAATGTACAATATCTCGACAGCAGATTTTTTTAATAATCTTCATCATCATGGTAAGTTTGGCAATTCTTCGGGCTATGTCGGCTACCTTGGTTTTAATGAGGATCTCCTTATTTCTGATTCGATCACGCAGGAAAACTCCGAACATCAGCATAGCCCGAGCCTTCTTATCACGCCCATTGTTTGCGACTACGTTGACTCAAAAACAAAGACTTTTGTCTTGGAACGTTGGAACAATGTGGTATTTGGATAGCAGAAGATATTGCGTAGCAAGCCGAGTCGGATTCGACGATTGACCTCTTTCTCGAAATTGGACCTTCCTAACTGGACAACTTGTCCTAGCTAGGTTATCATCAACAAATTCGAGTGCAAAGTCTCCGATCTTCACAGGAGTGGATTTTTCATGGGTATGTCTGCTCCTTATTCAATTTAAGACCCACTCACCCAAGACATCGACCATTGTGCTTAAGTCCTCCATGAAACATTCATGACTAGGTACTACATCGTCGGAAAACTGAGGGTGACTGATATACTCGCTATTGATGTTGATGTCTAGCCCATTCCGGTCCAAAACCTTGAAGACATCCTCCAGTGCAGCGGTGAGGAGTTTCGAAGAGAAAACCTCTTCCTGCCTCACACCTCGCTACAAAAGGATAGGTTTCGAGGTCAGGTCTTGGACTCGGATTGACATAATGGCGTTTTGATAACGATACTTCACGACCTCAGCACCTCGTTGTATCAATAGTCAATCTGGCACCGTTGAAGAGACTGCAGAACAGCCTAGCTCTCTATTGAAGGCTTTCTCGTAGAACACAAATGTTAAACTCGATAATTATGATTTGCCATTCGGTAAACCTACTTAATCAGTTCATAACTTACTACACAGCAAACGTTATGTGAGTAATGGAGGTAAAGCAGCTAACATTTTTAATGATTAAGTATAAACATGCACGTTTTCAACTATTGTTCACACTTTCACGAAACGAGACGAAATCATTTTAAAAAGGATTTGGAATGACGACTCAACACAATCACAAAGGTAATTTATATTTAAAACAATAAAAATATTTCGAATAGGTCGTAAATAAGGTACCTAACATTATTCTTCGTCATGTTCAAAAAATGTACTGCAGTTTTCATGACATTCTATTCGACATCTTTCCTTGTTATATGACTGCAATGAAACTTCTCGCAAAGTTTCCCTACTGATTTCTTGCAAGCGCTCTCACATAATTTTATTGAATGGCTGTGGCAGGCCATCTTTAAAAACTGGCTCGTCCATAGATGAACATTATTCCTTTCTAAATTAAATCTAACTATTGCACATCGAGCTGGTTATTGTTTCATCTTCTGTTCTTCGCAGTTCTGGCATGTCCTGAAAACGAGAGGAAGTCTTTAAGTAGCGTTTCAGAAGGGACGTTGTTTGACGTCCTCATCGTCGCCTTTTGATGGTTTCATTTCTCCTTCATTGGAAATAACTACCTGGGTAAGAGTTTTGTTAAGAATTTAGTGAACTTGCTAGTCAAAGGATCCATGGCTGTCGGAGTAAACGACTCCCTAAGTGGAGACCGGGAATTGGCAAGCTCAGTGTGTGACGGAAAACTGCTAGCTCCTTTTCACGTTCCGATTGTCGCCATCGGGTTCCCGGTAGCGAATGTGTAGATAATCTACGTTAAATCTACAATACTTACCTACATGTGAAAGCTCTTAAGGAAGGTCTGGCCGCCGGCAGTAAATAAATAATTAATCCAGTGTCTTAGTCTGCCACACTTAGTAGGTACTAGACTGGCAAACACAGATGTTTTAAAAGATAATGCTTACAATATCATACCTTAGCAAAAAGGAAGAAAACACAATAAACAACAACATTATAAAAAATCATTTAAAAAAATCACAACATCATTTGAACTGTTAAGACTTGGTGCCCGTTACAAAACCACTATGTTGTCAAGTTCACATTCGGACAAGCGCGAAATGATTGTGTTATCTTGATTGATTTTTAGTAAAACATACCTAAATTTTTGCTTTCGTCGTGTGTTCCTTGATAGGATTATAGGTGCTTATGTCACAACGGCTTAGAACAGACTCGCTACTAAATTACCTTCGATTTTTCGAACTTCTCAGGTCATACTCTACAGACGCCAGCAGGTCAACCTACCCGAAACTGTAAAATTTTCAACTCAACTTTGAACCATGCTTAAGTGACAAAGTCGAAGAGTTTATGAAGTTTTACACTTGTAGTGCGAGTCTTACCTCTACGGCGAAAAATTTGATTTTTGACAAATTCAGTTTCAACTCGGTAGTCCCGATAGAAACTGAGAGAAATAATAATTTCCTTTTCCAATGTATGGATTGGAAACGGAACTTTCGAGTCGTTTTTCCCAAAACTATTCAGAACTGTATAGCTGAAACCAAATAGGTATTATGACTTGGCCTACCACTAACACATAGATACGAATAGTATGTCACTGGACTCTGGACTAGACCCTGGTTAGATGAGACTAAAAATCCAAATAAAAGTCGTCCAGATAAACCAAATTGGCTTTACAGATACTTTTGCCAGTTTTGTTTATTTGGATGACTTATTTGACTAATTTCTTTTTAATCTCTAGGGGGGGCAGCTGCCTCCTTGGCGGGGGGCAAAGGAGGCAGCTGCCCCCCCTCTTTTGCCCCCACTTGGCGACGCCCTTGCATACTTCAATATGCACAAGTAGGTACTTAGTTGGTGTAGTGGTCGCAAGTGCCCATGCTGAGCAAGACGTTCTGGGTGCGATTCCCATGTTGGGCAGTGTTATTACCAATTTGGAATTTCTCAGTATTAGCCAGGAGTCTGGATTTGTGCCCGGTCAAAGTCAAAGTCATTGATGATTTTGATGACAAGAGGCTCACCTCTATTTCATGGGACTTAAGCATACCTGGCGAAATGAGGGTGTACCTCTGCCTAACCCTTCGAGGATTACTGGCAAAATACACGCACGCAGGCTGCACGTTACAGGAACTAATAGACGTTGGTGATGGCGCCAAACAAGTCGCCGAATTCTGGGCCGAGTCTATTTAGATTGCTATCGACACGCTAAGAAGAAGACAGTCGAAATAATAAATTAACTTCAATTATTTTTTCATCACATCTATTCAAAAAGAGCTAGTTTGTTCGTCGTATACACGGACCGAAATAGATGTTTGTAAACGCACCCACGATACCTAGGTGAAATTCCTAGTGTGGGGCAAAGTTTTTTTTAAAACAAAAAAAAGACGATAACCATTCCTCGCGTGTTACGCCTTACTCTATCAAACGCTTGGAAGCATTGCCATCGATAAAGTTGGAAGGCTTAGCTTAATCCTTCAACTAGGTATGGTAAACCAGTTTCATAAAAGGAAGCAGTGATTTTCATTAAAAAAAAGTAGATGGTTTGCCTAGGAAGTAAACAATAATTTTTAAGGTGAGTGTTTCTTTGAATCCAGAGCGGAGCGAAGGATTCTAGAGTAGAATCTCGAGCGTAGCGTAGTCTTAAGTAGAATCCTGAGTGCAGCGAGGAATTCAAAGAACGTCACTCGAGCTTAAAATAGTGTTGCTCCCGAGGTGAACACTCTACTTTTTATCACCTTCTATGAGAAAAAAAAAGTGTGCCGTCTTGCATTTACATTTTGACCTCACTATCGGCTTTAGCAACCTCGAAAACTATAAAAACGACACCCATGACGAACAACTTAAAAAAAATTGCAGGCGCCATTTTGCATTTAGGTACATTTTGACCGCACTATCGGCTTTAGACCCTTCTAAACTATGAAAACGACACCCATGACGAAAAATTTGTTTTTTTTTTCACAGCTGCCTAGATTTTTATTTTGACCTCATTATTGGCTTTGGCGCCCTCGAAAACTATGAAAACGACACTAATAAAGAAAAATTTGAACAATTTCAGTCGCCATCTTGGATTTTCATTTTGACCTCATTATCGGCTTTGGCGCCCTCAAAAACTATGAAAACGACACCAATGACGAAAAGTTTGAAAATGTTCGTTAATGTCGTTGCCGCCATCTTGGATTTTCATTTTGACCAAATAATTCACACTTTCTCTCTTTCTTGCCAGCCTGTTACTTGTTCATACAATGTTCGTGATTGATCTCTTTGGTGATTGGAACTTTTAGTAATAATATCTACATTCCAAATTCAAATCTATTTTGCTTCCTAGGGATCAGAGTTAAACTCACGTACACAAACAGCCAGACCCGGAACAACTACTTGTAGGTAATACAAATATGTTCCGTGCGGAAATCGAACCCGCGACACGCAGTGCAGCAGTCAATCGCTTAACTACTGCGTGAACCGTGCCGTGAAATATTTAATCAAGCAAATAAAACTTTGTGGCGTTCCGCCTTCCTTATGTTATTTATAATTTCCACCTGTTTGCAACAGGTTTTATAATACAAGTATATTATTTAAGACCGGCAACATTTCGCCGTCCATAGACACATAAAACTCACGCTCTACAAAGAGATAGAAGTGGGTCTCTGCCCCTCGCGCGCATGGACAAGAAGCAACATATATATTGTAACTGAACACACAGATATTGTAACGTGTAACTGAACAGTGTATCTCTATATAACTATTTAACTAGAATCGCATTAAACCAGTCAGTGAAATTAACGTTGTTCTTTTTCCACTCCTCCGTCGATAAACTGCGCGAAACCTCCGAGCTCCAAATCGCCAAAGTGGTGACCCTCGACTTACGACACAAGTCAACGCATCGAAGACTGCATCGTGGCCTGCACTGCACCTGGATTCCTCTTTTCCTGCAGCGGCGCGGCCCGCATTGGGTGCAATAGCACTCATCTCCGATTAGCACATCAGCATCTGGCGGCCGATAGATACCTCGAGGTCAACGTGTTTATTCGACCGGCATCACGACTCCAGTTATTCTACGATAAAAACAGTGTTGTGTTAAGAGTGCGATATCGTTTTTCATCTGCGCGTGTGTTTGTTAGCAAGTGCGTTCATAATTTTGTCATCGTCCATCATCGAACTTTTAGGTTAGGTTTTTTTCCGGAAACCGGAAACGTCATCGATCGACCGCCCGCCTAAATCAAATCTCGATTGGACAATCTGTGGCAGAGAGATTCCATGGAACTTTGGATTACGAAAATGTCATTCTGACAGGTGACAGACGACTGAGTTCCTGAACGCAAGTAAAACTTTTATTTTTCTTTTTTGGATTGGATTGTGGGACATTTATTTTTACACTAACTTGCATCGTGATTCGTGTGCTGCTTAATGTAATATATTTTTTTTACAAAGCTGAACAAGAGCTTTCACATTTTGTTTTTCTTTTCTGTCTGTTTTTCGAAATAGAAGTTAACATTTGGTAATTCTATGTCTGATTAGAACTTGCACACTATTTAACCACTTTTAACTATTGGGTGTTTGGTTCGCACTTATATTATTATCTATTATTGTTTGGTTGTGTGCATATAACACTTTTTAATTGCTATCTTTTACTGCATTTGTGTTTCTCATATTTTTCTGTTGTGTGATTTGATTTACAATTTGTTGTTTTACAATTGTGTTAAAATTTTATTGTTTTTGCATGTATGATAAAATATTGTTTTGTGTGATTGTTTCCAACTCACGGTGAAGGGTATGCCTCCTAACACTTTGTGCGCACGTAATCTCAGTCTTTCCTAGTTTGCCTACCAATCATGGCGGATGAAGAACTGCGTGCAGAGCTTGAAAGTCTGCGGGCACAGAATGTTGCACTCCAGGCACGCCTTCACTCACAGCCAACACAACACCATGAGAAATCATCTCATGTGCATGCAGTATCTTTGAAGCTGCCCCCCTTTTGGGCAGATCGACCTGCAGTCTGGTTTGCCCAGGCGGAAGCCCAATTTCACTTGGCAGGAATCAAAACCGACATGACTATGTTCAGCCATGTCATCAGCACAATAGACCAGCGAGTAATTGGTGAAATCGAGGACATCGTCATGGATCCTCCGCCTGAAAACAAGTACCAAATCTTGAAACAAGAGCTTATTCGCAGGCTATCTACTTCCGAACAACAGCGTGTTGAACGCCTGGTCAGTGATGAGGAACTTGGCGACCGGAAGCCAACGGCCTTCCTACGGCATCTTCAATCTCTCGCTGGTAAATCAAAAGATGATACCATAATTAGACAGCTTTTGATGCGTCGATTGCCCACCCAGGTACAAGCAATATTGGCTGCACAAGAGGATCTTAGCTTGCAAAAATTAGCTGAGCTAGCGGACAAAATTATTGAGGTTACACCTAGTGCTTCGAAGGCAATCGAAGGTATATGCAATAAATACCGGACCTAATGAAGACCCCTCAATCAAAGACCTCCTGATCCAACTTAATAAATGTTTTATGGATTATACTGCTCGGCAACCACGTGGCAGATCTAGAAATCGACCTGCCTCGCGGAACAACAGCCGCAGCGGCACACCGGTAGCCAAACGTTGCTGGTACCATAAAAAGTATGGCACCAATGCTACCAAGTGCACAAACCCTTGTGATTGGAAGCCGGAAAACTCACCCAGCAATCAGTAAGGGCGGAAACTGATTGCTGCTCAGTGGACCACGGCCGCCGTCTATTTGTCACAGACAAGGAGACCAAACACCAGTTCCTAGTTGACACCGGGTCTGACCTGTGCTGCTACCCTTATCGCTGGCTTCGAGATCAGAGGCAACCTTCTGACTGGGAACTCAGTGCAGCCAACGGCAGCACTATCAAGACCTTTGGAACTGTTAACCTTAGACTCGACCTTGGACTGCGCCGTAGCTTTGTTTGGCAGTTTGTAGTTGCTGACGTCAGTGCTGCAATTATAGGATCAGATTTCCTAGCACACTATCACCTCCTGCCAGACTGCCGTACTAAGAGACTAGTTGATGGCACAACTGGTTTAGCCATCATTGCTTCTGATGCCACCAGCGAACAGTCCAGCGTGAAAACTATCAACATACAGGACTCTGTGTTTGCACAAGTGCTAGCAGAGTTCCCTGATGTCACTAAACCTCCCGGACTATCACGGGAAATAAAGCACAATACTGTGCATCATATTCGGACCACAGATGGACCTCCTACTTCTTGCCGCCCTCGACGTTTGGCGCCTCATAAATTGACCGCCGCCAGGAACGAATTTGAGGATATGGTGCAGAATAGCACGGCGCGTCCGTCGCAAAGTGCTTGGTCCTCTCCGCTACACATGACCCTCAAGAAAGACCAGTCATGGCGTCCATGTGGCGATTTTCGCGCCCTGAACGCCAGGACCATACCGGACCGTTACCCAGTCCGACACATTAATGATTTTGCTCATAATCTTTCTGGAGCCAAGGTATTCAGCACTATCGACCTTGTGAAGGCCTATCATCAAATACCTGTTGCTGAAGAGGATATCCCTAAGACCGCCATCATTACCCCGTTTGGCCTCTTCGAATTCCCTTATATGACTTTTGGGTTGCGAAATGCAGGGCAAACCTTTCAACGGTTCATCGATGAGGTCACACGGGGTCTTGATTTTGTCTTTCCCTACGTAGATGATATCCTCATTTATTCAGCAGATGAGGCTCTCCACAAGGAACATCTAAGAATCCTTTTTAAGCGCTTGCAAGATTATGGGGTAGTAGTTAACCCGCCAAAATGTGTATTTGGTGCCAGAGAGGTTGTTTTCCTAGGCTTCAATATTACCTCTGAAGGCACGCGCCCTCCCATAGACCGCATTCAAGCACTTCTGGATTTTCCCCCTCCTAAGACTGTTCAGGGCGTGCGCCGTTTTCTCGGTATGTTAAATTACTACCGCCGTTTCGTACCTCACGCCGCTCAGTTTCAGGCTCCCCTAATCGAAGCTGTTGTCGCTACCAATGGCAAAGGTGCTAAGCCATTTGTATGGTCACCTGAGCTTCTGGTACAGTTCGAAGCTTGCAAATCGAGCCTTTCTAACGCGACCCTGTTGCAGCATCCAGTCAACGGCGCACCCCTTGGCCTGTATACGGACGCATCAAGTATCCATATTGGATCCTGCCTTCAGCAGCAAGTGAACGGCCAATGGTGCCCGCTGGCCTTCTTCAGCAAAAAGTTGAATCCTCAGCAGACTCAGTGGCCAGCTTATTATCGGGAATTATTGGCGGTGTACGAAAGCGTACAACATTTTCGCCACATACTCGAAGTCCAGCACGTTACGATTTACACGGACCATAAACCGTTACTGTACGCTTTCGTACAGCGCCGAGAAAAACTTCCGCCTTCGCAACTGAATCAGTTATCATTCATAGGTCAGTTTACGACGGACATCCGATACATCAAGGGTGAGGACAACGTCGTCGCCGATACAATGTCGCGGATAGAGGCCATTTCGTTAGAAGAAGATTACGAGGCCCTCTCAAAATCACAAGGGGAGGATCAAGAACTCGCGAGCTTACGTCAAGGAAATTCTAGCCTTACATTTAGCCAGATGACCCTTCCAGGAACTTATATTTCCGTCCTATGTGACGTGTCCACTGGCAAGCCTCGTCTTTACTTGACCCCTCCATTTCACCGTGCGGTGTTTGACAAGATTCATAACTTGAGTCACCCTGGCGTACGAACAACCACTCGCCTTCTGGTCGAACGCTACGTTTGGCCCTCGATCAGGAAGGACTCTCGACGGTGGGCTCAGGCTTGTACGGCCTGTCAACGCGCGAAAATATCCAGACACATCTCGGCTCCCCTCGGTACCATCGACCAACCATCAGGTCGTTTCATGCATATCCACATTGACATCGTGGGACCTCTGCCCGTCTGCAACGAATATCGTTATTGTCTAACTGCTGTTGACAGAGTCTCACGATGGCCTGAGGCGTGGCCCATGCGATCCATAACTGCCGAAGAAGTAGCCGACACTCTTATTCGAGAGTGGATCTCGCGTTTTGGCGTGCCCTCAATAATTACAACAGACCAAGGCACCCAATTTGAGTCTGACATGTTTCGCCGACTCATGGCAACGTTCGCCACCAAACGCACTAGGACGACCGCCTATCACCCTTGTGCGAACGGGATGATTGAGCGAGTGCATCGCCAAATGAAGGCAGCTCTCATGTGCCACACAGAATCATGGGTTCGGGCCCTTCCCCTCGTCCTGCTAGGAATAAAAGTCTACAGCGGCGGAGATGCTGTATGGCGAAACACTGCGCTTGCTGGGGCAAATGTTGGCTCCCATCCCTGGCACAGACGGTCCCGACGACCCTGCTGATTTTGTAGTTCAGCTACGACACAAGATGTCAGCTTTACGACCAATACCAGCCTCACGTCACACAAATCCAGCTGTTTTTGTATTCAAATCATTGTCTTCGACCTCCCACGTCTTCCTACGGGATGACTCGGTACGACGCCCACTACAACCTCCTTATAGCGGTCCTTTCGCTATATTAAAGCGTTCTACCGATGGGAAGACCCTGACCTTGGATATCAAGGGCAGACAGGTCGTAGTGAGCGTAAACCGCATAAAACCCGCCTTTTCTGAGTCTGACAACTGGAAACATCCTGCAACCGAAGACTCATCTGCAGCTGACTCAACTCTTTCAGACCTACCTCAGGAGCCTGAACCTTCACCCGCAGATACCATCGCCCCTAACTCACCTAGTGCAACTCGATCCGGTCGTCGTGTGAAATTTCGGAAAACCGAGGATTACCTTTATTTTTAGGCATTTACCCTTCTCCGTGGGGGGGTGGTGTGGCGTTCCGCCTTCCTTATGTTATTTATAATTTCCACCTGTTTGCAACAGGTTTTATAATACAAGTATATTATTTAAGACCGGCAACATTTCGCCGTCCATAGACACATAAAACTCACGGTCTACAAAGAGATAGAAGTGGGTCTCTGCCCCTCGCGCGCATGGACAAGAAGCAACATATATATTGTAACTGAACACACAGATATTGTAACGTGTAACTGAACAGTGTATCTCTATATAACTATTTAACTAGAATCGCATTAAACCAGTCAGTGAAATTAACGTTGTTCTTTTTCCACTCCTCCGTCGATAAACTGCGCGAAACCTCCGAGCTCCAAATCGCCAAAACTTATAAAAGATTATTCCTTATGAATATTTGTCCGGAATTCCGGATATAAGACAGAGGATACATCACTTGGTCTAATAACATTAAAACAGTTGTTCCTCAGGGAACTGTATTGAGTCCTACTTCTGTATGGTACAGTATTAGTAGTGATTACCTATTGTTTATTCTTGTAAATACCTATGTCGTTGGTGTGCCTTGTTCAATAAAATAAAATAGTATCTATCTCCTGTTTATAAAACAAACAAATGCTTTAATCGTAATAAGCCCTTAGGATTCTTTCTTCTACATCACATTAATATTCTATAGGCGAAAGTTTGTGAGTGTGTATGTTTGTCTCTTCTTCACGCTAAAACTACTGAACGGATTTGGATAAAATTTGACACGCGGATAGTTTATAACCTAGATTAACACATAGGATACTTTTTATCCCGATATTCTCACGGGATCGAAACTTATGCGGGTGAAACAGCGGGGCGCAGCTAGTAGATTCATAAATGTGAAAATAATATCATTAAAATATAATTATTCTATACAAAATATTGTAAAGCATTTTAAAATAGTAACGGTGGGTTTTTTTTCCATATGAATCTACCTTTTGGAAGGGGCAACTAGAATCAATTCTATTTTCTTGATGACTTTATCCATCATTTTGGAGGATCCTCCGACCACACGGGTGTTGTGTCTGGCTGTCGGGCAACTGCCCAGGTGTTTTTTTTTTTTTTTTTTTAACTAGTGCATCTCGTAGCTCACCTCTGAGTTGATGACTACTTAACCGGTCAATCCTGCGGCTGCCTTAAGCTACTAACTTAAAGCCTCCAGCCAGGGGCAAAACTATTCTAAATTAAAACTAGGCGAACGCTCGCTAAGGGCACCCCCTGTGGGGTACGGACCTCGGCTTAGGGCGTCGCTGGGGGGAGGACAGCAAGTTGGGACAGGCTGGATCAGAGATGATTCATTATTATTAATCGGGGAATTTAAGACTACATTTCTCAGCAAAACGCGGGCTGGCGCTTCTGCGAGCAAGGGTCGGTGGGGAGTATTATTTACTCGGGCGGGTCGCGATCGCGGAGGACCTCGGCGGCGAGGTCGGAATGCGGGTCGGTGTCTGTGTTTCTTGTGCACTGTACTTGTGGCCCTATTGCTCTCCTGGAGGAGGGTTATGGGGTCGTCTGGGTCGGTAAGGATTTGCCTTGGGCGGCGGGTCTGACTGATTCTACTCGTGACATAATTGGCGGCCTCGACAACCAGAGGGTTGCGGTGTTTGGCGGCGGACTCAAAGAAACGCTTGGAATTGCGTTTGAGAAATTGGTGGATTGTGGGGATCTTTAGGTCGAGATGGAGGATCTCGTTCCTAACGTACCAGGGGGCACCGGTGATTTTCCGGAGAAATCTATTTTGGAGCGTTTGCATCGTATGAATAAGGCGGGGTTTTGCGTGTGCAAATACGGCTCCCGCATAGGTCATGATGGGACGAACGCACGCCGTGTACGTACGCAATTTGCACTTAAGTGACATTTTGCTACGTGCATTCAGGACAGAGTGGAGTCTACCGAGGACGAAAGCGGCTCGCGAACGGACCTGCTTTATGTGCTCACTGAAGGTGAGATGCTGATCTAGGACGACACCTAGGTATTTGGCTCGCTTCTCCCAAGGGATAGGCTTGCCGAACATGGTGATGTGCCCAGGTGTTGATCTCGGATAGTCTTATACAGGGTGTCCAAGAACCTGGCGTCCAACTGGATTCCCACGATGCCCCAAGTTCTAACAGTACTCAGAAAAATATTTTAAAAAATCCACCCCATGTACTTACAGAATTATACTGATTTCAAAAAAAAAGGGGAAATGAGCACCCTGTGACATACTTTTGAATGCTGTGACTGCTAATGCTGATAATTTCGATATTTCTTGGAGGTTTTGTAATCTAGGGTATTGCTGTGTCTAAATAGAATGTAAAAATAATGTACTTATTGTACCATTTTAAAATAAAATATTATTTTAACTAAAGGTGATATGGAAAACTATTGAATTTCGCAACTTTGACCGACTGTAGTGTAAAAAAAATGTACCAAAATAGTATGGCAAGTGACGTCAAATTTTGACGCGTTTATTCCTCTTTTTAAAAAGGTATAATACTTACACATTAATTTGAAAAAAAAAATTTTTGATAATATTTTTACTCAACAACCCAATTTTTACGATGTCTTACAGAATTCTTAGAAAGAAAAATTTACGACGAATTGAATCTAACCTCTAAAGAATTACTATTGTATGCTCATAAAAATAACAACAGGCCTCTCAAAAAACAGGTTAGACCGTAAGGGACGGTATGTGCATGCATCTCACCATAGTGATTCGTTATTACAACAGGAGGGAGCAAGACAGAAACTATCTTTGCGATTTGCTGGTTCTTCTTTATGGTACCCCATTATTCAGGTAAGAGTGAGGGAGAAAAAGGTTAGAGGTGCGAGTGAGATAGATAGTGACGCTATCTGGGATCGTGCTATTTAGGATAACAGTACGGTCAGTACGCGTCACTGCCTCCTGCCGTTACTACGCACCTCTCTCTTATTGTTACCATTGATCACGTACTACGATTTAAAGCTTTGTTTATTGGACTCGATTACTCTTTGTGCTCTGGACTTTGAAACGAACTCTTTACGACGACCTTTGCCTGTGTTTGGACAGTTTGTGTTTTGTGTGTGCTACCATGGCGACCTACACTCCGCAAGAATACGCAAATATGCACTACATTTATGGAGAATGTAGAGGTAATGGACGAGCTGCAGCGAGACTTTACAGAGAAAGGTATCCGAGGGCTACGCGATATCTCGACCATCGAGTTTTCATTAATGTGCACAGATCACTATGTGACGGGCGGTTCCCCAATCAAGTAGCTGGTGAAGGACGACCCGTAAATGACTTCATACGCGATGAAGTTTTAGAGGCGGTGTCGGCAAATCCAAGCATCTCTGTGCGAGGAATAGAAGCTGATACGAGGATACCGAAGAGCACAGCACACAGTATTCTCCAAAAAGAAGAATATCATCCGTACCACGTACAGCGAGTGCAAAGTCTTTTACCTCGAGACTATCCGAGCCGAGTCGCGTTTTGTGAAACAATCCTGCAAAAACATCGAGAAGACGAAAACTTTATCGACAAAATTTTGTGGTCAGATGAATCAACATTTAAGAAGGATGGCTACATGAACCTACACAACTTGCACGAGTGGCATGTGGAAAATCCGCACTTGATGCGAGAAGATAGATCCCAGTACCGGTTCAAAGTGAACATGTGGACCGGTATTCTCTGTGGGAATATTATTGGTCCATTTGAGATGCCCGAGAATTTGACTGGCGAATCATATTTAAATTTTCTTCAAAATGATTTGCCAAACTTACTAGAAGAGACCCCACCAGATATGTGGTTCCAACACGACGGCTGTCCAGCACATTTTCGCGTATCCGTTAGAGAGTTTTTGGACGAGCAATACCCGAACAGGTGGATTGGGCGATCAGGAACAATCCCGTGGCCAGCCCGCTCACCTGACTTAAATCCGCTGGATTTTTTTTTCTGGGGAACTATGAAGGAGCTCGTTTATGCGAAGCCCATTAATGACATCGCTGACCTTCGTGAGAAGATAACACAAGCAGTGCAGGTGATACGTCAAAAAAGTTACTCGCGAAACATAAAGCGGTCCTTTTTAAGGAGAGTGAGAGCTTGTATTGCCGCGGGTGGTCAACATTTTGAACATTTATTGTAATAAAATATCTTTAAACTAACATTCTTTGCTTTTATTCTACTGGGAACCCATCTACCTGTGTGTATTTCCTTCTTGCTCACTCTTGGAACCGAAGTAAATAATAGTAGTAACATAACAGTTTCTAAGATAAGAAAGGGTCCGACAGTTACCGTTAGTAGGTAGGCACTTCGTAAAAATTGGGTTGTTGAGTAAAAATATTATCAAAATTTTTTTTTTCAAATTAATGTGTAAGTATTATACCTTTTTAAAAAGAGGAATAAACGCGTCAAAATTTGACGTCACTTGCCATACTATTTTGGTACATTTTTTTTACACTACAGTCGGTCAAAGTTGCGAAATTCAATAGTTTTCCATATCACCTTTAGTTAAAATAATATTTTATTTTAAAATGGTACAATAAGTACTTTATTTTTACATTCTATTTAGACACAGCAATACCCTAGATTACAAAACCTCCAAGAAATATCGAAATTATCAGCATTAGCAGTCACAGCATTCAAAAGTATGTCACAGGGTGCTCATTTCCCCTTTTTTTTTGAAATCAGTATAATTCTGTAAGTACATGGGGTGGATTTTTTAAAATATTTTTCTGAGTACTGTTAGAACTTGGGGCATCGTGGGAATCCAGTTGGACGCCAGGTTCTTGGACACCCTGTATAATATAATGTCTTTCGCGCGGTAAACTCTAATTGCGCGATGCAGGATTTGTGTGACGTCATGTCTTTGATGCGTAGTTCGTATGTACCGGTGTAACCGCTACAATTCAAAAGTGCCCTGTTCCTATTTGAAATAAATGATTTGACAATAACTTTGACATGGAATCATCGACTGATAGGTATAGGGCTCCTTATTTAATTCAATAGTCATTGATTCAAACTAGGCTGAGAATCAGCACTTTTTGAACGTCAAAATTACATAAGACAGTCCCCCAAAACGCCCACCCTTCACCATTTCCTAGTGCTTTAGCTGGGAAAAAGAAGTGGCGCAACAAACTCCACAGCAGCACAGCTGTCTGCTCAGTTAAAAAAATAAACTATTTTGTTAAGCCTACCTACCTGGTACTTGTTGACAGGCCTACACTGTCCTCCCCATAGCTATTCACACTGTATTATGAAAACATTGTAGAAGCCTATTTTTAAAAGAGGAACCGTGGAGTTTCTTGCCGGCCCTTCTCCATAGAAAACTACCAATTGAAACCGTGCACCTAGCTTCTGACGTACCATAAGTGCCCATGTAGGTTTATGTGAAATAAAATATTTAGATTTTCTTTCTGTCTTTCTTGTCTAAGGCATAAATAAAGGTAAAAGAGAAATGGTTTGTGGATTATTATCATTTTATTGAAAATACTTCCTTAACTTTAAATACAATATGTACAGATTTACTAAATTGACAAACTTTGACATTGTCAGTACATAGCAATGAATAGCACCTACATAAAATTAAATACAATGTTTAAAATGTAGGTCATACCTATCCAATATTTGCATGAGAATGAAGGCAGCAGCATACCCAATAATTTAAATTGTACAACTTCTCTATTAAACAAAGTTTTATTGCTTCTGGAAAATCAACACAGTTTTAAAGTTTGTTCCAAAAATATCTGAATAAAGTGCAAACAAACCCTGTTCTAGTTGAATTCTTACGCAATAACTCTGCCGTGCTAATTATACTTGCAGTAATCGACATTTTTAGGATTTTCACTTTTTTGCAAAAATGATACCTCAAGGGGCTAAATCTATACATAAAAAAATAATTTTCATGTTTTTTTTTACTATAAACATGTTTTTTATATAACTAGAAACGCAGTACTTGCACAAAATTATTGCTTTTGCTAACAAAATCTACAGTATTCAACATCTGCTAAAAGGTAATGCAGTACTTGCTATGGTTACTGCAACTTCATTTAACATTAAGTATTTTGCAACGAATAATAACTAAAGCTATACGCAGTATTCTACTGTGCTACATTTGACAGTAGCAAGTATAAAGTCAATTTTTGCTAAAACTACCCATGATGGAAGTACAAAAGAGATCGACTTCCTCAAAGCAAAATTAGTTAAGCAGGGTTTTATACCTAGTGCTGTGCAAAATGTTAGGCCTCGTGGAATAACGCAAGAAAGGAAGTCGGGTATACTGAAAAAATTAAGTGATATAATACCTGAAAACCGATTAACATTTTGGGAAAATCTTCCCGTAAATGTATGTAGTAAAATTTTGTTGTTAAAACTTTTTTATGTTTTGAATTTTTTTATTAGTGCTGTAAGAAGAATTGTTATTTGCTTTTAAAAGAATTCTTATTTTTATTATGATGTTAATAATTAAGAATTGTAGACTAACAGTTTTTGAAAGTTGATTACATTTAAGTGAAGTTATTTTATAAAACCCCTTTACTCGCCATCTTTGCCGAATTTAGTAATATGATAAATGATATTTATTTTGCAAATAGGTTTAAAAAAAACACTTTTACACGTCAAGATGTAAGATAAAAACGTGATAGAATAGTTTTGATTTTGTTACACCTTATATAATTTAAAAAAATGGTGTGGAGGTATTTTACATTTATAGACTAATAAAATATGGTCCTGAGGTAAATTTTAAAGACTGATTATAATTATATATATATATATATATATATAAATAATTATTAATGCCATGTTGATTGTGATATTTTATGTAGAAATATAAAAAACAACTTTTCTAGTACCTACATAAAGTCTATTTTATTTCGTCACATAGCCACTTATATATCTGATAGCTAAAGTAAAAGATTAACAAATCTTTTACCTAGTACCAGACATGAAAATAAGACATGATTACTAACTAGAAATGCAGTATTGAACACGTGCTAGGTGATTTTGCAGTAATAAACACAAATACGGCATTTGGCCTTAGCGATACCGTCATACTCACAAGCCTAGATGGTAGATGAAAATGCAGTAATGCGCATTTTATCCAAAAGAGATAATAAAGTAAAGAAAAAATTACGTCAATACAAAGTTTGATTTTTTTCTTATTTTTTTGGTACATTTCAAAAATTATATAACTTAGGCTTGTTGTTTAGATATCACAAAACATGTTTACCGCGTTTATCTCAGAACCGCCACTTTGCAAGTACTGCATTTGCAATAAGCCGGGCAGAACTGTATATAGAGAATTAGTAAATAATTCATATCTGTAATTAGATTTAACTTTATACCTCGTCCCTTTTTCCAATAATTATTGTTTGATTAATATTATTCAATTGTAATTGAAAAATCACCAACGAAAATATTTGGTATAAAATTAAGGTCAATTAGTCATACAAAAAATATCTATAAGGTGATTTTATATTAGAACTTCGGGTTTAAATATTTAAATACCTAATCAAATCAAAGCACTCAATTTTTGTAAGTTGCACTACAAATTGACATCCACAGGCAGTTTTCCTGGGCCATTCGTTTACATTGTCATAAGATACTTTTGGAACAGCCCATACCGATTTTCTCTTCTTTTTTGGTACAATCAAATTTGGAAAACATTTAAAAAAAATAAGTAAAAAATAAATGTTAGGATTTTCACAATAGTAATTGGAAAATCACAGTTAATTCTGTCATAATTATTAAACAATCGCCATGAACTGTATATAATAATGAGACAGGGAACTAACAATCAACTGCTTTTTTAAGTTGTTCAGATTATTATACCTTTTGTGAATATTCCCGTATTGTACATCTTAAAAGTTATACATAAATATGAATATTATACTATGTAGAACTCTGTCTATAGTTTTTAGTGTCTAATATCTTCTTGCCACACATCGCACAGATTCCCTTCTTGTAGGCACACGCTTGGCAGTAGTGGGAGCCCACTTGATGCACTTTTGTTCTGCATATTCTGGAAAATATAATATGATTTTTAACAATAGGCAGATTAATTGACTTTTCTTTAAGAAGTTGGATATGACTGGAAAACGCCAGCAACCGCTAGTGTTGTTTGAAACCTTAATGAACACAGACTACATAGAGATACTACGTATGAAGTATCAGCCTCAAATAGAGAATGGAAGAGTTTGTATTTGAGTCCGATTTTGTAGTGTGTAGCTGAGTTAAACCTTTATACATTGCACTCTGTAGTAGATATTAACTTACCGGCTGATAGGACAGTGACTCAGGTGACATTATAATCAACTATCTTGTCATTTTAGTTGGTTGGTAATAATTTTAAGGTGTTTACACAACTTGCCTGCATTCCTGAAATTTGCTCGTATAGGGGTTGAATCGTCCTTTTTTCGCGGTAAGTGCTTTATTTTCACCAACTTTCCTCCCGCCAGACTCCACAGTATTCCTAGCTCCTGTTTTCCAAGGGTCTGGTGTGATGACACGGCCTAATTTCTTTTCACATTTCTCACAAACCATTTTGGTAGATTTGTTTTTACAAAACAAAAATTATAACCTTAAAAGTTTCCACTGACAGATACACACAAGTCTTATCACACTAAATATGTGTGGTTAAGTAGTTAAGTTTTAACTTAGCTACTATGTTAGTTAATTGTTAAATACAGTTTGTTTTGGTTCTGAAAATTTTTATTTTGGAATCTGCTGACAAACAAACAAATGAAACCACCAAATGTCATTGTCAATCAATATGTCAAATGTCAAATATTGTCAAGTAATCAATTAAGTTTTCAATCGGATAGTATTCTAGATAGTCTGTTATAATACCATGGTCTATCTCATGTTAAAATAACATACTTCGCCTTCGCCTTAGTATAATAACAGATAGACCATGGTCTATCTCATGGTATAATGACATACTTCGCCGTCTATCTAAAACAAAAGTTTGATCGGATTGTTTAGTCGAGTTTAGCTGTTAGTATATAGTACAGACGCCAGCACGTAACCTATCCAAAAACTGTCACATTTTCCCAAACAACTTTGAACGTTATATTTTAGTGATAAAGTTTAAAATTTATTAAAGAAATTTGAAAGATTGTAGTAGGTTGATGTGCTGGCGTCTGTACATGAATCCTAATGAACGTGGTGAAATAGACAACGAAATACACGAATTTGATATCTTCCTTTACAAGGACTGCCGCTGTCCACGTAAGTATCGCCGCTTTATGAAATCCATGTAATTTACGTTTAAATCCATTTCATTAACTTTCGACGGATTGATTTTAGATCAGACACTTTCTTCATCGATGTACAGACGCCAGCACATCAACCTACTACAATCTGCCAAATTTATTTAATAGTGTTTCAACTTTATTACTATAGTCTAGCTAAGGTTCAAAGTTGATTGGGAAAATTTTACAGTTTCGGGTAGGTTGACGTGCTGGCGTCTGTAAACACGGCTAGATATTAAGTTATACATTTCCAATTAAGCCGACCTCCCATTGTTCGGAAATCCTATAAGTACAATGCGAGATCAGCATAAACTGGAAATGTATAGTTTGATATGTAGCCGTGAATTTATAAAAGTCAAAAACCCAACAAAAACTTTATTTTAGTAAGAGTCAGATAAAATGATACACAAATGAATAAACTCAAACTCACTCAAACCATTTATTTCAATTAAACCATTTACAGGCACTTTTGAATTGTCAAGGGGTCGGTCAGTCAAAAATATGAAGCTAGTTGCCCATTCCAAAGCGTAGTAGGTACCTATGGAGAAGAACGGGCAAGAAACTCCATGGACACTATTAAATAAAAAAAATGATACAAAATATTGATTACATCATTCATTTTTAAATTATACATGTGAGAACAATGTTAAAAGACGTGCACGTTCGTAAAAGCGTCCGTAATAAAAAGAAAAAATAAAGAATCATTCAAAAACTTAAACTCAAACTCAAATCATTTATTCCAAATAAACCAATTACAGGTACTTTTGAATTGTCAATAAACAAACATTGCTTATCTATTTAAATACATAATATAATTTACAATAAGTAGGTACATGATGATTAATCGACTCTCAAACTGTTACTGACAGTAAGTTGAATCTCGGGACTGTCACTGAAATTCTCAGGGCGTATCCTAACGCCATTTCGAAGTCAAGAGCCTGACAGTTGGCAGTCACATTAGAGAACACTATACCTAACAATGAAATGGTAAATGAGTGATGTACTTTACTGATACTATTCGAGTAGACAAAGAATTATTGTGGAATAATGAAAACTGTCTATGTAGGCCAGCAGGTCAACCTACCCGAAACTGCCAAATTTTCCGAATCAACTTTGAACCTTATATTTGAGTATTAAAGTTGAAAATCTATTATATAAATATGGCAGACTGTAAGTAGTAGGTTGATGTGCTGGCGTCTGTACAAGCACAGATATAAACAGATGGACACTCCGCAGTTTAGGTATGAAGCTACAAGTACGCGACGGGCCCGTCTTGCTGGGCCAATTCAGTGAGTGTAACGTAGAAGATCTAAGAGTTACGCGATAGAAAGGCAACTTCTAGGTGAATATAACTGTATGTGTATTAGCGCTGTGCGACCTGAATTGCACTTTATATTATCGTAGCAAGAGTCGCTTTTTAAATAAATGATTTTGCGGAGTGTCCCATCTGTATCTATACATCTGTGATAGAAGGTTTAGCATTATAAAACATTGTATGTCTTGATATTGGATTTTGATCTTTACTAAATTATCCCGTATCCCGTAAATATCGTAGATAATGTGAAGTTTAGACCGATGCGCAGCTTACAGTTTGATTAAGTGGTCGACCTTGTCTTTAAGAGAAGCCATCTTCTCAATAATTTGCTAGAAATAAACAAAAATAATTAATTTAATTATTCCGGACACATCATGACACAAATCTTAGTACACATGTCCCGACCAAGATCTTTAGGAGTAGAGATTAAGACATCTGTCCCACCATTTTGACAGTTCAACTACATTCATTGCGTTATTTACGTTGTTTAGCAGATATTTTTATCGAACTTATGAAGCAATGGATTAGCCATCTGTTCTAGAACGATTCAGATTGTGATTGCGCGTGTATTACACTATTAGGGTGCCGATGAGGAACCGACTATCATTTTCTAGATCAAGAAACAAAGGAATTTAGGTCCCGCGTAAGTTAAAGAGATATTAGTAGTGGATCGCTGACTATTCACACAGCAGTGGATATTCGTTTGTCGCAGCGACAAGCTACCAAAGCGAGTACTCGCTTAGCGACGGTCGCTTCGCAGGCAGAACACTCGCTGTAATCGCTCGTTGCCGTCACGCCCTCGCTGTTCGTTGCTCAAATGCTCACCGACTCGTTTTTAGTTGTTAGCTTTCTTCGCTCATCGTTAATCGCCGGTGGTGGGACAGGTGCCTAAGTTCTTGTTTATTGATTTATGAATTCTGTGATATGGTATTTTTAAGGAAACCATATACTTATGTTTCTTAGAAATAAGAATTTTAAAAAATCTTAGGAAGAATTTTGAAAGTGATTGTAGCTTATCTTTCATGGTGCACTGCTGTGCATAATTATGCGTCTCTTTCATGCTAACACTACCAAGCTATTGACCTATAGAGTCACCAGTCGTTTCTCAGAGGGACTTTGCTACGAGTCAGGCATCTGGAGTATTTGATTGGGCTGCTATTTAATATTTGATTGGCTTTTCCACTATTTGCCTTCCTTAGAGCCCCCCCGGCTTAGCAACGTGCAATGACGTTTCCACTTCTATCATGTACGACCTCAGATTCCTACGAAGTTGATTTCTATTGATATAAATTATTTTACCTTCATTTTCCCTTTGAATATATTCTTCCACTTTCTCCACCACCGAAGGACAATAACCTTAGTTGAAGAAGAAAAGTTGTTTCCAACTTTCTTATTGCTACTGTCAGCGTATGGCAATAATGAGTGTGAGCCTACATTGGAGTTTGACAATAAATCTGAGTGTGAGTTTAATTGAGAGTCAGAGTTGGAAGCAGAGAGTGAGCCAGAAGAAGAGTCAGAGTGAGAATTAATGTGTGATTGTGAATTCAAGCTTGGATTTAAAGTGGACTGCGTATTCGAATGGGAAGGCAACAACTCGCTAGAGAATGAGCCTAACGGTGACGAGTGTATTGGATTCAATTTCAAATCCGAATTCAAATCTGTATCTAATGCCAGTTGCATGCCTGATCCTATTTGTGAGCCTACAGCCGAACCTACGGCTGAATCTACATCTTGACCGGAATCTGAGCTTGAATTCTTCGTGAATAACCCAGAGAAGTTTGCTAATGTACTGAACCTTGAACTTGATTCTGAGGAGTTTGGTTTAGAATTTAAGGTTAAGTTTGTGTCTGAATTGTAATCAAAATACATATTTGGGGACTGTTCCTCTTTGACTCTTAATATTTCTGAATCTGGATTAAAATCAGGGGGAAAATCCTCATCATTGCTTAAAAAACTGCCTGGTTTAACAAGTGCGTCTACAATTTTTCTGCGAGCTTCATTACGAGAAATAAGACTGAAATCTTCACTATCTCCGTTTGTTACGTTAGCATTTGTTTTTTCATTATCCGTTTCCATTCTGCTTTCAAATTTATGATTAACTACAGGGTCTAGCGAACCACTCCTTCTATTGTCATTAAGATTTCGAACCTCTAATGGCGCCTCAAAATCTTCAGTTTCGAATAGAACTTGAACAGAACTGTCGGGCAAATGTCTCAAAATTTTCATTAGTCGAACGTCTTCATTGGTCATATTAATGTTATTGATGGTTTTTAGAAAGTCATCGTATGGCATAGTGTTTTTGACTAGGAACTGTGGACGATACACGAGCATTTTGGGATATTTTATAAGATGTGTCAATTCTACGTACCCTTTGTTAGTGTCTAGAGCAAAAGGTACTGCAAACTCCGGTGTTTGCAGTGATGCATCACGTGCCCTTTTAAGGAACTCTGAAATGCTTTCAAAACTTTTTACGTGTACTTTGCTTTTTTCTTCGATTGATTGATCGTCGTTTCTTAATTTTGTTAAATCTATAAATGGCTCCTCTATAATCATATCCGATTCTGTTTGTTGATCAAAGTCGAACGCATGATTTGATTCTACCGAAACACTATCATCTAAAAATGAATAATTCTCGTTTTTATATTTTTCATTGTCTTGTTCTGTATCAGATGAAGTCAACTTTTGTTTAGTATTTTTTTTATCATCAAGATAAAGGGATGGGTTTATCAAACTTGGAAATCCATTCAAATTAGTTATTTGGTGTTTTTTGTAAATCCCATCATAGTCATCGTATAGTGGTGGTGACTGGAAGTATTCATTGTAGGTCGTAAGGTAGTCGCTGTTGCCATGCTGTTTATTGTTTTCAGTATCTGATTCTCGAGCACCTGTACCACGAGCGACTGCGATCATCCCAGAGTTCATACCTTTAATTTGATCAAAACTATATTTCCTAACCCACGAGGAGTCAGTTTCATCATCACGCGCATGACCATTTCGATCTTGTTCAACTGAACTATCATGTCGATTTGTGTGTAGCTTTTTATGCGATTTATTTATTTTTCGTCCTGTATTTTTTGCCAGTACCGTAGGCCATATCTTCCTATGGCGTCGACTGTCTTCATTAGAATATAATTTTGAAGCATACACATTGTAAGGTTTCTTTGAGTCTTTCGCAAAACTGACAGATCGCAAGGTATGATCGAGTTCACACTCAAGAAGCCCTATAAATCTTTCCATGACTGGTCGCAATGAAATTATAAGTTTACGAGTAAGGTACTTTTCACATTTGCTTTTCACCGAATGAGATTTAAGAGATTTTCTCTTTTGTTTCTTACTGGAAAATGTTGGTGATGCTTTCGACCGTATTTGCAGGTTCTCACTATCATTTTCATTTCCTGATCTGAATGCAGGGCGAGATCTTTTATTCCTAATTGACTTGAAAACTCTTCTGTATTTATTAGTCGGTCTTTGTCTTGGTATTTTTCCTTTATGGAAGTCATTATACAACTCATTTTCTATGAGTACCGTTTGAAATTCTGGTTTAAGATCATCGGTTGCCAGTAAGAGTGTCGTGTACCCGTTACTAGATAGGCCTTTCCCATTTTTAACCTTTTTTTCCCCCAGAATCAGTTTCTTGTTTCTTGCCATACTGTCTTCACCTTCACAGTCAGTGTTCTCCAAATAGTTTTTATACAACAAATTAACTGATAAACCAAGATATTCTTCGTTAACTTGTAGACAGTCTTCAGTTTCGGCGTACGTATAATCTGGTTTGAGGTACTTTATGATAATTTTTGTTATTTTTTCTCCACTACATTCAGGTTCTTCTAACAGTTTCTTAATTTTAAGCATAACTTCACTTATTTTGTCCCTAGGTCCTTCGTGTTTTGGTTTGTGTGGTCGTTGTTTTGGGTTTTGATGATCTAAGTATGCATGTATCATCAAAGCTATGTTGTGTAGAGTCCTGTCGTTGGGTTGTTCTGTGACGTTTATTCGTTTTGACAGGTTAGACCAGAGTTTTGCGAGGTTTTCATTGTATATTTTGCAAGTGTCAGGATCTTGGGTGTAACCTGCATGTGTTTTGGTGGATCTTCTTTGTCGACCTCTGCCGTCACCTTGTCTAACCTAAGAAGGAAATTCAGTGGATAAATACAATACATGACTTGTCTTGTGAGATAATTATGATTCCCTCATGAAATAGTGACACGAGGGCCGAACCTTAAAAGAAACTGTCATAAAACTGTCATATATTGATGCAAGTCATCAAGCTCATGGTATAATAACATACTTATCAAGCTTTTATAATTCACAGATGACCTTTCGGAGTTCACAGGAAGTCATCAAAAGTTAGCTCTGCTAATTAAGAACCATCCTTTATGTGGATGCCAACCGCTGTTGAGAGGCGGTAATGTATTCATTAGTTGTAGAAATCTATGGAACACATCTATGTTTAACAATATAATACTGATAATACTCACTAGTCCCTGGAAAACTGGTTGCAGCAAAATATAAAATAATTTAACATTAAAGACACATTTTTTGTTATTTAGTAATATTTTAAAAGTACTTAACTCAACTATGTCGCACTCACAGTTACCAAATCTTTGTTGATTTGACAACAAATTTACTGACCTGAAACTGGATCAGGATTTCAAAAGCAGGTTTTTTTTATATTATGCTCTAGTAATTATATCGAAATAGTTTATAAACAATAGTAATAACCAAGATTTTAAGCGAAAATCTGATAAATGCACTGCTTCTATGACGCATCACTGTATTAATTTATCAAATAGCGATACTTACTGGCCTGTAGCCATGAGATAGTGTGTTATGCGAAGCCTTCAAGTTTTTCCCAATATCCAAATATTTCATAAATTCATCTAATCGTTCATTAGCATTCGGATTTACATTGTCAATAACGTCACTTCTTAGAAATATGGTTTTGATGTTGTCTCTATCCTTTAAATCTTTATTATAGTCAAGTGCATCCTGATGATTATGAGCATTTTCTACTCTATTGCCAGGTCTCAGGTGATTAGTATATTTTGAATAAACATTATTTAAAAAATCATGTAATCTAACACTATTGTCAGATTCTTTTTTTGATGAAATAACTTCACCACGCTTAATGTGTAATTGGTTCAAAAAATCTTCCATATTAAAGTTTTCTGTCATCGGTATAGTAGCAGTCCTTATAGCGGATTGATTGTTGTGCTCTGTGTCTACTTTATTTGCCAGTTTAATCAATTTATCTTCATCGTTCGCATAATATTGATCACTAATTTGTGTATCCTCTTCAGAGGACATTTCTCTACTCCTGTATTTGTCTTCAGCTGTCAATACAGGATAAACTTCTGGCTTTATGTTCACATGGTTCACACTGTTTCGTAATAAATTGTTTACACTATGACCTCCACTAATTGTACTTTTTACAGAACCGATGTTGGGAGGTGTTAATGTATTCATAAATTGTTGAAATTGATTATTATTAACATCAGAATTATACAGATTGGATCTGCTTTTAATAGGGTCCCTGAGATTTATGGGTGAATTTTGCATACGTCTGAAATTCTCAGCCGTAATCTGAGCATTAGATCTTAAATTTTTCTGTAAAGCCTTTTTTGATTTTTTCTTTTTCAATATTTCGTCAATTCTTTCCATTATTTTATTGCTTCTTGGTGCATTTATGTTTAGCGACTCATTATAATCCTCATCTTCTTCACTAAATTTGCGTTTCTTAAAACTCGATATTAGGTTTTGTATATCCGTATTTTCTTCCTCTTCATAAAACTCTCTTGTGTGCTTGACGACTTCTTTCTCTGTTGGTTTCTTTTCATCATTTTTCTGTGAAAATGTAATATGATTTTATATCATTTTACTTGCTATTTAATTTACTGTATTACTTGTGACTTCCATATTTAACTTTTACTGTCATTCAGCTCCATCTATGTTGAAACCTACGTTTTATCATAATTAAAACACTGGCCTATTTTTAGAAAGATATTTTTAAATCTTTTTTTCTAATTTTTTTTTATTCTCTTTATTTTTTAGTTACTTGTACCATTAACAGATCATGTCAGCCCCATTTATTCCTTATTTAAGTTACTTACTTTTTCATAAGACTATTAAATATAAATTTATAAATAAGCTTAGCTATATGCTTGCAGGGTAAGCCAGAATACATTGAAATTTACCTAAATCGAATGCATTTAATTTTAATTTTTTACACAAATGTTGCCTTTTAAAGTTATTGCAAATACAATATATACATGGAGATCTTATTTTGACTTTTCTAATTCCTATTGTTTTGATTTACTTCTTCTTCTTAACTATTGTTACATGACGGTGTATCTGGGTCTACCTGTTTTTAACTTCTAAAAACCTACCTACCTACTTCTACGTCTCCGTGTGGGCTTCTGAAACCCCACAGGTTATGGGCACAGCTCATAAGTTTTGAAGATAGTAAAGACACCCATATTCGTCATGGTGGGTAACATTCCATGATTGGAGACCAGTCGTCGGTGCCACCACTACAGGCTTCCTCGGCATCCTTTTCAGCAGTAGTGGTCACCCACAGCACGCCAACATTTGCCAAATTAGAAGGTAGCTGTAATTATGCGACTTAGAGCTTCGCGTTGAAAATGTATCTTTTGACAACGAACTATAGTATTGCGTGAATGCGACTTCAGAAAATATTGGAAACTTTTCTCAGAAAGATGCGACGGCCAGAAGCATCAGTGAAAATCTTTTTCCCGGCGTTATGATAGCCACAACCTCAAAAGAAACATGGAAACGTTTGCGAGATGCTTACGCGGATAGCAGCCTGTGGAGACGCCTGAACTTAAGAAGAAACTACTTAACTACCAAGTTGGAAAATTACTCAAACGTGGAAGCCTTTTTTTTTTTTGGGTGGGAAATCATCTAATGACTCCTCCCACTCTGGGTGGAGCAGGAGGGCGTGTCAGACTCTTACTGACTAAAACCCACCCGTGTTCCTTCTGTTGCCTGTGCAATGCCAGGGGGCCACGGTATCCCTTTCGGACTTTCCCGCAACCCCGGCAGGCAATGGTCTCATCGGACCCCTTCATTCGCTGACATCTCTTTGAGGCGCGCGTGGAACACAACGCGCCGTCGACCCGGGCTTGGTCCTTACCGGACGGCGAGCTACCCATTGCTCACCGTCCGCAAGCCCGCGCCTACGGTGGCCGGGAATCAGCAATTGATTCCCGACGCCCAGGGCGTCTCCTCCTGCGGCGGCTAGGGGCGTGAGGGCGCGAAATCTGCCTCTCCCTCACGCGCTCCGCCTCCTCCTTCGCGAGCATTACTGCTTCGCAGAAGGAGGTGACGGCCTCCCATGCCCTATCGCTCCGTACCATGGCCTGGACGCGAGAGATCCCTGCCACCGATCGCCTCCACGAGGACACGGCAGTGCTCTGCCCAAGCCGGGCATACCTCCACCGTATGCTCCACCGTGTCCTCCGGGCGATCCACGCAGTGATGACACCCGGGCGTTTCCTCCCGCCTTATCCGAAACAGGTACCTCCCGAAACAGCCGTGTCCGGTGAGGACCTGCGTCAGGCGGAAGGTGAGGACGCCGTGGCGCCTCTCCAGCCACTCCTCAAAGAGCACTTATCGCCGCAATAGTGGCGTGCCCAGCACTGGGTTGCGACAATCGCACTCTCCATGACGCCATGAAATCCCGTCGGAGCTCGGTCCGCTGTGCCGCGATTTCTCGCGGCATCGGAGTCAAGCCCCGGCGTTTCGCCTCCTCGCGCCACTCCCAAATATGCGCGAGGACTTTTGCCTCCAGATCCCATGGCGGTAATCCGGCAAGGAGGCGAAAATTACTCAAACGTGGAAGCCTACGTGAATGATATACGCCATGTGCAACAGCAGCTGATTGCCATCCAAGCTGGCCTGGACGATGGAATTGTTGGTGTCATTATGCTAGCAGGTCTCAGCGATAACTACATCCCCATGGTGATGGCAATAGAGCACTCCGGCACCCGGATAAGCACAGACTCGATTGCATCGATCCTACTCAAGGAAGAACGCCGAGATACACCTACTACATCTAGGTAGTTTTTTTGTTATCCAATGCAAATAGTGTTACTGCGTGTGATACAATAAGGTGTCGTGTACGTGTACATATTGTAAAAAGTTAGGCCATATTATAGTGTCTCAATGTAGAAAACGCATAAACCGAAACAAGAATAATTTACCGTCATTTCTTTAGTACATGTGGTATTTTTATACATAATGTATATATAATATATGTATATTTATATAGAGTTTTAATTATGATAATACTTAGGTTTTATATATATATATATATATATCCTGGGTTCGATTCCCGGGCAAAGTGTTATTGGGTTTTTCTATCTGGAATTTCTCAGTAGCAGCCCGGAGTCTGGATTTGTGCCTGGTTGATGGCAATAGGCTCATCCTAATACATGGGACTTAAACATAACTGGCAAAATGTGGGTGTACCTACTACACCTCTGCCCAACCCTTCCGGGAAACAAGGCGTGATGTTGTTGTGTTATGTTAAAATACGGGGCTATTTTTAGAAATATATTTTTACATTTTATTTTGACTTTTTATTCTCTATTGTTTTGCTTTACTATCTTGTCTATTGTTGTCAATACATGACTGTGCATCTAGTTCTACCTGTTTTTAACTTCTAAAAACCTACCCTACTTCTGCGACTCTGTGTGGCCACAATCCACTTTCACAGTTTTTTAATGAATGAAGAAAATAAATTGCATGTGGAATGGTGACGAGTATAATCGGCCCAGAGCATAGGCCATCTACTAGAAATAAGCGCTGAAAAGACGGATAGCTAAGTCGTGTACATTAATTCATCATCAGCTCCTGACCTTGTCCAAAATTTGTGGTCGGCGAAACTAAAGAAATGTCTTCTTCTTTCATTCGTCAACTCAGTAGACTCCCCCTTTTTAGTTATAACTTCTAAGTATACATATAGATTTTGTGAAAGATGATATATTATTATGTCCTTTTTCAGACATCTTCATTCATCGTTTCCTTGGTCTACTCATTAAAGGAAGCAATAAGATTCGATGCCATCGGTCAGTTATGAGAGAGTATGATTATACTTTTACGACCTTCACTATCCTTGGACTTTTTGTGTATGATTTTCAAAGAATCTTCTATGATCAAAATAATTTATTTGTCAGAATTTGATAAATTATAAGTTCTTAGGTTAGAAGCAAAGTTTGACTTACCGTTAAAATCTCAGTAAATGCGCAAATTATTAAAATATAAAAGAAGTTATTTCTCATGGTGTACACTGCTGCCGATTGAACGCAGCCTTGTAGCCGTGCCAAATCCTAACAATACACTAATTAGTGTTTTCCGATAAAATCCAAAATTGATATTTGTTGAAAGGTGTCGGTATTAAATTGTATTGTTGGCTGTTTAAATGTTATCATAACTGAGGGAATAGCTATTGGTTATTTTATAATATATTGTAGAAAAGATTAGTAAGTTTAGTATGTTAGAATCTCGAAAACGGCTGGTCGTAGCCAGATCTGATTAATTTTGAAAATTAAATACTTACTTACTTCTAGCTCTTTTCTTGCGTTTTCTTCCTAAATATCCTCAAATTTTGTTAAGAAATTGTCATTTATATGAACTGTCTTTTTTACATGTTTGTCTTTTAATTGTGTGTTGCTAAAATACAATATTAATTCATTGTCTTCGACAGCCACGTAGTCACATCTTTCGCTACTGACTCTCAATGTTTCCGCGCAGTGACTAAATTGAACTTAGCATGAAATAGGTACACAACACTTACGTAAAACATGGAAGGTGTTAAAATAAAACAGGGAAATGATCTATAAACATTATATTGAGCAAAAATAATTTAATTTAACGGTGTTTTGCTCGGTGGACATTCAATGTTTAAAGGGGATATTTTAGAGAATTTTCTAGCAACTAACAGATATTTTTATAACGTCCATCAAGCCGTTTACGCTACAGAGTGTGCCCAAGAAATAGACATACATAAAGATACTCTCGAAAAACATTATCCTCCTTCTGGGGCAGTCGGGTAAAAAGGAGTATTTAAGGATCGTAGCAGGGAGCGTTCTGTAGTTTCTGCCTACCCCTATGGGAACTGATACTTAGGTTAATGAAGAGAACTTTAGAGCTCTATTTTCAAGGGTATTAAAAACATGGATTGAAAAATACTGTCACCAATTAGGTGCTTAATTTCATCAAGCTAGGGTTAAGTTATAAGATTTAGTAATTATTTTTGAAACTTACGATAATGTATGATTGATTGTGTAAGTTGATTGATTTCTAGACAACGTATATTCAAAGATCACATTAATTTCAATTCAAAGATTTCATAGTTTGACTCATTTTAAAGGATTTCTATTGTAATAGTCTCTTATTCCCCAATCTAACGTCTGGGGTTTTCTTTAACAACTATACAATGTCTGTTTATTAATATTAACTACTCTGCATTGTATTTTTTTGTTAGTTGCTTCAAAACTTTCTTTCATACATCAGAATTAATTAACTTCAACTGTCATTAGCCTTTTCACAAGTTCTTCAATAGCCAATTGAAGTTCCTTAACCCAGCTTTAATCGATTTTCAATTTAACTAATAACATCTCTAACATCAAAAGCTTCATTAAAACTAGCACAAATACATAAAACAAAAAAGCTTTATCAATAACAAAATATTGCACGAACAAATATAACTTAAATCTAATAAAATTGCTAACTTTGACTAGGTAGTTTATTTTGTTGGTTTTGACTTTCAGGAACTGTTTCTCTTGGGATCTGCTCATTCTGATCATCTTGATATTCTTGGGCGTATTGAGCAGTATCGTAACTCTGTTCTTGTGGGTTTTTACTATCATTTTGCGCAGTTTCACTTGGTAATTCCTGAGCGTATTGAGTCGCATCGTAATTCTGATCAGCTGGGTAATTAGCATCTGTTGCGTAATTTTCGTACTGTTGATCATATTGCGCGGCTGGGTCAGCTGCCTGTTGAGGATACTGCTCATAGTTCTCATATTGCTGCTCAGTATATGGCTGTTGTTCATAATTTTGGTATTGATCATCAGCTGTTACTGCCGGTTGTTCGTAATTCTGATCATATTGATATTGGGGGTCAAATTCTTCAGGATGTTCGACTTCCATGGGTTTTTCTGCTTCCTCTTTAAGTACCTGTTCTGTTTCTAGCTTAACTGGTTCTTCTTGTTCTTCAAAATGTTCAGTTTCTTGATAATCTGTTTCGATGGGTTTAACATCTTCAGTGATATTTTCATCTTCCTCAATTTCTTGGTCGTGTATGTCGTGTTCTGGTTGGTCAGTTATTCCTTCAGTTTGGTGGGTGTCATCTCGTTGGACTGCTGTGATTGGAGCGTCCGGTCCGTGTGTGGTGTGTCCGGGGGACTCAGCTCCGGTATAGTCTGGTCCGCTGTCGGACGGGGGATGTGGTACATTTCTGTCGGTAGTGGTCGGGTGCGGGGGATGTGCTGTAACGAAGGTTAGATTAGTTACATCAATGAAGATTCAGAATCAAGAGTTTTATTTCTGCTGCTGTACAGGTGGCGAAATTCAACAAAATAGTGCCATGATAGGGACAATACCACAATCAATAATTAATGTGTCAGAAATTCTAAACCGTCTGCATAAATTCAAGGGTCGTATAAGCGTTAAAGCCATGGTTCTTTTTCCACATAACTCAATAAATATAAATAAGTATGACTCTAACACGTCTTATTATATATTTATATTCATCCACTTGTATTCTCGTAATATTTTCCTGTCGCGGTATTACTAGATCAATTTGTTTTGACTTACCTTCAAAAGTGCTAGGCGTGTTGAGTGGGGTCTGCATGGAGCGCGAGAGGCCGTTTACTTGACGCTGGAGAGTGGCCAGTTCTTGCCTGAGCACGCCATTCGTGAGCACACACAAACAAACAAAGTGAGGTATATAGCAAACACCATGCAGTTTATAGATATTATTAAATATTTCTTTCTTTCTTTCATTTAATAATAGACTTGTAGATTTTCAAGAAAAAGCTGTCTGACTTTTAAATATGAAAATATAATAACGATGAGTTACTTCAGAAAAATACTATATGTATTTAATGATTTTTGTTGGATCTAATTGCTTTATAGCTTTTACAATAATCTTCTCAAATAATCTTATAATTATTCATGCATGCATGCATATAACTACATGATTACTACAAAATCATCACTCCTCTATCTGCTTCCATCATCACTTACCTTCACTGGATCATCATCAGAATCATCCATCCGATCAATGGAAAGATCACTAAGATTCCTCGTCAAGCCACCAACATCGTCCCTTGAGGAGTCACTCAGAAGACTATCTCTTCTAAATCTATGTCTATAATGGTTAGGGGTCGAAGTATAATACGTGCGGTCTAAATCGTAAGAGGTCCGACTATGCGGATACCCACTTAAAGGTGTATAACTTCTCAAAGGGGTGATTGTGGTGCAATATTTCTTATGGGAACCCCACAAGTTTCTAAGCTTTCTCATTAATTCAACGTTCCTGCAAAGCAATTGTGTTCTTTCTGCTCTGAAATGGAAATTTGTGAGTGAATATGGTGGCACTAGATGTGTCTAAAAGAATGTATGAATATTATTGTGGATTTGCAATACTAAGACTGGAAATCATGTAAGAATTTATATAACTAATTAAAGACAATTTCTAAAGCTGAGTAATATAATGATTTCAAGTGTACCTAATGAACTAAAACTGGCTGAATTAAATGAATATCAAATAATGTTTTAACAACTATTTATTGCACACACTTATATAACCGTTACCCATTAAAAGTTATTGGAATTTTGTACTGTCTCACAACACCGAGAGATAAACATTGATAACACTGAATAAAATACTAATCAATTAATATAACAAGCTAACAAATATCACACTACATTGCACGAACGTTTACAGCAAAAAGAATTTAATATTAAACACTGGTAGTCTACAACAGAGAACGATATAATTATTTAGATAATGCTTTTATCAATTGAAGTATAACAATTTTTTGGAAACTATCTATAAATATTTAAGTTGTTATAGAAGCAACTCATTGGTATCATCAAAACAACAATAGTTAATTTCATCACTATTCTCAGCAATTTCAAGAGTATCGTAGTATAATCTTTAACAAACTGCTTTATTTTAAGACTACCAGTGCTTTTTCTATATCTATCTTAACCTAAACTACTGCTCAAACTCTACTTGTATACATCATTCGCTTTGTTCTATCAATTCCTTTACTCAGTCAATCAGAAAATGCCCATCAACAGCATTTTATGTAGCTTCCTCCTCTTTCTGTAGTTCTTCTTGTTCTTGTACAATCTCTATCTCTTTTGCTTCTTCAGTTTCTATAATAACAGGATCTGATACTACTTCTCCTTGATTTTCATTACTTTTCTGTGGTGTATCATTCTTAGCTTCCTGTAGAACCTCTGAAAGTTCAACATTATTTTGATTTGTTGACATTGGTTGTTCTGTATTCAAATCTTGCTGATTCTCTTGTACTTGGGCATTTTCCTCTACGCTATGACTGTCTTTAGCATCTACTTCCTCTGCAGCACTAGTTTTATCTTCAAGAATCTCTATAGTCTCCTTCAGCACTTGTATATCGCCGTCAGAGACCTCCATACTAAAGCTATTCTTAACGCCTCTATTATCATCAGCTTGCACTACTATTTCCTCAACGTGTTCTCCTCGCTTCTTCTTCTCTTTTTTTCTAGGCTTTGGTACCAACTTAACACTTATATCAACTTTAATAGGCTCCTTTTTCTCCCGTAAAAAGGGCTGTTGTATCATAAGCGGCAGGTTGTATATCTTCTCCCCTCTGATGTTCGTGAGATCCTGATTGGTCGTCAACGGGCCAACAACTATTGGAACGAAGTTATTCGACGAATCGGACTCTTTTGCGGAGCGGCGCTTGGAACGGCGAGTCTCTCGGTCTCGCGATCTCGAACAGTCGCGCTGTGTTCTGATTGGTTCGTCTGAACGGCCGTGACTCTGCGCACTGCCTGCCACCAATAAAAACACAGCACGACGTTAAGACAATACTTTTAAATGGGTAACGATATTTCAGCCAGCAATGTTAGGTGAAGTTATAAAGGAAAGTGATAATAATCATGCTATTAGATTGTAAATTGTTCGTACTTGTGCCTACGATTTGCGTCGTCGAGCTTGTCTGTGAGCAAACGACATTCGCCGGTGAGTTTCTCCATCAGACTGTTTTGTGAATGTATCATGGACTCCAACCCAGCCACCGTTTTAGCTGCGGAACCAAATGTTCTAGCTTTAACTCTAATACGTAGTCACTACTATGGGGAGGTCATTGTAAACAATCTGATGAATAAACTATTGAGAGTTAAGAAAGAATACAAGCCCTTTCATAGCACTATAGATGTACATGCAAGCGCAGAAGATGAAAGGGTAAAGTATGAATGTTTTGAAGGTATTGTTCCAAATCGTTTTAAGTGTGAAGAATCTTTCAAAACATCAATAGTTTACCCATTGAATGAGCCTATTTCCCAAAGATTTAGAATACTGTTTAGACCCAACTGTTTGAGAAACTAAGAGAGTGTAACGTGTACGTACCGTGCTTGTTCTCCATGGACTCGAGCATGGTTGATAGCTCTTTTTCTTTCTTTTTCTTCTCCGGTGATATCGGTGTTAAGTTCTTCATTGTTTGCTGCGAACAGATCATTTTATTGCGTCTTTTTCATCTATTTTTCTCAACACAAAACGTCATTTGACTCTTATTTTAGTAAGGACGTTAGAGAAACTCTAAGAAAATTGTTAGTAGAGAACAACATTTAACAATACCTCTTTCTCCAGGTTTGAGATTTGTTCAGACAGACGTAGATTCTCGCGACGCGAGTGAACCAGGTCAGCATCAGCTCGATCCAAGCGTTGACGAAGAGATTGGATCTAAAAGTAGAAAGAAGAAGAAACCTTATAAGTAGACAATTCTGAATAGGTGTTACGAGAGAAATTTAAAGGATAGTAATAAAATAATCAGAATGAACATCGAATAGGCCGACCACCCTTTTGAAGCAGACAATCATAGTCAAAGTTAACCATAACACAAATGTAGAATCAGAGCTAATATTGACAATTTTCTGATGTAAAAGCCAAAAGAGTGGTGAGTGGCCAACCCAGCCGTCGCCATTGCCACCACTACACGAACTAAGCAGTCGATAATGGTGCCGATTCTGTTGTTCACAAACTAAACTAAATTTAAGTTCAGTGCATCTTTTTCTTTCTATTTCTTTAAGAAAAGGACAGAAGATACATTTTAGTTTAGTCCTGTCAAATTAATCAGCCCCTGACACTAATCCATACAAGTTTTGACATGATTAAAAACTTGCCCACTAAAATTACGTCAATTTACGTCAGGCGCTGATTAATTTGACAGGACTAAACTAAAATGTATCTTCTGTCCTTTTCTTAATGAAATAGAAAGAAAAAGATGCACTGAACTTAAATTTAGTTTAGTTTGTGAACAACAGAATCGGCACCATTCGATAATAATCCTTACTTCAGAGTTGAGTCGGTTGGTCTCATGCTTGGCCTGGCGCTGGTGTCTCTCGATGGCCAGGCGAGCGCTCGCCAGCTCTTCTTCCAGAGACGCCTTCTCTGCATGAGCTTGAGCCAAGTCCGCTTGAAGAGATGCTGAAACATCAAAATAATTTTAGCTAACGCAAAATAATTGCGTTCTTTTGATGTCCAAAAACTGTTGACAAACTAGGATTTTTCGTCAAACTTTGATGCTATGATTATTAATGATGAATGCAATCAATTGATTGATCAGCATCAAGGTTTGACCTTACAAATTAAATAATGTTTATTTAGAAGCTGCAAGTAGATCTTCAAAGACACTTTTATGAGACAATTTTTGTTCAATATTTTAAAACTAGATTTCCTAGCTATCTGATGTCGGAGTAAAAATGCCGTGTGGTGGCATCTACATGAGAACCACGCATCACACTGTAGTCACACAAAATCCTACAACCCGCAAGCAGAATTTCGTCTCGTATGTTGTATATATACGACATGTTCCGACATCAATCGTCGGGCCCAGCAGACACGACACCCGTCTGGTCGGAGGATCCTCCCTTTTCTATGGAGGATGAGTAAACTTTACACCCTGTTCCTAAAACCTCTATAGCCGAAACAAACCTAAAGAAAGACGTTGACCTTGAAAGTATTGAAAGCAGCTGGTGTATATTTGTGTTGCTTGTTATACCTATTCAATTTTTTTTTCAATTCAAATTCTTTATTGCAATCCATAATGTACATATACAGGTGTTAAAATACAATTAGAAGAAACAATTATGGACCCTGTCGGGCACAGCAAAAATTATAAAAATTATAAAAAAACCTACTTGATCATTATATCAGAAGCAGTATGATTTGGGTCTTCAACACATAGGTATACGTACATGATTTGTTCTTGAGTTCCATCTTTAACTCATCGATGGCCGCGCTCTTCATGGACAACTCCCGCTTCAACTCGTTCTCTTCGCGACGTTGACGCTCCAGATCCAACTGATTAAAAATTACACTAATTAAGTAGTTTACTACCTAATATTTCGCAAAGATTTCAAATCACTAAGCTTTTCTCTTCATTTTTATCGTTTTTGTTATGTGTTCACCAAGTACCTAGATATCACTTGCTCATGAATACAAATCAAATGAGAGAATTCTCTAGTGTTCGTATTCAACGTAAGACGTCCCCATATTCTCCAGGCAGTGCCCTCTGCTTTCAGTGCAAATACCTACTCTCATTTCCCTCCAGTCACCTCAGTTATGTCCTAGGAAGATATTCATATAGTCAGCCTACTACAGTAGATCTTACCTACCTGTAACTGACTAAATCATACTCGCGTATACGTAGTTCATCGAAGTGGGCATTGTATAGTTATTCTGCCTCGCTGGACAAATTTTAACACAGCGTTCAGCAGTACGTCTAACCAAAGATATCCAATATCCAAGCAAAAAAAAACACTGATTAAAGTGATTTTATTTTGACCTAAAATAATATATGGCATTGGATAACCAAAATTTTTAGCGTAGTTTCGTTACCAGATTTTTTTTCTAGAAAGATCTAATTGCCTTTTTCTTTAAAAAAATTAACCATTGTCCTTACATTGGTGGTCTGAATGATTTCTAAAAGTGTGTCCATCTATTTTAATGGGACCTTATATATATGACATAATATAGCACAGTAAAACATATCTACTACCTGTAACTTAGCCACATTGTCATACTGTGCGGCGAGGTCATGCTGTAGCTCGTCGAAGTGGGCGTTGTACCGCTGTTCTGCCGCGCTGCGCTCATGTATGGCACGTCGAGCTCCCTCTCCCGCCAATTCACGAACTTTGTTGCGTTCCTTGGCTAAGTCATCCTGGAAATTACATTTATGTATAGGGTCTATCTACGCATATCAGTGTCTGGACCTTAGATATTGAGCCTGGGAGATCAAGAAAGTAATTCCAGGAACTTATAGTTCCTGTATCATACTATGTTTACCTTAACTCACTCGACAGCATAGGGTATAGTCTCCAAAAACGACTTCTTACCCCATTAGCTTTCCGAACTGTTTTTCTTTTATTAAACTTAAAATAAAAAAAGTTAGCTCTAGTTGGAATCTCTCAATCCCAACCCGTACATCTCTCTCATCACCACTATTAGCTACCTTACCTTCATCTGACGCACTTCTGCTTCCAAGTTGTTCCGTTCCTCCCTGAGCTGGTGTTCCACCGCATCAGACCCTCTCTTGTATCGTCCATCATCGTCGCGCTGTTCCAAGCTTAGTTTCAGCTTTGATATCTGTGCCTCCAATGAAGACTTGTCCCTGTTCAAATAAATCCCAATTTCACCTAAATTTGCAATTTTTGACTTAAATGTTGCCGTAGTGGCAGAGGATCATAAGCATAAGCTGCATTATATATAATACCTATGTTATTTAGATGTAGGTTCAGATTTAGGATATCGTATGTAATTTTATAGGATTTAGTTTAAGAATTTAGCATGTAAGACCACGCTATCGCATTGGACCGCAGATCTGTAATTGTAGGTAAGATTTGCCTAAATAAATAAAATAAACTAAGCTTAGTAAGGATATTTTTGTACTCGCAAATATTAATGGCTACTGACAGTCGATGAAAGTGACTTGAAAATTGTTTCTAATAAAAGGTCTAGAAATGGTTTCTAATACGAAAAGACCTTATATTAAGATGATCAAAACCTACCTCTGCAGATTGTCGATCTGGCGCTTGAAGCCATCGAGGCAAGTTGAGTCAACGAGCCCAGAGGCCAACTTGCGCTTGTTCTCATTGTTCTCCTCCTAAATAAACAATAATTAATAAGGTACAAACAGAAGAATATCATCAATGCTCAAAATTAATCGATTTGTATGAATACGATATAATTATGTCTACTAGATCCTCTTGGAAAGACAAATAACACCTTACCTGAATCTTCTTAAGGGCGATATTGGCCTGTGTGAGCTGAGCTTCCAACTCGGCGATTCGGGACTCGAACACAATGTTTGGACCTTCCAATCTGGTGGAGCGAGACTTGGCAGTCTTGCGGGCTTTTAGCGGGGTTGTCTGTTCATCCACAAAAGGAAAACTCTCAATACTTAAACGCCTTTACTCTAGACGGCAAACATACATGATAATATTTGTTATACCTATATTGGAGGGAATCGTTTCTACGATCAAAGGTGTCAATGGTAACGATCTACATACCGCTATGTGCCTAAGGTCATACAAAACGATTAACTATTGCTATCTTTGATGTTATCATTAACTGTTTTGTATGGACTTATAACATATTCACGTTAGCATGGATTTCCGCTGCGGTATCTGTATCATCTTTGATCAAGTTACTTTTCGTATTGATGCTTCTATCAACCATTTTACTTAACTACTTATAACCTACACATCCACACTTTACTTAGGTACGTATATTGTTGATTGAATCGTCCAGATTCTAGTTCCTGCATTGTCTTCAAATCGCGAACTATCAAAAGGATATACATTCCAATATTCCATACCTTGTTATCACTATCCAGTCCAGTACTATCGCCCAACTCGTCCAGCTCGTCACTCTCAGATCCGTTGTAAGAGTGGAACATACGCGAGATCAGCTTGTTCTTCTGCGCCTCGTGGAGGTGCTCATTCTCTGATATTACTTCTTTTACTTTGCCGAGGAGGTTGTTTAGTTCATCCTGGAGAATAGTTGTTACTCAGAAACGTATGGAAAATTGCCAGATAGAGACAGCTTCTGTAAGTAAGCTGGGATATCTTTTCAATACTCAATCATTTATTGCATTCCACAATGCATACCTAGGTGGTAACTTAAAATATACAAGTATGAGATCATTATGGAACCAGGCGGGCACAGCAAAAGTTTAAAAAAAGTAAGAGAGGTGAAGCTACACAACATACAACATTGTAAGTACAAAATACAAAAGATTGATGCAGTAGAACACTTGTAAAAACCACCTCACACTTCAGGTCCAGTTGAAAACCAGCGTCGGCACTTATTAGTTGTCTGGTATTTTTGCTGAACTGGGCCTGTTTGGCGCAGCCATGAGGCACACTTTCCTACTAATTTCTTACATCGTACCTACTATACACTTTTTATCTGCTGCTTTACATTTTTTTCATGATTTCCGAAAGACGTCCACTGCTGGATATAGGCCTCCCCCAAGCGCCGCCACTTCGACCGGTTCTGTGCTTCCCGCATCCAGCGGATTCCTGCGGCCTTCACAACGTCATCGGTCCATCTTGTGGTAGGCCTTCCAACGCTAAGTCTTCCGGTACGCGGAATCAGCCAGAACCTTTCGGCCCCATCGGCTATCTACTCACATTGCTTTTATTCTGTGCTAAATAAATGTATTTTCTTTCTTTAGAAAACTGTATTTCACATCCGCAGAGTCCAACTTTACAAAAACTTTTACACAAAAAAAAATTCGACTATTTTTCACTTTTTAGTTGTGGTACACAAAACCCCCACAAAAATTTGAATACCCATTACCTGCAATGTAAATTACAGTGACAGGAACTATTAGAATATCATCCATATATACTAGATGGGAAAAATACGTATTATTGAAGCTAACTCAAAAACCCCTCATTAGATCTTGACCAAATTTATATGGGACCACTTCTGAAGTATGCCCTACCAAATAAAAAAAGAATCATCAAAATCTATTCATAGTTGGCGGAGTAATCGCGTAACAAACATACAAAAAAAAAAAAAACATACAACCGAATTGAGAACCTCCTCCTTTTTGAAGTCGGTTGAAAACTCAAACTCAAACTCAAAGCATTTATTTCAATTAAACCATTTACAGGCACTTTTGAATTGTCAAGGGGTCGGTCAGTCAAAAATATGAAGCTAGTTGCCCATTCCAAAGCGTAGTAGGTACCTATGGAGAAGAACGGGCAAGAAACTCCACGGACACTCTTTTCAATAAAATATAAAATTGATACAAAATATTGGTTACATCATTCATTTTGAAATTATGCATGTGAGAACAATGTAATAAGACGTGCACGTTCGTAAAAGCGTCCGTAATAAAAAGAAAAAAAGAATCATTAAAAAACTTAAAATAAATTAAAATAAGCCATGGCAGCTAAGAGATGACCAGTCCCAACTGACGGCGCCCGTTCACGAACATGACGCATGGATTAGCATAATTCAGCTCAACCATTTTGAAGGGAGCTAAATGATCCAACACACGCGCCACCATCAGCGAGACATTTGAGTGAGCATGACATACTCACAGCCGCCAGGGCACATTCAAGTCAATGAAATACTACATATTACCCGGTAAATGGTAGCTCTTTAGTACATAGTACTCACACCTGTGCTATGCAATTATATAATACAAAGGAAATTGAGTTTATAATACAAAGAAAAGACACTCAGAAGAAACCAACATTGTGCACGAAGTTTAAAAAAAAATTGCTCGTGCAAATTATGCAGGGAAAGTTGCCAAGCGAACATTGCTGATTGAGATCCACCCACTGTATCACCCCATATCATCAATTCGTTTAAGTATTTGATGAGGTGTGTAATAAAGGGCAGATACTTACCGTATGTTCCGTTCTCTAAGTAACACACGTATTATACAGAATATTGATCGAATTCCATCATAATTATGCAAGTACAAACAAGCCCAAAATGCCTGCTTATCAATAGCAGGCTCTTAGCGCTAGTGTCAGTTTCTGCGTGTATTCCCGTTCGTCCCCTAGACTTCGTCCCCCGAGGGGGACGAACGGGAATTCGTTATTTATTTTCCCGATGGTCCCTCTAAATTTTTTGGGGGGACGAATGGGAATAATTTATTAATTGAAACAATGGTGCCGATTCTCTTGTACACCGGACTAAACTAACTAAACTATCACTAAAATTCCTTACTTTTGGCTATGAGAATCTTAAACGCTATTCTGTAGTAAAATGTCTCTAAATTAAAAAAAATATTTTGACACAACTAAATCGAATTTGACAATTGCGACTCCACGTGGTACATACTTTTTAGAGCCGGAGGCGCGCAGTGGGGGCAGCCTCGACGTGTTTTATATGGAATTTTTCACTTTTTGTATGGAAAATAAAAAAAAATATTACCTACGTGTTGAGTATTAGGGGTATAAGGGCTTTATAAAGGGGGTCGAAATTTTCATTATTTTTGCGATAGGACACACCATTTTCGAGATATAAGCAAAAGAAAAGAAAAAAATCCAGTACAGTACTGTTTTTGCACCCGAAGTCGAGATGTTCGTGTGAATTTTAGTTCATGACAACTAATAATATTCCACACCATTTTCGGTGGCGATTAAAAATGGTCAGAATTAGAAAATTAAAATTTTAGGTGAAAAACGTCAAATTCAGAATAGCAAAATTGTCATTTTGACTAAATTAAAATCTCAGTACAATCTTAGTGCTGTCAAACTAAAATATAGTTAAGTTGTGCCACTTTAGTCTATTTCAGAATGGGAAATCATCGTTTGACAGGAGTAAACTAAATTTTGGAGATTTTTAGTCTAGTTTAGACGCATTTGTGACAAGAGAATCGGCACCAATGATAAACTTAGGATACGTTTTATAATTCATAAAAAAATAGAGAAGAATTTTGTAAAATAATGATTAAATCTAACGAAGAAACTAATTTAAAAGTAAACTACGAAACATCGAATAAACATATTTTCTGCAAAAATCTTTTTAGTGGGACGAATGGCACTAATCGAAGAACATATTCCCATTCGTCCTCTCTTGAATTAGGATTGGGACGATCGGGAACAAATTAAATATTATTATTGTAAATTCCCGTTCGTCCCCCTCGGGGGACGAAGTCGAGGGGACGAACGGGAATACACGAGTTTCTGCAGTTTCATCTTCACACATAAAACGACATCATTCATGCCTCTACAAGCGTATTACTTTTGCCTCTAGCTTACCTCTTCCAAAAAAAAATAAAAAAAACCCGACTGCAAAAAGGCAACTGTAAAGATAAAAAAGCGGCCAAGTGCGAGTCGGACTCGCCCATGAAGGGTTCCGTAGCAGCAAGTAACATAATATAAAAGTAATTATTATTTACGTATGCACCTATTACAGATTTATTATTAGAAAATAATGGTTCAAGGTTTATGCATAAGGTTTATTCAATTAAATTCAATTCAATTTAATTATGTTTAAGTAATTAAATGTTTTTATTTATTTTTATATTTGAGTTGATTGAATGAAAGCTAAATTGCGGTTTACGATTTATGACGTATTAAAAAAAACTACTTACTAGATCTCGTTCAAACCAATTTACTGACGGTGAAAGTTTACATTCCCATGTAAACTTTCACCGTAAATTGGTAGTACATCATATATATATTTTATTGTTTTATCATTCTCTTATTTTAGAACTTCCGGGGGGGGGGGGGGGGGGGACACATTTTTCCACTTTGGAAGTGTCTCTCGCGCAAACTGTTCAGTTAAGAAAAAAATTATATCAGAAAGCTCAATATAATTTTTGAAGACCTATCCATAGATAACCCACACGTATGGGTTTGATGAAAAAAATAAATGAGTCAGTTCTAAGTATGGGGAACCCCCAAAATTTATTGTTTTTTTTCTATTTTTGTGTGAAAATCATATTGCGGTTCACAGAATACATCTACTTACCAAGTTTCAACAGTATAGTTCTTATAGTTTCGGAAAACATACGGACGGACAGACAGACAGACATGACGAATCCATAAGGGTTTCGTTTTTTGCCATTTGGCTACGGAACCCTAATAAAAACAAGCAGTATAAATTTATAGAATTTTGGTATGACACCGGGGCACGGGACAAACCAATAAACTGAAAATATGGTGTATCTTCTGTTTGTGGCCCGCCTGCGATACCAAAATTCTATAACTAGATTATTACTTATAGTTATTTATGATGCTTGTTTTTCTCTTTTCAGTTACGTGTTTTTGCAGTCGGGTTTTTTAGGTCTTTAATGACTTTTTTATTTTCCTCTTTTTATTTTTTCTCAGTTCAAATTACATTTAAGCATATTTTTTTTATATGTTTGTAACCAACTTTTAAAACCCTCCCACTATCGTTTGGGGTATCAACGAGGTATTGGAGATTTTTTCTCTTTAGAAAACATACATTTTGGCTCAAAAAGTCCTGGTTTTTTTAAAATTTTATTATTACATAGAGACGTAAACGGAACATAGAAACGGACATACATATGTACATACATACATACAGTTGAAACACATAACCCTCCTTTTTTGACTTCGCTGCAGTCGGGTAAAAAAATGAAAGCGCACTAGTCTGGACCATTAATTTAATGATAAATAATATAATATTTCATTTGTTTGCTTCTGACATCAACTTAATTTTTGTTAATTTAATTCATTGTTTTATTTATATCTGACATTAATTGATCTGATCTGACATGTAATGTTTAATGTTTTCATTATTTTTGTCAGAGAATTATTTTATTTCTTTATTAACCAATCAGTTGGCAGTAAAATGTGACTGGAGTTTTGTATTTTAATTTTATGTTTTGTATTTAATATGGGTCAATGACCTGAAATAAATGAATTTTAATTTTTTAATTGGGAGTTGAACTGAGCGTTAGCCTCACAAAAGTGACCACTCTCTAGAAAGAAACGAAGCGTATATAGCAGCCAATACCTGCTTAAGTAGCATGACAACTATAGAACAAAAAAAAACGGGTTATAAAATAACAAAACGGGTTGTTTCGGGTTTTCTCGACGGAAGAATAGACAAAATGACAGATTGTGATTGTTTAGCTGTTTTTTTTTCTATGCTTCCGTCGATAAAACCCATTTCTATTGTATTCAAGTAAAGCGTGCTGGCTGAGTACTAGTAAAGAGACAACTACTGGCCGCAAATTCGCTTTGTCTCTCTCGTACGTTTCAGTCTGTATTCACTGCACATCTGAATACGGAACGCTCAGTCTAATCTCTATGTCTATGTTCTAGACAAACCTAAAGTAAGGCCATTTTAATAGGTAACATTTGACGTCTGGCAGTTTAGTGAAAGCAAATCGTAAAATTACTCGTATCGGTCATTATTACAATAAATATGTAATCTTAATTGAAAAAAGTTAAGCAATTGTGCAGTTCTAACAAAACGAAAATAGTAGATTATGCACCGAGGGGCTAAAGTTGTGTCTTATGTCACGGGCGTCATATTGAATCTCGAGTGCAATGAAGGATTCGGGATTTAACTCCCGAGCGCAGCGAGGGAGTTAAGAGTTTAACTCAGAAGCGTAGCGAGGGAGTTAATACAAGAATCCTGAATGCAGCGAGGGATTCAAGCTAGCCCAAGGCAAAGACACCTTTAGCCCAGAGGAGGATACTCTACTTTTTACACCTACTGTGAGAAAATAATAGCCATAGTACGAAAAACAAAGTATTTATTATATAAACAAACAGTAAGAATAACATATTTATAACTAGTTAGTTATATGCACTTACATATTAGTTGAAGTTAATGGTAACATTTGAGACATTAGTCCAGTTGTGCAAAGATAAAATAAATTAACTAATGTTACAGCCAATTACTATTACGGTATTACGGCGCGGTACGGTATTTGTTATTATTAATGCCAGTTTTAATGTTATTCCATTCCTTTTAAAAAATGGTTCGTAGTTATCTAATTATTCTTACAATATTATGTCTTCGAAAACATGGCAACGATATGAAGAAGCAGTCGTTATGATGTTGTAGGAAATCGAGAACATCATCCACGCGTAGTAAGGGTATCGAGAATAGCTTTCCTCTTTCTGGCACCAAAGGGTGTTTGTTAGTACTATACTGCCAATTTAGCTGAGCATGTAAGATTCCAAATAAAAAACGCCAAATTCAAATCACATTATTGACCAGCGGGTCATAATGAAATCCAGTACAACATTATTGACCGGCTGTGCCCCCGACCACTAATGACTCACTTTATGTTAAGGTTGCTTGACATATAATTTGACATTTTCGAGCAGGTGGTGTGAAAAATATATTATTTTATGCCCGCCGATACTAGGGTACGTTGTTGAATTTTGATGAATTGTCAAATGTTAACTATTAAAATGGCCTTACTTTATGTCGCTATATTCGTTAATAGTTACGATACACTTACCCTACAGTACTGACTCTCTCGCTCCAGCTGTTCGATGTACTCCTCCTGCTTCTGTATAAAGTTGACGACGTCGGGGTTGGTACCGCCCGTCAGGTCGCCTGCAGTGGCGGCTGCGGAGGTTGGAAGGGGCGCCGCTGTTGAGATTTGTGAATGTAGGATCTTAGAAAATGTTACTTCTTGTGCATAGGTTTCCGATTGGATGGCTTGTGAGTGAAGTTAATAAAGTAACTGTAATGAACTTATTTTAGTTTTAGGCCCTTATTACAGAAACTCGCTCAAAACTAGAGCATTACTTAAAACTCGTTTAAAGTCATTTGATTGGTTGAAACTAGTTTTAAGTAATGCTTGAGTCTTGAGTGGGGTTCTGCGGGCCTTAGTAGGTAAAAATTGCATTGAGATATTTCCAAAGTACGGACGATACAGGAGAAATTCTAGGTACTAATTCCACAATAGGTATTCATTCTATTTTTGTAAATAATGCCAAAAAGAAAGATATTGTAGGTAATTGTATATCGGCTACATGGGCTATATACTTACGATAGCAACTCACTATGTAATAGGTCGTCTGTTGTGGGGTGCAGTTTTTCAAGCAATCTGCGTACAAGGTGACATGCTGCGCAGTATGCCACAGCCGTGGCTTGTACTAAACCTAGATACAGCATGTAACAAAAACCCTGTCTGATCCGAAAGGGGGCGCTTAAGTACCGCAATAACATTACCAAAGTTTTTTTTTAAACGTGAAAATAAAAAGTTATTGCTATTTGAAATTCAAATTTGTAGCACAAATTTTGCCCCAATTTCATTATGAATTAGCAAATTTTCTACACAGGTCATAAGTTATAACGCCATAAAATTCGCCATTGAAAAAAATGCGGTGTTTTTCTTTTTCTTGTTCCAGAATTGACCACGTAAATAGACTCGGGAAGGGTTTTTGTTACACGCTGTATATGTTGATACTATAACTTAACAGTGGGTGTAGTTTGTTGTGGGATGTATTTGTTCAAGCTGTCTCCATACAGGGTGGTGTTTTTAGCAGAGAGCTGCGATCGTAGCTTGTGTTCAACCATTACATAAGAACTACAATTCTCAATAACTTACCAGTGGGTGTAGTATGTTGTGGGTGTAATTTTTCAAGCTGTCTGCGTACAGGGTGGTGTTTTTAGCAGTGAGCTGCGATCTTAGCTTGTATTCAACCATTGCATAAGAACTACAATTCCCGATAACTTACCAGTGGGTGTAATATGTTGTGGGGTGTAATTGTTCAAGCTGTCGGCATATAGTGTAGTATATTTAGCAGTAAGCCGCGGCCGTGGTTTGTATTCAGCCAGGGTGTATGAGCTGGTATACTTTTTGTCCACATCGCCATCTGATTCATCCAAGTTCTTCACTGATGGTGAGCCACCATAGCTGCGTACCTACGGTTTTTATTTTGAATGAAATAATTATTTAGATAGGTACTAAAGTTTTAATTTGTTTTAATTTTGTTGATTAGGCATTTTAATAATCACTCATTTTATTTTATGTTTCTCTTATAATTTTTTTATTATTTTTTCAGAAATCTATGGAAATTAAAATCAACATCCAAGACATCCACTGCTGGATAGGTACCACACTACAAAACAACAAAAAAAAACGCCACAAGCACCGCTAAAATTATTTACTTATTATACTTATTTATTATTATTTATTTTGTCAAACCAGGCTTTCTATTATTTTAATTAAAAACAAAAGTTACCTAGTTTCTATAATTATTTTGTCAGAATACTGAGATATTAATTATTGAAACGATTAAAATAAAAGAAAGAAGGAAGATTGCATTTAATAAAAAAACACTAAAATAATGAAAATGAAAAACAACTTACACTTGGCGCGTAATTCCCCGACAAGAAGTACCTCAGCTTCGACACCGCCTCTTTGTAAGCCAACTCGGTATAATCCGGAATCCTCTTCAACCCATACTCATTCATCTTACTTGGCCGCCTGTTCAAATAATTCGTGTAATACATAATTAAAATTAAAACTAAACAACTCAACGATCAACGAAACAAAACATTTTTAAACTTCGAAATAAAAAAGTAAATAAAAATCAAATATTGAATTTGGAACTAGTGTTGCGCATTGCGCCGGGTTGCCGAGTGCGAGGATATTTGGACAGGTATCGATTACACAAAGCCGTTGCTATGGTAACGGTTGTTGTGGTAAACAAATGCCTCGCGACGAATGCAGGGCGCATGCAATCGATTTTATCATCTGTATCGAATAGATTAGATTGGTTTTGGATTCTGCATCATTGTCGTGTCATTGGTTTTTTGATAGCACGCGATGTTGAGTGCCCTGAATTAGATTTTTAGTTGAAACAACAGTAAGTGCTTGTTATTTAATAATATGCGGAATCCTTAGGCGCGGGTCAATATTGAAAAGTGCTTTTAAAAATACCTTGGAGCAGTTTTGTAAAATATTGCAACAGAATCCCTTTGCGCTTTTCAACATCGTTTCTTTGATTTTTTAGCTTTTAAACGAAGCTTATTTTAAAAATAATATAAAAACTCCTTACCTACCGGAAGTTAAACTTTAGGCTTGAAAACTTTTATTCTTTCCTCCATTTTAAAGTTGGGTAAAACTTTTAAAACAATACCACAGATGACTAGTTTCACACAAAAAGTTCTTTATAAGGTCGTTATAGTACTTGCCGAATTTTAGTGCGCTTCAGCTTCCCGTTCATCTCCTTATCAGAGCCAGCACTGGAGCCGCTCTTCACTCGGTAGCCCGTTGACTTCGGCTTCGTGCCGTAACTTGTCGAACCCATACTATCACTAACACGCCAACTATCGAAACCTATTGCAATTTATATGCAAAACAATGCGAAATTTATGCCAATAGGAAAGAGGAAAGGTATTAAAACTGATATTTTGCAATACTGGTAAACCGACACAATAAAGAACCTATAAATTCAAATTTCGAATGTGGAAGGCATCGCGGGCGCGCGCTGCCGCCAATAGACAAGGTTGTCGAAAAAGGAATGATTTTTGGAATAAGAACTTTTTGCTCCTTCCTGTGTTTCGTCCCGTTCACACGCGCGGAAATAATGGCTGTCTGTTTCGTATCGATGGAAAAGTTTTTCTTTAGGATGCATAGGCATGGAGCTGGTGTGGAAAATTGTAGCTATATCATTTTTTCTAACGAACAGCCTTATTTATAAAAATCTTGCATAACACGGATTAGCCACTGACTAGTTAGCTCTAACACGACCACACTAGTCAATCTAAAAACTAGTCAGTGTCTAGTTAGTACTGACTAGTTTGATCACTGATTAGTTAGCTCTTAATCAATGATTAACTTTTCTTTATTTATATACGCTAGTTAGTAAGTGATTAGTTTCGAAACGAAATAGTGGTGAAATTATGCGTTCTGCACAGATTATAATCAAAATAGTCGACATAAAACCAGAATTTTAAGAATAAAGTTGTCAAAACCACGATTTCTGTATCTGTCGTGACTTGGACAGAAAAGTCAATAATTTCATTGGAAAATTATATAATACATTTATTTCATTGTTTTTGCGATGGTTGCAATGAAAATAATCCAATAATTGGAATAAACAGGAAATAGTTATTTATCCAACATGTGAGGAAAGTTCGTTTTACCTATGAGTTTTGATTTCCGACTCAACCAAACGAATAGCAAATGAACTTGCTCACAAGTTGCATACAAAACTTTTCACCACTCCCAGCAAGAAAGTATTCAGTCATCATAGGTAAATAAATTAAATAGACACAAAGCAAATCAAAATAATTCTTTATATTTTAAAATATCTTTAAAACTTAACATAAAAAAATCAGGCAAGGTTAGTTTCTGAACGGGATCATTACTTTCCTCACTGTTCAAACAGTGAGGAAAAACCAACTTTCCTCACTGTTCAAGCAGTAAGGAAAAACCAACTTTCCTCACTGTTTTCGTAGAGGAAAGACACTTCTTTCGTGCGGGAGTGGTGAAATAGTTATTTATCCAATATGTGAGGAAAGTTCGTTTTTCCTATGAGTTTTGATTTTGAGTCTTGAGCGAACGAAGGATTGAAAAATAGAATCACGAGCGCAGCGAGTGATTATAAATTTCGATCCTGAGTAAGCGAAAGACTCAACAAAACGAATAGCAAATGAACTTGCTCACATGTTGCATACAAAAGTTTTCACCACTCCCAGCAAGAAAGTATTCAGTCATCATAGGTAAATAAATTAAATAGACACAAAGCAAATCAAAATAATTCTTTATGTTTTAAAATATCTTTAAAACTTAACATAAAAAAAATCTGGCAAGGTTAGTTTCTGAACGGGATCATTACTTTCCTCACTGTTCAAACAGTGAGGAAAAACCAACTTTCCTCACTGTTCAAGCAGTGAGGAAAAACCAACATTCCTCACTATTTTCGTAGAGGAAAGACACTTCTTTCGTGCGGGAGTGGTGAAAAGGTATTTATCTCTAAATGTATATCTACTTACTAATGTAAACCATTATAAACTGACCAAGTGAATAATAAAGCAATAGCCGTTAATAGCTAAGTATTTTCATGTCTTCTATGCTTCATAACACGAAGATACGATTTTAGAAATATATTTTTATGTATGTTGTATGTTTTATTACTTCCTATTGCTTTTGCACCAGGGTTTCAGTATATTTTAATAACAATTACTACCTATATGGTCTGTTTACAGGCATTTTGACTGCTGTTATAAGCCACTAGCACAGCTAGCACCTAACACAAATATTATTCAACCTCGCAAATATGACGGAGGAGAGGAGACCATGCTACGTGAAAACGATGAGGAATGCAAGTGCCATGGGAAAAGAATGTCACCCATCCGGTCTTTGGAGGAAGAATATTGGAAATCAAAAATAATGAATTTATGACAAAAATGTAGCTTTACTATGTATCAAAATAAATTGTTTTCTATAAAATGTCTCTTGTTATTAGTGTGTGACTGCCACAACGTGGCACATGGGAAAACTCATTAATAATCACTATCTCCGATGAGCTTCCTCACGAACTCTTTCTCTTCAAACCACCTGAACACGTACTGAGCCTTCTCCTGATTGAGCTTTCCCTATAAATCCTTGTATCATGTGTACTTCGAAAGAAGAATATTATCTAATAGGTAATCATCCTCGTAGCTGTTGTAAATGAGTTTTGTAGGTCTTCCACCGTCTACATCGCGCCGGTGCAGCGGTGTTTCAAAGTTATTCAATTCTTCTAGGTCTTTCTGAAATCCCGTTACAGATTGTCGAAATCTATATTTACTTAGGCGCAACTTGATATGAAGAACAAAATTACCTCGAAGCACACATTATACGCATTGATCGATCAGCTGCTTCAAATAAAACCCGCAATCTTGCCTCTTAGCAGCCTCTTATCAGTGGACCGGTGGTGTTTAATTTTGACAACTACTAATCCACATGTAGGTATTAAGAATAGATCACCTTGAGTTAATACACTGTATGATTTGTAAATGTAGCTAATTTTTGTAGTTATGTAGTTGTTTTAGTATTGTAATATGTGATATTTTCATGTTTATACTTACGTGGGTGACATGTTCAAATATGTATGAACAAACCTCCATTAATAAATAAAGATAAAAAAAACTACTAATCAATTTCTTAGCGACCTCTTACTTAGCGCTAAATAGCGTTTATGAATAAGAATTTTGCCAATCAATTACTTAGCAATTGATCAAAATTTAAGAAGCGTTCATAAATAAGACTGGAAATGCTTAGCAAGTCGAAAAATTATTTAGAAACTAAATAATAAATGCTTATATAAATCATGCTATGTTCACTAATGCATTATTATATCTTATCTACCATTAGGAGTAATGTTGATGTGGAGATACCTATCGAATTCTAAACTCATTAAACCCTTTTCTTGATGAATAATAAATCCCACCTCTATCTCCTGTACTACGCGACAGGCAGTGTCTAGCGTGCATCGAAGACGAGCTAATAACTTTTTGGAGGGAAAATACATTCGTGATCACGCGACAAAATGGCGGCTGGTGGGACCACAAATCATACCGTTTTACGTTCACTGACTCATTCGCATAATTAGATCCACGTAGTTTCCTACAATGTTTACGGAAATTATGAAAATTATTGTATTTTAATATGTTTTTAATTTCAGGTGATAGAATTTGTTACATAGGCTGAATTTAACGATGCCTTGGATTGAGGCGGTTTTTTTTTGTATGTCGTTCGTGCTTCCATGTTGCTTCTAATTTATCTACTGCTTTTAAATGTTTTGCGTTTTGCTACTTACCATATTACTCTAGGAGCAAAACCTGAATCACCATCACTTTCCTGCCCGAATCGAAATGCATAGGTAAAATATGCTCAAAAGATCGATTAGCTACTTCAGGTAACAAGTTAACAACGTAGAGCAGCGGTTTTCCGTTTTGGGGAAACTACCACATTTTTTTTTTCTATTTTAGTCTTAAACGTCACTGGCGAATTGTGGATGTACTATAGGTACACCTCTGCCTAACCCTTCGGGAATTACAGGTGTGAAATTATATTTTCCAAAAAAATAACTTTCTTTAAATGTAGGTAGTTATCTTTCTACAGTTATTCAAACTCACCTGCTGGATTGTGTCAAAGGGATCACATTTTTTATTAAGATTTCGACTTGAGTACCTAAGTAGGAAGTACCAATGTGACTTTTCGAGCTTTTTGAGATTCGAGCATTATTTTGACAACCTTCTTCGAGATATATCGAAATTGTTGTACCGGCCGAATACATGCGAGACCCCGGCCGGCAAGCTCAAATTGTTAATGAGTATTTTCCGGACGTTGGCATCAATCGCATGGACTGGCTCGGGAGAAGCCCGGACCTGAATACAATTGATCACGCTTGGGACGAGCTTGGGAGGTGTGTAAGAAATCGAAACCCCGCCCCATCTACACCTGAAACATGCGTTAGTGGAAGAATGGACCAATATTCCGCAACATCACAAAAGAAACTTAATAAACAGCATGCCCAATCGCCAGCAATGGCAGCTGCGAGAAGAGCCCGGTGAGGCAAAACAAAGTACCTATTAATTTTGTGTGGTGATAACCATTATTTTTTCAACGTAAACGTTATTGATATTTTGTTTTTTTTATGTAGGTAATTTTGACAATAATTTAATGTTTTCAACATTTGGTGTTTTTTTATTAACTGGTAAATTACTCGTATACACAATAAGTATACAGTTTCATTCATTCCGCGAGCTCTATTATTTTAAGTCATTTCAGGTTTTCGTACTGACCCGTACTCTTTGTCTGCGAGTGCTGATATCGCCAACCCGTCTTGTGTAACGTGGTGATCAATGCTCGTGTCTTCTCGGTATGAGAAGAGGCCTGTGCCCTGCAGTGGGTCAATAATAGGCTGGTATTACGATTATAAGTAGGGAGCAACCCCTAGGCTTATAGACAAATGGAATCCATTTCTAAGCTGCATCACGTTTAAACCTGCACACTTTGCACGGCCACAGTATAAACCGGTCTTGTCGACGGAAGAATAGACATTTTTTTTATCTATGGCATCTCGCAGGTATACCACTAAGGTATTTACTGCTCAACCGGATAATCCTGTGGCTGCCTTAAGCTACTACACTCAAAGCCTCCAGCCAGGAGCAAAACTATTCTAAATTAAAATTAGGCGAACGCTCGCTAAGGGCACCCCCTGTGGGGTACGAACCTCGGCTTAGGGCGTCGCTGAGGGGAGGAAAGCAAGATGGGACAGGTTGGATCAAGGATATATCATTATTATTATGAGGGGAATTTAAAGCTACGCGCTCAGCTGCGGCGCGGGCTGGCGCTTCATCCGACAAGGATAGGCAAAATTACGGATTATGATTGTTTATCTGCCATTTCTATTCGTCCGCTACGCGTGCTGATGGTATCTGCCGGTGTAAGTCTGTGCCGCACACCGAAGCACAGCTCGCGTGACCGAAATCGTTTGTCTTTTATTTTCAAGATTCTCTTACTACAGCCAGTTCTGAGCATTTTTTTATGTGGAAGTTTTAAGTTGTGCAATGTGCATGTCTCTTTGTTATGCTGTTTTAATTGCAAGCTTTTGTAATAAACACTACTTAACTAAAACAATTCGATAGGTATCGTAGGACAGTGGTTGAAACGGAGTGGTTTTCGCTGTATATTGGTAATAAATACACACAAACACATACCTACTATAGAAAAGTGTCGACGGTCAAAATGTTACCCTATTTCGATCTAGATTTCATTCGGTAAGAGTATATTATAATCTAAGTGTGCAGAGTATAAGTGGTTTAACGTGCGTTAAGGAACTTCGTTCCAATTATGTTAATAGTGTTAAAAAAATACTACTAAATACATAGGTATTTAGTAGTATTTATTTGAGCAGGCACCTAACGATTATTTAGACATCTAATGAAAATGATAACAATGGTGTCACTTGCTTAAAAAACGGTGAAGGAAAACATCGTGAGGAAACCGGCATGCCTGAGAGAATCTCGTTGATTCTCGCAGGCGTGTGAGGCCGAGCCAGAGGCCCCTGGGCACATAAAAACTCTCACCAGGTTAGTCACTAACCACATGAAAAATAAAGAATGGATGATTTAATTTATAGGAGGTAAGGGTAACACTAGGGTTGCCACCTCTTGTTTAATTTGTTTATTTGCAATTCCTTCCGGAAGCTGGGAGATTTAAATTTTCATTGCTGAATTCCGGGAGAGGTGGGATCCCTAGGTAACACCTTATAGAATTCACCTAATGTGGATGTGTATGAGGTCTATACTCAACAGTGGATGGATCAAGACTGGTAATGGTGATGATGATGTATTATTGCTGTCGGAGGGATGACTGGTTGCTACAAACAGTCAGTTGAGACTGGTCATCTCATAACTGTCAGGGCTTATTTTTAATCGTTTTTTTTTTTTTTACTTTGTTCTCACATATAGAATCAACAAGAGTAATGTACCCAGGATTTTGTAATTTCTATATTTAAAAGAGTGTCCGTCAGTTTCAGTTCAGTTTCTTGCCCGTTCTTCTCCATAGAGATCTACGTTTTGGAATGGGCAACTAGCTTCAACTTTCTGACTACCTGACTCCTTGACAATTCAAAAGTGCCAGTAAATGGTTTAATTGAAATAAATGCTTTGAGTTTGAGTTTGAAACTAATCCCTAATACTTAGTAGCTAAAGGAGGCAATCACTCTGATTAACAATCCTTTGCGTGCAGCGTGAACTTACGTGACCTAACTCCGCATATTTTGTAATTATTTAGGTACATAATCCAGTACCCTAATTACGTAATACACGATCAATCGGAATTTGAATCGTTTTGAAACTAATTGCTAATCCATTGCTTCATTAGTTCGAAAAAAAAACTGCTCAAACACGTAAATACCGCAATGAATCTAAAATTTGTCGTAATCGTTTATGAAAATGTGTTGCGTAATTAGATAGCTGGTCCAGTTGAAAACCAGCGTCAGGCACTTACCTATAGTTGTCTAGCATTTTTGCTAAACTAGGTTGGGCAGGTTCGGTGGCTCGGGGTGGGGTCGTCTTGGCGGTGTCTCTAGACATCGCCAACGCCTTCAATACCCTGCCCTGGAGTTGCATCAGGGAGGCACTCCGGTATCACCGGATGCCGACCTACCTCTGTCGTGTGGTCGAGGCCTATCTGGCAGACAGGGCCATCATCTACCCCGGTCACCAGGGAGAGTGGAACCGGCGAGAGATGTCGTGCGGTGTCCCACAGGGATCGGTCCTGGGGCCGCATCTGTGGGACATCGGATACGACTGGGTGCTGCGCGCCGACCTCCCCAATGGCGTCAGCGTCGTTTGTTACGCTGACGACACGTTGGTCCTGGCGCAGGGGAGGTCGCACCAGGCGGCGGCCAAACTAGCGGCACACGGGGTTGCGACAATCGTGGCCAGAATCCGGCAGTTGGGACTCGAGGTGGCCTTACACAAGTCTGAGGCCATGTGTTTTCATGGTCCTCGGAACGCGCCACCGTCGGGTTCCCAAATAACGGTAGGAGGGGTTCACATCGGCGTCGAGTCGACGATGAAGTACCTGGGACTCGTCCTCGACAGTCGGTGGAACTTCGTGGAGCATTTCCGACGCTTGGCTCCCAGACTGGACCGGGCCGGGGCTGCCTTGAAGCGGCTCCTGCCCAATCTAGGGGGTCCAAACGCCTCCTGCCGGAGGCTATACGCGGGGATCGTGCGGTCCATGGCCCTGTACGGGGCACCGGTGTGGGCGCGTTCGTTGAGGCGGCGGCCTGCCCGCCGGTTGAACGCGTCCCAGAGGGTCATGGCCACCCGGCTGGTCCGGGGATACCGCACGGTCTCCGGTGAGGCGGCGAGCCTCCTTGCCGGATTGCCGCCATGGGATCAAGAGGCAAAAGTCCTCGCGCATATTTGGGAGTGGCGCGGGGAGGCGAAACGCCGGGGCTTGACTCCGATGCCGCGAGAAATCGCGGCACAGCGGACAGAGCTCCGACGGGATCTCATGGCGTCATGGAGAGTGCGATTGTCGCAACCCAGTGCTGGGCACGCCACTATTGCGGCGATAAGTCCCCTCTTTGAGGAGTGGCTGGAGAGGCGCCACGGCGTCCTCACCTTCCGCCTGACGCAGGTCCTCACCGGACACGGCTGTTTCGGGAGGTACCTGTTTCGGATAAGGCGGGAGGAAACGCCCGGGTGTCATCACTGCGTGGATCGCCCGGAGGACACGGTGGAGCATACGGTGGAGGTATGCCCGGCTTGGGCAGAGCACCGCCGTGTCCTCGTGGAGGCGATCGGTGGCGGGGATCTCTCGCGTCCGGTCCTGGTCCAGGCCATGGTACGGAGCGAGAGGGCATGGGAGGCCGTCACCTCCTTCTGCGAAGCAGTAATGCTCGCGAAGGAGGAGGCGGAGCGCGTGAGGGAGAGGCAAATCTCGCGCCCTCACGCCCCTAGCCGCCGCAGGAGGAGACGCCCTGGGCGTCGGGAATCGGTTGCCGATTCCCGGCCACCGTAGGCGCGGGCTTGCGGACGGTGAGCAATGGGTAGCTCGCCGTCCGGCAAGGACCAAGCCCGGGTCGACGGCGCGTTGTGTTCCACGCGCGCCTCAAAGAGATGTCAGCGAATGAAGGGGTCCGATGAGACCATTGCCTGCCGGGGTTGCGGGAAAGTCCGAAAGGGATACCGTGGCCCCCTGGCATTGCACAGGCAACAGAAGGAACACGGGTGGGTTTTAGTCAGTAAGAGTCTGACACGCCCTAGCTCCACCCAGAGCGGGAGACGTCATTTGATGATTTCCCACCCAAAAAAAAAAAAAAAAAAAAGGTTGGGCAGGTTGCAGCCGTGAGGCACACTTTTCTGCTAATTTCTTCCATAGTACTTTACACTTCTTATTGGTTTTTTTTTTGTTTTATTCTATCTGTATTTCTATTTGTATTTTATCTTTATCTGCTGTAAAAAGTGTTTTCTTTCTTCTTCTTTAAAATAAAATGGCCTATTTCCCTATTTCCGATATACCTATACCGGAAATAAACCATTCCATTTTCCTACTAAATACCTAACTACGGGAAATTACGTAGGTATCTGGCTACTTAGGTATTATGTTTTCAAAATGTTACAAAAGAAATACTATATAATATAAGTTTTTTTTTTTTGTTTGCCCTGTCCCACGGCTGGACAAAGGCGTCCCCCAAGTCGTTCCAGGAACTCTTTTCCTGCACCACCTCGAAACAGCCCACGATTATATTATAAATAGCTACGTTCACCCGAATTACTCTCGATCCCGTGGGAATATCGGGATAAAAGATATCCTATATCCTTCTCCAGGTCATGATCTACCTATGACATACTTGAAACTGCCTTAACTAGCGTCCTCAAATGTACTTTGGTAGTTGGGAATTAAACTGTGGAGTTTATCTTCTTTTTTTTTTTAAACGTTGCCGCACTCTAGGAATTTCTCCTGTATCGTGGGTGCGTTTACAAACATTTAAACTCACATACACAAACAGCCAGACCCGGAACAACTATTTGTAGGTCACACAAATATTTGTTCCGTGCGGGAATCGAACCCGCAACACGCAGCGCAGCACTGCGCCAACCGTGCCGAAGAATGAGTATAGAATAATTTTATATACATATTACTAATTCATACTAACTAATTTATACTAATTTTTATTTACTAATATTTTTTCTTTTACACATATACTTTGGTGACGGTTACCTAAAAGAAGTTTACTAAATGTTTCTTGTCTGTTCTCATGTAAGCGGCTTTTTTGTCTTTTATGAAAATAAATGATTTTTAAACGTGCCAAATTTCAGGTGAAAGCGTAACAAACAAACATACTTTCGCATTTTATCAGTTAGGATTATATAAAATCGAAAAATATACCTACCTACTATTAGGTAGATACATAAATTAGCTGCACGTGTTTTAAATTAATCAATAAATAAATACATGGGTAATTTCATAAATGCACGATATTGTTGCACCTTACTGAATAATCATTTTTAAATTATTATTAATTGATTATGTTTGTGAAGTTAAACAGCGTCACGACCAATCAGGCTTGATTAAAGTTATCTAAACTAACGGTGCTTTACCTACCTACCGACGAAATCAGAATTTAGCATTTTTTCGCGATCTTAAATACAAGGGTGCGCTATGAAAAAATCAACGCTATATTGCGTTGATTTTTCATAGCGCAACCACAATTTGCTGACGATACTTTCTTATTTTTTAAGGTAGATAGACGTGCTACAAATTTAGACAACGTAAATAACGCCCCACTGCAGGTCCAAAATTGGTTTACCGCTAGTAATTTAGTATACTTATGAAAAAAAACACTAAGTGCATACTTTCTTTACCAAATGTCAATAGTAGTAATTGTGAGATAGTTTTGAATCAAGAAAAACTAGAATTTGTCAATAAAACTGTTTTCCTGGGGATCACGCTCGACTCAAAGCTGCAATGGGGTCCTCATTTAACGTCTCTTGCAGACAGGACGGCTAAATTAAGCAGCTTAAGCTGTCAGAAAAATCCGTCAATTTACTGATGTAGATACCGCGAGGCTAGTCTATTTCAGTTATTTTCATATTATCATGTCTTACGGTATTTTACTGTGGGGATGGGCTGCAGACATCGAGTCAATTTTTATTCTGCAAAAAAGAGCGTTAGAACGCTCTTTTCACAGTTCCCTTAGTTAGAGAGAGGGAACTGTTTAAGGATATTAACATGATGACGGTACCTTGTCAATATATCTATGAAAACATCATGTACCTACGTAAGAAAAAAATTACATCTTTTGAGTAAAAGAGGTGATAGACATAATAATAGTAGGTACAAGAAATAGGGACCTTTTAGTTCAACCAGGTTTCAGACTGGCTAAAGTGGACTCATCTTTCATGGGGTACTGTTTAAAATGTTACGGGTTTAAAATTCCTCCCCACATAGGTAGGTACTTCAACTGAATGAGACGAAATTCAAATCTTGTATAAAGTGCACACTATGCAGGCAGGCATATTATAAGTAATACATCACTGATAAAAATGCTTGGCTCATTGCTGGTTCTGCTCCACAACCACAACTAATTGATTAACATTTGAAAATACTGTTGGAGCTGCTGAAGATTATAAGACCATCTTTGTACCTACTCGTATAAACTCAATCTCCTTTGTATCATATAATTGCATAGCATACACAGTGAGTGCAAAATCAAGAATCACGGGTCGCACATGTTCACAGGCGCCGCAAACAACATCCGTTACATGTTGTACAAAACTAAATCCAATAAAGCCGCCGATCACATGAAATGACAACCTAAAACAGAACATGACTTCGACAAGGAAATCATTTTGGATGGACACGGCTGAAGATCGAGATAAGATTAAGAAGACTGCTAGTGAGATTTACAAGAAACCTGAAACGGATAGCAGCGAGAACCTTAGACGAAGACATTGGAAACAGCAAAGAGCTCAACAGCAGATATGCACCAGTGAAGCTTGACAAAAAGACCCCATCCATTGATAAATATTGCCCGTCTCTCCACTATTCCATTGCCTACTCAAGGATTCATATTCGGTACGGCTCGCAAATCCCTCCTTATCCTAAGGGCACGTCTTCCCTACCATTACCGCGCCCCCCGGTCTACTCCTTGATATGCAATGGCCTCTGTATCCCCATGAAGCATGAGGCTCCAAGGGCTAGTGCAAATCTTGGGGTTCATTCGATTTATCGAGTCTGGTTAAACCACGCTGGGATCGGTGCATTTCATTTATTCATTCATACATGAAATTCTATGAACCTCGCACACCTGCCCGCGTCGAATCGTCCGAATCTGGAAGACCGTCCCTAGCGTTCGATTCGTTCGATGCGTTCGGTACGGATAAATGAGCGTGCACCTTTAATGAGTAAAAAAAAAAAACAGAAAATATTATTGAATAATTTTATTAGTAAAAAAAATAATACTAAAACAATCTTCTCTACTTTTTGGTGTTAGTAGCTACACAACAAAACTTAATGCCTATTAAACAAAAAATAAATAATTTTAAGTAAGTAGATCGTTCAATTGCACGAAAAAAATAATTTCCTTTTTTAAATAAATATTCTTCTAGTATCGCAATGGCACTTTTTGAATAAATACAATAGCAAAATAAGCATTTCCACAGATTATATACATGTGAAGACTGTGCGTAGTCATGTTTTTGCCAAAATATTATAATTCATTGTCTATGGCACGAGATATCAAAGCTCAAGGAGGATTGATAGGAGATTATTTACAATAATTAAACAATTATCTTAATAATTATAATTCTATAATTTTAAATAATACGACGTTGATTTTTGGGAATGAAAACTTAAAAACATTAAGGATTATTGCTACATTTCTAGTTCATTTTTGTATGACCCACTTATATAAAATTCAGCGTCGTATTATATTCAACCTAAGTTCCTAACTTATTACTAGATTTAAGTTGACGGATTTCAAAACTTGGGAGTACAAAATACAGTCGAATTAAGAACCGCCTCCGTTTTCTGAAGTCGGTTAAAAAACAGACGGAATCATCGTACAAGTCTTTCATGTCAGTTTTGTGACACCTTGAAATATCTAGTCAGTTATACCTTTTAAAATTATTTTATTATTAAAAATGAGATACAATTCAGAAAGTAACATTACAGGTAAATATTAAATTCCATTACAATATTATTATTATTCACAAATTAATCGTGTTAAATTATTTCAATTTTGAGATGTCACATTTCAAAGACAATAAATTGAACTAGCCAATCAGAGCTAGCTAGCTAACTAGCAAACGTCGACGTGGCCACTGATTGGCTGATTTAGACGAAGTATAAATGCAAAAATATCACTCGTTTAAGTAAGCTCATTGGAATTTATTAACAACCTGTTTCACCCAACTGCCTTTAGCATCCTCTACAACCTCGGTTTTAATTTCAGAATTATTTCTACTGGGAATGTTTTTATCAGTACTGGGGGTGGGTACAGCTTCCTCTTTCACACTTATTTCACTGATGCTTCTCTCAAAATTCGCTACTTTTGTCGAAATGGACTTTGGTTTGGTTGCCTGTAAAGGTTTCTTTGCGCTTTGACTCGGTTTTACTTGAGTTTTCGACATTTGTTCGATCTCCATTCGTCTTTCTAAGACAGATTTCGATGTTTTCGGTTGTTCTAGTAGAGATTTTTTCACGTCGTGTGTCGCTTTGAGCTTTCTGGTCGCAGAATCGAGGCTGGCTCTTTCGAAGCTTAGCCTTTTTATTTGTATGTTACCTTGAGGGGCTGACTTGTCGTCTGTATTGTCTACTTCATCTTTCATAGTCTTTTCTTCAACTTTTTTCGGAATATCATTTTTAGTCATTTTATCCTCACTAACTTTAGGTTTGACACTTGGAGGAGTAGATTCCGATCTTATGATTGCTGATTTGTAGTTGACATTTCTTTTAATAGTTTTCATATTAACGGATTCTGAAGATGATGATTGTTCAGAACTCCTGGACAACGTTTTTGGGACATTTTTATTCTGAATGTTCGATGTAGATGGTATTTGAGCTACTTTCGGTTTCACGGGAACAGGTGGGGCTACTTTTGGCTTCACAACCTTTTCAAATTTTCGGTTCACATGCTCAATGTGTGCTGTTTTGTTAGTAGTCACTACAACGCGAGTATGTGTGTTGCATTTTTCGTTCATTGTTGTAGAGATTGTTGTTTTTTGGGACTTGAATGAATTATTACGTTTGATACTCTCTACTTTTGTTACAGTCTTGTTTGTTACCTTATCTTTACCTACAGCTTCTATTTTCGTTTCTTCTACATCTTCCTGATCAGAATACACAGCTGAATCTCTAAACACATCTTCATCCGTCACTTGCTCAATCTTTTCGAAAGATTTTTCGTAGTAACTTTCATCAGAATGCATCTGTACAGAATCTAGCGTCTCTTCTTTAGTTTCTAGAATTTTTTGATTAGCATTAACTTTATTTTGCGTTTCTTGGTACGCTCCTTCGCTCGATGACGTAACGAATGAAGAATTAGAAAATAAACTATCAGGTCTCACGGCATTTTTATTAATAAGTACATTGACCTTCTTTAGTGGAGACTTATCGCTAACTAGAGTCGTAGGGTCTACGTAATCGGACTGAGCTATTCTAGCCCCTAAGTGTTTGCTACCCTGCATGTAAATAGGCAGCTTGTTCAAGCTTTGGTAGGAACTATTGTTGGATTTCGAAGGCGAGCCTATAGAACTGGTGATGCTAGTTACCATGCTGACAGTTTTCTCGTAACTTGGGCGATGTGATTCTGGTTTTTGGGTGATGTTATCACAGCTTAGTGATAAACCATCTAGATTATTCTTCTCATTTTGACTTTCAGAGATTGTGCTGTGTTCACATACGCTCTTACTAAGTAAGTCATTGTTTAGCGCGTACACTATAGTTGAAGTAGTGGGGCTGGCATCAGTAGATGTGATCACAACTTTAATATCACTCTTAACCAAATTATTTTGAATGTCTTCTGTATGTAAAACTTTACTTACGGTTTCTGGTTTATTTTGATTGTCATCAGTATGTTCATCCCCAATTATGCTCCTGAATCTTTGCAAAAGATTCTTGGAGTAACTTCTTGGGTTCAAGTTAGGTCTTTTCTCACTTGTTGGACTTTTGGGATCTGATTTTGCGCTATCTGGACTACTTTGATCATTGGCATTGATTTCTGTGTCTTCATTATTTTTGTTCGGCGTTTTATTCTTAAATCGACTTAGCACGTTTTTGAGTGACAGCATGTTAGAAGTTGGTTTATAGATTTTATGTTCTGGGTGAATAACTTCTATATCATTGGACTTAGTACTATCATTTTGGTCTAAAGGCAACACTTCGCAGGACGATGTGGTAGATACGTTCAAGTTAGGATGAGAAACAGTTAGCAGATTCTCATTTTTATTCTTATCCAGATTTATATCCTGGAATTTACTTTTGTAACACCTATCGATTTCTTCCTCTAGTTCTAAGGTTGATTGGCTGATGTTTTGTACGAAATCAGTCTCACTAGTCTTAGAATTATTGAATTTAAGCATGTCTCCTTCACTCATATCATCGTAGTTTATATCACTTTGATCGGAAGCTATTGTGAACGGTCTATCAGTACTCATAACTTTACCGTCTCTATTCAAATACGTTTTGCTATTACTGTTAGGCTTACATTTAAACGTAACTAGATTAGTTTCTTCTTGATTACTTGTTACGACTTGAAAACTTCTAGGTAACGAACCAGATTTTCGATCCCTAGATACATTAAAATGTTCTTTCTGCCTACTCAGCCATATTTCAGGTGTGTTGGGACTTTGCTGGTCTGCACTCATTGGTAAGTAATCTCCGGGTAAATCACTAGGTGCCTCTTTTCTTCGCCTACAAACTTCTATTAAAGAGTCGTATACATTTTCAGTGATGATAGGACCCTTGCTTTCCATAGTAACATAATAGTCTGAATTTCTGTCGACTTTTTCGGGTGATCTTACTGGGACATCGTATATGCCTTCAGGGTTCTGCAACTTATTTAGTTTATCAAACGATAAGTATACGTAGTCAGAATCGGGACCAATGTGATGAGAAACTTCAGTAATATCGTCGGTTTTGGGTGGTGTCGGCACCCTTTTAGGTCTACCAACATGTGGATTATGTTGTATAACTTTACTTTTTGTATTTAAAGAATGTAAACTTTCATCAACTCTATTATCTACTACTCGTAAAGTTTCATAAATGTGATCTTCGTCTATTTCTTCAGTCAATTCAGTTCTAGAACTCGTTGTAGTAGCATCCTCTTCTTCGTCGTAATTTTTATCTGCATCTAAGTTTTCTGAAGTCTGTCGTCCGAACTTGGGTTTTAATTTAAGAGATTCTAGATTTTTTGCGATTAAAACTTGTTCGGGATTTGAATGAGACTTCATCAGTCTCTGATGTCGTCTTTGAGCAGTATTTCTTAGCTGTTGCTTTTTTATTAACTTTTGAAACTCTCTGTTTTGCATAAGTAACTGTGAAATTATTTGTTCTAAGGGTTGTTCTACTTCTTCACAGCTTTCTAACACCTCTTCTTTTTTTTCTATTTCACCTGGTTTATCTTCAGCTTCTGAGCCTTCATTTATCACTTTTTGCTTATTTAAGTACTTTACTTTCTCTAACTCATTCTTTTTGAAAGAATCTGTTTTCTCTATTAGTTTTTTATATGTTTCTTCGTCAATGTCTTCGTCTTTGCTTATAGTTTCAGGTACGGGAGTTGGTGTGTCCTTAGATTTATCAACATTTAGACTGTCATTCGATTCGGATATATGCAAAATGTTTTCTGTAGACACATCGGTGGAAAAATCAGCGTAGAACTTCGCAGTTGTGTCAGATCCCAGCCGTAATCCTTTAGCTCTATTCTTCTTTAATTTAGAAATCTTCTTTGGTATGTTTTTAGTGTTGTACATTCTAATTTCTACGGCCGGTTTAACTGGACCAACTCGTTTTCTACTATCTAGCTCCGGGTCAGATATGATGGTTCCATCACTTGCTCTAACTTTCTTTGTAATTTTGTTTGAGCCACAGTTTTTGCATTCAAATTCTATCTTTTCATTGCCTCTTACTTCTTTTTCGTTGTCGCTATCCTGAGATTTTTTACTTATTATTCCGATCATATTTTGTTGTAGACCTGGTTCAGACTTTCGTCTCCAAGTTCCTATTTTAGATAATTTAGATCTCTGTGGGTCATCTTTTGATTTAGACCGTGTCAGAGTATCAGTTTTAGGTTTCTCAGTATCATTACATCTAGATCTTCTAGAATGGATTGTACTAGTAGAATCAGTGACAATATTTTCTTTGATTTTCGCGCATTTTAGACAAGTTTTTGGGATTTTCCTTACGTTAGTCAAAGAATTATTAGTGTCACTTAGATCTTCTTTGCTTTTACTAGTGTCAGTGTATCCTATAATGTTATCAGAAGAGTGATATCCTCGCGTTTTAGTCAAAGAACTACTGAACTCTTTACTAAAACTCTCTTGCGATGATTTAAAGTCCGAACATTTGCACGCAGATAGCTTTCTTTCTAAGTGTTCGGCACTACCAGAATCGATGTAATGCAGGGATCTATCACACTCTGGACACTTTTCTCCTAGTTCAGTATCAGCATGTCTACAGCTACACTTGGCTTCTCTTTTAGATTTAGCGAGTTCTGTTTCGCAGTCAGAACATAAGTCAACGTAACAGTTTTCACAAGTATAATCTATACCTTTTTCAGCAGATACTAGGGTACAGTCACACTCTTGATTTTCTGCTCTAGAACTAGGGATAGTATATTTTCTGTTGCCTTTCTTGAGTCTTCCTCTGGTGCCATTTTCGAAAGATTTTCTTCTTTCTCTTTCTAGTTTTCGTTTTTCAAGGTACTCTGGGGCTGACAGTTGCTTTCTCATTGACGCTTGTGTTATTAGATTGTGGGATTTCTCTGCCAGCATGTCATCTGTAAAACAGAAAAGAATAATGTTAATTATAAAAGTTGAAATCCACTACATTTTAGTAAATTAAATGTTTGTAGGTATGTGATGCTCACCATCAGTTTTGTTTTGTCCTAGTTCCATGACTAGCTGCCTCGCATGTGATGGGATTACTGCGTTGTAGTTCTCTAAGATCACCTGGAATTAAAAAAAACATGGTTAGAAATAGAATATTATTTAGCTTCAGTTGTACGGATCTTTTCGCGCCAATACATATTATTATTGATGACAAATGTAGAACCTACTGGCGCGTATTTTTGCATACAAAACCGAAAACATAAAAGTAGATTCCACACCTTTTTTCTTAGTTATAAAGCAAAGAGCCAGGATTATTTGTAGCTGATTTAAGTAAAGTTTACATACCCTCTTTAGCAGTAAGGTCCATTCTCGCTTATGTCGTGGCGACCTCGCTTGCAGCGTGAGCTGCGCTCGTGGCGCGTCCCACGGGATCACGTGGAACGACAGCGGAGCACCCGCGATAGACTCCACTAGCATCATGTTGTTACACTGAAAGGAGTAAAGAAAGAAAATAATTTGGGTGCAGAAGAGCAGCAATCAGGAAGAAGCAAGCAGGAACCGATGCTACAGACAAAGCCTTGAAACTTATATCACAACTATTTTTTAAGTTAGGAGCTAAAAATAAAAGAGTCATGAGTGCCTGTCTCAGGGTCGGACAAGTGTTAGTAGGTTTAGTCAGTAGGAAATTCTCAATAGCAGCCCGTAGTCTGTATTTGTGTCCGTTTAATTTCAATAGAAACTGTCTGTTTTGCATCATTTATGAAAACGTCCTCCCATCCTATCTCTCCCCTGTTCGTGACACTTATAACATACCAGCTAACAACTGGCAAAGGTGGTGCTAATAATAGTAATAGTACTGACCATGATATGCGACTTGTAGGCCAGTATGCCATCTTCCCTGTTCTTGGTGACGAGCAGCATCTTGTCGAAGAGGAAGGCGTGACGCATCGCCTTCGCGCCGAATACTCTGCAATACAACACCATAAATAAATTTTAGTTATTTGAGGTAAACAATCTAAAGAACAAAATGATTCTAGAGTTGCACACCAATAAATAGTCTATTCAGGAAGTCTTAGACACGACACATTTTCTAATGAAAGAGCTTTTTCTTATTTTCGTTCACACGGTACGGGCACAACATAGATATGTTGCATATACTGTTTTGGCCCAGTAGGTGGCTGCATTTATTGCGATAACAGTGGCGGCGAAAGAACAAAATTTTCAATATTCTTTTGATCACTAATTTCAATAAAATTATACAATACAATTTACTACTTTCACTCGACTGTAAGCATAAAACAAGAGAGACTTACCTAAATGTCCCTTCGGCACACAACTCTCCGTATGTGGTCAAATCAGGCCCATTCCAGCCATATAGCAGCGATTGGATTTCCTAGAAAAGAAATCAATATTTTTACCTCCTACATAGACATTTATAAAAATAAATAAAATTTCTATACAAATAAAATATAAATGTCTGTTTGTAATTCCAAATAACAATTTTTTACTAAATGCATATGAAAGTATACTCGTAACTTATAACTAATAGAAAAAAAAAAATGTAAAAAAAATTTTTTCATCCCACCATCTCGGAAAGAGTATTTTTAATCTTCAGTATCTGAGTGGAAAAGCCGTTTTTATTCTCTAGAGGATAAAGTAAATTGAATTTAGAACATCGTGTGCACTAAGTTTGTGAATTAAAAAAAACATTAAACCTATTTACTGCTACCTCTATGGTGCCGAATATATCATACAACTTTTTTTTAATTTGTTAAAAACTCAGACTCGGAACCTTCTTGGTGTTCTTTTTTCAATTTGCTTTGTACGCGGTTCTTTACGCGGCATTTTTTCACGTCATTGTTAAACCTTAGGTATATTAAAAACAAGAAACTTGAAAACAAGTGAAAAAACTAAAATGAGTGATTCTAGCGACGAGGAAGTTTGCTTGACGCCAACAGAATTGACTGAAACTGTTAATAATGCGCAAATGAGCTTTCTCCCTCAACAATCACGCGAGAAGTATTTAAAACAGTACGATATGTTCAACACGTGGCGACTAGCAAAAGGAGCCAAAACTTTCTCAGAAAACGTTTTGCTGGCATATTTTATAGAATTATCCGAGAACAAGAAAGCAAGCACTCTATGGAGTACGTATTCGATGCTAAAAGCAACAATAAAGATGAAAAAAGACAAACATATCGATACCTATCCTAAATTAGTGGCATTTTTAAAAAGAGCCTCATCAGGTCATCAACCAAAAAAATCGAAGGTTTTCACAGTATCTGATATTGAAAAGTTTCTTAACGAAGCACCCGATTCCGTATATTTGGCGGCAAAAGTAAGTCAGTTGCACATTCAGTATCTACTTAAGTATATTAATCTCAATTAAATAGTATACTTAGTAGATGTTGATAGGCATAATTATGCGTTCATATCAATTTTATTCATTTATCTACTACAATACTCTTTACGTTACAGGTTGTTCTTATTATTGGAATAAACGGAGCATGTCGAACTAATGAACTAACACAACTTAATGTCAAAAACATTGAGAAACATTCAGATGACTTACTATTAATTAATTTACCTAATACAAAGACAAAAAGAGACCGCAACTTCGTCATTCGCAAGGAATACGTAACGATTGTTGAGAAATATCAAGCCTTACGCCCGCCTAACACTCCAATCAATCGATTTTTTCTACAGTATCGCAATGGAAAGTGTGTTAGACAGCCTATGGGTACTAATAAAATTGGCAGTATCCCACGAGAAATAGCAACATTTCTTGAACTTCCAGAACCCCTGTTGTACACGGGTCATTGTTTCCGACGAACTTCAGCCACACTTTTGGCTGATTCCGGAGCTGATCTGCTGTCCCTTAAGCGCCACGGAGGCTGGAAGTCCAATGCAGTTGTAGAGGGATACATAGAGGATTCCATCCAAAATAAGTCTAAAATATGTGAAGGCATCGTAGGAGCCATTACACTGAAAGAGCCTCAATCGGATCCTTGTACTGGCCCTTCTACATCAAAAATAAGCCGTTATGAAACACCTAACCATCTCCCTCTCTCTCCAACATTCACGCCAAGGGAATCCGATGAATCGGTACAACTATTAAGTATGACAGATAGTTTACCGAAAAACAGTACACAAGTGACTAACACCAATATTACAGTACCAAACAAAAATATTACACTCAATTTAAATAACTGTAGCAACGTTACTTTAAAATTTTCTTAATTATACCTTAGTATTATTTTGTTATAATTTAAAGATTATTCTGTAATACTTACCTGTCATAATGTAGTAATTAATACCTAAACTGAAATAAAAGTGTACCTATCTTGTGATTGTAAACGTTTTTTTTTTTGCATTTAGTCATTTCCTCGCTGAGGTGGAATGAAAAGTTACGTGTTGCACTCGAGTGCAAAGATTTTTCACCTCGTGCTCTTTTGATTCCCTCGCTAACGCTCAGGATTCTAATTTTGAATCACTCGCTGCGCTCGTGATTCAATTTTAGAATCCTTCGCTTGCTCGGTCATCAAAATTGAACACGCGGTTAAAAAGCAACTTTGCACTCTTGTATAACAAATAACTATTGTCTGTCTCTTTTGTTCCGACTAATCTCCGAAGCGGTTAAACCGATTTTGACGGGATTTTCTTTCAACTTAGGCTACTTTTATTTTAGAAAAATCGACGCGGGCGAAGCCGCGGGCTGAAGCTAGTACATACATAAATTCTGTTACGTTCCTGAACAAGGTTTCTGAAAACATGATTAGCGTCAAAAAAAAAAAAGAGAAAGTTAGAACAGAAGTAGTGAATTCAAATTATTGAGGCCGGTAAATGGCCACCCGAATTGAAATAACAAAAGGTTTATTATCTCACCTGAACTCTGACGGCATGTTCGTGTCGTCGCTTCATGTCGTCTATATGTTGCGCGATACCGGTCATCTTCAGTAACGCGTACTCTGTCTCCCGAGACGCGCATTGTTTTACTACGTTCTGTAAATAACATTTATTGCAATATAAATGAATATCTGTTGTCTTTCAAAGAATAAGGAGAATAAACTCCAACTTACAATAAAGAGAATGGCACTATCGTTATTCATAATCAAATTATTCAAATATCTTACTGCTGCTGAAAATTACAACGTCAAAAATCATGAATTTGCGTCAAAAATGTAATAGGACTCTTAATATAAGGACAGGACCGAGTATTGACTCTTGAGGCACACCATCTTTAAGAACATGTAGCATAATTCGGCTAGATTAAGCTCTATTAACTTTGAATCGTACGCGGACATTCAAGGACAGTGCTTTTACTACAATTGACCAAAAAGGTAATTTACAATTAAGGCTTACAAGTAGTGAATGACAGTAAACTAAAATCCCAATACAATTTCGTCTTCAATCGACGTAGAAGTCCTTATATTAATTTGTTAACTGAACGAACAAAAGGTCGTGACACCAAATGGGGCATTGCTGCGTGTTTCCAAATCCTACTTCATTCTGTTTATGGCAAACTTATTCCTAGTATGAGTATATTTAGGTAAGTTGAAGATGTTATCGGATTTCAGTGGGTATTGTGGATTTAATATTGCCATAGCTTTTGCTATCATCAAGCAATCTGAAGATTTAATCATTGTATAGTCAACGATTAAATTCTCAATTGCGCATTAAAATCTGTGAGTATTAAATTAAATATTATTGACCTAATGCACCAGCCTTAGATGAAAACCGTAATTAAGATGAGGACATATATTTATGAGTGTCCGAATAACACACAAATATGTCTGTCTGCTAATTGACTAAAAATGCCAAAATTATAAATTCCCTTCTTAAATGGTTGCAATGTAGACCTTGAGCATGGCTGGACACTGTCGATCTTAGGTTTTAGGGTTAGGTATGCTTTTCAACAAAAAATACTAATAGGCCATTGAGTAAGGCCTAGATAATATTATTGTGTGATATCTTGGACGGTTTTAGATAGAGCAACTTGGCGAGAAAAGACAACACAGATACATTTTGGAAATTATTCAGTGAGATAAGAATAAAACCCAAATTAATTGGGTAAGAAAAGAAGAAGTTCAAAACCAACCTGCAACAACAGATGATACTTCAGAATCCGCTGCACCGGCTTTAGTAAATAAGAAGCGACCGGCAACAGATGGCCCAAAGCTATCTGTCTCTCTCTAAATTCCCGAGCACTGAGAGGCTCCGAGGCTAGAGCCGCGAGTCGTTCCATGGTCCTCGGGTAGCCAGTGCAGTATGATGTGTACACGGAGAAGCCGGTAGTGTTGTTGACAAAACAGCGGGCGATGCATGTCGCGTCTAATTTGCAGGTGTTGAGCTCGGCGCAGAGGGATCTGGAAAAATAGAGAAAGTTGATGTTAGTAATTTCTAGTCAATTGGCACAGAAACAGATGAAGAAGAGTCGTACGGAAAAAAAAATCTCCCAATTCGATTCAGTCGATAAAGAATGTATGGTACATCGCTGCCTAACCCTTCGGCGATTATAGGCGTGATGTTATGTTATATGGAGGTATAATAGGTTCATCTTAAAAGTTATCATTTGGACCTTAGTGTACGCGTACATGTTTGTACCAAAACGTATTGCTAGTATTTTAATAGATATATGTATAATCTCTGGTCTCTGGATAAATATTTTAAAATCCATTTAGCTCTCAAATAAAAAAAGTTTGTTGTCTGAATCTTCTGCAAATGACTCACTCTAAATCTCATACCTGACTATAAATTATCACATTCCATATACAGACTCAGAATTCAACCGACCACCTACACAAAAACTTCTCTAAGCAGAAATACAGCAAAAAAAAAACAAAATTAACACCACAATCCTAAGGTAAAGGCACCAGCAATCAGGAATCTTGCGAGGTCATGTAACCTGAGCGACCCTATCAGGGCTCGGCATTGTTTTTACATTCGCAGCCCGACCGGCACAAACGTGCTATAACAAAAGGTACCTAAGTTTATGCTTTTGCTGCTTTTATTAACTTCTGTGTTGTAAAAGGCTTTTTGTTGAATATTTTGTGTGGAATGTTTTAGTTTGCATAGTGCTTTATGGAGTTGAGAGTACAAGTATGATTAAATATCCTTCCATCTAGAACCTAGACACCACCAAATAAGGGATTTAGTACCTACCTAACGTTAGCAGGACAACAACAGAAAGAGTTATGTTATTTAATTATTAAAAAAATAAAGAAACCATTTTTTTCAGTCAGTAACTAAAAAGGAAGCATGTCTATGACAAAAAAAATAACATTAATTCATAGTAAAGACAATACTACAAAAATTATACAGATTAATAAAAACTGACGTATTGGAACAGAAATTTTTCATTCAAATCAAATCAAAACATATTTATTTGCTAGAATATGGTACAATAGATATTACAGTCATTTTGGCTTCAGCATATCCTGCCATGATATGGCGTGCAAATACATTTTCATGTCAATTATAGTCATTATGATTATGATATGATTATTAAAAAATTACATTCGGTATTTTCTTTTCCTAAAAAAGTCTAAAGACTAACTATAAACAACATTCTTACATAAAACTAATAATTTTCTACATCATAACAACTAATGAATACAAGCTACTTTACTTCAATAACAGTAGTAACACAGATATCGTATGAAACAAACCGTGAAACAGTATCTTACATCTGCGGTCGACGTCTGAAGCTAACGATATCTACGAGTTTATCTGCAGACATTCATACAATTATTATTGTATGCGGAGATATAAATTAATTGTTATTGCTGTTCAGTAGTAAGTACTTCTATCTTGTCGACTTATATTTAGATATATCAATAGTACCTAATAATAATTTTATTTATTTTCTCTCACAATAGTTTTGTAGCACCTAACAGTTTTGAACTATATAAATTCACATAGTTTAAAAAGCCTGTGTTACAGATCAATGCGATAGTCTTGCATTGGTGGAAGCAAAGAAAACATAATATACTACAAATAAGACTTTAAATAATACCCTAAAAGTTATGAATATCGATTTAGTTTCAAAACTCCACCTAAAAGCGCCTACTCTTTATCGCTTTCTAGTGTTTGGGGAAAAAAGAAAGGGCATTACAAACTTTCTACGAACCTGTAGGTAATTATTTATGACATTCTAAATCAATTTGATTGATTAAGAATAGTAGCACACTTTTGCTACAGGCAATTTCGCCATCAATTTCATTTCTTTGGATAGGTGACAGTCGTTAACACAAGGCTAGACTTAGGCCCAGCTTTCATGCAGATGTCGATCACAGACGACAATCGGTCATAAAATTATCTAGCTTTGGAAACACCGCCAGTTGTGTTGAGAATAGAAGCTGATTAGAATATACTTGAGTGAGATTAGGTAGAAGATAGTGAAAAATATATTTTTTCAGTGAAAATCACGATATCTATAGATACTAATCTGTTTTATGTGGATGATGTACCTATTCATTGCTGATTTTGCGATCGTCACGTCATATTCACATGCACGGCATTGCCTTCGTATTTTTTTGTTCAACAGTGGTCATCTACGCAGACTGGTATTATGTAGGTACTTAGGGACTATGTAGGTCAGCAGTGATATAAACTAGATAGTTGTTCTTGTGTAGGTGTTAAACTTTACGGAAAAAGATATTAGTTTGAATGTTAATTTATGTTTTCAACGCCTACGGACGTTATACTTTCTAATATTTGAACGAATCGGTATATCATTCATTGACACTGGTGAAGTTTAAAGTTGGTACAGCTCAAATTGTTGAGCTAGTAAATCACTACCGGAAAATGGTTAGCGCTCAAAGTAAATATACCAAGGGATTGATGGAACACCCTGGGACACTTTATCACTACAAAACTAGAACTCTTTTTAGAACTCTCTACAACGACGGCAACAGCTTTAAAACCAATATTAATGTTAGTTTTACAAAACAAAAAACATGGTAAATATACCGTTTTAAATAACTTTAGTGGTACATTAATTGTTGTAAAAAGTTTGTGCTCGCGAGGTCTACTGTTCGCAGAACTACTAGTTTTTTTTTTGTCATCATCAATTCCGACATGACATAATAATAAATTATAAAGTAATCTATCTTTGTTATCCGTCAATCAAAGTATGTTAAATGGCACTTGTAAAGTGATATCACACACAATAATTGGGACACTTCCGAAATATGATAAGATAATTTATTACAATGACAACTTCTGTATCTTAAACAAATTAAAAAGTTCAGATATCTTCCAATGTTTTTATTTAACCATTCAAAACACTTAAAGATCCTGTAAAATTAACCATAACCCAGACAATTATCATAATCTGAAGAATCTGAATTTATCTTGAAGGTAATATATATATATATAAGGTAATATGACCACCAACCATAAAACAGTGACGGCTTAAGTCATCTAAAGGTGCAGTTACATCATACGGAGAGGAATCCGGGTCGGGTATGCATTCACAGCTAATTGGCGTTCGACACCTTGTGGAAACACACGAGACAGGTGGTTGGTGCTGGCGCGACGCGGGTGAGAGATCAGTATTTTTTGTTTACCTAATTAGTTGCCTTGTTTGAAGGTACGTTTGAAGTTTTGGTCCATGTTTATAGGCAAGCATTGTTTTCTTTGAATAATGCATCTACACAACTGAAACTGAAATTACATCATTTATTTTAGAAAAATTGGACAGCGAGTATGTTAACAAATGTTATTTTAATATTTGTATTTTGCATCTACACACATTAATTAGAAAGACAAAACTGCCGACTCTCAACTATTTCATAGTTTATTTTAGAAAAAAGCTTGACTAAATATGGTGTTTAACTAAAAATATTTTGTTTTTATCCTCGGCGGCTTACACTTAAGTTAGAACAAGCATTATTGCTAGTTTGCTACTAGCATTAGATCATCTAAGCATGTGTTGTGTACAGCTGCAGCTTTAGTATGTAACTAGGTCACCAACGGGCCCGCCCGGGCCATGCCTGTTCGAATGTTTCCACCCCATTTTATACGTTATTAGAGTTTCACCGTGAGCTTCATAATCATAATGTGCCATAACGAACGTTTCTGGCACTACATTCATTAGTAGTTACTTATATTTTATACCTTTTAATGATAAGAACGACTGCCTCATTTGTCTAGTGATCGCAAGCATTCTTGAGCTCCTAGTTTCGCGTTTCGATACCCAAGTCGGCGAAAATGTTATTGAGTTTATCATCAGGAATTACTAATAAGTATTCCGGAGATTGGGTTGGTGCCTGGTGGCTAAAGTCTATACCCCTAATTCATGGGATCCAAACACGACTAACAAACGCGTGTGTGCTGTTATATCTAACTACTTTTTCGCGGCATACAGTCGTAAAACCAATCTGCTTAGCCTTTTCCCAACTACGTTGGGGTCGGCTTCCAGTCTAAACGGATGCAGCTGAATACCAGTATTTTACATGGAGCAACTGCCTATCTGACCTCCACAACCCAGTAACTGGAAATACGATACCCCTTGGTAAGACTGGTTGTCAGACTTTCGGGCTTTTGTCGACCCGTAACGACTGGTAAAAATCCACGAATGACAGCCGAGACCAACGGGATTAACGTGCGTTCCAAGGCACGGAGGAGTCTCGGTATTTAAAGATGGTCATCCATCCACGGACCAACCGCGGCAAGCGTAACTTAACCTGATGGATCAACCTGAGCGGCTGTTATTCAGTAGTATTCTTAATTACAAGATAATGACTAAGTACGTTTTCAGATAATTATATGGTATTGTCTTTAGCTTGTCATGTCCCTAATTGGCATTTAGCCACTGCGAATCTACTGTTATTGGAGAAGCGTAGTATTAAAAAGCTGTTTAATGTTGATAGGATTAGTTGAAAAATAGGGGTCAAGCTTATTAATGGAATAAGATGATGAATTGTAGTGACCATTAATTGATTCATAATTCTCTTGCCCTTACCCCAGTTTATTTGCAGTCGGCGCAACATGTCCCTTTCTTCCACACTTCTCTATCAGTCGTCATCTCGGTAGTCACCCCCTTTCTAGCCATATCATCTTTCACACAGTCCATCCATCGTGTCTTTGGTCTTCCCCTACTCTTATAGCCATCGACATTCATTCTCAAAACTTTCCTCACGACAGTTTCCTCATTCCTCCGCATCACATGTCAACCACCATGACAACCGATTTCCGCACCACTTTTAAGTCACCGGTACCACTTTCAAATACTAATGTGCAATTTAAATAAATCCGTTTGATACCCTCGTTGGTTCGTTTTATTTTCTTTGTGAAAACCCCTTTATAATATCCTTATAGTAATCAGCTCTCTGCTTTAATTATCAAACTGGGCCAGTAGAAAATATCCTCAATGTAGGAACTAATCAACGATATTACTGACATTAACGGATGACCACAGATTATGTGGCGATACAGATTCCTCTCATCCATTAAACAGTTAACCGATAAGTGAGGCCTCTAATCTTTGTTTACTAGGTTCTGAATAAATACTTTTTCAATATTTCATTACCAACTGCACCGAGGGCTTCAGCACGCTTACAGATAGTGCAATCCACGACGACGCGCCCCACTCCGCGATTTCTGTACTGTAAGCTGTACTTAGTACGGAGCGGAGCGGAGTGGGGCGCGTCGTCGTGGATCACTATCTATCTATAGCTTGACCGCTAAAGAAACGGGTTTTGTCGACGGAAGAATAGACAAAATGACAGATAAACCATCACAATCTCTCATTTTGTCTATTCCGTCGGCAAAACTAGTAGAAAACCCGTTTCTATGGTTATTATGCTACACGTGCAGTAGCAGACAGGGTCCATAATTGTGACTAATATAATTATTTCCCTACCAACTATATATACATTATAGTACGAAATATAGAATTGAGGATTGAATTGAACTATATGCTATGTTTAAAGTAGGTTTCATAGTTTTTAGGGTTCCGTACTCCGCTGTCCGTCTGTCACCAGGCTGTATCTCATGAACCGTGATAGTTAGACAGTTGAAATTTCACAGATGATGTATTTTTGTTGCCGATAAAACAACAAATATTAAAAACAGAATAAAATAAATATTTAAGGGGGGCCATACAACAGACATGATTTTTTGCCGTTTTTATAGATAATGGTACGGAACCCTTCGTGCGCGAGTCCGACTAGCACTTGGCCGGTATTTTTTAAATTTTCGCGATGAGTCAGTGGTTGTGTGACCTTTAAAAAACTATTCTTGAAGTCCCACATTTTCTTCAATTTCCAGAAGCGTCATTCTCACAATTAGCATGACAATACTGTGTAAAACAATAAGTTGGTTTCTGACCAATCGACTGTGAAATTGGCTACAAATTACAGATTCGATAGCTTCTGTTTTGCTTAGTAACAAATTGACCGAATCATCACTTGTTTTTTTATTTGTAGTTTGTAGAGTTCCAGACGGCTTTAGTTTAAAAATAAATCCCATTACAAAAAGAGAAAGAAAATATAAATGATATTTAGTTCTGTAAATTGGTTCAAAAGAACACTTTTACACGACAAAATTTAATGTTGTTTTATAATTAGAATATTTGTATGTTTGTTTGTAAGCGTTATTTGTTTTTTATGAAGGGGCACAATTAGATAGTTCGGTGTTTCCTAACAGAAAACTCTGAGAAGAAAGGCCGAAACAAACTATACAGAAGGAATAGGTAATAAGTAGCTACAGAAAAACACTCCCCCTATTACCTACATAGGACTTAAACATAACTGGCGAAATGTGTGTGTAGTATATAGATACACCTCTGCCTAACCCTTAGCGGATTACAAGCGTAATGTTATGTGATGTTTGTAGTATAGCTACAGAAAATCAACAACAAGCTAAAACGATACAATTTACATCGTTAGCGGAAACATCCTACTAATATTGTAAACGCAAAAGTTTGTGAGAATGGATGGATGGATAGATGTTTGTTACTATTTCACACAAAAACGACTGAACGGATTTAGATGAAATTTGGCACACCGATAGTTTATAACCTGGATTATCACATAGGATACTTTTTATACCGATATACCCACGCCATTGAGACTTATGTGGGTGAGAAATAAGATGACGGCCTTGTTATAACAGGAAACGAGATGAAGATCTAGTACACTATAATAAAATTATACCAAAATAAAAAAAGTCCCATATGTGCTATTATCGTAAAACAGCAAGCCGCACTCAATTTAGAGTATAATAGTAATTCAATACTGTACAGAAACTATACTCTTCTGCTAAAAGGGGGCCACACACAAACTTAGCTATTAGGAATAACACACACACACACATGACACATACAGGGTGAAACAAAATGAATTCAAAAAAAATTGCTCAAAGCTTTTAGAATACGCCATTTTTCAAACGAGATTCAGGGCAAAATGGACCTCGATGCAGGAAAATGTAACTCTTTGCATGAGATTATTACGATATATTATCTTAGTAGCTTCTGCCCGCGACAAAGACACGCAAACGGGACGTGTTTTAACGTAGCTTTCTACCAGTGAAATAATTCTTGATATCGAATGAGTAGTTCCGAAGATTACCCCTTTATACAAACTCACAATTTTTACCTCTTTTTTAATGACCTTGCTGATAGGATGTATGCTACCTAGACCTACAAGCGGTGGTTGGAAATAGCCGCGTAAATATTTTTATTCCAATTTAAATATGCAAGAGAAGAACGGCGTGAGTTTATGTTTGTGTATGTATGCCATTTTAATGTAAACTAGCTGCGCCCCGCGGTTTCACCCGCATAAGTTTCGATCCCGTGGGAATATCGGGATAAAAAGTGTCCTATGTGTTAATCTAAGTTATAAACTATCTGTGTGCCAAATTTTATCCAAATCCGTTCAGTAGTTTTAGCATGAAGAAGAGACAAACATACACACTCACAAACTTTCGCCTTTATAATATTAGTGTGATTATTGTTTTTAAATTGTGTTTTTTATGGATCTTGAGGTCTGCGATAAAGATTTTTATTTATTTATTTATATGAATAGTTTAAATACCCTTCGCTAATAGTCCCTAGACTTATTACTTGTAGATGTTTCTTTTGTGTAGGATTAGCCTTTACGACCACATATTCGACACTTTCCGGGTTCATAATTGCACCCTGTAGATTTATATTCACACATGCACAATATACGTTCATTGCAGACCACACATACATACCCTCTTTTGTAAAAGTAACCCTCCCAAAAGTACCCTTGCTATTATTTTAACACCCTCCATATGGGAGGAGGTTTAGGGGATCGTCAATGTCATACGATAAAGTAAAAATAAAATTGTGACGAGTCTACTTGACAAGAGACATAGGTACAACGCGTCTGGTCTGTGAATATTAAACTATGGATAAAACAGGACTGATTTACGAAACTAATTAGAAATAACCTACTATACATTGTAACAGAGAATCAATATTCACGCCTCCCCCTTAAGAGGGCGTACAAAGCTACACTAGCGCAACTCTTTTGAAAAAATATTATCTTGTGACTGAGAAGGAATTATGAATAACGGCTAATAAAGACCCTCGGTAAGTGTGTCTAGAATTTTCTAGATCGTATCGGCCTCATTCCTCTAGACCGTAATAATATGTTGCTTCGTGTCTCAATATGAAACTTAATAAAGGTATTAGAAAATTCAAGACACACTTACCGTCGGTCCTTATTAGCCGTTATTCATAGTTCCTTCTCAGTGACGATATAATATTTTTTAGAGTGGCGCTAGTGTACCGTTGTACGCCCTCTTAAGACCTAGACTAAATATTTTTTGACATTTCGATAGCTCATGAAGTCATGACCTAAAGAGATGCCATAAGAACATGAATTAAAAATAATATTTGTTTTTATATAAATCCCCGAAATTTCGCGCGTATTATTTACAAACTAGTTTAGACCTTATATTAAGGACATTAAGGTCCAATCAAAGAAATGAAAGGAACCCTGTCCCTAGCAGTGGGTTATTCCACGCCAAAATGATGAATGATGGTGGCAATCAAATCATAATTGGGATATATATGCCCAATTCAATAATAAATTCATGATTACTGGTTATTTGGTGCTTTCAAGGAGCTAGTGTCAGTACTGTATGTGTTTCGTGTCTAAGCAGCACTCTATCTCTGCAAAATTCTTCATTGTAAAACAGTTTAACCAAGATTTTGCTTCCGCATCAGTCATTTCCTTCGAGTAAGATATGCATTGGCTACTCTGATTATTTATTTTGTAGATCCTTTATTACAGGTGCAGGTGCTACATTACACAAGTGACAGGTTTTGATTAGTTTTACGTCCTAGATAATAAACCTTGGTTGGTACCATATTTTTTCTCTTTTTACCACTACATGATAGTGCGTTCGCGGTGTTAAAGAAATATATATAATACTAGCTGACCCGGCAAACGTTGTTTTTCCATATAAATAATTTTTAAGTTGAAAAATAGATGTTAGCCGATTCTCAGACCTACTCAATATGCTCACAAAATTTCATGAGAATCGGTCAAGCCGTTTCGGAGGAGTACGGGAACGAACATTGTGACACGAGAATTTTATATATAAGATTGTAATTTACCTTTTAATACCTGTGGTTTAATTTGTAAAAATATGGTGATGTTGTAGTAAACTAAACCGCAGGTATTAAAAGGTAAATTGTGCGCAAAATATTCGTGTTATTACTTCCTTAGAGTTGACAATTAATAATGCTTAGAGCGGAATTATTTACGATGGCAATTTAGAAAAAAACTGCTCAGATTTTCCGGTAGTTATATTTCTAACAACAAACCATTATTATAAAAATGTTAATGTTACGGGTTTCCTTGAATTGCGGTACGCAAATAGAATAATAATTTATGGAGTTCTGAGTAACTCTGAGCTGGCTGATTGACACAATGTCAAGCACATTTTTGTCCCTAACTTTTCTGCCTTTCAGGGTTATTGACTAGTTCTCGCTGAATTTAAAGTTTTTTAATCTACGATTCTTAATTCTGTGATTTGAAATCATATAAATTAGGTAATGGATAACTGGAGGAACTTCGTGGCAACTTGCACATTTGAAGAACTTTTTTGCGCCCCGGTCTTCACCCAAATAAGTCTCAATCCCGCGGGAATATCGGGATAACTAGTATGTTATGTCCTGACTCAGGTCATGGTCTACCCATATTATTATGCCAAACTTCATCCAAACGGCTGAACGAAGCCGTTTTAGCGTGAAAGCGTAACAAACAAACATACAACTGACAAAAAATCAAATCTTTTCTCTTTATTATAATATTAGTTTAGATTATATATTATAGTTAGGATATAGTTAGGATTATTATAAGTTTACATTAGATTAAGAAAGAAATTCAATTTGGATATTTTCTTAATATTTTGATATTATGTTATTCCAATCAGAGCTCCGAAGCTACAATAGCCCAAAACCTGTGTATTTTATTGATCCTTTTCATCGGTTTAGTCTATCACCGCAACTTGGGGTCCTTTACAAAAACATCCCCCTTTAGAATGCTACGTCGCGTCGTCTGTCAAAGTTTAGCAATCTCGGCAACTTTAAAAAACCAAAACCGTATTTTATGTACCGATGGGTTCCGCCTGTCGGTCTGCCTACCCTCTTAGACTAAAGGGCGTGACGAAGCCCCCTATTATTACGTTTTAGCAGAAAGCCACTGTAAAGATGAATGAAAGGGGCTGTTATGCCTTATGTCAGGGATATGCGATATTGTTGCTTGGTATTTGTCAAATTCGCGAAATGTACGATTATTTGTGATGGAAAGATGGGGGAAACTTACAAGGTTTATGGCGTGTAACATTAAAACCAAAAATATTTTCTTAACTAAAGCATTTTAAACTTCGGGGCGACATACATGAAGAAAAACACTACATCAATAAATGGGGTTCTCCCTGGGTCCGTATGGATTGACGAGCCATGTCTCATATTTAAAGTCGGGTAGGGGAGACCGGGGTTGGTTGACTATAGGGGCAGGTTGACTAACAGGCAATAACTTCTGAAATATTCGTCATAATACGATGTCCATCAGAGGGTGCGTTCAAAGTGAGGCGACGCTTAGTTACTCGTCTCGGCGCGCCGGAGGCGGACGCATTTTAGAATTAACGGCGACATTTAAAAAAATTAGGTAAGAACGAAAATATTTTTATCGATATTTCTTTTGTTTTTTTGACTGCAGTGTATATTGAAAGGTTTTGTAGTCTTCACTATTGTGAATTACGGTTATTAGACTATAGATGAATGCCACATATTTGCTTTAATAATGTTATGAGTCGTGTCCATGGGCTCCGGTTTACAAAATGGCCGAGCGGGGATGGTAGGCTAACATGTTTACGGGGTTCCTTGACTAATGAGTCAACCAACCCCTTAAGTTTATTGTGTTGACTTTTATTTGTATTTATTTAAATAAATTGTGTTGGGCCGATTTCTAGAATATAATTTTATTCACACTAGTTTTATTTATTTTAAGGCCATTTAGGTGTAAACTACATGAACTAGGGTAAATCAAGTAGGTATTTAATAAGGCCTTTTTTTTGTAGGTCAATGAGAACTGATATTCGAAAATCGGATCGAGGCAAAACAACGCAAAGTGTAATGGAAACCGCTTGTGATGAAGTAATTGCAGGAAAGAAAAGTATACGCTCGGTGGCTATTCACTATGAGGTGTATATTTATATATTGTATATTTAGGTGCAAAAAGAGTCCTAATGGAAGGAGTACTTTACGTGTTGTTACCTACTTGTTTAATTACAAATAAATGACGTTGATTTGTGAAGTTATGTATTATTTATCAGTCATATGCAATGATTTTTTAGTATGGTCAACCTACCCCATAAAGTGTGTCAACCAACCCCGACAACGGGGTTGGTTGACTAGCTAGACTTGTTTTAAAAAAAACGAAAAATAATCGTCTTCTTATTTAGTAAGAAAATTCAAATTAGCTGCATTAATAATCAATAAAATACTCGATTTAGAAGTGCTCTATATCATTTTGTATCTAATTTAGATCTGCAGTTATTAGCTAAACTATAAAAAACTAGTCAACCAACCCCGGTCTCCCCTACTACCAATATTTAGTAGTAAATTAGCCGATTTCGTAGGCCCGATCCTGGAATTTGTAGTAAACCCCTTAAACAGTTACAGGACGTTTAAGGTGGCTCCTCAATCCTCAAGCCCACTACCAAACCCATGTCACATCGTTTTACAGCCAAAACCGTAAACAACATTTCTGAAAACTGGTGTTCAGTGACTCCGGTAACTATACAAAAGATTTAAAAAATACATTGAACCAGGGCCTCAAGTCTGTTATTACAATAGTGTCAGAATGGTCTATCATTGATTTCATAATTGTTGATTTTGACAAGTTTGGTAATCTACTAACATATTGGCGTCATTATGACTTTCCAATGGTCAGCTAGCAACTGAAATTTCCATTGAAAGAAATGGCATCTATTGGTAATCTCGTATAAAATGAAAAATGAATGACTGACTTAGGCGGTAATCTGCTAAAATTTTGACAGTTCCTTTGATCAGTGACCTACCAAGAGGACGTCATTTTGCAGTCATTTCTTTTAGTTCGTTACGAGTATCGTGTTTGTGGAATACAATGATCGACCAATGATCGACCGTTATGAATTTAGCAGATTACGAACTTTTAGCAAAATGACAATGGGATCCTGTTGGAATGAATTTATAAAAAACTTTTTCACAAAAAATATAACCGACTTCCAAAAAAAAACACTACAAAGTGAAAAATAACTTTGATTTCGGAAGTCGGTGTCTGGGGTTTTATTTTCGTTTTTTTGCCACCGACTTCCGAAATCAAAGTTATTTTTCACTTTGTAGTGTTTTTTTTTGGAAGTCGGTTATATTTTTTGTGAAAAAGTTTTTATTTTTCACTTTTTAGTTGTGGTACCTACACAAAACCCCCACAAAAATTTGAATACCCATTACCTGCTATGTAAATTACAGTGACAGGAACTATTAGAATATCGTCCTATATACGTCGTATACTAGATGGGAACAATACTTATTATTGAAGCTAACTCAAAAACCCCTCATCAGATCTTGACCAAATTTATATGGGACCACTTCTGAAGTATATCCTACCAAACAAAAAAAGAATCATCAAAATCAATTCATAATTGGAGGAGTAATCGCGTAACAAACATACAAAAAAAAAAAAAAAAAAAAAAACACAACCGAATTAAGAACCTCCTCCTTTTTGAAGTCGGTTGAAAATAGCAGACTTGGGCCCCTGGTTGCTATGAGACAGATCGGTATTTTTTTTTTTACATTTTTGGAATTTCGCTCTGTCCGCTGACACGAAAAATGTCTGAAAATAAACTTTTTCGTAATAAAATTACGAAACCTATGTACATTTTTAATATCCATATTGTGATGAAATCGTCTGCCTATTTTTTTTACATTGCAAAAATGGACTCCCGTAAAACTGGGACGTTTCGGTTTCGACCGGTACTTACCACCGAATCGGGTTAAGAATCATCTAAACTAACGATTTTATACGGCTTTGGCCGTAAAACGATGTGCCATGGTTTTGGTCGTGGGCTTTCGTACCACATTATTATCATATCTAAACGCGGGTGCGTTTAAAAATGGCTCTTCGACCCAAACGGACACTATTCCCATCTATGACTGTTGAAACCCGTAGAACCATCTGGGTATCAATATTCTCTGACGACTAACTAGAAGCCCTCAAACTCAACACTAAGATGAAGCTAGTTGCCCATCCCAAAGCGTAGTAGATTCCTATGGAGGAGTACGGGCAAGAAACTCCATGGACACTGTTTTAAATCAAGAGATTACAAAATCTTGGATAAGTAACTACCTACTTTATTCTTGTTGCTTGAACAATTCTTCTTTCGAAGAATAATTCGCGTAACAAAGATATTTCTAAACAAATGCTTACCTGTTAAAGTTATAGATGTCCTCAATGTTGTTGAACAGCTCGTTCAGCTGTTCATCCGGGAACATCACCTCTCGTCGCCACACGTGTAGATAACCCTGGAGCAGAAGAAAACGCTGTTTTATTAATTGTCCTGTATCTTTTTTTATGCCATATGGTGGCTGGAAAACAAGCGGGAGCGCCACCTGATGGTAGTGGTCGCCACAATATGGACACTTGTGCACAGGTGACTCTCTTCATTTAGAGGAATTAGGGAGAATTGTAAAATGAGAAAACATCGTGAGGAAACCGCTATGTCCAGTCCTAGAACCAAAAATTCAAAGACATGTGACATCTACCAACCAGCACTGAGCCCGCGTGGTAGATTACAGCTCACTCACTTTCAAAGAGGAGCGTCCCAGCACTGGGAACATTATGATTAATGCTAGGGAGAATTGAAAGAAAAGACGCAAAAAAGAAAGCGTATTTCAGGTCAAGGACAAAGCAGTCTGGAGAGCGCATGGAGTATTGTCCAGTTTAAGTCCTCAGTCATGACTCACAGAAGAACAAATTGGTAAATCACTTTTCTGTAGGAGTAAAGTCAGACATATTCTAAAACGATGCTCAATTTTGTTTAGCCATGAACCCAAATAAAAACTGTTTAGACGCGCTATAGAATATGGATTTTCATGTTATTTCTAAACAGCTGACCGACCTTTCGCTATTTTATGCTTCTGTTCGTGATTTTCATTACTAATTCCTAAACATATTTGTATAATATTTTGTATTTTGAATGACCTACATGATATATTTTTATTCCCCTTTCCATTAAAAACGTAATGATCATCATTTAAGAAAGCCTCACAAAATATAAAAGGAGTGTTTGGCAGTTCCACCGCAGCGCCATCAGGCTGGGTTCAGAGAACAATGCTCAATTTAACTGAGCCCCACTTGAGAGGTTGTGGTGGTCGCAGTATGTGGTTAACATCACAATGAGGTACCATACAGTACGTATGTACTGACATATGACTCCAGATGTATGTGTATGTTATTGTAGGACGTCAGAAAACTACGTTAATTTCTGTCGACAGTCAAAATGGCTTTTGAAAAACAAACCGGATCCCCGATTCCTAAAAACTTGACCTGTAAATCTGCCAATCTACAATAACCGCCTCTGTGGTCTTGTGGTAAGACCACCTGTCTGAGACCCAGAGGTCCCGGGTTCGAATCCCAGGCGGGGCAAAATTTTCTGCTCGGTTTGGTTAGAGTAGGATTGCCAGTTCCTTTGTGAATGAGGCAGTTAGAGGCAAGATTGCCAGTTCCTCTGTGGATGAGGCAGTTAGAGGCAAGATTGCCAGTTCCTCTGTGGTTGAGGCAGTTAGTGGTAAGATAGCCAGTTCCTCTAATGGTTGAGGATTCCGGGTGAAGCTCGCTTCCTCTTTACCAGCTCAGCCCAACTCAATGCACCGTTTCAAAGAAATTTTTTCCACAAAAAACCGGAATATAAAAAGTAATAAAACACCACCACTTCCACAACAATGCAAAGGATTGCATCGTCCTAGTTGATAGTAACACGATTCGTTTGTGGGCACTGTGGGCACAGCGGGCAGGACGATCGTATGTCTTCCGCTCCACTTTCAGAAAGTAAAATTAGAACGAATTTCTAAAGCAAATTAGTGGAGTCTGTGATATAAGGCTGTGACACACGGGTCATGCGCTAAATAGCAAGAACAAAAAAAAAAGGAGTTTTTTATGCCTTTCTCTCTCTATCATTGTCGTAATGGTAGGCAATGATCTAAACCTTACACTGTCCGTGTTTAGTTACCTTAAAGAAAACTGTCAAATTATTATTATATTTAATATTATGTACGAGTACTTATATAAAATAATAAATAAATAAATAAATTCTTTATTTCACCAAAAGCCATCACAGAACAAGAACTAAAAACTAAGAGCATATAAGGCTTATAACTAGGTCACAATCATTTTAATTCCCTGACTCCTAAACTAGGTGTATGTGCCTGTGTCTTAGGAAGTTAGGAGTCAGTGATTCTCCGTAGCAAACAAGACAAGCTACAGTATAATAGAACGGGACGTTACAACAATAAGCAAATGGCGTAAAAGAAAACAGAAAATGAAAAACGTTTAACTGTGTGGTGAGGTTATAAAAGAGGGGAAATAATCATAGGACATCAAAAAGTTCGTCCGCATCGCTGTCAACATCAGGAAAAGTGCCCAGAAGGCTGGCAACATTGCCATGTTGTATGGCAATGCTGATTCTAAATTATGTAAATTTACATAATTTAAAAACGTTTTGCCCATATCTTGAAAAACGTTTTTCTTTTCTTTTTTGAACTTTATTTGGGTTTTCTAGTTTCCTTGGATGCAAAGTAGTATTTACCGAATACAGCTAGTGGCTGAACTAAACTTTTTGTCCATTTTTACCATTTATATTGGTACCAGTAATTAAATCAAATTTATTTTTCAGCATTAGTTAAAACTGTGGCGTAGTAACTGGGTTGTGGCGGTCAGATAGGCAGTCGCTCCATGTAAAATACTGATATTCAGCTGAGTCCAATTAGACTGGAAGCCGACCCCAACATAGTTGCGGAAAAGGCTAGCAATGAATGAGTCTAAAATCCTTTCAAAAGTGTAGTTCGAGCAATCCTTGTCCAGAAAGAAAGAAAGAAAAGAAAGAAAATACGTTTATTTGCGGTAAACATGACGCAAAGAAAGATCAATCAAGTTGGGGGAAAATATGCCAAATTATTGTTCAACTGTAGCTACGATCTATTTGAGCTTTTGAGCTTTGCAATTAATTTACTGTCTAGTGTCACTCTTTAACAAGGTCAGTCTGCCCCAGCCCTTACCCGCAGCTATCGCGGCGCGTGCTCCCGCGCACGGCGCTAGAAAGCTCTGATAACGTGATAAAGGTATCACGAAGCGCTCGCCTTATTAGGCACAACAGTTTTGTATATGGCAACAACATTACGTACACACCTACATAACGTCCTTATCTGATCACTTTTGCCTTTTAAAAGATTATTCTGACGGTAATTACTTGGGTTTTTTATATAATTTATGATTTTGATTTTATACAACAATCTTACTTGGTATACTCGTATGAGCAGTGTCTTCCTTTTATGGTGTAGTATAATTATATTCAAAAGATAACAGGCTTTAAAGATTGTTTTAATGGAAATACACCTACCTAATAATACACCTACCTAATAACTTTTGGAAGGGAAATCATGCAAAATCAACCAGGTAGGCCCGGGAAAAACGAGAAACAGATTTCCACATCGGAAAAGCAGATGTGAAAGGTGTTTAGAGGTATGAGGGACAGGGTGTTAAGTTCATCCTGTATAGAAAAGGGAAGATCCACGGACCAGGCCCAACGATTGATGTCAAAAAGTTATATATATATTATTTCAATCACGGGGTAAACTTTAATTGCGCGATGCAGGATTTTGCGTGACGTCAGGTCTTTGATACGTAGTTCACGTGTGGTAATGTAGATGTCGCCACGTTTATTAAACGTTTATTATCCTTTTCTGTACATATTGGAAGGTGTGTTTTACTAATTACGTGTGTGATCCCACAGAAGGTTAAAATACTGTACAGTCACTATGAGAAAGGTCTGAAAGTAAAAAATATTATTTATGAGGTAAAATAAGAAACACTATAGTGTTGAAGTAGGATCGATTTGTTTTTGCTATACGAGTAGTCCAACAAAAGGTAGACCTCCCACAAGATGGACCGATGAACTTGTGACGGCCGCAGGAGTCCACTGGATGCGGGAAGCACAGAACCGGTCGAAGTGGCGGCTCGGTCTTTCGGCTGAAATGATGATGATGAGACCAAGCTTGTAGAAATGATAAATTATGTAATTTGATTCATGTTGGACCATATTGTCGTTGGCACCTCAGGCAGTTGGTGAACGAAAGTAAACTTTCGCCTACTGTTTCCGGGATTATATTGACGGTTTTATTTAATACGGAAACATGACTTTCTCCTAAAAACATGTTAGTTTTTAATGGGTTTAAACTGTTTGTTATACTTCAATTGATTAAATATAACTTTAATTGTAAAAATAGAAGTGCTAGTAGGTATCTCCAAATCTCCCAATTTTCCGAGGCATGATTTTAATATAAATGCTAGTCGTTACAATAAAACAAGAAATGAATCCCTATCATAATCACCATCCTACGCCTTATAATGTAAACAAATATATATAACAGTTATAGTCTGATCTCGCCTTAGCAATCCGTTTAGCGGTTTAGCCTAAATATTCAAATTGCGTGCCCAATCTGTATAAATACGAGCCAGCAATCAGATCAATGTAAACAGTACCGATATTTTAATAGGGCATGAATGAAATAGTTTTATAAAATGTGGATTATAACGTCTTTTCCGAATAAAATAAATAATTAGTCTCTCATCATAGGTTAATCACAGAGGGCTCAGCAGAGGTCCACCCACTATTTGGCAGTTAAGCATAACTAACATAATAGCAATTATAACCTCATCTATACTCCATAGGTTTAGGTTAGTTAAAAAAGGTAAACAAAAAAATAAAAACACGCGGGCAGTCTTTGGGGACTGCCGATAGAAGTGAATACAGCGTGCGGTGACGATGACGCGAGTTTCACTCAAAACTTAGTTTAAGAAAATGTTTACTTTGTTCAAGATAATTTCGGGCTTCCTACTTGTTTTTTTTTTTTTACTACACTTCACTACAGTTAGTTTAAATCTTTCAAAGTGAGTAGCACTATACTCGTCACTGTCAAAAACACATTTGAAGATGATGAATTTGCATTAATTCAATAATAGGTAAGCAAGGGTAGGGGGTCTACCCAAAACCGAAAAACATGCAAAGTGGTCGACAACATAACAAAGTTTGAGGACTCTAGACCAACGAGCCGTGACTGCCCAAAATGATAGATAAGCTGCGACATGACATGATATTGTAATCTTGTATACATATAAATTAAGTCGCTTTTCGTGTCTGTCTGTGGAGATAATTTGTTATTTGTTTATTAGGTACATTACTATTAAACTTATATATAATTAAGACATCTCGATGTTTGACAAGTCGTAAAACCATGCGAATCAAGGGCGGCGCGCTAGTGAAGTTATTATATTAACCGTTAAATGACATCTCTGTTTTTTTTTAATTGTTTTTGGGGCTTTTACGCATAGCGTATATCAGTCCCATCGTATCCTAAACAATTGTAATTTCACAAGACCATGGGCCATGAATTTGAACAAACCCTTCGCATCGTTGCATTTTGGTTGGGATAGAATTTTATGGAACATGCCTACATCAGTTCTGTTCAAATTCAGGGACCTTACTAAATTATTTCTACTGGATTCATATTGGACACATTCCATCAATAAATATTGTAGGTCCTCGACGACTCTACATTCCTCACAATTGGACGAAGCGATTTTTTTCATGGAATGTGTCCAGATCTAAGTCTAAAAGCAGTAACAATCAGTTTTCTACTAACATCACTATTCATGAACCAGGGCACGCTTCTCTATGTTGATTCTTATGCCTTGTTTGAATAGACTAGTGGGATTGACAAGTCAATTCTACAGTTCGAGTTAAGTAGATTACAGTGGTATGTGTAACAGCTTAACCGTATTTAAGCTTGGGTGCCGGAAATGAGATGACAGTATTAATAAGTTGGTTTACTAGTGACTCCAATACTACAAAGTACGACAAGGCTCATTTCAATTGTGATAGCATGATTATGAAAAGATTAATAGGTATTGTGAATAATTGTTATTACAATTAACTGTCTTTAAATGAAAATGATCAGAGATCTATTTCTTACTTAATTAAATATCTCTTCTTGAATAATCAATTCACTTAAGGATTTGCTGAGAAATTGATGCAGCCTAGTTCCTAATAAAGACAACATTGAAGTCCAGCCCTTCAACCTCAACTTATCTGTCTAAGTACAGAAAGCTTTTCATTCAAATGTTTTCATAAAAATATTCTTTAGAAAAATTCACGTTTCTCTCGACGTAATAAAAAACATCTCGATTCTAAAACATGTGACTCGTATGTTAGTAAATAAACAGCGTTACGTGGGCGCACTCGACTGTCCACTCCACGTGCTACTCGCGTCAGTAACTCGCCCCCATTGCCATTGTCATGGCCGATGTAGATCGTGGGCTGATACTGTTATAGTAATATTTAATCATATTAATGCTGTCGAAATGAAAGAAATAGATAGGAAAACTTTCTTTATGATTTAAAAATGGAAACTGGCTTTCGACATTTCATATGCCCAGGCTTTGAAGTTAGCTTCGACCCACGAACGTTTTTTTTATCGCGCACTGGATTTTCAACGCTTAGCGCCGAGAGCTGAAAATCCAGCAGTGTATTTTTTGACCCGCTGCACTCTGTTGGATTCTAAATTCTCAGCTGGACACCGAGAGTCGAAAAACCAGTGCGCGATAAAAAATCGCCCGTGCGTACCTAGACTAAATGTTTATTTCCTAAAAATAATAATTATTTAAACATTCAGACAGCTATATCTAAAATTGTATCAGAAAATCTTCTCATTTTGTTTTGATTCCGTCAAATGAAAACTGGTGAAAGCTTTCCACCCGTAAAGCAACATAATAGAGCGAATAAATAGAGCGGGTTAATGACCTCAAATCCGACAACAATAAAAATCAAACAAAAGTAAACAAAGCACAAAAATGAAATCTACTTCCTTAACTAAATATTTTGTTAAATCGCTCGATCCATCTACTGGCTCCAGTCCAAACAGGGCACAATATAAACAATAGTGGTCTGGGTAAGGCCGCGTGTACACTGTACTATGCCCACAACTCGCGGCACCGGTTTATACCACATTGTCAATGCCATTGTCACTCATATGCGTAAGGCTGGTTACTCACTAGGTGGGATAACTGTGGGGTTAGACGAGGTTGTGATAGAAATGTGTGAATCAGTGAATCACTTTTGCGAACCGTACCTACAGTCCTTTTCTAGTTATTTTACCTCTGATTTTGCATCACTGTCAAAATCACAGTGATCTTATAAGGTTGTTCTTGTGTTGCTGCCACTGAAAAGGCTGTCAAAATTACAGTGATCTTTATTCTCATTCTAATAAGGTTGCTGTTGGGTTGGTGTTATCAGAGGTAAAATAACTTTGAAAGGGCTGTACTTGTTCTTTCTCCTCAATGTTTATTATAAAATCTATTACCCTATGCATAGTTTTGACAGTTAATAACTGCAATAAATATATTGAATTGCAGTTTGAATGACTCCGGACCCAGGTTGGCCGATCCAAGGAAAGTCTGTTCAGGTGGATATTCATAGACGACTCCGCCTTGGAGTGTAATTGTGGTGCTGTTCCACAAACGATGGGACACTTAATATCGTATCCCGTGAGCCCTGTTGTCTGCACGTTACAGGAACTGGTGGACGCTAGTGATGGCGCCATACACGTGGCCGAATTCTGGGCCGAGTCTATTTAGATTGCCACCGACACGCTCAAAAGAAAATTGCAGTTATCAATTGGGAACTGAAAGACAGAAAGTTTTAAAGTAGGGCTATTTAGTATGTTCAATGGCTTCTGTCTCTTGCAGCAAATAGTTAAACAGACGAATCGCTTTTCGATTAACAAACGCGACGTCAACACGCCCAGTGCGTACTCCTATGGGAAAACGAATCTTTCCATGGCGTCGTGAAACTAATAGCGACTGATTATGACACAGCACGCACTCGATATGTTAACGACTTTGTTAAAATATGCATGAGACATGTCATACTTTTATTAAGCTGCGCAGATTTTCACACGATGGCCGCGTAGGAGTGTGTATCGATGTTTTAATAATCATGGTGTCATGTAAGTATTTGGTGTGTAGAAATGGCGACAGATTTCTTCAAAATCTTAATTGATGATTATTCTGAAGATGGTATGGTTGTGGAGGTAAGATAGGCACTCGCTCCAAGTAAAGTATTGGCATTTAGCTGCATCTGGTTAGACTGGAAGCTGACCCCAACATAGTTGGGAAGAGGCTACGCAGATGATAAATTAGAAGATGGCAATTGAGACAAGATCAGGGGAAACGGACACATCACCCAAGCTAAGCCCTAAAATGCATACAGCTGCAATATTTCTTCAAGATAAAAACTGCCTTTCTGCAGTTTTTAACGCAAAGAAAGTTGAACGACAAAAATTGATATATATAACAATGTCAATAACTATGTTATCGAGACACACTGACAAGCTGAACAGCAGCAAAGAGAAGGAGAAAACCGAGAAGAGACATGGACCAACTGAAGAAAAAGCAAATGTGAAGACGACATAATATAATGCCGAAATAATTTTATGAGCATTGATAGTATATACATAGTGTATACGGTACTGCTTAAAACTAATCGAAACTAACTAAAACCGTAGTTACGGGCGTTTCCTACTCTGTATCTCCTACGAGCTTTAGTTTGGGACTCGAAAAAAGAATGAATGACAACACGATTTGACAGTTGCCCTACTCCCAATGTGTTTTTGCCCGTCAGTTTTTTTTATTAATCTGGAGTAGTAGGGTTCGCGCCAAAGTTTTGAACTACTTACGGACGGGCCCGTTTCTTCGTTGGACGGTCTTAGAGAGTAGGCCCCCGACCTTAGCTCTTAGAAGAACTTTTACGACTGCAGTCGTAATATTATAACTATGACTCCAGTCTCCATTACATACAGCTTTTAAAATGGCGTAACTGCATAATTCTGTGTCCAAACGTTTTACAAAATATATGTTCGGCCGCACCCAAGTGGGATAAGTCATTTTGTAATTAAATTGAAGCTGGTATTAATAAGTTATTAATCTAGTGGATGTCGGAGCGGATTACCGCTGAAATTAAACGTTGGCTGATCAAAATGTTTATTTGTATGTATGGTTGTTAGGGCGTGTCTACATGAGGCGGTACGCGTGTGTCATAATGTGATTAATTATATTATGATAATATTATTTTTAACAATTTAATTTCAGGCGTGAATATTTTTCTACACAAAGTAAGAATATTTATGGTAGTAAGTATTGAATAAAATTATGGGTCGGTAGGGTAAAATAATATCAATTAAACTTGATAAACAATGCTTTTAATATTCCCCCAAACCAAACTATATTTTTTCTAATGTTGTCTAACACTAGTAAAACAAAGAATAAAAGAAAAATAAACAAAAAAAGGAGGTTATAAAAACTATATGGATTAAATCTTAACAAGTAGGTCTATAGTGTTTTTTTTAGACTTTGTAATAAAGTTTAATTAAAAAGGTTCTGAAAATCTGAAACATCAGATTTAATTAGAAATATGCTTTTTAGAAACACAATAAGTTTTATCATTGTTTTAAACTATAACCACAGTAAATTAACTGTCACCATAATTAGCTATTCAAGATAATACTGCAAAATCTTTTCTTTATAACCATGTGCTGCTATCGAGCCTCAATCTGAAAGTTGTGAATTTGAGTACGTTCATTAATATAACGTTAACGAGAATGTGTTAATGACGCTGAAAGCTTCTAAATACTAAGAAAACCTCATAAAATAGATATTTCGTTAAAGTTTCTAATGTAACAACTAAGTGATTAAAATTCACAGCATTTTGTGATGGTCTGTATCGAAATATTACAATAGTGTGATCGTTATACCGTACCTACTTAGTGTTTAATAAAGTCTTCAATATATCACCAATACCAACAATAGAGTCATATTTTAACGTCATTGTAGTTATTCTCATTATTTCAGTCTCACCGTGTGTGGTCTTTGATCTAACAATATGCCACTTCCATATTTTTGGTACACAACTCAATAAGCTATTTGGGTGAATTTTACATTGACAAAACTTTATCCTAAAGAGTTACCGTTTTAGAAGCTTGTCCAACTTGCTAATCACCCCTCAAATATACTTAAAACAAATAAACCATTCTAATAACAAAAACGCTTCATTAGGAAGTAGGTCGAGTAAACAAAATTAATTCCAACTCCATACTATTAACCGTAAAACAACGTCAACACATGACACTAATACGCAAATGAGCCACAAAACTACGCAAATGAGCCACGAATCTTGCGTACCGCCCGTGTGCACACATCTTAAATGCAACCGCATAACAGTACTCGCCCACATAGACTATTAATAGGGCATTGCGTTTTTATGATCGCAAGGCGGAAATAAAAATATTTTGATTGGTCTACCCACGTTGGGATACAAGACTATTTGACTATCAATAGATAAAGTAGTTTAGAAGGTGGATCGAGTCGAAGTCGCTTGCTAGCATTGACAGAATATGCCTGCAGCATGCGAGAGGCTTACATTTCGCAGTGAACTGCTTTATTACTTCAGTAGAAAAACGCTACTAAACTCGCTTTAGTTGGCGTTGCTTATTTAACTTTATTGGAGCGTAAAGATTTAGGTTATAATTAATTGTAATTTTATGTATGTAATTTCGTAACACACATAAAATGAAAATTGATCGCAATGGGTTTCATTTTGACAGTTCACCGACGATCATTGCGTTATTTTCGTTGCTGAGCAGAAGAATTTTTCAAACCTATGAAGCAATGGATTAGCAATATCAAAACTCTCGGGTTGTGAGTTTGTGACTGAAAGTGTGTTTCGCAATTAGGGTGCAGGTCAGAAACTAAAGAAAGAAAGAAATATGTTAAACCTGCACAAACAAAAACAACATTTAAAGAAAATACACAAACACACAACACAACACAACAACACACATCTAAGGTGTATATACAGCAGATATCTTATTTATGATATTATATATTTTAAGCTAATGTTATTATATTGCTGGTACTAACTTATTGAATTAATAATTTACTTATCTTGAAAGTTGAGTTTACAGGAGCAGGAGCATAGTTTAAAGAGTAACAAAGGACATAAACGTATATAAAGAAAGCTGTAGGAAGCCCAATATAATATGCATCAATCGACTAATGATTTTATACTGAATTTTAATGATTTTATACTGAACATCACGTCTAAACGAGTAGTGTTAATGATTTGGAAAAAATATATGTATTAGAGCATTTTTTTAATAACTTAATATACGAATATTTTAGATTATGTTTATATTACATAGTGATTTTAATTTCTAAAGTTATGTCTAACGCGGATAAAAAACTGAGAATCACACAAAATCTATCAAGCATAATTATGTTTCTGAAACCTTCACCATTTTAGAGATAATTTAAATATTGATCTTTTAATTTGCGTGCTTTTTTTAAATACCATTTGTTTTATGTATAATAAATTCACTACGCGTCAAATTGGAGACAGCGCTCCTTGATGGGCGAGTCCTATTACTGGCTGGACGTACGACGCGTGAGCTCAGTACAGAACATGCAAGCTCACTGGCATAATTATATCTGCGAATCAAAGACTTGTCGTAGGGTGTAATTTCTCTAGCATATGTGTGTCAGATAATTTTCTTTCAAATCGATTGTAACAGACCTTCTCTACATATAATATTGAGTGCCATGATACTACGATCTACGCAACGTTGTCTGTGCCTGTGCGTGCTCTATCATGTACAACTGGGTTTATAGCTGTAACGATACCGTATCTTGCTTTGAACACAATTTAGATTACGTACATAGATTTAATGTTTATATTACTTTTCTGTATTGACATGATAGAAGTTTCAACGACCAACACAGTAAAAGTATGAGATAATTTTAACATTCAACCGCATAAAATCGAATTAAATTATCCACCTTAAAGTCAAAATTATAGCTCCACCTGCATATTTAAATAATCCCATTGAAATATGCAAGATCTATAAAATGATATCCCATCACTAAACATGAAATTATCGATAGAATCCCAAACTTCCGGTACATATCAGCATATGCCTGTTGCACAGCCCTAGGCAAGTACCACAACATCAGAAAGCAAAGAAGTCACATTACAACTTACAAAGTTACAACTCATTGCACAGATAAAGAACTTTGGAAGTTTGAATCAAAATAAATGGAGCAGGCTTTGGATTGCGACTGAAACCTGTGACTGTTAACTTCTAAATTCAAATTCAAAATATTTTATTTCACATAAACCTACAAGGGCACTTATGAAACGTTTGAAGCTAGGTGCACGGTTCCAATTGGTCGTTTCCTATGGAGAAGAGCCGGCAAGAAACCCCACGATATTATACAAAATATTGGCTTTTACAATATTTTCAAATAATTCTCTTAATTATTAAGTCTAGTAACCAGTATAAGGTCATATAAAGTTGCCACTGGTGCATAGCTAGATGAAACTAATGCATTTTTACCTAGCACTAAGGGTGTAAACGACATCGACAGTTTCACTGAGGGCTTCTCTTTTGGTTGAAAAGTGAACCTTCTGTGTCCATTCTCTGAATTGTATACTCTTCCTTATCTTTGCTGCACAGCCGTAAGCCACAGCATTGCATCAAACCCACGTGCCACACGGTGCACGCCTTGTTTAAGAGGCCGGCGGAGCATGCGTAGTTCATACAAACATAATTCCAAAATAATTTGTAAATCAAACATATTCTTAAGGTAGTGTGTATTTATTCCGATTGGATTGCAGAATATCTAGGTCCCCAAATATCGTCACCCTCCCCGCTAACTGTTGTATCTCACAAACTGACGTATCTACACAGACATTACCCTACGGGCTTTAGGGCAAAATATAAAAAAGGTATTAATTCATTAATAACGCAACGACAGTAACATGGTTGTAGCGCCCGATTAAAAAAGTGTTGCCCTGGAAAAATATCAATTGCTAGATAGGATCGGGTTTGGTTAGCGGGGAGGGTGACGATATATATTCTGAACAGACATCAAATGGACCGGTTCTCGAATACAGCGGCGCGGGGGCGGGCAACGAGCGGTGCACTCCAGTCAAGCGGTGTCCGCCCGCGCCGCCGCCGCTGCCGCCCCGCTGCCCGCAAAATTCGAGGCAGAGGCCTGAATCAGTGTCCATTCAAAACATATTCTGTAATCCAATCGGAATAAATACACACTACCTTAAGAATTTATGTTTGATTTACAAATTATTTTGGTATTACGTTTGTATGAACTACGCATGCTCCGCCCGCCCCTTAAGGCGCTAACCCACGCTAAGTGGCGCCCTCAAGGAATAAAAAATCGCAGCATAGCATAGAAAATAAAAGAATTGAAACTTGGAGTTTGTTACAAAGAGGATAAAGTATTTTTACGTTGTAGGACTCAAAGTGTTTCGTATCGAAAGTACGAGTAGATAGCAAAAGTGTAAAAAACGACCGCTTTTGGTACTTTTGCTATCTACTTTGGATACGAAACACTTTGAGTCCTGTTTTAACAACGTAAAAATGGGACTCCTCACAAATTCATCGCTTCAATTCCTAACTTAGACCAAAAAGAAAGCTGCACGCTAATCAATGAATCTGTGTAATCTTTACGATCACAGATTCGAATGCACGTCTATATAAATCACTAATTATACACATTGATCGTTCATAAAGCCTACGCTTACTGGTTGATATTTAATAACTGCGTATGAAGGCGTTATATTGACCAATAAAAGGTTAAACCTAGTGCTAAAAAATTATAAGGGTTCCCTTTTTGCCATTTGGCATCTTAAGTATTATTAATTGTTTAGTCTGTTTTGTCCCACTTTAGGGCAAAGGCCTCCCTTTTTCTTTCCGGAATCCTAAAAAGATATAGGTACAGACGCCAACCTACTATAATCAGTCAAATTTCTTTAATTGTTTTTCAACTTTATCACTAAAGCATAAGGTTCAAAGTTGATTGGGAAAATTTTACAGTTTCGGGTAAGTTGACCTGCTGGCGTCTGTACATGGATACCTATTAATTGAGATATTAGCGAGAAATGTGGATAAAGTACTTATAAGAATTGATAATCTGAAATTCAGTACAGGTAGTACTACAACTCTTCAAACTTTTCCAGAGCTTTGTATTTAAAGACCCAAATCAGAACTATACAATTTTGTAGTCGTAACTACGTAATACCTAGTGTACAGTTCATCCACTACCGGATTACCGTGTGCGTAAAATGCGGTAAAAGCTTTACCAGAAAAAGCTCACTCCTAACAAAAATTTGTAGGCCTATGGCCTCCGAAGTCATTTAACATCGTGTACCTAATACATAAAACATTTTCTCTACCATAATACCATCATATTAACCACGGGTACTTACAAGGAATAGCCACACTTAATAACATAATGACGATGGCACATTAATCTCGGTAACAATCTGTCACTGGATTTATGACATATTGTATGGCTATCATATAACCAGGCTTCACCTAGCTAAAGGCTTGGACAGACGGGTGAATAAAACGTGGCTTTTATTTGAAGAATCGGGCCGTCCTCAAGTCTGAAGAATGAATTCCATTATTTCATTTATTTCCTTTATTCAATATATGTATTAGTATATAATTGAAATTTTTAATTATTTTTATAAAAACCAAAAAAAAACATTTAAAAATATAAAAAATAGTAGCCGACCGGTATCGGGAACAGGGTCCAAGCTACTGGTGGTCAGAGCTCCTGAGAAGAATCTCCTAACGATACGCGCCGTGTCCAGAAGTACCGCTTTCTGGATCAAGCCCTTGATCCAGCTGCTTAACGAGAGCTTCCTCAGGTATTGGTCGAGGCTCTTGGCTATTATTTACTATTTATATTTAGCCCTTATTATAAAATCGTATAACAATTTGGTTTTAACCGTAGTATAGTTGGGTGCCTATGGAACAGTGGCATTTTTTTAAAATAATTTATTATTCCGTTTATTATTCACTTTAACATATAAAATACATTTTTTTTTTAAATATATAAAAAACATTTAAAAATAATATGTAAAATAGTGTTCCGCCGGTGTCGGGAGCAGGGTCCAAGCTACTGGTGGTTAGGGCTGCAGAGACAGGAACCTCCTCACAATACGAGCCGTATCCAGAAGTACTGCCTTCTGAATCAGGCCCTTGATCCAACCGCCTAACGAGAGCCTCGAGAGATGTTGGTCGAGGCTTTCGGCCATCAGGCCATTGCCCATTACGACAATCGGCACAATGATAGCCGAGCATAAATTCCACATGTCATGTGTGTTTTCACAACCTCGTGTGCTAAGTCGAGATAATATTTAAAATATTTATTTTTATTTTTTATTATTATTAGTTACCTAATATTATCTTATAATTCCAGGACTGCCCATCTGCACTCAACCTAACATTACATTGTCGTGCATGTATTTTTATAACTGGCGACCCACGCACGGCGCGTTTTATAAATACGCACCGTGGGCAAGCTTGGTCGTTTAAAAATAGAATACGACCAGCTTGTGAGCTTTTCATTCATGCTGCTTGCTTTATATTATCAATAATAATGATGGACTTTTTATTTAGGACTTGTTTACTTACGATAATGTTGTATTTCATGTAGAAAGAAGTTTAACTTTCAGTACTTATTTATGTAAGGTTTTTTGAGGGGCTCGTGTCTAAATAATAACAACCACACGGGTCGATCTTCAAGGTTAAGCAACGCTTGCCGAGGTCAGTTCGTGGATGGGTGACCATTCATTACATTCCGAGATCCCTCCGTGCCTCGGAAACCACGTTAAGCCGTTGCTCCCGGCTGTCATTCGTAAATCTTTGACAGTCGTAACGGGTAGTCAGAAGCTAAAAGTCTGACAACCAGTACTTATTACCAAGGGGTATCGTGTTACCCAGTAACTGGGTGTGGTCAGATAGGTAGTCACTCCATGTAAAATACTGGTATTCAGCTGCATTCGGTTAGACTGGAAAGCGACTCCAACAAAAGACTAATCAGAGGCAGTTTGTAATATCGGTCATACAATCAAATCGATTAACACTTTCAAATCGATGATGTGAGTGTGTTTCGAAAATCAACACACTACACAAGACTTGGCAGCAGATTTTTAGCACGGTAAGCCACATAATTCGATTTTCTTCTTACGTTTCGTTGAACGTTTTCAGTCACGCCAGTCACATTTAATTTTGCGTGTGCATTAGAATGCGTCGCTTAAATTCGGAATTCAAGGGGTTGCTATTTTACGAACCCCGAAACCGGGGAAAAATAGGGTTACCAAACGTCTGTTGCTTCACTCAAAACTTATTTGTTCATAGTTTATTATGTTTAAAGGAACAGGCAGAAATAACGTTTACTATTTTGACTCGCAATTATTGGTCGCAAGCGATATCCTACTGAGCATTGAGGTCCTAGGTTCGATTCCCAGGTGAGGAAAAATGTCATTGGGCACGCCACTCTATAAGTCCCTTCTTTGAGGAGTGTCTGGAGAGGTACCACGGCGTCCTCACCTTCCGCCTGACGCAGGTCCTCACCGGACAGTTTTACCATCAGGAATTTCTCAGTAGCAGCCGAGAGTCTGGATCTGTGCCCGATTGATGGCAATAGGCTCGCCCCCTACTTATGAATGACTTTAAAAAAACTAACCAAATGTGGGTTTACTACTGGTACACCTCTGCCTAACCCTTCGGGAATTACAGGCTTGATGTTATAACCCGATTTTTATTACCGTGCGCCTGTCCACGTCAACAAAAAATATTACAGTGAAAGTGGTTTAAATTACAAAAATAACAACTTAACGAATATTAAGACAGAACTGTGGAAACAACACGAGTTGTGTAGACCATCATAAGAGGCGTCGGGGCCCTGAGGAGGTACCTAACCGTGCGAGTGAATTCAATACCGTCGGGGCACTGAGGAGGTAACCGTGCAGGTGAATTCAATACCACCGGGGCACTGAGGAGGTAACCGTGCCGGTGAATTCAATACCGTCGGGGCACTGAGGAGGTAACCGTGCGGGTGAATTCAATACCGTCGGGGCACTGAGGAGGTAACCGTGCAGGTGAATTCAATACCACCGGGGCACTGAGGAGGTAACCGTGCGGATGAATTCAATACTAACAACCGACGACTTTGACAGCTCCAAGTGCACAGTCAAAAAAAAGGAAAAAAAAACGAGTTATACAAATATATATATGTATAAGACACTCGCTAGATAAGTTAGTTCTTTGGTGAAGATCTTCCTGAAGTGTTAATAGACCAGGAAAACGATTAGAATAATAAAATCCATAATTTACCCGCATACGTGTACCCATAATCATTGAACCATACAAGTCTACCATCCATTTTCTAACAACTTCATAGCAAAAACGAGAGCAAAAATATAAATCGGGCACGATTAATGGGCACCCTATAATCTACCCCATATTAGGGTGTCCCGTTAGCAGTGCCAACACAACCCGCCTCGGGCTTGCCACAATCATGTCACGCATTTTTAAACCTTATCTACATAAGATAAAGTCTAAATCACCGTACATTAGTATCCTTCCCTAAGAGCTTTACCACCAGTGTAATTTGAACTTCCTCGTCCCGCAATATCTTCACAAAATGGATGCTTGAAAGGGAGGTAGGCTTAATATGAAGGGTCTAGTCAATTTGGTGGGTCACACTGACTAAGATCAATTGCTCTGTCAATCTGTCTGTCACCGGTTTAACTAGGAAACTTGAAGGGCTTTTTACGGTACCTAGTTTTTTTTTCGGTCTACCTATGTTAGGGCAAAGCTATTTAGCATTTAAATTAATTGGTTGGCAAAAAATCTGATAGGCTTTTATAATTCTAACTGTATAGTGTATTAATTCCACATAAATATTATCACTTTTGACAACCAGACATGTCACTATCAGTTTGACGTCTGTCAACGTCATTTTGACAGTTTAATCCTTCATTCATAAAAAACTCGTGTTGCTTAGTGCAAAAATATTAATAAATACGTAGGCGTTGAATTTCATATTTCGTTAAGAGAAAAGGCTTTATTGGCCCTGCCTACGCCAAACAAGAAAGCGTGAGAAAACATCAATAATGATTGTAAATCTCTGTAACTATCAAAATATAATAAAATTAATAATTGCACATAATTCATTAAGTTTACTATACCGACACAGGCCGTATAGTTCATTCAATACTATTGGCTAATTAAACAGATGGTGAACTTATTCTATGAATAAACTACAGTTAAACCGTTGCAATAATTGGCTGGCCGGTGTGTTTGAGAAAGTTAAATGGTTATTTATCTGAAGGTTTAAATAGATTTGAATTAGAGCATCATTTGCAAGGAGTCGTGCACACCAGAAGCGTACGGCGCTAATCAGAATTGTAGAGCAGTATCCTAATTACGTAATACATTATCAATCAGAATCTGAATCGTTTTGAAACAGATTTCTAATCCATTGCTTCATAAGAATGAAAAAAAAATCTGCTCAGTCACGAAATAACGCAATGAATGTTGTTGAACTGTCAAAATGAAACAGATTAGTCGTAATGTCGAAGCTGGCTTAACTTGAGAGTTGAGATTTCTAAGTTGCGAAGTTGTACCTTTCTACTTTCCTATTTATTTTGTAACATGAAATTTTGAAAGTTGGAAACTTTTTTGATCGTTGCTACAATCTGCAAATTAATTGCGTAACACACGATCAATCACAATTTGAATCATTTTGAAGGATATTGTTAATCCATTACTTCATATGTTCGAAACATTTGTTTGCGTAACGTAAATAACGCAATGATTGTTTTTGAACTGTCAAAACGAAAGAGATTGTGATTGATGATGTGTTACACAATAAGGGTGCTGATAACCAGATTTGCTAGTTTTCATGGAAAAGTAGATAAACAATAACAAACTGTTTTGGACTCGACAAAGCATTAAAAAGTAAAACTAAAAAGAAGTATCAAACTTATGAAACTTATAAAAATAAGAACCTAGAAGGAGAAGACGATAAAGATAAAAGACGAAATTGTTAGCATTGCCTTTAAGTGAAGTAACCATTTCATCTTCCGAGACTTCCTACAAATGTTAGACAGCAATACACAATATGTAAAAAAAAACCTTGTCCGACCCGAAAGGGGTACATAGTTAATGCAAACTAAATTTTCAACAGAAACCATAAGTTATGACTTGTAGACACCCGCGCACCCCACGTAATAACCCGATAAAATCCTCATTAAAAAAAAATGTTGTTTTTTTTTAATTTTTTCCTGATAATTTCCACATAAATAGACTCTCAGTATGATACTTCTTCTTCTTTTCGTGTGGTTAGTAAACTAATCTGGTGTCAGAGTTTTAAAGCCGCCCACGGGCCTCTGACTTGGCTTCACATGCCGTCGAGAAATATCTCTCAGGCACAGGGGTTTCCTCACGATGTTTTCCTTCACCGTTTATTGAGCAAGTGATAATTATATAATACGCACCTGAATCCGAAAAGTCAGAGGTGCGTGCCTTGGTTTCGAACTCGAGACCTATGAGTATGATACTTAACTACACCCTCACGGATCGGACAGGGAATTTATTTTTAGTAGTATAGTTTCGGCTATTATTTTGTAATTATATTTTTACATTTTCACAGAAGAAAGGGCAGGTCTACTATACCTAGCAGTCATTCCGGGCTGATTGATGATTATGAAGAAGATGAAGAAAGAAACTGACCGATAAAATGTCGCAGATACATTTAACACAAAAAGAAAAGAGAAGAAGGACTCGTAGCTAAATAATAACAGCCGCATTTGTCTATGGAAGGTTAAGCTATGATTGACGCAGTCGGTTCGTGGATGATTGACCATCCATTACAATATCGAGACCTCTCCGTACTGAGGAAAGCACGTGAGGCCGTTGGACCCGGCTGTCATTCGTAGATCTCTAACAGTCGTTACGGGTAGTCAGAAGCCCAAAAGTCTTACCAAGGGGTACAGATAGTGCAATCCACGACGACGCGCCCCACTCCTCGATTGCTGTACTGTAAGCTGTACTTTAGTACGGAGATCTATATCGTGTTACGCAGGAGCTGGGCTGGAGGTCAGATAGGCAACTGCCTAGCTCCATGTAACATAATGGTATTCTGCTGCATCCAGTTAGACTGGAAGCCGACCCCCACACAGTTGGGAAAAGGCTAGGCAGATTGATTGACACAGAAAAGAGAAGACTTTTAACAAACAGTTGAAGATCACGAACTAAAACCATGATCAAGCAAGCGGAACATACCAATAGAATATGTTACTAATAAAGACGATGAAATACTTCATTAATAAACACAAAGGTTCAGTAATAATCATCATTCTCCTGCTCTTATTGCAATTTATTTGTGGTCGGCGCGACATATCTTTTTCTTCCATACTTCTCTATCAGTCGTCATCTCGGTAGTCACCCCCTTTCTAGCCATATCATCTTCCACACAGTCCATCCATCGTGTCTTTGGTCTTCTCCTACTCTTATAGCCATCGACATTCATGCTCAAAACTTTCCTCTCGACATTTTCCTAATTCCTCCGCATCACATGCCCGTACCATGACAACCGATTTCCACACAGCTTTTCAGTCACCGGTGCCACTTTCGTACTTCCTTTTACACCACCACACATCTCTCTTAGCATTCTCATTTCAGATGCATGCAATTGCCTTTCATTCGAACACAAAAGTGTACACACCTTAATAAGAAAAACCAATAAATTACTAGGTATAATGTTCAGATAACAGTATAACGGTCCGATAACCACGTAGAGGGCGCTTCGGTAGATAGCAGATATCTTATTGATAAAACTTTAAATTGAGTACTTAATCTTGTTTAAATAGCAGATAAGTTAATTGATTAGTAGATAGGTAAACAAAATATCGGACAACACATAATTGAGTAATGTTTTGTTTCGAAATGACAGCGATTTAGGAGTCGATATATTTTGAATGAGCGTTTTCGGGTGTTTAAGATTGTATATGGCCACGTTATGAAGAGGAGTACCTAAGCCAGATGCAGTATCCTTTAGTGCCATAGGGCAGGGGCGGATGACATAAGAAGTGTACTTATCATGATCAATAGAAAACCCAATCTAAACTCTAAACCCCTGAGCCAAGAAACCTAAGTAAAGAGTTCAACATGCAAATCATTCTCAAAAAATATCAAATAGAAAAGAGCTGATAATCTTCAAACGACTGAACTGATTTTCTCGAATCATTAAGAACACTCTAGTCATCTTTCAAACAAAACAAAAAACAAAATCACAAAATGGGTTCAGCCGTTTGGCAGCTACGATGCCGCTGACAGACACACAGATACACGCGTTAAACTTTTAACACCCCTCTTTTTCCGTCGGGGGTTATTAAAATATGCTTTAACGAGCATGTTAAGATAAAGGTACCACTGAACGTTAGGAAATTCAAACGTAAGACAAGACTACCGTGTAAATCCGTCCAAGTAATGAAAACATACAGTAACACAGTTAATTCAAATGGGGACAATATCAGAGGTGCACCAGTAACTGACCAATAACTTGGAAGCCGACATTAATGTAACATAAGTACAAGCAGCGCATAAACAGGAACGTAGGAAGCAGTACATTTAAACAGCCTTTATTGACTGAATTATGTGCAGGACGTGGCCTTAGGTGAGCCCAGACTTGTACCACTAAGTGCAATAAATTGAGGATCAAACTATCGCTATTCATTATTCCTAAGCTTGTGTACAACTGCTGTATTGGCGATCGACGAGACTAAAATCTATCCATTTAGTATTCTAGCCGTTAACCAAAACATTTCTTTAAACAGAATATATTGTATTCCTTTTCTTTTTCCTTTGACGTGGGTCAGTAAAAGCGAGAACACAACATACATTCTTAATTCCATAAATACTTAAATTTCACTTTTAGCGCCATTTTTATCCCGTCCACTGTTGGCAATCTGTCGGCTAATTAGCAGTGGCACTGTGACAGCGACAATTTGACACCTGTCACGTTTGACAGCTTCCTGCCGCCATATTGGTTTCGGTACGCGTCGTGCCGAGAAATTGGGCTACACAGCCAATTAATGTTATTAATTTGGTAATGATTCTAGATAACGGATATTGAGTATGAAATCGGTAGCCAAAAGATTGAAAGACACTAATTGGTTATTAAAAGACGTTTAAAAAGTTTGATAAGCAAGCGGACATAATGATGTAATTTGTTGAGTAATCTCTTTTTTTATCAAAGCTCTTAAAGTTATGAGTATTTGAAATTAGAATGTAAGAGAAACAGCTGTAGTATGTGCGTAGAGTTGCTAATAAGTAACTACGAACCTATATCTAACCGTTTCCATACCTACCATTATTTCTAGTAATAAAATAAAAGAGGATTACTAACTATTAATAAAGACAACAAATTGACGTGACCGCACCACCTCGAGTCAAGCGCACGCGATACTAACTATTAATGGACTCCCAGAACATGACCGCTTTACATTTTAATAAACTAATTTCATTGTTAAATAGTGTTACTAGTCGTTATAATAAATTACGTAGTTATTATTGACAATAAACCATCATTTAGAAGCAACAGTAATTTTACTAGAGGATAATTAGCAAACGTAGGTAAAGCCACTAAAGGGAAACAAACGTACTAGTAGAGTCCTACCAAAGGATATTGTGTTACCCAGTAACTGGGTTGGGAAGGTCAGATCGGCAGTCGCTCCATGTAAAATACTGCTATTCAGCTGCTTTCAGTTGACTGGAAGCAGACCTCGATATAGTTGGGAAAAAGCTTTGAAAGGGGAAATGGATCATCATCTTCCTGATCCCACGTTACTTGGGGTCGGCGCAACACGTTTTCTTCTTCCATTCTCCCCTGTCAACCGTCACGCAATCATCTACACCTTTTTCCTTCATATCACTCCTCACACAATCCATCCATCGTTTCTTTGGTCTTCCTCTCCCTCTCCATCCCTCATCATTTATATTCATCACTCTTTTAGTCACATGCGATTCTTCCCTCCTCATCACATGCCCATACCAAGACAGTCGATTCCCTTTCAACTTTTCTGTAAGTGGCGCAACTTTCAGACTTCCTCTAATATACTCATTCCTTATTTTATCCATTCTTGTCACACCACACATCCACCTCAACATTCTCATCTCTGCTACATGCAATCTTTTTTCGTTCATCTTCTTCACAGCCCAGCATTCCGATCCATATAATACGACAGTAGTATCACGGACTTGTTTATTTTTCTCCATTAACTTGAGGGGCATCCGTGGGTCGCAAGAACGGGGAAATGGATGAAGACTAAAATAATAGTAAAGTAGAAGAAGGAAAATAAATTAACAGTATTATTAATTGTTCCCTTCTTTCAAATTGTAAAACTAATCTACACGAATTAGCAGAAGAAGGCGCATTGCAGAGGTTCGCCATCTTTATTATTAATTTCTTAAATCTCGTATATATGTACGATATTTGTGGATTAACTGGATAAGGTGAATCAGACGGTGGATTATGTCCAATTTCCGTAGGATTTGTGCAGATTGACGTAGATTCTTTAATGAATAATTTATTTAAAAACTTGCAATGCGATTATCTTTTCCAATAAAGTTGATTCTTTATTTACGATTCAAGAATCAGTTAAAATTCCATATATGAAAATGTTTTAATCGCCTGGGAACCAGCTGGTATTAAATTGTTTATTTAAATAACTGAGTTACATAAACTGATATCATATGGTATGTTGGGACTATGTCCATGCACAGGCACAAATTGCACGGGCTTATGTCCAGTCAGTAACAGAATAGTCTATAAGTCAAAAATCGTAAATAGTCTTATAATATAGTCATATGAGATTATATTTCCTGCTGGGGAGTTTGTTGCGCCACTTCTTCTTCCCAGCTAAAGCACTAGGATGTGGTGAAGGGTGGGCGTTTTGGGGGATAGTCATATGTAATTTTGACGTTCGAAAAGTGCTGATCTCGTCCTAGTTTGAATAAATGAAATTAGATTTTTTGAATTTATAATCTCAGAAAATGTATTCAATACTAGCGACTCTGCCCCCGAATTCGTCCGCGTGTTTCTTGTTTTAACATAAAATATATCCTATAGCATCGCATCGCCCGCCCTCGCTATTACTTCGTTGTCACTTAGCGTTCGTTCTGCCTTTTTTTTATTTTCCTCGGCTCATAAAGGGTCGTAGCGTGTTATTAAATATCCTATAATAACCTTCTTCAAGAATTGGGCTATCAAATGCAAAAATATTTTTTCAAATCCGACTCCAGAGATTAGCGCGTTCTAACAATAAAGAAACAAACTCTTCAGCTTTTTTTTATTAATATTATATAGATTTTAAGATCTCCGGATATCGCTTTCAAACTGCTAAAAGAAAACATCTACGTAACATTAATAAATAAAACAGAAAACCCTAATTAGAAACAACCTGAACGTAATCCAGTATGAGCTTGTAGCGAAGTGGGTCACACTGCGCAGGTCACTGGGCTTAGTTACCACCTGACCCGATTGTGATCCTAGGCAACAGACGCAATGAACTAACTACTAATAATAACGAGGAAAATAATTTAACTAACTACTAATAATAACGAGGAAAATAATTTAACTAACTACTAATAATAACGAGGAAAATAATTTAACTAACTACTAATTATAATAACGAGGAAAATAATTTTTAAATTCGTTGGCATGGTTAGCGCAGTGGTTAAGCGATTGACTGCTGCACTGCGTGTCGCGGGTTCGATTCCCGCACGGAAAAAATATTTGTATGACCTACAAGTAGTTGTTTCGGGTCCGGCTGTTTGTGTATGTAAGTTTAAATGTTTGTAAACGCACCCACGATACAGGAGAAATTCCGAGTGTGGGGCAACGTTTAAAAAAAAATAACTGACTACATCGTTTAGACTGGCCAGCATTAGCATCGTGTAAAGGCTCGTGCAGACTAGCGCGACTTGCCGCGCGACGCGACACCGCTAATTTTTCTACCTCGAAGTTTTCTTAGAAATTGTTTTGTCGCGCGTCGTACCGGTCTACACGACGCTTTATTCCCTAAACATCACTTCGAAATTCGAACGGTGTCTCGTTCTGAATCGTGGATTCAACCCTCGACACCATTCGAATTTGATTTGAATTTGATCTTTGAAATTCGAATGGTGTCGAAAGTTGAATCTACGAACATTTACTTTTAAAACAAATGAGTTCGCTTTCAAATTGTGTGCGGTCACTTGGACGAGATTCGTTGTAAACTTCACAGAATTGTAGCACTACGAGTACTTACTTACATGCAATAGGTCTCTGCCTCCAGTGGGACTATCCAGGCTAGTAATTATAACAATTATTCTGTTTACACTATGAGCTACGATAAGAGAGCGTTAGCAAATGTTTAATTAGCCATTAATTCACTACTTGACCTAATTTCTCGTGGTCGTTGTCTATGAATCTATGAATAGTCCACCTCATAAAATTTAGGAGCGTCGTTCCAAGTTTTGTGTGTTTATATCAAGTGGATATTACAGTCAAAATATTTATAATTTTAATGAAGGAGGAAGATGCCTTGAACAAGACACTGGGATACAATAACAATGACGAGGAAAAGGAACTCAATTCTAGAATAATCAAGTAACCTTCGCAATGAAAAAAAAACAAAAATAGGTAATTTAATAGATGAACAATTCACACGGTGTAATCTAAGGCTATATGCAGACTGAATCAATGATGGCGCGCACAATCGCAACATTGGTACAGGAATTTCTGTTTTGAAACACGACAAAGCTGTATTCAATGATAGAGAAAACTATTTAGTAGCTAGTCTGCACTGTGTACTCCGTACTGGATTAGTTTTGACCATCCTTTACTTTAGCCACAAACAAAATCTTTGACCAACCGGGTGTTAGTTTACAAAGGTTTACCAGAGACCAGAGAGTCAAACCAGAGTTTAACTAATTTAACTAACGCAACGTTCAAAATTGGAACGCGTCTGATGTTTCAAACGAATAGGAAGTGGCAACAAAACAAACAGCGGTGAATTCAAAAATGAATGGCTCGGAAGGTGTATATCTGTAGCGAGTTAAATTGTTGCTTTTAGGAGAAATATAACTATTTATTAATTAAAAATTATTTTAAAAGATGTCAGGCTACGATTAACTTAATAAAAAACTACCAACGTGGTACTTGGGAGATAGGCAATTAGGGAAAAGATTAACCTAGGCCGGGCCTAATCGATTTCTCGGAAAATGAGCTCGTAAACCTCAAAACTGAGGAAATATAATTTGTTTAACTAGCAAACTATTTCAAAATCAGATAAAAAAGTGTGAAATAACCAAAAGAACCTAAACAAAGTGATATCCTGCAGTGCTATTCTGTAACCATCTCACCGTGAAAACTTAGGTGAAGTGAGCTTGAAGTGAGTTGTCATTCCACCTGCTGCTAGGGACTGACAGCGCACTCCGAACTCACTTCACCAAGTTTTCACGGTGAGATGGTTACAGAATAGATTGGCTGAGCTCGGAGTGAGCTGTCATTCTCTAAGCTAAGCTAATGAATGACAGCTCATTTCAAGCTCACTTCACCTAAGTTTTCACGGTGAGATGGTTACAGAATAGACCGGCTGTTCTCAAATTGGATCATTACGACTCTGTTAACAGAAAGTTACATTACAAAAATCATAAAGTGCTTACCTCCACAACCTGCCTCAGATCTTCCACGTACACGTTCTCAGTCTGCACTATCTCTGCACACACTCGCTCCAGCTGAGATAAGCCTGGCAACTCGTCTACCAACTGAGCACCTGAAAGCAAAGATAAATCCAAGAGATAAGCCTTTGCTTTTGACTACCTTCACACCATCATCTTTGACAACGTTGTTCTACCCACAGACATAGAGAATAGACTAAGCGTTCCGTATTAGGTTGTGCAGTGAATTGAACAGGTACATACCGCAAAGTACGAGAGAGACAAAGCAAATTTGCGGTCAGTAGTTGTCTCTTTTGTAGTACTACAGGTATTGGCCGCACAGTCGCTTTGTCTCTTTCTAGAGAGTAGTCACATTTGCTAACGCTCAGTCCAATTCTCTATGTCTATGGTTCTACCCACTGCTGTGTATAAGCCCCTCTCTATTATGTCATGCTTCTCTGGTTTGCGCTAGTGTTATGTTAGTTATTCCTGCAGTCTTTTGCTACCAACTCGCTTTATTATAGAACAAGCTGTGTCTCTGATGGGATTTGCTATCAGCAAAAAATACGGGTTTCCATACAAACTGTTATCCGAGATGTATTTTCAAAAATCCTTATTTATAAAAAGAACTATTCTAGACTCAGCGGTTTGGTCGCCATCTCCAAGGACGAGAGAATCGCGGCGATCGACGCTGTGTCTTCAAATTATTGCCGCGATGATATCGCCGTGTGGAGATTGGTTCATAGAGTGTCTATTGAATTTCATGGCACGGCGAGAATGTCGCCGCGATTTTCTCTCTCGTGGAGACGGCGGCTTAGGCTGTACGTGGTATGCCAGTGAATGCATGAATGAATGAATAAATGAACTTGAGATTGTAGAATAGCATCCTCTCTCAACATTTCCAATTACAAATCTCTGTTGGATTGACATAATTGTATCGAATACGTGAGCAGCACGAGTCAGCTATATGGATAACATCTTATTGCGAACATCAAATCCGTAGCGAACCTTAGTTTACATGTGGAAAAATAACAGTATACACAGATGGCAAAAGGTTCAATGGTTTTAATGGATTAATCAAAAACTTTTAATAATCAGAATGACTTATAAGACATAAATCGCTACTTACGTGGCGTATCTTCGGAATTCCTTTCCTCCGACACACTTGTAGTCATAATCCCAGCGTTATTTACGAAATGATTGCTACCGTTAGCCGAAGTCATGTCCGCATCACTGTGATCATCCAAGCTTTCGATTGAAGCCAAATACGCAGAGTTCACTCCCCCTTTGTTTTGCACACCACTACTTGATGTCGAACTTGAAGACGCAATGGAACTCATTGACAGCGGCCGAGAAACCTCTACCAGAGGATTCAATCTTATCACCTCCTTCTCACAGGTCTTCAGATTCCCAGTGGAACCTACAGCTTCAGGGTAGGGAACAGTCTTCGACAAAAGTTTCGATGGACTCTCGCTCTTATTCACGAAGTCTTTTCGATGCAAACTGTTTGTGCCTTCGTTCAATTTCGGAATCTTCGCCGGGGACTGGACGGGACTTTTTGTCGTTGGCTTCATTGGCGAGTTGTCTTTCGATGACAGTTTGATATCGAATTCTCTATCGTTAGAAGTTATAGAGAGCTCGATCGATTGATCTATATAAGGAAGGGACAAGGACTCAAAGGCAGTTTTGTTATTCACAACCGGAACATCGTAAATAGCTGGCCTGTTGTTCGTTGGGACATCGTAGGTTTGAGCATCATCAATTTTAAATTCAGATTTCAGAGGCACCGATATGACAGGAGATTCAATGTCCTCACTTCTGGATTTAGTCAAGCTTTTGATAGCACAGGGCTGGTCGTAAATATCGACTGAAGTAAGTATTTCAACACCAGACTGAGAGATCTTAGAAGTAGCTCCGACTAAGGGAATGTTAGATTTTCTCATTGAAGATCTACCAATATTCACAGTTTTCTTTTGAAATTTTAACGTGGTCGTTTCACTTTTTGCACTTGAAATCATCCGTTTGACATTTGGCGAGAGATTATCGAACGTCGTCTCTTGCTTCATGTCTTTAAAAGTTTTTTGAACTTTACTTAACGTAGAATCACTGAACACTTTACACTTATTCGTATCGTCACTAGCACCGTTGTTATCACTTTTAGTTCGTAATGAATATAATGAGCTTTTGTTAAATGTTGCAATTGGGAGTTTGACACCTCCTGTGATCATTGTATCTTCTCCAGTCTGAGATATGTCTTGTTGAGTCTCTTCTATTACTTCGTATATCGTGTCTACAGGAGGGTCATTTCTAGCGTCTTTTGCGGTTTCTAATCGACTTGCTTCTGGCCTCAAACTCTTTCCTGGTTCTAGTAAAGAGTCGTATATACCGATCAGCGTGGGCGTTAGGTCCGTTGTGCTACCTGTAACAAACGATACGGTATCTTTAGTAAAACGCTAGTCCTGGATTTCAAAATGAGGACAAGGTTGTAGTAAAACTTGGACTTTACGTAGTTGATTACAAGGTAGAAAGTTCTTTATGCCGTGGACAATCATAATATTATAAACGCTAACAGAATTAAATGGAATAGAAATCTTGATAATAATACAAACTTAACGTGACATACATGAATACCAATCCATCGATCATAAAATTAAGTGTTTCAATAGCTCTTTAATAAAATTATCCAGCAATGCAATTTATTTTATGGTGCAATAAAATCTATTAGCATTCATTATTTATAAATAAGTGTTTTATAAGGGCCTTTCGCAAATCACCCAATATTTTGTAGATGTCGTAAAAAGTGAATGTCTATCGAAATGTGTTAATCTTTGATATTACTTTACCGGTTTTGGATACAGTTTAAGATTTCTTAAAGCGTTAATTGACGACTTGGGAGATTTGATCGTGTTACTACTACCAGTCTTTAAAAAGACGTGACAAATAAGCAATAGAGCTTATCATATTTATTAGGAAATCAATAAATATAAAGAGGGTAAGCTGAAACAGTTGCAGGAACATTGTGGTGCAACTTCATAGGAGCCTGATTTTAATGTCTTATAGTCTCCTATTGGACATTTGGACTCAGGTTCCTTTATTCCTGTGATAGGCAGAGATCCTCGATTGATTGAAATACTTGTAAGCCATCAATAGTAATTACACATATATGTCCTTGAGTTCAAATATTGTTATAACAATGTTGAGATTTAATATAATATTCTTATAAGAGGTAAACAGAATTATGAATTCCAGCATCCATATGTTGCCAGATAGTAAAAGTCCGATGTTTGACTTAGCGGGCAAACTTATAACCCTTGTTACTACAATAATTCTAAATTATGCATTTAAATATACGTTGATGTGTGGTTTGCTGCGTTTTAATTTATTGCTAGTAATAGTTCCACCCAAAAGATCTCCAGATCGTAATCAGCAGTCGTCACCGGACAATGTCATTATAGTCGAAAGCATTGCCTAACGAAAAGCTTTTAAAGTTATTAAACGGAACTACTCTGTCTGGGTCGATTTCAAAGACACGCTATGACTTTGATTCTATGAGTTTTTCTTTTTTATTTATGGGAAGTTGAATATAGCTTTTCAGAGGTGGTCGATGTAATTGGATTACATTATCAGCATTTCTGTGTTTTTCACTAGGTATATTAATTTGGTTTAATAGGAAATATAATAATTTTGTACGATTGTAACTGCGGTAGATAAACGCTTCTAGATTTCGAAAGTTACATAATAAGGTTGTTAAGGGTACATATATATTCGAATTTAATAAGTTAATGATAGTTGAATTAAATTCAGAAAAGTTTTAAATATTAATAGGTAGGTATTGAATTTTAAACTGGTCGTCCAAAATTCACAAAACCGAATTGAAGGACAAAATAACCAAGTGATCCTACTAGCAAACAAAGATATCCCCATTGATTACAATTATGGCAGCATCTCCACCGCCACATGCGAACGCATCACACTGACGTCACGCAAAATCCTGCATCGCGCAAGCAGCGTTTACCGCGTGATCAGCATATTATATATAACTTCCCGACATTAATCGTCGGGCAGTTGCCCACCAGGCACGACATCTGTCTTGTCGGAGGATCCTCCTTTATCTATGGTAGATGAGTGAACTTTACACCCTGTTCCTCATACCTCTCAAGATATGGTAACAACAACTAATATAAACAAATTGTCCATTTTATCAAGCCACCCATACATTTCGAGTGACTAAAAAGCAATTTCGTAGATACATCTAAAGTACCACCAAGAAAATGGAGTGGTAACAATAGAGCATCAATGACTTCCCGCAGAGAACTATAAAACCTGATTTACATGATAATAGATAGAAATACAAGTTATTTTATACTTGTGCCACAAAATAAATAGGTACAGAAGGCAGGTTCTAAACAACGGACGAAATAGCACCAGCACGCACACATACAGTGTACTATCGTGGACACCCATATCTATATACCGTAAGGACTATTTCTGCTCGCAGCGCTCGGCCGCTATAGAAATCTCATCAACCAATAACATCGCAGCATTCCATTTTTTCAATGGAAATAAATATCAATGGGAACCTTCGTTCGGTCGTAGTTCGAGCAAGTTCGGGACAAGGTTATGGATTTTGTTTTCAAATTGTTTATGGAAGAGTTGATAATTTTTTCGCGATTACGACGTTGGTCACTTGAAGAAAGTTGTACAGTTTGAGCTTCACGTAAAGCGAGTGCAAGCGTACTCGCGACTGGCATTTGTTTGGGATTGTCGTACGTACACGTCCATGTGTGCGTACGGCTTTTTATCGCTCGTTTTATATATCCGACCTTCTGACTCTGTCTACTCTGTGGTGGCACTATCGCACCCCAATAGTTTACCGTAATAAAATATCTATTAACTTCGTTTGATGCTCTTCATTGGTCTGATAAGAAAGGATCGTGTTGAATTACTTTTTATGGGTTTGTCAGGCTATCTTTTTCTTTCGGCTTGCTTGCGTGCCTTAAGATTGTAATAAAGTGCTTTTAAATTATTGATATCTTTATCAAATGCTTCTTTTTTGCAGATAAAAACATTAATGGTCCATACCATAGTCTGAAGAAGTATAGACTTACTTTGGTGGTACTTCAGTAAAAAACAGTGACAGGGATTTAAGGCGCAGGGTTCCGAAAACGGGGTTTTTTAAAGCAGTGTATCTCTTAAACCGTAAATAATTTTTACCAAAAAAAAAAAAATGATATTTTCAAGTCTTATTTTAATACAGTGATGGAACTCAAATCCTAATTAAACATACATTAATGCTTCAAAAAAATCTTCAAACACACCTCTTAATTGTCTTTAAAAGCAGTTTATACCTTCACTAACAATTATAATTATAATTAAAAATATACCATAAAATGTCTAATGTCAACCTGCATTCAGTGATGGATTATGATGAGTAATATGAGCAATATTATGAAAAAAACAACGAAAAACATTGAAAAAGTACAAAAGTGTTGTTATTTTCTTTACTCTTTACACGTAAAGAAAAAGACAGAGACAAATGCAAATCGTAACCCTGCGCCTTAATGATCCTCTATCTAATTACGTACCTAACATTACGACTAATCTGTTTAATTGTGACAGTTCAACAAGATTCATTGCGTTATTTACGTTGCTGAGCAGATTTTTTTTTCGAACTTTTGATGCGATGGATTAGTATCGGTTCCCACGTAGTCAAAAGTGCTGGTCAATTACTATTATAATTACCTTTGATCTTACATCTAAACGTATGTAGCTACCTAAAACGTTACCCCTTCGTTAGAGATTCTTATCTGGTTGGCCAGGTATACTTCATTATCTTCTGTAATCTTACTTACTCTTCATTCTTCTAAACCAAATTATTATGTTTAAATCATTGATTGCTCAATACATGCCACTTGAACAACCCATACGTACACTCCTTCATAGACACTAGTGTCAGTCAATCAACTTTATTAGTTTCCTAACACCGATACAGGATGCTCTGTATCATCTCAAGGAAGGGAATCACTTGATCGGAGCAATACTCAGCGGAAATGCCCCATTCAGAGGGCGAAGTTCACTGGCACAGCTGCGCATAGAGATGTTGATACCGCTGCGTAGGTTTATCGACGGTACGGTCATAGGAATATAAGCAACGACGATATTTCGTTGGCTCTTAGGTAATAAAAGAAGCTGAGGTCACCAATTCGTCAGCGAAACGTGGTATTATGGTTTGGTTGTTAATTGTAGTGAACTGCCTCGTTGGTCTATTTTTCTGTCAGGACGGATTATAGTGTTATTGTATTTTTATGTCAGGAATATCTCAGTAGCAACCCGGAGTCTGGATATGTGCCCGGTTGATGACAATAGGCTCGCTTCCTATTACATGGGTCTAAAACATAACTGGCGAAATGTGGGTACACGTCTGCCTAACCGTTCGGGGATTACAGAAGTGATGTGATGATATTATGTAATTTTGTAGATATTTTTCAAAATGTTTGTCCGTTCATATTTTAAGCAACAGTAGGCCTTTAGCTGAAGAACAAGAATCAACTGACAGTAGGGCCACAGTATAAATCAGTACAGTATTCTTTCTGCATAGAAAACAACCGAAACGACGCGCTTCGAAATCTCAGTGTATATCAGTACACAACATGGACGCGGAAGGTTTATCTACCGAGCGGCCGTAGGTAATTATTTCAAGGTCGCTACTTATTTATTCTGTAGTAGTACTGTCTGTTTTCTTGTTAATCAACGTGCTGCATTTATTAATTTATAAGAATTGGTATCATCATCTCCACAAACATCTGAAGTACGGTACTAGGCTCACAGAGATGAGTCAGAGTATTTTCGTCACCGGTAATAGACAACGCTCATTATGTGCGTTGTCTTACATGTGCTACTAATTGCACCTTGTTCTCTGACTCTATAGATTATGTAGGATGTGCTATTGTTATGTGTTATGGTTGGTCGCGAGTTTTAGTACGGATGTGCTAAAATCGTCTTCAATAAAGTTTAGTGTTCGTGGTATAAATCCACCACCATATATGTATCTAGCAGTAAACAAGTGACGAGTTGTCTTTCAATAAATACTATATTTTATTTTTATTTCTAAGTGGTCACTTGACCTTAGTATTTTCCATTGTAGATATAATTGAATTTCTGAAGCCAACGATAGCTTCCATTCAGCTGATATTATTCCCTAGTCAAACTAGTTAACATCAACCAAAGAAAAGACAAAATAAACTAAATAATTTATTGTACTTAGACTGTAGACCACACAGCTCGTACGTACCCTCAAAGCAACATCTATAACGACCATGCTAATTCAGAAAGTAAATATTTTCTCCAACAATCATACATCCTCGCCACAGTATCATGCATCCTTTTAGCTAAAACTTAAACAAGCTGATTCACCGACACCCACGAAGGTGCAGAATTAAAATTCTATAGAACATTCCAAGTCTGACTCATTTTAAGTTCAGCCAGGACATGCCAAAGTCCTGACAGTGAAAAAAATTGCAAAAACTAAAGAATTCTTTGTTCAATTTAAATCTATAGGTAGGAAAGGAATGCTTTGCGAAAGAAACAAAAAAAAAAACATTACCTTGATTTAAATATGGCAAATAGAGCTCTAGAAAGAGCCTGTCACTCGGATATTTATTTTCTTTTATTTTCTTTTTTTAGATATTTTTTACGTTTAGATATTTTTATTTCTGCTTGAGTATAGTTCTCGATGTTTTTGGTTGGTATATTGGCGTGTGCTAGCTGTCATTTATAATTTAAATTGTGTTTTGAGTAATGTAATTATCTTATAAATTATTGTATAGAATCATTTTTTTTTCCTAACTGAACAGACAGCTGTGCTGCTGGGGAGTTTGTTGCGCCACTTCTTCTTCCCAGCAAAAGCACTAGGAATTGGTGAAGGGTGGGCTTTTTGGGGGACTGTCTTATGTAATTTTGACGTTCGAAAAGTGCTGATTCTCAGCCTAATTTGAATAAATGACTTTTGAATTTTGGATAACAGTGACAGAGGCAATGCCCAACTTTTTAAGATTCCGTTCCCAAAAGTGCCAACAGGACCCTACTACTAAGGCTGGGAATACACGTCAGATAGTCGGATCATTTTTTCATCAGATAGTCGGATCTGATAGTCTGATCAAGCTATCGGAAGGCGTTGGAGCCATTATTTTGTTTGAACATTCATTCAACACACGTCCAATCCGCTGGTCGGCTGGTCAGATAATTTGCATTGTTCTGATAGCCCGATCAGACTATCGGATCCGACTATGAAAAAATCTGCCGTGTATTCTCAGTTCCGCTGTCTGTCCGTCTGTCACAGGGCTGTATCTTTTGAACCGTAATAGGTAGATACTTGAAATTTTCACAGAGAATGTATCTATTACTATGGCCGCTAACAACAAATAATAAAAATAAAGAAAGTTAAATTTTATAAAGGGCGATTTTTGCTCAATCTTATTATTATAAGGTAGTACGGAACCTTTTGTATGCGAGACCGACCTGCACTTTTTTTAATTCGAAGTAAGTACCATATTGTTTGTAAATTGTAAATTAATTCCAAGAACTATGTTTACTAATAAATTGACACTGGCTAGACAATGGAGGACAATAACCTGGAATGTAGAGGCACTAGGAAACTCATTTACAACAACAATGCTATACTATCTTACTTTGGTTCGACGGAACCTAGAACTGCAAACCATAATGTGACTACACCGTGATCATTTATCAACCCCTGACAATTACTAAAAGACTTGAAAACAATGATCATTACACCACACTTAAGCAAGTATTTCTTCTAATTTAGGTATACAAGGTACGTAGACTTTATCTCAGTGATGCAAGGCGCCAAAATTGCAAAAAGCAGAGGACTTCGTCGCCTACAATGACTTCATCCACAAAAGTGCATATCCTCTATTCGCAATCGAATTAGAATAAATAAATCATCTTAACTTCTCTGAAATCATAACACTTTGTTCAAACATGATCCCAACTAGACCACTTATGAATCGTGCTTAAGATTACAAATAATACAGACAATATTCCTTACTCAATTTGAAAACAGTTGCCCACGACAGTTCTTCAATTCAAAAGGCTCATGATATTGATCAAATTAATATTTCTTTGTCAGTATCCAGGCGACAAGCACACAACATAAAGAATCGCCATCACCCTGCCATGCCACCTTGAACTAGTAACCTTTACTGACCCACATTACCACTAGCGCCATTGCTCCAAAACTAATCTGTGAATAGCTGACAGTTTTCAAAGTCCCTTTGTCCACAGATAATACAAACGTTTTACGCTTGTTATGTTGGCATTCTGTTCAGATGGCAGGTTCTATTGCTGTCAATCTTGAATTTTGTATGGAATTTCACCTTGTGTTATGAACAAAAGCGTAACGCCCCTGACAGAGACATTTTAAATGACTTCAGAACGATGCCGATGGTTGTAATGGTTATAGGTCTAGTCCAAATTTAGCACAAATGACAATAAAAAAGACCCTCATTTTTCATGAGCCAGTTTGATTGAAGTGCCTAATTCAGTTGCAATTTATTCATGCTATGCATTGACATTTGGAGGGTCAATGTTCGAATTGTTCGAAAGCAATTCGTAAACTCCAATAAACTACTAAAACCTGTGTGGTCGAACTGTCAGCATAGTTTTCGTCACGTCTCATATACTTAGTGACGACGTTCTAACGAGCCGAGACGATACCAACACGCGACGGAATTAACCGAAGCTATGTGCCGAACGCGGAAGGAGTACGGTCTACTCGAAGATAGAATTCAAACTATTGGAGAAATAGAACCGTTGGATAGCAGGACTTGAGATGATTATGTTGGTAGCTCGATTTGAAAGTCATTTTCGTTACCTACAAAACGAATGAAAGGATAGTAAGGCAACAAGACATTTAAATATGGAGGAAAATGGAACAAGCTTTTCAAAGGTGACAAAGTAGATCAGATAGAACATCAAAAAAAAGAAATCAGCAGGAAGGAAGGTAACTTATGTAGGGAAAATAAAGACCTAGTTTTAGGTAAGGAGGTTAAATTAATAACGATTTCAGAAGCTTTGGAAATAATGACGTCTATTCTATTCGAGATAATCCGTCATATTTCAAGGCATTGCAAGCATAATGATGATAGATCGTCCAGTTTACTGTCTGATATAAGAAGTAGCTATTAATGTCTGAGATAGTCGTAATTGCTCAAGGGAAATCAGCTTTTCTCAGTACGATCTAATCGGCATAGGTGGGTGCTGCTGCCCCAACTTTTGACATAATCCATTAATCTTTCAACACCTACGTGAAGAAATGAGAATGGTGAAGACCACACAGCATGTATAAGGCTGAAAAGTAATAATTCCAATATAATAAAAGAAATATGACCACTAATAAAATTACTGTCCAATTAATCAATACTTCACACTAAAGAAAAAACTATGAAATTAGCGATAAGCCTAAACTTATGGACGACAATTTAGAAAGCCATGCAGTATATTTAACGCGTCAATAAATTAGAAACCTCAAAGTGCAAGTTCAAAAGCTTTGATCTCCACTTGAGATGGTGGAAGGCACTTGAACGGTCCCTGACTCATGAATGTCCCAAATAAATACATAATAATATTCGAAATCAAGTTTAATAGGTACTCTTAGCGGTTTTCTGGTTTGACGTAAGGTAATGAAACAGCACTATTATAAAGTTGAATGGAAATTGTTACTTTAGGTAATGAATCATAAATCAGCTACATAAATTCTAAGTTTTATTCTACATCCTCCTTGCATTATGCTTCTCGTACATACAAACATAATATTGTAACTTATTTTTTCTGCAGTACCTGTGAAGTTTCTTTCTCAGCCTACTCCATAGACAACTATATTACGGCATGGGCAATTCTCTATCTCATGTGAGGACCATGTAGATTGGTGTCTGAAATGGATTTTTCAGGAACGAACCACACAGATTTGAGTAGACCTGTCCAGTCAGTGCAAGCATTTGTCAGTAATCGTGCAGTTCAACTCAGATGATTATTAAAGCTCCAAAGTAATTAACCACAATATAATACTGTTTCTCTGAAACAGGTTTTCCTTGGTATGTTTAACAGCAAATGTCTTCGTTTTTCTTTTATTCCCGATTAGCGTTTCAAGTATTGCCATAAAAATACCGTAGCTGACCACCTTAGTGTTTATTTTGCACTAGCTATGCGGAGAACTCGATTAGTTGAGTATTCGACTGCTTAGATTGTAATGTTATTCTGCTAACTGTATCGAGACCTTATGCGAATTATTCAAAAGATTCTTCTCTAAGGGGGACATTAGAATGTGATACATTTTTAGTCAAAGTTCTTCGTCATTTTATTAGATAGGGGGCCTACTCTATACGTCTGTTAACGTTATATATGGACCCATCCCAAAGTAGTTTGAAACTTCAGAGTGAACCCTACACCCAACTAATTACATTTTTCGGACGGGCAATCTATAGGGACAACAGCTGTCAAAACGTGTTTGTCATTCATTCTTAGGTTGGGGCCCAAACTAATCTAATGTCCAAGATGATACGGAGTAGCAATCGTCCGTAATTTTAGCCGACACTACGAATAACGTGCTTAGGGAGTAGACTTTCTGATTTCCTTGTTTAACTGCAAGACCGTAAGTCTTACAAAATGGCCCAAAGACCTTAGTAACCCCAAGTTGAACTCAAAGTGAATCGAAACGTGGCGCGTCATTTTAGGTTGGCTTCTAATTGAGATGATAAAAGTAGGCATTGATGTTATGTCTGTGACCATCTTTCAGTCAAAAAAAACGAATGGTAGGTAACTTATATGATCGTTTACATTTGATCAATCAAACATCTTCAGATCGAGTCTCAAACATTGGAACACGAGAAGAAATGATTACAAAACTATCTGGTTCCGATTTACATTTATGGTAAATATAGATTATGTACATACTCACCTACCCACCTAAACTTGAATGCAGAGCAAGTGGAAAAGTTCCACTACAAAGTGTAATTTATTTTTACCCACTTTTCTGAAGTTGGCCAGTTGGGAGAAAATATATAGCTTAATAATGGCCAAAGTTGCCATACGCCCACGAATCTAAGTAAGTTAAATACGTTTTTATTAAAGAAAGCTGTAAGTCACCGACTTTACAGAACAGAATAAAAACACGGATGCAGGAAAGGTTAGAATATCTCTTCAGAGTCTTATTACAATGACAAATATTGTGTTTGTAATTAAGAAACATCAGTAACAGGTCTTTAAAAAATCTACGTAACATCAGTGAACATGTCAACTTTACAACAACTAACTCTTTAAAACTCTGCCTTCCCTTCAGAAATCCTAGGAAAATATTTAGAAATGGTAACCCTAGCTCCGCCCACGGGCAGCGCAGGCGCAGCGCAGATCAAAGCACACCTCTATAGGAATAGAAACACCGCACTTCCTGCTTCATATACATGCTATTAATTTACCCAGGAAATAGACCTTTTTATGTATTCGTATTTTTTTATTCAAATGACATATCGAAAGTATATAAATAAGGAATTAAGGATTATGCTGGTTATGGTTATTTCATAGAATGCTGAATGATAAATTGATGATGGAGATTTAATCGGTAAACAATTAAACCATCTCCTGTACCAATAATTATTTCTCCTTACAAAGGTTATTTAGTTTATTTATATGTATTAATATCTTTTCTAGCAACGGTTGCCCAGTGGTGGCGGCCCCGACTTACGAACAGTAAGTCGTGGGTTCGAACCCAGACAGCCGCATTTCTTTGTGCAATTTATTTCATCACCACTGCTCTCAAAACGGTGAAGGAAAACATCGTGAGGAAACCGGCATGTCTTAGAACCAAAAATTCGAAGACATGTGACATCTACCAATCCGCACTGGGCACGCGTGGTGGATTATAGCCCACTCCCTCTCATTGAGAGGAGGCCGTGTCCCTGCAGTGGGAACGTTATAGGCTGATGATGATGATGAGTATCTTTTCTTGTATTTGATTTATATTTATTTTCAAGGTATCTATCGCTAAGTTTGCACCTGCCACGTTTTGCCTCTGAACCTGAAGTTAACCGGTAGAACATGCCTCAGATATTTTTACCTATTCTTTTTTACTTGTGCATAAAGTTTTGATAAATTAATTTAAGGGGCCGTGCACGAAATCGACTGATTTTGATCAGTTTTGTGCATTGTTTGTGACACAGGGAAAAATAATACATACAATTTTATTTGTGATTAGAAAAGTAGAGTTCTTTATTTTGCATGTGGTTGAAAGGGATATTTCAAATAAATTAAGTATTCATGGAAAACCTGTATATTCGCAACAAGTTTTCCGAAAAATTACGCGAGTCTGACGTTTGATACTTTTGATTATGAACATTAAAAAATATCATCAACATGATTATATGGTCTACTTGTATGTTGCTTACCACTTTTTATCAACTTTGATACAAAATATAGCAGAAAAATAATTTGAGTAAAAACGTGCTTATTTCTTAAAAAATAATGTTGAAAAAACCAACCAACCTATTTATTTAGCAAACCATATCAAGAAATTAAAAATTCACACATTAGTCTTCAGCGGTCCTTGAGACAAAATCAAAATTTTATTTTGTGATTATACAATAATCTTCATTTTAAGTAGATCAAAGGCGAAATAAACCATACTGTTTTCGAAAGCACAAAAGTGATGCAACTATTGTTTGCTGTGACCGACACGTTACAATTAATTCAACCTCTCACAATTAGATAAGTAATTGACAAAAGAGGGTTGTTTTTGTGCAGCCTCCGTCACTGCTACAAGTACCTAACCTATTTCCCACAGCAAAATAACTTCATACCACACCACAAGTTATAATAAACTACTAACAAATGAAGTACAGTAATGAATATAATAAGAGTACATTTATCTTCAACAAAGTAAGAGCTTTAGTTAGCGAAACACACTACATAATAATTTTACGACTACTCTCATAAAATTCATGGCTACAATATTAGTTTATGATAATTTTGCAAGCCTCGTTTTACGCAAACTAATTATAATATTTATTATAGCGGTTATTATAACGATCGTGAAATTGTGCTGTGTGAGCCAAAGATCAGAATCTGTTCTCCACAGAGAAAGAATAAACGAGCATTGACCATTGACCACCACGCTGGTCCACTGCGTGTTGCCAGTGTTGCTACAATAAAATACTGCACAATTATAATATTAATATTTAAAATATTTTATCTTACCCTACTCTTTTGGTCGTCTATTTAAAAAGTATTAATCATTTTCTCCTGCCTTATCCCAATTTATTTGTGGTCGGCGCAACATGTCCCTTTCTTCCACACTTCTCTATCAGTCGTCATCTCTGTAGTCACCCCCTTTCTAGCCATATCATCTTTCACACAGTCCATCCAAGGTTTCTTTGGTCTTCCTCGGGACAAGGGAAAATACTTCATGGGAATTCATTACAATCGGTGGACCAGTGACCAGTCTGGGACGAGCCCTACAGAACCGTGCGGAAAGTAGGAACACGGTTCTCCCCCTCAGGGAGAAGCCGACGAAAAAAAAAAAATATAATGATACTCAAAACTTTCCTCACGACACTGTCCTCATTCCTCCGCATCACATAATATTTAAACAAGTATTAACAAAACTATATTATAAAATAAACTATTTGTTTATCTTGAGATAAACGAAACTATTTCAATTGAATAAGTACTCATTTTAGTTACCGTAATCTTAATGGGTTCAAGTGGCCAAAACAGAACGGAAAACTCTTGGGGCTTGTCTAAAACACACAGTATTTTAATAATAGAATTGATAAATAAATAAATACCATAACATTGCGCCTGTATTTCCTGAAGAGTTAAGCAGAGTACCTATAGTACACCCACATTTCGACAGTTATGTCCCATGTCACAGGGGGTGAACCAGTTACAATAAACCGGGCACAAATCCAGACTCCGGGCTGCTACTGAGAAATTCTAGATGGAAAAACCCAAATAAACTTTTGCCCGACCCGAGAATCGAACCCAGGACCCCACGATCAGCAGTAGCGCTTGCGACCACTAGACCAATAAGACAGGTACCTAAATAAATAATACATTTAAGCTATCCATTAGAAACTCGTACAAGCAAACGCTAAGGCAAAAGCGCAGTTATCAAACGGCACAATGATATTGAACAAAGGTGCAAATGTCAAACCATCTTTGTAGAAATACGCCGACTTTATTAAACATTAGAATAATCTAAACCTCAATCGCGTCGCTTCCTTAGCATCAGTTGGTAATTCCATGTAATCGCTGCCATGGCATAAATCACAGTACCGAGCAATACTCAAGCATGTTTACACAACCCGGGTCCTGAACCCGCGACCTCTCCGTACCCAACAAGGCACTTAGGTACAATATGCCTCGATTAAAAGTAAGTACATGTCATAATAGCATATCATGAAAGTGAAAGCATACGTTCGCAGGGACAACTTGCGAAGCACAGACAATGAGATGGGTGTGCTCTATGGCATTTAGTTTATGGTGTAATGACAGATCGTAAACTGTCTATGGCAGGAAAAATTGAGGGAAAGTCTAGAATAAGTGTTCCTTTGATTTGATAACAAAGGTATTTTAGTATTGAAGAAAACAATGTAATGACTGGTAATTAAAATAAATCACTTCCATGAAAGTAGAAAATTTTACTGTTCAGGTAAAATTATAATCTATTCACACGCAAATATCAGACTTTCTTTTTAAATCATGGGAAAAGATCTATTTATTTATGAAGCGATTGAAAAGCGAAGTAATCTCACTTTTCTAGCTGGCCGTAAAAAACCAAGATGGTTGACGCGGGAGCAAACAGCTGTTCGTTTTCCCGCGCCGCGACGGCGCCTGCGCAAAGCCGGCGCCACGCGGCGCCATATGAGGTTACCATAGTGGATACATAGTGATGTTTACTGGGACAAGACCTATTGTACTCATTGCTGATTTTTTTACGATGCGAGCCCTTTTTTTGCAAGTATGATGAGAACACTTGAAATATTAGCATTGGTTTTAGGATTGAGTAGAGCAAGTTCTTCCGAAGAAAATTTTCCTTTACTTTTCAAATACTTAGGTAGTTTTACAGAAAAACTTTCCTGGGGAACGAATTAGGGGTCATGTACTCTTGTGGTTAACAGAATCAGGATTATTTGTCTCTAAGGCTAGAATAGGAAGCTTAAGTCTTAGTTCGGGAATATAGAAACACACAAGAGGATATGATGCGTGACAATTACCTAACGAATGATTCCAAAATTCTCTTTTTTTGTGCTTTCTGTGCTTGTCTTGTCCTTAGACATAGAGAATGAACTCAGCGTTCCGTATTCAGTTTTGCCATTGTGTGTTGTGTATTCACTGGAATACAGACCGAAAAGTATAGTACGAGAGAGAAAGCGAATGTGCGGACAGTAGTTAGTTGTCTCTTTAGTAGTACTACAGGTATTGGCCGCACAATCACTTTGTCTCTTTCTAGAGAGTGGTCAATTGTGTGAGGCTAACGCTCAGTCCATTCTCTATGTCTATGGTCTTGTCAAACCCATGCAGTGTGGTAGGCCTAGTTTTTTAGCCGGTTTTAGTTAGTATTTTTTTAGATAATAATATATTGGTAAAGCCGTTACTGTCAAATAAAACAGTCAGTTAGACGTGGTACTTCAATCTTAGTTTAAACGAATGTGAGCATTGTACTCAATATTTTATTAGTGGAGTATGTATTAAAGTGTATGATTTTAAAACATTGCCTTACTTAAATGGACTATTTAATGTCGCCACGGAATGATTACTCAGTGCCATTTATAAAAACTTTGACCTGTAAATAAATGCTGCTACAATGTAATGATTTTATCTTCATACCGTCTAAATTTAGTTATACTTAGATACCATCAGTAACACGATGAATATTTGAACTAAATTTTAACATCAGCAGTGTTATTCTATAAATATCTCGCCGACTAAACTTGTGTGAAGTGAGCTGTCGATAGTGTCGCGTTGTGCCGTGTTGCGGATATTCGCATCCGCATCCACAATTGCGGAGCTTCCGCATTTATATAGACCTCCGCATCCACATAAATCAATGCGGAGCAAATAGGGTCGAAAAGGGTGAATATAAGTAAAATCATGACCAACAAAATGGAAATTATAATCATTTAAATCATCAATATAATATAGCTCTAAATCATTCAACCATTTCTAGAGCTATATAGATTTTTAAATGATTATATTTAGTAATAATTACATACATAAGTACATATCATCTGTGATTTAGTAATTATTTTATTATAATTGCCGCGAATTGAATCATGATCAACATACAATGAATCAACGGTGCAATTTTTAAAAAAATAAGATTTTTTTTAAATTTCGCCTTGCCGCCTTGACCTTAAAAAGCTTGAGATCCGCATCCGTGGATGTGAGCCACCAAAAATCCGCATCCGCGGATGTTAAAAAATCTGCATCCGCAACATCCCTGGTGTCAATCCATAGCATTATGTGGTATGTCACCTCTCTTCAAGTTCACTTCACTAAGTTTTCACGGTGCGACTTTTACAGAATAGGCAGTTAAAACTGACAATTTATCGTACACTATACTTATATATATAACATAACTTAGCCACAGATTGTGACTTAGCTCAAGAAGTTAGCTAATAGATTCCCGGCGACATAAACATACAGCCTGCTTTCGCAAAACCTACGTGGAAGACTGCAGTCCCTATTTAATCTATGCCGCGATGTTGCCCGAAAGAAAAAAAATAACAAGAAACTGCGGCAAATTGAGTTCTCCTAGAAACACTATTTATAGTGCAATGCAAGACGTATTTATATTCTTCCGTGTACTCGATAGTCGATACTAATTGATTAGAGTTAAAAATAACAGAGATCTAATATGCGATATTGTCTTTAACGAAATGGGGGCGCCATTTCCTTTAATATTTGATTACAAGAATACAAGGTTATGAAGTTTTCTTTATACAGAAAAGGCGATGCTTTTAATAGGTATAATAAGATATTCAAGTGTAAAATATACATATTGCAATTTATAACGTTTTAAATGCAAAAAAACCCACACTACACGCACTAGTTTATAATAGATACATATGAACATGTATATAAAATAATACATAAATAATAGGAAACGAAACATTTAGTATCTTATTCGCGATCTCCTGACTTTGATTATAAATATGTAAGTTGAAACTTGTTCCCACAAAAACCACTTAGATAACTCGTAAAACAGGACTTCCTCTCTCCTACCCTTTTGCTATGCCTACAGGGTCCATAATGATCTAAATTATATAGTTACCACCTAAAAAAAAAAACCCATATAGTTACCACCTAAGTACACATTATGGTAAAGCAATAAAGATGTTGAGTATAGTTGTATAGTTAGCGATATTTCACATTTCCATACAGTAATATTGCCAAATTAATCAAAACAGGTAAATATTTGACAGCTATTTGCGACGTTGCACGTTGCCAACTTTTAGAATGAATGCTCTTTTAAACACTCGTAAATTAAAACTTATATCAAGTTACAAGAACTAAAATTACACTAATTGTCAATTAAGTAGGTAGTATCGTTATAAAAGTAATGAAAGTCATTAATAAGGGTAGTACCGTTTAGTGTTCTTTAGTGCAATGGCGCACGCGACGTTTATGACTGGGTATTATTTAAATCTGACAATCTGGGCTGAAGTTTTAAACGTGATATTTTGGATTCATATTATGACATTTCTGATTCTTATTGAGATATTTTTGATTATTATTGAGATTTTTTTAATAAGAAAAAAATGTTTTTTTTATTTTTTTTTTATTTGGTTATAATTAAGATAATGAAACAAAAGCCGAGCCAGAACCGAATGTCTGTAAATAATTTATAACTATATTTCTACAGATTTTTACAAGCTTTTTCGCTATTCAATGAAAGCTCAATATCTGGGACAATACTTGATACACCCTAGCAAACAACATTGAAATATCTAAGCAAGTAATTACACTACATTAATTAACCATCAAAAGCGCTATCTAGTTCCAGTAACCTGATAATACTTCAACTTGTTACATTGTAAGAACGGTGAAAACTGCACTCAACGTTATATCGTTCGTAGTATCTCTATGTGGTCTGTGGTCAACGTCAAATCGTATGCAAGTTAATGCCAAGTGCGCATGCCGGTGCTATCGGTCAGTGTTACCAGTGCAATAAAAATAATTAATATTCATGCTCCAGTCGGTTTTACTGTTACCTATGTGAAGGAGACAAGTTGGCGATGGTGACAGAATATCGACTGTTAAGTGCAATGTTTTTAATTCTGTCTGATTTATAAAAGCACGGTAATTTGTGAGAAAAATTCGCTGCAGTAGCTTACTTTAGGTTCAAAATTTCTTTTTTGGTTTTTAGTAAGAATTCACACATCACACACACACGCAAGCAAGCAAATACCCTCATAGTTAACCGAAATGCAAGATGACGATGAATCTTTATTTGTTGAAATATAATGTAATACTTACAGCTATTTGGAAACAGCTAATGAATTAGCTAGATCGGAATAAATTCCAAATGGTTTCGAACATGAGTTCGGCCAAATGAACATAAAATATAACTAAGAATTTAAATAAACCCAATTTCCAAGATATATCTTCAAAACGTGACCTACTACGTTTATGAGTATCAATTCGGTTTGGCGCCATGCGTGAGCCGCTCCCGCCTAAATACTTCGGTGACACATGTCAAGACGTTCCAAATCCAAACATTCCGGAAATTCCACTTTTATAGGTTTGAATTAACTTTGTAATCCGACAGATAAACAATAAACAGGTTTTTTTTTTAACCTAGATGATTATCTAGGTTAAAAACCTGTTTATTTATTAGGTGTATTTTTTGCTATTTTCACAGTTCACTAGATTAGTAAACTGTGAAAATAGCCCTAGCGACGCGATTGCTGAATTGTATTTTTGATATGGTAAAGGAACGCGAGCGCCAAACTCGCCAGTCGCTTACATACCATCGCCCTGCCACGTCTTAATTTACTAATTAAGCAATCAAAGTCATGGTGAACCTTTATTAAAAACATTTTATCAATTTCAGTAAGTATAAAACTAAATTCGCGTCTCATTTATCGGGACCCTATTAACACGCACACCACCAATTATTTTATCAAAATAGTATGTAGATTCTAAGGAGGTTTGAAACCAATTAATTTTAGTATTTGACGCTGAAACATTAGCGATTATTATTTTTGGTAAAACACTTTTCCAATAATCATTCTTGACAGGCCTATTTTCTAAAAACCAGAATTCATTCTACTCAGATTTTCATTGTTATCATGACCCAATTTTCTTTAAAAAAATAAACTTTTATCGATGGCATTGCCCACCGTTTTTGTTTCAATTTTCAATCAACAGTCTGGGTCTAAAGTAATCTGTGGTTTTAGCGATCATTCGTTAATTTGTCGATTTCACGTCGCGATGCTTATTAGTTGGAGACACAGTCCGCCCACTATGTAATGTATGAACAGTTATCTGTTACTCTCCAATTAAAAATACCGTTTTTGTTAATAAAGTAAGATGGCTGTATCAAAATAACACTATACTCGTAGTAAATTACCGGTCAACTTTACTAACACCCGTATTCAAGAACTGCCTTACTTAGCAAAGTGTTGCTGCCATACTTATTTATTTATCGTTCTTGAATACGGGTGTAAGAGTTGAGCTTTTTGTCATCAAAAACCATTACTTGATAGCCACGCTTTTTCGGTCTAAATTAATGTACTGGCGGTTCGATAATATATAATCAATATTGTTTATCAATGAAACATTTGAAATCAACAAAAATACTAAATTCATATAAATATAACTCTGATTTATGAAGATATACGCATTATTTTATGTTAATTATTTTAAGCTAAGTGCAAAGTGCCGTTTCGTTCCAAAAAGGCCATTTTTAACGGATAATTTGAATAATGTAAAAGCTTGACACCATTTCCGGACGATTTTGACATTATAAAAGTAATTTATTTATCTCTGACATTAGTGTTACGCCGTTATTTTTTTTTTTATCGTAATAATTATTGGATATTTTTATAATTATGGTTAATAAGGCAAAAATGTGTGAAGTCGATAAAAAAAAAACTGGTTTAAAATCTGCTATCAAATCTCAATTGATTAATTTTCAAACCCCGTGCAACCCAAAGCCCCGATGAAAGTATCGCGGAAAGGATGGTTAATTAAAACTCCAACCTCTATAAAGCCCGGTTTTCAAAGATGACATAATTATTTTCCTTTAGTAGTACGTAATAAACATATCCCAAAGGAAATCCTACTCAACCAAGACTTTTTGCATACCCCTCCTTTGGCTTTGCCGAAGTCGGGTAAAGAGTAGTTCACGTTTAGGTGCCCGCCAAACAAACATCTGATAACTAGAGATGTACCACTATCGACTTAGCATCTCAGCTTATCGCTGTAATCGATTACACGTTCTATTATGACGCAATTGTTATTTATTTGCGCAGCATATTTTAATTAATATCGAAAACGTGTATTTTAAAGGTTACAGCTGTAAATGTAATTTGAATGATAGATAGATCAACAAAAACATGCGTTTGTTATCTTGTTTAATTCTGTCTAAACATGTCAATCTAAAAAAAATATTCTCGTGGTTCCGTATTTGACTAAACTAAAAAAGAAACGGAGTATAAAAATAGAATGTTCATCATCAAGGTTTCTTGCTGTTTAACATTTTTTTCATCAAAAAGGTCATCATTCTGACAGGTTAACAGGTATAATCGTATTGCACTGACTTCACCAATAAAAAACTTGATTGCCTAATCTGCATTAAATCAGATTCTAAATTGGAGGACATTATTAAAGTCGCTACAAACATGATTATATTATGTTAGTGCCTGCATGTCTAGAACTAAACGATTGTTTGAAAACAAATGTGACTCATTGCAGCTTTATCAACAAATCTTCTAGACTCTATTTTACTAGCAATAAGGTCTACATTCCCGTATCAATTTAGCAGGATGTCAACGCGTACACGATACACAATTCCGATGTTTTAATGTCATCGTACGATAATAATAATTGCTCGTTTTATGATACTGCTGACTTACTATGTTTTATTACAACAGGCCTACTAGCATTTTGATTCATGTGATGCGTTTGATAAATGGCAATATTTAATATGATTTTTAGTCAGTTCGGGTACTGAACTAGCTAGATACTTTATGGCGACTGAATAATCGATAGTATTACATAGTCGCATAATATTGTCAACGGAAAACGAAACGAAAAATGAAAAGACAACAAACGTTGTATTGTTTGTCTATTCAATCAATACTCGTGTCAAATTTCAAGACTGACACAATTTATTTATTTTTTACGTCGATACACGAGTTCGTAATGGAGTACTTAGCAAAAAATCGACAATCAACGAATATTTTTACTGACCACGCCCCATCTCTAGTGTTTTTTTTTTTGCTTCTATAAACATTTTGACGGTTGAATCCATCTTTTTTTTCTGCTCTAAAAAGGTCAAAGACTCCTACCATGCCACCTTTTTTCACCAACGAGCATAAATTCAAAAATCTCTAGGATTACCACGAGTACATTAAGAAATCCGCTTAGAAATATGGCTAAGTTTATCCAGGCCCACCCAGGCAGTTAATATCTGGTTCCCTGAGGGGCCGGTTGCATCAGCCGTCAGACAATAGTACACCTCAATAAGGAAGCCAGGCTTTCCTAGTCATGTCTTATGTAAACTCCGGTTAACTTTAACATCATATAATTATGACGTTTGTTTGTTTTTGTTATGATTAGAATAGATTTGAATAAGGAAGGTGAAATAGGTACTCTTTCTATTATTGTACAGACGCCAGCACATCAACCTAATACTACAATCTGTCAAATTTCTTTAATAATTTTCAACTTTATTGCTAAAGTAGAAGGTTCAAATTTGATTGGGAAAATTTGACAGTTTCGGGTAGGTTGACCTGCTGGCGTCTGTACTAGATGTACGTCGTTCGCGTGACGTCAGACACTACAATATTTAATTACTGCCACGTTTTTATAAAACTCCGCGTCGCCCGCCCGCCTTATTACTTTGTCTTCGCTTAGTGTTCCTTCTGACTTTTTTTCTTTTTGCTTGGCTCCTAAGCGTCGTAGCGTGATGTTAAATATACTATAACCTTCCTCAAGAATTGGGCTATCAAATGCAAAAAGATTTTTTTTAAACCGACTGGTAGTTCCAGAGGTTAAGGCGTTCAAACAAACCATACCCATCATGTCTCTGGAGTTTGGCTAGCTAATTTACTTTGACCCTGTATAGAAGATAGTATAGATTTGAATAGATAAGGTAATAGGTATATGTTGTATCTAAAAAAAACAAAATTAAAAGGCAAAATGATGTTACATTACAATGGACAATTGAAATAATTTTACCAATCCGAGACCATAATCAATCACACACATCGATTGACCAAAATCATTCATCGGAATTGCTTCCTTAAATGATAATGCTTTCACTATAGCACAGTATAATTAGTAACAGTAATATGTCTTCATAGAAAGCGGCCGAAAGGACGCGCTTCGATATCTCAGTATTCAGTATATATCAGTTAACGGGCTCGAGTGCGCGGCAGTTACGCACGGACGCGAAAGGTTTATCTACCGAGCGGCTGGAGGTAATTATTGCAAAGTCACTGCCGAGACATAATACTGCTTCTTTTCTATACTGTGGCTATAGTGAATCACTGTCTTTCAAGTAGGTAGTTGGTAGTAGTGTTTTTACTTAAGCCTACTTCTACACACCACGCTATGAGCACAGTGCTATGAGTCACAATTCAAACATCAAGGCGTGATACAACTACAATTCTTTTGCGCTGTCTGCTAACGAAACGTTTATCACATCACACTACCAAGAAATCTATCGGTGTACGTACGTCAACATTGGTTGGTCTATGACCAACAAACCATAAACAACAAGATTTAGTAAACAAACAACGTAATTTCGAGTCACTACTTCAAGTTACAAGCGCCCAAGATAACTTTGCAGGTGGCGAAAAATGTAACTATTTTTTTTTAAATTGAATTTGACAATTCTGTGCTTAATGTCTCGACAAGCAGCGCTGATATGGAGTGTCCAGTTAAGTTGGTAATCTTATAAATTCTGATACCTCAAGTATGTAGCGTGTAGTGATGACCTCATGTGGGAAACGAGTATTAATCGTTATTTACCTTCCATGGCGGTGACGTCACTTGGCAGTTTATAACGACTTTAAACGGGGTTTTACGTAAATATACAATTTTATTATGTTTTAATATTACCTATTTAGTTGGAATTTTGCTGTGGTTTTTGTTATGTAAAGTGCCTATTTAATTCACGTACGGAATTTTATATTATTTTGTGTCTATACTAAGGAAAATGCATTTAAAGTGCCAAATATTAAATGGGAAATTTTGGTTTGTGGCCAGGGATTCATGCCATGAAAAAAACTTAGTAACTACCCAACTAACCGCTTGTGAGTCATCTCATCAGTTCTTTTTAAATGTAACACAATATAAGAGGTATAGGGTTTTTACACGTTTTTTCCTGAATGTTCTACATTGAATAAAAAAGAGACTATAATTATACACAAGTACCTATAAAGATTATAATTAAAGAAAAAGTCCAAAAATAAATTAATTATCAATAAGTATACGAATTATGAAATAAAATATGTCCATGATGATTTTTTTTTTGTTTACTCAAGGGTGCTAAATAACAATGAAAGCAAAGTAGACAGTGTGATAGTTATTAGCAAACACAAAAAATTACGTGACACGCGGAAAAATATACTTTTCGTTAAAAAGTACTATAGTGTCTATTTTTCTGAAACCTTCAGAACACATAGCATGACCACAATAGAAACGGGTTTTGTCGACGGAAGAATAGACAAAATGACAGATAATCCATCACAATCTGTCATTTTGTCTATTCTTCCGTCGACAAAACCCGCAGAAAACCCGTGCTATGGTTTCATGCTACGCGTACAGGAAAATAGATACCGTAGTACGCACTAAAACATAACATCACGCCTGAAATACACAGGGGTAAGGCATTTCGCTAGTTTTGTAGTATTTATTTAAATTCTTAAACATCCAGGTTTTCGGCACCGTAAAAGTACAGACGCCAGCACATCAACATAATAGAATCTGTCAAATTTCTTTAATTGATTTTCATTGTTATGACTAAAGGATAAGGTTCAAAGTTGATTAAGAAAATTTGACAGTTTCGGGTAGGTTGACCTGCTGGCGTCCTGTACCTGGTGAACCAAGATTACTTATTATAAAATAAGTTACTATGAAAGAAAGTATGAAATAAGTTTTGAAATTATGTCAATATTTTTACAGATTGTAAGTAAGTACCCAAGTACAAGTAACAAGTCAGTATAGGGCTCGTCATCTCCACTTAAGTACTTGTCAAGCCTCCATGTTGTTGACATGTAACGGTACTAGATTGGTACCGAGAAGCCGATAGTACAGCTGATACGAAACTCATCGCATTCCCGGGTTAAACTACCTGCATGCTAAACTTCATCGCGAATTCGCGATACAGCGGTAAGCGGTTTTAATTTTAACTTGCAATTTTGACTTTACCTGAAATAATTAGAGATGGGAAAAAAAGTGGTTGATTTTATATCGATAATTTTAAAATATCAAATTATTCGGTCTAACAGGCTTAAGTACCTAAATGTGTGGTATTTTCGTAACTTAAGATTTTGCGTTTTTATTAAGTATAAGTAAATAAATATGAAATTAATTTAATAAATAACAAAATAGTTAGTTGAAGTAGTGCACCTTTTTAAATATATCTGTCTTAGTTGAGCTTGTATTCATTTAAATATTTAAAATACATACCTAAAAAAATACACTGAGCCGCAGAAAATCCTTTATTCAACACCAATCACTCACAATAAAAATGTATTACTGAATACACAAAACGTTCACCATGCAAACACTATTTCAGAATTAGACTGAACGAATATACGCACATGTCAACACACGCGGAGTTTAAAAAAAATAAAAACAAAAATGGCTTCGTGCGTTACTCGTCCTCTTTAAGTTACACGAGCGACTGACTCTGTGAATCACGAACAAGGCAAAATAATACCAATTAAACACCACCACTTCTATTATTTACGTAATATTATTTAAATTGCATGCGAATTTAGACTCTATGGAGTAGAAATAAGAACATAGATGACGAATTTAACGGTAGGTTGAGTACGATACGACTTCTTAAAATCGTGACGTGTTTTTGTGTGACGTGCTAACAAGTTTTATGAATGAAATATTGCCGAGGGTCGACTATTTTCCATGAGTTATGGACGTACAGTTAGTAATGGACTATGAACTGTTAATGGCACAGCGTTTCACTAAAATAAGGCTGGATATAAACCTATATGTAGGGAATCTTGGCATAGTTGCGAGATTTGTAACGGTATACTGTACGACATTAAATTTTAAATCAACACATACACCGGTTTAGAATTAAATGGAAACGCTGTTTTAATATAGGTACTGCGAGCTTATACGGGTACTAATATGCATATTAAATGAAAGCCTTAATTTACCTGAAAAAGATGAGACTGAACATAACATATTAAAATATTATCCAATAAAACCGATACACCAGTAAAATATCTTAGTTTAGTACTGAAATTCGCAAAAAAAAAATGTATCACGGAATATCAAATAAGAAAAATTATAAAAATCGATAACGAAAATCTGAAAGTTTCTAATAAAGGTTTTGGGTTACGTACTGGATGGATATTTGCCAAAAGGCTTGTTCTGATTATAGGCACAGTCTGACCACAGATGCAGTTATTAATATCACAATACCACATGTAGCTCAACCTTGCAGACAACGTTATTTAGGTCAAAATAAGTGAAGATTGTGAAGCGATATGATATCAAAGCATTCTATATGCTATCTATATTCTCTAAAGGCGGAGAACTTCAATCTAAACTAATCATTGTCGAAAGAACCGCCTATTATAATATTAGCCGTTGATGTCCCACTGCAGTGGAAAGAAGTGAAAGTGTTTCCTTCCCTCTCTCCTTCATGAGAAACGGTTTTACCAAAAATCTACATGATGAACTTGGTAGAAGAAATAAGATAGATCAATACCCTCCCAACCAGTAGACGTTCACAGCTGGACATAGACCTCCCCTAAGTAAGCACTCAACACTAGACATCCTATTTTAGTAATTCAGGACCTCACACCAAAAAGGCTTGTAATTATAATAACAAATTAAAGCTTCCAGCTAGAAACACTAACGATGTTGTCACTTTGTAAGTCAATTTGATGTAACTGTAGGTGCTGACGACGGAGGACGAATAACAAGGGACTGCAAGAATGTTAGTTACCTATTGAGGAATTTGATGGTGGCTTATAAAAAGCTGAGTTTTCCACGAAACCAGTGCATCGAAACCATTTAAGTGATTTTCCAGCTATCCCAATAGAGGAGCTAGATTTTTTAAATTTTAGAACAATTCGAAGTTATGTGACATCCGCCAACCCACACTGGGTCCACGTAGTGGTTTACAGGCCACTTCCTCTCACAGAGAGAAGGTGTCCCAGCAGTGGGAACGTTCAATGCTATGTTTAGAAAACCATTTACTCGTCATCTTTTGGAGTGACCATCATGATTCTCCTGCCCTTATCCCAATTTATTTGGGGTTGGCGCAGCTTCCATACATCTCTATCAGTCGTCATCTCTCTCAGTAGTCACCCCTTTCTAGCCATATCATCTTCCACATAGTCCATCCATAGTTTCTTCGGTTTTCTCCTTCTTTTGAAGGGACCGTCCCTTTAATTCTCGTATACATATCATGGTACACATCATCTGCCTAGCCTTTTCTCAACTACGTTGGGGTCGGGTTCCAGTCTAACGGGATGCAGCTGAATACCAGTATTTTACATGGAGCGACTGCCTATCTGACTTCCACAACCCAGTTACTGGGTAATACGATACCTCTTGGTAAGACTAGTTGCCAGATCTTTCGGGCTTCTGACGATCATGGATCTATGTATATCACAAATTTCAGCCGGGACCAACGGCTTAACGTGTTTTCCGAGGCACGCAGGGGTCTCGGTATGCAATGTATGAAAAGTGCTGATTCTCAGCCTAGTTAGAATAAATGACTTTTGAATTTTTGATCGACCTGTGCGGCTGTTATTAGTTTACTTAGCCACGAGCCCCTTTATTATAAGTGCGCTATATATGAGCCGCCTATATCATGGTTCTATGTTCTATGTTATGGGGTCTGGTTTCCGCACTCAGTCCGTCAGGTGGACCACCACCCAGCCCACCTCCCTCCAGAAGGTAATTATGTCTCCTGGTTTGTCTAGAACATCTGTGTATGATTTGGGTGACCCGAGGGTGTCTGTTCTGATCTGGGTTACGCCCGTGCATTCAAAGAGCACGTGCGCAACGGTCTCCTCAGCCTCCATGCACGCCCTGCACAGAGGACCGTTATGCCTATTGTGTGGAAGTGTTTGTTTAGCGAGCAGCGTCCCGAGATGGTCCCTGTCACTAGGCGCAGGCCGTTCCTGTCCAGGCGTAAAAGACGCCTGGTCAGCCTGCTATCCAAGGATGGCATAGCTTCCTTTGACTGCCGGCAGCCCGGTGTCGAGGACCACCATTGCCCTGCTTGTGTGTGGGTGAATTTCCTGTAACCACCTGCGTATTTGGTTGAAGGGGATAGGTACGATAGGCTCGGGTCCACAGGCTGCCGTGCTGGATCCTCGTCTAGCAAGTTCGTCAGCTGCGTCATTACCTAGCGACCCGCTGTGTCCTTTTATCCATTGCAGTGTCACAGTGTTGCGGCTAGAGTCCGTTATTTGTTCTAATGCCTTGTGACATTCTAGTGTTTGCTTTAAGGTAATAACTTTTTTCCTTAATGATTGAAGAACTGAGGCGCTGTCGGAGAGTATACGTATGTGTGTATACGTAATCCTCCTGGCTTCAAGGGCGTGGACCGCATGTATGATGCCCACACACTCCGCCTGATAGACGGTGTTGAACCTTCCCAGCGGTCTGGATATATTTATGTTGAGTTCATGTGAGAAGACTCCGACTCCGGTACCGGAGTCGGTCTTCGAACCGTCGGTGTATACTCTCATTTCTTTGGGGTCTGAGTAGTCACACTGTTCTTCTGTAAGTATTATGTTGTATTGTAGTGCCTTTGAAAATGGATAGTTTTCGGGGCTTTGTCGCAGGGTGATGCCAACGTTGGCTTTCGTTTGTTCGCATCCTCCTTTATGCGTGTGTGCTTAATTCATTACTTAGGGTTCCCGATAAATGGAGCCTGAAGGCGGCCAGGGCCCCTTCTTCCCGTACGATTAGGTGTAGAGGCGGCAGCCCTAGCATTACCTGTAGGGCAGCGGTCGCTCATGGTACGTACAATGGGTATTTAACATTTAAGACCTGAAGAAGCTTTAGCTAAAATGATCACTAGAAATTATTTTATTTGAATAAAACCGTGCTTATTTCAACCTTGCTTGTAATAGTCTCTTTCACGTCTCGAATAAGTACCTACCTATTAGTTAGATTACAAAATTAAATCAAGTTTAAAACATTATCTAAACGCAATTTAAAGACAAATTAATTCTAGATTATGTGCAATGAAATACCTATCTAACATTGATTTAATCACATATTTCGAGACGCAACCTTCACTTTTTTAAATAATATATTGCTAATAGTCAACTGGGAGTGCTTGAGAGGTCGCCCTGAAGGTCGTTGGAAGACAAGTCATCACTCCCACACCTGATCATCTCTCGTTGATTAATTAAATCAATAGAAGTGCTCATTAATTTTAAAATGAATTGATGCTTCTTGTTACCTCGATTAGGCTGCTGGCTTCAAAGTATTAGAAATAGAAATCATTTATTTGCCAATAATGTAGGTATACAGAAATAATGGTAATTTTTATGACTGTCCCGATACATTTTGCCGTACGGCATGCAAGATTATTTAACATAAAACATCCAATATACAAAGAAACATAAAAAAATGCATTCCATTCACATAACAGCATTGCTAACATTATTAAGGATTCACATTAAGACATTCGGAATTAGGCCCAGTGCCAATACTAAGAATTAGAAAACCATTTTGCCATTTTAATGTTTTTTTTTTCATTCCTTTTCTTCTTTTTTATGGCTAAGTAGGTATATACTTTTGTCCTACATTGGCTAAGCAAAGTGGAATCGGGAGTGTTAATAGTACTAGTATGCTTGACAAAAATTATGCAAGCATAATATTATTTGATAATGACAATGTCAAGCATAATATTATTTGATAAAAACACTAATTAATAACGTCTCTTATCATATTATTTTAATAATTAAAATGCTACTTATTTATAAAAAAAACAATTACGAAATAAAGCATTGCATTTTTAAACATAAATTAAAAACATATGATTATTTTGAGACTTCCTTATTTTTTATCATTCGTATTTAATAATACTAACATACATATTTATGTCCCTTCTTATGTTATTTTATAACAATCCTTAAAGATTAACGAAATTTGATCACCTCTATTTTTTAAGAGAAAAAAAAAGAATGCACACAACGCACTTACTAAGCGCAGCGGCTGAGTGCATTGACCTCTTGTCATATCGCACTGCAGCCGGCTGTGAACCAGTCGATAAATCGCACAGATTTATCGATACTCGTGTTTTGTAGGCCGATAACTGTCATTCCTTTGCTTGACTTTTATTCTGTACAACACGTTTATGACTGACTTAAAGATCATTCCAGCAAGTACAAGTAATGTCAAGTGCGGTTGTAATGTTTGAAATGTAATTATACTCGAGGACAATCGTGGACGATAAATTGTATGACAATAGACACTTTTGTTATTATAATTACTTGAGATGATGGCTGGAAAACGTGTTTTAGAACGTGCATTTTTAGGTTTACAACATGAATGATATTTAGCATGAAATACGGCGATATTTGTAGAGTTATTTATTAAGTATAGTACATTGAATCAAATAGATATAAACATTTGTTTAACACAACACACAACAGTATGATTTTTGTAAACTACTACCACTCTAATCTTCGCTAACAAACTTCTTAATTAACTAGCCCGAATTCAATAACACTGTTGAAAAGCAATTTAAAAAAGTATTATATTATAGGTCTACAATATCGACACCCTCCATCACTAAACTCGAAGGAGTACATAAAATAAAAGCGAGTCATAATATCCTGCGCCCGCGCCGTTTGCTCACACACGTGTTCCACGATAATCTTACTGCCTCTCACTACAATGCCGCTTCATCTGCATTTAGAACACTTTCAGGATCAAATAATATTCTTTTGAACACTTGACTTATGTTTTTAAAGAGCAATGCTATCTCTGTTACGTTGTATTGAGATTATTTAACATTACAGGGGTGCTTTACATCTGACTTTAATGTCTGGAGAGCGGTAATTTCTTAATAGAGGGTCTAAAAATATTGCCTTCCAATAAAATTACGGTTTTTTTTTATTATTATTTGCATTATGAAGTGATGAGTTACGACAGAAACAAAGATTTTTTGGCCACAAATATTCAAATAAGCCAGTTTCCTTAAACAAAGGCGTCGTAAACAAAAAACCTCAGACAATTCCCCATAAAAAACACAAAATACAGTCACAGTTATACATCTTTTGACCCACTTACTTTATTACCAGGGCTCGCCCTTTCCAACACTGACGGGCGAGAATAATATCAGAAACATGCCTTAAACAAGTCGGTCATCAAGATAAGAGCTAGGCTCAATGGTCACAGTAACCATAAAGGAATTCCCACTATTTGAGCCCCGATTAGCTTCTGTATAAGTGTTTTAATCACATCAATCATCTTTACAGTGGACAACTACCAAATATGAAGGTCGTATCGTCGTCTCCTTTTTAGGTCAACAAGTTTCACATAAATAAAATGATTGTAAGTCTATAATGTGCAGCTTGACCTAGATCGATAATTTTATTCCTAGTACAATGAATAATGCAAGCTTAAGAGCCATTTATAATTTTAATAATCGCACGAATTATTGATGTTTGGCATTAATTCTAAAATAATGTATTTTCCGAAATAGTTTATGTATCATTTATAAAAAATTTGACAAGCAAAATATCGACAAAAATACGTGACATGCATAACCCCATCACTATTTATAATCCAAAAAGTTCGTAAACATAAGAGTCCAAATGCGTAGCGTTAAACTAAACAAAAACATAGTATTACTTTCTTTAAAAGGTATATGTTTTGTGTGTGGACCGCGACTTGTCAAGTCTGTGCTGGCACTAGTCATACACAAACAAAGAGTTGCGACAGACTGGCTGAGTAGACACGTTCTTGTGTCAAGCCAGCCGTGTATAGAAAAACGTTGCTAAGAGCCTAAAAGTGGTAACAAAAAATACCGCTCTATTGAAGAACTGACATTGACATTGAACACTTAGATGACAACAGCTGTTGTGTTGTGTCTTCAACAAGAGGGGAAGAAATCTATAACCTAAACCCAGAAGACGACGAAGTCAATTTTGACGGACCTCTTTAGTTATTTGTTATCAATCAAGACACATAAAATAGGCCTTTGTTCAGGAAGGCCACGTCCATTCATAATCTCTCCTTTCCCAAATTGACACCTCTTTCGTTCCCCATTTTCCTCTTTCGGTTCTGTACCTTCCATGACATGTCCATGGTGTCAGCTATCTGACATCATCGCTCAAAGAATGTTGAAAACGCAACAAAGTGACTTTTGTTTGTACAGAAGTCAGAAGCCTCGAATCGACATAAGCCACATCATAAAACGAATGCCAATGCTACTGTCAATCTGTCTGCGTTCGATTCGAATTTCAAAATAGGAATTCCGATGAAGGATAAAGTTAGAAGATGGCTGCCACCGCGCGCGTCCCAAATTACACAGGATCCGTTGGTCGCGACACGGTGTATTTTTGGTAATTACCATTAATTATTATCTTTCGACTGCTGCGTGAAACTGTTATCCATTTTCGAAGATTTTATTGCGTCGTACAAATTTATTTTTAGTTGAAATAATAAATTAACGCTAGACCATAAAGTAGCGTAAATTTTTAATTAAATTAGACAACATTCCAATGGCGGATGGCCATATATTTAATTTGACGAATGAATGTGATGTTTGTTGCCATTATACAAGATTTGGATCGTATCTAATACTGAAGTTAATCTGTGTGTTAGTTGATTAACGATAATTAGGATAAACAATATAAAGTAATACAAGGCTCAGTTAAAAATGAGGCCTTAAGGGGACGTTAACCGAGTTTTAATGATTTTACACTGAAGATCACGTCTAAACGAGTAGTGTTAATGATTTGGAAAAAATATATGTTAAATAAGAGCATTTTCTTAATAACTTATTATAGGCATATTTAAGATTATGTTTATATTACATAGTGATATTAATTTTTAAAGTTATGTCTAACGCGGATAAAAAACTGAGAATCACGCAAAATCAAGCGTATTTTTCTGAAACCTTCACCATTTTAAAGATAATTTAATTATTGAGCTCTTAGTATACGTGTTTTATTGAAATACCTTTTTTTATGTATAATAAATTAATAATGCGTCTAATTTGGGACAGCGCTCCTTGATGGGCGATGAGTGCTGGACGTAAGTACGACGCGTTGCGTGAGCTCAGTACAGAACACGCAAGCTAACCACTCAAGGTCACTGGCATATATCTGCGTCTTAATGCCAGTCCACAATCAAACAAAGTAAGAAACTTTTTTCTTTAGAAGTACCTTTATAAATAGCCTCCTAGACACCTCTGCCGCGTTATTACCTTAGCACATAACATCCTCACATCAAATTATGGTTACTGATTCCTATCTCACGTTTTTCCGTACCTCAGGGCGACTTGTGAATTACTTTTGCACACTTTAGAAAGTCTTCCAAGGGCCCGCTTATGGCTGAACGTTTTAAGCCTTTTGCTTTAACAAATGTTAAAGCATTTGCTTGTACAAACAGTATGACAAAGTATGAGATAACTAATATAATATAAAAACGTTTATTTCTCTACACAAGGTACTACGATAGATAATACGTTCATTCTAAAAGTTGGCAACGTAGCAAATAGCTGTCAAATATTATCCTGTTTTGATTAATTTACCTAGGAAATATGAAATGTCGCTAACTATTGAACTAGAATATGAATTAAGATAAGATAAGATATTCATTTATTTGCCTAAACATGAGTACAATGCATATGTCGCAGTCATCTGGTTAAATTAGCCAGCTAATTGGACGCCTAGGCCATTCATTAAAAGCCGGCATCCAATAGGATGCCTAGGCCGATAGTTAATTGAATTAGTATCATTAACTTATTAATTATTATTGGCAAATAACTTTCAGTGTTATGATTTGACAGCACGACAGCGCACTTACATTTTCAAATGTTAAAATCTTTTGCTTCTTCTTTGAAAAAGCGGAAAACTCTTTGAGCTAGAAAAAAACTACCGTGTGGCCATCAACCAGCTAGATCAGTGATTCCCAAAGTGGTCTATATCGACCCCCATGGGTCGACGACGACCTGCAAGTACAGGTCTACGTCTGCGGTCTGCGGGAAAAAAAATGGGGGTCCATGAGATGTAAATGGGGAGTCCCCGATAGTGGATATCATTTATGCAGTTCGTGGCTTTAATTTTGGCTTTCCATGAATGGCATAATCCATATTTATACACAGTTAACATATTTACTTCCATAATACTTTCAAACATATAATTAAACACAGATATCTATATAATTATATAAGTTACGTTTTTATTTTCTCTGCGTTTAAGTTTTTATTTTGTAAAAAATATTTTTCCGCGGTAAATACGAGTAGTAGCCCGTGTCAACTTTTTTGCTGGCTAGATCTCCAACTATATCTGTGCAAAAGATCAAGAAGATTTGTTGCTTAGTTTTTACGTGAAAACGTAATAAACAGACTTACCTTACTACTACGGTTTTGGTTACAATCTTCGTTTCGCAATTATAATATTAGTACCTAGCGACTAGGGATATTAAAATCTTACCTGTAGTATATATAAATTCTTGATTCAAGAATAAAGTTATGTGGCCCGAAATATAATATACAGGGTGTTTGGTGCATCGTGTGCCAAATTGAAATGGCTGACTGAAGGGATCATCTGCTATCCTTTCAGACCCCTAAACACCTCTCATGACCTATGGATTTTTTTTAATCGTTTTTATTGTTTTATTTAAAAAAAGACCCAGATTTTAAGATAAAATCTGGGTCTCTAAAGTAATTATAAAGTCTGGTCAAATTACATAAAAATACAAATTTAAATAAAAGTATAAGGCGTATACTGAAGCTTAATTTAATTTAGATTACTTTTAAATGCAAAATTAGTGACTTTAGTCACAAATTTTGGTTTAATTTTTCTATTTTAAATTAGTGACTAATGTCACTAATTTTGTATTTAAAAGTAATCTAATCGATAGCAGATGACCCCTTCAGTCGACCATTTCAATTTGGCACACGATGCACCAAACACCCTGTATAGCAGTGATAGCCTAGTAGTGTGACCGTCGGACTGCCAAGTCATAGGTCTCGAGTTCGAACCCAAGGCACGCACCTCTAACTTTTCGGATTCATGTGCGTATTGTAAAATTATCACTTGCTTCAAAAACGGTGAAGGAAAACATCGTGAGGAATCCGGAGAGATATTTCTCAAAGGCATGTGAAGCCAAGTCAGAGGCCCATGGGCGGCTTTACAACTCTGACACCAGGTTAGTCACTAACCACTCGAAAAGAAGAAGAAGCCCGAAATTATCTAGGAATAAAAATTTTCTTAGTTCAAGAAAATTTTATTGGCTCAAGTAAATTGTTACTTCGTCCAAGTTTATTTCGGGCTTCCTAACTTTTTCCTTGAATATTTTTTTTAGTTTTTCAATACAGTTAGAAAATTAAATCTTTCAAAGTGAGTGGCACTATACCAGGTCAAAAACACATTTGAAGTTGATGAATTTGCAAAAAATCAATATTAGGTAACCAAAAAACATGCAAAGTGGTCGACGACATAAAAAGTTTGGGGACCTCTGAGCTCTGAGATGGTAGGCTCTACATAGCGAAGTATTACAAAAACATAGGAAGTCATGGGCACTGCCGGCAGAAGTGAAAACTTAAAATTATTGTTGTGAACGCAACTTTATTATTACCTTTGTGAACGCAACCATAATGTCAAAGACTAATAAATTAAAAAGGAAGAGTCTATGGTTGGCCTCTTGTTCTACTACAGCAAAAGTGAGTGGTTTCATTTTAACGATTCTCCCAAATAATAATTATTCTAGCTACCTGAAAACCCTGCAATACTTAATAATACGAACACGGAACAATTATGAAATAACAGTGGTTCTTTTTGAATGTTCAAATTAATTGTTGTAGTAACAAAAATTAAAATAACATAAGTAACATAAGTTTAGTTTTCAGTTTTATCGGCACTACAAGAAACAACAAGCGCAACACGTTATAGGTACTCATAGCTTCAGACTGCTACCTAACATTAACATGTCGGTGACACGAACCTATAAGATATTCCCATAGCAAAAATCGTTCAACGATAAAGAAGTTTTCACTTCAATAATTGTGATGAATTTTGATAACAAAAGATCTTGTGTTATAGAAATATCTATGTCATAACAAAACTGATTTGTATTTTTTTTTCCAAAATCAGAACGTCTGTCGCTTGGCGCCAATACTGAACGCACCAATTAACGTTGAAAAGTGTTAAATAGAGCTCTAATAAGAACGCACTGCAAAACTATGAACGCACCCGTTGTCTGACGAGAAACTTTATAAATCGCTGTAGAAGTTTGTAATTGAATTCCATGTTTAATTCATAAGGACATTCCTTGGTTTGTTCGATAGTTGGCAAAATGTTAAGACCGCGTAGTTTTCATTAAAGCTTTAATTAGTTGGTTACTAACTTGTTTACTTGGTACTATTATTGTTTAGATAGGTACTTCTTAGCCCATCTAAAGCCAAAGGTATTTTCTTTATTATCAAAAAACCTCTTAAAAAACTCCAAAAAAGGTAAAACTAACATAACATCACGCCTTGTTTCCCCGAAGGGTTGGACAGAGGTGTACCTATAGTACACCCACATTTCGCCAGTTATGTTTAAGTCCCATGCATAGATTAATAAAGATATTTCTATGGTCCCATGTAATAGGGGGCGAGCCTATTGCCATAAACCGGGCACAAATCCAGACTCCGGGCTGCTACTGAGAAATTCCAGACAGAAAAACCCAATGACACTTTGCCCGACCTGGGAATCGAACCCAGGGCCTCATGTTCAGCAGTAGCGTTTGCCACCAACGAGTCATTCGAGGAAGTTAAAACTAAGTACTCATAAATAATGTTTTACTTAACGGTCAATCTGTGTGGTTATTTTTATTTTCTTCGATCTGCTTTGATTATTACCTGCGAATAAAAAAAACAAAGTTAGTTACTCATTAAACTGATTGTAACTGAAACAAATTCTGAAAAAACCGGCCAAGTGCGTGTCGGACCACGCACATTGAAGGGTTCCGTAGTTGGGATGAATTTATCCCAATAACAAACTTAACATCGTAGTTGAAAAACAGGTTCTCCATACGGAATGTATGGCAGAACATGTTTTTAAAACTGCATATTTAAGTTGGTCGATAATTACTCGTTAACCTATAAAGCCTACATAACTGTGATAGTTTTTCTTTTAACTTCGTTATATATATTACTGCTGTGATTTTTTTCACAAATCCAAGTACAACCATTTAGCTGGCAGGGGGGGGGGGCACTTGATTCTAACAAAAACGAGCACATAAAAGCTTAATATTTCGCAAACGGCTCCCTGAGTTGAAAAATGGTTTACACACACCCACAATATTTTTAACCGACCTTACTTACCAACGACACCACACCATGGGATAGACGAGAAAAAAAACATCCCCACTTTACGTGTACCTAGGGGACGTACCCCCAATTTTTTTTTCTAGATTTTATTTTACTGCTTTGTCGGCGTGATAAATTTGTATACCCATGCCAAATTACAGCTTTCTAGTATTAACCGTCTCTGAGCTATGCCGCGGACAGACAGACGGACATATGGCGAACCTATAAGGGTTCCTTGTTAACTACGGAACCCTAAAAACTGAATAAGTGTATGTACAGACGCCAGCAGGTCAACCTAACCAAAACTGTCAAATTTTCCAAATCAACTTTGAACCTTATGGTTTAGTGATAAAGTTGAAAATCTATTAAAGAAATTTGACAGATTGTAGTAGGTTAATGTGCTGGCGTCTGTACAAGTCTAGAATACTTCAAACAAGAGAAATATTTATGCCTCTGATAGATCATAACCATGGAGTTAGCATAAAGCTTCGTGCAGACTAGCGCGACGCGACAGCGCGACGCGACACCGGCTATTGTTATACCGTGAAGTTTTCTTGAAATTTGTATTTTTCGAGTCGCGTCGCGCTGTTCTGAACTAGGCTTAATACAAGTTGATCCAATGCAATAGCAGATTTTCCTTTTCAATATTCTCTGGCCTACCACAAGTACCTATATACCAAAGAGTCTATAAATGCACATCCTAACGTAGATCAATTTTGTCTTTGTTACAACACAGTAATTAGCAAGTTATGTTCTTACTAGATATGTTGTAGAATGTTGTTTTTTATTCCTTTGTGTTCGCTAAGATCTTCCGTTTTCTTTGTCTTTAACACACAAAGTGTAATTAAGCCGCCGTTTACCGGTCTATAGGCGCGTAAATTGTAAAAAAAATACGACATTAAGGCATTAAACCTTTTTGTTTGATTAATTTGTTAACGTAGGTATTCTTAAGACCTATGATATTCGTCATAAAATAGTTTCGGTTAATTTCAGGATGAATAAAATAAGTGTTCCCGTAGGTCTGTTTACCTGCCCCCAAGATTCTAGAACATGCACTAAAGAGAAGTGCTTTTCCAGTGCAATTTTTCTTTCGTTTTAATTCTTAACATTAGGGTTAGAACTTAAAAATTGTGGATACCGGTGTGCAAGCAAAGGTATAAAAGGGCTTCACGTTCACAAAGAAATTACCCCATTGCCAATCCTTCAGAATAATCAAGACATTAAAGAACTTACGACACCAAGGGGACATAATGTGGTGATCCCTCTTACTTAATCTTATTCTTTTGCAATGTGCGTTTTGTTTGTGCGTATTAAACGACTTTTCTTTATTTTCTTTCTTTTCTTTAAATCTCAGTCATGTATTGCTCCTTTCGATGTCTACTTGAATTCCCTTAAAATGTGAAAATCCATATGGATGGATGGAATGGATTAGATACTTAGGTTTACTACTATCTGCCTAACTCTTCCGGGAATACTGGCGAGATATTATGTTATGCTAATTATAAATCTGCCTTTGTCTGTCTTTTCGTGGTAAACTCCAATACAGGCCCGGCAATCTCGACATAGGTAGCGATCGCTATACGACCGAATTCGGTCGCAAAGTCGTAATGGCAAAAGTCAAAAGTCAAATAATTTATTTCAATTAGGCACAAAAAAGGCTCTTTTGAACGTCAAAATTTGTAAAAAATAATAATAACTGATTCTAGTCACCCATTCCAAAAGGTAGTTTTCGTATGGAGAAGAATGGGCAAGAAACTCCACCGAACTCTTTTAAAAAATCATTATATCTTGTATACACTAATTATATAATTATATGTGAAGACAATGCACCTAGAATAAGATTACCTACTATACCACGATAGGTAAAAATAATGAATGACATAAATTAATTATATGATAGATGCATGGTGCTCACATACCTAAACATTGTAAAATTATACTATATTCCTAAGATTATAACAAGTAATACTAATAATAATGGCGTCCCTAGACGGTCAAAATTACTTGACAAGCACGAAAAAATCGCGTGCTTGTGAAGCAGGTCGCGCGCGTCTAGGGACGCCATTAAAACTTTGCGACCGAATTCGGTCGTATAGCGATTGCTGTCGATGTCGAGACGGCCGGGCCAGGTTTAAGGCCTGGGGCCCTATTATGAACTCTTATTTCCAGGCAGTTTACGGCGTAAACAGAACTGCCTTGCAATTTCGTATTATGAACTCGTCAAACAAGCCAGTCAGTGGTCACGTGACACCCTGGCCGGCTTCTGCCCGACTATTGGCTGGAAATACCGTATTATGAACGTTCGTTTGACATTTCTTGACATATTAAAACTGATAATAAGTAACCTCACAATCCAGTCAATTTCCGCTACTTCATAGGAGTTTTTATTGAATGGTTTTGGATATTTTTGGCGAAATTATTCAGAGAAAATATCACGTGTGACGAATATGTACCGTTCGAGTTTCTGGAAACTCCGGAAAGTGGCACTTCTGATCAAAATACCAAAATAACGGTAAAATTGAAAAACTCCTACAATGTTTCAAACTAAACATAAGTTAGGCTCAGCCGAGGGCGATAACTCTCATCCATTGAACTATAATAATTTCAACAGCCTAATAAATGGTGCACCATGATAATTACAAAATATTACCATGATAGAAAGAAAGAAAGAAAATACATTTATTTGGCACAGACTAAAAGGCACACAAGTAGAAAGAGAAAAAAAAAATAAGATAAAAGGAAAGAATACAAAATAAAAAGTGTAAAACTGCGTTGCATGATACCAGCAGGAATGTGTGCCTCGCGGCTACGATTATAGGTAAATATAACATGTTGAAAACTGGATATTTAGTAAAAACACTCAAAAACACCACACCACCATAACCATTCATTATCCATATTTTTGTTTATACTCTGAAACTAGTAGGTACTTCTAGCGAAGGGACATAATACATTCTGTGTAAAAAGTACTGGGAATTGTTCAATAAAACCATTAAGTAATTTATTCGTCAAAATTTATTTTGTCGGCTCCAAAGTAGGCCCTTTCCCTTGCAATACAGCTACGCCAGCGCTTGACCCAGTCCTCCATACATTTTTGGTAAGCTGATTGAGGTATGGTCTAAAACTCCATCAGCGAATTTTCTTTTATAGCTTCAATCGACTCGAAACGTCTTCCTCGAAGAGGTAATTTTAGCCTCGGGAACAGGAAAAAGTCAGACGGAGCCATATCATGTGAATACGGCGCTTGGTCGATGACATTTGCTGAATTTTTGGCTAAGAACTCTTGCAAAATGATGGCTTTGTGTGATGGTGCATCATCATGGTGCTAAATCTATGAATTGTCGTTCCACAAATCTGGGCCGTTTTCAGCGGATATTCTCTCGCAAACGCCTCATAATGCCTAAATAATACTCTATAATCACTGTTTATCCCTCTGGAAAAAAATCGTTGTGCACTACACCGCGGTAATCTAAGAAAACTATCAGCATAACTTTCGTGGTACTTTTTATAGAGAGTATTATACAAACAATACGATAGTATTATTTTATTAATTGCAACAATAAACATTGTCCAAGAATGAAGTTGTCAAATTCCCCGTTGAACATCAAGTGGAATACGTTCGGAAAAGTTATTGTTAGGAGAATCTCGCGTTACAATTTACAAACACGGAAAAATTAAATAAAAATTAATTGTATAGCACAATAAACATTGCGTTCATATTTTCACCTACTTTTAGTAACTATATTAAGATATATTTATTATTTTTATCTTAGAATACGTGATCTAAATAAAACCGTAACTTACCGATAAATATTTATATGTGTTTCTGAACGTTACGGCAGAGAATTTCAAGCCAGCCACAGACAAACTAGCCAGCGTGAAGTCGGTCAGAATTACCGATGTCATAATACAAAATATATCCAGCCAGTGAAATGAATTGCCTGGAACTTGCCTGGTTTTTTAAAAGTTCGTAATAGGCCCCCTGTTCAGCTATAAGATATCGCTGTCACGTTCGGTAGCGATACTGGTCCAAAGTGATTAACCAGCTATCTAATTACGCAACACATTTTCGTAAACGATTACGACTAATCTGTTTCATTTTGACAGTTCAACAACATTCATTGCGTTATTTACGTTGTTGAGCAGATTTTTTCCTCACGCCTGTTTACCATGGGGGTAAGCAGAAACAACTGCGCCACCAGCTACGATCCTTACATACTCCTTAGGCCTCGGCCTCAGGCTAGAGAACACAGGATCATTATTGTAATGTACCTATTGCTAAATAACATATTCATAAGCCAAGTGCTATTAAGTTTAAATCAAGTAAGTGATGCTCTTCCCACGCTAAGTTTTAACGAATGACTTCATCGCTACTTTTACGTTGATTATAATTAATCATGCATGATGTGCTAACAAACTTGGACCGTTTTTTTTTTTTTTTTTTTGTAATTATGTTTTTGTTGCCGTAATATTTTACTGCATCTTTAGTAAAATATAACGGCAAACATAAAAAACCGGCGAAGTGCGAGTCAGACTCGTACACGAAGGGTTTCCGTACCACCAAACAATAATTAACATAGGTAACATTTTTTTTTTATTGTTTGTTATTATAGCGGCAATAGAAATAAGTATACAATCTGTGAAAATTTGAACTATCTACTTGTTACGGTTCATGAGATACAGCCCGCTGACAGACAGACGGACGGACAGCGGAGGCTTAGTAACAGCCCAAGTAACACAGACATGCTGAATAAAGTTTGAGTAATAGCGATCCGCAAAACTATAAGCTGAAACTATTGCCTGGATAGTGTCTGAGAAAGTGTCTATTCAGCTGTTATTCAAGCAATTTGGGCACATTTTTAAATGCTTTAGTCTGTATAACAGCGATGTAAATTCTGGTTAATAGCTTAGTAATGGCCCACTTAGCTTAGTAACATCTGAAAAAAAGCTGACATCTCTTTTATACAGCTATTGATGCATATTTATTCAGACAAATGCATATGGATATTGTTATTAAGAAATTATTCCGGATTAAGTTCATTTACGTAATACTTTACAAACAAAATTAAGAATTAAGTTGTAAAGTCGAAAAAAACTGGTTATTAATCTTGAAGTGAGTCTTTGTTCTGACACTTCATAAATTGAATAAAAATCAATAACGAGATGCACGGTGAAACTGAGAATCGGTACTAAATGATATTATGTATTATAACCATGATACACGTTAAATATTACTGCGCAAGTAATTTTATCGTGAATAGCTTAAGAAATACCTCAATATTTTTCACGCGCCCCTTAGATAATCAAGTTTAGTGAAAGTAAATAAGACATAAATAAAGGCTTTTATATGTGAAAAAAATACTTAGGATAAAATAACTAATGCTTTATCTTTCAAAAGTCATTAAATTAATTATAAATTATATTTTTAACTGTTATTAATTGCTAAAAAGAGGCATTTGTTAGACAAAATGATTCAATAGTTTACTTAAAATAAGTTTTAATGGCGATTCATTATAAGCTGGATAAAAGCCCTCCATGCAGCTATTTTACAGCTTAACTCTGAATAAAAAGTCACACCTTTCTAATTATTAAGCTTTTATTTGAGAAATAGTGATCTGGCTGTACAAATATCTGAACAACATTTGAATACGTTACTATATTATGTGTTTGATTATACAGCTAATTACAAAAATTACTTTTACGACGAATTCCTCCAGTTCTTCTAGATTTCCATGATTTATTTTCCATTTTTTATCAAACTGTTCACATCAAACCCGCGGTGCAATAATACACAATAGTTAAACAATGTTTTAAACGTCCATATTTCAATTACTACCCAAAAAAAGTCTGTATAACTTATATAAAAAATGGTTCTATTACAAATAATTGCGGAATAAGAATACATCATTCAGCTTCCATCTGTGTTAGTTAGCCATAAACGAATTACTTTATTTCCATTATACCGAAATAAGCTCTATAAAGAACCCAGAAAACACTTTTATACAGTAGCTGAATAATTGATAAAATGTGGAACCTTATGTGATTTGAAGAAAAATTAAAAGCGGTTATTCAAAATCAAGCTTTTTAATAGAAATAACTACACCATTATTCAGAAGACAGCTGCCGAGGGCACTATTTTACAGCATATAGGGGTTTCATAAGCAATAAGTTGAGTAAAGTTTGCGTATTAGTATTACATAACTGCGTTTATTCAGCTACTTATACTATTATACAGATAAATGCTGTCCCAGGCACTCTTTTTCAAATTAAAGTCATCTGTAATGCTGTAGGCTTAATAATATCTGTGTTATATGCGGTATACTGCCGTGGTATAACTAAAATGCCGTTATCCAACATCTGGTCGATTTTTAACTTTTGATGCTATATTAATGAGAAAAAAAATATCTATCGATCTGTCTTTTCGAATTTTCAATATTTTGAATAGTTTTGGAAATAATCATTTTAAGAATGCCGCTATGTACATATTTTTCTCATGTGAAATAAGCAAAAATGTCATTAAGTAACTTTGTGAGTCTATACAGCCGTTAAGGTTCAAAAACTTATATTTTTAATTAAAAAAAATCATACGGTTGCTTCTCTAGATTGCCGTTAACAGTCTTTTGTACACTATAAAGCGGTAAAGGTACTTTAACTGTTTTATTGTTATTCTTTTTTATTAAAGAAGTTTACTTTTGTTAAGCTATAACGTCGTTAATTGAAAATGCTAGACTTACATGTGATTAACGACGTTTAACGGCATTATAGGTTAATATTTGACATCCTTATAATTTGACTTAACGTATGTTATAAGCCAGTGGCGGCATTTCCAAAACTAAACAAAAATTAATTGTCCTTCATTATTAGACTAAAATGATGTTATCTCACACTAATACACAACAATGCCGTTAACTGATCTCGCACGGGGAGCGGGGCAGCGGCTACATAACGATCCAGTTCCGAGATCAGAGGGATCGGGGGTGAAACTAGTGCATCGCAGGTTCGCAGGTGCTTGCTAAGTGAGGACGAGTGTCGCTCCGGGTTTGTTCCCGCCAATTTTGGAACGATATGGCGAACCGTCACTTTAGGTAAGTTAGTTTTTGCTTACTGGCTCGGAATCATTTTGTGTTCATTATTAATAGGTACCTACGTAACATGTCCGCTTTTTAATGAAATTAACATACAAAATAATTTGTTTGCCAGTAAATCCTACTAATATTATAAATGTGAAAGTTTGATTGTTTGTCACTCCTTCACGCAAAAACTATTTTATTTTCTTGTTACAGAAACTGCAATTTCCAGTAGAGCCGAAAGTATTTTAGATATGGTTAAGGAAAAACCTTTGACTACTTCTATAGAGCTATCACCAATCAAAAACTTAGAGACAAAAAATTGAAGTAATTCTGAGCCTGAACTTTCCAAACGAGACAAAAGCATTTTAGATATGGATAAACAAAAACCTGTAAGTACTTCTATAATTGAGCCATCACCATACAAATACTTAGAGACAAGAAATTAGTCACTCGGACCTCGTAAAAGTGATTATGTCACCCAGATTGATATGAGATATGAGATTGAGATGTTTAAAGCTGCAATTTTCTGTCTGCGCCTTACAGCATACAATCAAACCTTTGCACCACTTGGCAAGATTACCGCAGAATCTAAACCCGTCACAGTTATCTGGCATGATGGCATTGCAGGGAGAAGACAAGAGGATATAATGTCAGCATTTTCTTTTGCGTAATAGAGATGTTGGGCAAGTACACATCTGGCTCGATAATTCCAGCTCACAAAACAAAAATTGGCTGTTGTATTCGATGGTCACACACATGATTAATAGTGAAGTTATTGCCACAGAAAAAATAACTCTGTATTACTTTGAACCCGGTCACACTTTTATGAGCAGCGATCAAGTGCATCACCAAGTAGAGTTGGCCATGAAGAAAAAAGGTAAACTTTACGATTTTACAGATTTTGAAGTGTGTATCTTCCATTAATAAGTCAAAAGTAATCATACAGTCTATGTTGCCAGTTTTTTTTTTAATAATAATATACCAAATTATGTGTCACAAAGAAGAATTCAAACATCCAATCCAAGAGCTTATTTAAAAAATATGGTTGAGGTATGTTTCACTCGTAAAAGTTATGATCTTATATATAAGAATGATTTCGATGATACAACATATACTACTCTTCGTTTCATGAATGATAAATATTTGAAAAACCCACGTATAATGGTATTTGAATTCAGGACTGAACCGAAATGTATCGAATTCAAATACCATTCATCCATTCCATCTAAAAGAAAAGCTGACATAGGTTTAAAAACCTATGTCAGCTTTTCTTTTAGATTCGATACATTTCGGTTCAGTCCTGAATTCGGTGAAGTTCTGATTAAAGGACTAATAATATAGACTAATGTAAGTTTATTGAGACTGAGTAACTATGTATTTTAAATAAATAATAATTTTAATTTAAAAATTGTCATATTATTTTAAGTTATTTGGTAATGTAATGTGTTAATATTTTGAATACCATGTTTTTAAGAATACATAAATATTATCAAGAAGGCTTTAATTTAAATAAGGAAGATTATTTTTTGTAGTTGATGATTGTTTTTCAATGATAATAGAATTTTTAAGTTTTAAGTTCAAGGAGATGATTCAAATTAGTTTTGATTGTTTGTCAGGTTTCATTAAAGCGGTCTGTATGTCAATTAGATTTTATTAAAATTTGTTATAAATTATATTATTTTAAAGTACAAGTAGTAAGTACCTAATTAATATTGGTAAATAACTGTTGTGATATTTGTATTTGTTAAAAGTTCCTAAGAAATCTAGTTTTATGTGAAGTTTTGTCCAAGTTATAAATAAGTTTGAACAAAAAGATACTCATTTGAAAAGCATTAAAGAAATATTGACTGATAAAACAATGACTTATTAAAAAATTGTCTTTATTTTTAATAACTTTAACTTCATTTTGTACAATATTATGGTTTACCATTTTTTGATACTGTTGCGCTTTAATGCCGTTAAACTATAAGGTTTTTAGTTTAACCGCGTTTAAGCTTAACAATAATCAAGTTTTTTCCTTAAATTTAAATGTATTTACAGGTTACCAGCCTTAAAAGCAGTAAAGAACCGTTAAACGCACTAAAGTCTAACATGAGTCAGTGCCATAATACATAATATTAAGCTAAATCGTCGTTATGTGCTATAACGACGTTTTAGTTATTCATTAAAGAGATTTTTTTTCTGCATTATATCAGACTATATTTTGCTATGAAATAGATACACTAAAATGCCGTTACGCTATACGTAGCGGCATTTTAGTCGATGACCCATAAGATTTCGGCAACACAGATGATAAACTAAAAAGCAAAAAACGGTTTTTCATGAAATTAAATTATATTTACGATATGTCAGGGGAGTCATTCGAAAGTATTTAACATGATCTATGTTTTGATACCTCCAAGTCACAAATAGGTGTTGTCATTGAAAAGTTACATCGGTTTAAATTTTTACCGCGGTTTTTGCATGTTATTCAAAACAACGGCTTCGGTAGATAACGGCATTATAGATATATCACGGCAGTATAGAAGTTATAACTAAGCTTTAAGAAAAATAGACAACTTTTACTAAGCTTAAAGAGTTTTATAGGCCGAAAGAGAATATTATTCAGAATTTGGCTATTTCAATAGCCTTTACTCACACGTTATGGAACTTAAAGCTGTAAACATTTGTGAATTGCTATTACTCAAACTTTATTCAGCATGTCTGTGTTACTTGGGAGGGTTCCGTTCGGCACCCTTCGGGTAAGTTCTACTTGAACACTCTGCCATAATTTTTCCGGTATAATTTGACATACACACTCAGTTAAAGTTATCGTGGAACATTCTCAGCAATATCCCGAAATTGGGAATTCAGACATCAAATTATGAGCTGAAAGCGATCAATGCTGAACTTCATCAGGATTGCCTCACACTAGCCTAATTTCATCGGAGTTCGTATTACTAGCAAGGTCTTCAAATCTTTCCTATGTCTTTTTGTCTTTCTGCAGCGGTCTACCAACGCAGAATCAGTTTATACTTCAGAGATCTCCGGAAACACAGTGTTAAGGCTCGTGCAGACCAGCGCGACGCGACTCGAACAATACAATTTCCAAGAAAACTTCACGGTATAACAATAGCCGGTGTCGTATCGCGCTGTCGCGTCGCGCTAGTCTGCACGAAGCTTTAGATCCAAAGGCTAGACACATCAGCGTAATTTTTAGAGAATGATTTGTTAATTAAATCCTAAAAAAGCAAGAAGCAACATCGTCACAAAACGCTGCGTCACTTCCGTTACAAATGTCAGACGCATGCCTCGGCCACATCGGCGCCTGACCTGGATTTTTGCATTTTAATGATAAATACATTCTTACGAAAACACTACAAAAAATTAGATGAAAATGAGTAGTTTATAGGTTAATTTGCTTTAATAGTCATGATTTGGAAACATCCTATCATCTTATATGCATCTTTTACAATTTTCACGCCTCCCCCCATATGCTAAATTATGTTTTGATATTCGGATAGCTCATGAGTAGAGATCGGATATTCGGATGCACATTTACCATAGACCGATATCCGTGATATTATTTACCTAAAGTAAAATGTCTTAATAAAAAAATCTTACTATTTATAAATGCCGGAATTCCATGAAATCCGGGAATGCACAACTAATCGGAAACGTGGTATGGAAACGACTTAATCAGCCATCTTATGAAGGTCACTTTTGCGGTGTTGACAAAAAAAAAACTCCCTATTGTAAACATATTTTAACGAAACTTAAGGCACCGAGTTGTTTGTCGCTATAATTATGCTATGCCAATTTGGCAACCTACTTTGCAACATTAGCTAGCATTTCTATAGTTCAAAAGTACTAAATTTATCAATTCCGGAATCGCAAGAGTTTTTCGATAGATACAAAACTGCATTAAATATTTGCCATTGGATTGACGACTTATTACCAATAACCCTGTATACTTCAGTCCAGAGCCAGACGAGATTGAAACTAGCTTCGTTCCAGAATACGAGCGTATAGGTAGGTTACCTTACCACTTTCGACCACCCATTTTCATAGAACTCATACGCCATGCCTCCATAGTACTCCATACATATTGGAAGTGAACCCTCCGGGAGGGTTGCCGGCATTACGTTTGCGCTAAAGTTAACCACCGCGGACGGTCAACGGCATTAGGTTTAAAACCGTGTTAAGAAACACTGTAAAATTGTGTTTTCAGGGGTCTTGTCGCTTTATGTAGTTTCCAACCTTTTAATTTTTTTGTGAGTATTATTGTTGTTTTGTCCATCAGGTAGATTATTTAAAAAAAATGTACACGTATTTTTTTTTTTTTTTTTGTAAATAGACACTTTAAAAAAAAATACTTGCGTTTTACAACCAACGCGTATACTAATAAATCTTGTTAAATACATACAATTTTATTTTAACGGTTCTTAATACTGTTCGCTAAGAAAAACCTACATTTAATAAAATCGGCACCCTCCCCGCTAACTGTCCTATCTAGCAATTTATATTTTTCCAGGGCAACAGTTTTTTTTTCAGTCGGGCGCTACAATCATGTTACTGTCGTTGCGTTAGCTGTGGCTTTATTAATGAATTAATACCTTTTTATATTTTGCCTTAAAGCCCTATAGGGTAATTTTTCAAAAAGTTATGAACACGTAGGTAATGTGTGTAGATACGTCAGTTTGTGAGATACAACAGTTAGCAGGGAGGGTGACGAAATGAGCCCTCCGCTAGGGCTCCCGGCATCCCATATGCGACTAGGTGAACCATCCAGGACTGAACGTATTAAATTATCACGCAAGCATTCATCCAGCCTACTCATAGTCTATCTACCCATAAATTACAACCAATTGCCAAACCATTAACAAACCATAAACAGTGCAGAACATAACTAGAAACTCTGTTTGGATGTCTATGGTGTGCTTGTAGACTAGGTTTGGTATCTCAAATTCATGTTACAACCGATTGGGTTTGACATCTTGCACAGTGCAACAATCTAGGAGATTAGTTTGTTTTGGACGGAATATAACAGTTCTCGAATGTCAGAGATACTCAACTTGAAGCCAGATTTTCATCTTCGAAACGTGCGGTCTTTCCAACATAGAAGAACAGAATAAGTAGTCTGTGATTATCGAAAAGATCTGATGTGAACGTTCAACGTTGCTTTGTTTATATTTCAAAATGCGTGTTTACTTAAACAGTAATTTATAAAGGCTAGCAGATAAATATAAATATTATAGAATCTAAGCCTTACATTACAAACTGAAGCTTAGACGCAAACGCAAAATATTATAACCACGATGTGTGTAACATAACAAATAAAACAATTTCACATACAATTTGGTAGAGCTCCCCTGGGCAGTGGCACTAGTTATCTACCCATAGTTTAGCGTAACAACCACGGATATCTATGGTAACAACTGACACTCAACTCACTTTCAAACTCCGAACAAGAGTGAAATCAGTTCCCCAGTTCCCAGCTTGGTGGAAATACCCAGGTCCCAGTGGCCCAGGCAAGGACATCAGTATTCAGCCAGCGAAGTGCAGTCGCAGGCAATGGGTTATGAATACTGAGTGATAATATTAATGTGGTACTGGCTACGTAATTAATAAACATTGTTTAGTTTTAAATTTCAAATAAAGTGTGTTCGATTGAGTGGTTTATTTTTAGGTCGATTGACAGTTGTCTAAGAGAATGCGTTCGAAATCCGAACTGATTACATATTATTTTTAAATTGTTCATGAACTGATTGTTGTTGCCCAAACTTTGTTTTAGTAATAAATCGCGAAACATAGACATAAAACTGTTGGACTGGGTAAATAATTGTTATCATCGTCAAACATAGCGTGACAACGAACGGCTAAGTTTAATTTTATTGTGTTATATATAATAATTACGGTTACAAATACAATTACCTACAACTTAATTTCAAGATAAAAAGATGTCAGTTTTCCTTGGCGGCGATACTTGCAATATGAAAGAGGCAAGCAAGAAGCAAGATATTATAAATGAAACTATGGTGTTCGGTTTCTTGGATGGCTTGAACATCGCAATGTAAACTACAACCTATTGCTAATTTAGTTAAGTTTATCTTTAACTGAACTGTAATATTTTGTTCTTTGAGAAAACCGAAGTAAGACGACATGACAAGAAACTGTCAAATGTAGTTTTTCCTACTTTAATTCTCCATTTCATATAACATAGGGTTCAAATACGTAGGTAAGGTATTGAAGCATAAATTGAACGGAAACTTGATCAAATACCATTATTTTGTCCGTATTGTTTATTTAACAGGCACATCTCAATTAACAAAGTGTATAAGAATAATAAACCGATTAATATGCTCCGCCTGATCTATAAGGAGCGACAAACAAGTGATGTGATGAATTACTTTGTAAGGCTGTTATTATACAATCAACTCGTAATTTTCCTTCGTTTAATTCTGCAAATTAAAAAAACAAAAGAATATCTATGAGAACGTTTGAATACTTCCTTCATTTGTTTTAACTGTATTCTATTTACAAAACAAATGACTTCGTCACACGCAAAGGCACGAAAGTAGAAGTCCTTATTTTATGCCTTTAACCAACCTCCTTCCTGAACATTTTTCTTTCTGCCCTAATACAATGTTTGTTAGCAAAACTTCTGCAACTGCGAACAGTAATATCGTAAGTAAACTCACCACGAGCGAGTCATGGTAGCAGACAGTGACAAATGGCCCAAACTGTCGTGAATGGGCAGGGAACACGCCACGCGGCGACGCGAAATGTTCCACTTCTGATTAGGAACAGGGTTGCCAGTTGCAAATAAACAAGTCACAATCATCAGTACTTACCCGAGACAAGTAATATAGCAGCGTATAAAGTAAAAAACATGGCCCAGTATAAAACTAAAAAGAAAAGATTTACATGGGATTTTTCTTTCAGTTACACATATCCAACTGGTGTAGATAAGCCTTGAGAAAACAAATAAATTCATGTCACGAAGCGCGTGCTTGTCATAAAAATAAGAAGAGACAAAATCTGAGCGAAAAAGAGTGGAAATATGTGCATCGGCTCCACTTTGCTACTTGGAAAGACTACAGACTATGTAGAGAGAATGCGTTCCTTACCTGTCAATTAGAAATTTTCTAATTAGTACTAAAGTAAGGCCATTTTAATAGGTAACATTTGACAATTCATAAAAATTCAACAACGTAACCTTGTAACGCCGGGCATAAAATAATATATTTTTTCGTTTTGTTAGAACTGCACAATTGCTTAACTTTTTTCAATTACGATTACATATTTATTGTAATAATGACCGATACGAGTAATTTTACAGACGTCAAATGTTACCTATTAAAATGGCCTTACTATTGGTATTCGTTAGTATGAAACTGACAATTGTCACGAATGCATTCATTAGGTACTTACATCAAAGTATAGTTTGGCAAAAAAGAGTATGACGCGGTGGCAAATGAAACCAAATATTTTACTTAATGCAGACCTATGACGATGGCACTACTTTGCTGACAAGTGCTAGTAGGTTTTGAGTTAAGTACCCAACTCACCCATCACAGCACAAGCAGCGTTTTAACTTGCACATTTATTTTAACAACTTGTTTTAATTCTTTTACTCATTTCCCATTCGAGGTGACCTAAGTGCGATAGTGGCGCCCTTATTTTTTTCTCTTTTTTGCCAAGCTTTATATCCATGCAATGATAACAAAGAAGGACTTTTACCAAAAAATAATGGACTAGAGGTTTTTGTGCCTCGACCCGACACGTACATACACTGAATCCTAAATCGTGAACAATAAAACACTGGGATTCCAATAGAGCGATCAATTCAGAGAACAGTAGTTTTAGTGAGAAATAGAAAATTCGGAGAACAGTAGCTTTGTTGGGCACTGTCCAGTGTCCACAAACCACAGCACGATGAACAAAAAGGTTATACAGTTATAATAAATGCCGACTATTGTATTTTCGTCTTCTCTGGATTTTAGATATTCAATCTCACTGTGCTATAAAAATATAACGCATTTTTGAAAAAATAGTCATTGACTGTTTCCTTGGTCTGTCTACGTGTTGGGTTAGTTGCTGTCAAATGCGATGACACGAAAGTGTACTAGTCTACCCGTACTCTGTAGCCCTTCATGTACAGGCACGATATTATAGGTACTCAAAAAACTAAAATCAGCTATCTAATTACGTAACATATTTTCGTGAACGATTACGACTTATCAGTTTAATTTTGACAGTTCAACAACATTCATTGAGCACGTTGTCGAGAAGATTTTTTTTCGAACTTAAGAAGCAATTATCAAAGTTAGCAATCCAAAACGATTCAGATTCTGATTGATCGTGTATTACGCAATAAGGATATAGAACTGTCACAGAGTTGGCAACCCTATCCGTTTCGTAACATGATTAATAGTTATTTTGCTGAAATTTATTTAATAAATAATTTTCTCATTTAATAATGTACTTAACGGTGAGGTTTCCGAGTCGTCATTAAATATGGTGTTCACAGATATATTATATTATTCAGTACAGTTATTTCATTATTTCTTCTTGGTCCAATAGGGAAAAACAAATTGTACCAACATGGTAATAATTAACAAAGCAGTCTTCCATATAAAAACTTAACAAAACGTACTTATACCTACATAAAATGAAGTGGACTGTGGACACGTAGGTATTACACAGTTTGCCAGGTGTCAACCAGTTTTGCTATAACAGTCGTAAAGCTTATCATCCATCCAACCAAAATAAGATAAGCCATCGCAGAAAAAATAAGCTAGTCCCTAACAACCGTAAAATTACACGAACCATTTTAAAATCTGACACTCGCTGTCAGATCAACATAAAATGTCGTTAAATGCAAATTTCGCGGCACATCAAAGCAGTGTTGCCACTCGTAAAAATTAAGGTCCGCGGTGTTGCCAACAGCAGTGATTGTTATTGCCGTCTGGGCGGTCCGTGAATTATGGAAGGGCTTTTTTGATTTATTTGACTCGAAGATGGTATCGCTTTTGAGAGTGATGTGACATTTGCGGGTCTTAACTAGCTGCGCCCCGCGGTTTCACCCGCATAAGTTTTGATCCCGTGGGCATATCGGGATAAAAAGTATGTGTTAATCCAGGTTATTAACTATCTGTGTGCCAAATTTTATCCAAATCCGTTCAGTAGTTTTAGCGTGAAGAAGAGACAAACATACACACTCACAAACTTTCGCCTTTATAATATTAGTAGGACTTGATGGTACGGAAACCTTCGTCCGCGAGTCCGACTCGCACTTGACCGGTTAAATATTTATATGAGGAGAACTAGTCCGCTTTGTGTATTATTCGCCCGGTTCGCACTGACTGGATTGGTCCACTAAAATCTATGTGTCTCTTTCCTCAAAAGACCATTTCAGACTCTAATCAACATGGTCCTCACATGATCTGACCAGCTATTTAATTACGCAACACATTTTCGTAAACGATTACGACAAATTTGTTTCATTTTGACAGTTCAACAACATTCATTGCGTTATTATTATTATTTACGTTGTTGAGCAGACTTTTTTCGAACTTATGGATTAGCAATTTGCTTCAAAACGATTCAAATTCCGATTGATCGTGTATTACGTAATTAGGGTACTGGATTATGTCTAGACTTTAAAAGAGACTGACTACCCCTAAGAAGAAATGGTGAAGCAAACTCAAGGGGAGTTTGCTTCACCATTTCTTCTCAGGGGTAGTTTGATATAAAATTACTACTCCGCTTATTTTTTTATATATTTTTTAATAAGTATGACGAGTAAAAGTGATACGACTAGTGATAGTATTTACAGAAATTAACAATTAAATTTCATTGTACCAACAACGTAAATAATAGTGTTAGGTTTGTTAATGGATATATAGGAATCTATTCATCCATCGAAGTTGTTTAGCTAAGTATAATAAACTTAACTATAATATACATCTGATTAACCCATAAAAGATAATGCCTTTGCCTATTTCAGCTCCTCTTTTCGGTCTGCAACTGACCCAGTTGGGCCAATCCTTATAAAACTGGGGCAAAACGTTTTAATGTAAATTCGAGTAAGTAGCTCCAGCTGCTTATTGTGCGATTCCGAATAAGACTGTGAACAAAGAAACGGTCGGCGCGTCGTGAGGAATTGTTGTCGTCCATAATTATCAGCATCATGCTTGCCAAACCGACTGGTAAGCAGTCCATAAAGTCATAAATCACGCCGTCTTCCCTGAGGGTAGGAAGAACCTACAGAACGCCACCTGCTACGATCCTTACATACTTCTTTTGCTTCGTATACGTTCAAACATCTGGTCATACACGCACGCAGCGGCAGCGCCGGTTGCGGGTACTACGCACCTAAATTTCTGAAGAAAATCATCAATAAGGTCACTATAATGTCCTTCTAGGGTGTCCCCTGCCGGCTCCGTCTCCACTCAAGATCTGCCTTGTAAATACATTTTCTTAGTCGCCTGTCATTCATCCTCTCAACATGACCAAGCCACCTAAACATACTCAGTTCTTTTCAGTTTTTGTCACTACATCTTCTTTAGGACTATTAGGAGGGATCTGCGATAGGTCTAGGACTTGCATAAGATTCTGTAATATCTCATACTGGGAGAGGGAACCGGCTCTTGTAACACCGATCTACCACCTAGCACAGGACTTCACACTATTTTGTAACCACTCTCTTGTGTAATAAATATGATTGATTATCGATTATATTGACTGGGTGTTATGGTAATATTTCCGCCTCGTCTATATATACATATATAACACGATATGTAGCACATGAATGTAGCTTTATTATGTATTATAAGGTAATAATATTCTCGTTGTATTACGGCGTCTGTCGCACGATCGCAGCGTGCGCGGCGCGGTCTATCTCGCTCGGTGCGTAGCGGGGAGCCGACTGGCCACGCGAGCGAGCGCTGGCGGGGGGAAGCAAGGGAAGTACCTATCCTTGACGCGGCGACGCGGGTGCAACGTGCAACACAATGCTACACACTCCCCCTCTAGTTCGAACATAGCGCCCTCGCGTTCGGGCTAGCAATCAAATCTACGCGGTCGACCGCGTCTGCGCTTCTCTCTAACGGGGGCCTCGACTTCACCGATGAATGGAGTAAAATCAGAGAAGTGGTAACGTCCTACGTGCTCACCTCTAGTAACTCCCTCCACTAGGTAAGTAGTAGGGCTTACTAGTTCGCGGATGCGATAAGGGCCATCCCTACGGGGTATAAATTTCGCAGACTGCCCGGGGCCGACATCATTCATCCCTTGCGTTTTCAACAAAACGAGATCACCTACCTTGTATTCTGGAGGAGCGCGTCTGCCTTCATCGGCGTACTTCTTCTGCAGAGACTGGTTACGTTCGTGGACATCTCGGGCGTCAAGCAGCACAGTCGATAACCTACGTAGGTAAGGAGTGATATTAGGGACGAAATTATCGCTGTCCACAATTGTCTTCATGTCTGCCACGACGTCCGATGGCGCGCGCAGCTCTCTCCCGAAGGTAAGGAAAGCTGGTGAAAATCCAGTGCTCGCTGTAACAGCAGAGTTCATCGCAAACCTTATGGCCGCTAGATGAGTATCCCACGATGCGTGATCCTTTCCAACCAGTATTGCTAGCTGTGGTTTAAGGTCACGATTTTTCCGTTCAACGGGGTTCGCTTCAGGGTGATACAACGGTGTCAAAGACTGTTTGATACCCATCACATGACAAGCCTGTTGCATCACCTCAGCAACAAACTGAACCCCGTTGTCGCTGATCATCCTACGCGGGACTCCATACCTCAGAAAGACCTCGGATATTAAAATCTCAGCGCATTCCACGCTGGTGGCCTTCTCCAACGCAAACAGCTCAACCCAATGGGAGCACGTGTCTTCTAGAATTAATATCCAACGGTTACCTTTCGAAGTCTTTGGTAGGGGTCCGAACAAGTCGACCGATACTACTTCAAATCGCCGGGTGTGTGCAGGAGTCTGGAGTAGTCCTGCAGGCTTCCTGTTATCAATCCTGTACCGCTGGCAAGCTGCACAGTGTTTAATATAGTCTGTAACAAAAGACCTCATACCTGGCCAAAAGTATCGTACTCTGATGCGTTGTAGGGTACGTTCAGCACCAAAGTGGCCTGCTGTGGGAGCGTCGTGGAACTCTACGAGGACAGCTTCTCTCTCGTGTTTAGGGACCACGAGGCAGGCGGACTCGGCGTCTTCCAATTCGGGTGCACACCTATACAATACACCATCTGACACCAGATATCCTCTCTCTGACCACCTTCTCCCCCTGAAGGGATCGCCGGTAGTTTCTAGATCCTCGACGATACTCTTCAGCTCTGGGTCCTTGAGTTGGTTAGAGCGCACATCCTCAGGTGTTCTATGTGGCATATCCACGGACACTAAGCATACTTCGCAACCAGCTGGGTTTTCTTCGCAACAAGCTGGGCGGCTTAGTGCGTCGGCAATGACATTCACCTTTCCGGGAGTGTACTGTATCTGCAGATTATAGGCCTGAAGGGTCAATGACCATCTCGCAAGACGACCACTGGGTGACTTAAGGCTCATCAGCCAACGTAACGGTTGATGGTCGGACTTAACCACTACTTCCGAGCCTTCCACGTAACCTCTGAACTTCGAGACCGCCCAGACGACGGCAAGAGCTTCGCGCTCGGTGGTAGTATAGTTGCGCTCGGCTGGCGAGAGTAGGCGGCTGGCGTACTCTATGGGTCTTTCGTCGGGGCCCTCCCCCTGCATCAAAACTGCGCCGAGACAGTAGCCACTGCTATCTGTCCGGAGGGAGAAAGGCTTGGACTCGTCAGCCTGGCGAAGAATGGGAGCGGTGACCAGGAGCTCCTTGATGCGCTCGAAAGCAGCCTGCTGCTCATCATGCCATCTCCAACTGCTGTTCTTCTTGAGCAGGTCAGTCAAAGGCTTGGCGATTGTAGCGTAGTTCGGTACAAACCGTCGAAACCAGCTGGATGTTGCCAGAAAACCTTTGAGTTGCCTCTCGTTCTTCGGGGCAGGCATGTCAGCAATAGCTGAGGTTTTCTCTGGGTCTACTTGTAGACCGCCAGGAACAATTATGTGACCAAGGAATTTCACAGAGTCACGGGCGAAGCAGCTTTTCTTTCGATTGACTCGAAGGTCAAACTTTTTGAGTCTGTCGAAGATAGCTTCGAGATCTTCAATATGACCTTCGAAACTCGGTGACAAGATTATCAGATCGTCCAGATATCCAAGAATAGTCACAGGCCTACTTCCTTGGAGGTTTGGTGGGATATCGGAGCTGTCACTAACCTCTTGTCTTCGAATAGGCACACTTAGGTTTGACTTGAAACGATCTATTAATCTCTGAAACGTGGCGCCAGAGTTGCGTAGGCCCATCGGCATCCTCTTAAACCTATAGGTGCCGGAGGGTGTAACGAATGCAGTTTTGTCGCGGTCCTCTTCAGCGACACAAACCTGAAAGTAACCGGAGTGGAGGTCTAGCGTCGTCATGTAGTTGGTCGTCTTCGCTGCATGAAGCACGTCCTCTATGCGCGGGAGTGGGTACCTGTCCGGCTCAGTTACGGCGTTGAGCTTACGGTAGTCCACACATAAGCGGACTCCGCCATCCTTCTTTGCAACTAAGACAACGTTGGCAGCCCACGGCGACTCGCACTCCTCTATTACATCTGCGCGCAGCAGCTTCTCAAGCTCACCGTCCAACAACTCTCTCTTACCTTGCGACATCCTATAGGGTGGTGAAGCGGTCGGTTCCTCCTTCTCGTCAACCCGAATATGATGAGAAGCGTAAGTTGTAGGAGGTCCTTCGGTGGCGAAGCGCTCAACTCTCTCAGTTATAAGCTGATTGAGCTGTGTCCTTTGAGCAGGTGACAGCTTCGTACCTTCATCCTCTCTCAGCGCCAAGCTGGTGGTATCAACCTGCATCAGCTCTGCATCGCTGGTGGATGTAAGGCTAAAAGACTGCACAAAAGCATATTTCTGCCCTGGGAAATTACTAAAATGCCAACAGTTATGTTGGAGATCCACTATTATACCTGCTCTAGCGATAAAGTCCTGTCCTAGAAGCGTCCTATTATCCGCTTCTGGTATAACTAGGAAAGTGGTGGGGATAACGTGTCCCTGAATGGTGACGTTCGTGTCACATGATAATAACTCACGTACCTGTTGCGTTCCATCGGCGAGGCCGAGGTTGCGACGTGCTTTCGTGAAAGTGGTCCCCCTATCTAATAATATTTTATAGAGTCCGGGACTAGCGAGACTCTCAGTAGCACCTGTATCCAGCACTGCAATACCTACTAAAGACGCAACTTCTACCTTGACCGTAGGGTGTGACACATCAGACTTATGGGTGATAGCGCTTTGGAAACTCACCTTATCGGCGGAGGGCGTGCTTTTACACGTCGGACACTTCGAGCGTATCACTCCTTGTTGACCGCAGCCGTAACAAGACAGCGGTGCATTATTATCTTGATCACCCGATTTTATTTTAATTTTGCATTCATCTATCGAATGACCAAACCGTTTACAGAAAGCGCAGCGCGGTCGAACACGTTTCGTATTCGAATTCGTATCGTTACAAATATTCGAACTTGAGTCGGACACAGCGCGAGAAGGGTTACTTTGATTAACCGTTGCCGTTGGAGGGTTAATGTTTACATTTCGAGATTTCGCGGAACTTGCAATGTTATTATTGTTATTAGTCGAGATACTCGCGTTATGAGGCTTAATTAGTGATATAGAATGACTTACTTCGCCTAGGGTCTCCTCAACATACCTCGCTCGCTCGAGAAGACAGTCGACACTACTTACACTATCGCGTGACACTCTTTTACGGAACTTACGATGTAAAAGGCCGTAAACTATATCTACTTGCATAACATCTGGTAGCTTATATGGTATACGCGACATTTCTGCCCGCACTCGCGATATAAAGGAATCGACACTATCGTTATCACTTTGTTCACGCGCAAATATTTCTCGTAAGATCCGGTGGGTGGGGCGCGGGGCGCCGTACATGAATCGAAGGCGGCGTATCGCGTCGTCCCAGGTGTCCACTGTAGACTTCACTCCTTGCCACCACACTGCGGCGTCTCCGGTCAGCAACATAGGTAGACCTCGAAGGGCGTGTTCGTCGGATACACTTGCGCACTCTTTGTAGATGAGCACGCTCTCGACAAATGCTTCTAGGGCTTCGGTACTGCGGGCGGCTCCGTCGAAGCGGGCCGTGCACCGGGTAAAGTTGTTGTGCATGCCGTGCATGCTGTGCACAGACGGTCCAGTGTGTGTGCCAGTGGGTTGAGTCGGTCCCGTTGGGTCACTACTTGGTGACGTCGGCGTCGACGTCGCGACGCTTCTCATGACGTTGGATAACAATCGTGTGAGCTGTTCTTCGGACATGGAAATCATGTTACCACATGTCGTTGCTGGGATCGGTGTAGACGTTGACGTCGTGTTCGCACTCGCGGGGTTAGCTACCGCGTGGGTTTCCTCGTCGCTACTGGAACCATCATTTTCCTCCACGTTTGCGTGCGCGCGGCGTGTTTTCGGCGGCATTTTCTCGACGGTAACACTCGGTGATGAACACAAACGGTATAAACGGCACTATAGTCCAGTAGATACACTGATTACTCGATCCGTGGCTAGGTAGAACACTGTTCGCGTGGATTTCGTTCGCACTCGCGTCGGTTATTTTCTGTTTCGTAGGTAGGTACTAGGTACTTGCCGTACGGAGCACGTGCCACGAGTTGGGCGCAATTTATAACACGATATGTAGCACATGAATGTAGCTTTATTATGTATTATAAGGTAATAATATTCTCGTTGTATTACGGCGTCTGTCGCACGATCGCAGCGTGCGCGGCGCGGTCTATCTCGCTCGGTGCGTAGCGGGGAGCCGACTGGCCACGCGAGCGAGCGCTGGCGGGGGGAAGCAAGGGAAGTACCTATCCTTGACGCGGCGACGCGGGTGCAACGTGCAACACAATGCTACACATATTTATTTATTTATTACAGTTTTATTTCTCACACAACTACATATAAATTAATATTTGAAATTTAAGTTATTATTTTATTATGTGTGATGCCTTGTGGGTAAAAGCCTCCTCCATCTGTTTCCATTTGCATTTTTCTGTGACAATATTAATCCAATTCTTTCCCGCAATCTCTATGATATCGTCGGTCCATCTTTTCCTTTGTCTTCCCACGCTCCTTTTGCCAAGCGGACCAATCCATTTAGTTGTTAGAAGAGTCCACCTCTTGTCCTTGTATCTTTCTAGAGAAGGAGTAAGCGTGATGCTTCTAGTCCTTGATATTTTATATACTTACCTGCCTATATGAAGTGGATTCTGCAGAGCAGCGTTTTGTAATTTTCTTCGTCACTTCATTTAAAATTCTACGTAATGAATTATTTAATTATATACAAAATATTGCAAAACATTTTAAAAGAGTAACTATCGAGTTTCTTGCCCATCCATCTCCATACGAAATTGCTTTTTGGAAGGAGCAACTAGAATCATTTCTATTTTATAGTAACTTTTGACGTTCAAACTGACTTGACGTGCGCACTGCATTATTGCTAAGCTATTTGTAAACACAATCTTACTTAACATTTATAATACTTATATTTAAATATCTGTATGCAAATGCAGAATTCCAAAGATAGTCGGTACACATTATTATGATGATTAATTTATGATAATCACATACGCATTAGTATTTTAATTTACCTGCGCATGAGTTGTCTTTGGTGCGTGGGCACATTGTTATTTGTTTTGAAACCTTTTGTCTAGACAAGTATTAAGATTGTAGCAGATAATTTGTGTTTATTTATAAACATCGTCATTCAAGGATTTGGGCAAGAAACTCCACCGTTACTCTTATAAAATGTTTTCACAATATCTTGTATACAGTGATGATTATATAATTATATGTGAAGACGATGCACCTAGAATAAGATTACTATATCACGATAGGTAAAAATAATGAAAAATGAAGGAATGACATAAATTTATAGATAGTGAGTCATAGTCAACACTGAATCATATTCTTGATTCGTTTTTGAATTCTAATTAACATTGGTGATAACACTGTTATTAATAGGTTTCATAACCTCCTGTTATTTGAGTCTCTGGGGGTCTCTTGGGGTCGGTGGTCGGTGCAGTATGTCTAGTTCCATACATGTCTTTCAGACCTCAACTCAGTATTCAATATCTTTCTAGCCTTATCATCTGTCACACAATCCATCATACATTCCATCCATATTTCTTATTACATTATGTTGTTTAACCTAAGTGAGCTCGTGGCTAAGTAATAACTGCCGCACGGGTCGATCCATCAGGTTAAGCTACGCTTGCCGGGGTTGGTCTGTGGATGGGTGACCATCATTACATACCGAGACTCCTCCGTGCCTAACGCACGTTTGAAGTTCGAAAGCACGTTAAGCCGTTGGTCCCGGTTGTCATTCGTGGATCTTTGACAGTCGTTACGGGTCGTCAGAAGCCCGAAAGTCTGACAACCAGTCTTACCAAGGGGTATCGTATTACCCAGTTACTGGGTTGTGGAGGTCAGATAGGCAGTCGCTCCATGTAAAATACTGGTATTCAGCTGCATCCAGTTAGACTGGAAGCTGACCCCAATATAGTTGGGAAAAGGCTAGGCAGATTGATTTATTATGTTGTTTAGCCGGTTAAATCTAGTAATTACAGAAACAATTAAAAAGGCCATTGTGTCTCGCGTGGATCCACATTCTACGCTCTGCTTCTGAGGTATTCTTAACCAGGTTCTATATCTTTTTGACTTATAATATATCTATTGCTCTCTTAAAGAACTTTACTATAGATAATTGTCTAATCAATAGCCATGGGGAGTTTATCTGGGGATCTCAGAAACCAGGCCACATCGACATTAGTAAATTCTGTGTGATAATTAAATTAAGAAGAAATGGCACATCCAAATAGACATGTAAATGAAGCTGAAGTGAAAACAAACAGTACAAAGCAAACGTCTGCAACTGTCAGTGTGTGGCACAGATATTAAAGTACACAATGACATGTACAAATATCAAATCTTCTGCAAACACTCAGTACAGTTATTTGATACTATTGTAGACTTTGGTACGAGTAGGTGTGACAAGTACAAGATTTGCCAAGCTTACAGAAGACTGTCCACGTAATGGCAGGGATGTCCGCCATTGCTCCCGCTTGGTGGCGCTGGTGTGCTTGGCGGTCATGACAGTTCAGATTCTCGAAGGGAATTTGAATTTTTTTCGTCAGTTGATTTTTTTTCCCGGGAATTTCGAAATTTACTGATGAGCAAATGACATAGACATGGGTGGTTGGAATGTGAAAGAATTGAATAATGAACTTCGAAATAAAAATGCATAAGTATTTTGAAATAAAACCGGCCAAATGAGTGTTCATCCCAAGAATCCCAACTACGGAACCTTTCATTGTGCGTGGTCCGACACTCATTTGGCCAGTTTTTACTGTATGTAAAATTATATGCTTTTCATGAACGCTCGCCAATCATTACAATGTTAAGGTACAATTCCGTATCCGACCGCAGGCAGCAGCAACAGGCGACGTGTCGTCGCGACACTACAGGTTTCTAGTACCTAAGTATTTCTATGAAATACCGTGTCACTAGCTACGGAAGGTATGGGGTCGTCTATTAATCACGTGAATATTTTTGCTCCAAAGTATCTTAAAAATTACAGTATATTTTATATTTAAATAGAAAGAAAGAAACATATTTAATTTGGAAGGCCGTTTTTCGGTTTAGACATGCGCGTTAAACGAAAAAATAAATACACGTGATATCTCAATACACCGGAAAAATCACGAAATATCAGGAGGTTGTGATATTTTGTAATTTCTTCTCCCTCCCGAGCGAGCCTCACGTGATTTATGGCCGACTCTAATTTCATAGAAATACATAGAAACCAGTAGTCTCGTGACGACACGTCGTCTGCTTCTGCTGCCTGCATTCGGCTACAGACTTGTACCTTAACACGACCCACGTCGTGATTTGCAAGGCCTTAAAGCAACTGAAGTACTATTCTGTAACCATCTCACCGTGAAAACTTAGTTGAAGTGAGCGTGGAGTGAGCTGTCAATAGTGTCAAATCCAAGCAAAAACAAACTCACTTCACCTAAGTTTTGACGGTGAGATTTTTACAGAATCGACCGGCAGATTTCTTCGTTCCAAGATTCTTAAAGAATACAAGCAGAACAACTAAAACTTAGACGTGAAAAGTCAAAGGTTTTAATTAAATAACATTTCAATGTTCAGGCGATTTTATTTGATTAGAGCTATCACTTTTATTTGGTAATACATCAGGAGACACTACAGTAGTGGCGCTTTTTGGTACAGCAACAGTTGTATAAGTCACATTACTATTAACACTAGAATCATAAGTCAAGCGGTTCGTCCGAGCCAAAAACATGACGTCAGAGATTAATTTCTGTGCAATATACTTTTGCTCTTTGTCAATTTCCCTCATCTGTACTTTTAGGTTCGCTGCAAACGTGACACAGTCATCTTCTACCTCAGTAGGACCACAGTTTTGTCAAACTGTGGTTTGAGGTACTGGAATGGATTGTGCGAAGATTCTTGAAGGTTGAGGGTCAGCTGTTCTTCTGTCTATTTTTGAACGTTTTTTTGGCGGCGGCATGTATTTCTCTTCGCCACTTTCTTCAGAAAATTCTTCCTCGAAATGTTCCTGAGAATTTTAGAAAAGTATATGTTAATATGATCTTTCAAAATGATATAATATCACGCCCAATGATATTATATGTAAAAAGAGGCAGATAGGTTATAAACGTTCCGCAAGTGGCACGTCAAAAGTTGGCTAATTAGCCACATTTTCTTCGTTTTGTCTCTTTTTCGCTCCCGATAATTTACGACATGCCATCCTACTTCCACGTGTCATATAATAGTGTGACATAGTGCCATTTTTGAAGATAGAATGTTAGGTAGGTTACCTATCTACGTCTTTTTACTTCTAATATCATTGATCACGCCTATATAATTTTGACATTATGAGTCCCATTCCATGTAAGAGTGGCGAATCTATTTAAAATAATATAAATCGGGTACAAATCCAAACAGTGAAGGACAAACACTGCCAAAACTGGGAGTCGAACTCAGGCCCAGGAGCCAGGATCTAAGGACGCAACGAAACCCTGCGGTTCCACAGATAAGTCAGTGAGACTGTACGTACTATCGAAGAACTTCATATCTAAGCAGTTTGAAAACAAAATCCCGTGAACACGATGACTACATCTGTTTCCGCCCTGGTTCTATAGCGGTCGAGCGCTGCAAGCAAAAATAGTCCTTACGTTGTATAGATATGAACTTCTTCGATGGTACGACACGTAACTATTGGCGGGTTTCACAAGGTGTTTTTACTCTAGTAAGTATAATCAGCTGGTAAACACGGCTACATATCAAGCTATACATTCTGATCTCGCATTGTACAGGATTTCCGTACAATGAGAGATCAGCTTATAGTGGAAATGAAAATCTTGTTATGTAGCCGTGTGTAAGTTGTTACTGTCTTATTGTTATTGTCGAGTACAAGCAAAATAGCGTGGTCAAAGACTAACGCCGCCATCTTGTTTTGTCAAAACAATTTCTGAGACTATTTCACAAATGCATGGAATTAGTATGTACTATTTTACCAATAATTCTGGCGCCTGAATGACACTGAAAGGGGGGCGCCTCTTTCAGTGTCATTCAGGCGCCAGAAGATGTACCGAGCTTGTAGTGTAGTACGTAGCTCTACTTCGCCTTATACGCTCGTGTTTGACGTTTGACTAGATTGTTTTTACAATGTCAAGTTTGACGTAAATAAAATAATAATATTTCAAATATTATTCATATTTTATTAAAAACCAAAACAATGGAAATGATTTAACACTAAATGGTGTTAGTGACGTAATGTGGCTGTGTGTGTATGTTTGTTGTGATGTGTATGTTTTTTGTGTAGTCCAAAGACATTTAAACAAAATAAACTTACGTGTAGCCTAATTTGAAATGAGTATGCTTATTGATTCGTAAAGAACTTACCACAGTCATCATGGCTTCGGATTCATCTTCATTGTTAAACGTTGCTCTAGAAATAACCAGATTCCTTTGTTCTTCAGTGTTGTTCCCCAGAAACTCTTCCAACTCCCTGTAGTACCACAGCGTAGGAGTATATATCTCGTCATCAGTAGCCCCAGAATGCATGCTCATTATAACTTTCTTCTCCTCTCTTCTGAACGCCGTCCGAAAACTATCAATCTTTCTCTTCACCGCATCTAAATTAGCTGTGGTATCGATTTCGTGGACTTTGGCAACCAAGACATCGTAAGCATCCTTCTTCTGGTCCCTCCGAACATACGAGGGATCTTTCACATCCCACAAGCACGGAAAACTTTTGTATAGCTGAATAAATTCATACCAGAAGTCGCGAGACATCGTGTTCTTGTTGGTTTTAATAAGCGGCATTCGCACATCCGCGTAAATCGGGGATCCGAGACCGACTACAAACATGTCGGTCGGCCAACACGCGCGAGCGGGGGGTGAAACGAGGGGGCGCGGGGGCATGTTGGAAGGGGACCGTGTGCATCGGATCGAGTCGGCGCGAACAATATTGATAAAACACATTGGACAAGGACAAAATATCGGATGGTTGGCTCGCACAGCCGACTCGGATTAAACCGCGGCTATCGGTCCGCGTGACGTAGCTGTAGAGTGTAGATAAAAACTTGGTCAAACAGTTGATAATGCTTTATTTAAATATAATGTGACTTATGTTTGGTTAGTTTTCCATATTAATTTACGCTTAATGGTACTTAAGGTGGATTTTAAATAGTAAGATTACAAAAATGCCAAATATTGTGTTACATTATTATAATGAAACTTAAAGATGTTAGATATTTAAGTTAGTCTTTTAAATAATAAATATTTTCTCCTATCGACATTTTTATTTCTTAGTCCCCGCACTACGAGTATGCGAGTGATATTCGTAGGTGTGCTTCGTGGAATAGGAAATTAATTATTTTAATTTTTTATTTGAAGCGCACCTACGGGTGTGCTAAGTGGAATACTTTAGGTGTGCTTCGTTTGGGTGTGCTTCATGGAATACCTCATCCCCTGAAGTAGAATTTAATTGAGAAAGTGTTTATAGGTACATAGACAATTTTATTTCTTTATAAATTCACACCTACTGGGTAGACGAAGCAGAATAAGCAGAATGCCATTGCTAAATCGGTCGGATTTAGACTATTCGCATTATTTATTGGTTAATTTGGGTAAGAACTTTCCCGAAGCAAAACGAATCAACCTTCTTCAGAAAAACAAATAGGTAAGTAGAAACAAACACAGTGAATTGTATTTAAAAAAGTTTGCCATAAAATTTACTTAATGATTTATATGCTTTTGCTAATGTTAATTAAAATTACATAAACAGACATAAAAACTCACGCCTTCTTCACACGAGAGTAGGTAGAAACTATGTACAGAGCGCCACCTGCTACGATCCTTGATTACATACTCCTTTTGCTTCGTTTACGTTCATACTCTCTGGTCATACACGCACGCCGGTTTCGAGTACTACGCCTCTGACCTTTCTGAAGAACATCACCAATAAGGTCACTATATGTCCTTCTAGGGCGACCTCTCCTGGCGTTTTCGCTCAGGTCTGCCTTGTACCTTTTGTTAGTCGCCTTTCATTCATCCCATGACCAAACCAAACCATCTAAGCATAGTCTATTCAATTGCTTTACGAACATTAAATGGCAACATATCCAACGACCTTTTTAGGTAATCTGTGGCAGGAAAATCTCCCGCCACCGCGATAACGATAAAGAAATTGAGGACAAAGTAATGCACATACAGCCTGCAGCCTGCACACACGACTGGGGCAATAACCGATTTGTGTTGGCTTGGTATACAGACGCCAGCACATCAATCTAAGAACTACAATCTGTCAAATTTCTTTAATAGATTTTCAACTTTATCACCAAAGTGTAAGGTTCAAAGTTGATTGGGAAAATTTGACTGAGTTCGGGTAAGTTAACGTGCTGCGTGTGTGGTACTTAGTAAAAAAACCTTTAAACTTGTTAGGTTGTGTCTTGATCAAAATATGATTCGCGACTCTTAACAGATATTTACAGAATTATAATCATTAGAATCATTAATACATCTCTCTATTGTAAGCTAGATTTGTTCCATATCTATTCTTATGGAACAAATCTATCTTCAAGGTTTACTATCAAGGTTTAGGTGTCATACCTATATCATTAAGAGGGAACTGGGCCTGCGATTCTCGATACAAATGTCTATTTTCTTCCTGGTTATTGCCTCTAGAGCAATCATTTTTTTTCAAGGTGTGCTGTAGACACGTCCCTGTTATTTCCCGTTTTTTCAGCAACTTATTGGTAAAGAAAATATGACCCTCCAAAAATAACAAAATGCCCCAATTTTACCGCCGTGATAAGAGGACTACCAGCCAAATTCCAAAAGTTTTTAACATAGGAAACTAGACATATTCTTTCTTAAAATTTGTATGAAAAAAAAATTCTATCGGCTCAGTTTTCGACGAAAAAAAAGGGGAATACGAAACGTCGATCTCGTCCATTTTTTGTGATACAATCAGTCTGAGCTGCAGCTGTACCTCCATCTCACTATACGGAGGCAGACTTGAGGTAAGACGACGGCAATAGTTTCTTCAAATACCTATTTTTCAAATTCCTCGCAGGCCCTGTTCCCTCTTAAGGTATTGTGTAAATTGGCTGAAATATAACGATGATTTTAGAAGATGGCGGAAAAAAATCAAGCCGACTGGGTTATATGAAAACAATGTATTACGGAATGAATACTGTACTTTTAATCCCGGTAGTACGTTCCCGTGGGATATGTTCCAAAAGCTAGTAATATATAGAAGATAGGTATATAAGTGTAACCGGCCTAATCCGATAATGAAGGCAAAGTTTCAGCTGTATGTACCAACCAAGGGAATATACAAGGTCATCAATCATCCGACCATCAATCTGCCTAGCCTTTTCCCAACTACGTTGGGTCGGCTTCCAGTCTAACCGGATGCAGCTGAATACCAGTATTTTACATGGAGCAATTGCCTATCTGACCTCCACAACCCAGTAACTGGGTAATACGATACCCCTTGGTAAGACTGGTTGTCAGACTTTCAGACTTCTGACGACCCTTAACGACTGTCAAAGATCCACGAATGACAGCCGGGACCAACGGTTAACGAGCTTTCCGAGGTACGGATGAGTCTCGGTATGTATAGATGGTCACCCATCCACGGACCAACCCCGGCAAGCGTAGCTTTACCTGTTTGATCGATCCGTGTGGCTCTTATTACTTAGCCACGAGCTTCTATGGGACAAAGTACCCATTCCAAAGGCTGAGGGCCTGGCCTTCATTGTTTTGTACACGAAAAGTCTTCACAAAACTACGAATAGCAATAAAACACGATTCTAACAAAATGATTTACTTAGAATGACAGGCGTAATAATGAAAAGTATTGAATGACACTCTTCTTACGTTTAAATATCATTTCAAGGTTAGAATAAAAACATAAAATTTGTATCATTAAAAATGTCGTGTTGGCGCAGTGGTTAAGGCCTCGCCTTTTATGCACGAGGTTGTGGGTTCAAACACCGGTAAGTAGGTCCACCTACCAATATGACTTTTTCAATTCATAGTACTTTCTGAGTTTATCTTGGACATTACTAACATTGCTGAAAAAACATCGTGAGGACTTATAGTTGATATAAGTCTGAAATCGCCAACCCGTCTTGAGCAAGCGTGGTGATCAATGTTCGTGCCTTCTGTGTTAATAATCGAGACCCTGTATAGTCTAAAGATTAAATATAGTAAAAAAGAGTTAACAATTTGACCTACTAACCTCATTGAAAATACAGTTTGAGAAGTTATTATTTTTGTATCTTTTGCAAGTCATCAATCATTTTTTTCGAAGTACCTACCACTTATTGTAAAGTAATTTTTTACCTTAATTACGCTTTATACAACGAGAGAAAAAAAAACTGAGATCTGTTTGTCACTTCATCACGAGTTCACATCTCATAAACACGTCTGATCTTTTAAATCGAGTTAGGTAGGTATGTTTAAATACAAGAATTGTAAAGAAAAAGAATCGTTTAAAAGGCTGTTTATATTAAAAGAAGTTGAACTTAATCATTTATACGCCTTTTATACAACTAACATTCATATTCATGAAAAGCTTTCAAAACATAACTAAGTCCTATTAGTCCATTTATTAACATTGGAAATGTAACGGTTATCACTTATCACCAGCTTATCACCCTTTCGTTATTTCGATATAATTGCATAATAAACTCAGTTTTGTCACGATAAATACAAAGCGATGTACCTAATCTATTTACTAAGAAATAACTCAAAAATGCAGTAATTTCAACAATATACCTATAAAAACGGTCGTTATTTTGCTGTTATTTGTCTAATGCTGTAATAAATGGAGTAAATTATAGACTTTTCGTTAATTAATCGAGAAAAGGAAAAATAAACGTTGACTTTTCGAAAATGCTGCGAGCTTGCATTCGACCAGCGAGGTGATTGCATATTAGGTACACTTAAAAAGGCAATTGATCGTAATGGCTTTCATGTTGACAGTTCATCCACGTTCATTGCGTTATTTACGTTGTTGAGCAGACAAATTTTTCAAACTTTAAAGCAATAGATTAGCAAATTTTTTCAAAACCCTCGGACTGTGATTGAATGTGTAGCGGTTACACCGCCACATACGAACTACGCATCAATTACATGACGTCACACAAATCCTGCATCGCGCAATTAGAGTTTACCGCGCGAACGACTTATACACATTATATAGATATATATATATATATATATATATATACCTAGATATACTTATATATAAGACTATCCGACATCAACAGTCGTCGGGCAGTCGGCCCGCTAGACACAACACCCGTCTGGTCGGAGGATCCTCCCTTTTCTATGGTGATTAGTGAACTTTACACCCTGTTCCTCATACCCCTAAAAAATTGTGAAATTGTATGAACGTAAATAAATCAAAAGGAGTAGGTATGTACGTAATGTAAAGTTCTTAGCAAGTAGCCTTCAATAGTGTCTGCCTACCCCCATAGGATACGGGCGTCAGTTTATGAATGTATTTATGTTTTTGAAAATATCATCGATTAATATTTTTTTTACAACAAAAAAAACAACCGACTTCCAAAAAAAACACAAAAGTCTGCCTAGCCTTTTTCTAACCATGATGGGGTCGGCTTCCAGTTAAACCGAATGCAGCTGAATACCAGTATATTACATGGAGCGACTGCCTATCTAGCCTACCTCCACAATCCAGTTACTGGGTAATACGATACCCCTTGGTAAGACCGGTTGTCAGACTTTCGGGCTTCTGACGACCCGTAACAACTGTCAAAGATTCACGAATGCTTTCCGAGGCACGGAGGGGTCTCGGTATGTAAAGATGGTCACCTCTCCACGGACCAACCCCAGCAAGCGTAGGATGATGGATCGACCCGTGCGGCTGTTATAACTTAGTCACAAACTCCTCCAAAATAAACACTACAAAGTGATAAATAACTTTATTTCGGAAGTCGGTATCTTTGGTTTTGAATTTTCGGTTTTTGCCACTCCGAATTATAGTACCTACTTGAAGTAAAGTTGACGGCACGGTTGGCGCAGTGGTTAAGCGATTGACTGCTGCACTGCGTGTCGCGGGTTCGGTTCCCGCACGGAACAAATATGTGTATGACCTACAAGTAGTTGTTCCGGGTCGCACTGTTTGTGTATGTGAGTTTAAATGTTTGTAAACGCACCCACAATACAGGAGGAATTCCTAATGTGGGTGGGGCAGTTTTTTTTTTTTTTTTTGTTAAAAAGTTTTAATTTTTCTCTAATTCTAATAACACTACCTTCTATGTAAATAACAGTGACAGAAAGTAATTATAACATCATCCATATACAGGGTGTCCAAGAACCTGGCGTCCAACTGGATTCCCACGATGCCCCAAGTTCTAACAGTACTCAGAAAAATATTTTAAAAAATCCACCCCATGTACTTACAGAATTATACTGATTTCAAAAAAAAAGGGGAAATGAGCACCCTGTGACATACTTTTGAATGCTGTGACTGCTAATGCTGATAATTTCGATATTTCTTGGAGGTTTTGTAATCTAGGGTATTGCTGTGTCTAAATAGAATGTAAAAATAATGTACTTATTGTACCATTTTAAAATAAAATATTATTTTAACTAAAGGTGATATGGAAAACTATTGAATTTCGCAACTTTGACCGACTGTAGTGTAAAAAAAATGTACCAAAATAGTATGGCAAGTGACGTCAAATTTTGACGCGTTTATTCCTCTTTTTAAAAAGGTATAATACTTACACATTAATTTGAAAAAAAAATAATTTGATAATATTTTTACTCAACAACCCAATTTACCGATGTCTTACAGAATTCTTAGAAAGAAAAATTTACGACGAATTGAATCTAACCTCTAAAGAATTACTATTGTATGCTCATAAAAATAACAACAGGCCTCTCAAAAAACAGGTTAGACCGTAAGGGACGGTATGTGCATGCATCTCACCATAGTGATTCGTTATTACAACAGGAGGGAGCAAGACAGAAACTATCTTTGCGATTTGCTGGTTCTTCTTTATGGTACCCCATTATTCAGGTAAGAGTGAGGGAGAAAAAGGTTAGAGGTGCGAGTGAGATAGATAGTGACGCTATCTGGGATCGTGCTATTTAGGATAACAGTACGGTCAGTACGCGTCACTGCCTCCTGCCGTTACTACGCACCTCTCTCTTATTGTTACCATTGATCACGTACTACGATTTAAAGCTTTGTTTATTGGACTCGATTACTCTTTGTGCTCTGGACTTTGAAACGAACTCTTTACGACGACCTTTGCCTGTGTTTGGACAGTTTGTGTTTTGTGTGTGCTACCATGGCGACCTACACTCCGCAAGAATACGCAAATATGCACTACATTTATGGAGAATGTAGAGGTAATGGACGAGCTGCAGCGAGACTTTACAGAGAAAGGTATCCGAGGGCTACGCGATATCCCGACCATCGAGTTTTCATTAATGTGCACAGATCACTATGTGACGGGCGGTTCCCCAATCAAGTAGCTGGTGAAGGACGACCCGTAAATGACTTCATACTCGATGAAGTTTTAGAGGCGGTGTCGGCAAATCCAAGCATCTCTGTGCGAGGAATAGAAGCTGATACGGGGATACCGAAGAGCACAGCACACAGTATTCTCCAAAAAGAAGAATATCATCCGTACCACGTACAGCGAGTGCAAAGTCTTTTACCTCGAGACTATCCGAGCCGAGTCGCGTTTTGTGAAACAATCCTGCAAAAACATCGAGAAGACGAAAACTTTATCGACAAAATTTTGTGGTCAGATGAATCAACATTTAAGAAGGATGGCTACATGAACCTACACAACTTGCACGAGTGGCATGTGGAAAATCCGCACTTGATGCGAGAAGATAGATCCCAGTACCGGTTCAAAGTGAACATGTGGACCGGTATTCTCTGTGGGAATATTATTGGTCCATTTGAGATGCCCGAGAATTTGACTGGCGAATCATATTTAAATTTTCTTCAAAATGATTTGCCAAACTTACTAGAAGAGACCCCACCAGATATGTGGTTCCAACACGACGGCTGTCCAGCACATTTTCGCGTATCCGTTAGAGAGTTTTTGGACGAGCAATACCCGAACAGGTGGATTGGGCGATCAGGAACAATCCCGTGGCCAGCCCGCTCACCTGACTTAAATCCGCTGGATTTTTTTTTCTGGGGAACTATGAAGGAGCTCGTTTATGCGAAGCCCATTAATGACATCGCTGACCTTCGTGAGAAGATAACACAAGCAGTGCAGGTGATACGTCAAAAAAGTTACTCGCGAAACATAAAGCGGTCCTTTTTAAGGAGAGTGAGAGCTTGTATTGCCGCGGGTGGTCAACATTTTGAACATTTATTGTAATAAAATATCTTTAAACTAACATTCTTTGCTTTTATTCTACTGGGAACCCATCTACCTGTGTGTATTTCCTTCTTGCTCACTCTTGGAACCGAAGTAAATAATAGTAGTAACATAACAGTTTCTAAGATAAGAAAGGGTCCGACAGTTACCGTTAGTAGGTAGGCACTTCGTAAAAATTGGGTTGTTGAGTAAAAATATTATCAATTTTTTTTTTTCAAATTAATGTGTAAGTATTATACCTTTTTAAAAAGAGGAATAAACGCGTCAAAATTTGACGTCACTTGCCATACTATTTTGGTACATTTTTTTTACACTACAGTCGGTCAAAGTTGCGAAATTCAATAGTTTTCCATATCACCTTTAGTTAAAATAATATTTTATTTTAAAATGGTACAATAAGTACTTTATTTTTACATTCTATTTAGACACAGCAATACCCTAGATTACAAAACCTCCAAGAAATATCGAAATTATCAGCATTAGCAGTCACAGCATTCAAAATTATGTCACAGGGTGCTCATTTCCCCTTTTTTTTTGAAATCAGTATAATTCTGTAAGTACATGGGGTGGATTTTTTAAAATATTTTTCTGAGTATTGTTAGAACTTGGGGCATCGTGGGAATCCAGTTGGACGCCAGGTTCTTGGACACTCTGTATACTGGGAAAATTACGTATTATTGAAGCTAACTCAAAAAGTACCCAAGCAAAGATAATAAACATTTATGGGACCACCTCGAGAGCATACCCTTTCAAACAAAAAAAGAATTTTACAAATCCGTCTATATATGACGGAATATTGTCCAAAGTCCAAACATACATAACAAAAATATGAATATCCAAATGGAGAACCTCCTTTTTTAGAAGTGGGTTAAAAATTACATTAGCGAATCTTGAAAAACGTGAGACATAGGACTCCTTAAAGGTAATAGTTTGGCCCAATGACATTCAATTAGTGGCTATTATCGACACCGTTACACAACAAATATTTTAATAAACAGCAATTTATTCGCGAACGCCATGCGACACAAATTTTGATATCACCAATTTGAACACGGCCCTTTTAGGCTTGTAAGTTTATAATTTTGAGATAACTATGCAATAATTATCCTTTCGAACGGGACTTTTAGCGTTAGAGGTGTTACCTAAATGGTAATTGATTGGCAAATTATCTGTGGTTAGATTGTAAGAACCGTGAGAGCGATTTTTTTGCTGAAAATATATTTATAAGTTCCTTACTTGAATAAACTCTGAATAATAAACTCAAACTCAAAGCATTTATTTCAATTAAACCATTTACAGGCACTTTTGAACTGTCAAAGAGTCGGTCAGTTAGTCAGAAAGTTGAAGCTAGTTGCCCACTCCAAAACGTAGATCTCTATGGAGAAGAACGGGCAAGAAACTCCAAGGACACTCTTTTAAATATAGAAATTACAAAATCCTGGGTACATTACTCTTGTTGATTCTATATATGAGAACAATGTAAAATATAAGATTAAAAATAAGCCCTGGCAGATAAGAGATGACCAGTCTCAACTGACGGCGCCCGTTCACGAACATGACGCGTGGATCAGCACCATCCAGCTCAACCATTTTGTAGGGAACCGAATGATCCAACACACATTATATCTCATAATTCGCACATCATTCTCTTCCACAGGGAGGCTGAGGTTCTTTACTTACTTTACCTATGTAGTTAATAGCATAATCGGACTAAAATGTTCCCACTGCTAGGACCTAGGACACAGGCCTCCTCTTTATGAGAGGAAGTGGGCCATAATCCACCACGCGGGCCCAGAGCGGGTTGGTAGTTTCAGTAAAGCGACTGTCAGGGTTCGAACCCACGACCTACCACTGCTTAATTGCGTAACACACTTACAGTTGCAATGCCTTTCATTTTGACAATTCAACAGCATCGATTACGGTGTTTGAACACACACATTATTCAAACAACGCAATGGATTAGTAATTTCCTTCAAAATCTTTCGAATAGTGATTGAAAGTTTGTTTCGCAATTACCCCACTGTCAAATGTCTTCCAGTTCCAGATACTACGGAAAATTCAATCAATCTTTCCAATAACTAATAGTTATTAAAGAGGGCAAAATACCGACTTATTCATTAATCAACTCATTGCGCAGTTTCTAAAAACATGCGGTCGATTGGTGTTCGACAGGCAGACCACATAATAATATGAAAGGAATACCTAATGCCATGCTGCCAATATAGTAATTAATAGTAATCACTGCTAATTTTGTTTAAAGAAAGCATAGGAAATGTGTTCGAGAAGCAATATGGACGAAGCTGGGCATATGCTGGGTCTCTAAACGTCAACCACAGCAGCACGCAATCGACTGTGTCAATAACATTCTAATTAGAGACCGCGCCACCACTCAAGTCCGGTAGAAAGAAAGAAATAAAGAAAGAAAAATAGGTTTATTTGTCACAGAAACACGTGCATACAAAAAAACAACAATATAAACTTAACTGAAATGTTCGGCAGCTGCACGTCATGACTGTGACAAGAAGGCTTTGTGGATAGACGCGGCGCGTGTCTATGACATAGCATATAATTGCATTAAAAAAAATATAGTTCCACAATTTTCCGCCGGACTTCAGTGGTGGCGCGGACTCTACTACCGAAAAGCTTATGTCAATCCTATTGGTAGGATTTTTACCATTTTCCATTCATAAAAAGTTCGTTCCAAAACGAGAGGTACGGAATCCTAAAAAGCTTCTTCAATAATTTTGTTGATAGGACACACTGGTACACATTGGGGAATAGATTATTGGGTACCTGCCTACTTGTGAAGAGCCCGCCATAAATAACGCACTCTTGTATAGCACAGATAACATATTATAGCAAGTGAAAGGCATAATAACCGATGATTAAGTTGCCATTGATCGAATGCTACCACTCTAGCATGAGCATGACACCGTCCGTCAGCGCGGCGTAATTACGTGTTGCATTCTAAATAGCAGTTAAGATGATGATACGTGGGACATTTATTTAGAGAAAATTGTATTGGTATCAACTGACGGAAGCGATTACACAGTTGACGAGTTTATCCTAATAAAGACAGCTTTGATTTTGCATGGACTTCTTGTAAAGACTGCTTAGTAAATCAAAAAAGCTACTGATTTATACAAACACAGCCGTCCATAGATGTAATTTACATTCAAATGTCAATAAAAAAAAACATTAAATTAGTGCCCGCAGAGGAAACAGGATTTTGCACATAGGTGTGTAGACACTGATCTATGTACGAAGGTCCAAATCTACAGAAATATTTACAGTTGTAATTAATGGCGTTACTACAGGAAGCCCACGTTCGCACGAACGTAATAAAATCGTGGCGATTTTTTATTCGTACACTGGATTTTCAACGCTCTGCTTAGCGCCGAGAGTTGAGAATCTAACAGTGAATTTTTTCAACGCGCTGGGATGAGAGTTCGTCCCAATGCTTTGGTTTCTCAACGCTCGGCTCAACACCGAGAGGTGAAAATTCAGTGCGCGATAAAATTCTGCCGCGATATTTTTACGTCCGTGCGAACGTGGACTAACACTGCATCAGATGCTAGAAATTATGTTTTCTGTTTTAATTGCATACCTGAGACATGTAATTAAAGATGGCAAAGAAAACGATCGTCCGCGATCGTCGGATAGTAGGTACATATTTATTTCTATTAAATAATTATTTCTACGATTTTAAAAACGCTGACTGCTTGATAAAAACAAGAGATAAAACTACATCGTTATTCAGTCTCTCATCCACAATTAGTATCTGTCTAGTCTCCGATAAACGAAGCGATAGCAATTAAGACAAAGCCATAGCAATTACGTTACAATGCTATAAACACACGTAATCGGGCTTTTCATCAGTTACTTGCGTCACATATTTTGTCATTGAACTTGAGTGAAAGTTATATTTTTTAACGACGACCATATTATTATGGTCTTCTCATTACGCTTTTTCGAATGAAAGTGCTTTACTGAAATGGATGAGACGTGTCCCGATTGCCATTACCATAAAAAAAATGGTTTACCAATATGGAGTATCGTAAATCGTTACGTCATGTCTCAGTTCATGTCACATCTGTCATTGAACTTGAATTTAGAATGCGTTCAAAATTAAAATGTCGTCATAGCATTTTCGGATGACATTCCGAATACGTCCAAGGGCAATCGGATATAATGGATTCGGTGATCAATTATTTCCATTCGTGACGTGAATGGTTATTATAAATTTGGAATTAAGTTACCAGTAGGTAATCAGTGTTTCGATAATTACTTGTTGCACGAGCAACATACCTACTTATTTACTTTCACATAACACATCCAAAAAAAATACTGAAAATCCCTAGTCACTCGATTTCAAAATCGAGAATTGTATTTTCAAATATGGAGCGTTCGAAAATGGCGCGCGTTGCATAACAGAGAAAGTGAGAAGTACAAAACGAATTAAGTGGCATTGATGCGTCTAATATGGGCTCATTGTAGCGACAAGAGGCGATTAGGCTTTTGTCGACAATAATGGCCGTAACTCTAAGTGATCAGACGTATGTGATTAAATAAATGTGAAACATCGATACGACTTTCTTAACACGCACTCTGTATGTGCATTTTATTGTGCATGTGTATTTTATTTCACGCAATAAATTAATCTATTCTGTCCGACTTTTACTTTATCAACATTGTCTTTTGCTTTTTTGTGTATCTGTAGATAACTTTGTTGATTCTAAATTTGAATAACTCCTATGTTTTATAAATAATGTGTAATTGTTAGTTCTTCCGAACAGAAAAGAAGAATGTAAGTCAACCATATTATTATGTAGGACATAGTCATCTCTGCCTTGTTTACAGCCAATTTACTACTATTTTACGTGCTTCTAAACTAAGGACCTATAAAGTCCAAAACTAGCATGGCTATACCGTACACAGCAACCGTATCAACCCTTCAAAATACCTTGTCTCGTGTTGACACCACCCATTACATTAGCTCATGCTTTATTGGAAAGATATTGAAATAAGCCGGTGACTGAAAACTTGTGTGGAAATCGGTTGTCATGGTATGGCTTGTGATGCGGAGGGAGGAAAATGTCGTGAGGAGAGCTTTGGAGTCTGAATGTGGATGGCTATACGAGTAGGGGAAGACCAAAGAAACGATGGATGGACTGTGTGAAAGATGATATGGGTAGAAAGGGGGTGACTACCGAGATGACGACTGATAGAGAAGTATGGAAGAAAAAGAGCTGTTGCGCCGACCACAAATTAATTGGCATAAGGGCGGGAGAGTGGTGATAAGCTAGCCAGTAAGGGACTTGCCCAAGATCGCTGAAGATTGCACTAGATTTTACATCTTCTGAAGTGTTTCTATAGCAAAAATCCCAGAAAGTTTTGCTTCTCTTAGACAATATCAATCGGTATTATCTTAGTTTGATTATAATTTATACGTAACACAGTCTTTTCATCCTACTTCATTCTCCAATCTTTAACACAGATCACTAACCACTATCAGTCAAACCGTCGGTCGTTGGACATCAGTATCGCGTCTTCGCGACTCCAAGACCTGTTAGACGGGATGCCTCTCACGCGGAAACAGGTACTGAATAGTTTCCTCGCAACCTTGAGCGCGAGGAGCTGAGGACGGGCGCTAGTAAGCAACATGAACCCACCTTCTTCAGGTTTTAATGGGGTTTTAAGAACAGATGAGGTTCGGAGAGTTAATTAAGACATCATTTCTTTGGGACCTTTTACTGGAAGAATGTATTGAGAGAATTTAGTACATTGGGTAGTCTTTCTTTTAGGTTTGTCTTTAGTATTTAGTTCTACTTCATAATTATGTAGATAAATTATATCATAACATAACATCACGCCTTGTTTCCCGGAAGGGTTGGGCAGAGGTGTAGGTACCTATGTACACCCCCATTTCGCCAGTTATTTTTAAGTCCCATGTAATAGGGGGAGAACCTATTGCCATCAACCGGGCACAAATCGAGAATCTGGGCTGCTACTGAGAAATTCCAGAAAGAAAAACCCAATGACACTGCCCGATCTGGGAATCGAACCCAGGACCTCATGTTCAGCAGTAGCGCTTGCGACCACTAGACCAACGAGGCAGTCAAGAAGAAAATAAATAAAAGAAGAAGAAAATAAATAAAAGAAGAAGAAAAATTGTGAGTAAATTGACTACCAATTAAAATTCTACGTATATTTAAATCACAACTGTCATTCTTTGACAGTTGTACGAAACGATTAGACACCGCGCCATCACTGAAGTCCTTTTGCCGCGGCGCGGCGGCGCTAGTGTCTATGTAATAGCACCAAATTGCAATTTTAAAAAAATTGTTTCAAAATTTTCCGCCGGGCTTCCAGTGGTGGCGCGGACTCTAAACAATTTATGTCCTTGTCTATACAAGTTCTAGGATGGAAAAAATGCGCGAAGTAATACCTGGTTACCCTAGTTCTATCAAATGCTGAGCAGAAACAGTTGTTCAAAACCCTTCGCTCGAATGAGCGAAGGGTTTTGATTCCTTTTGTTCTTTATTTATATGCTGGAGACATTTTATAACGACGGTGGAACAATCGATTTTCTAACCAATTTCCCCACTAACTAGATTCCCAAAAACGAAACCCTATTACGCAATGGGGCTATCTCCCAAGTCCCAATTGAATTACATTTTAATCACAGACAAATGAAGGTTGATTGATTGAAAACACATAGGGTCCTCGAAAAGGAATCAACGACAAGTTAAAATTATAGGCTTTAATTAGTAGTATGTAGTTAACAGTTTCCCTATAACCTTGAATTGGGAAGTCGCCAATGATTACGCCAATGGTTCCTTCTCAAATTAATGGGTTTTTAATTACAGGATATTGTGACGGTATTAAACGCTTGGAAACCGTGGAAACTCTACCTCATACAGTTTTGCTTTTGAGCAAGAATTTGGCATTGACATCATGTGGCGAATTATCGACTTGACGCAGCGGTGTTAATCGATGCTAACTTGTTTCGACATTATTGCAGCAAATCAGTCGAATGAAGAATACGAGTGATTGATTACCCCTACTTATCCGCCTAGCCTTTTCCCAACTATGTTGGGGTCAGCTTCCAGTCTAACTGGATGCTGCTGAATACCACTATTTTACACGAAGCGACTGCCTATCTGACCTCCACAACCCTGTAACTGAGTAATACGATACCCCTTGGTAAGACTGGTTGTCAGACTGACTACCAGTAATGACTGTCAATGATCTACGAATGACAGTCGGGACCAACGGCTTTCCGAGGCATGGCGGAGTCTCGATATGGTCCAACGCCAGCAAGCGTAGCTTAACCTGATGGATCGACCCGTGCGGCTGTTATTACTTAGCCACGAGCTCCTCTTATTACTACCTACTTTAACCCTACTTACACCATAAGGTATTCAAAAAAATACTTTAGGTACTTTAATAGGTGCTTATTAAGGCTGCAGTCTCGCAAAATGCACTCGCGGCGAATTATTTGCGTAACTTTGTATTTTTATTTTTAACAAAATAATGAAATAACATGAAATATTTTTATTGCACATAAATAACCATAATATAAGTAATAGCTAGTTATTTTTTGTAAGTTCATCTAGGTGGATTATGTTAGGTAAATCAAGCATTAAATACAGCTCTTTCGCGCCCAACATCACTTCGAGTTCTGTTTGCGCGCTTAGTTTATAGCAATGAAGAATTAATTTACAAATCTGTTCAGCGCTTAATTAACTCAATATTCTCGTCTTCAAAATGCGTTGATTAGTTTTTTCTAATTATGTTTCATTTTCTTAATTCAGAGGTCACAATTTCATCAAAATTCTCTGTTTTTAGCTCCTAATAAACGGTTTGTTACATAATAACTATGCATCTTATGTATGTAATAATTAGATTATTTTAAAGCCAAGAGTTTATTTAGCAACTACTAAAAAAATTGCACCTAAATCACACATTACACTAACAATAATAATAATCTCAAAATACCTCTAAAAAAAAACAGAATTTCTCTCTCAATTCTTGTTTTTAAACTCGTTTTTTGGAGGTCTTTTAAGATGATTATTATTGTTAGTGTAATGTGTGATTTAGGTGCAATTTTTTTAGTATAGTTTGTCCATGTGAAAAGCAGTCTTAACGTAAATCGATTCCTACGTGTTTAAATGTTTGCCCCTGTGCTTTATTAATTGTTACGACAAAAGATACCTTAACGGGAAATTGAACTCTTTTAAAAATTAAAAGGTAAATCATTGGGAATCATTGGGATGCGAGGTATTAGCACTGTTTGACCAACTGCTGGACCAGTCAAAACTAATGCAACTCGCAGAACTACCGGGCGGCGCGGCAGGCCATTGCCCCTTCCCCTCACCCGCCGGCCAGCGTCCCTCCCCCTCACCCGCCGCGTCTTGCGCGTCATGCGCACGTGAACCCGCACATATCTATTTATTTTGTTGCGGAGTTCTTTTAAAATTATTATATCTCTCCTAAGATGATCATTGAAATCAAGTGATGGGACAATTTTGTTTACATTTAAATACTTGTGATTAATAACATATTTATTTGGCTATGGATTAATATTATGTTGATAAAACTCCTTCGCAAATAATGCATTAATTTCGAACAAATTTGATTACGATAAAAAAGGTTATAGTGAGTCAATCTTAAAAGATAGACATATACCGTCGCGGACTTTTTTTTAGAACTTTTAAAGAGGAACAATTCCGTCATACATGATATTTGCGTAACTTAAACCGTTTACGCAGCGCACGCAACGGAAGCTCTCAAAAAGGAATATTTTTTCCCGTTTTTGTAACATTTTTCATTTATGCTCCGCTCCTATTGGTCGTAGCGTGATGTTATATAGCCTATAACCTTCCTCGATAAATGGACTATCTAACACAAAAATAATTTTTCAATTGCAACCAGTAGTTCCCGAGATTAGCGCGTTCAAACAAACAAACAAACAAACAAACAAACAAACAAACTCTTCAGCTTTATAATATTATAGTATAGATAAAGCGTTTATTTAATAAGTATATCATTCTAATAGTGAAAGATTGTTTTGAATCAGTCCAGTAGTTTTTGCGTTTATTCATTACAAACAAAAATACAAATATAAATAAAATACAAATTAGTGGAGATAAAGTGGTCTTCGTACTGATCCGATTACGAAAAATCTTTCACTAATGGAAAGTGCCGTATTGTGATAGGATATATATTTTATGTCAAAATAGGAAACACGCGGACAGTCACCGGCAGGGGCTAGTGGAAAGATAAATATCAATAAAACCTCGTATCACACCATTTTAAAAGCAAAACCACAAGACTAGGTTGAAGACCTAGATCTATTTATATCCCAAGATGGCGATCGTGGCCGATTAATCGTGAAATCAACACTTCCTTTCACAATCCCTTTGTAGATATATTAGACTAGCTTCTTCGTCCGCGTGGACATAATATATATATCCTAGGACTAGGACACTTAGGGTGTAGCTTCCCATTAGTGAAAGAATTTTCTGACTTGGAGTAGTAGTTCCGATGATTACCCCTACATACAAACTGACTTTTACCTCTTTATCATATTAATATAGAGTTGAAGATTGTATTGCACAATTTGTGCATGAGTTTTAGCTTGTTACTTGCACATGTGCATAAAATATTACACACGCATCGGGTGTCTAGACAAAATTGACGTTGACAAACCGCCACAGAGTAGAAAGCTCAGAATGTCAAACATTCCAGTACAGTGTATTTTTCTTACGTGTCTTATTTTGTAAACAAACCTGATAAACAAATCGAGGTTTCACAGCAAGTTTTATGAGGGAAAGAAATGAATAACAAAAATCTGCTTCAAAGTTGTGATACGAATAATTTTAAAAAAAATCTCATCATTGTAATCCAAGTTGTACGCCATATTAATTTATCCAATAAGACAAGTAAAGAAAATAAGTACACTTTACGAGTAATGTGACATGGATCATAATGAACGTGATGAATTAGAGAACAAGTTCAATTAACATGAAATGTACTTACTAGATTTGACAGATTTTGAACACTGAACACGAAAGAAATGAACATTTCGCGGTAGTAAGTAGAGTCATTCAAGTACCAGGCCGTGGGCGGACTGGTGCAGCCTGTCCAACAGGGCGTCGGAAAGCAACAAGCAACGCAGTAAAGTAAGTTGTTTTATGATTTTATACGTCGTCAGGGTTATTGCGACAAACGAGATACACGTGTTAGGAATCATGAAGATGTGTCTGATGCAATTTTAACAGCATTTCAGTAGGAATGTTCATAGGTATTTTTGTAGCAGTAAAATATTGTTCATTGAGGTGAAATGCAATGTTCCAATTTGGAGAATATGAGTGCTGATGCAGGCGAAGCCAGACGGGCATCCCGAGAGAGAGAAAAAGCAGGCGTCCGTCACGCCTGCTTTTTTGCCAAATTTGCCACCCAATAAATTAAAAAGGCAGGTAGGCAGCATGCAAGTGATGAAATCCATGCAAAATCAGCACAACAAATGTATGCTGAAGCTGGAGCCAACACTTTCAAGTTCGTTTGAGCGACTATCTTACCTTCCAAGCAGTCAACAGGTTGGTTGGCACTCCAAGCACGTAAATGCATCCACGTAAGAGAAAGGCTTTGAACAGTTTAGCAAGCTAACAAGTAATATATCAATCTGGAAAAGAGCTGTGTTCTTTTTACTTGACAAGTGGAACGCCTTTTTAATCTTAATAAGACCCAAAATACACTGCTTATCCTACTTGGGATCACACATTATTTTCATATATTAGGTACACATTCGATTGTATATTTACTTACTAGTCCGAAACCTTCAGAAAAGTCTCGTGATCGAATTCACATTCATTTTCCATAAATCGATTGATTGATAAAATTTTGAATCCGTGTAGTTTTGATGGCATTCCGATATCAAAAATCTAATGATGTCGATGGTAGGAAAACGTTAAACGGAAGTGTTTTACTTCTTCAATTATTATGGAATGCTATAGTTACTTTTGGATCAGTGAGACTTCTGTTCTCCGCCTATCTTACGTCGTCTATGATACATTTTTCATCGGAACCTACTGCCCCGTTATACCTACTTGTGTCAAAGCATTTCTACGGCGCAATTGTGTTGTTCTCAATATAAATCGGTACCAGTTCACTATAAATCGCGGATGGAATCAACACGGATTAATGTTGCCAGCACGTTTTCTTACGCACCGACTTGGCGCCATTATTTATAGAAAAAGGTTGGAAAAAGAAGTTGTGTAGCAAGAGGAACGAGGTGCTGCGTAAAGAGGTTTGTGTTTTATGGAATAGTCTGCTATCAACTGTGATGGGGATCGGTTAAAGGATACTTTTATTAAGCTGTTAACCTGTGGTGTTTTATAACACGTTTATAACTGAATCTATCAGGTTTATTGGCAGTAGCATTCAAAAGCACATAACTTTTGTTATTGTAATTCAAAGATAATTGAAAATGAAACGACATTTAAAGTTGGAATCATTGATATTGAATTTAAGTAACATAAAACTGCTTAGACATTTGACAACCAGACCTTCAAAGGCAGGACCTGTAAGCTATTTGCCAGAATTATGCTTTTTATGGTCAAACAGGCCTCAGGCAAGGTAGAGCGATGATCTTCGAAAGGTGGATGGTATCAGCTAGCAATTGAGTTACTAAATGGCATTCAATTTGAGAGTCCTATCCGCAACAGCACTGGACTGCCATACGCTGATTATGGGAAGTAAATTAAACCGAAAATCTATAACTACAAAAAAACTATCATTAAGTTTCTGTCCAGCAGTGGACATCCGTTCTTATTACATAAGCAACATTCACACCACACACCATCGTGCGTGGGCTGATCCAGAAACCCGTTTCAAGACATTGGTACGCTTTAATCAGAACCTTGTCGCCGTCGCCGTTAACTCTGATCAATTAGGTCATTGAGCAGATAGTGTTAATAAGGAACATGTATTCTGGTTTTATAACGATGAGCATTTGTGTCGTGATGCTCGCGAGCATGTAAAGATGACCATACAATGACGCGGAAGCTTGTTGAACAAGGCTTGGGTTTTGTATGGTCCTTGTTTAAACTAATACTGTTTATTTCTTGTGCTTTTGATCGTTTAACTTTTGTTTCAGAATCGCTTTCTACTCAAAAACTCTGTAAAAACTTATTGATCTCAGTTTTCTTTACGTCTGCTGAGAAGTGTTACAGAATAACAGTGCATGTAAATACACTGTTGCCTGCTGAAATAGATAGTTCATCAATGAAAGTCTTACTATCCTAACTTCCCAACTTATAATAATACAGGTTGGAAGGGACATCGACGCGAAAACTGATACCATGGATTCAGTACATGATTCTGAACCCTCCTCCATTGAAATTTTAAGTCGGTTATTTAAAAAAAAAACAGCTGTTTCATAGAAAAGTTCAATACGTACACGGTCAAAATGTATGGATAATGTATACATTATTTCAAATTTTCAATTGGACCCTAACATGGACGAGATGCTGGTTTACTTACTGTGCTTAACCGAGTTATCTCGTCTAATCTTACACTATAGCTAAGCTATTCCACCATCGTCTTTCTGCCCTTGTGCCATGGTACTTGCAGTCTGCGCAACACGTTTATTTCTCCCATTCTCTCCTGTCAAACGCCAAGCTATCGTTCACTCCCTTTTCTTTCATATCATCCCTCAAACAATCCATATCCATATTTTCTTTGGTCTTCCAAATTCTACCAATAGGTACAAACAAATTGTCTCTCATTTTTAATCGAACAACTAGGTACACCACATTTATTTGTAACTGATAAACCATAGACTACCTGCAGTATTGTCTCTCCTTCTCCATTTAAATCCATCCAAAGGTTGTCTTTAAAAGGTCACTCTATGTAAAAGTTCTATATATTCGTGGTGTATACATAATAAAGAGTACTTACTTATTCTTTTTTTTTCTTTTTTTCTGATCAACAAAGATTGTTTGCGACAAGCTCAGCTGTCCTTTAATGAGACATCACTCACGATTCTTGGAGCCAGTCTGACCAGCCTCAAAATTTCACCGGCGACATTTAAGCGAAGGTAAAAGTTTATAAAAAGTTAGCAAACTTGTTTATCGATAAACGGCATTGATACAACCAGTACATGATCATATTCAGAGTATTTTTTACGTCGTTGTGTACGTAACTTCATAATAATAATACTAGCCTATTAGCCAAGGTACGCACGGGCGTGTTTTTACCGCGGCGATTTTTTTTCGCGTATTGGATTTTCGATTCTCTGCTTAGCGCCGAGAGTTGAATATCCAACGACACGCTCGATGCGCTCTGTTGGATTCTCAATGCTCGGGTCAATACCGAGAGTTGAAAATCCAGTGTAAGAAAAAAAATCGCCGCGATAAAAACACGTTCGTGCATACCTGTGAGTGCTTACTGTCCTACTGCAGATAAAGGCCTTTTCTTATACAGAGAAGGGCTAGGCATGAGCATTGATCATCACGTTTGCTCGAGTTGGGTCGGCGATTTCAAACTTATTTAAGGGAAACGATGTTTTCCTTCACCGATGTCAGTCAAGCGTCCAAGGTAAACCAGTACATCATCATCTGCCTTTTCCCAACTACGTTGAGGTCGGCTTCCAGTCTAACCGAACGCAGCTGAATACCAGTATTTTACATGGAGCGACTGCCTATCTGACCACAACCCAGTTACTGGTTATCACGGACCAATGGCTTAACGTGCTTTTCGAGGCATGGAGTGGTCACGGTAAGTAATGGATGGTCATCCATGCACGGACTGACCGCACCAAGAAAGTATAAAATAAAATAAAAGTTGATGTTTATAAATCTTTAAACAGAAATCAGTAAGTATATACTAAGAAAGTCATAGGTAGGTATATCTTTTTATCTAAAAAAATATTGACAAACTATTATTATTTTTAAAGAATTACAATCCTGCTTATCAGTTTCGATATCAATTTACGTTTATCAAATTCTTGCCACATTCTTATCTAATTAGTTAACGTTACTCATCCTTGTCTGACCGATATAGGCTATCTGTTATCATTGTTATCAGCTATCTGGTAATTACCTGTGAACAAGAAAAAACAAGAGTTAGTGCGTTTGTATTTCATACAGTCATCTTTTGCTAAAGTAGGTTATTCAGAAGTTGAAACACTGTTTCCGCATCGCAATTATTACAGAATTTCAGCACACTATAATTACTGACAGTGTTTCATCGCCCAAAATTTTGACAGGACATGTCACATGAGTAATGTCAAAATTATGACAGGTACTTTTGACGCATGATTCCTCCGCGACAACGTCCCCGTTGACTGATTGTAAGAGGTAATAACTTAGATTCAGAAAAGTAAAAATTTACTATAGGTATAAAGGACACGCACAGTTATTAGTGTACGAGCGAAAATGGTTTTTCAGCCGAAAACGAAAAAGAAGCTTCGGTTTTAGTCTTATTTTCGACCGAAAACGAAGATGCTAAATCATTTTCGTTTTCGGCTTCGTTCGCGCAGAGAATGAGCAAATAGTTAAAGACTTTAAAAGAAATAAAATAGCCGATTCGTTAGCCGAACGTCACCTGATATTGCAGAGTTTCACGAAGTAGGCCGAATGACTTGCGACAATTATTCACGAACTTCTGATTTTCGGCTTGGCCGAAGCTTCGGCTGGTTTATGGCCGAAAATGAAAATATAATGGACGACTCATGAGTTTAAGGCTGAAAATGCCCGAAAACGAAAACGAAGCTCCGGTCGGTCAGTAAAGTTATACAGCTTGTTTAAATAAGTAGTCACATCACGTTTGTCTTACTGATTCGTGATCGTTTACTAGCCTGACTGATAAAGTTGATTTCAAAATACTTGCAATAAGTAAAGCTTAACACTTTCGCAACTCCACCCACTTTTCATAAAACTCATACGCCATGCCGCCATACGTATTGGAAGTGAACCCTCCGGGAGGGTTACCGGCATTATGTTTGCGCTAAAGTTAACCATCGCGAAAGGTCAACCGCATTAGGTTAAAATACTGTAAAATTGTGTTTTCAGGGGGTCTTGTCGCTAAACGTAGTTTCCAGCCTTTTAATTTTTTTGTGAATATTTGAAACCGTGAGCAAAAAATATTTTTAACGATTTAGAATGCTGTATTCGCTAAGAAAAACCCCACATTTAAAATGAGCCCTCCGCTAGGGCTCCCGGCATCCCATATGCGAACTAGGTGAACCATCCAGGAGGGCTCCCGGTGTTAATCAATCACGGACCTTATCAGACTGTTACCGTCTAATCTAGCGTGACAGTGCTAATACTGCTAACAACACTAATATTTGATCAACTACTCATTCTATGACGTCATGTCTTAAAAACGCCATAGGACAAACAATGCCTGGTTTTATTGTATAGGGACTACCCACAGTTTATGTAAATTAACAATAACCGCAACAACAGAACAGATTAGTGACAGATATGGTCAGTTCCAAAAGTACCTATCAGATGAATGTGTAAACAATACCTGTTCTGGTTAATTTCTTCCGCAATCAGTTACTAAATTGAATTAGTAACACGTTCATCTATATTTAGAAGGTTTCAAGTTTATGCGAGTGTCTCACCACTTTTTCCAACAATTATTGTTTAAGTATTAAGTACTTATTAAATTGTAATTAAAAACTCGTCGTCAAAAGATGAGGTTATAAAATAAAAAAACAAATTAAAACGGTTTTAACCACTTGACAAAACATCGATATTTCTCTATAATATTTATAGTAAAAGGGTGCACATCTTCCGGAATAGATTCTCAAAATTATGGTGAAAACTGCATCAAAATCCGTTGCGTATTTTAGAAGAACAATGCGATCATACTGGCAGACACGATAAGTGATTTTAATTTATACGAGTAATACAATATCGCTTCGCACGGTTTTTACGACTTGACAAAACATTGAGAAGTCTTAGTTTTACGTAACTTTAACACTAACGTATTATACACATAAAACCTTCCGGAATGAATTCTCTAAACGATTGTGAAAACCACATCAAAATCTGTTGCGTGGTTTAGAAGAACAGCGCGGACAGACAAACACGAAAAGTGACTTTATTTTATAATATGTATATATTGGGTCCTATGAAATAGGCGTTTTTTTCTCACTTCTATGATTTAAAATATTCATCAATTGCTTGATATTATATCGAATAATGACCATCATAGACAAAAAAAACCTTATTAGATACTTATAGTTTTCTAAACATTAAAAATACCTTAAATATAAAAAAAAACCTTATTACTTATAGTTTTCTAAACATTAAAAATACCTTAAAAATTACTACTCTTATTTTTACCAGAAATGACCACTATTTGTTTTAAACATAGCTAAAACTTATTTTTGTCGTTTAATCTAAGTGTCATACGTTAACTTAGTTTTTAAACATTAGTGCATAAAAGTTTTAAAACATTAGTGTTCATGGTTGTTAAATCAATTAAGAAAATGTTAGTATGAAAAATGCAACTTCTTTAAAATTCTCCATACAAAACGCTGATTTCATAGGTGGACCTAATACATGCTAGATGACCCAGTGAACTTCGTTCGTACCACGTGAGACAAAATTTAGATTTTTTGGCTATTCCTTTAGGTTTTTCCAAATTTTCTTTTTTCCTAAACCACCCCAGGGCACCCTATGCACCAGCCGGCGTGCGCTACGTCGCAATTGGTCGTTGTAACAAAATTAGGGCACTCCGACAGTTATGAACCGCTTTCATATTACTATATTACGGTATATAGCTATATCCCTAGGGATAGAACTATATCACGGCTTTAACAATCTTACTGCGACATATAAGTACCTACATATATGTAGAAGCATTTTTAATCTACCACAACTAAATATAGAAGCACTTGTAATCTACCACAAACAATCAGGTTATAAACAGTAGCACTTCACAGGGACCATTTTAATTCTCATAACCCTTTCAGTGCTCAGTGATTGTGTTCCGATCGTTGTGGCCATACTGTAGACCTCTGTCCTTGACACAAAACATGCCAGCTTAAGCCTTAACCCACGTTCGGACGTAAAAATATCGCGGCGGGATTTTATCGCGCACTGGATTTTCAACTCTCGGTGTTGAGCCGAGCGTTGAGAATCCAACGCGTTGAAAAAACACACTGTTGGATTTTAGCGCCGATAGTTGACATTCTGCTTACAGAGCGTTGAAAAGCCAGTGCAAGAAAAAAAATCGCCGCAAATTTTATTACGTCCGTGCGAGCGTGCGCTTACATAACGATCAGTTCTTTTTTAAAGCCAATTTATTGTTTATAAATAAAAGTAGCCAAGCGCGAGTCCGACTCACAAGCGAAGGGTTCCGTCCGCCTCCGTACCTACCAATATTTAACCTATACCCATATATTTTTTGGAATACTTATTTAAAAATGTAATTTTTTAAATAAGTATTCCAAAAAATATACTACTACTACAAGACTACACTACTACAAGTACACCTCTGCCTAACCCTTCGGGGATTATAGACGCGATGCTATGTTATGTGTGTGTAAAAAATAACACTAAAAAAATTACACTTTTTTTACATGGTCCCCATGTAAAATGAAACATGACCATGAACATGGTCCCCCTCTTATTTTTTTTACTTTACTTTATTTTTATTATTTGTATCGCGGTCACAGTGGTCCACATCCACACTGTGAAAATTTCATGTGTCCACCTATTACGGTTCAAAAGACACAGCCCTGTGACAGATGGACGGACAGCGGAACCTTGGTAAGGGTCCCGTTGCCACCCTTTGGGTACGGCACCCTAAAAGGGCTTCGATTTGAACGTTAAGTGAGCAAAGTTAAGTAGTTCTTATCTGAACTGGAATTTCTGTTCTTAATGTTTCAAATAAAGCTTCTATTATTTTTATAGCAAAATGTTTAAATCGTCCGTATACCACTACATCTACAATCATCACCATCTGTCGAGAGACGTCCACAGCTGTATATAGGGTTCTCCCAAGCGTCGCCACATTCACTCTCCCTATGCTTCTCTCATCCAGAGGATTCCCGGAACCCTCACACATCTACAATTCACGTCAAAAAACTGCCGCTCTGAAGTTAGGTTGCGCAAATGCGCATGCGCGCTGGCATGCGCACTACTCTCGCACTACTGTTAGTAATGTAAAGTAAGGTTGACTACTGCGCAGTCATTTGTAGCCTACTTCAGAGCGGCAAAGTTATTTGACGCGAAGTGTGCTAACTATAATGGCATTGTTAATGATTGATGAGTCCTCGGCTAAAAAAGATACTTCTTAGCATCTCTTTTTTCTTGCTTTTTCAAGCTTGCTGTTTTCGTGTTGTCTGTCAACAGCAAAGCAGACTTCGATTACAAGAGACAAAATTTATTGGCAACCGAAGACTAATCAACGCCAGGGGGTCTAATCGCTAAGCCAAGCCCGGTATGTCCGTAAGTCAGACGGAGCGCCAGGCGATTTCGTTTAGGGAGTAGACCCCCAGGGTTGGCATTGGCACGCAACCCATCTACATCATCACATCATGGCATCTTCCCCAGGACGGAAGGATGTGGATTTTCTAACATAACATGGCATCTGTCCTCATTCTCACCAAATGAAAGTAAATTTTCTCATGTTCATTACAGAGTTTTGGTAGGAAAACAATGTGAGGAAACCGGCATGTCCTAGAACGAAAAAATCGAAAGAAAAGTGACAACAACCAATCCGCACTGAGCCCGCGTGGTGGATTACGGCCCATTCCCTCTCACAGGCCAGCAACATCATCAGACAGTGAGAACGTCATAGTGGTGACGTCATGCTATTTCATAATGTCACTTCCATCTGGACAATGTCATCTCGTGCCTAAAGGTTTACTAACACGGCAGTATGTTTTGGTCTCACAACTGTTATGCATATCTATTCACGTGTTTGTTAGATTCAACACGCGCGTGACTAATATCTATTTTATAATCAGTTTGTGTACGAATTTTCTTAGTTGGAAGATGGGGAGTTCGTTGCGCCATTTCTGTTGCCCAGCTAAAGCACTAGGAAGTGGTGAAGGGCGGGCGTTTTGGGGGACTGTCTTATGTAACTTTGACGTTAATAAAGTGCTGATTCTCAGCTTAATTTGAGTAAACTATTTTGTATTTGCTAAGAGGTACCTACCTACTAAAACAAATTACTGGGCACTTTTTTAATGCGAAATTGGCCTGCTCTTGGCTTCGCGCCTGGTGGAAAGCGATGAAGTCTATGATGGTACGAGCAAGCCCAGAAGATGCCTGTTCACTCTTCCTTTGAAGGCAGACGAGTTATACGTTCTTGTCTTTATATTCTGGTATAGTTCGATTCAAAGTTAATGTGCGGCACGGAAGTTAGCTGCTCACTGCGCAGTACCGCACCCCTCACCCCCGCTGACACATGAATTTGTTACTGCGCAGCGACTCGCCTCATGTTCCGAGCCGCCATTAATTTTGAATTAGGCTGTACATGGTTCTTGTTTTTATACTCTGTTCGGGTTCATGATCGAACTGAAGTAAGCCCTTTGACGACGAGTTGCAGCTATCAGAAAGCTTTCTCGAATCTATCGTCTACGAAAAAGCGCATTTCTAAGCGACTTTGACATCCAAGTTGACTATGTGCGTCAGCTATTTTCGGCCTCTCAAAATGGTATGAATAATATCTGAAAGCCTTGTAATATAATTATCAGCTTTGTATAGTTATACGTAGTTCTTCTTACTGTAATTAGTTAAAATAAATGGCTGCTAACCAAAACCATTCTTCAGTTCCAATGCGTCTGAAAGAGCAAACATAAATCTCATCTGCCTTATACAATAGACAGAATATTAGTCTTGAGAACTAATTTTAGGCGACACAATAACTTCGAGTTACAAACGACCAATGAACGAACAGTAAACTGATTCGTGGCGAGGAATTCTGTTTTCGAACATTTTTAAACTTGGAAATCCTTTTTTTAGAAGCTTTAGGAAAAGATAATCTTGGAATTTTGAGACTCGAGTTTGTTTTTTGAATGGCAACTAAGAACTATCATTTTATGGGAACGTAATATGTTGACCAATTTATAAAAATAATCTTGCTAAGCATTATTTTACATACCTAAGTATAGCTCAGCTCAATAATGAGTGGGCCATGAAAGAATGTCAACTTCCCAAAACATACAGGTGTAAAGGTTAAAAATACAACCGTGCTGAAATCTGCAAAGGAAATGATTCTAAACAGTCTAACCAGTTATTTCCTTTCACACAATAAGCAAGAAAGATCATACTCTAAAAATACCGGCCGGAGTAAACTGTAATAGAATATTCTATAATCACGATAGGTAATACACATATCGCGAATGTTAAGGAGGTCGTGAAAAGTCCGTTATTAGAGGAATAGTGGCCATTCTCATTCATAACACGGGCCCATATGAAATAATCATTAAGTACACTTGAGGCACATGAAATATGCGCAGCGATGTTTGGATGTTGAAAAGATAATGGAGGTAAAATTGTGATGCCTAATTTCAGGAAGGATTAACAAGCAAATATTTGCGGACATAGCATAACATAACACCACGCCTATATTCCCCGAAGGGTTAAGCAGAGGTGTACCTATAGTACACCTACATTACGCCAGACGAACGAGTCAGTCAGTATTTGCTGACAATTAACAGTAATTGTACTATTGACATTATATTAGGTACTGTCAAACTGTCCGCCACCGCCTCTGTTTGAACATCGCATGTAGTATTATATTATCTGTGACCGCATTAAAGGTCTTTGATTTCTGACTATAGACTCAGAAAACAAAGGCCATCCTTTCAAGAAATTAAAATTCATAAACGGCACGGTTGGCGCAGTGGTTAAGCGATTGACTGCTGCACTGCGTGTCACAGGCTCGATTCCCGCACGGAATAAATATTTGCATGACCTGTCAGTAGTTGTTCCGGGTCTGGTTGTTTGTGTATGTGAGTTTAAATGTTTGTAAACGCACCCACGATACAGGAGAAATTCCTAGTGTGGGGCAAAGTTAAAAAAAAAAAATGTTTTTAGATTGGAATTATGTTTTTTTTTAAACATATTTGGAATTTTGTCACATTCTTAACATGAATGAAAGACTGAAACTGAACACTTATCTGTTACTACTAATTAAATGCGAAGAATCGTAGACAGAATCTAATTAATGTGATTAGTAGACAGCGTTTCATTACACAAATTAATATATCGATCGGTGGTCACTTGTCACTTCGGTGAACAACGCCCACACTAGTGTCTAATTAGACAGGTGGATTTAGTAGGAATGTATAGTGTTATGAGAGTTCACTAGGTATGTTGTGGCACAGTATAATAAAGTAACAGTATTCTGTCTCGGCAATGACCTTGAAATAATTACCTACGGCCGCTCGGTAGATAAACCGTGTCCGTGCGTAACTGCCGCGCACTCGAGACTGTTGCGTACTGGTAATCACTGAGATTTTTAACGCGTATTTTCGGTCGTTTTCTATGGAGACATAATACTGTTAATTATTTAAACTGTGGTACACTATGGTATATTGTGGACACGTGTTTTATTTCAATTAGTTTTAGGGTCTAGGTATTGTTCACAACCTACCCTTAAGGCTAAAAACTGAATACACATACACAATAGGGATGTTGACTGGGAAAAAAAAAACTATTTAGTCCGTCAGTCAGATAATAAAATGATATTATACACGTATTTTTTGCTTTATCATGTTAATAAAAAAACGGTTTAGATAAAACGCATTAAAGTTGGGGAGTGGGGGCTTGCTACCTCACAAGTCAGTATAAAATCTACCAGGGAGTGACGTCATGACACATTTTAACGTATTGCCTAATCAATGTATTACCGTAATCTTTTAATTACGTAAAAAAATAAAAAATACGTGTCCAATATTTTTTAATAATGTACTTTATTTAAAAAAAAAAAAATTAAGACGTGTTTAAAGTGATTCAGATATAGATAGTGCAATCCACGACGACGACGTGCCCCACTCCCTGTACCTGACGGATTTTTTTTTTTTTTTTGTCAACATCCCTATTGATTGTTTGAAAATTTTCAATATAATGACAAATCGACTGTATCAATATCTATACAAGTATAAACGCAATCCGACTTAATTTATCTTTTTATTACACTGAACACCGAAATAAATAAATACAGGTCTAATAATAATAATAATAAATAAATAATTAAATACAGCTTTCTAATTACGCAACATATTTTCGTAAACGATAAAGACAAATCTGTTTCATTTTGACAGTTCGACAACATTCATTGCGTTATTTACGTTGCTCTGCAGTTTTTTTTTCGAACTTACGGAGCAATGGATTAGCAATCTGTTTCAAAACGATTCAGATTCGGATTGATTTTGCATTACGTAATTAGGGTACGGGTCTTCCTAAAGGATCGCTGCAACAGATTTCTACATTTATATCTGTAATTTTTATGATGGTAGAGAGTATTCTATTCTATCGCTTTAAAACACAATCACATATTAAGAAGACATTCCTTTCAGCTGTATCATGTTCATTTATCTTATTAACGACAACACTGTTATCTTAATTTCAAATTAAAACGACGATTATCAACCCGTATCTAAACATTGATCACTCAATAAAAACGATTATCAATTTTAAATCCTAATAAAATAATAATAACTAATAAAAATGTGAAAGTTTGTGTGTTTGGATGTTTGTTACTCAATCTCGATAAAATAGCTGAGCTGATTTGGATGAAATTTGACACACAGGTAGTTTATAACCAGGATTAACAGTAGGATACTTTTCATCCCAGTAAATCAATCCATGCAGCCGAAGCAGGGCGCAAAAGCTAGTTCCTTTTAAAATCCCAATAAGGTGTACAATTTCGTGGCCCACAGTGTACCGGGAAATAAGAATCGTGGAATATCAAGCAATGGAAGGTAAAGTATTGAATAATTTAATAATGTGAGCTTGCGTAGTGTGTGGCTAGAGTAACGTAGTCTGTGCTCTCACGGTTACTGGACTACTGGAGCCCTGGGAAATGTTTGTGCGACCACTACATAGGCACCTACTGTTGATGACATAATCGTCTGCAACGTTGGGTGAACTTTTGAGAGTTCGCCCAGAAAATCTCTGTACTCTCTCGGTAACTGGACTACTGGAGCCCTGGGAAATGTTTGTGCGACAAATACTGTTCATGACGTAATCGTCTGGAACGTTAGAACTTTTGAGAGTTCGACCGGCAAATCTACGGACAATGCTGCACTCTTCATATTTGATTACTAATTTATTTATTTATTTAGAGGTATAAAAATTATGTAGGTATTAGGTATGTTGAAACTGTTGGTACTCTTCGTCACTTGTCCATAGGGGTTCATTAGAAAACCAGCGTCAGACAGCATTTGTCTGGCATTAATGCGGAAATGAACCTTTTTGGCGCAGCTGTGCACACACTATTATTGCTATAAGATTATAATTTGTTATTAGTGTTTCACGAACTGTGTCCAAATAAATATTATAATTTCTTTCTTCAAACACAGACGATTTTTCCAGAATTCATATCATCATTATATTGCCTTTATCTCAACATATTTTGGGGTCAGCACAGCACACCATGTCTTTTACTTCCATTAGTCTTATCTCTATTAGTCGACATCTCGATAGTCATCCCCTTTCTAGCCCTAATTAACATCTTTCACACAGTCCATCCATCGTTTTTGTGGTCTCCCCTATTCTTACGGTCATCCATCCACATAACACCATACTCAAAATTTTCCTCACCATTTTTCAGGGTCCATAATGAACAGAATATCCTTGCTAAACCTTCGTGCAATTGACCTCGGGCCCTTATAAGGTCATTTATTTGATTTGATATCCAAAAGTATGCTTTGAATTTGAGACAATTTGTGCCATTCATGTTTACGTAATAGAATCTGGTTCTTTTATTATTGTTAGCATACATACCTTCAAAGCTTTGGATACCCTCGAGAAAAACCTTGATCGCAGAGACCACAAAACCCGACACGATGATACTTCGTAACAATAATGACACCCTGGTACAAATTACAGCCCTCGCCCTGTGATTTTAACAATACTGTTGCGGCCGAAAATTATAACCCTCAGAGATCCATACAACCAGCAAATCAGCCCAGAATGAAGATATTAAAGCCACCATAATCACATGAAGATGACAAGCCGACACAATCGAATTATCGTCAGTATCCGACCCTAGAGGGCGCGGCAGTCGATATGTCAGTGAACTTGAACTCGCACAATTAGGGGGGCGCTCTGACAACGCGGCACAATGGGTTCCGCATGGCGCCTCTAGCTGCGATCAATATATGAACGACCGAGACATTGCAGATTTACTTTCTGTGGTGTCATTTTCATTTTCGCTTTATTTTATAACTTGAACGTATCTTACACGTCCGTTATTACAATCTTTATCTTAAACAAATTACAGATTTGTATAACTAGGTAGGTAAGTACCTATATTAACTCTGAATAAATAGTGAACTGACAATTTATCACTATGTTTGTTCTAAATATCATCATTAATTATTATTAGTACCTACCTAACTCAAAACTGTAACAATTAGACTTCAAAGCAAATAATATGATTCATACAAAAATGTTAATGTTAAAGATTGTAGGTACCTATATCTCTGAACGGACAGTGAACTGAGACTATCCCCCTTAACGACTATTGTTATACATAATTAGACCTTTTAAACTGTATATTATATCGTTAAATTATTTTTATTGGTTGCCATTGGCTTTCGGGTGTGGCATCAACATCGCCACATGCAAACTACTCGTCACACTGACGTTACGCAAAATCCTGCATCGCGCAAGCAGAGTTTGCCGCGCGATCGGCATATTGTATAGGTATAACTTTCCGACATCAATAGTCGGGCAGTTGCCCACAAGACACGACACGTCTGGTCGGAGGATCCTCCCTTTTCTATAGAGGATGAGTGAACTTTACATCCTATTCCTCATGTCTCTATACGGGTACCAGCTTCCATACATTTTTGTCCATCCTCCTTTATTGATTAAATGCACTACTTTGGCAGTTGAGCCAATGTTATCGTAATTTTGTAATGAGCTTTCTTGTTTTAGAAAGATTGTATAAGAGAAAGTTAGTCATCATAGCATGTAATATTGTGTGTAGCGAATACATAATTATTATTTTTATTGTAACTCGTGCTAAACTATGTTTGGCCTTGGCGGGGAATGGAACAGGTGTTCTATCACAGAGAGATTTATTACAACTATAGATAGTGCAATCCACGACTACGCGCCCCACTCCGCTCCGCTCCCTTACAGCTTACAGTACAGTAATCGCGGAGTGGGGCGCGTAAGTTTAGGGGGGCGAATTTTAAAAAATCCACCCTAATGCTCAGTTTAATTAGTTTTATGGAACTCTTGTACTTTTCATGCTTGTGGGACCCAGCGGTTTAGACTGTGCGGTCTGTCTGTTTAGAGGATGAATTTTAGATTTTTGGTACATAGATAAATGGAGAGTGAATTGACTTAACCCAAAATTTCATCAAAAGTTTATGGCGTAAACGGGGATGAAATTCTGTATTTAAGTTCGTAATTTTTGTCGATGGGAAACCCCACTAGCTGTCTGACTTGTCCCTAAATAAATTACCTGAAGTTTTCTTTCATTCACACAAAAATATGCTCTAACTCTGAAGCCTAAGCGATACTTTTGCCCGCGTAATCATTTCACCCGTTCTCAACACAAATCGTATCATTTGATTACAATTTAAATTTCACGACTCATTTGTTTCATCATTAATTTTATTACTTAACAGCAAGGTTTGGGCTCGCGAATCGCCCTGTTCACAAGTTTAGACCACGAATAGCCCCTTATACCACTGTGTACAGTCGATCGAGCTATTTGGTATAATGGCATAAATATTCATCTTTCAACTAACAGTCAAATACCATTTTTATTGTGTGCTTAATAACTTTTTAAGCTTATGGCTAGAGTCCGACCGAATTTCGTTTACGGTTTTCGGCCGCAATATCCATTTTCGGCCGAAAAAAATGCCAGCAAATAAATACATTAAATTAATTTATTCAGAAAATATCCGTAGTGACTACGTACTCAGCACAGTTGCAAGTTAATAAGTTTATTAGTACATAAAAACAACAACAAAGTACATAGCGTATGAAAACAGTGGGTTGTACTACCAAGTTCAAATTACTGACAGCTTTCTGGGCTCCTAAACTAGGTACGCAGACTTACCGGTCTATTCTGTAACCATCTCACCGTGAAAACTTAGGTGAAGTGAGCTGTCATTCCACCTGCTGCTAGGGACTGACAGCTCACTCCGAGCTCACTTCACCTAAGTTTTGACGGTGAGATGATTACAGAATAGCACTGCAGTGCGATTCCCGTTACCAACTCCCCGTGAAAACAGGTGAAGTGAGCGTGGAGTGATCCATCCCTAGCATCAGGTGAGATGACACTGACAGCTCACTCCACGCTCACTTCACATGTTTTCACGGTGAGGTGGTTACGGGAATCGACATGCTGTTGTGTCTTAGGAGTCAGAGATTTTGCGTCTTCAATTTATGTTATAACCGTGACTTTTCTGTTTGCTTACAGTGGTTGTTTACACAGCAAATGGAGCGAATGATTGTGTTTGTGTATATGAGTGTAGTTTGTGTGTAGGGAGGTGTGTACGTGAAGTGTGAGTGTATAAAGTATTTAACCACATATAAAGCCTCGTTCAGAAAAGCGCGACGCGACGGCGCGACGCGACTCGAACAATACAAATTCCAAGAAAACTTCACGGTATAACAATATACGGTTACGGTGTCGCGTCGCGCTGTCGCGTCGCGCTAGTCTGCACGATGCTTAACTGTGCGTTTGCACTGGCGAAACATCACAACAAAACAACATGTTGAAATCTCTAGTTCCTGTCAAATATTATATGGAACTTTGACAGAAACTAAAGATGTCAACATGATTGTTTTGTTGTGAATGTTTCGCCAGTGCAAACGCATAGTTAAGCTTTCTTTCAATGTAGGTGTGATAAAGTTAGGATTCTATAGCCAATATAGAATATATTTTCTGTTTCATCATAAGTTAAGGATAAGTTACCTGCCTGTACACTAAAATAGCTTGTTCGACTGTACAGTACCTACTACTGTCTTCAGGACCGGGGGCAAAGACCGGGAATAAATAGACACGGGGTATTATTCTACCTTGTTTGGACACGGCAGCACTGGCACCGTCCGGCGAGATCTACCGTTTAGTTTAGACAGAGATGTTTTAACTGTTGCTTTGTTTCAGGAGTGGGAAACACAAGTCATTTCCTTAATCCTACCTATACTATTAAATTAGCATTATTTGTAGGTATATACATTTGTAGGCACGTTTTCGACAACGGCTCTAATGATTTCGATGAAAGTTGCAATGTCGAGTGAAAAATCGATCTAACTAGATCTCGAATCTCGGAAATTTCGTACTCTCTATTTTCACACCTTCGGGAATGTGATACAACGTTTGTATACCTGGATGATATGTTTATTTCTTTTCACGCGAACAGAGCCCGGTCAACGTACTATTCATGTAGTTAGTTGTTATCATTCAATTGTGCTTTTTTGGTGTTGTGCTATTTCTTTTCCGTAAATAAACTATTTATCTATCTACCTATCTATGTACTTACGCCAGCACATCAACCTACCCGAAACTGTCAAATTTTCCCAATCAACTTTGAACCTTATGCTTTTATAATAAAGTTGAAAATCTATTAAAGAAATTTGACAGATTGTAGTACAGTCCAGCCAACGAGAGAATGCGTTCCTGACACCTGTCAGTTGAACAATTCCTAGTTGCAATAAGGATCAAATTCGCAAAATACATGTTCGTTAGGGATACTTTTAGAGGTATTTTTTTACTAAACTGTTAAGCTACTCTTAAATTGTTTGGTAGGTATGCTTTTTTATAGTGAAGGAACCGATGACCCATAGCTTAAATGTCCATAAGAACCTGATATTTCGAAAGAAAACGCTCACAAAATTATAGCATTTTCTTAAATTACAGCATAATTATTAATGTCTCCCTGAAATATTCCAATAGTGGGCACTATTTGTGGTAATCAGCCTATACATACTGCTAGGACACAGGCCTCCTCTCTTCCAAAGGGAGTGGGCTGTTATAATCTACCACGAGTGTGGGTTAGTAGATGTCACAAGTCTTCGAATTTTTAGTTTTAGGACATGCCGGTTTCCTCACGATGTTGTCCTTCACCGTTGCAGCAGTCGTGATGTAATAATTAACACAAAGTAAAGTGCCTACCTAGATCGAACCTACTACTACCTGCAACTCGTAAGTCGCGATCGTTTCCACTGCTCTGTGGTGGTGGACTGATCTGAAATTACATTCTGACATAATTCTTTATTTTTCCCATGGTTTCTGCTCAAAAGAGTAAACACAAGCTATAAAATTCATAAATTCATCAAATATTAAAACTCATATTTCTCGTGCCAGTCATAAAAATGAAATGGTTTTGAGCAAACATACGTCTCGCAATAAAACAAAAATCGATCCCTGTTTCCCACGAATGCATGCGGCACAGGATTACCACATGGCACGCTATAATCAATCTTATTACGACGTCATAGGTCTTAAAATATGCGCACGCACATACTAGCGTAAATCCGAAACAATGAACGCTTACAACGAAACCTATTTTGAGAGCACCATACACGTAGACCCCTTGAACGTCAATATTGCAATTTAACACAGAATCTTATTAGACTGGCCACTATAATAAGGCCTTTTCAAAACTTTACTCAATTCTGCATAATCTGTACACGTTTTTTAGTCTATGGACTTTAAACCGCGCGGAATAGAGGTTATTCTGCAAAAATATGAAACGTCAAACGCAGCGGTATTTTTGTTGGGAACAAATTACGTTCGGTTTCCCCTGAGTAATGCGCTATTCTGTGCGCCTATAACAGAGGGTGTTTAGTAATAAATCAATCCTACCGCACTAAACTAATGTATATGGCGTACGTTTCATTTTGTCCGACGTGTTTTCATTAGGTTTCGAGAGGGTGGGAATGGTCATAATAACCTTTTGTTTTGAGCAATAAAAAACATCCATTATAAATTCTCGCATTTGATAGAATAATAAACCATTGACTTACGCACTGTTTGTCCCCAGTGTATTTACATTAAGCTACTCACTGGTAAACATTACTTCATTATTTCCCTTCAAGACTAGACTTGACTAAACGGAATAATCCACTTTTTATAACGTACATGTACATCTATCGGGCATGCTATACCGATTAAGAATAAGGTAATAGAGAGTAGAGAAGCGATTCAGATTTGCAAGCAAAAAAGTATTAACTATTTATGCTCGCTACAGTTTCCGGGAAAGATTATTCCGCCCGTCTCCCTCCCTGAACAGAGGTGTTATAAGAGTCGACCCTGGCAGCTATAGGGGATAAAACGAGGGTCAGACTCAGACCAGCAGTCTAACAAAGTAATTCAAAATAATGCTTGTTTTGTGCTTTTAACAACTAAATCTGGCAATAAGCCATCATGTCTACTACACAAGAAAGTTGTCCGTTATCATAATTGTCAGCAATTACTTTTTATCGTCCATTCTGTCCTTTCCTCATTTCCTACACAAAGTTAGCGAGCAATGTCAACAAATAACACATGACCATACAATCTTTGGAACGTGTGACTGTAACATTACGGCCCGTAAAGTCGTAACATTATGCTTACAAAGTGGCGAGGGTGGCGCGGCTATCGACCCGACCTATCCCAATCTACAGACAAGCTTGGCCAAGGGTGACAGGCAAAGGAAACGCGAAGCAAAAATAGGCGCCAAATGTGGAGACGAAAATGGAGATTGTTTGTGAAAAATGTTTTGAAATTGACTTTTTCTGACACTAGTCTTTTTCGGAAACCGGGAATGGTTTTCTGAATTTTATCAGTGTTTAATTTTACATCAGTAAATTAACACTCCTTCAGTCATCAAAAAGTGACTGAGACTCAGCACTTTTTGAACGTCAAATTTACATTTAAGACAGTCCCTCAAAATGCGCCCCTCGCCACTTCCTAGTGCTTTAGCAGGGAAGAGTAGTTCATCAGAAGACTTTTTTGTTGAACACAAGAAATATCCGTAAATCTAAACTTAATATCCACGATTTGTTTTACGTTCATAAATGTGTAAGTTGGCCATTATTTAAATATTTTAAATAATGTTTCCATAGGCATTGATAAACTGTGAAACACGTGAAACAGGAAACCTGATCGAGTAAATTGAATATTATGCAGTACTTAGCTTCATATTAATGCCTACTATGAATTATGATAATAAATAGTTCCGTCTTAGAAAACATTATTGAAGATCGAATGGCCAATAAAACTTGTACAAATAAAATCAAAATAAAATAAAATTAGGTTGAGACTCAGCACTTTTTGAACGACAAAGTTACAGACAGTCCCTCAAACCAGCCCGCCTTTCATCACTTCCTAGTGCCCTAGCTGGGAAGAAGTGGGGCGCAGCAAACTCCCACATTGACATTATAATTATTCAGTAAAATCATCAACCTAAACCAGTTTTATATAAAATAATACATACAAAATGACATGATTACTTTGTAAAGTATTATTTATTTTAATTTTTGTGAATGGACTATATTGTGGACATTTTCTTCTTTCATTAATTGTTTTTTTCTCAGTCTCATGATTACTGACAAATGCTTGCACTGACTGAACAGGTTCACTCAAATCGGTGGTTATTTTCTCAAAAGACCATATCAGACACTAATCTACATGGTCCTCATATGGCCTGTACAAGATATTATGTCTGGACTTTAAAAGAGACTGTGACCTCTGAGTTTGTTTCGGCCTTTCTTCTCAGAGTAGTCAGATAGGAAACGCCTAACTCATCTAGCATTTTTTTTATTTTTTATATGACTTGTAAAAGTGATTCCCATATCCTATTTACAGAATAAAAAATTTCATTTAATTTCCCCAGCAGCAGAGCTGTCTGTTCAGTTAGAACTTAAATTATAAACTTCAAATAAACAATTGTATTTCAAAGATCGACTAGCATCTCAATAAGGTGCGAACAAGTTAACAGTAAAGCCAGTTTTACAAACCATAACGTCTGAACGTTGAACTTTGAAACAAAACAAAATGAAAGGCACGCAAAACATTCGCTAAATGGATATCACAATGCAGTTTTAATCAGAAACGTCTCGGCTGTAATAAACGCATGTTTTATTTGTCCCGACGTCGCCGCATAATTCAAATTTATCTGAGGCGGCAAGATAATAACTCAAATTAAAAAAGGTTTCGCCTTCAAGTACGACGACATCTTTTTCACAGAATTCTTTGAATGCTCCTCGTGTGCCAGAATGTGAACTCAATTTTTCAGATACTTCTACAAACGTGCAAAATGTAGCCGTGAGCTTTAAGCTCATAACATTATTTTATTAACAGCAAATTATTAGTAATAAAATCGTGACTGGGCTTTGACAGCACGCTCGCCATGTTTCGAAGAGAATTTATTTTTCAATTTTGTGTCAGACATTTACGTTTGCGACCCGCAATTAAACTTGAGTTTGAGTTATTATTTAACCACAAATCTTGTTATAAAAGATTAAATAAGAATCTTCTCTTGTCTAGAATTCTTCAAAAATCTCACCGTGAAAACAGTGAAGTGACTGTCAGTCCGCCTGACACTTTTGACAGCTTGGCAGAATAAATCGGCTGCTGCCTGCTAATAATATTTTCTTATTAATTTACATTAAAAACAGTCTCTATAGGTATTACACAAATTAAGCCAAACATTTCACAATTTCACCACCAGAGTGAACGTAAACAAATTTCGGCAAGCATGTGGCAGCCCTGCTTCTTATCTCTCCACACCCCAGATAATAAAATGGCGCCCTTATTTCACTGCAGTCCCGTTTCCCTGTCCTGTTCTGTTTCCGTGTTATCAACAAACCCGCACCGAGTCCTTTAGCGCCTGCGCCCACTGGCGGGCGGCACGGCACGGCAAGGGATATTTATGAGACGAATAAGTAGTACTCGTAGTATAATAAGTAATAACTTAATAATATGACAATAAAATTGAAATTTTAATTAAGTATAGTAGGTAAACATAGGTACAGAAACCGAGCAGCGGCATACCGCAGCATGGTTTCTGTAAAATTTAAATTTGAATGACACAGATTGCCTAAGCATACTTAGGCAATCTAATAAAAACTTATATTTCTATTCGTCAATTTTATTGTCATACTATTATAAACTTATATTTCTATTCGTCGCATAAAATTCCCTTTGCCGTGCCTGCCGTATTGGGCGCAGGCCCTTACTATTCCCAGCCATTGGACGTCAATTTTGAGAGATAAAGGCTGGATCCAGTAAAAAATACTGTTAACGACTAAATTATATGTGTCGTAAAAGCGATAGATGGGTTTTGTTTTTATTGTATACTCGTCTGTGGATGTGTTTATAATATCCGCTTATTGTTTTAGTCGTGCTTCCTTTATTAATGTAAAATTATGGGTAGATTAGATAGGGTTCATACTATTTGTTGATAATATTTGTACGCTGGAAACAGCAGAATATTATGGACATCAAAAGTGTAACTTACAATATTCTAACGAATAAATTTCAAATAAATAAAAATAAAGTAAATACTTGTTTGGTGTGCATGTACGTGGAAGCTAGATAACAGACTCCCAAAAAATAAAATAAACTACATTAAATTAATCTAAACCCTGGCCTTTCGCCAAGGTTAGCGAAATCTTTACTTTCGACGTTTACTCTAGCAATTTTAAAATGACCCTTGCACTGCCCTCCTGTTCTCTATGCATAGACCGGGCTGCAACTGCGGAGAGAGCATTTTATGCCGGTCCGTTAAAATATAAAACGTATGAGAATCGCCTCCCTGTCTAGACGTACGTCTGCGTTGCCGCGCATGCGCACTGCAATAAACCATTTTGTTTACATTATAATGAAATTTGATGTACTTATAGTAAATTGAACAATAAAGATCAAAGTCAGCACGTTTGAATGAGAATATGTTTAGAATTGATAATAACCTATTTATATTCACTCTTCAATCAAATTATTATGACATTATTGGTATTCATGCACTTTTTACTGCCTACCGCTAACTGGTTGATTCAATTTAAACAAATGGGTAATAAATACCGAGTTTAAATTGGTATTAGTGTTCAAAATTATTGATGGGGCAATCATTTTGTGAACCGAACAAAGCGAAATGTGATGTTTAAATTAATGGTTTTGAGATTAAACCGTTCCGAGCTAAACGACTGACGTCGGCACTGCCCAGTTATTTGGGGATCCAATATGGCGCTTATAATAATGTATGTAAAACCAATATTGATTGGCCTCAATCGTCCTAATAACTGTTGTACAACACGGTCAAACTTTATTAATCCTTAGTTAGATTAACTTTGAAAAATTCTAGAGACGACATATATTTTGGAGAATAACCAGTGTTCCCTTTTTAAATCCTGAACAAACTTTTTGAAAGTGTTTCATATTGTAATGCCATAGTGTCTATAAAAAAGATTGTAATGTCACTTCCACACATGTTTCATTTAATATACTTATCTGTCACTTACATAAGTAACCAAGTCGCCCTCCCGCGAAATCGTATTGCTAAGCGTGGCGATCGTAATTACTTTAGTATCAATTTGACGTCATAGCGTGCGAACGAGAAATTATGCCTGTCGTGTCATCAATTAAAAAAACAACAACAGACAGACAATGTTGGGCCACGAGATGGAAAAGACAACTGTCACTTTATTTTGGATAGATTTATTGAATCGATGGCAGCGTTATGTACATAGTATAGTGATTTACGCAAACAAAAAAAAAAACCTACTTCAAAAAAAAAACTAAACTTATCATATAACTTAAGTGGGAAAATACACGATTATTAGAGCTAACTCAAAAACTACGCAAGCTAAGTTAATAAAATTTATAAAGTAGGTATTGTAATGAATTTATGATTATGTAATATTGTTTTATGAATTTCTCAGTCAAATCAAGTTTATTTTTATATTTATTTTAATTTATAATACGCTATTCGATGATTTTTGTTGATTTATGTTTTAGTCGATTTAATGAATTTATGATTATCTTATATTGTTTTATAAATTTCTTAGTTAAATCAAGTTTATTTTTATATTTCTTTAATTTATAATACCTTAATCAATGATTGTTGTTGATTTATGTTTTAATCGATATTAGTAAGTTAATCGATATAAAATGTCATTACTTTGCTAGTATGTGAAGAACAAACAGATTGATGGATACATTTCGTTCAGTCTTGAACGAAATGTAGGTACTTGGTGAGTGATTTTAAAAACTGTGGTCATTCTGATCAACGCTCTCGACCGAGACAGACGTCCAATATTGGCTAAGTGTTGAATTAATTTATTTAATTTACAATTACTGTGTAAGGTTATAAGAAAGAGTATTTGGAATAAAATAATCGTTGTTACGAAGCAAGCAGTTTTATTATACTCCAGAACCCGAATTGTGAGAATTCATCACAGTTCAGAAGTGGGATAAGGACCCAGTCTAAGGTACGTACAAGTATCTTAAATGATTATTAATTTTATTTCTTTATAGAAGTCTAGCATACCACGTGTGCATTGTTATTAGAGGTTATGTGTACCTAAGATCGAAAGCAAAGTGTGCTTTAGTTACTAGGGGCTATGTATGCCTATTGAGCCACGTGTGCTTAGTTGTTAGAGGTTATGTGTGCCTACAGTAGGAAGCCAAGTGTGCTTTAGTTACTAGAGGCTATGTATGCCTATTGAGCCATGTGTGCTTAGTTGTTAGAGGTTATGTGTGCCTACAGTAGGAAGCCAAGTGTGCTTTAGTTACTAGAGGCTATGCATGCCTATCGAGCCATGTGCGCTTAATTGTTAGAGGTTATGTGTGCCTACAGTAGGAAGCCAAGTGTGCTTTAGTTACTAGAGGCTATGTACGCCTATTGAACCATGAGTGTATAGAAGGTTAGAATAGAGGTCATGTGTGCCTAGAATATAGAATAGAAACATAGTGCACTTTAATAAGAAACTAAGTGTGCCTATTGAATGGCTTTTGTTCATTTGAGCTAGATTATTATGTTTTGTTTTAATCAAGGATGATTCATTGAGGAAACAAATGAAGTTTTGTTTTTCTTTTAACAGTTTCTTTCACTTTGTGTTGATGTATATTCTAAATGAAAAATCAAGTTTTGAACACAGTTAGAAAATGAATTGAGGTACTGAAATGATTATAATTATACTTTTTCTTTTGGGGCATGAATTCTGACGAAGCGATGACTCCTGAAGGCTCGCCTACTCGTAAAGATGAGCGCCGAAGCAAACGTTCCCGATCCTCATCCAAAGCAGCAGCCAAGTCTAAAAGAGCCAAAAAGCAATCAAAGAAAAGACGTAAGCAGTCGTCCAGCTCCTCCTCATCGAGCAGTGAGTCACCCCGTAGTTCACGGAGTTCGAATAAGAGAAGATTCAAGGAGAGAGGTGGCTGGTATACTAAAGAGGTACTTGATATGTTTACTACTCTTCAAGATTATAAAAGCAAGACGAGTAATTTAAATAACAATCTTCTCAATAATGTGATACCGGAATTTGATCCGTCGAGTAAAACTCAAAATATTGACTGTTGGGTTAGGAAAGTAAATGAACGTGCCGTAATCTATGAATGGAACGAGAAGCAGACCATACATTTTGCTCTACAAAAACTTTCTGGCATAGCAAAAAAGTGGTTTCAAGCCCTTCCTAGTGTTGTTTTCAGTTGGTCAGAGTGGCAGGACAAACTCATAAGAGCTTTCCCAAATGAGCAAAATTATGGTCGGCTTCTCGAGGAAATGTTAGCTCGCACTAGTCGTAGTAACGAAAGTTTGCGAGAGTACTTTTACGAAAAGTTAACTTTACTAAACAGATGTGAAATAAAAGACAAAAAGGCTGTCGATTGTATTATCCACGGAATACTAGATAAATCGATTAGATGCAGTGCACAGGCACTGACTTGTCACGAACCAGAAGACTTATTGAATTTTCTAAGCTCCCAGCGCCCCATATTAGAAAATAATACATTCAATAGAAAACGAAGTGATAATATGACAGTTCGACCGGGTAATACTGCTACACCCTCAAACGAAAGTTCGGTAACTTGTTTTAATTACCGCTCAAAGGGACACCCTTACTTTCGGTGTCCCAAACTCCTTGTAAAATGTTTGAAATGTCAACGTGTCGGCCATAACAATGATAATTGTAAACTAGAGCCATTAGTCTTACGAAATGAATTCAAACAGTCTGATAACCAGGATCGAAAAATGTTGACCATATCTACTTTTAATAACAACAGTGACAAATTTTACAAAACCGTTAGGGTAAACGATAAAGCTTTAATTGCTTTTATTGATTTTGGCAGCGAATGTAGTTTGATTAGGGAATCCGATGCTCAAAGTCTGAATTTAACTAAAAATACAACAGAGTTGCCAGTAATCAAAGGATTCGGCAACTCTAAAGTTTTTCCAGTATATAGGAGCAATGTTGATCTGAAATTGGATGAAGTTGAGGTTAATGTAGAAGTATTAGTAGTTAGCAATCAGTATCTTCAATCAGATTTACTTATAGGTCAAAACGTTACTGAACTTCCTTGTGTAACAGTATTTAAAGATAGCCATCAGTTAACCTTTTACCGGAGTCTCAATATCGATACCGTAGTACACCCGGTGAAGTGTTTAAAGTTGAATGTTGATAACGATACCGATATTACATTATCAGGATTAGTTGAAGTTACCGCGTCTGACGTTGGCTTCTGTGGAGATATTTATATTGAAGGTCATTACAATTGTGAGCCTCGGAAAGAGCATTATTTGCAGCAGGGAGTTTATAGGGTTGTTGATGGGGAGTGCTTTTTACCCATGACTAATTTATCTGGTCAAAACCTTACATTATCCAAGAAATGTCCTATTGCCAAAGGAACTTGTTTTGATGAGAGAGGTGTCACCTATACAAATAGAGTAACTAAAGATAATTCCGAATATGAACCTTTACTAATATCTGACATAAAAGTAGGTCCCCAAATTGACAAGGAGACATTAAATAGACTTCATTCGCTTTTACTCTGTTATCGTGATTGCTTTGCACTTAACCTAGGAGAAATTGGTTGTATCAGCTCAACCGAAATGAAAATAGACTTACTAGATGATAAACCCGTAGTTTACCGACCATACAGATTATCTTTTTCTCCTCAGGGTACTACCAGGTACCGATGGCAAAAGAAAGTCGTCCGCTAACTGCTTTCGTAACGCCAGATGGGCATTACGAATTTAAAAGAATGCCCTTTGGTCTCGCAAATGCTCCAGCTGTATTTCAGAGACTAATGAATGCAATGCTAGGTAATAAACGTCATGAATCAGCTTTGGCTTATTTGGACGACATTCTTGTGCCATCGGTTACCTTAGAGGAGGGATTTGAGAGATTGAGGAATGTTTTGGAGTTGTTACGACTGAATGGGCTTACTTTAAAATTATCTAAATGCCGTTTCTTTGATAATTCCCTGGACTATTTAGGTTATGAAATTTCCGCTGAAGGTATACGTCCTAACGAAAATAAGATTTTAGCCGTTAAAGAATTCCCTGTTCCCCAGAACGTACATGAAATCCGTCAGTTTTTGGGACTAGCGGGATATTTAGAAAATTTATTAAAAGTTTCGGGGAAATAGCTAGACCCCTAACGAACTTACTAAAAAAGGGCAATGTTTTTAAATGGACAGACGTAGAATCTCACTCGTTTACTACCCTAAAAGACAAATTAATTGACCGACCGATTTTAGCGCTGTACAATCCTTATTTTGAAACAGAGTTGCATACCGATGCAAGTTCTTTAGGCGTGGGTGGGATATTGATGCAATGGCAGCCGGAGCCGCGTGCTCTCAAACCTATAGCTTACTTTAGCCGGCAAACCACCCCCGAGGAGCGTCACTTGCATTCTTACGAACTTGAGACCCTTGCAATTGTATGTTCATTAAAGAAATTTAGGGTCTATTTGCTAGGGATAGAGTTTAAAATTGTGACAGACTGTAACGCCCTTCGGACTACACTAACTAAGCGCGATCTAATACCCCGAATAGCTAGGTGGTGGCTTTTAATAAGCGAATTTAATTTTAACGTAGAGTACCGTCCAGGCATCCGTATGGCTCATGTGGACGCACTGAGCCGTAACACAAAATTAACACCCGAGGATATCGATAATTCTACAGTCACAGTCTATAGTATCGAAACTGATAACTGGCTCTTGACCTTGCAAATGACAGATCCTGATATATCCCGAATATATAAAATACTTAAACCTGAGTCAGACGAAGAAGCAAAAGAAATTAGGAAAAACTATGTGGTTAAGAATAGTAGAGTGTATAAGAGAGTTGATGATAAGCTCTGTCTAGTAATTCCTCGCGATGCTCGATGGCAAATATGCAAATCTAACCACGATGACGCTGGTCATTTAGGTATATCGAAGACAATCGAGAAAATTCAATCTGTTTTCTGGTTTCCTAAGTTACGCAGATTTGTTAAAAAATATGTTAAGTCCTGCATTAAGTGCGCCTATAATAAGGATAATACGTCACGTCATAAGAATGGACACTTGTATCCAATAGAGAAAGTAAACATTCCGTTCCATACCATTCACATTGACCATTTGGGTCCATTTGTCAAAAGCAAGAACGGCAATGTTTACATTCTCACCATAGTGGATGGATTTACGAAATATTTATTTGTAAGAGCCGTTAAGGATACAAAAACTAAAACAACAGTTAAGGTATTATTAAATATTTTTTATGACTTCGGTTTACCATCCCGAATAATATCAGATCGAGGTACCTCTTTCACTTCAGCAGCTTTTAAATTTTTTTTGTGATAATCATGGTATAAAACATGTTTTGAATGCTGTCGCGTGTCCCAGAGCCAACGGCCAAGCCGAAAGATACAACCAAACGATCTTAAGTTCACTTGCAAAGTATTCTGACGGTGAGGACGAACGGAACTGGGACATGTGTCTAGGCAAAATTCAGTGGGGAATTAATAACGCCACAAACTCTACCACTCAGAAAACAGCTACAGAAGCATTATTTGGAACCAGATTGAAAGACAGCTTAAGTAACATGTTAGATGTTAACAATGAGCCTAATTCCAATTTTGCAGAAGTTAGACAAGAAGTTCGTACGAATATCGAATCCAGTCAGATTAAACAAAAACTAAACTACGACCAAAATAGAGTTCCTGCTCCGATTTATAAGAAAGGGGATTTAATTAAAATAACTAGAACCAATTTTAGTACTAAGTTAATGTCAAAATTTATAGGCCCCTTTAAAATAGCAGAAGTTCTAGGCAATGATAGGTATAAAATTGTCGAAATACCTGGTTTTAGTAATCGCAAAAATAAATTCGATAGTGTGGTAGCAGTAGACAGGATTCGACCGTGGATCAATATAAATGTGTGCGAACAAAATGATAATGTAGATACAGTAGCTAACAGCAGTAGTACATCTGATAGCGAAAGTAACAAAAGTGACAATGAACTGCCACAGAGTCAATCTGAGTCCAAATAACAGCCGAATGTAATGAATTGTAATGATAGTAATACGATTATTATGTTTAGTTTACAGTTAATTCAAATGAAACTTTATATTTTTTTTGTATTTTGTTTGAATTTATAAAATTATAATACCTACGTGATTGTATGTGTACCGTGCGTCAGGAGACCGCACGTAGTCGGACGGCCGAATGTAATGAATTTATGATTATGTAATATTGTTTTATGAATTTCTCAGTCAAATCAAGTTTATTTTTATATTTATTTTAATTTATAATACCCTATTCGATGATTTTTGTTGATTTATGTTTTAGTCGATTTAATGAATTTATGATTATCTTATATTGTTTTATAAATTTCTTAGTTAAATCAAGTTTATTTTTATATTTCTTTAATTTATAATACCTTAATCAATGATTGTTGTTGATTTATGTTTTAATCGATATTAGTAAGTTAATCGATATAAAATGTCATTACTTTGCTAGTATGTGAAGAACAAACAGATTGATGGATACATTTCGTTCAGTCTTGAACGAAATGTAGGTACTTGGTGAGTGATTTTAAAAACTGTGGTCATTCTGATCAACGCTCTCGACCGAGACAGACGTCCAATATTGGCTAAGTGTTGAATTAATTTATTTAATTTACAATTACTGTGTAAGGTTATAAGAAAGAGTATTTGGAATAAAATAATCGTTGTTACGAAGCAAGCAGTTTTATTATACTCCAGAACCCGAATTGTGAGAATTCATCACAGTATGACCTACCAAACGAAAAAAAAATCATCAAATTCATTTCGTAATTGGCGGAGTAGATAATCGCGTAACAAACATACAAACAAAAAAAAATAGTCGAATTGTAAACCGCCTCCTTTTTGAAGTCGGTTAAAAAAATAAAACCAGTCTTTTAACCGGATTTTTGTCATCAATATGAATTTAATTTAATTTATAAGGTTGTCAAGTGATGTTAGGAAAAATATTGTTAATAAAAATGATGAGAAGACTATTTTAGAGGATAGATAACAGCGTTTACCAGTGGCGGCAGTGGCCACACTGATATAATAATGGTTTTCCTACTTACTTACTGAAAAAATCATAACATTCACTTCTTCTGCCTGCTGTGGACAAGTCACTTTGTTTCACATTATAATAACTCCTTGATCCAATGAAACATAAAGCCACATAACCGACACTGCGTCACCAACATTTACTGACAACAACTCACGTCTCTCGCAATCCGCTTACTTAATACCCCTACACTAGCCACCACGGTACAATGCACCAGTATAACATCATTATCAACATAAATTCAACTTTAACTTCACGTGATAAAGTTTAATATCATGTGACCAGCAAGTACAGTAGGAGTGTTGTCCAGTCCTGCGGATGATCGGTGCCGCGCACCAGTGCGATTACACAGTCAGTTGAACGTGTAAAATAAAGCTTAGATAACCCGCAACTGTGGCTGAATGTTCGTTTAAAATAAAGCTTAGGTAAGCCGCGACAGTGCGAAAGTAGCGTTTAAAATAAATAAATAAAAAGTTAAGTTAGTCGGATTATCTTTTGTTTACTTGCAAAGTAACGAAACCAAACAAATGTTGTGTTCGAATTTTGAAAGACTGCAGAAGACAGTCCGAATCCGAAAGCTACTCAGTTTTTTTTAAAGTTTATTTAATTCAGTTCAGATCGACCTTTTAATTTAAACCGGGTGGCATTAATAATTAGGTACATGAAGATAAATTACAAAACCCGCCAAAACATTTAGGTACACTACACTTTCTTAACTACTCAATCGTTAAAATATTTAATTAACAAAATGATTGCTCCGCGTACATCCTGGCAGGAAAACTTGTAAGTACCTATCTGCAACCTGCGCGGGCGCAGTAATCTTGCAATTATTACGAAACACTTACACCGCACTGGTTCGAAATCGCAGCAATTTATTTAAACGCGTGTTACAGTCAACGAAAGTGAGTACCAGAAGCAATAAATAAAAATAATTTCCTCGAGATATATTGCTTATTTAATGGCTGCAAATGAATTAACTATAAGACAGAAACTGATCAATTATCTTAAGTATTGCAAGTTTCTTAGAGGACCTCAAAATAAAAAAAGTTAAGTAAATAATAGTTTTTTCAAAAAAAAAAAAAACCAACCGACTTCTAAAAAAACACTTTAAATTTCGAAAGTCGGTGTCTTTGGTTTTGTATTTTCGTTATTTGAATTTTACTTTGTAACTTGTAGTTTTTTTTTTTTTTTAAATCAGTTTTTATTTCTCGCTTTTTAGTGGGTCAGTTTGTAATTTATCTAAGTTACAATAGCCGAATGTAAACTACTCATCACCTTTTACAAAATATTGCTTTTCGTTTAGGAGTTCGCTTGGTACTTCACCAATCACCATCAGCTCCACTTCTCCATATGCATTGTGACGAGCATAAATTGCTTGGCAACCATATCAAAGTAATCGAATCGCAACCCGTGGAATACTTATTATTGAGCAGTTCTGGTGACCATCTGTGGTCTTCATCATCAGTTCCACTTCACCAAATGGTGCTTTCCGAGAGCAACTGCACGAGTTACTATAAAAAACACCCAAATCGCTACACGTGTGCCTATAATATTTGAAGAGTTCCGTCGATTTCTCCAGGATCCCTTCATCAGATCCTGACCTGATGAAAATGGATGCAAAACCGTCTATATATGACGGAGATATGCCCAAACATACATACAAAAAAAAAAACATCCGAATTGATAACCTCCTCCTCCTAAATCCCAACTGCGACAAAAACGCCAACTTAAAGGGAAAAAGCAAGACATCACAGACAGACAAATAAAAAAATCCGGAGTCACACGTCGTGTTAAGTTCATGACTTTAAGTCCTCTAGAGGACGCCATATTCAATTTAATGTGACGTCACATGCGTCACCAGCGGATGATCAAGACGCTTCCAACAATACCTCATTTGTCAAATGATGATAAGTAGCTTAGAAGTTATGAGGGAACATGGGAACATATGAACATACACCGGTCAAAATCATAACCCTCTTTTATGGAACAGCATGAATTTCAGTATAGTGAGTGACCAAACTCCTAAAAAAAACAGATAATAACTTTAGGTATCTAATTATTTATTTATTTATACACTATTGTACAGGCGAGACGCCAGCACTTCAACCTACCCAAAACTGACAAATTTTCCCAATCAACTTTGAACCTTACGCTTTTGTGATAAAGTTGAAAATCTATTAAAGAAATTAGACAGATTGTAGTTGGTTGATGTGCTGGCGTCTGTACACCACAAAAATACAAAACAAAATATACATCTATTTTATATCATCATCATTTATATCTCTATTATATATAATTTAAAAAAATCTTTTTTAAAGGTACAAAATTATGAAAACTAAAGGTCCATTGAAGGGACAACAAACTTAAATATATTAACAAGTTCAGTGCCGAACCCTCATGGAGAGTTCAAGTCGCGTATGGGATGCCGGGAGCCCTCGCAGAGGGTTTGTTTTTAATGTAGGTTTTTCTTAGCGAATTCCGCAATATATAAACTGAAAATAAAATCAGTTGTATAATTTAACAAGATTTCAATACTAATGCCGGTGACATTCCACGAGGGTTAACTTTAGCGCAAACGTAATGCCGGTGAACCTCCTTTTTTTTTTTGGATGGGAAAATATCAAATAACTTCTCCCGCTCTGGTCGGAGCGGGAGGGCGTGTCAGACTCTTACTGACTAAAATCGACCCGTGTTCCTTCAGTTGCCGGTGACCCTCCTGGAGTCAACTTGCAACAAGTATGTATGGCGGCATGGCGTATGAGCTCTATAAAAAATGGCTGGAGTCAAGGGACTTCGAAAATCCACCACCACTACCTCATAACATTGAGCATACTAGCTTGTGTTTGATCCTTCAGGAAATCTGTCCCTTGAGTTTATTTATTAATTTATTTATTTGTGTATTTTTTTGTGTCGGTGTTTCTTCTCAGAGTAGTCGAGCACAAAAAAAAAAGATTTTAAATTAATCGAATCGGGGGCATCGGCCACAGGTGCCTCGACCACTGGGGGCCTAAGCCACGGACCCGTCGGATAGGTTACACCGACCTCGTCAAGATTTTAACACATTTTTGACGAGTAAAAGTGTTTGTATATAAATAAACCTACAATACAGATTTAAACATCAATTATAATCAGTTTTTACCCTGGTGAAGGTCGTTGATGCGGATTGCACAAAGAGACCAGCATCCCAATTGCGTAACACACGTTCTTTCAAAATCCAACGGTTTGAAGGAAATTCTTAATCCATTGCTTCGACAAGTTCGTCTGCTCAACGACGTAAATAACGCAATGAACGTGGCTGAACTGTCAAAATGAAAGGAACTGCTAATCTATAATTTTGTATCGATCGATAACTCTATACTTCTAAGAGAACTACATCACTGCTATAAAATTGAATACTAGGCGCAGGGTTCCGAAAACGAGGTTTTTTAAAGCAGTGTATCTCATAAACCGTAAATAATTTTGACCAAAAAAAAAAGAATAATATTTTCAAGTCTTATAAATAGTAATACAGTGATGGAACTCAAATCATAATTAAACATACATTAATGCTTCAAAATCTTCAAACACACCTCTTATTTGTCTTTAAAATCAGTTTATACCTTCACTAACAATTATAATTAAGTACTTATAGTTAAAAAATACCATAACATGTCTAATGCCAACCTGCATTCAGTGATGGATTATGATGAGTAATATGAGCAATATGATGAAAAAAAGAACGAAAAGCATTGAAAAAGTACAAAAGTGTGGTTATTTTCTTTACTCTTTACACGTAAAGAAAAAGACAGAGACAAAGGCAAATCGGAACCCTGCGCCTTAACTTTACAGTATTCTGGGTGACCCATTTGACTCTTGCCTTATAGTCGTAACCCTCTCACTTCCCTCACATTGTCGTAACAATTCCAATCTCAAATCGCCAATACCCCTCATTAGTAGGTACGTTGATTTTGTCACCACCCTGACGAAACACAGCCTACTACATAACAGACATAACAGTACAACAATAGCAGTTCTATTCTGCAATAAATACCTGTGATTACCAAACGCAGGTCGAATGGCAACCGACTGTGTGACCTATCATTATGCTAATGGTAGGCTGTGACATGTGGAGAGGTTGGATTCTGCGTTTTGTTTCGTTCATGTAACTTGACATTACAGCATGCTATTATGTTGAAGACGCTTGTAATGATTCTTTATAGTCTTTTGAGTCAATTATCTGTATTTTAAAACGAATCCAATAAGATTTCAATTGGATCCTTCTATACTAATATTCATTTTGAATCCATTTTTAACGGTTTTAAGGCCCGTATTACAGAACGTCACTCAAGACTCAAGCATTACTTAAAACTAGTTTCAACCAATCAAAAGGCTTTAAACGAGTTTTAAGTAATGCTTAAGTTTTGAGTGACGTTCTGTAATACGGGCCTAAGAGCTCTTTCTGAATCATCATTGTGCTTTTTTGCAACTACAGAAGAAATAAAACTGGCATGAAGTTTCGTTGGATATTTTTTGCGGCAGCCACGAAAAGTCGTTGTCGACTAGTAGCAAAAAGTAACGTCTACAAAAAACTCGTTCTCGAATTACGTTACTAAACGTAATCATAAATCTTAACACAATTTCATAGTAGAAGTATAATTTACACGCAAACGTAACTATGGAAGTTACGTTAAATTCAAATTCAAAATTCAAATTCAAAAGTCATTTATTCAAACTAGGCTGAGAATCAGCACTTTTCGAACGTCAAAATTACATAAGACAGTCCCCCAAAATCCACGACAATTAGTAAAGCGATCAGTAATATTAAACTCCTACTATATTAACTATGTCATGTCAGACCCATGTATCCGCGTCATCAGTCATAGTCGTTCATAAGGCTGCGCAAACGCACCTCTGCTGACGATTAACTTGATACGCCGGTTGCGACACATGGCATACAACACTCGGTTAACTTCGTCATAATGTTGGGGCCAATGTTTGAGACAGCCTTGTTTAAACAGATTGGAACTACATTGTGCATTTTGATGTCGAAACGTAGAACAAACTTAAAAAGGACGTGACAAAACCCTTGTCCTTATGGAACAAGCGGAAATCTAAATCTCTACTCATACTGCAGTAGTAGCGATAGGTTCTGTTTTAATTTTAAGCCTGGACTAATAAAAGGATACGTTGTAACTTTTAAAACGTATATTTTTTATGCCTTTTAGAATACGTACAGCTACAATACTGCAGCGGCCACTTACTTGATCACAGAAAATGAAGACAGAATCGTCAGTCGGTCATATTTCTTTGTTTAAAGTTTTTATAAGATACCAACATTGGGCCCAAGGTTTGCAGCCAAACCTACTCTGGTATTGCAATCTGAAACTCGGTCGGCTGCAGGAAACCGCTGGCGCCGGTCGTCTTAGCCAACGATATGAAAGATGCGTTTCATCTTCATATTTATTAGCCTCCTTTATCATGTGCCCTCAGGTGTTTGGTTAATTTCAACGTATTTCTCTCAATATAAAATTATGAATTGCTTATTTAGTCCTACTGGTGCAATGTCGATGTCCTTGCAAAATGGTTGTTCTTACAATTTTTTTTACACTATTGTTCCCAGCTCTTTGACTCATTAGTTTTATTTTTTAAGGCGTGTGTTTTAACCAAGGTGTAGGTGTTGTCTACAAATTGCTATAATTGCAGATATTTCCTTACTTCAACGTTGCAGGTAAAGTTTCAAATAGGCACAGAAATGGCGTTCCAATCAGCAAAAATGTATATTTCCCGACTGGGTGCACGAGGCATTAGTTCGTATGATAAGTTTCAACTTGTTCTCTCAAGTAGTGTAGAAGTCTTGCATGTTTTTCGTTAAAACGGATAAACTTGAATATAGTGCGGTCATAAAATTCTTCGTTTTGGATGGATTAACCCCTAAGGAAATTCATCTGAAGTTGACAAAAGTTTACGGGGACCTTGCAACTTTCATGCCAACCATTAAAAACTGGGCAGCTGATTTTAAACGTGGTCACACGTCACTCGCGGATGACCCACGTGAAGAACGGCCAAAAACTTCAACCACACCGAAAGCCATCGAAAAAGTGCCTGATATCGTATTGGACGATAGGCGAATGAAGGTGTGTGTGATAGGAGGTGCTGAGACTGTGGGGATATCAGAAGAAAGGGTGCGAAACATCTTCCACACAGAATTAGGGATGCGGAAGCTCAGCGCAAGATGGGTGCCGCAATATTTTGCTGAATGCTAATCAAAAGCAAATGCGCAAACGATTTTCGCAGCAATCTTTAAATCGATTTAATAGGGATCCGACGGATTTTGTGCGGCGATTTGTCACCATGAATAAGATGTAGGTCCATCACTATACACCCTCAGACTTCTAATAATCCAATATTAATCAATCATTTAATATGTTCCCAAACTTGAAGAAATTTGTTCCTGGGAAGCGCTTCGCTTCGTATCCAATGAAGTTGAGAGGGCCGTAGATGAATATTTTCACAGCCTTTCAGACTCTCATTTCCGGAAAGGAATAGTGATCTTGGAGAAGCGCTGGACCAAATCCGATGAGGTCAATGTAGACTATGTAAAAAAAAAAAAACTGAAAATCGCAGTCTTTCATTGTCAAGCCGAGAACTTTCACCTTACCCTCGTATTTCACCCTGAATACTTAGTAGCTTTGGTAATCCTGTCCTCTTGAAGTATGCCGTTTAGCTACACACCTGAATGACTTATTGAGAACCATTTTAGCTCCTTAGGCAATCTTACTCACCACTTACAAAATAAAATCATAATACTATAATAAACAAATCTTACAACCGGTTACTCATACAATGTTTATAAACAGACCAAAGTTAGACTTCCATCGTGCAGCGTTCGATTTTACGCTTTGTGTTACCTCCAGACAGTTGATTAAACAAATTGTATAGGTTTGATAGAGAGCACAGATACGGAATACAGACGCTCTCCACCTCGTCTAGACTTCAAAGACTTGGCCCTTCATATTCATGCACTAAGTGCACTCAACAACGCGCGTCGATTTCCGCTTAGTGTTTCAAGATGGAAACTTATCATTAACTTTTGTTTATGGTAATGAGTATGCAGATTGAAGAGTCCTCCTTGGTTTCTGTATTGTCTATACGTTTGTTTTTGTTCAGCGAGGCTCAAGTAGATAGGAAAAGTTCCAAATAAGATCGACTAAAACGTGATTTTAGCGGCATTTATGCAAAATCTTATCAAAAAAACTGTTTTCAATCTGTAAAGCTTTCGCAATAGTTATAATGTTATAGTCGCAATACTCAGCCACCAAAAGCTAAGGTACAGGCACAATAGATTGCACAAGTAAGTGACTAATGATCGCAGACAATGCATTGGGTACTAGCTCAATATTACCAGGAGTATTGATTCATCAGCACGAAACGCGTGACACTCCTTAAAACCTACTTGACATTCTTATAGGAATGTTGCTGGTATTTTAATTGATCATTGTGCGGTTTATATTGTTTTAATTCTTTTGTAATAAGATCCAGAAGACAAAAAGCAAGACCTAACTAAACGATCGTTCCCGTACCTAAATGACAACTATAAATGAGGTGAAAGTAGGTACTATGAAACACAGGCTATAAAAAAGTAAAGTTATCATTATATTTTTTTTTCTTTATTGTTATGTATAATTTGTATATACATTAGCAGTACTTTCCTAAATACTTTTGTAACAACGTTGAATGTATATGCTGTTGGTGATCCTTAATAGATTAATAAATCATTCTCTTGATCTTCTCCAATTTATTTGCGGTCGGCGCAGTATGAAAATTATTCAGACTATTATGGGTTTTGCCTATATCCACTCCATAGCTGCTCCACTGTTGGGGAGTTTGCTGCGCCACTTCTTCTGCCCAGCTAAAGAACTAGGAACTGGTGAGGAGCGGGCGTTTTGGGAACTGTCTGCTGTAATTTTGACGTTCGAAAAGTGCTGCTAATTCTCAGGCTAGTTTGAATAAATGACTTGATTTTGATACACTTCTTTTTTTCGTTTCACTAAAGAAACGCTTTGCAAGACTCCTATTAGATTCAGCAATTACGGTCGGTCTATAGATGAATTCAAACCCTGGAGTATATTTTGACTGAGTTCTGTTTGAAATCGTGAATTTGTCTGCGGCATCTGGCTTATGTTTCCGCGCTTTCTGCAGAAGCTTTACAAATAAATACAACATTGCTCAATAATTTAAGGTTCTCTTCAATAATAATATTTACTTTTCATTCATTTTCGGAACGTGATTACAATTTTATTAAAACCGTGTATTTTCGTCACGTTTTTGTCTACTTGAAGCGACAGCCAGTGATAAATGCTAGACACGTGTTTCAAATATAATTGCTTCATTGATGGAATTCGAAAACCTGGTTATTAGGTTTGTATTACTTCCATATCTTGAAGGATTTAGAGCTTCTGCTACTGCGCACAAATCAGACGCAATATTTTCAATGTAATGTACCTTCCTAATGCCTGCCTCGTTGAGTCGTTTGTCTAGTGGTCTCAAGCGTTACTGCTGAGCATGAGGTCCTGGGTTTGAATCCCGGGTCGGGCAGTGTTATTGGATTTTCCTATCTGGAATTTGTTAGTAGCAGCCCGGAGTCTGTATTTATGCCCGGTTGATGGTAATAGGCTCGCCTCCTATAACGTGGGACTTAAAAATAACTGGCGAAATGTGGTTGTTCTGTCTTATCTTTGTCTGGCCTTTGGGAAATACAGGCGTGATGTTATGCTATATAGGTATGTAGGTACCTAATGCTGATGCAACTGTGATTTACTTGCAGGGATACTATGGTCTACTAAGGCATTGTAGAAAATTATCATTCAGATACCTACTCAGTTCGATTGTGTCTAGTCTAGTCTTTTCATCGTGAAAATCGTAATCGGAGCGTTATTTTTATACAAGCAATTGTTTTGATTGAGAAACAATGTTGTTTGCAAAATGACAGCATAAACAAACTAGAGAAATTACAAAAAATGACGCGCTGCTGACATAAGATTTGAATGCAATAATGCAATCATCAATTCATCACAAATAATGGCATCTTCATTATATAAACATAGTTTTGAACAGTTATTTAAATGAGGCTCAAAATAAAATCTTTTCGGCTCATTTGATATCAAACCTTTATTGTACAAAAGGCGCCAACTGTCGAATTTCAAATTAATCGAACATCCGGTGCAACGGCTGCGTTCTGAGGAAGCGCACACCATTAATTCAGTCCATTCAGTCATACAATGGCGGCACTGATTCCCTCCATCTTGAAAATAATGTGACAAAATGAAGTTGATTAATCCGTTTAGTTTGAAAGGTGTCTCTTTGTAGATAGTACATACTAATTCCATGCTTTGTAGTAAACAGGTAGTGTTCAGACGATTTTTTATCTGTTGCGCTTACATTCTTGTGGAGATAAACGCTCATTATGTTTGCTTACATGTGTTGTGTTACTCAATAACTCATTATTGAGCTATACAACGTTATTGTAGATATTTTTCTGAGTATAATGGCTACTTTGAAGTATCGTCGCTGAACCGTAGTGCATCTTGCGTGACTATAGTGACTCATCGATTCAATGTGGCCTTCTTCCATAATAGTTACTATCTAATATCTAGTACTAGTTTGCGTGCAGTTTGTACGTAGTGGTTTATTTTAGATTTGGTAATGGTTTTGGAGAATTTCATTCATGTTGAGCATTAAAATAGTTTACTAGGCAGCTTTGAGCGGTTTCCTAGAAAATCGTAACAATGCCAAAGTATTTATACTTTGTACTTTTTTCTATGGCGCTACGCGCTTTGAGAGTTGTTTGTTTAGTGGTATCATAAAATAAATAGCTGTGAACGTTTCGGTACTATAGGTAGAAGACCTGACCAGTTAAGTAAAATTACTTAGAACGAGTTAGGATAAAAGGCATGCATCCATTCCTTTAACAACTTCATGAGAATCGCAACAATAGCTCAACGGTTAGATGGACGACCAAGAGGTCTTGAGTTCGAATCTCAGTCACGAGGCACGCTGCACTGTCTTTCTCATCCATGATCAGAGAGATCCTTTAAAAAACATTTACTCGAAAATAAGTAACTAAAATGAAATGAGTGACATGAACAAAGTATCTACCTATCTATGTATAGTAGGCAATCTTGTTGTAGTGAATATTACATACATAGGTACATAACATATCACGCCTGTATTCCCTAATGGGTTAGGCAGAGGAGTAGGTCTGGTACCTATAGTATAAGTTCACTCACATTTCGCCAGTTATGTTTAAGTTCGATGTTATAGGGGGCGAGCCCATTGCCAACAAACGGGCAGAAATCGAGACTCCGGGCTGTGCAACTGAGAAAATTCCAGATGGCAAACCCAATAACACTTTGCCCGACTCGGGAATCGAACCCAGGACCTCATGCTCAGCAGTAGCGCTTGCGACCACTTGACCAACGAGGCAGTCAATTTTGTAGTAAGCAGGATAATACTAATCTATAAAAATAAATAAAATTTTAGTGTGCGTTTAAATTGTCAAAATATAGGTAAGTACAGCTTTTTATTAAATGCCTATGAGCGTATACGGTCCTCATAATATTTTTTTTTTTTAAATTGTTGTCTTTCTTTCTGTTTTTTCCGGCTAATCTCCGAAACGGCAGGACCGCTTTTGACGGGACTTCCACTAGCAGATAGCTGCTGTTATAAGGTAACCTAGGCTACTTTTATTTTGAAGAATTAGGGCCCATGCGGGCGAAGTCGCGAACAACAGCTATTAAATAAATAATTTGCGATCCGTAGGTAGGTACTGTTACTAACCTAAAGCCGGCTATACTCGTATAATATTTTTTCTACACGAGAACAGCGTTTGTAATAATACCTCGCTATACTAATGTTACAGAAATCTATTATTATCACGTTTGATATTAATAGCCCACTTTGAAACAAAACACGCGATCCCAAAATAAAAAATTAGTGTTATTTATTAGATGAAAAAAAATATGATCAAATCACGAATGTACAGAAACAGTCAGCATCATAATGTAAGTAGCTGAAAATTTTGGAGCCTCATTGCTTCTTAGTATTTTTAGGGTTCCGTATCCGAGGGGTGCCAAACGGAATCCTATTACTGACCCTCCGCTGTCCGTCTGTCTCGGGCTGTGTATCTCATTGAGCATATTAGGTAGACAGTTGAAATTTTTCACAGATTTTCTATTGCCGCTATAACAACAAAAAATAAAATAGTCCTCAAACAAGAAACGTGTTTTTTTCGTCGTTTTTTTCTAAATATTGTATTGTGGTACGGAACCCATCGTGTGCGAGTCCGACTCGCACTTGGCCGGTTTTATATTTCTTATTGGTAAGCAAAGCAGGCTTTAGCAAAATTTTAAAAGCAAAAATTGTTATGGACAAGTTTTCATTTATAAACTTATTATTACAAAACTTTGCTCAACGATCAACTTTAGATACTTACTGAGTATACCTTCCCAATGATAATAATTATGATTATTTTATTTCGGTAGTAGGTAAATTAGGTACCAGCAAACCTACAAGGTACGGGTGTTTTCAATAATAATATTATAAAACGTTTATTTAATATAATACAAAGAATGATTGATCACGTTGGTTAATGATAATACTGCATACAAGATATGCAAGCAGGCACAGGCAACGCAATCCACACATGCCATAAGTGGAAATGCTGAGCGAAACCAGTCTCTTCCCGCCTCGGGAAATTCATGACCATGGAGTTTCAAACATTGCAAAAACTTTACTGTTGTTTTTTTTTTAAGCACGTCGTAAGTAGAGCACCGACTTTTTCTTTGTTCAACTTACTTGGAACACTTGTGTGAGACAAAACGGTATTCCAATATTCAACTAAATTGATTCGTTCTAACTTTACTTACCGAAAAAGTCCTCCCAAGTCATAGAGTGATCAGAATCACCGTTCGCACCGTCCATCTTCAAACACTATTTTCAAGCTATTCTATGCTAACTCAACATTTTTCAATAAGAACAACGTGCAAGTAATAATAACACAAAATCGTTTTATTTCTATGTCACCAAAAACACAACTGGTTACATTTTTTGTTTGTTGATAAACAAAAAGACATCGCGTTCAATACTCTCGCCGCCGCGGCAGCGAAGCAACGAAATGCACGACCTCACGCTCGGCAACCGACTCGTGAATGAAAATGAAACGATGAAAAAGTTAGTTGCGTTGCGTTTCGTTTCGGCCCTCGCCTCGCCCTCGCATACCCATCCATTCCGTCGTCGGTCGTACGCTGGCTGTACAAGCTTTACTTGAGTCTGTTTATCTTCGCTTGCTTTACTAATACGCATAATCTATGTGGAAGTTTCCTGCACATAATTATGAAACTGAACCAAGATAAGTAGGCGTTACAAAGTAGGATAGCCTCTATATCAAATGTAATGATCTAGATAAGTAAGTAGGTAATGTAAATACCTGTCTACAGACAAATATTTGCGTAGGGCGTCACCGTTTAATCTGTCTATAAGAAATTGCACATCAGAATCTGTTCGAAAATCTAAATATTTAGATTTTTGCATTTCAAAGTGGGTAGTTAAAAGTTTTACTTAAGGCTGGGCCCAGGAAAATCTTTATGTGTTATTACTGTGAATGTGTTGTACGATTTGTGTTTTTTTGTCTCGTATTTCTGAACCTGATATGATATAAAGCAAAAACAACAAAAAATATAGTTTTGTATTTTGAATTTGTTGGACTTCCGCGTTTTCCCGTGATTAAGATAAAAAATAATTATTTAGTGGAAGAACCGGGCATTGATCTCTAGAAATAGAGATGAGACATTAATTTCTTAGTCGATTACTGCATCTTGAATTGATTTAGCTGACAGACCTTAGGTGATTAAGGTTAATCCACTGATATATCCGACAATCTCTTGATGATCTGTACCGTTGTAATACGTTGGGCATTAAATTGTCCTTTTGTGAAGACGATGACATCTTCTTCACAAAAGGACAACTTAATTTTATAGCTGATTACCTGTCCAGGATGCCCAATCCTGATGAGAGACCGTCCCGTGTAGAATTGACAGTACACAGAATAATAGCTCAACTAAAACATAACAGTGTTTCAGATATAGCGTTGACAGAAGAAATAATAAGAGATGCGTCAAGAAATGATCGTTTGATGAAATGATTGTTTGATATCTTAATGCAAGCTGTGGTCTCCTATAATTGAAGATGCACAAGGATTTGTATCTTTTTATGTTTTATTTTTAGCATGTAAGGTGTAATCTTTGTTGGAGATCCAAATAAATAAATAAATGATCCTAGTTTCAAACAAATATCGGAAAACATTAAGACAGGTTGGCGGGAAAATTCATATTCAGACATCTTAAAACCTTATGCTCGGAAACGCACCGAATTGTCCATCGAGAATAAGATTTTGATGTGGCAGGGTCGAATAGTCATTCCGAATACGCTAAGGAAGTTTACATTGAAATACCCGCACACAGGACACCCAGGAACTTGTGCAATGAAAGCACTCGCACGTTTTTACGTATGGTGGCCATCGATCGACGATGATATTGAAGAGTACATCAAATGCTGTCGTAAACGCCAAGAAAACCATCCAAATAACCCTGAATTGCCTGTGTACTCCTGGTCCGTCCCTGACAACCCATGGGAAAGACTTCATGTCGATTTTGCGGGACCATTTGAAGGAAAATACTGGTTTGTTCTAGCAGATGCACTCTCAAAATGGATTGAGATCAAGCCCATGAACCAAATAACTACAAACAAACTGTGTGAAGAGTTACTCTATATTTACAACGTTTGGTTTTCCACAATTCTTAGTGTCGGATAACGGGACACAGTTTACCTCCAGGGAATTCCAAAATTATTGCAGAGACAAGGGTATTGTACATATTAAGTCATCTCCATATCACCCGAGGACTAATGGCTTGGCAGAACGCCTGGTTCGTACTTTCAAAACTAGAATGTCATCAAGGGCGAGTGATGGCATGACCCTGAGAAGGAGGCTAGAAAACTTCCTATTTTCCTACCGTATAACACCTCATAGTGCCACCGGTAAGAGCCCAGGTGAAATTTTGTTTGGGCGTCGGTTGCATTGTGCTCTGGACAACGCGCGGCCTAACCCTAAAAGAACTCTGCAACACAAACAGATACAGGCAAACATTGAGTCTGAGAAACTAACCCCATCTTTTAAATCAGGTGACAGCGTATTTGTTCGCACCCGAGACGGATCCCGATGGGTATCTGCTACAATATCAAGGAGTACGCACAGATATTCTTACGCTGTGAACACTTCAGACGGTGTAGAGAGGAGATATCATGCAAATCATGTGCGTTCATTTTTACTACTTTAATCCTCGTCGCCAATGAAATAGATTAATATCATCGTAATAGAAAGTATTTATTGATGTAGCAAATAATTAACAATGTGTCAATGACACAACCATAGAGCCTGGTATATAACACTTCTACATTGCTTCATAAGTTCGAAAAAAAAATCTGCTCATCAACGTAACTAACGCAATATAATAATAATACAGTTTATTCCATAATCAATAGGTTTTAACAAATAAGTTGTAGAGGCCTTCTTTTAAGTATGGAGATACCTGTACCAGAAGACCTACCTCTTCCTTAACTATGTATACAACATACAAAGCCTGATAATAGTAATAATAATAGCAAAATTTTAACAAAGTAGGTACAATAAATAAACTATGACGAGAGAATAAAAAAATAATTATTGTTATGATAAGTACTTGAATTCGTAATCTCAGATAATTTATACATCATCCCCACTTACTCAACTGTCTCACAGAGCATTTATCTGTCTATTTCAGCATTAGTTGGTTTTGAAGTGAACGGGTTGTGACAAAAAAAAACTAAAAAATAGATAAATTGCTGCAATGAATTTTGAATCCTGTCAGGTATAACATTGAGCTTATTTTTCTAAATTTAATAATTATCTCTGATTCCAATTTCAGGCAAAGACGAGTGAGTAGTACACACTAACTCGTCTTTGCCTGAAATTGTTTGTGAAAGTGTGTGTCTTTCTGCGTGCGTGGGGGTGTGCTTTATTTATTTGCTAACATGTAAAACACTGGTTTAGTAGGCATGCATTAAAATTTTATGACACAGTATTAACACATGTTTAAGGGCACTGCAAATGTTTCATACCAAATGATAAAATAACACGAATTTGAAGATTATAATTATTACAATTTATTACATTTTAAAACATTTGTTATTTAATTATTACCATTACACACAACCACACCATTACCACCACCACCACAATTATTATTTTTTAATTATTATTGTGTGCGTGTCGTGTGTGTGATCACAGATTGAACTAATGTAATGTCAGATTATAGACTACTATGTCAGATTGCTCGCTGTAGGTCCCCCACTACTTAAGAAACAACACGCTCGAATGCCTTAGGCCTCTGCCTCGAATTTTGCGGGCAGCGTGGCGGCGGTGGCGGCGGTGGCGGCGGCGCGGGCAGTCACCGCTTGACTGGAGTGCACCGCTCGTTGCCCGCCCCCGCGCCGCTGTTTTCGAGAACCGGTCCATTTGATTTTACGCATAAGATCTTGCCGCTCCGGTGCCGCCGCCGCCGCCGCCCCGCTGCCCGCAAAATTTGAGGCAGAGGCCTTACAAATACGACGCGCGACGCGACTTTCCTTCTGATTTTGAAGTTATGCATACAAAACACACAGCGCTAAATACATTTTTTTTTTTTTTTTACTTTTTTCAAAATAATATTTACATAATTTATAGACTTACACTAAGTACAATTGTATAAAAAAGTAGGGGAAATAATCTTAAAGCATCAAAAAATTCGTCCGCATCGCTGTCAACAGGAATAATGGCCAAAAGGCTGGCAGCATTGCCACGTTTTATCTTAAAATCTTAATGCTGATTCTTTGGTCAAAAAATAGACCAGCCCTCTGGTCACGTGAAGAGTTGACCAACTAAACATGAATTAAACTTAGGACCCACGAAAAAGAAATTGAAATTAAAAGAATCAGATGAATGTATCACGTTGTATCGTAAATCGACTAACATAGTTTTTCTAGAACCAACATTTGCTTCAGGCTCCTCTCTATTGACACAAACAACATGGCGGAATTTTGATCAGTTGTTATGTTTCTTGATCATTTAGTTTTGTAACTGCAGTAAATATTCATAAAATAGTTCTATATGAACTGTTTCAATGCAGTAACTTCTTGTAAATGAAAATTTTCCATTTTGATTCGTGAATCTACGTTTATTTGGTTACGAAGTTATGAAAAGGTGAGCACTTGTGAAGGAATAAAAATTAACGGATAATTTTTAATAAATCGTCACATTGTTGAGCACATTAGACTTTATTAGATTAGACAACAACTTTACATAACTACGCTTTTATTTTTAGCTGTTCGCTCGCGTCTGCGGTTGTAAATAAATTTAATAGCAAAAGAGAACGTTAACTATAAATATTACAAATTCCTGGATGAATTCGCAATGCCGAGACGAGGAACTGAATTAGTGCAGCTGCCGTTGCCTCCGAAAAAGAAAACAAAGACTGTCGAGGAGCCCCCGAGCTTGGATGTTAGCTTCTATGATGACGAGGCTTTGCCCCCTGGTATAGTGTTCACTGATGTCTTACAAAAGAAGTGGCGAATCGGGAAGCCCATTGGTAAGTTTTAAAGTCGCTGAAAAACTTAATTTCCTTGTGTAATTTGTATTGGTATCCACTTTTTTGTCATTCAAATGGAAAACTCATGTTCTTATTGTTAGTTTCTTCCAACAAAATATGGTATTTGGCACTATTAACACTTTCCGGGATACTAAATGCCCAAAAATGTCATGACAATAAAACTTCTATTGAGTCTCGGAAAGTGTAAAAGTCTTAAAGTATCAAGTTCCTGTTTAAGACTATCCTTTTCCATCGGATCAATATACTAAAATAGTAGGTGCTAAGTAAAGAGTTTACTTGCAATATTTAAATTATTTACTGTAGCTGAGTCACAGTTCACACGTGCATCATATTGATAAGTGGTTCATCATTTACTTGTCTGATGATGACATTCCTATAAAAAGTAGTTGGTGACTGCATTTGTAATACTTGTGTTGATATGGAAGCTGATTGTGATTTGTTTACAAGACATTGGTATAATAATGATAGAAAAGGGTTGGTGTCACAAAGACAGCTACTTCATGGCAGTTCTAAAATATCTGTAAATGTAGAATAGTTTTTTGCAACAACAAAAGTAATGCTTCCATCTCTATTAAAATGTTTAAAAAAACTATGAATGTTTTTACTGCCATAAAATTAAATTTTGCTGGAGAAACTACTCTGCACTTACAAATATTACAACAAATTAGATCACAGTCCCTGACTGTGAGACGAAGATAAGAAAAAAAAGCTTTGGGGTTTTTAATTGTTTGACAGTACTTATAACAAAAAAGAGGAGTATTAATCTTATTATTCATCAGTAATTGAATAAATAGCTTATTGATATCTATATTACTCATTCCTCCAACAAAATTACATAATAACTGCATTATATACTAGTTAACTGTATTGAAAAAGTAAACATTATTAAAATCTAACAAATGCCAGGAAGTACATAGGCTAACTTAAGAAAGCAAACTAAGTACTCAGAATGTATGAACAGCTCACATCTCAGAGAGAAACTTGTTTTCAAACCAGATCAACAACTTTTGACTTGACTTGTTCATTAACATAGGTTATACCTACTCTATAATCTCTGTGATAAACCTTTGACTAGTCTGGTACAATGTTTTTTGGTATAAATTACTATTAAAATGTTTCATCATTAGTATTTTCGTACTGTAAAAAAACTGATGACTAATTTAAAAAAAATACCTACTTGGTAGCTTAAAAATAATAAATTTAGTTTTCTTGGATTTATTATACAATAAATCGCACATGAATAATAAATGAGCATTTTAAAGATTCTCTAACATAGCCTTCTAGGATTTATAGCATGAATTACATAATTAATCATAACTCATAATAATGAAAATGGTAATTAACTCCACTTTTAGAAGCAGGGTTGTCCAAGTGATACTTATCAATATAATTATAATAAATCATAATGTAATTTAAATATTGTTTCATTTCAGGCAGAGGCAGTTTTGGCAGAATCTATCTGGCATCAGATGATGTTGACAAAGATGTCACTAAATTGAACGCTAGATATGTAGTGAAGATAGAACCTCACTCTAATGGACCCTTGTTTGTAGAGATTCATTGCCTCATTAGAACTGCACAGTCACAACAAGGTGAGAAAAAAAAAACATTAAAAAAAAATCTTTCTTATATTATCAGTATTCCAGCCTAATATCGAAGGTCAAATTCGAAAGATAAGGTGAACAGAGTACATACGTTATAAATTTATATTAATAAAATAAATCGTTATAAACACATAATTACAGTTTTTGAAATTTTCTTGAACTAATATCTAGTTTCTTTTGTCAACAGTAAAAGCATGGCGGCTAGAAAACAAGCAAAAGCGCATTGGTATGCCTGTTTACATCGCCAGCGGATCGTTTACAGATGAGAACACAGGCACTAAATATCGATTCCTTGTCCTACCACGCTATGACATTGACCTACAAAAAATAGTCTCTAGAACTAGAGTTTTAGAACCCAAAAATGTTCTAGTACTAGCATTACAAATATTAGACGTGTTGGAGTACCTACATAGTCAAGGCTACACACATTCTGATATAAAAAGTTCCAACCTAATGCTTGGATTCGACGGCTCTAGAATTGGTAAAGTGCCCTTTGTAAAACTAACTCCATCATTCCAAAAAGATACAAAGGAGGTTGCTGTGTTATCAGGAAAACATAGAAGGGCTAAGCCTACAAAATCTAGGACCTCCAACTATTATGATGATGAAGATTTCGTCATAAAAGAATCTAAGAGCCCAGAGGAAACAAATGATAATGACAAAAGACTTGCAAATGTTAAAAAGAAGTTGAGAAAGATACTCTCTGATAGAGATAGTAGGACTCTGCACAGACATCATGCATTCAATCTTAGGCAGATCTCTAACTATGTCAACTATGAAGATATGAATAGTTCCGTATGCTCCGACCAATCCTATCAGAAACTTCTAGACGATTTTGGCGATAAAAACCTTATTCGTACCACTAAAGAGTTTCAAGAAGATACTAGAAAACGTAACGCAAGGGAGAAGAGAGAGAGTGACCCAGAAAATGTTGATGAAATATATCAAGAAGCTGTGTTATCACAAAGTATTGGACAAATGTATTTGTTAGATTATGGTTTAGCTTCCAAGTTTCTGGACTCTGAGGGCAAACATAAGGAATTTGGTATGGACGCCCGGAAGGCTCATGATGGCACACTGGAATATAGTTCCAGAGATTCTCATATTGGAGCTCATTCCAGAAGATCAGATCTGGAAACTCTCGGCTATAACCTACTGGACTGGTTAACTGGAACCCTGCCTTGGAAGACCACAGAAGTACTAGCTGAACCTGACCTGGTTCATGTTTTAAAGAAAAACTTCATGAGTGATATCAAACTGCTATTAAAAACTTGTTTTAAGACTGAATTCTACCCTCAATTCCTGGAAAAATTCCTAGAATATGTCACAAGTCTTGACTTTACTGAGAAACCTGATTATGATTATTGTAGAAGTTTATTTAAGAGTGAACTATTGAAAAATGGCTGTGCTAGTGATAAAGACATGTCACTAAACTTTATTGAACCACCCATGTCTCCTATGAGTCGCAAACTGTATTACTCAAAGAGATTCGGAAAGAAGAACACAACACCAAGCTTCCTCGCAAGAAATGGCATCAAGAAAACTTATGAGAGAGAAAATGTTTGTTCTCTCGAAAATGATTTAAAACTGGAACTTTTGAGGCAAACATTGAATACTTCAAGTGACGGCATTCGCAAGCCTTGTGCATCACGCAACTTTTTTATTTCAGACGCTGATTTAGTGGCCCGTCTGAAAAAAACACTTATGCCACACGACATATTTGGTAAAAAACTTTCTCCTAAAAACTTGCGATCGAAAAAGAAGATTGTTAATAAAAAACGTAGAGGAGTCCGCACTCACAGAAATAGTATCGGGAAGTTCGGTAATTTAATGGGTTCAGCGCGCCAGTTTACTTGGGCAGAAATTCTAGCTGGCAACCCTGAAGATATAATTCGCAACAGAGAGCGCAACACTGCGGCAATGAACACAGAGTATGTGGACGACGAGACATGTAAGTATAGGATCAGAAAACTATCAAATGCATCAGAGAACAGTGACTCACATTTACAGTCACCATTGATGCAAAAAGACTACTTACAAAACATGAACCCCACTTACGCTATGAAAGAAGTTATCGCGTCATTTAAGAGGAAGGTTTCTGGCAAACCGAAGGAAGCAGAAGAACCAATCGAAGGTTTAGAAGGGTACACCCCAGCAATGATCAAAGTGTACAGAATAAAAGAAAAAAGAGAGGCGAAGGAGAAATTAGATGCCTTGAAACAGCAATCATCTGCTAAAAAAGAAACTGTTCAGGTCCAACCATGTAGAAGGTCAATGAGGAGTAGGAAGCCACCTGAACCAAGTTCCAGGGTAACGAGACAGAAAGGTAGTATTGACAGCAATAAATCTGTAGAAGTTGAATCAAAAGTAGTTCCTAAGTGTACTGGTAGAACAAAGTCTAAGAGTAATAAGAAAGTTGCAACTAAGAATGATGAAAAGGAATTTAGTAAGAAAGAGGAAAAAGAAGTTACAATTGCTGAGCCTGATAAAACTGCGTCTAAAGAAACTAAAAGTAAGTGTTATTCAATATTTTGAAGCTAGAAACAACAGTCTTTATTTTATTTTCAAATTTGGCACTTGGAATACCGCCGGTATTCGGATTACTTGCAGGTATGCGTATGTACCAAGCGTGCGCCTTTCAGCGAGTGTACTGCCCACCAAGCGAGAATCGCTGAGCGAGTACCCTCTTTGATAGCTCTTGTCGCTGCGTCATCGAATCGAGTACTCGCTGGCGTTGTGAACAGTCAGTGATCAACTAATAGTATAATTATGTAACTCTTTTAATTACACGGGACCTACAATCTTTTGTACGTTACTTGAGCGAGATAATGCGAAAAAAAGTCGCATCGTCATCGGCGTTGGGTGCCATAACAGAGTTTTATTATTATAACACTTGCCTTGCTTACTTGACATACCTCGCGTTTTGTTTTTGGCATCCACATGATAAGCTACCCAGCGCCTTGGCAACCTGTCTTCAAATTGTGCTTTAATTTTCTTTTTCTCCTTTCAGAAGCATCAACAAGAAAAAAATGCATTACAGTTGTCACCAACAGGAGGTGGTTGAGAAGTAGTAAACGCAAGAAGTAATAAATTCACATATATATGATCCATTTCTAAATGTCTAGATTGAGAGTGTATGAATGTCGCTTTTCAAATATATAGGTTAAGTTCTAATAGTAGATACCGCCTTGACTATTTTTTTTATTATCAAATCTATTACGGATATTATTATTCAATAATATCGGTTTGTTCTTATTTTTTTTTATAAGATTGACGATGTAATCTTAACCCACCATTTTTTAAATTTGCATAATCAAATTATTGAGGTGAATGAATGATTGAACAAAACTGTGATTATAATAATTTGTGTGAATTAGGCGTACGTAACATATTTGTCGTGATTTAGCTAAGCCCGTTTGATTTAAATCTTCAGAAAAGTGGGCTCTATTCGAATATATTTTGCATTTATAAAGTAATTGGTTTTCCCAAGTATTTATGTGATACTTGACCGTTTTATCACTGTCGGCTTGACGTTCCTTTGTGTAATTCCTTAATAAAAATCATTTTGTTTAACTTTGACATTTTCTTTAGAAATTAAAAACCCATTGTAAGTTTAGATGACCATGTTTTTGTGTAAGCCATCAGCCAGCCATGGCGCTGTGGCGCAGTTAAACTGTATGGAAGCTGTCAGCTCTTATAATTATGTATAAAGCATCGCGTCCACCAGCATCAACTGCAACTAACGTTTGGTGGTTCGTTTCAGGTCATAGAATAGATCCATGTTTCAGGTGAAAACAAGGTAACGGTGCGGCATGACCTACGTGTTTGACGTGCGTTCTGCCGTTCTACCGTTACCGTACCACTATAGCTGGGAACAAGTTATCGGACGCGTCCGTAAGCCGCGGCTGACAGTCGCGATGAGTGTGTACGTTGTTCCCAGCTCCAGCCGGCCAGATTTCAATCAGACGTCCGAACGCCTTGGGCTGTCCTTGAGGACGGCCCAAGGTCACGTCCGCGACTTACGAGCGATAGTTAGCACAGTATATTGCTAAACGTACTATCTAGATACAAATATGCCGCGCTGTCAGCTGTGGCTTACGGACGCGTCCGATTCTAATTCCCAGTTTCACCCCTCACGTTGTCATTGGCTGAATGGTGATATCAGTATTTTTTATCGCTAGCAACACGTATGCATGCATTTCCGAAAATGACATTGATGGATTGACGTGACAATTTGATGACATTGACACTTCAGTGATTTGGCTGTTGTACAGAAGGATGGATTTATTTTATTATTCTAATTAGTCAATTGCATAAATTGCCGACTCGTCCACTACAGTGATAGTGACAAGTCATTAGGCCGCCAAATTATTAATTTATTTCCATTCAAATACCGCAGGTACATGACATAACCTAAAAGTTCCTATATTAAAATTCTTATGTAAATTTGTGTTTATTTGAATTAACAATGGAAAGTGAAGCAAAAAATGTGATTCGAGTTGGTTCTAGAAAGAGTGAGGTATGTCTAAGTCATTGTATATTATTATATTATTGTTGTAAACAGCAGTAAACAGTTCTCATACATTACGTGAATCCTGGGTCGGTGGATCGTCTTAGGATCTTGCTAAGTATCTACGTACCTACATAATTCTATGTGACTGCGATGTTTCCTACCAGATTTCTAAATATTTGTAGTATCATATCGTACCTAAGTTTTTTACGTAATTATTCTTTATTTTCAAGGTCTCAAGTTTCTTGTGTTAACATGAAATTTTATTCTATGTTTATCTGATTGACCCCAATATACTTTGGTATTGTTCTTAATTAAACGTTAGGTGTCGTGGTATGTATTTTGACAGACATAATTCTAACATCATAATTAACTTTTTTATAAAAATAACAAAATAAATGTTAGAAATTGTTCTCATGACCTTTGATGTCTTAAAAATACCATAACTTATTTTTCCGCACTCAATTATAATTGTAGATATTAAAGTCAATAGCTACCTACTTGACCTTCATTGAAATTAGTGAAATCTGACTACAAAAGAAATTGGTCGTTCACAAGTTTCACAAGTACTAATAAGTATCAATTTCCTGTATCATGTAGAAGCATTGAATGTTCAATAAAGAAACTCGATGACTAACAAACTAAAATGTGTTTACATAGATGTTTTAAAAACATTATTTAATTTTACACAATTTACTTCTGATCATGAAGTGTCCTTGCATAAGTACGAGGCTGACATACTTTTCAGTTCATCAGCTTCCCCATCCTCGAATATACTGAGAATCTATAAGAGTACTTACCAAATGAGTTACACCTGTATGTACAGACAGCATAGTAAGGATAAAAAAGGCTTTAATTTTTTTATTTATTTTTTAATGTTGCCCAACACTAGGAATTTCTCCTGTATCGTGGGTGTGTTTACAAACATTTAATCTCACCTGCACAAACAGCCAGACCCGGAACAACTACTTGTAGGTCATACAAATATTTGTTCCGTGCGGGAATCGAACCCGCGACACGCAGCGCAGCAGTCAATCGCTTAACTACTGCGCCAACCGTGCCGTGCCGTGATTTTGTGTTCATGTAGGTATTTTAATTACTAGCTACAGTAAACAATTTTAAATTTTTATCTATTTTAAATGCAAATATTAAAATGAATATTGGTTATAAATGAAATGTTGGTGTACTGTACTCCTCTGCCCAACCCTTTGGGGAAACAAGGTGTGATGCTATGTTTATGTTGTTGACAAGATGAGAATGTTTGTTTCAGCTGGCTCTCATACAAACCAACTATGTAATTGACTGTTTAAAGAAAACAAATCCTGCAAAGGAGTTCACTGTAGGTAAGTAACATAAAATAAAGTTACAGGTCAGTCTAGATCTAAATCCTTGCTACAGAGCCTACAGATAACATTGTTTGACTCTTAATCATTTCATTGATCTTTGAACACTCACTCGGCTGACTGCCTATCTTTAAACTAAAGGTACTTAAAGAGTTCCCCTCTTCACCAGCTACATTTTATACAAATCAATTTAATAAGCTTCCAGACATACATAATATTGTATTTACCTCCGTTGGCTATGGGACTATGAGAGTGAGTGCACCTGTGTCTGTGCACACACTTTACACTATAATATTTCCCGCGCCGAAAGCTGATCTCCGACTCTCCGCTGGGATTGGTCGCCATGACAGAAATTCGGTCCAAAGGACATCTTAAAATGTTTTAAGCAAAATTAGACTCATAATTTTTGTTTCTAAAGGTAAAATAACTTAATGATCTAGAAAATTAAGAATTTAAGAGGCTTACGACTGATTTTATGATAACTAATAAAGTAATATTTATGTACAAGAACAGGCAACCATAAAATAAATTGTAAGTTCTTGAGGTAAATAAAATTACCTTTAATTACTAGACTTACGTCGCGACGCCAGAATATTATGTAAAACATAGTGTTGTACCTATTTTCTAGTATGTACTGCATCTTATATAATAAAATTCTCGTGTCACAATGTTCGTTCCCGTACTCCTCCGAAACGGCTTGACCGATTCTCATGAAATTTTGTGAGCATATTGAGTAGGTCTGAGAATCGGCTAACATCTATTTTTCATACCCCTTAGTGATAAGGGTTGTCAAAAAAAAAAAAAAAAGTTGCAAAACAACGTTTGCCGGGTCAGCTAGTTACGGTATAAATATGCTAATTTATTGAGTAAAAAATCTACTGACGGGAATGAGACTGTAAATCTTTAAGCATGAGGATTTTTTGTGAAGAAAATTAATCTTTGGTGAAAATACCAATGAAATATTATTCCTCCAGACAATTTCGACCATGGCAGCCAATCTCAGCGGAGACTTCGTAGTGGCTCAAATGTCATGATTTCATGAAAAGTCGTTCAAAGGAACAAATCTGACTCGCCTGAGCGATGTATTAATGACTAGTTGCACCCCGTGGTTTCACCCGCATAGGTCTCGATCCCGTGGTAATATCGGGATAAAAAGTATGCTATACAGTAAGTACCCAGGTCATGCATGGTCTCCCCATTTGCCAAATTTCATCCGAATCCGTTCAGCCGTTTTAGCGTGAAAGCGTAGCAAACAAATAAATAAAACAAACTCACTTTCGCGTTTATAATATTAAGTTAGAATTCTAATGATTATACAGTGTGTTAAAGTAATTGCGTGTAAGGGTAGGTTTAGTATCGATAAAGGAAGCATTAAAAAAAAAACCTACCTACTTAAAAAAGCAATCGATTAGAATTAAAATTATTTTATTTGTTTAAATGCTTTAATTACTTACCTACTATCGAACGCGAATCGAACTAACGACGGTATGTAAATTACAATTCGTTGTTCAAATGATAATTAATATTTTCCTAGAGTTACCTATATACTATCGAACACAATGAAATACCTACGCCCGAACACTTCGATAACGGCGGGTGAAGGATAGGTAACTAGATAGGTACGTACAATTCCAAGTATTTCTTCTTTTTTTTTCTTTTTTTTGAACCTATGGCACGCAACTACTTTAACACCCTGTATAGTTCTGTTAATACTTATTTATTTGCTAAGGTAGCGAATCATATTTTGATCAAGATATAACCTGACACTTACCACTGACCTGACACTACCACTGCGGATCCAAATTAATGTTTTATACACATAGCATGGTGCGGGTGACAGGTGACAGAAAGGGTAAATTTATTTAATTTACTACAGCTATTACTGAGTCCGTATTAAGTACATAATCTGTATGTAGGTACGGATCATAGTAAAATACAGAATCAGTGAAAACAAGTAAATTATGATATATTTTACCCTTTCTTTCACATGTAACCCGCACCATGCTACACCGCAAACAGTATAGTTTAGAAGAAGAACGCGGTCACACAGACAGACAAAAGTGACTAGATTTATAATATGTAAGAAATAGATGTTTCAACGTTTATTAAATAAATAATTTTATTATATGTATTCCAGTTACCATGACAACACTCGGAGACCGCATTTTAGACGTATCACTGCCCAAAATAGGAGAGAAGTCGCTGTTCACTAAGGACTTAGAAGATGCGCTGAGGAATGATAGTGTGGACTTTGTAGTACATTCACTGAAGGATCTACCTACCACGCTACCTGACGGATTGGCTATTGGCGCTGTTTTTGAAAGGTAAGAGTTCAAAATATCCAGCACGCGTAAGCATGACAACCATAGAAACGGGTTTTGTCGACGGAAGAATAGACAAAATGACAGATTGTGATTGTTTATCTGTCATTTTGTCTATTCTTCCGTCGACAAAACCCGTTTCTATTGTGGTCATGCTAAGCGTACAGATCTGACCAATCTGACAAAATAAAGAGAGAGAGATCTCTCTCTCTCTTTATTCAATCGAGCAATCGAGATTGAATCGCGTCCTTTTCTGTAGCGGTATTAGGCAGAAAAAAAAGTCAATTGCATTAAAAAAAAACTACTTCCATATTATAACTGCTGCCTGCGGATTCGCCCGCGTGACGTTTTTCTAAAAGAAGATCGATAGACCCGCTATCTGCCAATGAAAGGCCCGTCAAAATCGGTCCAGCCGTTTCGGAGATTAGTGTAAACAAACAGACAGACATTTTTTTGTAAGTACCGTATTTACTTTCATATGCATTCAAGTAAACAGTTATTATTTTACCATTACAAACAGACACTTCAATTTGATTTATTTGTATAGATTTAGGACAGTGAAATCCAGAAAGTCATTGGTTTCTTTTGATGACTGTACCTACCTCCAGTTCGGTAAATTACCGTTCCCATGAAATGGATGACTAGCTTGTAATTAAGCATTTACTAGTTAATGAAACGGATTAATTGCCGGTAATTATGGCAAATTCTTAGTGGCTTTCTAAACAAACTGCTATTATACAGACTGTAGATCTGTCGACCATTTTCTATCTTGCTAAGTACCTGGTACTTGTTGATAGGCCTTCACTGTCCTCTCATACCTATTCAACACTGTAATTGGAAAACATTGTAAAAACCATTTACTTTTAAAAGAGTAACCGTGGAGTTTCTTGCCGGCTCTTCTGCATAGGACACGACCAATTAGAACCAGTGCTCATAAGTGCCCTTGTAGGTTTATGTGAAATAAAATAATTACTAATAAGTACTTAATCTTTTTTATGGTGCTTGTTAGTGATCCTAAAGATTTCTACAACTTTTTCTGTTTTTACCCGTGAGAACCTGTAATTGGCTTTATGTTTCTTAATCAACTGTTATCCATGTGTTATAGCTGTTGGTTCTCCTATAAATAAATAAACGCTTCTTCTTCGTTTCACTGGCACGACAGTTATTCATATTTTGTTGGCCCAAAACTTCTCCACTTCCACGGCGTTATCGGTGGCAGCGCAGAAGTCACTTTGTCTTTTATTTTATTAAATAGGAACAATAAACAGCTACATTATGCAATATTACAAACAGAAAAACATAAATAACGTAATAATGTAGCCCACAGCGCTGTTCACAGATTACCAGTAATAAATAAAACCTTAAAGTTACTAGGAGGTGAACTGCTCATGCATGACAGTTAGGCCTCTGCCTCGAATTTTGCGGGCAGCGGGGCGGCAGCGGCGGCGGCGCGGGCGGCCACCGCTTGACTGGAGTGCACCGCTCGTTGCCCGCCCCCGCGCCGCTGTTTTCGAGAACCGGTCCATTTGATTTTACGCATAAGATCCTGCCGCTCCCGCGCCGCCGCCGCTGCCGCCCCGCCGCTTGACTGGAGTGCACCGCTCGTTGCCCGCCCCCGCGCCGCTGTTTTCGAGAACCGGTCCATTTGATTTTACGCATAAGATCCTGCCGCTCCCGCGCCGCCGCCGCTGCCGCCCCGCCGCTTGACTGGAGTGCACCGCTCGTTGCCCGCCCTCGCGCCGCTGTTTTCGAGAACCGGTCCATTTGATTTTACGCATAAGATCCTGCCGCTCCCGCGCCGCCGCCGCTGCCGCCCCGCCGCTTGACTGGAGTGCACCGCTCGTTGCCCGCCCCCGCGCCGCTGTTTTCGAGAACCGGTCCATTTGATTTTACGCATAAGATCCTGCCGCTCCCGCACCGCCGCCGCCGCCGCCCCGCTGCCCGCAAAATTCGAGGCAGAGGCCTTATAATTACAAAAACAGAAAAAAGAAGAAAATTATTTAAAAACAACAACAAACAATTCGTCTGAGAGTTCAAGTGTCTCATACAAAAGGCTACGAAAACTTTTCAAAGAGCATGTAAATATGTATTATGTGTTCGAGGTGGAGCATAGTTTGCGACACAGCCCCAAATTCCACATGCTAAACGCAAGAATTGGCGAAGCATTTCCAAATTCTGCGATGCCTCTAGTTATTCCAGATGACCAAATAACATAAAATAAAATTAATTTAATTCTGGTAAAACCCATATTACATCAAATAAAAGCCGATGGTGAACATTTTCTTGGTCCTTGCCATCCAAGAACATAAAATGTGGTCATAAATTAAATGATCTATCAGGCAGGCGTGACTCCATTAAAACAATAATCTCAAAATTAGTTAATGGGGGTTATTTAATATCATTTATCGCACGTATTTATTATTACTATAGTAATATCTATGCTGGTTTTCCTTATCACTTAATGAATTAGGTACTGTCACGTTGAGCCAATAAAAAGTTAAATTAATAATATTAAGTATTATATTATTTTGAAGTTCAACGCTTTCGTTAATATTTAGGGAATCATGATTATATTGTAATTTTTTTTCACCCTTTGCCTTCATGACTTGCGAAATTCAAGACGACGCTCCTCACTTTCGGACATACCGTAAGTGAAACGGGGAGGGAAGCGCCCTTAACTACGGATTTCGCTAAGGGAGTAGACCCCTGTTACCAGCCTAAGCAGGCACAGGCACCTACCTATAATTTTATTTAAATACGTAACGGAGTTGTCACACAACCAGACTGAAATACAGATTTAGTGTCCAAAAGTGTAGAGAAACACAAAGAAATCGACAAGTCATCAACATCTGCCTTTTCCCAACATGATGTGGTCGGCGTCCAGCTGAATACCAGTGTTTTACATGGAGCGAATGCCAATCTGACTTCCATAACCCAGTTACTGTGTAACACGATACCCCTTAGTAAGACTGGTTGTCAGACTATTGGGCTTCTGACGACCTGTAACTACTGTCAAAGATCTACGAATGACAGCCGGAACCAACGGCTTAACGTGCTTTTTGAGGCAGGGACCCCTCCCTGCCTCAAAAAGCACGGTATGTAATGGATGGTCAGCGATTCACGGATCGACCTCAGCTCAACCGGCGTAATAATTCAAATTAAATTATCTTTCTTTCAGAGAAGACCCTAGAGACGCACTGGTACTCCGAGAAGACTTCAAAGACCACACGTTAGCTTCACTACCAGAAGGGTCAGTTATAGGTAGGTAATTATTATTTAACATCTGCTACTAATTGATATTTCATGGGCATCGCAATGTCAGCTTATAAGTACCTAGGTGCTCTTCCGAAGGCAACTGCAAGTGGCATACGTCGGTCGCTCAATCGCGATGATAGACCGCAGTAACTCGACATGCAGCTGTGGTTTTTAATTCCGAACGCGGCGTCACAACCACAAATTCGATGGCAGCGGCATTTCTCTTCTTCAGTTTCGCGACAGTCATTAATTTAATAATAAAGCGGCTAAATGCGAGCCGACCTCGCACTGGTAGGGTTCCGTACCACCGCACAATATTAAACACTACATATTAAAAAAAGGCAGTGTATAGAGTGTATCCCTATCGGATAAATTGCCGTTAACGGCATACTAGTGACTCGCACTTGGCCGGTTTTTTTTAAGGAAGTGTATAGAGTGCCGCAGTTTGCGGCATACTAGTAGCACTGCCTCGGCCCGGCTAAATTGCCGTCAGATTTCCATTGTCACTGTCACTGAGTCACTGTCACTTGTTATTTTGTTTGATTGTTGAGGTTAGATCGCTGTAAAACACCACATTTCCAAAACATTGCATTCTCTTGTTCCTAAACTGACCCAGGCGTTGTGTGGTCACAGTTCTAACCTAACCTATCTAAACTCAGCCATTTTAATTTGCTACTTTATTTTTCGTAAATTCTGTCAATATAGTATATACATATATATTATTATTATTTTTTATCAAAATTATAAATTATCTAAAACAAAAACGATCAGTCAATACAAAGGGCGGCGAGCTAACCTCAACAATCAAACAAAATAACAAGTGACAGTGACAATGACAATGCAATGCTTACGGCACTTTAGCCGGGCCGAGGCAGTGCTACTAGTATGCCGCAAACTGCGGCACTCTATACACTTCCTTAAAAAAAACCGGCCAAGTGCGAGTCGGACTCGCGCACGAAGGTTTCCGTACCATTATCTATATTCCATTTCACCCTTCGGGTACGGAACCCTAAAAATTAGATCAATAGTCATGCGATTCAAATTAAATAGAATAGATTCAGTCAGTATTTTCAGTGATTTAAGACTGTTGAGATGACTTCAAATTATAGATGTCAGTGAATTATTTATGTCAAAATAATTATGAAGGCTCGTGCAGACCAGTGCGACGCGACTCGAACAATACAATTTCTAAGAAAACTTCACTGTATAACAATAGCCGGTGTCGCGTCGCGCTAGTCTGAACGAAGCTTTAATGTTTACATGCAATTGAAACTGTAATATCATAGGTTAAATCGTTGCCTTTGGCAAGTCGTTGATATCTGCGGGCGACATTGCCGTTTGTGATTGCCTCGTGTAGACTGGTGCGACGCGACTCTAAAAAATCTTCACGGTACTCATTTTTTTTTTTGGTTGTGTTGCGTCGCGCCTCCGCTTCGTGCCAGTCTCTACGAGGCTTAAAGCGGCCTTATAGAACTAAGCCATTCACCTCATTCAGCAGACAGATTGGTGACAGATAACAGCTGATAAAACTTAATACTCTCGCTTTTGTACTTGTACATATTGTATTATACCTACCTATAGTTAACTATACAGGGTGACAGAGACGTTGACGCTCAGCCTGTTACCATGGATACAGTACTTACATGAATGAAAGATTAAAAAAAAAAGGTTTTTCCATACCTAAATTTTGACCGTGTACATACCTATTGCACTTTTCCATGAGAGCTGTGCTTTTTTTGATAACCGACGAAAAATTTCTACGCTGGTGGGGTCTAGAATCATGTGCTGAATTCATGGTTACAGTTTGCTCGTCGATGTCGGATGCCACCTGTATACTCAATCGATTGCATACTAGAAGTATTCATTATATTTATTACTAGCTGACCCGCGCAACTTCGTCTGCGTCACAGAGTGGTTTAAGTAATGAATTTTCCCAGTTTTTTCGCAACATTTTTCATTGATGTGCCGCTCCTATATCATCATAATAGTCATAGCGTTGCCCACGACTTCGTCCGCGTAAATATCATTATCGTGGTTGGATAAATAATATTACTATGTCCTTCGATCTTCGTCAAAATCGGTTCAGTAGTTTAGCCGTGAAAACGTTACAGAGAGACAGACAGACAGAGTTACTTCAAAAACTGTTATGACATAGCTGTACCAGCGTTTTGATGAAAAACCTAATAAAAATGGAACTATAGTAAAAAATGGCACGGGAACAGGAATAATAAAGGAACGTTGGGTAAAACAAAGTACTGGGGGTCTTATAAAAATGTGGGTAAATAAATTAACGATTATATAATTTAGTAGTATTTTTTTAAGGTATTTTAAAGTACTTCCGAGTAAATGATATTTTTTAGTTTTATTGTCTTGTGGTAGAAGAACATACCTACTGATTTTCTCCGCAACCTGATCTTGATAACGCGACATATAGTTTGTCCATGTGAAAAGCAGTCTTAACGTAAATCGATTCCTACGTGTTTAAATGTTTGCCCCTGTGCTTTATTAATTGTTACGACAAAAGATACCTTAACGGGAAATTGAATTCTTTTAAAAATTAAAAGGTAAATCATTGGGAATCATTGGGATGCGAGGTATTAGCACTGTTTGACCAACTGCTGGACCAGTCAAAACTAATGCAACTCGCAGAACTACCGGGCGGCGGCAGGCCAGCGCCCCTTCCCCTCACCCGCCGGCCAGCGTCCCTCCCCCTCACCCGCCGCGTCTTGCGCGTCATGCGCACGTGAACCCGCACATATCTATTTATTTTGTTGCGGAGTTCTTTTAAAATTATTATATCTCCTAAGATGTTCATTGAAATCAAGTGATGTCAAGGACAATTTTGTTTACATTTAAATACTTGTGATTAATAACATTTTTATTTGGCTATGGATTAATATTATGTTGGTAAAACTCCTTCGCAAATAATGCATTAATTTCGAACAAATTTGATTACGATAAAAAAGGTTATAGTGAGTCAATCTTAAAAGATAGACATATACCATCGCGGACTTTTTTTTAGAACTTTTAAAGAGGAACAATTCCGTCATACATGATATTTGCGTAACTTAAACCGTTTACGCAGCGCACGCAACGGAAGCTCTCAAAAAGGAATATTTTTTCCCGTTTTTGTAACATTTTTCATTTATGCTCCGCTCCTATTGGTCGTAGCGTGATGTTATATAGCCTATAACCTTCCTCGATAAATGGACTATCTAACACAAAAAGAATTTTTCAATTGCAACCAGTAGTTCCCGAGATTAGCGCGTTCAAACAAACAAACAAACTCTTCAGCTTTATAATATTAGTATAGATTCAACTTGTCGTACTGTCGCACACTCCAAGTCACCTATTGCTCGGACATTAGCAGCTATTAACGCTCTCCTGAACTCAAACACAGATCTTGATATGTTTGCTTATAAATGGAAGATGATACTGTCAGAATGTCTGAATTTTTGAGAGAAGAATGCATGTGATAAATAAATTATATTATGTTTCAATAGTGTATTTGGCTTCCGCCGTTCTATTTTAAATAAATAAATAAATTCATGATAAGCAGTAGGTACAGAAAACAATGTATTGTGTTAGACCTACCTACTGATAAAGATATATTCGCGATACGGTCATTTATAAAACTAAATGTCGTAACTATTTGTAAATTCTAACTTGAGTATAAAGTGACTAGATTCTGCTCTCGACGCGTGTTTCAGGCACTCTAAAGACAATTTCCACGCAGGCTCCGCCCCCATGCACCCCGCCACTCCACTATGTGCTAAACGCTAACACATCAGTAATAAAGTTGAATATCGCGCGCGCTCTTTGATCGTGTTCGAGCACGGAACTAAATGGCGTAATTACCCTGTGAGGATCGTATATCTCACATCAGAGTGCACTGGATTGGAGGACACTACTGCTTGTTCACTTTAATAAAACTGGTTTAGCTTGAAGAATGTTGTTTACTGTTCACTATGAGGTATAAATATAAACTGATCGAAGAATTAATACTATTCGCTTTTTTTTTTTTTTTTTTTTGATATGGCATCTCGCAGTTGACTCTCAGATTGAGGTCGCAGCTGCTTAACCGGACTATCCTGTGGATGCCTTAAGCTACTAACTTAAAGCCTCCAGCCAGGGGCATAAACTATTCTATATTATACTAAGCGAACGCTCGCTAAGGGCACCCCCTGTGGGGTACGAACCTCGGCTTAGGGCGTCGCTGGCGGGGGGACAGCAAGGTGGGACAGGCTGGATCAAATTTTCATTATTATTGATCGGGGAATTTAAATCTACTTTTCTCAGCGTAACGCGGGCTGGCGCTTCTGCGAGCAAGGGTCGGGTGGGAGTATTATTTATTCGGGAGTGTCGCGGGCGCAATGGACCTCGTCGGCGAGGTCGGAATGCGGGTCTTTTTTTATTGATTTGTACCGTGCTGGTGTCCCTATTGCTTTCCTGAAGGAGGGTTATAGGGTCATCTGGGTCGGAGAGAACATGCCTCGGACGGCGAATCTTACTGATTTTAGAGGGGACATAACTGGCCGCTTTTACAATCAGAGGGTTGCGGTGAAGGGCGGCTTTATCAAAGAAACGCTTTGAATTGCGTTTTAGAAATTGGGCTATAGTGGGGATTTTTAGGTCGAGATGGAGGATCTCGTTCCTAACGTACCAGGGGGCTCCCGTTGCCATTCGTAGGAAACGGTTTTGGAGGGTTTGCATTCTATGCACGTGTCGGGGTTTGGCTTGAGCCCAGGCGGCGCACGCATAGGTCATGATAGGGCGGATGCATGCTAAGTACGTTCGCAATTTGCACCTAAGTGACAGCTTGCTACGCGCATTCAGCATGTAGTGGAGTCTTCCTAGAGCGAAAGCGGCTCGCGAGCGGACCTTCTTTATGTGCTCTGAAAATGACAGTTTTTCGTCTAGGACCACACCTAGGTATTTGGCTTGCTTCTCCCAGGGGATCGGCTTGTCAAACAAGGTGATTGGTCGGGGGAGGGGGATTTTTCTTCTGAGTCTCGGTTTCCTGAAAAGGACCGCTTGACTCTTATCGGGGTTTACTTCTATTCTCCACTTCCTGAACCAGGAGCCGAGCTGGTTGGCTTCGGATTGGAGAGTGTGAGCTATCGCTATGGGGCTTTTGCCTGAATAGTAAATGGCCGTGTCGTCTGCGAACAGAGCCAACTTCGCCTTTTTACTAGAAGGGATATCGCTAGTGAATAGCGTGAAAATGAGAGGGGAGAGCACGGAGCCCTGGGGGACTCCTGCGCGGATGGGGCGGGGGGAGGAGAGCGCTCCCTCGATGCGATAGCGGAATGTGCGGTTCGACAAAAAGTCCCGTAAGATGAGTACGAGACGGTCTGGCACGCCTAGTTGGTAAAGCTTATATAATAAGCCGTTGTGCCAGACTTTGTCGAATGCTTTCGCTATGTCAAAGAAGATAGCACCCGTCATCGAGCCGCGCTGGAACCCAGCACTAATGTCCTCGATGATGCGGTGGACCTGATGCACGCTACTGTGCTGGGCTCGAAAGCCGAACTGTTCGTCGGGGATAAGGCCCTTAGTCTCAGCGTAGTCTCTTGAGGCGCTTATAAATAAGTCTCTCATAAACCTTGCCGAGAACTTTGAGCAAACTGATGGGGCGGTAGCTGGAGGCCTCGGATTTAGGCTTACCAAGCTTTGGGATGCCTATAACTATGGCTTCTTTCCACGATTGTGGGAAGATGTTGTTGCTAAGGGCTCCATTGAAGATAGTTGCCAGTAGCATTATTAGGTGGGCTGGGAAGAGTTGGATTACCTTATTGGTGAGTCCATCTGAACCGGGGGCTTTACGGGTTTTAAGACCTTTGATTATATCCTGCACTTCGTCCGGAGTGACGGGAGGCAGAGGATTATCCGGGTCTTCGACTGGAGGGAGGTTAGTTCTACGTTCAACTTCCGCGTCAACCTTTGCGAGGTGAGCTTGGTCTACTGGTAGGGAACTTGGTGAGCACTGGGCTTCTAGACTGTCGGCTAGGCACTCAGCTTTTTCGTCGTCATCGAAGGCGATGGACTTATCGGGGCGTATTAAGGGAGGCATGGAAGTGACTTTCTGGGACTGGAGTTTCCTCTGGAGTTCCCAGAAGGCGAGGTGGGTAGGCTCTAGCTCGCTCAGCATCCTGTCCCAGCCCGCGTTACGCAGCTCCGCCACACGTTTCTTTACAGTTCTCTGTAAGTAGCGCATGTGGGCTTTGTTCGCGTCGCAGGGAAAGTTACTGTAGGCACGGATAGCCGCGTTCTTCTCAGTCAACAGATCGCGTACATCGTCGGGTAGCTTCCAGAGGCGGTCGCCCCTCTCTGGAACCTCCCGTGAACAGTTGTTCACGACAGATTGTACGTGGTCAGTGAGTGAGTCGATCGCGGCCGTCGTGTCGGCGATAGAGTCGAACTGGTCGGGGATAGAGTCCAATTGGGGGGACGTGTTGGATTTCAGCTGGGTGCTTACTCTCTTCCAGTCCGTTACCCTCTTGGTGCAAGGAGGTTGGGAGGGGTCGGAAAGACCTATGCGCGGGGCCATTTTGATGATGATAGGACGGTGGTCAGAGTTAAGCTCATGCACCGTCTCTATTGAATCCAGTCTTAGATTGACGTTCTTTAGGAGCGCCAAGTCTAGGACGTCCGGGGTGAAATTAGGGTTGTGAGGGAAATGAGTGGGAGTCATTGGAGCAATGACGTCAAAGGTCATAGAGGTTGAGAGGTTAAACAAGTGTTGTCCTCTTGTGGAGGTTCTGGTACTGTTCCAGGCGGGGTGTTTAGCGTTGAGATCGCCCGCTATGATAACGGAGTCACTCAGGCCGAATAGGGCAGAGAGGTCGCTTTCGAGGAGGCGGAGGTCCTCTGAGTAGCTTTGGGGCGGGAGGTAGGCCGAGATTAGGGTAATTGGCTGATGGCCGGACATACCTAGTCGGCAAATAGAGACTTCTAGTCGGGAGAGGGAGGGAGGGTCTATTGGGATGCAATAGAGTTCCTTTTTGTAATAGATAAGGGTGCCGCCCTTGTGACATCGAGTCCTATCATTGCGAACTAGTCGATAGTTTGCGATTGATGGATCTCGTTTGTGAGGTTTTAAAAAGGATTCCTGTAAGAGGAGGATGTCAATTTGATGGCCGCGGAGGAAATCCGCGATCTCATCTCGTTGACCCTCTATACCGTTTGCATTGAAGATGCCTAGAGTGAGGGATCGGGGTTTAAACCTAGTAATAACGGCGTTATACATTATGGGTTTTTGTTGATGTTGCTGAGGGATGATAGGGCTTGCGTAATGTCCGGGTACGCGTTGTAAATTGCCTGGATCTTGTAGAGATCCCCGGCGGCTTGGGCGGCAACGATTTCGTTAGCCATTTGCATAGCGCGCGGGCTATGGAAGGCTATGAAAGCCGTCGAAATAACATTGAAGGCCCAGTTGGGGCCTACTGGGCGGGCTGTCGTGGTAGGGGGGCGGGCTGCCGCGGGGGCAGGTGCGGGTGTTGGGGGAGCCGCAATGCGGAGACGGGGGTCCATGAGACTGGGGATTGGGGGTTTCGCCGTTTGGGAGGGTTGTGCGGGTTGAGAGGGTTGAGAGGGGCCCATGGATGGGAAAGCCTGTTGGTGGTGGGTGTAATTCCACGGACTAGGCCTCTGTGGGCTTAGTCGCTCAGGCAGTACCGCTGATGGTACTTTGTATGCGGAGGGGGATTCCCTCTGCTGGTGGGCGTTTGCGCGCTTCATCAGCTTGGGGGACGAAGATTTGGGGGCCTTGGGGCAGCCACGGTAGTTGGCTGGGTGACCCTCTTGCCTGCATAGCACACAGCTTGGAGGGCTGAGGCATTGAGTGCGGTCCTTGGGGCGCGGGCACTCCGCGGTGCCATGCTCGCCCAGGCACTTGACGCACCTGGGTTTTGCGTGGCAGAACTTCTGGGTGTGTCCGTAGAGCTGGCAGTTGTGGCATTGGCCTACAATGCCGCTCTTTTTGGGTTTCTCGATTTCGAGACCCGTAAGGTGGCAAACTGATTTCACCTTGAATATAGGGTGGTAACCCTGAACTGGAGGGCAGACGACGAGCACCATGTCGTATGCTTCACCGCCTCTAGCGCGGTGCATACGGTGTACTTCGTCCACCGGGACATTTTGCGACCGGAGGTCGGCAAGAATATCGGTTGTGGGGATTTCGCGTGGGATCCTTTTTATGACCACGCGGGTCTGTTTTTCCTCTGACAGAGAGAAGGTGTGGTATGCCACACCCCTTGCTCGGAGAAGGGCGGTGAGGTCCCTATAATCACGGGACGTGGGGACTTGTACTTTAATGCCCTGTTGGGTGTTGCGGGCATTGGTGTATGCGATCTTTTGGTCGCAACACCATTTGGAAACGTCGGTCCACTTACCCTTGTCCTGAACGAACACAGGGGGTGGAGGGGGGATCTTTTTTGGTCCGGTAGTGGGTGGGGGGGGAGCATCCTGTGCGGAGGATGACGCAGTCGGGCGGGGGGTAGTGGCGGATGAAGCTACTGGCGGGCGAGTCGCGGGTGTAGCTGCGGGGGTGGAGGTTACGGGGGCAGGGGAGGGGGTAGCGAGCACGGACTCGTCTATGGCCGCGACCTTATTGGCCTGGTGGGAGGATTGCTTCTTGCATTTCCTCTTCATCCCCTTGCCTTGGACGGGGACGAAGCCCTCGTCTTCGGAGTGGGTCGAGGAGGAACAAGAGCTAAATCTAGCCTCTTCTGTACCATATGGGTATGGGGTCGTGGCGCGTATTGGAGACGCTACCTGCACGTCAGTGTCCATGGACACTGTCGGACTAAGAGGGCTCTCCAGGAGAGGGGAGCCTAATAAAACATCGCTGAACTCAGTGTCAGCGACGTTGATAGAGAGGGATGTGGAACCCTTAATCTCGTTCAGCTCGGGGCCGAACTCTAATTTAAGGGCGGGGAGGCGGTCTAATAGCCTATCGAGAAGGAGTAGGGAACGCGTAAGGCGTTCCTCTACCGACGGGAGGGCCATTTTCTAACTAGGGAGGGAGTTATTCCTCCGCTAGTAAGTACCTACTTAATACCTACTTATTGTAGGTATTCTAATAGCTAAGTAGCTAACTAACGCCTAACTCCCCGGGTGGATTGACCGGGGATGAGTATACCCTCCCTGCCGGGGGTAGGCAGGGAGGTTGAGTACCTATTTATGAGCCCTAAGCTTGCTTTGGCCCGTTACCTATCTCAATGTGTAGCGGGGTCCTAGTAAGTCTAGTGCGAAGGGTGTAGACACACCCAACCGACACTAGGTGTGTGGCTGAAACCAAACGGGTTATACTATCTACGTCACCAATGCCGACTAGGAGATCCCCCAAGGCCGAGCAAAGGGACCGTCCAACTTACTGCCTTACCCTGAAGGGGTTAGGCGGGTGTGTGGGTCAACACCCCACTCGGTTTCGTTGGCACCGTGTGGTATCCACCGAGGTCGCCCGGAAGGGGCCAATAACGCGACGATGTACGTTTTGACTTAAACCTTAAAGAAACACTTATTAACTGTGTCTTGAAAAAGACAACAGTTAACGACTGTAGCTAATAGTAGTCCGTGCGACTACTAGACACGTCGCTCGGGGCGACGGAATCTGGAATGATAAATAACCAATCAGAGCAGCGTTAGCGTAAAAAGTGGGCGGGGCTTACGGGAGCGTCCGGCCGTGAGCAGGCGACTGTCAGCGGCTGGGTGCGCGGTCCGAATGTGATGGGTGAATGAATACTATTCGCTTTTTTTTTTTTTTTTTTTTTTAACTAGGGCATCTCACAGATATACCACTAAGGTAGTTACTGCTTAACCGGACTGTCCTGTGGCTGCCTTAAGCTACTACACTCAAAGCCTCCAGCCAGGGGCATAAACTATTCTAACTTATATTAAGCGAACGCTCGCTAAGGGCACCCCCTGTGGGGTACGAACCTCGGCTTAGGGCGTCGCTGAGGGGAGGGCAGCAAGGTGGGACAGGCTGGATCGAATTTATGTTTTCATTATTATTAGTCGGGGAATTTAATTCTACATTTCTCAGCGTAACGCGGGCTGGCGCTTCTGCGAGCAAGGGTCGGGCGGGTTATATATACTATTCGCTAAAAATGCTCCTTAGTTATAGTCATTCACATAGGCACAAGTAGCGGCGGTACCGCTGAATTATTGAATTGCAACTACGAATAAAGTAACAAAAATTAATTTGTGATCGCGCTCGATTCTGGGTCCACCAATCAGAGAGAGCAGAAATGTCTGGAGATTCGGACAGGTTTCGACAAGTTCAAACCTGCTCTGGACTTGACTCAGAATATAGCGTGATCATAACAAAGTTCTTAGTAATCAAGTTATGGCTACATACATCGTTAATACACAATTACATATTACATTAATTATTAATTACGTTTTATAGATTGTTTATTACAGTTTTATTCATTCTATGTGCGAATGTCTTGCATAAATATGTTACGTCACATGTTATGTGTGAGGCTTCAATACAATATGAAGTGGATAGGTATTTAGTGATAGGCATTAGACTGCAAGTGTGAGGGTCCTGCACATTACTCCCGCCGTGCGTCGTCCGCCGCTGACGTCGCAGTCGTAGAAGCCGGTGCAGGATCGCAGTGGTCAATCGATAGTACCACTATCTTTTTAACCGGACGTCGTAGGATACCTCCTTTTGTAGACACGTCCACTGTACGTACCACTCCATCTGGGCCGGGGAATGTAGCGCAGATGCGTCCTCTGATCCACATATTTCTTGGGAGGTTGCCATCTACGATGAACACTAGATCACCGACCTTGGGAATCGTGCCTTTAGTGTGTGGTTCTCTGCGGTTTCGGAGTTCTGGAAGATATTCTTTCAGCCATCTAGCCCAGAATATATCGGCGAGTCTCTGGGCTGCACGCCAACTGGCTCGTAGATGCAGGTCGCTGTCGTCAAATTCTCCTGGTCCCGCTATGCGACCTGGACCACCCAAAAGGAAATGATTGGGTGTCAATGCTTCAGGGTCTTCGTGGTTTACGGACACGTGCGTGAGCGGCCGGCTGTTCACAGTGTGTTCGGCTTCGATGAGCAGTGTGTGAAGCACTTCTTCGCTCGGGAATCGCTCGTTCAAGGTGGTGGCTAGTGCTGTCTTCACAGATCTCACCATACGCTCCCAGGCACCTCCCATGAACGGTGCCCCAGGTGGGATGAATCGCCAGTCGATCATCTTCTTCGAAGCTTCTTCTGCCGTGGCGGCAAAGATGGCTGCTCGTAGTTCCTTTTCAGCGCCGTGAAAGTTCGTTCCGTTGTCGGACCATAGCTGTGTTGGACATCCTCGGCGTGCTATCATGCGTCGCAATGCCATGATTGCCGAATCTGTGTTGAGCGATGCCACAAGTTCGAGATGAATGGCTCGCGTGGTCAGGCACGTGAATAAAGCGACGTATCTCTTTTGATGACTCCGCCCTGTTGTTATGGTCAGTGGTCCGAAGTAATCCAACCCGACGTAGGTAAATGGTCTCTGGTGGTGTGCCAGGCGACAGGAAGGGAGATTCCCTGTCATCGGCTGAGGTGGAGAGGCTGCCTTTATACGACATCGCAGGCATTTGCTTATGATGTTCTTGACGGTCGGCCGTAGGCGGAGCACCCAATGTTGCTGACGACACTCGTTGACTATAGTTTCGGTGCCCGCGTGATGTAATTTACGATGGACGTGTTCGATCCATAATCGTGTCGTAATATGGTCTCCATCTAGTATCATCGGTTTCTTCAGGCGCTCTGTGATGTCTGTCATGGCGGTTATTCTGCTCTTCAGACGAATCTCTCCCTCTGTGAGTTCTATGCACAGTACGTGCAGACGACTGTGTCGTGGTACGGGCTTCTTGTTTTTTAGAGCTTCTATCTCTTCCTGGAAGGATTGTTCTTGTGAAGCTCGCAGGATCAGACTTTCGGCGTGGCGTAGGAGCTCAGCAGTGAGAGGCAGGTGATTGTTCGTGATCTCTTGCCTCTCTCTTGGTTTGATTGGTGCTTTCTGTTTGTTCTTCCTCCAATCAGGGTCGTTGCTGCTGTTCCTTTTGGTTCTCTTGTAGTTAATGTTCTGCCCTGGTTGGCGGCAGAGATGCAGAAACTGTAGAACTCGTGCCGTTGCTCGTAGGTATCTCTCCCAACGTGAGAATCTATTGACGTTTGGTACAGCTTCGCTGATCTGCACGTTCTTGTTTCTGATGCTACAGGTTCTCTCTTCCCCTGTGATTATTACAGGGTTCTTCTCATCAGCTGGCCATGTTTCCGGGGGTCCATGTAGGAATTCTGGACCGTTGAACCAGCGATGATCTTGATCATAGTGTTCTGGCACGTCTCTTGTGGCGTCGTCTGCTGGGTTCAGTTTAGTCGGGATCCAGCGCCATTCATTGGTGGAGCTATGTTCTTCGATTGCTGCGATACGGTGAGCGACATAGGGTTTATACGATCTGGACCCAGTTCTGATCCATGACAGTGTAGTTCTGCTGTCGGTCCAAAACGTAGTTGACTCCGGTGTTCGTTCATGTTCTTCCTTAACTGCTGTCGCCATACGTGCGCCCAGTACCGCTGCTTGAAGCTCTAGTCGTGGAATTGAGACTAGTTTCAGTGGTGTCACCTTAGCTTTGGCCGTGATCAAGCAGACGTAAACTCTTCCGTCTCTGGTGACTGTTCGCCAGTATAACGTCGCCGCGTATGCTCGCTTGCGTCGGTGAACACATGTAGCTGTAATGATTCCGTAGCGCTGAAGCCTGGATAGGTTCGTGGAATGGCTATATGTTCTAGTGCTCTGAGATGAGCGAGCCATTTCCTCCAGCTTGCGGCTAGGTCACTATCTAGGGCTTCGTCCCATGTCGTTCCACGACGCCAAACTTCCTGTAGGATTTGCTTAGCTCTGATGGTCACCGGCGATACAAGTCCCAATGGGTCAAATAAGGACATGACTATTCGAAGAGCTTCTCTTTTAGTAGGCGTGTCGTTCTGTAGGATGTTCTGTGGTATGCGTATCAGATTCAAATTGAAGGTGAGCGAGTCTTCTGTTGGCCTCCATATTAGACCGAGAACTCGTTCTGTCTGGACGTCGTCTTCCAGCTTGATGGTTTCTTCGGTCTTGGTTGCTTCCCCTAGCACTTCAAGAAGGGTAGTGGAGTTTGATGACCATTTTTTGAGCTCGAAGCATGCTTCCCTGTGAATGCTACGCACTGCTTGTGATACTCTTACTGCTTCTTCTAGTGTGTCAAAGCTGTTTAGATAATCATCCATATAATGCTTTCTTTTGATAGCTTTGACTGCCTCTGGGTGTTCATGTTGGAATCTCTCAGCGTTTGTGTTCTTTACATATATCGCTATAGCTGGTGAGCAAGAAGCTCCGAAGATTAACGACTTCATACGGTATTGTTCAGGCGGCTCTCTCTTCGGTCTCCTCGCCACAAGTAACGGAGAGCGTCCCGGTCTTCGGGTCGAAGTTCTATTTGTAAGAACATTTCGGTAATGTCAGCGGTCACGGCGATTGAGTGCTGACGGAAGCGCATGATCACTCCTGGTAATGATTGTAAAAGGTCTGGACCAGTGAGTAGTTGATCGTTTAAAGAGACTCCTCTGGTTTTGGCTGCAGCATCACAGACAATCCTCAATTTTTCCGGTTTCATGGGATTGTAAACTGCAAAGTGAGGTAGGTACCAGGTTCTATGTTTCGAGGTGGTCTGCGGAGCTGGTTCGGCGTATCCTTTTGATACTAGTGCTTCCATTTGTTCAGAGTACCTCTTCTTTAGTTCTGGATCTTTATCTATTTTCTTTTCCATGCTGATGAGTCTGTTGAAAGCGCTGTCGTAGTTTTCAGGCATTTTTATGCTTTCATCTCGCCATAATAGAGCGGTTTGATATCGTCCTTCTGTGGTTCTCTTCGTATGCTGCTGCAGGATACGAAGTGCCTTTTCATCAGGATCATTGATGGGTTTTTTTGGATTGACTTGCATGTTGTCTGCTGTGATGTATTCCTTCACCAGTTCATGAAGGTCGTCGTCTGTGTTAGCATGTCTGATGAAGTTCACTCTATGGCCAAGTGCTCGTGTGTGGCTGCCGTGCAGGACCCAACCGAGTGGTGTTAGTGAAGCCACTGGTTGGTTCTTCTTTCCTGTTTTGAGTTCTGTTGTGATGAGGAGATCCCAGTTATCTTGGCCGATCAGAAGTCTGGGCCTTGCATCTTCGGTTACTATTTCTTTGGCTATGTCTTGAAGATGCTTACAGTCCCTGACTGCTTCTCCAGGTATCCTCTGCGCAGCCAACTCTAGCTGCTTGACTGTTCTTGCATGTAACTTGCGTTCAGATGTGTGAAGTCCTTTGATGAAGAAGTTCACTCGTCGAGAGGTTACGTCGATCGTAGGCTCGCCGTCAAAGGATGATATACGTAGTGGTTCACAGGATCCTTCTGCTCCGATTTGATTGGCTAGGCTCTCATCAATTAGTGTTACTGTAGAGCCGTCGTCTAGGAGTGCGTAGGTATCTACAACTCCCGCCCGCGCCGGTCCAGAAAGGTGTACTGGTATTATTTTCAGAAATGATACCTTAGGTGTCCATGCTGAATGAACCTTCTCTTGTTCTTCTTTGGAGCACTCGGGTTCATCTTTCTTCCTGTTCGCTGCGTTGGCGTGTAACATCTTGTGATGTAAATGTACACAGTCGTTTATTTCGCATTTCTTTGGTTTACAGCTGTGTTGCTTTGTTCTGTATTTGAGGCAACGAAAACACAAGCGATGCTTCTTAGCTATATCCCATCTAGCGTCAGTAGTTGCCTTTTTGAATTGTTCACATTCCATGATGCTGTGCCCCTGACGTTCACATAACCCACACTTTGGTTTATTTGTTTCTTGCGTGGTATGTACTCGTTGCGGGCGTCGCTGCGTGTTCTGAAAGGTTTGTGTTGTTGCAGCGATGTTTTCAGGCAGTGCATACGGACTGCATATTTCAGCTTCAATCTTGATGAATCGGGTAAACTTCAGAAGATCAGGTTCTGTTCTGGGTTGTGCTGCTGAGAACTGGTACCACTGTCTCTTCAAGGTTGGCGTGAGCTTCTCAACAATAGCTTTTGTTACTTCTGGATTGAAGAGATAATGTCCACAGTTGAGTGCCTGTAGAGTACCAACTATGCTTTCCACTTTGGTGGCGAATGTACAAACTTCACGCGGAGATTCAGTGAGGCGTGGCAGAGTTCGTAGACGTTCTATCTCAGCCATTGCAATTGAGTCTGGACGTCCGAAGCGTAGCTCGAGTGATTTCATAACTTCAGTCGGGTCTGCGTTCACTATTAGCAGACCTTGTACAGCTTCCTTGGCTAGACCTCGAAGGCTTCTTCTGAGTCTAGACATGTTCTCTATTGCTGGTAGTCGGTGTGCCGTCTCACAGTAGGCGGCGCGGATCGTAAGCCAATCTTGATGGGCTCCGTTGAAGCAGGGTAGTTCACTGTGTCTCATTGGCTGCTGGTACTGAGTGGCTTGCACAGCGTGTGTGATCGCAGCAGCAAGTTCTTTCATGTCCGTCCTTGGTTCTTGGACGGTCAGCGTTGTAGGCTGATGTACGACGTGTGCTGATGGCGTAGACTGCGGCACCCAGGTCTCGCTAGCATATCCCGGAGTGTAGCCGTGATGTGGTGCTGTAGTGTAGATCGGTTGCCATGGTGTGTTCGTTGTCACGTACGTCGAGTTCTGTGGCCAGGATGCGGTGGGTTCTGCCGGCGCTGGCTTTGGTCGCGGCTGCGCAGGCACGTAGTTCGGTTGCCAGGATGCGGATGTGATCACTGGCTGTAGGTTCGGGTGTGGCTGCGTAGGCGCGGGGTTCTGTTGCCAGGCGGCGATTACTGGCGGTGGGTTCAGGTGCGGCTGTTCAGTCGCGGAGTTCGGCTGCCAGGAGGCGGCGGTGCTCACTGGCAGCATGTTCTCAGGTTCAATGTTCAGGTTTTCAGTTGGCGGGTGCATGGTGCTGACTCCCGCCGGTAAGGTCGCCGGGATACTCCAGGACACGGCAGCGGTCACTGGAGTTGCATGTTCGGTTGCCGACTTTACTTCGGAATGATGTGGTCGGTCGGCGATGGCGAGTAGCTGACTTGTTTGTAGCCAAGTAGTCACTCGTTGATCGTTTCCAGCTTCAGAGGCGACTGAGGATAAGTCTTCATCAGTAGATTCCGCTTCAACCTCGGCGAGGCGTGCGGTTGCTAGGTCAACTAACCTTTGTGCTAGCTCCGATTTGGCTTTTTGTATTCGACGTGCTTTTGAGGCTTTGTCACTTTTTTGTGACGTAGGTTTACTGCGGCGACCACTTTGTTTGTTTTCAGGTTCGAACTGTTGTCGTGTCGTGGTGCGTTTGACTGTAGACGTGGTCGCGGCGGGTGCTTCTGACGTATCAGCTGTCTTTCTTGTAGCTTCCGTAGTGACTGTCTCAGCCGTCGTTTCTGTGGTCGCTTCAGTAGTGGTCTCAGTAGCGGTTTCAGTAGCGGTTTCAGTAGCGGTTTCAGTAGCTTCTGTAGCCGTAGTCGACGCCTGCCTACCTCTTTTACCCGTGGACCTCGTAACTGGCATTGTTCTTGATAAATTCTTCTGAATATTCTTCAAGAAGTTCACTGTAGAGTCTTCTTAATAGTTTCCTCGGATCCGGCTATCGAAGGACCAGACAATGTGAGGATCGTATATCTCACATCAGAGTGCACTGGATTGGAGGACACTACTGCTTGTTCACTTTAATAAAACTCGTTTAGCTTGAAGAATGTTGTTTACTGTTCACTATGAGGTATAAATATAAACTGATCGAAGAATTAATACTATTCGCTAAAAATGCTCCTTAGTTATAGTCATTCACATAGGCACAAGTAGCGGCGGTACCGCTGAATTATTGAATTGCAACTACGAATAAAGTAACAAAAATTAATTTGTGATCGCGCTCGATTCTGGGTCCACCAATCAGAGAGAGCAGAAATGTCTGGAGATTCGGACAGGTTTCGACAAGTTCAAACCTGCTCTGGACTTGACTCAGAATATAGCGTGATCATAACAAAGTTCTTAGTAATCAAGTTATGGCTACATACATCGTTAATACACAATTACATATTACATTCATTATTAATTACGTTTTATAGATTGTTTATTACAGTTTTATTCATTCTATGTGCGAATGTCTTGCATAAATATGTTACGTCACATGTTATGTGTGAGGCTTCAATACAATATGAAGTGGATAGGTATTTAGTGATAGGCATTAGACTGCAAGTGTGAGGGTCCTGCACATACCCATTCTTATTTCGTTTATAACTAAAGTAATAAATTGATCTTGAAAAAAAAAACTTGTGGCTGGATAATAAACTATTTTTTATTTTTGTGAATATTTATTTTAGACATAAAAGCCTACTCGGCTTTTATGTCATTTTATTTTATTTAAATAAAATCTTTAAAAAAAGTCATTATTTTCGAATAAAAAATGAATCGAGCGAAAATGTACGTAACTGTCAATTGTAAAAATGCAAATGTTTTACAATTACGTAACTGTCTTGAAACATGGAAAGAAAAAGATCAATAAATAATATATAAGTTCCATTTTGATTGAGTGACTGTTTCAGAATATAAATGCAAATTAACATACAATTTAGAAAGCCTAATAACATAAAATATATCCTATCGCTATGTCCCGCTACTTTGTTTTCGCTTACGGGGTGTCCTACGTGAGCGACGAATGCGACGCGACGCGACGCTGCGAACGCGACGAACGCGATCAACTCGACGGCATACCCTGCTTGGTGCTTGCGGCCTATATGATATGGCTGTCTGCGGCGAGACGCGACGTAACGCGTACCTGCATGTCGATTCCCGTAACCACTTCACCGTGAAAACACGTGAAGTGAGCGTGGAGTGAGCTGTCAGTGTCATCTCACCTTGTTGGAATGACAACTCACTTCACCTAAGTTTTCACGGTGAGATGGTTACAGAATAGCACTGCTGTTATAAGGGCGACCAGACGCGACACCACGAACTACTTTACTTTCAAGCAAAATTGTACTGAACTTCTCCATGATTCGAGAAGTAATGACCAAAATCACGTAGGAAATTTGTCGCGTGTAGCATCGCGCCGCATTGCATCGTGTATTCGTCGCTCACGCAGGACACCCCGTTAGCGTTCTTTCTGACTTGTTTTCTTTTTGCTCGTCTCCTAAGAATCGTAGCGTGATGTTAAATCATATACAAATACCCAGCCAATAGCCCAACCTTCCTCAAGAATTGGGTATCAAAAAGCAAAATGATTTTTTCAAATCCGACTGCTAAGTTCCAGGGATAAACGCGTTCAAACAAAAAAAAACCCACGAAGTGCGAGTCGGGACTTGCACTCGAAGGGTGTCCGTCCGTACTGTATTAAGATCGAACTAAAGACGCACGATAAAAACACTTTTTTTGTATTGGGACCCACTTTTATTATTAATTTAATTTGTTTTTCATAATTTGTTGTTAAAACAGCAATAGAAATACACAATCCATGAAAATTTCAACTGTCTACCTATTACGGTTAATGAGATACAGCCTGCTGACAGACAGACGGACGGACGGACAGCTGTGGCACCTTTCGGGTATGGAACCCTAGAAACAAACATACTCTTCACCTTTATCATATCTTTTTAGTATAGATTTTGTAGAGCGACCTATATTATATGCTCTTCAGTTTAATTTATACCTACTTAACTTATCTTTTGTTAGGAGATAACACATTTTGTTAACAACAACAAAGTGTTATTGATCCAAAAATATAAAATAATCTTATATTGAATAGCTTCCAATTCTTGTTGTTGTATAAAATCCCAGTTACGACCTGATAAGAATCTGCCCGATAAGCAAACACATCATATTTTTATCGAGTAGGTATAGATAGTGCAATCCACGACGACGCGCCCCACCCTGTACTAAAGTACAGGTTACAGTACAGTCATCGCGGAGTGGGGCGCGTCGTCGTGGATTGCACTATCTGTATCATACCTACTTAGCATCCACACTGACAGAATAGCTACCAGTCACTCTCACTTAGTCGAATCGAAGAACGTCAAAAAAACTACGAGTCATTGCCACATAAAAAAAGAGTTCCTGTTTCTGAAACCGTATCACAATCTGAAAAATGATTTTGAAGGACGATGCTAATCCATTGCATCATATGTTGGCAAGATTTGTCTGTCAAAATAACGCAATGAATGTTATTGAACTGTCAAAATGAAAGACATTGCTACTGTATGTGTGTGACCTAATTACCCCTTAGTTAAATTTTTTGTCGAATGACATTATCAATTCAAGTTAAGTATTTCGTTATCAATCGCAACAGTTAACATGAGATTAACCGGAGATATACTCATCAGAATCTGGATGAGGCTTTCATGCTTCTATACCTACGCACTTCTTATAGCTTCTTTACTTCTACTAAACTCACAGGCACATCTTCCCTCCGCCGCACAGCACAACTACGCGGCGCTTACCCCCAGCTCAGCGTAGTGGACGTACGCGGCAACCTCAACACGCGACTACGCAAACTGGACACAACTGGACAGTACACCGCGTTGTTGCTAGCCAGCGCTGGGTTGCAGCGGATGGGATGGAAGGATAGGATATCTAAGGTAGTCATGAAGGTCCTTTAGATGTTATAAGAACATCAACCTTACGGTTTACCAAACCTCACCTAAACTCGAAATCTTAAGCCTCATTGAGAAAAAAAAAAAAACTAGCGTACCTTGCAGTTCGTACATCTGACTTATCACTTTTGTAATAAAATAAGCGGATTAGCAAGCTGAAGTGGCAGTGGGCGGGGCACATAGCGCGCAGAACTGCCGGCCGATGGGGCAGAAAGGTTCTGGAATGGAGGCCACGTACCGGCAAGCGCAGCGTAGGACGTCCGCCCACAAGGTGGACAGACGACCTAATAAAGGTCGCAGGAAGCCGCTGGATGCAGGTCGCTTCCAACCGGCCGATTTGGAAATCATTGGGGGAGGCCTATGTTCAGCAGTGGACGTCCTATGGCTGAAATGATGATGATGCTGAATAAAATAAGCAACATTAAAGGGGCGGGGCCTCGTCAAGGTCGTTTCTGACGGCCAACTCTAGCATCGCGCGCGCTCATTATGACTACCATTATCGGTAATCGCCGCGATAGTTCTTGCGTAGCATTTATCGCCCGGGTGGCGGTACATAATAATCGTGGCGCGTGGTCGGACTATCGTTGGTCATATTGACTGTTGTTTTCGGACTGCGTAGACGCTGTGTCGAAATAATGGAGAGCCAACTTGGTTTTTTTTTAAAAGTGTTCCTCTCCATTTGGAATTTCTCCTGTATCGTGGGTGCGTTTACAAACATTTATACTCACATACACAAACAGCCAGACCCGAAACAACTACTTGTAGGTCATATAATATTTGTTTCGTGCGGGAATCAAACCCACGATACGCAGCGCAGCAGTCAATCGCTTAACCACTGCGCTAACCGTGCCATCAAAATTATTGATCATTGCACGATATTCGTTAAAATTATGAAGCCGATAAATTGACCACCGCATTAGCGCGATAACTTTTTAGCGAGCAAAACATACGAAGCTTTGCTCTGTCACAATAGACGCAGATGCGGCCGGGGCATTTTAGTAATGACTATAAAATATATTTATCTCTTCACAGATCTTACCGTGTGCAGAAATGAAGTATGCAGTCGGTCAGGGAGCGCTTGCCGTCGAGTGTCGATCAGATAACACGAATATACTGAATATGCTCGCGCCCTTCAACCATGCTGAGACTTACTGCAGGATCCTGGCTGAAAGAAGCTTCCTCAAGACTTTGGGTTTGTCTCTCAATTTTGTAGTTTATACCACAGATGGTTCACTCCACAAAATCATTTAAATAAAAAGCGACTCTTGCAACAACACAATTAAGTGCAGTTCAGGTCGCACAGCGCTAATTACCTACAGTTATATTCACCTAGAAGTTGCCTCTCTTTCTATCGCGTAACTCTTATATCTTCTGACTACCTTACACTCACTGAATTGGGTCAACAAGTCGACCCCCCCGTACTTGTAGCTTCATTTATCTAAAATGCGGAGTGCGCCTTCTTTCTGTACTATTCTGTGCGTATACTTGAATCACCTTACTAAATTATATATTTTAGCAAAACTGGCGAAATGAGCGATGAAGATTGTAGTATCTATTAAATTTCTTTAATAGATTTTCAACTGTATTACTAAAGAATAAGGTTTAAAGTTGAATGGGAAAATTTGACAGTTTCGGGTAGGTTGACGTGCTGGAGTCTGTACACCAACTCTTCTTGGGGAAACAGCCGTGATTTTATGTATTTTGGCTTTATGTAGCTAAGTTGATTTTTATTTGACCATTGATAAAAAGATCCTAAATATGGTAAATTTTGCAAAGGAATTTGAACTTTTTCGTATAGGATATTGAGATGGGTTATTGAAAAACTTGATACTTACCTATCTAAGGTTCTAAAACCGATTTCTCAATCCTCAGATAAAGAATCGAATAGCGTTTATTCCGTAGATAGCATGATTCTGGATTTTTCAACAGTCAGATAGTCAGTATCTGAGGATTAAAGTCTATAACTGAGGTATAAGTATAAGTCTATAACTGAGGTTAACTGCCCTTCAAGCCTCAGTTAGGGCTGATTTCATCAATGAAACTGAACACAATCAGCCTTTCTAAAACGCGTTCAGGAGCTGTCAGTGTCAAAATTGTTATGGAATATTGTACACTGACAGCTCTTAAACGCGTTTAGATGTGCTGAACGCGTTCAATTTCATTGGTGAAATCCGCACTTAGTAGCTTATTCTAGGGAATAAATAATGTTTTGGCGTTTGTTTTGTTTGAGGTCTTAATGTGCTTTGCCTCTGGGTGTTTACGTGCTCTTGTATTGTGATGCTCTTGTATTATGAAAACATGGATGTTTTTGATGCAATTGACGATACTTTTTTTAAATGTCTCTAAATATCACTTTTCTAAAGTTTTCGGGACAACGTTATTTAACCATTTAAAACCACTAGATTCAACTTTTCGAACCAAGTCGATAAAACACAGTTAGCACACAGAAAATTTATTTTTAACTGATCCTTTTTTAGCTAAATAAGTGCCTACTCCTATCAACATGGCAAACGAAAACTATAAGGTCGCCACATCTGTGAATATAAAAAAAAGAAAAGAAATCTCATCAAAATGTCAATATGTTTTGTTTGTATTCTTGTCTAACACGTTGAATACTGTATCTGTGCATCTCGCTTGCACATAGATAGTGTGAAGTTGGTTAACAAAGACCACAGATAACTATTATCCAGTTATCTACTACCTTTTCCCAACTATGTTGGGGTCGGCTTGTAGTCTAACCGGATGCAGCTGAATACCAGTATTTTACATGGAGCGACTGCCTACTGACCTCCACAACCCAGTTACTGGGTAACACGATACCCCTTGGTAAGACTGGTTGTCAGACTTCTTGGCTTCCGATGGGTAGTTAGAAGCCCAAAAGTCTGACGACTGTCAAAGATCTACGAATGACAGCCAGGACCAACGGCTTGACGTACTTTCCGATGCGGAGGAAGGTCTGGATATGTAATCGATGGTCACCCATCTACGAACCGACCGCGGCAAGCTTAGCTTAACCTTCGATCAAATATTTACCCTCCAGCTCAATCTGTCCGAAATATACTGTACAAAAATTACAACTTAAACCCATTTACAGGTGGTGGATGCAGCGCTCCAGTCGGCGTTTCAACAAATCTAAAACCAATAGACTCACAGTTCAAACTCACAATAACCGGCGCAGTATGGAGCATAGACGGCAAAACAAAACTCGACCACACATTACAACAAACTTTCGTTCAAATCAAAAGCACACAAAAACACAAACTCAGTCCCACAGAAGAAAACGAATGTAAAAAAGTGAAAATCGACAGTGGCGAGTCAGAAAACGAAATCTTATCTCCAACTGAAGTACTTAAAGACAAAATTATTGATAAAACAAGCAAATGTGATGACAAAGAAATTGAAAGTGATACACGTATATTTTGTGGTCTGACTGTGAACTCTAGCATGCCTGTAGATGTTATTATTAAATGTGATAACTTAGGGAGGGATCTAGCGAACGCTCTAATTGACAAAGGCGCTTTAGAAGTCATGAAAGTTACTCAGGACTTGATCAGGAGTTCTGTGGCCGAAAAGAAATCATGATTGACACTTTTTTTTTTAATAAGGCTGTATATTACAAGGTTTTTTTTAAAAAAAAGGTGGCCTTACAAAATATGTTTTTAATTTATATTTTCCCAGTTCTTTTTAGCCGACTGAAAGGAGCTGGGAAAATTGTGAATTTGTAAGCTTCATTCAAAAATAGCAGTAGATTAAGGATTAGGAACAAAAACATCGCTCAAGTGACCGCGATTGTATATAACTTAATTATATACTTTAACACTCAAACACGAAGTTTAATAAGAACAAAAATATTTATGAAAAAACAAAACATAATTTCTAAGCGATAAGGTTGAGAAAACTATATTGTAAAATAAGACTACAACATTATTTGTGGTCTTATTTTTCCGGCCGTTTTGATGCGCCTTATTGTTGATCGAAGTTTAAGGCATGTCGGCATTATGTTGCCTAAGAACCTCGTTTTCACTAACACTAAGTGTATATACACCTAAAATGAATGCCTAAATAAAAGCGCGCCTTTGGATTTTCAACGTTCGGCTCAGTCGGCTGTAAATTAAAAATATTTGTACTGCCTCATACATGTATAATAAAGACTATGTTTGTATATAAATTGTAAAAATGTTTATATGACGAGAAATCTGTTGCAAAGTTTTTGTATAATAAATTGTAAATTCAAGTTTATCACATTTTTTGATGAATGACGATGTATAGCAAAACAATATTTAGGACATTAAATAAGGAACATGACTGACTCATGCAATGACAAGTACGTTTCATATATTCCTATAGAAAACATTTTTGTTGACTTAGGCCGCGTCGTAACCATCACAATTGTCGCGTTAATTTTGTTCGTCGAACCCGAACGCGTGGTCGTGTCTACAGAGGGCACACGGTTTTCTGAACAAATGAGTGACATACGAACGCGAATTATCTTTTTTGGTTAGGACGCGGGGTTAAGGTTAAGCCACGGAGTAGCTACTAAATGGAGTGACAATGTAAAGAAAACGAATTTGTTGCAATGAACTATACTACTTATAAGATAGCTTGATCTCTGCGACATAATTATGTCAAACTGACATTCCTATGGTAGGAATTCATTCATTGGCATGCCCATGAAGTATGACATTGACAGTTACTGTCTTTATTACACTATATTATATACTATTATGAAATTCAGGACTTCATAGGCGTGATTTTACTGACAGCTGTGGCAGAGATCATCTTTTATGAAGTATAATAAAGTAGTATCAGGAAATTAACAAAAAAAAAACAACCTGGTATATACAACAATTTCGAGTGTGAGACGCCTTTGACACGTAGAAGAGACTGTATAAAAAAACCACTGCATTCGCGCAGCGTCTACAGATACAAAGGTACACACTCTTACTCCATTTATTACTTACTCCGTAATAGCCGGTGTAATAATTTATACGAACTGTTAAAATATGAATTTAATTTAGTAATAAAATCGTGTTGTTCGCATGTTATACACTGTTGTATATCGCCTATTTTCGTTCAATTAGTGGGTACTTATTTATCATGTTAATAATATACTGCCCAAGGACCTTGTCTAGCATTTATTTTCGTTATAAAAATATATTTTGGTTTTAAAAAAATATTTTGTGTTATATTTAAAATTATTTTTGGTTCTAACGATTAAGTCTAAGGCTATATTAGTGCCTTGAAAATTAGAAGTATTCTGGCCCCTAAATTAGCTCAATTAACTATAGCTTCGGACAAATTCTTTATTTATGTAGGCACTCTTCAAGACACATACATCTGTGCAGATGTTTAATAGAATAAATGAAAGAATTGTTTAATACATTGTATAAAAATTCTATCCTTCTTTAGGTCCCATGACTAGTCACAACCATAGACAGAGAGTATGGACTGAGCGTTAGCCTCACAAGACTGACTACTCTCTAGAAAGCGATTGTGCGGCCATTAAACACTATTGGCCGCACAGTCGCTTTGTCTCTCTCGTAGTTTTCTGTCTGTTTTCGCTGCACAACTAAATGACGGAAAGTTCGGTCCATTCTCTATGTCTGTGGTCAGAACTGAGTGTTTAACCAATATTTGATGGCTGCAGCATTCCTTAATTTGATCATGATTTGGATCTCCACTAAATTGAGAATTGTTCAGAAAATTATTTGGTAGTTCCTTTTATGTTATAATTTAAGACGTAATTGAACAAATTGTATTTATATAATTAATTTATACAGGGTGCACCTACGGTATATCTTTGTACAGATAGTTCAATTCATCTGTGCGCGCGGCGCCATGTGTGCGTGCGCTGTAATTATACAGCTTTAATTTGTGTGGCAGTGACGCGGCAGTCGTCGTCCGAGCGCAACACAAATTAAAGCTGTATAATTAGGTACAGCGCACGCACACATGGCGCCGCGCGCACAGATGAATTGAACTATCTGTAGTTTTATTCAACGCGACGCTAAATGCAATGATTTATGTAGTAAACTACATACAGCAGCAACCTTATTGCGTAACACACTATCAATCACAATCTGAATGATTTTGAAAGATATTGCAAATACATTGCTTCATGTTAAAAAAAAAATTGTGTTTAAAGAATCAATGGGGGTTGTACTTGTACCTATTGTTTATGGTGACTATAAAATTGTTGTTGTTTATGTTAATTTTATTTGAATAAACTGGTGAATGACTTGGGATTTTTGGGTTTTTATTAGAGAATGTAATTTTCTACTCTATTATTTTACTGATCAAAATCAAAATCAAAAGTCATTTATTCAAATTAGGCTGAGAATCAGCACTTTTCGAACGTCAAAATTACATAAGACAGTCCCCCAAAACGCCCACCCTTCACCACTTCCTAGTGCTTTTGCTGGGAAGAAGAAGTGGCGCAACAAACTCCCCAGCAGCACAGCTGTCTGTTCAGTTAGGAAAAAAAAAAATGATTCTATACAATAATTTATAAGATAATTTACATTACGCAAAATAAAATTTAAATTATAAATTAATAGCCATATGACAGCTAGCACACGCCAATATAGCAACCAAAAACATCGAGAACTATACTCAAGCAGAAATAAAAATAACTAAACGTAAACAATATCTAAAAAAAAAGAAAATAAAGCCTCCAGGCATAAAGGGCGTGCCCGCTTACATAGAGCTGTAACTAGAAGTTATAATAATATTGATAAACTAGGACCATTGAGGAAAAATAAATAATTGTCGAGGTCGCTAGCTAACCACATATTGTAATACAACTCATTAAAAAAAACATTGTAATGAGTAGATTATGTCAACAATAAATAAAAATAAAATAAATGTACATAAAAAGTAAAATTATAGACTTTTATATAAACTCATAAAACCTGTCAGTAGGTAAACTAATTCTGGAGAAAGAACATTTAAACATTGTCTTGAGTTAATCACAGCGACCAACTATTCTTATCATTTAAGTAGTCGTTGATATAATAGTATGCCTTTGAACAAAGGTTGGACTTTACTTTAGATTTAAACGCATTAAAAGGCAAATCTAGCAAACAAGAGGGTAGCTTGTTATAAAAGGTTATACCAAGCCCAACAAATGAGTTATGAACCTTATGAAGCTGGTGAAAGGGAGCACGTAGTTTATCCTTACTTCTAGTGTTAACGTTGTGAATATCACTGTTTTTAGTGTATAAGTGTATATTCTGCCTAATATATAAGATGTTGGCGAAGATGTATTGTGATGCCACTGTGAGGATACCGATATCTTTGAAAAAATCTCTCAGAGAAACTGGCACCTAGCTGGTAAATTGCTCGAATAGCTCGTTTTTGGAGGACAAATATATTTTGAATATCTGCAGCTTTGCCCCAAAGCAGAATACCGTAGGACATAACGCTATGAAAATAACACAAAAAAAGGCTAACCGAGCTGTATCAACGTCAGTGTATTGTCTTACTTTTCTGACAGCGTAGGCGGCCGAACTGAGCCTTCCCGCTAGGCTCGATATATGTTGGCCCCACTGAAGTTTTGCATCTACTGTTATGCCCAGAAAAACTGCCGAGTTTATAGCTTCAAGTACCTCTTTATCTAAGACGATGTTGGGTCCTAGATTTCTAACATTTGGGAGGGCAAACTTTACACATTTCGTTTTCTTAGCATCAGTATCAGTAATTGAAATCACAAGTAAACAAACCCCGGAAGTCGGTCGCAAAATTAATAGGTTATTGTGACAAGGCACGACGGTTTGCAGACGTGAACAGACATACATAGTTACTTTTCGCATTTATAATAATAGAATGGATTATTACGCAGTGTGCCCGCGTGGTGGATTCGGCCCACTCCCTCACACCGAGAGGAGGCCTGTGACCTAGCAGTGGAAACATTATAGACTGATTATTATATGGATTATAGATACTAGAGATCGGACATTCGGATGCATATTTACCTAAAGTTAATTTTTGGCTAAGAAATTATAGAAGTGGCTTCTTAATTTATTTTTTCTTAACTTAAATCCCGGAATTCAATAAAATCTGGGAATGCAAAACTAATCGGATACATGGTATGGAAACGACTTATGAGGCCTCTTGTGAAGGCTACTTTTGCGGTGTTAACAAAAAAAAAAAGTAAACATTTTTTAAGGAAACTCAAGGCACCAAGTTGTTTGTCACTGTGTGCTGTGCCAATTCGGCCACCTACTTTATAACAGTAGCTAGCATTTTTATAGTCAAAAAGTACTAAATGTATCAATTCCGGAATCGCGAGATTTTTGCGATCGATACAAAAGTGCATTCCATAATAGCCAACACCTGAACGTAAGTAAACATTCAATTCTACAATCAGAACTCTTAAATCTGTCGATCCCGGAATCCCGTGATTTTTTCGATACATAAGTGCTTTCCATAATAGCCAAAATCTCAACTTTAGGTAAATATGCATCCGAATATCCGATCTCTAATTATAACTGAATTTATATGAGCTTGAGTTGGAATGAATGAAATGCACCGAACCCAACACGGTCAAACTAGACTCGGTATATCGAATGAACCCCAAGATTTGCACTAGCCCCTAGAGCCTCGTGCTTCATGGGGCTACAGAGACCATTGCAAATCAGGGAGTAGACCAGGGAGCGCCGGAAGACGTGCCCTTTGAATATGGAAGTATTTGCAAGCCGTACCCGATATGCATCGTTATCAGCATGAGTTGAAATAAAACATGAATATTTGTACAATACTTTTATTTCACAATAAAATCTCAATCAAAACTCACAAGCATCCTTAACCAGTTGTGAACACAAAACAAAACCTAAATAACACTAAGAAATACCTACAATATTATTGAACTTGCATTATTCCACCTACCCTCCTTGCAAAGTTAACAGACGTTCTAATGGCGGATCGATTTTCAAGCACATTTTGTATCACAGCCCAATGCACGTACTTGGAAAATTTAAGGCTTTGCAAGTCGAAAGTCATTTTAATCTAGGATGAAATAATTAGGATAATAGTTTCTTTGATGGGATTTTTTATAATTAACTTATCTGTCTAGTAAGCAGATGGATGTGTTTCTAACAAGATGTAACATCACGAGTTCGAGACATCGGCACTACGGACGGTCGGCAAGACTGGTTACATGTCTGACGAACGGGCTACAGTCAGAGAAAAGTTACATTTAAATTGAAAGTTGCATTGTTTCATAAACTACTGCTACATTGACGCAAGGCGCTGTTTAGTGTAATTAAAATTATTTAATTAAACTTATTACTTTAAATTTCTTAAATTATGCATTAATTGCGAAAGAATAATCGATAAGGATGAATGCCTATATTAAATAAATATTAAATTAAATCAGTAAATGGAAGTCACGTCGGCGGCGTCAACGTAGCGCTATCTAACGACCAAAGATGGAAGCTTCCATGATTAGCGAGATATTGAAAATATACTATGAAAATATTCTCTCCAACTGTGGTGAACTATGTTTATTCGACGTCTTCTTCTTGCAGCATCTTTCCACTGGCCTTCATGGATGCTCGGAGCCTCTCCGAGACCTCGGGCAGCTTCTTCAGGAGCAGGTGGAAGATGGGTGCAGGCATCGTTTGTTGGAGTACCTGGAGAGTGGGAAAAGGGATTGTTAGTAAAATGATCCGGGTCAAACAAAGGTTAAAAATCCATTCCTTTGCTGTCATTTCTAATGAATATAAAAATGCTAAACTGTCAAAGCCTTCATCTTCTGTAAGAGCAGCACAAACTAGAATACATATTATTTACATAAATGTAATAAAAAAACCTGTTCGATCCGAAAGGGGAACATAGGTAGTATGGCAGGCCAAAAATTAATAAAAGATCTTATAATTATTGAAAATAAAAGTTATTGCTTTTAAAATTTACATTTTTAGTACCAAAATCCATAAAAAAATAGCAAATTTTCATAACATCATGGTCATATGGGGTCATAACTAATGACTTGCTGAAAGACCGGTCAAATACCCCATTGAAAAAGAAATGTGATGATTTTTATTTTCTTTATTCTTAAAAAGTATAACAAATATACTGTCAGTACGATACTTAAAAACACCCTCACGGATCAGCAGGCTTTTTTTACATGTTGTATACATTTATATTATTGATATAAATATTATTAGAGAAACCAAAATCCTTAAATAAACTAATAAATAGTTATTTTCACATTGGGCTTGCAAAGAACCTATTAAATCATCACTTGCTACACAACTACACTGAAGATTGTAGGTTAAATTTTTAGGGTTCCGTACCGAAAGGTCAAAAACGGGACCCTATTACTAAGACTTCGCTGTCCGTCCGTCCGTCCGTCCGTCTGTCACCAGGCTGTATCTCATGAACCGTGATAGTTACACAGTTGAAATGCCGCTATAGCAAAAAATACTAAAAACAGAATAAAATAAATATTTTGTCCCATACAACAGACATGATTTTTTTGCCGTTTTTATAGATAATGGTACGGAACCCTTCGTGCGCACTTGACCGGTGTTTTCATCACTTTTGCCGCGTCTCAACCCACGCGATGGTCACGTTCATTTTGTTCGGCGAACACGAACGCGTGGTCGCGTCGACAGAGGCCGTCTTCCGATTACTACATAATTTATGAACGCGGCAATCGATCTTTTTGGTTAGGATAGGACGCGGGGTGATTCTAAGATCTAAACTTCGGCTAATCCAAATGCTGTTGAGGGCCGAGAACACCACATAATATACTTACACTAAGAAGCTGCTGCGTCTGGCCGCAGACGGCGACGGCCTGTCCGAGATGCTCGACGCCGGCCTCCATATCGCCAGCGGCCAACAGCTCCTCACCGAGCTGAATCTGGAAGAAACAGAATAAACAGCTTTATTTTATGTATCCATATGGCTTTCGACATAAAATTCAACAAACAAAAAAAACGTTAAATCGGCAAAATTTTGTAAAAATATTGGTTGTTAGATTAACGGACTTCTAATAACAAAGATTTTCTATTTATTTAACTTGGTAAGTCTACTGAGTATAAAGTCGACACAACCATGAAAGACATGCTGTATTTTATTACGGATCTGAACTCCAGCCATACGAGGCCGATTTAAATAGGTGTTTTTTTTTTTTTTTACGTTTTCGATACTCGGTTAGTTGGTATTTAAGGGGACTACAGGACCTAAACGCAAGTTTTATAATGCCTAAAAGTAACGCATGCAGTGAACAAAATCAGAAAAATACAAATTCATAAAAATAAATATTCTTCAGGATATAATGCTAGTTATTTAGATGTGTTGAAAACATAATACAACTAATTTGATATGATACTAAAAAATCACTACTTTAATTACTTTCAAGAATTAAAAACCAAATTAATATAAATGCAATAATTCTGAGTTTTTGTCAGATTATTCTACTCCTACTACTACATTAACGTACTACAGTGTTTTAATTTTTAGTCACTTCAATCGTTTTTTTTTTGTAAATAGTTAATTGCTTCATATTTTGCAATAAATTACCAGTCATGTCATCGCGCTTCTTCATCTTTTCCGTGCAGTTTCACATTGACCGCACTTTAGCTGCAGTGCTATTCTGTAACCATATCACCGTGAAAACTTAGGTGAAGTGAGTTGTCATTCCAACAGGGTGAGATGACACTGACAGCTCACTCCACGCTCACTTCACATGTTTTCACGGTGAAGTGGTTACGGGAATCGACATGCTGTTGCCAGCCTCTTAGCCCACGTGCGCACGGACGTAATCAAATCGCAGCGATTTTTTTTCGTGCACTGGATTCTCAACGCTCCGCTCAACACCGAGAGTTGATAATCCAGTTCGCGATAAAATCCTGCCACGATAAGCGCGATACGTCCGTGAGAACGTGGGCTTATTATCGTTAAATTGAAACATTAAACGGCAGGCTCGACGGCTATTCAACAGGGTTGTCGAAAAAATTAAAAGTTACTAGATATTGTTATATTGATTGATTATACCTGTTGAAGGAAGAACCTCTGCATGGCCTCGTGGTCACTCATGTCGGGTAGGGGACCATCCATTGTGCGCGTACGAGATGCATTCTGTTGGGCTTTCTGTCTGCCTGCAAATGATACAAACAATACAATATTTAATATTACAAAAAAATCAACACTTTTAAGCTTTAAAGTTTTATGTGTGGCCAGGCAGGACACACTTCGCGCCCGATCGATCACCTCCATGCAAGTTAGCCGACACAATCATTGGCGCGAATGAATTTGGACCCGCATCCTGCACGTGATTCGCTTCAGTTTGGCTAGTTTCTGACTAGCTTCAACTTTCTGACTAACTGACCGCCTCTTTGACAATTCAAGTCAGTTCAGCCAGTTTTAGAGAGTACGGCTTGCTCTAAACGTCCTGATAATTTGGAGTCCCTAAAACAATCCATACAATTGGCAGTGAAGAATTTTCCCATGGAAAGAGTGCGTGCTTCTATTGATAACTGGCCTCAACGTTTAAAGGACTGTATTGCAGCCAATGGAGACCACTTCGAATAAGCTTTTTATATTTTAAATTGTTTTATATTTATGTATTAAACTAACACACTGTAAAAGTAATAAATATTATTTGGAATAAAAAAAATGTTTTCTTCATGACAATATTATTTTATGGCAAGAATAGTTAGTTATTTGTAACATCTTTTTATACCTACCTGTATTAAGCAAATACATAATTTGATTTGATGTACAGACACCAGCAGGTTAACCGACCCGAAACTGTAAAATTTTCCCAATCAACATTGAACCTTATACTTTAGTGATAAAGTTGAAAATCTATTATAGAAATTTGATAAGATCGTAGTAGGTTGATGTGCTGGCGTCTGTACCAATACAGAACGGAGATAATACAAATATACACAAGACAAAATTATATAGACGAATATTCTCTTTACATTCTCATGTAGTTTAGCAGAGAATGTGGAGCAGGCTTAATGCAGTTAGATATCATGCATGCATGTCCTTTGATTGTTTTTTATTTAAACTGTGCATGGAAAAGTTTATTGTTTGTAATGAGTCCAATGCTACAACAAAGTAACTATCTTTTTATAGAGATGTAGGCTGAAAAATAATGTAATATTGCATCATCTATTTCATATTTTTTTTATCTTTGGTTGATCAATTTAAATAATTCATGGATGCCATAAAAGCAGGTTTCCACTGAGTAGTGATAATTTCTTCAAGGCATAACTAAATTTCTGATAAGTAGTGATTAGAAAGAAATAAAAGGGAAGTCTTGTATTTACCCTTTTTTTTCTTGGTTATGAAATCTTAAATAATAAGTACTCTTGTGCATTTTCATGCTTCAAATTGTCCATAAAGCTAAAATTCTGTGAAATAAAACTCAAATTCCACATTTATGAGAATGACAAGACATAAATAATATCAACATAATGTTTAAACAGATGTTCACAAGACCAGTGACAAACTGCGTACATAAAAGAAATGAGCTGTTCGTATATTATAATATAATTGGTTTAAAAGTCACAATAGTTGGTTTGCCAGAAATCATATTATGATTTGTGGCAAACCAGCTCTATTGTGACTTTTAATACATTATTTTTTACCCTTATATTTAATGAAATCACACACCACACACAACTAATTTGTTTGGTGCAAAGTTTGTGGTAAGGAGTTATAGAACTCATAGAAACGTAACAACTAGAATATTGTAGCTATCTACTAATTACTTTCAACTGTGAACTTATTGATAAGGAAGTCTGTGCTCAGACTAAAAACGCTAATGTTTGAAATAAATGGGCTCGCTCTTACCATTTTGGTAAAAAGCTGGTTCTCATGAGTGAAAGTAGCACTATATAATTATAATAGATATCTACATATGTGTGCGCATGTCATATTTGTTATAGTTTTAGCCTATTGCAAAAGCATGTTTGGCACAGTCTACCAAAGTAGTATAACTAATTTTGTTACTGTACATAGCATGTAGAAAGTTATTATTAAATAGTTACACAATTACCGCACGCATACGTTTTCGTTATCGTTTTCTGTGATGCAGTTTTGAAATGAAACAGTTATTGAAGCGAAAATTGATTGATGCATGATGTTGTAACGATATTCCTTGTGAAATTTTTAGGTTAACAAAAAGAATAAAAACGTTTGGACAGTAAAATTAACAGTGGTAAGGCGCAATAATACGTACGTTTACTCGCCTGTTCATGCCGTTTTCATTCAATAAATTTATATACTTACGTTCTCTCAACTTCTTTTTGAAAAGAGGATCCTTGCGACGTTGTTGGTCAAAGTACACACAATATCCAAGGAACAAAGTTCCAGCTATTCCAACTGCAATACCTAAGGTAGCGCGTGTAATCTCCATGCTTTTAAATTCACTTGCGTTGTTTTATTCACATAAAATATCAACTCGCTTTTGTTAGAGAATTTTGAGATCCGCCATTTATGAAAAAAGGATTAATTAACTGGCAGCACTGTTTTCTTACTTTTTTCGTTCACAGATAAGAAATTTGTACTATTATGTAATCGATTACTGTGCATTATATCAGTTTTATGAAAGTACCAATTTGAAAACAATCCCATTATAAGCCATTGATAAATTATTTCCTATATTATATACAATATACAATCCACACTATCTAAATTATGTGTATTTATCTAAGTACTATACAAACAAAAATAAAGCGTCAAAAAATTCATCCGCATCACTGTCAACTGATAATGCACCCAAGAGACTGGCCGCATTGTCACGTTGTAAATTGATGCAAAGAAGGCGTAATTCAAAAAGAAAATAAAAATTACATAACAAACTAGTGAACAAGAACCTTTATAATTTTTGAGTTGCCTCATGAAAATTTGTCATATGTACACATGACTGAAATTCAGTATTTATAAATACTTTCCCTATTCCAATAGTTAAATTATCTATTTATGCCGAAGGACCCTTGCAAGAAATTCGCGTGTGCCCTCCAGAGATGCCTTCTTGGTGAGTTTTTTCACTATAATTTTATTATTGAACCTCTTCGCCGACAGCCGACAGAAAATCAGTCGCCATCTTTGCTTCGACCTTTCAATCGCCTCCACAGATTTGCGGGCGTTTCATCGCCGTTTTTCAATGTTTTGCTCAAATAAATCGTTACAGTTTTGTTGTAAAGCCACGTAAAAAGTTTCCGATAGATTGTGTAAGTGATAAGTGCGAAAATGAGCTTTTTCGGGTTCGGACAGACTGCGGATATTGAAATCGTATTTGATGATGCTGACAAACGGAAGGTTGCCGAAGTGAAAACGGATGAAGGTAAAAAGGAGAAGTTATTGCTGTATTACGATGGTGAAACCGTCTCGGGTAGAGTGAACGTCACCCTGAGGAAACCCGGATCGAAACTTGAACACCAAGGTATCAAGGTCGAACTTATAGGTCAGATTGAATTATTCTACGACAGAGGCAATCATCATGAATTTATATCATTAGTGAAGGAGTTGGCCCGTCCTGGTGACCTGTTACAGCATACCTCGTATCCATTCGAGTTCGCAAATGTAGAAAAGCCTTACGAAGTTTACACGGGTGCTAATGTCAGGCTCAGGTATTTCTTGAGAGCTACGATCGTCCGCCGCCTCACAGACGTCGTGAAGGAGGTGGACATCGCTGTCCACACGCTGTGCAGCTACCCAGATGTACTAAACTCAATAAAAATGGAAGTAGGCATTGAAGACTGCCTACACATAGAATTTGAGTACAATAAATCCAAATATCATTTGAAAGATGTAATTGTTGGTAAAATCTATTTTCTACTTGTCCGCATTAAAATCAAACATATGGAAATATCAATAATTAAAAGAGAAACAACAGGTTCTGGGCCTAACACATTCACAGAGAATGAGACAGTTGCGAAGTACGAAATAATGGATGGGGCCCCTGTTAGAGGGGAAAGCATTCCTATAAGAGTCTTCTTAGCTGGTTATGACCTCACACCAACAATGAGAGATATAAACAATAAGTTCTCCGTGCGGTACTACCTAAACCTTGTGCTAATGGATACAGAAGACCGGCGCTACTTCAAACAACAAGAAGTCACACTATGGAGAAAGAGTGACAAATCTAGACTACCATTACATAATGCACACATCCCTCAAACATTGTCCCATCCAAGTCATCCAATTCCAAGACAATTGAGTGCTTCTAGTGAAGACAACTCTAACAGGGCAGTATCTCCATCCAATCCTAACCTAATGCAGAGATCAATCTCTCCATCTATGAACGATGGAGAGAAACATAATGGACCTTCTGAAATGGAGCAAGATCAATCTGATGTGATAACGAACAAACTGTCCAACACGCACATTGAAAATACCCAGCTAGATGAAGAAGAAATTGATGATGAACCTGCCCCTCCTGAAGTGGAGAAACAAATGATACCCGAAAAACCACTTGTGGCAGAGAAACCTCAAGTTGCAGAGAAGCCAGTGATCGCTGAGAAGCCTGTTCTAAACCGGCCTGAAAGTGAAGCTAGTCCGAGTCAATAGCCGATATGTACATGCGCGGTCAACTTGACAGGCGCTGAAGATATGAACTGTATGTTTTCATATTTGAAAACTATCATATAAATAAAGGAATATAGTTCTATTAACTTTTCATGTGGTTTCAGCAGACATAGTTTGTGGTCTACAAAGAAAAGTTGGTACAACTGTGTCCTATACAGAAATTGTTGTAGAATTCAGGATTTCTATTATTAAAATGTTGGAGCTGTATAAATCGAAATTATTGACACAGTGAGTACTGTCAAATGGTAAATGGGCTCTAATTGTAAGTGTACATTGTTATCATCGCAAAAAAATTGCTGCTGAAATATCTTCAGTTAACTGTTAATTATATGTAAGTTATTAGAACCTTATTGCAGCAGTGTAAAGAACATTTTAGCACAATATCAATCATTTGGAGTCTCAAAGGCCTTTGTTTTTGCATGTAAGGGCTTATTCTTTTAACTCAAATGGCATGTGCTTTTTTAATTACAATGGAATTATTTTAGTTCAAGAGACATTTTAGATAATGAAATAGAATTTCGAACTAAGGTCAATAAATAAGAAATGATAAACTAACATCACTTTTTATTTGAAATTGTGCAAAAGTTTATCCTGTTAATTGTAACATGTGTATAAAAATGTACCATCATTGAAACAGTACAATGTCTAGGTATTTAATGTCACGGCACTTATCAACTGTTTGTTCAATGTTGAAAAGCAAACTTATCTAAACCTCACATTGAATTGTGTGTAATTTATTTATCTGTAATTTTTGAATAGGTTCAATGTCTGAAGCTAAATAGTGATGGTCCATTTATTCAGTAGGTAATATTAATTAACGAAAAATACAGTTTTTGTAAGAAAAATATATAGATTTATTTTATTTTATGATGACAGCACAGAGGGTAAAAAGTGTAAAATTGTAAGGGCCAATGAACTTGATTAGCATTTAATAACGCCAGGCTTATTCAGCGCTGAGACTCTTTTTACATGGTTTTAGTTTTTGCTATGTATGTAGCCCACATTCTTTTACGTAAATTGAGTGCATTAGTCAAATTACACATAAAATTGATTTAATTCGACACTGATCTAAATGTAGACTGTGAGCAGCTTTTCATTTTATCACACACATTGTCATAAATTTCGCCAAATAGAAGATTGTTTTTATAGAAAATTATCAAAAGTGTGATTATTGATTATACATAGTGTGTATATTAAAATTTAAAAGATATATTTCTAAGATATTTGGGAAGTCAAAAATGTAGGTGTCGGAAAATATTATTCGCGAACACTTTAATTTTATTAAGCATAGAAAAATTGCTTCATAATAATATTCTAGTTAAGTTTTGCGGTATATTTTGAAGATTTTAAAATTGTTTGCTTGTCTGGATCTGCCATTCGTATTACTTTACGAACGTATTTAATTAATTTTACAATAATCCAAGTCTGATTTTAAAAATATGTATTGGTAGCCGATTCTACCAAATTAATTTTATAACAGTATAATCTATCTGCTTTGTAAAATAATAGTACGTATCATATTCATCCATAGTTATGAGTACAGTACTAACTACCTTAAAATGGTCATAGAATGAAAAAGCCGAAATGAATCAATCACGTAGTCCTCCGTAGCTTATGACAAAAATGCTGTCAATAAAAATATTTTTTTTTTATTAAATTCCGCGCACGGACCCATTCTTATTTATCAGGGCTCTATTTTTGTAAAAACTTAGGCTCGTATGTAATGCTTAAACGTTTCAACCAATCAAAAGGCTTTAAACGAGTTTTAAGTTATGCTTGAGTTTTGAGTGACGTGATGTTCTGTAATACGGGCCTCAGTATCGGAAAATTTGGGCGTGATTTCTCTAATCTTTTTGTTGAGGAAAATCGAACTTGTGGTCGTTAAAAGTTATGAATCGAGCTAAATATTGATAAAAGTTTTTTTTTTTTATCAATTACTTATGATTTGATTAATCATTATAGAAACTAACTGATTCTGATTTAAATGCATAAGACCATAAGGTGGATCCGCAGTTGTAGCCCGCGAAATTTTTTTTTCTCAAATTTCATACTCTTTTCATGAAAAAGTCATTAGCTGCAACAAATCAAACTTATGGAGGTATCATATTTTGATCAAGATACCACCTGACACTGACCTGAAATTTGCAAAAAACCTAAGAAAATTTGAATGTCGCGGTCTAGAACTGCGGGTCCACCTGCGACCCTTTGAGTGAAGTGTCTGCTGCGCACTAATAATTCTTTATTTGTAAGCTCACACAAGAGCTCTCTCGCTCTTTAGAAGTGCTATTGTATTATAAAAGTGATTTGTTAAAGCAATTTAAAAGTGTTTGGGCTTTGTTATTTGTACATATCATTGCATTGTTAAACAATGCACGACCATAGATTGTATCTACACCAATTTATTTCAATTGAATCCGTCAAGAGAGCAGTTAGAACCAATTGTAACTATGTCACCATATTAGGAAACTATTACTGTGCAGACATCCATTGATTCAGGCGCGAAGAAAAAAAAAAATTGCAATGAACATGTAATAATTTTGTTAAAGCTTCGATAGTAACAATGTGAATCTAATAAGACAACTGTCTGTAAAAAGTATACTAAAATATGTATTGCGTATATAATTAGTTTAAGTTTAAAAAGTTTTACAGCCGATGGTCGCGCATATTGAAATGCCTTTTATCAAATGCATGCAAGAACAGATCCAACCCATTTGTTATAGGCTCTTTTGTGCTGTCCACGGATAATGTATGTAGATTTTATCCATTATTTTTATGTAAATTAAGTAAAGTTACAAGTTATTGAAAATATTGTGTTATATTATAATTATTTGGTTTTAGTATCACGCTGTATAATAAAGATATCTTGTTTCTATTGAGATTAAGGCGGCATGTCGATTGTAACATTATTGTTAATAAAATATATATGTATAAATTGCTGAAAACGTTTTTTATTGTGTTAAATTACGTAAGAGTGTGTCTAATTACAGTTGTTAGTGCGATAGGTCTAATTACTACGGTACAAACCTTCTAGAACAAAGTAACATGTTACGCATAACATATAGACTACTCATTATAAGTACATACTCGGGATAAAAATGTTTTTTATATGTGGGTAGGTATTTGTAAACCCAATTTTAACTCACTTGACTTACTGTCTCGTTGGTGCAAGAGTGGTCGCATTGTCGCAAGCGCTATTGTTGAGCATTAGGTACAGGGTCCGATTCCTGGGCCGGGCAAAGTTTTATTTGGTTATCCCATCTGAAATTTCTCAGTTGCAGCCTGGAGTTGGATTTGTGATGGCAATAGGCTCGCCCTCTGTTACATTACATGGGATTTAAAAATAACTGGTGGAATGTGGGTGATATGCCTAACCCTTCGAAGAATACAGGCGTGATGTTATGTGTAAAAAATCAAACCAAAGTGATAAAAATAACCTTTGAGTTGATGTTAGGGGTCTTCCCCATTTGTAACAATCGAAGGAAAAAAGAATTATAATATTTCAGAATACACAGAACAGATAATTATATCTGTTCACTGTCAGAATAGACTTCTAAAATTCATAAGAATGAAAGAATCGAACTATATATGTCGCAGGTATATTGTCAAAGCCGTGATATTACAATTTCACTAGTGATATTATAATTAAACGGTAGATTGTCAATCGACTTCATTTCTTACAATTTAACGGCCTTTTTTTAGTGACATTGTAATTTCACGGGGACACTATAGTGGTATTATAATAAATCTAGGTATATCATGAATGAAGTTGGCAGTGGGAAACGTCGAGCGTTCTGATTGGTCAATTCTTTTTCATTCGCCATTTGCAAAACAATAATAGTAAACACTGGAGCGTTTGTACAATTTTCTGTCTGAAATTATTGTTTAAATTGTGTTTTGTTAATTTCTGTTAAATATTTTCAAAATGTGTGACAGTGAACATTTGGAAGTGATTGAAACTTCAGATTCATTAATACCAATGGGAAAACAGTGTGAGATTGTGGCACGAGAAGATTTTTACATAGAGCTAAGAAAGTATTACAGTGAGCAATCTGATAAAACAAAAAACCGGAATGGAGTATGAGCAGGATTTCGCAGGTAATAAATTCAATAGAACAATACAAATCAAGAAAAACACAAAAGCTTAAGACCACTAACCAGCAATACCACTATGCATCGAAATATGATGTTTTGGACGTGGGAAAGGAAAAAATATTAATTATGAAGCGTAAAACTGTTTCTTCTCCAGTGATAGAAGTTATTCCCAGTGAAAAATATTATGACATTTTAATGGAAGTACATCTAGCTACAGGCCACGGTGGGCGCAATAAAATAATATATGCTCTGAAAGAGAAGAAAATAGTACCGCAGTTTGCAATAAAACTATTCGTGAATTTATGCAAAACTTGCATGACAAAGAGAAGTTTCCCGAAACCAGGTATTATGGTCCGACCTTTAGTGACAAATGATTTTAACAGGAGGGGGCAAATGGATCTCATAGACCTTCAGTCTTCCCCTGATGCTGATTTCAAATGGTTGTTAATTTACCAGGACCATTTGACCAAGTTCTGTTTCTTACGACCTCTAAAATCCAAACGTGCATCACAGATAGCTTTGGAGCTCTTGAAAATATTTGTAGAAATTGGATGTCCGCATATTTTACAAAGTGATAATGGGCGTGAGTTCACTGCAAATGTGATTAAAGAAATAATGAGCTTATGGCCTAACTGCAAAATTCTTAATGGGAGGCCACGCCATCCACAAAGCCAGGGCAACGTCGAACGCTGCAACCAGGACGTCGAAAACATGTTGAGAGCATGGATGAAAGATAATAACTCAAAAAACTGGATAGTTGGCTGTTATTTTGTGCAATTCCAGAAAAATACGTCATTGCATCGTATAATTGGTAGAACACTTACAAAGCATTGTTTGGTCATGAACCTACAATAGGGTTGGCTTTCACTCATTTGCCAAACAATGTAATCAGAAGGCTAGAAAACGAAGAAGATTTAGAAATAGCTTTGGGACAGAAAGACGGCATTACAGGAAATGACAATGGTAAGATTTTATCATTTTTATGTATTTTGGTTTGTTCTACTTCCACTCAGCAAGAAACCAAAGAATTTTGAATATTATGTTATAGATGTGGAGAGACACAGTGACGCAACTTCAGAAAACAACAAAATATCTTGCGAACAAGAAGATTTACAAGCCGAAACCATCGGACAAGTGGAAGAGCACTTAGAGATTCATGAAAACAATAAAAACTATGGTAAGAAATTAACTATATTCTTACCATAGTTTTTATTGTTTTCGCGCTAATTTTCTTTTTATTGCGGATACATCTATTTTTTATAGGTGTGGATAAAGAGAATATAGCGACTGAAATTGAAATACATGCTGAAACTCAAAACCAAGTTGAAAATACTGATACTATAACCATAATTTCTCAAGACATAACAACTACTCCGTCTTTGAGTGTTATTGAACTTCAAGAGCCGCTTATGGTTTTTAGTGACAGAAATGATCATCAAATTCAAAATCCTGTAACGAAAAACTTTAATTTGAATAGCCACAATTCTAATTCCATCATTGTTTTGGAAGATATAACGCTTGTTTCATCTCCCAATATAACCCTTCCCGTGTGAAGGTTGAAGGGATAATTGAAAAATTCAAATTGATATGCCATATTTGTAACAGAGAAACTACTGGGGCTCACACATGTCATAAATGTAAAAGAAATGTACATACTATTTGTGGTATTTCGAATGGAGATGAAGGTTATGGGTCTCAGATATTGTGTAATTTATGTGAGCAAGAGCAGTCAATTATTGAGCAAAGAACAAAATCTTATGATAATTTGAAAAGGCCAGCAGAAAAAATGATGGAGAATTCGTCCAAAAAATTTAAAGAAATCGATATTAATGCTACTGTATTAGTCGAGGTTCCGAAAGTTGATAGGGGGCCGTTAGACAGTAAAAATCTTGTAGCAAAAGTCATAGACAAACGAAATGGACTTTATCGTGTGGGTACTTCAGCTGGCGTTATTAAAGACTGGCTGCCAAGAAATGCTATACAGTCCTCCCCAGGAGCGAAGTTAAATGATGATATCCCTGATAAAATCTTACCATTAAGAAGTATATTATCTGGTACTTCACAATTCGGTGGACAGGGATTTAAGATGTGTAACTGCAGTCGATCTAAAGTTCAATGTACAACCAACAGATGCGCATGTAAAAAAAAAAATGTCTTATGCAACTCTAAATGCCACAAAGCTGCAGATTGCAAAAATAAGTAAGCCAAGCGCGCCGACGGGGTAAGCGCACCTACCATAAAAATATCGAAAACATGTTAACTTCGTACAATAAAGTTTGTGATTTTGTTAAACGTGTCTATTTATTTATAACTCTATGATTGCAAAATTGACATTGGAAACGGACCAATCAGAGACGGCATAATAATCTTACGACCAGTGAAATTGTCAAAATATCATTGCCTTACAATATCACTATAGTGTCCCCGTGAAATTACAATGTCACTAAAAAAAGGCCGTTAAATTGTAAGAAATGAATTCGACTGACAATCTACCGTTTAATTATAATATCACTAGTGAAATTGTAATATCACGGCTTTGACAATATACCTGCGACATATACATTACAGAAATTACGATACTGAAGTAGTTAATTACGAAAATAAAATATGCAACTAAATTAACTTCATAGAATGTGTATATTAGCGGTGTTATCGGATCGAGCTGTTATTTATAGCCTATAATATAAAACATACCAAGAGCCGATTACCTAATAAAGCGTTGATCCTAATGGTTAGTTTACATTAAAAATTACTTTATATTGAACGTCTTTTTTGTTAGCTTATTGAGAAACCACCGTAGGTACCTACCAACATTATCATAAATAGGTAGTTGACATTATTTCCCCGAAGTAACTTTACAAAGTAGGTAAATATCTATCCGCATCCAATTTTTCTAATCAGCTTGATTCACAGCTTGGTACACCGTGGTCGCCCCCTTTTTGATAAGGCGTGATAATACACCATTCTAGGTTTAACAGACTTTCCGACAGATATCAACAAAATACGATCGCCGTTTGTTATTCGGCCGTAGATTCGCCCGCTGCGCTGTACAGACCAAGTCAAAAAGCGTATTTTCAGGGTCTGTACACGGGTGGTCTATGGGTTAGTTATCCAAAAAAATCCCTAGACAATAACATTCTCAGGATGATGTTGGGACTTCCTCGTTTCTGCAGTGCCTCCGAGGTGTTCGCGCAGGCTCATACTGACGATTTCCATGCCGTCATTCGGAAAAAACAAGACTTTTTTTCCGACTGACGCGGCTCACTTATGAAAACCGTACAGATAGTGCAATCCACGACGACGCGCCCCACTCCGCGATTACTGTACTGGAAGCTGTTAGTACCGAGTGGGGCGCGTCGTCGTGGATTGCACTATCTATAGATAAAGATGTTCGTGCACCTGTGCTCAGGCATTTCGTTCGTATGGTGATTTCTAGGGAGGGGGATCTCCCTATTGGTTATCTTGACGGGGCGGGGTGTCTCAGCACAGGGGTATTTTTTTTTTGTGTTTACAATTAGATGGATATTATTGTGATTAGTGCTATCCTTTGTAATTGTATTTAAGTACTTACTATCAATAGTTTCTATTTTTTTTTTTTATATAAGTATATCTCTTGGATCTAGTTGCCCCAAAATAAATATATTTGAATTTGTTATGCAGATAATGCCTACTTTCTGATCGTGGAGGCTTGAGTCGCCAAAATGGTTGCTTGTCACCCAGGGGCCTTATTATGAAATATTAATGCCATCATTATTCCACCTACGAAAAAAGGATGGTGCTAGCGGCCTTGTATAGCTCCGTCTCTCACTAACACTAGCGAATAATGGTGGCATTATTATGTCATAATACGGCCCCAGTACCCTAATAAAATTCCGTAATACACGATCAATCGGAATCTGAATCGTTTTGAAACAAATTGCTAATCTATTGCTTCATAACTTGGAAAAATAAATTTGCTCAACAACGTAAATAACGCAATGAATGTGTTGAACTTTCAAAATGAAACGGATTAGTCGTAATCGTGCGTAATTAGGTAGCAGGAAACAACATAAAATATATTTTTACTCTGAAGTAGAAATAATTCATATCATAAAAATAATCTGGGTTCCCATGGCCCCTAAAAACACAAAGCCATTTCTTACAATTCGACTATCGATTGACATATTTATGATAGGTCAATTCAACAATAGGGCCCTATAAACTCGTGTACGATAGCAGTCACGTCCGTCCAAATTATTTGAACCCTCTGTGTCAACTTGGATGAACACGTGAACGATCAAGTTATATCGACTATTCAATCCTAACGTATGATAATAATGATCTAGTTTGCAGGGCGGCCATTACAGACCACACGACGAAATATCAGTTCGGGCAAAGTGTTAATGGAATTTTTCAGTAGCAGCTCGGAGTTCGATTTGTGCCCGGTTGGATGGCAATAGGTTCACCCCCTTTTACATGTCTCGCAAAATGTGGGTCTTATAGGTACACCTCAGCCCAACCCTTCGGGGAAACAAGATGCGATGATAAGTATTCTTTATCATCATTGAATCATGCAAATATCAAATTACACTAATTACTGATAAGTAAATGTTATTACTCTTTATGAGAATTTCTAGATGACAATACATTAAAGCGAATCCATTGAATTAATAATTTGTAATTTGACATAAATATTTAACTATTTCAATAATTTAATCATAATGTATTGCATGACAAATAAATGTATTATATTTTAACTGCATATTTACTTGTGTCATGAATGTTGTATGCCTTAATGGCGGGACATAGCAGACTTACCTGTATTTAGCACAACATCTTATGAACCTATGATCCACAATAAAATTATTTGAATTTGAATCAAGATAATGTTGATCAGATATCGCGAATACTGCGAATAGGTGTGAGTAGGTCGCTGTTGCATCACGATGACGCATCTGATGTCAATGACGGAGGTGAGGTTCTAATTGAAATAATTCTCGCGTCACCGTTTCATGCAACAGATCCAGGCATCAATGGGTTGCAATTTCAAATTGTAACATGGGGCTACCAAACACTTTTATTAGGTATTATATAAGCCTGTGATGTACCACTGCAGAGCAAAGGCCGGCCTACTCTCCACTTCTCTCTATTTAAAGCTGCTATGTTGAGGGAGTCCAGCTCACAACTTTACAGCAGCTCAATACGAGGGCGACACTGAAAGTTTTTAGAACTGGCCACTTGTAAAATATATAATAAAAAAGAAGTTCAAATTTTGAAAATGGATGATGATGAAATAAATTCATTTGTCATTTGTTTACAATTTGGCGACAAATTTAAAAATGTCTGTGTCACGTCAGCATGAATTTAACGCGATAAAATTTTCGTACAATGATTTTTTATGACCTTCGATTTCATTTAAGTTAACAAGAAAGTTATGATAGACTTCGTTTGGCCTTTCACGATGAAGCCCCATCTCGTGCCACTTTTAAACACATTAAACATTTACAACTGGTTTAATGAGTTTTAACGTGGTCGCACTATCTCATTGATGATCTGCGTGAAGGACGGCCTTCTACGGCGACGACTGAAGATGACATCAGTAACATAACATGGAGGTAACATCAGTGTTATGCGGCGTATGATAGAGACTGACAAAAGAGTGACTTATCAGCAGATTCGGACAAGCTTAGGCATCGGTATGAGTAAAATGCACAACATCCTCCACGAACATTTAGCGGTCAGGAAGATTTGTGCCCGGTGATACCATAATTTGACAGAGGCCCAATAACTCCGTCGTGGTGATTGGTGTCGTGAAATGGTTCAAAGATTTAACGGAGGTGACTCAAATGCTGTGTTCGACATACTTACGGGTGACGAAAGCTGGATTTATTGTTATGATCCTGGAACTAAGAGACAGTCTGCTGTCTGGGTGTTTCCTTCCGAGGAGTTGCCAACTAAAGTGAAGAGAAGGTCGAAGCGTGGGAAAAAAGATGGTCGCCTCGTTCTTCGGAAGGACCGGTCATTACGCAACAATTGTTTTAGTTAGAGGATCGAAAAACAGTTACTGCAGAGTGGTACACTAACCATTGTTTGCCACTTGTCTTGGAAAAATGACCTCGCAGTCGGATCCTCCTTCACCACAACAACGACTCGTCGCACACCGCCAAGCAAACAATCGACTACTTGGCGAACTCAGACGTGGAATTACTGGGTCACCCGCCCTATAGCCTCGACCTCGCACCTTGCGACAAAAACTTCGAGGAAAACGTTTTATGGACGCCGAGGAAGCAGTGGCTGCGTTTCAAAATGCCGTCGAAGAGACCCCTAAGTACGAGTGGGCAAAGTGCTTTTCTCAGTGGTTCCATCGGATGCAGCAATGTGTTGATGTAAATGGATACTATTTTGAAAAGATATAATAAAACGAATAACTTGCTAGTTTTTTCAGTTTTTGATTTTCTAAGAACTTTCAGTGTCACCCTTGTATTAGAACAAAATTAAAGTGTCAAGGCGCAATCATTAACTGTTACCTTGCGGCCTTGACCTGTTCTACGCATCACCTGTCCGGCAAACGAATATAGTACTTAGTTGGGCCCCGTAACGACGAATAATTATTATGGATCGTATGTGACATAATATTTTTCGTGCTAGGGATAGGTACAATAATATATTATCGCCCATACCCCCTCGGCCTCGACTTAACCGCGAGAACGTTAATAGTAGATCGATCTATCGTCACGATAGCCATCTAACTAACCCCATACCTTCAGCCCAGTCTTGGAGGCAAATGTTTGCAATAAACGCACGAACTGGCCCGTTAATGCAATACCTCCGATAAAGATGTAGGATAAGCAGACATTTCTAGTGCGACCGTGACCCGTCTTCTGTCCGTCGGGGACATTCTAAGCAAGACTGGAGAGCTTATACACAGTTTATCTGTTGATTGATACAGAAATGAAAGCCAAAGTTTATTAATGAGAGATAGAAAGAAAATATTTTATTTAGGACACGCACAGGAAATACAAATAATAATGATAAAAAATATACAGGGTGTTAAAGTAATTGCGTGCCATAGCTTAGGCGTAGGTTCAGTATCGATAAAGGAAGCCAGAAAAAAGAGAAAAAAAAACAACCTATATTAGCACCTAATAACTACTAAACTAGAATTAAAATTATTTTATTTGTTTAAATGCTTTAATTACTTACCTACTATCGAACGCGTTGTCATTTTGTCCTTCACTTCTTCTAAACGATTGCTATTTTGAGTTAGTAGGTACTAAATTAGGTTGATTTTTTTTCAGGCTTCCTTTATCGATACTGAACCTACCCCTAAGTGAAGCGAGCTCGAATTTTTTTACACTCGCATTGTAAAAAAAATATTTAGTAACAGAAATTACTTTGTTGACCTACGTATGTTATATATACGATACCACTCAAAAATGTGGAAGATATCACAAATATGTGTGATAGCGAAGCCGGGAAAACCACCAACCGAACCAAGTTCATACAGACCCATAAGGGTCCTACCCATCGAAGGTTTAAAAAAAAAATCTACGGAGAAAACCAGTCCTTGACGAGAAATTTATAATACGAGACCATCAATTTGGATTCCGTGATAAGCACGCAACTGTAGAACAAGTACATAGAGTGGTCCACAAAATCACAGTCGTTGGAAAATAAAGAATACTGTTCTGCGGTGTTGCTGGATATCCAACAGGTATTCGACAGGGTCTGCTTTGCACAGGGACTTTTGAATAAAATCAAATCATCTTTTCTACTATACTCATTTTAAAATCTTACCTAGACCAAAGAAAATTTCAAGTAAAGTATGACGCAGAACTGAAATCTTTATGAAATGAAGACCTCAGTCCCACAAGGCTCTGTGCTCGGGCCCGATACTCTACTCGATCACTGCAGACTTGCCTAATACTGTTGACGTGGTAGCGGCGACCTACGCAGACAACACTGCATGCCTAGCGAGTGACAAGAATCCAATGCAGGCATCCCAAAAAACGCAAGTTCAGCTGAATGAAATTGATCTTTGGCTGAAAAAGTGGAGAATACAACCTAGTATGACCAAGTCAGTTCAAGTGACTTTCGCTCTTTGGAAGAGCGATTGTGCCCCGTTGTATATGGAAAGTAAACCACTGACAAACAGTAATACAGTAAAATACCTTGGGCTACATCTAGACAGACGGCTTACCTAGGTCAACCACATTAAGGCCAAGAAAAAGGCAGCAATCATAGAAATTAACTTTATCCTGATAAATTTAATTTCTATGGTAGACAATCAAAATTAACTCTGAGTAACAAAATACTTGTTTAAAAAGTTATACTAAAACTAATTTGTACTTACGGAACTCTGGGGATCGGCTAGCAATTCCAATATCAAAATTTTACAAAGGTTCCAAAATGTAGCCCTAATAACAATCTAGAAATACAGAAATACTCGAGCAGTGACATGAAAAATGCAAAACCTACAAACAGAGACTGAGCAAGCACAGTAATGTCTTAGCCAAGAACCCCCTAAACAGACAAGCGATGGCAAATCCTGAACTTGGACCAGAGACAATAAAAATTTAAAGTTAATTTAGTATTGAACCACATAATGCGAATGTTCAATGGAACATCACAAAAACCATCTCACACCAAGACCCCATCTGATTATGGCTAGAAAGCCGATTGCAGATAAAAGGAGAAAACAAAAACTTTGTTGACCTATACAGAATAGTTTCAAAATGTAGCATGCAAGAGCGAGCGAAGTGAGCTCAACAATATTAACACTCCACCCCGGATAGGTCAGTTTTTCTTTTGACCATTCATACATAAATAGGAATTACATTGTCGATGTCTGCAGAGAATTCTAAGAAAAAAGAGTATGTTGAGGTTGCGAGAGCGAGCGAAGCGATCTTGACATTTTTCACCCTACGTTTATATTTGGCCTAGGATGCCCCTAACTACAAACTGCCTTTTTACTGATCATGTTTTGGTCTTGTTCAAAGTGGTCGCGAGCGGTGCTTCCCCCGCCCCCTTAAGACCCTGCTCCCTTGTGCGCTGCACACCCTGCACCATGGGTACAGCCGCCTCTGAGGGTAAGACCAATAAGAAACAATGAATGCACTGTGTGAAAGGTGATATAGCTAGAAAGAGGGTGATTACCGAGATGACGACTACTTAACAAAGAAGTATGGAAGAAATAGACATGTTGCGCCAACCTCAAATAAATAAGGATACGAGCAAGATAATCAAGATGGCGAGAGAAAAGGATCAACTGCTTTTTGGACCACCACATTCTTAGTAAATAATATCGCAGTTTAGTGCTTGTTTTTGCTACTACGAGAAGGTACTTGCTGTAACTTCAGAACCAACTTTGTCTTTAACCACAACTTTGGATCCAAAAAATATCAAACTCAAACTCAAATAATTTATTTCAAATAAACCAATTACAGGTACTTTTGAATTGTCTAGGGGTCGGTCAGTCAGAAAGATGAAGCTAGTTGCCCATTCCAAAGCGTAGTAGGTTCCTATTGAGAAGAACAGGCAAGAAACTCCATGGACTTGGACACTCTTTTAAATCAGAATATTGTTACAAAATATTGGTTACGTTACAATTATACATGTGAGAACTATGTAGAAAGACGTGCACGTTAAAAGCGTCCGTAATAAAAATATAAAAACAAAAATAATTCAAAAAATTTAATAAATTAAAATAAGCCATGGCAGCTAAGAGATAACCTTTTTTTCTGTGTAGGTTATTTATTATCTACCTACGCAGTTCATTATTTAGGTACCGTAAAATGGCCCTACTTTGCGCCTACGGAGATTACTTTGCGCCAAATCGGACAGAAGTTAAAAGCAACATCTAAAAAAACCATAACGTTATTTTTTGTTTTATTTTTTTCTGAACGCATCCCAAATGTCAAAAGTCACTATTGCGATAAGTGACAGTCCGCCATTGCATCTATGGTGTTTGTTATAACTGTCTAATCACGCGCCTACAATTTTGCAAAAAAATATTGTTGCTTAAATCCTGTGCTATCATTGGAATCATTGACACTAAAGAGGTAAGCTAAGCATGATATTATTAGTAAACTATCTTACTAATCGATATAAAGTTGATTTTAGGTCTATAAAAAGCGAATGAATTTTAGATTTTTTTTTTTTCATGACAGACATGATTTGCTTCAAAAAGGGGTTACTTTGCGCTGGCGCAATGTAACCCCCTTCTGGTGCTACTGTTTAAAGAATTACCGTTTATTTTTATTTTCACAGGGTAACGCAATATGCCGAGGACATACAAACGTAAGCTTGGTTCTAGACGATACTCGGACTATACTACCGAACAGCTTGAACTATGTTTACAAGCTATAAAGTCAGGACAAATGTCTCAGAGACGAGCAAGTGAACACTATAATATTCCCCGTCGAACTTTGGTATATAAGCTTAAAAAGGTTCATATGGGTATGCCAGGGCCGCCACCCACATTCACAAATGAAGAAGAGGTTGCTATCGCTACGCACATAGAGACAATGAGTATATATGGGTTCCCATTGACAGAGTATGATCTGAAAATTACTATTAAAACTTACCTAGACAAATGTGGGCGCACTATAAAAAAGTTCAAAAATAACTTACCTGGAAGGGAGTGGGTAAAACAATTTTTAAAAAGGCATCAGCACCTTACCGTGCGTTTAGCGACAAATATAAAAAGGAGCCGGGCAGCATTAAGCAAAGATATTTTAGAAGAATATATTACAAATTTAAAGCCTGTGCTTGAAAATGTGCCCCCTTCACATATATTCAATTATGACGAGACAAATCTCACAGACGACCCCGGACAACAAAAAGTTATTGTTCGTCGTGGCTGCAAGTACCCTGAAAAAATTTGCAACTCCTCTAAGGCTAGCACATCAATTATGTTTTGTGGGAGCGCAGCCGGGGAATTGATGCCGCCTTATGTGGTGTACAAATCTATAAAATTATGGAATACTTGGACTGAGAATGGCCCAAAGGGTTGCCATTACAGCAATTCACCATCTGGGTGGTTTGATACTCAAATATTCTCGGACTGGCTTGAAACCCTCATGATACCAAAACTGAAAAAAATGGAGGGCAAAAAAGTGTTGATTGGGGATAATTTAGCCTCCCATTTATCCATACATGTTTTGAAACTCTGTCGGGAGAATAACATAGCGTTTGTCTGTTTACCACCAAATAGTAGCCATATCACTCAACCATTAGATGTTGCTTTTTTCCGCCCGCTTAAGATAGAGTGGAGAAAAATTCTCACAGACTGGAAAGCTTCTGCAGAAGGTTCTAAAAATGCTACAGTACCAAAGCAAACTTTCCCGACACTATTAAAAACATTACTGGAAAATATAGAACCAAATATTGGGGAAAATTTAAAGAGCGGATTTCGAAAATGTGGTATTGCACCCTGCGATGTATCAGAGTTGCTGAAGAGAATACCAGGAGAAGGCGAAAGCGTAAACAATGAAGCCATGTCTTCTTCTTTCATTGATATTTTAGAAAAGAAACGGAAGTCAATAACAGATTTGGCACCAAAAGGAAGAAAAAAGAAATTTGAAATACCGGCTGGGAAAAGTATCTGTCACGAATTAAATTTGGACTCGGACGAAGAAACTCCGACAACTTCCAGAATTGTTAATGATCGTGATTCTGATCACTATTCAGTACAGGATGAATCTGATGATAATGGTGGCTTTTTAGAACCAGATAGTGCCGAAGAATCTATAGCTGAACCAGAGAGATTGTCATGTTTCAAGACATTGCAACGTGAAAAAAATGCCTTTGTCGTCGTAAAATATGACAATGGACTATATCCTGGTATGATAATAGATTTTGATGATAAAGGTGCAACAGTGGACGCAATGTGTAGATCCTTGAAATCGTGGAAATGGCCACAAACGAAGGATGTGAATTTTTACGAATGGGACGATATTCTTGGGAGTATCGAGCCTCCCAAGAAAATATCGAAACGTGGATTTTTCAGTGTCAAAGAACTCGATGACTTCTACTAAGCCAGTGGCACAAAGATTTGCGCGTCTGTCTTTGCTCCGCTGATGTTTTACGAACAATTTGTGACTAGTTTTGTATGTGGTGCAAAATAACCCCACAAAAGGGATTACTTTGCGCCAAAAAAAAAAAAAAAAATTGTACCTGATTATGTGCCATTCTTTGTAATTAATGATTAAAATATGTTAATTAACATGTATTCTTTCATTTACCAAGGTTTTATTTCCCAGATGTCAGTAGTTTTTTTTTTATTAGCAAATCAAATGACATACATTACAATTTGGCGCAAAGTAGGGCCACTTTACGGTACCTATATCTTTACTAATAAATTAACCGACTTCTAAAACTGAAGAATTTGTTTTTTGTTTGTTTGAAAGCGCTAATCTCTGGAACTACCAATCGGATTTGAAAACATATTTTTGCATTTGACCTTCCTTAAGAATTAGGCTATAATTCTTGAAGAAGGTTATACGCAACATCACGCTACAACTTTTATTAAGAGCCGAACAAAAAGAAAAAAGGTTAGAAAGAACGTTAAGTGACAACAAAGTAACGCGAGCAACTTGGAAGTAGCGCTCACTGCCTAGCTGCGAGCAACTTGAAACCACTTTCAAGTTACTCGCCGGCTCGCGCGCGGTTTGTTACGGTTCTACTAACTTAACCCAGTTCTCTGGAACTACCCGTCGGATATGTTTTTTTTTTTTGCATTTTATAGCCTAATTCTTGAGGAAGGTTATAGGTAACATAATACAACCCTTAGGAGTCGAGCAAAATGAAATAAGTCAGAAAGAACGCTAAGCGAAAACAAAGTAATAGCGTATGCGGGCGATGCGATATGACGCGACGGGGTGGGACGGGGGAACAAGAATTTCACGCGGCCGAAGTCGGGGCAGAACCTAGTTCCCAAATAAAGCCCTCGTTTTTGCCCCACAGAGAAAATAGAAGAATTGTCGGAAGATAAAAGTATCTTCCAACAATTCTTCTATTTTCTCTGTAGGTTATAATATTACCTACCTACTGCAACACAGTGCATTATTAAAGATATGCTTCTACCATGCGAGGAGGTACCAGTTAGGTTAGGTAGTTGGTCGTGTGAATAAACTCCTCAGTACCTACAGCAAGCGGATTGCTGACCGCTGAGTCAATCCCTCGCTTATGACGTACGCCGTACGGACTACGACGGTACCTACAATGTTTGCATTGACGTAAATTAGTTCTTTTACTCGACTTGGCAACGACAACAGCAGTCTTGATTGATGTGTACAAGTTTTTACAGTCGTCTACAAAAACGCTATTCCGTAACCAGTCCTTGAATATTTTCAGAATCGATTTGAACTGTCGTCCATAAACATCTGCCTAGCGTTTTCCCAACCATGTTGGGGTCGCCTTCCAGTCTAACCGGATGCGGGTGATTATCAGTATTTTACATGGGGCGACTGCCTATCTGACCTCCACATCCTAGTTACTGGTAATTCTGGTGGTTGTTGGTAAGACTGGTTGTCAGACTTTCGGTCTTCTGACGACCCGTAACGACTGTTAAAGATTCACGAAATCACGAATGATAGCCGGGACCAACTGATGAACGTGCTTTCCGGGGCACGGAGGGGTCTGGTATGAGATACCTAATTAAACAAAAATGTTATGTTTTATATGTACCTATATGTTTCATCGCTTGTGATGAAATTAACACTGGGCATCAGCTACATATCTAATTACGCAACACATTTTCGTAAACGATTACGACAAATTTGTTTCATTTTGAAAGTTCAACAACATTCATTGCGTTAATTACTTTGTTGGGCAGATTTATTTTTCGAACATACGAAGCAATAGATTAGCAACTTGTTTCAAAACGATTCAAAAATTCCGATTGAACGTGTATTACGTAATTAGAGTACAGGTAGAATTTAAAATACCACGATCTACCTATATCATTGATATATAAAAACCTATACCTACCTAAATATATACTTAATTGAACATTGAGATTGCCTAGTAGTCAAATTCAAATATGTTAGTAAAAGGAAACTCACCATGATCTTTTCCAATAAACGCAAACTATTAATCGAACCTTAGCTGACGATACGAAACAACCACTCCGTTTGAAACAAGATTATATATTTAACTAAACCTTTTTTTACAGTCCGTTCAACCGATTTTGACTTAGGTATATTGCGTTGATAGCATGACAAATGGCAGCTGCAATATACAGCTGGTATTATATCCACTTTTTTGCTTTGCCATCCCGATTCTGACTTCTATACCAACCATAGGCATAACTACAGTATAGAAGTCAGAATCGGTTGAACGGACTGTAAAAAAGGTTTGTTTAAATATGTCTAATCTTATTTCAAATGGAGTATAGTGGTTCATAACTTCATACGGATGCGACCACCGACGACATGGGTCTTTGTTTGCGGTCATCTAATAGGTAGGTATTGCATTTCCAAGACAATAACCACACAAGCCACAGCTTCATTTCCGGCTCAGATCATAAAACTATGCATATCTACCTACTAGCTGTCGCATTTCGCCCGCGACTTCATCTGCGATCCAGAATGAAAAGTAGCCTATGTCCTACTCCAGATCGAAGGCTACCTAGCTGTCTATCAAATTTTATAACGATCGGGTCATTGGTTTAGACATGAAAAGGTAACAGACAGCCAGAGTTAGCTTTACATTTTTAAGTATGGATTAGTAGGTAATGATGTTCTACATTATTTCAATAAAACATGTAAACAGCTGACTATCGCGTCCTATAACTACCTACATTTCGTTACGCATCCGAACACGTGAGGTGCCGTCAATGAGCGTGCGAAGTGGGGGGCGGAGTATTTACTTCCGAACTAATGGGCATGACTATGTATGTAAGTGTAGTATGTTCTAGAACGGTGGGCGGAACGATTATATAAGTTTTTTTATTTATTATTATTGGGTATTTAAGATAATTGGCTGGTACGCTCTTGTTAGTTTATCTGTTCTGGTATTTTAATTGTTTATGATCACCCAATATGCTTATCATCACTCTTCAGCAGGATGAAGAAGAAGTCTAATTCGTAACCGTTAGAACTGGCTTAAAGCCAGGACAGATGCAGCCCTGCAGAATTTGCTAGAATTAGCATTTACATAACATATACCCACGCTAGTAATCCTCGAAGGGTTAGCCAGAAGTGTATCTATCTATGGTACACCCACATTTCGCCAGTTATGTTTAAGTCCCATTAAATAGGGGCAGACTCCGGATTGCTACTGAAAAATTACTCATGGAAAAACCCAAGAACGTTTTGCCCGACCTAAGCTAAACCATTTTGAAATGATTCGATAACTGCTAAAAAATTTCAATACCTACCCCACAAATCTTTCAAGTCTTCGTTTGATATTCCGAAACTTATTTTCAGTGATTTGCAAACATGAAACCTTTCGTCTGTAAATCATTGGTGAATACAAATGTGGGAAAGATAAGGTATTGCGGCATGCTATCTTCGCATCCGGAATATTTCGCATTTTTTGTATAAATATATTTTTTCTATCTTAATACTGGGAGTCCACTTCGTGCAAAGATTGAAATGAAATCTGCTTCATATCTAATTATCTAAGTCCTCAAACTTGTCGCTGCAACCGCAATATGACTATGAAAAAAATAAATTAAGGGCACTCAATAGTGGGGCACAAACTTCGGCTTAGGGTTCGTTTAGAATCACCTGCCCTGACCATGGATACCTGTTTATGCTGTGAGGGTCCCTAGTCCCCCAAATGTCTGGAATCAAACTTTATAACCCTACCAGACATGTTGCACAAATCAGTTATCAACCTGGAATTTTAATGTCCGTTGTTCACTGCCATCTGTTTTACTTATGGTCTGTAAATGTAAACATTTGGCATGTGCCGATATACTTTGTTGGAGTTTGGTGTCCAGCAGGGCCAAGCAAGATAACTCCAAAACTAGCTTCTACCAAACCTAATTCAATTTCTTACCAAATATCCGACATTACTTAATATATTATGGCAAGTGAATAAGTGACAGATGTACCTATCACTAGTCCAAGAAAATTAGCAGTCTGCATTATCCTCTCGAAGAAAAAAAGGTCCATACAATGACCGACGACCATATACATAAGGTCGCGGGAATCCTCTGGATGCAGGAAGCGCAGCAACGGTATTTGTAGCGATGCTGAGAGGAGGCCTATGTTCATATTGGTAGTACGAGTAGGTAGTGCTGTGGTATTTGGACATATTTCGGCTGATATGATGATAGGCGTGCGTTGTGACGTCTGCATTTATACCTAATAATAATTATTATTTCTCTAAATTTAAAATTGATGGTGTGGAACCCGTATTATGTACAGACACTGTTCCAGTAGCGCAATAGTGGACAATCAACCCTAATTATAATAGTGTCTATGATACTGCTGTGCTATCCTGCACGCGACGCATCAGAGTGGCTCTGGCGCAAAATGTACCTAAACCAGTTCTTACCACTGCAAACATTCATGATGCGCTACAGAAACGAGTCAGTCCTAGCAGCATTCTAAAACCATTATTATTTATTGCCATTATTAAAATTAACTTTATTTCCATTTTTAATGTTCCGCAGAAAACGACTTTCAAGAGGTCCGTTGTAGCAAAGTGTTCGAGGCCATGCGCCATTGCTGCGTGAAGTTCAAGCCACTGAATAACTCTCTGGTTTGTGAAGGATACGACCTGGAGCCGCGACAGTACGCGCGCGTCACTGACAGGCCGGCTAATTAAGGTAATCGCCAATAATGAGCAAAAAAAAAAAACTATTTTTTCTATTTCTACCTACAACAAGGCATGTGCTCAATGGGATTTCCCATCGGCAAAAATTACGAACTTATTTCCCCTTTAGAGGATTCATTTTCAAAAATCCTTTCTTAGGTCAAAATGTTATTCTTCTAGCTAGAACCAGCACTTTAGACTATGCGCTGTCTGCCAGTGAATTAATGAATTGTTAAAATTCACAATGCATTCTTATTTTTTCCAGATAGTATGGACGTTCGTCGTCGGAGCCAACCTCTAGGAAAAAGAAGTTGGATCTACAAATACCCGAGGACCTTCCAAATCACGTTCACTGTTTTGGGTATCGGAATATTCTTTTCGAAGCCCATCTACGACGTCTACTTCAGACCGCGCGAGCCGTACGACTTTAGTGAGCCAGAAACCACGTTTCCACGCAGGGCCTAAAATTAATTATGGAATCAATCTCTAAAGCTAAAGAAAGGCTTGCAAAGTATCCTGCGATATTTGCCAAGTGTTCTAAGCAGAGTGTTTTGTATGCCCGCTGTGTGCTGCTCAAAGACGGGTCGGTGAAAAAAGACGATTGTGCTAAAGAGTTCGAAGCGTTTAAAGATTGTTTATATTCCGCTGCGAAAAACTTAAAGACGAGGATATAAAATGAATCAATTGTTGCAGTTTATCAACTTGCCGCTTCGGTACCATCTTGTTGCTGGTTTCTTTATAAGGCTGCTGTTGATTGTATACGCTGATTTCCACGACAAAACTTACGATGTCGCTTACACTGATGTTGACTATTCGGTGTTCACGGACGCTGCGAGGCATGTCTTGCGCGGAGATTCCCCATACAAACGACAGACCTATAGATACAGCCCTTTACTGTCTTACCTTCTTGTCCCTAACATGATTTTGGGCAAAGATTTCGGGAAAATTCTGTTTTCTACTTTCGATATTTTTATAACGACTGCTGTCAAAACGTTAGTGGAACACCAGTTGGGTCCTAAGAGCATTGCTACTAATATCCCGATGTACTGTTCTTTCCTTTGGCTCTACAACCCTCTGAGTATCGCTATTTCGACTCGCGGCAACGCAGATTCCGTGTCATGTTTCACCATCATACTATCATTAGTTTTATTGCAAACCGATGTATTGAAGGGACTAAAGAAATATGCTCTGTCCGGATTTTTTCTCGGAATATCTATCCATCTACGATTATACCCGTTAGTGTTTAGTTTCCCAATGTATCTTAGTTTGGGAGTGACTAAAATCCCTCGGAAAATTACTATGAGAGAAGGAATGTTGATCTTATGGCCGAATTTAAACCAACTTATATTAGCGCTGAGCTGCATAGTAACACTATTTAGTCTGACATATGGAATGTGGGTATTATACGGTTACGATTTCCTGTACGAAACATACTTGTACCACGCTTCCAGAACTGATACACGGCACAACTTCTCCGTTCTCTTCTATTATTCGTATCTGAGTATGAATCAGCATACGTTCGACATAGTGAAGAATATCACGAGTTTATTCAAAGCCGTTATTCTGTTTTTACTGAGTATAAAGTACGGGGCTGATCCTAGAACATTGCCTTTTGCTATGTTTTGTCAGACGGTCGTAGTAGTCGCGTTCAACAGTGTCATGACGTCACAGTATTTTGTTTGGTATTTGTCCCTGTTACCGCTTGTGGCACATTCGTTCAAGATCTCTAGACAAAAAGCCTTACTATTAGCAATCATCTGGGTCACCGCACAAGGCGCGTGGTTGTTTTACGCATACCTACTAGAGTTCAAAGGTAGAGAGGTTTTCTTTCTAATATGGCTGAAAGGGGTAGTGTTTTATTGCTCCAATATATTTGTATTAGTACAACTTCTGAGGAGTTACACGATTGGATACGGCTTCGGTGTAGGCCATGTCAGTCATTTAAAAACTCAGTAGCTGTAACTGGTTTTACTTTAATAAATTATTATTTGTAATTGTAGATAGTCTTGTAGAAAATTGTCATGAATTCGCACATGGTGTAAAAATAAAATGATAAACATTTAATTTCATTAGTTTTATTTCTAACAAGTGAACTAACATTCAAAAACTAAAACATTTAATGACTAAATATTAATAATGACCCATTCTAGAAACAGAAATTGCATCAACTTGTACATCCATGAAACAACCTGAGATAATACACTACCAGACTCCTAAATCGAGCCACCATGCATATTTTCATGTAAGTATAAAGGTCTAAAAACATCAAAATAGTCAAGAAACAAAAAAAAAAAATTCAGTTTTATAGTCGACATACTGGCCAACATTTTGGTGTCACCATAGTTCCAAATTTGAATTCACAAACATCTAAAAAGCTACAGACCTTTCAAGGTGGCTCGGTTCAGGAGTTTGGAAGTGTATTTTTAATTCCCATTAAATTTTTCATAAACACCATAACATTCAATTTTCTTCTCATAATTATTATAATATCTAATGGATGGCGACTTATAATCAATCATGTTTCTGTTATAAATCTAGATGTTTCTTTAGTATTGATAAAATGAATAATATTCATAGCAGTCTTTGTTATGGTGATGTTTTTCCAGTAAATGCCGATAAGTGAACAGTGGCGCTAGCGTCGAAGTGGCCATCTTTCATAGACAAGAACGAGTTAGCTATACGAAAAAGAAGAAAATTATTAGTGATAGCAGGATAGCACATTTCTCTTATTTTAACGAGCGATAGTTGCCAGGCTGGCTTTTCAATAGGTAACAAATTATGAAAGCGCGCATATTTTAAATCTGGACTAAACCTATTTATGTCTAAAACTATCAAACAATTTTTTTACCTTTAAATGCGTAGTGTCGTTCCCGGTGTAAGCTAACTACATCCTACCTTTATTTTTTTCAACTGGCAATACTTCATTACATTACATTTGAGCATGATTCATTATAAGTGTCATCCGTATCTATCTACTCCTATTTCTTGCCTTCAGACAAGTTGACCTTGGTGAGGTCTTCGGTGTCTCCTTGGGACATGTTGGAGAGCTTCTTGCCTATACGCTCGTGAACGTCGAGGTATTTGGCCACGCAGCGATCTAGGCAGACTGACTCGCCTTTGCCTGGAAATTTGAAATAAGCCACAATTTAGACACAATTATGACAATCAAAAAGCCTAACAAAAAAAATCTGAGTTTTTTTTATTATTCCTCATAAAAAGCGCACAAAACTTTGAGGCCTGTTAAGGCCTTGGGATTGAGACAGCTAAAGCCTGAAATATTTTAGGATTTATTGAATATTTGACGCTTAAGGGTACACTAGTCGATGGCTTGAACTCGATGTTGAGCGTGAATGCATGTTAATTAGTATATTTATTAATTTAGTATATATTTGGCGGCACGGTTGGCGCAGTAGTTAAGCGATTGGCTGCTACGCTGCGTGTCGCGGGTTCTATTCCCGCACGGAACAAATATTTGTGTGACCTACAAGTAGTTGTTCCGGGTCTGGCTGTTTGTGTATGTGAGTTTAAATGTTTGTAAACGCACCCACAATACAGGAGAAATTCCTAGACTGGGGCAACGTTTAAAAAAAACTAGATTTTATTAATTTATTTTGAGATAGACGATGTTTTATAACGAAAACGAGCGCGTAAAATTTCATGAACGACCTGTTCATGAAATATTACGCGCTCGTTATCGTTATGGCGTTTGGGCGTATAGATATTACGAAAAATTACTGGATGCATTTGCTCAAAATAAAATTATTTTATCTTTTGAATATCTTATCTATCCCCGTTCCGTTTCTATTTTGCCATTTTTTTACTATATAGGTTATTTATTTACGCCGAAAGAAGAGTTAAAATTAGTGTTAAAATAAGGACGTTTCGACGCTCATGACTTCCAAACCATTATTTCTCAATTCTGCTTCCATACAAGGCTAGATAATGACAAGACAAATTGATATAATTTGAGTTATGAACTTATACCATCAAACATACTACATTTGTATGGAAGAATGACTAGCATACCCTTAATAAAGTACTGAATAAAACATAATGTTGATTTAGAATTAATTCAGTTTACAGCTTTTACAAACAGAAAAAGAAGTTCGATTTGAAAAAATACCCTTTATACCATAGACTTATAAAAAAAGATGGACTCCGCGCCACGCATATCGAAAGTGAAGCACAGTATGCAATTTGTACAAACACGCCTCACGCACACATTTACATCATAGTATGCCGACCGGGCGGCGGCCATTACGTGAAAGACCGGCCGCCTACTCAAATCACGCACACAGATCGGTACGGTGCTTCACTTTCGATATTATGCGTGGCGCGCTCCATTTTTTTTTATACTTACAAAGTTCAGTCTCTTGATATTTGACCGGTATACACTTGCGGTGGCACGCGGTGACAAGCCGGTTGTACATATCGGACATCATCTCAATCTCTAACTCTTGGACGAGCTGCAGCTTCGCAGCGTCCAGCATCGGCGACGCCATCTCGATTCGTTCCCTTCTGCTTTCACTCACTCAGATTTAAAACCTGCAATATTTAATTAAACTTGATAATGATGCTGTTGCTTTTTGTTGTGGACTTGTGGTCAACTTAATATGCAATTTTTTCTGATTGAAATTTTGCATTGCAGAATGTAAGATAATAGGGATGATGCCTGGGTAAAAAAAAAGAAATTCTATTTAGTCCGTCAGTCAGATAATAAAAAAATATTAGACACGTATTTTGTGCTATAACATATTAATTAAAAATGACTTAGATAAAACGCATTAAAGTTTGGGGGTCGGTACGTCACAACAAGTAAGTATAAAATCTACATACTCGTGACGTCATGGCACATTTTAACTCAAATGTATCGCCGTAATCATATTATGATTACTAAGATTTGTACAAGTACCCCACATGTGCAATAATATCACAGAAGTGCAAGGCTCCCTAGTGCTTTTGCTAATCACGAAATAAAACAGTGAATTACATAATTCGTGTTTTACTGATCTTAATAGTGGCGACGAGGAATAAACTTTTAAGAATGGCGTGTAGGTTTTCGGTACTTATTTGATTCTCAAACAGACAATTGGAACAATTACCTAAACAGGCTAACATTTTGCTTTGAAGCAAATGGCGTTGTGTTGGACATAAGTAAAAAGCAAACTTTTACACAGAGTGTGGATCGAAAGTGTTTGATACACTTCTTGCGTTAATTACATCTAAAAAAGCTAGTAATATCTCTTTTAAGGAAATAGTGAACGTTTTAACGAAACATTATAGCCTTAAACCTAACGAAGTATCAGTGTCATATAAGTTCTATAAACGTGACCAATTATTTCAAAGCGAATCAGCATCGGAATACATTGCTCAGCTGAGGAAAATTAGTTCTGATTGTAATTTATCGGATTTAGACAGTTTATACGTGACAGACTCGTATGTGGAATGAAAGATCACAGACTCAGACAGACTGCAATATGATTTATTGAAAAGAGATAAACTTAGTTATGACAATGTTGTTAACACGTCAGTGGTGTCCATTTTTAAGAAAACAGGCGACATTCGCCTGTGTGGCGATTATCGCAGTACGGTGAATCAGGCTACCGAGTCTGACACTACTACACCCTATGCCAATTGCCAACTGCTAATGAGGTATTTGCTACAATTGCTGGAGAAAGGTATTTCACCGCGTTACATTTAGAGCGTGCACAAGTCGTTGTGGATGAAGACACGGCTCATCTCATCTTTTCGTGTGGTTAGTGACTAACCTGGTGTCTGAGTTTTAAAGCCGCCCATGGGCCTCTGACTTGGCTTCATATGCCGTCGAGAAATGTCTCTCAGGCATGCCGGTTTCCTCACGATGTTTTCCTTCACAGTTTTTCAAGCTAGTGATAATTATACAATACGCACATGAATCCGAAAAGTCAGAGGTGCGTGCCTTGGGTTCGAACTCGAGACCTGTGACTTGGCAGTCCGACGGTCACACCACTAGGCTATCACTGCTAAACTGTTAAAATTAAATACATGTAAAGGTCTTTACACTGTTCACAGGCTGGCGTTCGGAGTAAAAGCACGTCCAGGCAATTTTTCAAAGGTTGATGACATCTTTACTGGCAGGTATTTCAGACGTCGCAGTACTAATTGATGACATTATTATAAGTGGGCGGGCATACTTTGACGGATATGAGTCAACGACTGGATTCTGTACTAGAACGCATACAAGCTGGCCTGCAACTGAATGCTGGTAAGTGTAAGGTTGATAAGGAATGTATAGAATTTCTGGGTTTTGTTATTCACGCCGACGGCATTCATCCAGCTCCTAGCAAAGTGGAATCGATTGTCAAAACTCCAGAACCACAATGTTCAGCAGCTACAGGCTTTTGTAGGGTTGTACAGTTTTTATGAGGTTGGTACCTGACAAAGCTACTGTCCTCGAACCGCTCCATAGGTTGCTTGATAAGTCTCGCAAGTGCTGTGGCAGTGGACAGAACGTGAAAGCTTCGACACAGCGAGACGGTTACGCGCAGTATTGTCTCATGTGATGTAGGATGGGCAAGAACGACCAATCGCTATGAGTTCTAGGACATTACATTCACACGAGCGTAAATACTCTCAGCTTGATAAAGAAACTACAGCAATCATGTTCGGAATTAAAAAACTATCTCATGGGAAGAACTTTTACAACAGTAACGGATCACAAGCCACTGGTCAGTATTTTTTATACTAAGAAGCCAATACCCAATATTATATCGCCCGATTAACTAGAATCGCTATTGTTTTGACTACACATAGTTATGATACCTATAACGTATAAGCCTGGTCAACAAATAGGAAATGCAGATGGTCTCAGTCGCTGGCCACAACCGATGCCAGAGGAACCTAAACAGCAGCTTTGTTGTATTTTATTGATGGCAGAGGCTCCCCTAGCCCTTCAGAAATGTTAATGAACAGACGGTTAAGGACTTTATTGGACAGTATTCATCCAATCAATAAACAGAGTCGAGAAACAAATTACCAATAACACACAAAGGAAACAGGGAAAATCCAGGTGGCAAACAGGTGAAAAACTGAAGAACACAGTTTCTTCTTATGCAAAGTCACCGTATGCCAGGCCACAGCAACTATTTGTTATGTGTTTAAGATTGCTTTTGTTCCTGTTTACTTAATTGTTATATTTGTTGAATTATGAAGATCATGATTGTTTATATTTTAATTATGTTTTTACAATGTTCATGCATACTTGGGGGACCGGATGTTGTGAATTGTTAATGTAGGTACTTAAGAAATCTTCTTGACAAATAAGATTTGTACATTTTCCCCACATGTATTGTGCAATAATATCACAGAAGTGCAAGGCTCCCTAGTGCTTATGCTATTCACGAAATAAAACAGTGAATTACCTAATTCATCTTACTGATCATAATAGTGTCCAATATTGTTTAATAATCTACCTACCTGACAAACAAAAATATTTTTTGTAATTATCATCCCTAGAAAAGTAAGAAAGTGCTACAAGGAAGTTAGGAAGGAGGTGCTTAATAGTGAACAAAAATGATGTTCAAAAAATGAATAATAACATAAACCAGTTTTTTTTTCAATTCCGGAATTTTTGGAATGGATAAAATGGGCATGGAGGCCAGGTAAAATGAGGGCGAAGGTAATAAAAAAAACTTGTGAAAAGTTGCACCTGGCTTGACTGGAAGCCAACCCCAGCATTGTTGGGAAAAGGCTAAGGAGATGATGACGAGGTACTTAACAACTTTTCCCACCACTTCCTTTTTCTTTCTCTATTCCCTTTGAGGGGAATGCGCATACAATTTTAAGGTTCAGTACTCACACTCACAGCTGCCTGTACACGTCTGGATACTCTCCGTGATTGGACTTGCGCATACGTTCCCGCGATCTCATGTTCTCCAGGCGACGGGCATTTATCGAATTCTTCGCTACCACAAACAACGATAAACTAGTCACTGTTACTGCTAACCTGCAAGTCACACCGTTTCACTAAGATCAAATCAATAAATAAGGTTTGAAATGAAAACGCCTTGTCGGGTGATCGGGTCAATTAATTTTTCAAATAACAGCTGAATTACAACAACACGAAAAGGTTAGATCAGATTTTCCAATACCTAGGTCAAAAGTATATAGTAGTATATAAAAGAAAAGGTTAAGACATCTTAAATTAATTTACAGCAAAGAGATACGAGATCCCGATTTACAGGGATTCATGCCGATTAGGTTGGATAGTCATGAAGAAAATAAAAAGTTAAATGTACAGGGCTCACCACAAATGGACTGTATTATTTTGACAGGCAATGTATTTGTATATATTGAAGTAATTACCACGAAATTGTAATTTTCCCGAACTTTCCAAGCGGCATAATATATTCTCGTGAAAACTTCAGTAAAATTATTTGAGGTTACAAATTTTAATGTCTCAATCGCTCACGTTACGTCATAGGCATTAAGAAGAAGTCACACTACTATCGCGCATTGCGGTTTTACATGGCAACACAAAAGGTTAAGGTGCTTTTACACTATAAAGTGTAGTCATTTCAATTCAATACACTCGCGGGTAATAAGCTGCAAGTAGCCAAGTTGTATCAATAAAATGATTTAAATGATTTTTATAATAATTTTGCCTGAACCTTCTTGAAGTTAGACAAGGCAGCTCCACACGCGTGGCTTTTCTTCCAGTGGTCCTAGAATTTCAGCTTAAAATGGCTCACCTTATCACAATAATAGAAGATCAAGATTGATTGGATTATTGTCAGTCATTTATTTTTTTAACGACCATTTTACTTTTTTTCATTTCTGTCTTCTTGAATGTGTTGTCAAAGTGAATAAAACTAAAATATTAGAATTAAGCTAGGAATACACATGCCAGTAACTTGCACAAAATTAGTAGTAAGTAGCTTCCATGCCATTGCCACAAACACCAATCAGAAGTGGTTATGGCACATGGCATACAAAGCTTCTTGCATACTTTTGTGCCAGTTACTGGCATGTATATTCCTGGCTTTAGTTTTAACAACCAGTTTTTAACATCTATTCCACATAATTATTTATGTACAAGCACACTGCACGCTAGTAGGACATAAATGTAGTCCTACTATAGTTCTACTTAACAATTATAGAACAGCGTTTACAGTTTGATTAATTACTGAACGAAACCAACGCCGCACCCAACTAAAAAATAGCGAAAAAAAAGAAACGTCACGCCGTTTTCGCATCAAGATTGAAGATTCACGTCAAATGTTCAAAACAAAACAAAACGTGGTTTTATTGAATTAAAAAGCGACTTTAAATAATAACCATGCCTAAACCTACTAAATTACATTCTAAAGGCAAGTCTAACTCTCTACAGAAACCGTTTAAAGTAGAGAAAGACTCATCGGATGGAGCGGACCCAGAGGACTCAGTTCGACAATTTCAACTTGAACTTTGCTGGTGTATTCAACAGTTAGAACGGTCTTTGAACGAAAAGAAAGGCAATGAAAAGCAGAGTAAGTTTCTTTACGTGTAGCGGATACCATCGTATTCATCTTCATTTTCAAATTTCACGTTGGCTAGATTTTATCTTAAAAGGTAAGTAGCACACTAGCATTGGCTTAAATGCTGTTGTTGGTTATTACTTACTTACAGACACAAGTAGTGGTCATTCGCCTACTACTTTCTTGGAAAAAAACCTCACACTCACAGACAGGATTTGTGTAATCTTGTAGAATTGCTCATAAATTGTAGTCATACCAATTTTACACAACAATTTCATTTATTTAATTATGTTTTTTGTTATTTTTCAGTGCAAGAAGCATGGAAGGTGCTAACAGTACTAAAGAACAACAACCAACCTGTCATACGCAAGAGACAGCTAATGCGCACACATTTTGGTGATTATAGAGCTAAAATGGCTGCCGAAGAGAAGAAATTAGCTAAAAGTAAGGTTAAAGTAGTGTCCTAGATAATATTTTCATGCGAGAAATGCATAATTGATAGTTTATATCAACTGATTAACTTATGGATGGCTCTTCGTTATAAAATACTAAAGTAAGCAATGTTAAGGAACTGTTAATAATGTGTCCATAATATGAGTGCTGAGCCCTTGATATTACAATCAACACTCTTGAAAGGTTGTTGAGAAGGTCAGAAGTGAACTACACATAGACATAATTCTAAAGGTACCCATGTAAACTCCAGTAGAAGGATCTACCTTTTTCTGAGTCCGGGACCAGTCTCATTATTCTAGGATAACATGAACGCCTTTACTCGTAACCTCTTATAAATTGAGGTTATTTATTTGCAGTGGCCAGTAAAATCAAGATATCAGACGTTCCTGAAAAACCAAAAGCTACATTCTTGAGAAAATCTGCATTTTTAACCACAGGCGATGAATCTTTTAGATTCAACTTCAATTTAGCACCAGAACAAGTAGATAGTGGCAATACAGTTGTTAAAGATGGCCACACTAGTAGTGAATCTATTCAAACAGATACTAGCAATACGAAAGTTGACCCTGATGTTGCTAACACAGAAAAAGGCAGTGAAGATAGTGCAAAGAAATTCAAATTTTCATTTACAAAGTCAGATTTTAAGTTTAATTTTAATGTAGATAATTCCTAGGTTGTACTTAAAATATTTTATATGAATTCTGTACAAAATGTAAGGGGATTAATAATATAAGTGCTTTACTATGATTTGTCTTTTATTGTACTAATACTTTTACCTTTCCAGAATATGACCAGCAGTGCTATTCTGTAACCATCTCACTGTGAAAACTTAGGTGAAGTAAGCTCGGAATGAGCTGTCAGTCCCTAGCAGCAGGTGGAATGACAGCTCACTTCACCTAAGTTTTCACGGTGAGATGGTTACGGGATTCTACCTACCTTCATACAATATTACACCTGTGCCTAGTAGAATACTGGGCGATTTCACTTCAATTAAAAAAAAAAACATGAGAGCAATTATTAAACATACAAACTAACAAGTATTTATTTTTTCCCGTCGCACAACTTTTGATAATATCCCTTTGTGAGGATGCCGTTGTCTTCCCGTATCCGCCTCGCACATGTCAAGTCTTTGAAGAAGTTCTTGGAATTCACTGTGGAGAAACCTACAGGCAACTCGAAGTGGTTGTAATGCGCGCCCCAAGTCGCTATCCCTATCAACGTATTGGTTGTCATATCTAACAACGCTCCACCTTCGACACCGTGGTACCGATGACACTGCGTATCGTTTTTATTAAACTGTTCATAACTGCAGGAGTGGTAGCAAGGTACGCCATAGCCATTCCTTTCAGCCTTTTTCCTGAATTTCTGTAGGATTTTGAAACATATATCGTGTGCGGCGACGACGTTCAATTCTGTTAGGTCGTATTTTCTTTCTGCTAATATAACTTTGTGGAAACGCTGTTGAGGCGAAGAAAGATTTTTAAGTAGGTATAACGTTAGTTTGTTCTTCGTTCCGGGCGACCGGTCTCAAGCGATGAGCGTGAGTAGCTCTAGCCCATGAACCAGCTCGCTCAGCTCATCCACTGCTGGACACAGGCCCCTCACAAGTTCACCACAACATTTGGTTCTTCGCCTTCTGCATCCAGTCTATGCCCGCAGCCTTGAGGTCGTCGGACCGTCTAGCTGGGGTGCGTGCCAAGTTATTAACTAGCTAGCTAGCCGATACGCGGTCTCTACTCCACTCGAAGGCTCGTCTGCTCTTAGGACCATCAGTCCTTCGACAGTAGCGGATCCACAGGGGGGTTGGGGGGGCTAAGGGACTCGAGCCCTATATAATATTTTGTTTACGTGACAAACTTTGAATCTACGCGCCATTCATTCGCTACTCACGCGGCTCGGTTTGGCCGCCATGTGTACCTATAATCGAAAGAGAGATATCTCTGGTAGTCTACAACCTAACGAAGTCATAGAGGAATTTGCGAAAAGTAATCCGAGGCGGACAACATTTTATTATACGCTATGCAAAATAAAATGTGTGCTTTTTTGGTGTTTACTTTGCTACACCCTCAGCGGGGTCAAACCCCTTCCAAACTAAAAAAATAAGGAAATCTCTCCTTACCCTTGTCGTTGTATACCCGAGAACTTTGTACTTAATATTTCCTTTTTTATTAAGATCTGCAAACCATTGAAACGCTCCATCTGTCCTATTTACTACATTAAACAGTTTTATGAATTTCCAAGTCATCTCTTTGACCTTCTTAGTGTCAACGACTATGATGCCTATGTCATCGAACATCTGCCTTGTAGGTGTCGAGGGCACCACAAATACTCGGGCTTCGAATTGTTTTGACATGTACATTATTGATGTGTATCGTACTTTTAAACTGGAAGTAAAAAAAAAAAACCTTTATTTCAATTACACTATAGGCATTTAGATACTTACATATTTTTGGAGATCACCTTTTATGCAAGGTATTGCTTGTATTAGGGGACACCGCACTTCCACTTGTCATTTTTATGCAATTGAAATGTAGACATTGGTGCCGATTCTCTTGTACACCGGACTAAACTAACTAAACTATCACTAAAATTCCTTACTTTTGGCTATGAGAATCTTAACGCTATTCTGTAGTAAAAAGTCTCTAAATTAAAAAAAATATTTTGACACAACTAAATCGAATTTGACAATTGCGACTCCACGTGGTACATACTTTTTAGAGCCGGAGGCCCGCAGTGAGGGCAGCCTCGACGTGTTTTATATGGAATTTTTCACTTTTTGTATGGAAAAAAAAAAAAAAAAATTACCTACGTGTTGAGTATTAGGGGTATAAGAGTTTCATAAAGGGGGTCGAAATTTTCATTATTTTTGCGATAGGACACACCATTTTCGAGATAAGTATAAGCAAAAGAAAAGAAAAAAATCCAGTAAGTACAGTACTGTTTTTGCACCCGAAGTCGAGATGTTCGTGTGAATTTTAGTTCATGACAACTAATAATATTCCATACCATTTTCAGTGGCGATTAAAAATGGTCAGAATTAGTTAGAAAATTAAAATTTTAAGTGAAAAACGTCAAATTCAGAATAGCAAAATTTTCATTTTCATTAAATTAAAATCTCAGTACAATCTTAGTGCTGTCAAACTAAAATATAGTTAAGTTGTGCCACTTTAGTCTATTTCAGAATGGGAAATCATCGTTTGACAGGAGTAAACTTAATTTTGGTGATTTTTAGTCTAGTTTAGACGCATTTGTGACAAGAGAATCGGCACCAATGTAAACGTAAACATGAAAGATTAAACAATAGGAAAAAATAAAGGGTAACTTAAAAATTATACAAACAGCTCGGAAAATAAATGAGCGTTATGTAGAAGGCCAGATGTGGTATGTGTATCATGAATGAGTGTGAGAGTGAGATTATGTGGTGTGTGGAAGTAAGATTAGAAAGTAGGTATTAGTTTTAAATGTAGGTACACGCCTCTCGTTGATACTGGGGTAAATCATCATCGTCTTCTCCAGCCTACAGCAGTCCACTGCTGGACATAAAGTCTCTCCAATTGCACGCCATTCAACTAGATTTTCGGCAACTCCTGCTACCACCCACCCTGCGAAGATCATCGCTCGTTCCTAGCCAGGGCGTCCTACCTTACGTTTGCCGATTTGCGGTCTCACTCAAGAACACGTCTAGGGTGTACGGTCAACGGTTCTATTACTAATATGGTCAGCTCATTGCCACTTCAGCTTGCTTATTTACTGGGGTTAATACTACCTTGATAGGCCCTCGTTGGTCTAGTAGTGGTTGCAAAAGTAGCTAGGTTTTTTCAATATAAATATTATGTTGATTTCGACTGTTCGAAATTTGAATGAGAATCTGGTATTCTGAGATTGAGCATGGGGTTCTGAGGTCGGACACTGTTACAAATTTGTTTGGTATAGGAGTCTGGATTTGTGCGCGGTGGTTACAAACCAGGCGAAAAGTGGGTGTGCAGCTATTGAAGGTGCCAAACTAGTAGGTTAAATTCTGGACCGACTTATATTGCAATCGAGATGCTATGGAAAGGAGTGTAGGCCTCTGCCTAGCTCTTTGGGAATAGGTGCGCGGGAATGTTATCTAAAAGGTACCTGTAGACACACCGCGCGGCTGTGATAAAGATGGCCTTATCAATGCAGACAGCGGTACACATGTGCGGTATATCAGCGGTGCGCGAGTGTATGACTCGCGCTATCCAAGGGTAGTTGGACTCCTTAGCCGATGTAGCTTGCACCTGGTAGTTGTTTAACGATGGAAAACCTGTAATGGCGGTCATTATTTATGTTAGGTATTTGATGGCAAAAAAGCCGACGGCTCACAGGATGTTAAGTGTTGCGCCTAACAGCTCAGGCATCGCATCGGTTGGCTATCCTAGAGAGAAATTGAAATGTGTCATATGGCTGTAATGACGTCAGCAAAATGTACACGTCGCGTCTACACGAAATTCACTGTGGTAAAAACTTTACACAAAATACTAAATAAATAACACTAACAGCTTTCATTCAAATCGAGTTTTTTGGGGCTAGGACTCCTAGCCCTAGACCCTACTCCTAGCCTAGGAGTAGTAGGGGCCCTCGAAATAGAGGGAGATATTAAATTCAAAGTTTCCAAAATATCAGACGATTCCGATGTGAACGCCAATTTAACCAACAAAATATGTAAAACTAACTTGAACATCTTTTATGATAAACGAAATAAAATAGCATTTTTATGTTTTATTTTTTATTATATTTTTTACTTCATACATTGTTTTTACAATAAAGCAAACCATATCAGTTTGCTGTGCACTTATCAAACAAAATTGTATAATAGTTTAGGGGCAACACAGACGATAGAATTTTTGTGCGATAAAATCTGTGGCGACCAAAAAGTCTGCCGTCTGTGCAGGCCATTAAAGTTATTTATGTTAGAGTACAGTTTACAAACTTAAAAATGAATATTTTTTTCATTTCAGAATTTTAAATACTTCGTATAATTAACAGGGAATGTTAGATAAAACATGATAATTTGAAATATAAAATGAATCTTAAATCAATTTAACACAATAGTCTAACAATATTATTTATTTATGTTTATCAATAATAAGTTTAATTTAGGACTAAATAATATAATCTTAGTTTAGGTCAATTTACGTTACAGTCACGCAATGCAATGTAAACTGAGGTTATGTTTACTGCAACACATAAAAAAAATGAAGAAATTTTATAGTTACTGCATTTCACGAAGGAGTTGGAGGTAAACAGAAATAACAATAAAATACATTACATACTCGACTATATCGGTACAACTGACTCTTATAACATTACTTCTTCTTACATACAGGGATTTTTACATTTTAAGCCAATGCCTAACTAAAATAAGTGACTCAGTACCTACTCAGTGACGATTTTCATGAAGAAACAAGGTTGCTGAATGTACATTTTTTTTAAAGTAGTTTTTAGCAATATTAAATAATCTTCAACTACTTAATTGCAGACGTTATACTAAGTCACCATAAAAAAAATTCAAAAACACAATTTTACCCCCTAAACGATCTCATACTTGTCAGGATGGAAGCTGATCTCCTGCGAGTAATCCACGGGCGCGGTCTCGTCCTCTGCATGCGTCACTTTGATAGCCTTCAGGAGAGCCAGCGACGTGTCTGATGTCCACATCACCGTCAGGGGGAAGAAGTCGTTGGGAACCGCTGGGGTTACGCTAAAGGGGAGAAATTGGGGGTTAATATGTCAATAGTTTCTAGTTGACAGATGTGGAACGCTTTCAGAACCTCCTTATTTTTGAAGTCAGTTAAATTTTAAAAAAATCCGGCCGAGTGCGAGTCGGAGTCGCGCATAAAGAGTTCCGTACCATTATCTATAAAAACAGCAAAAAAAAAACATGTCTGTTGTATGGGAGCCCCCCTTAAATATTTATTTAATTCTGTTTTTAGTATTTCCTGCTATAGGGGCAACAGAAATACATCATCTGTGAAAATTTCAACTGTCTAACTATCACGGTTCATGAGATACAACCTGGTGACAGACGGACGGACGGAAATACAGCGAAGTCTTAGTAATAGGGTCCTGTTTTTTACCCTTTGGGTACGGAACCTTAAAAAGGACGGGAGCATTCGTCTGGGACTGTAACGTTAAGAGTTGAGCTTACAGCAGCGAGGGAGGATAACCGAGCAATACAGTGCGCAACCTGTAATGATACAATTCGACCATTACAGTCTGTAATAAATAGTAATAATGTAGTGCATCGGGGATGTTCGCGCTGTTTCGCACTGATGGCTTTCATGCCATCATTCGCAAGAGGACAGTATCCCTGGTCTACAGAATGCGTGGCAGCCGCGACGAAATCTTGAAGACAGTTGCTGATAGGGTCTCATCCCCGCTTAGGAGGTCCCTTGTAAGGTCAGTTATTTGACTTACTTGGACTGATTGACTTTTATTAAAAAAAAATAAGTATTATTAATAATTTTTTCAAGTTAATTTTTAATTTATTTTCAATTGTTTAATGTCAATTTCATCTCAAATTTTAATTCATTAATTCAGTAATAATACTTAAATTATTCTCTCATTACTAAATGAGGAGATCAATTCATGCATTAATCTCCTCATTTAGTAATGAGTTTATTTACTGCTAACATATTATTTACATAACATTAAAATTAATTGTAATTAATATAATAATTGTAATTTACTACTAACATTTTATTTATTACTAACATAGTTTTAAGGATTCTGAGTCTGGATTTGTGCCCGGTTGACGGCAATAGACTCGCTCCCTATTACATGGGACTTAAACATAACAGGCGAAATGTGGGTGTACTGTAGGTACACCTCTGCCCAACCCTTCGGGGAAACAAGGCGTGAAACAATATATGCACATTTAAATAGTCTGAAATAAACGATTTTTATTTTAATTGTATTATTAATATTTATTATGAAATTTTATATTACAAGCGAAGGCTCGTCACTCAGGGAGGCAGTATTGTAACGTGAAGCTCAAAATCGAATCTGAAATGTTACATTACAGGCGAATGCTCCCGGCGAGGGGCATCTAAGAAGCCGGGTATTTTCATAATAAACTATAGTAACTCACGTGAACTCAAGACTGCCAGATTTCTGCTGCTTGTTGATGATGGGTATGCTCCAGATGAGTGTGCGTCCCTTCTGCGCGTAGCTGCCTTCCCATTGGTGCACCACCACTGACGTATTGCCAGAACTAAGGGGAATTTTAGAATATAAAAATTGAGATACATACCCGCGAAAAACATAAGCCTTCTTTCTACTGACGCAGCATATATGTCGGAATTTATACGTCACCGATTTGACAAATCGGGGCGCCGCCTATCCGCGCTCGTCAGACAACAACATAACGCTCGACCTGAGTTAAGGGTACCTACGCTAGTCGGTCATTCTTCCATACAAACGTACGGGGATTACTCGTCTGTTTGACGATTCACGTTAAAAACTAAAAAAAATATCAATTTGTCTTGTCAATATCTAGCCAAAGATGGAGTAAGGTAGAAAAAAAAATTGGTGTGGTAGTTATGAGCGTCGAAACTTCAAAATTTCAACAATAATTTTAACTCGTCTTTGGGCGTAAATAAATAACTTATGTAGTATGTCAAAATATAAATCGTACAGCGATAGATAATTTATTCAAAAGTTCAAATCATTTTATTTTGAGTAAATACATCCAGTAGTTTTTCCATAATATCTATACGCCCAAAGGACTGTTCATGAAATTTTATGCGTTCGTTTTCGTTATAAAGCATTGTTTATTTCACTGAACAAATTAATAAATAAATAATTAGACTAATTAGAATGCATATAAGTCACCCCAACGAGTTCGAGCCGTTGACTAGTGCACCCTTAAGTTGAGTTTGTAGGTGGCGGTCAAGCAGTGAATACGTTTAGAAACTATCGCGCTTTCCGTATAATTGTGTCGTGTTAAGTCGTGTGCCTACAGTGTGTGAATTGCTAGTGTGATTAATTTTATCGTAAATTATAATTTGATGATCTGAACTGCAGACGACTTTTCTATTCCGCAATAACCAACACTTTCCATAGTAAATCCTCAGTTGATAAAAAATGGCTGATAATAACGAGAGAGACGTACAGACGCCAGCACATCAACCTATTACCTACAATCTGTCAAATTTCTTTAATAGATTTTTAACTTTATCACTATAGTATAAGGTTCAAAGTTGATGGGGAAAATTTGACAGTTTCTGGTAGGTGGACCTGCTGGCGTCTGTACCTTCTCAATCACATATATAAAGCACTATTCTTTATTTCTTTTGTGCTTTTCTTTGGATGGATTGTGTGAAAGATGATAATTATGGCTAGAAAGGGAGCGTCAAAGTCAAAGTCAAATAATTTATTTCAAATAGGCACAAAAAAGGCACTTTTGAACGTCAAAATTTTACAAAAAAAAAAAACATAATAATTGATTCTAGTCGCCCATTCCAAAAGGTAGTTTTCGTATGGAGAAGAATGGGCAAGAAACTCCACCGTTACTCTTTTAAAATATTTTCACAATATCTTGTATACATTAATTATATAATTATATGTGAAGACGATGCACCTAGAATAAAATTACTATACCACGATAGGTAAAAAGAATGAGAAATGAAGGAATGACATAAATTAATTATGTGCTTGATGCATGGTGCTCACATATTTACAGTGTGATTTCTGAGATGACAGCTGATAAGGATGTTCCTACCATACTTAAAACAAAATATGCTGCGTCAACCCCAAATAAGTTGGATGAGGGTAGAAGAATGACCTGACATCAAGCAATAGACAATATTGTCAAACTTTTTTAATTTCTCTTTTTGTTTTTTGGAGTGAAAACTTCTTTAGGCGCGTTGAGCGGTTTTTGTTGGGGGTAAACTTATGGATTCGGTAGTGCTTTAGTTTTGAATATAGATGGCACTAATACCAGTTTTCACTTCTGTCGGCAGTTCCCATGACTGCCTATTTTTTATTATTATATGTCGAATAAGAGGCTTTTTGCTACTTTGTTATAGTTAATGTTTACTTTATAATGTGCGTCTTATTCGTGCAGAATAATCAATTTTTATTTATATTATTTTTTAGTGATAAATTGTTCAGGAATGGCGACCGCGTACCAGGAAGGATTGATAATGCGAGTGGCAAATAGGTACTCACGGTAACGGTATATGAATGTTGACGTCGCTGAGCGTGAGATGGTCGTGTTCGAGCTCGTACTCGATGTTGACGTCACAGCCGCCGCCGGTGCCCTCTGACGGCCAGCAGTTTACTGCAAATAATATACAGGTTAGGAGGTGTTCGAGCTAACTCAAATGGCTTTAGAGTTAGACAAACATCTGTAGTGAATGTCGTTCTTCCAATACAATTATATTGTACTCTGATAGTAAACCTGCATTAAAAAAAAATATTAAGTTTATTTATTGTTGTGGACAACTCGCAGTAACCAAAAAATTAAGTATTCCAATTTTTTTTTTTAAAGAAAATTATCGAAGAGTTCCAAATTCAGATTTCCCAGATAAAAAAAACCACTACGTAAGAGTCAGTGCTCACCGGACAGCGGCGCCAGCTTGTCGTCGTGTGCGTTGAGGCGCCACTTCAGCACTCCCACGTCGCTGTTGAGAGGGAAGGCGCGTTGGCTCTGCTTTAGGCCGATTACGCCATTCGCTCTGAATGCTTCTTTGTCAACGTTGGGGTGCGTCTGGAAAAAATATTGTTGATTGAGCAGGTTTATTTAGCAACATTGAAACAAATAAAATATGAAAATACACGCAACCGAACCGTAGTTACTAACTACGGTTTGTTTTAGCAGTGTGTATTTTCTGTGAGATATAATTTAATTCGACTGTTGTGATATCTAACCAGTAGCAATTTTTTTTAAGTTTTAGGACTGAGCCAGTCGTATCCGCCCGAATTTTTCCGAAAATTTACTTTGTAGCCTTTTTGTAGCTCAAAGACATTATTTATTAGAGCAAGAAACATAGCTTGCAAGTATCGGCAGGCCGATTTTGTGGCTGCTTCTTTCAGTCCGTATTGGGAATTGAATTTTATTGTCAATGACATTAGTTACACTTTTCAATGCTTCAATATAAGTTTTTCAATGATACTATTTGACAGTTTCATTTAGGTTAGGCATTAAGGTGTTGATTTTTTATTTTTAATGGATTTTTTCGTTTGTATGTATTTGTGTGTAGGGATGAAAATTGCCGAATGTTTCCGAAACTTACTAGGAAAGTTTCCAATATTGCCGGCAATATTCGTCAATATTGCCGGAAAGTTGCCAAAATTGCCAGATTACATAGGTTTTTTCAAATGCCATTTTTAATGTTTATGGGCTCATGAGGTTTTATGTAATGGTGTAATTATACGTATTACTAGTAAGCCTGTATGGTTTATTGTTAATTATACTTAATTTATAATTATCAATGCTAATATTTGAAGATAAAGTTAAAATAAGACACTGGTAACTTCGTGATAGCTGAACCCATAGTTTTTTGAGAATTTCACTTATAAATTTTATAAACAAATACAGAGGGTATTGATACCGAATTAAATAAACTTAAATCATACAACTGTGTAGTGTTCTTTTGTAATTTTTTTGGACTTTAAGTAAATTCATCTGTTTGTATTAACATCGATTTTCATCTATTTCTTGAAGTCTGATAGTGTTGAAATTATAAATACTTATGTCAGTCTGGTGAGAACGCAATATTATGATAGTACTGTGCCAGCCTGATGATGGAGTTAGAAGGTGGTCATGGGATCTACGCTCTGATATTCGTAAATCTACCGAGATTAGGGTCGTTTGATTGGTCTAGGAGAGTACGTGAGTTTTAGATGTATTGTGTCTGCTGTCTACCAAATTTAACGTTAAGAATTTAATTATTTAAAAATCAAATAATATACAGACATTTGATAAAAACTTAAACACCAGAAAAGTTGTCAAAACTGATCATGGTAAGAAAAAATTTAGGGCTCGTTGACGGAAATAAAAAGACAGCGAGAACATTGAAAATTCTGAAGCAGATGACGATTACATTATGGATGAATCGGAAGATGAAAATACAGAAAATTATAATAATATGGATATAATAGGGGTTAAAGTATGAAATTGCCGGTTTATTGTAATAGGTACTTCGAATTGACATAGAACCTTCATGGTTTGAGATTTTTGAGTGAAACTTTTTCACATGGTACGAGTACATACCTATGAAGTTCTTCTTTCAAAAAATGTGCAAAATTTGATTATCGACTTTCAGTTGTTTTTTTTATTCAGCTTAGACAATAAAGATGGATACTTCGAAAATTCGAGTTATTTTTTAATACGAGTTCCGACGCGGAACTAACGCGGCAGAAACAGCTAGCAATATCAATGTTGCGTTTGGAGAGGGGGGACTGCTAAGTAAAACTCTGAACACTCATAGCTAAACTAGCAGTGAAACAGCCCCGACTCATGAATCAATCTTCACCATCTCCACGATAACGCGAGACCTCATACAGCACGAGAACCGTTTTAACTCTACAGGAACTGCAATTATAAACCATTCGTCACCCTCCGTATTCGCCAGACGTTGCTCCAACGGACTACCATTTTTTTTTCGTGATTTGGACAATTTTCTTCGTGATAAAAAGTTTTCTTCTCAGGAGGCAGTACAAAATGCTTTCACACAGTTTGTCGAATCTAGATCACGAGAGTTCTATCGCTAAGGCATAAAAGACCTTCCTATTATATAATATATTTATTATTTATTATTCCTATAATATCCCATTAGATGGCAGCAATGTATAGATAATAATGGTAATTATTTTGATTAAATAAATAAGTTAAATTAAAAAAAAACGAATTTCAATTTTTCAGTACAAATCGGCAATTTCATACTTTAACCCCTAATAAAATAAATAAGTGATTTTTTTTAAATCAAAATCTCCTTCAACTAAAAATTAAAGAAATATGCAGAAGTACTCTTGTAGGTACCCTTATTTTGATTTACGATAACTTAAATGTTGAATACTACGTTGGTACGTTACCTCACACTAGTCGCTTAGCCACTTGACAAATCGTGCCCTCAAAAGAATTTTCAAAATCGGATCAGTAGGTTTTAAGAAAAACGCGGACATAGAAACATACATACATACGGGTCGAATAAAGAACCTCCTTTTTTGAAGTCAGAAACGTCAACTTGTTGTTGCTGATCAAATCTTCTTGCAAGGTTTGACTCTTTTATATACAAGTATATGTATAAACATATACATGTATATACTTTCTTACATACAAGTGTGGTTGGATAAAAGAAAGTAGAAAAAAAAAAAATGATTTCTCTAAAATAGTTATGGTTTCATCACCAATGAAGTATCGTGGATAGCCTGTTTCTTTTCTTTAGTTTATCAATAAGAAAAATAATGCAAAAACTAAAATTTTCGGTTTTATAATGTAGGTAAGGATAAAAACTAGCACCCTGCAAACCGCATTCTTACCCTATTATTCAATTATGTAAAATAAAATACGTTTTCTATTTACACGTTTCTTGCCAATGTTGCCGGCAAGTTTGGAAACATTCCCGGCAGTTTTGGCAACTTTCGCAATATTGACGGCAATTTTCATGCCTATTTGTGTGCCTTTTAAAGATTTCTTTTCTTATATGGGTTATGTGGTACCTGAAATAAATGAATTTTAGTTTACTTAATATTATTTAAATTTAATTATTCGATTTAAATTTTAAATTATATATTTAAATTTAATATTAAATATTTAAATTGAAAATCCTTCATGATTTATATTATGTTGGTTCAAAAAATGTGTATGTACTTAGACTGAAACTATATATTAATTGTACCTTGTTGCTTGCTTAATAGACATTGGCGTTTTTTGATTTTTACGCAAGCAGTAAATATCCGATGTTTTTAGAATTCGATTTCAGGAGCGGCTCCAGTGCCTCCAGCTCGCAGTTTCGATCGTCTTTAGTAATATTATTCGGTTGTAAGTGCATCGATCAAACCTATCCTAACATAAACAAATATTTGCTTACACAAATGTACTCTTGCCGTGGTTTTGTGAAATCGGTTTCTCTAGTTCGGATTATCGATACGATACGATTTGTAACTGAAATCGAGTTTTAGATCTGTTTTGATATATCTGACGCATGTCTAATGCTTAATTTGAATGCGTGCGTGCGTGTTGTTTTATTTATTTGCGTGCTAAGACAATACATTATCGTTATCTTCACACACTTTGGATAAGACGGTTTCTTGTCACCGTTACTTTATAATCCCTGGCTATTTAGTATTGTCGCAAGCAAGTTTGATACCAGCAGTGCTATTCTGTAAAAATCTCACGGTGAAAACTTATATGTGAAGTGAGCTGTCAATAGTGTCTATCCCTAGCATCAGTGGAATGACAGCTCACTTCACGATCATTTCACCTAAGTTTTCACGGTGAGATTTTTACAGAATAGCACTGCTGTTCACAATTTTCCAGTTGCCCATGGATCGATTATAAACTACCTATCTAAAATAAATGTATTAAATTGTGTGTGTGTATTTGTTTGTTTGTTACGCTTTCACGCCAAAACGGCTGAAAAATTTAGCACCCGGGTAGACCATGACCTGGATTACGACGTAGGGTACTTGTTATCCCGATATCCCCACGGGATCGAAACTTATGCAGGTGAACCGCGGGGCGCAGCTAGTAGATTATAAACTAACGAAGGTCATAATTATAAGGTGATATACAGGGTGATTGGAAGATGGGTGCAAAGCTTTAAGGCGAAGATAGTACAGACAATTTAGAACCATTTAAGCCATGGTTCTCTTAGACGAAGTCTTACCAATTTTTTTTTTTTCTTAGGTTTAAAAAACGTATAAAAATTTTCTGAACTTTAAATGTCTGTAAAAAATGTCTAATGTTCACAGAAACCTAAAAAATGTTTTCCTTGATTGCTTACACATTACTTTGATTAAATAAAAAAAAAATGAACTCATATATCATTCAATTTGGCCATAATTATGCAGTTTACATAAAATTTTGGGAATTTCCGAAAAAAAAAAAAAAAATTAGGTTAAAAAAATTGGTAAGACTTCGTCTGAGACAACCATGGCTTAAATGGTTCCATATGGTCTGTACTATCTTCGCCTTAAAGCTTTGCACCTATCTTCCAATCACCCTGTATACTATTGAAGAACTTCATATCTAAGCAGTCTGAAAACAAAATCCCGTGAACACGATGACCACATCTGTTACCGCCCCGGTTCTATAGCCCAAGCAGAAATAGTCCTTACGGTGTATAGATATAACGCACTTTTACACTTTTTATTTTGTATTAATCCAATTTTTTATTTTTACTTGTGTGCCTTTTATACTGTGCTGTATTTTCTTTCTTTCTCTAAGAAGTTCTTCGACGGTACATTACCTGCAGTTGCAGTGGCCTGGTGTCCTTATTGTCGACGTGCACGTGAATACGCGCGTACTGCTCGTTGCTGATGCGCAGGGTCAGCAGACCTGATTAGGAAATAGTTATGTCGCAAATGGATTGTTTCATTAAAAACCGCTAAGCGATGTTCAGCTGTTTTACGTAACGGAGCGGTTATGTAAAACAGCTGAGCAACGTTTAGCGGTTTTTCATAATTACTGAACTTTAATACGAAAAATTGCATGACGGATTTGAGATTTAAGTTCAAAATTTTGTCGATCTGTTTCATAACAACAATAATGGCGTTCGAAACAGAAATAAATAAAACGAGTAATATGAGTGAAAATTACCCTAACTCAAGTAAAAACAGTGATTTAAAGGATAATTTAAATACAAAGTTATCAGAATTATATGAAAGTCTTAATAATACTAAATAGTCAAGTAACTGCGACCAACTTAGCCGCGACACCGCTCGCTCGGCTCGCGCGCGGTTGGTCACAGTTCTAATCTAACCTAAACTAATTGGTCATAGTGCATGGAGCTGAGTTACTGCAACCAATTCGGCATTAGAAGCCACACCAAACGCTTACTGTGACTACAGATAAGTCATTCTGCATTACATGGAAACTCGGGTAACAGATTTGTTAAACGTATAAATGTTTAGCTGGATTGCCATTACACAACTGTTAGCATTTTTTATATAATTAAGGACTACTTGTACTTTTGTAGTCATCTTTATCATCCTTTATTTTAGTATACATATTTACATTACATTTCAATGTGCGTGTTCGTGTTTTAGATAGGGTATTGACTAACCTGTCATTCACTCCAACACTTCACTCTAACATTTATTCATTCGTTCACTCGGCACTAAAAACCGCGAACACGGGCATTCTAGTTTGGTGTCTAGTCGAGTAAGGTTGATTTGATGTGTAAAACCAAACTGAATAAAAGTGATTATCCTGAAGAACTGTATTCTCATTTCCTGACCTTTCAAAGAACGAAGCTGTTTAGTAAAACAGCTGACTAGACAATCCATGTGCGACAGATATATCATTTAGTTTTCACTTTTAAAGAATAGTCTGACCCATACTGGGAATTTCTCTTACTACAACCCGGGCGCCCGCCCGATGGTACTTCTTGTCGATCATTCCATGTTTAAGCTCTCTAGGGCATGAGTTATCGAAAATCGTTCCATAGTGCTCTTAAGTGACGAGTATCCTGTAAGAGCTGCAACACTTACCGCTGAGCTCAAAGTTCTGCACATCGCCATCTCTGCCGGCTACTAAAGTGAGGCGCTCCTCGAAACGCAAGTGTACACTGGGGACAACAAGTAAAGGTTTAAAAAAATATATAATTAACATTTATTTCAGGATATAATGGCCCAGAATCACTCATTAAAGAGAATTAGTAACACATAATATAACATCACGCCTTCTTTCCCCGAAGGGTTGGGCGGAGGTGTAGGTATCTGTAGTAGGTACACCCACATTTCACCAGTTATGTTTTAAGTCCCATGTAAGAGGGGGCGAGGCTATTGCCACCAACCGGGCACAAATCCAGACTCCGGGCTGCTACTGAGAAATTCCAGATAGAAAAACCCAATAACACTGCTCGACCCGGGAATCGAACCCAGGACCTCATGCTCAGCAGTAGCGCTTGCAACCATTAGACCAACGAGGAAGTCAATCAACTAGTAACACATTTAGTTGTATTTACAAAATTTCAAATTTATATAAGTATCACCACTTTTTCCAACAATTATTGTTTGAATAACATTATTTAATAGTAATTGAAAAATCATACACGAAAAACAAGGTTATAAAATTAACTTCAATTGTCAAATGAAAGACATTTTTAACCCGCGGATAGTCGCACCTGGGTCGAAAAGACCCAGTACTCTAGTTTTTGTGCCATAACTGTTTTAGTATTAGTTCATTCGTGTCGTCGCACTAAGTACCTTCAAATAGCTTCACTGGCTATCCGCACACCCCGCCTCAGCCTGTCTCCATGCGGCATTTGGACAGTACGGACGTGTCAAGTGAGTATGGGTCGTTTCGACCCTTGTAAAAAAAGTTAAAGTTATTTTTTAGTTCCTATATCGTAAAAAGTAAGATTTTGCAGTGATCTCTTAAATTTTGTGATTTATATTGCTTTTTTTCTCTAAATAATAAACATTTATTATTTTTGTTTTGTTATCCTCTTTCTAAATAATTTACAAATAATCCCGAAATTTAATTAATTTATTAAAAACAATACATTCAAGATCTGGGTCTTTTCGACCCTCGCGCGACTGTTCATGACTTAAAAGGAGACGCGAGTACCGGCGGGTTAAGGTGATTAGAATTAGAATTTCGGGTATGAGTATTCAAAATAATCAAATCAAAGCACTCCATTTGTAAGCGGCACTACAAAGTGGCGTTTTCTGATCAATTTGTTTACATTTTTATCAGATACTTTTGAAATAGTGTATACTTACTCCTTATGGTCGTGCGGCGGCGGCCTGGCGACGCCGACGTCTGCGGGCGACGGCGCGGCCGCCAGCGCCGGGACCGAGTCGCCCTCGCTGCGCAGGCGCGACACGAACGACTCCGCGTCCGTGCCGCGGGAGCCTAGCTTCATTGCTGACCGACCCGCGGGGCGAGCCCTGAGGAAGCAAAACAAATAAGAGATAACATGCCTGTTTACCCCAGAACAGTTAACGCATAGAGTCGTAAAGTACAACCTCCACGGGATTATACAGAATGTTACCTAAAGAAGGGCGTACCCGTTGACCCACAATAGAATAGCGTCCAATCAATCTGCCTAGCCTTTTCCCAACTATGTTGGGGTCGGCTTCCAGTCTAACCGGATGCAGCTGAATACCAGTACTTTACATGGAGCGACTGCCTATCTGACCTCCACAACCCATTTACAGGATAATACGATACCCCTTGGTACGACTGGTTGTCGGACTTTCGGGCTTCTGACGACCCGTAACGACTGGCAAAGATCCACAAATGACAGCCGGGACCAATGGCTTAAAGTGCTTCCGAGGCACGGAGGAGTCTCGGTATGGTCACCCGCCCACGGACCGACACCGGCAAGCGTAGCTTAACCTGATGGATCGACCCGTGCGGCTATTAGAGTAGTTTCGGGTATTATGGCACACCATAAGCCTTTATGGAAATAAAACTCGAAGTATATGAGATCAATCAGTCTTTATTGGTTAATTAAGTCGTTAAACTAATCAGTAATCAATAACTAGAAGCCTATGTCAATATAATTTCACAGAATAACTAAAAATAAAATTTTTCGTAAACTTGAACATTGACAAAATTTATTCGTGGTGGGATAATATAGCCTAGGGCCATATTGGCCGTAAAAAGCCAGAGCAAACAATACAAACAATTAAGTGCAAGTTATTTTAAGGAACAAAATTCACAAAAAAATGTCAGTTTCCACTCCTGAGCATTCTTCATGGGCCCATAGCTTACAACATAGACATTGAATCCATGATTCACCTCTGTTGTCTATAGAATAGAGGGACTCGCAATACAAGCACTTCGCGTCAGAAAAATTGCGTCATCTGGACTTTCATCAGAGCTGTACTCGTCGCATGAATCATAACGGGTTCATTTTCGGAGGGTATTAATATCAGGAGATTCATTTGTTATTGTAAGAGTAGAAGATGTAGTTGTAGGTTCGGGTGCGATGTTTTCTAGATTGTTCATGCAGTTTTCTCGTTCACTGTCCATATCTATAAAATCGTCGTCTTTAAACACATTTCTGTCAACAGGATATATCCTCGTTCCACGAAAACCATTAACAGCTATCTCTACGCTTTGAGCTCGTAAATACGCATGTCCAAAAACTTCCATCATATCGTAATGCGTCAGTGGCCGTGTATTGTTCCTAATCCAAGATCTTATTTCATCAGAAACTTATTTTTTTAGCGGTCCCATGAATGGTTTTCTTTGTGAAATAGGTTTTCGTGGAGCCATTGCCTAAAAAAGAAAAATCATTAATTATTTAATCATGTGGTAGCCAATATGGCCTAGCAGGCCATATTGGCCCTCTACCTGGTGAGCCATATTGGCCGCAGGAACGTTTTTGACAAGTAAAATCTAACCTAAAAACCAGTGAATAATATGCATACAAAACAGTTACCTCACTACAGGCTAAGAGTTTTCCTACAAAACTGTGCACTAACAACATAAAAACATTAATAATTCGAATAACTGAAATTATTTAAACTTACCAAAAAAATAACATCGATATACGTAATTCTGGATAACAGCGCATGCAGGACATGCGCGCACTCGCCGCGCTGCACAGATTGACTGAGGAGGCGGGGGTAAGGTTGCGCCAACATGGCACTGTAAGTTAATCACTAGTGTTGGTTTATTTCGGAGATATAGCAGTAGTCCATATTGGCCGACCAGACCATAATACCCGAAACTACTCTATTACTTAGCCACGAGCTCCTTTCCGCATTAGTATAGCAACATGCAAAAAAACAAATTACCACAAAAACAGTATTTTTATACGTAATGGCGATCGTGGAATTTTAAAATAATCTTACATAACGGAGTTTTACACTAAATAATAATGATTTATGACGATTGATTGAACATGGACTTGTGTACTTACGTCTCGCGCGCGGGCGTGGTAGGTATCTTTTCAGCGATCGGCTCGGATTGTGCTGAAGACATCGACGAACTGCCGAAACTGCTCCCTACAAGGATTAAATGACTATGACCATGAACTAGATAAATAAATACAGATTTGAAATAGTCATTAAGGCAATAGGTTCGCCCCCTTTTACATTGGACATAACATAAAACATAACTGGCGAAATGTGGGTGTACATAGGTACGTACACCTCTGCCCAACCCTTCGAGGAAACAAGGTGCAATGTTATTTTGTGTTAAATTGACACAATATAAAAAAAATGAAACTTTAAAATATAACACTATGAACTATTAGATAAAATGCTGAAAGCAGTGTCTCAAATAATTCGAGTTAATTTCTTTAGATTGAAAACCGTATCCGAATCTTCGACCGATACGTTCTAGTTTCATCCGAAAAAGAAACTTATAAAAAAGTAAGTTAAATTGACATTATTTTTGACATTGCCTTGTTAGTCTAATGGTCGCAAGCGCTACTGCTGAGCATGAGGTCTTAGGTTCGATTCCCGGGTCGGGCAAAGTGTTATTGGGTTTTTCTATCTGGAATTTCTCAGTAGCAGCCCGGAGGCTGGATTTGTGCCCGGTTGATGGCAATAGGCTCGCCCCCCTATTACATGGGACTTAAACATAACTTGCGAAATGTGGGTGTACCTGCTACAGGTACACCTCTGCCCAACACTTCGGGGAAACAAGGCGTGATGTTATGTTATGTTTTCTGACATTATATCGTAAATTAGTTACAAAAATGGTTTTCACACACATTCAATATTTTTGAACGACCTTTTCAACGACACCCCACACTATGGGATAGACGAGAAAAAAAATACATCCCCACTTTACGTGTAGGGGAGGTACCCTCAAAAACCCTCCCGTTTTTATTATTTTATTTTACCATTTTGTCGGCGTGATTAGTAATGTATACCCATGCCAAATTACAGCGTTCTAGTACTAACCGTCTCTGAGCTAAGCCGACAGACAGACAGACGGACATGGCGAAACTATAAGGGTTCCTTACTACGGCACCCTAACAAAAACGGAGTTGATCGTCTTTCGTTGCTGACCGTATATGGAACAGAGACTATTCAATATTGTGATTGTCATGTTTGTTATTTGTATCTGTTTTTTTACTACTTACATTGTTTATGTTGTTGTTACTACGAGAGTTCAACTGTTACTAATGAGACACAATAGAATTTTAATTGTTATCGAAATCCTGGAGTCTTTGTAACGGACGGGAGGTTAACGATCCGATATCCGTTAAAAAAAAAAGTAATTCTATACGTACAGACGTCAACCTACCCGAAACGGTCAAATTTTCTCAATCAACTTTGAACCTTATGCTTTAGTGATAAAGTTGAAAATCTACTAAAGAAATTTGACAGATTGTAGTGGGTGGATGTGCTGGCATCTGTACATAAAAATATATTCAGTCTTACCGAATGACATCTGACTGCGCGTCGGTACGCCCCGCTTGGCAGCCTCCAATCTCTCTCGTTGCAGCTCCTTCGCGCGTTCACGCATGCGATTCGCAGCTTCGCGCTCTTGCGTCTAAAAGCAAAGAAAACTCATTCAAAAGAGCTCCGAATTTATTAAAATCGCTTAACTCAAACTAAAGAGAGATTTTTCACCTTAGAATCAAAATTTAATTCTTTAACAACTGTTTCCAACGACATCAACCCTCAACCTATAACAGTCAACCGTCCCTCTTCTACTCCTAATAGACTCCCACACAGACGATGTTTCATACTATACTCCCCGATATTCAGTCTCAAACTCTAAACTCTATTCCCAATAATTCCCTTAACGAATTAAAACGAATAAAATACGACGGAAACTCTTGTCCTCGTTCATTTATCCAGAAAATTCAGGAATTTTGTATTTCTAGGAGTATTTCTTCAAACAAATTATTTGATCATGCGTTCGAATTACTTACCGATAACGCTTTACACTGGTACCGTTTTAAACGTGACTCTTTGTTATCATGGGACGAACTTTGCGAAGCTTTGATTACAGACTTTGGCGGTTTTGACCATAAATTATTAGAAGCCATTAATAGTCGAACTCAAGGCAAGGAGGAATCTATAGTTATTTTTATTTCCATACTGACTGGCATGTTTTCCAGACTTTCAGTAAAACTATCGGATACTAAAAAACTCGCTTGCTAAAGTAATAGCGACATTGCATAATCAGCCTATAATGTTTCCACTGCTGGAAAACAGGCCTCCTCTTTGTGCGTGGGACCACCCAGTGCGGGTTCGTAAATGTCACAGTCATGTCATTCAAATTTTAGTTCTGGGACATGCCGGTTTCCTCACGATGTTTTCCTCAACCGTTTTGAGAGCAGTGATGATGAAATAATAACGACATTGGTATCATCCTTATTTCAGCCAAAAGATAACCACTGCTAGAAATAGGCCTCACTTTGCATCACCAAAACATCCGGTCCTGCGGTTCCCAAATCCAGCGATTCCAAGTTGCCAAGTTGTCGGTCGACGAGGGATATTGATACGAACGACCTCGTAGTTTCTTTAGAATAGAAACGGTTCGTTTGTCTATGTGACGGTAGGACTGTAGCAGGATATTTTCGACCTTAATAGAAGTTTAAAGTTAAAGCGCTTTATTCACCATCCATCTTGTTGTACGTCCCGCCAAGGCCATGCACGATTCACGACGAAAAACGACCTTGAATGGGCTCGACGTACGTCCATTATTATTAATATTATTAATTGCTTGATGGATTTGCACGATTCAATTTTGCATCCAGCAAACGCACCCACCACCGCGAACGTCGTGCATCGTACGTGTTGGATCGAGTATATGCTTGCTGTAGCCTGTGCAGATTCAGCCAGTGTTTCCACTTTTAGGGATTTTTTTTGGGAAAAACGATTAATGTTATGCATGGCTTAGGGCTGTCATGCTCACTCAAATGTCTCGCTGGTGGTGGCGTGTGTGTTGGATCATTAAGTTCCCTTCAAAATGGTTGAGCTAAATGTTGCTGATCCATGCGTCATGTTCGTGAACGGGCGCCGTCAGAGGGGACTGGTCATCTCTTAGCTGCCATGGCTTATTTTAATTATTTTTGTTTTTATATTTTTATTATGGTCGCTTTTAACGTGCACGATTTACTACATTGTTCTCACATGTATAATTTCAACATGAATGATGTAACCAATGTTTTGTAACAATATTCTAATTTGAAAGAGTGTCCATGGAGTTTCTTGCCCGTTCTTCTCCATAGGAACCTACTACGCTTTGGAATGGGCAACTAGCTTCATCTTTCTGACTGACCGACCCCTTGACAATTCAAAAGTACCTGTAATTGGTTTATTTGGAATAAATGATTTGAGTTTGAGTTTGGCTGTTTTATTTTGGTAAAATCGAACGAAAAATACCCCCAATCTGGCAACATTAACCGCAGCCTTGAGCGGACGTACAGCACGCTAGATGCGCGCGAAGTTTAGTACGATCCAGCAACACGGCCTTGGCGGGACGTACAGCAAGATGGATGGTGAATAAGGCACTTTAGTAGGAATTTTTGTCAAACCGCAACAATTTTTTTATTTAAGAGTGTCCATGGATATTCTTGCTCGTTCTTCTCCATAGGTACCTAACATGCTTTGAAATGGGCAACTAGCTTCATATTTCTGACTGGCCGAATTCTTGACAGTTCAAAAGTGCCTGTAAATGGTTTGAGTTTGATGATGATGCTGTCAAGTCTGTTTGGTTAGCTTTACAATAAATCTTTTCATTAATTATTATGACTAAATTTTTACATACCTGTCTTACAGCTTGGTAGATCTTCTCCTCATGGGAATCCATCTCGACGAATGAGCGCACCTGATATGAAGGAAAAAGATTCAGAAATAAAAATCTTGGAATTAAGAGTAAAATTCTATTTCTCATAATGATTGTAAGGTTCATAAAGCAATCTGTACTGTGTGGAATCACTGTGACATTTGAGGGTGTTACTCGTTGGGAACAAATGGAAATAAACATGTACATTTCTATACATTGTTTTACTAAAATAGGTGACTACTGTTAAAAAAAAAGTTTTTTTTTTGTTGTCTATGTTTTTTTTTTAATGTGTGTGTGTGTGTTTTGTGTGTGTGTGTGTATCTTTCATCTCGCTTTCCTGCAATCAAAATATAAATCTTATAAAATCAACATAATCAAATCCGTGGGTGATTTCGTGAAAAGGGACGAAAGTGTGTAACAGGAAGTCAGAAACGACCTTGACGAGGCCACTAAAGGGACGATTAAAGGGGCGGCTTTAATGCTACTTATTACCAAGGTGAGATGTCAGATGTAACACATCTGACAAGATGTAATTACACATCTTATGCGACTACTGCAAAGCTCGCTCGTTTTTTTTTGTATGATTTTCGTGTATTGTATTTTGATTTATTTTAATATTTTAGTTTTCGTCCGTGTCAAACTTTTTGTACTTACCTAAACAGTAAGTGAATTATGTGGTCGCCTATAATTGGAAGCGCACATTTGTATTTGTCCCTGTTTATGTTAACATGCACGTAATTAGTGATGCAACGAATACGAATATTCGTAATCACCGAATGCTAGACATTTTTTATTTTATTATAAATAAAGACAACCTAATGATTTTTTCTTGCATTGTTTTGACTACCTTTAATGTAATCTACTTTAGTATACAATTTTTCATTTTGTTTCAAATTTATTTTAGGTATTGAAAGTAAATATTATATTTTTATATTGCTTAGCGCGTTTTAATTTCCTTTCACCTTTGATTAGTAGAATCAGGTATTCGTTCCGGCGAATAGTACAATCGGTATTCGTATTCGTAAAAGTAGTATTTGTTGCATCACTATATTATGTAATTGTAGCCTCTGTTGGCGATCCACAAAATAAATAATAAATGCAGTATTAATATAGTCCGGGAAATCAATCGTTTATTTATTGACTACAAACTTAAATTATCCATATATTCAAATCACTACTGTAATTATCTGTTTTTTTTTTATGATATGGCTATAATACGGAAAATTTACGTAATGTGTCGGTTTGTTAAACAATTATATGTCTGACTGTACATCTAATTATGATGAGCAACACTTACCTGTGCTAAGTTGACACTCTCCCTGTAGCCGAGAGCCACAATCTCATCAAATGCAAAGAGCAGGTTGAACGCCTGGTTCAGTACCTCTGCCTCAGTCAATTGGGTGCAGTATTCTGGCACCTGGTAACATGGAAAATTATGTTATTACATGAAAGGTATTAAAAGAGTAATTCTTAAATTAATGCTCTTCTAGCTCTCACTATTTTTTTCCTTGTTCTGTTTCTCCTACTTTTTACTCTTTCTTTTCTTTTATTTCTATTCTCCCTTATTTCCATCAATCAATCTGCCTAGCCTTTTCCCAACTATGTTGGAGTTGGCTTCCAGTCTATCCGGGTGCACCTGAATACCAGTTTTTTACATGGAGCGACTGCCTATCTGACCTCCACAACCCAGTAACTGGGTTGTCACACTTTCGGGATTCTGACGACTTAACGTGCTTTCCAAGGCACAGAGTCTGGGTATGTAAAGATGGTCACCCATCCTTTTGGATCGACCCTTGCGGATGATAATACTTAGCCACAAGCTCCTCCTTTATTCTCCTTATTTTAATTGTTAAAAATGAATTATAAACAATAGAAAAGAGAGAAAGAACTAATTAATGATAATTTTCATAAACTATCATAGACAAAGCACTTGACCTTGCCTACGGTTTTACGTCTTCATACTCACCACTCTGCTAAATAAGCGCAAAGTCTCCAGATCCTCCAGGATGTTGCTGGCTTTAGTGGTGATGAGCAGCATGTACAGCTTGTCCAATGGCTGATACACATATCTGTAAAGATATAGTTATTCATTGATTGAGGTCTTTAATAAACAAAAAGCGGTTGAATTCCGAGTATTTTAAATTTCGAACGTTCGCGTCGCGTGATGGCGACGAAAGTAATTGAAGTAATTGCCTTTTGTTATAATTTAACAAAAAGATCTTATTCTAAATGTAAACTCACATAATTCAAGCAATGTTAAATACGCAAAATTGCCTATCTTAACATATAATATGTATGATTTTTTGTAATTTAATAGATACATAATTATAAGATTGTGCTGTTATGTAGGGTTTGCAGACCCACATTTTTTAATTTAAGTTACCCAGGCATCTAATAATATAGGTATTAAAAGTGTGTTGGCTTTCATAGTCAATCAATGCATGGCTTATAAAACTGTTTAAAAATGATAAAAAATAGTTTTTATTTAGGTAGGAAGACTTGATGGAGTTTATTTATAAACATTACTTCATCATCATCATTTCAGCCATAGGACGTCCACTGCACAACATAGGCCTCCCCCAATGATTTCCAAATCGGAAGTGACCTGCATCCAGTGGCTTCCTGCAACCTTTATTAGGTCGTTTATTTATAAACGGTACTTAAAGTTAAGTAATAATTAGTGACTGTTTAACCATATATTTTTGAAGTTTTAACATCACTTAACTATAAGCAATGTTTAAAAATAAACCACATTAGGTTTACATTATTACTAGTAAATACCAAAGATAGTTGATAATATAATTATATAATTAGTGTATAAAAGATATAATGATTTTTTTAAAAGAGTAACGGTGGAGTTTCTTGCCCATTCTTCTCCATACGAAAACTACCTTTTGGAATGGGCGACTAGAATCAGTTATTAATATTTTTTGTAAAGTTTGACGTTCAAAAGTGGCTTTTTTGTGCCTAATTGAAATAAATTATTTGACTTTGACTTTGAGTTTATGGTATTCTAAAAAATAGTATTCAATTAATAGTAATACATGTATTTGAGATAAAAAGTACACAGATACAGAGTGACTCTTAATTTAAGTGTGCAAATAGCTTGGTACAGAATAAATGATCAATGATCCTCTGCTACAAAAAACCTGTATCTGTGTATAAAAAAACAGTTGTAACAGATTTACAAGTTGCTTTACAAGAAATGTAGACATCAGTTACTTATACTTACTTCCGTTATTTTAATTTAATGATTTCATAAGAGAACACTTGCACTACAGTTAATGACTAGTCTTATTTTTCGTATTTAATAAAGTTTCCACTATAATTCATCAGCAGACATGTTCTTAAATCAATAAACACTGATACTTTGCTTTCATGCTTCCTATTAGTAACAGTTAATTAGAATACTAGGTATAAATATCAGGCTGCCACACAGTCAAACATAATCAATAAATAGTAGTTAAATAAATACACTTGGACATGAGTTTCATCACCTGACAGATTCAGTTTCGACAAATGTATGTTGTCGCCCGCCAGTCATGAGCTTGGGGAAGGCAGCAAGCAACCCCTCGATACGTGCTTTCGTCATCTCCACGAATTGACGTGAAACCAACGCTGAAAATTACAATATGTTTATGTAAAATTTCATACATAATTCGAACTGTTAAATGATGAATTATATGGGAAGATAAAGTTAAGTACCTTTTCCTGACTTTGTGCATACTGTTGCCGCTATGAGCACCTGAAATTACACAAAAACACCTCAGAAAACTATACAAATAAGCCGGATGTCTATCACACATTTTTAGGGAATTATCACTTTAGTATGGAAAATAAAGCATTGGTAGATGTGGATTTGTTTTAACAAGCACTGTTTAAAGTATTACCATTTTGATTTAGGTTTTAATTTCTCAAATAACATAAAATAATCACAAATTGCAAACTTGACAGCCAACACACACCGAGATGACGTGTAGAACTTTTTTTTAAATAATGTTGCCATCTTATTTGGAATTTCGGATAATAATACCCGTATCCGATTCCGAACGAACAGATTATTGGCTCAAAGATCGTGAGTGACCTCAAAAGGTGTTATATCAAAATGTTGACGGATTTTTGAAAAAAAGTTTCTTCGGATCTATTGTCTTTTATTAAATGTCAAATTTGTCAAAAATAAGCAAAGCACATTGGGGTTATTGTTCGTTTTTTACCCAATTTTAACGTGTAACTCGTATCTTTTCAAGTAATTTAGATAATTAGTTGAAGTGTTCAATTACGCCATTGGAATGATGGAGGTTTTTATTTGATTCGGTGTCTAAATTCTATGGAATACACTTGCATACCACAGAAGCCAAATAACAGTAGTAAGTGGCAAGATTTTAATTATTTTGTATTGGTATTTAGATGTAGTGGTTCAGGTGACATGCTCTCGAGTATGCGTTCGTTGTAAATGAGTGTTACCGTCATTATTTTACGCTAATGGTCAAACGTTTGATTTGCATACAATGATATTTTCTTTATGCCTGATTTATATATAATCTTTTCATCCAATAATGTTCAGAGTTGTTAATACGTGATCATGACGTCGGTACAGATGGCTGGACACTGTTCTGACTTGTGCAGTTTTAGTATTTCTTCATACAAAAAAAGTTTTTAATGTTTTGATGTCATGGAAGAGACTTATCTTATTGATAGTGATAATGAGGTATTCATTTTGTCTCTCTATCTTTTCATAGACTCTTACCATTAATATTTATTAATAATAGAACTTATTTATTTTGTAGTAATTTCCTTTGCTATTTATTTTGTTTTTAAAAATAGAATGTGAAAAATTGGCATAATTAAGTAGGCAATGATACAGTTTCATAGGTCCTATAAAATGTTAAGGTTTGTTCTTACCCAAATCATTCAGAACCATAAACTATGACAGGTTATTAATAATACTGAAGGACTTTATTGACAGTCCACAGTTGAGAAGTATGTGTAGAGATGAAGAGATGTGACGCGTGCCGTGTCCGTTCAGAACGGAGGACGGAGGAGAGAGCGGAGCACGCGGGGGACAGAGACCCGCTCATAGACACAACAACTGTCTCTCAGGACGACGCTTACGATAACCAAAATTTAGTAAGATTAATACCATTTTCGTAGTTAGCACTGATATTTTTTTGTGTGCACCATTCATATTCCGTGCACTAATTTCGTTGGTTATATGCAATATTTTATGTGATTTGTCTTTTGTTTACTCTGTGTCTTTGTATCAGCATCATGTTAATTATAATGTTTTGACCGTAGAATGTAAATGAATAATTATAATTTATTGGTACTTTAAAGTGCATATGTGTGATAAAAGAACAATAACAATCTTGATTTATTTGTAAGTAATGTTAGAGAGGAGTAGAAAGGAGAAAGGGAGGCCTTTGCCCTGCAGTGGGACAATGCAGGCTAAAAATAAATAAAAACTATTGCATACATTCCTTCTTGTAATCTATAATGATAGGGTACAGACAGTAAGAGCAAATGTTTTACACACAGTTCAAACTAACTTTCTTATGATTATGAAATTCCTGTTCAAGAAGTGGAATTTTTAATTGCTAATGTTTATAAAAAGAACATTCGCCACACTATTTATTTGTGGTGAAGCAATAGTAGGTAACTGGATATTTTTACTTAGGCCAGTGTTTCTCTGGATTATGTTCATATGGGGGGAGGTAAACTAGTAGCACAACAAACTAGAAACACACCTAAATTGGTTATGTATAGTGTTACCATAATATGTAAAATAATGAACCCAGAATAAGTTCTGAAACTCTGGACTTGCTATCGTTAACTCGCGCGTTGTAAGGGTTAACTCGCGCGTTAAAAGGGTTAACTCGCGCGTTAAAAGGGTTAACTCGCGCGTTAAAAGAGTTAAGTCGCGCGATTAGAGGGTTACATGCCGTTTTCTCAATAGGATCCTAAAACTGGATAGTCCGTTTTTTTTCGAAAAGGCCCAATAAAAATAAACCGAGAATGCAAAGGATTTAACAGCCCTACATGGTTGGGGATATGATGATCCATCTAAGTATGTATTCTTAGTTACTTATTTGTTAGATTATAGTAGCTACTTATTAAGATTTCTTGTTACACCGTTTAAGACCCCAGATACACAGTTGCGGTAGCCTGCGAATGCACCTATGGTTACGAAACTAAAGCGCAGGCCACACTGAGAACGTAACGAAATGAAGCTAAAAACCACCGACACATTACAGTGTCGTGACAATCAAAAGAATCTGTTTAGGACTACACCAAATCACGAGTTTTGATTGGCTAACACTGCGTCAGAAGGCGTCACGACAGGACACAAAACAGTATCTAATATAAATTCGGCCTAATGCGTCATTTCATACTTTGGATCACACTGCGAACTATGAACCGAAGTATGAAAAGCCGCGGTAGCTACGAGGGGGCGTTTTTAAGTTCGCGGAATGGAGGGTGAGAAGTGAAAAAAAAAAAACTAAATTATTTTTCTTTTTCAATATATTCACCTGCTACCCTTATACATTTTTCAGATCTTTCAATTAGCTTATGTATACCTTCATAAAAAAATGTTTTGTCTTTTAAGTCTTTTTTTAGATTTTAAACTTCTTGGGTGGTGGTGTGCCTTTTTTGTGCCACTGCATAGAGTCCTGTTTCGACTCAGGTTCATAATGATGAACCCAAGTTTCATCTCCAGTAACAATTCGACTTGATAGTCCATCCTTATCTTCCGTTACAGAGGTCCAAAAACGTACGAGAACACTCCACGCGGTGTTGTTTTTGAGGCGGCGTGAGCATTCTTGGCACCCATCTTTCACTGACCTTTGTCATGCCAAGATGATCGTGTAGAATTTTGAAAATTGTCGTATCCGATACTCCAACCATTTCTGCAAGCTGTTTCTTCTTTAGTCTGGCATCTTCCAATATGATTTTTTCGACTTTTTTAATGGTTTCCGGAGTAGTCACCTCGATCGACCGTTCGAGCCGTGGGTCGTCTTCAAGTGAGGTCCTGCCTTGTTTAAAGAGACTGTGCCACTTGTAAACCATGGTTTTACCCGGGCAAGAGTCCCCATAAACGGATTCCATCTCTTCCAGTATATTTTGAACTGACTTTCCTTGCTTGGTAAGGAACTTTATTACGGCACGGTACTCGATTTTTTCCATAATTCACATTTTCTTCCCGATTGAGTTGTTTGCTTGACGATAGTTCAAAGACCAAGTACCAACTAGGTAAAACAAATATTGCTGTTTGTAGAAAAATACCGCGCTAATGTGTTTTCACTGTTTATCAGATAAACGGTAATTTATTGCTAGTAGGGATTTATTTGTAGACAAAGGATTAAATTAGGGTATGAAATATAAATCACGCAGTAGCACCATTATAAAAAAGGGTCGCTTCCGGTTGTACTTATTATAGGGATGTACCTATTTTCGGGCAAGTAAAAAACAAACAAATAGGGTGTGAACCCGGTTTGTTCAATTCGAGTTATTTCGGGGCCCGAATCTTATGACTGACCTTATCGAATTGATAAATAAGGTTGAAGTCAAGTTTCTGATATGGAAACCCTTGGGATCCCGGATCCCGGCCCGAACATAACATGGCTACAGACCTTTTTCGTAAATAAACTCAATTTGTTACCGTAGCTATTTTGATGAACTAGTAACACTTTATTTTCGAGGGATTGCGATATACTTAATATGGGCATGAAAATACAGTTATATATTATTTGATACTTACTTCCTTCCACTAAGCTAACTATCGTAGAAAGTAAACAAAGAAAAATCACTTGGTCATTAACAGCTACTGATAGCAAGCCTCTCCAAGATTAAAACTTTATTGCGGATTAAAAAAAACAGTGCGACCATCGTATTTTTGTCTCTGGTAAATAATTAAAAAGTCAATGTGTCTATTAAGGCGGGGATCTGAATACGCTGGTCAGGATTTCCCGCCTTTTGAGAGCACAGCCCACAGTTCTTTTTAAAGTGAAGACGAAGCAAAGGCAGTCTCTGTGATGCCTTCAAAGGATGCGGTAGTGTTTAAGTATGTGTTGTGCGTCATAAAGTGGTACAAAATATGAGATTTCAGTTATAAAAGTTACAGTTAAGACATCGTTCAAAAAATGAAGAAGAAAATTAACATCACCATGACGCCGAAAAAGGTAACTAGAAATAAACTCGTTACCTATTAAATTTGCACGCTTAGAAAATGCGCGATAATTAATAATATCGATAGTTCATTGAAACAAAGGGAGTAACACTTCATATTTAGCGTAAAAACGGTATTAAAACACACGAGTTTTCATAATTATTTAGTCGCAACCGGTCATGCGAAAACTGTACTAATAAGGCCACTTAAACATGTATATGAATATTTTCGCTGGCAATAATTAGGCTGGTTCTACATAGCACTGATTTTGCGCCAAAAGATGGAATAGAAATAACAACGAAACTTTTTATTCAAGCTCAGCTTCTCGATGCTTTACATGCGCCAGCTTTTCCCTACCAGTCTCTTAAGAAAACGATTTGAATTTCTTCCTCATTTAAAACCACACAAACTAGCTAAAAGAGATTTTAACAATCAAAATACCGCAAGGCATTTAAGTTGATGAACAAATTGAGTTCTAACTTTGCGAAGGAAATTCAATACACCACCATGTCCCTAGAAACCGCCTTCAAAGAAAAATTAACATTCAAGAGCGACACCAGTTTCAACGGTAAAAGTAAAAGAAATTATGTATCGTGGTTAGCATCAGTCCTTGCGACTTTTAATATATTCTAGCGTGCATTCAAGTGACATTAAGGTTTCTTGTTTTCAAACAAAACCTCGCTACTGTCATATTGGTTCACGTTATTGTTAACTGAGTTCCTTATTGTATCGCATAATAGGACTTGGAACTGACAAGACGTAGCAGGCCTTTCAATGATCGGTTTTAGGAAATGTAGACGGAATAATTTGCTACTCGTGGAACAGACTTCTTCAAAAGTCTTCCCGCGAATCTACAATCTGATTGATAGCTCTAAAAGAATGTTGAAGAGAAGTCTCTAGAAATTTATGGCAACGCACTAACGCACCTCCCATAAAATTATTGTGTTACGTAGGTACCTAAGATATTGCAGGCGCCCTTAGGCGATGATGACCCCTTAACCATCATCAGGTGGGCTTCGTACTTGATTGACACAACATAAAAAACCCAGCTTGGCAAATTATTTGTTAATCCTACTATGTTGATATGAGACATTATATTGGATGCTGTCCATCGTATTGGCATAATCCCTTAGGCGCTGTTTGTTGTCACTACTGTCACATATACGGAAACAGAGATTTATGAAAAAACTTGTGCATCGGTTACAGGGGATAAACATTTCAGTATTTATATATCTTTTTCAGTTGCAGTCACTGTTTTCAGTTAAACATAACATAACATCATCATCAACATCATCATAGTTGTTTCCCCGAAGGGTTGGGTTGGGTGTACCTGTAGTACACCCACGTGTATGTTTTTTAAGTCCCATGTAATAGAGGGCCAACCTATTGCCATCAACCGGGCAGAATTCCAGACTCCGGGCTACTACTGAGAAATTCCTGTTGGAAGGAAAATCCAATAATACTTTGCCCGACTTGGGAATTGAACCCAGGACCCCATGCTCAGCAGTAGCGCTTGCGACCACTAGACCAACGAGGTATTCAGACAGTATTCAGTGTATTCAGTTAAACATAGATACAAAACATGTTTAGGTTAACTGGCCTTTTATTCGGAGCTACACTCTCTCTGCTTTACTTGCGGTTTCAAACTTGCTATTCCAGCTTTCAAACCGACCCTATTAGTAACCAAATAAATATTTGTCTCTAGTTATGAAGATCTCCAAATTCATTAACAACATGATGAATGGTGAAACTCCACCTATTTAGGTGTAGATTCATAGACAACTCCGCCTTGGAGTGTAAATGTGGTGCTGTTCCACAAACGATGGGACACTTAATATCATCTCCTGCGTGTCATTCAGCTGCACATTACAGGAACTGATGGATGCTTGTGTGTAGTGTGTATTTGTGTAGGGATACCTCATCTTAACCCTTGTGTAAAAAGGCATCAAAATCTGAATTTACAAAATAACTTTTTTTTGTTGCCCATCGATCGTTCCTTTTAAAGATCGAAAAACTCAATGGGACGAACCTAGTGTAGAGAACTAGAAATAAAAACCGTCTCCTTTAATAAGTCTTGTGAAATCTCAAGACTTACTAATTAAATTTTTCGAGTGAATATATTACTTCTGGGCAGGCCACTTAACATCAGGTGAGATAGTGGTCAAAAGCGAGCCTGTCAATAAATCTTGTAGTTGCAGCGCCCAGATTATCCGCATTTATAATAATTATCCCGTAAACTTTTACGATCAAACACGACTCTTCTTAAAGCATGTCACAGTAAACTAATGTATTTCCTAGTAATGGTGACTCCCCGTCAGATAGTAAACATACGTAATAAATAGTATATTTCTTGTAATGAAATTAATCATCAATTGTTATTGGAAATCTTAACCACTTGTTGTATTTATACCGTCGGGCTTCAGCGATGTATGTATGTATATTTCAAACAACCGTAAAAGAAAAGGAAGGGTCTACCTACTTTATAAGCCAAAAAGAAGTAACTAATGCTGGAGGCTGGATAAGTGGACATAGGCATTTCCCAAGTTGAGACTCTCCACCTTCCACATGCAGTCTGTCCCCGTTTGCTTTTTTATGATCGGCCCATCGCTATTCTATAGGTACACTATACTTTACCAATACAATCGTGGGTCCCAACATCCCTATGGATGTCGGGACCCATGAAATGCAATGAAAATGAGTTATCAAATGCAAGACTATTCTTGCAATTGATAACTTTTTTCTGGACGATCTACCTTTCTGTTTTCTTTTCTCCGCCCTTTGCTTTCTACAGTCACGATTTCTTGTGGTCGTCGGTTAAATTCCATTTTAATAGGTATGTTCATCTGTTACCTCATAACTTCTAAACTACTGATCATAATTTGACAAATGAGCTTGATCATCTGCTCGTTATAGGCTATGTGACGTCACTATACATTCAATATGATGCCCTCTAGAGGACATAATAATGAAATCAAAATTTAAAAAAAAATACCTTGTTGGATATCAAATGAAAGGGCTTGTCAAGCACATAACAATTATAGATATATATTATATTGTCTAAGTAAATAAATATGTTTAGTAAATTATTAAATTAAAAAAAGCAATAGTGAGACTTTGCTAGGTACGTTGCGACTGTAAAATTAATACCTAACAATAACATCAAAAAAACGGCTCTTGAAATAGGTACTTTATTACGAAATTATAACCCCAAACTAATATAAAAAATAAGCGGTAAATTTCAGTAATACGACAAGAAACTGTTGAATGATGTGTCATTAGTATTCTACAGTATTTGTCTCATGTATACGGAAACCAATTACAAAAACCATTAGAAGAAACAATAAAAGAAGTCTTGAAAAACTTCGTCATTGTATAAACAGGCTTTACGGCGTAAATCTGCCAAACCAGTATGTTAATAGGCCGTTTAACTAAGTCTTCAGTTACTTTTGTTGGCAAAACAATAGGAAACTTGTAAATATCGCGTTACCACGCTATAGCATGACTACCACTGGTAACTTCGACCGTTCGTAGTTCGTTCAAAGGTCAGGAACGAATCATTATTTACCACTCGCTTTCTAAGTCCTAACACATGTTGTTTCTCACATTCATTATTTATGTAGGTAGTCTATGATCGATGAGAAGACAAAGGAGCTTGAAAAGCTCGCGAAGTTTCTGAAAAAGGTCATGAAGCCTTACAATCTTGTTTAGAGTTAAACTTCTAAAGAGTTGGAACTTCAATAGTTATTTGTGCAACAAGAGAGCAAAGTTGTTTTTTGCTGCGAGTGTTGATTTTGAATCCCGAGTAAGCGAAGGATTCTATAATTGAATCACGAGCGTAGCGAGTGATTCTAGGTTAGAATCCTGAGCGCTGCGAGGGATTCAAAGACACGAGATGCAAATAACTTTGCTCTCGTGTAACACATACAACTTTTCACCTCAGCAGCGAGAACATACAATATGTTAAAAAAAACCTGTCCGTTCCGTGAGGGTGTTGTTAGGTATTGTACTGTGAGCATATTTATGTGGAAATTTTCAAGATAAAAGAATCCCCACATTTTTTTTAAATGGTGAATTTTACTGAATTTTACGTTTGGTGCGGGTGGTGGCCGTCGCAGTATGAGTTTTGCAATTTTTTTTATGGATTTGGGGTAATTTTGGAACTAAAAATGTGAATTTTAAATGCCAATAACTTTTTTACTAAATAATAATAAAAAAAATACTCTTTTGTAATGTTACTGCAGTACCACATGCCCTTTTCGGATCGGACAAGGTTTTTTTTTACATAATCTTCATCACCTCGTATTTTGCGGCCACCATCTTGGAATTACATTTTGACTACACTATCGACTTAAGCACTCTCAAAACTATGAAAACGATACCCATGATAAAAACTTGAATATTTTCGCAGCCACCATTTGGATTTAAATTTTGACCTCACGATTGGCTTTAGCACCCTTGAAAACTATGAAAACGACACCCATTATGAAAAATGTGTTTTTTTTGTATCCGCCATCTTGGATTTGCATTTTGACCAAATTCACACTTACTATCTTACTCCGTCTTTCTTTCTCTTTGAAATAGAAGAAGACAGCCGCAAGCGCCTTTTCCCGTTACGATTTCTGCCAGTGCACTCTTACCGCAAGCCGCCTATAGAACTTCGTTCCAAAAAAAAAAAAACAGAATTTAAATAAAACCTTATCAGATGATTTGCAATTTTAAGGTTATGTGAATCCGAACGTTTTATTGTTTGTTTCATTTTTGGGCCTACTAGATATGGAATTTTGAAATCGAACTTCGAATCGACTTGTTTCTATCTCTCGCTTTTTTCGTATCGAAGTGAAAGTGACAAAACTAGTTGAAGTTCAAATCTTTAGAATTTTGTGAGTAGACCCAACACTGCTCAAGGCAATTACAACAATTTATTAAAAAGTTACTTTGTCTCACGCTCGCAGCAAAATCGAATTTTGCTCACTGTTTTTTGACAGCAAAACCTGCTTGTTTGAGGTACTGAGGTGAAAAATGATTGATTAGGTGTTTTGAACGTTAATAATGTTTTTCTTTTCTTTTTTTTCCTTTAGCAAATGAAATAACCCAAAGAGACGTCTAATTTCGATTAAAAGTATCTCCGCGACAGCTTACCAATTTTGATAAACTGTTGAGTCAATCCATGTAACAAAAATTCTCTGGAAATTTGCACTAATTAGGAGAGCTTGCGAGTAAATGCAATAAACCCAAGATCCTGACAACAATACGACTTGCAATAACTTGACCCTAATTCAGCTTAGGCGAGCTTCTTATCTCTCGAGTGCAAGTTAGGAGACAACTGTAGGAAACGGTACACTTTACGTGCTTCATATGGTATGGCAAGCAGGCACGCCATGTATGCATGCACTGCAGATATCTTAGCTCACAGAATTCGGGCTAAATTGATACCAGATTCGTTACGTTACGTACTGTAGTGGTTGTGGAAGAAAAAGTAAGGAAACGGGTATTGTGGAAATTAAATTTAAGTTTCCTTTGACATACCAAAGATTGTCGTTAAAATGGCAAAGTACTGGTCGCACTGGTTGCAAAGTTGCAACTCCAGTGTTATATAGAAGTTGATGGAATCTGCTGTTCATTATTCATCGTGGTTCTTCAACTGTAGACAAAAACCTGACAGTTGTTAATACAAAAGTTACAGAGATTGGACTTGACCCTGAGTTTGATTTGCAAATCAGCCAAACAAAAAAGAAAGCTTTCCTGGATTTGAGAGTTTGGTCATACAATACATTAGGAATTGTTGATCTTGCAATCTTTGGCCTTCTTCACCTTTTAGTCAGCAATCTTTGTAGCTGCTGGATCAACTCCCTGCGTGAGAAGTATAAGCTATCTTTTTATTCGGAGGCTGTTAATGCACCGTGACCTAAAAGCGTTTTAAGGTTATTCGATATCGGGAAATGGTTAACGCTAAACCGTTCTGAAATCACAGCCGTTACTATTGTGATATGTATAGCGTTATCGGCGCTTGCTCGCACCGTTTCAACTTTATCACAACTTTAATTGTGTGGCTATCGATAGCGAGCACTCCAATTGTTTCTCTGCCGAGAGTATGTTGTCGGAATGTTATTGATAGTGACGGTTTAGCTTATAGAAGAGTATCGTAATTTACGCTGTGGTTATTGGTAGGTCATAACTCATAACGTTACAGGGTGAGCGACGAAAGCAGCACACAGACACTGTCAATGCAGTTCAATTTAGTTTCATTTTTCATCTGCTCTGATTATTAGCACGGTACTCGTATGTACAGTGCGCACATCAGTGGCAACAATTAGACATTGACAGTGCCTTTATGTCCTAGCAGTAAGGGCGGTTTTCGTAGTGCAAGTGTTACCATGCATGTGCGGTTGACTATGTATACCATAATGACTAGACTCATCATCATTCACCATTGTCTTGCTCTTATCCCAATTTATTTGGGGTCGGTGCAACATGTCTTTCCTTTCATACATTTGTATAAGTCGTCATCTCGATAGTCACCCCCTTTCTAGCCATATCATCTTTCACACAGTCCATCCATCGTTTGTTTGTTCTTCCCCATAAAGCCATCCAAATTTATACTCAAAACTTTCCACCATAATGACTCGATTATAATGTTTAAAATGTCGTTTAAGTGCGAAAAGTTAAACCAAACTGATTGTTCAGTACTAGAAGGTGACCAAGCTTGATCATTAGTGTTACCTCCTTTTTCGAGAGACCTGCGTCTAGCTGTGTTACTGAATAGTTTAAGTTTCATTTTATAATTAGAGAGAGTTCATTTAGAATTTGAACAACACCCAAAATGTTAATAATTACGTCTAAGACTTAAATGGAAATTTTCCAGACAAAGTTTGTAGAAGTTAATTTAATTAAATACACTAGCCTTTAGGCATGATTTTCGTTTTCAAAGCTAATAATGGGTTAATAGTAAATGAAAACAGTGATCTGTAATCCTGTATAATATTGAGTTTATTATTCAATCGTGGCGGCACGTTCTACCTAAATGACTTTCTCCTGGGGTTAGTTTTAGGCTGCCTATATTCACAGGCTTGATATATTTACAGGTGGCTAGCCATGCCAGCACTTTATTTTTGACACATATTTTTTTAAGGACTAGATGAGTGTGATTATACGTTTTACAGAATATGTCGCTTTAGTGAGTGGCTCGTCTATTACCGGACAGTCCTATTAGGCAAAGAGGCTCTGAGAAACCTGATTTTGGCAGGCAATCCAAAGCGTCTGTGCATTCGTTGGATTGTGTACCGCAGCGGTCGGGTCTAGCTCAAGAATCTCTTTCTTCAATTCTAAACCTTTGTCTGTCTTTTTAAGCTATATTGTGAGGCAAGCCAGTCAATATATTGTCATATAAAATCTAGATAATCGGAATGTAGCTTCAACTTCCAGGACTAGTTTTCAATCAATCTGCCTAGCCTTTTCCCAACTCTATTGGGGTCGGCTTGCAGTCTAACCGGATGCAGCTGAATACTAGTATTTTACATAGAGCGACTGCCTATCTGACCTCCACAACCCAGTAACTGGGTAATATGATACCCCTTGGTAAGACTGGTTGTCAGACTTTCGGACATTTATCATTTATCACAGACCAACCCCGGCAAGCGTAGCTTAACCTAATGGATCGACCCGTGCGGCAGTTATTACTTAGCCACGAGCTCCTCAACTCCTCAAATCCAACTTCCAGGACTAGTTTTAAATACAATTATTATTTTAAGTTTCCCAAGTCCATTTCAAGGTAAAGGTTAGGTTCTAGGTCACAAAATTAGAAAGTAGAAAACTAGAAACCTAGGTAAACGAAGTTGCAATCAAAAGCTAAGTAAGCTTTATCTAAATATTAACCTCGTGGTACACTAAAGCGACTTGGTAACAGGAGAAAGGTATATTTTACATTTCTTTATTACAGTTGGGCTGTTTGGCCTAAATATGGGCCTATAAATTCTAAACTAAAGCTCTTCCTAAGTCTTGACCTAGAAACTTCGTAAAACCTGAACGCAACTTTTCTAATTACTTACCAAATAATTAAGTTTGAAATATTGAATAATTTTTGCATGATAATGTCATTAGCTACTTATTTAATGCAAGATAGACTGTCTTGTTTGCTGTTCCTTAAGCAGTCTAGTTCACTCAGGCATTTTTGGTTGGGCCTTGAACGGAGTCATTTTTCTTTGACAACCTTCCTGTATTCATTTTCAGTTCAGCAATCTTCTGGCATTCCACATACATTGTCTTCCCAGTCCTATTTCTCATCAAAATTTGCGTACATCAACGCAATAATATATTTTAACGCTGTCTGTAATTTTGACTCCTAAAATTCGTTCGTATACTTCGAACGTGCAGTGTGGAGTTTTCTCCAAAGAAAATGCTGCCACAACCTTTCAAAATCACTGTAACATTTATGCATACTGCACAATATTCCCCATAGCTCGTCATAGGCTGAGCTCGGCCCCAGAGGTCGTGATCTCCAATTAATGAACAGCCGGGCTCAGAACAGGGACACACATGTGCATCTGTAGTTAACTCTCGATCCGTCGCGTCAATGATGTTTCTTGTTCCAATTTGATTTTATCGTTAAATTCGGCCCAAATGACCGCTTGAAATTAGAACGATAAACAAGGAGTCTTTATTCTTGGTATAAATAAATGTGTTTGTTTTCTGTCTTGTGGGCAATGTCTCCGAAGTCATGTGGGTATGTATGTATCGTTGGGTTCTCATTAGACACGCAGATTTTTTTCTATCTATGTTAAACGAACATCTTCCCATGTTCTCATGTTTCTGTCTTATGTGGCTTATGCTGTGCCTTGTCTCTCAGTCAACATCTACTTGCGATCATCACTTTATCATCGTTTACTAATAAAATAAACATAGAAAAGGCCTACACTTTATTTACTGTTTACATCACTGAAAACAAAAGAAAGTTACCGATAAGCTGGGCTATAAAATAGTAGGCAAATAAAACTGCCGTATCGATAAGATTAATACGTTAACAAATTAAAATATAGCTAGCACTGGTTAATTATAACGCTATAGCACTCACACGCATTTCACGCATGTTAAGAAAAATACAAATGCCGGAAAACCAGTGACCAATTTTGGGAAAGTCAGAAAAAGGTCTCAATTATTTTACATAATAACATTATTCTCTCTGTACTAGACATTTAAAATTAAAAATTTCTCAATGGTCTTTAAGCTCATTTTTATGCTCTCAGCCCTCAAGTGAGCTAAAGTGAACTAAACCAGAAAACAATTTGCTCAATCTATGACTGAAATGGTATAAAATGTTTATTTGGGTGTCATGTTTTTTCGATCGCGTGAATAAATGCTTGCTACTGGTGTTACACTTGTAAATTAGAACACTAGCGTAAAAATGAGGGTGTCTACAATTCTATATCCAAGTAATAAACTGCTGTTTTCATTTGTATGCACTCAATTAGTTTTGGATATATTCTCTCAATTTTTAGGGGTGATCGAAAAGTAGTTTTTTTTTAAAGATTTGATATTAAAAGTCATAATTTGTTTATGGTAGAATAATAAGTATATCGTTTTATTATCGTAGCGTAGTTTTTAATAAAGGTCTTTTTTTACTGTTTACATCACTGAAAACAAAAGAAAGTTACCGATAAGCTGGGCTATAAAATAGTAGGCAAATAAAACTGCCGTATCGATAAGATTAATACGTTAACAAATTAAAATATAGCTAGCACTGGTTAATTATAACGCTATAGCACTCACACGCATTTCACGCATGTTAAGAAAAATACAAATGCCGGAAAACCAGTGACCAATTTTGGGAAAGTCAGAAAAAGGTCTCAATTATTTTACATAATTACATTATTCTCTCTGTACTAGACATTTAAAATTAAAAATTTCTCAAAGGTCTTTAAGCTCATTTTTATGCTCTCAGCCCTCAAGTGAGCTAAAGTGAACTAAACCAGAAAACAATTTGCTCAATCTATGACTGAAATGGTATAAAATGTTTATTTGGGTGTCATGTTTTTTCGATCGCGTGAATAAATGCTTGCTACTGGTGTTACACTTGTAAATTAGAACACTAGCGTAAAAATGAGGGTGTCTACAATTCTATATCCAAGTAATAAACTGCTGTTTTCATTTGTATGCACTCAATTAGTTTTGGATATATTCTCTCAATTTTTAGGGGTGATCGAAAAGTAGTTTTTTTTTAAAGATTTGATATTAAAAGTCATAATTTGTTTATGGTAGAATAATAAGTATATCGTTTTATTATCGTAGCGTAGTTTTTAATAAAGGTCTTTTTTTACTGTTTACATCACTGAAAACAAAAGAAAGTTACCGATAAGCTGGGCTATAAAATAGTAGGCAAATAAAACTGCCGTATCGATAAGATTAATACGTTAACAAATTAAAATATAGCTAGCACTGGTTAATTATAACGCTATAGCACTCACACGCATTTCACGCATGTTAAGAAAAATACAAATGCCGGAAAACCAGTGACCAATTTTGGGAAAGTCAGAAAAAGGTCTCAATTATTTTACATAATTACATTATTCTCTCTGTACTAGACATTTAAAATTAAAAATTTCTCAAAGGTCTTTAAGCTCATTTTTATGCTCTCAGCCCTCAAGTGAGCTAAAGTGAACTAAACCAGAAAACAATTTGCTCAATCTATGACTGAAATGGTATAAAATGTTTATTTGGGTGTCATGTTTTTTCGATCGCGTGAATAAATGCTTGCTACTGGTGTTACACTTGTAAATTAGAACACTAGCGTAAAAATGAGGGTGTCTACAATTCTATATCCAAGTAATAAACTGCTGTTTTCATTTGTATGCACTCAATTAGTTTTGGATATATTCTCTCAATTTTTAGGGGTGATCGAAAAGTAGTTTTTTTTTAAAGATTTGATATTAAAAGTCATAATTTGTTTATGGTAGAATAATAAGTATATCGTTTTATTATCGTAGCGTAGTTTTTAATAAAGGTCTTTTTTTACTGTTTACATCACTGAAAACAAAAGAAAGTTACCGATAAGCTGGGCTATAAAATAGTAGGCAAATAAAACTGCCGTATCGATAAGATTAATACGTTAACAAATTAAAATATAGCTAGCACTGGTTAATTATAACGCTATAGCACTCACACGCATTTCACGCATGTTAAGAAAAATACAAATGCCGGAAAACCAGTGACCAATTTTGGGAAAGTCAGAAAAAGGTCTCAATTATTTTACATAATTACATTATTCTCTCTGTACTAGACATTTAAAATTAAAAATTTCTCAAAGGTCTTTAAGCTCATTTTTATGCTCTCAGCCCTCAAGTGAGCTAAAGTGAACTAAACCAGAAAACAATTTGCTCAATCTATGACTGAAATGGTATAAAATGTTTATTTGGGTGTCATGTTTTTTCGATCGCGTGAATAAATGCTTGCTACTGGTGTTACACTTGTAAATTAGAACACTAGCGTAAAAATGAGGGTGTCTACAATTCTATATCCAAGTAATAAACTGCTGTTTTCATTTGTATGCACTCAATTAGTTTTGGATATATTCTCTCAATTTTTAGGGGTGATCGAAAAGTAGTTTTTTTTTTAAAGATTTGATATTAAAAGTCATAATTTGTTTATGGTAGAATAATAAGTATATCGTTTTATTATCGTAGCGTAGTTTTTAATAAAGGTCGTGAGTTCGATTCTTAGACAAAAAACGCAACAGTGGATTTCGATACTAGCGTGCCATTCAAAAAGTTTTTCGCATTCGCGTGTTCGCGATAACGTCATTCGGTAAGGTTTTCGATTCAATGTGTTTTCGAACTGGCGTACCACTCGCAACTTTTTTCGAAACAGCGTGCGTTGACACAACGTTATTTAAATCTTCATATCACTCCCAGTATGATAGATCAATAGATAATCAGTTCCACAATTTTACGGATTTCGGAATGATTCGAGATAACATTGAGTTCGAAATTCCGGATCAAAAGCAAAGAGCTACAATATGCTTAAGTCCTTTTTATCCACACTCTTATTCAGGGTCATATTTGCATAACGCTACCACATTTTCAAAAAGAAACTAAAATAGGTTTAACATTAGTTAAATCGCGTGAACACTTGCTAAGCGCCAGTTTTGCACGCCAGTAATTAGCGAGGCCTTTGTGGCAAGTGGCGGCCTCGACATTGCTTTTGAAGTGCAGTATTTTTCCTCTAATTCACATGTAAAATGAATTCAGCGTCATGCTAGGCCTAATGCTCTCTTTGCGAAATCTGCAAATTTTTTGATATACCTTTTTGTTTTGGACCTTTTTCGGTTCATTTAAATCAGCCTCAGAAATACAAGTAGTACTAGTAATTTACTTTAATTTTAGGAGTTTATCTCTTGTGTTTAGGTTTGTTTTAAATAATCTGAAAAAAGAGTGGTGAAATTTAATTACAGGAACATGAGACATTACAGCTTTGTGTTTGGTATGGCAACGGATTGCCGGTGGATTCGGTATTGCAGATGTTCATAAGCGACGGTGACCGCTTACCATCAAATGGACAGCTTGAAAAAAGTTATTATTAAATTTGTTTCAGTGATCGTTTGTTTAAAATAATGCGTTTACCTGAACAGTGACAGGTAAGGTTATAAAAATTAAGTTTTTAAAACTACCTACTGTCAAGTCTGCCAATTACCTCATCATACATACAATTTATTTATATAAATTACGTAGTTTCGGAAATAAATCCACTTTATCGTATAGCGGCAGTTTTCGCGAATATCTTATCTTTGACAATCCGCTGTCTGTCTACACCAGCCTAATATAAAGTGAGTTCAAATGCTATTGACATTGTAATGAGTTTGACGTAGTTTTGCGTTACATTAATCATATTCCGTATAAATGACTTATTGATGATTAGGTAAATAATATTGAACGATTTATCTGTGTTTTCAGCAAACAGAATTATTGGTCGTGTTGTTTTGCTAATCGTTCCTATTTTTTCGATGTCTTCATCGTTGTATCGGCGAAAAGCTTCCCAGAGGCTCACTGCAGGTCACAGCCATTACAAACTTTGTCTATGATTGACGAATATCTGTGTAAACTTGCGAAAGATGAACGATATAAATCTTTGGCAATGTTAGGATTCATTGGCTTAACAAGACACCATTAATGACTTCCGTAGTTGCAATTTCCATTCTAAATGTAGGAATCAGGAAAAGGATTTAAATTACAGATCTAATTCAAAGAAACTGAAAAAACATCAATCGTTTACCCTCACGCATCTCAATATTTGTAGATTTGGGTTAACGACTGGGAGCCCGTAAAATTTTGTCGGGATGCAGAATTAACATCGCGCTGTTTTAGGTCAGCAACTCAGCACTAACAGGAGTTTTCTCATTCACTCAAAAGACGTAGTGAAGTCAATATTTTCCAAGTGTTCGATTTTTATCCATGTGCGGTGCAACTATTTCTGTCAACTTGTCCCGGCGTGCCCTGGAAATGATTATGGCATGGGCCCAGATCTTCATAATACGTAACTATCATGGCTTCCTTTCTGTAGATTCTAGCTAACAGAAATCAGTTTAAGAGAACAGTATGGCACGTTTGTCTATAACATAATCCTTGGCAGTAAACCCCGAAGGGTACCAAACCATCATAATTATGCTACTTCCAGCTTATCTGCAATTGAATTACGAATTGTCCTCGATGAACGAACTCAGTTCTAATCCGGGCAGGAGAGACATCATTCATTTACACTTTGCTTAACGTAGTAATCGGATTACAAAATCTCGTGACTCGTCAAAGACGAACCTAATCCCAGTAGAGCGGTGCTATAGCCATTACCTACTTAATGTATCTCTGAGGTATTTAGCTCCATTGATTTGATTTCTATAAACTCAAAACATTTATTTCAATTAAACTATTTACAGGCGCACTTTTGGAATTATTGAAGTCAGATAGATGTAGTCTATTCCAAAGCATAGCAGGTTCCTATGGTGATGAACGGACAAGAAACTCCACGGACAGTTTTTTAAGTTAAATTGTGTGTTATAAAATATTTAAGTTAATAGGCTCGCCTCCTATTACATTGGGACTTAACTGGCGAAATGTGGGTTTAGTATAACCACCTCTGCCCAACCTTTCGGGGAAACAAGGCGTGATGCTATGTTCTGTTATATAAATCAGATCTAAGCCTTGTGGAACTCTGAATATTACTTTCTTAGCGCTCCCTTTGCACGTTGGCAATTGGCATTGTCACCATTATTGTAGATACACTGTATTCCTGTAGTCGGGACCGTACGCTTGTACGCTCCAATAAAAAGAAACCAGGAACAGTAATATCAAATTACATATTCGTACATTTTAAGCTCTTTTGCACTATCGTAGATAAAAACGGCACGTGTTGCCGCGGTTTCACTTTCAGTTCAGTCATTTATTTTGTTTGAGGCATGGTCAACGACTTTCGACACACTTATTACATCGGATTTTATATTTTTATAATTTATAGAGCTAATTAAATTGTATCTTAGCAAAAGATAATTCATAATTAGTAAATTCATGAGATTAGTAAGGTTACTTTTGAGATAATTCCTCGGCTCAATCTGATTGGCTGAAATTAAGTCTGTCTAAACTTAAGAACGCACCTGATTGGCAGAAATGGCCTCTCTTTAATTAGTAGGTACGTTTCTATTGGACTATCACTATCACGGTCAGCGGCTGATCGTTCTATTATCAGCTGGATCATAAAGTTCAACTCATGTATTTACAAAGATAATTTAGTCTACCGTTCGTAAAGTAACTGCGTGTGAGTCATTTCGATGGAGGGCATGATATAGGAATTCATGTCATAATTTTTTATTAATTTATGTATATAAAAATTAGTATTGTTATTGTGGATATTTGAATTTAGTTACTAAGTAACCATAGAAAAGTCTTAGTAGTCTTAGTAAAATAATAATTAAAAATAACCATGACCCCGAAGTACAGACGCCAGCACATCAACCTACTACAATCTGTCAAATGTCTTTTATAGATTTTCAACTTTATTACTAAAGCATAAGGTTCAAAGTAGATTAGGAAAATTTGACAGTTTCGGGTAGGTTGACCTGCTGGCGTCTCTAACCAAACGAACCTCTGTGCCTAAAAAAATATCTTTCAGTTTAATTAAAATTTAGGGACAAAAATGAAAAATATCGAGAAACTAGAAAAAAATATGGTGAACGAACTTGAAGATTACCGCCCGGAAAATTCTCGGAAAACCTTCAAAGACTACAAATTCTACGTTACGCTCTGTTTGATACGGGCCTTACAATTATTTACTTACCTTTGTCGACCGAAACAAATCTTATCACTAATTAGTAGTTAGCTTCGCATTTCCTGTATTTAGATTCGCCGAAACTACTGACCGTTCACTATAACTTGTCCCTTGCCGTCATATTGGCACCATTGCTTGTCAAATTGTTTTCAATATTAATACAGTTCAACTACCAATCACATGACTGCAAAATTGCAGTGCTACCAATCGCGTCACGGGACAAGTTATAATAAACGCATAGTACTTACCTACTTAAATTAGTCTGCTTTTCAGTTCGTTGCAAAATCAACAGCGAGTAATTTACACTACGTGTCGTCTCGCTCGTGGTAACTGGCAGCATAACTGCTAATAACACAACCGCGCTTTCAATTGACAGTTAAAGAATACATGCAATGAATACATTGCACCTGTCTTCTAGATAATAAGTATTATCGAATATCGCAATGAATACCAAGGCCCGATACTACACAACCCATGCCTATATCATCACTTTAACATACTTGTTTATTTTCGTCCTTAACTAATTTGTGTCGAATTTCGAATGCATCACATTGTCTATGATGATCCTCATACTATACTATTTTGATGATCTAGGATCAAACTCAGATCAAATAAACAACCGGATCACAATGAAAGCTACTACCATAGTAAGTGTTTTAGGCGATTTTAAAACTTTCGTCTTAAGGCGTGTAAAATCAGTCATTGGTTCGCTAGGAGCGTGACTCCTAGCACGCAGCGCAGCATTAGCTCTAAGCGAAGCACTTATAGTCCTTTCACAGTTCTTTATACCTCTAACAGCAGCAACCCAATAGCAACCTTATCAAACAGAAATTAAAGATGATCACTGATTTTGATAGACTTGTCAGCGGCAGCAACCTAAAGGCTACCTTATTGGCCTGCGCACATTGCAATATATACCTTATTTCCATAGAATAAGTATTCAATTAAATTGATAAATTTAAAATCCTTTGGCTTCCTGTCCGCCATTTTGCGCCGGCCTTATTGTTACTTTGTATAATAAAAATCACTTTGGTTTTGAAAATGATTCGAAATCAGAGGTAACAGAACTGAGAGTACTGTAGCTGTGTGGCTTCGACCTTACGCAAATTATCTTCGGATTAATTTCGGGTTGTCTTTCAACCCATTATGGTCACAAAACCATCATGACCTACTCTAACATGTCTCCTTGCGCTCACGCAGTCGTGCGGCATCTGCGCGATGTTCCCGTCGTGCATGTCGCTGTTGTCGCGTCGGGGCGAGCAGCGCGCGCCTCGCCCCGGCCAGGCGGCCGTCGTGCTCAACGTGTACGATATGTACTGGACCAACTGGTAAGTTACACAACAAGCTATCTTTTGGGCTCCCTACCAATTCTCCGCTAAGATTAGTAAGGAGTACCTAATTTAAAAAAATAGGGGATAAAAAAGTAGGGGAAATTCGCAACGTCCCTCGCGCGCGTTTTTCACTCTGTCGTAGCATTTCATGGTTCCAAATATCGGGCCGAAAAATACGCACAAAATTCTACCCCGTTTTTCCGCTCACATTTATCCCTAGTCTACTCATACTAAAACAGCACACCTTATGCTAAATGGTAAGAAATAGCGAAGCGGTGTCTCGAGCTGCGACACAGCAGCCCGTATCTGCAATCCTATTGAGAAGTACTCACAAGCATGGTCTAAAAAAGCAAGGTCTGGCATTTCGGGACTGACACATGCTTACGTCACTATCCAGTTGCCAACTTATTACAACAAAACACGAATTAAGAAAAGATTTTCAGTCACCATTAATTATGTTAAAAAATGAATACAAAGCATTTAAATTGTCGATTCGTTTGTCTAATCAAACGAACAATTCAATTCAAACATATACCAACGTAATTATTAATTAAAACCTCATTGTTTTATCGGATTCGCACAGGTAATAAAGATGGTTTGGGAGTTATTATTACACACTACTGGTAACACAGATGTGATAACGTAGACTTGTCTCCCACGTGACCACTGTCACTCGGAATGCTATAACCTGGCGAATTATATTATTATACCATGCTCACAAGCATGTTTCGGGATCGGACTGAAACTGAGCCCTACCCCCATTCAGTTATGAATTAAGTTTCTATGACACCTGGTATTCCCAAGATAGCATATTGTTTCTCTCTCGGGCTCAGATGAGCGATGGTCTTCGCAGGGCGTGCCATTGAAGGGGTCTATGTCTAGCAGTAGACTGGTTGAGGTCGATGAACATGAAACTTGAAAAAAAATCACAAATACTGTTAATTAATAAGTACCCTTTTGTCCAGGTACACGGCGGGCGCAGGTGTCGGGGTGTTCCACAGCGGGGTGCAGGTGCACGGCTCGGAGTGGGCGTACGGTGGACACCCGTACGCCTTCACCGGCGTGTTCGAGATCACGCCCAGAGACGAGCGGGAGTTAGGCGAACAGTTCCGATTCAGGTACAAGAATTGACTTGATTATCTAAATAGCAGTTCAATGTTTCCACTGTTGGGATGCAGGCCTCCTCTATTTAGTGGGCCCAATGCGGGTTGGTGGATGCCATTTGTCTTCCATTTTTTGGTTTCAGGACAAGCCGTTCTCCTCACTTTGTTTTCTTTCACTATTTTCAAAGATGAGATGAAACTAGACAGAGCTGGTCAGAGACTTGATCAGTTTGACTTTCTAAACTTAGCCTATATTAGAAGAATGTAATTGCTCTCTAGAAAGCTGATTTATAAAAGGAACGAATATCAAAAATTTTCGTTGGGTTTGAAGTGAGTGACCATATGCAAAACGTACTCTTTTCTAAAATATACGATTGTAGCAAAACTTTAAATAATAGAATGGTAAAAATTGATCGTAATGTGTTAATGTTTGTGTTGCAGACAAAGTGTACACATAGGTTATACGGACTTCAGCGAAGAAGAAGTGAGAAGACTCGTAACAGAGCTCGGCAAGCAGTTCCGCGGTGACAGGTATGTATTATTTATTACTACTATTACCTAAAAGAAAGAAAGAAAATAGCTCTTTTAGTAAGAAAGATTATAAAGGCAACTGTTGACGCCAAACAAAGATCTCTAGAGGTTCCTTGACTCGGGCAAACGGATATTTAAAATTATCAACATGGAGTAAGGTAAAAAATAATTTTATCGCTTATTCGAAATAGCTTGTATTTGTACAAAACTTCTAACCTTTTTCATTGCTCGTTTGTAAAATCTGGCTGGATTTGGCAGATATTTTTGAGCAAAATAAAATATTTACACATAACATAACATCACGCCTTGTTTCCCCGAAGGGTTGGGCAAAGATGTACCTATAGTAGGTACACCCACATTTCGCCAGTTATGTTTAAGTCCCATGTAATAGGGGGCGAGCCTATTGCCATCAACCGGGCACAAATCCAGACTCCGGGCTACTACTGAGAAACTCCAGATAGAAAAACCCAATAACACTTTGCCCGACCCGGGAATCGAACCCAGGACCTCATGCTCAGCAGTAGCGCTTAAGACCACTAGACCAACGAGGTAGACATTTTTTTTTGTTTTTTTGTATAAAATATTTTTCTTTCTTTATTTCCTTTCTTTACTTTCTTTCTGTTCTTTCTCTCTTCTTTCTTTTCTTTCTCTCTTTCTTTTGAGGAAGGAATGGTTTTGCGTAAAGTACGGTTGTCAAACAGCCAAAACAAAATGTTGAGGACAAAAATATATCATGAAACATTTTCGACCATTCACAATACTCATACACATTACATAAAGTAATTAACTAAATGCCTCTGTGATTACAGCTATTACTAAAATGATTACAAAACTATTAGGTTTTACTGCCAAGGTTACAAACTCCTACAAACAGACGATTATCAGTTTATATAGCACATCAAGTTGTTGAAAAAATTCATCTTTGTAGATCGTCATCTCTGCTGTCACCCATAAAGTCTATTCAAATCCTCTTTTCCAAATGATGTTATTTGCAGTTAAACAAATGTCAACTTTATTTCAGTATAAATTAAGTTGATTTTAAAATCCCAATGTCAAAACAGAATTTTCAAGGGGTCGGTCAGTCCGAATGATGAAGCTAGTCAGTTACCCATTCCAAAGCGTAGTAGGGGTACCTATTGAGAAGAACGGGGAAGAAACTCGACGGACACTCTTTTAAATCAAAATTAGGTTACATTATTAATGTTGAAATTATACTTGTGAGAACGATGCAAAACGCGTCCGTAATAAAAATATCATTAAACCAATAAAAAAAATAAGCCGTGGCAGCTAAGAGATGACCAGTCCCTACTGACGGCGCCCGTTCACGAACCTAACTATTATAGTACTATTGAAAATATCATACATTTTTTTGAAGTTGTAGCGCAATTGAACCTTATGTATGTGTATTTTTTTGCATTTTTGGAAACTACATTTCGAATCCAGAATACCTGTGTGACAGTCTCTTACTAAAACTCGATGTGTCATGTTATCGGCCCGGTTCCAGAGGTTATCGCGATCAGACAGACGGACTCCTTTATTGATGTATGTTATACAGGGTGGCAGGGAAATCGACGCTCAACCTGTTAACACTGGTTCAGTACATGTTTCTGGTCACCCCTGCGTTGAAATTTTTAATAGGTTTAAAAAATGCTTTTCCGAACATTTTGACCGCGTAGGTATTGCACTTTTCTATGAAAAAGTTTTTTTTTTTTATCCGACCAAAAATTTATATGCTGGTGGGGTCTAGAATCATGATTGTGCTGAATTCATGGTTACAGTTTGCATGTCGATGTCGAAAGGGTGGCAGACCCTTTAAACAATGATATGTATGATATTGTTTGTTGATGCAGATGTAGGATTAAAAATTATTTCAATAGTGCTATTTTGCACGTAATTATGGTCAGTTGATTAGTGATGACCTATAGCAAAAAAAGTCATCCGTTGCATCTATTTGTATGTAAACATTACCATGTTTATGAAGGCACAGGATCAGATATATTGTAAAATAAAAGAGGTTCTTTAAATAATAAGAATTTAGATTTTCTTATAAATTATTTAATCAATTAATTTTACACGAAACTACACTTAATCAGTTTCAAGACACAAATAGCCATGACACCCAGTCATAGCTTAGTTTACACAAAATAGTAACAATGTACAGAGAGGCAGAGTAACAATAATTGAAAGCAATACAACCTGTGCACCGGGCAACGCCTGAAGGTAGAATGCCATTTCGCCGCCGTGCGGACTCTTTTATACGGTAGTATTGTAGGTGGGGCAAAGACGTAGCGCGCTACGACGTAGCGATCACTAACTCCGCCCAGCAGCGAGGAGGTGGGAGAATGTCGTAGCGCGCTACAGCGCCATAGTGCTACAGCGTAGCCCGATGCACGTGTTGTTTACAATGTGACGCCGACACGGCCATGCTGACGTGCGGACGTCCTCGCACGCTTAGCCCACAAGCCACATCTAGAACATGAAAAAACTGATTAAGTACCGTTTGGTCATCCTGCTATTGTTTCTGGTCCGGTCTACTTATACCCTTCAGATATTTAACCACTTGGTCCAGTCAGCTATGACTCTACAAGGCTTGGTCCGGTCAATTTCTGACCCTCCAGATATTTGACCACTTGGTCCAGTCAGTTATGACTCTACAAGGCTTGGTCCGGTCAACTTCTGACCCTACAAGATCAGTCCCCTGGTCTGGCAATAGTTTTGCCCTTCAGGTGTATCCCTTCAGTTAAACTGGACCGGATCTAGCTAGGCCGAACAAGTATTGTTCCTTTAGCTTAATTAACAAATAGCTCAATACTTTGGTTGATGTACAAGTGCTTCTGTTACAATGTTAATTGATTCAGGTCCAATAGATTCTACTGAAACAGCACGTAAACCAGGGTTTCTACAATATGCATTACTATGAGAACTGGTAGATATAGTGTCACTTTTAGCAGACATGGTATCACTATTGACAGAGGTATCACTATTGGCAGACATGGTACTATTATCGGCAGAGATAGTATCACTATTAGTAGACTGAATATCATCAAAGTTAATATGTTGCCTAGTCTCGTGAACAAGAACCTCTGTGTTGTTATTATCCGCCGACACGTCATCCTCATCAAAATTTTCTGTGATTTCCAAAAACAATGACTGACCACGGGGTACTTCTCGCAAGTTTTCGTGAGAGTATTTGTAGACTCTATTGTTTCCATTAATGTGTTTTAATTCGTACCGATCATTTTCCAAAATAGCGGTTATTTTAAAGGGGCCTTTGTATTTACGGTCTAGTTTCGTTTGGTGTCTTTCTTCGCATTTAACAAAGACAGAGTCACCTACTGAAAAAGGTTTAACTATAGCTTTACCCTTGTTAAATCGACCTGTGTCATATTGAGCCAGCTTTTTTTACTAGCAGAAGCATCGGATCGAATGGTTTCGAGGTTTAACCTATCTTCATCAGGATTATTAGTCTTGATACTCTTGATATCCTTAATGAACTGCCCTTAATACCAAACATTAATTCCAAGGGCGTGAACCCTGTTACTCTACAACGAGTACTATTGAGAGTTAATTGGATGTTGCCTACATGATCTTGCCATAAGCTGTCCGAATATGTTTCAACTATAGTGAGCATACGCTCGACCTGACCATTTGCCCTACTGGAACCAGTGGCTATAATATGATATGATTATCTTTACAAAAATTCTTAAATTCAGCATTGTCGTATGACCTACCACGATATGCAGCTATTCTTTTAGGAGCGCCAAACAAGTTCACTGCATTTTTAAGTGATTTAATAGCATCAGATGCATTTGGGTTAAGGTATGCTCTAACAAGACGAATTTTATAAAACCATCAATAATCACGGAACAATACTCCTTACGCTCGCTTTTTCGGCTGAGTTTGCCAGTTAAATCCAAATGAATTGTATGCCATGGAATGGGCAAATTAGGGATTGGATACAGATGGTCCTGCTGGGCACCCGACGGACCTTTGGAAACCTTACAAACGACGCACGAATCAATTTTTTTAATTTTGAACATTTTTTTGGAGCCAATAAGGATCGTATAATTTATAGAGCGTTTTTTTTATAACCATGGTGTTTTATTTCGCTGTGTCCATGATTAATCATTGATCAGGTTAAAGAGTGTGGCAATATTGGTAACCATTTAGTGGTTTTATTACGTTAGATTTTACGATAAAGTATGCCCTGTCTAATAATCGTATGTGTGTGATATTTCAGACGGCAAGTAATTTGAACGGAATTTGGAAATAATGTCTGATATTTCAGAATCACGTTGTTCTACAGATAACCAACACCTCTCTAGTTCAACCAAATTTACAATTTTAGCTGGTTTATGAGTAAAAGATGTGTCAGCATGATTACTTGAAAGAAAGACTGCATGTGCTATATTTTTTCCCTCTTTATAAATGATATCAAAGTCATACGACTGCAAAATTGCCCACTACCTGTGTACTCTAGGTGTAATGTCCTTTTTGGAATGAGAGGCCTTGAAGGCGATACAGTCAGTAAAACCGTAAATTTACGCCTATACAGGTAATGTCGAAAATGTTCCACAGATTTAACTACGGCTAATGTTTCCAATTCATACGAATGATAACGACTTTCAGTACTTGTGGTTTTCTGACTAAAATAAGCGACAACATGAGGTAGACTATTTTTTTTTCTAGTATAGCCCCATATCCTTCACATTTTGCATCAGTGTGGAGTTCGATGGGTAAAGGGTCAATTTATTTTTCTTAACTTGCTGAGAAATGACATATTTTACTATTTTATGATGTAAGTCATTATGTTCACAGGTCCAATTAATAGTAACCTTTTTGACCGCGGTTAGAAGATACAAAGATTTAATCAATTTTGAGAAATTTGGAATAAATTATCGAAAATATGTGTCCAGGCCTGTAAATTGATGAACCTGAGTAGCAGTGCTTGGAGGAGGGGTATTTTTTAGGGCTTGAACCTTATGAGGACTTGGTCCAACCTCTCCAGAGGATATTAAGATTTCATAAATGAACATTTTTTGAAAGTTAATCTATTTAAACGAACCAACTCTTCTTAAACGGTCTCTGATTCAGGAGGTTTAAGTGCAGTATTTATAACCCTTTGAAAAACCTGTGGAGCGTTTCGTAAAACAAACGGCATGGTTAGGTACTCAAATTGACCCGAAGGTATCACAAAAGCAGTTTTCTATAGACTCCTTATGGACGCAAATTAGGGAAATCCAGTGGCCATATCCAAATTAGAGAAGAAACAGGCCCCATGTAACTTATCGATTTGATCACTAATTAGTGGTAAAGGATAGCTTATAGTCTGGTCGAGTATTGCTATTAAGTTCCCGGTAATTTACACACATACGATCGCTACCGTCCCTTTTTTTTTAATTTATAATATGGGACTCGCGAAAGGCGAAGAACTTTCTCGAATTATGTAGACATCTAGAAGACAGTTTTGTACCATGGTTGGGAATTTTATTTGGAGTGAGCAATTAACGTTATTAGAACCAATCGAATTGCAATTTCTCCGAAATGGTGTTGACGGACGGGGCATTTTCGTGTACGATTCAGACGTACCTGGTTCCGCAGTATGCGGAAGAGTTGATTCTTATCGTTTATAACGACAGAATTGAGTTTAGGCCAAATTTTGTCATTGCACTGTGACAGGATAGATATGCCAAAACCGGTTAGTACATTTCCCGGTAAATTCGCATTCCTGCCTCGACTATATTATCAATTTGAAATTTGATAATTAAATCAAAATGATCCTTCATTGTCATGGATTTGGAAAATTTAAAGACCAGTATTTCCTTAACAGCAACCCATGAAATATTATCTGGCTTGATTTTAACGCACACGATCGAAAGGAACCAGCATTGACTGCGTACTGGGTGTCATGTAGCTAGGTGTCATATTATCTGCTATTTTTTTTTAAATAATTGATTCCATACTAGCCGAAAAAAAATTACATTTGTTCCTGTTTCTAAATTACTGGCAATCCCAGATAAAGGTGGGAGTGGGTCTGATCCCGCTTCTGATGAAGGCACAGGATCAGATATATTGTAAAATAAAAGAGGTTCTTTAAATAATAAGAATTTAGATTTTCTTATAAATTATTTAATCAATTAATTTTACACGAAACTACACTTAATCAGTTTCAAGACACAAATAGCCATGACACCCAGTCATAGCTTAGTTTACACAAAATAGTAACAATGTACAGAGAGGCAGAGTAACAATAATTGAAAGCAATACAACCTGTGCACCGGGCAACGCCTGAAGGTAGAATGCCATTTCGTGGGATGTCGCGACGCCCCCGCCAGGGGGCGTGGCGAGCGAGGTCAGGGCTTCGCCCCTCGCCCGCGGAGGCATACAGTGGCCCGCTGCTACGGGCCCTCTCACTCTGTTCGGCCTACTACGGCCTGTAGCATTTGGCGTAGCAAGCTACGCCTGTGTGAATGGTTGCTATGAATATTTCTGTAGGCGCGTCGCGACGCTATTTCACATAGCGCCGCTTGCTTCACGACACCACGGCGGTCAGTCCCCATCAGGTGAGACCTCCAGTTACCTGGAGGAGGCCCGATGAAGACGACCAGCGACAGTGATGCCGACTCGACGCACCTACAGGTAGATATGTAGTTTACCCTCGCCCCGCTTACAGATCTAGCCGTTTACGGATTGAGGGATAAACAGTCGTGTTTGTGTGAGCGGCTTGTGTTGTTGTGTAACACCGCTCAGTGTCAACGTGCGTCGCGGCCCGCGTCGCGTCTGCACGTGTTATGTTGGATGCATGTGTAGTTAAGGTTGTCTGTATTTAGTTACGTGGTATGCCTATATTAACTTAGAACACACCACGCAACAGATGTATGTGTACATCTGTAGAGTCTTATTATTTCGAGTAAGCTGCGTGTAACCTGGGTGCGGCTTACTCGAGGCGTCATATCCGGTTCGATGGGGTCAGTTGTCCGCTACCAGGTCGCGGGGCAGGGGTCTCGCGTCAGGTGGGCGCGCGTGCAATGGCGCTATCTGCTTGACATGGGGCCAGGCAGAAGCGTCGGCACGCGCGAACATTACCTTCGCGAGTCGCCCTACAAACTCGTCCAGGCTCTCAATCCCGAGGTCCCGGTGGAGTACGTCGTTCCTCACGAAGCGAGGAGCGTCAACAATGGTCCGCAGCGCAAGGTTTTGTTGCGCGCGGAGCGTCTTGCGGCTCGACTCCTTCGTGAGGGCGAACCACGCTGGGGCGGCGTACGTCAAGATTGGGCGTATGTACGTTTTGTACACGCCCAACTTGACGCGCGCCGGGATGCGGGATGAGAGCACAGGTTTAAGGAGGTTGCGGGCGACCCTACCCTGCGCGGCGACCTTGCGGACATGGGGCCCCATCGTGAGGCGGCGGTCGATGGTCACACCCAGGTACTTGGCCCGGGGCGACCAATCGACGTCGACCCCATGTAGTTTCAGGGGTGGCGGGACGGGCGAGTATCCGACGACCATCGCCTGCGTCTTACCCACGTTCACCGATAGCCGCCACTTCGACAGCCACTCGGGAAGCAGATCGAGGGCGCGCTGCATTTTGAGCGCCGCGTGCTTCGCATTGAGCGAAGTGGTGATGTACGCGGCGTCATCAGCATACAGCGCGAGCGTCGTCTCTGTCGTGGTGGGGATATCGTCGGTGTAACGCGTGTAACACGCAGGCGACACGCAACTGCCCTGCGGCACACCTGCCAGCACTGGGCGAGCGCCGGATAGCGCCCCGTCGACCACCACCCTGAAGGATCTGTTGGACAGAAAGGATGCAACCACCTTTACAACGCGACGGGGCGCGTCTGAGGTGGCGAGTTTGTAAATCAGACCGTCGTGCCACACACGGTCGAAGGCCTTCTCCATGTCGAGGAATACTGCCACCGAGCATTCCTTTTTATCTAACGCTGTCGTCAGGTGGTGCAGTACCCTCGACAGCTGAAGCGTCGTGCTGTGCTCCGCCCTGAACCCAAATTGCTCGGGGCGTGGGGCTATGTGTTGAGTGAGGTGTCGCAGCAGGAGTACTTCGAACACCTTGGAGACTGTCGGCAGCAGAGTGATAGGCCGATAGCTCTCCGGCTTCGCTGTGTTCTTTCCCGCCTTGGGCAGCATAATGACGCGCCCCTCCTTCCACGAGGTGGGAAAGACCCCCGTGCGCAGTATCGCCGTAAACAGGCGCGCCAGCGCCGCTACTGCACGGAACGGCAGGTGGCGCAGCGCTGTGTTGGTGATACCGTCAGCACCGGGGGCCTTTCTGGGCTTCGTTCTTAGGATGGCGCGTCTAACTGCGCCAGGCGAGAAGAAGATAGGGTTCTCCTCGGGAGCTACCGGCTGTGCGAAGTAGTCTCCTAGGTGTTGCTCGACCGCTGCGACATGCTCGACGTCGTCGGTCGGGTTAGGGCGGAACTGACGCTCCAGGTGCTCGGCGAAGACCTCCGCCCGGTCCTCTGCTACATACTTAAGCGCCCCGTCGCTGTTAAGTAGAGGGCGCACCGGGGCTGGGGTATTCGACAGCTGGCGGCAAAGACGGTGTACAGACGGCCAGCTGTCGACAGCGGCGTCTATTCTCTCTTCCCAGCCCGCGGCGGCGTGGGCCGATAACTCGGCCTTGACCTTCTCCGCGAGACGGTTGAGCTCTCTCTTCATGGTCGGGCATCTAGTCTGTTGCCACTGCTTGCGAAGGCGCCTTTTCGCGGCAACCATCGCGCTGATACGCGCCGGTAGGGGCGGCAGTAGCCCTCTCCCCTCCGGTTGTATCGTCGTCGCCGCTTCTAAGGCGCTCTGGATGCAAGCAGTGACGTCATCCGCCGCTTGTTCCACGTCCGCGGAGGAAACTATGGGCCGAGTCGGCGTGGTGGTATGCATCCTTTCTGTGAACATAGTCCAGTCCGTTGATCGGCGTGGCGCTAATGGTTTCAGTCGGGTCGGCTGCTCCGCTAGGACGACGAGTACCGGTTGGTGGTCCGACTGTAGCTCGTCGTCTATCACATGTTGCGTGATCTGGCGGTGCAGCCCTCGGTGGACTACGATGTCCAGGACGTCCGGCGTGTATGCCGCCGGGTCCGGGTAATGGGTGGGCGTCTCCGGGCCGGACACCGTAAACCCGAAGGCTTCCGCGTCCGCGAAGAGTCGCCGGCCGTCGCTGTTTGTTTGAGCTGAGTTCCACGCCGGGTGCTTACTGTTAAGGTCGCCGGCAAGGATGGTAGCGTTGCCATGCGTGCTAAGTAGCGCCCGCAGCTCAGCCATGACAAGGCGAGACGCGGGCGGCTTGTAGCACGCATAGATGTTAATGTCCTCGCCGGCGACATGCAGCTGTACACCCAGGGCGTAGAAGCTGGACAGCGACGGCAAGGGGAGCTCCTGGTGGACGACTCTTCGCCTCACTAGTACCGCCAGACCACGGTAGCGGACGTGATGAGCCGACCTTTCGTCCTTACGGTAGACGTGATAACCCGGGAACCTGACCCTATCTTCGGTTCCCAGGTGCGTCTCACTGATTAGCGCCACGTCGATATCTTGTTCCCGAAGGAGGTGGCGGAGGGGGGCGACCTTATCCCTAAGGCCGCGGGCATTCCAGTGTACAATCCTCAACGGCCTAGCCATCACAGAGCGACAGCAACGTGGCCAGACCGTCGAGGATGACCGCCTCAATATCTCGGCCCTGCCTTATAGCTCTGATAAGATCCATCAGGAGCTTTATCGCGCAGGTTGTGAATTCTCTGTTCGTCGTCGCGCTTTGCGCGGTAGGGGCGACACCACTCGCCGCCGCAGGGAAACTTCCCTTGGCCTTGATTGGCCGTTGTGCCATCATGGCGTCGGCGGCGACGGTGGTGGTGCCTTGCGGCTTTTGGGCGAACCTACTAGCTGTAGTTCCCGCGTTCCGCCGCTGCGTCGTTTTGTCGCTACTAGTAGGTTCGTCCACTAGCGCGTGCGCCGTCCGTCGGTCGACAACCTGCGCGATGGAGGCAGGGCCGGCCTCAGGGATGGTTTCTATAACTTCCTGTGTCGCCGGGGGGGTGGTTTTCTTCCTCCCCCTCCCCCCCCTCTTCTTCTTCCTCCGCTTAGAGGAGGCGGAGGCTTGGCCTCTTTGTGTGGGCTCGTTGGCCGCCGCCATCAGCGTCGGTCCATCGGCCTCCACGGTGGCCACTGTTGGTGGCCTGGCCGCTACTCTGTTTGTAGCCGTGATGGCGGCGGTCCCCGCTCGCTTGTTCCGAGTCTCCTTCGTGAACACGGGGCACTTGATGAAGCTCGCGGGGTGCGGGCCACCGCAGTTGACGCATGTGGCCGGCTCCTCCCGCGGGCGTGGGCAGTCTCGTGCCGCGTGCTCACCCCCGCATCGCACACAAGCGAGCGGTCGGTGGCACTGGTGCGAGCTGTGCCGGAAGCGCTGGCACCGGTGACACTGCGCCGGGCCACGCTTTCCACGCCAAGCCTCAATCTTGACACCACGCATGTACATGAACACGGTGGTGTCATAGATTTCTCTAACGTCCGGGGTTTTCTTTAATATTGCGTGGAACACGCAACCGGGTCGTCCTTGTGCGCCCTTTATGTGGCGCACATACTCCGGTTGGTATCCCAACGCCCGGAGTTCCTCCTCTATCTCCTTCGGGTCCGTATCCGCCGGTAGGCCCCTGATGGCGACTTTGAGGTTGCGATCCGCTGGTAGTGAGTACGCGAACCACGACACGCCTGCACTCTTTTCCAGGCCAGTCAAATAGCGCTGGACCAGCCGATACTCGTCTTCGGTGTCCGGGGTGAATCTCACCCCGGTCCCGTACGGACGAGCATTCGGTGGCCGGCCCAGCTGCGCGTGAATGGCCCGGAAGTGCGAGGCCCAGTTCGGCAGCGTCTCCACTACCAGCGGAGGGTACCTCAGCTTCTTGCGGTTCTTCCCCTTCTGCTGCTGCGACGTAGTCGGCGCCGAGGACGAGGTGCCGGCGGCAGGGGCAGGGGGGGGAATATTAGTGTCAGGGGGGGGGGGCGAGTTGGTGGGTCTCGCCCCTGTGTGTGTCAGTGCGGAGGCCGGAGGTGTCGGCGACCGCGGTGGTGTGCGGCGGGCCGCGCCGGCGAAGGTAGGCGACATTGGCGTACCCCGACCCCGCGTCGCGCTTTCGCGCTGTAGACGCGGCGGGTCGAGGCAGTACCGCTTCGCCTCCTCCGACGCGGCCTCGCCGGAGCTTCTTCTCCGCCGCTGGGGTCTGGCCTCGAGCTCAAACTCGAAGTTAAACCCCAGCGATGGTGTAGGCGACGCCGGCGACATAAGCGCGGCGGCGGCTGTTGTGCCGCCCGCGGTGGACCGCGATCCGGGTCGTGAGGTCATGTCCGGGGACATGTCTCCACGACCGGACGCGGCCGAGCCCACGGACGCCAGCGACATGCTCGACCCAGCACGGGAGGAGCATGCCGACAGCATCGCGGGCGAGTCGCAGGCGGACATCCGGGGTGGCGCCGGCGAAGCGGGCGTCTGCATCGTAGTAGGTGCCGGCCTATATCGTTGGCCGGCACTTGCTGGCCGCTCCTGCTCAGCCATCACCGGCCCCGCCAGCGAGCGGCGGGGGTCGGGAGCGGCGGTGCGCGGAGCGGACACAGCTTGGGTTGTCTTCCTGATCGCGCCGGTAGAGGGCGCGGGCGGCGAGACGAACCGCGGCGGTGGGGCAGCAGCGTGTATTGGGGGCGCGCGGGCCCGTGCGGATGACACGGGGGTACGCGGCGGCGGGAGCGCGGGGTAGGCGGCGCGGGGCGCGGTAGTACGCGCGGCGGGCGCGGAAGGACGCGCAGTGGGCGCGGTTGGTGGCGCGGGCGCGGTTAGGAGCGCGGGCGCGGCAGCACGCGTCGACGTCGACGGTGCGCGCGCTTGCGATGCGCGGCTGGGGTTCGCGGCCGGCCCCGCGGCCTGGATCGGCACCGGGCGGAACGCGGCGGGACGGACGGCTACCGCATGCGGCCGGCTCGACGACGGCGTTGGCGCAACGCGCGCAGGCGCCGATGTCGTCGGTGGGCCGGCGGGCACAGCGGCAGGGGTCCCCCCCCCGGTTCCTCTTCCGGTCGAGTCTTCTTCGTCGTCTTCTTCTTCTTCTGGGCTCCGGCCAGTGATGCACCGGACGCCGCATCGCCTATGTTAGGCAGAGACGACGCCCGATCCAGCACTGGACGGTCCTCCGGAGACCCGGCATCGCGGCCCAGCGAGCCGCGCGTGCCGGGTTTCGGCATCTTAATTGGGCGTGGGCCTCCGCGACCGCTGCGGTGATTTCTCACCGGGCAGCACGGGGCGGCTCCCTCTGTGTTTGCACAGGTACCGGCTGTATCCTGTACACACACAGAGAGAACGGGTTAAAAATATTGCGGTCCGCACGGAAAAATTACGCGATACGTAGGCGGATTATCGCGCAGGGCACACGAGCTAATCCTGCCATTTCGCCGCCGTGCGGACTCTTTTATACGGTAGTATTGTAGGTGGGGCAAAGACGTAGCGCGCTACGACGTAGCGATCACTAACTCCGCCCAGCAGCGAGGAGGTGGGAGAATGTCGTAGCGCGCTACAGCGCCATAGTGCTACAGCGTAGCCCGATGCACGTGTTGTTTACAATGTGACGCCGACATTTACATAAAATGTAAATAGAAAGTAATGTCATAATGTGAATTGGCTGCCATTTTGTTGAAAATGAAAAAAATTGGGCCCTGTTTTCCCGGAAAGATTATTTACGCCGGTAGCACACCTCCACTGCGAAACCATAGCAGCGAAACCGCAGTAGTTAAATTCAATAGACTCGCGTCATATTCCGCTACTCGCATCCGAATTAAGTAGCGGAACATGACGCGAGTCTATTGAATTGAACTACTGCGGTTTCGCTGCTATGGTTTCGCGGCGGGGGTATGCTACCGGGGAGAAAGGTGTAAAATTGATGACAATAAGTCGAAAACATTATCCCCCGAATACTGAAACGTCACTCAAAATTTAAGGGCTGCTTAACATTTGAGCAGCTCCTAAACTTTAGATTTCGTATTGTCAAACGTCACTTTTGAGTATCTGTGAAATATAAGTGCTACTTAAATTTTGAGTGACGTTTCAGTATTCGGGGGTATATCGGTTAAATGACCACCTCCCCGAGTTGATACATATTTGTGCTCGTTTTACGGCATTTTAATTAATCTGGCTCCAATTTGGTGATTTTTTGCTCAATGTTTTCTTTCAAAAATTGCAAGGTAAAAAAAAGGTAAAAGCGAGGTTTCAAGAAGCCCCAAAGGAAAATTTCTGGCGATCTGGGCGGCAATTTCAAATCGCCCAAACGGGAGATTACACGGCCCGGAAATTGGTGTTTCAAAATCTCCATCGTTGCCCGAGCTGTGTGTATCGCTCCATCGCATTGTCAACTAATTCTCTTCTGTCTACAACATAAGTATGAAATCTCAATGACAGTATGACGCGTTGCAAAAATTATGGCTTATTCACATTATGACATTGCTTTTGCCCCACCTTGGTATTGTATTCTGATAAATTGCAATACAAACTGCCTCGTTGGTCTAGTGGTCGCAAACGCTACTCCTGAACATGAGGTTCGATTCCCAGGTCGGGCAGTGTCATTGGGTTTTTCTTTCTGGAATTTCTCAGTAGCAGCCCGGAGACTAGATTTGTGCCCGGTTGGTGAGGCTCGCCCCCTATTACATGGGTCTTAAACATAACTAGCGAAATGTGGGTGTACTATAGGTAAACCTCTGCCCAACCCTTCGGGGAAACAAGGTGTGATGTATGTGTACAATACAGCCTGTATGTATTATCTAACGCCTATCTATATCTGTTTCAGGTATCACCTTATGAACAACAACTGCAATCACTTCACCTCAGCATTTTGTTTGGTGAGTCATTCACTTATCTAATTAATTATATTTATCTTCTACTAGCGACCCGCCCCTGCTACGCATGGTTTTTACGACTTGTCAAAAAAATAGATGTATATAAATTATGACCGGGCAGACGTTGTCCTGTTTCCTAGAACTCGATCGCAGCGCCATCTACCGGGTCCAATTGTTAATCTAAACCATCCAGGGACCCTCCCAAACACACCCAAAAAAAAAAACATCAAAATCGCTCCAGCCGTTCAGGAGGAGTTCAGTGACATACAGACGTACAGAAGAATTATAAATATATAAAGATATGTAAGTTGAATATGAATGTACCTATTATACACATACACCGTCTCGAATAAATTCTCTAAAATTATGATGAAAACCGTATCAAAATCCGTTGCAGTTTAGAAGAACAACGCGGTCACACGATTTCAATTCATAATGTGTACATATTATTGTGTACTTATATAGATACGATATTATTACATTAAGTAGTCATACGCATAAATATAAAGTTGCAACAAGTACTATGTTGTGGTAGCAAACACAGGTGCGGAGTTTTATCGATGACGTTTAGTTTTTTTAAAATATAAATATAGGGAATATGTCTACAATAGGTATTTAAAGGTTAGGTATTTGATTAGTTGCGATATGGACTTATTTATTTAACAACACAAACTACCAGCATAAGCGTAGTATAATCAGCGTATAATTTCTCCACTGCTCGAGCTGGGATGGGCAGATGGGCTGTAATCTACCACGCGAGCCCAAAGCGGGTTGGTAGATGTCACATGTCTACGAATTTTGGATTCTAGGAAATGCCGATTTCCTCACGATGTTTTTTTCCTTCACCATTTTGAGAGCAGTGGTGATGAAATTATTTACACAAAGTAACAAATTAAATGAAATTGTTTATTCTGTAAATAGGATATTGTAATCACTTCTACACGTCAACTTAAAAAAAAAAAATAGCTAGATGAGTTCGGCGTTTCCTATCTGACTACTCTGAGAAGAAAGGCCGAAATAAACTCAGAGGTCACAGTCTCTTTTAAAGTCCAGACATAATCTTGGTCAGGCCATATGAGGACCATGTAGATTAGTCTGAAATGGTCTTTTTAGAAAAGAACCACACAGATTTGAGTGGACCTGTCCTGTCAGTGCAAGCATTTGTCAGTAATCGTGGAGCTCAACTCCTAACTTACACAAACTATCATTCACCATTAATTAATTAACTTAAAGAAAAAAGAAAGAAAAAGTATTTATTGGGACAAGCACAGGAGATCGCAATAAAACTAAACACACACTCCTAAAAAATAATAATATAAACAAAGTAAACTTAAAATAAAGCAGAAAGTCCTGTGCGAGGCCCTATCTCAAGACCTCCGCTCCTATCTCAACTTGTCACTGTATACGGGTCTTGTGGATCAATTTAACTTTAGATCCCAACTAATTTTGCTAACGATGTAGGAACACCGTTAGCAAAATTAGTTGGGATCGTCGCGTCGCATCTTGTATCCATTTTAAACCGCCATTACCTTCACGAAATCATATACTCTATGTGCATTTTGCAAACTAATTTTCTAATGTCCCTGAATACAATATGTAATTAAAATAATTGACAACCTCTTAAGGGTCATTGTACTCTCCAGTATGAACATTTTTTACTGTAGGACCAACCCTGATATCGCGAAAAAAACCTGTTCCCTTTTTTCACGAATTCAGGGTTATTTCAATTACACGTTAAAACGCCCCCTAGGCAAGAAAGCGTGAGTTTATGTAGGTATGTTCAATTCCTCCTTGTATAGAATGCCCCTAGATAAATGGTTGTATAACCTTATCCTTGCTTATTCTGTGCCATTTTTAGTCATGCACTTACCTACATCAAAATCGGTCAAGGCGACAAGCATTTTATACAAGTTGCAAACAAACAAAATTTAATTTATTACAGGTGACGAAGCCGACAGGTTTTAACGTTAAGTTATATTAATGAATAATTTCTGTTTAGCACGCATGCAAGTCTTTTTTATTTATTGTCCAGCTGGTCGGAAGGTTATCAAAGGTTAGGACGCTATTCTAATGTTCAAAATTAAGACTTTGATTTTTGTTTCTTATTTTTATAGTTAAACTAACAGCTCTTTCTTAAGTTAGAGAAACTGTCACAATTAACAAATACCTGCTAAATTTTCATAATGATCGCAACGCTCATATAAAATCCGATCTTCAATCATACCCCATATCATATTAACCTACTCGAAGATTTAATAATATTAGTTACTAACCCTGAGTAACTAAGATTTAATTAAATAATGTAATTATTCTCGTGTCAAAATATCAATCACTCACAATTTCCATCAAAACGCAAATCAATCAACATTTAATCTCTAAAGAGACAAGTTTTAAAACAAACAAGTTATCTGCTATTACGGAACTGAGGAACTGTAATTATTAGAACTCAATTATGTGGAAAACAATAGCACAATTAGCGATAACGCGGTTTTATCAGCTCTGTGTTGATCGTTTGGCGGCGTCGGCGCAACCACGTGTAGTTGAACACTCAAGGCTAGCTTTACTATTTTTACTAAATACCGAACGGAATACGAGGGCTGCAATAAAAGTATCGGGAATGGAATATTTCCACTGTTCCTGTCATATTAAAATATTTTTAATTGAAAACTCCTTGGTTTTAAAAATCGAATACCATTTATTTATTTAAAAAAAGATTCTCGGTTTTGTCACAAGGTTTTGTCAAACTTGTTTAGTCGTTGAGAAAATGGAATTGACGAGAAAATTCAAGAGCGATGATTTATTATGACTTTCGAAGTGGTTTAACACAAAAACAGTGTGTTGACCGGATGATTTCTGCATTTGGTGATGAAGCCCCATCCAAAACCACAATTTACCGCTGGTTTGCTGAATTTCAACGTGGACGTGTCAAGCTCAGTGATGATCCCCTTCAAGGTCGTCCAAAAACTGCAGTCACGCAAGAAAACGTTGATGCTGTGCGTAAGCTGATTGAGGAAGATCGACATGTGACATACCGCGAAATTTAGGCAACTTTAGAAATTGGCATGAGTCAAATACAAATAATCTTGCATGAACAATTAGGTGTAAAAAATTTGTTTTCCCGATGGATACCGCATTCGCTCCGTGAAGAGCAAAAAGCGGCTCGCGTTACTTGGTGATTCCACGCAGGATCCTCAAGTGCTGTATACAACATCGTATCAGGTGACGAATCCTGGATATACGCGTACGAACCCGAAACAAAAAACCAGTCACGAGTTTGGGTGTTCGAAAATGAGTTAAAGCCAACAAAAATTGTTCGTTCACGGAGTGTTGCAAAAAAAATGGTGGCCACGTTTGTCTCCAAAACCGGCCATGTTACGACTATTCCTCTTGAGGGACAAAGAACGGTTAATGCAGAATGGTATGCTAGCATTTGTTTGCCACAGGTCGTTTCTGAACTCCGTAAAGAGAACTGCAACCGCCGCATCATCCTCCATTACGACAATGCGAGTTCTCACACCGCGCAAGAACAAAAGAGTTTTTAGAGCAAGAAAACAGAATTATTAGACCATCCGCCGTACAGCCCCGACCTAAGCCCTAATGATTTCTATACTTTCCCTAAAATAAAGAATAAATTGCGTGGACAGAGATTTTCATCACCTGAAGAAGCTGTGGACGCCTACAAAACGGCCATTTTGGAGACCCCAACTTCCGAATGGAATGGTTGCTTCAATGATTGGTTCCATCGTATGGAAAAATGTGTCAAATTTCGCGGAGAATACTTCGAAAAGCAATAAATACATTTTTAAATAGTAATGTTGTGTCACTTCTTTGATTCCCGAAATTTTCAGTGCCGCCCTCGTAAAGTGTCTGTTGAAAAAGATACCCAATGTAAGATTGAAGTTATTATATTTTATTTGGGACTATGTGAGAGAGTTCGAATATAGCACTTTAATTTGTGTTTTTAATTTCTGCTCTCAAAACGGTGAACGAAAAGATCGTGAGGAAACCGATATGTCCTAGCTAGAACAAAAAAAAAGAAGACTTGTGACATCCGCCAACCCGCAGTGGGCCCGCGTCGTGGATAATTGGCCACTCCTTCTCGCAGAGAGGACGCCTGTGTCCCAGCAGTGGGGACATCAAAGGCTGATTATGTTATAGAAAAAACAAGATGGCGGCGTTAGTTTTGGCCACGCGCCACGAGTTCCTTGTACAGCTATATGTAGGTGATAATGTTATATATGTACATCTGTCAACAACAAACCCACCCACAACCATTTATATACCACACCACAGAGAAAATCTTAGTACAGACGCCAGCACATCAACTTACCCGAAACTTTTAAATTTTCCCAATCAACTTTGAACCTTATGTTTTGTTGATAAAGTTGAAAATCTATTAAAGAAATGACAGATTGTAGTAGGTTGACGTGCTGGCGTCTGTACCTAATGGCCAATGTTTTTACCCGACTGCTCCAGAAGGAGGGTAATGTTTTTCGAGAGTATGTATGTCTATTTCTTTGGCACGCACTGTAGTTTAAACGGCTTGATGGGTTTTAACATAATTCGATATGTAAAGTAAAAATTAACCTATGCTGATTCCAAAACCATTTCGAGATTTTAGGTTTGTAAGTAAGCCTTATTTTTCTATTTTTAGGTCTTAAAATTTTAAGATCGTATTTATTTTCATAAAAATCCTTAAAATCACTTGACTTTTACTTGACCTCTAAATGACGTCATAGAAAGTATAGGAAACTTTCAGTGCCTCTTGTAATACATTTTTGTACGTGTCAAGCGTCAATGTCAACGTCAATCGTCAAGTTTGCATGAAGCTGTTTACTTTCATTGAGCGTACCGTGCCTTGATTTTTTGATAAGTTACCTAATTCTAAAGATCATAAGCTATTCAGCCTACTTTATGACGTCAGCACGAACAAAACTTTAAAAAGATATAAAAAAATAACTACAGCTTGGAGAATGAAAACTCGAAATTATATATTTCAAATACTCATAACTATAAAATAAAAATATAAAAAATACCTGAAAAATACTTTACATACTGAATTAGGTCTAGTTAGATAAAAAAAAAACTACAACAGTATTGGTATCAAATAAAAGCTAGTAATGAGTCAAATCCAAATAAATATATAATTATATATAATATATATATAAAACCCGATTGCAAAAACTTATAACTGGAAAGAGAAAAACAAGCATGGAACTTAGTTTTTTGTAAGGTATTGTTTTTTAATCTCTTTGATATTGAATGTTTTATTGTATCTTTCCAGGCACTATGCGACCACGACATCCCGGCGTGGGTGAACCGGCTGGCGTACGTGAGCTCGTGCGTGCCCTTCCTGCAGCGGTGTCTGCCCAAGTGAGTGTCAATGTATATTGTGTCGTTTTCTTTTGTTTTCTTCTTCTTTTACAACGGGTGTAACTAGACTCATCACATAGCCGCGATCTACGCATTCTGTACATCAATCTAAAGCTACGGTTTCCTAGAAGAGCGGTCATAAAAATGATGACAGCGGCAAAGATTTAAATCGTTAGATTCGCACTACCGAGTCAAAAGATAGTCGATTTTCTGTTTCGTTTTAACACTCAATGACACAGCGACTACCCTTGTTTGTCATGGAAACGCTATTATTTAATCATGTGTGAGCTCACTCTTCTCAGTATATAGACACTTTCTTGTGACTGAGTACGGTGAGGGCAAATCTAGCGATTTAAATTTTTTGGGGGCGGGCTTTGACTTATTGTAAAATACTGGTGAAAATGACAGAATTTCCTGACGTCCGATAAAATATGACGGAAACGCTTTTCTAGGAAACCGTAGCTTTAGTAAAAATTTAGCAAAATTTACTGCTGGAAAATGACTTACTTTTGGTGTGAAAAATCGGAGTTTACAGCAGCGTGCAATTTAAAGCACGCAAAACATTCTGCTTTTAATTTTTGTGACGGTACAGGAGAGTTGTGGGGGTATAAGTTATAAGTATAAGTTTTAACATTTAAAACCTTCAATAAATGGTGGATTTTTTCGATGGAGCAATAAGAACCTCAACCGTTGACGCTACAAAAAAACGGTCTTAGAAACGGTCTAGAAAAGCGATCCTGTTTCTTATAAGGATAAAAAAACTCAATTAGACTAGAACTGACGTTTGTACTAGAAAACTACTACTACAGTACTAGAAAAGTCAGAAATTGCAAAAAACTTTCCCCATACATTTCGTAAGAAATTAATGAAAGAAAGAGAAAATAAATTTATTTAACTCAGGTTAAGGCACACAATAAAAAAAAAAAAAAAAAAAACGACTCCAACCTATTTTTCACGATGGATAAACTGGCCATAAATAAACCAAAAAACTCAAATAAACAACATATGTTCCGCGCCACGTCGTTCCTATACATTTTGTATGAATATAAAACGGCCGGCGCAACGCCCGCGCCACACCGTGTCGCCACGCCGCTCGCCATTTGTGCATGTCCCACGCCTGACGTACAAAAAAAATCTGAATGACGTGGAATACAAGAGACTCGGCTTCGTTATGTGTCTTTTTTACATTCGTTATATATTATTGCATGTATTTATTTTTACAAGCCATGTTCCCATGTGGCTATCTCTTTCTTATGTTCATCACTTCTCTTTAGCTTTTCCTTGTATTCATTAGGCCCGATTTGCACCTAACTGGACTGGAGATAATCTTGAACAACCAATAATTTGCATTATTGTCATTATTCGCCACTTAACTCGGTTCTGCACTCGCAATCTTCTCTCCTCACCGCTTTAATAGAAACTGGGTCTGTTTTAAATAATGCATTGACATGAAATGCAATCCACTTGTATATTTGTCGCCTAAAAGAAGAGAAGCTTTCAAATTTTCTGAGAAATTACTCTTAACATCTAGAAATATTTACCAATTTCTACCAAATTCTACCACAAACGGTTGTGGTTTTTTTTTGTTTCTTGTCGTGCCGTGCTACTAACAAAACAAGAACCGAGTCTTTTAAATAAAAATATTCAAAATACACTAGGCTCCTGTATTGCTTTGGGCGGTTCTTAGATAGTATTTTTTTTTTAAAGTTCCATACATCAAAAGAAAAAACCGAACCGTTATAGTCTTACTTCGCTGTCCGTCCTTCTGTCAAGACCCCTTTTCTCAGGAACGCGTGGAGGTATAGTAGAAAATATCAATTTAAAGAAGAAATAACTTTGTTTTTCATCGTTTATTCGAGAAATACAAACTTATTTTGGCTGCCGGTAAAATCTGTATTCTGGGGCCGTATTATGACGTATTAGTGCCACCATTATTCCAGTGTGAGTGAGAGACGGAGCTATACAAGGCCGCTAGCACCATCCTTTTTTCGCAGTGGAATAATGATGGCATTAATACTTCATAATAAGGCCCCTGTATGCGTGACTAAACCATTCACCGTGCGTGGTTTGCCGCGCAATTTGTCGGTGTTTTTCAAGTTTACTAACAATACAATTATTCCCCCCACTGCTATGCCATAGAGAGTGGCTGACTCCGGCCGCGCTGCAGCAGTCGCTGGCGGCGCACTCGCGCTCCTCCTCGCCGCAGACGCCGCAATAGCATCGTGAGTACACGCCTTATCATCATATATTACTGATATACTAGCTTTTGTCCGCGTTGAGCTCGGAAATTATCCCACGGCAACGTCATACCGGGATAAAACCTGTGTCTACTTGTGTGCCAAATTCCATCGAAATTCGTTTAGCCGTTATGGCGCGTCCCTGAGCAAAACGACGCGCTAGCCGTATTTTGTGCAGTTCTTTTGAGCTATCTACTTTTTATTTAACCGCTAGGAGCCAACGAGCCCGCGCGCGCGCGTGCTGCCGAGGATGAAATATCAACAAAAAAAATACATACAATTTCTACCTAATCTTGATTATATAACGGTTGATTCAATGCGGTCACCAAGGAGTAAATATGTAATTAATCTCCTTATGAGAAATTATGATTGATAACATACATCTCCTCGTGAAGTAAGCACTATTTTAATTTTGCGACTGACAATAAAGGAAAGACGATTCTTGGGTAGATACATCACGTTAAGGTGCGCTTGCCCGGGTCGGTCCGTGCATGTGTGTCCATACCGAGACTCCTCCGTGCCTCTAAAAGCACTTTAAGCCGTTGGTCCCGGCTGTCATTCGTACATTTTTGACAGTCGTTACGGGTCGTCAGAAGGCCGAAAGTCTGACAACTAGTCTTACCAAGGGGTATATTATTACCCAGTTATTGTGTTGTGGAGGTCAGATAGGCAGTCACCCCATGTAAAATACTGGTATTCAGACACATCCGGTTAGATTGGAACTCGACCCCAACATAGTTGGGAAAAGGTTAGGCAGATTGACTAATGGAAAGACAATCTGCACAACTGAATTTATTCAAAAAATCAAAATTTGATTTTATATAGAAATTATTCTGTAACTCATTCGCGTGCCGCACCACACGTGCGGCAAAGAGGGAACGAATGCTCAAGGTTATTTGCTCAGGGAAGCGACTTAATGGTGGACCGAGATTTTGCCGCTAATTAATGGGAGCTTTTGGCGCTAATTAATAAGATAGTGCGGGATAAAAAATGGGCGGCTCGCGCGCTAATTTAAGTATTTCCTTCGTATTATTAAAACAAATACATATTTTCAAAATGTAAAATGTATACGTTACCGAAAACATGTAGTTTTGTTCTGATGACCTTCCGTAAAATATTTACGCCGTTTTTTAAAGATTACTGGGATTTTTTTCTATAGAGGAAACTACAAGTAATCTTGTTTCTTAAGTGTATGATTTATAAAGTGAAATTAAATATCTTACATACCTATGAATTGCGTAACTAAAGGTTAAGTAATAACGATACAGCAAGGGATCAAACGAACTAAATTGTTTCGCAATAAGCTCGTTGCGCCCTGAAGGCGTGAAAAGGTAACTGACAGATATAGAGAAAGATACGACTTTGCCTTGCAGTGGGATAATAAAGGGTAGAAATTGAATTGAATATTTTTTTTACTTGAATTTGATATTCCAAATAATATCTATTAAATTTTTGATTGAGTGAGTAGTTAAGTTCTTCCGTTAGTTGGACACACAAAAAGTGTACACAGGCAGTACAAATGTAGCTATGTAACTCTGTAATCGGCATTTTGTTTATGTTTTTGTTGTCATTTGCCAATGTCATGTCGCCACAGATTACGTAATGTCGCCACAGTAATTACGCAATATTTTCTTTGGTCCGAGGCCTTGACATCAACCAATGAACAACATTCCAATCGTTTTTTTTTTGTTGGTTGATTACGAGGCTTTTGGCTACTTTTGTATTATATTTTTTATTACATCAACCAATGAACAACATTCCAATCGTTTTTTTTTTGTTGGTTGAATACGAGGCTTTTGGCTACTTTCGTATTTTATTTTTTATTATAATGTGCGTTTTGTTTGTGCAGAATAAACATTTTCTTTCTTTCTCTTTCTTTTTCAGTACTTTTTTTCTCTAAAATTTTATTCATATTTTTTTCTCTTTTTGTCAACAGAATATGTACTGCACTGTTGCAGATAAGCAGTCTGAAGTGTTGTGCGAACTAATACATACTAGAGATATCGTTAGCTAGTACTTGGTTTGGCGCATTGTCGATCGTTACTAGAGAGGCGGAGCCGCGGGATGCCGTTAAAAAATTACAAATAGTCGATTTTGTCTATGGTATGTTTAAAAATCTACTAAACGTACAAACACATGAAATAATGACTTAATAAAAACGGCTTCGACGCGACTCCGGCCTTTATATTTTATATTAATTCTAATCTCGCGGCAATAAAAACTGAGTTTTGTCTCTTTCTTTACAGTACGAGTGAAAGAGACAACACTATTTCGCTCAGTTTTTACTATCGGGGTTTACGAGTATTTGCAGTAGTGTTGTCCCCATTTTAAGGGTTCCTATTTTAATAAGGAACTTATATTTAACGAATATATAAAACGTAAAACTGAACTTTGTGAGGGAATTGATTGTTGACATAATTTTGTTTGAAAGATTATTTCTTCGGTTGAATGAAAGACTATTTTCTTCGTTGAAAAGTATCTCTGAATTGATTATATTTCTTTTTTATTTATTAAGGTGAGTGATAAAAGACAAAATATATTCAAATACATGATGTATTTGTTAAGATGTAAAGTGGATTTTTAATTAATTTTATTACATCGTCACATAAATTATATTCATTTAAATACATTATAATTTTTAGGCAACTCCTAAGTGTAATAATATAGGGTTTCTATATAAAATCCAAAAGAAACTTCATTTTGTCGTTATATGAGTAAAGATGGCGGATGCGTGTGTGTGTTTGTTTGAATAAATATACGTAGATGACTGTAGTCCGTCCGTCAGATGTTGAAACAGGCGTGATTCTTAATAATAAGCGCGTATTCTATACTTCGTTATTATTGTCTTGCAAAGGGCAGTTTGATAGCATTTACGGGCGATGAATCATGGCGGGTCCGAAGTTTGCGCAGAAGGCTGCGCAATAACATTTTTAGGAACCAAATGGTGACCTGATGGCGAGTGTGAGTGAGAGAACATGCGCGAAAGTTCGCAGAGCCTATGTTCAGAGCGGCCATGATCCATCGGCCGTATTGTATAAAATAATACCAAAAACTAGGTTTGAGTATAGATAAGCATCTCCATACCATACCGTTGTGGTTCCATGGATTGAGATCGATTTGAAAATCGTTCTAGAATACGGGCTTATAACAACCGATTTTGACAACCGAACCGTTAAATCACAGATTACTTGTTCTGACAACATATAAAGTTGATTAGCTTTGAGAAAACGGGATTTGTGGGAGGTAATCGGAAAAAAAAAAATAATATCACCCCTATTTGGTTAAATAAGTACGATCTTTTGGCCTAACATAACCTGTATCGGTTCATGCTTGTCAACTTATCTATGTTACGGTTCATCAAAATTCATTCACATCGATTATAAGCCGTAGAAATAAAAGGTATCGGTGAAATTAAATGATTCTCTTTCTTGTGTATTAGCATACTTATGACTCCGGCGCAACTTTCCAAAAAAAAACTGCCCTTTGTCAGACGGAATAAAAATCATTTCTTGTTAATGTTTTAAATAAATCGTTTGGAACGTGTGTATATTGTAATACTATGTATTTAAAATATATGAAATGTATAGGTATATATCACTACTGCTGAGCAGGAGGTCCTGGGTTCGATTCTCGGGTCGGGCAAAGTGTTATTGGGATTTTTCATCTGGAATTTCTCAGTAGCAGCTTGGAGTCTGGATTCGTGTCCGGTTGATGGCAATAGGCTCGCCCTCTGTTACATGGGACTGACCTCTGACCCTTCAGGGACTACAGGCGTGATGTTATGTATGTATAGGTATATCAGAAAGAAAGGTGTGGTCATATTTAAGGGTGTGTTACAGACCATCAATACATGCTGTATGTGTCAGTTGCTCGATATGTAACGTCATTCATATAAACAAATAGATTTTGGCGTCAAGTGTGGGAGGGCCTTTCAACTGTCTATACTGTACATTTTGTATCTATACAAGCGCAGAAGTCTTGTATCGTTTTTGGGTGAATTGTAGGTAAGTACTTCCATTCGATATAATTATGTTGCCTTATCTAAATGATACACTATGGTTTTAATTTGCTAGCTAAATAAAAAGAGGATCTCCTTCACTATAATAGGTAAATATTTTGATATATATTATAAGATTAAAAAAACGTGTGCGGTCGGGGGACCCCCGTCAGGAACGAAGTTCCGCACGCACACACACTCGTATAAAATATAAATAAATTAAATTAAATTGTTTATTCTGTAAATAGGATATCGGAATCACTTACACGGCATATTAAAAAATATTTATAATAAGCTAGATGAGGTCGGCGTTTCTGACTACTCTCAGAAGAAAGGCCGAAACAAACTCAGAGGTCTCTTTTAAAGTCCAATCATAATCTCGGTCACGCCATGTGAGGACCATGTAGATCAGTGTCTGAAATGGTCTTTTGAGGAAAGAACCACACAGATCTGAGTGGACATGTCCAGTCAGTGCAAGCATTTGTCAGTAATCGTGGAGCTCAACGACTCAACGAACAATACCAAAGAAAGGAAATGTCCTTTCTTTGGTATTGTTCGTTGAAAGGGTAAGCCGTATAAAGAACTCAAACTGCTAGACCATCATTAAAACTACGAGTAATACTACGTACTAAGAGACAGAGAGAGAGAAAGGTGTGGCCATAACGCTTTTTCCTTACGTGACGATTTGTACCAGTTAACTGAGTCAACTCTTACCGCAAGCCACGTTTTAAGGAACTTCGTTCCAAAAATGTACGATTCAGTCAAAATATATCCTTTTACAAAATTCGTAAATCAAATGCTTTTTTATCATTATAAGGGACTGGTCCAGATAATCAACCGTGAAAGATTGCTAAGTAATTTAAAACCACAGTGTATTTGTATGGAGTCATCTCCTAAACAGTTAAAACGCATAACCGTTTGACGTTGTCAAGATAAAATTTAAGTGCACTTAGACATTGTGCATTGACTGGGTTACTTAGACATAATGTATATGTGTTACTTCTAAGACGACGTGTCTCTCAGGATCGCAGCAATTATTACGCCGCTCAATATGAGCCGAGAAGTTTTGACTCTTGAAGTGGTACCGAGTGATCGGTACACCGCGATTTAGAATGTAACTGAATGCAGCGTAATGAGAGTGTTCTGAAATGACGCTCATTAGGTGGCAGCACTGAGACGTCAGGTCCGGGCACCTGTCAGCGCTCATATTTTCTTTAGTCGTGACTGAATGATGAACGAATGAATGAAACGAATGAAGAACGTCATCATATATGTTATTGTCGAAATGGAAGACCTCTTGTCAAAGTAGCGCCAACTAGTAGCGTGAATTCTCATGAAAACGCTCATTTCGGCGACTCACTTTCAGTGGCGTAAATTGAGCTCGAAAGCTTGTCATTTGAGAGCGCTCCACAATAAAAGAGATAGAATAAATAAAAAGACAAGACAAATAGTTGAAGCATTAAGTTATTTAATATTTAGAACGCAGTACGTTTATGACTAATTCGATTGTTGTTATTATAATCGCGGTCCCAATAAACTATAGATATATGACTAATCGTCTTAGGGTATATTTATTGCAGTTTATGTTCTGTTTCATTAATTAGCAAGAATGGCAGCAAATTAGCTTTTAAAGAACTGTTATTTAGCTAGTTTCTCTCCTGTGGGCTTATCAATAGATGAAATAAGTGTATTAAAATATTATTGAGTCCAGTACTACTCGGTTCTACAGTTATCTCATAATTATGACCCAGTTAGCTATTTTTAGCTAGTTAGCAAATTTCATTCCACCCGAAACGGCGAAAGATTAGGAATTAATTATATTTAAGCATAGCTACGATCCTGAAATTTCACTAAAGTGCCATTCATATAATAATGGAAATTAGGTAAAATTAATTTATTGACTAAAATTATTATTTTTTCGCCGCCATGATGAAATTGTGAGAATCTTTAGGAATTAAACAATTTTTTTTGTAAAAATTTAGGATAATTGGCTTGAAATAATATGAGCAAAACATGATTATTGTAATATAACCATATTCTCAGCCTTGAACTTGACAATGCGCCAACGAATAACGTATTTTAAATTGGAACACTAAATGCACGATGATATTATTTAATCTATAAGTTTTATATTTGTTTTCTGTACATAGTTATCTAAATAGAACTATGCCATCAAACTAGGCACAATTTATACAAGACGTAGTTTTAAAATGCTATTAAAAAGTATAATATTATAAAAATATATTAAATTATTTTATTTTTTTAAACAACAAATCAGGACACATGTTTTTTTGTAACATGCTTATTTTTTCGTTTTGAAAAAGCCTTAATAACATTACCATAGCAAAAGGAATAATACTTAGAAATAAAACGAAATTTCCGGTTGGAGGAGTATCATACCCCCAAGTTTCCTTCACACAAGTTGGAGACGATAATACGACCATAAACTAAACTGCGTATTTCTAATGACGTTCCGAGTCATCATCATCATCATTTCAGCCGAAAGACGTCCACTGCTGGACATAGGCCTCCCCAAGAACCGCCACTTCGATCGGTTCTGTGCTTCCCGCATCCAGCGGATTCCTGCGGCCTTCACGAGATCATCGGTCCATCTTGTGGGAGGCCTTCTAACGCTACGTTCCCAGTCTGCATACAAAAGTCCAAGGCAAAACCCATAGTAGGCCCCATGACTGCTATTTAGTTTGTTTAAAAAATCACTCTTTTATTAATCCTATGTATTGTCAGTGTTTTTCATTTATTGTCGCTTTGTCGTCTCCACGTATATGAAGCTTCATTACTTTTCCTATGGTTTTTTATTATTCATATTGAATTATGAAAATCAGTTGGACCTACTCGGGCCATTACAAACGCAAAGTTAGAGTCATTCATTTTTATCGGACCTCTCGCTCGCACTTACAACCTTTAAAGCGGGTCTACACTTGCGCACGCGCACGAACTGTGCGGTTCGTGTGCATCTTAGGAACATAGTATGGACACCTTTGGACATGTTCGCGAGCAATTCGCGTGCAAGTAAATCTCCGCTCGCGTTCATCTTAGGATCATAGTATGGACAGCTTCACTTCACGGTTCGTGTGCGTGAGCTTCAATTGCGCAGGTGTGGATCCGGGCACGCAAACCCTAGAATGTGACAGTTCGTGCGCGTGCGCTGGTGTAGAGCAGTGCGCACAACAATAGCGTAACTGTGTTAACATAATGATTTATGACTAACTCTACTTTTGTTATGGCCCTGTTATAGGGATCGTAGATCGCGTAGTACATGTCATGGTGTTCTATAATTTCTGCATCGATCAGAAAATGTGAGTTGTGTAAATCGTGCATCGTGTTTTATTTGAAATACGTGTGTCTCGTGTGTAAGTAACGGACTATAATGTGCCACGTCTCACCTCAGTGTTTCAAATTATGACATTTTTACAAGTTACAACTAGTTAGGTTATAATTATGTGATGCCGCAGTCACGGGCTGGCGATGCACGGACGCGCTTATATAGAGTTTTTACGAGTTGTTAGAAATATAACATACCAGAGCCACTTTCTCGAACAAAATGATCGCACAATTAGTGTGACGTCAAGCGCGCGAGAACTGCTGATTCGCTGAATGATTTGTCAACTGCCCATCGACGCAGTTTACGCGCGCTTGACAATTTGTCACATTAATTTTGCGATAATTTTCTTTCGAGAAACTGGCCCCTGTGTTATATTTCTGTATGTCTACATATTTGGTATATGTCTAGACATACAGGCTCAGCGCAGACCCAAGAGAAGTGTAATGCATAATACACTTTATAGTCAGTTTCATAAAGTGCAAAGTTGTGTGATCGACGTACACACTAAACTACTTCTCGAGTGAACCTCTTGGCTCTTTAAAACACTTCATAAGGTTCATTATTCAATATCATACAACAGACCGCTTTGTGCTCCTCTTTGGTCTGAGCCGAGTCTAAATCATTTACATACATTCTGTGTCGCAAATTCTAACTTATTTGCGAAGTTTTCTCTATTATTTTGTAAAAACTTCTCAACAAATATTTCTCTAGATTAGCACCTCATTAGTTATATAAAACAATATTTTATTATTAAGTTTACTAGGAGTTCCTCACTCATGACAATTTCTAAAGTAAGCCGTGCGTGGAACAGCCCGTTATTGCGGCACAAAATATTGTAGATTTTGGAACTATAAATATAATATGCAAATAAAAAGAGTTAAAACTGTTGAATAACACTATAAAATATTACTATTTAAGGTAGATATATTTTAAACCTTTAATTTTCGGAATGTAAGGGCAACTGTACTTGCATGTAAAATAAATAAAAATAGTAAATAAAATTTAAATACAACAGGTGGCTCTAATGTGTTAAAAATCATAAATTTTCAGCTACACAAAAGGAAATGCGACGAAATTCTTGAAGCACATGAAAATTTTATGTCAAAGCAATAAATAAAATAGTACCTTAATTTCTTTAGTCGCCCTGAAGCAGTGTAACATAATGTATAAATAAATAAATATGTTAAAATATAAGAGGTATAACCCTCAAAAGAAAAACTAATAAATTACTGCCATTTAATTGGATCATAATTAAACCAAAGATTCCGCCACACCGATTATGTAATCTATTTAAAATTAAAAAACAAAATTGTGATAATTTAAATCAATATGTCACTGTATCAATTATAACTCTGTTATATAATCATGTCCTATTTCATTTTATTGTTACGCTTAGTTTGATAATTTACCAAATGTTTTAGCAACTTCTCAGTTTTAGCAGCCTCAACGTTCCTTTTTAGTAACTTTCCGTCTCTAATAAAAAATAATCGTTTTAATAAATTATATAAACTTGGTAAATAAACTATGATGTATGATTATTTTAACGTTATTGATAATTTCGATCACCACAGGTGAACCGAATTCATAATTCACGCGAACTTGTTAGTTATTTACCAAAGTTTACTGTAGTTCTATTTACTAAGTGTACGCATTTATTTGAACTAAACATTTCATGTGTGCATGTGCGTATCTTATTTGTAAATTAAGGCCATATTTTTAGCAAATATATTTTATGTAACGCGTTTATCCCTTATGAACCTCGAAAAGGTATACTTTTGAAATGTTTGTACAATTTATTTCTAGTTATGAAAATATGTAGTTGTGAGTTGAATTTCAATTTGCTGTTAGTCTTTGCGTGTGGGATAAAGAAGTCTCTATTTTTATTATGATGTGGTAACTAAATGAGGATGTAACGAACTAATTTAGATGTTAAATAATATAACACTGTTACATACAAGTAAATCAATTCTATTCGGTGAGTCGGAAACGTGTTGTGGATATTTTTCGCTCATTGAATGGCGATATTTAATGGTTTTTCACAATATTGTCAGATTAAAGTTTGGCAATAGTATAATTTTTGAATGAATAAACTGTGTAAAAAGTTTGCAATCTTATGTTTTATTTCAACCATCAAGTTTTACAGTCTTACTGAAATGTAACTGTGGGGAACGGACACTCTTTGTTTTTAAATTGGTAAGTCGCGAATTGCCGCTTAATTCAGTTCCGTGTCCAGCCATTCTGAATGGTGTGATTGACCCTGGCAGAGCCACCATCAGGGATTTTAATTTTGATAACAAAAAAAATTAGTCGCTAATTAGTCGAAATTAGCCGCCAAATATCAGAATGGGTCGGTCACTGGTTTAAAAGATATAAGGGTTTATAGGTGGCCGATCTGAAGAGAACGTACCCCAGCAGAGCCACATTTATATCTCAAAAACTAGGGCACCTAGCGAAGATCTGTTTTCGGCCACCTATAAACCCTTATATCTTTTGAACCAGTGACCGACGAATTCTGATATTTAGCGACTAATTTCGATTAATTAGCGACTAAATATGGGAGAAAACAGATCTTCGTTAGGTGCTCTAGTTTTTGAGATATAAATGTGGCTCTGCTGGGGTAGGCTCTCTCCAGATCTGCCACCTATAAACCCTTATATCTTTTGAACCAGTGACCGACCAATTCTGATATTTGGCGACAAATTTCGACTAATCAGCGACTAAATTTTTGTGTTATCAAAATTAAAATCCCTGATGGTGGCTCTGCCAGGGTCAGCCACACTTCAGAATGGCTGGACCAAGCCGGTTCCACCTAGTTGTAGGCGTTATAACTAGTTCATATTTTCGTTAAAATTTAGTACCTCATTGGTACCTAAACATATATTTTTCTTAATTTTTTTCGATAAGCCTAAAAAGTTACACCTAGAAGAAATTTTGCATGTAATATGGAACACTTGATTTCACCTAGTTGTAGGCGTTATAATTAGTTTATCTTTTCATTAAAATTTAGTACCTCATTGGAACCTCCACATATGTTTTTCTTAGATTTCAATTATAGCACATAAATATTACGTTATTCATTGATGGATACATTAATATTTTTTTGCATATATACAGGTTGTTTGGCGCATGGACCGACACAATTTTTTCAGGGATTTGGGAGGTCATTAGCTAGGTTCTACCCATACACCCTTTGTCCCAAATGTCACGGTTAGTTACATATGATTATTTTTTTTAAATGAAAAAAATTCCCAAAATGTGTCCTTTAATTTGAAATAACTTTTTTGTTTGTGGGTGTAGTGGCACAAAACAAATTTTGTTGCATTCTCCAAAGTCCTTTAAATCTAAAAACATCTTTGTTTTATACAACTGGTTTCAAGAAAATTCCTTACAAGCTTCCAAAGTTAATTTTTGTATTTAATGAATGAAATTTTACAACTTCTAAATTAATTATAAAAAAAACTAAAAGCTATTTTGAACTTAGCTAGAACCTAGCTAATGACCTCCCAAATCCCTGAAAAAATTGTGTCGGTCCATGCGCCAAACACCCTGTATAACAGTGCGCATACATTAAAAAAAATATTAATGTATCCATCAATGAATAAATATACGTAATATTTATGTGCTTTTTTTTACTAAAATAAACATTATTATTTATATGCAAAACTTCTTGTAGGTGTAACTTATTTTTGTCTGGAAAAAATATGTTTAGGTACCAATGAGGTACAAAATTTGAATGAAAAGATAAACGAATTATAACGCCTACTACTATGTAGGTGAAATCAACGTGCTCCAGAATACATGCAAAATTTCTTCTAGGTGATTTTTTTTGGCTTATCGAAAAAATATGCCAGCTATTCTGACGTCAGAATGGCTGGCCACTTTCCTCGTAATAGTTTTCCCTCTTTAGCGAGGTACCAATTATTTGATGTCTGGTACCAAATAGGTACTAAAACTTAGTTTTGCTCAAACTTCCAAAATCTCTCTTGGTCCAGTCATCCTGACGCAGACGAATTACGTCGTAAACAATATTTAAAACTATAGCGTTTACGATAAAAATATACTGTTTAGGTCTCGACATGCAAGATATAAAAAATACTATTCAATCAATTTTTTTCTCTGATCTAATAGAAAAAAATAATCAGCAAGCTGTACAATCGAGCTCACCTGAGGTCGACTGTACTATTTGTATGTAGCTTAGCAATTTACTTTTACGATCTCAGCGCTTTTATTTTGTAGCAGTAGATTCAATACCTAGTTCAAGCACAGTATAATAAACTTACATACCTACTTATTTATACTGTGGTTCAAGTGTTACTTTCAATTGACTATTTAAAACACCAGGAAGTGGTGAACGGCGGGCGTTTTACGGGACTTTCTTATGTAATTTTGTTGATTGAGTTTTTGTATTTGATATTCCTACTATTACATTTATTTCAAGATGTTATCACTCAAGCAAAAATACCCACCATTCCTCAACTTAGTAACATCACGTCCCAACTGCTGGAACCGAAGCAGCTCATCCTCATAGTTCATGGTCTACGGTCAGCTGCACAACCCTCAACACGGCGGCGCGGCGCGGCGATTCCCATGAAACCAAACACAAATTGCCCATAGTAGCGAATATTACATTTAAACGAGTAAAGTGAGAACATATAGATCAACTAAGGGAAATACTTAGCTTCTTGTTAAATCACAATATACTACGTACTACGAGTATTACTGCTCCTGCGAGATTACAAAAGTTAACTGACACAGAGTACTGACGTTGCATGCGTTCTGTTGCGCCATCTAGCGCTTAATACGTGGAATCTCTTCATACTAGGTGCCCTAGGTTTTGAGATTCAAACTGGGCCCAGCAGGGGAGATGCTCCCCAGATCGGCCACCTCAATCCCATATTATTAAGACTAATTTTTGTGTTATTATAATTAAAATCCCTGATGGTAGCCATGCCAATGTCAGTCACACCCGTTACGGCTCGACGCCATTAGCAAATTTAAAGGGGGGGTCGATTTTTGATATAATAATAATAATAATAATGTTTATTTTCTCAAAAACAATGCATTGTTGTACACGTTAAAAATAATAATACAGTTTTACAAAATAAGTACTAGGTATATCTACAAACGTGTGGGTGAGCACTGCTCTCCTAGCTAGGTTATGAAAACCTGTGTTAAGGAGAAGCAGTCCGGTCCCCTAAGGTATTATAACGTAAAGGTTACATAGTGCTTCTGATGTTACTGTTACAATTTTGGAGTATTAAGAATTTGAGATAGATAATTAAAGCTAAGATACGTTTTATTAAGCGTGAATATAAAATATTTTAATTTTAAGGTAAATAAATGTGTGTATGTGTGTGTGTGTGTGTGTGTGTGTGTGTGTGTGTTTTTGGGTGTTGTGTTTGATTGTACATGTTGTTTATGTTAAGATTTTTTCTGTTTCGTCATATGACTTGTTTTGGAGGTAAGATTGCAAAATCTTTTTGCATTTGTAATACGGTAGTCCGTAGATTTGACACTCTTCGTTTATTTTATTATATAGGAACGGACCAAGAAAATGAAAAAATCTCTTTACAAAAGTTGAACGTACTTGCGGCAGGGTGCATATCCCATCTTTTCGACGTTTACTACGTTCTTTATTTTTTATAATTCGGTATGGGGTTTTACGGTGTAGCAGAATTACTGTCTGTAGTATGAAGTGTTGCCGAACATTTAGAACTTTGCAGTGATTGTATAATTGGTCGGTTGGAAAAAGAATAGGACGAAAAGTAGCCACTTTTAAAATGGCCCTATGTGCTACTTCTAGCGGCTTCAGGGTGGTTTTTGCTGCGCCACCCCAACAGGAAATACAATAAGTTATGATGGATAGGCAAAGTGCGAAATAAACATTGCGTATTATAATGGGGTTGGCAATATACCGAAGAGTTTTAAAGATATATATCAGTTTGCGAACTCGTCCAGTTAGCAGACCAATATGACATTTAAAATTGAGATTCCTGTCTAGGACTATTCCCAGGTATCGGATACTTTCAACAGAGTTTAAAAGAGGACATTGACAATTTGAACCCTGTATTTGTGGATGACACGTGTGAGCTTTGATTAAAATTGGAGTCTGTGGTTGAGAGACCGAGCTTTTAGAATAAGTCAGAAATTTGGTTTTAGAGGTATTAAGGGTGAGAGTGTGGGAATTAAGCCAATTTAACGCAACGTCAAAGCCAAGTTGAGCTAGATGCTCGAGTTGTGACCAGGAATCCGCGGTGAAGGTTATTGCCGTGTCATCTGCGAAAGATATTACCCTTGCATTGTCGATATTGAGATCACACAGGTCATTAATAAAGATTAGGAAAAGAGTGGGGCCCAAAATGCTTCCTTGTGGTACCCCATAGTGAATGGAAAGCTCCTCGCTGTTATGGCCGTCGATCCTGACTTTTTGCAAACGATTTGAGAGGTAACTTTGGAAAAGATCCAGTTGTGCCCCCCTGACGCCTATTTTCTCAAGTTTGATTAAGAGTGTGGAAACAGGAACAGTGTCGAACGCCTTCGCGAGATCAAGGAATATTGTAAGGACTTTTTTATTTTTATTTATATGGTCTATGACAAAATCGGTGAGGTCATGAACTGCGTCGCAGGTCGATTTATTTTTGCGAAAGCCATATTGTTGCTGTGAGATTATTTTACAATACTCCAGGTAATTAACCAATCTTTTGTTTATCAAGCGTTCAAGAACTTTCGATAAAGCACTTAGAACAGCTATAGGACGATAGTTATTCGGCAGAGTTCCGTCACCACCCTTGAAGATTGGATAAATGATTGCCTTTTTAAAAGAAGTTGGAAAAACAGCTGTTTCAAAGCAAATATTGAATATATGGCATAAAACAGGCGCCAGAGTGGTGGAAAATTTCTTTAATATTATAGGTGAGATACCATCCCAACCAGTCGCAGCGTTTGGTCGCAGTGAATTTATAGTGGATATAATTTCTTCTGGGTCAGTTTTCTCCAAGACAAAGGATGAGGTTTGTAATGAACTGTTTCGTGGGATAGGTGGTTGTTGAGACGGCCTTGTTTTTATAACGTCATCTGCAAGTTTCTTGCCTATATTGACAAAAAAAGAATTTACATTGTTACATGATTGTGCGGGTGTGGGTGATGAGGATAGCAATTGCGCGTGTGAGTGTTTAGTTTTTGTGGTGTTTGTTATTCGTTTTATAGTATCCCAGAGTGATTTTGGGTTATTGCTTGCTTTGTTGAGTTCTTCCGCATCGAAAAGCCTCTTCGCCTTTTTAAGAACTTTTGTACAAAAGTTTCTGTATCGTTTGTAGGTTACTTTTAATGTTTCGTTATCTGGAGACTGCTTGAGGTTTCTGTGCATGGCATCTCTGTTTTTCATGCACCGTAACAAGCCGGGAGTTATCCAGGGTTTAAGAATCTTTCGTTTTGCGGGCACATTTTTAATTACAGTGTGTTCCGATATGGCTGAAGTCAGTATTTCAATTAATTTGTCGGTAGCGGTATTTGCGTCCGTTGTGGTGAGAACAGGGTCAAAGTCTATTTTTGAGATTGATGCACCAAGTGCCTCATAATTAATTTTTGTTATGGTAGACGTAGTGGTGACAGGGATACGTTTGCTATCTAGACAAAGTAGTGAAGAACCATGGTCGGTAACCGTAGACTCATATACAAATGTGAGTGCGGGCGTCCTTGTTTTCAAAATAATATGGTCCAGGCAATTTTTGCCCCTGGTTGGGAGGGTATGCGCTGGGAGAAAACCATGAAAAGCGAGACAGTTTAAATACTCGTGAGACCGTATATCAAGTGAAGAAGGTTTGATGTCGAGATTTAAGTCACCCGCTATCACAACTGTTCCGAGGCTATGGAGCGATGGAAGTATGTTATTGAGGGCTGAGAGGAAGTTCTGTATGTTGTCTGTTGACGGTGAGCGATAGATACAGAGTAAGGCCACGTCAGGGTTAATTTTTATTATTAATCCCGAGGCAGATTGGCACAGGTCTGGTTCCTCACACATCGCTATAATTTCCGACTTAATATAGACCACGACACCATCACTTTGGTTTATGTGCTTGGTTGTTTTAAATACTGTATAATTTGGCAGAATTGGAAGAATTGAGTTACTGGAGCATGGCAGCCAACATTCGGTCAGGACTATTACGTCACAGTCAAGTGAGATACGTTGGATTAGAGTTTGTAAGTTTATGAAGTTACAATTTATTGATCGAATGTTTTGTGTGAAGACTTTTAGGTATTTATTTGGGTTTAACAAAACCGATTGAGTTTGTTCCGGGGTGCATGTATGCGTCACTGATACAGAGAGTTCATCGATGTTATTGATTAGGTGAATTGCGTTGTTAGCCATTTGTAGAGGATTTTATAATTAAGAAGGCGGCGATGAAAGTTTGCAGGCTGTCGGTATAAGTGGATGTTGTGTTTATATTTATATTGAGATGATGTGAATGTGTGTGTAGAATGTGTGGTTTTGGGACTGATTCTGAGATTGTAATTTGTTAGGTTCCCTGGGGTTTGTTTGTGTGTTTGTAAATCCTGAGTGCAGTATGTGAGAGTTATGTTTGTTATGTCTGTGTGTCTGATTACCTCAGTGGTGCAACATAAATATATTCTAAAGAAATCAATTAAAAGCAAAAACATTAAAAACAATATGAAAATTAAAATTAAAACTAGAGTGAATAGAAATATATGCCCTTTAAAATCTAGTCATATTCCTAGCTGAGTTTTATCAAGATCTGCTTCGCTTTTGATCAAAAAATGTTTTTTTCCCAATGCTTGACGAAGAAATACTCTGCCCAGTGAAGTCCAGCAAAACTTAAAGTGATTTTCTGTGGCAAATTTCCGTGCCAAGTAAAATAGCCGTTGCGTTTTTGGAGTGAGGCTCTCTGAGAGGTAGATTGGTTTAACATCACCTGTTATTTTTATGTGATTTGTATTTAACTTATTTTCACTATTCTTTTGGTTGAAGTTCCGTAGATTTTGCAGAATACTTTCTTTTGTAGTGACACTGATAAAGTCGACAATGATTGGTGATGTACCGTTTTTCTTATTAATGCGGTAAATATCTTTGATTTCCTGGCGTTGCAAGGGAATATCTAAGACGCTGGTAGTCTTCGTAATTAATTTACAGAGATCTTCTTTACTTTCTCCCTCCAGTTTAGGTATATTTCTAACTTCCATCTTGGATAAGAATAATAACCGCTCCATATTTTCAACTTTGTCCTCCAGTTGGCTTATATAGTTACGGTCAGCTTTACGCTCGGACTCAATTTGATCAATCTTAATCACCATATCATCATACTGCTTTGTGGTAAAATCTAAGGATTTTTTGATCTCCTCATTTTGAAATATAATTTCTTCCATTGATTTTTGTAGTGCCAGAAACTTGGTGTCTGTCTGAGCTGAGGCCGATTTTAGCAGCTCGCGTATTTCCTCCATGTAGGACGTAATATCCTCTTCGCGTTTCCGCTTATTACGCGTAGTTATAAAATCAGTATCAACCAGAGTTAGATTCGGGGCAGATCCGGATTGTGGGATAATTGGGGCTGCTAAATTTTGATCACTAGTTTTGGTAGTTTTAGGTGGCGTGCGTTTCATTGTTAGGGTTTAACAGGACGTACCTCGAACGTAGTGAGTCTAATTAGTACTGTTTATGATCGGGGTGGCGCCACCAGTCGCATTAATAGATGCCACAAGTTCGCTTATATTTGTAGCTGGAACGCACCGCGAACTTCGCCGCCGGGAGGTTGGTAGTACTGACAGCGCGGTGTAGATTGCGAGTACGCAGGACTTTCACTTTTAAAGCGTTCGTATAAGCGTCAGGATGCTGTACACTCGCGGGCTAGTCACTGATGATACGGCACTTTTATCAATTTTTCACTGTTTATTTAATCTTGAATCACACTTCGTGAAGGGCCAAAAACAGTTATTGGTGGATTTACACTATACTAGAATTGTGTTTAGCAAAAAAGTATAAGTAGTAACATCTGATAAATATTTTTGAAACAAAGTTACTAAGGGCACGACTTAGCGGTCTCTGAGCGCGTTCCGGATCTGATATAAATTAAAACAAAACTTCTTTCTTATTGAATACTTTTTATTACTAAATCATTATCAGTAGTGACATTGGAACCACACTCCTAACTAAAACATTTGTACACAAAGCTATAAGCTCATCATTCACTCACTCACTCACCAAGTCTGTTACTTAGTGTAACTTAGTCATTAAAAAAACTTACAATTACTTACTAACCCCCCGATTTTATTTATTACATACCTAAACTAAATAACTAAATTTAAAAGTCACCTACATACCTAAATGGTAGTTGTATAATCAGTGATCCCAAACATTTGGGTATATTAATATTGTTGAGTAAATTAGAGAATATTACTTTTATGTAATGACATTGATACTGTTTTTGTCTGGACATAAAGTAGTGAATATTGACAAAAGTTCGGCGCATATCTTTGACATTAGCTAAATAATAATAAAAAATACCTTTAACGCAAATAATATCTAGGTACTTACAACGAAATATTTTCAGACATGGAAAAGTTTTTCTGTCAATATTCTTCCACTAGATGTCATCGTGCCCGAGGGTTTCTACTGTTTTTAGACATGATTCATTTGCAAGTTTTTTTTTTATATCCTCTCGGTGTACTTACAATTCGGAATTCTAAAACTAAGAGATGTTTCGTGCTTTACATTGCTTTTTAAGATACTGTCAGCACTCAACGTGATACCAAGTCTTTAACTATCAATTAAAAAAGATCCCGGTAAGTATTTCTAATTTAGACATTACTGAATTTAAATTCCGACTAAACATTCAGAAAATATATTAAAATTTGTATAACCGTGATAATAATTCTTATTAGCTACATGTTTCAATGAGTCAATTCATTTCAAAATTGTTTTGTCAAGTCGATTGCACAAAAAAAAAACAACACTGTGCAAAAACAAGTACATATTTATTTTCATAACAAAATTGAGAATAACTTTTATTCGTTATCTTAACTGTTTCAGGACTATGCAAAGGAGAAATACCTATTGCAAGAAACATGTATTCTGCTGTACACATTCACTGATCAAAAAAATATTGCACCAATAATATCAGAAAATCTAAATAATAAAGGTCGATATAATGGATACTTTTTGTATCTAAAATGATACTGTGGTGACTGGCGGCACCAGAAATCAAATATAAAAAAAAATTGTAATGACGCTTCACCACTAGGGCAAGCCAGAGCCTCGTGGGTTTATAAACGTATACGCTCTCGAGGTCCGGCCGCGCGACTTGACCGCACGGAGCCGCGCGGCCCTGGTGGCGACGCGCCTTTTGGCAAACAAAGCTATTAAAAATTGGTGCAATATTTTCCTATTTACTTATTTTGGTAATGCCTAAATACTGTAGGAAAATATGTATCACTATACGTTTCGTCCACATAATATCAAAAACTCCAACGCTAACCGGTCGCGACTCATAGTAGATTATTCGAAGGCTATTCAACCTTTGCAATGTCGATATGTTTACGACTCGACGACTACCTTTTTAGCCTTTTGCAAGACACTACAACAACACGAACGGTTTTTGTCAGTGCGCAACTGCGCACTAACTGCCCGCGGTAGTGGCAGGCGCGGACATAACACGCGAGAGCGAGACAATACGGGACTCGTATCAAGTTTTAGAAATCCCTTACTAAATATTCACTATCCTACTTGCAAGTCTTATGACCGCGTCGTTAGCGTTAATTATAGAGGCCCTGAGTCGGTTAATAGTTTGATTGGTAGTGTTTATTTTCTAAGATATTTTTTGTCCAATTTCAAATCAGTTTTTGGCACTCCAATAAACCTTTAGGCCGATTATCCACCGCAATAGATAAAGAGAACTAACACGTCTGTCCGGTAGGCGGCCCATGGATTGGAATGACGAAGATTGATGAGGAATCCAGCGGCCAACAACAGGCCTTATACTATTAACAGACCCATCAAACTATCAGCCGAGTGATAAGACTAGTGCGCGCTGGGAATTGGAGAAAAGTAAGGAAGGTATGGTATAATATGAAGTTCATCTAAAATTACAAGTGCTTATAAACTCCATAACAAACATAGTCTAGATTTTTTTTCTAATGTTGAGCTCAAATTGTACGATAAAAACTTACAAAAACACAATTTATTAAATAAATAGTGCTAAGTGTAGTTTAATCGTAAAGCGGCTAATTTCCCTATAAATTTAATATTTATTGCTTTGTTTAAATCGTTAATCTATATTTACGTTTTAATTAAATTAAATATGTAAACTAACTAGAAAATAGATGTTCGAAGAAGCAAAAGAAGTATGAATCGTAGCAAGTTCTGTAGGAGTTTAAGTAGGTATGTATACCATAGTTTCTTACTCGTTCTATAAGAACGCCGTAACCTAACTCTAAACTACTCAAAAGTGCCAATTTAAAGCTCTTAATCAGAGGCGCGACATTTCATCCGACGTAATCGAGTTACCATGTTTATTTCAATATTTTATACACTAACTTACAATATACAGATACAATTTAACACGAAGTGGATTCCACCGTGTAACGTCCAGTTAAAGAATTATGAACCATAATGGAGTTTTCGGTTAGCCGAATTCGGTCACAAACCGAGTTTGGTGGGAACTATTCGATTACCAGACACATTGGATAATCAACCTATTGTAAACGCGTTAAGAGTCGTCGGATGAATCGTCTTTAGAGTACATAGTGTAGGTAGTGGATCGTTGTTGACTAAGCTGTCTGTAGAGGAGGTTGGCTATGAAGGAGTCGTTGATAGTGGTGTTTTCAGCCGTGACGTCACGCGAGCGCGGTGGGTCTGGCCGGAGCGAAGATCACTTTTTCTCGCTGCCCGCGAGTGCGTTGCCAGCGCTACTCGCATTTTGGTTGCCGTAGTTCTGTAATAAAGTTTTTTTTGACTCAATTATAATAACATGGTATTCAAAGAAAGATGAAGATGGAGGGACGAATTGACTCCTACCGAGAGGACTGGCTCCATGCCGGACAGGCGTGTTTGGATAAGGGAAAGAGAGGTCTCTGACCAGAAGTTGGACATTACGGACTACATAGATATAACTAACTTTCTTATCTTTCATATTGGCTTGAAATAGAAACTCTCTGTAGCTAACTATAAAAAAATAAAGCAAAGGGAAAATACGTACGAATAGCTGAAATAATATAGATAAAAACACTGTCTTAAAAAACTGGTAATGAGACCAAATTTTATGAGAAACATGAAGTTTACTTAAACTAGAGATTTAATACAAAAAAGTGGTATATTGAACAACGAATCCCGTACTAACCTGATAGTATTGCGCCCACGCCTGTGCGTCGGCAGCGTTGCCAGTCTGGTTACCTTGTTGATACTGTAACAAACATAAAAATCAGATGCTGCCAAATAACTCCTCAACCTACTTTATTTGATAAAATATGAAACAATAAAAAAGTATTTGATACCTTATAACCTTATTTAACTAACTTTTTCCCCCGGTAATTGCCGAAACATAAATGCGATGCGATGTCGCAACGCAAAAACTTCAAGCATTTCTATGAGAAACTGGTAAGGTGACATCGTCGATTTTAGCAATGTAAGTCTTATGCGCATCGCTTTTAAAGCCTGTGAGGCATAGATTGTTCACCGTTTCTGTGCGTCAAATCTTCGAGTGAGAGTGGCCTCGCTCCGGCGTTCTAAAAATCTTTGCGGTGCGGCGCCACAACGCGTCGTGTGCATAGGCTCTAAGCCTAGTCTTCTGTCTGTGATGTGTTTGCGGGCGAATAGACGACAGCAGTGCACGTATTGGCCCCGCAGAGTAGGATTACCAACTTATTTTTACAAGAAATAAAGTATTTCTGATTTCAGAGACGGTAAAATAAAGAGTACAGATTTATACAAGAATTGATTATCTTTAGGTCAACTCTTGCCAACGACAGCAGAGCCCTGCCCCGCCTACGCACCCCGGGCCAGCCCGCCTGCTGCTGCTGCTGCTGCCACTGCTGCCACTGGTACCACTGCTGCGCCGTGTAGTTGGCGGGCCACTGCTGGCCGGCCGCGCCCTTGGCGGCCGCGGGCCCCGCCGCCGCGGCCCCGCCGGCCCCCGCCGCGCCGCCGGCCCCGCCGCCCGCCCCGCCCGAGCCTTGCTGCGGGTTGCCCCAATTGCCCCAGTTACCCCAGTTGCCCCAACCTGAAGGAAAGATCAGGATTGTCAGAGGGTTAAAACTTTAAACAAAATAATCGTACATTAATAATCTCTTGAGTAAAACTCTAAAACTCAATGGTCGAGAACCACTAGGAATAGAGAGAAATGGAAACAATTGTAGGAGGCTTACACCGCCGTAGTGCTCAGCGACACGACGCCGTGGCCGCGCCTCTAAGCTGTGTATATGAACGTTGCCAGACCGCCGCCGCCACACCACTAGTACTGTTAGCCAGTACAAGCGTTGTGGCGGCAGCGATCTGTTTATTTTTAATTCCATCGCCCGGCGCTTGCAAAAATGCACACGCTTTATAAACGATATGGCAAAATCAAGCGGAGACGGCCCGGCGACGCACTGTAGGAAAGTCCCACACATAGCCGTCTCAAAACCATTTCACACAAAAGTCCAGGGTCATGTTTAATAACGTAATTTTGACGCAATACGTTATTACAATTCAACGCCACATTACTCGATAGTTTTTCATATATTATACATTTCTGACGGTTAGACGTACTGAACACTGTGTTAAAATGTATCCATCTATTTTAATGGGACCTTGTATACATCCAAGGATATGTGTGCCAATACATTAGTTTAAAGATGAAAAAAAAAATTGCGCCTTCTTACATCTTTTCTGACAAGGTACCAAAAAATATCGTTATTATAAATATTGATAATTTCCTATGGAGAAGGGCCGGCAAGAACACCACCGTTACTCTTTTACAAATAATTGGTTTCAATAATGTTTTCAAGTTACTTTTATAAATGTATAAGGTATGAGAGGACAGTGTAGGCCTGTCAACTAGTACCAGTGTACATATTAACAAAATAGAAAATGATAAACAAGTACACTATCGTAACTATACCTTGGTTTTGATTCCAGTTGCCCCAGCCGCCCCATCCGCCGGCCCATTGGTTCCATCCCTGTTGGTTCTGTTGGTTTTGGTTTTGGTTCTGATTCTGTCCATCCTGTGTGCAATACAAGTTTGGTTTAATATCGGTAAGATTATCAACATTCAAATAGCCCGATACCTCGTTTGTCAAACGTATTTTGACGTAAGCGTACAAGTAATTTAGGAGATAACAGATGAACATTCATACATACATAGCCTGCTGAAAACTCTATACTCATGACGAAAAATGATAAAATTTTCGCCATCTTGGATTTTTATATTGACCTCACTATCGGCATTAGCACCCTCAAAAACCATGAAAACGACACCCATGACGAAAAATTTGGACATTTTCGCGGCCGCCAGCCTTGAATTTTCGTTTTGACACACGCCATTGTTATCTCAAAATATAAATGTTTTTTTAACAAGTTGCTGATGTTTTTCATGGATCAAAATACGTAGTACGTACATTTGATATTTCCAGTGGACTAAATTAGGTTTTGAGTTTAGTAAATTCCATTAAATTTTAGGTTCACTTGTAGACGCTTGGTTATTTTTTCGATGCACATGTTAATTAAACAGTTATTATAGAGTGATTTAAATAGAGATGATGATTAAAATAGAAATGATTTTGGTTTTTTTGTGACAGTAATAATATTTTTTTCTCTAAGAAGAGATAAAGCAGTGTCTAATGTCACGGGCGTTACGTTTCGGAGTTCAGAGTTAGAATCTAGATTAGAATCCTGAGTGCAGCGAGGTATTCTAGTTCGCTCAAGACGAAGACATCTTTATTTTAGAGGCGAAAACTCTACTTTTCACACCTGCTAGGCAACAAAAAGCGATACATGTTCAAAACCTTTCATGTGAATAAAAAGACTCGACTAAAACGTCGAGAGTCCAAATAAAATAAAAATGATTGCATGTTACCTTCTGGTGAGGCACGGGCGCGCGGTGCGGGTGCATGCCGCGCGCCGGCTGCAGCGCGCCGCGCGCGCCCGCCGGCCCGCCGCGCCACGAGCCCGCGCCCGCGCCGCCGCCGCCGCCTGCGCCACAAGGAACATGTCAAACGGCCCACTCACAAGCGAATCAAGGTCTTATTGGCTCGCAAATAAAGGTCTTCAGTCGCCACTCAGAATTGCTGTTCCGGTTGAAGGGTATGAATACCGGAGCAATTACAGACACCTGATACCTATCAACCTTGTCTCTGTGATGGCAACGCATCTGCAGGACATCTGGTATTTTTGATGTCCCATAAGCAACAGTAAAGCATTATTGTTGGATATGGTAAGTAAACACTAGCGACTAGCTCGCACGGGACAATCTACTGACGTGACAACATGTTTTCAAAACATCAAAATTTCTGTGCAAATCACATAAGCCTTCCAGAATATTCTAGAAATGATAATGATGATACAAACGTCATCACAATTCGTTCCGTAATTTAGAAGATGTATAGACTTGTTTAGGTCTACCAACAACTTACTTAACTTACACTACTAACATCTTAAAAAAACAATAATTTAAAACTAGACAATGAAGGTAAACATCATATTAATGGACCACCAGAGCAATAATAGGCCACGGGTAGCGGCCGCGACTTGTAGAGTTGTAGGTCGTAGATTCGAACCTGACAGGCTCTTCACTTGTGTAAATTATTTTATTACTACTGCAATGCTATTCTGTAACCATCTCACGGTGAAAACTTAGGTGAAATGAGCGTGAAGTGAGCTGTCATTCCACCTGCTGCTAGGGACTACAGTCACAGTGGTTACAGAATAACACTGCTTCTCTCAAAACGGTGACGGAAAACATCGTAGAGAAATCGACATGACCAAAACTAACCAAAAATTCTAAGTCATGTGAGATCTACCAACTCACACTGGGTCCGCGTTGTGAATTACGGCCCACTCCCTCTCACCGGGAGTAGGTAGAACAGCAGTAGGAACATTATACGCTGATTATGCTAAACACCATAATTATGACCAAAATTAATTTATGTTTATTGACAGCTTAGGTACACGTCAAGTTTATGAGCAAGCTTAGTACTAACCGGAAAACAAACAATCACGCCTTGTTTCCCCGAAGGAACCACAAAGACACCCACATTTCGCCAGTTATGTTTTCTATCGTTATGTGTCCCATATAATAGGGGGCGACCCTATTGCCATCAATCGTGCACAATTTCAGACTATTACTGTTGGCAAAACCCATTAATACCCCCGATTTGGGAATCGAACCCAGGACCTCATGCTCAGCGGTAGCACTTGCGACCACAAGACCAACGAGGCAGTCAGCTGGAAAAAATAGTCGTAAAAATAAAAGTATCAAAAAGGCTTCTTTGTATAATGGGAGTCGTTTGACCTTCAATATCTCCGTAATCAAAAGGATCTCAGGCAAGGTGCAGTAAAAAAAAAACAACGTCAGGGAGAACAAGCGACTCTTGGCTTCGTTAAGGTTTTTTTTACACCTGTTCTGGTAGGCTTTTCTCCATTTAGATTAACCGCCGTAAGACTGCGTGCAAGCAATGTAAATTGAAGGGTAGCGCATTATAAATTCGTTTTCTGTATAGAAGTCACGCGCCCGTCCTATGGCAAACATGACAAAATTTCATACAAACGTTCATCCCTATTTAACCTTTTTAGGGGCAGAATTTAAAAATCCTTCCATAGCAATAGAATTTCAAAATCCTTGCTTCTGGAGGCAGCGGTTTAGGCAGGCTGTGCGTCTTCTACCAGTCAGTGATGGATTGTACACGGTATGGTATGTTACCGGGCTGATGGTGCCTCTTGTCGGGCCGCTCGTTGGGCCGGTTGTGTCGCTCGCGGCCGAAGCGCTCGCCGGGCCCCCCGCCGCGCCCGCCGCGCTCCCCGCGCCCGCCGCCGCGCCCGCCGCGCCCGGAGCCGCCGCGGAAGTCGTTGCTGGGACAAACAAAGTATTCATGAATCCTTTGAGGAATAAGGAGGAAAGATTATTGAAGAGTGAAAGGATGCTTCAACTAGATGGGTGATATTGTTCAGCAGGCCTATGCCTACAGATTGTTATTGGGTATCTGTTTGTATGCATTTTTTTTTTGCTTGTGTGGTGTAGAATTGAGTCTTCGTCGTGAGTAGTTGCGTAAGTATCGCTAAATGTAGTCTCTTTATTATTTCGGGAAAAAGTAAGATAATGAAGCTTGACGAGTACCGAAATGATTCGATTGCCTTCGACCCGTAACGAATTCAATCAGAAAACAACCGCAAAGGAGTAAGTAAAACCCAATTTCAATTTATTTCTATAAATCAAGTATGAGACAGAAAAGTCAAATCATATCTATTACAACTCATTCTGCCTTGCCTTTTCTTGCCAGTCCTAACCAATATTTTACATGGAGTGACTGCCTATATGATCTTCAAAACCCAATCACTAGGTTGCACAATGCCCCTAAGACTGGTTGTTACACTTCTGGGTTTCTGACTACCTGTAACGACTGTCAAAGATCTACGAATGGCAACCGAAACCAAGGGCGTGCTTTCCGAGACAGAGGGGTCCCGATATGTAATAGATGTTCAAGCATCCATGAACCGACCGCGGCAAGCATAGCCTATTAGAACTATATTAATATGTGGTACTCACTCGTATCGTCCTTGGCCGTTCCCCTGGCCGGGCGCGCCGGGCTGAGGCGGGCCCTGCCAGGGCCGGTCGAACCGGTTGGCGTTGGGCGGCGCGCTGGGCCGCGAGTCGCGCGGGCCCCAGCGCGAGCCGCCGCGGCCGCCCGCGCCGCCCCAGCGGCCCCCGCCGCCGCCCGAGCTGCTGCTGCCTCCCCAACGATCCTCTGTACATGCAACAAGCATTCTTTTCAAAATCTTCATAGACCTAACGTACATTGTAATCCCCGAAGGTCTAGGTAGAGTTGCGCATATAGTACACCTATATTTCGCCAGTTATGTTTAAGTCCCATGTAACAGGGAGTGGACAGAAATCGAGACTACTGAGAAATTTCTGATGGTAAAACCTAGTAATCAATCCTAGGACCTCATCCTCAGCAGTAGCGCTTGCGACCAATAGACCAACGACGCAATAGACCTCGCCCTTTTGACATCTACCAACGCGTTGTGGGGGCCCGCTTAATTGATTACAAAATTTACAGCCCACGCCCTCACAAAGAGGTGGCTTGTGTCCCAGCCCAGCATTAAGATCATTATAGACTGATTATGCTAGTACATTGTCTCATATTACTACAATACGCCCCATATAACTTCGCAGCAGTTCCGAACTTCGCGCAGAAGGATGCGCAATAACATTTTTTAAGAACCAAATGATGACAAGAGGCGAGTGTGAGTGAGAGAACATGCGCGAAATTTCGTAGTGCCTATGTTCAGACCTGCCAAGTTATATCGGCGGTATTTTACTTGTTTAGTAAATTAAAAGCCAACAACACAACTGAGTACTGGACATAAAGTCTCTCCAATTGAATTAAATGCACAGCCAGTGATAATTGCTTCACCAAGACTGGCACGGTTTTACACGGTTTTTATTCATCACTAAAAAATTACGGCTAAAATAGCCGGCCCATTACTTCAGCTTCCCTATTCAATAGGCTTTATTTGACGACTTTGATTCTCGATCGACGCAGATGGTCTTAAGTTGTATTAAAATCATACCTACATTCAATACCTGTTTAATAACAACTGAGGCTGAGATGCAGATGCAGCAGATGAAGCCAAGTACAATAGGCGTCTCATACGAATATCAACCTTATTTGTATGCAATTAAATTCATATTAGCTATCAAAGTACTATCACACTTAGACAAGATTAGAGCTATTATTATGAATTACCTCGATCTCCTCTACTAAAGTCTCTGTTCCTTCGATCGTCTCGTCCATGTCGCTTGTCATTGGAGCGGTGTCGCTTCGCAGGCGGCGCGTCGCGCGTAGCAGATCGCTCGCGCTTGTCCTTGTCGCGAACCACGCCGGCGGCCTTGGCCTCGCGATGGTAGGCCTCCACTACGGCGCGGGCCTCTTCGGCCCCCAGCTCGGGGTAGAGCACCTCGTCTAGCCACGAGCACTTCTCGGGCAGCGTGAAGTTGGCTACAACAGAGAGGCGTGTGAGACGGGGCAGAGGCGGGGCGGGCGGGGGCGGCTCCTAGGGCTAGGCAGTGTAACCAACCTTTCATGTCCACGATAGCCCCGTCGGGCACCTCCTTGCCGTCGGCCTCCTCGCGTCGTTTCTGCCGGTCGCGGTACGTCTCGTCGTCGGTCACGACCACGACCGCGACCCGCCGGTACCCGTCGAATTCCCTCAACTTCCGCCTCTGGGCCGACGGGTATACGTTCGTCTGTTTTTACCCAATGCGATATCGAAACCGCGGTCGCGAATTACGTCGATCGCCGTCGTCGAGTCCCGCGTTGATTATGATGTGGAGCAAAACATTCTCATTATAGATATTGACGATATCCAGCGGTGACTTTGTACTTTGTGTTAATGTTTTGTGGCAGTTCGACACCTAGAACAAGCTCAATAGAGATCCCATCGCGGTTATTTCAGTGGGCCTTTAGGCAGAGTTACCGCCCACCGCTCCCGCGTGTGCTACTTACCTCGGCGCTACTACAAACAATTACATTATAGCTCGCTCTTGTCGCGGAAGCGGTGTCGTGATACATAGCCTTAACTACTCTTATATATAGGACGTACCTTATGAAGATGCGTAGATATATAGATGGCATACGAAGCTAGATAGACGCTATATAACATGGCATACATATACATAAACGTTCCGTGAAGATAGTGATTGATATCGACTAACAAATGAAAGGGCGAAACAGTCGCGGGGGTGACAGTCGTTCGATCTCGATTGTTCCTGAATTAAGTGTGCCTGCCAAAGTTTTAATATAATAAAAATTGGAGTGTTGCTCACCTGATCGAGGATAAAATTCCTTTTGCGGCCCTTCGCGATTTCCAACAACTTAAGCACGCATTTAGCGCACTTGGACACCATAGCGTCCCACCTTGCATCGTAGCTGGCGCGGAAGGGCTTACAGTCCACCTGTGTCGACGTACACACTCATACAATACTAAACCTCGACGCAGCGAGACGACTTAGGCTAGCTTACACTAAGGAATATATGTTATTGTGATACCAGGGACTCTCCTTGGTGACTCGGGACTCGGTATACGTACGTCCTCTTCAGTCGGCGATCCACTGGTATCATATTAACTACACTGCTAGATGTTGACCGCTAAAGGTCAATTAACATTGTTTTGTTATAATGTTTTGGTTTATAAATGTTGCTCATATTTGCACCCTGTTGAAAATACAGACGAACATTAGTTTATCAATGTTTATAGTTGGAGCTGATGGCGGTTTATTGTGCTCATACCTCTAGCGCTGGAAGGGAAAAATTATTAGTTTGTGTACAGTGTTGTGTTTGAAATTATGTCATTTATTTATGTTTCTCTTATACAATTAATTTATTATTTAAACTTTGAGGTACTGCAATGTTAAATTCAATTCATTCGACACATTCATACTTCGTTTTTCAAATCAAGCTTGCATTCTTTGGGCGATGGCAATCTGCATGAAATTAAAAAAAGTAGGTATTTGCTAACGGCTACGTTCGCATGATTGTATTTTGGGATAAGAATATATTTTTTCCAAAGAAAATAACGTGTAATACACTTTCTCTTGTGAACTTACTTACCTTGCTGTGAACAAATGAAGCTGTTCCAAATTGCATAATATTGTTACCATCTCAAGAGTTTCTAAAATGGCTCAGTATTTTTATACAATATATCCTTGTCCGCAATCATGCGCACTTAACCTAACAGAGCGTTATAGTGCTAAGCAAATTAAAAAAAAGTGGTAAAAATGAACATTTCTGAGAGCTGAGAGAAAACATCGCAACAACTCAAAGGGGTCTTCAAAAAACTTGTGATCAACAAAAAAAACATAAATAAAACCTTGTTTTGTGTTTATTGTCGCGTCACAGAGTGAAAATTAAATGTGTTGTGTGTCAGTATAGTTCGATTTATTTCAATCTGAGTGATATCGACACTGAAACAGTCATGCGGTAACTTTTTGGTTGTCTCCTGACAGATTTTTTTAAAATATCTTTTTTCCGAGGAATAGATATTTACAGCTTTTGTAAAGAAGATATGTCAAACTGTTATATTTATTCTTCAGATAAAGGTTATCATTGCAAAATCAGCTATAAAAACTATAAAAAGTCACCTAGACCAATAAAACTTGCAAGTAAACACCCTGCATTTCTTTGTGTACTCTATCAGACACTGAAATAAATCAGTTAGTATGTGTGTATCGTGTGGTGTGCGGCAGTGCGGCCGACGCCTACCTTCATGCGCTCGAACAGCGCGCCGGTGGACAGCAGGTTGTACCGGCGCGCGGCGTGCGCGGCCGCGTGCTGGCGCGCCCAGTGCGTCTTGCCCGCGCCCGGCATGCCCACCATGAGGATCACCTGATACCAATTACTTTTATTATACTGATGCCTGGATTGGTAGGCATTTCTGAGGTGGTTAAAATCCGGGCAGCCACCAATGTGACATTTACAATTCATAATAATGTACTTTCAGGATTTATTTTATACATTCCTGACATTGGTGAAGGAAACATCGTGAGGAAACCGGGACTATTAATTAATATAAGTGTGAAATCGTCAATCTGTCTTGAACAAGCGTGGGAGCTGTAGTTATTTTATCTCACCTCACAATCGGCGATGCTGGCCGGTCGGGAGGGTCCCTCCACAATTTCGCCGTTACTAATGAGCACGAATCCTGGTAGCATGTCCACCTCGGTGCCATCTAACTCTTCCTCTACTGTGTACCTGTGAATGAATGAATAATAAGTTAAACTAACCTCGTTAAACTTCCTTTCACCGAGAGGAGACCTATGTCCCAGCAAAGGGCTATTATAGGCTGATTGTGCTTATGCTGAGTAAAACTTGACAAAGTATAGTCCCGAAATAAATACTGGATCTCGTTATGCCAGGAATAATAATCGCTCTTTTTACTTTTAATATGTAATTCCGTTTGTGATCTCATATAACATGTAAAATACGAGAGTAAATGCGGAAGTTTGATATACCTGCTCAGATAACTCATACCACACGATTGAGATGAGTAGTACTCACTTCACAGGATAATAAAATTAATTTTATATATTTAATTGTAAAAGAGGAGAGGAGGAGGAGCTCGTGGCTAAGTAATAACTGCCGCACGGGTCGATCCATCAGGTTAAGCTATGCTTGCCGGGGTTGGTCTGTGGATGGGTGACCATCTTTACATAACGAGACTCCTCCGTGCCTCGGAGAGCACGTTAAGCCGTTGGTCCCGGCTGTCATTCGTGGATCTTTGACAGTCGTTACGGGTCGTCAGAAGCCCGAAAATCTGACAACCAGTCTTACCAAGGGGTATTGTATTACCCAGTTACTGGGTTGTGGAGGTCAGATAGGCAGTCGCTCCATGTAAAATACTGGTATTCAGCTGCATCCGGTTAGACTGGAAGCCGACCCCAATATAGTTGGGAAAAGGCTAGGCAGATTGATTGATATTTAATTGTAAAAAGTGGACCAACACAAGCCAAATTGTAATGCACGTGGCTTTAGTATTTGTGCTAACGATCCATCTTCTTGCCTAATTTACAAAACCTACTTTTGAGAGAGCTGGAACTGTATAGTGAAGAGTGATGAAACCAAATCAATGGCGATCTGTGTCCATCAGTGTTCTGGTTAAATATCTTTAATATAAAAAAAAAACAATTATAAACTTGGCAATATTTGTAATAGTTACAACATTGCATAATGATAACTTACCGGATGACGAATTTGATTCTCTTATCCAATACATGTCCTTGGAGGACTTGTTCTTCAGTCACCTCGGCGAGTTCACCTTCTGTGGTCAAATATAACAAGTCTTTTATTTTTATCAAAATATCTCGCATTGCTTAACGATTTTTTTATGAAAACTGCCACTTGAACTGCATACTTGCAATCAAGCGTTTACTCTTTACCTTTCATAGCAAAAGGTGAACTTACAAGTTGCTTTTTTGTATACTCGGAAAATCTATTTAATTTTACAAATAAAAGACTGAGCAGCTTCGCTTACGAAAATTTATCGAATCGATGCTGCTTCGCGCTGCCGCTGACATGCTCTTAGTACGGCAAATGCCTCGCAAAGCTTATAATATAATTCCCTTTGCGATCTCATATATTTACACACGAGAGTAAATACAGAATTGATATTCCTGCTAAGAAGACTCATACCACGTGATTGAAATGAGTTTTTAAATACTTATGCATAGTGTTTTTCCACAAGCGATAGCACGACTAGATTATGAGGTCATTAAAAAAATTGTCTTTTTCCTCCATACATTTTCTATTAGCCATCATCTCAGAATTCACTTCTTTGTGAACCATATCATCTTTCACACAATCCATCCATCTATTTTTTATCAACCTTTTTTTATAGGCCTACTGTGATATGTCTTACGTTATACAAGCGACCCGTCCCTGCTTCGCACGGGTGGTGCAATCTCCTGATTTGGAGGGGTGCGCCAAAGTTCACCTAAATTTTCAACTCCGATAATTGGAAATCCGAAAATGTTCTTCCTAACATTTTTCATCCTAACAATCACAATTCCTAACTACTCTGTCTCTAATGTTCATAATTCCGAAGCATTCAACTTCATAATGTCAGTAGCAATAAACATCTATTATACTTTTATTTGTTTTCCTATATTTTCTCAACATAACCATCTTTTACACTATTATTCAAAGTCATATCTTTTTGTTTAGATTTCTTTTTATTCATAATAATCAGTATTATATACATTAATTTTGCGTAACTTTATTGTCACATAACATACAATAAGAATAATAGTACCATGGTACAAGTAGTTAAATACATGTTTTCACATACACTTTTCAATTAAATTAGTTTAATATTAGCGGCTATAGCTTTCAAATAATCACTTTTATTGGTGTATTTTTGGAAGCCAGAGTCACGCTCCAGTCATTCAGTCAAGTTCCAGAAACGAATCGGTCTTATTCATAATTATTGGTTTAGGTTAGGTTAGAACTGTGAACCGAATCAGTCCTATAGTTATTGGTTTAGGTACGGTTAAAACTCCTACTGTTTTTGTTTAGGGATAAAAGCGTTATGATAAAAAACAGTAGGAGTTTAAATATATTTACATTAATGATATTATTAATTACAATTTTCGGAAACATGAGTGTTATGAACATCGCCGGTAGCACTACAAATAGTATGAATGAAAACTTTAGGATGAAAAATTTTAGGAAGAGTGATCATTCGGATTACAAATCGTTAGGAAGAACAATTTCGGGTAAAGAACTTTAGTTGAGCCAATATGGACCCGATTTGGAGACGTGAAATCATCGAAATTTCAGTGCTATTTCAAAGTCAGTCAGTAAATTTCAGTGCTAAATATTAATGAATTATACACAGAAATCTTCTGGAATAAATCCTCAAAATTATGGTAACAACCGCATCTAAATTCATTGTGTAGTTTAGAAGAGCAAAGCGCACACACACGAAAAGCCGACTTTGTTTTCTACTATTTAGAGATGTACTAACCTGTTTCGGGTTCGTCCTTCACCTCCGCGTCTGCGGCGGGCTGCTCGCTAGGCTCGGCGTCCATAGGTTCAGCCTTCACTTCGGCCGCCTGCTCTCCTTCTGCTGGAGCTTTATCACCGTTCTCCTGCAAGATAGGTACATAAAGTTTTAACATACATACTGAGATCCTGAAGGGAAGCCTGATAGCCAAGGGTGGACAGTATTCCTAATTTCGCCAGTTATAAAACGACCGTACAGACGACCTGTGGTAGTGTATCTGTCGTGGCCAGATCTTAGAATTAACCATTTCATGAAATGGCCAGCTAACATTGGCCATATCGTTAAAACGTCAACGTTTAATGATAATTATGTCAGTCGATGTTTGGCCATATCATTAATGTAGGGTATCCATGGTGTAAAGTGTAGTAAAAATAGCCAAGTAACTGCAACCAACTTGGAAGTGCGTTCGCCGGCCGCTGCCGCGGCACCGCTCGCTGCGCTCGCTCGGATCGCGCGCGGTAGTGCACAGTTCTAATCTAACCTAACCCATTTGGTCGGGGTGCCACTTAAACGGCGTAATTTGTTTTATTTTAAAAAACTAATTTTAAGTGCTATGTTGCATCTCACGCCGCGTCAACGGCCGGCGAGAGCTACTTCCAAGTTGATCGCTTTCCATAATATCATATTTGGAAACTCAATAAAAATTCCATCGACTTTTTTTGCGTGGTCACCCTACTTTGTTTGATTTGTTGTATGCCGCCGCCATGATGCACAACTAAAATAGAGCGTCATCAACGCCTCTACCGGTGGATAATCTAACTATTTTACGATATATCTTATATACTTATGTTTGGCCACATCATGAAGTAGTCGTGCGTTTAACTGTTCATATCGTTAAACGTTGAGTATTCAATGATCTGGCCAGGCCACTTCATGATGTGACCAGTGGTCGATGTTCATTTCATGAAATGCTCAATTCTAAGGGCCCTCGCCCACGGGCGACTTTTTGTAGCGATGCAGTCGCGATGCTCTCGCGCGTAGCATCGATACAGACGCGAAGCTGTCGCTAGCTGTGTGCCCGCGCCCACGGGACCAGATTCAGTCGCGATGCAAACGCGATTCGGTCGCGATGCAAACGCGATTCGGTCGCGATGCAAACGCGATTCGGTCGCGATGCAGTTACGACACAAAAATACCTTGCAATCTTATTCGAATACTCAGGAAGACGTGAGTCCCATATCGTCACACTAATACGCAAAACTTGTATCTCCATTTTGACTAACTTTACAGGAGCAATAAAACTGATTTTAAAAATTATGTTAGTAATTTAATTTTAATTTTGAATTTAATTTGCAACAAAATGGATACTATAAAGTACGTAAACAATTATATTTAAAAAAAAAATTACATTAAAGACACTTACAAAAAAAAAAAGGAGTTACAAGTTTAATTCATGTAAAATAAAAATAAAAATTGGAGTTACGAGGTTGTCTAGTACCTAATTGATAAAGTGATAGCCAAATAAGTTAATTAGAAAAAATATTTATTTATTTTAATTGTTTTACAAAGGGCACATAGGTAGTAATCAGTCATAAAAAAAAAAGCCATATATTAAACATAATTTTAAATCTTTACTAACGTCCTTTTACACGGGTAAAAGGCCGTTAATAAAGACTTATAACAATGAGCTTATTCATTATTCTTGGGCTGTTGTAATAACATTACAACGACCCATGAATAACACAAACAGTAATTAAACTTGACTTAAATAAAATTATTTTGAGATCAATGTATCAATGAATAATTTTTAATCAAAGAAAAAATTGTTGTTTCACAATGATAAACTTTAATCTTCATAAGGAATACTATCATAGTATTGATGATAATCCTTCGGAAGCGAGCTTTTTAGACTTTGTAAGTCATCATACTTCCTTTTTTTAATTTTAAGCCTTTCTTTGTAAAGTTTTGGCAAGGCACTCAACTGTTTTGGAACAACTATTCTATTTTTGCGTTGAGGCAAACTGGCCCAAGGATCTGAAAATTTTAGCTTGTAAAAGATTTGACCATCAGGCATATATTTGAACGCCTTAACATCTGTGACTACTGGGTCTCCAGGCTTTCTTCCAGGTCGAATGGATTTGTAAAAGAGCATGCCACTATACGAGTTAAAATATTCGTGAGTCAAGTACTGCACACGGTAGGGATTTGGGTTCACTCTTGCTTCTTTGCAAACACCAAGATACTCTGCAGGAGCGTTTATCACTTTAGTTTTTAATTTCCTTTCGATGCAAGCATGTACACTATCTACTTCCATTTGTGTGTGCCCCTTTTCTAAATATTTTTGCTCAATTACTACATTATTTATCATAGCCACATTAAGTAAAGCATTGGCCATTACGCTGTTTCTGTTTTGTGATGTACAGCCATCACTGTAGATAACTATTCGCCGGTTATCATCTTGCATGAAGGGACATACTTCTGTATTTAAAGTTTTGGTGGCAATTGACGCAAACTCCTCAGCATTTACGCCACCTTCTGTCTCATTCCAAAGAAAACAGTAAGCGTCTTTGGTGTGCAAGTTGTACATACAAAAATTGTGAACTTTCAATTTCATCTTGTAGTACAGACTTGATACATTAGATTTGGGGCATAGTAAAACCGCTTGGAGATCCATAGCAAAAACATACCTTTCCGACTCTTTGTCTTTAATCTTTTCACTTCTTGCTTCTTCTTTTTTGGAAATATGGTGTTCATAATCACTCTGTTGTATATTGCCAGATTTATAAGCCATACAAAGCTCACATTCGTCTTTTTTAGGTTTAAATATAGATATGTTTTTCTTATCCAGAGCGTTATATAATGAGCAAGAGGACATAGGCTTGACGTGGTTCTCTGAACACCAGACTTCCTTGTAAAATTTATAAATAGCCTGTTTGGATGGCCAGTCAGGTTGTATGTACAGTTTTGTTGAAGATTTTCTGCAATAATGGCTTTCCATCAATGGTAGGGATTTTAAAAACCGTTCTAAACCCTCTTTTTCTTCTGCATAAGCTGTTATTGCTACTGGTGTTTTAGTTACTGTTTCTTTAACATTGCGGGGTAGTCCCTCTTTCTTCCAGTTCAGAACCGTCCATTCTCCAATCCCTAAAGTATTGTTATACATCTGTTTACAGACTCTGACAGTAGCTTCTCTAACTCGTAAACAATACTCATATGAAAAAGTACGCCTTGACGTCAATGCGTTATTTCTATCTCTTGGTCTATGAACCTTTAGAAGCTTAACTGTATTATTTACGTAAACTTTTTTCTGATCCCAATTTAGTGCCCAAAATGTCCTGAAAATGTCTTCTCTGTCTGTGTCTGCTATTCGATTACAATCTAACTTACTTTTCTTCTTACTGATTCTACAGTTACATCTCGGTTTCAATACTCTTCCTTGTTTTTCCACATCATATTTCCAGGTATGTTCTTGTTTTTTCTTACCTTTGTATGGATAACCAAACTGTCTCTTATCTTTATTTATTTCCTGTTTCCAGGCGGAAGTTTTCACATGGATCCTTTTTCTTCGTTTTATCCTTTTTTCTTCATCTGCCGAAGCGTCGGAACTATCTGAATAGGCTACAATTTTTTTATCAAGACTATCGTCGCTGATTAGGTAGTCTGGAGCTTCAACTGTAGTCCAATTCAATGCTTGTACTGTATTTAAAAAACTATTGCTGATAGTAGGCTGGTACACTATATTCAGCTCGTTGGCGACTATTTCTTCATTAATTTCATCTTGAACATTATTTTGAGAGCTACATTCTACGTCTATTTTATTCGTATCATTTGATATTATCACTGTAGGGTCAGTCTCCAATTCTATGGTTCCAGTATCATCAGGAGTAGTGTAATTTTGTAAATCTATGAACTCGATAACTACATCTTCTAAGCAAGGCTGATCGTAACTCTTATGGGTGATCGTGGGTGGGGCTGGTGCAATATTCGCTGACGAGGTTTGTAATGAATCAGTACTATCTGCTTTCTTTATTATAATGTTTTCAAGAATTTGAATTTTGGGAAGTGATTTACGGCTTTCAGAAGTCTCGCCTTTAAGGGACAACTTCACCATTTGTAAGCTTCTTTTATTCTGTTAAAAAAAAGGAATTCATACACTAAATAATTTAAAGAAAGGTGAAAAAATGAAAACTGTAATGTAAACGAAAATTACCTATTACATTTATTATTTGCTTAAAATATGGACATCTTTCTGAATATTAAATTAAGTAGTATAATCACTTGAAAACTATTCTGTTCATTTAAATAATTTATAGGTAAGTAGGTAACATCATTTTTTATACTACGATAAAGGTATTTTACGTAAAAAAATATTATGACACTTTTTCCTTAAAAAAATAAAATAACGACCGTTCCCGCTTAATATGAATTAGGAGTTACGTAGCCAACATACTCAGAAGAATATTGTAAGCAATACTTGTAACTCCATTTAAAAGTTTACATTCCATTTACTGTATTATTACTTCAATTATTGCGTTCAATCTTGTTCAAAACAATTTGACATGTTATTAATATTGCTTAGAGACTTACCATTTTACTGGAAACGTAATATTTTCTGCTTAAACCTAAAATTAGCACGCCGGTCTGCACACACAACTTCACGCCATTACATTGCCATAGTAAAAGACGTTAATAAAGGAGTTACAAGGTTTGCTTTTGAAAAAAAATTGATGGTGCATTTACGAGGTGTGCTTGACATCCATTTTTAGTGTTACCAGAGCACAAAAAGTAACGATGATTACAATGAAAAAATCCAAATTTTTTTACGCAGCAATTGCCATCAAAACTTAATTTTCAACCTATGGTGGAGTTACGAGGTTTGCGTATTAAGGTGACGATATTACAGGACGCTCCTGAATTGCCGTAATAAACGTTTCAGTGTCAAATGACTCCATTTTACGCCTGTGACGGACAACAGCACGCACTCTGGACCTGTCTGTGTTGCACTGATGCCGGTTCCAACTCACGCGCCGCGCCACACTCCCTCCCCCCTCCGTTCTCTCTACCGATGTCATCCGACGTGGTCGCGCGTTTGTATCGATACAATCGCGATGCACTAGCGCGTTAGTAGCGCGTTGGCATCGCTATTGTAGCGCGTTGCAAATGCGACTAACACGCGTTAGAAGAGATGCTGTCGCCCGTTTGCTAAACGCGCGACTGCATCGCTACAAAAAGTCGCCGTGGGCGAGGGGCCTAAGATCCGGCCACCACATATTATCTACTACTTGAATTATGAGTTGAAGAAATCTTTTTTTTTATGTTTAGTCCTAAGGCTACGATACCCAACACGCCTGTCATTTGTTGTCATGTCATGGGTTGCGGGAAAGTCCGAAAGGGATACCATGGCCCCTGGCAAACATACAGGCAACTGAAGGAACATGGGTGGGTTTTAGTCAGTAAGAGTGACACGCCCCCGCGCTCCGCCCAGAGCGGGAGAAGTTATCGGATAATGTCCCATGCAAAAAAAAAAAAACTTGAATAGTTTGGAAATAAAACTACGTCTTGTTCAATTGGGAGGTCTTTTTTTTACGAAAATAATGTGATAACTGTAAATTCTCCCACGATCCATGTACTGTTGCATGCACCCATAAAGTTTTGCGTGCGTTACATTGCTGTAAACAGCGAATTTTCAAACCAAAAATGAAAGTCGTTTCTCAGCAATTATGTTTGCACAAAATTAATTAGTTTGATGTACAGAATGCGTAAATAACGGCTTCGTGAAGGGTCTTTCTACACCCTGTACCAGGTCAAATTAATGAAGTGGCGAAACTTCAGAGACGTGATCGACGTCTTATCGTGTTAAAACAAAACATCAGTTTGACCCTTGAACTCTCACCTTGGGCTCATCCGTCTTTTCTGCGTTTTCCGCAACTGCTTCCGATTCCTTTTCTTTATCTTGCGGTTCTTTATCTTTCTCTACTTCTGCTTCGGGTTCCTCCTCACCTCTCTCTTTTCTCTCAGCGGCTTCTCTCTCCTTCCTTTCACGGTCTTGCTTTTCACGCTCCTGAAGGAAAGAATCGACAAATAAAAATAAAAAATACATTTTTAATTTTAGAATATGTTCGGGTCTGTAGAGCGTCCTATCTGCCACTTATAACTGCGTCACGGACTTTCGAAATAAAATAAAAAAAACAAAATTTAAACAACGAAAAAAAAAAATTGGGATCCCTGAACCCACATTTGCAGATATTACACCTGCAGCAGCCTTCAGTGACAGCAATTCACAACAATTCTTCTTCTTCTCATATTGAAGCATGAACTACATGAGAGTAGACTTGGTAAAAACATCAGTCAGCAAAGTGTAGCGTGACTGTCTGCCCCTAGTGCTCCGGACTATGATATCATCTAATTGGCGACTGTGTAAGTCCGAAGCTATTGTTACCTTTAGGACACTTGTCACTTGTTGTACTTAAGATATTTTTCATACAAAAGCTATTGATGTACCTTTTTAACATTCACGAAAAATTGTATTTTATTTTGCATTGTAATTGCATTGCGTGATGCTGCACTTACATACTTAAATAATTAATTATTTACAGCTAATATAATAATAAAAACAAATTATATTTTTAAATGTTTTTATATTTAAAAATTCTTAGCACCTAAATCTATGCATTGCATTTTATACAAGCATTTAAACATACTTCTACCGCGTCTAGAATATAATTTTGAAATACATCAACAGTGAATCATTTGGTAACGAACATCGGTAACGAATATTTTATTATTTTGAGTCAATTTATGTGCATCAATTTACATTCATTTTATATTTTTAATGTTATAAACCATGAATCTATCTACCTACAGCTTATTATCATTTTAAAAAAATACACGTAAACCTATATCACAGTCTATAAACCAATACAGTCGTTCGACGAAGCCGTCTAGACAGGGCAATCGTGCGGGGTGTGAGGCGCGAGGGGTGGGTAGGGCGATCCCGAGCTGCATACGTCGCTATTGTTAGTAGCTCGGGACATGACTTTCAGGGCTACCACGTGTCTTGTTTCAAATGTTTACTTGTTAACAAAATGGTGCATACGATATGTGCTGTGCGAGAATGCGAGTCATCATCTCGCATAAATAAAGAACTACGATTTCATCAATTTCCACACCCAGGAGAAAGGTGAATATATAATTGGATAGTGCTTAATTTGTAACATTTTTGTCATGTCATGCCAACGTAAACAAAATGGCGGATGTAAAAGTGTGATGCCTGCCAGCAAAAATTGAAACACCGCAAAAAATATCCGATGAAAAATTCGTTTTTTTTTTGTTTCTGTGTAAACAAAAATTTTACATTTATTTTCAAATTGAAAATGGTGGACATGATTTTTTTCAACAATGATATGGTTGTCATTATCTAGGTTTTTGGGGGTGCTGATTACGAAAAAGATATCCACGTTGGAATCCAAGATGGCGGACGTTCATTTTTATTAAAAATAGATATAGGTGTCATCTTCGAGGTACCTCGGAGTGCTGATTACGAAAATGACATTATTTTTGGAATTCAAGATGGCGGACTTATTTTTAAAATATAAATAATATGGGTGTCATTTACGAGGTTCCTTGGGTTGCTCATTACGAAAATATCACTAATTATGAAATCCAAGATGGCATTTACTGGAAACAAACTATTTCAGCATTTGAGCACAATCGAATTCAAGACCAAACCATGTGCATGCTTTCCAATAGATTTTTTGCTAAAATAGGATGAGATTTTTTTATATAGTTAAGTTCAACAACAGAAGTTTAAAATCTAGTAAATCTAAAAACCGAAAATATTTGTCAGTTGCCCATTTAAAATATGTGTATATTATTAATAGTAGTTAGATTATTAATCTGTACATTAATATGAATTATTGAATGATTAATGAGAAAACGGAAACTGATTCAATAGGTAAAGTACACTGAATATAAAAATTGTATTTTATTTGTATTGCTAACCTAAGCTGTTATTCCCAAATAAAATACAAGACAGCCATGCAAAAAAAAATAACCAGCGTCACTCAGGACAATGTAAAAATTGTAACGATATGTCCAAACTGTTGAGACATTTAGAAGTTATGGCGGAACAAAGAAACGTACATAGATACATACATAAAACCTAAACACATTACCCTCCTTTTTTGGGCAGTTGTGTAAAGTCTGTGACAACCTTAGGTAAGTACTGTGGCCTTGAGCGGTGTCGGCATTTACGCAAACATCAAAGGCGTCGGTCCACTGTTGCTCTTTACACTGTGCCTACATGGGCACTTATGAAACGTCAGAAGCTAGGTGCATTTTAATAAAGAATGAGATGTTCATCAACTCTATTTTTGTTTATGGCATTAGTGCCGATGTCGACAATTCAGCTAATGTTAGTACGCTTAGCATGACCACAATAGTGGGCCTACTCCCTAAGCGAAAGCCGTAGTTTCAGTCAAAGTTACGGGCGCTTCGTCTAAATTACGGTATGTCTGTCCTAAGTGAGACAGAGTAGCAAGCGCCTTACACTACGGATTTCACTTAGGTAGTATACCCCTAGAAACGGGGTTTCAAATTATATAAATAAATAATCAATCAACAAGTGGCAATATTATCTTACATCTTTCTTCCTCTTCTGTCGTTCTTCTCTCTCGTTCTTATCCTTCTCTCGTCGCTCGCGTTCCTTCTTAGCAGCCTCTTCCTTCTTTCGCTGTAACTCAGCCTCGATCGCGCGTTTCTCTTCTAGAACTTGTTCGACTGGAATCTCAACGCGTTTGCGAACTGTCTTTGTTTTTGTTAACATGTTGTACCTGTAGAAAGAACGGAGTATGAGGCAGTGTAGACAAAAGACAAACAAACCTCTTAAAGATACGACGAGATTTGTGTGTAGAAGGGCTCTGGATGAGTTTCTGAGTAACCTGGATTATGAACAGACTGAAAAACTTATACAAATATGTCAGTAATTATTTATTTATAAATATATATTTTATTGAATACCGATAAGTACTAAATAAGTTTATATAAACAATAAAAACATTATATGAATATATGTAAGTAATATATATAAATATATACACTATAAAGTAATCATTATAAATTGAGAATAGTACACACTTTATTTGTATTATAAAAATATACATAAACACACGTACAGTAAATACATTACATTAGGACTTTTTCGCTTGTTACGTATTATGAATACCAAATGCATTATTTTTCAGTAGTTATGCTCTTACTTTTAATTTTATTATTTTTAGTTTTAGAAACACCTTTTTTACTATTTTATTTATTTTAACACGCTTGTCTTATTACAAATTCTAAACTAATATTGTTTTGTGAAAACACTTTGTTTACATTGAAATAACGTTAGTAGTTGCATTGTCTGATTTCTTTGCATATACTACTTGCTCACGCTAAGCTTGTAACTCGTTATCGTCATCTATGATTCACTGCAAAACAAAATGTATTTGGTAAAAAGTGTCTTAACGTGTTTACATTATGGCTACTATTCCATGAGCGAGAATCTTACCTTGCCGTAACACAGTCCTTGACTAGCACGGGAGGTAAATAACTTTTCTCTGTATACCGTCATTGGGCATTTATTATTTCATCAAGTATGTGAACCATTTGCTTTATTTGTGATAGCATTATTATAATTTAACTGTTCTTCTACTCCCCTTGCTACTTGTTATAGATAATTTCTAACTTGAACGTAAGTGAGTGTGCCCTATACTAAGTACTATGTAAATATGTATTACCCGTGTACTGTAACCTAAACTTATGGTCAATAAACTAAACATACATTGTGGTTCAGAGTGCTACTGGCGAAAGTAAATCCCGCAATCAAATATTTAACTTTAAAGTTGTGAAAAACTAAACTGAACAAAATATTTTCTAAATCCCGACGTCTGGTTCCTGACAATGTCCAAATCTAGTGCCTAGTTATATTTTATCACAATAATTCATTGTAGCAGAACCCATGTTGTGATTTAACCCCTCAACCAACATTATTATTATTCAATTTTATCCACTAAGAATAATAATAATTTTCTCTTCCTTCCCTCACAGTAGAAGTTTTTATACACAACTTAACACGAAAAATGTATTTCCACTTGAAATCTCATGCATTACAGAACACACAAGAATAATTACGGAATCAAATGCACCTGCTGTAATAGATACCTTACAGCACACACAGCACTGTGGGTTGATCAAGGCAGGAATATTAAATAAACAAACATTATTTTGAACTTCAAAAATATGCAAATAACAGTATCCTTGAATGCGGATACTGTTTTTTATGAACCAGTCGTCCTGTCCATAGAAAACGGGAGCGTCGCCTCTACAGAGGATTCAAAATAGGGTCGAAATTCACCATCCAATGACATCTAGACAGGAATAGATAGTCTAGGCTCGCGCGTTCTAAAATTAACTTTGGTCTAGACTTGTTATCGGAGTGTGTACGTAAATATGAAAACACTTGTGCGTTTCAATTGCGTGCGCATTAGTACGTGGTATAACTTAAACTATGAAATAAAGTCTCTTTTACTTATTTATTATGAGGGACAGATAAAATTGGTGTTGGTTAATACATTAACGTGACTTCGTCAATCTCGTACAGGACGCTGCAATATTTATGTGGAGGTAGTTCTAGTGTAAGCAAATTAAGCTTTTGTTGTCTGAAATAAAATATTATACAGGCTGAATTTTTAGTCACCGTCCAATTTTTTTCCAGGCATTAGGAATGATTCACAAACTCCATAAAAAAAAAATGGATACGTAAAATTTTCATATTAAATAATTTTCTCGAAAGAATTATCCGCTCTGCGTGGTATATAATAACTTTGTGATGTGCTATCTTAATATTTTTGTATTGAGTGATACTAAAAGAAAAACACGTATTCAATGATTTTCGCCAAAGATTAATATATCAAAATTTGGACTGTGACTAAAAATTCAGCCCGTATTAGAAAAGCCTCTTAGAAATAAAATTAATGTGCATTCCACTTTGACGGCAACATATTGCATTACAGCTTTTTATCCGAAAATAATATCTCGGCGATGAATCGAACGGCCTACATCCGCATACGAATGTTAAACCCATTCACCAGCAGCACAAATAGCGACACGGTTTGCACATACACACATTTAATTGCGACGGGTCTATACAAAACGTGTACCCTATAGTTTAATTCACTTATAATGTATTTACTTGTCATATCCGAAGTTAACTTTGTAGCAAATGTTCTTGGTTAGCAGATGCGGGAACACCGGCTTTCCGTTGAGCGCTGCCTTGTCGAACTCGTAAGCCGTGCCTAGTTCAGCACCGTTCACCGTGTACGAGATCTTGCACGGACTTGATTCCAGATCCTGGTATAAATGGAATAATGTAAGAAGGTAAATTAACTTGACTAAAGATATTGTTGAAGAAAATTCGTAGAAAGCAAGCCTAAGGAGCCTGATCCAAGACAAATAGAGCCAATTTTAGTTTCCCTATCCCTGTCGCTATGCCAAAATGAACAATCATATTGTATCCACTTGCTAGTGAAAGGTAAAATAAGGTGGTACCATGCCCAATACCCTAAACCTGAAACGTTTCTGTATTTGATTCCCTTTGAAACTCAAAATACTACTATAAAACTTGTGGTACTAAACACAATCTATATGATAGTGACGCGCCCCACTCCGCTCCGTACTAAAGTACAGCTTACAGTACAGTAGTCGCGGAGTGGGGCGCGTCGTCGTGGCTTGCACTATCTATATTGGCGATGCTTTTTTTTTTGAGAGCAGATTTTTCAGTTTTTCTTGCTCATGAACAGTGGCTACAAGTGATACCTTTCATTGTAGGAGTAGCATTGGAATACAATTAGCTGTTTATAAACAATTTATTACCAAGTAGGCTCCAACGACGTCTTTCTCGTTGAGTTGTTTCCCGTACTCCTTGAACTCGCTGTTGTTGACAGCGCGACCAGAACTCTCGAAGCCCCAGCTGAGTTCACCCTCGCCTGAAATGATCATACAAAATGTAAAACTCCAGCTGAAATACATACCGCTCTATCTTAGCCATTAAAGGAACCAGATTATCCTTTCCCAAAACACTTATTTGCGTAGAGAAGTTTCAGAGTAATTAACCTAGTCTTTGTTGCTTTACCTAATGCTGAATTGTGAACGAGGCACTTTCTGGTTTTAAATCAAAGTTTGGGGCTTTCACAAACTTAACCAAGCTTAGATTTTTAAACATAAAGGATTTTTTTTGTAGTTTTGAAAATGTCAGAATGCACGGAAAGGTCAGTGACGTGAACTATAAAAGTACTTTTTTTTTAGACAGTGTACCTATCGTCAGACACCTCTCGAATAAAGTGCCGTTAGCGGCATAATAGTGGCGCTGCCTCGGCTTGGCTAAACTGCTTTGTTTGATTGTTGAGGTTAGTTTTCTGTAAAACACCACATTCCCAAAACATTACATTTGCTTGTGCCTAAACGGACTCTGGCTGCATTGTGTGGTCACAGTTCTAACCTAACCTACCTTTCAGCTATTTTCATTTGCTAAGCCAAGGGGTTATGGCTACACTTAAGTATAGCCTGCTATAGATGATAGTAATTAATATTAGCCTCTCCTCAAAAACAAAATAGACAAATGACAATGCAATGACAGTGAAAATGCAATGCTTACGGCACTTTAGCCGGGCCGAGGCAGCGCTACTGATAAACCGCAAATAGCGGCACTTTATTCGAATGGAATAAAAGCGGCACTATACACTTCCTTTTTTATTCACCTCACTTACTAAGTACAATTCGATATGAAAGGGAAGGGAGTGAATGGTAGCGTGAATGTTGTTGACGTGTTGTTGTCTCACCTGTGAGAATGGAAAGAAGAAACGTGTTGCGCCGACTTCAAGTAACATGGGACAAGGGTAGGAAGATGATGATGACTTCTACTTGATAAAATAGAATTCGGTATGCAAACTTACCAAGATGCAATGGGGAGTCATCAGTGGACCACCCTATTCTCAGTCCGGAGCCGACAGGTTCCTTCTCCAAGCTCTCAGTGGTTGTAAGTACAGCGCCGACTCGCACCTACAATCACAACACTAAAGGTTAGATTGTCATCATTTAAATTTAGAAGATTTTCAACATACGTAGACAATTTGGTCCCATTTTCAACCTTTGGGTACAGGATCCTAATAACTATTTTGGCCAAAAATCTAGGATTTGTTCATTATGGATTGGTCAGAAAAAGCAAAAAAAATGGAAGATATCGAAATATGAGAGATCTTTGTAAATCCCCCTGTTTAGTAGTAATACGAATTCTGGAAAATTTATAATATATGGCTAAGTATATTATGGTTATGAAGATACAGAGTGACATATAGAGAGCATAGACTTAGTAACGTATTTAGACACCTTTTGAGTATGGAGCCCAAAGAAAACAAATAACAACTGGCGTTACCTCATAACACACTCGGCCGGCTCCCACGCCATGGCTGGCCCGCGCGCCCGCCCACGCGTGTGCAAAGGCACCGTCACTGAGCGGCACCACGCTGTTCAACTCCGGCACTTCCAAGTACTGGTTCAGATCGCTGTCATCTGTTGGGCAAAATTGGCATTAAAAAGAAACAAGTTTTATTTGTCACACCAAACACATGCATTGCATACAAAAAAAGATAAGTTAACGCTAGTAATATGTATATAATAAAAATGAAATTCTGTTCGTTGTTATGCGCATCACTTAGGAACGGCAGAACCGATTTGGCATTTTTTTTGTTTTAAAATTTTCGTAATTTTGTTTTGTTAGTTCTTACGAAAAATAAAATGTGAAATATTGCCGGGAAAAATAGAAAATTCGAGAAAACTAAAGACTGACTGATTTTCTATGGGAAATTGTATGAATTATTGAAATTTACGCAGGACAACGTCAGTTTGGGCCAGCTAGTAAAAAATAAAATAGATCTATAATCACAAGCACAAAACAGACATGGTCGGCAGCTGTAGGTCGTGAGATATGCGAACATGAGCCTCGTGGGTCCTGGAATTCTGATATTTACTCGTTTTACAATATGGGGGATTTCGGATTTCCCATTGCCATTTTCTCAGGAGCTTAAGGGGATAAGACTCCAAAAAAAAACTGATACAACTAACTTTTACATGTTAACTGGTCTATCTACCAAAAACTTAAAAAATGACGAATTTCCACACAAACTTTCAGCCCCTATTTTACCCCTTTATGGGATGAATTTCCACCAACGTTCTGTTTGTGGACGAATGGATGAAGATTTTATTGGCATCATATCACAAGTACTGTGAGAGGGATTTACGAAAGTGTTGTTACCTTCCTCAACTTGTGTTTTACTCCTTTATTTAAATAAGTGCATGATTGTTGTAATTGATTTTCAATAGTTTTAATGTAAATAATTAAATTGATATGCAGTTGCATCACGGATATCGAGGGATATGCCTTGGAGGCGTGGCACGTGGCGCCTCGACATTGCTAAATTGGGCTTATGTTCGAACGGCGGCTGTACGCTTCATTCAGTCGCTTTGCAATTGCGTACAGTGTACTATTGATGCGTAAAAAACCAAAATGCCGAGCTGTGCAGTAATAATTTGTAAAAATAGGTCTAGTACCATCAACCTGAAGACAAACGGCGTGTCCTACCACCGGTAAGTAAACATTTAAGTCACTGTTTAATATTTTAAATCAATTTTTAAATCATTTACTAACTTACGTCCGGAGCGATACGAACTAGCCCGAACTAACCCGAATCTTTCCGAACGGAACGAACGTTTTGGGTTTAGAGAGGTGCAATCGAGTGCGTGCGGCTGATTTTATAGACATGCGTATTATTGCAGTCGAATCTTTTTTTACAGAATTCAATGGATATTCTCGTATTACATGTATAGTATATGAGTTAAATTTGTTATTAATTTAATTTTGTTTGAAGCAAATAAAGACATTGTTATTTCAATACAGTTACTCGTGCATAGCATAATATTTAACGGAGAGGGTTCCCTTTACCCGGTAATACAATATTTAAAAAAAAAAACTCATTTTATTTTAGTAAAAATAACCCATATCTTCGGAGAAGAAAATTAAACGAAGTTATAATAATACAAGAATGTGCTAAAATAAATATCGATAAAAATTATCGACCATCGCTTTCGACTCCCTAATTGCATGCGTGTGCATTGAATGTTCGCAAATTATAGCAAGTGTTTACAAGTGAATGCCCCGCCCATTCTATGTATGTGTGCTATTAGAAATTGATTAAGTGTAGCTGCTATCTTCTTAGTGTGCGAGTTCAAATTTTAAGTGTGTGCCGTAAGTACACTATTTGTTAATGTTGTAATTATTTTGGTGGGAGATAAGCGGTCGCACTAGGATTCCTTACTATTCCGCAATGAAGGCATATGTCTGGATATCTATGAGTTGCATACAGTTGGACTGGAAGCCAACCCCAACTTAGTTGGGACATGCCTAGGCAGATAATGCAGTAACATACTCACACCAAGAGAGGGTGATTTTGCTGTCGTCAATCTCGGGCTCTGCGACTTTGACTTCAGCAGACTCTTTCTTTTCCTTATTTGCATGGGCCTCCTGTGGATAAAATAGCACTTAATAATGACCCAAATTACTAGTTTCACGTTGTAAATATGGCACATACAAATTTAGTAGTTTGTAGAGCGTTGCGTTGTCTCTATGAGTCCCTTTTCCAAATTTGGATGTGTCACATTAACAGTTGGTTACTGTAATATAATATAGCCTTTAAACTTTGGATCTTATTCAGAATGTATAAAGAGTTTTTCTACGAATATTTATTTTATAAAGCAAGCAACATATTTTTTTTACAGGTATTTACATAAATACATTAGGGTTACTTGATTAGTAACATGCATTATAAAGATGATCAACTTCTGATGATTTATCGTTTACGAGCATTTGAGCACTACATACGTGGAAATGAGAGGTTTCTATGGTGTACTAGGGAAGGTTTGAACGCCAATCGGCCTTTTAAATGACTACAATTTAGTTCCCAAATGCATGATTGTCTCTCAATAGAATTAACACAACATGTGAAAGCTTGGTTTCGAATACCTAAGATTTATAGTAACATGTGGAACTATTAACGTAACTATCTAACTTGAGACACTATCATTAGGGTTCATTTTTCAATGGAATGTACTTGCGACATACCTCAGGCAGTGAAAGCACTTCGTTAGTGACTTCGACAGCCCTGTAGAAGTTACTCCAGCGAGCCTTCTTTTCGCGCTTGCGCTTCAAACGGTTCAGCTTGACCGGGTCCTGTTCCAATTAGATAAATGGTTCAATTATTTACTGATATTAACGTTTACGGGTTCACTCGTGTATGTATTTCGAGTTTTCCCGACAAGCTTCAAATTCGACTGGAGATTAAATATATGAGCTCATGAATTATATTTCCGTTAGAGGTCGGTCAAACCAGAAATAAGTACGTGAGTAAAATCGTATAAATTATTAGATATGTCAACATCTCTCACGAAAAATGTAATAATAAAAGTTATTTCACAAAAAAAAATGTTACCGAAAACAAAATGGAGAAGAGCAAACTGGAGAAATTCTAAGAAGGTTGACCGCATTAGCTTGTGTTTATTTGTCAAAATTTTGAAACTGGATTTCCTACTTTTGTGATATGACCATGTAGCCAAGCCGATAAATAAATTAGAGAAGTTAGTGCAGAATATCAATCAAAATCGAAGCAAAACAAACTAAATATCTGACCTACAGTTAGACTAAAATCATTTTTGGCCTAAATAAATATAAATCGAATGTCAGACGATCAATGGGCCAAACTTACGACCCAGAGGGTCCCGCTTAATGGCAAACGACATCGCGACAGGCCCTGACGGAGATGGCCGTATAAGCTGGACTCCTTTAATAAAGATTGGTCCTTGGCAGCTCTGGACAGAGAGAGGTGGAAAGAGAGTAGGGAGGGCCTTTGCCCAGCAGTGGAACAAAAATAGCTAGTAAAAAAATATGAAACTTAATCAATGAACAAAACAATCTAATAATATGGAATAAGTCTGTTGTGTCTTTTTATAATGTATTTAAAATTTGAATTCGTGAATCAAAAAAAACTATGTCTTTTTTTTTATCACTACGTAATTTGGTACAGGCTTATGGGAGTCCGAATAATGTCAATATAATGTGTTTCCCTAGGCCCTAGTTGTTTATGTGGAGAAAAACTTCAACGAAGGTTAGTAAAAATTAAATGTGCATGCAAGATTGTAAAATATTTTTTGGGGAGACAAAAAATTAAAAACTCCACAAAAGGAAAGCAGCGGAAAAAGCACCTTAAAGCAGGACGGCATAAGACTTACAATTGTTGTGTTTGGGGGCCGAAACACAGATTGAAAGTTAAAAGCTGTTAATGTAAAGGGAGTTTTATAAGTTAGACCCTTAGACCCGTTTTGCGTTGTTGCTCTCCAAAATCAGCCACGCTAATTATTAAGTTCTACATACATTACTAACATCCTCGAGGCGTTTCGCGTCATCCTCGGCCTGTTTTCGCTCTCTCTCGAGGCGTTCTTGTTCACGAACGCGGAGGCGGTCATTCAATTGGTCCCATTCTTCTTGTTCAGTAACGTCACGGTCACGCTGAACGGAAAATTAGTTGAAATAATTATTTTACCCATATACAAAAATATTTTTTAATGCATCGTCACCGAAGGAGGCTTAAGAAACTAGTGCTTTTGCGCTAGAATGTCATTACATGGATTCGTTCTTGACTCTACTATCTACTTTACTATGGGGGAGATGCTTACCATCAAGTGAGATAGCAGTCAAGAGCATGCTCAAAAAAAAAGCAGTGCAACTGAATAGAGAACAAAATAAAGCTTTCAGTACTGAACGGTACTACAGCATTCTCACAATCACAAAATAGAAAATAGGAGTCTATGACCTTTTACTCGGCTATTAGGTATGTCATCCCGGGCGGAGCCGCGGGAAAAAGCTAGTCATTTTTATAAATCACTTTTAACTGGTTTCTTAAGACAACCAAAAGTCTTCATTGATATCACAATAGATTTTTTTTATACCTTGGCTGTGTGTAATAATAACTAAAGTAAATCTGTCTGAATTTTCACGCCTTACGGCTGAATGGATTTCGATGAAGTTAGCTGACAGGTTGAGGATACTTTTTTTCCGGTAGGGATAACTTCCGACCTAGACGCGGGCGCCGTCTCGGACAAAAGCTATTGCTATTTAAATAGAACTCACCTCATCCTTCCTGTCATCCCTATCTTCATCCTTATCATGGTCCATCCTGTCATCCACATCATACTTCTTCTCTGGTTTTTCGTCCTTTTCTGTATTCGGATTTTCTTGAACTTCCATTGGTTCTGGAACAGAATTTTATTTTATTACCCTGAAATATTAATCATCATGAGAAATCTTAACATGTTTATAATAAAATATGCTTACCAATACCACCTTTTACTGGCGATTGTTTCCTGAAATTGAAGTTAAGGTTTAGTAACAAATATTTTAAGCTTAAATAATATTTCACAGTTGAGCAAATGCTTCATACATCCATTACAAAAATTAATACCATTGAAAACTTCAGTTATAAAGCAGTGATAGCCTAGTCGTGTGACCGTCAGACTGACAAGTCGTAGGTCTCGAGTTCGAACCCAAGGCACGCACCTCTGACTTTACGGATACATGTGCGTATTGAATAATTATCACTTGCTCAAAAAACGGTGAAGGAAAACATCGTGAGGAAACCGGCATGCCTGAGAGTTATTTCTCGACGGCATGTGAAGCCAAGTCAGAGGCCCATGGGTGGCTTTAAAACTCTGACACCAGGTTAGTCACTAACCACACGATAAGAAGAAGACTTCAGTTATGCTTATAAGCATACCTTGTCACTGAATGATAATGACATTGTTGGAGTTGATGGAGCACTAGGTATTATTTTCAAAATATTTACATTTTACCAGAACTCACAAAAACATATCAAATACGGGAAATATGCAATTGAAATGAAAGGTCATCCATTACCAAGTGGATGTATTGTTAGAAGTAATTGTTATCGCACTCGTCACATCGCTACGCCATATTGGTGTTTTATTTAATCACTGTTTATGATTACATACATAATTTTATGCTATTTTCATGACGCCCTTCAACAAAAAGCCATTCAATATGATTAGGCTTGCAATTTCTGTTATATGATAACCTCAATTGCAAGCGCAGAGCAGTAACTTACTTATTTACTGTTCAAATATTCCTAGTATTCAGAATAAAAAAATAAAAAAACCTTACGAATCTAAGAGGTTTAAAATGTAGCTATCTGACAAGATCATCCATCATCATTCACAGCCAATCAATGTCAATCTCATGCTCTTTGCCCACAATATTTATTATAATTATAGTAACAACGTCCTCCGCCAATCTCGCCGCCGAATAACCTATACTTCTACATTCATGGGCCTATTTAATAAAATCGACAGGCAACAATCTGTAAATTTTGCAAATTTCTTTCATGTCATACACTTGCTGCTTTATTAAGAGTCCACACAACCTCATCTCAAATTCACTTTTTATCTTGCTCGCACCATACTGCTCGCGGTGCTGCTAGAGTGGGATGGAGAGCGTGGGGTGCTGGCGGCTCCAAGGCGGCAATCGTTTAGTAATTGCTTTTTTACGACGAAAATAATGGTAATTTAAAGAAAATAAAAATAAAGTCGCTGCTTTATAGTTAGTTCAGTTATTATGCAAAGTTTCATGATCAAATGTGAAGTGTTTTTTTTAATACCAGCGGTTTATTGTTCGGTTTGGAGGTAACTTTGGATTTTATTTCTACCGAGACAATTTTATGGAATTGTGTTTTCGATAAACATAGTACTTAACATTAATCCTCAACTTTACCATATATTTATTTCAAAATGAATGCTGCAGTATTTTCGGCAAAACGGAGGATCATGCTAAGCCATTTGAGGTAGTATAGCCTCTTAAGGCTAATGCAGATTGCGGTCATTATGGCGGGGCCACGCCGTAACACAATGCGTTGCAATAATCTTCCTTTGTAACTATCGTGTTTTTTTTTTTTTTTTTTTTATTTCTTTTCTAGCGCTGCTCTGCGCTGTCATGAAAATGTGTCAATTTTGAATAGTCAGTTCTTACTATGAAAACCACTTTTAACTATTCCTACTCACTTAACGTCATCACTAGGCTCAGATTCTTCAGTAACAGGCGCGTCTACAGGTGCAGGTACTGGTGCTGGAGGCGCCATTTTTTCAGGCGCTGCAACTGGTTTAGGGGCAGCAACTAGATCAGGGGCAGCAACTGGTTCAGGGGTAGCTGACGGTTCAGGCGCAGCAACTGGTTGAGGGGCAGCCACTGGTTCTGGGGCTGCAACCGGCTTTGCTGGTGCAACTTTCTCTGGGGTAGCAACTGGTGCAGGTTCAGGGGCAGCCACTGGTTCTGGCTTTGGTGGTGCAACCGGTTTAGCAGCGGCAACCGGTACAGGTGCCGCCTTCTTAGTCGGTGGTGGTGAATCATTGTCAGAATCCTCCTGGCTTGGAGAATATGCCCCTCCGCCTGGCTTTGGTTCCTCTTTTATTGGTTCTGGCGGTTCTTCACGTATGTGCTGCAAAGATAAAAGATTTATCATTTTAAAACCATTTAATGTGTTTACTTGCAATGTGACTTACGATAGCCAAACACGTAACGATTTACATTTCACGAACACGAGAATCGCGGCGATAGTTACGCCGTGCTATCAAATTATCTCCGCGATGATATCGCCATGTGAAACTATCGCGAGATGGGGCCTTATTAAGAATTAAATTTTTATTTTTTTAACCTTATTCGGAACTATAACTTTTCCCTCACTAAATGAGAATGAGACTGTCATTACAAAACTAGTTTAAACCCAAACCTTTTTATATTTTAACCTTAAACTAATTAATATAAAGTGCAACAAGGAACTTTTGGTGCTTGGATGACATTGACAGGGGCTGGACAGAGCAAATAAAAAAGTTGCAACATCGCAAATAGCTATAAAATAATTACCTGTTTTGATTAATTTTGCAATATTACTGTATGGACATATGAAATGTTAATAACTAATTAAAACATGGAATAAGAAATGCAATTATTAGTATAGTAACACCGAATATTTAGTTTTAGACTTAAAAAAGTATTTGTAAACTTTCCAAAAGCCTATGGGCGGCCATCACCTAACACCTAAAACCACCTTGACACCTAAAATGGTTACAACATCAAAATTAGTGTTATAATTTCATATTTCCATATAGTAATATTGCCAAATTAATCAAAACAGCGAAATATTTGACATCTATTTGCGACGTTGCCCACTTTCAGAATAAACACTCAAGGGTTTTGTTCTGCAAGTGGGAAACTTTTAGGAAAAGCCCTCTTAACATTTTGGGAAATTGTATTGAAAAAGTAAACTGGTGGAGTAAGTTCTGATTTTTGCCGCCTCGCCAAAAGATTCTTGCACATTTATGTACTAGTTAGACTACTTACAGGTATTTTAGCTGGCGTCGCAGCAAGTCGGGACGATGAGGACCGCCGCGTCGTCCGAGCGGCAGGAGTAGGACGCCTCGGAGTCGCCGGCTCCTCAGCATCCTCAGTTGAAGTGTCCATTATAGACGTGTCGGGTATTGCTGAGAACAAACATGAAGACAGGTTAATAATGACGATTCAACTAAAGATTTCCGCTAGTAGAACTAGTGGGGCTAGCGCGAACGCGTAGAGTAAACGTAAAGTAAATTAGAACGATTTTAAAATTGATAAAAGTTTTATGACTTTATTCATATATGGGTGATACTAATTAGTGTGTAGTTACAAACGGTACAGTACTTGTAGTGGTCCAAAAATGTTCAACCATGTTTCCAATTATGTTCAAAGCCCTTCAATTAACCATTGGTTTTAGCTATGGTGCTTTACTAAGAATTCATGTAAAATGTATGCATAGATAGGTGTAGACAAAATCTATAACAATTATCATAGTTTGGGGTAAAATGTATTATATCTGAAGTATACAGAAGCCAGAATTTGGTCTGCATTTCATTTTGCATACGATTCTCCTTTGGGAGCCTGATCTCGGACACAAACAAATCATGGCTTTATTTAACACTATAATATTATGGCCTAATTACAGTAAAAGCAATTTCTGACAAAATTATTGTATTACTTTTATTTGGAAATAAAAAATGTGTATTTGAATACATCCTTATTATGTATAGAGTAAGACATCCAAAACAATGATTCGGCATGATATTGTTAATTAACATGATAAGAAACTCAATGGCTGTATACTCAAGTGGTCAATCTTCAAGACATATGGACCATCAAAGAAGTTCATATCTATACACGGTAAGCTGCTTCTGCTTGCAGCGCTCGGCCGCTATTAGAACCAGGGCGATAACAGATGTGGTCATTGTGTTCACGGGATTTTGTTTTCAAACAGCTTATACATAAATGAAGTTCTTCAATAGGACCTATCAGATTCAAGGTCAATTTTCCAAGGATGCACAACATAATTATGTAAAGATAGGGGAACTGCATCCCCTAGCCACAGTAGTAATATTACATACAGTATTCCAACTTCATAGAAACGGACGAAGCGCGAGCTATGCCTACGCGCCTCGATCATGGCATCCGTTCGACATGCAGACAGTCGCGACTGTGCCGCAGTGACGAACGGACGGTGTGTTGTTTTTTAACATTAATCGCGCGATTTTTTCACGAAAAAATAAGTTCAAGTAGGTACATATTTAATATGACAAGTTGGATGTATTGTGCTGTTTTTGGTTGCATGAATTCGTCAATAACGCATCCAGAGATATTTTTTTTTAGATTACCTGGAAACTCTGAAAGGTAAGACTATAAAATAATGTTACTTACTAGTAGGTAGGTACATAATGTGTGTCTTTTTAATGGATAAGTATTTCTTTTTATCTCCCGAAAAAAAAGATGTCTGGATTAATAAATAAAGTGAATAGAGTAAAGGACAAGTGATTGACACGAGTGAAATATGCAGGTACTTATAGGCGGTTCATGAATCATGATACGGTAGGTACGCTTGTGTTAAAACCTCGGGGCATGTATTGTGTGTTTTGTTTTGTTAGTTTGTATAATTCAAAGTAAAGACGTGGTATTTTATTATTAATAATAGTTTTATATTGTACTGCATGTATGAATAATCCTAGAAAAAATAAATTTGACCGTCTGTCTGTCACTAGATAGTTGAAATTTTCTCAGATTAAGTGTTTTTTGTTTTCTCGGGCAGTTTCTGAGAATAGGCTTCGTACGCAGTGCGCCAACAATACGTATGGCGAGCGAACTACCGGTTATATTAAACCGAGACTTGTTAATAGTCTACCCTCAGAAATAAACAAATGTATTATTATACATAAAAAATATCGCAGGCAGTCCTATCGCATGTTTACGTACCGCGCGGCTGTAGGCATTTATTTCCAAGATACGGCCCAGTTACAATACTGTATGATAATATTACCGTGCCCTAGCTCAAGGTCTCAAGGACACTGGGCGCGTGGTAGAAACCAATTTTCAAAGTTATATTAGCTGCATCCTGCGACTTTATCTGCATGTATTGTTTTTTTTTTTTATGCAAATATCTAGGACAGAGTCTAGGTACAGAAGTCAGCACGTCAACCTACTACAATCTGTCAAATTTCTTTAATATTTTTTCAACTTTATCACCAGTGCATAAGGTTCAAAGTTGATTGGGAAAATTTGACAGTTTCGGGTAGGTTGATGTGCTGGCATCTTTACTTCTCCAGGTCAAATAATAATCAGGAAAAATGCCCAGGCTCAGGGCAATTTAACATTATTTTTCCTTCACACTTATTTACATTTTTTCTTGTTCCTTCTCTGTTTTGTAGAAAATATTGAACATATTTCACAACCTCTGAATTCATTTTTACCTTTTGTTTTAATGCAGTTTTACAACTTTATCAGCAAGGCCAATATTTACCTTTGTGGACATTTATGTAGCTTGTTGGTGATAAAACTATAAACTAACATTACACTCTTATTACTCACGATTACTTTTGTTAGCTATAAACCACCCAGAACTAGGGGGTACCACATGACAGACATTTTACGGTGAAGACGGCGTGGCATGTTTGAATTTCCCTAATAAATGCATAAAGAAATATTGAGTGACAATAGTCAGTGAAAGCGTTATTAGTAACCCAAGATTTTAAAAACGTTTCATGTGACGATTTTATACTTACATATTTAATTAAACCCATTTCAGAGAAAAAAAAATGTGAAAAAATATATCAGTGTACTAATTCTTTTTGTCTAAATTAATTTAGTGGTCTCATGGTCATAGGTTTATTGCGGGTGGTGACTGGATTGCCAAATGTACATGTTGGGGATCCCGCTTCCTACTAACTTCCATTACCTCTTTACTAACTTTTCTCCAAAACGAATCCAAGTTCTAGAAATTTTTTTAAATTTTAAAATTTCTGGTGTAGTAATAATAACTTTGTAAATATATATGTCAATTTGTAGTATTTTAAATATATATTATTTCTTTATTTTTAGGTAGATTTACTAACAAAAAATTGTCCTTTCAGCTACTAACAATTATAAACAGATAACTACCACGAAGTGCAAAGTTCGACGGCTCACTTTGTTGTGTTACATAGGCTCATGTGCCAAAGAAAAAAAAACACCTAAGGAAATAGCGAAGGAAATCAGACTGCTGAAGTCGAGAAAAGCCCCGAGATTCGACCTGATCACGCCTTCCATACTTAAAAATCATCACAGATAATGCATTTCTTTTCTAGCTAGTTTAACGCAATCTTTCGAACATCTCACTTTCCTGACCTGTGGAAAATCTCTAGGTTGTCATGATCCTCAAATTAGGTAAACCTGAACATGAAGCTTCGTCTTATCGGCCGATAAGCTTGACGCCTGTTCTCTCCCAACTGTGGGACCTCTCCCTAAACCATGCATGAACACCAATGGTGTTGTTCTGTTGCACCAGTTTGGCTTTCGGAAATCTCACTCAACAATAGAACAGGTTCAACAAGTTTACCAAATAGGAAGACAGGCTTTCGAATGTAAAAAGTATTGCTCAGCGGCATTTCTTGATGTACAACAAGCTTTTGACCATGTCTGGCACAAAGGATTGCTGGCTAAAGTGAAGGAAAAACTTCTGCACTACTTAGTGACCCAATTGTATTTTATCCGAGCACTACTTCCAGATCAAACACGGCGAAGCAACATCAAGATTGTTTGAAGTGAAAGCTACACTAGCTTTGCACCACCACAAGGGATCTGTTCATGGTCCAGTGTTGTACAACATATTTAAATGATGGCATAACAATAGCAACCTATGCAGACGACATAGCCTATTAATTATCAATTGATGATAACCCAGAAATGGCCAGCAATAAACTCCAGAAACAGCTAGACAAAACTCATAAATGGCTCAGTAAGTGGCGGATTTGTATAGGTGTATTCAAGTATCACCTTCACACTCAAGCATGGAAAAACCCCTCCTGTTAAACTTCGTCATGATACCCTACCACACACAGATTGTGTAAAGTATCTTGGTGTCCAATTGGATATGCACCTAACTTGGAAGCATGACATTAAAAATAAAAGGGATGAGATAAACCACAAGTTCCACAACCTGACTGCACTCAGTAGCTGGATGTTATGTATCGCTAGACACCCTCCGCTTGCTACCTCAATCGGGAGCACACTCTTGTAGTAGTAGGACATGCATATAGTTCACACGGGTCTATAATATATAATGTGTTTAATTTTTATTTTTATAGTGTTATAAGAGTAGTCTATTTTTTTGTAAAAAAATGCTACTTGAGTTTAATCCATACTAATATTATAAATTCGAAAGTAACTGTCTGTCTGTATGTTACCTTTTCACGGCTAAACCACTGAACGGATTTTGATATTTGGCAAGGAGATGACATCCTTGAGAATGACATAGGGTACTTTTTGTCTCAAAAATAATCCTTAAGGTTTCAATCATTGAGTCTTTACTTCCTTAAAATTGGCCCACTATATCATATCATAATAATCTATAGCAATGGCAAAGTTAAAATTAGAAATAGAAAAGAGCTTTTAAGAGTCCAACTCCTAGGTTCTATATACCAGTTCTAAGGCCCAGAACCTTACTTTTATGAGTCGACCCTATATACCAGTTCTAAGGCCTGTATTACAGACCCTTACTCAAGACTCAAGCATAACTTAAAACTAGTTAATACGGGCCTAAGAAGATTTTGTCAGAGGGCTTCAAAAACCTTGTGTTGTTATATTTACGTAGGAAAACTTATTGGGCAGTACCTAACATAACGGTGTTAAAAAATAAAATTACTGAGGAGAACATTAATATTATAACCTTGAAGATTGAGTGACACTTTATAAACAAAATCAATGTTTTTGTTGAGATCCTACTGAAAACACTAGGGTTTTTGAGTTCTGTTTTGGTGTGGGCCGAATTTGTATTATACCAATAGCTAAATTCCAACATCCTATGACCTTACTGTCATTACTATAACACCAAAAAGTGACATCATGGTTATCATTGAGCAGACCACATAAAAAATTGGTGTAAACCAATAATTTCCCCCCAGTTCAAATAAGTAGCCACTAATGTTATCATTACAATACATTTTCTAGAGTTTTGAGGCATGACGTCAAGTGAAAATTGTGAAACCAACCGTTGTAAACTCATCAAACATTTTTACTCGCCAAAATGTACACGTGCCTGTGCGAATAATATTGATTATATTATAGATGAAACCAGAAAATGAATAACATTATTCCTACAGATGTGATAATTAGGTATACAACGAGCGTGTTTTACCTATTCCTGACTTAGCTTCTAGAGCTTTCTTCAATCTTTCAACTAAAGCCGGCTTGTTCCCTTTGGTGTCTAAACCGAGGGCGCCAAGCTCAGATCTTAGATCCACAACTTTCATCTTTGAGGGTTCCATCATTCAGTTTTGATATTTAGCGCTGTTCACAAATCACTTTATTCCAATTCACACACAGTAATTACGCAAATTAAGTGTAATCAAACATTACTCGTGAAAATTTACAATAGGAAAGCGCCAAGCCAAACCAAGATGGCCGCGCAACAACACGTAACGGATGCGGAAGCGGAAAGATTGAACAAACGAAACTCTATTGTCTATGAAAGACGTTTAATCGACTAAAATATCAATTTTGGCGGATGAATCCGCAGCTATAGCCCGCGAAATTCAAATTTTCCTACGTTTTGCAGGTCAGTGTCAGGTTGTCTCATGATCAAAATATGATTCGCAACTAATAAACGACATGTATATTTTACAGAATTATAAATATCGGAAGCATTAATTTAATACCTCTAAGTTAGATTTATTCCATAAAAACAAAGGATAGGAGGAGAAAATGTTTGTATTTTGGGATCCATCGCCGCCCTTCGATGTCCACCGCGCTCAGAATAGATAGAAAGCAGCACACAATTAATTTTTTGCTCTTAAGGCGTTCCAATGGGAGTTTAAACAAATACATTTTGTAGGGAGGTTGGTTTTTCATTCCGAGAAAAATGTAACCAGCATCAAACTACATCTAATTAAAAGCGACAAACCTATGGAACTAGGAACCACTGAATCAATCAATCAATCAATAGTCTTTATTTGTAAACATAGGTTCCAAAAGTGTACAAGATGTTACGATTGTTATAATTATAGTTTCTCTATGTTTTGCCATTTGGCGCAAATAACATGTGAAATACACTGGATCGCAAAAATTCCGGGCCGCTAATAAAAACCGTGATATCTCCAATTACCTAGATCACGAGAATAAATAATATGTAGTAAGCAGGTTACTAATGCTTGTTCTATATCTATTATAGAGGTTTCATTTTGTTGTGTATGTGGTATTTCCAATAAAGCTAATTGTAGTGAAATGCAAATGGTATTTTATTACTGAAGTAATTACAATAGTTAGAAGAGAAAATACAACGACATAGATCTCCATTATCCGCGGAGCCCACAGATTATATATATCTTCGTTAGAGGCGCGCACGTTTACTAGTGCTGTGCGTAACACTCTCTCCTTCGTTATAAATACGTTGTTACAGGTTCAGGCGATTTGGCGGTCTCCTAACTCTCCTGCTGCAACGTGGGGTCACCTCTGTGGGTGCAGGTGTAACTTCTACAGGTAATGTACTTGCAGGTTCTGTTGGTTGCAGTTCCAGTTGAACTTCTGTAGGCATTTTTATTGTTTCCGGAACTAGCAACTTCCTTGCCTCCTGTACATGTGGTGTATCTCGCATCTTTACAGGGCTAGGCTGCACAGCTAACTCAACATTGCGATAGCTTTGTGTAGATATAATTTCCGGTGGCTTTGAATTGTAAATACAGGTCATGTCTGGATTTTCTCTCATACATGATGTCTTTAAGATTTGATCCACATGTCTTTGGTGAATTCTGCCGTCTACTTCTACCTCATAATGTAGTTTTCCTCTTTTGCTTCTTATATATCCGAATTTACATTTGTTGTTGTCATACATTCTTATCTGTACTCTGTCTCCCTCTTTGAATTCTTTATTTACTTTAATTTCTTCATTCTTGTATTCTTTTGTTTGTGGTCTCTTTACTAAATCAATCCTTGTTCTGTACAGTCTTTTGAACATCATCTCCGCTGGACTCAATCCCGTTGTAGTATTTGGTGTTTTCCTGTACACTATCAGGAATTTCTGTAATTTATCATGTAGAGATCCTTCTTCATTTCCCATAGCTTTTAATTTATTTTTAAATGTTTGCACATACCTCTCAGCTTGGCCATTCGTCGCTGGATGAAAAGGTGCTGTGAACTTAGCTTGGATTCCGTTTTCTTTCAGAAATCTTTGCATTTCCTCTGATCTGAACTGTCTTCCATTGTCCGAAACTTGTGTGATTGGTATGCCAAATGTTGTATATTTTTTTTTTTAATATGTTAATAGTGGCTGTAGCTGTTATAGATGTAGTGGGTATGACTTCTAACCACTTTGTATAAGCATCCACAATAATCAGGAAGTATTGGTTCATGAATGGTCCAGCATAGTCAATATGAATACGACTCCATGGTTCTTTTGGATATTCCCAGGTATGTACTGGTACTTTTGTAGGATTTTTCTGCTTAAACAACACTCTTTGCATTGCTTTACCATCTGTTCAATGTCTGCATCAATATTTTCCCACCACACATAGCTTCTTGCTAGTGCTTTCATTTTAACAATTCCCGTATGAGCAGTGTGAAGTTCTTCTAAGATCTTAGATTGTAGTTTCTTAGGTATTACTATTCTTATGCCATAAAATATACATGTCTTGTAAGGAAAATTCATGTAGTCTTTTTGAATCTTCTTTGCCTGATTGGATGTCTATGTATAACTTCTGTAGTTCCGTGTCTTTACTAGTGGCTTCTTTAATTTCTTGTAATGTTATTGGCATTTCAGCTATTTGATTTAAGTAGAATGCATCATCATCTGTAAGATGGACTTGATTGGTGTTAGAGGAATATTGGATACCGTTCTCCTGGTCGTCTTAATACTTTTCGTCTTGCGTCGTGCGTAAATAAACAAAATCTGGACTCATTGGAAAACATAACCTGGGACCAATCTTCATCTGTACATCGAATGTGTTCTCGAAAAAACCGTAACCTGGCAACTCGATGTTCTCTGAGTTTGGAGCCGTTTGCTGGTCTATAAGGCTTTATATCAGCTTCACGAAGATGTCGCAGAATCGTATCAGAGCTCACATTGTTGTGGTGAATTTCTTGAAGACTGTTTCGGACCTAAACAGCCGTGAGAAGTCGATTTCTTAACATAGTGCTCACGATGAATCGGTCTTCTCGTGTAGTTGTGCACCTTGGCCTGCCATTTCCTGGTCTCCTGATGTTCAAGCCGGTCTCTTGAAATCGCTGGAGTACTCTTTGGACCGTTTGTAAAGATACTCCTACTGTTCTAGCAGTGCTAACCTGACTTCTTCCTTCTTGTACCATGGTAATAATCCGTGTATATTCTTCAGGTGTTAACGACATGATATTGCATTGAATACTCTGATCAATCCAAGAAATCATTTATAATGACGGCTCGCTTTGAAACAAAAGCAGAAAAAATATTATATTCCTAATTTTAAATTTTAGTAATTTTCAATGAGCAGTTTATTTCTGTTACTTGTACAAATGTGTTACGCACAGCACTAGTAAACCTAGTAAAAAGTACCTATTCAATAAACCAGAATATTTATGATCAGATAATTTTTATTAAAGCTCGTTTGATTCCCAATTATGTATGTCAACTCATAACGTAAATAAAACGTCGTCGATACAATGTATGTGTAGTAGGTATTATACCAATGCACTTTTCAACAAATTCAAAACTAGAAAAAAACTCTTTTCTTTTTTGCCTGGGGGTTAAGGGGCTATTCAGTCATCTACAATATACTATAGTTTCGAAAATTTGTCTTATATATAGAAATTATCACGCCATTTATTAGCGACGGAATTGTTGCGATCCAGTGTAATATTTTTGGACTCCTCCATTTGAGGCGAAAGCATTCAAATTTTCTTACGTTTTTTGCAATTTGCAGGTCAGTATCAGCTATCTAATTACGCAACACATTTTCAATAAGAATTTGAGTGGAATTGATATAATTTACTAGAAATTGAAATTTTTTACGACTTTCGTATTACGTAATTCTAAAATCTTTGATAGCAACTGCAGTCTGAATGAGACGCTAAAGAGTGAACGTTAAGCGCCTAAAAAGGCTATATTCGAATTATGTAACCATTTTGACAGCGGTCAGTTTATATAAAATCAACGAGCAATTTGTTTCTTCTGTTCCCCCCAACCCTTGCTCGTTGATGCGCCAGCCCGCGTCGATGCTGAGCCATTAGCTTTTAATTCCCCGATTAATAATAATGAATTATCTTTGATCCAGCCTGTCCCAACTTGCTGTCCTCCCGCCAGCGACGCCCTAAGCCGAGGGCCGTACCCCACAGGGGGTGCCCTTAACGAGCGCTCGCCTAGTTTTAATTAGAATAGTTGTTGCCCCTGGCTGGAGGCTTTGAGTGTAGTAGCTTAAGGCAGCCACAAGAAAGTCCGGCTAAGTAGTCATCACCTCAGAGGTGAGCTACGAAACGCCCTAGTCAAAAAAAAAAAAAAAGTTTCTTCTGTCGATTCTACGCTCGACACCGGTCGCGGACGGACGTGCGCTACAGTGTGTTCCTGATGTGGTTCCTGTCTTCGTCGTGCAGAGCGACGAGTTACGTAGTCAAGGACTAGCGACCGCTATTAATTGTTTGTCTTTTTCAAGACACTATTAACAAAGTGTTTCATTAACAGTAGTCAAAAACGTTCATCGTCGCGTATCTATTTGCCCCCTTCTGGGTAAAACCACAGTTTCGTGGTCCTCGGTGGATACCATACGGTGCCAACGAAGCCGAGGGGGTGTTGACCCAACCACACCCGCCAAACTCCTTCAGGGCTAGGCAGTTAAGTTAGGTTTTTTCAATGCGAATGGCATAGAGGCCAACGCGATGAGATCGCGACTTTCCTCCGCGACCATCAAATTGACATCCTCCTAGTCCAAGAGTCCTTTCTCAAACCGTGCATCCGCGACCCGTCAATTGCTAACTATCGCATAGTTGGCAATGACAGGACGCAATGTCACAAGGGTAGCACCCTAATTTACTATAAAAAGGATCTATATTGCATCCCAATAGATCCTCCTCCCCCTCCTCTCACGAAGTCTCAGTCTGCCGCTTAGGCATGTCCGGTCATCAGCTGATATCACTGGTATCGGTCTACCTCCCACCCCATAATTCTTCGGAGAACTTCCAACTCCTCTCAGACGACGTCTCTATCCTACCTACTCGGCATGAGTGACTCTGCTATCATAGCAGGCGATCTCAATGCCAAGCATCCCGCCTGGAATAGTTCCAGAATCTGTATCAGAGGGCGACACTTGTTCGACCTCTCAAATACTCTCAACTTTCAATTTGAAGTCATCGCCCCGATGACCCCAACCCACTTTCCTCACGACCCCAATCATATCCCCGACGTCCTAGACGTGGCGCTCCTTAAGAACGTCACTCTAAGGTTAGACTCCATAGAAACGGTGCAAGAGCTTCGTTCAGACTAGCGCGACGCTACAGCGCGACGCGACACCGGCTATTGTTATACCGTGAAGTTTTCTTAGAAATTGTATTGTTCGAGTCGCGTCGCGCTGGTCTGCATGGGCCTTAACTCTGACCACCACCCAGTAGTCATAAAATTGGCCCCCCCGCATAGGTCTCCCCGACCCCTCCCAACCCACTCTCACCAAAAGGGTAACGGACTGGAAGAAAGTAAGCATCCAGCTGAAATCCAACACGTCCCCCCAATTGGACACCATCCCCGACCAATTTGACTCAATCGCGGACACGACGGCCGCGATCGACTCACTCACGGAGCACGTACAATCAGTCCTGAGCGATTGCTCAAGGGAGGTCCCAGCGACGAGTGACCCTCGCTGAAACCTGCCGGACGATGTACGCGCGCTGCTGACAAAGTCTAAGTCAAAGTCAAATAATTTATTATTAGGCACAAAAAAGGCACTTTTGAACGTCAAAAAATAATAAAACTGATTCTAGTCGCCCATTCCAAAAGGTAGTTTTCGTATGGAGAAGAATGGGCAAGAAACTCCACCGTGACTGAGATGAACGCGGCCGTTGGTGCCTACAGCAATTTTCCCTGTACCGCTAACAAAGCCCATAATTATGCGCTGTTTACAGAGAACTCTAAAGACACGCATACAGGAGCTGCGTGCCACGGGCTGGGACAAGATGCTCAGTGAACTAGAGTCTACCCACCTGGCATACTGGGAACTTCAGAGAAAACTCAAGTCCCAGCAAATGGCCTAATTTAATGTGAACTATCCGACGGAAACTATCCAGCGGATCGAACGTGTGACAAAAACTGGATGGTCAAAGCTAACAACAGGAAAACCTGAAGAAAACTGGAGGTCTGACCCAAAAAGAGGCCATAGCCTTGTAAAAAATTAAGTGTACAGACGCCAGCATGTCAACCTACTACAATCTGTCAAATTATTTTAAAAGATTTTCAACTTTAGCACTAAAGTGTAAGGTTCAAAGTTGATTGGGAAAATTTGACAGTTTCGGGTAGGTTGATGTGCTGGCGTCTGTACATTGTTTTACCGACTTCTAAAAGGAGGAGGTTATCAATTCGTTTTTTTTTTCATACAGTTTAAATTACATATTTGTACTTAATTTTAATATTCCACTTGTTTAAATATTTATCTCGATATAGTTATTATTATCTCGTTTATTTATGTTCATACTTTTATAAATATCTTTAAAAAAAATACAAATATAAAAATAGTGGTCCGTCGGTATCGGGAGTGGCACAGAAATAATATTACCGTGCCGGTGGCTGCAAAGACTGGAACTTCCTCACAATACGAGCCGTATCAAGCAGCACTGCTAGTACTGCCTTCTGAATCAGACCCCAGATGCAACCGCCTAACGAGAGCCTCGAGAGATATCAGTCAAGGCTTTCGGCCATGGCCATTGGCCGTTATGACAATCGGCACAATGATAGCTCTGAGCTCACTTTTCACAAGTCGATATTATTATTTTATGGTGAGTACATATTAATTCCGTGGATGGGGCCATAGAGTCAATTGTTTTTTTTTTAAATTGAACATGAATAAAGCGCGGGAATTCTAAATGGCGGTTCGATTTGTTGCCTGGTTACAAATCAAATTGATATTATGTTATTTTAGTAAATTCACACATTTCAGATATTTTTGTGAATCTCATTAAATTTAAGTGAAAAATGACTACAACAAAAGAATTTATTAGAAGTAATGTTGTTATTCTAGTGTATAATAAAATAATTAAATTTTTACCTACTCATTTTTAATAACTTTAGTTACCTAAACTTTCCAGTTTACCCTAATAACGATTTGGAAAAGAGGATTATGGATGCTTTTGAAGTATTTGACCACTCTGCAAAACAAGTCGTCGATGTCAGAGAAATTGGGACTATCCTACGTTCTTTAGGTATGTACCTGTAATCTACTCTTTACTACCTAGTCCACCTTACCCCAAAGACACCTAATTTTAATCATCCTATTTTATTTTTACCTATAATTCCTCAATTCCTGTAGTAAAAAATTAAAAAACAAGCGCGCTGAGCTTTATTCTCCTGCCATTGAAGCCGAACATTCTGACCCATACAAGACAGCAGGTCTCAAGATCATCATCTGCTTAGCCTTTTCCCATCTATGTTGCGAATGCTGACATTGAGCGACATGCCGATCTGCCCTGCCACAACCTAGTACAGGGTAATACGATACCCTTGGTAAGACTTAGTCAGAAGCCCGAAAGTCTGACTGGTTGTCAGACTTTCGGGATTTTCTTCTTGGGACTTTCTGACTAAGTACCCGTAACGGCTGTCAAAGATCTACAAATAACAGCCGGGATCAACGTTTAACACAGCAGGCCTCACCATTGGCGCCGGTTCTCATAAAGTTACTTTACTCTTTGCACAAATGCCTCTAAACTAGACTAAAAATTACCTAAATGTAGTTTATTCCTGTCAAACGACGATTTCCCATTCTGAAATAGACTAAAGTGACCACAAAAGTGACACAACGTATCTATAATTTAGTTTGACAGCACTAAGATAGCAGTTTTTTTTTCCTATAATTGGCAACTGAGCCTAAGCACTGAGTTATTAATATAGTGAAAATGGCAATTTTATTATGCTATTCTGAATTTAACGTTTTTCACCTAAAATTGACTATAACTAGTCGCGATTAAAAAGGTGTTTTTTCCTATAATTGGCAACTGAGCCTAAGCACTGAGTTATTAATATAGTGAAAATGGCAATTTTATTATGCTATTCTGAATTTAACGTTTTTCACCTAAAATTGACTATAACTAGTCGCGATTAAAAAGGTGTTTTTTCTGGTTTTTATTTTCTTTTGAATAAATCCCGAAAATGGTGTGTCTTATCGAAAAATAAAGAAAATTTTGACCCCCTTTTATAGAACATGGGTTCTATATAGGGCGTCAAAATTTAAAAAAAAACAAATGTCGCAAAAACGCTTGCGTTATTATCGCGCGATAAAAACGCGCCTATGGTGGAGAACATGTTAGAAATATCGCACGATAAAAACGCAGCTGTGTGCAAGGAATCGGGACGCATTATCGCAATAACGCTTGCGTTATTATATCGCGATAAAAACGCGCCTATGATGGAGAACATGTTAGAAATATCGCACGATAAAAACGCAGCTGTGTGCAAGGAATCGGGACGCATTATCGCAATAACGCTTGCGTTATTATCGTGCGGAAACGGACATAGTTAATGTCCCGGTTTCTTGCTTTGTTTGTTCGTTAATTTTTTTTTAATTCAAGAGAAAAAAAACAATAAAATTGTTTGCATTATATTACAGGATGTTGTCCCAGCGAAGCGGAGGTACAGGAGGTGATTTTAGCGACAGAAAATAAAGAAGCGACCGGAACTGTGCCGCTTGAGATATTTCTACCCTACTTGTGCAAAGCTATGGTGGAACACAGGTTTAATATTGACTCTTTTTCGCACTACTTGGTCACCGTTTATATTTTACCAAGTTAACTTGGACTTGTCAGGCATAGGCAACATTCAACCAGACAACCGATCAAAAAATTCAAGAGATAGTTTCCAAAATGGGACCCGTCACAACACCGCGACTGTCTGCGATTATCCAAATAACTTTACAAAAAAAACAACCAACTTCCAAAAAGAAACACTACAAAGTGAAAAATAACTTTATTTCGGAAGTCGGTCTTTGGTCTTGAATTTTTGGTTTTTTTGCCACCGACTTCCGAAATAAACTTATTTTTCACTTTGTACTGTTTTTTTTTAGTCGGTTGCATATTTTTGTATAAAAATGTCTTATTTCTCGCTTTTTTGTGGCTCAGTTTGTAATTTATCTAAACCTCTCGGGACGAAAATCGAGGTAACACAAAAAGTCGTCCATAACGCCAGATTCAGTGGAGTTTTTGCAGTGATGGCAACATTGCCAGCAACTCAGCAGTACCTAGTGCTTGCGCCCACTAGAGAAACGAGGCAGTTGAAAAATTAATTACATAAGTACATACTGAGCTTCAATATTTTTGTGTAGATACTACCCGGCAAGTGCAGAGATGTTGTTGGCAGCGTTCCGTTACTTCGACGAGGAAGGACGCGGCTTTGTCACTAAGGAACGGTTTACTAAGCTCATGCTCGAAGAAGGGGAACCTTTTACACAGGTCAGCAATAGATTCTTATCTAATGGGCAAAACAGGATTTTCGTATTAACTATTGTTTGTCCTAAGCCATAATTGCTGGTAAATCACGTTAATAGGAACAAATTCAGTATAAGCCTCCAAAAATCAGCTTTATTGCACAAATTTCACCTGAACTTTGGCCGGTCATAATGTACTCATAAATAGTAAAAGTAAAGAAAACATCTGCATAGAAACCTTGCACATGTAATGGAGATTCTAAATGACAAAAAAATATTTCAAAAGCTTGTAAGGCTAACTCAAAAACACGTATTTCCCGAAACAAATTTTTACACACTATTTTTCGTACAATGTTATCGCGTTCTCACTTGCTTGTTAGTAGTTCTCACTTGCTTGTTAGTAGTTCTCACTTGCGCTCGATGAAACAACAAGCTTTTCGAACATGCTCGCGTTGTCGATAGACGGGCCGGGAAGGGCCCTCTTAAATGGGCGGGGTCAATGTCGTTTCTGATGGCCAACTCTAGCACCGCGCGCTCATTAGTCAAATCAAATAGCGCGCGCTTCCGGGCTTCTTGTGACACACTTCCGTCCCTTTTCACGAAATCACTCCCACAGATTTGTTTTTTTTTATTATTGATTCGTTTTAACAAACTCGTCAACTTTAATATAGTTAGTATAGATGTTGATGGCGTTATCAAAACAAACAATATTTTAATTACTTACATCAAAATTCATAATTGGCAACATAAGCCCTCGTAAGCTCGTACCCACCAAAAAATGCCGTTTTCAACGCACTGCCTAGCGCCGAGAGTTGAGAATCCAGTGCGCAATAAAAATCGCCCGTGCTTACCTGTGACCTACTGAGATCATTTTACACTGCTCATTTGAACTTTAAAAGCTTCCCCGCAGACAGGCGCGACGTGACTCTGATGTAACAATTTCTATGGAAACTTCATGGAAATGGTTCGACCGGAGTCGCGTCGCGCCTGTCTGCGGGAGGCTTTATTCACATTGATAGATGAGAAGCATTCAATAGATAAAGAAGTGTACCGGTGATCATCTGAATTTTAGAAGATGTTACTTTGACAGAAGTAGAGCTAGAAATTTAATTTCAAATGGTTTCATTCAAATTCTCTTTCATGCTACCCTCTGCTACATGACCAACAGGAGGAATTCGACGAGATGATGCAAACAGCATTGGATCCCGTTACTGACACCATTACCTACGAATATTATATCAACCAGCTTATGGTACGTATCCTTTGTTTAACTATTAAACAAACTTTTTATGAACAAAATGATGTTACTCCAACTCTATAGAAGGAAAGAAAATATTTAATTGTTCATTTTTCCTCTCATTCCTGCGACATGAAAATGTAGGGCTAAATTACGGACAAATACTAACGTATTTAAGAATAAGAGGGCAATAATCAAAGGTTCCTCAGTCCTGAACTGGCTTTGTTGTGGTAACTATAAGTACCATTTGTTCCTAAAACCCTGACCAAAGAAATCTTTCCGACCTCGATATTTCTACACTATCCTAGTCCTTTTCCAATATAGCTCCCAGACAGGGTTTATGTTTAAACAGTCGCTAAATATTACTTTACTTTAATTAATGTCTAGGCACAGATGAATAATACAGATGGGAAACTGTGGATATGTGGCGTGTTCGACTTGTCGAAATCAGTGAGCGTAACGTAGTCAGAAGAAATGAGTTAAGCTTCGTGCAGACTAGCGCGACGCGACACCGGCTATTGTTATACCGTGAAGTTTTCTTAGAAATTGTATTGTTCGAGTCGCGTCGCGCTGGTCTGCACGAGCCTTTACGTGATAGAGAAAACTTCTAGATGAATATAACTGTAGGTAATTAGCGCTGCGCGACCTGAATTGCACTTTATTGTTTCGTAGCAAGTCGCTTTTTATTTAAATGATTTTAAGGAGTGTCCCATCGACTGTACTGTACCGATAACCATGTCTGTATATTTCTGGAACTGCGTCCATGTGATATCTTGAATCCAAGGCTGACATGCCAGGATCAATAAATGACAGGGATGTTATATTATAATTTGAAGTAGTGATGGATAACATGCCTAAATAAAAGAAACAAGTACATAGGTTTATACATATTTATTATTCAGAATCGGTGACAGGTTTAAATGATAAAAATATCACAATTTGTGAAAACAAACAAAGTTTTAAAATCTGTCTTGAAAATTAATTTTATCAATCAAATAAAATTTACGTAAAAGTCTTAAGTAAGAAAAATATAATAATTCCATGTTTCTGGTATCATCACGACTTTAAAATAAGACTACTATTATGTAGTAGAATTAAATTATAATTAACATATTCCTATTTTATATCATAAATAACCTGGAAAAATATCTCATAGCTTGGAACTCAAGAGACAAAACACAAACCACAATACTTTATAATGTTAACAATAAAATATCATAAGATGGATAAAATATTGCCAACTAAGGAAATAAATGTTCAGTGTGAAAGTATTGAATATGTTAGCAAAATATTTGTATCTTCCCTAAACCTTTGCTAAACAAACCTATTTATAACAAAATCTTCTCTTTAAAAAAATTACCATACAGTGGCCCTGGTCCTGCTTAAAATATAGTCAGACCTAGTTCTGCGAAGCTAACCTGCTTGCGCGTCGAGTGCGGATAGTACTTGGTGTTACGTTAGCAAGCCGTGCTGACATCCGCGACGGCGTAGATCTACCAGTAGCATTGTCCTTTAAGTCACCTACTTTATCATCAGCCTGTTCGTCTTGTGAATTTTCCTCCTTTTTAGAGTCGTCTGAAGTTTCGGTTACTTCTGGCTTTTCTTTATCATTGGATACTTCTGGCTTATCTGTCTCATTGGATACCTCTGGGTTTTCAGTCTTAACTTCGTCAGTTTCTTCCGTATTTCGTTCCTCTGGCTCATTAGCTGCTACTGAATTTTGAGTTTCAACCTCATCAGTGACCTCTTCTTGGGATGCAGTGTTATCGTCTCCAAGGTTTTCTTCAGCCACATTCTCATCAACAATTTCATCCTTATTTTCTTCATTAGCAGTATTTGCAGTCATTTCCTCGTCATTTTTAACGTCTCCCTCTCCTTCCTCCATTTTGATTTCTTCAGCTTCTGGCTTTACTTCGCCATCATTATTTTCGATTTTCTCGTCAGCTTTTTCACCATTTTCTTCTTCCTCTGACTTCCTTATAGACGATAGTAGGTCTGTTATCTGGCCGTCTAAGTCGGAGGGAATAATATCGCTGTCATTCTGGTTCTCTTTTTTAATCTCTTCTTGGCTTACGTCATTAGAAGTGGCATTATTATCAATGTTTTCTCCATTTGATTCCTGAGGTCCCCCCTTTGTGCAGATTCGAACGCTGAGCGTATTTCGCCCTGTAAAGTAACAAAATAAAGACATTATTCACTATGAGTTGAAAACAAAAGCTTTAGCCCTAGGACAAGCCGAAAATTAAACCAGGAAAAATAAAAGTTACTTGCACCCTTGACGATCTGACCAACGCCTCTGGCGCTGTAGTTAATGTGGCCACCTACTGGGCCCAAACATAAGAAAAATAAAAGTTTGCAACAGATTGAGCCTAAGCTTAGCTTTAAGACATGTTATGTTATAAAGTTCAGTTTTGCTATTGAACTAACACTTCAAGAACAACAGTAATCTTACCAATAACAGTTCCGTCAGCTCCCACCATGAGACAGTAATCAGTTTTCTCAGTGAATCCAACAAACAGCAAGTTGTGGATACTCCTGTGTTTCTTTATAGATTTCGGGTTGAACTGGCTCAGGAATCCTTGCATCACTTTCCTCTTTGGCAGTGTAGGACGACCCATGATCTGAAATAAAGTTTATTAGGTCAGCAAAATGATCGCAACATTTCTATTCATAAAATAATAATGTCTCTCAAAGCTAATACTATAGAGGTATCAAGAACAGGGTGTAAAGTTTCTCATCTTCCATAGAAAAGGCAAGATCCTCCAACGAGACGAGTGTTGTATCTGTTAGGCTACTGCCCAACGATTGATGTAGGGACATAATATATATTCTAGCTGCGCGTCGAACTCTGCTTGATAATGTAAGCAATGCAATGCAATGCAACATTTTGCGTGACGTCACATCAGTGTGATGAGTAGTTCGCATGTTGTGATATAGATGCCGCCACTCCACAATACCATTCAAACCAGAACATTAAAATTAAGTATGATGGAAGTATTTGCCCGGAGCTCCTATTACCAAGAATAACTTTGCCTGTTGCTTACCTTGACATAATAAGGCAAATTGTACATCTGGCGACTATCATTCAGAGTTTGCGCAGCAGGGGTAGTGGTAACATCACCCTGGCCTTCTTCCGAGCCTTTAGTACCGAAGATTTTAGCCGCCTTCTCATTGGCCTTCATTGTTATTGCTGCTTTCGTAGTTTGGTACATCCCGTCGAGATTTAAAAGCTTAACAACATACTGAAAAGGAAATAGCCATAATAAAACACCTAGTATAGTGTGCGAATATCAACGCCTTTCAATGGGTAATTGCCAAACTGATATTAATTAACTTAATTTCGTAATTGACACATGAAATGAATCAACTTACTGGTACATATCTTTTCATGAGTCGAGGTAAGATCCGCTTTACGTCATACACTTTCAGGGTAGTGTTCAAAAAGTCTTTGTACTCTTGGGTGTATTCATCTTTGTCTTTATTATCAGCATTCTTTTGAAGGTCAATCTGTTCTTTAGATGTTGCAACATCACTTGCTGGAGCATCTGGAGCATTGCCATATATTTCTTCAAGCTAAAAATGAATTTTTATTAGTAAGTACCATGAAGGTACAATATAAATCATGTTAAAATAATAGTTTTATGGATAGTACTCACTTTCGAAAACATTTCATTCAGTTTTCGCTCAAGAAGGCTACTTATATTGGCTTTGAAGAATTCACCTGGATCTCCTGCAAACAAAATGTTATTTCGAAGTTCAAATTCACCATCATTTTAAAAACGTATTTTTTTTAATAATGTGTAGCTACATATGTGTTTAAAGGACTGAAATATGGTGAAAAAGGTCTTATGATTCCATTACACATAATCTAAGTACATAAATAATTTTGATATCTTTAAGAAATATTGTAAGTATTCATTGAAGCTGCCGTAAAAATTCTGTCTATCTCTTATTAGAAAAGATTGTATGTTTTTAAAATAGACTATAAATATACATGACACATTTTTATTTATACGCGTGGAGGTCGGAATTTATCCCACGGGAACGGACTACTCGTACCGGGATAAAAAGTATCTTATGCCTTAATCCAAGTCATGGTCTACCCATGTGCCAAATTTCATCCCAATCTGTTCAGCCGTTTTAGCGTGAAAGCGTAACAAACAATCAAACACACTTTCGCATTTATGTATAATAGTTAGGAATTATGTTTAGCTTCAAGCTAAACTAAAATTAACTTTAAATACCTTGCCGTCAGTAAAATTGTAAAAATATGATTACTAGGCACATAGAAGGGGCTTGGTTTTTAAAAGTAAGAAATAATGAATCAATAACTACCTGACTCAATAAATTTAGTTTTCAGATTTTGATCTGGTGCTGAGACGCCGCCGGCTTCTAGAGCTATATTCAATATATCGGCATCAGTCTCCTCAGGGAACTCCTCTCGATAAATAGCGAGGATATCAACCAGGCTGCCGACTACTTTTCCTAACATGACAGTTCGGATACGCTCCCGCACAGCCTGTTTCATAACACGCTGTAGCTGAATTGAGCGTAACACGGTAGCGTGTTTTGGTTGGCCATCAGTCAATGCCCTTATATTTTTCATGATCGCACCCAAAGCCAGTTCCAAGCGGCCGCTGACCTGCTGCGAGGGCACGCGGTCGGGCAGCAGCATGCGCGACACGTCCCCGTCAGATGACTCTGTCGCAGCAGCCACCAAACTTTTACGTTCAGTGACACTGTGAGACGCCATTTTATTGGGAGCAGCTGGCGCTTTCGGCTTTGATACTTTAGACGGTGTGAAGTCTTTGTTAGGCTTCTTTGGTGGAGCTTTCTGGTTTGCGATCTTTTGGCCTATAGATTGCTTTGGAAGCTTTACATCCATAAGAGGTCTAGGGGAAGACTTTGAACCTTGGATTGATCCTTGACCTTGGTGAGATCTTTGGTTCCGAAAATTCCCAGACCCAGGAGTACCCGAGCCATGTTGGTTAAATTGAGACGGATTTTTCTTTTTTGGCGGGTTCCTTTTAGGGGCACTGTCGTATTGCCATTGGTTTTCAGCTTGGCGTTTTCTGCCAAACTGATTGCGATTTTTGGGTCCGGTTTCGTACAAGTGGGTAAAATCGCGATTGGAACCATGCTCTGGTTCATCATATCGCATTTGATCGTACGAATGTCTCTGAAATTCAATTACAAAAAAAAGATGATTTACATTTTAACAATATGCTGAAAATGCTGTCATTCCATTCCATTGAATCTGATTATCTGATGCTTTGTGTAAGGGACTAATCGACTTTTAAGTTAATTAATCAGATGGATGGTTTATGACTTTTCAGTATATTTGGAGGTGAACTGGTCTAATGAAAATCATTAGATTTATGTTCACTTCAAGTAACTGTTGGAGATAGAGAGCATGGGCTAAATTCCAATTTCTAAAAACAGTCACAAAGCAAAGTGTTGACCACAGCAAGTTTTTGCTTCTTAAATTTCATGTACTTACACAACACACATATTGACATGTTGAGAAAGCTTTCCAATAAAAATGTTGTGGTACCAGTCACCACCATTATCATTCTTTGAGCTTTTTCAACAGAACTATAAATACTGTGCTATGGATGAATTTAAAAAAACGTCCTAGCTGTAGATAGTTATTTCCTCAGTAATTATTTTTAGATTTGGAATCTACCATGCAAGCAAAAAAAAAATGTTGTAATTATTGTTTCATTACAAAAATAAGTTAATGTGATAGTTTTGGTTAACTTTGAAAATATCCTATTCTCCTATGGATCAGAAAATAAACATAATATTTGTTCATCACTATAGATGTAAAAACATCTGATCAAGAGAAGACAATAGAGAATTGACAAATTACACTTTAACAGGGAATTAAATAACTTTGTTAATTAAAATATGCAAGTTCAATACTGTTAAGTATCAAACTAGTGTATTTTTCAACAAATTTATAGTAGGTGCTGCAAGTAGAAATAGTAATGCAGGTGTTCTTCTAGGCATCCAAGCTGTAAAATGCCATGCTGGTTCAATGTGTGTCCTATACTACACACTTCTGAATGGCTTTGCAATCACTGATGAATTGACTCCCAGTGTCTGGCAATATTTTAATCATTGTAGTTTTATATTCCTGTTACTTTCTTGTTCAAAATATCTATAACAGCCTTAAGATCTAGTAAATGAGTAAAAAGAAAAAAGAAGTGCCTGCAAGAAATGGTCATGTTTATTTAATTATGCTGTATCATACCGATGAATTCTTGAATTGTTGCTCCACGACAAGCAACTGCTGCTGTTGCTCGATCATCTCGCGCTTGCGCTTCAATAGTTCCAACTCCAAATCAATATCCTGGTAAAATTATATTATTTTATAAGTATTTCACTAGACATATTGCCTTGTTGGTCTAGTGGTTGCGAGCGCTACTGTTGAGCATGAGGTCAACAGCATTAGTTAGCTCAATGTTGCTGAACTCAGCCTTTTAACAATAGATTATTGTATTCGTAGAACTAGGTTGCCGATTCAAATATTTTTCTTTGACGAAATTGTGTCATGGTTTTCACTTGCAAGTTTGCAACAACACGTTAGAAACCACTGGCAACAACTCGATCAATCAGACAATGGACGACGACTCATTATCACAAGGTTGTTTTTATATTGCGTTCAAATTTGACTTTACGGCGTTTTAATAGAATTGTATAGCGTTTTCTCAATGTAAGTAAATGCAATTGAAAAATACAAGGTGATACAAGTGAAAAGGAGTAAGTACCTGTAAATGCCCGGTCATCAGCGGCCCACCGCCACCTCCTCCAGAATTGTTATTACCCCGGCGGCCCATGTTGCGACGCATGTTGTTATTTTATTTTATACTTTAGCGTAGCACGGGCGAAATTCCGTTTGAAAATTCGGTAAATTACGTTGCAATTATTTAGGTTGACAGACAAATCGTATGCATCCCATCCACCATTGAAAAATGCACAGAACATGAAAAAAAAAACTGTAAAGTTAGTGTTGCCCAATAGTACCAGATGAAAAAAAAATACTATCGTGTTGATGGGTAAAAAATACGGTGTTTCTGACTCAAAATCATTGACTTAGAAAATAAAATAATATAATAAATGATTTATAAGTCAATGCTCAAAATACGAATACAAATAATATAGTAGACAGATTAAGAAATATCTTGTAAATTATCGTGTAAAAAGAAAAAGAAAATACCATGATTATTCAATATTTGTATTCATAATTATAATGACTACTTTCATAATCATCTAAAACAAGAACTTCTTGTTCAAAATTAAAATTCTGCAGTCATTTTTGACAACTTATTTAATTTTATTCTTACTAATGTAAAAAATCAAAACGGCTGTTTCCTTGTCGATGAATAGACTGTTCCGCAATAGTATTTGCCATGTTAATAATAATTTAGATCTTTTCTTCGTGTCGTTGCATTTAGCTAAATATCCTTTCACATGCAACATTTGAGTGGGGTAAGGATAAAATATTAGGTGGGCATGAACTGAAACTTTTACTACGGAAGCGGAAGCGAGTAGCGGAAAATGACGCGAGTCTACTGTGCTTTCGCGGTTTTTTTTTTTTTTTTTTTTTTTAACTAGGGCATCTCGTAGCTCAACTCTGAGGTGAGTACTTAACCGGTCAATCCTGCGGCTGCCTTAAGCTACTAACTTAAAGCCTTCAGCCAGGGGCAAAACTATTCTAAATTAAAACTAGGCGAACGCTCGCTAAGGGCACCCCCTGTGGGGTACGGACCTCGGCTTAGGGCGTCGCTGGGGGGAGGACAGCAAGTTGGGACAGGCTGGATCAAAGATGATTCATTATTATTAATCGGGGAATTTAAGACTACATTTCTCAGCAAAACGCGGGCTGGCGCTTCTGCGAGCAAGGGTCGGTGGGGAGTATTATTTACTCGGGCGGGTCGCGATCGCGGAGGACCTCGGCGGCGAGGTCGGAATGCGGGTCGGTGTCTGTGTTTTTTGTGCACTGTACTTGTGGCCCTATTGCTCTCCTGGAGGAGGGTTATGGGGTCGTCTGGGTCGGTAAGGATTTGCCTTGGGCGGCGGGTCTGACTGATTCTACTCGTGACATAATTGGCGGCCTCGACAACCAGAGGGTTGCGGTGTTTGGCGGCGGACTCAAAGAAACGCTTGGAATTGCGTTTGAGAAATTGGTGGATTGTGGGGATCTTTAGGTCGAGATGGAGGATCTCGTTCCTAACGTACCAGGGGGCACCGGTGATTTTCCGGAGAAATCTATTTTGGAGCGTTTGCATCCTATGAATATGGCGGGGTTTTGCGTGTGCAAATACGGCTCCCGCATAGGTCATGATGGGACGAACGCACGCCGTGTACGTACGCAATTTGCACTTAAGTGACATTTTGCTACGTGCATTCAGGACAGAGTGGAGTCTACCGAGAACGAAAGCGGCTCGCGAGCGGACCTACTTTATGTGCTCACTGAAGGTGAGATGCTGATCTAGGACGACACCTAGGTATTTGGCTCGCTTCTCCCAAGGGATAGGCTTGCCGAACATGGTGATGGGTCGGGGGGGTTTGAACCTTTTGCGCGGTTTCCTAAAGAGAACCGCTTGGCTTTTATCCGGGTTGACTTCGATCCTCCACTTTCTAAACCAGGTGCCGAGCATGTCGACTGAGGTCTGGAGAGTGTGGGCTATCGAGTCAGTGCTGGTACCCTTGTAGTAAATGGCCGTATCGTCTGCGAACAGAGCCAACTGCGCCCTTTTACTCTTTGGGATATCGCTGGTGAAAAGCGTGAAGATTAGGGGGGAGAGCACAGAGCCTTGAGGGACTCCTGCGCGGATAGGACGAGGGGAGGATATCGCTCCTTCGATACGGTAGCGGAAGGTGCGGTTTGACAAAAAGTCCCGTAAGATGAGCACGAGACGATCCGGCACACCGAGTTTGTAGAGCTTATATAATAAGCCGTTGTGCCAGACTTTGTCGAACGCTTTCGCTATATCGAAGAATATTGCACCGGTTATTAAGCCGCGCTGGAAGCCCGCGCATATGCTTTCAATAATCCGGTGGGCCTGATGCACGCTAGAGTGCTGGGTTCGGAACCCAAACTGTTCGTTGGGGATGAGGCCCTTGGTTTCGGCATAATCTCTGAGGCGCTTATAAATAAGCCTCTCATAGACTTTGCCGAGTACCTTGAGCAAACTGATGGGGCGGTAACTCGACGGCTCGGTCTTGGGCTTGCCGGGCTTCGGTATGCCGATGACCGTGGCTTCTTTCCATGCTTGGGGAAAGATGTTATTGCTTAGGGCACCATTGAAGATGGTGGCCAATAGCATTATCAGGTGGGCAGGGAATAGCTGGATCACCCTATTGGTGATTCCATCAGAGCCGGGGCTTTCGCGGTGTGCATACCGGGGTTAATATTTCAAATTCTCGTAGAAAATTACTCGGTAGAGAATCACTAAAGTAAGGCCAATATAATAGGTAACATTTGACAATTTATCAAAATTCAACAATGTAACCTTGTAACGCCGGGCATAAAATAATATATATTTTTTCGTTTTGTTAGAACTGCACAAATGCTTAACTTTTTTCAATTACGATTACATATTAAATTTATTGTAATAATGACCGATTCGAGTAATTTTACGATTTGCTTTCACTAAACTGACAGACCTCAAATGTTACCTATTAAAATGGCCTTACTTTATATCGTGTATTGTATTGGTTAAAAATACCGTGCTTCTATGGTAATTACCGTGTACCTGGTAACACTGGTGTTGCTAATGCCAAATTACCAAAACAAACAGCTTGGCAAAAAAGAGTTTGGAAAAAATGAGGGCGCCACTATCGCACTTAGGTCACTTCGAATGGGAAATAAATTGTTACTATAGATGTGCAACAAAAAACGCTGCTTGTGGGTGACTCAAATCAAAACCTACTAGGACTTGTCGGCAAAGTAGTGCCATCATTATAGGGCATAAGTATAAGTCAATGATTAAAGTAAGGCCATTTTAAGTAACATTTGACGTCTGTCAGTTTTATTTTCATGGTGAGGTGACCTGCTTGAAAACTTCGATTAAAGTGAATGAATCGATACGGATTTGAAACATAAATGTGAATCACAGAGTACTTTTTTATATACGGAATAGAGGTCTATCTCAGCCACTAAAATGAGAAACGTTAAATGTGGCCCTCTGGACGCGGGTTTTGTAACTAATGCTAACACAATCTTACTTACGTACGGCAGCCAGCTTAAATATTTTTAGGGTATTTTAAAATGTGAATTACATATTCGCTTACAGTTATGTAGCTATGCGAAAAGTAATTCACATTATTAAACAATAAAACAGTAATCTTCGATTTCATTATTTATTTATTTTGAAACATTTCCTATTTAGAACTTTATAAGAATCGGTATCATCATCACACTCTCTCTTATCTATTAATATATTATTGATTTCTTTACAATAGTTATAAATAAAAATATCTCAGCAGAAAAAATTAGAGCAGAGAGCAGCTAAAATCTGCAGGACAACTTTTATTTGGCGCTTTTTACGAAATACCACTTACGTACTGTAGGCCCCCAATTATTACGCGTTGGTCATTTTTTTCTTCAAGGGGTGTGAATGTTTTATCGGAAATATTACCAAGTTCGCAATTTGTTTGATCATTACTGCGCCTGCTTGTGCTTCATGTAAAGTTTCACAGTTGGCTCCAGGAGCGTGGACACTAGAGAGGCTGTTTACTAATAACGTCGTGAATGCTGCTTCGAATCGTTCTGGTGTAGGGTTTACGTTGCGGCACCCGTGGCGTCCATAAAAAGTTTTCTATCGGGTCTTGATTAAGATGCCGCAACCAAACTGATGTTACACCATATTTTGTTTGCATTTTTTTTAATAATAATTCAATTCCTTCTAGTGTCCATACCCAATCGTTCAATGTGGGAGAACATATTCAATGTTTGATGTTCTAGGATTAATAAATTTCATATTTTTCATCATAACTTTACATTCACTCCATGTTTTGTGATGGATAGAAGTAGGCGTTGCAGGTCCTAGTAGAGGTTTCCCATATTTCTTTTTTTTTGCCAAAACTTCCGTTCAGGGAATCAAAAACCTTGTCAAAGAATAACAGGATGTCTGTAGTCTCTTTGGCTTCTTCAGGAAGTATTCCCTTATCTGTAAAAAAATACAGTTTGTTAAATAATGATTCATGTCTGATCTGCGTCATATAACACTACAGTAAGTATTTAATATTTTTATGTCATTGCAATTATCAGAAAAGAACTAGTGATAAACGAATGTAAAGACGTTTAGGTACTGATGACATTTACCTACTAGATAGCCCATATTCGATGCAACAGTTTGACTAAAAATTGTGTAGCGTTTTTGACCTTCATCCGAGGAATTTTGCTCGGGTCACAGTGGGCATCTGTCAATTTGGGCACCAATCGGATTCCTTTGTAACCTGGGTTTTCTCGGTGTAAGGCCATGATATGAGACCATTTTGCCATTTTTACTTCCCCGTCTTTTATGTATTTCAAATGTTTCGTAATCAAATTGTTGCGTATGCATTTTATCAGATGGGGTGGGTCATATAATGGTACAATGTCTTGGTTGTTTATCATGAAACTGTTGTCTCTGGGCTCTTCTCCCTTTCTCAACACCCCTTGTTTCTTGCAAAAGATATTATACACAATTCACATTATTTGTACCTTGGTCGCAAACAGTTGCTACCACAATAAGACCGGTATTTTGTAGCTCGGTAATTACAAGTTTTAACTGCTTCGCAAGTTCAGGCCCCTTGGTTGCAGCTTGTGAAAAAGTGTATGCAACAGGTTGCTTATAGTTTTTTATTAAACCTCTTACCATAAACACCTGTGCATGATCTGCATAATCAGGTTGTGTCTCTAGGCCATTTGTGACAAACCTACGAACTTTGTCCTTTCGCTCATTGTATGTTACATTGGGTTTGAGTAACATTTCATCAAACAGAACAATACATATTTTATGTTCTAACTTCATTTTCTCAGTAGCTTTCTTTATTTGCTGAATCATATTTCTGTTGATTCCTGGATTTATATCTGCCATATTAAGCAATTTCAGGAGAGTTTGGCGTGATGGCAAGATAAATATTTTCCTAAGAAATCTGTACCCTTTTGGGCTCTGTTTGAGGAAGGACAAAGCAATAAGTTTTTCCTTCAAAGTGAAACGACGGCCTTTGTTACCTTTCTTAAGCTCTGAATTGTAATAATGTCAAAATTTTTGATGTGCTCGGTAATTCTACGAGTGTTTTCATAAACTGGTGGATTCGCCGTAATATTTTGCAGTGCCTTGATCTTTTTTGCCTGATTTTTGACCTTGTTGCGGCACTTACTTAATTTTACTCCAAGTAGCACAAGTTTTCTATAAAGAGCATGCTCAGATTGAGTTACAGCAACGCGTTTCACCCGCCTTCTAGTTCTGATAGTTCGTTGTTGCTTTTTGCGATGCTCTGTAAGTAAATAAAACGATTATTTGGTACATAATTAAGCACTTTACTATGTTGTTTTGATGACCGAATGAGTTTTTTTACAAATTAAAAATTGGGCGTAATAGTAATAAATGCATTACTTGTATTCTACTACATTTACCTATTGCAGAACAATTAAGTTTTATTAAAAAAAAGACAATATCCTGTATGTTCTATGAAGAATAGCGAAAAGTACTCAAAGGAATCTAGACGTGCAGTGGAGTAGACTTTTCGCTATTCCTATTATTTTCGCTAGAACAATTAAGTTTGAAAAAATCACCCTTTATATTTTATCCAAAAACTACTAAGTGTGTATTGAAATTGTACATAGTAAATATATATATGTTGTTATAATAAATAGCATTCGTATTGAGTTATTTCGTGTAAGTAGTGCAACATTTGAAGGTATTTCACTATTGTAATCTATATAGGTGAGTAGGTACAAAATACTTTCTAACGTTGCAGCCGTGGCAGATATTTTTATAACTCCTCATATATAATTAAATAATTGTAATTCCAATAATGTTAATTAGTATTTGAAGTTGTATAAATAACGCCGTTTAATTATTTCAAATGGCAAAATTCATAAAAGACACAATATGCGAAGATTGTTTACTAAATAAGAAAAGTAAGGAAAAATACTCTGATGGTAATTATCTTTACTTACCAAGATTTTTCTTAATTTATACATCTTCCACAGCTATTGTAGCATGTAGATGCATAGGCACAGTATCTCTGGATACTGTGTCACATCTGTGTGAAGTAATGGGTTCTGGAATGACAATTAATTTATTACTTAGTTATAAATTAATGTGTAAATACAAATAGATAATCATCAACTATGTATTACAGCCTCAGCCAATATTGAAAGTATTTAGGTCTATTAACATATGCATAACGCAATATAGTCTTATGTATTATGAACATAAACAAATTTTTACTACATAGAAACTTTTATAATTTTATTAGCTTCTGCCTGCACTGGGTAAAATTATATGTCTTCTAAATAGAATTGAGGACCAGAGAACAATTTAAAAAAACGGCCAAGTGAGTGTCGGCCCACGCACAATGAAGGGTTCCGTAGTTAGGAATTTATCCCAAGAACAAACTTAACACTGTAGTTGAAAAACATGTTCCCCCATACATTCCAACTGCAAATGTAAGTTTGTATGCACAATATTGATTTACCATGTTATTTTAGGATCATAGACTTTTTATCAATTTTCCTGTAATCGAACCTGTGTGTTTTTCTGTAGGTAGAACTATTTTCTGTATTATTCTCAAAATTTTAGACTCAGCAGTTTCAGAGATAAAGGGGGGGAATGGTCAATGTTCGACTATTTTCTTAAATAAATAACATAACATCACGCCTTGTTTCCCCTAAGGGTTGGGTAGAAGTGTACCTATAGTACACCCACATTTCGCCAGTTATGTTTAAGTCCCATGTAATAGGGGGCAAGCCTTCTTATTTTGCCCACAAAACTGACCCCCATATTCAAAATTCATTTATTTACAGTACACGTGTGTTTGGGTCACAGAAATTGATATGTGTACCAAATTTCAAAGAACTAAATCGGTTCATTCGATTCGGAGAAAATTGGCTGTGACAGACAGACGGACGGACAGACAGACAGACCCACGAGTGATCCTATAAGGGTTCCGCTTGTTCCTTTTGAGGTACGGAACCATAAAAAACAGACTGATAAATGCTGTTATGATTATATCTTCACTTACCAACATTTTCCTTCAATTGTACATCTTCCTCAGTACTTTGAGTGTGTGGCTGTATATCCACAGACTCCAAATGTGAAGTAACAGGTTCTGCAATGACAATTAATTTATTATTTCAGCAAGCAGCCTTGCCTATAAAATTATACACTCCCAGAGAAGTGTTTTATGAATTACCAAATTGCTTGGGTATTTCAGCAAACATGTATACGTAACAGCGTAGCATAGCAGTAGCACTTACTGCTGAGCATGAGGTCCCCAGGTTAGGCAAATTTTTATTGAGTTTTTCCATCTGGAATTTCTCAGTAGCAGCCTGGAGTCTGGATTTATGCCCAGTTGGCAATAGGCTCGCCCCCTATTACATGGGACTTAAACATAACTGGCGAAATGTGGGTGAACTATAACATGTGTTGTCTGCCTAACTCTTCAGGGATTACAGGCGTGATGTTATATTATTATAGTATACCAGTTAAGACACCCGTGTCCAGCAGAGGAGGCTTAAGAGCTTATGATGGGGCAATATTAATTAACCTTTTGATATAGATGCTTCTGACATCTGAAGAGGTCTCAACACTCTTCTTTCCGAGTGGAATTTAAAAAAAGATAATCCTGTAATAACAATAAAATTTTATTAGAAAAATTAGTAAGTTAACTTTGGTTCAGGAAGACCATATTCAAAACTAATTTAATTTTCCCAACAATTTAGTCATAAATAGGATGATAAATATAATATTATTAATTACATGTACATGGCAACAAATAGGTTGGTAACTTGTTTGAATAGTGTGTTATTAGCAAGACATTACAACACCTATTTGTAATCAAACTAGCATTTGCCCGTGGCTCTGCCCACATGTGGTCCATAAACTATCTCTGAGCAAAAAATAACATTGATCCATTGCTCTATTGTTGTGTGAAAGAAGGTCCAACCAATATTTAATACACTTTAATATCACTGTCATAATATATTCCAATATTTGTATAATATTAGTCTTGAAAGGCAAACCGTTTTCTTCCGGATAAAGAAGTTATTTATCAATTCATTACCCATCCTTCCCCATAGAGCTTCCATAAGAATATAATTTTAAAAATACTAGCTGCACCCCAGTTTCACCTGCATAAGTTTCGATCCCGTGGGAATATCGGGGTAAAAACTTTTTAACCTGGATTAACACATAGGATACTTTTTACTAAAAAGTATCCTATGTGTTAATCCAGGTTATAAACTATCTGTGTGCAAATTTTATCCAAACCCGTTCAGTAGTTTTAGCATGAAGAAGAGACAAACATACACACTCACAAACTTTCGCCTTTATAATATTAGTGTGATTAATCTTTTGGCACCCATGATTATCAGTAATAATAGACTGACTATTCTAAATATGTATTCTTTGTGTTTATTAGATATTTTACTATAACTAACCTGGCATGTTTGTTGTTGGTACAGCTTCTTTGCTGAGTCGATTATTCCGGCACCAATATTTTTGTTCGAAGTGAACACGGCATACACGGCGGTATTTGAAAATATATTCATTTTCAAGTTGTAATATATGTCACCACCAACCGAATAGACCCATGTAATAACTCCTTATCCTTAGCTGGGTAAGGGAACTTATGCAAATTCGCATTGGAATCTGAAATAATAGAGTAAAAAAGTCAGTGGAGTTGAAAGTCTAAACCTGAAATTGAAGGGTGGCGTACTCTGACCATTATGGCTTTGTCGTATGGGTGCTGAACTGCTTACATAGTTTTAGCCCAGCGGCCTTTTATGAAAAAAAAACACTTACCTAAGCTATTTAATCATCCCGGGACGCAAAACACTTTCTGTTAGACATGATATGAGATGAGATAAAAATATCACAAACACAAAAGTAGTACTAATCGGGTAGTGTAGTCACATACTCAGAGTCCTGTCTCAATACGTAGATTTTAACAATCAACACAAGCACAAAATCAGCACGGCCAGAGGAGCAGAGGCTCTACTCAACGGATTAAGGTGGAAAAAGCACTTTTAGACGATTAAAATCTAGAAAAACAGATAAAAGCTAGCAAGACGCGGAAAATGCAGTCAAACAATCCGGCGGCCAAGTTTGAAGTTTGTTTTGTTTTAAATTTGTTGTAGTGTTGCATACAGAAATAAATTCTTGAAATTATTTTTCTGATTTTTTTATTTCGTTTTATACTATTGAGCTTTGATCTAGGAAATATTTTCTCGTTGTATTGTTTTTATTACCTAAGTATGTATTTCATCGGTTAATAAGTTGCTCATGGAAATTGAGCGAGGGTTGGTCACACTGTTGTCATGCCATCTTGCGTGCCGTAGTAGAACTACCTAGACACAAAATTATGAAAACTACCATCTCTTATTGAGTTAGAGAGAAGTACCACGTTATAATGACACCAAATTAACACGTTGTTTCATGTTAAAGTGTGCAATACTTTTCGTGTCCAACCATATTTTGTATACATATACGAGAGCGATTACCCGTTTGCTACTACTAAGATTGTCAACCCTGATGTGAATTTTAAAACTCATCAGGCGAATGTCCCATTATTATTTTTTCTTTCGTAAATTTAAGGAGCAAAATAAGACGTGTACATCATTTAACTAAAAAAATGCATTTATTCAGTTGAACTATCAGAACTGTTATTAGTATTGTCATCTTCATCCCTGCTGTCAGCACTCAGAGATATTATTAATTCATTTTCAATAGTATTGTCTATTCTCACATCTCGATCACAATCTTGTAAAATTATTTTCTTTGCTTTCTCAACGACTTTTCTCCAGTCTTCTGTAGTGACTTCTGCACACGCAGTTTGTAGCAGTCATCATTTTAGCAGTGCTGAAGGGTGGTTCAGTATTGGTCCGGGCTGCATGACCCTTTAGTTGTGCCCAAATAAGCTCGATGGCGTTATACTGGCAATGGTAGGGAGGCAATCGAATAACTTCGTGTCCATGCTCTAGGGCTAGTTCATCGATTACATAGCGGAGCTTGGACGGCTTAGTTGCTTTTACCAGATTTTGACAACTCAACTTTCAATAAAGTTGGACTTGCATCCACACCATTTCTTACCAGCAACGAGACAATTTCTTGCTTTTTTTTTGCTTGAGTTGGTGGTTTATCAACTTGTACAGAATGATACGGTGCATTGTCCATTATAATAATTTTCGATGGGTTTTCTAAGCTGACTAGCAGCTTCATAAACCACTCTTTAAAAACCTCAAAGTTCATTTCCTCATGGTAATCACTCTTGTAGTTTTAGAGGCGAATGCGAGGAGGCAGTCTCTCTGACTTTAGGTAAAATATTTAGTTCCATTTGTCACCACGTCAGACTCTTTTATTGTTACCATGTTACTCGTCTTGATAAAATAAATTATTTTCGTAATTTTATTTTTTGTTACAAATAGTAAATCACAAATAAACTCAGACTTCAGACAGACAGACAGATGGCACTACTTCGCCGACAAGTGACAAAAACATGTTTTCCCATAAGGAATGTATGGGACAAAATGTTTTTTCAACTGCAAATTTAGGTTGGTTAGTTATTACTCGTTAACTTGTAGACCCTACTTAGCTGTGATAGTTTTCCTTTTAATTTCGTAATACAGTGTGTCTGGTCACCGGTGTCCGACCCAATATGGCGAAGCAATATGATCAATTTTATCGACAAATCCACTATATGGCATTTTGCCCCTACTGTGTTATGGCGGCCATTTTTTTTTTTTTTACTGAGTGCTGTTGGGTTAATTTATTTTGCCATATCTACCGATAATAGGTCCTACAGGCATAAAATTGGTGAACACTAAAACACTGATTTTTTTTTTACTTTTTAATTGTTTTCCAAAAAACTAGCCTGATAATTATGAGGCTAGTTTTTTGGAAAACAATTAAAAAGTAGAAAAAACAACATTTTTTTTTGACACTGTTTCCAGTATTTTTGGGACTTTTTGATAAACTTTTTAGTGTGAACGTATGGCCTACTTTTGCAGCTATAGAACGAAACTCACTTCTAAGCCTGTAGGACTTCTAATGTCTGTGTCTAGATATGGCAAAATAAATTAACACAACCGCATTCAGTAAAAAAAAAAAATACCCGCTTTTTCAAAACAGTTGGGGCAAAATGCCTAATATGGTGGATTTGTCGATAAAATTGATCATATTGCTTCGCCTTAATGGGTCGGACACCGGTGACCAGACACTGTATATAATTTATACCTACTCGTACTATTGCTGTGAAATTTTTCACATAACCAGCACCAACCACTTAGCTGGCAGGGGGGGAGGGGGGGATTTGCACTCGGGGGAAAGCTTAATATTTTTTTATAAGAATGGTTTTCACAAACACAATATCTTTGAACAACCTTTCCAACGACACACCACAACATGGGATAGACGAGGTAAAAAATAAACATCTCTACGTGTATGGGAGGTACCCAATTTTTTTTTTTCATGATTTTGTTTATTTATTTATTATTTAATACCTCAGGCATTCTCTATCAGTCAACCAAGTAGGGTCCGGTGAAGAGATTAGATGGCAGGTGCTCTGTTTGAGAGGAACAAAGAAAAAAAAAAATACTAGAAATAAAATAATTTGGAATTACACATAGGTACATACATATTTAATAAAATATATAGGTAAGTACTTATATTACATAAATACATATACAAATTCAAGGGAGAGGTGTTGAGATGACTACTCTATTTTACCACTGTCAGCGTGATTAATAATGTATATGTACACCCGTATCCAGTGGCGCGGCGTAGGCTTATAAATTTCCTGATTCCTTCCATAAATACCCATCCTATCCTAAAAATTCCCCTCCTTCAGGTGGCGAAGACAGATGTATACACGTTAGCAGATGAATTTGAAGCAGAAAGGATTAAACTAGTAGCCGCTCAACCGAAAAAGAGACGCGCTTCCTCATTGCTACGTGTGGCGACTCCCGCTAGCGCTAATGCTATGACGACTTAGTAATGTGGTGCGAAGCTGGAGCGGCATCGGATTGTCTAAAACTAAATTCAAGCCAGTAAATAGTATAGTATTACTTCCTGTTTGAGATGATATCATTTTGTCAAAGGTTTACAGAAGACACGTGACGTCACAAGTACAAACCCACAAAATTAAAATTTTCTTACGTTTTTTGCAAATTCCAGGTCAGTGTCAGGTTGTATTTTGGTCAAAATATGATTGGCGACTCTAATAAATATGTATTTACAGTTAATCAATCATAAGAATTATTAATACATCCATAGATGTTTTATTAAAACTATATATCTATGAATACATCTCTATCTTAGATTTGTTTCATTGAAGCCGGTAGCATACCTCCGCCGAGAAACCGCAGTAGTTCAATTCAATAGACTCGCGTCATGTTCCGCTACTCGAATCGGATGCGAGTAGCGGAAAATGATGAGAGTCTATTGAATTTAATTAGCGCGGTTTCGCTGCTGTGGTTTCGCAGCGGAGGTGTGCTACCGGGATGAATGATTTCATATATATTTCATGATGTAATACTTCTTATTTGTTACGGTCGCGAATCATATTTTGATCAAGATACAACCTGACACTGTCCTGGATATTGCAACTATATGAAAATTTGAATGTATTGGGCTACCTTTACGGATCCACTTAAAACTTTAACTCTAAATAAACTTTTGAAATAGTTTCTATCATTATGATTGTGCTTTTTTTTTAGATATACTTAATATGTGACGTCACACCATCGCACAAATAAATACCTCCGGACAAGCTCCCAAGAATTCATGTGACGTATATTGGCCCCTAGTCTCTCAAATGCACTGTTTTTATCACATAGTTTGGGAACCACTAGCATAAAATATTCTCAAAAGATAGTGGTTCCCAAACTTATGGGTCGCGAGCGAATATTGGGTGGGCCTTGAAAATTGATTTTTAAACTAAATAACGAAATAAATAGGACTTATCAAACTCATTGCGATTCATTGTAACTAAAATTGAAGTTGATGCTAGCTATACTTATGACAAAAAATAGGAAACAAATATACATATTGCAATCACGACGACGCGCCCCACTCCGTTCGGCTCCGTACTAAAGTACAGCTTACAGTACAGTCATCGCGGAGTGGGGCGCGTCGTCGTGGATTGCAATATCTACATCCTTCTCATTGAAATAGGACTCCAAATTCAAATTTATTTATTTATTAAAAAATCTGGATGTACAAAAATACACTCTAGCTGTATTGTTGTACTGTAGCTTGTATTTAATTAAGCATTAAGATTTTCGATTGTAACTGAATGTTACCACTGAGATAGTGCATAGCAGATTTACCGTGAGGATGTGCTAGAAGCTGATCCCTGTAAGGCGGACTTGACTAATGAATGGACTTTTAAATATTTGAAATCATCAAATCAGAGATTAATTGAATGTTAGCTTCGTAATCATGCAACTAAATATGTTTTGCTGAAAATGTTGTGTAATGAGGAACATAATAATATTAGGTATACTATAATTCATTATCTTTTTCAGGTGGAAGACGAAGTCGTGGATAATCAAGAACCGCCAAAATAATTTTCAGTTCTGGCAATTCAGAATACTCACAAAATACTCTAAAGAGGTAAAATAAAACCATCAATAATTGAACATAGTGTTTTATTTCAGTTTTAGATAATAATTTACACAAAATTGTGACGATAGGATAACAAAAACTATATTCTTTTTCCGAACTTTGTGATATAACAAATTGTAATTTTAACGTTCCATCTGGGACTAGGACAATCGTGTTTTTGAGGTACCGTTATCCTTAGGTATATCATACATCTATTTAACTAATACTTAAATACCTATTCATCATCAGATCCACTACATTCATCTAATACAATACCTTCAGACATAAGAGCAAGGATGTCGTGATCATCCAATTCATCGTAATCATCAACCTCATTGGTTTTATTAGCTTTTTCATCCGTTTTAATTGCAGTTTTCACAGGTGGATTCTTTCTAGTGTCATTAATTTTGGGAGTAACTTGAGGTTTCTTAACTTCTTTGTTTTCTACAGCTGCCTTAGCAACAGTCTTATTCGCAGCTGCAGGTTTATTTGCTGCAACAGGTTTATTTACAACTGCAGTTTTATTAACTACAGTCTTATCTTCAACTGCCGGCTTAGTAGCTGCGGGTTTATTGTCAATGGAAGGATTAGTGACAGTCTTATTTTGAACGGCTGGCTTACTAGCGGTCTTTTCTGGGATAGGTTTGTTTACCGCAGCCTTGTCAACGGCAGGTTGGACTGGAGTCTTATTGACGGTGATGACGGTTTCAGCTGCAGGCTTGTGTACAGCAGTCTTGTTTTCAACGGTTGGCTTACTTGCTGCAGTCTTATTTTCAACTGCTGGTTTATTCACAGCAGCCTTATTTGCAAGAATTGGCTTAGCTGCAGCCTTGTTTTCAGCTGGTTTACTAACAAGGTTTTCAACTGCAGGTTTAGTTTCAGTTGCAGGCTTTGTAACAATAGTCTTATTTTCGGCGTTCTCACTTTTGCTGTCCTCTTGTACCTTAGGTTTAGGAGGAACAATTTCAGTTTTAGTAATAACTTTCTCGTGTGATATAATTTCAGTTTTTTCATCCATTTTCTCTTCCTTTACAGTCGTTTCTGGTATTTCTTCGCTGGGTTCTTCTTCTTGATCATAGAAACTTGTGACAAGATTTGGCGGGCATTTAGTAAACTTGTAGATTGGGGTAACAGTCACTTTTATGTCACCTGAAATTAGAACAACATCATCATTACTAAATGATATTCAGCTGCATCCGGTTAAACTAGAAGCCGACCCCAACATAGTTGGGAACGGGCTAGGCAGATTGATTGATTTTCATAATTAATAAGTTTTAAATAGCGTAGAACTTTTTCAGCCGTTGCATCTGGAAATGATTGGCGTCACGTAAACGCTGCTCTAGGGTCGCGTAGCCTTGATTCTATTGAAACTAGGGTCGCGTTAACGCGGCGTTTTCGCAGCGTATACGTTCGACGAACGCCTATTCTAGATGCTAATGTTGCATAATCACGTCGGAATATTACTGGAAGATTGCAAAATCAGTCAGCAGTGGTGGTGTGGAAACTAATATAATGATTGCTTCTCTTTTGCGTCCTAAAAATACTAAATAGTCAAGTAACTGCGACCAACTTGAGAGTAGCGCTAGCCGGCCACTGCAGAGGCACGTCTCGTTTCGCGAACTCGGCCCGCACGCGGTTGGTAACAGTTCTAACCTAATCTATTTGGACGGGTGAGCTTAGTTACTGCGCAATTTCAAATTCGGCTTGCGCGTGATTGGTCACAGTTTCAACTTAACCTAACCCGTTTGGTCGGGGTACCTTACTGCGACCAACTTAAGTTAACAAGAAGCTCTATTATAAAAATGTGTGCGTCATTAGTAGCGCAAAAAGTTTTTAGAGGTCTATTAATTTTAAAATGCCATTTAAATAAGTAAAAAAAAATAATGTGCCTTTTTAAATATTTCGCTATTTAATTTTACTTTGTGTTTCAACAAATATATTTTTATAAAGAATCATAGTCACAACAACACGTCAAAAAACTAATCAAATAACCCGCCCCTAACTGTCAAAAATATAATTAAGTAATGTTTAAAATCAAAAATATAATTTATTTAACGTACCACATCGAATATCTTTGGCGATGCAGATCCTGTCGAAATCGTTGATAGTCTTGACTTGCGCCGCAAACATGTTGACAGTTTTCTCAATACGCTTGAATGCGGTGAAGTTATATTTCTTCAGAAATTCGCCCAGGTGCACCTTTTCCGGTTTACCAGAGAATTGGACCTAGAAGTGCAAGGTTTGTTGAATTTGAGCAAAATTTAACATTAAAATATATTCAGTACACATACATATGTATAACGGGTGTACAATGATGCTTTACAAACAAAGGCGGGAGTCACTGTCATTGTGATTTTTTTTTTTGTACTGGACCATACCTGGAAAGTAAACCTTCTGGTTACGGAGATATAAGGTCAAAAATACAACTTTTTTGTTGTAGTTGTATGATCCTTAATTGAATGTAGAGAATGCATAACGGCTATGTGAGTCTTTTTACATCCTGTATTTCAAACTGAAGAAGCTATAAAGCTATTTAACCATTCAACAAAAACAACTAGAAAAATTAAAAAACCAGAGCTTAGTCAGATAACAGTCTAGATCTTATAAAAGAAGGCGAATTAGTTTATTATTCAGTTTGTTTTATTGATTTTCTGCAAATATACACATTGTAGTAGTAAAATTTGTATACCTTTACGTATAGCGGGTTGTGGACATTCAACAACCTCTTCGTGATATTCAAGCCCAATACCTGAAACGAACAATATTAAAGTTAATTTATTAATCACATTAATCAAATTAATCAAATTATTTGAAAGTAGATATTCATCCTAACTAATGTTATAAATGCGAAAGTAAGTTCAATTGTTTATTTTTTGTTAGTTTGTTACGCTTTCACGCTAAAACGGCTGAACGGATTTGGATGAAATTTGGCACATGGGTAAATCATAACCTGGGTTAGGACATACGATACTTTTATCCCGATATTCCCCCGGGATCGAGACTATGTGGATGAAACCGCGGGGTGCAGCTAGTAACGATATAGCTAGCGGCTTTAAAAAGTGAAACTTACATTCCGAAAGTCATCGCCAGCTTGATTCCTTAGCTTTTCAACTACTAGAGCTTCAGCATCGTCTGATGGATTGTCCGGAAGTTCGTGCCACACCTAGAACATTAAAATATTATGTTGTTAATTATCTTATTAGCTTTTCTCATACGCATACAATCACCCCTGGGGCCCTGGTTTCCTAAGCCCTATTCAATTTAATCACAACAGCTAACGTAAGATTACCTTACGTTAGCTGTTGATTAAATTGAATAGTTAACACGTTATTGTAGAATTTTTCTTCCCTGCCGAAATGCTAGGAAGAAAAGTTCGAGGTTTTTTGATAAATTAAATTCAATTTTGTTATATCCATAAAAATCATGGGACGCCAGAATCTTCTTAATACGAGAAGCACAGGACCAGTCGTTCGTCCAGCAGTGCACGCCTTTGGGCTGAATGATGACATCCATAACTAGCTTCTGCCCATGATTGCGTGAAACTTGTTCTAACATAAAATATATCCTATGACACTCGGCAATACTGTAACTTCTCATTAGTGTAATATTAAGTACAGATGATATTTTTAAACTTTAGTTTTTTTTTTTCTTGTTACTTACCTTAATCATAATATCCCGTAGTTCAGTCTCGACCATCCTGGTCATGCGTGCGTTCAGTTCATAGTGTCCACCCTGTAGGGGCGGCTCCACAGGTGCTGGCAGCGGAACTGATTTCTTTTCTTCTTCCTGTTTCTTTATTTCCGCTGTTTGAGGTGTAAGGTAAAAACACGTTTAATAAACACATACATAAACTCACGCCTTCTTCCCATGGAGGTAGGCAGAAACTACAGAATGCCACCTGCTACGATCCTTACATACTCCTTTTGCCTCGTTTAAGTTCATACATCTGGTCATACACGCACACCGGTTGCGGATACTACGCACCTGGCCTTTCAGAAGAATATCACCAATAAGGTCAGTATATGTCCTCCTTGGGCGTCCCCTCCCGGCGTTTCTAGTCACATCTGCCTTGTAAATACATTTTGTTAGTCGCCTTTCATTCATCCTCTGAACATGACCAAACCATCTCAGCATACCCTTTTTAATTTTTGTCACTACATCTTCTTTGAACTCACACCGTTGTATTATCACATGATTCCTCAGCCTATAATTTATAGTTAGATCACACATGCTTCGCAAGCAACGCATTTCCACAGCAATTATCCGACTTCCTACTTCCATACATAAGCGTGGGCACCAGCACACCATTGCAAACAGCCAGTCGATCCTTTTTGGACATCAACTGGTTGGTCACAATCGCATGTATAGCACCATTCACTTTATTTCCCTCATTTACTCTCCTTTTCACATCTTCATCAATCTTCCCAATCCCTTGTTAACAGACTCCCTAAGTATAGAAACTCACTTACTTGCTACACATTCAAAACACGTTTACCTCTAATTATGTCACGATAAGTCTAATTTTAATAAGTAATATCGGAATGTAGATAATGTGAACAAGCTTTAATAATTATACATACGTTTTCGAGAAGTCCCCGATGAACTTTCCTGTACTGCAGAACTATTGGTTGGCCCTTGAAAAAAAAAAAAAAAAACAATTTAATATAAAATAAGCAGATAGATACTCTAAAATTTTCGTTTTTTTGTGTTCGCCCCCGAACAGTGATGGATTATGTGAAAATAAACTTATTGGATAATCGAAACATGTCCTCATCCGCTTCGTTGGAAAGTCAGTCTAGCCACAAAGTCAGTCCGTCTATCCAGTTAGTCAGTCGATTGCATGTTACATACCTTTAGCAACTTTAGCCTCACTTGGGCCGACTTTCGATTCAAACTTGGGAGGATCTGCCCTCCGCTTAAATGATTGTTGAGGTCTCTGCTTCTTTGGACTCAGAGCATGCTTTTTCTCTGTAACAAGACGAAAAGGGATTACAGAAGAAAAAAAAAAACCTGCTAGTAAGTAATTATGTTTTTAGAGGAATTGTAACAACATGTGCAAACATTAACAAACACATTAGGCAATTTAGAGAATTAACGAAATTACTATGCGCAGAATACGAAAAGATCATTCTGGAAACATTCAAAGAATTTGGGCTGAATTAAAATAGCCTCCCTGAACTCCTTCCTGACTGAATAATAATTTTGAGGTATTTTCAGTCCGATACACGAGGTGAAGAAGCAAGATCTTACAAATGCAAAATCAATATTAAATACTGATAAAAAAAGACACTCGAAACCTGGATTTAGAAAAAAAAAAAAAACAAATAAATAGGTATCTACGCAAATAATAGTCTGGAAGGAAACTGCTGTAACACGTTGTAGGTATCTGCGAATATGATTAAAGTTAGGTAAAATGCTTCTCCTCGTTCAAGATCTATTATTCCGCAACCATTTCAAAATTCTGAGAGCTGGTCCGAATATGTGAAAGAAAGAGCGACAAATAAGACTTTACAATGATGAAGATATCGTGTACTTTGGATTTATGAACGTCCTGAGCGAATTTCTTTAGCAGCACCTATGCCCCAGCACCCTCGAAATCATTGGGGTACAAAATCTTCTTGAACATGTTGTTTCACTTAGACGTCTACTTATAAAAAGAAACAGAGCCAAATTTACACAACAGCAATGTTTCAGAAAAAAATGCTGGATAATTTCTGGGGAACTCCCAAGACTGGCAGAACAGCTTTACAAATTGCGTAAAAAAGGGGCGCACCCTAGGTAGCTCTGCTACCACCTTGCAAACTTGTTAATGTTTTGACCAAGGTAAAAGCTACGAGTATAGGCATAAATGAGATAATATAAGAGAACAAGGTTATACAATAATTAAGGTAATACGTACTTCTTTCTCCACATATCAAGGTGTTCCTAGGCCTCATTAAGTCCTAGGAGAATTTATAAGTCGCCACAGGCAAACAAGTCTGAAAAATTACTCACAAATCTAAGCTTATGTATTCCTTTTTTTTGTTGCTGGTTCTACACCCTGCCCTGCCAGTGTGGAAGATTACAGCCCACTCACTCTTACAAAGAGGACACTTGAGTCCCAGCGTTGGAAAAATTACAGACTGATTGTGTTAAAGGACATCTATGGCTTAAAGCCAGCCCCAAGATCTTTGCGAAGAGACCAGGATGACCAGTCGTCGAAAACTCTTTGGACTAAACTTACCTGATTTGCACCATTATTGGGCCCGACCTCCGTACATCAGTTTTGATTGATTCACAAGCTAGGAGTGAGGTGAATACATGCATGTATTCTCAGCAGACGTACACAGCTTCATATGACATCAATGTAATGTTAGTTATTGAAAAAGCAATTACGGGCAGTCGGAAAATCAAAATTTGATATTGTACTTCTGCATAACTTGTTGTTGGCTTCGGAATACAGCAAGTGAGACGGCATTTCTGTAGGCCATTCAAGTGCTGAAAATGTAAATGCAAAATGATATTTGGGCCTTACCGTAATATTTCCGTGCACAATCTTCGGAACCCTATAGCATTCTGAAATTTCGCACCCTCTGCAAGTTTTGGTTGATTTTCCAAGACGATTCAAAATTTAAGCCTTGTTGATGCCAAAACTCTATAAAAAGAATCAACAAATTATAATTAAAATAAAATATTGGTTAATCAATATCAAATAGCAAAAACTGGACGTTGATCTGAGAGATTCTCGACCATACCAGAAATTCAGATGGTGATAACTACATCAAATATGACACTTACCTCGAAAGACTTACCTTACCACGACTGCGAACAAACCCAAAAGGAGGGTAATGTTTTTTCAACTGATGCATTCCGAGAGTGAGTTAAAAATGCAGTTGCTAAAATTGGCAGGAATATCCGAGATCGTAAGCGAAAAGTTTATTTTTCAATGTTTGATTTCGTAGCGATATTACTTCGGAGCTTCACTAGCACCGTTACAGTTCCACCCAGATAATATCAGCATTCAAAAGCTCGTTATGACTTTTCAATATTTAAAAAAAAAAAAACATTAATTTCTAAGTAGTATATTATTTATTGAAACAGCAATATCTTCAAAGACACTTTACAGTGTCACAGATCCAGAGAGTCGGGTTCTTAATAAATTCAAACTAAATTACAGCATTATGTGTAAGTGCAAATAAAATAAAATATTACCTTCTGAAGAAGCTTAATCTAAGCAAATGATGTCATCGTCACTATCGGAGTCTAAATCCATGTTAGCGATGTCGTAACTATCCGTCATTTCTGCTTTATACTTTTCCATTAGCTCCTCTAATTTGGAATGAGAATACTCAGACTTAAAGTATGCCGTGTGGGACTTATTCATAAGATCCACGTAATCTAACTGATACTGCATCTTCGACAAAGTCTCCAATGAGTCTAAATCTACTTCTAATTCAAACTTAGACTTGTTTTTCCTATCAGGTGTGATGTGGAGAGGTTTCCAGATATTGAAATTGATCCCCTTTACACCTTGATTACTTTGCTTTAACCTCTCTGCCACGATCGCAGGATTCATCTGATACTCGTTAGGCACGACAACACTCATCCTAAAGAACCGAGTGTTCTCGTCTTCAGCGCCCAAAATAACGATAGCCTGACGGTTTACTTTACCTAAATGTTGCCCTAATAACCATTTTTTTGTCTCCGGATTTTGTGGGATTACCCCAAAACAGTTCGGAGGGAAAAACCCGTATTTCACAAAATCCGTTTTTGACGCTCCGTCCTGTTGATGATATCGGAAAATATGATATATGAGCACTTCTTTAATTTTACGCGCCTGAACAAGGGTGAGACTTTTGCAACCTTTGAGAGATATTTTAACAAGTGAGGGCTCGTAAGTGAGCGACGCCATGGGTGAGTTCTGTATGGCTTCCGAGATGACGGCTAAATCTGTAGTGGCGGTCTCCTTGAGCCCCGCGTCGAACGCGTCCTTATCGACGGCGACCGCTTTCAGAAACACGTTGACTTTCTGCAGTTCGTAGCTCAGCATCATCTTTTGTTTCTCGAGAGCGCGCGCGGACGACGGCGGCATGTCGACGTAGAGTCTGGTTCCTTTCTGCATGACGATCTTTTTGACGAACTTCCAGTTGGCGATGTTGATGCCTTCGAGGCGCTTGTTCTGCAGTTTGAGTTTATCGAGCGGCTCGATGTTGCGGGAGCGCGAGTGGCCGGGCAGCCACACGGCCGCGCGCTCGTACCAAAGCTCCTCCTTCGTATACACGATGACGTGGAACTCTGTGAACCCGCTAAAGTCTAAGTTGACGAGCCAGTCCCTGGTACTGTCGTCTGTGGTGATCAGCTCGTACCGATGCGTGTTCTGCAAACCTTTGAGGGTGAAGTCGGGCGCCCAGCCCTGAGCGATTTCGGTCTCTCGTAACATTTGAGAGATGAGGAAGTCTTTCAAAGAGTCGGCCTGCCTAGCTGTAATCTGTTCGAAATCGTCTTTGCACAAGTATAGTTTGTAGCCCTCGTCCTGTGGTTGCTGGTAGGGCTCGGGTATGAACACTGGATTCTGCGGTAGAGTTTCGTATGGGTGAATGAATGGTGCCGGAACCATCATAGGGACCATACCGGGGTTCAAAGGCGGCGGGACGGCCGGCGGGACGCCGAGGACCGGCAACGTGACCACTTCTGGTGGAACTATATTCATGCTCCATCCTGTAAAGTTTAAAAATTGATAACTTTGGAGGCAGCGATTTCACCACTTTAAAAATTCAAAACATCGAATAAAGAAGGTAAAGCAAAAACTGAGTAGACAAACTTACTAGAATCACTTAATTTTGGGCGCGGAGTGTATTCTGAAAAGATGGAAGAGTTATGTGAAGTCTAAGTGTATGATTAGAGTATAATTTGACGAAGACGAGATTAAATTCCTACCTGTCTTCATGTGGGGGCTCTGAGTACGAACGATCTTGGCAGGAACCTCCGACACTTCTGTGGAAATATTAGTCATGTTAAATATTACCTACACGAAAAATTCAATTTTGTGTTTTATATATATATAATACAATATAGATGATTCTTTTACATTGTATTACCTTTTTTTCATTATCATTATCATATAAGTTCCTAATTTTATTAACCTACTAGCTTTAAGAATTATTTTTACATCTTACATAGCGGAATGCAAATAATGAATATCAATTTAACCTGCTGAGTATGTATAGCAAAAAACCGCATTCAATTCGGTACACTCGTTTAAGAGCTAAGGTGCCACAGACAGACACACACACAAATAGTGGTCAAACTTATAAACACCCCTCTTTTTGCGTCCGGGGTTAAAAATTAGGAACGACAAGTCAAACCACTTTTCTGAAACCGGGAAAAACCTCACGTACTTGATAATAATGAAAAATGCCTACAAAAAATATTGTTACGAGAAGAATCTTGAAAGTTATAAAACATACCTGGAGCCTGCCGCTTGATAATTCTGAACTGACTGGGGAGCGAAGACATGACTTCCTGCAATATCTTCTCCTCTTCTTTAAGATTATACTTCGCCTGGTACTTGATAATTATCTCGATGAACGATACGTCGTTATCGCCAAACATATCAAATACTATTCTTGCAATTGCAAGTTTTAATTCTTCAAGAACTCGATTTCTCTGCTCCCCTTTGAGTTGTCTGTAGTTTTCGTGTCGATCGAGAATTTTGTTGCATATTTCCTCGATGGCTTTGTCGCGTTTGATTCTGACGGAAGGGCTGACGGTGAAGCGTTTGGGTCTTTCGTCGATGCGGTCTCGTTCATTTGCGTAGTCGTCACGGCGGTAGTCGCCGCGGTGCGTTCCATCATCCCGCGGTCTATCGTCCCGCTGTCTGTCATCCCGCGGCCTATCATCACGTTCCCTGGCACGTAATTCTTCCTCACGGAATCTGTGTCGCTCTTCGTAACGCTGCGGTCTTTCTTCGCGTTCTCTCTCACTGTGACTCCTACTGCCTTCCTCCTCCAAATAATCAATCCTCTTCGACCCCAATCGGCGCAATTCTTCAGCCTTCTTTTTGAACTGTAAAGCTCTCTTGTAGATGTCTTCGAAATCTTTATCGACGTTAGCTGGTTCTTCTTTTCTGCTATCGTGGCGGGGGGACGGTTCCCTTCTGCGATGATATTCGTCTAGATGAGGGCGTTCTTCATGCTCTCGCGGTCGGCGAGCGGAATCGTATTCTTCTCTTTGCGGATGTGGCTTACGTTCAACTGAAGTTTCTCGACCACGGTAGTTACCTCGGCGTTCAGCTTCATAATCTTCGCGGGGAGAGAACTTGGGAACTTCCCTTTGAACAAATCTCTCGCTATGAAGGGGGTGAGGTACTGGTTCCCTCACCGGCATCTCTTTAACAGGTCGGATTTTATCCTCGATGAACGGCCTTCGTTCAGTGTTATCAGGACGTCTGCCGCGCGGGTCTTCAATTTTCTCGAAGGGCTCTCGAGGCTCCCATACAGGCACATGTTTGGTTTTGTCGGCTTGATCTCTTTCGGTTAAGTTCGGGCGGTTGGTTCGGGGATAATCGGTATCTCGTACAGTTTGTCCGGGCCAAGATGGCGGTGGCGGGGCGTCGCTTATCTCGGGGCTGCGACGTTTCTCTAGCGCCCAGGAACGGCGCGGGGAGTGCGACGAGCGGGGGGAGGGAGAGTGCCTCTTGTAGCGGTCTCTTAGGGGAGACCTGTCGCGTCGGATCGGCGAACGAGACTTCCTTTGCAGCGTCAGGGTGCGTTTTGCTTCGCCTGCAGCGTCGGGCAAGCGACCTCTCATCTGCATTCTTACCATATCGCGTCTATCGTCGTCCTGTTTTTTTATAGGACCGGCGGCTTCATCCCTCTCTCTCTGCCAGGGCGAGATCCTGGGCTCGGCTTGCCTCATCCCCTGCATGGGATACTGAACATTCTCGCGGTTATCGGGCCGGTAACCACCTGAGTACATAGCTTGGTTTGATGCCTGGAAATTGAAATTTAGTTTGCAAACACGTAGTTGAATTATAAATACTTAACTAAAAATAAATAGATATCAAAACGGGACCTCGAAGTGATAAAATTCTTCCTCACTTATTTGTCCCGAGTGAAAACCGCGGAATTCCAACTTTTATAAATCATTGAGAAATACCACTAAACCATTAAAATATTCCCGTTTGTTTTGTTTAAACCTCTAGGTTTCCAACATTTAACATTATATAAATAAAAGTTATATAAATCCTTTCGATAATAACAGCTAGGTTTATCAATATCGGTTTGCTTAATATGTTGTGGAAAATAAGAAATAACCTTTTTCGTAAACATTTTAAACATTGTATTTTTGGTGAAAAAGTGTTCCGCATTCTATTATTAGGGCTGAAATTGACGAAAAGTTTATAAATTAAATTGTTACTGCGTCTTTGAACACTTCATCATCGGCCTTTTTTTCTTATCTCAAATATATTGATCTCTTTGACTTAATTTATTGTAAAAGACTTGTTCTTTTCTTTGAAAAACCAGATTCTTTATTCATGTTTTGCATTCTTATAGAGAACATCGATTAATGCACTTCACGTTCGGTTCAGCTTGATGACGTTTTATTGATGAGCCAATTGATCTTCATGTTATTATCTTGTTGCTTCGTCGAACGTTTTATTGATGAGCCAATTGATCTTCATGTTATTATCTTGTTGCTTCGTCGAACATTTTATTGATGAGCCAATTGATCTTCATGTTATTAACTTGTTGCTTCGTCGAACGTTTTATTGATGAGCCAATTGATCTTCATGTTATTATCTTGTTGCTTCGTCAGAGTTCTAACTCATTTTAAAAAACACCCTATTAACTTATCAGTTAGCAACTGGATTTTTTGTAACTAATTGAATGCAATAAATAATTTCGGTTGTAAAATCTCCTCTCATGTCAAGCCTTTTACATAAAATTTATTCTGGAACTTCTTAAGAAATTGAAGCTTCACGCAAACTTGCAATATTTAACTCTGCTCTACCTTATTTTTTCAGCGGTATTCTGTCTGTGTACCTTCTCCTCAAAAGGGGATGTTATGAAAATGGTCTCAGTCGTGTATAATTAAGAAAATTGTTCTATGAATTATTTTGCAGCCTTCTTATTGGTCACGGTTGGCCATTACTGTTTGTTGCTTCTACCAACTTAGGAAAGTTCCATTTCGTAATTTAAAGACGCTCTGAGAATAGCTCGCAGTTAATTACTGGAAAAGGCTTCCGATCAATTGTAGCTATTAGTTGATGGTTTTCGTATTCAGGACTTGCGGCGTAAGTGACGAGAAGTTGCAGCAAACCTATGCGGCGATCCTTCTTTCTAGATTTACAATATTTTGCTACATTACATTTCTATCATCTGATATCTTTATCATAGAATAGTATTTAATTTTTTATTTCTTAAACGTAACTGGCGAAATGTGCGTGTAAGTACACATTTGCCAAACTCTTCATGGAATACAGGCGTGAAATTATGATGTTCTGTTAACTTAATCTCAATTTTTTTACAATTATGACGCCATATCAATATCTCCACTTCAGTTTAAAATTTTCTCCCAAACAGCATCCGAAACGCGTCTCTTCAGCTTTAAAATTGTTTGCGATGGTGACGATTTTCCACATCATTTGTTGATAACAATTTTATTTTACCCAACAGTGTCAGAAGTTTTTTCAGAGTATACTTTTACTTTAATCGTGTTTTATATTTTTGAAATAAATGATTAATGTATTCAAGGAGAATCATCATCATTTATCCTAACTTATTTAGCGTCAGCTCAGCATGTCTTCTTTGGATTAATAAAGTCATTAAGTAGAAGTCCAGCAGTTTAATGATCTTTTTGCTTATCTTCATAATGTTGAAATCTTTAGTGGGTGTCATCTGTTGCCAAGATTATTTGATATTCCCATAGTTTCTACAAAATACTGCGGACGCTGTTTTTTTTTTAATATTTTGATTTAATTTTAGTAAACTGCAACTCCTGGGATACAGGCCGCTTCTCTGTGATAGGGAGTGCCACGCGGGCCCAGTGCGGGTTGGTAGATGGCACATGTCTTCGAATTTTTGGTTCTAGGACATGTCGGTTTCCTCAAGATGATGAAATAATTTACACAAAGTAAAAAACCTGTCAGGGTTGGAACCTCGACCTCAACTCAACTTGTAAGTCGCGGCCGCTACCACTGCTGGGCCACCACTGCTCATTAGTCATTTGTTGCAAATATTTTTATTGCTCATCGTGCTCATGGGTAACAATAATATCATTTTTCTTCGCATTTTCTTTTCCTTTGTTTAAAGTCCTGTTTCTTTGAATAACTTTTGTCAGTTGATTTCTATTCTTAACTAGGGCGGACTTCTTTGTTACAAAAACACGAGTCTCTATAGTTTGAACTGCTTAGCGTCTTGTCTCAATTTTCAATGTAGCTTTAGTAATCCGTTAAAGTAATCTGTCTTCCTCATCGCCGACCTAGGGAAAACCGCGGGAGTTCGATTAATGCGGGAAGTACGTGACCGGGCGTTGTGGCAATGGTTGGCGGAGCCCTATGACCGTCAGTGTGGCTGAATGATGAAAGTCCTCTGTTACCTTTATGTCCCCCTTGTGGACAAAGTTTCTTTACAATTTCTTATATTTTTCCAGTCTCATGTCATGCTTTGTAACACTCAGCATTCAACCAACCGCCCCTTGTAAAGACATTTCGTTCCATATGACTCACGCGGCTTGCATATGCGGATTATAACATTCTAATTCTGCATTATTTGACAGCATGTCACCTATCCACAGGGTTGTTCATAATTTCATGTAAATTGTGACTTTCATACACGTTTGTTTTGATTACTCCCGTATTTCTTATTTCATTATTTTTATGTCTCTTTTACATGTATCCTTTCAGTGCACCTAAATAAAAAAAATAACCACATCGAAAACAGTAAGACAAAATTTATACGCGTTTAACAAGTAGAATAACTTTTCTGTATCAATTAAATTTTATCACTTGCACAACAATATGATGAAAAACTTAACATTTTGTACTGCAAATATAAGTGTAAATTATAACGGAAGATCTCCTGCACATTATAGGACATTTCAAATCAGGTAACTATTGGAGACGTAAACGTTATGCAAAAGGGTCTCAGCCCGAGATTAATAAGCGTTACTTAGTACGAACCACAAAACGTACCTGTGGATGCCACTTTGTGGTGCCACTTACAAATTGAGTGCTTTGATTTGATTATTTGAATACTTCAACCAGAAATTGTATGATTTTAAAGCACCTTAAAGATGTTTTTCATTTGACTATTGTGGTAAATTTCATATCCAAAATTTTCGCCAAAATTTTTTTCAATTACAATTTAATAATTTATTCAATCAATAATTGTTGGACAAAAAGGTGAGATATAAAGTTGAATCCTTCTAAATGCCGATGATTGTGTTACTAATTCCTTTTAGTGAGTGATTGCGTAAGAATTTAATCTGATAAAGTATATGATGAAAATGTAAACACAGCCCGTGTTTACATTTTCATCATATACTTTCGGAACAGACTATAGATTTTCCGTCTCCATCTTGTGTTTGTAGTTTGACAGTTGTGCAACAGTGACAGGAATAACGTTTAGCCAGAGCACGTGCTAAGTTTCATTTATTAATCTCGGCCCGAAATAGCTATACCTTACTAATTTAATGTGCTATCATGTGCAGGAGGTATACCGTATAAGGCGGTACTTACATGGGCGGTCGGTTCGTACGCGGGCCGTATTTGCTTCAGTTTGTCTTGTCCGTACTTGTCCAGTTTTTCGGGGTGAAGGCGATCCGGTGAGTACCTACTTGAAAATATAGTATTTGCTGGTATATTTTTTTTGCTTTACGTTAAGAGGGCTTGTCCAAAAAGTAGTTGTCAAATATTTACCTGTTTTGATTTTGCAATAACACTGTATTGAAATATAAAATGTGGCTAACTAATGAACTAAAATATTGATTATGAAATGCAATCAATAATATCGTAACAACGAATATTTAGTTTTAGATGTAAAAAGAGTATTTGGAAACTTTCCAAATGCCTTTTTTACACCTAAAACGGTTACAAAATTAAATGCAGTGTTATAATTGCAATTCATGATTAATATTCTAGTTCGCTAGTTAGCCGCATTTCATATTTCCATACAGTAATATTGCCAAATTAATCAAAACAGCGAAATATTTGACATCTATTTGCGACATTGCCCACTTTCAGAATAAACGCCAAATATTCAAAACGCAAATATTCTGAAAATAATACTCCTGCTTACACTCTGTAAGCAGGAGTATTATTTTCAGAATATTTAAAACAAAGTTGTAGATCCCATCCCCAGTAGTCGGCTTGTGACTTCTTAACCAGCACGTTAGTCACAGTACATATAGTACTATAGATAGTGTAGTTTAGTTGTGTGTAGTAGTATATTATTACTTTACATTTTGCCTCAGTGGCTATTGGCGCTACGTTTTGTGGATGAAAGTAGAGGCCACGAACTTTTAAGTTTAAAAAAAAAAATAAAAAATAAGTTAAGGATTATCTGAGCAACTGGAGGTACATATCAGCGCCGTATTCCACCAGGCCACGATCGTAATAGACGGAGAAAGACCGTTGACAATTTGAAACGGAGTCATGATTCTCAGCAGTGAGACAGCGATTGAAAAGTGAGAGATAGCGATTGTCAATCATTTTACTTTCTTCACTTGCGTTAAGTATTCTGGCCAACTCAACATAATTTAGAAATAACATGGACACAGACTGTTTTAGTTTTATTTTATCTGCAAAAGGTCAATCAACTTCATAAAACATTATTTTTTATCAATCCAAAACTAACTATTTACAGCTTTGGGTAAGCGATTCGGGAATCATCGTGTATACGATACGAACTAATATAGAGCTGTTACTAACATGTAAGTACAGTTCAACTATTTTCTTAATGTCCCTCGACAAACTTCGTGTTTCGTCAGTCGTCGGATTTCTATCAGTTGTTCTTTGCACTTGGTGCAGACCGGACGCTCTTAATCGACTTGGAAGTATATAGTGTTGTTAATACTCTTTTAACTTAATGTAATACACTCAGCGTCACAAAAATCGCACCTCTCCGAAAATAAGTTTCAAGCAAGTCCCGCAATCAACGTATACATTAAACCCTATTAATATTGGTATCAATTGAAAGTATGTTTAACGACCTTTAAATTAACAACAGTTAGAATTCCTAAACACAACAGATCTCATTAGCGCGTAACGTTAAAGAAAATGTTGTCAAAATACGCATTACAACGGCCACTAATTGCACCTCCCTACAAGGGTATAAAACGGGCGACCCGGGTCAAATGTGAGTCAGGTCTTCGCCGAGCACCTGGAGCGTCAGTTCCGCCCTAACCCGACCGCCGACATCGAGCATGTCGCAGCAGTCGAGAAACACCTAGGAGACTACTTCGCATCGCCGATAGCTCCCGAGGAGGACCCTGTATTCTTCTCGCCGGGCGCAGTTAGACGCGCCATCCTAAGGACGAAGCCCAGGAAGGCCCCCGGTGCTGACGGTATCACCAACGCAGCGCTGCGCCACTTGCCGTTCCGTACGGTAGCGGCACTGGCGCGCCTGTACACGGCGATACTGCGCACGGGGGTCTTTCCCACCCCGTGGAAGGAGGGGCGCGTCATAATGCTGCCCAAGGCGGGGAAGAATACAGCGAAGCCGGAGAGCTATCGGCCTATAACGCTGCTGCCGACAGTCTCCAAGGTGTTTGAAGCACTCCTGCTGCGACACCTCCAACCTCACATCGCGCCGCGCCCAGAGCAATTCGGGTTCAGGGCGGAGCATAGCACGACGCTTCAGTTGTCAAGGGTACTGCACCTACTGACTTCTGCGCTAGAGAAGAAGGAGTACTCGGTGGCAGTATTCCTTGACATGGAGAAGGCCTTCGACCGTGTATGGCACGAGGGCCTCATACACAAGTTGGCCACGTCCGACGCGCCCCGTCGCGTTGTAAAGGTGGTCTCCTCTTTTCTGTCCCACAGGACCTTCAAGGTGGTGGTCGAAGGGGCGCTATCCAGCGCCCGCCCGGTGATGGCTGGCGTGCCTCAGGGCAGCTGCATCTCGCCGGCGTGTTACTCACGTTACACCGACGACATCCCCACCACTCCCGAGGCGACGCTCGCGCTGTATGCCGACGACGCCGCGTACATTACTACCTCGCTAAATGCGAAGTACGCGGCGGTCAAAATGCAGCGCGCCCTCGACCTGCTCCCCGAGTGGCTGTCAAAATGGCGGCTCTCGGTTAACGTGGGTAAGACGCAGGCGCTGCTCACTGGGTATGCGCCCCTCCCACCACCCTTGAAGCTACAAGGAGCCGCCGTCGATTGGTCGCCCCAGGTCAAGTACTTGGGTGTGACCATCGACCGCCGCCTCACGATGGGGCCACACGTCCGCAAGGTCGCCGCGCAGGGCGGGGTCGCCCGTCACCTGCTCAGACCAGTGCTCCAATCCCGAATCCCGGCGCGCGTCAAGCTGAGCGTGTACAAGATGTACATACGCCCAGTCTTGACGTACGCCGCGCCCGCTTGGTTCGCCCTCACGAGCGAGTCGAGCAAGAAGCAGCTCCGCACGCAACAAAACCATGCGTTGCGGACCATCGTAGCCGCTCCTCGTTTCGTGAGGAACGATGTCCTACATCGGGATCTCGGGATCGAGAGCCTGGATGAGTTTGTGAGGCGACTCGCGACGGTGATGTTCGCGCGTGCCGACGCCTCTGCCTGGCCCCATGTCAGGCAGATAGCGCCATTTCACGCGCGCCCACCTGACGCGAGACCCCTGCCCCGCGACCTGGTAGCGGACGACTGACCCCATCCACCGGATTGACGCCTCGAGTGAGCCGCACCCAGGTAACACGCAGCTCACTCGAAATAATAAGACTCTACAGATGTACACATACATCTGTTGCGCGGCGTGTTCTAGGTTAATATAGGCACGTCGCGTAACTAAACACAGACAGCCACAACTACACATGCATCTATACACAACACGTGCGACCGCGACGCTACGCGTCGCGACGCACGTAGACGCCGAGCGGTGTTACACTACAACACAAACCGCTCGTACATACATGACTGTTTATCCCTCAATCCGTAAACGGCTAGATCTGTAAGCGGGGCGAGGGAAAACTACATATCTACCTGTAGGTGCGTCGAGCCGGCACCACTGTCGCTGGTCGTCTTCATCGGGCCTCCTCCAGGTAACTGGAGGTCTCACCTGATGGGGACTGACCGCCGTGGTGTCGTGAAGAAAACGACGCTATATGGTATAGCGTCGTGGCGCGCCTACAGAAATATTCATAGCAACCATTACACAGACGCAGCTTTGCTGCGTCAAATACCTAGGCCGCATTAGGCCGCCCCATAGAGAGGACCCGCAGTGGCGGGCCGCCGTATGGCCTCCGCGGGCGAGGGGCGACGCTCCGACCCCGCTCGCCACGCCCCCTTGCGGGGGCGTCGCGACGACCAATTGATGTGAGTCATTCGCTATCCGACCTTTGAAGTGAACACACGTGAACAGCTGCAGCAAGAAAAATACCCCAGAGATGGATACCACTGCAGATGAAGCCGCTCAAGTCATTGCACTACTGCAATCAGGGATGCGGCAATGTGATGTTGCTCGGCAACTGAACTTGAGTCGTTTTTCCGTTCGACGAGTGTTCCAACGCTTCCAAGAGACTGGTGGCTATATCCGAAGACGTGGATCTGGAAGACAACGGTGCACATCCGAAAGAGACGATCGCTTCATTGTTTCAACGTCTTTACGTAATCGGTTCTCCAATGCTGTTGAGCTGCAACAACAACTGCGATCAGCTCGCAGAACTTCTGTCAGCGTCTCCACGATTAGAAGAAGAATGAAGGAGAAGAAAATTGCAGCTCACAGGGCTGCTACAGGGCCAAAATTGACTGCACAGCATAGGAGAGACCGGTTGCAATTTGCCCGTGACCATGTGGATTGGACAATAGACCAATGGAGGGCTGTACTCTTCTCGGATGAGACGAGGGTGTGTCTTTTCTGCAACGACAGGCGTAGAAGAGTGTACAGGAGGCAAGGGGAACGATTCGCACAAGCCTGTATTCAAGAGACAGTGGAATACGGGGGTGGCTCGTGCATGTTCTGGGGCGGCATGTCAATCGAAGGCAAAACGAACCTTGTGTGTGTTTCTCGGACTGGAAGTGCTCGCGGGCAAGGGTCGCTGACTGCTCCTCGGTACATAACAGAGATCTTAGAGGAGCAGGTTGTCCCTTATGCGGGTTTTGTTGGCAGTGGGTTCACGTTAATGCACGAGAACGCCTGCTGTCACACCGCATTAATTGTAAGAGACTACCTGCAAGAAGTTGGGATCCCTGTTATGCGCTGGCCGGCGCGAAGTCCAGACCTGAACCCTATCGAGCACCTTTGTGATGAACTGAAACGGCGAGTACGGGCACGTGATCCTACCCCTACCACTCTCCAAGACCTCCAAGATGCCGTCGTTGCAGAATGGGACAACATTCCTCAAGAGACTGTTGTCACATTAATTAGGTCCATGAGAGAACGCATGGAAGCTGTCATCAGAGCTAGGGGGGGGGGGGTAACACTAGGTTTTAAGTTGATTTTATGGACTTTTTTAAAATTTTCACTGATAAAATAAAATTTAAGTTTTTAATCATTTGCATTAGCGTGTTTTTTTTATTCCCTGGCAAACAAAAAACCAAATTTATTGATTTATTCTGAAATTTAAATAAATTGCCTTTCCAATGATACCTTATAGTCATATGTGTACCATTGATTAATGGGGTTAAAATGACTTTGAAGGGAATTCCTAAAAAGGGGTGCGATTTTTGTGACGCCGAGAGTATATTTAAAAATGGGAGGAAAGCTGCTATACCCTAAGTCATCAATTCAGATAAATTATGTAAACAAAGGTGATAACAGATCAAAAAAATATCGTCTTAGTGGTAATTCACATAAAATAGCGGAAAACAAGGTTAGACTTGCTTTTAAGTACTGATTTTAGAAATAATAATTTAAAAAATATCATACCGTGTTAATTTTAATAATTTTTCGGTGTTAAACAAAGTTATTAATAAAAGAAAATATCGTGGTACAAAATATTTTATGTAACTGGTAACACTACAGGCATTCCCAACATTTTAAAATTTCGTTTGACATAATTACAAAGTCGCGTCTTTTCAATACATTCGTTTTCTTTTCCCCGATACCCTAGTAGCATTTTATGTTGGCATCCATTGGCCAACAGTGGGGAATCCGTTGGGATATAGTTAGTTAGATTGTCTATATAAAACTAACATTGGCCCAATGCAGTAAAATATTATCATTACGTCCAATCATTTACCAACGTTGGGCCAATGCTACTATTGCCTACCGATAGTTAAAAACTGTTGGCATTTCTGCAGTGTATTTATCGTAGGCCCTATTAGATATCAACTAACATTGGCCCAATGCAGTAAAATATTATCATTACGTCCAACCATTTACCAACGTTGGGCTAATACTACTACTGCTTACAGTTAGTTAAAAACTGTTGGCATTTCTGCGGTGTATTTATCGTAGGCCCTGTTAAATATCAACTAACATGGGCCCAATGCAGTAAAATATTATCATTACGTCCAACCATTTACCAACGTTGGGCTAATACTACTACTGCTTACAGTTAGTTAAAAACTGTTGGCATTTCTGCGGTGTATTTATCGTAGGCCCTGTTAAATATCAACTAACATGGGCCCAATGCAGTAAAATATTATCATTACGTCCAACCATTTACCAACGTTGGGCTAATACTACTACTGCTTACAGTTAGTTAAAAACTGTTGGCATTTCTGCGGTGTATTTATCGTAGGCCCTATTAGATATCAACTAACATTGGCCCAATGCAGTAAAATATTATCATTACGTCCAACCATTTACCAACGTTGGGCTAATACTACTACTGCTTACAGTTAGTTAAAAACTGTTGGCATTTCTGCGGTGTATTTATCGTAGGCCCTATTAAATATCAACTAACATGGGCCCAATGCAATAAAATACCATCATTACGCCCAAGCAATTACCAACGTTGGGCCAATGTAACTGTTTAGCCAATTTAGATCGTTATTCAATTATTATGAAAACCGACCGGTTCTTTAAAATTAGACTTATTTATCTAGTACCACATTTCTTTAATTACTTATTTAAAATTAATCCGTCACCGGTTGTGTGACACGATGACGCCTTATTGTAAAAACTCGTCAACAAGCTAACGTGTCGTCTTTGTGTGCGCAATGAATTCAAGAAGAAAACGGTGAGTAATCTTCTAAGAATTTTTATACAGAAATAAGTGTAGATCTAGTATTAAGTGTTAGTTTATCGAAAAGTGATAAACATTTCAGTGAAAAGTAACGAAAGTTTTGTCATGCACTAAGTAGGTACCTACTTATGTCATGTCTAGTTTTTTTATGATAAATATTGTTATACCTAAACTGTTTGAAATACATATAAATATCTAGCTTATTAATCAATGAACATAATTTGGCTAATAGCTACTGATATTATTGCATAATGTTATCGTAATCGTATTTCCAAGAGTAAAATTCACCCATTCCCCCGCACTATGACACAGCGCTCATAGCATATTGTAGTACCTACGTAGCCACAGAGCATGTAACTTTAATAGTAGTAGCATATTTCAGTATGTTACAAAGTACTCTGTAGTAGTATAGTAGACGGGAATTGGGAATACCCACAGATATAGGATATAGATATGACTGTGGGAATAGGTACCTGTAAAAATACGTTTTTTACTGATATTTTCATATTTTTGTTTATGTATTATGATATTTTTGTGATTTTTAATTATTTGAATTGGATTTTTATTATTTCATGTAGTTTTCTTAGCTGACATTGTCTAAGAAAAATAATTTATGTCGATATACTTAATTGTTTTTATTTTTTACCCACTTACTTTACTAAGACGAGGCATTGTGAATGAATCTTTTTGCGGTGTGGATGTGGAATATCAACATGAGTGAATGCGTTTGAATAAAATTGAATGTGATGATGGATGTTGACTATGAACAGGATCCGGTCCGAGACCCTCGCATGAGGACAGCGTTTCGACGGTATGGGACGCCTACCTACGGCCTACATTTTATTAAATCTGGGGTTGTAACAGGTTATAACCGACATCTGTTATCACTGTTACTGCTACATAAGAATAACAGATCCAAATATCTGTTAAGGTGACTGGGGGTAAGATAAAAAACCTGTCCTGAATCCTGAATCCCTCTGTTTCACAACAGTTTCAAATCAACACTGTTTATCTAATCAAAAATCCATTCCGACTTACCCCTACTCACCTTAATAAATAACAGCCTGTTATTTTTGTGCGGACGATAAATATGTATTTAAATCTCAATTGAATATTCTCTTAATTTCTTTTCGATTAAAGTCGAAAATCGTATTTGAAGTTTTGACTAGGAATGACTAGGCAGGAACAGGTAACACGAACTAAATGAATAGTTACTTTTTCGTAAATGTTTGTTCTTGTAATCACTGTATTTCAAACTCTGTGTTTTTGGATAAATAAAGAGATTTTGTATTTTATTTTATTAGTAAGAGTAAGAACTAAACATATTTCGAAGTAAATAATAGTTGTTTCTCTTTTTAGCAAGGGTCATTCGTTAATGAGGAAGAGAGAGACATTGATAACCTTGCCGTATTCCTTCCTTTGTGTGAGTGTGTACGTAAGTAACAGCCGTGGTAACAGTCTGTGTGGAGATTATTACAATGAAATAACAGTAACAGCCGCGGTAACAGTCTTATAGGGTCTGTTATTTTAAGTAACAGATAATTTATATTGTTAGGAACAATATTATTAATTGTTACTTTTAAATATCTGTTACGTTAAATACGCCTCACCCCTATACGGTTTCGCGCGCGTGCCGCACACCGCGCACTGCCAGGCGCGGCCATTTTGTTGTGAAATTGCTAATTTCTAGGTGCTTGTATGCATGACTCGTGAATTTTTCTATTCTATTTTTCAAAAATTGAAAGAAGTGAAGTGATTAAGAAGTATAATGTTTAAGGTGGTAGAATTTCAGGATTCCAGTGTAGGCATCATCCGCAAAGAATGGATGACTCCACGAAAGAGACAATGTCTCTGGCCGCCACACAAAATAATTTCCAAATTTAATAAGTGCCTAATGACCCAAGCAGTGCCAGACGAAAATTGGCCTGTGTATTCAATTCAACGTACTTTTTACGAAACGGGTGAGTTAAAACTTAATAACCTGTACGTACGGTCCCACTGTCACTCGGAGGGTCGGTTTCCTCGCGCAACCGTCTAGCTCCTGCGACGCCTCCGGGCGTCAGCGCGCGACGCCTGGAGGCGCCACCGTTAAAATATTATTTTGCTAACGGCATTCACAACTACCACGAGGTGCCATACCGAGAAGCCCCGCTGGCATACATGAATGCCACTCGCTTCACTCGGCTTAACCGCCTAAATAGCCTAAAATCACTTTTCTTTTAGGTAGAAGTGTAACATATTGTTTATACTTAGGTGCTTACCTATAGTTGTGAATCATACATACTTAATTTACTTATAACATTTCGGTCGGTCGGTGGGTCGTCCAGCACTTGTGCGAGCCACGAAAAATTGTGGTGGTTTTATCACCACTTTAGGTTGGGTAGGTATGATTTATGTTATCTTGTTTCAACAATATCAAGTAAAGTCGATCCATTGTTTTAAGCCTCGCGTATCGGCGCCTTTGATGTCTATAGTGGCGTCCTTGGACAACCTAGGCAGCTTTTAAATTTATGTTTGTGCTGTTGTGGTCGGTGAGAAGAGAACTACAGATGGCTTTTCAGTACCTAGCCAAAGTTTCAACTACCTACTGATTCATACTCAATAAGTATCAAAATGATGAGTAATTAAGCGGGTTCCTATAAGCCCTGGTATCTATACACCTTTAATAAAATATTATTTTACAGATGACATATCTAAAGCTAGAAAAAAATGTAAAAAGGCTGAAAGTGAATCGGAATTGGCTTCGACTGATATAGAAGTAGAAACAGAAAAATGGACAAGGAAGAGAAAAGTTCGTCCTCTTCTAATTGACAGTGATGACCATGATGAAAGTGATGATGAATGTCAAATCAAATATCCAATTCCACCAAAAATAATTTTACCACCAGTACGAACAACTAGTTCATCACCAACACTTTTACAAGATTTTATTGTTGGTAAGTAAAAATGTTTCTTGATATGTTATTATCACCACTTAAGATACAATACGAGGACAATACAATATACTTTATTGAACACTAAAAACAGAATGTACAATTAAAATGTGTACACACGGCTACACATCAAGCTATACATTTCCAGTTTACGGTGACCTCGCATTGTAGGGAAATCCTATACAATACGAGAGCAGCTTATACTGGAAATGTATAGCTTGATGTGTAGCCGTGTGTACATACAGGTGTAATAAAATTGGTATACAATGGTGGCCTTATTGCTATCAGTGATTTCTTCCAGACAACTTTAGGGTGATGTAAATAAGATGTGGCTGGCTAGTTTTTTACACTTTTATGTACAAGTGTCCAGTGAGATTGTTTATAGTTATCATAATAATAATAGTGCCCACTTTGCAGATTCTCCAATATCTTCGCATAACCCAACTCCAACTAATGCGGAAACCACACCAACGACATTGTTGTCACAACTTACACAAAAACCAATCTTGGAAAAAATTAATTCTTCTTTGGGTAAATATTTACAAAGTACTTTTTTACATCTTTACAATGGAGTTATAAAGTTTCTTGAACCATAACTCAAAATGGAAACATTATTGTTTAAATGGTCTGGTGAAACTTAAAACAATGAGATGATTATGGATGGATAATTATTTATTAAGTATACTTAATTTGATAGATTTTATTTATAATGGTTTTGGAATGTACTATAATATTATAAGAAATTTACTACTTTATTATTATTTTAGATGTCATTGCCGAATGTCTTGGACACATGAAAAGTGAAATTGAGGAACTGAAGCAAACTCAAAATGATATTTTATTGAGAATATCATCCCCTTCAACTGCACTAGCCACTTTACCAGTAGAGATAGACATGCCATTGAAATCACTTGACGATCTTGGAAATCTTAGAAATTGGCTTGAAGAAGAAGAACACAAAGAACAATTGGTAAGTCTATTAATATTCTACTAGAAATATACAAGCTTTACATGCAAGAAAGGCCACTGTACACTATGTAGTTATACTATTACTATTATGTAAAATATAATAAGAAATATAATAATATAGTATACATCATTGTTTTGGTTTTATTTATAATTGCATATTGACTTTATGAGTTATGTACTTTTTGTTGCAGATAAATAAGATGTTGAAAACTTTGGAAAGCTGGACAACTTTTCCGCTTTTCCTTTTGAAAATTTTATGACTAAAATTAAACAAATGGTTCGGTCGCACAACCACCCATTAGAACAAGTAGCCAAAAGAATGGGTGAATTGAAATGTATCAGTGAAAAGTCTCAAATATCAACTATAGTCAAAAAGAAGAATGTAATACAAAAGATAATTTTAGATAATAATTGCAATGTAAGTATTAATTCGTGCTTCTATACCAAGGATGGTGATATTGTTAGGATAAAAACCATTGAAAAGGTTTCCGATAGTACCTTATTTAAATTGGGTTGTGATTGTTTTGTTGATAAGACTGACTATTATAAAGTACCTATTGAAAGTAGTTGCCTAGGTATATATAAGGTTTGTCGTTCAAAAAATGTTTATATCTGTTCATCCATTTTAGATAAAAAATGTTTACTTCTACCTAATTTTAATGAAAATGAAACATTTGTATGTTTGCCTTTTGTTAATATGACGCTAAGTCATTGAATAGATTATGGAGTATATTTGAGAAAAACAAGCGACCCCTGAAGCGAAATTATTTCTCTTAGAAAGTCAATATTATTACGAACTTATTTACTAAGTATTTTTGGAATGCCTGACCGTTACTTGTAATGTATCTAGAACTGTCACATATCATGCATGATGAGTTATTATAGTCGTGCATTATTAAAATTGTAAACATATCTATTAAGATATTTATTTGTTGTATAAAATATAAAAGGTGGTATAATAATCAACCTTTAAAATTTTAAGAATGTCAGTTGAAAACATTAAACTAGCTGGTTGAAAGCATGGTTAGGCTTCAGTTGACGTTTTTGCTCAAGAGTGTATAAGTAACATTATTAGTATTAGTTTTATTTTGATAAAACTGCCTATTGAAAAGGACAGTCAACCGCAGGCCAGTGGAAACACTTTTGAAAATATCAGCGCTAACGCTATGTAATACAGTCCGTCCCAAATCCAAGCTGTTCCACTGATGTGTGGCTGACTGTAGGCTATTGAAATTAATTTCCAAGGTAAGATAAAAACTTAATATTATATAAAAGGTTGATTACTAAAAATATTTTTATCTGTTCATTTCTTCTGTTCATTTTTCTTTCCAATTTTAAGAAACATTTTATGTGTATGCCTAATTTTTTAATGAATAAAAGAGATTTATTTTAATATCATTTTTTATTTCTAATTATATTTGTCCCACAGCTGGGATACTGGAATACTACACTAAACCAAACCCCAACCGTTTGCCAACTGTAGGGTAACTGTCAATATTGTGTAAGAAGGCCCCACGACGCAAAACATCTATGGCCCTCTGTAGGAAAATTCTACAATGGCCCTTTGTTGTAGGCCACAACCAATGGCCCTCTGTAGGAAATTTTACAATGGCCCTTTGTTATAAGCCACAACCAATGGCCCTTTGTAGGAAATTCTACAATGGCCCTTTGTTGTAGGCCACAACCAATCGCCGACTGTAGGAAATTCTACAATGGCCCTTTGTTGTAGGCCCTACCTCTATAAGATGGCCAAATCTAACCGTTGTCCAACTAACTAGGTGAACGTGGCCCAACCAAATGCCAACAATAAATGCTATTAGGGTAATACTATTCGCTGCGTGTTTGTTAATTGTGCTTTATTATCATCGTGTGAAGTGTTTCATCTTGTTATTAGTTGTTATATTTCCTTGTTTTTGTTAAGTTTTATTTGTTAATTGACAAATGGAGCCCCAGCCGGGTACCTCGAAGGCCGCCGCCACCGACAGTTTGTCGCCTGTCAAAAAGCGGCCTCGAAAATCTCTGAGTGCCACTGAAAAACTCATGGTGATGAATGTCTACAAGCAGACATACAAGAATTGGCCTGATAACGAATACTGGTCTTTAGGAGAATGTGCTGCCAAAACAGCTACATTACTAGGCATATCAGCAGTGACAGTGGGAAGAATTGTAAAAGAACATAAAACAACCGAAACACTGAGTTCTCCCAAGAAAGAAGGTCCAAAGACCAACTTCGTAAAAAAAATGGACGATTTTACCATGTCTGCAATAAGACGAATCGTACACCAGTTTTTTCGCAGAAATGAGGCACCTACATTAAAAAAGGTGAGAGTTTCTTTGATTACATATAGGTTAAGGTTAGGGTAGGTTTCTATAAAATTCTGTGGGTATCGGTACCAGTTTTATACTATTATACCTTACTAACATTACCTATTATTTACAACCAAGTTTTCTTGTAGAGTCTAACTCAAGTAGAGACCAGTCTCTACTGAACTAGGGCCTCCTTGTTATCTGTCAAGTAACATTAATAAGGCAATATAAATTCCATTGTTATCGACCGCAGAGTTCAATCATCTATCCATCATAAGCAGATTGCCTATGATTTATTTATTTATTTATAGTTAATTAAAACGGTACAACACCAATTACATTAATTAACATAGAGACAAAAATTACGTTGACAATAATATAATTTAAAACTAACATGGAACAGTGGACTCCTTTGCATACTTTCTCTCACAGAACACCAGACATATACGCATAATTTTAATCCATTCATCTGCAAACACATCACATTCAGGGTTGGCAGCCAGGAGGGCATTCAGCACCTTTAGAGTACGACAGACTGGGGATTCGGCTCTGGCAACAGTTTTGGCTGGCAGTTGCGCAAACAGATTGTGCCGGCGGCTCTGACGGTGTCCGATATATTTATCGGGCACAAATAGTCGGCAGAAAAGACCATGGAGCTCTGGGCTGTCGATACGTCCCCGTAAGGTCTTACAGGCTACAGTGAGTTGATCAAGGCCTCTTCTCACCTCCAATGAGTTAAAGCCCAACATCCCTAAAAGATAATTGGTAGGGTACATATACGGGAAGAAATGGTATAACCTTTGGAAGAGGCATCTAAGGAAAGTTTTCTGTACTTTTTCCAGCATCAGAGTTTGGGTCGCGTTATAGGGGTGCCAAACACAGGCACTGGACTCGAGTTTGCTTCGAACCAGAGCGGCGTACAACAGCCTAACAACATTTGAGTTGCGAAAGTCACGAGCGTTTCGCAAAACAAATCCCAACCGCCTAAAAGATTCCTTCGCGAGGGTGGAAACGTGGTCCCTAAAAGTTAGACAGCGGTCGAAAGTCACTCCTAAATCTTTTATGTTGGCGACACGAGCAATCACGTCACCACCCAAACTATAGCCATAATGAATTGGCCGCAACCCTCTACCGTATGTCATGACGTAGCACTTGCTTGTGTTAAAAAATAATTTGTTGGCAATGCTCCATTCATAGATGGCATCAATGTCCCTTTGTAGGAGTTTGCAATCCTCATCCGTTCGGATTTGTGCGACTAGCTTAAGGTCATCGGCATATAGCAGGCATTTGGCAAACTTAACATTATTTATGAGGTCATTGATCATGATTAGGAACAGAAGCGGCCCCAACACGGATCCCTGACTTACACCCGAGCGTGTATTATAAGGCTTGGACTCAAAGCAGCCGTGTCTTACAAACTGCTTACGATCGCGCAGATAATTCGAAAAGAAGTTAAGAAGACCGGACGAGAAACCGATGGCCCCCAGCTTAGTCAAAAGAACATCGTTGTCAACTCTGTCAAATGCTTTCCGGAAATCGAAATACAGAGCGTCAACCTGCCCACCGATGTCTAAGCCACGGGATATGTAGTCTACGTGAATCAGTAAATTCGAATTTACGGAGCGACCTGGTCGAAAACCGTGTTGGGCATCGGATAAAGACATATTAACGCGTTTGAAAATGAAACCGTGGAGTATATGCTCGAAAACCTTGGCAATGGTTGGCAGGATAGCGATGGGTCTGTGTTCCTCTACTAATGTTTTATCACTAGTTTTAGGGATGGGGGTGACTCGCGAAGTTTTCATTTGCTCAGGGTATTCACCGGACTGGAGGGCTAGGTTAAATACATGACATAGGGGGGCTGCCAAGATGTCATGATATCCCTTAAGGGCAAAGGCTGGAATATTGTCAGGGCCAACCGAGCTACAGGGTTTGAGTTTAGCAATCCCCTTAATTATATCTGATGGGGTTAAAAAGGGAAGCGGAATGTTGTCTCCCTCACTACTCGCATTGAACTTCCCAGGGTTCAATTCAGGTGTATCGGGCAGAAACACGCTAGCAAAATATTGAGCAAATGCCTCGGCCGCTTTTACGCCCGAACAAGTCTGACCATTGTACACCACATTTGGCTCGAAGCCTCCCTTTGATCGCAGGCTTGAGATATGCTGCCAGAACTGCCGCGGATTTTTGATTATATTATTTTCTAGAGTACTACAATATAATCTGTAGGCGTCCTGGGTTCTTACTTTAAGATCCCGTCGCAGAGCACTAAACTCTGCAAATGTGAGATCACAGCGTGAAACTTTCCATTTATGATGTAGTTTGGTTTTACGCTGAATATCGTTTATAATGTCTTTATTAAACCAGACTGGATACCTTCTATTTCCAGCGATCATTCTCGTCTTCTTTGGAATGGAAGAATCAAATAAGGCATACATTATTCTGTAAAACTCACCAGCAGCCGAGGGTGCGTCATTGCAGCGGAGAACGTCTTGCCATGGAGCCGAACGAATTAGATCGCTGAAAAGTGTATAGTCCCCTTTTGCAAAGTTCCAATCCCTGCTACGATCAATGTTGCTGGGATCCAATTTTTCACTATCCCTATGCGATGTGATGGTAATTGCAATGTCTAACGGAGGGTGATACAAGTCGATTGGAACCAGCTCTGTACCTTTGACATGTTCGCAGCTTACTTCGGTACCCTCCCGAGCCAACACTACATCTAACTTACTCCCACGCATATTCATCACTTCATTCATCTCAGCCAGACTACAAAAGCTTAAGAAATAACAGTAGTAATTATTGACATTCACAGATGCACTTTTTAAGTTAAGGTCGCCTAAAATTATTATCATTCCGTTCAAATTGGAGATGATGCTCTCAACCTTACAGAACCACGTCATGTATTCATCGTCAGTTGCAGTGGGCTTTATATAGACAACACAAACAGATACGTTAGAGCCATAAATTGTGATCGCAGCCCATAAATCTTCACCACGGTCAGTCTCGAGATCATGCCTCCACTTCATGGTAATGCCGGGGCGCGCAGCAAGCAACACGCCTCCACCCAGAGTCACTCTATCTTTGCGTAGAATGCTCCAATCTCCACTTGACATTTCTGAGTCCTCTATTGAAGAGTCCAGATTTGTCTCTGTTACGGCTATTAAGTCATGCTCTGAGAGTAACAAGCTTGATCTCCATGTAGGTAGTTTGGTTTTGAGCCCACGCACGTTCTGGTACAATAAACGCAGATAAACATTGCGATCAGTAGAGGCAGGTAAGGCAGGAACGTTGAAGTGCTTACGAGTACTGTGTCTCATTACTTCGGCCACGAAAGTTACGGCGCCATGGTTTGACGCAAATATCCTCTGCCCAGTTTTGAGCTGCCATAATGTGTTCAGCCAGTCTCGAGGGCACACCCAACTTAAAGGAGGCGTATTTGCCGCGGGATTTGAGCGCTTCTACTGTGCAAACGTCATTTCCACAGATGGAAATTAAGTGGTCACGTACCTGGCTATCAGAAGTACCCTGCTTCACATAGAAGAGGTGCAGGTATCTCCATCTCTCCGAGGCCTCTAAATTGGTGGTACCAGGTGCCGCTGTCCCACGCAAAACATTGCCCAGCGAACGCCGGGAGCGCCTATGTCGAACTTCTGTCCAACCATCAGTCAATTGAACATCCCGGTCTGTGTCACGCACCGTAACGTCCGCTGCAGCAGCAGGTACCGGCAAAAAGACACGGGCTTTGGGTGCTGTGTGGGTAGCTGATGATACCGGTTTATCATGGTGTATGTCACGCCATTCCGTCTCGCATATTTCTACATCCACAGCTTCTGGGGCAACCGATATGAGATCCCCCACTTCCTCTATAGCGTACGGTGGAGCGGTTAGTAGCTGGGATGGTGCCGAGCGTGACTGGATATTTTTGTCGTGAGTTTCCTGATGGCGTTTCTCCGGATCCTTCCCCCTTACTCTTCTTTGAGTATTAGAAGACCTCATTCCGACTTCTAGCTGCATGATAGTTTTTTGAATGGCCCCACACTGTATTTTGACATCAGATACGTCCTTTAGCAGGGCGGACAGCATTGTGTCATGCTCAGCCTTCCATGTAGACAGCCTAAGGTCATGTTCGGCTCTCCATTCACTCAACATCTGCATGAGTTCACTTTTAAATTCCCGACATGCACAGGATGAATCCATCATAGGGTTGTTGGGTGAGTCATCGATACGCGGCCGCTTGCCTCTAACGGTCACATTCACATGTGGATTGGACTCAATTACATCACAACTGGAAGCTGAAGCAATGTCAGGAACAGATTGCGATTGTCCTGGTCTGGGTGTATTCGGCGATTTAGGAGGAGTGCGATGCATTTTAGGCATTTATATTCAATGCGAATTGAATACGAATTGAATATCAATCGGGGCCGACTAGTGTTTCTGTCACGTAGACGCGCAGACGTAGCGTATACAAAAATAATAATCCAAACAATAACAAAACAATGCTCGAAACCTTGTTATTTTTATTTTCTGTATCTGGAACGTTTCTGTCAGGATTTTCCGCTGAGTGTTGGTAGCACTGTCGCTGGCACTGCGAGTAAGTAACGCACGCCGTAACAGCACTTATGCACCGCACTTAACCACGATAGTCCGTTGCGCACACGTTTTATGTCAGGATGATAAGCACTTTGAACCGTATTCCGTTATTTGTTTCTATTTATTTTTCAAAGTCTTAAGAAGACTAAACGTTTTACGATTGAGCTGGCACTGAGTTTATGCGAAGTACACTTGAGCTTCCAAGACAAAACTAGGTGAAAGAACGGTAAAATAATTAAATAAACAACAGGAGCAAATTTAGTGTATAATACATAGTGTCACTATCATCCCCGGCTTTTAGTGATCTAACATTAAATTTTTATTTTCAGGTTCTACAAGTTGTAAATGAGGACTCTGATTTACCAAATATGTCACAAAATACACTGGGAAAACTTCTGAAACATTTAAAATTTAGATATGTGAACCGTAAACGTCAAAGTTGCCTTATTGACCGGCAAGACATAATGCTGTGGCGACAGAAGTATTTGAATTTGATAAAGCAACATCGCAGAGATAAAAAACATATTTATTACCAAGATGAGACCTGGCTCAATGAAGGTACGGTAATAGTTCTTATTTATGAGTAATAATAATAATATAATAATATGTACAATATCTGCCTATACCTCTCCCCAACTTTCTTCGGGTCAACTTCCAGTATTTAACCAGTTGCGTTGAGTGGATACTGGGCCTCGCAGATTTATTAACATACACTAATTCTTTGATCACAATTGTCAAATTCATACAGTCCCATCCAGAAAATGTTTTTGAACTGTAATACTCAACAACTTGTTGATAAAATATTTTGTTTATTATACACTTACATAGTATTCTTTGTTATAGGCCATACAGTAAAAAAGATATGGGTAGACACTCAAATAAAATCATCGAAACAGGCATTCCTAGATGGATTGACAACAGGGCTGAAAGCTCCATCAGGCAAAGGCAGGCGATTAATAATAAGCCATATAGGCAGTGAAGATGGTTTTGTTGAAAGGGGTCTGCTCTTGTTCGAATCAAAAAAGAACACTGAAGACTACCATCAAGAGATGAATGCGGAATGTTTTGAAGAATGGTTCAAGGACATTTTACCTAAATTAAAGCAAAACTCTGTTCTGGTAATGGATAATGCTCCATACCATAGCCGGAAAGTTGAGCAGAGCCCTACTACCTCATGGAGAAAAGCCAATATACAGGAATGGCTTCACAAAAAGAATATTTCCTGAGAGCAAACAATGATAAAAGCCCAGTTATTGGAAATTGTTAAGAAAAATAAATCAGAATTTAATAAGTATGTGGTGGATGAGATGGCAGCCCAGTGCGGTGTTACTGTCCTGCGACTGCCCCCTTACCATTGTGAGCTAAACCCTATTGAATTGGTGTGGGCTCAGGTAAAGGGGTATGTCGCACGAAACAACAAAACGTTCAAAATGAATGAGATAAAACAATTGTTAGAAGAAGGTTTAAGAGAGGTGACACCACACAAATGGGCAGACTGTATTAGACATACTGTAAAAGTAGAAGATGAAATGTGCAAACTCGACCACATAATTGATGAGGTTACTGATAGGTTTGTCATAAATGTGAACGAATCAGATTCCGAATCCGATAGTTATTCAGACTCAGACACATAATGAAAACTATTTTTAAACTATGTTATGTCTAATAAATGCAATTTCTTAAATTTGTATGTTTTATTTAGCCACTTACATCTTCAACAACACACATATTACAACTCTCATTCATAGATTCATATCGTAAGGAGTAAGCTCCTTCCAGGCAAGACATTTGCCACGTGTTGGAATTTGGAAAACGGCGATTTTGGGAGGCCTACGCCCAGCTACGGTCCTGTTCGGATACGGTATTTTGTTTGCATAGCTCATATAAATAGTTAACTGTAATTAAAAGATAGAAAAAAATTATGTTAAATTGTTGTGTACCACTGTCCTGTCATTTTGACAGTGACATTTCTTTGTTTACCTAAATTATCTGAATTGATAATTTAGGGTATAGTCACAGGCACCTGCACCCACTTGAGATGTTTAAAGATTACCTTAAAAACCGAACGCAAAACATCTTACAAACCATTCGCAATCCGACATAACACTGCACCTTCTCATACTTTCTCTGTTATTGCTCACTCGTGCTCAAATTTACTCGGACACTGTGGCTGTGCAGCACTCACTAGAGCGGACACCGTAAAGTATCTTGGAGTGCAGATTGATAGCGGGCTAAGATGGGACAAGCAGATCGAAGTCGTTACCACAAGAGCATTGCGACTTATACACATCTTTAAGTCGCTTAGAGACTCGGCTAGTCCTGAAACGCTGAGTGAATGGTGTATCATGCTCTGTGCCAGTCAGTTCTTGGGTATTGCATAACTGCATGGGGCGGTGCAGTTAAAACCAGTTTTTTGAGAGTGGAAAGAGCGCAAAGAGCCGTACTCAAAGTACTATCAAAAAAACCCTATAGGTATCCAACCACGGCACTGTATTCTGACTGTAGAGTTCTTACAGTACGGCAACTCTTTGTGCTCCGATCTATTCTTAGAACACATGTCGGTCTGCCTCCGCCAAACCCAAATAAGCGAGTAAATCTCCTTCGTCCTTTCCTCCTCTTCTAACCCAACACAAAACCACCTTCGCACAACGCCAATTCTACATATTAGGTACACAGATATACCAAAAAATAAATTCGTCTTTGAACATTTTAAACTTAAACACATACAAGGTAAAATCCGTAGTAACAGAGTGGCTACTACTGAAGGACTATGCCTACACGGAGTCTTTGCTAACATACATCATCTAGTAACCCAACACAATCCTCAGTAGTGGTCAAACTGCTCTTTACTTAAAAAAAAAAAACATAATTAGGCACTTAAATATTCCCCAATCATTAACTCAAACGTGTATGTAAAACACACACACACAACCCCCTCACACCACACACACACACACTCACACCACACACACATTATATGACATTTAACTTCATTTAATTACAATACACATAGCAAAATTACAGAAGCTTGATAACATCAACACCGTCCATTTGTTGTATTAAATCATGTTTAGATAGTTTATTTGGCCGAACACTGTCTCTTAGAATACAGGCTATCCTAGTCTAAGGGACAGGGTTCTATGCATTTTGTACAGATTTTGCAACTTGGTAAAGTGCATTATACATGTGTTTCTGTTTTTTTTTTTTGTGAATAAACCTTTTTATTATTTTTTTATTACCTATTCCTCATAACCCAAACTCATTGAAGATCGATTTATATGAATTTATAAAAAAAACATAAAGAAAGATACTCATAGTTTGCTTTTGGTCGCATTATGGAAGAACATGGCCATACCATTTTACGATTGCCACCAATAAATCAATCCGGATTTTAATCCAATTGAAAAAACATGGTCTCAAATTAAAGGATACGCTGCTATTAATTTATTAAAATGTTGCAATGAATATGACAACAATCAAAGAAATTATATAGGAAAAAGTCAATATGATTGGCCCGGAAGAATTGAAAAAAGTATGTGATCATTAAATAAAATGAGAGGGCGAATATAGAAAATATGAACCAATGTTTGATTCACACATGGAAAATTTTATAATAAATGCCCGTTCAAGCAGTGAAGAAAGTGATCATTCCATCGCTAGTGAACATACTGACACAGCACTTTTGAGACTGAATTGGAAAGATTAATAACGGGACAAATATTTATTTTAGTTGCATACCTACATGTCGAATATAAGAAGCTTCTCTTTTTTGGAAGTCGGTTGAAGAATGATTATATTTTGTTTTTTATTTTTATTAATATCCGTGGTATACTATAAATATTATTGAAAAGGAATAAATGTTATTATAAATACAGAACCTCCTTTTTTAAAGTCGATTAAAAAGGAAAATAATTTTGCAGCTCTATTTAGTTCACACGAAAATTAAAACAAAACAACAATAAATTACTTAGTTCTGAATTCAAATTAGTAAACAAGATAAATCTAATAATTGATGCGACATGGAAATTAGTATTCGTTTGTATTCGGAAATGCGATGATTCCCGAGAAACATTAAGAAAATAGTTGTACTACTTGCCTATTTTGTAATACCAATTACTATGTTTACAAAATTATAGATTAACAACTCTATGCAATTCCAAAATACTTTCCACAACTTTTGAGTGACAAATGACGAACTGAGACCGGAGTAGGTAACCTGACATAAAGAAAACTTCAGACAAACATGCAATGATAGGTGCAAGACTACAAAGCTCGGTAGTACAAAACTTTGCATTGCCTCTGTGGAGGATTACTCTGTGGCGTGAAGTTCGCGCTAATTCAGAAACACGAATACGCCGAAGCGCATACTTTTCTTTAGAAAGCTGTATCTACATAACCCAATATAAATAAGTAAACGTACCTGGCCATCCTCTGCGGGTCATCCCTTCTTCCGGGCGAGGCTCTGCGTGGTGGTGAGACCAGGCGCCTTAATGGCGAGGTTCTCTTGTGCGGGGAGTCGCGGCGACCGGGGTGGTGCGGGGCGGGGTGATGGGGTGGTATACGACGGTCTGGTGACAAGGAAATCAGAAACTTTAGCTAACCGCTGAAAACCAGCGCTGTGGCTCTGTCTCGCATAGGGCATATTTAATAAAATACCGAAGAGTTGCAAAGAGCTGCCGATTTCTTTATTTAAAAAAACACTTCGAGGCTTTTTAGTGGTGAAGGGCTATTATAATTTAAGTGAGTTTTTTTAATGAAAAAGTTTTTTCTAGTTAGTATGTTTTTGTGTATCTTTTGCATGCCTACATGGTACAATATGGCTGATCGTGTATTATTTTTGTTAACCTTTAAAGTGTATACCCGTGTTCTGAATTATATTTGCAAAATAAAATTATCTTATCTTATCCTGCGTTATGCTGAGCGATGGCCGTTTTGCGTGGATGTGACGAATATTTTCCCCAACTTGTTTTATTTTTGTTTGTTTTTTTGCGCGCCATAGTTAGGGCAAATATATATATTTTGGGATGAATGTTTGTTCTTTTTGCTGATGTGAATTCCCATTTTCATCTATTCTACTTCATTACCCATCATAAATGACAAAATATGCATAAAATTATCAAACATTTACCTGGAGATACTCTTTTCCCAGGTGGAGAAAACTTTCTCGCAAGCGGAGAAATCCTTCTCCCAGATGGGGAAATTCTCCTCCCAGGTGGAGAAACCCTTCTTCCAGGTGGAGAACCCCTTCTTCCAGGTGGAGAAACCCTTCTTGCAATTGGAGAAACCCGTCTTCCGGGTTCTGGAGATGGCCTCCTCACGTTAGGAGATCGTCTGGGCGAGAAACCGCGTCTCTTCTCATAGTCCTTGTAAGTTCTATCTTGGGTTTCTGGTCTTATTGTCTGGGACTTAGGATCCCTAGCTTCCGTTTGAAGGTATTTCCTATCGTCGTATTGTTTGTCATACGGAGTTGGACTTGGCTTTGAGAACGGGGCCTTTGTTGGTTGTGGCTGAAAAAGACGGCTGGGTTAGGGAACTTGAATGTTGACTGGATAAGTTTAAAATGGCTTTTTAAAGTGTTTTTGTTCATTGAAACATTGTATTTCTGCTTTCTAGGTATTGCAGGGACAATTTTTTTCAAATGTGCATTTTACATTTCAGATAGGCAGTCATTCCTTGTAAAATATTGGTATTCAGCTGCATCCGGTTAGACTGGAAGCCTAACATAGTTGGGAAAAGGCTAGGCAGGCAGATGTTGTGCATTTAACATTTCTTGTTTTTAAACTTGTAAGAGCATAAACACAAATAAAATAAAAACTTGATGTTTATTATCGCACCGCGTCAGTAGGTATTTTTCTAATTGGCGACCGGGGTGATAAACGCACTGCTTTTCAACTTTACCTGTGACTGCCACGGCGATGCCGCGCTTGAAGAGTACTGCGACTGATGCCCTCCCGGCCCCGCATGACCCGCAGGGTTGGTTATATTGTACTGTGTCGGACCTTGGAAGTTGTCCTTCATTATGGTTAGCTGAAACGGTCATTTTATTAGTTCAAGGAGAGACCGTCATTAAAATGTATACAAGGTGTAATTGAAATAACTGAAAACCTGAAAAAAGGAAGCATGGAGTAGCAGATTCTTTTTTCACGATTTCTTGTTTGTTCTCATTGTGAAAGTTGTTTTCATATGTATACATAATGATGAGTACTGTGACCCTTTTTAGGCTTTCAATGACACCTTTTTAAGTGTGTGTATTGGCGAAAAAAACCACCAAGTGCGTTTCGGACCAAGACAATGAAGGGTTCTGTAGTTGGGATGAATTTACCCCAAAAACAAACTTTACTTAGTAGTTGAGATACATGCTCTCCCATACATCGATATACGTCACGGTCAATTCTCCAACTGCTATGTAAGTTTGTAATCGCAAAAAAAAAGGGATAAAACTACAAATTATCAATTTCCGGACTTTTTGCTTTACTTGTGCTGTGAGACCTTGCTTCCTGCCAAATTTCATGATTCTAGGTCAACGGGAAGTACCCTGTAAGTTTTGATTTATTTACGAGTAAGTCGCTTTTTTTTTATTGCGTTGACTTTGAAGCTTGATTTTTTAGAGCTCCAAGGGAACATATATCTACGTATTTGAGGTACAGAACTCTGAAATGGTATATATCATTCAGATTTCTGAAAATGCTTTAGTTTCAAGTCTAGATAATAGGATGTTTTTTTATAGGCTTCCTGCAAATTGCTCTAAGACTAATGCATAGTATATTGCTCATTTTTAGTTGGCAATTTCTGACCACTAGGTCAACGGTTCCTTCAAATGTCAGTGGCGTTTCCGTGGCACAAAAAACATAATTGAAAGACCAATTGATAAGTTTAAGTTTCGAACGAAGCTTTTAGAAATACAAACAAAATAGTGGTGATATTTACACTTGCCGGTTTGTCTTGCTGGTAAGGCTGGCTCGCTGGGTAGCGGCTGTGTATTGGCGGATGCGTTACGCTCGTATCGATAGTCTCGATGCTCCTCAGAGAAGAATGACGAGCTTCCACTTGACGTGTAGGCTGTGAAGTTTTAGTTACTCAAAAAAAAAAATAGACACAAATGTTTGTTGGTTGGTCATATTGGTGTTATAAATAGTACAGTCAGCGACATAAGTTGGTTGACGTCGGCCCAAAGTTTCAGAAGAGTCTTATGATGAACTTGACAGACTTGCCAAAGATTTTACGCGATTGAATTCTTATTATTCCAAAATATTCTACGACTTTCATCGCTGTCTGTACTTTATATTGGCCGGTCTGAACTAAATTGAGAGTAAGTTTTTGCAGGTCGTCAAATGTTTTGAATTGAGTTTTTGAGAAACATAACTAAGTTACTCTTGTTAATAATGTGTTATGATCTGAGCTGTCGGTCTGTTCTGTTAAAATCTCACTGTGAACACTTAAGAGAGGGCGCCACCGTGTGTCAACAAACATAATAGCTCTGTGTTTATATTTTCAAAAAAATAGTATAAGTGATTAGATGCATAAGAAAAAGTATTTATTCGAATGCTCAAGCTATATATAGTGTGTGATATTGGAGTACACGTGAAATACCCAACCAGTGAGATAAAACTAAACATTACAAATAAAAGTTTTAACGAATCAACAGTTTAAAAAAATACGAACAAATAGTGTGAGAAACGTTTGGAAAAGTGTTATATACGAACATATACTTGAAAGAAGAAAGAAAACATCCAGAAAAAGGTACATAATCATTCAAATAACACCTATGAAAACTAATTCCAAAAACCGACAGTCATCATCTTCAAAACTATAAACCAGCGCCATCTACTGATAAAGACCGAAACTAAGTATCACAAAGATCGTTCAGAGGTTTTTTTTTCGCTACTACACACTAGATGTCGCTTATTCGAGTTTTGCAACAGTGACCGTGCTTATTCATCATAAAAATTATAAAACTACTCTGACGTTACCAAAATGGCATCTACACCAGTTTGCGCTGGATGCAAAAATAAGCTACCCATAAGGGAAAACCTTATTTGTGTGCTTTGTAAATGCAGATATGATCTTGACTGTGGCGGTGTTTCTAAAGACTACTACACTAAAAAGATGACACTGGAAAATAAAAGTACATGGAAATGCCAGACATGCGTCTGTAAAATACCCAAGACTGGAAATACAAACACCCCTTTACGTGTCCCTAGAGACACTGACTTAAATCAGCTACCATCTACGCCACCTGAAGAAGCTAATGTCACGTTGAGAAAGAAAACTATAAAGTCAAATAATGACACAATTTGTTCCGACGATCAGAGTATTTTAGGCGACACCATATTTTTGGACACTACCCACACAGAAGAAAATTTAAAGATAAATGTTACTCCCACTCAATTAACAATAGAAACTTTGAGTAAACTAATAATCACACATCTTAAAGAAAACAACAAATCTATAATACAAGAATTACAAAACACGATACATACAGAAATATATAGTGTTATTACAGAACTAAGACAAGATTTAGACTATAAAACCAATACACTAACAGCACAGAACGACCAAAGAAAGCAAGAAATAGAAAACATTAACAAAAAATTAGAAAAACTTCAAACAGAAAATGAAAACCTAAAGAAAGAAATAAGAAAACTAGCTACAGAAGCATCAAGAGTCCCAAATATACAAGAAAATAATCGTAGGAAAATTGTACTCTACGGCCTGGCCGACTACTACAAAGAGCCTGAAAGTTCACTTCACAATAGATTGATAGAACTGTTCCGTGATATAGTCAACATAGACGTCTCAGGATATATAGAAGACCTGTATAGACTTGGAAGACCCGGTGGACATAAGAACCGACCGCTTGTTATTGAATTTATTAGCAAGAGAATGACTAAATATATCATTAACAATAGCAGCTATTTTCAGGGAACCGGCCTATTCGTATCTGATTTCTTAGATGCCAATGCACGCAAGCACAGAGCACAAATGCGAGAAGAATTGTTTAAAGCCAGAAAAAACGGATCTCATGCAATTATAAGAAACAACCAACTATATATAGACGGAAAACTCATTAACCTAGAAAAAAACGAACTTCAATATGACTACAACACCCGAGAAGACGACATACGAGTAACATTGAACAACATCAACCAAACTTGTCCTACAAACATGACTAATGAAACTGAGACAGAGAACCAGACATTTCGTAAACAACGACCAACCATTTAAAATAATGTTCCAAAATTTTCAAAGCCTTTATAATAAACAAGATACACTCGAAGCGTTTCTTGATAAAAATTCAATGTATAATGTAATATGTATTTCAGAAACATGGCTAACTCTAGAAAAACTTGATCTCATCCATTTTAGCGGATATAAATTTGCATCTTCCTTCTGTCGCACTACAAGAACAGGCGGTGGTGTTTGTATGCTTCTACAAGAACATATCGAATGCATAAATAGAAATGATATTTCAGAAATGTCTAAAGAATACATAATTGAACTATGCGCCACGGAATTACTGAAAGAGAATTTATTGATAGTAACTATGTACTGGAATAGAAGAGAGGAGGAAGTTTTTTACCAACAATTAAAACAAATTCTTAAATATATAAACAATAAATACTACAAACAAAATGTAATAATAGGAGGCGATTTTAATATTAATATAATTTCAGACAATTTAAAAACAAATCAATTTTTAAATCTCATGCAGGAACATAACTACACTCAACATATAAAGACCCCTACACGTATTACACCAAACACTGCAACGTGCATAGATTTAATATTCACAAATTTTAACAACAAAGACATGTATACAACCACTGAAGAGCTAGGTTTTTCTGACCATCATAGTGCAATTCTACATTTAAAAATACCTTTTACCTTTTTTTTTGTTAATCAGAAAAATACAACTGGTACACAATGAAAAGACTATTTAATAATACAAATATAACAAAATTCAAAGAGGAAATACAAAAACTCAACTGGAACGATATTCTTACAAACAAAAACAACATTAACATAAATTATAAAACATTTCATGACAAACTAATTTCTATTCTAAATCAATGTATGCCGATGCGTAAAATAAAACTAAAAACAGAATATAAAAAATACTGGCTAACTGTAGGTATAAAAAAATCTAGTTTAAATAAAAGACTATTAAAGACATTGACAATAAAAACAAAAAATCCAATAATAACAAGATACTATAAAACGTATGAAAAAACACTGAAAAAAGCTGTAATAGTTGCAAAGAAACTACACTTTAAAAATAAAATGATGCAATCTAACAACAAAGTTAAAACAATGTGGGGAATTATCAATGAACGCACAAACAAGAAACTAAAGAGTGAAAAGCATAACATAACCCTACAAATAAATAATAACCTAACTTCAAATCCTCAAGAGGTAGCCAACATATTTAATAATTTCTTTTCCTCTATTGGTGGGGACAGCACACTAACTACTGCCAGCACACGAAAACGCTCCCCGGTGGTTTCAGCTACACAAAATACATTATATCTTAGCCCAGTAGATCCTTACGAAGTAAATACAATAATCAAAAATTTAAAAAACAAAAGAAGCCATGGAATTGACGAAATCCCACCCACCCTATTAAGACAATGCGCTAACGAATTAACATTGCCATTTTACATACTAATTAACCAATCTTTTGAAGAAGGCGTTTTTCCCGATTTGCTAAAAAAAGCTCTCATAAAACCGATCCATAAGAAAAATATAAAGACTGACCCAAACAACTACCGTCCCATTGCTCTCCTACCAACAGCCTCAAAGATATTTGAGAAAGCTATGTGCGTTCGTGTATATGAATTTTGTGAGAAATACAATATATTCAATGATAGCCAAAATGGTTTTCGCAAAAACCGATCTACCGTTTTGGCTGTTTATAAATATATACAAGAGGCACTCAATACAATAAACAATAAAAAATATGCTGTTGGATTGTTATTAGACATGACAAAAGCCTATGACAAGGTTCAGTTCGATACACTATTAAATAAACTGTACAACATTGGCATCCGCGGGAAAAGTTACGAATGGTTTACATCATATTTAAAAAACAGAGAACAAGTTGTAGAAATAGAACACTGCAATCATAAATCAAAAGAAATAGAATTAATACGATCCCAAAGCATACCGGTAAAAGCATCTATACCACAAGGAAGTGTAATAGGGTGTCTGCTATTCCTTGTTTACATAAATGATCTCCCCAACCACATCAATGAGTCATGCGTATTATTCGCCGATGATATCTCTATTTTAACATCATGTGACAACAATATAAATTTAAATCAAAAACTTACTTCTATACTAGACACTACAACACACTGGATGAACGAACACAACCTTGAAATTAACTTCAATAAGACAAAAATAATAACTTTCCACCCCCGACAAAAAATACCTATAACAATAAATTTCAATTATAATGGATCAAAATTAGAAGCAGTAAATAAATTCACCCTTTTAGGCCTTGACATAGATTCACACGTAGATTGGAAATCGCACATTCAAAAAGTAAGAACAAAATTGTCTAAGTTTTCATACGCCCTCCGTGAAATCAAGAAAACAACAGACTTAAAAACAGCTCTAGTAACGTATTACGCATACGCATTTGCGTGGCTCAAATATGGAGTCATTTTATGGGGAAATAGTACCGACGCACCTACACTATTCACTCTACAGAAAAAAATGATCAGAATATTAATGAATATCAAAGAAACAGACTCATGTAAACCCCATTTTAAAGACCTCAAAATATTAACCCTGCCCTGCCTCTACATACTCGAAATTTGTAAATTTGTACGAAATTATCCCCAATTCTATTCCAAACGAGGAGATATTCAAAATAAAATTACACTCAGACATGAAAACAGACTAAACATACCCACTTCACGATTAAAAATGCACTCTTCTGGTACATATGTTATGTCCATTAAAATATATAACAAGCTTCCGGAAAACATAAAAAATATTGACAAAAATAATATATTTACTAATAAATTGAAACAATTTCTAATAACTAAAAGCTATTACACTATTGACGAGTACTTAAACGATAAATTTCAATAACAGTAAAACCATTTTGACATAAAAATTGAGGTGACATTTAATTTTTTATTTAATTTTTAATCAATTACTTATTTATAAATACCATTAAAATGATTAGGTGCACTGTTGTATTGTATGTTTTATATTTTAGCTTATACCTATATAATTATATTTATAATTTTAATTTAATACTTAAATTTAATAATGCATTATCATAAAACCAACGACCCATATTAATAGCACAAAAAAACGATTGTAGGTACTATTTCATTTATTTATTTTTTATAAACAAGAAGCGCCTTCATCCTCTCTCCTAATGAAATGTTTGTAAATAATAGTTGTAAAAATCCACTTTGCTGTGCCCGACAGGGTCCATAATTGATTCTATGTTTAACATACCAACTGTTTTTATGTACACATTATGGCATGCAATAAAGTATTGAGTATTGAGAGGGAACAGGGCTTGTGATTCTCCGTACAAATGTATTCCCTATTTTCTTCCTAATTATTGCCTCTAGAGCAATCATTTTTTTTTTTCATAAAATCAAGGTCTACTGTAGACACGTGCCTATTGTTTGCTTTTTTTCAGCAAATTATTGGTAAAGAAAATATGACCCTCCAAAAATTACAAAAATGCCCCATTTTTACCGCGGTGATTAGAGGACTACCAGAATATTTTTATGATAGGAACCTAGACATATTCTTTCTTAAAATTTTAATGTAAAAAATAATTAAAGCGGCACAGTTTTCGAGGAGAAAAAGAAACATCGAATTCGTATTTTTTTTTTGTAATATAATCGGTCTGCGCTGCAGCTGTCCCTATCGCACTATACATAGGCAATTTGAGGTAAGACGACGGCAATAGTTTCTTCAAATACCTACTTTTCAAATTCCTCACAAGCCCTGTTCCCTCTTAAAGAGGAGGCTCCTTAAATTGTATGTTAATTTGCAGTAATATCCTGAAACACTTCCATTTTGATTAAAATGGAACTTTAGTATATGATTTATTGGATCTTTTTCTTTCCATGTACAAGATAGTTACGTAATTCTAACATTTTCGCTCGTTAAATTTTTTATTCGACATATTTACGGGCGACCGGCGACTGTTCGACGTCATTCGACGGCAGTGTTGTTGCACCCTTAAGTTTGCCATGAAAACCAGTCATGCAGCCTACCCCGCCATGTATGGCTATAGCGAAACAGCAGGGTTTCGGGATAAACCGGTTTACAGCAGCCAGTCCCAACAGAGACTAGCCAACTACGCAGGAGATACTATAGTCAAGTGTGCGCGCAAACACAAGTGACCAGGGGCCTTATTATGAAGTATTAATGCCATCAATATTCCACTGCGAAAAAAGGATGGTGCTAGCGGCGCCATATAGCTCCGTCTCTCACTCGCACAGGAATAATGGTGGCATTAATACGTCATAATACGGCCCCTGTCGCTTCCTTCACTCTCATAGTCCGTTGAAGGCCAATCCGTAACGACCGGGGAGAGATCAGGCGCAGGACCAACTGCTTTGCGTGATTTTTGCGGCACGGCAGTATCACACCACCAACTTTCTAACTCCAGGCTGCTACTGAGAATTCTTGACAGAAAAGCCGAATAGCTCTTTGGCACGACCCGGGATTTGAACCTCATGATCCGCAGCCGTAAATGCTAAGTACTAGCTAGACCGACGAGGTATTAGGACCACTAAGTTCCATTGGAGACCTCCTCCATCACTTTCCGTCAGGCGAGATCAAGGTCAAGAGCAGGCTCATTCACTAATAATGTTCGGTACAATATTTGCAACCGAACAGCTCAGCACTTTTGCCTGCGTGCATTTTCAAAAATGCTTGTAGAATACGGTCTATCGATCACGGCCGGTCTGAACATAGGCTCTCCGAACTTTGGCGCATGTTCTCTTGCATGACACCATTTGGTTTATAGCACATCCAAATTTCGTCTGTTATGTTAAAGTCCCATGTTATAGGGGGCAAGCCTATTGCCAACAACCGGGCACAAATCCAGACTCCGGGCTGCTACTGAGAAAGTCTAGATGGAAAAACCCAATAACACTTTGCCCGACCTGGGAGTCGAACCCAGGACCTCATGATCAGCAGTAGCGTTTGCGACCACTAAACCAAACGAGTCTACAAATAATAAAAAGATAGTAGAAAATAAGTTATTAAAACCAACGCACCTTAAAGAATGAATATAGGTGGTTCTTCTTATGATGGCTGATGTCAACGAGTAGAAGAATCTTCTCTTGACAGTAGCGTATTTGAGGAAATGCATGTGGTAGGATCTGATTCAGAATTTTGGCGTAGCCTATGTTCCCTTAATTTTTTTGAAGGGAAAACTTCATAATGCGCCTTGAGCGATTTTTTGTAGAGGAAAATCCTATGGGTTCGCGTCACCGACATGCTATTATAGCAGTATATCTGTAGCTTCAAGGGTGACGTGTTGTGCAACATTATTTCATAGATTTAAGTGGCTGTTTTTAACATATTTGTCTGGATTGAGTGATGTGAAACAATTTACATATTTTAATACTTATATATTTTATAATGATGTGTTAAGGTAATAAATATTAACTTAATTTAATGAGATAATGGATTGGTTGAGTCAGTTAAAGAAAGGTCGGCCTTTAGGTTTCTTCCAGGATTTTTGTCTTTGGTTAGTATTTCCCGGACTTTTATCCTTACTAGGACCTGGTTTTTTATTAGGATTGGAATTATAGCCGCCATAATTACTAGCAGGTCCACTTTGTTTTTTATTTTTTTTGCGGTTTTTACCACCATTGAAATTATGTGGCTGATTACCACCACCGAAATGATTCGGTTGAGAAAAACCAGGTGCGTAGGAGGAACCCCTTTGGGGACAATGCATTGTTGTTGAAGTCGATGCTGCTGGCACAAAACCCATTGGTCCCATAGGCCCCATGTCCATTGGTCCCATAGGCCCCATGCCCATTGGTCCCATAGGCCCCATGCCCATTGGTCCTAAAGGACCTGTACCCATTGGTCCCATAGGCCCTGTACCCATTTGTCCCATAGGGCCCATACCCCTTGGTCCCATCAGGCCCTTGCCCATTGATCCCATAGGCCCCATACCCATTTGTCCCATGGGGCCCATACCCATTGGTCCCATCGGACCCATGCCAATTTGATCCATGGGCGCCATACCCATTGGCCCCATAGGCCCCATGCCCATTGGTCCCATGGGCGACATACCCATTGGTCCCATAGGCGCAATGCCCATTTGATCCACGGGCGTCATGTTCATTTGATCCATGGCTCGTTGCCTCTTAGGCGGCATACCTATTTTTCCCTTGGGTCCCTTACCCTTTTGCCCCATGGATGGCATATTCATTTTCCCCTTACCCTTACTGTTTTGCCTCATATGCAGAATGCCCATTTGATCCATGGGCGTCATGTCCATTTGATCCATGGGCGCTCTTTGCCTCTTAGGCGGCATAACAATTTTACCCTTGGGTCCCTTACCCTTTTGCCCCATGGATGGCATATCCATTTTCCCCTTACCCTTAATATTTTGTCTCATAGGCAGCATACCCTGTCCAGGGGGCGCCTTTATATTTTTTGTTCTGAGTCTAATTTTTATTTTTTTTAATCCAATATAGACAAAGTTGTTTCTTTCGGCAAGCTTTTCAACTGAGAATTTATCGATAGCAAAGGTAACAGTCTGGCCATTTGGAAGATCAGGTTTCTTGCTAGTTATCCACCAGTCAGAGAAGTCAAGTCCTTGATTTTGAGATTTAAGCATCTTAAGAATGGCGTCATCATCCAGATTAGGATCCGGTACGTATGCAACTCCGATTACAGGTTTAGGTAATTCGCTCAGGTTGACGATTTTAACGTGCGCCCCCTCCCATAACTGGAAATCCGGCAGGTGCTTTTCTAGCCATTCTAACGTCTGGTCATTCGCACAACTGAGTATAAGGCAACCAGATCGTGACCCGCAACCTACAAAGCTTGGGCCATTTCCATCCGTTTCTGCGTCGACAAGTTCTAAAATTTTGTCCTGAAGCAATTCGATTCTCTCTTGAGATATAAGTTCGTGCTCATCAAGAATGCGAACACGAATGGGGGGACCAAGACCAACGGGCTTCATTGGGGCTGGGGCTCCCGGCATTCCATGCCCTTTCAACCTATTCACCTTTATCGCTCTTGTTTGGCTCTCAGGGCTCATGCGTCGTAGAGCAACCTCTCGCGCCTTCTTTTTCTTTTCTGCCTTAGCAGCAGGATACTCAGCAATCTGACTAACACGGGTTTCACAAAGTGCTCTAGCCTCCATGAAGGTTTTTCCTTGCTTTATCCAAAAAAAGAGCCGCCTTCTTTGAGCGCCCGTAAGATTTTTAATATTTCTCAATTTCGCTTGTTCCCTTTTTCTGGCTTTTTTACTGAGCGTGGTTTCGGAGGAACCTAACTGATTGCTAGGCTCACCGGGACCCTGTTTCCCTAGGTCATTTGGGACATCCTGAGACGTTTCGTCAAGGGTATCATCAGCCGACGAGGGACTAGGGCAGTCGTCATCAGTATGAGGTGATTTAGGGACTTTCGGCTCAGGTTCTGCTTTTCTGACCCAGCGGTATCGGGAATTTGCCTACCAACAACGGACAAAACAATGTTATGAAATTGTCAAGATTTTTAAAGGCGATGCGTTTCAAATGATTTTTCACGTCCTCGAAAGTTAGGGAATACTACTTTGTGTGGAGAGCTAACGAAATGCATCACCTTTAACAGTTAAATTTTTTAAGGTAACGCATACCACAACAAATTCATGCTTGCCCTTCAGTTTAAAGCAACACGTTATACAAGACTGTTGTTTAATGACCAAAAGAAAATTTAGTTGCAATGTCCGTTTTAAAATGAATTAGATATTGATTTTGACGATGAGTCTATTTCACTAGATCTAACATTCAGATTTTCACTTGCCCACCGCTGGGTGCGTTTACCCAATTTTGATCTTGAACATTTTGAAACAACATCAGTCCGGCTGTTATTTCTCGGATTATAAAAAAAATGTCGAGCTTTAATTTAGGTTTATACAGGGCGTATCGAATATAAATAAGTATGTGACGATATAACTTATCCGCGACGTATTTTATATGTAATAAATACTAACAAAATCTGGACATTTAAATAGTCTGAAATATTTTTTTTTAATTTATATATAATTTTTAAAGATTTTTTTTTTCTTTGCTATGTAGTAGTGTTTGGTAACAAAAAAACGATATTAGGTTCAACGTTTTAATATTTTCTGAATACGTGTTGATTGCAAATGCAATCAATCGCTATTAGATTTTGAAGACGTTTAAGAACATGGATAATAAAACTGCTGAGTAGATGGAAAAGTCTACCCAAATACCGCTGAACAGAACTTAATTTTACGCGGAGCAACGGATTAAAGCGTTTCATCTCCGCGGCCCAATTACTGGGAAAGAACCGTAAATTACGGCTGTCAGAATTTCGGGTTTCTGACTTCCCGTGATAAATGTCATAATTATGTAATCGTAGTATGACAGCCAGTATTACGGCATACGTGCTCTTTGGGGGCACGGAGGGGTGTTTGAAAGGAGCTGACACGCCAATTCAAGCCTTGACCGCAACAAGCGAGGCTTGCCCCTCAAATGGATTGGTGTGTGTACTATAATATTGTATGTTTGTTCAATTGCTCGCGCAGTCCCGCACACCTCGTCGCGTACGTACGAAGTTCACAAACTAACTCAAATAAATGCCGGTCGCAGGTGTGCTCGTACTCACTGTACGTGAGTCGCGACATGTGCGTGCTTTTTCGTTCGTTGTATGTAGCGGACTTGCTGTACTTACTTGAATTCAGAATCTATATACTTGTAATAATATAATGTTATAAAGAGGTAATATTTGTGAGTTTGTATGTAGGGGTGAATCTTCAGAACTACTGATCCCATTCCAAAAATTCTTGGAAAAAAATAAAATAAACGGAAAGCATCAGTATTGCCGAGTGTCACAGGACATAATTTTTGTTAAAATAAGTAATTTCACTTGCAGAAGCTATCTTCGATAATTTTCACAACTTGAGACTATTTTGATATAAAAGGTCCTAAAAACTTTGAACGTTGTTAAGTATAACATTAAGTGCCAATTTTATCAATGAAACTGAACGCGATCAGCTCCTCTAAATTACGTTCAAGAGCTGTCAGTGTCAATATTCCACAACAATGATGACACTGACAGCTTTTGACCGCGTTCAGTTTATTTGGTGAAATCCGCCCTGAGTTGGTGATTATCTAAGATTCTGATTTCAAGTTTACTGGTATGTTCAAGTCGTGCCATTAAAGGTGAAACTTGACGCACCACGTGGTTTGACTTGAGCAATAAGATTATATGATTTATGGGTCTTTTTAGCAGTATGAGGTCCTCGCCGGGGCGTCATTGGGGCGGCGGGAGGCGCGGTCAAGTCTCAAACTTTAATGGCACGACCTGTCATTTATGATGTCTTGAATTTATCTATTTAATGTTGTTATTTCAATTAATAAACGATGATTCTATTTATATAATTAATGTCAATAAGTGCAGTACTTACCAGCACCGCCTCAGGTACATTGCTCTTAGGTGTGTACCCATAGCCCTGGTCGGTGGCTCTGCCCTGGTTGAAGCCAGGACGCGGATGACTTTGATGGTGCTGCGGCTGTTAATAACAAACAATAAAAACATATTATGTTCTCCCATGCATTCCAACTGCAAATATAATTTTGTACACACAATATTAAGAGATTTGTCATATTATTTTAAAACCATACACTTCTTATAGGTTTTCCTAATAATAAACCGCAAGTAAACAAAAAATACTTCAAATTAGATCTTGAAACTACATAATAACTGAACTTGTACCTCTTAATTCTTAAGACTGACTGAGACTTACCATTATTTTCACCGTAAAAAGAATTAATTCTTTTTACGGTGAAAATAATGTTAAACAAAAATAAACATATTAAACTATCGGCGCCTTGGAGCCTTCTCCCCCCGCTCAGTCTCGGTCTCACAGTAGTTTGCGAGCGAGATAAAGAGCGAATTTGAGCTGAGGTATTATAGACTCTTAAGTTTATACATTTAAAAAAATTATGCATTTTTGCGTTAATTTGCATTTTGCTTAAAAACTTAAAGTTTCATCTTAAAAGCTGCGAACACGAACAATGATTACCGGTAATAATTGGTGCAAAAATGTAAGCGCAACTTAATGTATTTAGACATTTTAATTCATAAAAACCGATTTATAGTTACCTGTTGTCCATACGACGGGTTAACATTAACTTGAGGAGCAGTAAAGCCAAATGTATTCTGTGGAACTTGATTCCCCATTGGCGCATTCCATTGGTTTCCGTTTCCGCCGCCAGCAACCCATGGTGAAGGCCTATTCATAGAGTCTATTGAGCCTTGTGGCCCACCAGTCACAGGCGGCACACCGTGGCTGTGGGGTCCTCCTTGAGATGGTCTGGCTCCATGGGAACTGACAGACCCATGTATTCCACTGGACCCGTGAATTCCACTATGGCTATGAGACGCCTCAGGGCCACGAGACCCTTGGTTGTTATAGTTATTTGAGGGTTGACTCATGTAGTCATTTCTGGGTGCGTTGGAATAATCATTCCTGGGCTGGTTTTGGTAACTAGGTCGGGATTCGAAGGTCTGCTGAGGTGGTAGGCTAGACTGAAAAGAGAAAAATATGTAAAACAAAAAGTCCTGGGAGTTTTTGGGACATAACATAACACACATAACTGGCGAAATGTGGATCTTCTGAACTACTCTGCCTATCCCTTCCGACGAATATAGGTGTGATGTGAACAAGCCTGTATGTTTTATTTACATTCTCGGATGCGATTATTATTAAATAGACAAGTTTGAAGAATATAGAGAAAATTCATAAAAGTCCTCAATTCTTTATTGCATTCCTTAATGTTGGTAGGCTTAAAATTAATTAAACAATTATGGACCCTGTCGGGAACCGCATAGTAGGAGAGAGGAAGAAGAGAGGCGTTTATATTATTTATGTTATCTGGTAATTGTATTTTTATTTCATGACTACTTTTATTACTTTTTTTTTACGTTAAGTTACGGAAAGGTTTGTAATATTTAGGTTGGTAACTCAAAAAAAAAAAAAAACAAATAGAAATATTGACTTTCTGTAAAATAAAGATGAGCCTCTTTCATAAAGAATTGGTCCGCAATCGCAGTAGACCGGGAAAAGTGGAAAGAGGGAAGGGAGTTTGCCCTGTAGCGTGACAACATAGTCTTATAATAATAAAGGCACATTAAATATTGATGTGTAAAATCTATCCTCTCGTTTTCCTGCAATCTGTGGGAGTGATTTCGTGAAAGGCGACGGAAGTGTGTAACAGGAAGCAGGGGAAGCGCGCGCTATTTGATCGGACCAATGAGCGCGCGCGGTTAACGACCTTGACGATGCCCCACCCCTTTATTGTTGGTTATGGTGAGATGTCAGATCTAACCATTCTGACATCTTAAGTATCCTACATATTGGGCAACGATGACATTTCCTAATAAATACGTAAATATTAAATAAAAGCTTCCACCAGCGGCTTCGCCCACGTGATATCTTTATAAATTATAACCTATGTTACTCAGAGATAATAATTATATCATTATGTTTTTTTTTTTTTTTTTTTAATTGGTGCAGAAGTTTTTATGTTTATTTATTACAAACAAAAATACAAATCTTTTCTCTTTAATATATTGGCGTAAGACAGAAAAAGTTGTTCAAATAAAATTTAAATATTCTGGAATTTATCTGCCAACATACAATTGGAACAATAAATCATATTAGCTCTAATTTACTCAACTGGACTTTGTTTATAAAGTAAACATTTATTTATGTCATAAGACTAGCCAATAGTGTTGTTATATTACAGAAACAAAGACAGATACTTTATTGGATGACGTACAATTTTCAATAAACATGCCGTGGGATTAGGAACCTTAAGTCCATTACTCAGAATTAATTTTCTCTTGCAAACTATGTTAATGTTGCCTTACAACCATTTCAATAGTTTTTGTTTGTCTTACTGTGCGTTTGCACTGGCGAAACATTCACAACAAAACATGTTGAAATCTTTTGTTTCTGTCAAAGTTCCATACAATATTTGACAGGAACTAGAGATTTCAACATGTTTTGTTGTGATGTTTCGCCAGTGCAGAAACACAGTTAAACTAACTTTGAGAGCTTTATCATAAGGTTGAAAGTATGTTTTGGCATAATAACAACGTTTTGTTATTGGCTTTACATCTGGCTGTTTCTTAACCTTTCTTTTGTTATTAAGTAAAACAACAGATATTTTTCATGTATTTTAATAACTTTGATTATTACTTATACGTACTACATAATACAATACGGTATCAACTGCTGTAGGTACCAGAAAATTAGGAGTTAAATCCATTCAGTGTTTTATTATTTTTTAACAATTTTATTTCTAACTTAAATTTTTGTTTCCAAATTAACTTTGTCTGCTTTAGCTTGAAAATACGCAGCCAAAGCTTCGTTCTTATTTATACGAGACTGCTGTTCAACCTCAGCCAGCGTTCGCGTTTTGATACCTGAAAAACAAAGTATTTCAACATTATTTTCTTTACTTTCTCTAAAGAAATACAAGAGAAATAAAAATATGGCCCGCAAAAGTAAACTCGCGGAATTAAAAGGATAAGTAATTTTAAAATATATTCCTTTTCCGCATAGAATGCATGTCGCCTTTTACCCAACTGCAAAAAGGGTTAGGTTTTTACCCCCCTAAAGGTTCCACCTATTCATTCCTAAAAACGAAGTTTACAAAATGCTGTGAGTCATAATGACAGAGAAATGATTAAAATAAGCAGATTACGTACTACAACTTTCTTGTGTGTTATTCTCCTGTAAACTTTCTTCAGCATCATTCAACACACAGACCTCAATTCTTTGCAGCGGTGTTTCTTGTTCGGTATCCCAAATGTCAAATTCCCGCTATTTGACGTCATGAAACTGGATGTCAAATTCCCACTATTTGACGTCATGAAACTGGATGTCAAATTCCCACTATTTGACGTCATGAAACTGGATGTCAAATTCCCACTATTTGAAGTCATGAAACTGGATGTTAAATTCCCACTATTTGACGTCATGAAACTGGATGTCAAATTCCCACTATTTGACGTCATGAAACTGGATGTCAAATTCCCGCTATTTGACGTTTCTGAGCTTAGACTGGATTTCAAACGGTCATTGTTCGATTGTGGGACTTCTTGTGTCTCATCCCTGAGTTCTGACACTGACATGTCACTTTCACTGTCTTCATGAAGCTCAACCTTGATACAAGTGCGTGAGGCACCTAGCAAGGCTGCTACACGGTCTAGCGTTTCATCTGGTGGAATGTACCTCCTTCTACCTCCTATCTGCAAATAAAAGAGTAAGTATTTTGACTACAGATCGGATATTCGGATGCATATTTACCTAAAGTTGAGGTGTTGGCTATTATGGAAAGCACTTTTGTATCGAGAAAAATCCAGGATAGACAAATTTAGAGTTCTGGTTATAGAATTGAATGTATATTTTCTTACGCTCGGGTGTTGGCTAATATGGAAAGCACTTTTCTATCGATTGTAAGAATCTCACGAAACCGGAATAGATTAATTTAGTAGTTTTTGTTGTAAAGTAGGTTGCCAAACTTCCAAACTACTTTACAATATTAGCTAGTATTTCTATAGCACAGCGACAAACAACCCGGTGCCTTGAGGTTCGTTATAAAATGTTTAGGTAAAGTATATAATTTTTTATGTTAACATCCCGAAAGTAACTTTCTGAGGTTTGATAAGTCGTTTCCATAGCATATACTTATCCGATTAGTTGTGCATTCCCGGATTTCCTGGATTTCCGGGATAAGAAGAAACAAATTAAGAAGCCGCTTGTATAATTTCATAGCCAAAAAAATACTTCCTACTAAACTTTAGGTAAATATGCATCCGATCATCCAATCTCTGATTATGACTATAGCTTTACTTAAAAACCGGTTTCTGTAAGGGTCATCAACTAGAAAATTACTTGAATCATGTCTAAGGATTTAATTGACTTTTGTTATTTCAGTCAGCCAATCACAGCAATTTACATTAGTATGCCAATTTTTCACCTGATTATCGCCCTTACTGGCCTAATAATAAATTCTAAAATTTATTATTTACGTCAGTATGTGTAACCCTTCGCAAAATACTTGCTTGGACGTGGAAATACGGACACCAGCTTACCTTTAAATTATTTTGCTTTATATAACTATTACCCTTCCTAGCGGCTTTCTTCAAGTTCTCCCATTTGAGTCTAAGTTGACTGCGCGTCGGAACTCACCCGTGGTCACACCAAACGTTTGTGCTATGGACTTCCAGGCATCAACCTTCATCTTATTGGTTGAGGCCTTTGTAGATGTATTTGTTATGATCCTATGCTTGGAAATCAAATTTAGAAGCCTCCTCACCTCATCTCTTGAAAGAGGTCGAGCTTTGCCTTGCTCATTCTAAAAAAACATTACAAAATTAGTACAATATCAATCAGGGATAAGCGAATTTTATAATTAAATTTTCAACACTTATACTCACATAAAATTGTTCAATTTTTTTTTTTTAATTGACCTGTACTGCAACAGTAACTCTTTATACACTTGTGTTGTACACTAGGCGAATGTAAAATATCGCTATTGGCGGCGCTAGACCAAACTTAGACGTCGGCGACATCACCTTCGCGAGGCTCCTTTAATCTCCCAGTCGAAAGAAAAACGTTAAACCGAATGTGCTGAGCGAGCCGAAAATTTTTGCACGCCAAAGCCTCAGATGGTTAAAATTAGGTTGTCTTTTAACCCTTCTTACAAATTATCACATACGGCTCACTGGTCTGGTGGCCCAGGACAGACCTGAGCACAACCCAGAGAGATCTCGAGAAACTACAGCGGTTTGCCTGTGTCGCAATCACTAGCTGTATGAGAACCACACCGACCGCTGCCCTACAAGCAATGCTAGGGCTGCCGCCTCTACACCTAATCGTACGGGAGGAAGCGGCCCTGGCCGCCTTCAGGCTCCACCTGTCGGGAACCCTAAGTAACGACTCCAGAATTAAGCACACACGCATAAAGGAGGATGCGATCAAACGAAAGCCAATTATGGCATCACTCTGCGACAAAGCCCCGAAAACAATCCACTTTCAAAGGCACTACAACATAATACTCACCGAAGAACAGTGTGACTACTCAGGCCCCAGAGAAATGAGAGTATACACCGACTGCGGCACCGGAATCGGAGTCTTCTCACATGAACTCAACATAAATATATCCAGACCGCTGGGAAGGTTCAACACTGTCTATCAGGCGGAGTGTGTGGGAATCATACATGCGGTCCACGCCCTAGAAGCCAGGAGAGTTACGGACACACATATACGTATACTCTCCGATAGCGCCTCAGTCCTCCAATCATTAAGGAAAACAATTTTTACCTCAAAGCTAACACTAGAATGTTATAAGGCATTAGAGCGAATAACGGTCTCTAGCCGTAACATGGTGACACTGCAATGGATAAAAGGACACAGCGAGTAGCTAGGTAATGACGCAGCTGACGAACTTGCTAGGCGAGGATCCAGCACGGCAGCCTGTGGACCCGAGCCTATCGTACCTATCCCCTTCAACCAAATACGTAGGTGGTTACAGGAAATCACCCACACACAAGCAGGGCAATGGTGGTCCTCGACACCGGGCTGCCGGCAGTCAAAGGAATCTATGCCAACTTTGGATAGCAGGCTGACCAGGCGTCTTTTACGCCTGGACAGGAATGACCTGCGCCTGGTGACGGGGACCATCACGGGACACTGCTCGCTAAACAAACACTTCCACACAATAGGCATAACGGACAGTCCTCTGTGCAGGGCGTGCATGGAGGCTGAGGAGACCGTTGCGCACGTGCTTTTTGAATGCACGGGCGTTACCCAGATTAGAACAGAAACCCTCGGGTCACCCAGATCATACACAGATGTTCTAGACAAACCAGGAGACCTAATTGCCTTCTGGAGGGAGGTGGGCTGGTTGGAATAACCCCCCAAACGGCCGCCATGGCCCACGCACAATGGTCCACCTGACGGACTGAGTGCGGAAACCAAACCCCATAACATAGAACATAGAACCCTTCTTACAGAAATAGGAGATATACAGAAAAGTGTGAGAATTAGGAAGATGCAGGACGTAAGAGCGAGCACAGCGAGCTCAAAAATTTTAGCACCCCGCCTCGAAAAGGTACGTTGTAACGAGTTTAAAAAATCGTTACATGCTTCTCGTCAGTTAGTCGATTTCGGAACGTTTTTTTTGCTGTCATCGATTGTGTTTGGTGGAAGCTGTCAACTTTGACGTTATCACTTTGACGACGAACATTCCTGATGTAGTATTGAACTTTAATAAAAAAAAAAAAATCGGGATAAATCCTGGGTATTGGCGGCCTATTGATGCCGTAAACTTCTAAAACTTTCCCTCAGGACGTGGTGACGTAGGAATAATCCTTCATTTCTTTGGTAAGATTGAATTCTTTCGGATTGATAAATTGGATAGCGTGACGAGTGCTCGATATCATACTAAATTATTGTTCCAGGCTTCTAAGTGATTTGTCGCCCGCCTGAATTTTGTGGCGCACTTGAATTTGCCATTTGTTGGAAAAGACGGTAAGTTATTATTACTCGTGGAACGCCACGCTTCCCAACGTTTGGGAATCCTGAACAATTTATTAATTCTCTGTAAATTTTGTTTCAGCCGGATTGTGACCGACCCTGGTCCCGACGTCTTTTTTTTTTTTTCTTTTCTTTTTCTCTTCGATTTCTTTTCTTTTCGTCTTTACTGGATATATTTTCTGCAGAAGACTACTACACTATATTTAATTTTCTACAAGGGATATTTATATGCCAACGTTCAACGCCACGATCCTAGAGGTTTTATTTAACCATTTTTTTTTACTACCTACCTTTTTTTTATCAACAAAGATGCAATAGTAATGTAAATTCCATAATAATAATATTGTAAATTCAATGATAATAATGTAAGTAATTATAACCTTTTTTTTGTATTTAATTTCATAATTTTATTACTCTGAAGCTACTGGCAAACATTAAACAAGGTATTAGCAAAGGAAATTCCATTCTTTTATTCATTTAATTAGCTACCTACCGGCAGATTAAAAGTCTGACTCTCCGAAGTGTTCTATCTGGCAAGTTTGGTTTATTTAAAACATATTGTGTGCATCTCCAAGGCGCCCGAAATTATTTTATTGTTTAATTTGTATTTTTTTTTTATAGGAGAACACACCATCTTTACACATTTTTATTAAATTGGGTAAGCTCCCAACACATGTGACACTCATGTACAACCCATCCATTACAACATAAGGTTTTCTTTTGACGATACATACAGAATTAGCGAGATAGTCTGTCGTTGTTGACTTATGCAGAAAGGTTTGAGTACGGACGAGAGGCTTTTCTCACATGGACAGACCTTTAGTCTACTAACCATAATTCGCTGCATTAATTGTGGAGTAAATGCCTTTCGAATGCGACGATACTCTTAGAAACTGAGACTGAAGAGATTCTGATGAATAATAAATTGTTAAAAAGTAACCATGTGTCTTTTTTTCATGCCTACATTCTAAAATAATATAAGTATGTTATAATTATTTACATTTACTATGAAAAAATATATTATGCGATGATAATATGTGCCAAAAATCATTATTTAATTAATAATTTAATAGTTTATTTGTTGTTATCGTTAAAATTAGAAGTATTAAGTGGACAACTTTAAAGAACTATAGCTTTTTTTGGTGTACTTCTTATAAAAAACTAATTATACTATCAAATTCTATAATTATTTTCCTTTTTAATGATATATAGTTCATCTTTGTCAGTTCTGGCCGAGTCTTGAAGGACAACTTGGCATTCTCCTTTACTAAGTAGCTGTAAGTTTTCTTAAAATTAGTCAAATAAAATAAATAAACATGAATTCAAGTTACTGACATTCTGACGCCAGCCAATAGCTTATCAGTATTTGATTTTTACGACTTATTGTAGATTTCCGAGTAAGAAGATTGAAAGATACCTGCTCCATAGAACTAAACATAACATCATACTTGTATAGGTCTAGAGATGTACAGTACATCCATGTTTAATTAAGTCACATGTAATATGGACAAGCCTATACACACGTCTAAAGTCACATGTACAGCCATACATGTGATAACGCTCCTAGCTAAATATTTAGTAATTTATTATATTTTAAAATCCAATATATTATATTGACCAATAGACTAAACTCAGTTTACTGGTAACAAGCTATCCATAGAAAAGCTGTTCAAGCTCTCCTGCCCCCCTAGCCAAGTCACAAATGATAAACGTAAACTCTCAGTAGTCTTTAATTGATGAAATGATTGAATGATGACAGAATGAATGATTTACAACTTTATGTTATTGGATGTAAAGTTGAAAATCTATTGAAGATTACATAGTGTTTTCGTTCATTCCGGTCGCTAACGCTCAGTAGTCTTTAATAGATTTTCAACTTTATGCTCTTAGGTATAAAGTTGAAAATCTATTGGAGATTACTAAGCGTTCACGTTTATCGTTTGCAACTTGGCTAGGGGGGCTGATACACAGTCATGAGCAACAATATCACAGTATGGCCATGTCTTTACCCAGATACATTGACACCGAGGATAATTCAAGTTTTGGTGCCACAAAAAGCTATAATCAACCACCTATTCAAAATTATGTTAACACATTATTGAAACCAACTATTTGTAATTTTAGATATTGAATCGATATAATAACATATTTCATTGATTTTAATTATCATCTCATTACCTACATAATGAGATGATAATTAAAATCACTGAAACCTCAGAGAATTATTCAATGAAACAAAACATTTTTATTTTTATGAGAATGAAAATGTACTCACGGCAGCTTTTCCTACTGGCACCGCTTTTAAAATAAAGTTACCGGGCATTCGGTAGCCGTCGAGGAATTTCATTACTTTGTATCCCTCGGTATTATCGGTGAGACCGATCCTGACTTTCTTCGTGCCATCAGTATCATTGATCAGATTATCAAGGATAAAGTCATTTATATTACACTCCTGTTTTATCAATATTTTCACATCTTGATATTTTGTCTGTAACAAAACAACAAATATTTAAATATTGTGTAAAACAATATTATAAAATCACAGAATAACCTTTAAAAAAAACGTACTTTAGCAGGAAATCCATGAATTGTTATCATCATCTTGGCAGGATTTAAAAAATGATAACTTAGTCTTAATTTAAAGCGTATCCTGAGATGAAACGTTTAGGTTAACAATTTCAATGAACATTGCAAATATTTCACAATATTAGAGCAGCAAAGCAAGCGTTCGCCATGATACCAAGATTCTTACACAGAGCTTATAAAATTATAAATGATTCTTAGTTATAATTCCCACAGACTACTTAGAGACAGTGTGACCAGATTAAATTTTACAAAAAAACCGAAGCTCCTTAAAAAAATACTGAAATATACCAACTTGCACAGGGAAAATATACCAATAAAAATACTGATTTTCAAAACATATTATGTTGTGTTCTGAAAGAAAACCGCCTAAACGCAGCTCCGCTTTCTTGACTTCGTCTTTCAGTGGTGCCTTTTTGAAAAATGTGTCAACCTGGAAACAAGTAAAAACATAAATTATACATTAAGATCATACACTAAATAAAGTACCTCTGAACTTCTCGACTTTAGGTACAGTAATTCTAATTTTACTAAAAACTAAAAACAAGTTAAGCTTACCTTTGACTGTCCTTTATATTTGTTCAAGTTCGATTTATGCTTTTCAGTATTTGCATGTTGTTTTATAGATGCTAATCTACTTTGGAGTTTCGCACTGCACGCTTTACAAAACGAAGAAAACTCCGGAATTTGTTCCCATTTAGCCAAATAACTTTGCTGAAAACTAGACATGTTTTCTGGATTCTGAATTGCGTATCAGACAACAGCGTAATAGCATGAAGTAAAATGACAACAAAAAATCGCGCGCTCTATTTACATTACGACGAACACGTACAATATAAACTTAGAGAAAATCCCGAATTATTGAAACTTTCAATAATTCGGGAATTTCCATAAGTTTCAATTTGAAAGTTTGAAACCAAACCTTCAAAGATTAAGCCAAGTGCAGAACAGAAATTCATTTTGTGACTAGATGATTCGATACTATTTGTAATTCTAGGGGGCCCACCTGTCATGTCCTATCTGTAACTTACTGATCTTTGCTCCAAAATGAAATATAGACTAAATCCGGAAATTCCCCTGAACATCAATGTACGCAGTTTAAAAAAAAAAAAATTATGACATGGCTATGGTATTGCCATAACTTTTTTCCAAAATATACCCTAAAATACTGGCTTACGCCAATATACCTATAAAAATACTGACTCTTGGAAAACTTACTAAAATATACTCAAAAAGTATTAAAATACTGAATCTGGTCACACTGCTTAGAGATACTACGTAAAATTCATCAGAAAAAAAACCATAGAGTCTATGGTTTTTTTTTCTAAGGATTTATAACTCATATAATTATAGTCTATGGCATAGACTATCTATGGCAGGGCTGCCAAGTGAAAAAAAGGTGTGAACGTACGCCTACTATAAAAAAATCGTATGCCAAGGAAATTTTGAATCATTGCCAGCGCCTTCGCCATATTCAGCACGCCCCGTGCGGCTCAAACGGCAAGCGATATCGTCGCCGCTAAGCAAAGCGGCGACATCCAATCTCTCCTGGCCGTATTAGTCGCGAACCAGGACATCACCCAAGCCCTCTCTGTTATCTCATCATGAATAACACGGCCTTAAGTAGATTTAAACCCAGATCCCTCAACCTCGGCGTCTTCAACGCAAACGGCATCCAAGGTCAACGAGATGAAATATCGGAGTTCCTCCGTGACCATCGAATTGACCTATTCCTCATACAGGAATCCTTCCTAAAACCCAGTCTCCGTAATCCAGCCATCGCTAATTACCGTGTAATTCGTAACGATAGGTCGCGTGCCCACTTGGGCGGCACACTAATTTATTACAAAAAGGATCTGTACTGCATCCCTATTGACCCTCCCCCGCTAGCACAATTAGAAGTCTCCATCTGCCGACTAGCTATGACTGGCCATCAGCCGGTCACCGTAGTATCGGCCTACATCCCTCCCAACCCCGCAGGGGGATTCCAACCCATCGCGGACGACCTAAAAATTCTATTCGGCATGAGTGACTCTGTTATCATAGCAGGCGATCTCAACGCAAAACATCCCTCCTGGAATAGCTCCCTTACCAACTCCAGAGGGCATCAATTGTACAATCTCTCCTTCGCTCAAAACTTTGACGTCATCGCTCCGATGACTCCAACCCACTATCCCCACAATGTAAATCATGCCCCCGACATTCTTGACGTGGCGCTCCTTAAGAACGTCAACCTAAGTTTAGACTCAATAGAAACGGTCCACGAGCTTACCTCGGACCACCGACCAGTAGTCATACGACTGGCTCCCCGCATAGGTCCCTCTGACCCCAACCAACCCCCAGCCACCAAAAGGGTGACGGACTGGAGGCAAGTAGGCGATAAGCTGAAAACCAACACGTCCCCCCAATTGGACTCCATCCCAAACGTTTTCGACTCAATCGCGGACACGACGGCTGCGATCGACTCGCTCACTGACCATGTGCAAACCGTCCTGAACGACTGTTCAAGGGAGGTTCCTGAAGCGGATAACCGCTACTTGAAACTCCCGGACGATGCGCGTGCTCTGTTGACCGAGAAGAACGCGGCCACCCGTGCATACAGCAACTTTCCCTGTCCCGCCAACAAAGCCCACATGCGCTACTTTCAGAGATCTGTAAGGACACGCATGGCGGAGCTGCGTGACGCGAGCTGGGATAAGATGTTGAGCGAGTTACAGCCCACCCATCAGGCCTTCTGGGAACTCCAGAGAAAACTCAAATCCAAGCAGATAGCTGCCATGCCCCCCCTAGTACGCCCCGACAAAACCATAGCCTTCGACGACATCGACAAAGCGGAATGCCTAGCCGACAGTCTCGAGGCTCAATGCTCTCCCAGCTCCCTACCAGTAGACCAAGCTCACCTCTCAGAGGTAGACGCTGAAGTCGAACGTAAAGCTTCTCTGCCCCCCGTCGAAGACCCCGAAAGTCCTCTGCCTCCCGTCACTCCAGACGAAGTGCATGACATTATCAAAGGTCTCCACATCCGTAAAGCCCCCGGCTCAGATGGAATCACCAATAGGGTGATCCAACTCTTCCCCGCCCACCTTATTATGCTACTGACCACCATCTTCAATGGTGCTCTAAGCAACAATATCTTCCCCCAAGCGTGGAAAGAAGCCATAGTGATAGGTATCCCAAAGCCTGGCAAGCCCAAAACCGAACCCTCCAGCTACCGTCCCATCAGTCTGCTCAAGGTACTAGGCAAAATCTATGAGAGGCTTATTTATAAGCGTCTCAGGGACTACGCTGAAACCAAAGGCCTCATCCCCAACGAACAGTTCGGCTTTAGAGCCCAGCACTCTAGCGTGCATCAGGTCCACCGTATCGTCGAATTCATCGGCGGCGGCTTCTACCGGGGCATGTCGACAGGTGCGGTCTTCTTCGACATAGCGAAAGCATTCGACAAGGTCTGGCACAACGGCTTAATCTTTAAGCTCTACAAACTCGGAGTGCCCGATCGTCTCGTGCTCATCTTACGGGACTACTTGTCGAATCGCACTTTCCGCTATCGCATCGAGGGAGCCCTATCCTCTCCCCGCCAAATCCGCGCCGGAGTCCCTCAAGGCTCCGTGCTCGCCCCGCTCATGTTCTCGCTCTTCACAAGCGACATCCCCAAAAGCAATACGGCGCAGTTGGCTCTGTTCGCAGATGACACGGCCATATATTGCAGGGGCCGGTCGCAGACTCAGATCCACCTTCTCTTACAACGGGCTGTCAATAACCTTGGCGCCTGGTTTAAGAAATGGAGAATTGAGGTGAACCCCGACAAAAGTCAGGCGGTTTTATTCATAAAACCGCGATCTAGACCCCCTCACATTCCCCGACCACTCACCTTGTTAGGCAAGCCTATCCCCTGGGAGAAGCGAGCCAAGTACTTGGGAATCATCCTCGATCATTACCTCAACTTTACAGAGCACATAAGGTCGGTTCGCTCGCGGGCCGCCTTCGCTCTCAGTAGATTATATTACATCGTAAATGCACGCAGCAAGTTGTCACTCAAGTGCAAATTGCGCATCTACACAGCGTGCATCCGCCCCATCATGACTTATGCGGGTGCTGTCTTTGCACACACATCCCCCAGAAATATCCATAGGATGCAGACGATCCAAAACAGATTCCTCAGAAGAGCCACGGGCGCTCCCTGATATGTCAGAAATATAAACCTCCACCTCGACCTTAAAATCCCCACAATCCATCAGTTCTTAAAACGTATTTCCAAGCGTCATTTTGATTCCGCCGCCAATCACCGCAACCCTCTGGTTGTCGAAGCGGCCAATTATACCCCCTCACGTATTAGTCGATTTCGCCGTCCTAGGCATGTCCTCTCCGATCCAGATGATCCCACCACTCTCCTCCAGGAGAGCAATAGGGCCACCAGTATAGTGCACAAATACACCCGACACCCGTCGTACCGACCTCGCCGCCGAGGTCCTCCGCGATCGCGACCCTCCCGAGTAAATAATACTCCCCCCCGACCCTTGTCCGATGAAGCGCCAGCCCGCGCCGACAGCTGAGCGCGTAGCTTTAAATTCCCCGCATAATAATAATGATATATCCTTGATCCAGCCTGTCCCATCTTGCTGTCCTCCCCTCAGCGACGCCCTAAGCCGAGGTTCGTACCCCACAGGGGGTGCCCTTAGCGAGCGTTCGCCTAATTTTAATTTAGAATAGTTTTGCTCCTGGCTGGAGGCTTTGAGTGTAGTGCTTAAGGGGCCTGCGAAGCATGCGTTGTTCATACAAACGTAATACCAAAATAATTTGTAAATCAAACATATTCTTAAGGTAGTGTGTATTTATTCCGATTGGATTACAGAATATCTAGGCTTCCAAATATATATTTTGAATGGACACTGATATAAAGACGAGATATGAGGAATTTAAAATTTCTATAGAAAACTTATTTTTCTCTTATCTCGAATTTAAATCAGTGAGCCGTATTTGCACACGCAAAACCCCGCCATATTCATAGGATGCAAACACTCCAAAATAGATACGTTAGGAACGAGATCCTCCATCTCGACCTAAAGATCCCCACAATCCACCAATTTCTCAAACGCAATTCCAAGCGTTTCTTTGAGTCCGCCGCCAAACACCGCAACCCTCTGGTTGTCGAGGCCGCCAATTATGTCACTAGTAGAATCAGTCAGACCCGCCGCCCAAGGCAAATCCTTACCGACCCAGATAACCCCATAACCCTCCTCCAGGAGAGCAATAGGGCCACACTTGTGGCCCTATTGCCACATTTTTGCACATTTTTTGTGCACTGTACTTACAGTGCACAAAAAACACAGACACTGACCCGCATTCCGACCTCGCCGCTGAGGTCCTCCGCGATCGCGACCAGCCCGAGTAAATAATACTCCCCACCGACCCTTGCTCGCAGAAGCGCCAGCCCGCGTTTTGCTGAGAAATGTAGAATTAAATTCCCCGATTAATAATAATGAATCATCTTTGATCCAGCCTGCCCCAACTTGCTGTCCTCCCCCCAGCGACGCCCTAAGCCGAGGTCCGTACCCCACAGGGGGTGCCCTTAACGAGCGCTCGCCTAGTTTTAATTAGAATAGTTGTTGCCCCTGGCTGGAGGCTTTGAGTGTAGTAGCTTAAGGCAGCCGCAGGATTGACCGGTTAAGTAGTCATCACCTCAGAGGTGAGCTACGAGATGCCCTAGACAAAAAAAAAAAGATACGTAGTATCTCTAAGTAGTCTATGCGTAGTTAGTAGTCTGTGCTGCTCTGCCCACCATACACTAAAGTGCAGTAACAGCAAAATCACGATTTCGAGTAAAACGCATTTAAAGTTAAGAATTGATTTAAAAAAATCAACAGAATGTATAAGCAAAAAAATTTGAATGCAGAAAGGTTGTAAAGGCATAGGTTCACACGTTAAAGCAATAAAAAAAAATATATCTTAATAACTGAATTTATTATGGCCATTTATTCTTTTTGGTGCCTATTACTGCATAGCCTTTTTTGTAAAAAATACCATTTTAAACTTAGTAAAATGCAGCAAAAAGCCCTATTACTGCGTTTGGATCAGTTATTTTGTCAAGAAACCCAACTAACATGCAGTAAGGTCAAAAAAATACTGCATTTTAGTTAGTTTTTTAAGAAAAAAGTGTTCAATTTACTAGTGCAGTAAGAAAAATAGCTAGTTCACATTTTAAAGACCGTTTATTTCTTATTATTTAATCACATGCCCACCAGAGACTAAAGAGCAGTAACAGCCCTTTTGTGATTTTTCGTTTTATTAGTGATTCTATTCTAATTCAACTCACTTATGTAAAATTTACATATCAAAAATAATAAATAGTATTTAAAACATTAACTGCACTTTAGCTAGGAATAATCATATCTGTGTCATTATGCTATCCAAACTAATCTGCAGTAATGCTGTATTTTACTGCGTGTTAGTCAGTTTATAATGATAAAAGAATGTTAAGTATTCACAACTAAAATGCGACAAGCTTTGATTTTACTGCATTTTAGTTGGGAGTTCGTGACAATAAATTGTATTTTCTTAATTTGCAGTAAAAATAGCTTGTATGGCGGTAAATTTTACTGCGTATTAATTTTTTTTTTAATTTTTTTCCAGAAATATAAAACTATCTAAAGAACTGTAAAATTATATTGCTTACTGCATTTTAGTTATGAAACCTTAAAATTTAATCTGCAGTATAATTTATACTGTATTTTAGTTGGGAAATCACGCCAAATTGTTAATTTTTTTCGTTTGCAGTAAGTGAAAACTGTTAAATAAAAACCATTCTAATAGTCTTAGAAATAAGTAAGTTAATTCAATAGAAAGCTTAAGAAACCCGCTTTCAGAATCACTAATAAAACGAAAAATCACAAAAGGGCTGTTACTGCTCTTTAGTCTCTGGTGGGCAGTGCTGGCTGGCATTCCACAATTTCACAGACTACTAGTACTTAGAGATATGATACGTAGTATCTCTAAGTAGTCTGTGGAGATATGCTAGCATTGAAATGCGTTCGTCGTCGTCGTATTTGGATTTCATTGATTGCTTTGATCAACTGTTCGTTCGTGTGATCGTTTCTGTTTGATAGAAATAGTTGCATTGTTTGTTATACCACTGCGGGACAAATAATAAACAAATATTTGCCGTGTAAAATAGCTGTTGATCGACTATGTTACTGACTATATTTAATTTACCGGCGCAGGCAAGTTTTGAAACCCAATAACTTGAGAATTTGTAGCCATATATAAAGAGGACTCAATTATTTTCTGTTGTATTCTCTCGACAGACGCGGTACGTCGACGTGAAATCGCTGATACACTCAAAATGCGGCTTCAAGGAGGTGATACTGGACAATTTGACATCCGATAGCAATAATTCGAAGAAGGTGACTGTAGGGCTTGCCGAAGAGGAAGACGCGGCTATCCTTGTCCGGAAGATCAATGGGTTGTTCGTGGAAGGACAGCAACTGTATGTCGAAACTATTAAGAAGAAGGTTTGGAATTTCCTTGTTTCAAAGATCATATAGTAATCCAACCTTAATGGATCTCCAAGTTACGTTTAGAAGTTAATATCTTTAGTTAATTGATAAATGATAGTAAAACAATGTTAGGCCCTCATCTGATTCTATCAGCTAGTTCTGTTGATGACACCAAAAATTATGAAACTTACTGGAGTAGTTCTTTAATTTTATTTTAATACACACTCTTTCTAAAAAGGGGCTTATTTGTGTAAACAGTGTGTAGTATTGCGCATAAATAAGTAATTAAAACTAATAATTGCACCAACAGGCAGCATCCGCAGTGTTGGACCTGGGTAGTAACCAACAACAGCAACCACTGCTACAGCAACCATATTATCAGCAGAGTAAATACCAACCTAACTACGAGTTAGGCTACTCGGAGATGCAACAAAGTAGAGCACAGGCTATCGTTGCTCCATCCATGGCTTACGGTGGAATGTATGCCGCTACACAGGTAAGTCCTTAAATACATACTGAGTAAAACAATAACAATAAAAAAAAAAACAAACTACTACATTTAGGACTTGAAAACTCAACTCAAACTCAAAGCATTTATTTTACACACTTATTTTAAGCACTTTTGAATGGTCAAGGGGTCGGTCAATCAGAACGATGAAGCTAGTTGCCCGTTCCAAGCATAGTAGGTTCCTATGGAGAAGAACGGGCAAGAAACTCCACAGACTCTTGACCAAGCACTATCTCCCAGATAAATAAAAACTGCAACAGAGCTTGTATGTAATTATCTGTCGGATAAAATATCCAGAACTTATGTCTACACTGCTGTGGTGTACCAATATAATGAAGATCAGTATCAACCGAACTGGACTATCTCAAATTTTCTTTAGTCTTGGTTACATAACACAAAGTTATTGCAGAAGGTCAATTCTCATACTTAAAAACTTATTCAAATTTACGTCGCAATTTCACCTCAACAAGTTTTTTAATTTTATTTTTTATGTTGCCCCACACTAGGTATGTCTCCTGTATCGTGGGTGCGTTTACAAACATTTATACTCACTTACAGCCAGACCCGGAACAACTACTTGTAGGTCATACAAATATTTGTTCTGTGCGGGAATCGAACCCGCGAGTCGCAGCACAGCAGTCAATCGCTTAACCACTGCGCCAACAGTGTCGTATTCATCCTTACCTGTGCAGCGTAACTTAAGATTAGAATGTGAATCTTCTTAAAAATACAGAAATTCCCCTCAGGTTATAGGTTTCCAGTTATTGAGATGATACTTTGGGGACTTTTAACCGCCTCTGTGGTCTAGTGGCTAGACCAACTGTCTCAGACCTAGAGGTCCTGGATGGGTGGACTTTTTTTCCCCAACTGGGTAGTTGGGTAAAAAAAGTCTGCTTGGTTTGGTGGTAGGGCTTGTTATGCTCGCTACCACCATCTTATCTAAGTCTGTCGCCATAACAACCATGTTAACAGCATTATTGTGTTTCGGCAGTTAGAGGTAAGACAGCCAGTTCTACTGTGGTTGAGGATTCCGGGTGAAGGTCACTTCCACCTCCGGCCTGATCATCACTTACCATCAGGTGCGATGCAGGCCAAGAGCTTCCATGTTGCGGTTAACAAAATTAATAAAAAAAGGAATTGTCCGTCTGACTGGATTTTCACCTTTTATTTTGTAGTAAAGTTCATGAGTACTATACTGACATAAGCAACAGTTGCTTATGTCAGTATTTCAGTACAAACATACTGACATTAACAATATCGAACAGTTTGGCAAACCCTCACTCATCTTTATAGTAATACTAGCTGCTGTCCGTGACCTCGTCTGCGATCCAGGATGAAAAGTAGCCTATGTCCTTCTCCAGGTCATGATCTACCCATGTGCCAAATTTCATCCAAATTCGTTCAGCCGTTATAGCGTGAAAGCGTGAAGGTACCATTTCGTACCCGACTGCAGGAGGCAACTGCAGACGACGTGTCGCCGCAACACGACTGGTTTGTATAAAATACCTTCCGTAGCTAGCGACACGTCGGCGTCATTGGCAGCTACGGGCGAGTGACAGGCGACACGTGCAGCCCGAACGCAGACCAGTAATGCCGCCAACGCTCGAGTGATGACACGTTTTTGTATCTTCTATCTACCGACTGCAGAATCATGACTGCAGCGACATGACGCCGTGACACGTCAAGTGCGGGTACGGAATGGTACCTTTACAAATAAACAAACTCACTTTCTCATTTATAATTTGGCTTATTGGTCTCGTCTCGGTCTCGTAACTGCCGCGTTCGTCTAGTGGTCGCAAGCGCTACTGCTGAGGTCCTGGGTTCGATTCCTTTGAAGTTTCTCACTAGCAATCCGGAGTCTGGATTTGTGCCTGGTTGATGGCAATAGGCTTACCCGTTACTTGGCACTTTAAATATATCTGACGAAATGTGGGTGTACTATCGGTGCAATTCGGGCTATCCCTACGGAGAATACAGGTGTGATGTTATTTGTTTATGTGTAGATTGGCTTTTGTCCATATCCTATATCCAAAAAGGATTATGTGTTTGTATGTTTGGTTGGTAATGAGGACTTGATAAGTCACATTCAGAGACTTTCTATAGATGGGTTATATTCAATAAGGAGATACAATTATGGCGAAAAAAGTTGTGAGTTTAACCAGACAGTAGACACAATCTGTAAGATGAAACAATAAATTCATTGCTATAGTTTAAAAAAATCAGGAAGGCTTCCAGTTTTTGCTAAATGTTAGAAGTTTTATACACTGCCATTATCTTAACTTAGCTGTTAAAGAACGTTTGGAAATAAGATAATAAATTGTCTTTTTTCTTCATAATTTTTAGTTGTTAAAGAATGTTTGCAACATACTCTGTAACACGCCCTTCAAGGTATCTGTTATACTCGGTCATTTGTCGGCTAAAACATTAAGCATAATTTGTGATTATGCACATGAAAATTGATTTGGGCGTGTGTGAAAAGTGTTGCAGCCTTCCAAGTATTGTTTGCGCTAAACTTCGCAGCAGTACTGATTATGAACCGAATGTTTGCGCAGAGGAATCTGCGCAATCTCACTCTGCGCGAAGCAACCAAGAAGTTAGCGCAGTCGTACAACGGTTTTTGTTTCGAAAATGGACCACCGTCATTACGACAGGCCTTTTTCGGCGCACTAAACTATTCGCCATTTATCACGAAGCCCCTTTCAAACGTATATCCTCAAAGCTATTCAACCCCTTCATACAATGCCGGCATTAGACCAAGTGTAATAGACACCTAAACACTTCCCACAAATCAAGTGCATTTACTTGATTTTGGAAGACTTCACAAAGCCTTCATTTTGTAACTATCATCAAAATTCTTCCACAGAATGCATCCGCCAACTATGGCTATCCACAACAAACGCAGTATCAGTCAGCTCAGCAGCAAATGATGGCTCAGCCAATGGTCGGCTATGATCAGGGGTCTCCGCTTGGGTTCAGTAACCAAGGCAACAACCCCACCGTCTGGTCAGATCAGAACGATTGGAATCTTGCTGGCAATGCATCTGCTGGGAACCAAATTTCCCAACAGGGCAGAAACAGTTCAAGATGGGAGAATACTGGCGATAGCAGCAGCCGTCCGCGTCATGACGCGCTCGCTCGCGACTCCGGACGAGACCGACAGTCGCGGTTCGGACAGGAGGCACCTGCTCGTGATGCCGGGCGTAATGCACCGCGACGTGACTTCGGCCGAGATGCACCTTCGCGCGATCGCGGTCGGGACGCACCTCGCGACCAAGGGCGTGATCGTGATCAAGGGCGTGATCGTGATCAAGGCCGCGATCGCAACCAAGGACGCGACCGCGACCAGGGTCGTGATCGCGGAAGAGTTGCGCCGGCGCGGGACCGCGGTCGCGAGCAACCAGCTCGTAACGCACCATTCTGTGTGCCGCCGGTACGCAACGCACATCCCCGCGAACACGACCGAGATGCGTTCTATAACAGAAGACCCGAACCTTCTCGTGCTCCCGCAAAGCGTCAGATTACACCGTCTCCCACAATATTCGGCGAACACGTCACCAATTCGGCTCCGCACTCAAAAAAAATTTCTCAACAGCGAGATGGCCCTTACCTTAACCTTAGGAGCAAAACCCAGCCTAAACCGAAGCAGGCTGATAGAAATTATGTTCCTCCTTCAAAACGCCCGAAAAAAATGGCACAGCCATTGGTAACCCCGCAAGCAAAGGTTCCGTCTAATGTTGACCAGGAAAAGAAAAAGAAACTACGTACCGCCACGTGGCGTCACCAGATTGCGTCCATCGTTGCTAAAGAGATTTTAAAAGATCCGAATCGTAAGTCTGGCATCTCACCGGAACCGCTTCTATCAGGGTTAAAACGCGCTATACGTGGCCGTCTGGAAGCTCTTTTCGGTGACGATGATGAAATTCGTATGCCTGAAATGTTAAAGATTTACCAAGAAAAGTATAATGGCTCCTGTGATACGGCTTTTTTCAACCAAGTGTGCGAGGACATAAAGGCCAATGAACCGTATCTAGCTAACACCGGACAAAAAGGTAACTTTAGTATATATTTGTGTATTCTCCAAGCGTATCGGACTGCATGTAATTTTTTCGTGGTGCTATAAGCAATTTTGACTATATTTTCGCGCTTTCAACTTAGAGAAAGCATTGAAAATATTAGATTTGTAATTACTTGTACCACTTCCTATGCAAAACTCTGTATGAAATGGCAAGTCTCGTAAGATCTGCAAGCTTTCCACGGTTATAATCTGGGGCCGTATTTGGAACTCGTGATTGTTCCAATGCGAAAAAGGGATAGCGCTATAAGTCTTGTATAACTCTCTCTGCTGTTAGTCCTTTTTCGCTCAGAGACATAGATGACTGTTATGTCCCTGTTTCTCTGTCTTTTGGGAGATCATCTTGTAGTTCTACCTATGCTTGCGAACATGTAAACGAATCCCTTTCTGGATTCTTAACTTCTGAACCTAGATTCAAGTCAGTAATTGTAACTTCAAAGTATAAATTGCACAACGGAACACTGGATCATTGCAACAGATATGTTTTTGTTCACATATTTTTCTTATGTCATTGGGGTGACTATTATAAATTCCTCATTATGTAGATTTTCTGCCTCTATGAACCGAATCTTGACGAAAAGTCACTATGCTTGCGACTTTGCATATGTTTGTGTGCCAAATCATCATGACACTTATCGACACATTGATCCCACATCTCCAACCAACTGCCTCGTTGTTCTAGTGATCGCAAGGATTACTGCTGAGCATGAGGTTCCGAGGTTAGTGTTATTGAGTTTTTCCATTTGGAATTACTCAGTAGCAGCCCGGAGTCTGGATTTGTGCCCAGTTGACGGCAATAGGCTCGCCCCCTGTTACATGGGACTTAAACATAACTGGCGAAATGTGGGTGTACTATAATAGGTACACTCTGCCTAGCCCTTCGGGGATTACAGGCATGGTGATATGTTATGTGATGATCCCACGTTTTGTGTCGATCTTTGGTCGTGATAAAACAAACGCAAGATTTTTTTCATCTTTCATTTAGCTTTTTTCAAGCAAGTTGCTAGAATTGTTTGAAAGTTGGCTCAGTGACACGCATATTTTGAGAGGGTTCATCGCCTCAATGCCATACCGTTCTGTCCGTCTCGTAGGCCATCGACCTTGAGCCCACAGTCAAAAACGGTTCGGATTTTGGTCAGATCTGTGGATTTTGAATCTGAAGGTCTAAGTTAACATGTATGACCTTTAGACAAGTCAGGGACAAAGGCACCAAAATCTACAAGAATGAGTGAATGAACGACTCATTAAATTACTTATCAAAATCAAAAGTCATTTATTCAAACTAGCTGAGAAGCAGCACTTTTTGAACGTCAAAATTACACGAGCAGGCTCCCCGCCCGCCCTTCACCACTTTCTAGTGCTTTAGCTGGGAAGAAGAATTGGTGCAACAAACTCCCCAGCAGCACAGCTGTCTGTTCAGTTAGAAGAATTTAAAATACAATAGACGACGTATATTTACACGACATCACCACGACGATTTACGTTTTTACTATTAATACGAGTATTCCAAGGTTACCTTTGCTGCGATTGTTCGCCCCTTATCGCGCTCATAACGATCCTAGCCGAGGTGGACCGAGCAGTAACACCGCCCGAAAACCCCACACATATAATTATATATGTGGGGTTTTCGGGCGGTGTGGCTCATTGCGTTCGGCGCTTGGCGTGGCAACACGTCGTGTCCGGATTCGCAACAAGTCAATCGTCATCCTGAGGATGCTTCATTGTGAGGTGAAACACATGTCGATTTCTTACAGGGTTCGTTATGACTCTTTAAGAACAGTTAAGCGGATTAGGTTACCAAATATACGTCGTCTATTGTATTTTATAATGGATTTCCGCAAAGTCACGCCTGAGTCAATTAACTATCTTAGAAGAATTTGTTTTAAGAAAACACCCTCGAATCTCCGGCTTGTTTATGAAGCGGCTTTCTCCCTTTTTGGGGCGAAATAATGCTTAGTTTTATTTGCAGTGGAGCTGCATTTCAGTAAAGACGCACACTAATTAAAGGATTTTTAAAAGCGATGGTCGAGTGTATTTGTTGAAACAAACAACTTATTCACCATCAAAATCCAGAATTTATCCAAGGGAATTATGTGTGTTGATATTACAGGATATCATGAGATTGTTCTTACTTCTACTTCTCATTAACGCAAAAACTGCCTTCTGGATTTCAAATTTGCAATTTGAGATTTGAATCGTGCGTCTGAAGTGTCGGGACACAATATTTTCATTCGAGTGTAAGTGCGTGCAATTTTAGGACGAAGTTCCTGATCGTACGTTATACTCTGAACACTTGGCGAGTTAACACTTTTGTTACGTAACAAAAGTGTCGTGTCAGAATATTACACTATTTCGGCCTAGCGTTGCAATGCTTATTCGCCAAGTGTGCAAAACCGAAACGAATCTCGTTCCAACCGGGTGTCCCACATCTCCAGTTTTTTGTGTGTAAATGCACTTACTATGCACTGTACTCCTGAAAAAGGACACACTGTGAACGTCAACATTGCTAATAGAAATTGTTTAAAAAGGGTATGCGCAGCCTTGTGCACAAAGTTAGAAATAAAAGAAAGAAAGAAAAATTGTTTAAATCTGTTCGAACCGGCCATGATTCATCGGCCGTATTGTACAGACGCAACGACAGCACGGTAACCTACTACAATCTGTCAAATTTCTTTAATAGATTTTCAACTTTCTCACTAGTGCATAAGGTTCAAAGTTGATTGGGAAAATTTGTCAGTTTCGGGTAGGTTGATGTGCAGGCGTCTGTACCTGTGTGAGAGTCTAAAGCTCTATGTGACAGGTATTAAAGGCCGCGTGTTGTAATCTCCTACTAAATTGTAAATCTAACATAGCATACTTGATATTTTGCAGCCACTCCAGTTGTCAAAAACCCCGGTCCTAAGGCTGCGGTAGAAAAAAAACCAGTGTTAAAAACTGTTGATACCACTGAGAAGATTCCTTCATATCCGCAAGGAGGTAAATTGAACATTATTGCAAAAAAAAAGAAAATGATGTTACTGCACGCGTAGTATGACAACCATAGAAACGGGTTTTGTCGACGTAAGAATAGACAAAATGACAGATTGAAATTGTTTATATCTCATTTTGTCCTTTCTTCCGTCGACAAAACCCGTTTCTATTCTGGTCATGCTAACTGTGCTGGTGTTTTAAAAAGAAATGTGGATTGAAACTTTTTGAAGTTTTAAAACACCAGGGATTATATTATTATTATATATTTTTTATATTTCTTGCTTATTTTTCGAGCAGCGGAAATTAATTATTTGTTTTATCTATTTCAGATAAGAAGGCCCATAAGGGTGAGTTAGTTAATATTTATTTTATTTAGACTTTAACAAGTGACAAATCTTTGTCAGTCGTTTAGGGTTCCGTACCCAAAGGGTAAAAACGGAACTCTATTACTAAGACTTCGCTGTCCGTCTGTCACCAGGCTGTATCTCATAAACCGTGATAGACAGCTGAAAATTTCATATTTGTATTTCTGTTGCCGCTATAACAACAAATACTAAAAACAAAATAAAATAATAATATAAAGTACCTTTAAGATCCATTGCTGTAAACAAAATCAGAAAAATATATGATATTCTTCATCAGGATAAGTACAACTAATTTGAAATGATTGAAAAAAATCACGAAAGTACCTCTAAAAAATTATTTTAACGATGAATATACATGCAATCATTTTGATTACTGTCAGATTATTCTACAACTTACTACCGTAATAGTGTTTTAATTTTTTATTCCAATCAATAGATTGTTTTTAAATCATCATCATATCATCTTCATATTTTGCAATTAATTACCTGAGTTGTGTCACCGCGCATCTTTCTTTTCTAAGTCTCTTAAACGAACGTTCGGCGCGCCCTTGATAGTCCATCACTACCTTACTGACTGGTTTAATTATTTTTTTGCCACAGCATCGGCGGCATGTTCTTTCGCCCTATAGTTCACGTCGATACGAGAGATGAAAAGTGACTATAATAATAGTTTAATTATATGAATTTTACAGGAAAAAAGAAGGCTAATGAGCAAATATTCCAAGATGAAGAAATTTTGCTCTCAAAAATGAAACCAAACATACTGAAAGCGTTGGTTGACGAAATTGATGAAATGTGCACTGTGGTATGTTTTCGTAAGATTATGTTATTGATAACTAGCTTTTAGATTTTCCAGCCATTTTTGTCTGCCACAGTTTAAAAGACATGGTCAAGAATGGGATAAAAGCGGAAACACTTAAACCAAGCCTGACGCCATCCATGCCATGCGACATCTATGAAGTGTGCTCAATGTCCTAATTTCATGGACCTGAGGCCGTATTATGAAGTATTAATTCTAGAGTGAGTGAGAGACGGAGCTATACAAGGCCGCTAGCACCATCCCTTTTTCGCAGTGGGATAATGATGGCATTAATACTTCATAATAAAGCTCCAGGAAGGAAAGGAAGGATGAGAATTGGACTCTGTACAAGAAGTTGCTAAATCGCTGGCCGTTTTGAGAATTTTCTAATACCCAGTCTTATTTTTTTTTAATGATTTTGTGTCATCATTTTGTATATCTATAATTATTTAAGTGACCAGTATGTATTTTGTTTATAATTTAAAATATTTCATCCATTTTCCTATACTAAATGAATTAAATTAAAATTCTAGGTTGCCAGTGAATTTCAGGGTGAATCCGAGCCAAAGTTCAAAAACTTCGATGAGCGCATTAAGACTACCGTTATTGACGATTATAAGAAGGTATGCTGTAAAATATGATATCTATGCAATGTTATTTTAAGTATAGAGAATAGCCGAAACACTCGTAACATAAATATATTGTACATAATAATATAATGACCGTTGGACACCTTAAGACATGACTCAACGCCAACTCGACACAAAATAAAGCAAACAACAACAAAACACCTGTTGATATTGAAATACAAAATATAGCCTATGATTATTGAAATAAAGTTCAATTCGTTTAAAAAGCGAAATAATGCAAATATTTGAACAAATAGGATTGCCAGAATTATAACGTGTGGCTTTCGACGATGCTTAAGCAATGCGTTTTCAAATCGTCGTCAATCGTGCAACTATTTTTCAAAATTAAAAATAGAAAAAAAAACTCACTTTTTAAATCAATTTGTTATTTTTAGGGTTCCGTACTCAAAGAGTGAAACGGGACCTTATTACTAAGACTCCGCTGTCCGTCTGTCTGTCTGTCTGTCCGTCTGTCACCAGGCTGTATCTCATGAACCGTGATAGTTAGTTGACATTTTCAAAGATGATGTATTTCTGTTGCCGCTATAACAACAAATATTAAAAACAGAATAAAATAAATTTTAAGGGGGCTCCCATACAAAAGACATTATTTTTTTTGCCGTTTTTATAGATACGGAACCCATCTTGAGCGAGTCCGACTCGCACTTGGCTGGTTTTTTGAATTTGTTCTTGTTGAAAAGAAGAGACCCAAGTTGTTGAAAAATAGTCGTATTATATTCACTGGAGGAAACTCTTCAAATATTTCACACTCATACCACCATCCAAAATGTACCAACTCTTACAGATGATGAAAGTGAACCTCGCAAAACGCATCCTGAACATTGGTCCGATAATGCTCCGTATATTCAACATTCCTAAGATCGTATCAAGGAGCAAACTGGCTCCTGCGCTCGCCAAATATGGTGTCACAAGCCTGAGGAAGTCAGAGCGGAAGAAACCAGCAATATATTATGGTACCTGTGAGACCTACGATGAGCATGACAGGCTCTGTCTCATGGACAATATTGTCGTTGGTAAGATCCTTTAAACTGTCTTACCAATTTACTTTTAAGTCTTAGATTTAAGCTGCATATTAGTGATTTAAGTTTATCTTGAATTTAAGCTTCATATTAGTGATAAATTGATAATATACAGTGAAGGAAAAACATCGTGAGGAAACCTAACTAATATTATAAATGCGAAAATGAGTTTGTTCGAAACGGATTTGGATGAAATTTAGCACATGAGTAAACCATGACCTGGAGAAGGATATAGGATACCTTTTATCCCGACATTCCTAAGGGATTCGAGACTTATGCGAGTGAAACTGCGGGGCGCAGCAACCGCCAATCCAGCTTGAGCAAGCGTGGTAATCATTGCTCAATCCTTCTCTATATGAGAAGAGGCCTTTCTTGCCCTGCTGTGGGTCAATAATAGGCTGATATTATTATTATTAGTTATTAGCTATGTACACAGACAAAATTTTTAGTCACCGTCCAAATGTTTTCTAGGCATTAGGTATGACTAACTCCATTTTTGAAAAAAAATCGATACGTAAAATTTTCATATTAAATCATTTTCTCGAAAGAATTATCCGCTCTGCGTTGTATATAATAAATTTGTGATGTGATATCTCAATATTTTTGGATTGAGTGATACTAAAAGAAAAAAACACTTATTCAATGATTTTCGACAAAGATTTTTGGACGGTGACTAAAAATTCAGCCTGTATAGTCTGGCAACCAGTCTGCCAATGGGTATAGTGTTACCTTGCAACTGGGTTGTCGCTGGGGAGGTCAGATAGGCAGTCGCTCCATGTAAAATACTGGTATTCAGCTGCATCCGGTTAGACTGGAAGCCGACCTAAACTTTTTGTGTCTATAACTTCATAAAAGTATATTTTCTAATACTTATTTAAATTAAATTTCAGAGGGCTCAACTGTGTTATTCAAACCTTTCCAACTGACTGGTGATCACAAAAAGATGCGAATAAATCGCGATCAAAACGTTTTGGCTAAGGATAAGGATGAAGATCCTATGATGGAACAAGACGACGAAATTGACGAGGATATTACTAACTTGAATACTGATTATGACCAAAGTAACTCCCAAGAGCTGGATGATAGCCAAGGTGAGAATGAAAACCATGACACTAATGAGCTAGCTAATGATCAAGAAACAGGAATGGTTGATGATGAAGATACCAATGGTAACATTACATTGAAACCAAATGAAGAACAAGAAAATATTGACTATAACAATGCTGAAAATGCACAGCTACCAGAGATTGCAGATGTTAAATCGGAGATTAAGACTGAGGATACAGAGGAGAGTGTCAGCAAATCCGTTGAAGATAATACTGAAGTTGACAACACAGAAAACAAAGATGACACATCTAAACAAAGTGAAGGAAACGTCAATACAGCTGATGAAAAACTAAATTTTACAGCAGATGTAGATCTCAATAAAAACATAGAGAAAGATTCGTTACAAATCGGTGGAAAGACCGATCTTGAGGCGGAAAAAGATATTTCGGAATTTAATGCTGAAGATTTGGAAGATTTTAGAGGAAACATAATTGATGAAATCGATATGGCTGATCTGAATGACGATGATTTGGAAGATTGGTGATCGGTTCATTTGCAGCTAGAAAATGACACTATAAACTTAGACGAATTTATTTTAGCTTCAAATAATAATAAAAACAATGGGTTTAGGAGCATATGACTGCCTCAATCCTTCAAAAAAAGTGTTGTCCATGCACCAAACACCCTGTATCTATAAATAAATACATACAAATACATCAAATTGGAGTGTCTGTTTATAATGTAAAAAAAAAAAACAAAAAAACAAAGTTTAAAATTTTGATCTGTATCTGTCTGCCTGTTTATTCCGGCTGAACTGAGTTTGACGGGACTTCCACTGGCAGATAGCTGACGTTATAAGGAGTAACTTACTTTTATTTAAATAAAAAAAAAAAAACTAGAATTAGAGACCCTGCGAGCAGCACTTTTGTTGTACATAAAATGTTAAGGGCGGGGGCGCCATTATTTAAACGTATCAATACTTTAGTGTTTTTGTTTTCAATGTTTCCTTCTCCAGCAAAGATATTATGCATAAGTTAACAAACAGTAGTTACATTTACATTAATATGTATTATGTTAGCGAATTAAATAAGGGGTTCGTTTTATTTAAGTAGGTTGTAATATGGGGTGACTGTATTGATGAGATGCGAGTCTTTACTATAAATAAAATACTTTTTAATAAGAATGATAGTTTTATTATATGTTGTAGATTCAATTAAAAAAAAAAAACCTCTGCGACTAGATATCAACGATTTTCTCGCCCAAGAAACGTACTTACATAAAGATTGTAGGTGCCTTGTAAGTAAAAGAGATCTACAGTTACACTAGCGCCACTCCTTTAAAAAAATATTATCTCGTAACTGAGAAGGAATTATGAAAAACGGCTAGTAAGGACCCTCGGAGAGTGTCTCTAGAATTTTTTAATACCTTTTATATAACTTCTTATTGAGAAACGAAGCAACAAAATACGATCTAGAGGAATGTGGCCGTTTTTATTTAGATCGAATTTTATTGCGTCGTGTCTCAATAAGAAGTTATATGAAAGGTATTAAAAAATTCTAGACACACTTGCCGAGGGTCCTTACTAGCCGTTATTTCGCGCAATAGTTGGAAACCCCCCCCCTGGCCCCCCTCCCCCGATCAATCACCATTTTCGGCAAGGCTATCCTCTGGGGAAAAAAAGTAAAATACTGTGTATGTTGTCCTAGACCAGCATCTCTCCTTCAACGAGCACATAAAGCAGGCTCGTTCGTGAGCCGCTTAGACTCCACTCCATCCTAAATGCACGTAGCTAATTTTCACTCAAGTGCAAATTGCGTTCGTACACGGCTTGCATTCGTCCCATCATGACCTATGCGGGAGCCGTCTTTACAAAAGTAAAGCCCCACCACCTCCATAGGTTGCAAACGCTCCAAAATAGATTCCTCTCCGTAAAAGTGCCCCTTGGTACGTTAGGAACGAGATACTTCATTTCGATCTAAAACCCCCCCAAACCACCAATTCCTAAAACGCAATTCCAAGAGTTTCTTTGATTCCGCCGCCAAACATCGCAACCCTCTGGTTGTCGAGGCCGCCAATTATGTCCCTAGTAGAATCAGTCAGATCCGCCGCCCGAGGCAAATCCTTACCGACCCAGACGAGCCCATAACCCACCACCAGGAGAGCAATAGGGCCACAAGTACAGTGCACAAACAAACACACCGACCTCACCGCCGAGGTCCTCCGCGATCGCGACCCTCCTGAGTAAATAATACTCCCCCCCGACCCTTGCTTGACAGCGCGCCAGCCCGCTTCGATGCTGAGCCAGTAGCTTTAAATTCCGCGATTAATAATAATGATATATCCTTGATCCAGCCGGTCCCATCTTGCTGTCCTCCCCCCAGCGACGCCCTAAGCCGAGGTTCGTACTATTGGTCTATAATTAAATTCGATTATTTTAAGTACGTATAAATATTTTAAACAACTTCCAATTATTAGGTACATAAACAATTTTGTAGTTGTAGATTAGAACATAACTGTGACATTAGGTACTAGGAAAATACTTTGATATGAACGTGGCTCTGTTAAAAATTAAACCGTTGTGTGTTAAAAGTATATAATTTTATTCAGTCAAACTCCTGCATCGTCGTTACATAGTCTTTTACATTTGATTTCGACTCATTGTAATTTTTAATGAATCTGTCGATTGATGCCAAACAGCGGAATGCAACAATTATACATCGGCATTGATCCGACTTACAATATGAAAACTAAAGTAAGGCCATTTTTATTAGGTAACATTTGACAATTCATCAAAATTCAACAACGTAACCTTGCCTTGTAACGGAGGGCATATTTTTTTTTTTGTTTTTTTTTTTTGTTTTGTTAGAACTGCACAATTGCTTAACTTTTTTCAGTTACGATTACATATTTATTGTAATAATGACCGATACGAGTAATTTTAAGATTTTTGCTTTCAAACAAATGACAGATGTCAAATGTTACCTATTAAAATGGCCTGACTATAGCTGAAAACGATTGCTTGAAGAAACTAAAATAAGAAACAAAACAGTCAAATAAACTTATTCACAGAAATAACCTGATACATGGTAACTCCGCCAAAATTGGTGACAAATTAGAGACGCAACATAGAAATAGGATGAGTAAAAAATAAGCTTTGTAAAATTTCTGAAAAATATCTTCGTCGGATGGTAAATTATGTCCAAAAGTTATAAATTTTATTAAGTATATACCTAGCTGACGTTTAACATAGGTAAAAAAATTGGAATAATAATGTGGAGCTAAAAAAATCTTGTTACTCGTAAGAGTGGTAACTATATTACATGCTCTGTGGTGGTAACACTTAAACAGACGTCAAGCAAGTCTCTAACGAAAACAGAAACACCAAAATAATGTACTCTCAACTCTGTGAAAAACACTTCAAATCAGCAAAAGTTACGTGTTGTATGTGTTTTAATCACAGAGTACTTTAGTTTTAATTAATCAAATTCTGTGCTTTATCTAGTGTCCTCTGACTGTGTATCATAATATCTGTAAAAATATAACCAAAAGTAATAATATACATACCGAAGAGGTAAACAATTTCAACATTAGTAGAAACTGGGGCCTCGACTTGTGTCGAATCTGGTACAGTCAGCAGCACAACCTTGTAACCATGCCCAAAATAGCAACTTATGTGTTCTTCGACCTTGAAACGACAGGACTACCGCACCAGGAGAGAAACCAAACTAAGATCACAGAATTAAGTTTCGTAGCAGCTTTACGAAATGATATAAAAGCAGCTCCTTTTGGCGCCGTCCCATATGTCAGCAAGCTGACCCTACTTTTCAATCCGCAGAGGAAGATACATCCGGTTGCGGCAAAACTGACAGGCTTATCAAATGAGTCACTGAAGAATGCACCTACTTTCAAGGATAATATAGTAACAATTATTTCATTTTTGTCAGAGTTACCGAAGCCTATATGCATGGTTGCTCATAATGGTGACAGGTTTGACTACAAAATTCTATTGGCTGAGTTCTTAGAAGTCAATGCTTCATTACCACAAGACTTGCTTTGTGTTGACTCTATGACTGGCTTTAAACATATCATCAAAAATACTTTAGTCAACACGTCAATTTCAAGAAAAGATGATTCATTTGCAAAAAGCTCAATTAAGGATGACTCCTTGTTAGAGGAAGACTCGCTAGCAATAGATAATAATTCATTGATAAGTGAAGATTCACTTATAAGTGAGGACTGGCCTGACCTAGACGTTAGTACTGAAGACTGGAAGGAAATAGATTCATTGTGCTCATCATTCTCTGACATGCCTATAGAGGCATCAAAATCAAGCAGACATTCGGGTGAATATAAGGAACCAACAAAAATTGTGGAAAAAAAGGAAACTGAGAAAATATGTTATACCTTAGGTAGTCTTTATAAAAGAATAATGAAAAAAGAGGTTTATAATGCACATAGAGCTGAAGATGATTGCTTAATGCTTTTAGAGTGTGTAGTTGCTACTAAAGAGTTCCTTCCCTGGGCTGAAAGATCATGTAAAAGTATCAATGATATCATGCCATTGGACCGTCACAAATTTTTTAAGAATAATTTTACAACTTCCTCCCCTTAAGTATTTTTGCTACATTTTACCATGTGGTTTAAAATATTTTTATATACAATTATTTTTAAGGCTATACTAGATTAAGAGCCAAAGACATTATTATTTTTAGAAACATTGATTTTTTATAAAAAAAGACTTAGATTTTTGACTTTTCTTTGATTCTGATTGTAAATTACCTATAGTTTTTAAATTTAATAATTTATTGAATTAATCATATTAATATTATAACAATATTATTAAGCAATATATATTATTTTTTATATTGTTTTTCTTTTATAAAAAATAAAATAAGGTTAATAATTTGATTTAATCATGTTAACACATTATTATTTTGTAGTTGAAGGTTATTTTTTATTAGGTTGATTAAGAATTTTAATTTTGTAATCTAAATAAAACTGTTGCAGTATTGACTTTGTTTTAATACATAACAATATTAAGTTGGTAACTTGGTACAGTTAGCAGTGTTGGTTATCATGTTTGTTATTGATTGTATTGAACCAGTGGAAAACATTTAAAGTATTATTAATTACTTTGCCTGTACACTGTGGCTCTTTGGTTATCCTGACAAAACGAGATAATTCCTACATTTCTCAAATGTGAATACATATGAAATATTACCTACTTAATACATAACATTAACTCACGCCTTTTTCGTACAGTCAGCAACAAAAGTGGGTTAACATCAACACTATGCAGTTTCAGAAGAGTTGTATGAATGTATGATCCTTAAATACATAAACTCACGCCGTTTCCCCATGGGGGAAGGCAGAAACTACAGAACGCCACTTGCTACGGTACTTAGATACTCCTTGAATTTTTGTTGGTTTGTTTGTAACAAATGAGAGTTCAAAATTCCACCAAGTGTTCATAGACTAGACTTGTGTCGCTGACCGTGCAAGTAATGGTGGATTTACAAAAGTTGTCTGGAGCCAATAAAGTTCCGAGTCACGATCTCTCCGGGAGTCAGTGCAGTGGACGAGACAAGAGGAGCGAATTATGGATAAAAACTTCCACAACTCTTGACCTCCTCATCATTTTGTCAGAACATTACTGCTCCCTGGACACACTTCTCTGGCCATTATTATGCAAATCTGTGAACCGATTACGGCCTCAGGCTCAGGTAGGCAGTTGCAGTCGCATTGGAGTCGTTGCAGATCCAATCTGGGCTAAATGGGGCATTCAAGATCGTCAAAGATTCCAACACACAGTGTGAGTACGAAACGACTCCATAGTAAACGCACCTCGCGCATCTTCTTTTGTGCCCAACATTCACATTGCTACGTATCGGTTGGACGAGTCATTATCAAAAAATATATCGGAAAGCCTGACGAGGTGGATAGATTATAACAGAGTATCGATTACTGTCTTTGCCTATATTATGTGATTATAAGCAGGGATGCCAGACGTACGATAATTATCGTACAGACGCCAGCACATCAACTTACTACAATCTGTCAAATTTCTCTAATAGATTTTCAACTTTATAACTATACTATAAGGTTCCAAGTTGATTGGGTAAATTTGACAGTTTCGGGTAGGTTGACCTGCTGGCGTCTGTACATAACGATAATTTCGACACCTTTACGATGTACGATACAATTGTATTATCGTACGCAAAAGTACGATAATTTGCATCCCTCCTAAATGGGATGAAACGACTATTCAGCAAAAATAATGTGACGAAACCAAGAATAAGAAACCAACTGTGTGTCTAGCAAACAGTAAATAACTTGAAACAATAACTGTTTTACTTTCATCGCAATGCGTAGAAACTCAATGGTTTCTAGAAAAATGATATTACTTGTTAATTTCTTTCACATTTAAAACTTCCTAAAATTCCTATCATAATTTTATAGTTTTACAAACTAGCTACACGTTCCACGCAGCTCTGGCAGTTGTTGTACGATAATTTTTCATCTGGATAAATGATACGCTTCACCGATTCACTCACACTCGTCTGGCAACACTGCTTTAATAAAAAATAAAAAAAAATATCTGTGAAGTATCCCATCCCTACATATACATAGTATCTCTAAGTAGTCTGTGCAATTCCCCTCGTCCTATCCGCGCAGGAGTCCCTCAAGGCTCTGTGCTCTCCCCCCTAATCTTCACGCTTTTCACCAGCGATATCCCAAAGAGTAAAAGGGCGCAGTTGGCTCTGTTCGCAGACGATACGGCCATTTACTACAAGGGAACCAGCACTGACTCGATAGCCCACACTCTCCAGACTTCAGTCGACATGCTCGGCACCTGGTTTAGAAAGTGGAGGATCGAAGTTAACCCGGATAAAAGCCAAGCGATTCTCTTTAGGAAACCGCGCAAAAGGTTCAAACCCCCCCGACCCATCACCATGTTCGGCAAGCCTATCCCTTGGGAGAAGCGAGCCAAATACCTAGGTGTCGTCCTAGATCAGCATCTCACCTTCAGTGAACACATAAAGCAGGTCCGCTCGCGAGCCGCTTTCGTCCTCGGTAGACTCCACTCTGTCCTGAATGCACGTAGCAAAATGTCACTTAAGTGCAAATTGCGTACGTACACGGCGTGCGTTCGTCCCATCATGACCTATGCGGGAGCCGTATTTGCACACGCAAAACCCCGCCATATTCATAGGATGCAAACGCTCCAAAATAGATTTCTCCGGAAAATCACCGGTGCCCCCTGGTACGTTAGGAACGAGATCCTCCATCTCGACCTAAAGATCCCCACAATCCACCAATTTCTCAAACGCAATTCCAAGCGTTTCTTTGAGTCCGCCGCCAAACATCGCAACCCTCTGGTTGTCGAGGCCGCCAATTATGTCACGAGTAGAATCAGTCAGACCCGCCGCCCAAGGCAAATCCTTACCGACCCAGATGACCCCATAACCCTCCTCCAGGAGAGCAATAGGGCCACAAGTACAGTGCACAAGAAACACAGACACCGACCCGCATTCCGACCTCGCCGCCGAGGTCCTCCGCGATCGCGACCCGCCCGAGTAAATAATACTCCCCACCGACCCTTGCTCGCAGAAGCGCCAGCCCGCGTTTTGCTGAGAAATGTAGTCTTAAATTCCCCGAATAATAATAATGAATCATCTTTGATCCAGCCTGTCCCAACTTGCTGTCCTCCCCCCAGCGACGCCCTAAGCCGAGGTCCGTACCCCACAGGGGGTGCCCTTAGCGAGCGTTCGCCTAGTTTTAATTTAGAATAGTTTTGCCCCTGGCTGGAGGCTTTAAGTTAGTAGCTTAAGGCAGCCGCAGGATTGACCGGTTAAGTAGTCATCACCTCAGAGGTGAGCTACGAGATGCCCTAGACAAAAAAAAAAAAAAAAGTAGTCTGTGCAACCCTATGTAGATATGTTCTGTGATGTAGTCATGTAGTCTGTGTGTCTACTGTCTAGCAAACAGTAAATAATTTGTTAATTCAGGTTAGCTTTGCGAATTTTCGTTTTTATAAAATAAAATAAACCAATAATATCTCTAAAGCACAATGTCTGTAATAGCCGTCAAAGGGGTACCGCAAAAGGTAATAAAAGTATACGTTTCTTCGTCTCATATAAAATTTGGTTATCATAAATGAGTAGATATTAAACATTTTCCCTTTTTTTTATTTTACGTTTGCAGTGGTCGCTCATGAACGTCGTAAAGATACTGGCTAAAGCAATCAACGGCAATTTCGAAGCGTTAAACTTTCAGAGTGGTGTAAAGGCTAGATCGTTGAAATCAAAGATCTGCTATTTGCGTCTATCTGAAAAGCTGGACCCTGTTCGTGTTGTGGAGAAAATTAATAGCACAATATTTCCAAAGCAATTTCGACCGTTTGCGTTCATCCCGGACCATGTACCTGATGTAAGTACTGTATTAGCTACACTAAAATAAAGTTTTATAGCAACAAAAACAGTTCTTAACCATTGACAAAGCTTATTGACATGTTGGAGGCAGTTCGTCTCTGTTTTGAGATTTTATATTCTTGAGAACATGCCCAAAACTGAGAGTAATTTAGCAAAATAAATTTCACAATGTGTAATCTGATAAGTCAAAAACTACTGCTTTCTTTGTCATACCTTTGATTTACCTATTAATGAAAGGCTTTTGAGTTAGTTGCTCTACATTATTATGGTATTGTTTAAGATTCCCCTGGCTGCGAAACTCAAGAGGATGCCACTTAAGATGCGCCGTGCACTGAAAGTCCCTGATGAAAATGTGCCGGAGAAGGTAATGTTACATTGGTTTGTAGGGATGTTTTGAAACTCCTACTATAATATTTCAAAAACGTTAGTATTTTATGACTTTGAAGTTGAACATTTTGAGTATGAATGTGGATGGCTATACGAATACGGGAAGACCAAAGAAATGATGGAGCATTGGACTGTGTGAAAGATGATATGGCTAGAAAGGGAGTGACTACCGAGATGAAGACTAAATTAAAGTAAATAAAGGCTCATCATCATCTGCTTAGCCTTTTGCAAACTGTTGGATGTCAGCTTCCAGTCTTACCACATGCAGCTGAATACTAGTATTTGACAAGGAGCTTCTGCCTTTCTGACCTCTACAACCCAATTTCAGTAAATATAGGCTGTGAATAAAAATATACTGACCATACTTTTCTAGGTGCTAACATTGACAAATGATGAGATCTTGGCTGAGCTGCAATCAAAATACCCTGGCCTGTATAATGTTAGTTTGAAAACTAACCATAAACTACTGGAGGACTTGGCTAAGGTAAATATTAATGCTATGAATAAAATGAAAATTACGGTACAGACAATGAAACTGAGTAAAAGTTACTGCCTCGTTGGTCTCTATTGCTGAGCATGAGGTCCTGGGTTCAATTCCCATGTCAGGCAGTGTTTTTGGTTTTTTCCATCTAGAATTTTTCAGTAGCAGCCCGGAGTCTGGATTCGTGCCCAGACTCAATAGACAAGAGTGCAATAGACTCTCACCCTATTAAATGTGACTGAAACATAAAACTGCGAAATGTGGGTGTACTGTAGGTACACCTCTGCCTAACCCTATGGGAATACAGGTGTGATGTTGTTTTACAGAAAATGCCACAATAATATTTACCCTGCAAGGTAATAGTGGGGCCGCCTGGCCAGAAAGTGTTACAAATCAAGAATGCTACCTAACCCAAAACCAACAAACCTAAAACCAAACCTATACCAAACCACCAAAACCAAACCAAACCTATTGACCGCTTGGCAATTTTATTGCCGTGCCCCACCACCAAGCTAATAAATCAACAGTTATAATAAATATTTATGATGAATAGAGTCATGCAACGAAACAAAAAACGAACCCTATGTATTCCTATATTCTTATGTATTTTACTGTGTGTACATCAAGCTATACTATACCAGTTTATGCTGATCTCGCATTATATAGGATTTCCGTACAATGCGAGGTCACCTTACACTGGAAATGTATAGCTTGATGTGTAGCCGTGTGTACATAAATAAATATATAAAACTTAGGTTCTCAGTCGTACGACACAGGCGGCACGCGGCGGCGGGCGGTCAATAGATTTAATGCATATAATAAAGGTGTTTTTATGCCACCAGACCTTAGTCTGGTGACCTTAGATGGTGCACAATTTTTTTTTCTCTTTCAAAATCAAAATCAAAATCAAAAGTCATTTATTCAAATTAGGCTGAGAATCAGCACTTTTCGAACGTCAAAATTACATAAGACAGTCCCCCAAAACGCCCACCCTTCACCACTTCCTAGTGCTTTTGCTGGGAAGAAGAAGTGGCGCAACAAACTCCCCAGCAGCACAGCTGTCTGTTCAGTTAGGAAAAAAAAATGATTCTATACAATAATTTATAAGATAATTTACATTACGCAAAATAAAATTTAAATTATAAATTAATAGCCATATGACAGCTAGCACACGCCAATATACCAACCAAAAACATCGAGAACTATACTCAAGCAGAAATAAAAATAACTAAACGTAAACAATATCTAAAAAAAAAGAAAATAAAGCCTCCAGGCATAAAGGGCGTGCCCGCTTACATAGAGCTGTAACTAGAAGTTATAATAATATTGATAAACTAGGACCATCGAGGTAAAATAAATAATTGTCGAGGTCGCTAGCTAACCACATATTGTAATACAACTCATTAAAAAAAACATTGTAATGAGTAGATTATGTCAACAATAAATAAAAATAAAATAAATGTACATAAAAAGTAAAATTATAGACTTTTATATAAACTCATAAAACCTGTCAGTAGGTAAACTAATTCTGGAGAAAGAACATTTAAACATTGTCTTGAGTTAATCACAGCGACCAACTATTCTTATCATTTAAGTAGTCGTTGATAGAATAGTATGCCTTTGAACAAAGGTTGGACTTTACTTTAGTTTTAAACGCATTAAAAGGCAAATCTAGCAAACAAGAGGGTAGCTTGTTATAAAAGGTTATACCAAGCCCAACAAATGAGTTATGAACCTTATGAAGCCGGTGAAAGGGAGCACGTAGTTTATCCTTACTTCTAGTGTTAACGTTGTGAATATCACTGTTTTTAGTGTATAAGTGTATATTCTGCCTAATATATAAGATGTTGGCGAAGATGTATTGTGATGCCACTGTGAGGATACCGATATCTTTGAAAAAATCTCTCAGAGAAACTCTGGCACCTAGCTGGTAAATTGCTCGAATAGCTCGTTTTTGGAGGACAAATATATTTTGAATATCTGCAGCTTTGCCCCAAAGCAGAATACCGTAGGACATAACGCTATGAAAATAACTAAAATAGACCAACCGAGCTGTATCAACGTCAGTGTCTTTCTGATGACATCTGTCCATCTATTGACATTCAGCATCTTTTGTGTAAGTAATGTAGAGGAAGTACATATCCAAGGAGATAATAGACCTACTGTCTGAAAAAAGGACTCAAAGAAAAAGATGGCAGCGAACTAGATTCGCGCAATATAAAACTTTATTAAATAATCTCACGAAAAGATTAATGAGAAATATACAAGCCTTTCAAGATGAGGCTTTTAATACTAACCTACTTCAGTTAACCAGCGACCATACAACGCAATACTCTCTTTGGAAAGCGACAGTCACTCAAAAGGCCAATAACACCAATCCCTCCCTATCAGAAATGGTAACGGAAAATGGGCCGTAAGCAGTAAGCAAAAAGCTCTATAATTTGCAGATCACTTAGAAGAAACCTTTCAGCCAAATAATGGCTCTGTAGACAATCTACAGGTTGCTAATATTCTGCAAGATCAAAGAATTAAACTTGTGACCTCTGAAAAAATCCCCTGGATATGACCTTATTACAGGAGAAATCCTAAAACAACTCCCGGGTAAAGCCATCGTCAAACTTACCAAACTCATCAACGCTGCATTCGTGTTAAAGCATGTACCCGAGCCGTGGAAAGTTGCTGAACCATTTCCCTGTTGCCTATACTATCAAAGTTGTTTGAAAAATTGTTTCTAAAACGCCTAAAACCTATTATAAACGAGAGAATCCTGATCCCTGACCATCAGTTTGTTCAGACAGAAACTCTCCACAATAGACCAAGTACATCAACACCAACATCATTGAGAGAACGCTTGAAGATAATAAAGTCTGCTACACCGTATTTTTAGATGTGGCACAAGCTTTTGATAGAGTTTGGCATAAGGGTTTGAATGCTTTTGATGATGGGGTTGGGTTTGCTAAGACTAATGCTTCCCAATGATTTTGCCGATATTTTGGAATCATACATTACTGATAGAATGTTTCGAGTAAGGCACGAGGGACATCCTCGTTCTTTACTCGAAACATTCTATTCCGAGTTGAAAATTATTAAAGCTGGCATTCCACAAGGTAGTGTGCTGGGTCCAGTCCTCTACCTGTTTTACACGTATGATATAACAGAGCTGGAAAATAATACAATTGCAACCTTTGCTGACGACACTGCTATTATGCCTATAGGGTCATGCCACAAGGAAGTAAAAAAGGTGCAAATTACTGTAAATAAAGTTCATGACTGGGCACAAAAAAGGAGAATTAAATGATTCAGTCACTTCACATTGATTTCACCAACAAGAATTGTGATTACCACCCTATCTTCATAAATGGCCAACAAGTGTCATACGCAAACAGCCAAATATCTTGGCATAACGCTTGACGCGAAACTGCGTTGGAAAGAGCACGTCAAAAAGAAAAGACAAGAACTAGACATGCGTTTCAAAAACATGTATTGGTTGATTGGACGGAATTCCTGCCTATCGATACATAACAAAATGTTATTATATAAAAATATTCTTATGCCAATATGGACGTGTGGGATCCAACTGTGAGGCTGTACTAAACCGACCAACATCAAAATGATAGTCATTCCAAAATACCAAGGCGCGTTAACAATGCTCCTGAGTATCTTACTCAGGAGCATTGTTAACGCGCCTTGGTATATATGAAATGACGACCTCCATCGTGACTTAAGGTACACTACTCGACGGCTCGAGCTCGTTGGTGGGCGTGACTAATATGCATGCTAATTAGTCTAATTTTATTTCTTTATTTATTTTTATGTATTTAGTATTTATTTATTTAGTGAAATAGACGATGATTTATAATGCAAACGAACGCGTAAAACGTAAATAGACCTGTGAAAAAAAAAACTTTTGTGTAAATACATAGTTAGGTTTAGTCATTCTTGGTATGCGTCTACTGGCTAATCCACATGAATCTATAGTCTATTGAAACACTGGCTTCCAATTGATGTTTTTTTTTCCACTTATACGAATATCAACTTTATGTAAGTGTAAATTAAGTTGATTTCAGAATGACTACTACTATTGAAAAAATCATAACATTTTTTTTTAAGTTGCAGTGCAAACAAAACTTTATCTATGGGTACTAAATTTGTTTTTCCATAATATATATAAAATACATATTTATTTACATGTTTGGAAATTAAATCGCTAATGCAGTATACAATATATACATATAGTTTGTCGGCCTTCATATGAAGTCTTGTGGGCCCAAACTTGTAAGCCTCCGGAATGTTTTGGTTTTCATTAGGTTTGATGCTAGGATATTAGGGGTATCATCTTGTACAAATGCCGAATTTTGTAATTTTCTTCTCCAGAAAATATTCGAACGCCTAAAAGTGATCTCAGAACAGAACGCAGAGGTCACAGAATCCTGCTTCAAGCTGAGCCAGTGGTACCGCCGCATGCACCCTCACTTCGGAGACTTCCAACTGGTTCTGAGCACGCTGCACGCGATAGAGGACGCGGCCGGAACGCCCAGGACACAGCTTCAGGAGAAGGAGCTAGCCGCGTTGCCGCCGCATCCCTTATGTAAGTATGGTCTTCCAAAGCTGAGCAAAGCTAAGCAGCATTTATCACATAATTAGTTCTGTCACTGTCTCATTTTAGTTCTTTTTACCTATTGTGGTATAGTAATTTTATTCTAGTCACATATAATTATATAATTAGTTTATACGAAATAATGGTGCCGATTCTGTTGTTCACAAACTAAACTAAATTTAAGTTCAGTGCATCTTTTTCTTTCTATTTCATTAAGAAAAGGACAGAAGATACATTTTAGTTTAGTCCTGTCAAATTAATCAGCGCTTGACGTAAATTGACGTAATTTTAGTGGGCAAGTTTTTAATCACGTCAAAACTTGTATGGATTAGTGTCAGGGGCTGATTAATTTGACAGGACTAAACTAAAATGTATCTTCTGTCCTTTTCTTAATGAAATAGAAAGAAGAAGATGCACTGAACTTAAATTTAGTTTAGTTTGTGAATAACAGAATCGGCACCATTGTAAAATATTTTATGAGGGGCGACTAGAATAATTTTTTTATTTTTAATTTTGACGTTCAAAAGTACCTTTCTGTGCCTAATTGAAATAAATTATTTGACTTTGACCTAAAGAATCAGATAAAAGCGTCTGTAGGCTGGTACTACATTATTCTGTTGCTGCGTAAAAGGACGAACTATTTATGTTGTGTTTTTTGTTTCAGTGGTCGACAACTTGCCGTTCGACAAAGTGCAGTCAGCTTGCGACAAGTATTCTGACAGGATTATCAAGAAGGTAATATCCCAGCATTTTACTTTGAAGTTAAAAATAATTAAAAAAAAACATTTATACCCAGATACTTCTCAAAATGAAACGAAGAATTATCATTCAACTAAGTCTGGTCATATTTGAGGAATAATGTAATTTAATGTTGCTTTTTTATATCTTGTACAATACCATGGCCAGTCCGAACTTTGTGCAGTAGGCTGCGCAATAACATTTTTTAGGAACCAAATGGTGACATGAGGCTAGTGTGTGTGAGAGAACATGCGCGAAAGTTCGCAGAGCCTATGTTCATACCAGCCATGATTCATCGGTCGTATTGTATTGCGCAAACTACAATATTGTTCGAAGGCGACTCAGCATTGAGCGGTGCGTAAGATTGCCCCCTTAAATTCAAATTTTATTACGTTTTTTTGCAATTTACAGGTCAGTTTCAAGATACAACCTGTATCTTGATTAAAATATGATTCGCGGCGGTAACAAATATGGCTTAACTGAATTATAATCCTTAAGGTGTGTCCAAACATTGAGCGGCAATCGTGCGCGGCTGCCACGCGCGGCCTGCCCCGCTGTTTTTTTACGACTGCCGCGCGCGAACGCTCTTGTCTACCTGCTGTGCACAAACATTCGTCACTAATTGTGTCTGGACGTATTTCTGCGAACGTATTAAAGGCGAGGCAGATTGATATTGTCAACTGAAGTGCGCGGCTTGTCTCGGATGTGCCGCGCAGTACTGCCGCGCAAACATTCGTCGGTTTGGTCCTAACTAGAGCGCGGCAGAAATGTGTCCTGCAAACGCCGCGTGTTGCTGCTCAATGTTTGGACACACCTTTAGTCCTCTGCCTCGAATTTTGCGGGCAGCGGGGCGGCGGCGGCGGCGGCGCGGGAGCGGCAGGATCTTATGCGTAAAATCAAATGGACCGGTTCTCGAAAACAGCGGCGCGGGGGCGGGCAACGAGCGGTGCACTCCAGTCAAGCGGTGACCGCCCGCGCCGCCGCCGCCGCCGCCCCGCTGCCCGCAAAATTCGAGGCAGAGGCCTTAGAATCAGCAATACAACTCCTTATGTTAGAATATCCTAAAATGTCATGATATCATGAAATAGGCATTCTAAGTTCTGCAGATAGCAAGCTACTTAAGCAAGACGAGAAAAGATAAGCGACAAGACATAGCGTTCATTTTTATTCATAACTAGCTGACCCGCGCAACTTCGTCTGCGTCACAGAGTGGTTTAAGTAATGAATTTTTCCAGTTTTTTTGCAACATTTTTCATTGATGCTCCGCTCCTGTTGGTCATAGCGTTGCCCGCGACTTCGTCCGCGTGAATATCATTATCGTGGTTGGATAAATAATATTACTATGTCCTTCGATCTTCGTCAAAATCGGTTCAGTAGTTTAGCTTTGAAAACGTTACAGATAGACAGACAGACAGAGTTACTTCAAAAACTGTTATAACATAGCTGTACCAGCGTTTTGTGGAAAAAACCTAAAAAAAATGAAAAACTATAGTAAAAAATGGCACGGGAACAATAAAGGAACGTTGGGTAAAAAAAAGGACTGGGGGTCTTATAAAAATGTGGGTATGTAATAACAAATTAACAATTATATAATTAGTAGTATTTTTTTAAAGGTATTTTAAAGTACTTCTGAGTAAATGATTTTTTTAGTTTTATTTTCTTGTGGTAGAAGAACACTGGTTTTCTCCGCAACCTGATCTTGATAACGCGACATATAGTTGTCCATGTGAAAAGCAGTCTTGACGTAAATCGATTCCTATGCGCACGTGAACCCGAACATACCTTCTTATTTTGTTGCGGAGTTCTTTTATAATTATAATATCTCCTAAGATGTTGATTGAAATCAAGTGATGTGAAGGACAATTTTGTTTACATTTAAATACTTGTGATTAATAACATATTTATTTGGCTATGGATTAATTTTATGTTGATAAAACTCCTTCGCAAATAGTGCATTATTTTCGAACAAATTTGATTACGATAAAAAAGGTTATAGTGAGTCAATCTTAAAAGATAGACATATACTGTCGCGGACTTTTTTTTAGAACTTTTAAAGAGGAACAATTCCGTCATACATGATATTTGCGTAACTTAAACCGTTTACGCAGCGCACGCAACGGAAGCTCTCAAAAAGGAATATTTTTTCCCGTTTTTGTAACATTTTTCATTTATGCTCCGCTCCTATTGGTTGTAGCGTGATGTTATATAGCTTATAACTTTCCTCGATAAATGGACTATCTAACACAAAAAGAATTTTTCAATTACAACCAGAACTTCCTGAGATTAGCGCATTCAAACAAACAAACAAACTCTTCAGCTTTATAATATTATATATAATACACACATCAACACGGTCTAGGGATATTTCATACTCAATTAAATAACTCGAAAAGTACTGGCCGCATTGGAATCTTTTATACACCGATTTGTTTGTAATTTATCTCAGCCTAATTCCAAATTAAAATTTTTGAAAATTCTTTTGTTTCGGTGGCATAAAAATGTCTTGATGTATAGGAGAGGGAATTTTCATTTGTGCGAAATTTAGAAAACAATACGAATTACGTTTAGTTACAGTTTTTTTTCATTTTTAAACGAAAGATAAAGTTAAAATTGAGGTATTGTAGCCATGCAACGCCGACATTTGACGAGGGCGGAGATGTTACGAGCTGTGGGAATGCTGGAAGCTGGATCTGTTCAGCGTAATGTTGCTGAGGCCATAGGGACCCATCAAAATGTAATTTCAAGATTGTGGACACGCTATCGTGCCACAGGTGAAGTAGCGGAGAGGCACCGGGGGCCAAGTCACATCACTACCCCCAGACAAGACCGATTTTTGCAAATTACTGCGCGAGCTCAACCAAATGCAACGGCGACTCAATTGGTCCAAAGGCTGCGAGTGGAACACCAAGTGCTTGTGAGTGACCAAACTGTAAGGAGGCGACTGCATGAAAGCAATCTACGCTCTCGCAGACCACTCCGGGTCCCACCTTTACGGAGAGGCAATCGTGGACGACGATTAGAATGGGTTCGGAACCACGTGGACTGGGGCCGTGAGCAATGGTCCAATGTGCTGTTCACGGATGAATCCAGGTTCGGCTTCCATCCAGATTCACGAAGGACGCGTGTTTGGCGAGTTCCTGGACGATGGAGCCGTCTCCAGAACCCTCAGGAAGTTCACCCATACCAAGGAGGAACAATTATGGTTTGGGCAGGAATTCGTCTTGGAGGACGGACGGATCTCGTTTGGGTGCGGGGCAATATGACGGCAGAACGATACGTCCAACAGGTGCTGGGGCCCGTAATCTTGCCCCACAGAACACAAATGGGGCAAGATTTTCTGCTCATGCACGACAATGCCCGGGCACACACGGCGAGAACGGTAGCAGCTTGGTTACATACACATAATGTTAGGGCCTTAGACTGGCCTGCTCAATCGCCAGATCTAAATCCCATTGAGCATGCGTGGGATATGCTGCAAAGAAGAGCTCTGAAGGAAGTTCCTGAAAATCTGGCTACAGAAGATCAACTTTTTGCGCACCTCAGAAGGACATGGGACAATATTCCGCAGCAAGACATTGACAACCTTGTTCTGAGCATGCCGAATCGTTGCCGATGTGTTATGGACATCATGGGCGCTTTCTCAGACTACTAAATTCAAGTTTATAAACACAAATGAAATGATTTTTCTATTTTTTTCAGTTTTTACTCACAAATTAAAAGTTAATTCATATACGGTTTCCGTCTATGCTTCATTTTTTTTCCATAAAATCCTGAAATTTTAATCTAAGTACCTTAACCATTATTAAAAAATGGTAGAATATTAAATAACGTATCTTTTAAATATATACATGTCATATAAATAATTAACACATTGATAGTAATTCGCTTTTTTAAAAATATCCCTAGACCGTGTTGATGTGTGTATATATATATAGTATATAGATAGCTAGCTGTTGCCCTTCGTCCACGTGGGATTCTATACTTCAATTTTATTTATTTGAAAAGCTGCCAGTGAAAGGCCTATCAAAATCGGTCCAGCCGTTTCGTATATTAGCCGGAACAGACAGACAGACAAAAATTAAAAAATAGTTTTTTTTTGTTTTATGTACCATCGAAGGAGTTCATATCTATACACCGTAAGGACTATTTCTGCTTGCAGCGCTCGGCCGCTATAGAACCGGGCGGTAACAGATGTAGTCATCGCGTTCACGGGATTTTGTTTTCAAACGGCTTATACATGAAGTTATTCGATACCTTCTTATGCATTTAGTAAATATCTTTTATTTTGACATTACAAACGGACATTTCAATTGTATTTATTTGTTTACATTATTTATTTATTTATTTATAACAGCTTAAACAAAAAAAAAAAAACTGTATTTAGTTTTCTCATTTATACAAATGTTATAAAATTAAAAAAATATTTGAATTAGAGATAAAAGTTTTCTAAAGGTTGAAAAATCGGCCCTTAATTGAATGTTTTTTCCTAGGTTACTGATCATGTGTTCAACCTGAAGTCAGAAGTGAAAGACACTGACACAGAAGACGAGATCGTGAGGAAGAAGGTTAGGGAAGAACTACAAAAGATGGCGCCCTTCTTACCAATGGTACGACTCCTTTGTCTAAATCTTTGATGGATTTTACCCGACTTGGAAAGAAAGACGGTTACGTTTTTCGTGTGTACTTTCAGTTGAACCAAAAAAAGGTATGCATTTCGGTAATCTACGCCTTTCCGAAGAAGCAAGACCGTCGCCACAGAGGCAAAGTTTCTAAGTTTTATACTACCGCGCTTATTAGAGTGGCATAATTGCGTGACTGAAATTTATTCCCTGTCTGTTTTTTGTAATCCGGTGTCAGATCGTCATTTGCCACTCAAAAGTTTTGAAAAGTGTTTTGAAATTGCATAGAGTTGTTATCTATAATTTTGTATTCATGGTAATACAAAAATGGCAACAACTTCCATGGTTGTAACAGCTCTATATTAGATCTTATCATCGCGCGTTTGTATTTCCGAAGATAGTCAATTATTCCCGAAGCGCATACTTTTTTTTGGGATATCTGTATGTTACCCATTTGATATTGTCTTTTCTATTCAGATTGTCAGGCAAGTGGTGACCAAACACTTCATTCCACGAAGGAGTCAGAACTACAAAGTTAGGGTGAGTTGATCATTCTGTCTGAAAATTCTCGCACTTTTCTTCAACAAAATGTAGGTGAAGAAAAATGCGATTATTTTCAGTTAAAGTTTTTTTTAAATAATCATCTAGTTTAGTCTACTAAGTGGAATAATACCAAAACAAAAACCTGGTTAATTCCTAGCTGAAATAGATGCGTATGTATTTTTTTAAATTTATCTATTTATATAAAAAACGGCCCAACTATAGCGACATAATAAACAAGCGTGTCTTCAGAGTACCCATACCAAATGCCAAATCCGAACTAGCTAGACACTGTACCTATTTTTCCCATCCCAACACTTACAACAAAGTTTGGAAAATCTGCGACCTAAAGGGCTGCTCAACCGCAACCAGTAAAAAAACCCTAACTCTCCTACCCTCTTTTAAAATTATCATACGATGACACTGAATCCTTGACATAGCACCGACACAGTACACACACCCAATCACACACATGTACATTCACACCTCACCACACACCACAGCGCAAGTCCAATGTTAACACTTGCTATTTTATGTTGTGTTCAGATTCGCACGAATGTTTTATTTTAATTTATTTTATTTTCACTCATCTTTTGTTTATGGTAAATGTGTAATTATTATCTAACATTCTCAAACTGTACTGTTACTTTTATAACTGAAAAATTCGCACTCCAGAGCCACAAGATACAAGCGACGCTTAGTTTGTGGTTCACCGAATATGTCACATTGGTGCCGATTCTCTTGTCACAAATGCGTCTAAACTAGACTAAAAATCACCAAAATTTAGTTTACTCCTGTCAAACGATGATTTCCCATTCTGAAATAGACTAAAGTGGCACAACTTAACTATATTTTAGTTTGACAGGACTAAGATTGTACTGAGATTTTAATTTAGTGAAAATGACTATTTTGCTATTCTGAATTTGACGTTTTTCACCTAAAATTTTAATTTTCTAACTAATTCTGACTATTTTTAATCGCCACCGAAAATGGTGTGGAATATTATTAGTTGTCATGAACTAAAATTCACACGAACATCTCGACTTCGGGTGCAAAAACAGTACTGTACTGGAATTTTTTCTTTTCTTTTGCTTATATCTCGAAAATGGTGTGTCCTATCGCAAAAATAATGAAAATTTCGACTCCCTTTATAAAACCCTTATACCCCTAATTCTCAACACGTAGGTAATTTTTTTTTTTTTTTCCATACAAAAAGTGAAAAATTCCATTTAAAACACGTCGAGGCTGCCCCCACTGCGCGCCTCCGGCTCTAAAAAGTATGTACCACGTGGAGTCGCAATTGTCAAATTCGATTTAGTTGTGTCAAAATATTTTTTTTTAATTTAGAGACTTTTTACTACAGAATAGCGTTTAAGATTCTCATAGCCAAAAGTAAGGAATTTTAGTGATAGTTTAGTTAGTTTAGTCCGGTGTACAAGAGAATCGGCACCATTGTATTGTTACTTTTTGATGAATAAACTTTATTATTATTATTTTTTGGGCTTGCGGCGTCAGAGGCGAACGGACTGATTCCTAATAACAACCTATTTTCAAAATTACAGATATACGGCGAGCCATTCCTCCCCGGTAAAGAGACAATGTCTCCGTTTGTTCGCCGGTACCAGCCCGTGCGCGTCCTGCGCTCGGAGCGCATGTTCAACTGTCTGCGGTTCAACGTGCCGTCCACTCACTACGCCTCGCTCATGGCTATGGATGGCACTGTGCTGAGTATGTTTGCTTACTGTTGGACACAACGCCCTCTTCTAGATGGCGCCATAATAACCGGTTTTTCCATACCTAGTGGTCGCAAGCGCTACTGGGTAGGGCAGTGTTATTGGATTTTTCTATTTGGAATTTCTCAGTAGCAGCTAGTAGCTCGCACCCTATTACACACTACAAAGTAGAAACAGTAAATAATCATAAAATTTTCTCCCCAGACGGCGCGAAATTAGTGATTCGTTCTTCAGATATGCCTCAATACAAAGTATCGCCGGCCGCGCTCGCGGGCAGTGCCGGCGCGGAGCAGCAGGCCGAGGAAGGCATGGACGAAGACGGAGCGGAAGACTGGAACGATCTCATGTAGAACTAAATGACGTGATTGTACTGCACCAAGCCGTAGATATAACACATCGAGCTTTAGGCATGCGTAGACTGGCGGACGGGACGGCAGAGGATTTTAAATTCATCAATCGAATTTAATACTTATCCAATCGAGATAAGGTATATATTTCAATGCTCGGTGATCGACCTTGGAGCATCGAAGGGCGCGCTGGAGGATACCGTGGTGGGAGGCGCCGTCATGCGCTGGTATGCAACTTTTCGACTACGTAGTCGCTAGTGGAATAATCAAACCCCGGCTCGCGGTGGCTACTCGGCGGATGCCGCAGCATACCGGCGGATGCTCCGGTAAGCTGGCGGACGCTCGCGGTACCGCAGAGGGTTTTTCTTGTCCGTGTGCGCTGGCGGATAGAGGAGTCCTCCTCGATGCTCTCCCCTGCCGTCCGCCAGTGTGCGTAGGCCCTAAGGCACCTGTGCTACCACTGACGCGGAAGCTACTGGCTATCAACGATTTTCTCGCTCAAGAAACGTACAAAAGATTGTAGGTCTCGTATAAGTAAAAGAGATTCATATATTAATAGTGTTGATCCCTGACTGTTCACACTCCTGGCGAGTACAGTATGCGCAAAACTTTTTGAGCTCTCGGAAGTTGCACGCGAGTGGCTGCGCAGTAAGTGTGATTTGTGTAGTGATTTTGCACTCATCTGTGCCCTGCGCGGTTTAGTACTCGGGCCTACGTTCAGAGGGCTCATAAAGTTTTGCGAGAACTGTACTTACTCGTTTGTCGCAGCTATATTTATTTATTTAATACTTCAAGCACATAAATGTACAGAGGCGGACTTAATGCCATAGGCATTTTCTATCAGTCAACCTTTGGGTGATGCAGAGACAAACAGTGGTAGGTGCAATTACCTATGACAAACTATAAATATAATAATATATATGCCTAATCATATATAAATATAAGCACAAATAAATATACATAAATATACTAAGACACACAACGGGAAAACATTAACGTTGTGATGATACTGCCAGCTTCTTACGAATGTGCTCGCGAACTTTAACTTTATAGGATAATCGGTTGGTTGCCATCCTGATACTGAGCTATAAGAGCTATCAAAGAGAGTACTCGCTTAGCGACGGAACTGCGGGCGATTAGTTAGCAACTAAAAACGAGTAGGCGAGCAGCGAGTGCGCGACGGCGACGAGCGATTACTGGCTGGTATGCGTATCCAAGTATGAGTCTCTCAGTGAGTGTTCCGCCAAGCGAGCGTCGCCGAGCGAGTACTCACTTTGATAGATCTTGTCGTTGCGACAAATGAGCACTCGCCGCCGGTTTGAACAGTCAGCGAATAACTAATCTGAAACGAAATTGTTTATTCTGTAAATAGAAATCACTTTTACACGTCAAATTAAAAATAAGCTAGATGATATTAGCGTTTCCTATCTGACTACTCTGAGAAGAAAGGCCAAAACAAACTCAGAGGTCACAGTCTCTTAAGTCCAGACATAATCTTATTCAGGCCATATGAGGACCATGTAGATTAGTGTCTGAAATGGTATTTTGAGGAAAGAATCACACAGATTTGAGTGGACATGTCCAGTCAGTGCAAGCATTTGTCAGAAATCGTGGAGGAAACTTAAGGAGCTCAACGACTCGACGAACAATACCAAAGAAAGGACACTTGGGTAGGCCGCATAAACTACTCAAACTGCCAGACCATCATTAAAACTAACTGAGAAAGAAAACATAAATAAGAATCTCTATTACTTACACGAGACCTAAAATCTTTTGTACGTTTCTTGAGAGAGAAAATAGTTGATAGCTAGTCGCTTCCTCGTGGCGGTGGGACAGGTGCCCAAGTCATTCATACCTGTGAAACTCTCTTTCAAGTTTCCTGTCTGTTTCCTTGAGCACGATGAGTCATTTTTACGTCCGGGAACGTCGGTCGTGCGTACAAAGGCGAACGAAGTTGTAAAAGCATTTACATAAATAAAGTAAATATAATTTAATTATTTTTTGTTTATTTATATCGTGGATTTATGTGTCGACATGAAATTTATATTTAAGAATAAAATAAGTTTCCAAACAGTCTCGATTTTTATTTCATTATCATTATAAAGAGTATTCCTTCCACTTATCCTAACATGTTACGATAGTTAGAACACGACTCACGCCTATGAGCAGCCGTGCTAATTATTGACATAGCAGTTCCAAAACTTCCAAACACACAACCTACAAAACACTATAGCTGAAAAGCTATCAAAATATACAGACTTAAAAATAGAACCGAATTTTGGTGAAACTTGCAGTTTCCCAAGTTGAAGTAAAAGATAAGCAAATAAAACAAAAATGGTCACAATACGATTAATAGTTTCTGAGAAATGCGTGGATTAACATACATATATACACCTATAAATTGTTGTATTTGTGTTTTTCGAAGCCCTAATAGATTATCATAAATTGAATATATTGCAGTTACAATAACGTGTCGCATTCAAAATCTCCTTTTTTTAAGTCGGGTAGAATCGACACACCTATAAAATACCAGGCTGTAATAAAGAAGTAGGAGCTCACCTAACATGTTATGTTCGCTAAAACACGACTCATGCCGATGTACAGACGCCAGCACATCAACCCACTACCATCTGTCAAATTTCTTTAATAGATTTTCAACTTTAACACTTAAGCATAAGGTTCAAAGTTGATTGGGAAAATTTAACAGTTTCGGGTAGGTTGATGTACTGGCGTCTGTACTATATATGAAGCGCGGCTGTCGTAAATAAGTTGCTACTTATTTACTTGTCAAGTGTGGTCAGGGCAGAAATAATTAAACATAATATTTAGTATGAATAAAAGTTTTTATTTCAGATCTTTAAAAAAAAAATATGTCAAACAAAATAAATGTATTGCGATTATAAAAATGCATTGTCAATGCAACGAAGTGCAATAAATTGTAATATAACATAATATATATTAATTTTCACGTAAAAAAAGCTGTTATTAGCTAATCGCACAGAACTAAACATGGACGCGTTGCCCATAGATGATCCATAGACAAAACGCTCTAGCACATTGGAATATTAGTGTACATTAAGTTGATTTCAGAATGACTACTACTATTGAAAAAATCATAACATTTTTTTTTAAGTTGCAGTGCAAACAAAACTTTATCTATGGGTACTAAAGTTGTTTTTCCATAATATATATAAAATACATATTTATTTACATGTTTGGAAATTAAATCGCTAACGCAGTATACAATATATACATATAGTTTGTCGGCCTTCATATGAAGTCTTGTGGGCCCAACCTTGTAAGCCTCCGGAATGTTTTGGTTTTCATTAGGTTTGATGCTAGGATATTAGGGGTATCATCTTGTACAAATGCCGAATTTTGTAATTTTCTTCTCCAGAAAATATTCGAACGCCTAAAAGTGATCTCAGAACAGAACGCAGAGGTCACAGAATCCTGCTTCAAGCTGAGCCAGTGGTACCGCCGCATGCACCCTCACTTCGGAGACTTCCAACTAGTTCTGAGCACGCTGCACGCGATAGAGGACGCGGCCGGAACGCCCAGGACACAGCTTCAGGAGAAGGAGCTAGCCGCGTTGCCGCCGCATCCCTTATGTAAGTATGGTCTTCCAAAGCTGAGCAAAGCTAAGCAGCATTTATCACGTAATTAGTTTATCTGTCACTGTCTCATTTTTATTTATTTTTGCCTATTGTGGTATAGTAATTTTATTCTAGGTGCATCGTCCTCACATATAATTATATGATTAGTTTATACGAAATATTGTAAAACATTTTATGAGGGGCGACTAGAATAATTTTTTTATTTTTAATTTTGACGTTCAAAAGTACCTTTCTGTGCCTAATTGAAATAAATTATTTGACTTTGACCAAAAGAATCAGATAAAAGCGTCTGTAGGCTGGTACTACATTATTATGTTGCTGCGTAAAAGGACGAACTATTTATGTTGTGTTTTTTGTTTCAGTGGTCGACAACTTGCCGTTCGACAAAGTGCAGTCAGCTTGCGACAAGTATTCAGACAGGATTATCAAGAAGGTAATATCCCAGCATTTTACTTTGAAGTTAAAAATAATAAAAAAACATTTATACCCAGATACTTCTCAAAATGAAACGGAAGAATTATCATTCAACTAAGTCTGGTCATATTTGAGGAATAATGTAATTTAATGTTGCTTTTTTATATCTTGTACAATACCATGGCCAGTCCGAACTTTGTGCAGTAGGCTGCGCAATAACATTTTTTAGGAACCAAATGGTGACATGAGGCGAGTGTGTGTGGGAGAACATGCGCGAAAGTTCGCAGAGCCTATGTTCATACCAGCCATGATTCATCGGTCGTATTGTATTGCGCAAATTATACAATATTGTTCGAAGGCGACTCAGTATTGAGCGGTGCGTAAGATTGCCCCCCTAAATTCAAATTTTATTACGTTTTTTGCAATTTACAGGTCAGTTTCAAGATACAACCTGTATCTTGATTAAAATATGATTCGCGGCGGTAACAAATATGGCTTAACTGAATTATAATCCTTATGGTGTGTCCAAACATTGAGCGGCAATCGTGCGCGGCTGCCACGCGCGGCCTGCCCCGCTGTTTTTTTACGACTGCCGCGCGCGAACGCTCTTGTCTACCTGCTGTGCACAAACATTCGTCACTGATTGTGTCTGGACGTATTTCTGCGAAAGTATTAAAGGCGAGGCAGATTGATATTGCCAACTGAAGTGCGCGGCGTGTCTCGAATGTGCCGCGCAGTACTGCCGCGCAAACATTCGTCGGTTTGGTCCTAACTAGAGCGCGGCAGAAATGTGTCCTGCAAACGCCGCGTGTTGCTGCCTCGCTCTTGCTGCTCAATGTTTGGACACACCTTTAGAATCAGCAATACAACTCCTTATGTTAGAATATCCTAAAATGTCATGATTTCATGAAATAGGCATTCTAAGTTCTGCAGATAGCAAGCTACTTAAGCAAGACGAGAAAAGATAAGCGACAAGACATAGCGTTCATTTTTATTAATAACTAGCTGACCCGCGCAACTTCGTCTGCGTCACAGAGTGGTTTAACACGTTGACTGCCAGCCCGGTCACCGGTGACCGGACCCCGTCTTGTATCTACGCGCCGTGTTGGTCACCGGTGACCTCGAGACAGACCTGTTTTCGGGCAGAATTATTACGCCAGTGGCCACGTTTATCGAACATTTAGTGTATGCAAGTGACCGGAGCGGCGCTGTAGATTGTTACTTCAGTGTGGTTTCGGCGTGTTTATGAAATTGTGAGAAATATGGGACAAAAATGAAAGTAAGAGAAAAAAAACGTAACTGTCACAAAGATCAAGGATTTATTTTTATCAATGTGTGAAATATAAGTAAAAAACAAGTAACTAGGTATTCTAAAATACAAATTAAAAAGCAAGAGCGTCCGTCACGGGTGCACCATCCAAGCGCTAACAGACGACTGCGGGGTGCGGGTGACCGGAGAAGTGCCCGCCCCGGCGCCCCGTAACGGAAATTCACATTTTTACTATTAAGGTCACCGGTGGCCTCATGTGGTTTTTTCGAAATAATTATGGAACGCAGTTTCTGATCGAACCCTAAATTAGTTTTTTTTTATATATTGATATTGCCCACCTATTTTCATCAAAAAGTTTTTTACTGATTTTTCTCATTTACACTACGGCAGTCAACGTGTTAAGTAATGAATTTTTCCAGTTTTTTTGCAACATTTTTCATTGATGCTCCGCTCCTGTTGGTCATAGCGTTGCCCGCGACTTCGTCCGCGTGAATATCATTATCGTGGTTGGATAAATAATATTACTATGTCCTTCGATCCGTTCAGGGGCAAAAAGTCCAATCGTTCTTCGTCAAAATCGGTTCAGTAGTTTAGCCTTTAAAACGTTACAGATAGACAGACAGAGTTACTTCAAAAACTGTTATAACATAGCTGTACCAGCGTTTTGTGGAAAAAACCTAAAAAAAATGAAAAACTATAGTAAAAAATTTTACTATAGTAGTTCAATTTTTTTAGGTTTTAACGTTGGGTAAAAAAAAGGACTGGGGAATTTTTTTCTTTGTCGGTTGGTTTTAATGATGGTCTGGCAGTTTGAGTAGTTTATGCGGCCTACCCAAATGGTAGGTAATGGTATGGTTCTTTAGTATTGTTCGTTGAGTTGAGCTCCTTAAGTTCTGAGTTGAGCTCCACGATTGCTTCTTCGATCGATTCGATTGCAAATGCTTGCACTGACAGGACAGGTCCACTCAAATCTGTGTGGTTCTTTTCTCAAAATACCATTTCAGACTAATCTACATGGTCCTCATATGGCTTCACCAAGATTATGTCTGGACTTTAAAAGAGACTGTGACCTCTGAGTTTGTTTCGGCCTTTCTTCTCAGATTAGTCAGATAGGAAACGCCGAACTCATCTACCTAATTTTAATATTTTTTTTAAGATGACGTGTAAAAGTGATTCCAATATCCTATTTACAGAATAAACAATTTCATTTCATTTCAGCCGGAACACACAGACAGACAAAAATTAAAAAAATAGTTTTTTTTTTCTTGGCGCGCTCGGCCGCTATAGAACCGGGCGGTAACAGATGTAGTCATCGCGTTCAAACGGCTTATATATGAAGTTATTCGATACCTTCTTATGCATTTAGTAAAAATCTTTTATTTTGACATTACAAACGGACACTTCAATTGTATTTATTTGTTTAAATAAAATCTGTGTTTAGTTTTCTCATTTACACAAATGTTATACAATTTAAAATATTTGAATTAGAGATAAAAGTTTTCTATAGGTTGAAAAATCGGCCCTTACTTGAATGTTTTTTCCTAGGTGACTGATCATGTGTTCAACCTGAAGTCAGAAGTGAAAGACACTGACACAGAAGACGAGATCGTGAGGAAGAAGGTTAGGGAAGAACTACAAAAGATGGCGCCCTTCTTACCAATGGTACGACTTCTTTGTCTAAATCTTTGATGGTATTTACCGGACTTGGAAAGAAAGACGGTTACGTTTTTCGTGTGTACTTTCAGTTGAACCAAAAAAGGGTATGCATTTCGGTAATCTACGCCTTTCCGAAGAAGCAAGACCGTCGGGACACAGTAACCCGCCACAGAGGCAAAGTTTCTAAGTTTTGTACTACCGCGCTGTGTAGAGTGCCATAATTGCGTGACTGATATTTATTCCCTGTCTGTTTTTTGTAATCCGGTGTCAGATCGTCATTTGCCACACAAAAGTTTTGAAAAGTGTTTTGAAATTGCATAGAGTTGTTATCTATAATTTTGTAATCATGGTAATACAAAAATGGCAACAACTTCCATGGTTGTAACAGCTCTATATTAGATCTTATCATCGGGCGTTTGTATTCCCGAAGCGCATACTTTTTTTTGGGATATCTGTATGTTACTCATTTGATATTCTTTTCTATTCAGATTGTCAGGCAAGTGGTGACCAAACACTTCATTCCACGAAGGAGTCAGAACTACAAAGTTAGGGTGAGTTGATCATTCTGTCTGAAAATTATCGCACTTTTCTTCAACAAAATGTAGGTGAAGAAAAATGCGATAATTTTCAGTAATTTTTTTTTAAATAATCATATAGTTTAGTCTACTAAGTGGAATAATACCAACAAAAAACCTGGTTAATTCCTAGCTGAAATAGAAACGCATGTATTTATTTAAAATTTATCTATAAAAAAAAAAACGGCCCGATTATAGCGACATAATAAACAAGCGTGTCTTCAGAGTACCCATACCAAATGCCAAATCCGAACTAGCTAGACACTGTACCTATTTTTCCCATCCCAACACTTACAACAAAGTTTGGAAAATCTGTAAAAAAAACCCTAACTTTATTTCTTTTAAAATTATCATACGATGACACTGAAGCCTTGATATAGCACCTACACACACCCAATCACACACATGTACTATCGAAGAACTTCATATCTAAGCAGTTTGAAAACAAAATCCCGTGAATACGATTACCACATCTGTTACCGCCCCGGTTCTATAGCGGCCGAGCGCTGCAAGCAGGAATAGTCCTTACGGTGTATAGATATGAACTTCTTCGATGGTACATACACACCTCACCACACACCACAGCGCAAGCCCAATGTTAACACTTGCTATTTTATGTTGTGTTCAGATTCGCACGAATGTTTTATTTTAATTTTCACTCATCTTTTGTTTATGGTACATGTGCAATTATTATCTAACATTCTCAAACTGTACTGTAACTTTTATAACTGAAAAATTCGCACTCCAGAGCCACAAGATACAAGCGACGCTTAGTTTGTGGTTCACCGAATATGTCACATTGTATTGTTACTTTTTGATGAATAAACTTTATTATTATTATTTTTTGGGCCTGCGGCGTCAGAGGCGAACGGATTGATTCCTAATAACAACCTATTTTCAATATTACAGATTTACGGCGAGCCATTTCTCCCCGGTAAAGAGACAATGTCTCCGTTTGTTCGCCGGTACCAGCCCGTGCGCGTCCTGCGCTCGGAGCGCATGTTCAACTGTCTGCGGTTCAACGTGCCGTCCACTCACTACGCCTCGCTCATGGCTATGGATGGCACTGTGCTGAGTATGTTTGCCTACTGTTGGACACAACGCCCTCTTCTAGATGGCGCCATAATAACCGGTTTTTCCATACCTAGTGGTCGCAAGCGCTACTGGGTAGGGCAGTGTTATTGGATTTTTCTATCCGGAATTTCTCAGTAGCAGCTAGTAGCTCGCCCCCTATTACACAGTACAAAGTACAAACAGTAAATAATCATAAAATTTTCTCCTCAGACGGCGCGAAATTAGTGATTCGTTCTTCAGATATGCCTCAATACAAAGTATCGCCGGCCGCGCTCGCGGGCAGTGCCGGCGCGGAGCAGCAGGCCGAGGAAGGCATGGACGAAGACGGAGCGGAAGACTGGAACGATCTCATGTAGAACTAAATGACGTGGATGTACGGCACCAAGCCGTAGATATAACACATCGAGCTTTAGGCATGCGCAGACTGGCGGACGGGACGGCAGAGGATTTTAAATTCATCAATCGAATTTAATACTTATCCAATCGAGATAAGGTATATATTTCAATGCTCGGTGATCGACCTTGGAGCATCGCAGTTTTCTTTGGAGCATTGAAGAGCGCGCTGTAGGATACCGTGGTGGGAGGCGCCGTCATGCGCTGGTATGCAACTTTTCGATTACGTAGTCGCTAGTGGAATAATCAAACCCCGGCTCGCGATGGCTACTCGGCGGATGCCGCAGCATACCGGCGGATGCTCCGGTAAGCTGGCGGACGCTCGCGTTACCGCAGAGGATTTTTCTTGTCCGTGTGCGCTGGCGGATAGAGGTTTCCTCCTCGATGCTCTCCCCTGCCGTCCGCCAGTGTGCGTAGGCCCTAAGGCACCTGTGCTACCACTGACGCGGAAGCTACTGGCTATCAATGATTTACTCGCTTAAGAAACGTACAAAAGATTTTAGGTCTCGTGTAAGTAAAAGAGATTCATATATTAATAGTTGATCGCTGACTGTTCACACCGCTGGCGAGTACTCGATTGTCGCAGCTATATTTATTTATTTAATACTTCAAGCACATAAATGTAGAGAGGCGGACTTAATGCCACAGGCATTTTCTACCAGTCAACCTTTGGGTGATGCAGAGACAAACAGTGGTAGGTGCAATTACCTATGACAAACTATAAATATAATAATATATATGCCTAATCATATATAAATATAAGCACAAATAAATATACATAAATATACTAAGACACACAACGGGAAAACATTAACGTTGTGATGATACTGCCAGCTTCTTACGAATGTGCTCGCGAACTTTAACTTTATAGGATAATCGGTTGGTTGCCATCCTGATACTGAGCTATAAGAGCTATCAAAGAGAGTACTCGCTTAGCGACGGAACTGCGGGCGATTAGTTAGCAACTAAAAACGAGTAGGCGAGCAGCGAGTGCGCGACGGCGACGAGCGATTACTGGCTGGTATGCGTATCCAAGTATGAGTCTCTCAGTGAGTGTTCCGCCAAGCGAGCGTCGCCGAGCGAGTACTCACTTTGATAGATCTTGTCGTTGCGACAAATGAGCACTCGCCGCCGGTTTGAACAGTCAGCGAATAACTAATCTGAAACGAAATTGTTTATTCTGTAAATAGAAATCACTTTTACACGTCAAATTAAAAATAAGCTAGATGATATTAGCGTTTCCTATCTGACTACTCTGAGAAGAAAGGCCAAAACAAACTCAGAGGTCACAGTCTCTTAAGTCCAGACATAATCTTATTCAGGCCATATGAGGACCATGTAGATTAGTGTCTGAAATGGTATTTTGAGGAAAGAATCACACAGATTTGAGTGGACATGTCCAGTCAGTGCAAGCATTTGTCAGAAATCGTGGAGGAAACTTAAGGAGCTCAACGACTCGACGAACAATACCAAAGAAAGGACACTTGGGTAGGCCGCATAAACTACTCAAACTGCCAGACCATCATTAAAACTAACTGAGAAAGAAAACATAAATAAGAATCTCTATTACTTACACGAGACCTAAAATCTTTTGTACGTTTCTTGAGAGAGAAAATAGTTGATAGCTAGTCGCTTCCTCGTGGCGGTGGGACAGGTGCCCAAGTCATTCATACCTGTGAAACTCTCTTTCAAGTTTCCTGTCTGTTTCCTTGAGCACGATGAGTCATTTTTACGTCCGGGAACGTCGGTCATGCGTACAAAGGTTCGCCTTTGTACGCATGACCGACGTTCCGAAGTTGTAAAAGCATTTACATAAATAAAGTAAATATAATTTAATTATTTTTTGTTTAAAAAAGGCCTTGAGTGCAAACCTTTATGTAAATTAATTGAGCCCAAATTATATTATTTCGAATACTGTGCAATTGAAATTACAACCTTAAAACTTTATGTTATCTGCATTTACCGCACACCAAATTCAAACATTCATTTATTTTTAGAAAATTTAAACCTCCTCTTAAGAAAACTTATAAAAATAAATAATAAAAGCATCATATTATGTGGTGACTGGAACATAGACGCTATTAAAGCAGATAAACATTTCAAAGAGCTAGAATCTATTTTAAATAATTATAACATACATAATCATATTACCAATCCAACAAGAAAACTCTCTTGTATCGACTTAATTACGAGTAATATACCAAATGTTAAGCCCCATATACATTACCTAGCTCTATCTGATCACGAAACAGGACAATCTATATGTTTTGAGGTAACGGTAGACACCACGAATTTTAAGAGACCATTTTATTTTGAAAAAAGACGCGATTTTAATCAAGATAATATAGATAAGTTTGTAAACTGTCTATCTTCATTGTCTTTCTCAGATATCTATCAGACTGAAGATACTGACATTGCATTTAATTATTTCCATGACATTCTACTATTATTTTATAATTTATGTTTCCCCAAAATCAAGTTTAAAATAACTATTAAGCCCTTAAAACATAATTGGATAACAAAAGGCATAAAAAAATGTTGTATAAACAAACGGCGTCTATATCTAAAATATCGCCTCTCAACAGCAAATAAAAACCGTAATAAAAACATCTATAGTAAATATACTACTATTCTAAAAAGATGCATGTTACAGGCACAAAAGGGCGAAAACATGCGTTATTTGTCTCAATCCAAAAACAAATGTAGGGCTGCCTGGAAAGTAATAAAAAGTAATACCAGCGAAAAACAAAATTCTCATAACATAAATAAAATAAAATTAGACAGTCAAACTTACACTCAACCTGAAAATATACCTGACATTTTTAACAATTTTTTTATTGACATGACGAATGACACCATTGACCCATCTATTGACTACACACCACAGATGACTTATCATCCAAATTCTATGTATTTGACCCCAACTAATGACACCGATGTATATAAAATAATAAACTCTTTAAAAACAACCAACTCTACAGGCTACGATGACATTAACACAAAAATTCTTAGATTATGCTCTACATTTTTATCAATTCATATTGGCCATATTATTAATTTGTCATTTATGCAAGGTTTATTCCCATCACGGTTAAAATTCTCAATTGTTAAACCGATCCACAAGAAAGGTGACAGAAGTGATATGAATAATTACCGCCCCATAACACTTATTCCAATATTATCAAAGATCTTTGAAAAGGTCATGCATGATAAATTGTCCGGTTTTTTATCCAAATACAACATTCTAAGTGAGGATCAATTTGGTTTCAGAAAAAATAAATCGACCACAACAGCTTGTTTTGCTTTATTAAAATTAATAACGAAAAGCCTTAATGATAAACTACCAATTGTCTCTATTTTTCTAGATATGTCCAAGGCTTTTGATTTTGTGAACCATACACTGTTAATTTATAAATTAGACCGATATGGCATAAGGGGAAACGTTTTGAAATGGCTTGAAAGTTACCTTACGCATCGACAGCAATGTGTTGAGATTTCGGGACAAACAGGAAATCAAAAGCTCGCATATAGATCTCAGTATCGTGAAAATAACTGTGGTGTTCCCCAAGGAACCATACTAGGGCCGCTTTTATTCTTGCTATATGTTAATGACTTGCCTAGTGTAACTTCCCACAATTGCATACTATACGCTGACGATACGACCCTCAGTATTATAAACGAAAATGACGACATTGTTGAGTACCAAAATGAAATTAACATGACATTAAATAAAATTATTACATGGCTTGAACACAATAATCTTCATATTAATATTAACAAAACAAAAATGATACAATTCCAGACATATAACAGTACGCGTCCACGGCTTACAGTACATTATGGAAATGAGACCATAGAAGAAGTCGATTACGCAAAATTCTTGGGGATAACAATTGACAAAAATTGTAATTGGAAATCTCATATTGATGATTTATGTAAGAAGATAGATAGATTTGTATTTGTTTTATATAGACTTACACGTGTGGCTAGTGTTAACGCGGCAATATGTGCATACCATGGCTATGTCTCATCAATTTTGCGCTATGGCATTGTAATATGGGGTAATTCGGTTGAGCTTAAAAGAGTGTTTAGTGCTCAGAAAAAATGCGTACGCTCAATCTATGGAGCGCACCCGCTGGACAGCTGTGTTCCACTATTTAAGAAACTTAAAATACTGCCACTTCCAGCACTATACATTTTTGAAATTTGTATCTTTGTACACCAGAACAGACATGAATTTGACTTGTATAATGATGTTGTATCCAGACCCAGCCGCAGAGTGCATACGCTTAATGTTCCTAGGCGTAGAATTAAATTGTTTTCTTATAATGTATACTGCATGTCCATTACGGTATATAACAAATTACCTGATAGCTTCAAAACTCTCAGCCTCAGAACATTTAAATGTAAATTATTTAACTTTCTTCTAAGCAAATGTTATTACTCGACTGAAGATTTTATGAACGAAAAATTTACCTAAATATTTGACATTGACTAAATATTTTGACCTTATTGAATTTTGCATTATATAATTACCTAATCTATTTTATTGTTTAATTTATTTAAACTATTTGTAAATCTAATTTTAATCATTTATTTTTAATGTAATGATGGTCCATAATCTTAAAATCATATTTGTACGCCGGAAACGGCAGAATATTATGATCGTAATACTTGTAGCACATAACAACTTTGTACAATATTCTGACAAATAAATGCATTCATTCATTCATTCATTCATTTATGCATATCGTGGATTTATGTGTCGACATGAAATATATATTATTTAAGAATAAAATAAGTTTCAAAACATTCTCGATTTTTATTTAATTATCATTATATAGAGTATTCCTTCCACTTATCCTAACATGTTACGATAGTTAGAAAACGACTCACGCCTATGAGCAGCCGTGCAAATTATTGACATAGCAGTTCCAAAACTTCACACACAACCTACAAAACAATTATAGCTGAAAAGCTATCAAAATATACAGACTTAAAAATAGAACCGAATTTTAGTGAAACTTGCACTGTTTCCCAAGTTGATGTAAAAGGTAAGCAAATAAAACAAAAATTGTCACAATACGATTAATAGTTTCTGAGAAATGCGTGGATTAATATACCTATAAATTGTTGTATTTGTGTTTTTCGAAGCCCTAATAGATTATCATAATTGAATATATTGCAGTTACAATAACGTGTGGCATTGAAAATCTCCTTTTTTTAAGTCGGTTAGAATCAACACACGCCTATGAAATACCAGGCTGTAATAAAGAAGTAGGAGCTCACCTAACATGTTATGTTCGCTAGAACACGACTCATGCCGATGTACAGACGCCAGCACATCAACCTACTACCATCTGTCAAATTTCTTTAATAGATTTTCAACTTTAACACTAAAGCATAAGGTTCAAAGTTGATTGGGAAAATTTAACAGTTTTGGGTAGGTTGATGTACTGGCGTCTGTACTATATGAAGCGCGGCTGTCGTAAATAAGTTGCTACTTATTTACTTGTCAAATGTGGTCAGGGCAGAAATAATTAAACATAATATTTAGTATGAATAAAAGTTTTTATTTCAGATCTTTAAAAAAAAAATATGTCAAACAAAATAAATGTATTGCGATTATAAAAATGCATTGTCAATGCAACGAAGTGCAATAAATTGTAATATAACATAATATATATTAATTTTCACGTAAAAAAAGCTGTTATTAGCTAATCGCACAGAACTAAACATGGACGCGTTGCCCATAGATGATCCATAGACAAAACGCTCTAGCACATTGGAATGGACAATCGGTGGATAAAGAAATACTGTTTAAATTAAAAACTATTTTGCAACATATGAATTGACTATTCATAACATTTAGCACAAAACAGTGAGTGAAATACAAAAATATGTTATTTTTTAAAGTTATTTAGTCAATTACAGATATAATACCCGTATAGAGTGAAAATATGTCACCATAAGATCATTCTTAATTAATAAAATATATTTTGTGACTTAGACGCAGAATCTCACATACACTTACTTGCAAAAAATTGTACTCACTATAAATTTTAAATAACATCATATGTTTTTATGCAGGGAAGTGTAACAATTCGTATAAAATGACGGCAACATTTAGTAGGATTTTTTTCAATGTACATTTTGCGTAAATAGGCCTTAGCTATATAACAATAAGGCTTGTTTAGGCTTGACGTTTATGAGTAGACTGTGCGATTCAGCCATTCTTCGAGGGAGAAAGTAGCGTAATCACCGCCTGAAGATCTCCTATTGAACGTATCTGTAAAACAAATTGTTTTTATTAGTTTTTTGTCTGTTATGGCGCGAAAGTTAACAGTTAGTAAGCGTTTTAGTGCGGGGGACATTCTACATGGTATTTTCGGAAAATGGATTGTTTTATGGATCTTGAAACGTTTTAATAAATATTAGATACTTGTAAAATGTCCAAAAGAAGTTACTGGTTACTGTCTGCGAATAGTTTTGGGTTTCATAAATATTTCAAAAAGTTAACAAACAATAATTCATAGTAATTAGGTAGATCTTTAGATTTTCTGAAGTACTATCGCAAACAATATAATGTTCGGGGGCTGTGTAGGAAATGTCTTTTAATAATATCCAAAATTAACTTAAAAACAGACTGTTTTAGATCAAAAAGTTTCCTATCGTATTCTCCAATCCTATTCAGTATTTCTTAGATTTTTTTTGCCCCATTTTTTTTTCTCACTATAAAAAAAAATGTACTACCTTTACTTTTGGTTTCAAAAAACAACATTTTTAGTAGGACCCAGTTTTGTTTTCTTAAATTACTTGTCTAGCTTATAAATCGGTAAATGGTTATACTTCTAATTCAATGAATCATACCGTCTTGATTGCCATTTTGATGTTTAAATTAGGTCCCAACCACTCGGGCCGCGATATCAGCATTGGATTAAACCTTATCAGTATCAGTAGTCACAATATACATATATGAGTTACGCGATAGAGAGGCAACTTCTAGTTGAATATAACTAGGTAATTAGTGCTATGCGACCAGAATTGCACTTTATTGTGTCGTAGCAAGAGTTATTTTGCGGAGTGAATCTTCTGTACGTGAATTAATATGTATTCTGCGCCCTTATGTCTACAATCAAACTTTTTGACCTTACAACACTTTTAAATATTTTGTATCTGGCAACAATCCCCCACAGCCCATGGTAGGTGAGACAGCGGTACAGTGACGTAATTCCTGGAAGAATATATTACGTGGTGCGTGGCGAGGTCGGCGCCGCTCACTTGTTCCATTGCAGCTCGCGCTCGAGATTCTCGAGTGGCTCGTTGTTCGCTGTTATAGTTATTATTTTTTGTAATAACTTTGATAAAGCACACAGTTTATTGGACAGTCAACATCGTGGGTAAAGTCGCTACTAATGATATTTTGATAATTTGTGAGTGAAAAAGTTAAATGTGTTTTCAAGATGTTTTTAGACGATAATTAGCGACAAAATATTTATAAATCATTAAAGGGGAGTAGACCACTTCATTCTGATGTTAACTGTACAATTGTATTTTAAATACCTACTAAACCTATGAAGATATCTTAATTCTGCGTTTTAGAACCGTACTTACATCGGTATATTAGTGAGAAAAAATAAGAATATACAATGACAAACATTAACTACTTCTCAATTACTTGGGAAGCTACTTATGATAGCTATTTATCAATTTCACAAAACCAAGAGATAATATTGAATATGCTCAGATTCTAACATCGAAAAATATTACACATTCATTTGAGAAGTCATGCATTAAGCACGTAAGAATTACTTGAAAATAGAAGCAGAACTATTCTAGCTACACTTCGGTTTAAATAGTTAAAAATACTATTAATTGGAAGTAACTACATTTCTTGCTTTTTACTTAAAGTACAATGATTTCAAACTCACCGATCATGGTCTTGAGTCGCACCGAACACATAATGAAATCGTCGAACTGAATGTAACCGTCGGAGGAGCCGTATCTGTCGAAGTAAACAATATGATTGAGTGAAAATGTCTCTTAACACATACGGTGGCATTTTACCAAATGCCTTTGACCCTAAACTAAGTTCTCAGGAATTGCAAAACATCAACGTTAAAGATATACTTTTACACTAATATTATGAAGAGCTTTTTTTTTTAGTTTGTATGTAGGGGTTAATCTTCCGCCATGGGCTTTGGAGGCAAGAGGTCACGTGGGAGGGCGCGACGGGGCGACGCCGGCCGGCGCCCGAGCGCTGGGCGCAGCGGACGGCGGCGTGCCGGCCCGGCAAATATTTTGCTAAATTATGCTAAACAAAAACAAAAAAATAAACAAATTCGCGACCGTAACAAATGTATTTACAGAATTAAAGTTATGCAAAAATTAAATATTGTGATTTTAATTATTAATATTTTCCGGAGGTGGGGTCATTCACCCTGTCACCCCGTCAGTCATGGCGCCACGCCGTCAGCCATAACTATTTTGCTGCGCGTAAATCTGTGATATCTTTTATAGTAAGATTCATTTAAATGTTTTGATGTCCAGGCATATTTTCATCTTAATTAACATTAGCCAATTTAAATAACACATTTTATCGGATAAGGATTAATAATAGTTCTCTGCCTTTTCGCCGAAAATTGTTTGCCAGCTTTTCACTTGCCAACTAACGTTTCGCAGATTTTTATTTCGCCGAATAATCATTTGCCAACTTATTATATAATTTTGTTTTATTTCCTAACTGTACGATTGGTCTGCTTTTCATAATGACACTTTTTAAAATGTCAACTTTCAAGTAGCAGAATGTTTTAGTTTGCGTAATATTCATTTAGTTGTTTATTGTTTACTAAATCTAGTGGGCTTTCGTTTACTTTTTATTTTTTTTACTTTATCTTTTGTGACCTAATCTAACTTAACTGTTTCCTTTTACAAAAGAGATTTGCTTCTGGCACATCGCCGGCCGCTACCGCGGCACGCTCGCTCGGCTCGTGCGTTGTTTGTCATACTCTAACCTAACCTAACCTATCATATCAGTATCCTATCATATTATCATTATATCAATGTATGAAAAGGGAACTGTTACACTGACAAAACGTCATTCGTCTAATAGTTGTGTGGTCTAGTGAAATATTTGACAAATGATAAATGTCCCAAACGTGTCATTATAATAATCAGCTTAACAATAATTCTACCAAATGAATCGTTGTCATACAAAAATTTGCTAATCGTTAGTTGTCAAAGTGAAACATCGGCGAAACGTTGGTTGGCAAGTGATAATCTGCCAAACAATTTGCGGCGAAAAAGCAGGATACCATTAATAATATCCTGGTTCAAATAGCTTCGGTTTTTTTAATGGAATTCTGAAAGATAAAAATGGATACTGTGGGTCATCCTTAGAAGATAGACATACGGATGGACTCACATTGGAACACGATGCGGTCGACGTTCGTGCACGCTTGCCTTAAATCTATTCACTACTAGCACTTTGCCCGCGGCTTCGCTCCCGTGGTCTTTCCCGCGGGACCCGTTATTTTTCCCGGGATATAAAGTAGCCTATGTTACTCCCTGAAAACTAAGCTTTCTAATGGTAAAAGATTTTTTCAAATTGGTCCAGTAGTTTCGGAGCCTATTCGGTACAAACAAAAAAAAAATCTTTCCTCTTTATAATATTAGTATAGATAGTGACTTCGCATCCAGTACGCGTAGCACGACAACCGAAGAAACGGGTTTTGTCGACGGAAGAATAGACAAAATGACAGATTGTGATTTTCTATCTGGCAGCTAGTTTCAATATGTAGGTAAACATCAGCAACCCATCCAATACGTTACCTATGAGCGAGCACGTTAAGCACGTGAGCGTTGACAGTGTAGCCTGCGGAGTGCAGAGCGTCGCGGAGATGGTGCGCGGGGATCGCGCCGCGGCCTTCTGTGTCGTAGAGGCGGAAGACAGCCTGTGGACGAAACATGTTTATAATAAATTAGTTACCTAAGGTCTATTTATAAACTTGTTTCCACTTAAACAAACATCAACTTTATACTAGTGTAAATAAAGTTGATTTTAAACTGACTAGTACTGCTGAAAGTCATAAAAAAATATGAAGTTGTAGCGCAAACTGAACCTTATGTGTAAGGTTTACGGTTGTTTTTTTCTAAAACTCGTGTTTGTTTATATGTTTGGCAAACAAATTGCGAACGCAGATTAGTCTTCAAGGGATGAATTTTAAGATGACATTTCAGGGTTAAAACGTAAATTGATGAATAACATAATCTTCATTTTGGAGACAGTAGATACTGCAGATTTAGTTTTGTTTTGGTAATATCCTAGTTAAGCCACGAAACGAACCATATTTTTTTTGCAAAAAGAAAAACAACACTGTATTGTGAGCCAACACCTTAGCAAATATACATCAACAAATATACAATAGATTTTATAATCAAAACTTAAAATTTATCGATCCTGGAATCCCGCGATTTTTTCGATGCAAAAGTGCTTTCCATAATAGCCAACACCTCAACTTTGCATCCGAATATCCGATCTCTAATTACAATAATAACTGCTGGTAAGGTTCCAATCCTTTAGAGAATTATTTTGTGAAGTTGACGATCTGCTTACTACAAAGCGTGGCTGTAAAAAACTTGCCTCTGTGGCGCAACGTTCGTGCTAATTCGGAAGCACAAAGATTACCGAAGCGCATTCAATTTTCTATGGAAAGCTGTATTTACTCACCCGCCAGTTCCTCAGATCAATCCAAAGAGTCTTGAACTCGTCGAAGCCGAGTCCTCCCGAGCCGTCCTTGTCTAGCATGGCGATCATGCTGCGACACACTTCCTTTGAGAAGCCCTGGCCTTTCAGCTCTGTAATGTTTTGAATAAGTTAGAAAGGGAATAGAGAGTGAAGGTAAGCTGTGTGACGTGGTACTGGTTTTATGAGTTATGGACAGATGGGTAGACTTTTTTAGATGTGTCATTATGAGAATTTAGTTTAGTATAACAGCATAAGGTGAATCCGCAAAGGGAGCTCACGAAATTAAAAATTTTCTTAGGTTTTAGCAATTGTCAGGTAGAATCTTAATCAAAATATGTTTTGCGGCCATAAAAAATATGTATTTACAAAATTATAATCTTTTGAATAAGAAATTAATACATCTCTCTAAGAAAGATTTGTTCTCAAGTGTCATAATTTCATGAAAAAGACATTCCAAGGAACAAATAAATCTAGATTTTAAAGTTTTTAAAATGGTGTATGTATTGAGATCTGTTTTGATGATAGGTTTAGTTTCGATAAAAACGATGAATTTTGTTATCGATTGGCCTTCATATTATTTTCTTTTCAATGGTACATCTATGTTGCTAGTACTGTTTGGGCCCAGTAGGTGGCCATGTTTATTGGAGAAGTGTAAAATAATAATGATAATGTTTTTGTGCCAGATAACGTAGACGTATTATTCTAAGCTTTTTTTTTTTCTTTTAACTATCATAAATCCTACCTGACATTATATAGCAAAAATTAAAGACAAGACACTTAAAAATAAGTAAGAAAATTCATAAACCCTCAATTTTTCAACCTCCTCGATTTTTGTTCCTAAATTTTTCGTGATTGCACCTACCACTGTTTGTCTCTGCATCACCCAAATGTTGACTGGTAGAAAATTTCTAAGTCATTAAGTTCGCACTGTACATTTCTGTGCTTGAAGTATTAAATAAATCAACCCAGTTCAAAAATCTATTCCATAACGTCTAAATTCAGTGCCACATCTTAAAATAAAAACTTAACAATAATTTTATGGAAATGGAGGTGACTTAACTACCTACAATGAATTTTAAATTAAATAAAACAATAAATTTAAAATGCCCATTTTCATTCACTTCCGATGTACAATAACATGCGTTCAAGCGTAAAAAACGTACAAATTTCCAAAAAAATAAATTTTTGAAAATTCCTACATTTTTAATGTTAGTGGCAATAAGCAGACATAATGCAAAATATTGCATAGAGATCCATAAATAAGACAATATTTTGCATTATTTGACATTGACATTTGACAGAACAAAAATAAAAAATAAGGTGTCCGTGGTAACCTGTGAAAAATATAAATCATAAAAAGGGGGGAAAATATATTTACATAAAAATAATAACTAAAACAGACATTTTAAATTGTGCCCTCCATTTCGATAAAAAGTGACATTAATTAAAGGAAAGCAATGCATGCATCGTTGTTGCTGGCGACCTGAAAAAAATCTTATAGGCATTAGTAATTTCCACGGAATATTCGATTATAAAAACAATTATAAATATTTTTAAATTACTCTCTGACTAGAACCCAAACGTGGTTAAAAACTCCCAATTAATATAGATATAGATAGGGCTATCTACAAAGACGCGCCCCACTGCTCCGCTGCGTACTAAAGTACAGCTTACAGTACAGTCATCGCGGAGTGGGGCGCGACGTCGTAGCACTGATCTGTACCTAATATTTATACAATTGAATTTTTTACTAAAAAAATCCAAAACAATGGACAGTTCCGCTGAAACGGTAACTTTGGAAAGATTTTAAATTATTTAGGTTTTTCCAAAATCGGGTTGCTTTTAGTCTAATCGCACAAATAGATGCACCCGTAACATAAACAAATATCACACGCCATTTTTTTCCCAATTCCAGTACAGTATCCATTATTTTTTGCTATCAATACTTTTTTGTATTGTTCCCTCTTTTTAAGTGCCCAAAAGTTATAGCCCCACTGTTACTCAGATACGCGAATTGCAACCAGTCTTTGAAAGACTATCAACACAAAAACTCAGCCAACATAATGTTACAGATAGTGCAATCCACGACGACGCGCCCCACTCCGCGATTACTGTACTGTAAGCTGAACTTTAGTACGGGGCGGAGCGGAGTGGGACGCGTCGTCGTGGATTGTATTATCTATAAGCTCATATTTACTGCTGTGGTCGACACTGCTGACAGTCAATCAAATCATTTGACTTAAGTTTGACAGTCTGTTAGCTTTTTTATGGTGATTAGTCTATTGATCTCAGGAAACTACGAGACGGCCAGTTCGGTGTGCATACAACACTGTTTAAATTACCTATCATATCAGTAAGATACGACGTTCCGTGTCGGCGTAGAAAATCTAAGGGGTGGAAGTTCGACTTTGATTTTGTGTAGTTGTGATAAGTGGGAGGTAAATTTAAGGGGTATTACGCAATAACCAACCCAGTTACTGGGTTTTCTTTGTATACTTGAGCTATTTAATATTCTATCTTGGAAAAGGGTTTTTATAACGTTGAGCTTGAGACAACGAAGTCGGGTCAATCGAAGGTTAAGCTACGCTTGCCGCGTTCGGTTCATGGTGGGGTGACCATGCATTACGAAGCAAGACCCCCTCCATGCCTCGGAAAGCATGTTGGTCCTGGCTGTCATTCGTAGATCTTTCAGTCTTATCAAGAGGTATCGTATTATTAAATAACTGGGTTGTGGAGGTCAGACGGGCAGTCGCTCCATGTACAAGCGGTTAGACTGGAAGCCGACTCTAACATAATTGGGAAAAGGCTTGACTGATTGAAGTCGCAGGTAATTTAAAAAGTATTGCATTGGTAAACACGCCCAACTTTCCATCGAGTATTCTCCATGACGTGTCGGTAGACATAGAGCAACCCTAATTCCTCCATGCATATCCTCATACCTGTAGTCGGCTGCGGCTGCGTCAGATGCACAGACTCCTGGTTGTTCTGCGCCTGCACCTGCTGCAGGTCGATGCCGACCTCCTTGCAGATGGGCGTGCACAGCGCACACAGCAGCTGCTCCAGACAGCTGGGCTCGGCCCCCGGGGGGCCCGCGGGCCCCGGCGGCGCGGGCCCCGGGGGCGCGCCCCCCCCGCCGTCGTACGCGGCGCCGTGCCGCATGGCTAGCTCTGTTGGGGAGGCGGATACGTGTCCTATTGTTGTATTGCTCGGTTTGTGTATAAAGGAAGTAATGTAGAAAGTGAAGAGGTTATCCGTATAGTGCGTGTTTACTATTGTAACCGTTGCAAGTAAGAAAGCTTTAGTTACATAAATTGTTTTTTTTTTAATGCTTAAAGTTTGATTTAGAAGTACAAAAAGGGAAACGTAAAAAAAGTTACTAGTAGCCGAATCCATAACTTCCTCTTTTTTTTTAAGTCGGTCAAAAAGTAGGGGTGAAGAATTCACGACTATATGGATAACTCACATTCATTATGAAATTGAGTAGGTACAAATAAATGTATTTTGCTAATTATTATTTTACATTGATAGCCTAGTAAATGTCCAACGTGAGGTTTCCTATGTTTGTAATTTGAAAAGTACAGATTTTAATGCTTACTTTAATATTTTACATTGTATTAGGCAAACAATAAAAAAAAAAATATAGTTCTACTACTACTTACAAAGATCAGTTCTTTTGTGGAAATCAATAATTTTTTATACAAAAATTTTAATAATACACAGATTAATGAAATAAAAATAAATTCATACATTATGCAAAATAAATTAAATATTAACACCAATTTTAGTCAAATCAAAAAAGTTAAAATTACTTGTCATAAGAAAAACAAAACTATAGATAAACAAAAACGTCTACAAAAATTTAGTAATTATAGTATTTTAAATACTTACATATACTATACCTTGGCACGGTAAGCATAACGAAACGAAAGCGGCATTTAACTCGACACAAAGCGTTATCACATTGAGAAGCTCAAAAATGGGCATTTTAGAACAGTATATATGATAAAATTACAGATAAATTAATTATATAATGCCGGCCTGCCTATTAGAGTCGAATTCATATCTCATCGCACTATGAAATGAAAATAACATTTTTTTACACGGTTTATAAGATATTTTACTATTTTTAAGTATTATATATTGTGCAATTATATATTGTATGCGATGAGATTATAGATTGACTTTAAAACTTTGTTACTACAATCAAGGAATAAATCGATACACTTGAAAAGTATGTATATGCCAAATTATAAGATAAAAAATGTATGAATGTTCCTTGATTATAAAACAATACATTTAGCTCAAAAATAAATTGAAATAATATAATTAAGACCTCACTAAATAAATTAGCTTCACTCAAGCATAATCTGTTGGTATGTATTTATTATTTGGATTAACACAATTGATATTTTTAGTATATTTCATGAGAGCTGTGTTAATCAAACAAATATTTCAACCCAATTTTTTTTAATGATAAGCTTTTCTAATAAAATATCTAATTATAAATGAATTTACTAATGTGATGAAGTCGGAAAGACCTGATTATTACGAGATTTTACTTTAATTTGACTTTCTTTTGCACTATACCAGCGTTATTTACTAAAAATATTTTAAAAGTATGACTGTGAAATCTCATATTTATCAAGTGTTATTAGTGTTTTGTAACATCAGCTGATATACGATTAGACAGCAGACTAATGCTTGTTTGGTCTTCCTTCTAGAAACCTATTGTTCTCCTTATAAAGTGGCCAGTAAAGGTCAATATTAAGTAGCAGTTTTAAAACCGGGCTAACTTTCGATAATCCTCCTAATTACGTATTCAATAAAGGTCAATTTCATGTGGCCTCTTAAAACTCGGGAGTTATTTTTGATAGTACTCCTAATGGCGTAGTTAACAAAGGTCAATATTACTTACCCTCTCGCATGGCATAGTCGAGAATCTCCTTGAGTTCTTGCCAGTCAACTTCGCCATCGGCGCCGGCCAGTCGGTTGAAGAAGTCACGCACCGGGTCCGCTGGCTCAGGGCTGGGTTCTATTTCCTTTACCTGGGGAGAAAGAATTGTTTCAAGGAGTTGAGTACTAGGGAGGTAGGTTTTCATGTAGGGAAATCTGATGCGCGGTACATGTAATTTCATATGGATCATCTAGGTTTCATATCGTGCGTAAGGGTGCAATCAGACCGCGGTCGATCGACAATATCGAGACATATTTTGAGTCAATGGTCGACGTAGATCGACCGTGGTTTGGTTGCACCCGTAATCCGCGTACAAGTGAACGGGAAGCCATATGAACCTACTGACGATTTACATTTTGACGTTACATTTCTAGAACTAACTGAAATCATGTAGCAAAGATTGAATTTAGTTTTAAGCTAATGGATGGACAACTAAACTTACCCGATCATCAACATCTCCCATACCGATGTCTTCATCATTCTCTCTGGAAAACAAAAAAAAAAAATGTTAATAAAATAATCATATTATTCTCACAGTATTTTAAAACGCAGCAGTATCATCTGCAATCGTTTTTAATTGTCATGTTACCGCGTCAAAACATGTTGAGGTTTCTGAGTAAATTGTAACGTCTTTTTAACTGCCTCGTTGGTCTAGTGGTCGCAAGCGCTACTACTGAGCATGAGGTCTTGGGTTCGATTCACGGGTCGGGCAGTGTTATTGGGTTTTTCTATCTGGATTTTCTCAGTAGAAGCCTGGAGTCTGGATTTGTGCCCGGTTGATGGCAATAGGCTCGCCCCCTATTACATGGGACTTAAACATAACTGGCGAAATGTAGGTGTACCTACTACAGGTACACCTCTGCCCAACCCTTCGGGGAAACAAGGCGTGGTGTTATGTTTATGTAAAGTCTTTAAAATAGTTATTACTCACGTCATATTATTGCTCTTCTCAGAGAAGACACGTAGTAAGAACTCGCCCTCCTCGTTAGGGTCGAATGTGGACGGCACGATCACGTAGCTGCCAGGGTCTAGTTTGAACCTGAAAGATAAAAGCGTTATAAAGTCCACTTTATCTCTTCATGAATATATACTAATATTATAAAGAGGAAAGATTTGATTGTTTGTTTTTTTTATGTTACGATGGGTTTGCTCTTGACTCGTAGTCTAGGTCAGAGGTGACAGAGAAAAAGTCGACGATGGAGTGAGCTTACCCAGAAGAAGCCTGTTCACTCTTACTTTGAATAGGCCACGAAACTACTGGACTGATTTGAAAAAATATTTTACCATTAGAAAGCTTAGTTTTCAGGGAGTAAGTTTTTATCCCGGGAAAAATAACGGGCCCCGCGGGAAAGACCACGGGAGCGAAGCCGCGGGCAAAGTGCTAGTCATGAATAAATAAGAAATATCTATAATATATATTTCTTTACGCGTTCACGCTAAAACGGCTGAACAGATTTGGATGAAATTTGGCACATGGGTAGACCATGACCTGGGTTAGGATATAGGATACTTTTTATCCCGATATTCCTACGGGCTTGAGACTTATGCGGGTGGAACTGCGGGGCGCAGCTAGTAAACACATTGTTTGTTTTTCTTACAATGTTATTTGATATCTTACCTAGCGCTCACTTCTCTCAGGTTAATGAACGCCTGACTGCGGCCGACCGACGCGTTGTACTTGAAGAAGTTGATGTCGAGCGGCTTGGGCACGTGGCCGTAGTCCGGCAGCCGGTATATGGCGAAGCCAATCGTGAGGCATTCGAGGCCTTGGTGCCGTTGGGAGCGCCTGTTCTTCTGCATAAGGGCTACTATGATCTGGGAAAAAATAAGTATTTGTTATTTAATGATGGTTTACAAAAGCTTATTCAAATTATTCAGCTGTCAAAACTTTCGTTTGTAATGAATTAACTCAAAAACGACTGGACCGACTTCTTTCACCAGTAGAATGCTAAATTATCTGTCTGTACTGCCTCGTTGGTCTAGTGGTCGCAAGCACTAATGCTGAACATGAGGACCTGAATTCGATTACCAGGTCGGGCAGTGTTATTGGGATTATCTTTCTGGAATTTCTCAGTAGCAGCCTGGAGTCTGGATTTGTGCCCAGTTGATGGCAATAGGTTCGCCCCCAATTACATGGGACTTAAACATAACTGGCGAAATGTGGGTGTACTATAGGTACACCTCTGCCCAACCCTTCGGGGAAACAAGGCGTGATGTTATGTTATGTAACAGGCTATAATAATATATAAAATAATCACGCGGGCGAAGCCGTAGACTAGTTCTTTTATATAGCTACAAACAAAATTACCCTACATGTTATAAATGACAAATGAGGTTAAGGACTGAGCATGGAAATAATTGAGTTGGTCTATTGCGACTTAAAGGACGACAAAAGTTAAAATAAACGAGTACTTACGGTACACTTATTCTCGTCATCTCCTTCATCTACATCCTTCAATGTGACGGTGTACTGTGGGTTTTTCCAGAACGTGTCCAAGGAGTTTCTGCAACCACCAGCCGTTACGCCTGTGAAACAAATTTTACAAATGTTTAATTATTACAACAAAGAAACAACTTGGAACACACTTGGGACCTGTGACTGTACAACCTCCTTTTATAGCAGTATTATTTTAATATTACTTCAGTGAGAGAAAGAGATGGAGCTATCCAGCTTTCTAATCACGCAACATATTGTAAACGATAACGACAAATCTGTTTCATTTTGACAGTTCAACAACATTAATTGCGTTATTTTTCGTTGCTCTGCAGATTTTTTTTTCGAACTTACGGAGCAATGGATTAACAATCTGTTTCAAAACGATTAAGATTCGGATTGATTTTGCATTACGTTTTAGGGGCATGAGGAACAGGGTGTAAAGTTCACTCATCCACCATAGAAAAGGGAGGATCCTCCAACCAGACGGGTGTTGTGTCTGGCGGGCCGACTGCCCGACTGTTGATTTCGGATAGTCTTATCTATGTCGTTCGCGCGGTAAACTCTAATTGCGCGATGCAGGATTTGTGTGACGTCATGTCTTTGATGTGTAGTTCGTATGTGGCGGTGTAACCGCTACAACGTAATTAGGGTTCAGGTCGTATAGCTCCATCTCTGTCCCACTGGGAAGTGGGACAGAGATGGAGCTATATAATATTAAAACAATACTACTCTAGGAACTGACGGTCGGCCCCACATTTATTATAAGTTCAGATTTGTATAAATTTATCTCAGATAAGTACGGAACTTATCCGGTCGTGGTGAAGCAGACATTCATGTTTAGTAATGTCTTGAATGGGCTATGTACGAGCCATGTTTGGGCTGTGTCGGCTTCCAGTCTAACCGGATGCAGCTGAATACCAGTATTTTACATGGAGCGACTGCCTATCTGACCTCCACCAACCAGTTACTGGGTAATACGATACCCCTTTTTTATTGTTATGGGTTTGCTCTTGACTCTAGTCTAGGTCCGAGGCGACAGAGACAAAGTCGACGATGGAGTGAGCTTACCCTGAAGAAGCCTGTTCACTCTTACTTTGAAGTTATTAGGGTTGTATGCGTTCGGAAACACAGACGCAGGCAGAGAGTTCCACTCCTTTGCTGTGCGCATTATAAAAGATGTTTGAAAACGCTTAGTGCGAGTTGGTGGAATATCAACTAGATAGGGATGGTAACCCGCAGTGAGTCTAGATGTCCGATGGTAGAAGGGGGCCGATGGAATGAGGTCGTGGAGTTCATGAGCACACTCGCCGAAGTACAATCTGTAGAAGACCGACAAGCAGGCAACCTTGCGGCGATGAGCCAAGCTGTGAAGCTTGGCATCCACCAGTTTAACGTCGCCAATGAGCCTCTTAGCTCTGCGTTCCACTGAATCAAGCGCAGCAAGTTGGTACTTAGCTGAGCCGTCCCAAAGGTGGCTGCAATACTCCATGCAGGATCGGACTTGTGCTAAGACACCCTTACCCCTTGGTAAGACTGGAATTTTCGGGATTCTGACGTCCTGTTAAGACTGTCAAAGATTCACGAATGACAGCCGGGCGACCAACGGCTTAGCGTGCTTTCCGAGGCACGGAGGAGTCTTGGTACGTAAAGATGGTCACCCATCCCCGGACCAACCGCGGCCAGCGTAGCTTAACCTGATCTATCGACCCTTGCCGCTGTTATTACTTAGCCACAAGCCTCTGTATGAGCTGTGTAGAAATTGAAATCCTTTTTTTTTTGTTCGATAAATCTCAGTAGTGGGTGTAACAGTCCTATTGTCTGGTCTTGGTCTAAGATTATCTAGTTTACCCAGGTATGGCTACAAAGGAAGTTTAGGTGTATTACCTCTGACCCACTCTCCTTCGAAGACCGACATCTCCCACTTCTTGGTGCATCCTTCAGGGCATTCTTCAGGGTCCAGCGAGTCGGGGTTCAAGTTACAGATCTCAACTCTGAAACGAATACGTTGTTTAATAAATTAAAGCCAACATTAAAATGAAAAAAGCTACCCGACTATTTAAAATTAAATTCCAATAAAAAAATTGGTCATATATTGATATAGCCCTCTCATTTCAAACAAGTGTAAACTTAAGACTAGAATACCGGCAAAAATGTTGGACAGACTAAAAAACTATTATCACTAATCCAGCTGAACATTGTTTGATATTTACCTATAATCACAGACATACAGATGGACACTCCGCAGTTTAGGTATGAAGCTACAAGTACGCGGCGGGCCCGTCTTGTTTTGGCCAATTCAGTGAGTGTAACGTAGTCAGAAGATCTAAGAGTCACGCGATAGAAAGAGAGGCTACTTCTAAGTGAATATAACTGGAGGTGATTAGTGCTGTGCGTACTGAATTGCACTTTATTATGTTGTTGCAAAGTCGCTTTTTGTTTAAATGATTGTGCGGAGTGTCCCATCTGTATTACTTTGTGCTATAATACTAATGTAAAGTACCTTGAGAAGTGATTAACAAAGTCTTTGAAGGACATCCAGAATTCACCGTCGTCGTCGAACGTGAGACCCATCTCCTCCTTCTCAGATTGAGGAATGTATCGCCACTCGGGGGATCTGGAAACAATCAATATATAATTTAATGTCTAAAGCCTGTACTACACTACTCGCGAAGTTGATCGAAGGTAAGCGAATAAGAGATATAACAAATAAATGCTATGTAAAATTTCTAAATTGATGTCTGTAATTTTTATGGTGTACAATAAAGAGTATTCTATCTATCTATCTATCTACGAGAGTGTAGAAGGGCACTTCGGTTCGCTTCGTGGAACCTCCGCTCGCCTCGGGCGACTTACAATCGTTGTCGGGTTTTGAGCCCGAGTCAAAGGACTCGAAGCGTCCAGTAGTTCTTCGCACGAATGTCTGTCAACTTCAACAAGTACTTACTTTGTCGAAGCAAATTCGCGAGTAGTGTAGTGGGGGTATTAGGATAAGGCTTGCTTGCAACACAAACCACTAAACACAGTAAACACTAAACGAATTTCAATCATTGTTCTATCTCTGTCATCTTCAAACGATTAGCAGGATCAGAACGATGTTTTCGATTCCGGATTTCGCCTTCTTAAATGTATAGGAGCTATTTTTCTACGTACTTGTCGCTCCAGGGTCCATTCCACTCAGCCTCGTTACCCCAAGGGTTGCGCAGGCGCAGTAGCGGTATCTTCCCCGCACGACCGGGAGTCTCAATGTCGACGTACTTCACTCTTGTTACTGAGTACGCATGTCCTCGGATGAGGCCGACCGGTGTTTCAGCTTCTAAGATGTTTGGATCCGGCTGCGAAAGAAATGGGCTTAGATCAAAATGTGGTCATTATAAAATAAAATAAAAAAGCATTTATTCTACTACGTCTACAATTCTTAACTTACATACACTAGATATTATTTATTTTATGTAAATAAAAGTATACCATCGAAGAAGTTCATATCTATACACCGTAAGGACTATTTCTGCTTGCAGCGCTCGGCCGCTAAAGAACCGGGGCGGTAGCAGATGTGGTCATCGTGTTCACGGGATTTTGTTGACATGAAGTTCTCCGATAGTAGATATCAAGTGAGACCATCCATTTCATACCGAGGTCATTCCGTGACGGAAAAGGCTGTCATTTGTATATCTTTGACAGTCATTACGGGTAAGCAGAAGCCCGAAAGTCTGAAAACCAGTCTTACCAAGGGGTAACGTGTTACGTAGTACAGTTCGAGTCAACTAACTTTGCCGCTCTGAAGTAGGTTACAAATAACTGCGCAGTAATCAATCTTCCTTATAAAACAGTAGTGCGCATGCGCAACCTAACTTCAGAGCGGCAAATTTATTTGACGCGGACTGTAACTGGGTTGCGGAGGTCAGATAGGCAGTCGATCCATATAAAATACTGATTTAAAACGGTCTACCTCAATGCTGCAGCCACTGAGAGAGTTCCTCTCGTACGCCTTCAAGAGAATAGTAAAGAAGTTTGGCGGCAGTTCGGCGATGTCGTACATCTCCGTGACTCCGCCTGTGAAGTCCTCCATTGCTTCGCATGTTGAACCGCCCTTCAGGGACTCGTAGGAGCCGTGGAGTCTGGAATTAGAAATGTTTTATTAGTAAAAAAGACAGGTAAAGACAAAATTACGGTCTGTCGATGCTACCACACGTTCGGGTTCACCGAACAAACAGTGACATGTGAACGCGACCATCGCTTTTAATTAGGACGCAGCCTTAGTGAGAAAAGCTTTATAAAAAAAAATAAAAAAAAAAACAACTGTCTAACTATCACGGTTCATGAGATACATTCTGGTGACAGACGGACGGACGGACAGCGAAGTCCTAGTAATAGTTCCGTTTTTACCCTTTGGGTACGGAACCCTAAAAACAATAACAATATTCTTTTCCATGACGATTATGAATTAATAACTTACTTAGCATAAGCCTTCTCAAGTAAAGCGCTCCAGAACTCGTTGTTCTCCGACGAGTGGAGGAACACGAGCTTCCCTCTGTAGGTGGGGAGACGGTCGTCTATGACGACGTCCACCCAGCGGCCGTATTGCCAGAAACTGAAAGGGTAAAGAAATGATTATAGGATGAAATGCATGAATATGTACTTATTTATTTAAAATTATCGCAGCCAAAACAGGTAGGTAAAGGCAAAGATACAAAGGCGGACTAAATGCCTTAGGTATTCTCTACTAGTAAACCAAGGGTAGTGAAGAGATTAGATGGCAGGTGCTCTGTTTGAGAGGAACAATGAAAAAAATAATTATAAACACATACCCCCTTATTTATAAACACTGCTTAAAGTTAAGTAGTGATTAGCGCTTGTTTAACCATACATTTTGACTTTTAAACGTTTATTACCTTTAAACAACGTTTATGAATAAGAGGGAACATTTTTACAATTAATTTAAAGCTTGTGGAAGTTCATCGTTAAAATCAGCCAACTTCAAGTGACGGGAAATCAAAAGTAATTTATTCAAACTAGGCTGAGAATCAGTACTTTTTGAACGTCAAAATTACATGACAGTCCCTAAATTGCCCGCCCTTCATGAATGTCTAAATAATGGTGGGTTACCGGAAATGGAAGACACCGGCATAATCCTCATCGAAGCTCTGGTCATCTGGCACCACTTGGAAGAACAATCTGAAATAGAAATGAAATTTCTTGTAACAATTTTAACATTAATTCGGATCTGCAACTTCATTGTCTGAAGTCAACTAGCGACTGGATCAACCGATCAGCCGAGCTTGAAGTGAGCTGAAATTAACACCACTAGCTTCACACGATTGACAGCCCACTTCAAAGCTCACTTTACCTAAGGTTTTACGGTGAAATTTGTACAGAATAGATCGGCTGGAGTCGAATGACAGCTCACCACAGTAGATAGAATATACCCATATGCCAAATTTCATCCAAATCCGTTCAGCCGTTCGAGCGTGAAAGCGTAACAAAAAAACAAACGAACTCACTTTCGCATTTATATTATTAAGTTAGGATTAATGCAATCATTATTCCACAGCGAGAAAAAGATGTTGCTATCGGCCTTGTATAGCTTTCCTCTCACTGACACTGGACAAATGGTGGCATTAATACGTCAAAATACGGCCACAGTACCCGGGGGCCTTACTATGAAAGATTGAGCTTTAGAAAGAGACACAGTATGACTGTATGAGTAACAGAGACGATACAAAGTCAAACTTTCATAATACTTAAAAAGGAAGTAAGAAAATACGTTTAAAAAAGAAATAGGCGCAGTGTATACCCGGCACCTCTCGGATAAAGTGCCGTTGGCGGCATAAAAGAGGCGCTGCCTCGGCTTGGCTAAAGTGCCGTAAGAATTGCATTGTCATTGTCACTATCACTTGTTATTTTGTTTGATTGTTGAGGTTAGTTCGCTGTAAAACACCACATTCCCAAAACATTACATTTTTATGTGCCTAGCCAAGGGGGTTATGGCTACACTTAAGTTTAGCCGGCTATAGATGAAAGAAATTAACGTTAGCCTTTCCTCAAAAACAAAATAACAAGTGACAGTGTAATGCTCAACAATCAAACAAAATAACAAGTGACAGTGACAATGAAATGCTTACGGCACTTTAGCCGACCCGAAGCAGCGCTAATAATATGTCGCAAATGCCGCTAGCGGCACTTTACACACTTCCAAAAATAGGCAGGCAGTGGGGACTACCGACAGGATAGAAAACTTAAAACTTATGTTAGCGCCATCTACATCCTATAGTAGAGCACTACGGCGCGAGCATGTCGGTGACGCGAATTCACAAGTTTACTCCTACCAAAAAGGGCCCAACGCGCCTAAAGTAGTTTTCACTTCAAAAACAACCAAACTGACACACATACTTGATGTGCCAATTTTTCGGACAGATAAACGCACTGCCGATAAAGATATTTATTCGTCGGATATGGTACGTACAAGTTGGTTAGGAATAATTATGTTCAGGACAGATCCGCCGCTAAAAGCGGCATACGAATATTTACATGGTCATAAAACCTAACTTATATACTACTTATACTCTAATATCAATACAAAACGCTTAGACTATAGACATAAAGATACATTTAGACTCTATTAAAATATAAAATTAAAATAAAACACAACAACAATAACCAATATTTGTAGATATTACATAAACTAAATAAATCTAGTATGTATAACCCAATCAAAAACATCTTTTAGTGTATAAAAATGTATTTTGGAGAAGACATGTTTTTAGATTTCTTTTGTAGTAACTAAATGGTAGTTCTCTTATTACTTTTGGAATATGGTTGTAATTTTTTATAAACAAAAGGTAGCTGTTTCTGTAGTGGAGAGCTTAGACTTTTATGGTCTGATGTATGCAAGGCTCGTTTTATCAAGCATAACTCTGGAACCTTTATTCCTAGTAATCTAACCATTTTTATCACACTACGCCTGATATGGTTTCAAGGACACCCCTATCTAGGAAAAATATTGAAATACAACAGGCATATCAGTGATCAATGTCAAACTGCATGTATCATTGTCCTGTTTCAACTTGTAGGTGTGGCTATATACTAGTCACGTATGACATCATGTATTAGAACGGGGTGGTCATGTTTAAAGGTGCTCCCTCACCGGGAGCATTCACCTGTAATGCAATGCAACAGTTCAGATTCGAGCATTACACCAGTGAGGGAGGAGAACCGAGCAATAAAGTTCGCAATAGTGCTTGAAATCGAATCTGAAGTTACATTACAAGCGAATGCTCATCAGTCAGGGAGGCAGTATTGTAACGTAATGGTCAAAATCCAATCTGAAATGTTACAGGAGCACCTCAAGGGTGTGGTTCAGACCATCGAACTGACAATCGCGAAAAAATTATCAACTGTTCCATACAAAACTTTAATACCTAATTTTATTCGACCCAAATGTATGGGACGGCTGATTATTTCTTCGCGATTACGATGTAAGTTCCAAGGAGGAAGTTGTTTAGTTTGATGGTCTGTACCGCACACTGTTATGTTTTTTTTTTTGGGTGGGAAATTATCAAATAACTTTTCCCGCTCTGGGCGGAACGGTGGCCGGGAATCGGCCTTGGATTCCCGACGCCCAGGGTGTCTCCTGCGGCGACTAGGGGCGCGAGGGCGCGAAGTTTGCGTCTCCCTCACGCGTTCCGTCTCCTCCTTCGCGAGCATTACTGCTTCGCAGAAGGAGGTGACGTCTTCCCTCTCGCTCCGTACCATGGTCTGGACGCAAGAGATCACCGATTCCGAAGGCCTCCACGAGGACACGGTGGTGCTCCGCCCAAGCCGGGCAGACTTCTACACTGTACCACACCCTTAAACTTGACCATTTCTGATACTCTTTCTCTCTCTTCCTGGCTATGTATCCCACATGGTGATGGGGTCAGCGTTCTTGGTCTTTATCTTCCACTTCGCTCTATCCTCGACACATCTCGATACATCTACACTAATATCCTAACTAATATTATAAATACGAAAGACAGTTTATTTGTTTGTAGCGCTTTCACGCTAAAACGACTGAACGGATTTGGATGAAATTTGGCACATGGGTAGACCATGACCTGGGTTAGGACAGGATATTTTATCACAGTAGTACGATCCCGTGGGATAATTTACGACCTCCACTTTTGATTTTTGGATGTTTGTTTGAAATGAATAAACTCAAAAACTACAGGCCCCATTTAAAAAAAACACTTTCACCAGTAGAATGCTATAATATCACTGCGTAACATAGGCTATAATTTATAAAGATATCACGCGGGCGAAGCTGCTGACGGAAGCTGGTGCAGTATAAATATAGGATGGGTGTACTAAAGGTACACACCTCTGCGTAACCCTTCGGGGTATACGGGCGTGATGTTACGTTATGTACATGTCGTGGCCAGATCTTAAAATTTATCATTTCATGTAATGAACATCGACCACTGGTCACATCATGATGTGGCCTGGCGAGATTATTGAATACTCAACGTTAAACGATAAGAACAGTTAAACGCACGACTACTTCATGATGTGGCCAAACATTAGTGATCATGTCGAAAATAGTTAGATTATCCACCGGAGCCATCAACTCCTCTAGAGTTGATGTCGCTTTGTTTTTGTTGTGCATCATGGCGGCGGCATACAACAAATCAAACAAAGTAGGGTGGTCACGCTAAAAAGTCGATGGACTTTTATTGGGTTTCCAAATATGATATTATGGAAAGCGATCAACTTGGAAGTAGCGCTCGCCGGCCGCCGGGAAATGCAACATAGCACTAAAAATTAGTTTTAAAAAATGTCAAAAATTACGCCGCTTATATGGCACCCCGACCAAATTGGTTAGGTTAGAACTGTGACCAACCGCGCGCGAGCCGAGCGAGCGAAACGAACGCTAATTCCAAGTTGGTCGCAGTTACTTGGCTATTTTTACTACACCTTACAAAATGGATACCCTACATTAATGATATGGCCAAACGTCGACTGAAATATCATAGAAATATCCTGCTTTGATCTCGATTTTTTCGAGGAAAATTATAGCGCGACGCAGGAAAATGCACCTAATTATTTGCGCAGAAATAATGTGGTTGATAATATTATAGGCATATATTTAATTAAAACTCTAATAACCCAACATGGTTGGGCAACGGCTAGGCGGTTGATGATGATCTATCGAAGGTCAGTAACTCACTTTCTGTGCAGCGTAAGGTTGGCGACAGCGGCCAACAGCCAACAGTCGCCCAACTCGCCCTGCTGCACGTCGAAGCGACTGTAGCCCTCCACGAAGAGCTGAGGGTCATCGCATATTTCCTGGAAAAACACAAAACATCATCAGATTTACTCAGTAGTAACTATTTTCCACACTCAACGTGTTTCATCCAAATCTCCAGTCCAAGGTTTCTGGAAGAAAGGACAATGGGAAATTAATGTATGGAGTCTGGGCCCACCCTTCAATAGTAACATCTGATATACCGTTGGATAGGGCTTTTTAAGTGGAACATTAGTTACTAATATAACTATGGTCAAATGTTAGTACTTTCGGAGATACGACGTCTTAAATTCGTCAGTCTAACATATTCTTTATGGATACTTATAAGGTAAAATAGTAATAATAAGTACACTTTAAAACAAAAGAGATTTATTATTCGTCTTGGACATCAAAGACAATTACATCATTTAAAAAACCCGCGGGGGCCACGAATGGTTGATGTCTCCCAACTCCTAGGTACCAAATCAAAGAAATAGTGTGAGCGCAACTTCCTACAGTTCGCCGTCCGGTCAAGCAAGAGCAATAATATTGTGATATCGCGTTTCTTCCAACTTGGTTTCGATCAATTAATATATAGCAATAGTATATTCTTGCTCTTACGTGGCGTGACTGTATCCTACCACGCAGCAACCACACATTCTCTGCTGGTATATTATATTCTATTAAATCATGTAAATCGTTTTGTCTGTATATTTCTATAACATTTAAACCGTCTCGAAGATGTTCACTGCAATATGACTTTGCTAACTTCATGTGGTAGGAACCCAAAGCAAGAAACATGATGTCGTCTTCTGTTAATTGACCATTCGTTCAAAATTGACTCTGCGTCTGTTCAAATTATTCCCTTCCACGTAGTTATATAAAAGGTTGTCGACTTCGAGCCTTTGGTTTATCAAATTCAGAAAAACATTGGCTTCTCTGTGGTCTTCTATAGGCATATGAAAATGATCACTTTTATGGCAGTATAATAAGTAGTATAACTCCGAAAGTACTGAATTTTGACCTTAGTCGTAATAATAAGTTTTATTCTGCATAAACATACCTATTCATTTATGAGTGTCTTATTCCTATTGAGAGGTGGGCCCATCATTACTCATTCTCCTTTCTAATAAAATAAATAGGTACTCTTTGTGCTCTTTTTTCTTTATGTATTTTTTCTCTTTTAAGTGTTTTGGATGTACCTAACAATAAAAATGTAACAAAAATACTCAGAATTTCAGAAAAAAATCCAATGTGGTCGTAAAGCCGACTAAGGAATTAAATTGTTTTAGGAATAACTGCGATCTGTCTGCGAAATGGTTAGTGACTAACCTGGTGTCAGAGTTTTAAAGCCGCCCATGGGCTTCTGACTTGGCTTCACATGCCGTTGAGACCTTACACTTAATGAAATATTTGGACATTTCATCGTCTACTGTCGAACTTGGCTTCGATAGAGGACGTATAAAGAATCATTTCATAAAGAAAAAAAGTTCATAGTAAAAATTTGGTCATCATTCTGTGCTGTGATGTAAGTTCTAGACAGGATCTATTAATACAGACAGGATTTGTCATACACGTAGGTATTCTTATGACTGCGTAATATCTCTGTAACTTTATGAACTTCCGTCGTCTGTAAATTATGTTACACGACTTTAATAGGAAGGCATAATTGAAATTGTGCTAATTGTTCTGTATTGGCTATTAAATTAACTGACTGTAAACATAACAACATGTTAAATTGATTACTCCATTGTCAGTGATTCTTTATGTTTCATCACAAATCACAAAATCAATACACAAGTCTAAGTTGCAATATCTATATTTTATTATAAGCACTATATTATCATTTCGGTCGTAAGGTTCGAAACCTGACAGGCGCATTACTTTGTGTATATAATTTCATCATCACTTTTCTTATAACGGTGAAGGAAAACCGAAACTGGCATGACCTAGAACTAAAAATTCGTAGACATGTGACATCTACCACTGGGCCCGCTTGGTGGACTACGGCGGGCCCAGGGTACACAGGGGGCCTGTGTGGGAAATTTATAGGCTGATTATTATACAATATCATTTCAGTCGGGAAATCGGTATATTTCCCGTAAAATGCTAGATTTGGAAAGCCACAACACACCGCCACAACAGCTTGTCTTACGACAAGCTGTTGTGGCGGTGCTTGGGTGAGGCCCCAGTGTAGCACTGAACGTCTTTCGGCTGATATGATGAGGAAGGTAAAAGGTGCCACTAGATCGCCTCAAAATATGCCACCTCGTTTATTACGTAAAGAGCAGTGGTGCAAAGACAGCTGATTGATCAGCGCGAGCGCCAGCCCGAGCCTTACACGTAATGCTCGTAGTGCAACCACACGCAGAATTCCCGTTAATTCCCGTTACATTACAGATGCCTGTATATGCCAAAGGTTGCCGGTCCACTGGAGCGGAGAAGCGAGAAGAGGAGCGAAGATGTGCCAGTATTAACCAATAGAATCTAGCTGCCTCAACGGCTGTCATGAAAATGATGACACCGGGGTGCGACCGGAGGAAACACCAACTTACTTTTATAAACAATTAGTTGTGCCCCGCGGTTTCACCCGCATAAGTTTCGATCCCGTAGAAATATCGGGATAAAAAGTCCTCTGTCTTAATCCAGGTTATAAACTATCAGTGTGCCAAATTTTATCAAAATCTGTTCCGCAGTTTTAGCGTGAAGAAGAGACAAACATACACACTCACAAACTCTCGCCTTCATAATGTTAGTGTGATGTTAATCCAGGTTATAAACTATCTGTGTGCCAAATTTTATCAAAATCTGTTCCGTAGTTTTAGCGTGAAGAAGAGACAAACATACACACTAACAAACTTTCGCCTTTATAATATTTGTGTGATTTAATCCAGGTTATAAACTATCTGTGTGCCAAATTTTATCAAAATCTGTTCCGTAGTTTTAGCGTGAAGAAGAGACAAACATACACACTAACAAACTTTCGCCTTTATAATATTTGTGTGATTTAATCCAGGTTATAAACTATCTGTGTGCCAAATTTTATCAAAATCTGTTCCGTAGCTTTAGCGTGAAGAAGAGACAAACATACACACTCACAAACTTTCGCCTTTATAATATTAGTGTGATTTCTTGTGACGTCATTAAGACGCTATTTGGCAGCCACCGTAATATTTTTAGGAAACTAGCTTATGTTTAAATGAAGTACTCACACTAGGTCTCAACCAAGTGATAGGTCTATCGAGCCTCTCCTTGTAGTAGAGACTGCGGTCTACTGCTGGGAACTCAGGGTCTTCGAACAGCCTGCCCTCGGCCACGCAACGAGACCTGATCTCCTTGAAGTCCTGGTACGTCGCTGGACCAAAAGATGAGGGACGCGTCTCGCCTAGCTGTAAGAAAAATTGGTATAAATTAGCTTTCAAAGAAATATGATGTTAACCCAGTCTGCAAAGTTGAGAATGGCATAGGAGCATGGAGCAAATTATTTTACTTCGCATAAAATTACATGGGCACTTATGAATCTTCAGAAGCTAGATGAACGGTTCCAAGTGTGTCTTCTATGGACAAGTACCATCAAGAAATTTCACGGTTACTCTTTTTTAAATAATTGTAATTATAATTGTTATATTATTACTATTACATGATATAATACGAGTACACTGTACTATGACAACATTGTAAAAGACTGTAGACCTGACAACAAATATCGCAATTAACATTTCCGATTGGTAAAAAGTAAAGAAGGATTTTGTAAATTTAAAAGGAGCAAAGGTTTGTCGGCTGATGTTTGTCTTGATCTCAACCCAAGTAAAAAACGTAGAATAGAATACAAAGTATGTTGTTCCATGTGGCAAAAAAAATACAAGCTGTAAATTAAAAAAAGTATCACGTTGCACTTGACGTCCTTCTTCCTACCCTGAGTTTAGGTTCATGTTACCTATCAATGACTGATATTTGCATATAACTATTGTTTCTGCTAACCAATCCTAATAAGCTTAATATGCCTTTAATAGGAGTGGGTTAACGGCAATAGTGTACCGTGTGAGCATCCACCTCTAGCTCGCAAGTGCCACGCCCACAATCCGTATCTTTACAATAAAACATGTAGATTTTTTTGTATAGCAAAGAAGCCAGTGACGGATGACAGGTTTCCGAGGGCCTCAGATATACTCTCTTGTAAAAAAAATGCAATGAATAATAATACTAGCCAGTATTGTCCCACTGCATTGATCTCCACGCTTGCTCTAGGTAGACTAGCGATTTCAGAAGTTTATAGTTAGTAGACGTCCGCTAAGAACGGATTTTTGGAAATTCGACCTTTAAGGGGGAGACACGGGGCGATTTTATTTGTATGAAAAATCTTATTCCTTGAGTTAATAAACTTGAAACTTGGCACACATACTTATGTATGGAAATTATAAACTTTGCCATTTTTTGTTTTTCTAAACTACCCCCTAAAGGAGGATTGGGGGCTGTCAAAGTTTGTGTGGAATAGTTTTAACGCGCGGTATGATTAACTCGAAACTCAGTATATATACAAAAAACTGAAAATAAATAAAAACGTATATATCAGGGTTTTTTGAAAATTTACTCCTAACGAGGTGAAAAGGGGTACATTTTACAGCGGAGGATTTTACTGTGCGACTTGATTACCTTGAAAATTGGTATAAATAATCTATAAGTCAAATAATAGAAACGTTACAATACACTTTTCAAAAAATATTATCACGCTATATGCTATGGGGGGTGAGCAATATTGCATTATGTTCGTATTCTTCTATAGTTTACCGCAAATTGTAAAAAGGCTAGCCAAAATGTTACAATATTGCAGATAGTTATGGAGTTAACCTTATAAAAGATAATCATTCACGCTATAGTTTTATGGATCTAAGCAGTCAATTATAACATGTCCAGGGTGGATTTTGAGATAGGGCAATAAAGGCACGTACATTATCCGTTGTCGCTACAAGAAAACAGTCTTAGGAGACTATCCTTAACTTTTTGAAACATGTAGATCTACATTCACAGATTATGAAAAAATACAGTCAGCAATAAAATGTCAAATTTTCACAAAAGCTTTTTTGATGCCAGTCGATCCTATTTCTTAACTAGGGTCAAAAAACTATATCGGGCCAACTGAGGTTTGAGTACAAGAATGTCTGTTTGTTAGTTACCATTTCACGCCTAAACCACTTAACGGATTTCAATAAAATTTAGCAAGGAGATAAATCGCATCCTAGGGTAAGACATAGGTTACCTTTTTTTCTCAAAAAGAATCCTAAAGGGGGTGTTATATAGGTTGGGAGGCAGCAACTATAACTTACCTTGGTTATAGTTAGTGGACGTCCGCTAAGAACGGATTTTGCCACAAGGCCAGATTAAGGAGGTTTAATGGCTCTCGCAAGATTGTATGAAAGTCCTTAATTGTTTGTGCTACAAATTTTAAATTTGGCTGGGAGGTCATTAATAGTTATTAAACCTTTGCTAAGAACGGATTTTGCGACAGGGCCGGAAAAAAGAGGTCTAAGCACTCTCGCAAGTTTGTATTAAGTTCTGTTTTCTTTTTTCTACTACCGACCTGAAATTTAGCAAGTCTAGAGTTTATGAGTAGGAGTAGGTTAATTTTTGTCTCAAAAAGATTCCTAAAGGTGATGATATATAGGTTGGTAGGAAGGTAGGTTATAGTTAGTGGACGTCCGCTAAGAACGGATTTTGCGACAGGGCCAGATTAAGGAGGTTTAATGGCTCTCGCAAGTTTGTATGAAAGTCCTTAATTTTTTGTGCTCTAAACTTTAAATTTTGCTGGGAGGTAATTAATAGTTAGTAGACGTTTGCTAAGAACGGATTTTGCGACCGGGCGGGATTAAAGAGGTCGAAGCACTTTCGCAAGTTTGTAAGAACTTCTGATTTCTTTTTTGTACTGCCGACCTGAAATTTAGCAAGTCTAGAGTTTATGAGTAGGAGACAGTAGCTAAGAAAGAATTTTGTGACAGCCTGGACTAAGGCTCTTATGAAATCTTTGTCTTTTTGTACCTGAAAATTGGTAGAGAGATAGAATATAGTTAAGACATGTCAGGTAGGAACAGATTTTACGACAGAGCCGGTTTAAGGGAATATAATCGTTTTCGCAACCTTATGTGTTACCCTATGGTTCCTTTAAAAAAGTTGCTTAGTGTGATAGGCATTTTCTGTTGACTGAAATATAAAAATAGCTAGCGTTAAACATCATTAAACTTGATATCTTCATAACCACGCGGACGAAGTCGCGGGTAACAGCTAGTAAACCGGATAAGAGAGATTGAAATATATAAATTATACAAAGGAGCCATTGTCTATAACTTTCTGGCAATTTTAGATATAAGTTTTAGCGACGGCGACGTTAAGTCCAAACATACTTGGAAAGATTCCCACTTTCTGAAAGCTTTAGTGCGAAAAAAAATAGCAGGAATCGATTCTAAGCACTAACATAACGTTAAGAGAGAAGATAGATCTTTCCAAGAAATAACAATACAGATTTAGACCAACAAATTGGCAAAAAAGATCACAAGAAGAATCTCTTTATAACTCAGATGTTGACTATGATAATTATTATTAAAAGAGATCACGAACCCAAAAGAGTTGTGCACCAGTAGGCATATACATTTGGCTTCCTTTGTAACTCGGTGGCATCCTCAGTCTGTACTCCTTATGATGGTCTACAGACGAGAGCCTCTTCATAGGGGTACTTTCTCTACTAGCTTTAACATTACTCAGAGTAACTTTAGGAGATCCAATAACTTCCTTGGCGAAAATCATACTTCTGTTAGTAAAAGCATTGCTGTTTTCTACTAAATCAACTTTTTTCGAACTCATTTCTGGTTCTTCTATGTTAGATTCCGGAACAGGTTGCTCAACTTTGGTCGCCCAAAAAGGTTTGTATGAACAGTTTTTCCGAACGTTAGATTGCTGGTAGGCATAATCAGAAACTTTCGCCTTCTTGAAATCTTCGAATAACCTTTTGAAGAAACCACTTTCTTTGCCATTTTTCTCGGATTTTGGCGGCTTTTTCTCTGAGCTTTTCTTGTTTCGTAAAATCCTTTCCGATTTTGGAGATACTATGGAAACTGATTTCTTTTTCCATGTTTCGGCTGCGTTTGAGACAATCGCGGTTGAATAAAAGGTCTTTAGATATCCAAATTCTTCTTTGGTTAGTTTTACAAAGGCATCTTCTACGACTTCATTTGCCATTTTCGTGTTTCTGTGTCCATGCGTCTGATTTTCGGAAGTAACTGATGCTAATGCAGCGATTTATTTACATTGATGTTATTTCGTTAACTAGGTTTTCAGTGTTTTAGTTCGAGGTCGCCTGATTGATGTAGAAGGATAATGAGACTAAAAAGTAATGCTTTGTTGTTCGATGTTAACTAAACTGATGCGGTTTAACTGCTAATGAGAATTTTCCTATAACTATGTTCCGAATGGGAAACAAATTATTATTGAAATTTATATTTTATGTTTTGAATACAATAACAGAAATGAGGCACGAGCTATATTTAAATAATTTTACCTTTCCTTTTATACAGTTGATTACATTTTAAATATTAAATTAATAATAATATTTAACGTTATATTCAAAAATAAAATTACGTTACCTACAATACAACATAAATGAAGAATTACCGTAACAAAACAAAATCTAGTTCTTAATGAAAGTGATAAAAATCTGAGAAATAGATGTCCTTGATAAAAATAACTAGGTATCGATTTTACTGGCCACTGTAAATTGTACGTATCCTATTCTTCACAGAGATAGGTCTTAGATATATATTCGATATACACAAAAGCTTCCTCAATTATATATGCTAAAGAACAACAAAGCAAGACTAGAGATACGAATTTAAGCCCTGAAATAGTTATACCAACTTTTCGCACTAGTTTTTCGGTTGATCCGCAAGAACTTTCAACAGATTTTAATTTTAAAAGATAAACTAACTAATAAACACTGTTCATTAAAAAACTAAAAACGTTCACTACAATAAAATGACATTTTAAACTAAATATCCCGTGGCCACTACTTAACAGTATTAACTGAAAATATTGACTGCCCGCAACGGACTGATAACACAGTATGTTAAATGCGATGGAGGACCAACTCGCGTGTATGTGTGTGTGGCGTAAAACCCTAGAGAATTATTTTTATTATTGTGGAAGCTATGGAACTTGTGGCGTATTGGAAGCGAAGCGATATTGAATAGTGTTTGTTTGCGAACGAAGCTTTTTGTTTGACAACTGAACTTGTCAAACAAGTTCTCTACAAAAGATTATTATTACTCAAGATTATGTACCAAAATTCACGCGATACAGTCAATCAAAATAACATTTTATTTAGATTGAAATCAAATCAATACTGTTCCTACTGTCCTATTGTTCTACTATTTATATTACTTGATTGGCCATTTTAACACAAAATAAACATATGAGATAGTAAATAATGCATATTATTTCAGTTATCTATTTGAGAAATTAAGTATCACCAACACGGATATCTTATGCTGATAAGATATCTATGTTGGTGGTACTTAATTGCTCAAATAGACGATATTGCTTTTGAGTTTAGCTTTTAGTATCGAACATCGTACCTAATGGTTGAAAGTACAACAATTACCATGTACGATACTAAAAGCAAAATTTAGCTATTTTCAGCATTTCTAATTAGGAACTTTAAGAACCTAACATAGCTCCCCGAGGGACACCACGTAATAGCGTAGGTGTGGTGCATGACAGACCGTTTTTTATCAACCCATCGAATCTACGGTGACATAAAAAGATAATTAGTGTTCTGTTTCTAGTTCGGACAAAAGCCTTTTAACCTAATAGGGTTTAACAGGTATGGTGAACAGTATCAATAGCTTGACTAAGTTTGCTAGTTAGTTATCTGACTGGTGTTGTACGCTGTAGTGTTAGCACAACGAATTTAGCGGAACAGGTTAGTCAGTATTTAAGTTTTTTTAACTTTTAACTTTTTTATCGGAAGTTGTTGTGGTATGTTGACATAGTGATAAATTGACGGACACATGCTTTATAGATGAGTATTTCGCAAATTCAAGGCCGTACTAGCTTGCGCATAAAGCTTGTGTCATTCTTCAAATTTGTGACGATTGCAAATTATACTTATGTATGACATACAGCGAATAATGATCTACTTACTTTCCTATTTACTTGACAACGAACAATGGAAATTGATGATTTGATGCAACCAACCTGATAAATTCAATTTCGATTTCGACACGTGTATGGCATTAAAAATGATCTTAATGTGTCGTAATGAGATATTACATACGCTACTCCGAGTAGGTGTTAGATCATGAAGTGCGTAAAATGATGGCAATGGCTTATTACATTAAGGGGAGGTTTTACGAATTTGCCTGTTTTAAAATCAATTTTAAATGGTCAAACTAGTGTATTTGGGTCCTGAAAAAAAGATATGTCATAGATACATCCTTGTTTGAGGGACGCTAAAGGTTAAAAACACGATAAATTGTAATTTGCTCGATCGAAAAAAAATCCGAAACAGGGTCGATTTCAAAACCATTTTTCGTTTCATTTCCTAATTACAGCACAAAACAATATGAAAATTGCATATATGATGAGGTAATCGTATTTTAGAGGTTATTTAAAGATTGGATTTTTAAGTTTAATAGATTTTTTTAAAAATAAACCCAAATATAGTAAATCGGGTTAAATCGGCTCACGCTCAGAGTCCTGCGGGACGTCATCGGAGGTGGACCTGTGTCAAAATTTTTAAAAATACGCTCTCTCTGCAGTTGTTACAAAAAATCTAATAAAAGAAGAACACATTATATATGAAATTGCGACAGCTCAGAAAAAATATTTCGTTATTTTATTATAGTTTTAATTCATAACATTGTTTCCGAAAGTGAGATTATTTCTATGCGATATGATGACGTTTAACTGTCATCTTACAATAGTGCTAGACACATTACAAATTATTATCGATATATAATTTTTTGTCGTCGTTTATGAAGAAGTCTTTTTTTGATTTTTTAATCAGATTCATCAATGTTACTATATTCACTCTCTATCGAATTGTCTTTGCTAATATCAAATCCTACATTAATAAACACATCATATACAATTTGTCCGGTTGTCGGTTGCATATGGAATATTTCAAACAACTATCACTCTCGCAAGAACAAAGAAAATTTAAAAAGAAATGGTGTTTCAAACAAAAGTGCTATACTAACATGAACAAATGTATGGAACACGATAAAAATCGTAATTATATTGTAATCAATTAAAAAGTAAGGAGATTAAATAAAGCACAGTGTTACTTTTCTTATTTCGTCGTTGTATTTTCTCAACAAATATACTAGCACTTGTTATTATTACTAAATAATGTTTAATTTGCAACGGCGCCATTTCTATTTTATTTATTAAAATGCGTAACTTCCAGAATCACTCATTTTACCAACACTTTAAATCAATTGATCAACTGATATGAAACTGACACAGATAAAACATAACACTCTTAATCAATTGAGAAACTGATATTAAACGTAAGACAAATAAAATATAACAATATTTTTCGAATAGCGGAGCCAGCAACACAATTTTTTTCTTGAATCCGTGATTTTATCGTATTGGCTCAGTATGAACAACTTTCAGTTTTGAATACAAAAAGTCACTGTTTACGATATTTTATACGACACATAAACGATAAAATGTCGTTCTAAAATTTCGATGTCCTAAAATAATAGATTCGATAAAACTGTCCATACGCTTGGTATTAGTCAAATGTTTGTGTACCGGGCTATTAATAGGTACAATGAGACCTCCTCTGTTTGTGACAGAAAAAGATCTGGCCGTCCACGTAGTGTTCGTACGAAAAAGGTGGTCAAAGCAGTAAGGGAAAGAAGTCGAAGGGAAAAAATTGTCTTACTGTTTCGAAAATAATAGGTTCGATAAATTATAGCTTGCTACAGCTATAATTTATCGAATCTATTATTTTAGGACATCGAAATTAGGTACGTCACTTGACAATAAATTATGGCAATTGTTACTTCGTATATAGCCGTCAATATTTACGAATCTTCATGAGCGGTGGGAAATATCCAAAACAAAAAAATATGGTCACAGTATAAGCGAAACAGTAAGACAATTTTTAGCCCATCCAACTTAACAAAAATCCCGACGAAATAAAGATGAAAGTTTGTATGGAAATTCGCCATTTTTTTTCTTAAATTCACTTGATAAAATTCTTAAATTCACTGACAGACAATGCACAACCTAAACCGCTGGGTCTAGAAGCATGCAATTTTGCACAATAGTTCTTTTTATAACGAACGAAATTATGACTTTGATATTTTCTATCAAAATTACATTTTGCGTGACCGTTGAGATACCCAGTAGCACTATTATAATTTTAAACTTTCACCTTACTACCGCAAAGTCATGTTTATCTGAAACTAGTTTCTGTCCGTGACTTCATTCGCGTGAAAGTCATAAAACATCACAATATACTAAAATAACAGCCACATTTTATAAATCTTCACTGTACACTGTTTGTAGTTTTGGTCTCGGCGACCAAAATATACAGAGATTTAGGACTGGTGACGCGACTGGCTGGCTAGCGAGCAAGTAACAGAGTTATCCGTGTGAGAAGCAGCTCCTCCTGAGGTTGAAACGCGCAAGTAACACTCGTCAGTAGCAATTTCCCATTGCTTGCGAAGTTTTTCGTTTTAAGTGAATTATTAAACGTCTGCGTGCCTTCATATACTAATGGCACAACACTGATACACGAACTGCTTCTTACAGATTATTCATGACTACCCCAGCTATCACTAAAAAAATCAGCAGTTTGTACAAGGGTGGCTATGGTTAGGTGACTGTTAATGAGTTTTTTTTTATTGATTTTTATTAAAACCATAGATGACAGAAGAGGCCTAAACTTCATGTTTTTCGTTGTACGTTCAACGATCTCTCCCATAACAGTAGGTATATGAAAAGGAAAAAATGTTGTTTATTTTATAAATAAAATGAATTGATTGTCACAAAACAAACACACGCACGCACACACACAATACATTAGCCGATAACGACACCGACCCGACATCGACACGATATTGGCGATCAGATGATCGGATACGTTTAGTGCCTTGTCTTGTTATCGTAACCTATATCGTCGCAGACAGCGACGAAACGGACTGAAAACGCCCATTAGGTACACAGGACATTTTAAGTAATCGACACCGTAGGTCCCATAATATGTAAACTTATTGAAAAAATCGAATCTAAGAAAAACTAGTTCAGTTGATCAACTGCAAATATTTCATGCTGTGGCATGGATTTTCCGTGAAATGGTCGGTAGTGCATCGTAAATAGATACGTCACTCTGCATTTGGGGGAGGCGGAGGTAGCGTTTCAAAGGCCTACAGACACGGAAAACCTCGCCTTAATAAAACATCACGCCTGTGTTCCCCAAGCAGTAAGCAGATTTCGTGTACGTGTACACACATTTTTCGCCATTTATGATGAAGTGTCATGTAACAGAGGCTATTGCTATCAACCTGGCACTAATCTAGACCCCGCGTTGCTACTGAGAAATTCCTAGTGAAAAAAGCTTGCCATAAGGATGAAACCCAGTAGCTGACAAGCAATTGCGCTTGCGACGACTAGATCAATGAGGAATTCAAAAATTATAAACTCGACTGAAAACGTGAACTGCATTTGCGCACAATATGTGAACAAGGGCTTTATTTCAAGCAAAATTATAATAACCAAGATGACTTATTATTGTTATTTCCTTTAAGCCATTTATGGCAATTATGCACTAGTAGGTAATTAACTCATAATTATTAATATCATAGAAGCAACGAGATGTCATGCCTACTCCCGGCCAAGTATAATATTGTATTATTGTGATCAGATATCCTCATTAATATCACAATTTTAATTAAATTAATCGCTAAATATTTAATCAACGGGTTATCCGCAATATTAAATTTATTTTTAATGCTGATAAGATATACAGGGTGTTTGGTAGATGGGTGCAAAGCCTGAAGGGGGTGATATCTTAGTTAGACCATTTAGAACTTATTAAGCTAAACTTGTCTTAGACGAAATCTGTTCCTTGTATTTTTTTTTAACTCAAGGTTTTTAACAATAATACCCATTTTTTTCAATTAATTGTTAATAGTGTCCAGTAAAAGAAAGAAAAAGAAAGAAAGAAAAATATTTTATTTGGGACACGCACAGGATATATACAAAAAGAACAAAATTATATAAAATAAAATAAGAAGCAGCAAAACTAACAAAAAAAATAAAATAAAAAAGACCTGTGCGAGGCCAAAAAGGCCCATATCTCAGCATAATGCGGCGATAAAAAAAGCTGTTATGTTATTATTTATTTATGTATTACTAGAACAAAATAATTCCCAAACATCTGTGTCATCAGAGAAACATATTACTCCATATTCAAGTTTAAGAAAAAATTCATATTTTTTAACAGACTTCGTCTAAGACAAGCTTGGCTTAATACGTTCTAAATGGTCTAAGACATCACCCCCTTCAGGCTTTGCACCCATCTACCAAACACCCTGTATAACAGTATATATCACCATATGTAACCATTCGAACTTACTAATACTTCATACAATTATAAACGGTTCGGCCAACGTAGTAAGCATCATCGTATTTTTTAATACTACATTTAATGGCCCCCTTACACGTATGGCAAGGCAATATAATGAAAGGTCCAACTTGACGGAATTCCCTATTGATATTATTTTCTCCATGACTTTCGCTTCATACAAACGCTCCCTATTTAAACTGTGTGATGAGTGCCCGTCTATCTAGCTCAAAGTGGTTTGTTTTTGCAGTGTTGTAGATTTATGTCTACTAAACACACTCTATTTTGTTCTTCTTTGACTCTAAATTTCATATGTGAATGTCATGCATACCTGTCATTTGCATTGTTACTGAAATTATAATTTTAGATGTTATTTAATTTGAATTGTAAGTGCCTGTGCTGTTGGTGTGCTTATGATACATAAATAAATATATGTCTAGCTAGACAAGTCACAAATATGGTTCTTCTATTTTGAATAAAGTAATGAAAATGTGAACACAAACATCATATTCGCGTTTTATGTGTGCAACAACTGCAAACTTCGTTTTCTTTTGCGTGCCTTAAATAATAGGTAATTTTGTTTATTTTGTCCAGGTAGAGTAACTATGTGTATGAGTAAAGAATAATCATTTCTTCTTTCTTATTGGATAGTTCCGATAGGCAACTGAAAGGTATTTCGTTCCCAAATTATAATGAAGTTAAAGTAGCCCAGAAGACTGCGGTGCTAATCAATCTTGAGTTGCTGGTAAGAGGTGCACTGTCTTATCGTAGTCTGAACTATTAATGTTGAAGTCTGCTATATTTTAAACTAGCTCCTGTGGTAATATCGGGATAAAAAGTATCCCATGTTCTAACTTAGGTCATGGTCTACCCATGTGCCAAATTTCATCCAAATCCGTTCAGCCGCTTTAGCGTGAAAGCATAACAAACAAACGAACTTACTTTCGCATTTATAATATTAGTTAGGATTCTATGTAGGTACAATTATACCAATTAGTTAACATCACCGCTACGATATTCAAAACAGAACATTAAATAATTTAGTGTGATCAATAACGGGGGCGAAAAAGGTCGAATGTCTAGACTGGAGTGCTCCCCTATGTCTGGATACTGTCTACTGTCTAGATTTTGGATGCTTACAAGACCCATTACTCATCTCGAGTGTCGTACGCTTCTTTGTATGTTTGTGTGTTTATAATAACAAAGATCACAATGAAAGCTGATCTAGGGTGCTTTCGTGTGTCTGGATATTGTCACAGATATTGTCTACTGACCAGCAAATCTAGATTTTGGATACTTAGAACACGTTACACATCTCGAGTACTGAGTGTCCATAATAACAAACAAAGGTTGTTCACACGTCTACACATCAAGCTATACACTTCTTCCAGTTTATGCTGATCTCGCATTGTATAGGATTTCCGTACAATGCGAGGTCAGTTTATACTGGAAATGTAGCCGTATGTACCACATCTATAAGATACCTACATCGGGAACACATTCTAATGCTTCAATTAATAAATCGTTGGAAACGGATAAGGGATTATCACATTCAGCTAATTAAACTTTACTGATACCGTGTAGATATGAGCGCCGCGCCGCCGTCGCCGTGAGTTCATGTCGACGCGTCATCGCCGAGTAGAGTTTGCGGCGCGCCGTCGCACAATGGATCGACTCCATACAAACCGGCGGACATAAGACTACAAAAATAGTTTCAAGATTTTTGAAAAACCAATGTTGCCAATGTGCTCTCCTTACTAATCTAAATTGAAAGTACCTTTATAGATTTTTCGATTAAACCCTAATTTTAGGAGTAATTTGAGTAAAACTGATTGCAATGTATGGAAAAATATAGTAAAAAAATGTTTTCCTACGATTCTCGCACGTTTTCCGGTTTTACGTTTATAATATATTTTGGCATAATATTTAGGAGATTTCATCCGAACATATTTATGTCCCCCAGTGTCTATATTTATGTCAGTGCCCTATTATTTTGATTTTTTGGTGGGAAATCATCAAATGACGTCTCCCGCTCTGGGTGGAGTGGGAGGGCGTGTCAGACTCTTACCAACTAAAACCCACCCGTGTTCCTTCTGTTTCCTGTGCAATGCCAGGGGCCACGGTACCCCTTTCGGACTTTCCCGCAACCCCGGCAGGCAGCGGTCCCATCAGACCCCTTCAATTGCTGACATCTCTTTGAGGCGCGCGTGGAACACAACGCGCCGTCGACCCGGGGCTGGTCTTTACCGGACGGCGAGCTACCCATTGCTCACCGTCCGCAAGCCCGCGCCTACAGTGGCCGGGAATCGGCAATCGATTCCCGACGCCCAGGGCATCTCCTCCTGCGGCGGCTAGGGGCGTGAGGGCGCGAACTTTGCCTCTCCCTCACGCGTTCCGCCTCCTCCTTCGCGAGCATTACTGCTTCGCAAAAGGAGGTGACGGCCTCCCATGCCCTCTCGCTCCGTACCATGGCCTGGACCAGGGCCGGACGCAAGAGATCCCCGCCACCGATCGCCTTCACGAGGACACGGCGATGTTCTGCCAAAGCCGAGCAGACCTCAACCGTATGCTCCACCGTGTTAGTGTCCGCCCTTGAAGATATACGACAAATATATGATTTTTATTTTTTGTATCAGTAACTCTTGTTGTTATATTGATTTTAGTGTGAATGAGGCAAAAATGAAATATAAAGCAATGTTTGTAACAACAATATGGTTTTCTTTAAGTTTTTTCTAAGAAATATATCCCTGATTTAAAAAAATAAGGCCCACGGCTGGCCACGCCGCGCCGCCGCGACGCCGCCGCCGCTGTGGTAATATTCAGGCCACGCCGCCGCCGTAGAATTGGCCATCGGCGCTCATATCTAATACCGTGTAATTTGTCCAACAGAAACCATTCATTGTTAGATAATTATGGAAGATATAGTATCGACTATAAAATTATAGGAGCCTTTCAATGTATTGTAAACTTAACGAGTTATAATAGTGTTACAAGCATTTCCCATACTTCATTCAAATTAGATTGCTAAGCCACGAGCTCCTCGCAGAGACAAAAGTAATATATAAAAAAATCTTGAAAAACCTTAAAAGAATCCCAAATTAGGAATAGTATAATAGACCAACGCATCAGTTCTCCAGATAACTGATTACACCACCACTGGTTAGTTTAAATAATGTTTATACTTCTCGTCTACTATAAACCTAGCGTCCAATGTCTTTATTGGTAGCTTGCCAACGAACAAACCGACTAACCAGTATTCCTGCATGAAAATCGTCATCAAAATTGTCAAGAGCTACTGATATATGATTAAAATTATGTTTTTATTTATCGTTGTTTATTTGGGGTATTCGTGAGGGTAATTCTTTAATTCATGCTTCGATTACAAGCAGTTTATCAGTTTTTTGTGAAATCTTGCGATTACTCATTTCTTTATCTTGTGTTTGTTCTTTGTATGCACAATTTTTGAGAGTACTTTCACTAATGCAGACTTTATAACTGGTGACATCTTTCAATCTTCTACAAACAAACCAACATTTTCTCTGAGGTCATTTCCTTCACATGTTTCTCTACTGTCTTGCTCTAATCGTGTAGCGTGACTCGTTAGTAGTATTATTCTAGTAGCATTATCGTACTGTATCTTATTCAGACTTCCAAAGGATATTATATCAATCTCAATAGCGCCCATTTTTAGGACTATGAATAAACGACATTAATTCCAAATCAATACATTCTTTCGTTCAAGTCCCATTACAAATCAGTTCCAATTTTTATTTCCCACAAAAATAAATAAAAAGTGCCATATGGTAGATCGTAAAAAATATGTTAATTTTGGCACATGTAATTATCGTTCGTTGTACTCGGCGCCGTTTGAGTGACTGGTACAGTCAACCATACGTAAATTTCCAGTTTCACCTTGAAAGCGTGTTCATTTTGAAGCAGTGAAGGCGAACTACGAAAGTACTAGTGCTATTACTGACGTGCGGTTGAAAGTACATGTGACTGGTAAGTATATTGGGACAGACACAGTTCGTGTTATGTTACTAGTGATTTATGAATGTTAGTAGTGGACACATCGAGTGGTAGTGGTGACGCACTAGCTGTTGATATGGCTTGGTTATGTGCTTTACTATAAAGGAATAATGATGTTGATACGGGCCGAAGTTTAGATATCCAAGGTTTAGCTAAGAAATGTCTTAAGAAGAAAACATGATACACGAATTCATAAATAACAGTAAGGACGAAGACTAAAACTTCTCAACCCTAACAATAAGTTTATAAGAGACGCTACACAGATCGCCTAAGAAATACGTTGCTGCTACGGAAATATGTATCCGAATAACTGAATGTAAGGTAAATAAGATTATTACAATTTATAGACCTTGATCCATCAATGCGCCTCAGTATAAATGGACGTTATTGACACTGAATAAACACATAATACTAGGGTAACTAGTAGATTTCAGACACAGATTCAAACTGCCTCATATTCTATACAAAATAAGCCTATCATTGTGAATCAATGAACTACACATAGCGTTAGAATCGATTGTTAGTTCCGAGAAACTAACGTTACCTATTGATTGTAAGATTGTGTTTGCATGTACTATGGTAACAGTGAAGCGCATCTGATTTTCAATCGTAGAGCAATTTATGAATGACGGTGTTCAAGCGTGTACACATTTTTATTCAATGACGATACAAAACTGTATCATTGATGGCTTCAATTGGCTGGCTGTATTTCAGGGTCAAACCCGCATAAATTGAACGAATCGTTTACAATAGAGATAGACCGTTCTATCAGATGCCCTTGCTGTTTTTCTCACAGGTTTTTTCTTTTACCTGCCCTGGTTCTATGTTACTTGGGTGCAATCACTTCTGTGAACATATCATTAACTTCCTTTTCCTTCATGTCCTCACACACTCTATCTCTCTCTCTTCATCATCTGCCAGCCTTTTTTCCAACAATGTTTCTTCATGATACAATAATTCAAGTAAATATTCCATCTCTTTCCATCAGAGATCAGCATTTATATTCATCACTCTCTTAGCCACATGCATTTAATCCCTTCATGCAGTCTTTTGTGGATCATTAGAATTAGTTACATCTTTGTTGTAAACATTAGAGCTTTAGTTTTTTTTCATAATCTTGAGTGAACGTCAATAAACTCCAATACAAGGGCATGGTGATAACATTATCTTTTATCAAGTTCAATGTACCTTATCTGTCTTGTAAACAATAACCATATGTTTCGTATACCTACATGATTATTGAATCAGTATTCTGAATTTACCAAATTATGGTTATTTTGAACTTATTTAAAATGGACTAGGTATCTTCATTTGGTGACATGACTTTTTTAAGGAATTGTTTCTACGGGCTTCCAAGTTTCAATTTCAACCAGATATTCTCGTAACTAAATTGGATATTATTTGTGACCATTATTATGACACATGCCATGGATTGACAGAAATATTGGGCGGTCTTCAATTCCCGAATCGATCGATCTATTTAGAATAAATAGCTTAGACTAATTAACTAAATTATTTGTTTGACCTACAATGACATCACTTTATCGATCGGCAAACAGAACAGTGAATATTCAATTTTGACCAATGTGAGCTTGTAAACGAACTACAACAACGATATAGATGTAGAACTAGAGAGATTAGTAATTTATGATGTACGTAGATTTCTTCATCAAAGTTTGGCATTCAGACAATATTTATTTATTAGCAATGAATAATATGAATGTTGTGAAATAACGGGCTAACAACCTAAGTATAATCTGTGTAGGTAGGTACTTCTGTTTTGAAATTATTATGGTCATGTGAATAGACGCTACGTTATTTGAATTTGAAAGTTACTTCTTATTTCTCTAACATTGTTAAAGACTATATGATAATTATATTTCGTTTTGTAGCTTTTACGTAGGTACTTCTGCTTTGAAATTATTATGGTCATGTGATTAGACGCTACGTTATTTGAATTTGAAAGTTACTTCTTATTTCTCTAACATTGTTAAAGAGTATATGATAATTATATTTCGTTTTGTAACATTAACTACTTCAAACGTATTTTTCTGCTTTTCTCAACGCCTCTTTCATGTTGGAAATCTATAGCTAGTGTAACCGTTTTATAAATTCGTACCTACTTCATTCGACCGTGAACTAGTACAACTACAATTCAGAACATTTGATTAGCCATAATGAGTTATTCAGTTTGTACAAATGTGTACTCGACCTGTTCACTATTCAAAATTTCATTGTGAGGAAACTTTCCAGGTATTGGTTTTTGGCAAACTTAGCAAAAATGTCACGTTACACTGGTTCTGTTGAGACATTAGCTTCCTTCAGAATTACTTCTGTATTGTTGTTTTCTCCGCTTGTATCTTTAATTTCATGTTCTATTTCTTCTTTGTCACAAATCTTCTAGCTTCATTGACCATCTTTATTACCACATCCTAGAGACAACTTGAAAACTGTAATCCGACACAACAGTAACTGAGTCGAGATGCACTAGACAAAGAACTAGTTTTATACATAGGTATAACAGATCAAATGATAAGCCAGAGCTCTAAATTGGACAATTGCAAGTCTAGAAAGATCATGTAAAAATTAGGTAGTTGACTTCGCACCGAACAGCTGGGGATAAACAAGATAAGACATGACGCGAAGTGTTCAGATGAGGCTTTTAATAATAGGTACAAGGGCGTTTATAATAGTGAATGAAAATGGGATTTTGTTTTCAACAATCATCGTCATGACTCCTCAATAGAACGGCGATGTGTTTTAATGTTGGTCTGATTTCTAAAAGGCGTGTTCAGAAGACGTGCAGTAGATTATCTTTTCCTAGACCACATCTTACAATATATGGGAATGCTAGATAACAATGAAATACACACGATGCATTGGTTCTAGTATTAGTATTCGTAGTGTTGTATTAGTTAAAATACGCTAAATTACAGTTCCTTTATAGTCTATGGGTGCCACATCCTGTCAGCGTTCGCGGCCTATTTTTGGCATCGACGCCCCTCACTTGACTCAACAGGCACCGATCCAGTTAATATACGAACAGCACCACTCCAATTTAGTTAACGCTCTATTGTAGATTTCATTCCGTCATATATCTTGGCACGAGAATTCTTTTTTAACAGTTTTCCCTTCAAAGATTTGTCTTGTTGGGATTTTCCCTCGTCCGTTTTGAGTTGTTGTTTTGGATTTTGTATTTTACTCATTGCTACTATCTTCTGAATTTGTCAATATTCCATCAGTTGTTGCTATGCTCCACCTCCTGCCTTCTGTGCCCCAAAACATGCTGCCAAAGTGCCCAAAACGCTGCCACCGATAAAGCCGTGGAATGGCGAAATTTTGGGCAACTGAATAACTGTCGTACCAACGACACTAAGAAGTTGCTGCTATTTCATGTTCACACACTTATGTAAGTGCATAATTATGTAGTAATAGATTTTTATTGAATTTCCCTTACCGTCTTTGCTCCAGACCGCAATGAATATCCGTGGAAGGCCGGAAAGGAGGTTCAGTGCAATAATTGGTCTTCACACTAGTATGGTGATATTAAAGAGTTATTGTCCTCCTAGCTTGAGAATATAATCATGGAGAGTATTCATTCAAATAATTATACAAGCCATTCAATACGAACTTGAAAGAATGAAGAGCCTAGAACGGTATCGGCACTACAGTGTAAATTAACACTAACTGGGCTGAAATTGGTACTTTATGCTCCTCGTAGATATATAGCGGAAGAATCCAAATGATTCAAGTCAGTTTTAGACCTATTGTTACAACTTCCAGTTTGATGAATAATATCTGTAATTACTGTTGTTTAATTCCAACCACGGTTTATGTAAATAGTTATTAAATTAGTGATGGTTGTACTGAGTCAGCATCTAAATAAATTTAAACCTTGGGTAAACAAAGACCAAATTATTTAACGACGATGAGACAATTATTTGAAAGACTATGACTATGAAAATAGTAATTGTTCATCAAACTGGCTTGCAAAGAGTCCATTTTGGATGCAAAATTCACGCTTTTCCTCCATAATTCCAATGCCACAAAATATTATAGAACATGGTTTTAGCTTTCTGTTGTAACGAGTTTAAAAAATCGTTACATGCTTCTCGTCAGTTAGTCGATTTCGGAACGTTTTTTTTGCTGTCATCGATTGTGTTTGGTGGAAGCTGTCAACTTTGACGTGATCACTTTTGCGACGAACATTCCTGATGTAGTATTGAATTTTAACGACATTTTTTAATCGGGATAAATCCTGGGTATTGGCGGCCTATTGATGCCGTAAACTTCTAAAACTTTCCCTCAGGACGTGGTGACGTAGGAATAATCCTTCATTTCTTTGGTAAGATTGAATTCTTTCGGATTGATAAATTGGATAGCGTGACGAGTGCTCGATATCATACTAAATTATTGTTCCAGGCTTTTAAGTGATTTGTCGCCCGCCTGAATTTTGTGGTGCATTTAAATTTGCCATTTGTTGGAAAAGACGGTAAGTTATTATTACTCGTGGAACGCCACGCTTCCCAACGTTTGGGAATCCTGAACAATTTATTAATTCTCTGTAAATTTTGTTTCAGCCGGATTTTGACCGAACCTGGTCCCGACGTCTTTTTTTTTTTTCTTCTTCTCTTTTCTTTTCGATTTATTTTCTTTACTGGATATATTTCTACAAGGGATATTTTTATCCCTACCATCAACGCCACGATCCTAGAGGTTTTATTTAATCATTTCTTTTTTTTTTACTACCTACCTTTTTTTTTTATCAACAAAGATGCAATAGTAATGTAAGTTCCATAATAATAATATTGTAAATTCAATGATAATAATGTAAGTAATTATAACCTTTTTTTTGTATTTAATTTCATAATTTTATTACTCTGGAGCTACTGGCAATTAATTAAACAAGGTATTAGCAAAGGAAATTCCATTCTTTTATTCATTTAATTAGCTACCTACCGGCAGATTAAAAGTCTGACTCTCCGAAGAGTTCTATCTGGCAAGTTTGGTTTAAGTATTTGAAACATACTGTGTGCATCTCCAAGGCGCCCGAAATTATTTTATTGTTTAATTTGTATTTTTTTTATAGGAGAACACACCAACTTTACACATTTTTATTAAATTGGGCAAGCTCCCAACACCTGTGACACTCATGTACAACCCATACATTACATTTGTCGCTCTGCGAACAGGGACTTGAAGTAGCTTCCTTGTATCTTATAAATTATTATTGCATCTTATATTTTGTAGTATTGTTTACAGAACAAATTACATAGTTTCTGTAATACACTTTTTTTTGGAATGTTGTAATTTACAACTAAGTTTTCTTGATGTTTCCTAGTAAGTAAACAATATTTACTAACAACTTTATTGTACTATTGTGTGTTTAACTTTTATGGTTACAGCAATATCATTATACTCTTGCAAAATCAACATATTGTATGGTAAGACAGTTTTGTTTTGTATAAGTGACTCAACGGTGTAAAACTAAGTGCGGTGTTTCATATTAGATTTTAAACAAACTTTGGTTTAACTTAAGTAATACCTAATCATAGTTTAAGTGATATAAGCTTATCCTGTAAATTATTACTGCATCTTTTCACTTTGAAATTTTTCATAAAAATCAACTTGTAGGTAACTTAAAAAATATTTTTTCACTTTAACCTCAAATATTTTACAACTTGTGATATTTTGCCCTGCTTTTCTTATCGTATTGTTTATTCATAATGGATAAAGAAGATCAATCTCCTCTGCCTCTTGCTAAGGATAACATGGAATCTGATGGTGCATGCACAGTTCCTAATGTTGCACCTGTTGCTCCTGACATGATTAATTTGACAGAAGTACCACTTCCTTTTGATCATAATGACAGAATTGCACACTCTTCTTCAGCTTTTGCGATGCACGCTTTGCCTTCGTTTAATTCTATGAATGTTTTAGTTAATGAACATATTAAAAAGAATTTGCCTTCTGCAATTAAGTTACCCGATTTAAAAAGGAGTAGAATTAAATTCGACGGGAAATCTTGTGTTAGAGAATTTATTATGGAAGTTGAGGAATATTTTTTATACAAAAACTTTGACGAAATTTTGTTGGTTGGTTCATTTACGGACTTGCTTGATGGTATTGCATTGAAATGGTTTCGCACAGTTCGCTTTCGTATTCCATCCTGGCACGAACTTAAACTTGCTCTTCTAAAACGTTTTGACAGGCCGGATTTTGACTATTTGCTGGAACATGACCTTCGTACGAGGAAACAGAAGACATCTGAATCTCTTCCAGATTTCATTACTGAAATAATGGACATGGCTAGTCGTCTTTCTTCGCCATTGTTTGATGTGGTTTTGGTTACTATTATTAAACATAACATGTTACCTATTTACACACCTTTTATATTTGGTAAGCATATTGATTCTGTAGAACAATTTCTTGTTCTTGCAAAGGAACTTGAAGTTTTCGTCAGCCATAAATCATTTAAAACTGAAAAACCTACCGTAAAGTCTAATGCAGTTTTAATTTGCTTAAAGTGCAAAAAGCCCGGACATCATTTTAAACATTGTACATCCATACCTGGCGTTATTTGTTTCAAATGTCAAAAGGTTGGAGTCACATCTAAGAATTGTGATGTTTGTAATTTAGAGAAAAAGAGCTCTAGCGAGTCAAAAAACTAATTAGGTCGCATCGAGCCCCTGTTGTTATTGATATAACCGCGAGTGTCTCGATGAAAGAAAATTTTGCTAAATGTCACAAACCTGATGATGCTACTCGTAACAAAGACTTTGCAAACTGGTTAGACTATTTAAAAACATTCTTCCAAATTTATAGATCAGCTCCTGTTTTATTTGTTAAAGATAATGATACTAGACCGTATTTACAATTTTCCGTAGGTAACCATACTTTTTCTGGCTTATTGGATAGTGGTTCCAATGGTTGTATTTTGGGTTCAAATAGTCATGAACAATTTCCACTTTTAGGTTATAAAATAAATTATTATTCTGTTTCTAGTGCCGCTTATACAGCTGATGGTTCTTCACAGAGAATTATTGGTACCATTGAATTACCTGTTACTTGTGATAATTTAACTAAAAATATTAATTTTCTAATTATACCTTCTTTTCAGCCTGATTTCATTTTAGGTTTTGATTTTTGGTTAAAGTTTAATTTGGCTAAAGATTTATGGAAAAATATAACTTATGTTAAAAGCAATACAGTTCAAGTTTGTACAGTCACCTCTGCCAGTGAACTTTCTCCTTCTGAGAAACAAAAATTAAATGATACTGTTTCACTCTTTGAAGATATTTCTTATGAAAAGAGAGGCTTAGGTCTTACTCATCTCGGGGTGCTTGGACAGGAAACCTCCCCGTGTGCCTGTGGGCTGGAATTCCCTTCGGACGCGTCCGGGGGGAAGGCCAGTCTTCAGGACGGTGCACCCTGGGATGCGGGCAATGTCTCCCCATTAGGTACTGTGTGCCTAAGGGGTCTCGTTGTCTGCATGCCAATATCCTGTCGGAGGAACGCTCTAACGTGTACTCGGAGAGAGCACACGTTGAGCAGCGTTCGAGTACGGGCCCGGCGTGCACTAACACTGCCGTCGGGCAGGCAGGAGGAAGCCTTCTGCCACCGTTGGTCTCGTAGCCCCGAAGAGTGTCAAGGTCATGTCTCTGGCACTTGACGGGGGTCGAGGGTCTTGGCTTAACCGCCCGGACCGCGAGGAAGAAATCCTCTATAAAAAATTACCCCAAACCTCCAAGCGGCGGCGCACCGTGAGGGAGGTTGTAAGCTTGACTAATGGGTAGCTATTTGATAATTAGTCGCTAGTGCGAACCGCATTTTTTGAGTCAATAAAATATGTTAAATACTCGTGGGAACAAATATGGAAATTTCTAATCAAACAAAAAACCAAGGAGAGGGGAGTGATGCGGGGTCGGAGTCCGACGTTGCGTCTGGCGCGATGAGCTCGGGTCAGAGCTCAGAGCGCGAAGTGGTGGTGGGAGCGACCGTGAGGAACCAAAAGTTCCTCCGGAAGCGCCCTAAACCGGGGGATGGCCAGGGGTCGTCCGCCGAAGAGGGGGTCTCGGGCCAAGGCCACAGGAGGAAGATCCACTCCAGTCGGCGGGGTGCGGCCCGGGGAAAAGGTGTGGGAAGAGGGCTTACCACAAAGGAGGCCGGCAAGCCGAGCCGGGCCAGCCCAGCCACGCTGGAGAAGCCCTCTTCCGAAGAGGAAAGCAACCCTGTAGGGACGAGCACCGTGGCGGCCCCTACAGATTCGGCAGGCGGTGAGCCGGATGCCGCTGGTGGCTCCAAATCGGAGCAAGCGGCCAGGTTTGCGGAGGCTGTGGCTGCCGCTATCAAGGGTTTGGCCTTGAAGAGGACTCAGTCCTCTAAAGACAAGGCCATACCCGCGGTCATGGCCTCTATTTTGGCGGCAGCGGAGGCCTATCACCTCAGACCTCCGTCGGACGGCATGTCCGAGACGCGGGCGGAGGTCGCCCGCTTGACAGCCGCCATGGAGCTTCTCCGAAAGGAGAACGAGGAGCTCCGAGCGGACCTGGCCGGGCTCCGAAGAGCCGGCCCTTGTGAGGTGCCGCAGGGGAGGGAGCAGCATGGGCAGGGACAGCCCGTGCCTGCAGAGGACCGGGTTTTGACCCTGGTGAGGCAGGAGATGGCTTCTTTGCGGTCTCGTTTCTCCGCGTTAGAAGCCATCGTCCTGCGCCCTCCTCTAGCGGCAAGCGGGCCGGCCTCTGTCCAACAGAAGATGGCGTCGTATGCCACCACCGCAGCTGCCTCGGCCAAACCAGGCTCATCGGGGCAGAAAAAGGGTGGGGCGGCTACACAGGCGACGAAGGCCCCGGCCGCGGCGGCGAAGGCCCCGGCGGCTGCGGCGGCAAAGGCCCCGGCCCAAGCGGCAAAACGGCCGCCCCCGCCTCCTCTTAATTCTACTCCGGCTGACGCTGAATGGCAAGTAGCCGGAGAGAAGAGGAAGGCGGCTAAGGCAAAAAGGGCGGCTAAAAACAAAGAGAGGAGGCAGCGGCGCAAGGAACGAAGCGTCGCGGCTAGGCTCCGCGCCCCGAAGTCCGCAGCTGTAGTTATAACGCTACAGCCAGAGGCGGAGAAGAAGGGCGTGTCCTACCGCGACGTGCTCGCCAAGGTGGCGGCGGCGGTGGATCTAAAGGAGATCGGCGCCGCTGATGGCATCCGGGTGAGGGTCACTGCGACTGGGGCCCGGATGCTGGAGGTCCCCGGTGCGGCTAGCGGCCCGGCCGCTGACGCTCTGGCCGAAAGGCTTAGGGCGTCCTTAAATGCGGACGAGGCCCGAGTGTCCAGGCCCACCAAATGCGCTGACATGCGTATTCAGGGCTTGGACGACTCTGTGACGGAGGGACAGGTGGTGGCCGCTGTCGTTAGGACTGGGGGGTGCTCTGCCGAGCAGGTTAGGGCAGGCGCCATCCGTCCTGACTTCACGGGGATGCGAGCCGTTACGGTGAGCTGCCCCGTGTCGGCGGCCAAGAAAATTGCCGGGGAGGGCCAAAGGTTATTGGTAGGCTGGGTGTCCGCGCAGGTCAAACTGCTGGAACCCAGACCTCTGAGGTGCTACCGCTGCCATGTGGGCAACCACGTGGGAGCTAAATGCACCTCGGAGGTGGACCGCAGCGGTCACTGCTACCGCTGTGGTCAGCCCGGTCACAAGGCCGGCTCCTGCGAAGCCACGCCGCATTGCGTCGTATGTGCGGCAGCTGGCAAGCCAGCCGGCCACCGGATTGGGAGCAAGGCCTGCGCTCCACCCACCAAGGCTAGAGGCAAGCCACCTGCCACCGCCGTCACAGCCGCAACCGCCGCCACCACCGCCGTTGCCGCCTCCACAGCCGTCGTCGCCGCCGCAGCCGCCGCGGCAGGGCCCTCACAGGGGGCTAAGGAGGGGGCTGACATGGAGTGCCAATAATGGCCCCATTTCGCCTCCTCCAGGCGAACATCAACCACTGCGCCGCAGCTCAGCATCTGTTGCTCCAGAGCATGGCGCAGTGGTCGATTAACATCGCCGTGGTCGCTGAGCCGTACTTTGTCCCGCCCAGGGATGACTGGGTGGAGGACCTTAGCGGCTCAGTGGCCCTAATTTCGTCGGCCGCCACCGGTACCCCGTCCCTCGAGGCTGTTAAGAGAGGACGGGGTTGCGTTGCAGCACGGTTTGGGGAGATTGTCGTGGTAGGGACATACTTCTCCCCGAACCGAACTCTCGCCGAGTTCCACAACTCCCTTGCGGAGTTGAGAGTCGTCGTCGTCGGGTTCTGTTCCCTGCCCGTGTTCGTCCTCGGGGACTTCAATGCCAAGAATGTGGCTTGGGGTTCCCGGTATACGGATACACGGGGCAGAATGGTGGAGGACTGGGCGCTGGAGACAGGCCTGGTCGTCCTTAACCGGGGTTCTGTCCCCACGTGTGTGCGGATGCGGGGTGAATCAGTGGTGGACATCTCGTTCGCCAGCCCCGCTCTGTCGCCGCGTGTCATTGACTGGCGCGTCATGGAGGGGGTGGAGACGTATTCCGATCACCGGTACATCCGGTTTGACGTCTCCGCCCAGACCTCGAGCGCGCCGGTCCGACAGGCCCCGAGTGGTCCGCGGTGGGCGCTGAAGCAGCTGGACCGGGAGCTCCTCCTGGAAGCCTCGATCGTGCAGGCCTGGGTGTCATCACCGGACAGGCCTGCCGACATCAACGACGAGGCGGAGTGGTTCCGGGAGGCCATGTCCGAGATATGCGACGTGGCAATGCCCCGGGTCCAGCCCGGACGTGCTTCGCGCCAGGTGTACTGGTGGTCGCGTCAGCTGACGACACTGCGCAATGCGTGCGTTGCTGCGCGACGCCGGTACACTAGGCACCGCAGGCTGCGTATTCGACCTCCGGATACGGAAGCCATTCAGGCGGAGCTGTACGAGGGGTACAGAGCGGCGAAGACCGCCCTCCAAGCGGAGATCCTGCGGGCCAGGGCACTGGCCCGCGGGGAGTCGCTGGAGACTCTGAACAGAGACCCGTGGGGACGCCCATATAAAATGGTGCGGGAGAAACTCCGCCCATGGGCTCCCCCGCTGACGCAGAGTCTCCGGCCGCAGCTTGTGGGGGACGTGGTGAGCGCTCTGTTCCCTTCGAGAGGGGAACACGCCTCCCCGCCCATGGCTCCGCCTACTGCGGTGCCTGATGCGGACCACACCGCCGACGACGACGACGATGCTCTGGAGGTGACCGAGGTAGAGATGAGGGTGGCGGTACGTAGGCTGAATGCCAGAAATACCGCCCCAGGACCCGACGGCTTACCTGGGAAAGCCTGGGTCCTGGCCTCAGAGGCTCTCGGGCCTCGACTAAGGGGGCTCCTAAGCGCATGCTTGGAGAGGGGCCAGTTCCCGCTTCGTTGGAAGACGGGGAAACTGGTCCTCATCAAAAAGCCGGGGCGCCCTGCGGACTCTCCGTCCGCTTACCGGCCCATAGTGCTGCTCGACGAGGTGGGCAAGCTCTTTGAAAGAGTCATTGCAGACCGCCTCGTCGGGCGGCTGGTGCGGGTGGGGCCGGATTTGGCGGAGAGCCAGTTTGGTTTCCGCAGGGGGCGCTCCACGGTGGACGCCATCATGCGCGTGCGAGCCCTCACGACGGGGGATGCGGTGGCTCGGGGTGGGGTCGTCTTGGCGGTGTCTCTAGACATCGCCAACGCCTTCAATACCCTGCCCTGGAGTTGCATCAGGGAGGCACTCCGGTATCACCGGATGCCGACCTACCTCTGTCGTGTGGTCGAGGCCTATCTGGCTGACAGGGCCATCATCTACCCCGGTCACCAGGGAGAGTGGAACCGGCGAGAGATGTCGTGCGGTGTCCCACAGGGATCGGTCCTGGGGCCGCATCTGTGGGACATCGGATACGACTGGGTGCTGCGCGTCGACCTCCCCAATGGCGTCAGCGTCGTTTGTTACGCTGACGATACGTTGGTCCTGGCGCAGGGGAGGTCGCACCAGGCGGCGGTCGAACTAGCGACACACGGGGTTGCGACAATCGTGGCCAGAATCCGGCAGTTGGGACTCGAGGTGGCCTTGCACAAGTCCGAGGCCATGTGTTTTCATGGTCCTCGGAATGCGCCACCGTCGGGTTCCCAAATAACGGTAGGAGGGGTTCACATCGGCGTCGAGTCGACGATGAAGTACTTGGGACTCGTCCTCGACAGTCGGTGGAACTTCGTGGAGCATTTCCGACGTTTGGCTCCCAGACTGGACCGGGCCGGGGCTGCCTTGAAGCGGCTCCTGCCCAATCTAGGGGGTCCAAACGCCTCCTGCCGGAGGCTATACGCGGGGATCGTGCGGTCCATGGCCCTGTACGGGGCACCGGTGTGGGCGCATTCGTTGAGGCGGCGGCCTGCCCGCCGGTTGAACGCGTCCCAGAGGGTCATGGCCACCCGGCTGGTCCGGGGATACCGCACGGTCTCCGGTGAGGCGGCGAGCCTCCTTGCCGGATTGCCGCCATGGGATCTGGAGGCAAAAGTCCTCGCGCATATTTGGGAGTGGCGCGAGGAGGCGAAACGCCGGGGCTTGACTCCGATGCCGCGAGAAATCGCGGCACAGCGGACAGAGCTCCGACGGGATCTCATGGCAGCATGGAGAGTGCGATTGTCGCAACCCAGTGCTGGGCACGCCACTATTGCGGCGATAAGTCCCCTCTTTGAGGAGTGGCTGGAGAGGCGCCACGGCGTCCTCACCTTCCGCCTGACGCAGGTCCTCACCGGACACGGCTGTTTCGGGAGGTACCTGTTTCGGATAAGGCGGGAGGAAACGCCCGGGTGTCATCACTGCGTGGATCGCCCGGAGGACACGGTGGAGCATACGGTGGAGGTATGCCCGGCTTGGGCAGAGCACCGCCGTGTCCTGGTGGAGGCGATCGGTGGCGGGGATCTCTCGCGTCCGGCCCTGGTCCAGGCCATGGTACGGAGCGAGAGGGCATGGGAGGCCGTCACCTCCTTCTGCGAAGCAGTAATGCTCGCGAAGGAGGAGGCGGAGCGCGTGAGGGAAAGGCAAATTTCGCGCCCTCACGCCCCTAGCCGCCGCAGGAGGAGACGCCCCGGGCGTCGGGAATCGATCGCGGATTCCCGGCCACCGTAGGCGCGGGCTTGCGGACGGTGAGCAATGGGTAGCTCGCCGTCCGGTAAGGACCAAGCCCGGGTCGACGGCGCGTTGTGTTCCACGCGCGCCTCAAAGAGATGTCAGCGAGTGAAGGGGTCCGATGAGACCATTGCCTGCCGGGGTTGCGGGAAAGTCCGAAAGGGATACCGTGGCCCCCTGGCATTGCACAGGCAAGAGAAGGAACACGGGTGGGTTTTAGTCAGTAAGAGTCTGACACGCCCTCCCGCTCCACCCAGAGCGGGAGGAGTCATTTGATGATTTCCCACCCAAAAAAAAAAAAAAAAAAAAAAAAAAGGTCTTACTCATCTCATTCAACATAAAATTAATGTTACTAGCGAACCTTTTAAACAAAGATATTGGCCTTTAAGTCCTGCAAAGCAAAAGGAACTTTTTGATGAAGTAGAAGTCTTATTAAAAGAAGGAATCATTCAACCTTCTAAATCACCTTGGTGTTCACCTGTCTTAGCTGTAGAAAAGAAGGATGGTAGTACTAGATTATGTTTAGATTCAAGACGTTTAAATTCAGTAACTATTAAAGATTCATACCCTCTTCCTTATACCTCTAGAATATTAGATAACCTTGGGGGAGCCAAATATATTAGTACAATTGACCTTTCTAAAGCATTTTTGCAAATTGCTTTGGAAGAATCTTCTCGAGAAAAGACTGCTTTTGTAGTTCCGGGAAAAGGACTTTTCGAATTTGTTCGTATGCCATTCGGTCTCACCAATGCACCAGCTGAGTTGCAGAGACTTGTAGATAAACTTTTTGGTCCTGAATTCGATAATACTGTGTTTTGTTATTTAGACGATTTAATTTGTGTAAATTCAGATTTTAATTTACATATAGAGTATTTACACAAAATTTACAATATACTGAAAGAGGCTGGTTTAACGGTTAATTTGAAAAAGTGTAATTTTTGTAAAGATAGACTCCGCTATCTGGGTTATATAGTTGACAGTAATGGTTTGCATACCGATCCTTCTAAATTGGATACCATTAAAAGTTTCCCACGTCCTGAATCTGTTAAACAACTTCGTAGTTTTCTTGGTTTATGCTCATATTATCGTAGATTCATTAGTAAATTTGCTGATATTGCTTCTCCTTTAACTAAATTAACAGCGGGAAGTAAGAATTCTAAAAAATCACTTTGTTGGAACAATGAAGCTGAGAATGCATTTGATGAGTTGAAACAAACTTTAATTACAGCTCCTGTCTTGCAATGCCCTAATTTTGAAAAACCTTTCTTTTTACATTGTGATGCTAGTTCTGTTGGCATTGGTAGTGTTTTGAGTCAAGAGGATGATAATAGAGATCAACATCCTATTGCGTTCTATTCTAGATCACTCAATAAATGTGAACGCAATTATAGTACCACAGAACGTGAATTACTTGCTATTTTAGCTTCAATAGAACATTTCAGACCTTATATTGAAGGAATGAAGTTTACTGTAATAACTGATCATGCTAGTTTAAAATGGCTTTTAGGTCTTAGCAATCCTAGTGGACGCTTAGCACGTTGGGCTGCTAGAATTTCTCAATTTACTTTTGATATAGTTCATAAAAAAGGATCTTTACATTTAGTTCCAGATGCTTTATCTCGTATTGAAGTAGCCGCAATAGAAATCTCTCAAAATAATTTAGTTTTGCCAGATGATGATATTTATGATCCATGGTATAAAAAAGTATTTATTAATTGTCAAAAGTCTCCTTGCAGATATAAGAACTTTAGAGTAGAAAATAAAACCTTATATAAATTTTGTAAAAGTAAGTTTGATCCTAATAGTAATCTTAATTGGAAAATAGTTATTCCTAAAGAACATATTTTAGATACAATTCGTTCTAATCATGATGACATTAATTCTGGTCATCTTGGTATCCATAAAACTTTAAATAAATTAAAACAACACTATTTTTGGAAAGGGATGTTTAATGATGTTCAAAAATATATTCTAGCTTGTGATACTTGTAAAGCTTATAAACACACCACACAACCTCCTTTTGGTATTATGGTTAACCCTAAAAAAGTTGATCGACCTATGCTAATGCTTTCAGTGGATATTATAGGTATATTACCTAAAGCTTATTCTGGACATAAATATATTCTCTCTGTTGTTGATGTGTTTACTAAATACTGCTGGATTTTTCCTATGATAAATGCTACTACTAGAGTAATAAATAAACTTTTTGAAAAAGAAATATTTCTTAAATTTGGTTGTCCTAAAATAATTGTTTGTGATAATGGTACACAATTTACTTCTAAACATTTCGTAGAATTTTTGAAAGGTTATAATATCACAAAAATATTTAATAATACTTTATACACGCCTCAAAACAATACAGTTGAGAGATATAATAAAACTGTTGAAACTTGCATTGCTTGTTTTGTTAAAGATGATCATAGAACTTGGTCTAAATATTTACCTCATGTTCAACTAGCTTTGAATAATAGTGTGAATCTAGCCACAGATTTCACACCTAATTTTTTGACGTTTGGAAGGGAACTTATTTTTGATGCTTCTTTACATCGTTTAAGTGACTCTATAGATAATTTAGATGAACTGGAAGTTTCCCATAGAACTCACTATGCTGATTCTCTTAATTCACTTAGTGAAATTTTTGTTAAAGTTCAAACTCATTTATTAAAAGCTTATCAGCGTAATGCTCGCTATTATAATAAAGGTCGCAAAGTCATTTCTTTTGATGTGGGTGATGTTGTGTGGAGAAGGAGTTTTGTTCAATCTCATGCACCTACTTATTTTTCAGCAAAACATGCTCCTAAGTTTATTAAATGTAAAATAATTGAAAAAATCTCTGATAATGTTTATAATCTGAAAGACCTTAATAAGGGTACCGCTGGTCGTTATCATGTTAAGGATATAATTAAATTTTAATTTGGTTTCCAAGTGTAAGTCTTGATTTTGATAATTTTGTTTGAAGGCCGCTTATGATAGTGTGATGTATGATGGGATGGATGATAGGTTATCAGCGGTTTGAATGAGAATGTATGTTAGTTAACTTCTTATAATTTTATTGAATTTGATTTCTTAACTTTCTAAAAATACAACTTAGGACCTTTTAATAACTCTTCTATCCACACGAATACGTTTCTCATATCAAAGGATCTTATTATTATTATTAATATTTTGTTTATGTATCTTATTAATATTTTTATACATATCTTATTATTATTATTCTTTTATACAAGTCTTGTATACGATTTTTATGTATACATTCTTGTATAAAATTTCTTAGTTGTTACCCACTGCTTGTGTACACTTTGTTTTCACTTGCAGAGGTTAACCTACTTTTTTACGGATCTCGGTATATTTTTTTCCCTTGATTTCGTTGTTTTTATGCTTCTGTGCTCGAAAGGTTGGTGGTGTTGTGCCGATCACAGGATGCATTTCTTGTTCTGCTATTGTGCTCGGGAAATTGGTGGAGTTGAGCCGATCACAATATGCATCTCTTGTTCTGCTATTGTGCTCGGGATATTGGTGGTGTTGAGCCGATCACAATATGCATCTCTTGTTCTGCTATTGTGCTCGGGATATTGGTGGTGTTGAGCCGATCACAATATGCATTTATTTTCGAAGGTGTTTGTGCTCGGAATATTGGTGGAGTTGTGCCGATCACAACATTCTTTATATTTTTTGCATTTGTAGAGATGTGGAGATTTCGAACTGTGTCTCACAGTTATAATTTGTTCTTGCTAGTCAGTGGCGATGGTGCCTAACTGCACTCTTACAGACATTTTTGGATTATTCTCGTTAGACAGCGGCAATTGTGCTTAACTGTACTCAAATTAATATTTTTATCGTGTTATATACTTGTTAGTCGGTGGCTATGGTGCCTAACCGAACTCAAATTGGTATTTTTTTTGTTGTTTCTAGAGTTATACTGTATGTTAGTCGGTGGCTATGGTGCCTAACCGCACTCAATTCAGTATACTCTTGTTGTGCTCTTATACAATATTGATCAGCGACTATTTCGCTTGACTTATTTGTTTTTATATGCATGTTGTTTTAAGAAATAGTCTTAGAAACTATTTTTTTGTTTAATTTTTATTAGACTTAGCGGATATCTTCCTTGCGGTCTTATAATCCTATCCTTTTATAGGGTATTTTTTTTGTTTTGTTGTTTTTGGAATTTATATTTCCTATTTTTTGTAATTTTTTTTTTCTTTTGCCTTGTTTATTTTTTAGCATAAAAGAAATTGCTTTCTTTTATTTTTTCGGGGAGGGATGTAATGTAACGAGTTTAAAAAATCGTTACATGCTTCTCGTCAGTTAGTCGATTTCGGAACGTTTTTTTTGCTGTCATCGATTGTGTTTGGTGGAAGCTGTCAACTTTGACGTGATCACTTTTGCGACGAACATTCCTGATGTAGTATTGAATTTTAACGACATTTTTTAATCGGGATAAATCCTGGGTATTGGCGGCCTATTGATGCCGTAAACTTCTAAAACTTTCCCTCAGGACGTGGTGACGTAGGAATAATCCTTCATTTCTTTGGTAAGATTGAATTCTTTCGGATTGATAAATTGGATAGCGTGACGAGTGCTCGATATCATACTAAATTATTGTTCCAGGCTTTTAAGTGATTTGTCGCCCGCCTGAATTTTGTGGTGCATTTAAATTTGCCATTTGTTGGAAAAGACGGTAAGTTATTATTACTCGTGGAACGCCACGCTTCCCAACGTTTGGGAATCCTGAACAATTTATTAATTCTCTGTAAATTTTGTTTCAGCCGGATTTTGACCGAACCTGGTCCCGACGTCTTTTTTTTTTTTCTTCTTCTCTTTTCTTTTCGATTTATTTTCTTTACTGGATATATTTCTACAAGGGATATTTTTATCCCTACCATCAACGCCACGATCCTAGAGGTTTTATTTAATCATTTCTTTTTTTTACTACCTACCTTTTTTTTTTATCAACAAAGATGCAATAGTAATGTAAGTTCCATAATAATAATATTGTAAATTCAATGATAATAATGTAAGTAATTATAACCTTTTTTTTGTATTTAATTTCATAATTTTATTACTCTGAAGCTACTGGCAATTAATTAAACAAGGTATTAGCAAAGGAAATTCCATTCTTTTATTCATTTAATTAGCTACCTACCGGCAGATTAAAAGTCTGACTCTCCGAAGAGTTCTATCTGGCAAGTTTGGTTTAAGTATTTGAAACATACTGTGTGCATCTCCAAGGCGCCCGAAATTATTTTATTGTTTAATTTGTATTTTTTTTATAGGAGAACACACCAACTTTACACATTTTTATTAAATTGGGCAAGCTCCCAACACCTGTGACACTCATGTACAACCCATACATTACACTGTCCTGCAAGATTTTTCCTCCAACTCTATATACGTTAGCCTTTCTTAAAAACTTGTTGAATATTATATGCTGTTGGTGTTCTTTAATAAATAAATAAATATACCAAACAGACCAAATGAGTTCTCCAATCATTTTAATTTTAATAATGACCGGCCTAAAACCATAAAATTCCAAGCAGACTTTCGATCAATCCTACTAACGGGACGACTAGGGCTGACGATCTCTGGCATGTGTACAAACACTCATTATACGATTTAGTTGGCACCGAAGTATTTCGGCTTTCGAGTGACGTGGCTAACAAAACAATTACTGCTATCGGGTATATTACATACTATTCTTAAGAATCCTTTGAAAGAATTGTGGCTCATTTTTAATTTAAATCCAGTATTAGAACTTAAATTACCAAAGTAATTACCAAAACCAAGAGTGGGCTCGTGGTCATGAGGATGAATAATCTTTCAATCTTTCAAACCTCTCCAGTAGTATTCCAAGAGATAGTCGTACTTTTGGTAACCATCGCTAGGAAGGCTGATTCAGTATTTGGTGGATGTCGACGTCGAGCCCTCCTCTAGTGAGAATGATAACGGTCTGCCTGCATGCGGCTGGCCAAGTTACTATCTATCGCCAAAAAATGAACAATAACTAGGAAGGCTGATACTAGTACGGAATTATGATATGAGTAGTACCTGTGTGAACAGTATAAAAACTGACGATATTCATCGGCCGGTTCACTAGATATGGCCGCTCAAAGACGTGTTATCCGGACGGCTCTACCCGAATTCGGTCACCGGAGTCGGTTAATATAAAGGCAGTCATGATGTATTCGGTTATCTATGGAATTGGACAACGTAGCTGGACTGGAACGAGCATAGCACTTGGTTGATAGGTTCAATTCCATTGGCATTCGGTTAAAAGACTAAGTGCAATTACGCAATAAGCGGCAGCTTTGTGTCTTCCAAAGGGCATGTATTTAACGCGGCGACAAACGAATCTGATTTAGGGTGTAAAAATAATTAAAATGGGTAGCAAAAATAATAGGTTGGCAGCTACAAGCAAGTAGCATTTTAAATATATAGCATTTTTAATATAATGTAGCAGCTATATATTAAGTTGTAAGCTTTGTTTAAATTTAGTGAATTTATTGTTAAGCGAACACTAGACACTGGCGTTGTGTGGTCACAGTTCTAACCTAACCTAACCTACCTTTCAGTCATTTTCATTTTTAGCCAAGGTTTTATATGGAGGCCTATAATTGCCTATAATAAAATGTTTGTTATCCCAGTGTTAATATTAGTCACCATGACATTATTTATAGTACCTAATAAGTAGTTAGTCGCCCTTTAAGTTGTTAGTCGCCTGGAAAATAATTTGCCCTTCAAAGGGTGCCGTGGTAATCTAATTATTGTAATCAAGCATGTTTTAATACTGATTAATTTAAATATGGCTATATAAGGACTTCTGGGACAAATCGTTAGCAATGCAAGTTTACATGGTATTCTAAATATTGTAATCAAGCATGTAATAATGCTGATTAATTTAAATATCGCAATATACACGGTGGCCGGGGCAGTACCTAAGGTTATCCACGTTACGAAATGTTTTGGGATTTTGTGATTTGTGGTTTTTGTAGTAAGTAGGGACGCTAACCTCAGTTGGGACTTCCAGATGAGACTTTTGATCCTTATACGAATTTGCATCAATTAGCATCATAAAAATAACACGCGAGAAATGAATTGACGTTTTTCTAGCTGTCTATACTTAAGCAAGTACCATTTTTCCAAAATCTGTGAATGCAGTAGGTACCTACTGTAGCTAAAACGATTAAGGCGCACCCCCGAGCTAAGTGGCGCCCTCATTGAATAAAAAATCGTAGCATAGCATAGAAAAAAAAAAAAAAAAAATTGAATCTAGGAGTTTGTTACAAAGAGGATAAAGTATTGTTACGTTGTTAAAACAGGACTCAAGGTGTTTCGTGTCCAAAGTAGATAACAACAAAAACGGCCACTTTTGACACTTTTGCTATCTACTTTGGATACGAAACACCTTGAGTCCTGTTTTAACAACGTAACAATACTTTATCCTCTTTGTAACAAACTCCCGTTTTTGACACTTTTGCTATCTACTTTGGATACGAAACACCTTGAGTCCTGTTTTAACAACGTAACAATACTTTATCCTCTTTGTAACAAACTCCTAGATTCAATTTTTTTTTTTTTTTTTTCTATGCTTTGTTACGATTTTTTATTCAATGAGGGCGCCACTTAGCTCGGGGTAGCGCCTTAAGGTAACTGCCCTTACTGCCCAATCTCATATCCACCACTCAGATCCACCCTGTAAGGACTTTTGGGACACATAGTTAGCATCCACTCGAGCGCTAGGTACCTATTTACGAGTAGGTACTCAGTAACTCGATCATCAATAATTGTTTTGTTATGACGTGTCTGTACAGTGTACTTATGTAAGTAGGTACCCTTAATGATGGTTTAGTTGTAAAGCAAGTAGGTACACGTTGCGCGAGCCCGTCGCTCGATCACAGAATAAATTTTATTGGCTCGACCAACGTATGTCTACTGGGGGTCAAGAACGAATGAAGATCTCAATTTGTTAATGTTATGGGATGCCGTAAGTAGATATCGAATGCCGTAACGGTTGGCAGGATTTGGGGGTTTCGCTATAACGAATTTAAAGTTGAAAGTCCGATCACAATCTGAACTGACCAAGTTCTGCCCCGGTAGAGTAGGACGCGTCGTCGTTTTTTAACTTATTGATGCCTTGGTCTCCCGGGGGTCGCGTAACAATAGATAAATAATTAATTGTGATATGTGAGGTATCAAACCTCAGATTTCGTTCTATCATAGATGATGTTTTACATGGCTACAGCGTCATAATAACTAACCTATACTTTGTCATTAATGCGAATTAGCGCCGGAAACAAAACAAGTTCCCTACCTCACTTCACTGTTTTAAAACGTGATTCACACACAACCGGTTTACGTCTACACCTAATAAAAATCTGCTTGTAAGGTGTATTATATATAAGACTCAGAAAATGACGCGCCCGCATATACAGGGTGTTTGGCGCATGGACCGACACAATTTTTTCAGGGATTTGGGAGGTCATTAGCTAGGTTCTACCCATACACCCTTTGTCCCAAATGTCACGGTTATGGTTACATATGATTATTTTTTTAAAATGAAAAAAATTCCCAAAATGTGTCCTTTAATTTGAAATAACTTTTTTGTTTGTGGGTGTAGTGGCACAAAACAAATTTTGTTGCATTCTCCAAAGTCCTTTAAATCTAAAAACATCTTTGTTTTATACAACTGGTTTCAAGAAAATTCCTTACAAGCTTCCAAAGTTAATTTTTGTATTTAATGAATGAAATTTTACAACTTCTAAATTAATTATAAAAAAAACTAAAAGCTATTTTGAACTTAGCTAGAACCTAGCTAATGACCTCCCAAATCCCTGAAAAAATTGTGTCGGTCCATGCGCCAAACACCCTGTATATGCTGGCAAGAATGTACAAGATGCTAAAGGATATTGCAAAGATCGTAGCGTAGTGGCATTCGACACTAAGTTTTTGCGGCAGAAAATGTTGGCCCAACATGTTTTATTGTTAATCAAAAATATGTTGGATTTTTGGCCCAACATACCTTAATGTTCAATAAAGGCTTGTCATAAGTAGAGATCGGATATTCGGATGCATATTTACCTAAAGTTAATTTTTGGCTAAGAAATTATGGAAGTGGCTTCTTAATTTATTTTTTCTTATCTTAAATCCCGGAATTCAATAAAATCCGGGAATGCAAAACTAATCGGATACATGGTATGGAAACGACTTATCAGCCCTCTTGTGAAGGTTACTTTTGCGGTGTTAACATAAAAAATTATATACCGTAGTACACAGTAGTAAACATATTTTAATGAAACTCAAACTCACCAAGTTGTTTTTCACTGTGTGCTGTGTGAATTTGGCAACCTACTTTACAACAGTAGTTAGCATTTTTATAGTCAAAAAGTAAAAAAAAATATCAATTCCGGAATCGCGAGATTTTTGCGATCGATACAAAAGTGCATTCCATAATAGCCAACACCTGAACGTAAGTAAATATACATTCAATTCTATAATCAGGGGGCCAATTCTCGATTTTAGAGATGGTGTCGAACTCGACAATAATTTCTAATGATGTCATTTTTTCGACAAATTTTAAAAGTTGCTATTCTGGGGATGTCGAATTCGACATTTGTCGAAGGCTAACGTTAGAGTTCATGTCGAGTGCTTCTGAGCAGTAGAGATGGCATGTCGATTGTAGAGATACGTCATTTCTGAGTGAATTCGTTGAGTTTTGGATTGATTGGTTGACTGTGATTTCTTTTATTTAATTTTTAAATAAAATACGACTTGGCATCTCATACCTACTGAAAATTCGATTTATACTCTTTGATTTGTGCATTGTGTTTTCTTGAAACGACGACCTTCGCGCAAATAACAGACTGTAATTTGTGTACCCACGATTGGACTTGAAACCACTGAAAGATGGACGAGTTTATTAGCATTTTTATCTCGGAGTTGTTGGAAAGTGGCGAGCAACTGGCCAATACACGGCGACAACAGCGCACTTATCCCATCGTCGATATTTACGACTTGAGCGAAACAGAAGTCATTAAAAACTTTAGATTAAATAAAGATTTAATAAGGGTTCTAATAGATCTATTGGCTCCTGTAATTCAGGATACCACGAAAATAGACCTGAAAACGAAGGCAAATAATCGTCTGCTTCATAATTTTATTAGTCATGTATAACTGTTCACTAAACTAACCTTACCCACCAAAAATACTAATTGCACACCCTAAAATACCTAAATTACTTATGTAAAAATTGTGAAATGTAAAACAGCACCCAATAATGATGTAACACAGAGTACATGTAAACATAACAAAAGTTTTGAAGGAACCGCAAAAAGGCGCAAATTCTGATACTGACAGACAGTCAACTGTCAATTTGTCAAACTTATTATTTTTACACTAAACGTTTCGTTTTATACTTAAATAATTAGGTTTAGTCAGCGTTTTAAAACAAAATCATTCATTAACTCATAGCTACCTAAAACGGAACGTGCGGTTCTTCATAATGGTAACATTATCTTCACTCGACTCGACATTATCGTGACATTTATTTCTATTTTGACTGAGAATACGGAATTCTGCTCAATTCGACATTTTTTGGTAGAGATAGAGATATTTTTAATAGACATAGAGATAGACTTACGATCTCTAACTCGAGATAAATGGCGAAAATTGAGAATTGGCCCCCAGAACTCTAAATCTGTCGATCCCGGAATCCCGGGATTTTTTCGATACAGAAGTGCTTTCCATAATAGCCAACACCTCAACTTTAGGTAAATATGCATCCGAATATCCGATCTCTAGTCATAAGTCTTGATTTTTTTATTTTATTTATTCGGGAAAATAAGCAGTTATACATTAAAATCTTACACTAAGTTATAAATATACAGGGTTTATGAATGTATAACCTACGACATTTTCCTAAAGCTAGCGATCTAAAGCGCGCTATTCTAAGATTTAAAAGCAGAAAACAGGGTTTATGAATGTATAACCTACGACATTTTCCTAAAGCTAGCGATCTAAAGCGCGCTATTCTAAGATTTAAAAGCAGAAAAGTAGTTAAAAATTAACTTAAGGGGCCGTTTTCCGGGCCTGTGGGCCTTTGAAACGCTACCTCCGCCTCCCCTAAATGTAGATTGACGTATTTATTTACGATTCACTGCCGATCATTTCGCGAAAAATTCATGCCACAGCATAAAATATTTGCAGTTGACCAACTGAACTAGTTTTTCTTAGGTTCGATTTTTTTCAATAAGTTTACATTTTATGGGACTTACGGTGTAGTGAACTAAAATGATTACTTAAAATGTCCTGTGTACCTAATGGGCGTTTTCACATTAACAGATAAGGTCACCAACCCGATACCGATATGTCGGCAGCTATTATACCGACATCAATATAATTATTATCGGCCCAATGATATTGGTAACCATCGCGACGCACCAAACAACCACAGTAACTACTATCTTGAAGTCGGCAGTGCGAAAAAGTGTGTTCAAGTGAAAAAATGCCGCTACTCTCACCGCACTGTGTCTTCGCCGATAGATATCGTACCTATATCGGTGTCGGTCGCTGTCTGCGTCGATATAGGTGACAATAGCAAGACAATGTAAAAGCGTTTGGTAGGCACTAAACGTATCCGATCATCTGACCTCCGATATCGTGTCGATGTCGGGTCGGTGTCGTTATCGGCTAATGTGCTGTATTGTGACAATTAATTCATTTTATTAATTAAAGAAACAACATTTTTACCTTTTGTTATATTGTTATGGGATAGTTCGTAGAACGTACACCGAAAAACATGAAGTTTAGGCCTCTTCTATCATCTATGGTTTTAATAAAAATCTATATCTATGGTTAGGTCACTGTTAATGAGAAATCCCGCGTACAAACTGCACACGGGATTTTTTTAGTGATAGATAAGTAGTCATGAATAATCTGTAAGAATCCATTAGTGTATCAGTGCTGTACCATTAGGTATTATATGAAGGAACGCAGGCGTTTAATAATTCACTTAAAATGAAAAACTTCGCAAGCAATGGGAAATTTCTACTGAAGGCTGCGCGTTTAGACCTCAGGAGGAGCTGCTTCTCACACGGATAACTCTGTCGCTTTCTCGCTAGTCCAGCCAGCCAGCCAGTCGCGTCACCAGTCCTAACTCTCTGTATATTTTGGTCGGCGAGACCAAAACTACAAACATAGTGTACTTACAGTGAAGATTTATAAAATATGCCTGTTATTTTAATTGTGGTATCTTACGACTGCCACTAGTTTCAGATAAACATGGCTTTGCGGTAGTAAGGTGAAAGGTTAAATTGCAATGGTTCTACTGCGTATCTCAACGGGACCGTTGCAAAATGTAATTTTGATAGAAAATATCAAAGTAGTAATTTCGTTCGTTTCTATACCCAGCGTGGTTTAGGTTGTGAATTGTATGTGAGTGAATTTAAGAATTTTATCAAGTAAGTGAATTTAAGACAAAAAACCATACAAACTTTCATCTTTATTTCTTCAAGATTTTTATTAAGTTGAATGGGCTAAAAATGGTCTTACTGTTTCGCTTATACTGTGACCATATTTTTTTGTTTTGGATGTTTCCCACCGCTCATGAAGATTCGTAAATATTGACAGCTATATATGAAGTAACAATTGCCGTACTTTATTGCCAAGTGACGTACCTACTGCTACAGCTATAATTTATCGAATCTATTATTTTAGGACATCGACATTTTAGAACGACATTTTATCATAAACAGAAGTGTCGTATACGATATCGTAACCAGTGACTTTTTGTATTCAAAACTGAAAATGGTTCATACTGAGCCAATACGATACAATCACGGATTCAAGAAAAAGCACTTTTGTTCGAAACAGCATTTTTTTTCTAATTTTAATTGTTCTTGCCAGAGTGAAAGTGGTTTTAAATATTTTGTATACAACCGACAACCGGACCAATTGTATGTTATATTATTATGTTTATTAATATAGAATATGATATTAGCAAAGACAGTTCGGTGGAGAGTAAATATAGTAACATGGATGAATCTGATTAAAAAATCTTTAAAAAAACGTCTTCATATACGACGATAAAAAATTATATAAGACTCGCACTTGACTATAATTTTATCGATAATAATTTGTAATGTGTCTAACACTATTGTAAGATTACAAATAAACGTCATCATATCGCATAGAAATAATCACACTTTCGAAAACAATATTATGAATTAAAACTATATTAAAATTACGAAATATTTTTTCTGAGTTGTCGCAATTTCATATCTAATGTGTTCTTCTTTTATTTGTTTTTTTTTTTACAACTGCAGAGAGAGCGTATTTTTAAATTTTTTGACACAGGTCCACCCTCGATGACGTCCCGCAGGACTCGCAGGATTTAGCCCGGTTTACTATATTTGGGTTTATTTTAAGATTCTATTTGCTGTTACATTAAAATAAATCCATAATCCCCTAAAGTCTTTTATGGTGAACGTATAGACGAAATTTTATTGAAATTGCTTTAATTACAATCGAATAAAACCATTTTTTCTCATAAAAACGCTACATTTTGAGGAAACTTTGCGATTTTTTTGTATCGAGCCAAATTATGTCAATCGTGTTTTGGCCCTTATAATTCACTAAAAAATATCTTCAATTTTAATAATCATGACAAAAAATAAGGCAAATTTGTAGTTTTTGAGGACAAAAATTGATTTTGCGTGCAGCCAAAATGCGTCAAAACCTCTTCTTTGGGACCCATTTCGCCTTAAACATAGACAAGCATGCAAACAACAGAAATTGATGTTTAACATAATGTGTATTTTTTTTATATTGTTATGTACTTAATACAATGAAATATTGTATAATCTGTATTATAAGCGTCCGACAGCTGCAAGGCTTTAGATTCTTAACATAGAAGGAACAAGAATTGATCACTGTTTAGGTAGTATTAGACCGTTTTTAGGGTTCCGTACCCAAAGGGTGAAACGGGACCCTATTACTAAGACTCCGCTGTCCGTCTGTCACCAGGCTGTATCTCATGAACTGTGATAGTTAAGACAGTTAAAATTTTCACAGATGATATTTCTGTTGCCGATATAACAACAAAATACTAAAACCTGAATAAAATAAATATTTAAGTGGGGCTCCCAAACAACAGGCATGATTTTTTTGCCGTTATTATAGACTGTTTTCGCAATGTTTACCATACAACAATGATATTAATATCATTGCCATACAATAAAACAGGTCTTAAATTATGAAGCAACTAAGAAGAAATGAACTAAGAAGTTTAAATTAAGAAGCAACTAAAAGGAAATTAACTAAGAAGTTTAAGAAGCAACTGGCAACTATTCTCTTGTGTAGGTACATCAAGTATGGCCTTCAAGGGTCGCATTGGTTTTTTGGTACTTGCCAAGATTGGAACATGGTACCACATATTTATTATTACAATATATGTTTCAATTCACAAGTCAATAAACTGCGTAGGTGGACGACTAATCTTTTTTGTTAACCCACACTAAAATAATATGAGTACAGATAATTTGGGAGTACATGCACCTTATGAGTAATGAATTCAAATTGTAAGATAGCCTTGTTGAGACATAGACAGTTTTCTTTTAAGGAAATAATAAATCCTATGCAGACAAATCTCAAGTCCTACAGCTTGTTCCAGGTTTGTCAAAAACTGAAGAATTTAAAGCTGTTGCAAATTCAATATTTTATCATTTGGATTAATGAATGGGAAATAATTACACCTACCACTTTATAATTTTTAATGCTCGGCAAGAACCTCTTCTGCTCCACCTCCTTCTTCTGGAAAACCTCATTGATGATGTTGCCAATGGCCTGGGCGCCATATTGCATGAGCGCCTGGCCTCCTTGGTTGAGTAGCTGCTTTCCCGCGCCTGACAGCATGGCGCCAAAGTCCACGCCGCCATTTTGACCCGCCATGATGGCGAGGTCTCACTCACTAACTACTCTCTATCAACTTTTATTGTTTTTGTCACTGCTAGGGCATTTTGGGGTTGGCTGTGTGGAAAAATTAAGAAGCTTATTCAACTGTGTTGTGTGCATACAAGTACAACTTCATTTATTATTACTTATTATATTTAGACTCAGAATTGGGAAGAACTATCTCCTAACTTGGAAATTAGTGTCCATACCGCTGCAGGGATATGGTATGCTGTAAAAGGTCGCTTTAAGCGATAAGACCGCCCATTGTGTCACCCTATGCAAAATTTCTAAATTAATGTCTGTAATTTTTATGGTGTACAATAAAGAGTATTCTATCTATCTATCTAATAACCGCTGCAGAGATATGGAGTATAAAACCATTATGAAGAAAATGTTGATGCTGAGGAAACATGATGTCCAACAAAAGAAGAAAACAATGGAACCTATTTAATAGTTGTCACAACTGATTTTCTCCTCAAATCAATAGGTATACTCAAATAACTGTAATGGACTGTTAAAAATTGCATTGTACATTATTTACACAGGTGAACTAATTTGTAAATACAATTAAAATAGTACTAAAACCATCAGTTTCCTCTGCATACCTGAGTTACAGAACAAATACCAATAAAATTAATCCAGAATGTTAATTTTAAATCTACATTTTTAAAAATAGAAAACAACAACATAAACAAACTTCCACAGACCACAATCACAACATTCAAAAACTCAAAATCAAAGGCACTGGACACAGTCACTCATCCTAGTGTGTGGACACAATACTGAGTAGGAAACTGCATGGAGGCCACCATAGATATGATTACAATGTTTTATAGTGATGTCATCTGTAGAGACGTGCTAATTAAAGTACGTACCTCAGTTTTTTTCTCATAAAGTTAATTGAGCATGGAAGTGTATTCACATGATAAATGTTAAATACTATCAACTCTTTTCATAATATTAATACTACAGCATTTATAATATAGTGCTCAAATATTTTGTAAACACAGCAATTTTTTTAGAGGATATGCACAATAAGAATTATCTAATGAAATCTAAATTACCAAATTAACTTAGTTTAATTTAATACTTTTTTCCGAGATTAGTTCCCTACATATTACCAATAATTAAGTTTGATTGAAGATAATCTATTATGACCATCTGACCAAACTTTTGAAGTGGATAGGTACCAATTCTTATTTGATAAATTGATTTGCTAATAATTTGAATTGAATTCTGGGTTTTCAAACCAGTTTTTTCAGTTGGCTACTATAATAGACTGAATTAATACTAGAGAATTAATAATATTATGTAAAGCGTATTTTCTAGACTAGAGAAACGAGTGTTCTGTTTTTTTACTCAACATGGTCACATTTTAGCTCTGTAAAACAGTAATTTTAAAAGAATAATAGAACCTCTATACAATTCCTACAATGACAACGTATAAAGATCATATTCAGATATAAACCGGCAGCGAAAATACTACGGTAGCTGGACCAGAAGCAAATTATAATGTAGAAGCACTTTCGAAGTTACAATAAAAATCTATAAACAGTTATTTTTCATCGCTACCCGATATTTTTCGGTAATTTTAGAGCAAGTTATAGACTTGTTGTTACATTAAAATAGGTGAGGTCATCAAAAAGCCGAAGTTCACTGAAAAATCGTAAGAATCTACGAAGGAATGTTCCACACGAAGATCCTATCAAATATCACACAAACAAATGCTCGTATATACACTTTATCAACAAACGAATAAGCACACAGCACAGTAAAATATTCTGCTACTTAATGCACATGGATTCGACTTAATTTCCTATTAAAATATTAATAAAACTAAGTTTTAAATCAGAGAACAACCGTACCCAAAACTATCTCACGGAAACTGACAGAAACACAACCAACTAAATAGAGGAGCTTTTAACTACGCGGGAGATGCAATGAAATCGTGACCTTTTAAACTTGGTCGTATTACCAGCGAGATTATTGCCAGCGCATAGCCTGACGTCACCCGCTAAAATGGAGGAGTTTTGTGCTAAGGTATCTACTCACTACTGGTTACATGTTTGGGTTTCCATTTATCGGAAATACCAAAATTTTTTGAAACTTTAATAATTATTAAAATAAAAATCATGATAAAAAATACGCAAAGAAACATCACGATAAAAAATACGCAAGACCACTAGATATAATTATTTTATCTTGTAACACTGGTAACTAAACCGTATCAAATAAAATAAATATCAAGGAAAATTGATAATTCTGCAAAAAAAAAAAAAACTTCTTTCGTAATTATATAAAACGTTGAATATTTAAGTTACTTTATCTACAAATACAAACAAATGTTTAACTTTATTTATTGAATTTACGTGACATTTTTGCATATTTCGCATGCCAGGGCCGGATTAAGGAAATGAAATGATAGAATCGGTGCAATAGCACTTGGCGTCATTTTATAAACATTAGTCAACATTAGTCATTCCTTCGGTGCAAATTAACTTACAAAGTAAAGTCATGTTTTACAACGCTCGCAAAATCACAAGGGGTAAGCAGTTTTTTTCTTTCTTATTTGTTTATTTAGTTAGTTTTTAATTTAGTGTTGAATTGTATAAATAAGTCAAATAGAGATTCTTATTTTTTTTTTTGTATAAGTATAAAAAGGGGTATGCAGTATTATATTAATCACGAGTTTTACTCCATGTCTTGAATGAGGAAGTAGGTACCTACTTAATTTTTTTATACCCTTTGTATGTAGTCTAGTCATATAACAAAGTACATGAATGTACCTACTTAATCCAATAAAATCATTGTTATGTTGCGTAAAAGTAACACAATAATCTCACCCCAGGGTTGCTCTTTAATGTTCTGTAGGATAAGAACGTCTTCTGGCTGACATGGGAAAAGCATTTAGCACAATGTAGTCTATTATAATTTGTACTAAAATAGACAAACACTTGTATTAACACGTTGTTAATTTTATTGTTATTGATTTTCGTTACTTTGTGAATTATGTTTATAGTTCCCGCTTAGAATAACAATTACAAATGCGGGCCCTGTTTGCAAATCCTGAAGCTTAATTGAACGTTCATACCACGTATCTAAGAATGCACGCATTTCATTTCTGGCAATAAAATTGATAGAAGATGTTTGTACCTACCTATAAACATTTATGGCCCAGTCAGGGGGAACATGCATAATACAATACTAGACTATCTAACTGTTTGAATATGTTTAAGCGTGACCTAGCATATGTACTAGACACATGCTAGGTCACGCTTAAATGTATTTATTTATCACTGTATCTAACTATCATATCAGCAGCGCTATTCTGTAAATATATCACCGTGAAAACTTATGTGAATTGAGTGTGCTGACTTCAAGCTGAAGTCAGCTGCCAATGGTGTCAATCCCTAGCAATAAACGGCGGAATGACAGTTCACTGCAAGCTCACTGAGATTTTTACAGAATAGTACCGCAGATCAAACTTCAATTGTTTATTATTGATAGGTATTTGGCCTGCCACACACTCGTCGAATGGCATGGGAAGTAGCGAGGAAAAGAGGAAGAGACGTAGTGCGGCAAATCCTTGTTTTGTCGGTTTTTGGGAGCGAGCCAAAGGACCTAGTGCGAAGCGGCCAGTGTGTGGACAGCAGTGAACGAAATGTTTATTTTCGTTCACTGGTGGACAGTGAGTGCAACTTCGCGGCAGCGCGAGGAACAGAGCAATGAGGAACGCGAGGAGCATAGTGTGGCAGGTGCCCCCTGCCACACTATGCCTATTCAGATTTTGAGACCGAAAAAGGCTTACTAGTCATTGGAATCCCGACGATTTCTATGTTAAGTATGTTAGTTAGTGGGAGTTTTGTTATAAGTAAATCTTTAGTACTTATAGAAGTATCTTCAGATCAGAACCAAATGAATTTTGTCATCACATAGGGCGATATCCTCTCGGTGAACTGCAAAAGTAGGTAAGGCAGTAATTACCTCCTACCTAATCCTCTGTTGGTCTACTGGGCGGTTGGGCGTGAAGGTTAGGTATCTCATGAGAACCAATTATCTTGATTACATAGGTAAATGATCTGTAACAATTTCAAGTCTCTTTTGTAGACCCAAATGGAAATACCTACGGCCATTTTGCCTTGACAGACCAGTTTACGATTATGGCAGGAGATTAGGTACTGACGAAATTGTCCAAAACTTGTTGCGATGTCGGTGCTAAACGTCTTAAAGTTATTTTCATTTATTTTTTACATTTTAGGAAAGCTTACAGACTAATGACATTTAAATAATAACAGAATATTTATGTACCTACTTAAATTGCTAATAACAAGCATCCACAGATAAATACAAAAGTTATTAGTTCCTAGCAAAAAATAGGTACTTCTTCAAATTACTTTTATAAATCGCAAACTTTCAATATATTAAATTTATTGTATTAAGTGTGTACAGACCTCCTTCAGGATTGTATGACTGCTTTGAAAAGGTAATGGATGAAGTGTTACACAAGATTTGTAACTCGAATAAGTCCATTATCACTTGTGGTGATTTTAATGTTAATTTATTAGAAAACTCAGGTTCTTGTAGTAAAATAATAAGTCTGTTTCAGTCCTACAATCTTGTAAACCTATTTTTGGAGCCCACAAGAATAACCCCTACTAGTGCCACATGCCTAGATAATATTTATACAAATGTTATACCAAGCCACAAAGAAATCATAAATTTACTAGATTCTGATCATTGCGGGCAGAGGATTTCTATCCCAATCCAATACAACAAAGTGGCTAAAAAGGATATCACTGTTAACCCCAAAACTTCAAGTCGCTTGGAAACTTTTAAAGTTAAACTCATAAATAAATTACCAGTTTTGTCTATTCATGCTGATCCTAATCATCTATATGATAATTTTTTTAATATATACTGTAAGCAATTTAATTCCACGTTTATTCCCAAGACTATCTCGGTTAATAGTAACGCATCTTTCAGTGATTGGGCTACCACTGGTATTCATAAAAGTAGAACACGGCTGTATGAGCTGTACAATGAAAGAACTTGTGTAAACACGGCAAAATTTAATTTATATGTTAGGAATTATTCAAAATTATTTAAAAAAGTTTGTTATATGGCCAAGTCGCATTATTTGAGTTCGAAGATTAAAAACAGTAGTAATGTAATTAAGACGACTTGGAATATTATTAATAGTGAAACGGGAAGGTCTGATAACCGAAATACTGACTACAGCCTCTCTATTAATGACAACATAGTGAAATCAGACTCACAAGTCGCCACGGCTTTTGAAAATTTCTTTTCAGATATTCCCGTTTCAACTACTAAATCCCTCAACTCATCACCTTCTGTTGCTGAGTCTTTGCTAAAGGAAAATGTTAATGTTTGCGATTCGGAATTTCTTTTTGAACATATTACCTGTAGAGACATAATTAAAACCTTTCACACTATAAATGTAAAAAAGACTGCAGATCTGTGGGGTAATTCTGTAGAAGTAGCCAAGTCTATTATTGACATTGTAGCACCTACTTTAGCTCTTATCTTTAATAATTGTATCGACTGTGGGAAGTTTCCTGATCTTATGAAAAATAGTAAAATAATACCTTTGTTTAAATCAGGTAGTACATCAGACCCCACAAATTATAGACCTATTTCAGTACTACCTACCTTTAGTAAAATTTTTGAGAAATTAGTTTTAGAGCAATTGCAAAGGTTTTTTAATAGACATAAATTACTACATAACAAGCAGTTCGGTTTTACAAGGGGTCGTTCAACTACTGATGCCGGTGTTGAACTTTTGGGACATATTTATAATGCATGGGAAGATAAATGCGATGCCTTGGGCATCTTTTGTGATTTGTCCAAGGCATTTGATTGCGTTGTTCATGAAACGCTAATCAGGAAGCTCCGCCACTATGGGATCCGAAACAGTGCTCTGGATCTTCTTACTTCATACTTGAGTAATAGGATTCAGAGCGTTGACGTTAATGGAAAAAGATCTCCCGGATCTATAGTAACAATGGGAGTCCCACAGGGCTCAATTCTTGGTCCTTTCTTGTTTCTTATTTATATTAATGACTTGCCTTACCTCGTAAAGGATAACCATGATATAGTGTTGTTTGCGGATGACACTTCACTTTTGTTTAAACTTAAACGTCAGCAGCTGGTTACTGACGATATAAATAGCGCGATCGCGAAAGTAGTTCACTGGTTCAATGTTAACAATTTACTTCTCAATGAAAAAAAAACCAAATGCATTAAATTTACACTGCCTCACGTTAGGCAGGTGAAAACTAATGTGTTGATAAAGGGCGAAGAATTGAATCCTGAAGATAGCACAGTATTCTTGGGCTTAACTTTGGATGCTAAGCTTCAGTGGGGCCCACATATAGATAAATTGTCAAAAAAGCTAAGCTCCGCAGCGTATGCAGTTAGAAAAATTCGTAATTTAACAGACATAGAGACAGCCCGTTTAGTGTACTTTAGCTATTTTCATAGTGTAATGTCGTATGGTATTCTATTGTGGGGAAATGCCGCCGACATTCAGACTATCTTTGTTTTGCAGAAAAGAGCTGTTCGATCAATTTATAAATTAAGTCCGAGACACTCTCTCAGAGAGAAATTTAAGGAGATTAATGTAATGACTGTGCCTTCTCAGTATATTTTTGAAAATCTCTTATATGTCCATAAAAATTTAAACTTGTTTAAAAAATACAGTGATATCCATAACATAAATACTAGGAACAAACACAAATTTGTTGTACCTACAACAAGGCTCAAGAAAATAGGTGGCTCGTTCAGATGTCAATGTATACGCTTTTATAATAAACTTCCAAGCCGCGTACAAGACCTAAGCCTTAATAAATTCAAATCATTCATTAAACGTAAGTTGTGCCAGAAAGCGTTTTATACCGTTAAAGATTTCATTGAGGACAAAAAGGCTTGGGATTGAGCTGCTCCAATTTATTATATATATTTTTTTATTTTTTTTCATTTTGAATTTTGTTTGTTTTTCTGCTAACTTTAAATTATATACAAAATGACATGAATATTTACTTTGTGAAGTATAATATTATTATTATGATGTGAGGACTATGTGGGTCATATATTTAGCTATTTTTACTTTTTGTTATGTTAATCTGGCAGTTTGAGTACTTTATGCGGCCTACCCAAATGTCCTTTCTTTGGTATTGTTCGTCGATTCGTTGAGCTCTTTTTAAGTTCTGAGTTGAGCTACACGATTGCTGACAAATGCGTGCACTGACTGGCCAGGTCCACTCAAATCTGTATGGTTCTTTCCTCAAAAGACCATTTCAGACACAAATCTACATGGTCCTCAAATTGAAATGCTCTGACCAAGATTATTTCCGGGTTATTATATACACATTGACATTAATGAATGTTATATATTCATTGACATGAATATTTACTTTAAAGTATTATATTATTTTAATTATTGTGAATGTGAAGACTATGCAGATATTCCCTTTTGTTTTGTTTTAATTTTTTTTTTGTTGTCAATTAGTTTTTATCATGGTCTGGCAGTTTGAGTAATTTATGTGGCCTACCCAAACGTCCTTTCTTTGGTATTGTTCGTCGAATCGTTGAGCTCCTTAAATTCTGAGTTGAGCTGCACGATAACTGACAAATGCGTGCACTGACTGGACAGGTCTTCTCAATCTGAATGGTTATTTCCTCAAAAGACCATTTCAGACATCAATCTACATCGTCTTCACATGATCTGACCAAGATTATGTCTGGACTTTAAAAGAGACTGTGACCTCTGAGTTTGTTTCGGCCTTTCTTCTCAGAGTAGTCAGATAGGAAACGCCGACCTCATCTAGTTTTTAAAATATGATTGACGTGTAAAAGTGTTTGTACAAACCTACTTGCAGAAATAAATCATTTATCATTTATCATTTATCAATACTTACTAAACAAAATTTTAACAAAGAACTGTCAAATTATTTACTATTAAAAAAAATAAAAATAGTTAGTTTATTTTATTTAAATTTGGTTTAGTTAGTTTAAGAAGGTGCGTTCTGTACAAAAAATGGCTTTGCTTAGAGTCTCCTTATTGTGCTTGCATTGGTGCAGAATAGGTCAATACCGGGTTCACAAGAAACTTCGTTAAAACTGCGACTGGCTCTCGGAAAGTATGCATTACGCCTATAATTAGTGCTGGCATAAGGTACATGCAGATTGTTGTTTGATTATTGCTATATATGTCATTTGCTATCCTGAAATCTATAATTTTGGCAATAGAGATATACACAATACATTCAAATTGTCAAGCTCAGCCTAGATTTCCAAGGTCTTCCCAGTTTCCCTTAGACACAAACAGAAAATTTTGGCACCAAACCAGCTTCTCCATAGATTTCCTATAATAACCGGCACAAGGCCGCCATGGCCGCTTTTCTGAACGATGTCTAGCCATTAAACAATTGCTGACGTGTTCGTTCATAATGGACACAATCAATAAATACTAGTAGGTATCTACAGGATGCTGTGGCCCCAAAAAGACCGAAAATTGTTCAATAGCCTTGAACTGCGATGACGGAATTGAAGTAAACGGATAATTAATTATGATGTTAAGTCTACTTGTGTTAGAGTCGGGTTTGGAAACCATGTGGGAGGCTGTAGGTAATCATGTTTTGAGTTTATTAACTTCTAATAAGACATGATGGTAATATTGACGCAAAAAAATAACTACATAATACAAGGGATTTAGAAATGTGGGTCTTCCGAATAACCTCTGAGATTGTTTCGATCTTCCTCCTCAGAGTAGGTACTTAGTCAGTTAGGATTGAAACTCATCTAGATTTAAAATACAATTAAATTTTAACGTGTAAAAGTGTTTTTTTGAGCCAACTTACAGAAATAAAAATATAATTTCGACTTCTACAACTGAATTTGATCACGCACGGGCATGGACATTAGTATCCGGCTGCGATTACTTTGGGTGGTACGAAACTTGAATCTAAAGATAGCCTGTGCAACCAACCAGTCCAGTTTTGCAATTGAAAAGGCAATAACCGGAGACAGAAACATTTGCGAAGAAGATCTAGATATTATAGAGTTACTTATGATCTTCAAAGCTTTACAAAAACAAAGTGCAATGTGGGAGTTTTTAAATCAGAAATAGTAAGATTCACTGTAGGTAAATTCGTTTCGTTTACTAGACCAAAACAAACAAAGCTAAAAGCATTTCGACGAATGCTTAACTATCTCGGAATCTGCGATGGTAATTAAGAATAGAATTTAAACAACAGTTTGAATATACTTTGCAAAAGAAATAGTTATGCCGTTTGGCATTTTTAACCGACTTCAAAAAAAGGAGGAGGTTCTCAATTCGACGGTATGTTTTTTTTTTTTTTTTTTTGTATGTTTGTTACGCGATTACTCCGCCAATTATGAATTGATTTTGATGATTCTTTTTTTGTTTGGTAGGGCATACTTCAGGAGTGGTCCCAAATAAATTTGGTCAAGATCTGATCAAGGGTTTTTGAGTTAGCTTCAATAATACATATTTTTCCCACCTAGCATATGTGGATGATATTCTAATAGTTCCTGTCACTGTAATTTACTTGGTATTTAAATTTTTGTGGGGGTTTTGTGTAGGTACCACAACTAAAAAGTGAAAAATAAAAACTTTTTCACAAAAAATAAAACCGACTTCCAAAAAAAAAAACACTACAAAGTGAAAAATAACTTTGATTTCGGAAGTCGGTGGCAAAAAAAACTAAAATAAAAAACCCAAGACACCGACTTCCGAAGTCAAAGTTATTTTTCACTTTGTAGTGTTTTTTTGTTGGAAGTCGGTTTTATTTTTTGTGAAAAAGTTTTTATGGGTACCGACTACCGCTTTGAAAAAAGTGCTCCGGTGAGCTGAAATCGTTCAAAACATCATTTACTCAAAAACTTTGTCTGTTACTTGCCTGAACAGATTTTTTTGGAAACTCGGTAAACCCAAATTACAGTGTATTTTTCCTGGTTGTAAACACCAGTGGTATACACCACTGCGGCCGGTGCTACACGAGGCACCCACAAGAACAGATTTGAGTTAAAAATAAATTCCCTTTTTATTTAGCTAGTCGCATTCTCAACGAGTGATGTCAGGAGCCCTGCGCATTGATTGGTCTATGTTAGAGGGAGATAAAAGCTAGTAAGTAGTAGGTACATTCGAATATTTATCAGCATTCCTTTTTCCTGATATTCCTTTTTGGGCTCCAAAAGGCAGTATTATTTTGATGTTACTTCAATGTGAGAAAGAAGTGGAGCTATATAGAACGTCTAGCTCCATCTCTTTCCCACGCTCAAGTAAGATTAAAATAATACTGCTAAAAGAGGTGGTGGTAGGGCCCCAGTTCTCTAATTACGTAATACACGATCAATCAGAATTTTAACCGTTTTGAAACCAATTTTACTAATCCATGCTTCATAAGTTCAAAAAAAAAACCGCTCAACAACGTAAATAACGCAATGAATGTTGTTGAACTATCAAAATGAAACAAAGTCGTTATCGTTTACGAAAATGTGTTGCGTAATTAGATAGCAGATCTTTGAATGTTAAAATTCTACTTTCTTAGGTCTTGCGCGTTAAGTCATCATCAGAGGTTTTGCATAAGAAGTATTTCTCAGGTCCACCTGGCTTCAAGTGAAATCAAGAGTGTTTTATTATGCATTTGTACCCAAAGTCGACCTAATTGACGGAAGGTAACGTCATTAAATATGTTGACCGGTTATTACTTATCGCTTGCGCTATTTACCCAATTATGTAAATATGTAGTTGTCCTACCATAACATATAATTATATTATATCACGCGGCCCTGACATCAAAAGCCCACGATAAGTTTTAAATACGAACTGCTTTAGTTTTTTACTAAAAAACTTGTTTTACTGTAGCCATACAGACTTGTTTCAAATATAGCTATATATAATTGGTAGGTAGACACTTTGAGGGAGGTCTCAGGGGTGTATAAAACTCGTTTCAGTACTTGTAAAAGGTATTTTTTTTTGGAAATTACGTCATTTTTATTAACTCTGAAAGATTTTTCGGTTTATAAATACAGTGTTTACATGAAACAGTGTTTATATCAAAATGTAATGGACTGTGAGTGTATTGTTTTATCAAAAACTATAATATAAATTATAGTATATGTACAGATATTAAAAATATCTTTTACTCTGCAAGCAGTTTGTTGACCTCGTGCGAAAGTGACTGAACGGCCTTCGAGGCCTTGAGAGAGATACGAAGTGTGAGAAACATGAATATTGAGAACGATATGATAAATTATATTATGCTTTATAATAAACAATATCAGACCCCTTAGATCGCGACGAAATAATAAGATCCGATATTTCGACGATATTTTCCAGCATGGTAACGTAATTATATGGAGCAGCGATGAGATGAGCTATAGGTACCAAAGACAAGATTAGGAATAGGTAGCAAAAAATATCATTATAAAAATAAGTTGCTTCTTAGCGTGGGTTTTATAATTCATTCTAAGGAAAACTTTTCGAAAAACTCATGCTCGGAAACTGGAATTTCCAAATGACTTGTTACGAATGAGAACTGTATCACCAAATAAAAAAATTGGGAGTATGAACATGACTAAACAGGCGTGGGAGCTTATCGATGATAAAGGAGTCGACGGCGTAAAAATTATCTACGTCACAATATGATTCAGTTTTTTGATGTCCGACAAACCCGTGTTAGTCAGAGTATCTGAGTAAATTTAATTAAGGTTTGCACATGATATCGCAACGATCGTAAGACTAACGATAATGAGTAATTAGACTCATTATTTGTTCCTGTTTGCAATCAAGATACAATCAACAATTTGTAACGTTTGGCAGAAATAGGACTAAGATAATACTTACATCAACAACTTCCACTGTATGCTTGGAAATAAAAAAGAACATTATCATTTTTGGTATGATTTTGTCTGCTTGAAGCAGTAGTGAATAAAACATTACATTTTATTATGCAGCCGGTTTCGTTGCAATCTATATAAATAGCCAGAGGTTTCAATACCTTTTAAGGACCACAATTTAAAATCCAGATTTGGCAATGCCAAAAGTTATTACTTAAATCTTTTAAAGAATCTGGCGGGTTTGTTTTAAATGCCAGAAGTTATTAAATCTGAAATTATATGGACAAAGCTAAACCTTTAGACTTTTAGTAAATATTTCTCGAGTCATTGAAATGAGAAAGCTCGCGTGTTGAGCGTAATTTAGGTATTATTGGACAGATCCTTATGATGTCAAGTTTGTGTTGAAGGTCTAATTCAACATGTCCTGCTTGGGCTAGTCCAAGGTGTTTTCTTGAACTCTGTGTGACTTTCAAGTCAACACGCAGCGCAGCATAATTAGCAGTTTACATTACATAATCCATTGAAATATTAGTATTGTTTGCCAGAAAGATATTTCTTTTTCACAAATTTTATATATATATATTATTACAGTTATTGAATTGAATCTTTTTTTTACGTTTTCTTTCGTAAAGGCAAGCGCCAAAATCGGGGTCATAACAGTCACATAATATGTAAAACTTGCTGGATTTTTTTTTTATTAAAACAAAGTGTTGATAAGAAAAAGTTCAACTCTTGCCAAGAGGAAGACTGTAAACATTTGAGAGAGATTTTGTCCGTCATTTCCTTGCTGCTATAGATAGATAGAACTCTCCATCTATGTTAGACGTAATTTACAGTAAGCTATCTAAAACACATGGTTTTAACAGCATCGTAAAGATTATATCGACGCCAAGAGCGATAAAATAGATGAAAGCACTCACCACAGCGTTCACGTTTACTGATGCGCAAGCTTCCTCTATCACTTCTTCAACAGCTCCACTTTCATACTCCTCAGCAGGCAGGGCAGGGTACAGCTTCATGTTGCTAATAAACATGGTATCATCTTCCGTCGGCAGGGCAGGGTAAAGACTCCCATTTCCAAGCAAAGGTTCCGAACTCCCTTCACCGCGTTCTCCTCTAAGGAAGCCTTTAACAGCAGTTGAAGCATTTTGAGTACGATGCCAGCCCCAGCCGTTGGCTTTAAAATTCTTCGGGTAGTAATTAAACATGGTTAACACTTCACTGCACTACACAGTAGTCTAAACTTTTCGCACTAAACGAGGGTTAATGCTCTGAAAATATCCGCGTCTTCACCTCTCAGCGGATGGACGGCGAATGAAGTAGTCTCGTGTTTTTGTTTATATTTTTATAAATCTGTAACAAAGGAAGGTTTCCCGTTAATATCGTAAGTGAGTCATGATTTTCCTTAATTTTTGGGTGGTTATGTGATTGCGGGAAACACAGTCATAAGTTAGTGATTGAGTTTCTTAGGAAGACCAAGAAGTACATTTTACTTAAGTATACAAATTATCTTCGAAAAGATAGCCCGCTCCCTTCGGTACCGTTCAGGCAACAGGCATTTAAGGCATATTGTCAAAGAGACAGAGTAGAGGTAGGAATACCTTATCTATGTGACAGAAACATCACTTTATCAGCTTGGTGATTAAATTCTAATTTATTAATGTATCACCTCTTTCATAGCTTGTACAAAATTTCGTCCATGACTAAGCAAAATGCCTTTCTTCGTGTAATTTTGATAGCGCAGTTTTTAAGACGACTAAAATAGTATTCAAATGATGACCAAAAACCAAGATCTCATTAAAGCAAACATTTTTTGGTCATTTTGACCTAAGCGTGCAAAACAACGCGAGCGACCTTGCGGTGTTGTATCATTCACGACCGTTTGATTGATGTCAGAGTATTAAAGCTATTTAGTTTTGTAGAACTGGAAGACGAAGAAGTTCTGTACCCTAATTACGTAATGCAAAATCAATCCGAATCTGAATCGTTTTGAAACATATTGCTAATCCATTGCTCCATAAGTTCGAAAAAAAAAACTGCAGAGCAACGTAAATGACGCAATGAATGTTGTTGAACTGCCAAAATGAAATAGATTTGTCTTTTTTACAAAAATATGTTGCGTAATTATAAAGCAGATCCGATCTTTCTTGCAAAGACGTCTTACATATATGATCCTTTCTAACCATGTAGCAACTAACTTCCTTACTAATAAACGTATTATATCAGGTGAATAGTTACACACCGTTTTCTCTCTTTCAGTCGTCAGTAATTTGACATTCGAGAGAAGAAGACAAAGCGTTGTGTAACTACACAGACACTATACAACGTTTATTAGTAAAGAGGTAAGTATTTATCTATGTGTTATTTACTCTGGCGAAAATAGATAATTGATTTACTGTGTAAAAATATTATAGCACACCCTTTTCGCATACTAATAAAAGATAAGGCATGTGAGAGAGCTGGCCTATTATTTACCAGAGTCCACATAAAACACCCATAAATATAATTAATTATAAAGAAAGAAAAAGTATCTAATAACAACAAACACTAAAGATTAATAACTCACTATAAAATTATTAACAAATTGGCTAGACAGGTTATAGAATCAACATGCAATGCCTACTGTTTACTCATAGGTAGGGTTGCGGGTTGCCAACCCTACTATATATATAATACAGTATCCTTCTATATTAGAGGCCTTTTAATATTTAACAACTATATTTTTATTTCTATACAAAATAGCGAGATGATCGGGCTAGGTACCTTCTATATTTTTACGCCATCTAAGTACTATATTTTTACAGGCAATGGTTTCGAAAATACTTTATTTGATATGACTTATTAATGTAGGGGACATTGTATTCGCTAACCTTGGATGCAATTGAAGCGTGATTAAATTTCCTCTCCGATCCATTCCTAACGGTGTGCCTTATGCAGTTTAGAGACCTACGATCAATCGATCATATTGTTTAGCCATCTACATATATTAGTTAAGTTCCGAAATTATAGAGAGAAAATTACAAATTAGAGAAGAGGCCGGTGTTCCATCATTCCATTATGTACCTACTCGTATATACATAACGGAACAGACAGAACAGCGGCGTCTTCCCTGTGAGAGGGAGTGGGCCATAATCCACCACGCGGGCCCACAACGAGTTGGTGGGTGTCATGTTATGTCTTCGAATTTTTGGTTCTAGGACATGCCGGTTTTCTCACGATGTTTTCCGACACCGTTTTGAGAGTATTGGTGAAGTAAGGTGCCTACCATGGCCTAGGAAACGTAAGTCGGGGCTGTTACTACTACTGAGCCACCACTCCTCTCTTCAGTACCCACAGTAAAAAATAAACATTCCCATTGTCAGAACTGCCTCCTCTCTGTACGAGTGTGTGAGTTGAAGTGAAAGAAAAGAAGGCTCCACTTCGTTTTTCTCCCCAATCGTGCGGAGCTTCAGAATTTTATAGTGTGTAGATGTCTTCAAATAAAACGTTTTCCCAAAATTTCACACTGAGCAAACGCCTAGTTTTTGAGAAAAAAAATCCTAAAGTTTCAGAAATTTTAACCAATTTACGTAAATTAATTGTCATTTTACCACAGATAATGTACGACTAGTTGTTCCATTTTACGTTCAGACAAAGTGACAGCGGACTCTTATGGTTTTTTATATAAATATTGTAAGTTTTTAACTTACGTTCACTTTTAAATAGTTGCTACCGCAATTAACTTAATTATAAAGTAAATAATATAGTAAATTAAATTAAAAAAATATAGTTTTATTTGTATTATTAAAAGATTGTCTGTAACGAAACGTAATCCAATGTCAGTGAAGCGAGCTCGGGACTTGGGGCACCCCGACACGGACAGGTTAGGTTAGAAGGGGATGGCGGGGTCTAGTGAGCGAGCGTAGCGAGCGAATAGACCCCGCCATCCCCTTCGTGGTTATTTTTTTTTAAACCACCCAGAAATAGGAGCCCCGCGTAGCGGGGCTCCGTCGACAACGCTTTACTAAAAATAACCTTGATTGTTACAAGGTAATATTCCAAGATTTGAGCATATTTTGGTTTGACCTTGACTTTTGATGTGTAAGACCTTGACTTTTGGGTGCTGACCTTGACTTTGACGATGTGTTTGACCTTAGTATTGCTTGGAAACTAATTTAGACCCGCCACGTGATCTTCCCCGCCCTTAATACTTTGGCGATTTTTTTGAAACTTTGGCAATTTTTTTCTCGGCACCTATGGTTTTGCTTATTTTGGGGATTTCAAAAATACAATAGAAATGGTTTACTCTATCCAAAAAAAAATACCTACTATAAATCAGAGCTGGGGAGAAAACCGAAGTGCTTCCGAAAAGAAATATGAATGCTTCCACAATCTCGGAAAAAAATATACAAATGGCATCTTAGATAAGTACCTACCGAAAATTATCTTTTATGTCATTTCCGCGAAGTTGATAAAATGCATATTGTACTTGTACATGATGTAATAAAGGTAATAAAGATATTGAAAGTTTATCAGTAGATAACTAGGTACATAATTTGATTGTTTTACATTTATTTATTTTGTAATACGGACACGCTGTCCTTTAGCAATTAATTAGCACGCATTCAGGAAGGGTGTGGTGTCAAGGTAACATTATTTTTTAAACAAACGAATAAGTAGGTACATTAAATTAAAGCCCGCATATTTATTACGTAATAGCTAGTTGAGTAAAAATTATATTTACATTTTTCGGTGTCAGACATTTCGACAATCATATTAAATAAATAAAAACTAAAACAAACATTAACAAACACACATCAAGTAAAAGTACTTAGAATCAAGCTATACTTACTATACTCCATAGGTTTAGGTAGTTAAATAAATGTATACAAAAAAAAAACACGTGACGAGATAGCTGTCAAGTAACAGACTAAACGTAGTACCTGTCACTTCAGTTGTCATGCTACGTCGCAGTTGTACTCTTCAATTTAGCAACATTATAATTCGTTGACATTTATGGTTTGGGCTTTTTGCAATAGACAGATTAAACTATTGTAAAAATCTAAAATAAATTTAATTTGGTTTTATCGTATTTTAAGAAAGTGTCAATTATAAAAAAAAACCCTTTTTACGATTTGTTTACCTTTATTTAACTACCTAAAACTAAAGAGTAGTAAACTAAGTAGTAGAGTAAGTATAAGTTTCTAAATTCGGCCCTGCATTTCCGGTAGTTCATGAACGCGGAAATAGAAAAGGACATAACCACGAATATCGAAGTTTTTGTTTTTTAATTGGAACAAAATAAAAATATCCTTTATTGGAAGTTAAATCGGAGTTCGAAACAGAGATAAACTGATAAGGTTAAAGAGCTAATTTATTAGTTGGTAGATGAATATTTTCAAAGATAAAATTTTGTAGTTAGGTAGGTACTCATTTATGGTACACAGATTTATGTTTAGGAAGTCATGTCGTGCCGCAAATAAGCCTTGCAGTTTAATGTCATCTATAGGGACCAAAACAAAATGTATGAAACCGAAGCAACGGAAATTATACAAAACAGTTGGTAATTTTAATGAAAATTATTTATAAATGAACTGTTAGACAAACTTGTACAGAGTTACTAGTCCGTGCGAACTGCATGCTTACATAAACAATTTATTTCTGGAAGCAGTGTTCATCTGTTCAGCTACAAAATTATCAAAGTTTAGAAATGGCTGTACCGTTTCTAAACTTTGTTACTTAATTTTATAAAAAAAGAGAGACAAAGTTAATACTAATTTAGTAAATGTTTAAGCACTTTGGCAGTTTCTTTTGTTTTATTAAATCTACCTTAACTGTGTTGAAAATAGAAGTAAAGTGTGGGGTAGTAGTATTCTCAAGCAATAAGATTATTTTCTTTTGTAATAAGTACTTAGGTATTCTAGTTTTTTTTTTAATGGAGCCATTTTCCGTTATATTAATTGAAATGTGGCTTTTACGACTGGCGCTGACTAATTATGTATGTAGATTTCCTTGCGTTAAACTTGAAGCTAAAAATAAAGTGTTCAAACATAATGTAAGGAGAAAAGCACGTTCTGTAAACATTGCTTTCTTGGAGCTGAAACTGATCGTGAAATTCTCAGAAGGTAAAGACACCAATAAGGAGCAATGCTGCAGTTCTGGTGCCAAAATTTAGGATTCTGTTTCACTATGGTGTTTTTTAGCATAATTTTCAATTTAGTACACATTCTAGAGAATTTTGAAGGGTATGTTAAATACAATAAGTAGGTATGTACCAGCCTATAGCTATCCCACTGCAAGGAAAAGGCTTCTTCTCATACAGAGAAGGCATGAGCATTAATCATCACGCTTGCGCTTGCGAAGGGTTGGCGATTTCATACTTATTTTAATTTGAGGTCCAGGGCCTCAAGTCTGATATTAGTACACAATAGTGTTAGAATGGTCTATCATTGATTTCATAATTGTTGATTTTGACAAGTTTGGTAATCTACTAAAGTATATTGGCGTCATTATGACTTTCCAATGGTCAGCCACTGACACACCATTGAAAGAAATGGCATCTATTGGTAATCTCGTACAAGTCGTACATAATGACAAATGAATGACTGACTTAGGCGGTCATCTGCTAAAATTTTGACAGTTCGTTTGATCAGTGACCTAAGATTAGAATGTCATTGTGCAGTCATTGTTTTTAATTCGCTACGAGTATCGTGTTTGTGGAATACAATGATCAACCAATGATCGGCCATTATGAATTTAGCAGATTTCGAACTTTTAGCAAAATGACAGTGGGATCGTGTTGGAATGACGAATTTATAAAAATAGCAGACTTGGGCCCCAGGTTTCACGATGTTTTCCGTCACCAATGTCAGTGATGTCTAAGATAAACTTAGAAAGTACATACGAATTGAAAAAGTTGCATTGGTACTTGACCGGATTTGAACGCACAACTTCGTGCATGAGAGCCATCATAAATTATTAAAATCATATAATCAGAGATTTTAAGCATGTTCTAAATATTAATTCAAAAATAAAATGTAAGTAATGTAAACAAAATAAAAAATAATTAAAGGTGTACGTGTTTTCTAAGTTTGTTGTACAGCACAAGCCAGCACGTCAACCTACCAGAAACCCAATCCACTTTGAACCTTATACTTTAATAATAAAGTTGAAAATCTGTTAAAGTAATTTGACAGATTGCAGTAGGTTGATGTGCTGGCGTCTGTACCTACCTAAAGGTGTGTTCACGAATTACAAAGAGACCGAAATTAGACCGCACCCTTTGCGCAAACATGGCGTCATCGTGACCTTCATGCTCTAGGTTCTGGGGAGCGTTCGCTTTAATTACTGGGATTAAAACCATGGAATATAATTATATAGTCTATAGTTTATGGCTGTTTAGGGAACGCATACATTTGTGTAAGTGCTAGCTAATAAATGGCTTTGTTCGATTAAACGGCGTCACTTATGATGAACGACAATCATAGTCATTTCAGCCTATCAGCTGCCTGTCTTTAATTAATGCTGCTAGCGCTCATACTGAGGATATAATTGGATGGTTATATGGAATGTTTCAATTACGGAGTGTAAGGCACCTGTCCCACCGCCGACGAGGAAACAACAAGCTATCAACGTTTTTCTCGCTCAAAAACGTACAAAGATTGTAATTAAAAGAGATACCGACACACTGTTCACACCACCGTGCACCGCAGCACTCGTTTGTTGCAAAGACGCTCGCTTAGCGGGCAGAACTCTCGCTGAGAGACTAAAGCTTACTAAAGTAATTATGGTACAGGTTAACAAGGTACAAGGTATGTTTGTCTAGAAGAGTATTTTATAATCCATAAACGAAACTGCATTGGCATAATAACACAAAAAAAATCTACTTAGGTGACTGTAGCATTTTTTCAAAATCTGTTAACAAAGTTAGCTAAACTCAAAGGACAGTCCGGTTGTCAAAGGAGTTCCTGCGAATGTTTTCCTGTAGCTATTTTCCAGCGGGCTCAGTTTTTACGATAAACGATAATCGTATTTAAAACTCGTTTGCAACTTTATAACGTCATCTTAATGACGAATGATGAGGTATAGACTCCACATAGTGAGTGAATGACTGAGCAAAATTGGCCCACCAACGTTTGTATACCTACTCATGCATGCTCGCCTCATATCCATTGAGGCTCAAGTGTCCAAAAAAATACTAGCACGCAAGATAGTGCGTAAGGCTCCGTGCATGAAAAAAACCCTCTTTTGTCAATTACTTATGTAATTGTGCGAAAGCTTGAAATAATTGAAACATTAAGTCTGTGTAAAAATAAAAATAGTTTTTGTGGTGCTAAACTATTCGTGTCAGTCACAGAAGCTGTTAATAGTTGCATCACTTTTGCGCTCTCGAAAATATGGTTTATATTTCGTCTTTGATTTAGTTTATGAAGATATAGGTAATCATAAAATAAAATTTTGATTTTATCTTAAGGATAGTTGAAGACTAATGTTTTATTTTTAATGTTCTTGTTATGGTTTGCTAAATAATAGGAAAAAATAAATGACTGAATAGGTTTTTTTTTAAATTGTTTTTTTCAACTTTATTTTGTCTACTAGGGTCAGTGCGCCGGTTTCGCGACCACCTCCGGTAACCGACCACTAGTCTGACTAGGTTGCTTTAATTAAAGATAATAACCTTTCTTTAAGACATAACAATAAATAGTAGGTATGTCTTAAATATTATTTGAATAGTTACATATTAAGAATTTACTAAATTTTATACGAAAAGCTTGACCCAAAATAAAGAAAAATTACGCTAAATTCTCGTGTTGATTAAGTGGTGTGTGAATGTGCTGCGCAAGAGCAAAAAATTAGCCAGGCGCGCGGCGTTCCAAGCTAAGTTTTGCTACTTATTTTAAGTTTTTTACTCAAATTAGAAACGTGGGTACTTCAATTATGTATTGATTTCAATTATTTAATTGCATTTAAGTAAATTTTTACCGGGATCCTGCCGTTTTGCCGAAAAGATTTTGCCAAAAATTCACTACCCAAACAAATTTTTGCAACCTTTTTTTATACCAATGCAATGTTTGGAATTATTTTAGTACGCACATTTTCATTTGGTCAAATTTTTACTTGGCAGAATATTATCAAGGATTATGTCATTTAGGCATTTGGTCTTTAATATAATTATTTATTACAGCAAACAATCTTTAGACAATAAACGTTTCGTCATACGATTTGGTATGACAAAAATATAAAGGTTAGGTTAGGTTAAAACTGTGACCTACGCACGAGCCGAGCGAGCGAAGCGAGCGGTGCCGCGGCAGCGGCCGGCGAGTGCCAAAAACGACTAGATTATATAGAAAGAAACTATGGAAAAAAACAGGCTACCCGAAACTGAACTACATAGTTACACGAAATTAATTATTTAAAAAAAAATCTACTAAATATTTGGCAATTTTTTTTGCGTAAAATGAGTATTTCGAACTGAAATATTTGACTACATAAAAATTGGTAAAAGTTCTAGTTGGTAAACAAGTTATTGTATAAACGTTCACATGCTAAACATTAGGTTTGCGTTACAATTATTTGTAAAGAGATTTTTTGCTAAGTAATAATTTGGCAAATGAAATTATGCGAAAAATTGTTTGGGAAGTGATAATTTGGCAATTTCTTTTCGATGAAACAAGGGAGACCCATTTTTACCATATATTAAACTAAAACGCAGTGGTCGGTTACTGAAATGCATATTTTAATAATACGTTAGAAAGCGACCAGGTGGTCGTATTCTGACTCACACAGTTTTATTTTGTTTTGCTTATTATGTTCTCAATGTTTTATTTATGGTTACACTATTTAGGGTTTTGGTGTTGTAAAAGCCTAAACATGCAATTCTTCAGTAAACGACCATGTTTTTTTGATAAAACTTATTTGATTTATCCACAAATATTGGTCCTAAAAGGTGGTCGCTAAGTGATACAGTTAGAAAAGTATGATACTAGTTTGCGACCACCAAGATTTAGCACGAAAAGAACGATGGCCGCAAACTAAAGTTTAGCTTAAGTATGTTCAGTATTCGAGCACATGTGATTATTTGATTTAGTTTATGTAGTATTTTTCAAGATGAAGCCTTCGGAAGCAAGTCCCTAAAAGGAAGAAAAAGACTTGGAGCATTGGTAAACAGTTTCAGGGATATCACATCCCCCTGTCTCGCTCCTCTGAGCATTTGGATGGGGCTCGTTTTCTCATCCTGGTTCTGAACAGTCATTGTGGCAGTGTCATACGAGCATCTCAACACTTCGATATGGCACCAGTCAATTCAACATCGTTGCAGAGAGGCCAGAACTGCCCATATTTCGATGGTGTCGAATGCTTTATCGTAGTCCACAAATGCCAAACACTGATTATACTTCTCGATCTTTGCAGTACTTTCTCAGTACAATTTGCCGAACAGTATGGATGTGGTCTACGGAACTAAAGCCTTTTCGAAATCCGGCTTGTTCTGGTGGCTGGGTCGTCAAGTCTCCTGGTGAGAGGGTTCGTGACGATTCTCGAGAACAGCTTATATTCGTGGCTCAGAAGTGAGATGGGTCTATAGTTCTTTAGCAAGGTTTTGTCACCTTTTTTGAAGAACAGAACCATCGCACCGCTGCGCCACGCCTCGGGCGTTATACCCTCATGGATGACGGAGTTAAAGAGACTCTCTAGCTCTCATGACTGGAACTCCGCCCGCTTGCCCGTTGCCCAGTGCGGATTCCCAATTAAGAAGCAGAAGCTTCTGAATACTGTCAATTTTTTTTGTCATTAACCATGTATCAAAGAATCCCTTCAAGAAGATCGTCCAGGACAAATTGGTGTGGAACAGGACAAAGTGACTTCTCTATGCCCTAAAACTTGATAAATTTTTAGCTCCAAAGGGATATCGAAATTTGTACCAGATTAAATCGCGCAACGAAAAAGATTTATTTTATTTGATTAATTTAATAAAAAAAGTTAAATCCGATGATTAAATACTATTTATGTTTATGATTATTAGATGTTTGATCTAAAGTGAAAAATAAATAATATTTTTTATCCATAAAAGTGGTTTTATTACTTTATTTTTATGTTTTTTAACAGTGGTCGTAATCTAGCGTACTAGTGGTCGCCAACCGAAATAAGTGGTCGTTAACTAGCATTTCGGCTATTTTTGCACTTTTTCCATAATTTTTCATAATTTATGAATGGAAGCATGATATTTTATATTTAATTTCACAACTAGACTATATTATTATTTAGAACCAATTTACATTGTCGGCAACTACTTTGCGTGTAAATGGCGTATATTTTGATTCGTCCAAAGTTAGGAACTCAACTAACTGGTCGCTAACCGGCGCAATCACTATTATGTATGGAAGTTGATAAAAGTGATTAAGCCACATGCAAGTAGACCATAATAATGATGTTGATGATATTTTTTGTTCCAAATCAAAAGTAAAAATAATCAAACGTCAGCCTCGCGTCATTTTTCGGAAAACTTGTTGCGAATATTAGTGATTTTCCATGAATAGGTACTTCATTTATTTGAAAAATCCCTTTCAGTCACATCCAAATCAAAGAACTCGACTTTTCCAATCAGACATAATTTTGTTTAAATTATTTTCCCTTTCTCATAAACAATGAACAACATTTATCAAAGTCAGTCCATTTCGTGCACGGCCCCGTAGGGTTCGATCTTATTTAGGTACAGTACATAAAAGCGTCTAATCACATTAATACTGTTACAAAAAAAAAAACATGTCCAAAACCACGAATTTCTTTTGTTTTAAATCTTCGGATTTAAAACAAAAGAAATTCGTGGTTTTGTGTGGTGCTGTGGTTTGGTGTTTCAAGCAAACAACATTTTTTATAACGACCAAACCGTTTAGTGTAGGTACCTACAATGTCTATCAAACATGGCCACCTGTTGCATTCAACAGATGCCAAGTTCATAGCGACCTTGCAAATGCTAGGCCTTTTAATCGTATTAGGCGTTTATAAGCTTTTGTTTAATCTCAACCTCACAGATGTATTGTGTCGTGCATTATAATCTGTGAACGTCATCTTTCTGAATCATTGGTCGAACAATGACGTAGGTATCTTGGATTCTCACTTACGCAGCTAGTATCAACTATCAGTCGTAAGATTTCTCGATTAACAATGCTCATTGGCACACAGTGACCCATGACTTCGATTACCTACTGATGCTTTTGTATGCACGAGTGCTATCATAAATGTACGTTTGACTGCATTCACTATCGCAGTCAAACGTACCTACATTTATAATTGCATTCACTATCGGGAGCTCGTGGCTAAGTAGTAACTGCCGCACGGGTCGATCCGTCAGGTTAAGCTACGCTTGCCGAGGTTGATCTGTGGATGGGTGACCATCTTTACATACCGAGACTCCTCCGTGCCTCGGAAAGCACGTTAAGCCGTTGGTCCCGGTTGTCATTCGTGGATCTTTGACAGTCGTTACGGGTCGTCAGAAGCCCGAAAGTCTGACAACCAGTCTTACCAAGGGGTATCAGCATTATTATTCAGCTGCATCCGGTTAGACTGGAAGCCGACCCCAATATAGTTGGGAAAAGGCTAGGCAGATTGATTGATTGACTGCATTCACTATCGGTCATTGTGTGGTAGCCAGTGAACAAAATGTTTTTTTTCGTTCACTGTTGGTAGCCATTATGAGTGCTGATCGGAGTATAATATTTTGCATAAAAGAGTTACCGACTGGGTACTTATTGCCCCCCCCCCCCCCCCACTTCAAATCGCTGTGCATTGCGGCGTGGATCGCGAAATCCCTTCATCGCTGGCATCGTTGGCGGTAACATTTCCAATGTGCTTTTATTAGTAGATAAGTGATATTTTTTAGGGACATACAAACGAGATTTTCATCATTGTAGTTGCTTTTAACTCTTAAAATGTCGATTGCACCCCATGTGTGCAAATAACAATAAAATTCTATTGTGTCGCTAATTGCGCGCGCGACGGGTTAATCACTTATTATTATTAATCATAAAAACCTGGTGTAAATTCGTATCACAGAAAAACTGTATTTACAATAATTAAACAACCTAACAAAAGCTAGTCATCAGTCACAGATAATCAAAGTATTTACAATATTCATGTTTTACAAAAAAAATAACCTTTACCTACGTTACTTAAAATGTTGTAATTATAAAAAAACGCGTAAAAATGTAAACAGTCTTAATACAAGAAAATCATAGATCATCAAAAAATATCTACATTAATCAAGTTATAACAATAGGTAATCACTTTATAACAATGAACCTATATTCTTATAATCTTGTACCAAAACGTTAATATAGATGCAAATCGTAAAATATTTTTTATGTCTTATCGTTTCGAGAAAATGTCCCACTGTCACATCTCCTTGCACCAACTCGAATTGAATTGAATTTCTTTTATATTGATCTCTAAATATTTGTTTCAATGAACTCCTTAATTTTGACGTAACACGTGATATATGGCTTAATCCGTCGGATGTGTGCAATGGTGTGGTTTTATTGATAATATTTGGTGGTTTTCTATCTTGTTTGTATGTCCCTAATAATATCACTTATCTACTAATAAAACCACATTGGAAATGTGACCGCCAACCCGTCATCGCGGCCGGCCGCGATGGCAGGGGGTTTGGCGACCCACGCCGTACATTTGAAGTGGGGGCAATAAGTTCCCAGTTGCCACCGGGTGGCAATCCATGTGAGGGCGACTGGGAATATACGCTCTTCCCCCGACCCTTGCTCACAGAAGCGCCAGCCCGCGTTATGCTGAGAAATGTAGATTTAAATTCCCCGATTAATAATAATGAATTATCTTTGATCCAGCCTGTCCCAACTTGCTGTCCTTCCCCCAGCGACGCCCTAAGCCGAGGTCCGTACCCCACAGGGGGTGCCCTTAGCGAGCGCTCGCCTAGTTTTAATTTAGAATAGTTTTGCCCCTGGCTGGAGACTTTGAGTTTAGTAGCTTAAGGCAGCCGCAGGATTGTCCGGTTAAGTAGTCATCACCTCAGAGGTGAGCTACGAGATGCCCTAGTCAAAAAAAATACGCTCTTCTTTGCTAATTTTGTGGTCCATTATAGATGCTCCGTACTTGCGAAAGAACTGGACTTAATTTCAGGTCTGTCTCAGAAAGTATTGGCTTTTTGTTCTTTTTCAGTCTTTCATTTCCAACACGATAGATGAAGCTGGATTTCACACAGGATGGTGATGCTGTATTATCCTCTAGGAATAGTCTTTTATGGACTGTTTCAATAGTCATATAGTAAGAGAAGGGCCAAGAATACTCCGAAGTTTTAAATGTGCTTAAACTAGATGTGGGCAGGCCTCGTTAGGTCGACAACCTGCTGGTTGTGGAAAGCACGTTGCAAGACCGGTCGTTGTGACCACTATTTACATAGGTAGTTCACCAGAATAGATACATGTAGCTGTATTTGAAGACACAGGCAAGTCTGCAATTAGATGCTAAGAGGAAAAGGTTTTCAGTAGGTATGTAGAACTACGTGGGCAGGCCCCGTAAGGTCCTAAGGTTGGCACGTTACAAGAACGGTCGTTGTGGCAACTGCTGATGCTTTGGGAAGGCTTTTGTCTAGCAGTGGACGTTTTTCGGGTGAGATGATGATGATCAAGTAGGTAAATATACTTACTACTATAACTTTGGTACTTTAAAATTGCACGCCCTCTACTGTTTGTTGCAAACACATTCCAAATGTTTGTAAGGAAATTTTAGTGGAGGAGCGTGAAGTTTTGGGTTATACGATCTCTACCCACAAAATTATGAAATTAATTCTTGGCATGTAATGTAAATATTGACAATGTACAGTCACGAGCAATAATATGTAAACACTTGGCAAAATGCAAAAGCGATTTTCTCGGGGAATTACGATTGCAACTTCGAAATACGACCTATTCCATAATAGTATGGGCTCCAATATACTATGTTCGTATTAACACAAAATTACAATCAACACAGGAGGAGAAAATCACTTTTAAAAGTTACTAAGTGTAGGTATATTGGTGTGTGTATATTGGTGCTCGTGACTGTACACAGAAATAGCAATTACATCGACCATTATGAACAATAATATTCATGATCTGTCAATAGGCAGGATTTTTATAGTAGTTTTCCTGTCCGGATAGGTCATCCATCATAGCTCTAGGACTAATTACTAAAAGAGCTATTAAAAAATAGGTTACATTTTTTGTAAAATATCTCCTAGTAAAAAGTAGCTATCAGACTTGAGTAAAAAAAACCTTCGAACAATACGAGCACAGTTCTTGTTTTATATTTCCAGTTCCTATTGGTCGGCTACAGTTTTGGCGGTTTCCATCTTATCCAGTTTTATCCGAACTTTTCTTTTGCTTAGCGAGACATCGTTGCAGTATACTTTTCTAATCAACACTATCACTTATTTATTTTCATTAATTCAGTTATCATGTTTACGAATATAAGCATAATATGTAGGTACCTTCTTGACTATGGAAGGATCGTAGCAGGTGGCGTTCTGTAGTTTCTGCCTACCGCCATGGGAAGAAGGCGTGAGTTTAAAGTATGTATGTATGCACCTTCATAATGCTAAGTTTCTACAGGAGCACTTTTTTAAATCAGTGTTTTCTTCTCGGAAAACTATAATACGGTAGAGCTACAGACACCGCAATTACAGATTTAGAATAAACTTCTCTACTTACCTACTTGTTGAAAGGAAATCTACCGAGTTCATTTGTTTATTCAAATGTGCAGATGAAGCCGTATGCATTTATGTATCTGCATACATACCAACATTAGGTAACTATTTATAAATTTTATTCACGTGTAAAAACAAGCTCTCTGTTGTCTTGTATTAGTTATCTGCAGCAGTAACTGAGCTGAAGTTATTTTTGACTGCGTTTATTTTAATTTAAGTACCTACATACTTCCGGCTGAAGAATGGGACTTTGGCTTACCATCACTGTGAGTTCGGTCTAGTATTATGTAAAAATCTTTTGAATTTTCAGTAAATTACGAAATTGATCGGCAATTGTGTAACACTATCAGTCACAGTTAGAAGGATTTTGAAGAAAATTGTCTATCTATTGCTTGTTATGTTTGAAAATTAGGTCCGCTCAACAACGCAATGAATGTTGTTAACTGTCAAAATGAGGCATTGCTATTGTGACTTTGTGAGTTACGCAATTAACCTGCAGTTTTGCTCCTGCAATCCTGCAGCCTTGGGTAGAAGAGGTAATTGGATAAGATGATTACCATAATCTATCCTAATTAAGTATTTCTAGCTAAAGGAGAAGCATACCTACAATAGCGGGAAGTATGTTTATTTTGTGAAATATTATAGGTACATTCTGTTACTGTTTCTGGTTTGCCAGCTATCTAATTACGCAACACATTTTCGTAAACGATTACGAGAAATTTGTTTTATTTTGACAGTTCAACAACATTCATTGCGTTATTTACGTTGTTGAGTAGATCTTTTTTCGAACTTTCGAAGCAATGGATTAGCAATCTGTTTCATAACTATTCAAATTCCGATTGATCCTTTTTTGCGTAATTAGAGTACAGGTTAGGTTAATGTATGTGTATCAGTGGGACCCAACACATACCTTCTTACCCGTTGTATTTGGCAAAGTTTTCCCGGAGGGGGAAAACTGATTAGATAGGTACTGTAGATGATAATTATCATCTACAGTACAGTAGTGATAGATCATGCAACCATTATTTGGGTAGATGTATTTATAAAAATTAATTACTCAGCTGATTTCCGACTCCAATACCTATATGCAAAAATGCCACTCAAGGCGTCTACAAATGTTTACTAGGTAGCGCTGTTTATTATAAACTGTTACAAAATATCAAATTTAGTGCATTACGCGATAAGAGCCTATTGTGCCAGATAAGTCAGCTCAACAAGATAAAAATTACAGGTTGGTCAAACTTGCAATGGTGCTAAACCAGTGAACGAAAATAAACTTTCGTTCACTGTGCTAAACAGGTTTTCCTTTGTAGTGGATCAAAAATGGACTATAAATTTTATAAGGTCTGTATACATTTTTATTTAACAGATGAACTAAAGGTAGTTGAGTCATCTTCAGTTTGCCAATTTAATACGCTAATTCCTAGAATTTTACGTAAAAAATATTTTTTTAAACTTCGTTTATAAGTTAGCGGATCTAGGAATACAACTGTTTGTTGTCGTCACATGGATAGGTAGGTACCTACCTAGCAAGATGTTCACTTGTTTATTTCAGGGGCACATAAGTGAAACTAAAACAGATGGTGTTCAACAAATATCTGAGAGAACGCTACGCTTTCCTTTAAACTATTTCTCTTAAAACATCTCAAAGTTGTTGCTCGAAAAGTATTTTTTAACATTATTATAAAATAGGTAGCGAAATGATAAGTAAGTGTACAAAAAATGGCAAAATAAACTTACCACCTCTCTCTCCGGCCACTAGAACGATTTCCTTGAATGAATCAGATTGTAGAATGAGTGATCTGTGAACTTCAAGGTTCATTCATGAGTGCAATAATTGTGTCGTTCAGAAATTTAGAAACATTTATTTCACTTTCAACGGCAGTATAGTAATTTGATGTCAATTTTTACATGACCGCAATATTACCAAAGAGTACCAAATGTATGTAATAAAGTATTTTACTGTATGCCGAAACAACATTATTTCGTTGCTTCTAGCGCTTAGGTAGTTTCTGAACGATTCAAATTTGGAGCTGTCAACGTGTGTCAAACTTAGTGGTCGCACCGCGCACGTGTTTTTATTATTGTTAAGAAATAGTTAAAAATCAAAATGAAAGTGTTATCAGAGGAAAGGACGCGAATTTTATTCGAAAAACTGACTAAATAGTAAGTACTTTTGTTAACATTAAGCTACCTTATTCATAAAATACAATATTCTTTAGTACGCTAGAATCAACGTGTGCCGAACACAGTTTTAGTTAGATAAACATTATTATAACCTCTTACTGAACCAATAATACCTTAAATCCTTATTATATAAACAATAAACTATACATTCCCTCAGCATAATCCTTCATTAAACCACCATGCAAACACCAACCTCCAAATAAACCCAAACTTAAATTTTTCAGTATCGGAGTCAATGTTAAACTTCTAATCGACAGACCTGACGGTACATACTGCTTCAGAGAGAAGAAAGACCGAGTATACTACATATCTGAGCGTCTCCTACACTTAGCACAAACTGTGAAACCAGATAACTTAATTGCAGCTGGAACATGCTTTGGAAAGTTCACAAAGACGAATAAATTTAGGCTACATATTACAGCGTTGACTTATATTGCTCCGTATGCACCGTACAAGATATGGGTGAAGCCCTCGGCGGAACAACAGTTTTTATATGGACATCATATTATTAAGAGTGGTAAGAAAGGCTTTATATTATTATTTAATATTTTTAATGTTATTATTACCTATATACCTATTAATATTTTTAATAAATGGTTCTTTGTCAGTCATTACGGGTCGTCAGAAGCCTGAAAGTCTGACAACCAGTCTAACCAAGGGGTATTGTGATACCCAGTTACCAGGCGTGCGAGTCGGAGTATGAAGTCGCCTATGATCGATATAGTGCATTCCTACAAAGGAGATTTTAAAAAACATTAGGTTCCACCTGTGAAATCAGTGTTTTGTATGGAGAATTTTAAAGAAGTTGCATTTTTCATACTAATATTTTCTTAATTTATTTAACAACCATGAACACTAATGTTTTAAATCTTTTATGCACTAATGTTTAAAAACTAAAACAACATGCCACTTAGATTAAGAGCCAAAAAAATGTTTTGGCTAAGTTTTAAAACAAATTATGTTAATCTCACACTTTTATCCTCTTGCATATTAACACACGAACATAACACGGCTATTTCGAACCACCGCTTGTAGTTTTGGTAGCATAAATCTTATCAGCAATGTCAGCAAGATAGGTTTAAAACCTACACATAAGTTGATTCTTAGTAGTTTACTTTGGTATTGAGAGTGCCGCTGCGTGGCAAGTATGTTAGTATAGCCTCGAGCTAGACTTGTGCCCCTTTTATATTGAAGTGAGAATGTTAAGTTTATGTTATTGGTCTCGCTTAAATTTAAGTACAAGTTGTTGTATTTAATTCAAATTCAAAAGTCATTTATTCAAACTAGGCTGAGAATCAGCACTTTTCGAACGTCAAAATTACATAAGACAGTCCCCTAAAACGCCCACCCTTCAACACTTCCTAGTGCTTTAGCTGGGAAGAAGTGGCGCAACAAACTCCCCAGCAGCATAGCTGCCTGTTCAGTTAGAAAAACAAATTAAATTATTTTCTATATGTCTCCTAGCACACGCCAATATACATGCAATTTTTTGATGCTACCTGTAATTTTTTGATTATTTTTGGTCTAATTGACGAGAATATCCGTAAGACCATACGTTAAAACAGCCCACAGACGATAATAGCCATAATTAAGCCGTAAAAATAGCGATTTTATGGCAGTGGATATAATATCATCAGCCTGTCGGTGTCGACCTCAATAGAACCGTGAATGGGTGATGTCACAAGTCTATTAGGGTTGTGGGCTTGCCCATCGTGCCCACAACGGTGGATCCGCGCTTGCCAGTTACTGGGTTGTGGAGGTCATATAGGCTGTCACTCAGTCACAATACATAATTGGGAAAAGCCTAGGCAGATTGATAATATTTTTAATATTATTATTATTTAATTATTAATATTTTTCACAATCTCATGACTAGTTGTGAAGTTCACTGTGCAGTGTGAGATTTAGGCTAAAGATGATCTAATGCAAAACACCTCTTAGAACTGTACCTAGACCTAGACCTAGACAGGAACAGCTAGTGTACACTAGCTGTTCCTGTCTTTTTATTTAATCCTTAGTTTACTATTCTACATAATTCCACCTTTTCATTTCCAGGTCTAGGCCGCATAACAGAAAACACACCAAAACACCATGGAGTCGTAGTTCATACAATGTCCGATATCCCCATAGGATTTGGAGTAGCCTCACGAACCACCGCAGAATGTAGAAATGCTGACCCGCTTGCTACTATTGTATTCCACCAGGCTGATGTCGGAGAATACATACGTTCAGAGGATACTTTGATATAGTGTTTAATAAATAGGCTTTATGATAATTTATGTTTTATTTATTATTAAAAGCAATAGCATTTTAGGCGCGTTATGGTGCCCTTTAAATGAAACTCGATCCAGTTGTAATAGATGTGTATTTGCATCACACAACACAGTATACAAGCGACAGCAAAAGATTATATATGTATACGAGAACAAAGGATAATAACTTTGGTGATTACGCGTTACACAGTCTCCTTATAATATTCAGATAACTATTATTTATATTCAAACGGCCTCACATATCTCTAAGTAGTCTGTGTGTTAGACCATGAGAAACAGGAGAATGAGCCCCGCCCCTGTTATCTGCACTAATAACATTTTAAAGAGGAAAGATTTGTATTTATGTTTGTAATTAATAAATTCAAAAACTACAGGACTAATTTTAAAAAATCTTAATAGAATATCACGGTAACATAGTCTATAATTTTATATAGTTATGTGGACGAAGTCGCTGGCGGAACCTAGTTAGTAATAAATTAAACTGTTACCTATGAGAGTAGGTTAATGGAATTATGATTATAAAATCTCTACTTGTTTAGCTAGCCCATATTTATTATTAAATCATTCAAGTTTCATCATTTTATAAATATCTCAGACTGGCTGGAGTGGGGACATTCATGGTATAATTATTTCTTATTCTAATTTATTTTGGTAATAGAGATCAAGAAATGTATGTGTAATACACCTCTGCCTCCCCTTTTGGCCAATAAAGGCGTGATGTTATGAAATCAAGAACTAAGGCTGTGAGCGGCATCTAGTTACGATAATCTAAAAACAAATCCACACATTCGCAAGGGATAGCCCGGGTAGCATATATTCTTTAACGGTAGTTTTTGACAAAGATGCCAGATGGCGTTGTTTTCAATATTTATTTCTTAAAACCAATCAACAGCTTTCAGGCTCTTTTATTTGATTGATGTGCCTATTTACGACAAGAGGGCTTTGATTAATGGTAAACAATCACGGCTAGTTTCATTAGAAGGGATCTAAGGAATCATGAGCCGGACTTACTATGAAGAAATAAAATGAATGGTTCTTTTTATGGATCATGAATTCGTGGAAAGCATTCTTATACGTTCCTATTTATTTATTCTGAAGTCAAGGTGTGTTTAACACTATTTAAACACTAATGTAGCACAGTTTACTTTTAGATAGGTAACAAAAAACCTCTACTTCTACACTAGTTGGCAAGTTCTGGCAGAGGTTTGTCACCCTTTGACGGAATCTGACTACCAGACTGGATCTAAAAACATAGTAGATTATTCCACAGAGAGCAATCAATCTGCCTAGCCTTTTCCAAACTATATTAGGGTCGGCTTCCAGTCTAACAGGATGCAGCTGAATACCAGTAATTATTTTTCATGGAGCGACTGCCTATCTGACCTCTACAATTCAGTAACTGGGTAATACGATAGGTAGGTACCCCTTGGTAAGACTGGTTGTCAGTCTTTCGGGCTTCTGGATCTTTGACAGTCTTTACGACTATCAAAGATCCACGAATGACAACCGGGACCAACGGCTTAACGTGCTTTCCGAGGCACGGAGGAGTCTCGCACGTTTGATCGTCACCCATCCACAGACCAACCCCGGCAAGCGTAGCTTAAGGCGCTACCCCGAGCTAAGTGGCGCCCTCATTGAATAAATTATTAATAGTATTTTTACGTTGTTAAAACAGGACTCAAGGTGTTTCGTATCCAAAGTACCTAGATAGCAAAAGTGTCAAAAACGGCCACTTTTGACACTTTTGCTATCTACTTTGGATACGAAACACCTTGAGTCCTGTTTTGACAACGTAAAAATACTTTATCCTCTTTGTAACAAACTCCTAGATTCCATTTTTTTTTTTTTCTATGCTATGCTACGATTTTTTATTCAATGAGGGCGCCACTTAGCTCGGGGTAGCGCCTTATCCTGATGGATCGACCCGTGCGGCAGTTATTACTTAGCCACGAGCTCCTCTTTTATCCCACAGAGAGCTAAGCTTCATTATAATCGAACTGCAATGGACAATCTGGTTCTTTCCTCAAAAGACCATTTCATACACTTAGGTATCTACATGGTCCTCACATGGCCTGACCAAGATTCTGTCTGGACTTTAAAGAGACTGTGATCTCTGAGTTTGTTTCGGCCTTTCTTCTCGGACTAGTCAGATAGGAAACGCCGAACTCATCTAGCTATATTACCTATTTTGTTTTTAATATGTCGTGTAAAAGTGATAGCAATATCTTATTTACTGAATAAACAATTTCATTTAATTTCAATCGCATCACAGACCAAGAGCCAAGTACCTAGATTACCTAGCTTGTGCTAAACTGAGCAGCAACACATTCATTGTTGCACTTGCACTCACCTAGGGTTACCATTAGTTCGGATTTGTTAAGACATACCTATCCGGTTTCTGGGCCTAAGCACCTACTCGTACCGTCCATGCTTTGTCAGCCGGACTTTTCGCAAATATCCATCTTTTTGCAAGGTTTATCACACGAAAGGGATGTGTTGTCGTATAATCTTCTGGCATACCTATTTCCATCTAATATTCGAGTTTGTATGCCCCTGGAGTAATCTTTGGAACTACTGATCCGATTACGATTCTACTACTAATGGGAAGCTTCAAGCTCAGTATTGCCTATATTTACACACAGCTTCTGACCGACACTTCGTCCGCGTGAAATTTCTTGTTTTAAAAAAATACTGCTTGTATCAGAAACGTGTGGCCATATTTTAAGGTTGTGGAACAGACCATCAAACTGAACAATTTTCTCCATGGAACTAACATCGTAATCGCGAAAAAATAATCAACTGCCCCATACATTTGGGTCGAGTAGGTTGAAGTTTTGTATAAGGAAAGGTATGGGAATATAGAAAGTTACGAAACCTAGACAATAAAAATAAACTTAAAACGTATAAGTACTATAAAAGATAAAACACATAATCAAACAGACACAAAAAGCACAAAACAATAATTTTATAAATATCTACTGCCGTACTTAAACAAAAACAAAGCTACATGGAGCATCAAAAGTAATAAAAGCCACATCTTCTATCGTTGCACCAATACTCAGTCACTTTATCAATGATCTCTGAATTTAAACCTTTAGGTACAGACGCCACAGTCACGTCTACCTACTCGAAACTGTCAAATTTTCCCAATCAACTTTGAACCTTAAGATGAAATTTGACAGTTTGTAGTAAGTCAGTCTTACATATAATTATGGTTATTATGGTAATATATTATGGTTGATGTGTTTGTACATAAAAAAGGCAATATGCAAGATCCTAGCAGGTACCTTTTATACCTGTAACACCTTTTTAACATCTAATAAGCAAATACATTATTTTACTATTTGATTTGACTGTTGATATTTTTTTCGTGGATAACATGATTTTGTCGAGAGAACGTAGGTCAGTCTCTGTCGTATACCTACCTACTCATGTGCCGAAAGTCCGTCAGGCCGTCTTTCCAGGCAGCAGCCTGTGGGATTTGCTCACTGTGCCGGGGAGCGCTCAAGCATACGATAGAGCATTGAGCATACAGGCCGGTCGCTCACAGCCGCTAACTTATGCTTACTGGGTAGCGGTAGTAACTACTGGTACAATTATGTGGTGTGAACTGAGGCAGTGAATTTGTTAGTGTGTGTTATAGGACGCTCGTGGTTTGGTGAAGACAATTAATATGGCTTTGACACAGTTGGGTGTTGTAGTTAGTTGGTTAGTTTTGAATTCGAGAAATCTGTCAGGGGATGAAAGTAACGATGAATATCAGAAAAATGCTACCTGCTGTTTCATACTAAAAATGCAATAGATAGGTACATAGCTTCTTAACATACCATAGCATCAACATGTCTTCGAATTTTTGGTTCTAGGACTTGCCGGTTTCGTCACGATCTTTCCCTTCACCGTTTTGAGAGCCTAAGGTGTTGAAATTATTTACACTAAGTAATGAGCTTTCCTGGGTTCGAACCCACGAGCTACAACTCGTAAGTCCGGACCGTTACCACTGGACCAATAGCTTCTTACTTACCTAGTGCAAAACAAAAAGATGTACTTTTTCCGTTTCAGTAAGAAAGATAAAAATATTTACTGTCACAGAAATACCTACGTGCATATCAGGTAAAAAAGCAGTGATAGCCTAGTGGTGTGACCGTCGGTCTGCCAAGTCATAGGTCTGGAGTTCGATACTTCGAACTCAAGGCACGCACCTCTGACTTTTCGGATTCATATGCTTATTGTATAAATATCACTAGCTTCAAAAACGGCGAAGGAAAACATGGCGAGGAAACCGGCATGCCTGACAGATATTTCTCAACGACATTGTGAAGCCAAGTCAGAGGCCCATGGGCGGCTTTAAAACTCTGACACAGGTTAGTCACTAACCACTCGAAAAGAAGAAGAAGGTAAATATAAGTAGGTACCTACTCCAAGCGTAGCAAGTTTATCAGCAAGATCCCAGTGCTCCCTGACTCCTGATAAGCTCGGGGTTCATTCGTCTAATCTTAAATCCCGTCACCCCTCACTCGTAAACCTTTTTTATTTAAATCTAAGTATTATGCATTGGTATTAGGTACCCACCCAATAAAAGAGGAAAATATTTGAAGCTCTGTTAGCCTTTCTACCTATTTTTACAGTAAGTAATCACATAGCTGTCTGATCTCACATCTCACCTTGGTAATAAGCAACACTAAAGGGGCGGGGCCTCGTCAAGGTCGTTTCTGACAGCAAAAATTGAAATTCGTTTTTTTAAATTTAACATAGGTATTTATTTAATCAAAATAATTACCATTATTATCTATACATTGCTGCTATCTAATAGGAAGGTCATTTATGCCTTTGCGATAGAACTCTCGTGATCTAGATTCGACAAACTGTGTGAAAGCATTTTGTATTGCCTCCTGAGAAGAAAACTTTTTATCACGTAGAAAATTGTCCAAATCACGAAAAAAGTGGTAGTCCGTTGGAGCAAGGTCTGGCGAATACGGAGGGTGACGAATGGTTTCTAATTTCAGTTCCTGTAGAATTAAAACGGTTTCTCGTGCTGTATGAGGTCTATCGTTTTCATGGAGCACTAATGGTGAAGATCGATTAATGAGTCGGGGCTGTTTCACTGCTAGTTTTGCTATCATTGTTCGGAGTTCGGCACAGTAGACATCTGCCGTTATTGCTTGACCAGATCGGAGAAAGCGGTGTGGTGTGAATAACACCATGCTGAGACCACCAAATAGTTACCATTACCTTTTTATTGGTAAGCTTTGCTTTAGGACACTGTCGCAGCGTTTGACCTGGGGTCAGCTATTGCATTTTTCGCTTACGCTTATCGTAAAGAATCCACTTTTCATCACATATCACAATTCGATCCAATATTCCTTCATTTCTGTATCGATTCAACAAGGCAACACAAGTTTCAACTCAGCGTTCGCGTTCGTGTTTCTTTCTGCAGATCAGTCAAATCATGAGGCACCCATTACTCATATTTTTTATTTTTATTGATTCTTGCAAATGAGTCAATATTGTTGGTACGGTAACGTTAAACCATGCCGCTAATTCCTGGGTATTTTGGCTCGGATTGGCTTCCACCATGTCTTTCAATTCATTGTTATTCACCTGTGTCTTCCACGTGGTTCGTTCTTCAAATCAAAGTTTCCATCATGAAAGCGTTTAAACCAAAATCGCACGGTGCGTTCATTAGCAGTCCCCTCTCCAAACGCCACATTGATATTGCAAGCTGTTTCTGCCGCGTTAGTTCCGCGTTGGAACCCGTATTCAAAAATAACTCGAATTTACGAAGTATCCATCTTTCTTGTCTAAGCTGAATAAAAAAAACAACTGAAAGTCGATAATCGAATGTTGCACTGTTTTTTAAAGAAGAACTTCATAGGTACCATGTGAAAAAAGTTTCACTCAAAAATCTCAAACCATGAAGGTTCTATGTCAATTCGAAGTACATAGTACAATAAAACGGCAATTTCATACTTTAACCTCTATTATTACCAAAGTAATAAAAAAAGGTAAATATTTGAAAGCTACTTGCGACGTTGCCAACTTTAAGGATAAACACTCTTAAATATCTCCATAACCAGAAGGTATGTATTACCTATTCAGTACAGAAAAATTATAATATTAAAGGGAAGAACAGTTGACTCTTGGCTATACAAGGTGGAAGGGACATCGACGCGAAAACTGATACCATGGATTCAGTACATGATTCTGAACCTAGTTGAAATTTTTCGTCTGTTATAAAAAAAAAAAAATCTGCTGTTCCATACATTAATGACCGCGTAGGTATTGACTATTGAACTTTTCTATGAAACCGCCTTTTTTTGCACTCGAGGTGACCAAAATACAACCGATTTTCAACGCCGAAGCAACCAGTCGCATTAGCACCTCAGATCAAATAATATAATACAGTGAAGCATGCCAAAACTATACCTCCGCTCTGTGCTTATACGCTCACACGCACACATTTAAAACCATTTACAATCAAACTACACCTCACTAATGCACACATGTTTACGAAACCGGCTTCACGTCTCTATTGACAGCGCTGTGTCTTGGTTTTTCATTGGCCGTGAGGTTAGCACATTACATTTTCTATGGCGGTTCTCCCAGGACGCACCTTGTCGAAAACTTTTTCACAAAAAATAAAACCGACTTCCAAAAAAAACACTACAAAGTGAAAAATAACTTTGGTGTCTTTGGGGTTTTATTTTCGTTTTTTTGCCACCGACTTCCGAAATCAAAGTTATTTTTCACTTTGTAGTGTTTTTTTTTGGAAGTCGGTTTTATTTTTTGTGAAAAAGTTTTTATTTTTCACTTTTTAGTTGTGGTACCTACACAAAACCCCCACAAAAATTTGAATACCCATTACCTGCTATGTAAATTACAGTGACAGGAACTATTACAATATCATCCACATATACTAGGTGGGAAAAATACGTATTATTGAAGCTAACTCAAAAACCCCTCATCAGATCTTGACCAAATTTATGTGGGACCACTTCTGAAGTATGCCCTACCAAACAAACAAATAATCATCAAAATCAATTCATAATTGGCGGAGTAATCGCGTAACAAACATACAAAAAAAAAATACAACCGAATTGAGAACCTCCTCCTTTTTGAAGTCGGTTGAAAACTAGTTGTCAACGGCGATGCAACCAGTCACGCGCGAATGGCTGTGCAGGTCGCTCGGTCGTTGCCAACGCAATTTTTCCTAGAAAATGGCGCGTTATCGTGTGTCATGTCGACGGAGCATGATGAAATGACTAAAATTGATAGAATTTGAGTTGCGCCAAGTGAGAGTACCAGTTTGCATCGCAGTTGGCAACGCGCGTTGCCAACCAGTTTAGGTTGAGTTGCCCGCACCCCGTGTAAGAATGGCCTTAATAGCAAATTGTCGCGAGCTGCTATTTTACTAACCCCTAAATCCCTTTAAGTTATTCAACCGCCTTACCAATTTAATACCTTTTAATATCTAAAATCTTATTTAAAGCCTTTTGAAAGGTCCTTTTTAGTAAATAGGTGGTGTATTAAATAGGCCTGTAATTGTGTGGCGTGGATGGACGGTAAAAGGTTCCTCTTTTTGTTTCAAGGGTCCCTTGTCCCTTGTAACGATATTATGGCGTGAGATAGGATATCGAGTAGTAGAGTAGATGCCTATTCGGCTGTCCTATATTTAAACCGAGTAAGGGACAAATAAAAACAATCTTTACTTTCAGAGTAAGTCACGCCAAATTGTACCTGTTTTAAAATCTTAGCAAAAACGGGGATTTTAATACCATCGTTTGAACGAGAACGGGATCACGATGCCGAATTAGCGACAATAAATTTGCTATGGCCGCGTAATCTCTTTTCTCATTGACGTCCCGTTCACGGTGCGGTGGACAAACAGTTTCTCGAACGATAATTATCACAAATTAATGTGACAAATTGTCCTGCACGCGAAACTTGTTGGGATTGGTTCAGTAATTTATCAACAGTCACAGCAGTATATATTGACAATTTGTTACATAAATTTTGCTACAATATTGGATCGTGAAACTGGCTCTGAACTACTTAGTAAGTGTTACCATATATAAAGTCAAATAATTTATTTCAATTAGGCACAGTAAAGGCACTTTCGAACGTCAAAAATTACATTAAAAAAAAACTATTCGCCTCTTCCAAAGGTAGTTTTCGTACGGAGAAGAATGGGCAAGAAACTCCATCGTTACTCTTTTAAAATGTTTTCAAAATATCTTGTATACATGAATTACCTATATGTGAAAACGATGCACCTAGAATAATAAGATTACCTACTATACCTCGATAGGTAAAAAGAATTAAAAATAAAGGAATGACAGATAATTAAGTGATAGATGCATGGTGCTGACATATTTACAAACATTGTAAAATTATAAGATATTCTTAACATTTTATCAACTAATACTAATAAGTCAGTGTGTGAGTTCAAGTAATCACAGAATGTAAAATCAATGTTATAAAAAATAATATTATACAATTAAATTAGCAAGCAGTTAGATTTGTCTAGATTCTAATTTGTCCTATGGAGCAGGACCAGCATGTTTCCAAGCACTTTTATCTTGGATATAATCCTCTTATTTGTATTATGCTTGTTTACAAAGTGTACTTTTTATACGAGTACTTATGAGTTTTAAACTTCTTTCATTTAATTCTAATACATCACAAGGTATTATGTTTTAATGGTTCAATTAACAAGAAAATCAACATTCAAAATATCTAGTGAGCTGTTTTTGCGTTTTCCTAGAAAATTTTGTTCGAAGCACTTTCTGGGTTTTAATACGGGGCAGCCAAATTGTTGAGTAGATTTTACGTGACATTTTCGCACTGTGAATTTGAAGAACTTTCTCTATTTCCGATGTAGTAGAATAGTTTAATGAAACTAGTTTGTCCTGCCTTTGGCGTCGTCCGCTTGGAGGTCGGAAATCCTTTAATATCTAGACAATTATAGGCAGGCATTTTTGAAATAATGGGAATTTAAACAAACTGCCCACCGATGGTATGTAATCAAATCTCAAATCGTTTGTTGCAATCCATAATGAACAATTTATTACAGGTGTTAAATAAAAGAAATAGCAATACGAAAAATTATGGACTCTGTCGAGCACAGCTAATTTTTAAATAAGTAGAGAGAGGAAAAGCACTTTATAAATTTTCCTTGTTATTAAGTAAGAATTATTTTATATCCTATTAAAGATAGTGCAATCCACGACGACGCGCCCCACTCCGCAATTACTGTACTGTAAGCTGTACTTTAGTACGGAGCGGAGCGGAGTGCGGCGCGTCGTCGTGGATTGCACTATCTATACCTATGCACTTATTGATTCACTTATTCTATTAATATTTTATATGCAGGTATATCTATTCATTTATTATTTATTTAATTATATCACCACAGCGCAGCACATATGTAGTCACAACCACAAATCCAAATCCAAAGACATAGCAGATGCATTAAACCTACTTTCGGAAATTAATATCATTTACTCCCGATACCAAGCTGAAAGGTCTCATCGTCATCAAGCTGAAAGGTCTCATCGTCATCAAGCTGAAAGGTCTCATCGTCATCAAGCTGAAAGGTCTCATCGTCATCAGCCTGCAGCAATCCACTGCTGGACATAAGCCTCTCAAATTGCACACCATTCAGCTCGATTCTCGGCAACTCTCATCCAGCTGCTACCGGCCACCCTGCGAAGATCGTCGCTCCTCCTAGCCTGATGGCTTCTTACCTTACATTTGCCGATTCGCGCTCTCCATTCAAGGTCACGTGAGAAGTCTTTATGTGCTTGTAATTACTACACCCTTAATACTGGTACACAGCTTGGAGGTAGAAATTGGTATGGTGGTAGTACCTACTTCCTCGGACGAGCTTCTTCACAAAGTACTAGATACTAATAGTCCTCCAGACCGAACTTCTGCCATGGCGGCCAATCTTGGCGGAGACTGCACCAACGCGGGAAATATTATAGTGCACGAGTGTGTGCGCACACACAGGTGCACTCTCTCTTCCCCTACCCTCATAGTCCAATGGGATGGCAATCCGACACGACCGGAGAGAGATCAGACGCAGGACCAACGGCCATTCCGAAGCATGGAGGTATCACACCGCAAACTTCCAAACTCCGGGCTGTTACTGAGATTCCTAATGAAAAAACCCAATAACACTTTGCTAGACCAGGGAATCGAACACAGAATCGCTCAGCAGTCGCGCTTGTGACCACGACACCGGGGCAGGGTGTCTCCAGTACTACTAATTAATCGAATAAAAATTACAAACACAAAGTGTTCCAAATATGGAAAAATATTGTGACGACGACGTCTACGGGATTGAAAACGGCACGTGCCCAAAAAAAAAAGAAACGATGTAACATCGATTTGGGAACCGATTATTGGAATCGAGTGAGTGTTCCCGATAGGCGTATTAAGTTTCGTTGAGAACCCGCTACGTGTTACGACTGTAAATTGTTTGGAGGTCAATTTTGGATTGTTAGGTAGAGGTATATTTTTTTGTGTGGTTTCAAGATAAATTCCATTGGTACTTTCAAACTTAGGAGCTTAATAATCTACATAGATCTTAAAATCTTAATCTACAAATGACTGGTTGCCAGAGGCTAAGCATTGCCATACAACTAACGTGGCGATGCGGCCAGTCTCTGGGTACACTACCAATCGACAGCGATGCGGATGAATTTTTCGACGCTATATTTTAGTTTGTATAATACTTAGTTAGTTGTATAAACATAGTTTAGATAGTCCCTAATTGTTTATATTAATTAAAATGTTAGATCTTAAGTGTTTCTTAAGTATTCAAATATAAACTGGACACGCTTTTTTTTGTATGTACTCGTACCAATATAGGAATTAACAGGATTAAATGTTAGAAAGTAGGTCTTTTTATAAAATTAATCTGTTGTCGAATCTCAAGTCAAGTAATATTAGGAGCGTTATCACACTGACGATTTGCCAGCGCGCTTCTAGTGAGGCGATTTGTGGACGTGCTCTCTGCGGGAGCGAAGCGAGCTAACCGCGACTACGTGACGTACACACCGCGTTTTCACAATATTGTACACTCGTTTGTCACGCTCTCTCTTGTATACTCACGTCAATCGCTCTCGTAACACAAACGCGGCAAATACGTTGCGCACACGTGGCGTGCTCGCTACACACGCTCAGCGAGCTCGTTGAACAATCGCCTCGCTGATAGCTCACTCGCAAATCGCCAGTGTGATAAGGCCCTAAAAATCAATGTTAATTTTGGTAAACCAATCACAACTATAAGGGGTCCAAACACTTTCAGTAATAATGACATTAATATTAATGTCATTCCTTCCAATGTTGACGTCAAGCTATTAAAATATTTAGATCACATCATCTTCAAACCTGATGAGAATTAACATGAGATTTGCAAAACTGAACAAATTTTAGCGAAACCAAAAGTTCCAGAAATTCCGGCCAGAATGTAGTGTGGTGGGTTGTTAGGGAACTGTCCCACCGTTGATTAACGAGAAGTGAGTGGAGCTAGCAACTAAAAACGCGTTTGCCAGCAACGAAAAGCGAGGAAACGACGGCGAAGAGCGGTTACTCGCTGGCGCGTATACAGAAATAAATAAATCTTGAACTAAAGCCTAAATAACTATTACAACGGTATAGTTTCAGAAGTACATACATTGAGAAGCTAGGTAGTAATACATTGAAATCGTGACCCTAAACTAGGTTAGTACCTACCTGTATCTTAGACGATCAGTGTCCCTCCGCAACAATGTTACAAGCCAGAAATTTTTACAGCTCTAGGACAGCTACTAAACATAAAAATGAAGGTTTACAAATCAAAAGAAGTGAAGGTATGCCGTTAATGTGTGATTTAGGTGTGTATGAGTGTGTTGTATGTGATGGTGTGTGTATGAATGTGAGTGTGTATTGTGGTGTGGAAAATTGGAATTCGTTTAATATTTAACTTTAAAGGTTGCCTAACTTGCCTAAATGAAGATCGTCTGTGTTTTGATGAGTCAATGTTAATGGTTAATTATGTAACGTGTGTTCGCATTGATATTTTGATTTTGTGGATGATTTTAATACTTTGTTTAAAGTGTTATATAATTTTTGTGCTGGTGATGTAATACTGGGGCGCTTGGCAAACGTTGTTTTGTACCTAGCGTGAGTCTCACAGCGAGTGTTCTTCCCCGCCAAGCGAGTACTACTTTTGAAAGCTCTTGACGCTGCCACAAATGAGTACCCACCGGTGGTGTGAACAGTCAGCGATCAACTATTAATATAATAAGCACCTCTTTTACTTACACGGAACCTTTTTACGTTCTTTGAGCGAGAAAATCGATGATAGCTAGTGGCTTCCTCGTCGGCGGCGGTGGGATAGGTGGCTTCGGTAGCGTGACCCATATCATATAATACTGCGTTCGCAATTTATTTGCCAGACTTGTAAACAAACACGAGTGTAATGCCTACACATAAGGTTCAGTTTGCGCTACAACTTCATATTTTTAAGACTTTTTTAACAGTACTAGTCAGTCTAAAATCAACTTTATTTACACTGATATAAAGTTGATGTTTGTGGAAATAACATCAATTGGAAATAGACCTTAGATAAGTAGTTTGTATGCGTCACGTTGCGCTTGACTACATCCCATTTATTTACATAACTGAGTTACATTAACCCTTGGTTGGTCCTGTGTGTTCTCAATTTATAAGCATTGTCATCAAGGTTGGGTGCTACGAGGCTACGGCGTAGGTGACGCGTTGATGTGACTGCTACGCTTGCTACGAGATTCGCTACGACTCTTTTGTATACGTATTGAATTTGTTTAGTTTCGTGAATTGTTCGTTTTAGAAGAGTATAATATTACTAACAACTTGTTATATATGTAACTAGTTATTATTATTTTTACTATGATTGACAATTTCCGAAATAACTAGTAAATTATAAAACCGTTTATCGTACATCATTTCAGCCGAAACACTGTTGGACATAGGCCTCCCCCAAGCCCTGCCACTTCGACCGATTCTGTGCTTGGGATGTCCAGCAGGACGTCTTTCGTTCTGTTTTATCGTACATTGGATTCAAAGGAACATTTTGTTTTTAATAAGTAGGTATAATCCAGTCAAAAACTTAAATAAAAGCGCACTGTTGGATTTTCAACTTTCCGCGCTGAGGCGAGCGTAGAAAATCGAACAGCGCTTTTATTTGGCTATTCATTTAGGTGTCTTTTCGTGTTAATTGAAACGGGCGGACGGCAGCTGCTTTAACTAAAAAGTGATCTTTATACCAAACCATACAGAGTTAGCAGCAGATCTGGTTGATCTAGTGGTTACAAGCGCTATTGCTGAGCACGAGGCCAAGGGTTCGATTTCCGGGTCGGGCAAAGTGTTACTAGGTTTTTCCATCTAGATTTTCTCAGTAGCAGCCCGGAGTCTGGATTTGTGCCCGGTTGCTGGCAATAGGCTCGCCCCCTGTTACATGGTACTCAATCATAACTGGCTAATTATGGGTGTACTTTAGGTACACCTCTGCCTAACTCTTCAGGGATTACAGGCGTGATGTTATGTTATGTTCCCAAAAATAATCCCGTCCTACAATAAACTCGTGCGTCCAAGTAATTATTTCCCGAATAGGGCAGCGCCCCGGGTGGCCGTGTAATTAAAACTCTATCGACGTTGCATCACTGGCTCCTAGTCTATGGTTTAACTTCCACATAGAGTTGGGAAATGTTCAGGGTATTGTTCCACGTGTTACAGTGTTTCCAATAATGGTTTTAGGCAAATTAAATTAACAGCAACTTTAAATGTTTTGCAAATAGACTCACTGCATGTTAAATACTACACGTATTTGAGGAAGGTTGAAAACTTTGAGAACGTTGAAAAAATAACTATGGCATCTCGCAGTTGGGTCGTAGCTGCTTATCCGGTCTTTCCTGTGGCTGCCTTAAGCTACTAACTTAAAGCCACCAGCCAGGACCGTAAACTAATACTAATTAAAACTAAACGAACGCTCGCTAAGGGGACCCTGTACGAACCTCGGCTTAGGGTGGTGCTGGGGGGAGGACAGCAAGGTGGGACAGGCTGAATCAAACAAGGATAATTATTATTATCTGGGGAATTTAAAGATACAGGCTCAGCATCGACGAGCAAGGGTCGGGAGGGACTTTATTATTAATAGGGGTTAAAGTATGAAATTGACAGTTTATTGTAATATGTACTTCGAATTGACATAGAACCTTCATGGTTCGAGATTTTTGAGTGAAACTTTTTTCACATGGTACCTATGAAGTTCTTCTTTAAAAAAATGCAACATCCGATTATCGGCTTTCCTTTGTTGTTTTTATTCAGCTTAGACAAGAAAGATGGATACTTCGAAGTTTCGAGTTATTTTTGAATACGAGTTCCGACGCGGAACTAAAGCGGCATAAACAGCTCGCAATATCAATGTTGCGTCTGGAGAGGGGACTGCTAATGAACGCACCGTGCGATTTTGGTTACGCTTTCGTATTGGAAACTTTGATTTGAAGAACGAACCACGTGGAAGACCGCCCACACACGTGAATAACATTGAATTGAAAGAGATGGTGGAAGCCGATCTGCGCCAAACTACCCAGAAATTAGCGGCATAGTTTAACTTTACCTTACCAACGATATTGACTCATTTGCGTCAAATCAATAAAATAAAAAAAATTGAGAAATGGGTGCCTCATGATTAGACTGATCTGCAAAAAAAAACGCGTGTTGAAACTTGCGTTGCCCTGTTGAATCGATACAGAAATGAAGGAATATTGGATCGAATTGTGACATGTGATGAAAAGTGGATTCTTTATGATAACCGTAAGCGAAAAATGCAATGGCTGACCCCAGGTCAAACGCCATAACAGTGTCTTAAAGCAAAGTTACCATTACCAACAAAAAGGTAATGGTAACTGTTTGGTGGTCTCAGCATGGTGTTATTCACTATAGCTTTCTCCGATCTGGTCAAGCAATAACGGCAGATGTCTACTGTGCCGAACTCCGAACAATGATAGCAAAACTAGCAGTGAAACAGCCCCGACTCATGAATCGATCTTCACCATTATTACTCCATGATAACGCGAGACCTCATACAGCACGAGAAACCGTTTTAACTCTACAGGAACTGCAATTAGAAACCATTCGTCACCCTCCGTATTCGCCAGACCTTGCTCCTGCGGACTACAATTTTTTTCGAGATTTGGACAATTTTCAACGTGACAAAAAGTTTTCTTCTCAGGAGGCAGTATAAAATACTTTCACACAGTTTGTAAAATCTAGATCACGAGATTTCTATCGCAAAGGCATAAAAAACCTTCCTATTAGATGGCAGCAATGTATAGATAATAATGGTAATTATTTTGATTAAATAAATATGTTAAATTTAAAAAAAAAAACGAATATCAATCTTCTGGTACAAATCGGAAATTTCATACTTTAACCCCTAATATATATATTTTTTTAATGTAGGCCATCTCGTAGCTGACCTCGGAGGTCATGACTACTTAACCGGGCTGACTTTAATTAAAAACATACTGTTTGCTTGTATACTATCGCCAACGCCATCTATCGAGTCGTCAAAACTGCATCAATTTGCCGTGTTATAGCTTCTTCTCTTCTTTTCGTGTGGTTAGTGACTAACCTGGTGTCAGAGTTTTAAAGCCGCCCATGGGCCTCTGACTTGGCTTCACATGTCGTCGAGAAATATCTCTCAGGCATGCCGTTTCCTTCACCGTTTTTCAAGCTAGTGATAATTATACAATACGCACATGAATCCGAAAAGTCAGAGGTGCGTGCCTTGGGATCGAACTCGAGACCCCGTGTTATAGCCATTACATACAATATAACATGATTTGATTATAACATGATTTGATTATAAGGACTGTTTGAGTTGGTAGTCAATGCGCTTAACAGATTATTATCAAAATAATAAGTTAATAGGATAATGGTACATTTCCATAGCCTATCGCAAGTGGCAACTGTAGGTGACGTGTCTCAGCGATACGACTGGATTCTATGTATGTGGTTCTATGAAGGCAACGTGTGGCTATGTACGGAAGGTATTTCATAGAAATGTATAGAAACCAGTCGTGTCGCGGCGACACGTAGTCTGTAGTTGTCGCCTGCGGTCGGCTACGGAATGGTACCATAGGATTAACTACTTATAAATTATCTATCGCAATAGGTTACCCTGTAATGATGGCTGTAAGAGGGAAGAGAAATAAATAATTTCCCCCAATTTATATTTTAAGTCTAGCTGATCCAGCAGACGTTATCCTAACAAAATTCCCATAGAAAATGCGTTTTCAGTTTTCCAAATTTTCTGTTATTCCCGGCAACTTTTATTTTTTTTCTTTCCGTGCGAACCTGATTCGGACTATTACGAACATTCGTCAAAGCAGTGCAGCCGTTCTGAAGTGTTGCACTTAGCAACGAAGAGCATTTTGTTTTTATTATACAATGTGGATCTGGACTTACGACATTAAATTAAAACGAGCACAGTACTAGTCCATAGAAACATTTTAAAAGACGAAGATTAGTAGTTAATGGAAAATTTAAAAATTGCAATTTTCAAACAAAATAAATAGCAGAATCAACTGCATAAAAAGTAAACACGCTTTATCTACGAAAAGTCACTAACCCGTTGCGCGGCCCGATGCGGGTCGCGGCGCCCGGCGGGGGGCGGCGCCTGCGCTGCGGTGCGGGGCGTAGGTGGACGTGGGCAGGTAGTTTAGTCGGAGAACAACAAATTAGCGGCATAAACTCACTAAGTTGCGCGTTGTTAATTAAAAGATCACTGATTGAATAATTAATCACATAATATCACATCACAATCAGAATTTACATCAATAGTCAAATTTATAAATTTTCAAGGTTTCCACCGTTGTTTCATTATGCACAAGCGACATCGATACCTAATTAACTAATATTAAACTAACACTGAACAATAAGTCACACTAAATCGTCTTAATCATAAATAACAACTAAATTTTTTCACAAAATCACAACAATACGCGCGCGGCTCGTCTCGTGATAAAAGAAGTAGCCGTGTGCGCGCTCCTCAAAGGGCGCCGCCTGACTGGACCGAGTCCCGAGACTTTTTGCCGAAAAAATTCCGCTCACACACACACTCGCAATTGTCTATGCACCACTAATGCATAATTTGCGTAAGTAATATTTCTTTTTCTTTCTAATTTTAGTATTATTTTGTGGGACTGGGCGGGGCGCGTCAGAGTGGAATCGTATGACACCTTTCTCTGTCTCTCAAGCATATTGAGACGTAGAGGATAGAATCGTACGTTTTGCACAGGTTCTTGACCTTACAATGTTTACCTATTATTACGGACTCAGATCTACATCATGTAGAAAAATAAGAAAATGAAAAATAATTTCCTGTGGCTAAAGTATTCATTGGATTTGATTGATTTTTTGTATACGGGTAAAGAACATGACACTCTTTATGTGGTTTTATGGAATGTCAATCGTCCTGCTCCACATTGTATAGATAGATAACCTTACCAGCTTGTTTGTTGAAATACAGTGTCTGTCCTTAGTATATTATGTAAAAGCTTTTCCTAAATTACTAAGACTCGTGCGTAAAAACCATTTGATTAAAATCAACATGGCTTTCTCATAATTTCGATGAGGTAAAACTATATGTTGGAATTGACCGCCCAATGCCTGGAGAGGCACTGATCGATAAACTGTATCCTCGTTTGCTGAGGCCTTTTTGCTCTACGGTATTGTACAGAATATTTAGAGGCAGACATACAAATCTAAGGTCATATTTCTGCCCTTGTCTTGCCTTACTTGGGGTCGACACAACATGTTTTTTTATTCCATTTTCCTCTGGCAGCCGCACTCAATCCCTCACTACTTCTTTCATAATTATCATCCCTCACACAATCAATCCTTCTTTTCTTCTCGATCCATCAACATTATACTCATCATTCTTTCAGTTACATGCGTTCATCCCTCCTCATCACATCAGAAAAGTTGAAAGGGAATCGTTTGCCTTGGTAGGGGACCAAGGCAAACCGATTCTATTTGGATTCTTCTATAACATGGACGAATAAAAAAGTCAGACAGATACTCGCAAACAAGAATCTGTGTCACTCAAGTCGGCCAGCTCCCGTACGTATGGGTGAATATTTACGTGTAAGTGTTGACGTTTGCTTGTCTTTTGGCTGACCAACTAATCTGTGAATGTGTGCGTACAGCAAGCTGACCGACTTGAGTGACAGTTTTTTGTTAGCGTGATTCTATCCGACTTTTTTTGTTCGTCCATGTTCTATAACTAGCGTCATTTTCAAACTTCCTCTAAACTAATCGAAGATGAAGTTTCAAAATAATCCCTCCTCCAACCCTTCCTTTATCCTAAACAAACTCAAAGTTCCTCCCTGGAGCGACTAAGGATCACAATGAACTTGTAGTTTTATTACCTGCTTGGTATACCGCAGGTCTCTGGCTAGACCTCCTCAACTATCTTACTTACCTTAAACCTATGCAAAAATACACTAGCTATCAATAACGCAACACATTTTCGTAAACGATTACGACAAATTTGTTTCATTTTGACATTTCAACCACTTTGTTGAGCAGTTTTATTTTTACATCTTATGAACCAATGGTTTAGCAATTTGTTTCAAAACGATTCAAATTTCGATTGATCGTGTATTACGTGATAAGGGTACTGGCCAAGTGCGTGCGTGTTGCACAAAAACGAAGGGTTCTGTATATCGTAACATACATAGTTTAAAACTCACGCCTTCTAACCATGGGGGTAGGCAGAAACTACAGAGCGCCATCTGCTACGATCCTTTTGCTTCGTTTACGTTCATACATGTCATAAGTACAAGTTATAATAAAAGGGGTTTGGCCTTAGACTTGCACTGAGCTGAAGTTGATTAAATGTGACTTAATAAAAAGTTTTCTTGAGTAGTCATGTTCTTGAGATGTTTAACTTGTGAATTAGGTACCTATACTTCTGTCATAAATATATATCACTAGAGTTTGCCTCCGGCTTCGACCACGTGGACGTCGGTTAAAATAGTAGATTGTTATATAAGGGTCGAAAGGAATGTCCTCGCGCTTATTTGGGAGTAGCGCGAGGAGGCGAAACGCCGGGGCTTGACTCCGATGCCGCGAGAAATCGCGGCACAGCGGACAGAGCTCCGGCGGGAACTCATGGCGTCATGGGGAGTGCGATTGTCGCAACCCAGTTCTAGGTACGCCACTATTGCGGTGATAAGACCCCTCTTTGAGGAATGGCTAGAGAGGCGCCACGGCGTCCTCACCTTCCGCCTGACGCAGGTCCTCACCGGACATGGCTGTTTTGGGAGGTTCCTGTTTCGGATAAGGCGGGAGGAAATGCCCGGGTGTCATCACTGCGTTGATCGCCCAGAGGACACGGTGGAGCATACGGTGGAGGTCTGCCCGGCTTGGGCAAAACGCCGCCATGTCCTCGAGGAGGCGATCGGTGGCGGGGATCTCTCATGTCCAGGCCTGGTCCAGGCCATGGTACGGAGCGAGAGGGCATGGGAGGCCGTCACCTCCTTCTGAGAATCAGTAATGCTCGCGAAGGAGGAGACGGATCGCGTGAGGGAGAGGCAAAATTCACCCCCTTACACCCCTAGCCACCGCAGGAGGAGACGCCCTGGGCGTCGGGAATCGTAGGCTGAATCCCGGCCACCGTAGGCGCGGGCTTGCGGACGGTGAGCAAAGAGCAATGGGTTGCTCGCCGTCCGGTAAGGACCAGGCAAGCGTCGACGGCGCGTTGTGCTCCACGCGCGCCTCAAAGAGATGTCAGCGGGTGATTGCGGGAAAGTAGCCGAAAAGGAATACCGTGGACCCTGGCAATCTACAGGCAACTGAAGGAACGCGGGTGGGTTTTATTCAGTAAGAGTCTGACACGCCCTCCCGCTCCACCCAGAGCGGGAGAAGTCATTTGATGATTTCCCACTCAAAAAAAAAGGGTCGATAGGAATTGATGGACTTTCACCAGTGTTAAACACTCTACTTTTCATTTCGAATTGAGGGAAAGTAAAAAAAAGTGTTTCTAAAATATTTATTGATAATAACAACATGAGTATTTATTTAGTCATAGAATAATTTGTGAAATTTCAAGTTAAATATGGAACACACCGCACCACTGCTGCGGGATACGTATTTTTTTAAATTCACACTGGCTGTTTATACACTCAAAAGACCGCAAAATTAAAAAAATTTCGTAGTCGCCTAACCTAACCTTTTTTTTTTTTTTTTTGACGCTGAGTAATGCTTTATGCGCTGCCGCTCGTGGGGGGACGAGACGGGGCGTGTGGGACTCCTGTCGGAACGACAGTATACCCACTAAAACTCAGCGGTGTTCCCACTTCGCCGTAATGGGAGGGCCATGGGAAACCGGCGTAGCCTTTACATCCACAACCCTCCCGGCGTAAGCCCGCCTAGCTGGCGGGCAATGTCTAAAGACACCGCCAACAACACCCCACCCTGAGCAAATGCATCCTGCGCCTCGGCCTTGAGGCGCAAAATGGCGTCCACTGTCGAATGCCCTGCCCAGAAACCGAACTGGACGTCCGACAAGTTCGGGCCAACTGCCTCTAAGTGTCGGACGATGCGAGTAGCGAGAATTTTCTCTAGCATCTTCCCCGCCTCGTCCAGCAAGAAGCAATTACTAGGAGTCTCTCCCGAAGGTGGGGAGTAGCGTTTTCCGTCCGGCGAATCTCTTTTTTATTACGAGGGAACCCTAAATATAAGCAGCGGTGCATTTATTTCCCAAGATAAATTGTTTCAGTTATAATACCTTCCGGGAGAAATAAAGTGGTTCTGGAAGAAGTAAATAGGTAGTCGAGAGGTAGTGGACGTTACGGGACGGATGTTTTTTGTTCTCACTTTGCATGAAATTGGTTTCACTCAAGAATCAAGATCTTTTGCACTGCGACAGAATCATTTTAAAATTAAGGTTGTGCGTTCTGAGCGTCGGCAAATATTTCGGTTTTTTTATTAATTTTTCAATATTACACATGACATATCGTGCCTTGTTTCCCCGAAAGGTCGGGCAGAGGTGCACCTATAGTTCAGCCACATTTCGCCAGTTATGCTTAAGTCCCATGTAATAGTTGGCGAGCCTATTGCCATCAACCGGGCACAAATCGAGACTCCGGCAGAAATTCCAGAAAGAAAATCCCAATGATACTTTGCGCGACCTGGAAATCGAACCTAGGACCTTATGTTCAGCAGTAGCGCTTGCGACCACTAGACGAACAGGCAGTCAATATTATTAAGATCTTTTGTTTTTTTTTCAATATTATTAAATGAAATTATGGAATATCACTCATAAGCATAATTAGCCTATAATTTTCTCACTGCTAGGATACAGGTCTCTCAGCGAGAGGGAGTGGGCTGTAATCTACCACGCGGGCCCAGTGCGGAATGGTAGATGACACATCACTTCGAATTTTCGGTTTCTAGGTCATGCCGGTTTTCTCACGATGTTTTCCTTCCCCGTTTTGGGAGCAGTGGTGGTGAAATATTCTTCTTTTCGTGTGGTTAGTGACTAACCTGGTGTCAGAGTTTTAAAGCCGCCCATGGGCCTCTGACTTGGCTTTTCATGCCGTCGAGAAATGTCTCTCAGGCATGCCGGTTTCATCACGATGTTTTCCTTCATCGTTTTTCAAGCTAGAGATAATTATACAATACGCACATTAATCCGAAAAGTCAGAGGTGCGTGCCTTGGGTTCGAACTCGAGACCTGTGACTTGGCAGTCCGACGGTCACACCACTAGGCTATCACAGCTACGTGGTGAAATAATTTACATAAAGTAAAGCACCTCTTTGGCTTCGAATCTACTTCCTACAACACGTAAGAGGCTTGTGTCTTGTGTTGTTCTGATAAACTAACAGTGGTGACCGTTAGTTTATCAGAACAACACAAGACAGTGAAACAAGCCATTGATAGTTTTTAGTAGTATCTGCTGTCCACGGCTTCACCCGCGTGGACTCTAATTATTTTTCTAAAATAAAAGTATTCCGAGTTACTCCTTATAATATCAGCTATCTGCCAGTGAAAGTCCCGTCAAAATCGGTTCAGCCGTTTTGCAGATTACCTGGAACAAACACAAAGATGAAACTTTTTAAAATTGTTTTTTTGGTAATAGTACCGCATACTACTGGTACTTTTTAAACATTTAGTAAAAAGCTGTTATTTTGAAATGGATAATATTTTTGTGTTCACCAAAAATCTAAAGGTACATCTATGTATGCATTTCTAAAATATTGATCTTAAACCCGTTTAATTGTTTTACTATAATTAAACTACTCGGCCAGCAAAATATGTTACATCAAACAAATTCCAAATTAACACCAAAATATAACACTTTTTTACTGTAGTGCGCTGCAAATATTCTATTGTAACAATAACTATTTTATTCTTCCCCGAAAAATACTGATCGTGCACCAAATATTCCTGAATGTTACACAAAATATTTAGTATGCATCCTAGTACCGTATACCCATTTAAAACGGTTTTGTACAACTTTTATGTTATTTAAATAATTATAATTGAAGAACAAATAATGCATTTCGTAAAACATTACTTCTAAGACTTATATTTATTTTACTGAAAATGGTTTTGGCGCGCTTGCGACGCGTATGCCTGCCTATAATGCTCTCTGTTGTGCGACGGAGACGGCGCGCGGGGCGGGGTGCGCCAAAGTTCACCTAAATTTTCAACTCCGATAATTGGATCCGATATGCAAAAATGACTAGAATAATTAAAAAATGCAATCAAATTAGGAAACAACAGAAAATCTTTTCCAATAATATTCCACGGAGAAAAGAACGTGTTGATCTAATCAATAAATTAAATAATTATCAAATCAAAATAGAAGACAGCAAAAAAATCTATGAAATTGATACACAGCGCTTACAGTCTGACATACAGTTACTTGAGGACAGACTTAGTTCCCTTTTCATTAAATATGTGGGTTCTCAAAACCAAATCAAAGAACACATTCTTGCTGCTAATGAGTTAGTTATGTGTCAGTGTACTTGTCAGAAGGTTTCAAACCCTGTTGCTGTCCAGTCTGAGGCAACGGAGGACCCGTCCCAGACTGAGTCTCAAGACTGTATCCTCCACCAAGATGTATTAGTACAAGATCAAGTGGTACAATCTGAGATTGGTAGTTGTCCAACTTTCAGTAGTCATGATTGTTATCCTTCAGTTATGTTCTCAGATAGTATAGGAAGAGGTATAGGTAAATTAATTAGTAACAACCTGTGTTATTCTACTCTAAATTATTGTATGCCAGGGTCAACCTACAAACAAATAATGGCATCAGTAACAGGAAATGTATATAATCCTAAAACCAACATTACTGTATTTGTAGGTAATAGTTCTAAGGTAAAAAAAGAAGAAATCACTGACTGTGTAACTGAGTTGTTAAAGTTAAATTGCAGTAAAATAATTTTGTGTGCTTTCGCATATTTTGAAAGATTGACAAATAGACAAAACAATTATATTCATATGCTTAACAAGCATATGCACTTCTTAGTTAGTCATTATAGTGACAAGCTTATATTTCTTGACACCAACATTTTTGTGGAAACTTTGAAATCGACTAGGAATACTGTGTATTTGCCTGTTAGTTTTAGACACATAATAGCAAGGCTATTAGCTTTTTATATAAACTCAGACATAGGTAGTATGTCGAAGTCTTGTGTTATTAACACCACAACGGTTAGTAATAGTACTAATTATAAGGTGGTAAGCCTGAATAAATGTAGCTCAAATGCTATAAATATTTATACAGACTGTACGAAGGAGGTTCCATGTCCCTCACTCACTATGAGCTCACTGCCTGGTGATGACACTGAGGTCATGGGGTCAACTCCGGATAGTCATTTAAACTAGTTTGTAAGACAACAGGAGGTACAAGTAAGAATATTCTTATAACTAACAACAACAAGGTATCTTCTGGCTCTAAAATAAATATTTACCAAAAAAGAGATCAGCAGAATGCCTTGAAATTATTTCATCAAAATATTCAAGGTATTTCTTCCAAGTTATTAGAAATTGAAATGTTTTTAGAAAAAACAAAGTTTGACATTGTTTGTTTCACTGAACATTGGTTAAAGGATTACCAAATGCTAATTAATTATAAGAACTATAGTATGGGCAGTTGTTTTAACCGTAAATCTATGCTGCGTGGAGGTTCTCTAATCTTGATTAAAAATTGTTTAAAAACTAAGGCACGTAATGACATAGTTGGTTTATCAGTTGAACATTGCATCGAACTGTCCTGTGTTGAGCTGGATAAGCATGTTGTAGTGTGCGTGTACAGACCCCCTAATTATCAGAACTTTTCTTTATTTGAGTCAATAATGGAAGATGTCCTAGCGAAACTTGCATCCAGTAACAAAACCGCAATTATTTGTGGTGATTTTAATATTAATATTCTGGAAAATACTTTAAATAGCAATCGATTATTAAGTCTTTTTAAATCATTCAATTTATCTAACTTTTTTACAGAACCGACTAGAGTAACTTCAACTTCCGCTACTTGTATTGATAATGTCTTCTGCGATTGTGATTATTTAGCTAAAGCCATAGTAAATTATTTGCCGTCTGATCATAGTGGTCAAACGGTAACTTTTAAGTTTAAAACAGCTTTGCAAAAAGTGCAAATACAATTTAGACCAATAACAAATGGCAAATTAAATAGATTCAATAGTATCCTAAATAAGGAGTTAAATGTTCTAGGCCATAATATGGATGATGCAAATAAATTGTATGAGGATTTCTTTTCAGTAGTGCACACTGAATTCAATAAAACTTTTGAAAAGAAAACAAAAAATATTAGCCCTATTTTTATATTTAGTGACTGGGCAACTAGAGGTATTAGGATAAGTAGGGAAAGGCTTTTCGAGCTGTATGGCCTTAAGCCTTACATTAACACTGAAACTTTCAACAAGTATGTTGCTACATATTCCAAAATTTTTAGAAATACCTGCAAGATAGCTAAAGCCCTGTACATTAGCAATAAGATCAAATCAGCAGAAAATAAAATAAAAACAGTTTGGAAAGTTATAAATAATGAAACTAGTAGGGAAAAAAAACGAAACACTGATTACACATTGGAGACTTCACGTGGTGCAATAAGCTCTAACTTAGAAGTAGCTCAAGAATTTGTACATTTCTTTACTAATATACCATCTAAAACGACGGAAGCTTTAAATTCTTCACCCGATGTCTCAATTGATTTATTAAGAGCGAATGTCCCAGGCTGTCCGGTTGAATTTCAATTTAAACATATAAACCCTATGATAGTTATTAAAGCCTTTCGGCAAATTAAAATCAAACTGACCGAGGATCTATGGGGACTATCTATCAAAGTTTGTACATCCATAATCGAGACTATAGCACCATACTTAGCTTTAATATTTAATTTGTGTGTGGATCAAGGAGTCTTCCCGGATTTAATGAAATACAGTAAGGTTATACCACTTTTTAAATCTGGGGACAGTAAAGACACCAACAATTATAGACCAGTATCCGTGCTGCCGGTATTCAGCAAAGTGTTCGAAAAGGTAATGCTAAACCAAATGCTTAATCATTTTAACACCAACCAAATCTTACACGATCAGCAATATGGTTTCACCAAAGGTCGTTGTACAACTGACGCCGGTGTCACCTTATTAAAACACATATTTACAGCGTCGGAGGAGGCTCAAGATGCCATAGGAATCTTTTGTGACCTCTCCAAGGCATTTGACTGCGTAAATCATGAAACCTTACTCTTGAAACTTGAGCATTACGGACTAGGTAAACTTGCGCTCTGTTTAGTAAAATCTTATTTAAACGATAGACAACAGCAAGTTCAAATTAATGGTGTAAATTCACTCGGTCTAAAAGTAAAAATGGGTGTTCCTCAAGGCTCGATATTGGGTCCTTTCCTCTTTTTAGTATATATTAATGATCTACCCCATTTATTAAAAAACCAACCACAAATGGTGTTATTTGCTGACGATACTTCCCTAATTTTCAAGATAAATAGACGTGCATCAAATCTTGACGATGTAAATAACGCCCTACTGCAGGTCCAAAATTGGTTTACTGCTAATAATTTAGTATTAAATGGGAAAAAAACTAAATGCATAAGATTTGCTTTACCGAATGTTAAAAGTAGTGATTGTGATATAGTATTGAATAAGGAGAAGCTAGAATTTGTAGTTAAAACTGTTTTCCTGGGGATCACGCTCGATTCAAGGCTGCAATGGGGTCCTCATTTAACATCTCTTGCAGGACGGCTAAGTTCAGCAGCATATGCTGTCAGAAAAATCCGTCAATTTACTGATGTAGATACCGCGAGGCTAGTCTATTTCAGTTATTTTCATAGTATCATGTCTTACGGTATTTTACTTTGGGGACGGGCTGCAGATATCGACTCTATTTTTATTCTGCAGAAAAGAGCCATTAGAGCAATATATTGCCTCCGTAGGCGCGATTCTCTAAGGGAACTGTTTAAAAATATTAACATCATGACGGTACCTTGTCAATATATTTATGAAAACATCATGTACGTCAGGAAAAATCTTAATCTTTTCAGTAAAAGAGGTGAAAGACACAATTATTGTACTAGAAATAGGGACCAATTAGTTCAACCGGGTTACAGACTGGCTAAAATAGACTCATCTTTCATGGGGTACTGTTTAAAATGTTACAATAAAATACCTTCCCATATACTACAACTAAATGAAACGAAATTTAAATCTTTTATAAAACGCACACTATGCTGCCAAGCATATTATAAGCTTGGGGATTATATCGCTGACAAAAATGCTTGGCTTAACGCTGGTCCAGCTCCACAAGGGCGCATAAACTAATTGATTAGCATTCAAAAATATTGTTGGAATTGCTGAAGATTGCAAAAATTATCTTTGAATTGTATAGCTTCAATCTCTTTTTTTTTATTGTATAATTGCATAGCACATGTGTGAGCACTGTGACCATGTACCTTCTATAAAGCTGCCATTTGCTGGGTACGTCTTTCATTGACTCGATATGCCCTGGTGGCTAAGAGTATGTCATGCTCACTCAAATGTCTCGCTGGTGGTGGCGTGTGTGTTGGATCGTCGAGTTCCCTTCAAAATAGTTGAGCTAAACGGTGCTGATCCATGCGTCATGTTCGTGAACGGGCGCCATCAGTAGGGACTGGTCATCTCTTGTCTGCCACGGCTTATTTTAATTTTTTAATTGTTTTTTTATTTTTATTTTTTATTACGGACGCTTTTTACGTACACGTCTTTCTACATTGTTCTCACATGTATAATTTCAACATGAATGATGTAAACAATATTTTGTAAGAATATAATTTTTTTAAAAGAGTGTCCGTGGAGTTTCTTGCCCGTTCTTCTCCATAGGAACCTACGCTTTGGAATGGGCAACTAGCTTCATATTTCTGACTGACTGACTCCTTGACAATTCAAAAGTGCCTGTAAATGGTTTAATTGAAATAAATGCTTTGAGTTTGAGTTTGAGTTTGGAAATCCGAAAATGTACTTCCTAACATTTTTCATCCTAACAATCACAATTCCTAACTACTCTGTCTCTAATGTTCATAATTCCGAAGCATTCAACTTCATAATGTCAGTAGCAATAAATATCTATTATACTTTTATTTGTTTTCCTATATTTTCTCAACATAACCATCTTTTACACTATTATTCAAAGTCATATCTTTTTGTTTAGATTTCTTTTTATTCATAATAATCAGTATTATATACACTAATTTTGCGTAACTTTGTTGTCACATAACATACAATAAGAATAATAGTACCATGGTACAAGTAGTTAAATACATGTTTTCATAATACACTTTTCAATTAAATTAGTTTAATATTAGCGGCTATAGCTTTCAAATAATCACTTTTATTGGTGTATTTTTGGAAGCCAGAGTCACGCTCCAGTCATTCAGTCAAGTTCCAGAAACGAATCGGTCTTATTCATAATTATTGGTTTAGGTTAGGTTAGAACTGTGACCACAACGCACGAGCCGAGCGAGCGAAGCGAGCGTGCCGTGGCAGCGGCCGGCGAAGTGCCAGAACCGAATCAGTCCTATAGTTATTGGTTTAGGTACGGTTAAAACGTGGGCGTCCTACAAAGGCAAAGTGCGCTTTATTGGTGCAATAATTTAAAGAAGTACTGCAGAGATTGAGTGGACTGATAATGTGAACATTGTAGGAGTAAAGACTTTGTTTAACATTTTGAATTATTATGGTTCGTACTGATTAGTATTAAAAAAACATTTTTAGTAAGCATTACATTTTATAATGTGTTCATTTTTTATTAATAAAGCTACATTGGACATTAATTGGTGTTTGATTCAAATACATTTTGCAGTGCATTATCTGAAGTAAAACTAAAAAAATAAATGCTTGTTTTTAAAATTAGGTGTATTACTATTTTTACAAATTTGCAACAGTTGTTAAATAGATGCTCGCTATGACATATTTTAATGAACATATTTTGGTGCACATTCAGTATATTTGGTGGAACACAGGCAAAATTAGGTAAATGAAATGGGAATAAATTGAAGTACTTTTAAATACCATCCTTTTGAAATTACAATCAAACACCTCAATTATATTTATTTGTATAGTATAGTTACATATAACAAACAATTTCTAAAGTGGATACAAATATTGGATATAGGTACAAAATAAAACACCAGTACATACCCTAATTACGTAAAAAAATAGCTAGTCAATTGATTCATAAGTTCGAAAAAAAAAACCGGCTCAGCGCTACGCTTTATTGATTAACGTCCCGGTACTATAATAATGACAAGTTATTACCTAGTCTTGCCATAAATATTGTCACGAAGTTTTTTTTTTATTGCAAATAATATTTATTACTTTTACATTGTGTTAGTTTAATACATAAATATAAAAAAAAAAAAATATAAAAAACTTATTCGAAGTGGTCTCCATTGGCTGCAATACAGTCCTTTAAACGTTGAGGCCAGTTATCAATAGAAGCACGCACTCTTTCCATGGGAAAATTCTTCACTGCCAATCGTATGGATTATTTTAGGGACTCCAAATTATCATGGCGTTTAGAGCAAGCCGTACTCTCTAAAACTGACCATAAATCATAATCCAGCGGATTAAGATCGGGACTAGATGACGGCCAGTCTTCAGCTCTGATGAAGTCCGAAACGTTCACTTCCAACCAAGACTGCGTGGACCGAGCTTTATGACCCGGCGCCGAGTCTTGTTGGAAGGACCTTACTTGGTTATTGAATATGGTGTTGTTAAGGGGCTTAACTACCTTCTCAAGAATGGTATCTTGATACACTTGTGCCGATGTTTTGATACCTTTTTCACAAAAATATGACTCTGTCACTCCTTCATAGCTAACACCCCACCAAACCATCACTGAAGTCGGATACTACCCACGTTGCACTCTGTCGACTAAGTGGGAAGCTTCCTTAGAGCTTTAAGCAGAAATTTTGTTAAAATGTTGCTCAATAGGGATGATGACTAAAAAAATGTTTTTTGTCCCTAATGTAGATAATGAAAAAATAACGTACACGTATTTTTTCTTTTTTTACGTTATCAAAAGATTACGGCGATACATTGAGTTATAATGTGCCATGACGTCACTTGTATGTAGATTTTATCCATACTTGTGACGTATCAACCCCCACTCCCCAACTTTAATGCGTTGTATCTAAGTATTTTTTTATTAATATGATAAAGCAAAAAATACGTGTCTAATATTTTTTTATTATCTGACTGACGGACTAAATAGAATTTCTTTTTTTTGACCCAGGCATCATCCCTATTGTACAGATTTTCTCATCCGTAAACAATTTTTTTCTGTGACAGGATTTCTTCGAATTCTTTTCCTTACTGCTTTGACCACCTTTTTCGTACGAACACTACGTGGACGGCCAGATCTTTTTCTGTCACAAACAGAGGAGGTCTCATTGTACCTATTTATAGCCCGGTACACAAACATTTGACTAATACCAAGCGTATGGAGAGTTTTAAAAATTGCATTTGGCTCCATACCAACTTTGTGTAATGCAATCACAGCGATTCGGTTCTCTTTATCACCCCACTCCATTTTAATATCGCAAAATATTTTACAATGTATTGGCGCCAAAATTAGAAAACTCAATGAAACATCGTATAAAAATGATAGATTTATTTTTAATTGTAACAGTATTTATGGTCAGACTAAGTATAGTACCTAAGTATTACTACTACTTATATTTTGAGAAACATATTTATTTCTTGAGCAAGAAAGTGTTGCAAAAGTTCTGCGCGGTTTCTTTAAAATACACACCTTTTGTAAACGCAAACGCAAAATATTTAGACAAAGGTAAATAATAATAGTATTAAATTAATATTCTCAACAATATTATTTTCCTTACGATAGAGAATGAATGACTTAATATATAGGGAGGAGATTAAATGACTTGCATCCGTCAAGGGGGTGATTTTATCTGGCATATAACTGTACCCTGTATTTTAAACCAGTTTGTGGAAATACGTGTGGATAAAAATAAACAACCCTAGTTTTAAAGCAAAGCCTTACTAACACACCGCACGAGACATTCCTAGGTCACCTTACATACAACCCTGGAAATCTAGAATTAAATTAAAACATAAATTCCATCTCAGCTACTTATGCTAATATTATTCCGTTCTATTCTACAAACGTAAGAACGTTAAATTAAAACATACATCCTACCGCATGTTTAAAATGCAATCTTGATGCGGAAATATGAGCGTTTCGCAGAGAAATGTTGGTGGTTGGTATTTTGCCAACAAGGAGTACCTACTAAACTGTCACAAATATCCGGGACTTTTGTTTTTAACCTCTTCCTTAAAAATCTCACCGTGCAGACAATATTTAATGCACAAGTATTCAAGTATATATCTATTTTATTAACCTAAGTCCGTGTGTCACTGCGGGGTGGCAACTGAAAACCAGCGCTGGGTGTCTGACGCCCGGCAACTGCTGAGATGGTAACCCATTCGGTATGGGCACGCTCAGCAAAATTTAACTGCAATTTTATTCTTATGTTTATTGTTCCTTTTTTTTACGTCTTTGTTGCTGTTGTGTTGTGTCTGTGTCGAATAAATGTTTTGTATTCTATTCTTCTTTATTCACAATTCAAACTACGAGTATTTGCCGCAAAAAGTAGCAGCGTTTTTTCATATTACATATTAGATTACGAATGTTCGAAATGATATATTGAGAATCTGTTATTAAGACAATGTGGTTTTGAGAAGCTGGTATTCTAAGATCGAGCCGTGAAAACTTAGGTGCAGTAAGCTTGAAGTGAGATGTCATTCCATCACCCATTGGCCCTTCACTGGTGAAGGCCGGCCGGCTGCCAATCGGAGCGCCGAACGCGGTCGATAAAAAGTCGAGATGGTTAAAAAAAACTCACACTAGGATGCTAGAAATTGACACCATTGAGTTCACGTTCACTTTACCTATGTTTTCACGGTGGAGTTTTTTTAAATTATTAAATAACACTAATGGGTTCGATGATGCTGTAATAAAATATAGTTGGCCTCTTTATATCGTTGAAAATGTCAATGATCCGCCAATCCTTTTCTTAAGTATGTAGCAGTCAGTTTCATAGTCTTGATGCGACTTTATTACATTTCTTGAAGCTTCTGTCTTATGCCAGTCAGAACGCAATCGCATTCACTAAACAGTTGTCAAAATTTCAGGTTTCCCACTGTCCAAAACGACTGTATAGAGGCTTCTTTTAGCGTTTAGCGGCTTTGCGTTAAGCTCGTGAACGGGTGCTGCTTGTGGTGACTGGTCGTCTTGCTGATCATGGTTTTGTTATTGTTATTAGTAATTAACTGTTTTTTTATTTTACCTCGATGGTCCTAGTTTATCAATTATAACTTCTAGTTACAGCTATATGTAAGCGGGCACGCCCTTTATGCCTGGAGGCTTTATTTCCTTTTTTAGAAACGGAAATAAAGCCTCCGTTCAAGTTAAAATTTACGTTTAGTTATTTTTATTTCTGCTTGAGTATAGATCTCGATGTTTTTGGTTGGTATATTGGCGTGTGCTAGCTGTCATATGGCTATTAATTTATAATTTAATGTTTTGTGTTGCGTTATGTAAATTATTTTGCATAAGTACTTATTGTATAGAATCAAGTTTTTCTAACTGAACAGACAGCTATGCTGCTGGGGAGTTTGTTGCGCCACTTCTTCTTCCCAGCGAAAGCACTAGGAAGTGGTGAAGGGTGGGCGTTTTGTGGGACTGTCTTATGTAACTTTGACGTTCGAAAAGTGCTGATTCTCAGCCTAATTTGAATAAATGACTTTTGAATTTTGAATTTTGGAACTTCATTGGTTTTTCAACAGCGCCCGCCGGCGGTTACGTGACCAAAACCAACGCAACGTAGAATGAGAAGGTAAAGTTCAGTAGTTCGTTTTCACGCCGAGACAGTTAAGCCAACAGCAGCAGCTTGAAATTCACTGCTCAACAAAGTCTAGGGAACCCGCCAACCATCAACGATCAACTTCATGTTATATCAAGTGGAAATGTGCTCTACGAGAACAATATCACGCAATTAGAGTGACCTGCATGTCGATTCCCGTAACCACTTCACCGTGAAAACAGTGAAGTGAGCGTGGAGTGAGCTGTCAGTGTCATCTCACCCTGTTGGAATGACAACTCACTTCACCTAAGTTTTCACGGTGAGATGGTTACAGAATAGCACTGCTGTACCCTAATTACGTAATACACGATCAATCAGAATTTGAATCGTTTTGAAACAGATTGCTAATCCAATGAGCCATAAGTTCGAAAATAAATCTGCTCAACAACGTCAGTGAATGAATGTTGTTGAACTGTCACAATGAACCAGATTAGTCGTAATTGTTTACGAAAATATGTTACGTAATTAGATAGCTGCTCAGTCCGCTAATTTCAATCGCATAGAGCATCGGAGGATTTGCTCTGGACAAAAGCGTTCGGTAACCATACCAAAATTTGAAAATGAAAAAGTGCTTTTTGCAAATCTTATTTATTTATTTATTTAACCATTTATGTACACACATATACAGGATGTAAGGGACAGTCCTCCGCAGACTGATGGGGTGAATTCAGTATATCATACTAAGATGACCAGTACATTCAATTATTTCAGGAACGTTATGGGAATCCAATAAACCTTTGTTTTATTAACTTACACGCAATGTATCACTACCGTGGCAAAACGCACGTAGCGAACGGCAGCGCAGCGAACTTTCGGTCGTCCTCCCCGCCTCCCCGCGGTGGTTGAACATCTGATTTCACGCGTAGTTCATTAGAAAATTTCAAAATCCATTGCTGTTTTATTTTATTTTAGCTGTTTTATTTACATTAATAGAGTACTGCGTACAAAGAATGTAATTTTAAATTGAAATAAACGAGTAGTAACTGAAAACCCGGTAAAAAAGAATATTTTCCTGAGAAAATTTTCAGTGGAATATGATTCAAAATAAGGAGCTGAATGCACCCTCTTACATAGTTTGCGGAGGGCTGTCCAGTGTTATACCTATTTATTGTAACACTAACTGACGAATCCATAAACATTTTTTTTTCCTTACACCCTGTATAAATAGACAAGATGAAAAGAACAGACAAATATGTACAAAGGTGATGCTTATTTCTAAAGAAATCTCTTCCAGCATACCTTTTTTTTTTTTGGGTCTGCGATAGGAAAGTAGTTAAAGAGATGTAGACAACGTGTGTAAGAGTAGAGAGAAAGTGAAATACATAAAATCAAAACAATTCACTTTATAAAATAAAACAAATTATATGAGAATATACTTTCTAACATACATACATACAAGATCATAAATCTTTGACTGATCTTTTTTTATGGAGCGAAATTCCACAGGTGACAATGGTCAACCTTATACTCAAAATGCCCCGACGATGTAGAGCAGACGCTAATGCTTTGGGAGGACCAACAGATTATTAAAAAGTTGCTAAGCTTTATTTTTGTTTTTATTTAATGATATCTGGGCGTTAGTTTTTATTCATCAAAAAAACATTTTTTTTTAAGTTTTTTTTTTCTTTAACTATCCTAATTTTTTATCAAACAACGAAAATCTTTATTAAATTACGCTTTTATTGATACATATAAAATATGTTACATAATAGTTATTTGTTATACAAGAGTGCAAAGTTGCTTTTTAACCGCGTGTTCAATTTTGATGACCGAGCAAGCGAAGGATTCTAAAATTGAATCACGAGCGCAGCGAGTGATTCAAAATTAGAATCCTGAGCGTTAGCGAGGGAATCAAAAGAGCACGAGGTGAAAAATCTTTGCACTCGAGTGCAACACGTAACTTTTCATTCCACCTCAGCGAGGAAATGACTAAATGCAAAAAAAAAAAACGTTTACAATCACAAGATAGGTACACTTTTATTTCAGTTTAGGTATTAATTACTACATTATGACAGGTAAGTATTACAGAATAATCTTTAAATTATAACAAAATAATACTAAGGTATAATTAAGAAAATTTTAAAGTAACGTTGCTACAGTTATTTAAATTGAGTGTAATATTTTTGTTTGGTACTGTAATATTGGTGTTAGTCACTTGTGTACTGTTTTTCGGTAAACTATCTGTCATACTTAATAGTTGTACCGATTCATCGGATTCCCTTGGCGTGAATGTTGGAGAGAGAGGGAGATGGTTAGGTGTTTCATAACGGCTTATTTTTGATGTAGAAGGGCCAGTACAAGGATCCGATTGAGGCTCTTTCAGTGTAATGGCTCCTACGATGCCTTCACATATTTTAGACTTATTTTGGATGGAATCCTCTATGTATCCCTCTACAACTGCATTGGACTTCCAGCCTCCGTGGCGCTTAAGGGACAGCAGATCAGCTCCGGAATCAGCCAAAAGTGTGGCTGAAGTTCGTCGGAAACAATGACCCGTGTACAACAGGGGTTCTGGAAGTTCAAGAAATGTTGCTATTTCTCGTGGGATACTGCCAATTTTATTAGTACCCATAGGCTGTCTAACACACTTTCCATTGCGATACTGTAGAAAAAATCGATTGATTGGAGTGTTAGGCGGGCGTAAGGCTTGATATTTCTCAACAATCGTTACGTATTCCTTGCGAATGACGAAGTTGCGGTCTCTTTTTGTCTTTGTATTAGGTAAATTAATTAATAGTAAGTCATCTGAATGTTTCTCAATGTTTTTGACATTAAGTTGTGTTAGTTCATTAGTTCGACATGCTCCGTTTATTCCAATAATAAGAACAACCTGTAACGTAAAGAGTATTGTAGTAGATAAATGAATAAAATTGATATGAACGCATAATTATGCCTATCAACATCTACTAAGTATACTATTTAATTGAGATTAATATACTTAAGTAGATACTGAATGTGCAACTGACTTACTTTTGCCGCCAAATATACGGAATCGGGTGCTTCGTTAAGAAACTTTTCAATATCAGATACTGTGAAAACCTTCGATTTTTTTGGTTGATGACCAGATGAGGCTCTTTTTAAAAATGCCACTAATTTAGGATAGGTATCGATATGTTTGTCTTTTTTCATCTTTATTGTTGCTTTTAGCATCGAATACGTACTCCATAGAGTGCTTGCTTTCTTGTTCTCGGATAATTCTATAAAATATGCCAGCAAAACGTTTTCTGAGAAAGTTTTGGCTCCTTTTGCTAGTCGCCACGTGTTGAACATATCGTACTGTTTTAAATACTTCTCGCGTGATTGTTGAGGGAGAAAGCTCATTTGCGCATTATTAACAGTTTCAGTCAATTCTGTTGGCGTCAAGCAAACTTCCTCGTCGCTAGAATCACTCATTTTAGTTTTTTCACTTGTTTTCAAGTTTCTTGTTTTTAATATACCTAAGGTTTAACAATGACGTGAAAAAATGCCGCGTAAAGAACCGCGTACAAAGCAAATTGAAAAAAGAACACCAAGAAGGTTCCGAGTCTGAGTTTTTAACAAATTAAAAAAAAGTTGTATGATATATTCGGCACCATAGAGGTAGCAGTAAATAGGTTTAATGTTTTTTTTAATTCACAAACTTAGTGCACACGATGTTCTAAATTCAATTTACTTTATCCTCTAGAGAATAAAAACGGCTTTTCCACTCAGATACTGAAGATTAAAAATACTCTTTCCGAGATGGTGGGATGAAAAAAGTATTAATATAAAAATAATTACTCCCTAAACTTTGCTGAGTAGCCTATTAACCCCGTGTGACAATCGGGAACAACTCATGAAGTTGTCTCGTGTATCGATGTTTAAAGAACTGTCACCCACTTATGGACTGACCGCACGAGTGTAGCCCCACAAATCAACCGAGCCGGCTGTTATTTAGCCACTAGCTGTCCCACCGCCGACGTGGAAGCATCTAGCTATCAACGATTTTCTCGCTCAAGAAACGTACAAAAGATTGTAGGTCTCGTGTAAGTAAAAGAGATTCATATATAAATAGTTGATCGCTGACTGTTCACACCGCTGGCGGGTACTCGTTTGTGGCAGCGTCAAGAGCTATCAAAGTAGTAGTACTCGCTTGGCGGGGAAGAACACTCGCTGTGAGACTCGCGCTAGCTACTATCGAGGAACTTCATATCTAAGCAGTTTGAAAACAAAATCCCGTGAACACGATGACCATATCTGTTACCGCCCCGGTTCTATAGCGGCCAAGCGCTGCAAGCAGAAATAGTCCTTAATGAACTTCTTGTAATCACTCTTCGCCGTCGTTCCCTCGCTGCTCGCTGCTCGCTGCTCGCCAACGCGTTTTTAGTTGCTAGCTCCTCTCGCTTCTCGTTGACCACCGGCGGTAGGACAGTTGCCTAACGACCACACTACATTCTGGCCGGAATTTCAGGAACTTTTGGTTTCGGTAAAGCTAGGTGTTCAGTTTTGCAAACAAATCAGATGTTTGTTCTCATAGGGGACCAGACACTATCAGTAATAATGACATTACCTCAAACATAAATATTGATAGCGGAAACTTGCAAAGAAAGTCCCGAACTCCTACACGTACAAATAAAACTACTCCTAAGCAAGAAACTTTGACAACTGTCTTTTGATGTGCTAATGTGGTTTGTAACAATATTTGTACTATACTTTGTAAATCTACCCTCATTTTGTGACAAAGCACAAAAGATTTGCTCACATGGAAAAATATCAGTCGCTTAAGATAGAAATTGTACGATGAAATAATTCTATTGAATAGAATTTGTGAAGATTCTGATTTTTCGGTCGTGAACCTGAAATATAATTTGTAAATGTAGTGTCTGGGTGTAACGAGCACCTACAGTATGGTTCCTTGTATTTTATCGCTCAATTTATTATAAAAATTGTTAAAAGTTAAAATTTCTCAGTAGCAAACCAGAGTCAGGATTTTCGCCTGGTCGATGGCAATAGGTTCCTTTCCTATTATATGAGAATTTTGCAAATCAGTCCAGTTGTTATTGCTTTTCTCTTTATTTATAACATTAGTACAGATAACGAATGAAGACGGAACAGTTAAATTCTAAGAAATATATTCCTTTCACACCACCATTTTAATTACTTTCAGCTTGTTTTAAATAACGGAACATTGCGCTTTAAATTAAGGCATTCGTTTGTTTTTCGGTTTATAATTTCAACATGAATGATGTAACCAATTATTTTGTAACAATATTTTGATTTAAAAGAGTTCCTTGCCCGTTCTTCTCCATAGGAACCTACTACTGTGGAATGGGCAACTAGCTTCATTCTTCTGACCAACCGACCCTAGTTTAATTGAAATAAATCCTTTGAGTTTGAGTCTGACAGCATGTTCGGGACTCAAAAATTGAAGAGACATGTGACCTCCACGACCCGCCCTGAACCCGCCTGACGGACTACATCCCACTCCCTGTCAGGTTTGAGTCCCAGCAGTGAGTGGGAACATTATAGGCTGATCTTTCCTTCTTTTTCGTGTGGTTAGTGACTGACCTGATGTCAGAGATTTTAAGGCGGCCATAGGCCTCCTTTACATGCCGTCGAGAAATATCTCTCAGGTATGGCCGGTTCTCAAAGAGTGTCAGCGAGTGAAGGGGTCCGATGAGACCATTGTCTGCCGGGGTTGCGGGAAAGTCCGAAAGGGATACCGTAGCCCCCTGGCATTGCACAGGCAAGAGAAGGAACACGGGTGGGTTTTAGTCAGTAAGAGTCTGACACGCCCTCCCGCTCCACCCAGAGCGGGACGAGTCATTTGATGATTTCCCACCCAAAAAAAAAAAAAAAAAGGTATGGCCGGTTGCTTCACGATGTTTTCCTTCACCGTTTTTGAAGCATGTGATAACTATACATTACGCACATGAATCCGAAAGTCAGAGGTGCGTGCCTTGGGTTCGAAATAAACTTTTGAAATAAATGCTTTGAGTTTGAGGCTACCACTCTCGTACAACTACAAATTGGATTAATTAATCTGAAAAAACTTTAAAAAAAAAACCCTTTGAAGCCTTTGAATCTGAATTTGTGTCCGGTCGACTCACTATTGCCATCATAAACGACGATTTTTTTAAACCTCTGCCTACTTCTAAGGGCAAATACAGGCGTGATGTTATATTATGTTACATTCTCGGTTACAAAACACACTCTAAACCCATTTGCAAGAGAAACTTTACCTGTTTTTAATAAATATTAATAAAAATCTTTATTGCAGACCACATGATCCTTAAAAAAACATGGTTTAAAATTTTTATTAGTAAAGCCATGGGGCATTGACAAATATGAACCCAAGATGTACAGTCTCGAACAAAAGTAATACTCAAAACTGTCTCCAACTATACCTAAGTAGTTATAGTCATGATATAAACATACTTTTTCTGGAAATTCAACCTTACGTGCATGTTTTTAAAATTGTTTTTACAGAGCAATTTTTATAAAGCAATAAAATTTTATGACCGAAGTTTGCTGGTAGGACAAGGCATGAAGTGGAGTCGAATATATTCTTATACTTTTTATTTTTTATTAGTCAATATTACAGTAGAATATGTTAGAGTTTTACAAATAGGTAAATGACTTATCTTGTCTTATCTTATCTTTTTAAAATGTATATGAATGTGTGTTCTAAACACATAAATAATTATACTTTTATAATAATAGATATTGTTTTTATCGAAACTAAAAATAATAAGTACCTAATCTATAAACAAACATTTGAAATAATCTTCGGATCGAGGACCACTTCTCCTTATGGAAGTTGGTTAAAAACTATATTTAATTATAATATATATATATTAATTTATAATAAATACGTAAAAGTTCAAAAGTAAATATTCACAATAAATAAAAAATACATTACCTACACAAAAAAATCAACTCCACTGAAAACAACAAGGTCAATTTGTATTATTCGACAAAATTAAATGTAGGTTGTAATGCATTGTTCTTACACTAAAAAACCGGCTATTGAAATTTGCCGTACGATACCTACTTGGACTGTTGGGCAAAGTTTTAAGACAAATTAAATCAAAATCACCTATTTCTCCCTATACGCGCCGCTATCTCGGGTCCTAAGGAGTAGGGGGCGACGGATTTCCCCAGATCCGTCGCCTCTGGACCCATTTAGGGGGACGCCGACGCCCAGTGTGTCTGCTGCGGATCGGGTTAGCGGAAGCTATATCCCGCTCCCTTTCCGCAGCCTCCTTCTGCGTAATGACTGTTTCGCAGAAGGATACGACCGCGTCCCAGAACTCATCGCTGCCGACCATCGAGTCGACAACGGCCTGCAGCGACAGGTCACTGCCGACACCTGAGATGAGGGCACGGCGCGGCTCCTCCCAAGCTGCACACTCTGCCAGCGTATGCCGAGCCGTGTCCTCCCGACAGACCTGCGAATATCTAACCTAACCCAACCCATTTGGTCGGTATGTCCCAGCTTAGTTACTGCGACCAATTCAGCTTGCGCTGCGAACCTATTTGGTCTATATATACAAATATTTCTCATTTAATAGTATAGGGAAGAAGATGATAATATCATGCATACCTACCTGTTGTTTGTACGCTTCTAGAAAAAAGAAAAGAAAAGATTTTATTTTATTCTGCACAAACAAATCGCACATTTAAATATACACAAATACAAAAGTAGCCAAAAGCCTCGTATTCAACCAATAAATAAAAGTTTGACAATGATGTTCATTGGTTGATGTCAAGGCTTACTGAAATGAAAATTCTAGTTGCGTTTTATTTGATTTTAAGTGATTGTGCTGTTGGTGTACTTTATCTAGAGCCTTAGTGCTGGTGCTTGGAAAAGTGCTGGCCAATCGGCTTCGTTACTAAGCGTAGCAGTTTCGATTGTCGTATACGACACCGGTGAAATTCCTTACAAAAGGATTTTTGAGGTAAATGAAACAAGAAACAACCTAGAACTCCACCCAACCGTCATAATGCCGTTACACATGACCCGAGCGTTATTAATCCTTCATAGTTCTCGGAGTTTACACCGACTGCGTCACATGTGCCGACACGTGCCGTGTGTAACATTCCTTACACGGGTCTTGCATAATGCTGATTATGCAAGACCCGTGTCAATTTCAATGTAAGTTTCAATTACAACGCAAGGAATTTGTTCTAAATCTGCATTTAATGGGCTGCCATTAAATGCAGAGTTAGAACAAATTCCTCGCGTTGTAATTGAAACATTTTTCTGAACTAGGTATTCCGTCGTGAAATGTGCCTGAAGTTTCATACAGGTCTTTCCAAATGGTTTGTGACTGCAAAGTTAACTGGGCTCTTGAGTGTAGTATAACACAATCAGTCTATAATGGTCCCGCTGCTGGCCTACTCTCTATGAGAGGTAGTGTAATTCAATACGCGGCCCAGTACGGGTTAGTGGATGTCAATTGCCTCAATTTTAGGTTCTATCACAGTATGCCAATTCCCTCACGATGCTTCCCTTCTTAAAGGCATTACCAATTTTCTTGAAGTGCTAAAGCTTAGGGTTGAAGACACACAGCTAGTTGCTTTGCTTAGTGCTTAATGCTACGCTGCGTGACTGGTGACGTATGTACAAGCATAATCAGCTTATAATTTTCTTATTATAGGATTATATCCGAGATAAAAATGCTTGGAAACATGCTGGTCCTGCTCCATAGGACAATTTAGAATCTAGACAAATCTAACTGGTTGCTAATTTAATTGTATAATATTTTTTTTATAACATTGATTTTACATTCTTTGATTACTTGGACGCACACACTGACTTATTAGTATTATCTACTTGTTAAAATGTTAGGAATATCGTATAATTTTACAATGTTTGTAAATATGTGAGAGCACCATGCATCTATCACATAATTAATTTATCTGTCATTCCTTTATTTTACATTCTTTTTACCTATCGTGGTATAGTAATCTTATTCTAGGTGCATCGTCTTCATATATAATTATATAATTAATGTATACAAGATATTGTGAAAACATTTTAAAAGAGTTACGGTGGAGTTTCTTGCCCATTCTTCTCCATACGAAAACTACCTTTTGGAAGGGGCGATTAGAATCATTCTATTTTTGTTATAAATTTTGATGTTGAAAAGTGCCTTTTTTGTGCCTAATCGAAATAAATTATTTGACTTTGACTTTGACTTTGATCATTGCTGGGACGCAGGCCTCCTCTCTTCTAGTGGAGGGGGCTATAATCACTACACGGGCCCAGTGCGGATTAGTAGAGGTCACATGTCTTTGAATTTTTGGTTCTAGAACATGTTTCCTCACAATGTTTCCCGTCACCGTTTTGAGAACACTGCTCATGTAATTATTTTAACAATGTAATGCGCCTGCTTGAATACGATAGTCGGGGGCACCACTGCTGCACTCAGGTGATAGCGAGCCAACGCCTGGTTTTACTATTGCAATGACCACATTGACGCTTGGTTCCACGCACCATGACTTTGACTATGTTCGAGCTACGACGCTACTTAGGTACTAAGCGGTGCCACGCGAAGCTTCTAACTGTGTGGCTTCTGCCCATCGGTTTTGCACGCTGAGCCATATTGCACTATAGAAGCCAACTCATATTACCATATTACCAACAACAATAATTTAATTAATATTCTTATACCCAGGTTACTCAGAAAGTTTTGCGTAACAGTTTTTGTCTATGGGACACTGGCTGGTTTTGATGTCAATTAAAACTATGACTATTTATTTCAAAAAAAAACCACACTCCAAATTCGAAATTCCCTCCTCATTTTTTTACGAGCATAATTAAAATATTGTCTCACTGAAAAATGGATTTACATCAACATTTTCGCGCGATGAATGTCGATTAAAACCAGAAAAATCGTTTGAAAGACTTCGAATGGCGTTCATAGACAGAAGTCCTTCTAAAGCGACTGTTTTCCGCTGGTTCAACGAATTTAAGCATGGTCAAGTAACTTTCGAGAATGAAGAAAGTATTCGCCGCCCTATAACAGCTGTTACATAAGAACACGTTCTGGCTGTGAAACAATTATTCAAGGGAATAGGCGAAATACATATGAAGAGATTCAGCATATACTGCAAGATTGGATCGGGAAGTGTGCATGAAATTCTACACGGGCATCTTCGGGTAAGGAAGATAGTTCCACGCTGGGTACCGCACAATCTAACGTAGGCTCAGGTAGAATGGTGCAGACACATGGTAGCAAAATTTAAAGAAGGCTCGTCTCGGGGCGTTCACGACATCATTACGGGTGATGAATCATGGATTTATCAGTATGATCCAGAAACGAAGCGTCAGTCGACCGTGTGGCTGTTTCAAAATGAACCAACGCCTACCAAAGTTGTCTGTAAAATATCGCTTTAAGTGATAAGACCGCCCATTGTGTCACCCTATGTAAAATTTCTAAATTTATGTCTGTAATTTTTATGGTGTACAATAAAGAATATTCTATTTATCTATCTATCAAAGAGAAGCGAGCTAGAAGTACAGGCAAAATTCTGATAGCTAGTTTTTTTTTTTGATGTTTTATTTGGTGTCATTACCATTACGCGATGAACGGAGCATCAATACTGTAGTGTCTGTGAGTGAAAGAGAAAGAAGCATTATGTCATCTCTAGCGCACGTGCGGTCGTAAAGCAGCCAGTCAGCTGTGAGCGGCGGGAGTTAGAGGGCACGCGCGTCTAAGAGCCGATTAATATAGAGTGATATACCACAAATACTGAATGGTATGTTACCAAATGTTTGCCAGAAGTTTTTTCTGCTGCAAGCAGCCAAGCAACCGAACACCAACCTCCGTGCCGCCGCTCACTCGGCGCTCAAAACAAGGGACTTTTTGGACAGCACACCGGTCAAACTTTAGGTCATCCTCCTTACATTCCCGATTTAGCTCCTATATTATTTCACCTAAAATAAAAAATCAACTCAAGGGAAAAATGTTTATATCACCGGAAGATAAACTGGCTGCTTATGAGAAGGGTATTGAAGAGGTGTTTGATGCGGATTGGAAAATGTATGAAACTGTGTATAGACGCCAATGGAGAGTTCTTTGAAAATATATTTAAAAAAAAATAACCTGTACTATATTTTTTTTAGTATCGCAAAACTTAAAAATCTAAACAGCATCCCATAACGGTTAACAACCATAAAATTCCTCAGCCGGATACCGCAACACGTTTTCTAAAATCGTAGCAACACGAAATTTGTACCATGTTTTGTAAATGTTACAGATACATTTTACGGGCAGTATCGGTTCGATACTAGTTGATATTTATTGCAACATTATTGTATTGAATTTACATAGTCCGTTTTATGTTAGCTTGGACAGTGTTTCTGTTGTATTTTTAACCGACTTCAAAAAAAGGAGGAGGTTCTCAATTCAACGGTATGTTTTTTTTTTTTTTTTTGTATGTTTGTTACGCGATTACTCCGCCAATTATGAATTGATTTTGATGATTCTTTTTTTTTTTCGTAGGGCATACTTCAGGAGTGGTCCCATATAAATTTGGTCAAGATCTGATGAAGGGTTTTTGAGTTAGCTTCAATAATACATATTTTTCCCACCTAGCATATATGGATGATATTCTAATAGTTCCTGTCACTGTAATTTACTTGGTATTTAAATTTTTGTGGGGGTTTTGTGTAGGTACCACAACTAAAAAGTGAAAAATAAAAACTTTTTCACAAAAAATATAACCGACTTCCAAAAAAAAACACTACAAAGTGAAAAATAACTTTGATTTCGGAAGTCAGTGTCTTTGGGGTTTTATTTTCGTTTTTTTATTTATTACGTTTGACGTGAGTTTTGAAAACAGCTTCTGAAGGGTTTGATCAATAATTCTGATGTAAATACTAGAGTAGAATATAATCGCTTTATTTCGGAAACACAAAATTCCAAATTTAAATATTTGATTTCACATAAACATACATGGGCACTTATGAAACGTCAGAAGCTAGGTGCACGGTTCCAATTGGTCGTTTCCTATGGAGAAACTCCACGGTTACTCTTTTAAAAATAATTGGCTTTTACAATATTTTCTAATAACAGTGTTATTAGGTATGGGAGGACAGTGTAGGTCTTTCAACAAGTACCAGGTACTCAACAAAATAATTATGGTCAACAAACCTACAGTCCACTAAGCCTACAGCGTTCTCACATTCACAAAACAGAAAAGAATCTATATAAAGATAAACAAATTATTAAAAATAAAAAGGAATTTTAAACGAAATGACGTGATTGCTATTACAGCTGTAACAAATCTGAATAATTATCATATTCACAAAAGCCACTAATAAAGAGTTGAAAACACAAATATCCTTATGGTGTGAGTAACATACAAAAAATAACTTATTGCCTAGTGTTAGTAACAATCAACCTCCGCACAAACTGTTGTACAATTGGAGAGCCGAAGCTCTCGGCTACAGTTTTCAGGATACTGTTTGACTGGCCTTCACTCTTCTCAGAAGCGATGCAGTTTTTTTGCGTATAATTGCATAGAAGCCGTCGGTGCAGGCTTGCGCAAACATATATCGAGGCAGCCTCAACAACATCCTGAAAGCATTGTTATATTGGAAATAATAATCATACCAGCCTTTTATTGTCGTGGCTGGAGAGGCGCCACGGCGTCCTCACCTTCCGCCTGACGCAGGTCCTCACCGGACACGGCTGTTTCGGGAGGTACCTGTTTCGGATAAGGCGGGAGGAAACGCCCGGGTGTCATCACTGCGTGGATCGCCCGGAGGACTCCACCGTATGCTCCACGCATACGGTGGAGGTATGCCCGGCTTGGGCAGAGCACCGCCGTGTCCTCGTGGAGGCGATCGGTGGCGGGGATCTCTCGCGTCCGGCCCTGGTCCAGGCCATGGTACGGAGCGAGAGGGCATGGGAGGCCGTCACCTCCTTCTGCGAAGCAGTAATGCTCGCGAAGGAGGAGGCGGAGCGCGTGAGGGAGAGGCAAATTTCGCGCCCTCACGCCCCTAGCCGCCGCAGGAGGAGACGCCCTGGGCGTCGGGAATCAATCGCTGATTCCCGGCCACCGTAGGCGCGGGCTTGCGGACGGTGAGCAATGGGTAGCTCGCCGTCCGGTAAGGACCAAGCCCGGGTCGACGGCGCGTTGTGTTCCACGCGCGCCTCAAAGAGTGTCAGCGAGTGAAGGGGTCCGATGAGACCATTGCCTGCTGGGGTTGCGGGAAAGTCCGAAAGGGATACCGTGGCCCCCTGGCATTGCACAGGCAACAGAAGGAACACGGGTGGGTTTTAGTCAGTAAGAGTCTGACACGCCCTCCCGCTCCACCCAGAGCGGGAGACGTCATTTGATGATTTCCCACCCAAAAAAATAAATAAAAAAAAAGGTTGGATAAAGTATTATTGATGGAAAATGGGTTTTAGGTAGACCATGGACCCGGAGAAGGACAGGCTACTTTGGAAAAAGACTATTTATCCCGATATTCCTACAGGATCGAGACTTATGCGGGTGAAATCTCGGGACGAAGCTAGTAGCATTATATAAATGCGAAAGTGAGTTTATTTAAGCACATTTTTCAACTTGGATCCTGGATCTGAAATGAGAAGGCTTTTGCACTGCAGTTGGACAATAAGAGGCTTTTTTTTCATTTTTTTTTTTGGGTGGGAAATCATCAAATGACGTCTCCCGCTCTGGGTGGAGCGGGAGGGCGTGTCAGACTCTTACTGACTAAAACCCACCCGTGTTCCTTCTGTTGCCTGTGCAATGCCAGGGGGCCACGGTATCCCTTTCGGACTTTCCCGCAACCCCAGCAGGCAATGGTCTCATCGGACCCCTTCACTCGCTGACACTCTTTGAGGCGCGCGTGGAACACAACGCGCCGTCGACCCGGGCTTGGTCCTTACCGGACGGCGAGCTACCCATTGCTCACCGTCCGCAAGCCCGCGCCTACGGTGGCCGGGAATCAGCGATTGATTCCCGACGCCCAGGGCGTCTCCTCCTGCGGCGGCTAGGGGCGTGAGGGCGCGAAATTTGCCTCTCCCTCACGCGCTCCGCCTCCTCCTTCGCGAGCATTACTGCTTCGCAGAAGGAGGTGACGGCCTCCCATGCCCTCTCGCTCCATACCATGGCCTGGACCAGGGCCGGACGCGAGAGATCCCCGCCACCGATCACCTCCACGAGGACACGGCGGTGCTCTGCCCAAGCCGGGCATACCTCCACCGTATGCTCCACCGTGTCCTCCGGGCGATCCACGCAGTGATGACACCCGGGCGTTTCCTCCCGCCTTATCCGAAACAGGTACCTCCCGAAACAGCCGTGTCCGGTGAGGACCTGCGTCAAGCGGAAGGTGAGGACGCCGTGGTGCCTCTTCAGACACTCCTCAAAGAGGGAACTTATCGCCGCAATAGTGGCGTGCCCAACTTTGTCCAACCTGGGAATCGAATCATCCTGCATTCGATTCCCAGATGTACGTCGCGTAGTCGCGGTTAGTTCGCTTCGCACCCGCGGGGGGCACGTTCACATACAAATCGCCTTGCTGGAAACACGCTGGCAAATCGTCAGTGTAATAACGCTCACCCCTGTAATCCTCGAAGGGTTAGGAGATGGGCATTAGTAGGTACACCCACATGTCGCCAGTAACGTTTAAGTTCTGTTATAGGGGGCGATCATATTGCCATCAACCGGGCACAAAACCAAACTCCAGCCTGCTAATGAAAAATTCCTGATGGAAAAAGCTCAATAACACTTTGCCCGACCCAAGAACCGAACCCAGGACCTCATAGTTAGCAGTAGCACTTGCGATCACTAGATCAACGAGGCATTCAATAATACAATAAATACCTGGTAACCAAATACTTTTGCCAAAAGCGGCAACATACTTCAAAATGTTTGACCTCTCCCGGATAGCCAATAACTAATTTCTGGATTCTCCATAGGAATTTACAATTTGACACGCGGTAACAATTACAATTATGATGAAATTATTTGAAAATTTTAGGGTCAGGGGTCATTCTGTGCGTCGGGAATGGCTTGCGGACGGTGAGCACTGAGTAGCTCGCCATCCGATAAGAACCAGGCCCAGGTTGACGGCGCGTTGTGTTCCACGCGCGCCTCTAAGAGATGTCAGCAACTGAAGGGGTCCGATAGGACCGCTGCTGGGGTTGCGGGAAAGTCCGAAACTGATACCGTGGCCCCTGGCAACGTACAGGCAATTGAAGGAACACGGGTGGGTTTTAGTCAGTAAGAGTCTGACACGCCCTCCTGCTCCACCCAGAGCGGGAAAAGTTATTTGATAATTTCCAACCCAAAAAAAAGGGGTCATTCTATAAAATGTAAGATTGGTTCAGGTCAGGGGTCAGGCCCTTATGTTACCGCTGCCTCGATGACATGGCTATTGCTTAACGTAGACCTACAGGCAAAAGGTAAGTATCGTGAGATAAATGTATTCCTACTGTTGAAGCGTGGGTGTGCTGTGGCGTGGCCTTTGAGTCAGCGGTGTAGATTCATGAAGTAAGTATAATACTAGCTTCTGCACGACGTCGTTCGCGTGAAATTTCTTGTTTTAACTTATAACATATCCTATGACACTGGCAATATAGTATATCCGTAGTTCCGAAGATTACTGCCTACATTATAATCTTACAAATTTTACATGTAACAGAAGAGCATAAATAAAAATAGCGGAACTGTATAATTACACTGATTTAATATTAAATATGCAAACAATTTATTAAATATGCAAACATTCCGACAGAGTTTCAGCTTAGTCGTCTAATCGCAGAAACAAGAGACCCCAAGAGGTTTTCCCTCACCGGAGGCATCCGGAAGTTATGGCGGTGGCTTGGCTTGGCTGTGATTGGCTGGCTCGATTGGGGCGCTGTGATCGGCTCAGGCAGTATGGCGTAACAAATATTAGTGTAGACTTACAAGATAAAATATTATCAACATGTAAAAAACCCTTTCTCATCCGTGAGGGTGTTGTTAGGTACTGAGTCTATTTATGTGGTAATTATCAAGAAAAAAGAAAAAAAATAGCCTTTTATTTTTCAATGGCGAATTTTACTCGGTTATTACATGGGGCGTGGGCGGCCGTCGTTTAGCGGGTGACTACAAGTCATAACTTTATGACCCCTGTTAAAACTTTCCTCAAATTTTTAATGGATTTGGGGTAATTTTGGTACTAAAAATGTGATTTTTAAATAGCAATAACTTTTTATTTTCAATATTAATAAGATTTTTTATTACTTTTAGGTAATGTAATTGCAGTACCTATGTGCCCCTTTCAGATTAGACAGGCTTTTTTAAAAATATAATATTGTATATAAAAAAAAAAAGTTTCGATGTTTATAACTGTGCACTTGGAGCTGTCAAAATAGTAGGTTGTTAGTATTGAATTCACCCGCCCGGTTACCTCCTCAGTGCCCCGACGCCTCTTAATACGGTCTACACAACTCGTGTAAAACTTAACGAATAATAAGACAGAACTGTGGTGTGGAGACGATCCACAGTTCTGTCTTATTATTCGTTAAGTTTATTTAAACCACATACACTGTAATATTTTGACGTTGATAGGGCATAAAAATCTGGCTATATTTATGCATTTTTTTATTGAAGCATTTCTGAAGTAGTTTAAAAGGCTGTCATTTTACATGGTACAATAGAATTCGAAGTTACTGAATAGTAGACCGACTAAACCAAATGGCGCTTTTTGCCCCATTCGCCGACCAAAACCGAAAAAATATATTATTATTAATTTATGCTTTTTTAAATTTGTTTTAATATATAATTAAAACCTAAAACAAAAATAAAATCGTAATATGACAATACTGCATAGTATTTGCGTAAAACCATAGTAAAAAAAATAGGGCGTAACATACGCTCGGGGCGTAGGAATTGCTTTTTTCGTACCTATACAACTACGACTTATTATTTGCCTAGCAAACTCTATGTGCAATGAGCTATGTGCAATGAGCGAAATCAGGTAAAAAGGGCCTCCAACAAATTTTGATGCAGTGCCATGTATCAAAATTTGTTAGAGGCCCTTTTTTTAGGAATAGCTACACCACTGATTTCCCTTCATTCCTTTACAGTTCCCGCGTTTTCCAGTACCCACACTTTTCAGTACCCGCGGTTCTCATGGCCTCAATACTAGAGCAACTTATAACGAACTGTGGCAAAGTTAGTTGATCAAGGCTGGTCGAGTTGTGGCTCTTGTTTCCATGTCCATGATAGACTGTAAGATGGACGCGGCGATACTGTCATAACGCCGCCATCTTGAATTCACTGGACGGCAAGATGGCGGGAGAAAAATGTTGGTAAATTTAATGCTGTAATTTTTCGTGCTGCCTCTAAATAACGGGACTTTTTTATAAATAGTACGCTAAAAGATACGTTTGTATCTTTGCAGCATTTGTACACAAAGCTATTTTGCAGTTTCAGAAAATCACCCATATTTGAATAAAATACCTTTTAAATCTACATTTTTAGTATTTGTTAATTACATACAGTATTATTATATGGTACAGACGCCAGCACGTCAACCTACTACAATCTGTCAAATTTCTTTAATAGATTTTCAACTTTATCCCTAAAGCTTATAAAATTTGAAATTTATTGTATGGAGACCCCCTTTAATTTTTATTATTTGTTGTTATAACGGCAATAAAAATACATATTCAATGAAAATTTCAACTGTCTACCTATTACGGTTCATGAGATACAGACATACAGACGGATAGACAGACGGATAGGAGGCTTAGTAATAGGGTTCCGTTTGGCACCCATCAGGTACGGAACCCTAAAAACGATTCCCTACATCACATTTGCGGCGCTGTTAAGATTAACAGTGAGATTTATAAATCGAAACTGACAAATTTTCCCAATCAACTTTGAACATAATACTTTAGAGATAAAGTTGAAAATCTATTAAGGAAATTTGACCAATTGTAGTAGGTTGATGTGCTGGCGTCTGTACAACGCCATCTATCGAGCTTTGAGGAAGCTTTCACTCAAACACAGGCCTTTGCAGATTACTAAAGAAATTTTAAGGCAGTTTTTTAATCACTCTAGTCCCATTTACACGGTGCAAGTTTCTAGAACGTTCAAGAGCGATAATCACATGCCATATAGCAGGATCAATGATTGACAACAACAACAACTGTTTACACGAGTGCGATTTCCATAAAATGGCATACAATAAATGAATGCAAGTTTTTCCATTCGATAATTGCAAGCGACTTCTGTTTACACCAAGGAAATTATTGCATGCAAGTTTTGCCTCGTCTAAACACAGAGTTGCAAGTTCTTGTACAATTGATGCAAGTCGCTCGTGGCAGCGCAAATTCACACACACATGTTCGAATGATAGAAAATGTTTATGCCAGAAATGAATGAAATTTTATTGTACGTGCTATTTCACTGTACGTGCTGTTTACACCTATACCAGTTTTGAACGGCAACTACTTACCTGTATCGCGCAACAATTGTACGTATTGTTTAGACGGTGCCAGTCAATTGCTCGGTAAGTAAGTTGCTTCAATTTTATGGTGTGCCACAGGCAATAAACGTGCACCATGTTAATGGGGCTTATCTGTCTATTTTTTGCCGGGGACTGCAATTTAAAACTAAACAACTTCTCTATTACTTTAATATTTAAAGTAACCTAAATCACCTTTAGCCATAAGTACAATTTGAATGCTACGTGTGTAGCGCTTGCTACGGCGCGCGGCGTAGCGGCGTAGCAGGCTTTACGTAATGAAACTTAAGTGGTTGCTTTTCTAGTGTTTACAGTTCATTGCGGAAAGTTTCACTTTATTAAGAATGTTCTACATAAATGTATGATATCATGGAAAAGACTGCCTCGGTGGTCTGGTGGTCGCAAGCGCTACTGCTGAGCATGAGGTCCTGGGTTCGATGCCCGGGTCGGGCAAAGAGTTATTAGGTTTTTCCATTTGGAATTTCTCAGTAGCAGCCCGAAGTCTGGATTTGTGCCCGGTTGATGGCATTAGGCTCGCCCCCTATTACATGGGACTTAAACATAACTGGCGAAATGTGTACTATAGGTACACCTCTGCCTAACCCTTTGGCGAATACAGGCGTGATGTTATGTTGTGCGTGTTATGTATGTGAGTATGAACGCCCATCATAAAATACTGCCTACCCTAAACTCACAATCGGTCGTGAAGATGTCTTAACTTAACGTTTATGAATAGCCCCGTCAGTGGTATGACGTAGATTTAGGTCAGTTGCACACAGACGGGCTGCATAATTAATGTACTCTCGTCCGTATGCAACCGGGCTATCTTGTTCCTTCGTTTGTTGTTAGTAGGTTATTTTAGTAGAAATTTTGTTTAAGTTTGGTTAAATCCATGCCTATACATATTGGGTTACACAGTGGTATACACCTATGAAATTGCGTATTTTTCTCACAAATAGAGAACCTCGTCACTTCTATGATTTTAAATATTCATCAATTGCTTGATATTATATCGAATAATGACCATCATAGACAACTACCAATCGTAAAAAAAACCTTATTATTTATAGTTTTCTAAACATAAAAAATACCTTAAAAATTACTCCTCTTTTTGTTAGCAGAAATAACCGCTATTTGTTTTAAAACTTAGCCAAAACTTATTTTTGTCGCTTAATCTAAGTGGCATACGTTATCTTAGTTTTTAAACATTAGTGCATAAAAGTTTTAAAACATCAGTGTTCATGATTGTTAAATAAATTAAGAAAATGTTAGTATGAAAAATGCAACTACTTTAAAATTCTCCATACAAAACGCCAATTTCGTATGTGGGGTATTTATTATAATTAAATCGTAGCGAAATCAAAACTGGGCATAGAATATTTTTGAAAAAAAAAGCAATTGCTACGATGTCAGTCGAGGGAACAAGTCTGATAACGAAAATATAGATTTTAGTTTTTTTTTCCGTTGGTCTGTTTGTCTGTATGTATGTTCCGGATTGACGCAAAAACGGCTGAGCGGATTTAGATAAGGCACACAGATAGTTTATAACCTGTTTCTGTGGGATATGCCGACATCCACGCAGTTGAAGCCGCGGCAAAACTTATATAGAATATAAATTAATAAATGCGAAAAAAGGTAACAGACAGACAGACAGACGAGTTACGTCTGTCTGTCTGTCTGTTACCTTTTTACGCCTTAATGACTGAACAGATTTTGATGAAATTGGCAGACGGGTAGTCAATGACCTGGGTTAGGACTTAGGATATTTATCCCAATATTACGTTCCCGTGGGATAATTTTCGACCTACACGCGGGCGACATGTATATACATATATTATATGCTCTATGTATGGAGTACTGACTACATGCAGTATTGTCTCTCCTTCTCCCTTTAAACCCACACAAAGGTTGTCTTTAAAAGATCGCTAAAACCGCTCATTGTGTCACCTTAAGTAAAATTTCTACATTTATTTATTTTTTAATACATTAAACAAATTTAAAACAAAACGATAGAAGTGAAAACAGTATACATATAGCTCATGGAAAGCATTCGGTGACGATGACGCGAATTCCATGATTTTTGTTCAACCAAAAAGTGCTCAACGCGCCTAAAGAAGTTTTCACTTAAAAAACTGTACAAAGGCAGATTTTATGCCTGAGGTTATTTATTCTATCAGTTAACTTTAGGGTGATGCAGAGACAAAACATGGCAGGCGCAACATACGGGATAGATAACTTGAAAACATAGATATCCAGAGATATGCCTTCATTGCGGAATAGTAAGGAATCCTAGTGCGGCCGCTTATCTCCCACCAAAATAATTACAACATTAACAAATAGTGTACTTACGACACACACTTAAAATTTGAACTCGCACACTAAGAAGAAAGCAGATACACTAAATCAATTTCTAATAGCACACATACATAGAATAGGCGGGGCTTTCACTTGTAAACACTTGCTATTTGCGAACATTCAATGCACACGCATGCAATTAGGGAGTCGAAAGCGATGGTCGATAATTTGTATCGATATTTATTTTAGCACATTCTTGTATTATTATAACTTCGTTTAATTTTCTTTATATAATTTATTTTGTTTTTATATACCTATCCGAAAATATGGGTTATTTTTACTAAAATAAAATGAGTTTTTTTTCTTTAAATTTTGTGTTACCGGGTAAAGGGAACCCTCTCTGTTAAATATTATGCTATGCACGAGTAACTGTATTGAAATAACAATATCTTTATTTGCTTCAAACAAAATTAAATTAATAACAAATTTAACTCTTATACTATACATGTAATAATTACGAGAATATCCATTGAGTTCTGTAAAAAAAAGATTCGACTGCAATAATACGCATGTCGATAAAATCAGCCGCACGCACTCGATTGCACCTCTCTAAATCCAAAACGTTCGTTCCGTTCGGAAAGATTCGGGCTAGTTCGGGCTAGTTCGTATCGCTCCGGACGTAAGTTAGTAAATGATTTAAAAATTGATTTAAAATATTAAACAATGACTTAAATGTTTACTTACCGGTGGTAAGACACGCCATTTGTCTTCAGGTTGATGGTACTAGACCTGTTTTTACAAATTATGACTGCGCAGCTCGGCATTTTGGTTTTTTACGCATCAATAGTAGGTACACTGTACGCAGTTGCAAAGCGACTGAATGAAGCGTACAGCCGCCGTTCGAACATAAGCCCAATTTAGCAATGTCGAGGCGCCACGTGCCACGCCTACACAAGGCATATCCCTCGATATCCGTGCTTGAAAACGAATAAATACTAATACATACATACATAATGTCAGGAGAAATAACGTTAGGACATGACACCTACATACTGCTACATTTATATCTGTTATTGGTATGGTGAGGTGGTCGATTTATCATGTGAAGCTACGCTTGTCGCGGTTGGTCAATTAGATGGGTGACCATCTTTACTTACCAAGACCCGTGCCTCGGAAAGCACGTTAAGCCGTTGGTCCCGGCTGTCATTTTTGAATCTTTGACAGTCGTTACGGGTCGTCAGAAGCCTGAAAGTCTGACAACCAGTCTTACCAAGGAGTATAGTAGAAGGAGTATGAGGTTAAGGCTACGCTCTTTAGAGCGTACTGTACTTCCTTGTACTCATGCAGTCTGTGGACTAACTACTCTAACAGAAATTACAGCGCCATCTGCGTCCAGTATAATAACGCGTTCAGAGCGGTAATGGGGCTACCCCGACACTGCAGCGCCTCGGGTATGTTCGCAGAGGCACACACCGATTGTTTTCACGCGACCATGTGCAAGCGTGCCGCGTCCTTGGTGCGCAGGTACATTGTTCATTCGGCATTGTTCCAGCAGACATGTTGCTGTACCAGTGTCGGAGAGAGGGTATTAATTTTATTTAGTTAATTATTTATTTATTTTTAATTTAATTTGATTTATTTTGCTTTTGCTTTTGATTTTACATATTTTTTTATTTTTTTTTATTTGATGTCTGATATTATTGTATTTAATTAATCTTATTAATTTGTTAATTTGGCTATGGGTGTTATTTACCTGAAAATAAATGAATTATTATATTATTACCTAGTAGTAACTAGGTTGTGGAGGTCAGATAGGCAGTCGCTCTATGTGAAATACTGGGAAAAGGCTAATCCACGCCTTTCACTTCTTAAAATCTTTTTCTACAAATAAAAGAGTATTCTATTATATTCAAAGGCTATAAATAAATAAGTATCACAGAGCTGTGTAGTCCATAACTCAATTAACAGCACAGAGGCAAAACTTGAACTGATTAAAAGTAGGTATGGAATGAAGCTGGCAGCACTGTAGGATATAAATTAGTTTTGTTTATTTTTTGCATTGCTTGTTTCTTGTCACGGGTAGGTTTTATGACTTTTTTTTTCTCAGTTAGGTTTTAACGGTGGTCTGGCAGTTTGAGTAATTTATGCGGCTACCCAAATATCCTTTCTTTGGTATTGTTCGTCGAGCTCCCAAGTTCTGAGGTGGGCTGCATGATTCGTGTACTGACGGCACAGGTCGACTAATTTGTGTAGTTCTTTCCTCAAAATACCATTTCAGACACCAAACTACAGATTGAGCAATCCACGACGACTCGCCCCACTCCGCGATTGCTGTATTTTAGTACGGAGTGGGGCGCGTCGTCGTGGATTGCACTATCTATTCATGGTCTTCACAAGATCTGACCAAGATTATCTCTGGACTTTAAAAGAGTCTGTGACCTCTGAGTTTGTACTCTAGGCCCTTCTTCTCAGAGTAGTCAGATAGGAAACGCCGACCTCATCTATCAACAAAATGTAGCTACCCTAGATTTTCAAATGCAGCTATACAGAGCCTCCACAACCAAGTTAACATGTAGATGTTGAAAGATATTTTAGTATCTACATTATTGTCACAAATGATCCAAGGCAAGGACACGAAAACTACCACAATAATGATAGCTTTTAATAATAAAAAAAACAATAGATAGTTTAGGTCTTTATTTTTTTTTTCAATACTTTGTTTTATTTTAGCAGTCTTCTATTGATTATGCATATAAATACGTGAATTTAAATCTTGAGTTTTTTTTTTGTCGGGTAAAAGCGACATTTTGCATTTTGAGTTTATATTCATGCGAAATTTCGAATTTTTATTTGCGAAACATACGTAACCCTAATAAAAGTTCAAAAGTGTAATACCGTCTGTATAGTTTTGTTTGTACGTAATTTCATTTTAATGAATGTCTTAATTTTGCCATGCCATACCTTAATTCTAGCGCTACTAGTATATTTTTCTGTGTTAACACTAATTTCTGAGAATGCTGGTTAACCTGTAATTGGGTACTTTGAAATTTCAAGGCTATTCTTACCTACTCGTATAAAAGTTTTTATAAATAAATAAACTAACAAGTTATGTTATGTTGTGACGCATCGAAGTGGTTTAAAAAGGTGTATTTATTTGTGAGCATGCGCCTGGGACTTTGAAAGACATAATCTAATGCTGTAAAGTCTAATCCTGGAATAACTCTATCATGTATCTCTCAAGAGAATCTATTTTAAGTCTTTAGATAGAAACGCTAACATGCTATTTTACTTACCTACGTTTCAATGTTTAAACTTAGGTAAATAAAAGTTACGAAACGTTTTATACTTTATATTCATTGGTAATTTATTACATTCAATATTTATGCACTTTCTAGCCTGAAGAACCGGTTCAACCTAATCAGGGATATAACAAACTGTGCTCGATTTTAGTTGTAAAGGTATTTACTCTGAAACTCAAGTCCTCACTGTGCGACAACTCTTCATTATGCGTGTAGTCTTACGCCACCACTCCACCCTACCTCTCGACCCTAACTTCCTTCTAAGACGTCGAGGTCGTCCGGTCTGTGACACCGTGCGATATCGTTCCGTATTTGCAAGCCGCCATTACTCAGTCCTAAGCGCTCGTCTTTATAATAGGATACATCGGTTAATTGATATTTACACGCTGACCAAGTTTGCACTGAAAGCAAAGCTAACTAGTTGGTTGCAGAATGTAGCAGAGCATATGGCTGCTGCGGAGTTTGTTGCGCCACTTCTTCTTCTCAGCTAAAGCACTAGGAAGTGGTGAAGGGTGGGCGTTTTCGGGGACTGTCTTATGTAATTTTGACGTTCGAAAAGTGCTGATTCTCAGCCTAGTTTGAATAAATGACTTTTGTTTTTTTATATGCTTACGTTTTTTTTGTCGTAGTGTCGTATCAGCCTTTTACGTAGAGCATCTGGATTAGATTAAAATGTAACTGATGTTCATCCTACTTGTAGTATTTTAAATCATCATATTACGGCCAATTTAAACAAAACCTTGATGAATTATACCTACAAGTAAGCCAACCTTCCTCGTGAATCACTTCGTCCATTGGCGAAAACCGTATGAAAATCCGTTTATCAGTTTTTGAGTTTATCGCGTTCAGACAGACGCGGCGGGGCGGGGGTAGGTTATATAATATGTGACTACATATAAATGGAAAAAATAATAATTTATTTTACTATATACATATAATAGTTATTTGTTATACAAGAGTGCAAAGTTGCTTTTTAACCGCGTGTTCAATTTTGATGACCGAGCAAGCGAAGGATTCTAAAATTGAATCACGAGCGCAGCGAGTGATTCAAAATTAGAATCCTGAGCGTTAGCGAGGGAATCAAAAGAGCACGAGGTGAAAAATCTTTGCACTCGAGTGCAACACGTAACTTTTCATTCCACCTCAGCGAGGAAATGACTAAATGCAAAAAAAAAAAACGTTTACAATCACAAGATAGGTACACTTTTATTTCAGTTTAGGTATTAATTACTACATTATGACAGGTAAGTATTACAGAATAATCTTTAAATTATAACAAAATAATACTAAGGTATAATTAAGAAAATTTTAAAGTAACGTTGCTACAGTTATTTAAATTGAGTGTAATATTTTTGTTTGGTACTGTAATATTGGTGTTAGTCACTTGTGTACTGTTTTTCGGTAAACTATCTGTCATACTTAATAGTTGTACCGATTCATCGGATTCCCTTGGCGTGAATGTTGGAGAGAGAGGGAGATGGTTAGGTGTTTCATAACGGCTTATTTTTGATGTAGAAGGGCCAGTACAAGGATCCGATTGAGGCTCTTTCAGTGTAATGGCTCCTACGATGCCTTCACATATTTTAGACTTATTTTGGATGGAATCCTCTATGTATCCCTCTACAACTGCATTGGACTTCCAGCCTCCGTGGCGCTTAAGGGACAGCAGATCAGCTCCGGAATCAGCCAAAAGTGTGGCTGAAGTTCGTCGGAAACAATGACCCGTGTACAACAGGGGTTCTGGAAGTTCAAGAAATGTTGCTATTTCTCGTGGGATACTGCCAATTTTATTAGTACCCATAGGCTGTCTAACACACTTTCCATTCAAAAAAAAAAAAAAATGTTCTCATCTGTATAATAATAATAATATATTTATTTATTCAGACAACTACAAAGATCCATTACAATTACATTTATATTGTTAGTATGAACTTAAAAACTATGTTAGTACCTAATAACTAAAAGAGACTTAGTCCTCTGGGTGAGGCTCCACACCAATGGGCTGTCCAACTTATTAGCTATTACCTCCAGGATGCTGTTACTGCTCCCACGCAATCTACTTAGCAGTGATGCTGTCTTTTTGCGCCAGGTGGCATCAAAGCCGTCTGTATGTGACTCAGCAAACATTGTTGACGCACTGCAGAAGCGTGGCAGCCGTAACAGCGCCCTGAAGGCATTGTTAAACTGGATGCGCAGAGAATTGTAAGCCCTTTGGGTATATCTGAACCACAGGCTCGCTGAGTACAGAGATGTGCAATACGCTTTGAATAAAGTTATTTTCACCGCGTCTGTACATCGAGCGAACCTGCGGGCCAGCATGTTCGCCCGGACTGACAATGCCCTGCGCTCCCTCTCCATGTCTACATCATCTCCAAGATTTTCCGTCACCACATGCCCAAGATATCCAGATGTCCATTGCGATACTGTAGAAAAAATCGATTGATTGGAGTGTTAGGCGGGCGTAAGGCTTGATATTTCTCAACAATCGTTACGTATTCCTTGCGAATGACGAAGTTGCGGTCTCTTTTTGTCTTTGTATTAGGTAAATTAATTAATAGTAAGTCATCTGAATGTTTCTCAATGTTTTTGACATTAAGTTGTGTTAGTTCATTAGTTCGACATGCTCCGTTTATTCCAATAATAAGAACAACCTGTAACGTAAAGAGTATTGTAGTAGATAAATGAATAAAATTGATATGAACGCATAATTATGCCTATCAACATCTACTAAGTATACTATTTAATTGAGATTAATATACTTAAGTAGATACTGAATGTGCAACTGACTTACTTTTGCCGCCAAATATACGGAATCGGGTGCTTCGTTAAGAAACTTTTCAATATCAGATACTGTGAAAACCTTCGATTTTTTTGGTTGATGACCAGATGAGGCTCTTTTTAAAAATGCCACTAATTTAGGATAGGTATCGATATGTTTGTCTTTTTTCATCTTTATTGTTGCTTTTAGCATCGAATACGTACTCCATAGAGTGCTTGCTTTCTTGTTCTCGGATAATTCTATAAAATATGCCAGCAAAACGTTTTCTGAGAAAGTTTTGGCTCCTTTTGCTAGTCGCCACGTGTTGAACATATCGTACTGTTTTAAATACTTCTCGCGTGATTGTTGAGGGAGAAAGCTCATTTGCGCATTATTAACAGTTTCAGTCAATTCTGTTGGCGTCAAGCAAACTTCCTCGTCGCTAGAATCACTCATTTTAGTTTTTTCACTTGTTTTCAAGTTTCTTGTTTTTAATATACCTAAGGTTTAACAATGACGTGAAAAAATGCCGCGTAAAGAACCGCGTACAAAGCAAATTGAAAAAAGAACACCAAGAAGGTTCCGAGTCTGAGTTTTTAACAAATTAAAAAAAAGTTGTATGATATATTCGGCACCATAGAGGTAGCAGTAAATAGGTTTAATGTTTTTTTTAATTCACAAACTTAGTGCACACGATGTTCTAAATTCAATTTACTTTATCCTCTAGAGAATAAAAACTGCTTTTCCACTCAGATACTGAAGATTAAAAATACTCTTTCCGAGATGGTGGGATGAAAATTATATTTTTAAATATTAGAATAAAAATATACAAAAACATTTAAAAATATAAAAATAGTAGCTCGTCGGTATCGGGAACAGGGTCCAAGCTACCGGCGGTCAGGGCTCCAGAGAGAGGAACCTCCTAACAATGCAAGCCGTGTCCAGGAGTACCGCTTTCTGAATCAAACCCTTAATCCAGCTGCCCAACGAGAGCCTCCTTAGGTGTTCGTTGTCGAGGCTCTTGGCATTCAAGCCATTGGCTGATACGACTATCGGCACAATGATAGCTGAGTCCACATCCCACATGTCGACAACCTCGCGAGCCAAGTCAAGATACTTAATTTGTTTATCTATCTCGGCTTTCACGAGGTTCCCGTCATGTAGGACCCTTATTATGATTATTTTCTTTTATTTCATTTTGAATACATATTATTTAAATTTAACTGGGTGGGGCAAATACCTGTAGTATGCTACTTCGGACTCCACAAGGATGTACTGCATGGCAAGTTGCTGGTGCATAATCCTAGCCCCTAGATCGTGTCTGTGCAAGTACTCGCCGTTAGCAAGACGAGAACAACCGAAAACAATATGTCGGATTGATTCACCGGGACGGTGGCATGCCCGACAGATGTCAACCGTACCGTCCTTGACAATGTATTTCCGATAATTATTCGTCATGATAACTTCATCTATAATCGTACAGACAAAACCTTCGGTTTCCCCGAAGAGGTCGCCGAAACGCAGCCAGGATATAGACGCCAAAAAGTCAACATCAGGTCCATGGAGGGTCCAGAAAGCGTCCGTAAAGCTTTTTGCCTTGCCATACTTCCTTACGATCGTTAGTATCAAGTACTGCAGGTTTGCATCAGTTCTCTTTCGCCAAGGAAAGCGGGGTGAGGCCTTGTCCACTGCGACCAGCACAGCTCGGTGCATCATTAAGTATTATTATTATTACTTACTAAATTTTGTCTATCCCTTCGGGAAATACAAACATAATGTTTTTTACCTTATGATAATACCTTATGTTTCTAAAGTTCAAACACAGAATAGAACAGAAGGCGCACTCCGCATTTTAGATACAAAAAGAAAGAAAGAAAGAAAGAAAGAAAGAAAATATGTTTATTCTGCACAAACGAAACGCACATTATAACAAAAGAAAAAAAATAAAAATTATACAAAAATACAAAGGTAGCGAAAAGCCTCGTATTCAACCAGCAAAAAAAAAAAAAACGTTTTGAAATGTTGTTCATTGGTTGATGTCAAGGCCTCGGACCAAAGAAAATATTGCGTAATTACTGTTGCGACATTACATAATCTGTGGTTGCGACATTGTCAAATGACAACAAAAACATAACAAAAACAAAATGCCGATTACAGAGTTACTTAACTACATTTGTAATAAATAATATGAGAAATTAAACTGTGCGTCTTATCTGTGCAAGAACAGGTCATTGCTCAGCGAAATGCTGTGACTTCGGGCCAACCTAACGTCAACAGCGCTGGTTTTCAGCAATTACCTATGGAATGACATAATGACGTCCCCCCGTGTGATGTAATTTATCGGGTAAGTACTCCTTTTCACTGAATTATGTGTGATTCAACCGAACGTAGTGTATGTACATGTAATAACAATAAAAATATACCTTTAACTGTAAATGTGCGTAACATAAATTTATGAAACAATAATATTAATACATAAACTAAGACAATAAAACAATGAGAATATAAAATAAGTACCAAATTACTAATTAAACGATGTGTACAGCGTGGTGTGTTTTCCTCTTCATTCTTGTTTTAGTAATTATAATAATTATGTTAATTCACTAACAATCCATAAATTAAGCCTACATTTATACACCATAGATTCCTAGTTGCACTATGGGAATTGCGATTTGTCACTCGATGGCGTGGCGGCCATTTGCATAGCGGTAGGCAATGTAGGCAGGCATCGAGGCATGGGGTTGGTAAAAGTCAACCATGCTTTTTCAATGTTTTTCAATCAAAGCGGTAAATAAGCACACACGCTTGGTACAGCTTGATAGTGTTATATTTATGGATTCCTAATTATTATTCTAGTGGGATGACATGGATCCATTGATGTACGAAGGAGTAAGAACCACCGACATACGTAATGCAAAAAAGAACCGCCTTCGAAGCCTCCTGATCTTAATCGTAAGTATAACTATCGGTATTAATTAGTACCTATTGTATTATTATAAACTAAATGAAGCAGAAAACCAGCCTAATATTAAATAAAATGGGTATATAATACTTTCACTTTTACCTACAGACCGGACCTAAACAGGGAGGAATCAAACAAAGGCCACTCACACTGCTGGAAATCCATCCATCCAAACTACAAGTAAGCGGTGGCGTCGTTTTGTTGGGTCAATTCAGTGAGCGTAATATAGTCAGAAGATATAAGATTTACGCGACAGAAAGAGAGGCAACTTCTAGGTGACTATAACTCTAGGTAATTAGAGCTGTGCGACCTGAATACCACTTCATTGTGACGTAGCAAGAGTCGATTTTTATTTCAACGAATTAGCGGAGTGAACCATCTGTATATTAATCTGTGGTTCAAGTAAAATTCTTGGACATGATACTTTTCTCTCTAAGTGTTATAATTAGTCGAAAAAGGAAAAAAGGTCGAGAGTGATTTGGGTTTAAATCTGAGAAAGGTTTGAATTTTTGGTAAAAGGATAAGTGGAAGGTTAAAAAGAGGATATTTTTGGGTTAAATTGAAAATCGGTGCAAAGATACAGGGATTCTTTTTGTAATGTCCTTGAAAAAAGGTTAAAATAAGGATTAAGTGCGTAGTATGGTTACAAAGAGTTAAAGAGGCCCTGATGTTGAAGTGAATACCCTCTTCTAAAGTATCCGGTTGTGTATTTGAACGTAACGAACACTGATGATTTAAACTTCAATATTTACTATTAAAGTTAATCTTTACCCACCACTGATTGAATGGAAATAATATAAAAAGCCGGCGGATTGCGGGCCTGCATTCGCAACAGAGGCCAAAAATTTGAGCAGGATTTGTAAAATATATGAAATAAATGTTAAAAATGCAATTTTAGTATTTTTATTTCAAATAAAACCCACAAATAGATAGAGATATGAGACAAATTTTATCTTATAAGAGTGAGGTAATAGATTTAATTGGTTTGTCAGGTATCATTTAAGCATTATTCTTTTTTAATCATAATTTTGAACGTGACTCGATTCACAATTCTGGAGAATTCACAAAGTTGTTTAAAGATTTTTATGGCATGTGGCACATCATTAGCAAGAGGATAGACTAGAAAATTTTTGAGGGCGTCGGAAGATCCCGGTTGCTTTTGTTTTTTTTTTTGTACCCATGTAGCTGTAACATGTACAGCTTTAATTTAAGTTTACCTTATTCCGAAACTTTGCGAGTAAACTCGATGACTTATGTCACTAATTTTGTATTTAAAAGTAATCTAAAACAATACACATCTAAATAAAATTAAAATTCAGAGTCTAAACCTTACACTTTTTTTAAATTTGTATTTGAATGTAAAATTTGGGTCTTTTATTTTTATAAAACAATAAAAGTCGATAAAAAAAAAAACCAGGTGAGGTGTTAAGGAGTCTAAAAGGATAGCAGATGACCCCTTCAGTCAACCATTTCAATTTGGCACACGATGCACCAAACACCTTCTATAAATCATTCCTTCTCCCCATGGAGGTAGGCAGAAACTACAGAACGCCACCTGCTACGATCCTTACATACTCCTTTTGCCTCGTTTACGTTCATACATCTGGTCATAAACGCACGCTGGTTGCGACTATAATTATGCACCTGACCATTCTGAAGAATATCAACAGTAAGGCCTCTTATGTGGAAAATACACAGATTATTATCATAAATAGTGGAAAGCACCATAATACTAAATTAAATAATCAATAATCAGCCTATAATCTCCCCACCTGCTGGGACACAGGCCTGCAGGCAACTACCACGTGGAGGCAGAGCGGGGTATATGCCACACGTCTTCGAATGTTTTAGTTCTAGGACATGTCGGTTTCCTCACGATGTTTTCCTTCACCGTTTTGAGAGCAGTGACGACCCACAACTCGTAAGTTGCGGCCGTTACCACTGTAACACAGCTGCACCAATACTAAATTAAAACCTAACAATAATTATCTATCTCTTAAATTACGTAAACCAATTTAATGATACACTTAAAACAGATAGCCTTAATTACCAAATTAGCTGAAAAAGAATCAACAAATCTATTCCAACATTAACAGAACAATGTGAAACATGAACAACATACCGTGTCCATAAGGAGTCTGCCCAATAACTATAATTCCCCATCGGTTTATGGAAGTATCTACTTCTGACGTCATAAGGCCGAGCCCTGCTATTGTCTGTGTGGTAGAAATGGTAGAATTAAGTAATTAGACCATGTGTGTTTGTGTGTGACATGAGTATGATGAGAATGGAGGGCGAAGTTACAGCAAGTGATTGATTGATTGACCATATTGTCTTGATAATGTTACTTGTTGTTTGTTTTGTGGTCGCAAGCGCTACTGCTGAGCATGAGGTTCTGGGTTCGATTCCCAGGTCAGGCAAATATTTTTTGGGTTTTTCGTGAGGAATTTCTCAGTGACTACTGAGAAATGTTACCCGGAGTGTTTATTTGTGTGTGTATGACACCCATGCTCAGCAATCACGCTGTCGACCACTAGAGCAACGAGGCCGTATCAGCTTATTATGTATTTTTATTATTGTATACTACAATTTTATATTAAAAATTTATGTCACCTATTGATGTCGGCTGTGGGCATTGCAGCAATCAGTAGGATTTTCCGATGATTTTAAGGAATCGGTCAGCTAGGGAAAACCGGCTAAAAAATCATCTACTTTTAAAATATTGACCAAAAAATGTACATGTCACAGTGTCTTAAAATATCTACTTACACAGAACTGAACATCATAATTATGATAAATCATCAGTCACCTTTCTACTACACATGGGCACTCCATTTGTTCATACTCCGTGGTTCGGTAATACACGCTGGAGATTAGACGTCCCGATAAGAGGTTTGTGGTCTCTGTGAGATATTTGATGATCGTGTCGCGTTTGTAATTAGAACCTGTTACTAGACTGCTAATGAAAACATCAATTTATAATGTTTACATTCTATAATGTTCCCACGGCTGGCACTTAGGCCTCCTGTCAGCGAGTGGGCCGTAATCCACCACGCGGGCCCAGTGCGGGTTGGTTCATGTCACACATCTTCGAATTTTTGGTTCTAGGACATGCCCGTTCTCTCACGATGTTTTCCTTCGACGTTGAGAGATAATTTACACAAAGTACCTAAAGCGTCTGTCAGGGTTCGAACCTACGACCTTCAACTTGTAAGTTGCGGCCTTTACCACTGGGCTACCACTGCACTAGTCGCGGACGACCTACGTCGGCGGTACACCTAAATACACACACTCACACACATACTGACTCGTAATCCTACATGCCTAAAGAATCATCTTTACATGCTCAAGTTATTCAAGATTGAGTATTCGTAGTTCGATTAGAGATTTTTTTACAGATTGGGACTGAGATTAGAATGAGAACGCTCTTGGCTATTAAATCTGGACTATATTTCCACGGAAAACTTATTAAAACCAATGTCTTAACACCCACATATTTACACACCCACACCTACACAATACAAACATTCAATACACACAGCAATTCCCCATTCCCATTTTTCATTTTGTGATAAGCTCATTATTATTTTATTTTCTTATTCAGATACCTAAGTATGTATTACTGAATAATAATATAGTTACGTAATGTACCTACATAATAGGTAGGTATCTATATTTGTCTTAATTTTATGTTCACTTGCTTTTCTTTGATTTTGTTTTAATTTTGTTAGGTCTTTCAAACTTTTGTAATACCATTAATATCTTGACTACTGTTTTGTTAATTAACATGTCCTATCTAAGAGAGCCGGGTGATCTGTAACTCCTCCTACCTCAGACACCTTTCTCTATTTAAGACTGTGCTTTTTATTAACCAGTGCCTGTAATATGATGTTGAGATAAATAAAGATTTATGATGATGATGAGAAGTTCTTAAAATTACGAGCATTACCTCTGACCCTCACCTCGGTAGCACACCTCCGCTGCGAAATCGCAGTAGTTAAATTCAATAGACTCGCGTCATTTTCCGCTTCTCGAATCGGATGCGAGTAACGGAACATGACGCAAGTCTATTGAATTTAACTTTTGAATTTATTGGTTTCGCTGCTATGGTTTCGCGGCAGAGGTGTGCTGCCCCCTTCTTCACCCCCTTTCTAGCCATATCATCTTTCACTGTTTCTTTGGTCTTCCCTTACTCAAGCCATCTACATTCATTCTTAAAACTTTCCTCACGACAGTTTCCTCATTCCTCCACATCATATGCCCATACCATGACAACCGCTTTCCGCACAACTCTTGGATCACCGGTGCCACATTCAGACTTTCTCTTGTGTACTCATTTCTTATTCTATCCATTCGTGTAACACCACACATCTCTATTAGCATTCTCATCTCAGCTGCGTGCAATACAGCAGATATCATACACATAATGTAATAAAATAAAAATAATTACATGTTAAATGATAAGAACACAAATTTCAAACGTTCTTGATGGAAAACCTTGTAGGTAGGTTATATCAAATAAATTAAATTATTACATACTCGTATCTTTATTATAAATATTTTCCAAATGAATCTTGATATCTTTTTCTCAACATTCATTACCGTTCCAAGAAACAGTGATATATCAATACCTATTTAATTTGTACCCAAGTTAATGTAAGAAATATGGACGTAGAGGCAAGGAAATTGGATTATATCTTCCTAGAACCCTATGATAAAACTGGCAACGTTGTAAAATCTTATTTAGTTTTAAATCTCAATGTGCTTAGGAAATGCAAAATATGAGCTAGAATTTATGAAACTCCTCCTCCCCCCCCTCCTCATTTAGGAGCTCCTGGCTAAGTAATAACTGCCGCACGGGTCGATCCATCAGGTTAAGCTACGCTTGCCGGGGTTGGTCTGTGGATGGGTGACCATCTTTACATACCGAGACTCCTCCGTGCCTCGGAAAGCACGTTAAGCCGTTGGTCCCGGCTGTCATTCGTGGATCTTTGACAGTCGTTACGGGTCGTCAGAAGCCCGAAAATCTGACAACCAGTCTTACCAAGGGGTATCGTATTACCCAGTTACTGGGTTGTGGAGGTCAGATAGGCAGTCGCTCCATGTAAAATACTGGTATTCAGCTGCATCCGGTTAGACTGGAAGCCGACCCCAATATAGTTGGGAAAAGGCTAGGCAGATGATGAATTTATGAAACTCAACAAGTTGGTTGAATGTTTTTTTTTAACCCCGTCGCTAAGAGAGTGGTGTTATAAGTTTGACCGCTATGTGTGTGAGTTTGTTTGTCTGTGGCACAGTAGCTCTTAAACGGGTGAACCAATTTTAATGAACCAGTTTTTTTAATTTGAAAACAGGTTGGACAATGATGGTTCTTAGACATGTTCAGATCAGACAATCGGTTCAGCCGTTTGAAGATTATTCAGTTCAATTAAATTTATTTACTTCGGAAAACATCCATATTGTATTAGAACTTAGAAACCATGTTAGTAGCATTCAAATCACATCACATCACATTATCAGCTCTTTTCTAGTTGATGAATGGATGTGAGTGTCTGCCACAGGTCTGATCGATTTGAAATTTGGTATTTATTCTGTTACTTCAATGATATTAGAAGAACATAGTAACCTTGAACTGATGCTGCAGCATCACCTGGAATTTGCGGAATACCCACACCAACTTTACCAACTTATAGCACAGGTATCGTGTTTGGGCTTATTGGAATGGTCTCAATGAATAGGTTGTAGATAGATGGTGAACAGGGTCTGGTGATGGAGTTGGAAAGAGAAATAAGGAAATGTTAGTGTTGGAGTTTTTTAAATTTTAATATAATTCCAATTGTAATTGCATTTTATTTGCTTAGCACACTCGTAATTTACAGCCTCGATAGTTTGACTATTCGACATACTTATTATATTAATACATTAATTGCTTTATAATATAATATAATATGACGCCTGTTATCCCCGAAGGGTTAGGCAGAAGTGTACCTATAGTACATCCACAATTCACCAGTTAAGTTTAAGTGCCATGTAATAGGGGGCGAGCCTATTGCCATCAACCGGGCAACGCATAAACTAAAAGTTAAACTCTCAGGCTGGTGCTTTACTTTGAGTGAACTTATTTCATCACCACTGCTAAAAAAAGGTGAAAGAAAACTTCGTGAGTAAACTGGCACGTCCTAGAACCAACAAATAGAAGACAGGTGACATTTACCAACCCGCACTGGGCCCACGTGGTAGTCTACGACCCGCTCCCTCTCACAGAGTGGAGGCCTGTGACGTGTCCTAGCAGTGGGATCGTTATACTGATTATGCTGTACAGTGCCTTTTGGTATTTAATAACAATATTTATTCGTAAGTGACATAAATATTCATACATTATTATACACACGACATTAAAGATTTCCAAGAGGAGGCCTGTGATGTGTCCCCGCAGTGGAAACGTTATAACCTGATTTTGCTGTACAGTGCCTTTTGGTATTTAATAACAATTTTGATTCGTGATATAAAGAAAACGCAAAGCCTTTTGGAAATTAAGGCTTTATTCTACTTAAAGAAATTAGCTTAAATATTTAGAAACTAGACTAAGACACATTGACAATATTATGGCATTACCATAGATATAAATCTACGTCATTCTTCCCAGCAGGGTTTTTATATCTCACAAATATAGTCTCTCAAGTAGCCCGGCGGTTTCCGGGTCCTGCTTGAGTGGCGCCTCTCTTCTATGTCAGGTTCCTCCCGGGCCACCTCTTGTTGGCTTTGAGCAACCTCAGATTCTTGAGGAGTTTCAGACTCTCGCTGAGTAGCTTCTATGCCTGTAGGTGCTTCATCACAGATACTGTCTTCGTCATTAGGTAAAGGAGCTAATTGATTATTTGAAACGGTAGATTCCCTACCGTCAGAATATCTTATAAATGAATATGCAGGATTAGCTTGTAAAAGCTCGACCTCCTCTACAAGAGGGTCATATTTTGACTGTCGAACATTCTTTCTCAAGAGGACGGTACTAGAGGTCGAAAGCCATGATGGGATTGATTGGCCATTCATTGACCGTCGGGGGTGGTAGAATAACCGTTCATGTGGAGTGGTGTTCGTGGATGTACACAACAATGACCGAATTGCATGGAGTGACTCATGAAGAACCTTCTCCCAGTAAGCTACATCCAAGTTTTTTGATTTAAGAAAAAGTTGTACAGTCCTCCATAATGTGCCATTCAGGCGCTCCACCTGTCCGTTTCCTTGCGGGTTATAGGGAGTAGTCCGGCTGCAAGCAATTCCCAGAGACAGCAAGAATTGTTGGACACGTTCTGACATAAACGCAGATCCTCTATCGGAATGAACAAAAAGTGGTGTTCCAAACATAAAGAAAAGATCCTTAAGGCTGTTTATTACAGACTCTGCTGACACGTCTGGACAGGGGTAAGCAAACGGAAATCTTGAATATTCATCAATTATGGTTAATATATATTTATTCTTTGTATTTGTTGGTATTGGTCCCTTAAAATCAATGCTCAGGCGTTCAAAAGGGGCTGTTGCTTTTATAAGACTTCCTTGGTTTTTATTAAATCGTGGCTTAATTTCAGCACATATTTTACACGATGACGTTACAGCTTTAATATCATTGACAGAATATGGCAAATTTTTGGTTCTAACCCAGTGTGTCATTCTCGTGATACCGGGATGTCCAAGAGCGTTGTGCAGATTAGCTAAATTGTTTGTATTTATGTGAGCACAAACGCAAGATAGAGCGTCCGCCGCCAAATTCAGTTTTCCGGGCCTGTATACGACGTCATATTTAAAACAAGAAAGTTCGAGTCTCCATCTTTCTATTTTTTCATTTTTTATTTTACTTGTGTGATGAGAGAGCATAAAAGCAACAGACTGTTGATCAGTAATTAAGATGAAATGCTTTCCAGAAAGTAGATGCCGCCATTTACGGAGTGCTTCTACGATGGCGCAAGCTTCTTTTTCAATTGATGAATGACGTCTTTCAGGCGCAGATAATGAACGTGAAAAATAGACTACAGGTCGTTCATTTTGTGATAAAATAGCCCCGATTGCAAATTCCGAGGCGTCTGTTTCGACCGTAAATGTAGCATTATGATCAATCGTGTTAAGACTTGACTCTGCTAATTCAGTTTTAAGAGCGTTGAAATGAAAAATCGTTTCCTTAGTTAGTGGAAACCTATTTACGTCAATCAAAGGCCTTATTTTATGTGAGAAATTCTTAACCCATGGACTATAGTGAGCAAATAACCCCAAAACCTTTTTGAGAGACTTCGCATCTTTTGGAACCGGTAAATCTAATAAAGGTTGAACCCTTGTTTTATCTGGTCTGATTGTCTGGTCGCTTATTGTGTGGCCTAAGAGATTAATTTTCTCTGTGCAGAAAGTACATTTATCCTTATTTAACGTAAGTTTATATTTCTCAGCCGCCTGTAAGAAATCACGCAGGTTTCTATCGTGTTCTTCTTTTGTTCCTCCACAAACAGTGACGTCATCAAGGTACGCGAAGGTTCCTTCTAAATTTTCATTTTCAATAATAAATTCTAAAGTACGCTGAAACGCGGCTACCCCGTTAGTGACGCCAAATGGAATACGTGTGAATTCGTATAGCTTACCACAAGCTTCAAAAGCGGTGTACTTTTGTTCTTTTTTTAATATAGGGACCTGGTGGTACGCACTTTTTAGATCGATTTGACTAAAGTATTTATATTTTGATACCTTCGAAATGATAAATTCAATTTTAGGTAATGGATAAGCATCGAGCTCGGTAAATCTATTGATCGTCCTCGAATAATCAATCACTAGGCGTTTCCGATGATGGCCCCCTCCTGTGACTAAAGTTTGAGCCCTCCATGGCGAAGTGCTAGGTTTGATGACACCATCCTCTAGTAGCTTTGTTACTTCTTGTTTTACGAATGATTCATCTTCCTCATTATATCTTCGAGATTTAACTGCAATGGGCTTTATAAAAGGTGAAAGATTTGTAAATATCGAGGCAGGGGGCACAGCAGCTTCCATGACGTTACATGTTATGTTCAAAGGTCCGTCTTTACCACCAAAATTCAGGACAACTGATGAATGTGTTTTCAAAATATCGTGTCCGATGATAATATCAGCGCATAAGTTGTTCACGATCAACAAAGTCTTCTGTTTATAGACGTGTTTATTTACTTTTATTGTTGCAACGCACGAACCTTCTACAATAGAAGTATAACTCAACGACGCTAAAGTGACCGTCTGGTTGCAATGATGTTTCTTTAGACCCAATGTCTCTGCTAAGCTTTATCAATAAAGCTCACTGAGCTGCCAGTATCCACAAGAGCGTCTGCAGTGTAGTTATTAATTGAAACAGGGACAGTGGCCTTTTTAAGGCTTCCCGGAGAGGCTGCGATTATGGTTGCAGTGTTTAATGATGTCTCTTCAAAAATCGCATTTGCCGTCGAGTCACCAACGCTACTGCTACGACATACGTTAGCAAAGTGACCCTTTCTTGAGCAAAGTTGACACGTCGCATGGAATGCAGGGCATTTTATCCGTTGATGGACGTTCCCGCCACAAAAGAAGCAACGTCGTTTCTTTTGTCCATAAAAACGGGATGTAGAAGCAGCTAAACGATTTTGGATCTCTTTTTGTTGTTCTACTTGAGGTTCACTGATATTAATACTCCTTTGAGAAGTGATTGCATTCAACAATGAGTTTGTGTTTGGAGTTGAAAAGGATAGGGAACTCTTTTCAGCGCTCTCAAGCGTCAATGTTTGATTTATAGCTTCATCGAATGTCAATGTCATGTTCTCCAAAAGTCTCTGGCGGATTTTTTGAGAACTTAAGCCCGATATGAATGCGTTACACATGAATTCGTTTTGATATTCTTCAGCGGATACGGCACGAAAATCACAGTCTTGAGCTAGCAGCTTTAACGCACGAATGTAATCAGAAATAGATTCATCTGGTTTTTGAAGTCTGGTAGATAGAATATGACGTGCCAAGATACGGTTTTTCTGTTTTTCATAGGTTTCTGTTAATGTCTTAATAGCCTGTTCATAATTTGTACAATGTTTTATTAGTGCGAAAACTGTTGGCGCTAAGTAATTTACTAGTAGCTTCAGTTTCAACTCTGGAGAAGAATCTGGTACCTCTTCGGAAATAAAATTTTTAAAGGTATTATACCAGTGACCCCAATGGAGCTCTGCGCCAGCATCACTCGGATCAGCACCAAACTTATCTGGATTTAAATATTTCGTTGGACGAACAGCCATTGTAAATTTTGAGTCTTGATTCTTTTCCAGTATGTCAGATGATATTTTTTCCGTTAGACATCAGCGAAATTGTTATTGAATAGCTATAAATAGCGTTTACATTACATTATTTTTAAGTAGAATAAATTGATATAAAGAAAACGCAAAGCCTTTTGGAAATTAAGGCTTTATTCTACTTAAAGAAATTAGCTTAAATATTTAGAAACTAGACTAAGACACATTGACAATATTATGGCATTACCATAGATATAAATCTACGTCAATTCGTAATTTAAGTGACATAAATATTCATACATTATTATACACACGACAATAAAGATTTCCAAGAGGAGGCCTGTGATATGTTCCCGCAGTGGGAACGTCATAACCTGATTATGCTGTACAGTGCCTTTTGGTATTCAACAACAATTTTGATTCGTAAGTGACATAAATATTCATACATTATTATACACATGACAATAAAGATTTCCAAGAGGAGGCCTGTGATGTGTCCCCGCAGTGGGAACGTTATTACCTGATTATGCTGTACAGTGCCTTTTGGTATTTAATAACAATATTTATTCGTAAGTGATATAAATATTCATACACATTGCCGTGGGCGATTTGGAAATCTTTATACAGACTCGGCACTCAGGTCGGCTGCAGCAAAGACAATCTCCATAGGTGGGGTTTCTCGGATGGTTCCAATCCTCATAGTATAAGCGGAGTCCTCCTGCAGAACATGGCCCACCTTTCAAGTTGCACCGCATACCTTGTCACCTGTACACATGAGGACCTTGTGACTGCGTCAGCGCACGGTGTTAGCGTTGCTGAGTTCTGGGTCAAAAAGGAAATTTAAATTATATTTGCCATCGACAGATCGACACACTAAGAATAACACAATAAATAGTGTCATTCAACTAAATACGATAACCTACTTAGTCCAGTTCAGTCTACCAGTCCTATTTGAATCCCTTAATCGTATAATTTGATAGCTGCAATCACTTTATTGAAGTGAATGAGGCTATGAACGCTATGAATTATTATGAGCCATGGTGCCTGTGAGTCGAGACAAGCCGAGAAATAATCTATTTATTAGTAACATCGTTTCAATAAGACCTCGTGGTAGTCGTGGTAATGACGTGAAGGTAATCTTATTTCGTATGGGTTGGCACGTTTCGATGTAATTGTCACGCTGTTCGGTGGATGAAGAAGTCAATTTATATGCTTGTTAGCTAGCTAATCTATTACAGATCTAGTATTATGGTGTAAAAGAAAATACCAAAAATAAAAAATCTAATATTGTTTATTTACATTTCACGTAAAAAAAAAAAAAAAAAATTGGCCTTAATGCTCATACATAAGAGCGGAACGCGTCAACGGCCGAGGCAACTGCAGCCGGCGACAACGTGGCACGTTATCGACGGTAGCCGTAGACGCGTCAACAGCCGATAGAGGCAACTGAAGCTATTGAAACTGGTCGGCAGCAGCCGTCGACGCGTCTACGACTGCCGCCGACCAGTGTCGACGGCTGCAGTTTTCTCTGCCGTTGGCAACGTGCTGCTCGTGTTAATGAGCACTAAGTTAAGGTAACTTAATATCTTGTAATTATAGGTAAAGTAAGTGGCAATGGGCGGGCACATTGCTCGCATAACAGATGGGCGATGGGGCCGAATGGTTCTGGAGTGGCGAGTGGGTTCCGGAAGACGTAACGTTAGAAGACCTCCCACAAGGTCACCGTTGACCTTCTGAAGGCCGCAGGAATCCGCTGGATGCGGGAAGCACAGAACCGGTCGAAGTGGCGGCGCTTGGGGAAGGCCTATGTCCAGCAGTGGACGTCTTTTAGCTGAAATGATGATGATGAAGGATAGGTATCAGCGCCCACCCTCGTTATCATTATAGCCGATGTTATTGAGCCTAGCCTGTTTAAATCTTTTAAAACGATTGAGAAAACCTTGTGTCGGCACTAACATAAGTGATCAGTAAGGTATAACATATTTTAATTACTGGAATAATTTGGAATGAGTTTAAGTTATAATTTGAATTTAAAGGCGACTAAGGAATGGTGACTAAAGGATGAGCATTAATAAATAAATAAATATAAACTTTATTATCAGGCTTCAAAGGTCCATAGCGTGTTAGTATTACAAATTACTTAAATCTATGTTAGTATAACAATTAGGCACACCCACAATCATGTGGGTCTCCTACTATCTCACGTATCTGAATGCCGGTCTGTGTGCCGCCATCCAGTGAGATATTAGAAGGATATCCACCCTGCCAGCTACAGTAGCCACGAGGCTGTTAGGGTTGTCGCGCACCTGACGCGTCAGTGATGCGATTCACAGACGCAGCAGAAATCCGGAACACGTGCCCCGCGAACATCTCCGACGCGCTACAGAAGCGCGGCAACCCCAGCATTACCCGGAACGCGTTATTATATTGGACTCGTAGAGCATTCTACGAGCCCTGTGTATAATTGACCCACAGGGCGCACGTGTACAGCGACTGGCAGTAGGCCCTGAACAGTGTTATTTTAACCTGTTGTAATGTCTTCCTGACGAGAGCACTAAGAAATGAGTACAAGGGCGCCCATTCTATCTCCGTGTTAGCAAGAGTTATACAATAATTACTCATGAAGCGGCCAAAGCAGTGGCAGTCAATCAGTTTGGCAACGGTGCTGACCGTCCAGGGTACGACGGACGAATTTAACTTAATTTTTAGATGTGACTAACTACCGATCCGCAAAGAAGTGTGGTGCTAGTTGCAATGTGCCTGTAAAGTCACACGATTGATATATGTTCAACAGTAGGTAACTGTTAACACGTTCAGTGCCGGGAGCCCTCCTGGAGCGTTCACTTAGTCGCATATGGGATGCATAAATGTAGGTTTGTCTTAGCGAAAACACACACACAAACATTATAAACCGTAAAAATAGAATGTGATGTATATTTTAACAAGAACGAAGTCTTAAAATCCAAGTATTTAAATTTTTTGTACACGGTTACAAATATTTACTAAACATTTTAAAGGTTTTAAAGTGTTTTATAAGACGGTTTTAAACTTAGTGCCGTTGACCGTCCGCGATGCTAAACTTTAGTGTAAACGTAATGCCGTCGGCATGGCGTATGAGTTCTATGAAAGTGTTAAGAACTGGTCCACCGAAATGAAATAGTACAACAGTGCGCTGTTGCCTAAACCCACGGGAAATCTACTGGTATTGACCCAACAACTAAAATAGTGGACAGCTTAATATTTACTTGTCTGTTCGCTTGTTTACTGTTCCTAATTATCGTGAATTTTAGCTTAGACGACACATTTTACACGACATATTTTATGTGGCCGTAACAGGCATAGGATATTATCTTACGACCAAACCCAAGGCCAACTTATTCTCACATAAACAGAAAGGCCAGCCAACAATTTTATTGTCTAGATACAATTTTATGTGCCCCATATTGAATTATGGCTTGCCCTAGAAGATTTAGACGTAAAGCTAACTTTTCCAGTATAAGCTGACCTCCCAGCCCCAAGGGCTGCCACCAAGACATGACCTGCAGTGGTCTATACGGAAATCAATGCGGACCCAAGTAGGCCGCTGCAAGCACAATCTAGCGAAATGGGACATTATAGACCCAACCGGCACCCAATGAGAATGCGGTGCTCCTGATGTATGTCCCATGTATTGGAGTATCCAAAGTGTGCATACACCTGTACTTCTGAGGACCTAAAAAACGCCACTGGTGCCACGATTGGCGCGGACACCTACTCGGCCCAACTCATCTAACATAATATGTATAATACTCGAACCTTTGCCATCGACTCGAATAGAACAAGATAGTTTTTCCGTATATTGAGAGGTCATCTCAACATGCGTACACCCCTCCCCTATGGGACAATAACATCGTGTATTGAATTAGAAGCAATCATGGGCCGCACCTTTTTTCATTACTGTACTCGTAAATGAAGGTTTATTGGTACTCAATAACTGTGTGCTGTTAAATATGTGTGGGTGAAGGTTATGGGGTAGTGTAAGGTTGTCGTCAGGAGGGGTTTCTTTTATCTAATTTTTTTGATGTGTAACATCATTTTCTCTCGCTTTCCTGCAATCTGCGGGAGTGATTTGGTGATTGATTGATTTTGGATGTTTAAAAATATCATCAACATCTTTATAATATGGTCTACTTGCATGTGGCTGAACCACTTTTTTCAACTTCCATACAAAATATAGCAAAAAAATGATGTTGAACAAACCTTTTTTTTAAACCCTGTTAGTAATGTATTTTTTCCTATTATTTAGCAAACTATGTCAAGAAATGAAAAAATCTCACATTAGTTTTCAGCTATCCTTGAAATAAAATCAAAATTTTATTTTATGATTATACAATATTTTCATTAAGTAAATCAAAGGTGAAATAAACCATAAATGTTCGAGAGCGCAAAAGTGTGACGAATGGTTTAGCACCACGGAAACTGTACTTTTGTACTCACATATTGTTTCAATTACTCGTATGTCAACCTTTCTTACAATTAGATAAGTTATTGACGAAAAAAGGTATTTTACGTGCGAACGTGCAACTATGGTTTATTTTCGTTAGTATACCATAATTTACCCAACATGTAGATAAAATAGACTTGTAGACTCATAGATGTTTTGATTTGTTGGCGATTTCTTATTTTTATTAAGTACCTGACACTTGTTGATAGATCTTCACTGTCCTCTTATACCCTGTTAACGCTGTAATTTGTAAATATTGTAATAACCAATTATTAGTAAAAGAGTAACCATGGAGTTCCTTGCCGACTCTTCTACATAGGAAACATCGATCGTTCTTAGTGGCTTCTGACGTTTCATAAGTGTCCATGTTTATGTGCACGTTTTGAATACTTTATTATGGTGGTTGTGTTAAACTATATGATTATGTGGGGTGAGTCAAAAAAAAAAAAAACACATAAACCTACATGGGCACTTATGAAACGTCAGAAGCTAGGTGCACGGTTCCAATTGGTCGATTCCTATGGAGAAGAGCCGACATGAAACTCCACGGTTACTCTTTTAAAAATAATTGTTTTTTACAATATTTTCAAATAACAGTGTTATTAGGTATGGGAGAACAGTGTTGGTCTTTCAACAAGTACCAAGTACTTAACAAAATAATTATGGTCACCAAATATACAGTCCACTAAGCCTACAGCGTTCTCACATTCACAAAATAGAAAATAATCTATATAAAGATGAATAAATTATTAAAAATAAAAACGTATTATAAACGAAATGACGTGATTGCTATTACAGCTGTGACAATTCTGAATAATTATCATGTTCACAAAAGCCACTAATAAAGAGTTGAAGTTAAATTGTAGGTATATAATGTCAAATAATAGCGTGATTACGAGTATGTCAAGGAAGAATGTAAAAATAAAAATGTAATATATATATATATAAACCTGGTAATTTGGGACCAGTTAATAGACTCTTACACAATTTGCCGTTAATGAGCTACCAGGGAAGCCACATGTGCAGAAGGAATTATTGCCAAACTTCCTTGTCTTCAACGTAGTCTTTAATTTTATAATATGCATTCTTGATAAGAACGCGTTTAATGTGGGTTTTGAACTTCCCATCGCTAAGTTCTGTAACCGACTTAGGCAACTTGTTATAAAAGCGGATACTGTTTATAAGAAAGGACTTGCTTGTTTTAGTTAATCTAAATTTGGGTATCACAATGTCATGTCTACTACGTGTATTAATATTATGGAAATCGCTTCTTATTTTGAAAAGTCCTAAGTTTTTGCGAACATACAAAATACTTTCTAAGATATAAAGAGAAGGCAGAGTCAGTATATCAATTTCTTTGATTTTTTTTTAGAAGGGATTCGCGTGGACCCATTTTATAGAAGCATTTTATAGTAAGTCCTATTAATTCTCAATTCTATTCCATAACGTTGGTAATACAGTTGGTAGGCTTAAAACTAATGAACCAATTATGGACCCTGTCGGGCATTTGCATCTATATTATTTATATATTTTGGTTAATTTTCATTTTATTACTACTTTTCTTCTTCTTCTAATATTTAATTTATAATAAGTATTTTAATAATTATTATTTTAAGTAAATAACTTTGCTTTATTTCTTTAAGTTATTAATAATACCTGCTTGATTAAGTAAGTCCTTTTTATGTTATTTTAGTTAGTTATTCCTGTTGTTCAGTATTTGTTTATACTTTATTTATATTTGGTTATTATACTGAATTGATTGCAGGAATCTTTATTTATTTATAATTTCTAAAGATTTAAATCATTTTGTTTTTCATCCAGAGCAATAAATAACAGGAGTTTATGTTTAAATATCATTATCTTGTTACCTCCATCAAAGTTACAGAGTCGTCGGAAGGAAACGGAAATGGCGTTCGTGACTGATAAGCTAGCCAGTCCAGTCGTAACTTGAACTTTATTATTATATTCAAGACTAGCTGTGCTTCTGAATTTGCTCGTGTGGACTAATTTATAAAAGGTGTTGCAATTTTAGGTTCCTGTCGAGATGAGGCGCTCGTGGCTAAGTAATAACTGCTGCACGAGTCGATGGCTGCAGGTTTAGCTACGCTTGCTGGGGTTGGTCTGTGGATAGGTCACCATCTTTACATACCGAGACTCCTCCGTGCCTCGGAAAGCACGTTAAGCCGGGACCAATGTCCCGGCTGTCATTCATGGATCTTTGACAGTCGTTACGGGTCGTCAGAAGCCCGAAAGTCTGACAACCAGTCTTACCAAGGGGTATCGTGTTACCAGTTACTGGGTTGTGGAGGTCAGATAGGCAGTCGCTCCATGTAAAATACTGGTATTCAGCTGCATCCTGTTAGACAGGAAGCCGACCCCAATATAGTTGGGGAAAGGCTAGGCAGATTGATTTTAATCCTTTTCGAGGTTCCGATAATAGCGACACTATAATTTTGTTAGCTGTTAATAATGGCGCGTGTTTCAAACGTCAAATGTTAGTTTGTAACAATACATTTACAAAATTAATGCGTTAAAATTGTTCAGTTGTTCTACAGAAATAAAACGTGAACGTCAAACGTTGGTTGTTTTGCGTAGAATTTCATGTAACGTGACGTCAACTGGCCGCCAAGATTTGCGATTTAAAGCCATTGGTTTTTTTTCCGTGGGGTTATCTGAAGGGATGTGTCGTGGTCAAGCTTGAATACGAAAAGCAGAATATTTGTGACTTTGTTAGTGGTATACCTACCTAATAAAGTATGCAAAAAACTTGAAATTTAATTAAAAACACGATGAAAAGCGATCGCATTTTTAACCGACTTCAAAAAAGGAAGAGGTTCTCAATTCGACGGTATGTTTTTTTTTTTTTTTTTTGTATGTTTGTTACGCGATTACTCCGCCAATTATGAATTGATTTTGATGATTCTTTTTTTGTTTGGTAGTGCATACTTCAGAAGTGGTCCCATATAAATTTGGTCAAGATCTGATGAAGGGTTTTTGAGTTAGCTTCAATAATACATATATATAATGAATATGATGATTATGGATGATATTCTAATAGTTCCTGTCACTGTAATTTACTTGGTATTCAAATTTTTGTGGGGGTTTTGTGTAGGTACCACAACTAAAAAGTGAAAAATAAAAACTTTTTCACAAAAAATAAAACCGACTTCCAAAAAAAAACACTACAAAGTGAAAAATAACTTTGATTTCGGAAGTCGGTGGCAAAAAAAACTAAAATAAAAAACCCAAGACACCGACTTCCGAAATCAAAGTTATTTTTCACTTTGTAGTGTTTTTTTTTGGAAGTCGGTTTTATTTTTTGTGAAAAAGTTTTTTTAAGAATAAAACAAGAGCAGATTATTCAGATCTAATTCACTGTATAAAATTTTCAAGTCTGAAGAATATACTTATAGGAAAATATCCATTCATTTTCCATTGTAATACAAATAATCTTAATTTAAAGTTGTATGTATATAACCCCAGTTAAAAATAATATAACCCCTGTAACATTACACTCTCTTTACTCTAATTTTATAAAACGCGTACATAAATAGAAAAGGGTTATTCTCGTTAAACTAATAATTATTAAGCCCAGTTTGTACTATACCTATAACCTTTTGCAGTTATTAGTTCGTCCAGTGAGGATTAGGTTAAATATCAATTTTAAATTTCCCGGACTGACCCTCATTAGGAGTAAATAGGGATAAAAGGGATGGTTTTATAAATAGACTAGTATGTGATTGGTAGTTATATTTTTGGGCACTGTTGATGTTTTGTAGTCTAAAGGCTGGCGCTCATTACAGCCCCATGGGGCGGCAATGTAACACATTACAATAAATAAAAAAAACCGGCTAAGTGCGAAGGACCCGCACACCGTACAAAATGTAGAGAAAAACGCTGAAAAAAAAATGCGTTTCTTATATGGGGGTCCCCATATAAGAAACGCATTTCAATTTTTTAATTTTTTTAATTTAATAATTAATAATAATAATTTGTTTATTGAAATAATTGATTTACATAAATATTTACAAAATTGGGCCTACAACTAGAGGTAGGTATAGAATTAATGGATTCTACCTGAACTAGGAAGAAACCTGTATCTCAGGTATCACATTCAAGTGCTTATAAGTATTAAGTATCTAATATACCATAAACAAATAGTAAATTATTTATCTACTTTTATTATTTAAATGTTTTTATTCAAATTAAGATACATAGTATGCTACTTTTTTACGTATATGACTTTTGCAATGCGACATTTTTAATAAGGTCGCGTTTAACTTACTTTGCTATACAGAAAAAATTGCAGTGTCAACAAAATATAAAGAATTGCATGTTTATTTATAATACGAATTGTAAAAAGGAAAACTATTTTTATGTGTTATAGTTATAACTAGTAAAGGACAATATTAAAATAAGTAATAACATAATTAAAAAAGACTTATAAATAAACGATGGCGGTCTTACGCGACCTCATTATAATCTATAGAATTAATGTATCTTGTCTCAGCTATTTTCTTTGCAGGGCATTCATGATCGCCTGTTTTGTGGTTGCTCGGCTTTTTAAATCGCAAACATGTTGCACAATGTGATTGTTCAGCATGTTTAGTGCACTCATTCGCCTGATGACCTTGTTCTCCACAATGTCCACACGTATAGCTAGCCTCTCGACAAGTCTTTGCAGCATGTCCATACTGTTGACATTTAAAGCATCTGGTCACAATTTGTTATTATAGTGGCAATAAAACTACACAATCTGTGACAATTTCAACTGTCTACCTATTACGGTTCATGAGATACTTCCCGCTGACACACAATCACCCTAATATTATAAAGGCGAAAGATTGAGAGTGTATGTTTGTCTCTTTTTCACGCTAAAACTACTGAACGGATTTAGATAAAATTTGGCACACAGATAGTTTATAACCTGGATTAACACATAGAATACTTTTTATCCCGATATTCCCACGGGATCGAAACTTATGCGGGTGAAACCTAGTATCTCAAATTTGTACGAGGAACTCCGTACGGTTCCTCATATTAACCTTGAAGTTATTTTTCTAATGCCTATTAGATATCCTTTTTACTAAATATATCTGTTTTCTCACTAACTTACGGAAATATTTGTTTAGTGCCGGTACAGTACCGATAATGAATAGAAATACCACGGGTACCGGTTCCCAAAAATACCGGTATTTCAAGCCCTGGTTCTGGTGGTAAAATAAGAGGCTAGCTTATGCTGGTTCTGTTCCCACTGAAGTTTGGCCTACTGTTACTTTGTTTTCAATGATCCTATCCTATGTGTATTCAAATATATAACAAGATTCCTAACGAAATTAAAGAACATCCAATGGTCCGCTTCAGAAGGGCTTTACACAGGTGGCTAATTGAGAATCCCTTCTATACTGTAAAAGAATTCCTTCAATTTAAATCTAAAGGATATAATTGTACCTGTACCAACAATTTGCATGTCATTATGTTATGATTGAATACGTTAAGCTACTACTTGTATAAATACTCCATTGCAAGAACTTTTGTAACCATATTTATCTGCAAATAAATCTTTGACTTTGACTTTGATCCTTCAGTCATCCACAGTCGGAGGGAAAAGGGTTGTGCTGATAAATGAAACAACACAAATTATACAATTTATTTATTTAAATTAATAATATGCGCCTAACATAATGTTCAATTCGCCATGGTCCGAATAGATTTACAAAAATGTTTACATTTTAAATTAGGGCCTACGAATGTCGCTGTAAAGATAAGATTAGGACTTTTCTAGTTAAACATTAGTATGGCAACTGTGGCGCCACTGTGACGCAACTATTTTAATTTTTGTTTTTATCTCTTGTCCGTTAAAGTCTATTTTGTCCTAATCTCAATATTTCTACAATTAAACACGGAAGCATTACAAACACTGATAACATGTCACAACATAAATATTTAGTACCATTTGACTTTACTTATATAAATACTTACACATGTATCTACTTTTTATTATTTAATACATTTTTATATAAATTTACAAATACCTCATGAATCGTTTTTGTTTTATCCTAAAATTATACAATAATAAAAGCACACTGAGAACTAAATAATTGTTATAATCTGTTTGTATAATATTTACAAAATATTGATACTTTTCCGAAATGGGGGCTCACCATTTGAAGGCCATGCGATCAGCTAATCAACATACAAAATATATTTAAATATACCAAAATTAATTTATTCTTATTTTTTTGATCAGGTAACCTCACAGCCGCGAAAAAGTACCCGAAAATTATACATTTTATATTTATACAATTAGCAAAATATAAATGCAAATTATATCGCTATACTACATTTTTTATAACAACTTTTTATTTTTGTATAAACCCTAGAGGTCGTCTGTTTTATACAAATGTTTTACATTTCGTAGTAAATCGACGTTTAATTTTTATACACTTATTGTTACGTTTAAACTCGTCCCTTCTGTCTAAAGTTTTGTATAAATGAAATGGGGCGAAAAAAATACATTTTTTTTAAGAAGGTAAATCTTTCGAAATAGTGGAACAGTCAGGAAAAAGAAAATCCTCATAATTGATATGTCCCTAAAGTACACACATATATAGACAAAGAAAAAACAATTTCAAAACCTTAAACTACTCATCATAAGAATATTTACAAAAATCTCAATTTAAAGCACAGTTTCGTTCGTGCAAGTCCTAGGCCCGTTTACTAGAGAATATCTACTAGAACCGCCATTTTTCCTACTAGTGACCGCTCCCCTGATGAAAAGCTCTTTAAAGGTCTCCCTAAACTGCCTCGACATTCCACAGTATATAGCAAAATTGATGGGATAAGATACTAGGATGAAAAAATTAGTTATGAGGATCAAAACGTTTGCTATATAGTAATCTAAGATCTCGACTATGGTGCTAGATATAATGTGCAAGATGGTGACTACAGCCACAGGGATTTCGACTAAGAGAAAAACGGTCACAACGACTATCAGCATCAAAGTAGTACAGTTCGAATCCCGAAGTTTCCTGCACTCGGATTTTCGGTTCTCCTTGAAGAGTCTTTGCCGGTTGATCTGCGCAGTCCTCATGGCTCTAAAGAGGAGGACGTTGAGGACTACTAGAGAAGTGCAGGGGATCAGGTGAACGAAGAGAACTCTAAAACCGTAGTATGTTATGAAATACGCGTCCAGAGATATCGCTTGCACCCACGGAGCCATTTCGATCTGAAAAGAGAAAAATATGGGTTAGTACAGGTCTGAAGTTTCACCCAACTGCCCCAGAAGCAGGGTAATGCTTTTTGTCATTGATTAGGCAGCGTGTAAAATAATACGTTGTTATTATTTAGTATCTCTGCGTACTAGAAGCCGATCGCTTCAAATTTGGGTAGAGGATGGCGATTAACACAGCAATGAATTCATGTTTTTCTACTTTTTCGCTCCTTTTGGTACGAACTACATCAGAATTTCTCCTGCCAGTCAGTAAGGTGTTATTTAAAATGCTCTTTTCATTTGCCATTCGAATGTTTTTTTCTGATAACAACCTTTAAGGGCCCGTTCACTCCCACTACAACCACACCACATCGCAGCGACAAAATGTGGGCAAGCTGGTTATGTGTGATAATGCCGCTGCTGCTTCTTGCAGTTGCGTTGCGGCAATACAAAATCAAATCAAATGCGCAACGTTGTGTTTGCTATGTGGCCGGCCGCTAGTGCGCGGTCTTGTTTGTGGTTGATACTCGCCGACACGGTTGATTTTGGTCCGTGTGCATAAACTATTCATTTTCATTAGCGCCCGACTACTTGTCGTCGTTGTGGTGTGGTTATGGTACTAAATCAAAATCAAAAGTCATTTATTCAAATTAGGCTGAGAATCAACACTTTTTGAACGACCCCGCACTTCAGAACGGGCCCTAAATGTTATTCAAACGTGAAAAACAAATGAATGATTGATGTGCCTATTCTGTATCTTGACATTTTGATTAATCATGAATTCTGTGTGCGTTGACATTTGCGTTTATCAAAAGCCTTTGAATTTGGTATGTGGATTAAATTATCTAAATTGAATATATTTCAGATTCACTGTATGACAGCATTCAGGCGATGTATAATAATGTGTTAATTTGGATAGCACCTTTTTTCTGGGCTATAGTGTAAAGCATCTTTTACACGATGTCTTGTCTGTGGCATAGAATACCATTGAGACAAAAAATAAATCGTTTAAACACTGCTTAGAGCACACCCCGTGTAGGTTTAATACTCCAAACTTCACTTCGAAATTCGAACAGCGTCTGGTTGCGAATCCGCGATGATTGACTTTAAAAACAAATGAGTTCGCTTCCGAATTGTGTGCGGTCACTTGTGTGAGGTTCCAACTTTACAAAATAGCACTACAGGCCCTACAAACACATCAAAGTGTTTTAGGACATGAAAATAATGGACTAAAGGCGTGTACACACGAACGAACAAGAACATGGTAAACAAGAACGTAGCGCGTCGTCCAATTTGTTCACATTGTACGTAACACTAACGAACATCAAACATTCTGTTCGTCAAAAATAAAATGTGTGTTTCTTAAGAAATAAGCAGTACCTTTGTACTCATAATTATGATTATGTTTATGTTTTTCTGTGTGTACATAAATAAATAAATATTTGTGGCGATACAATTTCGAATCCATAAATGCGAGTACGCATGAACGAACAAGAACATGGTGAAAACGAACATAAAACACTGTGTTCGTTAAAAATGTTCGTGGCGCTCCAATTTCGCATGCATGGCTACTAAAGAGAACGGGACGTTGAGCAAGAACACAAGTCGAACTGTGTTTGTATGGTGCTCGTTTTCGCTTTGCTAATTTACGTCCACACGTACGAACCAAATGTTCCTTGTTCGATGTTCGTGTTCACCATGTTTTGTTCGTTCGTGCGTACACGCCTCAAAAAAGGTAATTTTCTCCTAGACTAGGCATAGCCTTTCCCTATAATAGATCACAATCTAGGCGCTCCTAATAAAAAAGGGAAGACAGTTGACTGACGTATCTTGCTCTAACCTCAATCACTAGACGTAAACGTGTTTGGAATATCTTGTCTTTTTCTTATAATATCTAGGTCTGTGTCCGGTAAAACTAGATCTTAGGTTACTAAAATTGAAAAGGATTTGTAGAAAAATATTTGAAAAACTGGGTCTCTTATCTATACCCTAGACTCTAGAAGAGAATATTGATAAGTACAGTGCATCAAAAACGAATAAATTATTAAGTCTATATTGATAAGCAAGTAGGTATTTATCCGATCTCATTACAGAACCTTATCGGATTATCGGATTATTAGGCCAAATCCCCCACGCTTAAATAGAAAATTAATTGCTTTTTATTTTGTTGATATTTTGAAAGCATTTAAGAAATTAATCTCATTATCTTTTTATATAAAAAAATTATTAAACCCGTCTTTTTGGATGAAATTGGCAATTACACACTTTTTGCCTAAGCTGATTCCGATTCTGGCCACAATATTTTGGTCTATTAGGTTCACCAGGAAATTCTTAGTGCAGCATAAAGTCTGGATTTGATACTAGTTAATGGCATGAATATAATAGGCTTGCTCCTGTTACTAAGAAGACGAACACAAAAGTGGTGATATAAGGGAGCACCTTTAGGTGTTTAAGGGAATACAGGCGTTCATCATCATCATTCATCATCAGCCTATAACGTTCCCACTGCAGGGACACGGCCTCCTCTCAATGAGAGGGAGCGGGCTATAATCCACCACGCGTGCCCAGTGCGGGTTGGTAGATGTCACATGTCTTCGAATTTTTGGTTCTAGGACATGATGTTTTCCTTCACCGTTTTGAGAGCAGTGGTGATGAAATAAATTACACAAAGTAATGCGCCTGTCTGGGTTTGAACCCACGACTTACTGTTCGTAAGTCGGGGCCGCCACCACTGGGCCACCGCTGCTCTAAAATACAGGCGTAAATATCAAGTAATTCATTAATTTCTTAAAATAATATCTAAATATGTAAAATTTGCACGCCGACATTAACGGCATGATAAGAGATCGATAAATTATTAAATGATTAATTATAAATTATTATTATTATGATTTAGAATTTAGAATTTTATGGGTATAATCGATGAATTATGATTTATGAAGGTATACTTTTTGTAATGTTAATTTTACTTTGTGAACCATAATTATTATGTTTTTTTCTGAATATATATAAAATGTATTGAATTGAAAAATTTTAGGCGGCGATTCGATACATGAGGGAGAAGAAAGTTAGTGTCTGATATATCACTCTCTGTCTTTCGTACGCGCAATTTTCAATCACGTGTACGCGCAATTTGTTTATTTAATTATTATGTTTTACTTACGCTGCAGACTTCTTCGAAGTGTCCTCGCCAGACGGTGATCTGCGGCACATACCGACGGTCGAAGAACCTCGGCAGCTGGTGGAGGAAGGCGGCCACTCCGATGTAGATGAGGCACTTCATCACGTTGGGCATTGTACACCTGGCGAAGAAGGAGAGGTGGTTAAGTAAGATGACGGACGAAGAGTTATAGGTGGTGGAGAAGATTGTGGCGGCATCTATAACGTCACATGCGAACTACGCATCAAAGACCACCATCAACCACGTGACGAGTATATATAAGACCTCTCGACATGAATCGTTGGGCCACCAGACACGACACCTGTCTGGTCGGAGGATCCTCCGTTTTCTATAGAGGATGAGTGAACTTTACACCCTGTTCCTCATGCCTCTATAAGCTAATATATTATTTTTCATCAGCTTTAGTGTCGGATATAGGCCTGTAAGTTTTACCGTAACGGCTCCTGTACACCTCATCGGCCGAACTATGCTCGTACGCCGACGGCCGAACTCGGCCGATCAAACCAAACATTATCATCTCCCTAGTCTTTTCCCAACTATGTGGGGGTCGGCATCCGGTCTAACCTGATGAAACCGAATACCAGTTTTTTACGTAGAGCGACTGCCTATCTGACCTCGACCCAGTACCAAACTGTAAAAGAAAGTAAAGCTAGGTTTCCTAAGACTAGTGTGGCCGGAGAATGACGTCACTGAAATGTTATTTATGAATGTAATCTGGTATGTTTTCCTAGAGAGTGGTTTCTGACACCTAATTTATCGGTCACCACTCTTCTAGGAAACCTTAGCTTTAGAATTCTCGACCGACGATGTATTGGGTGATAGATGCTGCTAGTGGGATGGACTGTCAGTAATGACTGTGTGTAGCGGTTACACCGCCACATACGAACTACGCATCAAAGACATGACGTCACAGAAATCCTGCATCGCGCAATTAGAGTTTACCGCGCGAACGACATATATAAGACTATCCGACATCAACAGTCGGGCAGTCGGCCCGCCAGACACATCAGCCGTCTGGTCGGAGGATCCTTCCTTTTCTATGGTGGATGAGTGAACTTTACACCCTGCTCCTCATGCCCCTAAATTGATGACCCCGAGTATGAACGTCAACGCAGCCTTCGTGCAACTATTTCAGCGTGACGTCATCAACATCATCACTCCCGCAAGCTTTCGTGAGGCGAGTCACACAGACAGCCAGCACCCTCGGCTTCAACGGGTATCCTGACCACAAACTTGCAGCGAACGCGCATTCCTGGTCATCACCCTCAGCCTCATCAGCAACCTTGGCACAGCATCTGCACCTTTCGGCCGGTCTTACAAGCAGAGCTCTTTCTATCCTCTCCTGGCCGATAATATATAAAGGCCAATGCACACGATGCGTTGCGATGGCGGCACGGCGCCAGGTCCCTGCGGCGTCCTACTTACATGGTATGCCACACGGTGCGTACACCGGACTTGCAACCCGTGAGACGAGACGTAGAGGGGACTACGCGTTGCGACGCTGGAGTGGCACTGCTCAGTCGCACCTCACACGGTGCGTACACCGGACTAGCAACCCGTGAGACGAGACGGAGAGGGGACTACGCGTTGCGACGCTGGAGTGGCACTGCTCAGTCGCACCTCACACGGTGCGTACACCAGACTTGCAACCCGTGAGACGAGACGTAGAGGGGACTACGCGTTGCGACGCTGGAGTGGCACTGCTCAGTCGCACCTCACACGGTGCGTACACCGGACTAGCAACCCGTGAGACGAGACGGAGAGGGGACTACGCGTTGCGACGCTGGAGTGGCACTGCTCAGTCGCACCTCACACGGTGCGTACACCGGACTAGCCACCCGTGAGACGAGACGTAGAGGGGACTACGCGTTGCGACGCTGAAGTGGCACTGCTCAGTCGCACCTCACACGGTGCGTACACCGGACTAGCCACCCGTGAGACGAGACGTAGAGGGGACTACGCGTTGCGACGCTGGAGTGGCACTGCTCAGTCGCACCTCACACGGTGCGTACACCGGACTTGCAACCCGTGAGACGAGACGTAGAGGGGACTACGCGTTGCGACGCTGGAGTGGCACTGCTCAGTCGCACCTCACACGGTGCGTACACCGGACTTGCAACCCGTGAGACGAGACAGAGAGGGGACTACGCGTTGCGACGCTGGAGCGGCACTGCTCAGTGACCGCCAATACAGCGAAATCTTTGAGGTGTGACGTCGCTGCGGCTCCGCTGCGGAGACGTCCGAGGACCGCAAGGCCCGCCAATGCGGCGAAAACTTTGCACTGCGGAGACGCAACGCATTGTGTGGACAGGCTCTTACTTAGCTGATTGTCTTTTTTATATTGATTGACTTCTAACTATGTTAGATGTAGTAGACTGTGAATAATTGATCAATATAAAGTAAAATTTTGATTTGAAGTTTTTCTCAGGTTCCTTACAAAGGATTCTTGAATATAAAACCCGACTTAAGTTTTTCAATTGTCATAATTTAAGAGTTAATCGTTCGTAAAAGTTACAGTTTATTGGTCTAGACATAATTCAAATCAGGGGAACATTAAAATCAGAATCACCTCGCCAGATGGCGTTCATACTTCGTGCATTAAATGAATGATTCTGAGAAACATTATTTAAGATTTTCTGTCTGTTTTAGATACCCAGATCTATCGGAGAATTTCATATATTTTTTTATGCAAAGATAAAGATAAAAATAATTTACTTGTCCAAAACATGAGTACACACACACGTGGCATACAAGATATTATTTATAATAAAATTATATCACAGTCATGTTTTGCCATAAATAGGTAGGTTATTACATAAACATCACGTAATATAAATTAACAATATCATCATCACTATTTTATGCACAAACCAACAGCGAAACTACGAGTATCTATTACGTACATGCTATCAAACTAATTGATGACAATATTTTGATCTAAACTACTATTATAAATAGGTAAAATAGTTTTTTTGTAGAAGGTAAACTCTGGAAGTACTGATTCATAAACTCACGCCTTCTTCCCACGGCAGAAACTACAGAACGCCACCTGCTACGATCCTTACATACTCCTTTTGCTTCGTTTACGTTCATACATCTGGTCATACACGCATGTGGGTTGCAAGTATTATTCACCTGACCTTTCTGAAGAACATCACTAATGTCACATGTCCTTCTATGGCGTTCCCTCGGCTGGTTCGATTACAAAAATTATTTCATTGATTGAAACCTATACTATTGCAGAATAGCATAGGATATGTTATATGGTTGACTTGCACGCAGATGGAAATCACAGGTTGAAGCTATTTACAGCATAAAACCAGAAAATTCTCTCTTAATGTGGAAAACTGCTAACAATAAAGCTTACAGCATCTTTGAGCTGCTCTTAGAGTGCAAGCTCATTATAAAATAAAGTCTTCTTAACGAGCTGAATGGCTTTGTTCACAAGTGCTTGTCAATTTATAATGTGTTTTCATAAAGCAGGCTAATAAACGATGCTTAACTACTTGGGTTAACGGCCAATAACTTAACTTTAGTTCAACACAGATAGCTTACCGAGATAAACTTTAAGGGTACACGTTATCAGAATCTGTTAAATGATGTCCCAATAACAGAACTTTGCCACACAAGTAACGATTTACTTGCGCAAATTTAGGCTTGCGCAAGTCTAACGTGACGTATGTTGGAAGAAATTGGCGCAAATTTCTTCCAATATACAAGTACGTCAGATAGATCAACATCGAGGTTATATCAAAAGGGTTATTGAATAGACACTGTAATCGAGTATCTAATGTCATAATAATTGTGTTTTGCGAATTTGATCCTCATTGTTACTAGAAATTTTCCCACTGAAAGGTATCAGAAACGCATTCTTTCCACGCCCGGACTGTAGTAGGATTAACTGTAAAGTAATTTGGTAGCCTACATAAGGTTGCGGGGAAGACCTGGATGAGACTCGCACAGACCAGGGAAGCATGGCATTAAAGGAAGGAGGCGTATAATCAGCAGTAGGTGGAACAACGCTGCCAAGATTGCGTTTTTGCTGTATGAAATGTTTAGTAGCAGTCGAGACTGTGAATATCTGCCCCGTTAAGCCTATTCCAAAGACTCGCTCCCATTACACGGAACTTAAACCAACGCCACATGACAACTACGCATCAAACTGACGTCACGCGAAATCCTGCATCGTGAAAGCAAAGTTTGTCGCGCGACTAGCATATATAGAATATCCCGACATCAATCGTCGGGCAGTAGCCCACCAGACACAACAGATTTCTGGTCGGAGGATCCTCCCTTTTCTATGGAGAACGAAGAACTTTACTACAATACACCGTAATATTAATTATATATAGTTTGTTACATGTGTTTCCAGGAAAGCGTAATTGCCAGTTTTACCCCCGTGTGAGTCGTTGCAGGTGGCTATAAAGACGCCCACGGAGCAATTAAATTGCCCGTTGCATGCAGTAATTGAAGCTATAATAATCGGTTTACCGTGTCAACAACGTTTCTTTGGAGCAACTTTTTATGTTATTTTCTTCCAGTTATTGCGTTCAACAGGCAATAAAATTGCTCAGTGTAAATAGGTTTTAAAGGACTAAGGGCTAGATTCTCAGTTTCTGCATACGTAGGCATTATCAACCAGATAGGTGAATAAAAAAAAACTGAAATTGAATGAAATTATCAGCTGGATAAGTTATAATCAGGACTTATCAAGAGGTGGTAAATTGAAAGTATCATCTGCCTAGTCTTTTCCTAACTACTTTGGGCTCAGGTTCCAGTTTCACCGGGTGCAGAAATACCAGTATTATACCGAACAGTACCTGTAATAATCGATTATAGTTATTCTTGTTTTAACTCGTTTGGCCAATTAAAAATACGCCGTTACATCACTAATGTCACGTGTCGTGTCACAACACTACTTCTACTGAATGAAACGCCTCGGCACCTCACTATGGCACAGTATGTGTGACCGCACACGTTACACGAGGTGTTAATTTATTTGAGAACTCGAGACAGGGCTTGTGGTCAATTTAATAGCGAAGAGAGAGTGTGGCAACAAACAATTGATACTTCTTTTTTCAGGAAATTTATTGTTGACATAATCTACTCATTCTTTTTTTTCTCATCAGTTAGCTAGCTACCTCGACCATTATTTATTTTACCTCGATGGTCCTAGTTTTTATGGTCCTTCTAGTTACAGCTATATGTAAGCGGGCACGCCCTTTACTTATTTTTATTTCTGCCTGAGTATAGTTCTCGATGTTTTTGGTTGGTTGTGCTAGCTGGCTATTAATTTATAATTTAAATTATGTTTTGTGTTGCGTAATGTGAATTATCTTGCATACTATTATATAGAATCATTTTTTTTCTAACTGAACAGACAGCTGTGCTGCTGAGGAGTTTGTTGCGCCACTTCTTCTTCCCAGCTAAAGCACTAGGAAGTGGTGAAGGGCGGGCGTTATGGGGGACTGCCTTATGTAGTTTTGGGTTTTGAAAAGTGCTGATATTCTCCTAGTTGAAATTAATGACTTTTGAATTTTGAATACCTTTCTTCTCACAGGCAATTTATGGAGATGGGCAGCAGTGTCCTCTATGCATTTAAACACGATACTGCGATCGCCAATCCGCCTGCCAAGCGTGGCGATTATGGTTAGCCCACAAAATGACAAGGACTAAGAAAAAACGGCCTCTATTACCCGGTGGCCCGCTTACCCTTGGCTACGGTAGCGGTCAAGGCTACGGTGAGGTAATTTATTTGGGGGAGCCCTATGTCCATCAGTGGACGTCTTTCGGCTGAAATGATGATGATGAATGGTGAATCTTCTTTTCAGTTGAGGCCTATTCATATAATAAATGATTTTATGTATCTAGGTTTGTGCAAACACTTTTGTTTGCACAAACCTAGAGACATAAAATCATTTAATCAAACACATAATTTTTTAGGGTTCCGTAGCCAAATCGCAAAAAACTGAACCCTTATGGATTCGTCATGTCTGTCTGTCTGTCCGTCCGTATGTCACAGCCACTTATTTCCGAAACTATAAGAACTATACTGGTGAAACTCGGTAATTAGATGTATTCTATGAACCGTATTAAGATTTTCACACAAAAATAGAAAAAAAAAAACAATACATTTTGGGGGTTCCCCATATTTAGATTGAAACTCAAAAAAAAAAAAACATCAAATCCATACGTGTGGGGTATTTATGGATAGGTTAGTTTAGCTTCAAAAATGATATTGAGGTTTATAGTATTTATTTCTTCTAAACTGAATAGTTTGCGCGAGAGACACTTCCAAAGAGGTAAAATGTGTCCCCCCCCCTGTAACTGTAACTTCTAAAATAAGAGAATGATAAAACTCAAAAATATATATGATGTACATTACCATGTAAACTTCCACCAAAAATTAGTTTGAACGAGATCTAGCAAGTAGTTTTTTTTTAATAAGTCATAAATCGTAAACCGCAATTGCTGCTACGGAACCCTAGTCTAGTCCGACTCGCACTTAGCCGCTTTTTTATACTAGTCGTTGTCTATCTGACTCCTCTGAGAAGAAATACCGAAACAAACTTAGAAAAAATAAATGGAAAGGTGTCAAATTCGAAAGATAAAAAACTTTTTCACAAAAAATAAAACCGACTTCCAAAAAAAACACTACAAAGTGCAAAATAACTTTGATTTCGGAAGTCGGTGTCTTTGGGGTTTTATTTTCGTTTTTTTGCCACCGACTGTGAAAAAGTTTTTATTTTTCACTTTTTAGTTGTAGTACCTACACAAAACCCCCACAAAAATTTGAATACCCATTACCTGCTATGTAAATTACAGTGACAGGAACTATTAGCATATCATCCACATAATTATACTAGATGGGAAAAATACGTATTATTGAAGCTAACTCAAAAACCCCTCATCAGATCTAGACCAAATTTATATGGGACTATTTCTGAAGTATGCCCTACCAAACAAAAAAATAATTATCAAAATCAATTCATAATTGGCGGAGTAATCGCGTAACAAACATACAAAAAAAAAAAAAAAAAAACACAACCGAATTGAGAACCTCCTCCTTTTTGAAGTCGGTTGAAAATGTATAAATCCATATGTATCTAAGTAGGATGCTGATGAATAATGCGTTATTAGATTTTGAAACAACAAAAAATAGAAAAATAATAATAAATAATGGCTGTCTGAAGGCTAACTAGAGACTTATGTTATTAGAAAGAAAATAAATTTATTGGACTCATTTTAAGGCACACAATATTCACATTAAAAAAAAAAAACAGAAATAATACTGTGTGCCTCACGGCTGATATCAGACAACTTCTTGTCAATAAATTAATGATGGCATTTCATTTTTACCCCACTGCGGCGGAGCCCTAAAGGGTATTGTTTTTAATAGGTAATAACGAGACAGTGGGAAGGTAGCTTAACTTATTCGCAAGACTACTTATATTACCTTCAACCTGTGCCTTCAACCTACTTATCTAACTAACTAACTAACTATATCTTTTAAATATTCAAATCTCTGTACATTGTTTTTTTTAGGATAGATGAGTTGTTTCAACATTAATTAATTTATTATTTATTTTATTTGAACGCTACGAGTGTAGCACTTGCTACGGCGTAGCACGTGCTTCGGCGTAGCGGCATAGCAGGCTCTACGTAATGACATTTACGTGGTTGCTTTTCAAATGTTTTCAGTTTATTGCGGAAAACCTTACTTTATTAAGAATGTTCTGCATAAGCTTATGATTTCTTGGAAGAGACTCCTCGTTGTTCTAGTGGCCGGAAAGTTTTAATGGAATTTCTTAGTAGCAGCCCGGAGTCTGGATTTGTACCCTTCGCCCCCCTACATACATGGGACTTAAACATAACTGACGAAATGTGGGTGTTCTACAACTCTGTTTAACCCTTCCGGATTTACAGGCGTGATGTTATGTTACTTTACCCTAATTAGGTCAAAATATCATATTGTGTCAAAATATTACTCCTCAAGGAAAAGGGTCACGAAGGGATATCTTCAATCTGACATTTACCTGATTATCATGGAGTGGGTGGTCCTAGTATAATTGGAGAGGAATGATCCAATAAACGAAATATAAGGATTAGGAAAATAAATTATTGAAATTATTTTCAAGTATTTTGTATATGGTAGAATGTTTAGTGTGGAGTATTGTATTTTATTTATTTATTACAGACGGGACTGATGACCTGGTAACGGCCGCAGGAATCTGGATGCGGGAGGCACAGAACCGGTGAAGTGGTGGTGCTTGGGAGAGGCCTATGTCCAGCAGTGGTCATATTTTGGATGAAATGATGATGATGTTGAATACAAAGGGATGGCTTAAGAGTTAAGGTATGATTCAGAACCCCGCTGCACGCGCGCTGCATTCCTGCAGTGTTCAAACTCAAAGCATTTATTTCAATTAAACCATTTACAGGCACTTTTGAATTATCAAGGGTTCAGAAATATGAAGCTAGTTGCCCATTCTAAAGCGTAGGTTTCTATGGAGAAGAACGGGCAAGAAACTTCACGGACACTTTTAAATCATAAAATTAATAATTGTTACATAAGCTCCTAGAAATAGCTCGGAATTTAATCTCATATAAACCTATAGAACATGTAGGTGGATCAGTAGTGATGCGTCAGAACTGCTGCGGCAGCACTGCCGCGTGCAGCGGAATCAAGGCTCGTGCAGACTAGCGCGACACTGGTAATGGTTCTACTGTGAAGTTATCTTAGAAAATGTTTTGTTAGTCACGTCACTCTATCGCGTGGTGCCGGTCTGCACGACGCTTCATACCTTTAGATTATTCCGTTTTTTTTTGTGTTACAACTATTTGCAAATATATACAAGCTCATGCTTTTGTTCCAAGGGCGTAGGCAGAAAATATAACTGTTTAATTAGGAAATAATTAAATGAACCTCTAAAAAAAATGTACTTCTAATGATGCACACTAATTGAGCCTGTTTTTAACCTTCTTGGCCTTTTCTCACAGTTGGTCGTAAATAAGCTAGGGTACCCCGAACTAACGGGTTATGTTAGATTGGAACAGTATGACCAGTCGAGCGAGCGGTGCCGCGAAAACGGCCTGCGAGCGCGACATCTAAGTAAGTCGCAGTTACTTGGGTAATAGTATGTTTAGAACCCCAAAATAGGAATTATACAATGATTGTTTGTTGATTAATATGAATTATTACAATGATTGTTAATTGATATGTTGATTTGACAATTTTTGTGTACCTCAGGTACACAAAAAGAGGCGCAATCATTGTATTAGAGTGTTCAATAATATTTTTAGGAGCGCAGAAATGTATTAGAGGTCAAAATTCAAAATATTTTATTTCACATAAACCTACAAGGGCACTTATGAAACGTCAGAAGCTAGGTGCACAGTTCCAATTGGTCGTTTCCTATGGAGAAGAACCGTCAAGAAACTCCACGGTTACTCTTTTAAAAGTAAAAGTAAATTTCTTCGATTTTTTGTTTCTAGGACATGCCGGTTTTCTCACGATGTTTTCCTGCACCATTTTGAGATTTTTTTAATTTATTTGTTACAGAATTATTTAAATTTGTACAATTAATAAGCGCTTCTCGCCATCAAACTAGAAATTTTGGCGAGACAAATTGTAAGTACAAAAAAATATGTACCTATGGTTGTGAATAATACAAAAAGAAACAAACAACTCAACAGAAAATATCGATATGATTTTAAACCGCAAACCGCGAGTAGGTGTATAAAAACCGGGTAGGTGGTTGGAATGTGGGTTCATTCCAACCACCTACCCTGAAGGCTTCAAGACGCAAAGAGTTATTTATCTTATTCTCATTATTACACTCGACATTTTTGTTCATCGATTTCGGTGAGTTTTCAAATGAATGAATCTAGAAAGCGTAGGTTTTGTTATACCCACGCTTTTGTAATGTAATCAAAAATCTTGAAAGAAGAGGTTATTTTGGAAATAAATTATTTCAGGATTTTCGGATCTATAATCTTTAGTTTGATTGTTAAATTAAAAGTTGATGAATTTCTATTGGGGCGGTTTGAGAAATAGGGATTTAAGTAAGTAGGATTGTGTGGGAGTGAACAAATCTAAATAAAGAGTTTTATTCACTTCTTCTAAACGATTGCTATTATAAGTTAGTAGGTACTTAAATCAGGTTGAACATGTTTTTTTTATTTTTTTCTGGCTTCCTTTATCGATACTGAACCTACCCCGAAGCTATGGCGTGCAATTACTTTAACACCCTGTATATTATGATAATTATAAAAACACAAGCCACAAGCAAGGTGCTTGGCAAGAAATGACCAACCTGCTAGAATGTAGTGTCGAAGATACCAGAAGAAAGATGGACCCTCTTCTCGAAGCTAGAAAAAAGATGGAGTTACGTGATGTACCTAGGCTACAACCAGACACAGACACTTGACGAATGAGCACTGAGCACTCGATCGCCTGATCTAAACATCTCTTCTCTAGCGCATGTGCAAGACTTCCAGTTCTTGTTTGTTGTCATTCTTGCTCGTTACTATTCTTTTGGCCATTCTATGAAAACAAATTATTGTATACACAACAACAGCAACAAACAACGGCGCTTTGTGCTCTTGTTCTAGTTCTAGCTATGATATGAAATGTATGCCTTTTTTTTTTTTTTTTTTTTTTTTTGGGTGGGAAATCATCAAATGACGTCTCCCGCTCTGGGTGGAGCGGGAGGGCGTGTCAGACTCTTACTGACTAAAACCCACCCGTGTTCCTTCTCTTGCCTGTGCAATGCCAGGGGGCCACGGTATCCCTTTCGGACTTTCCCGCAACCCCGGCAGGCAATGGTCTCATCGGACCCCTTCACTCGCTGACACTCTTTGAGGCGCGCGTGGAACACAACGCGCCGTCGACCCGGGCCTGGTCCTTACCGGACGGCGAGCTACCCATTGCTCACCGTCCGCAAGCCCGCGCCTACGGTGGCCGGGAATCCGCGATCGATTCCCGACGCCCGGGGCGTCTCCTCCTGCGGCGGCTAGGGGCGTGAGGGCGCGAAATTTGCCTCTCCCTCACGCGCTCCGCCTCCTCCTTCGCGAGCATTACTGCTTCGCAGAAGGAGGTGACGGCCTCCCATGCCCTCTCGCTCCGTACCATGGCCTGGACCAGGGCCGGACGCGAGAGATCCCCGCCACCGATCGCCTCCACGAGGACACGGCGGTGCTCTGCCCAAGCCGGGCATACCTCCACCGTATGCTCCACCGTGTCCTCCGGGCGATCCACGCAGTGATGACACCCGGGCGTTTCCTCCCGCCTTATCCGAAACAGGTACCTCCCGAAACAGCCGTGTCCGGTGAGGACCTGCGTCAGGCGGAAGGTGAGGACGCCGTGGCGCCTCTCCAGCCACTCCTCAAAGAGGGGACTTATCGCCGCAATAGTGGCGTGCCCAGCACTGGGTTGCGACAATCGCACTCTCCATGCCGCCATGAGATCCCGTCGGAGCTCTGTCCGCTGTGCCGCGATTTCTCGCGGCATCGGAGTCAAGCCCCGGCGTTTCGCCTCCTCGCGCCACTCCCAAATATGCGCGAGATGAAATGTATGTATGTATGTGTATGTATGTACACTCATTTATCATAATTCAAAACTCATAATTTTGCAAGTCAGAATCATGAAATGTATGCCTAAAGATGATTCTGACTTGCAAAATTATGAGTTTTGAATTATGATAAATGAGTGTATGCCAAATGATTTTCTGCGAAATGAAGTTTATGCTATCTGCTGTTATGCAAATAATAAATAATTTTATGACATAAAAAGTTCTGCTATAACGGATAGACCCCTCATAAACTGGTAAATAGGATGAAACATCACTCGAGCGGGGGTACTTTATGTAACCATAATTTTATGGGCTATAAAGTATTGGGACCGTCAGCAGTCCGGCTGAGATTTACGTAATTTTTTTATTGCAATGCTAATGAGTTTATTAGAGGAAATATTGGCAATTTGGTTGACTCAATAAGTGGATTTTCTGGTCAGATTTTTTTTCTATTTTGTAACCTGCTTTTCGGTCTCTTTTAGGCAGAAACGGCTGAATGGATTTGGATGAAACTTTGCACACAGGTAGATCACGTCACCGACTACATAGGTATTGCACACTATTTTATCATGATGGTATATGAAGAATTTCTTCTACGATGCGAGCGCGATGTGCTTTGCGCAAGCTAGTAGGCACATAAAAGATATCCTTCCCACATTTTAGTTGCAAAAAGTTCTCCTTACAGTACAGTAGCCCGCACGTCAGTGCTAACACTTTGACCTCGAGTTGGTACGTAGTTTCAATATAATGCTAGGTCAGCTTATACTGGATTTGTCACCACTGCGGCCTCACAAAAGGTCGTATACTGCTCTTCCCACCTGTCGTGGGCATACGAGGTACTTTTAAACACTTTTCCTACATCAAGCACTCTTTGACACCTCAACCCTCATCAAATGAATAAGTGATTTGATTACGTATGTATTTGCTCTCCGATGTAGATATTTTTCAGGAATTTTTGGGTAAGTACTTACTGGGTTACTTAGTAGCTAATAGGGAATACTTGAAAACTTTTCCTTCTATTTTTGGAACGAAGTTCTTTAAAGGCTCCCGATACGACTCTAGTAGACCAATTTCTAAGAAAGCACGAGCCTAAACGTGGGTTGTGCTTGGAGTGAACTGGAGAAATTGTCACGTAACGAAAAAGTGTTTTGCACTAAAAAGTCGGTTTCAAGTGTCAAAACTTTCTAAAAACAAAAACACTGTCTGTATTAAAAAAACAGAAACAAAAACTTTAGACACTTGAGATCATACTAGATGGCTCTGTATTAGTACATAATAAACAGACGCACGACACCTGCCAACTTTTTTATTCAGCCTAAACTATTGACAGAAAAGAAATGGACTATCCATCACATATCGAGACCCCTCCGTGCCTCGGAAAGCACGTTAAGCCGTTGGTCCCGGCTGTCATTCGTGGATCTTTGACAGTCGTTACGGGTAGTCAGAAGACCAAAAATCTGACAACCAGTTTCACCAAAGGGTATCGTGTTACCCAGTTACTGGGTTGTGGAAGTCAAATTGGCAGTCGCTCCATGTAAAATACTGGTATTCAGCTGCACCTGTTTAGACTGGAAACCCACCAACCCCAATATAGTTGGGGAAAGGAACGGCAGATTGATTGATTGTCAAATTCAATTTCAAATTTAAAAGACATTTATTCAAACTAGGCTGAGAATCAGCACTTTTCGAACGTCAAAATTACATAAGACAGCCCCCCAAAAAAGCTCACCCTTCAACACTTCCTAGTGCTTTAGGTGGGAAGAAGAAGTGGCGCAACAAACTCCCCAGCTGCGCAACTCTCTGGATAGTTAGAAAAACTTGATTCAATACAGTAGTTCTTATGCAATATAATTTACAATACGCAACACAAAACATTAAATTAATGGGCGTGCCCGTTTACATATAGCTGCTCTATTAAAGCTGTAACTCGGAAATTACAAATTATAAACTAGGACCATCGAGTGAAAATAAAGATTATTCTCAAGATTATTCAAGATTTTTCTTTAATTCCAAATACCTTCAAATGGCGTTTTTAGAATTTTATTCATAAAGATTTTTCATTAGCGACGATTCACATGAAGTTCGGGATACTTTATGGCCAAATTCTGAGGCGTTTATTTATTCGATAGTGTTATTGGTTCGACATTTTGACTCAGTGCGTTTCTGAACGCTCAGTTATACGAGAACTTTTCTTAAATGATTAACTTTGTCGAATTAACAGCCCTTGATGATTGAGGGTTTATCAGAGGACATCAAAAACAGAGCAACAACCGAAATTAGTTGGACAGCTAAAACGAGATAAATGAAGGAATTAAAACATAATATCACGCCTGTTCTTTTTTCGAAAGGTAAGGCAGAAGTGGATCTATAGTAAACCTACATTCGAGGCGAGGGGGCGAGCCTATTACCATCAACCGGGCACAAATCCAGACTCCAGGCTGTTACTGAGGAATTCCTGATGGAAAAACCCCCTTTTTCGACCTGGGTATCGAACCCAGGACCTTATACTTAGCAGTAGTGCTTGCAACCAGTAGACACCAACAAGGCATTGAAGGGATAATAATAATATGATCCACAAAAAGGTTAAATCAGTTGTAACCATGGGATAAAACATTAGTAACCACCATATATGTTTTCTTTTCAACGCCCATATTGTGCGAAATATAATTTGGCGCAGCCGACAAAACAATGAATTACTCTAAAAAGAACACCTTAAAAGCTATTTTAATGAAGTTTAGGCGGTACTGAATCCAATAACTCGGTGCTGGCGGATGGGTTAAAAATGGTGGAGTGTTTTTGATATTTTTTATAGTGTTTGCTGGCATAGACAGACAAGGAAGTAGACGTTAGTTAGACGGAACCTTTGTTTCGCAGGGAGTCTCTATACCATGTCTGTTGAATCCTCAGTAGTTGTTGTCTTGTTGTTCATTTAAGTTGTTTATATAGCTACACTGGCTCACTACCACACCAAGCCTCTCGTGCAGGCCAACCTCACTTTTCACCTTTTTCCGCCAATCCTGGTGACTGACAAATGACATTAATGACAGCTACCTTACTACCTGTGTGAATGAGACATTGTTTAGAATACATATTCTATTATGAGCGCTTATCCTAAAAGTTGGCAACGTCGCAAATATGTGTGAAATATTTCCCTTTTTTGATTAATTTGGCAATATTACTGTATGCAAATAAGAAATGTGGCTAACTAGCGAATAGTAGCGAATTAAAATACTAATAATACCTAATATTTAGTTTTAGATGTAAAAAAAGTTTTTGGAAGCTTTCCAAATGTAAATGTAAATTTCCAAAATTCGTGTAACATCGCACATCTCTCTTAGCATTTTCATCTCAGCTGCATGCACCTTTCATTCATCCCTTTTACGGCCCAACTAGGGTTAGGGGATGTAAGGGAGGATGCCTGTCTAGGATGCACAAAATGCTAGATTTTTACTGTAAAAAAAAACTAAGTATTAAAATAAATAATACTGTAACAGATAGTTTTTAACCGACGGCGAATAAAGAACGAGGTTCTCTAGTCAACGCGTTTTTTTTTTAATGTTCACCACGCATAAGTTTTTACTGAAAATGAAAACTAAAATCCACCCCTAAGGATAAAAAATGGGGTTGATTGATTTCTCACCTATTGAATTTTCAACTGCGAAACGATTCTGTTGTAATTTCGCGCACATAATGTAGTTATGTTTACACCTGGAGTTGATCTGATGATGGAGATGGAAGACAGTCGCGAGAGCTCCTCAGCGGTTTACAGCAGCTGATCGTGTTTTGGCTTATTTCATTCACCTTGATGAGAACTTTAGACCTATCTGGGGTATGACTGTCATCGAGGGTCTGACGATGGAGACGGAAGGCTGTTGAGGAAATTCCTTACTTGAGGCGAACAATAAAATGAAATGGTAACAACCACAACAACTTTTCAGCTTTTTTTGCGGCGGTAACATTTTTTGTTATAAGTTTTTAAAGACTGACATTTTACTCAAAATGATAAAAAGTATGAACAATTTACGACCACTTAACTAATTTACCCAACTTACGACCGAGTGATATTTTTCCGAATTTCAAATGTTCTTTTTTTTTCTAAAAATAAAAATCTTCACACGAAACGTTTTTAAAGTTTTCTTGGATAGTAACGCTTTTACCGAGTCCATTGTCAGGAGATATTTCTTTACTCAACTGTGCATTTATTAGGGAAATTCAAAAATGTCTGTTTCAACTTAGCGCCGGCCTCACGCCTGTCTTTACCATAAAATGCTTGTCAAATGGTAACCCTTTACTCCATAGGTTTAGGTAATTAAATTAAGGTAAACAATTCGTAAAAAAGGTTATTATAGATGACACTTTCTTGTTTAAAGATACGATAAACCCAAATTAAATTTATTTTCGATTTTTACAATAGTTTCCTCTTGTATTAATGTGTGCCCGCGATTCTCCATACAAACGTGTTTCCCGTTTTTCTTCCTGAATAATGCCTCTAGAGCTGTCATTTTTTTTTTTATAAAATCAGAGACTCTATAGGCATGTCCCTGTTATTTCCTTTTTTTCAGCAATTAATAAGTAAGGAAACTATGTCCAAAAATTACAAAAATGCCCCATTTTTACCGCCGTGATTAGAGGACTACCAGACTAATTCGGAAAAGTTTTTAGCATAAAAAAAATAGGAACCTAGATATACTCTTTCTTAAAATTTTAATGTAAAAAATTATTAAATCGCCTCAGTTTTCGAGGAGAAAAAAGGAGAATGCCAAACATCGTTTTCGTCAAAAAATTTGTGATATAATCGGTCTGAGCTGCAGTTGTCCCTATCGCACTTTACGGGGTTTAACTCGGTTTTTCGGGCGCAGCGCGACGGCAATAGTTTCTTCAAATACCTATTTTTCAAATTCCTCGCAGCCCCTGTTCCCTCTTAAACTTTATCATTTATTCTTAAACTACACTTCGTAGATGGAACTGCTTGTGAACAATTTTTTTGTTAGATTTATAATAATATTATCATAAAATATGATCATGATGTCTATAGTAAAGAGCCCAAACTCTAAACATCAATGAAAAAAAACTCCTTGCCACCGTCCTTGCTAAGTTGAAGAGTGCAACTGTAACTGTAACTGTACCAAAATTACCCTAAGCTGATAAAATTTTCGTTTTTCCTAATTATGTTAATGTTAGTGTTTAGGTCGGTTCCCCCTTTGGGGGAAGTGCCGCACCCCACCCCGTACGGCACTGTAGAGCTCGTCTCTGGACTGGACACTCTTCCACCGTCGTAAGAAAGAGAAGAATTCCCATAACCTAGACTACCCTGTCTCGACTTAGAAAGCTAGGGGACAGGGAAGGGAACAAGGTGAAGTTAATATTGGGAATCCACAGTTAATTAACATAAGTATTATAATATTAATACAATATGAAGCTAAGAGGGTACGCAAAAATATTTGATATATATAATATAGTATTATAAATGTTGGATGTTGTCTCCTCTCGCAGTTGAGCACCAATATCTGCAATAATACAGCTTTGATAAAGTGAAGGGGTGAAGGGATCGTTACGCTTGCGCTTCAATAATTATTTATAGTTACGTTAATTTGTCTGTTTACAATGTGCCCACTTCAGTGAGACTGGGAACCGTTTTACAACGTTTGCCTGATAGTACGTGATCTGTTAGACCTAACGCATAGAACCTCTGAGGAACTAATACGATTCTAACGGAACACGCTCAATGGTGCCACATGTTTTCGCAGAATCGGTCTATCGCTCCTTTTGTATAAAAGTTTTCAATTGTTTTAAAAGGGTCCGTTCAAATTGCCTGAGTAGGTCGGGTATCAGCAAACATTATATGATCAACAGATGTTGCGTCTGTTGTTCTTTTCTTTCCAGAGGCTATCAACCTTCTGAGACGAAATTATATATAAATTGCAACTTACAATTTATATATTATATTATAAAACACACTATTATGTTTTTAGCACAAAACCTATTAAAGTATTTTAGCTATCTGCTAGAATAATAAAACAATCAATCCAATAGTATAACTACAGTTATAGGATAATAGACGTTTACATCAATGGGAGCATCGGCATTGCATGGTATGCAAAGCTTTTCGAATGGGTCATAAGTTTCAAGCATGACTCTAGATTTCTATTTATTAGTTACCTTACTTTCATTATATTCATGAAAGAGCACGCGTGATCCACTAACTTTGAGAACCGCATGTTGACAATCCCTGCTTTGATTTCAATTCTTAGAATTCGCCAACATGTTTCCCATCGTGGATGGGATTTCTAAGGGCTTTCTATATTGTTTTACAATTTTAAAGAAGTTATTTATTAGGGTAACGTGTCAAGCCGGCAGACCATAAAATTGAGATTTTATGTGTTTCTAAGTGCCTAAACCGTATGCCAATTTTAAAGTAAATATTATATTTTGTTATAAATTAAGTCACATAACGTAGCATGACAACTGAAGTGACAGGTATTACGTTTAGTCGGTCACTTGACAGCTGTCTCGACACGTGGTTTTTATCTTTATTTAACCACCTAAACCTATGGAGTATAGGCCCAACATTCTGATCTAAACAAGATAGCAGGTCTAACCATTGTTTTATAAATCTTCCTCTTAAGTCGCCAATGGTTCCCGTTACCAGCCCCCATTTCATCGATCCATTTCACCATCGCTATCAAATATATTTTCGCTATCAAATTTATATTTGTAATTGAGTCACTTATTTCTCTTTGACAACTCCCCCATATTGTTTTCTCTCGTAAACGAACTTGTGTTACAAATAACGAGCACGTAAGAGTACGTCTCACAGCGGGAACATGGCAGAAATGGCGAGTACAACGTGAGCACACTCAATTAACTTTAAATTGCTAATATTCGTCTTTGTATAAACTTGCTCTGTAGACTGGAAATTAATAACAGTTCTGCTGTTGTTATTACCTATTTCTATATATCTCTATACCGTTTATAATATACCTTTTATCTCAGTACTTTTTGTATTATTGGAAGGAGGTTGAGGAAAATTGTTTCATCAATTGTAATCGGAATTCGAAAGACTAACATTATCATTATTTAACCGACTTCAAAAAAAGGAGGCGGTTCTCAGCTCTGCGGAATCTTTTTTTATGTATGTTCCCCGTTCAACGACTGGACCTATTTGGAAATTTATTTTTTTGTTTGAAAGCTTCCTAGCTTGTCCCATTGTGAATCCTGATTGACAGTTGATTTTCTATTTTTCATCAAAATTTTAAGAAAATTCTTTATTCAAATAGTGACATTCACTAAAAAAAAACAATAACGATCCAAAAAAGTAAAAAAAATAATCCTCAATTACGGCGAAACTCTAAAACAAACTTGATCCCTAGACACTTTTGATGTACTACGTATTATAGAATATTTTATCATTTTTTGTTTTTTCTGTTTCCATTTGTTTTTGTGTGAATATTGTGTGCCTGCGTCAAATAAATTTATTTTCTTTCTTTATTTATTTCATAACGATTTGGGTATTTTTTAAAGTAACTCGTGCATTTGCTCTCGGAAAGCATCTTTTGGTAAAGTGGAACTGATGATGAAGACCACAGATGGCCACTGGATCTACTCAATCTATACTATCTACAGATAGTCATCCGACTTCCGAGCAGGGTATCGATGAAAATACTCATTTTACGAGGAAAATCGTGACGGTTGAAGTTGCTGTAGTTAGTCAAACTAAAAATGTTAACTTTTTTAGTTTAAAATGGCCAATATTTGAAGTGCTGTATATCGGGTTCTATTGAAAATGTAGTTTAAGTGTTTGGGAGGGGGCGCGTGCTCCTGTGCCCCTTGAACAGGGGGCGAGCCTATTGCCATCAACCGGACACAAATCCAGACTCCGGGCTGCTACTGTGAAATTCCAGATGAAGAAACCCAATAACACTTTGCCCGACCCGGGAATCGAACCGAGGATCTCATGCTCAGCAGTTAGCCGTTGCAACTACTAGACTATTATAATATTAATATGTAGTAGCATGTAATGTTAGTGAATTTTTATTGTATTTTATGTTTAATTTGGAATGTTATTAAATTTATTTTTATTTTGTTATTTTATATAATTTATTGTATTATATTATGAATGTGTTATTTTTATACATTTAATAAACGTGTTTTTATTTATGATTTCAAACACAATGAACAATTGAATTGATTAAAGAGGAAGTCCAAGCATAAAGATGAATAAAAAACATTTCCATTCATATTATGAAAACCCTATTTTCATAATATGAATGGAAATGTTTTTTAACACCTTCACAGTCTAGCTTCTGTACATAATGACTGCTTTTACAAAATCTTTTATTATTTGAAGAAAAACTCCGGCTCTCTCAGATTATTATAAGTCATCGGAGAGGTTGTCTCAATTTATTTAAAAAAAATATTAAAATATTGCTGTTTATAGACAACTGTTTTTTTTTAATGGGTGAAATGAGGGCTGTAGTTTCAGAGATGTTTCAATGTTTACTTTGGTTTTAAGAGGTTCGTTGTAAAATAATAAAATGCTTATAATTTTATAGGTTATCAAAATAACGGAGTCTGGATTATTGCCCGGTTGATGGCAATAGGCTCGCCCCCTATTACATGGGACTTAAACATAAGTGGCGATGTGTGTGTACTATAGGTACACCTCAGTCCAACCCTTCGGGGAAACAAGGCGTGATGTTATCTTAACAAACTATTGTTCCTTGCTTTTTAAATGCAAATAAAATGACATTCAGGCTTCTTGTAGGTATAATAATTATAGCTAGATAGTATAACATAGCTACCTATTGTAGAAAAGTCATATTACCGTAAAAAATTGCCTTAAAAATCGTTTAGACCAACTTTAAACAATAAGTTGAAAGCATATTGTAAGTGTCAAGTATTCAAGTTGTTCGTGCAACAAATATAAGTAGCACGTTCTTTGGAAACGCCGGCAAAACGTTAAAAACAGCCGGGAATTGGTCCGGAATGATATGTAGCTCGTACTCCGAACAACAAACTTTTACTATGTTTTATTTTTGAATACTGAAAATTGTTTGAGCTTATATACTGAAAGAACGTACTCGAAATTATTGGGCGTTTTTATAATACCTAACGTGATGATATTATCGTGGACGTGGATGGGGAGGCCATCCACATCCAAAATGTGAGTGCAAATACGTGCACGGTATGACGATATCGTGGAAACTGAAACGGTTTACCAACAGTCGATTGGTCCATGAACCGTAAGCCAACATTATCTTTAAACCATTAACTTTTCATCCAAAGAACTTTTCCACGAACGTTTCGCCAACATAACTCTACGTCAGTGAATACTTAACCAACATAATGTTTTGACCAATAACTTTTCACCCAAAGAACAATGGGCCAACAGACACCGGGACAGGTGAAAGTAAATAAAAGCTTGTAAAAATAACTTAAAAAAATATTATAGTTTTTAAATACTATTACTAAAAAAGTTAACAAATAATTAAATAATTTTCAACAAAGCGTCTTCATTTATTTCCATACATTTTACTTCCCTGTTTTATCGTGACGCCGCCGCCGTGACGTGGAATTGGACGTCCAAGACACATAATATCATCACTTTAGAAACTATAAAAGTGCACATTGCATACATTTCCTCTAGTATTGGCACGAATTATTTATATAATTTTAATGTGGTGTTGAACTAGTTGTTAAGACGCAGATATAATATTATATGCCAGTGGCATTGAGTGGTTAGCTTGCGTGTTCTGTGCTGAGATCACGCTACGCGTCGTACTTGTAACATCTCTTGCATGCTGACAATTATTTGAGTTGTATGTATTGTACTCATGTTTGAGCAAATAAATTATCTTATCTTATCTTACGTCAAGCCAGTAATAGAACTCGGTGCGCTGTCCCAAATTGAACGCATTATTAGTTTGTTACAAATAAAATAAAAGGTATTTTAATAAAATATGTATGCTAAATAAAGATAAATAATTCAATTATCTTTAAAATGGTGAAGGTTTTAGAAAAATACGCATGATAGCTTTTGCGTGATTCTCAGTTTTTTATCCGCGTTAGACATAACTTAACAAATTAATTACACTATGTAATATAAACATTATCTTAAATATTCAAATATGAAGTCATTAAGAAAGTGCTCTCTTTGCGCTCTCTTGAAAATGCACTATTCCGTATACGTGTTTTATTAAAATACCTTATGTTTTATGTATAATAAATTAATAATGCATCTAATTTGGGACTGTACTCCTTGATGGGCGAGTTCTATTACTGGCTGGACGTACGACGCGTTGCGTGAGCTCAGTACAGAACACGCAAGCTAACCACTCAAGGTCACTGGCATATATCTACGTCTTAAGTCTGAAATCACCATGCCGTCTTGAGCAAGCGTGGTGATCAATATTCGAGCCGTATCTGTATGACAAGAGGCTCTAGCAGTAGGACCATAATAGGCTGTCATGGTATGGGCTTAAGATGCGGAGGAATGAGGAATATGTCATGAGGAAAGTTTTGAATATGAATGTCGATGGCTATAAGAGTAGGGGAAGACCAGATAAACGATGGATGGACTGTGTGAAAGATGATATGGGTAGAAAGGGGGTGACTATCGAGATGACGACTGATAGAGAAGTGTGGAAGAAAGGGACATGTTGCGGCGACCACAAATAAATTGGGATAAGAGCAAGAGAAATGGTGACTCCCTGATTCCAGACATTAAAGTAAGGCCATTTTAATAGGTAACATTTGACAATTCATCAAAATTCAACAACGTAACCTTGTAACGGCGGGCATATAATAATATATTTTTTGGTTTTGTTAGAACTGCACAATTGCTTAACTTTTTTCAATTACGATTACATATTTACTGTAATAATGACCGATACGAATAATTTTACGATTTGCTTTCACTAAACTGACAGACGTCAAATGTTACCTATTAAAATGGCCTTACTTTAATAATAATTAAATTCATGTCATTTTACAGTATAACAGCATAATCAGCCTATAATGTGTTTACTACTGGGTCACAGGCCTCCTCCCTTCGAGAGGGAGTGGGCTATAATCTACCACGCAGGCCCAGTGCGGGGTAGTAGAGAGGTTACATATGGCTTTGATTTTTTGGTTAGGCTAGGTTTTCTCACGATGTTTTCCTTCACCGTTTTGAGAGCAGTGTGCAGTAAGTCGGGGACGTTAGCTCTGTGCCACCACTGCTTATTTTTTCGCATTTGACAATCAAATCATTATTATACTTATACCTATAACACGTGACTTTATTAAAAACTCGGAGCTTCATTATACTCACTCCTATAATAATTTCAGTATATAAATAACAATAGTTTTCCCGACAAATCCCTTCAGAGTAGGATGAATAGAGTCGAGAATGAATGCATATTTCCGCAACTACTTTTTAGGGTTCCGTACCCATAGGTCCAAACGGAGTAGAATAGGGTTTGTGCGTTACCCCAGCCAGAAAATGTCGAATAATATTATCGTCATTTGAGTGTAATAGATAATTAGTACATCAGCTTCTGTTAGCTTTGATTTTTAAATTTGTAGTGCTAATAGTTTTTTAGTTATTTGTCAACTAGCACTTAGCCCGCGGCTTCGCTCCCGTGGTCTCTCCTGCGGGACCCGTTATTTTTCCCGGGATAAAAAGTAGCCTATGTTACTCCCTGAAAACTAAGCTTTCTAATGGTAAAAGAATTTTTCAAATCGGTCCAGTAGTTTCGGAGCCTATTCAATACAAACAAAGAATCAAATCTTTCCTCTATATAATATTATAAGTATAGACTAGGTATAGATAACAGTTCTGGCTGCAGTAACGTTAACCCAGCCAGAAGTTTAGTTTATTAATGGGTATATATTTAAATAAATTTTAGTTAAATAATTAGTACGTTGGAAAGAATTGTCGCTGTCGTGATTAAAAAAGCCTTTGAACCTTCTTGACAGTCAAAACATACTATAGCATAATAGAATTCTTGATCCCCCTATTACTAAGGTTCCGCTGTCCGTCCGCCTGTCACAGGGATGTATCTTTTGAACCGTAATAGGTACACTCGAAATTTTCACAGTGTGTACTATTATGACTGCTATAACAACAAAAATCTGCCTAGCCTTTTCCCAACAATTTTGGGGTTGGCTTCCAGTCTAACCGGATTTTCCAGTCTGACCAGACTGGGTTGTGGAGGTCAGATAGGTAGTCGCTCCATGTAAAATACGATATTCAGCTGTAATACCGTATTTTACATGGAGCGACTACCTATCTGACCTCCACAACCCAGTAACTAGGTAATACGATACCCCTTGGTAAGACTGGTTGTCAGATTTTCGGGCATCTGACGACCCGTAATGACTGTCAAAGATCCACGAATGACAGCCGGGACCAACGGCTTAACGTGCTTTCCGAGACACGGAGGAGTCTTGGTATGTTAAGATGGTCACCCATCCACAGATCAACCCTGGCAAGCGTAGCTTAACCTGATGGATCGAATCGTGCGGCTGTTATTACTTAGCCACGAGCTCCTCCTGGCCGCTATAACAACAAATAATAAAAATAAAATAAAGTAAAAATTATAGGAATATTTAATGTTAATAAATATTGTACTGATAGTGCAATCCACGACGACGCGCCCCACTCCGCGATGACTGTACTGTAAGCTGTACTTTAGTACGGAGCGAAGTGGATTGGGGCACGTCTTCTTGGATGGCAATAACTATATGGTGGTACGGAACCATTCGCGAGCGAGGCCGTACTTGGCCGTTTTTTAAATTCATCCAAACTGAAAAGTTTAATCTGCACCTCCTCTAGAGGGTTGTCGTTGATTTTATTTGCTGAAACTGTCCGTTTATTTTCAGTCAGTTTTGTACATCTGGCAGTGTTATCGTTATATTGTATAACGTTTATTTATTATTTAAGGTACTCTCTACCTTAACAAATATTTTTATTTACATCATACTGAACTTATCAGTGACTGGATCAGTGGTGGCGCAGTGGTAAAGGCCCCCGACTTACGACTCACGGTCGTGGGTTGGAACCCAGGCAGGAACTTTCATCATCATCATCATCATTTCAGCCATAGAACGTCCACTGCTGAACATAGGCCTCCCTCAATGATTTCCAAATCGGCCGGTTGGAAGCGACCTGCATCCAGTGGCTTCCTGCGACCTTTATTAGGTCATCTGTCCACCTTGTGGGCGGACGTCCTACGCTGCGCTTGCCGGTACGTGGCCTCCATTCCAGGCAGGAGCTTTACTTTGTGTAAATAATTTCTTCAACGCTGCTCTCAAAACGGTGAAGGAAAACATCGTGACGAAACCGGCATGTCCTAGAACCAAACATTCAAAGACATGTGACATCTACCAACCCGCGCTGGGCCCGCGTGGTGGATTACAGCCTACTCCCTCGAGGAGGAGGAGAGGAGGCTTGTGTCCCAGTGTGCTTGTGTTAAATCAATAAAAGTCGGTGATCGTCGCCTTAATATTAACTTAATATTGACGGCACGGTTGGCGCAGTAGTTAAGCGATTGACTTTCGAATCCCGCACGGAACAAATATTTGTATGACCTACAAGTAGTTGTTCCGGGTCTGGCTGTTTGTGTATGTGAGATTAAATGTTTGTAAACGCACCCACAATACAGGAGAAGTTCAAAGAGAGGGGCAACGTTTTATTAAAAAAAAAACTATTAGTCCAGGTTTCGACACGATGTGTTTCCTTCACCGGTGTCAGTAATGTCCAATAGGGTAGATCTCTAGGGTATATATGAATTGGCATATGAAAGACATGTGCCATCTACCAACCCGCACTGGGCCCGCGTGGTAGATTACAGACCACTCCCTCCCACACGAGGAGGCCAGTGGCCCAGCAGTGGGCACATTAAGCTGTTTATGCTATTATGCTATACCTTATTATATATTGTGTTTTATTGGGTCCATCGAAGGTTAAGCTACGCTTGCCGAGGTCGGTTCGTGGATGGGTGACTTCCCATTATATATCAAGACTCCTCCGTGCCTCGGAAAGCACTTTAAGCCGATGGTTCCGTTGTCATTCGTAGATCTTTGACAGGGTTTTACGGGTAATCAGAAGCCCAAAAGTCACAAAATCAGTCTTGTGTCTTGTAGTCACTCCATGTCTTCTTTCTTTTCGTGTGGTTAGTGAATAGCCTGTTGTCAGTTTTTATACCGCACATGGGCCTCTGACTTGGCTTGTGAGTCGCTATATCTATACTTATACTTATGTATTGTAGCGGTTACACCGCCACATACGAACTACGCATCAAAGACATGACGTCACATAAATCCTGCATCGCGCAATTAGAGTTTACCGCGCGAACGACACATATAAGACTATCCGACATCAACAGTCGGGCAGTCGACCCGCCAGACACAACACGCGTCTGGTTGGAGGATCCTCCATTTTCTATGGTGGATGAGTGAACTTTACACCCTGTTCCTCATACCTCTAAAGTATATACTTATAATAATATTATAAAGAGGAAAGATTTGATTGTTTGTTTGTTTGTATTGCATAGGCTCCGAAATTACTGGACCGATTTGAAAAATTATTTCCCCATTACAAAGTTTAGTTTTCAGGGAGTAACATAGGCTACTTTTTATCCCGGGAAAAATAACGGGTCCCGCGGGAAAGACCACGGGAGCGAAGCCGTGGGCAAAGTGCTAGACTGGAAGCCAACCCAACATAGTTAGGAAAAGGTTAGGCAGATTGATACTGACTTTATTATTTTGGCAACACTGTATGAAGTTTAATTACTTGTTTAGTCTGACATGAATTTACGTTAGACTTTAATTATACAATGTGTAACTGAATAAATGCACTCAAACTCAAACTCAAATCATTTATTCCAAATAAACCAATTACAGGTACTTTTGAATTGTCAAGGGGTCGGTCAGTCAGAAAGATGAAGCTAGTTGCCCATTCCAAAGCGTAGTAGGTTCCTATGGAGAAGAACGGGCAAGAAACTCCATGGACACTCTTTTAAATTAGAATATTGTTACAAAACATTGGTTACATCATTCATGTTGAAACATTTAGAGGCATGAGGAACAGTGTGTAAAGTTCACTAATCCTCTATTTAAAAGGGATGATCCTCCGACCAGACGGGTGTCGTGTCTGGCAGGCAACTGTCCAACGATTGATGTTGGGGAAGTTATATATAATATGGTGTTCGCGCGGTAAACTCTAATTGCGCGATGCAGGATTTGTGTGACGTCAGGATTTTGTATGACGTTAGGTCTCTGATGCGTAGTTCGTAGGTATGTGGCGATGTAGATGGCCGCCACACACTTAATGGAAGGAGTTTGTTCGGAATCGTTTAGGTACTAAATCAATTTCGGTATTTTTTAATATAAGTTATTTTATATCCCAAAAATAATTAAAGCTGCATTCATTGCAGTCACAGTTCCGTTGTACAGACGCCAGCACGTCAACTTACTACAATCTGTCAAATTTCTTTAATAGATTTTCAACTTTAACACTAAAGTATAGGGTTCAAAGTTGATTGGGGAAAATTGACAGTTTCAGGTAGGTTGACGTACTGGCGTCTGTACAATCAAAACAAACCAAAATGAACGAAGTACCTACTACGCTAGACCCTTGTACGACCGCGACTGTGTGCGTGCGTAGTTTTGTAATGTGACCACAATTTTCTCCCACAATCAATAAAACTAATTTAATAAATATTCAATGTTTTATACATAATCATAATACATAATATAATTACGATTCTTAAGGAAAACTATCCATTATTAACCATTTCATCCATTTTTTTATTATTTAGGAACCGGGAATTATTCTATGATGATCCACGGGTATAATACTTAATAATATTCGCCGGTATCACACTTTGTCTCCAAATTATTATACACTGAAAATCTTTCTGTACATAAGTGTTAAGCAAGCCGTTAAATCTCTTCAAAAGATGGGAATAAAGGACCAAGGGTAATTTAAATCCTCTGGGACTTAAATTGAGTGGAAAAAAATATAATAATATTCATTTAGCCGTTGTGGCTATTTTTCATAATAATGGTTATGTCAACGGGTCGACCCAAATGTTTTTTCTATGGTATTGTTCGTCGTCGTTGAGTTCTGAGTTGAGCTCCACGATTACTGACAATTGCGTGCACTAACTAGACAGTTCAACTCAAATATGTGAGGTTCTTTCCTAGAAATACCATTTCAGACACTTATCTACATGGTCATCACATGATTATCTGACCAAGATTATGCGGACTTCAAAACATACTCTGATCTCTGAGTTTGTTTCGGTTTTTCTTCTCAGAGTAGTCGTTTATGAAACACCGAACTCATTTAGTTTTAATAACAGATTTTACAAAACGAACCATTTTTATCCGAGACTTTTAGCAGCCCGAGACGAAGGCGAGGGCTGATAGTAATGTCGAGGATAAAATGGTTTTGTGGACGAGTTATAACTGCTTTTCACTTCGATTGCGAGGAAATTAAACAGTAGTATAACTTATCATTTCGTTAATTAAAATTGAAAGTAAAATTAGTACAGTTTTGAATACTGAAGGAAATTGTTTATTTTTGTTGTTTATGTTAACGGTATTTTATGTCATAAAAAGGGCAAATAAATTTAAGTAAATATTATAAAATACCAAATTCTATCTATGAACTTCTTATTGTGTTTGGCTGTATGGCTCATTTTCTTTGCCTTAATAAACTGCTGCTTGCCCACTTTCAGACCATGAGAAGTGAAAAATATATTTTCTTGACGTGTTTATACAAACCTCTTTACAGAAATAAAATGATTTATCATTTATGAAAAATCGGAGGAAAATAACGGCTATTTTTAACCTCATACGTAATTGACTTTTATTGTAGAAAATTCGAATAGCAATCTGAAGTCAGTTATGCCACCGCGGGGCGTAGTAGGCTCATCTTTCAGTTGGTTTGAAATTCAATCTGAAGGTTTAGAATTACTAACGATATTTTTCTGTGGTATATTATTGTCTGTGGCGCCTTAGATTAATAACAAAATACATAGATAAAACATAGACAAGAAAGATGGATACTTCGAAAATTTGAGTTATTTTTGAATACGAGTTTCGACGCGGAACTAACGCGGCAGAAACAGCTCGCAATATCAATGTTGCGTTTGGAGAGGGAACTGCTAATGCACGCACCGTGCGATTTTGGTTTAAACGCTTTCGTGATGGAAACTTTGATTTGAAGAACGAACCACGTGGAAGACCCACACAGGTGAATAACAATTAATTAAAAGACATGGTGGATCCGAGCCAAACTACCCAGGAATTAGCGGCATGGTTTAACGTTACTTTACCAACACTATTGACTCATTTGCGTCAAATCAATAAAATAAAAAAATATGAGGGTGCCTCATGATTTGACTGATACGCAGAAAGAAACGCGTGTTGAAACTTGTGTTGCCTTGTTTAATCGATACAGAAATGAAGGAATATTGGATCTAATTATGACATGTGATGAAAAGTGGATTCTTTATGATAACCGTAAGCGTAAAATGAAATGGCTGACCCCAGGTCAAACGCTGCAACAGTGTCCTAAAGCAAAGCAAAATAAAAAGGTAATGGTAACTGTTTGTTGGTCTCAGCATGGTGTTATGCACTATAGTTTTCTCCGATCTGGTCAAGCAATAACGGCAGATGTCTATGCCGAACTCCAAACAATGATAGCAAAACTAGCAGTGAAACAGCCCCGACTTATGAATCGATCTTTACCATTATTGCTCCACGATAACGCGAGACCTCATACAGCACGAGCAACCGTTTTACCTCTACAGGAACTGCAATTAGAAACCATTCGTCACCCTCTGTATTCGCCAGACTTTCCTCCAACGGACTACCATTTTTTTCGTGATTTGGACAATTTTCTACTTGATAAAAAGTTTTCTTCTCAGGTACCTACGGTATTCAGCTGTGGGGCTGCACCAGCCAAAGCAATCGTAAAATCATACAACGTTTTCAAAACAAAGTACTAAGAGGGATAAAAGCAATGTGCCTTGGTACATTCGAAATAGTGACCTCCACCGTGACCTGAAGATAGATGTCGTAAACATAGAACAAAAATATGCAGAAGCTCATAAACACAGACTTCATCATCACGTGAATGTCGAGGCGATCCAATTCCTTGACAACACTGAATTAGTGTGAAGTAAAATGGGACAACCTTTTGAGTTAGTTTAGTGCAGTGTAAGTGAACTTAAACTGTAGTACAAGTGCTGACTTGACACACATGACTTGATTCATGTGTTCTTTATAAAAGTCTTCCCCTTAACTAATAGTGAATAAGAAAGACATTATTGGATGACTTCTTAATTTTATAGTTACTTAGCAGTTAAAGTTATATTTAAATTACGTATTAGCTAATAGGCTAGATTGTAATGTGAATAAAATATCACCAATTGTGAAACATCATAAAGAAAAAAAAAAGTTTAGTTTATTTATAACCTTTCCAATTGACTTAAACAAATATCAACTTTATGCAAGTAAAAATAAAGTTAATTTTAGACTGACTAGTATTGTTGAAAAAGTCGTAAAAAATTCTAAATATAAATAGTATTGAAGGGATTGTTTCTTACTAAATATAACCTCAAAATCTTCTTTTAAGTTGTTCTTCATTAAACTTTGACTTCATGGGCAACATGCATGGTTGGCATGGCATGAGCTTTGTATACTTCTAATAAATTCAGAACACGCAAAGTAAATTTCCTTCGCTGTTGGTTCTGGGGCGAAAGATGTATGGATGCAGAATAATCTCCTTTACACAAATCCTTCCTAATATTAAAAGTGAGTTTGTTTGTTACGCTTTCACACTAAAACGGCTGAACGGATTAAGATGAAATTTGAATACTAATAATATTTCATAATATTATTAGTATTCAAATTTCATAATATTATTAGTATTCAAATTTTTAGTTTCATTAGACAATGTAATTTAGGTTTAAAGAATTTATTTCTCTTAAGAACTATAGGAGTTCACTTATAATAAGATACAAAACTGCTTACATCTAATTCATTGTATTAATTATATTATATTATATTTGCCTCTGGTGACGTTACAGAATAAGGACCGAGAAGAATTTGACCGTATTTATAGCTAGATTTAACTTTAAAATTCCTCTACAAAAACTTATAAATTACCTTTGGACGTAGCACGTAGTAGTTTCACATTTGCCAAAGAAAACATTTGCCTCGGTCAGCTACCAGGCTACTACATGCATACTGTATGAGGAGCCAAGGCTTTAACGTTTCACTTTGTGTAGTTTTATTTTTACATAAATGGTTGGGTTTAGAATTAGCAAAAAGAAGCAAGAATTGCGGCTGATGGACAAATGCATGGTGGCTCTTGCCTAGGAATAGTATACGAGTAGTACAGAATGAAATGTTAAATGTCCTGAGAATAATTTATTAAAAATATACCACAAAAAGAACGAAAATAAAAAACAAAAATGACCGTCTTCACTACATCGAGGCAGACCCAAAAGAATATCGCCGAGACGAGCTTGTCGCCTACAGACGGGAAATAAATAATAATAAAAAGTATGTGGATTTTGGATTACCTATCTACCTACCTACCTATCAATGTTTTGTAACAATATTCTGATTTCTGATTTAAAAGAGTGTCCATGGAGTTTCTTGCCCGTTCTTCTCCATAGTAACCTACTACGCTTTGGAATGGGCAACTAGCTTCATCTTTCTGACTGACCGACCCCTTGACAATTCAAAAGTACCTGTAATTGGTTTATTTGGAATAAATGATTTGAGTTTGAGTTTGAGTTTGACCTAATTCTCGTTCGTTTTTTACATGATGAATCCCGCAAAACTAGAATCTTTGCAATTAATTGCGGAATTTGTTTTTCACATGCTTAGACAGGAATGCAGGTCTCACTAAAAAGAACCCCTTTCCAAGGATATTTTAAATGTTTAAGTCCCATGTAATAGGGGGCGAGCCTATTGCCATCTGCAGGGCACAGAGCCAGATTCCGGGCTGCTACTGAGAAATTCCAGAAAGAAAAACCCAATGACACTTTTCCCGACTTGGGAATCGAACCCAGGACCTCATGTTCAGCAGTAGCGCTTTCGACCACTAGACCAACGAGGCAGTCTCTGAATCTGTCGCATCAATACAAAATGTTATTAATTTAATTTAAAGCTTGCAAGCGTCCGAAAGCGATATTGGTATGAACGATCGAACGGTGCAGCACACACGGGCAACTAAAATTTATTAAATGTGGGTCAATACGGCAACTTTGAACAAAACGTACTTATAAAATAGAATATAATATCCTAACTTAACAAAAACTATTCATCATCATCATCATCATTTCAGCCATGGGAGGTCCACTGCTGAACATAGGCCTCCCCCAATGATTTCCAATTTGGCCGATTGGAAGCGACCTGAATCCAGCAGCTTCCTGCGACCTTTATTAGGTCGTCTGTCCACCTTGTGGGTGGACGTCCTACGCTGCGCTTGCCGGTACGTGGCCTCCATTCCAGAACCTTTCTGCCCCATCGACCGTCAGTTCTGCGCGCTATGTGCCCCGCCCACTGCCACTTCAGCTTGCTAATCCGTTGGGCTATGTCAGCGACTTTAGTTCGTTTGCGGATCTCCTCATTTCTGATTCGATCTCGCAAAGAAACACCAAGCATAGCCCTTTCCATAGCGCGCTGAGTGACCTTGAGCTTTCTTATGAGGCCCATGGTGAGAGGCCACGTTTCAGTTCCGTATGTCATCACTGGTAACACACACTGGTTGTAGACTTTCGTCTTTAGGCACTGAGGTATGTTGGACGAGAAGATGTTGTGCAGTTTCCCGAACGCTGCCCAGCCGAGTCGGATTCGACGATTGACCTCCATCTCGAAACTGGACCTACCCAACTGGATCACTTGTCCCAGGTAGACATATTTGTCAACAGTTTCGAGAGCAACATGGACTTTCGACATGACTTTCGATTTGTCCATGTTCATAGTTGTGTATGTTCATAGGGCTCCGGAGCCCTACTTGTTGGAAGACTCTATTGAGGCCTTCAAAAAACAAAAACTATTACCAAAATATAAATATGGCAACGAAAAATCCTCCTCATCGCTACTGACTGGTAATGTACCCAAGGGACTGGCGACATTTCACGTTGTATGGCAATTATTATTTTATTGATATTACAATGACATAATTAAAATGGCGGACGCGTACCAAGAGGGCTGGTAGGAGGTGGCGCGTGAAAAGAGTTCTTCTTCTTTTTCGTGTGGTTAGTGACTAACCTGGTGTCAGAGTTTTAAAGCCGCCCATGGGCCTCTAACTTGGCTTCACATGCCGCCGAGAAATATCTCTCAGGCATGCCGGTTTCCTCACGATGTTTTCCTTCACCGTTTTTGAAGCAAGTGATAATTATACAATACGCACATGAATCCAAAAATTCAGAGGCGCGCCTTGGGTTCGAACTCAAGACCTATGACTTGTCAGTCCGACGGTCACACGACTAGGCTATCACTGCTGCAAAAGAGTTCTTGGAAGGACTTGGGGTTCAGCAGTGGATTAGTTACAAAGACAGAACAGAAATGCTTAAAAGTTCTTGCCGTTCTTTTTTGCACTGTTTGTAAAATATCCCATCTAAAGCACTAGGAAGTGGTGAAGATCGGGCGTATTTGGGGGAATCGTTCGAAAAGTGCTGATTCTAAACCTAGTTTGAATAAATTACTTTTGAATTATAGAACTACTTTAATTTATTTTGTTTAGTGAACAAGTGAATTAGCAATAACTGTTTTAAAACAGAATTATTAATTCAAATACAAATTAATTAATTTATAAGTTACGTGGTATAAAAGAATTAACGTAAAATTTAGACAGGTTAAACAGCGGGTTTCAAACTAGGTTCAGATTGTGTCTTGGTGACCTAAACACAATACGAAGTTAAATAAATGAAAGAAAGGATAATATTTATTTGGACACAGTTCGTGAAACACTAATGACAAAATAAGAAGTGAAAATAGTATTATAGCAATAATAGTGTGTGCCTCACGGCTCCGCCAAAAAGGTTCATTGCAGCATTAATGCCAGACAAATGCTGTCTGACGCTGGTTTTCTAATGAACCTATGGACAAGTGACGAAGAGTACCAACAGTTTCAACATACCTAATACATAATTTTTATACCTTTAAATAAATAAATGAATGTGTTCTGCTAGCTAAGTTATTATATATATTAACAGCTCAGCCCAGTTTGGCCACAAAAATGCCCGTTTCACTCCTAAAATATAGGTTCGCTCAGTAATATTAAATACATTTTGAAATATACAATTTATTTTTAAACGGACAGCTCTGAACAAGACAGACGGTTCCAAGCGAAGTGCGAATAAATGTAATTATGTATTTGCAGGTGACCCAGTTCTCTTGGAGAGAACACGTAAAACAACTTTTGATTTTAAACTATTGCTTCGGAATATTTATAGGTATATATTCGGATAGAAAGATGACGAAAAAAGAATCAGAGCAAGTTTTTTCGTTTGTTACATTTTCAGATCTAAACAATGAGCACAGAAAATAAACAATACCATGAGGGGACGACAACTACATATGACAGTAAATGAAATCACTGGGAACCACCATTTTGTAACTTTTTATCCGACTACGGCGAAGCAAAAAACAGGGTAATGATTTTGACCGGTATGTATGTATGTTCATCTGTTACTTCATAACTTCTAAACTACTGATCATAATTTGACAAATGAGGTATCGTTGGAACCGTCTTGTTTGTCCACTGGTAGGCTATGTGATGTCACATTAAATTCAATATGGCGCCCTCTAGAGCCGTCGTCGCATGCCATTACAATTTTTTTCTTGATTAATACTTTTTACGGCGTGATTTTTCAGTAGTCGGCTTTTAGTTTTTAAATTTACTTTTTATTTCTTTTGAAACATGATTCACTAAAACCCAGATTTCTAAATATGTAAAAGTAGAAACGTAGCAAAAACAGTGGTTGGTGGGTACTGTGAAGTCATAAAACGTTCGTTTAATTTGGTTTGGCGGGAAAATGCCGTAAAAACAGCATAAAACTATTTATAGTTAATTTATTTACTGTTCATGTTTACTTTGCCTACTGGGCAGGTTGATCAGTTTGCCCGTATGTGTGTTAGGGATTCTATTACGTAAAAAAAATGGTGACTACAGGCTCCCGTAGATAGGCACGACGCGAATCCGGTGGAAGAATTTCTATGAAAAATTCACGGAAATTTTTATACCGGTGTCGTGTCGCGCCTGTTTGCGGGAGCCTCAAATGTGCTCGGCTCTGCTTGTGCCTTTTTATTTACGGTATAATAAGTGGTCCTTAGTTTTTCTGTTAGAGAACAAATTTTTTTAAACGTAGTACTTAAGAGGACCAAGCGCATAGAAAAATAAATTATACATATATACTTCGTAAAAAAATTAAATAGGACGTAAACACCCGAACTCCCATAAGACGTGGGTGTTTCATTTCTACACTCGATAAAGGAAAAAAACTTAAAAACTACGAAGATATAAAAGACTTGACTGTACCTACATTAGGTACAGAGGCGTCGTAATACCGCACTTCAGTGACTTGCTCGAAACAAAGGAAGGTCGGGTGTCACACGAGGTCCTTCAGGCACCATTGTTCTTTGATAGTAGGACGGCGCTTTCATAAAATGGCGAAGGATATAAGGAAGTGCGATAAACGTGTGCTTTGAAGGGTTTTTGGCCGACTTGAAATAGTTGGATGTTATTTTTAGAAGCAAAACCAAAGATTTAAATCGGTAGATTTGCCCTCACCGTCGGTAGGTACTTATATCGTGCGTGAAGTGTAAATACTGAGTTGAGTGAGTCTACAATCAGTGCGTGATACTGGTGATACACGCCAGAGAAACTCATTGTTTTTGGTAAATCTAACACAAACAGCTATTAAAAAAACCCTCTTTTTACCCGGAGCAAAAAGGAGGTTTATGATTATACCTTCAAGAAGTCAGTCAAGTCAAGTCACTCGTGTTATTGTATGCTGAAACAAAAGATAAATGTGAACATTTTTTGACGCGGTGTGTCGAATGCAACGATTTAAATCTATGGCATAAACCTTGGATTAGAAAGAGGTGTAAATTTATAAAAGAGGCGTTGCTTTGATTTGTTTTCAAATTCTTTCGATATAAACCACATACAACAGCTGATCGTTTGCTGACAGTGATTTTGTGAATAATGTTTCACCTAAAACTTTGAAAAGCGCTTCAATACTCATTGAAATGAGATAAACTGTTTATTTTACCGAAAATTGCAATAAGTAACCAAATATAATATTCTGAAGCAGTAATAAACAGTTAATGGCAACAGGAGTTTTTTCAATGACAGCTCGTTATTGATCTTGAGCGGTCGTAACTACTTAATCGGTCTATCCTGTGGCTGCCTTAAGCTAAAAGGTATTTCAAAGCCGCCAGCCAGGGCATAAAAACAAACTAAGCGACTGCACACTACGGACATCGGCTTAGGACGTCGCGGTGTGGGGAGGACAGCAAGATAGGACAGGCTGGATCATAACTGTATAATTATTATTATCGGCTCAGCTTCGGCGCGGGCTGGCGCATCGTCGAGCAAGGGTCGGGGGGGAATATTACGTTGGGGTCGCCATACAAGGGTCTTACAACATATCTGGTATTTATACCTGTACTGAACACCGCCCCCTCTTCGGAGACTACAGGCTACATGATTCTTCTTATTTTTAGTGTAGTCAGAGACAGACTAACCCGGTGTCAGAGTGTTTATGCCGCCCGCTTCACATGCCGTCAAGAAATATCTCTCAGGCATGCCAGTTTCCTCACGATGTTTTCCTTCACCGTTATTGAAGATACTGATGATTATATAATACGCACTTGAATCTAAAGTCAGAGGTGCGTGCCTTGGGTTTGAAGTCGAGACCTATGACTTGGCAGTCCGACGGTGACACCACTAGGCTATCACTGCTTTAATATTATATTATCATCAGAATATCCTATACATAAACATGATACTCAAAATGTATCTCTGCCAACCTTTTAGGGAAATACAAGCGTGATGATATAGTCTATCAGAATACCTACCAAGTCCAGCTATAACATTCCTAGCATTCCGTTAGATACTAATTGCTAAGTATACATGAATATGTCTGAAATACAATGTTTCGTAGGGACGGGAGGAATGCGGGTTAGGTCGAAAACAAACAAGCCGAAATGTTCCGTGGTTAGCCGAAGGTTTCTGCGAAATATATTAAAATGAAGTTAGGATGTAATAAATGCTTAGTCAAGTTCAAAACAAAGGCTTATGTTCACTAGCGGATGTTTTGAGGATCATGTGATGTTAACTTCAGGTTTGGGGTAAGCTTTCCGTGTCTCCTTTAGGTTGGATTTCGGATAAAAAACTTGTATCAATAAACTCGGTACAAAACAAAAATCCTGCTCAAAATTTGATTGATTACTCCATTATATTATTTAAGTGGTTGGCTGATGAAGTCAAGCAAAAGCAAAACCTTTCTCAAAAAATCTCTGCTTTTACGACCTCTAACGAACAATTCTTGCAAAGTTGACACAGTCAGTGGAGATTTTGCTTAATCCGTCATAGAAATAATAAAATCGATGCAAAAAAGTACCCTCTCCTACCTCGAAACCTCACGCAGTACGTACTTTTAATCTCCATGATTTGAGATCCGCCAAATGCGCTAAAGGCTTTCAAGAGTGCGTTGAAGTCCTAAACCTAAGCCGAAAAGCTGCGCACTGCTGAATATACCGCAAATCCGAATATTAGTCCCATCTCTACCACAACAGATTTCGCAAATATATCACGCGTTATATTTTAGCAAATGCTTTGACGCGTACAAGAGGCTTATGTTATGATAGCGAATGATTTCCGGTTGATGTGACGTTAGAGAATATTCGGCTATGCTTTGTTATTAAATAGTTATTACCTACTGTGAATATAATGGTTTTGGCTGGGCCCAACTCATCTAACATAGTAAAACAAGTACCTTGTCAGTATATATATGAAAACATTATATAAGTTCGAAAAAATCTACATCTCTATAGTAAGATAAGTGACAGTGTGTGTTGGATCATTTAGCTCCCTTCAAAATGGCTGAGCTGAATGGTGCTGATCCATGCGTCATGTTCGTGAACGGGCGCCGTCAGTTGGGACTGGTCATCTCTTAGCTGCCATGGCTTATTTTAATTTATTTTAAGTTTTTGAATGATTCTTTTTTTCTTTTTATTACGGACGTTTTTACGAACGTGCACGTCTTATTACATTGTTCTCACATACATAATTTCAAAATGAATGATGTAACCAATATTTTGTATTAATTTTATATTTTATTTAAAAGAGTGTCCGTGGAGTTTCTTGCCCGTTCTTCTCCATAGGTACCTACTACGCTTTGAAATGGGCAACTAGCTTCTTATTTTTGACTGACCGACCCCTTGACAATTCAAAAGTGCCTGTAAATGGTTTAATTGAAATAAATGCTTTGAGTTTGAGTTTGAGTTTGACAGGCATAATTTTAACACAAGAAATAGGAACAAATTAGATCAACCACGTCTCAGATTGTCTAAAGTTCACACTTATTTTATGGGGTACTGTGTAAAATGTTTTAATAAAATACCACTCGATATTCTTCAACTAAATGAGAAGAAATTTAAAACTTGCATTAAACGCACACTATGTAGACAAGCATACTATAAGTTGGATGATTATATCGTAGATAAAAATGCTTGACTTAATGCTGGTCCTGCTCCACAGCCACTTGGGCTCACTAGTTAATAAAAAAAATGGAAGAGTTGCTTCCCCTTTTTTTCTTTTTTCTGACTACGAACATAATGTTTATTTTTTTATGTATCCATATTTCAATTATAGAATACACCAATAGATAATATTGATTTTCTTTCTTTTGGTGGTAAATTTTTTTAAAGGTTACAAATACATTGCAAACTATAGTTTTGTATAACTTAGACGCATTTTTATTTTCAATTTTGGTAAATGTGAGTACCATGGAGTCGTTTACTGTGTTGTATTTTGTCTTGAAAGATCAGGGTAGTTGAGAGTATGTCATGCTCACTTAATGTCTCGCTGATGGTGGCTAGTGTGTTGGATCATTCGGTTCCCTACAAAATGGTTGAGCTGGATGGTGCTGATCCATGCGTCATGTTCGTGAACGGGCGCCGTCAGTTGAGACTGGTCATCTCTTATCTGCGACGGCTTATTTTTAATCTTATATTTTTAATCGTTTTTGATTTTTATATTTTTTTTTACATTATTCTCACGTATAGAATCAACAAGAGTAATTTACCCAGGAATTTGTCATTTCTATATTTAAAAGAGTGTCCTTGGAGTTTCTTGCCCGTTCTTCTCCATAGAGATCTACGTTTTGGAATGGGCAACTCTTTGACAATTCAAAAGTGCCTGTAAAGGGTTTAATTGAAATAAATGCTTTGAGTTTGAGTTTGAATATATCCAAGATAAAAATGCTTGGAAACATGCTGATCCTGCTCCATAGGTCAATTCAGAATCTAGACAAAATCGAACTGGTTGCTAATTTAATTGTATAATTATTTTTTTTATTTTTTTAAACATTTATTTTATTTTATTTTTTGTGATTATTTGAACTCACACACTGACTTATTATTATTAGTATTACTTATTATAATGTTAGAAATATAGTATAATTTTACAATGTTTGTAAGTATGTGAGCACCATGCATCTATCACATAATTATGTCATTCCTTCATTTTTCATTCGTTTTACCTATCGTGGTATAGTAATCTTATTCTAGGTGCATTGTCTTCACATATAATTATATAATAAGTGTATAAAAGATATAATGATTTTTTTAAAAGAGTAACGCTGGAGTTTCTTGCCCATTCTTCTCCATACGAAAACTACCTTTTGGAATGGGCGACTCGAATCAGTTTTATTATTTTTTGTAAAGTTTGACGTTCAAAAGTGCCTTTTTGTGCCTAATTGAAATAAATTATTTGACTTTGACTTTGAATATTTTTACTTTTGCCATTGCCTTGAAAAGAAGAACTTAGGACTTAAAACATAAAACCAAGAGCCTATAATGTTCCCACGCACTGGTGCCTCCTTGCACTCAGGCCTCCTCGCTGTGAGAGGGAGTGGTCTGTAATCTACCCTGCGGGCCCAGTGCGAGTTGGTAGATGTCTTCGAGTTTTTGGTTCTAGGACATGTTGGTTTCCTCGCGATTCTTTTATTTATTTTGTTTATATTCAGATACTTACTAATTAGTGTTAACTAGCTTCCGCCAGCGGTTCCGTCCGCATGATATCTTTATAAATTATAGTCTATATGACTGTTATATAATATAGCATTCTACTGGTGATTTTAAAAATCGGTCCATGAGTTTTTGAATTTATTTGTTACAAACAAAAATACAATCATATTTATTTGGATACAGCTTGGAAACATGCTGGTCCTGCTCCATAGGACAATTCAGAATCTAGACAAAATCGAACTGGTTGCCAATTTAATTGTATAATATTATTTTTTTAAACATTTATTTTATATTTTGAGATTACTTGAACTCACACACTGACTTATTATTAGTATTACTTGTTATAATCTTAGGAATATAGTATAATTTTACAATTTTTGTAACTATGTGAGCACCATGCATCTATCACACAATTAATTTATGTCATTCCTTCATTTTTCATTATTTTTACCTATCGTGGTATAGTAGGTAATCTTATTCTAGGTGCATTGTCTTCACATATAATTATATAATTAGTGTATATTTAGTGGCATGAGGAACAGGGTGTAAAGTTCACTCATCCACCATAGAAAAGGGAGGATCCTCCAACCAGACGGGTGTTGTGTCTGGCGGGCCGACTGCCCGACTGTTGATTTCGGATAGTCTTATCTATGTCGTTCGCGCGGTAAACTCTAATTGCGCGATGCAGGATTTGTGTGACGTCATGTCTTTGATGCGTAGTTAGTATGTGGCGGTGTAACCGCTACATCACTCCCCTCCGGAGACCGGAGGTCGATAGTGGGCTGAGTCTTGTATCTTGCGATGCTTCACAGTGCCAGCTAAGGTTCCAGTGAGTCGGAACCGGGTGCCGCGCAGTTCGCGGTGAGTCGGAACTGTCTGCGGTGATTGCGGCGGTTGTGGTGATTGAGGTGATTGCGGTGATTGCGGTGATTGAGGTGATTGCGGTGATTGAGGTGAAGCGGTGATTGCGCTGATTGAGATGATTGCGGTGATTCCCCAGTGAGTCGGGGTGATGAGGCTGAGGGTGATGACCAGGAATGCGCGTTCGCTGCATGCTGGTGGTCAGGATACCCGTTGAAGCCGAGGGTGCTGGCTGTCTGCGTGACTCGCCTCACGAAAGCTTGCGGGAGTGATGATGATGACGTCACGCTGAAGTAGTTGCACGAAGGCTGCGTTGACGTTCATACTCGGGGTCACCAATTTAGTGGCATGAGGAACAGGGTGTAAAGTTCACTCATCCACCATAGAAAAGGGAGGATCCTCCAACCAGACGGGTGTTGTGTCTGGCGGGCCGACTGCCCGACTGTTGATTTCGGATAGTCTTATCTATGTCGTTCGCGCGGTAAACTCTAATTGCGCGATGCAGGATTTGTGTGACGTCATGTCTTTGATGCGTAGTTAGTATGTGGCGGTGTAACCGCTACATATACAAGATATAATGATTTTTTAAAAGAGTAACGTTGGAGTTTCTTGCCCATTCTTCTCCATACGAAAACTACCTTTTGGAATGGGCGACTAGAATCAGTTATTATTATTTATTTTTTTGCTTTTTTTTGTGCCTAATTGAAATAAATTATTTGACTTTGACTTTGAAGCACATAATAACAAAATAAAAAGTGAAAATAATCATAAAGCAATAATAGTGTGTGCCTCACGGCTGCGCCAAAAAGGTTCATTTCAGTATTAATGCCCGACAAATGCTGTCTAACGCGGGTTTTCTAATGAACCCATGTGGTTTTTTAGATTAATAAATGATTATGACTACTCAAATACAATATCCAACGTTACTATACTTCTTGGTACACCCATAAGTATACATTTCGTGGAACCTGCCACTCAGAAATATTGTACCTTTATCAACGTTCGATTAATGTCGTTGTTTGCTAACAGCTCAGCTATATTCCGTTTCAGTGAGCTTGGGAGCACCCTTAGGCAATGTTCTGACATGATTGTGGGGTATGAAACTTGAAGCCGGGTTATAGGGAAACGAGAGTGTCAAGGGGCGGTTATTATGAAATATTTATAAATAAAATGAGGAACGACATACATAAAAGCAGTCAAAGGATAACAGTTTTAGAAAAAAAAAAAAACCTAAATTGTATGTTAATTTGCATTAATTTTCAAAAACAGTCCCATATACAATCAAAATGTAACTTTAGTAGGTATATAATTTATTGGATCTTTTGCTTTGAACACAAGACAGTTACGTAATTATAACATTTTTGCTCGATTAATTTTTAATTCGATAAACATGTTTTTTTTAAAAGATTATTTAAATAAAATGAAGATTACTCGGCTAAGTATTCACAGTAAGAAAATATAGTTTATTATCCAGCCACAAAATATTTTTTTTTCTAGATCTATTATTACTTTAGTTCTAAACGAAATAAGAATTGAGACTTACGCCATTTAGATCCGTGCTCGAACACGATCAAAGAGCGCACGCGATATTCAACTTTATTACTGATGTGTTAGCGTTTAGCACATAGTGGAGTGGTGGAGTGCATGGGGCAGAGCTTACGTGGAAATTGTCTTCAGAGTGCCTGGTCTTAAAGTATAACATGACAGACAGACACGCTCATTTCACCATTATGTTATGGCAAGAGCAATAGAGTTACTTAATTCATAAGTGGGTATATATATATATTTATTTTTATTTATTTTTTCCCTTTCTTCTTACTAGTATTTTACGATGTACACTGTTCGTCTGTTTTCTTTTAACTGTTTTTTATTTGTTGTGAATTCGTGGACAATGTTGTGGGTTACATGTGTAGTTACATAAATATGGAATAGATTGTATAAATGTATTTCTTACTATTGTGCTAATTTAAGAGTCTCTAGTTAAGCTTGGCATGTAACTGTTTTTTGTCCCTAACAAATAAAATAAAATAAAAAATTATGTTTACATATTTTTATGTGACAAATTTGGGAAAATTTAACTCAAGGTTAACAAAATAGTGGAAGATCTTCATTAAAATATGATCGGGGGACCCCCGTCAGAAAGAAAGTGCCGTAAGGATCATTTTTTAAAACAATCAGCAGGGCGCGGTGCTCGTTTTTTCGAAGTATCTTTTAGCTCGCATAGAATCTTTTTCCCCACGCACAGACGCGTATTAGGTACAGAGCACTGTATTAAAAATGTGTATTAAATTCACACTTTGTCAAATCCTACCGCAAGCTGCGTTAAAAGCGTTTATAAAGAAAGTGGGCAACGCTGCAACGTCGCAAAAAGTTGTCAAATATTTCCCAGTTTTGATTATTGTGGCAATATTACTGTATGAAAATAAGAAATATGGCTAACTAGTGATCTAAAATATTGATTATGAAATGCAATCATTCATATCGTAACGCTGAATATTTAGTTTTAGATGTAAAAAAAAGTATTTGTAAACTTTACAGATGTCTTTTATACACCTAAAACGGTTAAAACATCAAATTCAATGTTATAATTACAATTCATTATTAATATTCTAGTTTTAACTTAATTCCAAAAATATCCGCGTCTATTTGAGAACTTTTCATTTAGGCCAGTGGCTTCAGGAACGTGACGTCATTAGTCCGAAAGGGATACCGTGGCCCCCTGGCATTGCACAGGCAACAGAAGGAACACGGGTGGGTTTTAGTCAGTAAGAGTCTGACACGCCCTCCCGCTCCACCCAGAGCGGGAGACGTCATTTGATGATTTCCCACCCAAAAAAAAAAAAAAAAAAAAAAAAAAAAAAAAAAAAAAAAAAAGGAAGCGCATCGTGATGTCGCTGGCAGCCCCACGCCTCGCTGCTTCGTTGCGTTACGCCGCGAGCCATTTTCGAACTACGTCAATTAAATGTGTGTCTTTTTGAGTAGTAAATAAAGTTATATTTTGGATCTCTATCTTAAAAAGTGCGCGGAGCGTCGCTTCGCGTCACTTCTCGGTGTGATCTGACCCTTAAAATAATATAAATACTGGGCATGTTTTATATGAAAACCTATTTCGGAAATGAGGGGCCGTATGCCAATTACTTCCTTGTGGTCATCTTCCACTGTTTCTGCCCGTCTCAGGAGAAACTAAAATGACGGCTGCCGTCACCAATTTGGCAGATTTAAAACATAATAATAAAACTCACCATGTTCTAGCTACCGGCGCATGGCAGACGTAGATGTACCGTTGGACGGCCAGCGCCAGGGTCAGCCAGATGCTTGCCGTGTGGAACATCGCTGGTATCACCTGGAGACAAGAAAGAAGAGGATTATAAGTGGTTCGGTTATAATTGTGGGGTTCTGGGTGAAGAAGGCCAGCATATAATGACCTGGCCTATTTGGCGCAGCCGTGAGGCACACAGTCCTATTCTAAGTTCTTTTTTTTGTTTTTGTGTGAATATTGTGTTCATGAAAATAAATTTATTTGACTCAGGTTCAGGCAACCTGAGTCAAATAAATTTATTTTCTTTCTTTCTTTTTATTTCTACAGTGTGTTAAAGTAATTGCGTGCCATAGCTTAGGGGTAGGTTCAGTATCGATAAAGGAAGCCAGAAAAAAAAAGAAAAAAAAACAAAACATTATTATCGCATCGCCGCGCCGTACGAAGGGAAAATTCGAATTGTAACTTACATATCGTCGAAGCGTTAGTTCGATTCGCGTTCGATAGTAGGTAAGTAATTAAAGCATTTAAACAAATAAAATAATTTTAATTATAAACGATAACTATTTTAAGTTAGTAGGTTTTTTTTATGGCTTCCTTTATCGATACTGAACCTACCCCTAAGCTATAGCACGCAATTACTTTAACACCCTGTATAATCTGTTTCAAAAGTATGTGATGAAAGTGTAAACAAACCCGTTTTAAGTTAAATTCTTATGCAATCACTCATTAAAGGGAATCAGTAACACATTCATCTGTATTAAGTAGGTTTTAACTATATATTTTCCATCTTTTCCAATAATACAGCCTTCATAAGTTTAATAAAAGTGTAGATCTGTGTGTCTATCCGCAGCATCGTAGGAAGAACCCAAATGTTGATATACCTTTATTATTATTATTGCTTCTTCATTCAATTTCTATGCAGTTTGACAACTGACGTTGCCAACTGATTTCATTTACAGACCATTTTTTTTAAAACCTTTCCCCACACTAAGAACGCGTGGGTGCGTTTACAAACATTTAAACTCACATACACAAACAGCCAGACAAGGAACAACTACTTGTAGGTCATACAAATATTTGTTCCGTGCGGGAATCGAACCCGCGACACGTAGTGCAGCAGTCAATCGCTTAACCACTGCGCCAACCGTGTCGTCAATATTTTACAAGTATTCTTTCCCTATCTATGTAAATAGATAAAGGTAGCGCAGGTGGTAATAATTTTACAAACTGTTAGTTTATGAAATTCAAATACCTAACTCAATTTATCCTGCTATATTAAGATCGCCGATATCTCAATTTTATCGCTTACCTTGACCTACTGTATTTATAACTACATACCTAAATATATCCACTATTCACCTAGGTACTATCGAAGCAGTTTGAAAACAAAATCCCGTGAACACGTCGACCATATCTGTTACCGCCCCGGTTCTAAAGCAGTCGAGCGCTGCAAGTTGAAATAGTCCTTACTACAGATATGAACTTCTTCGATATTACCTATCTATCCATTTAGGTAATGTAAATGACGAAAAGTTGCATGAACTGCCAAAGTAATTTTGTAATCAGATATTATTTATAAAGGATTACAAAGTTACTTATGCTGTTTTATATTTAGAACACGGGACTAAAATTGTGACATACATGGTGTAAGGGACAGCCCTCCGCAGACTGATGGGGTGAATTCAGTATATCATACTAAGATGACCGTTTCATGAAATTATTTCAGGAACGTTATGGGAATCCAATAAACCTGATTTGTTTTATTAACTTACACGCAATGTATCACTACCGTGGCAAAACGCACGTAGCGAACGGCAGCGCAGCGAGCTTTCGGACGCCCTCCCCGCCACCCCGCGGTGGTTGAACAGCTGATTTCACGCGTAGAAAATTTCAATATCCATTGCTTTTTTTATTTTAGCTGTTTTATTTACATTATTTAAGTACTGCGTACAAGGAATGTAATTTTACATTGAAATAGTAACTGAAAACCCGATAAAAAATGAATATTCCTGAGAAAATTTTCAATGGAATATGATTCAAAATAAAGAGCTGAATGCACCCTCTTAGTTTGCGGAGGGCTGTCCCTTACACCCTGATATCAATTTTTCCTTGCTTTATAGGCTAATCACTAATTTGCGTTCAACATTTGAAGCCTGTGTGTCTGCTAGAAGTACCTTAGAATTTTGATGATCGGTGTGAGTATGTCAATGACAAAATTTAAGAACATAGACCTGCAATAGTTCTTAAATTACAGCTTCAAATTGAATATAATTTGAGAATCTATCTATTTAGGCTAAGCCCTCTTGTTCACTGAAAATTTAGACTTCTAGCTTTATCCACAACGAAGTTACAGGGGTTCGAAAATGTCCGGAATGGCTTCGAGAAAAGATGGTACGGCTTCGGCTGTCCCTTTGTTTGTTTGTTTTGCTCGACTTGGCGGGAGCACTGCCGTGCCCCCCGATATCTTGACATTTATAGAAATTTTCGAGGAGGTTTTTGATGTTACAGAAACCTGACTGGGATGACGAGAACTTATAGAAAGCACATCAATTCCCACCTTACAAAGGCGCTGAATTTTGTTCGAACTCGACTGAAGCATTGATAAATAAAATACTAAAAAAAAAAGAAAAACAACAAAGTTTTTTTTTTTTTTTTACATTAAATAAATGAAACAACTTTCGAGCTATGAAACAAGAGAAAAGTTTAAGTACCGTTTAGGCCACATTAGGCTACATAAATTCAGGTGTCATCTAAAGTTTGCCTATGTTTGTTCAACATAGTTTGATAGTTCTAATTTTATTCAAACCTTGTTGTAAAGGTATGCCCGTAAAAGTTAGTAATCGTTTTAGTTCAGTTAGTGTTCAAGAGAACCAATTATTCATGAAAAATTATATTCATAAAAATTTTGATATTCAGAAATGATTTTCATAAAAAATTATATTCATAAAATGATATTTATGAAAATTTTCATAAAAAATGATATTCATGAGAATTATTTGTTTCTCACATAATTATATCAATAGGTTATTCTCTAAACATCAGAGGGTCCATTCCCGTAATTTTAAGAACGTTCACATTCAAATCTCAGTCTCAATCTATCAAAGAAATATCTTATTTTCCTAAATGTTTGACATTGATTGTCGCTGAAATGAGATTCCGACTTGATTGCGTTTTTAAGCACGAACATTTTAGGTATAAAACACGAGTGTTTTAATACCTAGTTTTATGCCGTTTCATACACTACTTTATCTAAACTCATGCAATTTAATCAAAAGAAAACAATAAATGATATCGTAAATATGGCGCCCAAAACAAACATTCCGCCGCGGTAGTACCTACAGACTCCAGCACATCAGCCAAGTACAATCAGTCAAATGTCTTTAATAAAGGAGACTGAAACAATTACATAAAATCTTGGGCCTGGTTGTAAATAGATGAAAGTGGTGTCAATTAATAGCTTATATATTATCAACCTTTCACTGAAAATTCTGCGGATTTTGCTACAGTTCGTCTCCCTACAATACAATTTACAGTAATGCATTACTATAGCCTCCCTTCCTGTACGAGAGCCATTGCCGAATCACTGACAGAATTGTTTCATCGTGTAAGGGTCGTTGACCCAGTGTATTGCAGTGATCAGTTGTTGTCCCACAATTCACACAGCGATCCATAGTTTCACTGTTTTTTCTATTCCGTGGTTTCAACAATATCCAATACACAAGCCGGCGGTAAAATCCAAAATAACAATTCCAAGTCAAACGTGTGAGCGATCTTCGGTGTCCAGTGTGAAAGCAAGGGTCGTACGAGGTAGGCAGGGTCGGAATCCGTAAAATACAAAGCAAAGGTCGTGAAAAATGAAGAACAATCGGGAAAGCACTAAAAACGCATCGGAAAACACGAAACGAGTGAGCAAACGAGATCATCAGAGCAGTTGGCAACCACAGACTACATAGGGATACTACGTTGGCAACTGTCTAGTGTCCGTGTCAGTCAGCTGTCATGCCAGTGACATAGACTAAAAATAGAAAACTAATTTTAATCGATATGAAATCGATAATCATTAATATTGTTTTTTCAGTAACTAATTGATATTTTATTTATTAATATGACTGTAATTATATGCACTATATTGCACATAAGTGTATAAAGTGCATTTAATTACTTTGAGTTAATTATTTAGTGCAAAGGTTTTATTTTCGTAACTGTGTAATCGATTACTCAATCGGTAATCTCACGAAAACTATCTTTTCCATATTTCTCCGCTTCCAGATTGAGAATTGAGGTGATTTTTCATATTCTAAGATAGAAAAATATGACTAATTTTTTAGATCATATCTTAACTTATAACATTTGGGCCCACCGTTTTCCATCTCCTTTTCAACTTTATCAAAGCATAAGGTTCAAAGTTGATTGGGAATATTTGACAGTTTCGGGTAGGTTGACGACCTGGGGCCCTACCACCACCTCTTTTAGCAGTATTATTTTAATCTTACTTGAGCGTGTGAAAGAGATGGAGCTAGACGTCCTGTATAGCTCCACTTCTTTCTCGCACTGAAGTAACATTAAAATAATACTGCTTAGATATGGTGGTTGGCCCCCTGGTGTTTGTACCCACGCTCAACACTACGACAGCCTCCACCACTGTGTTGTAAATGTCCTAAAAATGTATTGTAGATAACTTGAAGGCAAGTAGACGAATTCCAGCTATTGTCTTGGCTAAAGCTAATAATTATGTCCCTCAAGATATCTCCAAGATACACTCCAAGGGTCAGTTAAGTAAAAGTGGGCACAGAATTTAAAAAAGAGTTAAGAAAGAGTTAATACGACTGTTTAGATAAACTTTAACCCTATTTAAGAATGTGGTTTTGCAGAACTCTAAACACTGATTTCATGATATCTTGTAGGTTGACTTCAGATCATGAAATAGACTTAAAGATATCTACAATACTTAATTAAAACTATCTAACTAGTAAATAATAATTATTTGAATTCGGACTTACAAGATCCTTATGTTATTTGTTAGTAAAGGTAACTACTACTTAACCTAATGTTAGTAAAAACCATACTACATACAAAGTTGACACGACTGACACCTACATGTGCAGCCGTATCCAGTGAGCCAGCATGGGGCTGTCCCACCTATCACACAGTACACTCAGGATGCTGTGGGAGCTAGCACGTACTCTACCGAGAATGGAAGCGCACCGTTTCCGTATAATGGCATGAAAACCATCAACCCGGGCCTGTGAACATCCCGGAAGCGCTACAAAAGCGTGGTAGACCCAACAGCATCCTGAACATATTATTATACTGGACACGCAGGGCGTTGTATGCCCTCAGCGTATACCTGACCCACAGACTGCACGTGTAAAAAGACTGGCAGTATGCTCTGAAAAGGGTTATTTTGACTTGCGTTGTGCAACGTGCAAATCTGCGGATCAGCATGTTACCTCGGACAGCCATCGCCCTGCGTTCCCTTTCTATGTTCAGGTCATCATTCAGGTCTTGAGTGACCCAGTGACCCAGGTACTTAAATTTTGTTACTCTAGATAACTGAGTATGATTTATGATCACATCTGGCACGTTAGTGTAACATTTGGTGCCCGCTTTGAATACCATTAATTCATATTTAAAACAATGCTTTTTTAGTTTTAACTGTAGGCATACTTAATACAAACTAGTTTTGAGAATACTTAAACTGGTTTTTGGTATTCCTAACTTGCTTAAGTAGAGGTAGTTTAAAACGATTTAGTAGAAAAGACATCTTTAGGTAAAGAAAGCAAACTTAGGTGAAGTGAGCTCGGAGTGAGCTGTCAGTTCCTAGCAGCAGGTAGAGTGACAGCTCACTTCACGTACACTTCACCTAAGTTTTCACCGTGAGATTATTACAGAATAGCACTGCTGATGTAAGATTTCATCACTTTTCTTGATTGCTACTTGGGAGATAACATTAAAATCATTTAAAACGGTACTTTAATAGAAAACAAGAAGTTATTGTAACCAGTATTTTTTTAGAGAAAGTGTGTTTTTAATTTCACGTCGATAAAGTCTGTCATTGAGGTACTATTTTTGTTTTGATTTCAAAACAAAAACTATACGTTATGAGCGTAGATAAATTACTTTTTACAACTAGTATCTTCAAGACAGTATCTCTGTGACGTCACAGGTACGGTCGCCACTTATTTCCGTGTGTCGAGACGGGGCGGTTCCCGAAGGAAATTGTGCATTTGACGCGAGTAGCTTTGGTGGGACTTTTAAAGGAGTGCAGACTTTTGAATTTTGTGGTTTATTGAATTTTTACGACACTATACTCGCCATTTTGTGGGTCCTGATTTTTGGACGAGAGAATGCGCAAATTGGTGTCCTTTCAAAAGTCTCGACAGTAGCAATATGCATATAGCTATATGTAAGCGGGTACTCCCTTTATGCTTAGTGGCTTTTATTTATGTATTCTGTCTACGTTTTTCATTTTTTATTTCTGCTTGAGTGTAGTTTTCGATTTTTTTTTTGTTGGTATATTGTCGTGTAGCTGACATAATTATGGCAAATTAATTTAATGTTTTGTGTTGTGTAATGTAAATTATTTTGCATATATATTTTATGAAGTTTTTCTAACTGTGCGGCTGGGGAGTTTGTTGCGCCACTTCTTCTTCCCAGCTAACGCACTAGGAAGTGGTAAAGGGTGGGCGTTTTGGAGTCTTATGTAATCTTGACGTTCGAAAACTGCTGATTCTCAGCCAAAATCAAAATCAAACGCCATTTATTTTTTCAATAAATGTTTGATATTGATTTTGACTTTTCATCTGTTAGTTACTTGATTTTATCGAACTGCGCAGTCTTGGTATTTAATAATTAATTAGTCTAATGAGACTGATACTTTAACGGAATCTTTGACGCAACGGCTAAGTGATTGGCTGCTGCCCCATGTGTCGTGGGTTCGATTCCTGTTCGGAATAAATGTTTAAATTTTAAATTTTCTGGTTGTATGTGTTATTTGAATTTGCAAACACTAACAAGAAAAGAATGTGATGAATGATATGGCAACTTTATATCAGTCTTCATTTTGTATTCCAACATAAAGTCAATATTAATCAAAACACTTCAAACAATTAGAATACCCTACCCTTACTATTTGGGAGACATATTGCATAATTAATATTCAAATATGAACTCCTACCTCAAGCCAGATTATGTCTTATCTGCGAGGCATTCAGCTGGTTAAACTGGAGGCACAAAGACGATGCCTATACAGCCTATAATACCTTGACAGCCTATAACGGAATCCTCAGAGGCTCACAGATAATGTATTGTGTGTGGTAGATGGAATTATGTAAGAGGTTTAATATTATCATGATGGGCCTTGGAAATTAGATGAAAATGGAAAAATGTTAGACCTATATTTTATCGATGATAAACCTGACTTATCCACCAACCCGCACTGGGCCCGCGAGGTGGGTTACGGCCCACTCCTTCTCACAGAGAAGAGGCCTGTGTTCCAGTAGTGGGTACATCATAGGTATATTGTCTTGTTGTTGTTTTGGTTGTAAACCTCACTTTAGAATTGCTAAGCCTACATCTTTAAAAAAAAAAATTTCTTGAAAGAAAAATAAAGAAAGAAAGATAAATATTTTATTTGGGACACGCAAAGAAAATACAATCAGTAATAATATTAATTTAACAAAACAGAACAAAATTATATAAAATATTTTTTTTTTTTTAACACCTCTGGGATGATCGTGGCCTGCATCTCACCATCTCACCTGATGGTAAGTGATGATCAGGCCGAAGGTGGAAGCGAGCTTCACCCGGAATCTTCAACCACAGAGGAACTGGTTATCTAACTGCCGAAAAACAACAATGCTAACATTGTGGTTAAGCCCTACCACCAACCAAATCGAGCAGTAAATTTTGCTCCCACTAGGAATCGAACCATCTGTTTCAGACCCATAGGTCCTGCTATGGGTCTGAAACAGGTATTTCAACCACTAGAACACGAAGGCGGTTTAAAAGGCGGTGTATTATTAAGAAAGTCTTCCGATCTTATTACAAAAAGCTTAAATCAACGAAGCAGTTTTTGTAATAAGAACCTAACTGTGATCGAAATACAGTTCCTAACACAAAACTGGCAACTTAATCTGGTACTAAGTTGTCAGTTCATTATTAATATTTTACGTCACATCACTTGTTAGCGATCCTACTATCCTACTAAAAAAACCTACTATCCTACTAAAAAAATATATTATAAATGTGAAAGTTTGTACGTGTGTGTGTTTGTTACTCAATCACGCAAAAACGGCTGAACAGATTTAGATAAAATTGAGCACACGGATAGTTTATCATCTAGATTAACATATAGGATACTTTTTATCCCGATAGTACGTTCCTGTGGGATAATTTACGATCTCCACGTAGGTGAAGCCGCGGGCGAAAGAAAGTATTTCATATTTCCATAAAGTAATATTGCCAAACAAATCTACACAGGTAGTTATTTGACAGCTATTTTCGACATTGCCCACTTTCAGAATGCCCGCTCTTAAGTACAGTAACCAGAATTCACTTGAAACTTAATTCTATTGCAATCCTTCAAGCGAGAATCCGAATATTGCACCAACCAGGTAACTATTTGAGTGGTCTCTACTTTAGCTACCAAAGCTTTGTATGAGCTAGTAACTATAGTTTGGTTATCAGTATGTCAAAGCACTGTTTTAGATAGAAGAACCGGTATTTTAGCGGTATTTCAGCCAGCAAAGAGCTAAAAGGTACAGACTTCCCAGATTTTCCCAATCAACTTTGAACCTTATAGTTTAGTAATAAAGTTGAAAATCTATTAAAGATATTTGACAGATGGTTGATGTGCTGGCGTCTGTACTTTTCATTGGTCTTTTAGTTTAACCTCCTCTGTGGTATAGTGGTTAGACCCAGAGGTCACGGGTTTGATTCCCAGTAGGACAAAATTATTTGCTCGGTTTGGTTGGTGGTAGGGCTTGTTCTAAGTCCGCCTGGCTAGCTACCACCATCTTATCTAAGTCTTTCGCCATAACAACGCTGTTAAAAGCATTGTTGTGTTTCGGCAGTTAGATGTAAGATACCCAGTCCCTCTGTGGTTGAGGATCCCGGGTGAATCTCGGTTTCACCTCCAGCCTGATCATCACTTACCATTAGGTGAGATGCAAGCCAAGAGCCTCGGTAAAAAAAAAAATAGTAACTAGAAACGATTCATCAGAGCTTTCCAAATATGCTGGGTCGGCTTCCAGTATAACCGAATGCAGCTGAATACCAGTATTTTAACTCGAAAACCCAGTTACTGAATAATACGATACCCATTAGTAAGCCTGGTTGTCAGACTTTCGGGCTTCTGACGACCCGTAACGACTGTCAAAGATCCACGAATGACAGCCGCGACCAACGGCTTAAAGTGCTATCTGAGGCAAGGAAGTGGCAAGGAAGTGTTGTAAAGATGGCCGTCCATGGAACAGCCGCGGAAAGCGTAGCTTAACCTGATGATCGATCGACCGTGCAGCTGATATTACTTAGCCACAAGCCTCTTTAACTAGAAACGATTGTGGTAGCATCGATGAACTTCATATCTATACACCGTAACGACTATTTCTGCTTGCAGCGCTCGGCCGCTATAGAACCAGGGCGGTAACAGATGTGGTCATCGTGTTCACGGGATTTTGTTTTCAAACTGCTTAGATACACAAATCCTGCATCGCGCAATTAGAGTTTACCGCGCGAACAACATAATATATGTCGCAGTCATCTGGTTAAATTAGCCAGCTAATTGGACGCCTAGGCCGTTCATTAAAAACCGGCAACCAATTGGATGCCTAGGCCGATAGTTAATTGAATTAGTATCAATCAACGTTTAACAACTTGGCGTATTGAAAGTCAGCCCTTTGAAGATGACTGACCAAGACTCAGCCAAGTGATGTAAATGGTCAAAAAAAATCTCTGAGCAACTTGGAAATCGCGGTTGGTCATAGTTCTTACCTAACCTAACTTATTTCACCCAGTTTGACTAAATGACTACACGACGTTCAGCCATCTGGTTAAACGTTGCGCTCAATGACTTGGCTAGTTCTCCTTCAGCTATTTAATTGGATGATTTATTTGATTTATTTATTTTACCGTAAATAAACGTATTTTTCTTTCTTTCTTTCTATTTATTGAACGCGCTAGTCATTCAATCAAATAGCAGATTCAACCAGATGACTGCGATATATATATAATAACTTCCCTGACATCAATCGTTAGGGCAGTTGCCCGCCAGAAATGACACCCGTCTGGTCGGAGGATTCTCCCGCCGTCGGAGTTTCTGTAGAGGATGAGTGCACTTTAAACCCTGTTCCTTATACCTCTCTATCATATCTACATATATATGTTATCATATATCTCTGTTGACCCTTTCGCGGAATACTGCCGTATATATTATACATTGCTTTGTCATAATTTACGATCTTCAAATCTCCATAACATAAAAATATCACGCTTTGTTTCCCTGAAGGGTTAGGCAGAGGTGTACCTATAGTACACCCACATTTCGCCAGGTATGTTTAAGTCCCATGTAATAAGGGGCGAGCCTATTGCCATCAACCGGGCACAAATTCCAGAAAGAAGAATAACTAAAACTTCAGTACTTAAAACCCAAGATCTCGAATCAAATCAATCTAGCAAAAATCCTCTTACAAAGAAATAAAAAGAATTCATATAACTTTGCAACAAACTGCGGTATTAAGTCGTGGACTCAAACAATTTCGAATCTCCCGTCTCTTTGGAAACACAATTTTTAAATTCTCAAACACCAGTGGACCGATTATACAAAAGTTACAAACTTATCTTTACAGTCAACAAAAAAAATCTCCGAACAATTTGGTTGGGAAACAGTCTTTTGAAACTGCAAGCGAAGTTTGTTCTCGCTTTTGCCGAGTCCGCAAGTTCCTAGCGGATTTCTGTGTGAAAATATCGGATTTTCTAGTGCTTTCAAATGCTCCATCGGTATTGGAACTGAGCGAAGGCTACGTTTTATTCACATTGTATCAATTTGGGTGACATTTTAGTCGACTGAAGTTGAAAGGTTATGTAATATTAGATTGAATAATTAAAAGCGTGTTAATTACCATAACTTCTGTTTCTATAACCAATATCAAATTAGTCCGGTAATTCAAAAGCGCGGGAAGTGACGCTCCTGTCACTGCCAAGTGACAGTTTGCTCAGCCAGTGATGTACGACGTTGCTTGTAGGGTTGGGATTATGTAAGGAAGTTAAGTTAAGATTATGTACTTAGTTCGGAAAAATGACTCTGTCGTAAAATAAAACTGTAAGTCTTAAAATAAATATTACGCAACAGATAGTTTGAATGATTGACATTTATTCAAAATGTAAAATTTATGTAACAATTTACGACCACTAAACTAAATTAGAATAAACGAACTTACTAAACGTGGATTACGACATTTATCCGAAGACTTTTTTCAATGGTTCTTTTTTTTTCTAAAATATAAAAATACAAATCTTCACACGAAACATTTTAAAAGTTTTTTTTGGTTACTAATACCGTTTTTATCGACTCTGTCGTCAGATGATTCCTTTATTTACTGCTCTGATCATTTGTTCGATATTGCATTGTGTGAGAATATAGAAAATACTTGAAACTAAATAAAAGCGTGGGCTTGCGTAATACCGCGGAAACCAAAAATTCCTAACACAGCTTAGCGCCGCCGGCAGCACGCCTGTCTTAACTGTCAAATGCGGGCTGTCAAATACCTGTCAGATGGTATCCCTAGTTGGCATTCGACATGCGAACTTCAGAATTCCGGTTGTCAGTAATTATGTGATGATGATGACCGATGGAGGAAATTTTTGACAAAATAGTGGCCAAGGTCAGAAGACGTATTTGAAGGTTAAATAAACCAGAGATGACAGAAGTGCGATGGGATGTCGACATCGTCAAAGTTGTGTGAAATACCTGGACGAGGGACCTACGAAATCGTGCAGGATGGCAGAATGGAAGACAGGCCAATACCCAGTAATGGGTGAATCCAGGCTGAAATGATGATGAAGTATTATTATTATAGTACCAACGTGAAATTCAGAGGCTGGTAAGTATGCATGTAAAGTCTTGTAATTGGTTAAAAAAATTAACTACCAACTTAAATTATCCGTATATTCAAATAAAAAACTGTCATTCCTTGCGAGTTACATGAATTAGCTATAACTCGGCAAATTGAAGTAGGGTGTCAGTTTGAAAAAAATAATCTGACTTTACCTACAATGACACACCACACACAACTTTTTACAGTTCGTTTGTCCATCTGCCGATCTATTCTCGCCTAAGTTTTCACGGTGTTTTTTTTTAATATTAGACAGGCTCGTTGGTATTCAACTCATCCGGTTAGACTAGAAGCTGACCCCAACATAGTTGGGAAAAGGCTATAGTCTGGCAGACAGGCTCATCCAAAACTCTATATATTACTAGCTGCACCCCGCGGTTTACCCCCACAAGTTTCGATCCTGTTGGAATATCGGGATAAAATATACTATATCTTAACCCAGGTCATGGTGTACCTATGTACCAAATTGCATCCAAATCTGTTCAGCCGTTTTAGCGTGAATGCAAAACAAACAGACTCACTTTCGCATATACAGGCTGAATTTTTAGTCACCATCCAATTTTTTCTAGGCATTAGGTATGTGTATTCACTAGCTCCATTTTTGAAAAAAAAAAAAAAAAATTGATACGTAAAATTTTCATATTAAATCATTTTCTCGAAAGAATTATCCGCTCTGCGTGGTATATAATAACTTTGTGATGTGATATCTCAATATTTTTGTATTGAGTGATACTAAAAGAAAAAACACGTATTCAATGATTTTCGCCAAAGATTAATATATCAAAATTTGGACGGTGACTAAAAATTCAGCCTGTATAATACTAAGTTAGGATAGCAGGATTCCAGTTCATAGTTACTCAAAAGTACAAGTTCAAAGTACAAACCAAAGTAATCACGACATTTCTTGCTAACTGAAATTTTAAAACTAACCCAATTTTCTTTATCAGCAGTAATTAGTAGCACTGTACCAATAAAGCACTCTTTACAACAAAGTAGTATGGTTAACTCAATAAATGAAAGGCTGAACAGAATGAATTCGAGTGTGAAACGATCCTAAGCATTCCGTACCTCCCTTTGTGGCGAATCAGTTAGGAATTCTAGACGATTCTTTTTTAGAAATCTGTACTTTTTTTAGAACTCTGTTTTGTGGAGCTAAAGCGTTTAGCTCTGCTAGTCTGTGATAAAGATTTGTTATAAGAGTATGAGGTGGAAAATGTGACTCGAACATTACAATTTTTCTTCCAAATATAAATTTGGTCCTGGCTAGAAATTATAGACATGGAGTTTGTCAGTTCCTGGTTTAAATCTACCAAATGTTTGGGGTGAATTTGACATAAAAATGAAAATGTAAGTGCGTTGATTTAGTACTCAAATGTTAATTCTTTTTAGCACCGAGACCTACGATTTCTACGACCCAACTAATAATTTGCTGAAACTGACCGTTTTAAATCTTCGCTAAAGGGTGAAAGGATTTTCTTCGCCATAGATACATAATACTTATTCTTCAAAATAGTTTCCACGCGAAAGCACAGCAGGCCACGAAAAAAAATAAGCTGCTTCATACATTTATGTTCGCGTAACTCGACAAAACATAGGGAACCGCTGATTTTTATTCGCGTTTTCAGATCCCATAGTGATAGTTGTTCATAATGACGAGTCCAATGACCACTTTTCAGGTTTTCAGTCATTTCAATTACACCTTGAATAAAGCATTACCAAATGCTACTGAGGAGAAAAAAAAAGTTTATTGATTCATCAGAAAGTGTTACAATAAATAGGTATAACACTGGACCCAGCACTAGGATACCCTGTGTCGCAGGATCCAGTCTCTTTCAACAGATAATACGAATTACCTACTTATATCAAGAAATTAACAAAAACAACGGTTTCTGTATAATTAATTAAACCTAGGACTAAAAGGTAACCAAATGTAAAAAAATAAAAATAATTGAAAATTATCTCATAAAGTACAGGCAGAAGCTTTCCATTAAACCACTATAAATTGTAGCCTTTAAAGATCGTAGAAGAATAAAGAACACTGTTAATTAATTATTTCGGTATTCAATCGAAAAAAACACAAACGCTTTTCGTTCATAAAAAAACAAAAATTACGGCTTGTTAATCTACCAACATTTGTTCAATCAACGTTTCGAAACAAAAGCGCATCACTACACAACAGAAATGAGCTCATGATCCGAAAAAAATAAAACAAAAGAATGCATGTTCGTTAAATAAAGGAATTAATACAGTTGGTAACATAGATAGTACCTACTCAAAGGGGCTCCCTCACTGGAGCATTCGCCTGTAATGTAACAATCCAGGATTCAATTTTGAGCATTATATTACAATACTGCCTCACCGACTGACGAGCATTCGTCTGTAATGTAACAATCCAGGATTCAATTTTGAGCATTACGTTACAATACTGCTTCACCGACTGACGAACATTCTTATGTAATGTAACAATCCAGGATTAAATTTTGAGCATTACGTTACAATACTGCCTCACCGACTGACGAGCATTCGTCTGTAATGTAACAATCCAGGATACAATTTTGAGCATTACGTTACAATACTGCCTCACCGACTGACGAGCATTCTTATGTAATGTAACAATCCAGGATTCAATTTTGAGCATTATATTACAACTAGCTTTTGCCCGCGGCTTCGCCCGCGTGGATGTCGAAAAATATCCGACGGGAACGTACAATCGGGATTAAAAAATAACCTATAGGTTAATCCAGGTTATAAACTATCTGTGTGCCAAATATCATCTAAATCCGCTCATCCGTGTTTGTGCAAGCCGGAACATACATACAAACAAACAGACCAAAAATTCTAAAAACTATATATTCAACATCAGACTCGAATATTCAATGTAATATTTGACTTCGTTACTATTTTATTTTACGTCGTCTGCGTAGAGTATAAATTATTTTTTTCTAGATAATTATGAATTAGGTATTATAAAAATAACAATAGACCTTTCTTCATGGCTAATTGTCCTCTACTACGTGTGATATTTGAGGAATACTGTAAAGAAATACCTGCTGTAAAGGACCGGTATCTACCTAAATCCTTCACAGTATTTCTCTATATACGATGTTTTTCACTAATTCGGAAGCGGGCACTAAAACAACCAGGCTAGTTGGAGAGCTAACACGTGAGCAAGCCACATAAAATTGGCCGTGGGAGAAACAGTCTTGCCGCAAATCAACTCCAGCAAATTTTAGAGTTTGTCCCTGTGACTTATTAATAGTCATCGCGAAACAAACCTTGACTGGGAACTGCAATCTTTTAAATTCAAACGGAAGGTCATTTGGTATCAATGGTATACGCGGCACGAATACTGTTTCTCCTCTGGCAGATCCAGTTAGTATTTTCGCCTCAATAACATTGCGGCGGAGAGCTGTTACTTGGAGTCTAGTTCCATTGCACAATTTTGGAGGATGTAAATTTCGGAGTAACATGACAGGAGCACCTACACGCAACATAAGTCTGTGACACGGAAGACCCGGCGGATTAAGAGAGTTTAAAAATTCTACAGGATAATTAACCGACTCGTCCATATCGACCATGGTGTCAACAGAATTGTAAATCATTTCTTCGCCTTCGAATGTATTTATCAACATTTCGTTGATCGCAGCGGCTTGGTCGTTTTTGGGAGTCAAAATGGCTCTCTCGCATAACCACTCCATCGGTTTGCCTTTAATATTTTTAATATCAGGATAAATTTTATCTACAAGTCCCTCAACTGTTGATACCACAGTACATAATTCGTATGGTATTTGTATCAACCCATCTATTTGTGGAAAGTTTCCGTTTCCGATTTGAAGAAGAAGATCTGCAAATCTGCCGGCAGAAACTTCACCTCTGAGATGTACTCTCATGTTTCGAGTAAGTTTTAGAACTTTAATTGAAGGCCATAAGAAAGATCTTTTGATGCATGCTTTGATCTCATCTGCGCAAGTACCTTTAGGCACTACCGGTAAAGTCTGTCGAAAATCTCCTGCCAGCAACACCGTCATACCACCCATTATGTTTTTATTATTTCGTATGTCCTGCAAACTCCTATTCAAGGCTTCAACTCCTCTTTTGTGCGCCATCGTTATTTCATCCCATACTATTAGTTTAGTATTTTTAAGCACTTCGGCAAGATTGCTTTGCTTTGGTATATTGCATAAGGGTGTCTCTACATTTGTAAGATTTAGAGGTAGTTTTAAGGCAGCGTGTGCAGTTCTACCTCCTTCTAATAATGTAGCAGCAATCCCAGATGACGCTACAGTGTGCCGTAAGTTGAAGACAGAATCATATCAGCATAGTATTCGTCTGATGTAGTGTAGTTATCACCACATCCATTTTCAGAAAGACCAGAAAACTCATCCCAGTTTTGCTTTACGTGATCAACAATTTGTTCACGTATTTCGAATGCCATTTCTTCATTTCCGTGCATCAAAAAAGAAAGAGACCTAAAAAGGCAAGCTCCGTCCCCTATGATCGGTACGACTAACTTTAGTACCATCTGCCCATCAATATTTATAATTTCAACAACCATATTTACAACCAATTTCCTTAGTCTTAAATAAAGTAAAAAAATAAATTAAAATCTAAAAATAATATTCTTCAAATTTAAAATTTAGAAACAAAGACTAAAAAAATAAACTAATGAAAAAAATCTAAAAATAATATCCTTCAAATTTAAAATCTATAAACAAAGACTATTCAATATTACACCTCCCTAAAAAAAAACTATCCAATTAATAAAATATTATAATTGATACAAAAAGCAGATCTTGATAATTAGTAAATAAATTGCTACCACTTTCTCTGATAAGATTACTTAACCGGATGAAAATCGAACCGTAGGTATTTTTTTTTTTTTTTTTTTTTTTTTTTTTATTATTTTTTTTTTTAACTATGGCATCTCGCAGGTATACCACTAAGGTATTTACTGCTTAACCGAACAATCCTGTGGCTGCCTTAAGCACTACACTCAAAGCCTCCAGCCAGGAGCAACTATTCTACATTAAAATTAGGCGAACGCTCGCTAAGGGCACCCCCTGTGGGGTACGAACCTCGGCTTAGGGCGTCGCTGAGGGGAGGACAGCAAGATGGGACAGGCTGGATCAAGGATATTTCATGATTATTATGCGGGGAATTTAAAGCTACGCGCTCAGCTGCGGCGCGGGCTGGCGCTTCATCGGACAAGAAACCGTAGGTACGAAGTACTGGGGTACTTATACAATGCGCGGTAACGAAACCATAGCGACTTCTATTTTTTCCACTACCGCCATCTATCGAGCTTCCGAGCAACTTTCTTTCTGTCTGTTGGTCTGAAAGTATGACGCAAAAACTACCGGATCGATTTTGTTCAAATTTTGCATAGATGTTCCCTATAAGTGTGGTCAGTCTGTAGGGTACTTATTATCACGCTATTTGCTATGAGTGATGAGCAGAATTGCATTCTGTTCGTATCCTAACTATCCTAATCTATTTATATCTATATTGATTCGCCCGGAGAAGGGGGTGGAGGGGGTTATCCGGGAGAGGGGCCCGTGGCTAAATAAAAAGAGCCGCACTGGTCGATCGATCAGGTTAAGCTACGCTTGTCGCGGTTGGTCTATGGATGGGTGACTATCTTTAGATACAGAGACCCGTCCGTGCCTCGGAAAGTATGTTAAGCTGTTGGTCCCGGCTGTCATTCGTGGATCTTTGACAGTCGTTACGGGAAGTCAGAAGCCCGAAAGTCTGACAACCATTTTTACCAAGGGGTATCGTATTACCTAATAACTGCTGCGTTGTGGAGGTCAGATAGGCAGTCGCTCCATGTAAAATACTGTAATGTTAGAAACAGTACACGTGTACTTATAAATATTATTTTACTTGAATACAAAATTTTGCGAATGAACAACTTCAATACAAAACTTCATACCCCTTTCAGACCCTTGTGGGTTGAAATTTAAAAAAAAAACAAATATTTAGGTTGTGTTAGTTTCCAACCATAAGCCGAAATATTAGTGATTTTAAATTAAAAAATAAAGAACTTTAATTAAAAACAAAATTTCATCCCCCTTTTCACCCCCCTAAGGGTTGAAATTCTAACAACACCGTTGCGTTAGATAGTAGTGATTTTTCTTCTAAAATGAAGGATTTTCAACTTTATCCCCCGTTTTAACCCTTCGGGGGTAGAATTATCAAAAACGTTGAGATACGTATTGATTAATTTTCAATCGTCAGTCTTAAATCAAAATTTGAAGATCCTAACTTCAAAACTGACGGACTTTCATACAAACTTCCATCCCCTATTTTTCCCCTTTAGGGGTGGAATTCCCAAAAATCCTTTCTTAGTGGATACTTACTCTTCACAAAGAACACACCCTCCAAGTTTCATGTCTCTAGGACCAGCGGTTTGGGCTGTGTGTTGATATATCAACAGTCAGTCAGTTTCTCCTTTTATACATATAGATACTGCCTCGCCGACTGACGAGCATTCGTCTGTAATGTAAAAATCCAGGATTCAATTTTGAGCATTACATTACAGTACTGCCTCACCGACTGAATTCGCATGTAATGTAACAATCCAAGATTCGATAAGATTCACATTCATGTTACAAATTGTTTCACGGGTTTTCCCACTCACCAATGTTACATTAAATGCGAATGGTCCCGGTAAATGTTATATTACAAATTGTATCATTACAGGTTGCGCACTGTAATCCTCGGTTATCCTCACTCACTGATGTAATGCTCCAATCTGAACTGTTACATTACAGGCGAATGCTCCCAATGAGGACGCTCCTTGTACCTTATTGGTGATATTCTTAAAAATGGTCAGGTACGTAGTACTCGCAACCGGTGTGCGTGTATAACTAAAATGTATGAACGAAGAAAAAGGAGTATGTAACGATCGTAGCAGGTGGCGATTTGCCCATTGGGAAGGCGTGAGTTTATTTATTTGATTAAAAATAGGATAAAAATAAGGTATCTTTATCCAAAAGCTAGTCTCCGTTGAGATTGGCCCGCGCCGTGGCAGAAATACGGTCTGGGGGACTATATCTGATTCGGGATCAACGGGATTCTATAAACACCATACCTATTTCAGCCGCCAAGCAGTGTGGTTGTGTACCGGTTTGAAGAGTATTGCGTTGACTTAGAAGCTTGATTTTTTTAGAGCTTCAAAGGACCGTAGACCTAGGTATTTGATATAAATGTTAACTTGATACCTGCAGGCGTTCCTGAGAAACAGGCTCTTGATAGACTGACAGACAGACAAACGGAGTACTTTCTTTGATAGCTCTTGTCGCTGCAACAAACGAGTACCCACCGGCGGCGGCGGTGGTGGGGTGAACAGTCAGCGATCAACATTAATACTTAATCTGGCCATAATTACTGTTACAATTAAAAATAAGAAAGATATTACATTTGAATTTGGAATCTGTCATTTTTATACGATTGTTCATTGTGTTTTCTAATTTTGGCGCCAATACATTGTACAATATTTTGCGATATTAAAATGGAGTGGGGTGATAAAGAGAACTGAATCGCTGTGATTGCATTACACAAAGTTGGTATGGAGCCAAATGCACTTTTTAAAACTCTCCATACGCTTGGTATTAGTCAAATGTTTGTGTACGGGGCTACCCGTCGTACGCGCAATTAGCAGGCACAATAGAATTTTATTGTCATTTGCAAACATGGGGTGCAATCGACATTTTAAGAGTAATAGGTACAATGAGACCTCCTCTGTTTGTGACAGAAAAAGATCTGGCCGTCCACGTAGTGTTCGTAAAAAAAGGTGGTCAAAGCAGTAAGGGAAAGATTTTGAAGAAATCCTGTCCGAAAGCAAAAGATTTTATCTCGGGAGATGAAGATAGCACCCAGAACCATGTCGCGTATTTTAAAGTGATGGTTTGGTGGGGTGTTAGCTATGAAGGAGTGACAGAGCCATATTTTTGTGAAAAGGGTATCAAAACATCGGCACAAGGGTATCAAGATACCATTCTTGAGAAGGTAGTTAAGCCCCTTAACAACACCATATTCAATAACCAATAACTGAACTGAGTCCAAATAAACATTATTCTTTTTTTCTTTCTATTCACACGGGATTTAAGTAATCTTTTGTACGTTTCTTGAGCGAGAATATCATTGATAGCAAATCGCTTATTCGTCTTGGGAAGGCTAGAGACAATAATTTTTAATAAAAAAAAACTTCTATTAAAATAAAATCTGTGAGTTCAACAACTGATAGCTAAAATAATCTTTGTCACCCACGCTTATAGAGGTATGAACATGGTACTAAATACCCGGATAAGAGTTCCACACATTGTTACAACACAATGCTATCATTAAAACCCAAGCACAATGCGATTTGAAGAATATTGATACACGGATTAATTAAAATCCGGGTATAACCGGGTAGGTTACTTTAAAGTCTTATTATGAAAGAGATCGGTTATAATGATTATGTTCGGAAGGGTACATTTTAATTGAGCTGGCTTTTGATTATAATAGCAGATTCAAAATAACAGAAAAAACAGATAGAATCTAAGATATGAAGAGAGAAGGGTGGTAATTACTTACTAATTATAAAAAAACATTGAATACAAAATTATGTTATTATTGTATTGCAAGTATTAAAACAGTACGTGAAGTCAGTGCAAGAGTTTTATATTTTGTCATATTATATTTTACACTGTTTTGGGTGTATTGTCGTTGTTTGTATTATAGATGTAATTTATAATATTGACGACATGGTTGGCGCAGTGGTTAAGCGATTGACTGCTGCGCTGCGTGTTGCGGGTTCGATTCCCGCACGAAACAAATATTTGTATGACCTACAATTATTTGTTTCGGGTCTGGCTGTTTGTGTATATGAGTTCAAATGTTAAATATTTAGTGTGAGGCAAGGTTTAAAAAAAAAACAATTCCTTAAAACTAAATGGTACGAACAATTGTATTTCCTACTAGATATGACATATGGGTCCGAAACATGAATATCCTTTTTGGCTTTGTAGTATTATGTAAAACCACAAATGGTGCATGTTGTGTTAGCCTGTAAGTAATGGTTGCCCTTAAAGTACGTTACAAACTTTCACATTTATAATATTATAATATAATTATTTTTATACTAAACAATTGAACATTGAATTGGATGTATTGTGTAAACAATTGTTGGCTAACCTAAATAAATAAGTATATAAAATTAAAATTAAATAAATGGACGCGCACTAAAGAGAATATGTATAAAATCCAACTTGCAGAGAGGGCTATGGAGCGCGCCAAATGAGGCCTAAAGCTGCCTAGTTTATACGATGGCAGTGACTGGACCCAGTCACTCAGAATTTCGAACCCAGTCAGTGGGTTTATGTAGACGAGATCGGCAGTAAGTAAGTAAATTTTACGTTCAAAAGTGCCCTTTACGTGCCTATTTTGAAATAAATTATTTGACTTTGTCAGGCGGGGGAAGCTACTGGGGCCGAAAATAGACGGTAGGCTAGTCAACTGGACAAGCACGAAGTCAGCATTGGAATGGGTTGAACCTAGTGTCTACACGAGCCCAGTTGCAAGTCAGCGTTGGACTGACATACTGTACTGTCAGCTGGGACCAATGGCTTAATGTGCTTCCCGAGGCACGGCGAGTCTCGATATGTAATGGATGGTCACCCATCCACGAACGGACCGCGGGAAGGGTAGATTAACCTTCAATCGACCCGTGGGGCTATTATTATTTAGCCACGAGCCCCTCACCACAGATTAATACAGATGATTCACTCCGCAAAATCATTAAAACAAAAAGCGACTCTTGCTACGACACAATAAAGTGCAATTCAGGTCGCACAGCGCTAATTACCTACAGTTATATTCACCTAGAAGTTGCCTCTCTTTTTATCGCGTAACTCTTCGATCTTTTGACTACGTTACACTTACTGAATTGGCCCAAAAAGAGCCGCGTACTTGTAGCTTCATACCTGTACCATCTGAACCATCTGTATAAATCTGTGCCCTCACCAAAGCGCGGCAACTGTACGTAGTTAAAAAAAAATCTTTGCCAGTCCATTTGGTAGTGGCAATATTGACTTTGGTTTAATTCAAACGGAATGAAGGCTGAAGGAAGGGATTGCAAACATTTTTTTTATAAATACCCATCGACACGAATAAACTGTTCATAGTGATGTGAACAGGCAGTCTATTTTATCGAGTACTTAAAGTAAAAACCTTCGTTTTTAAAGTCAATAATTTTTTTTTTCAAGATTCAAGGTAATTTATTTATATAAAACACAATACACGTATGGTATGCACGATGTTACATTATAAATTAAATATCACAATTATGTCCCTCGTTGTAACATTCGTTATAGTTAACAGAATGTACTGTCATTGTTAATAACTTATTTTTTATTTTCGCGAGACATATGTAGGTATATAAGTTTCATTTAAAAGGTTTTTATTATGGAAATGTGCTGCGCAAATTATATTTTACAGCTGTTATAGAGCATGTGCGTTTCATTTTTCTATACTGTCGGGAAAAAATCTCAGTAGCGTCTTGATATGGGATTTATAATCAAGATTTTGCAGATTTTGGAAATACAAAGCTTCCGATAATTATATAAAGTATATTCACTTTTTCTAAAGTGTTGTCAAAGTGAAAAAAACGGCCAAGTGCGTGTCGGACCACGCACAATGAAGGGTTTCGTAGTTGCGATGAATTTATCCCAAAAACAAGCTTACATTGTAGTTGAAATTGGCAACACCACTTGCGAAGAAACACAAACAAGTTACACCTTTCGACACAACAAAAACAAAATAAACATACTTCGATTCCGACTCAAAATGCACTCAACCAACCCGTTAGTTATGTCTATAAAAAATTATAATAAATTCTATCTACAGACAGAACGCGTACGTGATGAGAGCTTGTCGTACTTTTAATATGGTGTGTCAGGATGTCGAGTTAGATTTATTTACAAGTAGCATTAGGGAAGTAAAGAAACTTTGAATAATTGTTTCTTCGATGTTTAACCATTTTTGTTTTCTCTTTATTATTGTTTTTTTGAGCGTGGGATAATTTTATGTGCGTTTTGCTTAAGTCTCGCTGTTTTCGCGGATTTGTTACTCACATTAATCGTTAGTGTAAGCTTGTAATTGGCCATCTTTTATACACTGTACTAGTTATTGAAATGATAAGCTAAATGATAAATGATAGCTGTAAGTTTTCCGAAAATTAATAAAATAAATAAATTGCCAAATGACATTAGAGAAGTAAGTAAAACAAATACATTTATTAATAAATTGAAACAATTTCTGGAATCCAAGTCATACTACTCAGTAAAGGAGTTTTTAGAAGACAAATCGATTGTAAAATAAAATTATTCTCTCTCATATACACTAAACATTATGAAATATATATAATAATAAATGGAATATAGTAAAAAAAAAGATATAGCTATAAAGATATAAATATGGAAATACGAATACATAGGTATATATAATAACATACATAATTTCAAAATTACACCTATATACACAAACCTAATAATATATAATTTTGATTATTGACATAACGGTCCCTCATGACGAGAACCTCGTGAAAGCTGAAAAAGATAAGCAGATTAAGTATCTTGACTTGGCTCGCGAGGTTGTCGACATGTGGGATGTGGATACAGCAATCATTGTGCCGATAGTCGTGACAGCCAATGGTAAAATAGCCAAGAGCCTCGACAAATATCTGAGGAGGCTCTCGTTAGGCAGCTGGATCAAGGGCTTGATCCAGAAAGCGGTACTCCTGGACACGGCGCGTATCGTTAGGAGATTCCTCTCTCAGGAGCCCTGACCACCGCACCGGTAGCTTGGACCCTGTTCCCGATACCGGTGGGCTACTATTTTTTATATTTTTAAATGTATTTTTTTTTTTTTTTGTATAAAAATATTTAAAAATGTAAATTATATGTGTATATATTAAATAAAGGATATAATAATAATGTATAATTATGTATAAATAAATAATAATACACCCAATTAAACACATCTAATACTTAATTTATAATAATATTAATTGCTTGAATTGTTACTTAGCCCTCTTCCTCTCCCCTAATTGTGCTGTGCCCGACAGGGTCCATATTGATCTTTTACTTTTTTATACCATCTATGTAATACATGTGGAATGCAATAAAGAATTGAAAAATATGTTCTCCCATACATCGATATACGTCACGGTCAATTCTCCAACTGTAAATGTAAGTTTGTAATCATAAATAAATATTTTTGTGTGAGATAAAACTACAAATGAACAGTTTTCGAACTTTTTCCTTTACTTGTGCCCTTGCTTCTTACTAAATATCATGATTGTAGGTCAAGGATTTTTTTCGAGTATAAAAAAAAAACAAAAAAAAATCGTATTTTTTTGTACGTATTTAATACTAATTTCAACTTTATTAAGAGAAAAATGGTTTTGACAGACTGACAGACAGACGGACAACGAAGTGATCCTATAAGGATTCCGTTTTTCCTTTTGAGGTACGGATCCTTAAAAAAAATAGTGTTGCAACTTAAACTAACTAAATCTACTAAATATTAAACACGCCTAATTTTTTTTTCTATATTTTCATAAACTTCTAATTAAATATTTAGTCGATAAAGTAACTTATCGACCAAATATTTACACGAAATATCGACAGTGGCCCAACTCTAGTTTTCAGTATAATCGGTAGAGGCCATCGTTTGTACTGCATATTGGATATCAACCCGCACTATTTGCAGACTCCCGTACTGATAGAATTTGTAGTAATATGTTATCATTTTGAACCCTTTGCGTATTGTTGATATTTTACCTTCGGTAGATATGTGAAATGTTGTTAGGAATGTATATTTACATATTAGATGAAATAACATCACGCCTATATATGCCTGAACTGGTAGGCAGCGGTGTGCAAAAGGTACATCTTCATTTAGCCAATTATGTCATAAATTCCATGTAATATTATGAGCGAGCATTTGGCCAGTAACCGGGCATAAATGAAGATTTAGGCTGCTACGTAGAATTAATAGAAAAAGCCAATCACACCCTACTACAGAATCGAACGAAGGACCCTTAAGTCCAGCCAACACTTATCAGCACTAGATTAACGAGTGAATTATGAGTGTTAAAGAACCATGCGTCATTTTGGACCCAACTCTCAACAGTGATGAAACTCAAAAAAACATTAAAAAAAGGTTGGTTATTTCACCAGTCGGAAAACATCATATTCGCGTTCGATTTTGACTTAGCTACCATAATATAAATTTAATAATACCCCAACAGCTTTCACATGGCATAAGTTTCATCACTGTTGAGAGTTGGGACCAGACTCCATACAAAGTTGCCCGTGGTCATTTACTTCATTCAAAATAGGCATTATATTATAGTGATGTACGAACTCCAGCAGAGCAGACCTCTATGGCGGGCTGTCACTAACGTGGCAGCCTGTCCAGAGGTCTGACCAATGATATACTTGAGCTGGCCACAAGGCTCCGACACTGGCACGTTATATTGTAATATGTACGGTAAAAAAAAACCTTCAAGGGTAGCCCTTTCAATAACCTGACCCACAACGATGACAGAATTTAATCTCAATGCGTGATAGTTTATTGATTTTTAGTTCATTTGCTAGCCAGATACACATACAGTGATCACACACATCAATTTAACTTAAATAAAAAAAAAAAATGATTAAAGAATAAGAATTATTGAGTTTATGGAAGATAAGAAGCTAAAATAAAGCACAAATGTTATATCTACGAGTATGTATAAAATTATTTTAATAATGTTACTATTATACTTCAAATGACTTTAATTAATACAAGTTAAATTAAATATGTTACAAAGAGATTATACCTAGTCTTGCCATAAATATTGTCACGAAGTTTTTTTTATTTTTATTGCAAATAATATTGGCTGCAAGTCCTAAGTCATCTTTTAAAATACGCGACATGGTTTTGGGTGCTATCTTCATCTCCCGAGATAAAATCTTTTACTTTCGGACAGGATTTCTTCGAATTCTTTCCCTTACTGCTTTGACCACCTTTTTCGTACGAACACTACGTGGACGGCCAGATCTTTTTCTGTCACAAACAGAGGAGGTCTCATTGTACCTATTTATAGCCCGGTACACAACATTTTACTAATACCAGAGAGTTTTAAAAATTGCATTTGGCTCCATGCCAACTTTGTGTAATGCAATCACAGCGATTCGGTTCTCTTTATCACCCCACTCCATTTTAATATCGCAAAATATTGTATTGGCGCCAAAATTAGAAAACTCAATGAACAATCGTATAAGAATGACAGATTCCAAATTCATATGTAATATCTTTCTTATTTTTAATTGTAACAGTATTTATGGCCAGACTAAGTATATTAGTAATAATAATGAATGTGATATTGATAGTAAGTACGAGTAAGTATACAATATAATGTTGACTTCCAAATATTTTAAACTAGATATAAGTGCTGCGCGCTAACAGGGTCATGTACTCATAAGTTTTAGCCTAGCCTATATCTGAGTGTACATTATGCAAAATAAATAAATACATGACCAAAAACTATGCTAAGAATATTGTAAGTCTACTGCAGCGACATTCAAACCAAATGTATTCGTATTTTATTATGTGATAATTCCTGCGGCTGAACACTGTTTCCCATAATACTCTTACAAGCTCAAGCTTAGCTTGGGAATCAGTAGCAGTACCTTTTGTGCAATACATTAGTACGATGCATATGTTAGATTACTCTAAGATGAGTGTATTAACTGGCCACAATAAAACATTTTTATTTATTTATTTTATGATTAGAATCGAAGCACTGCTGGTACCCAGCATTTCCGCTACTTTCACCTTTTCTGTAAAGACCAGAAGCTGCAGGCTTTTATACAACCCAGTTTGAATTCCCCTTCTTGTTTCCTAGACGATATAGGTACAGCGTTAACAATAACCGTGCATCTGATCATCTTGTTAAAATTGTGAAGCCGAGCTTGGCAGACGGCACAAAATGATGACCTGTATGACGTCAGCAGAGGTAGATGGTATATCAACATATCGCCAGTTGTGTAAGAAATCTAATTTATAGGAGGCGAGGGGGAGAGTCTGGCCACAAATCCAGTCTGGACCGGATAATAATAATTTCTGGATAGATGAAAAACCCTAATAACTTTGCCCAAGCATCGGGTATCGAACCTTAAGAGAGAACAGGGGCTGCGAGGAATTTGAAAAATAGGTATTTGAAGAAACTATCGCCGTCGCGCTGCGCCCGAAAAACCGAGTTAAACCCCGTAAAGTGCTATAGGGACAACTGCAGCTCAGACCGATTATATCACAAATTTACTGACGAAAACGACGTTTGGCATTCTCCTTTTTTCTCCTCGAAAACTAAGCCGATTTAATAATTTTTTACATTAAAATTTTAAGAAAGAGTATGTCTAGGTTCCTATTATTTTCTTTTATGCTAAAAACTTTCCGAATTAGTCTGGTAGTCCTATAATCACGGCGGTAAAAATGGGGCATTTTTGTAATTTTTGGAGGGTCATAGTTTCCTTACTTATTAATTGCTGAAAAAAAGGAAATGACAGGGACATGCCTATAGAGACCACGATTTTATTTAAAAAAATGACAGCTCTAGAGGCATTATTCAGGAAGAAAAACGGGGAATACGTTTGTATGGAGAATCGCGGGCCCTGTTCCCTCTAAACCTGAGAATTCTATATAGCTGAAATTGTTCATTTGGTATAACTTCTAGATTCCATAGCATTGCAATGAGAAATTTATGGTGTATATGAGAAGTGAAAAGCATAACTTCAATTAAAATAAGTTATCCCAATAACTTCTTTAGCGGCGTTGTGCACTTTTTTTGTGATGGGTAAAAAAATTTAAACTCGTGTCGGGACACGTGACCTGATCGAAAATTCGCAAGACGGAGGGAGAGTAGACCAGTGCAAAATTATTCCTTAGCCATTCCAAAATATCAAAAATGCACAATGTTAATATTCAAGTTTTCACTTCTGCCGCGACTCCCGGAGGGCAACCCGCTTTTTTTTTAAATGACGAGAACTGTGCTGGGTCTACTAACAAAATTCTAAAGATTTCAACTTCACTTATTTTTCTCACTTTCACTTCGATACGAAAAAAGCGAGAGATAGAAACAAGTCGATTCGAAGTTCGATTTCAAAATTCCATACATAATAGGCTTTTTCGAGAAAAATAAGAAAAACTAAACACCAAAGAACTCGTATATCTGGATCTATCAAAGACACGAGGTTCAATTGTGATTGTATTGTTGTTAGTTGTCTGAAATTTTTGCTGAACTGGGCCTTTTTGGCGCAGCCGTGAAGCACACTCCCCTGCTTATTTCTTACACTTTTATTTGATTTTTATTTTATTCTTTTTATCTGCTGTATAATTGTGTGCCTTTTAGTTTATATATGCTAAATAAATGTATTTTATTTCTTTTTTGTTTTACGAGTATTGTGCTCTATAATATGCAGCATTAGAAGTGCCACGCGCCGTCGATATTTCTCACATAATTTTTGCGTATCACGCTTGGTTTAATAGTAATAATTTATTTTCTAAATAACCGGATGAAAACTAAACGATAAAAAAAAAACACAAAAACTAAACATGCTAGTTAAATAGGAATACGAAATCTTGCATTTAAACAGGCAACTATTTCTTGTCCACTATTCTTTAGCACCGAGTGGGCTCAAAGTTGACTGGTCTGCGACCCACCCAACAAAAAAATCCCAATTTGGAACTCACCTCTTGGCTGTCATGATGAAAAAAAAGTCATACTTAACTATATGAATGAAGGACTGTTCAAATAATAAAAAAACATTCAGTTACAATCGATAATAATAAATTAAATACAATGAGTACTATTTGAATTTGAAGGTTGTGTTTGTTTCCTAATTTTTGTCATTTAGCATCAACTTGAATTTTAGTTACTTTTAATCGCAATGAGTTTGTACGTCTAATTTATTTAGATATTTAGTTTTAATATTAATCATAGCTGAAAATCAATTTTTCAAGGCCACCCAATATTCGCTCGTGACGCACCAGTGGGTCGCGACACACAGTTTGGAAACCACTGCTTTAGAATTAATAATTTGTTGTACTTACTTACTTTCCCGTATCAAAACCAGCTATTACGAGTATAGGTTCAGGCTTACCCTTTCTTATTGTTCTTAGACTTGCGCACAGCGTTGATTACCAATAACTGGGCATCAGATCCCCTAGTTATTGTGAAGTCGAGCTTGGCAGCCGACACAAAGAGCTGGCTACAGGCCGACAAATTAATCGACAGCATTGTCCGTTTGCTGAGTTTGTAGTGGTATGGATAAAGCAATTAAGTATGGTAAGTGGAGTAGAGGGATCTTTTACCATTTCAGTATCCAAAATACAGAATTTACATTTTAATTACCGTCTTAATAAAAGTGAAAATTCCGTAAACAGTTTTGTTAGCCCGGAGGAGGAGGTTGAGGTTTCGCTACCTGACAAGTACCTACTCTTACTTTGTGAATCTTACACTTAGCACACTTGCAATGTAGCACTTTAGGAAACCAGGGTACTTGACAACATTGCATATTTTCAATAATCTTATTTATTTATTTTAAGAAAACCGTTTTTTTTTTCATTTCGTCTTCTTGTGTTGATGACTTATATATATTTATATTATTACTAATAACTTTATTTCAGAATATCTCATCCATATTTGTGTTACTATGTACTTAGAAACTATGTTAGTAAAATATATATTATATATACTATATATACAGGGTGTTTGGCAGAACGTTGAACATACGAAAATGGTGGATAGATTGGGTCATCTGCTACTTACTCAGCCCTAATTTAATTGGCCCTGGACCCCAGGATATTAAAAAAAAATTTTTTTTGCTTTCTTCTAGTTTCACCACTTTCTTAACTTTAGAGTGTATTTTTTATCACAAATGGATAAAACAGGCATTTTTTTTTATCATTAATGTTGGTAGATTCTTATAAAACTATTGCTTTATTCAGATGTTAGCTAGAAAAAAAGTTATAAGTCCTCAAACTTACAGAAATATGTAAAAAAATACTTGAAACTAAATTTCAACTTGCATTTAAAAAAAAAAAAATGGGTTGAGTAAGTAGCAGATGACCCCACCTATCCACCATTTTCGTATGTTCAACGTTCTGCCAAACACCCTGTATATATTTTTTAAACTATATTATTTGCAATAAACTTAACTACGTTTGTATTTCGCGGGCTACACTGAATTAGTCACCAAAAATCGGCTGTAAGTCAAACCAACTACTTCAATTTGAAGCTGGTTGAAGTTAATACCTACGTCATTTTTGATACCGAAACATTATACAGAGCATAATATATTATTTATTATTTTTAAATATTTATTTTATTAAAACTCTATGCACAGGTAAAAAATACTGTACAAAGGCGGACTTAATGCTTGAGACATTTTCTACCAGTCAACCTTAGGGTGGTGCAGAGACAAAACATCGCAGGTGCAACATAAGTGATAGATAACTTGAAAATGAATACCTACTAATACATAGATACATACATAAATATGATTATGATTCCGAGATACCAAGTCCAGACCTTTGGAAGGCGTACGAGGGGCTGAAGCCAACTCGCAGAGGCCCGATAGACACTTTTAATGAAATGGGCACCAGTCGACGATTAGCCCTGTACGCTTTATGAAAGTGTACCCAAGGACAACTGGTGTTGGTGTAGGTCCATTGCAGGATATGGAAACAAAGAAATTGGATTATGTGTTTTGATGGCTAAAGTGAACTGGTCCCTAGAACTATGAGAATACTATGAGCCTTGCTTGATCATCATCCTATACTACACTGGCCTGCAAAAATAAGTATCACACTTTTAAAATTTCAATTTTTTTCTAAACTATAGAAGTTAGAGATTTAAAATAAAAAACTTTCTATAGCATTTTTTAACAGATTTCTTCGAAACTATAGTAAATTACACATTAGTAACATTTTTAAATCTAAAATAAGATAAAACAATAAAAATTGCCTTTTTTTAGCTTAGTGTCATAAAACTAAATAAACATTTTTACAAGTATGTTTACGTGTTATTTATTTTTTAATGACTGCTATTCCCTCGGGCTCCTCTTCGAGTCAATTTGGCATACTGACCTCGAGGTTTCGGAGCTGATGTTGGGGAATATTCTCCCATTCTTCTATCAGGGTCTGTTTTAGTGCCCTGAGGGTGGTAGGTGGTGGTCTGCGGCTTCTGACTAGCCTCCCTCCCAGGCATGCTCAATCGGGTTGAGATCAGGACTTCTTGATGGCCAAGCCATCACGCTGATACCAACCTCCTGAATATACTCTTGTACGACCCGAGCTTGGTGTGGCCGGATATTATCATGCATCAGCATCGATCCATCACCCATGTTTACTAAATACGGCACTGCATACTCATTGAGAATCTCCTGGGCATATCATTCCCCAGTCAGAGTGCCATTTTCTATGTATGGCCACTAACTCTGTGCGACCTTCTGAAGATATGCCAGCCCATACATGACACCGTACTGGACTCTTTCTGAGAAGCAGGCTTGAAGGTATCGCTCACCAGGTCGCCTGTAGACACTTCGCCTTCCATCAGAAGTGTAAAGTAAGAATCGAGACTCATCTGTAAACAAAATTCTTGAACATTCTTCTTGACCCCACTGTATGTGTTCACGGGCGTATCGCAGTCTCGCTACTCAATGCTCTCTCTCGAGTTTGGGGCCACTCGCTGGTCTTCGGGGTTTCAGGTTTGCTTCAGCCAGTCTTCTTCTCACTGTACTGTCACTAATGTAGTAGTCGAAAATATTGTTGGGACTGCTGAAGATTGCAAAAACTATCTTTGAATTGTATAACTTCAATCTCTTTTTATTGTATAATTGCATAGCACATGTGTGAGCACTGTGACCATGTACTTTCTAGAAAGCTACCATTTACTGGGTACGTCTTTCATTGACTTGATATGTATGTCATGCTCACTCAAATGTCTCGCTGGTGGTGGCGAGTGTGTTGGATCGTTGAGTTCCCTTCAAAATGGTTGAGCTAAACGGTGCTGATCCATGCGTCATGTTCGTGAACGGGCGCTATCAGTAGGGACTGGTCATCTCTTATCTGCCACGACTTATTTTAATTTTTGAATTGATTTTTTATTTTTTATTAGGGACGCTTTTTACGTACACGTCTTTCTACATTGTTCTCACATGTATAATTTCAACATGAATGATGTAAACAATATTTTGTAAGAATATATTTTTTTTTAAAGAGTGTCCGTGGAGTTTCTTGCCCGTTCTTCTCCATAGGAACCTACGCTTTGGAATGGGCAACTAGCTTCATATTTCTGACTGACTGATTCCTTGACAATTCAAAAGTGCCTGTAAATGGTTTAATTGAAATAAATGCTTTGAGTTTGAGTTTGAGTTTGAGTAGTCGGGTCTGAAGAAGCTGTTGCTGGACTTCAACAGCATTTAGGTGGCAATTTCTCTACACAGTGGAAACAATATAACGGTCTTCTCGGGCACTAGTACACCAGGGTCTGCCAGTACCAGGTCTCCTCAAATGGTTTCTAGTGTCTTCGTACCTTCGCTTTACCTTCTGAACCGTTCGTAACGTAACACCCACCGGTTCTAGGAGTACGACGCACACTGATGCCTAGTTCCAGAAGTCATGATCCTAGCTCATTTTTCAGGTGAAAGGGGCATGGTAAATAAGTATTTATGAGCTGTTGTCTAACTTAGCTTTTGTAACAAGACTCATCGAAAGTCAAAGTCAAAGAGAAACAAAAAATGAATGGTAAAATTGTAATTCGAAAAGGATTATTTTTGATTTTAAAGTTTTTTTTTGCCATTTCTTAAAACAAGGATCCGACTATTAAGTTTTTATATATTGTGTACTTAAAAAGTTATTGCAATTTTAAAAGTGTGATACTTATTTTTGCAGGCCAGTGTACTTAATGAGCAATATTTGTTTATATATATTTGTAATCACGTTCTCGAAAACGCTCTAACGATTTCGATGAAAGTTTCAATAACCTACCAAGATCGATTAGCTAGATGATCGATTTTTCGGGGCGAAAAATCGATATATCGATAGATATGAGACCTAGCTAGATCCCCGTAAACCCCTGGGTTTACGGGGATCTAGCTAGGTCTCATATCTGGGAAAATTCGTTTTCTCCGTATTTTCACCCGAGCAGAGCTCGGTTAGTTTAGAACAAGATGGCTACCTTAGAATAATGACATGGCAGTAAGTGTCTACTATCATGGCAGCATGGAATTAGTATATACTATCATGGCAGCATGGAATTAGTATGTACTATCATGGCAGCATGGAATTAGTATATACTATCATGGCAGCATGGAATTAGTATATACTATCATGGCAGCATGGAATTAGTATGTACTATCATGGCAGCATGGAATTAGTATATACTATCATGGCAGCATGGAATTAGTATATACTATCATGGCAGCATGGAATTAGTATATACTATCATGGCAGCATGGAATTAGTATATACTATCATGGCAGCATGGAATTAGTATGAACTATCCTATACTATTAAATGAGCATTCTCTATTTTCACCAGAGCAGAGCTCGTAACCGAGGTACTGTTTAATTATATACACGAAAAAAATGGCGGTGACTTGCACTCAAACTCAAACTCAATTCATTTATTTCAGTTAAACCATTTACCTTTAACCTTTTGAATTGTCAAGGAGTCGGTCAGTCAGAAATATGGAGCTACTTGCCCATTCCAAAGCGTAGTAGGTACCTATGGAGAGGAACGGGCAAGAAACTCCACGGACACTCTTTTAAATAAAAAAAATAGTTACAAAATATTGATTACATCACTCATGTTGAAATTATACATTTGAGAACAATTTAGAAAGACATGTACGTTAAAAGCTTCCGTAATAAAAAGATAAAAACAAAGTTCAAAAATATATATATTATATTAAAATAAGCCATGGCAGCTAAGAGATGACCAGTCCCAGCGGCGCCCGTTCAGGAACATGACGCACGGATCAGCACCATTCTGCTCAACCATTTTGAAGGGACCTAAATTATCCAACACACGTGCCACCATCAGCGAGACATCTGAGTGAGCATGACATACTCGCAGCCGCCAGGGCACATTCAAGTCAATGAAAGACATATTGCCCGGTAAATGGTAGCTCTTTAGTACACAGTACCTACTCACACCTGTGCTATGCAATTATATAATACAAAGGTGATTGAGTATACACAATGCCAAAATGGTCTTACAATCTTCAGCAGCTCCAACAGTATTTTTAAATGTTACACATTATTTGTATTTTTAAATGTCAGACACTAGTTGTCTGACATTTGGCGCAGCCGTGAGGCACACAATTATATAACAGTACTACTTTAAGTTATTTTAGTAGTTTTTTTCATAATATTTATTCAACCAAAGGTCTGTTCATGACATTTTACGCGCTCGTTTTCGTTATAAATTATCGTCAAATTCACTAAATAAATTAATAATTATATTAATAAATAAATAAAAATTCGATAAATAAATACTAAGTAAATAAAAAAAAGAAAATAAATAAATAATGAGACTAATTAGCATGCATATAAGTCACGCCCACCGACGAGTTCGAGCCGTTGACTAGTGTTAAGACCGCAGCCGCGACGCGACTCTAATAGAATTTCAATTTTTAAGAAAACTTCATGAAATTTGTTCTACCAATCGCGTCGGTCCTGTCTGCGACCTTTAGAGGTAAAATTATTTTTAATTCTCTATCAAACAGGTAAAGTTCAACTATTCCAAATACCAGGTGATCAAGCGTGACACGATCACTTTGTAGGGCGGCACCTATTCACGGCACAGTGCACGCTCCAATATGGGCCGAATTATCGCTTGAACTCGACTCAGCGTGATATGTGAGCGAATAATATATACAGTGGGTTTGATAGTGAAAATCCCACGCTTTTGATGTGGTGGAAACGGGTACAGTGTAATTTGATTTTAATGGTTTTGTATTTTGATGGTAAGAATGTGGTGTCAAAGGAATTAATGCAGGCAGAAATGGCCCAATTCTTATATCTTAGAACTCGGATAAACTGTAATTTAATTATTTATTTATTTGCTCTCATGCACATTACACATTTGCGCCCTGCTCGGGTGAAAATAGATAAACATCATCCAGGTATACCAACGTTGTATCATATTCCCGAAGCTGTGAAAATAGATAAAACGGATCTTCACAAATATGAGACCTAGATAGATCGATTTATCGCCCCTGTAAACCCTTATATTGCAACGTTCATCGAAATCGTTAGAGCTGTTTTCGAGAACGTGATTACAAATTTATATAATTATATACAAATATTGCTCATTTAATAGTATTGGATTATTATTGTAGAGTTTTGTACATGAGCCCTGTCAAGGCACTGCAAATACAACGTTGGTTTGCCTTTGAGTTAGTGAATAAAATTAACATTAACATAAAATACAATAAATAATTTTGAGAAAAAATATATGTCAGTAGATGTCGTTAAGATGTCCATTTAACGGGCCGGCGGAGCATGCGTAGTTCATACAAACGTAATACCAAAATAATTTGTAAATCAAACATATTCTTATGGTAGTGTGTATTTATTCCGATTGGATTACAATATATCTAGGTTTATAAATATATATTTTGAATTGACACTGATTTAAAGACGAGTTATGGAAAAAATAAGTTTTCTATAGAAATTTGAAATTACATGTTACAAAACCAAAGTCGCTTTTCCTGTCTGTCAGTGTGACCGCGTTTTTCTTCTAAACTGCGCAACAGATTTTGATGCAGTTTTCACCAACATTTAGATAATTTATTTATGTGTGTTAAATATCGATATTTTGTCAAGTCGTTAAAACCATGCGAAGCAGGATCGGGTCGCTAGTGTTAAACAAACATCCATAGATGCGATAAAATATTTCTATCTAAATATTGTTGGAACGTCTGACTAAATAAACATAAAACAATTATCTAAGCCAATAAACTTGTAATGATAGCAAAAGGTTTTATTTAACTAAATAATCTTTGACCCGAAATGTCTCGAAATGTTTCCGAATGTTCCAAATGGTTCACAACTGTCCCAATTTCTGTTTTAATTACTCTGAATATTATAACAACGTTTCAGTGAAAAGGATTATTATCTCTGTTCATTATTTTGAAGGAAATTAACGATTTTGATTTGAAAATATTTAGTTAAGTATTGCTAAAGGTGAACGCGCTGTAGCAACGTTTGGTGGTAGAAGACGTGACTCCTGAGTATTGGGTCCTGGGTTTCGATCCTCAGGTTGGCCAGTGTTATTGGGGTTTTCTGGAAGAAAATTCTCACTATCAACTGGACTGTCTGGATAACACGATTACTCGCATTTGGATCGCACCTGATTTTCTAGCTGGCTCTAGTTTTTTTTTTCAATATGTAATTGCAATTGGCATTACTTTGTAGTATATTATTATTTTTTCAGTGCCTCCGAGATGTTCGCGCAGGCTCATACTGACGATTTCAATGCCGTCATTCGGAAAAAAGTCGTGTCACTTATGAGGAGGGTGCTGAAGATGTTCGTGCACTTGTGTTGAGGTATATCGTTCGTCTGGTGATTTCTAAAATTCAAAAAATTCAAAATTCAAAAGTCATTTATTCAAACTAGGCTGAGAATCAGCACTTTTCGAACGTCAAAATTACATAAGACAGTCCCCCAAAACGCCCACCCTTCACCACTTCCTAGTGCTTTTGCTGGGAAGAAGAAGTGGCGCAACAAACTCCCCAGCAGCACAGCTGTCTGTTCAGTTAGAAAAAAAAAAATGATTCTATACAATAATTTATAAGATAATTTACATTACCCAAAATAAAATTTAAATTATAAATTAACAAGTTCGCTGCCACCCCCGCACCGGTGCGGGGAGGTGTGTCCATGCGAGAGGCCGACCACGCACCGGTGCGGTCTCGCGCCTTAGTAGATTCATACACTCAGTTTGGCGCCGGCACTGGGCCAAGAACGTTGTGTTTGAAGCGGCACTGCGCTTGAACGATCAAACAAAAAAAAATATTTGGCCTCCCGGTGACCTTCAATTTTTGCAAGTGGCAGTCAACCTGTTAATAGCCATATGACACCTAGCACACGCCAATATACCAACTAAAAACATAGAGAACTATACTCAAGCAGAAATAAAAATAACTAAACGTAAACAATATCTAAAAAAAGAAAATAAAACCTCCGGGCATATAGGGCGTGCCCGCTTACATAGAGCTGTAACTAGAAGTTATAATTGATAAACTAGGACCATCGAGGTAAAATAAATAATTGTCGAGGTCGCTAGCTAACCACATATCGTAATACAACTCATTAAAAAAAAACATTGTAATGAGTAGATTATGTCAACAATAAATGAAATAAAATAAATGTACATAAAAAGTAAAATTATAAACTCATAAAACCTGTCAGTAGGTAAACTAATTCTGGAGAAAGAACAGGGAGGTATCTCCCTATTGGTTATCTTGACGGAGCGGGGTGTCTTAGCACAGGCGTATTTTATTTTTGTGTTTGTGATTAGATTATGATGAGTGAGACTGATTTAAGTACTAACAATAGTTTTCTATGTTTTGTAACTAACCCTTGGATCGAGTTGTCCCAAATAAATATATTTGAATTTGAATTTATAAAGGATCGTTAACTTTCTGTGATTTACACTGAAACTTAAGTATGTTCTGATAAGACCAATTTTATGTAGGTAGGCTAGCTACATACTTTCAGCCATAACAGTAGCTGCCCTTAATGCCCCATTTTATGAACGTGAACACGAACGCTCAACGTAAATTTGAAAGATTTTATAAACAAAAATACATCTAGCTTATTTGGTAAACTTTTTGCGACAAGCAAAATAGGTGTTACAGTAGTACCCAACTTATAAGGCGCGTCGTGAATCTTCGTTCGCACAGAAAAGAAAGTATGGCCCCGAAGATTAACGAAAGAATGCTTAAAAGTTACAATCAACCTTAGATCACTAATATAAGGTTCATAATACACTGCAGCCGTTAGTTCCGTCTCACTCGCAAGTCACGCCCCTCCGCACAATTACACTTCGTGCCAATTTTATCGGGCCATCAGTTTTCACCAAATATAAGTATATTCAATTAAAAATACAGGCTATTAAAAATTTACGATTTATTTAATAAACAAATAGGTATTTATTTAGTAAACAATAGAAAAAACTTAATCTAAAGGCCGCACTCCTGCTATCCCAATATCACTCTGAGCGTCGCTACTATTACCATCACTATCACGATTCGAACTATCCGATGAGGATGATGTATCTTCGTTGGTGTTTATTACAAAGTGGTCCAATCTATCGTCGATGGCCTCTTCCAATGTCATAAATTCATCTTCACATTTGATAGCATGATCTACAACTTTTTGCCACTCGTCTGGCCCGATGGATGCGAATTTTTCAGACAAAAGACGCTGCACTTCGGTCAAATTCATGGCAATATTGAATTTGCTTACGTGACCTTTCACCTGCGACCAAATGTTTTCTATTGGATTGAAGTCCGGATGATATGGAGGGAGCCTTAACACTGTGTGGCCGTGAGCTTCCATTATGGTGTCAAGCGAGTACTTTACATAGAGATGCTTATGGCGTTTAATTATATCGTACAACTCCGGTTTATACGCTTTGATATTTAAAGGTATGTTTTTATCCTTTAACCAATCCTGCATAATCTTTTTTACAGAGTTACTGTTCGGTGCCCTGTCCTCTAATGTGCTATGGTATGACGCATTGTCAATGACAAACACAGAATTCGGTTGGAGGTTGGGAATTAATTTCTCTTGCAACCATTTCTCGTAATTTTCTTTGTTCATCTCACTGTGATAGTCTCCTGTGGTCTGAGCCGATTTGTACATGAGCAAAGCATTTGGTATGAATCCATTAGCACCCCCAGCATGCACTATAATTAACCTCGGTCCCTGCGAAATTGGTTTTTTTATGCCTTTGCCTTGACCGTCAGACCAGGCTTGTTCCTTGGTGTGGGTCGAATGAACATAGGTCTCGTCGCCATACACAATAGGTCTGCCTTCATGCCGATACTTTTTTATTTTTCTTAAAAATCGTATTCTTAATAGCCTTACTTCGTGTTTTTCCGCCAGCAACTTACGGTTCGTTTGCGTTTTCCTAAACTTAAATCCTATCTCTTTTACAATTCGGCGCAGAGTTTCTCTGCCCCCTTCGAAGTCGATATCTCTTTTTAATTTCTCCAATAGCGCTCTCATTGTGACTACCTGTTTTTCTTCGCGGTGAAAGTCATAAATTTTCCTGCGTATTGGCTTGGTATGAAAAATCGTCCAATTCCTTACGATAAGTTTTTTTCACTTTACCCTTTTTCGACGTTCTAAAAGAAGGCCCCGCAGTGTTTTCACCTGTATGTTGATCCTTCTCTTTAAGAATTCTCGTTATTGTTCGTTTTGAAATTTGTGTAGCTTCGGCCGTTCGGTCAATAATTTTCAAAAATCGATCTTTTATAAATGTTGTGTTTTTAGACTCCTGAGCTTCTTTCTTCATAAACTCGTGGACATTGAAAATAATTTCCCGAGCTTGACTTTTAAGCGGTTTCCCCCTTTTAAAAGAACTCATTTTAAATAATAAAAAAGAAAACACTTTTGTTGCCACTACGTGTACTTTCGCCTGCTGCGCGTGCACTCGATCAGAAGTATGGCGGCTGACTAACATGCCACGCGGCACGCGCTAACATGGCGGCAGCTGCCGACCAATAGCGGTACAGGAAAAAGAAGCGCGGCGCGTGGAGCGTGCCGATTGGTCAATAGCATTTCCCGCGCTTTGAAAATTCATCTTCTGCGCAGGTACATCGGTAAGCCATATCAGTTGGGTACTACTGTACCAATATATGTGAATTAAGTCTTAAAACTAAGTGAAAATTATGAAAGCAACGAGTATTTTCAATTTTACAATCGCTTACAGTCGTTTTCCCCGCGCCTCGTGGTTTCAACCTTGAAGATTTCTATGCGATCAATCCAATGCCGCTGTGGTCATGTGCCTATTACACTCAATTTAAGTTTCCCCACAAGCATAAATAGCTATTCATAAAACATATACTTACTTGAAACTAGCATGTTACACGCTACTAAGAACTAGGTCTTAACGAAGCTAAACTTAGAATCTAATTAAACTTTAATATGAGCAATTTATAACCGTTGTGTGTGTTTTCTTCGCATGTCGTTTGATATGGAATTATAGGTTAAGTATGGAATTATGTGGCTCGTGGCTCAGTAATAAAAGCCGCACGGGTCGATCGATCAGCTTAAGCTACGCTTCTCGCGGTTGGACCGTGGATGGGTGACCATCTTTACATACCAAGACCCCTCCGTGCCTCGGAAAGCACGTTAAGAGGGCTATCACAATTTTTCTTGTATTTGAGCGTTTGACTCTAGTTTTGATGTGTGATTATAGTTTAGATATGGCAATAAAATTTAAAAAAAAAATTGCCCGAGACAGTTTGATTATTTTTCTCGGGAGTGTTCTAAATAAATATTTCAATTTGTTTACATACATGAGTAAAAACCTTGTTTCTGCAAAGGATGTTTCATAAAATTCTACTTTTGGGCATCTTTTGATGCTTTGTTACATAGAAGATACAAATAAAATAATAATATATAAAATATCCATGGGACAACTGAATGTTGTACTTTGGAATGCTCAATTCAATTTATTATGTTTCATACATTAATACATCAAAAATAATTCCGTAAAACAGAGAGATACTGACAATTTTTCGTCCGAAATTATATTTTTTATCTATGAATATTTAACCAAAATTCAAACAAAAATGATTGAATAACTAAGGTTAATATCTTACCTTGCTTGAAAAAAAATTTTAGTCAATTTAAAAGTAAAATAATATTTTTAAACAATTGTTTTAGGCAATGATAAAAAATAGTATAAATCTCGGAACGCTAAGGACCGCCTCCTTAGCTTTAGTCCGCGCCAAGCGCTTACTGAGGGAGGACGTATCGCTCGCTGGTGCTACTTTATGCGCCACGTAATCTCACCAATTCGCCAAGAATATAGCGCAACTAACTCTTCTTGATACAAGTTAGTATTATTTTGTTTATTTTATTATGATCTGATTGTAATGTAAATATATAATTGTATTAAATGTGTTTTCCTATGATATTCAAATGCGAATATATTATAGAAAATAAACATATAAGTACGTAAATATAGAAATTTTTATTTTTTATGAATTGATTATTTAATGTAATCTCCAACTTAAATTTAATTCTTTATTTTCAGACATAGTTCATAACAATGGGCAAAAGAAATAAAAATAGAACTATTGGTGCTGTCAAAATAAAATAAAAGTATTTTTATAAGTAGCGGCGGGATCGCTTTCCGAGAGGCTGGCAACGCGCAAGTGATGCTTCTCATATTGCAAGTGTCTATAGGCTGCGGTAACTGCTTACCATCAGCCTACCTAACTACCTACCTGCTCGTTTGCCATTTCAAACTAAATAAATAAAATAAAATTCAAGTATTTCTTTATGACCCTATTGTAACTATAATAGATATATACATAAATATCGTTTTAGGTGATAACATTAATCGATACAAATAATATTTCATGAACTATACTAACAGTACCCAAATTTATATCGAAAGCAAAGTGGCAAAGTCTCATGTTGGTTTGTTCCTGGTATCCGAGGCATAGCTGTTTGCATGTGTGCGTAGCGTACTTCGCTAGACGCATACGTGCGCATCCGCTGCCGTGCGCCGTCTAATTTACCTAAACCTGAGTTCTTTTATTTTGTTATAGCCCTCTTAAGTTGTTGGTCCCGGCTGTCATTCGTGGATCTTTGACAGTTGTTGTGGGTCGTCAGAATCCCGAAAATCTGACAACCAGTCTTACCAAAGGGTTATCGTATTACCCTGTAACTGGGTTGTGGAGGTCAGATAGGCAGTCGCTCCGTGTAAAATACTGGTATTCAGTCAGCAGCATCCGGTTAGACTGGAAGCCGACCCCAACATAGTTGGAAAAAGGCTGGGCAGCAGCTGGTGATGTGGAATTAAGTTGGCTGATACGACGGCAAAGTGAAGCTACGGGGAGACATAGTATACATATAGGTACTTAACCTAAGACCAAACCTAACTTACAATACACTAACACAACACAATGCACACTCACACACACACACACATACACACAACCCAAACTCACTCGCATACATCAAGAAAGTGCGTCCTTCTTCTTGTAGTTTTGCATTTTTTTTACTTTTTTTTCTGCTTATTCTAATTAGATTTTTTGCTTTATAAGTAGAGCGGCGTTCACCTAACACAAGCATCTTCTTGCTTAAAAGGTGATCTCCAACTCATGTTGTGCGTTTTTCATAGTATGTAATTGCAATAAACATTTTTATTTGATTTTTTATTTATTTTACTTAAATTATTCTTAAATGTGTTTTGAACATTTTAGACTTTTGAACTCTTTGTTGTACTGGCCGTTGTTCATGACTTTTATTCAATTAATATTACCGTACATATTTTGCAATGTAGGTTTAATATTATAAACTTAGTTAAACATCTTTTTTATATATATTATTTTCTTGCATTGCAAAAGTATCTGCTTAGATATTCAGTAACAGGTAGGAATTTGTAGGATATAGGATGGTGCGCAATTAAACCTTGCAGATAATATTACGCTCTCGTTTAAATTTTCTTTGATATATTGCAAAACTATGACAATTCAAGTACCTACTCGTTTTTTTAAAATAGTTTTTAATGGAGATGGTCAATAATCATAGCAGCCTAATACCCAGAATGTGCAGAAATAAAATTTATATCATTTTAAAGTACGGATTTTTATATATAGAATTAGAAAGGTACATGTAGCTCTGCCGCAGGAGACAAAAGTTATGACGGTTTAAAAAAGCCGACTTACCTCGTTCATATAATTCCATGCCTGGCATGCTCTGACGGGGCTCAATGGCTTGTAATGGTTGCCGAACGTGTACATGTAGAACAGCCAGGGGGCCGGGAACAGCATCGTGAACATGTCGCACAGAGCCATGGCCATCAGCACCACGTTGGTGGGGGTTCGCATGTGACGCCGGGAGAGGACTACCACGATCAGGGTGTTAGCCACTGTTGTTGTTGCGAGGAGGAAAGGCGCGATGTAGCTGTGGAAAGAAATGGAATTATATTAGAGTTTTGGTATATTTAAATTCATTGTGGAGAAATGGGTTAATATCTCTGAAGTCGAAAATTTAATATATAATATTCCATTGTTACCTATTCATTGAAAAATAAGTAATTTGGTTACATAATAATCAGAATAAAAAGTATTCATTTAGATTAATTTAATGACCCTTTAAACTGAGGAGGTTTTAAACATCACAAAAATGTCAAGATACCCTCATTCTTAACGAACGAAAAATAAAAGCTTCCTTTGAAATAATAACTAAGTTTCTTCATAAAAAGGTTTTGAAGTAAACTCCCTGTTCATCTAATTGAGATGAAAGCGGATCTGTGCTCATCTCATGAAAGCTTTTCTGTAACGTTAGAGATTCAGTAAGTATCCTGAAGTAATGTAATATCTTAGATGCATTCTTAAACTAGTTCTCGAGTTACGTAATGTAAGTATTATTGTGTGATTTAGTCAGGAAATATTTCAAGACCTTGTTATTTAAGGCACTTTCTGATTTGTTTAAGAATATTGCATATCTGTGGAACAATTATTTGCAATAATAGATTTTTTTTTAAACAGGAGCTTCTTGTCTGAGAAAGTGCTACAGATAGTTCAACTCATCTGTGCGCGTGGCGCTATGTGTGGGTAAGGCGATAAGGACACGTGTTGCTCGGACGACGACTGACACGTCACTGCCACACAAATTAAAGCTGTATAATTACAGCGCGCGCACACATTGCGCCGCGCGCACAGATGAGTTGAACTATCTGTACCACCACATCTTTTTCTGTAACTACTCAGCATAGCTATGTATTGGTTAGCAAGGTACTGGTGATGGTTGCCGGTGATAAAAAACGTAATAGTAAGATCGTTTCCTAAACGAGTTGAATGTTGTATCGAAAAAAATGGTGGTAATTTCTAAAATTTACTAAAAATAAATTAAAGCATATGAAAACAATGCATTTTATTCATTTTAGACATCATGTTTCATAGTAACATTTACTGCTTATGAGCCATTACATAAAAGTTTGACGCTCGAGTTTAGGTAAAAGACGGCAGCATTGTGTATGTGTGCTTAGCTATCCACACTTACAAAACACAAGCAGTGTAGCGCGAGTGTTTAGGCGGACTAAACAATCTTGAGTCGCTATATTCGTAATGCACCTTTATGAAAAAAGTGATTTCATTTATTCTACAAAATCGATATCTAAATAGAAATAGTGTTAGTTTTATTTTTCAAAACGTCCGGGTTCGATTCTCGAGCTGAGTAAAAGTTTTTTTTTTAATGTATGAATGCAGTTTTTCTTGTTACTATAAAATCGATGACATGGTTCCTAAGAAGAGATCTTCGTATGTCTTATAGTTTCAGACTTTCCCATACTGACCGATCTAAATGTGCCACCTGTATATTAATATATTTTGCTCTTGCTTTTTTTGCGTAGTTTTTTGGTGCATACTAGAAATATACCTATATATTATAGCTCCGTCTGAGGGCGAAGATTACTATGGATAATATATCGTAATATGTCTTGCTATAATATTATATTATAGCTACGTCTGTGGTGGGCTTCAATCAGCCTATTAAGTTCTCACTGCTAGAACTCAGGCCAGCTATCTAATTGCGTAACACATTTTCGTAAATGATTATGTCTAATCTGTTTCATTTTGACAGTTCTACAACATCTATTTATTTATTTAATTCAAGAAAACAAAACAGTTACACAAATATATTAATAAACAGGTGAGAAAAAAAAATTACACATGTGTAGCTCACGATGTCATCCACATCATAAATACTACATAATTGTTAAGGAACTAATTTGAACACGTGAAACTTGAAACAGTAAAATTAAAAATAAATATAGAGAAAATTAAAGAAAAAAAGTGTGTGTTGGACCACGCACAATCAAGGGTTCCGTAGATGGGATGAATTTATCCAAAGAACAAACTTAAAACTGTAGTTGAAAAACATGTTCTCCCATACGGAATGTATAGGAACATGTTTGTTCAACTGCAAATGTAAGTTGGTTGATGATTACTCGTAAACTTGTAGAGCCTACTTAGCTGTGATAGTTTACCTTTTAATTTTGTTATAATTACTGCTGTGGATTTTTGCACATATCCAGAACCAACCATTGAGCTGTCAAGGAAGGGGGGGGGGGGACAATTGACTCTAACAAAAATTTGCACTTTAAAGCTTATTATGTATTTCGCAAACGGATCCCTGAATCCAAAAATGATTTTCATAAATCCACAATATTTTTGAACGACCATTCCAACGACACCATGGACACCTTTGTCGGCGTGATTAATATGTATACCCATGCCAAACTACACCTTTCTTTCTTTTTTTTCGAACTTATGAAGCAATGGCATAGCAATCTTTTCCAAAAAGATTCTGATTGTGATTGATCGTGCATTACGCAATCAGGGTGCTGGGACCTTATTATTTTATTATGAAGTATTAATGCCATCATGATTCCGTTGCGAAAAAGGGATGGTGCTATAGGTCACGTATATCTCCGTCTCTCAACGTCACCGGAAAAATTATAGTATTAGTGGTTCATAATACGGCTCCGGGTCTGTGTGACAGTGCCTCTCAGATTAGACAGTTTAAGATAAACGAACAAAGGGAAAGGACTTGGCAAATTGCAGCGTAACTTTCAGTGCAAACCGTTTTGTGGCAGCGAGGGCCGCGCTGCGCTGCTCTCTCTGATTCTGCAGAGGCTTACAAATTACGGTAACTATTTTGTCCATTGTACTAAATACACCGGAAAAAGAAAGGCTTAAAAAATACTCACCCATACATCGGCTCAGCATAATTGATCGGAAACTCGCAGGTCACATTCAAATAGAAATGCGAATGATTCGATTGGCAGAAGTCGTCGGCGGTAAAATTCGAATATCCGGGATACCCAGTCTGGTTGTCGTAGTAATTATAATTTATCTTTGAGATGTCTAAATCTGTGCTGTCCTCATCCACGATTTGTTTCGTCGAGTTGAAGTCCCCGAAGTAGTCCACCCAGTCTTTGTCCGCCATCTTGTTTATTTTTTGGCTATCTCGTAGAATTTGACATGATGGTTGTTACGTCATTTTGAGCGTATCTGTGGGCAAACGAAAATGCAATGTTAGTATTTTTTTTAAGGAAAATGAGAATTGATTATTCGGAAAAATTATTGATGAATATTTTTAATCTAGATCCCGCGTTAAATGTACAATATTTGTAGAATAACTTTGAAAATGAAAGACTTTTAAGAGTCTTATGAAATCGTTTTTCCAGAAAATTCTGCCGTCAAGCAGGATTAAAGATAAAGATATTTATTCGTCGGATATGGTACGTACAAGTTGGTTAGGTATAATTATGTTCAGGACACATCCGCCGCTAAAAGCGGCATATGAATATTTACATGAACATAAAACCTAACTTATACAGGGTGTCCAGTAAATAGCACGACATACTGCAGGGGGTGATAGCTTGGGTCACTACCTATCAATACAACACAATATATGTTCAGCAAAATCTTACTTTTTTTTCACCACTGTAGGTTAAACTTAAGTGATAAGAAAATAGTTCTGTGAAAATTTAAACAAAAAATAGTATTTCTTGAAAACATTCTTGTTTTTGATAGAAAAAAGACTTATCAATGAGTAAAGTAACTATTCACGAATAATTTGATGTAAAAAAAAGTACTAGAAAAGGATTTTTTCATTACGAGAGGCTTAAAAATCTGTTTCAAGGTAGAGATTTTTCGGTATTTCGGAAAATTTTGTAAAACTGTATATCCGTAAGATTTTGCTGAACATATATTGTGTTGTATTGATAGGTAGTGACCCTAGCTATCACCCCCTGCAGTATGTCGTGCTATTTACTGGACACCCTGTATAATCTACTACTTATACTCTAATAACAATACAAAACGATTAGACTACAGATATAATATATATTTGGTTTTGGTTTGGTTTAAGAAATTTATTTCGCTCAAAAAGAATACAGTTATTCACTTCTATGAGGAAAAACATAATAATTTAGATAAGCGACGGTTTCGCTTGGTATAAACTAAAATTAAGTTAGGAAAACGGTAGAAACTTAAAATATTAACATTATTCAGGTGGTGCTTTAATAGTCTTTTAAAAGTTGGAAGTGATTTTGATTCCTTAGTAGTAGATATTGGTTGTTGTTGTGTTTTATCGTGGCATGAGGCCCTTTGTACATTGCACGGCTTCTGTATGATATGGCATATTAAACGCGTCGTATAAAACCATGTCTGTCAACAAGTTTCCATAGTGATCCATACAACACTGTTGATCGTGCCTAAACACGAGCGCAAAACCGTGCCGTAGAAAAAACGTGTGAGTACAAAGGGCGTGACACATTATAAAACACATTATCAAAGTACCTAAAACATTTTCCTGAATAATTAGGAAATTGTTTTCAGGCAAACTTATGGGGTATTAATTATTAAGTTTACGCCTTCAAATCGGCTTAAATGACAGAACTTCAGAACAACATTTATTATGAAACGTTATTAATAATTAATAATTTGTTGCCCGTAAATCATGTTCTTAATTATTATTTCCGGGCGTAATTAAAATGGTTCAGTAATTTATCATTGATTTACCAGGAAACTGGCTAGTGACGAATTAACTATGTAAAATTTTACTATTACGCTCAATAATAATAACTATCATTTGTCCGCGACCACATCCGTGTGAAAGGAGATGTTTCAAAATGTATGGAGCTCCGGCCACGTCTTTGTACACCATACTTAAAAATGGGGAAACACAATAAAAACAGTTTTCAATAATCCAATTACTTTAAGTTGGCTTTGTTTGGTAGTAAAACACAAGAATGTACACTTAACATTGCAACACACAACAAAAACCCGTCATGGCGGTAAGCTGTCATGTTGATTGATTAATGACGTTTGTCATGTTTATTTGTCTTTTTCAAATCACTAAGTTTCGTTCAGTCTTTTAACTCGAGAAATTAAAACAAAACGAACATCAAAACGCGAACGGCAACGAAAGCGACTGAAGTGACAATAAACAGTTCATGATCTATGATCAATGGCCGATCTATGGCTTACTGTCATTGTTTTTAACCACAGAGTACCTAAATTGGCGAGACGCCATGTTGAAAGTCGATAAAAATAATTGATAAATATTTATTAATAATTTATTAATAAGAAAAGTATGCATTTATAAAATTTATCTGTATTTTTCCCGAATTCCATAGATTTTTCTCGATTTTTCCAGGTACTGTATACATACTGGGCCGGATTTGGAACATCTCCTTTCGGCCCGGCCCGCCGCTTCGGTATGTAAAGTAAAAATTAACCTATGCTGATTCCAAAACCATTTCGAGATTTGAGGTTTGTAAGCCTTATTTTTCTATTTTTAAGTCTTAAAACTTTAAGATCGTAATTATTTTCACAAAAAATCTTAAAATCACTTGACTTTTACTTGACCTCTAAATGACGTCATAAAGTACCCTGTATAGGAAACTTTCATTGCCTCTTGTAATAAAATTTTGTACGTGTCAAGCGTCATGTCAAAGTCAAGTTTACATGAAGCTGTTTACTTTCGTTGAGCGTACCGTGCCTTGATTTTTTGATAAGTTACCTAATTCTTTTCACTATAACCCTTGCTTTCCCTTCGGACTTCGATACTTACTGCTACATTGACCATTTGCTTGTTTTATGGAACTGCTTGCCTACCCTTTGGATTTGTTTTAAATATGGACCTCAGGACACAAACAATTTGTTTTGGCTATTTCTTGTGGTGTTTTTACATGACGGTATGAAACATTTAGCACAAGTAGTCTTTGATCGATTAATAAGCTTTATCTTTACAATATGGTACGGATACTGTAAAAATAAAAATCGCTCTGTTATGACAAATTAATAGTATTTGTCAAATTTGACAGTTTGACTTTACTGAATTTTAGAGTTTAGTTTTAATTTATGTATTAAACGTGGCAAAGATCATAAGCTATTCAGCCTATTTTATGACGTCAATAACAAAAAGTTGAAATTATATATTTCAAATACTCATATCTCTAAAATAAAAATATAAAAAAAATACCTGAAAAATACTTTTCGGTTTAGCGTTCTTTCTGACGTTTTTTTCTTTTTGCTCGACTCCTAGGAGTTATAGCGTGATGTTACATAGCCTATTCCTAACCTTCCTCACGAATTCGGCTATTCAATGCAAGAGGGCAAAGATTTTTTGAGATTACATACAAACTTACAAACAAACAAACAAATTTTACCTCTTCATGATATTAGTAGGATAGATTTAAGGCAAACAGGCGCGACGAAACGGCACGACGCAACACTAGTAATTGTTCTGTTGTGAAGTCTTATTAGAGTCACGTCGCGCTGTCGCGTCGCGCCTTTTTGTGGAAGCCTTAAGTGTTTTACATTGATATTATGTAGTTTTATTTATTGAAGTTTTAAGAAACGATACATCACGCCAGTATTCCCCGAAGGGTTCGGCGGAAGTGAACCTATAGTATACCCACATTTCGCCAGTTATGTTTAAGTCCCATGTAATAGGGGGCGAATCTATTGCTTAAATCTTGAAAGGGTGTAAATTTCTCCAAGTTAATCTGGGTCCTTGGTTTATGGGTAGATTTTAATACCTTTATCGCTAAGACACAGTAAAACCTTGAACCTCCGTAAATCTTATAAGTCGGTACTAACGCATCGCGATGAGGAACAGCAGTGCTATTCTGTAACCATCTCACCGTGAAAACTTAGGTGAAGTGAGCTCGGAGTGAGCTGTCAGTCCCTAGCAGCAGGTGGAACGACAGCTCACTTCACCTAAGTTTTCACCGTGAGATTATTACAGAATAGACCGGCTGGTACTATACTTCAAGGGATATATAAATGTTGTAATACATAATTTCTGAGAGTTGACCCCGTTATTTGATAAAATTACACGTTTTCTCTTTCCATTCTCCCCTCACGATCATCATTCCTTTCAATATCATTTTATGAAGTATAATTTCATATATCGCTTTCCCTCTCACCTCACTTTTATCTAAAATCCATGTACTTACCTAATAGAGAAGAATCAGACAAATTAAAGTCAGGGCTTGAAAACAGGTTAATTTTTCAAACCGGTTTTGGACTTCAAACTAGAAACGATTGCGGTTTAGGTGTCGGTTACCGGTATTTTAATCGATTAATGGGGAGAAAAGATATTTTACAAATTACTATTTTGTTGTGCGAAACTAACCGTTTAGGTTAATTTAAGTTTCAATGGTATAAATGAGTTCTACCTACTACGCAATCTCTTTAACTAAAGCACTAGGAAGTGATGAAGGGCGGGCGTTTTTGGGGGACTGTCTTGTGTAATTTTGACGTTCGAAAAGAGCTGATTGCTCAGCCTAATTTGAATAAATAACTTTTGAATTTGAATTTAACACCTACAATAACAAAGCTCTCGCACTACGCCAAAGAATACGCAAATAAATGTAATAATCGATGGCGGTGGGCGTGCGTCTGAATAAAACTGCTTTATTCAGGATAGCGCGAGTTTTAAAATTCTATTCTCTGTAATAACCGGTAAACAAAATTATTTAGCTTAAGTCGAAACCGTTTTTCTTATTAATCGTTTAATCGATACGGTATTATAACAGTTTTATGAAAAAATAACCGGTATTTCAAAACCGGTTTCTAATCCTGTGATGGAGTAACAAATTACTAGACCAACAGATTAGAGTGAATCGAGGCTTGTACATAATAAATACTAGCCTCGGTTGTGAGCAGCGTTGACACAAGCTAATAGTGCCTACTACCTGTTGTTATTTAATGTTCATGCTTGTTAAGCAATTTCATGTTTCATGTAATTTTGATTGAGTTTTGTTAGCATAATAATGTTTCCACTCCTGGGACTCAGGCCTACTCTCTGTGATAGTTAGCATCATCAGCCTATAATATTCCCACTCCTAGGACTCAGGCCTACTCTCTGTGACAGTTAGCATCATCAGCCTATAATATTCCCACTCCTAGGACTCAGGCCTACTCTCTGTGATAGTTAGCATCATCAGCCTATAATATTCCCACTCCTAGGACTCAGGCCTACTCTCTGTGATAGTTAGCATCATCAGCCTATAATATTCCCACTCCTAGGACTCAGGCCTACTCTCTGTGATAGTTAGCATCATCAGCCTATAATATTCCCACTCCTAGGACTCAGGCCTACTCTCTGTGATAGTTAGCATCATCAGCCTATAATATTCCCACTCCTAGGACTCGGGCCTACTCTCTGTGATAGTTAGCATCATCAGCCTATAATATTCCCACTCCTAGGACTCGGGTCTACTCTCTGTGATAGTTAGCATCATCAGCCTATAATATTCCCACTCCTAGGACTCAGGCCTACTCTCTGTGATAGTTAGCATCATCAGCCTATAATATTCCTACTCCTAGGACTCAGGCCTACTCTCTGTGATAGTTAGCATCATCAGCCTGTAATATTCTCACTCCTAGGACACAGGCCTACTCTTTGTGACAGTTTTTTTTTTAATCATTTATCCAAAAGAACACAGGATTACATATTAAATAGCAACCAAAAACCACTAAGGTTTAAACTTGTGCTATCATGAGTCTATCTCAACATCTAACTATACAATGAAGCATTATTTTTATGTACGCGTTATATTGCCGATACAGATAATATTATATTTAGTTCCTTAAATAGTTACAATCATCCCTATATAATACTTAAAAAATATTGCTTATGTTTACATTTGATATTTTTTTGCGTGATAAATTTGTTTATTTCTGAGGGTAGATACACTATTAATAAGTCTCGGTATAATATAACCGGTAGTTCTCTTGCCATACGTATTGTTGGCGCACTGTGTACGAAGCCTATTCTCAGAAACTGCCCGAGTGCATACAGAATGTTCGATTTTGTTTCTTAAAGTTTCATTCATCGCTAGGTGGCGCTGTACGTGTGTTTACATCTTGTATTTTGCTCCCAGTATAATTAAGTTTAAAAATAGTTTAAGTGCATATTCTAACTGAAAATCGTTTTTATAGTTTAAAGAGGTGAATAATCTGACTGTGCGTTGTGCTTGAGTGAAGGAAAATCATCGTAATTAGTGAATAATATCGTAACTCAGTGACTTAATCAGAGCGGTTCTCATAAGCCTCATAGTGCTACCAAACTAGTGTAAAAACAGTTTTCTGGAAGTTACTTTCTGTGATCTGTGTGCATCATAAGATACACAAGTCAATTAACAACATTGTGTGAAAATAGCCTCACTCAAATTCTGCTAATCATCCCAGCTGCAACATATTTGGAACAGCGTCATCTACACTTTCTACGTGTAACTTTTTCGGCACACTACCGATTAAACAACTGTTTGGTTTGGTTTTGGTTTTGAATCGATCCCACGTCACACAACTTGCACTCATACCAACACTTATAAACAGGTGGCGCTACTGGTATCGTAAACATTAACCTTCTCTTCGTAAAAGTTTGAAAATCAAATAACACTTTACGAACATGAATAATATCTGTAGTCATTGCAACGGAGTCGTGGGGCCACGGGCATTGGCGCTAAAATGCCATTCTTGTGATGATATATACCACTGTGAGTGCCTTAACGTCACTCAACAACAATTCTCTTGCTACACTTGCGAACAAAAAGCTGAGTGGAATTGTCAACCCTGCAGTAACATCACGCAGCGGAGCCGCCCCGAATCGACCTCACTTAATTGTTCTATTTACATCCCCGCGAGTTGCGAAGACGCGATAAACATGTCCTGCGACAACTTGGAACAACAGTCCTTGTCACCGAACTCGTCATTGAGCACTACTTCAACGATTGTCACTGGCGCTGCACCCAACTCGACCGACATCGACAGCCTTGGCATAATATCACAGGAACTTAATAAAACACTCAAAGGTTGGCGGACTGACATGGACCACGCCATGGCCAAGTTCACAGATGATATCAAAACCACTTTGCGCGGCTGGCGTGAAGAAATGGAGATCAGCATGACGAAATTCAATGCCAGTATCCAGAGTAGCATAACTGATATGAAGCAGGAAATGAACTCCCTCCGCAGCGCACACAACAAATTAAATGAACACGTTAGCACAGTGGCACATGATGTTTCCGAATTAAAATCGTCCGTACAGTTTCAGGCAGCTGAGCATAAAGATCTTCAAGAACGTGTTGAGATCATTGCCCTTCACAGCTCTGACCAATCTCAAACTTTAATTAAAAACCTTGAGCTTAAAATTGATTCCTTAGAGCAGCAAGCTAGAAACTGCAATATTGAAATTTGCAATGTTCCTGAAAGGCGCGGCGAAGACTTAATCCGCATGATGGAACAATTAGGCACTGCTGTCAAGTTTCCAATACTTCAGAAAGATATTATCTCAATCCATCGAGTACAACATGCCCAGCAAACCAGCATTAGACCGAAGAACATAATTGTTAAATTCTGTACACGAATTACACGTGATAACGTCCTGAGCGCATACCGTCTGGCCAAGGAGCTCAAATCCGATCAAATGGGTATTACAGGTTCACCAACTAGAATTTACCTAAATGAACATCTTACCCTGAAAACAAAACAGTTGTTTCGGGCTTGTAAGGAAGCCGCTAAACAGCATGATTTCAAGTATGTTTGGGTTAAAAACTCAACAATACTCGTACGCGAACGTAATGGCATGGCTTCGTTTGCAGTTCGCACACTGGATGATATCCGAAAAATTAAAAGCGGTGACAAATTCCCGCCGGTCAGTACTCAAAACCCCGCTTAGTTACTATTACGTTACTTCATACAATTTGATTCTAATTAGTACACCAGATCTCACACATTGTTTTTACAGTATTACTTTTGTTTTAATGTTTATACTTATTAACTTTTGTTGTTTGTACTCGCTTAGCGTTATATTTCTTAATTCTAACTTTGTTACACTGCAAGCATATTATAGTTTTAGGAGGCTATTACTATTTATAATAATTTTATTTTTATTTTATTTTTTAAGTCCCGTCTGTTTACTTTTGAAACATTTTATCACAATACAACTGTTATTTATTGTACTCAAAACTGAAACAAAAACATTTTCAAAATCGTGCTATTATTGTAAGACTGTGTTGCTTTGTTTAACTTACATGAGCTTGTTTTGCTGTTTCTTAGGACTAAATTCATTTCTTTGTATCTCAAAGTCACTTTTATCATTAGTTTTGCTTAGCATCTATTCTCTTGGCATCCTTCTTCTATTAGCGCACAATGTTTGTACATGTGTATATTTTACCATTTCCAGAGACTGATAAACACTTAACCATATACTATCAAAACTGTAGGGGTATCCGTACAAAACTGCATGCTCTATTTATGAACATTCTCACCAGCACATATGACATAATCATACTGACAGAAACATGGCTAGTGCCGGAAATCAGTAACAATGAATATATTGACCAGCGTTACGTTGTGTACAGGTGTGATCGCGATCGGGCTAGCACTAATAAACTGGAAGGTGGCGGTGTTCTAGTGGCTATCTTAAAAATCCACCGCCCAATTGAAATAAACTTAAACACTTCCACTAACGTCACCCCACTGCATAACTATATAGAACAAATTGCTGTAGAAATACCTAGTGGTCAAAAACTAAAGCATCATGTCGTGGCTGCTGCATACATACCTCCTAAAACTCCCCCATTTGTGTATGAAAAGCATTTCGAATCACTTTATAAGGCTTTGTGTAAACCTAGTGTCGATTTTTTCTGTGTAGCTGGAGACTATAATCTCCCAGAAGCAACGTGGCACACGTCTACTACCCTGAATACTTCAGTAAGTTCCCCTCTGTGCTCTGGCTCAACTATGTCTTGTGACCATCTTAATAACTTTATATCCCTTCTAAGTGCCTCTCAGTATAACAGCACAATTAACTCTAAAGGCAAAATATTAGACCTTTTAATATCCAACTTACCCTGCTGTGTGCAACAAGAGTCATCACCCCTGCTACCTGCTGACATTTATCACCCTCCACTGGTTTGCGATGTAAATATTAAAATTCAAAATCCCTCCCTAGACAGGAAATCGCTACAAAAATACAATTTCTACAAAGCTGACTATGATAAAATAAATGACACGATACAGAGAACCGATTGGCTAGAACTTCTTACACACGAAAAACCTGAAGACGCTTTATCATTGTTCTATGACAAACTAGACCAGATTATCAAGCCACATACTCCTTTAGCTTGTTCTAAATCTTCCAACTATCCAGTCTGGTTCTCGCGTCCCTTGATCAACACATCTAAAAAGAAACAGAGGGCCTGGATCAAGTGGAAGAAGTATGGAAACCTATCGGATTACGAAGCTTTCTCTACACTCAGATCCAGTTGTAGGGAAATGTGTGGAAAATGCTTTTCTAAATACATAAACTCAGTAGAAGATAGCCTACACACAAATGTAAAACACTTCTGGACATATGTTTCAAACCGAAAAGACAAACCGTGCATCCCAGCAAAAGTCCACTACAAAGACACTCAATCCAGTGACCCAGAAGTAATCTGCGATATGTTTTCGAATTTCTTCCACTCCGTTTACGAACCTGCGCCGCCACTCTTGTCACAATGGCAACCACCCACGGAAACTTCCTCAACTTGTGACATTATCTCTAGGTTACACTTTGATGAAAACAAAGTCATAAAAGAACTCAGGTCTCTGGACCCTGCCAAAGGTCCAGGACCTGACAGCATACCTGCTTACTTTTTACGCTACACTGCTGCTCACATCTGCAAACCGTTAGTCATAATTTACAATAAGTGCATTGCTGAGGGAGTGTTTCCAAAAGAGTGGAAGCGTGCAAACATCACACCCGTACACAAGGGTGGGTCGAAGGGTAATGTGGAGAACTACCGTCCAATCTCGATCCTCTCTACGTTGTCAAAGGTCTTTGAGAAACTCGTCCATAATGAAATATATCCATCCTTACACAATGTCATTATACAACAGCAGCACGGTTTCGTTAAACAGCGATCTACTACTACAAACCTCCTGTCTTTCTCCAGCTTCTTGTTTGATAGTTTTGACAACGGCCTGCAAGTAGACGCTGTATATACAGATTTTTGCAAGGCCTTTGACAAGGTGGATCATGAGCTGCTACTTAGTAAAATTGCCTTTAACGGAATTCGTGGCAATTTATTGCGATGGTTTGCCTCGTATATTTCGAACCGCTGTCAAAGGGTGGTGATTAACGGATACAGATCAAATATTATCGAAGTCACATCTGGTGTCCCACAAGGCTCTATCCTTGGGCCGCTTTTATTTAACATATTTGTTAATGATATAGGTTACTGTTTCCGCAACACTGAGTTTTTGTTGTACGCCGATGATCTGAAGGTTTACAAGGCGATCAAAACTGTAGACGATTGCATTTTATTCCAAAAAGACCTTGACAGACTTACAGACTACTGCCACAGTAACAAATTAAAACTAAGTTTACCGAAATGCAACTACCTTACTTTTACTAAAAACAAGCATATTATTAAGTTCGCCTACACCCTTTGTCATGTGCCTCTATCTCAATTGCATTCAATTCGCGACCTCGGCGTTATACTTGACTCCAAACTATGCCTAGACTCGCACATTAATAAAATTGTCAGCAAGGCCTTCCAACTATTTGGTTTTATCATGCGGGCCACCCTTGATTTCAAGAGAACCTCGTCATATTTATGCTTATATAAAGCCCTCGTTCGTTCTCAACTAGAGTATGCAGTGTCAGTGTGGAATCCTTTCTACAAAAAATATTCAGAAATGGTTGAGAATGTACAGTACAAATTTTTGCGTGCTATGCACTATAGATGTCATAAATCCTACTTATCATATTCTCAATTGCTCAGCAAGTACAAGCTCCTCCCCCTTAGCTCTAGAAGGAATTATCTCGAAGCCACAGTACTATACAAAATTGTCAGAAACAAGTTTAACTGTACAAATCTGAACAGTATGATTTGCTATGCTGTACCTAGAACTATTCACAGGCGGCAGGTACGCGCAGGTACTCTTTTTGCTTTGAACACTTGCCGAACTAATTCAGGTCTGCGCTCACCTGTCCGCCGTATGGTTGACACATATAACAGTAAGTTTATAAACATTGACATCTTCAATTGTACAATTAGTAAATTTAAAAGCCTCATTCACCGTACCCTATTACCTATTAAATGTAACGAATCCTCCTAACTAAAATAATATTATATAATTTTTTATTATCTTTACACTTTAATTTTAAGCATATTTTTTTTTTTTTCTAATAGTCTTTATTATATCTAGTTTTAGTTATGTAATTGCTACACGTACTGCTATTTATGTACCTAGCGATTAGCCCTTTTTTTTAACTTTTATGTCTACTTGTGGCCAGCGTTGTGGGTTACATTATAACCAAATTGCTATTGTTAAACTAGTTTTAAGTTCTTATAATGTAACTGTTTGCTGTTCCTTTCAATAAAAATAAAAATAAAAATAAAATAAAAAAATTGAAAAATTGTTCTTTTAATAACAAAAAAAAAATTGTATATGAACTGGTAAGACATTACAGTGTTTAAAGAGGCCATTTATATTGTCGTAAAATTGATTTCTAATTTTAGGTGATACTATTGTTTTTAAAATTCGATGTTGAAGATTAAAAATACTATCAAGGTAGGTTTTATAGGTACGACCGTAACTACTAAGGCCATACAGTACTGGATGTCAGATTCAGCCATTGCGTGATAAAGCATTATCTTCACTTTGAAGGGCAGGCAGTTTTTTTAATATGGTCATAATAGCGAGAAATTTATCGCAAACGCGCTCTACGTGATAACTCCAGTTAAACTTACCGTCTATAATTACTCCAAGTAGTTAGCATCATCAGTCTATAATATTCCCAGTCCTAGGACTCAGGCCTACTCTCTGTGATAGTTAGCATCATCAGCCTGTAATATTCTCATTCCTAGGTATCGAGCCTACTCTCTGTGATAGTTAGCACCATCAGCCTATAATATTCCCACTCCTAGGACTCAGGCCTACTCTCTGTGATAGTTAGCATCATCAGCCTATAATATTCCCACTCCTAGGACTCAGGCCACTCTCTGTGATAGTTAGCATCATCAGCCTTTAATATTCTCACTCCTAGGACTCGGGCCTACTCTCTGTGATAGTTAGCATCATCAGCCTATAATATTCCCACTCCTAGGACTCAGGCCTACTCTCTGTGATAGCTAGCATCATCAGCCTATAATATTCCCACTCCTAGGACTCAGGCCTACTCTCTGTGATAGCTAGCATGATCAGCCTATAATATTGCCACTACTGGGACTCGGGCCTACTCTCTGTGATAGTTAGCATCATCAGCCTATAATATTCTCACTCTTAGGACTCAGGCCTACTCTCTGTGATAGTTAGCATCATCAGCCTATAATATTCCCACTCCTAGGACTGAGGCCTACTCTCTGTGATAGTTAGCATCATCAGCCTATAATATTCTCACTCTTAGGACTCAGGCCTACTCTCTGTGATAGTTAGCATCATCAGCCTATAATATTGCCACTCCTAGGACTGAGGCCTACTCTCTGTGATAGTTAGCATCATCAGCCTATAATATTCCCATTCCTAGGACTCAGGCCTACTCTCTGTGATAGCTAGCATGATCAGCCTATAATATTGCCACTACTGGGACTCGGGCCTACTCTCTGTGATAGCTAGCATCATCAGCCTATAATATTCCCACTCCTAGGACTCAGGCCTACTCTCTGTGATAGCTAGCATGATCAGCCTATAATATTGCCACTACTGGGACTCGGGCCTACTCTCTGTGATAGTTAGCATCATCAGCCTATAATATTCTCACTCTTAGGACTCAGGCCTACTCTCTGTGATAGTTAGCATCATCAGCCTATAATATTCCCACTCCTAGGACTCAGGCCTACTCTCTGTGATAGCTAGCATCATCAGCCTATAATATTCCCACTCCTAGGACTCAGGCCTACTCTCTGTGATAGCTAGCATGATCAGCCTATAATATTGCCACTACTGGGACTCGGGCCTACTCTCTGTGATAGTTAGCATCATCAGCCTATAATATTCTCACTCTTAGGACTCAGGCCTACTCTCTGTGATAGTTAGCATCATCAGCCTATAATATTCCCACTCCTAGGACTGAGGCCTACTCTCTGTGATAGTTAGCATCATCAGCCTATAATATTCTCACTCTTAGGACTCAGGCCTACTCTCTGTGATAGTTAGCATCATCAGCCTATAATATTGCCACTCCTAGGACTGAGGCCTACTCTCTGTGATAGTTAGCATCATCAGCCTATAATATTCCCATTCCTAGGACTCAGGCCTACTCTCTGTGATAGCTAGCATGATCAGCCTATAATATTGCCACTACTGGGACTCGGGCCTACTCTCTGTGATAGCTAGCATCATCAGCCTATAATATTCCCACTCCTAGGACTCAGGCCTACTCTCTGTGATAGCTAGCATGATCAGCCTATAATATTGCCACTACTGGGACTCGGGCCTACTCTCTGTGATAGTTAGCATCATCAGCCTATAATATTCTCACTCTTAGGACTCAGGCCTACTCTCTGTGATAGTTAGCATCATCAGCCTATAATATTCTCACTCTTAGGACTCAGGCCTACTCTCTGTGATAGTTAGCATCATCAGCCTATAATATTGCCACTCCTAGGACTGAGGCCTACTCTCTGTGATAGTTAGCATCATCAGCCTATAATATTCCCACTCCTAGGACTCAGGCCTACTCTCTGTGATAGCTAGCATGATCAGCCTATAATATTGCCACTACTGGGACTCGGGCCTACTCTCTGTGATAGTTAGCATCATCAGCCTATAATATTCTCACTCTTAGGACTCAGGCCTACTCTCTGTGATAGTTAGCATCATCAGCCTATAATATTCCCACTCCTAGGACTGAGGCCTACTCTCTGTGATAGTTAGCATCATCAGCCTATAATATTCCCACTCCTAGGACTCAGGCCTACTCTCTGTGATAGTTAGCATGATCAGCCTATAATGTTGCCACTGCTGGGACTCAAGCCTGCTCTCTGTGACAGAGAGTGGTATGTAGTTCATCACGCGGTATCAGGGCGGGTCGTGGAGGTCACATGTCATGTCTTCGATGTTTGTGTCCCGAACATGCTGTCAGACTCAAACTGAAATGTTTTATTTTAATCAAACCATTACAGGCACTTTTGAACTGACAAAGATTCGGCCGGATGAAGCTAGTTGCCCATTCCAAAGCGTAATTGGTACCCATGGACCAGAACTGGCAAGAAACTCCATGGACACTCTTTTCAATCAAAATATTGGTAACATCATGACCATCATGTTAGGTTAGTGGGCCGAACGTCGATGGTAACACTGATGTCTCGCTGATGGTGGCGCGTGTGTTGTATCATTTAGCTCCCTTCAAAATGGTTGTGCTGAATGGTGTTGATCCATGCGTCATGTTCGTGAACAGGCGCTGTCAGTTGGGACTGGTAATCTCTTAGCTGCCATGGCTTATTTTATTTTAAGTTTTTGAATTTTAATTTTTTTTTAATTTAATTTAATTTAATTTATTTATTTCTTAAAAATCTTGTACATTAACAGATTGGACGGTGACCCCCAAACTAGACATATGCCTGTATCTTGGGGGTCGGGATTGCGACATTTTTAGAGTTAAGGGTAGTACTTACATGATTATTGCATTACAGTTGAATATAAACTAAATTAGAACTAAACTAAAATCAGTAAAATAAAAATTATAAATCAAAATAAAACACTTAGGTATACATTGCACAATAAAATCATCAGTGTGAGATCAGTAAAATAAAAATTAAGTAATAATATCGAATAATAAGTAATAATCAGCAAATTAGTTAAAAATATATAGTCTAATATCAATTATCGTGAAATCAAACAAAAAGTTAAGTGTAGAGTGTAAGTATGAGTATGTGTGTTAGAGAGTGTAGGTGTGTTTGGGTTTGTGTGTGTGATGTGAACGTAGCTTAGGAGTACACTTAGTCTTTATGATGTTGCTTATAATATTAATACCTATCTATAAATGATATTTTCTGTTTCATCGTAGGAGAGTGTAAAAAGCCATTTCTTTACTACCTTTTGTTGAGATATTTTGAGGTCCTTTATGTTGCAGCACTTTAAGACTATGTTGTAAATGTGTGGAAATAAGTAGTCCGGGGAACGTCTAGCCATAAGAGAGTTTACTTGGGGAATGGGAATCCTGATTGTGCGCTTTGACATTATTTCTAGGTAATCTGTCCTGGATTTTAATTTTCTATGCATGTGAAGTGTTACGTTGAGGATAAAAAGCTGACGGACACGGAGGACCGGGAAGTCACTGTAGAGTTTGTTGGTTGAGTACAAGAAAGGCTTCTTCAGCATTACTTTAATGACGGCTCTTTGTGCTCTTTCGACTTGGATAATTGCAGTTTTACCAGCACCGCCCCAGACAGAGATTCCATATTGGAGAACAGACTGGCAAAGACCAAGATAAACAGTGCGGAGTATGGGGGTGGGTGTACAGTCACGTAGTTTTTTCATTATATGAATAAGTTTTCTTACTCGGCCGGAGAGTGCTTGTATGTGGTTTTTAAAAGATAAATTCTCATCTAAGGTGATTCCTAAATATCTCATGGAGGGGATACGGTCGATTACGGTACACGAACAGTTTGCGGGTTGGGGGTTAAGGCTATTGTAGCAAGTATGAAAAGTGAGACTTAGTTGTTGGGGGGGTCTGGATGCCTTGGATTTGAAGAATGTTATTATCTTTGTTTTTTTAACGTTTAAGGTCAGTAAGTTTTTGTCGAGAGTCTTAGCCACTATCCGTAGTCCTTCCTCCGCACATTTGTAGACTTGTTCCCAAGATTCACCATGAAATAAGATCGCCGTATCATCAGCGTAGGCTATTAATTCAGCATTGGTGAGAGAAAGATTTAAGATGTCGTTTATGTACAGTAAGAAAAGAGTTGGACCGAGTGTACTGCCCTGAGGGATACCGAAACCGATGGAGAGGAGGCTGCTAGAATAATCACCGAGTTTGATAAATTGCCTTCTATTAGACAGGTAGCTTCTGAACCAAGCCAGGGGAGCGCCACGTATGCCTGCGGCTTCCAGTTTCTTTAGAAGGAGTTCTATCGAAATTGTGTCGAAGGCTTTTGCCAAGTCTAAGAAAACCCCAACGGAATGTTCACCTTTATCTACAGTTGACGATGCAGAGTTTGTTAATAACCTGGCTGCGTCTTCGGTTGACCTGTCCCTGAATGGTTCTGTATTTTTCTTTTCTTTTTATTACGGACGCGTTTCAAAATGAATGATTAAACCAATATTTTTTATCAAATTTTTTATTTAAAAGAGTGTCCGTGGAGATTCTTGCCCGTTCTTCTCCACTGGTACCTACTACTACTACCATAGGAATGGGCAACTAGCTTCACATTTCTGACTGACCGAATTCTTGACAGTTCAAAAGTGCCTTTAAATGGTTTAATTGAAATAAATGCTTTGAGTTTTGAGTTTTGACCATTAGCTGGCCCAGCGAAGTAGGGAGTTCCTTGGTTCCTTCATTGAAACTCCGTACTTAGCTTGTACTGGTTTTATGACTTACCAGTTTTACTTTCTGCTCTGTTTGGTTGGTGGTAGGGCTTGTTCTAAGTCCGCCTGGCTAGCTATTACCATCTTATCTAAGTCTGTCGCCATAACAACCATGTTAATAGCATTGTTGTGTTTCGGCAGTTAGAGGTACGATAGCCAGTTCCTCTGTGGTTGAGGATTCCGGGTGAAGCTCGCTTCCACCTTCGGCCTGATCATCACAGGTGAGATACAGACCAAGAGCTTCCACGTTGCGGTAAAAAAAAACAGTGACGTACGTACGGAAGTATGGCCTACTGTACCAAGAGTGTTTTATTTGCTCAATTTTGTAACAAATTATTTTTTTAAATTTTTTTTGGAGATGTTTTGTAACAAATTTTATTTTATCATATTATTAAACAGGGTTTATTTTCATTTTCATCACGAATTACAAAACCGTGTTGAGTTGTAAATAACCCTACAAATTATTGTCTCCCATCAGTCTAAAGTGTAATGCCCCTCAATAATGGTGTCCTACCCTTTTAGGGTAACATTAATTTACTAACCCTATCACGTCCTGTTTCAGGTATAAAAGTACCTTTGAAAGTAATGGATTATATCCAGATTTAATTTTATAGGTTATGTTTATTTTGAAAGGGTTTTCGAGAGTATTTTATTATGAATGCCACAGCACTAAGTATCTCGAAATCACTCCCTCAGATTGCAGGAAAGTGAGAGGAAATATGTTACAAATTTAAAAAAAGAGCTTAATGGATTTCGTTTTTTTGGAAGATGAAGTATTGGAAGTGTGACATATTTTTTTTATTTCTGTAAGTTGTTTATTTTTTTCGTTGCATTTTGTTACAGCCAGGAACGGTTTTTCGCAGACCACAAACAGATCTAGAACTTTTTTTTTATAAAAATAAAACTTTACCTGAATTTAACATGCAGGCTGGTCAATAGTTTTACCAACTTTGGGGAAAAATTTGGAAGTAATAAGATTGGCATCAAATATTGTGAAGTGTGAGATATGGTGTTGTTTCTTTTTCGTTTCTTTTTATCATAGCTAGGAACGTTTTGTTGCAGACCACAAATAGATCACGTTCTTTTTTTTTAAATAAAAATAAAAGCATTGACTGAATTTATCATGCTGGGTGATCCCAATCATCTTAACAACTTTGGTCAATACTTGGAAGTTAGATTGGCTTCAAACATTGGGAAGTTATAACTTTATAAGATTAGTTTCATGTATTGAGAAATATAAGATAGTTTTTCTCCTTCAGTTTTTTTTGTTCATTTCTGTTTATTACTCAGCTCAAACTCAAAGCATTTATTTCAATTAAACCATTTACAGGCACTTTTGAATTATCAAGGGGTCAGTCAGTGAGGCAGAAACTGATGACCTTCAGTGAAGTATTTACGCTGTAGTAAGGGTTTATTTTGTTTTTAATTTTGTTTTTTTTTCTATCGAGGAAACTACAAGTTGTAGTAGTATCGTGTTTCTGAAGTGTACGATTTATAGAGTGAATTCTTAAATATCTTGCATAACTAAAGTTTAAGTAATATCGATGCAGCAAGCAGCGTCCGTCTCATTTATTTGTCAATTTGAATTTGTTTTGCAATTTTATTTAATACCTAGGATAACCATTGACATATTCATTATTATTATTATCAACAAATTTATTTTATTTAAGTATACATTCACACATTGCAGTAAAAAACTGATTTACATCCGTCACCTCACACTTCAGGTCCAGTTGAAAACCAGCGTCAGGCACTAGTTGTCTGGCATTTTTGCTGAACTGGGCCTATTTGGTGCAGCCGCGAGGCACACATTCCTGCTAGTATCTTACAACGCACTTTTCCACTTTTTATTTTGTATTATTTTCTTCTTTTTTCTTTCTTTCAAGGGATCAAACGGACGGAATTAATATTTCGCAATAAGCTCGCTGCGCTCTTGAGCCTTTTATTGGCATGAAAATAATATTAGCTTTAAATATGTTTCGACGCAACCCAGTACCCTCATTACGTAATAACACGATCAATCAGAATTTGAATCGTTTTGAAATGAAACGAAATTATTTATTCTGTAAATAGGATATTGCAATGAATACCACTGTCATATTAAAAAAAATAAAAAAAAAAATAGCTAGATGAGTTTTTGTTTCCTATCTGTCTACTCTTGAGAAGAAAGACCGAGAAAAAAATCTGAGGTCTCTTTTAAAGTCCAGACATAATCTTGGTCAGGCCATATGAGGACCATGATCATGTTGAGCTCCACAATTACTGACAAATGCTTCCACTAACAGGTCCACTCAAATCTGTGTGGTTCTTTTCTCAAAAGACCATTTCAGACTAATCTACATGGTCCTCATAAGGCCTGACCAAGATTATGTCTGGACTTTAAAAGGGACTGTGACCTCTGAGTTTGTTTCGGCCTTTCTTCTCAGAGTTGTCAGATAGGAAACGCCGAACTCATCTAGCAAATTAAAAAAAAAAAATAAGATGACCTGTAAAAGTGATATCCTATTTCCAGAATAAACAATTTCATTTCATGTAAATTATTATCTGAAATGGTCTTTTGAGGAGAGAACCACACAGATTTGTGTGGACCTGTCCTGTCAGTGCAAGCATTTGTCAGTAATCGTGGAGCTCAACTCAGAACTTAAGGAGCTCAACTCGACGATCAATACCAAAGAAAGGACATTTGGGTAGGCCGCATAAACTACTCAAACTGCCAGACCATCATTCAAACTAACCGAGAAAGAAAAAAATAATGAGAAAAAAAAAATATCCACATAGTCCTCACATTCACAATAATTAAAACAATATATAATATTACTAAGTAATCATGTCATTTTGTATAATATAATTTTCAAACATGTTAATATGTATAAAAAACTAATATATTTTGCTTCATAAGTCCAAAAAAAAATCTGCTCAACAACGTAAATAACGCATTGAATGTTGTTGAACTGTCAAAATAAAACAAATTTGCCGTAATCGTTTACGAAAATGTGTTGCGTAATTAGATAGCTGGCACAAAGTTTAGCTACAGAATTTTAGATTAGAATATTCCAAGAATTCATTAATTATGTGTTCAAGGCCTTAAATATTTAATACAGAGAGAGGTCTTTACTTACCTAATAATTTATGGGTTGAAAGAACAAAGAAAAGGTAATGCAGACTATTTAGAGTAGAATTCTTAGCTGTACCTATACGTTTCACAATAACAGGCGCATGGGTCAAACGAAGGTTAAGCTACGCTTGCCGAAGCATATCAAGAGCCTGTTTTTTTTTTTGTGGATGGTAAATTATCAAATAACTTCTCCTGCTCTTCGTGTCAGACTCTTACTGAATAAAACCCACTCGTGTTCTTTCAGTTGGCTGTACGTTGCTAGTGGCCACGGTATCCCTTTCGGACTTTCCCGCAACCCCGGCAGGATATCAAGACACCTTAGTGCCTCAGAAAGCACGTTGGTCTCGACTGTCATTCGTAGATCTTTGACAGTCTTCACGGGTAGTCAGAAGCCCAAAAAGCTTGACAACCAGTCTTACCAAGACAGTGGTATCGTGTTACCCAGTAACTGGTTTGTGGAGGTCAGATAGGTAGTCGTTCAGTGTACTGATATTCAGCTGCATCCGGTTAGACTGGAAGCCGACTACAACGTAGTGAGTGGGAGTGAGTGAGTATATTGATTGATACATTTCACAAAGATCGGTTGCTATGGTGACACACAGCTGCTCCACAGCTGGACAAGAGTCGCCATAGCCGACGCTTGTCCAGCTGTGGTTGCAGTGGATGTCTTTCCGTTGAAATTACATCCAAAGTCATTTAATTATTCATTCGTCACATCAACAAAGTGAAAGTACATAATATTTTGTTTGTTTCTTTTTAGGTTTCCGTATGTCCGAATGAAAAACGGAACCCATTAAGGTTCACTCGTGTGTCTGTCTGGCTTTCCGTCTGTCACAACCAATTTTCTCCGAATCTAATGGACCGATTAAGTTGAAATTTGGTACACATATCACCATTCCGTGACCCAAACACGCCGTAACATGCCGTACGTGGTCGTAAATAAATTAATATGTACTTAGTCTGGCCATAATGTTACAATTAAAAATAAGAAAGATATTAACATTTGAATTTGGAATCTGTCATTTTTGTACGATTGTTCATTGAGTTTTCAAATTTTGGCGCCAATACATTGTACAATATTTTGCGATATTAAAATGGAGTGGTGTGATAAAGAGTACCGAATCGCTGTGATTGCATTATGGAGTCAAATGCAATTTTTAAAAGTCTCCATACGTTTGGTATTAGTCAAATGTTTGTGTACCGGGCTATTAATAGTAGGTACAATGAGACCTCCTCTGTTTGTGACCGAAAAAGATCTGGCCGTCCACGTAGTGTTCATACGAAAAAGGTGGTCAAAGCAGTAAGGGAAAGAATTCGAAGAAAAGCATAAGATTTTATCTCGGGAGATGAAGATAGCACCCAGAACCATGTCGCGTATTTTAAAAGATGACTTAGGACTTGCAGCCTATAAGAGACGCACTGGTCATTTTTTTACTGATAATTTAAAAAAGAATAGGGTGGTAAAATCGAAACAACTACTGAAGCGGTACGCAAAGGGAGGTCACAGATTTTTTTGTTTACGGATGAGAAAATCTTTACAATTGAGCAACATTTTAACAGGCAAAATGACCGTATTTATGCTCAAAGCGCTAAGGAAGCTTCCCAAATAGTCGACAGAGTGCAACGTGGGCATTATTCGACTTCAGTGATGGTTTGGTGGGGTGTTAGTTATGAAGGAGTGACAGAGCCATATTTTTGTGGAAAAGGTATCAAAACATCGGCACAAGTGTATCAAGATACCATTCTTGAGAAGGAAGTTAAGCCCCTTAACAACAACATATTCAATAACCAATGGTCCTTCCAACAAGACTCGGCGCCGGGTCATAAAGCTCGGTCCACGCAGTCTTGGTTGGAAGTGAACGTTTCGGACATCATCAGAGCTGAAGACTGGCTGTCGTCTAGACCCGATCTTAATCCGCTGGATTATGATTTATGGTCAGTTTTAGATAGTACGGCTTGCTCTAAACGCCATGATAATTTGGAGTCCCTAAAACCATCCATACGATTGGCAGTGAAGTTTCCCATGGAAAGAGTGCGTGCTTCTATTGATAACTGGCCTCAACGTTTAAAGGACTGTATTGCAGCCAATGGAGACCACTTCGAATAAGATTTTTATATTTATGTATTAAACTAACACACTGTAAAAGTAATCAATATTATTTGAAATTTTAAAAAAACCATTTCTTCTTGACTATATTTATGGCAAGACTAGGTATATGGAACCTTGTGGGAATCTGTTGTTCTAAGGTTAAGGAAGACTATCTGCTCGTGATACAGTTTATTACTAGTACGAGCCTCGTACTGACTCGTACGTACAAAAACAACCAAACCATTTTTACAATCTACCATTGTACATTCTCCAACTGCTGACCTGAATAAATTTTATTGTCAAACGATTTTTAGTCTATCCTGGGTTTATGATTAAGTTACTCTGTATGATTGTCTCATATTCATGAATAAAGAAAGATTATTAAAAAAAAATTGGTATCTGTTTTGGGGGGCAATTAGAAATAAAAAATAAAAGCTATACCGTGTGACATATCCAATGAAAGAACTTATTGTGAGGGTCTAAAATTTTCGTAAGGTACTCCAATTAAACACAGGAATAATATGTAAGTGTAAAGGAAATACAAAGGAAGGAGGCATTAAATTTCCAGATATAAAGTAATCGGCTTACATTTTTACGTTTTCGGCATTTTCGTAAGAGGATTTTATTACAAGGATAATTAAGAAGCCTATTCATTTTCTATATAAAACAGTTTGAAAAATATTTCATCATGTGGAAGAATAATATTTCCATAACATCACACCTTGTTTCCCTAAGGGTTGGACAGAGGTGTACCTATTAGTACACCCAAATTTCACCAGTCCGCGGTCGGTCCGTGGGTGGGTGACCATCTTTATATACCGAGACCCCTCCGCGTCTCATTTTCAGTGGAATATGATTCAAAATAAGGAGCTGAATGAACCCTCTTAGTTTGCGGAGGGCTGTCCCTTACACCCTCTATACAATGACATTGTGGAAAATTATATAAAAAATGGCACGATTACTTTGTAAAGTATGATATTATTTTTAGTTATTGTGAATGAGCGGACTATGTGGAAATCTTTTTTTAATTTCATTTATTTTTTCTTTCTCATGGCAGTTTGAGTAGTTAATGCGGCCTACCCAAATGTCCTTTCTTTGGTATTGTTCGTCGAGTTGAGCTCCTTAAGTTCTGAGTTGAGCTCCACGATTACTGACCAATGCTTGCACTGACTGAACAGGTCCACTTAAATCTGTGTGGTTCTTTCCTCAAAAGACCATTTCAAACACTAATCTACTGTAGAATATAGTCCATAACTCAATTAACAGCTCAGAGGCAAAACTTGAACTGATTAAAAGTATGGCATGAAGCTGGCAACACTGTAGGATATAAATTAGTTTTGTTTAGTAGTTGCATTGCTTGCTACTTGCCACGGGTGCGGGCGGATGCGTAGGTTTTATAATATACATTTTTTTTTGTTTTTTGTCACAGTTAGTCTTGATCATGGTCTGGCAGTTTAAGTAATATATGCGGCCTACCCAAATATCCCTTCTTTGGTAATGTTCGTCGAATTTTTAAGCTCCCAAGTTCTGAGTTGGGCTGCATGATTCGACTACACAGGTCCACACAATATGTGTAGTTCTTTCCTCCAAAGATCATTTCAGACACCAATCTACATGGTCTTCACATGATCTTACCAAGATTATGTCTGGTCTTTAAAAGTGACTGCGACCTCTGAGTTTGTTTCGGCCTTTCTTCTGAGAGTAAGAAAAGCCGACCTCATCTAGCTTATTTTTAATATTTTTGTAATATGACGTGTAGAAGAGATTCCGATAACCTATTTACAGAATAAACATTTCATTTTATTTAATTTTATTTCACTTGATTCAGGCACATTTCATAGAATGCTGTCTCATCCAAATTTTGATAATGCGAAGGGTCTGTTCCGGTTCATGGCTTAAATGTAATCCATAACAGTATTTATTTATTTAACAGTATATGTACACACATTTAAACAGACAAGAAAAAAAAAACCGGCAAAATTCATCTCGAACCACGCACAATGAAGGGTTCCGTAGTTTGGATGAATTTATCCCAAGAACAAACTTAACATTGTAGTACGTACAGATTAACGAGTAATAATCGACCAACTTTAATTTGCAGTTTGAAAAACATGTTCTCCCATACATTCCGCATGGGAGAACATGTTTTTCAAACTGCAAATTTAAGTTGGTCGATTATTACTCGTTAATCTGTAAAGCCTACTTAGCTGTGATAGTTTTCCTTTAAACTTCGTTATATATAAATGCTACTGCCTTGACATTTGAATTTCTAACTACAACCGTTTAGTTGGTAAAGGGGGGGGACTCTTAACTCTAACGAAAATTGGAACTAAGGCTTGATAAGTCACGAACGGTTTACTTAATCCATAAACAGTCTTCGAAAACCCCTAATATGTTGAATGACTTATCCAACGATATCCCACACCATGAGAAGGACGAAAAAAAAATTTATCATCCCCACTTTACATGTAGGGGAGGTACCCAAAATAATTGTGTTTTTCAAAAAAATATTTTACCACTGTTTTGGCGTCATTAACTTGTATACTCATGCCAAATACCAATACTTTTTGAGCTAAACCGCGGACAGACAGACAAACAGACATTGTGAAACTATAAGAGTTCCTTGTTGACTACGGAACCCTAAAAAAGGAAGAGAAAAATCCCTACAAAGGTGATGCTTATTTCTAAAGAAATCTCTTCCAGCATAGGTACCTGCGGCATAGCAGTGTGTATTTTATTATTATTTATTTATGGTATGATGGGACTGTTATTATACATATTGCGGTTATAAAAGAGCATAATAAAAAAAAAAAAAAAAAAAACACGAGTGACGTCATTTCTGCTTTGTCAATAGTATAGCAGCGCACCTGCGTTTTCCCTTAATACATATTGCAGATGTCCGGTCCCGCCAGCTAATTACCATCAGCTGGGCTATCTGCTTGTTTGTCATCCAACACGTTAAATTTAGTAAGTCGTTAATTAATATTACAAAAAAATCTATATGAATTCCAAAATTTCCATATTTCTATAGCATGAAAAAAAAATGATTTACTGTTTTATATTTTTACTGTGATTCGAAATTGGCAACATTTCATCTGCTAGAATCATTATAATTTAGCCCAGTACCTACAGTCAATGAAATTACTTGTTAAGGAAATTGACACCCTACGACTCTATGTTAATTTGCCGTGTTATAACCATTTCATACATATTATGTCAAAGAATAATAGTTTCGATTCGAATTAACGTATAATTTAAGCTGGTAGTCATTTTGATAAACAATGAATTTCCCTGTCTGTACATTAGGTAATTGAAGCCCATTTTCGAGGCAGAGAGGCAAAAAGTAACACTCTGGTTTAAAATTAATTAAGTACAATGTTGAACAAATGTTATAATTAGTAGGACCTCGTGTGTTTTTAGCAGACTGTGTATATAATGAGACTTGGCGTGAATTATTTGAATACTAATGAGTACAGGGCAGTGATAGCCTAGTGGTGTGACCGTCAGACTGCCAAGTCATAGGTCTCGACTTCGAACCCAAGGCACCGACGTCTGACTTTTCAGATTCATGTGCGTATTGTATAAGTAGCACTTGCTTCAAAAACGGTGAAGGAAAACATCGTGAGGAAACCGGCATGCCTGAGAGATATTTCTCGACGGCATGTGAAGCCAAGTCAGAGGCCCGTGGGCGGCTTTGGAACTCTGACACCAGGTTAGTCTCTAACCACACGAAAAGAAGAAGCAGTGGTAATGGCCGCGAATTACCGAGTTGTTGGTCGTAGGTTCGAACCCTTTACTTTGTGTAAATTATTTCATCACCACTGCTCTCAAAATGATGAAGGAAAACGTCGTGAGAAAATATCCTAGTATCAAAAATTCGAAGACATGTGACTTCTATCAACCCGCACTGAGTCCGCGTGGTGGATTGCGGCCCAAACCTCTTAAGGAGAGATGGCCTGTGTCCCAACAGTTGTATTATTATAGACTCATTATGCGAGTAGAACTTGTAGCGTGATTAAAAGTTTTAGAGGGTCAGCAGCAGGGCTTGAAAACGTTACCAATTCACATTAAAAGTAACGTTAATTAACGGTATTTCCGTAGCGATACCTGGATATCGGTACGATTTGGTAGTGTTACTTAGTAGCATAACATAATAATAACGTTAAAAATTAACGGTATTTTAAATGTTATTGTAAAAATAGCGGTAACAATTACCGGTATTATTTTGGTTATTTTATGCGACGTTGCCGTTTTCTCAACCCAACCAAGTATATTCACAAGAACAAGCACAACACAGAATAGCAGAAGAGAAACACGCAAATAGTCGTACGGGCACAGTCTTTGCGTCGATGCAGTTCTTTTGCGATTGGACGAGAGCGACGGTAACAAAATTAACTCATAACGATAAAATTTTCGGTAGCTTAGATTTTAACGTTACGTATGTTTAACGATAAAATATGCCAGTTATAACGTTAAATATTATAACGTTATTTATTAGTTAACGATAACTGCATCAAAGGGCTGTAACGATACCATATTTTTAACGTTATTTCAAGCCCTGGTCAGCAGGGCTAAGAATATCTTTGAACATAGAAGACACCGACAGTTGCTAACCTCATTTCCCAGAAAATAAAACACTTACCCTCCCCTACCTTTACATTTTAGAAATAACCAACACTTTTACACGACAAGAGAAAACATACAGCCAAAACCAGCCAAGCCATTACGCCATAAAAACAGGTTAAACTTACCAGGCTCTTAAGTTAAAAATGCACTCAACAAGTACACTAGTCATGTCAATTAAAATATACACTCGAGAGCAATGAATCCGGTTCACTTAAAGAATGTTAAAAATCTCGGAAACTAAAAATTATAGGTTAATGCAATAAATTGTATTTAATAGACAATGTAATACTCCTTAAATGAAAGTAAAAAAAATATGAGTCACCATACATTTTATTAACACAAAATTACATAAAGAAAAAAACTGCTGATCTCTCCTTAAAACAAAAATAGGAAACATGAAATTTTTGAACTTTATTACGATTTTCTTGAATTTTAATACTTCGTATTGCCTCCTCGTGCTTCCATTACTGCGTTTACGCGGTTTGGCATGCTGTACACCAAGTTCCTTATACGATTTTGGGGAATATTCTCCCATTCCTCTGTGAGAGCAATTTTGAGCTCACGAAGCGTGATTGGGGGAGGGTTTCGTTGTTTTACGCATCTGCCTAGCTCGTCCCAAGCATGCTCGATCGGGTTGATATCCGGGCTGCGCGCTGGCCACTCCATACGAGTAATGTTCATCTCTTGAAGGTAGTCATTCACAATCCTACCTGTATGAGGTCGGGCATTGTCATGCATAAATATAGCATCCTCACCTAAATTGACCATAAATGGACCAACGTGATCATTGAGGATTTCTTCCACATATCTTTCGCTAGTTAAAGAGCCGTTTTCTATGATCACCAGCTCTGTGCGACTTTAAGAAGAAATTCCGGCCCACACAAGTACAGACCCACCACCGTAGGCTACTTTTTCTTCGATGCATGCTTGCTTGAATCTTTCCCCTGGTCTTCGATACACTCTGTGTCTTCCATCGTGCTTGTAGAGCATAAATTTTGATTCGTCGGAGAACATAACTTTTGACCAATCTTCGATACTCCAATTTACGTGGCTCTGGGCATATCTTAGTCTTGAAATACGATGCCCACGCTCCAGTTTAGGGCCGTTTGCAGGTCTAAGGGGTTTTAAGTTAGATTCAGCAAGCCGACGTCTTACTGTCCATGCACTTGGGTTACTTCCTCCGAGGCGTCGAAACTGATTTGTGAGTTCAGTTCCTGTAAGAAAGCGATTTCGAAGCATGGTGTTCACCAAGTATCGGTCTTCTCGTGCTGTGGTACACCTGGTTCTGCCCGTTCCTGGTCTGCGTAGGTTAGAACCAGTTTCTTCGTAACGTCGGAGAACTCTTTGTACTGTTGACAGCGACACACCGACAGTCCTGGCTGTATCGCGCTGACTCCGGCCGGTTTCCAGCATTGTAAGTATTCTGGTGCATTCTTCAGGCGTAAGCGACATAATTTCAGCTTGAATAATGAATATAGAGCACTATCAACATGGTTTATGTACCCACATAAATGACAGATTACAAACAAAAGCAAAACCAAATGCTGTAATTTCGTAGTTCCATCTTCGAAAGTGGCCCTTTTTCAAATTTGATTTTTTTATGATATAACTTTACAATAACTAAGAAATTTTAATACCTTCATTTAAGGAGTATTACATTGTCTATTAAATACAATTTATTGCATTAACCTAGCATTTTTAGTTTCCGAGATTTTTAGGATTCTTTAAGTGACCCGGATTCATTGCTCTCGAGTGTATAATAAATTACCGGAATTCATTTAAAAAGAACAAAAATTGAATACATTTATAAATTAATTAAAACAATTTCTATTATCTAAATGCTATTACAATATCAATGATTAATAAATGACAAATTTTAACTTACATGTTTTATAAAAATAATAATTACAATAGGTATATAGAATAATAACAACTAATTAGTCAAAATAAAAATGCCTCTTCCTCTCTCCTACTTTGCTGTGCCCGACAGGGTCCACAATGGTCATATTTTTGTAAAACCTACCACCTAAGTTCACATGTGGAAGCAATAAATGTATTGAGTGTTGAATGACATGTTGTACTGTGCCCTATTAACTCTGATCAGATAGTAGCAACCTTGCTGACTGGCTTTCCTTCATACAAACATAAAAACCGGGCAAGTGCGTGTTCGAGCGCGTATGATGAATGGTTCCGTATTAGGGATGAACTTATCCCAAGAACAAACTTATCTTTGTAGTTGAAAAAATGTTCTCCAATACATCGATATACGTCACGTCATGCGTTTAATTGCAAATGTAAGTTTGTAATCGCATTTTTTATTTATGTGATTAAACTACAAATTAATGATTTTCGAACTTCTTCCTTTACTTGTGCTGTGAGACCTTACTTATGGCCACATTTCTTGATTCTAGGTCAACGAGAAGTTTGGATTTATATGATGAACTTATCCCAAGAACAAACTTATCTTTGTAGTTGCAAAAAAATTCTCCAATACATCGATATACGTCACAGTCAATTCTTTAATTGCAAATGTAAGTTTGTAATCGTTTTTATTTTTAATGTGATTAAACTACAAATGAATGATTTTCGAACTTCTTCCTTTACTTGTGCTGTGAGACCTTACTTATGGCCACATTTCATGATTCTAGGTCAACGAGATGTACCATAGGTTTAGATTTATTTGCGCTCCAAGGGACGCATGGAGGTAGATATCAAGTTGAAATTAATATCAAATACGTAGGTAAAATCAAGCTTCAAACAAAAAAAAAATACGGCCATTTCTGCGACATATTTTGAAATACACACAAGTTGAAATTAATTTCAAATCCTACGTAGGTATTTGATATTAATTTCAACTTGATACCTCCTCGTGTTCCTGAGAAAAATGGTCTTGACAGACAGGCAGACGGACAACGAAGTGATCCTATAAGGGATCCGTTTTTTTATTTGAGGTACCGAACCCTTAAAATACAAATACCTATTTCGTAACGAACACTCTTGAAACAACTGTCCTTGTCCCAAGCGAAAGTCCAAACTACCAACCGTAGCGAAGAAGCCAATAATTCCTCCACTAAACCGTAAGGGCCATCTTGGAAAACATTATAATTCTCAAAATCTAAACAGGATATACTGCCAAAGAAAATATTGAACAATGTTCATTAATTAATTAATTCTGCCTAAGCATTGTTCTGAAATGTTTGTTTATGTTGTTATAATTCTTACAGTCAGCTACTTACATTGCTTTGTTTTCGAAGGGTTATAATTAAAAATTCCAAGGAGTAAGGCGATTAACACACGGCACCGCTCGACCGCGCGGTAGGAGCAGTTTGCGGTAGAAACGAGCACCGCTCGACCGCGGCGGTGCGCGGTGCCGTGTGTTAATCGCCTTAGGGATGCTACCATATTAGGTAAAAAAAACATAGATGGTTAAAAAAAAAAACAGAATTCAATTCGGGACCTCATCATGTAGACGTATAATGTGTTAACGGTCTCCATTGGACTTCGAAATGACAACGATTTCGGTTTAAAGAAAAATACCTTTTAGTGATATGACGATACGGTTTTGGTACTGGGGAACGTCTATCAAAATCGGTATTGAAACCAAATGCCTACTTAATAACGCCCAAATCTCAGTTTGAATTAACTGCGAGACGCAAGAGTCTTGCAGGCCTAGTCTTGTTCTTGCTCAAATCTTGCAGGGGTCAGGCTTAGTCTTGGTCTTGCTATAATAAGTTGGTCTTGGTCTTGCGAAAATGCAAGACCAAGACCAAGCCCGATTTTGGGCAACACTACTGACAACAGCTAAACCGCGGTCACTGTCGGACTGCATAGAAAAGAAGAGAAGCGTGATGGCACAACGTCTGTGATTTATTGCAAAATATGAAGCAATTATCGACTTGTTCAAAAATTACTTGAATATGCGCTAACCCTTTAATTGGCAGAACAATCAAAATAACAAAATTTAATATTTGACACCATGAGTCAATTTCTAGCACTTCATAGGCATGGTAAAAAATAGAAATAAAAATCTGAGTCTTTCAGTTTTCTGAAAACTATATGTGAAGTATACTGGACATTACCAAATACATAGCGATCAACTGGCTGGAATGTATGTGCAATATACTGGACAGTGCCAAGTTTACTAAGATAAAAATAAGGGGAAGAGAAATTCAAAAAAATGTATTTAAAATATTAATTAAGTTTATTTTTTATGAAAATTCAAAAAACAGTTTCTTTTTCCTGCGACAAAACATAGTCTTTGGTTACATTTTATACATATAACGTTTGTTTTACCGTCCTTACAGTAACGGCATCTCCCATAGCTACACGAATCGGGAAAATGACCCACTTGATCATAGCGTATATCTTCAATCGGTCTTGCTACCACAGGTTTCTTAATTTTTCTATCTTCTTTTATATCTGCCGTAATATCAGTCCGTTCTTTGACTGGTTTTCCTTTTTTCACAAGACTTTCAAATATATCTAACCTGAACTCTTTCAATGACTTTTCCTTATATTTATTTTTTCGATATAAAAGCCATGCATTATTGATGCTTATATCAATCAACTGGGCAAAAATAGAAAGATACCATCTTCGCGTTTTTAGGGGAATCTTGTAAAGGGATATTAGCATATCAGCCAAGTCGACCCCACCCATATTTTTATTATAGTTTTTGACTATCTTAGGGCAGTCGACATCAACCCTTGCTTTATTTTCTTTGCTATAACGTTTTATTTTATCCACGGGGTGAGAATCGACACAAGAACTGATAAGGGTAACACATTTATTGTCTAACCACTTTACCACTGCCAGTTTATTTTGGTTACAAACTCCTTGCGCGAAACTGCCTCGTGGTTTCTTTTTAAGTTCTTTGTCAGAAGGGAGTACACTCTCACAGCCTCTTAGCCGGTTTCCTCTTATAGTACCAGTGCAAAATATTCCGTAGTTTTCACGCAACATGTATACGAGCTCAGGTGAAGTAAAAAAGTTATCACAATATACATTTGCAGGTTTCTGGCGAATCGTTTTACACAAAGCAAGAACAACTAGCCCTCCCAAACCTATAGAAATCTCGTCCTGTGTGAAAGTATAATTTCGAAAGGTATCCTCCCCTCCATATAAAATAAAATCATAGATTAAGCCCGAAGCTCCCGCGCGAACGAAGTTTTTGAAACCCCATTTATTTGGTTTATTTTGTATGTATTGTCTTCTGTTTCCCGCCTTGGTCCCTTTATAGGGAATCATCATCTCATCTATACTAAAATTTTGTTCCTCGTACATCTTCAGGCAGTTTTGCCTAATTTTTTCCACTACGGGCCGAACTTTGAAGTATCTATCACCGTCGTCTAAATTATTATCGATAAAATGTATGTAACGTCTAATTGTTTGGTAACGCTTTAGTGGCATGAGATCGGCAATATTTGTAAATCGAAGTCTGCGGTTCCAATAATCAGTACTAGTGTATCAGTGCTAGGCATATGTACAACTCCCATTAAAATTTGTATGGCAAGAAAAGTTAGAAACTCTTCATGAGTAAGTTGTATGGATCTTCCTTTTACTTGAACAGAGTACAGATTTGATTGATCTACTATATCTTTTATTATATTCGGTGAAAAAAACGATAAAAAAACGAAAGAGGTTGTTGTTCGTCTTCACTCGGCATTAGCGGTGTATTTTCATCTTCAACTTCAGCCCGATGAAAAAATAATTCCTTCTTCCACTTGTAACTCAGAACAAACTTTTTAGATGTTTTAACTTTTTTTGAAATTACTTTCTTTTTCTGCGCTTTTTTACGTTTTCTAGTGGAATATGTGTCAATGGTTGGTTGGTCATCTTGCAATGTTTGCACTGAACCAATTGATGGTAAGGAACTTATGGAAGGGATGGCATCGTAATTTGTTTCATTTCGAGACGGAAAAACATTTTGTAATATAGGTGTGAGTGGTAGATTAATTGCATTGTTATCTGTAATTTCATCTTCGGAAGATTCTAAAATATTCAGTGCCTCTAAGGCCGAATCTATTGATATCAAGCTGCTTTCATCCGAAGAATCGTGGTTGTTTGAAGTTTTATTGGTAATTTCAAGTTCTTCGGTAGACGAAGCGTCACTGGAATCGGAGCATGCATGTTCAGGCGGTATCAAAGCAACTAGCCTATTCGTGCGCGAGCGTATCAATCGCTAAAACAAAAGGAAAAAGCTCATTTGATACATGCAACCCATACAAAACCAAAATACTAGTTAGTTGGCATTGTCCAACCCGCTTCCCAAACAAAAACAGTGATAGCATTGTGAGCAATTGGCAGTGTGAAGTATACTGGACAACTAGTTTCAAATGCAAATTACAACGTTATTGAAACAGTACTGGGTTATTATTTGGTACCATATAATAAACCGTCACTTTGAAATAATAAATAATGCATAGCCAACCCATATAAATCTTTCCATATATAAAAAAATATTCAAAAACTTACCTGTGTCGCAATAGCCGACCGTTGCTTCGACGCCATTTCGATTTTTGACATATTTTGATGTTGCCAGGCATATAATTTATTATTTTACCAAATGCTTACCCTATTGCGGAAATACCAGAATAAAAAAAAAATGGGATAATCAGTATACTCGCTTACAAATTTATTTTTTATTAATGTCCAGCCGGCTTCTGTCAATTTAAGGGATAATGAAAAAAACAACCAAGTTCTGCATTAAAATAAGACGTTCTTGCTATTAATTATAATATCAACATACGTTGCTCTTTAATACAGATATTTTGGATTAGAACTCAAGGGAAAAGAGTAGTTAAAAGTTTTTTTTTTATTTGTGCCGATTTTTTTTAAAACGTGTTTTGGTAACAATGAAGATCTGAGAAGTATGCTCGAAATTCACATATATTTTTTCCACTACCACAAACTATATTATTATAGATTTGGCAATTTTTTTGTTTAAGTCAAGCCTACATTTACCGTTTGCCCAAAAAAAAAAAATTAAGGCGCTGATAACAGCGCCTTAATTTTTATTTTTTTTGTTTATGTTTATTTTTGTTGGATTAGTATAGAATGTTATTTTTCGGAGAGCTGTGGTGACCCAGTGGGAATGGCTTACGAGTTGCGACTTACGAGTTGTAGGTCGTGGGTTCGAACCCAGCCTTGTGCTTTACTTTGTGTAAATAATTTCATCACTACTGCTCTCAAAACGGTGAAGGAAAACGCCATGAGGAAATGACCTAGAACAAAACATTCGAAGACATGTGACATCGAGGAACCTGCACTGGGCCCGCGTGGTGGATTACAGCCCACTCCCTCTTGAGTAGAGGAGGGCTGTGTCTCAGAAGTATAGGCCGATTATGCATTATGCAAAAGTTTGAGTTGGATTTTCGGTCTCCAACTCAAACTCAAAGCATTTATTTAAATTAACGGGCCGGCGGAGCATGCGTAGTTCATACAAACGTAATACCAAAATAATTTGTAAATCAAACATATTCTTAAGGTAGTGTGTATTTATTCCGATTAGATTACAGAATATCTATGCTTCCAAATATATATTTTGAATGGACATTGATTTAAATTCGAAATAAGAGAAAAATAAGTTTTCTATAGAAATTTTAAATTCCTCATAACTTGTCTTTATATCAGTGTCCATTCAAAATATATATTTGGAAGCATAGATATTCTGTAATCCAATCGGAATAAATACACACTACCTTAAGAATATGTTTGATTTACAAATTATTTTGGTATTACGTTTGTATGAACAACGCATGCTTAGCAGGCCCCTTAAACCATTCAACAGGCACTTTTGAATTGTCAACACAAAATTAGCAGTAGAATCGATGATAATAATTTTCATACTTTCTTTTACATTGCATAACTCAATCAAGCGTAAAAAAAATAAAAGCGCTTGAAACTAGTTATTTTAATTACTTTCTATACTAATTGCTAAGTGCCCAAGCACTTAAGCTGCACCGGTCTGGAAAGTTTAAGCCAAAGGTTATTTATTAGCTTTTTTCTGAAACAGCTTAAGACTACTTACTTTTAACTTAGACAGCTTACTTAGCTAAGAATGGATGTAATGGCGGAGAAGAAAAATATTTTGTGTCTGTTTAATCTGATTAGTCTATTTTCTGTTAAAAGAAGATGCGATGCGGAGGAATTTTTTGACGCCATATTTTAGTTTGTCAATCTCTTCTTTTCGTGTGATTAGTGACTAACCTGGCGTCAGAGTTTTAAAGCCGCCCATGAGCCTCTGACTTGGCTTCACATGCCGTCGAGAAATATCTCTCAGGCATGCCAAAAGTATCAAATAGACTGGTTTATTTGCAAGTGTCAAAATATGCGGCTATAAGCGCCGTATTTTTTTAAGACGCTGACAACAGCTAAACCACTGTCACTGTCGGACTGCATAGAACAAAAAAAGAAACGCAATGACACAACGCTTGTAATTTATTGCAAAATATGAAGTAATTCGGTGTGTAAAGTATTTTTCAGGTATTTTTTTTATATTTTTTTTTATAGATATGAGTATTTGAAATACATAATTTCAAGTTTTTCTTTTTCCAAGCTGTAGTTATTTTTTTATATTTTTTTAAAGTTTTGTTCGTGCTGACGTCATAAAGTAGGCTGAATAGCTTATGATCTTTGCCACGTTTAATACAAATAATTAAAACTAAACTTGAAAATTCAGTAAAGTCAGACTGTCAAATTTGACAGTTAATATTAATTTGTCATAACAGAGCGATTTTTATTTTTACAGTATCCGTACCTTATTGTAAAGATAAAGCTTATTAATAATGAATCGATCAAAGACTATTTGTGCTAAATGCTTTATACCTTCATGTAAAAATACCACAACAAATAGCCAAAACAAATTGTTTGTGTACTAAGGTCCATATTTAAAACAAATCCAAAGGGTAGGCAAGCAGTTCCTTATAACAAGCAAATGATCAATGTAGCAGTAAGTACCGAAGTCCGAAGGGAAAGCAAGGGTTATTGTGATAAGAATTAGGTAACTTATCACGCTCAACGAAAGTAAACAGCTTCATGCAAACTTGACGTTGACATTGAAGCTTGACACGTACAAAATTTTATTACAAGAGGCACTGAAAATTTTCCTATACAGGGTAGTTTATGACGTCATTTAGAGGTCAAGTAAAAGTCAAGTGATTTTAAGAATTTTTGTGAAAATAAATACTATCTTAAAATTTTAAGACCTAAAAATAGAAAAATAAGGCTTGTAAACCTAAAATCTCGAAATGGTTTTGGAATCAGCATAGGTTAATTTTTACTTTACATATCGATTTACTCAAAAATGAGTTGAGTAGGTAATCGAAAATAAAAAATAACTAAGTTCTGCATTCAAATAAGACATTCTTGTTATTAATTAAAATACCAATGTTCGTTGATATTTAATACAGATATTTTGGATTAGAACTCAAATTAAAAGGTTAGTTTACCGTAAAAATTTTTTCGAGTTTTTTTTTTTGTAAACGTGTTTTGGTAACAACTTAGTTCAGAGAAAATATTTTTCTAGTATTTTTTTAGTAAAAAAAGTTATTCTAGTTTCTCTACTCATTGATATGTCTTTTTTCTTTCAAAAACGAGAATGTGCTAAAGAAATAAAATAAAATAAAAATCAATAAAAAAAAAATTGATTCTCTTATCGCTTAACTTTAAACAGTGGTGAAAAATGCTATTCCAGTTCCAGAGAAACTGATTTTGTCGAAAATGTAATTAAAGTAATTTTGACAAAAACTAGTACGAGTGTAAGTAATAGCTCTCTCTCATTTATTGTATAATATAAGATGGTAACAATTTAATTAATAATTAACAGAAGCTAGTATTTTATATATCTTTACAAGATTGAAATCATAATCAAGACTATTTACAAGTCCCACTAGAAAAGATAAATCAAAATAATACAATAATATTCAAGACCATCAAAACATTTATTTATAAAATTTAATAATAATTATACAAAATTATTACTAAACCTAAACGAGGATCGCACATTTTCACTGTTGCAATAAGTGCCACAAAACAATCTTCCACGCCTAATAATTTCAAGATGAGTTAATCTTCTTTCTTCACTTGTAAGCTATGTACGTCATCAACGTACTTACAACAGTATATCCGATGGATACGCTGCATATATTGCGTACATGATATATAAAAATTGAACCCATTGCCTTCCTATATCTGCCTCTTCTGCTTTCATCATAACTTCAAATGGATTATCCTCACTTTCCTTCTCCTTCACAGCAGTTACTAAATTCTGTACGCGTTCCGGATCAAGCGATTGCGAGAAATAGTTTTTGTCCTCCAAACTTGGCTCTATCAATAGTTTGTCAAAACGAATCAAAAGTTTTTTGTGTCTGTATACGTGATCTTTCAATTTTTTGTCGTAGTTTTTCCAATTCTTCTGAGATATAATGTCGTTCCAGTAAAGAAACTCTTTCTTCCAATAGTCTTTTTTCATTCTGAGCTCACGTATGTAGTCAGATATATATAGAAGGTGCACATCTTCGAGGTCAGCTTCTGGTACTGTCGCTTCGGCAGTATCTTTAAAAAGATTTATGGCAGTGAAGTATTTAGAATGCAAATCTTGAATCCACTCCATGTCAGAATTTCCTCTAAGCATTTCGCGAAAATTTAGAAGTAATTTCGCGTAAAAAGTCGAATTAAACTGTTCTGCTCCCCTGTTGGGAAGCCTAAGGCTGAGCTTAATCATTTGTCAGATTTTAAGAACGTATTTCGTAACTTGAACTTTGCTGCTTAGCAAAACGACGTGTACACTGTAAAGGTTGTTATGAGACTGCATAAAATAACAGGGGATGACATGTTTTTGTGCACTGCATGGGGCCGTATGCTAAAATGGAACAATTGGTCGTCGCGACGCCCCCGCAAGGGGGCGTGGCGAGCGGGGTCGGAGCGTCGCCCCTCGCCCGCGGAGGCCATACGGCGGCCCGCCACTGCGGGTCCTCTCTATTTGTTGGCCTGAGGCGGCCTAGGCATTTGACGCAGCAAAGCTGCGTCTGTGTAGTGGTTGCTATGAATATTTCTGTAGGCGCGCCACGACGCTATACATATAGCGTCGTTTTCTTCACGACACCACGGCGGTCAGTCCCCATCAGGTGAGACCTCCAGTTACCTGGAGGAGGCCCGATGAAGACGACCAGCGACAGAGGTGCCGGCTCGACGCACCTACAGGTAGATATGTAGTTTTCCCTCGCCCCGCTTACAGCAGTGCTATTCTGTAACCATCTCACCGTAAAAACTCAGGTGAAGTGAGTTGTCATTCCAACAGGGTGAGATGACACTGACAGCTCACTCCACGCTCACTTCACTTGTTTTCACGGTGAAGTGATTACGGGAATCGATATGCAGATCTAGCCGTTTACGGATTGAGGGATAAACAGTCGTGTATGTACGAGCGGTTTGTGTTGTTGTGTAACACCGCTCGGCGTCTACGTGCGTCGCGACGCACGCGTCGCGGTCGCACGTGTTGTGTTTAGATGCATGTGTAGTTGTGGCTGTCTGTGTTTAGTTACGCGACGTGCCTATATTAACCTAGAACACGCCGCGCAACAGATGTGTGTGTACATCTGTAGAGTCTTATTATTTCGAGTGAGCTGCGTGTTACCTGGACTAAAATGGGATGGCGCTATACCTCCTATGTAGCTACGTCCTTTTTCACTATAGAACAATGAAATTAACCTTTACAACCAGCTCGGGTATAAAAAAACTAGTTCGTAAAAGTATTATTTATTGTTTACACTCCAAGCAGGCACAGGAGATTAAACATAGCGTGCAATGTTATTGCTAATTACCCATTGTGATCTTAATAGTACAATAGGTTAATGTTATCGCCGAATATCTACCTAGAAAAAACAATAGTATTTATTTTCGTAGTCTGTAAGTATTAAGCGTTAAAGATAGTAAACTAAGTTTAGGATTAATTATGGGCAAGTTATTCTTTCTCTTTTGCTGGCGGCTTTTGTTCCTTTAGTGTCTTTAGAGGCAATGCAGCCAAAGTTAGAGAGATTTCCTATCCCGTTGTAGGTATAGTAAATATTTTTTATTTTTCAAATCTATATTTCTATTCTGTAAAGTTCGAACCTCACTCAAGTGACCGCGCACTATTCGAAAACGAACTCATTTGTTTTTGACGTAAATCATCGCGGATACACAACGAGACCACAATCTATAAACCAATAGACTGCGAATTTCGAAATGAGGCTTGGAAAATTAAGCCCAGGTTTGCTCGGGCGTATTTTTAGGTCGGTGTCTTTTTTCGCGCTCTGGATTTTCAACGCTCTGCTCAGTGCCGAGAGTTGAAAATCCAACGTTTTCTTGACGAGTTGGGATGTGCTCTGTTGGATTCTCATAACCGAAAGATGAAATACCAATTCGCGAATAAAAATCGCAAGAACGTACCTTTACTAACACAAAAATTTCGTGATAATCATTATCATTGATAATAATTTTATTATTACTTTCATCATTATATTCCAAAATTATATCTTTTCAGAAATAAGCATTATCATAAACTATCCCGTGGAAACATCCCATCACTCGCCATCTAACTTAGTACCAATATTAAATTACTCGCGGGCTCTATTCCGACCCGGGACCGAATCGGAAGCAAGCCGACCGACTGCGGCGAAACTTACCTCATAAGGGTTACACATAAATTAGGTTATATCGATTGGAACTTAAGGATCACATATCGATTAGGTTATGTCAATTAGAACATTTTATTTCACATAACAAGGGCACTTATGAAGCTAGGTGCACGGTTCCAATTGGTCGTTTCCTATGGAGGAGAGCCGGCAAGAAACTCCACGGTTACTCTTTTAAAAGTAAATGGTATCTACAATGTTTTCAAATGACAGTGTTAATAGGTATGAGAGGACAGTGTAGGCCTATCAACAAGTACCAGGTACTTAGCAAAACAAAAAATGGTCGACAGATCTACAGTCTGTTAAGCCTAAAACGTTCTCACATTCACAAAATCTAAAAGAAAAGAATCCATAAAAAAAAAAAAAATATAAAAATAAAAACCTATTTAATTATGTGCCAGCATTATATTTTTTTAATGAGGAAGTTCTACATTCGTCTTGTTTATTTTTTATTGTTTTATTTATACTTTTTTTCAGACTTGGTTGTCCATAGAGTGTTAGTAATACTTACAATGAAACTTATGAACTATGTTAGTAATACACACATACAAAATCAAACTATAATAATTACCTATAATATGTAGGCTAATCCAGGACTCTCAATGTGTTCAGCAATGACCAGCTTCAAGTAGCTGTTAGGACTGTCCCTCACTCTGCGCATCAATGATGCTGCTCGTTTTCTAAGTATGGCATAATATCCATCTACATGTGATTCTGCAAACATCGCTGATGCACACAATAGCGACGCAGCCCCATCAACACCCTGAAGGCATTGTTATAAAGAACTCTCAGAGCACTCGCGACCCGCTGCGTGCAGTTGGCCCACAGGCTGCAGGTATAAAAAGACTGGCAAAAGGCCCTAAACAGCCTTGTTTTGACTGCCTTTGAACACCTGGCAAACCTGCGGGTCAGCATATGACAGAAAATCGCGAGCCCCCTGCGTTCCCGTTCCACATCTAGGTCATCAAGGTTCTCATCCTAGATACACAAACTGAGAGACTCGTGTTAGCGCAACCCCACCTAGTCTCACGGGCGGTACATATGAAGGATTCATTTGCCCCGCCCGAAACACCAGCAACTCGCTTTTTTGACGTTATACGTCAATCCATGTGTTTCAGCATATGACTCACACACACCTAAAAGCCTACGCAGGGCACTTATCGATGGGCTCAACAACACTATGTCATCGGCGTAACTTATGTTGTTGACTATAAGACCATCTATTAAGCAACCTACACAGGTGTTATTGAGCTCACGGACCAGCTGGTCCGTGAGCTCAATAACACCTGTGTAGGTTGCAAGGCAAGCAAGGCAAATAAGGTTATATGTAAGGCAGCTGCCTTACATATATATTAAATAACGTAGGAGAGCACAGACCACCTTGTCTGACTCCACAATCTAATCGATACGAGTCAGACAGGCTACCTCCCCACCTTACAAAATTAGTCTGGTAAACTATTTTCTCTCAGTTTGGCCCACAGTTTGTCATAATTGACCAAATCAAATGCCTTTGAGAGGTCCAAAAATACTTTTTACGTTCAGTATAATAATACTTGACGATGTGCTTAAGAACCAATATTGCACTCTCAGTCGATAGACCCGCCCTAAAACCAAATTGAGCGTCTTCAAGTGTCACACACTGGGCAAGATAACCGTTCAGCACACCGTCAAGCACCTTAGCCATTATGGTAGCTAGTGTAATGGGTCTATAGTTGTGTTTATCACTAATATATCCGGTTCTGTTTTTCACGATTGGTATCGCAACTGCTTTCAACATATCATCTGGCAAATAGCCTTGCCTGATACAAAAAGTGAAAAACATTGACATCACTCTGCAATGAGGGCCAGCCTGCTTTAGATGCTCCACACTAAGTCCGTCATGTCCAGGGGACTTACACCATGTTCCGCAACACCTATGACACCTGTTTTGATATTACTCTAACGGGTTCATCTGAAGACGGACCTGCAGTCTGGAGAATCTCCTCTTGGGCCAAAACCTTAGAATGTGTCAGAAGATGGTCTTTGAAAATGTTGGCAATGTCCGCCGCTTCTACTTTGCCCTGCACATTCACTGGGAGGCTCGGCCCTGGATTAAGTTTTTTAGTCTGTTCCCCCATAATACTTTATTATTAACGTCATTTATCAATTCTAGATTATATTCAATCGCCACTGGTAGATGGTCAGACCAATACACATCCTGTATCATGCTAACATTGACAATCGACCTCCAAGCCGCCTCCGTTACAAGGCAATGGTCAAGCCACCTTCTACAGCCGTGCGCATCACTGACAAACGTGTACGTGTCCGACCCCTCTCCAAGCGACTTCATATCAGCGCATACCCAGCTTTGGTTATCACAAAATGTTTGCATTTCTACTCCAAATAACTGATTAGGATGAGCATTAAAATCGCCTAACATAATCACTGATTCGATACCACAATTTTCAATAATTGATACTATTTCCCCCAAGCAATTGGTAAATTCAATAATATTTTCAGTCGAATCAGTAGGCATGTATATAGAAAATATCATTATCTCCATATTTGCAAGTATTATTTTTATAGCTGTCAATCGATCACTTTGACATTGTATTAGATTCACAATACTAAACATACTTTTACGCCATAATATCCCCACTCCGCCGTACGGTCTTCCTTTTAATACCCCTCTTGACATCTCAACTGCAGACGTACCCACGTAACTAAATTCCTCATGTATATTACCTAGCAAAGGGATTACATGCGGCATTAGCCATGTCTCTTGAATAGCTATAATGTCAGCCAACGAACATAATTTAGTTAAGCACTGTTGCGATCGTTTTACGCCCTTACATTTAAAAGTTATAAATGTGACACCAGTTGTAGCCATTAATTATGTACGTTTTATTAATTCACTGCTCTGAGACTGCACTTTATTCCTAAAATTAATAAATTTCCTTTTTTATAAGATACTCCCTCTGGCCATAGGTTTTCATCCATAAAAACCGTTTCTAACTTCATGTTAATTTTCTCCGGAGAGATTACAACCTATGTCTTACTTAATACATAATCAGCAACATCTTGTTCTGACGCTCCCTTATCAGCATTATAAATGTAGAACGGAATTTTGATATCTGCCGCCCTGAAATTACTCTCAGGTATCGCCAGCGCCTTATCTTTGTTTCCTATAAACCGGTTGTTTATACGCTTTTAGAAAGTAACTTGATTCCACGGCCCTCCTTCCTCGGTATTCTTCGCCCGCGATCTCTCTGTCGCACTCGCAGTCAACGCCTTCCGCGCATTAGCGCTGTCTCGCTCATCTACAGCTGTTTGCACGAGCCCGGGGGCCTCGCACGCTGGTTTCATCTGCCCGCTTGTCAAAGTCGCCGCCGAAGCCGCAGTTTCTATCGTGGCCTCCACGCGTGCATTGCGAGCGACTGCTTGCGTAAGCGAGATGGAGCTATCGCTGTTATCCTTGCGCATGAGTGTTTGCGGTGACGAAGTAACTGAACGTCCTTGAGTAGCTCGCTGCTTATCAACTATCGGTCGAGCAGTCAATGCCCCCGTGTTACACAACTTAAACGATGATTGTGATTCTTGCCCTTTTATTACAGTTATGTTCTCATAGGAACTCTTCCAATAGACACGCTCCCCTTTGTCTATTAATGTTGCACTCAGAGTTTATTATTGGTGAGTGGTTGAGACTTTGCAACTCAATGTTTTTGTTTGATAGATCTTCAACTTGTTTTAGGGTAGCATAGTTCTCTTTGACGTATTTCATCTCCGATTGCAATATTAATATGTTTTTTAACAGATTTGTAACGTCTATGTGGTCAAAAGTAATTGGAGGCAGTTTGTGTAGTTCTCGAGCAACAAAAATTGGAATTACCTCTGGATCTGTTTCCTTAAAAAGTAGAATTATGTCATCTAAGTCTCTTGCACATTTGCCTTTGTTCTTTCTTATGATCCTTCGCTTACCTTTCTGAATGGCTTTAACATTTTCACGCATTTTTTATGTACCGGGTGAATTTTTGTACCTTAATCATTGTAGTTACAGAAAAACGGTTTTAGGAGACTGTCATTGGTGATTACCCAAATAGTTATGTTACTAGATCGTGCCCGTATCATAGTCATATTCCTAGTAAGAACCGCTTTTATAAAAGCTGAATATAGCTATATCCTAATAAGCTGTCGCTTATCCCTAGCTAAGCTATAGCTTTAACACGGTTAAAACCATCTTACTGCGACATGTACATTGTTGAATACGTTAAAATAATACACAATTGACATTGCATCACGCTTGTATTCCTCGAAGTGGAATACAATAATTTCATTTAAATATAAAGATGTGCCTAAAAAAAAAAAAGTTGATCTTGTCCATAGATTTGCAAAAAACTATAGCGTTCTAACTGTTCTAAGCTACTTAATTTTGCACAATGGATAAAAAGCAGTAACATTACTTGCTAAGTTTAAACGGAGTGCAAACTATTAATACTTTTATGAACCAGTTTTTGTATAACTGAGCCCGTTGGAACAGTCAATGTCATTGTTCTTTTGCGAAAAAGAGATAGAGCTACACAGGACGTATAGCGTCATTCCGTTTTCACAATATGGCCCCTTGCAGCGCATAAAACATGACTTCCCATACTATTTTATACAGTCTCCTATTAACATTCAAAGTGTTCACGTCGTTTTGCTAAGCAGCAAAGTTAACACTTACGAAGTGCGTTAATAAAGTCTTTATCGATTATGGAGTATTTACCTGACTTGGAACTATACGAAACGCATCAATATTCTATCAAAGAAATGCTCGGAAAAGAATGTCCAGAGGCTGTCCTCGAAAATGTTCAGCTGCGGTACATCCCTGATTACATTCGGGAGCTCAGGATTCAAAAAGCCTACTGGGAGAAGGAGTATCGCAAATGGCACGACCTCATAGCGCAGCAGAATTGGATAACATACGAGAAAAAGCTGAAAGACGAGATCAACAAACAAAAAACCATTTTGAAGAATATAGACCAAATAAGACGTTGGTTCGAGCCACATTCGGGAGACAAAACTCATTTTTCGCAGTCGCTTGATGCTGAACGTGTTCAAACTTTGGTTACTCGTCTAAAAGAGAATGAGAATGACGAATCAATCCTTCATGATATGATGAAAGATATTGACTTTGAACAATTTTTTTATACCATTTACGCAATTTTTATGCTATCTATGGAGAATTCAGAATGGGGCCATCGCGAAGTGATGTGCGGGTTATGGAAGAAAATGAAGTAATTTTGAAAAAATACTTTTTTTTTTGTGTTATTGCAACAGTGAAATGTCTGATTCTAATTTAGTTTAAGTAGGTACTAAATTATGTATAATACATATTATTGTTAATTAATAAATAAAAGTTTTTTGGTCACGTATATTTCTATTTTTTAATTACACTTTTCCCGTAAGAATTGTAATTAAAACAACATCACAATGCAAATGCTTAGACAGAGGTCTACCTACCTATAGTACACCCATATTCCGCTAGGTATGTTAGATAAAGATAAAGATATTTATTCGTCGGATACAGTACATACAAGTTGTTCAAAAGTGAAGTAATTGTGTTCAGGACACATCCGCTGCTAATAGCGGCATACGAATATTTACATGGTTAAAACCTAACTTATTTATTACCTACTTATATTCTAATAACAATACCAAACGCTTAGACTATAGACATAAAGACACACATTTACATTTTGACATTTAGACTATTAAAATATAAAATAAAATAAAACACAACAACAACAATTTGTAGATATTATAAAACTAAATAAATCTAATATGCATTACTCTTTTAATCAAAAAAATCTTTCAGTGTATATAAATTATTTTGGAGAAGCCATGCTTTTAGTTTTTTTTTGTAGTAATTAAATGGTAGTTCTCTTATTACTTTTGGAATATGGTTGTAAATTTTTATGGACATAAGGTAGCTGTGTCTGTAGTGGAGAGCGCTGTTACAAAATTGGTTTTTTAGCTTGGTGGGGTCCCTTTTTGTAAATCTATTGTTTTCGGTTACTGTGGAGAAGAAGTGCGAATTCTTCCTAACAAATATGGCTAATATGTTTAAGTCCTATATAATAGGGAGCGAGCCTTTTGCTATCAATCGGGCACCTTTCTAGACTCCGGACTGCTACTGAGAAATTCCTGATTAAAAAACCCCATAATACTTTTCCCGACCTGGGAATCGAACCCAAGTCCTCATGCTAAGCAGTAGCGCTTGCGACCACTAGACCAACGAGGCATTCATAATTTAGTTGTAATTTATATTTGACTAGCACTTAGCCCGCGGCTTCGCTCCCGTGGTCTTTCCCGCGGGACCCGTTATTTTTCCCGAGATAAAAAGTAGCCTATGTTACTCCCTGAAAACTAAGCTTTCTAATGGTAAAATATTTTTTCAAATCAGTCCAGTAGTTTCGGAGCCTATTCAAACAAACAAACAATCAAATCTTTCCTCTTTATAATATTAGTACAGATATAGATAACTGGTGCCTTTTTTATACGCTTCAATAGCTCATTCTATGATTAGCAAAAACATAAAAACTCAACATTATGTTCACTATAAAGTGCATAAGTTGCGATTATTACATTTATTATTTATTTCAACATTTATTTATCGCATAGAAACGACATGATGACATGTGCAAGGTTTCTATGCAGATGTTTTCATTACTTTTACTATTTATGAGTACATTATGACCAGCTAAAGTTCCGGTGAAATTTGTGCAAAAAAGCAGATTTTTGGAGTCTTATACTTAATTTGTTTCTCAAATTTTCTATATTTTGCTTTCATAGAAACCTAGGTATAGTGCACAATATACATATCTACATATTAGTTACAAAAAATCAAATAAAGATGTGTTACAACGCCATATTCACGTACAAGCGTTTGTATGAAAAGTATGTCGGGTTGGCCGCTCTTAATGTTGATATTGCGAGGCTGTTTTTAGGGTTCCGTAGTCAACAAGGAACCCTTACAGTTTCACCATGTCCGTCTGTCTGTCCACGATTTAGCTCAAAAACTATTGGTACTAGAAAGTTGTAATTTGGCATGAGTATACAAGTTAATGACGTCAAAATAGTGGTAAAATAAAATTTCGAAAAAAACAATTATTTAGGGTACCTCCCCTACATGTAAAGTGGGGATAATATTTTTTTTTTTCGTCCTTCCCATAGTGTGGGATATCGTTGAATAGGTATTTCAAAAATATTAGGGGTTTGCGAATACTGTTTTTTGATTAAGTAAACCGTTTGTGACTTATCAAGCTTTAAAGTACCAATTTTCGTTAGAGTCAAGTGTCCCCCCCCCTCTACCAACTAAACGGTTGTAGTTAGAAATTCAATTGTCACGGCATTAGTACTTATATATAACGAAATTTAAAGAAAAACTATCACACTTAAGTGGGCTTTACAAGTTTACAAGTAATAATCGACCAACTTAAATTTGCGGTTGCAAAAACATGTTCTCCCATATATTCCGTATGGGAGAACATGTTTTTCAATTACAAAGTTAAGTTTGTTCTTACGATAAATGCATTCCAACTAAGGAACCCTTCATTGTGCGTGGTCCGACACGCACTTGGCCGGTTCTTTAAACATTTTTTTTTATTAGAATCGGTTCGAAATTGGCTGTGACAGACGGACAGATAGACATACAAGTGATCCTATAAGGGTTAGATTTTTTCTTTTTGACAACCCTTAAATGCTGGGTCATTATTATTATTAACTTTGGGTCAAAACTAATAATTGTTGATTAAGTTTGTTTTTTACCCGCTATTAATTTTGTTTTATTGCTAACTATTATCGTAATCGAGGTCGTTTTAATAATTAATGTTACGGTAAACAGTTACGGTAGTTATCATCTTGGTTGTTAATAACGTTGGGAAAAAGGGACTGTTTTATAAGCTTAGTGTATTTTTATGATAATCTGCTTTAGTGATCGATTACAACCATACTTACAAAAACAAAAATACTTATTGTTATATGCTTTTATAGTTCACTTGAGTTATAAGATTGTAAGTTGTGGTTTATGTAATGATGTTTATTTAGAATAACATTTAAATACAAAAATTCCATTGTGTTTGGTTATGACTGGGTATTGGAGAGCCCTAGTATCGTCATAGATTAATACAGATGGTTCATTCCGCATTTTAAGAGGCTATACTACCTCAAGTGGCTTAGCATGATCCTCCGTTTTGCCGAAAATACTGCAGCATTAATTTTGAAATAAATATATGGTAAAGTTGAGGATTAATGTTAAGTACTATGTTTATCGAAAACACGATTCCATAAAATTTTCTGTATAGAAAAAAAATCCAAAGTTACCTCCAAACCGAACAATAAACCGCTGGTATTCAGAAAATACTTGAAATTAGATCATGAAACTTTGCATACTAACTGAACTAACTATATAGCAGGTCTTGTGTTTTTTTATTTTTTTTCACCTAAACTACTGGCGCCTTGGAGCCGCCAGTGCTCCACTTCATCTCTCTCTCACTCAGTCCGCGAGCAGTATGGTGCGAGCGAGATAAAAAGTGAATTTAAGCTGAGGTAGTATAGGCTCTTAAGTACGAAGTTACAGGTGCGCGGCGGGCTTGACTTGTTTGGCTGATTCAGTGAGTGTAACGTAGCCAGGAGATCTGTTACGCGATAAAAAGAGAGGCAATTTATAGGTGAATATAACTGTAGGTCATTAGCGCGACCTGAATTGCACTTTTTTGTTTCGTACCAAGAGTCGCTTTTTATTTAAATGATTTTGCGGAGTGAACCATAATCTGTATTAATCTGTGCTAAAATAAATTGATAGACCGTATGTAAATTGACACCCCCTGCAAATTTGCCGTGTTAAATCCTTGGCATACGACTATCAAAGAATGACACTAGTATAGTATAATTATATTATAGTAATTTGATTAACAATTAATTCCCCTAACTTGGTGTTTTTTATAAGACTGAAATCATAATCAAGATTGGTTACAAGTCCGACTAGAAAAGATCAATCAAAATAATACAAAAATATTCAAGACCATCAAACCATTTATTTATAATTTTACAATAATTAAACAAAGTTACTTATTACTGAACCTAAACGAGAATCACACATTTTCACTTGCCACAAAACAATTTTTCACGCCTATTTTCAAGATAAGTTAATCTTCTTCCTTCACTTGTAAGCTATTTACGGCATCGACGTACTTATTCTGAACAATCCACCGGATACGTTGCATATATCGCGTACAGGATATATGCATATTGGACCCATTCTCTAACGTTATCTGCCTCTACTGCTTTCAACATAACTTCAAATGGATTATCCTCACTTTCAGTCTCTTTGATAGCTGTAACCAAATTCTGTACGCGTTCCGGATCAAGCGACTGCGAGAAATGGTTTTTGTCTTCCAAACTTGGCGCTACCAGTTCGTCCAAATCCTTCAAAATATCTTTGTGTCTGTTGACGTGATCTTTCAATTTTTCGTCGTATTTTTTCCAATTCTTCTGAGATATAATGTCGTTCCAGTAAAGAAACTCTTTCTTCCAATAGTCTTTTTTCGTTCTGAGCTCACGTATGTAGTCAGGGATATATCGAAGGTGCACATCTTCGAGGTCACGATCTGGTGCTGCCACTTCAGGAGTATCTTTTAAAGGTTTCTGGAGTTTTATGACATTGCGGTATTTAGAAAACACATCTCGAATCCACTGCAAGTTAGGTTTTCCCCTAAGCAGTTCACGAAGATTTAGAAGATATTGTGAGTAAAAAGTAAAATCGAACGTTTGTGCTTCCACGTCCTGACGAGGCGATAGGCGAGCTTTCTGAAGCTCGCCTATTATAAACTCCATAATTATCAGATTGTAAAGAACGCACTTCGTAGATGTTAACTTTGCTGCTAAGCAAAACAACGTGAACACTTTGAAGGTTAATAGGAGACTGTATAAAATAACAGGGGATGACGTCATGTTTTTATGAGCTGCAAATGGCTGGATGTGAAAATGGGATGGCGCTATGCATCCTGTGTAGCTCCGTCCTTTTTACTCTATGGGACAAAGACATTGACTGTTCCAACGAGCCCAGGGTAAAACTGGCTTGTAAAATTATTAACAGTTTACACTCCGAGCAGGCACAGGATTTTAAACTTAGCGTGCAATGTTATTGCTTTGCTGGTTAGTTTTATTGCCGATTACCTAGAAAAAAACAATAGTAGTTCGTTAAGAAATCGGTAAGTAGTTAAGCGTTTTAGGTAATAAACTAATTTTAGGTGATGGGTTCGAGAGAATTCCTATCCCGTTGCATGGTAAATGTCTGCATTTATTTTATTTGTGGTGCACACAATTAAAAAACGAACAATTTTTTTTTTACAATGTAATCTAAGTCGCGAATTCACAACGAGACACCTTTTGAATTTCGAAGTAATGTTTAGAAAATTAAGCCCAGCGTATTTTTATCGCGGTGATTTATTTTTGCACACTGGATTTCCAACGCTCTGCTTAGCACCGAGAGTTGAAAATCGAACGCTTTCTTGACGGGCTGGGAAGCGCTCTGTTAGATTCTCAGTACCGAAAAAAACTTTTTCACAAAAAATAAAACCGACTTCCAAAAAAAAACACTACAAAGTGAAAAATAACTTTGATTTCGGAAGTCGGTGTCTTGGGTTTTTTATTTTAATTTTTTTGCCTCCGACTTCCGAAATCAAAGTTATTTTTCACTTTGTAGTGTTTTTTTTTGGAAGTCGGTTTTATTTTTTGTGAAAAAGTTTTTATTTTTCACGTTTTAGTTGTGGTACCTACACAAAACCCCACAAAAATTTGAACACCAAGTAAATTACAGTGACAGGAACTATTAGAATATCGTCCACATATACTAGGTGGGAAAAACATGTATTATTGTAGCTAACTCAAAAACCCCTCATCAGATGTTGACCAAATTTATATGGGACCAATTCTGAAGTATGCCCTACCAAACAAAAAAAGAATCATCAAAATCAATTCATAATTGGCGGAGTAATCGCGTAACAAACATAAAAAAAAAAAAAAACATACAACCGAATTGAGAACCTCCTCCTTTTTGAAGTCGGTTGAAAATGATATGCCAGTGCGCGAATAAAAGTCCCAAGTGCGCTAAAACTATTACTTCGTGATAATCATTATCATTGTTATTAAGAATATTACCTTCATCGTGAAATTTCAAAACGACCTATATCCTCTCAGACATAAATTATCATAAACTATCGTGTAGGAGCATCTCACACGCCATCTAACTTAGTACCAATATTAAATTACTCGCGGTCGCAATTTGACCCGGGACCGAATCGAAAGCAAGCCGGATTCCGACCGCGGCGAAACAGTTACACATAAATTAGATTATGTCGTTGAATGTTCGCTCAACTAAAATTGACTGAGCAAATTATATACCACTTTCGAATTATGTGCGGTCACTTGAGTGAGAATCCACTTCCAAGTGAATTTAACAGAATAGCACTCACCACGCACAATGAAAACCCTTAACAAAATAGTTGGGATGAATTTATCCCAAAAACAAACTTAACATTTTAGTTGAAAAACATGTTATCTTAAACATTTCAACTGCAAATTTAAGTTTGTACGCACAATATTGAGTGATGTACCATGTTATTTTAAGACCATAGACTTTTTATAGGTTTTCCTGCAATACCGCATACCACAGCTGTATTTTTTTCAAAATTTTGGGCTCAGTAGTTTAGGAGATAAAGGGGGGGAATGTTAATCAATTTTCTTAAATTGTATTTATTTTAAAATTACATTAAATATATATTTGATATTCTTATAACAAGTTCTTTCATTTGATCTGTCACACGACACAGTTCGCAAAAGTTTATTTTTATTTTTTCCAATTTCATTTCATTTCATCCAATCAATAACAATTTACTTTGTGTCTGAATTTTTTACAAAAATACTATTTTACAAATAATTAAAATTAACAATATTATATCTAAAATTCACTACATTAATCCAAACATGTCAGAACCAATTACTTACTAAGATTAAACATTCACACATCCCTTGATTTCCTGTATGCAACAATTAAATTAGTTGATGTCAGCATTTCCAATATGTTATGTTCAATTTTTTAATAATGGTCCAGCTAAAACATCATTGAGAAACTCATCAACAGTAGGTATTAGCATTTTTCTACCAGAAAAGATCTAATTTCATAAGGTCAGTGAGTACTACTATAATATACAAGCACGGCACCTTTAATATCTGTAGATCTTTAAAATACTCCTTGCACGATGCCCAGTTTGGAATTCTCACTATAGTTCTTAAGGTCCTTTTTTGAACGACAAAAGCTGTGTTTACATTGTACGCGTAACTACCTCCCCGTAGAGAAATACTGTACCTGAGCAACAAGACTCTACAAGCAAATAGTACACTACTTTCAACTATTCGAGTGATCTTCTCTCGAAGACTTCTAATTTGCCCCCATATTCAAAATTCATTTATTTCCGTTACACGTCCGTGTTTGGGTCACAGAAATTTCAACTACCCCTGTAGTTGAAATTTCTGTGACCTGTGTCTCAGTAAGAACTTGAATTTTAAAAACTTTAAAATATATATTAATTAAATGTTTTATTTACGTTTCTTTCTTTTTATGTAGATACAGATGTAGTAATGAAATTGAGACACCAAAAAAAAAATCGGTTAAATGTTGCAGTAAGTACTTAAATTTTTCATGATATAAAAAAGTACGGTTCGACCAAAGAGTATAGTAATATATGGGTTCGACTATTCCTCCTGCCCAGTGACTTTTAAATCATATGGACTTGAAATGTTTGACTATAGAAAAAACAGTTATATAAATACGAGGCATAACGACGCCAAAATCATAAAAATACTGCTATCTGTTTTTAACTTTCATAATTTTACGTAAGTAAGAAAGGTTAGTAGTGTTTTTGACAGTTACTATAATTGGCAACCCTACATTAGAAATGTGTCATTGAAATACCTATTTGAGGCCGGATCGCCATTTTATCATCTATAAGTAGATGTGGCATCAAAAGAAGCGGACATCACCCGAACATAACTTTGCACCAGGTACGTACATCATTTCAGCTGAAATATCTTTAGATTTAGATGATAAACAAACGATTCTGCATTCGTTGAAGAGCTTCAACAGTAAAGCATTCATAATTTCCCTTTTGCCATTATTTTCAATAGTTTTACTTCATGAAATCATTTTCTTGTTATTGAAGGGATAGAGTAGTGCACTGAGACATTTTATTTATCGATAATGCTATTTTATTGGTTTTATGTTTTACTTTCAAGGCTGCCTGCTAATAAACGAAAAAAGAAAACAACAATTGGTGTGGAAAATTTAAAGATGTCAACATAAACTTCATATTTGTTCTCTTCACTTTGAAGAATCATGTTTCAACCGGACACTCAATAAAGCAACATTACGTGACGATGCTTTTCCTTCACGAATCTTATTGGTAAGTAACATTGCATGTTATAAATTTGTCCAACATGATTCTGTAGTGGCTGGTGTTGAAAATGATGGTGATGTCCTCATTAGCAACACTTGTCTAATGGACACACAGAGTGATGTAAAGAATGTGTTTGAGTATGGTCTTAAAACTTAAGATTAATTAAAAATTCTATTAATAAAATCAAGAAACATCAAAAATACTAATCATGTTATTGCTTGTTTACAGCCTTTTTTTTTTTTTTTTTTTTTTTGGGTGGGAAATCATCAAATGTCGTCTCCCGCTCTGGGTGGAGCGGGAGGGCGTGTCAGACTCTTACTGACTAAAACCCACCCGTGTTCCTTCTCTTGCCTGTGCAATGCCAGGGGGCCACGGTATCCCTTTCGGACTTTCCCGCAACCCCGGCAGGCAATGGTCTCATCGGACCCCTTCACTCGCTGACACTCTTTGAGGCGCGCGTGGAACACAACGCGCCGTCGACCCGGGCTTGGTCCTTACCGGACGGCGAGCTACCCATTGCTCACCGTCCGCAAGCCCGCGCCTACGGTGGCCGGGAATCCGCGATCGATTCCCGACGCCCGGGGCGTCTCCTCCTGCGGCGGCTAGGGGCGTGAGGGCGCGAAATTTGCCTCTCCCTCACGCGGTTCGCCTCCTCCTTCGCGAGCATTACTGCTTCGCAGAAGGAAGCGACGGCCTCCCATGCCCTCTCGCTCCGTACCATGGCCTGGACCAGGGCCGGACGCGAGAGATCCCCGCCACCGATCGCCTCCACGAGGACACGGCGGTGCTCTGCCCAAGCCGGGCATACCTCCACCGTATGCTCCACCGTGTCCTCCGGGCGATCCACGCAGTGATGACACCCGGGCGTTTCCTCCCGCCTTATCCGAAACAGGTACCTCCCGAAACAGCCGTGTCCGGTGAGGACCTGCGTCAGGCGGAAGGTGAGGACGCCGTGGCGCCTCTCCAGCCACTCCTCAAAGAGGGGACTTATCGCCGCAATAGTGGCGTGCCCAGCTTGTTTACAGCCTGCGATTTGAATAAATATGTCTGGCGTTTCAAATGAGAATGATCAAAATCAGACAAACTCACAATGTAAAAGAGAGGTCTATATAAATTTGAGATACAAATACTCGTATTATGGGAAGAAATCTACTGAAAGAATTTCACATAGAAATTACCTGAACAAAATTGTATTGTTCAGAACTGAATGATATTGATTTCTTTAATATAACTTTAATTTATAATTATTGTTGACTTTTAATTAAAACCCACAATCATTTGCGTGTTAGAAACTTAGCATCAAAAATATTAATTATGGTGGACCCGTCAATTTTCAAAATTTCTTTTTCACTGGCTATCCGTGAAATTCCAATTTTCAAACGTTTTTTGTAAATTGCAGCTCTGTATCAGGTTGTATGTTAATCAAAATGAGATACGCGATTAATTACATTTAAAAATTACCATCTGCGGGCCATTGAGACTGGTCATCTCTTATCTGCCAGGGCTTATTTTTAATCGTTTTTGATTTTTATATATTTTTTTACATTGTTCTCACATATAGAATCAACAAAAGTAATGTACCCAGGATTTTGTAATTTCTATATTTAAAAGAGTGTCCTTGGAGTTTCTTGCCCGTTCTTCTCCATAGAGATCTACGTTTTGGAATGGGCAACTAGCTCCAACTTTCTGACTAACTGACTCTTTGACAATTCAAAAGTGCCTGTAAAGGGTTTAATTGAAATAAATGCTTTGAGTTTGAGTTTGATTGACGGAACCACCTTTTAGAGTTATGAGGAACAAGGTGTAAAATTCACTCATCCTCTATCTATAGAAAAGGGAGATAGGGGCAACTGCCGGATAGTATTTTTGAAGTGAAAACTTCTTGAGGCGCGTCATCGTCACGGCCCACCGACGTCATCGGCGCCTGCGCGCGCTTCGCCAACGCCGTCGACGAGCCGACCACTCGAGCTACTGCACCCACGCACCTAACTGCGCCTGCTGCGCGTACAGTCGTCAGTGGCACGCGCTGCATACCGGGCGCTCCCCGGGCCGCGTGCCCCCGTGCCGTCCGCAAGGACACACGCGCCCCCAACTCGAACCACCGCTCCGCCACCGCGGTTCGCGTCGCCGCCCGCTCCCTCCGACGGTGCGCCCACAACGCCCAAAGCTGTGCCAGCTTCACGCATCGCCGTCGGCGACGGCTGAGCGGGAGCGACCAGCTGGCACCGGAGTCACCGGCGCCACCTAGAGCCTCGGCTTGCTAGTCGCCCACCATGCTGTCGGCATGCTCCTCACGCGTGGGGTCGAGCATGTCGCTGGCGTCTGTGGGCTCGGCCGCGTCTGGTCGCGGAGATATGTCCCCGGACATGACCTCGCGATCCGCTGCGCGGCCCATCGCAGGCCGGGCTGCCGCGCGCCGGTGTGACGTCACCGGCGCCACCAACGTCGCCGCCGCTGGGGTTCGACTTTGAGTTCGAACTCGAAGCCAGACTCCAGCGCCGCAGGAGAAGCTCCGGCGAGACCGCGTCGGATTAAGCTTAGCAATATTGCCTAGACCCGCCGCTGCCACAGCGCGAAAGCGCGCCGCGGGGTCGGGGCGCACCGATGTCACCCACTTTTTCCGACGCGGCCCGCCGCCGCACACCACCGGAGTCGCCATCTTCGTCTCCGCCGAGTGCCGGGGTGAGTACACAAGACTTGCCCCCGGGACCCACTACCGGCCTGGAAGGGTAAGCGTGAGCCCGCGCAGTGCCACCGGTGCCAACGCTTCAGACACAGCTCGCACGGCTGTCACCGCCCGCTCGCCTGTGTGCGTTGCGGCGGAGAACGCACGGCACGTCACTGCCCACGCCCGCGGGAAGAGCCGGCCACCTGCGTGAACTGCGGTGGCCCGCACCCCGCGAGCAACATAAAGTGCCCGTGTTTGAAAGAGAACTTCGGAACAGGCGAGCGGAGACCGTCGCCATCACGGCCACAAGCCGGGCACAAGCGGTAGGCCTCCTCCTCACGGCGGAGGAAGAAGAAGCGCGGGGGGAAGGGAAGAAATCCACCCCCCCTGAAACCACAGAAGAACACCCTACGGCCGCCCCTGCCTTACCAATTGCACAGGTTGAACCGAAGGCGACCCAACAAATGGACGAACCCACTAGTAGCGACAAAAAGGCGCAGTGGAAGAAACGTGGAACTACTAGTGGTTTCGCTCAAAAGCCGCTAGACACCACCACCGTCGCAGCCGACGCCATGTTGGAACAGCGGCCAATCAAAACGCAGGGAAGCTTCCCTGCGGCGACGCGTGGTGGAGCGACCATCGCACCTACCGCACCCATTAGCGCGAACATTAGCGCGCAAGGAAATACCCAACGAAACAAGGAATTCACAACCTTATGGATCTAATAAGGGCTATAAGGCAGGGCCGAGATATTGAGTTGGTCATCCTTGACGGTCTGGCCACACTGCTGTCACTCTGTGATGGCTAGACCGTTAAGGATTATACATTGGAACACCCGCGGCCTTAATGAAAAGGTCGCCCCCCTCCACCATCTCAAGACATCGACGTGGCGCTAATCAGCGAGACGCACCTGGGAGCCGACGATATGGTCAGGTTCCCGGGTTACTATGTCTACCGGAAGGATGAGAGGTCGGCCCAGTATGCCCGATACCGTGGTCTGGCAGTATTTGTGAGGTGGAGAGTCGTCCATCAAGAGCTCCCCTTGCCGTCGCTCAGTGGCTTTTTTGTGCAACTACATGTTGCCGGCGAGGTCATCAGTATCTATGCGTGCTACAAGCCACCCGCGTCCCGCCTTGTTATGGCTGAGATGCGGGCGCTAATTGGCACACATAGCGACAACTCGGTCATCCTTGCCGGCGACCTTAATTGCAAGCACCCGGCGTGGAACTCTATGAAAGCGAACACCGAGGGGAGACGGCTCTTCGCGGACGTGGAAGTCTTCGGGTACTCAGTGTCCGGCCCCAAGACGCCTACCCACTACCCAGATATAGTGAGATAGATGCCTGATGTGCTGGACATCGCAGTACACAGAGAGCTACACTGCCAGATCACTCAGCAAGTGATCGACGACGAGTTACAGTCGGACCACCAACCTGTACTCGTCGTCCTATCGGGCATACCAACCCGACTGAAACCTATAGCGCCAAGTCGATGTATTGACTGGAAAGCCTATACAGAAAGGATGGAGATCGCCACGCCAGCTCGGCCTATAGTTTCCTCCGCGGACGTAGAGCAAGCGGCGGATGACGTCACTGCTTGCATACCGAGCGCCTTGGAAGCGGCGACAATGACGCTGCTGCAAGGGGGAGGACCAATGCCCCCCTTGCCGGCGCGTTTGACAGCGTTAATCGCCGCGATGAGGCGTCTACAGTAGCAGTGGCAACAACTGAGATGCCCATCACTCAAGACCCAACTTAACCGTCTCGTGGAAAGGGTAAAGGCCGAGCTTACGGCCCATACCGCCGCGGGCTGGGAGGAGAGAATAGACACCACTATTGATAGTTGGCCGTCTGTACACAAACTGTGCCGCCAACTGTCGAATACCCCAGCCCCGGTGCGCCCTCTGCTCAACAGCGACGGGGCGCTTAAGTATGTAGCGGAGGACCTGGCGGTGGTCTTCGCCGAGAATACAGTTGCTGCCGACAGTCTCCAGATGTTCGAAGCACTCCTGCTGCGACACCTCCTACCTCATATTGCGCCGCGCCCAGAGCAATTCGGTTTCAGGGCGGAGCATAGCACGATGCTTCAGTTGTCAAGGGTACTGCATTTACTGACTTCTGCACTAGGAAATAAGAAGTGCTCGGTGGCAGTATTCCTTGACATGGAGAAGGCCTTCGACCGTGTATGGCATGAGGACCTAATATACAAGTTGGCCCCGTCGCGTTGTTAGGGTGGTCTCCTCCTTTCTGTCCTACAGGACCTTCAAGGTGGTGGTCGAAGGGGCGCTATCCGGTGCCCTCTCGGTGGCTGGCGTGCCTCAGGGCAGCTGCATCTCACCGGAGTGTTACTCACGTTACCCCGACGACATTCCCACCACTCCCGAGGCGACGCTCGCGCTGTATGCCGACGACGCCGCGTACATTAATTACTACCTCGCTCAAAGCGAAGTACGCGGCGGTCAAAATGCAACGTGCCGTCGACCTACTCCTCGAGTGGCTGTCTAAATGGCGGCTGTTGGTTATATAACGTGGGTAAAACGCAGGTGCTGCTTACTGGGTATGCGCACCTCCCACCACCCTTGAAGCTACAAGGAGCCGCCGTCGATTGGTCGCCCCTGGTCAAGTACCTGTGTGTGACTTTTGTTTTTATTACACTTTCCCCGTAAGATTTGTAATTTATAACATAATATCACGCACGCTTGTAATCCCCGAAGGCTTAGGCAGAGGTACCTGCCTATAGTACACCCATGTTCCGCTAGTTATGTATAAGTCCCATGTAATAGAGGCCGAGCCTTTTGCCATCAACCGGCACCGTTCTAGACCCCGGACTGCTACTGAGAAATTCCTGTTAAAAAACCCATTAACCTTTTTCCCGACCTGAGAATCGGACCCAAGACCTCGTGCTAAGCAGTAGCGCTTGTGACCTCTAGACCAACGAGGCATTTGTAATTTAGTTGTAATTTATATTTGATAACTGATGCCTTTTATAAACGCTTCGATATTTAATTCCATGATTATCAAAGACATAAATCAGTTTTTGAAATAAAACACTAAGCGCCATTTATTATAACACTCATTTACCAAAAATCGGCCAAGTGCGTGTCGAACTATGCACAATGAAGGGTTCCGGAGTTGTCCCAAGAACAAACCTAACATTGTAGTTCACTTAACACTGCTTTAGGTTTGTACGCACAATATTAAGAGATTTATCATGTTAATTTAAGACCAATGATAGACTTCTTATAGGTTTTCCTGTAATTTATGAGTAAAGAACCAGTATCCGTATTTTTTTTTTTAATTTTATGAATTTTCTTGAATATCTGAAAGTATTAATTTTTAAATTATATAAAAAAATGAATATCCTCGCAACAAACCTTTTCATTTGATATGTCGGACGGTACAGTTTGCAAAACTTAATTTTTTTAGTTTTCGTAATTGCTCCCAAAAGTTACCCTCATATTCAAAATTTATTTATTTACGTTACACGACCATATTTGGATCACAGAAATACATAGGTGTAACAAATTTAAATTTTAATGCTCCATTATATTCGGAGAAAATTGGCTGTGACAGGCGGACAGACAGACACACGAGTGATCCTATAAGGGTTCCGTTTTTTCCTTTTGAGGTACGGAACCTTAAAAACTATTTTAATATAAAAATTTAAATGTCCTATATTACATTTTTGTTTTGCTAACTTTTGTATATAACCCTTAAATGCTGGGTCATTATTATTATTGCCTGTTGGGCCAAAATTAATAATTGTTGATTATGTTTGTTTTTTACCCGCTATTAATTTTATTTTATTGTTAATAACGTAATAGAGATCGTTTTAATTGATTAATGTTACGGTTACGGTAGTTATTTATTGGTTCACCAACGATTGTTAACACAGGTTGTATGCTAAAAGCAACATGCAAAAATGTAAGTGTAACAGTGCAACAATCACTTACAGATAAACTCCGCATGCATAAAGAAGTTGCACAATTTAAGATATTAATCTAGTTTTAAATAATTACTTATCTGGTCTAAAAGTCTAAAGGTCTAAATGATAAATATAAGAACATAAGGTACTTATTATACGCAAGCACATTACCCCTCAAGGGAGATAATGAAAAGTTAATCTATTCAGCAAGATGCTTATTAAAATTGGCCTTCAATTTTCCTAAACTTTCAAAGTGCAAATCGATTTGATCACTGCAGCTATTTACAACCTTGCATAGGGGGAATTAGCTCCTAGAACCGTTCTTCTCTGCGGCGGGGAGAGTGGTGTAATTGCACTGCGAGGAATTCTTGAAAGGGCACGGAAATTAAAGGTTGCAGTATTTGCGGGCAGTCAATTTTGTGGTGCATTACTTTGCACACAAACATTGCGTCATCAATGCGTCGGCATTTGTCTAGCGAGACCTCTATTACGTTACCTGCAGGGCTAACATGACAAGCACGAGAAAGCTCTTTATCTCGTTTTGTCGAAATTTGTCTACAATTCTGACGTCATTCTAATCCCTAACATGACCGTAAACGACGAGATATCTCGTAAAAGGCACTTTGACACTTCTATATCTCGCGACGAGAAACCGATGTTACAAGTTATTAAAAACAAATTATTTTTATGATAGCAACATCGGCTTGAGATTCCGTTTCATTCATTCAATGGTGCCGATTTTCTTTTCACAAATGCCTCTAAACTAGACTAAAAATCACCAAAATTTAGATTATTCCTGTCAACCGACGATTTTCCATTCTGAAATAGACTAAAGTGACACAGCTTAACTATATTTTAGTTTGACGGCACTGAGCTATTAATTTAGTGAAAATGGCAATTTTGCTATTCAGAATTTTACGTTCTTGACCTAAAATGTTGATTGTCTGAGTATTTAATCGCGATAAAAAAATGAACTAAAATTCACACCAACACCTCGAAGGTGCAAAAACAATACTGTCTTTTTTTCTTTTCTCTTGCTTATATCTCGAAAACGGTGTGTCCTATCGCAAAAATAATGAAAATTTCGACCCCCTTTATGTAACCCATAAACCCCTAACACTCAACATGTAGGTAATATTTTTTCATATTTTCCATACCAAAAACGAAAAATTCCATATAAAACACGTCGTTCCAGTATAAATAGTAGTTTAAAACTAAGTATTTTCATTATTAATATATTTTAAAATAAAATGATGACTAAAATAAGTACAATTAAGAAACTGCCATGTTATTTTGGAGTTTTTTTTTGTATCATAATTTTGTCTACTCTTCTCGTCGTCAAAATCGACGACGAGTAAATACGACTAATTGATAGAAAAATCGGAGATTATCTCGTGTTGAATTGTCAAAAATCGAGATAACTAAGGTGCCATGTTAGGGTTTGTCGAGAAAACATCAATTTTGACAGGAGCAGTCGACTATTTTGTATGGAAGTGCTGTCAGATAACGAGAAAGTGACCGAAATAGACAAAAATTACTCACGCGAGAGCGAGTAATTGTCGCGTGTGTCATGTTAGGCCAGCTGAATTGCACTTTTTTGTTTTACTGCAAGTCGTCGTCGGTTTTTATTTAAATGATTTTGCGGAGTGAACCATAATCTGTATTAATCTGTGGTATGGTACACTGAAGAAAATTAATTGATATGTAAATTGACACCCCACGCCAATTTGCCGTGTTAAATTCTTGGCATACAACTGTCAAAGTCTGAAAAAGAGTGATTGGAAGATACGGACAATATGAAGGTTACAATTTGATTAACAATTCATTCAACAATTTTTTATAAAACTGAAATCATAATCAAGACTAGTTATAAGTAGAAAAGATAAATCAAAATAATACAATAATATTCAAGACCATCAAACCATTTATTTTTAATTTTACAATAACTATATTACTGAACCTAAACGAAAATCACACATTTTCACTGTTGCAATAACTGCCACAAAACAGTTTTCTAGGCCTAATTTCAAGATAAGTTGCTTCCTTCACTTCGTTCCTGTAAGCTATTTGTACGTCATCGACGTACTTATTCTGAAGTATCCATTGGATACGTTGCATATATCGCGTACAGGATATATGCATATTGGTTAAAGAATGGGTATTCTTTAACGTCATCAGCCTCTGCTGCTTTCAACATAACTTCAAATGGATTATACTCACTTTCAGTCTCTTTGATAGCTGTTACCAAATTCTGTACGCGTTCCGGATCAAGCGACTGCAAGAAATGGTTTTTGTCATCCGAACTTGGTGCTACCAGTTGGTCCAAATCCTTCAAAATATCTTTGTGTCTGTTGACGTGATCCTTCACTTTTTTGTCGTATTTTTTCCAATTCTTCTGAGATATAATGTCGTTCCAGTAAAGAAACTCTTTCTTCCAATAGTCTTTTTTCGTTCTGAGCTCACGTATGTAGTCAGGGATATATCGAAGGTGCACATCTTCAAGGTCAAGTTCTGGTGCTGCTACTTCAGGAGTATCTTTTAAAAGTTTCTGTAGATTTTTGACATTGCGGAATTTAGAATACAAATCTCGAATCCACTGCCGGTTAGGTTTTCCCCTAAGCAGTTCACGAAGATTTAGAAGATATTGCGCGTAAAAAGCAAAATCGAACTTTACTGCTTCCACGTCCTGACGAGGCGATAGGCGAGCTTCCTGAAGCTCGCCTATTATAAGCTCCATAATTATCAGATTGTAAAGAACGCACTTCGTAGATGTTAACTTTGCTGCTTAGCAAAACAACGTGAACACTTTGAAGGTAATTAGGAGACTGTATAAAATAACAGGGGATGACATGTTTTTATTAAGGGGCTGTATGTGAAAATGGGATGGCGCTATGCGTCCTGTGTAGCTCCGTCCTTTTTTACTATGGGACAATGGACATTGACTGTTCCAACGGGCCCAGGTAAAACTGGTTCGTAAAAGTATTTACAGTGTACTTACACTCCGAGCAGGCACAGGAGATTAAACTTAGCGTGCAATGTTATTGCTAATTACCCATTGTGATCTTGTTAGGTAGATAAAGGTTAATTTTATTGCCAATTACCTAGAAAAAAACAATAGTAGTTCGTTAAGAATTCGGTAAGTATTTAAGCGTCTTAAGTAATAAACTAACTTTAGGAGATGGGTTAGAGTAGGGGTTCTATCCCGTTATACATAGTAAATGTCTGCATTTATTTTATTTGTGGTGTAAAGTTCACTTGGAACCTCACTCAAGTGACCGGACACAATTCGAAAACGAACTCATTAAAAAAAAAATGTAAATCGTCGCGAATTCACAACGAGACACCTTTTGAATTTCGAAGTAATGTTTAGAAAATTAAGCCTACGCTGGGCTTAGTTTTCTTTTTATCGTGGCGATTTTTTTTCGCGCACTTGATTTTCAACGCTCTGCTTAGCACCGAGAGTTGAAAATCGAACGCTTTCTTGACGGGCTGGGAAGCGCTCTGTTAGATTCTCAGTACCGAAAAATGATATGCCAGTGCGCGAATAAAGTCCCAAGTGCGTACCTTTGCTAAAACTATAACTTCGTGATAATCATTATCATTGTTATTAAGAATATTACCTTCATCGTGAAATTTTAAAACGACCTATATCCTCTCAGACATAAATTATCATAAACTATCGCGTAGGAGCATCTCACACGCCATCTAACTTACTACTAATATTAAATTACTCGCGGTCGCAATTCCGACCCGGGACCGAATCGGAAGCAAGCCGGATTCCGACCGCGGCGAAACTTACCTCTTATGTGTTACATATAAATTAGATTACGTCGTTGAATGTTCGCTCAATTAAAATTGACTGAGCTAATTATATATCACTTTCGAATTATGTGCGGTCAATTGAGTGAGAATCACCACGCACAATGAAAACCCATAACAAAATAGTTGGGATGAATTTATCCCAAAAACAAACTTCGGCCATACATATGGGGGGTTCAATTTGTTGCATTTGGCCCCCTTTATCAGCCCCTGACGGATATACGTCGAATTACCAGTAATCCTGTATATCACTTTCGAATTATGTGCGGTCAATTGAGTGAGAATCACCACGCACAATGAAAACCCATAACAAAATAGTTGGGATGAATTTATCCCAAAAACAAACTTAGGTAACATTTTAGTTGAAAAACATGTTATCTTATACACTCCAACTGCAAAGGAGAATGCCAAGTTGTCCTTCAAGACTCGGCCAGAACCGACAAAGATGAACTATATATCATAAAAAAGGAAAATAATTATAGAATTTGATAGTATATTTAGTTTTCTATAAGAAGTACACCAAAAAAAGTGTCCACTTAATATTTCTAATTTTAACGATAACAACAAATAAACTATTAAATTATTAATTAAATAATGATTTTTGGCACATATTATCCTCGCATAATATATGTTTTCATAGTAAATATACATAATTATAACATACTTACATTATTTTAGAATGTAGGTATGGAAAAAAAACACATGGATACTTTTTAACAATTTATTATTCATCAGAATCTCTTCAGTGTCAGTTTACACGAGTTTACTCCACAATTAATGCAGCGAATCATGGTTAGTAGACTAAAGGTCCGTCCGTGTGAGAAAAGCCAGGTCAACAAGTAGGCAGGTTCAGATGTTCGGTTGGGCGAGCCGGGTCAGCGAGTAATACAGGTTCAGGTTCAGTTTCAACAGCCAAGGTAGTCGTAAGTGGTAGAAAAATCGGAGTCCAGAAACATAGCAATATACAACACAAAACTCAAAAACACGTAATCACTTCGACGCTCGTGATAAAACGCGCAGGAGAAGTAGTAAAACTTTTTGACAATCATCAATGACAACTACAAAAACAAGATCAAGTGTTGCCAGCACTATAATAATTAATATTCTAAATTGTATCGAAAATCGAATTAACTTATTTTAAATTGTTATAAATATATATATTCAAAAATATAACTAAATACTATTTATTATATTAAGAATTACGAGTTACGACTTATATATGTAATAAATTCACTTATCTAGTTTCATAATGATATTAAAGCAATCGATTTGCAAGTGCAATTTCATATCGATATTTTTTTTTTTGGTATTTGCAACATTTCTAATTGAAATTGCAGATAGGAAACGTGTTGAAAAATTGAATAACTATTTAAAATGACTTTTAAACGGTGTACTTCTACAGATTTTATTTATATTCTATAATTCTTACTGTTTTATATTACAAATTATCATAAATATTAAAAGTCTGTCGGACGCTACATGATTCGAGCCGATTCTTGTCATTGTCCTTTAAGTTTATACGCTCAATATTGGGTGATTTACCATGTTATTTTAAGACCATAGCCTTTTTATAGGTTTTCCTGCAATCTATGAGTAAAGAACCAATAGCTGTATTTAAAAAAAAAATTGGCCCAATAGTTTCGGAGAGAAAGGTATATTTTCATAATAATGGTAAATTTTCATCAATTTTCTTGAAGTTCTTTAAAAGTATTTATTTTAAAATTATATAAAATATATACTTATTTGAAATTCTTAAAACAAGTTGTTTCATTTGATTTGTCAGACGACACAGTTCGCAAAACTTTTTTTTTATTTTTTCCAATTTGATTACTTATAAAGTGATATGTATTCGATATATACTTTGAGATGAATGATAAGAATCGTTGGTCGCTATGATTAACTCAAGACAATGTTTAAATGTTGTTTCTCCTGAATTAGCTTACAGCTGACAGGTTATATGAGTTTATACATATAATGTTTTATAATTTTACTTTATAAGTCCATTTATTTTAATTTATTGTTGAGTGTTGACATAATCTACTCATTATAATGTTTTTTTTATGAGTTGTATTGCAATATTTGGTTAGCTAGCGACCTCGACAATTATTTATTTTACCTCGATGGTCCTAGTTTATCAATTATATTATAACTTCTAGTTACAGCTATATGTAAGCGGGCACGCCCTTTATGCCTGGCGGCCTTTTTTCTTTTTTTAGATATTGTTTACGTTTCGTTATTTTTCTTTCTGCTTAAGTATAGTTCTCGATGTTTTTGGTTGGTATATTGGCGCGTGCTAGCTGTCTTATGGCTATTAATTTATAATTTAAATTATGTTTTGCGTAATGTAAATTATCTTGCATACTATTGAATATTTAGAATAAAAAAATATATATAGAATATTTTTTTTCATCACATCTATTCAAAAACAGCTAGTTTGTTCTTCGTAAACAGGGACCAAAATAGCTCTTTGATCCCTAGGGAGCAAAATAGATTTGAATTTGGAATGTGGATATTGTTAGTAAAAGTTCCAATCACCAAAGAGATCATTCACGAATATTGTATGAACAAGTAACAGGCTGGCAAGAAATAGAGAGAAAGTGTGAATTATTTGGTGAAAATGAAAATCCAAGATGGCGGCAACGAGATATGACGAAAATTTTCAAACTTTTCATCATTGGTGTCGTTTTCATAGTTTTTGAGGGCGCCACAGCCGATAGTGAGGTCAAAATGAAAATTCAAGATGGCGGCTGTAAAAATTTTCAAATTTTTCGTCATGGGTGTTGTTTTCATAGTTTTCGAGGGTTCTAAAGCCAATAATGAGGTTAAAATGTAAATCTAAGATGTCAGCTGCCGAAATTTTCAAATTTTTCATCATGGGTTACGTTTTAATAGTTTTTAATCTGCTAAAGTTGATAAAGAGGTCAAAACGTAAATCCACGAAGGCGGCTGCGAAAATTTTGTTTTGGTTCTAAATCACACGTGAGAGATGAGGGTAGGACCACACACTTTTTTTTTCTCATAGAGGGTGATGAAAAGTAGAGTAGGTATTCACCTCGGGAGCAACACTATTTTAAGCTCGAGTGACGTACTTTGAATCCCTCGCTGCGTTTAGGAGGTTCTACTTTAGAATTCAAAAAACACTCTCGCCTTAAAAATAGTTGTTTGCTCCCTAGGCAAACAATCTACTATTTCTGACTGAACAGACAGCTGTGCTGCTGGGGAGTTTGTTCCGCCACTTCTTCTTCCCAGCAAAAGCACTAGGAAGTGGTGAAGGGTGGGTGTTTTGGGGGACTGTCATAAGTAATTTTGACGTTCGAAAAGTGCTGATTCTCAGCCTAGTTTGAATAAATGACTTTTGAATTTTGAGATGTTTTGTCAAATGATTCGTTTATGTTATTTTTAAAATAATCATTTATCATTAGTTTTTTGTCAAACATTAGTGAACCCTCCTGCCCACATGGCATAAACTGTCACTTTTTGAGGATTTAACGAATGTTCTTGAAAGGGAAGTGGCTTTTATTACCCCAGATCCGAGAATGTTGAGGTGGAAATGAGCCTCATCACTACAGATAATTTTGTTGTGGAATTCATCGTCAGTTTTTTATAATGGGTTTTCACTATTAACAATCGATATTCCAAGCTGAAACGCACCATTTTCGTAAATTTCTATGTCTTAATTAAACAAATACCAAATATGGCTGACTCAACAATTACCCAAACAGTCAAACGACCTTGAATATACTACGGGATAGAGATTCTCTATAACTTTGAATGCATTGCCTAAAGAGCAGAAGCAGCAAACAAAAGAGAAGGAATTAGTTGCCCATTATTACTTTTTAAAACGCTTCTATTTACCGACTACTTAAATAAATACTATTGTTTATTATTTTCTAGGTATTCGAAAATAAAGTAAACTTATAACTACCTAATAAGATCACAATGGGAAATTAGCAATAACATTGCACGCTATGGTTAATCCCGTACCTACCTCGAAGTATGTATAAACTATGAATAGTTTTATGAACCAGTTTTTTTTTAACAGGGCCTGTTAGAACTGTCAATGTCATTGTTCTTTTGCGAGAAAGAGATGGAGCTACACAGGACGCATAGTGCCATCTCGTTTTCACAATACGGCCCCTTGCAGTGCATAAAACCTGACATCCCCTGTTATTTTATGCAGACTCCTATTAACCTTTGAAGTGTTCACGTCGTTTTGCTAAGCAGCAAAGTTAACATTTACGAAGTGCGTTATTAAAAAGCTTCTGACTATTATGGAGTGTTTACCTGACTTACTAGAAGTCGAAACGTACCAGAACTTTTTAAGAGAAGTTCTTGGACTGAAATTACCAGAGGCTGCCCTCGAAGATGTTCAGCTGCGATACATCCCTGATTATATTCGGGAGCTCGGTAATCAAAAAACCTACTGGGGGAAGGAGTATCGCAAATGGCACGACCTCATAGCACAGAAAAATTGGAAAACATACGAGAAAAATCTGAACGACGAGATCAACAAACAAAAAACAATTTTGAAGAATATAGACCGATTGAGACTTTTGACCGTGCCAAATTCGGATGACAAAACTCATTTTTCGCAGTCACTTGATGCTGCACGTGTTCAAACTTTGGTTACTCGTATAAAAGAGAATGAGAGTGACGAAGCAATAGTTCATGTTATGATGAAGGATACTGACTTCGAACATACTTGTTATATAATTTACGCAGTTTGCGCTATCTATGGAGAATTCAGAATGCGGCCATCGCGAAGTGACGTGCGGGTAAAGGAAGAAAATGAATTAGTTTTGAAAAAAGACTAATAATTTATTTTTGTGTTATTGCAACAGTGACATGTGTGATTCTAATTTAGGTTAAGTAGGTACTAAATGATGTTTATGATTGTTAATTAATCAATAAAAGATTTTGTGATCTTGTGTATTTTTGTTTTTAATTACACTTTCCCCGTAAGACTTGTAATTTATAACCTATCATCACACACGCCTGTAATCCCCGAAAGCTTAAGCAGAGGTGTACCTACCTATAGTACACCCATGTTCCGCTAGTTATGTTTAAGTCCCATGTAATAGAGGCCGAGCCTTTTGCCATCAACCACCGGCACTATTTTAGACTCCGGACTGCTACTGAGAAATTCCTGATAAAAACCCATTTACACTTTTCCTAACCTGGGAATCGGACCCAAGACCTCATGATAAGCAGTAGCGCTTGCGTCCTCTAGACCAACGAGGCATTCGTAATTTAGTTGTAATTTATATTTGATAGCTGATGCTTTTTTTATACGCTCCAATATTTCATTCTATGATTAGCAAAGACATAACTCAGGTTTTGAAATAAAACATTAAGCGCCATTTTTTTATAACCCTCATTTATCAAAAGCGATTTTAATAAAAAAATGTGAATGTCCTATACAATATTTTCGTTTTGCTCACTTTTGTAGATAACCCTTAAATGTTGGGTCATTATTATTATTGCCCTTTGGGGTAAAACTAATAATTGTTGAAGAAGTCAGTTTTTTAACCGCTATTAATTTTGTTTTATTGCTAATAAATAACGTAATCGAGGTCGTTTGAATTGATTAATGTTACAGTTGCGGTAGTTATCATCTTGGTTGTTATTAACTTTGGGAAAAAGGGTATTTTATACGCGCTGATATTCCTGATAGATTTTTTGTAAATAATATTTTTCAGCACTTGTTTTTAAAAATCTATTTCAATATTATAAACACGTAAATTCGTGACTTTGTTTGTAGGGGGTTATATTCGGTCTACTGATCCGCTTCCAAAAAGTTTTTCACTTATGGGAAGCTACAGTACCTATTGCCGAGTATCATAGGATATATTTTGGCATGGCATCTACTTTCAAATGTGTTTCACTCAAAGATATAAATATGCCTAAAATTCAAACTCAAACTGAAAGCATTTATTTTCAATTAAACCATTTACAGACATTCTTGAATTGTCAAAGAGTCGGTCAGTTAGTCAGAAAGTTGAAGCCCATTCCAAAATGTAGATCTCTAGGGAGAAGAACGGGCAAGAAACTCCAAGGACACTCTTTTAAATAAGGTACATAATTCTTGTTACTTTTAAATGTGAGAACAATTTAAAACAATTTCAAATATAAGAGAATAAAATTAAAAGATTAAAAATAAGCCCTGGCAGATAAGATGTCTGGTCTGACAGACCATCAAGCCGGTTGTAGACCAAGAGTTAGCTTAGCATAACTCGCATAGCTGACGTAATTTCTCATACTTGTGAGCAAACTGCAAACTATGAACCCAACTATGAGAAATGACCTCAGTTATGCGAGCTGAGCTAAACTAACTTAGCTTAGCTCTTGGTATGCCGGCTTCACGACGGTAGCACATCTCCGCCGCGAAACCATAGCAGCGAAACCGCATTAGTTCAACTCAACTGACTTGCGTCATATTCCGCTATTCGAAATTCGGGTTAGTAGTCGATTCGCACGAAAATTATTCGTACGATCGTGCGAATCGTCCCCTTTCAATAAAAATATTTTTTTAGTAGGCGATTCGCACGGAAGTATTTAAATTGCGTGCGAATCGACCCCTTCAAGAATTAGTAGTATGCGATTCGCACACTTAACAAAATGTGCGAATAATAAATCTAAGTACAGTCATGTACAATATTCTAGAATATTAATATTAAAATTCAATAATTCTCTATTCGCATCGCAGTCAGGCACAAAATACTAGTTAAGAGGTAAGATGAAAAGTTTTGTCAGTATTTAATATGAAAACTTATAATATGAACACCATAAATGAGCTACATAAATAAATAATAATGTTACATTTTTAAGAACTTTGTACCTATTAATACTACAGATTACTCTGTTTAACAAACTGTGATTTTGTGATTGTTTTAACTTCCAGTGATGCCAATGCTCCTATCATCGTAAAATTTTTGTGTTAAGAAATATTTATAATATTGTTGATTAGTTAAGTGTTACATTTTTAAGAACTTTGTACCTATTAATACAACAGATGACTCTGTTTAACTGTGATTTTGTGATTGTTTTAACTTTCAGTGATGATAATGCTCCTATCATCGTAAAATTTTTGTGTTAAGAAATATTTATATTATTATTGATTAGTTGATTGTTATTTTTTACCTATTAGAGCAAAATATTGTTGTTATAGTAACTGTGATTTTGTGACTGTTATTTTATTACATTTACTATAATACTCCAAAATTGTACTAGTTAATACTTAATAGAGAAAAAATATTTTGTTTTTGTTTATTTAATTGCCACATTTAAAACCATACCTTAGCTAATTAAAACGATTTTTATATTGTTATTACGAATATTTAAAAAGATTTATATATTTATAGTTTCGTTATATTTTTCGTTGTTTTTAAAATTAGCTTTTAGACCATTATAACGTTAATTATTTAATTTTGACTTACCTTTTCTAAACAACATTATTTTTAACAAGACTCAGGGGTTCATAAAAAGTTGATTTCGGTAAAAACTCTAATAAGTAGTAATTTGTGATGATTTAAGGTAAATGCAAGTGTACGGAAAAAGAGTACTTACTTGTAAAAATGCAAAACCAAATATTTGATTATAAATCGTACCTACTAACTGTGATTTTATTTGTAATCTTGGTTATAATTATGGTTTTAAGTTATTTAAACTGTGAATGATGTAAAATCACTTTCTGATAGATACAAAGTAAAATATAAAAACTTGATTTCCTTAAAAATCGTTTTATTTGTGTCCTGTATTAAAAGAAAGCATTTTGTACGTGATAGTACTTTTTTCTTGAAACTTTTCGATAAAGTATAGGTGTGTGCGAATCGCATACTACTAATTCTTGAAGGGGTCGATTCGCACGCAATTTAAATACTTCCGTGCGAATCGCCTACTAAAAAAATATTTTTATTGAAAGGGGACGATTCGCACGATCGTGCGAATAATTTTCGTGCGAATCGACTACTAACCCGAAATTCGAGTAGCGGAACATGACGCGAGTCAGTTGAAATGAACTACTGCGGTTTCGCTGCTACGGTTTGGCGGCGGAGGTGTGCTACTGGCGTCAAAGCTGTGCTGTTAGCTGCTAAATGCACGCACACTAGAGAACTAAAATGACAGCACAACAAAGACGTGGCGCGAGTGTAAGCACTAGATTTTCAACTCTCGGTGATGAGTCGAGCGTTGAGAATCCAACGCGTTGGGATGCCATCTCGTCCCAGAGCGTTGAAAAAACACAATAGTGGATTTTCAACTCTCGGCGCTAAGGAGAGCGGGGAAAATCCAGTGTACGAAAAATAATCCGTGCGAATGTGGGCTGAGACGTATGTTACGCACACCAACATAACAAATTTGGCCTGTTTGTCTTAGTTGTTTTGCAGCGCGATAACTGTCTAAACATATACATTCAAACCCTTTTTTTTTATTGTGCTTAATATTATTATAATTTATTTTACTTTACCCATGTCTTAACGGTTTCTAAAAACAAATCTACACCCGTCACAGCTGGCAGCAAACTTCAGTGAATTTACAAAGTTTCTATTTGTCCTGATATAGACGGAACCCTAAAAATGTAAAAAGTTTTGGTACGGGGGGGGGGGGATTTCCCCCTGTACCCATACTTTTTACATTTTTTTCTTTTTACGTTTTGTTTACCAACTTTCGTTGTTCACGTCTTCTTGTTTCGAATCAGGATATTGTTTTTAAAGGAGTGCCTCTGCTGCCGGCGTTGGTACCCAAAAATAACGCCGTTGGGAACCGGCAGTAAGTACATTACCGCAGGCACCCGAGATTAAAAACATCGACTGCCGGCGCGGGCGCCACCGTCTCCCACAATGGACACCGGCAGCGGCGCGACGTTTATGTAAACCCTTCCAGTATTTAGAACTAGCCCTAACGAAAGTATTTTTTTCTATATGTTCATTCGAATGTCATAGTTCTAACCTAACCTAACCTTTTTTTCGCGAGGCAGAACATTTAACCTAATCTTACTAGTTCGGTTCCGGGTAGTACTTGATTACTGGAATAAATGGATAATTATATATGCATGTTTTTTTATCCCTGCCTATGTACTCCATATGCCAAATTGTCTACCCCATTTTCCAAATTTGTTTTCCAAAGCCAGTTTCGGCAGCCAATTCAGCCACCGGCGTTGGCAGCCGATTCGGGACACGGCACCGGATGCTGAGCTGAGGAGCTGAGGCACTTCCTTTTTTAAACATAGTGTTCTAAATACATATTCGTAAATCGTAGTATATGGTCTTTCTTTAAAATTCAGAATAAACAAGTTTTTTTTTTCATATTGCCAAATTCCCAAGCTTAGCAGACAGATTTAGCGATTTTAGTTTTATTTATTAGCCAACAATAAGATGTTAATGGAGTCTTTTCCTAACTATGTTGGGGTCAGCCTCCAGTCTAACCGGATGCAGGAGAATACCAGTATTTTACATGTAGTGACTGCCTATCCTCCATAACGCAATTACTGGGTATCGGGTAATACGATACCCCTTGGTTTGGCTGGTTGTCAGACTTTCGGGCTTCCGACTCCCCGTAACGACTGTCAACGACCAACAAATGACAGCCGGAGCCAACGGCTTAACGTGCTTTCCGAGGCACGGAGGAGTCTCGTTATGTAATGTTTGGTCACCCATCCACGAATTCAGAAAACATTATTAAATTCGTTCTGAATTATTTTAAAATATCAAGTTTCTGACTGACCGTACAAAGCACCGTAATTGGGACTGAAATATCTGGTATTATTATTCAGGTTGAGTTAACTCGGGCTGAGCTGTGACTGACCCAACCTCCCGCGGCAAGCGTAGCTTAACCTTCGATCGAACCGAGCGAATGACTCATTCTGTTGCCAAAATCCCTTAGTCGATTTTACAACTAGAGAGAAAAGAAAGAAAATACGTTTCTTTTCGGTAAACATGACGCAAAGAAAGAACGCAATAACACAAAAAAGAACAAGGTGTGAAAAAATATGCGTCACGTCCACGCAAAACAGTCATCACTCAGCATAAAGCTGCGACCCTATACGAGACAGAGCCCAGCGCGGGTTTTCAGCGACAGCTGATCAATTGACGTGATGGCGTCAACTAACCACTGCAGCATACAATCAGATATAAATAAGAAAAAAAAACCCAATACTTAATTCTAAATGTTTAAAAATACCTAAATATTATTTTTAAAATGGCAACATTCCGTTCAGTCGGCAACAACTTACGCGCCGCGGGCTTATAATCTGGTGCGCGCTGTCAGAAAACTATTTTTTTGACGTTTTGAACTAGACTTTACAAGATAAAAGGTGTGTTTAAACTTCGTTATCTCAGTCTGGTGTTACTCAAAAATGTTAAAACATAGAATTAGAACAGTCATTATTATTTATTAGTTACAGACAGCAGGTAGGTTGCTGGATAAATCCACTTAGCCTAAAAGCGACATTAATAAAAGAAACCCTCTTAAATATTTACCTATGTAGCTTTTAACACGTTTTTTAATTGAGAACCAAGAATTAAATATTTTTCTCTCTTATTTTTTACAAAGGTTAATGGTAGTAGGAAAGTTATCTACTGGTAAAATATAATGTTAAATATGTCAAGTTATTACAGAAATTTATTTGAAAAGGCCTTTAAATAAAAATAAACAAAGTATTTTTAATTCGCACAACTAATAGATCCATAAATTGTTAATAACAGGTTTGCACTATTGTTAGTAACTTAAACTAAAGACGAAATAATGAGAAGACCACTCATGAACTAGACAATGAGAAATGGAAACTATTATTTCCTCGGCCCTAATAAGACAATTTCTGAAAAGACTTACACCTTAATAGTCCATTCGCGTTAAGAAAATACTGAGTCATCGGCCCAGCCCCGTCCCTCGACTAATCGGGTCGCATCAAATTAAAAAGCTGACAATGGTCAGCTTTGACGGCAGATCATCGTACGAAACGCTTGTGTTTTTTGCAACCCGATTGGTTGAGGGGCGGGGTTAGGCTGATGACTCAATATTTTCTTAACGTGAATGGATGTAGGGTATAAATTTTCTCACAAATTGCCTTATTATGGCAGAGGAAGTATCTGCCGCTACAGCCTTCAGGATGCACTACCTATACAAGGTCAAATTGAGGTAGCTAGCGAAATTCAGACGTAATGACGTATCGATAACAAAACAATAAAACAAAAGAATAAAAAGAAAAGAAAGAAAGAAAATACGTTTATTTGCGGTAAAAAATGACGCAAGCAAGGAAAAAAAAAACAAATAAAACACGAAAATAACAAATTGGAGGAAAATATGCGTCACATCCACGCAAAACGGCCATCGCTCAGCATAATGCTGGGACCCTATGCGAGACAAAGCCCCAGCGCTGGTTTTCAGCGACAACCGGCGTTGACGTGATGACGTCAACCGATAAATTATTCTATGATGACGGTCTCAAATGTGTAATGGATGGCATCAACGGTGTGACCTCGGCAAGTGTTGCTTAACCTTGAAGATCGATCTGTGCGGCTGCTATTATTAACAAGGAGCTTGTTATGAAAGTGACTATACTACTTAAAATGCTCATCATTCAGTCCACGCAAAAATTGGACAAAAACATGCCTGGCCTTAACTAAGCTTTCCCTAGTTGGCCATCCCCATAATTTTATTACTTATTTTTTTTACCGTTACCATATTTCATAAACATGAATTAAATCTACTTAAATACAAATTGGGTAACATGGAAGATGGCTGAAAAATTGAGTTTCGAAATTAAACGAACATTCCCAAAAAATATTTTGTGCTGATGACATTTTGGTATTATAAATTAGCCTCATCAAAATTTCTTACTGTCCTTTTCGTTCATCAGGGAATAGAAAGAGTCAGAGAAACATGGACTTTTTAAATCTCTGACCACTTATTTAAGTAAGAAAAGTGGCGAGTAAGAATAATCTTAAAAAAACAGTAGGTACATGATAGATAGATACATACATACATAAGCTCACGCCTTCTTCCCATGGAGGTAGGCAGAAACTACAGAACGCCACCTGCTACGATCCTTACATACTCCTTTTGCCTCGTTTACTTTCATACATCTGGTCATACACGCACGCCGGTTACGAGTACTACGCACCAGTGTTTTCTGAAGAACATCACCAATAAGGTCAGTATATGTCTTTCTAGAGCGTCCCCTCCCGGCGTTTCCAGTCACATCTGCCTTGTAAATACATTTTGTTAATCGCCTTTCATTCATCCTCTCAACATGACCAAATCATCTCAGCATACCCTTTTCAATATTTGTCACTACATCTTCTTTTAACTCACACCGTTGTCTTACCACACCATTCCTTATTATACCAGCCTACCATCCATAGTCAGACCACACACGCTTCCCAAGGAACGCATTTATTCTACTTTCATGCTTCTTGTGCCACACCTAGCATTCACTTCCATATAAAAGCGTGGGCACTAGCACACTATTGTAAACAGCCAGTCGAGCCTTTTTGGATATCAACTGGTTGGTCACAATCGCATATACAAGCACCATTAACTTTATTTCCCGCAATTACTGTCCTTCCCACATCTTCGTCAATCTTCCCATCCCTTGTAAACAAACTCCCTAAGCATACAAACTCACTTACTTGCTTCACACTCTTATAATTTATTTTCACATCACACACCGATACACGCTCTCCTCTTTCAAACACCTTCATCTTATTCACAATTATATTCATCCCTTTCATCTTATATGCTCCATCCATCACAGTCACTATGTCTTGCAACTGTTCTGCTGACGATGCAAGTAGACCTTGATCATCTGCGTACAGAAGGCATTTGACATGCAACTCATCACAATAGACTTTCTTGTGCTTTGCCTGATGTTTTTCGGCTATGCATCTAAGGGAGGAGATTAGATCCATACAGCCCATTTCCTCTCTAAATCCAGCCTGCGCATCTCATATTTTCTCATCTGTCACTCTTATAACTTTATATATTAAAACCTTCGTATACAGTTTGCCACCATCACTCAAAAGACCTGCCACGGTAGTTTTTACAGTCCTGCTGAGAGCCTTTTCTCTTATATAGCGGTATGATTACAGCCTTGCACCAATCATCCGGCACATAGCCTTATCTCCAACACATATTAAAGATCCAGCACAACAGGTTTGCTACCACCCCGTCACCGCCCTTCAGCATTTCAGCAGATACTCTGTCGTACCCTGCAGCTTTCCCAACTTTCATCCCTTTCAGCGCTCTTACAATATCATCTATTTCCATTGCATTCTCTTCATCTACATCTGAGTTTGGGTCTTCAAAACTGGCGTCTGCCCAGTTACCCACTCCTTGCACACTATCCTGACACCTAAATAAACTTTCAAAGTATCCCTTCCAGCATTCCAAGACCTTATATCATCTTCTGCTCTTATAACATTCATACTTGATGTTCTTGTTACTCCGCGCGCCAATTTACCTGTTTCCAGAACAGCTTAACCGCAACAAAAGCATTGGCCCTGAAGTTACCAGAGACCTTCCTGTTATAGCTTTCTTCCTTTTCACCCTTCTTCATTTTTACAAACTCTTTCACTTTCGTTTTCGTTTTGGAGTATTTCTTCTTCACTCTTTCCAATATCTGTCACATTTGTTACCTCCTTCATCCTATTTTGGCCTTTATAGGGAATCACATTAAGCCAGACCTCTTTCTTCTGCCTCACAATCTCTTTTACTTCACCATCTACCCAAGAATCATTCGTTCTACTACTAGATTTTTTCTTTGCCAGACCATATACTCGTCCTTTTGTGGTTACTTGCACCAAACTATTTTTCACTATATCTGATACTTCTTCTAGACTGTAATCATTCATATCATCTAATATTTTATCCTTCCAAACTCACAATATTTTTGAATGACCTTTCCAACGACACCCCATAATATGGGATAGGTGAGAAAAAAAACCATCCCCACTTTACGTGTAAAGTGAAATAAAAACTGGAAAAAAAACCTACCTTCCCTGTTTTTTTTTCCTGTTTTTATTTTACGACTATGTCAGCGTGATTAATATGTATACCCATGCCAAATTACAGCTTTGATTATTGAGATTATTTGTACTAGACAAATAATCTCAATCCAATCCTGATCAAATCCTCAATCAAATCATACTGTTGACTAGTGTAAGCTTTTTGTAAACGGTTTATTCAATAAATAAATCTAATTCAATAAATAAATATTATTAAAAAAAAAAAAAAAATTAAATCCAAGGTTGCCTGGAAGAGATCGCGGAAAGCCGCCATTGTATGAGTGTATTTTGAAGTGTTAAATTATTTTTTTGTTATGTATTTTTGTGGTGTACCTACAATAAAGTATATATTAATAAATAAATACGGACGGACAGACAGACAGACATGACGAATCCATAAGGGTTCCGTTTGTTGCCATTTGGCTATGGAACCCTAAAAAGGAAGAAAACTAGACATTAAACACTAACACTTGCATAGGTAAATGGCATGTCTTTAATCGAACCCCAAGTAATTCCCATGGGGTAACAACTTTTACAACTGTTATTTTAACATTAGGGAGGTTATTATGATCAGTTGAAAAAATGTGACGTCTGGATTTGTGCCCGGTTCATGGCAATTGGCTCGCTCCCTAATTACATGGGACTTAAACAAACTGGCGAAGTGTGGGTGCACCAAGGTGCACCTCTGCCCAACCTTTCGGAAAACAAGGCGTGATGGTATATTTTGTGTTGAAAAAATTTACGGGCTGTCATTTTATTTTTCGGTGGTTGGTAAATTAGTAGGTAATTTAAAATTAGTGTAAAAGTAATAAAAATAAAATTGGTTGGCTATTTCATCCTAAAAAGTCAGTACAAAAAATACTCAAATAAGTAGATATATAAATATACATGTATATTTATGAATGGCCAGTAATAATTTTGGAATGGACGGTTAGGTACATAGTTCAACAGTTCATAGGTTAGGTTGGAACTGTGACCAACCATGCGCGAGCCAAATTGGTCGCAGTAACTAAGCCAGGGCACCCCGCCCAAATGGGTTTAGGTTAGAATAGTGACCAACCACGCGCGAGCCGAGTGAGCACTACTTATAAATTCCAAACAACTGCCGCATTAAATCAGTGCCATTCCCATTTAGATTTTCCTTATTTTTTTTAATGGATGCTAGTTAAATGTGCTTCTTTTTGTGAGCCTCTTAAAATTCTCAATTTGGTGTCCTGAAAATAAAAAAAACCAAGTAACTGAGACCAATTTGTTAGTTAATAAAAGCGTACATCATACAGGAAAAGATTATTTATTTATTTTAATAAGGTTAACAAACAATAAGTACTATCAAATCACTTCTGAAAATTCCAGGCATTTCTAATTTAACCCTGCTACGGTTCGCACCCTACAAGAACCTTCCCTTACATTATTAGAGCGTTATCAAAGTAACGATTTGTCAGCATGTTACAAGCCAAGCGATTTCTGAACGTGCACTTCGCGGTTGCGAAACGAGGTAGCCGCGACGACACGACGACGTGCTCTCTGCGTTTTCACTATATTGTGCACTCGTTTGTGCTCGTACCATTTTCTCTTGTACAGACTACAGCCACGACAGGCACTTATTACGCAAACACGACGAACACGTTGTGAACTCTGGGCGTGATCGCAACGCACACGCCGCGAGCGTGTTAACCCAGGTTTGCACAGGCGATTTTTTCCCGTGGCTATATTTTTCGTGCATTAGATTCTCAACGCTCTGCTTAGCGCCGAGACTTGAAAATCTAACGGTGTATTTTTTCAACGCTCAATTCAACTCTGAGAGTTGAAAATCCAGTGTGCGATAAAATCCCGCTGCGATATGTTTACGTCCGTGGGAACGTGGGCTTAATCAATCGCCTCGCTGGAAACACGCCCACAAATTGCCAGTGTGATAAGGCCTTTAGCTTACCCTAAATATTGATATCATATAGCTTACATACATACTTACAGAAACTATCCCACTTTCAGACTAATGGATGTCTAAAATAATGCCTAGACTTGACTAAAGTATGTTGGGTCGACTCCACGCTAACCAGATGAGGCTGAAAATCAATTTATTATGACCACTCAAGATATGGCTGAGGAATTTCGTTAAACGAGATGTGTTTTGTTTTGTCCTGCCTAGGGCTCCAAGGACTTCTCTGTATAAAAAGAACTGTTATCACATGTGCGGACTTATCTTTAACAAAATACCAAAGAACTTTAAAGAGTTACCAAATAATTTATTTTTTATAAAGTTAAAATTATGGCTACTGGAAAAACGATTTTATTCTATAAATGAATTTTTAAATAATGATAATAGTCTATTTAAAAATTAATGTAACAATAATATAAATAATGAATGTATTTTAAATTAATTAACAATAGAAACATTTAAAGCATACCATTGGACATAAATATTATACGCATTTAAATACATTGTAATGTTTTGCATGTCAAATGTCTGACTTTGTATTAGGAACTCATTATTGACTATAACACCGACACTGTACCAATACTTATTGCAAATAAATGATTATGATTATGTCTAAAGCAGTTTCGAAATTGCTACTCTTAATACTTTTAACTTTGTTTTAATGAGTTAATTTCACAGTACTTATTATACCTATCGAATACCTAGGTCAGGCACTGTAATAAAATAATAACAACGGTTATTTATTACTAAGTAAAAATGATTCAGATTAATACACACTAATTGGTATACCTATTCGTTTATTAGATTATTACCAACAGATAAAATCATATAAATTTACTATGCTACATATACTAGTGCTTATTGCAAAAACAAATGCTACGACATTTAAAAAAATCTTTAATAAAATAAATTTACGTTATTAATTACATGAAAACGATACAAAAGGCCTTCCTTTATGTATTTAATTGAACGTCTAATAATTCTTATTTTACGCTCATTAAAATGGTATTGAACACTCTAACATAACGATTACTATTTTCTTTACTCAATTGAAAAGGAAAGAGGCTTAATTATTATATCTTTATACAGGTTCATTCATTAAAAACATTATCCATCACTAAAATCAATCAATAAGTTTAAAGGATCTGTAACATATTTCCCGTCCTTTAACTAAAGGACGGTATTCCTTCACATGGCATGTGAGGGAATGCCGTCCCACACATTCACCTTTAGAATACCTAAACAAAATAACTTTGCCAAGGAAATTGTATCAGTAACGATGTCAAAAAGCACCAAGACATGCTAATAGGGTTACCCTTTTAACCCTCAAAGCGTCGGTAAACACATAACCGGGGTAATTACGTTAACTCATTCGCCGTGCACGGGCTAATATTTATAGAATATGGAAAATACTCAGGTTCAGTTTTAAACTGATATTTGATATTTGTTTGTAAAATAAGGGCTCCTGGTCAATCGAAGGTTAAGCAACGCCAGCCGCGATCGGTTCGTGGATGGGTGACCATTCATTGCATATTTATTTATTTGGTTCACCAACGACTGTTTACACTAAAAATAAACTTAATACTATTTTCAAACAAAGGTAACAGTGTAACACTCACTTATTAGGTAAACACCACACCCACCTCACTTATAGTTAAATTTTAGTGACAGGATAAAATATTAACTATATTAGGTTAAAAAAATAAAAAACGACTAAAAAGAGAAAACTGGTAAGTTAAGTATCTTATTACAGATCAATCAAGGATTGCATGAACTTAGACTTTAGCTTTGCTAGGGAGTCATGATGTAAGTCAACCAAATCACTACTACTGTTTATGACCTTGCAAAATCGGGCGTAGGGTGAGTTAGATCCCAAAAAAGTTCGTCTAAGTGGAGGACAGATTGGAATGATGGAGTTGCGTGGGATTCTTGAAGGAGCACGTAAGTTACATGCATATCGAGACCCTTCGTGCCTCAGACAGCACGGTAAGCCATTGGTCTCGGTTGTCATTCGTAGATCTTTGACAGTCGTTACGGATAGTCCGTAGTTGAAAGTGAGATTATCTGATTATTTTCTCTCAAATCGGCTTATTATGTTATTGTAAAAAGAGAACGAGGTAAGGTGTCCCACCGTAATACAGTTCGTAACTAGTACGGGGACTAGGGTGAACAGGTTTCGTAACAACCTAAATTTATTATTGTGCACTGAGTAACTAATTTGGTACCTACTTATCTAATCTTTGTGATTCATAGAAAATAAGCACTAGTGTAAAATTTGTTCTAAGGTTGTTATTTTTTCGGCAAAAAAGATAATAATAATATATTATATTATCTGACCTTCACAGCCCAGTTACTGGGTAATACGATACCCCTTGGTAAGACTGGTTGTCAGACTTTCGGGCTTCTGACGACCCGTAACGACTGTAAGATCCACGAATGACAGCCGGGACCAACGGCTTAACGTGCTTTCCGAAGCACAGCGGAGTCTCAATATGTAAAGACGGTCACCCATCCACAGACCAACCGCAGATAGCTTAGCTTAACCTGATCGATCGACCCGTGCGGTTGTTATTACTTAGCCACAAGCCCCTCTACATCGAACACAAAATACTCGAATTCACCTCATTATTAATTCTATGAAACGAAAAAAACTGGTAACAAAATGGGAAGGAGAATAGTAGAGAAAAAGACAAAACCATAGGTTACTTTTTGCTGTAGCCAATCTACAGTAGTAACAAAAAATACTGCCTTTAATTAACTCTCTTTTTCATAATATTTCGCGAATGGTTATTTTTGTAACACTAATGACTTGATTTTTCAGCAAAAGTGTTACACTGTGAAACTAACGAACTTTTATGGAACTTGTGGAATGGATGTTGTTTTTAATAATTAGTTCTAACATAAATAGTGTTAACATTGTTGAAAGTAATAATTTTTTGGGTTTTTTTAAATTAAGTTACCGAGAAAAATCGTAGTTCCATTGTTTAAAGTAATTAAAATATGCGATCCTACTTAAAAAATATGTACCTACTGTTGTGCTTAATACCCCAGGTATAATAAGGATTATCCTTACGTTTACCGGGTTGACACGGTTTGGTTTCAGTTGAACAAATTTTGCGATTCAACAAAAAATACTTTGAGTTTGAAATTTAATTTGACTGAAAGTGTGTTCAGACGGTTCAAATCGCTTTCAGTTGATCAACTAAGATCGAACAGTGTAAACCCGGTATTACCTGTCAGTTCTAAGATAATAATGCAGTGCAGAAAAACGAAGGCAAGTCTTAGTAGTAGGTAGTAAAGTAAGACTTACTTAGAAATGACTAATTAATGAGATTAAAAGCGGTACTTGCTATGCTTGCTTGAGGAGCTCGTGGCTAAGTAATAACTGCCGCACGGGTCGATCCGTCAGGTTAAGCTACCCTTGCCGGGGTTGGTCTGTGGATGGGTGACCATCTTTACGTACCGAGACTCCTCCGTGCCTCGGAAAGCACGTTAAGCCGTTGGTCCCGGCTGTCATGCCGTGGATCTTTGACAGTCGTTACGGGTCGTCAGAAGCCCGAAAGTCTGACAACGTCTTACCAACGGGTATCGTATCACCCAATTACTGGGTTGTGGAGGTCAGATAAGCCGTCGCCCCATATAAAATACTGGTATTCAGCTACATCCGGTTAGACTGGAAGCTGACCCCAACGTAGTTGGGAAAAGGCTAGGCAGATGATGAAAAGCGGTACTTGCTATGAGCCTACGAAATGGATTAGAAAATATTCTACATACCTACAAAGGATACGATTGCTCGCGATTCCTTTTACGTCACTATTTTCGAGTTCACGATGCAATTTTGTTGCCTGTAGCATATAATTAAAAAACACACTGTTAGGACTGTGCGACTTTTATTGCTGCTTCAACTAACGCTTTCACATACACGCACCCCTCCCATACACACAGACGCTCGCAACTTTACCCCCTCATACATACACTCACACACACTTAAACACACAGCCACTTATGCTGCTACAATTATGATGATTAAATGTCTAGTTCTAGTTTCATTATTATCAATGTTATGTCTAGTTCTTACCTATAAGTATAACCAAACTTGTTGTTAAGGAACTCAGTTGGTCTTTCGCTCTGGGGTGGGCGCTAATAACTGCGACACAGTTACTAAACTAACGCACTTGTCCGATGAAGCGCCAGGCCGCGCCGCAGCTGAGCGCGTAGCTTTAAATTCCCCTCATAATAATAATGATATATCCTTGATCCAGCCTGTCCCATCTTGCTGTCCTCCCCTCAGCAACGCCCTAAGCCGATGTTCGTACCCCACAGGGGGTGCTCTTAGCGAGCGTTCGCCTAATTTTAATTTAGAATAGTTTTGCTCCTGGCTGGAGGCTTTGAGTGTAGTAGCTTAATGCAGCCACAGGATTGTTCGGTTGAGCAGTAAATACCTTAGTGGTATACCTGCGAGATGCCATAGTTAAAAAACTAACGCAGTATTAACGTACACAAAATTTGCAATATGTTTTTGTTCCAATAAAATATTTGTATTTAAATCCCGCCGTGTAAGGCTAGGGAAGGCTTCAGAATAACAATGCGATACGTGTTGTTTTAAGGTAAGTTTATGGCGTGGCTTTATAAATCTAGTAGCATTGGCAATCCCAAGGGTTAAAGCGTGGACTAACGAGCGATTGGAGAGTTCGAAGCCTAGCCTTGGCACTCGTAACGTAAACTTTTCAATAGCCCAAGTATATTTTGCTTAGTTAAATAAATATACTCGGGCTAGAAAAGTGCTAGGTTTTGATGTAAAACCTGCGGGGTAGATGCGTAATACACATACAATGGCAATGCTTTTTATTTTGACAGTTCAACAACATTCATTGCGTTATTTACATTGTCGAGCAGACAAATTATTCTAACATCCTATAAAGTAATGGATAACAAATTTTCTTCTAACATAACAACTTCACGCCTTGTTGAAGGGTTGGGCAGAGTAGTATATAGTAAACTCACAAATTCCTTCAAAACCCTTCGCATTGTGCTTGTGAAAGTGTATGGCAATTAGGGTGCCGCAAAGACCCGAGAAGAACCCTTATTTATGTAGTGTAAGGCAAGGTAATGCTTACAGAGTGTAGAAAGATACACTTGTTGGATAAACCTGAATTTTCGCTCAAAACACGGAATTAAGTTATAAATAAAAAGCAGGACGCTTACCATCAAATCAGAGAGATTTTGAGATATAAAATATCTCTAAAAATCATTATCTGCCGAGCCTCTTCCCAACTGTTTTGGGACCGGCTTCCAGTCTTACCAAATGGAGCTGATTACCAGTTTTATACATGGAGCGACTGCCTATCAGACCTTTACAACCCAGACTGTCAAAGATCTAAGAATGACAGTCGGGTCCGACGGTTTAACCTGCTTTCCGAGGGGTAATTACATATCAAGACCCCCCATCTTCATAAGTACTGGATGGTCATCCATCCACTAACTGACCGCGGTAAGCGTTACATTTAACCTTGTTTATTCGTCTGGCATTAATGCTGAAATGAACCTTTTTGGCGCAGCCGTGAGGCACACACTATTATTGCTTTATGATTATTTTCACTTTTTATTTTGTTATTATGTTTCACGAACTGTGTCCAAATAAATATTATTCTTTCTTTCTATTATTCTTTCTTTCTTTCTTCGATTGACCCGTTCGGCATAAATAATACGGGACAAAATAATGAAGTACGTCGAAGAGTCATGTCACAAGCTCAACTCTGTAAAAACCCTTTTCCAACATAGAACATAAAATAGCTTAAGTATACAAAGAAAATGGCAGAAAGCTGGTGTAACTTGTAATCTTAGGGAGCCGGTTTTATTAGATAATACAAGCTTCTGCCCGTGAGTTCATCCGCGTGAAATTTCTTGTTCCCCCGACCCACCGCGTCGCATCGCATCGTCAACCCGCGCTTTAACTTCGTTTTCGCCTAGCGATCTTTCTGACCTTTTTTCTTTTGCCCGGTTCCTAAGGGTCGTAGCGTGATGTAAAAAGCCTATAATTCACTTCAATAATTTGGCTATCAAATGCAAGATTATTAGGGTTCCGTAGTAAACAAGGAACCCTTATAGTTTCGCCATGTCCGTCCGTCTGTCTGTCTGTCTGTCCGCGGCTTAGCTCAGAGACTGTTAGTATTAATCACGCCGACAAAGTGGTATTTTTTTTTTTTAGGATACCTCACTACTCATAGTGGGGATGTTTTTTTTCCCGTCTATCCCATTGCATGGAGTGGGGTCATTGGAAAGGTCATTCAAAAATATTGCGGGTTTTTTCAATTCAGGGATCTGTTTGCGAAATATTAAGCTTTAAAGTGCTAATTTTTGTTAGAGTTACGCTTGAGGGACACACGTAAAGGCTTGTGCAGACCAGCGCGACGCGATACGGCGCGACGCGACTCGAACGATACTATTTCTAAGAAACTTCACGGTATAACAATAGCCGGTGTCGCGTCGCGCTAATCTGCACGAAGCTTAACTCTGCCAGCTAAATGATTATACTTGGATTTGTGAAAAAAATCACAGCAATAGTTTATATAACGAAGTTAAAAGGAAATATAACACCGCTAAGTAGGCTTTACAGGTTAGCGAGTAATAATCGACCAACTTAAATTTAACTACAATGTTAAGTTTGTTCTTGCGATAAATTCATCCCAACTACGGAACCCTTCATTGTGCGTGGTCCGACACGCACTTGGCCGGTTTTATTTTTAATCCGACCGGTAGTTCCAGATATTAGCGAGTTCAAACAAAGACTTCAGTTTTAAAGTATGAGTAAAGATATCAGATAATACATTTATACTAAGTAAAAAGAGAATAACTTAACAATTCCCTGGAATAAAAGAAGGTTATGGATCACTTAGCTATTTTGATAGTTACGTATCTTTTGAATACTAATATAAAAACCCTTTTAAGTCAAGCAGCATTCTGAATCATAATATGAAGCAGTGAAATTAGGTTATAAATTTAAGGCTGAAAGTTTTTTGTGTCTATAAATTAAGTACTTTTTCTAAGCCTTCACGAAAAATAAAAAGTAATATTTTAGATACAGTTATAAAACTACTGCCTCGACTGCCTCGTTGGTCTAGTGATCGAAAGCGCTACTGCCGAGTATGAGGCCCTGGGTTCGACTCCCAAGTCGGGCAAAAAGGGTTATTGGATTTTTTCATCAGGAATTTCTCAGTAGCAGCCCGGAGTCTAGTTTGTGCCCGGTTTTTGGCGATAGGCTCGCTCCCTTTAGCATGGGACTTAAACATAATTGGCATAATGTGGGTGTAGGTACTATGTAGGGACACCTCTGCCTAACCCTTCGGGGGTCACAGGCGTGATGTAATGATTATAAAACTAATTCAAACTGGCTCCATTCCTGTAGGATTTTTGACAGAAAATGGAGGATTCTGCAGATGAAAAACTGATAATTTTACGAAACGCATAATAATACTAATTGGCATAAGTTCATCTACTTAAGTAAACAAATTTTTCTTTATCAAGCTTTTTTACGTTCATCACGTTAAAAAGTTTGCGTCGAGGCCTCTTTGTTCCTTACTTCCATACTAACAGGAGAAGAAAAAAGAAAAGAAAGAAAGAAAGAACTTTAAAAGGACTTTTTAAAGCTAATTTCGAAAAAAAAATATCGTTAGTAAATTTCGTGTTATTAAATTATTATTTTTGTGAGTAAAGTTCTCCGATGTTAATGGCTCGATTTAGATTCTGTTTATTATTTCTAAAAGCTTATGAGTTATTTTATCGGCTTAGCTATTTTTTTACTAAAAAAATGTCAACTATGAAAAAAAAAGAGGCGAAGACTGTTTTTTCTAAAAAAAAACTGTACTTATTTATTTTAGAAACACAAATCGGAGATATTGAAAAAAAACATTTTTTTTATACACTTGTGGAACTCCCCTTTTAAAGTTTATTTTAGATAATTTTTCATGAATATTCAGAAAAATGTATATTGTATATATTTTTATTGCAGAATGGGCCTGGTCTATGATGGAACGAGCGTGCCCATCATGGCTCATTTCACAGATGCCTTTTCACTCTAGCTTTGAAGGCTTTAATATACATATGTAACAAAGACATGCCAGCGCCAGCGCCTGCCAGCGTATGTGTAAACACAGACGCTGGCAGGGGGTCACATTGGCTGTGCGCATACAAATGTGGAGGAGAAGTGCTGAGTACGACTGCCCGGGATATCAACCAAGTGCGGATAGTATCCTGCAATACGTCTGGTAGTCCAGTAATAAAAGGGCGATTATGCCGATGAGCCAGGCTGTGAAGCCTACCCACCAACGTTGTGTTTAGGCTCACAAAACAACAACACAATGCTAAAAGATCATCCACATAAACAAAACTTTTCAATAAAATCAATCTGCAAAAAGGCTTGACCCGAATCCACTTCAAGATTTAGTCTTCAAGGTCAAAATCGTTACGTGACAATCCTCTTAGTGTCCTTCACCTTCTGAATATCAAAGTACCCGCAACGAAAATATTTTCGGCGTACTAAAATAAAGCATAAAAGTTGGCAAAAACATTCATGAATCATTTCTAAAAAGTTATTTGATGAGTTTATAATTGTCAGAAAGAAAAATGATATCTTATCTTTTTGTCTGTTGAACGGAGGGAGATATTGAAAAAAGTATGTAAATGTATGCTGGTACATATTTAAGATTTTGTTAATAGTTTCAATTAGGCTAGGATATAATAAAATATATATTATAATATATTTTTATTATATTAATATTAATGGTTTGTTAATTAGTTTGAAAAATTTATCCAGTGTACGGTATATATTTTTAACACTAAGCAGCAATTTTGCACGTGTTAAAAAAGTGAATAAGTTTGAGGCAATACAGAACTTTGTCAAAAGCTCTTTATGTGTATACTGAAATGTGCAACAAATCTAAATCCTCACAGCCGTTGTCAAGACACCGGTTGTCATAGCAACCGAAGGTGGAGGAAGTGAAACGACTCTATTCCACGAAATTGCCGTACAGGTATTTTCAACGGTCGTTTGAAGGTCACAAACTTATGATTGACATACTTTACCACCTTTTGAATAACTTCAATAAGATTGGATTAAATTTTGCAAAACTATGTTTGAAGTTTCTAGGTGCGGAATTGATTACCTACTGAATTCTAGGTAAAACTAATAATCCAAAATTCTGATATTTTGCCGTAAGCGATAAGACTGAAAACTAGTAACTATCTGACAGATTGGTAATCACTTTGTGTACCCAACTGTCCGTTTACAGTCTAGCCCAGGGAGGGGGAAACTACGACCCGCGGGCCATCTCCGGCCCGCGAAGGCTTAAAATCCGGCCCGCGACCATCAAATAAAAATCAAGAGAATATTTCGTATTGTTAGTAATTTCACTCTCATCACCAGCAAATTGGAATTTTATAAGTCCATATCTAGAACACAATACCCAAATATAGTTGCCCACGCCCAAAAAATAATGGCTATGTTTGGTACAAGCTAAATATTTGTGCGAACAAACTTTTTCAATAATGAAATTAACAAAAAATTGTCTTCGTAATAGACTTTCGGATTACCAACTTTATTCACTACTAAAATGTTCAGCATCACAAATGGAGCCGGTTTATGATGAAATCATGCAAAAACAAAAACAGTTCCACATGTCACATGTCCCCACAAAGACCAGCGCTCCTCAACCTTCTACTTCGCAGCAAATTTAAAAGTTTAATTTAACTACAATTTCCAATTTTTTTTTTATTCCAATAGTTATTTTTTAATATTGCACAATAAATTAGTGTTTCAAAAATACATATCAATATTTTTATTTCAGTAATTAACATAGGCAAAAATGAAACAACTTGGCCCGCCATATATTTCGTTAGTATTATATTGGCACGCGAAGGAAAAAGATTCCCCATCCCTGGTCTAGCCGGAAGCAGCTGAATACCAGTATTTTACATGGAGCGACTGCCTATCTGAGCTCCCATTCCAGTTACTGGGTAACACGATACCCCTTGATAACATTGGTTGACAGGCTTTTGGGCTTCTAACGACCCGTAACGACTGTCAAAGATCTACGAATGACCGCCGGGGACCAACGGCTTAACGTGCTTTCCGAGACGAGTTCCCTCTATCTGGTAGAATCTAGATGCTCCGAAATTTATTTGGCATAACAAACTTGGCATAATCTTCTTTAAACGAATATTTTATAAGGCATAAAAAATATTTAATATAATGATTGTTTGGCCGAATGTTTTTATGTCTGAATTTACAATGACATACTTTTAAGATGGCAGAAATTTATTTGGAATAATTTTATTATGCTTATTGCCATTTCTATACAATATCATTTTAAATCTTAAATTAAACTAAAATATTGTCTTAAAAAGTCAATATGCTACATAAGTTAGTGACAGAAACGAATCGCTGTAAAACCGACTCCACGTAGTCTTGTTTATCCTACCCCTAGAGTGTAATTTAAAATCGCGTAGGCGCGGAGGGGCGATGCGGCCCGCAAGCTGAGGAGCAGGTGGTGAGCGTTAAACACATCTGCGACGATATTAAGCTCGCGTGGGACCGCCGGAGCCCCGCAGCGCCGGAGCCGTGACAGAAACCATACCTGCTGCATGTTGCATGCTCGTTTGCATGCTGCATGCTTGCTGCATGCATGGTGTATGCTTGCTTGCATGTTTGCATGTTTGTGTGAACTTTCTGCGATATGATGGTTCTGCTTTTTAATTATTAGGAATGTGAAATTTATGCCTAAAGATGATTCTGACTTACAGAATTATGAGTTTTGAATTATGATAAATGAGTGTATGACAAAAGATTTTTTGCGAAATAAAGTTTATGCTATCCGCTGTTATGCAAAATAATATTATGACATAAAAAGTTCTTGTATAAAGGGTACACCCTTCCGAGACACGGAGGGGTCTCTATATACAATGGATTTTCACCCATCCATGGACCGACTTCGGTAAGCGTAGCTTACCTTCGAACGACCCGTGCAGCTTTTATCATATAGCGCAAACCCCTCTAATCATTACTTATTTAATCGCTTATCATTTAATATATTTTACCTAAAATTTTTGATTACTAGTAGTATGTTATTATTGGATTTTGACACGGAAACTCAAATTCCGAACACCTAACTTAATTCATTAAAACTTTGGGCAAGTTTTCCCCGTAGGTTTTAGCTCAATCTATTCAATCATAAATCTGTTGTATAATCTAAATCTGTTTTTTTTTAGCAGAATACTTAAAATATGTCTCGCACAATATTAAAAGCTTTCAAGACCAGACTTACGGTTACATACCTACCCCGTACAGTTTTATTGATGAACTGTTCTATTTCTAAATTTATAATCTTAATTTATATGGTGTATATTATAAAGAGTATACTATTCTATTCTGGTCTTCAGGTAAAGCTCGCTGATGGTGGCGAGTGTGTTGGATCATTCGGTTCCCTACAAAATGGTTGAGCTGGATGGTGCTGATCCACGCGTCATGTTCGTGAACGGGCGCCGTCAGTTGAGACTGGTAATCTCTTATCTGCCAGGGCTTATTTTTAATCGTTTTTGATTTTTATATATTGTTTTACATTGTTCTCATATATAGAATCACCAAGAGTAATGTACCCAGGATTTTGTAATTTCTATATTTAAAAGAGTGTCCTTGGAGTTTCTTGCCCGTTCTTCTCCATAGAGATCTACGTTTTGGAATGGGCAACTAGCTTCAACTTTCTGACTAACTGACTCTTTGACAATTCAAAAGTGCCTGTAAAGGGTTTAATTGAAATAAATGCTTTGAGTTTGAGTTTGAAAGAAAAATGGTCCTAAAGTTGAATAAATTACGAAGCAGTAGAAAAGATAAAAAATGTCACAGATAAATAATAAATCACACAACGGTATTATCTTGCTATGTTGCCCAGATTATTGCCTTTAAATATTATTTATGAACTAAGTTTTTCGAGAAAAGCTTCTGAAGATTGATTACAGTGGTAGGCACAGTTGTACTATATTATTTCTTCAATCATCACGGCTGCAACCCCCAAAGCGGTAGGCAGAGGTGTCCCATGTGATGGGGAGCGAGCCTATTGCCATCAACCGTCACAAATCCAGTCTCCGGGCTACTACTGAGAAATTTGTGATGGAAAAACCCAATAACAAAAGGCCCGCCCAGGGAATCGAACCTGGGACCTCTGCCCAACCCTTCGAGAAACAAAGCGTGTTGTAAAATATGAAATAAGACATAACAATATGTGTTATGTTATGTTTCAGCCATTTTTTAAAATAATAATTATTGTATTTCCGATCGTATTTGAGAACATAGCTCATCTTTGATTCTATTTTATTTTATAACTCATAATTATGTAATTCAACTAACAATATCTTGCAAGTACTATTCATTTCTCTGTTAGTGCTGTGCACTTCTGTAAGTGGTGAATTCACAATTCCTAAAACTGTTTGTGTATCTCTTAGTGAATAAATCGTTGATGTATATAAATAAATGTTTTTACGGAATTGAACTAATACCACCTACTATTTCTCAAGGTGACCGCTATACCACTAATCGGCACCCCAATTGTTTAATAAACTTTCAATCACAAACCGAAGGATTTTGCAAATCCATTACTTCATAAGTTTGAAAAATTTGTCTGTGTGTTTGACTAATTTTTGGTCGATGTGACCCAATGAATGTTGTTGAAATGAAAGGTATTTCTATTTCATTGTAAACGTGTTACGCATTTACCCTGCTGACGTGATTCTCAGCATTACTCTGTATCTGTCAGGCCGCGCTACAGGTCGACATACAATAGTCTGACGTGGTGACATTTGGAACTAAATATTTTACGTAAGTAATGTACTACCTGTCACTACTTTTCCGACTAGTGCTAGTAGGTTTGAGTCACCCACAAGCAACGTTTTTAACAATTTGTTTAAATTCTTCCCATTCGAAGTGATCTAAGTCCGATAGTGGCGCCCTCGTTTCCATTTTACTCTTTTTTGCCAAGCTGAATACAGGGTAATTAGTGACTGATACATAAACAAGTGATTTTACTCATAATTAAGAACAACTTTTACTATGGGACCAAACCTAAAATGGCCAAAAAAATATCTGCTGTTCCCTACATTTATGTTCGCAAAAATCGTTTTTTTTTTTTTTTTGTAATTTTCTCTAACGAAAAACGAATCAACGAATATGTTTCCGTGACAAAAAAAGTTTTTGACCGTGTGTTTTCGAATTAACGTATGTTTCCGAGACAAAAAAACTTTTTTTTTCTTTCTTTCTTACTTTACTAGCCTAGCCTGTAAAAAAAGCAGCAGTATAGCCTGTCCTATTTTACAGGCTAGGCTTCATAATAAATTAATTCGTTCATCTCCGGTTAGTAGGCGGTAGTTTAACACATTATTTATAATATAACTCTCTCTTATTTCAGCGAGAAACATGAGAGAGTTACATAACCGTGGGCTTTGACTGAAGACAGTATTATGTCTATCTTTGTATAATATCTCTGTAATGATACAACGACGTAGATCGAGTAAGATCTACGTTCAGTTTAACAATTTACTTAACGTTTTCCATCAATTGTTTTATTTTGCGAAATGGGAATAAAGTTTCCCATTGTAACCAGAATTTTCCTATTCGTTTTTTTTTGTTGTTTTTATTGTGCTTATTTATAAATAATTAATGTGTAAAGAGAGTACGAGTATATGTTTTAATGTCTGTGTGAGGACCTCGTGGCTAAGTAATAACTGCCGCACGGGTCGACACATCAGGTTAAGCTACGCTTGCCGGGGTTGGTCTGTGGATGGGTGGCAACCTTTACATACCGAGACTCTTCCGTGTTTCGGAAAGCACGTTAAGCCGTTGGTCCCGGCTGTCATTCGTGGATCTTTGACACTCGTTACGGGTCGTCAGAAGCCCTGAAGTCTGACAACTAGTCTTACCAAGACGTATCATAATTATTACCCAGATAATGGGTTGTGAAGGTCAGATAGGCAGTCGCTCCATGTAAAAAGTGTCTATTCTCTTTGAAAAAGACTTTTCTAAAAGTATAAATCTGCATAAAGTACCCGTTATATTCCTATTTCTTTATCTTAAAAACAATTCCAACGTCTAAAATAGTGGTATCGTACATTTGTTCATCACGTGTTCATGTTAATGTTCCACCGGCTCTAAATGTATTAATGTAGGTAATACAAATGTCTACATGTTATATCCGTCCGTTTCAGTTAGATCTTTTGTCTTTGGGTAAGCTGGAAAGAAATTAGATGTACTGTTTATTTATCAGAAAAAACAATTAAATGGGATTGCTTACATACCTATGTAAAAAAAAATTGAATACAGATTTACCACGAAATCTGATGCTAGAAATTAAACTTACATGATCAGATTGTTGAAATGATGATTTTTCTTAACCTAGTGAATCGATGATAAAATAAAAATATACATTATTAGCTGCGACCCGCGGTTTCAAACGCATAAGTCTCGGTCCCGTGAGAATATCGGGACAAAAATCCTATGTCCTATTCCAGGTCATGGTCTACCCGTGTGCCAAATTTCATCCAAATCCGTTCAGCCGTTTTAGCGTGAAAGCGTAACAAACAAAGAAAGAACTCACTTTCGCATTTATAATATAGTTAGGATATTATGCTCACGCAATATTCTGCAACAAAGTCCATAAACTTTTAGTTTTGCTTTATATATTCGATTTCCGTGGCATCAACGGTTTAAGGCTTTGAAGTTGCAATGCCTATGCACAATGAATTTCAACTTCGTCTTTTTTTTGTCTGTATCTTTTCAATCCTAAAAATATTTAACGCAAGTCATCAATCATATCTTCAAATGCCACCATCGCTACATGCTCCAAGATTATCGAGGATTCATAATTATATGAATATGCATGAATAGTCGTGGATTACCTTCAGCGTTCATGCAGATAAGCTTTAATTTTCACAAGGTTGACCGATGAACTTGTGAATGCCGCAAGAATCATAATTCATAATAATCATTTAATAATATTTTTTTTATTTTTTGACCCTGGCACACAATATTCACACAAAAACAAAAAACAGAAAAAGCTGCCATTCAGTTCAATATAAATGCCAGACAATACAAGGGTTTTCAACTGGACCTTATTGGATATGGATAGAATTTGCTAAAGAAGTGTAATATGCTAAGTTTTACATATAATCTGGAGTTTTACATATAACTTCTGTAAGCCACTTCTGTAAACTTGATTAAAAATGTCTTAGTCTAAGGCACAAGGCATCATCCCATCTGTCCCTGATTCCCTTTGACCCTTCCTAATAATTTACATACTTAGAGCGTCTCAGTAACGATTACTTGCATCTGTCGGCCAAATGTCCCTGCACGGAATGGGTAGGATCCTTTTTCTGAAATACGGTCCTTACATTCGGTTTTATGGGGTCTATGGCCATACTTTGTGTGATAAGCCTTGAATGGTAATGGTGGAGGGCATAGGAAACTTTATAGGAATAGAATGACGCTGATTCATTATTGCATAACAAAGCTTAACTATTGCTATCCTAGAGGTTCATGAATACACGTCAGTCACGCCAATCAACCACGTCAAAAAATATATATACGTAGAAGTTGTAGGAAGTTGGCTACACATCAGTCGCGTCTCAGTCGACAGTGCGTCTCAGTCGACGTCTCAAACTCAAACTCAAAGCATTTATTTCAATTGAACCAGGCACTTTTGAATTGTCAAGGGGTCGGTCAGTCAAAAATATAAAGCTAGTTGCCCATTCCAAAGCGTGGAGAAGAACGGGCAAGAAACTCCACGGACAGTCTTTTAAATCAAAAATTTTATACAAAATATTGGTTACATCATTCGCAAGTTCGCGTCACCGGCAAGTTAAAACATGTATAGCTACGAACGAAACAGGCGTCGCTGTGCCTGACTGACTGACTATCTGTTCACACACTTCCCTGAAATTGACGAGAATGATCGGCGAGTTGACGTTGATGTGACTGTGTGTGCATGAACACTTAAGCCATTTACACGATGCAAGTTTCTGGAACGTTTAGTTAGATTTATAATAATAATGTTATATTTTGTAATCTGTCTATTGTTAAGAGACCAAACTCAAAACATCAACGAATTATAACGTAGCTAAATTGCAGAGTACAACTGTGACGTAGCATGACAACTGAAGTGATACGAGTAGGTATTATGTTTAGTCGGTTACTTGACAGCTGTCTCGTCACGTGTTTATAGGGTTCCGTACCCAAAGGGTAAAAACGGGACCCTATTACTAAGACTTCGCTGTCCGTCCGTCCGTCTGTCACCAGGCTGTATCTCATGAACCGTAATAGTTAGACAGTTGACATTTTCACAGATGATGTATTTCTGTTGCCGCTATAACAACAAATACTAATGCCAGAATGAAATTAATATTTAAGGGGGGCTCCCATACAACAGATATGATTTTTTTGCCATTTTTATAGATAATGGTACGGAACCCTTCGTGCGCGAGTTCGACTCGCACTTGGCCCGTTTTTTTCGTTTACCTACCTATATTTAACTACCTAAACCTATGGAGTATAGTTTCACCTATTTAAGTATCTAAGCATAGTAATCTTTTTTCGTTTATACATAGTTATTTTTGCTTTGTACAATGCCGCCATTGTTAGTATGGTTAAGTAAGCGTAAAGGCGGCTTACCACTAGTTTTGTCATTTACTGAGGCTTAAATAATTCTGTTTACGAGGAAGTATTATGATGGGCAATATAATATGTTACTTTGGCAACGTAATTACAAACTATTCTTAAAATAACTATAATAATAGTAACTATGCTTCCTCGTTGATCCAGTGGTTGTAGGCGCTACTGCTCAGCATACAGTTCTGGGATTGATTCCCGGGTCAGGAAAAGTGTTATTGGGTTTTTTCATCACGAATTTCTCAGCAGTCTGTATATTTGCCCGGAATTACATGGGACTTAAACATAACTGGCGAACTGTGGGTGTACTAATAGGTACACCTCTACCTGCCAATTTAATTGTTTTTTTTTTTTACATTTATTTTATTTTTTGTAATTACTTGAACTCACACACTGACTTATTATTAGTATTAATTATTATTTTATTTTACAGTTTTTGGAAAACTTACAGCTAGACACTTTTGCACGATTTAGAGTAACAAAATAAGGCCAATTAAAAGTTTTCACGGTTATAAGAGAACATAAACAAAAAGTATTTGAGAAGGTAGACAGTTGAGTAAAGACAGTATCTTATACGTTTCAAACAGCGCAAACTGTTAGCAATTAATTTACGTGATCAAAAAAGAAATTACATATAATCTTTTTTAATTTAGATATACCCGTATTGAAAACATCGATTAGTATAATTTTACAATGTTTGTAAATATGTGAGCACCATGCATCTATCACATAATTAATTTATGTCATTCCTTCATTTTTCATTCTTTTTACCTATCGTGGTATAGTAATCTTATTTTAGGTGCATTGTCTTCAGATATAATTATATAATTAGTGTATATAAGATATAATGTTTTTTTTTTTAAAGAGTAACGGTGGAGTTTCTTGCCCATTCTTCTCCATACGATAGTTTTCGTATGGAGAAGAATGGGCAAGAAACTCCACCGTTACTCCGTTTGGAATGGGCCAGTAGAATCAGTTATTATTATTTTTTGTAAACTTTGACGTTTAAAAGTGCCTTTTTTGTGCCTAATTGAAATAAATTATTTGACTTTGACTTTGACTTAACCCTTACCAGAATACCGGCGTGATGTTATGTGTTGTATTCGTAACATTTTCCTGGCAGCGTAACTAGGTATAGACTATTTTTAGAAAAACTATTATAACTACCTATAACTAAACTAAAACTAACTAATAAAAATTTCATCCCAATAGTTCAATAAAGTGACTAATTATCACTTTATGGAACTACTGGGATGAAATGAATTACTGGGATAATAATACTCCTATAATAATGGGATAGTAATTTAAAAAAATCTACATATTTTTTTAAATTATTTTATTTTTTATTATTTTTAATGATCCATTTTAAATAAAAAAAAAAGATTTTTCTTTGTTCCTCTCAAACAGAGCACCTGCCGTCTAATCTCTTCACGCCCTTGGTTGACTGGTAGAGAATGCCTAAGGCATTAAGTCCGCCTTTGTACTTTTTTTTAGTGTGCAAAGTTTAAAAAAATAAATAAATAAGCGTTTGACACGATTTTGATATGCTTGAAAATAGTCCTGTCATGATATTCAAAGAAAAATAAAAATGTTGAGAAAAATTTGTTTTGTAATGTGAACTATTATATGCCACCACTACCGGATAAGTTCCAATTGACTTATTGGGCTGATTATTTCAAACAATCTATTTATATTCACCTGCTTGGTGCCTAGATTCTATTAATTATTAAAGATTAAAAAAAAAAAGTGCTTAGATGGTTTGGTTACGTTGAGAGCTCTGACCAAACAAAAAGCCAAGACAGCGCTGCGAACAATTGATACATGCCAAAACTACACCGCCGCTCTGTACTTACACGCTCACACGCACACATTTACAACCATCTACAATCAAACTACACCTCACTAAGTGCACACATGTTTACGAAACCAGCCTCACGTCAGTTGCCAGCGCAATGTCTTGATTTTTTATTTGGTCTGAGGTTCAGAGGATGAGTGAAAGGCGATTAACAAAAGATGTGAGTGAAAACGCTGTGAGGGGACGCCCTAGGGGCCTAGAAGAACATATAGGTGACATTTAAGTGGTAGACCTTATCGGTGTTCTTCAGAAAGGTCAGTTGCGTAGTGCTCATAACCGGCGTGCGTGTGTGACCAGCTATCTAATTACGCAACACGTTTTTCATAAAAAATTACGACAAATTTGTTTCATTTTGACAGTTCAACAACATTCATTGCGGTATATTTACAGAAAAAAAAAACTCTGAAGCAATGAATTAGCAATTTGTTTCAAAGCGATTCAAATTCTTATTGATCGTGTATTACGTAATTAGGGTACACATGTATGAAGGTAAACGAAGCAAAAGGAGTATTTAAGACGCTGATATATGCCAGTGATCTTGAGTCGTTAGCTTGCGTGTTCTATACCGAGCTCACGCAACGCGACGTATGTCCAGCCAGGAATAGGACTCGCCCATCAAGAAACGCTGTTCCAAATTAGACGCATTATTAATTTAATAAAACAAAAAGAATTAAAAAAAAACACGTATAATAAAAGATCCGTATTTAATAATTATCTTTAAAATGGTGAAGATTTCAGAAAATACGCTTGATAGATTTTGCGTAATTCTCCGTTTTTATACGCGTTAGACATAACTTTACAAATAAATTTCACTCTGTAATAAAATACATGATCTAAAATATAAATATTCCTATATTAAATTATTAAGAAAATGCTCTAATTTTACATAGGTTTATTTTTTCCAAATCATTCAAACTCAAACTTTAAGCATTTATTTCAATTAAGCCATTTACAGGCACTTTTGAATTGTCAAGGGGTCAGTCAGTCAGAAATATATAGCTAGTTGCCCATTCCAAAGCGTAGGGTCCTATGGAGAAAATGGGGCAAGAAACTCCACGGACACAATTTTAAATCATAATATTGTTACAACATATTGGTTACATCATTCATGTTGAAATTATACATGTGAGAACAATGTAGAAAGACGTGCACGTAAAAAGCGTCCGTAATAAAAAGATAAAAACAATTAAAAAAATAAAATAAGCCGTGGCAGAATAAGAGATGACCAGTCCCTACTGACGGTGCCCGTTCACGACTTTGACATTAACACTACTCGTTTAGATTTGATCTTCAATTTATTAAAAGTCGGTTATCGTTGCCTTAAGGAGGTGGCGACCGGTTCTGTAGTTTCTGCCTCCCCCCATTGAAAAAAAGCGTGATATTATGTATGTAAACCTTTTTCTTAACTTATAAAATTGTCAATTTTTCCTAACATTAAAAATGCTTGTAAAACATAATTTACCGTTAACTCTAAACATAACTGCGACGCCTTGTCATCCAGCTTGAATAATTAAAGTACCAGGCGCACAGAAAACAAAAGAGGCTCGGGAAAACAGCCCTGAGCTTGACAACTCGGGAATAATAAAAAAATACCTTTGCTTTTAAAACAATATGGCGTATGGAGGTAAGGCTGGCTATTAGTCTGACGCAGACGTATGTAATGTGGACGGTAAAGGGGTACCAGTAACGTTAGTATATATAATGTAAACATTCTATGTATTCGCAGATAATTGATAGAAATGTACGTCATGCAATTCAGAAAAATACGGTCGTATCGCAGTTGAGCAACAAAAATTGCAATATAAAACCCTGGATCACACCAGGTCTTATTCGCTGTATGAAACACCGAGATAAACTGCACATGAAATGTAAATCTCATCCAGAGAATACAGTCCTACAACTGTCATACAAAAGATATCGTAATTTTTGTAATAGTCTTCTCAAAAAGGTTAAAATCAACTACGATAAAACTGCACTGGATAAGGCTGGAACAAATAGTAAAAAGATCTGGAAATATATTAAACATGTAACTTTTTCCTCAAAACAAAATGAGTCATCTTCAAGTTTATTACGAGCGCACTCGTCACAGCTGACGTCTGCTAACATAGCAAATAATTTCTTTGTTAATGTTGGTAAGTGTCTGGCGGAAAAAAATAACCGGGATCAATCTCCTTATTTAGTGAACTTTTCTACCACGGGTAACTCCACTCTATCATCTTTTGCCTTACTAGATACTGATGAGACAGAAGTAGAAAATATAATCATGTCATTGAGAGATGAATGCGCAGTTGGTTGGGATGAAATATCAAATAAAATTATTAAACATTTCAGAAATATTTTAGTACCTCCACTGACTTACATTTTTCGTATGTGTTTATCCTTGGGCATTTTCCCTGAGTGTCTCAAAAAAGCAGTTATCATCCCTGTTCATAAATCAGGCAGTAAAGAACAAGTAACAAATTATAGACCTATTTCTCTATTGCCTTGTATGTCCAAAATATTGGAAAAAATTATAAATAAAAGGTTGTTCAAATACCTAGAGGACAAATCAATTTTATCGGATCGACAGTTTGGTTTTAGACCTAAAATTTCAACTGCCGATGCCGTACATCATCTAACTGATTTTCTAGCACAAAAACTTGACAAGGGTAACCATACAGTAGGTATTTTCCTGGACCTTGCCAAAGCTTTTGACACAGTATGTATCCCTACTCTATTGCGCAAGCTTGAGACAGTAGGTATAAGAGGTATCCAGCTCAAACTTTTCAAAAGTTACCTAGAAGACCGTACTCAATGCGTTAAGATTGGCAATGTCCTCAGCGCAGACCAAAAAAACACGTCTTTTGGTGTTCCCCAAGGAAGTGTATTAGGACCCACTATGTTTTTGATATACATAAACGACCTTTGTAATCTTAAACTACAGCACGGTACAGTAATATCTTACGCTGATGATACTGCTCTTCTTTTTGCGGCTGAATTGGAACATGAAGTTCACAAGCTTGCGCAAAACGGCTTCAATATTGTAAATAAATGGCTTCAACATAACACATTAACCCTAAATACGGATAAAACAAACTATATAAAGTTTTCCATGCGCAAACCAACTTCCGATTACTCCTCGACGCTATATGCTCATTGTTGCACAGTCCCCGCAGAATGCCCGTTAAAGTGTCCTAATATTAATAAGACTAACCAAATAAAATACCTAGGTGTTATATTAGACGAGACCCTTACTTTCAAACAACATATAGAAGTCTTAAATAATAGAGTTCGTAAGCTCATATTTGTATTTAAGCAGCTGCGACATATTGCGGATCCAAAAATAATTAAGCAAGTTTACTTTGCTCTATGTCAGTCAATTTTGACATACTGCATTACCTCATGGGGTGGAGCAGGTAAAACTTTATTAATACAAGTCGAAAGAGCTCAAAGAGCGATTCTCAAGGTGTCTACGTGCCGCCCTTTCCTTTTTCCCACTAACCAGCTCTATAAAAATTGTGAAGTACTAACAGTCAGGCAGTTATTCATAATGAGCATTGTACTAAAACAACACGCAGCCCTCCGCTTCAGCACTGAACTTATTAAAAAGAGACGGAAAGATATAGTTTGTCCCACAAAAAGCACAAAACATGCTCTTACAGCCAAATTATTTGTTTTTCTGGGACCACTACTCTATAACAGACTTAATGCAAAAGCAAAAATTTATTCCCAAAATTTTGTAAATTGCAAGAAAACTCTGAAGGAAACATTACAAAATTTGTCCTATGAAGATACAGAGAAGTTATTAGTTGTACTTAAATAAATATTAATTGCACTTTTTATTATGATTAGTTAGCTTAAATTAATATACTAAGATTTTAGCAGGTAAGATTTTTATACTGTTTACACCTCTTTTACATACCTATTAGTTGACTAATTTACCTTTTGTATATGATGTGATTACTGTGATTATTTAGATATAATGTTTTACCTTTTCTCGCCTGAAACACAGGATGTCCTAGTTCAGGCATGTAACACTTGTGAACTATTACATAGAATTACGAAAAATGTTTTTACTGTACTACATTATTTTTTGAATAAACTTATTATTATTAAACTTATTATTAATTACAGTCAGTCAACTCCCATTCTGACACGCACTGACGAATCAAAACTAACCTTGTGTTAGGTCACTAAAGGAAGCAACAAACAGGCGCGACTCAACGGTTCGATGCGACACCGGTAATTGTTCTACGTTGAAGCTTTCTTCGAAATTGTTTTATTAAAGTCAAATCACGCTGTCGCGTCGCGCCTGTTTACGGCCTTAATGTGGGTTTGACCAAATTTGTATAAGTCTTATCCTGACAATCATTATCATCATCATTAAGAGAAGAAGTCACTGCTGGACATAGACCTCCCCCAAGCACGGCCACTTCGATCGGTTCTGTGCTTTTCGCATCCAGCGGATTCACGCGCCTTTCACCAGGTCATTGGTCCACCTTGTGGGAATTCTTCGGGCTATGTCGGTTATCTTGGTTCTTCTATGGATCTCTTCATTTCTGATTCGATCACGTAGGGAAACTCCAAGGCGCTCTCCATTCTCTTAGCAATACGATAAAAGATTTTATTCGCAAAATTCAAAAGAGGAATTGATCGAAAGATACAGAGGAAGTTTAGATGGAGCTTTCAAACCAGTTGACTAGTCTTATTCCCAAGTTTAAATCTGCGTGCTAGTTTTTATTGTCTCTCGACTTTTTTTGGTTTTATAATTTTATAAGTGTATATAGTGGAGGATAGCAAAAAAGGTTAGTTTTAAGGGATCCAAGCCAGTGTTTCGCACTCACTTATACTGTTTGTTTAACCCCACCGTCAACGAAGTCAACGGGAAACGAGGTTATTCGAATCAAAAGACACGACCCAAATTCAAATTCAAATATTTATTGCTTAACATTTACATGTGTTTACGAGGTCTTAATAATATTGGTAAAGTTCACATATGGACCCCTGTCGGGCACAACAATTTCATAAAATATGAGTAGTGGTGTGTAGTAGACTCACGTGACACGGCCATAGAAAATGTATGAATCACTACTTCGGCGCCGTCATTTCAATCTCTAGGCACGTCGCGTAACTAAACACAGACAGCCGCAACTATACATGCATCTAAACACAACACGTGCAGCCGCGACGCAGGTCGTCGCGACGTACGTAGACGCCGGGCGGTGTTACACAACAAGACAAACCGCTCGTACATACACGACTGTTTATCCCTCAATCCGTAAACGGCTAGATCTGTGAGCGGGGCGAGGGTGAACTACATATCTACCTGTAGGTGCGTCGAGTCGGCACCTCTGTCGCTGGTCGTTTTCGTTGAGCCTCCTCCAGGTAACTGGGGGTTTCACTCGACGGGAACAGACCGCCGGGGTATCGTGAAGAAAACGACGCTATATGAAATAGCGTCGTGGCGCGCCTACAGAAATACTCATAGCAACCATTTCATAGACGCAGCTTTGCTGCGTCAAATGTTCTAGGCCGTATAGGCCAACTTATTGAGGGGACCCGTAGTAGCGGGCCACCGTAAAGCCTCCGAGGGCGAGGGGCGACGCTCTGACCCCGCTTCATTCTCGTTGACGTCCCGTTGACGCTACTAGTGGACAAACGGCCTTAGGCTAAAAATCTATTCATCGAAAGCGATGTAGGTAACTCCATAATAGTCGAGAATATTCTGAGGAATATTCCCTGAGATCGTTGCCAAACCTTATTATTTACAAAGGCAATGAAACGAATATGGGAATGTTCTGCCATTTTCGCAGAATCCCGTTATGTTTTTATGACGTGTGATATCACGTATGTATTTTGTATCACGTATGTTTTTAATAATAAAGGTCGTGTAAACAGTGTCGAGAGAAGAATTTTCTGTTGAATTTTTTCGTCGGGTATTGTTTTCTTATGAAAAAAGGCAATTTTAGGTAAAATGTTATGTTCCTCTAGCACATATTTGTTTTTGGGAATGTTCGACAGGTACCTAGATATAATTATGTAGGTGTATAGTAATTGATATTTCGAACGTTTATTCTGAAAGTAGGCAACGTCACAAATAGCTGTCAAATATTTCGCTGTTTTTATTAATTTGGCAAAATTACTATATGGAAAAATGAAATTTGGCTAACTTAGTTAACTAGAATATTCATTATAATTAATTATATTTAATCATTTGAAGTAACAAGACTCATAGTGTTAGTAACAAATAAACTTACAAAATATGTTAGTAAAACATTAACACAGAAAAAAATTGTGACATCACTGCTGCAAGGTGACCGCCTAGCCGATACACCCAGACAGATGGGCCTAGGGTTACCATGTGACAGGCATTAAATTTGTCGCATTTCACAGGTATTATTACGGTTAAGACAGGCGTCGGCCGGCGCTAAGTTGAGACAGCCATTATTTAATTTCCCTTATAAATTCACAGTTGAGTAAAGAAAGGAATCACCTGACAATAGAGTCGGTAAAAGCGTTATTAGTAACCCAAGAAAATTTTAAAAACGTTTCGTGTGACGATTATAAATTATGACTTCGGAAAAGCATCACTCAGTGTAGCAAGTTCGTTTTTATTTAAAATAAATTTAGTGGTCGTAAATAATTCAATGAAATTAAAAATTAAAAATATTTTATTTCACATAAACCTACATGGGCACTTATAAAACGTTAAAAGCTAGGTGCACGGTTCCAATTGGTCGTTTCCTATGGAGAAGAGCCGGCAAGAAACTCCACGGTTACTCTTTAAAAAATAATTGTTTTTTTACAATATTTTCAAATAACAGTGTTATTAGGTATGGGAGGACAGTGTAGGTCTTTCAACAAGTACCAGGTACTTGACAAAATAACTATGGTCAGCAAATATACAGTCCACTAAGCCTACAGCGTTCTCACATTCACAAAATAGAAAATAATCTATATAAAGATGAATAAATTATTAAAAATAAAAACGTATTATAAACGAAATGACGTGATTGCTATTACAGCTGTGACAATTCTGAATAATTATCATGTTCACAAAAGCCACTAATAAAGATTTGAAGTTAAATTGTAGGTGATTATGTCAAGGATGAATGTAAAAATAAAAATGTAAAATATAAATATACTTGTACATGGTAATTTGGGAGCAGTTAATAGACTCTTACACAATTTGCCGTTAATGAGCTACCAGGGAAGCAACATGTGCAGAAGGAATTATTGCCAAACTTCCTTGTCTCAAACGACCCTAGATGGGCCAGAATCGTCACACAGTGGGTGCCTGAAGACGGGCGTCGTCACCAAGGCACGCCTAAGAAACGCTATCGTGACGATTTGGACTCGTTCCTCACTGATTGGTTGGAGAAGGCATAGCAAAGGGTCAACAAAAGACAAACGAAAAAAAAAAAAAAACCATTATAAATTAATAATATTTCTAAATCAATCTATTAAGCAAGTTTCTAGAAATATTTTTACACCTATCTGAATCCAGATTTCATTTACAACCACTCTAAAGTGCTGTAAAACTAAAAATAATGTCTTACTAAAAATCCTATGAAATGAAAAGCCTCGTCAAAATTTTATGAAACACATTAAAAGTGTTGGAAATTGAATAAAAAGTTCTGATGAAATAAAATCAGGTTCGATGGGCTTTGTGGATAATCTGAAAAGTTAATAAATTAATTTGTGGGTCGGCCATCTTTTTAGGCTTCGGTCGAGTTTTCGTGGAACGTGGATTTGTAGTGTTAGCAAAGCGTTTTAATTTTAATGAAAATTTTGTTTATATGGTGGTGGGTACTAAAAGTGCAATTCCTTAAGGCACTTACAATCTGTGATGTTGTGCGCATTTATAATTTATAACGTGTTGATATTATCGAGAACGTCCACGTAACACAGAGAAGTAAAATGTATGGAAATATACGACGACGCTTTTATAATTACCGTCCACGATAACGTTATAACGTGGAGGTCCGCAATAATACCGTCACGTTAAACATTATAAAAGCGCACTTTCAAATCACTTCAAGTGAATTTGATAGTCCGATAGCTTATCTTTGTGTTATTTTATTTTCTCTGTAACGTACTGTAGGTCACACGTTAGTGGTAACAAAACTAGTGTAAGCTGGTCTCTTAATAAACAAAACTCTGTACTACGCTAAGCCAGCTCAAGGTCAAAACGATGAGCGGTCAAGCTGTATGCACACCCCGAGGTGTTAAAAAGGGGACGCTATAAGTTAACCCACGAAATTCAAATTTCCTTACGTTTTTTGCAATTTGCAGGACGGTGTCAGGTTGTTTGTTGATTAAAATTGTGTGTATTGTGTGTAGTGGTTGCCCATACGCCTGCGCAGAGCGCAAAGGGCGCTAACCACCTTGTTTTCATTTCTCGACTCTCCCACTTCCCCTAGTTATCTAACCCCCCACCTTCAGTACATTTGTAAAAACCACAGTAAAAATCTACGGTCATCAAATAATCGCGTTCTTCAATGTCCCGCTCACCACACAGACTTCATTCATTCTTCCTTCTTCGTTCAGTCTATTTTCTGTGGAATGCGCTCCCCCAGGAAATCAGGATGGCAACCAATCGATTATCCTTTTGCTGGCCTACAAATTGCAAAAAAACGTAAGAAAATTTGAACTTCGCAGGCGTCCCTGGCGCTTTTGCCTTAAGTGCTTCCTAAATCAGGAACCAAGCTACCTCTCCGACCCAGATGATTCCACCACACTCCTCCAGGAGAGCAGTAGGGCCACCAGTACAGTGCACAAAAACACCCGACACCCATCGTACCGACCTCGCCGCCGAGGTCCTCCGCGATCGCGACCCTCCCGAGTAAATAATACTCCCCCCCGACCCTTGTCAGATGAAGCGCCAGCCCGCGCCGCAGCTGAGCGCGTAGCTTTAAATTCCCCTCATAATAATAATGATATATCCTTGATCCAGCCTGTCTCATCTTGTTGTCCTCCCCTCAGCGACGCCCTAAGCCGAGGTTCGTACCCCACAGGGGGTGCCCTTAGCGAGCGTTCGCCTAATTTTAATTTAGAATAGTTTTGCTCCTGGCTGGAGGCATAGAGTGTAGTAGCTTAAGGCAGCCACAGGATTGTCCGGTTGAGCAGTAAATACCTTAGTGGTATACCTGCGAGATGCCATAGTAAAAAAAAAAAAGAACCAAGCTCACACCGACTTTGTGTATCACCGCACTCAGAGCCGTAAAAAACTTAAAGGGTTTATATAATTTAAAATCCATCTATAAACTGTTACTATATAAACTTTTTCACCACATAAGCATACCAATCCATACATAAAACCGCCCTATAAATCTTGTCTTACTAGTGTAGTATACGGTAGCATTTCTAATTTCGTTTTCTTACCCGTGTTACGAGCTTACTGACAGACGGATGGTAAATATTTTATTTAGAATTCTTTTGGGGAACCACATAAATTATGTTAACTGCTTTTAAAAATGTTCGTTTACTGCGGAATTTTTCTACTCTGTGGTTTTTTAGATCTCTGGGCGCGATGGGAATTTATTTTTTCTGGGAATTTTTGTATTTAGATTTGGATGCAAATGGTATTTTAATTGGGTATTCGTTGTAAAATTATCAGTTCTAATTTGTTTGGTGAGTGATTTCGGAAAATCTGTTTTTGATTCGGTTTAGTTGGCAATAATTGGAAGTTGTTTCGTGATATTTTTATTTTAAAGCTGAACGAGAATAGAGGAAATTAATTAATATGTACTTACGAATTAGCGGTGATTTGCTTTCACTCTTGTTCCTGGAACAAAATAAAACATTATTCGTATCTGTAGGGAAAACAAGAATGACAGTAATATTCTTGTGCCAGAAATCTCGCCATTATTACAACAGCGCAGTTCCAATTATTGCTTAACAAATTTTCAATCGCAATCCGAAGGATTCTGAAGGAAATTTCATCAACATTAATTTACACTAATATTATAAAGAGAAAAGATTTGTGTTTTTTGTTTGTAATGAATGAACTCAAAAACGACTGGACAAATTTAAAAAAATCTTTCATCAGTCTAATGCTATATTATCACTGAGTAGCATAGGTTATAATTTATAAAGATATCACGCGGGTGAAGACTCTGATCTTACTCATGTTTTTACAAAATAAATAATATCTTTACTTTATATGTTTGAAAAATTCGTCTGCTTTAAAATGTAAATAGGTGAAGCAGACTAGTCCTGGAGTGGAGATCGTATATCGGCAAGCGCAGTATTCACGCCCCCAGCTAGATGGACTGACGATCTTAAGGCGCAGGGTTCCGAAAACGGGGTTTTTTAAAGCAGTGTATCTCTTATACCGTAAATAATTTTGACCAAAAAAATAGAATGATATTTTCAAGTCTTATTTTACTGTATTAAAATAAGACTTGAAAATATCATTCTATTTTTGGAACTCAAATCATAATTAAACATACATTAATGCTTCAAAAAAATCTTCAAACACACCTCTTAATTGTCTTTAAAAGCAGTTTATACCTTCACCAACAATTATAATTATAATTAAAAATATACCATAAAATGTCTAATGTCAACCTGCATTCAGTGATGGATTATGATGAGTAATATGATCAATATGATGAAAAAAACAACGAAAAACATTAAAAAAGTACAAAAGTGTGGTTATTTTCTTTACTCTTTACACGTAAAGAAAAAGACAGAGACAAAGGCAAATCGGAACCCTGCGCCTTAAGAAGATGGGTGGAGCAGACTGGATGTGGAAGGTGGAGAATAGGATCTTTTGGCGCAGACTGGGAGAAGCCTGCGTCCAGCAGTGGACAACAATAGGCTGAGTTGATTGATTGATTGAAAACGTAAATAGCACAATGAATGTTATTGAACTGTCAAAATGAATTGCGTTGGCATTGTAAGTGTGTTACCCAATAGGTTCGAAATCGTATTTTATTGCTCGCCAGTTTGTCTCATCGTTATTAATTTTATCGTGGAATATTCCATATCACTTTGATCCTCTTTTTTATTGTGTCTGTATACTAACATACTTAATTATATAGCAGCGGTCTCTTTTCTTTAGTCGCTAATAAAACGTAGAGACTCTTTTGTTAGGAACCTAATAACTATTCCCATATTTCCCATTCACTACGCTGAACTTTTCTATTAGGAGAGTAGTCAATGGGAAAGATAAAAATGTGTTTGTATTAGCTCTCTTCGTAAACAAATGAGATCGACCACGATGAGCACGCGATATCATAAATATATATGTAATAATGATATATAAGCATTGAGAGTTAATTTTGAGAGTTCGACCTGTGCTCAGCAGTCAGTAATTGTTAGAGCCAACCTCTGTTAAACCTCTTTTCATACTTGTATTTTTATTCTTCTTTATTTTTAGATCTTCTTATGTTTTTTTTCTATAAGTGTCATGTTATGTCATTGTGAATTAATTTAAAATAGTTATATCTCTAGGGATATCTAGGGATATAGCTATATACCGTAATATAGTTATATGAAAGTGGTTCATTATTGTCATAGTAGGAATATAGCTATGATATGAACACGATCTAATAATATAACTATTGGGGGAGTCCAGCCAAATATGTTAGGTTAGGTCAGAACAGTGACCAACTACGCGCGAGCCGAGCGAGCGCTACGTCGAAATTGATCGCGGTACCGTAAAAAAATTAGGGCACACCGAAAGTTATGAACCGCTTTCATATAACTATATTACGGTATACATATAGCTACATATATCCCTAGGGAACATATAACGGCTTCAACCATCTTACTGTGACATTTATGCAAAAAGAAAAATAAATATTTTGTGGACAAAACTTTTAAATGAGAGAAAATAATTTCACAAAAACTTTGTGTTATTATTAGATAGGTATAGTCACGAGCACCAATATGTACACTTAGCAACTTTTAAAAGTGATTTGGTCTTATTGTGTTGATTGTTATTTTAAATTATATTTTGGAAACCATTTTAAAATGAAATAGGCCTTATCTTAAAGTTGCAGTCAATATTCCACGAGAAAATCGTTCGTGACTATATCTACATGGATATAACCGTCATAAGTAAAAAAACACTTAATTTACGAAATAAATTATACTCTAACGACAACAGTGCAAAGTAAAAATCTAAATGAAATGGCTTCTCAGGTTTCCATCCCTTTTCCGAGGAAATGCAAGATTACTGCCAGCGAATCATATTTTCTACGAAACCTTTGTTAACTTTAACAAACAAAGGGTTCTCTTCAGAGCTTTAATAAAGGATATCTCTGCCAACATTAATGCTGTCTCTCGATTTACCGACACTCGTTGGTATTTAAGATAAGTTTGGATTACCATAAGGAATATTTAGCTTGCATTATCAATAATAACTGTCACAAAATAGCAAATGATAATGTAAATGAGATACATTTCGTTTATGAAAATACAATTTATACTAATCAATATTTTGCATGATAATAATAATAAGGGGCCTCTGTGAATTGACTTCGGCCCCTCGTACAACTTCCAAAGGACCGGGATCCATATTCCCGAGAATAGTTAAAAAAAAAAAAAAAAATTGACACGGCTCGCATAGTTAGGAGGTTCCTCTCTCTGGAGCCCTGACCGCTGGTAGCTTGGACCTGTTTCCGATACCGGTGGCCACTACTTTTTATATATATTTTTTTAATATTTTAAAATATAATTTATATGTAAATAGTGAAATAAAGGAGATAATATTAATAACATTTTAAAGAGGTAAAATTTGTTTGTTTGTACTGATTCTGAACATTTTTTCATTGTTAGAAAGCTACATTATTCCTGAGTGCTGTATGCTATAAATTATATTTATATCAAGCATATAATTCGCTGAGCTATCACAATTTTTGTCTAGCAAGTTGGATAAAAATATCTCTTGAAATATAATTATTTGCATGCGCTGCTCTATCTACCGAATGGATTTTCATACAGTTTTACAAATGGACGGAGTGATAAATGAAAAAGATCTATAGGCTATTTAATATCACGCTATGACCCTTAAGAGCTGAGCTAAAAGACAAAAAAGTCAGCGCAGGCGGGCGATACAAGATATGGATGACGGAGTTTTATAAAAATGTGGCTGTTATTAATTTAAATAATGTTAATATATTTAAAAACAATATAAAATACTGTTACTAAAAAAAATCATATCACTCTGTCACTGAATATTTGCCGGACAGACTTATATAATGTTACTCCTTATGATATTTTAAATAATGTATTTTATTGTTAAATTGTATTTTAATAGATAGGTACCTGTGTAATTTTGCATGCCTTATGGTAGGATATGGCTAATGGACACTGTTGTTTGTATAAGACCTTTTCTTTTGTACCCATATTCGCAAATTAATAAATGATTATGATTATGATTATTTTAGAATATTGTGTACCTTACGACTTCCACGCGAACGAAGTCACGGCCAGAAGGTAGTAATATAAGTTTGTTTAAATATTTCTGTTTGATGAAGTGCCCGTACTGTGGTTGTTTACAAATTTATTTTAAATAATTGGTATTTAAGATAATTTTGTTATACCTTATGGAATATTTAGTTTGCATTATCATTATCATATTATCATAATAACTGACAAGCAAATAATAAGTAGATGTGACACTTTAATTTCATATAACTAAATACAATAATAATGAATAATTAAATCTTTCTATTTGATAAAGTGCCCATATTATGGTCGGGTACAGATCTATGTATTTCAAATTAATCGGTATTTAAAAAAAAGTTTAGAATGCATTAGGCATTAGCTTGAAAATAAAGAAAAAAAATACGTTTGCATTACGTCGTGGCGTCGCGACACAACCAAACAAACGCGAAACGACGCGTCGTTTCGCGTTTGTTTGGTTGTACGCTTGCATTATATCAATAATAGATGATAGAAAATAACAAATAAATATATTGAATTCACTCCGCAATATCAAAATGCTATTAATATAAGTCTGATAAAGCTTTCTCTATGATTATATGGCCAAGCTGAGTCGGGTTACAAATGTCCTAATATATTTTAAATAACTCAGCAGACGTCGGCGTCAGTCAATAGAATTTAAATTGGTGATTTGCTTACACTGCTAAGCACTCTGTGTAACAGAAAATAACGTCCAATACATTTAAGACATTATATTATTGTTTATACGAAATTGCTTCTACCGACAGACAATGTCGTAATCTATCTAGGTATACATATATAAACACACAAATAAATAAAATTGAAGTGTGTTTGTAATGTCAAAATAACAGCTTTTAACTAAATGCAAGATTTAAAAAGTATACATATTATACGGTACACAAAAAACAAGTTTTAGTCTTAAAGTTTGTTCCGGCTTATCTCCGAAACGTCTGGACCGATTTTGACGGAACTTTCTCTGGCAGATAGCTGATGCTATAAGGAGTGTCTTAGACTACTTTTATTTTAGAAATGTAATTAGGGTCCAGGCGGACGAAGCCACGGGCATCAGCAAGTATACAAGATAAAATTCAATTTTCGATCATAAAAGCCATCATACGGTCAATGAATGAACAGAATGAATGAATGAACTCCGAAAGTTATAAGACACTGGCTCCATTCGTTTTCCAGACCATTGGGCAGCCAACTTTTTTTTTATAATACGACGCGTAGCTAATGGGAATGCAGTAAAATTTTATTCCCATTGGCTACGATACTTGGAAAAACTTACTGTAATGAATGAGGATTTTTATTCGGCTTTTAAATAGCGTTTTTGTTCGGTAATGAATAATGAAGCTATAAATTTGGATTAATTCAGTGAAGCTGAAAATGGATTGTGGACTGCAGTTTTGAGTGGTGTCACATAAATTTTGCCAACTTTATCTGTTATGTCATCTTACTATCAAAATATGCTGGTATTAAATCAAGTGATGAATGCTTCAAAAAAATACTGTTGTTGAGATTGGGTTGAATAATTATTATTTGTCTGGTTTTCAGGCAAACGACAAAAAAATTTGATGTCGCTCCAATTTTGCAGTTTGTTGTATTGAAGTTCACGTCAAAACGAGAAGCTTTAATGATTTGAAAAAAATATACAGCTATCCTTCACTTTCCGTGTAGCACGACCAATCAAATAACCATAAACTTCCCAGTTAATATTTTATTTATTTTTATTTAGTATTTATTTCTGTATCTTTCCGTGACATCACTGCGGGCCCTATCAGAATACCAGCACTGCGGCATTTATTATTAAATGTCGTAGCGTTATGCTGAGATAGGAGCCTTATGGCCTCACACAGGACTTTCTGCTATATTTTAAGTTTACTTTGTTTTAATTTTTACTGTTTTTTATTTTTGGTTTTTAATGAGTGTGTATTTTAATAAAATTGATCTCCTGTGCTTGTCCCAATAAATACTTTTTCTTTATTTCTTTCAGTTGGTTCATTTACTGTTGCGTCTTAGGTATATCGACTAACTGCTGCTAATTATTTTTCTAAAATGGAAGTAACGCCTAAGTCACTCCTTATACCATCAGCTATCTGCCAGTGAAAGTCCCGTCGAAATCGGTCCAGTCGTTTCAGAGATTAGCTGGACTAACATACAGGACAGTGTCTGTCTGTCTGTTTGTAGACAGTGTGACGTTGCAAAAGTAATCAAAGTGACACGAGATGGCGTTGGTGTCTTTGTGTTCTAATAAATTAATTACAAGTTTATTGGTTAATTAAAATAAATAAACAATCATACATAAGTTACCATATTTTATATCATAAACAATGTTTGGTTGATTGAAGAGAAAAATCGATAACAAATCTATATAGTCTGTGAAAGATTATTCTAGAACCTGTCAGATTGGTTTTGGAAAAAACGGCGTCGGTCTTTGACGATCCAGGACACGAGCCTAAAGGCTGATTGAGAGGGACTGAATCTTAAGACGATCAGAATATCCCGATGGGGTTTATTAAGTCTTGTTAGAAGCTGAATCCTGTGAGTATTCACCATTTGCCTTGCATTTTGATTAGGTAAGGCCTTCCTAAACGTCGGATGACCACACCACAAGGGATAACCTAAAAGCCGCCGGCGCTCTGATCAATTACTCGTCACACAACGGCGCAACACCAAGGCATCCAATAGCGAATAGCACCAATCTTAAAAGGCTAGCATCACAGCCATACCTGTAACAACGTCCCCGTGTCAGAACACACATGCAAGACCTAGGCTATAGGCTATCCAGCAAGAGCAAAGCAAATGGTGAATACTCACAGGATTAAGCTTCTAACAGGACGTAATAAACCCCATCGGGTTATTTGGACATATTCTGATCGTCTTAAGATTCAGTCCCTCTCAATCAGCCTTTAGGCTCGTGTCCTGGATCGTCAAAGACCGACGCCGTTTTTTCCCAAACCAATCTGACAGGTTCAAGAATAATCTTTCACAGACTATATAGATTTGTTATCGATTTTTCTCTTCAATCAACCAAACATTGTTTATGATATAAAATATGGTAACTTATGTATGATTGTTTATTTATTTTAATTAACCAATAAACTTGTAATTAATTTATTAGAACACAAAGACACCAACGCCATCTTGTGTCACTTTGATTACTTTTGCAACGTCACAACAGGCAAATACATTTTTGTGCACGTGGCACCGCTGCCAGACTTTTGGGCACTTTTCCCGCTGACGGCGATGCGGACGAATTTTTTGATGCCCAATGAATTCCGTTTATTATTATTTTTCCTTTCCATACTTGTACATAATATATATAATAGTTAGTTGTATTAAAGAAAGAAAATACATTTATTTAGCACAGAATAAAAGGCACACAGGTAAAAAAAAGAGAATACAAAATAAAAAGTGAAAAAGTGCGTTGTAAGATTCCTGCTAGTGCAGGAATGTGTAATACACATAGTTTAGATATTAGATTGTATATTAGATCTATAGGTCAATAAATTTTTCAAAAAGTTGTTAATGTAGTGATAAAAAAAAACTTTTTTTTTTTGTTTTGAATACCTACTTTCATAATTATTTTGTAAAAAAAGCTATTATTTTGATATTATAAGCATACACTTCAATTTTATTTATTTGTATAAACTAACTTCTGCCCGTGACTTCATACGTGTGCTTATTTTAACTTATAATACAACTGCGTACTTCGTTTTCACTTAGCGTTCTTTTTGACTTTCTTTTCTACAAACAAAAAAATATTATAATTATTTGTATATACATACTGTAAGAGCTCAGAAAAATAAGCAAGAGTTATAAAATATTTTGATTAAAAATACACATTTATATTGTACAACAAAATGAGGGATGTTAAGCCGTCAGTGTCCGCGATGAAAAAGGGCCGAACGCCTCGTTTTTTTTTTTTGTAACTATGGCATCTCGCAGGTATACCACTAAGGTATTTACTGCTTAACCGAACTGTCCTGTGGCTGCCTTAAGCTACTACACTCAAAGCCTCCAGCCAGGAGCAAAACTATTCTAAATTAAAATTAGGCGAACGCTCGCTAAGGGCACCCCCTGTGGGGTACGAACCTCGGCTTAGGGCGTCGCTGAGGGGAGGACAGCAAGATGGGACAGGCTGGATCAAGGATATATCATTATTATTATGAGGGGAATTTAAAGCTACGCGCTCAGCTGCGGCGCTGGCTGGCGCTTCATCGGACAAGGAACGCCTCGGTGCAAGATGCCAGCTATTATAGGCGCGCCAGCCGCGCATTGCTATCTTCACAGTTGTCAACTTCATGACGCTTCTCGAGCGCCATCTGCCTTACAATACAGATGATATGATTTTCCTTTGAATGGGAATTTTTTGTACTTACTTACTTCCAATAAGTCAATTATTGGCGTAAGACAAGACAAGACAAAAAAAAATATTTTAGTAGCTATAAATGATGTTCCTGGAATCAGTGTTGCCTACTCAAGGATGCATATCCAGTACGGCTCGCAAATCCTTCCTTATCCTAAGGGCACGTCTTCCCTACCATTACCGCGCCACCCGGTCTACTCCTTGATTTGCAATGGCCTCTGTAGCCCCATGAAGAATGAGGCTCTAGGGGCTAGTGCAATACTCGGGGTTCATTCGATTTATCGAGTCTCTGGGGTCAGTGCATTTCGTTCATTCATTCATATAAATTATGTTCCTCGAATCAGTGAATTAATTTTCAGCAACATTTTATTGAATTCGTCGTTTCAGATGGTCGATTTTTATGTTTTGAGCGAATTTCAAACAATAATTATTCTGTTCCTTTGAAAATGTTCCTCAGTGTCGTTTCCATTTTCAATGTGTGTCGCCTACCAAGTCAATAGCACACATATTCTTTGATTCCTTGTATCTAATGGTTATTAATAACCAACCTAATTATTTTATTATATACAGAATTAAGGGCGTACCGAGCTTCTGGCGCTAATGAATGGGATGGTTGGAATAAATAATGGGAAGTTTACGCGCTAATAATTTTGAAAATGTATAATTTTAATGTTGAAAAAAGCATGTCATGAAGTTATTTTTCAAAAACTGATTGCCTTCCGTGAAGTATTTACACCGAACTAAGGTTTCTTAGAGATTTTATTTTTATTTTTATATCTAGGTAACTACAAGTACCTAAACGATGCAGCATGCTGCATAAACACATTTGCGTTCTTTTGGTCCCAACGGGTCCAAAAACACAATTAGCTAGATGAATTCGGCGTTTCCTATCTGACTACTCTGAGATGAAAGGCCGAAACAAACTCAGAGGTCACAGTCTCTTTTAAAGTCCAGACATAATCTTGGTCAGGCCATATGAGGACCATGTAGATTAGTCTGAAATGGTCTTTTGAGAAAAGAACCACACAGATTTGAGTGGACCTGTCCTGTCAGTGCAAGCATTTGTCTTGGAGAGCAAACACTCATATTAAAAATAAGTGAGTGTGAAATGAGCTGTCACTCCACTGATGCTAGGGATGTACACACTATTGACAGCTCACTTCACCTAAGTTTTCACCGTGAGATTTTTACAGAATAGCACTGCTGGTATCGATTCCCGGGTTGGGAAAAGTGTTATTGGGTTTTTCCATTTGGAATTTCTCAGTAGCAGCCCGGAGGCTAGATTTGTGTCCGGTTGGTTGCAATAGGCTCGCCCCCTATTACGCAGGACTTCAAACATAACTGGCAAAATGTGGGTTCACCTCTACCTAACCCTTCTGGGAAACAAGGCGTGATGTTATATATGTTATGTTACTTCATTATTTTTATCACAAACAGAATGAGACTACAAGCACTTACCAAATTAATAACTATTATAAAAATATATATATTTAGTAACTACAGAATAATAAAAATGGCGAAATGAATAGCATCTGTGTGTCACTGATAACTACATAAAAAATAAGTGAGTTCTCGGGAATCTTTTTAATAATAAATCAGAGATGCTTCAGAACTCTATATGATCAATATTCAAGATGGCGCCTCCAATATACATATACATCGATGAAATAAACTTACGAAGTGGAGATGGAGTGGTGTTTTTGATCTGCTGGTAATAACTTTATTATTAAAGTTTTATTGCGTTTCTTTTGAGGGTGTCAACTCTGCATTTCGTGTGTTTTTTTTTATAGCGGCAATCGAAATACGTAATCTGAGAAAATTTCAACAGCTATCTACCTATTACAGTTCATGAGACGGAGAGAGCCCGCTGACAGACAGACAAACGGGACCTTAAAAAACAAAAACAAAACAAAATTGCGTTCAATACATTACCCCAGCATATTTTATCAGTCTTCAGAAAAACTTCATCACTTAGTAAGATTCCCTCCACACGGGCCAAGCGAACTTATAGGTACCTACGCAAAATCGCTTACGCTCATCTGAAATTCTGAACAGTGTTGGAAAATGGTCTCAATTTTGTCACGGTACCTTAAAGTTTGTGATGCGTGACACAGCTGTTTTATTGGCACTGTGTGTCGTGTTATAGGGCTTTCAGTAGGTTTGTGTTTAAGGCCCGAGGAGCTCGTGGCTATGCTTGCCGGGGTTGGTCTGTGGATGGGTGACCATCTTTCCATACCAAGACTCCTCCGTGCCTCGGAAAGCACGTTAAGCCGTTGGTCCCGGCTGTCATTCGTGTATCTTTGGCAGTCGTTACGGGTCGTCAGAAGCCCGAAAATCTGACAACCAGTCTTACCAAGGGGCATCGTATTACCCAGTTACTGGGTTGTGGAGGTCAGATAGGCAGTCGCTCCATGTAAAATACTGGTATTCAGCTGCATCCGGTTAGAATGGAAGCCGACCCCAATATAGTTGGGAAAAGGCTAGGTAGATTGATTGCAGAACGGTAGTCTGTCTAATAGGTTGTCTTGACTTAGTGAGCACACAGTAGGTATAACAGTTTTGTGATGTAGGTGCACATAGCAAAAACATTTGCTGTACCGACAATAAATGGTCGTCAAGATGAATTAATGACTTCCTTTGTGGGTACAGAGGTATACAGGTGGTCTCAAAGCGGTGAGCAAAAATATCGTGAGGAAACCAGCATGTCCTAGAACCATAATTTCGAAGACATATGCGATCCACTGACTCTTCCGGACCATCTTACAGAGAGAAGGCCTTTGTTTGTTTGCAGAGGTCCTTAAGACGTTTTTAATTAAATGAGGCACCAAGCGCCAATTATATTGCGCGTACATTCACTATGTATGTGTACCCAAGGACAACCTTAATAATAATTATTATTAACAGTAGCGGCACAGTATGAATAAGTAACAGATTACGTCTTCATAGAAAACGGCAGAAACGACGCGCTTCGAAATCTCAGTGTTAAGCAGTACGCAAAAGTCTCGAGTACTCGGCAGCTACGCATGGCGCGGAAGGTTTATCTACCGAGCGGCCGTACGTAATTATTTCAAGATCACTGCCGAGACATAATACTGTTACTTTATTATACTGTGGTAGCGGGAAGAGTGCTAATATACAAGAAATTTTCGAACGGTGAATGAGCTGTTAATATTTGGTTGGTGTTCAATATTCTCCACGAAATACACACATTTGAATGTGTACAGACGCCAGCAGGTCAACCTACCCGAAACTGTAAAATATTCTCAATCAACTTTGAGCCTTACGCTTTATTGATAAAGTTGAAAATCTATTAAAGAAATTTGACAGATTTTACATAGTAGGTTGATGTGCTAGCGTCTGTACATCAAGCGCAGCCGGACAGTCAGATAAGGTTTTAGTTTCGAAAACTAATCGGCCTGTCTAAACTGTTCCCACTGCTGGGATACAGGCCTCCTCCCTGCGAGGTGGAGTGGGCCGTAATCCACCACGCGGGCCCAGTGCGGGTGTCACATGACTTCGAATTTGTGGTTCTAGGTTATGCCGGTTTCCTCACGATGTATTCCTTCATAGTTTTGAGAGCAGCGGTGATGAAATAATTTACACAAAGTAAAACGTCTGTCTGAGTTCGAACCTTCGACGTACAAGACGTAAGTTGCGGCCATTACCACTTGGCCACCACTGCTCCTTTTGAAATATTATTGACGGTACTCCGTTTCTTCTCAAAATCATTATCCATAACACGTTTGCTATAAACTTCAGTTACCATAATGTTCAATATCCCGAAATTTTGTTTAACATCTAACACCACATACATCTAACATCTTTAATTCTAAAAGTATTATGTCTTACTATCGAGTACTATAATAATTGAATCTCCTAATATTACGTGACCTAAAGTCATATGTCCTAAGTATTGTGTTAAATAATGTGTATTATTCCGAATGTTAATTTATAATATTTTTTTAAATCCTAAAACATTTGCTAAAAATTAGACTTTAGTGACAGAAACGAATCGCTGTAAATCCGACTCCACGCAGTCTTGTCTGCTCTACCCCTAGAGTGTAATTTAAAATCGCGTAGGCGTGGAGGGGCAAGGCGGCCAGCGAGTTGAGGAGCAGGTGGTTGTAACACTCGTTAAACCCATCTGCGACGATAAACTCGCGTGGGACCGCCGGAGCCCCGCAGCGCCGGAGCCGTGACAGAAACCATGGCTGCTGCATGTTGCATACTTGCTTGCATGCTGGGTGCTTGCTTGCATGCTGCATGCTGCGTGCTTGCTTGCGTGCTGCATGCTGTGTGCTCGCTTGCATGCTGCATTCTTGCTTGCTTAGAAAAATCACAAGTTCACAATCAACTACTTTATCGAGTACATGTATAATATATTTATTGATGTATAATAAAAAATTATAATGCGAAATCAGATCTTTTCTAACTATAATTTGTTCTAAGAATATTATTATTATAAAAAAAACATTATGAAATTTGAATTTAGGACTTAAAACTTTTATTGAAAACGGTTTTATGTCTTTTGTATATTATTGATTGTAATATTTATGACAAACGGATTTAGGACATATTATATTTAGGGATTTCAATTTTATGGTATGTGATATTATGTGGTATTAAGTTAGGGTAAGTTATCATTCGGACAAATGATGATTAGGACAAAAAAAGTTATGGCACTTTAAATTATGGATAAAAAAATTAGGTGACACAATAGAGAAACATTATTGACATAATTATAAAGTTTCGTCCAAACAAGCGCGACACTGGTTATTGTTATATCGTGAAGCTTTCTTAGAAATCGTATTGTTCGAGTCGCGTCGTGCTAGTCTGCACGAGGCTTAAAAGTGTTTTAATAAACCTATTTAAAAAAAAAGTACTATATCATAATCATCTTCCTGCCCTTGTCTCATGTTACTTGGGGTGCCGCTACACGATTTCTTCATCCACTCTCTCCTGTCAACTGTCCTGCTATCATTCACTTCTTTCTCTTTCATATCATTCCTCAAATCATCCATTCATCTTTTCGTTGGTCTTCATCTCCCTCGTCATCCTCCATCAACATTTATCTTTCTTTTAAAAATAACTTGTCTTTAGTTTCATTACTGTCTTCTGTCTCTTTTTTCAGTCAGTTTTATTACTTACTATGCAATTACATTGTATCTATTCTCATGTGCCTAGAAACAAAATATTCCTATTATCTTTCCCTTTCTTTTTGTCCAAAAGATAACCTGACTCCTTGCCTATTTCCTCAGACTTTCTCGTCACGTTCTGCCATTACATTTTATGTTATGTATGTTGAAGATTGCATTGGAACATAAATATCTGAAGTTGCCGACTCCAGGACTACAAAGAGAGTACCTAGTAACACAGGTAGTAACCCAATTTTTATATTCGTTTCAACTTTATAGTATGTTATTCAATAAATGTTTGATCAGACCCTTTCATTTTCTCTCGGGATAGGTAAAGAAACTGACCTCTGATTTTGTTTCGCAGTTTCTTCTCAAAGTAGTCAGTTATGAAACACTGACCTCAACTAGTTTTTGAAATATCATAACCGCTTTTTTAGAAAGCTACAGAACAACTGTAAGTATACCTAATCATCATGCAAGTATATAAAAAAAAATATGAATGCATTTAAATTCACTAACAAGATAGAGACATAAATATCTGAACTTGCCGACTCCTCGACTACAAAGAGAGTATTAACAGGTAGTAACCCAATTTTTATATTAGTTTCAAACTTTATGTTATGTAATTCAACAAATGTTAGACCCGTCCCTTTCATTTTCTCTCGGGATAGGTAACGTAACTGAAAGTTCCCGATGTTCGGAAAGGAAAAATGTAACGAGAAACCTTTTAAAGGACGAACCTATGCATAGCTCATCGAACTTTTATGGACCGATCTGAAAACCGATCATTGTATCTTTTTCAATAGGAAAAATCATTTTTTTTTATCATGGTAAGAAAGCTCAAAGCAAAGCGCCTGTCTGGTTTCGAACCTACTACGACCGTTAACAGTGGACCACGACTGCTCACGATGCTTATTTCATCATAACTGCTCTCAAAACGGTGAAGGAAAACATCGTGAGGAACCCGGCGGCATGTTCTAGAACAAAAAAATAATCGAAGACGTGACTTCTACCAACCCGCACTGGGCCCGCGAGATGGTCAGCCCACTCTCTCTTACTGGGAGGAGCCTATATCCCAGCAGTGGGTACGTTATAGACTGATTATGCTGAAGAAGCTCAATGCTCCAATCGTTTTTATTAATGAGCAATAAACAACCGTAATGTAAAAAAAAAATTACCGGTGTCGGCGTCTGCGTCTCTTTACTTGTCATAACGACGCCACAAACACTAAAGGTATCACAAGTAACTGATGTTACGTTGGATGCAGACACGCGGACTCTTTTTTTATTATTAATTTGTATTTAGTGGTTTTATCTTTTCGTGACATCATCATTTATTATTAAATGTCGCAGCATCATGCTGAGATAGGAGCCTTTTGGCCTCACACAGGACTTTCTGATATATTTTAAGTTTACTTTGTTTTTTTAATTTTTAATGAGTGTTGATATCTCCTGTGCTTGTCCCAATAAATACTTTTTCTTTCTTTCTTTCAATAGGAACAGTCAAACCTTATTAAAAAAAATAACATACCATTACGCTTGTAATACTCCGAAGGGTTGGGCAGAGGTGTAGTACCGAGAGTACACCCTCATTTCGCCAGTTATGATTAAGTCCCATATAATAGGGGGTGAGCTTATTTCCATTAACAGGGCATGAATCCAGACTCCAGGCTGCTTTTGAAAAATATATAAAAAAATATATAATCATAATTCTGTATTAATGTGAGGTCGGGTACCTCTTAGAATTAAAATACCTTAGAAAAAACCCCAAAATAAAACAGACATCCGTAAATCTTCTTGAATTTAATCAGAAATAAAATGCCAGTGTAAAATTCATACTTTAATATCCCAGTACGGGAATAACAAGTCACGTTAAAAAACATAGCTCCATCAAAATTCACAACTTACGTAGCTAATAGAAAGTCGAGCACATCAATCCTCTTAGGCCTGAGAAATGGCTTGAAACGAAGAAACTGCCTTAGAATATAAAGCAGTTTAATTTGTTGTGTTAAGAGAAATATCTTCACTTCGCTCGGATAGTTTAGTTTTTGGGTCATGGCTTTATATTGGGGGTAATCTCGTAATTAGAGCCAGTTTCCTTATTCTCTAAATTCGGCACAGCAGTGATTTTTAACACTTGGTTTACATAGAATCTACTCCGATATTTTACGAAAAAAATAAAAGTTCGTTGAAACATCAGGGTGTTGCTGGTATGTTTCAACAAACTTTTAAGTAAGTACGTAAAACACGATCAATCGGAATTTGAATCGTTCTTAAGTTCGAAAAAAAAATCTGCTCAACGACGTAAATAAAGCAATGAATGTTGTTGAACTGTCTAAATGAAACAAATTTTTCGTAGTAGTAATAAATATATAGTAGTTTCGTCTACTATATTTTATTTTTACAAAAATATAGTTCTTAGACCTCTAATGTAATAGGATACTATATCATATAGTAGGGTTGGCAACCCTAGGTATATAACACTTTAAATATGCTGCAGCGAGCTAAATAGTTCGTTTTAGTATGACCCGCAATCATAGTCCTTCAAAGTTTATGATTACTCATGAGCTCTTGGTATCTAAACTAGCCAAGAACGGAAATACCTTTGCGGCATTGTTTAAAATCAACGACTTACCTTAATTATTATTATGTAATGTGTTGCTTATAAACAGCGAAGATATATTTCAAAATAAGTTTAACATAAATAAAATACTTCTAAATTAAACTAAACATTTTAAAATCCGCTAGCAATATGTAACACAAAACGAAAACTTACCCGCCATTGAAACAGCATTCTATAGTCTATGGCCCCGACGTTCCATTTCACGCGAGGGAATTTGAAGTTGGAAGCCAGATAGTGGAGTGTTGCGATCCTTTATACGTAACTTTGTGGCGTACAGTTTCGCACGTAGGTAAATGTTATCTGGCAACACAGTTTTATACTTTGTAGACTTGTATGAATATTTTAAGAGAACTTGATGCTTTGAACGTATTCTATGTGAGCTTTTAAAGTTGTGTTTTGGGATGGTTTAAAGATAATGTGCGATGTTTTTGTTGTTCCGTGTGTGTTGCCGGGATAAGTTTTGTACGTAGCGTGGGTATAGTACATAGGTTTATGGTATTATGCAGCAGCTTTTTCATAAACAAAATTCAAAATACTTAATTTCAAACTCAAACCATTTATTTCAATTAAACCCTTTACAGGCACTTTTGAATTGTCAAAGAGTCAGTTAGTCAGAAAGTTGAAGCTAGTTAACGTAAACCTATGTACATGAGCACTTATGAAACCTTAGAAGCTAGGTGCACGGTACAAATTGTTCGATTCACAGAAGAGCCGACAAGAAAATCAACGGTTATTCATTTAAAAATAAAATCGCTTTCACAATGTTTTCAAATTCCACGGTTAATAGGCATGGAAGGACAGTGTACGCCTGTCAACACTACCTAACAAAATGGAAAATGGTAACTGGATTGTGGAGATCACATAGACAAACTGGAACTGTTAGACTGGAAGCCGTCCCCAACATAGTTGGAAAAAGGCAGATGATGTAGATGACTCTTAAGGTGGATCTGCAAAGGCAGCCCGCAATTATTATTTTTTTACGTTTTTTGCAGTTTGTCGGTCAGTGTCAGGTTGTATCTTGATCAAAATATGATTCGCCACCATTACAAATAGGCAGTGCATAGAGTGTCGCTAACTGCATAATAGTGGCGCGGCTAAAGTGCCGTAACCATTGCATTGTCACTGTCACTGAGTCACTGTCACTGAGTTACTGTCACTGAGTCACTGTCACCGAGTCACTGTCACTGAGTCACTGTCACTGAGTCACTGACACTGACTTTGTCACTTGTTATTTTGTATGATTGTTGAGGTTAGTATGCTGTAAAACACCATATTCCACGGACTACAATTTTAGATAGTATCCAATATCTATAATTTTAGTTGGTACCCTATCTAAAATACCATAGGGTACCACATTCCCAAAATATTACATTCTCTTGTGCCTAAACGGACCCTGGCACTCGCTGGCCGCTACCACGGTATCGCTCGCTTCGCTCGCTCGGCTCGTGCGTTGCGTGGTCACAGTTCTAACCTACGACAGTTCTAGCCTCGTAACTACCTTTCAGCCATTTTAATTTGCTACTTAATTTTTCGTAAATTCACCACAGGACAAGACCAGGTGAACAACAATGGATTGAAAGAGATGGTGGAAGCCGATCCGAGCCAAACTACCCAGGAATTAGCGGCATGGTTTAACGTTACCCCAACAATATTGACATAATTGCGTCGAATCAATAAAAAAAAAAAAAATGAGAAATGGGTGCCTCATGATTTGACTGATCTGCAGAAAGAAACGCGTGTTGAAACTTGTGTTGCCTTGTTGAATCGATACATAAATAAATGAAGGAATTGGATCGAATTGTGACATGTGATGAAAAGTGGATTCTTTACGATAACCGTAAGCGAAAAATACAATGGCTGACCCCAGATCAAACGCCGTATTCGCCAGACCTTGCTCCAACGGACTACCATTTTTTTCGTGATTTGGACAATTTTCTACGTGATAAAAAGTTTTCTTGTCAGGAGGCAGTACAAAATGCTGTCACACAGTTTCTCGAATCTAGATCACGAGAGTTCTATCACAAAGGTATAAATGACCTTCCTATTAGATGGCAGCAATGTATAGATATTAATGGTAATTATTTTGATTAAATAAATATGTTAAATTAAAAAAGAAACGAATTTCAATTTTTCAGTACAAATCGGCAATTTCATACTTTAACCCCTAATATTATATACATATAGTGACATCCACCACATAGGGTATATTCTCCTTATTTTCGTTTTTTTTGTTAGCTTTTAATTAATTATTAATTAACTTTCCAAGAGAAGTCTGGAACCATGCTTTGTATATATTTTTGGGTCGGGCGTCGATAGCTAGACCACCCAAAGGTTGACTGGTAGAAAATGCCTGTGGCATTATGACCGCCTCTGTACATTTATGTGCTTGAAGTGTTAATAAATAAATAGCTAGCGCCACAGTATTTTACTTTTGTGGCTATATTCGTTTTCCTTTGTAAACTGTAGACTTAAGTTTTTCCAAATAAACCTTTTTAGGGTTCCGTAGTCAACAAGGAACCCTTAAAGTTTCGCCATGTCCGTTTGTCTGTCTGTCTGTCCGCGGTTTAGCTCAAAAAGTATTGGTATTAGAAAGTTGTAATTTAGTATGAGTATACACGTTAATGACGCCAAAAAAGTAGTAAAATAAAATTTTGAATAAAACAATTATTTAGGGTACCTCCACTACATGTAAAGTGGGGATGATATTTTTCCTTCCCATATTGTGGGATATCGTTGGATAGATCTTTCAAAAATATTAGGGGTTTGCGAAAACCGTTTTTTGATTAAGTAAACCGTTCGTGACTTATCAAGCTTTAAAGTACCAATTTTCGTTAGAGTCAAGTGTGTCCCCCTCTACCAACTAAACGGTTGTAGTTATAAATTCAAATGTCACGGGAGTAGTACCTATATATAACGAAGTTTAAAGAAAAACTATCGCACTTACAAGTTTACGAGTAATAATCGACCAACTTAAATTTGCGGTTGCAAAAACATGTTCTCCCATATATTCCGTATGGGAGAACATGTTTTTCAATTAAAAGTTAAGTTTGTTCTTACGATTCATTCATTCTAACTACGGAACCCTTCATTGTGCATGGTCCGACACGCACTTGGCCGGTTTTTTTTTAATACCTATATTTTATGGTCGTGACTCATATTTAGATCAACATACAACCTGATACTGGCCCGATAATTGCAAAAGGCATAAGAGATGATTCATTCCTTTAAAAAAAAATGCAGCATTTCAAGTACCTGGGCCACTGGGTCTCTGACGACTTGTGTGACAATCTGGACATTGAGAGGGAGCGCAGGGCGCTGTCTGTCCGGTGTGATATGTTGGCTCGCAGGTTTGCGCGATGTACTAGACCTGTGAAGGTAACTTTATTTAAGGCATATTGTCAGTCGTTCACGTACACGTGCAGCCTGTGGACCAACTTTACGCAGCGGGCGTACAGCGCACTGCGCGTGCAGTACAACAATGCTTTCAGGACGCTTTTAGGGCTTCCGCAATTTTGTAGTGCTTCGACTATGTTTGCTGAGGCGTGGACCGATGATTTTTTCGCGATCATGAGGAAGCGGAGCGCTTCACTATTAAGTCGCCTACGAAGCAGCTCCAACAGTTTCCTGAGGGTTTTGTCCGAGCGGTGGGACCTATCCCTGCTACAGAGGTGGATGCAGCTTCATGTTAGCGCCTCTCCTCCTTTTATTTGACATGTGTTGACTGTTTTGTGTGTATATTGTGTTGATTGTTTTAAATATCTATTTTTTTCAATTGTTTGATTATTATTAATTCTAATGTGTATATGTGTAAATATATTTTTATTTTTTATTTTAATGTACATGTGTTTTAAATTTTTATATTCTGTATGGACCATGTCTGAAATAAATTAATTATTATTTTTATTATAAGAATATTTGAATTTCGCGGGTTTCCCTGACGCTAAAGCATCTTATGTCGAAAAGTCCGGACAATTGACAAGATCGCACAAAGTCCGGAAGGGGGCCAAAAAGTCGGTCACGTCCGAACGAATCCGAACGGATGGTAACCCAAACAGGGTCCCATATTAGCCTCAAGCGTCAGTCAATGTGGACTCTTACAATAGTGCACTATTTATTTTACTCGGTAACGGAATGAGTTTCCAAAGAGAAGTGCTCATAAATGTTGCACTTGGCTTCGATGTGTGTTCAGAATAAGTGGGGCTTTTTAAACGCGCGGTTTGCGAGCTTGGAATTTGTAAAGCCAGAAGATGTGAAAGTCCGTAGAAATTATCACAAATATGTAAGAATAATATTGTCACGCTTGAATGCATCAGAACAGAACAGTGGTGGCCTAGTGGTAACGGCCCTGACTCACGAGTTGTATGTAGGTCGTGGGTTCTAACCCACCCAGGCGCTTTACTTTGTGGAAATAATTTCATCACCACGGCTTTCAAAACGGTGAAAGAAAACATCGTGAGGAAACCGGCATGTCCTAGAACCAAAAATTCGTAGACATGTGACATCTATCAACCCGAACTGGGTCTGCGCTGCGTGGTAGATCACAGCTCCTCCTTCTCAAAGAGAGAAGGCCGGTGTTTCAGCAGTGGAAACATTATAGGCTGATTATGGGTGCATTACGAGTTATGATGTAATCGATTTGAGCGTGACAGCCGTACCGAATTAACGTGGATGCGATAACGTTGTGTCTTGAATCGTCATAGATAACGTCATGACGTGCGCCATCTATGCGATAACGCCGACCATGTCTTTTACTAATATCATCGTGAGCGCTGTCAAAAATGACAGTTGTGCTGTTTTGTTTTGACTCGCATCATTATCTTTAAACTAACGTAGCATTTTCGAAATTGTGCTTCTGGCTACCGATCGCTAGCTAAACGAAGAATTAGAAGAAATTTGTGGTATAAACACAAAGAAATATGGTATGTAAGTTTCGACGTTGAGCGAGTACTGTAAGCGCGTTCACGAGCGTTCAGAATTGTTGACAGCCCTCAGCTGTCATAATCGTGATATCTTAATCGGTACGCCAATTATTGATGTCAGCTCTGTGAGCGATTATGTTCTAATTCGGAAAGCGCTATGTTTGTGTGACAGATTCAAGACGGTGAAAGAAATCGTAAGGAAACCGATATTTCCTTGAACCAAAGAAAAATTGAGCCAAGTATACGCGACTCAGTGCCATCGAACGACTGAAATTAATTATACCCAAATCAGCGCCAGTGACCCGAGCTTGACGGTTCAGTTTCGTTCACTGATAAGAAAGGGCGTAAAATACGCCTAAAGAAGTTTTCACTTCAAAAATGTGACAACCAGTAATCCGTACTGGGCCTGCGTGGTGGATTACGGCCCAGTCCCTCTCACAGGAGGCCTGTGTCCCGATATATAAACATAATAAAAAATAAAAAAAATTGTGACCATCGACAGCACTGTAGTAGAAATACCAGTTTAAAAAAATGTTTTTGCGTAAACTTCACAGACGTGATAAGTGTCGATATCTAAAGTAGGTAAGTACTTCGAGTAGGTAACAACAGTACCAGCGTTCGTTGACCCCAAAAAATCAATAAAAGTTTTTATTTTTATTTTGTAGTTTCGCTAGCTAATTTAATTTGACCCTGTTGAAACTTGACGGCTTTGAAGGCGTTCCGCAACGAAACTTGTGCGTTCAACGCACTTTCGACGCCATGTATTTTATTAGTAGGTACCCACAGCAGTGGCAATTCCGTGTATGTGATTGGAATAAATGCTTTGAACAAAGATATAAATTTATCAAGATTGACACTTAAAGCTGTGAACTCATCGAAAAAAATACGCTAAATGCACGCACAATGACTGCACAATGACGTGACGCGGTAGTGTAAGATGTAGCTGTCACGCGCAGCAGCATAACGAAGTTGGCTTGTTTGTTTTATTTATTTATTTTTATATACTTTATTGTACACCAAAAAAAAAAATACAATGGGCGGCCTTATCGCTTTTTTTTTAGTTCTTTTGCAGCGCGACAATCTATCTAGACATAATAAATTATCAAAATCTTTGAATTTGCAAATTCTATAAGTAGGTACTCGTGTAGGGTTCATTTTTATAATCCCTTTATTTACTTTTATTGATGTCTCGTGGTGGAAAATTTGCGATATTATTTAGGAAAATTCTATGTTCTAAAAATAAATGGCTACGTTCTACCAACGAGATTTTAATGAAGCAGTGGCGTAGCTTTGAGTATCATATTATTTGGATTCTTTCCACCGCGGATAATTAAAACTTCGAAGCCGCGGGAACAGCTACCACCAACATTGATGATTTTAATAACATTTTTGGGCACGCCTAGAACAAGAGTAATGGCGGCTAATGGTAACGACCCCGACTTACAACACTACTGCTCTCAAAACGGTGACAAAAAACATCATGGGGAAACCGGCATGTCCTAGAATCAAAAGTTCGAAGACATTGTGACATCTACCAACCCGCACTGGGGCCGCGTAGTAAAGGACTGTGTCCCAGGAGTTGATTATGTATAAGCTAGAACACACTCTTAATCAGTGAAAGCGTAGTGTTGCCGAAAGGCTCTGGAGTGGTGACTTCGTACCGGAAGACGTAACGTTAGAACGCCTCCCACGAGGTGGACCGATGACCTGGTGAAGACCGCAGGAATCCACTGGATGCGAGAGGTACAGATTCGGTCGAAGTGGCGGTGTTTAGGGCAGGCCTCCCCTAAACATCGCTACTTCGACCGAATGTATGACGTTTTGAAAAATAAAACGAACACTATTTCTATTGGAAACTTGAGTGTAGCATGAGATTTGTTAAGTGGTTAAGTTTACTAAGTTATTAAGAAATCTTGTTACTAACATTGACTTGTTAATTAAATATACATAAATATTTGTAAAATCCAAAAGTGCCCGCCTCATAACGCTCATTCAAAAACAGAAAAATTTAAAATGAAAAAAAAAAAAAGAATAAAAAAATATGAGACAACGGCGTTATTATTAAAGGCTGACCGCTTAACTGAGTACACTCCTGAGGTAACTGCGCGGTGCGGGAGTGGTGACGGGTGTCGTGATGCAAGAGCTCAGTGAGTCTTTTACTTGTGACAGCTGTCACCCCTCCAGCACCGCGCAGCTACGTCATTTCTGACCTCCGTGGGCCCAGTAGTGAGAGTAAACGAGATAAAAATATTGATTTTGTCTATCTCCTTTACGTATGTGAACTTTTTATAAAAACGCATTGTTTAGCCATAGACTATGGTTCAACAGACACAGTTCAGCAGCATATTCTGTGAGAAAAATCCGTCAATTTACTGATGTAGATACCGCGAGGCTAGTCTATTTCAGTTACTTTCATAGTATGTATTATGTCTTACGGTATTTTACTATGGGGACGGGCTGCAGATATCGAATCAATTTTTATTCTGCAGAAAAGAGCCATCAGAGCAATATATGGCCTCCGCAGACGCGATTCCCATTTTTTTTTTTTTTTTTTGGGTGGGAAATCATCAAATAACATCTCCCGCTCTGGGTGGAGCGGGAGGGCGTGTCAGACTCTTACTGACTAAAACCCACCCGTGTTCCTTCTCTTGCCTGTGCAATGCCAGGGGGCCACGGTATCCCTTTCGGACTTTCCCGCAACCCCGGCAGGCAATGGTCTCATCGGACCCCTTCACTCGCTGACACTCTTTGAGGCGCGCGTGGAACAGCCGTCGACCCGGGCCTGGTCCTTACCGGACGGCGAGCTACCCATTGCTCACCGTCCGCAAGCCCGCGCCTACGGTGGCCGGGAATCAGCGATTGATTCCCGACGCCCAGGGCGTCTCCTCCTGCGGTGGCTAGGGGCGTGAGGGCGCGAAATTTGCCTCTCCCTCACGCGTTCCGCCTCCTCCTTCGCGAGCATTACTGCTTCGCAGAAGGAGATGACGGCCTCCCATGCCCTCTCGCTCCGTACCATGGCCTGGACCAGGGCCGGACGCGAGAGATCCCCGCCACCGATCGCCTCCACGAGGACACGGCGGTGCTTTGCCCAAGCCGGGCATACCTCCACCGTATGCTCCACCGTGTCCTCCGGGCGATCCACGCAGTGATGACACCCGGGCGTTTCCTCCCGCCTTATCCTAAACAGGTACCTCCCGAAACAGCCGTGTCCGGTGAGGACCTGCGTCAGGCGAAAGGTGAGGACGCCGTGGCGCCTCTCCAGCCACTCCTCAAAGAGGGGACTTATCGCCGCAATAGTGACGTGCCCGGCACTGGGTTGCGACAATCGCACTCTCCATGCTGCCATGAGATCCCGTCGGAGCTCTGTCCGCTGTGCCGCGATTTCTCGCGGCATCGGAGTCAAGCCCCGGCGTTTCGCCTCCTCACGCCACTCCCAAATATGCGCGAGGACTTTTGCCTCCAGATTCCATGGTGGCAATCCAGCAAGGAGGCTCGCCGCCTCACCGGAGACCGTGCGGTATCCCCGGACCAGCCGGGTGGCCATGACCCTCTGGGACGCGTTCAACCTGTGGGCAGGCCGCCGCCTCAACGAACGCGCCCACACCGGTGCCCCGTACAGGGCCATGGACCGCATGATCCCCGCGTATAGCCTCCGGCAGGAGGCGTTTGGACCCCCTAGATTGGGCAGGAGCCGCTTCAATGCAGCCCCGGCCCGCTCCAGTCTGGGAGCCAAACGTCGGAAATGCTCCACGAAGTTCCACCGACTGTCGAGGACGAGTCCCAGGTACTTCATCGTCGACTCGACGCCGATGTGAACCCCTCCTACCGTTATTTGGGAACCCGACGGTGGCGCGTTCCGAGGACCATGGAAACACATGGCCTCGGACTTGTGCAAGGCCACCTCGAGTCCCAACTGCCAGATTCTGGCCACGATTGTCGCAACCCCGTGTGTCGCTAGTTCGGCCGCCGCCTGGTGCGACCTCCCCTGCGCCAAGACCAACGTGTCGTCAGCGTAACAAACGACGCTGACGCCATTGGGGAGGTCTGCGCGCAGCACCCAGTCGTATCCGATGTCCCACAGATGCGGCCCCAGGACTGATCCCTGTGAGACACCGCACGACATCTCTCGCCGGTTCCACTCTCCCTGGTGACCGGGGTAGATGATGGCCCTGTCCGTCAAATAGGCCTCGACCACACGACAGAGGTAGGTCGGCATCCGGTGATACCGGAGTGCCTCCCTGATGCAACTCCAGGGAGACGCGATTCCCCAAGGAAACTATTTAAAGATATTAACATTATGACGGTACCTTGTCAATATATCTATGAGAACATCATGTACGTGAGGAAAAATCTAAGTATTTTCAGTAAAATAGGTGATAGACACAATTATGGGACTAGAAATAGGGACCAATTAGTTCAACCGGGTTTCAGACTGGCTAAAGTAGACTCATCTTTCATGGGGTACTGTGTAAAATGTTACAATAAAATACCTCCCCACATACTCCAATTGAATGAAACGAAATTTAAATCTTGCATAAAACGCACACTATGCTGCCAAGCATATTATAAGTTGGGGGATTACATCGCTGACAAAAATGCTTGGCTCAACGCTGGTCCAGCTCCACAAGGGCGCATAAACTAATTGATTAGCATTGGAAAATATTGTTGGAGCTGCTGAAGATTGAAAAACTATATTTACGTTGTATAAATTCAATCTCTTAGTATTATATAATTGCATTGCACATATGTGAGCACTGTTTACCTACTTTAAATCTACCATTTTACTGAGTACGTCTTTCATTGACTTGAATGTACCCTGGCGGCTGAGAGTATGTCATGCTCACTCAAATGTCTCGCTGGTGGTGGCGTGTGTTTTGGATCATTAAGTTCCCTTCAAAATGGTTGAGCTAAATGATGCTGATCCATGCGTCCTGTTCGTGAACGGGCGCCGTCAGTGGGGACTGGTCATCTCTCTATTACTTACTTACTTACTTACTACATTGTTCTCACATGTATAATTTCAACATGAATGATGTAACCAATGTTTTGTAACAATATTCTAATTTAAAAGAGTGTCCATGGAGTTTCTTGCCCGTTCTTCTCCATAGGAACCTACTACGCATTGGAATGGGCAACTAGCTTCATCTTTCTGACTGACCGACCCCTTGACAATTCAAAAGTACCTGTAATTGGTTTATTTGGAATAAATGATTTGAGTTTGAGTTTGAAAAAGGTTGTCAACAGCTTAATGTACTTTCCTAGGCACGGAGGCTTAGGAAAGCACACAAGCTGTTGGTCCCGACTGTCATTCGTGGATCTTTGACAGTTATTACGGGTCGTCAGAAGCCTGAGAGTCTGACAACCAGTCTAACCAAGGGCCTTCGTGTTATGGAGGTCGGATAGGCAGTCGCTCCATGTAAATTACTGGTATTCACCTGCATCCGGTTAGACTGGAAGCTGACCCCAAAAATAGTTAGGAAAAGGCAGATGAACTACCCATACTACTGATACTGTGTACTTGAAGAAAAATAATTAGGTAGGTAGTTACTTTATGTTATTTATTCTAATTCATGTTTTTCCATTTGAAACTTTAGATGATTTATTAAAATATTCAAATCAAAACTTCCTTTTTCCATGAATTTAAATTATGTTTGCGTATATTTTTATAAAAATAAACATGTAATGGGATAAGCATAATGTATTTTAAATAATTTATCAAATTAGTATATTTGATCAATTTATAATTTGAATTCTCAACGATTGATTCAAATATGAATTCGAAATTCGAATTCAAACTTTTTTGAACATACTTTCGTTCGTACAGTTCGTATTGAAAACCAATAATTTTAAAATTGGAATCGAATAAAAAGTTATTTGCTAACCACTTACCCCGTAATTGACGATTGATTGAACAATTTCATAGACTATTAAATGTTATTCCAAATTAAATTGTGATTTGATGTGCCTAATGGGTAGTTAAAAATAAAATTTCATTTTAAAACAAATTTTGAAATCGAAATTTATTAATGTCTAAAATTAAATGCATGACTGTTTATAGATTATAATATATTTATAAGATGCATTTGGAATATTATTTTTGGCCCACGTTTTAGCATATATAATTTATTAGGTCGAACGTTCGCTTTTCGATTTAAAAAAAAAAACTGAGAGATTTTAGTTTTTTTTTTATTTAACAAAATGTTAGTTTTACTCTAGTTGATGATCTATGCCTTCAGTTCTTATCTTAATATTGTGAGTGAGTTCGTTTTTTTCTGTGTTACTCAATCACGCAAAAACGGCTGAACGGATTTGGATTAAATTTGGCTCACGGGTAGACCACGAGCTGGATTAAGACATAGAATAGTTTTAATCCCGGTAGCACGTTCCCGTGGGATAATTTCTGACCTCGCGGGCGAAGCCACTGCAAAAGTTAGTGAAAAATAAATCTTTTAAATAAAATGTAGGAAAGACATATTTATTACCTTCACGAGAACGAATTTTAAAACTTAAGCACTAATCTCAGTAACAAATAGGGATAAGACAGGTTACAAGTTACTCTAACTTGAAAGCCACTTAGACCATGCCCTATTGCAATAATGATTTAAGTTACGAAACTTGAGCTCCAAAACTTTGGTATCCAGTACTGAAGCTTAACCCAGTGCTAACTAGTTACCCGGACGAAGTGTAAATGGGTTTCCTGGTCAAGAAACGTGAGTTGCGTCAAGTCTGGCATTTTAAGTTAAACCACGTTTAAAGTTAACCTTGTCTTTTGTTATACAGGGTGAGTTTTTGAGACGGGACTTCATGACGAAAGTTGAAACTTTGGGAAATTGAAAATGCCGGGCATGTCAAGAAAGAAAAGGGAGTGAATAATAGCGTGTTATTAGATGGAACTCAAACATAACTGATGATAATTTAGGTGTACTATAGGTGCATCATAAAATAACATACACTTCCGTCCCCATGTTTGACATTGAGTAAACATTGAGCGGTTTTAACATTTATTTGACATTGAGCGGTATTAACATTTTTCTGAATTTTTCGGTGTTACCTGTAATTTTTTGATTATTTTTGGTCTAATCGACGAGAATATCCGTAAGACCATACGTTAAAACAGCCCACAGACGATAATAGCCATAATTTTGCAGTAAAAATAGTGATTTGAACCGTAAAAGTAGACTGTTGACAATTGGCGACGCGGGAAAAAGTGCTGCTAAATAATGGTAATTATCGTCTGCGAGCTGTTTAACCTATGGTATAACGAATATTCTCGCCAATTAGACCAAAAATAATCAAAAAATTACAGGTAACACCGAAAAATTCAGAAAAATGTTTAAAATGACGTAAACCACGCGTCAATGTCAAATTATGTCAATTTCTGGGGAAAGACCGGTATGTTTTCCTCGAAGGGTTAGGCAAAGATGTATCTATAGTAAACTCTTGTATCGCCACTTATGTTTAAGTCCCATTTAATAGTAGATGAGCCTATTGCCAACCACCCGGGTACAAATCCAGATATCGGAATTAAAAGATATTATGATATACTTCGTTTAATAAAAATATCTTATAATTATCTCCAGTTTACCCTTTATGAATTGCAATAGAATCCTAACTAATATAAATAGTATCATTTAATATAATTTATAATAATTATTCAAATTCAAATTTAAAATATTTTATTTCACATAAACCTACATGGGCACTTATGAAACGTCAGAAGCTAGGTGCACGGTTCCAATTGGTCGTTTCCTATGGAGAAGAGCCGGCAAGAAACTCTTTTAAAAGTAATTGACTTTTACAATATTTTAAAATAACAGTGTTATTAGGTATGGGATGCCAGTCTAAGTACCAGGTACTCCAGAATAATGATGATCAACAAATCTACGCTCCCACATTCACAAAATAGTAAAGAATCTATTTAAAGATAAATATATAAATAAAAATAAAAACGTATTTTAAACGAAATGTGATTGCTATTACAGCTGTAACAAATCTGAATAATTATCATGTCCACAAAAGCCAATTATTGTTATTATATCCTAATTAATATTATAAATGCGAAAGTGAACAGGCTTCTTCTGGGTAAGCTCACTCCACCATCGACTTTGTCTCTGTCACCTCTGACCTAGACTAGAGTCAAGAGCAAACCCATCGTAAAAAAAGTGAGTTTGTTTGGTTTTTAGGTTAGGACATAGGATACTTTTCATCCCTATATTCCCACGGGATCGAGACTTATGCGGGTGAAACCGCGGGGGCCCAGCTAACTATAAAATCTGCGCTATTCACATAGAAATTGACAAAGCAAATAATCTTCCTTCACCTCACCAATGACTTAAAAGGTCAAGGCTGTAAGCAGGTAAGTAAATAGTTTTCTTTTAAAACGAAATAGTTACATACATAATCTCACGTCTTCCCCCTCGGGGGTGTCAAAAACTACAGAACGCCACCAGCTACGATCCTTCATACACGCACGCCGGTTGCGGATACTACGCACCTGGTCTTTCGGACTAGTAGGTAGTCATTTAATTAGCAAGCACATATAAAAAAGCTAATCCCCAAAATTACTGTAAAATTATTACTTTTATACGCAGCTACAGAAATGTTAACAAAAATCTTGTAAAACCATAGAGTTTAGTCGAGTCATAATGTTCTAATATCGATGCGGGGCGCGCAAACTGTTAGGTATAATCCGTGGTCATTAGCGACTGGCCCGGATTAGGGTTGCTGTTGTGAAAAATGGAGACTGAAAATAGGAATGTGTTTGTTGTTTTATTTTTGGAATAAAAATTAAAAAAACAAACGGAATGCGTTTCTAACGGTAGGTTGGGAAAGTTAAAATCATTAAGAATTATAGTGTACTTTTTGACGACCGTAATATTGTATGAAACCTATTGCAACGTAACCTCTACGACTCAATGCTAACAGATATAGTAACCGTAGTTTCCAAAATTATATTGTGCATTTAAAATGACGAATGTCCTTGTTTCCTAGCTAAACTTTATCAACAAGCAGCTCCTAATATAACAGTCTGTACAAAACAAGTCTTCCATTAAAACCTCCTTTGAGCATGGAACGAAAATTAAACGCTAGCAACCCTGTGTTTTGGCGCCAAAACGAATGCCAACAGCAATTTCCCGCGCTAACTGTATAATGCGACGGCGAATTGGCCTCCTCTGGCATTGCTGGCATCTTGTAGAGCAATCTCACGCAGTACTGATGCTTTTAGCATAGAAATTAACTACTTTTACAAGCTAAGTACTGACTATCCTAGACTATTCTCGTGAAATAGAAGTGTTAGTGTTGCCTCTGCAGTGGAGTGTGAAAGTTTGTGTTTTTATTTTTGAACGTGTTCGTTCTATATTCGTTTTTTTATTGTTGCTTGTATTTTTTTAAGTAGGTATTGCTAGTGAAATCTTCTGCTTAGTCTTTTCCCAACTTTGTTGGGGTGTATTTTACATGGGGCGACTGCCTCCATAAACCGGTTACTGGGTAACACGATACCTCGGTAAGACTGGTTCTAAGTATTGATAGTGCAAACTACGCGTAATTATTAAGGTTTTTTATTTTTGTTATGTAGGTATGTACCTAATTAGAAATAGAGCTGTTTTGCTATTCGGATGCCAAGTGATGCGTTGTTCTGTCTAAGTCGAAGTGCCTGGACCCAGTGACTCGGAATTTTGGACCCATTCAACGGGTTCATGTAGATGAGATCGGAGATTTGACTGACTTGAGGTCGGGAATGGGTTGAAACTATACTTCATCAAAGACAGCTTGATATCTGCGACAGCTGTCAATTTCATAATAGTACAGGCAGTAACTGTCAATGTCATACTTTATGGGCATGCCGACCTAATGAACTAATACCTATCCTAGAAATGTCAGTTTGACATATTTTCCAGAGATCGAGCTATCTTTTATGTAATAAAGTGTCTACACGAGCTCTAAGATCAAATGACCTGATACCACCTAATGGATATATATATAAAACACCTTGTATAAAAACATCTGGTCAAAGAATCAATTAGCATATAACTTAATTTATCAAGATCACTTACCACTAGACAGACTCGATGTGTGTATCTAAATTTCATTGATAGGAACGAGTAAATCATTTTCATTCAAACCAATCATTCATATCTATTTAAAGCTAAGAAAATGCGACGTTGTCATATTTTCTTTTTATGAACAAAATAGTCTGAATTAAACGTTTTGTTTATTGTTATATTTAACCTAAGGGTTTTTTTTTATATAAATAGTAGTGACTTTGTCAAATTATTTTGACCGAAAAAAAAAACATGCCTGTTGATTCTTTGATTATGGTCTCATTTATACCCTAGAGTTCTGGGATATAAAAAACACCTTGTATACAGCATTGACAGGTCACTCCAAACACTTAACCTAAGTTTCCACGGTAACATTTTTACACTACACCAAGAAAGGTAAGAAGAAAACCGGGTAAAACTTTCCATTATGGGCCATCGATTTATGGGTCGGGGAGGGGTGGGGGGGAAAGCGGGGTGGGAGGGGCTACCCCCTGTCTCATCCCCACCCCTCGCAGCCCCATGGTTATGGAGATATCCATGGTTAAAGTTTTGAGGTTAGGTTAGGTTAAAACACTAATTTCAATGCAAAGCATGCAGAATGCCAGCAAGCATGCAGAATGCAAGCAAGCACGCAGCATGCAGCATGCAAGCAAGCATGCAACTGCAGCAGGCATGGTTTCTGTCACGGCTCTGGCGCTGCGGGGCTCCGGCGATCCCACACGAGTTTCCGAGTCTCCACCTCGCCCCTCCACGCCTACGCGATTTTAAATTACACTCTAGGGGTAGAGCAGACAAGACTGCGTGGAGTCGGATTTACAGCGATTCGTTTTTGTCACTAAAACCTAAAAAAAAAGAACTTCCAACACGACGGCTCATAATGGAAAGTTTATCCGAAAACCGGCGCCAAGTGCGAGTAGAACTCGCATACGAAGGGTTCCGTACTACCGTACAATATTTAGCAAATAAGGCCGAAAAAACCCTTCTTACATGTCTCCTTTGAATTTATAACTTTATTTTATTTTTAATATTTGTTGTTTTATTGGCAATAGAAACACAATCTGTGAAAATTTCAACTGTCTACCTATTACGGTTCATTAGATACAGCCCGCTGATAGACAGACAGAAAGCGAAGGCTTAGTAATAGGGTTCCGTTTGGCACCCTTCAGGTAACCCTAAAAAAGTATTGCTTCTTTTCACATCAGAAACAAGTGAAAAATGCTAAAAACATGAAAATAAACGAGCGAAATTCATTATAACGTTCACAAATTGACTCTCACGAGCGACGTAAAGAAACACCCAATTTATCGTTCAACGCTAGTTCAGTGAGAATTATCGATACTCGCTAGGGTTGTACCATGGTAATTGCGCCGTTCTATAAAAAGGACAAAACGTAACTTGTTGATTGGTCTAGTTGGGACATACCTAACACTATCGTCTCAATCAACTCCGAACTATTTGGACGCGACAAAATGGTGAACTAAATTGAACTTCTGATTAGATTAGCTGGAAAATGCGACTTTCCCCTTTGTGTTTGTTGATAAGAGTGTATTTTAGTGTTGAATAAAATAGTAAAAACCGACTTCCAAAATAAACTTAATTAAAGTAATTTTTCAGTTTGTTGTTTTTTTGTCTTAACTTTTAATTGAGTTTATTAAATTTAATTTTCAAAGTGATCAAGCTTCAGATGCAGACCACAGTATAAAGTAAATTAAATATTTTAATAAGCAAATATCAAACATAATTAACCAAATGTACACTCCAAAAATGTAATTTTATAAACGGAAATTAAATCTGAAAAAACCACATCATTAACCTCATTCAATTTTAAGCCTTACCAGTCAAGGAATAGGATTAATTTTCGACTGCGTTTCCTTCATGATTGGCTTTCGATAGAGATGGGACAAATCGATGATCAATATGCTTTCAGTCTCTGTGGTTGAAATGGTAAATTCATTATTATTGAGAACGTGACGTATAATAATTATTATACATAAAACACGCCCGAATTCCCCGAAGTTATAGGCAGCTGTTTCTATTTAGTACACCCACATTTCGCCAGTTATGTTTAAGTCCCATGTAATAGGGGCGAGCCTATTGCCATCAACCGGGCACAAATCCAGACTCCGGGCTGCTACTGGGAAATTCCTGATGAAAAAACCCAATAACATCTTGCCCGACCTGGGCATCAAACCCAGGACCTCATGCTCAGCAGTAGCGCTTGCGACCACTTGACCAACGAGGCAGATGCATTTAGCATTTTTAAAACTACATCGAGGTGCTGAAGTGTCTGTACGAAAAAGCCACTATGTCAGTCTGACTCCAGGACCAGACCTCGAAACTTATCCTTCTGCAGCGAGGTGTGAGACAGGGGGACGCTATCTCTCCGAAACTGTTCACAGCTACACTGGAGAATGTCTTCAAGGTCTGGACATGGCTAGGCATCAACATCAATGGCGAGTATATCACTAACCTTCGGTTTGTCGACGATATGCAATATAAAAAAGCCATTAACTTATCATTAAATATTTCTGAAACCACGCAAGATAGCTTCTTGAAGTGAAAAGAAACATTCAAGTGTATTTAATAGCGCATAAAAAAACACATATACAACTGCAGAAGTGAGCTCGGAGTGAGCTGTCAGTCCCTAGCAGCAGGTGGAATGACAGCTCACTTCACCTAAGTTTTCACCGTGAGATTATTACAGAATAGCACTACTGTTTTCTAGGTTTTTTAACTTCCTGTGGCTAACTTGTGTGGTTTAGGAGATATTTAGATTTTATTGGCACTTTGCAGGCAGTGGCTTTTTTATATTGCTCGTCAATCAGGAATGTTTGCCGCAGCATATACTGATGGTTTCAATACCATCCTAAGAAACAGGATTGCGTCCATGATGCGCAGAGTGCGTGGGAGCGTCAACTGCATTCTGAAGGTCATTAGTGATAATCCTTGTTGCGCCATTATGGCGTATTGGGTGCATGTACCCGGTGCGTCTGGTGAGTGCAACAGATTTATGAATTAAAATTTTATACACATTTGTTACTAACATAGCTTTTAAGTAGTGTGTATTACTAACATCATATGGACGCAAAGGTCTGAAATAAAGTATTTTATTTTATTAAGACTAAGAAGGACCTGAGTACAATGATCGATGACTTCAGTAGAGCTTCCGAAAGAGGGGGTCTTAAAATTATCATAGACTTGGACAAAACAAAGAATATGTTTAAGTCTATTGATTCTTATGACTGTGATTATAATCGGACACAGGCTTTCCAAAACGCTTGTGGTGGTTTGTGGTTAAATAATTATTAAATTATTAGATGTGTGCTACGCAATTATCCCGCTCTGGTCACTCTGTAGCGGTGACTTCAATTTGTTTTGATTTGATTTTAGTTTCCCGCTTAGCATTGATTTAATAAGTAAAGCTGTCAGTTTGTTTAAGTCCCTAAACCAACATCAATCAAAATGTCAAACAATTCCAGCGGAATAAGTAAATACTCGCTCTTGTAAGACTTAAAATAACTGGCAAAATGTGGGTGTACCTACTATATCCGAATTGCTTTAGCGTGGCAATAACGGTCATTGACCCACCTACATTCTTTATTTAAAAAAACTGAAATAAATTTCGTTAACGTCCTGAATCAATATCCATCGTGATCTTCAACATGTACCAATGACGAAAAACCATACATAGTTTATTTTCTGGGTTCCTACGGAGAGATACTAGGAAAAAAAATATATATACGCATTTAGTAAAAAGCTGTTATTTTGACATTGCAAACATCACTTCAAATATTATATGGATAGATGCATCAAATATAAACTTGGAACATAATAATGGATTCTTTCCCAACCCAGCTTTTAACATTTTAATAACAGCAGCAGCAAAGGTATTAATTAAGTGTATTTTTCAGCTCAATTTCATACTAATTAGGGGCAACGTGTTTGAGCGATCATGTACGATGCGACGAACAAAATGGATGGCTCGTTTGACATCTGATCGCTTTTGTGTTTTTACTATCACGTTCAGGGTAGTAATCGGTATGAATTATGTTTTTTTTTTGTTTAATAATGTCATTGACAATTAGCAAAGTAAAAAGTAAATTATAAGTGTGAGGTTTAGAAGTCTGCTGCTTCTAAATCACACAATTATAATCTCTGATCTTTGTAATAGAGTTACTATTGCCACTTTCAAATTTCCCCTTGTGTACTTACTAGCTGCGCCCGCAGTTTCACCCGCATAAGTCTTGATCCCGTTAGAATATCGGGATAAAAAGTATCCTATGTCCTAACCCAGGTCATAGTCTACCCATGTAACAAATTTTATCTAAATCCGTTCAGCCATTTTAGCGTGAAAGCGAAACAAACAAACTCACTTTCGCATTTATAATATTCGTTAGGATATATATACATATATAATATACTCATTTCTTCACATATCTATCTCAACATTCTCATCTCCGCTGCATGCAATATTTTTTCATCCATGTTTTTACCTACGGTCCAGCATTCCGATCCATACAATACGACAGGCCTTATCACGAACTTGTAGATAAAGGAGTCAGTAGGTACCACCTAATACAATGTTTAATTGAAATATCTGAAAATCTCTTAACCTCATTGTACTCATTATTGTGAACAGCTTTTACCGGGACCAAAACTGAAATCGCGAAAAAAAAATGTCAGTTGGATGTTTTTAACTAGACAAAATGTAGAGAATAACTAATTTTACTGGCGTATTTTCAGGGTTGGTCCCATAGTAAAATAACATAACATAACGTCTTGTTTCTCCGAAGGGTTGGACAGGGGTGTACGTGTACCTAATACACCCCAATTTCGCCAGTTATGTTTAAGTCCCATGTAATATGGGGCGATTGCCATCAACCGGGCATGAATCCAGACTCCGGGCTGCTAATGAGAAATTCCAGAAAGAAAAACCCAATAACACTGCCCGACCTGGGAATCGAACCCAGGACCTCATGTTCAGCAGTTAGTAGAGCTTGCGACCACTAGACCAACGAGGCAGTTGTAGGCCACAATATATGTTAGTTTATATATAATATATGTTGTAGGCCATAATAATGAGGTTATTGTATGACCCCTTTTTTTTTTTTTTTTTTTTTTTTTTTTTTTTTTTTTTTTTTTTTTTGGGTGGGAAATCATCAAATGACGTCTCCCGCTCTGGGTGGAGCGGAAGGGCGTGTCAGACTCTTACTGACTAAAACCCACCCGTGTTCCTTCTCTTGCCTGTGCAATGCATGACCCCTAAGAGTTTTACAGTTTAGTTTTCAATCATATCTTACACTTATATTTTTGCCTACTATAGTTTGTGATAACATTCCACCGTCAAAAACTATTTATTAAAATGGTTTGGCATCTGATACACATCATTATTTTAATAAACCTAGATCAAATAGACATCTAATCATCAAATTTGCATAGTAGTAATTAAAGTACAACTACGTACTAATTGCTTACTTTATGCTTATTATTTCCTCATAATTAATTAAAATTCAAAGAAAAGTGGTTTGAAACTATAAGGTGAGTTCATGGTACAGTTAAAGAATTGCATGGTTTATTCCATTTCTAAGAATAAAAGAGGTTCTACCGAGAAAACTGTCACGTAATTTTCTAGTGTGAAAAAACACCTTATTTTGTTTTCTAAATTCTTGTTCAACCGCTTTTTTCATAAATACAGCGTGTATCAGAAATGTGTGTTCATACAAACTGAACCACTTTTTCCTATATATTTGGGTCTATTGAGTGATTGTAATTTACAATGATGGTCATGAAAATCACTGTTCCAAACATAATTAATTACGAAAACGTCTAAGCCTCATTAATTCGACTTCTTTGTTAGAGATAATTAATGAGAACCAGCAGTCTGTTAATCGGAGAAAACATTTATTTATGATAAACGAGGGTTATACCACAAAATGGATAGGTCCAGAAGGCCGGCTCCATACATCGTTGTATAATATACAGGAACTCAAACTCAAAGCATTTATTTTAATTAAACCATTTACAAGCACTTTTGAACTGTCAAAGAGTCAGTCGGAAAGTTGAAGCTAGTTGCCCATTCCTAAACGTAGATCTCTATGGAGAAAAACGGGCAAGAAATTCCAAGGACACTGTTTTAAATATAGAAATTACAAAATCCTGGATACATTACTCTTGTTGCTTCTATATAGGTGACAATAAAAAATACAATGTAAAAAAAAACAAAAACGATTAAAAATATAAGATTAAAAATAAGCGCAGATAATAGATGACCAGTCTCAACTGACGGCGCCCGTTCACGAACACGACGCGTGGATCAGCACCATCCAGCTCAACCATTTTGTAGGGAACCGAATGATTCAACACACTCGCCACCATCAGCGAGACATGGTTATTGGTTATACGAGTATGTCGGCAATCAGTTAAGGGGTTGTAGGAGAGATCATATGCAACCAAGTGACCCCTGCATTTTAAATTTTAAAATTAAATATAAAAAATATCAAATATCAAATGACTCGAAAATTGTTGATATTAGCATAGGATTCAAACAACTAAAAAAATCCAGCGACATTATCAGGGTTAAAAAGTTTGTAAAATAAATGACCTTGCCCACACGCCCCTATTCGATTTGATCCATACTTCCAGGGACACCCTGTACATTATATTATATTATTTATTATATTAATATTTACACACCCCTCACGAAGCATACGCAATCTCTTTAAACATGACGACACGGTTGGCGCAGTAGTTAAGCAATTGACTGCTGCGCTGCGTGTCGCGGGTTCGATTCCCGCACGGAACAAATATTTGTATGACCTACTAGTAGTTGTTCCGGGTCTGGCTGTTTGTGTATGTGAGATTAAATGTTTGTAAACGCACCCACGATACACGAGAAATACCTAGTGTGGGGCAACGTTTAAAAAAATAAAAGTAAATATATATATATATATATACATCAAACTAAGCAACTTTGTGCAAAAGTAAAGTAATTACTGGGAAAGGACTTTTATTTTTGGTGTGAAAATTCGCTGTCTAAGGTAAATTGCTCAATGTAACGCACGCAATGACGCAACACATTGTGCATACAACAGTACAGGGATCGGTAGAGTATTATGAGATAAAAAAATAGAAAGTAGCTTTCGTAAAAAAAAAAAAAAAACTTTGGCCTTCATATCTCCGTAAGAAGGTTCCCGGGTATGGTACTGTACAAAGAAAAAAAAAAATGCGGGACAGTCTTTGGGGACTGCCGATAGAAGTGAAAACTAGCTCATGGGAAGCGTGCGGTGACGATGACGCGAGCCTTGATTTTTGTTCACCCAAAAAGTGCTCAACGCGCCTAAAGAAGTTTTCACTTAAAACAATATCAAAATAACGGGAAGAACCAGTGACTCTCGGCTTCAATAAGGGTATTTTTGTACCCGTTCACGTACAGCGAGTATCGACTGGTATCAAAGTCAAAGTCAAATAACTTATTTCAATTAGGCACAAAAAAGGCAGTTTTGAACGTCAAAATTTACAAAATATACTATACTAATAACTGATTCTAGTCGCCCATTCCAAAAGGTAGTTTTCGTATGGAGAAGAATGGGCAAGAAACTCCACCGTAACTCTTTTAAATTGTATCGTGTTGATATGGTTTGAGATTATCTTACATTACCTATATGCCAAGCCTTTTCCCAACTTTGTTGGGGTCGGCTTCCAGTCTAACCAGATACAGCTGATTACCAGTATTTTAAATGGAGGAAATGACCTCCACAACCCAGTTACTGGGTAATACGTTAAAGATAGTGCAATCCACGACGACGCGCCCCACTCCGCGATTACTGTACTGTAAGCTGTACTTTAGTACGGGGTGGAGTGGAGTGGGGCGCGTCGTAGTGGATTGCATTAGGTATCTATACCTCTTATTATAAGACTGTTTGTCAGACTTTTGGGCTTCTGACTACCTGTAACGATTATCAAAATCCACGAATGGCAGCTGGGATCAACGGCTTAATGTGCTTTCTGAGGCACGGAGTGGTCACTCACGCACGGGCCGAACCCGGCAAGCGTAGCTTAAGCTGATCCATTGACCCGTGCAGCTGTTATTACTAAGCCACGAGCCCCTCCCTCTTTGAGATTATCGTACGTGCGTATTTAAGTGTGTGAGAGCGAATACCCATATTCACTCGTTGTGTGGAGCTGACCTTCTGTACCCATCTTCTTTGTGGTTTCATTTCGGAACACAAATAAAAGGTTGATTTTAATTAAGTCAATTATGTTAAGGAAACTTGCGCCTTTCGATCTGTTGTTATGCTAACGAGGCGGCATTGAGATTTTCAGAAAAAAATTGTAGGTAAATTTTCCCCTCTCTAAATTTACTAATATTTTTAGATTTTCCGTGATTCTTGCGTGTTCTGTTTACCTTTTACACGATTTAACGTTGAAGTTTTGTAAATAAACTTCTAACATTTTGGTAATTTTTGGCTTCTTACGTACCTATACCTAAATTAAAAAAAACGGTACAAAATATGCAAATCTAAAATTCGATTTAAAGTTTTTTTGGTTATCAAATCCCAGGTAAGCTAGTCACAAAAACACTAAGTAAAAGTCTATACATTTATAATGACTAGATTTCTTCGAAAGTACTGATAGACTTTCGTTCGATAAATTAAAGTACCTTTGATTATGAATAAGACAGAATCTGAGAATGCCATTATTTTCGGTGGCACTTTCGCTGAGGGATGGTAGATATCTAGACTCTTTATGACACAATTACTTTTTTCTTAAGACGCAGATATATCCCAGTGACCTTGAGTGGTTAGCTTGCGTGTTCTGTACTGAGCTCACGCAAAGTGTCGTACGTCCAGCCAGTAATAGGACTCGCCCATCAAGGAGCGCTGTCCCAAATTAGACGCATTATTAATTTATTATACATAAAACAAAAGGTATTTCAATAAAACACGTATACTAAAAGATCAATGATTCAATTATTTTTAAGATGGTAAAGGTTTAAAAAAATACGCTTGATAGATTTTGCGTGGTTCTCTGTTTTTTATCCGCGTTAGACATAACTTTACAAATTAATTTCACTATGTAATATAAATATAATATAAAATATTCCTTTAAATTATGAATAAAATGCTCTTATTTAAGATAATTTCCAAATCATTAACACTACTCGTTTGATATATCGTCGCCTTAAGTCTAAGAATTGTTCAAGGTTCCACCATATTATATTGCAAATTATTTTTGGGTTTAATTTAGGGTTTGATATAGTATTCTTACATAAGTACCTAATTATTCTCGTTTTTTTTTTTGCCAAAGTTGTACCTACTACGGCAATGAGGCAAAAAGGTTCTCTTACAAAGAGAGAACCTTTTCTTATAATAAATATTTTTAGTAATATACATAACAAAAGTTCATATTTCGTATACAAATATAGTCTTTATTTAGATGCCATGATGGTCTGCTTCTTGTAAATTGTTGGCCAAAGTTTTAATAGAGTAAAAGTTATCGTTTCTAATCAACTCCTTTGAACCCAAAAACCAATTTCTTCACCTAAAACTTTTCACTAACGTGACTGCCATAGCAACGACTTCAACTAGGCACATCGTGGGCGTATTACATAACATAAACTCAAGCCTTGTTTCCCCGAAGGGTTGGGCAGAGGTGTACCTATAGTACACCCACATTTCACCAGTTATGTTTAAGTCCCATGAAGAGCTCGTGGCTAAGAAATAACAGCCGTACAGTTCGATCGGGTTAAGCTACGCTTGCTGGGGTTGGTATGTGGATGGGTGACCATCTTAACATACCGAGACTGTTCCGTGCCTCGGAAAGTACGTTAAGCCAATGGTCTCGGCTGTCATTCGTAGATCTTTGACAGTTGTAAACGGGTCGTCAGAAGCCCGAAAGTCTGACAACCAGTCTTACCAAGGGGTATTGTACTACCCAGTTACTGGGTTGTGGGGGTCAGATAGGCAGTCACTCCATGTAAAATAAGAATAAAATATATTACTTGTATTCAGCTGCAACCGGTTTGACTGGAAGCCGACACCCAGATAGGGAAAAGGCTAGGCAGATTGATTGATTGATATTTAAGTCCCATGACGTAATAGGGGGACGAGCCTATTGCCATCAACTGGGCACAAATCTAGACTCCTGGGACTGAGAAATTCCAGACAGAAAAACCCAATAGCAATTTCCTCGACCTGGGAATCGAACCCAGGACTTCGTGTTCAGCAGTAGCGTTTACTAGACCAACGAGGCAGTCGACGTACTATGCCTTGTTTTATTCATACTCAAAGCACTCGTGCACTGGATTTTAAACACTCTGCTTAGCGCCGAGAGTTGAAAATCCAACCGTGTGTTTTATCAACGCACGAGAGTGCTTCCCAGCGCGTTGGATTCTCAACGCTCGGTTCAATACCGAGAGTTGAAAATCCAACCGCGATATTTTTACGTCTGTGCGCACGAGGGCTTGTCACTTCAAGCAATTTGAGTCTTATAAACTTATCAAATTGTCTTTCTGAACACGTTGTTAACTCTGTTCCTTTTTAACTTGATTATGAACTAATTCTCTTTGGTAATAATTAGTTCAGAGGATATTATGGAGATAAGTTTCTGTAAGTACTTTCAAGTTTTTTTTACCGATTTCTAAAAAAGAAGGAGGTACTCAATTCGGATGTTTTTTTTTTTAATGTACACACATCAACACGGTCTAGGGATATTTCATACTCAATTAAATAACTCGAAAAGTACTGGCCGCATTGGAATCTTTTATACACCGATTTGTTTGTAATTTATCTCAGAATAATTCCAAATTAAATTTTTTGAAAATTCTTTTGTTTCGGTGGCATAAAAATGTCTTGATGTATAGGAGAGGGAATTTTCATTTGTGCGAAATTTAGAAAACAATACGAATTACGTTTAGTTACAGTTTTTTTTCATTTTTAAACGAAAGATAAAGTTAAAATTGAGGTATTGTAGCCATGCAACGCCGACATTTGACGAGGGCGGAGATGTTACGAGCTGTGGGAATGCTGGAAGCTGGATCTGTTCAGCGTAATGTTGCTGAGGCCATAGGGACCCATCAAAATGTAATTTCAAGATTGTGGACACGCTATCGTGCCACAGGTGAAGTAGCGGAGAGGCACCGGGGGCCAAGTCGCATCACTACCCCCAGACAAGACCGATTTTTGCAAATTACTGCGCGAGCTCAACCAAATGCAACGGCGACTCAATTGGTCCAAAGGCTGCGAGTGGAACACCAAGTGCTTGTGAGTGACCAAACTGTAAGAAGGCGACTGCATGAAAGCAATCTACGCTCTCGTAGACCACTCCGGGTCCCACCTTTACGGAGAGGCAATCGTGGACGACGATTAGAATGGGTTCGGAACCACGTGGATTGGGGCCGTGAGCAATGGTCCAATGTGCTGTTCACGGATGAATCCAGGTTCGGCTTCCATCCAGATTCACGAAGGACGCGTGTTTGGCGAGTTCCTGGACGATGGAGCCGTCTCCAGAACCCTCAGGAAGTTCACCCATACCAAGGAGGAACAATTATGGTTTGGGCAGGAATTCGTCTTGGAGGACGGACGGATCTCGTTTGGGTGCGGGGCAATATGACGGCAGAACGATACGTCCAACAGGTGCTGGGGCCCGTAATCTTGCCCCACAGAACACAAATGGGGCAAGATTTCCTGCTCATGCACGACAATGCCCGGGCACACACGGCGAGAACGGTAGCAGCTTGGTTACATACACATAATGTTAGGGCCTTAGACTGGCCTGCTCAATCGCCAGATCTAAATCCCATTGAGCATGCGTGGGATATGCTGCAAAGAAGAGCTCTGAAGGAAGTTCCTGAAAATCTGGCTACAGAAGATCAACTTTTTGCGCACCTCAGAAGGACATGGGACAATATTCCGCAGCAAGACATTGACAACCTTGTTCTGAGCATGCCGAATCGTTGCCGATGTGTTATGAACATCATGGGCGCTTTCTCAGACTACTAAATTCAAGTTTATAAACACAAATTAAATGATTTTTCTATTTTTTTCAGTTTTTACTCACAAATTAAAAGTTAATTCATATACGGTTTCCGTCTATGCTTCATTTTTTTTCCATAAAATCCTGAAATTTTAATCTAAGTACCTTAACCATTATTAAAAAATGGTAGAATATTAAATAACGTATCTTTTAAATATATACATGTCATATAAATAATTAACACATTGATAATAATTCGCTTTTTTAAAAATATCCCTAGACCGTGTTGATGTGTGTATGTTCGGTCATAACTCCGTCATATATAAAGAAAGAAAGAAAGAAAATACATTTATAGACGGAATTGCAAAGTTCTTTTTTTGTTTGAATGGCATACCCATTTGAGGTGGTTCCACAAATATAAATTTTATTAACTTAGATTGGAGTCTTTTTGAAACACGTATTTTTCCCACTTAGTCTATTTGGATGATGCTATAATAACTTCCTGCCACTGTTATTTACATAACAGGTTGTGGTAGGTATTCGAATTTGTGTGGGGTAGATACCAAAAATAATAAATAAAAAAACGACTTACAAAAAATACTCTACAAAGTGAAAACTAACTTTAAATAGGTATTGGAAGTCGGTGTCTTTTTTCTGTATTTTGTTACCAATTCGTATACCACTACTTACTATATAAAAAACAGTGACAGGAAGTACGAGTGTTATAACATCATCAAAATACACCAAGTGGATTAAATACGTATTATTAAAGATAATATCTAAAAACTTATCAAGCAAAGTTAGTAAAATGTAGGCATATGAGACCACCACGCAAGCTTCCTCTACAAAATTATAAAGTAATTTTCAAAATCAGTCCACAATTGACGAAAATATCGATGAACATAAAAAAAACAAAATACACGCAAACAAACATAATTACAACCTCTCCTTTTTTGAAGTCGGTTAAAAAGTCTATCCTAATTTCCATCCTAGGTACTTCTTCTTAAAATTTCTGCATATAATTCGTCTTTTCAACATGTTCACTATACCAGCTTAAAACTCCCAACTAACTTAATAGAATACCACTCCTACTAAAACGGTTTTATTCAAATTCACATTGAGTACGCCGCGGACTGCGTACCCACTGGGAAAATACGCCGCTTCTTTTCAGTACGCCGCGTCGCGCACAAAACATTTAACTTGTTTTAACGAAGCTATTTTCTCGAGTACTTACTTAATGTTTATTCAAAGCGATGCGTTTGTAAGTTAAATATTCGATTTTCACGCATTTTAGTGGGACACTTTTTAGGCCATTTTTATTAAGTCGATAGGTGCCAAAAAAGGAGTGTAACGTTTTCATTACACGACTGCCCAAAAACGGCCAGCAACCTCTGTGGTCTAGTGGACAGGGACTCAAAGGTTGTTCGATTCCCAGTAAGGGCAAACATTTCTGCTCGGTTTGGTTTGTAGTGGGGCTTGTTCTAAGTCCATCTGGCTAGCTACCACTTTTTTTTTTGGGTTGCAAATTATCAAATAACTTCTCCCGCTCTGGGTGGAGCGGGGGGCGTGTCAGACTCTTACTGACTAAGACCCACCCGTGTTCCTTCAGTTGCCTGTACGTTGCCTGGGGCCTCGGTATCACTTTTGAAATTTCCCGCAACCCCGGCAGGCGGTCCTATCAGACCCCTTCAGTTGCTGACATCTCTTTGAAGCGCGCGTGGAACACAACGCGCCGTCGACCTGGGCCCTGGTCCTTATCGGACGGCGAGCTACTCATTGCTACCACCATCTTATCTAAGTCTGTCACGATAGTAACAATGTAAACAGCGTTTTTGTGATTTGGCAGTTAGAGGTAAGATAGCCAGTTCCTCTGTGGTTGAAGATTCCGGTTGAAGCCCGCTTCCACCGTCAGCCTGATCATCAATAACCATCAGGTGAGATTCAGGCCAAGAGCTTCCCCATTGTGGTAAAAAAAGGAGAGTAATGTTTTCAGGGTTCATGTATGTATGTGAGTTTCTTTAATCCACCTTAACTTTTAATTGCCTAAACAGATTTGGATGTCTGAGGTATCGTTAGAATCCTTACATCATCCCGAGTAACACTGGCTATAAATAAAGTCGGGGGACCTCTTAGATTAAAAAGTGTTCCACAGAACGGTCTCCCGACACCAATGACAATTTAATTTATCTGTTTAGTCAGCGAGTAAATGAGCGACCTTTCGCTTTGCATAAACAGATTAACCAATACGTTTTTTATTTTTATTTTTTAGTTCATTTTGACACCAGTCGTGTTGTTAACTTATTTTTTAAATTATCTGAATAGACAAAGTAAAGCTATTGAAAATAGGAATTAACTTTTTTAGGAGTGAAGAGTTGTACTGAGAAAAGATTATTTGAGACATAGTTTAAAAAAACGTAGGTCAGTTTTAGACTTTTAAGAACAAAAACCGGCCAAGTGCGTGTCGGACCACGCACAATGAAAGGTTCCGTAGTTGGCATGAATTTATCCCAAAAACAAACTTGTTTAACAGGGTAATTGAAAAACATGTTTTTTATTTTTATTTTTAATGAGTGTGTGTTTAATTGATATCTCCTGTGCTTGTCCCAATAAATACTTTTCCTTCCTTTTTTTTCTGTTTTCTCCCATACACCGACTAACCGACATACCTACTGCACGGTCAATTCTCTATCTGCTGTAAGTTATAATTGCAAAAAAAATGTGTTATAATTTGATGAAACTACAAATTAGCTATTTTCGGAATTTTTCCTTTACATGTGCTGTGATACCTTGCTACCTGCCAAATGTCATTATACTAGGTCAACGGGAAGTACCCTGTAGGATTAGATTTATTTCATCATCATCTTCCTGCCCTTATCCCATGTTACTTGGGGTCGGCGCAACACGTTTTCTTCTTCCATTCTCCCCTGTCAACCGTCACGCAATCATCTCCACCTTTTTCCTTCATATCACTCCTCACACAATCCATCCATCGTTTATTTGGTCTTCCTCTCCCTCTCTATCCCTCAATATCCAGTATATTCATCACTCTTTTAGTCACATGCGATTCTTCCCTCCTCATCACATGTCCATACCAAGACAGTCGATTCCCTTTCAACTTTTCTGTAAGTGGTGCAACTTTCAGACTTCCTCTAATATACTCATTCCTTATTTTATCCATTCTTGTCACACCACACACCACACATCCACCTCAACATTCTCATCTCCGCTACATGCAATCTTTTTTCGTCCATCTTCTTCACAGCCCAGCATTCCGATCCATACAATACGATAGGTCTAATCACGGACTTGTATATTTACGAGTATCAAAATATGTTGCATAAATGGCCGTATTTTTTATTGCGTTGACATCAGAAGCATGATTTTTTTAGAGCTTAAGGAACCATAGACCTAGACATAGACCCGTATCAAATTACCTCCATGCGTTCCTGAGAAAAAGGTTCTTGACAGACTGACAGACGGACGGACAGCGAAGTGATCCTATAAGGGTTCCGTTTTTTCCTTTTGAGGTAGGTATGGAACCCTAGAAATGGTTTCCGTCGCTACTATACACACCTTATAAGAGTGAAAACATGAAACTTGTTTGTGAATTCGACCGTTAGCAAGACAAACTGAGAGATGAAGTTTTTATGCATTTGAAGTTGTGAACAACAGCTCAGCTACGGATATTGAAAAACTTTTAACCGATATAATAAACTAGACTACATAAAACATAAACGAAGTTAATTTTCTGACAAAAGAAATCTGCTATCAATTAATAATTAATAGACTGCCTCCGTTGGTCTAGTGGTTGCAAGCGCTACTGCTGAGCATGAGGTCCTGGGTTCGATTCTCAAGTTGGGCAAAGTATTAATGGGTTTTTCCAACAGGACTATCTCTGTAGTAGCCCGGTGTCTGGAATTGTACCCGTTTGATGGCAATAAGCTCGCCCCCTATTACATGGGACTTAAAAAAACCGTGATGTTATGTATGTTGAAGCTGTTGGTACTCCCCGTTACTTGTCCATGTAGTGGTTACACCGCCACATACGAATTACGCATCAAAGACATGACGTCACACAAATCCTGCATCGCGCAATTAAAGTTTACCGCGCGAACGACATAGTATATATCTAAGACTATCCGACATCAACAGTCGGGCGGTCAGCCCGCCAGACATAACACCCGTCTGGTCGGAGGATCCTCCCTTTTCTATGGTGGATGAGTGAACTTTACACCCTGTTCCTGTTCCTTTCCTTTCGTTCCTTCCATTCCCCACCCTCCTCGATGAGGTTTCGACAAAGGTTCATTTCAGTATAATTGCCAGACAGCATTTGTCTGGAATTAATACTGAAATGAACCTCTTTGCTACAGCCGTGAGGCACACACTATTATTGCTGTAAGATTATTGTTACTTTTGAATGTGTTATTAATGTTTCACGAACTGTGTCCAAATAAATAAATATTATTCTTTCTTTTTTCTTTTTCTTTCAATTTAAAATTTGACACATCACATATGTATGAATAGAGGAGAATAGAGGAGCTCATGGCTAAGTAATGACTGCCGCACGGGTCGATCCATCAGGTTATGCTACGCTTGCCGGGGTTAGTCTGTGGATGGGTGACCATCTTTACATACCGAGACTCCTCCGTGCCTCGGAAACCACGTTAAGCCATTGGTGTCGGCGGTCATCCGTGGATCTTTGACAGTAGTTACGGGTCGTCAGAATCCCGAGTCAGCTACCAGTCTTATCAAGGGGTATCGTATTACCCAGTTACTGAGTTGTGGATGCTAACATAACCTAACCTAATCTATCGACCCGTGCTGCTGTTATTACTGAGCCTGTCCCTCCCAGTAACCACAACCCATTAATATGGTACCTACCACAAGACGAATATTCGACCCATTTCTCAGATATATAAAAAAAACTTATTCAGTACATCCCTACAAAATAATATTTGATTGAAACTAATAACATCTCATACAAAGACGCTCCCAGATAAATATAAGGTTACCTTACTTAGTTCTACACACAATATTTTATTTAACCTAAAAACTAAATATATCGTTCTTAAATCCTCAGCCATTACTCCTGAAGCATTACTGAAATTATTCACGAGAACATATTTCTTTTTAAAACATTCCGAGCTCATTTCTTCCAATGGAAAGAAGCATTAACATTTATTTCCCAGGCCTGGGAAAAGTTGACAAAATCGTCCTATTTACAATGCTAATGTTAACAATGTCTCTAACCATTTTTTTTGGACAAATTGAATATTTCATTTGTTTTTTAGAAGAAAAGAAAAATAAGAATTGCTGCATTGTTCATATACATCAGCCGAGAGTGAGATCTTGGATTCGATTCTTGGGTCGCGCAATTTGTTTTTCAGTTATTGTTAGCTTATTTTTTACTAAACTAATGCCTAATGAGGGAAAGCAAACCGCATTTGCTAAAAATCGTCTTCATGGAAATTTGAAGAACATTCATACAATGTACATCACAAAAAGAATATTATATGTATTCTAAGAAGCTATGTTTAACAAAAAGCCATTATTATCATAAAAAGAAAACCTACCGAAAAATAAATAGTAATAAATATGTAAATGGCCGACATAAAATTATACATGAAATGTGAAGTTTCCACAAATCGTAGCAAATAAAATGGACATTTTCGGTGAATGATACAAGTTATAAAAGAGGGTTTACATAAAATACGAACAAATGATTGGATCATAATAAAAGCAATACAAAAACATTTCTATTGCTTCCCATTGAGTACAAAACGATATGGACTGTAACAGATTTGTAAAGGAAATTATTAAAACTGGAATGTAATATTAATTAATACGCAACCGGCTGTCATCACAGGGGTATGAATGCCGATCAAGCAAAAGAAGTGAGCTAGGATCGTTATCTTATAATTTTCCCACAGCTGGGAATACAGGCCTATTCTCTGTGGGATCAATCTGCCTAACCTTTTCCCACCTAATATGTTTATTGGGTTCAACTTCTTATAACTGGATGCAGCGGGATACCAGTATTTTACATGGAGCGACTGCCTATCTGACCTCCACAACCTTTTTATACACGAATTATAGATAAACAAATTTAAAATAGCGTCACACAATGGGCGGTCTTATCTCTAAAAGCGATCTTTTAACACGTTCAGGCCCGCGCCGCTCTCGTGAAGTGCGCACGTTATGACACAATATTTTTTCATACAAAACGGACATACGTTCACAAACGTTCTGCTCTTCAAGTATTCTAGAGTGTTATAAGATAAAACACAACGTCAAAAGATTTCGACGTCAAATGATGTTGTTCCTTAAACGGTCAATATAACTGCATATAATTTGGACACAACGTCTGTTCCCTACAACGTTACTGCTCCGCGCGACGTGTTCGGACGTTGCGTGTGTGCGTACGCGCTTGCAAGTGTGTAGTAGACGATACAACAATAAGCCGCCAAAATTCGATTGGTTGTGGCTCAAAGTGTTTGACACTTGCAAGTGACGCAAAATTTCAACTAATGGAATTTACTACGGCTTCCTGGCGTTGTGAGACGTAGTGCAAATAATGTCACACGTGCTGAGACGTTGTGTTAGTAATAAATTGTTCAAATTTGACGTTTTATGACGTTGGGGGTCCGAACGTGTTAAAGACAATATCTGGACAATCTTGTTTTTACTACGACTGAAAGAGTATTTCTATCGTTTTTTATACATTTTTAAAAGCAATATCACATTTTAAAACCTCATATTCAAAGTCCGTATTTACAAACGATAGTGCTCTCAAGTAGCAATGGTTCAGTGGTCGCTTATCGTACAGTCAGCCTTAAAAATATGTAACATTAATTCATTCATTTTATTCTTTCTTTAACATCACCACCGAATACCGTGTCATACGTACCTATATTCAGGCCAATAAATCATTCATTAATTCATTCATCAATTCATTTTGATTGTCTACACAATTTGTGTTCCATAATACTGTGTCATTGATAGGGTATAGGGAGTATAAAATACCCCCTAAACCCTATCATACGTACAATTAAGTACCCAAAGTGCAAATTTTTTCTTGAGATGGGCCCGTGGCTAAAAGGTAACAGCTGCACGTATCGATCAAAAGTTAAGCTAACCTTGCCACGGTCGGTTAGAAAGACAAAAAAAGAGAAAAAAACATAAACACGAAAATAACAATTTGGAGGAAAATACGCGTCACATCCACGCAAAACGGCCATCGCTCAGCATAATGCTGGCGCCCTATGCGAGACAGAGCCCGAGCGCTGGTTTTCAGCGACAACCGGCGTTGACGTGATGACGTCAACCGGTGTGGCATAATATAGACAAATAACAAAATAAGACAAAAAATTAAATGAACACTAGTTCTAAATATATAAACAATAATAAAATATAATATTTAAAGTGGCAGCATTTCGTAGCGTCGGCGACTCACGCGCCGCAGACTCGGTTCGTGGACTATCCATAACATAGACCCCCCGTGCCACGGCGTAGCCGTTGGTCCCGGCTGTCATTCGTAGATCTTTGACAGTCGTTACAGGTAGTCAGAAGCCCAAAAGTCTGACAACCAGTCTTGCCAAGGGGTATCATGTTACCCAGTAACTGGGTTGTGGAGGTCAGATAGGCAGTCGATCCATGTATAATACTGGTATTCAGCTGCATCAGGTTAGACTGGAAGCTGACCCCAATATGGTTTCGAAAAGGCTAGTAAGATGATGATGATGTGTAGCTACAAATAAGTTTGTGGCCATTCATTGATACAATATTATGAAACACAGATTGTCGACAATTAAATGATTTTATAGAGGTATGAGAAACATAGTGTAAAGTACCTCATCCTTCATAGAAAAGGGAGGATCCTCTGACCAGACGGGTGTCGTGTCTGGTGAGCTACCGCCCGACGGTTGATGTCGGGTTGTTATAACTTATGTTATACTAGCTGCGCCCTGCGGTTTCACCCACATAAGTATCGATCCCGTGGGAATATCGGGATAGAAAGTATCCTATGTGTTAATCCAGGATATAAACTATCTGTGTGCCAAATTGTATCCAAATCCGTTCAGAAGTTTTAGCGCGAAGAAGAGACAAACATACACACTCACAAACTTTCGCCTTTATAATATTAGTAGGATGCTAATCGCGCATCATACTTTGCTTTCACGATGCAGGATTTTGCGTGGCGTCCGCGTCAGTGTGATGCAAAGTTCGCATGTGGCGTTGTAGATGCCGCCACACATTCTTGTCGATGTATCTATAGATCTTTTTGAGGCTGACTGTACCTAGCGTGTCTAGACCGGTTTATAGTGATACTTAAAACTGTCCAGCATATAAATTGCTTTGTAAGTTTGTTTGAGAAACCGTAAGTACGTAAGAACGGTGTCTGGTTTTATTGTTATGAAAATGTGGTTGAAAAGGCTGATAATTTTAAACTTGAAAAGAAATTTATTTTGAAATTATTTCGATTACAAAGAAGATCCTCTACTGAGGATCGTATATCTACTATTTGCAAGACAAATAAAAAATGGAACAATACATTTTGTATGTTATTTCTGCAACATGAATTAACCAGGCCGTATCTAGAGATCATAAATTCATAATACAGGCTGAATTTTTAGTCACCGTCCAAATTTTTAAATATTAATCTTTGGCTAAAATCATTGAATACGTGTTTTTTCTTTTAGTATCACTCATTACAAAAATATTGAGATAATATCACATCACTAAGTTATTATATACCACGCAGAACGGATAATTCTTTCGAGAAAATGATTTAATATGAAAATTTTACGTATCGATTTAAAAAAAAAAATGGAGTTAGTGAATAATACCTAATGCCTAGAAAGAATTTGGACGGTGACTAAAAATTCAGCCTGTATTAAACCACATTGAGAGTATTTTTATCTGATCTAAGTAACTGTTTAATAATACGAGTAGCGTTTGCTATACTTATTACTTTTGATCCCCAAGATAAAAAAAAAAATAGATCTCATACATAAATGTAACGTAGTATACTTTAGGAACTGTAAGATCAACAATAGGTACTGCACCATAATAAAAAACCACAGATCGAGAAGGGTCGCGGACTAAGAGTGGTTTAGATTAAGCACCTATTAATATTTTCTACCGACCTATCTGGCACAAAATAGATAGGTACAGAAAGTCAGTTTCAAATAGCACGTTTTCCCTGTCATTATTTTATTTACATTTTGAAGGAAATGAAATCAAATGTTTCAGAAATCGAAACGAAATTAAGGTTATAAAAGAAAACCTCAATTGTTAAATGAAATACATCATAAAAGTGATTTAAAATAATGGAATTTCGGGTTTAAATATTCATAATAATGAAATCCAATTACTTAATTTGTAAGTGGAACTGCAAATTAGTATTCATCGCTACGGATACACTTCCACTGGATGTAAATACAAATTATTTTAAATCACTTTTTAAGATATTTTTCATTTGACAATTGAGTTTTTCTTTTTTAAGCTTAATTTTCGTCGGCCTAACAATAATTACCGGTTGTAAAGAAGTGGTGTGATATAAAGTTGAAAGCTTATTAATACAGATGAATGTATTCCCTTTAGTGAGTGAATGTGTAAGAATTTATCCTGAACAGAACAGAGGGTCAATTCCCGTAGTTTTTATGAACGTTCACATTATAACCGCATTCGAATCTGTCAAAAATACAATTTACCAAAACTTTTGACAAGTTTGACAGATTGCAACTTGAATGTTAAACTTTTTTAAGTACGAGAATTGGCCTTCAGGTTTGTTTAAATTTCTACCGATTATACATTTATAGAGATCTCAAACAAATGCCGGTCGCGAGTGCGCTTGCACTCGCTGTACAAGAAGTGTGTCTGTGTGTGCGTGCGTTTTCGCTCACTGTATAAAGCCGACCTTCTGCACATTTCTAGTCAGTGAACCCGGTCTGTGGTTATGGACCTGCCATAGTACATACTACATTGCGTTCCTACTTAATCCCAGCGCTTTCCGATCGGGTTGGAACCCGTTGCTCGTAATTAGGTCAGTGTGTTTAACGTTTTAAAATCTTTTCTGGTTTACGCAGTGGACATTTGTTCATGGTTTTGCTATAAGAATAGTGGCAAACTGTTGCAAATCGATGCTGTATCTGTTACAGATCCAAGTAGAAAATGTTTTTGATTAATTCCAACTTCTCCATCACCCACATCCACACACTCAAATACCTAGACAACCAACACACACACAAACCCACTCACATCACACGAACACTCCTTTCTTTATGTCAAATATAAATTATTGTCTAGTTTTAGTTTATAGGAGACCATAATTATATACCTACTTGGGGCAAAGACCATTTTTTTTTTTTTTTTTGGGTAGGAAATCATTAAATGACTCCTTCCGCTCTGGGTGGAGCGGGAGGGCGTGTCAGACTCTTACTGACTAAAACCCACCCGTGTTCCTTCTGTTGCCTGTGCAATGCCAGGGGGCCACGGTATCCCTGTCGGACTTTCCCGCAACCCCGGCAGGCAATGGTCTCATCGGACCCCTTCACTTGCTGACATCTCTTTGAGGCGCACGTGGATCACAACGCGCCGTCGACCCGGGCTTGGTCCTTACCGGACGGCGAGCTACCCATTGCTCACCGTCCGCAAGCCCGCGCCTACGGTGGCCGGGAATCGGCAATAGAATCTCGACGCCCAGGGCGTCTCCTCCTGCGGCGGGTAGGGACGTGAGGGCGCGAAATTTGCCTCTCCCTCACGCGCTCCACCTCCTCCTTCGCGAGCATTACTGCTTCGCAGAAGGAGGTGACGGCCTCCCATGCCCTCTCACTCCGTACCATGGCCTGGACCACGGTCGGACGCGTTAGAGATCCCCGCCACCGATCGCCTCCACGAGGACACGGCTGTGCTCAAAATAAAGTAATTAACTCAACTTTTCACCGAACTGAACAAAATAATATAGGCAAAACGAAATGAGAGCAAACTACAGTGGCCAACAAAAGTATCAGCCAAAAAGTTCAAAACGTCAGTTACAGTGAACTTAAAACTTTTGGAGGCCATTGTACAACAATTCACTGCGTCTACTAAAATATAAAAGTAATAACTAGGGTATATAGAAATATTGGAATAGAGAATTTTATTTTCTTTTTAGGGTTCCGTACCTCGTTCGGTCGTCTATCTGTCAGCGGGTTGTATCTTATATGAAATTAGTAGACATAAAATAGTAAGACAGTTGAAATTTCATATTTCAAAGATTGTGAATTTGGAATGCGTCTATAACAACAAATAATAAAAATAAAGTTAAAAATTAAAGGGAAAGTAAAAAATAATCGGCCAAGTGCGTGTCGGACCACGCACAATGAAGGGTTCCGTAGTTGGGATGAATTAATAGCAAGAACAAACTTAACTTTGTAGTTGAAAAAACATGTTCTCCCAAATATTCCGTATCGGAGAACATGTCTTTTCAAACCCAAATGTAAGTTGGTCAATTATTACTCGTTAACTTGTAAATCCTACTTAGCTGTAATAGTTTTCTTTTAAATTTCGTTATATATAGGTACTATTTCCGTGACATTTGAATTTCTAACTACAACCGTTTAGTTGGTAGAGGGGGGAACACTTGACTCTAACGAAAATTGGTACTTTAAAGCTTGATAAGTCACGAACGGTTTACTTAATCAAAAAACGGTTTTCCCTAACCCCTAATATTTTTGAAAAACCTATCCAACTATATCCCACACTATAGGAAGGACGAAAAAAAAATTATCATCCCAACTTTACATGTAGCGGAGGTATACTAAATAATAATTTTTTTCAAAATTTTATTTCACCACTTTTTTGACGTCATTTAAGGGTATACTCATGCCAAATTACAACTTTCTAGTGTCAATAGTTTTTGAGCCAAACCGCGCACAGTCAGACAGACAGACGGACATGGCGAAACTATAAGGGTTCCTTGTTGACTACGGAACCCTAAAAAACTGTACGAGTCCCTTTGTGTAAAAAGAAACAAGTGCGAGTCGGGCTCGCACTTGTTTCTTATTTTTTCTTTCTTTTTGTTTTGTTACCTAACCCTTCAGGGAAACCAGCCGGGTCGTGTAACTTTATACAAATGAAGGAAGATGGGATACAGAATCATTTTCGAGAAACGCATAAAAAAAAACTTACAGTAAATAATTTCCAAAATTCAGTACACGTTACATCAATGAGGTCTCGACCCCTGAACTAGGACATCCTGTATGACAGGAATCGAGGTTTCTCCAGTTACATGGATCAGCATAAGAAGGCTTTCAGTATATACTTAATTTTACAATAAATAAAAGAAAATTGAAACAAAATATTAAAAAAAATGACAAAATGTTAATGAACAAAAAAAAAAAACTCTAAAATTAATATTCTGTTCTAGAATAGAATAGGTACCCCTATTACACATATTCTGTTCTAGAATAGAATAGGGGTACCTATTATATTCTAGAACAGAATATGTTTTGGCATGTGTCTGGTGAGATGTGTGATGGGTGTGTGGAAGTAGTTGTGTGAGTGAGTGTTGTCTGAGTCTGTCCACTAGGTTAGATTACTGATAATGTTGCATTGATGTTGTTGTACTTGCATTGCACACTCAATACCAGTCGTAAGCCATTATATCTGGAGGAAAATTGGCTCCTAAAACACAGGCTTTTGGCCTAGTTTAGGAGGCATCAGTTCGCCCTTTAATGTGACTCTATTGTACAACATTTCTTTAATCCTTGTGTACATATGTATGTTTTGCTCGCTAAAAAGTTATAGCGCTATAATGTGGTAGTCACATAACGGCTTCTTAATTTGAACGAATTATCGTGCAATAATCCAAGATGGCTCTCGATTATTTCGACAGAGCATTTACGCTGTACGGGAACAACAGTCAAAATGACCAACGGTAGATCGACCACGCGCCACGCTTATTATGTACCGCCACCCGGGCGATAAGTGCTACGCAGTCCGAACTGTCTCGACGATAACCGATAGTGGTTGGTCACATCTGCGTGTATCATCTGTGCGAAGCTTCGTCACGAGATACGCAGATGCGGCCCCAGCATAAGTTTATTTTTTTAAATTGGTACATTATCATCACGGTTGTGTGCCCCAAAGGAGTAGAGATGTGTATTGTGCGCTATTTCACCAGTTATCTTGTTTCTTGGAATATAGGGCTTTTAATCCAGACCCTGTGGAACTATTTTCTAATGAGAAATCTCGCTTAACAGTGGAACTTGCTACCTATCGGACCAACGAGGCAATGGATTTATTAGTAACTTTTGCCCGGGGCTTCACCTGCGTTGAGGTTGGAAATTATCCTCCAGCAATCTACTAGCGGAATAAAAAGTATCCGTGGTCCTAACCTAGAGCGTGGTCTACCATTGTGCCAAAACCAAACTCACTTTCGCATTTATAATAATAAATAATAATAATAATAAATTCATTTATTTCAGACATAATTACAAAATTGTCCATATAGTGTTAGTAACAGAGGTCTTAAAAACTATGTTAGTATACTAGTATTCATTCACATTATAAAAATTCAAATAGACATTAAAACACCACATAAAAAATACAACAAAAATAACATTACATATATTAATTATGTCACGTGAAGCCGAATAAGCCTCCCCAGCACTGCAGACTCCGGCCTATCTGATATCATCCTCATCATCCTCCTTTATAATAATATAGCAAGGATTATTTACTATATTCGTTTGTGGAGCACCTACCTATGGATGTCAAATTGATATTTTACCTACCGTGTCAGTTAAAAATAAATGTTACATACTTACACAAAGCTTACTTCAATATTTTACGTATCCATTAAAAGTGAACAATTAGAATCAAAAACTGATCCACAACTCACATTTAAACATACATTGGTGGTACAACCCATTAGTTTAAATTAAACTCGCTCTTTAAATATTAAAATATGCTTTTGCAAAGCAATATATCAGCCAGGTATGTTAAACCCGAGGCAGTAATATCATGTTGAGGATTAACTTTGTCACCCCTGGCAGCACTCCTGCCAATATGGCCGGCATTTGTGCCAAATGGCAGCCATTTGGCACAAATGCATGTTTTATAACTGCCGTATGTTGCTTAGATTAAGTTATTTATGTTAAAGTAAATGATAGCTGAAAATTAATGCAAGTTAAGATAAGTTTCACATACCTTAAAAAAAAAACTATTATTTATACAAATAACAACAATAAATCCAATTGAAGTGTCTGTTTGTAATTTCAAAATAACTACGCATAACTGAAAGTATATGAAAGCTTAAGCGGTAGTTATAAAAAAAATCACTTTTTAAAATGTTTATCTGTCTGTCTGCTTGTGCCGGCTAACCTGCGAAACGGCGGGACCGATTTTGACGGCCTTTATTAAAGAAAGGCACTCAAATCTTACCCAGCACGGAACCACTTTCGCTCGGCACCAATTTTACATTCTTGGTTCCTATCTGTACAATAAAATCAATACTAAAATAAAAATTATGGATCTTAACTTCAACAACTTGAAAAACAAATTAACTGAATGGCTACTGCAAAAAGATTACTCATTCACGGAGTCTTTTCTAACATTCATAGAATAGTCCTGAAAAAGTCATTACACTACCCAACTCATACTCAATACACTATCACTCATTCACACTGCATACACCCACTCACTCTCTCTCACACGCACCCTTATAGGTACACGCTCCCATACTCACCACTCATTGACTTGCACATACTTGTGCTCACTCACTCACTTACACTTAAACACATTTACACACAGGCACACAAATGTATTACTTAACCACCCTTGCGCTAAACACCCTGGCTGCTGCTAAAGTTTTTTTTTTTCTTGCACGCTTCAAAGTCTGAGTCTGTGCCGGTAGAGTTTCCAGATCCAGACCAAGAGAGATAAAGAAACCCGCAGGGCAGCATGTGGCGAGCTGTTGGGCAGTAGCGACCCCACGGACCCTGTATCCCGGGAGAAATCTTGTTCCTCATTTCTGGCTGGCAATTATTGGCTGGCTGGAGTGAACGCCGACGAGGAACAGAGCTCCCACCTCATTCTTGCCTTGAGGAAGTATTCCAGTAAGTGGGATTGTTCTGAAAATCGTGGAATACCTCTGCACTCCTCAAGCACCTCAGGACATGTTGCCCCCTTGTCGCTGCGTCACTATGTGCTAGCGACAGTTTTTGGGGGCCCATTATTGATTGTGCAAGTCACCCCCTGCCATTTTATCCGTGTACATATTAAACATGATCAGGCAGGGGCCATAGTCCTAAAGTTCCTGGTAACCAGTCAACTTTAGCCACCCAAACCAGTAGTCCAATATCTTTGTTTCCATATCCTGCAATAGTCCTACACCAACCGCGGGTTGTCCTTGGGTGCACTTTCGTAGTGCGAACAGGGATAATCGTCGTAGTGTAGTGTATATACGGTATATATGTATATATATGTCAGTCAGGTACAGTCAACATCAAAAAGATATGCAAAGACAAGATTTTTTTTTGTTTATTTTTATAAAAAACTTTGCCCCACATTAGGAATTTCTCCTGTATTGTGGGTGCGTTTACAAACATTTAAATTCACATACACAAAAAGCCAGACCCGGAACAACTAATTGTAGGTCATACAAATATTTGTTCTGTGCGGGAATCGAACCCGCGACACGCAGGGCAACAATCAATCGCTTAACTACTGCGCCAACCATGTCGTCATCGAATGTTTCATCGTCACCATATGTTTTCACTTTGCTTTTTTTATGCCTACCTACCCATACCTACTATATCATTAACGAGTCTGAATTTTCTATTGGGTTTGAGTGAGTAAGAATGTGAGTAAACGTTAACGCTTTAGCACACTAATCGAGACGAGGTAATGCTAAGGAAAATGGTCTCGATTTATTTTCATTAAGGCGCATTTCATCATTGTTAAAGCTTTCTTTTCTGGGGCCAAAAGTAGGTAAATATGCAGTTCAGATAATTTTATGGGGTTTTATTTAAATATATGGAGTTATAACGATAAAAGAATTAAAGACGCAGCGTATTTTTATTGTTTAAATTCTGCAAGTGTGGTTCAATAAAAAGTGGGTCAAAAGACCAAAATATTAAATTATATTTGTATTTAATTTATAAATAAACGCATGCACTTACTTTAAATATTAAAATGTTGACTGGTGACGAAGACGAACTGCAAAGAAAGAAAGAATCTTTTAGCATTTTTGACAGACAAAAAAAAATGGTTTTCTATTCGACGAGCACATTTTATTAAACCTTAGAGTTTTTCTTGAAAAATAAGCTGCAAAAACATTTTTTTTAAATGTAATATTTATGTTACATAAAAAGTGGTGTTGCAAATAAATGTCAAATATTTCGCTATTGAAATGTGGCTAACTAGCAAACTAGAATATTAATAATGAACTGCAATTATGTTGTCGCTGGCAACTATTTTCGACCGCTAACTAACCATGGCGCCGACAGACAGGCGAGGCGACCACTAGGCTGCAGCGGCGCACCTCGCCCCTTTTTGCTTTCGACTACGGAGCTGTTCGGTCATTCCTAACTTCTTGATTTGCGTTCCTACTACTACCGGCTATATTATTATTTGTTAAACCATTATTGCACCGTTAAAATTGCCAAATCTTTACTTCAGTTTATTTATCATTAAATTAGTTATGTTTATAAACCCTAATTAAGTTTACAAACTATTGTGTGTATTTTAGTTTAATATTAAATTTATGTGAAATTGGGCTACTTTGTTTCACTTCTAATAATTGTAACATTGAATTTGAGGTTGTAACCGTTTTAGGTGTAAAAAAGGCATTTGGAATGTTTCCAAATAGGGTCTCCCTTGTTTCATCGAAAAGAAATTGCCAAATTATCACTTCCCAAACAATTTTTCGCATAATTTCATTTGCCAAATTATTACTTAGCAAAAAATCTCTTTACAAATAATTGTAACGCAAACCTAATGTTTAGCATGTGAACGTTTATACAATAACTTGTTTACCAACTAGAACTTTTACCAATCTTTATGTAGTCAAAATTTCAGTTGAAATTACTCATTTTACGCAAAAAAAAAAATTGCCAAATATTTAGTAGATTTTTTTAAATAAATTTAAATAATTAATTTCGTGTAACTAGTTCAGTTTTGGGTAGCCTGTTTTTTTCCATAGTTTCTTTCTATATAATCTAGTCGTTTTTGGCACTCGCCGGCCGCTGCCGCGGCACCGCTCGCTTCGCTCGCTCGGCTCGTGCGTTGGTCACAGTTTTAACCTAACCTAACCTTTATATTTTTGTCATACCAAATCGTATGACGAAACGTTTATTGTCTAAAGATTGTTTGCTGTAATACATAATTACATTAAAGACCAAATGCCTAAATGACATTATCCTTGATAATATTCTGCCAAGTAAAAATTTGACCAAATGAAAATGTGCGTACTAAAATAATTCCAAACATTGCATTGGTATAAAAAAAGGTTGCAAAAATTTGTTTGGGTAGTGATTTTTTGGCAAAATCTTTTCGGCAAAACGGCAGGATCCCTTCCAAATACTTTTTACTATTTTTTTTTTGCTTTTTTAACCAATATTTTAGTTAGTTAGTTAGCCACATTTCATATTTCCATACATAATAAATATTGCTAAATTAATTAAAACAGGTAAATATTTGACAGCTATTTGCGACGTTGCCAACGAGTCCTATTATATTTTTTACGCAAATTCATGATAATTGACGTTGTATTTTTCAGTAGCAATAAGATATTTTAATTATTTGATTATGAATAATGAGTGTAATTCTCTTTCTTGTAGAATTACGCATTTTAATTTTTGTTTTCGTGTAATTTACTATAAATGTTTTACGAACTCGGTTTACACGAAATACCGTCGGTGATGTAACTTTGATGCTCAAATTCTCATTTTTTCATTCAATTCTTATAAAAGCTAAAATTACTAAAAGATAAGTTGAATGTTTTACTTGTTTATTGGAGTTCTAGAATTTCTTTAGATTCCTTGAGTTTTCACAGAAAAAACAGTAAAGAAAAGCAATAAATATCTTGGTTCAGCGTCCATTATATTCCAAATAAACACAATTTTATCAAATAAACTTAAGTTTATGATATAAAACTTTTTTTTACAATGAATACGTTCATTAGTTTTGGTTTCTCAGTATAATAAATAAGACAAAAATTACAATAAATAAAATAAAATTACTACCTATATATTCCGCATCAATTAAGCAAATTACACAAAACGAATATGTAACTCCAACTTACAAGATAGAGATTTGCACCATCGTTAGTAAAATCTAATAATTAAAATATTTTACTGCTGCTGAAAAGTACGTCAAAAAGCATGAATTCCGGAAAAAAAATGTAATAGGACTTAAAATTAATCATTATTCCCTAGATTTTGTTTAGTAGTCTACATTTATTCAACTCAGCACAAACATGCGGCCTTGTCAATTACCACAGAAGCGGACTCAATACTAATTGCCTAGTCAGCAATCCGGAAAATAGAATAATATTATTCAATACAGGTGATATTCTGTTTATTGGTTAGGTTTTGTAGTCAGGGGATTACAAGATTAGATGTCGGTAGGTAACTTTCTGTTGTGTTCACTGTAGTTAAAGTTCTCTATACTAATATGTATTATGAAGAGCTATTTGTATTTTTGTTTGTAATGAATATATAGCTTGTTCACTCTGAAATGACGCGCCCCACTACCGCATTACCACATTACCGCGTGCGAAAAATGCGGTAGTGGGGCGCGTCATTTCAGAGAAAACTCAAAAACTACTGCAGCGATTAAAAAAAAATATTTTACAAGTAGAATACTATATTATCACTGAGTAACATAGGATAAAATTTATAAATATATAAAATAAATAAAACAGCCAATTATTGTCCCACTGGCACGAGCATTGATCACCACGTTGGCTCAGGAGGACGCGTTGGCGATTTCAGTTTTTTTTTAAATTTATTTAACCATTAAGGTACACATTTATAAAAAAGACAAGAAAAAAAGAACAGAAAAAAACGTGTGCTTATTTCTTAAGAAATCGATAGGAAAATAGATAAAAAGATATGTCGACACCATGTGTAGGAGAAGAGAAGAGAAAATAAAATACATACAATTGATAGAACAATATTTATTTATTTATTCACAAAATCCACAGCTCTTTAACAATTTCACTTAGGATATATAAACTAAACTTACAGCCAATTACGGATTTACAATTTAATAACTACACATGCATCAGACACAAACAATATAATTACAACCAACTATACCAAGGTTTAGGTTCAGGTTCAGGTTTTCGCACGATGTTTTTAGGTTATAAAATATAACCTATATTTTAGTCGATGAGTTTCAATTACAATTTGTTTACACTTTCACCAGACGTTTTTGGAACAGACTGTAGGTATACTATCACTCTAACTGACTACATGAAGAAAAAACCGATAAAGCCACATTTTTTTTATCATTTTGCTTACACAATCTCGTAGAGCGTTCAATTTGCAAATATATTGGATGTGGGGACCAATAGTAGGTTAGATAGTGACAGGTAACTGACGTTTCGATCCAATCACACGCCACCTCGAGTTTGCACAATCACGTGTAAAGAACGAAGGGTATCTTAACATTAAATTGCTGAGAATTTGACGTTTCGGGTTTGAGCCTGCTTTTTAGTTGACTTGAAAATGGACGATTCTCAATTTGCATGTTTTTTTTGCGGTACTATCCTAATTTATTCTAACTAATATTATATAGATAGTGCGATCCACGAAAACGCACCCCACTCCGCTCCGCTCCGTACTAAAGTACAGCTTACAGTACAGTAATAGCGGAGTGGGGCGCGTCGTCGTGGATTGCACTATCTGTAAATGTGAAAGTGGGTTTGTATGTTTGCTACGCTTTCACGCTAAAACAGCTGTACGGATTTGGATGATATTTGGCACACGGGTATATCATGACCTGGATTAGGACATAGGATACTTTTGATTCCGATATTTCCACGGGATCGAGACACATGCGGGTGATACTGCGGGGCGAAGCTAGCTTTTAATCCCGGTAGTGCGTGCCCGTGGGATAACTTCCGTCATGCTCGCGGGTTAAGCAGCTGGCAAAGGCTAGTTGATTATAAAAATGTCAGACTAATAAATAAACGTATTTGTCAAATAAGAGTCTGCTTCGGAAATTGATCGATTTCCTAATGACATTCATACTAGTTTATCCTCCATTACATCACTAACTTACGGTGTAAAAGAAAACTTCGCTAATGCTATTTTGTAAAGTTCACTTGGAACCTCACTCAAGTTAGCGCAAACAATTGGAAAGGGAACTCATTTCTTTTTAAAACTGGTAGTTTAGCGAACAGTAGACCTCGCAACAAATTAGACATGTCGGAAATACGTTACTGAGTGAACTAATCGGGATACCAGCGCTGCCTAGCGGCTCTCGACAGAGTCTACAACGTAACGCTCGGACCAGCCGGAGCTAAGCAAGAGTTCGCCGGTGGCGGTCAAGCAGTGAAAAAGCTTAGTAACTGTTGCGAATTCCCATTAGTTGTGTGTGTGTGTTGTGTGTGTTGTGTTGTGTCGTACAGTGTGTGAATGTAAACAAGCATATTACAAATTAGAGGATTATATCCAAGATAAAAATGCTTGGAAACATGCTGGTCCTGCTCCATAGGACAATTTAGAATCTAGACAAAATCTAACTGTTTGCCAATTTAATTGTATAATATTATTTTGTTAAACATTAATTTTATATTCTGTGATTACTTTTCTAATCAGTGACTTATTATTAGTAGTACTTGTTAAAATGTTAAGAATATCGTATAATTTTACAATGTTTGTAAATATGTGAGCGACATGCATCTATCACATAATTAATTTATGTCATTCTTTCATTTTTCATTCTTTTTACCTATCGTGGTATAGTAATCTTATTCTAGGTGCATCGTCTTCACATATAATTATATAATTAATGTATACAAGATATTGTGAAAATATTTTAAAAGAGTAACGGTGGAGTTTCTTGCCCATTCTTCTCCATACGAAAAGGACCTTTTGGAATGGGCGACTAGAATCAATTAATATTATTTTTTTTGTAAATTTTGACGTTCATAAGTGCCTTTTTTGTGTCTAATTGAAATAAATTATTTGACTTTGACTTTGTCTTTGAATGGCTAGTGTGAATAATTTGATCGTGAATTCTAATTTGATCTGTACTGCAAACGGTTTTTCTATTGTGCAAAAACCAAAAACCAACACTATAGAAAACACCACACAAAGTACGCTCACAGCAGTTAAAATATGGCTGATAATAACAAAAGAGACACACCCTCCACCGTCATACCTATCGTATATATATGTACATATTTAAAACGGGATATTTACCATGTTTTTTGTTTTTATAAACATGGCAAATATACCGTTTTAAATAAATTAAGTAGTGACCTATCCAACTTAAAAAAAACTCGACTGCGGCTGTAAGTTACTAAAATTCATAATATGGTGGCAAGACGATAATTAAACATAAATAAACTAGCCCACAACTAACAAACTACTATTTGTTAAATACGAGACTTTAATTTTGAAGCTATTTACACCTAACAAAACTCAGTCATACAAAATATTCGACGGGACCTAACCACTAGGCGAGCGACTACGACAGCGCGATCTAACGGTGTACCGTAGCGCCATCTAGTGACCTTATTGTAATACATTTTCCAAGAGAATTCTGAAAAAGAATTCTCTAGTTTTGTGATGAGAAGGTGGTCCCAGGTGCTCCATCAATACCTTTGCAATTTACTGCAATTTGAGGAGCTATTCTGCTCATCACTCCGAAGGTACTCCTCAAATCTTCACCAAATTTTTATGAGACCAATTTAAAGTTACTACCTTTCAAATCCATTCCATTCAGAGAAACAGAATTGCATCATTCATGTCCAGGGTTGGTACGTGTAGAAACGGACCTTGCTGTTAGGATTTAGGCTACCGAGACCTACAAACGGTGGCTACAAATAACCGCTTAATTTTGGTTTTTTGTTTTGTTTTGTTTTTTTGGTTTTATGGATCATGTGGTCTGCAATAAAGATTTTATTTATTTATTTATATAAATAAAAAAAGAAGCATCGCAATCTGATCTCATATGGCGGATTTATCCAGTAGCCCCCTTTTTTCCCCTTTTTGGGGAAAATACCCAAAATCCCCGAAGACAAATAAAGTTAAACCTGTCAGGTTTCGTCCAGATTTGGTGTAAAATACGATTTGTAGAGGAGTACAAAAAAAATTACACATAAAAGCAAATTTTGCCAGACTTGAAGCAGAGACTCTTCGCTCGCTTCGCTCACTCGGTCAATAAACCATAACGGATTCACAACGAGACACTGTTTTAATTTCAAAGTGATGTTTAGAGAAAGGTAAACCTACTGCAAGGCAACTGCTTTTATCGTACAAAAACGGTTCGAGCATCGATAGAGACACATACAGTAAGTAGATTTGTATTTCACAGTTGTTTTACTTCCGAGGTTAAGGAATTCCCAGGTTAAATGAATGTGTTCAAAAGCTGGCCATAAGTCACATTAAAGTCAAACCAAAAACTTACACTACGTTTGTGTTTCCTGACACATGCACATACTCGTAGAAACATGTTGAAATCTCTATTTTCTATCAAAGTTCGACAGGAAATTTAGATTTCAACATGTTTTGTAAATGTTTCGCCAGTGCAAGCGCACTGTTATGCCAGCTTTTGAACAATACCATCTTCAGTTTTAAGTTTGCACCAACAATTTGATTACATATTAATTGCATAGCTAAAGGTTAAGTAATAAAGATGCAGCAAGGGATAAAACGAACGGAATTATTTCGCAATTTCCTCGGTGTTACCGCCATATACATCGCTGATATCCGAATCTACCTACTTGAAATCTTGCTCGCGGCGCTAACACTCGGTGTGCTCTTAAGCTGCCGTTATTTCCTAAGCAGCCGGACGTAGCGTGCAGTGGCCTATATGGAAAGCTATCAGTCGACTGCGGACCCAAGTAGGCCGCTGCAAGCACAATCTAGTGAAATGGGGGATTATTGACCCAACCGACACTAAGTGCGAATGCGGTGCTCTTGACTAAGCCATGTCCCAATATGTTTGAGTGCCCAAAGTGCCCATACACCTACACTTCTGACGACCTGGGCGTGACCACCTACTGGGCTCAGCTGATTTACCATCGACTCGAAAAGAGATGACTAAGCTTGATAAATGATACAAGCTTCCTCCACTCGGCTTTTATGTAGAAATTATGTAAAGTGGCTAGCTTTTATCGAATTTATTCGTGGTGTAAAAGATCTGGTTCTAAAAATCTGCCTAGCCTTTTCCCATTTTTGTTGGGGTCGGCTTCCAGTCTAACTGGATGAAGCTGGATACCAGTATTTTACACGGAGCGACTATCTGACCTCCACAACCCAGTAACTAGGTAACACGATACCCCTTGGTATGACTGGTTGTAAGACTTGGGCTTCTGACTAACCGTGTTGTTTCGTTTCGTTACAAGTTACAGTTGACACACAATAAAATAACTCGTGTTGCGTTTTTATGTAATTTCAAGCTACCTAAATAAAAGATTTTTCCCAAATATATTGGAGTCAGATCCAGTCTAACGGGATGCAGCTAAATACCAGTATTTTACATGGAGCAACTGTCTATCGGACGTCTACAACTCAGTTACTAGGCAACACGATACTCCGTGGCTATCTACGCTCCGTGGTAAGACTAGTTTTCAAAATTTCGGACTACTTGTAATGACTGTCAAAGATCTACGAATGCCAGCTGGGACCAACTTACGGCTTAACGTACTTTCCGAGGCACGGAGGAGTCTTGGTATGTAATGGATGATCACCCATCCACGGACCGACCGCGCGCGGCAAGTGTAGCGTAACTCTATCTACCTATCTATCTGGTTTTCTATAATTTTTAGTAGGTACTCTTGCCATAAAAGCTCTCTCCGTTACACCACATTATTTGAGATAAAACGTATTATCTAATCATAATTACTTTACTTTCGCATTTACGTACAAAAAACACCTGGACTACATTCGTACACACTTACTCAAAGTTTTAAAACAGATGTCCATCACAAACTTATAAGCCCAAACATAAACGACTCCACTCTCCAGATAGTCAAACTAAACGTCTCTAGGTCTCTAGAGTCTAAACACTTCTTAAGACACCACCCTCCCCCACCATATTCATATAAAAAATTTGTCTAATTTTATCATACCAACTTCATTTTTCAAACTGACGTGACCACCTGACGTTTTGACTGCACGAATCGATTCTCACTTTGTTTTTGAAGTGAAAACTTCTTTAGCGGCGTTGTGTACTTTTTCGTGGTGGGTAAAAAATGTTAAACTCGCGTCAGGACACGTGACCTGATCGAAAATTCGTAAGACATTTACAATTATTCCCTAACCATTCCAAAATATCAAAAATGCACAACGTTAATATTCAAGTTTTCACTTCTGTCGGCACTCCCAGAGCGCAACCCGTTTTTTTTATATACGCTTTGACGTTTGATGATTATTATAAACACAATTACATGAATATTTACAATCAGTATGATTCTTTCCTCAAAAGACCACTTTCGACAACAATAAAATTGACATGGTGAAGAATGATCTAACCAAGATTATGATTGTCTGGACTTTGACAGCCTTATAATTTTCAACCTTTCTTCTCAAGGAAACGCCGACATCATCAAATTAAAAAAAAAGAAATGGTCGACGTGTCGTGTTTATTACAAACTTTATTGCTTACAGAAATAAAATAATTTATTATTAACATTTACCGAAATCGATATTTTTACTCAAATTCAAATTCAAAAGTCAATTATTCAAACTAGGCTGAGAATCAGCACTTTTCGAACGTCAAAATTACATAAGACAGTCCCTCAAAACGCTCACCCTTCACCACTTCCTAGTGCTTTTCCTGGGAAGAATAAGTGGCGCAATAAACTCCCCAGCAGCACAGCTATCTGTTCAGTTAGAAAAAAAAAATGATTCGAGGTCGCTAGCTAAGCACATATTGCAATACAACTCATAAAAAAAAAACATTGTAATGAGTAGATTATGTCAACAATAAATTAAAATTAAATTAAAATTGTATTTGTTGTTATAGCGGCAACAGAAATAACATAAAAAGTAAAATTATAGATTCTCGGTCTCGATTACCTACGATTCAGATGTCAGAGAACTTTTGAGGGGGAGGTGTGTCAAAAACTTTGGACGCGTAGTTTGGAACTTACTTGTAAGGAGGTAGTAGGGAATAAGATGAATTGGAAATGCGTGCTTCTGAAGGTGAAATATGGCTGTTCGGTAATATTAATGTTGTTGGAAAGAATGGAGAGGGCTTTTGGTTGAATGGGGGAGTTGTCGTATTCTGACGTGGGCTTTGTAACAAGTTATATTTTTCTTGGAATAGAGGGCATAATTGAATTCAAGTGGTTTTCAAGTGTAGTCGACTTATCCTTAACTTTTTTTGTTATTGTAGGAAAATTATTTGCGGTGAAAATATCGTTGAATTTTTATATTTTAGTGAAGGGTTGTTTTAGTTAGTGTCATGCACGAAGACGCGCCCCACTCTTCATCTTAAACGCGATTACTGTAATGTAAGCGATTTGGGCCCTATCATTTATAATTAAATGTCGCAGCATCATGCTGAGATAGGAGCCTTTTGGCCTCGCACAGGACTTTCTTCTTTTATTTTAATTTTACTTTGTTTTTATTTTTATGTTTCAAGTGTGTGTTTAGTTTAATTAGTGATCTCCTGTGCTTGTCTCAATAAATACCTACTTTTTTTTCTTTCTATTAGGAGGAAGAGTGGGGCGCGTCTTCATTGATTGCACTATCTGTAAAACAACAGTTTTTTATTTTTTTTACTTGCAAGCAAATGTCTGCATTTTATTGTTTTAATTTTATATGTGGCAACTTTAATTTACATTTTGTTTTTAATAATAAACGCGAGGACTGGTAATTGGCTTTCTGGCGACTATTACTCTTTTTTTGTTATGTTTTTGTTAGCTGTAAGTCCTCCATTAAACAAATAAATAAATAAACTTACACCTAATAGCCCAGCTACAGCGCTTACTGTCGGTAGCAAATCACCGTTATTATCATTATCATTTTCCTAACTTATCGCATGTTGCACATTTTTTTGATCAACCATAATTAGGTTGTAATAAATAAGTAAGAAAGAAAAAAAAACTTTTTTCAATAAAAAAAAAAAACTACGGTCTAACAAAAAAAAAAGTTTTTTGTTTTCGTTTTTATTTGTGGGTTCGTAGTTTGTATCATAAAGCCAGGCCATCACACTTACCTACACATATTAGTCCATATCTTGAAAACTACTCAACCGATTTTGATGAATCTTGCACTGTTCCCTAAGTTGAAGTATAGGTAAACCAATAAAATGGTCACAATCTGATTAACAGTTACTGAGAAATGTGTGACATACATACACCTTTAAAATTTTGTATAGTTTATTAGATTATCATATGTGAATATATTGCAGTTCTAATAATATTACAGATAGTGCAATCCACGACGCCGCGCCCCACTCCGCGATTACTGTACTGTAAGCTGTACTTTAGTACGGAGTGGAGTGGAGTGGGGCGCGTCGTCGTGGATTGTACTATCTTTAAATACATACGGGTCGAATTAAAACCCTCCTTTTTTTTTTTTGAAGTCGTTTAAAAAGACATGTTGCATGATCCCCAAATAAATTGGGATTGAGAAAGACAACAGAATAATTATTATTCTGTTGTCTTTTGGAATTTGAATTGGCAAAAAACCTAGATTTTACACACATTTGCCTAGTAAAAAACGTTGCATTCTATTTGTAGCTAATACAAAAAAAACATCCTTAGCTTTTGCCTTTATACGTATAGTCTTTGTACCTACAGCTTTTATTTCCTCATATCTTTCTCTATATGCTCTACAATGCTAATTATGACTAATTATTTCTTAAAACTACTTTTTTGGTGTAGTGGTCGCAAGCACTACTGCTGATCATGAGGTCTTGGGTTCCATTCCCAGGTCGGGCAAAGTGTTATTGGGTTTTACCATCTGGAATTTCTCAGTAGCAGCCCGGAGTCTGGATTTGTGCCCGGTTGATGGCAATAGGCTCGCCCCTATTACATGGTACACAAACATAACTGGCGAAATGTGGGTGTACTGTAGGTACACCTCTGCATAACCCTTCGGGGAATATAAATTAAAATTAAATTAACTAATCATTTATTTCTGATTAAAAATCCATAATTACATACAACACATACACACATATTTAAAAGCTAATTGACATAAAAATAATACAAAATAATAAAAATAAAACATCACATAAAATAAGAACAGTTATGGACACATTTACACACATTAGGACCGGGAGGGACTGACCACTGCTCACAGTGCAGTATGCAAACGTATCCAGTGGCGCAGCAGTGGTGAGTCCCACCGGTCGGCGAACACGCTTAACTAACTGCTGGTCTATTCTGTAATAATCTCACGGTGAAAACTTAGGTGAAGTGAACGTGAAGTGAGCTGTCATTCCACCTGCTGCTAGGGACTGACAGCTCACTCCGAGCTCACTTCACCTAAGTTTTCACCGTGCTGTAATAGCACTGCTGTTATAGACATAGGCGTGTGATGTGATATAGGCGTAATGTTTATGTTATTCCGTAAAATTCCTAACCCGCTAAATGCAACGAAGTATTTTGTATATACTTCGATTGCTGTTAAAAGGAATTTCCGATCTTGTTTGTTTTAACGGAAATACCTTTCTTTGCCTTTGTAGGTAAGGGTTAAGGTTATTTGTTCAAAATGTTACAACTTAGCTATTAGTAAGTTTGTAAGTATTCCAATCATTTAAACAAACGTTGGCTTGTTTGTTGCTGATGTTTCTTGATCAAGTTTTTGGAACAAATTTTGTTCATTTCGAGGAGTTTGTATTCTTTTGAGAGGGGATTAACTGGCAAAGTTAAAAACACATTACCCTCCTTTTTAGCTCCACCGCAGTCGGGATTGACAGTAAACCTTGATCCCTTTTAAGACCTTAGAAACACTAATGCATTAAAGATTTGATGCTTACTAAAGTGACTTTGGTTTAAAAAATACCTAAGTTTAATCACCTACTTACTTTTGAGAATAAATATGATAGAAATTGTAAACCGAAAAATAATTTTAATAAAATAATAGATAGATAGATAGAATACTCTTTATTGTACACCAAAAAAAATTACAGACATAAATTTAGAAATTTTACATAGGGTGACACAATGGGCGGATAATTATGGTTAACAAAGGCCACTGCTTTTGTTAACCATATTTCGCCTCGACACCAACCAATATTTAAAAAACAACAAATGGTTGTTTGTGTGTTCAACCAATGTTTTGTTATGCGCAGCGTAGGACGTCCGCCCACAAGGTGGACAGACGCCGCTGGATGCAGGTCGCTTCCAACCAGCCGATTTGGAAATCATTGGGGGAGGCCTATGTTCAGCAGTGGACGTTCTATGGCTGAAATGATGATGATGATTTCGACTCGTAAGTCGGTTCGTACCTTGCCTAGGTACGGCAGGTAGGCATTTTACTTTATGTAAATAATTCAATCAACACTGCTCTCAAAACGGCGAAGGAAAACATCGTGAGGAAAGCGGCATGTCCTAGAACTAAAACCTCAAAGGAATGTGATGACTACCAACCACCCGCACTGGGACCGCGTGGTGGATTACAGCCCACTCCCTCTCGAAGAGGGGGGGCCTCTGTCCCAGCAGTGGGGGCATTACAGGCTGACATTTGGAGAACATGTTTTTTTAACTACAATGTTAAAAGAAACAAATTGAAGAATTATTTATCCTGCACAAACAAAATGCACATTTTAAAAAATACATAAAGTACACACAAACAAAAGTAACCAAAAGCCTCGTATTCAAACAATAAAAGTTTGACAATGTTGTTCATTGGTTAATGTCACGGCCACGGACTAAACAAAAGTAGCCAAAAGCCTCGTATTCAAACAATAAAAGTTTGACAATGTTGTTCATAGGTTAATGTCACGGCCACGGACTAAACAAAAGTAGCCAAAAGCCTCGTATTCAAACAATAAAAGTTTGACAATGTTGTTCATTGGTTAATGTCACGGCCACGGACTAAACAAAAGTAGCCAAAAGCCTCGTATTCAAACAATAAAAGTTTGACAATGTTGTTCATAGGTTAATGTCACGGCCACGGACTAAACAAAAGTAGCCAAAAGCCTCGTATTCAAACAATAAAAATTTGACAATGTTGTTCATTGGTTAATGTCACGGCCACGGACTAAACAAAAGTAGCCAAAAGCCTCGTATTCAAACAATAAAAGTTTGACAATGTTGTTCATTGGTTAATGTCACGGCCACGGACTAAAGACAATATTGCGTAATTACTGTTGCGAACTTGGCAAATGAAAACAGAAACAAAATGCCGATTGCAGAGTTAACTACTTTTGTAGCAAATAATAAGACAAATTAAGCTGTGCAAGAACAGGTAATTGCTCAGCCAAATCGGAGGAACCTAACGTCAACAACGCTGATTTTCAGCAATTACTTACCTAAGGAATGACTTAATGTCTTTATCTAAAGTTTTCTCTTGGGATAAATTCATCTCAACTACGGAACCCTTCATTGTGAGTGCTCTGACACGCACTTGGCCGGTTTTTGGAAAAACAACTTTAAAGCTGACTCATAAAGTTCAGTTTGCACTACACTTCAAACATTTTTTGACATATTTAATAGCAGTAGTCATTCTGAAATGAACTTAATTTCCACCAGATTAAAGTTGATGCGAACTATGCATCAAAGACCTGAAGTCACACAAATCCACCGCTTTTACCACGACATAATATATAAGACTATCCAACATCAATCGTCGGACATTATAGCCCACTAGATACCACACCCGTCTGGTCGGAGGATCCTCCCTTTTCTATAGAGGATGAGTGAACTTTGTACCTGATGAGTGAACACCCTGTTCCTCATGCCCTCAAAATTGATATTCGTTAAAGCAGAAATAACAACAATTGGAATTATGAATATGAAAAGACCATATATCATCTTACAAACAATCCACTTTGTCAAGTTAAAAACATTTTAACATAACATCACGCCTGTGTACCTCGAAGGTTAGGCAGAGGTGTACCCATAGTACACCCACATTTCGCCAGTTATGTTTAAGTCACATGTAATAGGGGGGCGAGCCTATTGCCATCAACCGGGCACAAATCCAGACTCCGGGCTGCTACTGAAATTTCTAATGGAAAAACCCAATAACTCTTTACCCGACCTGGGAATCGATCCCAGGACCTCATGCTCATAAAAACAAATTAATGACATTTATTTATATTGTCTTCTCTGAAAAAAGTTGGAAAACGATAAAAAAAAACTCATTACCAAAACTCAATCTACGAGTCAAATTAAGGTTTCTCATTTCCTTTTAATTTTGCGCCATATGAAACGCGATTCCAAAGACAAGAGGGTACAGTCAGTCTCAAAATGATGTATAATTATGAAAATGACAATAGTAGGTACAAATTTTGTCGCGTACTTTCTTTGTTCCATAATATAAAGAGTGTTCATCCAAAAAGTTGGCAACGTCGCAAATAGCTGTCAAATATTTCACTGTTTTGATTACAACATAACATCACGCCTTGTTTCTCCAAAGGGTTTGGCAGAGGTGTACCTATAGTACACGCCATCAATTGGGCACAAATCCAGACTCCGGGCTGCTACTGAGAAATTCCAGAAAGAAAAACCCAATGACACTTAGCCCAAACGAGGCAGTTTGCTGTTTTGAATAATTTGGCAATATTACCGTATGGAAATAAGAAATATGGCTAACTAGTGAACTAGAATATTAATAACTAGCACTTCGGCTTCGCTCCCGTGGTCGTTCCCGCGGGACCCGTTATTTTTCCCGGAATAAAAAGTAGCCTATGTTAGTCCCTGAAAACTAAGCTTTCTAATGGTATAATAATTTTTCAAATCGGTCCAGTAGTTTCGGAGCCTATTCAATACAAACAAACAAACAATCAAATCCTTCCTCTATATAATATTAAAAATATAGTATAGATGAATTGCAACTAAAACACTGCATTTGATGTTGTGTGTGATGTAAAACTAAATATTTGGTGTTATGATATTAATTATTGCATTTCATAATCAATATTTCAGTTCACTAGTTATCCATATTTTTATTCCGATACAGTAATGTTGCGAAATTTTGTCAAAGTAGCGAAATACTTGACAGCTATTTGTAACGTTGCAATATGTTGCGTCAAAACCTGCAGTGCTATTCTGTAACCATCTCACCGTGACCACTTAGGTGAAGTGAGCTCGGAGTGAGCTGTCAGTCCCTAGCAGCAGGTGGAATGACAGCTCACTTCACGCTCACTTCACCAAAGTTTTCACCGTGAGATTATTACAGAATAGACCGGCTGTTTAAACTTGCTACTGCCCGAGATTTTGTTCGCGTGACACTTTAACAAATTTTATCTCTATAAAATATTATTATATTATAGTTTACAATGAGTGGCAATGAGCAGGGCACATTGCTCGCAGAACAGATGGCCGATGGGGCAAGGTTCTGGAGTGGCGACCGCGTACCGGAAGACGTAGCGTTGGAAGGCCTCCCACAAGATGGACTTTGTGAAGGCCGCAGGAATCCGCTGGATGCGGGAAGCACAGAATCGGTTGAAGTGGCGGTGCTTGGGGGAAGCCAATGTCCAGCAGTGGACGTCTTTCGGCTGATGATGGTAGTATACATTGGGAAATTTAATGTAGCTATAGTTTATTAATTTATTTGGTATTCATAACGGGGTAGTTCTTGGCCTGCATCGCAACTGATGGTAAGAAACATAGTTACAATACCATGAAACAAAAATAACAAAAATATGAAACAAAAATATTCTTGTCGAGGTACCTGTATATCATTTTAAGGCTGACTGTATCTGCCAAAAAGTCATTTTGTTTGAAGATTGGTTATTTCCGTCGCATCTGATGTCATCTGTGATCAATACGTAATATGTAATCAAGTTTGTTTTCAAAAGACTCAATTTCTGGGTTATAATGAAGTAATAAAACTCATGTAAAAAGACGCAGTATTCTATTGGGTGAGGCAGTGGATTTGGCTGTTCGATCCCCAGACTGCAATTATTATTGTATGCACACTTTATATAGATAAAATTTACATCTCTTTTTCTGTGTTATTATTGTATGCACACTTTGTATAGATAATATGTGCCTCTCTATTTCTATGTTATTATTGTATGCACACTTTATATAAATAATATTTACCTCTCTATTTCTGTGTTATTATTGTATGCACACTTTGTATACATAGAATTTACCTCTCTATTTCTGTGTTATTATTGTATGTATGCACACTTTGTATAGATAAAATTGATTTCTCTATTTCTGTGTTATTATTGTATGCACACTTTGTATAAATAAAATTTACCTCTCTATTTCTGTGTTATTATTGTATGCACACTTTGTATAAATAAAATGTACCTCTCTATTTCTGTGTTATTATTGTATGCACACTTTGTATAGATAAAATTAACCTCTGCATTTCTGTGTTATTTTTAACGGTTAATAAAAAAAAACATTATTTATTAATATTTATATAACTATATTTACTTGCATTCCATATGTATTTACAAGACTTTTAATGTGATGAATTTTTTAGAATTAATTCAGTGTTAGTTCTCTTTTATAGAGAAAATATTATTCGTAAAAGGTATGATTTAAAACCTCTTAATAAATTCGCCATCGTGCAAACAGAGGGAAAATTCCCGTATTTTTTATGCTAATTTTAATTTTAATCAATCTGTCGGCTTCCAGTCTAACTTAATGCAGCTGAATACCAGCCGATCTATTCTGTAAAAAATCTCACCGTGAAAACGAGATGGTAACAGAATAGCACTGCAGGTATTTTACATGGAGTGACTGCCTGTCTGACATCCACAACCTTCGGTAAGCGTAGCTTACCCAGATCGAAGGACCCGTGCGGCTGTTGCTAGTCACGCGCCACTCTTCATGTAACAGTGTTATATGACAAATTAGACCAGCCGGTCTATTCTGTAAAAATCTCACCGTGAAAACTTTGGTGAAGTGAGCGTGGAGTGAGCTGTCAATAGTGTCAATTCTAAGCAAAAACAAACTCACTTCACCTAAGTTTTCACGGTGAGATTTTTACAGAATCGACCGGCTGCTGTTAGGGAGAGACAGCTCACTCCGAGCTCACTTCACCTAAGTTTTCACGGTGAGATGGTTACAGAATAGCACTGCAGGTTTTATTTTCATCCGAAAAATTCGTAACGCTCAACCCAAACAAATAACGTAGAAACTTTCATAATACCAGCACTGACACAGGGTGTGCACATCAACACACAACACCGCTTTTATGAAAATGGTACACAATAGATACATTAGGGAGATTGCGACTGCAGTTCAAACGGAAACAGTGTGCACATGGAAAATGTATCCAAAAAATTCAAAATATTTTATTTCACATAAACCTACATGGGCACTTATGAAACGTCAGAATTGGTCGGTTCCAATTGGTCGTTTCCTATGGAGAAGAACCGGCAAGAGACATCACGGTTACTCTTTTAAAAATAATTGGCTTTTACAATATTTTCAAATATTGCTCACGTGGATTCGAGTCAAGTGCGGGCAACACAGAGAACGAACCTAAGTTCGTTTTAGTTCGCTCATGCAGGTACCGCGTCTTTTCATACTTCGATTCATAGATAGCATTGCGAAACCAAAGTGTTATTGGGTGTTTCCATGTAAAATGTAGTCTGGATTTGTGCCCGGTTGATGGCAATATGGTCGCTCCCTATTACGTAAGACTTATACATAACTGGCGAAATGTGGGTGTGCTATAGGTGCAACCCTTCGGAATCCCTATACCTAACCCTTCGGAGAATACAGTCGTGATGTTATGTATTACGTGTTTATTTTGTAAATCGAGTTTTTTTTAATTTTGAATTTCGTTAAGTGCATGCACTTAACTAAATTTGTATATAATATAATGCTTGAATTACCTATTTGCTCATGACTGTACTTATAAATCTTTATCAATCATCAACCATTTTACACTTATTTTTATTATATCTTACACTTTTTTTCTTTGCAGAGTTTTACCACAAAATTTTACACGACTCTGTTGGACATTGTACTTGAGACTGATTTGTATCACTCGTCAGGTCCTCACGGTTAGCCGGAAAGCTGTCACTCCTGACAGCGACGCGTGCACCAAAAAGGAAACGTCACCAACAGATGAGGGACCCTAGATCGTCGTGTGAAACTGTCATTCTCGTATCTCGTAGGATTTGATGGCAGCAATGTTGACCCGCAATCAGAAGGCCAATTTTCGTATTTAAAAACGTTCAAAATATAGTCGTGATCTCATCTCAGCGACAGTCAATGTCAAAAACTTGTCATAAATGCAGGTCAATTAGATGCAGGTATTTTTGACAGATTAAGACTAAGATTAGGAGCTTGTTGCTAAAAAGTAACGCTTGACAGAGTTGATCCGAGGATGGGTGACCATCTTTACATACCGAGACTCCTCCGTGCCTCGGAAAGCACGTTAAGCCGTTGGTCCCTGCTGTCATTAGTGGATCTACGAGTATGACGGTCGTTATGTTTCGTCAGAAACCTGAAAGTCTGACAACCATTCTTACCAAGGGTTATCGTATTACCCGGTTACTGGGTTGTGGAGGTCAGATAGGCATTCGCTCCGTGTACTGGTATACAGCTGCATCCGGTTAGACTGGAAGCCGACAGATGGATCGAGATTAAGATTAGCATAAAAAATACGGGAATTTCCCCTCTGTTGGCGAATTTTTTAAGAGGTTTTAAAACATACCTTGTACGAATAATATTTTCTTAATAAAAGAGAACTTACACTGAAAAAATGCTAAAGAATTCATCACCTTAAAAGCCTTGCCAATACATAAAAAAACAAGCTCAAAAATCACAAGTATATTCGCACCTTTTTCCCTGCAAAAATGTAATATACAGCAAAAGATATTTTGTCGTTTCTCATAAATAAGAAAAAACCCTTAAAAAGAAACCATCAAACAATTTTGTTGGATCATGAATATTAAGAATTCCATTATTTTAATTAAAGAGAATTTTCTTTTCGGCTTATTAATAATTCTGCGTGAAAAAAATGAGAGAATATCTTTTTTTGTAAATAAGACACATATTTTTCTTAGCAACTGAACTTTATATTCGCACTTATTTTTATGTCGACAATATACAGGGAAGGGACATCGACGCGAAAACTGATACCATGGATTCAGAAGAAGATTCTGAACCCCTCTGCGTTGAAATTTTTCGTAGGTTATTTTAAAAAAAAGACAGCTGTTTCATACATTTTGACCGCATATTGAAACAGCTGTTTTTTTTTAAATATAACCGACGAAAAATTACAACGAAGGGGGGTTCAGAATCATGTACTGAATCCATGGTATCAATTTTCGCGTCGATGTCCCTTCCACCCTGTATTAGAATAAATGAAACTTCAAACGGGTCAAGCAGGCATGCTGACCTGAATAGAATCATCGTATTTCAATTTTTTCACAACATGAGTACTTCTCCTGATAAGTCCCGACCAACTTAAACAGCAGATGATTTTAAAGTCAAGTACCAAAACTGAAGAAATGACGGTGTACTACTCACCTCTGCCTAACTCTTTGGGAAATACAGGCGTGTTGTTATGAATGAAAGGGTAAACCAATCATAATCCAAAAAGGTTTCAACCATCTATTTCTAAAAAGTTTAGCCTCTCTATGACCTTTCAAACTTTTGTCATCAAAACTTTGTCCCCACTTGTTCCAATAACTCGGTGTACTTGAATAAGTATGAAACTCATCTCGATATCCATCAAGTTTAACACTGTTCGGTTTAGGGATCCGTCGACTCACGTATCAAATGAAAAATTATGAAATTATAAATATAATATCTAAAATTCAGAACTAATAATATTATAAAGAGAAAAGATTTGTTTTTTTTTTTGTTTGTTTGTCAAGTAATGAATAAACTCAAAAATTCCTGGACCGATTTAAAAAATTCTTTCACTGGCAGTTGATTTTTTGTACGTTTGTTTGTTTATTACGCTTTCACGCTAAAACGTCTGAACGGATTTGAATGAAATTTGGCTCGTGAGTAGACCATGACCTGGATTAGGACATAGGATACTTTTAATTCCGATATTTCCACGGAATCGAGACTCATGCGGGTGATACTGCGGGGCGAAGCTAGTGTTTTAAGTTTAATTTGGTTGTTTCGACACGGCTCTCAGAATAAGCATGCTTAAGTGGCAATGGGTCGGCCATATTAGCCGTAGAAACGATGATCATTGGGGTAGAAGTGTTCCTGAGTGGAGACCGTGAATCGGCAAATGTAAGTTAGGACGCCCTCAGGCTAGGTGGAGCGACGATCTTCGCAGGGTGGCCGGTAGCAGCTGGATGAGAGTTGCCGAGAATCGAGCTGAATGCCATGCAATAGGAGTTCTATGTCCAGCAGTGGACTCTGTGGGTTGATGGTGATAATGTTGACGAAATTGGTTGTACAAACCACTGTTACACGTCAAAAATAATAGCAATCACGTCATTTCGTTTACAATACGTTTTTATTTTTAATAATTTATTCTTTTTATAGATTATTTTCTATTTTGTGAATGTGAGGTTTTAGGCTTAGGGGACTGTAGATTTGTTGACCTTAATTATTTTGTTAAGTACCTGGTACTTGTTGAAATACCTACACTGTCCTCCCTTAACTAATAACACTGTTATCTGAAAATATTGTAAAAGCCAATTATTTTTAAAAGAGTATCTAACCGTGGAGTTTCTTGCCGGCTCTTCTCCATAGGAAACGACCATTTGGAACCGTGCACCTAGCTTCTGACGTTGCATAAGTGCCCATGTAGGTTTATGTGAAATAAAATATTTTGAATTTGAATTTGAATAGAAATAATAGTAAGTATATGAGCAGAGATTTAAGTATGAATGTCGATGGCTATAAGATAAGGGGAAGACCAAAGACACGATGGATGGACTGTGTGGAAGATGATATGGGTAGAAAGGGGGTGACTACTGAGATGACGGCTAATAGAGAAGTGTGGAAGAAAGAGACATGTTGCGCCGACCACGAATAAATTTGGATAAGGGCAGGAGAATCTGTCTTTACCTAACTAAGTAAGTAATCATTTATTTACCACAAACTTAGCCTAGGTAACATCAGTGTTGTTATAGCAGCAATGATGATAACGTATTTTAAAACTAAATACTTATTCTTTTTAATATAAGTACCTGGTCAACCGGGTGAAAATAGAGAATGCTCATTATTTTAATAGTAGGATAGTTCATACTATTTCCATGCTGCCATGTTATTATTCTAAGGTAGCCAACTTGTTCTAAACTTTGGGCGATCAAGCTCTGCTCGAGTGGAAATACGGAGAAAACGAATTTTCCCAGATATGAGACCTAGCTAGATCGATAGTTCACCCCCGTAAACTCGTATATGGCAACTTTAACCGAAATCGTTAGAGCCAAACCATTTTCTAACCTTTTCCATTACAAAAGAAAACCCGCCTAATGATATGAGTTTTTTTTATTAGAACTGACGGAATCCTCCCCGGGGTCACCTCTAGGAAAATTCCCATCGTCTGTTTTTGTTTTTTTCCTTATAACGCTGTATGTATGTAGCTATGCAGTCTGGGGAACCATAAAGTTAAGGACCGTTCGTCACCTGTATAAAACCGAATCGATATTCAAACGAAATGTCTTATTTTTACATAAACAGTGCCCTTCGAAGATAGCTAGCTACTTTTAGATTCAAATTGTTAGGAGGTGAAAGAATATTTTGAGTTTGTGAGTCTCTTTAGGCTGTAGAATATTAAAATGGTGGGGCAGAAGGGCATGGCAGTAGAGAATATTGTGATTGCAGCAGCCAATGCTGGATGCAATCACAATATTCTCTATTTTAAATTTAATGACTATCAATCCTAGTGGAACCTCACACTTCTTACGAAATGTAAATACCTAAGGCACCGGCCACACAGAACAGACGCAAGGCACGGACCCGTCGCAGTCGCGGCGCCCGTTTAATCTACTTGCATATAAAATGTATACAGCCGTCGCGACGTAAAACATACAGAAAAGACGGGACGCCGTCACGACGTTAACTCGTCGGCGCCCTATTGGAAAACATATAGAAAGGACAGGCCGCGGGCAGGGCGCGGGCCTGCACGGGCGCAAGCGGGGGAGCGGAAAGGGCGCGGAGGGCAGGTTCTCACAGCGCTCGCCCGCTCGCCATTGTGCATCTTGCGTCGGAGTAGTTAGAACGTTACGTGCGAACGAACGTTACAATGCGTGACGACTTTGAATTTAACGTTACATTTTGTAATTAAATTGAAAATAATCCAGTAATTTATAATTATAACAGACCAGATTATTCTAACAGAAATGTCCAAGATCAAGCTTGGTCAATAATGGCGCCCTGTCTGCGACGGGTCCGTGTCTTTTCTATATATGTTAAAAAGTCGTGACGGCGCCCTGTCTGCGACGGGTCCGCGCCCCGCCCTCGTCTTGCGTCTTTTCTGTCTGGCCGTTGGCTTAGATAGTCACTTAATAAAGGTTATAATTGAACACAATAATATGTAATTACATAAGAGCGTTTATCCTAAAAGTTGGCAGCGTCGAAAATAACTGTCAAATATTTACGTGTTTTTAATAATTTGGCAATATTACTGTATGGAAATATGACATGTGGCTAACTAGCGAACTAGATTATTAATAATTAATTGCAATTATAACATTGAATTTGATGTTATACACGTTTTAGGTCTAAAAAAGGCATTTGTAAAGTGTCCAAATACAATTTTTACATCTAAAAATAAATATTCGGTGTTACAATATTCATTATTGCATTTCATAATCAATATTCTAGTTCGATTTCTTATTTCCATACTAATAGTACCAGACTTTCAGAATAAACGCTATTAAATAGTAAAACAAATAGGTACTTACATAATGTAGCAAAAGTAATATAGACCTATCAATATCATAACACAAACAAAAATAGTAAAATGAAGTACAAAAAAAAAAATGTAGGAATATAACCTTTATCATTTTCAAACACATTCTTCTAACACTTTTGTTTTATGGACGCGACGGTCAGGTGCCGCCCTACCACCACCTCTTTTAGCAGTATTATTTTAATCTTACTTGAGCGTGGGAAAGAGATGGAGCTAAACGTCCTGTATAGCTCCACTTCTTTCTCGCACTAAAGTAATATTAAAATAATACTGCTTAAAGAGGTGGTGGTTGGCCCCCTTATCGGCCTATTCGCTCGTTAGTTATTAGTATTTTTTTTATTTATATAATCCATAATTTTACAGTTTTATTTTCACATAACACCTGCCAAACTGCAAACCAATTTTTCGGCAGTTCGCAGTATTAATATTAAATCTAAGTTAACACCAAGACTAAGACCGCGGTTCTGTAGCCAAAGACTCCGTATGTGAATAATAAATAGCTATTTCACTTTTATCCTGTTGTATTTTCTTTGTTGTTTCATTTTATTTAAGTAGGTACTTAAGTCATTCTGTTCTCTAAATTAAGTAGTAATTTTTTTATGGTGCACGGTAAAACTCCAATGAGTTTATGTTTGCATTGACTTAAATGTATAACAATGTCTGTGTACTACTGAATGAATAAATGAAAATAAAATTGTTTATTTTGTAAGTCGTGTTTGTAGTAGCATTTATTTATTTTTTTTATATGAGTCTAAATTGTGTCCCACTGCTGGGCAAATGCCTCCTCTTTTTCCTTCCAAATAACTCTGTTTTTTGTGATGTCTGGCCATGTTGGCCCCGCACGCATGATGCCACACCACATTCACCGCGGTCTACCTCGACGGCGATGTCCTCTCGTGCGACGTGGCCGGCCCACTCTCACTTTAGTCTGGCTGTAACAAGTCATACCTATTAAAAATAATAATAAGCTAGAAGGAGTCAACATTTCATAACTGACTACCCCTGAAAAGAAATGGCGAAACAAGCTCAGAGGTGTCTCTTTTAAAGTCCAGCACATTTTCATAAACGATTACGACAAATTTGTTTCATTTTGACATTTCAACAACATTCATTGCGTTATTTACGTTGTTGAGTAGATTTGTTTTTCGAGCTTATGAAGCAATGGATTAGCAATTTGTTTAAAAACTATTCAAATTCCGATTGATCGTGTAATAAGTAATTAGGGTACAGGTCATATTGGTCAAATAATGTGAGGACCATGTAGATTAGTGTCTGAAATTGACTTTTGAGGAAAGAACCACAAGAAATAACGATATTAAAGAATCCTACTCTTACTAATTATTAATTGTTATTATAAATGCGAAAGTTAATATGTTATTCAATCACGTAATAAAGGCTGAACGGATTTAGATGAAATTTGGCACACTGATAGTTTATGACCTGGATTTACACATAGGATAATTTTTTCCGGTAGTAGTTTTTCGGTTCCCGTGGAATAATATCCAACCTCTACGCGGGCGAAAGCTAGTATTAAATATATTTCCTCCAAAATACCTATCAAGGGCAAAAATATGTACACTATCCATTTCTGTCTCAGACCATTTTACTACCTGCAACAGACCTTAGGTCCTCGGAATAAAACTACAACATACTTTGGAAGGCGGCAAAAAAAAAACATTAATTTCGAAACCATCCTATTCTTTGAACCCACAGACTGACCGTATTCTATATGAATAACCTTGGAACGGTTACATTCGCTCATAAAACCGTTGCGTCCACTGCCGTCGCAATAAAAATAGTTCTGCCAACCACAAACTGTAGATACAGAGTCATAAAAATGAGGGTTTTTAGGAGACACACTTCCCGAATGTGCTTTGTGATAAATTTTGATTGGTTGCGGTTTTCCGGGTTACTGTTTGTTATATAATAATAAATAAACTAAGTTTATTGCATGTGTTTGTGTGGTGTAACTATGAAAAGATGAGAAATGATGTGATAAGACAACGGAGTTAAAAGAAGATGTAGTGACAAACATTGAAAAAAGGTATGCTGAGATGGTTTGGTCATGTTGAAAGAAAGGCGACTAACAAAATGTATTTACAAGGAAGAAATGAATGGAAACGCCGCGAGGGGACGCCCTAGGATAACATAATATACTGACCTTATTGGTGATGTTCTTCAGAAAGGACAGGTGCGTAGTACTCGCTACCGGCGTGCGTGTATGACCAGATGTATGAACGTAAACGAGGCAAAAGGAGTATGTAAGGATCGTAGCAGGTGGTGTTCTGTAGTTTCTGCCTACCCCCATTGGAAGAAGGCGTGAGTTTATGTATGTATGTACTTATGTATTTTCTGGATTTATCTTGGATATTAATGAAATAGTTGACAGACAAACATCTTGAGGAAACCTTGACAAACCTATACCAACAATCAAAGTATATCACTAGGTTCACATTATAGGTTTCGACCTGATACGAATATCATCCAAAGCGTAATCGCACAATATGGCTGAAATTTTTCTACGGTTAATAAAAATAAAAAATGCTGTTCCATACATCTGAAATCACCAACCCGTCTTGAGCAAGCGTAGTGATCAATGCTCGTGCCTTCTCTGTATGAGAAGAGGCCTTTGCCCTGGAGGGGGGTAGTAATAGGCTGCTATTTTGCAAGTAAAAAGCCTATACTTATTATACGAGCCATATTTTTATATATATACAATACTATATTTATAAATAGAATTAAATACCTATTGTAATCACGTTCTCGAAAACGGCTCTAACGATTTCGATGAAAGTTGCAATACGAGGGCGAAAAATCGATCTAGCTAGGTCTCTTAACCGAGAAAATTCGTTGTCTCCGTATTTTCACCCGAGCAGAGCTCGGTCGCTCAAAGCTTAGAACAAGATGGCTACCTTAGAATAATGTCATGGCAGCATGGAATTAGTAAGTACCCACCATTATGGCAGCATAGAATAAAATCATGGAATCAGTATGACATATCCTATACTATTTAATGAGCATTCTCTATTTTCACCCGAGCAGAGTTTGGTTGACCAGGTACAGGTATAAAAATAGTAATATATTATGAATGACACTTCCCGTGACCCAAGGGCTGGCTTTTACCTTGGCCAGAGACTAAGGATTGCCATACAGCGTGGTAATGCCGCAAGTCTCTTGGGTATATTACCATTCGGCAGCGACGCAGAAGCTTTTTTCGACGCCATCTTTTAGTTTGTTAATAGTTTTAGTTAGGATACGATATTATATTTTTATTTTAATAATCTGTTAATTAATTTAGAAGAAGAAATTTTTCGGAAAATTTGAATAAAATGAATCAATAACTGTCACAGATATTCAACGCAATAGATGTTATCTATTTACTAGAAATTACAGGTGCCAACAAAATTATCTAGATAATGAAAACTCAATAATATTCACCCTATCTATAATTAAATATGTAGATACAACTAAAATAATCCGTTTTTTTTTGTATGTTACTTCGTGATTTTTATTAGAATTTCAAAGCATGACTTTCGAAGATAAGGAGGGTCTACTTCAGCGTTTTAATCACTTTTATAAATTATACATAGTACACCTTTGAGTTCTTCTTCTTCTTGTTCAGAAAAGGCATATTATTATTATGAATAGATGCATCAAACAGGGTGGCGATTTAGACACCTGCATCCGTCAAGAGGGTGATTCTACTCATCATACTAAACAACCTTCACCATGAAACTCATATTCGATTCGAGAAAAAAAATCAAGTTCCTATAAATCAGTAGACAGACTATTTCGATTCATGAACGAAAAGTTTTTTTTTACGAAACGTATAATATGTATTTCATAGTGTGACAAGTAGAATAACCAGGTCACTAAATCGCCACCCTGTGGATTCCTATCTTTGAGAGGAGTTGTTAAAGGATAGAGACCTGTTTGGAGGCGCTCGGTAGAGCGAAATGTTTACCTATGCATTTGACGCCAGTAGCACACCTCCGTAGACCTCGCGAGGCTCGCCACTACTCCAGTTCCGCTACTCGAATTTCGAATAGCGGAACATGACGCGAGTCAGTTGAATTGAACTACTGCGGTTTCGCTCCTATGGTTTACCTGACTGCCAGCTAAGGAAGGTTTATGTTTTTCGCGCATCTTGTATGTTTGTTTGTAAATTTCTTTAGTAACTCGTATCTTCCAAACGGCTAGATAGATTTCGACAGTTAAAGAATTCGTCTTAAAAACCCTGATTTCTTGCGCGAAAAACGTTAATTAAAAAAAAAAACCTAGCCTTTCGAGTAGGTATCAAAATAAAATATATTAAAAGGGGATTACAAAAACATAATAAGTTATATGTTTAAATTGAATTAGGAATAACAGATTGGTTTAAAAGTTTTTGATAGCATAAAAATGGGCCATGTTTGTGTTGGACCAGTTTTTTTTCTAAGAGTGTGTCGGGACATTATAAAGTCGAAAATAAAATGAATAGTAAAAAAGACAAAAACCAGGTTATTAGTTTGCCTGCAATACCATAAAATTATAACACTTGTTTTTCTCTTTTCAGTTATGTGATTTTGCAGTCGGGTTTTTGATTAGGTTTAATCCACTGTTATATTTTCAGGGTGTGAAGTAGGTACTCATGATTATGAGCGACTTCCAGTATGAGAGCAACTCTGAAAGATATCAGCGTTTTCATATAAAAATCCAATATTTACCCGATTAAAATGTATAAAACAGATATAAGTTTATTTTTGCGCTTTCGTAGTTGGTCCCATAGTGTTATTTTTTTAATAATTTTTAGTTATTTCACCTCCTGACAGGTTAACAGTTCATTCAAAATCACCGTGCAACTTCTCCGACACCTATTTCAAGAACATAACATGTCACAGAATCGAGATAATACTCCACGAAGTACAATAAAAAGACTCATCTCCCCAATCCCACATGCTACTGCTAATAACAAGTTTCCAACAGACAAAAGCGCAGCCAGCGCTTTGCAGCGCTGCCGATTAAAAATGTCGCTTTTTGCCCGAAAGGCCTTAATTGAGGCCAGTTGGCCTCGAGCCAGGCCATTGAAGTTACGAGACAGAGCTCTGTCGAATTTATTGTATTAGCTAGAGGCTGATAATATTTTTGACTTGATACATTTTAGAGCTAATTGAAATCGTAGTTTTTGAAAAAAGACGTGGATAAGGCCCGGACTCCGCCAAAGCGGAGATGTGCGGAGATGTCCGAAGCGGAGACGAGAAGAGATGTGTTTCAGCTAAGTGTATCCACCGAAGCTGTGCTGAGATGCGTGTTGGCTAGACTGGAGCGGAGATGTGTACTAGCTAGAGCAGAACTGAACTGTGTGCGGCGAGCGTTGGATGTTAACGAAATTACGGCGCTGCTCTCATCTCTTCTCGTCTTCGCTGCGTGCCGTCGCCAGCTTGTGAGGCACAGCTCACGTATCCGCTTTGTACTGCCGCCCAGGTCAATCTCAGCGACTCACAGCTCACATCTCCGCTTCGATCGTGCTATGCAAATATGAAACATTTTCGCGAAGTGGTATAGTGGACATGTGTGAAGAACGAAATTCTATTGGTTGTTTAAAACACATCTCTCCTTTCGCCTCCTCTCCGCTTTGTTGGAGTCCGGGCCTTATGTTTTTGTTGATAAGGTTAGTGACTGGAAATAAGTACCTAATATTCGGTTGGATCACTTTTTCGGCGGTCTTTTTTTAATAATTATAGTATTTTAATAGACTTTTGTTGCAAGCATTTTGTGGAAGCTTGACTTAACAGTCTGAAATCTTAACACAGTATGAGCAAACGTCGTGAGCAGCGTTCTCCTCGGTTTGTCAATAAACTTTTTATCAACATCATTCACAAGCAGTAAGGCTATCACGCCATTTTCCCTTGTTTTTTGAGAATACTGTCTAGGTATTTCCGACAAACCTAAGCTATCATTCGTCGTCGGATTTCTATCAGTTGTCCTTTGCATTTGGTGCAGACCGGACTGACGAAACACGAAGTTTGCCGAGGGAAATTAAGAAAATAGTTGTATATATAGATTACCCAAATCAAAAGACATTTATTCAAACTAGACTAAAATCAGCACTTTTGATCGTCAAAATTACATAAGACAGTCCCCCAAAACGCCCGCCCTTCACCACTTCCTAGTGCTTTAGCTGAGAAGAAGAAGTGGCGCAACAAAACCAACAGCAGCACAACTGTCAGCTGGCTGGAAGAACCATTCTGAAACTGTTTAAATTGGAATGTTGACTGGCGAAAAAAAAAACAATTTAGTCCGTAAGTCAGATAATAAAAACATATTAGACAGGTATGTTTTGCTTTATCATATTAATAAAAAAATATTTTGATAAAACGCATTAAAGTGGGGGCTCGTCTCTATTCAGTATAAAATCTACCCGAGGGTGTGACGTCATGCCACATTTTAACTCAATGTATTGCCGTAATCTTTTGATTACATAAAAAAGGAAAAAATACGTGTCCAATATTTTTTCATAATCTAACAAAAGGACAAAAATATTCAGGCAACATCCTAATGATTGAAAATAACTTACTAACTTACTTGTTATGCTTTCACGCTAAAAAAGCTGAATGGATTTGTATGAAATTTGGCAAGTGGGTAGACCATGAATTGGGTTATGACATAGAATACTTTTTATCCCGATATTCCAACGGAATCGAGACTTACACGGCTGACACCGCGGCGCACAGCTAGTTGCACATAAAAAAGCACCCAGCTTCAGTAATATCAACAAACTTTTCCATCAGCGGACCAGCCAGTGAATGTCAATAGCCGTTCAATAAATATGTTGATGGCCAGTCGTTAGGTTTCATCCAATTTGCGTGACGCCTCTCGTCTGGCTTGTTTTATTAATAAATATCAAGCTTATTGTGTTTCAGAGTAATGCAGACATAGCTGGTTTGTTAGTTTGTACATTTTTACAAATTATGTGTAACATGTAGAGTAATATCTATGTAGACACGGGCCTCTCGTGGTGAAGTTAATCAGGTTAAACTACATTTTCCGCAGTCAGTTCATGGATGGGTGACCATTTTTACATACCAAAAAGGCAGATAAATTGATTGAATGTAGAGAAATATCTAGTTGTTTTCTGAATGTTTAGTTTGAGTAAAAATTATTTCTACTATCGACGGTACCTACCAAGTTAGTTTCAGTCAAAATGCTGGTCAAAAATTGTCTTAAAATTTCAGCTCACTGTGATCAAATCAATCAGTATAGGTTCTTCCAATAGTCAAGATAAATATACATAGAATCGTTCATACCCAAGAGGCCATACTCGAGTAATTTAGAAGATGATAGATTGTTCACAAGTTGTAAGCAGTTGGTCTCGGCTATCATTCGTAGATCTTTGACATTCATTACGGGTAGTCCGAAATTTTGAAAACTAGTCTTACCACGGAGTATCGTGTTGCCTAGTAAGTAACTGAGTTGTAGAGGTCCGATAGACAGTCGCTCCATGTAAAATACTGGTATTTAGCTGCATCCCGTTAGACTGGAATCTGACTCCAATATATTTGGGAAAAATCCGTCAAATGATGAGACTGATCACAAGTTAGTAAATGCTTTTATTTAGGTATCTATAAACTACATAAAAACGCAACACAAGTTATTTTATTGTGTGTCAACTGTAACTTGTAACGAAACGCAACAACATGAAAGGTAGACCAATTAAATCTAGAACTTTTGAGTGAAAAGTAATTAGAATAAATGGTAAAAAGGAATAAAAATCCCCTTCAGATTCATTTAAAGCGGAGTTGCAAACAAAAATCCCATTTCCGAGAAATCGCTTTGGTAGAGTTTTTTGCGCGATATTTACAATTGCTTCCTGGAAAGGTCTCAAAAAGTCGGAATAAAGAATGTTGGCAAACGTTGCTTTCAATTGATGGCTATAGTTTTACATCAGATTCTTGTCTATCACGTATTGGTATACGGAGAAAAAAAAAAACATAACCCAAAATAAAATAAAACTGCTATGTATTGAGCATGGAGAGCAGCGGTGGCCCAGTGGTGGCCGCCCCGACTTACGAACAGTAAGTCGTGGGTTCGAACCCAGACAGGCGCATTACTTTGTGTAATTTATTTCATCACCACTGCTCTCAAAACGGTGAAGGAAAACATCGTGAGGAAACCGGCATGTCCTAGAACCAAACATTCGAAGACATGTGACATTCTACCAATCCACACTGGGCACGCGTGGTGGATTATAGCCCAATCCCTCTCATTGAGAGGAGGCCGTGTCCCTGCAGTGGGAACGTTATAGGCTGATGATGATGATGATGATGATGATGTATTGAGCATACAGATAGTGTAAGTAAACAAAGTTTTGCTGTATTGTAATAATTATTGATTTTTTATAACGGTTTTGTACAGTTAAATGTAATTCCTAAAAACTAAAGGCGACTGGGCAATGTTGTATTGCAAGTGGTCTGTGAACCAATAGCGATACGGTTTTGATATTTGTGTAGGGATACTTCATTTTAAATACCCTTGTGCAAAGAGGCGTCAAATCTGACCCGGCAATATTTAGAAAAATATTCTTTTAGAATTCACAGGTTTTTCAAGGGCCTGCCCTTACCACCTGTCCAAATATCCACCTTGTAAAGTGTATTTATCAAAATTGACAGGTCAGATTGTGATTCCACTCGATATTACAAAACTAATGGAAAGTACTAAGGCTACAAAACCTACTTAACTACATTAATAAAAATCAATTTGAAGTTATTACAAGGCGTCCGTTGTCCTCGAATTATGTTCAAGTTTTGTGAAAATTGCCATATTTTAGTAGATTTTTCTCTCCATGTAGGTACCTGATTTGAGATGGCCACAAAGCATTGCAAAGATCCTGCAACTTTACTTTCATACATATTGTTTGACCCCGGTAGCACACCTCCGGCGCGAATCCATAACCGCAGTAGTTCAATGCAATAGGCTCGCTTCATGTTCCGCTACTTGGATCGGATGCGAGTAGCGGAAAATGACGCGAGTCTATTGAATTTAAATACTGCAGTTTCGCTGCTATGGTCTCGCTGCGGGGGTGCGGCATGAACACTGCAGGCGCGCAGCTCCGCACTTTTTTGTATTGAAATGTGATGCGCTGTGGATACTGGAGTGGAAACTAGATGGACCAAAGACCTTAAGAAAGTGGCTGGGATAGACTGGATGCGTAAGGCAGAGGACAGAGTGTTGTGGTGCAGCTTGGGAGAGGCCTATGGCCAGCAGTGGATTGAAACGGTGCGGCTAGCAAAATGTGCGCTTAGCTTTATTCCCCAGTTTTCGTTAAAACTGCATACACAACTGGTAAGTTTGTACAGGTAATGTACCTATGCAAATATTCATCTATGAATCTTATGATTTTAATCTTTCTTCTACAAATTCTCTTTCCATTTTTTCAAAACCAGCAATATTTTAGACGTATTTTTCTGCTGTTTTATCGGCAATACAATACATGATTATCGACGGCAAAATTGTAAATAACATAACGCGTAACACAAAATTCAAAGCACCCATTTCGTTTGTTCCGGGTTCCACATTTCATCCGTAAAACGGCATAAAATTCCCCATATATTGGCGTCAGTTACGTTCTAAATGCAGGAAAACCGCTCCACAAAATAGCTACAGAAGCTCGGCTTCATACAACGAACAAGAACAGCAGCACGCACACATAGACGCGTACGTACGGTGATCTCAAACAAATGCCGGTCGTGAGTGCCTGCACTCGCTGTACGTGAAGCGTTTCTAAGTATTTTTAATGGTATCTTGCAGGTCAACCTATGAGGTTGTCAGCTGCTTACCTTAACCAACCTATCATGTAGGTGCCTTAATAAAATAAACCCTCCAGCCAAGGCAAAATAGTTTTGTTAGGTATACTTATAAACTACGCTTCGCATGGTTTTGAAGACTTGACAAAACACCGAGTTTTCATTATCTTAAGCTATTTTTAATACTAATGTATTATACATATTAACCTCCTGGAATAAATTATCTAAATAATAGTGAAAACCGAATTGAAATCCGTTGCGTAGTTTAGAAGAACACCGCGGACATAATAGACAAACACGAAAAGTGACTTTTATAATATTTAGAAAGAATTTTCGATTATTGCATGGGGCTGACCTTCTGTAGTTACCTATTTTGTGCCGTACTTTTCTCGCATCGTTGGAGGCCACAGAATAAATACGCAGCCGTGACATATTGCTCTTTTATTGCAGAAAGTTGTACGGGTTAGGGGTGCGACGGATTGACGCGTCGCGTTGCCGTGGTTAAGTAGAGTGGTAATATTTATTATGGTGTTAAAGTTTGAGTATGCGTTTGTGTTCCTAGTATGTTTAGTGACGTTCTTTATATTCTATGCTACTGGGATTGGTTTCCGCACTTACCCCTTCAAGTTAAGGACCATTGTACGTTAGCTATGGCGGCCATTGCTGGTCGATCCAACTAGCCCACCTCCCTCCAGAATAAGATTAGGTCCTAGCCTGACCTGGCTCCTAGTCTTTGTAGTCTCCTTGGTGTAGTGGCGTAATTTGGGTCTATGTACAGGTGGTTTCTTCTGGAAATCCATTACTTGATTCGTGTCATTTCAGTATCGTGACCTACTTTCAGCATTTCACGAGGAATGTGTGCAAAACCATTTTCACTATATTTCAGTCAAAAGGCCACGGTCAAAAGTCAAAGTCAGAGGCCCATGGGCGGCTTTAAAACTCTGACACCAGGATAGTCACTAAATACATGAAAAGAAGAACTACCATAAAACCGCGTCTAAGCTCGCGTCAATGTGATTACCTTACGATAGTTCCTCTTTCAGAACTAGGAACACAAAAACTACACGTAACATTGAAAGTATGTCCAACAACATAGTTTCGCGTAAGCCAAAAGAATTACGACACTCTTAATGTAACTTTAGTTACTTTTTATCTGCGGCATGAAGAATCACTTTCGTATGGAATGGGAATTTTCCGAATATCTTGTATTTTCCCATTTGATACGACAGTCACGTCGCATTGCATCCACAGCACGTACGAAGCTTCTGATTTTTATTACAACGCTTATTTTGTGGACTTGAGATGCTGGTCAAAGGAAAAATATGATTTATGTGATAAAATACGACAGTTCTTTATTTACCTATGTATATGATATATTGTCTCCGGTAAGTATTGGGTTCTAAGAAAACTGTTTTTTCCTCGTTCTTATTTGTTTTGTATAGTTGGAAGAACTCGAAAAGCGCGTTCCCAAAGAAATATTTTTTACTATTATAATATTAAAACTATATTTGTCTCATAGTAATTCGATACCCTTTGGGGTATGGGATATTGTGTAGGTCAGATAAACTGGAAGCCGACACCAAAATAGTTGGGAAATCGTTAGGCAGATTGATTGATTTGACTTAATTGCATGGTAATAAAAATACTTCTCCTTGTAATACTTACCAGTAATTCCTCGAGTAGGTAATCGAGTAGTTGCTGACAAACAAGTTTAAATGAAGATGACTGACAGACTGACACTCGACCGTAAAAATTTTTGAAACAGCAGTGCTATTCGGTAACCATCTCACGGTGAAAACTTAGGTGAAGTGAACGTGAAGTGAGCTGTCATTCCACCTGCTGCTAGGGACTGACAGCTCACACCGAGCTCACTTCACCTAAGTTTTCACGGTGAGATGGTTACAGAATAGCACTGCTGGTGACAATCAAATTAGGTACCTCCCTACAAAACTGGTCAAGAAAACGTAAACTTATAGTAGAGGATCCGACCTAGGAACGACCTTCACCCATCTGTTAATGGATGAAAAGTATTTGTAAAATTTAGTATCTTAGAACATATATTGGGAGTGGGTTGGCTAAAAAATTCCTGGCCAGACTGTGATTAATTTAAAATTAAAAAATGACAAGATATACACCAATTGAAAGAGCTTTTCAAGGAGAACCTTTGCTACTAACTCGACTTAATTACTCGACTAGCAAATTGTTATTCAATTCAGAGTTAATGACCTAAATAGGTGACTACTAGGCCACCGGTTTAGGAATGTTCTTAGCGCCCAATAGCCATAGGTGATAATCAATGGATAGTGCTTTTTAAAAGAAACATTTGTCACTAAAACGAAGTAATCGTTAAATGAAAAGTGCAAAAAACAAGAGTAATTTTTGAATTTTGAATTAATCATAGTTATCAAGGATATTTTTTTCTCCTAAACCTTTCTGATTAATTTCGTTAGGGGTTACTAATTGAGCTTTCTCAGCGTTTGTTTTCTTTTGGTTTGTAGCCATTGTAGTGCCATCATTCTAGTTTCTGGCTATCATGATCCCAGGATTTTAAAATTTCTATATTTAAAAGAGTGTCCTTGGAGTTTCTTGCCATTTCTTCTCCATAGGGATCTACGTTTTGGAATGGGCAACTAGCTTCAACCTGACCGACTCTTTGTCAATTCAAAAGTGCCTATAAATGGTTTAATTAAAATAAATGCTTTGAGTTTGAGTTTTATGAGTTACAATGGTTAGGGAAAGTGTGCCGGCTGTTAAGAGGTCAATGAACAGATAACACATAATCAGTAGCGTAATCTAGAGCCCGAATTAGAATAATGTAGTTTTTAACGTAGTACGAGTATGTGTGTGTGTTTGTTGGTGCGACTGTGTGAGTCTTTCATTATAAGAACTATCCTAGGCTGGTGATGTAATTAAAGGGGCTGATATTATGATAATGATATCAATAAACACTCTCGATGGTCTAGTGATCAAATACGACAAAAACATCAAAAACATGACTGCTGAGCATGGGATCCTGAATTTGAACCCAGGCCAGAGAGCCTTGGCAAAGTGACATTCTATCAGCGATACGATTATGGAAAAATCAAAATTGTATTGGATGGACATAAGCTACCAAAGAGCTTGTGGAAATCCTTTTGAAAAAATTCAAAATTCAAAAGTCATTTATTCAAACTAGGCTGAGAATCAGCACTTTTCGAACGTCAAAATTACATAAGACAGTCCCCCAAAACGCCCACCCTTCACCACTTCCTAGTGCTTTTGCTGGGAAGAAGAAGTGTCGCAACAAAGTCCCCAACAGCACAGCTGTCTGTTCAGTTAGAAAAAAAAAAAAAATGATTCTATACAACAGTATGCAAGACAATTTACAATATGCAAAAAATAATTTAAATTAAATAGCTATAATTAATAGCCATATGACAGCTAGCACACGCCAATATACCAACCAAAAGCATCGAGAACTATACTCAAGCAGAAATAAAAATAACTAAAAGTAAACAATATCCAAAAAAAAAAAAAAACCTCCGGGCATAAAGGGCGTGCCCGCTTACATATAGCTGTAACTAGAAGTTACAATTGATAAAGTAGGACCATCGAGGTAAAATAAATAATTGTCGAGGTCGCTAGCTAACCACATATTGCAATACAACTCATAAAAAAAACATTGTAATGAGTAGATTATGTCAGCACTAAATTAAAATAAATTGACTTATAAAGTAAAATTATAAACAATTATATAAACTCATATAACCTGTCAGTAGGTAAACTAATTCTGGAGAAAGAACATTTAAACATTGTCTTGAGTTAATCACAGCGACCATCTATTCTTATCATTTAAGTAGTCGTTGATAGAATAGTATGCCTTTGAACAAAGGTTGGACTTTAATTTAGTTTTAAACGCATTAAAAGGCAAATCTAGCAAAGAAGAGGGTAGCTTGTTATAAAAGGTTATACCAAGCCCAACAAATGAGTTATGAACCTTATGAAGCCGGTGAAAGGGAGCACGTAGTTTATCCTTACTTCTTGTGTTAACATTGTGAATATCACTGTTTTTAGTGTATAAGTGTATATTTTGCCTAATATATAAGATGTTGGCGAAGATGAATTGTGATGCCTCTGTGAGAATACCGATATCTTTGAAAAAATCTCTCAGAGAAACTCTGGCACCTAGCTGGTAAATTGCTCGAATAGCTCGTTTTTGGAGGACAAATATATTTTGAATATCTGCAGCTTTGCCCCACAGCAGAATACCATAGGACATAACGCTATGAAAATAACTAAAATAGACTAACCGAGCCGTATCAACGTCAGTGTATTGTCTTACTTTTCTGACGGCGTAGCCGGCCGAACTGAGCCTTCCCGCTAGGCTCGATATATGTTGGCCCCACTGAAGTTTGGCATCTACTGTTATGCCCAGAAAAACTGCCGAGTTTACAGTTTCAAGCACCTCTTTATCTAAGACGATGTTGGGTCCTAGATTTCTAACATTTGGAAGGGCAAACTTTACACATTTCGTTTTCTTGGCATTGAGAACTAGGTTATTTGTCGTAAACCAATCCGTAACCATTGATAGTGCACTGTTTACATCGTCAAAGTCTTGTCTATTCCTGTCTACTTTAAAAATAAGAGAGGTATCATCTGCAAACAGTACAACTTCACAGATACCCTTTAAATAGAATGGTAAGTCATTGATATATACTAAGAACAAGAATGGACCCAGTATTGAGCCTTGAGGTACACCTAACTGAACTGGTAGCCCGGAAGATTTTACACCATCAACATCTACACATTGCGACCTATTATTTAAATATGAATTTAAAACGTTGAGAGCTTCGTTTAGCACACCATAATGACGCAGTTTCCGCAAAAGCGTGTCATGGTGCACGCAATCAAAGGCTTTGGAGAGATCACAGAAAACTCCAATAGCATTTTGAGAGTTCTCCCATGCGTTAAATATGTGTTTCAGGAGAGCAACACCCGCATCTGTAGTCGAACGACCCTTTGTAAAGCCATATTGTTCACTATGAAGGAGGCTATTTAAATTAAAATGTCTTAGCAACTGCTTGAGTATTAACTTTTCAAATATTTTGCTGAATGCTGGTAAAATAGAAATAGGCCTGAAATTGCCAACGTCATTTTTGTTACCTGATTTAAATAAAGGTATAACTTTACTACTCTTCATGAGGTCAGGAAAAGTTCCTAAATCAACACATTTATTAAAAGTAACAGCTAGATAGGGGGCTACGATGTCTATTATATTACTCAAAAGTTTAATGGAGATTCCCCAGTAATCACCAGTGTTTTTAGACTTGAGTGTGTTGAAAACATTAACTACATCACGAGGCGTTACATGTTCGAAGCTAAATAAGCGACTACTTTTAGACACACTACTAAACAAAAGGTTTTCAGCTTTAGATGGGGACGAATTTAAGGAGCGAGTCGTAGTTATAGGTATGTTGGCAAAAAACTCATTAAACGCCTCAGCTACGTCAGCTGCTTTAGTAACTAATTTATTATCGACCATAATCTCAAGTTGTTTATCTTGCTTAACCGATTTACCCGTTTCATTGTTAAAAAAAGAAAGCCAGCAGTGATAGCCTAGTGGTGTGAACGTCAGACAGTCAAATCATAGGTCCCAGTCCCAGTTCGAACCCAAGATACGCAACTCTGACTTTTCGGATTCGTGTGTCACTTGCTTCAAAAATGGTGAAGAAAAAAATCGTGAGGACACCAGCCTTAACAGATATGTGAAGCCTTCTCGACGGCATGTGAAGCCAAGTCAGAGGCACATAGGCAGATAAAAACTCTGACACCAGGTTAGTCACTGAACCGAAAAAGAAAAAAGAAGTTGAAAGTTAAAAATCGTTGTAGAATTATCAAACGCTTTGAAAACGATAGCTTCCTCTATACCTTCATGTCGGGAAATCGGTTAAATATTCGATTTCAATTTGGGAACATTTCTCAGAAGAGTTTATAGTTCGGATTTCTGCCCAATTAATGGCTTTTCTTGTCAAGTATTGTCACGTAGCTAGGCATAACAACGCGCCTCTTAATTAAATGACTAAAACAAGCGTAACGTTAGTTATACTAATTAAATTCTACCAATCAAAATAATGGAGTTACGGTGGCTTTTACCTAGTCAAATATTTCAAACGATATTTTATCGAATCCAACATTTTAATGATATTATTGAATATTCGACACCGTTTCGGAAATAACTTTTTCTGTAGTGGTATATTTTTAACGTTGTCAATTTTATAATTGCTAAAAACAGAGCACCTACCCATCTAGTTTTGTATATTACCTATGTAGTAAGTCAGGTATTCCAAGAATAACTCAAGACAGAAAAGTGAGAACCAAAATGTATGCGTCTTTTCTGTCCAATTACTGGCAAAATTTCAACCGTGTATTATTTTTCGCGCATAAATCTGCGTTAGAAATGTATTTGCCAAACATGTAAGCAAACACGAGTTTTAGGAAAAAAAACTGTAATGCCAACACCTACGGTTCAGTTTGGGCTACAACTTCATATTTTTTATGACTTTTACAACAGTACACTTTTTCAGTCAGTCTAAAATCAGCATTATTTAAACTTCATAAAGTTGATGTTTGTTTAAGTGGAAAAAAAACATCAATTGGAGACAAGGATTTAAATAAACCTTAGGTTATTCATATATATGTAAAACAAAAAAAAAAGTTTATTCTGCACAAACAAAACGCACATTTAATATTAAAATTAAAAAAAAAAAAAAACAAAAAAAGACGAAACTTCAAAACCAAAAAACCAAAGACACCGACTTCCGATTTTTTTTTGGAAGCAGTATGTTGTATTTATAAAACGTTTTTATATTTCACTTTTTAGTTGTGTACCCCACACAAATCATGTCTGCTTATAACAGCAAACTGCGAACAGCAATTTGTCAGTCAAAAGAGCATGATAACAATGAAAAATCGCTACAATGTTAAATTGTAGTCGTTATAACTCCGAGGGTCATATTCGGCATAATATAATACAATATGCGAAAGTAAAACTTTTTAGAAATAAAAACGAAAACGACCAACTTCCAAAAAAAAAACACTACAAAAAAAAAATTAAAAAAAAAAAAAAATTACTTTTGTCGGTATCTTTGGTTTTGAATTTTCAGTTTTTGCCACCGACTTCCGAAATTAAAGTTATTTTTCACTTTGTAGTGTTTTCTTTGGAAGTCGGTGGTTTTTGTAATAAGTTTTTATATTTCACTTTTTTGCTGTGGTACCTACACCACACAAATTCAAACACCTGCTATGTAAATAACAGTAACAGGAACTTATCATCATAATATCATCCACATAGCCTAAGTGGGAAAAAAATACGTATAATTGAAGGTTACTCAAAAACAATCTAAGCAAAGTGCGTAAAATTTATACGGGACTACCTCGAGAGCATACCCTTTCAAACAAAAAAAAAAAGAGGAGAAGAGAGGAGAAATCGGTGGACATACATAAAAAAATTAAAACATACATACGCTACGAATATAGAACCTCCTCCTTTTGGAAATAAACCCATAGACAAGTAGCCAAAAGCCTCGTATGTAAGTAGTTCGTGCTGATTCGATCGAAAAATCTCGCTAGCAATAAACCAGCTAGTAAAAACATCCTCCCTTAACTATAAGTTAAGACTCAAGTTACTGTACGCAGCGGTATCCCGTTTACAAAGGCAAACTATCAAACACCGAATACAGCAAACAGCCCGTCTAACGGTATTGTCTGCAAACTGAACCATCGAACAAGCATACAGATAATTTAGACTAGAGCTTACTGTTGCGAATTGTTCGATAGTTGATCATTTTAGAATGTTATTATGAGCGTTCATAGGTACTGTAAGTTGGGAATATCGCAAATATCTGTCAAATATTTACCTGTTTTGATTAACTTGGCCATATTACTGTATGGAAATATGAAATATCGCTAATTAGTGAACCATCGAACAAGCATACAGATAATTTAGACTAGAGCTTACTGTTGCGAATTGTTCGATAGTTGATCATTTTAGAATGTTATTATGAGCGTTCATAGGTACTGTAAGTTGGGAATATCGCAAATATCTGTCAAATATTTACCTGTTTTGATTAACTTGGCCATATTACTGTATGGAAATATGAAATATCGCTAATTAGTGAACCATCGAACAAGCATACAGATAATTTAGACTAGAGCTTACTGTTGCGAATTGTTCGATAGTTGATCATTTTAGAATGTTATTATGAGCGTTCATACTATAAGTTGGGAATATCGCAAATATCTGTCAAATATTTACCTGTTTTGATTAATTTGGCCATATTACTGTATGGAAATATGAAATATCGCTAATTAGTGAACTAGAATATTAGTAATGAATTGCAATAATACACTGAATTTGATGTTGTAACTGTTTGTGGTGTAAAAAGGTCATTTGGAAAGTTTATAAATACTTTTTTTATAATTAGCGTTACGATATTAATTATTGTATTTCATAATAAATATTTTGATTCACTAGTTAGCGACATTTCATATTTCCATACAGTAATATTGCCAAATTACTCAAAAAAGCGAAATATTTGACAGCTATTTGTGACGCCCACTTTCAGAATGCGCGCTCATAATGGTATATGTATATTGTTGACTTTTCTAGATGAGTTAAGAGTTATTAAGGATAAAGATGCTCTGTGCCTTTGTACAGTACCATAAATGATGACATCAAGTAACTTCTTCTTACCGTGTCGATGACAATATATAAAGTCAGCCCTTGGCACCTTCAGTACCGACTATCAGCTCCTGTAGCTCAACAGGACATTCCGGACACGGCGTTAAATGCCCCATTGTATGTTGTACAGCACCACATTTACATTCCAGGGCGGAGTCATCTGTGAATCTCCACCTGGGCAGGTTTTCTTTGCCTACCCGAGTCCGCAGCCTATTTAAAGACTTCCAGGTAAGCCGAGGCAACTCCTGTCCAGATGGGAGACATTCCGCAGGTGGAACGAATGGGTTGGGTAGGGAAGTACAGGGTCTAGCCCTTAAGCAGGGTCTTTCGGCGCCCTTTCACTTCACGTAAATTCTACTCCGGTTTCTATAAAAAATAATCCCAAATTGTCAAAAATCTACTTTTATTGCAAATATCAACACTTGTTGAATTTAAATTAAATTAAGTAGCTCCATAAATTAGTACACTCCTGCTTCTTTAAAATTAACAAATCTTTTACTTCTATATAATAAAAAGGTCATCAATATTTAATTTTGCTCTGGAAATTGTTTTTCGCATTTGGCTTTTTGGCGAATCTTGCCATTTGGCGCCTAGAACGACTGCTCCTCTCGCTCTACCCCGAACGAACGCTCTGAACCCGATACTGAGCACTATCTCGCCACAGATTTAGCCTTTCTATCGAGTAACTTGTAGTTACACCTTATAAAGATTGATATCGTACAAGAACAACCTTTTACACTTATATTCAAGCTCTGGGGATTCAGCCCCACTATCACCTTGCTGTAAATTTTTACGACGACAGGCACAGTGGAGCAGTGGTTGCCTAGTCGTAAGGTTTGAACCGAGACAGGTGCTTTAATTTGTGTAAATTATTTCAATATCACTGCTCTCAAAACGGTGACGGAAAATTTCGTGAGGAAACCGGCATGTGCTAGAATCAAAAATTCGAAGACATGTGTCATCTACCGACCCTCACTAGGCCCGCGTGGTGGATTACGGCCCACTCCCTCTCACCTAGAGGAGGCCTATGTCCCTGCAGTGGGCACATTATAGGCTGATTATGTTATATGTTGACGATCAGTGTACAGTGGATCAAAGTAATTGCTACTTTTCTTTCCACTACCCTGTCGTTTATATTAACTGTGTGCGTTAATAACTTTTTACGCTTAAGATACACAATAATGGTAAGAGACTTGATCACTCAGCGTACTCTCTTCATTTTTATAAAGTAGTTGAAAGTCGCAGTCAAAGTAACTGCCTCGTTGGTCTAGTGGTCGCAAACGCTACTGCTGAGCATGAGGTTCTGGGTTCGATTCCCGGGTCGGGCAAAGTGTTATTGGGTTTTTTCATCAGAAATTCGTCAGTGGCAGCCTGGAGTCTGGATATGTGCCCGGTTGATAGCAATAGGCTCGCCCCCTATTACATGGGACTTAAACATAACTTGCGAAATGTGGGTGTACTATAGGTACACCTCTGCCTAACCCTTCGGGGATTACAGGCGTGATGTTATGTTATGTGTTGAAATTCACCTGTCTACATACCAATCTCTTGGTGTGTGGATACAAGAGAGGTCTCGGTATTTTATGAATCGTCACCCATGCATTTGAATATACTGTAGTCAGTTAAATATTATGATTTATACATTTACGTCGTAAGATTCAATAACCTTATACAAAAATCCTGTATCCATATGGCTATTAATTTATAATTTAAATTGTATTTTTCGTAATGTAAATTATCTTATAAATTATTGTATAGAATCATTTTTTTTTCCTAACTGAACAGACAGCTGTGCTGCTGGGGAGTTTGTTGCGCCACTTCTTCTTCCCAGCAAAAGCACTAGGAAGTGGTGAAGGGTGGGCGTTTTGGGGGACTGTCTTATGTAATTTTGACGTTCGAAAAGTGCTGATTCTCAGCCTAGTTTGAATAAATGACTTTTGAATTTTGAATTTTGTAACAAATTTGATGTCTGATGTTTCATCGTGATGTGAATGTGAATTAAGTTCGGAAGGCATAGGTGTGTGAGATTTCTGTGCTATATCTAAGTTCAATATTAATGAATTACTTATACATTAATATGTAACATAGATAGAGCACAGATATCTCGATATTGTGACATGACGTCACGTCAGTAGATTGCACTCATGTGAAGCATGGCGAGCCACTAGTAATTCATCTAGCTAGATCATTCTCCTGTCCTTATCCCACTTTATTTGTGGTCGGCGCAACATGTCTCTTTCTTCCATACTTCTCTATCAGTCGTCATCTCGGTAGTCACCCCCTTTCTAGCCATATCATCTTTCACACAGGCCATCCATCGTGTCTTTGGTCTTCCCCTACTCTTATAGCCATCGACATTCATTCTCAAAACTTTCCTCATGACATATTCCTCATTCCTCCGCATCACATGCCCATACCATGACAACCGATTTCCGCACAACTTTTCAGTGACCGGTGCTACTTTACTCATTTCTTATTCTATAAATTCGTTAAAAGCCAATAGTCTTTGAGCGTTGCAGTCAGCCATGCTGCCAACCAGCTGACAAGCTAATTCTTCTTTCACAGCATAGCGTTTAGCTCATACTGCTTACATAGCTTTAACTATGCACTTCCACCATTTTAACGTTAATAGTTTTGTGAAAGTAAACACTTACCGACCACAGGGTAATAAATCTTACCCCTTTGCCCCGCCAGAGATTTAACGAGCCAACTTCAGCTATTACTGTGAAAGTCTACTTCGCTACTAAATACCTCTACCTGATATTAAAACGGTGAGCACTCCTGTTTATCTGCTATAAACATGGTTTATGTCTTAAGATGGTTCTCAGATTTAGAATTTCCCATTTGCTTGTAGGTATTTTGGAATCCCCATTTGCTTGTAAAAAAATAAAGAAATAAAGATAAATATTTTTAATTCGTCACAGAATCACTTAAGATAATTAACTCGGGTAGAACAATAAAATATAATTACGAGTTCAAAACACAGTCAACAAGTCAGCAGCTGCTGTCACGTCATGAATGTGACAAGAAGGCTTCCACTCAGCACGATGCTGTGCTAAGGGGACTCACAGCACACCGCTGATTTTCAGTGGTCAACCGAAAAAGACGTACGGAAACCAAGTCAGGTTTAAAGAATTATACATAAAACAACCATTCAACCCGTACTATTTCGTTATATTTTCCCATTCAACCCGTAAAGAATACAATTAATTAAAAAAAAATCATAACGCCTTTAAAAGAATAAATAAGTCATGGTAAAAGTGTTTTTTTTTTGTGATTTTCCGACGGTTGTCAATGTCAACTCCTACACTGAGCTTAGGTACAAAATGCCGAATGAGTCCTTAAATCAACATCGTGCCTGAGTAAATATTAAATATATTAAAAAATCCTTGAAATGTTTAATAGGATAGGGACAAATTGTCCACAGTTTCCATGAATTTCAAGAGAAGACTAATTAATTATGATTTTTCATTAATAATAAAGATCCCAGCTAATGTAGCAATATCAGCCCAGATGGTACAAAGTAGATAATTATTATAATTCGCTCGACCCAGACCCGATAAAGAATGATTTTGCATAAAACTTTAGATTATCATGAGAAATGACTTTAATTTAATAATATCCCAGTATAACACAAAATTCATAATCGTTAGAAGCTTTATGAAAGTCATTGACTAAAATGAGAAAATTTCCAATATCCTTCCGCTCTCATTTTGATATGTAATATATATAATAATTATATAATGACAATATTCTGACTTCCAAATTGTTCGTAGAATAATATTTTAAATAGAAACAAGGTAAACATGGGAATTATAACGTATAGGTTTGCTTTTGGTATTCATAAAATAGATTCAGAATTATTTTTATTTTTTAACAGACTTCAAAAAGGAGGCAATATATAGAGGCCGCCAATTATGAATTGATTTTGATGATTCTTTTTTATATTAATTTTTTTTCATACCATATAATTTTTTTTAACTTTGCTTGGGTAGTTTTTGAGTTAGCTTAAAATAAGTATTTTTCCCACTTAGTCTATGTGGATGATATTATGATGATAAGTTTCTGTCACTGTTATTTATATAGCAGGTAGTAAGTAGTATTCCAATTTGCGTGGTATAAGTACCATAACAAAAAAGAAGAGAAAGAAGGACAAGAAAAGAGGAGCTCGTGGCTAAGTAATAACTGCCGCACGGGTCGATCCATCAGGTTAAACCATCTTTACATACCGAGACTCCTCCGTGCCTCGGAAAGCACGTTAAGCCGTTGGTCCCGGCTGTCATTCGTGGATCTTTGACAGTCGTTACGGGTCGTCAGAAGCCCGAAAATCTGACAACCAGTCTTACCAAGGGGTATCGTATTACCCAGTTACTGGGTTGTGGAGGTCAGATAGGCAGTCGGTTCATGTAAAATACTGGTATTTAGCTGCATCCGGTTAGACTGGAAGCCGACACCAATATAGTTGGGAAAAGGCTAGGCAGATAGATTGCTATGGTACTTCCATAGCAAAAAAGTGAAATACTAAAACTTATTACAACAACAAAAAACAGTGACTTCCAAAAGAGACACTTCGAAGTGAAAAATTTAACTCAAAACCAGACACTTTTTTTTGAAAAAGTTTTACTTTCGCAAATTTTATTATATTATGCCGAATATGAGCCTCGGAATTATAACGACTACAATTTAACATTGTAGCGATTTTTCATCGCTATCATGCTCTTTTGGCTGACAAATTGCTGTTCGCAGTTTGCTGTTATAAGCAGACATGATGGATGTTGCTGCTTTGATGAGACGCTTAGCATGTTAAACGTAAAAATATAATATTTTACAAGTCCTAACCTTTTATTATCAACCTATGAGGTTGTCGGCTGCTGAACCGGGTTATCTTGTCGGTGCCATAAGGCGCTGACAAGAGGCAAATGTTAAAAATAGGCTTGTTTTAAAACATTTTTTTTTAAATTTAAGTAGTTTGTAGTAGCGGAAAAAATATAATATGTTATACTTGAACATATTTCTGAGAATTTGGTTGATAACAAAACACATTTTGAAACAAAAGTCTCGATACAAATTATAGGTAAATTAACCTTTTACCTTAAGTTCCAATCCAAAATATATGTATGATAACAATGTACGTTGGTATTTTAATTAATAATAAATCGTCTTATTTGAATGCAGAACTTGGTCGTTTTTTTTTGGACTAGCTTCTGCCCGCTACTTTGTCCGCAAGAACCTTCCTCAAGAATTGAGAAGCATGTATGGGCGAGCGAAAATGAGGGGAATGGCGAAAACTAGATTCACGACGGACTTACGGTAGAACGCTGATCTTTTTGTGTGTGTTAGAAATCAACAATTTTATTCGTTTATTTTGCCATACAATCTCACAAGTTTATGGATAGATTTCTCAACTCATTTTTGAGTAAATAGATAATTTCTTCATATTTTGAAAGCGTTTTGTCACCGCGCTTCTCTTTTTTTTATGCAGTCCGACAGTGACACTGATATAAAAATATAGGAAACAACATCACATAATTGACAAATCTCTTCCGAATATAAGACAAGATACTTCCGGAAATCTCCAGACATTTTTATTTCCCTGTTTACTTTGCGCGACGGTTTTTTTCTAAGAACAATTTATTGTGAACATTATTCAGGATTCTGTAAGCGTTTTCGTTCCTTTCACAAATGCGTTATGTACGAGAGGGGGAGGAAAGTGGTCCATTATATGATATATTTTTAGTGGTACAAAATTACATTGTGTTAAGTGTGTCGTAAACATGAACTTTAATAAGGACTTAGGTAGCAGAGTTTACTAGAATTGCGATCTTGCTGCCAAGCATGATAATTATTATTACAAAAAATTATATCGTCAAAATTATATCCAAAAATGTTACAGTCCTTGTAGAATCCTGTTAATCCCTTTTTTCTGCTGATTGTATCACTACACTTGCTCATCACCACACCAAGCCTCCCGTGCAGGCACCGCCTCACTTGTAACTATTTCCCGCCATTCGTGGTGAACTGACAGTTGACATTAGTGACAGCGGCCTCACTGCTGACGTGCATGGGATATATTTACTATGGAACTAGTATGTACAGTCTGTTGTTAACATTATCTGACCCACCCTAAAAACAAACAAATTTAGACCCTGTGCATGTAACATTAAGGTTTATTCAATTTATATGAGCTTATCAGACAGTGCTGATTTACAAATACAATAATAATACAGACACGCAAATTTGATCTTTAACACGTAACGTTAAGGTAAACCCACCCAACATTGTTGGAGCCACCGGCATTATATATCATTTTGTTAAGCTATTTTAATCATTATCTCGTTGACATTAAAGTTGAAAGCTATTAGTCACACTACATAATTACAACCAAATCTTTAATTTCGCTTATTCAAAACAAGTTCTTGTGGCTTAACGGTTTGATGCTGGATTGGCAACGAAAAACATGTGGGTTCGGAAACAGTCCACCTATTATCAGTTCCTTTTTAAATTTATTGTAAATGTGATTTACGCCTAATAACTTATTTTGTAATCAGGTGGGTAAATTAAAAAAGTTAAGTTTTTTCAATTTAGTAAGGCAAGGTTATAATATATGTTTGCGCGTAGTCACTGCATACCCTTAGGTTTTATAATGAATACGAATATTTATGTTTTGACTACCCACTTATTACAAGTTATGCGAAAATATTACCATATTATAAAGTTTATATTTGAAGGTTATCTGTCTATAGTTCTTTACAATAATACAAGAAATAGTTTTGGAATAAATTCTAAATTGAAAGCAAAACAATATCTTCATTGCAGGATTTGATCTCGCAACTTGTTTTCCTCAGTCTTATACACAGACCACGAGACCAGACTTACTTAAACATGCTAAAATAAGCTATTACACTAATTATACTATAACAAGTAGTTATAACATAAACCTAATGCTAACGTCTTAAAGATCAAATTTGCGTGTCTGTATTATTATTGTATTTGTTCATCAAGTCCTAGCACTCGCCTGATATGCTCATATAAATTGAATAAACCTTAATGTTAATGTCAGAGGGTCCAAATTCGTTTATTTTTAGGGTGGGTCAGATAATATTGACAACAGACTGTACTACGTACAACGTACTACATATTAGTTCCATGGTATTTACGTATACACTATCTAAAACATATATAAAAACCCGACTACTGAAAAATCACACTCTAAAAAGTATAAAACAAGAAAATAATTCAGAGAGAAATCAAGACAATAGGTACAAAAAGCGGCCAAGTGCGAGTCGGACTAGCCCATAAAGGGTTCCGTAGCAGCAAGTAACATAATATAAAAGTAATTATTATTTACTTAGGCACCTATTACAGATTTATTATTAGAAAATAATGGTTCACGGTTTATGCAAAAGGTTTATGTTTAAGAAATTAAATGTTTTTTTTTAAATTTTTATGTTTAAGTTGATTGAATGAAAGGTAAATTGCAGTTTACGATTTATGACGTATTAAAAAAACAAACTAATTACTAGATCTCGTTCAAACCAATTTTTGGTTGAAGTTTACTTATATTTTTTTTAGTTTTATCATTCTCATAATTTAGAAGTTACAGGGGGAGACACACATTTTACCACTTTTACAGTGTCTCTCGCGCAAACTATTCAGTTTAGAAAAAAATGATATTAGAAACCTCAATATCATTTTTGAAGACCTAGCCATAGATACCCCACACGTATGTATGGGTTTGATGAATTATTATTTTTGAGTTTCAGTTCTAAGTATGGGGAACCCCCAAGATTTATTGTTTTTTTTTCTATTTTTGTGTGAAAATTTTAATGCGGTTCACACAATACCTCTACTTACCAAGTTTCAACAGTTCTTATAGTTCCGGAAAAACTGGCTGTGACATACGGACGGACAGACAGACATGACGAATCCATAAGGGTTCCGTTGTTTGCCATTTGGCTACGGAACCCTAAAAATGGTCAAGGTAAAGCCGTCCATTATATGATAATTTTGTAGGTGTACAGACATGCGACTAGACACTTACTTCTTAGAGCGTGATTTTTCAGTAGTCTGTTTTTAGTTTTTGAACTTACTTTTTAAACTTATGTTTCAAGAATTATAAAGTTGCTACAAGATTATAATTTTTATTTTCATGCATTCTGTAGGTTCTGCCTACCCATGGGAATAATGTGTGAGTTTATGTGTACGAAATTCAAAGCATATACTTAATTTTTTTTTTAAACGGGTTGCACTCCGGGAGTGCCGGCAGAAGTGAAAACTTGAATATTAACGTTGTGCAGTTTTGATATTTTGGAATGGCTAGGGAATAATTTTGCACCGGTCTACTCTCCCTCCGTCTTACGAATTTTCGATCAGGTCACGTGTCCTGACGCGAGTTTAACCATTTCACCCATCACAAAAAAAGTGCACAATGCCGATAAAGAAGTTTTCACTTCAAAAATCTCATCAAATAGTGAACCTCGTACTTTTCTGGACCAAACTCGACGTGAAAAGAAACTCCCGCACTTTCCTATAAAATGTCTGGAGACCTACAGCCTCTATTCACGTTTCACCTTTTGTTCTAGCATCGAATGGATCTACCAGGTTTCTGGATAAAACCCTCATTATTCAGCTTTCAATAGGCATTGGAACTACTTCCAATGAGTTCATACTATGGCCATTGAATTTAGACTGTCAATCACGGCAATTGAGTGTCTTTTGAATTAGAAACCACAGATTTTAGTGAAATTAGTGGTGTATTTGAATTGAGAGCTGCTCTATTTGATAGCTATATTAAAACTAGGGGTACTTACCCAATACTTAATAATGTTTAATAGGGTGTTTTACTCTATATGAGAAAAATCTAAAAATATATTATTGAGATAGCTTAGGCAAAAAGCAGTCGAAAAACGATAGTTTTTGTTCATAAACTAGCAAACTAAATTTTAAAATTCAATGAATAGGTTTCAGCTTTTTTAATCTGTTTCATAACACCATTAGATAGTAGTCGCCATATTATTACGTCATACGGCTATGTAAACTTAGAAAGTGTTAACTGTCAACTCATCATCATCTGCCTAGCCTTTTCCCAACTATATTGGGGTCGGCTTCCAGTCTAACCGGATGCAGCTGAATACCAGTATTTTACATGGAGCGACTGCCTATCTGACCTCCACAACCTAGTAACTGGGTAATACGATACCCCTTGGTAAGACTGGTTGTCAGATTTTCGGGCTTCTGACGACCCGTAACGACTATCAAAGATCCACGAATGACAGCCGGGACCAACGGCTTAACGTGCTTTCCGAGGCACGGAGGAGTCTCGGTATGTAAAGATGGTCACCCATCCACAGACCAACCCCGGCAAGCGTAGCTTAACCTGATGGATCGACCCGTGCGGCAGTTATTACTTAGCCACGAGCTCAACAAACAAACAACTGACAACTATCAAATTTATAACTTAAAAAATATCACTGCATTTGTTTACACAGCCAACTGACCTCATGACCACAGAGAAATATGGCGTCCACTGCGTCCAGCGTTTTCGTCAAATGACGCGCGAAATTTGAAAATACAAAATTTAAATGCATTATTATGGCACTTAACGATTGGGATTTTTTTTGTGAATTTTTTAGTGGTTCATAAGCACTATAGAATCTAATTGAGAAACTTTTCAAAAATGTGTGTAATACCCTATTGTGAATAAAAAAACAATTGTGACTATTTGAAGTATTTGAACCAGCTTAAATTCATAATAATTAAAAAGGTAGACCATGTTTAAGATGTCGGATGGAGGTGTTCGTGGTTAAGTAATAACAGCCACACGGGGCAATCTTTCAGGTTAAGCTATGCTTGCCGGGGTTTTTCCGTGGATGGGTGACCATCTTTACATACTGAGACTCCTCTGTGCCTCGGAAAGCACGTTAAGCCGTTGGTCCCGGCTGTCATGCGTGGATCCTTGACAGTCGTTGCGAGTTGTGAGAAGCTCGAAAGTCTGACACCAGTCTTACCAGGGGTATCGTATTACCTAGTTACTGGATTGTGGGCGTCAGATAGGTAGTCGCTCCATGTAAAATACTGGTATTCAGCTGCATCTGGTGAGACTGGAAACCAACCCCAACATAGTTAGGAAAAGGCTAGGCAGATTAATTTGACCATGTTTAAGATGTCACCCAACCCTTGTATTAAAATGCGATAGTAAATGAACTTAAAAAGAGATCCTTTTATGGAACACGTTTTATTAAAGAAATAGTTATTGCCCGCGAATTTGATAAATTTCTTGTTTTAACATAAGATATCCTATGATACTCGCCAATACTGTAGCTTGGCCATTAGTGAAAAAAAATTCGGAATCGGATCCGTAGTTCCGAAGATTAACCATACAAATAGATCTTTGTAATGTAAGTAGGTATAGCTATATAAAATGTAGTACTGTAGCGGTTACACCGCCACATAAGAACCACGCATGAAAGACATGACGTCACACAAATCCTGCATCGCGCAATCAGAGTTTACCGCGCGAACGACATAATATATAAGACTATCCGACATCACAGTAGGGCAGTCGGCCCGCCAGACACAACACCCGTCTGGTCGGAGGATCCTCCCATTTTTATGGTGGATGAGTGGACTTTATACCCTGTTCCTCATGCCCCCCCTGTTCCCATGCATCATCATCATCACTCCCGCAAGCTTTTTTGAGGCGAGTCGCACAGACAGCCAGCACCCTCGGCTTCAACGGGTATCCTGACCACCAGCATGCAGCAAACGCGCATTCCTGGTCATCACCTTCAGCCTCATCAGCAACCTTAGCACAGCACCTTCGCTTTTGGCCGGTCTCACAAACAGAGGTCTTTCTACCCTCTCCTAGTCGACGCTAGCAGTCAGCCACAACCTGACGCTATACCACATCCGACTCACTGGATCGTGACGCAGCGCCACCCTGACTCACTGGGGAATCACCGCAGACAGTTCCGACTCACCGCGAACTATGCGGCACCCGATTACGACTTACTGGAACCTCCACTGGCACTGTGAAGCATCGTAAGATACAAGACTCAGCCCACTATCGACCTCCAGTCTCCGGAGGGGAGTGATGTAGCGGTTACACCGCCACATACAAACTACGCATCAAAGACATGACGGCACTCAAATCCTGCATCGCGCAATTAGAGTTTACCGCGCGAACAACATATATAAGACTATCCGATATCAACAGTACAGTACAGTCGGCCCGCCAGACACAACATCCGTCTGGTCGGAGGATCCTCCCATTTCTATGGTAGTTGAGAGAACTTTACAACCTGTTCCTGTTCCTCATGCCCCCAAAGTACCTAGTCGACCGAACTCTGCTCGGGTGAAAATAGATAAACATATCGTCCAAGTATCACCCCCATAAACCCCTATATTGCAAGTTTCATCTGAATCGTTAGAGCCGTTTTCGAGAAAGTGATTACAAATATTGCTCGTTTAATTGTATAGGATATAAGTTTAGACAACCCTTTTTGTACACAAAGTAAGGCCGTTTGTCCATTGTACCGTGAACGGGATGTCAACGAGAGTGAGATGACGACGCCGAAGTAGCGACAGTACATTTACTATGGCCGCTTTATCTCGTTTCTCGTTGACGTGCCGTTCACGGTGCGGTGGACAAGTGTAAATGCCTTCACGCTGTAAATACTTCTATAACCTTCAATTGAAACTGTCAAGCTACCAAATTCTCAAGACAACTTTACCGACTAGGTACAATAAAAGACCAGAAACTTTTACTACTACAGTTGAGAACAGCAGTAACGTCTATAACAACAAGACTTATTTTTAGGGTTCCGTACCCAAAGAGTGCCAACGGAACCATATTACTAAGGCTCCACTGTTCGTCCGTCTGTCACAGGGCTATATCTTTTGAAACGTAATAGGTAGACACTTGAAATTTACACAGTGTGTACTAGTATGGCCGCTATGATAGCAAATAATAAAAATAATATAAAGTAAAAAAATAAAAAGGGGTCCTCTTATAAGAAACATGTTTTATTTAAACTAAATTATAAAAAAATATACGAGTAATGTAGTGTAGTGTTAAATATTGTACGGTGGTTCAAACCCTTCGTGTGCGAGTGCCACTCGTACCTGGCCGCTTTTTCGTACAGCTAAAGAATACTAATCGGTACGCCGTGTTGGGAAAATAGACTTAAGAAAGTCTCAGTATTAGCTTTACAAAGACTAAATCGACTGAAGTTTTGATTAGCTCGTTGAGAGTCCTTCTTTAAGCCGATTAGGATGAAAAGTAGACAGTTTTGTCGACCGGGAATTTGTTTTTCGTTTAGTGTGGTCGGGTCTTTAGTCGTGAGTATAATAATAGGTATTTTGTAAGAGGCTTAAGAAGCTTGAAGCTTGTGTTTTCTTGACTATGATATACAAAAACACTTTTGTACTTTTATGTATTTTCATTTGAACCTTTTTTTATTATACTTAATGTTTACTTTTGCTGAAAATTTATGCTGAATCTTACATAGACCTTGTCCAATGAAACCAATTGCTTTTGACATAATCTTTACTTTTTTGTAAACAATATTTAAAAAAATCTAAATGATATGCGCATTTTGCGACCGTTGTTTCAGAATATGATTATTTTAAAATTATTTACGTAGTTTTTTCGACTTATGGAATTGGAAAATAGACCCACCTTTTGCACAATTGACACCAAACTTTTGCACAATATTTATAGTTCAATTTGAATCACATTTATCAAATGCAATAGCGGCGTATCAAATGGGAAATATTTCCCATTCAATCCGAAACTTCCCAATTGAAACGCGGTGTAGGTACTGAACAAGTTAACTTCACAATCGTATTTCACGATGGATACCATAAAACTGAAGCGTTGGAGCTTGACTAATAAATTTTGTGGATAGTTTAGATTCTGTGGGGTTGACGAACGACTGAAGTAGTTACTAGGGTCAAGAAACTAAGAAGATATTTGTAAGAATAGATGAAGGATTCATAGTGAGAAAGTTGTGAAACGGCTCGTCCGGGGATGAATTACTGTCATACCTATTACCCTATTTACTAGCGCAGATTTGAGTTTTGAGACACACATTTAATTATATTTTTATACATATAATGAAGTTGGAAGGCCTCCCACAAGGTGGTCCAATGACAATGTGAAGGCTGTAGGACTCCGCTGTATGCGGGAAGCACGGAACAGGTCGAAGTGGCGGTGCTTGGGGGCGAAGTGGCTATGTCCAACAGTGGAAATCTTTCAGCTGAAATGATGATGATGATGATGAAATATTATGAATGAAGGTCGCTCTTCATGTCTGTCTGCGTGACAGCGTTGTTCATCTAAACTACGCAATGGATTTTGTTTCGGTTTTCACCATCATTTAGAGAACTTATCCTGGAAAGTTTATATATGTATTAACTGAATATTATAAGGTAATTATGATAAAGAAATCACGATCACAAAATTAGTTCTTTATCGAAAATGGCACTTTTAATAGTTACAGTTTTTTATTGGCAAATCAGTGATGTTACAGTATAGAGGCTGTACCCACTTTCGATCACATCTATATATCATCATAGACACGATCTATAGATCATTAGCCTGTTCACCGAAACATTACACAAGTATCAAATAAAAATATATAAATAAAGTAAATATAAGTAAGTACGGTCTTCGACTTTTCGTGTGATTAGTGACTAACCAGCATTGCTATTCTGTAACCATCTCACCGTGAAAACTTAGGTGAAGGAGTTGTCATTTCAACAGGGTGAGATGACACTGACAGCTCACTCCACGCTCCACGTGAAGTGGTTACGGGAATCGACATGCTGGTGTCGGAGTTTTAAAGCCGCCCATGGGGTTCTGACTTGGCTTCACATACCGTCGAGAAATATCTCTTAGGCATGCCGTTTTCCTCACGATGTTTACCTTCACCTTTCTTGAAGCAAGTGATAATTATACAATATGCTCATGAATCTGTAAGTACGGTACAAACTCTAGTTTGAAAAACGTTTACTAATATGTACAGAAGAGTAGTTTATAAGAGGATAATATCCTTTGTAAATTCAAAGCGAATAGTGGGTAGCGGACACCGTACAGCGTAAAATAACAACGGTACTATTATTTTATTTTGTTTGCCTACTGTATTTCTTCTTGGGGTGGAGCAGCTAAGAGCTGCCTTATAGAATTAGAGAGAGAGCTCAAAGATTGATACTCAAGGTGAGTCTATTCAAACCAAGACTATTCTCTACGTCGGAACTATATCAATTAGCTGAGGTACTAACGGTAAGGCAACTTTACATTCTTGCTGTCGTACTTAGACAACATAGGCTTCTAAAATTCAACCCAAATAACCCAACATTAGCCCGGCGTCGTAATTTTCAAATTTGCCCTACAGAACCAGCCAGGACAGCTTTTAGCGACAAATTTTTCGTGTCACAAGGTCCGCATCTTTATAACCTTATTAATAAGAAACATTCTGTTTACGCTAATTCGAAACAAGATTGCAAGAAAAAGGTCATCCAATGGCTTCTGACACTTAAATACGAGGAGACTGAGAAACTTCTCTGTAGACACCGAAACATCTAACACATACACACGCGCGCGCGAGCGCACACACACACGCACAAACACTCATAAACACACGCACAAACACACCCCCCCACACACACACACGCCTATACACATGCATGATTACTTCTTATTATGCATGCACATTCTCACTCCCTCAGCAACAAACTACTCATTTAGCTCATGCACGTATAACTGTCCGGGTTAAGGAGGCCAGGAGACCCATGACACAAGTTTTTTACTTAGTTTGGGCTCCTGTCTCCCTTCCATATATAAGCATTGTAAATTTTTATGATTTTATGTATCTTGTGGGAGAAAATAAACGATAAATAAACGATAAATTTTGTTAACTAATAACAGGTTAAAATTTTTGAGGCATTTTTTGTTTAAAAATAAAATAATGGTAGAATACTAGGAGGTGGTGGTGGAGGGGTAAAATTGTTTTTAAATATTTTGGGTTGGAGTAAATAAACGTTTATTTTAAACTAGCTGACCCGACAAACGCTGTCCTGCCGAATTCCGTACTTAGAAAAAAGGACGTTCAGTATTCCCAAAATTTCCCGGGAACTTTTTTAATTTTTCTTTCCGTATGATCCTGATTCTGACTAATGCGAAATTTTAAAACAAAAAATAGCCTAATCTGCAACCATTCTCAAGTGATGCGCTTACAAACGAACAGTATTTCATTTTTTATTATAATTGACAGGTAGATATCAGAAACGGTAGTTTGACAAAATAAATAGCATTTCTTTTGCTAATAGTTTGAAGTGACATTTATAAAACGTGGATGCCTTATTCTCTTCTTCGTTCTAATCTGGGAACGCAGGCATGGTGTTATTTATACCTAGATGTGTTTAAGTTTTTCAAGACTGCCACATCCAGTATTCACGCGATCTTAGTTCCCCGTCCGCCACTATCTCTAGAGTAGTTTGTACTCGTCCCCGGGTATTAATCAACTCGCGCTCGTCTTGAGTACATGACTCGTGCACTCGTGTTAGGACAATTTTAGAAAAACTCGGGACAGTCTTGAAGAAAACGTTTTGGAAAGAAAAATCTAAAGCTTTTTTATTGAGGATGGTCAGTGTAACGGTAAAGTTACGTTATCGTTGGCTGATAAGAACAATGTTTTAACCGGTATGATATTATTTTGTCAAAACAGATAAATTTTTTCTAAACTTAAGTGCTGTTGGGGAGTTTGTTGCGCCACGTCTTCCCAGCTAGAGCACTAGGAAATGGTGAAGGCGTTTTGGGAACTGTCCTATATAATTGTGACGTTCAAAAAGTGCTGATTCTCAGCCTTTCTTTCATGGAACATGAATCAATCAAACATTTCTGAATATTTCAAAAACAGATAGATATTTGTTCAAAACTTATTATTAGTTTGAAACGCTGTTTTTAAACATTATTTAGACCGGATTATTTTTAATCATAAAGCAATTTTTTTCCTCAAAAGGTCTTTCTTTCGAACAATTTTTATTTAATTAAAAAGCTATGGAAATGCCATGAGAGGTCGCCCTAGAAGGACATATAGTGACCTTATTGGTGATGTTCTTCAGAAAGGACAGGTGCGTAGTACTCGCAATCGGCGTGCGTGTATGACCAGATGGTATTTATATTATTTAGTATTATTTAATGAAACAATTAATATTTTAACTTTATATCCTTTTCGTTTATTTCTTGCACATTTCTCCTTAGGTGGTAAGGCTAATCCTATGTCTAATCTGACATTTATGTCATTGACAGCTGTCAACTGTGACAATGTGTCGATTGTGACAATGTCTTGTCGGAAGGCAGAAATTACTGTTACAGTAGTAACGTTCCGTTAATTTCCGCCTTCCCCATGGCAAGAAATACTGAGTTAATGTATGTTTATGTACAAAGCTTTATTTCCTGAGATAACAAATCCACTCTTCCCGCATCAATTTCTATAAGTTAACAAGATGGCAGTCAAACGAAGCTTATCTTCGGATATTAACCTCTCAACTGAACAAGTATGCTTTCCCGAAAGTTTGTTAATTATAATAGTTGAACTTTAAACTGTTCAACATAAGTTGAAGCGTGGGTTACTTCGATCAGTCAGTATCTGGCCTTTATTATCTCGGTGTTGACCGAAGTGTTAATTAATATTAATAATTAAATTAATAGTGATCGAGTCTGTAGTGCTATTCTGTAAGTTATAAATAAATTTATAAAATTATTTAATGGTACTCGCACAGGAGATCAGAAATTAAAGTACACTCATTGAGACATAAAAAAAATAAAGAAAAATAAAAAAATTAAAAGGAAAAGTCCTGTACGAAGCCAAAAGCCCAAAAGTCTCAGCATTATGCTGCGACATTACAAATATATGTGTGTGTGTGTGTATGTGTGTTGCGTTCATTTCGAACCTTACTCAAGTGACTGCACTCATTCGAAAGAAAATTCATATGATTTTAAAGTAAATCATCGCGGATTAATACTCGTATAAAATGCGACGGGACAGCGTTCCATTATGCTAGATGGTTACTGAGAGATGGGATCACAGTTTTTCTTTGACATTTCTTATGATAGCCTCTCTATAGTATTTTTAATTAAGATTAATTTAATTATAATTTAAATTGAATAATATTTAATATTGAAAAAATATTTAATTAATTAATATTTAATTATTAATTTAATTAAGAATTAAGGCTAGGCAGCTAGAAATAATTCTAAGGATATCCGGATGCCTTCACAAAATCATGTCCCAAAACGTTTCACATCACAAATAAGTCCCTATTGAAACCCTCTCTCTATCTCCTTACACCAAACTCATCCAGAAAGCCATTACTGTGCAATTAACTTTATGTCAGAGATAATTTATATAAAACAAAGGGAAATATTTAATTGATCCTCTAAAAATATATTGACCTTCTAATGATAGACTATTTTTTTAAAATTAATGTACTTCTAAAAGGTTTTACGCTTCTAATGATGCACACTTTTTTTTTAAATAATGCTGTCTCTTTTTAACTTTCTAACCTTTACTCTCAGTTGGCCGCAGTAAATAAGCTAGGGCGCCGGCCCAATGGGTTAGGTTAAAACTGTGACCAACTGCTACATCCAAGGTCGCAGTTACTTGGCCATTTTGTATTTTAGGTACCCAAAATAGGAATTATTAGAGGTTCACAAAAAGTGGCGCAATCATTATATAAGAGTGTTCAATAATATTTTTGTGGCGCGCGTTATTCCAGGTTCGATTAGATCCCCTTAGATCCCGGAAATGTTCACAATACAGAAATATCGAATGTCTGTGACTAGTACCTGTCCTATTATGGGAATTAATTCATGATCAATCTGCTTCAATATGCAAGCCTTTTCCCAAATATGCTAGGGTCGGCTTCCAGTCTAATCGAATGCAGCTGATTACCAGTATTTTACATGAAGCGACTGTCTACCTGAACCTCACAACTCAGTTTCTGGATAACACGATACCTCTTGGTAAGACTAGTTATCAAACTTTCAGGTTACTGACGACCAGTAACCGCGACTACCGGGACCAACGGCTTGACGGGTTTTCCCAGGCACGGAGGGGTCTCGGTATGTTAAGACGGTCACCCATCCACGGAATGAATGTGGCAAGAGGAGCTTATTCTGATCAATGGACCCGTCCCGGCAGTTCATCGAAAACGCTCTTTATTTTAGTTGTTACGATGCATAGTGTTTAGCTAACTGTTTATGTACAATGGAAGATAATAAAAAACATTTTTTTTTTTTTTTTTTTTTTTAGTTATTACTTAGTCACAAGCTCAAATTAATTAATTTACTGTTATCATTGGAAGGACTGTTTTATCGGTAATTCTGAACTGTATTTGGTCGACAGGATGTTTCTAATTGGCTTTTTAATTAGAAGAGCAGGTTTGTTTAATTCTGGATGTCGTGAAAGCCCGGGATTTTAATTAAGACCCGCTTCTTATCTTAGATACAAAGTAACGATATCATATTTTGATATATTTCAGCTTTTTATATTTCACTAGCTTCCGTCAGTGGCTTCGCCCGTGTGATATCTTTATGAATTATAGCCTATGCTACTCAGTGATAATATAGCATTGAATTGTTGAATGAATGTTTTAAATCGGTCCAGTAGTTTTTGAGTTTATTCATAACAAACAAAAATTCAGATCTCTTCTCTTTTTATTATTAGTCACACTGAAGACATCATACTGGACAAAAAAGTGAATTTCTATACGTAAAAAAAAGAATTAATTATCATGTCTGGCTATGACTACTTCTTGAGTTTTATTATATATTTTTTTAAATTGTATAATGAAATGTTTTGCATGTCGATCGATCAGGTTAAGCTACGCTTTGTCCGTGGATGGTCAAAATCCCTCCATGCCTCGGAAAGCATCTAAAGCCGCTGGTTCCGGCTGTCATTTGTAAATCTTTGACAGTTGTTTCGGGCTGTCAGAAGTGCGAAAGTCTGGCAACCAGTCTTACCAAGGAGCCTTCATTCTTCAAAAAAGAGCAATACGTACAATTGACAGAATTTTACGACACGGTTGGCGCATTGGTTAATGCAATTGACTGCTGCACTGCGTGTCGCGGGTTCGATTCCCGCACGGAACAAATATTTGTATGACCTACAATTAGTTGTTCCGGGTCTGGCTGTTTGTGTATGTGAGTTTAAATGTTTGTAAACGCACCCACGATACAGGAGAAATTCCTAGTGTGGGGCAACGTTTAAAAAAAAAAAAAATACACAAAGAGAAAGCTGTAGATCTCATTTTCAGCGTTTAAATATTCTAACTTTGCCAAGCTTGTACATACTTGTGTAGTTAGTCAATTTTCATAAAATATATCCATGAATTCGAGTCTGGGGCAGAAAGAATATTCAGGGAAAACACTCGTAGAAAGGACTTTAAAAATAAAGTTGTACCTAATCTTAACATTGTCAAGCATAGCCCTCATTACCAAGCTGTACAAATATTTAATAGACTGCCCTCTTTTAAGACTAAGCTCAAAGCATTTCTGTTAGATAAAAACTTGTAGTCAATGGACGAACTGTAATTTAAACATTAATATTCCAATTTTCTATTAAAAAATGCTTTAGATTGTTTTTGATTTTTGTAAACATGTTTTTATTTTTTTATTATTATTATTGCTGCATGTTCACTTTTAGATTTTATATTAGTATGATTAATTATGATTATGTAATGTATCAAATACAATATAAATTGTTCCCGATGAATAAATAAATAAATAAGGGGTATCGTGTTACCCAGTAACTGGGTTGTGGAGGTCAGATAGGCAGTCGCTCTATGTAAAATACTGGTATTCAGCTGGATTCGGTTAGACTGGAAGCTGACCCCAACTTAGTTGGGAAAAGACTAGGTAGGTGATGACTGACTGAGGGTATGATTATGACTAGTTAAATTGTAGACTACAAATTTTAATGTAATCACCCAAAAAAACTTTTGTTTTACCTCATTTATCCCACAAAAATTCTTACTCATAGCCACCCTACACTATAACTGACGAGCTTCTTTTATGACGTCTATCGGGATGTTTGAATTTGTCGATAACCTACATATCGGCATGATCAACTGTTGTATCGAGGTCAGTCAAAGTATGGTCATAGTATTACGCTAGAAGTCTTGGCCGCGTGGTTAAAGCCTCGCCTCTCACACACAAGGTTGTGGATTCAAATCCTGGCAAGTATCAATATGATTTTGAACCGACTTCCAAACTTTCCAATTTTGCAGTTTTATAAATTCACGAGATACGATTAAACACGAACTCAAACCGCATGCTCGTCAACAAGTCACTACATAGTACAAGGTCGCTTCCCACTGTCTGTCTGTCCGTATGTATACTTAGATCTTTAAAACTACGCATCGGATTTTGATGCGGTTTTCACAAATGAGAAATGAGAATTTGAATGTTTCTATATTTTTTTCTTTTTATTACGGACGCTTTTACGAACGTGCACGTCTTTCTACTTTGTTCTCACATGAATAATTTCAAAATGAATGATGTAACCAATATTTTGTATCAATTTTTTTATTTAAAAGAATGTCCGTGGAGTTTCTTGCCCGTTCTTCTCCATAGGTACCTACTACGCTTTGGAATGGGCAACTAGCTTCATATTTTTGACTGACCGACCCCTTGACAATTCAAGAGTGCCTGTAAATGGTTTAATTGAAATAAATGCTTTGAGTTTGAGTTTGAGTCAATGATACAAAGAAAAGAAAGAAAATACGTTTATTTGCGGTAAACATGACACAAAAAAAGATCACAAAACACTATACGTTTATCCAATCTATTTGATATTGATCTCCTTTGAGTTAGAGCTCTATAAAACCTCGTTATTTCTGAAAAACTATCTGAAGATAAGTGATAGTTCAAACCTTGAAATGTCGATGTCAGAGATGATAATTTCGAACTTTGTTGAATAAGGATGATGCCTGGTTCAAACAAAAAGAAATTCTATTTATTCCGTCACTCAGATAATAAAAAAATATTAGACTCATATTTTTTGCTTTATCATAATATTAATAAATAATAAATGACTTAGATAAAACGCATTACAGTTGGGGAGTGGGGGTCGCTACGTCACAAGTAAGTATAAAATCTACATACTCGTGACATCTAGCACATTTAAAATCAATGTATCGCCATCTTTTGATGACGTAAAAAAAGAAAAAAATACGTGTAGGTACGTTATTTTTTCATAATCTACATGACGGAAAAAAAACATTTTTTCAGTCATGATCCCTACTGTAGTCGTAGTTATTTTCGCGATAACGCCAGCTGCAATTTCCTAAGAAATTCGTCATAGAATTGTAACATTGCATCAGCAGGGCTGTGCAGCAGGGTATGTGTGCAACAGTTCTTGAACATCATCTTGGACACTACGCGTTCGGATAAAATCGTGGGTCCTAGTTTTTCCGACGTCGAAATTACCAATCATAATTGCTCCGTACGCTAACGTTACTATCGCTACGCTAAAACAAATGTCGCTAGGTTACGGTTGCTAGACTTGCTATTGGTTAACTTTGGGTTTGGGTAGTCACTCTGCTGTCATTTTGTAGTTCTGGCTCTCAGGTTAGCCAACCGTTAATATTGCATGAAATTTTCTTCTTCTATCATACGAAGACTCTCCGTGTCTGAATGTAAGAGTATAACCGACTAAACCCGATTTGCATTTTACGGCTAAAATATGAACAGTGGCAAGTGGCTCATCGATTAAAGTCCGTGACTGTACTTTCCAAGTTTATCTGGGACATTACTGCCATCGGTGAAGGAAAATCATCGTGTGGAAATCTTGACTTATAGTTAATATAAATCTGAAATCGCCGACCCATCTTGAGGAAGCGTGGTGATTAATGCTCGTGCCTTCTCTGTATGAGAAGAGGCCTGTGCCCTGCAGTACGGAAGGATAACGATACGGTAACGGGAAAGCCTATGTGTGTGTAGTGCAAATTTTACCAGCAACTTTTGCTGTAGTTCCATGTATAAGGTAGCACGCCAATTGTCACTAACCGGGCAAATATAGAGAATGAATACTGCTACTGAGAAATTCCTAGTAAAGAAACCCAATATCATTGCCCGACCTAGGTATCGAACCCAAGACTCTACGCTTGAAAGTCGTGCTAGAGAACACTAGACCAAACGAGGTAGTGATAATCCTACTATACTTACCTACAACAAACATTTTATCGGAATGATAAAATTTGTGCCCACTTGTCACTGTTCCGATTGGTCACCAAAATTACTCCATACAAGTCTCGACTCGACATCATTACAAAAAAAAAAAAATATATACTAGCTTGTAGGGACGGTTTTACCCGCGTGGAGGTCGGAACTTATCCCACGGGAACGTACTACCGGGATAAAAAAGTATCCCGTGTGTTAATCCAGGTTGTGTTCCAAAATTACATCCAAATCCACTTTTCCGTTTTTGTGTGAATTAACAGACATAGACATTCTTAGAGTCTGACCAACGAAAAAAGGCGGGAATTTCAAAAAATCAAGAGCGGTCAACCCTTGCTATACACTGCTTAAACGGAGTTGATACTTGATATTATTCAAGCCGTGTTATGCGATTTAGGTAATGACTGTTTTTTTACATAATCTAGAAAAAGTTGAATGAAAGAAGAAGTTATTACTATAAGTTTATTTAATGGAATAGATACCACTGATGCGATGTCACAATAAAATAAACACAAAACATAGGTTATGAGTCATAATCGAAATCGGATTCCAAGAACTCTACGCCTGATAATATTGAATCAGCTTCATTGCTTTCTTTACTGCTACTGCTACTGTCCCCAACATGTATTACAAACCGTTCAAGTTCGTTTTCAACAACCCGGTCCCTTAATTTGTACTGATTTTCAACATTTAATACATGATCAGTGTACTTCTTCCAGTCATCAGCAGTTATGGATAGAAAGAAAGAAAAAAGAAAAAAATACGTTTATTTGCGATAAAATATGACGCAAGCAAGGAAAAAAAAAAACAAATAAAACACGAAAATAACAAATTGGAGGAAAATATGCGTCACATCCACGCAAAACGGCCATTGCTCTGCATAATTCTGGGACCCTATGCGAGACAAAGCCCCAGCGCTGGTTTTCAGCGACAACCGGCGTTGACGTGATGACGTCAACCAGTGCAGCATATAGAGAAATAACAAAATAAGACAAAAAAATAAATACAATTTACACAAAAGTTCTAACTACAATAAAATATAATATTTAAAGTGGCAACATTTCATAGCGTCGGCGACTCACGCGCCGCAGACATAATACAATCTGTGCGCGCAACTGTCAAAAAACTGTTTGTTTGACGTTTTGGCTTATTGGTTACAAGCACTGGTACAAGTACAAGAATATGTAGTAAAATTAAAACATGGCGCACTAAAGAATGTTAAGAATGTTATGACGCAGTGCATAGTAATAACAAAGGATGTATTGGTTGATTGTGTACCTATGGTTTTTGTAAACAGTGTTTGTGAAAGTGTTTGAAGGTGTAGATGACAAACTCGGTGACATACAGGACATTAATGGTAAATGTAAAATGATTGTATTTATCAACGAGAATTGTATTGAATTATAATACTATTAAAATAATGAAATTAGTGGAAATTAAATTGGAAATTATATAAATTAAAATAAAATAAAAAATTCTTGGGAACTGAACCTACTTGGTAAGCCGTAAGTACCATTTGATCAATGTTAAACCGAAATTTTACAGAAACACTGTAGCGTTCCAGCATTAAGGATGAAAACATTGGCAAAAACAGATATTAATACAGCCCCAGTGACAGAAGGGGGATGCCTCAATTGCATTGAGGTCGCAATGATACGGTGGCAGCAACAAAATTTCGTGATTGTGGATATGACTATATTTTTTTAGACATTCCTCAGCTTCGTAAACTGCTGCAGGTTTATTATCTTTGACCAAACACATTAATTCAGCTCCGGTATGATATTCTTCAAAATGAATATTATTATCTTGAAGCCATAATCGGAGATTAGCTTTAGAATCAGACATAGTAGGGGGTTTGTTTAGTTGTTTCACATGATAACTTGCATTGTCCATCACAAGTACACTAGGTTTAGTGAGATTTGGTATCAACATTTCCTCAAACCATTTCATGAAGTTGGTAGCATTCATATCATCATGGTAGTCAGCTGATTTGGATTTTGTGCTGAATACCAATAAGGCACCTGGCACAAACCCTTCCTCCGATCCTGCATGCACAATGATATGTCTTTTCCCTGACGATATATTTGTAGTGACACCACTTGTTGAAGGTCCTTGCCACGATTTTTTAACTTTATAATTCTGATGTACATAAGTCTCATCAAGATAAATTATCTGTTTACCTTCTAGTCTCTTTTCATGTATTGCTCTCAAGAATCTGTGTCTCCATGCCACAATATCATATTTTTCAGTAAGTAAAGCCCGTTCATTTTTATTGTTTTGAAAGTGAAACCCGTTCTTGTGTAAAAAAATTCTAAGGGTTTCACGGCATCCCATAAATCCAATTGCTTCCTTCAGCTCATTGTGCAGGCTTCTCAGTGTTGGGACTTGTTTTTTCACTCCATAAAATTCGTTTATTTTGTTTCTTATAGCCGAAATATCAAAATTATCCAAATTGGAAACTGTTGCTGAATGTGGACGACTTTTCCCCGGAGTATTCCACTGTCCTTGATTCTTAGACCCTTCAATTTTAATTCTTCTTAGGGTCTTCACACTTACATCTGAAGAGAGCAAATACAATAAATTATGTTGCAGTATAATAATACTCGCACTGGGCCCGCGTGGTAGATTACGGCCCACTCCCTCTCACAGAGAGGAGGCCTGTGTCCCAGCAGTGGGAACGTTAATAGGCTGATTGATTGATTAATAATAATACTAAACCAGACACTTTTAAGTCTTTGGTTAGTACACTGTCATAAAATTCAAAAACTATAATAAAATACAAAGACAGCATGTTATTTAATTTAGCTATCCATACACAACATTATCCTATGTATAAACCCTTCAAAGTTACTGTTAAATCTATAATTTCTGTATTAATAAGAGTAGGTACCTGTCATTGAAGATATCTTTTCTAAATACTGTGTTTCACAAGTCGACATTTCATTTTTTTCGAGAGTTTTCAATTTCTTTACTGTTTCCACAATTTTAAGTTTTGTCTCTTCGTTATTAAGTTTTGCTATATTTTTTAAATAGTCGAAAAGTATCAAGTTCTTGTAATAGTAATTCAAAAAACTAACCTAAAAGTGAAATGATTGAATCCAGTCGTCGTATTTTCTCTGCAGATTTGAACACCACACACAAACACAAGATCTGATTCAAATCACTTTTTACGTCTTTATCCATCATAGTCCATCATAGTAAATAGAAGCTTCTTCGTTGAATTTTTGATGGTTTTCGGCATTATTATAAACAGAATCAACGAAAATATGATGCACGTAAACACAAGATGACTCAAGTACGAAACGTCAATGTGACAATTTTGACAGTCCTAAAATATTGCCATATCAAAAGTTTAGAAAATAATTCGTGGACAGCTTTCGTTGGCCAAACTCTAGCTGCTTATGGCTTATTTTAATTTATTTTAAGTTTTTGAATGATTCTTTATTTTTTTCTTTTTATTACGGACGCTTTTACGAACGTGCACGTCTTTCTACATTGTTCTCACATGCATAATTTCAAAATGAATGATGTAACCAATATTTTGTATCAAATAATTGATTTAAAAAAGTGTCCGTGGAGTTTCCTGCCCGTTCTTCTCCATAGGTAAAAAAAAAAAAAAAAAAAAATTGAAATAAATGCTTTGAGTTTGAGTTTGAGTTTGACATCCAAACATACAGACTATCGCATTTATAATATTCATTATTTTATTACATTTAGTTAATATATATCTTAAATAGAAGGAAATAGGACTGATATTCCTGATTCGTCATGATTATAAAAATGGAACCCATAGTGTGGTCACAGCAATGGGTTGTGAAATGATAAAGGACTAGGGACATGATTGAAGTTACTGGAGTAAAAAGTTGAATGGGAAACGGAGTCGGGTGAATAACGACGTGTGACATTTTGACGTTTCTACCGGTGGAATCATTGTCTGATTTTTTCACGGAAATATAAAAAAATAACTTCGATATAGTGTGTGGAAAGTTTTTAATTAAGTCTTTAGCAACATAATACAATATACCTATACAGTGTAGTGAGGTCTCGTGCATAATTCTTGCACCATCAACATCAGCATCATTTCAGCCGAAACACGACCACTGCTGGACATAGACCTCCCCCAAGCACCGCCACTTCGAGCGATTCTGTGCTTCCCGATTACAGCGGTTTCCAATCCATCTTGACCATCGTGATCTTAACGCTACGTCTTTCGGTACGCGGTCGCCACTCCAAAACCTTTCGGCCCCATCGGCCATCTATTCTGCGAGCAATGTGCCCTGCCCATTGCCACTTAGGTATTCTTGCATAAACCATTTTAAAAATCTCCAAACCATATTATAATGCCTTGCCCGTGTCGATAAGGCGTGCTCAATATTAGTCCACTTTTAAAACTCTGGTAAAAAACACTTCCTCTCTCCTTAAACATCATCATTACATTTAGTTCCTTGCTCTTGTTTCATGTTTATAATTTTATATAAGTATATCGATGTATATATGTATATATTTATATGAATAAGTTTATGCTTTACGTATGTATATGTATTTATTGTATATGTGCATGGTACACCGCTAACTACCTGCAGTATTTGTCTCTCCTGTTACCTTTAATCCATCCAAAGGTTGTCTGTAAAAGATCGCTTTAAGCAATAAGACCGCCCATTGTGTCACCCTTTGTAAAATTTCTAAATTTATGTCTGTAATTTTTATGGTGTACAATAAAGAGTATTCTATCTATCTATTAACGAGTATATATAATATAACGAAATGTGCCTGAAGATAACGAGTCTTTAATTTCACTCTCAATTCTCGTCCAATTATCGAATCACCGCTTAATAAGGTTCACTCCAAAAAACAGGTGTAATATGTATAGTTATAGCTTTACTGTAGAAACGGAACACTACTGTGTAATGTAATGTTTCTGGCTTTAATTTGACAACGTTCTGTAAGTGTAAGTGTTTCTTTAGAAATAAGCCTCACCTTTGTACGTATTTTTCTGATAATTTCATCTTGTCTGTTTATTTATGTGTGTACATAAATGGTTAAAAAAATAAATAAGTGTCTGAATCGGTTTCTTCTCAACAAAAAAGTAGCCTGAAAAGCCGTCATGAATTGGGTAATAAATTACATACTTACAACTTAATCTTCGAAGCAGTGACTTAAAATTGACAATTTAAACGAAGCTAAGTCGCGCTGCCCAACCCTCTTTTGAACTAAAATATCATAAAACATTTTCAATTTCCAGAGACGAAATCTTTCCCAGACGAAGCACCTACACTATCTTTTTAAAACTAAAGAGATCGTCAACCTTTTTACGAAACCCTTTAAACGTTTATGGCGAGAAGCAAAAAGCAAACACAGTACATTTTAATACCGTCTACCTTGTCTATGTTTCGTCTATGCTCAGGACATTAACCTCACCTTCCAGACAGGATTGGCTGTAATTACCTGAAATAAAACAGAATAGCATTAGTTTAATCTAGATACAATATACTGATTTTGGGATGAAAATAACAAAAGACTTCGCTATAAAGGAATAATTCAATGTGGGTCCCCCATAGCACAGCATTATGCTGAGTGGAAGCCTTCTTGTCACAGTCATGACGTGTAACTGCCAAATATTTATGTTATGTTTAAATTGTTGTTTTTTTGTATGCACGTGTTTCTGTGACAAATAAACCTATTTATCTTTCTTTCTTTTCTTTCTTTGGTACAGACCATCGAATTGAACAACACACCTTTCTGTTACACGCTGTGTATATTTGTGAAAGCCATTATTGTAGGAACAACCACCAATTGGAATTGAGTTAGTTCCGTAGTGCAGAAATTCAGTCAGACGTTTCCAATTGAACGGTCGAATAGGTAATTTCATTTTGGTTTATTCAAGAGCCCGTCTATTTTATAATTATGATTCATTTCAGTACCTGTACCCTAATTACGTAATACACGATGAATCGGAATTTTAATCGTTTTGAATCCATTGCTTCATAAGTTCGAAAAAAAAATCTGATCGACAACATAAATAACGCAATGAATGTTGTTGAACTGTCAAAATGAAACAAATTCGTCGAGATCGTGTACGAAAATGTGGTGCGTAATTAGATAGCTGGTATCGACCCCGACTTACGAGTTGTTGGTCGTGATGTCATCACCAGTGGTCTCAAAACGGTGAAGGAAAACATCGTGTGGAAGCCAGCATGTCATAGAATAAAAAAAAAGAAAAACATGTGACACCTACCGACGCACACTGCACCCGCTTGGTGGATTATGGCCCACTCCCTCACACAGATAGGAGGCCTGTGTTCCAGTGTAGTGGAAACATTATAGGCTGATTATCATCCAGTGCCTTTTTCACGTCAATGTTAATAGTAACAATGCGTAAGGTTCGCTCTGCGGTCCGCCAATAGACGTCTACTGCTGGACATAGGTCTCCCGCAAGCACCGCCACTTCGACCGATTGTGTGCCTCCCGCATCCAGCGGACTCCTGCGGTCTTTACAAGGGTCTGCGGTCTTTTGTGGCTTAATAAAAATGTAATAGTCGTATCCTTCTTAAAGGTTTTGAACCTGCAACATAATCCTTATCTTTAAACTTTCAAGCTCCTTCAAGGCAACAATATCTGACTTAATTAAAACTTGGTTGGAACATTTCATGGATAACTATCTTAACATTAACCATCCCTATTGTTTTCACAAAGCAATATCGTAGTATTTCTAAGAATTGAGGGTATATTGTGCTGCGACTGGCATGAAAAGAGCTCGATTACATGAGAAGCTATTTCGACTGGCTTTTTTCCGTGACTTCGGTTCATGTAGGTCTGATATTATCTCACGAGAACGTACTACCAGGACCAAAAGTTGTCTCCTGTATGTCCCATGTCATGGTCTACCTGTGTGCCAAATTTCATCGAAATCCGTTCAGCATGAAAACGTAACAGATAGAAAGACAGATTTGCTTTTGCAATATTAGTATGGATTTGGAAATATAGTTACAATTTTTCTATTCAGTGGTTATTGGTGTCACTCTCTCAACGAAATAATCAGGGTAGTCCCCAAAATTCAGCTTTTGTTGCGTTTGTTTTAAATTATTACCCTATAAAATGACTATTTCATGAAATTATGACGTTTGAGGCCAATTCTAATTTAAGGACTTATAAATTGCTGATTCTAATGATTATAATTCTGTAAAGCCATATTTGTGAGGCCTCTGCCTCGAATTTTGCGGGCAACGGGGTGGCGGCGGCGGCGGCGCGGTCGGTCACCGCTTGACTGGAGTGCACCGCTCGTTGCCCGCCCCCGCGCCGCTGTTTTCGAGAACCGGTCCATTTGATTTTACGCATAAGATCTTGCCGCTCCCGCGCCGCCGCCGCCGCCGCACCGCTGCCCGCAAAATTCGAGGCAGAGGCCTTACGGTCGCGAATCATATTTTCATCAACATATAACTTGACACTATAAGAAAATTTCAATTTCACGGGCTACCTTACCGCATCTCCCTTAAGCTTAACTGGCGAATTCTGAGTGTGCAATAGGTACACCTCTGCCTAACTCATTGAGAAATACAGGCGTGATGTTATGTGTAAACGGAGCTTTGGAGAAAGGCCTTGACGGAGTCGATCGATCCAACTGTGATGTTAAGGTGCATTTTCCGCGGTAAATACGTTCATACATTTGTCAGTCATCGATTTCAGCCTCGTGTGTTCTGGCTGGGTATGAGAGCTGGTGAAATTGCTGGCATTACAGATAAAAAATTCAATGCTGTCTCAAAGGTTAGCTTCGTATTGGCAAATACTGGGGAGTGTATTGCCTATGGGCTAAAGTAAAAAAAAATCTAAAAAAAATAGAATAAAAAAATATAATAGAAAAATAGTAAAAAAAATATTGTATGGAAAATTCTTCGACCCAGCTGATGAATAGTGAACACTATTCATCAGCTGGGTCGAAGAATTTTCCATACAAAAATGGACAAAGGAGATTATGTTACACCAGCTTCTTCTACGACCTCTTCTGCGTGAAATTTCTTCTTCCCCCGACTCACCTCGTCGCATCGCCAGCCCGCACAATGACATCGATTTCGCTTAGCGTTCTTTTTGCCTTTTATTTCTTGCTGATCGGCTCCCTGAACCCTTAGTTCTAGCGTAATGTTAAATAGCTCATAGGTTTCCTCAAGAATCAGACTTTCAAATGTAAAAATGATGTTTCGAAATAAATCCGACGGGTAGTTCCAGAGATTAGCGCGTTCAAACAAGCAAAAAAAAATAACAACCCCTCCAGTTTTATTATTAGTATAAAAGAGGTTAAAGACCTCAACGCTATAAAATATGACGACAGCCCAAAATAATACAATTAAAATGATCTAGAGCGTAAAATGGACTAATAAAAACCGCTGATCCGAACCAAAACAGGGCCGAATACTAGTCAATAAAGGCAGATAGTAAAAAAATAATATGACTTCGAATTACTTTCATTTATACAGTTCCGAACTTCCGTAGTTCCGTTCTGCCGGAACCAACGATTCGAAACGAAGTGATTGAATAATTTGCCTTTGAATTTTCAGCTCAATTCTTTGTTTTCAATATAAATTATTATTGTTTTAGGAGTTGTTTGTTTTATCGAAATTAGAACCTACCTAATACTCCATTTGAAATAGGATTAGACATTATTTTTACATTCCATTCAACCGATTATGCGAACCGAATTTTAGTTGCTGTAAATAGTTAGTATTGTAACCACTTTTATGCTTTTAATGCCATGCGTAGGGTATAGAAGTCAGAATCATTTGAACGGACTTTAAAAAAGATTTGTTTAAATGTCTAATCTTATTTCAAATGGAGTATACCAGTGTCCTCTTCCTAAGCTGGGTTGCCATGTTGCAGTGGTCCGATTTTTCAAAATTTTGTTTCTGAATGGCCTTGCTCTTGACCTCGATCTCGCCAGATGGAAATTGACGGATAATGTCTATGATGAATGAGCGTGCCCAGAAGAAGCTATTTAAGTCTGTTGCCATTGAGAATTTTTACAGAAAGTAGTTCGATAATTATACAGAAAAATGACATGGTAAATCTCTCAATATTCTACGTACGAACTTACAATGCAGTTGGAATGTATGGGAGAACACGTTTTTCAACTACAATGTTAAGTTTGTTCTTGAGATAAATTCATTCCAACTTCGGAACGGACACGCCCTTGGCCGGTATTTTATGTTAAAATTGTATGAATTTGTTCAAATTGAAAACATACATAACACTACAAATATTGGTACTCATGTTGACTATTCGTTACAGTTATAGGAACCGCACGTTATGCGATTACTACACAAGTACATTACATCACAATGCAAACAAATAAAGGTACTTCACACTCAACCCTGCAAATTACTGTTCCCCGGGGTCTAATGTACCCTAAATAGGATGACCCTTATCTGCCACGTCACTCACAATAATGTATGAATAGTATTGTACGTGACACAGGCCAGTGAATTTCAATGTTCACTAAGTAATGTAATTTACAGGGGCCAGATACGGTTTCCTAGAAAAGCGATGGCAGCCACATAACGGCCGCAGTAACGGCCGTCATGAAAATGATGGCAGTGGTGATTGACTTGGCGGAACGCGTGAGGGAGAGGCAAATTTCGCGCTCTCACGCCCCTAGCCGTCGCAGGAGGAGACGCCCTGGGCGTCGGGAATCGCGGGCCGATTCCCGGCCACCGTAGGCGCGGGCTTGCGGACGGTAAGCAATGGGTAGCTCGCCGTCCAGTAAGGACCAGGCAGTCGACGGCGCTTTGTGTTCCACGCGCGCGGAGAGATGTCAGCGACTGAAGGGGTCCGATGGGACCGATGAATGATGATGATGGACCGACCGGGAAATTCCAAAAGGGACACCGTGGCCCCTGGCAAAGCACAGGCAACACGGGTGGGTTTTAGTCAGTAAGAGTCTGACACGCCCTCCCAGCTCCGCCCAGAGCGGGAGAAGTTATTTAAAGATATCCCAAAAAAAAAAAACGATATACGCGTGCCGTGCTTCACAAGTACGGTATTTTTTCGTGCTTGTCAAGTAATTTTGACCGTCTAGGGACGCCATTAAGATTGTCACTGTCTATGCCTAGACTTTCGTACGACAGCGATATCGCTTATTATATCTGAATGGGTCTTTATTCGGGGAAGACACTATTGATTCACGCCCGATAATGCAAAAAGTTACAGCCACAAACAAAAAAATTACCAATTTTATTCTTTGACGGGCAACACGACCTCCTTGTAACAAACTTAATTTCCGCCCTTAGAAGCCTTTCCATACAGATACATAATAAAACCATTCCTAATAGCCTTTCCCATAATTCTGGGTAAGTTAGGCCGAACTTTGGCCCAGTTGCCACCGGTAAAGCGAGTTGTACAACTTAGACGATCCATCTCGCGCTGCCACTGTGTGTAATTAGCCTTATGCAAACAGTGGGGTGTCGGTTTGAAAGTTATTGTGTTTAGTGTAAAGTTATATTGTTTCTGTTTTCCTGGTAGGTAAAAGCCATGTTCATGACAGTGTCCTGGACAGCCAGACCCACTAACATTTTTAACAGACTTAAAAAAGGATGAGGTTCTCAATTCGACAGTATGTATTTTTTTATTGTTTGTTTAACAGGGTCTGGCTGTCCAAGATGACCCGGAAAACAGAAACAGAATCGTTAAAATCAATTCATAATTGGTGGAGTAATTCTTCGCCAATTATGAATTCATTTTAATGATTCTTTTTTTGTTTGGTAAGTCATACTTTAGAAGTGGACCCATATAAATTTTATTAACTTTGCTCGGGTACTTTTTGAGTCAGCTTCAATAATACCTACGTTATCTTTTTAAAGTTTTTTGTTATAACATTACTTCACGCCTGTATTCACCGCGGGGCTAGATAGAGGTGTACCTGTAGTACACCCACATTTCGCCAGTTATATTTTAGTGCCATCTAATAGGGTGCGAGCCTATTGCCATCAACCGGGCACAGTTCCTGACTCCGGGCTGCTAAAGAGAAATTCTCGATAGAAAAACGCAATAACACATTGGCCGATCTGGGAATAGAACCCAAGACCTCAGGTTCAGCAGTAGCGCTTGCGACCACTACACCAACGAGGCAGTCACCATTTTTTTATCTAGCTGCTATTTTTATAACGGCTATTCCATCACCGTTATAAAAATTGCAGCTAGACCTTTAAAAGCTGACTATTCTAGTTCCTGGCTCTTGTTTTATGTTTATAATTGTATAAGTATATCTATGTATATATATTATAAATATGAATAAGTTTATGCTTTATGTATATCTATGTATTTATTGTATATGTAGATGGTACACCGCTGACTACCTGCAGTATTGTCTCTCCTGTTACCTTTAACCTATCCAAAGGTTGTCTGTAAAAGATCGCTTCAAGCGATAAGACGGCCCATTGTATCACCCTATGTAAAATTTCTAAATTGATGTCTGTAATTTTTATGGTGTACAATAAAGAGTATTATAACTATCTATTTAAAATTATAAGCATCCTTTCGGGGCCTGTAAGTCAATGGCTCATGAATTAAAATCACTTTTACGGGACTTTTATGGGAGAACTATGGAAAACGAATACCGTATCATAAAAATAAAAAAAACAAAGAAGAACTTTATGTATTTATTTAAGTATTTATGTTATTTTTTTGCGTTATACGCGTAGGTTTATTTAATATTTTGGTATAAGAATTCGCTTATTCATATCCTTCTCTTCTTGTTCTCACATTTCACACTATTCTCTACATTTCTTTTTCATTTCTCCTTTCGCAGGTCTAATGGAAGTTTTTTTTAAAGAAATAAGCATACTGCTTATTTTCGTCGGTGTCGCTGCGATATGACGCTGCAACACGTCGCCTGCCGTTGCCGCCTGCGGTCTGGTCCGGAATAGTACCTTAACAAAACTACTAAAACTAAGCTTCCGTATCAAAACTAAACTCAATTACGCTACAAAAACAGTTAATAACTGTATCAACCGCGTAGTCGACGCCATATTGCCTTCAATAAAGATAATAAGCGTGGCTGTTATCGTGAAAATTTCATAGAATGTTGCCTTTGGGAACGGGAGAAATGTTAAGGTGGGAGTTTAGAATACATGAACAAGAATTTAGATGGTTTTATAGCGAGCTACAGGGTGAGTTTTTATGGGAACATGTGTGCGGCATGTATATCGCCACACGCGTGATTAGCATATTTACAACGTCCCGATAACAATCACCGGGCAGTTGCCCAACAGGCACGACACCCGTGTGGTCGGAGGATCCTCCCTTTTCTATAGAGGATTAGTGTTTTTTGATTACTTTACACCCTGTTTCTCATGCCTCTATACTGGTGACCCCGAACATAGTCATTGGCGCACCCATCGAGCAATTAGTTCATCATCACTTCCTCAAGCTTTCGAGCGGCGAGTCACACAGCCAGCCAGCACCCACATCTTCAACGGGTATCCTGACCACCAGCATGCAGCGGACGTTAAAAATATCTATACAGGGTGTTTGGCGCATGGACCGACACAATTTTTTCAGGGATTTGGGAGGTCATTAGCTAGGTTCTACCCATACACCCTTTGTCCCAAATGTCACGGTTGGTTACATATGTTTTTTTTTTTTAAATGAAATAAATTCCCAAAATGTGTCCTTTAATTTGAAATAACTTTTTTGTTTGTGGGTGTAGTGGCACAAAACAAATTTTGTTGCATTCTCCAAAGTCCTTTAAATCTAAAAACATCTTTGTTTTATACAACTGGTTTCAAGAAAATTCCTTACAAGCTTCCAAAGTTAATTTTTGTATTTAATGAATGAAATTTTACAACTTCTAAATTAATTATAAAAAAAACTAAAAGCTATTTTGAACTTAGCTAGAACCTAGCTAATGACCTCCCAAATCCCTGAAAAAATTGTGTCGGTCCATGCGCCAAACACCCTGTATATAGTATCTTTATTAGCATTAGTACCTGGTCAACCGAGCTCTGCTGGGGTGAAAATAGATAATGCTCATTTAATAGTAGGATAGTTCATACTAATTCCATGCTGCCATGGTAGTAGGTACTTACTAATTCCATGCTGCCATCTCATTATTCTAAGGTAGCCATCTTGTTCTAAGCTTTAAGCGACCGAGCTCTGCTCGGGTGAAAATACGGAGAAAACTAATTTTCCCGGATATGAAATCTTTAGACCCGTTTCCGATAAAGTGATTACAAAATATATAATATATATTTATATAAAAATATTGATCGTTTAATAGTATACCTACAGAGTACCGGGGCAAACCGAGCTCTGTTCTGGTGAAAATAGAGAATGCTCATTTAATGGTAAAGGATAGTTCATACTAATTCCTTGCTGCCACGATAGTAGGTACTTACTAATTTGATGCTGCCATTTCATATTATTCTTAGGTAGCCATCTTGTTCTGAACTTTGAACGACCGAGCTCTGCTCGGGTAAAAAAATGGAGAAAACGAATTTTCCTAGATATGAGAACTAGCTAGATCGATTTTTCACCCCTGTAAACCCTTATATTGCAACTTTCATTGAAATCGTTAGAGCCGTTTTCGAGAACGTGATTACAAATATATATGTATATAAATATTTCTCGTATCGTATCGTATAGGATAAAGTGTACATCTCAGAAATTCAAAATTCAATAGCACTATCCTAAACTAACATAACAAACTTAACATTTTAATGAATTATGATTGAATTTCTACCACTGGGCGACCACGAGTAGGTATACACAGATCATCGAAGAACGAACCTATTAATCTTTCACAAGCAATATACAAAATTTTAAAAGCTTAGTGTAGAAAATACTGTTTACTATTTCGAAATACATCAGATAGCCAACGTAATGTATGGAGTGTAGAATAAACTGTGGTTACTATTTGAGGTCTAATAATAATAGTGTGAAATATTTTATGGACTAATAGTCATGTTTATTTTTTATTGGCATTTGCAGGTCAGCCTGCACGGTAAATAAGGCCACCTCCTGTGGGGTACGGACATCGGCTTAGGGCGTCGCTGGGGGAAGATAGCAAGAGACAGGCTGGATCGGATTAAGGTACTCATGAATATGAACTTACCTACTTAAGTAAAGTAGGCCATTTTAATAGGTAACATTTGACGTCTGTCAGTTTAGTGCAAGCAAATCGTAAAATTACTCGTATCGGTCATTATTACAATAAATATGTAATCGTAATTGAAAAAAGTTAAGCAATTGTGCAGTTCTAACAAAACGAAAAAATATATTAAATTATGCCCGGCGTTACAAGGTTACGTTGTTGAATTTTGATATATTGTCAAATGTTACCTATTAAAATGTCAACAGCTAAAGCGCGGTCACTGTCGAACTGCATAGAAAAGAAAGAGAAGTGCGATGACACAACGATGGTAATTTATTGCATATGAAGCAATTATTTATTTACGAAAAATCTATTATTGTGACTAAAAATAATAAACACAATTACGGTAATATGTTACTTGTAGAATAATCTGACAAACATTCAGAATTATTGCATGTATATTAAATGGTTTTTAATCGTTAAAATAAATTTTTAAAGGTATTTTCGTGTTTTTTTTCTATCGTATCAAAATTGGATCCAAAACTTTTAGCCAAAAAAAAACTTACGTTTAGCTCTCGTTATTCCTTTTGGTTTTTAAATCAATTTTGCATTAAGTACGCTATAATATTGTACACCAAGTAGATAATTACGTTACAGCGATCCTATAAGTAATAATTGGACTGACTTTCCACTTGTGTCAGACAGTTGAATGAATTTGATATTTTATGTCTACATTGGTAATCTGTAATTTCAGACCTATAAACGCGTAGTTTGTGGTTGGCAGAGGAAATATTAATTATATGTCTTAGTGATTATTTGGCTATAATTGTAATGATGGATAGTTAATTGCAGTGCCATTATTAATACCTTGTTCAATAGGATAATTATTAGTGATGATAATTAGTAAGCTAATACTTAGTCTGATTCAGGAGTGAATTATGAGATTGTGTGAATCAAGATGTAATTTAATTGGTATTAATATAATATAACATAATATTTGTATTCCTCAAAAGAGTAGGCTCTATTATAACTATATATATGTCGTCGCAAGCGATTTCAAGACGACAACTTTACCAAAATTACTACCCGTTGTTTTCATAATATTGGTCAAACTGTAACTTATTCTTATTGGTTGATCGGTTAGTACAGTGAACGCCGTCAGGTGGCGCTTTAATTTTCCCGCCACAAAAACGTGGACAGAGTCGATCGAGAATACGAGATTCAAATTTGCTGTAGCTGACGCCTCATAGTGCAGATCATACGATCGAAACTGTCACGTTCACCGTACAAGCCTTTGTTCCTTGCTAATAACGAAAACTATCGTAAATTGCCGAATAAACGTGACTGATTGAATTTCTACCTACGTTTTGCTGGTTTGCCCGAGTACCCACCTACCTCATTATGGAACCCGTACCAAGAAACGAAGACGATGACCCCGTTATCGCTACGCCCACGTTCCCGCCGTCATATATATTACTGTGGAGGCTTTGTTTTATTGATGGCATAAAATTATGAAATAAACACTATTTTCATATTTAGAACATTTGAAGCATTGAGGTTCAATGTAAACTACAGACCGTTCACTATAACTTTTCCCTTACACCATTGCTTGTCAAGCTCAGTTTCAATAGTTGAGCTCTTTTTAAGTTCTGAGTTGAGCTACACGATTGCTGACAAATGCGTGCACTGACTGGCCAGGTCCACTCAAATCTGTATGGTTCTTTCCTCAAAAGACCATTTCAGACACAAATCTACATGGTCCTCAAATTGAAATGCTCTGACCAAGATTATTTCCGGGTTATTATATACACATTGACATTAATGAATGTTATATATTCATTGACATGAATATTTACTTTAAAGTATTATATTATTTTAATTATTGTGAATGTGAAGACTATGCAGATATTCCCTTTTGTTTTGTTTTAATTTTTTTTTTTTTTTGTTGTCAATTAGTTTTTATCATGGTCTGGCAGTTTGAGTAATTTATGTGGCCTACCCAAACGTCCTTTCTTTGGTATTGTTCGTCGAATCGTTGAGCTCCTTAAATTCTGAGTTGAGCTGCACGATAACTGACAAATGCGTGCACTAACTGGACAGGTCTTCTCAATCTGAATGGTTATTTCCTCAAAAGACCATTTCAGACATCAATCTACATCGTCTTCACATGATCTGACCAAGATTATGTCTGGACTTTAAAAGAGACTGTGACCTCTGAGTTTGTTTCGGCCTTTCTTCTCAGAGTAGTCAGATAGGAAACGCCGACCTCATCTAGTTTTTAAAATATGATTGACGTGTAAAAGTGTTTGTACAAACCTACTTGCAGAAATAAATCATTTATCATTTATCATTTAATATGTTAACTCAAATAGTTTAAACTAGTTTGTAAGACAACAGAAAGTACCACTAACAGTATAGTTACACATAATAACAAAAAGGTATTTTCACCTCAGCACCTCAAACAAGCAGGTTTTGCTGTCAAAAAACAGTGTGCAAAATTCAATTTTGCTGCGAGCGTGAGACAATAGTTATTTGTTATACAAGAGTGCAAAGTTGCTTTTTAACCGCGTGTTCAATTTTGATGACCGAGCAAGCGAAGGATTCTAAAATTGAATCACGAGCGCAGCGAGTGATTCAAAATTAGAATCCTGAGCGTTAGCGAGGGAATCAAAAGAGCACGAGGTGAAAAATCTTTGCACTCGAGTGCAACACGTAACTTTTCATTCCACCTCAGCGAGGAAATGACTAAATGCAAAAAAAAAAACGTTTACAATCACAAGATAGGTACACTTTTATTTCAGTTTAGGTATTAATTACTACATTATGACAGGTAAGTATTACAGAATAATCTTTAAATTATAACAAAATAATACTAAGGTATAATTAAGAAAATTTTAAAGTAACGTTGCTACAGTTATTTAAATTGAGTGTAATATTTTTGTTTGGTACTGTAATATTGGTGTTAGTCACTTGTGTACTGTTTTTCGGTAAACTATCTGTCATACTTAATAGTTGTACCGATTCATCGGATTCCCTTGGCGTGAATGTTGGAGAGAGAGGGAGATGGTTAGGTGTTTCATAACGGCTTATTTTTGATGTAGAAGGGCCAGTACAAGGATCCGATTGAGGCTCTTTCAGTGTAATGGCTCCTACGATGCCTTCACATATTTTAGACTTATTTTGGATGGAATCCTCTATGTATCCCTCTACAACTGCATTGGACTTCCAGCCTCCGTGGCGCTTAAGGGACAGCAGATCAGCTCCGGAATCAGCCAAAAGTGTGGCTGAAGTTCGTCGGAAACAATGACCCGTGTACAACAGGGGTTCTGGAAGTTCAAGAAATGTTGCTATTTCTCGTGGGATACTGCCAATTTTATTAGTACCCATAGGCTGTCTAACACACTTTCCATTGCGATACTGTAGAAAAAATCGATTGATTGGAGTGTTAGGCGGGCGTAAGGCTTGATATTTCTCAACAATCGTTACGTATTCCTTGCGAATGACGAAGTTGCGGTCTCTTTTTGTCTTTGTATTAGGTAAATTAATTAATAGTAAGTCATCTGAATGTTTCTCAATGTTTTTGACATTAAGTTGTGTTAGTTCATTAGTTCGACATGCTCCGTTTATTCCAATAATAAGAACAACCTGTAACGTAAAGAGTATTGTAGTAGATAAATGAATAAAATTGATATGAACGCATAATTATGCCTATCAACATCTACTAAGTATACTATTTAATTGAGATTAATATACTTAAGTAGATACTGAATGTGCAACTGACTTACTTTTGCCGCCAAATATACGGAATCGGGTGCTTCGTTAAGAAACTTTTCAATATCAGATACTGTGAAAACCTTCGATTTTTTTGGTTGATGACCAGATGAGGCTCTTTTTAAAAATGCCACTAATTTAGGATAGGTATCGATATGTTTGTCTTTTTTCATCTTTATTGTTGCTTTTAGCATCGAATACGTACTCCATAGAGTGCTTGCTTTCTTGTTCTCGGATAATTCTATAAAATATGCCAGCAAAACGTTTTCTGAGAAAGTTTTGGCTCCTTTTGCTAGTCGCCACGTGTTGAACATATCGTACTGTTTTAAATACTTCTCGCGTGATTGTTGAGGGAGAAAGCTCATTTGCGCATTATTAACAGTTTCAGTCAATTCTGTTGGCGTCAAGCAAACTTCCTCGTCGCTAGAATCACTCATTTTAGTTTTTTCACTTGTTTTCAAGTTTCTTGTTTTTAATATACCTAAGGTTTAACAATGACGTGAAAAAATGCCGCGTAAAGAACCGCGTACAAAGCAAATTGAAAAAAGAACACCAAGAAGGTTCCGAGTCTGAGTTTTTAACAAATTAAAAAAAAGTTGTATGATATATTCGGCACCATAGAGGTTGCAGTAAATAGGTTTAATGTTTTTTTTAATTCACAAACTTAGTGCACACGATGTTCTAAATTCAATTTACTTTATCCTCTAGAGAATAAAAACGGCTTTTCCACTCAGATACTGAAGATTAAAAATACTCTTTCCGAGATGGTGGGATGAAAAGTATTTTTTTTTTAAATGCCTAGGACAGTGTTGGGTCTACTCACAAATTCTAAAGATTTGAACTTCAATTAGTTTTGTCACTTTCACTTCGATACGAAAAAAGCGAGATATAGAAACAAGTCGATTCGAAGTTCGATTTCAAAATTCCATAACTAGTAGGCCCAAAAAAGAAACAAACAATAAAACGTTCGGATACATATAAAACCTTTAAATTGCAAATCATCTGTTAAGGTTTTATTTTTAATCAGATCTGTTTTTTTTAGAACGAAGTTCTTAAAGCGGCTTGCGGTAAGAGTGCATTGGCAGAGATCGTCACGCGAAAAGGTGCTGCGACTGTCTTCTTCTAATTCAAAGAGAAAGATAGAAAGTGTGAATTTGGTCAAAATGAAAATCCAAGATGGCGGTTGCGAAAATTTTCACATTTTTCGTCATGGGTATCGTTTCTATGGTTTTCAAGGTTGCTAAAGCCGATGGTGAAGTCAAAATAATAATCCAAGATGGCGGATGCGAAAATTTAAAAAAAATTCTTCATGTGTGTCGTTTCTATGGTTTTCAAAGTTGCTAAAGCCGATAGTGAAGTCCAATTAAAAATCCAAGATGGCGGCTGCGATTTTTTTTTCATTTTTCGTCATGGGTGTCGTTTTCATAGTTTTCGAGGGAGCTAAAGTCGATAGTCAGATCAAAATATAAATTCAAGATGGTGGCTGCGAAAATATTCAAACTTTTCATCATGGGTATCGTTTTCATAGTTTTTGAGGGTGCTTAAGTCGATAGTGAGGTCAAAATTTAAATCCAAGATGGTGGCTGTAACAATTTTGAACTTCGTGCCTGACAGGGGTCCCCCGACCACACTTTTTTTTTTCTAATAAAAAAATGGTATTTGCCATTGAAAAAAAACTGGGGATTCGGATTTCTTTTTTCCTGAAAATTTCCACATAAATATGCTCACAGTACGATACCTAACAACACCCTCACGGATCGGACAGGTTTTTATTTACATGTTGTATGTTCTCGCTGCTGAGGTGAAAAGTTGTATGTGTTACACGAGAGCAAAGTTATTTGCATATCGTGTCTTTGAATCCCTCGCAGCGCTCAGGATTCTAACCTAGAATCACTCGCTACGCTCGTGATTCAATTATAGAATCCTTCGCTTACTCGGGATTCAAAATCAACACTCGCAGCAAAAAACAACTTTGCTCTCTTGTTGCACAAATAACTATTTCTAGCACTGTAGTTAACTGTACAAAAGGGATTAAGCAGAAATCCTTGAAATTATTTCATCAAAATATTCAAGGTTTTTCTTCCAAACAATTGGAAATTGAATTGTTTTTAGAAAAAACAATGTTTGACATTATTTGCTTAACTGAGCATTGGTTAAAAGATTATCAAATGTTAATTAACTATGATAATTATAGTGTGGCCAGTTGCTTTAACCGAAAATCAATGCGGCATGGTGGTTCACTAATCTTAATTAAAAGTTGTATTAAATCAAAAACCCGTAATGACATAGTTGAACTATCGGTTGAACATAGCATTGAACTGGCTTGTGTTGAGCTAGATAAGCATGTCATAGTGTGCGTTTACAGAGCCCCTAATTATCAAAACTACTCTATATTTGAGTCAGTAATGGAAGATGTTTTGGCCAAACTTGCAACTGGTAATAAATCAGTAATTATCTGTGGTGACTTTAACATTAATATTTTAGAAAATAATTCAAATACCACTAGATTTCTAAATTTGTTCAAATCATTCAATTTGTCAAATGTGTTTGTAGAACCAACCCGAATAACTACGACTTCTGCTACATGTATTGATAATGTGTTTTGTTGCTGCGAATATTTAGATAAAGCTATAGTTAATTATCTACCTTCTGATCATAGTGGTCAAACCATAACTTTTGAGTCCAACATTCCAATTCAAAAAGTGCAGATACAATACAGACCTATAACATCTGTTAAATTAAATAAATTTAATAGCACTTTAGTTTGTAAGTTAAGTAATCAGGACCTTACAATGAACAATGTTAATATTTTGTATAAAGAATTCTTTTCGGTAGTCCAAACCGAGTTCGATAATTCTTTTAAGAAGAACACTAAGATTATCAGCCCTAAGTTTTTATTTGGTGACTGGGCAACTAAAGGACTCAGGAAAAGTAGGGATAGACTTTTCGAGCTGTATGGCCTTAAGCCTTATAATAACACAGAAACTTATAGATATGTTACTACTTATTCTAGAACTTTTAAGAACACTTGTAAGGCAGCTAAAGCCTTATACATTAGCAACAAGGTTAAATCAGCAGACAATAAAATACAGACGGTTTGGAAAATTATCAATAATGAAACAAACAGGAACAAAAAGCATAATTCGGAGTACATCCTGAAGACGTCATGTGGTGGTCTCATTTGCGATAACAAAGAAGTTGCTCAAGAATTTGTAAGTTTCTTTACCAGTATCCCACTTAAAACTACTGAAACCTTAAATTCCTCGCCCTCGCTCTCTTTTGATTTATTAAGGGCGAACGTTTCAACATGCCCGATTGAATTTAACTTTAATCATATTAACCCCATAACAGTAATAAAAGATTTTAAACAAATCAAGATCAAATTGACTGAAGATCTTTGGGGAATGTCCATTAAAATATGTACCTCCATAATTGAGACCATAGCGCCTTACCTAGCCTTAATATTTAATTTGTGTGTGGATCAAGGAGTCTTCCCGGATTTAATGAAATACAGCAAGGTAATACCTCTTTTCAAATCCGGGGACAGTAAAGACACCAATAATTATAGACCCGTATCCGTGTTGCCGGTTTTTAGCAAAGTGTTTGAAAAGGTAATGCTTAATCAAATGCTCAATCATTTAAAAAAAAATGAAATCCTCCACGATCAACAGTATGGTTTCACCAGAGGACGTTGTACCACTGACGCTGGTGTTACCTTATTAAGACACATTTTTAACACGTGGGAAGAGGCCCAAGACGCAATAGGAATTTTTTGTGACCTCTCTAAGGCATTTGATTGCGTCGATCACGAAACCTTACTTTTGAAACTTGAGCATTACGGACTTGGAAAACTTGCACTCAATTTAGTAAAATCTTATTTAAATGATAGACAACAGCAAGTTCAAATAAACGGTATCAATTCACTAGGTTTAAAAGTAAAAATGGGTGTGCCACAAGGCTCGATATTAGGTCCATTCCTCTTTTTAGTGTATATCAATGATCTACTCCATTTATTTAAAAATCAACCACAAATGGTGTTATTTGCTGACGATACTTCCTTAATTTTTAAGGTAGATAGACGTGCTACAAATTTTGACGACGTAAATAACGCCCTACTGCAGGTCCAAAATTAGTTCACTGCTAATAATTTAGTATTAAATGGAAAAAAAACTAAGTGCATAAAATTTTCTTTACCAAATGTCAAAAGTAGTAATTGTGAGATAGTATTGAATCAAGAGAATCTAGAATTTGTCGATAAAACTGTTTTCCTGGGGATCACGCTCGACTCAAGGCTACAATGGGGTCCTCATTTAACATCTCTTGCAGGACGGCTAAGTTCAGCAGCATATGCTGTCAGAAAAATCCGTCAATTTACTGATGTAGATACCGCGAGGCTAGTCTATTTCAGTTATTTTCATAGTATCATGTCTTACGGTATTTTACTTTGGGGACGGGCTGCAGACATCGAGTCTATTTTTATTCTGCAGAAAAGAGCGATCAGAGCCATTTATTATCTCCGCAGGCGCGACTCTCTTACTTCAACTTAATGAGACGAAATTCAAATCTTGTCTATAACGCACACTATGTAGGCAGGCATATTATAAGTTGGGGGATTACATCACTGATAAAAATGCTTGGCTCAGTGCTGGTCCTGCTCCACAACTAATTGACATACACACTGATTAACATTTTGAAAATACTGATGGAGCTGCTGAAGATTGTAAGACCATTTTTGTATTGTATAAACTCAATTTCCTTTGTATTATATAATTGCACAGCACAGGTGTGAGTACAATGTACTAAAGAGCTACCATTTACCGGGTAATATGTAGTATTTCATTGACTTGAATGTGCCCTGGCGGCTGCGAGTATGTCATGCTCACTCAAATGTCTCGCTGATGGTGGCGTGTGTGTTGGATCATTTAGCTCCCTTCAAAATGGTTGAGCTGAATGGTGCTAATCCATGCGTCATGTTCGTGAACGGGCGCCGTCAGTTGGGACTGGTCATCTCTTAGCTGCCATGGCTTATTTTAATTTATTTTAAGTTTTTGAATGATTCTTTTTTTTCTTTTGATTACGGACGTTTTTACGAACGTGCACGTCTTATTACATTGTTCTCACATGCATAATTTCAAAATGAATGATGTAACCAATATTTTGTATCAAATTTATATTTTATTTAAAAGAATGTCCGTGGAGTTTCTTGCCCGTTCTTCTCCATAGGTACCTACTACGCTTTGGAATGGGCAACTAGCTTCATATTTTTGACTGACCGACCCCTTGACAATTCAAAAGTGCCTGTAAATGGTTTAATTGAAATAAATGCTTTGAGTTTGAGTTTGAGTTTGAATATTTATAGAGTTCAAAATGGCGACTGACAGATCAATGCTACCAATGGCGTTACGGGACAAGATATCCCAAGAATAGAGCAGCTATGTCAAACTAAAGATGTCCTGCGCATGTCAAATATGACAACCACGATGTATGTATTCAGGTAGAATGAAATGTTTGTTATCCCGGACAACAGCAAATTGTTGCGCACACAATATTTTTTTCTTGGTTTCTGTTCTAGTTAACATTGAACCTCAATTCTATTACAAAAAGAAATAGTTTGGAGCGCTGACAAAGCGCATCATCGTGTAAAATATGAGCAGATTGATTTGATTGTAATACTTTCGAGATGAATACTAAATAAGCTAAGCCTTTCAGTGAATATGGTCATGCAAAGGCTTACCCGACCCTTATATCACTTTTCATGTTGTAATGAATGAATAAAGGGCGAGGGTCCTTTAGCCAAACATCGACAAATTCCTGATAGATTAATCCAATAGCACTTTGCACAACCTGGGTATCAATCTGAGGACCCCAAGCTCAACAATCGCCCTTGGTATCAATAGTCTGGACCAACGAAATAAATAATTATTAAATTATGGAGAATCAAAAAAAATTATGACGAAGCTTCACAGACGGGATCAAAATCAAAAAGTCATTTATGCAATCTAGTCTGAGAATCAACACTTTTTGAACGTCAAAATTACATAAGATACAAAATTACAGTCCCCCAAAACGCTCGCCCTTCATCACTTCCTAGTGCTTTAGCTGGGAAGAGGAAGCGGTGCAACAAACTGCTCAGTAGCACAGCTGTCTGTTCAGTTAGAGGAGAAAAGATTGAAACCTACCTTTACTTGTGGTAACCAAGAGTACAAACACTGTGAATGTGTGCGTGAAAGCGAGTAGCGTCAGCTCATAACACACGCACAAGTCGGAAGACTTTGCCATTGTCTCAGACGGTACCGAGAGCTCCTGCGCTTTGACACACATTCACAGCGGGTTTGTACACTTGGTAACGACAAGTATTGCGCGCGTCGCTTCGTGAGATAAAAATACTATATTGTTTTTGTATGCATCATGATATTGATTCCCATTACACAGTTTCTCTGATCCAAAATCATTATCTATTTACATTTCCCTCACCCTTTTTTTATGGGAAATTATCAAATAACTTCTCCCGCTCTGGGCGTGTCAGACTCTTGCTGACTAAAACCCAGTGTTCCTTCAGTTGCCCGTACGTTGCCAGGGGCCACGGTATCCCTTTCAGACTTTCCCGCAACCCCGGCAGGCATCGGCCCCATCGGACTCCTTCAGTAGTTGCTGACATCTCTTTGGGGCGCGCGTGGAACACAACGCGTCGTCTACTCCCTTAGCAATATCCGTAGTTTCGTCCGAAGTTAAGGGATATCTGTTCTACGTCTCGGTTACGGACATACAGAGAGTGAGTCGGAGAAGCAAGCGTCCGTAACTTGAGCCGAAACTACGGATTTCACTTAGGGAGTAGACCCTCTGGCCCTTATCGGACGGCGAGCTACCCATTCCCTCACCCTCACGTCCTATTTTTTCACACTCCTATTCTTTTATTATTATTTATTTTTGTTTTTATCCTCACTGCAGGCCTTTTCAGTATCCGCCGCAGGAGGAGACGCCCTGGGCGTCGGGAATCATTCGCTGATTCCCGGCCACCGTAGGCGTGGGCTTGCGGACGGTGAGCAATGGGTAGCTCGCCGTCCGGTAAGGACCAGGCCCGTGTCGACGGCGCGTTGTGTTCCACGCGCCTCAAAGAGTGTCAGCGAGTGAAGGGTTCCGATAAGACCATTGCCTGCCGGGGTTGCGGGAAAGTCCGAAAGGGATACCGTGGCCCCCTGGCATTGCACAGGCAAGAGAAGGAACACGGGTGGGTTTTAGTCAGTAAGAGTCTGACACGCCCTCCCGCTCCACCCAGAGCGGGAGACGTCATTTGATGATTTCCCACCCAAAAAAAAAAAAAAAAAAAGGCCTTTTCAGAATACCAGCGCTGCGACATTTATTTTTAATGTCGCAGCATCGTGTTGAGATAGGAGCCTTTTGGCCTCGTACAGGAATTCTTGCTTTTATTTTAATTTTACTTTGTTTTTATTTATGTTTATGTGTTTTTAGTTTAATTTGTGATTTCCTGTGCGAGTATAAATAAATTATTTTTCTTTCTAAATCTTTTCTTCACTCTATGAATTAATGTTACCCTAGTATCCAAAACCCACCCTGTAGGTACAATATAACCCTTATTCCTGCTGTTAAACAGTCGATCGAGTCATGATTACTGTACACCACTGTTATCTTCGGTAAAGTAACTGGAGACAAAGAAAACACGGCAAATTGAAGACTAACATTTACTTTAGTAACTTAAAGAGACTGGGCCGTGATTTTGTATTGAAGTTATAAGCGGCAGCGGGCAGTTGATTTTAATCTGTCGTTTGAACGTAGATCAACGTTTCAAAATAAGTTTGGTACTAATATGTGTTTTTTTAATATAAAAAAAAATGTTTTTTTACATAATATATCTCTCCTTTCATTTTGTTTCAACCGAGTGCTAAAAAGTAAAGAAAAACATTTATAGAAAAACTGAAATAGCATTTAATTGATCAATATACCTACGATACCTAAACCCATTTCTGCCAAAAAATAAAATATTTACTAAGTAGGGATCAACGTAGTCAAATTAAATCTTTTATTTTAGTCTATGAAGATCGATTTTCAGCCCACTGTGCGTCGCCTCCCGCTACCGCCTGCGGTCGGCCAAGGAATGGTACCTTAACCGCCGGTGCTTACACCTTGCACCACAACAAAGGGTATGTTCGAGTACTAGCTAAGTACACCCAAGTCAAATGAAGAGTGCCAACAAATAATTATGTTCCGTCTCACTCTAACAGTTCACGTGGGAGTATGCTCTACTTTGTGTGTCAGACGTTACGGTAGTAAAGATTCTCACCTAAAATTTTCAGTTTTCTAAAGTAGATTATTTAGTTTAGACTATCTGGCTGGATTTATAATGGAGACAGTCTCGTTAGCATAACGTAACATGGAGCTCATGCCCGTATTCCCCGAAGAATTGGACAGAGATGCGCCTATAGTACACACATATTTCGACAGATATGTTTTAAAGTACCGACGGCAGAGGTCAACCTACCCGAAAATGTAAAATTATCCCAATCAACTTTGAACCTTATGCTTTAGCGATAAAGTTGAAAATCTATTAAATAAATGTTACAAATTGTAGTAGGTTGATGTGCTGGCGTCTGTACCATGTAATAGGGGCGAGCATATTGCTATCAAACGGGCACAAACGGGCAGTCTCATTAGTGTGTTGTTCGCTTTTATTAATAATTTATAACAGCATTTCTATGAATGAGGATACTACCCACTACTAAGCAGATTTGTAATCAGCAAGATATATATAAAATGAGGCTCATTAAAAAAGTGCGTTCTGCTTAAAAAAATGCTGACTGGATTATTTTAATAACAGCTTTTTTTCGAATCTCACACTGACACGAGAAAACCCGTAAAAAAATAACTATTGCCATTATTTACGTGGGTTATCTACTATTATTACGTCATAATATTTAGTAGAAAACAAATTCTGTATGAAACGTTTACCTCATGTCCCGATAGATGGCGTTGGTCGATTTAAATTTCTTGCTGGTTTCGTTAGGTCTTTGAGACCTCAAAAATATCAAATAAATGTCTCCGTTCTGAGTATGTGGTGTGGTTTTATAGCTATAAAATACTCCCGAGTCGTCGATAAAAAGGGTGAACAAGATCTTCGATGATCATCCTTATTACCTACTCGGAATAGGCATAATATTATAAGCCTTTTCTCTTAGTTGCACAGCAGTAGACAAGTCACGTCTAATTTAATTAATTTCTTATTTTAACATGTCGTCATTTCCAAAAGAAAATACGACAAACTTATTGTTTTGTTTCTCACAACAAAAATATTCACAAAACAGGAAATCTAAGGATTTATTGGTATTTGAGGCCAAATAACGATGTGAAAAAGGAAATACCTACCCTATTATTTTCAGAGATTTCATATCAAAGGCAAAAATAGAATTACGAATAATGCCTCGTTCAGACTAGCGCGACGCGACGGCGCGACGCGACTTCAACAATATGATTTCTAAGAAAACTTCACGGTATAACAATAACCGGTGTCGCGTCGCGCTAGTCTGCACGAAGCTTAAGATTTCATATTCAGATGACAACAAATAAATAACAATGTATAAGCAGACTTTTTTTTATAAATATCTAGGCAAACAAAAAAGACAGTCGAGTTGAATTAAAAATATTTTATGGTATCCGCGTTTTTATTGACTTCTTACGCTCTACGTGGGCCATCCAGGACAAACCACCTAAAGAAGGAAGCAAATAGTTGGAAGACAAATATTCACCACAGACTTCATGAAGCCCCAGGAATATCTCCCGGTCATGATCTGCAGTGATCATCTTGCTGGGCCAATTCAGTGAGTGTAACGTCAGAAGAAGAAAAGAAGAGTCACGCGATCGAAAGAGAGGCAACTTCTAGGTGAATATAACTGTAGGCTGTATTAGCGCTGTGCGACCTGAATTGCACTTTATTGTGTCGTTACAAGAGTTGCTTTTTATTTAAATGATTTTGCGGAGTGTCCCACCAGTAATAATGTGTGCGAGTGCGGTGCTTCTAATCAGACCATGTCCCACTTGTTGGAATGTCATTGATGCCGCAATCAACTTCGACATCTACTGGGCTCAAACAATATAGGATCAAAATAAATTAGCTAGTGAAACTCCGCAGGCTTGACATAACAAAATAAAAATATTAGATGGTTTTTTTAAGGTCAACGACCGCTCGTAGTTTTGTTAGTACCTACTTGAAGTATGAGTTGCGAAATCTGTTTTTTCAAAATTATTAAACCCACATTTTGCCAGTAATGTTTAAGTCCCATATTGTAGTTGGGGGCGAGCCTATAGCCAGTTGAGTTTGAGTTTGAATCCACTCGCACCCAGGACCTCATGTTCAGCAGTAGCGCTTGCGTTCACAAAACCAACCAGATAGTAAAATACCATGGTGTGAAAAAGGGACTTAATGGCCCCGACTTCAAAGTCATGGGCTCGAAACCAGACAGACGCTTTACTTTGTCTTTACTTCATCACCACTGCTCTCAAAACGGTGAAGGAAAACATCGTGAGGAAACCGACATGACCTAGAACCAAAAATTCGAAGACAGGTGACATCTACCAACCCGCGCTGGACCCTTGTGTTGGATAACGGCCCACTCCCTCTCACCGAGAAGAGGTATTTGACCCAGCAGTGGTAACATTTTAGGCCGATTAAGTATCTAAGCATAGATAGTGCAATCCACGACGACGCGCCCCACTCCGCTCCGCTCCGTACTAAAGTATAGCTTACAGTACAGAAATCGTGGAGTGGGGCGCGTCGTCGTGGATTGCACTATCTGTATGAAAAGGACACATTGGCAAGGCACGTCGGGTTTTGAGACTATAACTAGTAAAAAAAAGTACCTGTGTATAGTATCCGATAATCGTAGTAGTCGGGCATTTAAGGTAAAATATACAAAAAAGAAACAAAGGTTTTTGGCAATTTTTCTTAATTTTAAGTCCCCTTCAGGCGGGGCCAATTAATCTTTTTTGTTATTGTATAAAAAAACATTCTCCATCAACACTGTTGTTTTTTCACAGGAAAATAGCCTTAAGGTTCCTTAAGTCACTTTTGATGTTACTCTTCGCAGAAGGCTACAAGATTTCTACAGTTTCCTCGAAGGTATAATTTAAATATTTTTCAATATGACTTTGCTTTTTTCAAGTGTAGGTACACGAGATTTCTCTACTTTGACGAAAAAAACAGTACGAATACAGTACTCGTATAAGCTCGCCTCTTATAATAATTAGCCTATAATGTTCCACAGGCACACAGGCCTCCTCTCTGTGACAGGGGGGGGGGGGGGGGGGGAGCATTCTTATTTTCTTTTTTTATATCATTATTATATTTCATTGTATGCTGCACCGGTTCACGTCATCACGTCAACGCCGGCTGTCTCTGAAAACCAGCGCTGGGGCTCTGTCTCGCATAGGGTCGCAGCATTATGCTAATCCATGTTTATGTTTGTAGATATATACGTTTTTTTGCGTAATTTTTACCGCAAATCGAAAGTATTTTCTTTCTTAAATGTCTTAATTTTTTTGGTTTTTAGATATGCCTGTTTCCTCCCGATGTTTTCCTTCAACGTTTTGAGTTGCCTCTTATTCTTGTAACACCATGCTACGCAAGACCAGCTCAAGGTCAAAGTGTTACAACCGACGTGCCGCCAACAGTTCAATATTAAGGTGTAAAACAAAGTACAATTGTTTTACTATTATTATCTCTCATTCTGACTGTCATTTAAGACACGATTTGACTGTGCTGCTTAACAAATGTCAAAAACCTATCAAAGCTAATACCTACATTTCAAGTTGGTTCTATTTCGCCACGTTCATTTATGTAGATCCATGTCGGAGTAGTTCCGCAATCTGTATTGGCTCATGGGAAGAAACTTCGTGTAGACAACAAACTCATCTATAACTCGGTTCTTAAGCCAATATGGACCTACGGGACCCAATTGTGGGGCGTTGCCAGCAAAACCAACATACTCTGCCTGCAAAGAGTCCAAAATGGTATCCTAAGATCTGTAGCAAATGCACCTGGGCTCGCAAGGAACGACGAAATCCACAACTATCTACAAATGCCATCAGTAAACCCCGAAATCGTGCAATAAAAAAAAAACTACACAAGGCACGCCTAACCATGCATCCAAATGTACTAGTTATGGAACTGTTAAACCCGACAGAGGTGGTAAAAAGGCTGAAGAGGAACCCCCTTCTATAAGTGGGAGGCGCAGCGCTGGCTGCTCCAACACAACGCCATTGACATGGAACGAATTCGCTTATGGTCTGACGACCGATAAAACAAAGAGAAATAACAAAAAAAAAAGTCGGAGCATTATATTTATTGGCATTAGTGCCAATTCTATTAACCGCACACTGTCATGCAACTAAATATATTATTCATTGACTAAACCGCCGATATTAGTTATATTTAGTGTGAAGGCTAAATGCTAAAAGGCCTCGACTAGGGTGAATGCGCGGTGGTTAGGGCGGTAGCGGGCGCGATTAAGTGGTGGTTACAGTGCATCATGAGTTGTTGTAGCAGGGCCTAAAGTCTGCTATTACAATAGTGTCAGAATGGTCTATCATTGATTTCATAATTGTTGATTTTGACAAGTTTGGTAATCTACTAATATATTGGCGTCAATATGACTTTCCAATGGTCAGCCACTGACACTCCATTGAAAGAAATGGCATCTATTGGTAATCTCGTACATAATGAAAAATGAATGACTGACTTAGGCGGTAATCTGCAAAAATTTTGACAGTTCCTTTGATCAGTGACCTACCATGAGAACGTCATTGTGCAGTCATTTATTTTAATTCGTTACGAGTATCGTGTTTGTGGAATACAATGATCGACCAATGATCGACCATTATGAATTTAGCAGATTACGAACTTTTAGCAAAATGACAATGGGATCGTGTTGGAATAACGAATTTATAAAAATAGCAGACTTAGGCCCCAGGCAGTGAGGTGACTAGGGAGAAAGAAAGAAATAAAATATATTTATTTTTGACTCAGGTTAAAGCACACAATATTCACTCAAAAACAAAACAAAAAACAGAAAAAAAAAACTTAGAATAGTACTGTGTGCCTCACGGCTGTGCCAAATAGTTCAGATAGACGCCAGACAACTAGTGTCTGACGCTGGTTTTCAACTGGGCCTTATGTTACGAGGACGTCTTACGGATGTAAATCATTTTTATAGTATGTAAGTATTTTATATTTAAATGAAAATTGATATACATTTAAGTGTAGAAAATAATATTAAACTCGATTAGACATTAGTTTTAAAAACAATTATAAATAATTATTATATAGTGCTGTATAAGGAAATAAATTAAATAGTATGGTTGCACAAGAAACAATGGACGGTCGTCAATAAATAATAGATAACTAGACTTCATCATGGATTCATAGCAATGAATGAGACGCGGGAGACGACGTGTTTCTACAGAGTGAAACAATAAGACGATCGCGCAGTCCCAAAAAGCACGGGGACGCATCGGCGGCCACTGCTTGCAGCATTGTCAACACTTTCTATACAAACCAAGTGTGTCACCGACACTCGCACTACGTTATAAATGGCGAATATAAACTGATGGTTTTGAAGGTGGCTCGTGACAGAAGTTATGCACTCAAACCACTATCGACTAAAGTAAGGCCATTATAATAGGTAACATTTGACAATTCAACAAAATTCAACAACGTAACCTTGTAACGCCGGGCACAAAATAATATATTTTTTCGTTTTGTTAGAACTGCACAATCTCTTAACTTTTTTCAATTACGATTATATATTTATTGTAATAAAGACCGATAAGAGTAATTTTACGATTTGCTTTCACTAAACTGACAGACGTCAAATGTTACCTATTAAAATGGCCTTACTTTAGCTCTACGAATTTTATTAGTTTTTTTTTGTCTAGACGTTGTCAGCACGGCGATTCCGTGCTCTGTGTGCAGTCCCGTCGTGCCATTGTCACTTTATTAAGGACGAAAACGGCGGCTTCAATTGTTTGATACTTCGCGCCCGCCTCTGCTCCCGCGTGTTTTCCGCACACTGGCCGAAGCTTAGATTCTACAAAACCGATGAGAGTAACAAATCAATTGTTTCTCTTATTCTGGTTGGATGATGTAAATATGGTTCGTTGAACAATATTGATAGGTGTGCCAGAATAGATGTTACGTTGTGTGTTTACTTTGAGTCGTTATCTACTGTGTTATATTAGCTTTAGAATCTTTGTATTTTTAAAGAGAATTGTCGGTTCTTTATAGTAGCCTGGGACTGCCTCGCTAGTCTATTAATCGCAAGCGCTACTGCCCAAAATGAGTTCCTGGGTTCAATTCCCAGGTCAAGTAGTAGCAGCCCGGAGTCTGGGTTTGTGCCCGGTTGATGGCAATAGGGTCGCCACCTATTACATGGGACTTAAAAAACATAACTGGCGAAATGTGGGTGTACTAAATAGGTGCCTACACTTCTGCCCAACCCGTTGCTGTTGAGGCGTCTACGTCGCAACATATGAACTACGCATCACACTGACGTCACGTAAAATCCTGCATCGCGCAAGCAGGGTTTACCGCGCGTCCAGCCGTCGGGCAGTTGCCCACGAGACACAACACCCTGGTGGGTGAACTTTGGTGAACATTACACCCTGTTCCTCGTACCTCTATAATGTTGTGAATGCAGACAAAACCACGGGTACACCTAGTACCCAATAAGAGCGCAACATCGTAAAAATATGCAAGAGATACCCTTCTGCGCTGCTATAAAAGTTACTACGTCACTCTAAGGTAACAAGGATTTATGGCTGTGAAAGACTAGGTTGATGTCGGGGAAACCTATAGCACCAAAGGGACATCAGACAGTTATGGCTTTTTTGAAATATACTATAAGAGGGTGTGTTGATATAGTTTTATTGGGAGTTATTCATGGGGAACTATTGTAGATAGTGCGCTATGTAAAGAGGTTTGTAGCGGTTAGCACTGTTACTAACATTAAATACAGTTTTATTTAATAACTAATTGTAATAATAATTGTTGGGCCCTATCAGAATACCAGCGCGGTGGTATTTAATTATTATTTTTTAAATATCGCCGTATTATGCTGAGATAGGGGCCTTTTTGGTCTCGCACAGGTCTTTTTTATTTTATTTTTTTGTTGTTAGTTTTGCTCCTTTTTTAATTTATATAATTTTGTTCTTTTTTTTTAAATATTATTGTTTATATTTCCTGTGCGTGTCCCAAATAAAATATTTTTCTTTCTTTCTTTCTTTCTAAACACGCACATTTCATAACCTATTACATGATAATTCTCGTTTGACATTTCAATATGTCACATTCCGTTCCCCATAAACATCAAACGAAAAGAATATCATTATCTTGTTATTGCTTAACATGCCTAACACAATATATCTAAAACTATTACATATTTACAACACACCCAATATCTACAATCACATTTACACTCCACATCTATAAATGTACCTACATAATATGTGAGAGAAACGGATCGTGCGTTGGACCGTATAAAGAAACGCACATATTATTATGATCAGCAGAATATCATTCTCAGAGGCCATCGACCTCAGTGCACCATCTTGTCTGAAGACGAACGCACGCCTCATTCTGCTCCAAGATCTAGACTTCCTCAAAGCCCTTGATCTCTGTAAATTAGTTTCTATCATTCGTGAATATCTGTTCCGTTTGTATAACTTGTCTGTTCATTGTGTTGTACCTATATATAGGTACATTAAGGAATTGCCGTGGTGGGCAGAAATACAAGCAAGTTCAATTCCATAGCCATTCTATTGAATCTTCCCCGTAACACTTCAGGTTGGGTGGTAAATATTCAATCAAGACCGAAATTCCAAAAATGATTTATAAATAGAACATAAATCTCGGTTACAAACCTGACAGATTTCAAATCAAGAAATGGGCTTGAAACTATCTCTAATACTGGCCAACTAAACTGGTAAAACAACTACACCAACCAGCATGCACCTATCTCATCAACACAGGCCGTCTAAGCATTCATTATAGTTCCAACTCTATACGTTATCCAGATAGCCTAGCTACGGCACCTGTCCCACCACCGACGACGAAGCGACTAGCTATCAACGATTTTCTATCTCAAGAAACGTACAAAAGATTGTAAGTCCTGTGTAAGTAAAAGAGATACATTATATTAAATTTGAACGCTGACTGTTCACATCGTGAGTACTCACTTGTCGCAGCGACAAGAGGTATCAAAGAGTACTCGCTCAACGACGATCGCTTTGCAGACAGCACACTTGCAGAATGACTCACGCATATCAGCGAGTAACCAGTCGTCACCGTGGGGCACTCGCTGCCCGTTGTTCGCCAACGTTTTCAGTTGCTACCTCTACTCAATACTCAATATCTTTATTGCTTTAAGTGTATTTAGGTGGTAACTATATAATTTAGATCAATATGGACCCTATAGGGCACAGCAAAAGGGTAGGAGAGAGGAAGTCCTGTTTTACGAGATAAATTAGTCATTTTTGGGGGAACAAGTTTTAACTTAATATTATAAGCAAAGTTTAGTAGTATTTCGCTTATCTATTATTTATGTATTATTTTATCTGCAAAATGTACTTTAATGATTTAGATTATTTTATATACCTGTATATATTGTGTGTTATCGCTCGCTTCTCGTTTAACGCTGACAGTGGGACAGGTGCCTTAAGCGGAGATTTGACAGTCGACTGTCAGTAATAACCGGCTGCCTTTGTCGGGGGTTCCTCTCTTGTGTCTAAGGTTTAGGGGAAATCTAGATAGGGCTGCTACAAATGTTTTGAATGATTGATTAGTTTATTATTGGCTAACTTCAGGACAAAGTCCGTTTCACTTACTGAAATCGTCCATTGCTCTGGAAAATGCATGTTTACTCCGTGTTAGAGATTTCAGACTGTCTCATGATATTTTCTTTCAACTTATTATTTATAAGCGTTTTGTCTTAGCTATATTTTGTATCATAACAATATAATTTATCTGCAAAATCTATCTTGTGCACTAATAATTATAAACTATGAATTAAAGGGCCATTGTACTCATTCATCATTATGAATAACTTTTACAAAGCGACAAACTCTGAAATTCCTAAAATTATCAGCCGTTCCGCACACATGTGGAACAGTTGACAATAACTGTTCGCAAAAAAATGTAGGGAACAGCTGATACCTACTGCTACATTACATTAATATTTAAAAAAAACCATGACCTACTCCCCCATTTGGTAAGTGATCGACTTATAAATAACCAGGCAATTTTCTCTTATACAATCCAATAACGTGCCATAAACCCATAACTATTATTATGAGCAACCCATAAGCGTGTAACTACCATAGAGATGTAATAAGCGCCCTGCTGTTTGATGGGATCATTTTTGCAACACCCTACGGGAGATATTTGTAGCTATGCGTAGGTGCAATACTGAAGATGGTTTAACGAATTTCTAGAATATAAACCATGTACCTGGTAGGATTTATCATAGGCAAAAATTAACTGCCATACAAACTTACATCCTCTATTTAACTCTTTTAGGGGATGAGTTTTCAAAAACCCATCGTTACCTTCATTATGTAAGGCAATTGACGACACGGTTGGCGCAGTAGTTAAGCGATTGACTGCTGCGCTGCCTGTCGGGGGTTCGATTCCCGCACGGAACAAATATTTTGTATGACCTACAAGTAGTTGTTCCGGGTGTGGCTGTTTGTGTATGTGAGTTTAAATGTTTGTAAATGCACCCACAATACAGGAGAAATTCCTAGCGTGGGGAACTAAAAAAAAAAAAAAAAACAATAACTTGTGCAAAATTTCATGCGTTGAAGTTGCATTATGTATATTAATCGTAAACAGTTAATGTGGATCACAATCCGAAGGACTTTAAAGGGCATACATGAAGAGAGAAAGTGAAGAGGAGAAACCATAATAAATTAATTCCATGAAATTACAGTCTGGTTCAATGAAAACCAGCTAAAATTAAGATCGATGTAAACTACTTCTCCGAAAAAGGTGTACATAGGTAAGTATCTCCCTGTAAAAAATTAAGTAGTAAAAACACTACTTTTTATCTTAGAATAATATTTTCGAGAGAGTGCCAACCCTACTCTTAACCGTATCTATCAGTCATATTCTGACGTAAGTCTATCCCTAGGGTTTACACCATTTAATTGTTTAGTAGCTCTATTGTTTTCTAGATATACACTAACAATTTATTCATAAAATATTATAAAGAGAAAACATTTTCGTGCATAGCGTCATGTTCGTGAACGGGCGCCGTCAGTTGAGACTGGTCATCTCTTATCTGCCAGGGCTTACTTTTAATCGTTTTTGATTTTTATATATTTTTTTACATTGTTCTCACATATAGAATCAACAAGAGTAATGTACCCAGGATTTTGTAATTTCTATAGGTATTTAAAAGAGTGTCCTTGGAGTTTCTTGCCCGTTCTTCTCCATAGAGATCTACGTTTTGGAATGGGCAACTAGCTTCAACTTTCTGACTAACTGACTCTTTGACAATTCAAAAGTGCCTGTAAAGGGTTTAATTGAAATAAATGCTTTGAGTTTGAGTTTGATTTGTATTTTATTTCTAATGAATACCTGCAAAACTACTGGACCGATTTAAAAAATTCTTTCACCAATACATTGGTATATTATCACTGAGTAACATAGGCTATTATTTATAAAGATATCATGCGGGCGAAGCCGCTGACGGAAGCTAGTATATTTTAATAGAAGAATGTTTTAGCCGTGACTTTATTTGCGTGGATTTCTGTTTTTCTCGAACAAAGTTCAAGACTCCTATTTTTCTCCTTTTGACTAGAGACAAGACTCAACAAGGGTTGTTAGTAAAACTTACGACTATGTTAGTAATCACAGACACTACACAAAAATAAAGAAAATATTCACGAAACAATGCACGGTTGATCACTGTCGCGACATCCCATGAGAGACGGCACAACAGTGACCCACGTATACACAGTCCAGGCGACTAGCAACCATGCTTAAGACACTGTTGGAGCCGCCCCACACCCTGCGCACCAGGGAAACGCACCTTTTACGCATTGTTGCGCGAAAGCAATCTACATGCCCATCCGCGAACATCCCTGTTGCTGTTGTTATTCCACTGCTGGGCAAAGATTTCCCTTACAGCTTTAAAATAAAATTCATTTGGTTCAAGCAAGACCCATTTATATAAATAAATAAAACTGAAGTGTCTGTTTGTAATGTCAAAGGAACAGCTTTTTACTAAATGCATAAAGTATAAACAGTACTTTTAATATAACGTCTGTCTTTCTGTTTGCTCCGGCTAATCTTCGAAACGGCTGTACTGATTATAGCTGGACCTTTACTAGCAGATAGCTAATGTTATAATGAGTGACTCAAACTACTTTTATTTTAAAAAAAGAATTAGGTTCCATGCGGGCGAAACCGCGGATAGCAGCTACTACTATATAAATAATTAAATTTCACAATACTGCCACAGAATAGATCAGAATAAAAAACATTACACTCGTTTTTCGGTAGTCATGTAAAAATTTCAATACATATTATATATGTTTGCACTCTTCCCTGTGTGTTGCTTTTTTCTGTCCAATCTTCCATAAACGCCTCTAAGTCAACATCCAGCGTTTCTTAGGTCCCATAGGTGACGGCGACAGTCTTCTGTCTTCTGGGTCCCACTGCATGACGACTTTAGTCTCTCCTAAGGGGTTTTTTAAGTTCGCCTACATATGTCTTTGTTCAAGTTCAAGTTATCTTTAAACCAAATTGCATCGCAAAACAGTTCAGCAGTTTAGTGGGGAAAACTTATAAAGCAGACAGACACACTTTTGCATTTATAATATCAATATGGAAGTATGGACAGGGCTTGAATTTTAGAGAAGCAACAATTACGCAGTGAGCTCGACTTGTCGGGCCAATTCAGTGAGCGGAACGTAGTTAGAAGATGTAAGAGTATCGCAATAGAAAGAGAGGCAACTTTTAGTTGATTAGCGCTGTGCAACCTGAATTGCGTCGTAGCAAGAGTCGATGATTTTGCAAAGTGAATCTTCTGTACTTGATGTACAGTCTGTTGTCAACATTATCTGACCTACCTTAAAAACAAACGAATTTGGATCCTGTGCTTGTAACATTAAGGTTTATTCAATTTATATGAGCATATCAGACTAGTTAGTGCTCCTCGATGAACAAATACAATAATAATACAGACACGCAAATTTGATCTTTAACACGTAACGTTAAGGTAAACCCACCCAACATTGTCCGAGCCACCGGCATTATATATCATTTTGATAAGCTATTTTAATCATTATCTCGTTGATATTAAAGTTGAAAAGCTTTTAAGTCACACTACATAATTACAACCCAATCTTTAATTTCGCGCATTTGTAACAAGTTCTTGTGGCTTAGCGGTTGATGCTGGATTGGCGACGAACAACATGTGGGTTCCAAAACACAGTCCACCTATTATCAGTTCCTTTTTAAATAAATATAATAATTAAAAACACACATGATAATATAAAAACTACCTTTATAACAGAAAATATTTTTTTTTAAAGAGACGTGGTTTTTGCAATTTAGTAAGGCAAGGTAAAATATGCTTGCTTAGGTTATAAAATGAATACAAATATTTATTTTTGAACTACCCACTTATTACAAATTATGCGAAAATATTACCATTTTAGAAAGTTTATATTTGAAGGTTATCCGTCTATAGTTCTTTACACTATACAAGAAATGGTTTTGGAATAAATTCTAAATTGAAAGCAAAACAATTATTTTGTCGCAGGCTTTGATCTCGCAACTGGTTTTTCTCAGTCTTATATTCAGACCACGAGACCAGAATTACTTGAAGATAGTTATTAAAATAAATTATTACACTAATTATATTATAACAAGTAGTTATAACATATAAACTAACGCTAACGTTTTAAAGATCAAATTTGCGTGTCTGTATTATTATTGTATTTGTTCATCAAGCCGTCGAGCTTGTCTGATAAGCTCATTTAAATTGAATAAACCTTATGGTTAATGTCAGAGGGTCCAAATTCGTTTGTTTTTAGGGTGGGTCAGATAATGTTGACAACAGACTGTACTGTAATACGTATTCTGTGGTATGGATAACATCTAGAAAATTGAGAAGACTGGACGAGGATGGATATTTTAGTGATTAGTTATTGTAGTAGCTGCTTGTCTGTCATTATTTTAACTAACGCTAAAATGATAATTTGTTGTGCTAAGGTAAACTATTTTTTTTAAACATTTTATTAAGTAGGCTTGGACTGAAATTAAATAAATAATTTATTGATGTGAGAATATTCGGACACCTAAGTTTAAAAGTTTAGTTTATTACAGACGAACGAACATAATTAGATTTGTGCGACCCAGTTGATCCACAAGCCCGCGCCTACGGTGGCCGGGAATCGGCCTGCGATTCCCGACGTTCTGCGTAACTACGGATTTCGCTCAGGACCCCCCCAGGGCCGCACGCGAGAGATCACCGCCACCGATCGCCTAAACGAGGAAACGGCGGTGCTCTGCTCAAGCCGGGCACACCTCTACCGTATGCTCCACCGTGTCCTCCAGGCGATCTACGCAATGAGGACACCCGGGCGTTTCCTCCCGCTTTATCCAGAACAGGAACCTCCCGAAACAACCGTGTCCAGTGAGGACCTGCATCCAGGTGAAAGGTGAGGACGCCGTGGCGCCTCTCTAGCCACTCATCAGAGAGAGTAAGAGACTTATCGCCGCAATTGTGGCGTGCCCAACCTCTGTCTAACCCTCAAGCGGAATACAGGCGTGATTTTATCTTATGTTATCAACTAACACAATACCATTGTATGTCCTTGATAAAGCACCTTATGAAGTGCCTTTATTTCAGCAAAAAATATACTTCTTATTTTGAAAATGCAAAACGAAAGTTTATCATCAAAGTTTTATTCCACGAATATTTTCAACCAAAACTTTCTCTCACAGTTATGGAAGTCAGACTGACTTTATTCCGAGTATTTACGAGCAAAATTTTGAAATTCAGCCGCAAGTGTACTGAAAGCCAACCCCAACATAACCTATAAAAAGAAAAACAATTGCATGACGAATGTTTTCCTTGTGTTCCTGCGGAACTCTAAAGATCGCAAGCGAACTATGTTCGGAACGCGCAGTAGCTACAGAAGCGAGATTTATGACATTACACTGGGGGGTCAAAAAGCGTGCATTACAGTGTAAGCATTGGTTCCCAACCCGTGGTTCGCAAGAGCTAAAATATGGTCCGCGAAAGGTTTAATTTCAAACTTACCTACAGAAGATGCAAGCTCAAAAATCTAATTGATGCAAATTGAATTTAATATTCTGTTCTTATTTAGTTTTTTTTCCTATTTGTTACTTTTGAGTTTAACGAATAATCTATATACATACAGGTATAAAAATAAATATTTGTCTGTATGTCCTTTATAGAATCGTAAACTATGCATTTGATCATGTGATGATCTTCAGCAGTGTTGTGCATGAGCCCACGAAGGTTTCTGAGTTGGTATGACCAATCTTCGACAGATGACTCCTTATGGTAAAACCGCGAGGCGCAGCTAGTATGATAAAAAAAAAAAGTTTATTTTTACATTGACACAGTATATTGTCCGTTCTTCGCCGTAGAAACCTACTACGCTTTGGAATGGGCAACTAGCTTCATCTTGACAGTTCAAAATTGCCTGTAAATGGTCTCATTGAAATATGAGTCTAAGTTTATTATTCTGGAACCTTACGGTCCCTGCTGCAATAAAGAAATCACATAGGTGAAAAAAAGGTTGGGAACCACTACAGACTGTAAAGTACACATACTGTAGGCCATGAAAAACACACTACATTTTATAGTTTACACTGTCCATTTTGACAGGCTATAAAATAAAATGCTGCGTTGTATTTTTTAAATTTTCTGCTGAATGGATATTTTTAGGCTTCCATTTTCTAACTCGCCTGATGCATGGCTGACATTTTTTTATATATGATACAGGTCGGTTAGGATAGTGTTTGATTGATGGAAAACTAAATGTAGTGTGCATGCTGTTGAATATTGAATTGGCATCAATAACTTTTTTATGTTTTACAACAAACACGCTAAATTGCCAATTTGAGTACTCCTGTTTGGTTCTTTTTAAACTACTTCAAAAAAGGAGGAGGTAACTTTAATTTTGGAAGTCCGTGGCCAAAAAATTAATAATATATAGCCGAAGATACCAACTTCCGAAATTATAGTTATTTTTCGCTTAGTAGTGTTTTTTTTTTTAGGATGTCGGTTATTTATTATTAACCACTCAAGAATACGTCAAAGGTTCATCGGTTCTACAGTTAATAAGACCGACCCATTACTGCTTCTGTGAGCTATGTCGACAACTTTGGTTCCAAGAAATTATATTTACAACCCTACTACAAAATAAGTGGAAGAGCGGTTGTAAAACATTTTATTAGTAATTCGGTTTAAATGAAAAGCACAGGTTTTACGAAGGTAATAAAATTCGTGCTTCCTTGCTCGGTCTCTCAACAATACATCTAAAGGTATTATTTAGCTTTACCTATTTTCCTTATTTATAATGGTCCTGAATTCTTCTTTTTAGGGTTACCTGAAGGTTGCCATAGGGAACCCTATAACTAAATTTAAGTATCTTAATTAGCCTCCGCTGTCCGTTCTTCCGTTCATCTGTTTGTTGCCGCTATAACAACAAGTTAGAAATCATAAATAAAGTTCCCCGCGTTTTTTGCTCGATCTTAATACGATACGGAACCCATAGTGTGCGAGTCCGACTCACAATTGACCGGTTTTCATACGAAATTTTATGTACATTGTTGGTTTAATGTTTTTGATAGAATTGAATAGGGAATATCCAAAAGATGGGTCTTTTATGATTTTTTCAGTCGTTAGAAAAACATAATTTTAATGGTGTTTTGTAGATATAACAATAATTAAGAGTCTGAACAACTCATAATTTTCAGATTTTAAGGACGAATTGTGTCACTTAAAATCATACTTACAATATTATGAACATATTTTTACGGTATTTTGTAGATAAGTATAATAAGCACCTGGTCGAACGGGGTCTGCTCGGGTGATAATAGAGAATTTAATAGTATAGGATAGTTCATACTAATTTCATATACTTATAATCACAACCACAGAGTACGTAATGTCGCAACAGTAATTACGCAATATTGTCTGTGGTCCGTGGCCTTGACATCAACCGATGAACAACATTTTCAAGCGTTTATTTTTGTTGTTTGAATACGAGGCTTTTGGCTACTTTTGTATTTGTGTATTTTGTGTTTTTTCTTTAAATGTGCGTTTTGTTTGTACAGAATAAACATATGTCTTTCTTCTTTTCTTTTAATATATAGATACTAATTCCATGCTGCCATGCTAATATACCACACGGTTTTTTAAAAATGAAATGAATTGATATTTATTCGAAATACGTCGTTGCCCAAACTTCAAACTAACCTAAATAATTTAATTTAAAAATAATAAAACTAGCAATTATTTTTTATTTAGAATAATTGTAGAATCTAAACATGTATTTTTTTTTTGCTTTTATGTAATTAATGTCACTTCGCAAATGTACAGTTTTGGCACAGGCAGTTAAAATTGGCGAATTATTATTATTATAGTTGTTTTAAAAAGAAATTGTGCGTATTGCATACCGTTAGAACGGGCATGAAACAATGATGTTTTCCTAAAATTATAACTGTTCTATCACTCTTTGGTTTTTTTTTCACATGTCAAAGTCAGGCTTTCGGTATTTATTTTTAATTTGTTTGTAGTTTAATTGTTTTTTTTTTCATCATTGTATTATTTTGCAAAAACAAATTTTATAAGATTCTACAGTTACTCTAGACAAAAATTACAAAAAATAAAAAATAAATTAACCAATTTACGGAAGTAAATATAACTTTAACAATCCTTCAGAGAGTGCGGTGAGATTCAATTAGATGCAGAGCAGTACCGTATCTATGGTGCACTGGTTGCCCAGTGGTAAAGCCGCGTCTTATGAGTTGTAATTCGTGGGTTCGATCCCAAGCAGGCACTTCATTTATTTTGTGTAAAAATTCTTTTCATCAACACTGCTCTCAAAACGGTGAAGGAAAAACATCGAGAGGAAACCGGCATGTTGTAAAACCAAAAATTCAAAGATTTGTGACATCGAACAACAACTAATAATGTACAACATAATTACTTTCAATTTACATAAATTGATAAGATACCATCAAAACATAGATACTACTTATTATACTCGAAATGATTCGTGCGTTCAATTTAGCGTACTTAATTGTCTATGGATGATTGAGAAATGAGGCAGAAATAATTTACTTGTGTTCGTTAAATGAGGCATAAATTATGAACGTTCGTTATAATTGTATCATTGGAATGAACGATAGTTAGGTAGGTGCCTATCTATACTAAATTCTAACTCAAATATCTCAGTAATCTGTGCCTGATCAGACTTCTCTAGAGACGATCACAATATATTTCACTAGTGACCCGCCTACTTGGCACACTTGATATAACATGAATATTCATTTACTAAATCTTAGTTATAATTATAATATAAACTTGATTATCAGACTTCAAAGGCCCCAACATAAACATAACATAACATCACGCCTTGTTTCCCCGAGGGGTTGGGCAGAGGTGTACCTATAGTTCACCCACATTTCGCCAGTTATGTTTAAGTCCCATGTAATAGGGGGCGAGCCTATTGCTATCAACCGGGCACAAATCCAGATTCTGAGCTGCTGGGTTTTTCTTTCTGGAATTTCTTTAGTATTACAAATAACAATTAACAATAAGGCATACACATAATCATGCGGGTCTCCTACTATCTCACGTATCTGAATGCCGGCCGGTCTGTGTGCCGCCATCCAGTGAGATATTAGAAGGCCATCCACCCTGCCGGCTACAGTCGCCACGAGGCTGTTGGGGCTGTCGCGCACCTGACGCGTCAGTGATGCGATTCGCAGACGCAGCAGCGAGCCGAAATCCGGAACACGTGCGTCCGCGAACATTCCCGACGCGCTACAGAAGTGCGGCAACATTATATTGTATATTGGACTCGTAGAGCATTGTACGAACCCTGTTCCACACAGTAAAACTTTCGGAATATTTTCTCTAAATTATGTTGAAAGGCCACATCAAATTCCGTTGCGTAATATAGTTTAAAAGAACAACGCGGTTTTAGGCTGCGGTCTTGTGGTCTGAGACTATCAAAGAATTTTTCAAATCCGTAGTTCCAGAGATTAGCGCGTGTAAACAAAAAACAAACGGTTCAGCTTTATTATATTGCTGTACTAAAAATCAAATTCCTACAGAACCCAAAAACCTATCACATCACGGTTGACCATCCCTTTTCCAAACACTCATTGTCATAACAGGCAGCTAAGGGATTTGCGCGTCTTTGCTTAAGGACTCAACTGTCACTTCGAAGGTACTGTTGAACCTTTCGAGGAATCCACTAGTTTCTTATTAGGGTTCCGTACCCAAAGGGTACCAACGGGACTCTATTACTAAGGATCCACTGTCCGTCCGTCTGTCACAGGGCTGTATCTTATGAACCGTAATAGGTAGACACTTGAAATTTTCACAGAGTGTGTATTACTATGGCCGCTATGAGAATATATAATAAAAATATGATACTTGTAAAAAGTAAAGGGACGTAAAAAACACGTTTCTTGTATGGGGACCCCCATACAAGAAACGTGTCTTTTTTAACAACAGAAGAAAAAAAGTGGTTATTTTAATTAGAATTGTTTAATAATGTGTAATAATTGTTTGATAATCAGCATATTTGTACCTAAATAATATTTGTACGCTGATTACGGCTAGACATAGAGTTCTTTAACAATTACAACATCTGTACCTAACCTATCTATGTTCAGCAAATAAAAAATATTTATATTTGTATTTAAATATTGTACGGTGGTACGGAACCCTTCGTGTGCAAGTCCGACTCGCACTTTGCCACTTTTTTATCCTTTATCATATAAAGTGGGTTTTCGAAAGTGGTTATTTATCGTAGGAAATGTTGTGGATATGGGAATCGAATGTGCTGACATATATTTTTGTATAACTATTGTTGTTTGCTTGGTAAAAATGCGAACTAGATGGATTTTCTTTCTATTATATTGACATTTATTTGCGGTGTAGGTGTGTGGTGTTCGGTTTTAAAGAAGATGTAGTGACCGGCCGGGTGGGCTTCACTTGTCAAGCCAATTCAGTGAGAAGAAGATATAAGAGTTACGCGATAGAAAGAGAGGCAACACCTAGGTGAATATAACTGTAGGTAATAAGCGCTGTGCGACCTGAATTGCACTTTATTGTATCTTAGTAAGAGACGCTATTTAATTAAAGGATTTTGCGGAGTGAATACGTACTTGTGAATACGTACTCTTATGTATTCTGTGGAACTGAAAAAAATTTAAAAGTATGCTTAGATGGTTTGGTCATGTTGAGAGGAGGTGATTAACAAAAGGTGGACCTTATTGAGTCAAAGTCAAAGTAATTATATAATTAGTGTACCTATACAAGATATAATGAAAACATTTATAAAGAGTAACGGTGGAGATTCTTGCCCACTCTTCTCCATACGAAAACTACCTTTTGGAATGGGCGACTAGAATCAGTTATTATTATTTTTTGCAAATAATGACGTTCAAAAGTGCCTTTTTTGTGCCTAATTGAAATAAATTATTTGGCTTTGACTTTGGAGGCGATTAACAAAAGGTGGACCTTATTGATGATGTTCTTCAGAAAGGTCAGGTGCGTAGTATTTGCAACTGGCGTGCGTGTATGACCAGATGCATGAACGTGAACGAAGCAAAAATAGTATGATCGTAGCAGGTGGCGTTCTGTAGTGTCTGCCTACCCCCGTGAGAAGAAGGCGTGAGTTTAAGTATTGTCTCCAGAATCACAGTAAGCAGATGGATTGTAGAATTCAGTTTATTAACAGACTGGAGAACCCTCAATATCCTTATCCTTACATAATTATTATAAAACAAAATTCCCCCGCCGGCGCCGCGTCTATCTGGCTGAACGCGATAAACTCAAACACTACCGAACGGATTCTCAAACGGTTTTCATCAATGGACGGAGTGATTAATGAGGAAGGTTTAATTCACTAGGCTTTTGTGTAAATTGCCTGAAATATAATGATGATTGTTGAAGATGTCGGAAAAAATAATGCAGACTGTGAGCTTTGCTGGCGTGCGCCGCGTAAACCGTAAGAGGTACAAAAAAAAAATATTCCACAGGATTGTATAACTCAAATAATTTAACGAAAAAGTCCGCGATAACATATATAATGTCTATTTTCTAGGAAATGAATCACAATAACCATTTTTGTCTTTTAGAATTTGATAAAAATTGCATTGTTGTTTCCGAAGCTATTTTGACCGGTATTATATTAATCCTTATCCAATAAAATATGTTATTTAAATTGGGCTTTTAATTTTGATTAAATATGCTTTGACACCATATATCATTTAGATTATGACTTTAAAAGATATTACAGATTCAAAATTACGCGAAACAAATTAATGATGGTTGACGGCGGCGCAACGCTACGACAGGAGTCAATGACCTTATCCTCAGCTATTAGGTAAGTTATCATCGCTTCGCTTTCTTTTAATACCGGTAGTACGTTCCCGTGGAATATTTTTCAACATCCACGTGGGCCAAAGCTAGTCCACTATAATTTAAATTCCAAGTAGGTATTACAGTTTCATGTAAATCTTTCAATCGTTGCTAAATCCATAAATTCTAATGCTTCATATGAAATCCATAGGGCTGTTATCCATGTGGGATTATAGTTCGGAACTCCGGGATGTTTGAACGGGATTACGTGTGTGCTAACCCGGGATCTGGAGCGTTTGGTTTGTAAACAGGAACTCACATGAGATTATGAGTAAAGTCGATTAGATAAAGTTACTATAATGTGACATCACGCCTGTATTCACCAAAGGGATTTCCAGAGATGTCGTAGTAATAGGGACGACCTTATATATACTATACCGCCATTAGCATAATCAGCTTTTAACGTCCCCACTACTGGGAAACAGGGCTACTCTAAGTGAGAGGCAGAGATGGTAGAAGTCACATGTCTTCGACCTTTTGGTTGCAGGATTCCTCACGATGTTTACCTTCATTTTCAGAGCAGTGGTGATGAAATATTTTTTATACAGTCAAGTGTCTGCTTGGGTTCAAACCCACGACCTACAACTCGTAACTCGCGGCCGTTACCACTGACACAAATTATAAGGAGTTTAGATAAGTTAAGTTTTTTTAAAGCTTATCTCAGTATATTTTTGATAGTGAAATTGCATCGCAATCAATCCAACAGTTTTGGAGCTGTAAAGCTTCTGAAAAACACACTAACTCATCGTCTTTATTACGACGAAGCATCAGCTGGTGTTAAAAATACTCAATAACCTTTAGAAACAGCAAAAATACTGATATATTTTTAAACAAAGCATTAAAATACTGCGTCGGAACATAATGTATTTATACCACAAAATAGATAGGTACAGAAGGTCGGCTCCGTACGAGAGATACCTAGATAGATAGATAGATAGAATACTCTTTATTGTACACCACCTTCTTCTTTCTTCTTTCTTTATTGTATTGTGTATCTTTGTTGTTTATTGGAGAGACCACGCACGATAGCATAAACACGCTTCACGTACAGCGAGTGCAAGCACACTCGCGACTGGCATTTGTTTGAGATCACCGCCGTGCCACGCACGCATCTACGGGGTCAAACGAAAAAAAAAAAAAAAAAAATTTGGTGGTTTTTTTTGGGGGTCCACGACCGCTGGTAGTTTTGTAACTAGAAGTTTGAATTGAGAAAATCTGTTTTCTTTTGTTTCACTGTGTTAAGATATCGAAATCCATCACGTCTGAGAAGGATACACAAAAATAAATAAACGTATATTCTGTAGTCTCTAGTAAAAACATCTAAGTCAAAAGTGACAAATAAGTAATCTGTAAGTGGACGTTAAAGTGGGACTCACATCACTCATATTACGCATCCTAGGCATAGGCAGACAGCCTCGCTACGTTACTTACGTTGACTGAGTAAGACGTGTTTTACGTGTGTCAAGTTATCATAAAGAGAACAGACTTTTTAAAATTGATATTTATGTGACCACACGACAACATGACGGGCTCTTGTCACCGTAGGCGTTCCAGCTGTATTAGAACCTAATGGCTTGGCACGCGATGATGGCAAGATACCGGACGGCATGTCTTTATTTCCATGGAAGGTGGGTAGGCCTTTAGTGTGGGACGCAACGTGTGTCGATACTCTTGCGCCATCCCATCTTCCTGGCTCAGCGTGCTGTGCTGGCGCTGCCGCTGCGGCTGCAGAAAGTATAATAACCTAATAGGTAACTATATTTTCGAGCAGTTTGGGGTTGAAACCTTAGGGCCGTGGGGTCCGAGCGCTCATGGTCTGTTAAATGAAATCTCCAAACGACTGGTTGACTTTTCCCGTGACCCAAGGGCTGGTTTTTACCTTGGCCAGAGGCTAAACATTGCCATACAACCAACGAGGCAATGCGGCCAGTCTCTTGGGTACACTACCAGTTGACAGCGATCCGGATGAATAATTTTTCGACGGTATATTTTAGTCGGTATAATACTTAGTTAGTTGTATACACATAGTTTAGATAGTCCCTAATTGTTTATGTGACTTTATTAATGTTGAATGTAATTCTTTTAATAAATAAAAAAGTGACTGCACTAACTGTGGTCGATTATCCCTAAAAAAAACTTAAAATTATTTTCTCTTTTGTTTTAACATGTTTAGCTATCGATATCCATCACGTCTGTGGAGTTTCGCTATAGTTTGACCGAGAACACTGCTCCATACCTTAGAAATGCGCGGCGAGGCGGGCGGCAGCGTTTGCTCATTTTATGGCATTGAGCCGACCTTCTAATCTACCTATTTTATCTCTGCACTGTAATCATCACGCGCCCGATATAAAAGTCAGATTAGATTCATGAACTAGGTCTGTTTATCGGCTGAATAACTATTCAGTAGATGCTTAAAGTTTATAGTTTTTAAACCGATAGATGATGAAAGAGAATGTATTTGATGGTTATCCTCTTCAGCGGGTCGTTAAAAGAACAGTGATGGTTACTAGGTGTTTGATACATTAAAATTGTTGTAATGCGCTACGAGTAAATAAAATTGCACATTTTTTTCCATTTGCTACAATCTTGGTATTGCCGCAAATAGCTTGTTATTGTTGGGACGTCACAATTGCAAAAAAATGCCTGATTTGATTAGCTGTCCGTTTCATCGCATTTGTAAAGAGTGCCTCGTTGCTTAGGGGCCGCAACTGCTGAACCTGGTGTTTTGAGTTCGATTTCTAGGTTGGGCTAAGTGTGGGTATCTCAGTAGTCAGCTCGATTCTGGGGTTTTGTCCAGTTAGTGGTAATAGGCGTTACCAGAGGCTTATAACAATCTAACTGAACAGACAGCTGTGCTGCTGAAGAGTTTGTTGCGCCACTTCTTCTTCCCAGCTAAAGCCCTAAGAAGTGGTGTCGGGCGCGCGTTTTGAGGGACTGTCTTATGTAATTTTGACGTTCAAAAGTGCTGATTCTCAGCTTAGTTTTAATTGTTTGATTTTTTAATGATTTGCAAAATTTAGGTTTACTTAATACTTCGGCTGACTCTTTCGGGGAATACCGGCGTGTACCGCGTTTTTGGGTACCTGTCTAATTTAACCATAACATGGTTAAATTAGACAGGTACTCAAAAACGCTATCTGTAAGATTCAGTATACAGACGCCAGCAGCTGCACATCTACCTACCCGAATCTGTCAAATTTTCCCAATCAAATTTGAACCTTATACTTTAGTGATAAAGTCGAAAATATATTAGATAAATTTGACAGATTGTAATAGGTTGATGTGCTGGCGTCTATACAAGTTCTTATAAACCCATCCCTATAAAAATATTAGTACCTACCAAGCATAATTTTGCTCATATTCACATTTTTTTCGTTCAATATTCTATTTTTCCATTTCCTTATTTCCATAACGTTGACATGGCAAAATGGAGTCTATTGTGAAAAGTGCTGAGACGACCGACCAATTTACATAGACCCCTCATTCTTTCCTCCTAAAAAAATACTGGGAACTAAAACCATCACTGTATGAATGGTCTGGTGTCAAGTTTTTCTGGTCGTATCTAAATTCCAAGTTTCGAATCACGTCCATTTTTCCAAAGGTCTTGTATAGTTTTTGGGAGTTCCACAACCGCGAAATTACTAGCAAAAGTTTCTGAATAAACTGGCTAATAAGGATTTTCTCGCGAAAAGTATTTCTGACTAAGATGATTTTAAGATGTTTTTCAGAATTGATGCCCTTGAAACTACAGAACGCCACCTACGATTTTCACATACTCCTTTTGCTTCATTTACGATCATACATCTGGTCATACTTTGACAATTCAAAAGTGTCTGTAAGGCCTCTGCCTCGAATTTTGCGGGCAGAATTCTAAAAATTGGCCCGCAAAATTCGAGGCAGAGGCCTAAAGGGTTTAATTGAAATAAATGTTTTGAGTTTGAGTTTGACACGCTCTTGAAATATCCAGAGTTTTGGTGAAAGACCTATAGTTGAATAGAAGAGAGTGAATATATAGACTTACCGATATGGTGAGACCAAACCAAAATTGGAACTTTAAAGCTTGATAAGTCACGAACGGTTTACTTAATCCATAAACAGTCTTCGAAAACCCCTAATATTTTTGAATGACCTATCCAACGATATCCCACACTATGAGAAGGACGTAAAAAATATCATCCCCACTTTACATGTAGGGAAGGTACCCTAAAATTAAATTAAAATAAAAAATTTAATTAAAATTAAAATTTTATTTTACTACTTTTTTGGCGTCATTAACGTGTATACTCATGCCAAATTACAACTTTCTAGTACCAATACTTTTTGAGCTAAACCGCGGACAGACAGACAGACAGACATGGCGAAACTATAAGGGTTCCTTGTTGACTACGGAACCCTAAAAATGGTTAAGACAAAACGCATTAAAGTTGGAGAGTGGTGGGGTGGCTCGCTACGTCACAATTAAGTATAAAATCTAGCGGTGTCGGCATGCCATATGTTAACTCAATGTATTGCCGTAATCTTTTGATTATGTAAATAAAGAAAAAATACGTGTCCAATATTTTTTAATAATCTCTCTGACGGACGAAAAAAAATTTGCTAGCGAAACTCGGGCCCAGTGCGGGTTGGTAGATGTCACATATTTTAGAATTATTGGTTCTAGGACATGCCGGTTTCCTCACGATGTTTTCCTTCATCATTTTGAGAGCAGTGGTGATGAAATAATTTACACAAAGTATAGCGTCTATCAGGGTTCGAACCTATGACCTGCACTCGTAAGTCGCTGCCTTTATTACTAGGCTACCACTGCTCTAAATATTGTTAGATCTAAAATAATTATTTCTGTACGTCAATATGTCGTAATGCCTAGAAGATAATGTATGCTTATGACAGCATCCTGTCTTCATATCATAATAATTATCTATCCTCAATTATTCATCAATTTATGGCAGACACGCCACCTGTCAGACACAGGTGACAGGCGTAATATCTGTAAAGGAGACAGGATCGGATGTTAGCTTCTGAGTTTAAGGATTTGAAAGGTAATTTTAATTTTTCTATATTTAAATACAATGTTTATTATAACATCACGCCTTGTTTCCCCGAAGGGTTGGGCAGAGGTGTACCAGTTATGTTTTTTAAGTCCCATGTAATATTGGGCGAGCCTATTGCTGGGCACAATTCTAGACTCCGAGCTACTACTGAGAAATTCCTGTTGGAAAAACCTATTATTACTTTGCCCGACTTGGGAAAACACAATAACAATAACAAACAAAAAACAAAAACATAAAAACTATAAAAAAACAACAACATCCGTTGCGTAATTTAGAAGAACAACGCAGTCAGACAGACATACAGGCAAAAAGCGACTTTAATTTATAATATTTATAGATTATCTTTGATGAGCAATAATTCATTGAGATAAAAAAAGTAAAAAAGGGACGAGATTTGTTGAGATGTTTTGTAAGGAAAATTTGTTAAGATACAAGTATTATGTGTAAAACAACAATTTATTGTTTACAACATAGAAGACTTTAAACAAGACCATCGCTAGTAAAAGATTTGATTTTGTCTATATTTTGTAGAAAACCAACTTTAGACAGCTTCTGCTGAAATTTAACCTTTTTGGCGCAGCCGTGAGGCACACAGTCAATCAATCTGTCTAGACTTTTCCCAACTATGTTGGGGTTAGCTTCCAGTCTAACCAGATGCAGCTGAATACCAGTATTTTACATGGAGCGACTGCCTTTTTGACCTCCATAAACCCAGTAACTGGGTAATACCATACCTCTTGGTAAAACTGGTTGTCAGACTTTCGGGCTTCTGAAGATCCGTAACCGTAACGTCACCCGCGTGGATGTCGGAAATAATCCCACGGTAACGTACTACTGGGATTAAAAATACTCTGTGTTAATCCAGGTAAAAAATGTAATAATTCCGTAGTACATCGTTTTCATATAACTCTATTGATTTACGCGGCGCACGCCAATAAAGCTCCCAGTTGGCATTAATTTCCGACATTTTCAACAATCATCGTTATATTTCAGCCAGTTTACACAAAACCTTAATGAATTACACTCAAACCTTCCTTATGAATCACTCCGTCCATTGGTGAAAACCGTATGATCATCCATTTCATCCATCCAATCCATAAGCCGGGGGACATTGCTTTAGTGATTTAACAATCCAACGAATCCATAAGAAAAAAATGGCTCCAATTTTCACACAAAATATGCCATAATTTATCTTTCACGTTCACGAAAAACCTGAACCATCATTAGCCATATTAATATTATCACGACGATTCAATAAAGGCCTATTAAGGCCCCATAAACTTACTTTATGGCTTATCCATATTTTATCGGCATTTTATTACGAACCGTTTTATGAACGTACGAATAATATTATGACGTATCACGTACGCACTGGAATACGTAAACCAGAATGACGGATGGTTACTCGAAATAGGAATCGGTATATTTCGGTTATGTCTATGAGGTAATCACGATAAGTTTACTGGTTATGAATAGAATAGAACGAGGAGATCGTGGCTAAGTATTAACAGCCGCACGGGTCAGTATAAGCTCGCTTGCCGGGGTTGGTCCGTGGATCTTTACATACTGACTTACTGAGACTCCTCCGTGCCTCGGACAGCACGTTAAGCCGTTGGTCCCGGCTGTCATTATCTTTGACAGTCGTTACAGGTCGTAAGAAACCCGAAAGTCTGACAACCAGTCTTAGCCAGCGGTATCGTGCTACCCAGTTACTGGGTTGTGGACGTCAGATAGGCAGTAGCTCCATGTAAAATACTGGTATTCAGCTGCATCCGGTTAGACTGGAAGCCAATCCTAACATAGTTGGGAAAAGGCTAGGCAGATTAAATAGAATAAACGTTTATTATACATAATATAACATCACGCTTATAATCTCCCAAGGGTTAGGCAGAGGTATACCTGTGTAGTACACCCACATATTGCTAGTTATGTTTGAGTGAAATGTAAAAGGGGCGACCCTATTGCCATCAACCGGGCACAAATCCAGACTCCGGGCTGCGAGCTTCGGGCTGCTACTAAGAAATTCCTGACGGAAAAACCCAATAACACTTTACCCCACCAAGGAATTGAACCCATGATTTCATGCTCAGCAGAAGCGACTCAACGAGGCAGACACCAACGGGCATCAGACTCTTACTCGATTACTGACAAATGGTTGCACTGACAGGACAGGTCCACTCAAATCTGTGTGGTTCTTTTCCCAAACGACCATTTCAGACTAATCTACATGGACCTCATATGGCCTGACCAAGATTATGTCTGGACTTTAAAAGAGACTGTGACCTCTGTGTTTGTTTCGGCCTTTCTTTTTAGAGTAGTCAGATAGGAAACGCCGAACTCATCTAGCTAATTTTTTTATTTTTAAGATGACGGTTAAAAGTGATTTCTATATCCTATTTACAGAACAAACAATTTAATTTAATTTCAATAAACAAGAATTTAGCACATACCAAAGACAAGGCAAGTATACCTTTTTAAACGACGTTCAATTCTACATTAAAATAGAAGGTCGTCGACCTCCTATAAGACTCGGGAACACAATTAAACCTATTCTAAGGCAGACGGAAATCTTTGGAAAAAAATCGCTTAAAAACCCGATCCTTTTAGAAGTCTCTGGAGCATAATTATTGCGAACTCTTTGAGATTTTGCAGTAATTTGTCAGCAATCACTCTTGTTGGGCTCTTGTCAAAGTTGATACGGGCATGTACAGGCCTTGAGTGAGGCCACGTGTTGTATGCTAATCTATTTGTTGGCCTCATTATACACACAACTTTTTTAGGGTTCCGTAGCCAAAGGTTGAGAGCGTAACTCTATCACTATGGTGCCGCTGTCCATCCGCCCGTCACCGGGCTGTATCTTTTGAACCGTAATACGTAGACACTTGAAATTTTTTCAATGTGTTCTACTATGACCTCTATAACAATAAATTATGAAAATAAACTAAGTATTTCGTCCAAATTATTACCCGACTGCAAAGCCAAAAGGAGGGTTATTTTACGGTTTATGTAAGTATTGCTTCATGTTATTAAAAATATGTATTGGCCTCATCGCTCACCGAGGCATTCGTGGCCGTACTTTATTGAGTATAATTATAATTTTTCCCGGAAAAACTTTTCATTGGAAGTTTTTTATCTCATTTCTGGGATTTCGCGGTAATGATTCTACTTTTATGAAGTTGGTAATTGTGGGCGTCGGAATTTTTAATGATATTTCTTCCTTTTATTTTTGGGATTGGATTTTTAATCGAATATGTTGATAATTTCATGAAAAACATGAATAAATAAATTTTACTGTGGTTTCGCGAGATAAATATAGTATATTTATTTAGTGAGTTGGATACCCATCCCTAGTAGCTTTATTGAGTACCTACATGTGTGTGTCTCTTGGATACCTCTTTTGCAGGCACGGTATAATAAAGTAACAGTATTATGTCTTGGCAGTGACCTTGAAATAATTACCCACGGCCGCTAGGTAGATAAACCTTCCGCGTCCATGCGTAGCTGCCGCGCTCTCGAGACTTGCGTACTGGTATACACTGAGATTTCGAAGCGCGTCGTTTCGGCGGTTTTCTATGAAGACATAATACTGTTACTTATTTATACTGTATTACAGGCAAACAAGTTCTTATTTCTAATATGTATCTACCCACATTACTAGTGTTATCTACTTCCCCATTGTTGAGTTGGCTAGTTTCTTAGTTACCGACAGACCAAGCAGTGATAGCCTAGTGGTGTGATCGTCAGACTGACAAGTCGTAGGTCTCGAGTTCGAACTCAAGGCACGCACCTCTGACTTTTCGGATTCATGTGCGTATTATATAATTATCACTTGCTCAAAAAACGGTGACGGAAAACATCGTGAGGAAACCGGCATGCCTGAGAGATATTTCTCAACGGCATGTAAAGCCAAGTCAGAGGCCCATGGGCGGCTTTAAAACTCTGACACCAGGTTTGTTTACTAACCACACGAAAAGAAGAAGACCGACAGACCTACAGACCTGCACACCATCAATCACAATCTGAATGATTTGAACGTTATTTGCTAATCCATTGCTTCATATGTTCGAAAAAATTGTCTGCTCAACCATTTAAATAACGAAACGAATGTTGTTTAAGTGTCAAAATGAAAGCCATTACTATTGTTACTGTGTCTCGCAATTACACTATTCATTATGAAATGAAATTCGATCAGTGATAATGATAGTGCAATCCACGACGACGCGCCCCACTCCGCTCCGCTCTGAACTAAAGTACAGCTTACAGTACAGTAATCGCAGAGTGGGGCGCGTCGTTGTGGATTGCACTATCTATAACGATAATGACAAATCCAAAAAAAATGTTGGTTTGGCATACGCTACCTAAAAGCTTTAATTTGACAAGAATAAAACCCATTACAGACGTAGTTATAATATTATTAATATCAATCATAGCTGCCCGATATATATTTTCCATAGTAATCTTCGAGCGTACACAGACAGAGCTTAATATAATATAATTTCTATTACGTCACCAAAATATATGGATAGAAATAGCAAAACATAATTAAAATAAATTAAAGGACATGAAAGCAATGCATTTTATTTATTTTAGACATCATGTTTCATAGTAACATTTACTGCTTAAGACCTACACAATCGATATAGAAATAGTGTTAGTTTTATTTTTCAAAACGTCCGGGTTCGATTCCCGAGCTGAGTAAAAGTTTTTTTTTAATGTATGAATGCAGTTTTTCTTGTTACTAAAATCGATGACATGGTTCCTAAGAAGAGATCTTCGTATGTCTTATAGTTTCAGACTTTCCCATACTGACCGATCCAATCGTGCCACCCTGTATATTACAGTATAGCTACCGTGTGTGGTGGCTTCAATCAATCTGCCTAGCCTTTTCCCAATTATATTGGGGTCGGCTTCCAGTCTAACCGGATGCAGCTGAATACCAGTATTTTACATGGAGCGACTGCCTATCTGACCTCCACAACCCAGTAACTGGGTAATACGATACCCCTTGGTAACACTGGTTATCAGATTTTCGGGCTTGTGACGACCCGTAACGACTTTCAAAGATCGACGAATGACAGCCGGGACCAACGGCTTAACGTGCTTTCCGAGGCACGGAGGAGTCTCGTTATGTAAAGATGGTCACCCATCCACAGACCAACCCCGGCAAGCATAGCTTAACCTGATGGATCGACCCGTGCGGCAGTTATTACATATCCACGAGCTCCTCCTGTGTGGTGGCTTGTTATAATATTATATAACACAGTATATTAATATGTCGGAAATACGTTACTGAGTTGACTAATCGGGACGCCAGCCAGACAGAGTCTACAAAATATAGCTCGGACAGGCCGGAGCTAAGCAGGAGTTCATCGGTGGCGGTCAAGCAGTGAACACGTTCAGAAACTGTCGCGCGTTTCAAATAGTTGTGATATGTACCTACAAACTCAAACTCAAATCATTTATTCCAAATAAACCAATTACAGGTACTTTTGAATTGTCAAGGGGTCGGTCAGTCAGAAAGATGGAGCTAGTTGCCCATTCCAAAGCGTAGTAGGTTCCTATGGAGAAGAACGGGCAAGAAACTCCATGGACACTCTTTTAAATTAGATTATTGTTACAAAACATTGGTTACATCATTCATGTTGAAATTATACATGTGAGAACAATGTAGTAAATCGTGCACGTTATAAGCGACCATAAAAAAATATAAAAACAAAAATAATTAAAATAAGCCATGGCAGCTAGGAGATGACCAGTCCCCACTGACGGCGCCCGTTCACGAACATGACGCATGGATCAGCATCATTTAGCTCAACCATTTTGAAGGGAACTTAATGATCCAACACACACGCCACCACCAGCGAGACATTTGAGTGAGCATGACATACTCTCAGTCGCCAGGGCACATTCAAGTCAATGAAAGACGTACTCAGTAAATGGTAGATTTAAAGTAGGTAAACAGTGCTCACATATGTGCAAATATAATACTAAGAGATTGAATTTATACAATGTAAATATAGTTTTTTCAATCTTCAGCAGCTCCAACAATATTTTCCAATGCCAATCAATTAGTTTATACGCCCTTGTGGAGCTGGACCAGCGTTGAGCCAAGCATTTTTGTCAGCGATGTAATCCCCCAACTTATAATATGCTTGGCAGCATAGTGTGCGTTTTATGCAAGATTTAAATTTCGTTTCATTCAATTGGAGTATGTGGGGAGGTATTTTATTGTAACATTTTACACAGTACCCCATGAAAGATGAGTCTACTTTAGCCAGTATGAAACCCGGTTGAACTAATTGGTCCCTATTTCTAGTCCCATAATTGTGTCTATCACCTATTTTACTGAAAATACTTAGATTTTACAATGAGTGAATTGCTAGTGTGATTAATTTGATATTAAATTATAATGTGATCTGAACCGCCAACTGTTTTATTATTGCGCAATAACCAACACTACTCACAGTACATCCACAGTAATTAAAATATGGCTGATAATAACGAAAGAGACACATACCCCATCCGTCAAATATATAATATAACAAAGTCTGTGACGAGCTTAAATTCTGTTGAAAGTCTTTGAAGAAATACTCTAGCTTTGAAAGGCCTCTAGGAGATGACCATAAGCAAGCGATCACTGCTCATTCCTTCTCTAAATGACCTTTGTCTTTCAATGGAATAATTTCAAAACATGTAACCATTAGAAGTCTAATACTCCGTAAAATATTATCCAACAAACTCTCCTCATCCCTGCAAAACTTCACAAATATAGGTTAAATTACACCCACCCACGAGGGACAAGGTTTGAATATTAATCCCCTGATAAAAGTCCATTGTATCCGCTTCGATACTTGTCGGGCGAGAGCCTCGTTAGACGGCTGGATCATAGAATAGATAGGTACAGAAAACCAGCTCCATGCAAGACGCGCGCACACAAAGATGCGGACGTACGGCGCGGCGATCTCAAACAAATGCCGATCGCGAGTGCGAATGCACTCGCTGTTCGTGAGCGTGTCTATGTGTGCGTGCATTTTCACAAGTTGCATGGAGCCGACCTTCTGTAGCTATTTATTTGGTGGTTGAAGTCTGGATGAGGGGATTAGAAGACTGTTGACACACTTTCAGCTTGAGGGGATAAGCCAGGGCTTTGATCACCTATGGAGTAGTGTTGGGTCTATAGTTTTTAAAGATGGCTGCCTGTTGTCTTCGGTTGTATGTGTCATGCGTTTGATGTTTGCGCAGACAGAATTAATTGAGAGTTTTGCAATTGAAAAACGAATTACACTCGAGAGCAATGAATCCGGGTCACTTAAAGAATGTTAAAAATCTTGGAAACTAAAAATGATAGGTTAATGCAATAAATTGTATTTAATAGACAATGTAATACTCCTTAAATGAAAGTAAAAAAAATATGAGTCACCATACATTTTATTAACACAAAATTACATAAAGAAAAAAACTGCTGATCTCTCCTTAAAACAAAAATAGGAAACATGAAATTTTTGAACTTTATTACGATTTTCTTGAATTTTAATACTTCGTATTGCCTCCTCGTGCTTCCATTACTGCGTTTACGCGGTTTGGCATGCTGTACACAAAGTTCCTTATACGATTTTGGGGAATATTCTCCCATTCCTCTGTGAGAGCAATTTTGAGCTCACGAAGCGTGATTGGGGGAGGGTTTCGTTGTTTTACGCATCTGCCTAGCTCGTCCCAAGCATGCTCGATCGGGTTGATATCCGGGCTGCGCGCTGGCCACTCCATACGAGTAATGTTCATCTCTTGAAGGTAGTCATTCACAATCCTACCTGTATGAGGTCGGGCATTGTCATGCATAAATATAGCATCCTCACCTAAATTGACCATAAATGGACCAACGTGATCATTGAGGATTTCTTCCACATATCTTTCGCTAGTTAAAGAGCCGTTTTCTATGATCACCAGCTCTGTGCGACTTTCAGAAGAAATTCCGGCCCACACAAGTACAGACTCACCACCGTAGGCTACTTTTTCTTCGATGCATGCTTGCTTGAATCTTTCCCCTGGTCTTCGACTTGAAATTGAGTGCTTTAGCTGGGAAGAAGAAGTGGCGCAACAAACCCCAGCAGCACAGCGGTCTGTTCAGTTAGAAGAACTTGCTCAGAAGAGCACAGCTTTTTGCCAAGATATTTCTGGCTGTTCTGAATTGCACGTGTATTTACAGACCGTTCACTATAACTTATCCCTTGCCGTCATGTAGACACCATTGCTTGTCAAGCTTAGTTTCAATACCAATAAAGTTCAAAATGGTGATTGACAGAACAGTACTACTCACGTCACGGGTCAAATTATTATGAATGCACTGTACACGAGCAAAGGAAGAAACCAACGACAATAAAAAACTTTTTAATTTCCGGAATGTTCTAAAAATAAAACAAAATGGCTTCTCGTGTCAAGTTTCCCGGGCTTCTTCGAACCAATTACATAATTGCTGTTGAGACACTCCCAGTGTTTATCTTATAAAGGAAATGGGTCACACACATGCAGTCAGGGGAATTAGTCTATCAAATTGCCATACTCCCTCAGGTTGCCGTGTTCAATCAGCCTAGCCTTTTTTAACATAGATTGGAATATTAGGGTCGGCTTTCAGTCTAAACGGTTGCAGCTAAAAACCAGTATTTGACATGGAGTGACTACTTACCTGACCTCCACCACCCAAAGGCACACGGACAGACCATGACTTAAGTTAGGACTTAGGATACCTTTTATCACGGTAAAACGTTCCCGAGGAATAATTTAGGACCTCAACGCGGGCCGAAGCCGTGGGCGAAAACTAGTATATTAGAAAGAAAATATATTTGCGGTACTTATGACGCAAGCAAAGGAACAAACACTAAAAACAATTTGGGGGAAAACATGCGTCACATCCACGCAAAATATGGCCATCGCTCAGCATAATGCTGCGACCCTATGCGAGACAGAGCCCCAGCGCTGGTTTTCAGAGACAGCCGGCGTTGACGTGATGACGTCAAACCGGTGCAGCATAAATATAGAAATAACAAAATATGACAAAAATAAACACAATAGCTAGTCCTAATTATGTATAAAATATAATATTTAAAATGGCAACATTTCGTACCGTCGTATTATAAACCTCTAGCACCTGTCCGGGACTTCGATCGCGTATTTTAACATAAAGTATATCCTATGGCACTTGTCAATAGCGTAGTTTTCGAAAAATGTACGAATTTTTGAAATCGGATCAGCAGTTCCGAAGATTAGCCCCTACATACAAACTCACAAATTTTACCTCTTTATAATATTAGTAAGTAATAACAGCCACACGGGTCAGTCCATCAGGTTAAGCTACGCTTGCCAGGGTTGGTCCGTGGATGGGTGACCATCTTTACATACCAAGACTCCTCCGTGCATATTAGAAAGCACATTAAGCCGTTGGTCCCGGCTGTCATTCTTGGATCATTGCCAGTCGTTACGGGTTGTCAGAAGCCTGAAAGTCTGACAACCAGTCTTACCAAGGGGTTTCGTTACTGGGTTGTGGAGGTCAGATAGGCAGTCGCTCTAAGTAAAATAATGGTATGCAGCTGCAACCGGTTAGACTGGAAGCTGACCCGAACATAGTTGGGAAAAGGCTAGGCAGATTAGTTGATTGAGATGGACGATGAGAAATCGTGCCTTGTCTGCTAGTCAGTATGGTAATCTCTCTCTCTTGGTAAAATTTACTCGTGAGGTAAAAATTCCTGCGGCCTTCTTAAGGTCATCGGCCCATTTTGTAGGAGCCTTTCCAACGCTACGTCTTCCGGAACGCACTCGCCACTCCAGAATGGTTCGGCCCCATCGGCCATCTGTTCTCATCATCATTCTGTTGTTTATCTGTTCTGTTGTTGGTCATGTGTAGATATCGGGAATCCGCTGGATGCGGGAAGCACAGAACCATTCAAAGTGGCGATGCTTGGGGGAGGCCTATGACCAGTAATGTATGTCTTTCGGCTGAAATGCTGAGATGGAAATTAACAAACAAATTCATACAACTCGAAAACATCTTTCTTTTGTGAAATCTGTCTAAAAGTAATTCTAAATTCAATTTGTTATTCTTTCATCTTTATGACACTTCCAATATTAAATTCAAACTTAGAACAATAGAGGTCTAAAGAGAATAAAGATTTATATTTTTTAAATCGCTTTTTTATCTCCAGGGGGTAAAGAGTAATTTATTCGACGTTACTTCAATATTTTTAGTAAATTTATTTAACCTCGCTGAGTAATAATTTCGCGGGTTTTTTTATGGCCTTAGGGCTTATGTGGCCGTGGCCAAGGTCGAGTTATTGCGAAGAAAGTGACAAGTTTATTTTTCTTTATTAAATCTTGAATAATGTAAAATACTTTATTATCTAAGATATAAATATTTCAACTTTTACAAAGCATAACATTACGCCTGTATTCCCCGAAAGGTTAGGCCGAGGTGTACCTATAGTACACCCATATTTCGCCAGTTATTTTTAAGTACCATGTAATAGGGGGCGAGCCTATTGCCATCAACCGGTCACAAATCTAGCCTCCGGGCTGCTACTGAGAAATTCCAGATGGACAAACCCAATAACACTTTTCCCAACCTGGGAATCGAACCCAAGACCACATGCTCAGCAGCAGTATTTGCGACCACTTGCTTTATAGATAAACTAGCGGTCCGCTCCTGCTTTGCACGGATTTTAGGACTTGACAAAACATCGAGATTTTTTCGGTAAGGGTCTACTACCCTTTATAGCAGAACTTTTTATGTCATAATATTATTTTGCATAACAGCGGATAGCATAAACTTCATTTCGCAGAAAATCGTTTGGCATAAACTCATTTATCATAATTCAAAACTCATAATTTTGTAAGTCAGAATCATCTTTAGGCATAAATTTCATATTCCTAATACTTAAAAAGCAGAACCATCATATCGCAGAAAGTTGACACAAACATGCAAGCAAGCATACACCATGCCTGCAGCAAGCATGCAGCAAGCATGCAGCAAGCATGCAGCATGCAAGCGAGCATGCAACATGCAGCAGCCATGATTTCTGTTGCGGCTCCGGTGCTGCGGGGCTCCGGCGGTCCCTCGCGAGCTTATCATCGCAGATGTGTTTAACGCTCGCCGCCGCGGCTGAGGCAGCAAGCCGAAGCTAAAACCACCTGCTCATCAGCTCGCGGGCCGCCTCACCCCTCCGCGCCGACGCGATTTTAAATTACACTCTAGAGGTAGGGCAGACAAGACTACATGGAGTCGGTTTTACAGCGATTCGTTTCTGTCACTAACTTATGTAGCGCAACATATTGAATTTTTAAGACAATATTTTAGTTTAATTTAAGATTTAAAATTATATTTTATTGAAATGGCATGGCCTAATAAATATATTCCAAATAAAATTCTGCCATCTTAAAAGTATGCCATTGTAAATTTGGACATATAAACATTCGGCGAAATAATCATTATATTAAATATTTTTTATGCCTTTCAAATATTCATTTGAAGAAGATTATACCAAGTGTGTTATGCCAAATAAATTTCGGAGCATCAAGATTCTTGCAGATAGAGGGAACCCGTTCGGTAAACGTAACTTTAATATATTAAAAACCTTCCGGAATAAATTCTGTGAACGATGGTGAAAACCTAATCAAAATCTATTAAGTGGTTTAGAAGAACAACGCGGACATACAGACAAACGTGAAAAGAGACTCTATTATATAAAATTTACATATAAGAATTAATAAAGCTAATCGTATATGTTGTAATAGACTTTTTCATGGACCAAACATTTAATTTAATTTTATTGCATTTGGGAAACTTACAGCTATGACTTAAACAGTATTATTGCTTATACAATACGAAATCGAAGGCCATTTCCAAGTTTCTACTGCATAATCTGCCTATAATGTTACTGTTGGGACACACTCCTCCTCCCTGTGAGAGTGAGTGGGCCGTAATCCACCGCGCGGGCCCAGTGTGGGTTGGTAGATGTCACATGTCTTTGAATTTTTGGTTCTAGGACATGCCGGTTTCCTCACGATGTTTTCCTTCACCGTTTTGAAAGCAGTGGTTATGAAATAATTTACACAAAGTAATGTGCCTGTCTGGGTTCAAACCTACCACTCTGGGCCACTACTGATCTAAATGCAGTTATTAATGAAACTAGAGAAACTACGTATGATGGTTTACAAAATTATTGGCGGAATTGAATCGGCAAACAAATTTTTTTTAAACAGTTTTAAAAACGTAGTAAAAATCCAGTGAAAATGCTGTTATATATTCCATAGCAAAAAATCGAAATAAAAACGACAGAAAAAGCAAAAAAAGGTTCAATTTTGTTTTAACTTTTCACCTGCCATTATGACTATCTATCTGATCGTGTGAAGCAGATAAAATGTAAGAAAAAATTAAATTTATAGATTCAAGAATTTTCCAATAATCTGTTCGCAATCTTCCACTTTGCATAGTACTAGAGTTGACGTGAACTAAATGAACTTTCCTCCCCATTAAAAGTTTAATTTAAAATTTAATCAAGGAACGTACCTACTGTCCGTTTAAAACGTTGGATTTTTAAAAATAGAACTGAGTTCGATGTTTGTTTGACCGCTGGGCAATACGATGGAATATTTTCGGCCAGTTCGGTAATTATTCATTTGAATTTGAAGGTTGAAGGTCATTTACACAAGAAAAGTTGTGGTGTCTTTCGCCTCTTTCTTATGTTATGTGCGACAGAAAGATAGAAATAGTTTTTATGAAAGCTTAGTTAGTGCAAAACGAAGTAATAATTATATTAAATGTAGTGCTGTTCTGTTAAGTTCATTTCGAACCTCACACAACTCGAAACCGAACTCATTTTATTTTTAAAGTAAATCATCGCGGATTCACAACGAGACACCGTTCGAATTTCGAAGTGATGCCAGAGAATAACACCACTGAAATTATTGTTAGTTTCGTTCATATAACCGGAACATTCATGAGTACTACCACTTATTGGATTTCAGCGAACGAATCAAATTCCATTTTTCTGCGGTTGCAGTAATGAATTTGTCAAATTTATGGGTCAAATGATAACGTGGTGTTGCAAATTCTGTTTCTGTGGTCTAGTTGTAGTAAGGGAGTTATTGTGTAGATTCAAATAATAGGCGTCGAGATTAATAAATTAACTTTTCTCTTTGTTTGTTTCACTGTTTTAAAAGGTACTTTATTAATTTGATTTAACCTAATTTTTATCTTCCGGATTTTTTTTCCTCACACATTTCTTCATCATATATGACATTGACAGAATTGTCAACATCGGTAAAATCGCCATAAATAAAAATAGAATAGAATATGTATTTTCGTATATTCGATTGTTCAGTTGTCTTGTAATTTTGAAATAAAGTACTGACGCTGTCACGCTGGGCCCACAATGTTGGTGACAGTTTTTTGTAATAATTCACGTAGCCCCTATAAAAAATATAATCAGTGACACAAATCCAATGCGATAGTGAGTTTGTTTGTTTTTTAAGCTTTCACGCTAAAATGGCTGAACGGATTTTGATGAAATTTAGAACACAGATATACCATGACCTGGGTAAGGTCGGGTCACGAAGATATCGCAGAAGAATTAGAACAACTCTTCTTGTTCATTAATATCTTTATTAATAAAATATCAATAATAATCTGATAAAAATCGTTTGGTGGCGTACGTCAGTAAATAATAATTAAATAAATTCTTTATACTACTAAAACCTACTTCAATGTTGTAATGGGAGACTTCAACGCGAAACTGGGCATTCGAGGCGATAATGAGTTGACAGTGGGGCAATTTGGGTATGGGCAACGGAACCCCAGGGGACAGAGGTTGGCAGAATTTCTGGAGAAGGAGGACCTCTTTATGATGAACTCCTTCTTTCAGAAGCCGCCTCACAGGAAGTGGACCTGTATGAGTCCCGATGGTTCCACGAGAAATGAGATAGACTTCATAAGCCAGAAGAATCGAAGTACCTACCGCGGTTTCGCTGCTATAGTTTCGCGGCGGAAATGTGCTACGGACACTAATCAAAACAAAATTAAAACCAATGCGGATTAAAACTAAATTAGCTTAAAAATCGAGAACAAATATTAACATTAAAATAAAATTATTACAAAAAAAAATACAATAAAGTCGAATTAAACAAAATTAAAAATAATTAAAAATAAATTGGGCTACTGGTATGCGTGTGCGTTTATGTGTATGTGATTGTGTGTGTATGCGTATGTGAATACCAATGATTTGTGTTCTTATATATTTAGGTTGATTGCATTAAGTTTTCAGTTGCGTTGTACTTGCTACTGGCACAGGACGTGTCAATAGATCTATAGGTAGATCTTTACCTTCTTTTATGTTTCTCGGGTTGTAAGGGGATTTATGTTCATTTATGTCAGTGGCCGATAAACCTTCAAAAAATATGTCACCTTCCTAAATCCTGTAAACCCATGGGAAGGATGAATGATGATGAAAGGGATGTAACCAATTTCTATCCGAGATCCACATGGGAAATAAAATATGAGGACAATATATAAATTGAGCAATCCCAATCAATTTTACTCTGATGAGGGTCAAATAAATTGAATTAATTATAAGAAAATAAATATGGACATATTACGTCTAAGTGAGGCCTTTATTAGGGTTCCGTACGTCTAAATTAAAAAACGGATAACGGATCCCTAATAGGAGCACTCCTGTGTCTGTCTGTCTGGCTGGCTGTCCGTCTGTTACACCCAATTTGCTCCGAATTCACTCGACCGATTTAGTTGAAATTTGGTACACATACGAATTTCTGTGACCCAAACACGGACGTGTGAAGTCAATAAATTAATTTTGAATACGGGGGTCATTTTCGGAGGCAAATTTGAAAAAAAAAATGTTTTGCGAACCGTGTGATATATCAGTGAAATAAAAAGACTCGTTGTGAGTATCTCAAACATTATATTTTTATAATTTTAGAATAAATATTTGTGTATCAGTACCTAAACTTTGAAAACTCATACTGACATTTAACTTTTATAATTTGACAAATGATTGACATTCTTATTCTATTATGTATGTTCCAATTTTATTAGCATAATTTATTTTATTTTAATGTTCGCATGCTAGTTTTAGCGAATTGTTTTAGAAAAAGTTAAATAACCCGACCAACTGTAATGTACTTTTACAATTCTTGCAAATATATTTAATTTAATTTAATTTTTATGTAGAAAATAGATGAAAATTTACGTATATTCTATCCATCCCTTATCTCCGAAACTACTGAAAATAAAATGTTGAAAAAAAAACGTAGAGAATAGTTCTATACTTCTTAAAGATTACAAGAAAATCTATAAGAAGTCTATGGTCCGTAAACAACATTTTTTTTTTGTGTTTTTTTTTAGTCTGTGTTTTCAGAAGGTTCTTTCTTAGGAACTAAGAAACAATGTTATTTTGAACTGTACAAGTAGGTAATGTACAACTAAGCGAGGAAAATGTAAATATTTGCCGATGTGGTATTAATTTAAAAGTGGCAACACAAAATCTTTACAAAGTTTAAAACTCATTAATATTTTCCGAAACATAAAACATGCCCCGTGTCATTTTTCAACTAAATAAAAAAAAAAAAAATTGTGATTTATTGTTGTGTCTTTGTTTTTTTGTGATTAAAATAACCATAAACCATAATATTAATAAATAAACAAGCAATAAAATTATCCATTTTAAAAATGGCTGAACAAGAACGAAATTGAAGAAAAGTTCACTTCTAATTTAAAAAGTCGTTAGTGGTTTGTATAATAGTTTGTTCTAATGAAAGCTTTTACAGTCTCTTAAACATTTTGTCAGAGAACTGGTTGTTGTTGGAAAGAAAAAATAAATATATGTTAAAAATATACATTTACATTATTTAGACCCAAGTTATAACTCTTTGAAGTGTAAATATACTGAATGTTGCAATTTATCGCTGATTAAAATGTACAAATGTACCTCTGGAACTTTTAATTACGATGCATTAAATTCAGTTCTTGTCTAGCATCTTACACTAGTTTTCAGATATTTTTTTTATATTTTTTTATTTAACCATTTATGTACACACACAAATAAACGGACAAGATTAAAATAACAGAAAAATACGTACAAAGGTGATGCTTATTTCTAATTAAATCTCTTCCAGCATACCTGCGATAGGACAGAGGGTAAAAAGAGATGTAGACACCGTGTGTAAGAGTAGGGAGAAAGTAAAATACATAAAATCAAAACAATTCACTCAATAAAATAAAACAAATTATATGACAATATACTTACGAACATACATACATACATACTTCTAAAATAAATAAAATACAACATAAATACCTACGCAACTATGACGAAGTGCATATAGCATAATCAGCCTATCGAAGAACTTCATATCCAAGCAGTTTGAAAACAAAATCCCGTGAACACGATGACCACATCTGTTGCCGCCCGGTTCTATAGCGGCCGAGCGCTGCAAACAGAAATAGTCCTTACAGTGTATATACTACAACTAAATGAAACGAAATTTAAATCTTGTATAAAACGCACACTATGCTGCCAAGCATATTATAAGCTTGGGGATTATATCGCTGACAAAAATGCTTGGCTTAACGCTGGTCCAGCTCCACAAGGGCGCATAAACTAATTGATTAGCATTCAAAAATATTGTTGGAATTGCTGAAGATTGCAAAAACTATCTTTGAATTGTATAGCTTCAATCTCTTTTTTTTATTGTATAATTGCATAGCACATGTGTGAGCACTGTGACCATGTACCTTCTATAAAGCTGCCATTTGCTGGGTACGTCTTTCATTGACTCGATATGCCCTGGCGGCTAAGAGTATGTCATGCTCACTCAAATGTCTCGCTGGTGGTGGCGTGTGTGTTGGATCGTCGAGTTCCCTTCAAAATGGTTGAGCTAAACGGTGCTGATCCATGCGTCATGTTCGTGAACGGGCGCCATCAGTAGGGACTGGTCATCTCTTATCTGCCACGGCTTATTTTAATTTTTGAATTGTTTTTTTATTTTTATTTTTTATTACGGACGCTTTTTACGTACACGTCTTTCTACATTGTTCTCACATGTATAATTTCAACATGAATGATGTAAACAATATTTTGTAAGAATATAATTTTTTTTAAAAGAGTGTCCCTGGAGTTTCTTGCCCGTTCTTCTCCATAGGAACCTACGCTTTGGAATGGGCAACTAGCTTCATATTTCTGACTGACTGACTCCTTGACAATTCAAAAGTGCCTGTAAATGGTTTAATTGAAATAAATGCTTTGAGTTGAGTTGAGTTGAGTTGAGTATAGATATAAACTTCTTCGATGGTACTCGTATAATGTTGCCACTTCTGGGACACAGGCCTCCTCTCTGATAGAGGGAGTGGGGCATAAATCCACTACGCGGGCTCAGTGCGAGCTGATGAATGTCACAAGTCTTCGATTTTTTTTGTTCTAGGATATGCCAGTTTCCTTACGATATTTTCTTTCACCGTTATGAGAGCAGTACGAGTAGGTGATGAATATAAATGCAAGTTTTGAAATATGACTACGATTATTTGTAAAAGCCTAAAAAATCTGGCGGTGCTGTATCAAGGAGCAGTGGTGTCTAGTGGCAACGGCCGTGACTTCCGAGTTGTCTGGTCAAAGTCAAAGTCAAATAATTTATTATTTCAATTAGGCACAAAAAAGGCACTTTTGAACGTCAACAAAAAAAAAATCATCATCATCGTCATTTACAAAAAAAAAAAAATTTTTTTTTAATCTAGTCGCCCCTTCTAAAATGTAGTTTTCGTGTGGAGAAGAATGGGCAAGAAACTCCACCGTTACTCTTTTAAAATGTTTTCACAATATCTTGTATACATTAATTATATAATTATATGTGAAGACGATGCACCTAGAATAAAATTACTATACCACGATAGGCAAAAATAATGAGAAATGAAGGAATGAGTGATAAATTAATCAGGTCGTAGTTTCGACTGGCGCTTTACTTTGTGTAAATTATTTAATCACCGCGGCTCTCAAAATAGTGACGGAAAACATCCAGTGGAAACAAGCATGTCTTCAGGTGCTGATAGACTTGAGCATTCACTTGTAATGAGCATTCTAGCGAATGTTACATTACAGATAAATAAACGGGAGCGTTTTAGCGAGCATTCTAGCGAGCGTTCTAGCGAGCATTCTAGCTAAAGGACGGTAAATTTGCTTCGAACTTTTTGCCGATCCGAGCCATTTTGACATTGTTACTACTTGTTGAAAGACCTACACTGTCCTTCCATACCTAATAACACTGTTATTTGAAAATATTGTAAAAGCCAATTATTTTTAAAAGAGTAACCGTGGAGTTTCTTGTCGGCTCTTCTCCATAGGAAACGACCAATTGGAACCGTGCACCTAGCTTCTGACGTTTCATAAGTGCCCTTGTAGGTTTATGGGAAATAAAATATTTTGAATTGAATTGAATTTTTCCGCTGCCTCTCTATGCCTAGATTATTGACTAGAACGTTCGCTAGAATGATCGTGAAAATGTTCGTAGTGATGTTTGGTTCTATGCTTGGCTCTGTTCGTTGTTAAGTTCGACAAATTCAAAAACGGCGAATGCTCGATGTTCTGTTACAAGTAAATGCTCAAGTTTATCAGCACCTTTAGAACCAAAAATTTGAAGACATGTGACATCTACCAACCCGCACTGGGCCCGCGTGGTGGGTTACGGCTCACTCCCTCACACCGAGATGTGGCCTGTGTCCCAGTGTAGTGGGAACAATTATAGGCTAATTATACTGTGTCAAAGCGCATGACTGTTGGTTTCATGAGACAATTCTGTGGTTCTGTTATTTTTTTGAATTGAAATAAAAATACTGGCACCTGTATGACCCGACGTGATTAAAAGACATTTTACCTTAAGCCTACGTTCACGCGGACGTAAAAAATCGCGGAGGGATTTTATCGCGCACTGGATTTTCAACTCTCTGTGTTGAGCCGAGCGTTGAAAATTCAATGCGCTGCGACGTACTCATCCCAGCGCGTTCAAAAACATACTGTTGGATTTTCAACTCTCGGCGCTAAGCAAAGCGTTGAAGATCCAGTGCACGAGAAAAAATCGCACGTGCGTACCTGGCCTGGGCTAAAAGCTAGGACGCCATTTCGAGGTATTTTGGGCGAATCTAATCATACTACAGATCTATGTTTGACTTACGTGAGACGTACCTCCAACCTCTAGGTACTTTAGAAGTGGGTTCCAATATGCTGAAAACTATTGTAAAGTAATGAAAAATCTCACAAAGAAAAATATACATGGAATCAACCAACAGTTCCTCCAATCTTTTTCAAATAATGTGACTAATCCCTTTCTTCGAGGCCAGTAGCTAAATTATAATAAAGCGGGTCGATCGAAGGTTAAGCTACTCGTGCCGCGGTCAGTTCGTGGATGGGTGACCATACATTATATATCAAGGCCCCTCTGTGCCTCCGAAAGCACGTTAAGATCAAGAGTCTGACACCCAGTGTTATTAAGAGGTTTATCCAGTAACTATTGTAGAGTTCAGAAAGGCAGTCGCGTTATGTAAAATACTGGTATTCAGCCGCATCCAGTTAGATTAGAAGCTGACCCATGACATAGTTGGAAAAGGCTAGCCAGATTGATCACTAATCCCATCCTTACTTTAATAACGAAACTCCCTCCATGAAAAGGGGAAAAATCTAATAACCGAACATACCACGTACTTAATTAAGTTATTAAGTGCAACGTGGCAGCTTGTGGTTATGATTCCAGTTTGTGGTCACACACGTTATTAAGAAAACTCTGCGGGAGGGAGGGAAAGTAATAGATATAAGGAATAGTATTGTTTCAAAATGTATCTTTGTTGTGATAGGATTTCATAGTGTTTACCTATTTGTTGATTTTTGTATGAGTTTCGTTCATAGAGAACAAACAGTTTATGTGACGGTTAGTTGGTGATTAGGGGACGAATAACTGCCTACAATTTTCAAGGTGGTACGGGACTAATAACTGCCTACAATTCTCAAGGTGGTACGGGACTAATAACTGCCTACAATTATCAAGGTGGTACTGGACTAATAACTGCCTACAATTATCAAGGTGGTACTGGACTAATAACTGCCTACAATTCTCAAGGTGGTACTGGACTAATAACTGCCTACAATTCTCAAGGTGGTACGGGACTAATACCTGCCTACAATTCTCAAGGTGGTACTGGACTAATAACTGCCCACAATTCTCAAGGTGGTACGAGACTAATAAATGTCTACAATTCTCAAGGTAGTACAGGACTAATAACTGCCTACAATTCTCAAGGTGGTACAGGACTAATAACTGCCTACCATTCTCAAGGTGATACGGGACTAATAACTGCCTACAATTCTCAAGGTGGTACAGGACTAATAACTGCCTACAATTCTCAAGGTGGTACTGGATTAATAACTGTCCACAATTCTCAAGGTGGTACGGGACTAATAACTGCCTACAATTCTCAATGTGGTACGGGACTAATAACTGCCTACAATTCTCAAGGTGGTACAGAACTAATAACTGCCTACAATTCTCAAGGTGGTACGGGACTAATAACTGCCTACAATTCTCAAGGTGGTACAGGACTAATAACTGCCTACAATTCTCATGGTGGTACAGAACTAATAACTGCCCACCATTCTCAAAGTGGTACGGGACTAATAACTGCCTACAATTTTCAAGTTGGTACTGGACTAACAACTGTCCACAATTTTCAAGGTGGTATGGGACTAATAACTGCCTACAATTCTCAAGGTGGTACAGGACTAATAACTGCCTACAATTCTCAAGCTGGTACTGGATTAATAATTGCCTACAATTCTCAAGCTGGTACTGGATTAATAATTGCCCACAATTCTCAAGGTGGTAAGGGACTAATAACTGCCTACAATTCTCAAGGTGGTACTACTAAATATTTTACTAGTTGGCTAATTCATGAAAATGTTAATTATCCATGTATTTTTTATGACCTAAAAAGGATTAATGGGATTTCTCAGTTAAGCCCGGAGTGTTGACGGCAATAGGCGCGCCCCCTATTACATGGGATGATTAAATGTACTATAGGTATACCTCTGCCTTGCCCTTTGGGGAACACTGGCGTGATGTTATGTTATGTTATGTGAACATACCTACTTAAACTGAGCTGAAGTATTGTTTTAATAATAATGCATTAGTTTTTTTGGTGTCTCGGTTGGTCTAGTAGTCACAAGCGCTACTGCTGAGCATGAGGTCCTGGGTTCGATTCCCGGGTCGGGTAAAGTGTTATTGGGTTTTCAAAGCGCAATAGGCTCGCCCTCTATTTCATGGGATTTAAACATAACTGGCGAATTGTGGGTGTACTATAGGTACACCTCTTGCTTATCCTTTGGGGAATACAGGCGTGATGTTATGTTATGTAGTTTATGCTATTGTAACATTAATAATTGAGTTAGAAATATCCTGAACATTTCTGTGCAAACTTGTGTTTGGCATTGCTCAAGCTAGCTTTTAGTTTACTAGGAGTTCAATTGTTCTTCTGAACTAAATGGTAAAGACAACTCTAGGTATTGCAACAAATGGATAAGTTTATCTTTGAAAGTTCAATACTGGCTTTAGGTATGAAATAACGAAGAGTGATCGGTATTCGGATCCGCTGCCTAACCCTTCGGGGGAAACCAGCGTAATGTAATATTATGTTGCTCCGGATATTGTTAATGTGTCAATTTATGTTTTTCTTAAAACTGGCAGTCAAGTCAAGAAAAATAAAAATTCAAAATTCAAAAGTCATTTATTCAAACTAGGCTGAGAATCAGCACTTTTCCAACGTCAAAATGACATAAGACAGTCCCTCAAAACGCCCACCCTTCACCACTTCCTAGTGCTTTTGCTGGGAAGAAGAAGTAGAAAATAGTACTGTCGCGGCCAGCACTCAGGGTATTGATGGACGATCGATCCATCAATCCCTGATTGCGATACTTTTCTCAAACAATGCGCAAAAATTCAAACTAAGTGAATTAATTATAAATTCCAGAATCAAGGACAAACAAAGTTTTTTTTTCTTTCACGCGCCAGAAAATTCATTTGTTTCTTCTTTTCTTTAAACAGCTCTATTTGCTAAGCCCGTTCGAAATTTAAAAAAAAAATCTATGACAAGTAACCTCCATGGTTGCCATGGGTCGAAGTAAAAAGTTAGTTCCATTTTAAATAGCACGACAGTTTAAATGCGTTTTAACGATTCCGCTCGCCTACTAGCTTGTTTTTGACTAGTAGCTACAGCAATTTTGTTCAAATAATGTTCGAATTTCCAAGCATGGTTGAGAAAAAACAATATCATTCGCACCTCTGCTAAAACATGCTTGTTTATTATTATTGCCTAGTGGTATGACCGTCGGACTGCCAAGTCATAGGTCTCGAGTCCGAGTCCAAGACTTTTCGGATTCATGTGCGTATTGTATAATTATCACTTGCTTCAAAAATAGGGAAGGAAAAATCGTGAGGAAACCGGCATGCATGAGAGATATTTCATTATTTTAAGCCAAGTAAGAGATGCCCTTGGGCGGCATAAAAACTAACACCAGATTAGTCACTAACCACACGATAAAGAAAGATTGAGGATAATTTCTCAAATCTAGACTGAACACATCGGTGTTCAGTCGAGAAGTCTGCATGATTTATCAAGTCAACCTATCGAGGTTGACTTGTCATACAGACTTTTTCATGAATAACTGTATAACAATTTTTTAAATGTATTTCCATATTGTATAATTTATGAAGAGTCCACTGAAGAATACAGAAAAGAAAGAAAAGTAGGTTTATTTGTTACAGAAACACGTGCATACAAAAAAAAAGTTAACCCAAATAAATAAAAGACCTGCCAAGTGCGAACGGAACCCTTCATTGTTCGTGGTCTGACAGTTGGGATAAATATTCATCCCAAGAACAAACAACGTTGTAGCTGAAAAACATGTTCTCCCATACATTCGAACTGCAACTGTTAGTTTGTACGCAAAATATTGAGTGACATATTATTCATGTTATTTTAAGACTTCTTAGGGGGTTTTCTGTAATCTATAAGTAAAGAACTATTCTTTGTATTTTTTTTCAAAATTTTAGGCTCAGTAGTTTTCAATTTTCATAAATTTTCGTTGATAACTTTAAAACTATTTATATTAAAATTATCAATCTGCCTACCTCGTCTGTTACCTGTTACTATGTTGCGGTCGGCTTCCAGTCTAACCAGGTGCAGCTTAGTACCAGTATTTTACATGGAGCGACTGCCTATCTACATAAATTAAATCAAAAATGGAATTCTCATATCGGTACAATATGCAAAACTTTTTTTATTTCAAATGTAATGTAATGTGAACCCCATATTCCAAATTCATTTATTTATGTTACACGTTCGGGTTTGGGTCACTGAACACTTACACATATGATGTGTAATATATAGAATTCAACTTAATCGGTCCAGTAAATTCGGAGCAAATCGGCTGTGACAGCTGGACAGACAGCCAGCCAGACACAAGTAATCCTATAGGGTTTCCGTTTTTTCATACGGACCTACGGAACCCTAAATTTGAGATGAATATATTAGCGATTTCCTACAAGTACCAATCTACTATTTTTTTTTGGCTGGTAAATTATCAAGTGTCTTCTACAGCTCTGGGCGGAGCGGGAGGGCGTGTCAAACTCCTACTGACTAAAACTCACCCGTGTTCCTTTAGTTGCCTGTGTGTTGCCAGATCCCTTTTCGAACTTTCCCGCGACCCTGACAGGCATCGGCACTGGCGGACCCCGTCAGTTGTACCTATCTACTGCCCCTCTGATTTTGTCATAAAATAAAAAAAAATAAACAATTTAGTCTGCTAAAAAAAAGATAAAAATAATGTGTCCTACTTACTTCTCTATATACCAAACTCTCTCTGACTGTACTACAATCGCAATACCTTGTAGGTCACATTAATCTAAGACCTTGCATTGCGACCGTCACGGGGAAATATCAAATTATGAAAAATCTTAAACGCGGTTTAACCTCAATCATTCGATCATATGCTTACTGGTACACGTCAGTCTATCAGGGTATTTAACAGAAAGATGAACATCTTATAAACAATGTAAGGACGGCAGAAAAAGTTAGATAATAACTTTTCATTATATAATATACCAGCCTTTTATTATCCCACTGCAGGCCAAAGGCCTCTTCTCATATAGAGAAGACATTGATCACCACGCTTACGGGTTGGCAATTTCAGACTTATATTAACTATAAGGCTGAGATACGATGGTTTTACTCCACCGCTGTAGATATGTTAACTTTTCGTTACACAACAAAAATTTATACATAGGCTCACTTGCATCACAAATCACTATTTGCATTTAACATTGAGCATATTCTATTTGTGTCACGGTTGACGGCACGGTTGGCGCAGTGGTTAAGCAATTGACTGCTGCACTGCGTGCCGTGGGTTAGATTCCCGCACAGAATAAATATTTGTATGACCTACAAGTAGTTGTTCCGGGTCTGGCTGTTTGTGTATGTGAGTTTAAATTTTTGTAAACGCACCCAAAATACAGGAGAAATACCCAGTGTGGGGCAAAGTTAAAGAAAAAAAAACGGGTTGCACTCTGGGAGTGCCGGCAGAAGTGAATAATTTTGCACCGGTCTACTCTCCCTCCGTCTTACGAATTTTCGATCAGGTCACGTGTCCTGACGCGAGTTTAACATTTTTTACCCATCACAAAAAAGTGCACAACGCCGCTAAAAAAGTTTTCACTTCAAAAAAATGGATATGACATGTCACACTGATAGAATATTCTTTATTGCACATAGAAATACTCTGTATTGTACACCATAAAAATTACAGACATAAATTTAGACATTTTACAGATCAGATGACACAATGGGCGGTCTTATCGCTTAAAGCGATGTTTTACAGACAACCTTTGGATGGATTAAAGGTAACAGGAGAGACAATACTGCAGGTAGTCAGTGGTGTTTGATGATTAAAATGTAACATACAAGACTCTCTCTTAACTCTTTATTACAATTTACGTAACTCCACAGCTAGTACTCTATCATCAAAATCAAATTAATTATAACTTTGTCACAGACAGAAGTATTTTACCAAGAAAGTTGCTCCATTTCTCCCCAGTTGAAACACTTGAAGGCAGTAATGAAACTTCTTTGGTGTTGACTTAAACTGTGTCAACACTCAAAAAGTAGTAAAGAATTAAAGTAAACTGAATAGAAAACGGACTTGAATTAAATTTTAGTAAGTTTTTTTGGTCAAGGTCATTAAGGTCATTTGCCATGTCATCCCTCATGGATGGGATGGGATGGCAAGGTCATCCCAGAGACCAATTTGAAATGTCTAATGTGCCCTTTAACATTTTTATCTTTTTTTTTCGTTTCGACGGTACATCTATGTTGCTTAAACTGTTTGGGCCTAGTAGTTGGCCGTGTTTATTGCGGCGTCAGAGGCGTTGTTCAGATTGTCACGGATATACGAGGACTAACATTTGGGACAATCTAGCAGATGAGACATGTTAGTCTGTTCAGTACACCGCACTCACTTTGGCTGTTGGATGAATCGTTAATAGGTACCCCATTCTGCTAGATTACGTTTCCAGCCGCCTACTTGGCCGACTGCGTACTGGAAGACGTAGGTCGCATTGGTAGGCCCCTCTCAAGGTGGATCGATGACCTGGTGAAGGCCACAGGAATCAGCTGGCTGCGAGGGGCACAGAATCGGTCGAAGTGGCGGTGCTTGGGGGAGGAGTATGTCCAGCAGTGGACGTCTTTCGGCTGAAATGATGATGATGGGGACTTGTGTACACTATCGATTCAGTGCTTTCCAAATAGGCCACTGCAGTTCGTGTCGACAGGCATTCTTAGGGATTTACGAAGTCTTGAGGTGGGTGGGTACACAAGAACGTTGCGGCAGATATAGGTATGTGTACTGGTGGCACCCGATCCCTAGGATGAGCTCTTCATAAAGTGCTCTACAACCATTTAACTTTTCAACAGAATAATTAATAAAAAATAGATGATTCATAAAACATTATCGATAACTCAACTAACATCATTATTTTTTATGCTAACGTTACTTACATTTTATAAATAAACCGATCGTCAGATCATATTCATTTCTCAAGGTTCGCCTCCGGAGTCATGTCAAAACTATTTCTATACATTTAGACATAAAACTAATATTTAGAAGATCCAGTTAAAACACTTATTAACTGCGCAAAAATACACAGTAGAGGATTATTAAAATAGTGTGCGAAGTCGTTAAACGTAGTTTATTTTTGAAAGTTGTTTTTGTAAACGTTTTCCTGCATGTTTTACAGATTTTGTAAACGCTCCTAATATCAGTCTGTTTACACGTCATCGCCATGGCAATGGCATCTCATACAGAGAGGAAAACTGCTATGATCATAACGCTTAGGTATTACGTGTGCGATTTCAGACCATAAATAGACTTTTTACAAAAAAAAAAACCGACTTCCAAAAAAAAAACACTAAAAAGTGAAAAATATATTTAATTTCTGAAGTAGCTTTGGTTTAGAATTTTCGTTTTTTGCCACCGAATTCTAAATTTAAAATAATTTTTCACTTTTTGTGTTTTTTGTAAGTCAGTTGTATTATTTTATTTTTCACTTTTTAGTTGTGGTGTACCCCACACAAATTCAAATACCACTACCTGCTATGTAAATTACAGTGACAGGAACTTATAAAAAAATCATCAAGTCAATGATCATCATGATCAACATAGATTATGAAATACAAAATAAATGAATTTTATTATTATATTATCCCAAGCCAAGGAGACGGAAACGATTACATACAATCTTGGGCCTGAATGTAAAGAGATGAAAATGGTGTGAATGAATAGATTTAAACTTATCAGTCTCTCGCGATCCATAGTTTCAACAATATCCAATCCAAATTCAGACGGCGGTAAAATCCAAAATAACAATTCCAAGTCAAACATGTGAGCGATCTTCAGTGACCAGTGTGAAAGCAAGGGTCGTACAAGGTAGGCAGGGTCAGAATCCGTAAAAGACAAAGCAGTGGTCGTTGAAAAATAATCGGGATAACACTCAAAATGCATCGGAAAACATAAAACGAGTGACCAACCAAAAAGCAGTCGGCAACTGTCTAGTGTCAATGTCAGTCATGACATGCATGCATGCATGGTGCTTTCATGACAGTGCCATAGACTAAAAATATAAGGCTGATTTTAATCGATATGAAATCGATAATTATACATTAAAGTGCATTTAATTAGGTACTTTATGTTAATTACCAAGTGCGAAAGTTTTCTTTTTGTAATTGTGTAATCGATTGCTCATTTAATCGATAATCTCACGAAAACTATCTTTCTCTTATTTCTCAGCTTCCAGATTGAGAATTGAGCTCATTTTAGTTAATCTAAGATAAAAAAATATGACTAATTTTTTAGATCATATCTCAACTTATTACATTTGGGCCCACCATTTCCCATCTCCTTTAAATCATTTACTAAACACAAACTACGAGTATGTCAAGAAAGTTTCTATAAAGTTAAAGATTACTTAGACGACAAAAAGGCTTGGGACTAACTCCATACTTATTTAATTGTTTATTTTAATTGACTGTATGTTTTCATTTATTATTGACTTAATCTACTCATTACACTCTTATTTTTTGTTATGAGTTCTATTGTAATATATGGTCAGCTAGCGACCTCGAAAATTGATCATATTATTCTTGCCTGAGCAACCGGCAGCAAGTTCAGCATGCTCCCTTAGATGTCACTGCTTGCGGTAGCGTGGGGGTCGGGTTGCCTCCTTCCCTCAAAAATATGGCGAGGGGTAATGGCTGATCTTTGCGTTAAGCTCGTGAACGGGTGCTGCTTGTGGTGACTGGTCGTCTTGCTGACCATGGTTTTAGTTGTTGTTATTAGCAATTAACTGTTTATTTATTTTTACTTCGATGGTCCTAGTTTATCAATTGTGATTTCCGAGTTACAGCTTTAATAGCTATAATGTAAACGGGCACGCCCTTTATGCCTGGAGGCTTTCATTCGCGTATTAAGTTCTTTTCACTTTTTTTTTTTTGTATTTTGGCGTGTGCCAGGTGACATATAGAAAATTATTTAATTTAATGTTTTGTGTTGCACGTAATGTAAATTATTTTGCATAATTACTATTGTATAGAATCAAGTTTTTCTATCTATTCAGACAGCTGTGCAGCTGGGGAGTTTGTTGCGCCACTTCTTCTTCCCAGCTCAAGCACTAGGAAGTGGTGAAGGGCGGGCGTTTCGTAATTTTGACGTTCGAAAAGTGCTGATTTCTCAGCTTAGTTTGAATAAATGACTTTTGAATTTTATGATATTACAAGCGAATACAAATGGCCACCACCGCAGGCCGCGTCTGTCTGGGAGCCACTTATCATGCTTTATGTGGCAAGGAGGGGTCTTGATATGTAATGGATGGTTACCCTTCTACAGACTGACCTTTACCTTCGATCATCATGTGCGGCTGTTACTGCTTAGCCACTAGCCCATTTCAAAGGCATACACTAAGTAATTAATAAATGACCTACTTCTTTTACATGGCAAAGTGACACTTCTTTACAAAATAATCTGCCACTTTTCTGTCCCTCGTCAAACACTTCAAAGTACAGTGCGTTCGTTTTAACTTGACTCGTGACGCGATGGTAGCACTGAATTATGCAGTCTTAGTTTCAATACTAATAGAGTTCAAAATGGCGACCGACAGAACAGTTCTACCAAACACATGACTGCAAAATTCAGTGCTAACAATCGTATCACGGGTCAAATTGTAATGAACGCACTGTAAATCCCGTCTACCTACAAACGTTTTCGTTCAATAATCATAAAAATCTACTGCTTGATCTACATTGTTCATTGTTCCTTTTCAGCATTATCATTTTATTACACTGTAAAATGCTGCTTTTCGTCTTCACAGTAAACATAAGGAAGCGGGAACGGCGCGTACAATTTTAAATTATGGTCTTTATTTAATCGAACCTCTAATACTTCCCATTCTGCTTTCCTAAACATATTATTGAACACTCTAATATAATGATTGCGAGTCTTTTTGTGATTTTCTAATAATTCCTATTTTGAAGTCCTAAAAGTACTAAACATCCAAATAACTGCGAGCAATTTGAATGTAGCGCTCGCTCGGCTCGCGCGCGGTTTCTCACAGTACTAACCCAACCATTAATTGGTCGAGGTGCCTTAACTTAGTTACTGCGACCAACTCAGCTATTTAATTACGCAACACATTTTCGTAAACGATTACGACAAATTTGTTTCATTTTGACAGTTCAACAACATTCATTGCGTTATTGACGTTGTTGAGTTTTTTTCGAACTTATGAAGCAATTGATTAGCAATTTGATTCAAAACGATTGAAATTCCGAGTGATCGTGTATTACGTAATAACGGTACTGGTCACAGTTTTAACCTAACCTAACTAAACTGATCGAAGTATCATATTTAGTTACTGTGACCAACTGTGAGAAAAGATCCGAAAGTTAAAAAGATGCTCCATTATTTTTAAAAAAGTGTGTATCATCAGAAGGTCAATAAGTTTTTTAGAGGATCGGTTAAATATTTCACTTCCCGTATATTTCCAAATCTACTCGTAATTCTTGACGACTCCTGCGTAAACCAGTTATTATCCTCTAAAACTCAGTCAATACAGTTAAAAAGTAGTTAAACCGTTGCGAAGAACGGATACGTTCAACAGTTAAAAATAACTGCTTTTTCTGCAGTTACGACTTGTTTATCTCGAAAATGTCTTACTTTGCTAACGAAGGACAAACCTGATAGTTTATTGGTTGTTGAAAGTTTAAAGTGTAGATACTTTTTTATGTTACTTGTCGGCGTAATAACTGGTCTGACTGCCTTCTTGGTCTAGTGGTTCCAAGCGCTGCTGATCATGAGACTCTGAGTTCGATTTTCCAGATCGAGCAACAACCATATTTATCGGCTCAGTCACTTATGCTGGGGCTACACTGTCGAGTTATCGCAAACTAAATTACGTGCGCTCTCTCGCACACTGCTCGACGTCGCTCGGGATAACGCGACAATGCCAAGGTAGCCCCAGCATCACAGGTCCTGTACTTTCCAATTATTGATTTCAAGAGCTGTGGACCAACTCGACAGTGTGCTTCGACTGCATTGTCACGATAAAGCGATCTACACTTCACACGCTCTGTCTCACACACCGCTCGACGCCTCGATGCATAACAAAGAGAGCGCGAAGTGATGTTCACGTTATCGTGATAATGTAGCCATAGAATTACAGTAAGGGCACTTTGGGCAACACAGTCGTTGTAACGCTATGGCTACATTGTCACGATAACGCGAACATCACTTCACGCTCTCTGTTATACATCGAGACGTCGACCGGTGTGCGAGGGAGAGCGCGCGAAGTGTAGTTCGCGTTATCGCGACAATGTAGCCGCAGCATTAAACGGACTGAAAACTCTATCTCAGTTATTCTCAAACACCATTTCTCAGACTCCCAGGCAGTGTATTGGCTATAAAACTGGACAAATCGCCATCTTTATGTAGTGAGAAGGGTGATTTGTAGTGATCCGAGGTCAGCACACATAGATGTTAGGTTATAGGTATGTCTTGTTGAACGTTTTATTGAACTCTAGGGCGGGTATTGTCGTATGCGTAACATTGTATCAATCAAAAAGGTTTACAAAGAGCATTAAACATGACACATCGTGTGTTGGAAAAACTGCAGCCCTTTGTATGCGGCACGGTTTCTTTACATACGGTGTACAAACCGCGCCGTAGAAAAACTTGTGTGTCAACAATCTTTCCTAGTGATCCATACAACATGACGACCGTGCCTACATACAAACTCAAACTCAAAGTATTTATTTCAAATAAACCAATTACAGATAATTTTGAATTGTCCAGGGGTCGGTCAGTCACAAAGATGAAGCTTAGTTGCCCATTCCAAAGCGTAGTAGGTTCCTATGGAGAAGAACGGGCAAGAAACTCCACGGTCACTCTTTTAAATCAGAATATTGTTACAAAATATTGGTTAGGTACAACATTCATGTAGAAATTATACATGTGAGAACAATGTAGAAAGACGTGCACATTAAAAGCGTCCGTGATAAAAATATACAACAAAAATAATTCAATACTTTAAATAAATTACAATAAGCCATGGCAGGTAAGATCGGCCACTGACGGCGCGCGCCCGTTCACGAACATGTCGCATAGATCAGCATCATTTAGATCAACCATTTTGAATGGAACTTAATACGGTGAATAAAATAAATTACAATGAGCAGCTAATAATATATGACCAGTCCCCACTGACGGCGCCCGTTCACGAACATGACGCATGGATCAGCATCATTTAGCTCAACCATTTTGAATGGAATTTAATACGGTGAATAAACAGTAGTTTTTTACGGCAAAAAAAACGTTAAGTGTATACAGGGCCTCCGGCTTTGAAGAGGGTCTTTGTAGTTTTTTTATGCTTCTCTCTTTCTAAGGCGCTTGACCGACCACCGACTTTAGGTCCCGTGTAAGAAACAAAAATACATATATTATATTAGGTAATATAGTTGATCGCTGACTGTTCACACAGCTGGCGAGTACTCGATTGTCGCAGTGACATGAGCTATCAAAGTGAGTACTTGCTCAGCGACGCGGACGCTCCCTTAGCGGGTAGAACACGCGCTGAGAGACCCACACTTGGTATAATAATAATAATAATAATAAATAATAATAAATCGTTTATTTATAAAAAGGGGCACATTTACAATAAGTATCTTAAAATAGAGCACATTTGCTTAATTGCCTGAACTAGGTTGAACCTGTGCTTCAGGCTAGGAAGTGCATAAATACTTTATGTAATAAATTAACATGGAGTTTAAAGTATATAAACTAAAATAAAATTAGGTCAATCAAAGTTAAATGGCATGTTAGCGATTCTATTTGCAGACAACAAGTAGATCTTCTGTCTGTGCATAATCTATGGTTAGTAAATATTCAAGTATAATTTTTTTACAGCTAAAGTAATTTAAATTATAAATACTAAGTTTTCTATTTAATCTATTGTACAGAAATGGGCCTAAGAATGTAAAAAATCTTTCTACAAAGACATGTTTTGAGGTTGCATTTGATGTGCATACTATATCATTCCGTCTCTTGTTAGTATTGTCAGCGGTGTAGGTAAGCATGGTGTGCTGTTTTAATACTAAGTGCATAATGAAAAGTTGGCGAACAGTCAGCACGTTGCAGGATTTATATATCAGATCTGTGGGAAAGAAAAAGGGATGGTATTTATGCATACCAGCGCACTAGGTGCCCGGGTATAGCTTATCCACCCTGAAATGATGCGCTCCTCTACCAATTACTGTGTGCGTAAATGCAGTAGAAGAGCGCGTCATTTCAGAGTGCAGCTTGTCCATACTGATAAAAACCTATTAAAACATGTACATTTCTCAGTAGCAGCCTAGAGGCAGCATTTATTTGTGCCCGGTTGACGGCAATAGGCTCGTCCCCTTTTACATGGGACTTAAACATAACTGAGAGCAGTGGTGGTCTAATGGTAAAGGCCCCAACTTACGAGTTGTAGGTAATGGGTGCGAACCCACGCAGGCGCTTTACTTAGTGTAAATAATTTCATCACCACTGCTCTCAAAACGGTGAAGAAAACCATCCTGAGGAAACCGGCGTGTTCTAGAATCAAAAATTCGAAGACGTGACATCTAGCAACCCTTTAGGCATTGTTATGTTATGTAAAACATGTACGAAAAATTACTTTTATACGTTATATTATTTCATTTTATTAAACTTTTGATGCGTAAAACAAAATGGGTTTTACAGCTTAAACGATTTTCTAGAAAATAAACAAAATAATGCTTGTAAGTCACTGGAAATTGCTTAAATCTGACACAAAATAAACAAATGTTCGTAATTTACTGAATATTGCTTAGATCTGAGTTGAAATCCCTTTGATACTTAAAGGTTAGTGACCGTTTGTTGAACTTTTAGATTTGTAAGTAGAAAAGGTGTGTCTGTGTAGTAGAACTCTGAATAACCTCTTTGTTTTACTTACATAGGTAGATGATCAGAGGTCGCCGATAAGGATAGCCATTGCCAAGAGCCTTCCCTCGTTGGTGTAGTGGTCACAAACACTACTGCTGAGTATGAGGTCCTGGATTCGATTACCAGGTCGGGCAAACTGTTATTGGGTTTGTCCGAACTGGTAATTCTCGCAAAGGGTCTGGGACCATAACATTACTGGCGAAATGTGTGTGTACCTACTATAGGTATACCTTTGCTTACCCTTCGAGGATTACTAGCGTGATGTTATGTAACTTTACCCAGTTGTGTGAAAATAATAAAAATCAAAGTCACAGAAAGAGTTTCATAAACGCATAGTTTTTAAACCACCATTTTCATAGATAGCTAAATAAATGTACAGGATCTTCATGTTTTTGGCTTGCAAAAACTGCAAATTTAATTTTATTGTCTAAAATTGAAAACAGGCATGAGAGATTTAAAGATTAAAATAACTGCCCATCACTGGGCAAAGGTCTCCCCAAGTCATTTCAGGAACTCTTTTCCGCTTTTTTTTTCGTTTTTGAATGATAAGTACAATGACCCCTTACGAGGTTGTTAATGTTTTAGCAATAATTCTGTATAATATAACAAGTTTCATAGTTCATGTTCAAATTCCATTTAAGTTCTTCCTTCAAATATTAATTTCGACTGAAAATTACATCGTGTAAGACTATGAAGTTTTGAGGGTAGTTGAAACTTAATACTAACAATATGAAGTATGAAGTTCCTCGAGTACCTAATAGTACTTACCACTATAGTTCCATATTAGTTTGGCATTTAGGGCAACTTTCTTCTAGGGATTAATTGTTATGTGTGGTAAGCAGAAAATTAACATAACAAATAATAATGTGCTTTGAACCTCATGTAAAACCTAAAAAACCAACTTTTCTTTACTTAAAAAATTCCTTCACGAAAACTGAAAATATAAAATTTTGCCTAAAGACCAGTTTTATAAACAAAATAACTTTACATTATTATCATGAAGTAAATCTGAAACTTATACAACAGTAAATAATTAATCAAGATTATATATGATTAATTATTTATTGTTGTATAAGTTTTTGTTATTTCATAATTGTTACATTGTACGTTTCAAGGTTTCAGTTTGATTGATTATTTATTAATGAGCAAGGTAATTTATTATTCATATTATGTAGGTTGAACTAAGTAAATAATATACTGTATATTTATCTCATAAGTAATTTTCTCAGCCTTGCAACAGTAGGTATATGGAAATAAGAGGTTTGGTCAATTATTATTTGGCAGTGTATAGGGTACCACTAGCGGCACTCTTTAAACCTCTCGGATAAAGTGCCGTTAGCGGCATAATAGTGGCGCTGCCTCGGCTTAGCTAAAGTGCCGTAAGAATTGCATTGTCACTGTCACTGTCACTTGTTATTTTGTTTGATTGTTGAGGTTAGTTTTTGCTAAGCCAAGGGGTTATAGATACACTTAAGTTTAGCCGGCTATAGATGAAATAAATTAACATTAGCCTTTCCTCAGAGGCAAAATAACAAGTGACAATGACAGTGAAAATGACAATGCAATGCTCAACAATCAAACCAAATAACAAGTGACAATGACAATGCAATGCTTACGGCACTTTAACCAGGCCGAGGCAGCGCTACTAATATGCCGCAAATAGCGGCACTTTATCCGACAGGAATAAAGTGCTACTAGCGGCACTATACACTTCCAATATTATTATTATTTTGCATTCCATGCTTGGCATGAGGCTAATAGACCGAGTTCCAAACGTCGACAGTAGGAGACGTACGAAGGTCTTCGATATCGGAAAGCGTATTATGAGTAAGGATGTGACCGAGTGGCGTACAAAGACTGGCAGACGAGATGTCGGCCGTCCGGCGGCGAGATGGGCGGACGATATTGTTGCCATCGCGGGAAAAACGTGGATGAGGCTGGCACAGAGCGTGGAGATTGGCACAAAACAAGAGAGGCCTGTGCCAGCAGTGCGTGAAGTCAGAATGTGGATGGTGATGATGAGGTCGTCGTGAATTTCACTATCATAAGATAGTGCAATCCACAACGACGCGCCCCACTGCGCTCCGCCCCGTACTCAAGTACAGCTTACAGTACAGTAATCGCGGAGTGGGGCGCGTCGTCGTGGATTGCACTATCTATACTGTCAATCTAATTATTACACAATGAAATATCAAATGTAATGTAATGTTTTTTTTATTTAAAGACCAATGACTCGCCCCTGCTTCGCATGATTTTTACGATTTAATAAATAAACCTTCCGGAATAAATGGTCTAAAAATGATGGTGGAGACCGCATCAAAATCTGTTGCGAAGTTTAAAAGAACAACGTGGTCACACAGACATACAAGCATAGCGACTTTAATTTTTAATATGTATAGAAGTCAGCACTTTTTTTTTTTTTTTTTTTGATATCATCTAATGACTTCTCTGGGTGGAGCTGGAGGGTGTGAATTTTATTTTTATTTTTTTAAGTATTTGCCTTTTAATTTCAATCTTTTTTTTCCTTATTATTCAAACATAATATAACGCCTTGTTTCCTCGAAGAGATTGGCAGACCCACATTTCGCCAGTTATATTTAAGTCTCATGTAACAGGGGGCGAGTCTATTGCCATCAACCGGGCATAAATCCAGACTCCGGGCTACTACTGCGAAATTCCTTAAAGAAAAAACCCGGTAACACTTTGCCCGACTTAGGAATCGGACCCAGGACCTCATGCTCAGCAGTAGAGCGTGCGACCACTAGACCAACGAGGCTGTCACCAACGTTAAAATTACTTTGCAGACATTTACATTTAATCTTTCACGTTACAGCGAAAGTCCAACTAAACCTTCCAGAAAATACTGAGAAAACAGAAACATTTTACCTCTACGAACAGTTTCCACGTTCTGCACGATTTACCTTCGTTCATAAGTATTTGTGGGACGTAAAATTACATTGTATGCTATCGTTTCGCGGTTTTGGAACCGTTCCAGTTTACCTGTATGAACTTAGAGGCTATTTTGGTTTGTACAAGTTAGTATGTGACATAATGGTATATAATAATATGATTTATAACATGGTTGGACCAATATTACACAGGGTTTTAATATTGGGGCCATTAATTTTGAGTTTTTGATATTTTGTGGGTCGTTATGTACATTTATGTAACTAGATAGTCAAATAGTGCTATTTTGTAAAGTTCACTTGGAAACTCACTTACATATGTGACCGCACTCAATTCAAAAGCGAACTCATTTTGTTCTTAAAGTAAACCATCGCGGATTCAAACGAGACACCGTTCGAATTTCGAAGTGATGTTCAAAATAACACATGAGTATTCAAATAAGAATTTAAAAAAAGAAAATTCTTGGTTCATCTCAAATTTGAACGGGCGTTTAGGTAGAGCCTGCATTGCCATGTGTTACAGAATTGCGATAAAAATTTCGTGCGATTTTGTAACGCAGTGCGGGCTAGGCTTTTATGGAATGGCGGCCTTTGCCCCGAAGTGGGACAATTCGGGATAAGAATAATAATAGTTTAATAGAATGCCATGTAATTTAACGCATACTAAAAAAACAGATTAACTACACTGATTTGGCTTGCTAGATGTAAGCTAAGTCTTGGAACAGACCTATTGGGAAATACAACTTGAATTCCATTCCAAGTTTTGGCAAAGAGCCCGGAACTGAAATTTTTCCCGTAAATCACTGGGTATTCGTTGCATTGACACCTGAGTGGTAGCTGTTGAAATTGCTTTTTTAACTTTGGCAAGACTAACGTTTCCGATAGTGTGTACGACATTCTGTCACACCAGCTTCCAGCAGCAGCTTCGCCTACATGATATTATCTTTATAAATTATAGTATAAGTTACTCAGTGTTAATACAGCATTTTACTGCTGAAATAATGTTGAAATCGGTCCAGTGGTTTTTGAGTTTATTAATTACAAACAAAAATAAAATATTTTATATTTATAATAATTATTACATAACATCACGCCTTGTTTCCCCGAAGGGTTGGGCAGAGGTGTACCTGTAGTAGTTACACCCACATTTCGCCAGTTATGTTTAAGTCCCATGTAATAGGGGGCGAGCCGATTGCCATCAACCGGGCACAAATCCAGACTCCGGGCTGCTACTGAGCAATTCAAGATGGAAAAACCCAATAACACTTTGCCCGACCCGGGAATCGAACCCAAGACCTCATGCTCAGAAGTAGCGCTTACGACCACTAGACCAACGAGGCAGTCAGTAATAATTATTAGTGTATAAATATCTTGGTTTTGAAGTTATATATAGATAGTAAACACTTTATTACATATCAAGAAAATACAGGTTTCATCGTTGTTTTCCTTCCTCGTATGCCAATGGTATGAGGAGCTCGTTGCTAGATTCTAACAGCTGCATGGGTTGATCACTAAGGTTAAGCAACGTTTGCCGAGGCCGGTGTGTGGATGAGTGACCAATGCATTTAATACGGAGATCCTTCTATGCTTCGGAAAGCATTCTAAGTAGTTGGCCCCGGCTGTCATTCGTTGATCTTAGACCGCCGTTACGGGTACCGGATACGGTAAAGCCTGAAAGTCTGACAACCAGTCTTGCCAAGAGTAATCGTGATAACAATTATCTGGGTTTTGAGTAAAGAAAAAAAGAAAATAAATTTATTTGACTCAGGTTAAAGCAAACAATATTTAAAAAAAAAAACAGATTACGTTGTACCTACTGTGTGCCTCACGGCTGCGCCAAACAGGCAAAGTTCAGCAGCAGCAAATGCCAGACAACTAGTCTCTAGGTCAGATACTCGTAGGTAGTCGCTCTATACGGTGAAGCATACGGTGGAGGTATGCCCGGCTTGGGCAGAGCACCGCCGTGTCCTCGTGGAGGCGATCGGTGGCGGGGATCTCTCGCGGCCGGCCCTGGTCCAGGCCATGGTACGGAGCGAGAGGGCATGGGAGGCCGTCACCTCCTTCTGCGAAGCAGTAATGCTCGCGAAGGAGGAGGCGGAGCGCGTGAGGGAGAGGCAAATTTCGCGCCCTCACGCTCCTAGCCACTGCAGGAGGAGACGCTCTGGGCGTCGGGAATCGATTGCCGATTCCCGGCCACCGTAGGCGCGGGCTTGCGGACGGTGAGCAATGGGTAGCTCGCAGTCCGGTAAGGACCAGGCCCGGGTCGACGGCGCGTTGTGTACCACGCGCGCCTCAAAGAGATGTCAGCAAGTGAAGGTGTCCCCTGGCATTACACAGGCAACAGAAGGAAAACGGGTGGGTTTTAGTCAGTAAGAGTCTGACATGCCCTCCCGCTCCACGCAGAAAAAAAAAGGTAGTCGCTCTATGTGAAACTGATATTTAGCTACATTCGGTTTGACTGAAAGCCGACCTCAATATAGTTGGAATGTACTCCAGTGGTATCTACTTAGATAGGGCCATGTATTCAATCGAACCTCAAATTATTCACATTTTGCTTTCCTAAAAATATTAATGAACTCTTTTTGTGAACCTATAATGATACACACTATTTTGGGGTCCTAAAAATACTGAAATAGACAAGTAAAGTTTTTAGAGGATCATTTTAATATAACCCCTTAGAAAGTTATTTTTTGTACTTTCATTCGAGTAACTCATTAACAAGTAAAAACCATTTGAATTCACATCTTTTGATTCTTCAAAGCAAATATTTTACATCTTAACGCCAACAAAAAATAATCTAAACAGATGAATCTAGACTTAAGTAAACACTTATTTGCGACTGAATTGCCTGGATTTAGTCTAGTCTGTGGATTCTGAGAGCTTTTGAACAAGAGACAGACCGGTGTAAATTATTTGGAACATTGCCGAGGTACTGTTTAAACCTACCAGTTGCTCGGCTATTTCTTTGTGAAAAACTGACTTTGTGGAAATTAAAGCGGTTTTATTACTTATAGTTATGTTGTTTAAGTAAATAGTATAAAATTAAGTCACTTTTCGTGTTTGTGTGTGTTTTGTTCTTTTAAACTGCGTAAAGTTTTTTTTTGTAGCTTTCGCCATCATTTTGAGAATTTATTCCAGAAGCTAAATACAATAATATTTAACTTGGATAACACAACATAACATAACGTTAGTCAGAGGTTTACCAAGAGTACACCCACATTTCGCCAGTTATTTTTAAGTCCCATGTAATAGGGGGTGAGCCTATTGCCGTCAACCGGGCACAAATCCAAACTCCGGGCTGCTACTGAGCAATTCCAGATGGAAAAATCCAATAACACTTTGCCCGACCCGGGAATCGAACACAATACCTCATGCTCAGCAGTAGCGCTTGCGACCACTAGACCAACGAGGCAGTCTTAACTTGGATATAGCACAGAAATCTCGATTTTTTTATAATGTCGCAATATCAGTAGATTGCATCCGTGAGATCTGCAGTATGAATTAATTTTTATGGTTCATTTTCATTCATTCATATACTTTTTTTTGAAGTTGCGACATGTTTTAATTTTAATTTACAAAATGGAGCATCTCCTTTATAATTTATTACTATTTCCAGAATTATTAGAGGGAGTTATTTTTGTAGTTAAACATTACAATGAGATATAATAGTTTTCTTATATTCAAAGCATGAACGGTTTCTTTTTTACCATAACGGGGAAGCTCCTTGACTTCATCTCACCAGATGATAAGTGATGAACGAACCGAAGATGGAAGCGAGCTTCACCCGGAATCCTCAACCACAGAGGAACTGGCTATCTTACCTCTAACCGCCGAAACACAACCATGCTGTTAACATTGTCGTTATGGCAATAGACTTAGATAAGATGGTGGTAGCTAGCCAGGCGGACTTAGAACAAGCCCTACTACTAACAAAACCGAGCAGAAAATTTTGCCATCACTGGGACCAACCCAGCTGACCTCTGGGCCTGAGACAGATGGTCTTACCTCTAGATCACAGAGGCCTTGTTTTTTATTTTCTTTATTTAGCCGCATTACGCATTTTCTCATTAGCAGCCCGGAGTCTGGATTTGTGCCCGGTTGATGGCAATAGGCCCCCTATTACATGGGACTTAAATATAACTGTCGAAATGTGGCTGTACCTGCTACAGGTACGCCTCTGCCCAATCTTTCGGCGAAATAAGGCGTGATGAAAAAAAATCATTTTTTCATACTAGGCTGAGAATCAGCACTTTTCGAACGTCAAAGTTACTTAAGACAGTCCCACAAAACACCCGCCCTTCACCACTTCCTAGTGCTTTAGCTGGGAAAAGGAAGTGGCGCAACAAACTCCCCAGTAGTACAGCTTTCTGTTCAGTTAGAAAAAAAATATTCTATGTAATAGTATGCAAGATAATTTACCTATCGCAACACAAAACATAATTTTCACTTCTCATGCTTTGAAAGTGCTTATTTGTGCAGGATATAGGCTGCACAAAATCGAATTTTGTGCACAAGTGCATTAACGTATCTACACATAAATGTATCTATATTAAGGCAAAGAAAATGAGCCATACAGCCAAACACAATAAGAAGTTCATAGATAGAATTTGTTATTTTATAATATTTACTTTAATTTATTTGCCTTATATGTTTTTTAAGATATAAAAGATATTAAAATTTAAATTCAAGTACGGTAGGTTATTTAATTAATTTAAGAAAATTATTATTACAAAATTTATTTAATAGTAGGCTGTATAGGTATTTCCTTCAGTATTCAAAACTGTACTAATTTTACTTTGAATTTTAATTAAAGAAATGTTATGGTATACTACTGTTTTATTTCCTCGCAATCGAAGTGAAAAGCACAGTTTATAACTCGTTCACAAAACCATTTTATCCTCGACATTACTATCAGACTATTATGCTAAAAGTCTCGGATAAAAATGGTTCGTTTTGTGCACTTGTTGTAAAATGTACTATTAAATTATAAATTAATAGCCATATGACAGCTAGCACACGCCAATATACCAACCATTACCAACAATTATACGAGTATTATTAATATCAAATTCAAAAACATAAGTTTTAATACTAATTACTTTAACAACAAGAGGTGTTAGAAATTGTATTGTTTGTACTAAATTAATTTATAAAATGGAAATACGAAATCTTTTTCATGGAAATTGTTCCAAAACATTTTTCTGTAGTACCTCTACCTACTCGTATTATAATTTAAATCAGATTTCACAGAACTCCTGGCAAACTTTCAAATAATATTAAGCCAGGCTTTGTGAGAACTGGACGACATAAAGCGGGGTATACATTTCTAAACTAGTGCCAGGAAACTTGACAACTGTTAACTTCTGTCGTTTTGGCACCAACTTGGTACATGCTGTGGTTAAAATATTAGCCAGTCAACAAGGTGGTAGTTTTCACAGCCTGAGAGCTACGGCGTAGTCTGGAGCCTATGGCGTAGCTTGGGCGCTACGGCGTAGCCAGTGACCTACGTTTTGACTGGGAGCGTAACGAATTGTGCTACGCTGGTACGAAGTATGAATAATTCAGAAGATTAAGTGGTTTGTTTATAAACGTTTCTTAAAGATAAGAGACGTTTAAATGTCAAAAATTTAAGGTTAAACAGTTGCTTATCATAACTATCTATATATCTGTATACCTTGCTTTATGTCGTCCAGTTCTTACAAAACCTGATTTAATATTATTTGATAGTTTGCCAAGAGTTCTGTGAAATCTGATCTTAATTTTAATAGGTAGAGGTAATACAGAAAAATGGTTTGGAACATTTTCAATGAAAAATATTTCGTCTAGCCATTTTTTAAATTTATTTGTACAAACAATAAAATTTCCAAGTCAAGACATGAGGTCCTGGGTTCGATTCCCGGGTCGGGCAAAGTGATTTTGGGTTTTTCTATCTGGAATTTCTCAGTAGCAGCCCGGAGTCTGGATTTGTGCCCGGTTGATGGCAATAGGCTGGCCCCCTATTACATGGGACTAAAACATAACTGGCGAAAAGTGAGTGTACTATAGGTACATCTCTGCCCAACCCTTCGGGGAAACAAGGCGTGATGTTATGTTATGTGATTTCTTTTCTTAGAAATGTAGTGTGAATTTGAATAGCATAATAGTATTTAAGCCAACGGATTACTGAGAAAAGCATTTAAATAATTCTTAAGTGCTTTTATGAATACAAAACGGTTTAATTACTGACTACAAGAAATACTTTTAACGTTAAAATATGGCTAAGCCAATTAAGCCAAAATAAAGGTTGGAATTCTAAGGTAAGAATTATTTCTCATGAGAAATGTTTTACCTACTTCGCATGGTTTTTAAGACTTGACAAAACATTGAGGTTTTATTTTATTTTATGTAAGTTGAATATTATGTGTTTTATATAAAATACACAAATACAAAAGTCACCAAAAGCCTCGTATTCAAACAACAAATAAACGCTTGAAAATGTTGTCGACATTATGTCCTCTGTGGTTGCAACATTGTTATATGACAACAAAAACATAGCAAAAACAAAATGAAAACTATAGGTTTGTCATTAAAAAGAGGTATAGTTACCTCACATAATATCACGCCTGTAACGCCCGAAGTGTGAGGCAAAGGTGCGATATTAAGATATAGTCACGCAAATTTCGCCAGTTATGTTTAAATCCCAAGTTCTTATGTCATGATTTCATGAAAAAGTCATTGAATGGAACTTAATTATATTACTTAGAGAGATGTATTACTAGCAGCACCCCGCAGTTACACCCACATAAAACTCGATTCCTTAAGAAAATCGGGATAAAAAGTAACCTATGTGTTAATCCAGGTCATAAACTATCTGTGTGCCAAATTTAATCCAAATCCGTTCAGTAGTTTTTGCGTGAAAGACTAACAAATATCCATCCATCTATCCTCACAAACTTACGCGTTTATAATATTAGATAATAGGATTCTAATAATTATAATTCTGTAAATATGTACATATTATGTTATAGTCGCGAATCATATTTTGATCAAGATACAACCTGACACTGGCCTGCAAATTGCAAATGTAAGTAAATTTGAATTTCGCGGGCTACCACTATACTATCCACCATAAGACACTAAGTTCTCCATCGAATTTACCTTAGTTTACTCCTCACGTTCAAGCCCTACTTGAGACTGGAATTATTCGTTTCGTACATAAATTTAGAATTTAATAGAATACTCTTTATTATAAATCATTTTTTAAATTCTTTTTAGTGTCATAAAAAATGTGTACAAACATGTGTTTTATATTGTTTATTTTTATTTTTAATGAGTGTCTGTTTAATTTAATGAGATCTCCTGTGCTTGAACCAATAAATACTTTTTCATTCTATCTTTCTTTCTTTAGGTATCTACCGTAACTGTATCAAAGCTATGGGTCACTTTCAAAATTGGTTGGGTAGCCTTGGTTTGAAGTATCTATGGGTGATACTTATTTATTGTACTTGTTATACCAAAATGCTTCGACGCTTATACGAGGAAATATTGTCTCAAAAAATTCGTCCGCATCGCTGTCACCAGGAAAAAGTGCCCAGAAGGCTGGCAGCATTGCCACGTTGTATGGCAATGCTGATTCTTTGGACGGAAAAAATATGCCAGCTCTCTGATCACGTGGGTTGGGTCAATTTATAATATTAGTTCGGATATTTTCCGCCACTGGCTTCGCCCTCGTGATTTCTTTATAAATTATAGCCTATGTTACTCAGCGATAATATCACATTCTATACCGGTGAAAGAATTTTTAAAATCGGTTAAAATTCGTTTGAATTTATTAATTAAAACAAAAATACAAATCTTATCTCTATAACTTAGGTCCTATGAAACCAGCGTTTTGTATGGAGAAATTTAAAGAAGTTGCATTTTACATACTAACATTTTCTTAATTTAATTAACAAACATGAACACTAATGTTTTAAAACTTTTATGCACTAATATTTAAAAACTAAGATAACGTATGCCACTTAGATTAAGCGACAAAAATAAGTTTTGGCTAAGTTTTACAACAAATAGTGGTAATTTCTGCTCACAAAAAGAGGAGTCATTTTAAAGGTATTTTTACTATTGGTAGTTGTCTATGATGGTCAATTTTCGATATAATATCGAGCAATTGATGAATATTTTAAATAATAGAAGTGAGAATAATAGGTTCTTATTAGTGAGAAAAAAAAAATCGCCATATTATAGTGTCCTCTGTGGTTGGGGTTCTGGGTGAAACACGCTTCTATATTCGGCCTGATGATCACTTACCATCAGGTGAGATACAGGCCAAGAGCTTCCCCGTAATGGAAAAAATAAACATGTAGATTCACAACGAGACGTCGTTCAAATTTCGAAGTAATGCTTAGTGATCTCACTAAAGAAAGGTTTAAGAAATTGAGGTAACCAAAATGTAATTTTCTTATTTAATCGTAGAATGTCAACAAAAACGTCACCGGTTTATGGTTATTACAAGTACCGCGAAAACAAAAGTTTTGTTGTTTTGAAATGGTGTTGAAAGGAACATAAAGAAGTGAAATGTAGCAGATTACGTTCTCTATTGTGTGTTTCTTAAAAACATTAAGAAAATTTACAAAATATTGTACACCAAGTCGTAGGTTCAAACTCCAACTTTACTTTGTGTAAATTATTTCATCACCACTGCTCTCAAAACAGTAAATCATCAAAGCATCATCGAAAGCATCGTGAGGAAACGGGCATGACCTAGAACAAAAAAATTGAAGACAACGACATCTACCAACCCGCACTGGGCCCGCGTGGTGGATTACAGCCCACTCCCTCTCACCCATAGGAGGCCTGTTCCATGAGTGGGGACATTATAGGCTGATTATGCTACACCCCAAAATCTGTGTCTAGTCTAGACTACTCAGCACAGGCAAAACGTAACTTAAAATGATGTTATCTGCCTACATATTAATTCCCTTTGATTAACTGTTCTTAAGGCGCTACCCCGAGCTAAGTGGCGCCCTCATTGAATAAAAAATCGTAGCATAGCATAGAAAAAAAAGATAAAAAAATTGAATCTTGGAGTTTGTTACAAAGAGGAGGAGATAAAGGGCTAAGATGGGACACACTTACCACCCGAACAATGCGTCTTATACCAATCTTTAAATCACTCAGGGGGTCAGCTGACCATGATATTCTTAAAATGGTATATTTTGCGCTGTGCCAATCGGTGCTAGGGTACTGTATTGATGTGTGGGATGGAGCCAATAAGACAGGTCTCCTGAGGGTTGAGAGAGCACAAAGAGCAGTCCTTAAAGTTATGACGAAGAAACCACGCAGATATCCAACAGCACAACTTTATGCTGACTGTAAGGTTTTAACTGTACGACAGCTATTTGTGCTTCAATCAATTCTCAGGATACATGGCAGTTTGGCTCCCCCTGACCCCAAAAAACGTAAATATATTATTCCCAGCATTCAACATAAAACGAAGTTTGCAAGGCACCAATTTTACGTAATAAGTCCCCACATTTATAACAAAGCCCATAAAAAGCTAAATATTCTCGGTCTCCCCAGGTTTAAACTAAAGCTTCGTTCAAACTAGCGCGACGCGACAGCGCGACGCGACACCGGTTATTGTTATACCGTGAAGTTTTCTTAGAAATTGTATTGTTCGTGTCGCGTCGCGCCGTCGCGTCGCGCTGGTCTGCACGAGCCTTAAAACGGCTGAATGGCTGCTAAAACAGCACTATCGTGGAAAACAAATCTCTTTTAACCTACATAAAATGAACACCTCTTTATGAATAATCCTCCTACTTTTCGCACACGCGCTAATCACTCGCACATCCCTAACACTCTACGAACATACACTCACTTCCCTAACTACAAAACACTATCACAAAACACCACCAACACCACCACCACCATTCCCAGCACCATTTCCACCATTTCCTCACTCAATCATCAAACATTTACTCTAATACAATACAATCCACTTTTCAGTATCTCACTCTCACATTTTTAAAGTTTATCACAATATCAATAAAAATGCACGCACTTTAAAAAGTCCACTGGCACGTATGCCAAATATAATCATAGAATAGAATCATATAAGCATACCCTATAACCGGGTACTGCCCCCTAAGATACAGGCCTAGCCTAGTTTAGGGGACAGGGTTGAACCTATTGTACTTACTTACAAGATCTTTAATCTGTATACAGTGCAATGTACTTGAAACTTGTGGTAATAAATAATTTGTTTATTTATTTATTATTAATTTACTGTGGCAAAACGCAAGTACCGAACGGCAGCGCAGCGAGCTTTTGGGATCCCCGCCACCCGCGGTGGTTGAACAGTTGATTTCACGCGTAGTTCGCTAGAGAATTTCAACATCCATTGCTTTTTTTATTTTAGCTGTTTTATTTAGAGTACTGCGTACACAGAATTTAATTTGAAATTGAAATAAAGGAAAAGTAACTGAAAACCCGATAAAAAATGGAAAATTTTCCTGAGAAAATTTTCAGTGGAATATGATTCAAAATAATTAGCTGAATGCACCCTGTTAGTTTGCAGAGGGCTTTCCCTTACACCCTGTATAAATAAATGTGTGATATGGCCGCGAATCATATTTAAATAAACATGCAAGCTGAAACTGACCTGCAAGTCGCAAAAAAAGTAAGAAAATGGCTGCCCTGAAGCTTTCGGCATAATATAAACTACGGGATTTTAAAAAGCATGGTTTGTGTAAACATCTCCTCATCGACCAGTAGTACCTACCTATTAATAAATTATTCTTAGCTTGGCAGTAGATTGAGAAAACATAAATTAAAAACAAAAAGTTTACCCTATTGCGTTGACATTAAAGTCCATTTTCCCATAAACCTCTTTTAATATTTTACTAAGGACGAGAAACTTTGTTTTCAGGATACTGCGAACTTGTTAAAAGTGTTTAATAATATATTATGTTTTTAAACAAAAGGATAATGTGTTTGTTTTTGCAAATTTTATGGGGTTAGGCACATTGTTTTTGTGAGTTATTAGGGTAGTTGGCTATAACAACGTTAACCCTGGATCACTAACCATTCGTAAAATAGACGACGCGTACGTTGCACATTGTGTTATGTTTTGATTAGATTCTGACTTCCGCCACCATTGCCGCTTCTAATACCTTCTTGATTCACATCATTAGTGACCCGCAAAGACTCATTGCCAAACATTTTTTTGCGGAAGTGGAAGTCAAAAAATCCGTAGACAAACGAAGAAGACAAGGATGAAAGGTACGCGATGGTCACTAAGTGTTTTATAAAAAATAAATGAAGATATTAACATATTTTTTTATAATGAGAGAGTACCGACCTATTCTTAATCTTGCGTTTCCCTTGTACAGCCTTATGCTTCTTTAGGGATATGACAAATTACAAACCACACAGAGGCCTGCCCACTGCCAAGTCTAGATGGTTACCTATCCACGGACCTACCGCGGCAAGCTTGGCTTAACCTGATTGACCCGTGCGGCTGTTATTACTTAGCCACGAGCTCTTCAAGTAGTTTATTTATTCATTTATGTATTTATTTATTTACTATTATCACGTACATTTGTTTTTACAGAACGAAACCCAAAACAACAATGAAGTCACAATTTCCACACTCAGAGACGTCACCCAAAAACCGATTAGACACTACAACCAACAAAAATGAGGTTTTTCTAAACGGTCCTATTTTGACTGACAGGGTCCAAATTTATATCTGTCGATCAACGTGGATAATGAATTAACAAGTCCCAAGTAACTGAAACTCAAAACTCAAATCATTTATTTCAAATAAACCAATTACAGGTACTTTTGAATTGTCAAGGGGTCGGTCAGTCAGAAAGATGAAGCTAGTTGCCCATTCCAAAGCGTAGTAGGTTCCTATGGAGAAGAACGAGAAACTCCGAAGCGACTCTGAGTAACGGCACTAGTTATACAGAGGACAATAAGTTAAGTGTCACTCTCTGGAATTCCGCCAATGACCATGTTGTATGTATTGTTTATGTGTGTATAAACAATAAATGAAGCAAAAGGAGAATGATTGTAAGGATCGTAGCATAGGGCGTTCTGTAGTGTTTGTCTACCCCCGTGGGAAGGAGGCGTGAGTTTATTATAATTTGGTAAGACAGACTATAATCCAACCGTCGTCGACAGAATGCGGTTGAACACCGCCCGGTCAGTTGGACAATTTCTAGTTCTAATAAGGATCAAATTCACAAAACACATATTTGTTAGTACGAAACTGACGCCTATGTTTCAAATATTTAATCAGTCGGTTCTTCTGACTCATCTTTCATGGGGTACTGTTTAAAATGTTACAATAAAATACCTTCCCATATACTACAACTAAATGAAACGAAATTTAAATCTTGTATAAAACGCACACTATGCTGCCAAGCATATTATAAGCTTGGGGATTATATCGCTGACAAAAATGCTTGGCTTAACGCTGGTCCAGCTCCACAAGGGCGCATAAACTAATTGATTAGCATTCAAAAATATTGTTGGAATTGCTGAAGATTGCAAAAACTATCTTTGAATTGTATAGCTTCAATCTCTTTTTTTTTATTGTATAATTGCATAGCACATGTGTGAGCACTGTGACCATGTACCTTCTATAAAGCTGCCATTTGCTGGGTACGTCTTTCATTGACTCGATATGCCCTGGCGGCTAAGAGTATGTCATGCTCACTCAAATGTCTCGCTGGTGGTGGCGTGTGTGTTGGATCGTCGAGTTCCCTTCAAAATGGTTGAGCTAAACGGTGCTGATCCATGCATCATGTTCGTGAACGGGCGCCATCAGTAGGGACTGGTCATCTCTTATCTGCCACGGCTTATTTTAATTTTTGAATTGTTTTTTTATTTTTATTTTTTATTACGGACGCTTTTTACGTACACGTCTTTCTACATTGTTCTCACATGTATAATTTCAACATGAATGATGTAAACAATATTTTGTAGGAATATAATTTTTTTAAAAGAGTGTCCGTGGAGTTTCTTGCCCGTTCTTCTCCATAGGAACCTACGCTTTGGAATGGGCAACTAGCTTCATATTTCTGACTGACTGACTCCTTGACAATTCAAAAGTGCCTGTAAATGGTTTAATTGAAATAAATGCTTTGAGTTTGAGTTTGAGTTCTGCTTTTTCTTTGACGAATTTTCCCATAGCTTTAAGACTCATTTTTATTTGTCAATTTCATTAGGTGTGAATCTGCACGCTTTTACAGATAGTGTGCAACGACGCAAATAGCTGTCACATATCTCGTTGTTTTGACTAATTTGGCGATATTACTGTATGGAAATAAAGAAATATGGCTAGTGAACTAAAATATTGATTATGTAATGCAATAACTAATATCGTTACACCGAATATTTAGTTTTAGATGAAAAAAAGTATTTGGGAACTTTCCAAATGCCTTTTTTACACCTAAAACGGTTACAAAATCAAATTTAGTGTTTTGCAATTCATTATTAATATTCTGGTTCACTAGTTAGCCTTTTTTTAAAATTCCATACAGTAATATTGCCAAATTAATCAAACTCAAGTCAAAATCAAACAGGTTTATATTTGACAGCTATTTGCGACGTTGCCAAGTTTTTGGATGAATGCTCATAACCACCGATGACTTTCAATAGTTAATAACCCGTCTGCGGGGTGTCCCCGCATGCTGTATATCGACCAAGTTATCGAATAATGAAAACGAGATAATAGGGAACAAATTAATGTTAGTTGACATTCAGTGTGTAAAAGCATTGGACGCTGGGCACTTGGCACTTGTTCTGTAAGAATGTATTTTGTAAGTCTCAATCTCCCTTTGTCTTTATGTATGCGTGTATAGAAACAGCATTTAATTATTTCACGGTATGTAATTTGATACGTATATTATGTGATAAAAACACCTTTAAGCTCAGTTACTCGTATATTCTTACCTTGTTGGCTTCAAAATTGCTCGTTGCAGAATAGACCTGTAACAAGGAAATAAATGCTTGTTAAAACTGAAGTATACAAAAGAGAAAGTGTAAAAGTAAAACCCAACTACGACAAAAACGCCAACTAATAACTTTAATTTCGGAATTATGAATTTTCGTTTTTTGCCACCGACTTTCTTATTAATCACTTTGTAGTGTTTTTATTTTTTAATACATTTTTATTTTAAATTTTTTGATGTGGTACCCCACATTCACATACCACTACATGCTATAGTTAATTGACTTTTCGTGAACCCGGACACGACATGTCTCTCACACTGCGTTAGGCGCTCGACGTGGCAACACGTCGTGTCTGGGTTTGCAACAAGTCAATCATCATCCTGAGGATGCCGCGTTGAAACGTAAAACACGTGTCGATTTCTTACAGGGTTCTTTATGACTCTGTAAGAACAGTTAAGCGGATTAGGTTACTAAATACACGTCGTCTATTGTATTTTACTACATGCTATGTAAACAACAGCGACTAGAACTTATTTAAACATCATCCACATAGACTAAGTGGGAAAAATGCGTATTATTGAAGCTAACTCAAAAACTGCTCAAGAAAAAAAATTATATGGGACTACCTCTGAAGTATGACTTACCAAACAAAAAAATAATCATCAAAATCATTTCGTAATTGGTGGAGTAATCGCATATCAAACATACAAAAAAAAAACTTTTGAATTGAGAACCTACTCCTTTTTGAAGTCGGTTGAAAATCATAACCCTCTTTTGGCTTTTCCGGGTAAAAATACGAGTCAATTTCTCGAAGAAACTATTGATTTTTAGCTGAGACCAGATAACTATTTTTAGTTTTTAGTCGATAAGCGAGACGAAATAGACAATACCATTGAATTAAAATACAAAAACCCTTAAATTTTTTGAAGTGAAAACTTCTTTTGGCGCGTTGAGCACTTTTTGGGTGAACAAAAATCATGGAACTCGCGTCATCGTCACTGAACGCTTTCCATGAGCTATATGTATACTGTAATAAATGTGTTCTTTTGGGTGAACAAAAAGCGTGAAACTCGCGTCATCGTCACCGCGCGCTATTTCCACTTATATCGGCAGTCCCCAAAGACTGCCCCCCATGTTTTTTTATAGCTCTTTTTTTTTGCATTATAGGTGCCAGGTTCCTCTATCTATACTTCTGTCCGGCCGTAGTGAGAATACGTCCTTGACCTCTCTGAGTTTCATACTAACGAATATGAGTTTTGTGAATTTGATCCTTATTACTACTAGAAATGGTCCAAATGATAGGTGCCGAACGAATTCGCTCGAATGACGTTGACATGGGATTTTTTTTGGTGAAATGTATTGAAAAAAAACAAGATGGCGGCGTAAGTTCCAATTTTCTACCAGAAGTTACTTGTTAGCTGTTATTTTTTCAAACTAACAGTATTGATGCTAAACGACAGAAATAGTTTACTTAAATACTTTACTGGGAAAACTGTTCAATAGGTAATTGAATAGGCTCCCAAATAGATTTAAAAAGGAGTTATGAGAAAAATAAGTTTTCTATAGAAATTGGAAATTCCTCATGTTTCGTCTTTATATCAGTGTCCATTCAAAATATATATTTGGGTGCCTAGATATTCTGTAATCCAATCGGAATAAATACACACTACTTACCTTAAAAATATGTTTGATTTACAAATTATTTTGGTATTACGTTTGTATGAACTACGCATGCTCCGCCAGCCCCTTAACACGATAATCTAAGCTAAATGAAATCGATAAAATAAATTACATTAGTACCTACAGAAGTCACACAAAACATTCCTTCGCCATCAATTTATTGCACAGACTAACACATTTTACTCCAGTCTGCTAACATCGAAGTTTTTTACGCGACTGTCCAAACAAATTACCATAGATTTCCAAGGATTAAGCGCCGCTCTCGGTAACTTGCAGCGCTTTTTTCGCTTAATCGCGTTAGACGCTTCAATGCTTTACGAATAAGCTAGAGCTAGATGCAGCTTTTTGCTTGTCATTTGACACAGTGTAGAAAAAGGTAGTTAAGTGAAGTAGTCGACTGTATAATTTGATTTAGATCTGGGAAGTAATGAAGCTGTAATTGTGCGATTATTGTAAAACGTTGCACGTTTACTTAGTTCTTTAACTCAAATTAATAACAGAGAAAGTAAAAGATAACATATAATTGTATAACTAATGTGCAGACAAAAAACTGAACTTTTCCCAATCAACTTTGAACCTTACCCTTTAGTGATATAGTTGAAAATCTATAAAAGAAATTTGACAGATTGTAGTAGGTTGACGTGCTGGCGTCTGTACCTATGCAAAATATTGTAAAACATTTTAAAAGAGTAACGGTGGAGTTTCTTTCCCATTCTTCTCCATACGAAAACTACCTTTTGGCAGGGGCGACTAGAATCAATTCATTTTTTTTGTAAATTTTGACCTTCAAAAGTGCCTTTTAAGGGCCTATTTGAAATTAATTATTTGACTTTGACTTTGAAAGAAAAAAGATTATACTGCCTCATTGGGTTGGTGTTCGCGGCGACTCAGGTCGTAGGTCTGAGTCCAGCGAAAACTCAATAACGGTTATTTGATTAAACAAAACCGTCCAAGTGCGTGTCGGACCACGCACAATGAAAGGTTCCGTAGCTGGAATGAATTCATCCCAAGACTAACTTAACATTGTAGTTGAAAAATGTGTTCTTCCATAAATTCCAACTGCAAATGTAAGTTTGTACGCACAATATTGAGGGATATATGTCTGGTACTGTACAATCTGCTAACTCATTTGGGAATACAGGCGTAATCCTATGTCATACTTATTAAATATTAATTATTAAGTAATCTCGTTCCCCCGACCACTCACGTCGCATCGCATCGCCCGTCCGCGCTATTATTTCGTATTCGCTTAGCGTCCTTTCTGACGTGTATTTAACCTATAACCTTCCTCAAGAATTGGGGTATCAAATGCATTTTTTTTTTAAATCTGACTGGTAGTTCCAGAAATTAGCGCGTTCTAACAAACAAACAAAACGTGTGTGTGTTAGCTCCGACGCAAAACTGGAGTTTACTCCTTACGACGCCGATGTATGCCAGCGGCCTTTTTTTTGAGGCCTTGCGTACGACGCGTTGCGTGAGCTCAGCACAGAACAATCTGTGCTGAGCTCACGCAACGCGTCGTACGTTCAGCCAGCAATAGGACTCGCCCATCAAGGAGCGAAGTCCCAAATATTTAATTTAATTTCTTATATATAAATAAAAAGTATTTTAATAAAACACGGTTACTAAAAGATAAATAATTAAATAAGCTTTAAAATGTTTTTTGCGTGTTTCTCAGTTTTTTTCGTTATAAATAACTTTCTTATTTTCGTTATGCGTTAGACATAACTTTACAAATTATTTTCACTTTGTAATATAAACATAATCTTAAATATTCACAAACTAAGTTATTAAAAAAATGTTCTTATTTAACATGTATTTTTTTCAAATCATTAACACTACTTGTTTAAACGTGATCTTCAGTACAAAATCATTAAAAGTAGCTTAGTGTCACCTTAATACGATTTTCTTTGAATAAGCGTGTTTGGGGGACTGTTCTATGTAATTTTGACGTTCGAAAAGTGCTCAGCCTAGTTTGAAAGACTTTTGAACATGAATTTTAATTTCAAGCAATAGCAATAGGTAAAGAGGGTAAAAAAGGCGTTTCTTTAAAAAAAAAACATACGGAGGGCCTTATTTATACGAAAATCGATTCAGGAGTAAAATCCGAAAAGCAAGTTCTTCAGCTTATTATTTGTATTAAAAAAAATAAAATAATTCAAGTCATTTATTCAAACTAGGCTGAAAATCAGCACTTTTTCGAACGTCAAAATTACATAAGACAGTCCCACAAAACGCCCACCCTTCACCACTTCCTAGTGCTTTTGCTGGGAAGAAGAAGTGGCGCAAACAAACTCCCCAGCAGCACAGCTGTCTGTTCAGTTAGAAAAAAAAATGATTCTATACAGTTTATAAGATAATTTACATTACGCAAAACACAATTTAAATTATTAAAAATTATAATGTATAAATTCATTTGTTTATCCATGACTAGTAGGTACACCACTAAGAACTACACACATCAACACGGTCTAGGGATATTTCATACTCAATTAAATAACTCGAAAAGTACTGGCCGCATTGGAATCTTTTATACACCGATTTGTTTGTAATTTATCTCAGACTAATTCCAAATTAAAATTTTTGAAAATTCTTTTGTTTCGGTGGCATAAAAATGTCTTGATGTATAGGAGAGGGAATTTTCATTTGTGCGAAATTTAGAAAACAATACGAATTACGTTTAGTTACAGTTTTTTTTCATTTTTAAACGAAAGATAAAGTTAAAATTGAGGTATTGTAGCCATGCAACGCCGACATTTGACGAGGGCGGAGATGTTACGAGCTGTGGGAATGCTGGAAGCTGGATCTGTTCAGCGTAATGTTGCTGAGGCCATAGGGACCCATCAAAATGTAATTTCAAGATTGTGGACACGCTATCGTGCCACAGGTGAAGTAGCGGAGAGGCACCGGGGGCCAAGTCGCATCACTACCCCCAGACAAGACCGATTTTTGCAAATTACTGCGCGAGCTCAACCAAATGCAACGGCGACTCAATTGGTCCAAAGGCTGCGAGTGGAACACCAAGTGCTTGTGAGTGACCAAACTGTAAGAAGGCGACTGCATGAAAGCAATCTACGCTCTCGTAGACCACTCCGGGTCCCACCTTTACGGAGAGGCAATCGTGGACGACGATTAAAATGGGTTCGGAACCACGTGGACTGGGGCCGTGAGCAATGGTCCAATGTGCTGTTCACGGATGAATCCAGGTTCGGCTTCCATCCAGATTCACGAAGGACGCGTGTTTGGCGAGTTCCTGGACGATGGAGCCGTCTCCAGAACCCTCAGGAAGTTCACCCATACCAAGGAGGAACAATTATGGTTTGGGCAGGAATTCGTCTTGGAGGACGGACGGATCTCGTTTGGGTGCGGGGCAATATGACGGCAGAACGATACGTCCAACAGGTGCTGGGGCCCGTAATCTTGCCCCACAGAACACAAATGGGGCAAGATTTCCTGCTCATGCACGACAATGCCCGGGCACACACGGCGAGAACGGTAGCAGCTTGGTTACATACACATAATGTTAGGGCCTTAGACTGGCCTGCTCAATCGCCAGATCTAAATCCCATTGAGCATGCGTGGGATATGCTGCAAAGAAGAGCTCTGAAGGAAGTTCCTGAAAATCTGGCTACAGAAGATCAACTTTTTGCGCACCTCAGAAGGACATGGGACAATATTCCGCAGCAAGACATTGACAACCTTGTTCTGAGCATGCCGAATCGTTGCCGATGTGTTATGAACATCATGGGCGCTTTCTCAGACTACTAAATTCAAGTTTATAAACACAAATTAAATGATTTTTCTATTTTTTTCAGTTTTTACTCACAAATTAAAAGTTAATTCATAATTTCATATACGGTTTCCGTCTATGCTTCATTTTTTTTCCATAAAATCCTGAAATTTTAATCTAAGTACCTTAACCATTAAAATGGTAGAATATTAAATAACGTATCTTTTAAATATATACATGTCATATAAATAATTAACACATTGATAGTAATTCGCTTTTTTAAAAATATCCCTAGACCGTGTTGATGTGTGTATTAATAATTTGTAAGATAATATTTTCACAAGCATTAACTGTCTTATGAACCATTACCCAATCCCTTATAATCCTATTGGCAGGACGTAAGGAGGAAGCTCCTGCCCGTTCTCTTAAAATAACCTCTAAGTCGCCTTTTACGATAGTGGTTCAAAGAGCAACCCCCTTTTAGTTTAACGGGCAGTACCCTACATGTATACAGTACCGGTCTCGAGTTGCTGAATGAATATCTTTCTACATAGCCTTTTACCGGGGTGGTTTTAGGCAGCTGAGGTCTGACAGATCCCTCCGTCCGCCCCAGGACGCAGAACATCCATGAGGATTTCCAACCAGTAACCAAAAAAAAAAAACTTACGGTATCCCTGTCAGACTTTCCCGCAACCCCGGCAGGCATTGGTCCTATCGGACCCCTTCAGTTATGCTGACATCTCTTTGAGGCGCGCGTGGAACACAACGTGCCGTCGACCCGGGCCTGGTCCTTATCGGATGGCGAGCTACTCATTGCTCACCGTCCGCAAGCCCACGCCTACGGTGGTTGGGAATTGGCTTGCGATTCCCAACGCCCAGGGCGTCTCCTGCGGTGGCTAGGGGCGTGAAGGCATGACGTTTGCTTCTCCCTCACGCGTTCCGCCTCCTCCTTGGCGAGCATTACTGCTTCGCAGAAGGAGGTGACGGCCTCCCATGCCCTCTAGCTCCGTACCATGGCCTGGACAGGGCACCGTGTCTTGACAGACCGTGAGGCAGACCTCCACCGTGTCCTCCGGGTGATAAACGCAGTGATGACACACGGGCGTTTCCTCCCACCTTATCCGAAACGTGACCAACCGCTTTCTTCCATACTACCGCGTACACTTCCAAGTTGCTCGCTGCAGACGCAGGCTATTTAGTATCAGCGCAAGGGGCGTTACTTCGCAAGCAAGTTTGATAGGTACTTATTCACAATTTGTCACTTTCCCATGGGTAGTATAAACTATTAAAAATAATGCGTTGAATTGTAAATGGTTTGTTGTAGTTTCCAATTTTTGTTCATTAATTTAAAATTCAAAACCCAATTATACGGTGACATATAGGTACTTCCCTAGTAGCACAAAATATCTTTATACTAAGAAGTCTAAAATAAGGCACTATAAACCGATATACAGCTCTTGTAATGCTTATTTGGGCCCTGAATTATACAGCCAACGGCATTTTAGTAGCACTTTTTCCATTATATCGATTTTGTGTTATTTGGGTTTGTGTGTAGGTATATTACCATTGACGTGTGGCCTACTGTATAAAAACTTGACAAGTCATTCATAAAAATTAACCATCAAGTCAGTAAAAAATATTATTTTCTAATTAACACAGTTATTTTTTACCCTGCGGTCCTTCCTTTTAAAACAATAAAGCTTATTAAATTGTCACTCTTTTTGCCGTTTGACCTCCATGTTACATTGACAATACCCCTGGGCAATCTAAAAAAAGTAATTTTGATCGTCCTCATCAAATTCGATTTACAAAATGTTGTTTTTAATTTCGGCCGCCATTTTTTTTTGTGGTGGTTGATTCGTAATGGCGTCCGTATTTTGGGCGGGAATGTCAAGAGGACGTTTCCTTCGTGATTTATGGGCGCAAAAGTATGGGTTTGTCATTGTTTTACGATGCGGGCTTTATATGGGTTTTATTGCCGTGGGATTATGACCGCATTGATAACAAAGGTTCGTGAGAATATTTCGTTTAAATCGGCATGGAAGATAACATTACTGGCCATTTTATTGCAGTAGCTACGTTTCATGTTTAAGATTATCCGTGTTACCTTAACTATATACCTTCAAATAAATATCTCTATTATCGAAAAAAGTTCTAGGCAAACGTTAACCAGTTAACATCAGTCAGGTAGGAAATGCCGGCGCCATCTGTTATTTTAATATTGCCCAAAAACTGACTTGTTAAAGTGTCTTAGAAGATACATACATACATATATATACTTACATAATTTCACGCCTTTTTACTATTTGGATATATATATATATATATACGTCAATAATATAGAGGTATCAACTGCCCAACGATTGATTTCTGAAAGTTATATATATGCTGATCGCGTGGTAAACACTGCTTGCGCGATGCAGGATTTCGCGTGACGTCAGTGTGACACGTTGTTCGTATGTGGTGATGTAGATGGGGTAGACGAAACTACAAAACGCCACCTGGTACGATCTTGATCCTTACATACTCCTTTTTGCTTCGTTTACGTTCATACATCGGTCATAAACGTACGTCGGTTGCGAGTACTACGCACCAGACCTTTCTAAAGAAAGGTAAGGTGACCAAAAGGTCACTGATGTCCTTCTAGGAATCTCATATCATTACATTATGTATTATTTCGATACTCGTGCTAGGTACTGGAGCATTCCAAATGCAACCACAAAACCAAAGGTCAGGGGATCCTAAAGACATTAAACCACATCGTTTAAATTTATCAATTTGAGCGTAGTTTTGATCAATTCGTGTCAAGTCGAGCGTTATTTGGTTAATAAACTTACTTTATTGCATACCCTGAGGTTTCAGTTAAATTAAAATTGACTGAGTTTAAATGTGTGGCAGAAAATTTTGATGTTTTTTCTTTTTGATTATTGATGCGACCACAGCCTGTTTAATTGTGATTAATGCAGTAAATCAATGCAAAAAAAAACAGAAAAAAAACTATGATCTGGTCGTGGACTATGTTTTCTAAGCTATGCTATAACGCCCATACAGATAACATATATTTTTTCTAGATCAGCAAAGCTACTCGTATTCACAACCGATCGACTTGTAATCGGATTCGATTGTTAAAGTTCTTTTAGGGGAACGCCATAAAATGGTAACTTTTATGGTAAAAATTATTTAATTGACATACATATTTTTTTTTTTTACATTAATACGAATTACATTTTTAAAAATACATTCTGTGATCAATAAAAAAGGAAACAAGCACTTATTTTATAAAATAATATTATAGTATTAAGAGTTCCATTATTTTCGCATAAACTTGCTTTGTAAACGCTATAGCGAACGAGTCCAATAAACCCTATAATCAAACCAATAAACGGAAAATTTTGACACTTCAAAGAGATAAGAAGACGTAAATTATTCCGATTGCTTTTTGGTGTGGGGGCAAGGGGGTAGGTAAGGTAAGGTTGATAGTTATGCCATTTTAACAACCCGACACTGTTCTATCCCACTGGTCGGCTACCGCGCGTGGCTCTTTGATATAGGCCAAAGAGCCACATGCGGCTTGCAAGAATGCGGCTCTGTACAAACGTCGATCACTGCTAGCGTAATACGCGCGGGGGTCGGGTTTTCGGTCATTATGCAAGATATCGAGTTTTATTCAAAATTCAAACTATATTTCAAAGATTTATTTCCGAAGTATTTTCAGCAACAATTTTATTAACAGGACATCAAAAATTAATCATTTACCTTTACCATACCTTTCAAAGTTTTCCAAGGTTAACTTGTTAATAAGTAAGATGCTCTCATCATATTTAATAATATGCAGCCGATATGATGACGGTGATGAAGGCATCCTACTTCTTATCAAGTTAATTGTAGGAAGCGTTGTGAAGTGAAGAGGATGGGAGTCAAACTCAAACTCAAAACATTTATTTCAAATAAAACAATTACAGGCACTTTTGAATTTTCAAGTGGTCGGTCAGTCAGAAATATGTAGCTAGTCGCCCACTGCAAAGCGTAGTAGGTACCTATGGAGAAGAACGGACAAGAAACTCACACTCACACAAGACACTCTTTTAAATCAAAATATGGTTACAAAATATTGGTTACATGTGAGAACGATGCAAAACATTAAAAGAGTTCGCAATAAAAAAATAAAAAATAAATGCAAACATTAAATTAAATTAAACTCGCCGTGGCAGCTAAGAGATGACCAGTCCCTACTGACGCCGCTCGTTCACGAACATGACGCATGGATTAGCACCATTCAGCTCAACCATTTTGAAGGGAGCTAGGAGTATTTTGAGCATTTTGAGGGAGAGTTTTAAGGAAAGAAAAGTGTATTGAGACAGTTTGATCAAACAGAAAGGATTGGCTCTCTTAAGAAATCTTAGTCGTTGGCTCTATTGACTAATAAGTTTGCCGACCACCGTTCTATACTATATCTTATGCAACATAAATGCAGACTGCTTTATCACCTTTTAACTACACCATAAAAATGTACACTAACTATGTTCTAGTAAGTGTACATTATCCGCCATCCTGCAATATAAAATGGCCACACACTCAATTTTACAGGTAACACTGTTACCCTTTACTGCTCACTGCACTTTATTGGTACTGAGGATGCACCAATACAGCGACTTTTAAAGTTCACGAAGTCGTGAAGTCGCGACTTCGACTTTTGAAGACAGCACGTTCGCTTGGAAAATGTTATTGCTTAACGGACCGTGTTTTTAGGACTCGTTTCGCGAACCTATTTATTTCCTAGACATGTTTGTTTGAAGGTTTAAAAATAGTTGGAGCTGTTCATTCAGATATAAGCGATATAGTTGTCGCGCTGGGTTGAGAAAGTGATTCGGTACGCGATACCGAATCGGTACGCCATACTGACGCGATGCCGATACGTCAAGCGATATCACCTACCGAGCGTGACAGCGATATTCGCGATACACAATCTGTCATTTTGTCTATTCTTCCATCGACAAAAACCGTTTCTACATCTGCGTTCGCAATTTATTTTCCAAACAGTTTTAGGAAAAACAGCTTTATTGCCTACTCATAAGGTTCAGTTTGTGCTAAAACTTTTGTATGCCTTTTTCAACAGTACTAGCCAGCCTAAAATCAACTTTATTTACACTTAGATAATGTTTAAGTTTATTAAAGAGGAAACAAGGCTATAAATAGACTAACTACCAGCGATCATTGCCTCCAATTTTTTGTTGTTTAGTATTTATTTCATCGTGTTTCGATAACAGTGGGAAAGGTGCCTAAACGCAAATCCACATGTTGCTATATATTTTAAGTCCAATAGCCAATACCCGGGCACGAAACCAGACTACAGGCTGCTGTTTAAAAACCCCACTAGAAAAAACCCCAATCAGACTGTAGAAAATCAGTATGGTCACCAATTTCTATTCGATCCGGAATCGAAACCGTACTAATAATTATGAATTTGAATTAGCTTTAAGGCGTAAAGCGTAGCGTAAGCAGAATGATGGAAGAAAGATGAAGAAATGAAGAATATTATTAAAGCGATTAGAAAATTATATTTTAAATAACTCAAACTCAAAGCATTTATTTCAATTAAACCATTTACAGGCACTTTTGAATTATCAAAGAGTCAGTTAGTTACTCAGAATGTTGAAGCTAGTTGCCCATCTTAAAACGTAAGTAGATCTCTATGGAGAAGAATGGGCAAGAAACTCCAAGGACACTCTTTTGAATATAGAAATTACAAAATCCTGGGTACATTACTCTTGTTGATTCTATGTGTAAAAAAAATATAAAAATGAAAAACGATAAAAAATATACGATTAAAAATAAGCCCTGGCAGATACGAGATGACCAGTCTCAACTGACGGCGCCCGTTCACGAACATGACGCGTAATAAATAACACTGACAAGACTGTCCGAACTGGAAATCGAACTCAACAGTAGACCAACGGGATCCTGTAAGAGATGATGATGATGATCCTTACCATCACCATTATCTGTCAAGCCTTTTGCCATCTAACCAGATGCAGCTGAATGTCAGTATTTGACATGGAGTGACGCCCATCTGACTTCTTCAACCCAGTACTGGGTAGCACGATACCCCTCGGTTAGACTGGTTATCAGAATACCTGTACGTACAAATTGTATTGATATTCGATTTTTTCATAATATCAATACACTATAAAAGCACACTTATCATATCCTCCTACATCTAAACTATATAACGAGAAACGATTTGATTTTTGTATGTTTTTTTGTTTCATTTTCACGCTAAAACGGCTGAACGGATTTGCATGACATTTATGCTTTTATCCCGATATTCTCACGGCATTTAGACTTATGCGGGAGAAACCACGGGACGCAGCTAGCTAATAATATGTATGTAGGTCACTCGCCTTATTTCATAACATCTGTATATTTGTGGGAGTGTGCTAATAAGATGAAATTTGTACGTCTGCGGAGTTTTATTAAAATAAGTAAACGATGGAATTGACCCCGGTGTCCGCGTTGCGGCTTAGGGCTGCCACACAAAGTTATTGTTAAAGAAAAATTGTTTGAATTTAGTATTTAAGTACTTGTAATTACTGAAAAAAATCGCAGTGATCAATATGGGTTTTTTATTAACTATTTTATATTTTTTTATAGCTTAGGAGCTAGCGCAGGTTTATTACTTACGCACAGTACAGTAATAACAGCAGGCCCGCTACCGTACTACAGACTACTCGAGTGTAGTTTCAACCTTAATTATTATTGTGTGAACCATTGTTTTTTATTATATTTGTTATACAGCTATATTAGAAGTACTTAGTCCGGTTGAGCTAATTACAGTAGCTTAGCACGTGCAAGACAAAATGCCCGAATTGTGTACAACAATCAATCTGTCTAGGGGCTGGCTCTTTTAATTGCTGACAGTCTAATCTTTTAATTGCTGACAGGCTATTCTTTTAATTGCTGACAGGCTAATCTTTTAATTGCTGACAGGTTAATCTATTAATTGCAGACAGGCTAATCTTTTAATTGCTGACAGGCAATTCTTTTCGCACCTACCCCTTAATTTATAAATATTGCTCGAAATAAAATAAATCCCTAATGATTAGCGCCTGTTTGAACATACAGCCTATAATGTTCCCACTGCTGGGACAGTCAGTATCAGTGAGAGCGAGTGGGCTGTAATCCACCACGCGGGCCCAGTTTACTTGCTGACAGGCTAATCTTTTAATTTCTGACAGGCTAATCTTTTAATTGCTGACAGGTTAATCTATTAATTGCAGACACGCTAATCTTTTAATTGCTGACAGGAAAATCTTTTCTCACCTACCCCTTAATTTATAAACGTTGGTCGAATTAAAATAAGTCCCTAATGTTTAGCGCTTGTTTAAACATACAGCCTATAATGTTACCACAGCTGGGACAGTCAGTCTCAGTGAGAGCGAGTGGGCTGTAATCCACCACGCGTGCCCAGTGCGGGTTGGTAGATGTGACATGTCTTCGATTTTTTGGTTCTAGGACATGCCGGTTTCCTCACGATGTTTTCCTTCACCATTTTAAGAGCAGTGCCGATAAAATTATTTACTCGAAGTAAAATGCCTGTCTGGGATCGAAACCACAACTCGTAAGTCGGGACCGTTACCGCTGGGCCACCACTGCTTTTAAACGGGGGCTTAAACTTACATGTTTGACGCTTATAAACAAAGGGCTTCATATTTAAACTATTCTCATACAGCTCAGACCGACAAGACAGAAGAAATAGAACGAAATGAATGATGCTCACTTAAATGTCTCGCTGATGGTGGCGAGTGTGTTGGATCATTCGGTTCCCTACAAAATGGTTGAGCTGGATGGTGCTGATCCACGCGTCATGTTCGTGAACGGGCGCCGTCAGTTGAGACTGGTCATCTCTTATCTGCCAGGGCTTATTTTTAATCGTTTTTGTTTTTTTTTTTACATTGTTCTCTCATAAATAATCAACAAGAGTAATGTACCAAGGATTTTGTAATTTCTATATTTGAAAGAGTGTCCTTGGAGTTTCTTGCCCGTTCTTCTCCATAGAGATCTACGTTTTGGAATGGGCAACTAGCTTCAACTTTCTGACTAACTGACTCTTTGACAATTCAAAAGTGCCTGTAAAGGGTTTAATTGAAATAAATGCTTTGAGTTTGAGTTTGAAAACGTTTTAAAAAGTTTTTTTGCACTAAATCAAATTACAAAATTCGCTTGGCACCTCGCATTTTCCAATAAATACGTTCTTACAATAAGAGACTTAAGCATTTTAACATGACTTCTCTGGAAAAACGTAGATACTTAATTGATGTAATGTTTGCCTATAAAATCATTAAGCAAAAAATAGACAGTCCCAGCTTGCTTACACTTTTCAGTTTTCGTGCACCCTGTAGAATCCCGCGATCACGCCCCTTTGTCTACCTTTTAGAAGAACTGTTTTGGGAGCCAATTCGCCCTTTGCAAGAATGTGTAAAGCAGTGAATGGCTACAGTGATGTTATTGATCTTCACTTTGATTCTCTTGCTAAACAGAAAGCCATTCTTGATCGATTACCGAGCAACCCCTACTAACCAAATATATTATTATAATGTGTCAATTTTACCACTGTTATAAATGTATCAATTGTATCTTTTATCTTTACCAGTCTTTACCAATGTTATCAATTTAATTTAAATCAATCAATTTTAAATATTTTGTTGATTATTTTAAATATTTTAATTTATCGAAATTGTGTCACCATGTGCAGATTTTAATCATTTTTATTAATTTTATTATTGTTATTAATGTATGATTTTTTTATTTATCTATTCTTATACATTTTTATAAAAAAAAAAAAAAAATGCAATTCTTATCAGTTTTACCAATGTTATAACGTCGAAGAATGTCAATTTTACCTTTACCAATTTTATAATTTTTAATCAGAATTTCATAGATTTTAATTTTATATTTTGTTTATTTATTTAAATGTTACTTTTTACTGATGTTACCAACTTTTCAATAGTAGCGCTTAATACTAAGTAAGTTAGCTTATTTGTCTGCTTCATTTTTTATGCATGTGGTGTTTACCTATAAATAACTGATACACTGTTATTTTACTTTAAAAAAAAGTAAAATAACAGTGTATCAGTTATTAGTATTATGTGTTTGCATCAGTCTAATCAATTGTTGGTGAAATTTAATAAAATAATAATAAAACAAACAATTTTTTTCTCTTAAGTTTCAAATGCCACAAAAATAAAACAAATTTTACTATTCAGGGGAAAACTCAAACTCAAACCCAAAGCATTTATTTCAATTAAACCATTTACAGGCACTTTTGAACTGTCAAGGGGTCGGTCAGTCAAAAATATGAAGCTAGTTGCCCATTCCAAAGCGTAGTAGGTACCTATGGAGAAGAACGGGCAAGAAACTCCACGGACACTCTTTTAAATCAAACATTTGATACAAAATATTGGTTACATCATTCATTTTGAAATTATGCATGTGAGAACAATGTAGAAAGACGTGCACGTTCGTAAAAGCGTCCGTAATAAAAAGAAAAAATAAAGAAACATTCAAAAACATAAAATAAATTAAAACAAGCCATAGCAGCTAAGAGATGACCAGTCCCAACTGACGGAGCCCGTTCACGAACATGACGCATGGATCAGCACCATTCAGTCAGCTCAACCATTTTGAAGGGAGCTAAATGATGCAACACACACGCCACCATCAGCGAGACATTTGAGTGAGCATGACATACTCACAGGCGCCAGGGCACATTCAAGTCAATGAAATACTACATAATTATTACCCGGTAAATGGTAGCTCTTTAGAACATAGTACTCACATCTGTGCTATGCAATTATAGGAAATTGAGTTTATACAATACAAAGATGGTCTTACAATCTTCAGCAGCTCCAACAGTAAATTTTCAAAATGTTAATCAATTAGTTGTGGTTGTGGACCAGGACCAGCAATGAGCCAAGCATTTTTATCAGTGATGTAATCCCCCAACTTATAATATGCCTGCCTACATAGTGTGCGTTTTATGCAAGATTTGAATTTCGTCTCATTCAGTTGAAGGAAAACGAAAAGAAAGAAAATGTAATGAAGGGGAAGAGATAAGAAGGGCTATTCGTCATGTTCAACATTATCAACTGCTATGGCGGAATCATGGGTCGAGAGATAAAGAGAATGATATATTTATTCTTAAAGTAATAAAAGGCCTGTGGCTAAATGATAACACTGCTTGCCGCAGTCTGTTCGTGGATGAGTGACCACCCATTAAAAATCTATACTCCATTTGAAATAAGAATAGCCACTTAAACAAACCTTTCTTACAGTCCGTTCAACCGATTCTGACTTCTATACCGTAGGTGTAAAAATGAAATTAAGCAAAAAAGTGGTTACAATACCATTGTTTACTGCAGCTGCCATTTGTCATGCCATCAACGCAATAGAAGTCAAAATCGGTTGAATGGACTGTATAAAAGATTTAGTTATATGTCTAATCTTATTTCAAATGGAGTACCTATAGATCCCTTCGTGCCTTGGAAAACACGATAAGCCGTTAGTCACAGCTGTCATTCGTAGATCCTTGACAGACGTTACGGGTAGTCAGGAGCCCAAAAGACTGACAACCAGTCTTAAGAAAGGTATCGTGTTACCCAGTAACTGGGTTGTGGAGATCAGCCGATCTATTCTGTAAAAATCTCACCGTGAAAACTTAGGTGAAGTGAGCGTGAAGTGAGCTGTCATTCGACCTGCTGCTAGGAACTGACAGCTCACTCCAAGCTCACTTCACCTAAGTTTTCACGGTGAGATGGTTACAGAATAGCACTGCAGATAGGTAGTCACTCCATGTAAAATACTGGTATTCAGTTGCATCCAGATAAACTAATAGCCGACCCTGACATAGTCGGAAAAAAGCTAGATACAACGACCTATTTTAAAAAAAATATAAAAATAAAACAAGATGTCGCCAGCCCTACAGCAACAGAAGTAAATTGGCTGTCCCCGGGGCAAAAGATTGCTTTAATTTTACTTAGCCTGGTAAATATCTCGACGTCACGTTGTGTACCGGGCATAGTAAGACTGCTGTCATAGTCATAATTCTTTCAAGCTGTTACAGAGGCTAGGCCCTTTGTTTTAACACGTTTTTCTTGCCGTGAAAAACTACGGTTTATTCAACGTGTATAGGTATAGTTCTCAGTATTGTATAGATCACTATGGAAGCTTGTTGACAGACAGGTTTTTTTTACAGCGTGGGTAGCCGGTACTGGGTACCCGGAGACTAAGTGCATGTACGTTATCTTATAAACTTACCAGTATAGTACGAGTATAACATAAATGCCCATACACTCAGCCACCACCAGGCTACCCGGCAACCGGGACGTATGAAAAAGCACTAACTGTTTTGAGAAAAGTAGTTGGCTGAAATTATTTTAAAAGTAGAATGATTTACTTTCTTTTGTTTTTTATGCAAATATAAACGTTAATCCGATATTGTTATTCTCTCAACATCACTTCGAAATTCAAACGGTGTCTCTTTGTGAATCCGCGATGATTTTTTACTTTAAAACTAAATGAGTTCGCTTTCGAAGGATGATGCGTGGGTAAAAAAAACAAATTTTATTTAGTCCGTCAGACAGATAATATAAAAATATTAGATACGTATTTTTTTCTTTAACATATAAATAAAAAATGACTTAGATAAAACGGATTAAAGTTGAGAAGTGCTAAGTCCTAACTAAGTCCCGATTAAGTAAAAATAGGCGTGTCCTCATGCCACATTTTAACTGAATGTATTGCCGTAAACTTTTGTATACTGATGGACAAAAATAATTTCACAGTTCCTTTAATTGTGCGTTGTCATATGAGGTTCCAAGTGAACTTTATAGAATAGCGCTATTTTAATAATACATAGTAAATGTTAAATTTTGTTGAAGTGTGAGAAATGTTGACACGAAAATAAAAACGAAAATACAAAGAAATAATAGGAAATGACGTATTAAACTTTATATCCCACCCGACTTCATGGCGATAAGCGAAAGTCATTTACTTTGCGCACGGCCAAAGTGTGACCTCCCCGCCAGCGTCGGTGTTCGCTTCCACATAAAGCCCGTGAGCCTTCAAAACAAATGTGGCATCTTCTGGGCACGCTCGTTCTATCGTAGATCTCATTCATCGCTTTCCATTAGGCGAGATCGAGAACAAGAGCAGACCCACTCAGCAAAAAGAAAAAAAAAAAAACTGGGACTGATAAACGCTAATGAAGGTGCCAAACTCAGAGCCGAATTCTGGGCCCACTATATTACCAAATACCGGGTTTAAATGGGCGTGGCCTCGTAGCTTCGAAGCAACGTAGAAGCGTAGCAGGTTAGATCGCCATCGTCACCCTAAGAACTTCATGGCTACGAGACACTGCTACGCTTCTACGTTGCTACGAAGCTACGAGGCCACGCCCATAACCCAGTACTGACCAACTTTAGAGCATAATTGTTTGCAAAGGGTAAAACTTTTCTTTAGGAATCTAAATATTAGGCAGAACTACAGAACGTCACCTGCTACCCCAACTAGCAAAGTATTCCTATAAAGAAAGCTTATAAGTCTGTCACTACTAGTAACGTAAGGCATTGCGGTAGACTATTTAACTTATAATAGAATTTGCCAAGCCTTAACATACTCAAGCGCATTAGTTTTTATATCTCAGTCTTATAGTTAGCTACAAGATTACCTTTTAGGACACTTTTAGGACTATGTCACTTTTAATTGCTTACAGTAAAACTAAAGAATCCAGAACAACATATTGATCCTATAGTAGCATTTTGTGAGAGAATAAGATATTATAACATACTTAGCTGAGATCACTATAAGTTTGCGCCGTTATAGTTTTGCTCGAGACTCTTTTAAATCTACTAGTACTTGATAAGAGCGCTTGATGATCAAAAAACCTTATAAACTACTAGATCAATAACGTTATGAGTAAACCTCAGCCATTTTGTTGAGATTCTGTTGCTCCCCTTTGCCTTTAAGAAATAAGATGAACATGAATTGAAGCGATTGGAAACGATTGAAAAGGAGTGGTGGTTACAGGAGAAAAGTGACACATAGGTTTAAAAAATTAATGAAGCCAGGTTCTTTAAGAATAAAATCAAAAGGATGAGGAAGTAAATCAAGCGCGTCAAGTGCAAACCTAGGTGAAGTGAATGAGGGTTCAGCGACCAAAAATATTTTTTTTACCCCAAGCCCACCATTCAGAAAGTGAAGTTGAAAATTGGGGAGAAGAATACTATTTACAAGTCGAAGAAATCACTGACTATGAAAAAATCATGAATTGCTTAAAGATATGCAAAGCAAAACTCAGAGATATTTTTCTTACCATACGCTGTTAATTTTAAGTATAAATTGTATACAATAAAACAACAATATTACAAATAAGTTTTATTCAAAATTAGATATTTTTTACAATTCTTCTCATTCAATCTTGGCAATCAGTCTCATTCATGAGTTATCAGCTACATTATGTTTCAAAAGCACTAAAATAATCTTAGCTGTCTTGTAATAATAAACGTTATAAGTTAAAACTTGTAAGTTATAACACAAATAAAATAAAACTTTACTAAAGTTAACGAAATATTTCATTGGAACTATGTCATAAAGATAATTGAAATCTTGCTAACATAAAAATCATCTTTCTTTTTAACCGTTGAACTTATTAGTAATGACCAAATATAATTATTTACTGGATAAAATTATTCAAAAAGTAAATGGCACTTATAATGTGTTCAAAGATTATGTGGATACAAAATTAGTAACAAATTGTGCATTCATCTTTGGTGTAATGGTCATATATGCTGTACTGATAACGAGTCGGGCACTAAAAAAGAATTTGATGCAATAAATCTATGTTTTCTTGACTACAAATGAAATGAGTAGGTCTATACGTGTTGTTTAAAGAAACTGGAAATCCACACCCATTGCAGCTTTCTGATAACACAAAATGTGTATTAGTCCATATTTGGTCGAAAACATTAGCAGGCATATTTCAAGGGAACCCTAATTTGTTTTAAAATGGAGGCGAGTTATCTGGACTGAAACTTCTACAAGTACTAATGCTTAAAGTTTTTTATAAGTGAAAATAAAAGTAGTCTTGAGATCGTTTTAAGTGCTGATTTTGCTATACAATCTTTATACTCCTTTTGTCTTGTATACGTCTGAATAAAACTGCATGAAAAATAATACAAAAATACATACATACGCATGTAACACATAGCCCTGTCTTTCCTGTCGCGTAGTGGGATAAAAAGGAATATATTTAAGGATTTAATGATCAGTTAAGGGTTCTGGGTCTTATTTTAACCTTCATCTGCGATCCAGGATGAAAAGTAGCCTATATCCTTCTTCAAGTCATGTCAAAAGTAAAAAAAAGTCAATTCATTTATTTCAAATAAGCCACTTTAATAAAGCACTTTTGAACGTCAAAATTTACAAAAAAAATGAACTGATTCTAGTCGCCCCTTCCAAAAGGTAGTTTTCTCATGTAGAAGAATGGGCAAAAAACTCCACCATTACTCTTTTAAAATGTTTTACAATATTTTATATATAATATGTACATTAGTTATATATGTGAAGACGATGTACCTAGAATAAAATTACTACACCACATAGGTAAAAAGAATTAAAATGAAGCAACAACAGATAAATTAATTATGTGATAGATAGGAACATGGAGCTCGTGGCTAAGTAGTAACTGCCGCACGGGTCGATCCGTCAGGTTAAGCTACGCTTGCCGGGGTTGGTCTGTGGATGGGTGACCATCTTTACATACCGAGACTCCTCCGTGCCTCGGAAAGCACGTTAAGCCGTTGGTCCTGGCTGTCATTCGTGGATCTTTGACAGTCGTTACGGGTCGTCAGAAGCCCGAAAGTCTGACAGCCAGTCTTACCAAGGGGTATCGTATTACCCAGTTACTGGGTTGTGGAGGTCAGATAGGCAGTCGCTCCATGTAAAATACTGGTATTCAGCTGCATCCGGTTAGACTGGAAGCCGACCCCAATATAGTTGGGAAAAGGCTAGGCAGATTTTATTTGATAGGAACATGGTGCTCACATATTTACATACATTGTAAAATTAGACGTTTTGGGGGACTGTCTTATGTAATTTTGACGTTCGAAAAGTGCTGATTCTCAGCCTAGTTTGAATAAATGACTTTTGAATTTTGAATTTAAATTTTGAGACGATTTTCTTATATTTTACAATTAATAAGTCAGTTCCCTGAGAGATTCCCGGTGACATAGATTATAAATGGCTCTGACAAAATAAAGATGGATTCAATGTCAGCAGGGTCGGGACCCTACAGTAAAATGCCATACGACATAATGCATAATGCTTGCGGACGGTGAGCAATGGGTAGCTCGCCATCCGATAAGGACCAGGCCCGAGTCGACGTCGCGTTCCACGCGCGCCTCAAAGAGATGTCAGCAAGTGAAGGAGTCCGATGAGACCATTTCCCTGCCGGGGTTGCGGGAATGTCCGAAAGGGATACCGTGGCCCCCTGGCATTGCACAGGCAACAGAAGGAACACGGGTGGGTTTTAGTCAGTAAGAGTCTGACACGCCCTCCCGCTCCACCCAGAGCTGGGAGGAGTCATTTGATGATTTCCCACCCAAAAAAAAGGTTAACGAGGGCAAAAAGGTACCTATTTTAAGAATATCCCTTAAACTGCAAGATTTTACTAAGGATTCATAATTCTTCATTTATTTACATTAGGTAGGTAAAGGTATTAAGGGTGGCAACACCATTTGTTAATTTACATGATTACGGGTGGTCTCATAAATAGTAATATAGCAACATTAAAAACTCATTAGTACTTTTGGGTAACTTTTTACGGTAATTTAAGGGAAGCAACACATTTATTCGTATTTTTACGTTCTTAAAATATGGTATTAGATTTGATAATTTATATGTCTAGATAGACTATCGCGTTGCAAAAGAACTAAAACCAACAGGCCAACTTTGGTATACCGGTGTGCGTGACAGCTACGTCTTATACTCGCGTCACGTCATTGCGCTGTCATTGTACTTTCTAGTGTGCGTGTATTTAGCTACCAACAGTTGGACGCTATTTTTTTCGACAAGTCCACAGCTTTGTGACTATCTATCTAGACATAGATATTTATATCTTTGGGTAGTAGTCGTTTAGTAATTACGGAATAATATTTTTACGTAACTAATAGAGGAAAAATTGTTTGTTTGCAAGAGGTAATCTCTGAAAGTTCTGATCCGATTACATAAATTCTTTCACTTATACGAAGCTAACAATAGTATTATTGTGGAGTGCCACGGGATATGTTTCTTCCTCGCGAACAAAGTCGCGGGCAGAACCTAGTTATAAATCTTTAGTTATAATAAAATCGTTAACGGTAAAACCTAAAACTTCAGTTTAGTCTTAGCTTTAGTCGTACCACTTAACATTTTCTTACTAAAACCAAATGCCTAATTAACAAAATTGAGGCAAACAAGATAATCAGGACATCAATCACAAAAAGTTACGCGATTACATTTCACCGACTAACGTCACTTTCAATCAAGCGCTCGAATCGGCCGCCATGGAACGAGTGAATGAATGATGTCGTTTGTCGTTCACTCGCCGCGCTCCGCAGGTCCGTGTTCGCAGAACCATTCAAGGCGCATAATGGAGCGTTCTTTATTTGATTAGTGAACGATATTGAATGAGGAGTGAGTTCAAGCGTTCAGATTTCATTGTTGCGTGAAGGAATTTTAAAATCATAATTGGAATAATGGAAGTTTTGTTGTAACGTATTTTTTATTTGAGTAAAGCGGGGAAGGGTTCGTGATAGTGGAGTTGGAATTGACAAACCACAAACAATGAACAAAATATAGATCGAAAATCAAATTTTAAAATTCGATCATTCATTAATTATGGAACGAAATTGGTCCCCAGAATGAGTTTACTACACGTTTGTGCTTTCGATCATACAGTTTCAAAATTTTCTCTCACTGAGTTTTATTCAAATCAAGATTTCCCACCGATGTTTACATTAATTAATTTCTTGTTCTTTTGTTGCACGGCTGGGGTCGATTCCCAAGTCGGAAAAAGCGTTATTGGTATATTCTATCTGGAATTTACTGAAAAGTAGCAGCCCGGAGTCTGGATTTGTGCCCGGTTGATGGCAATAGGCTCGCTCCCTATTACATGGGACTTAATCATAGCTGGCGTAATGTTTAATTCTCATACTCATGAGAATCCGAAGTATCATTCATTCACATCATCATCATCATCTTCATTCATTTCATGTGCACTCGCACATAAGCTACACCTCTGCCCAAACCTTCGGAGATACAATGCATGGTGATAGGTTATATGTTTTCACTGTAAGTAAGTGATGACTTTAAAGATAGTTTTTTTTTTTTTTTTTTTTCTTTAAATACCGTAGGCTCTCGGTTCGGTCGCAATGTCAGATTATCGGAAACGCCGGAATTCTATAGGAAATATATCACCCACCTAGCTAGTAAGAAACTATTTTAACACAGTTTATTAGTTTAGGTAATAATACCTACTAGTAGAACCGGACCAGACTGCAGAACGACAACGAACAATGCGCGCGCTCTGTAATTACTTTTGTATGTAACCTGCCGGATTACAGATTATGAGACGGATATCTATGGTTAGGAAACGCCGGAGTATTGGACGTGTCGGATTAGTGAGCGCCGGATTACCGAGCGCCTACTGTACCTAAGTAAGAGTTGGTAGGAAACTAAATGTAAAAAAAGTACAGCCCTCTGACAGTATCCCCAAATTAGTATTTCAGAAGCAGGTCACCCATTCCTTGTTCAATATAATATCAAAGGTCCCCAAGCTATATTGCATATGAATTATATTTTCATCTCTCTTCTACAAGGGTCAATAGTCAGTGACATAACTAAGTGGTTCCCGTCGGGTTGGCCCTCACGTATAGTTACCGATCCCTTAGTTACCCCCTATGACCCTTCTATGATATTGGGATCTTATCTCTTGATCTCGTCGACCTTAATTTTCTTTGAGAGATTAGATAGCTGTTATAAGTAGGTATGGAAACGGGCTAAGGTTCAGTAGTCCTAGGGATCTCGCGGAATAGACGGCCACGACGACGATCTGTGGTTGCAGCGACCAGGTAAACGACACATTAACGCAACACACACTCAACGACGCCTAGAAACCGATACGAATCGCGCACTTGGTCGCAAGTTGCAACGGCCAACTAGCCGCAGACCAGGACTGGCTGGAGTCGTGGCCGTCTAGTGCACGAGAATCATAATGCAGGCTGGTGTATTTTTGAAAGAACACTCAATTTTTTTTTATAACATGCGACTTGCATTCAAAATATACCCATCGAGACCCAACACTGCTAAGAATTCTTTCGCATTAAAGCACATTAAGTCATAAAAATAGCTTTATTACAGCAATTAAAATCTTCCAATAATATTCCAAAAGAAATAAAGGGAACTCCCTCTAAAACACTTTAAATCCAAACTACACATATGGCTTATTGAAAATTGTTTATATTTTAAAAGTAACAGATAAATATAAGATAAGACAATGAGTTTTAAATAAACAGGGTGTAAGGGACAGCCCTCCAGACTGATGGGGTGAATTCAGTTTATCATACTAAGATGACCGGTACATGAAATTATTTCAGGAACGTTATGGGAATCCAATAAACCTGATTTGTTTGTTTACCCTACACGCAATGTATCGCAACCGTGGCAAAACGCACGTAGCGAACGGCAGCGCAGCGAGCTCTCGGACGCCCTCTCCGTTCACCCCGCGGTGGTTGAACAGCTGATTTCACACGTAGTTCGTTAGAGAATTTCAACATACATTGCTGTTTTTTTTTATTTTAGCTGTTTTATTTACATTAATAGAGTACTACGTACAGAGAATGTAATTTTAGATCGAAATAAAGGAATAGTAACCCGATAAAAAAAAGTGTGTGTGGAATATGATTCAAAATAAGGAGCTGAATGCACCCTCTTAGTTTGCGGAGGGCTGTCTCTTACACCCTGTATTACTTTATGTACCTATTTATTATTGTAAAGGTTTCAAATAGATGCGAAACCCTAATAACCAATGTTATTAGACACAAGAAAAAAAAATGTGTTGTATAAAATGTATACATTTAACATGTATATTTGTATGCCAGTCCATGGCAAAACATGTAAGATCATAACTATATTATAAGACCTTACCTAATGTACCATGTTTTAAAGCAAATAAATATAGGTACGATATTTTTATTATATTCTATCGAGATCCCCACTAAACATCATTTCAAAATTCGAACGGTGTCTCGTTGTGAAACAGCGATGATTTACTTTTAAAAACAAATAAGTTCCTTCTCTTTCGAATTGTGTGCGGTCACTGCCCGCGACTATGTTAGGTCCACTTTCGGCGTAATCTGATACAGCTGAATACCAGAATTTTACATGAAACTACTGCTTATCTGACCTCCTTAACCCAGTTACTGGGTACCACGATACCCCTTGGTAAGACTGGTGGTCAAACTTTTGGACTCCTCACTACCCGTAACGACTGTCATAGTCCTACGAATGACAGATGCGACCAACGACTTAACGTGCTTTCCGAGGCACGGAGGGGTCTCGATTATGAAATGGATGGTCACCCATCCACGAACCGAACGCAGCAAGCGTAGCTTAACCGTCGATCAACCCGTGCAGCTATTATCATTTACCCACAATCCCCCGATTGCGGTCACTTGAGTGAGTGAATTTCAAAGTAATGTTTAAAGAGTAAACATGAGTGGATGCTAAATACAAGCTGATTATGATGTCACTGTCATTTTCCCCATGACATTGTGGGATTCAAGCATACGACCTTTTCATAACCAGCCTTACCCCTTTTCCCTATTGTCACTTCCAAGTACCAACTTACTCATTATCAAATCCGGCACGGGAAACAAAAAAGTACCACTCTGCCCTCTGCATTCAAGGGTTAAATGCCGGAGGTCAAAGTAATTAACCCTTATCACTTTATAATTAAAAGTGTCATTTTATCACTTAACGCACTTTTGGTACCCAGTCCGCGAAATAGAAAGGTACTCAAGCAATTATAAAAGGTTTAGAGTTGCCTGATTTCGTTAGTACTTGTAAATTTATTTATTTCATTATATCTTTTACATAATTAAATTGCTGAATAGAGTGTAACTTAATTTTGTTGTTCTGTCTGACAAATATAACCCACCAAAAACATTTTCATGTAAAATGTTGCCAAGACGAGACCATTAGGACTTGCACTGTCAAAAAGTTAGCAGATGTCAAGTAGAGCCATGCTTTAACTCTACAAGTCCTAACTTCACAAACTTCACCTTAGTCAAAATATGTAGCTTGGCCGTTTCGCACCTTGCAAATTAGTCACCCTAGAGAGTGCTAATTAAGCCTGCCCACAAGGCAACGTAGATGACCCAATATCAATGAGAGCATTATTCAAACATAGCCTTTGAATTCAAGTCCTAATAGGGATGATGACTAAAAAAATGTTTTTTGTCCGTCATGTAGACTGAAAAAATAACGCACACGTATTTTTTCTTTTTTTACGTTATCAAAAGATTATGGCGATACATCGAGTTATGATGTGCCATGACGTCACTTGTATGTAGATTTTATACATACTTGTGACGTATCAACCCCCACTCCCCAACTTTAATGCGTTGTATCTAAGTCATTTTTTATTAATATTATGATTAAACAAAAAATACGTGTCTAATATTTTTTTATTATCTGACTGACAGACTAAATAGTTTTTTTTACCCAGACATCATCCCTATTAAATGAATTTTATTATTTTTAATAAGGAGTCCTTATATTAATTTTCAGACCTCTAGCATCAAAATTGCGGAAGTTTCATACAAACTTCCATCCCCTAGTTTAAGGGGTTGGGGGGTAAAAGTTCCACGTTTTAGATTTTTTTTTGTTGTTTGTGTACTAATACTAGGTAACATACCAAATTTCAGCTTTCTATGACTTCAGGAAGTACCCTAAGAATTTTGATGATCATCAGTGAGTCAGCGACGAAGTCGGGGTTTTTAGATATCAATAAAATCTAAAGTATAAGAGCTACAAAATTTAAACTTTATACGTTTAATAAATCAACTATTTACATCATATCACGAGAATTGTATTTATCTAGTATAATTCAAACCGATGCGCTTCGAGAAAAGGTAGTGCCCTTGCGCTTCGCTTGGCTCGTCTTAACGGGGGCACTGCCGTGCCCCCGGATTATTTATCCTTCCCTTCCCAGTTAGTCGGGTAAAAAAAAATATACAGCATGACCGTGACCCAATGGCTGGCGTTTATCTTGGCCAGAGGCTAAGCATTGCCATACAACGTGGTAATGCGGCCAGTCTCTTGGGTACACTGCCAGTCGACAGCTATGCGGATGAATCTTTCGACGCTATATTTTATTTTGTATAATATTTAGTTAGTTGTATACATCTAGTCCCTATTTGTTTATGTTACTTAATTAATGTTGAATATACAGCATGTATCAAAAAGATGTGGTCATATTTAAGGGTAGGGTCCTACAGACCATCAAACTAACCAACTTTCTACATGGGACTGAGACTAACATTGTAATCACGAAAAAATAATCAACCGTCTCATACATTTGGGTGGAGTACGTAATAAATAACACGTTCTTTAAAAAAAACGTACAAGATCGCCATGTGCTAAGCCCTAAGAAGTAACATTTTCGAGCAGTCATTCTTGGGACTGTTTTAATTAAAGAAGCAGATGAATTTGTGACATTTAGGGATCACGCACATTAGACAGCCATGAACACCAACCAGGTATACTATAGAAACGTGGCCGTTGGCCGTTGCGACTAAGTGCGCGATTCGTATCGGTTTCTATAGTTTACCTGGTCGCTGGGTTCACTGGTCGTGATCGAGGCCGTCTAGTACGCGAGACCTCTTATTTATTTATTTTATTATTTAAGTACACTCAGAAAAATAGACACAGTTAAGACATAATCATAATTATGAGTACAAAGGTACTTATTTCTTAAGAAATTTTTCTTCCAGCAGACCTGCGACAGGAGAAATGAGAAAGCAATGTAGACAATAGTGTGTGAGAACAAGAAGAGAAAAATATAAATATGCGAAGTCAGACAAGACATAAATATATAAACATACATACTATAGTTATATAAATACTCATATTATTATCTCTTATTCTTTTTGTTATCACAATACCTCTGTGTTTGAGTTTTTTCTGGCCAAAGAACAGTAACAATTCGAACATGAAACTTCTCAACTCTTCAATTTGGGTCACGGGCGCAATACAATGATACGCTGTATCTGTATGACCTTTAAACTATTTGCAATCGTAAAAGTAGGTTATCGCTTAACATCGGGTGGAACAACTGCCAGTCCACTTAATTAAGGGGACTGCAGAAGCTAAACGCAAGTTTTAAAATGCCTAAAATTATATGATCCACTGCAGTAAACAAAATCAGAAAATATAATATTGTTCAGGATGCATGTGAGTGAAAACATGTTACAACTAATTTGATACCTTAAAAATACTATAATTTTTCAATTATATTCAATACTTAAAAATACCTCAAAAAAAACATTTCAACGATTGAAAACCATATTATTTATAATATAACATGAGGAGCTCGTGGCTAAGTAATAACAACCGGAGGGGTCGGTCCATCAGGTTAAGCTACGCTTGCCGGGGTTGGTCCGTGGATGGACCATATTTATGGGTTTTTATGGGTTTCGGTATATCAGGCTCTCATTCGTGGATCTTTGACAGTCTTTACGGGTCGTCAGAAGCCCGAAAGTCTGACAACCAGTCTTACCAAATGGTATCCTACTACCCAGTTACTGGATTGTGGAGGTCAGATAGGCAGTCGCTCCATGAAAAATATTGGTATTCAGTTGCATCCAGTTAGACTGGAAGCTGACCCAAACATAGTTGGGAAAAGGCTAGGGAGATTTTTATATAACATACAATCATTCTGATTTTCATTGTCAGATTATTCTTTAAGCAACATACTAACGTAGAAGTGTTTTAATTTTTTAGTCCAAATAATAGATTTTTGTAAATAGATAATTGCTTCATATTTTGCAATAAATTACCAGCGTTGTGTCGCGCGCTTCTCTTTATTTTCTATGCAGTCCGACAGTGACCGCGCTTTAGCTGTTGTCAGCCTCTTAACAAAGAAAAATAAATTCGTTGTTGGTTGAAAAAATATTTTGCGTTATTCGGGAACAAAAGTGTGCTTACCTATAATATTGCATCTGCATTTTTGCCAGTTGTAATTAAAGCCCATGCATTAATAAGCAAGTCTTTTTTTATTCATCTCATAATTAGCTTGTAATAATGTTCCCATTGCTAGGACACAGGCTTCTTCCTATTCTGCTCTCAAAACGGCGAAGGAAAAAATCGTGAGGAAACCGGCATGTCCTAGAACCAAAAATTCTAAGACATGTGACATCTACCAACCCGCTGGGCCCGCGTGGTAGATTGCAGCACAATCTCTCTTGAAGAGAGGAGGCCCTTTTATCATTAACCGGGGTAAAATGAAGGCTGCTTTGCTGAAAATGTAATTAAAATAATAATAATAATTATGAAGGACGGGACTGTTGACGTGTGTCGGGCATGCCACCGTCTGGGTGAGTCCATCAGACATACTATCTCTGGTTGTTCTCGTCTAGCTAACGGCGAGTATTGCACAGGCATAACCAAGTGGCCAGGATTATTCACCAGCAACTTGCTTTGAAATAATTATAAACTTGTGGGTTCTGAGGTACCGTACTACAAATATGTGCCCGACCTAGTTCTCGAAAATGACCATGTCACGTTGTACTGGGATCAGTCTATCATTACTGACAGGACTATTGTTGCCAATAAGCCTGATATAGTGGTGATAGACCGATTAGCGCGCCGCGCAATGATAGTGGATATTACCATTCCACATGACGAGAACCTCGTGAAAGCTGAGAAAGAGAAAGAAATAAAATATCTCGACTTAGCACATGAGGTTGTTGATATATGGAATGTGTGCTCGGCTATCATAGTGCCGATTGTCGTAACGGCCAATAGCCTGATGGCCGAAAGCCTCGACCAACATTTCTCGAGGCTTTCATTAGGCAGTTGAATCAAGGGCCTGATTCAGAAGTTAGTACTGCTCGATACGGCTCGTATTGTGAGGAGGTTCCTATCGCCGTTTTTTTTTTATCGACGTCGTATCGTCCACGCCGGTTGTCACTGAAAACCAGCGCTGGGGATCTGTCTCGCATAGGGGCGCAGTATTATGCTACCTTTTGCGTGGACGCATATTTTCCCTCAACTTGTCATGGTAACCTCGTCTTTGCGTCATGTTTATCGCAAATAAACGAATTTTCTTTCATTTACAAACCAAACTCAAAGCATTTATTTCAATTATACCATTTACAGGCACTTTTGAACTGTCAAAAAGCCGGTCAATCATAAATATGAAGCTAGTGGCCCATTCCAAAGCGTAGTACTCGTATGGAGAAGAACGGGCAAGAAACTGCACAGACACTCTTTTAAATAAAAAAAATGATACAAAATATTGGTTACATCATTCATGTTGAAATTATGCATGTGAGAACAATGTAGAAAGACGTGCACGTTCGTAAAAGCGTCCGTAATAAAAAGAAAAAAACAAAGAACCATTCAAAAAATTAAACTAAGCCATGGCAGCTAAGAGATGACCAGTCCCAACTGACAGCGCCCGTTCACGAACATGACGCATGAAAAACAACGCTTGTGGATCTTGAATCAAACGTGGCGATATTATCGTGGACTTCCACGACATCACGATAACGCAGGGAAGTGAAATGTATGGAAATATTATCATCCAAATGAGTGTTATAATGTTGGTACAACATTGGTGGCTTGGTAGTCCAACATTATAACACTCGTTTTTATGCAACTCCAATTTCAAAAAAAGAACATTGTCATGCGCGTTTTGTATTTACATAGAGTTCTTACAACACCCTATGGTTTCAGAATCTTTTATAGAGGATTCATATACGCCAAACTGTAACGAATCTACTTACTTATTAAAAATAAAAGAGTAAGTAGAAAGTTAAATATTTATATTATTAAATTAATCTAAAAAATACAGAAATAATTAAAAAAATAACTAACCTACCTAAAATGTGTGATAGTGACGAGCATAAATTGTTATTAAATGACATGTATGACAAAATAATCTGTATTTTGACAGGGGCTGCAAAGGCTAGCTATTATGTGCCTAAACGTAACACGCATAGGTATGTTACTGGTTGGAACCGATATGTCAGTGACGCTCACGGGAGGGCACGATCTTGCTTTCAGACGTGGGTGTTGGCTGAGAGACCAAGGTCTGGGAATCTGTATATTGAGATGTGTGAATCTAGAACAATATTTAAATCAAAATTGGCTTTTTGTCAGAAAAATGAATCACAGATAAAAATGGACATTATAGCAGAAAATCATATAAATAAAGACTTTAGTAGTTTTTGGAAAAACACTAAAAAACTAAACACAAGGTCGGGCCTTCCTGCTAGCGTTGGTGGTAAACATGACCCCCATGATATAGCCTGTGCATTCCAGCGGCATTTCAGGGTTGAGTCCCCGCTTGGGCCTGCGTCTGGGGAGCCCGCTGCTGAGAACCACCTCACCGCACTTAATGTCAGATTTTCTGCGAAGACTGTTGCTAATAAAATGGTGAGAGGCAAGTCTCCCGGCCACGATGATCACAGCATCGAGCACCTAAAGTATGCGGGAATACACCTGCCTAGAGTTCTATCGATGTTCTTTAACCTCTGTATTAGTCACAGTTACTTACCCGAGAGCCTTATGTACACTACAGTGGTACCGATCGTAAAGAATAAAACAGGTGACTCATCGGATCTGTCAAATTATAGACCCATCTCTCTGGCTACTGTTTTAGCAAAGGTGCTGGACAGTTTGCTTGACAAGCAGTTGGAAAATCATCTTCAGTTGCATGATGCCCAGTTTGGGTTCAGACCGGAACTTTCAACTGAGACTGCTATCCTCTGCCTCAAGCAGACTGTTCAGTACTATACTAGTCGGGGCACACCTGTCTATGCATGTTACCTAGATTTATCAAAAGCCTTCGACTTGGTGTGCTATGACAAGCTGTGGCAGAGGCTGGAGAGTGATACGGAGGTGCCTCGGGAGGTGATTTCATTGCTTAGGTTCTGGTACGCCAACCAACGCAATAGAGTGCGGTGGGCGGGTGCATATTCAGATGTATACGGTTTGGAATGTGGGGTTAGGCAGGGCGGAATTAGCTCCCCCCATCTCTTTAATTTATACATGAACCGGCTCATCGGTGAACTCAGTGACACTGGTATTGGTTGTTCCATAGACGGAGTAAGTGTTAACAACATAAGTTACGCGGACGATATGGTGTTACTGAGCCCATCGATTGCAGCGTTACGGAAATTGGTGTGCATCTGCCAATCGTACGCGGAAGCCCATGGGCTCAGATACAACGCGAATAAGAGTGAGTTCATGTTGTTCAAGTCAGGAAGCAAAGGCTACTCCCATGTTGCTCATGTAAGGCAAAAAGGTAAGTGCCTTTAAGTATCTGGGTCACTGGGTGACCGAAGACCTGTGTGACAATGAGGACATAGAGAGGGAGCGCAGGGCGCTGTCCATCCGGTGTAATATGTTGGCTCGTAGGTTTGCACGTTGCACTAATCAAGTAAAGATAACATTATTCAAGGCATACTGTCAGACCTTCTACACGTGCAGCCTATGGACTAATTTTACATTGCGGGGCTACAGTGCTCTGCGTGTCCAGTATAACAATGCGTTTAGGATATTGTTGGGGCTGCCGCGGTATTGTAGTGCTTCCGCGATGTTTGCTGAGGCGCAGACTGATGATTTTTTCGCCATAATCAGAAAAAGGTGCGCCTCGCTGTTAAGGCGTGTGCGTGGCAGCCCGAATGGTATTCTTAGCGCGTTGTCCCAGAGGTGGGACTCACCAATGTTGATGAGATGGATGCGGCTGCACGCTAGCGGCCCCTCATACTTATAATAGGTACCTACTATACTATTTTATGTGTTTTGATTATCTTTTTATTTCTGTTTAAATTATATTTTGATTATTGATTATTATTTGACCGAATTATTCTTTTATACACGTTTTGACATTCACGATTAATTTTTATAATATTTTTAAAATTATTGTATTTTTTAATTTATCTTTGTGTTTTTATATTGTTTTTTTTTTTTTATGTAATACTATAGATTTTTATTATCTGCAATAAATAAATTGAAATGAATTGAATTAAAATAACCTACCTACTCTCAGAGATATAAAGGTGGGATGTTTTATGAGGGAGGTATGATACGGCACTCTGGTCAGGCCTCGTCAGCTTCGAAGCAACCAGCCTCCCAATTGTTTTGGCAGGATCACAGGTAGTGGATGGCCCTCTTGGCAGGGACGCAGTATCGGGACTCGAGTATGTTTACAAGGGAAATCTGTGTAAGGTGTAGATAAAGACATATGAAGACGGTTTTAAATTTTCGCCCACGATAACGTTATAACGTACACGTATTTCCAAACATTTTACTTTCCTGCCGTGGACGTCTACGATATTATCGTCACTTTAGAAATTTTGTATGAGTCACAATCCATGGTAAAAGTCATTTGTCACGATGTCCCACGATGTATTGTATATCCCTATGAATACTCACTGCTATTCTCTTTGCAACAAAATGTTCCACAACGCACAACTATATGTAGAAACTAAAGCAATAAGGATGTAAATTCGCTAACCGCTAAGCTAGCGACTAAGTCCTGAGGTTAACGCTAAGTTTCTTCGTTCAAGTTGATATGAACCCTTTATTTGCTGTTCGTAGTTAAGCGGTGGAAGTGTAGTGAATTTTCCACATTAATAATTTCATGTAGCAGCGGGGTGTAAAGTGGATTTTGTGGTTAAAGATATAGTTTATGTTTTAGTAATAACCATCTATTTGTTGCTTGCTTGAATCAATGTTTTCCTTTGCCGTGATTGTGTGGCATCATCATCATCATATTTTCAGCCGAAAGACGTCCACTGATGGACAATAGGCCTCCCCCAAGCACCGCCACTTCAAATGGTTCTGTGCTTCTCGCATCCAGCGGATTCCTGCGGCCTTCACAAGATCATCGGTCTACCTTGTGGGAGGCCTTACAACGCTACGTTTTCCGGTACGAGGTCGCCACTCCAGAAACTTTCAGCCCCATCGGCCATCTATTGTACGAGCAATGTGCCCTGCCCACAGCCACTTAAGTTTAGCAATTCTTCGGGTTATGTCGTTTACCTTGGTTCTCCTGCGGATCTCGTAGCGCAATACACTCAAAGTCAAAGTCAAATAATTTATTTCAATTAGGCACAAAAAAGGCCCTTTTGAACGTCAAAATTTACAAAAAAATAATAATAAGTAATTGATTCTAGTCGCCCCTTCCAAAACGTAGTTTTCGTATGGAGAATAATGGGCAAGAAACTCCACCGTTACTCTTTTAAAATGTTTTCACAATATCTTGTATACACAAATTATATAATTATATGTGAAGACGATGCACCTAGAATAAGATTACTATACCACGATAGGTAAAAATAATGAAAAATTAAGGAATTACATAAATTAATTATGTGACTCTCAATTGCCCTTTGGGCAATAATGATTGATTCTGTGTACAGTGTAATAAATGGATGAAAAATGATTTGATAATTTTACAGATAAACTCACTGTGTTACAATACATAATAAGAAATACTGCACTGAAATAAAATTAAAATCCTCATAATTTTTAAATTGGTTGAATCAAAAAGCCTAAAGCTTTAAACTCCAGAGAAGTATTTTTCGTAACGAATTTTATTTAAGTGGTCATATAGAGAAGAATCCTAAAGCTGAAATAAATAACCACATTGTCCACAAAAATACCCAAAATAAATGTTTCGTATCTCACAGACAAGCAGGAAATTTGCCAAAACCTTAACAAAACTGCCAACCGAACACACCAGCGATAGAGCTGTCAATTTCAGCCTAATTATATTGAACCCATGTTCAATTATAAGTGGCTCCCAAACTCTCAATATAGAGGGTAGGTAAAGAAAAACCCGATCTGTATCGGTTCTGGGGGGTTTTGTACAGTAGGGGTTACGTTTTTGTCACGATAAGACGTGTTGAGTGTGATTTATTGGGTTGAATGGACGGTTTTTTTTCCAGAAATTGATTAGAGAAGAAACTTCATATTATTTTGGACTTTCTTTTATTAAGGGGAATACAGGAGTTATACGAAAGTTTTATAATGCCTAAAAGTATATGATCTACTACGGTGAATAAAATCAGAAAATTAATGATATTCTTCAGGATAATATCCTGAAGAATAGAGATATGTAGAGGATAGTAGCCCAAAGGTATGTTCATGAAATTATTACGCGCTCGTTTTCGTTATAAATCATCGTCTATTTCACTAAATAAATAAAAACTAGATAAATAAAACTAAATAAATATATAATTAGACTAAATAACGAAACGAAACTAACACAGACGCGCTCATTGACGAGACCCTAAGCGATTGTCGCGGTGCTGTCAGTTGTGCGTGCCGTGTCGAGACGAGTTGTCACCGCGATCTTTATAAATGTAGAGCGTAGGTAATTATTTCAACAAATACGCTTAGTTTCCATAATGTCCATATTTATATGGTGGTTGAAGCAGCAATAAAAATTACACCGTTTAACCATGTGTATATAGACGATGCAATTCATTTCTTGCAATAATTTTAATGTATGTCACAGGCAAGAAACATATGTTATGCATCGTGTATATGGGGCTTAAATGGTGAATCTATTCTCTAATTCGTAAATTATTTACATTAGGTCTCATAACTAAAAATAAATAGATACTGTCGACATAATAATATTATATTATTTAGCTATTCCGAAAGTTTCTTGGACAATAATAATGACGTAGTTTGGTAAGAAAAACTAAAATGTAACTACGTAATAATATTATTTGTGCAATAATACCGTTACATTAATAAAGTAATGCTATCATTTAGAAAGGCTACAAAAAGCTAAATTTTTAGGTGTAACCATTGACAAACGTCTGAACTGGAAAGCACACACAGAAGAATTAAATAAAAAAGTATGTTCTTCTGCCTTTGCCCTCTTTAAACTAAAACCTATTATAAGTACCAATGCGCTTATAACTGCCTACCATGGTATTGTCGGCTCCATATTGAGGTTTGGAGTTATATTTTGGGGAAACTCTACTAATAAAGAAATCATTTTTAGGTCGCAAAAAACGTGTATTAGGGCTATGTTTGGTTTAAAGATAACTGACAGTTGCAAACAGTATTTTATTAAATATAACACTTTAAGTCTGCCTTCCTTATTCATTTATGAAATAGCAATTTTTATACGAACCAATCCTAACCTATTTAAGAAACTATCAGACGTCTCTATTCGTAATCGACGGGATAATAATAAACTATGCGTACCAAGATCAACCACGGCTTTAATGCGTAAAAGTATTTTTTGTTTAGCACCAATCATTTATAATAAAATTCCAAAACCTATTAGACAAATGCCAACTGCTCTGTTTAAAATAAATTTAAAAAAATATCTCATAGCCAAGTGCTATTATAGTACCATACCTGTGCTGTACCATATCAGAATTTTTAAATGAACGCAATTAATTACCTACATAGATTCCTATAATTACGACATTTTTTTTTTTCACAAAGTATTTGACCCCCAAATCTGTAAAAACAATACTTTAAGTTTTATTTTTTAATTAGCATTGGGTATATTTCTAATTTTTTAGTTTGCTGTGTAGACTCAAGTGTTATGGTTTATTCTAAACCAAAAAAACGTTATTTTGTACGCCATAAATGGCAAAACATGCAGATCTACCTGTTATTTTAAGACCTTGCACATATTATTTGATGTATACTCATGTTTTTACAATAAATATATTCTATTCTATAATATAATATTATAAATGCGAAAGTTAGTAAAAGTAACAATATAATTACGCGGCAAATCTGTACTTATCCATTTTTTTATGTGTTAGCTTATTTCATAACGATTCCAACGATATAAGTTTTGTACACAGCTCTCATCTAAAGTTTAGCGATAACGTAATTTTAATTTCAAGTGGTCCCGCAAGGTATCGGGTTACGAGACCACCCAGAAGTGGAATTGTCACGCAAAATGGCCGCCAACAGCTCAAGGGTTAATGTCATTCATTATCATAAAAACTAACTCAATCTAAGCTAAACACAGCTTTCTAAATTAACAAACACATTTAAAGCCATACGCACGTACCCAACTACAGTTGCTAATAAAAATAAAACGCCAGGAATCACAGGCTATAAAGCACAGGCGAGGAAATTACATTGCAATTAAATGGATACTTAAGAGGCTATAAGGGGCTATGTTGTACTTGACAAGCGTGGGCGAGGCCATGGCCTGGCCCAAGGCCATTTAATAAAATATATACAGGCCTTTAGATAGAATACATGACTGTATAACTTATTTATAACTTAATTTCCATTTAATTTATTTTGATTTGCTATAATTTGATTTTATTTGAATTTATTTGATTTTATGTGAGCTTATTTGATTTCATCTCATGATTTCTATTTTTGTATGTTTGGAAATGGGTGCTATTTACCTGAAATAAATGAATTTATATTACGAGTATTATTACAGGCAGGCTACATTGAATACATGACATTATAAGTCTGGCGATTTTGAGTATTTTTTATACGGCTTACGCAAATGTTCTGCAGATCTGGTAGCGTGACAGGTCATCGAGTTCGCTAAAGTAGGGTGCAAAATGACTGATGTATGTATGCTATTGAGACAGGTCAACTCAAAGCTGCAATGGCTCTTTCTTCAAAAAGCCCTTCCAGACATGGCATTGTTATACTCACATAAAATTCAAATATTGTAATGTTTTGGACTGTAAAAGAGACCATGACCTCTGAGTTTGTTTCGGCATTCCGTATCAGCCCACATTCCCACGGACGTAAAAATGTTGCGGCGGGATTTTATCCCGCACTGGATTTTCAACTCTCGGTATTGAGTCGAGCATTGAGAATCCAACAGAATGCATCCCTGCCTGTGGAAAAATCACACTGTTGGTTTTTCAACTCTCGGCGCTAAGCAGAGCGTTGAAAATCCACTGCGCAAAAAAAATCTCAGGCTCAGGGATCAGTAAGCTAGTAAATTCCGGCGCCATCTAGTTTTAAATTATTGTCCAAGTAATTGACGTGTACTCGTAAAAGTGTCTTAGAAGATCTTTTTACAGAAATAAACATCGGTTCATCGTCTTCATTTCATTTGAAGAGGTTGGAATTGTTTAATTTGTTTTGGTACCTGTTAGTGATCTTCTGCCGTATCGCTACGAGATAACTGTGGCAGGATCTACATCGTACATCGCGATCTGCGCCTCTCACTGACGTCACGCAAAATCCTGCATCGTGCAAGCAGGGTTTACCGCGCGACGAGCATAAATACAACGTCCCAAAATCAATCGCTGGGCAGTTGCCCACCAGACACAACACCAGTCTGGTCGAAGGATGCTTTCTTCTCTATGGGGGGATGAGTGAACACCCTTTTCCTTATACCTTTATATAAATATGATATGAGCATAACTATAACTAGCTATTAACTGAATAACTATATCTGTTGTAGTGTTCAGAAGATAAACCAGTCAGTAAGTTGATCGCATGACTGACTGCACATCACAGGGTGTGACGGGCGAACGCTTAGGGCCTTATTACACTGGCGATTTGCGAGCGATTTACCAGACGATTGTTCAACGCGCTCGCTGCGTGCGTAGCGAGCACACTATGTATGCGCAACGTGTTGGCCGCATTTGCGTGATGAGTGCGATTGATATGAGAGTATAATACAGACCGAGACAAGCTATTGTAGGTACTGTATTGTGAAAACGCGGTGTATATTTCGTGTAGTCGCGGATAGCTCGCTTCGCACCCGCAGAGAGCACGTTCACAAATCGTCTCTTTGGAAACACGCTGGCAAATCATCGGTGTGATAACGCTCTTACTATTGACACTCATAAAGACTATTTTATTATTGTTTTTACATTGTTACACACCTTAAAAGTAGACTGTTATTTAGAGGAAATGCATATAATTGACATTCACTTAATTTTCAAAATATTCCTCTCTTATTTTGAGAATTAACGAAAGGCACAGCTTATTTGTTTTGTAACCAAAAATTCTTACTTTATTGACTAATAGTACATTGCCGAGCTCTGCTCGGGTGAAAATAGAGAAAACGAATTTTCCCAGATACGAGACCTAGCTAGATCGATTTTTCGCCCCCGTAAACCCCTTCATTGCAACACTCATCGAAATCGTGAGAGCCGTTCTCGAGAACGTGATTACAAATGTATAGAGGGAGGCAGGGACATTGACATGAAAATTTTTACCATGGATTCAGTACATGATTCTGAACACCCCTGCACTGAAATTTTTCTCTGGTTATTAAAAAAAATACCTGCTGTTAAAATATAGAAAAGTGCAATACCTACGCGGTCAAAATGTATGGAACAGCAGATTTTTTATTTATTTACCGCCGGAACGGACTTTCAACGCAGGGTGTGTTCAGAATCACGTACTAAATCCATGGTTTTCACGTCAATGTCAAATATTGCTCAGTTAATAGTAAAGGATAGGATAATCTTTTCGACAGTTCTTTCTTTCTTTTCTTTTTTAATAAAAACATTGCCCCACACTAGGAATTTCTCCTGTATCGTGGGTGCGTTTACAAACATTTAAACTCACATACACAAATAGCCAGACCCGGAACAACTACTTGTAGGTCATACAAATATTTGTTCCGTGCGGGAATCGAACCCGCGACACGCAGTGCAGCAGTCAATCGCTTAACCAATGCGCCAACCGTGCCGCCACTCAAATACGTTAAATCAATGCAATGAATAATTTATTAAATTTCGTTACAGTTGACTATAACGACACTAGCATTAATTAATACGCATTAAACTAGCGACAAGACAATTTCATTCGCAATCTTAATTAGCATTCAAAATTGAGGAGGCCCAATTTAGGCTGCGTTGGTTTTAAAGTGGTTTAACTTAAATTAAATCCCAATTTAAATAATTATTCGGCCACCAAGAACACTTGTCCGAAGTTGAAATCTCCTTAGCGGATAATTTGCGTGTTTTGAAGTTAAACTGGTTCAAAGTTTTCAAAAATAGTTAGATATTAAAATAAAATACAAAAAACATTTATTTCAATCCATTTAAGATCATAATATGTTGTACATTGGAAATAAATTAAAAATTCCAAGCAGTATAAATATTTAAAAAACAATTAAAAAAAAGATTAGAAGGAAAATCGAAGGAAACACCACTAGACCAAGTCTTCTTCTTTAAAATTAATTTATTTTCTTTCTTTTCTATTTTTCTTTCTTTTCTTTCTTTGTTATCATCTACCTGCCTCTTCCCAACTAAGTAAGGGTCAGCTTCCAGTCTAACCGGATGCAGCTGAATACCAGTATTTCAATTTTTTTCTTTGTATTGTTCATTTGCTTCAAAAACGGTCTAGGAAAACATCGTGCGGAAACCTGAGAGATATTTCTCGAAGGCATGTGAAGCCATGTCAGAGGCCCATAAACTGTATAACAAATCTGACACCAGTTTAGTCACTAACCACATGAAAAAGAAAGAATCGCAATACTCTTAAGCATTTGTACTTTATTATCTATCTCATACAGTTGACTATCACACATCACTATCACTTTTCGAACATACATGATGAAAAGTTGCTTAATTTTGATTGCAATAAGGACTAAATTCAGTATTCCTCAAGGGTTAGATAATGTAGACTGTACGTACAGCGCTCTCAAACAGATGCGCGAGAAGTTCGCGAGTGCGCGTGCACGTGATGTACCATCGAAGAAGTTCATATCTATTTACCGGAAGGACTATTTCTGCATGCAGCGCTCGACCGCTATAAAACCGGGGCGGTAACAGATATGGTCATGGTGTTCACGGGATTTTGTTTTCAAACTGCTTAGATATGAAGTTCTTTAGTACGTAATGCGTGTGTATATGTGCGTGCGTTTTTCGCTGTACTTCAACTGTAACAGGCCTTCTGTACCTTTTCATATTGTAGTTCACACGTAGGATTTTATTTGGCCTCAATATTCAGGCCTGTACGAGTTTAACTCCATGAGATTATTATCAGAAGGGTATTGAGTTCAATGCTTTTGAAAGGCGTCTCAAATATTGTATTTAGCCAATGTGTGAAATTAAAACGTCAGCCATGTTTTGTGGCCTCAATCCAGGCCTTTGTTAAGGTTTTTTTGAGATCATTATCGACTGTTAACAAGCAAATAAAATAAAACAAATGACTTGTTGAATCAGCCCAATCCATCAATTAAATATCAAGATCTTTTATTCGTGTGGTTAGTGACTGACCTGGTGTCAGAATTTTAACGCCACCCATGGGCCTCTGACTTGGCTTCACATGCCGTCAAGAAATATCTCTCATCGTTTCCTCACGATGTTTTCCTTCACCGTTTTTGAAGCAAATGATAATGATACAATATACGCACATGAATCCCAAAAGTCAGAGGTGCGTGCCTTGGGTTCGAACTCGAGACCTGTGACTTGGCAGTCTGTCAGTCATATCACGGCTCAATACCAATATGAAAAATACGATATCCTTACAAAAAATACAGAATGACCTGATAAAAATAATTCAACAGGAAAACATATTTTTTTGTAGATTAAAAAATATAGCTGCCTACAGTATTTTATTAGTGGCTGAAGACAGAAAGTCTGCGGACGTTTCAAAAAGGATTCATACCAGAGACGGATATCATTAAAAACCTTTTTGGTATTTCTTACCGGCCCAACTTTTTATTTTTGGTAACCTTTGAAAAATGTTACCTTTTTCGCGAACTTGGACATTTCCGGGAAATAATTTAAAACAAAAATGACCGCAACTCTTCTTTTTTGTGATTGTCATACAGGTGAATACTTATACTGCCTCGTTGGTCTAGTGGCTGCAAGCGCTACTGCTGAGCATGAGGTCTTGGGTTCGATTCCCGGGTCGGGCAAAGTGTTATTGGGTTTTTCTATCTGGAATTTCTCAGTAGCAGCCCGGGGTCTGGATTTGTGCCCAGTTGATGGCAATAGGCTCGCCCCCTATTACATGGGACTTAAACATAACTGGCGAAATGTGGGTGTACCTACTACAGGTACTCCTCTGCCCAACCCTTCGGGGAAACAAGGCGTGGTGTTATGTGAATACTTATTTCAATTGCGTAACACTTTAAATAGGTAACAATTTTGATGGAATTTGCTAATCCATTGCTTCATATGTTTAAAAATTCGTCAGCTGGACTACGTAAATAACGCAATGAACGTTATTGCATTTTGAAAATTAAAGGCAGCATATAACGATAAGATAATCATTGTATTTGCTCAAATATGAGCACAATATACACAACACAAATTTTCAGCATGCAAGAGATGTTAAAATTAGGGATAAAAACATAACATCACGTTTGCCTTAAACAATGGCATGAAAATATTAATAAAATAAGGCACGTTATAATGTCAATCCGAGTCTAATTATTCAAAAATGTCACGATTATATAGATCATGAAAGTACGCTCCGTTTGGCGGACCGTTACATTTTTGCCGTTGCCCACTGCCGTTGATACCATGGGGTGTTGGGGCACTGAGGCCAAGAAGGTCATTAGTGATATAAGGCACAACTACCGTGACAAAACGGGTGACTCCCGCTCCGGCTCGTTCTTGGTGCAAAGGTTAGCCATTGCCATCCAACGTGGTAATGCAGCAAGCGTTATGGGCACCTTGGCGCCGCGCGCCGACAACCATTAGGAGCGGGTTATTTGACTAGTTTTTTGACGTGTTGTTGTGAGATTCTTTATATTGATCATTAAAAATAATAAATAAGTAAAACACGACCAAAATTTCTCGTTTAAAAACTCATTTAAAATTATACCTATATCTGCTGGAAATTTTCTGCTGAAAATTATATAAAATAGCTTGCGTGTTCTGTACTAAGCTCACGCAACGCGTCGTACGTCCAGCCAGTAATAGGACTCGCCCATCAAGGAGCGCTGTCACAAATTAGACGCATTATTAATTTATTATACTTAAAACAAAAGATATTTTAATAAAACACATATACTAAAAGATCAATAATTAAATTATCTTTAAAATGGTGAATGTTTCAGAAAAAAACGCTTTATAGATTTTGCGTGATTCTCAGTTTTTTATCCGCGTTAGACATAACTTTACAAATTAATTTCATGTACCTAATTTATACATAGTCTAAAATATTCCTATATAAAGTTATTAAATAAAATGTTCTAATTTAACATATTTTTTTTCCAAACCATTAACACTACTCGTTTAGACGTAAAAAAAGAAAAAATACTGCGTTATTTTTTCATAATCCACATGACGGAGCAAAAAACCTTTTTTTAGTCATCATCCCTATTATAAATACACTATCAAACATAAGTACAGAACTGGATGACCTAAATTTGGCTGCGAGCCAAAATACTCGTACAACTTGAAGGCACTGTCTTCCCCTGAGGCCTAATCCTTTTAGTGCTGGGATAAAGTAAATAAGCTTTTATGCTTGTATCCCTACTAAGAAAACTATTTAAGTTATTATAGACTGTAATTAGGGGCACCATTAACACAGGCCAGTATTTCTTTGCGGACTTCTTATGACCTTAAAATACAGCTGTTATTTTTAGCATTTGATTTGGTCCGATTCCCGGTCCAGGCTAACGAGTTTTCAAAATTATAATATCAAAAAAGGTACTTAACTAAATAGAAAGTGGTCTACAAATCTACAGTCTGTTAAGCCAACAATATAATTATACTGTCTATACTGAAAAGGCACGAGCATTGATCACCACATTTACTTAACCCGGGTGCCAGCGATTTCAGACTTAATATTGCTTGACACACACACAATGGCTTTCATTTGGACAGTTCAACAACATTCATTGCATTATTTACGTTGTTGAACAGACAAATTTTTCGAACATATGAAGCAATGGATTAGCAATAACAAATTCAAAATCATCGTGATTGATAGTGTGTTACGCAATTATAATGCAGGTAACCTAAGGCCCTTTTTATTAACAGATGTCAATAATGTCCAAGACAAACTCAGAAAGCACTTAAAAAATTAAATGTTTCCATTGAGAAAAAAGTGATAGCATCAATATTCCCCACCCGGGCCCGCTTCAACTTTCTACCCCGTTCAGGTACTATCGAAGAAGTTCGTATCTATACACCGTAAGGAGTATTTCTGCCTGCAGCGCTCGCCTGCTATAGAACCGGGCCGGTAAGAGAGGTTGTCATCGTGTTCACGGGATTTTGTTTTCAAACTGCATAGTTTTGAAGTTCACGATAGTACCTACTCGGTAAATCACACTATTTATTGACTCGTAAACTCTGAATTAGAGCGAATAGAATTGTGTTCAAGTAATTATAATAATTACTAATTTAGTTTAAATTGATGTCCTAGATAACTATCAAATAATTGGGGTTAGTGTTTAGAAAATATTTCATTTAACTGGTGCTGTTGTTAGCATAGCCAGTTAGCAGCTTACGCGTCGGATAACGATAGTTTGTGAGTTTCGGCTATCTTTCAGGGCCTGAAAATACTCATGTATATGAAAAAGTTTTACAAACATACATAACATTACGCCTTGTTTCCCCGAAGTGTTGGGCAGAGGTGTACCTGTAGTGTAGGTACACCCACATTTCGCCAGTTATGTTTTAAGTCCCATGTGTCAAGTTTTATTATAGAACAAACTCTAACATAGTAATAAAAACACTGTTTAATTTTTCATTGCACTAGTTCTGCATATTATTTAAACATAACATATCATTATGCCTTGTTTCCCCGAATGGTTGGGCAGATATGTACCTATAGTACACCCACATTTCGCCAGTTATGTTTAAGTCCCATGTAATAGGGGGCGAGCCTATTGCCATCAACCCGGCACAAATCCAGACTCCGGGCTGCTACTGACAAATTCTAGAAAGAAAAACCCAATGACACTTTGCCCGACCTGGGAATCGAACCCAGGACCTCATGGTCAGCAGTAGCGCTTGCGACCACTATACCGAGGCAGTTCTGCATATTTCGATACCCGTTATTGTCAATATTTCCGTTTTTTAGGGTTCCGTACCTCAAAAGGAAAAATTGGAACCCTAATAGGATCACTTCGGTGTCTGTCCGTCCGTCCGCCTGTCTGTCTGTCAAGAATATTTTTTTCAGGAACGCGTGCAGGTATCAAGTTGAAATTAATATCAAACATTTAGGTCTATGGTTCATTAGAGCTTCTAAATCAACGCAATAAAAATACGACCATTTTCGCGACTTATTTTGATACTCGCAAATAAATCTAAACTCAAAGTTGACCTCATCATTTCAGCCATAGGACGTCCACTGCTGAACATAGGCCTCCCCCAATGATTTCCAAATCGGCCGGTTGGAAGCGACCTGCATCCAGCGGCTTTTTGCGACCTTTATTAAGTCGTCTGTCCACCTTGTGGGCGGACGTCCTACGCTGCGCTTGCCGGTACGTGGCCTCCATTTCAGAACCTTTCTGCCCCATCGGCCGCAGTTCTGCGCGCTATGTGCCCCGCCCACTGCCACTTCAGCTTGCTAATCCGTTGGGCTATGTCAGCGACTTTAGTTCGTTTGCGTATGGATAAAGTTGACCTAGAGTCATGACAAAAAGCAAGGTCTCACAGCACAAGTGAAAGAAAAAAGTCAGAATTTTAAAATAAAAAAAATACGATTACAAACTTACATTTGCAGTTGGAGAATTGAGCGTGACGTATATCGATGTATGGGACAACATTTTTTCAAGTACAAAGTTGTTTGTTCTGGGTATAAATTCATCCCGACTACGGAACCTTTCACTGTGTGTGGTCAAACACGCACGTGGCCAGTTTTTTTCTCTCTTTTCCTGTATTAGATTGCCAATGAAGTTATAGTCAGCCCGTATAACCTGTATTCTGCGACCTAGATCCAAATTATTGGCAATTAAAACATTCATTGAATTTATTCATACTAAATATAAAAGAATTGACCATTCAGTTTGCTCCACTTTCGATATTCGACACTTCAATCGAGTTTCGAGCTTCAACAAATTTCCGAACAAAAAACGTAGTACCTAATTACAATCTAATCTAAGTTCGCAATTAATTTGAAAACATGTAAACAAACACGAGTTCTAGGAAAAACAACTGTAATACTTACACATAAGGTTCAGTTTGCGCTACAACTTCATATTTTTTTATGTATTTTTCAACAGCACAGTTAGTCTAAAATCAACTTTATTTACACTGACATAAAGATGTTTTTTTAAGTGGAAATAACATCAATTGGAAACAAGAATTTTAATAGACCTTAGTATGACTTATTGTCTTCTTTCATTGAACATTTTCTTAGAATCCTCCTAAAAATACCATTCTATATTTGACTGAAAAACTAACGCACAGCCAAAACGTTAGTAAGAAGAATAGGGGCACTTATAAAGTGTGAGCATTCATTCACGAACAATTTCTGGTAATTCCACCCTGGAAATGGGGAAACAAAATTCCAAAACCCACGCGGCCAAAGCTTGTTATATTTTACTTCCTCTGTTTATTCGGAAGGTTTACGTTTCCCTTAAATAATACATATACGAGTACAAAGGAATTATTCAATGCACACAAAACCGGTGTAACTGACAAGCAAATATTTATGTAAAGCCACTGTAACCCAATTAGATTTGTTTGTCGTCAAACTACGAACTATACTGTTATAAAGGTGAGGACAGGGCACTGCCTAGACAAACTACAAACACAGAATAGACAGGTACAGATGACCGGCTCCTTATAACGAGCGCAAACGCACGCACATAAAGACGAGAAGCGAATAAAACAGGCAACTAAAAACGAGTTGATGAGCGTATTTATTAAGAGTGAGTCTCTCAGTGAGTCACTCACTTAAATGTCTCGCTGATGGTGGCAAGTGTGTTGGATCATTCGGTTCCCTACAAAATCGTTGAGCTGGATGGTGATCATCCACGCGTCATGTTTGTGAACGGGCGCCGTCAGTTGAGACTGGTCATCTCTTATCTGCCAGGGCTTATTTTTAATCTTATATTTCTTTACTTTTTTATACGTTTTTCTTACATAAATTTAAGCAACAAGAGTAATGTACCCAGGATATTGTAATTTCTACATAAAAGAGTGTTCTAGGAGTTCCTTGCCCGTTCTTCTCCATAAAAATCTACGTTTTGGAATGGGCAACTAGCTTCAACTTTGTGACTAACTGACTGACTCTTTGACAATTCAAAAGTGCCTGTAAATGGTTTAATTGAAATAAATGCTTTGAGTTTGAGTTCTGCCTGCCAAGAGAGCGTTGCTGAGCGAACAATCTCTTTGACAGCTCTTGTTACTGCGAAAAACGAATACTCGCCGGTGGTGAGAGACATTATTTAATAGTTTTACTATACTATATACGTGTGTAAAAGAGAGACATAGTTTTACTATTAAAATATGTCTCTCTTTTACACACGTGACCTACAGACGTCCACAAAATCGTTGATAGCTAGTAGCTTCTTCGTCGGTGGTGGCACAGGTGCCTAAAACAAATACCGGTCGCAATTGAGCTCGCACTCGCTGTATGTGAAGCGTACCTATTTGTAAGCGCGTTTTCGGTCGTTGTATGGAGTCGACCTTCTGTAGCTAACTATTCTGTGCCACAAATGAGCACTTCAAATATACTGGAACTGCAACTATGTTTCAGTTTTAAGTGGTTATTATTGGAATCTTGTTTTGTTTATTTTTTAACAGTTTCTCGGGGTTTTAAGTAGTATTCGGAGTTAGCTTTTTATTGCTTATATTATTACTTAAGAGCGGCCAACCCGTCATACTTTTCATACAAACGCTCGTACGTGATTATGGCGTTGTAACACATCTTTATTTGATTTTTTGTAACTAATATGTATCTTGTGCACTATACCTAGGATTCTATGAAAGCAAAATAAAGAAAATTTGAGAAACAAATTCAGTATAAGCCTCCAAAAATCAGCTTTTTTGCATAAATTTCACCTGAACTTTGGCCGGTCATAATGTACTCATAAATAGTAAAAGTAAAGAAATCATCTGCATAGAAGCCTTGCACATGTAATGAAAATTCTAAATGACAAAAATTTATTTCAAAGGCGTGTAAGGCTTACTCAAAAACACGTATTTCCTGAAACAAATTTTTACACACTATTTTTCGTACAATGTTATCGCGTTCTCACTTGCTTGTTAGTAGTTCTCACTTGCGCTCGATGAAACAACAAGCTTTTCGAATATGCTCGCGTTGTCGATAGACGGGCCGGGAAGGGCCCTCTTAAGTAGAAAATAATGTTTTTTTTTCTTGGTGGTGTTACTTAGCTCGGCTTTTGTGGCATACTATTCAGTAGAAGTCTAATATAGTGTGAATTGGGAGATAGATTGATTGATTTTATTGAGCTTACACTTTTGTAAGCGTTTTAGTTGCGAGCTATGTAGGTACTATCGAAGAACTTTATATCTAAGCAGTTTGAAAACTAAATCCCGTGAACACTTATCTGTTACCGCTCCGGTTCTATAGCCACCGAGCGCTGCAAGCAGAAATAGTCCTTAAGATGTATAGATATTAAGTTCTTCGATGCTACATATTTAGTATGAAAATCACAAATAAGCTATTAATTTACATATTAAATTACAGGTAACCTCTGCCCAACCCTTCGGGGAATACAGGCGTGATGTTATGTTATTTGTAAATTACAGGTTTTTGGCGAAACCTAAAAACCGACGCAAGGACTTTATACTCCATTTGAAAAAAAGGACCATATACCTACTCCATTTGAAATGTAGGGTCCTTTTTTTTTGGTTGGGAAATCATCAAATGACTTTTCCCGCTCTGGGTGGAGCGAGAGGGCGTGTCAGACTCTTACTGACTAAAACCCACCCGTGTTCCTTCTGTTGCCTGTGCATTGCCAGGGGCCACGGTATCCCTTTCGGACTTTCCCGCAACCCAAGCAGGCATCGGTCACAACGGACCCTTTCAAGAGTATAAAGTCCTTGGGTCGGCTTTCAGGTTAGGGTGAGCGCACACAAGGCACCGGCCACAGCGACCGGGCACGTGAACTGCTTGCGCTGGGCCACCGGTGGCTGTGGCAGGTGGCTCGTTATTCGTAGCTACTAGGCTTATAAGACAGCATAATACACCTTTACATTCACAAATACCCAGGATCGCCAAGAGAGAATGTACGAAATTAAACGTAAAACAACAAGCATTCACTCAAAACAAAACAACTGTAGTCTCCAAAAAGAAAATAAAACAAATTCTTCGTATTCCATTCACTTGATTGAGTTTTAAAGGGAAATTCATTTAATTCCTGAATATATCGCAGTTTAAATACAAAATTAACTGTTTCACCACACATTTAAGTGCTCGCAACACGAGATAATGAAATTGAACAATGGATTCAATGACCCGATTTAACTAAAGGTTTAAAATTTAATTAGTTAGTGTTCGAGTAGCGAGCGAGCGTATTTTTATTTACTTATGAGCTTGGCTAGTGTTTGGCCCGTACTACAGAACCTCACTCAAGACTCAAGCATTACTTAAAAGGGAATAGGGCCTGCGAGGAATTTTAAAAATAGGCATTTTAAGAAACTATTGCCGTCGTCTTATCTCAAGTCTGCCTCCGCAGAGTGCGATAGGGACAGCTGCAGCTCATACCGATTATATCGCAAAAAAAATTGACGAGATCGTTTCTCCTAGAAACAATTGAATAATTTTTTACATTAGAATTTTAAGAAAAAATATGTACAGGTTCTTATCATTTTCTTTTATGTTAAAAACTTTTTGAATTCGTCTAGTAGTCCTCTGATCACGGCGGAAAAAATTGGGAAGTTTTATACGGTCATATTTTCATAACCAATAAGTTGCTAAAAAAAGGAAATAGCAGGGACGTGTCTCCAGCAGACCTTGATTTTGTAAAAAAAAAAGATTGCTCTAGAGGCATTATTCAGGAAGAAAAAAGGGAAATACATTTGTATGGAGAATCGCAGGCCCTGTTCCCTCTTAAAACTAGTTTCAACCAATCAAAAGGCCTTCGCATCGCCCGCCCGTGCTTTTACATCGTTTTCGCTTTGCGTTCTTTCTGCCTTTTTTCTTTTATTTCGACACCTAAGATTCCTAGCACCATGAAAAAGCCTTCCTTAAGAATTGGGCTAAAGTCTGTGCCACTGGATACTAAAGTCCGCCCATACAAAAGAAAATTGATAATTAGGTGACGATGGCTTTCAGTTTTATTGGTGAAATCAGCACTGAGGACGCGTCAGGTGTAAATTCGTTAGTACGGTCTACGCACTAACGCATCATCGGTTGAGTGTGTTAGGTAAAAGGTTTATTTGTCTTCTAGCGTTACGCGACCGACGATACGCGACGCATCTTCCGTCAGATGTGCGACCACCCTTAGGGCTGATTTTAACAATGAAACTGAACTCGATCAGCACACGCTGCGTTCAAGAGCTGTCAGTGTCAATATTCGCCAATAATAATATAATATATATAGTTTATTTCTCTCACCAAGGTACATTGTTACAGTAGTTTGTATACACAATTTTGCCTTAATTAAGCTAAATCTTCGTGAGAGCTGGAGTCTGAACTAGGTTCGGGACCTGAATGACAGATCTCCAGGCTCACACCCCTTTGAACATTAATCACATTTAGCGGCGTTTTGATACAATTTATACATATTTATTTAATTGTCGCGTTTATACATATTATTATTAGCAAACACTTTAGATAGAGGTAAAACTAATATAATAAAAGGTGTATAAATTTGTGAAGTGTAATGTAAGGTGATTTTATTGTATTATTGTGTGAGTAGTGTAGAGTGGGAATGTGTGAGGGTGTTATGTGTATGTGCATGTAAGTCCTGTATGAGAGTTTGCGCTTATTAGTAACTATAAGTGGGAAGTACGTTCAAAGTTATTGAATAGTTTGGATGATACATTCTTTACTTTCATAGTCCATATCCAGCAGCCAGTTCCTTACAGTAGTTTTGCATTTGTATTTAAACATAGAGTACATCTGTAAGATTGTAATAATGATGTCACTGACAGCTCTTGATAGATATGCTAATCGCGTTTAGTTTCATTGTTAAGTCTCGATCCCATAGGAATATCGGGATAAAAAGTATTCTGTGCCCAGGTCATGTTCTTCCCATGTGCCGAATTTCATCCAAATCCCTTCAGCTCTTTTAGCGTGAAAACGTAACAAACAAATAGGTAATCAAATGAAATCATTTTCGCATTTATAATATTAGTTCGAAGTTCGTCTCTTCCAGAAACATTTCACAAATTTAAATAATTAATTTCCGCGACTGTTCCCAATAATGTGTTGATAAAATCTGACACGGAAACAACCTAATTACATTTGTCTATCACGTGTTTTCTTTCCCACTGAATTTTAAGGCCTCCGACTCGAATGCGAGGCCTCCATTTCGAACCAATGGAGGCATTAAATTTAATTTGTTCGAATGTAGGCCAATTCGCGTTGTTTTTTTGTTTACTTTGTTGTAAGATTCAGTATTTTTTCAGGAAAAACAGTAGGTATGTATTTCATAATATAATCATTCATTTTTATGCCACATTAGTCGTGTTAGAGCTGAAAGCGTAATAAGGTATATTTTCTTCAAACCCTAAGTAAACAAATGTTCTTAAATTTTATATTCTAGATATTTAAGAAGCTCAAGGTTTTGTGTTAAGTCCGTAAAATATCATAGGCTTACTCTGTAACATTCCATCAACCTGCATAGCCTTTTTCCAACTATATTAGGGTTGGCTTCGAGTCTAACCGGATGCAGCTGAATACCAGTATTTTACATGGAACGACTGCCTATCTGACCAGCACAACCCAGTAATTAGATAATACGATACCCCTTGGTAAGACTGGTTGTCAGACTTTCAGACTTCTGATGACATGTAACGACTGTCAAAGATCCACGAATGACAGCCGGGACCAACGGCTTAACGTGCTTTCCAAGGCACGCAGGAGTTGACTGTAAAGATGGTCACCCATCCTCGGACCAGCCCCGGCAAGCATAGCTTAACCGATGGAATGACCCGTGCGGCTGTTATTACTTAGCCACGAGCTCTTCTCTTACATTACTTACTCTGTAACATTATGAGGATTCAATAATTATGTTCATTTGCGCGTCCAGCGACGTCTACGTTTCATATCACTAAACTTAAAGTTAAAATAACTGGATTTTTTTCATGCATAACATCACGCCTGTATTACCCAAAAGGTCAGGCAGAGGTGTAATTAATAAGGTGAGCCTAACGCCATCAGCCGGGCACAAATTCAGACTTCAACCTGCTACTGAGAAATTCCAGATGGACTCAATATAACGCTTTGCCCGACTTGGGAATTGAACTACACCAACGAGGCAGTATTATTATTATTATTTATATAGTATAAATGTATGTATAATTATATAATTCGCTGTACATAAATATCTTCTCTTCAAAAATATACCTCTCTTAATTTCAATACAAACATTTAAATTAACATCAGAATTTGAATATCATTATTAATGCCTTCCACTTCCATGGCCTAGCAGAAGAAATTGGGCCTCAATTTCAATATAAGATCAGGTAGAGCTGTTGTCATCATACTTAAATAAATTGAGCTCTTGATACGGAGTGTACGGAAGATGTTTCCCTCTCTCTCCCTCTTCGAAAATATGGGGGCATATAAGAACAGTGAACAAAAGAGATAAGTATCAAAGAGTGTTGCCACCAAAAAAGAAATTTGGTAAGCTTGAAAACAGTGTTTTCACCTTTTTGTCTGTGTGTTTTTGTCTTAATTAGACAGTAGGTATGCTTTTTCATGCTTTGGGAATTCAAAACTTTAACTTAATTACGTATGGTTCAGTTTCCACTGCAACTAAAATAATTTTTCATCCCACCATCTCGGAAAGAGTATTTTTAATCTTCAGTATCTGAGTGGAAAAGCCGTTTTTATTCTCTAGAGGATAAAGTAAATTGAATTTAGAACATCGTGTGCACTAAGTTTGTGAATTAAAAAAAACATTAAACCTATTTACTGCTACCTCTATGGTGCCGAATATATCATACAACTTTTTTTTAATTTGTTAAAAACTCAGACTCGGAACATTCTTGGTGTTCTTTTTTCAATTTGCTTTGTACGCGGTTCTTTACGCGGCATTTTTTCACGTCATTTTTAAACCTTAGGTATATTAAAAACAAGAAACTTGAAAACAAGTGAAAAAACTAAAATGAGTGATTCTAGCGACGAGGAAGTTTGCTTGACGCCAACAGAATTGACTGAAACTGTTAATAATGCGCAAATGAGCTTTCTCCCTCAACAATCACGCGAGAAGTATTTAAAACAGTACGATATGTTCAACACGTGGCGACTAGCAAAAGGAGCCAAAACTTTCTCAGAAAACGTTTTGCTGGCATATTTTATAGAATTATCCGAGAACAAGAAAGCAAGCACTCTATGGAGTACGTATTCGATGCTAAAAGCAACAATAAAGATGAAAAAAGACAAACATATCGATACCTATCCTAAATTAGTGGCATTTTTAAAAAGAGCCTCATCTGGTCATCAACCAAAAAAATCGAAGGTTTTCACAGTATCTGATATTGAAAAGTTTCTTAACGAAGCACCCGATTCCGTATATTTGGCGGCAAAAGTAAGTCAGTTGCACATTCAGTATCTACTTAAGTATATTAATCTCAATTAAATAGTATACTTAGTAGATGTTGATAGGCATAATTATGCGTTCATATCAATTTTATTCATTTATCTACTACAATACTCTTTACGTTACAGGTTGTTCTTATTATTGGAATAAACGGAGCATGTCGAACTAATGAACTAACACAACTTAATGTCAAAAACATTGAGAAACATTCAGATGACTTACTATTAATTAATTTACCTAATACAAAGACAAAAAGAGACCGCAACTTCGTCATTCGCAAGGAATACGTAACGATTGTTGAGAAATATCAAGCCTTACGCCCGCCTAACACTCCAATCAATCGATTTTTTCTACAGTATCGCAATGGAAAGTGTGTTAGACAGCCTATGGGTACTAATAAAATTGGCAGTATCCCACGAGAAATAGCAACATTTCTTGAACTTCCAGAACCCCTGTTGTACACGGGTCATTGTTTCCGACGAACTTCAGCCACACTTTTGGCTGATTCCGGAGCTGATCTGCTGTCCCTTAAGCGCCACGGAGGCTGGAAGTCCAATGCAGTTGTAGAGGGATACATAGAGGATTCCATCCAAAATAAGTCTAAAATATGTGAAGGCATCGTAGGAGCCATTACACTGAAAGAGCCTCAATCGGATCCTTGTACTGGCCCTTCTACATCAAAAATAAGCCGTTATGAAACACCTAACCATCTCCCTCTCTCTCCAACATTCACGCCAAGGGAATCCGATGAATCGGTACAACTATTAAGTATGACAGATAGTTTACCGAAAAACAGTACACAAGTGACTAACACCAATATTACAGTACCAAACAAAAATATTACACTCAATTTAAATAACTGTAGCAACGTTACTTTAAAATTTTCTTAATTATACCTTAGTATTATTTTGTTATAATTTAAAGATTATTCTGTAATACTTACCTGTCATAATGTAGTAATTAATACCTAAACTGAAATAAAAGTGTACCTATCTTGTGATTGTAAACGTTTTTTTTTTTTGCATTTAGTCATTTCCTCGCTGAGGTGGAATGAAAAGTTACGTGTTGCACTCGAGTGCAAAGATTTTTCACCTCGTGCTCTTTTGATTCCCTCGCTAACGCTCAGGATTCTAATTTTGAATCACTCGCTGCGCTCGTGATTCAATTTTAGAATCCTTCGCTTGCTCGGTCATCAAAATTGAACACGCGGTTAAAAAGCAACTTTGCACTCTTGTATAACAAATAACTATTATGAGTTTATCGACAGTTTTTTTCATTAAAAAATCAACTTAGACTACTTTAGTTTAAAGTTGATATAATTATGTATGAATTCCAATTTTATGTATTTGTCTCGTATCATTGTTGATACTTTAGTCCAATTCGTCGGAGACTGTAGTATGTTTAACAAAGATACGCGAAAATATTTCTTGGCAGTCGGGTAAAAAGCTGATACGCAAGCACGCTGAATAGTGCAAGTTATTTCTTGTCTGCATACCAAACTCCTTCATTGACTGTACTTAAGTAAGTATAAGTTATCCATGGAGACACATCCTACTAATATTATAAAAACGAATGTTTGTGAGGATGGAAGGATGTATGGATGTTTGTTACTCTTTCAAACAGAAACTAAAGAACGGATTTGCATGAAATTTGGCAAACAGATCGTTTAAAACCTGTTTTACCACATATAATACTTTTTATCCCGATATTCCCACGGAATCGCGACTTATGCGGATGAAACCGTGCTGCTAGTCGAATTTAAATTGATGTTGGTCTTGCAGAAGCCTCAATAAACTTGAACTATTCTTGGTTGATTCATTGGTGTTTGATCTTGCCCCAGGGAATTTGCCACTTATGAAAAACCTTCCTCACAAAGGCTCTGGCTATCCTCCTTTAAATTTAGTCCTGTTCTATCTTTTTTCAGGCGATATTGAAACCTCACATTCCTCATTTTATATATTTAAGATTAACTATAGTGTTTATTTATATTAGGAGCTTGTGGCTAAGTAATAACTGCCGCACGGGTCATTCCATCGGTTAAGCTATGCTTGCCGGGGTTGGTCCGAGGATGGGTGAACATCTTTACAGTCGAGACTCCTCCGTGCCTCGGAAAGCACGTTAAGCCGTTGGTCCCGGCTGTCATTCGTGGATCTTTGACAGTCGTTACGGGTCGTCAGAAGCCCGAAAGTCTGACAACCAGTCTTACCAAGGGGTATCGTATTACCCAGTTACTGAGTTGTGGAGGTCAGATAGGCAGTCGCTTCATGTAAAATACTGGTATTCAGCTGCATCCGGTTAGACTGGAAGCCGACCCCAATATAGTTGGGAAAAGGCTAGGCAGATTGATTATTGTGTTTATTTTTGTCTTATTTTATTATTTCTGTATATGCTGCACCGGTTGACGTCATCACGTCAACAACGGCTGTCACTGAAAACCAGCGCTGGGGCTCTGTCTCGCACAGGGTCTCAGCATTATGCTAAGTGATGGTCGTTTTGCGTGGATGTGACGCATATTTTCCCCCAAATTGTTTTTTAGTGTTTGTTCCTTTGCTTGCGTCATATGTACCGCAAATAAACGTATTTTCTTTCTTTTTTTTTTTCACAATCATATTTTTCACTTAAAAGTCGTCTTAGCGCTTTACTGTCTACGAAAATGTAAAAACTTTCGAAAAAAAAGCAACTGCATACTGGCGCGACGCGACACCGGTCATTGTTATACCGTGAAGTGAACCGTGAAGTTTTCTTAGAAATTGTTTTGTTAGAGTCGCGTCGCGCTGTCACGTCGCACCAGTCTGCACGAAGCTTAATATGTAAAGAGAGACCTAAGCCCTCTTATACCTATACCTTTAACTCTGCCGACCAACTCTATTGCATTAGTCATATTACACGCTAGGAAAAAATAATTTCAAAGGGAAATTTTGCCATCGAAATCGATAAGGAGGACTTTAAGTATAATACACATAAAATTATCCCCAACAAAATACACGATCTCCAAAATCCTCCATAATCAGTTAACACGAGTAAAAGCAAAAATATTTTGTTAATCAAATTAATTCAAGACCCTCCTAATACCGGGTTTAGCGAACATCGCATCAAAATGTTCCTCTTTATCACTCAACTTACAATGTTTGTGCAAAACTTTGAGAAACGCTTGCCATTTAACGGGTAAAAGTTATGAATGTTGTTTATTGTAGAAGAGGGGACCATTTTGTTTTTGATTACGAAAGCTAGATCAAAAACACAGCTTAAAACATTTTTTAAGAAATAATATTTTTATGGCTCCGTACCCAAAGGGTGCCAAACGGAACTAAACTAAGCCTCCGCGGTCCATCTGTATGTCTGTCTGTCAGCGAGCTGTATATATCTCACTAACCGTTAGAGATAGACAGTTGAAAATTTCACTGATTATGCATTTATATATGCGGGGCTCCTGGCAAACCATGTTCCATATGTTGGAGTGTCCAAAAGTCCACACACTTGCAGTTCTGTACTATTATATATAAAAATGGCAAAAACATCATGTCTTTTGTATGGTAGCCCCCCTTAAATGTTTATTTTATTCTGGTTTTAGGCTGTATTTGTTGTTATAGCGGCAACAGAAATACATCATCTGTGAAAATTTCAACTGTCTAATTATCACGGTTCATGAGATACCGCCTGGTGACAGACGGACAGCGGAGTCTTAGTAATAAGGTTCCGTTTCACCCTGTGGGTACGGGATCCTAAAAATGCCTTTATTGGCGTGGGCCGGTGCGTGGCGTGGTTCTATCTGGTTTTTTTTGCTCGTCTGCTAATGATTGTAGCGTGAGATTAAAAATATCTTATTACCTACCTTAGGAATTGGACTATCAAATGCAAAAAGAATTAATCAGATCCAACTGTTAGATCCAGAGATTAGCGCGTGCTGACAAACAAACTCTTCAGGTATAATAATATTATATTAGTATAAGTAGATTAGAGGAATATAATTAGCCTGTTTAACCGACTTAATAAAGGAGGAATATGTTCGTATGTATCTATTTTTTATGTAAGTATGTGTTTTTCATTTGGCAGAGGAAGATTGCGCGGTGGTCCCATTTAAATTTTTGTTATTTTTTGAGTTAACTTCGATAATACGTATTTAACTCAGTTTGTGTATCTTGAAGATGTTATAATACTTCCTGTCACTGTTGTTTATATAGTAAGTAGTGGTATACGAATTGGTGTGGGGTAGGTACCATAACTCAAAAGTGTAAAATAAAATTCGTTTTTCAAAAAATCAATGGGCTTCCAAAAAAAAAACACTCCAAAGTGAAAAATAACTTTAATTTCGGAAGTCGGTGGCAAAAAGCAGATCCCAAGACACAGAAGCGACACCCGAAATTAAAATCATTTTTCACTTTGTAGTGTATTTGGAAGTCGTTTGTTTTCTGAATACAAACGTACCTATCTGATTACGAAAAAAAAAACATCAGCATTTATCTCAATAAATCATACCCCCCAACCAAACGTTAAAATACAAATCAATACACAAAGCTATGTACGACAATCGTAGCGTAATATATCACAGGAGCACACCTGTGCTAATGCGACAGGGCTACGCACGTGTCCCAGTGCTTCTCAAACCTTTGGGGACTTTTAGGGGGCGCGCACCGTGAAATGTGTTTGTTCGTAAATAATTTTCAAATGTTCATTCCTTACATTATATCTCATATTTTATTAAATTTTCACAATAAATGTACCCTGTAGGTGTAAATAAAAATCACTGCATACTCACAGTTGTTGAAACACCGAACAAAATTATTAAATTAAAGTCCTCAAAGTTATCTCCCATAATTTGATTGAACGATCAAAGTTTTGCTTCATATTAAATTAAATAACCCTCCACTGCATTAAATTGCACAACGATTTTTATCCTTAAGAATTAACACAAAATATTGCTGCAATAAAAAACAGATCTCTAACTCGTAAGGAAATATGAATAGAGAAGCAATTCAAACTTTAAATTGTTTGTTCTTTTTTAGAAAAACAAAAAAAGAAAAATTGTCAGAAAGTTTGTCAAACAGTGGCGATCAAATTCTATTGTCTCTCGCCTATTACTGAAGTTCGAAAAAGTAATAAGCATTTGAAAAAGAATTACATTTAGTATACTTAGAATATATTCTGCAGATGGCGCCACTAAATTGAAATATTGGACTCTAATAGCACAACTTTACTTATACTAAAAGAAACTGAAACGTGTTCAATTTAAGTAACACGTTATATTTCCAATAAGTTATTACTTTTTTATTGATTGAAATAAGACTGAACAAAAAAAAAATCTTCAAAACATAATTATGAACTTTATAATGTTACTAGATTCTGCCCGCGACTTCGTCCGCGTATTTCTTTTTTTAACATAATAATAATAATTATTATCCGATGACATTCAGCATTACTGTGGCTTTATTAATTTTTTTTTCAGAATCGGGTCTACATACAAACTCACAAATATTACGTTTTTGTAATATTTATTACTGGCGTCCCGCTCCTTCTTCGCACGGCTTTAACTTTTTTTTTTTTTTTTGCTTGGATCATCAAATGACTTCTCTCGCTCTTCGTGTGAGACTTTTTACGACTTGAAAAAACAATGAGATTTTTTAGCTTTACGTAACAAAGTACTATACACATATACTTTCCGGAATAAATTTTCTAAGTGAAGGTGAAAACCACATCAAAATCTGTTGCGTGGTTTAGGAGAACAACGCGGTCCAACACAAATACGAAAAGCAACTTTAATTTATAATATTTATAGATAAAGAAGTATAGATTTTCTAAATGCTACACTTATGTAAGACCCTGAGAGGAAATAGAAAAAGAAAAAAATCAAAAAAAAACCTGGCTTTAATTCTGGTATCTCCGTAATATAACGAGACATTTGTAGTATTCAATTATCATGCCTTCTCTGTATGAGAAGAGGCATTTGCTTCTTGGGACACAACAGGCTGATGTTAAAAGATCCCTTCATGGAATTATTTACAGTAATACCCCGCTTTATGCGAGGGAGGTGTTCTGGAAAAAATCACGTTAAGCGAAATACGTGTATTCGGGGTATGATGAAATATCAAGCCAAACGAATAATTAATTAAAGTGCTTTTATTGGAAAAATGAAACATAATTAGCCTATTAAAAACCAGGAAAGTTTTTGCTTATTTAATCCTTACAGTCTAATGTTTTTTAAGTCGCATTTTGTTTGCTGTTCTTGCAAGTCTTTCGTAGCAAACAACACTGTTTTGTATTGCTTGCCGAACACTTATATTATTGCGATTAATATCTGTCTGATAATGGACCGACCAACCAATGCATCCGCGTAAAGCGAGGCATTTTAGCGTGAAATTTTAAATTCGCGTAAAACCGAAACTGTAGGCACGGTTTCGGTTTTACGCGAATTTCAAATTTCGGGGTCGTGTAAAGTGGATGTCCAAGTTATTAGTTTTCATTTATCGATTCATTTGTATGATTGGCTTTCCACTAATAGTTTTTATAGTGTAAAAGAGTTTTTTGACAAATATGTAAATGGTAATTTAATTGTATGCACGAAAAATGTTAAGCAAAATCATGTATGCTGTATGTACCTTGTACCATCTTCTATATCATGTTTTTATGCAAATAAATGTTATTCTATTATATCAAATATTGGAGTTGGCTCTGTTTGACCTCTCTCTCTGACCCACGAAAACGCGCCCCATTCTTCTTCATATTCGCTTACAGTACAGTGGAAGGAGAGTCGGGCGTGTCTTGTGGATGGCACTATCTGCAGTTACTAAAGAAATATTATTAATGGTGCCGATTCTCTTGTCACAAATGCGTCTAAACTAGACTAAAAATCACCAAAATTTAGTTTACTCCTGTCAAACGATGATTTCCCATTCTGAAATAGACTAAAGTGGCACAACTTTTGTATATTTTAGTTTGACAGCATAAGATTGTACTGAGATTTTAATTTAGTAAAAATAACAATTTTGCTATTCTGAATTTGACGTTTTTCATCTAAAATTTTAATTGTCTAATTCTGACTATTTTTAATCGCCACTGAAAATGGTATGGAATATTATTAGTTTCACGAACTAAAATTCACACGAACATCTCGACTTCGGGTGCAAAAACAGTACTGTACTGGATTTTTTCCTTTTCTTTTGCTTATATCTCGAAAATGGTGTGTCCTATCGCAAAAATAATGAAAATTTCGACCCCTTATACCCCTAATACTCAACACGTAGGTTTTTTTTTTTTCCATACAAAAAGTGAAAAATTCCATATAAAACACGTTGAGGCTGCCCCCACTGCGGGCCTCCGGCTCTAAAAAAATTCACGGGGTAGGGCAAACAAGTATGTGCCACGTGGAGTCGCAATTGTCAAATTCGATTTAGTTGTGTCAAAATAATTTTTAAATTTAGAGACTTTTTACTACAGAATATCTTTAAGATTATCATAGCCAAGTAAGGAATTTTAGTGATAGTTTAGTTTGTTTAGTTCGGTGTACAAGAGAATCGGCACCAATATCGATTCAAAGGGTCACATACAAAAAGTAATTGGTTAGCATTCGCCTATATTCCCGTAAGTAATTCAGTTAGTTGTACATAATTTATATAAAAACATTACTTGTTAATTGTATTTGTCCTTGTAATGATTTTATTCCAAAACTAGCTGCGCCCCGCGGTTTCACCCGTATAAGTCGCGATTTCGTGGTAATATCGGGATGAAAAGTATTCTATGTCCTAAACTAGGCTATGGCCTATCCATGTGACAAGTTTCATCTAAATCAGTTCAGCCGTTTAAAGCGTGAAAGTGTAACAAACAAACAAATTCACTTTCGTATTAGGATTGTTATATTCCATGCCACTACTGATTGTACATACATGACATTGAGTAGATACCAACCAGAGACTAAGCTTAGATCGATATCAATTTTTTTTTATTTTATTTTTTTTGAGTTATATGAGGTGTGCAATTCAGTGTTACAATGATCAATATTTTAGTGCACGTCAGAGCGCAATCATAATTTCATTGGGATAGAGATTTAAACGGCGATAGTTTGACAGCTATTTGCGAGGTTGCCAACTTTCAGAATTAGCCCTTTTGACCAGTCATCATGGTAGTAATGAAGTTAACTACCCAGTGTACCGAAAAAAAAAAGTAGGTATCGACCCAAGAAAATGTTATTTTAATGCAGCTCAAAAACGACTGCGCGATTATCATGTACTAACTGCCGCCTCTATGAATGGAATATCGTAATAAAAAGTATCCCATGTCCTAATCCAAGTCATGATCTACCCATGTGCCAAATTTCATCCAAATATGTTAAGCCGTTTTAGCGTGAAAGGGTAACAAACAAATAAACAAACAAACTAACTCACTTTCGCATTTATAATATTATTAATAGTTAGGATCAAGTTAGATCTCTGTATAATTGTTATTCTCTTGTCCTCAACAAACTTCGACAATTAAATAATAGTACTCTGGCATTGACGTTCGCAGTATGACGACAGGAATTAATTGATGCACTACCTACATAGTTATAGCTGATGCTACATATTTTTATATGTGCAAAACTCGTATAATTGTCACAGCAAATTTCCAAATAATTTCACGTTGTAATAATAGGTGTGGACAAATTTAAGCGTGTGGTACAGACCATCAGACCGAGCAACTTTCTTCACAAACTAGGTAGGCAATTACTTAAAATACCTTTTAGAACACGATCGGGATATGTACTCACTAAAAAAATCCTTTTTAATGAAGAATTCCCTTTCACCTAAATATGTATGTATGATTTGTGATAAACCAGAAGATGTCCAACAATTCCTTATTTATTGTATTTGCAATAATTTTGAAAGGCAACATTTATGTAAAAAACAAAATTAAATGCATTCGATTTAGGTAAAAAGCAATAAAGCTAAGCTTATTTATAAATTTATATTTAATAGTATTAAGAAATTTTTGCAAGTAACTCACGGGAAATGATGTTGCTATCATGACCGGTTAATGGTGCAAGTCCCTAACAAATAAAGAGAAAAAAAAACTCTTCACGCTGATAGCACACCTCCACCGTGAAACCATAGCAGCGAAACAGTAGTAGTTCAATTCAACTGGATCGCGTCATGTTCCGCTAATCGAGTTCCACTACTCGAAGTTCAAGTGAGCGCTACCAGCGTCATGGGACCAACATCTTAATCGCGAAAAAATTATCCGTTGTCCCATACATTTGGGTCGAGTAGGTACTAGAGCCTTGGGGGGCTCTGTATTTAATACATAATATACAGCGAAAGGAATTTCTTTCCACCCGGGTGTCCCAAGACACCTCCCGACTTTTTATTAATCTTACCAGCGAATAAATTTACAAAGTGTCTTAAAGTTAGGTTAAGGGAAAAGAATTTCTACTCAGTAAGGGACTTATTTAATAAAAGGTTGAAAAATAAATAACAATCATAACCATTTACCCTCTGACATTAAGGCTGTCTGTCCATTGACGCGGAGCGAGGCATCGGAGCGGAGCGGACTTGAGGACTGTGTCTGTCCATTGATGCGGAGCGAGTTAGTGCGGAGCGGAGTTTGCGGACTGCGCAGATGTAGGACGAATTCACGCGACGAGTAATTTGAGCGGGCTGCGATACTGCTTCCCCACTCCGCTTCCTTGCTCCGCTTCCCGGTTTTGTATGAATTTTTAAACTAGTTCGAAAATCCCTGTCCACTGAAGTGGAGCAGAGATTTTGTAGCAGAGATGCAATTCTATTGGTTAATATTGGCACTACTCCGCTCCAGTGGAAAGTCAGCCTAATAGTATTTTTTAAATGTACCTATCTAATAATATAACAATCATCATCTTCATTTCAGCTGAAAGACGAAGCCCGAAGTATTACCAAATTAAGTGGCAGTGGGCAGGGCACATTGTTCGCAGAACAGATGACCGATGGGGCTGAAAGGTTCTGAAGAGGCGACGTAGCGTTGGAAACCAAGGTCATCAAGGTGGACCGATAACCTGGTGAAGGCAGCAGGAATCCGCTGGATGCTAGAGGCACAGAACCGGTCGAAGTGGCGGTCCTTGGGGGAGGCCTAGTCTAGCAGTGGACGTGTTTTGGCTGAAATGATGATGACAATATAACAATATTTCTACTCAATTTTAATTGAATTATTACTATAATAACAACCCAAACATACTTATATTAAGACCAAAGTTGTACCAACACTTAAGACAAATAAATTTAGGCACTGTATAGAGTGCCATTAGCGGCATCCCTATTGGATAAAGTGCCGTTAGCGGCATACTAGTGGCACTGCCACGGCCCGGCTAAAGTGCCGTCAGATTTCCATTGTCATTGTCACTGTCACTGAGTCACTGTCACTTGTTATTTTGTTTGATTGTTGAGGTTAGGTCGCTGTAAAACACCACATTTCCAAAACATTACATTCTCTTGTGCCTAAATTGACCCTGGCACTCACCGGCCGCTGCTGCGCACCACTCGCTACGCTCACTCGGCTCGTGCGTTGTGTAGTCACAGTTCTAACCTAATAGGTTAGGTTAGATTGAAAATGTGGTGTTTTACAGCGACCTAACCTCAACAATCAACCTATCTAATATTTCAGCCATTTTAATTTGCTACTTAATTTTTCGTAAATTCAATCAATGTAGTGACTTCTGATATATATATTTTTATTTTTTTATTTATTTAAATACGATCAATCAATACAAAGGGCGGCGAGCTAACCTCAACAATAAATCAAAATAACAAGTGACAGTGACAATGACAATGCAATGCTTACGGTACTTTAGCCGGGCCGAGGCAGTGCCACTAGTATGCCGCAAATTGCGGCACTTTATCCAAAACGGATAAAGTGCCGCCAGCGGCACTCTATACACTTCCATAAATTTATATGATTTGATTAGTAAATACGTTTTATTACTTATTTTTTTAATACACCAATTTATACCGAAGCTAATGTGTACTCGGAAAATGCAATTTACCATTCAAAATTTTTCCATATTTCACTGTTATAATGTATGAAAACTTTCATTCTGCCATATTTCACAAAAGATGACCATTATTGCGTCTATTCACGACCCATTTGCGTACTTTTCAAATTACATGAGTGCCCCGTTGGTCTCGTGGTCATAAGCGCGACTGCTGAGCGTGGGGTCCTGGGTTCGATTCCCAGGTCGGGTAAAGTGTTACTGGAGTTTGCCATAAGGAATTTCTCAATAATAGCCCGGATTTTGGAAGTTGGCAGTGTGATACCCCCGAGCCTCGGAAAGCACGTTAAGCCGTTGGTCCTGCGCCTGATCTCTCTCCGGTTGGGTCGGATTGCCGTCCCATCGGACTATGAGAGTGAGGTAAGAGTGAGTGCACCTGTGTCTGCGCACACACTCGTGCACTATAATATCTCCAACGTAGATGGCTATTGGCTCCGCTGAGTTTGACTGCCATGGCCGAAAAACCCGAACTTACAGAAGATCCCGGGAAAGACATACATGAAGACTTGCACCGACCAGGGAAACATGGCGCAAAGGAGAGGAGGTCCATACTTAGTACTGGTGAAACAAAGCTGTCAATGATTATGATAATGATGAACATCACGCTTAAATTCCCAGAAGGGATAGGCAGAGTTGTAAGTGCACCCACATTTTGCAAGTCCCATATAATTTGGGCGAGTCTATTGTGATACCTATATGAGCCGGGCTCAAATCAAAATCCAGGCTGATTTTAATTTTCACGGTGATGACAATATTTTTACCCCTGACGCAAAAGAGGGGTGTTATAAGTTTGACCTCTGTGTGTCTCTCTGTGGCACCGTAGCTCTTAAACAGATGAACCGATTTGAATGCGGTTTGTTTTTATTTGAAAGCGGATTTTCAGGTTCTTAGGACATGTTTTTATCAAAATCGATTCAGATGTTTGAAGATTATCCGTTCTTTTCTAGTTGAGAGCGATGAGCGTCTTCCACAGGTCTGATCGATTTGAAATTTGGTATTCTGTTATTTCAATGATATTAGAAGAACCCCTTGAACTGATCAGAATCAGAACAGATCATGAACAGGGTCTGGTGATGGAGTAGGAAATAGAACTGAGGAAACATTTGAGTCGGGAGTTTTTAAAATTTTAATATAATTTCACTTGTTACTGTATCAACAAAACCTAAACAAATCTGCTAACATTATAACCATCTTATATTCTAAAATCCACTGTCCTTTCCATTCCAGTTCTAGCTGTACCTAAAATTAACTATCATTAAGTGATTATTAGAATTCTTCAGTTAATGAATGAAACCGTTTATATGTGTAATAATGTTTAAATATTCATTATCTGGTCCTATTGTGGTCCTTCAGAAATTTAAATACTGTGTGATTCTAAAAGAAAAGGACTTAATTTTTTGTACAAAATTCAGTAAGACTACTCTCTAAACATCACTTCGAAATTCGAGAGGTGTCTCGAAAGTAGTTCATGAACACATTTGTCTTCTCTCGACCCAATCACCCAACACGCCAATGCACAAACATTTAAACACCAATGTTTATTACCAATCATGTTGGTCGAGACCTTGTTGACGGCAATTACCAATGGATTGTATTAAATGGGATTCAGACTATAAATAAACGGTAGGATGAATACACTGCATTCTATTTATCTAACTAGTTCATGGATATTTCATTGAGGTTAATGAAGGCGCGAAACAATGGAAACAAAAACTTTTTAACAAAAACAAACCGACTTCCAAAAAACAACTATAATATGTTCGGGTCTGCTTCGAGTCTAACCGGATGCAGCTGCATACCAGTATTTTACATGGAGCCCAAGCATGAATATTATGCCGTTTAGTTCAGTTTCATTTAAACTAGAGCATGGTAGAAATAAAGCAAGTATTTTATCATTGTTTGTTGACCGCCAGCTGCAGCACATTTTCCATAATTATCTGTATTTATAGAAATGAATCGCCGAAATATATGTGCGCATAACTTGCGGTAGGGTAGGTGGGGTAGGTAGGGTAGGTGGGGTAGGTAGGGTAGGTAGGGTAGGTAGGGTAGGTAGGGTAAGTAGGGTAAGTAGGGTAGGTAGGGTAGGTAGGGTAGGTAGGGTAGGTAGGGTTGAGTAGGTAAGTAGGTAGGTAGGTAGATATGTAGGTGCTATCCAGTGCGACGCCGGGCAGGATAAAGCTAGTTTATGATAAAAGCCAAGTTACTGTTATTCTTGTTTAAAATGCTTCATAAAATGTCCTGTTTATTTCTCAATATAACGTAAATAGTTTCTGGTGGATAGATTATCGTAAATATCAGTACTCTTATAGGAAAATATATAGCAACATTATCTGGTGAGATCTAGGTCAGTAATGGATCTTTAATGCTAAATCGAATACAGAAATCATTGGTTTCATTAATATTAATCATGTTTGAGCGTAGATTGTGTGTAACTTGGAGTAGACCGTGTTTATAATGTGGCTATAGATTTGTTCTAAACTACCTATCTGCGATCAGCGTTAATCGCAACCAGTACCCTAAGTACATAAACCACGATCACATGGAATATGAATCGTTTAAAACAAATTGCTAATCCATTGCTTCAAAAGTTGGAAAAAAAAATCTGCTCAACAACGTAAATAACGCAATGAATGTTGTTGAACTTTCAAAATGAAACTTTGTCGTAATCGTTTACGAAAATGTATTGCGTAATTCGATAGCTGATCTTACCTGGTTCAAGACAACAATGAAAACAGATTTAATGATACTCATATTTATTGAAATCAACCTCATTAATTTGATTCGTCCCCCTATTACTTGAGACTTAAACCTGACTGGCAAAATTTGGATGTGGAGTCACGTGCACCAAATATTTATAAAATACAGTAAGGTTATACCACTTTTTAAATCTGGGGACAGTAAAGACACCAACAATTATAGACCAGTATCCGTGCTGCCGGTATTCAGCAAAGTGTTCGAAAAGGTAATGCTAAACCAAATGCTTAATCATTTTAACACCAACCAAATCTTACACGATCAGCAATATGGTTTCACCAAAGGTCGTTGTACAACTGACGCCGGTGTCACCTTATTAAAACACATATTTACAGCGTGGGAGGAGGCTCAAGATGCCATAGGAATCTTTTGTGACCTCTCCAAGGCATTTGACTGCGTAAATCATGAAACCTTACTCTTGAAACTTGAGCATTACGGACTAGGTAAACTTGCGCTCTGTTTAGTAAAATCTTATTTAAATGATAGACAACAGCAAGTTCAAATTAATGGTGTAAATTCACTCGGTCTAAAAGTAAAAATGGGTGTTCCTCAAGGCTCGATATTGGGTCCTTTCCTCTTTTTAGTATATATTAATGATCTACCCCATTTATTAAAAAACCAACCACAAATGGTGTTATTTGCTGACGATACTTCCCTAATTTTTAAGATAAATAGACGTGCATCAAATCTTGACGATGTAAATAACGCCCTACTGCAGGTCCAAAATTGGTTTACTGCTAATAATTTAGTATTAAATGGGAAAAAAACTAAATGCATAAGATTTGCTTTACCGAATGTTAAAAGTAGTGATTGTGATATAGTATTGAATAAGGAGAAGCTAGAATTTGTAGATAAAACTGTTTTTCTGGGGATCACGCTCGATTCAAGGCTGCAATGGGGTCCTCATTTAACATCTCTTGCAGGACGGCTAAGTTCAGCAGCATATGCTGTCAGAAAAATCCGTCAATTTACTGATGTAGATACCGCGAGGCTAGTCTATTTCAGTTATTTTCATAGTATCATGTCTTACGGTATTTTACTTTGGGGACGGGCTGCAGATATCGACTCTATTTTTATTCTGCAGAAAAGAGCCATTAGAGCAATATATTGCCTCCGTAGGCGCGATTCTCTAAGAGAACTGTTTAAAAATATTAACATCATGACGGTACCTTGTCAATATATTTATGAAAACATCATGTACGTCAGGAAAAATCTTAATCTTTTCAGTAAAAGAGGTGAAAGACACAATTATTGTACTAGAAATAGGGACCAATTAGTTCAACCGGGTTTCAGACTGGCTAAAGTAGACTCATCTTTCATGGGGTACTGTTTAAAATGTTACAATAAAATACCTTCCCATATACTACAACTAAATGAAACGAAATTTAAATCTTGTATAAAACGCACACTATGCTGCCAAGCATATTATAAGCTTGGGGATTATATCGCTGACAAAAATGCTTGGCTTAACGCTGGTCCAGCTCCACAAGGGCGCATAAACTAATTGATTAGCATTCAAAAATATTGTTGGAATTGCTGAAGATTGCAAAAACTATCTTTGAATTGTATAACTTCAATCTCTTTTTTTTTATTGTATAATTGCATAGCACATGTGTGAGCACTGTGACCATGTACCTTCTATAAAGCTACCATTTACTGGGTACGTCTTTCATTGACTCGATATGCCCTGGCGGCTAAGAGTATGTCATGCTCACTCAAATGTCTCGCTGGTGGTGGCGTGTGTGTTGGATCGTCGAGTTCCCTTCAAAATGGTTGAGCTAAACGGTGCTGATCCATGCGTCATGTTCGTGAACGGGCGCCATCAGTAGGGACTGGTCATCTCTTATCTGCCACGGCTTATTTTAATTTTTGAATTGTTTTTTTATTTTTATTTTTTGTTACGGACGCTTTTTACGTACACGTCTTTCTACATTGTTCTCACATGTATAATTTCAACATGAATGATGTAAACAATATTTTGTAAGAATATATTTTTTTTTAAAAGAGTGTCCGTGGAGTTTCTTGCCCGTTCTTCTCCATAGGAACCTACGCTTTGGAATGGGCAACTAGCTTCATATTTTTCTGACTGACTGACTCCTTGACAATTCAAAAGTGCCTGTAAATGGTTTAATTGAAATAAATGGTTTGAGTTTGAGTTTGAGTTTGAGTTTATACCAACACGTAGCAAGTTACCAATATTTTATGTACCTACATATACACGAAGCAATTTCTAAAGTGATTTTCTACTACTCAAAAATCAATCTGTCTAGCCTTTTCGTAACTATAGTGGGGTCGGCTTCCAGTCTAACCATTACCAGTATTTTAAATAGAGCTACTGCCTATCTGACCTCCACAACCCAGTAACTGGGTAATACGATACCCCTTGGTAAGACTGGTTGTCAGACTTTCGAGCTTCTGACGACCCGTAACGACTTTCAAAGATCCACGAATGACAGCCGGGACCAACGACTTAACGTGCTTTCCGAGGCACGGAGGAGTTTCAGTAAATAAAGATGGTCACCCATCCACAGACCAACCCCGGCAAGCGTAGCTTAACCTGATGGAGTAACCCGTGTGACTGTTATTACTTAGCCTCGAGCTCCTACTGTATCCTACTATATTTATTATTATAAACGAGAAATTTTGTGAAGATGGATGGATGTTTGTTACTCTTTCACGCAAAAACTACTGAACGGATTTCGATGAAATTTTCCACACCGATAGTTTATAACCTGTATTAACACATAGGATAGATTTTTTATCCCGGTAGTACGTTCCCCTTGGGATAATTTCCAACATCAACACGGGCGAAGCCAGTTGATTATAATTTTGTGTTGTACGGTGTATTTTGGTTATCTTAATATTCAATACTCAATGCATTTATTGCTTCCACATATGAACTTAAGTGGTAGGTTGTACAAAAATATGATCATTGTGGACCCTGTCGGGCACAGCAAAGTAGGAGAGAGGAAGAGGCTTTTTATTTTGAGTAATTAGTTGTTATTATTCTATAAACCTATTGTTATTATTTTATTAAACATGTAAGTAAAAAATTGTCATGTATAAAATGTATTAAATTTTTGTTATTTTTTAATTTATTCTGGCAATTTATTATATATTTTATTTGACATGACTAATAAACCTACTTGTTGAGTGCATTTTTAACTTATCGCAAAGTTTGCTTTGAAAATTGCTTTTTTATTTAGCTAATTGTGTATTTTTTTGTGTAATATACCTCTACTGCCCAACATTGACATACCACAGACAAGCGCGTTGTTAGTTAGTTCAAGATAAGTTCAACAAGGTGGAGATTACAATACAATACGATACGACAGTAAATTAAACTTCGTAAGGATATCTAAATGGCGTTCTCAAGTCGTCGTCTTGTTTGTGGAATACAATGCCAGTTCAAATAAAACGCGCGCAATCGTTACCTGTATTTAAGATTCGTGATCCCCTTGTTGTTGTGATCTTGTACTTATAGCTGTAATAATCTGTAGTCGTCATTTATTTTCATTGCTTATATACATATTCTATGTATGTATTTATTACCCCCATTTTTATGTCCACGCAATCACTGTCCATTCCAAGGTTGCCTATCTCAGACAGCGATAAGGCCCATTGTATGTTTTGTAGTATTAAATGTATTTTCTGGTGTACAATAAAGTGTAAATAAATAAATGTGTCCAATAGTTTAGTCACTATAGCTATTGGCAAAACATTAGTTCATTACCAACTACTTACTTTAAAAAAAAAACACGTTTTTAATTTCGATGTTAAGATTTATTTGATAATTTCTAAATAATGCTTTGCGTATTATTGTTTTTGATCCGTATAAGAAATCGATTGGCATCAAAAAAAATTTTGTGAATACTGCCCATTTTCTTGTTGACTGTTATGTTTCAAAATCTGTGAATGCATATCAAAATGTCTCGAAAAGTTAAGTCAGTCTCCTAAGTCCGTTTTTCTGTAGCTACAACGGCTAAAGTAGCTGCCCTTACTGCCCCATCTCAAAAATCCACCCTGTATTTGCTATCTCACATTGTTACATAGCCAGTCATCAGCTTCCTGCCTCTGTCCAATGTTACTCGGGGTCACCAGTGTAGACGTGTAAAGTTCACTCATCATCCATAGAAAAGGGAGGATCCTCTGACCAAACGGGTGTCATGTCTGGTGGGCAACTGCACAACGATTGATGTTGGGATGTTGTATACAATGTGGAGCAGGACGATTGACATTCCTTAAAACCTCATAACGAGTGTCATGTTCTTTACCCGTATACAAAAAATCAATCAAATCCAATGAATACTTTAGCCACAGGAAATTATTTTTCATTTTCTTATTTTTCAACATGATGTAGATCTGAGTCCGTAATAATAGGTAAACATTGTAAGGTCAAGAACCTGTGCAAAACGTACGATTCTATCCTCTACGTCTCAATATGCTTGAGAGACAGAGAAAGGTGTCATACGATTCCACTCTGACGCGCCCCACCCAGTCCCACAAAATAATACTACAATTAGAAAGAAAATGAAATATTACTTTCGCAAATTATGCATTAGTGGTGCATAGACAATTGCGAGTATGTGTGTGAGCGGAATTTTTTCGGCAAAAAGTTTCGGGACTCGGTCAGTGTCAGTGCAGCGGCGCCCTTTGAGGAGCGCACACGGCTGCTTTTTTATTACGAGACGAGCCGCGCGCGCATTGTCGTGATTTTGTGAAAAAAATAGTTGTTATTTGTGATTAAAGACGATTTAGTGTGACTTATTGTTCAGTGTTAGTTTAATATTAGTTAGTTAATTAGGTATCGATGTCGCTTGTGCATAATGAACAACGGTAGAAACAATGAAAATGTAAAATTTGACTATTGATGTAAATTCTGATTGTGATGTGATATTATGTGATTAATTATTCAATCAGTGATCTTTTAATTAACAACGCGCAACTTAGTGAGTTTATGCCGCTAATTTGTTGTTCTCCGACTAAACTACCTACCCACGTCCACCTACGCCCCGCACCGCAGCCCATGCGCCACCCCCCGCCGTGACCCGCATCGGGCCGCGCAACAGGTTAGTGACTTTTCGTAGATAAAGCATGTTTACTTTTTATGCAGTTGATTCTGCTATTTATTTTGTTTGAAAATTGCAATTTTTCAATTTTCCATTAACTACAAATCTTCGTCTTTTAAAATGTTTCTCTGGACTAGTACTGTGCTTGTTTTAATTTAATGTCGTAAGTCCAGATCCACATTGTATATGCTAATCACGTGATAAACTATGAAGGATTTTGCGTGACGTCAGTGTGTTGCGTAGATCGCATGTGGCGATGTTTAAACAAATGTGGGTTTTTTTTAGAGTTCCGTAGTCAACTAGGAACCCTTATAGTTTTGCCATGTATGTCTGTCCGTCTGTCCGTCCGTCCGTCCGTCCTCGCTCAATCTCTGTGACCGTTAGCACTAGAAAGCTCAAATTTGGTACCAATATGTATATTAATCACGCCGACAAAGTGGTAAAATAAAAATTGGAAAGAAATGTTTTATTAGGGTAGCCCCCCTATCTGTAAAGTGGGAAGTTATTTTTTTTTTAATTTCAACCCTAACGTGTGACATATTGTTGGAAAGGTATTTAAAAATGAATAGGGGTTTACTGAAATCATTTTTTGATAATGTCAATAATTTCGGAAATAATCGCTCCAAAAGTAAAAAACAATGTGTCCCCCCCCCTCTAACTTTTGAACCATAAGTTTACAAAATATGAAAAAGATCTGAAAAGTAGAACTTTATAAGGACTTTCTAGGAAAATCATTTTGAACTTGATGGAAACAACAGTTTTTGTACAAAAATGACAAAAAGTTGTACAAAATAATTTCTGGACTAAGTTTGTAGTATAATCGTATATGCAAGCAGGAACACTTATTGTGACGGACGGGAAACTACGGAACCCTACACTGAGCGTGGCCCGACACGCTCTTGGCCGGTTTTTTTAACTTTGCCCCACACTAGTATTGTCAATGTTTTCATTTAATGTCATATAATCGTGGCGTACACACAGTGTACTTACATAATTATGCTACTTCACATTGTGACATAGCCAGTCATCGTTTTCCTGATCTTGTCCACGTCACGGTACGTGGGGTTGGCGCAGCACGTTTTTTCTTTCCATTTTCCCCTACGAACTGTCACGCTATCATTCACTCTCTTTCTTTAATATCATTTATCATATCATCGTTACGTAGCCAGTAAAATAGCTAATAAGTACCTAACAGTTCTTTACTACTCTCAGCAAAAAATCAGTACATTATTAGGTCATCATCATCTGCTTAGCCTTTTCCCAACAATGTTGCGGTCGGCTTCTAGTCTTACCGGATGCACCTGAATTTGTATTTTATATGGAGCGACTGCCTATCTTACCTCCACAACCCAGTTACTGGGTAACACGAACTTTTCTTTCTCTCGGTTCTCAGACTTTTGGGCTTCTGACTCCCCTTCACGACTGTCAAAGACAACTACAAATGACAGCTGGGACCAACAGGTTAATGTGCTTTCTGAAGATAGAAAAAGAAAGAAAGAAAATGCGTTTATGCGTTTATGCGTTTTTATTTGAAGGACAGAGGGAGGGTCTCGATATGTAATAGATGATCTCCCATCCACGAACAAACCGCGTCAAGCGTAGCTTAACCTTCAATTTACCCGTGCGGCTGTTATTATTATAGCCACGAGCCCCATATTTCACATCGTACATAACCCGTAAATCAGCTAATAGGTACTTAAGGGTCTATACTATCTCGAATTGCTTAGCATGATCCTCCGTTATATCGAAAATACTACAGCATTAATTTTGAAATAAATACGAAACCACGATTCCTTAAAATTTTCTCTATTGAAATAAAAAACCAAAGTTACCTCCAAACCGAACAATAAACCGCTGGTATTAAAAAAACACTTCAAATTAGATCATGAAACTGCATATTAATTGAACGAACTTTAAAGAAGCGGCTATTTAAATATTTTTTAATAACCATTATTTTTGCCGTAAAAAGCAATTACCCAAACTATTGCCTTAAAGCCGCCAGCGCGCCATTACGTCACACTAAGTTCGCGAGCAGTACGGTGCGAGCGAGATAAAAAGTGATTTTGTAGCTGAGGTAGTTTGGGCTCTTAACACTTATTTACTGTGTAGCCTGTAGTTTGGCAAAAAATAACTCAAGTTTTACGTTCCTAAATTAACTAACAGACACATAAAGCTGTTCAAACCATTCAATCCCTCGTCACAAAGAAATGTTATTTCATTCTTCACACTCGTGTTACGCTTACGTAACCCGAACTTTTTCTTGGAGACGATATCATCAACTGGGATCTACTCGTATGACAGGTATCCCTTAAGGCTTGTTCATATTTGATCGGTTTAGGTTTGTGACGTAACCGAAGATAATGTCACAATTGTGTAGAATTAAACTGCCCGCCTGTCGGGCAAAGTATTATTGGGTTTTCCAAACAGGAATTTCTTAGTAGTAGCCCGGAGTCTGGAATTATGCCCGGCTGATGCCAATAGGCTCGCCTCCTATTACATGGGACTTATAAACATAACTGGCAAAATGTGGGTGTACTACAGATACACATCTGCCCAACCCTTCGGGGAAACAAGGCGTGATATTATGTTATCTATATCAGATTTTTTTAAGGTAGCAGAGTACCTTTAGTGCCTATAAAGAATCAAAAAATAAAACAAGTAAAAATTTTTTGTTTAAGATACGGAAATGCAGTCTCCTACCACGGTTAAGTAGACCACCACCAAAGAGCATCACCTTTGCATCACATCCACAGCAAACTTATGAATCTGCAGTTTTAGTAAAATCGATATTTTGATGAAAAATTGCACCTTTTATGGTACTACACACCCTGGAAATTTTTCGTCTTTTTCTCTCTGACGATTACAGACTTCAAATTGTTCGATTCTGCATTTTATGTTTACATCCATCGGAAACTTACGAACTACTACTTACTTACTTTTTCGATTTCTTAGTAGCAGCCCGGAGTTTGGAAGTTGGCGGTGTGATACCCCCGTGCCTCGGAAAGCATGTTAAGCCGTTGGTCCTGCGCCTGATCTCTCTCCGGTCGTGTCGGATTGCCGTCCCATCGGACTATGAGAGTGAGGGAAGAGAGAGTGCATCTGTGTCTGCGCACACACTTGTGCACTATAATATCTCCCGCTCCGAAGGCTAGTCTCCGTTGAGATTGGCCGCCGTGGCCGAAATACGGTCTGGAGGACTAATATATAAACTTACGAAATTGACATACTCTGCTTTAGCGTAGTCAATTTAAAATAAAATAAATTAATCGATATTTATTTACACCCTGGAAAACATACGAAAGTAATACTTTCGTAAGTTCACCGAAGTTTCAACTGGATATTTTTATTATGTGGCCAGGGTATGCATAAATATCTATTAAACTTCTATTTATGATGATGTAAATTACGAATAATGTATTTATTTCTGATCCTTGTAAAATATTGACAATCCGTTGATATTATCAAAAAAAGTACAATTTTGAAAACCAAATGTACCGCGGTACCTATATATACCTGTTACAAAAAGTAAAGTTATCATTGATGTTTGCTTTCAAAACGTACCCTGTAAAATGCATTTTTTTGCATATTCGCAAGTTTGCCGTAGAGGTAACGTTTGTACGTATTTTGCAGTTCCTTTCTTCTTGCCTGTTTTAGTAAGTACAAAAAAGATAAATGAATAATTTTTCATCTTTTCATTTTAAACTACTTATAGACTGAAATTGCTTTGCGCTAAATTATGAATATCGCGGAAAATCATCGTCAATATCTTCTCTTTTTTTCGTATTTTTTAGATATCGGTATACCCATCATGTCTGCGGAGTTTCACTATGTAATTTAATTTGACCTGTACACACGGCTATACATCAAACTATACATTTCCAGTTGACCTCGCACTGTACGGAAATCCTATACAATGCGACATCAGCTTATACTGGAAATGTATAGCTTGATGTGTAGCCGTGTGTTGGTTTTCTGGTGGTCGCAGTTTTTGTTAGAAAGTAGGACAAAATCCGTCGACAATCCTCATAAAACTCCTGGTAACAATGTAGGCGAGCCCTAAAAAGTGAACGTTCAGAAAAAAATGACCATTGAGAGTCGCATAAACTGCGGGGAATGTAGGACCAAAAAAATAAATGAAGACAATGACGGACAATGTATCTATTGGAGTGTCTTTTTCTACTTCCGAGTTAATATTATTATATTTGTTTTTTTTTTAATTTATTAATTTTAATTTTGTTCTTGATTTTAATGTAATTTTTATTCTGATTTTGACTTAAATATTTATTTTTATTTTGGTATTTGGTATTGATTTAGAATCTGAATTTGATTTTTACTGAATTGTTTGATAATACGTAGTTTTAATATAAACCGCAAGAGCAGAAGTACCTAATACAAGCAATTTTTTTCTTAAAAGGTAGTTCCTATCATTATATTGTTAATTACATAAGTTTTAGAAATAAGAGTTTTTTTTTATACTACCCGCGTCTACTGTTCCCCCGACCCTCCGCGTCGCATCGCATCGTCCACCCACGCTATTTCTTTGTTTTCGCTTTGCATTCTAAATTACGTTTTTTTTTTTTTTTTTGGCACCTGAGAATTGCAGAGTGATGTGAAAACCTTCCTCAAGAATTGGAGTAGCAGAGGCAAACAATTTTTTTTTCAAATTTGTTCGGTATTTCTAGAGATTAGCGCGTTCAAACATTAACCAAACAAACTATTCAGCTTTACAATATTTTGCCCGCGGCTTCACCCGCTTTGAGCTCGGGATTGATCTCACCGGGATAAAAATCTTATGTCCTAACCCAGATCATAGTTTATCCGTTTGCCAAATTCCATCCAAATCCATTCCGTTGAGGCGTGGAAAGGTTACAGACATGCGGACATATTTACGAGTACTTAAGCATTTATTATATAAGTACGAGTAAGTAATATACCACATATAAAAAAACCCTGCCCAATCCGTGACTGTGTTGTTAGGTATCGCACACTGAGAGTCTATTTATGTGGTAATTTTCAGGAAAACAGAAAAAAAATTGACACATCTTTTCAACGGGGAATTTGACCGGGTGATTACATAGGACGCGGGCGGCCATCGTTTAGCGGGTGTCTACAAGTCATAACTTATGACACCTGTTGAAAATTTGCTAATTTTTAATAGATTTAGGGTAATTTTGGTACTAAAAATGTGATTATAGATAGCAATGACTTTTTTATTTTCAACTAGCACTTTGCCCGCGGCTTCGCTCCCGTGGTCTTTCCCGCGGGACCCGTTATTTTTTCCGGGATAAAAAGTAGCCTATGTTACTCCCTGAAAACTAAGCTTTCTAATGGTAAAATAATTTTTCAAATCGGTCCAGTAGTTTCGGAGCCTATTCAATACAAAAAAACAAACAAACAAACTATCAAATCTTTCCTCTTTATAATATTATATATAGTATAGAAGTATAGATAATAATAAGATTTTTTATTACTTTTAGGTAATTTTATTGTATATGTAGCTATATTAATAATAAAGCTGAATAGTTTGTTTCTTTGTACGCGCTTATCACGGGCACTACCCGTCGGATTTTTCACTACGCACCGGAGTGACGGCGGAAGCGGTGCGAGAGCGCCGCGTTCAAATGCATATAGTTTCATACGGACCTGTCTTCGCTCCCCACGCCACCGCTGCCATCGAGAACAGCCGGTCTATTCTGTATCCATCTCACCGTGAAAACTTAGGTGAAGTGAACGTGAAGTGAGCTGTCATTCCACCAGGGACTGACAGCTTACTCCGAGCTGAAAATACGTTCTGGGGCCGTATTATGACGTACCATTATTCCAGTGTGAGTGAGAGACGGAGCTATACAAGGCCGCTAGCACCATCCTTTTTTCTCAGTGGAATAATGATGGCATTAATACTTCATAATAAGGCCCCTGATAGCTCTTGTTGCTGTGACAAACGAGTAGGTAGGTACTCACCGGCGGTGTGTACATTCAGCGCGATGGTTTCAGAATAGCACTGCAGTTCCATATCCATAAACTATGCATTATAACGCGCCCGCTGCCACTACCGCCCCGCTGCCCGCTGCCGCCGAGAATACGGCCTCTAAGAGAGTCTCGCTCTGCGACGTTCGCTTGGCGGGCAGAACACTCGCTGAGAGACACACGCTAGGTACTTACACATACCAGCGAGTAATCGGTCGCCGTCGTCACGCTCGTTGACCGCCATTCCGCATATTTTTTTTTAATTTTTTTTTGGGTTGGTAATCATTAAATGACTTCTCCCGCTCTGGGCGGAGCGGGAGGGCGTGGCAGACTCTTACTGACTAAAACCCACCCTTGTTCCTTCGGTTGCCTTTACGTTGTCAGGGGCCACAGTATCTTTTTCGGACTTTCCCGTAACCCCGGCAGGCATCGGTCCCCTTCAGTTGCTGACATCTCTTTGAGGTGCGCGTGGAACACAACGCGCCATCGACCCGGCCTGATCCTTATCGGACGGCGAGTTACCCATTGCTCACCGATCGGTTTTAGTTCCTAGTTCTACTCGCTTCTCGTTAATCGTCGGGGACCAGAGAAAAAAACGACAAGACAGAGACAAATGAGTTTATCCGCAGTAGCTTATCACATGTCCTGTGAACATCTATACCATGTCAAAGTGTCTTAAGACGCTTAGGCCATGATAGTTTGCGATGAATTGTATTCAACGTTAAAGCTGTAAAGTCATTGGGTAACACTGAACAATTACAATGTCTTTTATTTTGTCAATTTTACAACATTTATTGCGTTGTTTACGTTGTCAATTTTACAAACCTGTGAAGCAATGGATTAGGAATATCCTTCAAAATCCTTGGATTGTGATTGAAGTGTTCTGCGCAATTAGGGTTCTGGTCTTCGAGTCGCAAGGCTAGTTAATAAAAGGCCACAAAGTATAGTTATTCACAGACCATATTAGCCCTTATTTTATAGTAAAAATAGAGATTTAAACTGCGTATACCTGCGTGCCCGCAAGGTCACATACTGGCTAGAAGGGGTGGAGTTTGCCGCGTCCGCGGTATTACGCAGGGCCTAGACATGAAGGAAATATAAGAAACACAGGAGCTGAAATTTTTCTTCGGGTATTAAAACAAAAAAATCGACTCATCCATACTTGACCGTGTAGTTGAGTGAAAAATTTCTACGCTGGGGTCTACAGTCATGTCCTGAATTCATGGTAACAGTTTGTGCGTCGATGTTTTCCTGTCCCTGTAACAGTTTGTCGTCTGTATGAATAAAATCTAAATATTTCCGGAGTAGTGGTTTAAAGATTGTAGGTTCTAGATCTGAGAAATACCTGGGTGACGTTCACAACTATCGTTCACACTTACTTACGGTGAACAAAATCTGCGAGAAAAAACCCGGGCTGAATTTATAGTCTAAAATCGCGAATACTTCAAACTGGATCAAAAAAAACTCGTATCTTCTCTTTAATCAATATATTTTGTCTTGTAGAACAATACACGTTCGTTTGGTACACGGTTGGCGCAGTGGTTAAGCGATTGACTGCTGCGCTGCGTGTCGCGGATTCGATTCCCATACGGAACAAATATTTGTATGACCTAAAAGTAGTTGTTCCGGGTCTGGCTGTTTGTGTATGTGAGTTTAAATGGTTGTAAACGCACCCACAATACATGAGAAATTTCAAGAGGGGGCACGTTAAAAAAAAATCCTATTTATCCATACTAATATTATAAGTTCGAAAGTCTGTCCGTCTGTCTGTACGTTACCTTTTCACGGCTAAACTATTGAACGGATCAGGTTTTTTATTATGAGATGGATGGTATCCTGGAGAAGGACATAGGGTACTTTTTGTCTCAAAAGTAAAATGGGAGATATAGGGGATGAAAGTTTGTATGGGAAACCTGGCATTTCTTAAGTTAGGGATATGAAAATTCAAATTTAAGCTTTTGGTAAGAAATAAAGAATTACGCGTTTCAGCGTTTTGTAAAATCATCCCCCAAAGGGTAAAATAGGGCATGATTTTAAAATTCACTTGTACCAACTATTGATACTACTAGTGTGGGGCAACGTTTAAAAAAAAAAAAAAAAAAAAAAAAAATAAAAAAAAAAAAAAAAAAAAAAAAAAAAATTGATGTTCTTGTGTCTTCTTTTCAAGAGATGTAAGGGATTGGAAATATAGTCATAGTTCGTATCTTGACTTAACATAAAATCGACCCAATCTGTCAAAAGTCAATACAATTTAAAGTCATAAACTAACCTTTTTATGATGTAGGTAGGTAGGTTACGTGGCCAATGGCGGCAATAGGAATAATTTGTATTTAAAAGTAAGGTATTTTAGAATCATATAAACCTGTTTTAGTTACATAAAAAACGGACTAGTGTGAGTAGGATTTGCGCCCTGAAGGTTCCGGCTCAGAGCTGTGCTTTTTCGGCTGCCCGAATTTCCAAATCCAAATTGAAGGACAAACTTAACTTTTCAATAGAAAAAGAACTTTTAATAGAGTAATCTTCTTCTTTTCGTGTGGTTAGTAAACTAACCCGGTTTTAAAGCCGCCCACGGGCCTCTGGCTTGGCTTCACATCCCGTCGAGTAATATCTCTCAGGCATGCCGGTTTCCTCACGATGTTTTCCTTCACCGTTTTTTGAGCAAGTGTTAATTATATAATATCTACGCACATGAATCCGAAAATTCAGAGGTGCGTGCCTTGGGTTCGAACTCGAGACCTATGACTTGTCAGTCTGACGGTCACACCACTAGGCTATCACTGCTCAGCTATAGAGTAATTAAATACAGACTTAATGTTACTTAAAAACACGGCCTATAAATTTTTGCAGTTCATTTATAAATTACCAATATTCGAAAATTCTTCTTTACTTGACCTTGCTTCTCGCCAAACTTGATGCTGCTAGGCCAACGGGAGGTACCATATAGGTTTAGTTTATTTGCTAGTGTCAAAATATGCGGGATGCATGGCCGTAATTTTTATTGCGTTGACTCGGAAGTTTGATGTTTGTTAAAAGGTCAAGGGACCGTAGATCTAAGTTTATGATACCTATCTATTTCAACTTGATGACTCCACGCATTCCTGAGAAAAAGGGTTTTGACAGACAACGAGTCAACAAGTCATCCTTTAAGAGGTTAAATTTTTTCATTTGGAGTGAGTAAAAAATTTAAGTCTTTAAAATTACGTTACATAAACTCAAACTCAAAGCATATATTTCAATTAAACCATTTACAGGCACTTTTGAATTATCAAGGGGTCAGTCAGTCAGAAATATGAAGCTAGTTGCCCATTCCAAAGCGTAGGTTCCTATGGAGAAGAACGGGCAAGAAACTCCACGGACACTCTTCATAATTATTCTTACAAAATATTGGTTACATCATTCATGTTGAAATTATACATGTGAGAACAATGTAGAAAGACGTGCACGTAAAAAGCGTCCGTAATCAAAAGATAAAAACAATTCAAAAATTAAAATAAGCCGTGGCAGATAAGAGATGACCAGTCCCTACTGATGGCGCCCGTTCACGAACATGACGCATGGATCAGCACCGTTTAGCTCATCCATTTTGAAGGGAACTTAACGATCCAACACATAATTAATTACTAGTGAGATAATATTTCGAACTTTGCTTATTATTTAAGAACTCACTTATGGTGTTAAAGTAATTGCATGCCATAGCTTAGGGGTAGGTTCAGTATAGATAAAGAAAGCCAGAAAAAAAAAACTTTATATACCTATTTGAATTGTACGTACAATTCCAGGTTTTTTTTTTTACCTACCTAGTGACCGCTATCCTTCACCCGGCGTTATCGAGGTGTTCGGGCGTACCTGTATTTCATTGCGTTCGAAAGTATGTAGGTAACTCTAGGAAATTCAGGAAATTATTAATTAGCATTTAAACAAAATAAAAACATTATTAACGCATTGCCGTACGAAGGGAAAATTCTAATTGTAATTTACATACCGTCGTAGCGTCAGTTCAATAGTAGGTAAGTAATTAAAGCATTCAAACAAATAAAATAATTTAAATTCTAAACGATTGCTATTTTAAGTTAGTATGTTTTTTTTTTCTGTGTTCACTTATCGATACTGAACCTACCCCTAAGCGATGGCACGCAATTACTTTAACACCCTGTATATTGTATAGAACGCATTATTGAAGAGCCATTTTATAAGTTTATTTTTAAAGTAATTTAGTGGCTGCTCTCTGATTTGTTTGGATATTTGGTTATAGATTTTGACAGACGACTTGTACCAATTATTCTGAAATAGGGTGCTTCTAGATCTTGTTGTCGACAGTCAAGTTGTAAAACAATAGTTAAGAGTTCAACCACACATTTCTGCTGAAAAAACGGACCTGCAATAAAATAAAGAGTTTCTTTCTTCAACATCATATTTTTTTGTCGTAAGGGTCAGTTTCTCGTATCAAAATGAGCAAAACAATTTTCAAAGTGGGTCCATTTCAAATGAAATTTTCTAAGTTAAATCCATCAGAACTGCTCGAAGCTACTTGAACGAGCTCTTTTAAAAACTTATCGCGACCTGATTCCGCCTTGAAAGTGAACTTTAATCGAGTTCAGTAGACGTGGGGCATTAGTACCAAAAAAAAAAGAGCAGCATTTTTTAAATTCATTTTTGATATCACTACTTAAATGTGGATTAAAAGACGGTAGACTGCAAAAACAATGAATATTCATTGTTTTTGTATAAAAAATAAAATGTTTAAAATTACGGTACATTATTATAGTAACTCACTTATTTTATAGAACGCATTATTAAATATAGCCATTTATTAAGTTCATTTTTAAAGTTATTTTATTTTATTTTATTTTACTTTATTTATTATGGGATGATAAACAACTTCAACATTTTACATAAGGTTAACAAAAATTTAAGTAGTAATGTTGCAGTCCACTTCAGATAGGACAAGGACACCTCATTAACGGCAAATTATGTAGGTAAGAGTCTATTAACTGCTCCCAAATTACCATATTTATATTTTTTACATTCTACCTTGACATAATCTCCCTATTATTTGACATTATATACCTACAATTAAATTTCAACTCTTTATTAGTGGCTTTTGTGTACATGATAATTATTCAGATTTGTTACAGGTGTAATAGCAATCACGTCATTTCGTTTAAAATACGTTTTTATTGTTATTCATTTATTTATCTTTACATAGATTCTTTTCTATTTTGTGAATGTGAGAACGCTACAGGCTTAGTGGACTGAGATTTGTTGACCATCATTATTCTATTAAGTACCTGGTACTTGTTGAAAGACACTCTCCTCCCATAATAACACTGTTATTTGAAAATTTTGTAAAAGTCAATTAGTTTTAAAAGAGTAACCGTGAAGTTTCTTGCCGGCTCTTCTCCATAGCAAACGACCAATTGGAACCGTGCCCCTAGCTTCTGACATTTCATAAGTACCCATGTAGGTTTATGTGAAATAAAATAATTTGAATTAAAAAAAATATTTTGACATAGGTTTAGTTTAACAATGAATATATATCTTTAGTAGAACCTTGTTTTTTTCTTAAACTACTTTTATTGTACACTATGTAGCTACTGCCAGCGAATTCGTCCGCGTGAAATTTCTTGTTTTATCATAAAATATATAGCACTTGGCAAGCATCATTAGTGAAAGAATTTTCTGAATGAATCCATGCGTCATGTTCGTGAACGGGCGCCGTCAGTTGGGACTGGTCATCTCTTAGCTATGGCTTATTTTAATTTATTTCAAATTTTTGAATGGTCTTTGTTTTTTTTATTGTATTACTGACGCTTTTACGAATGTGCATAATTTCAACATGAATGATGTAACCAATATTTTGAATCAATTGTTTGATTTAAAAGAGTGCCCGTGGGGTTTCTTGCCCGTTCTACTACGCTTTGGAATGGGCAACTAGCTTCATATTTCGGACTGACCGAATTCTTGACAGTTCAAAAGTGCCTCTAAAATAAAACTGTGAAATAAATGCTTTGAGTTTGTGTTATTTTAGTCTTCAAACAACAACCGCCAACTTCATCGTTAATCTATAGCAGCAGTCCACTGCTGAACAAAGGTTTTTCCTATTGGTTGGCATTTAACTCGATTCTTAAAAATTGTCATCCAGCCGTTACTGCCACCCTGCAAAGATTGTCGCTCCACCTAGCCTCAGGGCCTCCTACCATAGGTACATTTGTCGATTCACGGTCTCCAGTCAAGAATACGTCTATCCCAATCACAAGTCACGTCTACCTTCAATTTGAAATCCTCAATATAAGAAAAAAAAACGAAACAGAGTTGAGAAATTAAGATAACATAAGTATAAGATTCAAATACCTATTCTATTCCATTTCAGGATTATCTAAGCTTACCTAACCACTGACGTAAAAAAAGTATAATTGGAATTTCTTGGAAGTAATCTTCCATTATAGGTCCTGTTCGAATACTTCGAAACCCTTAGAATCCTTAAAAGCAATTCCAATTCCGAATTTTCATCTTCAGATTTGAGATTAGAAACTAAAACGACCTTACTGAGTTCACATTTGACGATGTATATCTTATATCTATGCATTTAGTTACAAAAGTCAAGTATATTAATTGAGTTTCTTAGTCCCTGTGGCCAAAATCTCCATAATACAATCCCTTTTGCATACGTAGCTATGCAAATTTGAATATACAACATGAGAAATGTGTGGTCATATACATATAATGTTGTGGTACCTGCAGACCATAAAACTGCCACCAACCACTTTCTTCATTTATCGTACCTTACAACGCACTTTAGACTTTTCATTTGTTTTCTTTCTTTTTTTAAATTTCTTTTTTACTTGTTGAAACACTTGGCAATAAGCTTTGAAAAGCATTATCTTGACTGCCCTGCTACAGCGGCGAGCCAACATGTTACATCGGACTGCCAGCGCCCTACGTTCCCTCTCAATATCCACTTGGTCATTAAGGTCGTCGGTTATATAATGCCCCACAATATGTTGTGTTATGTGCCTATTAGTCTGTGCTAAATAAATATATTTTCTATATTTTTAATCGCGAAAAACTCGTACAAAATCAACTCGACCCAAATGTATGGGACGGCTACTTACTTTTTCGTGATTACGATGTTGTTCTCTTGGAGAAAGTTGTTCTGGCCCTACCATCATCTCTTACAGCGTAGAGCAAAAAAAGGGCAAATACTTAGTTTTATGACAGTTGTGCGCACAGCGCGTGAGTCACCGACGCCACAAAATGTTGCCACTTTAAATATTATATATTATTATTGTTTATATATTCAGAACTAGTGTTTATTTAATTTTTTTGTCTTATTTTGTTATTTCTGTATATGCTGCACCGGTTGACGTCATCACGTCAACGACGGCTGTCACTGAAAACCAGCGCTGGAGCTCTGTCTCACACAGGGTCGCAGCATTATGCTGAGCGATGGCCGTTTTGCGTGGTTGTGACGCATATTTTCCTCCAAATTGTTATTTTCGTGTTTATGTTTTTTTCTCTTTGCTTGCGTCATATTGTACCGCAAATAAACGTATTTTCTTTCTTTCAATATTGTTTTAATCTTACTTCAGTGGGGGAAAGAGACGTAGCTATACGTCTTGTAGAGCTTCATATCTTTCCCACACTGATACTTAGGTAAATCAATACTGCTATAAGAGCTGGTGTGGTAGCGCCACAGTTTGATGGCAGTAAAAATATGACAACACATTTTTGATACCCGCTGTATAACGCATAGGATCAAAAGACCGTGTTACCTTCTGGTCCTTACACATAACAATCAATGCGGACCTAAACACTGCTTATTTCATATCGCTATCCGACAGCATACTGTTAGGAGCCTAAACTGTCGTTAAGGGGTACATCTCGAGGATTCGCCTTTCAAACTTGGGCTTAGATTCAAATCCATCCTACCGGTTAATGTTCGAAACTGAACTGTTATTTTGTACTAGTTTATTATTTTGTGACTTTGAGTTACAGCTATACATAGCTATATGTAAGCGGACACGCCCTTTATGCCTGGAGGGTTTTATTGAAGTGAATACTTATTTATGCGCGTTGAGCGATTTTTGGTAGGGGACAAACTTATGGATTTGCGTCACCCACATGCTCGCACCGTAGCGCTGTACTATAGAATCTAGGTGGCGCTAGTACGGGGTGCTTGGACAGGAAACCTCCCCGTGTGCCTGTGGGCTGGAATTCCCTTCGGATGCGTCCGGGGGGAAGGCCAGTCTTCAGGACGGTGCACCCTGGGATGCGGGCAATGTCTCCCCATTAGGTACTCTGTGCCTAAGGGGTCCCATTGTCTGCATGCCAATATCCTGTCGGAGGAACGCTCTAACGTGTACTCGGAGAGAGCACACGTTGAGCAGCGTTGGAGCACGGGCTCGGCGTGCACTAACACTGCCGTCGGGCAGGCAGGAGGAAGCCTTTTCTTCTGCCACCGTTGGTCTCGTAGCCCCGAAGAGTGTCAAGGTCATGTCTCTGGCACTTGACGGGGGTCGAGGGTCTTGGCTTAACCGCCCGGACCGCGAGGAAGAAATCCTCTATAAAAAATTACCCCAAACCTCCAAGCGGCGGCGCACCGTGAGGGAGGTTGTAAGCTTGACTAATGGGTAGCTATTAGATAATTAGTCGCTAGTGCGAACCACTATTTTGAGTCAATAAAACATGTTTTTACTCGTGGGAACTACTATGGATCTTAACAAAAAAAACAAAAACCAAGGAGAGGGGAGTGATGCGGGGTCGGAGTCCGACGCTGCGTCTGGCGCGAGGAGCTCGGGTCAGAGCTCAGAGCGCGAAGTGGTGGTGGGAGCGACCGTGAGGAACCGAAAGTTCCTCCGGAAGCGCTCCAAACCGGGGGATGGCCAGGGGTCGTCCGACGAGGTGGTATCAGGCAGGAGGAAGATACACTCCAGTCGGCGGGGTGCGGCCCGGGGAAAAGGTGTGGGTAGAGGGCTCACCACCAGGGAGGCAGGCGAGCCGAGTCCGGCCAGCCCGGCTGAGGTGGAGAGGCCCTCTACAGAGGAGGAACACCAGCCTGTAGGGACGAACACTGTGGCGGCCCATACAGAGTCGGCAGGTGGTGAGCCGGACGCCACTGGCGGCTCCAATTCGGAGCGAGCGGCCAGGTTTGCTGAGGCCGTGGCTGCCGCAATCAAGGCATTGGTTTTGAAGAGGACTCAGTCCTCTAAAGACAAAGCCATGCCCGCGGCCATGGCCTCTATTTTGGCGGCAGCGGAGGCCTATCACCTCAGGCCTCCGTCGGACGGCATGTCCGAGATGCGGGCGGAGGTCGCCCGCTTGACAGCCGCAATGGAGCTTCTCCGAAAGGAGAATGAGGAGCTCCGAGCGGACCTGGCCGGAATCCGTGGAGCCGGCCCCCGCGAGGTGCCACAGGGGAGGGAGCAGCATGGGCAGGGACGGCCCGTGCCTGCGGAGGACCGGGTTTTGACCCTGGTGAGGCAGGAGATGGCTTCTTTGCGGTCTCGTTTCTCTGCACTAGAAGCCATCGTCCTGCGCCCTCCTCTGGCGGCGAGCACGCCACCGGTCTCTGGCCAGCGGAAGGCGGCATCATATGCTGTCACAGCGGCTGCCTCAGCCAACCCAGGTTCCTTGGGGCAGACCAAGAGCGGGGCGGCTACTCAGGCGGCGAGGGCCCCAGCCCTGACGGCGAAGGCCCCAGCCCTAGCGGCGGGGGCCTCGGCCCTAGCGGCGAAGGCCCCAGCCCTAGCGGCAAAGGCCGCGGCCCTAGCGGCGAAAGAGCCGCCCCCGCCTCCTCATAAAGCTACACCGGCTGACGCCGAATGGCAAGTAGCCGGGGAGAAGAGGAAGGCGGGGAAGAAGAACAGGACGGCCCAAAGAAAGGCGAGGCGGCAGCGACGCAAGGAGCAAAGCGTCGCGGCTAGGCTCCGCGCCCCGAAGTCCGCAGCTGTAGTGATTACACTACAGCCAGAGGCGGAGAAGAGGGGCGTGTCCTACCGTGACGTGCTCGCCAAGGTGGGGGCGGCGGTGGACCTCAACGAGATCGGTGCCACTGAGGGCATCCGGGTGAGGGTCACTGCGACTGGGGCCCGGATGCTGGAGGTCCCCGGTGCGGCAAGCGGCCCGGCCGCTGACGCTCTGGCCGAACGGCTTAGGGCGTCCCTAAATGCGGACGAGGCACGAGTGTCCAGGCCTACCAAATGCGCTGACATGCGTATTTTGGGCTTGGACGACTCAGTGACGGAGGGACAGGTGGTGGCCGCTGTCGTTAGGACTGGGGGGTGCTCTGCCGAGCAGGTTAGGGCAGGCGCCATCCGTCCTGACTTCACGGGGATGCGAGCCGTTACGGTGAGCTGCCCCGTGTCGGCGGCCAAAAAAATTGCCGGGGAAGGCCAAAGGCTATTGGTGGGCTGGGTTTCGGCGCAGGTAAAACTGCTGGAACCCAGACCTCTGAGGTGTTTCCGCTGCCATGTGGGTAACCACGTGGGAGCTAAATGCACCTCGGAGGTGGACCGCAGCAGTCATTGTTACCGCTGTGGTCAGCCCGGTCACAAGGCCGGCTCGTGCGAAGCCACGCCGCATTGCGTTGTATGTGCGGCGGCTGGCAAGCCAGCCGGCCACCGGATTGGGAGCAAGGCCTGCGCTCCACCCGCCAAGGCTAGAGGCAAACCACCTGCCACCGCCGTCACAGCCGCAACCGCCGCCACCGCCGCCATTGCCGCCTCAACAGCCGTCGTCGCCGCCGCAGCCGCCGCGGCAGGGCCCTCACAGGGGGCTAAGGAGGGTGCTGCAATGGAGTGCCAATAATGGCCCCATTTCGCCTCCTCCAGGCGAACATCAACCACTGCGCCGCAGCTCAGCATCTGTTGCTCCAGAGCATGGCGCAGTGGTCGATTAACATCGCCGTGGTCGCTGAGCCGTACTTTGTCCCACCCAGGGATGACTGGGTGGAGGACCTGAGCGGCTCAGTGGCCCTAATTTCGTCGGCCGCCGCCGGTACCCCGTCCCTCGAGGCTGTTAAGAGAGGACGGGGTTGCGTTGCAGCACGGTTCGGGGAGATTGTCGTGGTAGGGGCATACTTCTCCCCGAACCGAACTCTCGCCGAGTTCCACAACTCCCTTGCTGAGTTGAGAGTCGTCGTCGTCGGGTTCTGTTCCCTCCCCGTGCTCGTCCTCGGGGACTTCAATGCCAAGAATGTGGCTTGGGGTTCCCGGTATACGGACACACGGGGCAGGATGGTGGAGGACTGGGCGCTGGAAACAGGCCTGGTCGTCCTAAACCGGGGTTCTGTCCCCACGTGTGTGCGGATGCGGGGTGAATCAGTGGTGGACATCTCGTTCGCCAGCCCCGCTCTGTCGCCACGTGTCATTGACTGGCGCGTCATGGAGGGGGTGGAGACGTATTCCGATCACCGGTACATCCGGTTTGACGTCTCCGCCCAGACCTCGAGCGCGCCGGTCCGACAGGCCCCGAGTGGTCCGCGGTGGGCGCTGAAGCAGCTGGACCGGGAGCTCCTCCTGGAAGCCTCGATCGTGCAGGCCTGGGTGTCATCACCGGACAGGCCTGCCGACATCAACGACGAGGCGGAGTGGTTCCGGGAGGCCATGTCCGAAATATGTGACGTGGCAATGCCCCGGGTCCAGCCCGGACGTGCTTCGCGCCAGGTGTACTGGTGGTCGCGACAGCTGACGACACTGCGCAATGCGTGCGTTGCTGCGCGACGCCGGTACACCAGGCACCGCAGGCTCCGTATTCGACCTCCGGATACGGAAGCCATTCAGGCGGAGCTGTACGAGGGGTACAGAGCGGCGAAGACCGCCCTCCAAGCGGAGATCCTGCGGGCCAGGGCACTGGCCCGCGAGGAGTCGCTGGAGACTCTGAACAGAGACCCGTGGGGACGCCCATACAAGATGGTGCGGGAGAAACTCCGCCCATGGGCTCCCCCGCTGACGCAGAGTCTCCGGCCACAGCTTGTGGGGGACGTGGTGAGCGCTCTGTTCCCTTCGAGAGGGGAACATGCCTCCCCACCCATGGCTCCGCCTACTGCGGTGCCCGATGCGGACCACACCGCCGACGACGACGACGACGATGCTCCAGAGGTGACCGAGGTAGAGATGAGGGTGGCGGTACGTAGGCTGAATGCCAGAAATACCGCCCCAGGACCCGACGGCTTACCTGGGAAAGCCTGGGTCCTGGCCTCAGAGGCTCTCGGGCCTCGACTAAGGGGGCTCCTAAGCGCATGCTTGGAGAGGGGCCAGTTCCCGCTTCGTTGGAAGACGGGGAAGCTGGTCCTCATCAAGAAGCCGGGGCGCCCTGCGGACTCTCCGTCCGCTTACCGGCCCATCGTGCTGCTTGACGAGGTGGGCAAGCTCTTTGAAAGAGTAATTGCAGACCGCCTCGTCGGGCGGCTGGTGCGGGTGGGGCCGGATTTGTCGGAGAGCCAGTTTGGTTTCCGCAGGGGGCGCTCCACGGTGGACGCCATCATGCGCGTGCGAGCCCTCACGACGGGTGATGCGGTGGCTCGGGGTGGGGTCGTCTTGGCGGTGTCTCTAGACATCGCCAACGCCTTCAATACCCTGCCCTGGAGTTGCATCAGGGAGGCACTCCGGTATCACCGGATGCCGACCTACCTCTGTCGTGTGGTCGAGGCCTATTTGACGGAGAGGGCCATCATCTACCCCGGTCACCAGGGAGAGTGGAACCGGCGAGAGATGTCGTGCGGTGTCCCACAGGGATCGGTCCTGGGGCCGCATCTGTGGGACATCGGATACGACTGGGTGCTGCGCGCCGACCTCCCCAATGGCGTCAGCGTCGTTTGTTACGCTGACGACACGTTGGTCCTGGCGCAGGGGAGGTCGCACCAGGCGGCGGTCGAACTAGCGACACACGGGGTTGCGACAATCGTGGCCAGAATCCGGCAGTTGGGACTCGAGGTGGCCTTGCACAAGTCCGAGGCCATGTGTTTTCATGGTCCTCGGAACGCGCCACCGTCGGGTTCCCAAATAACGGTAGGAGGGGTTCACATCGACGTCGAGTCGACGATGAAGTACTTGGGACTCGTCCTCGACAGTCGGTGGAACTTCGAGGAGCACTTTCGACGTTTGGCTCCCAGACTGGACCGGGCCGGGGCTGCCTTGAAGCGGCTCCTGCCCAATCTAGGGGGTCCAAACGCCTCCTGCCGGAGGCTATACGCGGGGATCGTGCGGTCCATGGCCCTGTATGGGGCACCGGTGTGGGCGCGTTCGTTGAGGCGGCGGCCTGCCCGCCGGTTGAACGCGTCCCAGAGGGTCATGGCCACCCGGCTGGTCCGGGGATACCGCACGGTCTCCGGTGAGGCGGCGAGCCTCCTTGCCGGATTGCCGCCATGGGATCTGGAGGCAAAAGTCCTCGCGCATATTTGGGAGTGGCGCGGGGAGGCGAAACGCCGGGGCTTGACTCCGATGCCGCGAGAAATCGCGGCACAGCGGACAGAGCTCCGACGGGATCTCATGGCGTCATGGAGAGTGCGATTGTCGCAACCCAGTGCTGGGCACGCCACTATTGCGGCGATAAGTCCCCTCTTTGAGGAGTGGCAGGAGAGGCGCCACGGCGTCCTCACCTTCCGCCTGACGCAGGTCCTCACCGGACACGGCTGTTTCGGGAGGTACCTGTTTCGGATAAGGCGGGAGGAAACGCCCGGGTGTCATCACTGCGTGGATCGCCCGGAGGACACGGTGGAGCATACGGTGGAGGTATGCCCGGCTTGGGCAGAGCACCGCCGTGTCCTCGTGGAGGCGATCGGTGGCGGGGATCTCTCGCGTCCGGCCCTGGTCCAGGCCATGGTACGGAGCGAGAGAGCATGGGAGGCCGTCACCTCCTTCTGCGAAGCAGTAATGCTCGCGAAGGAGGAGGCGGAGCGCGTGAGGGAGAGGCAAATTTCGCGCCCTCACGCCCCTAGCCGCCGCAGGAGGAGACGCCCTGGGCGTCGGGAATCAATTGCCGATTCCCGGCCACCGTAGGCGCGGGCTTACGGACGGTGAGCAATGGGTAGCTCGCCGTCCGGTAAGGACCAGGCCCGGGTCGACGGCGCGTAGTGTTCCACGCGCGCCTCAAAGAGTGTCAGCGAGTGAAGGGGTCCAATGAGACCATTGCCTGCCGGGGTTGCGGGAAAATCCGAAAGGGATACCGTGGCCCCCTGGCATTGCACAGGCAAGAGAAGGAACACGGGTGGGTTTTAGTCAGTAAGAGTCTGACACGCCCTCCCGCTCCACCCAGAGCGGGAGACGTCATTTGATGATTTCCCACCCAAAAAAAAAAAAAAAAAAAAAAGGTGGCGCTAGTACCAGTTTTAAGATTTTACTTTTGTCGGCAGTCCTCATCATTGCCTATTTTTTTTTCTGTTAGATTATATTTTTCTATGTTTTTGTTTTTTTATATATTGGCGTGTGGAATTAATAATGGAAAATAATTTAATTTTATGTTTTGTTAATTATTTTGTTGTTTTGGGGGATGGTCTCATGTAATTTTGACGTTCGAAACGTGCTGATTCTCAGCCTAGTTTGAACAGATGACTTTTGAAGGATTTTAATTTGGAAGTGTATAGAGTGCCGCTAGCGGCACTTTATCCCTGTCCGATAAAGTGCTGCTATTTGCGGCATAATAGTGGCACTGCCTCGGCTCAGCTAAAGTGCCGTAAGCATTGCATTGTCATTGTCACTTCACACCACACAGGCAGTGTATAGAGTGCCGTTAGCGGCACTCTGCCTGCAAGGCGCATGTCTTTTAATTTGGTAGGATAAACACACATAACATAACTCAACTCAAACCTTGTTTCCCAGGGTTGGGCCGAGGTATACCTACATATATAATAGTAAACCCACATTTAGCCAGTTTAGTATTTAAGTAACTTGTATCAGGGGGCGAGCCTATTGCCATCAACCGGGTACAGTTCCAGAATCTGGACTGCTACTGAGAAATTCCATATCTGTGGAAAAAAACAATAACAAACTACTTAACACAAAACTAACAGCAAACTAAAATAACAAAATAATTAGTTTTGTTATTGTTTTTAAGGGTTCCGTACGTCTGAATGTAAAAACTGAAACCTGGATCGGATCATTCGTGTGTCTGTCTATCTGTCTGTAGCAGCCAATTTCCTCCGAATCTAATGTACCAATTAAGTTGCAATTTGGTACACATATGAAGTTCTGTGACCCAAACACGGACGTATAACGTAAATATGGTGGTCACTTTTGGGAGATAAATGAGAAAAGAAAAGAAAAACTGCTAAACAGTACTGTGACATCAAATGAAAGGGCGTATTGTAAGGGTCTCAGTCATATTTTTTATGATTTTACAGTAAATAGTTAAATAGTTATTTAAGAAAATAGATAAAAAAAAATACCATTTCCTCCTTATCTACGAAACTAAAAATTAAAATGAACAAAAAAATAAATACGGAATAGTTCTTTACTTCACAGGAAAACCTATATGAAGTGTAGTGTTTTAAAGTAACATGGCAAATCTCCCAATATTGTGCGTACAAACTTACATTTGCAGTTGGAATGTATCGGAGAACATGTTTTTCAACTACAATGTTAAGTTTGTTCTTGTGATAAATTCATCCTAACTACGGAACCCTTCATTGTGCGTGGTCCAATACGCACTTGGCCGGCTTTTTTCATGTGACATTTAAAGCATTTTCTATGTTTAAGAAAAGTATTTTTAATTTTGTATTTGTAATAATTTCACGCCTTTGCAACTTTGGGATTAATCAAATTGATATAAATGTAATTCCTAAAATTCTTCTGATTCAATAAAAGGGATAAATAAATTGTGAGTATTTATAGCATCGAGTCAACGCGGGCTCATAGTTATGTTATTAGTTAAAACTAAACTATTTGATTGAAACGAAATCCAAGGCAACAAATTTTCTCCCAAATTATACTTAAAGTTATCCCAGAGATACGTAACAGGGAATACCCGTTTCGAGGCACAAATTAAAACAATATTATCTACGCGAGCGAATTCGCAGAGAGGCGAAATAGCTCGCGTAGATAATATTGTTTTAATTTAGGGGTAGGCAGAAACTACAGAACGCAACCTGCTACGATCCTTAAATACTCCTTTTCATTCATACATGCACGCCGGTTGCGAGTACTACGCATCTGACCTCTCTGAAGAACATCACCAATGAGGTCATTATTGCCTCTTATTGCCTCCGCATTGTATGACCTCGCATTGTATGGAAATCCTGTACAATGCGAGATCAGCCTAATGTATATCCTTTACAATAATTTCAGACGGTATGTTAAAATTTCCGATTACATTCTAAAACCGTCATGACGAAATTACTCGGTTTTAACTACGCTCGGAAATTCTGTAAGTATTTTGGCGTAAATCATTTTAATTTCCTAAGTAGTTAGTTAGTTTTCAGTTTGGTTGCATAAATCGTACATTTTACCTTGCATACCTAACGCTTTGGGAAATATTTGCGTGATTTTAAGTATGTTTATTCGACCTTGAAATGGTTTTACCACTTTTATCAAAAACTCCCAGTAAATTGAAGCTTCACTAAAGTTGAAACTATAACTAAGGCCCGGACTCCACCAAAGCGGAGACGAAACGAGACGAGAGGAGAGGAGATGTGTTGTGCAACAAATATAATTGCGTTATTCACACATCTCTTCTCCACTCAGCTTCAGTGGATACCACTGAGCGGAGATGTATCTTATTTGTATGGCGCAATCGAAGCGGAGATGTGAGCAGTGCCACGCCAAGATTGCGGTACAAAAGTGAGATGTGAGCTGTGCCTCGGAAGCCGGTGACGGCGCTCATCGGAGACGAGAAGAGATGTGATCGGCGTGCAGTGAGCGGCACCGCTAGTTCCCTCCGCGTTCCATCACACACATCTCCACTCTAGTCCAGCCAGTACGCAACTCCGCACAGCTTCGGTGGGTACACCCTAGCTGAAAAAATCTCTTCTCGTCTCCACTTCGGAGATCTCCGCACATCTCCGCTTTGGTCCGGGCCTAAATATCAAATTGTCAAAATGGTCTTAAGTAGAAGTATCAAAAGAGACTTATGTTTTATGAAGTTCAAAACCATGACCTTTGGGTGCATCATCAGCCAATAATGTTTCACTGCTGGGACGCTGGCCTCCTCTTTTTGTGAGAGGAAGTGGAATGTAATTCACCACGCGGGCCCAATGCGGGTTGGTGGATGTCACATGTCTTTTTAGTTCTAGGACATGCCGGTTTGCTCACGATGTTTTCCTTTACCGTTTTGAGAGAAGTGCCGATGAAATAATTTTACACAAAGTATTAACCACTGGGCCACCATTGCTCTTACCTTTGGAAAATTATGACGACGAATATACCTAAATATATTTTTAAGTCGGTCTTACTATCAAAAATACCTTCAAGGTGTGTTTCACTATTCCTTCCGTTGTACTTATATCCTTCAAAGAAACAGGATCTCATAGATAAATAAGTACGCGTTTAAGTAACCCGACAATCATGTATTGCGTTCTTAGCGGATCGAGTTCCAACTGGATGAAAATAGCTGGAGTGGTGAGCCAGGAACATGAGTTTTTAAATTGGTATGTACCTTTAACTAAAAGAAATAAGCATAACATCACGCATTGTTTCCCCGAAGGGTTAGGCAGAGGTGTATCTATAGTACACCAGAAACTCCACGCAGTACTCCAGTACTCCTCCCTCCTGGTAGTATATTTCGCCAGTTATGTTTAAGTCCCATGAAATAGGGGGCGAGCCTATTGCCATCAACGGGGCACAAATCCAGACTCCCTGCTACTGAGAAAGTCATGCTGCTTCAGCATCAGGCTGTATGTTAATAAAAAGTTATATTGCCCATAAAAAATATGTTTTTATGGAATTATAATCGGAAGAATCATCAATTTTATAGCAGTGATAATGATGATAGTTAATATATAATGATGATAAAAAATAATAGTAGCTTTACAAAGTGGTGTGACCGTCAGACTGCCAAGTCATAGGTCTCGAGTTCGAACCCAAGGCACGCACCTCTGACTTTTGGGATTCATGTGCGTATTGTATCATTATCAATTGCTTCAAAAACGGTGAAGTAAAACATCGTGAGGAAACTGGCATGCCTGAGAGATTTTTCTCGACGAAGCCAAGTCAGAGGCACATGGGTGGCATCAAAACTCTGATACCAGCCGGTCTATTCTGTAATCTCACGGTGAAAACTTAGGTGAAGTGAACGTGAAGTGAGCTGTCATTCCACCTGCTGCTAGGGACTGATAACTCACTCCGAGCGCACTTCACTTAAGTTTTCACGGTGAGATGGTTACAGAATAGCACTGTGGATAGTCACTAACCACGCGGAAAAAAAAAGAAGATCAATACAACTCTCGACTCAACGAATTTACCTTATTAAATGTCATGATTTCATTCAACATGATAATTTGAACTGAGAGAGCTGTATTGTATTGATGAATGTAACTTTCGCCATAAGTAGAATATAAAAAAAAAACCACGGATTATTATATCTTACAACTTTTCATGGAACATGTTATTTTCTCAGAATAGAAATTAATGAGGCTATTTCCAAGCGGAAGCCTACGAAAATAACTCAAGTCACAAATCATCATTAATATCTTCCAATTCATAAATTATTCCATTCACAAAATGGCGTTAGTTTCTCAAAGAAATCCCTTTAAATCACGCGCCAAGCCTGCCAATACATTAATTTTCAAAATTATCTTATTTTACAAAGCAGCAGCTGGGATAGATTGATAGTTAAAGTCAGCCTGTGAAAACCACGATCGTACTTAGAACTCTGCCATACCTATCATACAATGTTAAATGCATGTGTAAAGTATACTAAGGTAAGGGTACTGTAGAAGCTCGGCCCGTACTGTACAGGCTTTAAGAAAAAAAGAAAGAAAAATAAGTTTATTTGTCGCAGAAACACGTGCATTCAAAAAGATAATTAACTCTAGTAACAGAACAATAAAACACTATAGATCTAAATATAATCATACACAACAACACATAACAGAAATATTCGGCAGTTGCAGGCACATCATGACTGTGACAATAAGGATTCCACTCAGCATCACGCTGTGCTATGGGGAACCACAGCACATCGCTGATTTTCAGTGGTCATCCGAAAAAGACGTACGGAAACCAAGTCAGGTGTAATTAACTGTAATACATAAATAAGTAACAAAATAAAATAAACAGTACTTTGAATATAATGCTAATATGCAACGAATTGTATGGACAAATATGATTTAATAACAAAAAAAATTATCCGTCAGTCCCAAAAAATGTACCTACCTAAAACATATTACACAAGAATATTCAGTGTTTTCACAAAGACAAAGAAAAAGTCAAGTGACCAAGATTTAGACAAGGTGATTGTACAAAAAATACAATAAGCTAAATTGTTGGCTTGATTTCTGAGAAAATGTCCCTCCGTACAAATGGAAGACCGGTAGCACCAATAACTCAATTATGATATAATTCCTTTTGGTAAAATAAACAGCACTAGGGCCAATAATTTTGAAAGGATAGATTATAATTGAATAAATAAATGGATTTATGAAGCTCCGTGAGATTTGTGGTTCCGTGGTAGGTACTATAACGTCTCCTCGTCCTTATTTTACCGGGTCGGACCAATAAATGTGTTGTAAAAAATTAAATCATTTTACATTTTATAACATGGCATTCCTCATTGTGGCATACGCTTGTCAGCTCGCTAAACTGACTCCATATAATTGTTTTTTCCATTCTAAATACAAATTAGCGTTTGTCTCGAATTATGCTATCAACTCATAAACTATAAAAGTTGTATGCTAAGAACATGCAGGTTAAAAGCCTCTACAGTGCCTACCTACGTTTCTTAGAAATGCGTGTAATATTAGCGCCCAATCGCTTTCGAGCCACTCATTTCTCACCAGCAATGAGTGGCTCGAAAGCGATTGGGCGAAAAATTGGAGAAATCTGTAGCTGGTTTGCCGGCTGCAAACGGCCGGTAAACTTTTTATCATCATTTCAGCCATAGGACGTCCACTGCTGAACATAGGCCTCCCCCAATGATTTCCAAATTGGCCGGTTGGAAGCGACCTGCATCCAGCGGCTTCCTGCGACCTTTATTAGGTCGTCTGTCCACCTTGTGGGTGGACGTCCTACGCTGCGCTTGTCGGTACGTGGCCTCCATTCCAGAACCTTTCTGCCCCATCGGCCGTCAGTTCTGCGCGCTATGTGCCCCGCCCACTGCCACTTCGGCTTGCTAATCCGTTAGGCTATGTCAGCGACTTTAGTTCGTTTGCGGATCTCCTCATTTCTGATTCGATCTCGCAAAGAAACACCGAGCATAGCCCTTTCCATAGCGCGCTGAGTGACCTTGCGCTTTCTTATGAGGCCCATGGTGAGAGGCCACGTTTCAGTTCCGTAAACTTTTTATATTAGAGACTTTCCTATATCACTGAATATATCATTAAATTAAAAAAAAAAAAACCGGCCAAGTGCGAGTTGGACTCGCGCACGAAGGGTTCCGTACCATTATCTATAAAAAAGGCAAAAAATCATGTCTGTTGTATGGGAGGCCCCCTTAAATATTTATTTTATTCTGTTTTTAGTATTTGTTGATAGAGCGGCAACAGAAATACATAATCTGTGAACTTCAACTGTCTATCTGTCACGGTTCATGAGATACAGCCTGGTGACAGACGGACAGACAGATAGACAGACGGACAGCGGATTCTTAGTAATAGGGTCCCGTTTCACCCTTTGGGTGTGGAACGCTAAAAACTGATAGGTAGTTTATTAAAAATCAGTTGTTTATTAATGTCCCCCAAAACTTCGTGCACGAGAGGCGAGTCCTTAGCCAGTGGGCCATCACGACAAGTGGTATTTTCAATTCATATGTACTTGCTGAGTTTATCTTGGACATTACTGACATCGGTGAAGGAAAACATCGTGAGGAAACCTGGACTTATAGTTAATATAAGTCTGATATCCCCAACCCGTCTTGAGCAAGCGTTGTGATCAATGCTGGTGCCTTCTGTGTACGAGAAGAGGCCTTTAGCCTGCAGTGGGTCAGTAACAGGCTGGTATTTTTTTGAGACCACTAATTAGAGTAGCGGAACCCAATGATAAGTCTCACTCATTAATCCAAATTACCTGATTAACAAAGAAAACTCTCAGGAATTGCCCCAAAATATAATAATTTTATTGTTATGAGTATCCACAACACTAGGTGCTCAATGAATCGTGAATGAATCGTTATATTATCTGTGGAATTAGCATATTTTATCCGCATTAAAGATGGAGGTAAAGCAGGTGTCTGGTGCCAGTTGGATAGCCGATTCGAAGTGGCTTTACATTTTCGTTTATGGGGTTTATTTTACGAGCCATATACTACTACTATTAACTCTGTTATTTTCATAATTATTGTTATAAATTAATATTTAATTAGTTTTTCAGAGATTGGACAATTCCTACAGGTCTCCCTCATCTCCACTCGACTCGTCTCGACAGTCTGTGATTGATGACACAAATAAAAAAATAAAAAAGCTATAAAATCTGTTACTGATAGAATCACAGCGATCCAATCGTTTATTACATAGGAAGGTTTTTTCTAATAACTGTATTTTAAATGTAGTTTCTTTTCGAAACATATTTGGAATTATTTAACAAAACATGTTTTTTTTTAAATTATTTTGTCATTCAACATGCTCAATCAATTCATCTCAATAATAGGTAGTACCTAGCCTATTGCTTCTAGAAGAAGCGCAGATGCAATGCCTTACTCCATACTGTAAATGATGAAATGAAATGATATACAGAAAATAAAATCATTTCATTTTATCATTTCTCAAAGACACAGCTAAATGTCTCATGTGACTGTGCGCCTGGCGACAGAAATATAACTTCCCTTTGAGCTTCTTCACTAAGACCTTATTACAACAAAAATTAAATCAATGTAACTTTATTATAACGAGTGCAAATGTTTTGTTTCTAGAACTAAAGCTCTAAGTACGCATTTGTCACTGCCAGAAGCATTAAGTCGCTGTCTTCTGTTTAGTCGCGAAGCAGACCGAATGAATTAATTATTTGCGATGTTACTAACAAGCTACTTCCGTTTACAGAACGTTTAGGACGTTTATTTATTTATTTCTTAACACAATGTACACGGTTACAGGCTAAGACATGACCCTGTCGGGGCGCAGCTAAATATTGAAGGAGGTCAACAAAAAGCCCATACAACTTTGCCCAAACATATACCTCGAGGTACACGTGCACCAAATCGTAGAGGAATTCGAAAATAATTATATATTTATCTTAATAAATGATTTAAAGTTTTAACCTGTAATCCCACAGCACGGCATTATGCTGAGTAGAAGCCTTCTTGTCACAGTCATGACGTACAGCCGCCAACTATTTCTGTTATGTTTATATTTATATTAATATTATTGATCTATTTTGTTTTCTGCTAACCTACTCTTGTCTTTTTGTATGCACGTGTTTCTGTGACAAATAAACCTATTTATATTTCTTTCCTTCTTTTCTATTTGGTTGACACTCGGGTTGACATTATTTCGTAAATGTCGTTCACATGTCATTCCGTTTGTTTCTGCATTTCGGGGTACTCGTCTGTTGTTCGTTTGTGTTGTGTATTTTGTACAATAACATTGCATTTTTTTCTGGTATTCTCTTTGTCAACTCATGATTTAGTTCTTGACGATACTGTGATCCCGAAAACTGGGCTATTCTTTCCGGACTTATTTTATTCTCGTCCCCGAGTCACCAGAAGCAAAATGTTTAAATGCCATATTATTCAATGTAATCTAGTGTATCTTATGCCACTAAATGTACCTCGCTACTTCGTTTGGCCAGATTTTGGTGACATCCTTTATTGCTAGTTTATACTTAAAATGTATATGAAAATAAGAAATAGAAAAATAAAACTCAGCCGCTCGCTGATGTCCGCATAAAGCTTCGTGCAGACTAGCGCGACGCGACACCGGCTATTGTTATACCGTGAAGTTTTATTAGAAATTGTATTGTTCGAGTCCCGTCGCGCTGTCGCGTCGCGCTGGTCTGCACGAGCCTTTACTCGACAAAATATAGGGGGCGGCTGATTTTATTTCGCGATTTCGGAGTTGATCCCTTGTATTCATAGGTTCCATGGTTTTTTTGTCATAATGATGAGTGCAACAGCCCCATAAACATTATGAGGTTTTCAGTTATTTCTTTGAAATACAGATTTACACCTATTATTTCTCGGTATGATAGACGCAATATAATGAGAAATTAATAGCATCCTACCTAGCCTTTGCGCGAAAGTGTCGATAATCACTGTCCATCGAGTTGGTTTCCGGTATTTTTGTCAGCATAAAAATAACTGTAATTAATTACCTATATTCTTTAATTCACGAGAATCAAAAAAATCCTTACCTTTATTTTTTCAATCCTCAGTTTCGACAATGCAGTGGGGTTTTATCTGCAACAAAATAAAAAACCTTAGTAAGTAATTAGTCATTAGATATCTACATATAGCTATATCTACATCATCATTTCAGCCGAAAGACGTCCACTGCTGGACATACGCGTCCCCCAAGCACCGCCACTTCGACCAGTTCTGTGCCTCCCGCATCCAGCGGATTCCCGCGGCCTTCACAAGGCTTTATCTTTATACACATTCACAGCACACCTACATCATATAACACACACACACACCACACCCACTTCACAAAACACACACACGTACTAACACTTCACACACTTAGTATAAGTTATCATACGTTTGCAGCTAAATCCTAAGCAGTCTCTTATATTATGTTGTACTCCTTCTGTGGGAAGTTGGGCTGGCGAACCTTAATACAGGTTACCATGTAACCTAGCGAGGACGCCAGATTCAACCCTGTAAATTGTTACTCTCTATGATTTGTCCCTGAATACTGTAAAATACCTATATTTATTGTAACAGACTGTATACCACTTTTTTGAAATTAATAATTAATTAAAAATTAAAATACTTATTACAAAACAAAGTCGGTTTTCGTGTCTGTCTGTCTATGCGTCCGCTTAGATCTTCTAAAGTACACAGTCGATTTTGGTGTAGTTTTCATCTAGAATCTTATCCTTCCTTCTATGCTAACATTTACAACATTTATTCTGGAACGCTTATGTGTATAATATATTAATATTTAACTTAGAATACTTAGATGAAGGACAGAAATGTCAATATTTTGACAAGTCGAGCCACTGACACTCGTCGCTAGTTCATCCATACCTATCCACACTATATAATTATTATACTATATCCTAACTATCTTAACTTTATCCTAAATTTATCTTAGCTTTGTCCTAACGTTATCCTAATTGTATCCTAACTTTATCCTAAATGTATACGTTATCCTAACTTTAACCTAACGTTATCCTAATTTATCCTAACGTTATCCTAACTTTATTCTAACTTTATCCTAACTCTATCCTAACTTTATCTTAACTTTATCCTAACTAATATTATAAATGCGAAACTGAATTTGTTTGTTTGTTTGTTATGCTTTCACGGTAAAACGGCCGGACAGATTTGAATGAAATTTGGCACATGGATAGAACATGACCTGGATAAGAACATAGAATAATTTGTTTCCCGATATTCTTACGGGGTCGGGACTTATGCGGGTGAAACCGCTGCTAGCGAGGCACAGCTAGTAATATTTGCAATAGGTACTAACTCTCTCTGTCTGCATGTCTATCCAGGACCGTTTCACACCATAACGGCTGAACGTATTTCGATAGAATTTGGCACACAGGTAAACCATGACCTGGGCTCGGACATTGGATACTTTGATCCCGGCATTACGTTACCGTAAGATAATTTCTGACCTCCACCGGAACCGTGCACATAAGCTAGTTCCATATAAAGTTGACAATGGACCTCGCAATCCGCCTGTCTGGTGTCAATCACGGAGGCTTTCCGTACAAAACCCACAGCGAACGTGAGTTGAAAATGGAAACTGGAAAATTCATAAAATCCCCCCGATTTGTACTGAAATTTACTGAATGGGCTCAGTCGGACTTTATAATGAAAGATTAGTTAGTGGATTTTAAAATAAAAAAGTAAGTTAATTGTACAAAGAGAAAATACATAAAGTTAATCATACATTAAACATGATTGTACAAGTGGTGGCCAAAATCAGTTAGAATAACTCCTGATCTAAGTAAAAATATACTTGTATCTCAGGAGTCAAAGTTCCTCACAAACATTGATTATTATATCTTTAAATGCAATCAAATTAAACTGACTAAGTAATTCCAGGTATCAGTATCGAGAAACATGATCGTTAGGATATCTTACGTATCGTTTTAAGATAAATTAGGTGTAATACCATAAATCACAATGAACAACGTATAGAACAGTACAAAGAAATGCCCGTAGACGAGCGCGTCTGTGAGCTGAGTGAAGTGGTGGCGCGCGTGCCGCAACCGTTGGTACCGGGTTCGGTACCCCGAGACGCGTCTTCCCCGCAGTGAATCACGGGCGTATGTGAAGCGTCGAAATTTACAAAGTGACAAAGCCAAAGGATATTTACAATCATAAATAACCTCCTTTTTTAGGGTTCCGTACCTCAAAAGGACAAAAACGGAACCCATATAGGATCACTTCGTTGTCCGTCCGTCAGTCTGTCAAGACCCTTTTTCTCAGGTACGCGTGAAGGTATCAAGTTTAAATAAATATCAAATGTAGGTCTGTCGGCCTTAGAGCTCTGAAAAAAATCAAGCTTCTACGTCAACACAATAAAAAATAGGTGACATATATTTTGATACTCGCAAATAAATCAAAACCTACAGGGTACTTCCCGTTAACCTAGAATCATGAAATTTGGCAGGAAGCAAGGTCTCACAGCACAAGTTAAGGAAAAACTCCGAAATTCGTATTTTTTTTAAATTTTAACACAAAAATATTATGTTTTCGCTATTACAAACTTATATTTGCAGTTGGAGAATTGACCGTGGCGTACATCGATGTATGAGAGAACGGGTTTTGTTTTTATGATAAATTCATCCCAAATACGTAACCTTTCATTGTGCGTGATCCGACACGCATTTGGCCGGTTTTTTTTTTAAGTCGGGTAATAAATAACCTCTGTTTTGTAATGTGTTAGTCATTAGCAAATTTTATAAATACACAAAAAAAAAATACATATACATAAGTATAAAATCACGCCTTCTTACCATGGAACAGAAACTACAGAACGCCACCTGCTACGCTCCTGCTTTCGCTTCGCTTTTTCTTTTGCTTTTGATTTGAAGAGTTCGCGGAAAGAAATAACAAAGTCACCCTAAAAAATTTTTTGAGTAAATACTACCATCTAGTTCACACGCTAATCGTACCTAGCCTTAATCAGAAAAAGCCCTCTCATCTTTTATATTTTGTCATAAAACTTAATAGTGATCAAAGCCCACACCATAAAAGTTAAAAGCGATCCAGTCCAAGGATCGTTACTACAAGTTTTCGAACGAACATGTAAAATATTATGTCAAGTGGACAACACGCTTCTTTTCTCTTTGAGGTGGCCAACTTTGTGTACCTATTTGTCGGTAAATCAAGCAGTAAATCTCGACTTTTTGCTGATACTCATTAAATTTCTAATTAATTAATTCACAACTAAATTAGGTGACTTTGATCATATTTTTTTTTTTTTTTGGACATAAAGAAAATTTCTTATGAATATCATCTTATGAATATGAATCTGAAAATCTTTTATGTTATACCATAATGTTAACATAAAGCAACGATTTTATATTAGACAGTATTTGTGTGGTTTGTCACTTGTATAAGACTTCAACGTTCTCCTCAAACTGACTTCGATCATTATTTCCTTGGATTCTTCATTTCTATGTTTTTCTTTATTTTTTCTTCTTTCTTTTTCGTGTGGTTATTGGCTAACCTGGTGTCAGAGTTTTAAAGCCGCCCATGGGCCTCTGACTTAACTTCACATGCCGTCGAGAAATATCTCTCAGGCATGCCGGTTTTCTTACGATGTTTTCCTTCAAGCAAGTGATAATTATACATTACGCACATGAATCCGAAAAGTCAGAGGTGCGTGCCTTGGGTTCGATGGGATTTCTTAATATCTGATGTGACAGCATAATTTAAATAGCATTAACATAATAATGATATAAGCCAGAGAATTCTGTAATAGCAGAAAAAAAAAATCGGGATTACAATCATTTTTAACCAACGAATTGCTGTCAGTTACTATGCTCATATAAATGGGTTTAGATATTTAAATAAAAGTAAACAACCGTGGACCAGTGGTCCTGGGTTCGATTCCCAGGTCGGGCAGTGTCATTGAGTTTTTCTTTCTGGAATTTCTCAGTAGCAGGCCGGAGTCTGGTTTTGTTACGGTTGATGGCAATAGGCTCGCCACCTATTACATGGGACTGGGCGAAATGTGGGTGTACTATATATAGGTACACCTCTGCCCAACACTTCGGGGAAACAAGGCATGAAGTTATGATGTTATGTTATAAAAGTAAACAAATAGTAAAAAAGGTTTTTATAAATTAACTTTATTGTTTAAAAATACGATAAAACTAAATTAAATTTATTTTAGATTTTTACAATCGTTTCCTCTTTTGTTAATGTATCATTTATTCTTTATCTACTCTTCATATATTAGTTAGATTTATAATAATAATATATTATTTTGTAATCTGTCAATTGTAAAGAGCCCAAACTCTAAACGTCAACGAATTATAACGTTGCTAAATTAAAGAGTACAACTGTGACGTAGCATGACAACTGAAGTGATAGGTATTACGTCTAGTCGGTTACTGAACAGCTGTCCTGTCACGTGGTTCTTTTTGTTTACCTTGTTTTATCTACCTAAACCTATGGAGTATAGCCAATAACAATATAATAATATGATCAATTGTCGATGTCGCTAGCTAACCACATATTGCAATACAACTCATAAAAAAACATTGTAATGAGTAGAATATGTCAATAATAAATGAATATAAAATTAAAATTATGTAACTTACACAGTCAAATAAAATAAACAATTATATAGTATAACTCATACCTATAACCCGTTAGTAGGTAGGTAAGCTTTTTCTGGAGAAAGAACATTAATATTGTTTAGAGTTAATCACAGCGACCAACTATTCTTATCGCTTAAGTAGTCGCTGATAGAATAGTGAAAGTGACCTTTGAAAAAAGATTGGATTAAAAAAAAGAAATACCGCAGCTATTATTCTGATTGGACCCTCCAAAGATATGGAACTGCATCAGTTAGAATGGAAGCCGAACTTTTAGGTAGTTGTGAAAAGGCTCAGTAGATCATGATGATTTAAATCAGTCACTTCATTGACAAAACCTCCACCACAAAATAATTTGCTTACATAAAATTCAATTTTGGAAAAGCGCACTTGCTCTAAAAGGCTGAAAGGACAAGATCTCATCTAAGTTGGCTTCCGCTAAATATCGAATCGAGAACCTTTTGAAGTCAGTTTAAAATGGTTTTGAACTCCATTAACGTATCCGCTTGTGAAAGGGGCACTATTGGTCTTCGTTCCTTGTTGAAAATGTATAATGGACTGCCATGTTTTTTTTTTATGATCAACTTTCGAGAAAATATTACAGCATTGACATAAAATCTGCCTAGCCTTTTGTCAACCATGTTGGGGTCGGCTTTCGGTCTAATCAGATGAAGCTGAATACCAGTATTTTTCATGGAGCGACTGCCCATCTGACCTCCGTTACCCAGTAACACGTATGATACCCCTTGGTAAGACTTTGACAGACTTAATTAAGGCCTTCTGACTACGCGTAACGACTGTAAAAGATCTGCGATTGACAACCGGTACCAACGGATTAACGTATTTTCCAAGGGACAGAGAAGTCTCGATAGGTATTGGATGGCCACCCATTCATGAATCGACCGCGACAAGCGTAAGTTAACCTTAGATCGACCCGTGCGGCTGTTATCATTTAGCCACAAGCCATCACAATACTGACATGAACTCACATAAATACATGTCAGATTTTTATGTAAGCAAATTAGCGTTGCATTGATGGAAATTTGTCACAAACTCAGGAGTCGAGGATTCCTTACGCTTATCGAATTGGTTATAGCAGCATTTTCTTATTAATCTAGGGCTTATCCATGTTTTGAATGAGCTCAGCCATGTCCTAAAAATCAAAATCATTAGTCATTTGTTCAAACATTTTATTAACGTCAAATTTACGTAAGACAGTCCCCCGAAACGCCCTCCCTTCACCACTTCCAAGTGATTTAACTGGGAAGAAGAAGTGGCGCAACAAACTGCCCAGGAACACAGCTGTCTATTCCCTTAAATAATTCCCTTAGTCACCTTTTAAGATACAATAACTTATGAATGAAAGTCTTACAGTAAAGTCTCTTCAAAGAACTAAAAATAGACACGCAATACGCAAGCCTGAATGAGCTGTTACTGGCCCAGTGGTAACGGACTTACGAGTTGTAGGTAGTAGATTCGAACCTTGGCAGGCACTTTACTTTATATAAATCATTTCATAACCACTGCTCTCAAAACGGTGAAGGGAAATATCGTGAGGAAACCGGAAAGTCCTAGAACCAAAAATTTGAAGACATGTGTCATCTACCAAACCACACTGGGCCCGCGTGGTAGATTATAGCCCACTCCCTCTCGAAGATTTATTTTATTTATTTATTTATTAGTTTATAGTTAATTAAAACGGCACAGGTCCAATTACAATAATTAACATAGAATTGAGAAACATAAAATAACAATAAAAATTAAAAACAATAATAAAAATAACATAACATAAACATGTACAATACAATTCCATTCAATACGTGGATAAAATGATTAATAATTATTTGATTAAATCAAATCAAATCATTTATTTTTGCAAACATGGGTAATTGGTACATAGATGAAATTAAATAGTTGAATTAATTAAACACAAGATAGGAGGCCAGTGTCCCAGTAGACAACAAACATTAACATTATAGGTTGATTATGCTACGCAATTCTATTTTTAGTTCTTGTGAACGTACATAATGTCATTCAACCAAATCATTCGTTCACTCCCTCCCAGTAGGTTTCTAAGACATGCTTATTACTCGGTAATTCGCAATTCCTGTGAGCTTCAACATGACAAGGTATGCCTTTGGAATGAATGGAATTTCTCGCGAATTTGACGTGTACGCTTGTAGTCGCTCCTAAGCATGAGTACAGGAGTATGACATCTTTTATGTTGTAATGACTGAAGTTAGTGCTGTAATGATGAAAAAGGGGTACGAGTAGAAGGTAGAAGAAAAAAAAATAATGGGTAAATTCATAGCTAAAATATTTTCATCACCTTAAGGACTATTTTCGTCTGCTCATTGCACAATAGAATCTGCTTTATTGACTCAATTATATCTCAGATGTCTCAAGTTCGAACGCAAGGTACAAACATCTGACTTTTCGGATTCATGTGTGTATTGTACAATCACTTGCTTTAAAAACGGTGAAGGAAAACAACGTAAGGAAAGGAAGGAATTTCTCGACGACATTTGAAGCCAAGTCAGAGGGCGGCATAAAAACTCTGACACCAGGTTAGTCACTAACCACACGAAAAAGAAAGAAGACTCAGCATTATGCAACGTATACCAGAAAGGAGTGTTCACAGTGAAGGGTGTGGTACAGATCATCAGACTGAGCAACATGCTTCACGGGACCAACATCGTAACCGCGAAAAAAATATCAACTGTCACGTATAAAACTTCAATACTACTCGACCTAAATGATAATCTTCCCATGGGTGTCGTAAAAGGCTACTAAAGGACTTACTAGAGAATGGGCAACAGCTTTCTCTATGCATTTTTAACACCATACTGCGATCGCCAACCCGCCAAGCGTAACGAGACGATTATGGCAACCCAAAAACAAATGGCCCATGGTGCCTGGCGGCCCACCTACCCATGGCTGCGAGAGGCACAGAATAGGCCAAAGTGGCGGTGATTGGGGGAGGCTTATGTATAACAGTGGACGTCTTTCGACTGAAATGATGAATAATAATAATAACGAATACCTATGTTTATCATCAGTGTGATATAAATATAACTGCAAAATAAATCAACAAAAAAAACAGGTAATTGAGTCCATCAAGTGATTCGCTGCTTGTTTGCCAAACTATGATATGAAAACACACACTACACTGGCACTTTTTAAGGCTTACTGCCAAAGTTTGTACACGGGCAATCTATGTGTCAATTATACTAAGAGATCGCTGGATGTCCTGCCCGTCCAATATAACAATGCTTTCAGGATGTTGGTACAGGCTGCCTCGATTCTGTAGCGCGTCGAATATGTTTTCGCAAGCTTGCACCGACAGCTTCTTTGCAATTATACGCAAAAAAACTGCGTCGCTTCTGAGAAGAGTGAAGACCAGTCAAAACAGCATCCCGAAAACTGTAGCCGAGAGCTTCGGCTCCCCGATTGTACAGCAGTTTGTGCGGAGGTTGATTGTTACTAACACTAGGCAATAAAGACGAGGTACACGCCGAGGGTGCAGTTACTAGAATCGCACCGGAACGTTAACATCAAGGCGTTCGTCGTGCGAGTACCGAACTGTTATCTGCCCCTCGTCATGAAATAAGACTTTTGACCGTAGGACGTGGTGTTCCGTCGCTTCCGCGGACAAGCTCTACAGGACAGCGCAAAGTCAAGCTAGTGCAAAGTGAAGTGCTACTAACATAGTCTAAGCCTTATTTATTAACACAAGTTTTTGTTATTAAAATATGTATGTTTAGGTAAAGGTATTTTTCTATGGGCCTGTGTCGCCTGAAATAAATGGTATATTATTATTAATAAGTTATTTTTTGTATGTTACTAACACCATATGGATATTTGTATGTCCTAAATAATGCAATTCTATTCTATTCTATAAAAAAAGAAGTTTCTTTAACACAAAATTGTACCCCAACTAAAATTCAGTATCAAGCTCATTCACCAAATTCTCGCTTGAGCCGCCATCTTTGCCAGTAGCTACGTATGCAAGTGGGTGGCTGGCGCTGTGTGCAATTGTGCGTCTAATCGCCCGGGGACTACACGCTCCCGCAAACAGTCGGGCTACACTGAGCTGTTAGGGCTGGCAGGTTTAGGATATGAGAACGAAACCCGCACTGTCTCGTATTGGTAAATTAATACTTATATTATTACTGCCGGCTACGGTGTGATTAAAGAAGAAGAAGGGACTACGGTTGGCAGATTTAGGAAAATAGGGGTGAATATTATTATGACAAGGATTAATAAGACATAGGTAACTGTAAAATGTGGATAACGTCAGAAATTTTTGTAGACTTCTCATAACTACTAAGGCTACCTGATATGTAATATTTTTTTTTACCTAGTAAATTCGACCCTTCTTTTCCAGTAGATACGTATGCAAGTGGGTGGTTTTCGCTGTCTGCCATTGTGCGTCTGATCAATCGCCCGGGAACTACACGCTCCCGCAAACATTTGGGCTTAAAGAGGTATGAGGAGCAGGGTGTAAAGTTCACTCATCCTCTATAGAAAAGGGAGGATCCACCGACCAGACGGGTGTCGTGTCTGGTGGGCAACTGCCCAATGTTTGATGTTGTGAAGTTATACATATATGCTGATTTCGCGGAAAACCCTGCTTGCGCGATGCAGGATTTCGCGTGACATCAGTATGATGCGTAGTTCGTATGTGACGATCTAGATGCCACCACAGGCAAAAGTGTGCTATAGGTGAAAAAAATACAGAAAATAGTTCTATACTTATACATTACAGGAAAACCTATAAGAAGTCTTTGGTCTTAAAATAACATGGTAAATCTCTCATTATTGTGCGTACAAACTTACATTTGCAGTTGGAATATTATGGGAGAATATGTTTTTCAAGTACAATGTTAAGTTTGTTCTTGGACGGTCCCTTCATTGTAGTAAAAACAGGCCCCAAAAAATTATTCTCTCCAGTTGTCATAATTATGTATCATTTTCAACCATCCTATTCAAAATATCTAGATGCAAATGCATAGATAGATAGAAAGATAGATTGAATACTCTTTATTGTACACCAAAAAAATTACAGACATAAATTCAGAAATTTTACATAGGGTGTCACAATGGGCGGTCTTATCGCTTAAAGCGATCTTTTACAGACAACCTTTGGATGGATTAAAGGTAACAGGAGAGCCAATACTGCATGAATAATATTGGTATAAAGTTTTGTCTTAAACTACCAACGCAGAAAAAATCAACACAAATATTTTCTCTTGTACTAAAAAGGGAGCACAATCACAGATTCAAATTCAGATTCAATCGCAAAATCATTTAAATAAAAACCGACTCTAGTTACGACACAATGCAGTACAATTCAGGTCGCACAGCGCTAATAATTACCTACAGTTATATTCACCTAGATGTTGCCCCTCTTTCTATCGCGTAACACTCATATCTTCTAACTACACCGACGCGTACCTATTTGTAGCTTCATATCTAAAATGCGGAGTGAACCCTCTCTATTCATCTGCGGCATATTTAATATACTTCATAATTTTAATTACATCAAGCGTAGAAGCCGATTAAAAGAACGTCGGTCAAAGAAATTGTACCTAATTGAGTTTCCTTTACGGAAAATCTCAATATATAGGTCAGGCAGGATATCGTGTTACGTTGATTTACCCGCCCTTTTTAATGGCAGACTTATATTACCATACTTTATCGGGAAACTGGCAAGTCCAGGTGCCTGAACTTATGAAAATATACCCTGCTATTAATTTGCAGTCATAAGTCGAACGACGAACTAAAGTCGCTGACATAGCCCAACGGATTAGCAAGCTGAAGTGGCAGTGGGCGGGGCACACAAAAAATAGAAAGGTTCTGGAATGGAGTCCACGTACCGACAAACGCAGCGTAGGACGTCCACCCACAAGGTGGACAGACGACCTAATAAAGGTCGCAGGAAGCTGCTGGATACAGGTCGATTCCAATTGGCCAATTTGGAAATCATTGGGGGAGGCCTATGTTCAGCAGTGGACGTCCCATGGCTGAAATGATGATGATGATGATTAATTTTGTAGTCATAATGGCAGTAGACTTGCCTGTGAAAAAACTTCTGCCATCATACCTGTAACATAGCATCACTCACTCACTCAATCACCTATCACTCATCAACCCTCGTTCATTCATTGACTCATCGATTGCCTTGTTGGTCTAGTGATCGACTGCTGACCTTGAAATCATGACAGCTTTTCTACATAGCGTGTCGTGGGCCCAGAATTTGGCTACCAGTTTGCCACCTTCAGTAAATACCCAGGTTGAGAAAGTGTTATTGTCATTAACCATCATTGACGTGTTCTTCTCTGAGTACAATCTTCAGAAGTGAAGTGACAAGCCCTTCAAAGTCAAAGTCAAATAATTTATTTCAATTAGGCACAAAGAAGGCACATTTGAACGTCAAAATATATATATAAAAAAAAAAAAAACTAGTCACCCCTTCCAAAATGTAGTTATTGTATGGAGAAGAATGGGCAAGAAACTCCACCGTTACTCTTTTAAAATGTTTTCACAATATCTTGACGTATCATTTCAACTTTTGTTCTAAGGTTAAATTCAAATTCAAAATATTGTGTCATATAAACATACATGGGAACAAAAGGTGCAATTCCATAGTCAACTGGCAGGCGGCAGCAGCAAGCGAATTGTCGCCGCACATCCCAACCAAAAAAACAAAAGTAAACAAAAGTAGGAAATGCAATCTCGATTTCGCAACATCTCGAATTTCTAGCTTTGTTTCGAGTTTCAATCTCGTGGGAAGACACTCTCGTCCTTGATATTTCATTCAAAATCTCGACCGTTTTGGTCGATTTCGAGTCAGATCGACTGCGACTACACACTATGTTTCTTGAGAAGCTATTTTCAATATAATTATTAATGGATATATAGTGGTGGTGGTGTATATTGGTGGATATATATAGTTCTTAGTAGTGTGTAGGTGGTGATTTGTTGCGTTAAGTAGGTATGCTTAGTGCAGATGATTATTTTTTAAATAAACGTGTACTTATGTTTGTTTTTTTAATTACAAAATACAACACAACAGGTGTAGTTTTAATTCCAAGTAACCATTTTTTATTAAAAACACACTCCTTATTTCAAAAAGTAGGCGAAATCTCGATCTAGGAAATCTCAAAAACAGGGTCTCGCCGGCAATCAGGCGAGATCTCGTTTTTGAAATTTTGCCGATGGAATGGCCAATCTCAATACCTGACTTAGAACGCGACATCTCGAGTTGCCAATCTCGACACAAGATTGCATTCCCTAGTCGCAAGCAGTGGCGTCAAACATTTTTCATTACGTAGACATCGACCTGTCTGCGAACCTGTAACGCAAAAGAAATGACTGAGTTCAGCTTTTGACAACCCTAACCAAACTCTATAATGAAGTAGGTACAGCTTCGAGGAAGGAAAGGTAATTGTTCGTAAAGAAATGAGCGTTTACATTTTGAAGTAAGAAAGGGATCTCTATGATTAACGTGGTATTTTAAAAATGGCTCGGATAATCTCGAAGTTACTTAAAAATGACTGATAATTGAACCGTTTTTGAATAAGTGTTTAGAGTTTACTTTTTATTTTTAATCACACGATCTTTATCTTGTTGTCTTTTTTTAACAGTAGCTGATATTTGAAAGAAAGAAAGAAAAAGTTTATTTGTCAAAGCAACACTTGCATACAAAAATACAACAATATAAACATAACAGAAATAGTCGGCAGCTGCACGTCATGACTGTGACAAGAAGGCTTCTACTCAGCATAATGCTGTGCTATGGAGGGCCCACAGCACAGCGCTGATTTTTAGTGGTCACCCGAAAAACACGTGCGGAAATCAAGTCTGATTTGTTTGTACATAATATAAGTAATAAAATAAATCGTACTTAGAATACTCGTATACCTAATATAACTATCCAACGAATTTTAGGAATGAATATTATTAAATAACATAAAAAAATCAATATACAAGTAAATCCAGTGTGTTAATATTTTAATCCAAATAAAACGTTTTCCAGGGTAAACCAGGGTAACCGACTTAGCCAGAAGTATTGCCAGACTTAAGTGGCAATGGGCAGGGCACATTGCTCGCAGAACAGATGGCCGATGGGGCCGAAAGGTTCTGGAGTGGCGACCGCGTACCGGAAGACGCAGCGGAGGTCTTCCACTTCCACAAGGTGAACCGATGATCTTGTAAAGGCCGCAGGAATCCGCTGGATGCGGGAAGCACAGAACCGGTCGAAGTGGTCGTGCTTGGGGGAGGCCTATTTCCAGCAGTGGACGTCTTTTGGTTGAACTGATGATGATGATGATGCAAAGATTTTCAAAATAAACTCTCTAATAGTGGAGCCCTAAAATATTATAGAAACGCTATTTCTGTTTATGACAATCTTTTGAAAGTAGCAGACTTATGTGTTGATTGACTGAACTGCTTCGTTGGTCTATTGATCGTAAGCGTTACTGCTGGGGTTCTGGGTTCGATTCCCGGGTCCAGCTAAGTGTTATTGAATTTCTCAGTAGCAGCCCGGAGTCTGGATTTGTGCCCGGTTGATGGCAATAGGCTCGCCCCCTATTACATGGGACTTAAACATAACTGGCAAAATGTGGGTCTACCTACTACAGGTACACCTCTGCCCAACCCTTCCGGGAAACAAGGCGTGATGTTATGTTTATGTAATGAAAATTTCCGAGTCTAAACAATTCTCATAATAATTATTATGATTATGGAAAATATTCATCATATTGCTGTAAAAGCAAAACCTAGTCATTCCGATCAAATTATGCTCGTCTATAACATCGAAATAGCTATCTCATCATACAGATATATCCCTTACACCCTAAATTACATTCTACAACCAACTTCGTCGGAAGATGTCATGTGAAGTTATCCACGTCACACGACGTCACGAAATGGTCTCACAGGAAATTGATATTTACGACACGACTACGGCAAACATGCCATAGTGACACCGATATGGGGTGTGTCATATTACCGACATGAATGCTCGATTTATCAAACAGGTTTTAATAATATACAGGGTGGTAGGGACATTGACGCGAAAACTGTTACCATGGATTCAGAACCCCACTGGGTTTAAATTTTTCGTCGGTTATTAAAAAAAAAATCTGTTGTTACATTTATTTTGACCGCGTAGGCATTGCATTTTTCTATGAAACAGCTGATTTTGAGCTGATGATGACGATAAATTTCATTTGGCTACCATATAAATACCATGGATTCAGTAAATGATTCTGAACCCCAGGGGGTTCATAGAACATGATTATGAACCCCATGGGGTTCTTGAACCCCCTGAATCATGTTATCCATTGTATCAGTTTTCACGTTGATGTCCCATGCCACCCTGTATGGCCGTTGGTTTTTAGTGTTATGCTTGTTCGTTGATGTAAGGGATCATGTTATAAGGGTTATAAGAGTAAGGGAAGACCTATAGCATCACGCCTGTATTCCCCGAAGGATTAGGTAGAGGTGTACCTATAGTACACCCAGATTTCGCCAGTTATGTTTAAGTCCCATGTAACAGGGGGCGAGCCAATTGCCATCAACCGGGCACAAATCCTGACTCCAGAGGCCTTATTATGAAGTATTAATGCCACCATTATTTCAGTGTGAGTGAGAGACGGAGCTATACAAGGCCGCTAGCACCATCCTTTTTTTGCAGTGGAATAATGATGGCATTAATACTTCATAATAAGGCCCCTGGCTTCTACTGAGAAATTCCAGATGGAAAAACACAATACCACTTTGCCCGACCCGGGAATGGAACACAGGACATCGTGCTCAGCAGTAGCGCTTGCGACCACTAGAAAAAGTTCATAAGTATGGCTTGATGGAGGCGACTACTGAGATGATGGGATGGATGGATGGATGTATGGGAGAGGACATGTTACTCTGATCTCTACTACATATTACAAATAAATATTTTTTATAAATAAAGTGTCTATTTGTAATGTCAAAATAACAGCTTTTTAGTAAATGTATGTGTGTATGTAAAAGTATCACGGTACTAAAAACAACAAAAAAAGTGTGTCTGTCTGTACGTCTGTCTGTTTGTTCCGGCTAATCTCCAAAACAGGTGGGTCGATTTTGACGGGACTTTCACTAGCAGATAGTTGATGTTATAAGGAGAAGCTTAGGCTACGTTTACTTTAGAAGAAAAAAAAAATTGGGAAAAAATCGTGAGAATGAATTCGACTTTTACTTCAGAAAAAAAAGTGAAAAAATCACGAGAGTGAACTTTGTCTTATGAGTGAGCATATTTTCATGGAGTTAAATAGTGCTCGGGGTTTTATAATTTAAACTGGTATGGCATTAAGTAGCTAGATTTCATTTCTAGCAGCGCCCCACGGTTCTACCCACATAAGTCCCGACCCCGTAAGAATATCGAGATAAAAAGTATCTTGTGTCATATCACAGGTTATGGTCTACCCATTTGCTAAATTTCATCCAAATCCGTTCAGTCGTTCTAGCGTGAAAGTGTAACAAACAAATAAACACACTTTCGCATTTATAATAATTATTAGTAATTAGGATTATAATAAGATTTCGGATGGTTCTAGCGAATGTGAAAGGATGACAAAGCTCAATAGATGCCTCATTAGCAGATTTATTTCCTGACTGCAAAGAAGGACTATGTTCCTTAACTAAGGTTCAGAAGCAAAAGAAAGAAATATAAATTATGAACACTGATTTAAAACTAAAGTAAGGCCATTTTAATAGGTAACATTTGACAATTCATCAAAATTCAACAACGTAACCTTGTAACGGCGGGCATAAAATAATATATTTTTTCGTTTTGTTAGAACTGCACAATTGCTTAACTTTTTTCAATTACGATTACATATTTATTGTAATAATGACCGATACGAGTAATTTTACGATTAGCTTTCACTAAACTGACAGACGTCAAATGTTACCTATAAATGGCCTGACTTTAATGACTCACTGATGAAAATCATGAATACGGTACCTGTTTGATTGATGGACAAATGACCAGATTTTTCGATGAAAATGGACCCAAGAAATACTATAACAAAAAGTTTTAAATTGGCTTATATCAGATCATTAGGAGAGTCAGAAGAATAATTTCCAAGATAATTATGTTCTTGTATATTTCCTGCTAACACAACAGTTTTTCAAAAGTAAAGGCTCCCGCAGACAGGCGTGACGTGACTGTGGTGAAACAATTTCTATTAAAACTTTACGGAATATGTTCTACGGTGGAATTTACTCGCGAATGACGTCACTGAAACGTTATTTATGAAAGTAAGTAGGACTGTTTTCTTAGAGAGCGTTTTTGACAGATAATTTTCATGACAGCTGTCACGGCGGCCGCCTCTCTCCTAGGAAACCGTAGCTTTACAGAATCATAAAAACTATGACGTTAATCTCAAAAGTCATTAAACAACTATTAACATAACCCATTAACTATTTACACGGTCGTAACCAACTTAATTAACCGGAAAAAATGGGAAATGTATATTTCAGCATCGTTACTTCTAAATAATAAAATCTGGTCACGTGTGAATCGAACTAGCGCAATAAGGGTTCCGTACCAACAAAACAATTAAACGTTACCTTCTTACTTCTTCGCTACAGTAACACGTATTCTATTAATTTGGGTTGCTATCATGGTTAACAGGCACATTAAATGAAAGAAAGAAAATAAAGAAAAAACGTTTATTTGCGGTACATGTGACGCAAGCAAAGAAAAATAACACTAAAATAACAATTTGGGGGAAAGTATGCGTCACGTCCACGCAAAACGGCCATCGCTCAGCATAATGCTGCGACCCTATGCGAGACAGAGCCCCAGCGCTGGTTATCAGCGACAGCCGGCGTTGACGTGATGACGTCAACCCAGACGTCGCCGCAGACTCAGTACAATCTGTGCGCGCAGCTGTCATAAAACTATTTGTTTGACGTTTTGGCTTATTGGTCAAAAGCTGTTGTTGTTGTTGGCTTGGTGGTGCGGCCTGTGGGTCAACTTTACTCAGCGGACATACAGTGACCTACGCGTTCAATACAATAATGCACTGAGAGTGCTGCTGCGGCTGCCGTGGCGTAGTAGTGCGTCAGGGATGTTTGCAGATAATAATATTGATGGTTTTGCAGCCATTATTAGAAATAGATGTGCATCCCTGATGGCTCGTGTTCGCGGCAGCACCAACAGTATTCTCAGCGTATTCGCAGATCGGTGGGACTCCCCGATGTTGCGGAGGTGGATGCGGCTCCATGCTGAATTTTAATTGTATATTTTCATGTCTGTAACCTACTAACACTAGAACTTAAGTAAAATTGTTACTAACCCTATGGACTCCGGTCTGAAATAAAAAGTTTCTATTCTATTCTATTGGATACAAGTACTGATTACATGCACTTTAAACGTCAAAATTTACAAGAAATGATTCTAGTCGCCCTTTCCAAAGGTAGTTTTGTATGGAGAAGATTGGGCAGGAATCTCCGTAGTTACTCTTTTCAGCCCTGTGTGACAAACAAACAGACCTACTGAGACGCAGACCGACTATTACAGCACAGACAGAATCCCTGATAGAGTCCCCTTTGGGTATATCATCATTATCATTTCAGCCGAAAGGCGTCCAAGCTCCGCCATTTCAACCGATTCTGTGCTTCCCGCATTCAGAGAATTCCTGTGGCCTTCACAAGGTCATCGTTCCATCTTGTAGGAAGACTTCCAACGCTACGTCTTCCAGAAGGCGATCGCCACTCCAGAACCTTTCAGCCCCATCGGCCATCTGTTCTGCGAGCAATGTGCCCTGCCACTTAAGTTTGGCAATTCTTCGGGCTATGTCGGTTACCTTGGTTCTCCTGCGGATCTCTTCATTTCTGAGTCGATCACGTAGGGAAACTCCAAACATAGCCTTTCCATTGCCCTATATGTGACTTCTAGCTTTCTAATAAGGCCCAGTGTGAGCAAACTTGGGGTACGGAACCCTACAAATGGAAAGGTATATTTCTGCGTCGTTACCTTTAAATAATAAAAACTGCGATTCTTCGAGTTAAATCATAAAATGTTTCGTTGCTACACATTTTTATGGGCTCCTGCCCTTTCCATGGCGTTTTACGGAGAAATTGAATACGTAGGTATATGTATATTGAGTCTGTTTTGTTCTGTTTTATTTTTTTTGTAATTGCCGGAAAGGTTATGAGCATGGCGTGATTGTACACGTGACGGCTTTTAAGAACCAACAGGGTATTGCGTAACATACTTGTTGCCATGTCAATGCAATTCATTTTGACAACTCAAGAACATTCATTGTTTCAGTTGTTGAGCTGGGTTAGCACATAGGATACTTTTAATCCCGATAGTACGTTCCCGTGCGAAAATTTCTGCCCATCATGCGGGCGAAAGCTGTGGGCAAAAGTTAGTATCAAATAAAAGTCACGATAATGTACAGACGCCAGCAGGTCAACCTATCCGAAACTGTCAAATTTTCCCAATCAACTTTGAACCTTATACTTTTGTGATAAATTTAAAATCAATTAAATAAATTTGATTAGATACCTTTCTATTTAACTTGAAAGAATGAGAGTCGAGATTTTCGTCATATTTGCGCAAAATCTCCTAAAGTCCGACTGCCACGTTGGTCTAGTGGTCACAAGCGCTACTGCTGAACATGAGGTCCTGGGTTCGATTCCCAGGTCAGGCAGTGTCATTGGGCTTTTCTTTCTGGAATTCCTCAGTAGCAGCCCGGAGTCTGAATTTGTGCCCGGTTGATGGCAATAGGCTCGCCCTTCTTTACATGGGACTTAAACATAACTGGCGAAATGTGGGTGTACTATAGGTACACCTCTGCCCAACCCTTCGGGGAAACAAGGCGTGATGTTATGTTATGTTATCTCCTAAAGTATGTTAGATTTAAATATTAGGTATATAATATTGCCTTAAGAAACGCCATCTCCCCTTAATCTACTTTTTAACATAGAAAGATGAGGAATTCTCATGTTTACTTTATTTTCTTTATTTTTTTACTGTGTGTAGCGGTTACACCGCCACGTACGAACTACGCATCAAAGACATCAACAGTCGGGCAGTCGGCCCGCCAGACACAACACCCGTCTGGTCGGAGGATCCTCCCTTTTCTATGGTGGATGAGTGAACTTTACACCCTGTTCCTCATGCCCCTAAATGTGTAATTATAATAGCAGTATTACGCAGTTTTTAAAGCAATTTAATCGCTGGAATTCTATCTTCATTACATTATGTTTATGCTTTACAGTGGCTTTATTTCCTTTGTGTAATATTAAAATTTACTTTCTAATCCTTGCCTGATCCTAATGCCTTCCTTAATCAAATCTCTCTAACGAACTTCTTAATTTCATTATAAATGGTGTTAAGCGAATCAGAACATAACAGAGAGATATGCTGCATTTATCAGATGTATTATAGAATCAGTTATATACTTCCACTCATCACATACTCACATACATTTGGTTACCTTTTAGTACTAAGTTTAATTAATTATAAAGAAAACGTAGTTTTTGTTAATTTCTTGATATATGTAATTCTTATTACCTGTCGAAAGAGACTGGATCCTGCGACACAGGGTATCCTAGTGCGGGATCCAGTGTTATACCTATTTATTGTAACATACAGATATAACATCACGCCTTGTTTCCCCGAAGGGTTGGGCAGAGGTGTACCTATAGTACACCCACATTTCGCCAGTTATGTTTAAGTCCCATGTAATAGGGGGCGAGCCTATTGCCATCAACCGGGCACAAATTCAGACTTCGGGCTGCAACTGAGAAATTCCAGATAGAAAAATCCAATAACACTTTTCCCTACCTGGGAATCGAACCCAGGACCTCATGCTCATCAGTAACACTATAGACACTATGTACACTGTAGTTATTGTAACACTTTCTGATGAATCAATAAACGTTTTTACTTTTTAGCTGTGTATTAAGTAAACTAATTTTAATATTTACAAACGCACACATTCAATGGACACAAAAATGATCCATAACAAAAAACAACAAGGTTAATTTGTCCAAAACCTTTTCTACAAAACATATGAAAAAATGTTAACCATCCGTACAATATACACAAATAAATTTTTCCAGCCACTTTCCGTAAGAATTGCCAACATTCAAGTACTCAGGCACTTAGAACCACTATGGAGTAAGTGGCCCTATATCTCTCATGAAAAATTGTCCTTTTTGGTAAAACACTCCATTTTATGGTGTTTTTATTTTTCTTAAATCCCGAACTTAATGACCTATTGTTTGAATTACTTTTGTTTTCATGTCAAAACTTGGTCGAAGAAAAAACAAAAGAATCGTGTCGATTACTGTAATATCTGTCTTAGATGAATGTAATAAAGTTTGAAGTCCTTTGGGGTTTTCTGACTGGAATTGTTGTTGGAGTTTATCAGGAGTTCTGTTGTAACTAATAAAAGCTTCGTATCTCGGGGGAAAAAACCGAAGATTTATATGAAAAATTAACGAGTACACGACCGTGAAATGGTTCCTTGTTTCGATGTTTTAAGTGCAGTAAACACATAGGCAACCTTTGCCCTTTTACATATTTTTTTTTAAATAAGTTGTGTTTATCTTTCCGAAATAGCCCCAAGAGTCATGAAAGTCGAAGTAAGTACTTGACCTACTTTTCGTGTCGATGGTATTTTAACCACTTTAAATTTTGAGCCCAGTAGGTGGCCACGTTGATTGCGGTATGAGTGGCATTATTTATGTCGTCTAAGGTACAAGTGAACGAGCACTTAGGACAATCCATCGAGTGGACTATGGTCAGATCAGAAGCACCTATATAATGTAAGATGAAGCATAATAAGCTAAAATACTATAGCATACAAATCGGTACAATATTTTTTTTAAATAATTACCTATCAATAACTATAAAGACTAATTTCCATTTCAATGGTACAATAGGCTTAAAAAAAATATTTCAAATTGTTGTATAATTTAAAAATAAATACTTTTTAAAGATATTTAAGAAAATAGATGTTAATTAACTTTTATCCGAATCCGATATAATATCTCCGGAAACACTGAGCTTAAAATTTTGAAAAAAAACACAGAGAAAAATGGTTGTTTACTTATATATATTACAGGAAAATCTATAAGAAGTAAAAAACTGTGAGTAAACACCTTTAAAAAAAAACAACCTACTTCCAAAAAAAACCCACCAATAGCCATGTCAACAATCATCACCTTTAAAAAAAGATTGCTTTTCCCGTTAATAATGTGGTCTCGGTGGCCATTGGTGGTCATCTGCGTCATCAGTTCCACTTCACCAAATGGTGCTTCAACGGTCCAAGAGCAACTGCAAGACTTACAATAAAAAATACCCAAATCGCTATAGGAGTAAATGACAGTCGGAGAGTTTATAAAAATAACTTTATTTAACTGACAGAGAGAAAGTAAAGATAATAATCTTTTAATCCTAAAGATATGAGGTACTTATAGCAAAATTATGCAAAGATGACAATTGTTGCGTGACGACAATGTCCTACATTATAATTACTTACTCACTTGATTTGGAAGAAGCTGTACTGTTGACAAAGCTAATTGTAGCAGGGCTACCTACCACACTTAACTTAGTGCCTATAATATTTGAAGAGTTCCCTCGATTTCTCCAGGATCCCATGATCAGATCCTGACCTGATGACAATGGGACCATCTCGCAAATATACCCTTTCAAACAAAGAATAAATTTTGCAAATCAGTTTATATATTATAACGGAGTTATACATTTAAAAAAAATATTTATATAAACATCCGAACTTAATAAAGTCAGTTAAAAATGGCATGGTAAATCTCAGTATTGTGCGTACAAAATTACATTTGCAGTTGGAATGTATGAGAGAAGATGTTTCTCAACTACAATATTAAGTTTGTTCTTGAGATAAAAACATAGCAGATAAAATATTTGTCGTACGAATCCCTCACCATGCGAGTCCAACTCGCACTTCAACGGTTTTTTATTTCGATGTTACTATTTAATTGATTGTTCCAAAATACTGTTATGCATTAGCACTGCCTGTGTTTTCATATCGTAATTGTCATTTCCATATTTCTGGATTCATTTCGAGAGTTACGTTGAAGTTATAGAAAGTGGGTACTAGTTTATTAGCAATGGCCCTAAATATTAAAAGGGTGTTCGCCGTGTTGGGGTAGCAAAGGTCAATTGACCTCTGTGTGACCCAATTTGGTGGAAAATGATCTGACATTACACACTTTTAAAATTTTCCATCCAACCCTTCATTTGTCACGATTCATCAAATTGATGCCGAAAATTTATATACAATAGAATGTTTTTTCCTTTACTGTGTGCTTTTCCTTTTATGTAGAGTACATACGTGATTTATCACAACTTATTTGAAGTCAGCTAAGTACTTGGTGCCTTGGTGCTATGGTGCCCAGTCGCAACTGTCTCGACTTACTAGTTGTAGGTCGTGGGTTTGAACCCAGGCGCTTTAAATTGTGTACAAATAATTTCATCACCACTGCTCTCAAAACGGTGAAGGAAAACATCTGGAAGAAACTGTCCTAGAACCAAAAATTCGAAGATGTGACATCTGGCAACCCGAACTGGGCCCGCGTAGTAGATTACAGCCCACTCCCTCTCGAAGTGAGGAGGCCTGTATACGTCTTGGTCGTCTCTGCGCCGCCGAAGGGGGTGCGTGGAATCGGTTTTGGATTTTTTATGGCCCCTTGCCCGAGGCATTATTCTCTCGGCCCACGAAATCGTAGGCCGGTCGTTGGATTTCCCTCCCCCTCCTAGGAGAGGTTGGGAGTGCTTCTCGGCGCCCGTGTGACCTGGGCCCTGCCGGGTGAGATCCCTAGTTCACTACGGAAGGCCCAGCAAAGGCCGGTCTAGCAACGAGGGCGTCGGTTTTATTTGGCGCTCCCCACAGTGGGAGTCTTCCCCACCCCCCACAGCGTGAACCAGATCTAGAGGCCCAAATCCCAGCAGTGGGAACATTATATAATAAAAGAGCAAGTGAGCTTGTATGTAGAGGGCGAGCTACTGATCCGATTTTGAAAATGATTTCAATACAGTGTTTCCGAGTGTCAATTTTCAATTTATATTTATTGCCTAGTGTCATTTATTTAATGTTAAAACAATAAATTTACGCGGATGAAGTCGGGGGTAGAAGCTAGTAGATAAAATTATTATAATTTGACGCAAATTACCGTGTAAATAATAGCAGAAAATCTTTCATTATAAGTGTTCGAGCGTGGCGTGGGTGTCGGGTAAGGCCCCGTTCCCACTATGTCGTGACGACAGATTATCGTGTCGTGTAAAGCGTCGTGGCTTGTGTATTTAATTAGAAGTGTTCACATAAAGGAAATGAATGATTTAAATAAACAACTTTTAAATGCAGTATCTTTGCTTGCGAGATATGAGGTAAAATTAGAGACGCACGCGTCCCTTATCGATTTATTATTATTATATGTTTTATTTTTTATTGTATTTCATACATCTATTTAATTTTTAATTTATTTATATTAAGTATTTATTTCTGTATCTTTCCGTGACATCACTGCGGGCCCTATCAGACTACCAGCACTGTGGCATTTATTATTAAATGTCACAGCATCATGCTGAGATAAGAGCCTTTTGGCCTCGCACAGGACTTTCTGCTTTATTTGAATCTTACTTTGTTTTTATTTTTATTGTTTATTTTTAATGAGTGTGTGTTTAGTTTAATTGAGATGTCCCGTGCTTATCCCAAAAAATACATTTTCTTTCTTTCTTTTTTTCCTGAAATAAAAACTCGATTTACTCACCAACGATAGATCGAACTCTCCTAGCGTCTTTACACTCGCTACGAAGCCGTTCACACCAAGTGACAGCACTCTTGTTCCAATCCAAGTTACAAACAACAAAGTTAAGTCTAAGCATCGGAAACTCTCTTGGACGCTAAGCCTGACTGTGATGTGTTCGCGGATGAATGGAACAAGATCTTGTTAGTATGTCTGGAGTATTGTGAGATGAGCGTATGACTGTCGAGTAGTTGTTTAATTTTATTTACTGTACTTTAATAATGTATTTAATGGCCGTTTTATGTTCAAATAAATAAAAATGATGACACGATTAACTACCGTCCACGACTTTTGTCTACAATTTTCGAATGATAAACTAATCGTCACGATATAGTGGGGACGGGCCCTAAAGTTACTTACATGTCGCGATGTAGATACTTAAATAGAACATGCTTTAACGCACTGCCAGTTCCTTGAAAATGTTACATAAAATTTCCGCTGTCTACTCGAGAAACATAACATAACATAACATCACGCCTTGTTTCCCCGAAGGGTTAGGCAGAGGTGTACCTATAGTACACCCACATTTCGCCAGTTATGTTTACGTCATATGTAATAGGGGGCGAGCCTATTGCCATCAACCGGGCACAAATCCTGACTCCAGGCTGCTACTAAGAAATTCCAGAAAGAAAAACCCAATGACACTTTGCCCGACCTGGAAATCGAACCCAGGACCTCATGTTCAGCAGTAGCGCTTGCGACCACTAGACCAACGAGGCAGTCAAAAATCCTGTAGAAAGTGTTGATGTTTAATACATTTTTACAAGAGGTCTATTATTTCATTTATCTTCTGAAAGTTAGCAACGTAGCAAATAGATGTCAACTATTTCGCTGTTTTGATTAATGTGGCAATATTACTGTATGGAAATACGAAATGTGGCTAACTAGCAAACTAGAATATTAATAATGAATTGCAATTATAACACTGAATTTGATGTTCATGTAAAAAAGGCATTTGAAATTTTTACAAATACTTTTTTGACATCAAAAACTAAATACTCGGTGTTACGATAAATTAATTATTGCATTTCATAATCAATATTCTAGTTCACTAGTTAGCCACATTTCATATTTCCATACAGTAATATTGCCAAATTAATCAAAACAGGTAAATATTTGACAGCTATTTGCGACGTTGCCAACTTTTAAGATAAGCCCTCTTAAACATGACTTTGTTTCCGTATGTCATTTTCGGACGACCACTGAAAATAAGCGCTGTGCTGTGGGTCCCCCATACCACAGCATTATGCTGAGTGGAAGCCTTCCTGTCACAGTCACGACGTGCAGCTGCCGACTATTTCTGATTAGTGCCCGTGATTATAGATCTAAAGATTTTATTTTTCTTGTTATTCGAGTTAAATATCTTTTTGTATCCACGTGTTTCCGTGACAATTTTTTTTTTAAATTATTTTTTGTTTTTATTATTTTTGCCAATATTTAAAAACCATGCAGCGTTATTCGATAACGTTTCAACAATATTTTTGCAAACCATTCCGTATTTATAGTTACTCTTTATTTTAACGTAAAACTAAACAGTAAGTACCTATCTACTCCATCGCATTTTGTATTGTTCGAGTATTTGTAAAAATATGAAGTTGGGAAATGTGCTACGCATTTTGCTGTGGCTATCATGTATGTTTACATACTTTTAAACGAATATATTTAATTCGAAAGTAACTCTGTCTGCCGTTCTGTTATCTTTTCACGTCTTAACGTTTGACCTTAATATGTTTGGTACATGGATAGACCATGACTTAGGATAGAACATGGGTACTTTTTTATCCCGGTTAGTACCTAGTACGTTCCCATGGAATATTTACCGAACTTTACACGGACGAGGCCGCAAACTAAAGCTAGTTTTATAATACTTTCATAGTTCTTTGTATGCGTAATGTATGATGCGTTCAGTATTCATCATGCATACATAGTGTAGTATGAGTAATGCAAAATGAATGCAGACATAGTGTCTTTGCGACGAGGGTAAACATCAGCCCAATAACTTTAGCATAATACTTATAATGTAGCAAAAAAAAGCGGCATTAGACATGACTTTATGAACAGCTAGGTTCTGCCGGCGGATTCACCCGCGCGAATCTATACTAATAATAACATTGTAAAGAGGAAAGATTTGATTGTTTGTTTGTTTGTATTGAATAGTGTTCGGGATTGGGTTAAGATATAGATAAAGGATGAGATAAAAGATGAAAGTCAGTTTAACATAACATAACATCACCGAAGGGTTAGGCAGAGGTGTACCTGTAGTACACCCACATTTCGCCAGTTATGTTTAAGTCCCATGTAATAGGGGGCGAGCCTATTGCCATCAACCGGGCACAAATCCAGACTCCGGGCTGCTACTGAGAAATTCCAGATGGAAAAACCCAATAACACTTTGCCCGACCCGGGAATCGAACCCAGGACCTCATGTTCAGCAGTAGCGCTTGCAACCACTACACCAACGAGGCAGTCACACAAAGTCAGTTTGTTTCCACAAATATAAGATTAAGATTAATTTATAATAATATGGTGAACGATATGGAATTATGGGTCACGCTCACGGTATGCCGCCGAATTACGTACTGAACTATTGCCGTGTAAGTGCAATAATATAAATGATGGAAACATACTGAGCAGCTTTCTAATTACGCAACATATTTTCGTAAACGATAAAGACAAATCTGTTTCATTTTGACAGTTCAACAACATTCATTGCGTTATTTACGTTGCTCTGCAGTTTTTTTTTGGAACTTACGGAGCAATGGATTAGCAATCTGTTTCAAAACGATTCAGATTCGGATTGATTTTGCATTACGTAATTAGGGTACGGGTGACTCAATAATGATGACCCAGCTAAACGGACTGTACGGTGGTTAACCCGTACTAATAGGCTCCGAAACTACTGGACCGAATTGAAAAATTCTTTTACCATTAGAAAGATTAGTTTTCAGGGAGTAATATAGGCTACTTTTTATCCCGAGAAAAATAACGAATCCCACGGGAAAGACCACGGGAGTGAAGCCGCGGGAAAAGTGTTAGTGTCATTATAAATTACTAGCTGAGCCCCGCGGTTACACCCCCATAAGTCTCAATCCCGTAAGAATATTGGGATAAAAAGTATCCTATGTTCTTTTCCAAGTCATGGTCTAGCCATGTGCTAAATTTCATCAAAATCTGTTCAGCCGTTTTAGCGTGAAAGCGTTATAAACAAACTCACTTTCACATTTATAATATTAGTTGGGATAGCCTATGTTACTCACATCAATTTGCCAGTGATAGTATAGCATTCTTCTGGTGAAAGACGGTACAGTTGGCGCAGTGGTTAAGGGATTGACTGCTGCACTGCGTGTCGAGGGTTCGATTCCCGCACGGAACAAATATTTGTATGACCTTCAAGTAGTTGTTCCGGGTCTGGCTATTTGTGTATGTGAGTTTAAATCTTTGTAAACGCACCCACAATACGGGAGAAATTCCTAGTGTGAGGCAACGTTTAAAAAAAAACCACGGTCCCGTAGTTTATGAGTTTATTCATTAAAAACAAAAATACCAACCTTTTCTCTTTATAATATTTTAGCAGCATGAGGAACAGAGTGTAAAGTTTACTCATCCCCCATAGAAAAGGGAGGATCCTCCGACCAGACAGGTGTTGTGTCTGGCGGGCCGACTGCCCGACTGTTCATGTCAGATAGTCTTACATATGTCGTTCGCGCGGTAAACTCTAATTGCGCGATGCAGGATTTGTGTGACGTCATATATTTGATGCGTAGTTCGTATTGGGCGGTGTAACCGCTACATCACTCCCCTCCGGAGACCGGAGGTCGATAGTGGGCTGAGTCTTGTATCTTGCGATGCTTCACAGTACCAGTGAGTCAGAACCAGGTGCCGCATAGTTCGCGGTGAGTCGGAACTGTCTGCGGTGATTCCCCAGTGAGTCGGGGTGGCGCTGCGTCACGATCCAGTGAGTCGGACGTGGTATAGCGCCGGGTTGTGGCTGACTGCTAACTACTGAAGCGGTACGCAAAGAGAGGTCACAGAATGTTTTTGTTAACGGGTGAGAAAATCTTTACAATTGACCAACATTTTAACAAACAAAATGACCGTATTTATGCTCAAAGCTCTAAGGAAGCTTCCCAATTAGTCGACAGAGTGCAACGTGGGCATTATCCGACTTCAGTGATGGTTTGGTGGGGTGTTACCTATTGAAGGAGTGACAGAGCCATATTTTTGTGAAAAAGGTATCAAAACATCGGCACAAGTGTATCAAGATACCATTCTTGAGAAGGTAGTTAAGCCCATATTCAATAACCAAGTATGGTCCTTCCAACAAGACTCTGCGCCGGGTCATAAAGCTCGGTCCACGCAGTCTTGGTTGGAAGTGAACGTTTCGGACTTCATCTGAGCTGAAGACTGGCCGTCGTCTAGTCCCGATCTTAATCCGCTGGATTATGATTTATGGTCAGTTTTAGAGAGTAAGGCTTGCTCTAAACGCCATGATAATTTGGAGTCCCTAAAACAATCCATACAATTGGCAGTGAAGAATTTTCCCATGGAAAGAGTGCGTGCTTATATTCTATAACACTCGGCAATACTGTTGCTTCCCGTTAGTGAAATAATTTTTGGAATTGGATCAGCAGTTCCGAAGATTCGAGAGTCAAAAATGTTACCTCTTAGAAGACTACAGAACTACGAAATCCCTGTCTTCCACACTCCCGAATACGACACGAAATAAACGACAATATTCCAGCTTGCAAAAGCAAATCCAGCTTCTGTAAATGCAGCTTGACTCGACAATACGCCACCAGATCAAGCGCCACATAAATTGTGTACAAGACCTGACGGAATAAATTACAGCATCAACAACCTTCACACCATTACAGGCCTTAACTTCAGGAGTTACAGCTGAAAATTGCTTGTACATTCATGCAATCGAGTTGGCTATGATCTATTACGAATCAACGTGATGTAAGGCATGGTCAACTGTTTACAAAACTGAACGTGTGTTTTGAACTATTTATGTTATGTAGAGTTAGAGAAAAACATTAAACAGATTTAGTTTGAACATGTGTTATAGTTAAATAGCGTTAGTTTCTCGGTATTGAATTGATGGCTTTTTTCTGGTCCTACGTGTCTAGTAGTTTGAAGGTCATAAAAACGGCCAAGTGCGAGTCAGACTCGCACATGAAGATGTAGCAGCTCCGTACCGTATTAGGGTCGAGCAAAAAAGCGGCGAAAAAAACACATTTCTTTTATGGCACCCTTTAATTATTAAGTTTATTTTTTATTATTTTCTGTTATAGCGGGAATAGATATACACAATCTCTGATAATTTCAACTGTCTACCTATTAAAGTTCATGAGATACAGCCCGTTGACAGACAGACGGACGGACTGTGGAAGCTCAGTAATAGGGTTCCGTTTGGCACGCTTCGGGTACGGAACCCTAAAAATGATTAGTAATGTATTTTTTTTATTTGTAATAACAAACTGCGACCTATTGGAACCGTGAACCTCTTCTGACGTTTCATAAGTCCTCATTGTAGGCTTAAGTGAAACTAGCTAATCCCTTTCGGACTTTCCCGCGACCCCGGCGGAAAATCATAACACACACACATTTTGATCGCGTAGGTATTCCACTTTTCTATGAAACAGCAGTTTATGTTTTTGATAAACGACGAAAAGTGTCTACGTCTATACTCCATTATTTTGAAATTAGATTAGACATTTAACTAAACCTTTTTTACACTTCATTCAACCGATTTTGACTTCTATTGCGTTGGGGGCATGACAAATGGCAGTCGCAGTAAACAGTTGGTATTGTAACCACTTTTTTTGCTTTTAATACCATCCTTATGCCTACGACATAGGAGTCAGAATCGGTTGAACAGACTGTCAAAAAGGTTTGTTTAAATGTCTAATCTTATTTCAAATGGAGTATAGAATCATCTGTGCTGAATTCACGGTTACAGTTAAGCGCGTTGATTTCCGTTGCCACCGTGTATTGATAGTTTGAGAACAGAATAACTCATTATTTTTCTAAGCGTTACGATTAGGTATCAGCTCATATTATACCACTCTCGGGAAAATCCTCATTTTCTAAATATTTAGATATGTTCTACAATGTGGCTTCACCAAGGCGTGTTGATAAAACTGTAGCTCGACTAAAACAACAAGGGCAGGCTATTTATTGCGCGCTAGGATTTATAGCCCCGAGAAATATACGAACAATGGTTCCCTTTTATGTCTCCAACAATTCTAGAGTATTAATATCTGGTACATTAATAAACCAGAAGTGCTACAATGATATCGGAAGAAAAATATAAAGAAAGAATATAAATGTATTTGACCCAGGTTAAAGCACACAAAGAAAAATCAGAAAAAGCTTATAATAATATTGTGTGCTTCACGGCAGCGCCAAATAGACCGGTACCCTAATTACGTAATGCAAAATCAATCCGAATCTGAATCGTTTTGAAACAGATTGCTAATCCATTGTTCGAAAAAAAAAAACTGCAGAGCAACGTAAATAACGCAATGAATGTTGTTGAACTGTCAAAATGAAACAGATTTGTCTTTATCGTTTACGAAAACATGTTGCGTAATTAGAAAGCAGGTTTAGCATAAATATCAGACAACTAGTGTCTGACGCTGGTTTTCAACTGGACCTTATATTACGAGGACGTCTTACGGATGTAAATCAGTTTTATAGTATGTAGATAGTATTGTGTAGCAAATAATAATAAACTCGATTAGATATTTTGTTAAACAATAATTATAGAAATAAGTTTAAGAAAAAAATGTTGTTGATAATGTGTGGTTGCACAAGAAAAAATGGACTGTCTTTAATAAATAACTAAATCGTAATTCTAATCAATGAACATTGGTTGGTGGAAGGGGTTGTTGTTCGTCCGCCTGGCTAGCTGCCGCCATCTTAGCGAAGTCTGTCACATATTATCACTATAACCGTGCGTTTGTACTGGCGAAACATTCACAACAAAACATGTTGAAATCTTTAGTTTCTGTCAAAGTTCCATACAATATTTGACAGGAACTAGAGATTTCAACATGTTTTGTTGTGATGTTTCGCCAGTGAAAACACACAGTAACAACAATGTTATTAGCATTGTTGTGTTTCAGCAGTTAGAGGTAAGATAGCCAGTTCCACTATGGTTGAGGATTTCGGGTGAAGCTCGCTTCCATCTTTAGCCTGATCATCATTTACCAGGTGAGATGCAAGCCAAGAGCTCTTCTGTTGTGGTAAATAAAAAAAAATGAATATATTTTCAGAAAAAGTTGGAAAAATAGTTTTTAGGGCCTACTGAAGTGGTAATCGCTTTCAAAGCGTTGCGTATTTGTGCAACGATTTTTTAACGTGATTATCATAAGATTTATGGCAGTTTACTATCTGGCAACATTTTTATTAATTGAAAATGACAGTAGATATTTTTAAGTACTGGTATCCCTCCTTCCCTTTTCTGTCGTCACCTCCCAACACAAGCAACTGTCTCCTACTTTTCTCGTAAGTTTTCTTTAACAATAAAAGGATATTCTGCCCAAGCGTCGTTTCTATTCATTCTACTGCACCTCGCACTCTCTAAGAGCAATTTAAAAAAATCTTGTAGAGAATAAAGAATCGTCCGAAACAGTCATTTTTAGTGTGATGGACACAGTCCATGACTTTTATTTTATTTAGCAGTATAGTTCCTTGGTTCCTTTCAGAGCATTCATAATCTTAATAAACTTTTTGGGATGTCATTTCTTATAAGCTGTAATGCCCAGAAAATATTATACTTGTATTATTATATGTATTAAACAGCCAGATCCAGTATTTATAGTGGGTGTAGATTTATAGCCGCTGGTAATACACGAACGATGTTTCTCTTTTATATGTCTTCTACTACTGTGCTGTTGCATAACTTTTATGTATTTTTTATTTACTAGTTTTATGAGCAATATTGATATAGGTCACGTTAGTATGAAATAATATACTATTTCATAACCTTTTTTTGTATCGTATGCTAAGTTTTAAAAAGGCTGGTTACCGCAAAACTAAAATATAAATTAGCTGGCAACATGTTATTGATACCTATCTTAACACGATAAAACCGGGCAAGTGTGTGTCGGACCATGCACAATGAACGGTTCCGTAGTTGGGATTAATTTATCCCAAATATAAACTTAACATGACCGACCATGTGAACTTTATCAATATTATTTATTTAAGTTAGTATATAATTTTGCTTATTTTATGTCTATATTTATATAATAAATCAACCCAAAGGAGACTGAAACGATTACATACAATCTTGGGCCTGGTTGTAAAAAGATGACAGTGGTGTCAATTAATAGCTTATATATTATCAGCCTTTTACTGAAAATTCTGCGGATTTTGTCAATCTGAGAACAGAGATAAAAGAGATTATGTAAAAGTGAGGTTATGTTACAATCTTTAACTAACTTCTGATTCCTGAAGTGCAAAATATGTGCTTTTGCACTAATAGTTATTATATTTAGTAGGACATATTTGATAAATCAAATGAATGAACGTCAATGACTTCAGTCCTACCTACCTATGTAGGTAACAGGTATGGAGTTACGGAAAGGATGTCTAAAATAACATAAAAAATCATTTAAGTATTAAAGTGTTTTATTCGTCTTCAATTATAATTAAAATGTCGTCTAGGAATTGTGCAGGTGGTGCTATATGATCTTGGTACCTAGCCCAGCTAAGGTACCATATACCTAAGCGCAGTAGCCTACAGTTCGTCTCCCTACAATACAATTTACAGTAATGCATTACTATAGCCTCCCTTCCTGTACGAGAGCCATTGCCGAATCACTGACAGAATTGTTTCATCGGGTAAGGGTCGTCGACCCAGTGTATTGCAGTGATCAGTTGTTGTCCCACAATTCACACAGCGATCCATAGTTTCACTGTTTTTTCTATTCCGTGGTTTCAACAATACCCAATACACAATCCGGCGGTAAAATCCAAAATAACAATTCCAAGTCAAACGTGTGACCGATCTTCGGTGTCCAGTGTGAAAGCGAGGGTCGTACGAGGTAGACAGGGTCGGAATCCGTAAAATACAAAGCAAAGGTCGTGAAAAATGAAGAACAATCGGGAAAGCACTCAAAACGCATCGGAAAACACGAAACGAGTAAGCAAACGAGATCATTAGAGCAGTTGGCAACCACAGACTACATATGGATACTACGTTGGCAACTGTCTAGTGTCCGTGTCAGTCAGCTGTCATGCCAGTGACATAGACTAAAAATAGAAAACTAATTTTAATCGATATGAAATCGATAATCATTAATATAGTTTTTTCAGTAATTATTTGATATTTTATTTATTAATATGACTGTAATTCTAAGCACTATATTGCACATAAGTGTATAAAATGCATTTAATTACTTTGAGTTAATTATTTAGTGCAAAGGTTTTATTTTCGTAACTGTGTAATCGATTACTCAACCGGTAATCTCACGAAAACTATCTTTTCCATATTTCTCCGCTTCCAGATTGCGAATTGAGGTGATTTTTCATATTCTAAGATAGAAAAATATGACTAATTTTTTAGATCATATCTTAACTTATTACATTTAGGCCCACCGTTTCCCATCTCCTTTACGATACTTAGATAAAATGAAAGATTAAAATGTGCATAGTTGAAAGAAAAAAAATTATTAAGACCTTGTGACCATGTGATATGCAATAAAGATTTGAATTGAATTGAATTGAAGATTGTTGTTGAAAAACATGTTCTCCCATACATTCCAACTGCAAATGTAAGTTTGTACGCACACTATTGAAAGATTTACCATGTTTTATAGAATATAATAATATTTATTCGCATAAGGACCATAGGCTTCTTATAGGTTTGATGTAAACTAAGAACTATTTCCTGTATTATTTTTCAAAATTTTAGGCTTAGTAGTTTCGGAGATTGGGGTGAGAAAATCGACAATTTTCATCTATTTTCATAAATATCTTTAAATGTATTTATTTGAAATTAAACAAAAAAAATTAGTTCCTCACAATAAGCTATTCTATTTGATATGTCACACGGTCGGTATCGGTACAGACTGCAAAAAAAAAAAAAAAAAAACTTGCTTGACCCCCAAAAGTGACCCATATTCAAAATTCATTTATTTACGTTACACGCCCGTGTTTGGATCACCGAAATATGTGTACGAAATTTCAACTTAATCGGTCCATTAGATTCGGAGCAAATTGACTGTCACAGACGGACAGACAGACTAACACACGAGTCTCTAGAGTCAGAGATCCTATAAGGGTTACGTTTTTTGCTTTTGAGGTACGGCACCCTAAAAAAAAAACTGATTTTATAAACTCATATTTATAGTTAAAAACTGATCTGTTGTTTTACAAATTTTCGATATCACGATAACAGGAAAAAAATATAGTAAACAAAACCTGTTCTTTTAACTCAACTATTTTCTAAATACGGGTTACATAACGAAGCAATACACTGAAACTTTAAATTATAAATCCTGAGAAAACCCTTTTACATTATAATAATATTTTCAAAGAAACTATAAAAAACCAGGCTATTCAATGTGATAATGTGTCAATGTGTTCTTGTGTTCAATGTGTGTGTGTGTGTGTGTGTGTGACAATTCACACTGCAGGGCAAAGGCCTCTTCTCATACAGAGAAGGCACGAGCATTGAACACTACGGTTGCTTAAGACGGGTTGGCAATTTTAGACATTTAATAACTCAATCTGCCTAGCCTTTTCCCTACTATATTGGGCTCGGCTTCCAGTCTAACCGGATGCAGCTGAATACCAGTATTTTACATGGAGCGACTGCCTATCTGACCTCCACAACCCAAACTCAAACTCAAATCATTTATTTCAATTAAACCATTTACAGGCACTTTTGAATTGTCAAGGAGTCAGTCAGTCAGAAATATGAAGCTAGTTGCCCATTCCAAAGCGTAGGTTCCTATGGCGAAGAACGGGCAAGAAACTCCACGGACACTCTTTAAAAAAAAAATATTCTTACAAAATATTGTTTACATCATTCATGTTGAAATTATACATGTGAGAACAATGTAGAAAAACGTGTACGTAAAAAGCGTCCGTAATATAAAAAATAAATAAAAAAACAATTCAAAAATTAAAATAAGCCGTGGCAGATAAGAGATGACCAGTCCCTACTGATGGCGCCCGTTCACGAACATGACGCATGGATCAGCACCGTTTAGCTCAACCATTTTGAAGGGAACTCAACGATCCAACACACACGCCACCACCAGCGAGACATTTGAGTGAGCATGACATACTCTTAGCCGCCAGGGCATATCAAGTCAATGAAAGACGTACCCAGTAAATGGTAGCTTTATAGAAGGTACATGGTCACAGTGCTCACACATGTGCTATGCAATTAAACAATAAAAAAAGAGATTGAAGTTATACAATTCAAATATAGTTTTTGCAATCTTCAGCAATTCCAACAATATTTTTGAATGCTAATCAATTAGTTTATGCGCCCTTGTGGAGCTGGACCAGCGTTAAGCCAAGCATTTTTGTCAGCGATATAATCCCCAAGCTTATAATATGCTTGGCAGCATAGTGTGCGTTTTATACAAGATTTAAATTTCGTTTCATTTAGTTGTAGTATATCAGAAGGTATTTTATTGTAACATTTTAAACAGTACCCCATGAAAGATGAGTCTACTTTAGCCAGTCTGAAACCCGGTTGAACTAATTGGTCCCTATTTCGTACTATTTTTCTATTTTTCTACTATAATTGTGTCTTTCACCTCTTTTACTGAAAAGATTATGATTTTTCCTGACGTACATGATGTTTTCATAAATATATTGACAAGGTACCGTCATGATGTTAATATTTTTAAACAGTTCCCTTAGAGAATCGCGCCTACGGAGGCAATATATTGCTCTAATGGCTCTTTTCTGCAGAATAAAAATAGAGTCGATATCTGCAGCCCGTCCCCATAGTAAAATACCGAAGGACATGATACTATGAAAGTAACTGAAATAGACTAGCCTTGCGGTATCTATATCAGTAAATTGACGGATTTTTCTTACAGCATATGCTGCTGAACTTAGCCGTCCTGCGAGAGATGTTAAATGAGGACCCCTTTGCAGCCTTGAATCGAGCGTGATCCCCAGGAAAACAGTTTTATCTACAAATTCTAGCTTCTCCTTATTCAATACTATGTATATCACAATCACTACTTTTAACATTCGGTAAAGCAAATCTTATGCATTTAGTTTTTTTCCCATTTAATACTAAATTATTAGCAGTAAACCAATTTTGGACCTGCAATAGGGCGTTATTTACATCGTCAAGATTTGATGCACGTCTATTTATCTTAAAAATTAGGGAAGTATCGTCAGCAAATAACACCATTTGTGGTTGGTTTTTTAACTGGGTAGGTAAAACGATACCCCTTGGTAAGACTGGTTGTCAGATTTTCGGGCATCTGACGACCCGTAACGACTGTCAAAGATCCACGAATGACAGCCGGGACCAATGGCTTAACGTGCTTTCCGACGCACGGAGGAGTCTCTTTATGTAAAGATGGTCACCCATCCACAGACTAACCCCGGCAAGCATAGCTTAACCTGATGGATCGACCCGTGTGGCATTTATTACTTAGCCACGAGCTCCTCAGACTTTTAATAACTATAAGTATCTACAGATTTCCTCACGATGTTTTCCTTCACCAATGTCGGTAATATCCAAGATAAACTCAGACAGTAAGAAATGAAAAAGTCACATTGGTACTTGCCCAGATTTGAACCCACAAACTCTTGTCTGAGAGGCAAGACCCGAGACAAACTAACTTTTCTATTAGTAAAAACCCCAAGTGTAGTATCACTAAAACGCTTTTCACTTGTTTTGATCCCCAATCCACAGGTTAACAAAGTCACGCACACCGTTCAGTTAGAGCACAACAGGATTGGCTAAATTTAATACAGGGTCAGGTCGGTTTGACCGCAAACAGTGTCCCGAAACTTTTGAAAGACTCCCATTGTTGGCCCGAGTTAGGGCCATCATCCACGACGATGCTTCTCATTAAAAGCAACGTGTTACAAACTCAAATCACTAATACACACTATGCACAGTCACAGAAGAAAAGAATAAAGAAAAAAGAGAGTGTGCTTATGCATAAATGCATATGCTAGGATGAAAATTACATGTGATATTTTGGTTTTATCGGAGTGCTGGTTGATGGTGTCAACAGTTCCACCACTGGATGGGTATGTTTCTTATCATACGACTAATCCTATCAATCAGTGCGATGGTGTCATAATATATGTAAAATCAGAATTACCTCACATCGTTACCGAACCTTCTATATCTGGTGCTAGCTGTTTGATCTGTAATGTGGAATCTCATAATATTTTACTTTTAGCGCTATATCGCTCTCCGTCCACACGAAATCTTGATAATTTTATTAATGATTTAGACACTGTCCTTACTCAGTTGCCAGTCCAAAAAAACTTAGTGATAATGGGCGACATCAATATTGATATCACTCCGAATGCTATCTCCCAGGAAGCAAATCAATACCTTAACCTTATTGCTACACATGGCCTCCTCCCTACTCATCTATACCCAACCCGTATTAACTCTTGTATTGATCACGTAATGTTGAGATCTGATCTTAAAAATACGACTTTAGTTTTCGATACTTACATTACTGATCATAGGCCTACGTTTATAAGCATCCAACATGTAAAGTCACTCCCTACCTATAAAGCTAATCGCATAGTTGTTAATTATACAGCTGTCACCACCGACATTTTATCAATGGACTTAAGTGGAATATTGACTATTCAAGACGCAAACAATGCCGCCGAGTCTCTGGTTTCCATAATTAGCTCTGTCATCGCTAATCACTCCAAATCGGTTTACATGTCATCGAAACGCAGAATCCTTAAACCTTGGATTACCAATGGTCTGCTACGTTGTATCCGTAATAGAGACGGCATGGCTCGGACCCTAGAGGCAGATCCTAAAAATTACATTCTCATGGTCACATATAAGCGATATCGTAATTTTTGTAACAAGCTTCTCAAAAATTTAAAACATGCCTACGAACGGAATGAGTTTCAAACGGCAAAGAACAACCCTAAAGCCACTTGGAAGATAATTAAAAATATCACTGGAACTAACCTTAATGCAAAATCCCCTAACGAGCTACTAGGGATGTCTTCGGATGAAAAGTCTTCAGTCAACAATGTTAACGAGTTTTTTGCCAATGTTGGAAAGACCTTGGCTGACAAATTCTCATCCACCTCGTATACCTCGGAGTATTCGCTCGATGCGCCGCCTTCCACCTCGCTGGTACTTCTACCCACAGATGAAGTAGAGGTCGCAAATCTTATTATTGGGTTACGAACTGATGCTGCGGTGGGTTGGGACGGAATCTCATCGAGACTGTTAAAATCCTGCCTGCCCGTGATTGTCCCAGCCATCACTCATATCTGCAATCGCTCTATTTCCACGGGTTGCTTTCCCAGGGTTTTTAAAAGGGCTGTCGTTCATCCAATCTTCAAGAGTGGGGACAGACGCGGTGTAGATAATTATAGACCAATCTCAGTCTTGCCTGCCATCTCTAAAATATTAGAAAAGGTACTTAATAAACGTTTGGTTGACTATCTTGAGTCATACAAATTATTAAGTGACAACCAGTATGGGTTTAGAGGTGGCAGGTCAACTGAAAATGCTGTTGCTGCCTTGGTAGATCATGTAGTATCTAAACTTGATAGTAAAATGAAATGCTTGGCTATTTTCCTCGATCTTTCCAAGGCATTTGACACTGTGTCTGTTCCACACCTCGTATCTAAGCTGGAAGCTACGGGCATTCGCGGGCATACCTTAAAAATTTTCCAGGATTACCTGCGTGATAGAAGTCAATGCGTCAAAATAAATAACGTTACTAGTGACACTAAATCATTGAGTTACGGCGTTCCTCAGGGCTCAATTTTGGGTCCCACCCTCTTTCTTATTTATATTAATAATTTATGCAAAATGTCTCTAACGAACTGTTCAATTTATACTTACGCAGATGATACGGCCTTGCTTCTTCACGGTAGCGACTGGCCTGAAACAGTAAAATACGCGGAACTTGCTCTAAATTCAGTGATGAAATGGCTATCAAATAACATCCTAACCTTAAATCTTAAGAAAACAGTTTACTTACCTTTCTCCTTACTATCCACTAACCTCCCTTCACCGGATACAACGGTGCTGAGAGCTCATACCTGCTCACTCGGTCTATCCTCTTCACAATGCGGCTGTCCACAACTCACAAGGTGTAAGTCAGTCAAGTATCTCGGAGTCTATGTAGATAGTTCTTTGAGCTGGAAACCTCACCTTAGCAATCTCATATCACGAGTCCGCAAGTGTATATTTATTTTTAAAAAACTAAGGCACTCCGCGGACTCCCGTACCATTAAAACTGTTTATTATGCCCTGTGTCAAAGTATAATAAACTACTGCATCACAGTGTGGGGTGGGGCCCCCAAGACAACCCTACTGCCTCTGGAACGAGCACAGAGAGCTGTCCTCAAGGTTATGAGCTTGAAGCCGTTTAGATATCCCACCTCGGCTCTCTACACCGAATGTCAGGTCCTCACTGTGAGACAGCTCTTTGTTCTTGGCACCATTCTGCGCAAACATCCCTCTGTGATATACAAGCCGAATGCTGCTAAAAAGCGTAGAGGCTTCGAGGTATGCTCAACTCGCGGATGTAGAACAGCCCTTGCTCAGCGTCATTATGATATTCTGTCCAACCATTTATATAATAAAATAAACAAAGTATGCACCATAGCTCCCATGTGCCATAATGGATGTAAGACCAAGGTCACAAAGTGGCTACTGACAATGAGTTACGATAAGACTGAAGATTTACTACATGTATCAATCGCTTAACTTTTAAGAAGTTAGTAAATTTATATTTTTATAATTACATTTACACAGACTTATATACACACAAGTTTTCACCATATTTTATCTCTCTCTCAATACATACACAAACACATTCCCCTACATAGGTACTTTAACAGACACATCATAACATGCATTTTCTAGTAGTAAGTAGTTTCCTTAATAATAATATACTGTGCTCGTCATACAACTACTGTTATATGTTCAAATTATAGGCGAGGACGCTGGCACCCTAAACACAAGTTAAATCTTACTCTGGGTGCCAGAGTTCATCGAAAACGCTCTTTATTTTAGTTGTTACGATGCATAGTGTTTAGCTAACTGTTTATGTACAATGGAAGATAATAAAAAACATAAAAAAAAAAAAAAAAAAAAATCAGTCTGTAATGTTCTCACTCCCTCTCTTCGAGAAGGAGTGGGCTGTAATCCACCACGCTTGCCCAATGCGGGTTGGTAGGTATCACATATCTTCGAAATTTTTGGTTCTAGGACATGCCGGTTTCCTCACGATGTTTTCCTTCGCCGCTTTGAGAGCAGTGGTGATGAAATTATTTACACAAAGTAATGCGCCTGTCTGGCTTCGAACCCATGACCTTACAACTCGTAAGTCAGGGCTGTTACCCTACTCTCATGCTTATGACCACACGGTAAAAGTGGAAACGTACGTACCCGATTCTGAGTCACCGACCCGAGCGTGACGGTTCAATTCCGTTAACTGTTCGGAAAAAGCGTAAATTGCGCCTAAACTTTTCACTTCAAAAGAAAGAAAGAAAAATAATATGTTTGTTTGTCACAGAGACACGTGCATATAAAAAGATACAAAAACATAACAGATCTGTAATTACGAGCCAGATATAGGAAGGAAGCTGCATGTCGCGCGTCGTGAAAAACTCAAACTCAAACTCAAAGCATTTATTTCAATTAAACCATTTACAGGCACTTTTGAATTGTCAAGGAATCAGTCAGTCAGAAATATGAAGCTAGTTGCCCATTCCAAAGCGTAGGTTCCTATGGAGAAGAACGGGCAAGAAACTCCACGGACACTCTTTTAAAAAAAATATATTCTTACAAAATATTGTTTACATCATTCATGTTGAAATTATACATGTGAGAACAATGTAGAAAGACGTGTACGTAAAAAGCGTCCGTAATAAAAAAAAAAAAAAAAAACAATTCAAAAATTAAAATAAGCCGTGTCAGATAAGAGATGACCAGTCCCTACTGATGGCGCCCGTTCACTGTGACAAGAAGGCTTCCATTCATCATGATGCTGTGTTATGGGGGTCCCCCCACAGCACAGCGCTGATTTTCAGTGGTCACCCGAAATGGACGTACGGAAACCAAGTCAAGTCAAATTTATTACGAACTGCTATACTTCTTTCTTATATCTATGGATGTTACATTTGGCTACTCATTGGTGATTTGAGACTGGTTACTGTTAATTAAGTGATGGCTTGAGGCCAAATTATAACAGCCTCACGGGCTTAGCTGGAAGGTTAAGCACTTGACAATTAAAAAGTTCCTGTAAATGGTTTAATTGAAATAAATGCTTTGAGTATGAGTTTGAGTTAAGCTACGCTTTTGGTTCGTGGATGTGCATCCATTACATTTCGAGGCCCCTCCGTGCCTCGGAAAGTACGTTAAGCCGTTGGTCCCGGCTGTCATTCGTAGATCTTTGACAGTCGTTACGGGTAGTCAGAAGCTCAAAAGTCTGACAACCAGTCTTACCAAAGGTTATTGGGTACCCAGTTACTCGATTGTGGAGGTCAGATAGGCAGCCGCTCCATATAAAATACTGGTATTCAGCAACATCCAACATATGAAGTTGGGAAAATGCTAGGCAGATTGAATTGATTACCTTGAGTAGCGTGGTGGAGGACGGGCCTTAGACCCTCGTTTAGAAGGACTGGTTTTTTGTTTTGTCGAGATTTGAAAAGCTAAATATGGAATTTTTGCTACCGTTGTTCTACGTAGAATTCTATTTTGGGACAGTTATGTTTTGAATTCTTTGAACGCTGTTACGGTTATGTCGGAATTAAAAATGAGTGATTTACAGCCATATTTAGAAGCAGATTATTATAATGATGATTCTTGTATGTATAATAATGTTTCAATAGCAACACTCCATAACAATTTTTGATTGCTAACTTATTGTAACTTTGGATCTTAAAAAAGCACTGTTTCTCGGTCATAGTTGGTTAAATGTGTATTTTTTTTGTGGCCAACGCCACATGCGAACTACGCATCAAAGACCTGACGACACACAAATCCTGCATCGCGCAAGTAGAGTCTATCGCGCGATCAGCATATATATTACTTTCCGACACCAATCGTCGGGCAGTTGCCCAGCAGATACGACACCCGTCTGGTCGGAGGATCATCCCTTTTCTAAAGAGAATGAGTGAACTTTACACCCTGTTCCTCATAAAATTGAACACATGGGCATCCCCTTAAGGGGCTATTGTACTCATGATTAAGAATAACTTTTATTATAGGACCATAACTGAAATCCCAAAAAAAAATAAGCTGTTCCCTACATTTTGACGAGCTATTAATATAGGTTAGGATAAGTTTAAATTTTATCGGAACCGTTGTCAGAAATGATAAAGCAATTAGGGAGACCGACTGTACCTAATCTACCTTCAAACGCCAGTTCTGGGTGTCGTAATTAAATGAGGAGCACTCTCGATGACTGGCTTTAATTGACTTACCCTGCTTACCCTCCAATGAGATTATAAGCACTCTATATCATATCTACGTGACCTTTGACCTTGGGACTTAAAACGTTTAGAAGACCAATAGTCTGAAAAAAAAATTGGTCGATATTGATAAATGGCTTGTATTTAATCGCACCTCAAATAATTCCTTATTGCTTTCCTAAAAATATTATTGAACACTAATAAAATGAATGCGCCTCTTTTTGCGTACCTTTAATGATTCTGATCACAGTTCTAACTTAACCCGTTTGGTCGGGGTGCTGTAGTTTATTTACTGCAACCAGTTCAGGTTGCGAGTGGTTTGTGACAGTTCTAACCTAACTTAACCAGATCGATCGAGGTACCCTAGCTTAATTTCTGAGACCAACTGTAAGAAAAGGACAGAAATTAAAAAAGAGGCTTAATTATTTAAAAAGTTTGCATCATTAGAAGCCCAAAAAGTTTTTAAGGTTCATTAAATTTAAAACGTGTACATCATTAGTAGGTCATAACATTTTTAGAGGAACGATTAAATATTTCCCTGGATGTGTTACTTAGCAGTGCCTTAGCATAGATAAGTTCCACCTATGAGCGTTTATCCTGAAAGTTGGCAACGCCGCAAATAGCTGTCAAATATTTACCTGTTTTGATTAATTTGTCAATAATTACTGTATGAAAATATGAAATGTGGCTAATGTCCTATCACTGTCACACAACTTTCAAACTAAAAGTGCAAGATAAAGATGAGAACATGCGAGTAACCTTATTAGATTTTTTTTTGCAATGCAGCAATGCAGAGCAAGAAAAAGATGGCCGCCGTTTTAGCTGTCATATGGCTATACTACTGCGTATTTTAGGTGGCATGTTCTTGCATTTTCGATACACGTCTCATGAAAGTTTTAACTTAACCTTTGTTTTATTTACTACACCATAAGGCTGAATGCCACTTGCAGGTCATAATACAACAAGGCCTATGTGACAAATAAATAGTTTCAATAAAAAAAATCTGGGAATTGTTATCAAAAGTAGCAAATCATTACGTACAGTATAATAATGCGCAGAGGATATTGTTGGGGCTGCCTCGGTTTTGCAGTGCATCGGGCATGTTTGCGGAAGCGCGAATAGACGACTTTCATACCATCATGCGCAAACGGTGTGCATCGATGTTGCGGCGATTCAGGGGTAGCCCTAACAATATTTTAGCTACAACTGGCGGACAAGGTTGATGGACCATTTATCAGGCTCTGGGCTGGCAGACCTGTGCGTGCACATTTTCATGTAGCCAATTAATGTATAGTGTTGTATTTTTAAGTTATTGGAGTTTACTAACTTATGCTAAGTTCATACTAACACTATAATAATATAGATCCCTTGCTTGGTCTGAAAAAAAAAAAGAATTATTACGAGGTCGACTGTTTCATCTCTTTTTTATTTGCGCAGAAACGACACGTTTTACTCTATGGGAAATTCTCCAAGAGCCAAAAAACACCGGAATCAAAGCCAATTCTTGCAAAAGGACTGTTGATTTTAATCTTAAAGTCCCTAAATTCACTAGCTTCCGGAGTGCCGTACCGAAACATCTTTTAGAACGGAGTTGCTAACACGAGCGGAATGGAACGTTCAACGTGACGAAATTGAACATCATGTTCAATTTAATATAGGGTTTTCGCTCTATTTTTGTTTTTTGGAAACATGTACTCTTATCTAGACTTCATGATATTTTACAAGTTGTAGCTTTTAAGATTTTATTTATTTTTATTTATTTATATCACAATTATAGCACCTTTACAGATTCATCCAAGGCGATGTTATAAATTACAAGGTCTGTAACACTTTTTTTGCAAAAACCAAAATAAAAATAGCCTGTAAGCAAAATGCCGAAGAATTATACATATACTTACATATTCTTATAATATCATACTTCTTTCAAGTATTATTTGAGCCATTTGCATGAATTTCGGCAGGTTTTGCCCAAATATATCCTCCGATACCGTAATAATATTAATAATACGTGCGACTCGTGACATAGGGGTAAACTTGAATAGGTTAGTCCTAGCCGCTGGCACGTCTAACAGAGCAGGGCGGCGGCGAGCACCTACGCACCCGTCCGGCGCGAGCAGCCGCAGCGCTGCCAGCACCTCCGGGTTGTGTAGCAACCCTAGCAGTACGCGAGCCACGTACTTGACCAGCGCGACGTCTCTTCTTACTGCCAGCCTGGTGTACCCGACCATGCCCAGGACGAACAGACTCGGGTACATCAGAGGATAGTAAAGTATTATTCCGTTTGTCTATTAGTTATGTAAAACGCAAGTAAATCTACGCTTTTGCGAGCGGCTTCCGCCCGCGTGCATGTCGGAAATTATCCCACGGGAACGTACAACCCGGACTGGTCGTCTTGTTGATCAGGGTTTTGTTATTGTTATTAGTAATTATCTGTTTATTTATTTTACCTCGATGGTCCTAGTTTATCATTTGTAACTTCCAGTTACAACTATATACAGCTATATGTAAGCGGACTCGCACTTTATGACTGGAGGCTTTTATTTAGATATTGTTTACGTTTAGTCTTTTTTTTTCTGCTTGAGTACAGTTCTCGATAATTTTGGTTGGTATATTGGCGGGTGCTAGCTGACATATGGCTATTCATTTATAATTTAAATTATGTTTAGTGTTACGTAATGTAAATAATTTTTCACCTCAGCACCTCGAACAAGCAGGTTTTGCTGTCAAAAAACAGTGAGCAAAATTCGATTTTGCTGCGAGCGTGAGACAAAGTAACTTTTTAATTATTTTTTTTAAATGTCGAGAGCAAAGTTGGGTCTACTCACAAAATTCTAAAGATTTGAACTTCAATTAGTTTTGTCACTTTCATTTCGATACGAAAAAAGCGAGAGATAGAAACAAGTCGATTCGAAGTTCGATTTCAAAATTCCATACACCTACCTACTAGGCCCAAAAAAGAAACAAACAATAAAACGTTCGGATACACATAAAACATTAAAATTGCAAATCATCTGATAAGGTTTTATTTAAATTTTTGGAACGAAGTTCTTAAGCGGCTTGCGGAAAGAGTGCACTGGCAGAAATCGTCACGCGAAAAGGCGCTTGCGACTGTCTTCTTCTAATTCAAAGAGAAAGAGAGACGGAGAGAGATAGTAAGTGTGAATTTGGTCGAAATGAAAATCCAAGATGGCGGTTGCGAAAATTATCGCATTTTTCACAATGGGTGTCGTTTTCATAGTTTTCAAGGGTGCCAAAGCCGATCGTGAGGGCGAAATGTAAAATCCAAGATGGTGGCTGCGTAAATTTTCATTTTTTTTTCATGGGTATCGTTTTTATGGTTTTCAAGGTTGCTAAAGCCGATAGTGAAGTCAAAATGTAAATCCAAGCTGCCGCTTCGAAAATTTTCAAATTTTTCTTCATAGGTGTCGTTTCCATAGTTTTCGAGGGTGCTAAAGTCGATAGTGAGGTCAAAATATGAATCCAAGATGGTGGCTGCAAAATACGAAGTGATGAAGATTATGTAAAAAAAAACGTTGTCCGATCCGAACATCTGGGCAAAATGGGCATATGTTACTGCAGTAACTTTACAAAACAGTATTTTTTGATTATTATTTATAGTAAAAAAGTTATTGGTATTAAAAATTCACATTTTTTGTTCCAAAATTAAGTACCCCAAATCCATAAAAAAATTGCAAAACTCATACTACTTATGACTTTTAGACACCCGCTAAACGACAGCCGCCGCCCGCACCAAATGATAAATTCGGTCAAATTCAGCATTGAAAAAAAATGTGGGGATTATTTTTTCTTTTTTCCTGAAAATTTCAACATAAATATGCTAACAGTACGATACCTAACAACACCCTCACGGATCGGACAGGGTTTTTTTTTACATGTTGTATGTTCTCGCTGCTGAGGTGAAAAGTTGTATGTGTTACACGAGAGCAAAGTTATTTGCATCTCGTGTCTTTGAATCCCTCGCAGCGCTCAGGATTCTAACCTAGAATCACTCGCTACGCTCGTGATTCAATTATAGAATCCTTCGCTTACTCGGGATTCAAAATCAACACTCGCAGCAAAAAACGACTTTGCTCTCTTGTTGCACAAATAACTATTGTATACTATTATATAGAATCTTTTTTTTTCTTTTTGATCAGACAGCTGTGCTGCTGGGGAGTTTGTTGCGCCACTTCTTCTTCCCAGCGAAAGCACTAGGAAGTGGTGAAGGGTGGGCGTTTTGTGGGACTGTCTTATGTAACTTTGACGTTCGAAAAGTGCTGATTCTCAGCCTAGTTTGAATAATTGACTTCTGAATTTTGATTTTTTTTAATTTTTTTGATAAAAAGAATCCCATGTCCTATTCCAGGTCATTGTCTACCCGTGTACCAAATTTCATCCAAATCTGTTCAGTCATTTTAGCGTGAAAGCGTAACAAACAAACAGACAAACTCACTTTCGAATTTATAATATTATAGATGATTCAAATCAATAATAGCACAGAACTTAAACGAGACCATGAGTCTCGTTAACGTTCTTCTAAGCATAGTTTATTTTCTGGGATAAAAATATATTTATGATTTCACCAGATGATTGAGCATTTTACCAGATTTTAAGTAGGTAAACAATTTTGTTTTGATTGTAAAACCGTACTAAACAATTAGAAAGACACCCGTAATTGTAATGCTTAGGAAACACAAAATCAGAACTTTTGAAACGTCCAAATGGCAACACTCAGGGCTCAAACAAACTCATCGTTGTCAAATAGGAGTCTATGTCGGAAATTGCTTGATTTCCTGGTGACATTCTCACTCGTTTCCTGGTGACATTCATACTTGTTATACCTCAATTTAACACTGATTCACGGTTAAAGAAAACTTCGTAAGGAAATGCTATTCTGTACAGTTCCGTTGGCACCTCACTCAAGTAAGGGTCGAGGACCGCACACAATATGAAAGCAAATCCTTTTTTTTTTAAAGTGCCAACTTTTTAAGGCGCGTTGAGCACTTTTTGGGTGAACAAAAATCATGGAACTCGCGTCATCGTCACCGCACGCTTTCCATGAGCTATATGTATACTGTGTACAGCGGAGCGGAGTGGGGCGCGTCGTCGTGGATTGCACTATCTACGAGTATATGCAGGGTGATTGGAAGCTTGGTGTTAAGCTTTAAGGCGAAGATAGTACAGATAATTTAGAACCATTTAAGCCATGGTTATCTTAGACAAAATCTTACTATTTTTTTTTAAAGGTTTACAAAAAGTATTTATGTTTATTTTTTTACAAAGAAGCCTAAAACTTGTTTTGCTAGATTGCTTACTCATTACTTTAATTAAATAAAATAAAAATTAATTCATTTATCATTTAATTTGGCCAATAACAAGCAGTTTAGTTAAAATTATGGGAATATTCGAAACATAAAAATTAGGTTAAAAAAAAATGGTAAGACTTCGTCTAAGAAAACCATGGCTTAAATGGTTCTAAATTGTCTATACTATCTGCGTCTTAAAGCTTTGCACACAGCTTCCAATCACCCTGTATATTGTGTACTTTTTGAGTGAACAAAAAACGTGAAACTCGCGTCATCGTCACTGCACGCTTCATGAGCCATATGTATACTGTTTTCACTTCTATCGGCAGTTCCCAAAGACTGCCCCGCATGTTTTGTAATAGTTATTTATCCAACATGTGAGGAAAGTTCGTTTTTCCTATGAGTTTTGATTTTGAGTCTTGAGCGAACGAAGGATTGAAAAATAGAATCACGAGCGCAGCGAGTGATTATAAATTTCAATCCTGAGTAAGTGAAAGACTCAACAAAACGAATAACAAATGAACTTGCTCATATGTTGCATACAAAACTTTTCACCACTCCCAGCAAGAAAGTATTCAGTCATCATAGGTAAATAAATTAAATAGACACAAAGCAAATCAAAATAATTCATTATTTTTTAAAATATCTTTAAAACTTAACATAAAAAAATCAGGCAAGGTTAGTTTCTGAACGGGATCATTACTTTCCTCACTGTTCAAACAGTGAGGAAAAACCAACTTTCCTCACTGTTTTCGTAGAGGAAAGACACTTCTTTCGTGCGGGAGTGGTGAAAAGTAAATTTTAAGTGAGAGCAATGGAGGCCTGATGCTAATGGCCGCGACTTTCAAGTTGTAGGTCGTAGATTCACAGCCAGGCAGGCGCTTTACTTGGTGTACATTATTTCATCACCACTGCTCTCAAAACGGTGAAGGAAAACCTCGTCAGGAAAACAGTATACCTATCATAGAACCAAAAATTTGTAGACATGTGACCTCTGTCAATCCGTACTGGGTCCGCGTGGTGGATTACGGCCCACACCCTCTCAAGGAGCATTATAGGCTGATTATGCTAAAAAAGGTGGAAATAGAATGGTCTTAAGTTACAGAATACTAAACACCCATTCCCCATATAATACCCTTTTCTTTTTTTTTGGGTGGGAATTTATCAAATACCTTCTCCCGCTCTGGGCGGAGCGGGACGGCATGTCAAACTCTTACTAACTAAAACCCACCCGTGTTCATTCAGTTGCCTGTACGTTGCCAGGGGCCACGGTATCCCTTTCGGACTTTCCCGCAACCCCGGCAGGCATCGGTCCCATCGGATCCCTTCAGTTGTGCTGACATCTCTCCATATAAAACGGCTGAACTTATCATCTGGACACCTTTTAATTAAAGAGCGCGAGGGGGAATGAAATACTGTCCTTTTAAGGGTTCCGTACAACCATAAATAAATTATCTTTTTTATATGCACTCTTTCTGTGACAAACAAACATATATATTTTTTCTTTTGAAGTGAAAACTTCTAGCGCACTTTGCGCTGTTTCTGAACTGACACACTCGGGTCGATGATGCTGAATCGGGTATGCTCGGCTCCAGTCGTTTGGTGACGATGGATCGCGCATATTCGGCTCCAGTCATAAGTTTTCTCTTTTATGGTGGTCACCATAAAAGAGCACGGAAACTTTCAGCCTCCGCTGTCTGTCCGTTCGGGTGTCTGTTAGCGAACTGTATTTCATGAACCGTAATAAGTAGACAGTTGAAATTTTCACAGATTTTGTGTATTTCGATTACCATTATAATAACATTTCAACTGTCTAACTGTCACGGTTCATGAGATACAGCCTGGTGACAGACGGACAGCAGAGTCTTAGTAATAGGGTCCCGTTTCACCCTTTGGATACGGAACCCTAAAAATGAAATAAAGTTAATAATTTAAGAGGATATACAAGAAACGGCGTTTTTTGCTAAATATTGTAGTGTGGTAGTTAGGGAAACCCGTTAGTGTGAGTCCGACTCGCACTTGACCAGTTTTCAGGAAGGGACCAGACTAATTAAAAATAATTAACAGCTTAATAACAAAGTACTCTCTCAGCTTTGCAAGGAAATCGGATGTGACGTCACGACACGGCTATCCATCATGCAAGGAACTTCGGAAAAGTGATGGAGGTATATTTTTTATGTGCGGCGTTGAAAAATGTGCCTTTGGAGTTTGAAAAGCGAGTTAGTATTGATTGAAGAATGGTGGATGAATATTTAGTTTAGAAGAAGGGGTTTTTATGGTAATTAAGAGATTTGAAATGAATTACTATAATTATGAAACTAAAAAAAAATAGTTTACAATAAAATAGGCCTTATGGTAAGTAAACCTACTTAATAGAATAGGGATGATAACTAAAAAAATGTTTTTGTCCGTAATGTAGATTATGAAAAAATAACGTACACGTATTTTTTCTTTTTTTACGTTATCAAAAGATTACGGCGATACATTGAGTTAAAATGTGCCATGACGTCATGACTATGTAGATTTTATACATACTTATGACTTAGCGACCCCCACTCCTCAACTTTAATGAGTTTTATTTAAGTCATTTTTTATTAATATGATAAAGCAAAAAATACGAGTCTAATATTTTTTTTATTATCTGATTGACGGACTAAATATAATTTCTTTTTTTTGACCCAGGCATCATCCCTATTACAGCCAATACCTAAGCTAAGTTATCACAAATTATCTGTTGTGAGTATCAGAATCTTATGAGTCCCAATATTTTAAATTCGAACTAAATACTTACTTACTCAATCCCTGACTACTTTTCTAGTCACAAGTTATAATATACTTCGTTCGTTTTTGAAGGAAGTGATAATTATACAGTAAGCACATGAATCCGAAAAGTCAGAGATGCGTCATAGATGAGTCAGAGATGTCATACTGTGTGTTTGTACGGGCGAAACATTCAAAACAAAACATGTTGAAATCTCAATTTTCTGTCAATTTTCCATACAATGTATGTTTTTTTCAACATCTTTTGTTTTGAAAGTTTCGCCAGTGCAAACGCACAGTAGGACTTGAAAACGTCGAGGTATTTGAGTCCGTTGACCCGTCTGAAGTTATAAAACAAAACCAGTTCCGTAAACAAAGAATGAAATATAAATCTGAAATCTTTACACCCCGTATATTTTACGAGTTTGATACAGATAAGCTTTGGCACACATATAAAATGGGTTTATAGTAAGGTTTATTGTGTCAATAAGATGTGGCTGCTTATGGTAAATGGAGCAATGTTTTTATAGGAAAAAGTAAATTCACCAATTTTTTTACGAAAAAAACGAACACTTGAGCCGATTATATGCGATTTATCGTCGAGTATAGGCGATTAAGCGGGAACTGGAGCGTGAGGGTTCTGTTTCTGTCACTGTTCAGAAAGAGCGCAAAGAGTGCTGGAGCTGAGTGTACCCGATTCAGAGTCACCAACCGGAGCGTGACGGTTCTGTTTCGTTCTCTGTTCAGAAAGAGCGCAAAGAGCGCTGGAGCCGAGTGTACCCGATTCTGCGTCACCAACCGGAGCGTGACGGTTCTGTTTCTGTCACTGTTCAGAAAGAGCACAAAGAGCGCTGGAGCCGAGTGTACCCGATTCTGCGTCACCAACCGGAGCGTGACGGTTCTGTTTCTGTCACTGTTCAGAAAGAGCGCAAAGAGTGCTGGAGCTGAGTGTACCTGATTCAGCGTCACCAACCGGAGCGTGACGGTTCTGTTTCTGTCACTGTTCAGAAAGAGCACAAAGAGCGCTGGAGCCGAGTGTACCCGATTCTGTGTCACCAACCGGAGCGTGACGGTTCTGTTTCGTTCACTGTTCAGAAAGAGCGCTGGAGCCGAGTGTACCCGATTCAGCGTCACCAACCGGAGCGTGACGGTTCTGTTTCGTTCACTGTTCAGAAAGAGCGCTGGAGCCGAGTGTACCCGATTCAGCGTCACCAACCGGAGCGTGACGGTTCTGTTTCGTTCACTGTTCAGAAAGAGCGCAAAGAGAGCTGGAACCGAGTGTACCCGATTCAGCGTCACCAACCGGAGCGTGATGGCTCTGTTTCTGTCCCTGTTCAGAAAGAGCGCCTAAAGAAGTGACCGTTGTCCACCTGATTTTATATTTATATATTCCGCACGTGACTGCTTGTCACCGCCTAAGGTGACGCGGCCACGTGCGACCCTTTGTCGAGCGGGTAACACGGGGGAGGGCGCCATTGACAAAATTGGCAGACAGCAGAAATTGACTTGGCCGTTGTCTACCTCCCCCGTCTCACCGCTCACATACCTCAGTGCCCGTATGCATACGGACTAATCGTGTATAAATTGCGACAAATATTTTGAACTGGGATCCTTGCGCTAATACTAAATACGCGCCTGACTGCGAACAACTTGGAATGGAAGTAGCGCTCGCCGGCCGCTGCCGCGGCACCGCTCGCTTCGTTCGCTCGGCTCACGCGCGGTGTGTCACAGTTCTAACCTAACCTAACCCAGTTTTATTTATTTAATTAGACCCACAAACTATACGCGAGCAGTACGCAAAATTCGTGTATACATTGTAATTACAGATAAAAAATTGCATTTTTAGCCTTGTATAAATTGGAAAGACGCTCTTTGTACCCGGTATTTTTTTCGGTTTTCAGCTGGTTAGACTGGAAGCCGACCCCAACATAGTTGTAAAAGGCTAGGCAGATTATGATAAAATAATATTGATTACTATCTCCTTAGAGTAAAATAATATTTAGCTTCCTTTGGGCATGGCCCTGATATGTATGGATTGACCTTCTGCTTAATATGGCGTGTCCAATCCAATTATTATTAATGTGTTATTGATTGCATAGGTCATTAGGCATGTGCTTGGTGATCAATAATTAATAAGAAACACAATTTATCTGATTTGATCTTGACTTGTAGGTATGTATTCAAATTAATTTGATGTCAAATATTAAAGGTACTGGTTGATTGTTGTTATGTTGGTAGGTAAATAATAAACCAATGGCAACCGCGTACCGTAAGACGTACCTTTAATTAGGCCTTTTTTCCGGGGTTGAATATTCTCATGGATGTCCTCTGCCCTGGGGCGGGCCGAGGAGTCTGTCAGACTCTTACTGACTAAAAACCACCCCGGTGCTCCCTTCCCATACTTGGACCGGGGATCATGGGAACTTGTGCGCATACCAGGATCTCTGGCTAGTGCCGGCGGCCACCTTGGCCAGCTCGTGTCAGCGGGGGAGTGAGGTGCAAGACTCCCCCCGCGACGTCTAAAAGGGGCGCGCGTGGAACACTACGCACCGCTGCCTCAGCCGATTGAGCTGCAAAGTTCTGGAGTGGCGACCGCGTACCGGAATACGTAACGTTGGAAGGCCTTCCATAACATGGATTGACGTCCTGGTGAAGGTTGCAGGAATCCGTTAGATACGAGAAGCGCCTAACCGGTCGAAATGGCGATTCTTGGGGTAGGCAATTTATGGAACAATTTTTCTTGATCGGTTTAAAGGAAACTAAAAAGTAAGTACTTAGTTGCTTGCCTAATGACAATCCCTTCCATTTATGAAGTTCAAAAAATATATGCGCTCTCAAAACCCTGCATCGCACAAGCATAGTTTACCACGCGACTAGCATATATACGACGTCCCGACATCAATCGTCGGGCAGGCCAGCAGACACAATACCCGTCTGGTCAGAGGATCCTCCCTTTTCTATGGAGGATGAGTGAACTTTACACCCTGTTCCCCATACTTCCATAGAATGTCACTTTAACACACGTTTAAGTCCTCAGGACTTGCTTGCTATCACTAGTCCAACGAAGCAGCCAATACATTTAGCCCAAGTTCACACGGGCGATTTTTTCCCGTGGCGATTTTTTTTCAACGCTCGGATCCAACGGTGTGATTTTCCAACGCGCTGGATCGAGAGTGCGTTCCAGCGGGTTGGATTCTCAACGCTCAGCTTAAACACCAAAAGTGAAAATCCAGTGCGCTACAAAATCCCGCCGCGATATTTTTACGTCCAAGCAGACGTAGGCTTAGTGAATTAGCCAAAAAGAATTAACAAGCAACACTAAAAGTTACATTATGTTCCCGCACACCTTTAGTACGATCCTTAAACTACTTAGAGACTTGTATTGTCTGTTTAGGGGTCCTTAAATAGTTGTACAGAGCCCAAATGACATTACACTATATACTAGTGGTCGCCAAATAGCGTAACTTTGAAGATAAGAATGTATTTAAAACAAAAGTTCTGGGAGGTGTTTTGTAAAGACATTTTTGTTTATGTTTACAGCTATGCTAGGTAGTAATTTTGTATCTGGTGCGTTCTAAGTTTTAATCCCCTCGTCCTATATGTGATGAAGACGCCATCTTGGATTTGTTCTTACAGAAAAAGGAAGTTTTGGAACTATATTTATTTCTTCCGAATTAAAAAACGGAACCCTTACTAGGTACACCCCGTAGCCCCACACTATATAACATGTATTAGTAAGAAGCCAGTCCGAGCCGTGACGATGTTAGGTATCGTACTGAGAGTCTATTTATGTGGTAGCATTCAGGTAAAAAAGAAAAAAAATCGCAATTTTTTTTTTCAATGGGGATTTTTACTTGGTTTTTACCGGGTCGTTTAGCGGGTGTCTACAAGTCATAACTTATGACCCCTGTTGAAAATTTTCTAATGTTTAATGGATTTGGAGTAATTGATACTAAAAATGTGAATTTTAAATAGCATGCTTTTTTATTTTCAATAATAATAAAAACGCTCTTTTTAAAAGTGCTTAGTGCATAATATATATATATATATATATATATATATATATATATATATATATTCTTAATCTTTTTTATCGTGCTTGTTAGTGCTCTAAAGATTTCTACAAAGTTTTCTGTTTTTACCCGAGAGAACCTGTAATTGGCTTTATGTTTCTTAATCAACTGTTATCAATTTGTTATTGCTGTTGGTTCCTATTAATAAATAAATTAGTTAAAAAAAAACTTTTCATCCCACCATCTCGGAAAGAGTATTTTTAATCTTCAGTATCTGAGTGGAAAAGCCGTTTTTATTCTCTAGAGGATAAAGTAAATTGAATTTAGAACATCGTGTGCACTAAGTTTGTGAATTAAAAAAAACATTAAACCTATTTACTGCTACCTCTATGGTGCCGAATATATCATACAACTTTTTTTTAATTTGTTAAAAACTCAGACTCGGACTTGGTGTTCTTTTTTCAATTTGCTTTGTACGCGGTTCTTTACGCGGCATTTTTTCACGTCATTGTTAAACCTTAGGTATATTAAAAACAAGAAACTTGAAAACAAGTGAAAAAACTAAAATGAGTGATTCTAGCGACGAGGAAGTTTGCTTGACGCCAACAGAATTGACTGAAACTGTTAATAATGCGCAAATGAGCTTTCTCCCTCAACAATCACGCGAGAAGTATTTAAAACAGTACGATATGTTCAACACGTGGCGACTAGCAAAAGGAGCCAAAACTTTCTCAGAAAACGTTTTGCTGGCATATTTTATAGAATTATCCGAGAACAAGAAAGCAAGCACTCTATGGAGTACGTATTCGATGCTAAAAGCAACAATAAAGATGAAAAAAGACAAACATATCGATACCTATCCTAAATTAGTGGCATTTTTAAAAAGAGCCTCATCTGGTCATCAACCAAAAAAATCGAAGGTTTTCACAGTATCTGATATTGAAAAGTTTCTTAACGAAGCACCCGATTCCGTATATTTGGCGGCAAAAGTAAGTCAGTTGCACATTCAGTATCTACTTAAGTATATTAATCTCAATTAAATAGTATACTTAGTAGATGTTGATAGGCATAATTATGCGTTCATATCAATTTTATTCATTTATCTACTACAATACTCTTTACGTTACAGGTTGTTCTTATTATTGGAATAAACGGAGCATGTCGAACTAATGAACTAACACAACTTAATGTCAAAAACATTGAGAAACATTCAGATGACTTACTATTAATTAATTTACCTAATACAAAGACAAAAAGAGACCGCAACTTCGTCATTCGCAAGGAATACGTAACGATTGTTGAGAAATATCAAGCCTTACGCCCGCCTAACACTCCAATCAATCGATTTTTTCTACAGTATCGCAATGGAAAGTGTGTTAGACAGCCTATGGGTACTAATAAAATTGGCAGTATCCCACGAGAAATAGCAACATTTCTTGAACTTCCAGAACCCCTGTTGTACACGGGTCATTGTTTCCGACGAACTTCAGCCTTACTTTTGGCTGATTCCGGAGCTGATCTGCTGTCCCTTAAGCGCCACGGAGGCTGGAAGTCCAATGCAGTTGTAGAGGGATACATAGAGGATTCCATCCAAAATAAATTGCGGCTAAATTGACCCGTGTGGCTGTTATGATTTAGCTCCTCGTTCTAGTAGTCGTTGTCTTTTCTTAGACATAATTTTTACAAAATTCCTCTAAATATAGGTACCACGCCTTAATAGCATTTTTATTTTATTTTATGATTTTAATTTAATTTCAAATGTATAACATAATAATAAAATAGGATTTTAAATGAATAGCTTACACAAAATAAGTTAGAAGAACGTCACTAAACCGACTTAAACCACAGTAAATTAGTGGTCTTGTCCAAATAGTTTCCTTTGAAGGCAACATTCTTTGAGAAAATGCTCTGTTCACATTTTTTGTCACCTAAGCTTTTGGCTTTGAAGCAATAAAAAATCTTCGCATTTATGGAGGTCGGAGTAAGGTCCCATCGGCGGCGATCAACGAGAAGCGAATAGAGCTAGCAACTAAAAATAGTTGGCGAGCAACGAGCAGCGAGTGCTTGCTGATATGCGTATATACCAAGCGTGACGCGACGTAATGTCGCAACATTAATTATGCAATATTTTCCTTGGTCCGTGGCCTTGAAATCAACCGATGAACAACATTTTCAAGCGTTTATTTTTTGGTTGAATACAAGGCTTTTGACTACTTTTGTATTTGTGTATTTTCTATTTCTGTATGCGCGTTTTGTTTGTGCAGAAGAAACAAATTTCTTTCTTTTCTTTCTTTGAGGCTCTCAGTGCGTATTCTGCCCTCCATGCGAATGTTCTACCCGCCGTGCGAATGTTCTGCCCGCCATTCGAGCGTCGCTAAGCAAGTACTCTCTTTGATAGCTTTTGTCGCTGTGCAGAGCCGTAGCAAGCCTTTCTGGCGCCCAAGGCAAGTTTGTAAAATATTGCCCCCCCCATTTTCCTAACCTTAAAAAATAGGAAAATGAGGCCCATAAAGATTAAAATGCCAATTTTTTCAATATCATATTTTTGACTACATGTATATATTTATCGATTACAGTAATTACTTATACAGAAATTAATAACGTAACGTAACGTAATACATTTGTATTACGTGAAAACCTGTACATTATCGGAATGTATTTCTACAATTTATAATGGAATTTTCCTCGACTAAATTGCAGCAAATTCGTCAATAATATCGTCAACATCAATTCCTCTGGCAGTCTCGTTTTCTATAGATAAAATGGCCAAATTCGACAATCTTTCCTGGGCCAAAGTTGATCTCTAATAATTCTTTATGAGTTAGTTTGCTGAAGCTCACATGTAGATATTGTTACAGGAATTGTTAAGAAAATTCTGAAAGCATCTTCGATGTTCGGGTGGGTTTTAAACCATAATCTTGAATTAGCTGGAGTAATTCTAGAATAGTGACATACTTAAGACGATCAGGAATCATTGACAAGCAGAAAATGAAAGATGGAATTTCGTACCTACATACTTTGAATTAGTTTGTCAGTGTTCTGTGTGTCTTTTTTTTTTGCCTGGCAATACTGGTAGCCGGTCGTCATAAAAAACGATCTAGGTTAATTTAATTTAGAAAATTATTAAAAAGTGTTATAATTATGTTAAATTAGTGTATTATAGTCGTATTTAGTTATTAATTAGTTTATTCAGTGATTAAACAGTGTTTTTTGTCGCGTGAACTTCGCTCAAAAAGGATATAAACCGGCTGTCAACTCGACCAACCCAACGGTGACGGATTTCAAAATTTCATCAATCCCGGGGAGTATTTTGTTTTATTTAACTTATTCTACCTATTATTTACATGACGCAGAACATCACAAAATACTGCTCAGGTTTCTGAGCTACGTCCATCACACACTGGCACGGTTTATGTCTCCTTTTGCTTGACAACTAGTGGAAGCAAAATCGAAGACGAAAACATTCGCCCAGACAGCAAACACTACATAATTTACTTCACAAAAAATAGGCTCATTAGGCCTTATTGCTTATTAAAACCTGTAATGTGTCATAGACTTGTATTGTCAACCAAGTTTCTTTAATAAAATCAGTGTACTTACTTAGTCCTTGTAACTTTACTTTTGTTTAACTTTAGACATCAGTTTATATTATTACTACACATTATTATTATACCTCGGTGTTAAATTACTAGTGTCAATCATTAAATTAATGTTAAAAATATAGATTTACTATCACTACTATAGCAGGTAGTACCTACCCCCAACCTTTTTGCAAACTTAATTTTGTTGTTTTTCCCTTTTATTTTTAGAATTTTAATATCTCAAATAGACATACGATTGATTAAATTATCATCCCATAATTGAGATTACATACTCTTCTTAACTTTTATTCCTTTGTTTTCTTTCAATTCTGAATAATATTTAATTTTATACTCCCATTAGTCCCTTCATCTTAGTACTTACTATCCACATCTTATCCCTCTCTCTTATTCCTTTTACTCACTTAGCTTTCACTTCTCTTATTCCAGGGTGCCCCTAGGGTTGGCTTGTCAATATGTTGACCCGTAGAGCTGCATCCTTGGAGGAAAAACTGAAGGCTACTTTGAAAGAGTTGGAATCCAGTAAAAACCAGTGCGATCAACTGCTACAGGAAAGAGAAGACAGTGAGGTGGAAGTGCAATATATTAATAAAAAGAACACTGAGCTTAAGAGCCAGTTGGCCGAACTACATATTCAGCATATGGACATACTAGACCAGCATCAACAACTCCGTCAACTTGTGTCAAATTTCCAGCAATGTAGTGACACCCACGAACTGGCTTTGAGACGGATATCTGAATTGGAACTGGAATTAAGCAGGGCCCACGACACAATAACCTGTTTGGAATCTCTCAAAGCCGGTGAAGAGTCTGCGATCACCTGCAGTCTTTATGATGAGTTGGTTGGTAGCGGGTCTGGACCCACATGTGTTGAGCCAATTGTAACAATAGACTTAACTGATGAAACTATCACTAAATGCAATTTGTTTACTAGCCATAATAAGTTAAAAAAATATATTAAAATTAATAGATTAATTAGAAAAATTAAAAAATCACTGAAACGCCAAAAAGTTAACAAATTAAATATAAAACTTAGGCAAAAAAATCTAAATTTAATTAAAGAATTAAAGAAGTGTAATAGTGAACTACAATTATGTAATACTATGTATAATACAGACACTCAGCACCTACAGGATGAATTGTTTGTTAGGGAATATGCTCTAAAGGATATCTTTAATAAATATGAGGCTTCTCAACAAGACCTGAGTAAGCGCTTGCAGGAGGCCAATGAATTGGCTGACCTGGTCAAGTACAACGCCGAGAGGTATGAGTCTCTGACAAATAACCTCTCTTTTAGCTGTGCCTGCTCCCATGAGCCCCAACCTCAACTGGTTACACCTACACCCTCAGTGGCTCAGCCTGTAGGTAGCTGTTTGGATGGCAAAAATAATAATAATTTGATTAACACAACCTATGTATTTTCGGACAAATTTGGTCAAGGTATTGGTCGTATATTTAATCAGTGTTCACAACAATATGTAATTAATAATTGTTTACCCGGTGCCAGTATTAGCCAATTAATTAATAATATTAAACTGACACAAATAAACCCCAGTTCCACTGTTATATTATTATACGGGGACAGTTTAACTGTAAGAAAAAAGGACATAATTGAATGTGTCCATTTGATGTTACATCTCAATGAAACTAATAATTGTAAATTTATTTTCTGTGCCTTGCCTTATTCTCGATATTTGTCTAATGAGACAAATAGGCACATTTATAAATTAAATATGTTAATTTATAATAGGACCTGTCGTCACAGTGACGCTATTTTATATTTTGATTGTAATCAATTCATTACTGATTATAAACTGACAAATTATACAATGTATTTGCCACCTAGTTGTAGAAGACAAATTGCTAATCTTTTAGCATACAATATACACAGTGACACTGGTACCTGTAGTGTACCATCGATTACTGTTAGTAGTGGTACTAACACTACTTTTGATACGCCTAGTAGTTTAAACTACTAGGAGCGACAACGGATGAGCCGTATATATTGAACGTTGTTCATCAAAATATGCAGGGTTTGTCCGGCAAAGAGCTAGAATTAAGTTTATTTATGGAGAACTATGATGTTCAGGTGTTATGTTTGACTGAACACTGGTTGAAAGAACATGAAGTGGTGTTTATTAATGATGATAATTTTACTGTGCAGAGTGCGTTTGTAAGAAAAAGCGCCATTCGCGGTGGATCTTTGGTTCTTGTTTCAAACAAGTTGAAATGTAAACAACGTTTAGATTTAGTTAATCTTTCCATCGAGCGCACTATTGAGTTGTCTTGTGTTGAACTCGAGCGATACATTATAATTTGCGTTTATCGACCCCCCTCTGGTGATTTTATTAGTTTTGAATCGGTAATGGAGGATTTGCTCAATAGGTTAAAATCAAGTAATAAAAGTATCATTTTATGTGGAGATTTTAATATTAATATTTTAGATGTTACTCCATTAAGTATTAGACTTCTTAATCTGTTTAGGTCTTATAATTTAATTAACTTGTTTTTTGAAGCTACTAGGATCACGGCATCTTCGTCAACTTGTCTTGATAATATATTTAGTGATTGTGATGCCAAAAATAAATTAGTGTTAAGTGACTTAACGTCTGACCACTGTGGTTTATTAGCTAGTTTCCCCATGCCATTACATAAAAAGCCGCATAAAATAGAATGTAGGCCATATACAGCTAGTCGTTGCAATAAATTTAAAAATAATATAGCTCATAGAATAACACCATCTATAATAGAAAACGAGAATCCTAATGAAATGTATGCAGCCCTTTTTGATGTTGTGCAAAAAGAGTACCAATCTACTTTCAAGACTAAAACTATTGACATTAATGGCACCTCCGTTGGCTTTAATCAATGGGCCACTCCGGGTATTCATAAAAGTAGAGCGAGACTATACGAGTTATATGGTTTAAAAAAATATAGATTTGATACTCCTTTCCTAGAGTACGTCAAAAATTATTCAAAATTATTTAAAAAGGTTAGTGTTTTTGCTAAATCTAAATTTATAAGCGATACAATTAAAAATTCCAATAATAAAGTAAAAACCACTTGGAAAATTATTAACAATGAAACGGGTAAATCGGTTAAGCAAGATAAACAACTTGAGATTATGGTCGATAATAAATTAGTTACTAAAGCAGCTGACGTAGCTGAGGCGTTTAATGAGTTTTTTGCCAACATACCTATAACTACGACTCGCTCCTTAAATTCGTCCCCATCTAAAGCTGAAAACCTTTTGTTTAGTAGTGTGTCTAAAAGTAGTCGCTTATTTAGCTTCGAACATGTAACGCCTCGTGATGTAGTTAATGTTTTCAACACACTCAAGTCTAAAAACACTGGTGATTACTGGGGAATCTCCATTAAACTTTTGAGTAATATAATAGACATCGTAGCCCCCTATCTAGCTGTTACTTTTAATAAATGTGTTGATTTAGGAACTTTTCCTGACCTCATGAAGAGTAGTAAAGTTATACCATTATTTAAATCAGGTAATAAAAATGACGTTGGCAATTTCAGGCCTATTTCTATTTTACCAGCATTCAGCAAAATATTTGAAAAGTTAATACTCAAGCAGTTGCTAAGACATTTTAATTTAAATAGCCTCCTTCATAATGAACAATATGGCTTTACAAAGGGTCGTTCGACTACAGATGCGGGTGTTGCTCTCCTGAAACACATATTTAACGCATGGGAGAACTCTCAAAATGCTATTGGAGTTTTCTGTGATCTCTCCAAAGCCTTTGATTGCGTTCACCATGACACGCTTTTGCGTAAACTGCGTCATTATGGTGTGCTAAACGAAGCTCTCAACGTTTTAAATTCATATTTTAATAATAGGTCGCAATGTGTAGATGTTGATGGTGTAAAATCTTCCGGGCTACCAGTTCAGTTAGGTGTACCTCAAGGCTCAATACTGGGTCCATTCTTGTTCTTAGTATATATCAATGACTTACCATTCTATTTAAAGGGTATCTGTGAAGTTGTACTGTTTGCAGATGATACCTCTCTTATTTTTAAAGTAGACAGGAATAGACAAGATTTTGACGATGTAAACAGTGCACTATCAATGGTTACGGATTGGTTTACGACAAATAACCTAGTTCTCAATGCCAAAAAAACGAAATGTGTAAAGTTTGCCCTTCCAAATGTTAGAAATCTAGGACCCAACATCGTCTTAGATAAAGAGGTGCTTGAAACTGTAAACTCGGCAGTTTTTCTGGGCATAACAGTAGATGCCAAACTTCAGTGGGGCCAACATATATCGAGCCTAGCGGGAAGGCTCAGTTCGGCCGCCTACGCCGTCAGAAAAGTAAGACAATACACTGACGTTGATACAGCTCGGTTAGTCTATTTTAGTTATTTTCATAGCGTTATGTCCTATGGTATTCTGCTGTGGGGCAAAGCTGCAGATATTCAAAATATATTTGTCCTCCAAAAACGAGCTATTCGAGCAATTTACCAGCTAGGTGCCAGAGTTTCTCTAAGAGATTTTTTCAAAGATATCGGTATTCTCACAGTGGCATCACAATTCATCTTCGCCAACATCTTATATATTAGGCAAAATATACACTTATACACTAAAAACAGTGATATTCACAATGTTAATACAAGAAGTAAGGATAAACTACGTGCTCCCTTTCACCGGCTTCATAAGGTTCATAACTCATTTGTTGGGCTTGGTATAACCTTTTATAACAAGCTACCCTCTTCTTTGCTAGATTTGCCTTTTAATGCGTTTAAAACTAAATTAAAGTCCAACCTTTGTTCAAAGGCATACTATTCTATCAACGACTACTTAAATGATAAGAATAGATGGTCGCTGTGATTAACTCAAGACAATGTTTAAATGTTCTTTCTCCAGAATTAGTTTACCTACTGACAGGTTATATGAGTTTATATAATTGTTTATAATTTTACTTTATAAGTCAATTTATTTTAATTTTATTTTAATTTAGTGCTGACATAATCTACTCATTACAATGTTTTTTTTATGAGTTGTATTGCAATCTGTGGTTAGCTAGCGACCTCGACAATTATTTATTTTACCTCGATGGTCCTAGTTTATCAATTGTAACTTCTAGTTACAGCTATATGTAAGCGGGCACGCCCTTTATGCCTGGAGGCTTTTTCTTTTTTTTTTAGATATTGTTTACTTTTAGTTATTTTTATTTCTGCTTGAGTATAGTTCTCGATGCTTTTGGTTGGTATATTGGCGTGTGCTAGCTGTCATATGGCTATTAATTATAGCTATTTAATTTAAATTACTTTTTGCATATTGTAAATTGTCTTGCATACTGTTGTATAGAATCATTTTTTATTTTTTTCTAACTGAACAGACAGCTGTGCTGCTGGGGAGTTTGTTGCGCCACTTCTTCTTCCCAGCAAAAGCACTAGGAAGTGGTGAAGGGTGGGCGTTTTGGGGGACTGTCTTATGTAATTTTGACGTTCGAAAAGTGCTGATTCTCAGCCTAGTTTGAATAAATGACTTTTGAAAGCTGCGTGGTGAAAATCTGAAATCTCATCCACAAATTCTGTGCCGTTGATGTCTTTTTCATACTTTATCGCCCAATCTATCGCTGCTTTCTTCAATTCCGTCAGAGCAGAGAAAAATTATATTTTAGCATAGATATCCAGAGATTATGCCATCATAGCGGAATATTAAGGAATCCTAGTGTCACCGCTTATCTCCCACCAAAATAAATACAACATTAACAAATAGTGTACTTACGACACATACTTAAAATTTGAACACGCACACTAAGAAGACAGCAGATACACTAAATCAATTTCTAATAGCACACATACACAGAATGGGCGGGGCATTAACTTGTAAACACTTGCAATTTGCGAAACATTCAATGCACACGCATGCAATTAGGGAGTCGAAAGCGATGGTCGATAATTTTTATCGATATTTAATTTTAGCACATTATTGTATTATTATAACTTCGTTTAATTTGCTTTATATAATTTATTTTGTTTTATATACTTATCCGAAAATATGGGTTATTTTTACTAAAATAAAATGTTTTTTTAAATTAAATATTGTATTACCGGTTACAGGGAACGCTCTCTGATAATTTTATACTATGCACGAGTAACTGTATTGAAATAACAATGACTTTATTTGCTTCAAACAACATTAAATTAATAACTAATTTAACTCTTATATTTTAAATGTAATACAAGAATATCCATTGAGTTCTGTAAAAAAATATTCGACTGCAATAATAAGCATGTCGATAAAATCAGCCGCACGCCCTCGATTGACACCTCTGTAAATCCAAACCGTCGTTCCGTTCGGGAAGATTCGGGCTAGTTCGTATCGCTCCCGACGTAAGTTAGTAAATGATTTAAAAATGGATTTAAAATATTAAACAGTGACTTAAATGTTTACTTACCGCATTACCGGTGGTAGGACACGCCATTTATCTTCAGGTTGATGGTATTAGACCTATTTTTACAAATTATTACTGCACAACTCGGCATTTTGGTTTTTTACGCATCAATTAGTACACTGTACGCAATTGCAAAGCGACTGAATGAAGCGTACAGCCACCGTTCCAACATAAGCCCAATTTAGCAATATCGAGGCGCCACGTGCCACGCCTCCAAGGCATATTCCTCGATATCCGTGTATTTTAGTGATATCTCTTCGGGTGCCTGCCAAAAGAGCGCCCATTTTTTTCATAATATTTCTTCGCAATTTTTTTAATTAATTAGAAATTAGTTTAATTATAAAAAATAGATACGGCGCCCTTATTGTATTGGCGCCCGAGGCAAATACCTTGGTTAGGCAACCAATCCTAGCTACGGCTCTGTCGCTGCAACATTCTAGTACTGGGCGCCGCACTGTTGATCGAAAAAAGGCTCTCGAAGACATTGGAGCTTAAATTTTAAAGTGTATATTTTTGGCTTGAAATGGCTTCTAATAGCCAATATTATGCATAAATATATCATTGGGTAGGCAAATTGGCATCTTATATTTTTTTACAAAAAAATGTATGTATACAGGGTGTCCGGTAAATAATGGATTACCTTGAAATAGCATATAATAGACCTGACGGCCGTTATATAAAAAATATATATCCCAACTAGTACCTAAGATAAGATTTTTTTGAAAAAAATACCGTTCAATTTCTAGTCACATTATTTACTGCCTCTCTGTCTAGTCAACATAGAATATTACAACAACAAAATAACCGATGATATTCATTCATTTGTGATCGTGGTGAAGAAGAATGTAAAATATGGTAAAAAAAAACTTAGTTAAAAATCTTAGGTAAGCACTACTAGGATTTTTTTGTGTTATGTATTTTGTTAGAACAGCCATATGATCTATTATGTGCTATTTCAAGGTTATACATTATTTACCGGACAGCCTGTATATCCTTTGATATATTTAAGCATAATATCTCGATCTTCGGTGGTGTGAACAGACAGTGATCAACAATTAATATAGGTATGTATCTCTTTTATAACACGGGACCAACAATTGTTTGTACGTTTCTTGAGCGAGAAAATTGTTGACAGTCGCTTCCTCTTCAGCGATGAGACAGGTGCCATATATTAGAAGTTTATTACTTAGTAAGTTATTCTATATAGACATGAAACTCAGCTCGAAACATGCTTAGTCTACTTTTCCTAACCTGTTGCGTAAGCTAGCTGAGCTTACTTAGGCCATCGGTTAGCAAATTTTATTAGGTATGTGCTTAGCTCATTTACATGTTCAGAACACGGCTTTCCTATTTATTAGAGACTTGGGAATTAATCTAGAAGTAATAGGCAGCAGATTTTTCCCAATCGATCCATCTTCGATAAAATTTCGTCGAAAAGTCTGTCCTTTACAATGGGCTCTTTTTGACGTATTAGTTACAACGGTCAAGCGGCGTGTGTTCCAATTTCAAAGAAGGTATAAATGCCGGTGATGTTAACATACTCGTACAGACATCGCCAGGCATGCGTGCCTTCCCCGCGGAACGCACGACTCACTGTTGACTCGGCTCGCAACGAATGAATGCGACGAATGCTCACAGTGACCACCCCGTCAACACAGCATCAGGCCTGCGAGGCTAACCATTCGCGTTGCGTGACTCGGACTGTCTGTGTAAAGCTTTACAAGCATAAGAACAATTTGAAGGGACTTAGCATCCTTTTATACATCGTCAAAGTATATGTATGTCGCAGCCATCTGGATAAATTAGCCAGCTAATTGGACGTAGGCAGTTCATTAAACGCTGGCATCCAAATGAATACCTAGGCCGATAGTTAATTTTAATAAAATCATTCAACGTTTGACAACATGGCGTATTGAAAGTCAGCCCTTTGAAGATGACTGACCAAGACTCAGCCAAGTGATTCAAGTGTTGAAAAAATCTCTGCGAGCAACTTGGAATTAGCGCTCACAGGCCGCTGCCGCGGCACCGCTCACTCCGCTCGCTCGTCAGTTCTAACAATTTCACCCAGTTTAACTAAATGTCTACACGAAATTCAGAAAGTCATCTGTCATCATCATCATCATCTGGTCATCTGGTTAAACGTTGTGCTCAACGACTTGACGAGTTGTCCTTTAGTCATTCAATTAAATGTCGTCATTCAATGAACGCGCTAGTCATTCAAACAAATAGCAGATTCAACCAGATGACTGCGAAATATACAATGATTCTAAGTTCCCTTATTTCGTTTATGTAATACCCACCGTCTGTGTCTGAGCTCAAAATAACAAAGCACTTACTAAGTATAAATCCATGGAATAACACTACATTTTAGCTCAAACATGAGTTTAAATTGTACTTGTCTAAAACAGAAGCACATTGGTACATAATAATATCATAAATGCGAGAGTAACTCTGTCTGTCTGTTACCTTTTCATGACTCAACGGCTGAACTAGGGTTAGAAAAATACTGGCATTCAGCTGCATCCGGTTAGACTGGAAGCTGACCCCAACATAGTTCGGTAAAGGCTAGGCAGATGAAAATACATACATACAAATAAATTAAATTTAAGTGTCTGTTTGCAATGTCAAAATAACAGCTTTTTACCGAATGCATATACTCGTATAGATAGTGTCAATCACGACGACGCGCCCCACTCCGCTCCGCTCCGTACTAAAGTACAGCTTACAGTACAGTAATCGCGGAGTGGGGCGCGTCGTCGTGGATTGCACTATCTGTATATGCATTCAGAAAATATGCATAATATAAAAAAAAATATATTGTCTGTCTATTTGTTCCAGCTAATCTCAAAAACAGCTGGACCGATTTTGACGGGACTTTCACTGGCAGATAGCTTATGTTATGAGGAGTAACTTAGGCTAGGTAATTTTATTTTAGAAAAAGAATTAGGGTTCACGAGAGCTAAGCCGCGGTCAGAAACTAGTCTTATATACGAAAGTAACTGTCTGTCCATCTGTACCCTTTTCATGCATTAATGACTACGGATTTGGATTCTATATGACTTCTAATCCCGGGTACTACTGTCTCGGGGGATAATTTCCAACCTCCACCCAGGCAAGCTCCGCTAGCAAAACCTAGAGTTAGTTATGTAAATAATTTAGCCCAAAGCGTTCACTAGATAATGATCACAATATTCCCAGTTTGGTCAATATATTCGCAATTTGCGATTGACATAAATGTTGAATTTAGGAATTAGCAATTTTAATTTGATAGCCTACCTTTGGTAGCCTCAGACTCCCAATTGAAAATACTTTTGTGTAACATGAAATATTTATATACTTACAGGTAATAAGTGCTTGCATTTTAATTTGTATTAAAGGGAAATACACTTAATTAGATGACCGATGACCTCTTAAGACATTTGAGACCAAATCTAACTTAGAGAGAAATAATGATGATTCCTACGGTTATAATTATATTTTTAGCCTGTGTTGTCCCCCTCCAGGACAAAGGCCTCCCTTTCTCCCTTCCACTCCTCTCTCTCTTGAGATAGTGTGGACCAATCCTGTCTGTTGGCGTCAAGCCCGTCTCGCCATCTTCTCCTGGGTCTGCTTCGATGTCGACGAACGTTTGGGACCCACATGGTGGTAGATTTGGCCCATGACTCATTCTACATGCGGCAGACGTGTCCGGCTCAGTACCACTTTAGCTTGGCTGCGGGGGATCCGCAAAGGTAGCCCTAAATGCGAAGGTGCCGAAGGTGTTTTAGTGTCAATGTTAACTTCGTTTATTCGTAATGACAGTATACAGCTGCTAGCTTGATTAAAAAAAAAAAAAACACGTCATTTATTCAAACTAGGCTGAGAATCAGCACTTTTCGAACGTCAAAATTACATAAGGCAGTCCCCCAAAACGCCCACCCTTCACCACTTCCTAGTGCTTTAGCTGGGAAGAAGAAGTGGCGCAACAAACTCCCCAGCAGCACAGCTGTCTGTTCAGTTAGAAAAAAAAAAGATTCTATACAATAGTATGCAAGACTTTTACATTACCTACGCAAAACATAATTTAAATTATAAATTAATTGCCATTTATGACTGCTAGCACCAAAGATTCCAATTGAAATGGCTTGCTAATTATTACACTTCAATTGCTCACTGATTAAGTACAAATAACACGCATGTTCGATGGCGGACGGAAGAAGAAACTTACACAGACTAAAAAACTAATTTATTTTGTGTTGCCATAAAGAAAGGCCCTCCCTGAGGTAAGCTAAACATCCTTTTACATGGGACTTAAACATAACTGGTAAAATTGATACCTCTCTGCCTACCCTACTAGTATTCCCCTTGTGCTCCTGACGGGACGGTTGGCGCAGTAGTTAAGCGATTGACTGCTGCACTGCGTATCGTGGGTTCGATTCCCGGATGGAACAAATATTTGTATGACCTACAAGTACCTAGTTGTTCTGGCTGTTTGTGTATGTGAATTTAAATATTTGTAAACGCACCCACAATACAGAAACAATTTCTAGCGTGGGGCAACATTTAAAAAGAGAAAAAAAAAACATTGTTTATGTAGGCACGTAAAAATATTATAGTATAGGTGCGTTGGTGCATTTAGGTAAGGCACACTTAGAACTTAGGCTAAAGAAATGTATTGGACACAAGTCTAGTTTTAGCCTGGGCAATGTAAAACCTATCCGGAATATATTGGAACGTTACGGGAAATCCGTCATGTTCCCGATTGATAGATCGGCTATGTTCGGATCTCCTTTTACGAGGAAACAAAAAAGGTTATATTGTGAAAATAGGTAGACAACGGGTTTTATTCAGTTTATTGTCTCGTTTTGTTTTTGTTTTATTTTGGGTGTGATGAAATAGGGATTTTTGTGAAATGGGCAAAATGGAGAAGTAAATTCAAATTGATTGTATTTTTTCACAGGTAAAGTATTTGAGAACCGTTTAACACAGTTACTTACAGAAAATGGTTTAAAATAATTCCAAATATGAGAAATGCCTAGTTAAAAACAAAATAAATGATTGATTGATTGATTTATTGAAGATGCCAAGCTATTTAATTAGTTATCAAGACAATGTAAAAATAACACAAAATCAGTTGAACAGTTTTTATAACGGAATCGTAAGGTCTTTCGATTCTTATAATTAACATCCAACAACCTAGCTTAAGACCAGCGGTGCTATTCTGTAAAAATCTCACCGTGAAAACTTCGGTGAAGTGTGCGTGGAGTGAGCTGTCATTAGTGTCAATTCCAAGCAAAAACAAACTCACTTCACTTAAGTTTTCACGGTGAGATTTTTATAGAATCGACCTACAGGCACTCTAAGGACAATTTCCACGCAAGCTCCGCCCCCATGCACCCCGCCACGACTCGACTATGTGCTAAACGTTAACACATCAATAATAAAGTTGAATATCGCGTGCGCTGTTTGATCGTGTTCGAGCACGGAATTAAATAGCGTAAGTCTCAATTCTTATTTCGTAACTAAAGTAATAATTGATCTAAAGAAAAAATATCTTGTGGCTGGATAATAAACTATATTTCCTGACTGTGAATACTTATTTTAGACATAAAAGTCGAGTAATCTTGTTAAATTTATTTTCTTTAAAAAAGACATGTTTTCGAATAAAAAATGAATCGAACAAAAATGTTACAATTACGTAACTGTCTTGTACATGGAAATAAAAAGATCCAATAAATCATATACTAAAGTTCCATTTTGATTGTAGGTATGCATGATGGTTCAGAATATCAGTGCAAATTAACATACAATTTAGGGAGCCATCTCTTAAACTTTTCCAATTTTAACACATATTTTTGAGATAACTGCGTCACCCAAGTAAAAAGAGTTTTTTTTTTTTTACAAAAGAGTAACGTACCGTTTAGAGTTCCTAAGCAATTTACGAAAAATGCACTAATCAAAATTAATGGCCTTCTACGAAAAAAAAACTACATACCCACTTTAATACTACCTACTACAATTTACGCCAGTCGCACACCTCCACAGCGAAACCATAGCAGCGAAACCGCAGTAGTTAAATTCAACTGGCTAATTCGAGTAGCGGAACATGACGCGAGCCAGTTGAATTGAACTAATGCGGTTTCGCTGCAGCGGTTTGCGCGGCGGAGATGTGCTACTGGCGTCAATATCGTGTCCAGCATGTCCTGTTGACTGCATGATGCATAAGTAAATGGACGCTACTGATGTTGCCAATTTCGTAGCCAAATTCTGGGGTGACACTATATTGATTGCTATCGACAGGATATGAAGACGAAAAATACTACCAATTTTATTTTATTTTTTACTTTTTTCTTCAATCATATTTCTTTCACGCGTCAAGCGTCAAATACAATTGTGCGGTACTTTTCCGCACAATTGTATTTTGTTCCTAAATTTCCAGGAAAATAAAAAATCGGCGTACTACGCCGTAAGGATGACGGAATGTGAAGCCGATAGCTCGGCTCATAAGATAGATGTGTCTATGGATTTTATGAAGAAAAATGTTAAGGTAAAGTGTGACACAGTATAATAAAGTAACAGTATTATATCTCGGCTTCAGCAGTGACCTTGAAATAATTACATGCCGCTCGGAAGATAAACCGTCCGCGTCCGTGCGTAAGGCTTGAGACGCAGATGATGCAGGTCTACGCAGCACAGAGCAGATTTTGTACGTGAACATACTAAGAGCTGCGTACGCTGCGGCGGTGCAGGCACGTACGACGCAGACATGTGTCTGTCCTGCTGCGTCTCGTTGTAGTGCCGGCACGACGACTAATTTATAATTGGACTGCCTCGTTGGACTAGTGGTTGCAAGTGCTAATGCTGAGCATGAGGTCCTGAGTTCGATTCCCAGGTCGGGCAAAGTGTTATTGGGTTTTTCTATCTGGAATTTCTCAGTAGCAGCCCGGAGTCTGGATTTGTGCCCGGTTGATGGCAATAGACTTGCCCCCTATTACATGGGACTTAAACATAACTGGCGAAATGTGGGTGTACCTACTACAGGTACATATCTGCCCAACCCTCCGGGGAAACAAGGCGTGATGTCATGTTATGTAATTTATAATTTTGTTGCAATGAGAGAACATTTAATTGAATTAGTTCGTTGTGAACCTTGTTTTTATGATACTTATCATCCAGACTATTAAAAAAAGACAAACTACTACTAGCCTGCTAGCACGCGAATGTGTCTGTGTAGCCGCGTCGCAGCGTGCGCTCGCGGCCTATGTCTGCCCCGTCTGTCCTACCCTGCAAAATCTGTGCTGTGCTGTGCGTCTCAGCATACGCTTAGCCTAACTAGCCGCACATAGATACAGATTAAACACTGAGATTTCGAAGCGCGTCAATTCGGCCGTTTTCTATGGCGACATAATACTGTTAGCTATTTATACTGTGAGTGTGATATTGTAGGTACTGACATAGATATGTGGGCCAGATATAGATTTGTGCGTTGTCAGCATGTGAGAAAATATTCTACGGAAACCCAGTTTCATAATATTGTAGCGTTGTGAGGGTTCACAACTGAAAATAGTCGAGTGATGCTAAAATATCACAATTAGTAAGTTCTTAATCACATCACTAGAATCGGGGTACAACATTAGCTATCTATTCGGAGACGCTCGGTCATTTCGTTACCGCTTGCGGAGCTGGTGAATTCTATTCCCTGATCCTCGAAATCCTGTGTGCCCCGACCTAGGGGCTCCTTGTACGGGCACTGTAACGGCTAGGGCTGCGCAGGGTAGGCTGCGCAGACCGTTAACGGATAGGTAAGTAGTTAGGTAGAATGAAAAGCAGAAGAAAAGTTACGAGTAATACATATATTTAACACGGGTAGGTCGCGGGTAAGGTCCTAACACTGAGTACTGTTCTGAGCACCAACACGAGTAAATGGTAGGGTACCGTCCTTGGCACAAAAAACAAAACAAAACGCCCGTTCGGGGTTATTCCGCTCATCTGAGCGCCATTACCCCTTACTGACTTATTTTTTACTGTTGTAGATATGCCAAGAAATCATCAAAGGACCACCGCCATAGATATAATAAAGAAGGAGATATGGCGTGGAGTTCAAAATGTATAGAAAACCGATGAAGTCACAAATGCCCCTCCATAACGCTAATATTGCACACACAGTTCTGTCAAAACAATACTACGAACAAGTGCACACACGCGCCATCGATAACTCAGTCATTTAAATATAAACCTTATTATTTAAAACACAGCGTACTTTTTCCGTATAATTACTCACACTAAAACAATTATCATTGTGTGTTGTCGGGACTCGGGGGCGGATACGACATAGTGCTTGACTAAATCGAAGAGTTATCGATAAATATATCGATACATTTACTATAAAGGTTTTGGAAATAAAGTAAACAAAAACGATATGAAACCAACAAAACATTATTTAATGAATTTATAAAAATATTTTAAAAACAATTACAAATCAAACGACACGTAGTTATATATGATTATGATGCCATAAAATGTTCAAAAAAGAGATACTCGTTTTTGTGGAGAACCAGTTAGCTGACCTTCCTATGGCATCAATCCATTGATTTTTTACTTGCTTCTTTTGGGAAACTGAAACGGTACAATTACAATTTGTTAGTGACTTACTGAATTATATAGGTATACGAAGCTAATCACAAACTTGTAAGTTTGCAGGCTCTTAAAAAACCCGTATTTTTAAGAAATTGAATTCTTCTTTCTCTAGTAACTAGGGGTTTATGTGACAATAACACACACGCATGCATAAGACATAAATAGCATGAATGTTGACCCATTGCCAAATCTTTAATAATAACCTTATTAAAATAATTTTCATATTATAATTGTTTATTTTAGAGCATGCATGACGTCACAATATGGCTTCAAACCCTCTTTAGAAATTCTGCGGCATAATACATAATTATGACTATATGATGCTGATTATTATAATGCATACGAAGCTAATGGTGCATTTATGAAGACTTCAGTAAAAAACCATAACCATAACAAATGACGAAGTAACTTGAGGATAAGGCATTACATCTCATAATTCAAACCCAAGGACATTCCATAGATTACTAAACTAAACATTATTGAACTTACTTCACGATATTTGGTTACCTACGCATTTGTCTATTACGCTGTAAAATAATAAAAATGGGTAAAAATGCACAGAACCACATCGGCCTTCCAACCGGATTACAAGAGTTAACAAATTGAAGAAAAATCAATTAAATGAAATTGTAATATAACAATTCGCAGTCGACTTTCTTGTCGATAGACTTTGTCAGACCTCCACGAGCACATCACTAGCTCGCGCTCAAATACGGCGGACCGGAGCAGCGGACGCACCATGCGACATTACGGCTTATTGAGGTTTCGTTATGACAGATTTACATTGCTTGTTCAGTCACTCAGTGACAGACTGAGGTGGTTGTAAAAGAGCAATGTATTTAATGCAAAAATAATACTGTCGGGATAATATAGGAAAACAAAAATAAAGTAGTACAACTCAGATATATTTTACGGCTTGTTGTTTTTCGTGATTTTTAAGACAAATATTGTAAAATACTTGTATTTACCTGTGGTAACTGATGCCATGACTTCGAAAAATGTTGTTTTGGCTTCTATTTTTGCACGAACCCACTTAAAAAGACGGCATAATCGTTTTTTTTACGATCGCGGTTGACAACACACTAACTCGCGGTGACGGCCATTTTTTCAATACTTGAGCGAGGCGCTCAGCTCCACGTGGTCGGCGACACGCCCCCTTGCCACTTCTCCTGTTTTTAATATTTCTGTGACCACCGCTAAAGCGGCTTAGACCGAAGAAGACCTTAAATCTGCTAAAACTGCGTTTGAAGGAGGTTTTTCCAAAAGAAAAGCCGCAAAACCTTACCATTTACTACTTGGAGAGGTCGACTATAAAATGAAGTTCTTCAGAGAGTGAAGATGAAGAGCACCTTTGCGGCGATGACAGTGATGACGAAAGGAATGTGGATGATGAAAATTATAACAAATGTGTTATTGGCGAAGAATTTGGAAAAAATAACGAGTTGTTGTATTGCTGCACATCTGCGGACTGTGAGCTCAGGCTATGTGCAAGGATACATCTGTGATTTATGTGTCCAAAAATAAAATATTACTATTTCTAATTTGTCTAACCTCTAATAATAATAATTCTTTTATATTACATTATAATAATTGAAGTTGATTTGACATCGAAGACCTTACTATATTTGTTAATATGAAAAAGACTAATCGTGAAAAAAAAATTGTGATTGTAGACTTTACTTTTATTGTTTAAGGTTGATCTCATTATTATTTCTTTAATAAAAACGTATCTTACTTGTTATATTCCAAAAAATCTGTTTAAGCGTCATTATCCCTGAGCAAAGTCATGTGCAATGCCGCTCAAATAATTATGTTTTTTTATAATGTTTTCCTACTACTAGTAGGTCAAAGATATAAGCTTTTGTTGATAAATTGTTGATAGCTCGATAATTAAAGACTGTTACTATTCTTAATTATGACTCTTGGGGCTATTTTCAATACATAAAAAAACTTAAAAAAAAACAAAAGGGCAAAGGTTACCTAATAAAGCCTAAAATATATTACTATACTTTACTACACTTAAAACATCGAAACAAGGAAACATTTCACGGTCGTGTACTCGTTAATTTTTCATATAAATCTTCGGTTTTTTCCCCCCGGATACGAAGCTTTTATTAGTTACAACAGAACTCCTGATAAACTCCACCAACAATTCCATTCAGAAGACCCCAAAGGACTTCAAACTTTATTACATTCAACTAAGACAGATATTAGTCATCGAAACAATTCTTTTGTTTTTTCTTCGACCAAGTTTTGGCATGAAAACAAAAGTTATTAAAAGAAAAGGTCACTACAAGTTCAGAATTTAAGAAAAAAAAACACTATAAAGAAGAGTGTTTTACCAAAAAATACCATTTTTCATGAGATAAATATAAGGCCACTTACTGCACAGTGAATCTAAGTGCCAGAGTACTTGAATGTTGGCAATGCTTACGAAAAATGGAGTGAAAATTCACTTGTTCGGATGGTTGACTTTTTTTTCATGTTTTGTAGAAAATGTTTTATACAAATAGACTTGTTGTTTTTTTCACGGATTATTTTGTGTCCATTTGCACTAAAGAAACCACTTCATGGCTCGCTTTATCAAGAAAGTAAAAAAAATCTAGTATTTTATCTCCGACATAGGCATTGTCATTTATTCATTAACAATCATTTGTATCTGAATTTAAACGAAATAAATTAAAAATTGTAAGACACAATGTTGTCACGGGTTTTTTACACACAATACAAAAACAAACAACATTGATTTAACAAAATAAATTCAATTACATTAATTATTCATACAATAATTGAAGTCAGCTAAGAATTACAAATCTTCAATGGTATACAACGTGTAACAAACACGCCGTCCAATCCGTGAGGGTGATGTTAAGAATCGTACTGAGAGTCTATTGATGTGGTAATTTTCAGTAAAAAGAAAATAAAACGCATTTTTTTCAATGGGGAATTTTACTGGGTTATTAAATGGGGCGCGGGCGGCCGTCTCACGTAGTTTAGCAGATGACTACAAGTCAAGTTATGACCCCTGTTGAAAATTTTCCATTTTTTTTATGGAATCGTGATAATTTTGGTACTAAAAACTTGAATTTTAAATTTCAATAACTTTATTATTTAAAATAATAATTAGTTTTTTCATTACTTTTTGATATTGCACTACCTATGTGCCTTTTTTGGATTGGAAAGGGTTTTTGTAACACATTGTATAGGCATTTGTTCAATGGGATTTTTTTGTCTTTTCAACCGACTTCAAAAAGGAGGAGGTTCTCAATTCGGTTGTATTTTTTTTTGTATGTTTGTTACGCGATTACTCCGCCAATTATAATTTGATTTTGATGATTCTTTTTTTGTTTGGTAGGGCATACTTCAGAAGTGGTCCCATATAAATTTGGTCATGATCTGATGAGGGGTTTTTGAGTTAGCTTCAATAATACGTATTTTTCCCATCTAGTATATGTGGATGATATTCTAATAGTTCCTATCACTGTAATTTACATAGCAGGTAATGGGTATTCAAATTTTTGTGAGGGTTTTGTGTAGGTACCACAACTAAAAAGTGAAAAATAAAAACTTTTTCCAAAAAATTTTTTGGAAGTCGGTTTTATTTTTTGTGAAAAAGTTTTTATGTTTTATAAGAAGTAGTGTAATAGTGTAGTAGTTACTTCTAATATAATGTAAAACTGACCTAAGTCAAAAATCGCGCGCAAAAATCACGGCGATAGTTTCGCTGTGCCATCAAATTCAATAGAAACTCTATGAATCAATCTCTTCACGGCAATATCATTACGGCGATAGTTTGAAGGCACAGCACAGCTTGACTATCGAAGCGATTCTCTCGTCCATGGAGATGACGCCTTAGGCCATAGTTATATCACAGGCGTCCGAGGCGCGCGTCTTGTACATACGCTGCGTTTAAAAAAATAAAAAAGAATTTCTTTGTATCGAATTACATCAAAAGCCTTGTAATTCGTTACAAAGAAATTCATAAAATTTGTTTGACGAAATCTTGATATTTATAAATTGTATTCTTAATCCTTCAAGTGCGTGCCACTCAATCTTAGAGTGTCGTGCCAGGCGCAATAATCGAAATAAATAAAAATATACACGGCTCAAAATGTTAATCTACCCGTCAATCTAACTGGACTTAATAGTGGCTGTAATAAAATATACAACTTGTTATACATAAAACAAGATTTATTAATAGCATGCTATTGGGGAAATTAACAGAAATTACAATGCATACCTACCTATTCATACTGTAAGGGTTCACTAATTTACATAAAATTTATATTTAATTAAATTTTACATTTATATTTAGGTAATTAAATTTTAAATTTATATTTAATTAAATTTAAACGAAAAAGACTAGTTTGGAGGCCAGTAACTATTTGATTTGAATATTTTGTACTGGCAGCACTTTAGTTTGTCAGTTGGTCCGCACATTGTCATCTGAGATTGGTTGACGACATTAAATCGTTAACCAATCACAAAACTCGATTTTACCGCGCAAATTATCGGAAACCTGGGACGCGGGAAAAGGTCGGTTGAACATTCTGACTCGAGCTGTTGGACAAGAAGGTCTTGAGAAAGAATAAAGTTATGTTTCCTGTTACCTGGATTTTCTTCAGTACTTCACCTAGCTAGGTATCCTTAAAGTCAAAATTTTGTGCACAGTCTCAGTTATTTTAATAATACGTAATAATCTAAATAATAACGGCCGCGTAGGTCGATTGAAAGTTAAGCAAAATTTGCTGAGGTCGGTCCGTGGACATGACCATCCATTACAGTGCCTAGGAAAGTACGTTAAACCGTTGGTCCCGGCTGTCATTTGTAGATCTTTGACCGTCGTTACGGGTAGTCAGAAGCCCAAAACTCTGACAACCAGTCATCGTATGCCCAGGAACTGGTTGTAGAGGGCAGATAAGTCGCTCGATGTAAAATACTGGTATTTAGCTGCAGCCAGACTGGAAGACGACCCCAAAATTTTTGGGAAAACGTAGAGAGGTGATGACATGTTGTACTTGCAGTATGTATGGCCAATATCACTGCTTGCTGCAAGTAAGTAGGTAACTTGAACGGACGTACGGACCTCTCTGTACGGACAGCACCCGGGATTCAATATGACCCATCGAACTTAGAAAGACACTGTCACACAGGTATATAAGAAACCTCCCCCCTCCCTCCCTCCTCTTGTTAATGTTTTTACTTTGTTTTTAATTCATATTTGATTACTAGTTTATTTATTTATTAAAGGTAGAAAAATTATGTATTAATTATATTGAAACTGTTGGTACTCCCCGACACTTGTCGATATACTCGTATTATTCTTCCTTTTTAAGTAGCACAGACGAAATCTATAACTATGAACTTTTTTTAAATCTCCCTGTGCAATATATATACAGTGGCTAATGACAATTTTAACCACTTTCTGTCCCCCCCTCCCCCTACGTATGAAAAATAAGACTTGGGTAAACACCCTTTCAATCTTACGTAAGATCCACCAAATTTGCAAAGAAAAAATAGCAAAAATATAAAAACGCGTTAGTTTGTGTTACAAAAAAGTAACGTTTGCTTACTTTTCTGATCTTACGTAAGAACAATATAAACCCCTCCCACCCAAGCAAAAAAAAAAGACTTATACGGACCCCCTCCATCCTCAAATCGTCTTACTTAATAAATTAACAGCCCCTAATGATAATCCTGATGTCGAATTGATACATAAGAAAGGTCTATTTCCAGTCTACCAATTAAGCTTTAAATGAAAATCAATATAAAATTAATCATAAACCGAGACACTATCCAAATATTAATTTTACAATTTAATTAAACGTCATCTACAAAGCTAGTTATTAACAACAGTAATTAATCAATTAGTGTTTACAGCACAATTTCTAACGTTTTAGGCAATTTACAGAAACTAGGATCACACAACAAGCAAATTAAAGAAAATCAGCTACGCTTAACAACTTTATAATTAATTGGTTCAACCGAATAATATTTCATTTTCAGTACAGATGCCCCGTAATTAATTATTTCGTACTTCTATTAAACCAAAGTTGTCGACGTAGCTCTCAGAATAAGCAAGCTGAAGTAGCAATGGGCCGGCCATATTAACCGTAGAACCAATGTCCGTTGGGATAGACGTGTTCTTGAGTGGAGACCACGAATCAGCAAACCTAGGGTAGGTTCCCTCAGGCTAGGGGGAGCGACGATCTTCGCAGGGTGGCTTGTAGCATCTAGATGAGAGTTGCAGAGAATAGAGCTGAATGGCGTGCAATTAGAGAGGCCTATGTCCTGATCATGATTGTCGCATTAGGACAAAGTCTTATTGCTCAGGGAAAAAATATATAGGTCCACAATGCTTTGACGATTTCTGAGCAAATCCAGGTTTCAATGCCATGTTTTTTAAATAATAAAAACCGACATTTTAAAAACGAGGAGGTTCTTAATTCGACCGTAGGTTTTTTTTTTTTTGTTTGTTTGTTAGCCGATTACTCAGCCAATTATGAATTGATTTTGATGATTTTTTTTTGTTTGGTAGATCATATTTCAGGGGTGGTCCTATATAAATTTTATTAACTTTGATTGGGTAGTTTTTGAGTTAGCTTCTTTAATAATTATTTTTTCCCACTTAATCTATGTGGAAGATGTTATAATAAGTTCCTGCTACTACAATTTACATAGCAGGCAGTGGTATTCGAATTTGTGTGAGGTAGGTACCATCGCAAAGAGTGAAAAAAAAAACAAAAAAAAAAAAACAACTGTCTTCCAAAAAAACACCACAAATTGAAAAATAACTGATTTCGGAAGTCGGTGTCAATAAAGAAAATTCTAAACCAAAGACTTCCGAAATTGAGAATTGAGTTATTTTTCACTGTAGTGTTTTTTTTAAATCGGTTGTATTAATTAGTGGATTACCTACCTTAAAAAACGACCACTCAGACTTTGTCAAATTTCTCGTACTTATCTTATAAGCTACGACATTAAAAACCTGAAATTTTTCAGTAGCAGTCCGTTGTCTGGATTTATCCCCGATTGATGGCAATAGCTCGCCCCCTATTACATGGGACTTAAACATAACTGGCTAAATGTGGGTGTACAATAGATACACCGCTTCCCAACCATTCGGGGAACCAAGGCGTGGTGATGTTATGTTATGATAAAAAAATAAAATTGTTTGCGACGTTACTACGTTAGTTTATTACAGACTTGTGAACCTACTGTGTCTCAAATTTATTATTATTATGTAACAATAAAGTAAGAATCATTTGCGAGCGGCCACTGACATGGTAATTTAAATTCTAGCGTTGTTTGATCCCCGTGCACCTGCGTCTGAAAAATAATTTTGCTAGCAACTTCAATAAAAATTAAATGTTTCAAATTTAGTAGAATAATGTTTAGAAGAAAAACCTTAGTTGACGCGGTAAATAAAAACATTTCGTCACACTAAAGTAAGCTTTTTTAAGTCTATGTTTTAAGTGAATCGTCGAATCTACATAGTTCAGAAAGTCCGAAAAAAATAGTTTTAATAATATAAATGAAAAAGTACTAGAGAAACTCAAATAACGTTAGGCAACAAATACAAGACCAATAAAACATCAATCAATCTGCCTAGCCTTTTCCCAACTATATTGGGGTCGACTTCCAGTCTAACTGGATGCAGCTGAATACCAGTATTTTATATGGAGTGACTGCCTATCTGACTTCCACAACCCAGTAACTGGGTAATACGATACCCCTTGGCAAGACTAGTTGTCAGACTTTCGGGCTTCTGACGACCCGTAACGACTGGCAAAGATCCACGAATGACAGCCGGGACCAACGGCTTAACGTGCTTTCCGAGTCACGGAAATAAAACATAATAGGGAAATATTTAACTGGTCCTCTAAAAACTTAAAAACCTTTTAAAATCATTGAGCCTCTTTTTAACTCTTTTTCCTTTTCTCACAGTCGGTCGGAGTAACTAGGCTAGGGCACCCCGACCAAATGGGTTTGTTAGGTTTGCCCCACTGTCGGGAGGACATGGCTTGGCATGCGCTGGCAGAGTGTGCATGAGTGTGTATGACCTGTCGCTGCCGGCCGTTGTCGACTCGATGGTCGGCAGCGAGGAGTCCTGGGACGCGGTGGTATCCTTCTGCGAAACAGTCATTTTGCAGAAGGAGGCTGCGGAAAGGGAGCGGGAGATTGCTTCCGCTAACCCGATCCGCAGACGCTTCCAGCACCCCTAAATAGATCCAGGGGCGACGGGTCTGGGGAAATCCGTCGCCCCCTACTACTTATGATCCGAAATGGTGGCGCGTAGTTCGACGCGCACCTCTCTATGACGTAAGGGGGGAGTTTAACACCTCACTGCCTCCTAACTGGAGGTGGCCCGCAGAGGCGGGCCGGCACTATCCGGGGATCGCGGAAGTTGCATTAGATCCCGTGATCCCCGGTGCAAGTGTGAGACGGAACACCGGGGTGGTTTTAGTCAGTAAGAGTCTGATAGACCCCTCCGCCTTACCCAAGGCGGAGGACATCCATGAGGATATCACGCCGTAATAACAAAAAAAAAAGTTTACGTTCGGTTACAACTATGACCATCCGCGGCAGCGGCCGCCCAGCTATGGCAATTTAGTTTTTTTAGAACCCCTAAGTACGAATTATTTGAGGTTCACAAAAAGAGGCGCAATAATTTTATAAGAGTGATCTATAATATTCTTAGGAGAACAAATGGGAATTATTACTCGAATCGGACGAGTAGTGGAACATGACACGAGTCCATTTCAATTGAACTACTGCGGTTTCGCTGCTATGGTTTCGCGGCCGAGGTGTGCTACCGGCGCCGGCGTAGGTACAGGTCAGATTAAATACATGCCAACATAAAATTTCAAATCAATAAAAATCAAAACGAAAATAAATTTGAATAATAATATGATTAATATTACTTGACCGACAAAAAAATACGCTAGCACTATAAAATGTTCATCATCGTCACAGTATAAATATGGTACCTACTTATAATATTAATATTTGGGCGTCCAAGCATAAAGGTCCAGTTCTCGGCATTTAGTTTCCGAGATATAAGAAGTTTTGTAAAGTTGGGTGAAAACATTTCATTTCGCGATTTTAATTTATTATTAATAAATGCTCAATAATTGAGCATGTCAATTATCTACAATGTCAAAATATAGTAAATAATTATAGCAAGCTTTTTCAAAATTTCAAGTTCAAATGTCTGATAAAAAATATGTGCCAGTTATTGCATATATTTTCAATCCTTACTATCTTGAGTATACCAAATCTAGTCTTACAATACCCCACTTGACTACTGGACCCTTTTTGCTTGGAAGCCCACATATTTTATGGTACTTAAGTATAATATGGGGATCCGAAACAATCAATAGTAATTGATCAATTGTCATCAATTTCAATCATAGTAATATTGTTAACCGCTTCAACTGCATTTGGTAGGCGATCAATTTGCGCATCAATGTGTATCAATCACGTAAAAATTGACAACTGCAATTGATCGTTTCGGGGTCGCTTTATAACTTGTTAAGTTCAAGTTGTCAGTATCTTAATAAAGATCAGCTTCGCAACCATTTTATTATCATTCTTCCATGAATAGACTATAGATAATAAACCTTTTAAACAGAATATCAAACGAGCCAATAATAGCCATTTCCAAGAAAATAGATTATGTATTCAGTAGATTAATACGTAGGTATATAGGATTTAAATCTAGTTGTTTAAGCCCAGGTTTGCACGACGTGTTTTTATCGCGGCGATTTTTTTTCTTACACTGGATTTTCAACTCTTACTTGGTGTTGAGTCGAGCGTTGAGAATCCAACGCGTTGGGACGTACTCTCGTCCCATCGCGTTGAAAAAACACTGTTGGATTTTCAACTCTCGGGGCTAAGCAAAGCGTTGAAAATCCAGTGCACGAAAAAAAATCACCGCGATTTTATTATGTCTCTGCGAACGTGGGCTAAAGGATAAAATGGCGCAAGTCAATTTTCTGCTCACTTAGAATTTCATGAAGGTTTCCCAAATGACTTGTTTTTGTGAGATATTATTAGATGAATATAAGTATTATTATACTGTTTGCGGTGTAGCATGAAGCGGGTGACAGGTGACAGAAAGGGTTTTATTTAATTTACTACAGTTATTACTGAGTCCGTATTATGTACGCAATCTGTATGTAGCTAGACACGTAAATATTCAAAAGTAATTCTATATTTAAATATTAGAATGTCTGCCAGTCATAATACAGCCAGCCATTAAAACTCTACAGTACGGATCATATTCGTAAAATACAGAATCAGTAAAAACAAGTAAATTATAATATATTTTACCCTTTCTGTCACCTGTCGGCCGCACCATTCTCCACCGCAAACAGTATAGTGGTTTTTTTATAACTTTATATAAAATGATTATAATTGAGTCGGAGTCTCGTACACATCTTTCGCATGAACGACATCAATCAATCTGCCTACCCTTTTCCCGACTATGTTGGTTCAGCTTCCAGTCTTACCAGATGTAGCTAAATACCAGTATTTTACAAGGATAGGCAGGCGCTGGCAGTTTTACACTTTTTATTTTGTATTCTTTCCATTTACATTTTTTTTTCTTTCTACTTGTGTGCCTTATTCTGTGCCAAATAAATGTTTTTTCTTTCTTTCTTTTCTTTCAATGAGACCATATCAAAGAATCAACTAGCATTTATATTATAAAGGCCTTAAAAAAATCTGCATCCGCAACATAGTGCTTCTAACTACCGTGACGACTGTCAAAAATCTACAAATGACAGTCGGAACCAACGGCTTAGCGTGCTTTCCGAGGCACGGAGGAGTCTCGGTATGTAAAGAGGGTCACCCATTCACGAACCGACCGCGGCAGACGTAGCTTATTAACCTTCGATTGAGCCGTTTGGCTATTATAGTTTAGCCGCAAACCCAACTAGAAAATAAAAAAATACTTGTTAAGATGCCATAATGCTCGGAATTTAATTATTTCTTAGTAAAAGAATAATACGTGCACGTTAAAAGCAGCCGTAATACAAACATAATAAAAACTATGAAAAAAGGATACTTGAAGAATCTACCCTCCAACTTATATACACTAGCGTCTGCCAGCGGCCGCGCCCGCGTGATATCTTTATAAATGATAGCCTATGATACGCAGTGATAATATAGCATTCTACTGGTGAAAGATTTTTTTAAATCGGTCCAGTAGTTTTTGAGTTAATTCATTAAGTTCTATTTACGTTTAGTTTTATTTTTTATTTCTGCTTGAGTTCTTGATGTTTTTGGTTATAAATTGGCTTGTGCTAGCTGATATACAGGCTGAATTTTTAGTCACCGTAAAAGAAAAAGAAAGAAGAAAGAAAATACATTTATTTGGCACAGACTAAAAGGCACACACGTAGAAAGAGAAAAAAAAATAAAGTAAAAGGAAAGAATACAAAATAAAAAGTGTAAAACTGCGTTGCATGATACTAGCAGGAATGTGTGCCTCGCGGCTGCGCCAAATAGGCCCAGTTCAGCATAAATGCCAGACAACTAGTCCCTGACGCTGGTTTTCAACTGGACCTGAAGTGTGAGGTTGACGGATGTAAATCAGTTTTATACCGCACAAATCGTACCGTACAAATATATTCATCATATATTCATCTTTGGCGAAAATCATTGAATACGTGTTTTTTTCTTTTAGTATCACTCAATAAAAAAATATTGTGATATCACATCACAAAGTTATTATATACCACGCAGAGCGGATAATACTTTCGAGAAAATGATTTAATATGAAAATTTTACGTATAGTTTTTTTTTTCAAAAATGGAGTTAGTGAATCATACCTAATGCCTAAAAAAAAAATTGGACGGTGACTAAAAATTCAGCCTGTATGTATGGCTAATAATTGAATTTATGTTTTGTGTTGTGTGGCGTAATGTAAATTATTTTGCATAAGTACTATTGTATAGAATAAAGTTTTTTTAACTATTCAGACAGCTGTGCAGCTGGGGAGTTTGTTGCGCCACTTCTTCTTCTCAGCTGAAGCACTAGGAAGTGGTGAAGGGTGGGCGTTTTGGGGGACTGTCTTATGTAATTTTTACGTTCGAAAAGTGCTGATTCTCAGCCTAGTTTGAATAAATGACTTTTCAATTTTTAATTTTACAAATAAACAAACATACAAAAAAACCAGTTATTTTCTCTTTATAATAATATCTCTTTATAGTTTAGCTGGCTGCTTTGCGTGGACGTGATGTTTCTTTGCGTCATTTTTACCGCAAATACTTAAACTTTTCTTTCTTCTTTCATTATACTACCGTTAACAGGGTAGTAATTGTCTAGTAGTGTGACCGTCGGACAGGTCTCGAGTTCGAACCTAAGGCACGCACCTCTGACTATCCGGATTCATGTGAGTAATGTATACCTAATCATCACTGGCTACAAAAACGGTGAAGGAAAACATCGTGAGGAAACCGCCATGCCTGACAGATATTTCTCGACGGCATGTGAAGCCAAGTCAGAGGCCCGTGGGCGGCTTTAAAACTCTGACACCAGGTTAGTCATTAACCACACGAAAATAAGAAGATACTACCGATATTTGATCCATGTTGTTAACTCGCAGGATCAATATTGTAGCACCACGTATGATCAAATTAATCCTTAATGAATATCGGTTAACGTGTTCAATTATTAATTAGCTACAAAACACTACAAACCGCGTTTGGTGCTAATAAACTGAGTTAAAGGATGATTATCCTAGTTTGGGGTAAACCATCTGGGTAATATAGGGTTATTGCTGATATGGAGCTGCCAACAATATTGTTTACACATATATTGTACCAATAGTTTCGGCAGTGACCTTGAAATAATTAGATACCTACAGCCGCTCGGTAGATAAACCTGCCATGACTACACTCGATACTGTTGCCTACTGATATACACTGAGATTTCAAAGTGCGTCGCTTCGGCCGTTTTCTATGAAGATATAATATTGTTACTTATTTATACTGTGGTTTTGTGTTAGAACTGTTGAAATAAAAAATCTATTGGAATCAAAAGTCATTTATTCAAACTAGGCTGAGAATCAGCACTTTCGAGCGTTCAAATTACATAATGCAGTTCCCCAAAACGCGCGCCCTTCACCACTTCCTAGTGTTTTAGCTGGGAAGAAGAAGTGACGTAACAAACTCCGCAGCAGAAAGTTGTGTCTGTTAAGTACCTAGAAATTGTTGACAGGCATACACTGTCCTCCCATACATATTAACAGTGTCATTTAAAAACATAGTAAAGACCAATCATTTTTAAAAGAGTAACCATGGACTTTCTTGCCGAAAGAACCATGCACCTAGCTTCTGACGTTTCATGAGTGCCCATGTAGGTTTATGAGAAATAAAATATTTTGCGTATTAAATATATTAAATATTTTTTAACTGCCTCGTTGGTCTAGTGGTCGCAAGCGCTACTACTGAGCATGAGGTCCTGGGTTCGATTCCCGGGTCAGGCAAAGTGTTATTGGGTTTTTCTATCTGGAATTTCTCAGTAGTAGCCCGGAGTCTGGATTTGTGCCCGGTTGATGGCAATAGGCTCGCCCCATGGGACTTAAACATAACTGGCAAAATGTGGGTGTACCTACTACAGGTACACCTCTGCCCAACCCTTCAGGGAAACAAGACGTGATGTTATGTTTTGTAAAATATTTTGATCGGAAGAATGATCCTAAATTAAGCGGCAGTAACCCATGTACTAAGCTGCACCTCAATTACATTTAACACTATCAGTCATAATCTGAATCATTTTGAAGGATACTGCTAATCCATTGCTTCATATGTTCGAAAAATGTATCTACTCAACAACGTAAATAACGCAATGAATGTTGTTGAACTGTCAAATGAAACAGATTGTGATCGATCAAGAATTAGAACTCCTCGCGGTGCATTACTGACTTAGGTACGTGAATATTTAGATCTAATCAACCAACAGCCAAATTAGAAATAAATTAAATTGTTTTATTCAATGTTACTTGAATTTTTTACTTTGTCGACATAGCTCACAGAATAAGCAAGCTGAGGTGGCAATAGGCCGGCCATATTAGCCGTAGAACTAATGACCGTTGGCGTAAAAGTGTTCTTGTGAGACCGCGAATCGGCAAACATAAGGTAAGACGCCCTCAGACCTAGGTGGAGCGACGATCTTTGCAGGGTAGCAGCTGGATGAGAATTGCCGAGAATCGAGATGAACGGCGTGGTGCAATAAGAGAGGAGCAGTGAACTGCTGTACGCTGATGATGATAACTTATAATTTTAAACTTATCGCATTATTGCGATTCTGACGGTCGAAGGTCAGAAGCTTACACCCCATACAGGGCCATGAGTCACACGATCCCCAAGTACAACCACCTACAGGTGGTGCTTGGGCCCCCAAATTGGGAAGCGGTAATTCAGAATTGCAGACCAGTTTATATCACGTCTTCGTAGTTTTGTTAGTAAATTTTATTCGAACCTGTACATGAGTCTAAACAAGAAATACATAAAACACAAGCATAAATTAAAAAACCCCCGACACAAAAATTTACTTATTTCTCTTTCCTACTCCATCACCAGACCCTGTTCACCATCTATCTATAAACTATTTATTGAGACCATTCCAAGGAGCCCAAACACCAACCTAAGCTGTAAGTTGGTAACGGAGTTGGGTATCCTGAAAATCACAGGTGATGCTGCAGCATCAGTTCAAGGTTACTATGTTCTTCTAATATCATTGACGTAACAGAATACCAAATTTAAAATCGATCAGACCCGTGGAAGATGCTCACGTCCATTCATCAACTAGAAAAGAGCTGATAATCTTTTAACAGCTAAACCGATTTTCTTGAATCATAGCCAAGAACACTCTCGATCAAGTCACCTTTCAAACAAAACAAAACAAAAACACAATCGGTTCAGCCGTTTGGAAGCTACGATGGCGCAGACAGACACACACATACACACGTTAAACTTATAACACCTCTCTGTTTCCGTCGGGGTTAAAAATACCTAAAAATAAACCCAAAACCACCATTAGCACGCCAACGTTTCACCAAAGCCTTTCCTAATGAATCCCTTCGACAGCGAAACGTTGATATACGGCGACAAAATGTCACAAACGTTGTTACAAATAAAGTTATTACTGTTATAAATAAATCAGACGCTAAGCTTTCTGCGTAATACAAGTACTTACCTAACGGTACGAAAGGAGAAAATATTGAGGACGTGTTTAGTTACGTTACGTTAAGTAATGTACTCCTAGCACGAATACCAAGAACCAAGGGAACCAAGGTAACCAAAAAACCCAAAGAATTGCCAAACTTAAGTGGGCAGGGGCACATTGCTCGCAGAACAGATGGCCGATGGGGCTGAAAGGTTTTGAAGTGGCGACCGCGTACCGGAAGACATAGCGTTGGAAGGCCCCACAAGATGGTTCGATTGCCGCAGGAAATCGCTGGAGGCGGAAAACACAGAACCGGTTAAAGGGGCGGTGCTTGGGGTAGGCCTATGTCCAGCAGTGGACATTTGTCTGCTGAAATGATGATGAAGATGACTGTGAGGTCATTGGAAAAGAATTGTTCAAATAACAGCAGAATTGGGCGAAAGTAGCCACATATTGGGTTCCGGACAACAGGAACTGCCGACACGGTAGGCTCAGAAGAAGATGGCCTGACGAGACTCTTACCTAAAGGATTGGGCTCTAATTGCAAAAGAGAGAAAAAGCAAAGCGCTCCCTGCAGTGGGACAAAACAGACTCATAATAACATAATAATAATAACAGCATCATTTGGCGGAACTAAACAAGCATATTAAGCATAAGAGCATAATCCATCTATATTGTACCCAGTGCTGGAACACAGGCTCTGTGAGAGGGAGTGGGGCGTAATCCACCACGCGTGCCCAGAGCGGGTTAGTGGATGTCACAAATATCTTCGAATTTTAGTTTCCTTACGATGTTTTCCTTCACCGTTTTCAGAGCAGTGGTGATACGAGTAAATTAATTTTACACAAGAACTAAACAAGGAAATTGTACAATCCTCTTGTATAATGTATTTGAGTATATTTCACAAAACAAGACGAGTCAACAAAGACGCGACATACCCATTACATAAGGCAGGTAATCCATTCCATTTTATCGGCACACTATTTCATTCGTTTTTTCGCCCCTTAATACGCATTAATAATTTTATTAATATATATTAATAAGAACATGGGACTGTAGGCATTCCCTTTGAGGAAAACAGGCGTGATGTTATGTTATGTATTGTTTTAGAACTTATCGGCAGCTAAGCAAATCAAAACCACAGTAATGGTGAAAATCAGCTATATAATTACGCAACACGTTTTCGTAAACGATTACGACAAATATGTTTCATTTTGACAGTTCAACAACATTCATTGCGTTATGTAAGTTGTTGATTAAATTTATTTTTCGAACTTATGAAGCAATGGTTTTTTTTTGTTTCAAAACGATTCAAATTCCGATTGATCGTGTATTACGTAATTCCTACTGGTGTTCGCAACGGAAATGCAATCGAAATCAAATTGCCTACAGTTCAATCACTACTAGTGGAATATTACTGGGAATATGATTCCTAATACAACAATAATAGCTCAGTTAACAGCAATACTAAGAAACGTTCAATACTACCTAGGAAAACCACATTTCATGCAAGCAGTGCACAGAAATTACGGGCTAGCGTTCATTATCCCTGGTTTAATACGATGGCAGTGACTGGACCCAGTGAGTCGGATCGGACCAAGTCAGTGGGTTCATGTAGACGAGATCGGTAGTCAGGTGAGGGAAGCTCCCGGGTCGACGGCGCGTTGTGTTCCACGCGTGCCTCAAAGATAATGTCAGAATAATTGAAGGGGTCCGATAGGACCGATGCCTGCCGGTGTTGCGGGAAAGTCCGAAAGGGATACCGTAGCCCCTGGTAACGTACAGGCAACTGAAGGAACACGGGTGGGTTTTTGTCAGTAAGAGTCTGACACGCCCTCCCAAGTTATTTGATAATTTCCCACACAAAAAAAAGGCGAGGTAAGCTACTGGGCCCAAAAATAGACGGGTAGGGTAAGTCTACTGGACTGACTTGAGGGCGTGAAGTCGGCACTGGACTGAGTTGAAATTAGTGTCAAGTGAGCGCTGGACTGACTTACTATACTGTCAAATTAGTGGGCTCGTATAAACCTGCCTTTATTTTCTAGAAACAAAGTACGGTACGGTTGGTAGTAAGGTTTTTATATAACTCAGTGTTGTGACTGACGGACAATGCTTACGCTAAACTATAAATGATAGACACTAATTTCGCCAGTTATGTTTAAGGGTACACTAGTCGACTGCTCGAACTCGTTGGTAGGCGTGACTAATATGCATGCTAATAAAGTCTAATGTTAATTGTAACGTTGCACCTTGCAAGTTACTTACTTACTAGGTTTTAATAAAGACAATAATTAACTTATTTGCAAAAATAAAGCTATTTTATTGACAATTAAATATCTAAGTAAATTGAAATAAAATTAACTGGTCATTTTCAAAATACTATCAGTAACTTATTATTCATATTTATGTGATAAATTAAATAAAGTTAACATAAAAAGTTTAATTTATAATTAGGAAATGTAAATAAAATCTTATTACTAAAAGCGAAAATAATCTTACTTTAACCTATTCAATAAACATTTCAGCGTGGCTCTTCCTTGGATTAGTTCACATTGGCTACCCACAGTTGCAGTGGGGGTGGGATATGGCATGGTTATATCATCCCCATTGTCATATGCAGCAGGAAGTGGTTGTGGTAGTGGTAAGCCAGCTTTCAAAGCTATGTTGTGTAACACACATGCCATTGTAATATTGCTAGCTACATGGGGATGATATTGAAGAACCCTGTCTCTAAGCAAACATCTCCATCGTGCTTTGAGTGTGTCTTTCTTCAATAGAACCTTGAACTGCATTGAGGATAGGTATTATAAGCCAAGGCCGTTGTGGATATCCAGTCACCCGAAATTGCTGCACAAATAAAGTTTCCGGCATTTCGCGTATTGTCTCCATGCACTGACGATTTAATGTCTCTTTTTTGGCGCCTAAGCCACACTTCTTCATTATGAGCGCACCACAACATAATTAAAGTATGCATTTTATACACTAAATGGTAAATATAGTCCAAAATATGGTAAATAAACAAAACACTTCTCGGTCTCAACACAGCTGTATCATAAAGACGCCATTTTTTATGGTTTACTCTTGGGTCTCGGCGATCGCTTAGCTATCGTTCAAAAACTTCGACATCGTTTCGTTAGCGCTTGTCAAAACTGTAACTTGGCTACCATTTCTATGGGCGTAGCGATCGACGTTGTAGAAACGATCACATTTCATTCTAACATTTTGAACGATTGTAAACTTGTCTACGAATTTTCTATTCGTTTGTTCTGACCACGTGACTTAACGTTGTGATGATGTCGTTCCTATACATTTGGTTAGTTTTCTACTAGCGTTATCGATTGTAGATTGTCAACTTGGCTAAGCTTACAGGCCTTTGGGAGTATAGATATTATGAAAAAACTCCTGGATGTATTTACTCAATTATCTGAACTATTTAATAAATTATCTATCCCTATGCTGTTTCTATTTTACCATTTTCTTACTACATAAGTTATTTACTTACGCCTAAAGACGAGTTAAAATTAGTGTTGAAATATGGAAGTTTCGGCGCTCACAACTTCCGAACCAATTTTGCTACAGGGCTTGACAATGACAAAAAAAATTGATATAATTTTTATTTATGATCGTACACCGTCAAACAGACGAGTAATCACCATACTACGTTTGTATGGAAGAATGAACGACTAGCGTACCCTTAAGTCCCTTGAGATAGGGGGCGAGCGTATTGCTATCAACCGGGACAAAACTAGACTCCAAGCTGCTACTCAGGTATTCCTCAAAGAAAAATCCAATCACACTTTGCTGCACCTGGGGATAGAACTCAAGTTTTCATAATCAGAATTGAGCTTACGACTATAAGACCAACGAGGCTCTTGGGTTAAGAGAAGCACAGAATCAATCATTCAGCTCAGCCAATCACAGAGCACTGCTAGACTTAGGGAAATCCCAGGCAGCGCCACAGCACTCTGTCCTCCTCCTCCTTCAGCATCCAGTCTGTCTCAGCCACCTCTTTAAGGTCGTCGGTCCATCAACGATGGGGGTCGTCCCACACTACGCTTGCCGATACGTGGTCCCCACTCCAGGACTCGTTTGCTCCAACGACCGTTGGTTCCACAACTAATATGGCCAGCCCACTACCACTTCAGCTTGCTTAAGCTACAAGGTATGTTATGCGAAATAAGCACTAAAAAAGGACTCTCGAAACTCATCAAAACGAGACGTAGAAGTTTATATATACGAACACAGTCCCGTGGACTACTGATAGTTTTCACGTCAAATATTTTTTCCGCTCTGAAGTAGGCTAAAAATGACTGCGCAGTAGTCAATCTTACTTAAAAAACAGTAGCGCGCATGCCAGCACGCATGCGCAACCCAACTTCAGAGCGGCAAAGTTATTTGACGAGAACTGTAAGACCATTAATAATAATATCACGTCAATATTAAAACGTAACTACATACTCCCAGATTTACGTCAAATCAATCCTACCAAAGATTTGGGTCGCCGATAACTTTGTAGGTAACGTAAAACGCTAAGATAATGATCACGACTCCTTTACCGACAATCTCATAAAACTGCTTCAATTTCTGACGTCACATGGCGTGACGGAACACCGGTATATTTCGATAAAGGTTATAACAGACGCGTGGGGCTCGTGGCGTGGTAAATAAATACAACCACACGGGTCGATCGAAGGTTATGCTACGCTTCCCGCGGTTGGTTTGTGGATGGGTGATCATCCATTACATACGAAGACCCATCCGCGCCTTGAAAAGTAAGTTAAGCCGTTGGTCCCGGCTGTCATTCGTAGATCTTTGACAGTCATTTGACAGTCAAATGCCCAAAAGTCTGACAACCAGTCTTACCAAGGAGTATCGTGTTACTCAGTAACTGGGTTGTGGAGGTTAAATAGGCAGTCGTTCCATGTAAAATACTGGAATTCAGCTGCATCCGCGGAGACTGGAAGCCGATCCCAACATAGTTAAGAAAAGGCTGGGCAGGTTTTTTACTGCAGACGTACTTCAAGCATCGGTGATTTTGCGACTTCATCAAAGCCGGAACGTATTAACAAATCTGCGGTCGGTCGCAATGCAGTAATTGTATGGACTCTGCATCGCAATTTAGTGACGAGAGATAAAAAGGAACATAGAACCATTTTTATGGTGGATTATGGGTAAATAATAACCAGTTATCGCAGAGAGAAAAAAAGATGAGAGATTTTTCGTAACACACATACATAAAGGTACAATTCTGTAGCCAACCGCAGGCGGCAGTAGCGGGCAATGTGTCGCCGTGACACGACTGGTTTCTACCTACTTCTATGAAACTGACGTATCGCTAGCTACGGAAGGAATTTCATAGAAACCTCGCCTGCTTCTGCTGCCTGGGGTCGGCTACGGAATAGTTCCTTAACGCGCAAGATGATCGACGTCGGTACAACGCACAATCTTTTGACACATGACATTGACAGATATTAATATTGACAAATGTTTATATTTCGAATAGTTTTACAGATGCCAAAGCCTCTCTAAACCGCTGTGACTGGCATCCGAATGTGTGACGTTTATTCACGGTATCAAGATTCCGAATGCTCACCAATGCTATAGTATCATGTCTGCTATGCCCCTTTATTTCAGAATTAAGGGGCATAGTATATTTACTGGAGTTGATGCTGACGTCACGTGGCGAGTCGGAACACCAATATATCGATATTAAAAGTTGTTTCGATATGAGGGAAAAGTTCCGTTATTATTGGTTAAAGTTACCAGTGGAGTGCTACCTTTTCTTGTGTTACTTTTGTTTTAGTTGTTGTATTCTGATCGTTAGTTAACAACATAACAAAATAACATCACGCCTTTATTCCACGAAGAGTTAGGCAGGGGTAGCTATAATAGGTACCTATATACACCCACATCACGCCAGTTATGTTTAACTCCCATGTAATAGGGAGCGAGCCTGTTGACATCAACCGGGCACAAATCCAGAATTCGGGTGACTACTGAGATTAAAAACTAAACTTAATAACACTTTACCAGACCTGGGAATCGAACCCAGATTGTTATTGGAATGAGTTTAGTTCATTTAGTTGATTGCAGTAAGACCGTATTTACATAATTAAGACTACACATAACGAACAAAAAGTCCGTGTATTATAGAGTGTAAGTAGGTAAGAACGTACTACCTATCCCTTTAAGAAAACCAGCCATGATATTACATAATATTATATTTTAATAATCCAGGTAATATTCACAAAACAATAAGCCATGATTACTTATAAAAAGATGAACATAAAACACAATTTTAATTAACATCTAAGTTCCAGTACAACAATACGTTCGTTAATGTCTTGTTGCTATGCCGTCGCCATTTTGCATTTCTCGAGACTTTTGTTCTTAGGGTTTCGTACGTCCGAATAAAAAAAAGTGCGTGTCGGACTACGCACAATGAAGGGTTCCGTAGTTGGGATGAATTTATCCCAAGAACAAACTTAACATTGTATTTGAAATACATGGTATCCCTTATAGCCCAACTGCAAATATAAGTTTGTAAGCACAATATTGAGAGATTTTGCATGTTCTTTTAAGACCATAGACTTCTTATAGGTTTTCCTGTAATCTATGAATAAAGAACCATTCTCTGTATGTTTTTAGAAAATTTATGAAAATTTACCATTTACCCCTTATTATTATTTAGGCTTAAAGGGGATAGATGGAATGAATAATAAGGGATAAATAGTAAATTTTCATAAATTTTCTTGAATATCTTTAAAAGTATTCCTTTTAAAATTCTGAAAAATTTAATTGAACTAAATTAATTATCAATTATATTTTTATTATTTATTTTTATTGTATTTCATACATCCACTTATTAAATTTTTTATTTATTTTTATTTAGTATTTATTTCTGTATCTTTCCGTGACATCACTACAGGCCCTATCAGACTACCAGCGCTGCGACATTTATTATTAAATGCTGAGGGTCATGCTGAGATAGGAGCCTTTTGCTCTCGCACAGGACTTTCTGCTATATTTAAATTTTAAATTTGTTTTTATTTTTTATAGAGTGTTTCTTTAATTTAATTGAGATCTGTGCTTGTGCCAATAAATACCTTTTCTTTCTTAAAAAAAAATATTTGAGATCATATTATGTGTGACATACCAAATGAAAGGGCTTATTGCGAGAATAAGCCCTTTCATTTGGTATATCGCACGGTAAAGTTGGCAAAACATTATTTTTTAATTTTCTTATTTGCCCAAAGTACATAACATATTCAAAATGAATTTGTTGACGTTACACGTCCGTGTTTGGGTCACAGAAATTCATATGTGTACTAAAATTTCAACTTAATTGGTCCATTCGATTCGGAGCAAATTGAAACTGTGATAGACGGTCAAACATACACCCAGTAAGAGACACGAGTGATCCTGTATGGGTTCCATTTTTTCCTTTTGAGGTACGCAACCCTTTTTTTTTTTTTTGTGGGTGGGAAATCATCAAATGACGTCTCCCGCTCTGGGTGGAGCGGGAGGGCGTGTCAGACTATTACTGACTAAAACCCACCCGTGTTCCTTCTGTTGATTGTGCAATGCCAGGGGGCCACGGTATCCCTTTCGGACTTTCCCGCAACCCCGGCAGGCAATGGTCTCATCGGACCCTTTCACTCGCTGACACTCTTTGAGGCGCGCGTGGAACACAACGCGCCGTCGACCCGGGCTTGGTCCTTACCGGACGGCGAGCTACCCATTGCTCACCGTCTGCAAGCCCGCGTCTACGGTGGCCGGGAATCAGCGATTGATTCCCGACGCCCGGGGCATCTCCTCCTGCGGCGGCTAGGGCCGTGAGGGCGCGAAATTTGCCTCTCCCTCACGCGTTCCGCCTCCTCCTTTGCGAGCATTACTGCTTCGCAGAAGGAGGTGACGGCCTCCCATGCCCTCTCGCTCCGTACCATGGCCTGGACCAGGGCCGGACGTGAGAGTTCGCTCCACCGATCGCCTCCACGAGGACACGGCGGTGCTCTGCCCAAGCCGGGCATACCTCCACCGTATGCTCCACCGTGTCCTCCGGGCGATCCACGCAGTGATGACACCCGGGCGTTTCCTCCCGCCTTATCCGAAACAGGTACCTCCCGAAACAGCCGTGTCCGGTGAGGACCTGCGTTAGGCGGAAGGTGAGGATGCCGTGGCGCCTCTCCAGCCACTCCTCAAAGAGGGTACTTACCGCCGCAATAGTGGCGTGCCCAGCACTGGGTTGCGACAATCGCACGACGCCATGAGATCCCGTCGGAGCTCTGTCCGCTGTGCCGTGATTTCTCGCGGCATCGGAGTCAAGCCCCGGCCTTTCGCCTCCTCGCGCCACTCCCAAATATGCGCGAGGACTTTTGCCTCCAGATCCCATGGCGTCAATCCGGCAAGTATGTACGTTTTTATTGAGGTACGCAACCCTAACAATAAAAACGTACATATATAGCCTCATCCGCTTTTGAAGTCGGTTAAAAGGTATCCTGTCTTTTTCCAGGTCCCAGACTATCTAACTGACAAATTGCAGACCGATCGGTTTTGTAACAAATCTAATAATATAAAAAAATACTAACTATAAAACTGAACAAAACAAACTAAACTGTATATATATAATATACATAGGTATATATTTAATTAAATATGTATGTATGTGTATTATCATTATTCCTAATTATTTTATTTCAAAGGTTTTTTATTTTTTAATTCTTTTCTTCTCTCTAACAGAGCATCTGCCATCTAATCTCTTCACCACCCTTGGTTGACTGGTAGAGAATGCCTAAGTCCGGCTTTGTACTTTTTTGAGTGTGTAAAGTTTAAATAAATAAATAACTATCTATTTTAATAACAAATTATGTAAGTTTTTTTATTAGATATTTGCACACCTGTAAAGGCAGGAGATGGCTGAAAGAACTTCTGTTGTAAGTATCACCTCAAGTACTTACCCACATTCAAGAAAATAAACGATTTGATTTGATTTAGTGGTTTAGATGTGGTGTAGACAGTTACTTATTATGTTATAATATAAGTATGAATTCTAGAAATAATAAACAATTAAACTAGAAACAATAGTTCATTATAGTTTTCTAACTAATATAACTTTCATAATCATCTGAGACCGTGGATTGCCGGGAAATAAATACTGAGTAACAAAAAACCTAACTTAACCGAACTTATAACAAAGTTAGATAGTTAAAGTTTTCTGTACTGAGGAGATAATTTCTCGGACTTCCTTCAGAGACTTGTCATAATTCTTCGTTAACTTTAATAACTTGACATTTACAAGAGCTTTCAGTAGCTTTTAGGAATCAGCATCAAAAAAATTGTCGTCTCGATGAATTTAACATTTTGACAACTGTTTTGGATATTCTGCTCGCTGCGTCAAACGACACCCTAACTGCGTAACACACTTTCAATCACAATCAGAATGATTTTGAAGGATATTGCTAAACTATTGCATGTGAGAAAAAATTGTCGGCTCAAAAACGTAAATAACGCAATGAATGTTGTTAAAATGTCAATTCTATTATTATAATAAAAAAATCTATAGGTTCCTACTTCCAAGAAGCAATCCAGTATCGCTGGATCGGCGAACGACCATTAGAAGCTGCCCTATTTAAATAAAGTGCTACTGAGCTGCTTTAATCCAGCGGATACTGGACTGAATTGTATAGAGTTAAACATTAATAAAACTTTCATCCTGTGTCTCTAGAAACCTGGGCATTGACGGCTCAATTTGGTTATAATACCAGCCTATTACTACCCCCCCTGCAGGGCAAAGGCCTCTTCTCATACAGAGAAGACACGAGCATTGATCACCATTTTTGCTTGACAAGACAAGTTGGTGATTTCAGACTTATATTACCTATATGTTCAGGTTTCCTCACGATGTTTCTCCTTCACAGATGTTATACAGAAGTAATAATAATAATAATAACTTTATTTCCAATTTTACAATTTGCCTATGGTAATAACTTAATTCTATGACAATATTCTTTTAAAATTGCATAAATCACTGATTATTCCAATGGCACCAGAAGTAGTGTCCAAGATAAACTTATAAAGACTTACTTACTTACGAATTGAAAATTTCACATTGGTACTTACCTGGATTGGAACTCACAACCTCGTGCATGAGAGGCGTGGCATAACTTAACAATTTGGCTGGTTCAACCAAATCCAAAGGCATAAGTGAACCGTGTATTTCATTATTACTATTACTTTTTATATCTTATGGCTCGCTAAATAAACGAGATATTTTTCATATTATTTGTACTATAGAAAAAAGAAAGAAAATACGTTTATCTACGCCCATGCTATAAATCCTCTATAAAAGTTTCTGAAACAGTTAGCTTATTGCCAACATTAAAACACCCAGTGTCATAGTAACCATATCTATGGTAACCATAATAGCATCCAAACGGGAGTTATAATGTTGTAATGAATTTCATTATGCATCTCCGTTTCAAAAAAAGAACATTGTCATGCCTGTGCGTTTCACTACCATAGCGCCATAATTAAAAAAAAACTTATTGGTTATTCGAATTACCATCGTTACCGGCCATTTGTGTTCAATTTTTTTTTTTCATTTGTTTGCTATAAATAGTTTGTTTGTAGGTAACAAAAATATTACATAGAGATTTATTTACATAGAGTTCTTACGAGTACAACACTGTACAACACCCTATGGTTTCAGAACGTTTTATAGAGGATTCATAACATGGGTGTAGATAAAGTCTTGTATGCAACTGTACATAATTAGGTATTAAAATACTCATGTGATACTATTATCACCACCACCCAACATTCGTGTTTTAATAGGCAGAATGTATACGGATCCAAAATATTGTAACACCTAATTGTATTAATTACCTACATTCGATGCAAATAAACAAATCTATCAAATCTATCTAATACTCCTTATGATACAACAGTTGCATAAATAACCTTTTCACCTCAGCACCTCAAACAAGCAGGTTTTGCTGTCAAAAAACAGTGAGCAAAATTCGATTTTGCTGCGAGCGTGAGACAAAGTAACTTTTTAATTATTTTTTTTAAATGCCGAATGCAGTGTTCGGTCTGATCACAAAATTCTAAAGATTTGAACTTCAATTAGTTTTGTCACTTTCACTTCGATACGAAAAAAGCGAGAGATAGAAACAAGTCGATTCGAAGTTCGATTTCAAAATTCCATACCTACCTATAAAGGCCTAAAAAAGATACAAACAATAAAACGTTCGGATACACTTAAAACCTTAAAATTGCAAATCATCTGATATGCTTTTATTTAAATTCTGTTTTATTAAATTTTTGGAACAAAGTTCTTAGGCGGCTTGCGGTAAGAGTGCACTGGCAGAAATCTTCGTGCAAAAAGGCGCTTGCGACTGTTTTCTTCTAATTCAAAGAGAAAGAGAGAGATAGTAAGTGTGAATTTGGTCGAAATGAAAATCCAAGATGGCGGTTGCGAAAATTTTCACATTTTTCATAATGGGTGTCGTTTTCATAGTTTTGAAGGGTGCCAAAGCCGACCATATATGAGGTCAAAATGTAAATCCAAGATGGCGGCTCCGAAAATTTTCACATTTTTCATAATGGGTGTCGTTTTCATAGTTTTGAAGGGTGCCAAAGCCGACCGTGAGGTCAAAATGTAAATCCAAGATGGCGACTGCGAAATTTTTTTATTTTTTTTTTGGGTATTGTTTCTATGGTTTTCAAGGTTGATAAAGCCGATAGTGAAGTCAAAATGTAAATCCAAGACGGCCGCTGCGAAAATTTTCAAATTTTTCTTCATGGGTATCGTTTCTATGGTTTTCAAGGTTGCTTAAGCCGATAGTGAAGTCAAAATATAAATCCAAGATGGCGGCTGCGAAAATTTTCACATTTTTCGACATGGGTGTCGTTTTCATAGTTTTCGAGGGTGCTAAAGTCGATAGTGAGGTCAAAATATAAATCCAAGATGGTGGCTGCAAAATACGAGGTGATGAAGCTTATGTAAAAAAAAACCTTGTCCGATCCGAAAATCTGGGGAAAATGAGCATATGGTGCAGTAACATTACAAAACAGTATTTTTTTATTATTATTGATAGTAAAAAAGTTATTGGTATTTAAAATTCACATTATTAGTTCCAAAATTACCCCAAATCCATAAAAAAATTGCAAAATTCATAACTTATGACTTTTAGACACCCGCTAAACGACGGCCGCCGCCCGCACCAAACGTAAAATTCGGTCAAATTCATCATTGAAAAAAAAAATTGGGATTATTTTTTCTTTCTTCCTGAAAATGTCCACATAAATATGCTAACAGTACGATACTTAACAACACCCTCAAGGATGGGACAGAGTTTTTTTTTTACTATGTTGTATGTTCTCGCTGCTGAGGTGAAAAGTTGTATGTGTTACACGAGAGCAAAGTTATTTGCATCTCGTGTCTTTGAATCCCTCGCAGCGCTCAGGATTCTAACCTAGAATCAAAATCAACACTCGCAGCAAAAAACAACTTTGCTCTCTTGTTGCACAAATAACTAATTATTTGCGGTACATTATGACGCAAGCAAAGAAAAAAAAAACACGAAAATAACAATTTGTAGGAAAATATGCGTCATATCCACGCAAAACGGCCATCGCTCAGAATGAATGGCGCTGGTCCATTAGACAATTTCGTAGTTAGCAATTGTCACGGCAATTTTGCGACCAAAGTCCGTTAAGACTAAGTCCGTTAAGTCTAAGTCCGTTAAGTCTAAATCCTTTAAGTCTAACTTTAACTTTAAGTATGTTAAGTTAAGGGAATAAAACCCAATGTAACAACAACAGTAACATTACGTCACAACAAAAAACCCCGTTCTTTCAAAAATCTATATTTCACCAGCATTACGCCAGTTTTATTTATGTTCCATGTAATAGAGGGAGCCTATTTCCATCAACCGGGCATAAGGCCTGACTCCAGGCTGCTACTGAGAAATTCTTGCTGGAAAAACCCAATAACACTACCCAACTTGGAAATCGAACCCCGGACCTCATGCTTAGCAGTAGCGCTTGCAACTACTAGATCAACGAAGCAATAATATTATCTACAGTATAAATGCCAGACCATTAGACAATTTTGTAGTTAGCAGTTGTGTCAAGGCAGTTTTGCGACCGTTATGGGAATAAAACTCAATGTATTAGAATTTAATGTATTTCTATTGCTGCCAGGACTCGATAAAATCTACATTTCTGTAGATAATAACTGGTTGGCTGGTTATGGTAGTTTTAATAGTATAACCTTATTATACTAAGTACCAGCCGGTACGTTTCTGTTTATTCTAAGAGCCGATTTCTCATTCTTATTTTTTTTCTAAATCTAGTTTTAATATACTCTTTTGGTAAGTATTTGAATATCTTTCTAATTTCACAATATCAATATGATCTACAAACTTATATTTGCGATCGGTTAAATTGTCATTGTAAACTAAAGGAAACTAAGTAGTAAATACTTTGTGATATATTGCAATTAAATGAAAGAAAATTTAAAACTCATATTAAAAGTACACATTGTAAACAAGCATATTTTAAATTAGAGGATTATATCCAAGATAAGAATGCTTGGAAACATGCTGGTCCAGCTCCATAGGATAATCTAGAATCTAGACAAAATCAAACTGGTTGCTAATTCAAGTGTAAGATTTATTATATTAAATATATTACATTTATTTTAGATTCTGTGATTAGATTACTTCCTCACACACTGACTTATTAATATATTGTCAAATTTTAGGAAATTCGTCTACTTATTTGTGAGCACCATATACCTATCACATAATTATGTGATAGGTATATAAATTAATAAATTATAAATAATAAATAAATTAATTAATTTATCTGCTGTTGCTTCATTTTGAATTATTTTTACCTATTGTGGTATAGTAATTTTATTATAGATGCATCGTCTTCACATATAATTATATAACTAATGTTAGGTACATTACATACACAAAATAATGTAAAATATTAAAAAAAAGTAACGGTGGAGTTTTTTGCCCATTCTTCTCCATGCGAAAACTACCTACCTTTTGGAAGGGGAACATAGTTTTTTTTTTTTTTTTTTAATAAATTTTGACGTTCAAAAGAGCATTTTAAGAGACTATTTGAAATAAATGATTTTGACTTTTGACTTTGACTTTAGAAGCTGGGTTCTTATATTTATATTTCATGTTCGAATATTTATATTTATTTTTTTAGCTTAAACACATAAACAGGTCCTCATTGTGTTTGGTTCACACTAGCCAAGATTTCATTATTTTTCTAGAAACACATGAAATATGAGTAGGTAATTGGAGTAGGTTCCATAGCTAAAAAGTGAAAAATAAAAAATAAATTACATAATTTATAAAAAATAAATTAAATATTTTTTCGTTTGTGGGTTGTTTTTCTAAATCAATGAAGGGAAAATAACTGAGAAAGACAATATGCTTGTTTGATGGCAACAGTCACGAACACTAGCTAATATTTTTACTACGCCTTATAGATATTCCCATTTATTTCATGCTGATACAAGAGAATAATCAAAATCACCTTATTTCTAACATGTAACCTACAAAACTACCCTCCCCATTAGGCTCAATTTACATTGCCGCAGAACGGCGTGAAAGCGAGTTTTTGTAACGATATTGTACATAGAAAAATGGACTTTTGTTTGCTGGTTATCCTGTAATTAACTGCCCCGTTGGTCTCATGGTTGCAAGCGCGACTGCTGAGCGTGGGGTCCTGGATTCGATTCCCGGGTCGGGCAAAGTGTTATTGGGTGTTTCCATTAGGAATTTCTTAGTAAGTGCCCGGAGTTTTGAAGTCGGCGGTGTGATACCCCCTTCCCTTGGAAAGCACGTTAAGCTGTTGGGCCTGCGCCTGATCTCTCTCCGGTCGTGTCGGATTGCCATCCCATCGGACTATGAGAGTGAGGGAAGAGATATGCACACCTGTGTCTGCGCACACACTAGTGCACTACAATATCTCCCTCGCCGAAGGCTAGTCTCCGTTGAGATTGGCCGCCGTGGCCGAAACACGGTTTGGAGGACTATATCCTGTAGGCGACTTTATAAGTCCGAGGCTATTGTTACCTATAGTACAGAAGCTATTGGTGTACCTTTGTAAATAAAATAAAATGAAACTTTATGTCAATTGTCTAACGTACAAGCTTTTTACTGCGGGAATTCCCGAGACTGCGCGAAAATTCTCCAGAAGCCGCGCTACCTGTTATTTGGCAAGAAACGTTTGTACGACACGATTGACATTAGTTTATTAAGCTTTGTAAAAAAAGGCTTCTATTCCTTTCCGTGGCAATGTAAATTGAGCCTTAAAACCCTGACCTCAATCCAACATAACACGAACTTGACACATCCTTCAAAACATCCTGTCCCACCTATCCGATTATAGGGCACAATAGGAGAAGCCCATCTTGACCTCAAAGAGGCTGCAATAACAAAGGTAGAGCTTAGAGGACGTAAGACGATTTAGTAATGTAAGGGTGAGGTAGCGTTATAAGATGAGAGAGAAAAACTATGTCTGCTGCCTTAAGATTTTTTTTTAAACATGAAAAATAATACGCCTGTATGTTGTGTTTTTATTATCGACCGAATGAGTAGGCAGTTAAAGTAGTTATGGCACAATTCGCTAGTTTTGTTATAAGTGTCGTGTTATTAGCCTTGGGTTTGGGTTCACCCTATAGACCATTTTTTTTTATGAGTATGTTTGCATTCACAATAGTACAAATCCAGAATTTTCTCATGAAAATACCCTAAAAGTTTGCCCGACTGCGGGATCGAACTTAAAGAAGCTTAGGTACGCTCTGCGGTCGTGCTTGTGACTAATAGATCAACGAGGCAGTTAGAATAAAACAGGCAGGCAGGCAGAATAAAACAGCACCAAACATATTGTTATGAAGTTTGTTTAGCTATTTATAGTCATCTCGCTCATTCCTCGCTCAGCTTACAATGGGACTACGCCCAAAAACGCAGCGATGTAAAGTGTTTGTGAATATATCGTTTCCAGTTCGTTACATGCCTGTTGCATCTTCGAAGTCAAGGAGCAACTCCTTACAAAGCGTCAAAAATAATTTTATGTAACTTCAAACTTCTGTTCGAAATTCAACCCCGGGTGCAAAGGGAAACTGAACTTCAATTTATTTATTAATTTTGTGAACATAGGGTAAAGTTATACAGATGTTTTTGTTTGTGAATGAAGTCATAAAGAACCGACTTTTTGACACAAAAAAACATCCAAAAAATACACTACAAAGTGAACAAATTAAAGAAAACATAGGAAGAAAAAATAAGTACCTACGTATTGTCACAACTAAAAAAATTACTTACTACAACACACTGACAGAGAATTTCATTATACTCTCATCCCTCCCAATCCTCTCATTTTAAATCCCATTCGGCAGCTTCACCACGTGTGCACACATATTGCGAAAACACGTATAATTAGACATTGGTGAAAACATTGCTGCGAGCAATTTGGCGCTCGCCGATTAGAAGATTGTATGATTCGTCATTTTGAACTGGGTGAAATTGGTTAGGTTAGAACTGTGACCAACCACGCGCGAGCCGAACGAGCGTAGCGAGCGGTGCCGCGGCAGCGTCCGGCGAGCGCTACTTCCAAGTTGCTCGCAGAAATGTTACCACCATTGTCTAATTATCCGTGTTTTCGCGAAAATCCGAATTATCAAATCATACTACGACATGTACATAAGATGTGTGTTTCGGCCGCACTCGACCATTTCCGCCGCTGTTCGGGTTACGTAGAAATGTGTGCTCATTGTTAGGGCAAGTAGAAGCGTGGCATTCAAACTAGAACACAAGGCGTGTATTTATTTAGGTAATATAAGCAATCTAATGCGTCTAAAATCGTCGTTAAACGAAAGACGAAGTATTTACAAGAAGCATTATTAATAATTACATAAAAACTTGTAAATACTATTTATGTATATTGCTACTATCCAATTAACAATTGGATCAGTGAGCACTTTTAAGTGCTGTAGGTACATTCTGTTGACATTCCTTATTAGTACCTAACAATTCCTATGGGAAAGACAGCACCCGCCACCACCAGTGCGTAGGCCGCTGCAAGCACAATCTAGTAAAATAGGGGATAATAGATCCCACTGTAGCGGTTAAACCACCACTTACGAAATACGCATCAAAGACATGACGTCACACAAATCCTGCATCGCGCAATTAGAGTTTACCGCGCGAACGACATATATAAGACTAGCCGACATCAACAGTTGGGCAGTCGGCCCGCCAGACACAACACCCGTCTGGTCGAAGGATCCTCCCTTTTCTATGGTGGATGAGTGAACTTTACACCCTGTTCCTCATGCCCTTAAATTGGTGACCCCGACGTGATACGTGAACGCAGCCTTCGTGCAACTACTTCAGCGTGACGTCATCATCATCATCACTCCCGCAAGCTTTCGTGAGGCGAGTCACACAGACAGCCAGCACCCTCGGCTTCAACGGGTATCCTCACCACCAACAAGCAGACATGCGATACCCAGTGCGAATACGGAGCTCCTGACTAAACCATGTTCCATAATGTTGCAGCGTCCAAAGCGTCCACACACCTGCACTTCTGAGGACCTAAAAAATGCCACTGATGCCACGATTGGCGTAACCACTTACTGGGCCCAACTCGTTTTACATGATACATTGTATTTACCTCCGACTCGAAAGAAGAAGACCTAGCCATTTTATATCCAAGGGCAGAGAAAAGACGGTATTTTTACTCCGTAACTTCGTTCAATTAAAATAACTTTGTGAACTCACTACCAATATTGTAACATAATTTATTGAACAACGTAACTTTCTAGAGAATGTGTGAGAATATAAAAGTAACTCAATTTTCACCTTACACGCTCGATGGAGTTGAAAATTGGTGTGATACAATGTACCTTATACCTTAGGTAATATTAAAAATACGTTTTTAAAAAGTGATCGGTTTCAAAAAATATTGGTCGTATGTCGTGTGTGTGTGTGTGTGCCGTGAGTAGTGTGCATTGGGTTGTGGCTTCAAAATTCAAAAAAAAAAGGCAATTATGCAAACTAGGCTGAGGGTCAGCACTTTTCGAACGTCAAAATTACGGACACTCCCCCAAAACCGCCTGCCCTTCGCTACTTCCTATTGCTTTAGCTGGGAAGAAGAAGTGGCGCAACAAACTCCCCAGCAGCACTGCTCTCTGTTAGTGAAAAAATAGTTAGAGAAAAAAAAAACTTGATTCCATACAACCTGTGCAATGCAATGCAATGCTCTTCCCCCGGACCGCCGTAAGGTGCTAACGTGTCTCTAGTTCTGTACTTACTTGTTTTAAAAATCAATTTAGTAAATTAATTCAGAAATTAAATCATCCAAAATAATAGGAGTGCATAACATTAGAGGAAGTTCAAATTCACAAGCCACTTGAAACGCTGGAACGTGTAATACCTCTGCACGCCTGGTACTTGATCGGACCAAGCAGCGCAAGCTCCACCTTCAAGGACACGTGAGAGTACTTTTAAATATTTAAATACGCCCTAGTGCTAATTGATTGGAGAACTTCCGAACGTTGGCCCGCCCCCTCATTAGCAGACGACACCAATACCCAATTGTGTTATAATTTTTTGCGGAACCTGCTAATTGGGTCACTCCCCGTCACTGCGCGAGCGCACTACGTCATACTATAAGTAGCTACTCGTACCTCCTCATTACCGTTGCTATCCTAGTACTAATGGGCTCGCCGATGAACAAATCTGTTTCTGATTCTGAACTTAGTCTGATGGAAAAAGATCAGCCGGTAACGCCATTGAACTATGTATTCCAACGCACTAAAAGGAGTAGAGAAGAAATCTCCGTATGCGATCAGCTGGACAAGTTTAAACATGAAATTAAGGAAATGATGTCTATTTTCTCGACTAAACATGGCAATGAAATACAGCAGATGACCTCAACCTTAAAAGAAATCCAACAGACTAACCTTAGTATCGAAAACTCAATTAGCTATCTCACTGCACAAAATGAGGCTCTTAATAAAAAAATTACTCAGCTAGAAAGCCAGAACAAGGAGGACAAGCAATATATTGCGGTGCTGGAGAGTAAATTGGAGGAAATGCAGATGGGAAGTCGTAAAGCTAATTTCGTAATTAAAAATGTCCCAAAACGAAACAATGAGACCAAAGAAGACCTGGTGGACATGATTGTCTGCCTTTCGCGAAACATAGAATGTAAAATTGAGAAATCGGATGTGAAGGATATATATCGACTTCGCGGGAAAAACAGTGAAAGCCTGAATCAACCCATCATTGTCGAAACTGGGTCCACATTCCTTAAGTCTGATGTTATGAGAATGAGCAGAGCTTACTACATTAAGCATAAGTCTCGACTGAGCTGTAAGCACTTAGGATTTAAATCACAGGAAGACACGCCGATATACCTAAGCGACCACCTGACAGCTAAAGGGTCTCGCCTTCACTTCCTGGCCAGGGACCTAACGAAGTCGGGAGCTTACAAATTCTGCTGGACAGCTTATGGAAAGGTCTACGTAAAGAAGGATGAAGGTTCGCCCACCATTCCAATTAGAACTGAAGAGCAGATACATAAGCTCATGGGGGCCAAATGACTCTCAGCGAATAATCAACCACACTACTTTCATATTTTACCCTACTACGTGATAATTAATACTGCTGTGGTTATCTTATTGTTTTTCTTTTTTACTATATCTTTCCTAAAAGGCGACCCTTTTGATTTGTGTAATTTTTCAATGTACCAATTTTTATTGTATTTTCTTCATTCATGTATAAATATAACTATCATAACACATGTTATCACACACACACACACAACTGATACTCACACTTACACAAACATGCTGTATACTTTAAAAATAACCCATTTTCTAATCCGAGCTTCAGTCAGCCTAGTACGCGTGGTTACTGTCTTAATACAACTTGTACGTTACATATCTCTCTTACTTTGCGGCAACGTCTATTCAGTTTATAATTTACACAAATGGGTGACATCCTTCAAACTCTAGATGAGATCGATCAGATCGAAGTTGCGCGCGCATTCCAATGTGCCTGCATGGAGCTGCATGATCATATTGAAATTGGTAAACAAGACTTGACCATTATTTCTCAGAACATAAGGAGCATTTTTTGCAACTTTGAAGACTTCACACTTTTACTGTCAACATTAAAATTTGAAACGGATATCATAATTTTAACCGAATGTAGGCTACACACGAATAAACCTATACCTCAACTTGATAACTATCACTCTTTTTCAACCACTCGTCAACTAAATCAAAATGACGGTGTAGTACTTTACGTTAAAAGAAACTTAAAACCTAAAGTTAAAGAAATAAACCTGACTCATGCTTCATGTCTACAGTTGGAAGTACTTAATAATATTATTCTAGGCGTGTACCGATCCCCATCCAACCCAAACACGGAAATGTTTGTAGATTCTCTTAGTACTCACCTCAATACTTTAAATTCTCATAAAAGTATCATTATAGCGGGGGATATTAACATAAATCTCAAATCCAAAGACACTGAGCCGCCGCATGAATACAGAAATAGGGTAAACTATTTAAATATGTTATCACTATACGGAATACTACCTGGACATACTTTACCTACACGTGAATCCAACTGTTTAGACCATTTTATGATCAAAATAAATAAAAAGAAAATATCTGCTTCTATTGCTATATTACACACTTCCATCACCGACCACTTCACTACCTTTCTATCGTTATCTAAGCTAAAAACTAAAGTTATTACCAGTAAAACTAAAATATCTATTGATTTTGATCAAGCCTTAAACCACATTAGAGAAAATAAAACAGCAGACCTACTGTTTTGTAATGACCCGGACCATTTAACTGACCTACTAATATATAAATTAACTGATTCTATCAATCAAAGCACTGTTACTAAAGCCATCCCTAACAGCAAGCGTATTGTTAAGCCATGGATAACTGCCGGTTTACTAAGATGCATTAGGAATCGCAACAAACTCCAAAAAAAAGCACGTAACGACCCTTTTGATAATATCCTAAAAATAACTTACCGTCGATATCGCAACTACTGTAATAACCTAATAAAAAGTTAAAAAGAAAATTTGAAAGAGACCTACTAGCTAATTCTGTAACAAATAATAAATTACTGTGGCAAAACATTAAAACCTTAACTTACACAAATAATACAAAAAGTCATAACACTGAATTATTACAAATGAGATCAAATTCAACTGAGTCTGTTAATTTCATTAATGACTACTTTGCAAACATTGGCAAAGAGCTAGCCCAAAAAGTTCAACTTTCAGCACACTACTTAAATTCTTTTAATTCTGAAACATTGTCTACACAGATAAACTCGTTTGTTCTTTTGGATACGGATACCGAAGAAGTCGATGGGGTCTTGATGAGCCTAAAGTCTGACAGTGCACCCGGCTGAGACAACGTGTCCACAAGATTTTTAAAACATATTAGACAAGATATTGTTCCCATAATAACCCACTTGGTCAATCTTTGCTTTGCAAAGGGCAGCTTCCCTGCACCACTTAAGCAATCTATAATCACTCCTGTTCACAAGGGTGGGGACAGAGACGATGTCAACAATTACAGACCTATATCCATCTTGCCAGCCATATCGAAAATAATTGAAAAGCTTATAAATAAGAGGCTCTTAAAATTTTTACACAAATTTAACATCTTAAGCAGCTCGCAATTTGGATTCAGGCCGGGATTATCAACCGAGGATGCAGTTACTGCTCTTAGCTCCCTAGTGGCTGGTAATCTGGATAGAGGTAACAAATGTCTGACGGTTTTTCTGGACCTAAAAAAAGCGTTTGACACCGTCTCTGTTCCTGTCCTCTTGAACAAATTAGAAGCGTCAGGTATAAGAGGAATTCCACTTAAAATGTTTACCGACTACCTCTCGAACCGTAAACAAAGAGTTAAGGTGGGAGAATACGTTAGTAACGATGCAAAAGTCACTTTCGGTGTGCCTCAGGGAAGTGTGCTAGGCCCTACATTATTCCTACTATATATTAATGACCTCTGCAACCTTAACATAAATAATGCTAGAGTTTTTTCCTACGCTGACGATACTGCAGTAGTGTTTTCTGGGAAGTCTTGGGACGATGTTGCTAGAAGTGCTGAAGCTGGTATGACTCAAATTGCTAAATGGCTCTCAAATAACTTACTTACACTTAACACAGCTAAAACAAATTACATATGTTTTAGCATATCACACAGGACACAACCAAACCCCGACTTTATTATAAAGGTACACGAGTGTGACAATCCAATTACCTGCCTATGTCCAACATTAGTCAAAGTTTCTCAAACCAAATATCTTGGTATTGTTGTTGACCAAAGATTATCTTGGTACTCCCATCTAGAACAAGTTACCAACAGGATTAGAAAACTGAGTTGGATTTTCAAAAATTTAAGGCATATCGTGCCAAATAAAATAACCACTAACACAAATAAACCCAGAAATCTACTCAATGAAATATACATAGCTATAGTCCAGTCTGTCTTGGTATATTGCATACCCATTTGGGGTGGGGCGGCTAAGACTAAGTTCATAGACCTGGAGCGGGGACAACGGGCTCTAATAAAATTAATGTACTTCAAAAACCTAAGGTACCCTACACAAAGTCTTTATCAAATAAGTAATTTACACTCTGTTCGCAAACTATATATAATCAAAACTATTCTAAGGAAACATAAAACTCTTAATTTTGATCCCAGCTTAACTTTGAAAAGAAGAAAGGATATAATAGTTGAAGTTCCTAAAACTAAAACCAAGCTCGCCCGTATTCAATACAACAAACGCTCAGCTCAGCTGTACAATCGAGTAAACAAAGAGATCTATATATACAATAAACGATTAACTGACAGTAAAAAAATAGTAACTAATTGGATAACACCACTTACTTATGATGACACGGAGAAGCTACTGGAATAAAATAAAACCTTACACTTAATGCTCTTATCTTTCGTACTTGTCGTATACAGTCTGATTTCATTCATTGCCACTTACACTCACTCTGTATTTTACACTAAATTTAACAAACCCTCACACTATCACTTAACTTTCATACACACAGATGCTCACATTCAACATTCAAACTCACATTTACACACCTTTATACTCACAGTAACACTCCTTAGTATTAACACTCACACACCCCCATTATCACATTTAGACACACCTAGTCATACTCACATTCACACACCCTTACTCTCACTCACACATTTGCATGCTTCTTGTCTAGTTTTAATTTTCTATTTTATTTTAAATCGCCTGTTTTTTTATCACTTTAAACAAGTAATTTTATGTTAATATTTTAAGTTATGGAAGAGCGGAGTCTCCTAACACAGGCTTTTGCTTAAAAGGAGGCTCCAATCACTAGTTGTTAAATTTACTTGTAAAACAAAATAAACATTTTTTCATTTCATTTTTCATTTTCATTTTCATACAATATTATGCAAAATGATTTACATTACTCAATACAAAACATTAAATAAATTAAATGCCATAATGTCAGCAACAAAAATAAAAACGATAAATGTGGGGACAAAACCACGGCTTAGGACGACCAGGCCTGTCTCAGAGCCCAGTCCTCTACCATCCTGCCCCGTGTGTCCGTATACCGGGAACCCCAAGCCACATTCTTGGCATTGATGTTCCCGAGGACGAGCACGGGGAGGGAACAAAACTCGACGACGACGACTCTCAACTCCACAAGGGAGTTATAGAACTCAGCAAGAGTTCGGCTCGCCAGAAGTATACCCCCGACAATCTCCCCGAACCGTGCTGCCACGCAACCCCATCCTCTCTTGACAACTTCATAGATACCTCTTAAGTAGAATGGTCATTAATATACACTAAGAATAAGAATGGACCCAGTATTGAGCCTTGAAGTACACTTAACTGAACTGGTAGCCCGGAAGATTTCACACCATTATCTGACACCAGTCAAGGAAAACATCATGAGGAACGCTGGACTGACGATATTATTCGTCTAAAATCACCAATCTGCCTTGAGCAAGCGTGGTAATCAATGCTCATGCCTTCTTTGTACGAGAAGAAGCCTATGGCCGGCAGTGGAAAGATAATAGACTGGAATTTATTATTATTTGTGTGGCAAGAACGGAGTAATGTCACTACTCCTGCTAACACCGTTAGTCCTACCTTAGTTAATAATAGAGCAATGCTGAGTTAATATCATAACAAAAACCGGCCAAGTACGAGTCGGACTCGCACACGAAGGATTCCGTACCGCCGTACAATATTTTTAGCAAAAAAACGCCGAAAAAAAAATACATTTCTTGTATGGGAACCCTTTAACTTTATTTTGTTTTTATTATTAGTTGATAAAGCAGCAACAGAAATACACAATCTGTGAAAATTTCAACTTTCTACCTATTAGGTCCATGAGATACAGCCCGCTGACAGACAGACGGAGAGCGGAGGCTTAGTAATAGGGTTTCGTTTTGCGCCGTCCGGGTACGGATCCCCGGATAAAGTTGCTTTGAATACCTGTCTGTTAAAAAATGAGAAGAAATAAATATATATCCTAAAAGATGCCAGTTTTCGAGCACATAACACTGTTAGGGCATCCGAGACAGACAATATCAATAACATATCATCTCACGTCCTTATCTCATTCAGTTTGTTACGGTTACAGAAAACTAGATGAACGCTTTCGTGCACTGTTGTAAAACCGAGCTTTACAAATAGGTACGTTGTCGTAGGCCTCCGGGGTTCCTAACTAATGACAATTGTACACCGCGACACCTGGTGGGAAGACCACCACAAAACGGAAATGCAATAGGTCCATTTCACACCAACCTTTGAAAATTATAGAGAGATTTGGTGACAGATGATATTCAATCTGCCTAGCCTTTTCCCAGCTATGTTAGGGTCGGCTTCCAGTCTAACCGAATGCAGCTGAATACCAGTATTTTACATAGAGCGACTGACTATCTGACTTCCACAACCCACGATACCCCTTAATAAGACTGGTTGTTAGACTTTCGGACTTCTGACGACTCGTAAGCCTGTTACGACTGTCAAATATCCACGAATGACAGCCGGGACCAACGGCTTAACGTGTTTTCCGAGGTATCGAGGGGTCTCGGTATGTAAAGATGGTCACACATACATGGACCAACCCCAGCAAGCGTAGCTTAACCTGACGGATCGACCCGTGCGACAGATGATATTATTATGGCTTTCTAAGAAGGAAATGAACTCTGAGATGACGGCTAATGGAGATGCATGGGAGAGAGGAAGTACTGCTCTGACGCTAAATAAAATTACGTTAATGATGTTGGTAGACCCAATGAAAACGATAGATTGAATTTTTTGTAAAAATGTGCGAGGCTTACAGTTCTCGCATATGATGTGTATTATCTGACATCTCACATAGGTAGCAACATTGAAGGGGCGAGGCCTTGTCAAGTTCGTTTCTGATAGCCAACACCAGCACCGCACGCGCTCATTGGTCAAATCAAATAGTGTGCGTTTCCCCGGCTTCTTGTTACATACTTCCGTCCCCTTTTCACGAAATCACTCCCACAGATTTGTTTACTTAAATATTTATAAATTTAGATTTCTATTGCAGGAAAGAGAGAAGAAAGATGTTACAAATTTAAAAAAAATGCGAGCGTTAATAACCAACGTAGACTTAGTGGCTGACTTTAATTTATTAAAACGTTATGAAGCATTAAACCACGTGGCATTGTATTTATAAGTGATGATACCTCCAAAATTTTGTCAACCTCAATATGTAGCTAAAACAAAAAAAAAACAACGGGTTTCACTCCGGGAGTGCCGGCAGAAGTGAAAACTTGAATATTAACGTAGTGCATTTTTCCGTCTTACGAATTTTCGATCAGATCACGTGCCCTGACGCGAGTTTAACATTTTTACCCATCACAAATAGTGCACGACGCCGCTAAAGAAGTTTTCACTCCAAAAATTCGCTTAATATCATTGTACGGGTTGTAGTAGTTAACTCCACACACCGATTTGTCTTGAAGGTTTGTAAGTTCAATATTAGTATAGGGAAACCTGTTCCACTAAGATGCACTAAGTAGATAAGTTTATTTATAGTTAAGAGTAAGTTACAGTACAACAGTCGAGACCTATTATTTCTCTGAGTTGTTGATAGCTACACAGTTATAAGTTCACTCTATTCAAATTCGTTACTCATGTTATTTTATTTCACTAAATTATGACGTGCATTGTTGGCCTAAAGTAGGTTGCAGAGTAAGTAGAAAAATGTACGGCGATGAGACCGTCCAACCATGGTTGTCAAACTGTTGACGTATCGCCATTTGTAATGCCTTCAGATCGGGCCGACATCAAATTGCGTAAGTGTAATTTTTAAAGCAAAATTAAAACCCTGTACCTTCTGCCCTCCTATTTTTATTAAGCACGTGACTCCCACCCTCGTGACCCAATTAGGGCAACCATACTGACTTTTTAGTGGTTTTAAAGGAGTACGTGCTTCCTCTAAACGAGTAGTGTAATTAAAATGTTGGTTGGCATTACACAGCAAACATTTTATACGTATGTTTGTAATTAAGAGCTATTTTGACTTTTCGTGTTTATTTTACTTATAAATAGGTAAAGCAAATGAACTCGATTTTGCCTTTATTTTTAACCGACAAAAAAGGGGGGTTTCTCAAATACTTCAAATTCCCTTTCCGTCGTTTGGCATTTTTACTGACTCGTTTCGTTGGTCTAGTAGAATCAATGGTGAATGTTAAGCATGGGGTCCTAGGTTCGATTCTCGGGTCGAGCAAAGAGGGTTCTTCCGAATGCTTAGTAGCAACTTGGAGTCTGAGTCTATGCATGGTCGTTGGCAATAGACTCGCCCACAATATAGGGGTCATAAACTTCACTGACGAAATATGGTTTTTTGTTTTGGTTGGGAAATGATCAAATAACTTCTATCGCTCTGGGCGGAGCGGGAGGGCGTGTCAGACTCTTACTAACTAAAACTCACCCGTGTTCCTTCAGTTGCCTGTGTACCAACCCGGCAGGCATTTAATTTTATATATTTATTGTTGGTTTAGTTGTATAAATAAGACTTGTTATTTTGTCCTTTTTTAGGGTTCCGTAGCCAAATGGCAAAAAACGGAACCCTTATGGATTCGTCGTCTGTCTGTCTGTCTGTCCGTCCGTATGTCACAGCCACTTTTTTCCGAAACTATAAGAACTATACTGTTAAAACTTGGTAAGCAGATGTATTCTGTGAACCGCATTAAGATTTTCACACAAACATAGAAAAAAAACAATATATTTTGGGGGATATCCCCATACTTAGAACTGAAATTCAAAAAACATTTTTTCATCAAACCTATACGTGTGGGGTATTTTTCTAAAACTGAATAGTTTGCGCGACAGACACTTCCAAAGTGGTAAAATGTATGTTCACACACCCCCCCTGTAACTTCTAAAATAAGAGAATGATAAAACTAAAAAAATATATGATGTACATTAACAGAAAAAAATCCACCGAAAATTGGTTTGAACGAGATCTAGTAAGTAGTTTTACTTAATACGTCATAAATCGTAAACTATTATTAAAACATCGATCAAAGTTACAACGAACTACAAGAACTTTTATACTATATTACTTGCTGCTACGGAACCCTTCATGGGCGAGTCCGATTCGCGCTTGGCCAGTTTTTTGTTTAGCCCTTACTGTCTGGAATGGATCATGGACTTGGGGAGGATCTTGTCTTGCCTTTTCAAACATTAAATGGTAAATATTTTAATGCTTGCGTATTAACAAAGTAAATAATTCTGGGAACTCTTCTTAGCTCTGATTAATTGTTTGTGTTATAACTACTTGAGTTGTTGAAATAGGACTAGTACGTCAAGCACTATAGTAGAACATAGATTTACAACTAACTACTTTGTGTGGATTTCACCAATGACATTGACACTGACAGCTCTTGAACGCGTTTAAGAAATGCTGATCGCGTTCAGATTTCATGATTGGTGAAGTCAGCGTTTAGTTTTTTTTTTTTTCTTTTTAGATTTCACAGTGTAGTGTAAATACAGGGTGGCGATTTAGAGATTTGCATCCATCAAGGGGGATGTGGACAACTAAAAAAAAAAATACTCAGGTACAACCTACTTTCGTCACATTATTTCCCAGCATCATTAAACGTGACAGTTACATTACACTGCCTAAATACGTGACAAAACAATCACGACTTTTTGACAAATTTCCAACAGGTCGATTTACACCAAACGAGAAAATGCACATTCCATCACCACTTTACAAAATTATTTTTGTGTAAACAGTGACAGAGCATTCTTTCGTTGGTCTCTTCATACTTACAAAATGTCAGTATGATAATTGTCCTGGTTGTATGTTCGTTCGTTATAGCATAAGCTTAAGTTAAGTAAATGGGTGTGTTGTACTTGTACCTAAGTGTGTTTTTGTGATTGACATTTTTGTGATTGAATTTTTGTAACCTTACCAACATAGTTGATAAGTTCAAATAGGGATGATGCCTGGGTCAAAAAAAAGAAATTATATTTAGTCCGTCAGTCAGATAATAAAAAAATATTAGACACGTATTTTTTGCTTTAACATATTAATAAAAAATGACTTAGATAAAACGCGTTAAAGTTGGGCAGTGGGGGTTGATACGTCACAAGTATGTATAAAATATACATACAAGTGACGTCATGGCACATTATAACTCAATGTATCGCCGTAATCTTTTGATAATGTAAAAAAAGAAAAAATACGTGTACGTTATTTTTGCATAGTCCATGACGGACAAAAAACATTTTTTTAGTCATCATCCCTATTGTTACTAACCAATGGATCATTTTAATCTGACATCAATAAATTAAATTAAATAAGTATATTCAGCCTATAACGTCCTCAGTGCTGGGACACACGCCTTCTCATTGTGTCTTTAGGACGTGGGCCGTGATCCTCAAGGGTGCGAATTTGTGGATGTTAGGTAAATTATCTCTCCTTAGAATTTTTAGTTCTAGAGCAGTGGTGATGAAATTTTCCATCTCTGACCTCAAAACGGTGAAGAAAAACATCGTGGGGAAACCGACATGTCCTAGAATCAAAAATTCGAAGACATGTGACATCTACCAACCCACACTGAGCCCGCTTGGTGGATTACGGCACCACTCTCTCTCAGGGAGAGGAGGCCTGTGTCCCAGAGGTGTAAAATTCGATTGTATTTGAATGTATGCAAAGTCCCTGTCTCAATTCGAAACAACGACCAAATCTTAAATCGCGGCTCAATGCTCACCTCTATTTGGTGTAAACCCACCTTTAGTGTAATAGTGAATCATTTGTAACTGTTACTCGCGTGAGGCACTAATAGAGACCCTCTTGGCACGACACTCTTTTGTTTTAGTAGTAATTAGCGCCTCTAAAATGTCTGCCGTTTGTATTGTTTGAGGTTTTATTATGAAGAGAATCGAATAGTGTTTTGTTCGTGGCTTTATGAGTTGTTTTGTGCTAGTTATCAGCTAGTTTTTGTCTCCAAAGGGGTGTAAAGGGTATACAGGGTGGCAGAGATATCAACGCGCCACCTGTTACCATGGATTCAGAACGTGATTCTGATCCCCCCTTTTTTTTTTTTTTTTTTGGGTGGCAAATCATCAAATGACTCCTCCCGCTCTGGGTGGAGCGGGAAGGAGTGTCAGACTCTTACTGACTAAAACCCACCCGTGTTCCTTCTCTTGCCTGTGCAATGCCAGGGGGCCACGGTATCCCTTTCGGACTTTCCCGCAACCCCGGCAGGCAATGGTCTCATCGGACCCCTTCACTCGCTGACACTCTTTGAGGCGCGCGTGGAACACAACGCGCCGTCGACCCGGGCTTGGTCCTTACCGGACGGCGAGCTACCCATTGCTCACCGTCCGCAAGCCCGCGCCTACGGTGGCCGGGAATCCGCGATCGATTCCCGACGCCCGGGGCGTCTCCTCCTGCGGCGGCTAGGGGCGTGAGGGCGCGAAATTTGCCTCTCCCTCACGTGCTCCGCCTCCTCCTTCGCGAGCATTACTGCTTCGCAGAAGGTGACGGCCTCCCATGCCCTCTCGCTCCGTACCATGGCCTGGACCAGGGCCGGACGCGAGAGATCCCCACCACCGATCGCCTCCACGAGGACACGGCGGTGCTCTGCCCAAGCCGGGCATACCTCCACCGTATGCTCCACCGTGTCCTCCGGGCGATCCACGCAGTGATGACACCCGGGCGTTTCCTCCCGCCTTATCTGAAACAGGTACCTCCCGAAACAGCCGTGTCCGGTGAGGACCTGCGTCAGGCGGAAGGTTTCTGATCCCCCCTGCGTTGAAATTATTCGTTAAGCTACTTTCATACAATTTCTCAAACAAAAAAGTGTTGAACCTATTTATTTGAGCCGAGTACGCTACGTTCGCCTGAAGAGTGGTGGCGATCATGACGATCTGTCATTTTCAGGACTTTCTGTTTTATTTTACTTTGTGTTTAGTTTAATTGAGATCAATAAATACTTTTCTTGCATTCTTTCTTTCACCAGTATTTGACGTGATAGTGTCAAAAATCGCTCTGTATTTGACCAGCCGTTTTTGCGTGACCGTTCACCGCTTTCATAAGAAACCAAAGCATACTACTCACTCTTAGGTTAGGTACTACTACTTATCCTGACTTTACTTCAACAACACCTATAGCTGTTTTATTATTATTTCCGCTAAGTCAACTGATGAGTACCTATAAGCCACCCAAGTGACTTATGCCACTTTACACTCACTCCCCTGCTAATCCCTTTGTCATTCCGTTACTATGCGGTCCTACTAAAGCGCTTTTCGCTTTTATCCACTGTGTGTAAAAAAAGTTGGGTGTGGTTTTAAGACACTGACAGAACTGTCGGTTCAGCATAGATTTCTTATTTCTGTGGCTTAGAGTGAGTTTTTGAGCTAGCATCAAAGGGTGATAAAGAAAGTATAGGTAGTAGAATTCATGAAAAAGTCGTTCCATATCTTTTTTTTTACTATTTTTGATTTCTTCTGGTACTACCTCTGATTTACCTATTACCGATGGTACGGCCGTAAGTACCATTACGGAAATTGCATAAAATTAAAAATTTGGCAATTGCCTATTACGCATTTCTGGGTTTTCCATTCGCCCACAAATAAATTAACTTCGTGCGAATAGCCTACAGAAAATATTACATTTGGCCTATTCGGGCCAGTAAATTCGGGTGAATCGACCACTGTATATTGCACTGCACAACAGCTGTAATTATTGAGTAATATTGAAAGCTGAAAATATCCAATCATATTATAAGTATCATGTAGAAATGTCCAGTCCTTTTAATTTTGCAGACCTAATTCAATTAGTAATACCTACCTAAGTAAGTTGTACCTACAACTATAAATAACATAGGTACTCAAAGGAAACAAACTGATTGATTAGTTAGATACCTAATCAAAACATTCTCTAAACTTCTAATTAAGCAGGTACCTAACTCGGAGTTACTAAAGGTACTTTTATAAATCCTTTTATGAAATTCTTCTGATCACACAGTCCCTAAGGGATTATCAGAGAATCGAGAATAATCGAAAAAGGACAAAGATATATAAATATTTATTTGTTTTTGTAATCGATGCACAATTCGATTTCAAGGACATCTAGCGAAAAAACAAAAAAATGCACATAACGGTTTTGGCAGGCGCACCGACGATATTTGTCCTTTTTCGATTATTCTCGATTCTTTTACGATTTTAAAATCGTAAATCTTTTTTTGGTCAACCAACTTTAGGAAAAGGTTCTAATTAAAAAAAAAAATACCTAGTTAGTTGTTAAAAAAAAATCTCTAGAACTCGTAATTTTCTTGGAAGCATTTCGAATCGAATGGAAATCGCTATAAAAATCGAATGAAGAACTGTAAATTGGAATTTGAATCGTTTTGAAACAAATTGCTAATCCATTACTTCATAATTTCGAGAAAAAATCTGCTCATCAACGTAAATAACGCTATAAATGTTGATGAGCTGCCAGAATGAAACAAATTTGTCGTAATCATTTACGAAAATGTTTTGCGTAATTAGATACTCGTAGCTGTTTTGACTCAAGACAAAATTGTTTGGTCTATGAAATAGAAAACTGTTAGGCTGATTTCACAGCTGTCCGGGAGACACCCGCAGTGCTCTGAAACAAGGGAATAGTACGAAACGTTGTACGGGCTGTACCCGGAGTGGGTCGCGTATGGACCAAACCGCGTCGCTGCGAAACAATTTTCTAGCGCCTCACGTGTGTCTCCGTTCCGGGAGCCCGTACAGCTGTGAAACCAGCCTTAAACCACTGGGATGCGTACTATCAAAAACAGAATTCATTTGCCTATATCGTCCAAAAAGGCAATCATTCTGATTAACCTTTTCCCAACTTTGTTGGGGTCCACTTCCTACTGATGCTGCTGAATACCAGAATTTTACATGGAGCGACTGCCTATCAGACCTCCACAACCCAGTAACTGGGTAATATAATACCCCTTGGTAAGATTAGTTGTCTTCTGGGCTTGTATCGTCTAAAAACTGTTATCATAATAGTAATTATTACCTACTTGCAATAATATATAACCAGTGAACATAATAACCTTCAAAATCACTGACCAACTCCTTGACAATCCAAAAGTGTCTGTAAATCTTTTAATTGAAATAAATACTTTGAGTTTGAATTTCACAAAACCAATAAGCGTTTTACCAAAAACACCCCACTTTAACTAATCAGTAAATAATCATTTCTTTTGACACAATTATCAAGACGTCAAAAAAATCAAAGGGACCTTTCATAAAACTGTCGATGGCTTGTAAAGACTTCCTCAACCTTTTGTGACCTCTCATGATAATTTAAAAGGACATTCTTCAGTTTCTTAGAGGGGTCTAAGCACCTGAAGAATGTCCTTTGAAAATTATGAAGGAAAATTTTCACCGTGTTTTACTGTGGTAATTCGAATTATTACGGTAAGGGCTTATTGGTTGAATTTATCTATACTTTTATAATGAATACTTAATTATTAAATAATATTATAAAGATGTAAAATTTGTTTGTATGTAGGAGGTAATCTCCGGAATTACCAGTCGAAATTGAAAAATTATTTTTGCATTGAATAGCCCAATTCCTGAGGAAGGCTCAAACGAAGTCGCAGGCAGAAGCTAGTCTTGAATATAATGTTATTGAGCTTATACAGGCATGAAGAACAGGGTGTTAGATCGATCAGACGGGTGTTGTGCCTGGTGGTCTACTGCCCGACGATTTATGTCGGGATGTTGTATATAATTATTCGTCGCGTGGTAAACTCTGCTTGCGCGATGCAGGATTTTTGCGTGACGTCAGTGTGATGAGTAGTTCATATTTGACGTTGTAGATGCCGCCACAAGCTTAAGGTTTGCTGGTAGAGAATTGCGACCATGACATCAGGTTTACATTGATTGCTATAAAGTTTATAAAAACAATTCTTTTGCGGAGATTTTAGCCAGAGATTTTATAATAAACATGAATTAAGTTACGTTCGAAACGGCAGGATAACCATGATTGTTTTGTGCAGGAAATGAACTCGCGATACATAGCGCAGATGCCATTTACTAACTCAGGCATTGTGTCAAACAAAAAGTCATAAGCTTGAAATAAAAACTTTTGTGCCTTCAGCTCTTTTTGAGGTTAAAGTAATTTTTTGAGGTTAAAGGAAATCTTCAAAAAATATTTCTGCTAGTAACTTTGTTGAAATTAGTTAGGTTCCAACCGCGCGCGAGCCGAGTGAGCGAAGCGAGCGTTGCTACGGAGCGACGGGCGAGCGCTACTTTCAATTTGCCCGCAGAAATGTTTCTATCATTTTCTAATCATCTGTTTTCGCAATATCCATAGGGCTTTCGCGAAAATTCGAAATCATCCTACGACATCTATAACGTAATTGAAACAAAAACTATCACAGCTAAAAAAGCTCTACAAGTCAACGAGTAATAATCGACCAACTTAAGTTGGCAGTTGCAAGAACATATTCTCCTATACATTCCATAAGGGAGAATATGTTTTTCAACTACAACGTTAAATTTATTCCTGGAATACATTTCATCCCGACTATGGAACCCTTCATTGTACTTGTGGTCCGACACGCACTTTTCTATTTTAATTTTAAGATACAATCATCTCAACATTACTATAGTATAAACAAACTACCAATATTTATCATCAAAACTTCCCATTAAAGTACTAACGAACATGAAAACCGTACTGCTTAACCTCCAAGGAGCTTAGTAAGTAACTTCTAACCCTTCCAAAGTTAAATTAGTACTCCCAACAGAATTAAAACGTTTCATGGGGTTGGTGACTTAATTTTGAAATAACGTTTTGGTTGTAGCTAAACAGCTAATTTGTAGACTTATCAGCTTAAAAAAAACAGCTGTTCCATATATTTTTGTTCACATAAATCGACAAAAAGTATGGAACAGTATTACAACTTGTTTGTAAAAAAACTTCAAATAAAAACCGGCCAAGTGCGTGTCGGACTACGCACAATAAAGGGTTTCGTAGTTGGGATGAATTTATCGCAAGAACAAACTTAACTTTGTAGTTGAAAAAACACGTTGTCCCGTAGATTCCGTATCGGAGAACATGTTTTTTCAACCGTAAATGTAAGTTGGTCGATTATTACTCGTTAACTTGTAAAGCCTACTTAGCTATGATAGTTTTCTGTTAAACTTCGTTATATTTAGGTACTACTGCCGTGAGATTTGAATTTCTAACTACAACCGTTTAGTTGGTAGAGGGGGGGGATAATATTGACTCTAACGAAAATTGGTACTTTAAAGCTTGATCAGTTACGAACGGTTTACTTAATCAAAAAACGGTTTTCCCAAACCCCTAATATTTTTAAAAGACATCCAATAATACCCCACATTATGGGAACTTTACGTATAAGGGAGGTACCCTAAATAATTGTTTTTTTTTTTTCAAAATTTTATTTTACCAATTTTTCGGCGTCATTAACGTATTTAATTAAGCCAAAAAATTACAACTTTCTAGTACCAATAGTTTTTGAACTAAACCGCGGACAGACAGACAGACATACGGACATGGTGAAACTATAAGGGTTCCTTGTTGACTACGGAACCCTAAAAAGGACGAGGTTAAATGCATTTCGATATTATTGTAGGTATTCTAGAAGGTGATACATCGTTTTGAATTCGATGCAGCATCCTATATTTTGGCGTCAGTCGGTAAGTACTACAACTAAAAAGAACGATCGGGCCCTACATTAGTCGTATATGATGTGTAACATCTGACATTTTGGCTGACAGTACCAATCACTCGGAAAATGGTACCATCTGACGGCCAACTCTAGCACGGCGCGCGCTCTTTGGCCAAATCAAATAACGCGCGCTTCCTCGGCTTCCTGTTACACAATTCCGTCCCTTTTCTGTAAATTTGTTGAAGAATAAATAAATAAATAAATAATAAATAAATAATAAATAAATAATAAATAAATAATAAATAAATAATAAATAATAAATAAATAATAAATAAATAATAAATAAATAATAAATAAATAATAAATAAATAATAAATAAATAAATAATAAATAAAATAAATAAATAATAAATAATAAATAAATAAATAATAAATATATAATAATTTTCATGAAATCACTCCCACAGGCTGCAGGTAAGCAGGAGGTAAGATACACATCAAAAGTGAAAAATAAAACTGAATTATTGCGATTTCAGGTTAATGTCAGTAACAGTTTGACAGTTGTTCACAGTGATACGTTGATAACATGGTTGACTGTATTCACACAATTACCCCTTTTCAGGTTTAAGATACCCAAAAAAACTATGGTAGTATTTAATCAAATTGAGTAGATAGGTACTTGTATACTTAGAGATGTCAGCGAATGAAGGGGTCCGATGAGACCATTGCCTGCCGGGGTTGCGGGAAAGTCCGAAAGGGATACCGTGGCCCCCTGGCATTGCACAGGCAAGAGAAGGAACACGGGTGGGTTTTAGTCAGTAAGAGTCTGACACGCCCGCCCGCTCCACCCAGAGCGGGAGGAGTCATTTGATGATTTCCCACCCAAAAAAAAAAGGTACTTGTATACATAAAGATCCCAATTTCACTAACTAAAATAACATCTCAACTCAAAATGGCTTCCACAATTATTTTTACTTTCAAACAGAAACCCATATTCAACACAAACAATGAGTTACTTGATTGAATACCAAACAAAATAACTGTTTTCCTACCATTAACCTACTTTGCAGAGGGTGATGCGATGTTTGCATATTATAATTAGTTTGTTTACTAATTAGTACGCGCTATGGCTTGCATTTTGATATAAGGTTATTTAAAAGAGTGAAGGCCTTTATTTTTATGTATTCTTCTTCGGTAATTCCGTTCCACGTTGATAAATTCATTAAAAGTAAGTTTATAAATAAATATAGAAAAATAATAATATAAGTGCTTACCTTATCTGCTTGTGGCAAAATGTATGAAAATCTGCAACAAAAACAGGACATGAGAATCTACACCAATCGCAATTCATAAAAAAAAAATATAAACTCGCATCTCATGCTAGTCAGCTACATTATATTTTCGATTTTATTTTAAGTAAGTTACTGTAGATTTTCGTTTGGCAGAGGCAACCGCGCCGCGCTACGCCTCGCGTGACCACGGCCACAAGCGACACGCGTCTTACAACAGTGACTGCGGAGAAAAGAAACGAAAGAAGTTGATAAGAAAATCCCACGATTAACCGCGACGCGACATTTTTTTTTTAACCATTACGGGGAAGCTCTTGGCCTGCTTATCACCTGATGGTAAGTGATGATCAAGCCGACGCGATGGTCGAAGCGAGCTTTACCCTCAACCACAACCACAGAGGAACTGGCTATCTTACCTCTAACTGCCGAAACACAACAATGCTGTTAACATTGTTATAAACTCAGCACACACTGCCTTGCGGATTGTGGAGCGACGCGACGGACGGAAACAGGTGACGTGCGCGTGAGTCACGTCGCAAGTCGCATCGCCCTAGGCTGTGAACGGAGCCGTCGCATTTGCCCAACACCAGAACCATGCAGTTTTCGTTATCAGTACCATATTCAACCACACAATTTTAACAATCCCGTTACAATATCCGAACTAATGTTATTGCAGAGCAGTCAACCGTAAAGGTTTGAATATACGGCGCCAGAACATGGAAATTGAATTGGAAATGTTGAACAAACTATGCCTAAATAAATACAGATAACTGTTAGCGCCGTTCATACGCCGCTCTCCAGCATGACCACAATGGAAACGGGTTATGTCGACGAAAGAATAGATAAAATGACAGATCAGAGATCACAATCTGTCATCTAGTCTATTCTCCCGTCGAATAACCTGTCAAAACGCGTTTCTGTGATGGTAATGCTACGCGTGTTTAAATCTTTTAATTGAAATTTTTGAGATTTCTGAATCGAAAATATAAACTATCCTATAGCATTTTTGCTATAATATGATTGTTATTTGTGTTTTAATTTCAGACCTCATTCAAAATTACCTGACGCTTACTCCGCGCAATCATGATAGTAGCTCTGTACTATATTTTACGTTAAAGTGGATCACACGTCAAAATCCCACTGTTCATACGGTTAAAAATAAATGCAATATGAAACTGCCAAATAATTCGTACTGATCGACGTCGTGTGTACGGGGCTTTAGCTATACTTCCTTTTTTCCTAGAAAGCTACGCTATAATAACTTCGGTAAAGTAGTTGCAAGTACGACCTGCTGGGCCTGTGTTCGGTCCCTGGGGTGCGCATAACTTTATTAGGTTTTCGTCATCTGTATTTTATTTGTAGCAGACCGGAGTCTGGATTCGCGCCCGGTTAATCGTAATAGTCTCGCCCCCTATTACATGGGACTTAAAAAAACTATTGGCGAAATTTGAGTGTACTGTAGGTTACACCTCTGCCCAACCCTTCCAGGAAACAAGGCGTGATATTATGTTTAACCATCAAATAATACCAACTTTATCTGCAGAAACTTGTTCAAAACTTGGTTCTCTGTTTGACTGCAACGGATAACTTAGTCATATCTTGATTTAACTTCTTCAAGAGTTTGTTAGTTTCATGTCAGCTTAAGTCTAATTAAGTAGACAAGTCCCATGATTTTGCGAATGTAGTTGTCATTGAAGTCAAATAATTTAATTAACTATACATAAAAAGAAAAGTTTAAATGAGGGTATAAAAGTTTTAGAAGTCAGTGACCAGAAATAGATGTAAGTAAAAGCAAAAATATTGAACTTTACAAACCCGAAGTACACTGTTTTTGTTAATATTTTTGCTTAAACACTACAGACAGACACAGGGGATAATGGCTTAGTAATAACAGCCGCACAAGTTGATCGATCAAGTTAAAGTACGCTTGCTGCGGTGGATGGGAGACCATCTTAACATACCAAGACCCCTTCGTGCCTCGGAAACACGTTGGTCCCGGCTGCCATTTGTGGATCTTTTACCGTCGTTACGGGTTGTCAGAACCCTGAAAGTCTGACAACCAGTCTTACCAAGGGGTATCGTGTTATCCTGTAACACAACCAGCTTCATGCGGTTTCAGCTGCATTCAGTTAGACTGGAAGCCGACCCCAACGTAGTTGGGAAAAACCTTGGCAGATTAGACGATTATAAAATCGTGTGTCTGTCTGTAGTCAATCGCGGATAATGTGGAGACAGATGGATAGAATAGATAGATACGAGTAGATAACATGTTCTTTACTACGTACACCATCAAAATTACAGAAATAAATTTAGAAATTTTACATAGTGTGACACAATGGGCAGTCTTTTACAGACAACCTTTGGATGGATTAAAGTAAGAAGGAAAAACAATACTGCAGGTAGTCAGTGGTGTACCATTTACATGTACAATAAATCCATGCATACATAAATCATATATTTATCTATAAATATAATTATATATCCAATAATAAACATGAAACAAGAGCAAGGAACTATATGTAAAGATGACTTTTAATGAGAGGAAGTGTTTTTTACCAGAATTTTAAAAGTGGGCAAAGATTGAACACACCTTATCAACACGGGCTAGTCATTCCATAACTGTACTGGTTAAACTGTAAAATACTTGTCATAAAAGCTGGTGCAATACATCGGCATCTCTAGTCTCAAGTTACAGTCACAAAATATATTCAAAAATATTAAATACCAATGCATTATCTAATCATCATATTCCTGCCCTTGTCTCGAGTTACGTGGGGTTGGCGCACACGTTTTCTCCTTTCATTCTCCCCTGTCAATCGTCATGCTATCATGCACTCCTTTCCCTTTCATATTATTCCTTATTCTATCTACCTTGTGGCCTTTGGAGGTTTTTGGTCTTCTTCTCCCTCTCCATTCATCAAAATGTATATTCATCACTCATACCAAACTCGATAATATTGATAACACATCGCACCCAGTACTGAGTGAGAGAGACGCTACAAACGAAAACGTTTTCTGAAATTCGTTGTGTTATATTCAAGAAAAAATGTTTATTCTGCACAAACAAAACGCACATTATATCAAAATTACATAAAATACACACATACAAAATAGCCAAAAGCCTCGTATTCAAGCAGTAGAAGTGCAAAGGAAGGAATTTAATTTTCGAATTGTTTCGACCACCACATTGTAAACGAAATGTTTGAATTCCGAACAAACATGGAGTAGAAAGGAAATACTGTATCCACTAAGAAATAGGGAAATTAAATCATAATATTGGTTAGTAGATTGACTAAGGTTGTCAAAACACAAAAAAAAAACTGAAAAGTCACTTTAAGATGTAATTATATTGATCCTATACAATAGGTAAAAACAGTCAAAGAAAGAAAGATAAATAGGTTCATTTGTCACAGAAACAAGTGCATACAACGTAAACACAATCACGTTTTGACTGTGAAAAGAAGGCTTCCACTCAGCATGATGCTGTGCTGTGGGGGACTGCCACCAGCACAGAGCTGATTTTCAGTGGTCACGTTACGGAAACCGAGATAATCGTAGGTTTAAGATTTGTACAATAAGGTGTTTATTTATAAACGTTGCTTAAAGTTAAATAATGATTAGTGACTGTTTAACCATACACTTAACTTTAAGCAACGTTTATAAATAAACCCTTAAAAGTTTGTGTTTTTTGTTGCCATACAGCAATGGAGACGCTAAAAAAAAAACTATCCAATTTTTGCCAACCCTAGACCGAATCGACATACCGTCCCCAAGTGGATCCTTCGGCTTATTATTAAAAATAAACAAATAACTTATTTTTAGGGTTCCGTACCTCAAAAGGAAAAAAACGGAAACCTAATACGATCACTCGTGTTTCATTTCAATTTGCTCCGAGTCTAAAGGACCGATTAAGTTGTAATTTGGTATACATATTAATTTCTGTGACCCAAACACGGACGTGTAATGAAAATAAATTAATTTTGAATATGGGGGTCACCTTTCGGGGGCAAACTGAAAAATAAAAATAAAAGTTTTGCATACTTTACTGTGTAGCATATCAAATGAAAGAACTTGTTGTGAGGATTTTTTTTATAATATTTAAATTATACTTAAAAGGATATTTAAGAAAATTTATTCGGTGATTTCCCGTCCTTTGCTGCCTCAAATGTCTCCGACTCGATGGCGCTGCTGTGCCATCCGCGGAGCCTTCGTGCCGTCGCAGTTGTGAGTCCTGTGGGAAACATAAACGGACACATTACCTACTTCTTTTTTCACAACCATCCCGTACGCTGTTCAATCTAACGTGTTGTTTTTATACTTACCCATTGTGCCTGGCCTACTTGCGACTGTGACACACAGTCGAAATCGAGATCGCATCATACACCCTCTTTTTTTCTTTTTTACCAATAAAATCTTGGCCAAAGATTGCCGAAGACGATGGTTTTATTTTTGTGTACACGTGGCATCTTTCGAAAATGCACAGCCTGAAAAACGGAAAGGAGCATAATCAAGTTATTTTACGAACACGAGACTAACAAAAACGATAAGCAAAACAAAATTATCGAAATAAAATGACGCTTACCTTCTTTTATTTACAGTGTACCTATTTCATAGATTGTTATAGGTACTTCACTTTCTTATAACACTTTCTTCACTATTTTAATATTATTAATCTATTCATATTTTTATTCAACCAACCTACATTAGTTTTCTTGTCTTAAAACTAAATAACAGTCGGTGTATCTGTCCGCCGCGGTCGGCGGCCTGTTGCGCTTTTTTTTTTTTTTTTTTTGTGAGTGCACGGTGCACTATTTAGCTCATCGCTAAAAACAGGTTTTTGCTTGACAGCTATTTGTTTATTTGCCAAACATGTAAGCAAACACGAGTTTTAGGAAAAACACTGTAATGCTTACACATGGGGTTCCGTTTGCGGTACAATTTCATATTTTTTATGACTTTTCAACGGTACTAGTCAGTTTGTTACGCATGGCCAACCTTAATAGATCGCTGCATCGGCATACCTGCATACACATTGCACACGGCACCTACGGGCACGAAACGCAAGCTCAGCATAACGTGACCAATTGACGTCAATCGAATCTTTCCATAGAAACTTAGAAACGTGGAGCGGCACTTTTGGATCTGACACCGACCAATTGACACTTTAGTATAATTAGTCGTAATTTCAATACTTTGTAATACAGTAATAAATTAGTTTATTAAAATAAATTTGCATTTTTTTGGATCCTCCGGCTGCACCCATCGTAATTGGCGCAGTCGGTAGGATAGTCCAGTAAATTCAGTGAATCGATCACCGACAACGGGCTATTCGAACCTACGGGTGTGCGGCTACGGGGGAGTATCCGAATATCGATACCACAGAGAGATGCAGATTTGGTAAGTACCTAGATCTACTAGAGTTGCTCGCCTTCCTATGTTTTAGTATCCTTTGTGTAATTTCCTTTTTTTTCTGTGTTTCCTTTGTGTTAATTTCCTCAAGTGTTTCTATTAAACTTTCAAAATTTTTCACCCACGTATATCACGGACTCCTAAGTCGAGTATTTCTAATAGGAACTCGCAAATCGATGCGAATAGGAATTTAGATACTATATTAGAAGATAGTGAAAGTGTAGAATCTTACTTAATTATAGAGAATAATTTAACTAACAAAATGAGTACCGATTTGGTAGATCAAGTTTACAAGGCCTTACGCCTCGTTCCCGAATTCGACGGGAACCCGAACGTGCTCACGCGGTTTGTACGTTTATGTGACCAACTTGTCGCGCAATTTGTTAAGGCAGAGCCAGGTTACGAACTAAGTAATTTATCCTTGTTGAACGGCATACTTAATAAAGTTACCGGGAATGCCGCTCGCACTATAAATTCAAACGGCATTCCCGAAACATGGCAGGGTATTAGAAACGCCCTGATTAATAACTTCTCGGACCAGCGGGACGAGACCGCCTTATACAATGATCTGGCCCTGTTAACACAAAATAATTTATCACCACCGGAATTTTACGAAAAGTGCCAAACCTTATTTAGCACAATTATGACCTATGTGACCCTGCATGAGTCCATATCTACTACCATCGAAGCCAAACGGGCACTATATAAAAAATTAACCCTACAGGCATTCGTTCGTGGCCTAAAAGAACCTTTAGGCTCGCGTATTAGGTGCATGCGACCCGACACCATTGAAAAGGCTCTCGAGTTTGTGCACGAGGAAATTAACACCATGTACTTACAGCAGCGTAACGACCATTTGCCGGAGCGGAGACCTGTGCAGTCTGCGTCTTCATTTAATCCCAGTACGTATCAGATTAAGCCATTTAATTTGCATACTCCACAGCCAGTCACTTTTTCAGCGCCGTTTAATCAGCCCGGTCCCTCTAAAAGTTTTTATCAGCCACAACCGCCAAGGCCAATGCAAGCTTGGAGACCTCAAGTGCCTTTCAATCGCGGTCCCACGCGAACCCAACAAATGTTAAGCGCACCCCCGCCTAACTATAGGCCCCAGAGCAACGTGTTCCGATTGCCTCAACAAAGGCCTGGTTACACGCCCATTAATAATGGCCCCAAGCCTATGAGTGGTGTAAGCCACTTTGTTCCCAAACCTATGCCGAGACCTTCGACAGGACATGACTGGACTCAACAAGGAAATCCACCTCCCAGTAACTACTTTAGGACTCGTGAGACGAATGTTAACGAAGTAGACTTTTACGACTATTATGAGTACCCTGACTATGCCTATAATGACTATTACGACCAGTTCTACCCCGTACCTTACAATTACGAACCTGTGTATGAGCCACTAGCTCATAGTGATTATGTTCCTGTGCACGTAGAGGAACATCAGAATGTGCCTGAAGGAACATCTGCCCAAGGAATGTCTGCTGAAGGCCAGGATTTTCATACAGCCCCGAAATCAGACAAACCAAAATAGAGATTAACTTGCAAACCCAGAGACAACTTCCATTCGTTCAGATTGCTAATCCACCCATTAAACTATTAGTAGATACCGGTGCGAACCTATCTTTTATTAGCCCGGACGTTGTAGAAAGATTTTATCATCATATCCAGTGTAATTATGAGCCTTTCGAAGTCACTAACATCCACGCGACAACTCGTAATAATTATTCCATTACTATACCGTGCTTCCCGGAATTTAAAGAAACCTGTGACATTACCCTATACATTTACAAGTTCCACAATTATTTTGACGGCTTAATAGGCTTAGATTTACTAGAAAAGTTAGAGTCTAATATAGATTTAAAGAATAAGGTTCTTGTTACACGTAATTCATCTAATCCCCTGCGAATGTATGATTCACGTAATTGTAATCTTTACGAGGACATAGTACCCGCTAATTCATCCAAATTAGCTAGAGTCCCCATTAATCTTCATGATGGTGACGTAATAATATCAGAGCAGACTATTTCCAATTGCACTATTCGCGGCTGTGTTACTTCTGTTAAAAATAACCGTGGCATCATAGAAATAATTAATCCAACTAAACATGATGTAGTTTTCTCAATGGATAGGCCAGTTACCGCGGAACTTTTTAACGAGCAAAGCGCGACTATCTATCAGCCTAGCGATCGCGTATCCGAGGTATTATCAAAACTACGCACTGACCATCTGAATCCTGAAGAACGAGCTAACTTAGAATCTCTTTGTGCACAATATGCTGACGTTTTCTATATCGACGGTGAACCTCTAACTTTCACCAATAAGATAAAGCACAGTATTCATACCACCGACGAATTACCTGTCTATACTAAGACCTATAGATATCCCTTTGTTCACAGACAGGAAGTTCAGGATCAGATTAGCAAAATGTTAGACCAAGGGATAATCCGTCCCTCGCAGTCAGCCTGGAGCTCACCCATCTGGGTAGTTCCAAAAAAATCTGATGCGTCCGGAAGGACTAAATGGCGCATAGTCATTGATTTTCGCAAAGTCAATGAGAAAACCCTCGATGACAAGTACCCAATCCCCAATATTAATGACATCTTAGATAAACTTAGTAACTGTCATTATTTCACAACTCTAGACCTTGCAAGTGGATTTTACCAGGTAGAAATGGACCCAGCCGATATTCACAAAACGGCCTTCAATGTAGAACATGGGCACTTTGAATTTTTACGCATGCCCATGGATCTCAAAAATTCTCCATCCACGTTTCAACGCGTGATGGATAATGTCCTCAGGGACCTCCAAAATGTTATATGTCTCGTATATCTTGATGACATAGTCGTTTTTAGTGTCTCCTTACAGGAACACATGATAAATTTAGAAAAAGTATTCAAGAGATTAAGGGAATCAAACTTTAAGATCCAGATGGATAAGTCGGAGTTTTTAAAGCTTGAAATTTCATACTTAGGTCATGTAATAAGTAAGGACGGTATTAAGCCTAACCCCGATAAGATCATTGCCATCCAGAAATTCCCTATTCCTAAGACAGCTACCGAGATCAAACGCTTTTTAGGCCTGTTAGGATACTATAGGAAGTTTATTCCTGACTTTGCGCGCATTACGAAACCCATGACGCAATGTCTCAAGAAAGGTTCTAAGATCACCTTCAATGACCCTAACTACATCGATTGTTTTGAAAAATGCAAGTTACTATTGACTAACGACCCTATACTGCAGTACCCTGACTTTTCTAAGGAATTTGTGCTTACGACTGACGCATCTAACTTTGCCATAGGAGCTGTCCTTTCTCAAGGGCCTATAGGGCAAGATAAGCCCTTAGCATACGCGTCTAGAACATTAAACTCCAGTGAGATTAACTATAGTGTAATCGAGAAGGAGTTATTAGCCATAGTCTGGGCTACTAAATACTTTCGTCCATACTTGTTTGGGAGAAAGTTTAAGATAGTTACAGACCATAAACCCTTACAATGGGTTATGAGCCTTAAAGAACCAGGCTCCAGACTCACACGTTGGAGACTTAAGTTGAGTGAATACAATTTTACTACAGTATACAAGCAAGGCAAAAAGAACACTAACGCCGACGCATTGTCCCGCATTGAAATCAACAACGAAGACGCCATGTCTATAGCGGTAAATGTATCTGAAAAGCCTCACTCAACAGTAGGTTCTGAAACACTGACAGCCCCTACAAACAACCTTGACATACTCGACAATTCTGACACAGCAACTGTTCACACTAGTAACGAAGCCCCTATTCTAGAAGTGCCAATATCAGACGAACCCTTAAATAAATTCAGTAGACAAATCTGTTTTGTACTTGTAGGCGACATTAAAAAACGACCGACAGTGAGTAAGCCATTTGAAACGCATACCCGAACTACCATTCAACTATCCGAGTCTAACCTGACTAACGACGTTATTAATGCAGTCAAAGAATATGTAAACCCTAAAGTCAAAACCGGTTTAATCATCCATCCTCCTCTGGCCATGTATAAAATAATCCCCATAATTCAAGCCAACTTCAAAAGCTCTTCAATGAACATGGTTCTAACTAAAGTTGAATTAGAGAATGTTAAAGACTACCTGCGTCAACAGGACATCATAAAGAAATACCACGAAGGTAAAACAAATCATCGCGGTATCACTGAATGTTACTTAGCCTTATCTTCTAAATTCTACTGGCCTAAGATGAAAGAACACATCTCCAAGTACATAAATGAGTGTACCATCTGTGGTCAGGCTAAGTACGACCATCATCCCATCAAGCAAAGATTCAACATTGTAACCTGAGAACACCCGCCTTCACTATCTCCAACACTGACGACCACATCAAAGGACATGTCGTGAAGATCATTGAGATGCCCCTATACAACGAGACGAAGCCTGAAAATTATCCGAAGCTCATCCTAAATTCGCCAAATCTACAAAAACTTCACACCCTTAGCAACGAGATAGCGACGCAACTGCCTGTACATTTAGATGACGTCACCGATCCCGTCATTTACCACACCACTATACCCATGTACCTCGCGCTATCCGGTACATGCGCACTTATCGCCACTCTAATCTATCGTCGGCTACGCATAAGAAAAGCATCCAGAGAAATCACAGAAAACTTCAACAGCAACCCTGAAGTCGCCTATGCAATCCCATCATCACGCACTATCAACCCAAGCCAAATAAGGATTGACCCTGGATGTCTACCAGCGACCATCTTGAACAAGTCCATCGATACTCGCTGTTCTACGGGGGGAGGTGTTACGCATGGCCAACCTTAATAGATCGCTGCATCGGCATACCTGCATACACATTGCACACGGCACCTACGGGCACGAAACGCAAGCTCAGCATAACGTGACCAATTGACGTCAATCGAATCTTTCCATAGAAACTTAGAAACGTGGAGCGGCACTTTTGGATCTGACACCGACCAATTGACACTTTAGTATAATTAGTCGTAATTTCAATACTTTGTAATACAGTAATAAATTAGTTTATTAAAATAAATTTGCATTTTTTTGGATCCTCCGGCTGCACCCATCGTAATTAGTTTAAAATCAATTTTTATTTACACTAGCTTAAAGTTAATGTTTATTTAAGTGGAAATAACATAAATTGGAAACAATTATTTAAATAGACCTTATGTAGTTTATTTATTTATTTAGATGCATAAAAATATTTATTAGTTATGTTGAGGCTGTTTGTTGGTGCTCCCCGTCACTTGTCCATAAAGGTTCATTAGAAAACCAGCGTCAGACAGCAACTGTCTGGCATTAATGCTGAAATGAACCTTTTTGGCGCAGCCGTGAGGCACACACTATTACTATTATTGCTTTAAGATTATTTTCATTTTATTATTTTGTTATTATGTGTTTCACGAACTGTGTCCAAATAAATATTATTCTTTCTTTCTATCTTTACAAAAAAATACTGTTACCCTTATCTTTGCCGTACCCTTATCTCCGAAACAACCGAGGCTAAAATTTTGATAAAAATACAGCTAATAGTTCTATACTTATATATTATAGGAAAATCTTTAAGAAGTCTATGGTCCTAAAATGACATGGTAAATCTCGCAATATTGTGCGTACAAACTTACGTTTGCAGTTGGAATGTATGCGAGAACATGTTTTTCAACTACAATGTTAAGTTTGTATACTTGGGATAAATTCAGCCCAACTACGGAAACCTTCATTGTGCGTGCTCCGACACGCTCCTGGTATAATATCAATGTCTAATATCTTGTTTTACGTAGAAGGGAATTCTTTTCCTGCGCCACCTCGAACCAGCCCTCGCGACGTTTAAGTCATAATATGACTTATTATGTAGTATTGCTACATATTATGTAGCCTCGTTTTTCTGGGCCGCATATTTTCATTAATGTTGTTTTTTTCCTAGGAATTAATAAGTTTTCTAGTTAGTTTCCACACCAATCAAGTTTTCCTAGGTATGAGTTTGCATAAAAAGGAGAATTGTAAAATAAATATGCTTTTTCTTAGAATATTTCAGTACAATAAACTCGTATTTATATAACTTTGATAAAAATACGTAAAATATATAGTGGTCGTGGCAGAAAGGTTCTACCTAGCACGTCCACGGTTGATATGTTATAAGAATATAAAGCGAAAATATGTGAGTACATTTTGTTAAAGTCGTTAGTACAATAAAGTACACATTTTTTCATGAATATGTACCGCATTAAAATTAAGGTCGTGCTGGAGAGGATCACACAATTTACCCCACTCACTGGTAAAATTTCTTGAAATCTCCTATTTTACTTAATGTTTCTTTGAAATGGGCCTGGACTGGCCACGTCGGCCGTATGCTCGTAGCTGCAGGTTAAATAACCACTATGTGGAGCCCTGAAACAGCCAGAAGGCGTTTGACAGCCCCGTAACAGGAAAGTGACCATCTTTTGACGCAGTCGGGCAAATCTAGCGATTTACATATTTGGATACCTACGTAAGATTTGTATTTGTAATATGATTCAAGTACACGATACCAGGGAAACTCACTGTAGATCAAGGTTGAAAAATTAAACAAGGCTCTTTGTCGACAAAGAAAATGTCTCCCAAATCCTTAGGAGAGTAATTTCTCGTTGCTCAAACACACTGTATTAACATTTTCATTGGGTCGTACTAAAATCTCCCGGGTTTATTGTGTTAAATGAATAACAACCGACTTTTGGCAGGTTCAATCAACAGATTGATTTGTCAAATTTCCGGTAGACTTGAGGTGTTTTCTTATTGTTATAAATGATCTTTAAATTAAGGAAGATTCGGGGGTTAACGTGAATTAGAATAATTGAGTGATTGATCTTAATTAGTGATGGATTAAAAGCCTTGAGGAAGCAATAGTTACTTAATTAAAAGAGGCATACCGTAGGCTTCGCTGCCAACGTAGCTGACTGGCAATTTGTTACATCATTTTCATGCCAAAGGCTTAGAAGACACAAAAACAAATGAGGGTGTATTTCACCAATTAAATTAAACATAGAACATTTAAAACTGCTTTCAAAAGCTGTCACTGTCATTATTGTTATGGAATATTGAAACTGCCTGAGACAGCTCTTGAATGCGGGTTAGATATATAAATGAGCTGATCGCATTCAGTTTCCTTGGTGAAACTTCCTTGATGGTCTTAATCCGACTTTGACTGACGTTTTAGTTGGTAGGCCCCGTGAACACGCTAACACATTCACTATCACCAACATATTATAAAACAAAGTGCATCTGTCTGTCTGAACGAGAGAAAGTCAAAAACTACCGAACGGATTTTCATAAGGTTTTCATCAATGGACGGAGTGATTCATGAGGAAAGTTCAAGTGTATGATTCATTAAGGTTTTGTGTAAATTGGCAATATGACGATGATTGTTGGAGATGTCGGAAAACACCTCAAAACTCAAACTCAAAGCATTTATTTCAATTAAACCATTTACAGGCACTTTTGAATTGTCAAGAGGTCGGTCAGTCAAAAATATGAAGCTTGTTGCCCATTCCAAAGCGTAGTAGGTACCTATGGAGAAGAACGGGCAAGAAACTCCACGGACACTCTTTTAAATAAAATAAAAAATTGATACAAAATATTGGTTACATCATTCATTTTGAAATTATGCATGTGAGAACAATGTAATAAGACGTGCACGTTCGTAAAAGCGTTCGTAATAAAAAGTTGAAAAAAGAAGCATTCAAAAACTTAAAATAAATTAAAATAAGCCATGGCAGCTAAGAGATGACCAGTCCCAACTGACGGCGCCCGTTCACGAACATGACGCATGGATCAGCACCATTCAGCTCAACCATTTTGAAGGGAGCTAAATGATCCACCTTGGAAGCTTTACTGGCGTGCGGGCAAAAGAGAGGAGAAATAAGTTAAGTGTTTTTACAAGCGAAGGTACCTTAAATTATGAACCTTTCTCGTACCCCCAAATTCAGCCAACTATCAAAACAAAAAAGATAGACTCGATCTAATCCATCTAGTCATTTATATCGTCTCAATAAAATAGGTAACATTTCGTTGATTCTACCCTGAAAAGGTCTTCATTAGCGTTAGTTTTTCAGGCCATTTCTGTGAAGTGCCTCAATAGAACCACTTACGGGATCAAGTGATGCATTAAAAGCGTTTACGAAAGACGTTACTTAATTACAAGAGGCACACCACGGCTTCGCTGCCAACGTTGCTGACTGGAAATTGACATCATTCTGGGAAACAACGTGGTTTGTCCCATTGTTTTTGAAAATTTTCAAATATCTTCTCCCTGCTATGGAGCGGGAGGGCGTATCAGACTCTTACTGACTAAAACCCACCCGTGTTCCTTCAGTTGCCTGTGTTTTGCCATGGACCACGGTAACCCTTTTGGACTTTCCCGCGACCCTAGCGGACCCCGTTAGTTGTGCTGTCATCTCTTTAAGACGCGCGTGGAACACAATGCACCGTCGACCCGGGCTTGGTCCTTACCGAACGGCGAGCCACCCATTGCTCACCGTCCGCAAGCCCGCGCCTACGGTGGCATACGGCACGGTGGCGAGAATCGGCCTAAGATTCCTGACTCCCAGTGCGTCTCCGCGAATAGGGGCATGAGGCCGCGAAATTTGCCTCTCCCTCACGCGTTCGGCCTCCTCCATGGCGTATGCAGCGTTTTATCCCCTGGGATATGCTAAGAACAATTTCCGTCTGACAGAAAATACGAATACGTTACGGGTCATCGGAAGCCCAAAAAGTCAGACAACCTGTCTTACAAAGGGGTATCGTGTTACCCAGTAACTAGGTTGCGGAGGTCAAAAAGGCAGTCACTTCATTTTCTCAATTTGTTTATGTTACTTTTGTTGACGGAGCAGGTAACACTTCGTAGAGTCTATCCTGAAAGGGTCTTCATTAGCGTTAGGTTTTCAGGCCATTTCTCTGAGGTAACTTAATAGAACCACTTATGGATCAAGTAATAGGTACTGGAGTAGCTTGGAGTATAAAGAAGGATTGTAGCGCGTAGTTAGTTGCGTGGTCAAGCGTTGAAATTATATCAGACAAAAGTCTTTTTAATGGTACGCCAAGAAAAGAAAAAAAATACGTTTATTTGGGGTACATTATGATGCAAACAAAGAGAAACAACATGAAAATAGCAATTTGGGGGAAAATATGCGTCACATCCACGCAAAACGGCCATCGCTCAGCATAATAATGCTATATTGGCGTGCTTTAATATTTCCAAAAACAGTGGTCAAATAACCGAACCGTAAATCCTCCTTACAATTCATGCATACGGCTCGCTTTGTGAGGAGGGTTTTTGTTTCCCGAGAAGCCAGAGCCATTATTACTTGTAGGCAGTATTATCCATGACTTATTTTTCTCATTAAGTACTCTAAATAGACTCAGCAGTTTTGTGCACGAAATAATAGTAATAAACCAGCCAACTGCGAGTCGGACTCGCGCACGAAGGGTTCCGTACTATTGTTTATAAAAACGGCAAAAAAATCATGTCTGTTGTATGGAAGCCCCTCAAATATTTATTTTATTCTGTTTATAGTTATATATTTGTTGTTATAGCGGCAACAGAAATCCTCTGAGTTTGTTTTGGCCTTTCTTCTGAGTAGTTTTTTTTTTTTTTTTTTAAGATTACGTGTAAATGTGATTCCAATATCCTATTTACAGAATAAACAATGTCATTTCATTTCATATCTCTATGGGAATTAGGAGTAGTGTAATGTGTAGTAATGTCATGATTAGCTACCACGTTATTTTATTGGAAGCAAGTACGACAAGTATGCAGAGTGGGCAGGGCACATTGCTCGCAGAACAGATAACCGATGGGGTCGAAAGTTTCAGGAGTGGCGACCGCGTACCGGAAGACATCACGTTGGATGGCCCCAAGGTGGACCGATGGCCTAGTGAAGGCCGCAGGAATCCGCTGGATGCGGGAAGCACAGAACCGGTTGAAGTCGCGGCGCTTGGGGAAGGCCTAAGTCCAGTAGTGGACGTCTTTCAGCTGAAACGTTTCCTCTCAACTGTGAGTAATACCTATAGTATGTATGTTTATATATTTAAGCTCTACGTATTTATTAAAGTATATGTTAATATAATACGTTATACGTGTAGGTTTATTTCAATATGTTAATTTAAGACATTCGCATTTTTTTTTTTCTCCGCCAGTCAGCAGGCAGCATCGCGCCTGTTTTCCAAAACGGTTAGGCAGAGGTGTACCTTATAGTACACCCAAGTTATGTTCAAGTCCCATGTAATAGGGGGCGAGCCTGTTGCCATGAACCGGGTACAAATCAAGTCTCCGGGCTGCTAATGAGGAATTCCCGAAGGAAAACCCCCAATACCATTTAACCCAACCGAGGAATTAAGCCTGTACAACACTTACTACTATTTTAGGTAGTTACTTTCATATTATGCAAAAATTATCATCGGATAATCCCATACTAGTGTACTAGAGGTACAGCCACCACCAAAAGTGCCGGTTACGTTATTAACTAAACGTGGACCACTTCAATATGTAATCTAGATAAGCCGCGCGTTATCAGGAGGTACACTCGCCTACAAAAGTGTTTTTGTTTTAGATTAAGATACAAGTAATGTGGAGGAAAAATGCTGTGGAAATTACCAGCTGAACTTCGAGAAAAAGTGTAGTCAATAAAGAGTTTGTATTTTTCACGCAGTTTTTTTTTTTCAGTTACTTTATTTTTCAATGTACTTATTATTTATGTATCTATTATTTAGGATATGTATATATCTGTGTATCTATTCTAGTATATTGTATAGTTTTTATTTGCACCAACGACAGCCCCATTTTATGTCCAGGCAAATCACTGTCCATTCCAAGGTTGCCTGGAAGAGATCGCGGAAAGCGATAAGGCCGCCCATTGTATAGTTTGTAGTGTTAATTTTGTTTTCTTTTGTTATGTGTTTTTGTGGTGTACAGTAAAGTATATATAAATAAATAAATAAATTATTCTTCCCTTTTAAATTTTACTTTTATGTCAAGGATGCAGGTAGAGTATGTAAGGATTGTAGCAGGTGGCGTTCTGTAGGTGAAGAAGGCGTGAGTTTTATGTATGTGTACATAAATGTCAGACATGCAGATGCTGAAAAATATTCAGTAATCTTTTTGCCCCGTTGTTTTTCAAATACCATTTTTTTTGCAATAAACACTTTAAATTATTATTGTCAGTAAAAAAAAAGATTTTATTCTATTTCATTTTGATAATTGTTTGGCCTAGGTTGCATCGCGCAGTGCAGGCCAGAAGACATCCGTCGTCGCCGAGGGAGACCTAGGAAACGCTGGCGTGACGACCTAGATGCGTTTACGAGAGATCAGAGACCATTGCACAGCAGTGGGGCAATACCGTCTGAAAAAAAAAACTCTTTGTGATGGCCAGTACCGGGTGTAATCCGTCGCTTTGGTTTACATTACATCGTTATCAATTCTGATAAGAGGTCGCTAAAACTAACAACAGCTGTTTTTCACTGAAATACTGATTTGTTTCACATCACAACCTGAGATATCATCAATCTCCCGCACTTATCTCAATTTATTCGTGGTCGGCGCAACATGTCCCTTTCTTCCACACTTCTCTATCAGTCGTCATCTCGGTAGTCACCCCCTTTCTAGCCATATCATCTTTCACACAGTCCATCCATCGTGTCTTTGGTCTTCCCCTACTCTTATAGCCATCGACATTCATGCTCAAAACTTCACTCCTGACATTTTCCTCGTTCCTATGACTGATTATTTTTCAACTGACTTCAAACAGGAGGAGGTTCTCAATTCGGTTGTATGTTTTTTTTTTTTGAGGAGCTCGTGGCTAAGTAGTAACTGCCGCACGGGTCGATCCTTCAGGTTAAGCTACGCTTGCCGGGGTTGGTCTGTGGATGGGTGACCATCTTTACATACCGAGACTCCTCCGTGCCTCGGAAAGCACGACCGTTAAGCCGTTGGACCCGTCATTCGTGGATCTTTGACAGTCGTTACGGGTCGTCAGAAGCCCGAAAGTCTGACAACCAGTCTTACCAAGGGGTATCGTATTACCAGTTACTGGGTTGTGGAGGTCAGATAGGCAGTCGCTCCATGTAAAATAGTGGTATTCAGCTGCATCCGGTTAGACTGGAAGCCGACCCCAATATAGTTGGGAAAAGGCTAGGCAGATTAATTGTTGTTTTTTTTTTTGTATTATTGTTACGCGATTACTCCGCCAATTATGAATTGATTTTGATGTTTTTTTTTTTTTTTGTAGGGCATACTTCAGAAGTCATCATCATCATCATCATCAGCCTATAACGTTCCCACTGCAGGGACACGGCCTCCTCTCAATGAGAGGGAGTGGACTGTAATCAACCACGTGGGCCCAGTGCGGATTGGTAGATGTCACATGTCTTCGAATTTTTGGTTCTAGGATATGCCGTTTTCCTCACGATGTTTTCCTTCACCGTTTTTAGAGCAGTGGTGATGAAATAAATTACACAAAATAATGCGCCTGTCTGGGTTCGAACCCACGACTTACTGTTCGTAAGTCGGGGCCGCCACCACTGGGCCATCGCTGCTCTCAAGCTCTCTACTCTGCTATAGAAGTGGTCCCATATAAATTTGGTCAAGATCCGATGACGGGTTTTTGAGTTAGCTTCAATAATACGTATTTTTCCCACCTAGGTATATGTGGATGATGTTCTAATAGTTACTGTCACTGTAATTTACATAGCAGGTAGTCGTATTCAAATTTTTGTGGGGGTTTTGTGTAGGTACCACAACTAAAAAGTGAAAAATAAAATTTTATTACAAAAAAAAAACCGACTTAAAAAAAAAACACTACAAAGTAAAAAATAACTTTGATTTCGGAAGTCGGTGGCAAAAAAACGAAAATAAAAAACCAAAGACACCGACTTTCGAAATCAAAGTTATTTTTCACTTTGTAGTGTTTTTTTTTTGGAAGTCTGTTTTATTTTCTGTAAAGAAGTTTTTGTCTAAATTATTGTGGGGTTATATTATAATGTATATTTTTTTAAATGTACTAATTAAGTCTTTTCATTTGATACCCAACATAGCTTACACCAATATACCCAACATAGCACTTAGGATCACTAAATCTTTTATTTTTTATTTTATCACTTTATGTCCTCTAGAGGAGCTCGTGGCTAAGTAATAACTGCCGCACGGGTCTATCCATCAGGTTAAGCTACACTTTCCGGGGTTGGTCTGTGGATGGGTGACCATCTTGACATACCAAGACTCCACCGTGCCTCGGAAAGCACGCTAAGCCGTTGGTCCCAGCTGTCATTCGTGGATCTTTGACAAGCCCGAAAATCTGACAATCAGTCTTACCAAGGGGTATCGTATTACCCAGTTACTGGGTTGTGGAGGTCAGATAGGCAGTCGCTTCATGTAAATGTGTTTTTTTGTGTGTTTGTTACGCGATTACTCCGCCAATCATGAATTGATTTTGATGATTCCTTTTTTTTTCAGAGGTAGTCCCATATAAATTTTATTATCTTTGCTTGGGTAGTTTTTGAGTTAGCTTCAATAATAGGTATTTTTCCCACATACCACTTTTTTACACTTACATATGTCACTTTCCACTATACAGGGTGGGTAAAAAATCGTGGATCAAACGAAACAGGGCGATAGTTGGGGTTATTTGCAGTAAAAAATATCTTTAGGCAGAGCACTCACTTCTCCTTAAAAGTTTTGACTATTTCAGTGTTTTTTTTTTTTAAATACCAAAATTTATCCCTATGGTAAAAAAGTAAAATGGGTCCCTATTTTAAAACAATAAATGGTATTTAGTAGCTTCTAGGAAACGTGTCATCACTACAAAAGTGCTGTTATGATAGTAGGTACCATGATTTATGAGTATCGCCACTTTTTTCAATATCTTTTAAGTCTCACGTAAAATTATTTGTATCTTTGTAGCCTTAATTAAAAAAAAAAATATTACTACCAAAAAATTACCCTGTATTAAAAAAACTTGCCTATTTAATGACGATTAAAACGAGGTGTAACACATATCTGTTTATAAATTACACTCAAATAGTCAACACTTTTAAGGAGATCAATTGAGTGCGATAACAATAAATGTGCACGTATTTCCATACATCTCGTGGACGTGGACGTCCACGAACATATCGTGACGTTAGAAATTATAAAAAGGCACAATGGTTCGAGGGTGTGTTTACAAACATAAATCTCACATAAACAAAGCGGACATAATGACGTACTTACATACCTACATAGGAATCCTTATGCCCTAGTACCTCTGGCCGAGAAACCTACTATTATTATATACAAGGCGTGACACGAACCCAACTTAGAAACTCCTTCAGTAGGATTAAGTTTCAACAATGAGCTAATTGGCATGTATAACAAGATTGAAGACGTAGTTTCAAGACTATTGTTAGTCAGTTATGGTTGCCTGGTTGTTATACAATCAATAAATCTGCCCCGCCTTTTCCCAACTATGTTGGGGTCAGCGTCCAGTCTAACCGGATGCAGCTGAATAAATATTTTACATGGAGCGACTGCCTATCTGACCTCTACAACTCAGTTAAAGGGTAACACGATACCCCTTGGTTAGACTGGTTGTCAGGCTTTCGGGCTTCTGACGATCCGTAACGACTGCCAAAGATCCAAGAATGACAGCCGGAACCAACGGCTTAACATGCTTGCCGAGGCACGGAGGGGCCTTGGTATGTAAATATGGTTACCCATCCACGGACCAATCGCGGCAAGTGTAGCTTAACCTCAAGCGACCCGTGCGGCTGTTTTTAATTAGCCCTAAGCACCAATGGTTATTGGTGGTTGGTTAAACATTACCACCTCATGAGTGTACAATAATAAAAATGGCGTATTATGTCAATTTGATAAACAATAAATTTCTCCGACTGCACTTCCTCAAATGAGTTCTTTCACCAAAAGCTCTATTATTAGATGCAGCTGTAGAACAGTACCTATTTTTCTGATTCTTATTAAATCCACGGAATGAAAATATTTTGACAAGGAGAAATAAAATCCGGATATTCGAAGCAAAAGGAGTATGTAAGGATCTTATTATGTGGCGTTCTGTAGTTTCTCTCTACCCCCATCGGAGAAAGGCGTGACTTTATGTACTTATGTATGTATGAAAATATTGTGACCCAAATACCGTTTCAGTTTTCGTTTTGTTTGCTAAGTACCTTGTGTTCGTCACTTTGATTGATGATGTTTCAAACTAGCCTAAGTGTTGCTAGTGACGAAAAATAACAAAATATTAGTGCGGAAATATCTTTCAAAAAATTATATTAGTGTCTCGTGTTTTTCTCGATAAATAGCCTTCCTTGTATGACATAAAAGGCAACTTTAAAGAAGAAGAAAATTGTTTATCGTAGCGTCAAATAGCGAAGAACTAAGAGAATTAAAGAAAAAGATAGACGTTCTGGAAATGTGGTGCTGGAGAAGAATGCTTGGGATATCGTATCTGATCTCTATACGCCAAGAACTCGGCATCAAAAAGAATCTTTCTGTTTCAAACGCGCATCCTCAAATACTTCGGACACGTCTCGGGGCGTGAGGGTGACTCTATAGAGCGCATTGTCGTTTAGGGTAGAGTGGAGGGCACTAGACCACGCGGACGCTCACCCTTGAGATGGACTGACCAAATCAAATCCACAGTGGGCGAGCACGTGTATGAGTGCACTAAAAACTCCAAAAATCGAAGTAGATAGCGAGAAATCGTGAGGCGAATCACATCAGCTCCTGGACAAGAAACTACATGAAGATCACGACCGCTTTGACAAGAGTGCTACCAAGAAGAAGATGATGAGAATGCCTAAAGACGTGCGTCCAACCTGTTATGACTTACGAACCAAAGACTCACGAACTGGATACTCACGTTATGACTGGTCCACAAGCTCCAAGTCGCTCAGTCAGCTATGGAAAGGTCCTATGCTATGGAGTCTCTCTGAAGGATCTAATCTGGAATGAGGTGCTGCGACAGGGAACCAAAGTATTCGACATTGCCCGAAATAAAAGAAAGAAAGAAAAGAAGTTAGAAAATATGTTTTCACCACTCCCGCACGAAAGAAGTGTCTTTCCTCTACGAAAACAGTGAGGAAAGTTGGTTTTTCCTCACTGCTTGAACAGTGAGGAAAGTTGGTTTTTCCTCACTGTTTGAACAGTGAGGAAAGTAATGATCCCGTTCAGAAACTAACCTTGCCTGATTTTTTTATGTTAAGATTTACAGATATTTTAAAAAATAAAGAATTATTTTGATTTGCTTTGTGCCTATTTAATTTATTTACCTATGATGACTGAATACTTTCTTGCTGGTCGTGGTGAAAAGTTTTGTATGCAACATGTGAGCAAGTTCATTTGCTATTCGTTTTGTTGAGTCTTTCGCTTACTCAGGATTGAAATTTATAATCACTCGCTGCGCTCGTGATTCTATTTTTCAATCCTTCGTTCGCTCAAGACTCAAAATCAAAACTCATAGGAAAAACGAACTTTCCTCACATGTTGGATAAATAACTATTTCACCACTCCCGCACGAAAGAAGTGTCTTTCCTTTACGAAAACAGTGAGGAAAGTTGGTTTTTCCTCACTGCTTGAACAGTGAGGAAAGTTGGTTTTTTCTCACTGTTTGAACAGTGAGGAAAGTAATGATCCCATTCAGAAACTAACCTTGCCTGATTTTTTTATGTTAAGTTTTAAAGATATTTAAAAAAATAAATATTTATTTTGATTTGCTTTGTGACTATTTAATTTATTTACCTATGATGACTGAATACTTTCTTGCTGGGAGTGTATGCAACATGTGAGCAAGTTCATTTGCTATTCGTTTTGTTGAGTCTTTCGCTTACTCAGGATTGTAATTTATAATCACTCGCTGCGCTCGTGATTCTATTTTTCAATCCTTCGTTCGCTCAAGACTCAAAATCAAAACTCATAGGAAAAACGAACTTTCCTCACATGTTGGATAAATAACTATTATTTGCGGTAAAAATGACGCGAAGAAAGAACACGAAGGGAACAAGTTGGAGGAAAATATGCGTCACATCCACGCAAAACCGCCATCACTCAGCATAATGCTGCGACCGATATACGAGAGCTCCAGCGCTGGTTTAAGGTGACAGATACCGTTGACGTGATGACGTCAACCGGCAAGCAAGCTTAGTCATCATCTTTTAGCCCAGCCTTTTCTAACCTAACCTTTTCTAATGTAGCTGAATACCAATGTAAAAGCTAGCTATAGTCCGTTTATTCTTGTTTCTTTGTTGCCACCCGTACCCAAACCCAAAAAAGTTAGAAAGAATGTCTTAACGTATTTTAATTGGACAAAAATGCTACAAAAACGTGTTGAGTACCTACTTGTACGAGTATTTACTCCCATCTGCACTGCTTGTCCGGTAAAAAATTTTCATACGAGTAACTATGTATGTTTGTGTCTTTTGTATAGAGTTTCATTACGAATGTTGGAATGTTGTTGAAACCTGAAGTTATCAAATCAATCTGCCTAGGCTTTTCCAAACTATGTTGATATCGGCCTCCAGTATTTTACATTGAGCGACTGCCTATCTGACCTCCATAACCCAGTTAACACGATACAACTTGGTAAGAAAACCTGAAGTTAGCAAAAAATATTAAAGTGGGTTTAAACTTACCGGACATACAACCAGCACAAGAGCATTTTATCTACTTTATGTTCTTCACATTTATGGATAAACCGACAAAAAAATGCACTGACACCGTTTACACAAAGCGAGTTTGGTAGAGGTGGGATAGTATGTGCGATTATGTGTTTTCTCGTTTTGTTTAAGTAAACTGACCTCAAGAAGAGTAAAATATGGTTCTGACTTATATTGAGGAAGGGCTATTACAGCATTGATGAGTTCATTAATGACAAGCGACAGCCACTATTATAAAGTTTTATGAATTATTTGTTTATAAGTTTTTTTTTTTTTTAAATTAAATGTAATGTTGGTTATTATTTAATTTTTTGTTAAAGACTTAGAGCTATAATTATTTATTAATATATTTTAAATGCTGAATTTTGATATGACTGTAATGTTTTATTTTTTATTAATTGTTTATTATCAGTGTAATATTTTCAACACAATGTATTTTGTTATGAAATAAATGACTTATGACTTATGACTAAGAAAGACCGAAAAGAAAAAAAAAAGATTATTCTGCACAAACAAAATTAATAACAATACAAAAAAAACACATACAAAGTAGCCAAAAGCCTCGTATTCAATCCATAAAAGTTTGCCAATTTTGTTGATTGCTTGATGTCAAGGCAAGGGACCAAAGACAATATTGCGTATTACTGTTGCGACATTGGCAAAATGACAACAAACAAACAATCAAAACAAAAACCAAATACCGATTGCAGAGTTAACTACTTTTGTAACAAATATCAAGAAAATTTAAGCTATTCGTCGCATCTGTGCAAGAACATGGGGCCAACCACCACCTCAGTATTATTTTGATGTTACTTCAGTGCGAGAAAGAAGTGGAGCTATACAAGACATCTAGCTCCATCTCTTTCCCACGCTCAAGCAAGATTAAAATAATACTGCTAAAAGAGGTGGTGGTAGGGCCCCAGGTCGTTGCTCAGCAAAACAAAACTGCGCAGATTTTCAGCAACTACCTCTCGAATGAAGTATGTAGAAATCGTTGACCGCACATTGTGAATGTAAGATGGGGTGAATCCTAGGGGAGGGAGTTAACAGTTAATTAATGTATGATGCCCCTCATTTAACATGGGTCGAGGACATCAAACGCACTAGTTTAACACCGATCCTTGGACCCTTCATGACATCCCTTTTTCCCGTAGTTGCCGTAATAGCTAATTCAAGGCACCGCTCCACAGCAGCCTTTGACTAAGCCACGCACATTAACTATCTCTGCTTTATTAAATACTAGTTTCTGACCGCGACTTGGTCCGCGTAAAACTTGTTCTAACATGCAATACAACAAATTCAAATTCAAAAGTCATTTATTCAAACTAGGCTGAGAATCAGCACTTTTCGAACGTCAAAATTACATAAGACAGTCCCCCAAAACGCCCACCCTTCGCCACTTCCTAGTGCTTTAGCTGGGAAGAAGAAGTGGCGCAACAAACTCCCCAGCAGCACAGCTGTCTGTTCAGTTAGAAAAAATATATAATAGTAAACAAGATAATTTACATTACGCAAAACAGAATTTAAATTATAAATTTGTGTGAACACGGCACATGTGCCATTGTGGACCGGAATTATGCCTGACTTAATCTATTTTTATTTTCTTTCTTTATTTATTTATTTCTGTCTTTCTTTTAAAAACTAGCTGCTGCCCGCGGAATCGCCCTCGTGGACCATAATTCTTTTTCACCTGCATATAGATTGTTATAGTTCATTGTTGCGTTGTTTTTTTGATTTTTAGGGTGGTTGCTGTGTAGTAAATTATGTAGTTATAATTGCCTTTAATTTTGTCTAGCATCTGCCCGCATAGAATTTATTGTTTTTTACATGAAATACTTCTTATGACACTCGGAAATAATGTAGCTTCTCATTCTTGAAGAAGCTTCAGAATCGGGTCAGTAGTTCCAAAGATTACCCCTACAAACAAACACACTAATAGCTCATTAGAATATTGTAAGTATAACCTTAGCGACTCGCCCATGCTTCATGCTGTTTACAACTTTACAAAACATCGAGATTTCTGTTTTTTAAAGTACCTATTATGTAAGTTTAATATGAAGGCATTATAAACATAAATCTTCCGGAATAAATTCTCTAAATGATGGTGAAAATAGCATCAAAATCCGTTGCGTAGTTTAGAAAAATAACGCGGACACACAGACAGACACGAAAAGCGACTTTATTTTTATTTGTATTTTCTTTCTTTCTTTCTTTTATTTCTTTCTTTCTTTTAATAAATAGCTGCTGTCCGCGGAACCGCTCTCGTGACCTTATTTTTCTTTTTCTAAAAATACAAGTAGTCTTACTCTCTAAAACATCAGCTATTTGCCAGTGAAAGCCCCATCAGAATCAGTCTCCATTTCGGAAATTATCCGGAACAAACAGACGTACATACAGACAGAAAAAAAAAAATTTGTATTTAAGTACAAAAGCTGTTATTTTGTCATTACAACCAGACACTTAATTTTTATTTATTTGTATAGATATGTGTAGATGAAGACGGGATCGACCAGCGACCCACATCCACGTTACGCGCACGGAGCGTGGCTGGCATACAAATAAGCCACGCAGCAAAAGCCGGCAATACATGTTGGCCAAGCCTCAGCCAACGCGAGCGTAATTGATACAAGGCAAGTGCTACGGTACACATGTTGGTCAAGTTCAAAAAAGACCAATTCCAACTGCCAATATTCACGAGTTTTTGTGGATCCACAATTTGGCCGCAATTGGCGAGTGTAGGCGAGCGCCTTTGATTTGTGCAGAAAAATCGACACTGTTCCGAAGTGAGACGAATCGTAGCGAGCCATCCGGAGTGGTGGCAAAGCATGCCAAACGAACCGTAAACACGTTGGCGCTCGCCTGCACTTGGCCAGCTGGGCAAGCATCAACGAGTAATAGCGAGGCTAGACAAATGGGCTGTCTATACCTTGTTACTCGCCTTCTAACATGTATTGCCAACTTAACGTGGTAAAAATCTCCGTGCACATCTTACGTAGCAGAACTTCCAATCGGGAAACACTGTACCTCCATCATTATCATTCTCTCGCCGTTAACTTAATTAATTTAGGGTTGACGCAAAATATATTTTAAGGCAAGAAATACCGTCACATATTTCATTTTATTCTCTCCCCCACAGCTACGTTTTTATCTTCCGATATTTCTAACATCTGCGTGTAACCTACATTACAACAGGGGCCCAAGTCTGCTATTTTTATAAATTCGTCATTCCAACACGATCCCATTGTCATTTTGCTAAAAGTTCGTAATCTGCTAAATTCATAATGGTCGATCATTGTTTGATCATTGTATTCATTCAAATACGATACTTGTAACGAATTAAAAGAAATGACTGCACAATGACGCTCTCATGGTAGGTCACTGATCAAAGGAACTGTCAAAATTTTAGCAGATTACCGCCTAAGTCAGTCATTCAGTTTTCATTATGTACGAGATTACCAATAGATGGCATTTCTTTCAATGGAGTGTCAGTGGCTGACCATTGGAAAGTCATAATGACGCCAATATGTTAGTAGATTACCAAACTTGTCAAAATCAACAATTATGAAATCAATGATAAACCATTCTGACACTATTGTAATGGCAGACTTGAGGCCCAGGCCTCCCGCACACTACACTGAACTAGCTTTATTAACTCAGGTGTGTGTAAGATCACATGCGTTCTAATACAAAATATTCTATGTTCAATGTTATGGTGGTTGGTTTCCTCACTTATTCCTTCAAGTGGACCATTGTGCGTGGGCCATGGCGGCCGTCGGTAATTATTCCAACCAGCTCACCTCCCTCCAGAGTAAGTCTCCTGGCCTGTTCAAAACATCTGTGAAAGATCTGGGTGACCCGAGGGTTTCAGTTCTAATCTAGGTGACGCCTGTGCATTCAAAGAGCACATACGCAACGGTTTCCTCAGCCTTTATACATGCCCTGCACAAAGGACTGTCCGCTATGCATATTGTGTGGAAGTGCTTGTTTAGCGATACAAAATGTTCTGAGAACACATATCGGAATATTGCAGGACGGAATAGCGCAAGAGTCTTACTTCTATTGCGTGGTTATTGTCGCAGCAACGTGTTACTTCGTGGCCGTCCTAATATAAAATGTACTGAAAACATATATCACTTGCGTTATTATAGCACGATAAAAACGCTCCTGTGGGGGGAGACTTTGTAGCGGTTACACCGCCACATACAAACTACGCTAACTACAAGACATGACGTCACACAAATCCTGCATCGCGCAATTAGAGTTTACCGCGCGAACGACATTGATAAGACTATTTTAAATCAACAGTCGGGCAGTCGGCCCGCCAGACATAACACCCGTCTGGTTGGAGGATCCTCCCTTTTCTATGGTGGATGAGGGAACTTTACACTCTGTTTCTCATACCTCTAAATTGGTGACCCCGAGTATGAACGTCAACGCAGCCTTCGTGCAACTACTTCAGCGTGACGTCATCATCATCACTCCCGCAAGCTTTCGTGAGGTGAGTCACACAGACAGCCAGCACCCTCGGCTTCAACGGGTATTCTGACCACCAGCATGCAGCGAACGCGCATTCCTGGTCATCACCCTCAGCCTCATCACCCCGACTCACTGGGGAATCACCGCAATCATCTCAATCAGCGCAATCACCGCTTCACCTCAATCACCACAATCGCCGCAATCACCGCAGACAGTTCCGACTCACCGCGAACTGTGCGGCACCCGGTTCCGACTGAAAAATCAACCGAGCCGATAGTATCAATTGTGTGCCAGCTTTTGACAACCGTGATAGTTTTTCCACTGATTTCATCCATCTTTGTTCACACACATTCAACAAGTAGTTTCATATAAAAGCTAAGTCATTAATTATATTACTAAAGATGATTAATCGACACAGATTTCCTTTCAAGATACGAAGTCTTTAAGGTGGAAAGGTCAAGACAATCCATCATTTTAGAGCCTCATCAGGAATATACATAAAGATATGAGTCAAATGTGTGTCGAAACTAGAAATGAGGTTCCTTATGATCTTGTTGGTAAACAGGTTAGTTTAGCTAATGAAAAGTCATAAAGGCCAAGATCGTAACAGGTGGCGTTCTGTAGTTTCTGCCTACCCCTGTTGGAAAAAGGCTTGATTTTATATGTATGGATGTAATTAGAGAAAAAGAAGAAGCATAAAGTGTAGTGCCTAACATTACTAATCATTAAAAACACTCATAATTGGGGCAGGAGCGGTCATTTTCCTGTAACATACTTCGTGGATATTGACCAATTAACTCGGGTCTGTCTGCAATGTAAACTATTTTTAAGCAAAATCTTCAGACCATACATGGAGGCGCGTGATTGAGTGTGTAAAGTAACTGACCCAGCAGCTGTGTTGCTAAATCGCTACACGAGTCTAAATTTTTAGCAATACTGTCAAAATCAAATTGATTTTTTATCCTCGTAACAATAAGGTTGCTGTTGGGTTGATGCTGTCAGAGATAAAAATAGCTTTGAAAGGACTGTGATGCTTGCAACATCTATAGAGGATTGCAGTTCCATTGGTAATGCTACAAGCGGAGTAAAGAAGATTTTCGTGCTTGTAATTTAACCCGATTAACCATGACTTGAGAACTTATCTGGTAGCAGTACTTACTGGAGTTTCTTCTGCAAATAAAGGCCTAAACAGATACAAGAGATATGGCTTTCGCGCACGGTAGCGATACCGAAACAATACGCAATAAAGCTCGGTGATTTCAAACCCAGGCAAACGCTTTACTTTTTATGTAAATTCATTTCATTACCACTTTAATAACTCTCAAAACGGTGAAGAAAAACAACGTGAGGGAACCGGCATATCCTAAAAACAGAAATTGTAAGACATGTGACATCTACCAATTCGCACTTGGCCCGCGTGTTGTATTACAGCCCACTCCTTCTCGCAGAGGAGAAGGCCTTGTGTCCCAGCAGTAGGAACATTGCAGTCTAATTAGATTATGCTTATGTTAATAATTGGAGCATCATATTCCGGCTATATCAACATCGTCGAGACACCTAAAACTGGAACAACAACGTCCGGTTTCCCTTTATGTTTACGGAACCCTAATAACTAATCTAATGGGGATTAAGTTGGGTAGTAGCATTAATTCTAAGTCGTGTGGTGTATGGATAAGAATAATCCTCTCCTTTCTTAACAGGGATCGTAAAAGGAGATTTTAGTATTATTTTGATGGTGAAGCACTGAAATCTTTACATTGAGAATACAATGATTGATGCTGAGAAAATCTAGATTTCTTAACTATTGTCACTGCCGGACTGTTTAAAATCATTCTTTTACTTTTCTATAGCAGCCCGGCCCTATTTAATATTTTGACAATCATAACTTTATAATATTATAAATACGTAAGTGAGTTTGTTTGTTCCGCTTTTACACTAAAACGGCTGAACAGATTTGGATATAATTTGGCACATGGCTAGACCATGAAGTGGAAAAAGACATAGAATACTTTTTATCCAGATATTCTTACGGGATTGAGACTTATGCAGGTAAAGCCGCAGGGCGCAACAAGTACGGTATATTTGTAAAAAAATACAAAACTGGTTCATTTTCTCGACAGATGCTGTTTAATGATGAAGAAAATTTATGGGAGTAACTTAACTGTTGGATTGTCGCCATTTGGGTTTATTAAATGGGCCATAACCAGAAAAGCCTAAACTTACCTTTTAAGTAGTAGAAAGAAATAATAAATATGGCTGTCCATTCTTACCTATGAAGTCAACCTTCTGGCTGGGTTATATTTGATCAAAACATGAGCAATTCACTTAAGAAAAAAAAAATGTAGTCGAAGTAAGAACCTCCTCCATTTTTGATCTCGCTTTGTAAGAGAAACGCGCGTGCGTGGAAGACTATTTGATCTATCCTGTAAAAATTTCACCGTGGAAACTTAGGTGAAGCGAGCCGTCATTCCGCATGATGGAATACATAGACAATATTGATAGCTCACTTCACCTAAATTTTCACGGTGAGTTTTTTACAGAATCGACTGGCAGATGTATGAACGTAAACGAAGCAAAAGGAGTGTGTAAGGATCGTAGCAGACGGCGTTCTGTAGTTTCTGCCAACTCATACAGCGTGAGTTTATGTATTTATGTGTATATGTAATTAATGAAGAAGCACAGACGAAGACGTTGTGTTCCATCATGACGAACGCAGTCACCTTTTAAGACCCTTGTTAAATTGAGAACGGAGCACTCATTTTCCTGATAAGTACTTCAGGAACATTTGCAACTTATCTCTGATCTGTCTACAATGTAAACTATTTTATATGCAAAATCTTCAGACCATACATGGATGGAATTGAGCCGCGTAATTGAGTGTGTAACCAAGTGATTGAGTGTGTCTTACCAAGGGGTATCGTATTACCCAGTTACTGGGTTGTGGAGGTCAGATAGACAGTCGCTCCGTGTAAAATACTAGTATTCAGCTGCATCCGGTTAGACTGGAAGCCGACCCCAATATAGTTGGGAAAAGGCTAGACAGATTGATTGATTGAGTGTGTAACTCAACTGACCCCCGTAGACAGCTGCATTGCTAAGTCGATGCACGAGGATAGAATTCTACAATATTATCGATGAGTTACCAAGGGAGCTCCCTTAGCTGAACAAATGAAGCTGTTTCCGCGTCACTACCACACTTATCGATGCGGAAACGGCTTTATTTGTCGCATTAAGTTTGACGCGGTGTCGAGTCGCGTTGTCCGAACCAAAACGAGGCAAATAATGTATTTTTCGCTTTTATTGCATGGATTTATAGCTCTTCAGAATAATTGGTCGCTGTGATTAACTCAAGACAATGTTCAAATGTTCTTTCTCCAGAATTAGCTTACCTACTGACAGGTTATATGAGTTTATATAATTGTTTATAATTTAACTTTGTAAGACAATTTATTTTAATTGATTGTTGACATTACAATGTCTTTTTATGAGTTGCATTGCAATATGTGGTTAGCTAGCGACCTCGACAATTATTTATTTTACCTCGATGGTCCTAGTTTATCAATTATAACTTCTACTTACAGCTATATGTAAGCGGGCACGCCCTCTCTGCCTGGAGGCATTATTTTCTTTTTTAGTTCCGGTTGGAAGACGCTTAAAAGCTCCTGGAATGGGAAGGATTCGGCATCAACATTAACGGCGAGTACATCACTCACCTTCGGTTTGCCGACGATATTGTGGTCATGGCAGAATCGCTGGAACACCTTGGCACAGTGCTCGAAGGCCTCAATAGAGTCTCCCAACAAGTAGGGCTCCGGATGAACATGGACAAAATGAAAGTCATGTCGAAAGTCCATGTTGCGCCCTACCCAATATCGGTTGGATGCTCTACTCTCGAAACTGTTGACAAATATGTCTACCTGGGACAAGTGATCCAGTTGGGTAGGTCCAGTTTCGAGATGGAGGTCAATCGTCGAATCCGACTTGGCTGGGCAGCGTTCGGGAAACTACACAACATCTTCTCGTCCAACATACCTCAGTGCCTAAAGACGAAAGTCTACAACCAGTGTGTGTTACCAGTGATGACATACGGAACTGAGACGTGGCCTCTCACCATGGGCCTCATAAGAAAGCTCAAGGTCACTCAGCGCGCTATGGAAAGGGCTATGCTCGGTGTTTCTTTGCGAGATCGAATCAGAAATGAGGAGATCCGCAAACGAACTAAAGTCGCTGGCATAGCCCAACGGATTAGCAAGCTGAAGTGGCAGTGGGCGGGGCACATAGCGCGCAGAACTGACGGCCGATGGGGCAGAAAGGTTCTGGAATGGAGGCCACGTACCGGCAAGCGCAGCGTAGGACGTCCACCCACAAGGTGGACAGACGACCTAATAAAGGTCGCAGGAAGCTGCTGGCTGCAGGTCGCTTCCAATCGGCCAAATTGGAAATCATTGGGGGAGGCCTATGTTCAGCAGTGGACGTCTCATGGCTGAAATGATGAATGATGAATGCAGGTTGAACTGCGGTCTTATTTAGTGTACCTAGTTTATTCAACGAGTGTATACATAATAGAGACACCCAAAAATAGCCAGTTGAAATAAATACTTGTTTCTTAAGACATAGAGAAAAAATATATAACGATCATAACATTAATGTCAATCACGAATACCTATGATGTCGATTCAATACTAATACTTGTTCAATTCCAAATATGGCACCGCTATTTCGATACAAAAGTCAATTGCAATTCTATTTTGCTACAAAACCGTGCGTAAAGCCTCTAATTTACCAGTCTTACTTCATTTACAATGCTATTTACACAAGATGACCCATAAACCCATATATTTATCAACCTTAATTGACATGTGTTGGAGGTCATTCAGGCTTTCAAGTCGCTCCACTATTTGTCCATAAAAGTGCTCGTAAAGTGCATGCAATATGTCCCATGCGTTGGATGACGTCAGAATAAGGGATTGGTTAGATTGACGCGGCGCGATGAGGGTGCGGCTGATGTGTGTGAGTAATAAAATGTTACGTTGTGGTAATTTCTTGTTAGTGGTCGAATTCTTCTCTCGTATCGGCTTGATTATGTAAGAATGGTCATGTTGTGGTAAAAATATAGCCATTCAGTTAGTTGGTAACTGGCTGATCATAGCGTTCCGTTGGATACACATTTTTTTTAAATTCAATAATGATTTTTTTGTATCATAATATAATATGTATATAAGCCTCTGCCCGTGACTTCGTTCGCGTGAAATTTCGGCCCCCGACCCACCACGTCGCATCGCATCGCCCACCCGCGCTATTCTTTCGTTTTCGCTTAGCGTTCTTTCTGTCTTTTTTCTTCTGCTCGACTCCTAAGAGTTGTAGCGTGATGTTACATAGCCTTTAATGTTCCTCGAGAATAGGCTTATACTATGCAAAAATATTTTTTCAAATCCGACTTTTATTTACGGATTACCCTTTTTTGTGATGGGAAATCATCAAATGACTTCTCCCGCTCTGGGTGGAGCGGGAGGGCGTGTCAGACTCTTACTGACTAAAATCCACCCGTGGTCCTTCAGTTGCCTGTGCATTGCCAGGGGCCACGGTATCCCTTTCGGACTTACCCGTAACCACGGAGATTACCCCTACATACAAACTTTTACGTCTTTATAATATTGTATGTATGTATAGTATAGAAGTACCTATAGATGAAGATGTATCTATAATTTATATATTCATAAAAAATAATATCACGCCTGTTATTTCCCCTAAAGGTTAGGTAGAGGAATACCTAATAGTACACACACATTTCGCCAGTTAGTATTTTACATTTATTTTATGATACATTTATTCATTAAATATACATGTCATAAAATTACACCTCAAATATTTGTATACGAGATTTATAACATTTTTTTTTCAATTGTAGCCCATCGGTATCACGAACTGGGCTTAGCAGTGATAGCCTAGTGGTGTGACCGTCGGATTGCTAAGTCATAGGTCTCGAGTTCGAACCCAAGGCACGCACCTCTGACTTTTCGGATTCATGTGCGTTTTGTATAGTTATCACTTGCTTTTAAAACGGTGAAGGAAAACATCGTGAGGAAACCATCATGCCTAAGATATTTCTCGACGACATGTGGAGCCAAGTTAGAGGCCCATGGGCGGCTTTAAAACTCTGACACCAGGTTAGTTACTAACCATTTGAAAAGAAGAAGACTGGGCCAAACAACCGGGTGGTGGTCAGGACTTCAGAGAGAGGAACCTCCTAAGAATACGAGCCGTGTCCAGATGTACCGCTTTCTGTATCAAACCCTTGATCCAGCTTTCTAACGAGAGCCTCCTCAGGTGTTGGTCGAGGCTCTCGGCTAACCACTTGGTCAAATGCAGCGTAACTTCTCGTAGTACTACTAGGGAGTACCAAAGCCATATTAATACTATTCTTATCTTTTCTTCTTTTCTTTCTCATATCTTTTATTCTTAGATTGTTATTCTTGTTTGAACATAAAGCCGAATACGTGGACTTTTTCTGTTTCTAAATGCATATAATCACGTATTTCGTGTCCTTACGCACCTATTGTTATTGTATATTGTGACCTGGCCTAACTTTACTGTAAAACTTTTAATTTTTTAATTCGTATTTATTTGTTGTTTGTCGAATACTGGGCTGTAGTTTACTTAGTACCTATTATTAAATTTGCTTTTTGTTTGTGCAAAGTATACTGTAGCGGTTACACCGCCACATACTAACTACGCATCAAAGACATGACGTCACACAAATCCTGCATCGCGCAATTAGAGTTTACCGCGAGAACGACATAGATAAGACTATCCGACATCAACAGTCAGGCAGTCGGCCCACCAGACACAACACCCGTCTGGTTGGAGGATCCTCCCTTTTCTATGGTGGATGAGTGAACTTTACACCCTGTTCCTCATACCCCTAAAATACCATTTTTTTTTTCTTTTATTGTATTTTCCCATCCATAGAAACTTTGTAATATACTGTTTTCTTATCTTTCCTGTAACATTTCGAAAATCAATTGAGATGAACATTTTCCTTGTCCGAAACTACGAACCCAAAGTGAAGGAGAAATATTTATTATTATTGTTGGTCACAAATATATATTTTTTGTGCAAACGTATCTAATGAATGAAGGATTGCGTGACAGATGGATTCGAGTTATTAATTTTTTTCTCTGTTTATTTCCTGTTTTTATCATCCTGATTTTACTGATTGAGGACCTGAAGAAAACAAGGATTACCTAAGCCATACTCAATTGCTTCCGCATGTGAACTGAGGTGGTAAGTTCCCGGGTCGACGGCGCGTTGTCCGCTAGGGCCTATGCCTGCCAGGGTCGCGGGAAAGTCCAAAAGGGTGGGTCACCGTGGCCCCTGGCAACACACAGACAACTGAAGGAACATCGGTGGATTTAGTTAGTAAGAGTCTGACACGCCCTCCCGCTCTGCCCAAAGCGGAAGAAGTTATTTGATAGCAACACACCTAAAAAAAAGGTGGTAAAGGTGGTTTTAAATTGGTAATCCACCGTCTTTTCCGTCTATTTCTAAATTATGTCTGTGATTTTTATGGTGTACAATAAAGAGTATTCTATCTATCTATCTATCTATCTTTTCGCCCGATTCTGAGCTTTCGCATCCAGCGGTTTCCTGCGGCCTTCACAAGGTCATCGGTCTATCTTGTGGGAGGCCTTCCAACGCTACGTGTTCCGAAACGCAGTCACCACTCCAGAACTTTTTGGCCTCACCGGCCAATGTGCCCTGCCCATTGCCACTTAAGTTTTGACTGTTCTATCGCCTTGAGCTTCTAAAACTGTGTTTCGAATACAAAACAGCAAAAGATCTAATTAAAACATCTCAGAATCCTTCAAGTGAAAGCAGAAAGGAATAATTCATTTGATTGTTTAAAATATCTTTCTGCTCTCTGAACCGACAACGACGTCAATGTAGCTTTTATCTTTTTCATTCTCTTTTTAAACCCTCAATGTTTTATCAGATGCTTGAATTGAATGCGTATCTTTTTTCACAAAAAAATATCTTTTTCTTTTCCAATTTTCTTAATTGTCTAAGAAAAAGTTAACTTCGTTAAAAAATCAATTATAAATGTTGCAGCAAATTATTTTTGAAAAGAGAACATTGCAAAAAAAAAAGTTAGTTTTCAAGATGGTAGCTAACGATCTAAGAGTGAACAATGAAATCTTACCTGCAAGTTTGAAAGAAAAATAGAATTTCTAAGAAAATAAGTGAAAACTAGACGGAGAATATTAAATTACTTCTAGGTAAGTGAAAAAACTAAGAATATTGTAACTTTTATAGTATCGGCACAAACTATAGAAAGTATAGTTACGTAATATACAAGGTGTTAGACACGTGTCTGCTACGTGTTTAGGCCCAATATCAATACAGAAAAAGTTTTTAAATTACTTTTTTTAAATATTGGTTTGAAAATCGTCGTTGCTCTAAAACTCTAAACTCCAAACGTCATTAATTTCATTTAATAATAACAAAACTGAAAACAAATTATTTTTAAAATCTAGAATAATTGTAGAATCTTTTAAAATTCGTAAGTATTGGATGCAGATGATTGTTAAAAAATCAAATACAAGCCCGTATTCTACAAACAAATTTAAAAAAATATACCAAATGCTCGACTTTGAAGTACGATTTAAAAAAAACTAAGAGTGATAAAACAGTTCTAATTCTAAGAAAATATCTTTGGTTCATGCCTGTTCTAACGTAATCAATAAGCACAATTTCATTTAAAATAACTAGAGTAATTCGTCAATTTCAACTACCCGGGCCTTTTCTCACGGAACAACAATAATTGCGAAAAGTGAAATTACGAGTAACTATCATGCTAAAAAAAAGATTTTAATTTTATAAGATTCTAAAATTACACAAGATGAAAAATAATTGAAAAAATTGCCAGTTTTGTTATTGGAAATTATCGACATTTGAAGTTTGAGCAACAACGAATTTCAAATAAAAAAAAATAGAATTCTTTTAAAAATATCCGTGTCGCCTGGGTCTTGATAATGGGCCTGCACGTAGCAGACGGCCCCAAGGATCCGCCATTTTCGTATGTTCAACCGTCTGCCTAACACCCTGTATAAGTAAATAAAGTCGAGGAGCATAATTTCTGCGACAAACAGACATTAAATTACTGATATTCCTAGCTCAACTTCGGATTCCTAAAATGTATAAAATCATATATTTTCTCTCAAGATACGGAGAAGGGCAAAACGATATATAAATTGCTTCAGAGCATCGGCAGATTAGGGCCCACAAACTAGTGAAAGTATCTCTTTTAAGAGGGAACAGGGGCTGCGAGGAATTTGAAAAATAGGTATTTGAAGTTACTATTGCCGTCACGCTGCGCCCGAAAAACCGAGTTAAACCCCGTAAAGTGCGATAGGGACAACTGCAGCTCGGACCGATTATAAAATTAGGATGGCGAAAAACCGACTATCTTTTAAAATTAAAGTTCGCGAGCACATTCGCAAGAAGCTGGCAGTATCATCACAACGGTAAAATTTTCCCATTGTTTGTCTTATTTGTGCTTATATCTATATATAATTAGGTGTATTTATTATATTTATAGTTTTTAATAGGTATATATGTATATCTTTATATTTAAATAAATATTTTTTTCCTCAATTCTCGCTATTGCACCTACCACAGTTTGTCTCTGCATCACCCAAAGGTTGACTGGTAGAAAATGCCTGTGGCATTAAGTCCGCCTCTGTACATTTATGTGCTTGAAGTGTTAATAAATAAATAAATAATAATATCACAAATTTTTTGACGAAAACGACGTTTGGCATTCTCCTTTTTTCTCCTCGAAAACTGAGCCGATTTAATAATTTTTTACATTAAAATTTTAAGAAAGAGTATGTCTAGGTTCCTATTATTTTCTTTTATGCTAAAAACTTTTCCGATTTAGTCTGGTAGTCCTCTAAACACGGCGGTAAAAATGGGGCATTTTTGTAATTTTTGGAGGGTCATAGTTTCCTTAATTATTAGTTGCTGAAAAAAAGGAAATGACAGGGACATGCCTATAGAGACCCTGATTTTATTTAAGCTCAAAAATTACAGCTCTAGAGGCATTATCCAGGAAGAAAAACGGGGAATACGTTTGTATGGAGAATCGCGGGCCCTGTTCCCTCTTAAGGGTTTTCGCTAATGTCTTCGCCTTGCCTTTAGTGTTGTTGTGGTTTCCGTTGTTACTGCATGCATCAGGAATATCTGCTGAAGCACATACTGATGGTTTCAATACCATCCTGCGAAAAAGGATTGCGTCCATGTTGCGCAGAGTGCGTGGGAGCCTCAAAGGCATTCTGAAGGTCAGTCATCAGTGATAAGTCATTATGGCTCATTGGGGATATCTACATGTGCATGTACCCAGTGCATCTGGTGAGTGCAACAGATATAATATATGAATTGAAAGATATAATATATGTTTCTAACATAGCTAGTCGTGAGTATTTTTAACATCATAAGGATCAAAGACTGGTTTTTTTTAGGGTTTCGTACCCAAATGGTAAAAACGGGACCCTATTACTAAGACTTCACTGTCCGTCCATCCATCTGTCACCAGGCTGTATCTCATGAACCGTGATAGTTAGACAGTTGAAATTTTAATTTTCTCAGATAATGTATTTCTGTTGCTGCTATAACAACAAATACTAAAAACAGAATAAAATAAATATTTAAGGGGGGCTCCCATACAACAGACTTTTTTTGCCGTTTTTAGAGATAATGAATTTTACGGTACAATTCGTGCGCGAGTCCAACTCGCACTTGGCTGGTTTTTTTTTACATGTTTAATACGTCATTCTGTCTTTGTCATCTTCAAACTATTGACGGAAACAAAAAAAGTATTCGTTAGGCACTAAACGTGTTCAGTCATTTGTGGTGTCAGTCAAGCGGGCCTTAACCTTATTAAAATCAGGTCAATTAGGCAAAATTAGGGCATAGCATAATCATCCTATGTATAACGTTCCCACTGCAAGAAAGGCCTTGTCTCTGTCAGAGGAAGTAGGCCGTAATCCACCAAGCGGGCCCAGTGCGGGTTGGTGGATTTCACATGTCTTCGAATTTTTGGTTCTAGAATATCCCGGTTTCCTCACGATGGTTTCCTTCACCATTTTGAGAGCAGTGGCGATGAAATAATATTCACCAAGTAAAATGCCTATCTGGGTTCGAATCTGTGACCTTCAACTTGTAAGTCACAGCCGATTCCAATGGGCCACCACTGCTCTCGATTCAATCATATTTAGGTATTATTAACCTCTCTAGGCTTTAAGGGAAGACCCAGCAGAAAGTCCAAAATGATTTTGGTCTAAACAAGATACCTTCAAAGCGATTAGCTTTCCTCAAAAAAAAAAAGTACAATCAACTTGACCAATACTAAAAAGATTCCCAAATAAAAAAAACAAAACCAAGAGAATTGCCAGAAGTTCATCAGAACTCACTGAAACTTACTGATTCCATTTTTTACGCTACATCCCTCTAAATCCTTTACAGTTCGGTTGTTCAATAAAAAAAAACGGTTTCCCGTTGGCTGACTGAGTCCGGACGCAAATCGAACCGAGTTTTCGTCGTTCGTACGAACAAACTTCCATTGATTACGTTACGTTCATTCGCACGTTAATTTTGGAGACTCGCCCTGTTACCAGTTAAGAAAGAACTCTGGGATCGATATTTTATTTGAATGTACTGATAACTGAAAGCGTTTCAAATGGGTCCTTTTAAAATGGCAGCAATAATTCAACTTAGGGAATTAATAAGACAAGCGTAAAAAGCGTCTCTATCCGGTCTAAGCATTTTTACAAATATAAAACGAAAAACTACTTTAGAGGTATGAGGAACAGGGTGTAAAGTTCACTCATACTTCATAGAAAAGGGAGGATCCGGGTGTCGTGTCTGGCGGGCAACTCCCCAACGATTGATGTCGGATAGTCTTATATATGTCGTTCGCGCGGTAAACTCTAAGTGCACGATGCAGGATTTGTGTGACATCAGGATTTTGTATAAGGTCAGGTCTTTGATGCGTAGCTTGCATGTGGCGAAGTAAAAAAAAACTCTTACAAATCGTTGACTATCTGTCGCCAAGTTTAAAAATAATAATAATAATTGGAATCAGTTTGATGGGGGTAGTGACTAATCAATTGGCATCAAGACTATTTTATTATTGTATGCCTCAACGGCGGGACATAGCTGAACTTATTTTAATTATTTAAGACCTGTATTTATGATGTATACCTATAGTCCACAATAAAGATGATTATGATTATGATTATGATTATGACTATATTTGTATTAATTTGATATATTGTCACACAGTACGGTTACTTTTTTGTGTTAAAAAAGTGACCCCCATTTATAAAATTCATTTATTTAAGTTACACGTCTGTATTTGGCTCACAGAAATTCATACTCCATACTGTATACCTGTTCCACCACCAGTTAAAATCATGGGAAGGATTTACTGATGACGAAGCTCGCTCTATAGCCATTCATACTCAAAAGCACGAACCAATTTAATTGAAACGACGCAAGTGTCTTAATGATAATTCCTTAAACAGGTGTTAATAACTTCCATGTCTTATTACATCTCAGGTTTATGTACTTTGCTACCCATGTGATAATTAAATCGGAACTTCGCACTTCCAACTTCAGGATAATGTAAATTTGGGCGAAATTTTGAGCAAAGTCCTATGTTGGGTGGAACGACATGCAAAGTGAGGTCGGTGTGGGCCAAAGGCGGGCAAAGATGCCATTTTAGGACATGAATAGACTGCTTCGTGTCTATTACAGAGATTGGCAAGATTTTGGTTACTCAGCCGCATAAAATGAAATCTTGCCGAATCTGGTCCTTCGGCCCGAATTTATCTTACCAAAATTGGTCCTTCGAACCGGATTTTAAGACGTTGCTGAAAATATTTGTGTCCGGAACTCGGTTTTTATGATATTTCCGATGTTTTTATGGTACTTTTGAAACTGTGTTCGCTACCGGTTTGAGAATACAATGTAGCTGCGAATGAATGAAAGTTAAGAATGCGGGAAAATTTAATCAGGCTTTGCTAGCAAAGTGAGATATTACTTTTAAGCTACATAGTATATACATACAAAGTAAGGTGAGCAAAAAAGGCTTCCTGAATTCGTACAGTTTTGTTTTAAATTGAAACCGAATAAAAGTTAGCACAGTACTATTTTGTAAATTGATGATCCGAGAACTTATAATAATAAACTAACTTCTGCCCTCGACTTCATAAGCGATAATTTTTTTGCTTTAACATATACAGGGTGTTAGGCAGATGGTTGAACATATGAAAATGGCGGATCTGTGGGGCCGTCTGCTACGTGTAGGCCCATTATCAAAACCCAGGCACGGATATTTTTAAAATATTTATTATTTTATTTTATTTGAAATTCGTTGTTGCTCAAAAAAAGATTCTACAAAAAAATAAAAAAACTGCCAATTGTTAAAGCTGGCAATTTCATCCAACTTAGATGAACTTGATTGATTCTTTTTAGTATGCAATGGTACAGTCACAAGCGGTTATATGTATCCACTTACCAAAAAAGCGATTTTCTTATGGAATATTGACTGCAACTTTGATATAAGATCTATTTTATATATTAGGTTGAGTTTCAAAATAAAGAAAGAAAATACATTTATTTGGCACAACAAGCAAAGGCACACAAATAAAAAGAGAAAAAAAAAATAAGATAAAAGGAAAGAATACAAAATAAATACTATATTAATAACAACATAAATGACAATCAATACAGTAGGAGACCATCACTTTTAAAAGTTGCTAAGTGTTTACTTATTAGTGCTCGTGACTGTACTTGGAAGTAGAAAAATGCATGATGGTAGTACTTTTTAAGATTAGACGAACATTTCCAAAGAGCTCGCTTGGTCCTGTTAAATCCATTTCCTTTAAAAAAGCCTTCAGAAAGTCTTTCAAAAAATGAATCTATCGACATAATCTATTACCTTTTTCACTATCAGCCGAACGAACTAAATCTTCCCCGTTCTAAGATTAAACCCTTTCCCCCCATCTCCCGCTTTTATAATCGCACCCCCGCACATAAAGGGGTGCGCAAACTGACAGTTTCAGAGAAAATTCGCGTTTGAGCGGAACGCGTAGCGTGTTAGGGTTGGGATGAGTGCGAATTGAGGATTTACTGTCGATTTTACTATTTAGTTGTAAAAGTTACTATTCGGCTTTTAGCAACTAGTTCGGCATTTAGGGGTATGAGGAACAGGGTGTAAAGTTCACTCATCCACCATAGAAAAGGGAGGATCCTCCAACCAGACGGGTGTTGTGTCTGGCGGGCCGACTGCCCAGCTGTTGATTTCGGATAGTCTTATCTTCGATTTGTGTGACGTCATGTCTTTGGTGCGTAGTTAGTATGTGGCGGTGTAACCGCTACAGGCAAATAGTTGTAGAAAATGTTTAATCCTGTAAGAATAAGTACATACGTTTCAAATACATAGTTGTATATAATAATATTACCTACAAAGCAATTTTTTTTTTATTTCTTGTCAAATGGCTTCCTTACTTTCAACAGAATGAACAATGAGTAATCATCAAATAACCATAAAAATATTTTCACACTCACTATGAAAAAAAATTATACATGAATCTAACAGAACTCTCCATACATAACTGCCTAACAGAACAACGAAATCATAAATCCATATTCGACGCGAAAATCCAAATCGAATGCGAAACCGATACTTCACCACGCCTCTGCGTGTAATCCTTTATGTAAAAGTTATTAGTAGCTTGACAGACTGACAAGCAACTTGAGATAATCTTACATACAGGTAGCTTTCCTCAAAATTCGAGCCAAAGGGGAAGTAGGCCGCAAACCAATTGTTATACTGCAGACGGAGGAAAAAGTATGTGTTTTTTCGCATATATGTATTTTTTTATGGAAGATTTTTTGTGGCAAGCGCGATTACTGAGGGTTTGCGCTTGGCTTGGGTGCACTTGCATAGCAACGTCAGTGTATTGTCTTACTTTCCTGACGGCGTAGGGGGCCGAACTGAGCCATCCCGCCAGGCTCGATATATGTTACTGACATGAAGCAATCGTTGAAGGAGCGATTCTTTGGCCCCCTGAAGAAAGTATTTAATAGCCTTCTATCAGGCGGAAACAAGGTGCGCACTTTCAACGGTTGGTCTTTTGATGTACTCTTTCGGCGTACTCAAATGGACTCACACCGAACTCGACGCCCTGGATAGGTAGATCCGTACGCTGCTTACTGCATATCACCCACGGTCATTAGTAATGAGACTGTATATCCCGCGAAAGTGTGGAGGTCGTGGCTTTTTAAACGCTAAGACCCTCCACAATCGCGAGATATGCAGTTTCAAGGGATATTTCATAGAAACTAACGTGGAGATGCATCGAGATGTGGTGGCGGTGGACAAGGCCTATACCCCGCTCTTCTTGGCTAAAGATAACTGGTGCAAGCCTGTAGTGCTTGACACTAACAATCGCAAGGAGGTATGGCAGAGTAAGGAGCTTCACGGACGCTACTTCTGGACCCTACATGGACCCGATGTAGCCTGGCTACGTTTTGATGACCTCTTTGGTTAAACCGAAGGTTTAGTCTGTGCAATTATGGACGAAGTTATGATGACAAACAACTACCGGAGATTCATTGTGACGACACGGTTGACATCTGTCGGGCATGCCACCGGAGATAATGTGTTGGTAATAATAACACATTATCTCCGGGTGTTCTCGTCTAGCTAACGAAGATTACTTGCATAGACCGAACCTTGTAGCCAGGATTATCCATCAGTAACTTGCTCTGAAATACAGTCTTGTGGAATCGGAAGTGCCGTACTACAGGTATGTGCCTGACCCTGTTGTCGAAAATGGAAATATCACATTGGGATCGATCCATCATCACGGACAGGACTATTGTTGCCAATAAGCCTGATATAGTGTTGGTGGATCGAGGAGAGCGGCGCACAATGATTATTGCCATAACGGTCCTGCATGAGCTCCTTAAGTTCTGAGTTGAGCTCCACGATTACTGACAAATGCTTGCACTGACAGGACAGGTCCACTCAAATCTGTGTGGTTCTTTTCTCAAAAGACCATTTCAGACTAATCTACATGGTCCTCATATGGCCTGACCAAGATTATGTCTGGACTTTAAAAGAGACTGTGACCTCTGAGTTTGTTTCGGCTTTTCTTTTCAGAGTAGTCAGATAGGAAACGCCGAACTCATGTAGCTATTTTTTTTTTTTAAGATGATGTGTTAAAGTGATTCCTATATCCTATTTACAGAATAAACAATTTCATTTCATTTCATGACGGAAACCTCGTGAAAGCCGAGAAAGATAAACAAATTAAGTATCTTGACTTGGCTCGCCAGGTTGTCGACATGAATGTGAGATGTAGACTCAGCGATCATTGTGCCAATAGTCGTATCAGCCAATGGCTTAATTGCCAAGAGCCCGACCAACACCTGAGGAGGCTCTCGTTAGGCAGCTGGATCCAGAAAGCAGTATTTCTGGACACGGCGTGTATTGTTAGGAGGTCTCTCTCTCAGGACAACCCTGACCACCGGTAGCTTGGACCCTGACCCTTCCCTATACTGGTGGGATACTATTTTTTATATTTTTAAATGTTTTTTTTTTTGTTTTGTTTTTATAAAATGTAAATAATTATGTATAAAGATGAAATAAAAGAAATAATAATAAAGTTTATTCATCAAAAAAGTAACAATACAATGTGACATTTTCGGTGAGCCACAAACTAAGTGTCGCTTGTATCTTGTGGCTCTGGAGTAGGAATTTTCCAAAGTTATAAAGGTTACATTACAGTTTGAGGAGGTTAAATAACAAATTCCACGAGAAAACACGTCTACCCACACCTTCGAGGAGTGCAGGCATGAAGTTATGTTTGTAAGTCAAGTATTGACGAGATATTAAAAGGTTGAAGCATCATCAGTTATGATTCAAACTCGCGGTCCGTAAAAGCCTTTTTTTTTTTTGTTCAAGTTCAATTTTCATTTTTTTTTCCTGCTTCGTTGTTCTAGTGGTCGCGACACTACTGTTGATTCTTCACTACTTTGAATTCTCAGGTCGGGCAAACTGTTATTGGGTTTTTATATCTGGAATTTCTCAGAAGCAGCCCGGGCTCTCGCTTTCAGCCCGGCAGATGGCAATAGGCTTGCTCCTTATTACATGGGACTTAAACATAACTGGCGAAATGTTGGTGTACTATAGGTACACCTCTGTTCAACCCTTCGAGGAAATAAGGCGTGATGTTATGTTGTTCAATGTAAATTACCAATACCTACGAATATCCAAACAAATTCCACTATTCATAAAATATTCAACCGATAATTTTCACCATATTGTTATGATTCAATTTGGCGAATATGGACTCACACTCATATCGACGTTGTTTGATGAACGAGCCAAAACCGAATGTTAAACAGGCCGAATAAAAATATTGGAACTATTGTAAACTAGTATTTTCCCGCGGCTTCCCGCATGGAGGTCAGCAATTATCCCACGGGAACGCATTACCTGTATAAAAAGTATCCTAACATTATTGTCATCGGCGGAGGAAAACATCGAGAGGAAACCTGAACTTATAGGTAACTAGCTGTAGCCCACAACTTCGTCGGTGCTCCATGATGAATAGTATTCTATGCCCTTCTCCAGGTCACGGTCTACCCATTCGCCAAATTACATCTAAATCCGTTTATCGGTTTTAGCGTGAAAGCGTAAGAAACAAACAAACTAACTTATTTTCGCATTGAGACGTGACATTAACAATAAAAAAAAACTAAAATGGCAGTGGGCAGGTCACACAATCAGAAACAGGATAGAGAAGTGGGTTAAAGACGTCACTGAATGGTACCCGAGAGAGGGGTAAGGAAACGGAGAAGCCCAGTACGTAGATGGGACGATGATCTGAGTTCGACGGCAGGCGCCGCGTGAAGGAGAACAGCACAAGATCGTGAACTTTGGAAGGGTCTGGGGGAGGCCTATGCTGGTGAGCAAGACAAACCAACTGATGTCTGATTTCACATGTATTTATATTTGTAAAATTAGTTTCAAATTTGTCAATAAAGGCTAATTGAATTTGAATATAAATATATGCTACCTGCGCCCCGAAGTTTCACCCTCGTAAGTCTCGATTCCCTAGGAATATCGGGATCAAAAGTATCCTATGTTCTTTTCCAGGTCATGGTCTACGATGTGCCCAATTTCATCCAAATCCGTTCAGTCGTTTTAGCGTGAAACCGTAACAAACTCATTTTCGCATTTATAATATCTGTTATGATAGTTAGGAAGTTAGGATATAGTCGGAAATCGCTAACCCGCCATGAGCAAGTGTGGTGATCAACGCTGGGCCCTACCACCACCTCGTTTAGCAGTTTTATTATAATCTTACTTGAGCGTGGGAAAGAGATGGAGCTAGACGTCCTGTATAGCTCCACTTCTTTCTCGCACTTAAGTAACATTAAAATTATACTGCTTAAAGAGGTGGCGGTTGGCCCCCAGGTCTTCTCTGTATAAGAAGAGGCCTCTGCCCTGCAGTAGGACTATAATAGTCAGGTATTATTATTATGGTCTAACCCAGGTCATGGTCTACTCGTGTGCCAAATTTCCTTGAAATCCTTTCAGTAACAGACACAATTACTTTCGCATTTATTGTAATAAAATATAAGTGTATAAGAGGTGGACTGGTTAAACTAGACACATTTTTAATTGTACTTCTAGAGTTGGGCCAATTATTACCCATAAATTTAATTAAAATTTATTTATTTCGGATAACAGTGATATAACTTTTATTCTAGTCGACCAGACAAGAAAACATGTTTCCTACCTGAACAACGTCCGCATAAAAGTTTCATATTTGGAGTACTCTCTGCCACAGCGAATGACTACATAGTCGATGACCGAGACGACCTTATAGTCGTGACTACGTCGCACTCTGCTCAGCAGCGACGCGATTATGGCTTGAAAGCCATCTGTGTGGGTTTTGCACACGTTTCCGAGGTGCTGCAGAAATGAGACAGTCGCAACAATATCCGGAAAGCATTATTATATTGTACATACCACATAGCCTTCCACGCCAATATTTATCATGAATTCAACTACGAATCATCATTCTCAGCCCTTATAGCAATTTATCTGGGATCGGCGCAACATCATCAACTCGGTTATCCCTCCCTTTCTAGCCATTTCATCTTTCACATAGTCCATCCATCGTTTCTTTGGTCTTCCCCTACTCTTATAGCCAAATTGATACTCCAAAACTATCATTGCCAAATAATAATATGTACAATTGCCAATAACAAAATAACTCCGATCCAAACTCAGCCCCGGTTTTTTAAAATATTGCTTCGATCACACGACTACATTCACTGAATATCAAAGAAAATATAATATATTCTTAGGTAACAGAAAACAAATGAATTCCAAGTTCCAAGGAACAGTAAAGAATACGAAACTTTGTAGCAACATGCTTTGATATTTAAGATTGAATTAAATTATGATTTATTTTGTACTATATTTTGTTGTAAACGTTTTTAACGAGCTACCTTGTAAATTATGGTTACCGTGGCAAAACTCAACGTCAATAGAACACCCTGCCTGGGTTGTATTAGTAACTGGGTCAAAACCAAAATTTTTGAACATTTAATTTATGTTATTTCTATGTCACAACAACATAAAGCAAAATAAGGCTGTCTTCATGAAGTAAGAGAAAAACAGTCAAATATTTTTTAATAATTTTTATTTAATAAAAATGTAACATTCTGAAAGATTGAAAAAACTCACTTCGACGCTTAAAAGAATAACTGAAATTCCGTCAAAAGCATTTAAGTTTTTCTTCAAAGCTTTTATTATATATAGCTTTTATGATATTAATTTTAAAATAACAGGTAAAGAAATGCGGAATGCGGTATGGGGAATGCCGACAGAAGTGAAAACTTTTACGCTGATTACCACACTGCTCTGCGGTCCGTACGTATCGCGCGGCGCAGTGTCATAATTGCATAAGAAACTATAAAAAGGCGCACACGACATACTCATAGCTACCTGGATTTACTGTTAACATTTGTATGTCTATGTTGGTGACGCAGACCCATTTACAAGATTTTCGCCACTTACACAGCACTCAACATGCTTAAAAAAGGTGACACTTCGAAAAAATAATAATAATCATATTGAATTTTTAACATTCTAGAGCGACAATAATTTCAATAAGGCGCTTGACGAAATATGGGACTGAAATCAATAATTTTGATGTAATCGAAAAATCACCCGGTATGTTCATACAGGGTGCAGTTGGAAACTTGCTACTTTTAACGAATACCGTGGTCATGTATGAACAACTTTTATATAAAATTAGGATTTTATATAAAATTAGATTTGTCGATAATTTAAAAGTGTATATAATATTTATAAATATGAATAAAGTGTCGGTAACCGGTAAACAAACATGTCATTGAATAGATAAAAATATTTACTAACCGTATAATATCTTATTAAAAAGTACATGCCTGTTTGTGAACACACCTTAATGCAATTTTTATGTAACGTAACATAAAAATGTAACATAAATGTGACATAACGGAAACATGAACGATGTTTTTGGAGTGTTTCATTTGAATTCAAGATACTCTATTCACTTAATGATTACAGCTCGTAAGAGACTGAATAGCACCAACAAAACCGTTTTCCGATAATAGGATATAAATCATACATATTTACATGTTGTTTTTTTAGGAATTATCACCGAAAATCAAATAAATGTTTTTTTTTCGCTCCACACACAACACCTTTGACTTGCTTGACGTACAACAATATGACTGCCGCGCAGTGATTGGTGCTGTATTGGTGTGACATTTCCGTCAAATTTAAAGTAGTAAATAAAAAAAAGCATTTTATTATATTCAATAATGCGTTACTTAGATGAAATAACATAAATGAACTCATTTTGAGACGTATTGTTTTTTTATTATTATTATTAATAATACAATGTGGAGCAGGACGCTTGACATTCCTCAAAACCACATAAAGAGTGTCATGTTCTTTACCCGTATACAAAAAATCAATCAAATCCAATGAATACTTTAACCACAGGAAATATTTTTCATTTTCTTATTTTTCAACATGATGTAGATCTGAGTCCGTAATAATAGGTAAACATTGTAAGGTCAAGAACCTGTGCAAAACGTACGATTCTATCCTCTACGTCTCAATATGCTTGAGAGACAGAGAAAGGTGTCATACGATTCCACTCTGACGCGCCCCGCCCAGTCCCACAAAATAATACTACAATTAGAAAGAAAAAGAAATATTACTTACGCAAATTATGCATTAGTGGTGCATAGACAATTGCGAGTGTGTGTGTGAGCGGAATTTTTTCGGCAGTCTCGGGACTCGGTCACAGTCAGTGCAGCGGCGCCCGTTGAGGAGCGCACATGGCTACTTATTTTATCACGAGACGAGCCGCGCGCGCATAGTTGTGATTTTGCAAAAAAAAAAAAAAAATGTTATTTGTGATTAAAGACGATTTAGTGTGACTTATTGTTCAGTGTTAGTTTAATAATAGTTAGTTAATTAAGTATCGATGTCGTTTGTGCATAATGAACAACGGTGGAAACCTTGAAAATTTATAAATTTGACTATTGATGTAAATTCTGATTGTGATGTGATATTATGTGATTAATTATTCAACCAGTGATCTTTTAATTAACAACGCGCAACTTAGTGAGTTTACGCCGCTAATTTGTTGTTCTCCGACTAAACTACCTACCCACGTCCACCTACGCCCCGCACCGCAGCGCAGGCGCCGCCCCCCGCCGCGACCCGTATCGGGCCGCGCAACAGGTTAGTGACTTTTCATAGATAAAGCGTGTTTACTTTTTATGCAGTCGATTCTGCTATTTATTTTGTTTGAAAATTGCAATTTTTCATTTTTCCATTAACTACTAATCTTCGTATTTTAAAATGTTTCTATGGACTAGTACTGTGCTCGTTTTAATTTAATGTCGTAAGTCCAGATCCACATTGTATATATATGTTGACTAGATTCTTACCAAGGGGTATCGTATCACCCAATTACTGGGTTGTGGAGGTCAGATAGGCAGTCGCTCCATATAAAATACTGGTATTCAGCTGCATCCGGTTAGACTGGAAGCTGACCCCAACGTAGTTGGGAAAAGGCTAGGCAGATGATGATGATATATGTTGACTAGATATTGATTGATTTTACGTACCATTAGGCTGGTTAAAATCATAAATACTATTTTGAATAAATAAAACTCTCTTCGACGTTTTTTCGGTTTGAAACATTGAAATCGATAGTTGAACACTGGTTTTTTGAGGGAGAATAATATGGTATTTTTCCATTCCATTTCATTATTTTCATAATATTTCTTATATATCACTGAACCACCAACAGATAAAATAATTTCGAATTTAAGGTAGTATGCCGCTATGAAATCCATTTTTTTAAAGCAGTACTATTAAAGAAACTTTGTAAGAACAAGGAAAAGTCGGTGGACATGAAATTAATATGACATGGTCCAAAATTTTGGTTTTGACCCAACTATTACAATAATTAAGAAGATATTTGTTATTAAATTGATTATTTATATTAAAATTATTAAACTTTTTGATTGGAAATCAAATATATTATATATATTATAAATAACTATTTAGAATGTAAAAGAATAATCATACCACATCGAAATATTGAAATCGGTTCAGTAGTTTTTTTGGACAAATTCAAATTCAAGTCATTTATTCAAACTAGGCTGAGAATTAGCACTTTTCGAACGTCAAAATTACATTAGACAGTCCCCCAAAAACGCCCGCCCTTCACCACTTCCTAGTGATTTAGCTGGGAAGAAGAAGTGGTGCAACAAACTCCCCAGCTACACAGCTGTCTGAATAGTTAAAAAAACTTTATTCTATACAATAGTACTTATGCAAAATAAACTAGGACCATCGAAGTAAACATAAATAAACAGTTCATTACTAATAACAATAACAAAAACCATGGTCAGCAAGACGACCAGTCACCACAAGCAGCACCCGTTCACGAGCAAAGATCAGCCATTACCCCCCTCGCCATATTTGAGGGAAGGAGGCAACCCGACCCCCGACGGTACCGCAAGCAGTGACATGACTAAGGGAGCATGACGAACTTGCTGCCGGTTGCTAAGGCACGAATAATATGATCAATTCTCGAGATCGCTAGCTGACCTTACAATACAACTCATATAAAAAACAACAGTGAAATCACAAACACAGATACAAATCTTTTCCCTTTTTAGAAGGTGTAGACAAATTATTCTCATCTTAGCTGTACTAAGTTGCTTATAACAGTTTATGCTGATATAGTCCGTAAGTTTATACCGGTCGTGTGCTAAAAGTTTGCCAAGTTTCAGATTTATAGGTCAAAAGGGCTCGATGTATACCCATCAAGCCCTTCTTGGGCTGGGTGCGACCACAGAGTAGAGAAATAAGTAGGATGGTACGACAAAAGAAAGAGTAATACTTAAACTCACTCATTCTCTCCATGGGGGTAGGCAGAAACTATAGAACGCAACCTGCTACGCTCCTTAGATTCTTCTTTTGCTTCGTTTACGTTCATACATCTGGTCATACTGCGGTTGCGAGTACTAATCAGTACCCTAATTACGTAATATACAATCAATCGGAATTTGAATCGTTTTGCAACAAATTGCTAATCCATTGCTTCATAAGTTCGAAAAATCTGCCCAACAACGTAAATAACGCATTGACCAGTCAAAATTAAACAAATTTGTCGTAATCGTTTACGAAAATGTGTAGCGTAATTATTTAGCTGGTCACTGTATGTCCTGCTAGGGCGTCCCTCACTTTAATTTCCCTCATTTTCACTCATATTTGCCTTGTTTGTCGCCTTTCATTCACCCTCTCAACATGACCAAACCATCTACACTGCGTTCGCGATTTAGTTTCCAAACATGTAAACAAATATTGTTTTTAGAAAAACCACTTTAACACCAACTTATAAAGTTACTAGTCATTCTAAAATCAACTTTATAAAGTTGATATTTGTTTATGATAAATACCGTCAATTGGAAACAAGGACTTAAATATTACTTTAAGCATAATCTTTTCAATTACAGAAAAAAAAAACAAATAAAGGGATAAAAATGAAAAATAAAAGAATGAAATGAGGCTTCCAGTCTAATCAGATGCAGCTGAACACCAGTATTTTATATAGAGCGACTGCCTATCTGACCTCCACAATCCAGTTACTGGGTAACACGGTATTCAGCTGCATCCGGTTAGACTGGAAGCCAACCCCAAGATAGTTGGGAAAAAGGCAAGATTGATTGTGTTCAATGCCTTGTAGTGACCACCTGCAACTTTTCTTTAATCATTGACTAACTTCATGAAGTATTAAACACTCTTCCGACTTACCGATATTTTGTGGAGTTTTCAAGAACTTCGTTAATGAGGTCCCCTTCCTCATTAACGAAGTTTCTTTATACTTAGAGATAAAAACTGGGGAAAGATGAGTAATCCTTACAAAATGGCTGTTTCTGGGTCCTTGACCAATACAGGTCAGCCATTCGGGTAACCATCAGTCTCGTAAAAGGCAACTAAGAGATTAAAAACCTATTTCATCGAGTCCAGATACGAACTACGTCGGTAATAAAAATATTCACTTTAGTATGTATGGCACAAAATTTGTATTAAAATCCTGTGCGAAAAGTTTTACCTGTTCATCATCTATCTAGTCATTCCGAACTATGTTGGGGTCAGCTTTCAGCCTAACCGGTTGAAGCTGAATACCAGTATTTTACATGGAGCGACTGCCTATGTGACCTCCACAACCCAGCTGCTGGGTTGTTGAGGTCAGATATCCAGTCTTGCCATGGGGTATCGTATATATTATATCCCATGCCAAGACTGGATATCAGTATTTCGGGCTTCCGACAAGTTTTACTTATTGTCTGTGGTGCACTGTTGGATTTTCAACGCTAGGCTCTGCGATGAGAGTTGAAAACCTAACAGTGCACTTTTATTTAGGCATGTATTTAACGCGGCGACAAACTAATCTGATATAGGGTTTTAAAAATAATTAAAATGGGTAGCAAAAATAATAGGTTGGCAGCTACGGTGAAATAGCATTTTAAGTATAAAGTAGCAGCATTATATTGTTAAAATGGGTAGAAAATGAGGTTGTTTATAGAATTTATTGTTACGCGAATATTAGACACTGGCACTCGCCGGCCTCTGCCGCGGCACGGCTCGCTTCGCTCGCTCGGCTCTTGCGTTGTGTGGTCACAGTTCTAACCTTACCTAACCTACCTTTCAGTCATACTACTTCATTTTTAGCCAAGGGGTTAGGTACGGCTACACTTAATTTTAGCTGTCTAAAGATGAAAGAAATGAACATTAGCCTTTCCTCAAAAATAAATGCTTAAAAAAGTGTTTTTTATATGGAAGCCTATAACAGTTGCCTATAATACAATGTTTGTAATCCCACTGTTAATATTAGTCACCATCTCATTATTAATAGTACCTCATATTTAGTCGCCCTTTAAGTTGTTAGTCACCTGGAAAATAATTTGCCTTTTATTTAGGGTTTCTTATAAGTGTCACTTAGTTGTCGGTGAAAACGGGCATTAGTGATCTAGCTAGGAGAGCAGCGCTTCACCCAATAGTTCGTATGTACTTACACCATGTAATTAATAATGCATACTTTGTAAGTCCCATAAAGACTACAAAACCTTTATCTGCCTAAAAACATTACATAACATGATGCCTGTATTTCTCAAAGGGTTGGGCAGAGATGTACCTATAGTGCACCCATATATTATCGCCAGTTATGTTTAAGTCCCATGTAATAGGGGTCTATTGCCATCAACCGGGCACAAATCAAGTCTCCCGGTTCGGTACTGAGAAATTCCAGGTGGAAAAACTCAATAATAATTTGCCCGACCTGGGAATCGAACCAAGGACGAGTAGCACTTGCGACTCCTAGACCAACGAGGAAAATACCAATATCTGTCAATATTTTCTGAACTATTTTGTGGTCAACTTTCATTTCAGACAGGCTCGCTTCCTATATGCTTAAGCATAATTGGCGAGAAATTGTGGTTGTACTATAGGTATATATATTTAAATAAAATTATGAGAATAATGAGTATCTCATTGTTTACTCATTCTGAAGAAAACCGGTTCTTCGGAAGATCCCTGTTAGGATATATTTTAAGGAATTCCGAAAATAACAGCCAGGAATAATCTTCTGTGTACAGGGTTACTGGTAACTCGACGTATTGTTTGCAGGACGTCATAGTAGGGTTAAAATGTAAAAACCACCAAATGTTCTACCGAAGTTCAGTAGTTTTTGTGTTTTTTTATGGAAAATCCCAGATTAAATCATTTGAAGCAGCAAAATTGAAACAATATTTACGGCGCGATTTCATGAAATCGTTGAAAACTTCATGAAATGATCAATTCTCAGATTTGGCCACGACTTATATACCTCGCCTAACCCTTCGGAGAATACTGGCGTGTACATTTTACCGCCTAAGTTGATAAAATTGTTTTAATTAATAAACTAAGCCCGCGTATATGGGATTCAGCATACTTTTCCAACTAACAATATTATGAGAAAAGTTCTCAGTTAGCTGACTATCATCAAACAGCTTATGAGATTTGTAATTAAAGTAGGAGTGCAGTGGTCAGTGTATTAGATTTTTGTAGATAAGGAATATGTTTTTGGTGAAGCTCGTGGCTAAGTAGTTACGTGTACAGCAGACTCACTAAACTCCACAGTTACTCTTTTAAAATGTTTCACAATATTTTGTACTAGCTGTTAGCCGCGAATCATCTGCTTATCAGGATGAAAAGTAGCCTGTGTTATACTCTAATCATGTGCCAAATTTCATCCAAATCCGTTCAGTCGTTTTAGCGTGATAGCGTAACAAACAAACAAACAAAATTATAATAACACACATATTAAAAAATTAAAAAATCTAAATTGCAATTAAAATTAAAACCAAAAAGTAAAAAAGAAGTATAAGTTTAACGTGTATTTCTCTGTGACATCGTAGCTCCCAAACGGCTGAATCGATTTAGTTTTTTTTGCTGTTATATTTTAATTATAGGATTTTTTTTATATTTTTGGGTAATATTTTGATCCAAACGTCGACGCGTCGGACGATTAATTGTTACCCACAACATATTTATATTAAACTTAAAAGGCCAATAAATTTTATTTTATTACTTTATAAAAGGATTTGGTTTGTATCGAGGATTTACAATTTTAAATTTAACTTTTTTCAGTCTATTTAATCGCTTCAGTAACTTATGAATAAAACTTTCAGTCAAAACCGAAGAATGATATCAACGTGAGTAAAATCATATTCTTCTATAGACAGGCCTACATAATTTTTGGCACAGCCGTGAGGCACACAGTACTATTCTAAGTTTTTTTTTTTTTTTGTGTGAATATTGTGTCCTAACCTGAGTCAAATAAATTTATTTTCTTTCTTTATTTATTTTTCTTTCTTTCTTTCTGTCTTTGCTAGTTATCAGAGCGCTCCCAACTGTAAAAAAAAAATCACTCTGGGTCGCTGTCATGTCGCCGGACACGGTGAAGGCGACTATAGATACTTTTAACGGGTGTTACTCTTAACGAAGCCGAGTATCATTTGTTCTTTCCGTTATCATAATATTTTTTGGTACTACACCATACCTGGAAACCTTTTGGTTCCGGGGATATTGAAAGTTCCAACTTTTAAAATGTTTTTATGCGAAAACAAGTTATAAATGTTGTACCTCTACAATTTTTATAAACTTTTTTCAAAATAATATTTACAGAAAGAAAAGGAGGTGAAATAATCATAGGGCATCAAAAAAATTGTAAGCATCGCTGTCAAAAGGAAAAGTGCCCAAAAGGCTGGCAGCATTGCCACGTTGTACGGCAATGCTGATTCTTTGGCCAAAATGTCATGACTTAACTCAAAATACTCCCACGATCCCTGTACCATTAGTACCATTACACACTCTTAAGCACAATGTTTTTTGGAATGTTCATACCAAAAAGTTGTTTTTCGGCAATTATTTTTGCATAAAGTTACGTACTTAGTCTGATGTACAGAATGCGTATATGATGGCTTCGTGAAGGGTAAATGTTATTATTTCTTTATACATTGTTAGGTATTCCGGATCGTCTTAAAACCAGCGCTGGGGCTCTGTCTTGCATAGGGTCCCAGCATTATGCTGAGTGATGGCCGTTTTGCGTAGATGTGACGCATATTTTCCCTCAAATTGTTTTTTAGAGTTTGTTACTTTGCTTGCGTCATATGTACCGCAAATAAACGTATTTACTTTCTTTCTTTTCTTTCTTTCTTTTCTTTCTTTCTTTCTTAACTTTCTTTCTTTTATTTTTCTTACTTCCTAGAATCCGGGTGAATACGGTCTGAATCCAGAAGTAGTATTATTTGTGTTAAACACTTGCGCCATACATATTCGCTCATGAACTCAAGCCGTCACCATTGATTTAGCACCGTGTTATTCGGTCCGTTGTCCCGTATCCAGTTTCACGACATGTTTTCTTTCACGCGTGATAAAAAAAGGTGTAAGGTATGTGTTTTTTTGTATGGTAGAATAAAGAATATGGGTTGTTTGTTTTAAAATAAGTGCGTCTTGTAATCAAACTAAAAGTGTAACGAGTAAAAATTTAATAAATAATTGATGAGGATAGTAAATAAGTAGGTACTATCTAGAAAAAATACGTTTAATACTATCAAAGAAAAATTGAGGTTACATTTATTCAGAAAAGATGGAAAATTCATACATTGAAATGAAATTAAATAATTCGAAAGGCATCAGAAAATGAATAACAAGAAAAATGTAACACTACAAAACATTCACGAAATAAATTAATTTGAATTTGAACATATTTTGATTTAACAAGCACTATTTTATTCATTGATTTAGTTGTAAGGAATTAATAAAAGGTTTTTTATAAAAAAAAAACCTTGAAAAAAAACTCTCAATTTATTGAATAACTTACTAACATCATTATTGACGAAACCTAACCTCTTAATATAGACCCAACTCATTACTGAGAGCGAGTCACTCCATATAATTAACGCTATACGCACATAAATTAGGACATCATTGTCTTCCTGACAACCGTTTGAAGTTGATGACAGAATGAAAATATTATGTAGGTTTGCAAATTAATCATTATTTTAATTAAAATTCTATAAAAGAAAAATGGTTTTAGTGTACTGTAAAAGCCGTACAGAAAAGAAGAAGTAAGAAAAAAGAAGTACCTAGAGGGCGTAATTTCTGTAAAGTTCGCTACGAACTTCACTCAAGTGACCGCACACAATTCAAAAGCGACCTCATTTGTTTTTAAAGTAAATCATTGCGGATTCATAACGAGACACCGTTCGAATTTTGAAGTTCTTTTTAGAGAATACAATACAGCTACAAAAAGAACAAGTATCCTACTTTTTTATTAGAAAATCACAAAGGACGATAGGTACCTAATATTTTTTCACAATTCGACCCATTTTTCCGAGTCGCTGTTTGTCAACAGAACGCTCCCTGGATTTTAGAGACTTGGCATTTGATCTTTTATTCGAAACACAAGATCGCTTTCCATTTTTATTACGTGCCCTTTTCGCATAAAAATGTTATTCGAATTTTTATTCCACTTTTGTTTTTTATCTGGTGTCGTACTGTCCTAAGTCTATTGAGCAAAAGATGAGTATTTTTTTAAATCTGATTATTAAATGTAAGTGTGATTCTTTAAGCTCGTGTTACAAAAACTCTACTAAGTATTAATACATTCTAACTATTCGTAATATTTAAATGCAAAAAATGTTAAGGAAATATCCTAGTATTCGGATGTCTACCACAACAGTATTCGTTTTTACAAGGAAAAGGACCTGACATTAGGAGGTTTTTGACTAAGTAAATAATAGTTTCCGTTTTCTTTGAGGAAAATGCTCCATTAACAGAAAAGGGATGGATTTACCACCTGTTTTATGTTATACCGAATAATGATCTTTAAGACATCGAAGTCACATATTACACCCATTTGTTACAAATTGGGAGCTCCCCTAAGGGCGTTTCGTAATTCCGTTTACATTGCTCTTTTATTAAATAAATTGGTGAACATTTTCCATACGTGTCAAATAGATGAATGATTGATGTTAGCTTCTAAAAGGGCTATTCATCGTTAGGAGAATCGGAATTGGTGCGAATTTTTAAAATTTGGAGCTTTAATAATAAAAATATTTATTCATCATATATATATTTTTTTTTTATTCGAAACTCGTAACCGTCACTTTAGTCGAATAAAAGTAAATCAAATAATTATAATTATTCTAGAACTCACCTTTTTATTTTGAATCCACACACAACCGCTCCAAAAACACAACCATGAAAACAGAAACAATAAATCCAAACACAGAGTTAAAATAAACAATATAAATGGTATCACACACGATTAACCCTCAGTCCGTTAAAGTAAAAAGTTATTCGAAAAAAAAAACAAACAATTAAATACCTTTGCCTCAAGAAAACACGAAGCTCAAAAAAATTACAACACACGCGGGAATTTTATAACACTGAATTTGAAACAGCACATATTTTTTACATAATTTCAGGAGTCGTAATTCACGGACACACGCGCGGAGAACACGACGGCCCGTGGCAAGTGACGGGGACAGACTGGCTCAACGCTATGTATCTGAACCTGCTGAAACTGTTGATTCCCCCCTTCCCGCCCGCCCTTTCCCTCTGACGTCTTGTCGGAAAAATTTCAGTGCACATCAGGACAAAATTGATGCCCCTAGTGGCCTTGCAATGTTCCTTTCTTTTTCGGAAATATTTATTCGTGTTTGTCGCGTGAGGTGTCATAAGATGTGTGAATCTTATTACGTGCAGTTCTTTTTGTGAAATATCAGGCTTTTTTAGGATCTAAAGTAAATTGAATCGATACATTTATTTCTGCTCAATCGCTCTCCGACCCCCAAGGAACAAACCCCGGATTACTTTGGGGGTCAACGGTCAAATTGAAACATTGTGATGTACCAAGAGCGTTTATCCAAAAAGTTGGCAACGTCGCATATAGCTGTCAAATATTTACCTGTTTTGATTAATTTGACAATATTATACACTTATCATAAACATAACATCACGCCTTGTCTGCCCGAAGTGTTGGACAGAGGTGTACCTGTAGCAGGTACATCCACATTTCACCAGTTATGTTTAAGTCCTATGTAATAGGGGGCGAGCCTATTGAGAAATTCCCGATAAAAAAACCAACCGTCCCTAGAAATGTCAAGACGTAAAAATAATAAAAATAGTTAGGTTAAATAAACAACTTACACGGAATATATTTTATATATTTTTGCGGTGACGTCATAATTCATATAGCCATATAACCAGCGGACGGTTAAGACGCTTCCAACGATACCTCATTTATTTGTCAAACTATGATAAGTAGTTTAGAAGTTATGAGGGAAAGGATATACATACAAACATACTGGTCAAAATCATAACACTTCTTTTAGCGTCACCGTAGTCGGGTAAAAATGGTAAACAATACCGAATGTTGTTGTACTATAAATCTCTGCCTATCCTTCAAGGGATAAAGGTGTGATAAGGTTATGTTAGGTACTTATGAATTCGTTCTGAGACAAACTTTTTTTTTTTTTTTTTAGATTATCCGAATACTTAGATTCTAAGAATTTTCGTTCCTTCAATAAGTTCTACCCATAAATTCTTATTACCTAAGACTTTGGAATAAAATAAAGTTTATGAATACAGCATGCTTAAAAGGAGTCGTCACCAACTGTATAACGTACAACGTGTAAAATAAGTAATAAATACTTTTTTTTTTTACTGTACAGGGAGGAGCGAGGAGGCAATGCAGGAGCTGATGGACGCTATTGAAGGTGCCAAGTTGGTAGCCAACTTTCAGGTTTACTCTACAATGCCGCCCAAGGGCATGTGACCACCCTTATTTTTCTGAATATTCATGAAAAATTATCGAAAATTAACTTAAAAAGGGGGCTCTATCTTAAATAATTTTCATGTTATTCGATTTTTATTTTTTTGAGTAGCGTTTGTAACATTGCTTTACATTTTTTGCCATATCTCCGATGCTCGATTTGGATTCTGTTTATTATTTATAAAAGCATATGAGGTAAGCTCAATTCAAAATTTAAAAAATAAATTAATATTGAATAACATGAAAAATATTAAAGCTATATAAGCCCTTTTAAAAAGGTAAATTTGATAATTTTTCATGAATATTCAGAAAAATACGGACGGTCACATGCACATGGGTGTCATTGAATATAGATCGTTATCAACACGCTAAAAAAGAGTAGATTAATTCATACTGATAACCATCTCTATTCTCCATTAGGTTTTTCCACTAGAAATCTCTCAGTAGCAACCTGGAGTCTGGATTTGTGCCCGGTTATTTCAATACGATTTCGTAAAATAGGATTTAATTTACATGTACTTATTCCAGAATTAATGTTTTGACGTCATAAGATACAAAAAGGTTTATTTACTTATTCTATAGAAGAAAAAAAATCCAGATAAAAGTGTATATCGCAGCCATCTGGTTAAATTAGCCAGCTAATTTGACACCTAGGCCGTGCATTAAACGCTGGCCTCCAATTAAATAGCTGAAGGACAACTAACCAAGTCATTGAGGGCAACTGTCGTGTAGTCATTTAGTTAAACTGGGTGAAATAGGTTAGGTTAGGTGATAGAACTGTGACCAACCGAGCGCGAACCGAGCGTGTGCTATTTGCAAGTTGCCCGCAGTTTTTTTTTTTTCACCATTTGAATCGCTTGGCTCAGTCTTGGTCAGTTATCTTCGAAGGGCTGACTTTCGATACGCCATCTTGTTAAGCGTTGAATGATTCCAGTTCAATTAACTATCAGCCTAGGCATACAATTGGATGTAACCCGGGGTTTAATGAACGGCCTAGGCTTCCAATTACCTCGCTAATTTAATAATAAATATCTCTATTGCTTTACCATAATGTGCACTTAGGTGGTAACTATACAGGGTGTTAAAGTAATTGCGTGCCATAGCTTAGGAGTAGGTTCAGTATCGATAAAGGAAGCCAGAGTTTTTTTTGTTGATATATTAGCACCTACTAACTTATAATAGCAATAGTTTAGAATTAAAATTATTTTATTTGTTTATATGCTTTAATTACTCACCTTCTATCGAACTAACGCTACGACGGTATGTAAATTACAATTCGAATTTTCCCTTCGTACGGCGCGCGGCAATGCGATAATAATGTTTTATTTTGTTTAAATGCTAATTAATAATTTCCTAGAGTTACCTACATACCTACTATCGAACACGCAATGAAATACCTACGCCCGAACACTTCGATAACGCCGGGTGAAGGATACGTAACTAGGTAGGTACGTACAATTCCATTTTTTTTCTGGCTTCCTTTGTCGATACTGAACCTACTCCTAAGTGTATAATTTAGATTATTATGGACCCTGTAAGGCACAGCAAAAGGGTAGGAGAGAGGAAGTCCTGTTTTTCGAGATAATTAACTTGTTTTTGTGGGAACAAGTTTTAACTTACATATTCTAATCAAAGTCAGGAAATCGCGAATAAGATACTTAACATTTCGCTTATCTATTATCTATTTATTATCAGATGGCTGGGACATATACACTGGATAAACTTCTTAAACTATATTAACAAACAAACTATTAAAATTAAAATATTATAAATGCTGTCCGTTGGTAAGTAAGCTCATCACTTAAGAACGTCTGCAACGATTTCGCTATTTTTATTTTAAAATTGATTTAAAAAATAAAAAAGATAAATACGAAATCAGAACACAACAACGTCTCTTGGATCAGTTAATATTAAATTAAAAATGCTGTTTTATACAAAATACAATACCCACTTACATTCGCAATTAATAGGTACTGTAGTCAAACTCACTATGTTTGTAAGTCACTATGTTTTAAAACTATGTTCTTCAGTACCAATGTAACACAGCAAAACAAAGTTAGTACAATAATATTTGTCTAACAAGCGGATATCTCAATTCTAAAAAAGGAACTTGTTAATTCTGCCTATAACCTTGCCTAAATCAACTATACTTGTTTATCTTAGTTAACAATCCAACAGAATGTTTTGTGACAAGTGTTATTATAGTGGTATATGCTGCTGTCTAGTGGTCGCAAGCGCTGCTACTGAGCTTGAGGTCTAGGGTTCGATTCCCAGGTCGGGCATAGTTTTACTGGGTTTTTCTATCTGGAATTTCTCAATAATAGCCTTTTTTTTTTTTTTTTGGGTTGAAGATCATCAAATGACGTCTCCCGCTCTGGGTGGAGCGGGAGGGCGTGTCAGACTTTTACTGACTAAAACCCACCCGTGTTCCTTCTCTTGCCTGTGCAATGCCAGGGGGCCACGGTATCCCTTTCGGACTCTCAATAGCAGCCTGGAGTCTGGATTTGTGCCCAGTTGATAGCAATAGGGCGTAAACCTAACTGGCGAAATGAACCCTTCGGGGGTACAAGACGTCCCGTTATTGTGAAGCTATAAGTAAGCACTTTTTCTTTATTTCAAATCCTCTACCATTTAATAATGTAGATGAAGTTGCATTTTTTTTTATTTCTCGTAATAATACATAGTTACATAGAGAAGTTATGCCTTTATTTTTGTTTCTAACTAAAGATATATGTATACACTGTTGGTGTACTTATCTTATAAATTAATACAGACAATCATCCGCTAGTTATGTAACGTCACATTAATTATATAACACACACAATATGGCGCCATCTATAGGACATAAAGTATTGTTTCTTTTTTATTATTATTTTTATTTATAAGTTCAGTGATACAGTTTTTTTTAATAATCTACGCCCCACAAAACCGTTGTAGTGGTTTGACCGTGGGGTCTGGCGAGCCTAAATACACTAACTTAAGACTTAGGTAGGTAGCACTTTATCATAGGTATTCAAATTAAAAATATTTTTAATTAATCTTTAATAACCGTTAAACTTAAGACATAAGTAGGTAGCACTTTAACAATATTATATTCAAACTATTTAGACATAATTATGTAGCACTTTAACAATATTATATCCAAACTATTTAGACATAATTATGTAGCACTTTAACAATATTATATTCAAACTATTTAGACATAATTATGTAGCACTTTAACAATATTATATCCAAACTATTTAGACATAATTATGTAGCACTTTAACAATATTATATTCAAACTATTTAGACATAATTATGTAGCACTTTAACAATATTATATTCAAACTATTTAGACATAATTATGTAGCACTTTAACAATATTATATTCAAACTATTTAGACATAATTATGTAGCACTTTAACAATATTATATTCAAACTATTTATAACTACGAACTCATCATCTGCCTAGCCTTTTCCCAACTATATTGGGGTCGGCTTCCAGTCTAACCGGATGCAGCTGAATACCAGTATTTTATATGGAGCGACTACCTATCTGACCTCCACAACCCAGTAACTGGGTAATACGATACCCCTTGGTAAGACTGGTTGTCAGATTTTCAGGCTTCTGACGACCCGTAACGACTATCAAAGATCCACGAATGACAGCCGGGACCAACGGCTTAACGTGCTGTCCGAGGCACGGAGGAGTCTCGGTATGTAAAGATGGTCACCCATCCACAAACCAACCCCGGCAAGCGTAGCTTAACCTGATGGATCGACCCGTGCGGCAGTTATTACTTAGCCACGAGCTCCTCCTTATAACTACGAACTATTCAAATTTATTTTTAAAACCCGCCATACCTAGGACAGGTAGGTGTAGCACTTCAATATATTCAAACTGAAAATATTTTTAATTTATTTTCAAAACCCGTTAAACGTAAGACTTGTAGGCAGCACTTCAATATATTCAAACTAAAAATATTATTAATTTATTTTTAAATCCCGTTAGACTCAAGACTTAGGCAGGTAGCACTTTAACAATATTATATTCAAACTATTTATAACTACTAACTATTCAAATTTATTTTTAAAACCTACCTAGGACAGGTAGGTGTAGCACTTCAATATATTCAAACTGAAAATATTTTTAATTTATTTTCAAAACCCGTTAAACCTAAGACTTAGGTAGGCAGCACTTCAATATATTCAAACTAAAAATATTTTTAATTTATTTTTAAATCCCGCTAGACTCAAGACTTAGGCAGGTAGCACTTTAACATAATTCAAAGTAATATTTTATTTATTTATTTTTAAATCTCGATTTACTCGCTTCACTCCTTATGTCTGCCGGAGATTATTTAATAGATATTATGGTATTCGTTTTTTTAGAGTTGGTGACTCTGGGTACATTTAGTTTGCCGGCAGCCATAGATCGCGTATTATAATTGTTAAGTACATGAGTTAAGCTATACCTAACTCTTTGGTCCCATGGTGGTTTACCGCTAAAAGATATACACATTTTGATAGACATATTTTAAATAGCTTGCTGTAATCTCCTTTTCAACTATTTTTAGTTTTTTGAGTAACAAGTAAAGTTTTAAGAATCGAATTTGAAGAGCTTCTAATTTATTCAAGTTAGTTTTAAATGTTAATCCATAGCTGTCAAGAGCATAACTCATAATTGAATCTACTAACGACATGTATATACATCTCAATATACTAATAGTAACTTTAAAGCTTAGATGGTACATCTTACTTAACAATATTCTTAATTTACCACAAATGTAGTCTATGTGTTGTGACCAAGAAAAGTTCTCATCTATTTTCATACCAAGGTAGGTTACACAGTCAACTCTTTCTACAGGCTTACATTTACAGTCCATTTGGCAATTTTGTCATGTTGGTTATCAAATGAAAGTGCTTGACGAGCATCACCAGTCATAAATTGTAAAAAACAAGTAAAAGTGAGACTGTGCTTCGTACAGCGCGGCTGTAAAATTAATACCTATTATAAAATAAAACCTAATAGAAACAAAATTATAACCCCAAAATAATTTAAATAAAATGTACACCTACAAAATCATAATGGCATGCTACACATTGACCGTTTTTGTATTTTTTTTTTTTTTTGGGTGGGAATTCGTCAATTTACGTCTCCCGCTCTGGGTGGAGCGGGAGGGCGTGTCAGACTCTTACTGACTAAAACCCACCCGTGTTCCTTCTCTTGCCTGTGCAATGCCAGGGGGCCACGGTATCCCTTTCGGACTTTCCCGCAACCACCGTTTTTGTACCTATGTCTTGATTTCTGTCTGAAATATTTTCTTGTTTCATACACTAAAAAAATCATGATTTTTCATTAGTCGGGTTTTAGTTTTTGAACTTACTTTTTTTTTCCACACTTCTCTATTAGTCGTCATCTCAGTAATCACTCCCTTTCTAGCCATATCATCTTTCACACAGTCCATCCATCGCTTCTCTGGTCTTCCCCTACTCTTATAGCCATCGACATTCATGCTCAAAACTTTCTCCACAACATTTCCCTCATTCCTCCGCATCACATGCCCATACCATGACAACCGATTTATACACACAACTTTTCAGTCACCGGTGTCATTTTCAGTTTTCCTCTTAACTACTCATGTTTAGGGTTCCGTACCACAAAAGGCAAAAACGGAACCCTTATAGTATCACTCGTGTGTCTGTCTGGCTGGCTGGCTAGGTGTCTGTCTGTCCGTCTGTCACGGCCAATTTTCTCCAAATCTTCTGGACCCAAACACGGACGTGTAACATAAATAAATTAATTTTGAATATCCCTCATGTTCAAAATTCATTTATTTACGTGTCACCTTCGGGTGCAAATTGGAAAATTAAAAAAAAATTACAAACTGTAACGTGTGACATTTATCAAATTAAAGAACTTATTGTGAGGATTTCATTTTTTTTACTTTTTTAAGGTTCCGTATTCAACAAGGAACCCTTATAGTTTCGCCATGTCCGTCTGTCTGTCTGTCTGTCCTCGGTTTAGCTCAAAAACTTTTGGTACTAGAAAGTTGTAATTTGGCATGAGTATACAAATTAATGACGCCGAAAAAGTGGTAAAATAAAATTTTGAAAAAACAATTATTTAGGGTACCTCCTCTACATGTAAAGTGGGGATAATAATTTTTTTTTCGTCCTTCCCATAGTGTGGATCGTTGGGTAGGTTTTTCAAAAATATTAGAGGTTTGCGAAGACCGTTTTGATTTTGATTAAGTAAATTGTTCGTGACATATCAAGCTTTAAAGTACCAATTTTCGTTAGAGCCAAGTGTATCCCCCCTCTACCAACTAAACGGTTGTAGATAGAAATTCAAATGTCACGGCATTAGTACTTATATATAACGAAGTTTAAAGGAAAACTATTACACTTAAGTGGGCTTTACAAGTTTACAATTAATAATCGACCAACTTAAATTTGCGGTTGCAAAAACTAGTTCTCCCAAATGTTCCGTATGGGAGAACATGTTTTTCAATTACAAAGTTAAGTTTGTTCTTACGATAAATTCATTCCAACTACGGAACCCTTCATTGTACGTGGCCGGTTTTTTATTAGTTCTCTTAAAGATTTAAGAAATAGATAAACATTGACCATCCCCCCTTATCTCCGAAACAACTGAACCTAAAATGTAGAAAAATATATAGAGAATGGTTCTTTACTCATAGATTACAGGAAAATTTATAAGAAGTCTATGGTCTTGAAAATAACATGGTAAATCTTTACGGAACCCTTCATTGTGCGTGATCCGACACGCATTTCGCCAGTTTTTTATTCTGTCCATTTGCGTAACACCTCAACTCTTAGTAGTTCTAGTATTCTTATCTCAGCTTCATGCAATTGCCTTTCATTCATCCCTTTTGCGGCCTAACATTCTGATCCATACAAGACAGCAGGTCTAACCATTCATTCCAGGTCTAACCACCAAACAATGGGAGTCGCAGATTGTGTCCGTGACCTACCGCCATTTCATCCATCCAATGTTAATTGTGTGCTCTACTACGAATACAATTAAATTTTGATAACGAATGCAACACCTTGGTACTTTAATTATGAACGGAGCCTTTTGTTTAAGTACCTAAAGAGTCTCTTACTCTCACCCATTTACGCAGTTATTAGCCCCCCAGGCAAGATAAGTGAGAGAATAATAAAGATCAGATGACAAGGCAAGCAATTTCTCTGAGAGTGATGACGTAATTAAACAAAACACACTTATTAAGACTGATCTGAATCGTGTAAACAGATCATGTGTCACGGTTTATGTAAGTAATGTCGTCTTGTACACTAACGTAAAGAAAATGATGAGCAATCTACAAATTACATATCTTTCCCGCTACTAGAGGTAGTAGTCGGTAAAATAATACATTTACGTTGTGGTCCAAATTCAGGCTACTTGCCCGAACACCCGGCACGATATGAAAAAAAAAATATATTTTGTAAATAGGATATTGGAATCACTTTTACAAGACAAGTAATGTTAAAAAAAAAAATTGCTAGTTGAGTTAGGAGTTTCCTTTCTGACTACTCTGAGAAGAAAGACCGAAACAAACTCGGAGGTCACAGTCCCTTTTAAAGTCCAGACATAATCTTGGTCAGGCCGTATGAGGACCATGTAGATTAGTCTGAAATGGTCTTTTGAGAAAAGAACCACACAGATTTGAGTGGACCTGACCTGTCAGTGCAAGCAACTCAGAACCTAAGGAGCTCAACTGGACGAACAATACCAAAGAAAGGACATTTGGGTAGGCCGCATACACTACTCAAACTGCCAGACCATCATTAAAACTACCTGAGAAAAAAAATATTCACATAGTCGTCACATTCACAAAAATTAAAATAATATAAATATAATAAAAATAATATAAAATTCAAAATTTAAAAATGAGGCCCGAATGTGACTTTTTCAAATCATAGTAGTTTCTAAGTTTATCTTGGACTTTGCTGACGTTGGTGAAGGAAAAACATTGTGAGGAAAAACTGGATTTATCTACATCTGCACAAATATTAAAAAGAGAAAAGATTTGTATTTTTGTTTGCAATGAATACAATAAAAAACAACTGGACCAATTTTAAAAATTCTTACGCCAGTAGAATGAAAATTTATCACTGAGTAACATAGGCTAATTATTAATATAAGTCTGAAATCACCAACCCATCTTGAAAATGCGTGGTGATCAATGCTCGGGTCTTCTCTGTGATCATAGTGGAACAATAATAGGTACAGTGCAAAATAAAATGTATGTATTAAACATTTTTAATGCCGCTACTGTATACATCAATCAATTTAACGACCTTGTCGCGCTATAAACTGATAACAGAGGTTTTGTCTTGGAAATTAGCAGAAAGGAGACAACTTAACCATATTTCCGTAACACAATTTCCTGTCTTATCAAAGAGTAAGGAGTATCGTGTTAACCAATAATTGGGTTGAAGAGGTCAGATATACGGTCTCTTTAGTAAAATGCTGGTATTTAGCTGCATCCGGTTAGACCGGAAGCTAACACTAGACTTACTAACAAACAAAGCAAAGCCTGAACCGCTGCAGCTGGAAAGAAAGAAAGAAAATACATTTATTTGGCACAACAAGCAAAGGCACACAAGTAGAAAGAGAAAAAAAAAAAAAAAAAAAAAAGGAAAGAATACAAAATAAAAAGTGTAAAAACTGCGAAAGGAAGATAATCATATTTTCTTGTCCCCACATGCGCACGAGTGGGTTTTTCTGTGACGTTATTTTACCGCACACAGAAATTCCAACAGCACGTTTATATAACGCGCTAGGGCTGTTTGGATTTTCAACTCAAACTCAAAGCATTTATTTCAATTAAACCATTTACAGGCACTTTTGAATTGTCAAGGGGTCGGTCAGTCAAAAATATGAAGCTAGTTGCCCATTCCAAAGCGTAGTAGGTACCTATGTAGAAGAACGGGCAAGAAATTCCACGGACACTCTTTTAAATAAAAAAAAATACAACACAGTACAAAATATTGGTTACATCATTAATTTTGAAATTATGCATGTGAGAACAATGTAATAAGAAGTGCACGTTCGTAAAAGCGTCCGTAATTAAAAGAAGAAAAAAAAGAATCATTCAAAAACAAGAATAAAATAAAATAAGCCATGGCAGCTAAGAGATGACCAGTCCCAACTGACGGCGCCCGTTCACGAACATGACGCATGGATCAGCACCATTCAGCTCAACCATTTTGAAGGGAGCTAAATGATCCAACACACACGCCACCATCAGCGAGACATTTGAGTGAGCATGACATACTCACAGCCGCCAGGGCACATTCAAGTCAATGAAATACTACATATTACCCGGTAAATGGTAGCTCTTTAGTACATAGTACTCACACCTGTGCTATGCAATTATATAATACAAAGGAAATTGAGTTTATACAATACAAAAATGGTCTTACAATCTTCAGCAGCTCCATCAGTATTTTCAAAATGTTAATCAGTGTGTATGTCAATTAGTTGTGGAGCTGGACCAGCAATGAGCCAAGCATTTTTATCAGTGATGTAATCCCCTAACTTATAATATGCCTGCCTACATAGTGTGCGTTTTATACAAGATTTGAATTTCGTCTCATTAAGTTGAAGTATGTGGGGAGGAATTTTATTGTAACATTTTATACAGTACCCCATGAAAGATGAGTCTACCTTAGCCAGTCTGAAACCTGGTTGTACTAATAGGTCCCTATTTCTTGTACTATAATTATGTCTATCACCTCTTTTACTAAAAAGATGTAAATTTTTTCTTACGTACATGATGTTTTCATAGATATATTGACAAGCTACCGTTATGATGTTAATATCCTTAAACAGTTCCCTAAGAGAGTCGCGCCTGCGGAGATAATAAATGGCTCTGATCGCTCTTTTCTGCAGAATAAAAATAGACTCGATGTCTGCAGCCCGTCCCCAAAGTAAAATACCGAAAGACATGATACTATGAAAATAACTGAAATAGACTAGCCTCGCGGTATCTACATCAGTAAATTGACGGGTTTTTCTGACAGCATATGCTGCTGAACTTAGCCGTCCTGCGAGAGATGTTAAATGAGGACCCCATTGTAGCCTTGAGTCGAGCGTGATCCCCAGGAAAACAGTTTTATCGACAAATTCTAGTTTCACTTGATTCAATACTATCTCACAATTACTACTTTTGACATTTGGTATAGATAATTTTATGCACTTAGTTTTTTTTTCATTTAATACTAAATTATTAGCAGTGAACCAATTTGGGACCTGCAGTAGGGCGTTATTTACGTCGTCAAATTTGTAGCACGTCTATCTACCTTAAAAATGAAGGAAGTATCGTCAGCAAATAACACCATTTGTGGTTGATTTTTAAATAAATGGAGTAGATCATTAATATAATAATTCTTAATTCTCGGCTGAATACCGAGAGTGGGATATCCAGGGCGCGGTAAAATAAACGCCGTGATTATAAGCGCCCATACGAACGTGGTAGTAAAGTAATTTGAAACGTTTATGAATCTCTGAAGTGGGTGAAGTGAGATCAGTCGGTTTAGATTTTGAAATACTATTAATAATAGGGATGGCTAAAAAAATGTTTTTTGTTCGTCATGTAGATTATGAAAAAATAACATACATGTATTTTTTCTTTTTTTACGTCTTGAAAAGATTACGGCGATACATTCAGTTAAAATATGCCATGACGTCACGAGTATGTAGATTTTATACTTACTTGTGACGTAGCGACCCCCACTCCCCAACTCGAATGCGTTTTATCTAAGTCATTTATTATTATTTAATATTATGATACAGCAAAAAATACGAGTCTAATATTTTATTATTATCTGACTGACGGACTAAATAGAATTTCTTTTTTTGACCCAGGCATCATCCCTATTATGTTACGGTGGATTACCAGTCTACAATAATCTATACGAATACAGGATAGCAGGGGCATTGACGCGCAACTTGTTACCATGGATTCAGTACATGATTCTGAACCCCCCTTTTTTTTTTTTTGGGTGGGAAATCATCAAATGACTCCTCCCGCTCTGGGTGGAGCAGGAGGGCGTGTCAGACTCTTACTGACTAAAACCCACCCGTGTTCCTTCTGTTGCCTGTGCAATGCCAGGGGGCCACGGTATCCCTTTCGGACTTTCCCGCAACCCCGGCAGGCAATGGTCTCATCGGACCCCTTCACTCGCTGACACTCGTTGAGGCGCGAGTGGAACACAACGCGCCGTCGACCCGGGCCTGGTCCTTACCGGACGGCGAGCTATCCATTGCTCACCGTCCGCAAGCCCGCGCCTACGGTGGCCGGGAATCGGCAATCCTGCGGCGGCTAGGGGCGTGAGGGCGCGAAATTTGCCTCTCCCTCACGCGCTCCGCCTCCTCCTTCGCGAGCATTACCGCTTCGCAGATGGAGGTGACGGCCTCCCATGCCCTCTCGCTCCGTACCATGGCCTGGACCAGGGACGGACGCGAGAGATCCCCGCCACCGATCGCCTCCACGAGGACACGGTGGTGCTCTGCCCAAGCCGGGCATACCTCCACCGTATGCTCCACCGTGTCCTCCGGGCGATCCACGCAGTGATGACACCCGGGCGTTTCCTCCCACCTTATCCGAAACAGGTACCTCCCGAAACAGCCGTGTCCGGTGAGGACCTGCGTCAGGCGGAAGGTGAGGACGCCGTGGCGCCTCTCCAGCCACTCCTTAAAGAGGGGACTTATCGCCGCAATAGTGGCGTGCCCAGCACTGGGTTGCGACAATCGCACTCTCCATGACGCCATGAGATCCCGTCGGAGCTCTGTCCGCTGTGCCGCGATTTCTCGCGGCATCGGAGTCAAGCCCCGGCGTTTCGCCTCCTCGCGCCACTCCCAAATATGCGCGAGGACTGTTGCCTCCAGATCCCATGGCGGCAATCCGGCAAGGAGGCTCACCGCCTCACCGGAGACCGTGCGGTATCCCCAGACCAGCCGGGTGGCCATGACCCTCTGGGACGCGTTCAACCGGTGGGCAGGCCGCCGCCTTAACGAACGCGCCCACACCGGTGCCCAGTACAGGGCCATGGACCGCACGATCCCCGCGTATAGCCTCCGGTAGGAGGCGTTTGGACCCCCTAGATTGGGCAGGAACCGCTTCAAGGCAGCCCCGGCCCGCTCCAGTCTGGGAGCCAAACGTCGGAAATGCTCCACGAAGTTCCACCGACTGTCGAGGACGAGTCCCAGGTACTTCATCGTCGACTCGACGCCGATGTGAACCCCTCCTACCGTTATTTGGGAACCCGACGGTGGCGCGTTCCGAGTACCATGAAAACACATGGCCTCGGACTTGTGCAAGGCCACCTCGAGTCCCAACTGCCGGATTCTGGCCACGATTGTCGCAACCCCGTGTGTCGCTAGTTCGGCCGCCGCCTGGTGCGACCTCCCCTGCGCCAGGACCAACGTGTCGTCAGCGTAACAAACGACGGTGACGCCATTGGGGAGGTCGGCGCGCAGCACCCAGTCGTATCCGATGTCCCACAGATGCGGCCCCAGGACCGATCCCTGCGGGACACCACACGACATCTCTCGCTGGTTCCACTCTCCCTGGTGACCGGGGTAGATGATGGCCCTGTCCGTCAAATAGGCCTCTACCACACGACAAAGGTAGGTCGGCATCCGGTGATACCGGAGTGCCTCCCTGATGCAACTCCAGGGCAGGGTATTGAAGGCGTTGGCGATGTCTAGAGTCACCGCCAAGACGACCCCACCCCGAGCCACCGCATCCCCTGTCGTGAGGGCTCGCACGCGCATGATGGCACCCACCGTGGAGCGCCCCCTGCGGAAACCAAACTGGCTCTCCGCCAAATCCGGCCCCACCCGCACCAGCCGCCCGACAAGGCGGTCTGCAATTACTCTTTCAAAGAGCTTGCCCACCTCGTCGAGCAGCACGATGGGCCGGTAAGCGGACGAAGAGCCCGGCCAGGTCCGCTCGGAGCTCCTCGTTCTCCTTTCGGAGAAGCTCCATGGCGGTTGTCAAGCGGGCGACCTCCGCCCGCATCTCAGACATGCTGTCCGACGGAGGCCTGAGGTGATAGGCCTCCGCTGCCGCCAAAATAGAGGCCATGGCTGCGGGCATGGCCTTGTCTTTAGAGGACTGAGTCCTCTTCAAGACCAAAACCTTCATTGCGGCTGCCACGGCCTCCGCAAACCTGGCCGCTCGCTCCGAATTGGAGCCGCCTGCCGAATCTGTAGGGGCCGCCACGGTGTTTGCCCCTACAGGGTTGTTTTCTTCCTCGGTAGAGGGCCTCTCCAGCTCAGCTGGGCTGGCCCGGCTCGGCTCGCCGGCCTCCTTCGCAGTGAGCCCTCTACCTGCACCATTTCCCCGGGCCACACCCCGCCGGCTAGAGTGGATCTTCCTCCTGCCTTGGCCCGGGACTCCCTCGTCGGTGGACGACCCCTGGCCATCCCCCGGTTTGGAGCGCTTCCGGAGGAACTTCCGGTTCCTCACGGTTGCTCCCACCACCACTTCGCGCTCCGAACTCTGACCCGAGTTCTTTGCGCCAGATGCAGCGTCGGACTCCGACCCCGCATCACTCCCCTCTCCTTGGTTTGTGTTTTTTTTATTAATTTCCATTTTTGTTCCCACGAGTATATAATATATCATATTGTATTGACTCAAAATATAGTGGTTCGCACTAGCGACTAATTATCTAATAGCTACCCATTAGTCAAGCTTACAACCTCCCTCACGGTGCGCCGCCGCGTGGAGGTTTGGGGTAATTTTTTATAGAGGATTTCTTCCTCGCGGTCCGGGCGGTTAAGCCAAGACCCTCGACCCCCGTCAAGTGCCAGAGACATGACATTGACACTCTTCGGGGCTACGAGACCAACGGTGGCAGAAGAAAAAGGCTTCCTCCTGCCTGCCCGACGGCAGTGTTAGTGCACGCCGAGCCCGTACTCCAACGCTGCTCAACGTGTGCTCTCTCCGTGTACACGTTAGAGCGTTCCTCCGACAGGATATTGACATGCAGACAACGAGACCCCTTAGGCACACAGTACCTAATGGGGAGACATTGCCCGCATCCCAGGGTGCACCGTCCTGAAGACTGGCCTTCCCCCCGGACGCTTCCGAAGGGAATTCCAGCCCACAGGCACACGGGGAGGTTTCCTGTCCAAGCACCCCATTCTGAACCCCCCTACGTTGTAATTTTACGTCGGTTATTAAAAAAATATATATTTCACCACTCCCGCACGAAAGAAGTGTCTTTCCTCTACGAAAACAGTGAGGAAAGTTGGTTTTTCCTCACTGCTTGAACAGTGAGGAAAGTTGTTTTTCCTCACTGTTTGAACAGTGAGGAAAGTAATGCTCCCGTTCAGGAACTAACCTTGCCTGATTTTTTTAAGTTAAGTTTTAAAGATATTTTAAAATATAAAGAATTATTTTGATTTGCTTTGTGTCTATTTAATTTATTTACCTATGATGACTGAATACTTTCTTGCTGGGAGTGGTGAAAAGTTTTGTATGCAACTTGTGAGCAAGTTCATTTGCTATTCGTTTTGTTGAGTCTTTCGCTTACTCAGGATTGAAATTTATAATCACTCGCTGCGCTCGTGATTCTATTTTTCAATCCTTCGTTCGCTCAAGACTCAAAATCAAAACTCATAGGAAAAACGAACTTTCCTCACACGTTGGATAAATAACTATTAAAAATAAACATTCGGGGCAGTCTTTGGGGACTGCCGATAGAAGTGAAAACCGCGTGCGGTGACGATGACGCGAGTTTCACGCTTTATGTTCACGCAAAAAGTTTACATATATACACAGTATACATATCATGGAAAGCGTTCGGTGACGAGGACGCGAGTTCCATGATTTTTTTTCACCCAAAAAGTGCTCAAAGCGCTTAAAGAAGTTTTCACTTCAAAAATATTTTCATACATTTTGACCGGTATGTGTTACGTCTTTCCTGCAATCTGTGGAAGTGATTTCGTGAAAAGGGACGGAAATGTGTAACAGGAAGCCGGGGAAGCGCGCGCTATTTGATATGACCAATGAGCGCGCGCGGTGCTAGAGTTGGCCCTCAGGAACGCCCTTGACGAGCCCCTTTACTGTTGTCAGATGTGACACATCTTATGGGCCTACTGCTGCTAGCTCGTATTTTTTGATAACCGCCGGAAATTTTTTACTCTGGGGTACCGGACTCGGATTACAAAAAATATTTTCCAGTTGATATCCCGATTAATTGTGAAAGGCTATTAAACATCACGCCGCCCGTAGCGTAGGGGTCGTAACCCCGAACGTGGGATAATTTCCGACCTCCACGCGAGCTAATTCACGGGCAAAAGCTACTGCTATACTGAATATCAAAATTTGGTAATGTGCGAATGACATTATTCGGAAAATAATATGCTACCCCACGAAAACTCTGGGAAAATCTACCTAATAATTATCTTCTGTATCGTGTTTCGTGAAAGAAAGAAATAAAAATGCGTTTAATAGCATTACAAAAAATAAACCTTAAAACTATAAAAAACAGAAAACAAATTTAAATAGTTGTTAAAAAAAATATGTTGTTGTAGTTGTTATTTCAGTTGGAACAGGCAAGAATCTTCATGTTTACTGTTTTTCAACAAATAATTACAAAATTTAAAAATATAAAGTCATTTATTCAAACTAGGCTGAGAATCGGCACTTTTTGAACGTCAAAGTCAGTCAAATATTTTATTTCAATTAAGCACAAAAAAAACACTCGTGAACGTAAAATTTTACAAAAAACATATTGATTCTAGTCGCCCCTTCCAAAAGGTAGTTTTCGTATGGAAAAGAATGGGCAAGAAACTCCACCGTTACTCTAATAAAATGTTTTCACAATATCTTTTATACACTAATTATATAATTATATGTGAAGACGATGCAACTAGAATAAGATTACTATACCACGATAGGTAAAAAGAATGAAAAATGAAGGAATTACAGATACATTAATTATGTGATAGATTCATGGTGCTCACATACGAGTATTTACAAACATTGTAAAATTAAAAGATATTCCTAACATTTTAGCAAGTAATACTAATAATAAGTCAGTGTGTGAGTTCAAGTAATCACAGAATATAACATCAATGTTATAAAAAGCTACAAATACCAACAAAAGCATTGAAAGAAACCCAAGCAAAAATTAAATTTATAAACGTATATAACAATAGTTTCTGTTTACATTAGTTTCACGATAAAAGAAGATATTTCCAATTTATTTCCCATCTGTGAAAATGATCGATGTGATTTAAGCTAAAGAACAAATGCCAATGATTTATATAAGTACGACGTTTTTCCTCAAAAGGCTACAAAGTGTAGAAATAAATTCATATGATATACGCGTTAGCGTTTCGCTCCATACCTCTTGCGAATGATTTAGGAGACTTTTAGTTTGGGACGACATTGTGCTTACTAGGGTTGCTAGAGATAAAAATGTCTATAAATAAAATTATGTGTTTTCAGGAGAATTTGTAGTGTTGAATTAATAAGTACCTACCAATGTGACTTTTTCAATACATAATATGTACTTTCTGAGTTTATGTTGGACTTAATATGCCATTCTCACTCGGGGTGATGGCAACTCAACCTAAACTGGTTGGCGACGGGCGTTGCCAACTGCGATGCAACTGATACTCTCACATGGCGCAACTCAAATTGTATCAATTTTTGTCATTTCATCATTCATTCAGACACCGTTCTCACGATAACGAGCCCATTTTATGACAAATACAGAAAAAGAAAAGAAAGAAAGAAAATATGTTTATTTGCGGTAAACGAGACGCAAAGAAAGAAAAAAAAAGCGAAAAAAAGCGTTGGCAACGACTGATCGAACTGCACTGCCAGTCGCGCGTGATTGGTTTTGTCGCCGTTGATAACTAGTTTTCGACAACTTGTGTCGTGTGGGAACTACCACAGAAATGTATGTGCTAACGCGATTGGCGATTGGTTGCGTCGGCGTTGAAAACTGGTTTTATGCTGACCTTATTGCGCGAAATCGCCAACCCGTCTTGAGCAAGCGTGCGATCAAAGCTCGTGTCTTCACTGAATGAGAAGAAGACCAGGCCCTGCAGTGGGACAATAACATGCTGGGATTATTATTTATTTATTTATGTATTGTTTTCCTTTAAGCATCACTTCGAAATTCGAACGGTGTCTCGTTGTAAATCCGCGAGGATTACTTTAAAAACAAATGAGTTCGCTTTTGAATAGTGTGCGGTCACTTGACTGAAGTGCGAAGTGAACTTTACAGAATAGCACTTTTATTTGCGTTATCATTTGTTTTATCTTTCTACAGATTCTTTATTTACTTTAATATGTAGGAACATGTGGGTGTTCTAAGGCACACCTGTGCCTAACCCTTCCGATTACAGGCGAGAGGTTATGTTATGTTTCAAAAGGTAACTTAAGATACCATTTTTTTAGATTATTATGTATGACCTGTAAAAATCTGTTAAGGGTACCGCAAACAGGCCCGTAGCGACAGCGCGACGCTACTCCATTAAAACGATTTCAAGAAAACTTCGCGGTTGAACAATTACTGGTATCTGGTCTTTAAGTTAAAATCTGTTTACATATCAGTTTTATTAAAAGTCCTTACGTTTGGCATCCTTGTCAACCAGAGCAGTGTAGTGAAGGAGTCTTGATATTGTGAGTTGTGGAGGAAATTAAGTGTTCTGGAACTTTAGAGCCAGTCTGATGATACTTATTACATTACATCTTCATTCAAATAGATGCAGGAATTTTATAAAAACTGAGAATCGGGTTTTGTGGCATAACTTTTTAGCAAGTCAGCAAGGATTGGAAGGTATTTTAATGCATCCTACAAAGCTAATCGTCTGTTATAATAATTATCTGCAATAGCCAAAGGCTAAGGGGTGCAGCACACCTCATCATTTACATATTACAATAATTAAATAACCTGCAATAAGCAATGGCTAAGGAGTGCACCACCCCACATCGTCTATTACAATAATTATCTATGCTACAATAACCAACGGCTAAGGAGTGCAACACCCCACATCGTCCATTACAATAATTATCTAAGCTGCACTTGCCAACGGCTAAGGAGTGCACCGCCCCACATCGTCTATTACAATAATTATCAAAGCTGCTATAACCATCGGTTAATGGTTGCACCACTACACATCATTTATTACAATAATTATCTAAGCTGCTATAACCAACGGCTAAGGTGTGCACCACTGCACATCATTTATTACAATAATTATCTAAGGTGCAATAACCAACGGCTAATGACGACCGACCCGAACAAGTATTGGATACTTGTTCGTGTCGGTCGTCATATGATTCGGCTAAAACAAAAACCAAAATAAGCGATATTCAACATTTGTACGCAAAAAAAAACGTAAAAAAGTAATAATTTCCCCCTCAACATTGCAGGAATTACCTTAAAAAAGGCGCGACGTGACTCTAGTGGAACAATTTGTAGGAAAATTTCACGGAAATTGTTCTAGCGGTGTCGCGTTGCGCCTCTCACCCTTAAAGTAGTGTTTGACAAGTTTGCAACTTCAAACTCTCAATTCAGACACCAAGGAACTCGGTTCTTGTATGTTCTGGTATGTCTTGACATGAAAGGGCTTTCTTAAAAAGATGCTGGTTCAAAACCTGGCAAGTACAAAAAAGTCAAGAGGACCTTTTTAGTTCATCTTCGATATCACTAACTAACACCGTATGATCAACACAAAAAATAAGATTTAAATCGCCAACACGCAATATACAAGCATGTTGAAAGCACGCTGATAACCAGCGCTGGAGCTCTGTCTCGCATAGGGCGCCAGCATTATGCTGAGCGATGGCTGTTTTGCGTGGATGTGACGCTTATTTTCCCACTAATTGTTATTTTCGTGTTTTTTTCTTTCTTTGCCTGCATCATTATGTACCGCAAATAAACGTATTTTTTTTCTTTCTTTCACGTTTCCTCTTCATTCAGTACAACCCAGTACTTTCCGAATATAAACGCTATGGCATGACAGGAATAATAGATAGATAGATAGATAGAATACTCTATATATATATAATAACTTTGTTTCAGAATATCTCATCCATATTTGTGTTAGTAAGTACTTTATTGTACACCATAAAAATTACAGACATAAATTTAGAAATTTTACATATTGTGACACAATGGGCGGTCTTATAATAATGTCTTATTAATGTGCAACCTTAATAATAGTCTTACAAAACAAGTGAAATTATAATTATTAAAATTTTAAAAACCCCCGACACAAACATATCCTTATTACCTTGTACATCATATATCTATAACGTATTCATTGAGACCAATCCAATGAGCCCAAACACAATACCTGTGCTGTAAGTTGGTAAGGCAGTTGGGTATCTTGTAAATTCCAGGTGATGCTGCAGCATCAGTTCAAGGTTACTATGTTCTTCTAATATCATTGAATTTGCAGAATACCAAATTTCAAATCGATCAGACCTGTGGAATAGAATAGAAAAGAAAATCATTTATTCGACACAGACACAACACAACAGCAACAAACAAATTTAAAAAAAGAGAACAATAAACATAACAATAAAATTGCAGTAAAATTTAGCTGAGCGTGCCCATACCGAAAGGGTTACCATCTCAGCAGTTGCTGGGCGTCAGACACCCAGCGCTGGTTTTCAGTTGGCACCCCGCAGTGAAGACGAACCGAAGACGCTCGTATCCATTCATAACAGAAAAGAGCCGATAATCTTCAACCGGCTGAACCGATTTTGATAAAACCGCATTCAAATCGGTTCATCCGTTTAAGAGCTACGGTGCCACCGACAGACACACGCATAGCGGTCAAACTTATAACACTCCTCTTTTTGCATCGGAGGTTAATGATCAATTTCGTACGTTTATTTCATTCCATAGCGCGGACAATCGAACGAGTAAAAGGCTAGCCAATCATCATCTGCCTGCCATCTGCCAACTATGTTGGGGTCAGCTTCCAGTCTAACCGGCTGCAGCTGAATACCAGTATATTATTACATGGAGCGACTGCCTATCTGACCTCCACAACCCAGTTACAGGATAATACGATACCCCTTGGTAAGACTGGTTGTCAGACTTTCGGGCTTCTGACGACCCGTAACGACTGTCGAAGGCAAAGGAAGGAAGACTACCTAATACAACGTGAAATAACCAGATATATTTATCACTTTTATTATATTCTGTACACGGTCGTGTATTTATTCTACCTATAACGAACCCGAGTGCGCTCATATCAAATTATTTCCACTGAATATTTTTTGTTTGAATAAAAGATATTGCTTCTCACATTTATATTTATAAACGAATTTATTTTATTTTTAATTGAACCCAATTTGCGTAACAAATCAGTAATACGAGTATGACTTCAAATGAAAACCATTTTTGATTTTCGAACTTTAAAACCAAAGTTAAAGTTCTAATTACAGAAACTGACATCAAACCTGAGTCTAAGTTGTCAATTTTGGATTAAGAACTCTGCCGTGCTTTGAATAAAGCTTACATTACAATAACATGCTCAAAGCTTTGGGCTTGGACTAACTCGTTTTGAAAGACGGTTAAATCTACTAGCATAACAGAGGTGCACAGAGAAAACAATGGTGGCCGGCAGGCAGGTGCTTTCCTTTGAGTAATTTATTTCATCACCACTGCTCGCAAAACGGTGAAGGAAAACATCGTGAGGAAACCGGCATGTCCTAGAACCAAATTTTTTAAAACATGTGACATCAACCAACCCGCACTGGGCCTATGTGGTGGATTACGGCCGACTCCCTCTCACAAAGAGGAAGCCTGTGTCCCAATAGTAGCTAAATTTAAACAATGGTTGAAATCTACTAGCATAGTAACAAAAGCCGGTTCAAAAACTAGTGTTCACTATAATATTTCTGGTCAGACAAAGGGTCGACATTTAGAAGTATATTTATGAGAGTAGGAGTACTTCGTAGTACGTTAGTTCTGTCACTAATAAAGTCAAAGTCAAAGTTAAATAATTTATTTCAATTAGGCACAAAAAAGGCACTTTTGAACGTCAAACTTTACAAAAAATAATAAAACTGATTCTAGTCGCCCATTCCAAAAGGTAGTTTTCGTATGGAGAAGAATGGGCAAGAAACTCCACCGTTACTCTTTTAAAAAAATCATTATATCTTGTATACATGGTGCTCACATACTTACAAACATTGTAAAATTATACTATATTTCTAACATTATAATAAGTAATACTAATAATAATAAGTCAGTGTGTGAGTTCAAGTAATCACAAAAAATTAAATAAAAAAAATGTTTGAAAAAAATAAAAAAATAATTACACAATTAAATTAGCAACCAGTTCGATTTTGTCTAGATTCTGAATTGTCCTATGGAGCAGGACCAGCATGTTTCCAAGCATTTTTATCTTGGATATAATCCTCTAATTTGTAATAATATGCTTGTTTACAAAGTGTACTTTTTAAATGATTTTTAAATTTTCTTTCATTTAATTCTAATATATCACAAGGTATTCTGTTGTAACATTTAACACAGTACCCCATAAAAGATGTATTTACTTTAGATAGTCTGAAAAATGGTTGATCTATTTTATCTTTATTTCTAGTATTAAAATTATGTCTATCACTTATTTTATTAAAAAGATGTAGATTTTTTCTCACATACATAATTTTTGAATAAATGAATTGGCAAGGTACCGTCATAATATTAATCTTTTTAAATAGTTCCCTGAGAGATTCGCGACGACGTAGATTATAAATGGCTCTGACAGCTCTTTTTTGTAAAACAAAGATGGATTCAATGTCAGCAGCCCGACCCCACAGTAAAATGCCATACGACATAATACTGTGGAAGTAGCTAAAATAGACCAAACGCGCGGTTTCTACATCTGTTAACTGTCTTATCTTTCTAACAGCATAAAGCGGCCGAGCTTAGCCGCCCCACGAGAGATGTTATATGGGGTCCCCATTGTAATTTCTCGTCTAGCGTGATTCCAAGGAAAACTGTTTGATTAATAAATTCCAGTTTTTCTCCATTCAATATGATGTCACATTCGCTACTTCTAACATTTGGTAATTTAAATCTAATGCATTTGGTTTTTTTATTATTTAGTACCAACTTATTTACCGTAAACCAATCTTGGACCTGAACAATAGAGCTATTCACGTCGTCAAGATTTGGTGACCGTCGGCTTATTTTAAAGATCAATGATGTGTCATCTGCAAATAACACCATCTTTGGCTGATTTAGAAATATTTGGGGTAAATCATTAATATAAACTAAAAAGAGGAATGGACCCAATATCGAACCTTGAGGAACGCCCATTACCATTTCAGACCCTAATGAGTTTGTGCCGTTGACTTGAACTTTAACCTTTCTATCTTTCAGGTATGATCTTAACAAATCATGAGCTGTATTCCTAATCCCATAGTGGTCCAGTTTCAGCAGAAGTGTCTCATGGTGTACGCAATCGAACGCCTTCGAGAGGTCGCAGAAGATTCCAATGGCATCTTGTGCTTCTTCCCAAGCGTTAAAAATGTTCTTTATTAGGGTGACACCGGCGTCAGTGGTACAGCGCCCTTTGGTGAAACCGTACTGTTGGTCATGAAAGATGGAATTTTTATTAAAGTGACGTAACATTTGATTGAGTATCAACTTTTCAAACACCTTACTAAGAACTGGCAGAATTGACACAGGCCTATAATTGTTGGGTTCCTTGCTATCACCGGATTTGAACAAAGGAACTACTTTACTGTGTTTCATGAGATCCGGAAAGACGCCTTGGTCTACACTAGTGTTACATATGAAAGCTAAATAAGGCGCAATGGTTTCGATGACTGATCTACATAATTTTACAGACATTCCCCACAGATCTTCTGTTGATTTAATTTTAAGATCTTTAAAAGCTTTTATAACAGCCATGGGGGTCTGTATGCTGAAACCTAAAGTCCAAAGGGCATGCCTTTACATTCTTTCTAAGTAAGGCAGCAGAAAGCGCGGGTGAGGAATTTAAAGCTTCAGTGGTTTTATGGGGAATATTAGCAAAAAAGTTTTCAAATTCCTGAGCTATTTCTACATCTGAGTTGATGGGACCATGTGCAGTCTCTAAATTAAATTCAGTATTACGCTGTTTTTTTCTACCGGTTTCATTATTAATTATTTGCCAGGTAGTTTTTATTTTATCATCAGCTGATTTTATTTTATTGCTAATGTGAAGAGCTTTAGCCATTTTGCACACACTTTTAAAAGTTTTAGAATATTTTGCAACATACTGATGAAAGCTTGTATTATTCATATGTTGCTTTAGTTGCTTTAGGCCATAAAGTTCAAAAAGTTTTTCCCTGCTTTTACGAATACCTGAAGTCGCCCAATCACTAAATAAGAATTTTGTGTAAATAGTTTTAGTCTTTAGTGGAAAAGTGTCAATGAATTGTTTGTTTAATAGTGAAAAGAACTCTGCGTAGAACTCATTTGGGTCACATATATTATCAAAACTCTGAATACATAATTTACTCGCCAAAACATTGTTTAATTTCTCTAGATTTCTACATGTAATTGGGAATATTATTTGGGATTTGTCCTGTTGCTGTTACGGATTGGACAAGCATTTATTGTTGTAATGAAACATAATCATAATCAAGCCAGTTTTCCTGGAAGGGGTGGGCAGAGGTGTTTAACAACATCCACGCTTTACCATCAACTAGCCACTGATGGAAAAACCCAATGACGCTTTGCCAGACCTGGAAATCGAACCCAGAAGCTCGTTCTCTGTAGTAGCACTTAATACAAGTTCTACCACCATCGAGGCAAACTGATTATAACTGTCTCATGTAATATTTAGTATTTGAGCCATTCCGAGAAAAATTGAGCCGAAGGAAAAGTACTGGTTCAAACATTTACAAACAATTTACAAGACATTCTTATTCTCTATTGAATGCAGTTTATTTTGTATTTGTCTTTAGTTATGGTTTAAAAAAATGTATAATGGAGTCAATGGTTGCTTTATTTCTGAATAAAAATTAAAAATAAGAAGCAAACGTATCACACCTTCTGTCGCTAACTTTAACAAACCGATATTCATGGTTTTTTAAGACACACCTCAGCGTTTTTTGTGAGGTTTTAAACTATACTGTTTTTTTTTGTTAGTGTTCCGTACCTCGAAAGGAAAAATCGGAACCCTTATAGGATCACTTAGTTGTCCGTCCGTCTGTCTGTCTATCGACACCCTTTTTCTCAGAAACGCGTGGAGATATCATGCTGGAATTTATATCAAATACTCAAGTCTAATGTCCCTTTGAACTGTGAAAAAATCAAACTTCTAAGCCAACGCAATCAAAAGAAACAGCAATTTAAGCCGCATATTTTCAAACTCAAAAACTAAAGGGTACTTCCAGTCAACCTAGATTCTTGAAATTTGGCATGAAGCAATGTTTTAGAGCACATTTAAAGGAAAATTTCCGAAAACCTTAAATTTTTAGTTACATCACATTTTTTTTATAATTAACATAACATCACGCTTTGTTTCCCCGAAGGGTTGGGCAGAGGTGTACCTATAGTACACCCACATTTCGCCAGTTATGTTTAAGAGTCCTATTACATTTTTTTACGGAAATTCATGATTTTTGACTATGCAATTTTCAGCAGCAGTAAGATATTTTAATTATTTGATTATAATAACTATAGTGCCATTCTCTTTCTTGTAAGTTGGAGTTACACATTATTTTCGTGTAATTTGCTGAATTGACGCGGAATATATAGTACTTTAATTTAATTTATTGTAATTTTGTCTTATTATATTGAGAAACAAAAACTAATGAAACGTATTCACTGTAGATCGAAGTTTTATATCGTATTAGTTTATTTGATTTAATTGTGTTTATTTGGAATATAATGGACATGAAAATCAAGACATTTATTGGTTTTCTTTACGACTTTTCCCTGAAAACTCAAGGAATTTAATAAAATTCTAGTACTCCAATAAACAAGTAAAACATTCAAATTATCGTTTAGTAACTTTCGCTTTTATTAGAACTGAATGAAACAATGTGAATTTGAGCGTCAAAGTTCCATTGCCGACGTTTTTCCTTGTAAACTGAGATCGTAAAATATTCATAGTAAATTACACGACAAGAAAAGTTAAAATGTGTAACTCCAACTTCCAATATAGAGAATGGCACTATCGTTATTCATAATCAGATAATTCAAATATCTTACTGCTGCTGAAAATTACAACGTCAAAAATCACGAATTTGCGTCAAAAATGTAATAGGACTCTTAAGTCCCATGTAATAGGGGGCGAGCCTATTGCTATCAACCGGGCACAAATCCAGACTCCGGGCTGCTACTGAGAAATTCCAGAATGAAAAACCCAATGACACTTTGCCCGACCTGGGAATCGAACCCCTGACCTCATGTTCAGCAGTAGCGCTTGCGACCACTAGACCAACGAGGCAACGAGGCATAGTTATAAACTTATTACCCTTTTCCTCATGAATGCGTAGAGATATCAAGTTGAAACTCATAACAGCACACATTTACCTGTCTGATGGGTATTCCAATCGATGTTCAGTTTTCACAAGCAAGGAAGAAATGCAGTTTTGGTATCGCTTATTTTCAGAATCAATCATGAATGAAAGTATGTACATTACATGAAACAGTCACAGGGCTTTTCTATATATGCATCAGCCTTTTTTTAAAATTCGACTTAGAAAAAAAAGAATTAACAAATATTTTATTAAATTTGACTATCAAAACGCAATTATTTGCAATATCTAAACGGAGAACCTGGGACGGTAGCTGTGGAGTAACCATACTCACCAGATTATGGTATTTCTATAATTGCCAATTATCAGGATTTTGGTGATATTGGTTTCATCGTTTAAACTATTTAGATACTTTTACTACCTCTTTTTTTAGAGGAGTATTTCAGGACAAGACGGTAATTATTATTGATAACTCTGTTCTGTTTCATCAAATCTAAGACATTTTGGAGAAGCAGACTCCTGTCTCTTGAAGCACAAGAGTATTTATTATTCCAAGCTTTGGAGCCAGTGCTCATTTGTATTTGCAAAATGTTTTATATTATTAAACATTTATTAGTTTATTGTTTATGACAGTGAAATGAATCCACTATGTATACGTTTTTTGCTTTCATGGCAACATTAATATTATAGCAGAAATGTCTTAGTTGTCATATTTGAATGTCATTACTCTGTTTTGTCTTTATGTGTCGTTGTAAATATGTGTGGATTAGTTTGCTACCGATTGAGGAGGAGAAAAATTGAGGAGCTCGTGGCTAAGTAATAACTGCCGCACGGGTCGATCCGTCAGGTTAAGCTACGCTTGCCGGGGTTGGTCTGTGGATGGGTGACCATCTTTACGTACCGAGACTCCTCCGTGCCTCGGAAAGCACGTTAAGCCGTTGGTCCCGGTTGTCATTCGTGGATCTTTGACAGTCGTTACGGGTCGTCAGAAGCCCGAAAGTCTGACAACCAGTCTTACCAAGGGGTATCGTATCACCCAATTACTGGGTTGTGGAGGTCAGATAGGCAGTCGCTCCATATAAAATACTGGTATTCAGCTGCATCCGGTCAGACTGGAAGCTGACCTTGTCTCACACCTCTTTCGATCTTGATTGGGTCACCTCTTGTTTCTAGTTTTACCTTACTAGTGCTGTTAGCATATATGTTCTTCAGAATGTTTATGTACTTTCCATCGACGTTGGAGAGTTTCAGTGCTTCCCAGATTGAGTTATGACTAATTGTATCGAAAGCTTTACTGTAATCAATGTATGCTAGATATAGAGGCTTGTTAAATTCTTTGTACTTCTCCATTGTTTGTTCCAGTGTTTTTAGGTGGTCAGTTGTACTAAAAACCCGAACGGAAACCTGCTTGCTCTATTGGTTGTGAGTCATCAATTTTAGGTGCTATTCTGCTTAGGATAATAGATGCGAACAATTTGTATGTACTTGCCATCAGACTAATTGGCCTGTAGTTGCCTATATCTAATGGATTTCCTTTTTTATAAATTAGTGTTATTTCTGAAGTGCACCATTGTTGTGACACTATCTCAGCATCTAATACCATGTTGAAGAGCTTGGTGAGATGGTGGAGTAGAACAGGTGCCCCTAATTTAATGGCTTCGTTGGTTATACCGTCGGGTCCTGGGCTTTTCTCATCTTTTAGCTTTCTAATGTGGTCATATACTTCTCTATCAGTTACTGGATTTACTGTTGTTCTAGTATCACGATAATCTTGTGTTTGTGGGGTGTCTTAATGTATCTTCCTCTTGTACATTTGTCTGTAAAAATTTGTGGCGTGGTTAATAATATCTTTTCTCGTTTTTGTTTCCCTTGTATTGTCTTCCAACTTCTGTATCCATGTTTTTTATAGTTTCAGGTCTTTAAAGGCTCTTTTTGTACTTCTATGATTCGTAAGGTTTCTTGTGATTATGTCCTGTCTATGCTTTTTATAGTCTTGGTTAATAGATTTGTTGGTTATTTTGAATACTTCACTTAGCTCCTTTCTCATGATATTATCTTTGGGTTTTGTTTTTATTAGTTCAGTGCGTTTCTTAATTAGTTCTTCAGTTTCTTTGCTAAATATTTTTTGTTGTTTTCTCTCTTGGTTGCTTGTGCTTAAACTATGCAGCACGGATTCTTCTAAAGTGTTGTAGTAGTTTTGGATGCTCAGGGTCTCTTTAAAATTGGTTTCTAGATGTGATTGCAGGCTATTCACGTAACTTTTAATTTCATTGTCAGTTTTTAGACTTGTAGCTGAAGGTTTGTAGTTTTTTCTATCTTTCCTTGGTTGTTTTAAATCGAGGGAGGCTCTTAAAAGTCTGTGGTCGGAAGGGAATTTTATATTATTGAGTACTTCCGTGTTTGTGATGAGTCGGGGGTGGCTTGTTAGTATGAAATCTAATTCGTTTGTTGTTTTCTGATCAGGTGAAATCCATGTCCATCGTTTGTTTTCTCTTTTCTTGAAATATGTGTTCATTATTGAAAGCTTGTGTTCGAAAGCAAAGTCTATCAGTAGGTCGCCCCGGTCATTTCGTTCGCCACATCCGTACTGCCCCCTTACTAAGTTCTCGCCTTCCTTTGGGTGTCCTATTTTAGCGTTGAAGTCTCCCATTAATATCACTTTGTCGTCAGCTTTTGATAGTGCTTCTGTGATGGTGTTGTAGAATTTCTGTATCTCTTCTTCACTCGCTTTCTCTGTGGGTGCATAGACTTGTATAAGTGAGAGGTGCAAGTCTTCTAGTTTCAATTGTAGCAAAGCAACCCTTTCTGACAGTCCTGTGAAGTTGATTATTTTGTTTTTAAATGTTTTCTTCAGTAAAAAGCCAACCCCGTGTTTCCCCTTGGTTTCTCCCATGTAACATAGCATGTAGTCTTTGTATTCTTCTATATTGCAACCTGTTCTTCTGACTTCGGAAAGACCCAAAATGTCGAAGTTAATATTTTCAAGAGCATATGTAAGTTGAAGATATCTTTCAGTTGAAGACAGGGATCTCACATTATATGTGCATATTTGTAGGAATTCACTTTTTGTCTTCCTTGTAATAGATGGAGGGTGGTGGTCGTTATTCCCCACGGGGACCAGCCGGCTTGGGGAATGTGATTTGTTGTTGTTATTTGTTTTTGTGTTTTTTCTTTTCTTCGGCTGTTGTGGGTAGTTTTCGATTGATTGCTATTGCTTGTTGTTTCCGGTTTGTGAGTTGTGTCTGGAGCGGTTCATATATTCGAAAGCATTTGTTTTGTTTATTTTACTTGGAGCCTTTGGTTGCAGGCTATCATCGCCGTTAGACTGAGGTGGTGAGTTTGACGGGGCCCGTTTCCTCTTTTCAATCCCTTTGTCTTGGTTTATTTTCCCTTTCATTATTAATTTATCGTAACGGATGATAAAAAAGTTTCTATTTTTCTTTTCTTGTTTCTGTTGTTGTTTTAGCTCTTTCCTTATTTCCAAGACCTCTTTGGGAAAATTTTCAGTGGCATATGTTGATGCTGGGAAGTATTTGTTATTTCTTAGTATCTCAAGTTTCCTCCAAGCCAAAGTAAGTTTTACTAATATCGGTCTCCTTTTTTTGTCTTCTTTTTTCCCCGTTACTATATTGTTTATGAAATCCACGACCAAACTCATAAGTTCATTGTTATTTCTCTCGGTTTCTTCTAAGCCATGCAGTAGTATATTATATTTCTTAACTTCCCTTTCTAACTTACTGACTTTCATTTTCAGTGTCGACACCTCACTGTTAAGTTTAAGGTTCTCTTTAACCAGTGGATTCAGCTTTTCTTCTATTGTTGCTGTAATACTTGCGGTTATTGAACTGGTGTGTTTCATGAAATCTTCTTTTAATTCATGCATCTTCGTGTCAATCTTCTCATCTATTTTCACTAGAAATAATTCCATCTGTTTTTCCATTTTTCTACTGTTTGATAGAAATTGTTATTATTTGTCAACTTTTTCCGAGCTCTGGCAACACTATTTTGTGGCGTGACGTGACATTGACAGCAGCTGTCACTGGCAAATAACAATAGCAGTTTCTGATAAGTGAATTTTGTGGGGGTATATTTGTTTTCACTGAACGTTTTGAAGTTTTTGATCGCTTTTTTCAGGATTAATAACGAATTTCAGAGCTGGATAACACTATCACCACGAGATGGGCACTTTAGCTGCACTTTGGTAGTATTGTTGATGTTCAGTTTTCACAAGCAAGGAAGAAAGGCAGTTTTGGTATCGCTTATTTTCAGAATCGTTCATGAATGAAAGTATGTACATTATATGAAACAGTCACAGGGCTTTTCTTTTTATGCATCAGCCTTTTTTTTTAATTCGACTTAGAAAAAAAAGAATAAACAAATATTTTATTAAATTTGACGATCAAAACGCAATTATTTGCAATATCTAAACGCCTGGGACGGTAGCTGTGGAGTAACCATACTCACCAGATTATGGTATTTCTATAATTGCCAATTAGCAGGATTTTTGTGGTAGTGGTTTCATCGTTTGTTATGATACTTTTACTATCTCTTTTTTTAGCGGAGTATTTCAGGACAAGACGGTAATTATTATTGATAACTCTGTTCTGTTTCATCAAATCTAAGACATTGTGGAGAAGCAGACTCCTGTTTCTTGAAACACAAGAGTATTTATTATTCCATGCTTTGGAGCCAGTGCTCATTTGTATTTGCAAAATGTTTTATATTATTAAATTTTTATTAGCTTATTGTTTATGACAGTTAAATGAATCCACTATGTATAAGTTTTTTGCTTTCATGGCAACATTAATATTATAGCAGAAATGTCTTAGTTGTCATATTTGAATGTCATTACTCTGTTTTGTCTTTATGTGTCGTTGTAAATATGTGTGGATTAGTTTGCTACCGATTGAGGAGGAGAAAAATTGAGGAGCTCGTGGCTAAGTAATAACTGCCGCACGGGTCGATCCGTCAGGTTAAGCTACGCTTGCCGGGGTTGGTGGGTTGTTGGCTTTACGTACCGAGACTCCTCCGTGCCTCGGAAAGCACGTTAAGCCGTTGGTCCCGGTTGTCATTCGTGGATCTTTGACAGTCGTTACGGGTCGTCAGAAGCCCGAAAGTCTGACAACCAGTCTTACCAAGGGGTATCGTATCACCCAATTACTGGGTTGTGGAGGTCAGATAGGCAGTCGCTCCATATAAAATACTGGTATTCAGCTGCATCCGGTCAGACTGGAAGCTGACCCCAACGTAGTTGGGAAAAGGCTACGCAGATGATGAGTTTGCTACCAATTAGTTTTAAATGTTTTGTGCTTAAGATATATATGGAGACAATGTTATGTAATCTATATATATATATACAATGTGGATCTGGACTTACGACATTAAATTAAAACAAGCACAGTACTAGTCCATAGAAACATTTTAAAAGACGAAGATTAGTAGTTAATGGAAAATTGAAAAATTGCAATTTTCAAACAAAATAAATAGCAGAATCAACTGCATAAAAAGTAAACACGCTTTATCTACGAAAAGTCACTAACCTGTTGCGCGGCCCGATACGGGTCGCGGCGGGGGGCGGCGCCTGCGCTGCGGTGCGGGGCGTAGGTAGACGTGGGTAGGTAGTTTAGTCGGAGAACAACAAATTAGCGGCATAAACTCACTAAGTTGTGCGTTGTTAATTAAAAGATCACTGATTAAATAATTAATCACATAATATCACATCACAATCAGAATTCACATCAAGAGTCAAATTTTTAAATTTTCAAGGTTTCCACCGTTGTTCATTATGCACAAGCGACATCGATACCTAATTAACTAACTAATATTAAACTAACACTGAACAATAAGTCACACTAAATCGTCTTTAATCACAAATAACAACTATTTACTTTCACAAAATCACGACAATGCGCGCGCGGCTCGTCTCGTAATAAAAAAAGTAGCCGTGTGCGCTCCTCAAAGGGCGCCGCTATGCACTGACTAGTGACTGGCATAGTGACCGAGTCCAGAGACTTTTTGCCGAAAAAATTCCGCTCACACATACACTCGCAATTGTCTATGCACCACTAATGCATAATTTGCGTAAGTAAATATTTCTTTTTCTTTCTAATTGTAGTATTATTTTGTGAGTGGAATCGAATGACACCTTTCTCTGTCTCTCAAGCATATTGAGACGTAGAGGATAGAATCGTACGTTTTGCACAGGTTCTTGACCTTACAATGTTTACCTATTATTACGGACTCAGATCTACATCATGTTGAAAAATAAGAAAATGAAAAATAATTTCCTGTGGCTAAAATATTCATTTGATTGATTATAAAATATTTATTGATTTGATTGATTTTTTGTATACGGGTAAAGAACATGACACTCTTTATGTGGTTTTAAGGAATGTCAATCGTCCTGCTCCACATTGTAAATAGATTACGTGTATTTTACGTAATCCAGGTGTGTAGAGATAATCGAGTCTAATTCAATGCCGTAGGTATACAGTAGATGCTAGTATGTGTGATGAGCATCGTATGGTGATGCTGACGAGAAGCACACGACCACCATAATGTAATAATATAATAAAAATGCTTTATTCAATTACCAAATATTTATTTTTATTTTTGCTTAATGCATAATAGGTAGGAATCAGTGTAGGAATAAACCGTCGAAGATAGTAAGACAACATGATGGGATGCGTGGCCTTCCCAGCCTGAATATCTTCACAGGTCTTAAATTCTACATTCGCCTTTGAACCTTTGCATAAATATAAGTATAATAAGATATTAGGTATTAGCAAAGACACTTTTAAATAGTACATATTATTGAAAATATTTGTAAATGACATCACGACTGACTGTTGTCAGTTGTCCAATTAATCCCACTGACAAAATATTGTCAGTTATAAAGTCACGCATTACTGGACAAGTGTCCCGCGGCACCACTAGTCGCATGAAATGTCGGGCGATATTAACCAACCAACGTCTCTAGATATCTTGCCTCACGAAGTCACGACCTTTTGAATCGTTTTCGATATTGCCAGACATATCTTGGGACACGTGTCGTGGGAAGCTTTATGCGTCGGAGCCTGTCCGGCCGTGTACGGTTTACGATGCAAAGCGATAGCACATTGGTTTGTAGTTGCAGGACAACCATCGTCATCATCGTCATCTAAGCCTTATTTATTTACACAAGTTTTTGTTTATATTAAAATATGTCCCGTTGGTCTAGTGGTCGCAAGCGCTACTGCTGAGCATGAGGTCCGATTCCCAAGTCGGGCAAAATATTATTGGGTTTTTTCAACAGGAATTTCTCAATAGTAGCCCGGAGTCTGGAAATGTGCCCGGTTGTTGGCAATAGGCTCGCCCCCTATTACATGGGACTTAAAAACCATAACTGGTGGAATGTGGGTGTAATACAGGTACACCTCTGCCCAACCCTTCGGGGAAACAAGGCGTGATGTTATGTTATGTTATGTGTTGTTAAAATAAATATGTTTAGGTTAAGGTATTTTTCTATGGGCCTGTGTCTCCTGAAATAAATGGTATTTTTTTTTAATTTCTCGGGACCCTAGGGTCCCGGACCTTTGGAAGGCGTACGAGGGGCCGAAGCCAACTCGCAGAGGCCCGTTAGACGTGTCTAATGAAACGAGGCACTAACCGACGATTATCCCTGTACGCACTAATCTAGTGCACCCAAGGACAACCCCCAGTTAGTGCAGGACTATTGCAAGATAAGTAAACAATGATATTGGATTATGGGTTTGGGTGGCTAAGTGAACTGGCTATCTAGAACTATGGAAAGACTATGGCCCCTGCCTGACCAATATCTTATATAAAATAGACAGGTAAAATGGCAGGGGATGACTTCCACACTCAATAATGGGCCCCCGAAAACGGACTAACACCTGTCGTGGAGAGAACTACAGGAACAACATAAACTTTTTCTTGTCTCCAGATTCTTGTTACTTCTTCTTTAAGCTCAGCGTATTTGCTTATTTTTTCAGCGATTGTTTTTTGTAGGTTATGAGTGTTGGGGACTGCAATGTCTATTAGGTAAGTGGTTTTTCTTCATTTATCCTGTAGGGTTATGTCTAGTCTATTATAGTGTATGGTCCTATCTGTAAGTATGGCGCGATCGTAATACAGTTTATGTGTGTCATTTTCTAGGATAGTTTGTGGTGCGTACTTATAGTAGGGAGTGTTAGTGTTTTGTATAAGACTGTGTTTGAGTGCTAGTTTTTGATGGATGATGATTGCAACCTGGTTGTGCCTGTGAGTGTAGTCTGTCTGTGTGAGGGTTAAGCATGCTCCGGTTATGTGTTGTATGGTTTCTGATTGAATGTGGCATCTACGGTATTTATCGTTTGTGATGGTAGGGTCTTTAATTATAAATTTTCTGTAGTTTTTGGTGTTGATGATTTGATCTTGTATAGCTATGATAAAGCCTTCTGTTTCCGGGAACAGGTTTCCTATTTTAAGCCACTTATTTGATGCTAATTTGTTAATGTGGGACTGCTCTAGGTCATGAGGGTGTCTGCCGTGAAGGACTTTCTTTTTCCAGTTTTCAATTTTTTGGTTTTGCGGGTCGGTGATGTTTATGTCTTGTATATTTTCTTCATTTAAATTAAGCGGGGTGTAATTCAAATAATTTAAAGCAATTGCTTTGTGTATGTTACTGGTGCGAGATTTTGTGTAGAAAAATGTTTTAAGTTTAGTGATTTGTTTCTGCCAAAGGTGATGTATGTCGATTAGGCCTCTCCCTCCATTTTCTCTTTTGATGGTGAGTCGTTTGATCGCAGATTTAGGATGTAGGTTGTTGTGTTTTGTAAGTGTTGTGCGTGTGATTCTTTCTAACTGTTCGATGTCAGTTTTTGACCATTTTAGTACTACAAATGAGTAGGTCAATATTGGTATGGCAAAGGTATTCAAAGCTTTTATAAGATGCTTTCCAGATAGCTGTGTTTTGAAAATTGCGTTAATTCTTCTCCTATATTCTGTATTTAGAGTCTGTTTAATTGCTGTGTGGTCGAGACCTTTACGTTGCTTGTATCCTAAATATTTGTATAAATCTGTTGGTTCCATAGCTGCTATTGCATCGGTGTCGCTGACTGCGTAGTTGCCGGGTTTTACTTTTCATTTTATAATATGCAATGTCCTGCACTTATCTAATCCAAATTGCATATTAATATTCTGACTAAATGTTGTCGTCACTTCTATAAGAGTTTTCATTTCTTTTTCGGTTTTAGCATATAATTTAATGTCATCCATATATATGAGATTCGAGATAATAGTTTCACCGGTATTGTTTTTAAAATTATATCCAGCGCGACACCGATTGAGTAAGTGAGACAAGGGGTTTAGAGCGAGACAGAACCAAAGAGGGCTCAAGGAATCCCCCTGGTAGATACCCTTCCTAATATGTATCTGTCGAGTTATAAGAGTGCTCAGACGATTATTTAACTGAAGTGTGGTTTTCCAACGTGTCATTATTATGCGCAAAAACTCAATTATTTTGGGATTAATTTTATAAATTTCTAGGATTTGTATAAGCCAAGAGTGTGGAATGCTATTGAAAGCTTTTTGGTAATCTATATAAGTACAGTGTAGGTTTCTATTTTTTGTGGTGGCATGTTTATGGATAGTAGAGTCTATGACTAACTGTTCTTTGCATCCCATGTGGCCTCTCCTGCATCCCTTCTGCTCCTCTGCTATCATATTGTGGTGTTCAATGTGTGAGTTGATTTTATTAGTGATGGCTGATGTTAGTATTTTATAGATTGTGGGTAGGCATGTGATTGGTCTGTATTGGGAAGGCTCTGATGTGTATTTAGTTTTAGGTAGCATGTATGTTATTCCTGTAGCAATGAATTCGGGTATGTTCTGTTCTCCTAATACTATATCTGTTAAAAAAAAATCTATGGATTTGTGTAGTATCGTTAACTTTTTATACCAGAAATTTTGTATTTTGTCTATACCCGGTGACTTCCAATTATGTAATCTAGCTGTTAAATATGTAATTTCTTTTATCTCTCTAAATTCCATTTCATCTATCTCTCCCCATTTTGTTGCTTCTTCTGTAATCCAAGTTGCTTTATCATTGTGATGTACCTGCTCTTCCCATATGTTGGACCAAAATGTTTCCAAGTGTTCTTTTGAGGGTATGTCTGTGTCGTTGTCTGTTGTTGAATCGGTGTGTGGTTTCTGTATATTCCTATAAAATAATTTTTCGTTCGTAGCAAATATGGCATTATCTTTTTTGCGTTGTTGTGCCTTCAAATATCTCCTAAGCCTATGGACTTTAAGTGCCAATTTTTGTTTTAATGTGTCTAAAAACTCTTCAGGTTTTCTATTGTTATTTTCGTGTCTAGTGTGTGTACAATTATTTTTAAATATTGCTTCAACTCTTTTAACTACTTTGTGTGATCTGGTACCGTTGATGTAATGTGTGAGTCTGCCACAGTCGGCTCTTAATTTTTCAATGTCTTTTTCTAGCCTCAGTTGCCACGATGGTTTGACAGTTTCTCTTTGTATTGTGTTTCTTGCGTGTTCAGTGATTTTAAAGTTGAGTTCTTCAGAAATAACAACTGCTGTGCAATAAATAAGAGTGTGTATGTCAATCAGTTCTGTGTCATCAGATAAAAACTGTTTTAGTATATCTTCATTAAATAAATTAACTAAGCGGAAAAGGTTAGGACTATATTTGAGTTTAGGTAGTTTAGGTCGAGCTGCTGGGTCCATCCCAGAGTACTGTGTTAGTGTCGTTCTGAATTTGTCATGTATTTCTTGTACATACATATCTGTTATCGGGTTCTGATTCACGGCGGCGACTGTCTCAATATCATTTTCTAACGTTAAGGTTATAGATTCGGTTTGTGTATATATGTGTGATGTTTGTGATTGATTGTATGGTTGAGATTCAAAATTAGGTTGTAATAGAGTGAGCGGTTGTAGTTGATCTTGTAGGCTATTTTCGTTTGTGTTTTGTGTTAGAGTGTTAGTGTCTGCATAGTTTTCTGTTTCTTGTCGTAATTGTGTGTGTACTTCTTCTTTTAACTGATCTAATTCGACTTGCGATAAGAGTTTATTCCTAATTATAGTTCGTCGTTGGTCTGAAATCCGTTGTTCTGAAACGGAAATCTCAGGATATTGTCGTGAAAAACATTCATGCAGTTGTTGTCTGTAGGTGGTCATGTCGGTCTCTAATTTAGTGATGTATAGATAAATTCGCATGATGAATAGGTTAACTTCTTTGCTCCATCTCATGCGAACTCTTGCTTTCCCAGCCTTGGTGGACGCGGGTAAGAAGGTAGATACCTCCCGCGCAACATTCAAGGCTGGAGTCGGTGAAACTGTATTAGAACTTGTAATGGGAGGTGACGGTGGTATGGGTGAAGATGATATTGATGGTGATGATGTTTTTGAAGGTGCGTACGATACTGTACTTGGACTATAAGGCTCTACAGGGGTGTCTGTCCTGTTTGTCAGTCTATCACCATCGTCAATGGCTTCGGCTGTAGTATCTTTGTCGGTGGGAGCCCGCCTGTTCAACTCCTCACCGCTGACGGTTTGCATGCTGAGACACCCAGCGTCAGCTACAGGTGCGCCCCGGCGATTGCCCCCGGGCAGCGGTCCTATACGTTTTCTTTTTGAACGAGTCTCCATTTTTAATGGGTTTCCAGAGCCACGTTTGCCACGCCAGTAATTTCTCATTCGTGTGTCCGCCCCCCACGTGATTAGATGGTCAATCAGGACGTGTGGTTGTTTAGGGGGCTTATTATTATTATTTCCTTTATTTAATATATATACATATAATTTACATTTTTAAATATTTTTATAAAAACAAAAAAAAAACAAAAACATTTAAAAATATAAAAAATAGTAGCCCACCGGTATCGGGAACAGGGTCCAAGCTACCGGTGGTCAGGGCTCCTGAGAGAGGAATCTCCTAACTATACGCGCCGTGTCCAGGAGTACCGCTTTCTGGATCAAGCCCTTTATCCAGCTGCCTAACGAGAGCCTCCTCAGGTGTTGGTCGAGGCTCTTGGCTATTATGCCATTGGCTGTCACGACTATCGGCACAATGACTGCTGTATCCATACCCCACATGTCGACAACCACGCGAGCCAGGTCAAGATACTTAATCTGCTTATCTTTTTCAGCTTTCACGAGGTTCTCGTCATGCGGGACCGCTATATCAATAATCATTGTGCGACGCTCTAATCGATCTATCACCACTATGTCTGGCTTATTGGCAACAATAGTCCTGTCAGTGATGATAGATCGATCCCAATACAACGTGATATTGCCATTTTCGAGAACTGGGTCGGGCACATACCTATACCTAGTACGGTACTTCCGATCCTACAAGACTGTATTTCAGAGCAAGTTGCTGGTGGATAATCCTGGCTACAAGGTTATGCCTATGCAAGTAGTCTCCGTTAGCCAGACGAGAACAGCCAGAAATAATGTGTCGGATTGATTCTCCCGGACGGTGGCATGCCCGACAGATGTCAACCGTGCCGTCCTTCACAATATATTTCCGGTAGTTGTTCGTCATCATAACTTCGTCCATAATCGCAAAGACAAAACCTTCGGTTTCCCCAAAGAGATCACCGAATCGCAACCAGGATACAGACGCTAACAGGTCTACATCGGGCCCATGTAAGGCCCGGTAAAAGCGTCCGTGAAGCTCTTTGCTCTGCCATACCTCCTTGCGGTCATTAGTATCTAATACTATAGGTTTGCGCCAGTTCTCGTTAGCCAAGGATAGCGGGGTAAGGCCTTTGTCCACTGATACCACATCTCGGTGCATCCCCACGTCGACTTCTAGAAAGTATTCCCTGAGACTGCATACCTCACGGTTGTGCAGGGTCTTAGCATTTAACAAGCCTCGACCTCCGCACTTCCGCGGGATATACAGTCTCATCACCGATGCTCGTGGGTGATGCATCCGATTTGCGGTCAGCAGTGTGCGGACCCTCCTATCCAGGGCGTCGAGTTCCGTCTGAGTCCATTTGAGTATGCATTTATTATTATTATTTTACGTCTTTGACATTTCTCGACACCCTACGGTCCCAGAACTTAGGAAGGCGTACGAGGAGCCCAAGCCAACTCGCAGAGGCCCGTTAGACGTGTAGGACGTTCACATTTGAAGTAATAATAAAAGACATTTTGTCAATCATAACTTAATTATGTCTGTTTACTTTGCATAGAAGTGTATACAGTACAATAGGACATGACACTCTTCTAGAGGTCCAATGTGTAGAGGGACAGCTATTAGTGCCACTTTTCCCTTCAGTAGTAATTATTGAAACTATTCATTTCCGCCATCTTTGAATGTCATATACTGTTTATTCGTTGGTTTACTGCATAATAACTCTTTGTTTACTGTCATGGGGTCTGTTTATACGGAGCCACTTGCTTTTTAAACAACGTGTTTATGGCGAAACACGAATTTAAAAAAATATGCTGTTATTACCTTTTATCTTAATTTGACCGAGATCTATCTTTTGAGACTATTTTTTACGAATGTACGCGAAGTCTAAGTGCGACACCGAAATTACATGGAATGTTGCGTTTCTTCTTTAGCGCAGCTTGTTTGGACAAACGAAACCTTTTAACAATATCTAGGTCGTCGAAATCTTCAATCTTATTTCTTTCTCTGATCCATCTTGGACGCCTTGGAAAATATTCTTCATCGCTATCCGATTCCTCAACCATTGCACTCAAACGTAAGGCCATTTGTTAGTAAGAAATTGAACAAAACTCGTGGATATAAATAAATAAACAACACTGATAGAAAAATAAAACCAAAGCTTTATAAACAAAACAGACGCCATATTGCAATCTTATTCTTGGGTTAACATGAAACTCTATGAAAATCCGCGGAGCAAGGATTTACTCTAGATTAACGATTTCATTCATACATTTTTCGTTAGCGTATAGCTTATCCTTGGAATAACTATCACTATACTCTCGAGTAATATTTATTCTACTTCGACGAAATCGGGCCTAAAAGGTTTAAAAAAAATATTAAATTAACTTAGAAAACCCAAAATACTTATCAAGAACTCAAAAATCTCTTGGCAAATAATAAACAACAGCAAAAATGAATAGGAAACCAATTTCACAGATAAAAAATAATAATCAGACAATAACGGATCCCAAAGAAATAGCAGTCTTTCAATATTTTTTTCATTTACCAAATTACTAATATACCTAATATCTCAATGCACGACGTTAAGAAAATAGACCTCAAGACGTGATGTGAATAATTAAATCACTAAAAAACAAAAAGAACTTTGCATAAGACGGTATTTCCACTAATAGCTCTATAGCTCTTGCTAATAGTATAACTGGCCCTTTGGCTTATATAATTAACGTTAGCATAACATCAGGAGTATTTCCTGACCACTTAAAAACTATAACTGTAAAACCAATACATAAAAAGAACAGTAAAGATGATAATATGTCGAACTCTAGGCCGATAGCTTTAATTCCCGTTTTTTCTAAAATAATATAAAAAGTAATTTAAGAAGCAATTTCATCTTTCCTGACTAAATTTAATATACTTTGCCATGAGCAATACGGGTTCAGGAAATATAGGAATATAAACATGGCAATTTTTGACCTGTTGAATGTCGAACGTTGATACTAAAACGCCTATATGTGCTATATATACAGATATGTCGAAAGCTTTCGATTTTGTCAACCATAACATACTGCTTCTAAATTAAACGCCTATGGCATTTGTGGTAATATCCTGAACCTAATAAAAACATATTCATCCGGTCGCAAACAGATGACAGAAATTTACAAAATATAAATGTAAAGTTTAAATTATAACAAACATTCGTGTCTTCCAATAGATAAATTAAATTCGGTGTGCCACAGGGAAGCGTCCTTGGGCCTTTGTTATTTTTAATTTACATTAACGACCTTCCACGCCAAATCCACTATCCCATGGTACTGTTGGCCGACGGTAGTACAGTACTCTTAAAATGCGACAATAATGAAAATGATATAAATTACACCATTAAAATGATAATAAATTGGCTAAATAGTAACAAGTTAAAAATAAACATACAGAAAACAAAGATAATGTATTTTCACCAAAGACTTCGTATGATCTAAATATTAATTATAATAGTCAAAATGTGGACAAAGTAGATGTTACAAAATTTCTAGGAATTTTAATTGACAGTCAACTGACATGGAAGGCACAGGCAGAAGCAATCTGTAAAAAACTTAGCAAGCAATCTTAAAAAAGGGTTAATATCAAAACAGTATCTCTAACATATCATAGTCTTGTCGTTTCCATTTTAAGGTTTGGTATTATTTAATGGGGTAATTGTACCGAAAGAGAGAGTATTTTTAAGGCACAAAAACGCGGCCTGCAGCGCGGGCTGTGTTCCAATTTTATAAAGTCATATTTTTTTTACATTTCCGGGCCTTTACATTTTAGAAATTGCTCTTTTTGTTAAATGTAATCAACATCTATTTTTAACTTTATCGGAAAGCAGACACCGAGATGTAGCTTGCTATCTGAATACCAAAACTTGTTACTGACAGTTAGATACTGGACTGCTTTGTTGAGGAAAAGTATTTTTGGTATGGCACCGGCTATTTTTAACCACATTCCTAGTTCCATAAAAGAGGAACCAGTAACAATGTTCAAAAAGAAACTAACTGTCCTTCTATTATATGTATGTTACTACTCCGTATCGGATTTTCTAGCTGATAAATTTCAGTTGAGTATACAGTGCATCAATGTTCAATGTTTGATGATGAACTGCATCAATGTTTGCATGCCAAAATGGTAGAATGTACAAGGATTCTTCATATTGTAACCACCCTATTGTAAATAACTACATTCTGAGCAAATAAATGAATATAAATATGAAATTTGAATATTATACAGCTTAGTAACAGGTCAATTTTTCTCGGAATGGCTCATTTCCAACAAAGAGAAGACTCTTAAGTAATGTAAAAGGATGACAAGTAATTAAAGGTACCATAAAAAGAGCCCATACAGGTATGAGGAACAGGTTAGAACGTTCTTCATCCTCCATAGAAAAGGGAGGATCCTCCGGCCAGACGGGTGGGCTACTGCCCCATGGTTGTTTTTTTATGTCTTCTCGCGGTCATCCTAGTAGATTATCAGCTGCTTTACCGGGCGAACTTATGGATGTCTTAATAAAGGAAGGCCACATGGCGAGGCATAAAACTTATAAGCTAAGCTACTACACGCTAAGGGCACCGCCCTATGGGGTCCGGACCTCGGCTGGGGGCGTCGCTGGGGGAGCAAGAGACATGCTAGATTAAATCATTGCCCGAGAGTTCATGTCGGGATGTTGTAGGTATATATATGTATGCTAATCGCCTGGATAACTTTTCTTGTGCGATGTAGGATTTCTGTGACGTCAGGTTCTTGAAATATGGATGCGTAGTTTGCATGTGACGTTGTAGATGGCTTTCTGGGTCACACGCAGTCAGCCCCATTTCCACCTTTACCTGATTGACTGATCTTTTGGCATGTTTGTGGTCTTCAAAACTCCATAGCGACACAAACATTTAATAATAACAGAACCATCTTGCTACCTGCTGGGGTGTTTGTTGCGCCACTTCTTCTTTCCAGCTAAAGCAGTAGGAATTGGTGAAGTGTGGACGTTTTGAGAGACTGTCTTATCTAATTTTGACGTTCAAAAAGTGTTGATTCTCAGCCTAGTTTTAATGAATGACTTTTGATTCACTCACGTATTGCCTACTCATCAGAGCGGTTCCTGTCTCGATCATATGATGATTAAAACCAGCCTATCATATATTACGCTTGTTACTAACGCAACAATTACTGACCATCATGCTGTCCTACTTACCGTAAATTTAACGCTGCCTAAGCTAAATCGTCCCCAGACCAAAAGCAAATTAAACACAAATAAACTCGAATATGATTTATGCAACCTAGATTTTAGCCAAGTTTACAATAGTGCTGACGCTAATTTCGCTTTATCGTACTTTATAAAACATGTCCAACAAGCAATATTACGTAGCACGACAGTTTCTACAGTGAATAAGAAACATTATAATATTAAACCTTGGATTACTCCTGGACTAATTCGGTGTATAAGACACAGAGATAAACTTCATCAGAGAACTAAGAGATACCCTGATAATCTAATAATTCAAACCACTTATAAAAGATACAGGAACTTCTGCAACAATCTCCTAAAGAATTTAAAAAATAATTACGATAAAAATGAATTAAATAGAGCTGGTAACAATAGTAAGCAACTTTGGAAACATATTAAAAACGTCACCAATATGTCTAAAGAGCGTGAATCAAATTCGAATTTACTGCTTACTAATCCTTCACCACTCTTGTCAGCTAACAACGTTAATAACTTCTTTGTCAATGTTGGGAAAACTCTTGCTGAACAGATTCCGAAACACCAACCACCTTTCCAAAAATCAAGCAATACCTGTAACCTGAAATCTTTTGCTATGCTGGACACTGACGAAGACGAAATAACCAGAATTGTTTCTGGACTAAAAGATGACTGTGCAATTGGATGGGATAATATAAGTAATAAGATCCTTAAACTTTTTAAGCATATTTTAGTACCTCCCTTAACGCATATATTTCGAATCTGTATATCCAAAGGAATTTTCCCTAGCTGTCTTAAAAAGGCAGTTGTAATCCCTGTCTTTAAATTTGGTAGTAAAGACTTAGTAAATAATTATAGGCCAATATCGTTACTCTCCTCAATATCAAAAATATTAGAGAAAATTATAAACAGTAGACTAGTTAACTATCTAGAAAAAAATAATTTCTTATCCCCTGTACAATTTGGTTTTAGAGCCAAATTATCCACAGCCGATGCGGTGCATACCCTGACCGATTATATTTCAGAAGAACTCGGCAAAGGTAACCAGACCCTGGGAGTCTTCCTTGATTTAGCCAAGGCCTTCGACACGGTGTCTGTTTCCGATCTTCTAAACAAATTAGAGGCCATAGGAATAAGGGGAACGCCGTTGAAACTATTTACGGACTACTTAGTTGACCGATACCAATGTGTTAGAATAGACAATATTACGAGCGATGAGCAGAAAAGTACTGGTTTTGGTGTTCCCCAGGGAAGTATTTTGGGCCCTACGCTATTCCAGATTTATATTAATGACTTGTGTAATCTGAATATTAAAGAAGGCAAAATAATATCCTATGCCGACGACACGGCGTTATTATTTACCGCTAAAACCAGTAGTGAACTGTTCCAAATTGCTCAACTAGGTTTTAATACTGTGACTAATTGGCTACATAGCAATTTACTAACATTAAATGCTGACAAGACAAAATACATTCACTTCTCCATGCGCAAGCCTCAACTTTACATTACTAACCCTCATCTATATGCCCATCAATGTGGAAATCATTCAGTCATGTGTAATTGCCCTTTTATCCTCAAAACGAGCAGCATAAAATACCTGGAGGTAATAATGGATGACACACTGACTTTCAGAAAACATATTGAAAGTCTAGTTAAAAGAGTGCGCAAATTAATATATGTTTTTAAAAAATTGCGAACATTTGCAGATTCAAAATTAATCACACAAGTTTATTTGGCACTATGTCAATCTATAATTCAATACTGCATCACTTCATGGGGTGGCGCACCAAAAACCAATCTACTTCCTCTTGAAAGAGCTCAGAGATCAATTTTAAAGGTAGCAAACTTCCATCCCTTTTTCTTTCCCACAGATCTGCTATACAAATCCTGCAACGTGCTGACTGTTCGCCAACTTTTCATTATGCACTTAGTATTAAAACAGCACACCATGCTTACCTACACTACTGACAATACTAACAAGAGACGGAATGATATAGTATGCACATCAAATGCAACCTCAAAACATGTCTTTGTAGAAAGATTTTTTACATTCTTAGGCCCATTTCTGTACAATAGATTAAATAGAAAACTTAGTATTTATAATTTAAATTACTTTAGCTGTAAAAAAATTATACTTGAATATTTACTAACCATAGATTATGCACAGACAGAAGATCTACTTGTTGTCTGCAAATAGAATCGCTAACATGCCATTTTACTTTGATTGACCAAATTTTATTTTAGTTTATATACTTTAAACTCCATGTTAATTTTATTACATATAGTATTTATCCACTTCCTAGCCTGAAGCACAGGTTCAACCTAGTTCAGGCAATTAAGCAAATGTGCTCTATTTTAATTATTAAGATACTTATTGTAAATGTGCCCCTTTTTATAAATAAACGATTTTATTATTATTTTATTATTATTATTTTGATTTAACTAACTAGAACAATTTATAGTTATTTAATTTGATTCAACAAACCGCTGGATGCGGGAGGCACAGAACCGGTTGAACTGGTGGTGCTTGGAGGAGGCCTATGTCCAGCTGTGGACGTCTTTCGGATGAAATGATGATGATGATGATGATGATAGTGGTTAGAAGTGATTTAGGAACTGCGAATGTAGTAAACGTGGTTAAGCTAGAATATATTATTATTATATCACGACAAAGAATGGAACAAAAATATCTCTTACTGAACTTATCGTAGCAAATATATGGGCAACAAAGGCAAGTTATTATTACAAGAGGTACTTCTTTTCCCCTATAATCCTGTAGTCGCCTTTTACGATACCCATAATGGAGGGTAATTCTGTATATTTAACATAAACCTGCAGTAACCGAAAGCAATTTAAATTGCGAATGGCTGTTCACACGGAAATGCTACACAGCCAGCGGTAAAGCTTGAACCACAGATTATAAATAAGAAAAAATATGAATAAAATTTGTGAGCTACGAATTCCGGGGCTTAGTAATTCAATCCAGCTCGATGTTGTTTTACCCACATTTTGTCAACACCTAGGTAAAAATTATTTTAATAATTAGCCCCCTATTGTCAATAAAAGTCAAAAAAAATAAAAAAAAGTGGGGCCCCCTCTTATTTTCCCTTTTTTATGAACATATAGGTACAAATTATTATAGCCATGAAACAAAAAGGAGTAAAGTACCTCACCCCGGTCATCAGTACATTTAGATGTATGGTGGCTCAAAAGTATCACTAATGAGTAGCCAGAATGTCACAGCACTAGTTTTTAACAATTACAAACAATAGTTAGCAACGCGTTACTAAGTTTCGTGTAATTCACGTCGAAATGAACATTGGTAGTTAGCTGCCTGACATTTGGCGTTGAAAATGTAATGAGTTTAGTCTTTTTTTCAATCAGGAGAAGATTATTTACATTAAACCAATGCACAACTTTAGAGAGTGCATGGTTAACTTGATCAAAGTTGACTAACTGACGTTTGATTTAAAAAAATAAGGGAAGTGTCATCTGCGTGTACGAATCACCGCGAATTTCGACCATGGCAACCATTCTCAGTGGAGACTAGCCTTCGGCGCAAAAGATTTTAAAGTGCACAAGTGTGTGCGCAGGCACAGGTGTACTCTTGAGTAGCGTCGAGGACGAAGAGCCTCATCATGTAACAAAAAAAAAACTAAACTCACTGCCACTATTTGATTAGAAATATTCGACATACAGTTCAAATAGGTTGTCTTGTGATTTAAAAGCAAATTAACTTTAATATACTTAACTTGGGATTTAAACATACCTGGCAAAATGTGGATATACTATAAGTACACCTCTGGCTAACCCTTTGGGGATTACTGCTATCTCATGTAACTTGAATAGGCTTTCAAATAGACTTTACCTTATTTCCACCACACCCTTTGTTATTCGTAGCCGTAGATTAAGTAATAGTCGTTTAAAGTTAATCCTTTATTTCCACACCCTGTATAAACCATAAACAACAGACAGCTTTACCCGCGAGTTCCACGAAAAAAGTTTTTTAATCAATTTAGCTTAGCATAGCTTCCATTATTAAACGCTACAAGACAATGGTTTAATCAATTAACCTCGAAGGGAATAAGCCTCGCCTTAATCCCACTTGTTATTTTAAGGCAACGATAACCGACTTTTAATGATTTTATACTGAAGATCACGTCTAAACGAGTAGTGTTAATGATTTAGAAAAAATATATGTTAATTTAGAGCATTTTTTTAATAACGCAGTCTGTGAATATTTTAGATTATGTTTATAATACATAGTGTAATTAATTTGTAAAGTTATGTCTAACGCGGATAAAAAACTGAGAATCACGCAAACACTATCAAGCGTATTTTTCTGAAACCTTCACCATTTTAAAGATATTTTAATTATTAATATTTTAGTATACACGTTTTATTAAAATACCTTTTGTTTTATGTATAAAATATTATGTGTCTAATTTGGGACAGCGCTCCTTGATTGGTGAGTACTATTACTGGCTGGACGTACGACGCGTTGCGTGAGCTCAGCACAGAACACTCAAAGCCATTGGCATATATCAGCCGTCTTAAAGAGAGGGTTAAACTATGGTTACATCCTCTTACAATATTAACCCGTGAATAACAATTGCAGCTGAAATGGCAGTGGGCTGGCCATGTTAGTTGTGGGACCGACGGTCGTTGGAGCAGACGAGTCCCTCGAGTGGGGACTACGTATCGGCAAGCGTAATGTGGGACACCTCCCAGCGTCGATGGACCAACGAACTTAAAAAGGTGGCTGAGACAGATGACAGGGATGTGAAAGGCGGAAGACATAGTGTTGTGCCAACCATAGAAACGGATTTTCTACGGGTTTTGTCGACGGAAGAATAGCCAAAATGACAGATTGTGATTATTTATCTGTCATTTTGTCTATTCTTCCGTCGACAAAACCCGTTTCTATTGTGGTCATGCTAAGTGGAATGGCCTATGTCCAGCAGTGGACTGCAATAGGCTGAGTTCATTGATTGATTGAATAACAAAAGTCTCTTTGAATTAAATGGTGATATTTCCTTAATCATTACGCTTGGAAAAGTGTTAGGTGATTGCGCTGTAAAAATACTGATCTACACACGGCAAGACGGAAACGGTATACATAATTATATAGATAGTGGAATCCACGACGACACGCCCCGCTCCGCTCCGCTCCGTACTAAAGTACAGCTCACAGTACAGTAATCGCGGAGTGGGGCGCGTCGTCGTGGATTGCATTATCTGTACCTATTATTATGCATATGAAGGAAGAGGTTGTGCATTAGTCTGTTACCATTATATTACTTCCTCGTTGGTCTAGTGGTCGCAAGCGCTACTGCTAACCAAGAGGTCCTGGGTTCAATTCCCAGTTTGGGAAAAGTGTTATTGGGTTTTTCCATCAAGAATTTCTCAGTTGCAGCCCAGAGTGGATTTGTGCAATATGCTCGCATATTTCATGGGAATTAACGGGCCGGCGGAGCATGGGTAGTTCATACAAACGTAACACCAAAATATTTTTTAAATCACAGATATTATTAAGGTAGTGTGTGTTTATTCCGATTGGATTACAGATTAACTAGGCTCCCAAATATATATTTTGAATAGACACTATTACGTTTACATGAACTACGCATGCTCTGCAGGCCCCCTGGCAAAATGTGGGTGTACTACCTATAGGCACACCTCTGCCTAACCATTCGGGGATTAGATAAAACCGTGATGATAAGTCATTGCCTAGTTTGTTACGTAATTAAGGCTCTGTAGAAAAATCAAAGTTTAAAACTGAAAATATTGAGTTTAGTCTGGCGAACGTAAAGTAACATGGCATTGCCGAGCGATTCCCATGAAGCGTTGCGAGTCGGTTCACGTTAACACTGATTGTCGCTCATTTTGACGAGACACGCAGAGCCCGTTTACACTGCACGATTTGCCATTTGGTTTTGTTTTAATAGTAGTACTCTTGTTGCTAAATTATAACAGACGCACAGGGGCCCTACCACCAGGGGATCTTTGACAGTCGTTGCGGGTCGTCAGAAGCCCGAAAGTCTGACAACCAGTCTTACCAAGGGGTATCGTATTACCCAGTGACTGGGTTGTGGAGGTCAGATAGGCAGTCGCTTCATGTAAAATACTGGTATTCAGCTGCATCCGGTTATACTGGAAGCCGACCCCATATATAGTTGGGAAAAGGCTAGGCAGATTGATTGAGGGGCCCTACCACCACCTCTTTTAGCAGTATTATTTTAATCTTGCTTGAGCGTGGGAAATTGATGGAGCTAGACGTCCTGTATAGCTCCACTTCTTTCTCGCACTATAGAAGTCGTGGTTGGCCTCAGGTCGGTCAAAGATTAAGCTACGCTTGCCACTGTTGGTTCGTGGATAGGTATGACCATCCATTACATATCGAGGCCCCTTTGTGCCTCGGAAAGCACACTAAGCCGTTGGTCCCGGCTGTCATATACGTAAATCCCAAAAGTCTGATAATTAGTCAGTAGTCATTAGGAAAAGGCTATTAGGCAGATTGAGTAGTAGCACTCTGTGGACAAAGGAAGATAGGCCGCACCTTTTGTAACCAAACCAGTATAAATTAAATGTATTTATTACTTAGACAACAATGATCCTTAAGAGGGAACAGGACCTGCGAGGAAATTGAAAAACAGGTATTTGAAGAAAATATCGCCGTCGTCTTACCTCAAGTCTGCCCCCGTAAAGTGCGATAGGGACAGCTACAGCTCTGAACATTATATTAAAAAAAAAACAGCCAAGAGCGTGTCGGGCCACGCTCAGTATAGGGTTCCGTAGTTTCCCGTCCGTCACAATAAGTGTTCCTGCTTGCATATACGATTATACTACAAACTTAGTCCACAAATTATTTTGTACAACTTTTTGTCATTTTTGTACAAAATCTGTTGTTTCCATCAAGTTCAAAATGATTTTCCGAGAAAGTCCTTATAAAGTTCTACTTTTCTGATTTTTTTCATATTTTCTAAACTTATGGTTCAAAAGTTAGAGGGGGGGGGGACACATTGTTTTTTACTTTTGGAGCGATTATTTCCGAAATTATTGACATTATCAAAAAATGATTTCTACTTTTCAGATTTTTTTCATATTTTCTAAACTTATGGTTCAAAAGTTAGAGGACACATTGTTTTTTACTTTTGGAGCGAATATTTCCGAAATTATTGACTTATCAAAAAATGATTTTAGTAAACCCCTATTCATTTTTAAATACATTTCTAACAATATATCACACGTTAGGGTTGAAATTAAAAAAAAATACTTCCCACTTTACATATAGGGGGGCTACCCTAATAAAACATTTTTTTTCCAATTTTTATTTTACTACTTTTTCGGCGTGATTGATATACATATTGGTATCAAATTTCAGCTTTCTAGTGCTAACGGTCACAGAGATTAAGCGAGGACGGACGGACGGGTAAACAGACATGGCGAAACCATAAGGGTTCCTAGTTGACTACGGAACCGTAAAAACGACGTGTTTGACATTTCGTATTCCCCTTTTTTCTCCTCGAAAACTGAACTGATTCAATTATTTTTACATTAACATTTTAAGAAATAGTATGTGTTGTTGTGTTGTATTCCTATAATTTTCTTTTATGTTAAAAACTTTTCAACTTTGTCTGGTAGTTCTCTAATCACGGCGGTAAAAATGAGGCATTTTTGTAATTTTTGGAGAGTTATATTTTCTTTACCGATAAGTTGCTGAAAAAAAGAAAATAAAAGGGACGTTTCTACAGCAGACCTTGGTTTTATGAAAAAAAATGATAACTCTAGAGGCATCATATTCAGGAAGAAAATGGGGGAATACATTTGTATGGAGAATCGCAAGCCCTGTTGCCTCTTAATATGTTAGTAGGTTAGGTACAAAAAGAAAACTTAAAAGCTATGTTAATGTGTTTTAAATTTTCTTTTTGTTCAATTATTACTAAAACTAACTCACAGAAATAACAACACATATTTATATACATTCATCGGATGTAATGAATCACTCCTGCTTAAACAAGACCTGCATGAAGTGATTCATTACCGGTGAGTTAAATTTGTCCACTAACATTCCCAGGGGCTGTATTATGACGTATTAACGCCACCATTATTCCAGTGTGAGTGCGAGACGAAGCTAGTCAAAGATCTACGAATGACAGCCGGGACCAACGGCTTAACGTGCTTTCCGAAACACGGAGAAGTCTCGGTATGTTAAGATCGTCACCCATCCACAGACCAACCCCGGCAAACGTAGCTTAACCTGATGAATCAAACCGTGCGGCTGTTATTACTTAGCCACAAGCTCCATAAGTTGTGACCAGTAGAGCAACGAAGCTTTTATAATAGGTAGATTTACTTTCCCTACTCATATTTATTCACATAAACACACTTTCACAACCCAGGATTTACTTAAGCAAACAATATCTCCAGGATCACAAAAGCCAATCATACCAGATATGAAATTGATGTGTACGTCAAAACCAAAACCTCTTTTGACAGCAATACTGAAAGCGATTCGTCTCAAAACAACCGAACAAAAACTCCTTTGATATGAACTCATGAAAGAAAAAGTTTATATCTCAAGTATTGTTAAGGTGGGGGCGAACTTGAGCGTTCACTTCGTCACCTCTACGGCGAACTTGCGAATCTGCAGAAAATGCATTTTACAGGGGAGCGTTATGAAAGCAAACATCAACGACAACTTTTTATTTTTTTTTGTAACATGTTTAAAGGTATCGCGGTACATTTGTTTATCAAAATGATACTTTTTTTAATATTTTCAACGGATTGACAATATTTTACATGGATCAGAAATAAAAACACATTCGTAACTTTACATCATCATACATAGAAGTTAATAGATATAAATTATTCATACCCTGGCAAGCTTACGACCACTTTCGTAAACTTTCGATACAAAATAATACTAATAATAATTTTTTATACAGTATTGACATTAACTCCACTCAAGAATCTTCAGTTACTTTCAATCACACTGAAATTAACATCGCAGAAGAAATTCTACCTAACCAACAAGTGAACCTAGATAGGGACCCACTAATAGATGAGAAATTCCAACAAGCATTCCAATATTATAAAGAAACTAGCCCTACAAATCGAATTTATATTCCCAAACAAAAATCTTCAAAAAAACTTGCCCGTACAGTTAGCTACCTAAACAAAATAATTTTACCTGAAAACATTAATAAAGAAACTGATTTCTATACTTTACAGACTACTATATATTGTGCGGCATGGACCGCGGCTAAAGTTAATGGAGCAAAGATAACCCTTCAACCAAGAGTAGTCACCCAAATGGCAAAAAAAGAATATAAACCTAACTGGGAGACACGACTAGATCGAAAATTAAATGATTTACGATCGAAGATAGCTAAAATGACCCAATTCATCAATGGCATTAGAAGTAGGAAAATAATTAAACACGTTAACAAGATAATAGAACAGTATAAAATTCACACTGTTCATGAAGAACCAAATACACAAGCAGCACACACATTAGACACACTTAAACAAAAACTGTCAGTCGTAACAGGCCGACTACAACGATACAAAGCATGCACCCAAAGAAAACTACAAAACACTCAATTTACCCACAATGAAAAACTTTTCTACCGCAATATTAGACAATCGACATCTAGCGTTCAGGATAACAACACAAATCATGATGATAATAACAACCCTGACTCAGAGACGTTACAAAACTTCTGGGCAGGAATTTGGGAACAACCAATAGAACATAACGCCCAAGCAGACTGGATACAAACAGAACTGACAAACAGCAACACTAATATTCAGGCAATGACATTTGTGGACATATCCCCAGAAATTTTCCATAAAGTACTTTCTCGTTTACACAACTGGAAAGCACCCGGTTCAGATAACATTCATAGTTATTGGTACAAAAAATTTACATCTATTCATAGTTTTCTATATAATTACATAAATACATTCATCCAGGACCCTAAAACAATACCACCCTACGTAACTTCAGGTACAACTTTTATGATACCTAAAGACCGTAATGATCTCTCTAACCCAGCAAAATATCGACCCATAATATGCTTGCAGACCTTGTACAAGATTATCACATCTTGTTTAACTGAACTTATATATCAACACATCCACACTAATAACATTTTAGCTGAACAACAGAAGGGATGTCGGAAATTCAGTCAAGGCTGCAAGGAACAATTAATTATAGACTCAGTAATTCTTAAAAAAGTTCAAAAAACCAAAACCGATCTGTTTAGCATGTATATTGACTACAAAAAAGCCTACGACTCTGTTCCCCATTCGTGGCTTATTAAAATTTTAGAGATATACAAAATACATCCAACAATAGTAACATTCCTGAAGGTCATGATGACAACCTGGACCACTGTCCTTAGACTTACTTCGTCTACTAAAATAGTAGCTACCAGCCCAATAAAAATTCAAAGAGGTATCTTCCAGGGAGATGCTTTAAGCCCACTGTGGTTCTGCCTTGCTCTAAACCCCCTATCTAATATATTAAACGCAACAGCTTTAGGAATCCTATTAAAAAATACAACTACCCAAGGAAATACTGAGGTTCAAAAATTGAATTAAATCATCTGTTATACATGGATGATATTAAATTATACGCCAAAAGTGAGACTCAACTCTATGAATTAGCAAACTTGACAGAAAAATTCTCAAACGATATTAAAATGGAATTTGGTATAGATAAATGTAAAATAAACTCAATTAGAGCAGGACAGAATTACCAACACCAATACACTTTAGGAACAGGGGAACATATAGAACCATTAGAGCAACAAGATAGTTATAAATACTTAGGCTACACACAATCACGACAGATACACTTTAAAGAAACTAAACAAAAATTAACACAACAATTTCAACTATTAAATACAATTCTGAAAACGCAGCTATATTCTCGAAATACTATCAAAGCGATTAACACCTTCGCTATACTGGTTCTCACATATTCTTTTGGGATAATCAATTGGACCAAAACCGACCTGAAAAACCTTCAACGAAAAATTAATACCACAATGACCAAATTCCGCAAACACCACCCACGATCATGTCTGCAGAGATTAACTCTGCCGCGGAAAGAAGGAGGTAGAGGACTAATTGACATTCTAAACCTACAGAATAGACAGATAAAAGCACTTAGACAATTCTTTTTTACAAAAACTGAAACTTCTATTCTTCACAAAATTATAGTACACAACGACAAACTGTTTACACCCCTAAATTTAAAAGATACATCTGAACAGAAAAATAAGAAAGTAATCGACGACAAAATTAAACTTTTAGATTGGACCCAGAAATCTCTACACGGAAGACATCGCCAAGACTTATGCCACATAAATGTCGACAAAGAAACGTCGAACGCGTGGCTAAATCGAGGCGAACTCTTCCCGGAGACTGAAGGGTTCATGCTTGCTATACAGGACCAGGTTATTGAAACCAAAAATTACAGAAAGTTTATCATAAAGAATTTAATTAATGACACATGTAGGAAATGCAATAGTTCTCCAGAAACGATTCAGCATATCACAGGCGCGTGCAAGTCAATAGCCCAAACAGATTACAAACATAGACACGATCAAGTAGCCAACATCATACACCAAAAATTAGCACACCAGCACAAACTTATAGATTTCGTTACACCATACTACAAATACAATCCAGAAACTGTATTAGAGAATCCCTCCACAAAACTATATTTTGACCGCGCCATTCTTACCGATCGAACAATCCATTTCAATAGACCAGATATTACACTTATAAACAAGATTAACAAAACTGGATATTTAATAGATATTGCTGTACCAAACACACATAACTTGCAGACAACAATAGCAGAAAAACTGAGCAAATACACTGAACTAAAAGATGAAGTAGCCCGACTTTGGCATCTACAAAAAGTTACAATAGTACCAATAGTATTGTCTACAACAGGAGTAATACCGAAACAAATTCACCATTCCCTTAATTCTCTTAATTTACCTCCAAATACCTACCATCTGCTGCAGAAGGCAGTGATACTAAACACATGCAGACTCGTGAGAAAGTTTCTGCAATGTGAATCAGAAAACCCTCATCAAAACATAAATACTTTACCATCTTCTGTGCAATCTTCTGCACGTGACCGCACTTAATCCAACTGATAATCACTTGGCTTAGGCCCGTGTTATCAGCTCTTACCGGCTAGCCGAGAATATAAAATAAATATAAATAATAATAAAAATTGCTGATCGCAAATCGGATGCATCACCCACGTGCATTGGTTGTAAATCTGTTGAAATTGTAAATCCCGCGGAAGCGCGGAGGTCAAGGCTTCTTAAATGCTAAGACCCTGCACAACCGTGAGGTATGAGGTAGTCTCAGGGAATACTTCCTAGAAGTCGACGTGGGGATGCACCGAGATGTGGTCTCAATGAATAAGGGCCATACCCCGCTATCCTTGGCTAACGGGAACTGGCGCAAACCTATAGTATTAGATACTAATAACCGCAGGGAGGTATGGCAGAGCAAAGAGCTTCACGGACGCTTTTACCGGCCTTACATGGGCCCGATATAGACCTGTTAGCGTCTGTATCCTGGTTGCGATTCGGAAATCTCTTTGGGGAAACCAAAGGTTTTGTCTTTGCGATTATGGATGAAGTTATCTTGACGAATAACTACCGGAAACATATTATGAGGGACGAGACGGTTGATGTGTGTCGGGCATGCCACCGTCCGGGTGAGTCTGTAGCGGTTACACCGCCACATACTAACTACGCATCAAAGACACGACGTCACACAAATCCTGCATCGCGCAATTAGAGTTTACCGCGCGAACGACATAGATAAGCCTATCCGAAATCAACAGTTGGGCAGTCGGCCCGCCAGACACAACACCCGTCTGGTCGGAGGATCCTCCCTTTTCTATGGTGGATGAGTGAACTTTACACCCTGTTCCTCATACCTCTAAATTGGTGACCCCGAGTATGAACGTCAACGCAGCCTTCGTGCAACTACTTCAGCGTGACGTCATCATCATCACTCCCGCAAGCTTTCGTGAGGCGAGACACACAGACAGCCAGCACCCTCGGCTTCAACGGGTATCCGGACCACCAGCATGCAGCGAACGCGCATTCCTGGTCATCACCCTCAGCCTCATCACCCCGACTCACTGGGGAATCAACGCAATCATCTCAATCAGCGCAATCACCGCTATCACCTCAATCACCGCAATCATCTCAACCAGCGCAATCACCGCTATCACCTCAATCACCTCGATCACCGCAATCACCTCAATCACCACAACCGCCGCAATCATCGCAGACAGTTCCGACTCACCGTGAACTGTGCGGCACCCGGTTCCGACTCACTGGAACCTTAGCGGGCACTGTGAAGCATCGCAAGATACAAGACTCAGCCCACTATCGACCTCCGGTCTCCGGAGGGGAGTGATGTAGCGGTTACACCGCCACATACTAACTACGCATCAAAGACACGACGTCACACAAATCCTGCATCGCGCAATTAGAGTTTACCGCGCGAACGACATAGATAAGCCTATCCGAAATCAACAGTTGGGCAGTCGGCCCGCCAGACACAACACCCGTCTGGTCGGAGGATCCTCCCTTTTCTATGGTGGATGAGTGAACTTTACACCCTGTTCATCATACTTCTAAATGTCCATCAGACATATTATTTCTGGTTGTTCTCGTCTGGCTAACGGCGAGTACTTGCACAGGCATAACCAAGTGGCCAGGATTATTCACGAGCAACTTGCTTTGAAATATAAACTTGTGGATTCTGAGGTACCGTACTACAAATATGTGCCCAACCCAGTTCTCGAAAATGACCACGTCACGTTGTACTGGGATCGGTTTATCATTACTGACAGGACTATTGTTGCCAATAATCCTGATATAGTGGTGATAGACCGATTAGCGCGCCGCGCAGTGATAGTTGAGCTTACCATTCTACATGACGAGAACCTCGTGAAAGCTGAGAAAGAGAAACAAATAAAATATCTCGACTTAGCACACGAGGTTGTCGACATGTGGAATGTGTGCTCGGCTATAATTGTGTCGATTGTCGTAACAGCCAATGGCTTGATGGCCGAAAGCCTCGACCAACATCTCTCGAGGCTCTCGTTAGACGGTTGGATCAAGGGCCTGATTCAGAAGGCAGTACTCCTCGATAAGGCTCGTATTGTGAGGAGGTTCCTGTCTCTGCAGCCCTAACCACCGGTAGCTTGGACCCTGCTCCCGACACCGGCGGAACACTATTTCTTATATTTTTAAATGTTTTTTTTATATAGTTTAAAAAAAAATGTATTTATATGTTAGTGTCGAAGAAAAGAAAATAATAAAAATATCCAATTAAAACTTCGATAAACTTACGAAAAATCCACTTTCGTAAGTTTGCCAGCGTATGAATAAATATTTATTAACTTCTTTTATTTTAAATTTACGACATGCTCTAGTTAGTGCGCACCTTTAGAGAACTCGCGATTTTACGAGTATGTATCATTCGCATCTTTTGAAAACTTTTTCCGTCTTTGATATAACTAAAGGGTTTTATTATGCAAGTTTTTCTTGTTTGTTTTGCTGATACCATGGAAAAAAAGGAATTGGTACTCTTTTGACCGTGAGATTGTTCACAAAAAAACTTTAACCAAGGATATTCAAGAGTGGAATTGGGGTAAATCGTTTGTACTCTTTTATTATTTGTTAGAAACTTCGTTCAAATTCTGTTTCTATGATAAATCATTAACGACCTGCCCTGCTTTGCACAGTTTTAACAACTTGAAAAACATCGAGATTTCTACCGGTCTATTCTGTTACCACTGTGAGATGGTTACAGAATAACACTGATGTTGTTTAATAGTAACGTTAATACTTCATCTATTCCGTGGTTAATACATACGTTACGTACGTTTATATAATTACACGTAAGCCTGGGCTATGTTGGTAACCTTGGTCTTTTCTGCGGATCTCTTAATTTCTGATTCGATCACGTAGGGTTTTAACCTTTAGAATTAATTCTCTAACTTATGGTGAAAGCCGCATCAAAACCCGTAGTGTAGTTTAGAAGAACAAATCAGTCACACAGACAAACATGGAAAGACACCTTCATTTATATTTACGAGTATGTATAAATAGATCTATATAAACGTGGAATGAAAACGCACTTCCAATAAGATTATTTCATCATCTATATGATAAAATAATCATGTTGGAAGTTCGTTTTCTAATCAAATTATCTCTGTTTTTAGGTTCCCGTAAACAACAAGGAACCTTTATAGTTTCACCATGTCCGTCTGTCTGTCCGCGGCTTACATAGCTTAGAAACTCTTAAGGTACTAGAAATCACGCCCGTAAGGTAAAATAAAATCATGAAAAATAGAAAGAATAGAAAAAGTATTTATTGGTACAAGCACAGGAGATCAATTAAAACACACACTCATTTAAAATAAACAATAAAAATAAAAACAAAATAAAGCAGTAAATCTGGAAAAAAATTGTTAGAAGGTTTTTTTGCTCGTCTTTCTCATGGGTGTCGTTGGAAAGGTCGTTCAAAAATATTGCGATTGTGAAAAACCATTTTTGGATTCAGGGATCCGGTTGCTAAATATATTAATCTTTAAATTTTTGTTAGACTCTAGTTGTGTGTGTGTCCCTGCCAGCTAATTAGTTGGTTTGGGATATGTGAATAAATTCACCGCAGTAGTATTTGCAAATCTGTACATTTAAAAAAATGTATAATAACGAAATTAAAAGAAAAACGTTGACAGCTAAGTTGACTCTACAAGTTAACGAGTAATAATCGACTAACTTTCATTCGCAGTTGCAAAAACATGTTCTCCCATACGGATGTTAAGTTTGTTCTTGGTATAAATTAATCCCAACTATGTAACCCTTCATTGTGCGTTGTCTGACACGCACTTGACCGGTTTTTTGCACTTGACACAGCCAAAACCGTCAGTTAGTATTCATACACAAAGCGGCACGCGTCAACGGCAGCCGTAGACCCTGGTCGACGACAGCCCTTGACACTCGTCGACAGCAGTTACCTCTGCCGTTGACGTGTGCCGCGCGTGTGAATGAGCACTTACTGTCATCCTGTAAATATCACTTCGAAATTCGAACAGAGACTCCGTTCGAATTTCGTTGTGAATCTGCGATGAATTACTTTAAAAACAAATGCGCTCGCTTTCGAATTGTGTACAGTCACTTGAGTGACGTTCCAAGTGAACTGTAAATAATACTTACTTAACTACTCTGATTATCTGCTATTTAACCACACGATGTCAGAACTTCTATAAAACAATTTGACGTATTGTATCATAAAGTTTCATGTCTATTTGCATTTTGTAAGAAATTAATTTAAAGTAAAGGAATTTCCTGAGCATTTTCAAACAATTTTGTGTCTCAGAACTTAGTTCCAAAGTCTTCTAATCAATGTAAACAGAATCTTGAACAGTGCTAACTCTTCAGAATTACATTTAACTGAAAATTAATAGGGTTTATTTTGAGTAGTGAGAATTATTTTATATGAAAGATAATCTTTGTTAGAAAGTTACCTAATTTCTAATAGCTTCTTTCTTTATCTTTTTATGCTTCTTTAATTTATGATATTAATAGTTAAAAATCAGAACATACCTAAATTGTTTTTGACAGTACTGAGATAGGTGTGTTTCAACCAAAACCTAATTTCAGATAAACTCAATCTGCGTAGCCTTTTCCCAACTTTGTTTGGGTCAGATTTCGGTCTCACCAGTGTTTTTAAGTAGGTATTTTACATGTAACGACTGCCTATCTGACCTCAACAGCGCAGTTACTGGGTAACAGAATACCCCTTGGTAAGACTGGACTAGACTTTTGAGTTTCTGACTACCCGTAACGACTGTCAAAGATCTTTAGGAGCATGAAGAACAGGGTGTAAAGTTCACTCATCCACCATAGAAAAGGGAGGATCCTCCGACCAGACGGGTGTTATGTCTGGCGGGCCGACAGCCCCGACTGTTGATGTCGGATAGTCTTATGTATGTCGTTCAAGCGGAAAACTCTAATTGCGCAATGCAGAATTTGTGTGACGTCATGTCTTTGATGCATAGTTCGTATGTGGTGTAACCGCTACAGATCTACGAATAACAGCCGGTTGATTAGCATTATATTCATATACAGTCACGCATACAATAAAAATGGAACTTTAGTATTTAGAGGTATGAGGAACAAGGTGTAAAGTTCACTCATCCTCTATAGAAAAGGGAGGATCCTCCGACCAGACGGGTGTTGTGTCTGACGGGCAACTGCCCAATGGTTGATGTCCGCGTGGTGAACTCTAATGCGCGATGCAGGATTTGTGTGATTTCAAGATTTTTGTGTGACGTCAGGATTTTTGTGTGACGTCAGGTCTTTGATGCGTAGTTCGCATGTGGCGATAATACGATTAAAGCAATCGTATTATCGTTATTAATCGTCAACTATGAACGATCTCCCATTTAAAAACATCTTCAACAAAATTTAGCATCATAAAAAGTATACCTACTCGGTCGTATTTTAAAAGTCGTGAGGTGTAAACGTTCCCTCAGTTTAACAGTTTAATTTCCTCGACGCAAGGTTGTTGTCAATCGCTCGCATCACAAGTGACATCTCGCGAGAACAACTACGTAACTACTAATAGTGGGAGCTGTACTGTTACTTGGTATTTATACAGATATTTGGGGGAGGATGTCGGGTTCCTATATTAAGTTACGGTTCGTTTTAGTTAACAATAAACTTTAATATAGAGATGTTCTATACAGCTTATTTAATTCAAAATTCAAAATATTTTATTTCACATAAACCTACATGGGCACTTATGAAACGTCAGAAGCTATGTAGGTGCACGGTTCCAATTGGTCGTTTCCTATGGAGAAGAGCTGGCAAGAAACTCCACGGTTACTCTTTTAAAAATCCATAATTGGCTTTTACAATATTTTCAAATAACAGTGTTATTAGGTATGGGAGGACAGTTTAGGTCTTTCAAAAAGTAACAGGTACTTAAAAGAATAATGATGGTCAACAAATCTACAGTCCACTAAGCCTACAGAAAAAATAGGAGATGATAAAGAGAGAGGATGAATGAAAGGCGACTAACAAAATATACTTACAAGGCAGATGTGAATGGAAACGCCGGGAGGGGACGCCCTTTTTTTTTTTTTTTTTTGGGTGGGAAATCATCAAATGACTCCTCCCGCTCTGGGTGGAGCGGGAGGGCGTGTCAGACTCTTACCGACTAAAACCCACCCGTGTTCCTTCTCTTGCCTGTGCAATGCCAGGGGGCCACGGTATCCCTTTCGGACTTTCCCGCAACACCGGCAGGCAATGGTCTCATCGGACCCCTTCACTCGCTGACATCTCTTTGAGGCGCGCGTGGAACACAACGCGCCGTCGACCCGGGCTTGGTCCTTACCGGACGGTGAGCTACCCATTGCTCACCGTCCGCAAGCCCGCGCCTACGGTGGCCGGGAATCCGCGATCGATTCCCGACGCCCGGGGCGTCTCCTCCTGCGGCGGCTAGGGGCGTGAGGGCGCGAAATTTGCCTCTCCCTCACGCGCTCCGCCTCCTCCTTCGCGAGCATTACTGCTTCGCAGAAGGAGGTGACGGCCTCCCATGCCCTCTCGCTCCGTACCATGGCCTGGACCAGGGCCGGACGCGAGAGATCCCCGCCACCGATCGCCTCCATGAGGACACGGCGGTGCTCTACCCAAGCCGGGCCATACCTCCACCGTATGCTCCACCGTGTCCTCCGGGCGATCCACGCAGTGATGACACCCGGGCGTTTCGTCCCGCCTTATCCGAAACAGGTACCTCCCGAAACAGCCGTGTCCGGTGAGGACCTGCGTCAGGCGGAAGGTGAGGACGCCGTGGCGCCTCTCCAGCCACTCCTCAAAGAGGGGACTTATCGCCGCAATAGTGGCGTGCCCAGCACTGGGTTGCGACAATCGCACTCTCCATGCTGCCATGAGATCCCGTCGAAGCTCTGTCCGCTGTGCCGCGATTTCTCGCGGCATCGGAGTCAAGCCCCGGCGTTTCGCCTCCTCGCGCCACTCCCAAATATGCGCGAGGACTTTTGCCTCCAGATCCCATGGCGGCAATCCGGCAAGGAGGCTCGCCGCCTCACCGGAGACCGTGCGGTATCCCCGGACCAGCCGGGTGGCCATGACCCTCTGGGACGCGTTCAACCGGCGGGCAGGCCGCCGCCTCAACGAATGCGCCCACACCGGTGCCCCGTACAGGGCCATGGACCGCACGATCCCCGCGTATAGTCTCCGGCAGGAGGCGTTTGGACCCCCAAGATTGGGCAGGAGCCGCTTCAAGGCAGCCCCGGCCCGGTCCAGTCTGGGAGCCAAACGTCGGAAATGCTCCACGAAGTTCCACCGACTATCGAGGACGAGTCCCAAGTACTTCATCGTCGACTCGACGCCGATGTGAACCCCTCCTACCGTTATTTGGGAACCCGACGGTGGCGCATTCCGAGGACCATGAAAACACATGGCCTAGACTTGTGCAAGGCCACCTCGAGTCCCAACTGCCGGATTCTGGCCACGATTGTCGCAACCCCGTGTGTCGCTAGTTCGACCGCCGCCTGGTGCGACCTCCCCTGCGCCAGGACCAACGTGTCGTCAGCGTAACAAACGACGCTGACGCCATTGGGGAGGTCAGCGCGCAGCACCCAGTCGTATCCGATGTCCCACAGATGCGGCCCCAGGACCGATCCCTGTGGGACACCGCACGACATCTCTCGCCGGTTCCACTCTCCCTGGTGACCGGGGTAGATGATGGCCCTGTCTGCCAGATAGGCCTCGACCACACGACAGAGGTAGGTCGGCATCCGGTGATACCGGAGTGCCTCCCTGATGCAACTCCAGGGCAGGGTATTGAAGGCGTTGGCGATGTCTAGAGACACCGCCAAGACGACCCCACCCCGAGCCACCGCATCCCCCGTCGTGAGGGCTCGCACGCGCATGATGGCGTCCACCGTGGAGCGCCCCCTGCGGAAACCAAACTGGCTCGGGAGGGGACGCCCTAGGAGGACATATTATACTGACGTTATAGGTGATGTTCTTCAGAAAGGACAGGTGCGTAGTATTGCAATATGTGGTTAGCTAGCGACCTCGACAATTATTTATTTTACCTCGATGGTCCTAGTTTATCAATATAACTTCTAGTTACAGCTATATGTAAGCGAGCACGCCCTTTTATGCCTGGAGGCTTTATTTTCTTTTTTAGATATTGTTTACGTTTCGTTATTTTTATTTCTAAGTGAGTATAGTTCTCGATGTTTTTGGTTGGTATATTGACGTGTGCTAGCTGTCATATGGCTATTAATTTATTGTGTTTTGCGTAGTGTAAATTATCTTGTATACTATTCTACAGAATCTTTTTTTTTTTCTAACTGAACAGACAGCTGTGCTGCTGGGGAGTTTGTTGCGCCACTTCTTCTTCCCAGCAAAAGCACTAGGAAGTGGTGAAGGGTGGGCGTTTTGGGGGACTGTCTTATGTAATGTTGACGTTCGAAAAGTGCTGATTCTCAGCCTAGTTTGAATAAATGACTTTTGAATTTTGAGTACTCGCAACCGGCGTGCGTGTATGACCAGATGTATGAACGTAAACGAGGCAAAAGGAGTATGTAAGGATCGTAGCAGGTGGCGTTCTGTAGTTTCTGCCTAACCCCATGGGAAGAAGGTGTAAGTTTATGTATGTATGTATAAAGAGAGAATATAATGTTATTGAAACCTGATAGTATTTTGTAAGAATATTATGATTAAAAAGAGTGTCCGTGGAGTTTCTTGCCCGTTCTTCTCCATAGGAACCTACGCTTTGGAATGGGCAACTAGCTTCATATTTCTGACTGACTGACCCCTTGACACTTCAAAAGTGCCTGTAATTGGTTTAATTGAAATAAATGCTTTGAGTTTGAGTTTGAGTATCATATGGGTCGAGCCGAAAGACGTCCACTGCTGGACATTGGCCCGCCCCTACCGTCGCCTCATCGATTCGTGCTGTATTTCTAATTTTAATTATTAACTTTATTTAATTTTTATTAGTAGTTATTATAATAGCGGCAATAGAAATACATCATCTGTGAAAATTTCAACTGTCTACTTCTACTAAAAATACAGAATCGAACTTCACAAGGATCGCCGATGCGAGAGTTTGCGCCACGCAGAACTACGCTTCTTCACTGATGGATCTAAAACAGGTAGTGGCATAGGTGCTGGAGTCTTCTCGGAGGACTTCATAATACACATAGCTGCACCATTGGGAGTGTGACAGTAACAAAGTCTATATAGACTTGGTTTCCGTACATCTTTTTCGGGTGACCACTGAAAATGAGCGCTGTGCTGTGGGTCCCCCATAGTACAGCATCGTGCTGAATTCAAGCATTCTTGTCACAGTCATGACGTGCCGCCAGCAGCAGCCGACAATTTCTGTTTTGAGCTCGTGATTATATTTAAACCTATTGTCTTTTTTTATTGTTCCACTGGAGTTTATTATCTTTTTTATGCATGCTGTGACAAATACAGTAGATTTTACAACAAGTGCACAAAACGAACCATTTTTATCCGAGACTTTTAGCAGCCCGAGACGAAGGCGAGGGTAAGTAATGTCGACGATAAAATGGTTTTGTGGACGAGTTATAAACTCTGCTTTTCACTTCGATTGCGAGGAAATAAAACAGTAGTATAACATCATATTTTTTAAATTAAAATTCAAAGTAAAATTAGTACAGTTTTGAATACCGAAGGAAATTATTTTTAACTAACGGTATTTTTCTAAATTTTACGACATTGATATTAGACTTTGGCTGCAGACCTATACAGCCTACTATTAAATTAATTTTTTAATAATAATTTTCTTAAATTAATTAAATAACCTACCGTACTTTAACTTAAATTTTAATATCTTTATGTCTTAAAAAACACATAAGGCAAATAAATTAAAGTAAATATTATAAAATAACAAATTCTATCTATGAACTTCTTATTGCGTTTGGCTGTATGGCTCATTTTCTTTGCCTTAATATAGATACATTTATGAGTAGATACGTTAATGCACTTTTGCACAAAATTTGATTTTGTGTAGCCTATATCCTGCACAAATAAGCACTTACAGAGCATGAGAAGTGAAAAACTTATTTTCCTTTCTTTTTTTTCTTTCAGTGTTCCAGGTGGAATGCGTGGGTATTACTCTTGCCGCTACAGATATAAATGGCCAGGGAAGTTAAGGACCACTCGATACGTATACTCTCAGACAGCATGGCTGTTCTACAAGCGCTGATCAGTGACACTGAGGTCACTAGGCTGATAAACGAATGCCATCAGCGTCCTAAATAGGTGGATAGCCTGAATAATAACCCATTCAATCTATCAAAGGACACAGCGGTTCGCTGGAGAATGATGTAGCCGACGAACTTGCAAGAAGACGGTCGAGCATGGCACCAGTGGGTCCCGAACCCATCGTGCCGCTCCCCTCCCCTAAGCACTCTGGTAAGAAAACGAACTAGGACCAACATCACAAACTACAACTTGGTTGGACCAAGGTGAGTGCAGGCAGACTAAGGAGGCACTCCCTTCAATCGATGACGGCCTCACGCAACAGGTTCTCCGACTAACTAAACAACAGCTGCGTACTATTACTGCAGCTATAACTTGCCATGGGTTCTTTAATAAACACCTCTTTGTCTTATGAGTCACAGACAGTCCGCTGTTCAAGGCCCGCATGGAGGACGACGAGAAAGCAGCTCATGTGCTGTTAAACTGCCCGGTGGTCGCCACATACAGGGCAAAGTACATTCTTCGGTAACCCAGGTACCCTACGCGAGATTGCCAGTAAAAACAAGGCGTTGCTGGCCTTCTTTAAGGAGCTGGGGTGGATCAAATAACCGATTTTCCCACCCATACGCAAGATACGCGCTTTGACGTGGAGTTGCGCATACCAGCCCGTATTACCTATAATTTTGTTTGAATGTTTTGATGTTTGTTACTCAATCAACAGAACATGTCACGTAGTCGCAGCTACTTCACTTCGCACCCCGGAGAGCGCGTTCACAGATCTCCTCGCTAGAAACACGCTGGCAAATCTTCAATGTGATAACGCTCTAAAAAGGTATCGAACTCCAATGAGTTAAGTATAACTGTTTCTTAAATTTTTGGAATGTGTGTTAAAAACTACATTCTCTTTCTAATATCACTGTTAAAGGAGTGCGTTACCACTGAACGGAGATGAGCGGAGACCTGCAGGAATCGACTAATAACAGTAGTTGAAATCCCCATCGCGTCTCTCGTCTCGTCTGTGATTGGACGATTTCTGCATGTCTCCGCTTCAGTAGAAACGCACCCTAAGTCCTGTATGTTACTACTATTCTGTGGTGTAACAAGTAATAGTGCAAGTACTTGGCAAACTGCAGCACGCACTGAGCACAATATGGCAGTTTTCTAGCGTGTAACATCGTGGTAATGTGTTTAGTTCCACCGAGTAGCAAGTGCTATGTGATCTTATAACATCTAAGCTTGAGCTCTGAATATTTTGTCGATAATTTTATTTTAACATGCAAATGTTCTGTTGCATCGCCATGAGCAGTAATTGAACCCCCCATCTGTGCATATTGTCGGAACAAAGATAATAATCTCCACAGATCCGTTCATGGACGGCTCAGATCGTAAGTGCATATGTGGCATCTCCCCACAGACAGTGGCCTACCTTCCATACTATGCCGCAAGTTAACGCAGGTGACGCAGTCATGAAGTCATCAAGTGTGTGCACTTGATGATCTTTTGACTGCGTCAAGTGACTGCGTGAGTGGAGTACGCGTAGCTAAAAATATACACGGTGGTGATCTAGACACCTGCATCCGTCAAGGGGGTGATTCTACCTGTCATACTAAACAACTTTCACCATGAAACATACACGATTCGTGAAAAAAAAAAAATCAGCAGAGTTCATCTATTTAATGGGACATTGTATATACATCAGTAGACAAACTATTCCGATTCAAGTATTTATGCAGTTTCTTTTTACAAATCATATAATGTGTTTGATAGCGAAATTTTTATAGTATAACAGGTAAAATAACCCCCTTGACAGATGCAGATCACTAAATCGCGACCCTGTATTTAATCATTTTTTGAAGAAGATACGAATGGTCGATCCAATCGTGAAGGTGGCAGAGGGGCCGAGTGTCAAGACCACGCTAGACGTAAATTTTAGTCCCAATCCCTCTCGTTGAGCTCAGCCCACAGCTGTCTTTTACTATACCTAGTATTAAACGCTTTTCGCTTTTCGTTTCTATCTGTGTGACCGCTTAATTCTTCTAAATTAGGTGCACAATGAATTTAAATATAGTTTTCACCATGATTTAGAGAATATATTCCGGAAGGCATAAGTATACAAAACAATAATATATATTGCACACAACCTCGGTGTTTTGCATATCGCCACATCAGTATTTAGAGGATGAGGAACAGGGTGTAAAGTTCACTCATCATATCTATAGAAAAAGGAGGATCCTCCGACCAGACGGGTGTTGTGTGTGGTGGGCAACTGCCCAATGATTTATGTCGGGAAGTTATATATATGCTGATCGCGCGGTAAACCCTGCTTACGTGATGCAGGAGTTTTCGTGACGTCGGTGTGATGCGTAGTTCACATGTGGCGTAAAAATAACAGAAAAAAATATCTGGTAGTTCTACCAGATATTGTTCTAAGAAAATATTCCTAAGAACAATAAGTAGATACATGCACGGACAAGCTGTAATTTAATTTCACGAATTCTTAACGAAAGATAATCAATTTTCATACCATGAAATAGATAGATAGCGAAATCAATTCAGTGTACAAGACATGTCGAAGCATTATTAACGTCAAAAATGTCTAAAACATTCAAATTAATCATCGTACTAGTATTGACAACGTATCATTTCAGCTTTGTATTGTGCCAGTTTTATAGTGAACCAAGATTTATATACAGACCAAGAAAATCAGGGACACGGCCAAGGACATTTAAAAGTTACTGGCCACGAAAAGCATTTGAAACTAGAGATAGGAAAGCATTAGACTTTTCAGATATCTATTCAGGTAAGATCTTGGAACAAATTGAGTCTTCCTTACACCCAAAGTCCCCCGAGGCTAAGCAATGGCAAGCAGCGGTAGAAACACGACCAAGGAAAGAGCCGGCTCAAAAATCTAAATATAATGTAGATAAGTCTCAGTCAGAAGAGCTGTCCTCAAATATTTCGGAAGAGCCAACGAAAGTGCAAAAGAATCCACAGAAGGAAATACAATTGAAGGAAGAGATATGGAAAGAGAAGCAAAATAAGCAAGATCGGAAAAAGAAAGACGAAGCGTTGTCAAATAAAATACCAGAGACATCAGAGCAGAGCAAGTCAAAGGAGTTAAAATCAGAACAGATCAGAAATGTAAGAGTAATCTTGAACCATTGTGGTGTCCTATAATGGACCATTCATTTGTATTTCAATATAATCAGCATTTTTTAAGGGAAATATTTAATCTTTCTAAAAACTTATTAACGTGCTAATGATGAACGCTTTTAAACATTTTAGAGCTTTTAATCATTTACACTTTTTAGGGTTCTGTACTCGGAGGGTGCCATACGAAACCCTATTATCAAGCAACCGTTCCGTCCGTCCGCCCATCCGTCTGTATGTCAGTGGGCTGTATGACATGAACCGTAATAGGTAGACAGTATAAAATTTCACAGATGTGTATTTTAAAACATATTGCCGCTTTATCAACAAATAATAGTAATTAATAACTAAGGTAATTTAAAAAAATGCCGCTCTTTTCTTCGGCGTTTTGCACTCAATCTTATTTTATTATTAGAGCTTCTTGTTAGGTAGGTTCGAACTGAGAACAAATGCGCGCGAGCCGAATGAACGCTACATCCAAGTTGCTCGCAATTAAACCGTTGACTGGCGCGACGAGACGGCGCGACTCGGCACCGGTAATTGTTCAACCATGAAGTTTTGTCATCGCGCCACTCTGCACGAAGCTTTACTTGGCTATTTAGTATTTTTAGGACCCACAAAATACAAATTATTAGAGGTTCAAAAAAGCGACGCATTCAATATACTGAAGCGTTCAATAAAAAAAATTGCGAAGCAAAATGGGAATTTAAAAATTATTTGAGATTCCATTATATAGTACGTGCCTTTTTTATTACAGACACCAAAGACAAGGGTTAAAGAGGTAACTATGAAACAGTTAAATCTGTAGAGATTTAACTGTTAAAAAACCAAACGTGTTGTTGTGTGAAAAAACCGAGCCACTTTATAAAATCTCTAAACTCATAATTTTATTAACAAGTTGTTGTCATTGTTATTACCCACTATTGCGGGGTAACGACCCCGCAATAGTGGGTAGAAAAAACCGAGCGTAAAAGTAGCCATTTCTATCATTTTGACAGTTCAACAACATTCGTTGCATTATTTACGTTGTTGAGCAGACAAATTTTCGAACTTCTGAAACAAAAAGTGACATATGACCGTGATGTACGCGATCATCGCGGTCATATGTCACTTTTTGTTCGGAAAACCTGAAAGCGCCCTCAAAGAGTGACATATGCACTTGGCCTTATGATGACAAGGGCGTGCGTCGTCTGATTTTAAGGAAGCTTTTATAATGATCTGGAAGGGTCAACTCACCCTTTTTGGCCGAGCGGATTATGGCGAGAGCAGTTAAAAAAGGTTGGCGTTACTACTTTGACACTCAACTTATATATTTTTTCATTTTAGTATCACTATCCAAAATCAAGTCAGACAGCAGTAGATGAGAAAAATAATCTACTAAGAGAGGGACACCGCCACCACTCGGAATTAGTGTCGAGGCAGCACGATAATCATTGCATTAAAAAGGTAATTAATTTAAGTATAATAACATAACCTAGAAAAACTAAAATTAAGGATATATTGGTTCGTACAGACAATTTAAAATGGAGCTGGACAGGCCATAATTATGTTTCTATGCAAAACAAACAAATGGAGCAAACAAGTAACCCTGTGGTACACAAAAGCAAGATGGGAGGACGGTATCTGTCTAACCCTAGGGCCATAGTGGACCAGAGTTGCAGAAATCAAAGTACAATGGAGACAAAAGGCATACCGAGCTGTGGGACATAATTGTATTAAGATTTGCGTCTAGATCAAATACTTTCTCCTAACAAACGATGTACCCAAAGTTCGGAAATAAACGACTTCATTCTGTACTATTAAACGAGCAATATTTGTTATATTATATCTTTTTTTAATCACGATCTCGAAAACAGCTCTAACGATTTTGATGAAAGTTGCAATATAGGGGTTTACGGGGGCAAAAAATCGATCATGCTATGTAGGTCTCATATCTGGGATAGTTCGTTTTCTCCGTATTTTCACCCGAGCAGTGCTAGGTCGGCCAAAGCTTAGACCAAGATGGCTACATGAGAATAATGACATGGCAGCATGGAATTAGTAAGTACTCTATACATAGAGTTAGTATGAACTATACTATTGAATAAGCATTCTCTATCTTCACCCGAGTAGAGCTCAGTCGGCCAGGATCGTATTATAATAACATAACACCACGCCCGTATTCCCTAGAGCTGCTTTTTCTAAAATACTTTAAATTTGACTGACCCTTTGCAACACACTCAAAAATGGTGAAGGAAAACATCGTGAGGGAGGCACGTCGTAGAACCAAAAAATCGGAGCCCACTTACACCAACCCGCACTGGGCCCTAGAGGTTTACGATTGGTAGCAGGACACTTGTCGCGAAAGACACTTGCGTGAAAGGACAGACGCCATTTTTAATTTTGATTTTGTTATCAGCAACCTCAAAAACCAAAAAGATAAAGATAATTTTATTTATCAAAACATGCGTATACATGCAAATTAAGCATGCAGGATGTCACAATATTTCGTGCGTACAAGTTTCACCCGCAAGGCGTACAAATTTATAAAATTTACAAAAAATAAAATATTAACTAAATTACAAAATAAAACTAAATTATTAAAAGTACTTTAATCCAAGTACCTATATAGTAGCGTCATTCAAAAGGTCGCTTATATTATAATAACATTTGTCTGTTATACATTTCGCATCATTTTTTTAAACAAATTTACTGGCAATGCTTTTTTATGACAGTGGTATTTTTTTTTTTAATTTTTGGAACCGTTCAGAAAATGTTTTTTCCCATTAGTGCCGTCTTTGACGTATGCGAACACAGTTAATTTTTGACACGTCTGTGAAGGGGGAAGGTGTCAGCTAGTCGTGGAAATAGAGATTGATTTACCCTAACAAATGCCGCTATTTCAAAAACATACAGAGATGGTAGAGGTAATCATTTGTGTTTTTAAATAATGGCATACAACTGTCGGTTGACTTCAAATTGAACATAGCACGAATGCATCTCTTTTGGGCCTTAAACGCTATTTCTTTGTTTGTGGAATTCTACCAAAATATAATACCGTAGCGCAATAACGATGCTACTAAACTATGATAAGCTGTTATTAGAGCGTCTGTGTTTAGCTCTGGGGCCAGTTTATATAAGGCGTACACAGAAGAGCTCAGCCGTTTACTTAAGTATTCGATGTGTGCTTTCTAGTTCAATTTAGAGTCAATCATAATTCCTAGAAATTTTATGGTGTCGACTTTATTAAGTGTCCTTGTATATTGCGTTAAAGTCAAATACGGCCTGGGTCCATGAAAATGACACTAATGTTAAATTAAAAAACTACGACAACAACTATTGTCGCCTAATTGGACTACTTTCTTCCAGTCTGTCTGTAACTTGAACGTAACTGGCGAATTGGGTGTACGATTCACAGTATTCATTCACTCCTGCCCAACCAGAAATATTACAGGCGTTAGTCACGTTATGAAGAAATCTCATTTCCGTAACTTGTCCGCGCAACTGTTCTTTCACGCAAGTGGATTCGCGAAAAAGTCTTTCTCGCAAGTAAAGGTACCAGATCCATTATGGCCCACTCCCTCTCACAGTGAGGAGGCGTGTGTCCCATTGGCAACATTATATGCTTTATAACACCTGGACTTTTGTTTTTAAAAGACCTGGACCAGTGTAGTTCTTTTTTATGGTTCACAAACTGACTGGTTCGTTTACTACTGTTTGAATATGCATGCACGGTTCAGTAAAAAGTTCGTTCATGGAAGACCCATGAACGAGCTTTTTACTGAACCGTGCATGAGATCATTTTAAAACTAAGACGCGTATTAATCATAATTTTGACACCAATATGATTTTTGTTTCAGTGTTATACCCCTAAATGCGAGGTTGAAGTAAGTACATAATGTTTCTTTATTCTTAATTAGATTAATTTGCGTTATTTTTGTAATTTTATTTTCGTTTTTGTCTTTCTGGTTTTCTTTCATTTTCCAAAATCTTTACAAACTTAAAGCCACTACTCGGGCTCGGAGTCGTGAGGGGGTCGTGAAGGGCTCGTGGTAAGTAATAACAGCCGCACGGGTCAGTCGATCAGCTTAAGCATCAAGGTGACCATCTTAACATACCGCAACCCCTCCGTGCCTCGGAAAGCACGTTCAGCAGTTGATCCCGGCTGTCATTCTTGGATCTTTGACAGTGATTACGGGTCGTCAGAAGCCCGAAAGTCTGACAACCAGTCTTACTAAGGGGTATCGTGTTACCCAGTAACTGGGCTGCGGAGGTCAGATAGGCAGTCGCTCCATGTAAAATACTGGTATTCAGCTGCATCCGGTTAGACTGGAAGCCGACCCCAACATAGAGGGAAAAGGCTAGGCAGATTTGACTTAAAGCCACAACTCTTGCACCAACAATTGACTCCTTCTTTTTTTTGGGTGGGAAATAATCAAATAACTTCTCCCGCTCTGGGTGGAGCGCGAGGGCATGTCAGACTCTTACTGACTAAAACCCACCCGTGTTCCTTCAGTTGCCTGTATGTTGCCGGGGGCCACGGTATCCCTTTCGGACTCCTTTCTTTCGCCTTTGAACTGTCTTGTCAGCCGAAAATCACAGAGCACGAAGACGTCACGGCAACCACCGCTAGAGGCGGCATTGTCAATACTTTCCATAAAAATCAAGTGTGTCACTGTTTACTCGCGTTAAGACAAAAATGACGTATAGAAATTGACGGCTTTGAAGACGGTCTGTGACAAGTGAAGCGTGTCTTTGCGGAAATCCATGATAAAATACAATAGACGTAGATATATTTAGTAACCTAATCCGTTAACTAGTCCTAAAGAGTCATAAAAAAAACCTTTAAGAAATCGACACGTGTTTCACCTCTCAACAAGGCATCCTCAGGATGACGATTGACTTGTTACAAACTGAAGAGTACCACTCACTCTGCAACCAGCGCTCGGCGTGGCACCACGTCGTGCTCGCGACAAGTCAATCGCCATCCTGAGGATGCCTCGTTAAGAGGTGAAATACGTGTCGACTTCTTACATGTTATTTTTGGAAGCTTTGTTTATTTAGATGTCTAGATAGTGTCGCGCTGCAAAAAAACTAAAACAAACAGGCTAACTTTGTTATGCTGGTGTGCGTGACAGCCGCGTCTTACACTCGCACAACGTCATTGTACTTTCTAGTGTGCGTGCATTTAGCGGCCAGCGGTGGACGCTATTTTTATCGATGAGTTCACAGCTTTGACTGTCTATCTAGATATATTTATATCTTTGGCTTTAAGTTCAACTCACTATCAGCGTCACGAATTTTGTTGGTATCTGATCTACTGCCATGTCTAGATGCTGCCGTGACGCGGCGATTTCGTGTGCTGGGGTTGAAAACCTAATAATAATTTGGCCTTTTTTATCTAGTGTTTAGGTCGCCAAGGGTCAGCAGCTGTAAGTAAAAGTTGAAATATTAAAACTAGCTTGTTATTCAGTTTCGGTTTCGTACAAAACACACTACACCTACTAGAGCAGTGGTCGACAAACCGCAGATCGCAAGCTGCATGCGGGTCTTCGCCATAAAGATGAGTGAGTAAACGATGTCAATGAGTGCGAGAGTAGATTTTCGGGGGGGGGGGGGGGTTGTGTTCGGGGTTTTGGTCATTAAACAAGATATCAAGTTTTATTCAAAATTTAAACTATATTTCAAAGATTTATTTCCGCAGTATTTTCACCAAAAATAAACAGGACATCGTTTTTTTTTTTAATTTACGGTACCTTTCAAAGTTAACTTGTTAATAAGTAAGATGCCTTCATCATTATTATCAGCCCATATGATGACGGTGATGAAGGCATCCTACTTCTTAGCAAGTTAATTTTAGGAAACGTTGTGGAGCGAAAGAGGATGGGAGCTCTAAGGATTAAAAATAAAAGTGCAATGCACTTTTCTTTTTCACAGTTTGGACACTCAGAAAGGATTGGCTTTGATAAAAAATCTTAGACGTTATAGTATTTATATTTAGCTCTTTCGACTAATGACTTTGCCGACCACTGTACTAGAGGATATACAGGGTTAAATTAAATAAGCTAGCAAAACTTCGCAGACGTGACGGAAATCGTTATGTAAACATGATAATTTTTAATACAAAAAACAAATGAATTTGATGAAGTTTTTTTGTGGAGTCATCAACCGCAGTTACTGTAGTAACTTGAAACATGGTTTTTTATGGGTATACAGAGTGGGATATGAATGTCTAAACACGATAAAACAAAATAAAACATATTTATAACCCCCGATGCAAAAAGAGGGCTGATATAAATTTGACCGCTATCTGTGTGTGTCTGTGAGTTTGTCTGTGGCACCGAAGTTCTTAAACGGGTGAACCGATTTGAATGCGGTTTTCTATTGATGTTTCTTAGACATGTTTTATCAAAATCGGTTCCACCCTTTGAAGATTATCAGTTCTTTTCTAGTTGATGAATGGATGTGAGCGTCTTCCACAGGTCTGATCAATTTGAAATTTGGTATTCTGTTACTTCAATGATATTAGAAGAACATAGTAACCTTGAACTGATGCTGCAGCATCACCTGGAATTTGCAAAATATCCAGCTCCCTTACCAACTTACAGCAACTTATCGTGTTTGGGCTCATTGGAATGGTCTCAATGAATATGTTATACGCATGAACAGGGTCTGTTATGGAGTAGGAAAGAGAAATAAGGAAATGTTTGTTTTTTTTTTAATTTTACTTGTCTCTTCATACTTTAAGTACTTAACATCGCTACAAGCGGTCGTTGACCCCCCAAAAGACATCAAATCTTTTTTGTTTGTACCCATCGAATCTGCAGGGTTTCGCTATGTAATTTAATTTGACCCAGTATTTACAAAATGTTTTGATTCTGTCTACTCTTCCTCTGTATTATTATTAAGTATGATATAATTATTTATATTAACTGATTTATGTATATTACAAACAATAATCAATACATAATAATAATTAAATAATACATACATTAATATAATACGATAAAACATATTATTATAATTATGAAGTCATTTTCAAAACGAGAAAAAAAAATGCTTAGAAAATTAGCACATTAATTAAACTAATATACGTGATTTAAATTATTTCCAGTGCAGCGCAAACAAATGCAAAGCCTCGGTATGTGAGAAATTACTTATGTTCGGTTCCTACGAAAACGAATCGTTTTTCTTACCAAATGGTTACATTTGATATTGCCAAATTGGGCATATAAATAGATTCGTATGCTAACTATATAATACCTGTGATAGGTACTTCCATATGGGAGGGTCTACTATGCAGTTACGAGGTCTTTGCTTTCAGCATTGGTAAAGATACAAGTCTTCATTTTAACCAATAACAGTCCGTAAAATATAGGAATAGGCCATTAGTTACTAGATTATCTTATACAGCGTTTATCAGAAAGTTGTAGTCATAATTAGAGGTGTGGTACAGGCCTTTTTTTTGAGTGTGAAATCATCAAATGACTTCTCCCGCTCTGGGGGCCTATTACGAACTTTTAAAAAACCAGGCAAGTTCCAGGCAATTCATTTCACTGGCTGGATATATTTCGTATTATGACATCGGTAATTCTGACCGACTTCACGCTGGCTAGTTTGTCTGTGGCTGGCTTGAAATTCTCTGCCGTAACGTTCAGAAACACAAATAAATATTTATCGGTAAATTACGGTTTTATTTAGATCACGTATTTTATGTTAAAAATAATAAATATACCTTAATATAGTTACTAAAAGTAGGTGAAAATATGAACGCAATGTTTATTGTGCTATACAATTAATTTTTATTTAATTTTTCCGTGTTTGTAAATTGTATCGCGATATTTTCCTAACAATAACTTTTCCGAACGTATTCCACTTGATGTTCAACGGGGAATTTGACTGACAGTGACAACTTCATTCTTGGACAATGTTTATTGTTGCAATTAATAAAATAATACTATCGTATTGTTTGTATAATACTCTCTATAAAAAGTACCACGAAAGTTATGCTGATAGTTTTCTTAGATTACCGCGGTGTAGTGCACAACGATTTTTTTCCAGAGGGATAAACAGTGATTATAGAGTATTATTTAGGCATTATGAGGCGTTTGCGAGAGAATATCCGCTGAAAACGGCCCAGATTTGTGGAACGACTTGTGGACAATTCATAGATTTTGCACCATGATGATGCATCATCACACAAAGCCATCATTGTGCAAGAGTTCTTAGCCAAAAATTCAGCAAATGTCATCGACCAAGCGCCGTATTCACATGATATGGCTCCGTCTGACTTTTTCCTGTTCCCGAGGCTAAAATTACCTCTTCGAGGAAGACGTTTCGAGTCGATTGAAGCTTTAAAAGAAAATTCGCTGAAGGAGTTTTAGACCATACCTCAATCAGCTTACCAAAAATGTATGGAGGACTGGGTCAAGCGCTGGCGTAGCTGTATTGCAAGGGAAAGGGCCTACTTTGGAGCCGACAAAATAAATTTTGACGAATAAATTACTTAATGGTTTTATTTAACAATTCCCAGTACTTTTTACACAGAATGTATTATGTCCCTTCGCAAGAAGTACCTACTAGTTTCAGAGTATAAACAAAAATATGGATAATGAATGGTTATGGTGGTGTGGTGTTTTTGAGTGTTTTTACTAAATATCCAGTTTTCAACATGTTATATTTACCTATAACCATAGCCGCGAGGCACACATTCCTGCTGGTATCATGCAACGCAGTTTTACACTTTTTATTTTGTATTCTTTCCTTTTATCTTATTTTTTTTTCTCTTTCTACATGTGTGCCTTTTAGTCTGTGCCAAATAAATGTATTTTCTTTCTTTCTTTCTATCATGGTAATATTATGTAATTATCATGGTGCACCATTTATTAGGCTGTTGAAATTATTATAGTTCAATGGATGAGAGTTATCGCCCTCGGCTGAGCCTAACTTATTTTTAGTTTGAAACATTGTAGGAGTTTTTAATTTTACCGTTATTTTGGTATTTTGATCAGAAGTGCCACTTTCCGGAGTTTCCAGAAACTCGAACGGTACATATTCGTCACACGTGATATTTTCTCTGAATAATTTCGCCAAAAATATCCAAAACCATTCAATAAAAACTGCTATGAAGTAGCGGAAATTGACTGGATTGTGAGGTTACTTAATAACAGTTTTAATATGTTAAGAAATGTCAAACGAACGTTCATAATACGGTATTTCCAGCCAATAGTCGGGCAAAAGCCGGCCAGGGTGTCACGTGACCACTGACTGGCTTGTTTGACGAGTTCATAATACGAAATTGCAAGGCAGTTCTGTTTACGCCGTAAACTGCCTGGAAATAAGAGTTCATAATAGGGCCCCTGGGCGGAGTGGGAGGGCGTGTCAGACTCTTACTGACTAAAGCCCACCCGTGTCCTTCAGTTGCCTTTACGTTGCCAGGGGCCACGGTATCCCTTTCGGACTTTCCCGCAATGTGGTACAGACCATAAAACTGGACAGCTTTATCCAGGACCAACATCGTAATCACGCAAAAATTATCAACTGTCCTATACAAAACTTCAATACCTGCTCGACCCACATGACCATACATTTGGGTCGAGTAGTTATTGAAGTTTTTTTTTACCATTACAGCCGATTTGTTTTTTTTTGCCATTACTATGTTGGTCGTATGAAGTAAGTTGTTGAGTTTGGTAGTCTGTACCACACCTTTTAATACGAGTATGAACATAAATTTATGATATACGCTGTATACAATCAGTCAGTGTAAGGGAAATTAATCGTTCCGCAAATTGACACCCTACGTTAAATTGACGTGTTTTTTTTATCACTATTTTGTTCATCATCATCATTTCATTCGAAAGACGTCCACTGCTGGTCATAGGCCTCCCCCAAGCACCGCCTCTTAGAACGGTTCTGTGCTTCCCGCATCCAGCATGCATTATTTAAATTTAAATACCAAATCATTTATTTAAAATAAACCAATTACAGGCATGTTTGAATTGTCAGGTCGGTCAGTCAGAAAGATGCAGCTAGTTCACCATTCCAAAGCGTAGTAGGTATCTATGGAGAAGAATGGGCAAGAAACTTCACGGACACTATTTTAAATCAAAAAGTAGTTACAAAATATTGGTATAGTGTGCCAATTCATACAATGACGTTCAAAATAAAAAGTCTTAAATTCAAACTAGACTGCACTTTTAAAACGTCAAAGTTACATAAGACAGTCCTCCAAAACGCCCGCCCTTCACCACTTCCTAGTGCTTTAGCTGGGAAGAAGAAGTGGCGGAACAAAATCCCCAGCAGCACAGCTGTCTGTTCAGTTAGAAAAACTTTATTATATACAATATCTAGATATAATAACCCTAGATACAATATATACTTGATTGTACGCTTAATAATTTACATTACGCAACACAAAACATTATATAGTTCAAAAGTGCTACTTTATTCAATAATTTGTATGCCTAATTGGCTAATCATGGAATGAACATTATTAGTCACTCACTCAAATGTCTCGCTGATGGTGGCGCGTATGTTGGATCATTTAGCTCCCTTCAAAATGGTTGAGCTGAATGGTGCTGATCCATGCGTCATGTTCGTGAACGGGCGCCGTCAGTTGGGACTGGTCATCTCTTAGCTGCCATGGCTTATTTTAATTTATTTTAATTTTGGAATGATTCTTTATTTTTTCTTTTTATTACGGACGCTTTTACGAACGTGCACGTCTTTCTACATTGTTCTCACATGCATTATTTCAAAATGAATGATGTAGCCAATATTTTGTATCATTTTTTTTATTTAAAAGAGTGTCCGTGGAGTTTCTTGCCCGTTCTTCTCCATAGGTACCTACTACGCTTTGGAATGGGCAACTAGCTTCATATTTTTTAACTGACCGACCCCTTGACAATTCAAAAGTGCCTGTAAATGATTTAATTGAAATAAATGCTTTGAGTTTGAGTTTGAGTTAGTACTCGTATATAATTATGTAATGAACACCTGCATTTAACACATGTATCACAAATGAACGACTTGATTTGATTTGATTTAAATAAATAATTTGACTTGTGAAACCCTGGTATTCAGCTGCATCCTGGAAGCCGATCTTAACATCGTTGGGTAAACGATGGCAGATGATGATATAAGTTGGTAGTCAATTTGCGTAACAATTAACTTCCCTGACTTTTTACTCTTCATTCTTTCATTTAACTATTTATAACAAATTATTTGAAAATACTTCAGACACGCGGGTCGGATTCTGCGGCTGTGGTAAGTCGTTATCATAAGTACCTATACCTATTACTGAATTTACTTTTCACACCACCTGCTCGATAATGGCAAGTCAAGCCATTGGATCTAGCCCGGTAATAATATTGAACCGAATTTTATTATAACGCTAATCGATAATGTGATTTGAATTTGGAACACAAAACCAAACATGAAAATATTTACGGAAAAAATACATTCGAAAATGGAATTACTTTTTATTACCTTGCATAAGTGTTTACATTTCTTGGGCGAGCTTGAATCCGTCACTGTACTCAGAATTCTAGTCTTAACTCCCACGGTTCGCTCAGGAGTTAACTATCAACTCCTTCGCTGCGTTCGGAAGCACCAGAATCCTTCGTTACGCTGGGGATTTCATATAGCACCCGTGACCAAAGACACTGCCTTATCCTCTTGGTGAATAATTTTCTATTAAACACAAATGAGCTCGCTTTCAAATTCTGTGCGGTAACTTGAGTGAGGTTCGAAGTGAACTTTTCAGAATAATACAATTACATAATACAATTTTTTTGTTTTTTTTATGTAGCTGACATAAATGACTAATTTTCTAAGTCCTGTTATCATGATTTTATTTCACAGTGTAAAGGGGAGCAGTGTCAGGGAGTGGTAAGTACCTAAATAAATTTTTATTCAAAATAGCGCAATGTAAGATTGCAGATAAGATTTTATGGGAGTGACGTTATATGGACTGAAAGCTAAATTCAAAATACTGGCACAGAAGAATACAGATGGTTCACTCCGCAAAATGATCTCAATAAATACCGACTCTATCTACGACACAATAAAGTGCAATTCAGGTCGCACAGCGCTAATTACCTACAGTTATATTCACCAAGAAGTTGCCTCTCTTTCTATCGCGTAACTCTTATTAAGGGCTGAATTTTTAGTCACCGTCCAAATTTTGATATATTAATCATTGGCGAAATAAACAGACAAATTAACATTAACAAATAAAAAATAAACAGACTCCGGACCCAAGTCGGCCGAAGCAAGGAAAACCTGTTCAGGTGGAGATTCATAGATGACTCCGCCTTGGAATGTAAATGTGGTGCAGTTCCACAAACGATGGGACACTTAATATCGTGTCCTGCGTGTCCTGTCAGTTGCACGTTACAGGAACTGATGGACGTTGGTGATGGCGCCAAACAAGTCGCCGAATTCTGGGCCGAGTATATTTAGATTGCTATCGACACGCTAAGAAGAAGAAGATTGGCGAAAATCATTGAATACTGTGTGTTTTTAAGCTATTGCTTCTATCGCGGGCCTTGAGCGTGGAGACCGAATCAAGAAATTCCGTAACGAAAAAAAAACCTAACACTCCGACCGGCACAGCGGTGATACTTTTTTTAGTTTTTCCATCTATCGATAAATAGCAGAACTTTTAATGACTTTGAAATATCACAAAGGATGGGTGGGGATAAGCAACTGGCAGTGAGGTGTGGAAGAGGATGGGTGGGGTTAAGCAACTGGCAGTGAGGTTAAGAAAAGGATGGGTGGGGTTAAGCAACTGGCAGTGAGGTTTGGAAGAGGATGGGTGGGGTTAAGTAGCTGAGGTTAAGAAAAGGATGGGTGAGGTTAAGCAGCTGCCAGTGACGTTAAGAAAAGGATGGGAGGGGTTAAGTAGCTGAGGTTAAGAAAAGGATGGGTGAGGTTAAGCAGCTGGCAGTGAGGTTAAGAAAAGGATGGGTGGGGTTAAGTAGCTGAGGTTAAGAAAAGGATGGGTGGGGTTAAGCAGCTAGTCGTGAGGTTTGAAAGAGGATGGGTGGGGTTAAGCAGCTGGCAATGAGGTTAAGAAAAGGATGGGTGGGGTTAAGCAGCTGGCAGTGAGGTGTGGAAGAGGATGGGTGGGGTTAAGCAACTGGCAGTGAGGTTAAGAAAAGGATGGGTGGGGTTAAGCAACTGGCAGTGAGGTTAAGAAAAGGATGGGTGGGGTTAAGCAGCTGCCAGTGAGGTTAAGAAAAGGATGGGTGGGGTTAAGCAACTAGTCGTGAGGTGTGGAAGAGGATGGGTGGGGTTAAGCAACTGGCAGTGAGGTTAAGAAATGGATGGGTGGGGTTAAGCAGCTAGTCGAGAAGTTTGAAAGAGGATGGGTGGGGTTAAGCAGCTGGCAGTGAGGTTAAGAAAAGGATGGATGGGGTTAAGCAGCTAGTCGTGAGGTGTAGAAGAGGATGGGTGGGGTTAAGCAACTGGCAGTGAGGTTAAGAAAAGGATGGGTGAGGTTAAGCAACTGGCAGTGAGGTGTGGAAGAGGATGGGTGGGGTTAAGCAACTGGAAGTGAGGTTAAGAAAAGGATGGGTGGGGTTAAGCAACTGGCAGTGAGGTTAAGAAAAGGATGGGTGGGGTTAAGCAGCTGCCAGTGAGGTTAAGAAAAGGATGGGTGGGGTTAAGCAGCTAGTCGTGAGGTGTGGAAGAGGATGGGTGGGGTTAAGCAACTGGCAGTGAGGTTAAGAAAAGGATGGATGGGGTTAAGTAGCTGAGGTTAAGAAAAGGATGGGTGGGGTTAAGCAGCTGGCAGTGAGGTTAAGAAATGGATGGGTGGGGTTAAGCAGCTAGTCGTGAGGTTTTGAAAGAGGATGGGTGGGGTTAAGCAGCTGGCAGTGAGGTTAAGAAAAGGATGGATGGGGTTAAGCAGCTAGTCGTGAGGTGTAGAAGAGGATGGGTGGGGTTAAGCAACTGGCAGTGAGGTTAAGAAAAGGATGGGTGAGGTTAAGCAACTGGCAGTGAGGTGTGGAAGAGGATGGGTGGGGTTAACCACACTGCCAGTTGCTTACTGGCAGTGTGGTTAAGAAAAGGATGGGTGTGGTTAAGCAACTGGCAGTGAGGTCAAGAAAAGGATGGGTGGGGTTAAGCAACTGGCAGTGAGGTGTGGAAGAGGATGGGTGGGGTTAAATAGCTGAGGTTAAGAAAAGGATGGGTGAGGTTAAGCAGCTGGCAGTGAGGTTAAGAAAAGATAAAAATATTTTTTTTAATATTAACTTCTCATTTATTTAATAAAAGAAAAAAAAAATGTTTTCTTATCGGTCACCACGCTCAAAGTGTAACTTGAATTAATATCAAAGAAAAAAAAAACTGCATAAATAAAATAAATATATAATTATAAATGCATAAGTTGATAAAAAATGCTATGCAATAGCTTTACCGCGGCAGTCTCCGAGTGCCACACGTCTTTTTTCTTTTAGTATCACTCAATACAAAAATATTGAGATATCACGTCACAAAGTTATTATATACCACGCAGAGCGGATAATTCTTTCGAGAAAATGATTTAATATGAAAATTTTACGTAGTTATCGATTTTTTTTCAAAAACGGAGTTAGTGAATCATACGTAACGCCTAGAAAAAATTTGGACGGTGACTAAAAACTCAGCCTGTATACATTTTTTTTAAACATTATTATCTATCACTACACTATCATCTCACTACGTTAAGCTCACTGAATTGGCCCGACAAGACAATAAGCCTACAATTTTCCCATTGCTGGGACACAGGCCTCCTCTCTAGGAGAGGGAGTGGGCCGTAATCCACCACGCGGGCCCAGTGCGGTTTAGTAGATTTATTTATTAACACTTCAAGCACATAAATGTACAGACGCGGACTTAATGCCACAGGCATTTTCTACCAGTCAACCTTTGGGTGATGCAGAGACAAACAGTGGTAGGTGAAATAGCGAGAATTGAGGAAAAAAATATTTATTTAAATATAAAGATATACATATATACCTATTAAAAAATATAAATATAATAAATACACCTAATTATATATAAATATAAGCACAAATAAGACAAACAATGGGAAAACATTACCGTTGTGATGATACTGCCAGCTTCTTGCGAATGTGCTCGCGAACTTTAATTTTAAAAGATAATCGGTTGTTCGCCATCCTGATTTCCTGGGGGAGAGCATTCCACAGAGAGATAGACTGAATGAAGAAGGAAGAGTGAATGAAGTCTGTGCGGTGAGTGGGACATTGAAGAAGACGATTGTGAGATGAACGTAGATTTCTATTGTGGTTGGCGCAAATGTACTGAAAGTGAAAATAACTAGGGGAAGAGGGAGAGTCAAGAAATGAAAACAAGGTGGTCAGCGCCCTTTGCTCTCTGCGCTGGCGTATGGGCAACCACCTTAGAAGCGACCGATGCGCAGAGACATGATCATATTTAGTAGATGTCGCATGTCTTCGAATTTTTGGTTCTAGAACATGCCGGTTTTCTCACGATGTTTTCCTCAACCGTTTTGCGATCAGGTGGTAATGATATAATTTACACAATGTAAAGCGCTGGTTGGGGTTCGAACCTACGACCTACAATTCGTAAGTCGCGGCCGTTACACTGCGCCACCACTGCTCATCACTCAAATGATAACGCCAGTTAATAACCATTCACGGATGACATCGTAGCTAATTATTAATGTTATTACCACATCAACTAGAGTTACAATAAAACAGATACAGAATACAGACGTGTTCGGGTAATTAGTTTCAACCGCATAGGTTGAACATTGGTAGGGTTACCATCGAATTTGGCTGGGAAACCGGACTTTTCAAAGTTGAAATAGGTCTAATTGACTAAGCTATGGTTGTGTCCTACCCATAGAGATCGTCACGCATTTATTAGGGTTCCGTACCTCAAACGAAAAAAATGGAACTCTTATAGGATCTCTTCGTTTTCCGTCTGTCTATCAAGAAAGCGTGTAGGTATCAAGTTGAAATTACACAGTAATTACAAGTTGAAATACCAATCCAACCAAATATAGTAGGGGGAGAGAGACTGCAAGAAGATGCAAAAAATTAAGTTAAATAATGGTGCCGATTCTCATAAACACCGAACTAAACTATCACTAAAATTCCTTACTTTTGGCTATGAGAATCTTATAGCTATTCTGTAGTAAAAAGTCTCTAAATTTAAAAAATATTTTGACACAACTAAATCGAATTTGACAATTGCGACTCCACGTGGTACATACTTGTTTGCCCTACCCCGTGAATTTTTTTAGCCGGCTGTGGCACTCTCGACGTGTTTTACATGGAATTTTTCACTTTTGTATAAAAAAAAAAAAAAAAACCTACGTGTTGAGTATTAGGGGTATAAGGGCTTTATAAAGGGGTTCGAAATTTTCATTATTTTTGCGAGGGGCACACCATTTTCGAGATATAAGCAAAAGAAAAGAAAAAAATCCAGTACAGTACTGTTTTGCACCCGAAGTCGAAATGTTCGTGTGAATTTTAGTTCATGACAACTATAATATTCCACACCATTTTCAGTGGCGATTAAAAATGGTCAGAATTAGTTAGACAATTAAAATTTTAGGTGAAAAACGTCAAATTCAGAATAGCAAAATTGTCATTTTCACTAAATTAAAATCTCAGTAGAATCTTAGTGCTGTCAAACTAAAATATAGTTAATTTGTGCCACTTTAGTCTATTTCGTTTGACAGGAGTAAACTGGTAATTTTTAGTCTAGTTTAGACGCATTTGTGACAAGAGAATCGGCACCATTGACAATCTAGAAAAAAGATAGTCCCTCAAACATCTACATAGTACGTAACCTACTCATAACTGGTTTACACCGGTCGGATCCAGTTAGATGCAGTTATAACACGTCACATGAGCTAATGCAATAGACTATCTTTGTAGCTATTGTAGTATTTACTGTCACTGTTTCATAGCAAAGGGTGCTATAAAATGATACTTTAATAGGTACCTAAAGGGCCTTTACCTAGGTACTTTTTTGTGACAAAAGAGGCATGAAAGTAGAATAAAATGCTGTGAAAATGCGTCCCGCGCCAAGCATGTGTGGTGTGCTGAAGAATTATGTGATAAGGCAACGGTGCGGTTTAAAATTGAAGACTATGATCAGATAAATCGGTCATGTTGAGAGGATGAATGAAAGGCGACTAACAAAATGTATTTACAATCTGACCCTGCCCTAAAATGACGTATAGTGACATTGCTGCCGGTCTATTCTGTAATAGTCTCACGGTGAAAACTTAGGTGAACTGAACGTGAAGTGAGCTGTCATTCCACCTACTGCTAGGGACTGACAGCTCACTCTAAGCTCACTTCACCTAAGTTTTCACGGTGAGATGATAACAGAATAGCACTGCTAGTGATGTTCTTCAAAAGAACAGGTGCGTAGTACTCGCAACAGACGCGCGTGTACGACCAGATTTGTGAACTTAAACGAATCAAAAGGAGTTTGGAAGAATCGTAGCAGGAGGCTTTCTGTAGTTGTTGCCTACCCCCATGGCAAGAAGGCGTGAGTTTATGTATGTATGTTTGTACTTAGTTATGAAAAATAACCACAAAAGACTTTTCAATTGGTCTCGAAAGTCTTTTCTGTTTCGAAAAGGTTTCTGTAGGATCTTTACACCTTTTACCCCGGTAGCACACCTACGCTGCGAAACCATAGCAGCGAAACCGCAGACTCGTCATTTTCCGCTACTCGCATCCGATTCGAGTTCGCGGCTATTCGGTTTCGCGGCGGAGGTGTGCTACTGGCGTTAATGATGATAGTTTTGAGTGATACGCAAGAGTACGTAATAATAAGATTTATTGATTGATGATTAAATTAATTGAATTATAATGAGTGCACGCGGTTTGAATGCTACTTGTGTACGAAAGTATCGACCACTCGTAGCAAGTGCTGACTCAATGGTGTCAAGTAACAAGTACCAAAGTTGGAATGAGTACCTACTTCTATATACAGTTCAGTTAGGAAAACGGATAGTTTTACAGTTTGTTCTATCGACATAACGCTCGGTTCCGATAAACAAAAACGAATCGTTTTCGTACCAATGGTAACATTTTTGATTGCCAAACTAGGCATATAAATAGATTCGTAAGCACATTTTACCTGTAATAGCTACTTCAATATGGGAGAGTCTACTATACAAAAAACTCAATTTTTACCAATCGTTATTGGTAAAAATTGAGTTTCTTGTAAATTATAGGAATCGGCCATTAAACTGTCCATATATTCAAATCACAAATGTCATGCTTTATCAGTGTGATGGCTATAAACAAAGATTTAAATCGTTAGATTTGCCCTCATAGTACTAGTCGCGCAAAAAAGTGCCCATACTGAGATGAGTGAGCTCACACAACAATAATCCTGTTTCAATAAAAAATAAAAATTTATTTCATATAACTTGTTTGGCTTACATTGCCTATCAAGGAGTCTCCATTTAGGCATAGAAAATGCCTGTAGTTGAAGGCTCCGCTCTTCCCTTACATTATAAACGTCCGAGCATAAAAAGGTATATTGAGAAACAGAAAGGAAAAAAAATAAATAAAAAGGAAAAAAATAAAATACAATCACTTTTTACGAGTGTGTGTGATGTTCAATGACTATCAAGTCAAGTCTCTGCGACATTGTGTATGGTGGTATCAAAGTGAAACAAAAACGCGACCATCTTTTGAAGCGGCCAGGGCGAATCTACGATTTAAATCTTTGGCTATTACACGGCTAACTAACGCAGTCTGTCAATCTGCTAAGTAATACATTTCCAGATTGAACAAGTTGTGTCGTTCATCTTAGGTCATGCAAATCTAACTTTCCTCAGAATTATTTTATACTTTAGAAAATCTAACCAGTATTTTATGGACCTTCAACCAGCTAAGGTTACAAAGCTGCTATGACCCGTTATAGCTGATAAAAATTATTACAGACTTAATATGTTTTTTTAATTTATGTTTTCAGTGCCTCAAGAATGACTGTATTGCAGCGGTAATGTCTTACAAAATATAATTTTACAATACTACAAAAAAGAGTTATTATTTTATACTTTTAGTGCAAGATAAGATAAGATAATCATTTACTTGCTCAAACATGAGTACAATAATATGTCGTGGCCTGATCTTAGAATTGATCATATCATGAAATGAACATGGACCGCTGGTCACATCATGATGTGGTCTGACCAGATCATTGAATACTCAATGGTTGACGTTATGAACAGTTAAACGCACGACTATGGCCAAACATTAGTGATTATATCGTAAAAGCCATTCTAAGATCTGGCCACGACATACACAAATTGTCAGCATGCAAGAGATGTCAAAAGTAAGAATAAACAAAAACAGATCTTACCGTTTGCCTTAGACAATGGCATGAAAATATGAATAATGTCACTCCGAATGAAACTATTTAACTCATCACATTCATTTTTACATTTTACAGTGCGAAGGAGATTCTTGCTCTGTAAAGGTAAGTTATTTTTAAACAAGTTTAATTAAACCCCAGTGTCCTAGGCCTCCCCGAAGCATCACCACGACGGCCGGTTATACACGCCCATAACCAGCGGGTTCCCGTGACGTTCATACTCTGGTGAACGTTGTGAGATGGAGCCATACAGGTCCTCTAACTATGAGTAACTATAAGTTATAGAATCAGGCGTTACTTTGCGGAAATCCATGACAGTACAATGTTATGTGAAAACATATACTTAGTTATTATTTCGCAATAACTAGATTCAGTCTTGGCTGCAGAATTCAATATGCAACCCTAACCTATATTCGGCAAGCATCATAATAACCGCATCTTCTGCATGTGTATATTTTTGTGGGCAGAAGGGCAGGGCTGCATACTATGGCGATCGGTGGCGGGGATCTCTCGCATCCCGCCCTGGTCCAGGCTATGGTACGGACCAAGAGGGCATGGGAGGCCGTCACTTCCTTCTGCGAAGCAGTAATGCTCGCGAAGGAGGAGGCGGAACGCGTGAGGGAAAGGCAAAATTCGCCACCGAAATTTAGCCGCCGCAGGAGGAGACGCCCTGGGCGTCAGGAATCACAAGCCGATTCCCGGCCATCATAGGCGTGGGTTTGCGGACGGTGCATAATGGGTAGCTCGCTGTCCGGTAAGGTCCAGGCCTGGGTCGACGGCGCGTTGTGTTCCACGCGCGCCTCAAAGAGTTGGCAGCGAGTGAAGGGGTCCGATGGGACCAGTGCCTGACGGGGTTGCAGGAAAGTCCGAAAAGGATACCGTGGCCCCTGGCTACGTAAAGGCAACCGAAGGAACACGGGCGGGTTTTAGTCAGTAAGAGTCTGATACCTTCATTTGATGATTTCTCACCCAAAACAAGGGCTGCATACTATATTTAAGCCAGAATCTAGCCATTGCGGAATTTAGAACGAAATATGTTTACATAACATTGTACTGTCATGGATTTCCACAAAGTAACGCCTGATTCCATAACTTATTTTTGTATTAATTATATCTTACTTCAGTATGGCAAAGAGAAGGAGCTATAGGATATGACTCCATCTTACAACCCTTCTTGGAACCCGCTGGGCAGTGCATAAACGGTCGTCGTGGTGATGCTTCGGGGAGCCCTATGTCCAGCAGAAGACGTCTTGTAACTGAGATGATGCCATTGTTGATTGCGCTTGTAATGAGGATGATATATATATTTTTTATTTCAGTGTGAAGGCAATATATGTCACGCAGTGGTAAGTTACACTTGGAGAGTAAGGGCGAATTTCACCAACTGAAAACTGAGAAAATGAACGCGATCAGCACCTATGTGTAAGAAAATAACTCTATAGTTATTTTCTTTGGAATATTGACACTGCACAACAGCTCTTGAACTCGGCTTAGATGTCTTGATCGCGTTCAGTTTCATTGGCAAAATTCGCAATAAGTTATCTTGCGCACTACACGCCACGACTGGTCTTGGTTGTGGCCTTAATCTTGGTCGCGGAGCCTCTGACTAAGATGCGGACGTCCACATTTAAATACAGCCAAGTCTTTTACGTATTCGTCAATTTTAAGATTCTTTACTTTACGAAGTCGGGGCACTTATTAGGTACCCTTTGAAGCTACGGCATTGGGCAGACAAATGCATAGAGAACAAAATTTATTTACTTGATTATGATGACCAGCGCGCGAGTTGAGTTAGTCGCAATTATTTGGCTATGGGTATAAAGGTATGAGGAACAGGGTGTAAAATTCACTCATCCTCTATAGAAAAGGGAGGATCCTTCGACCAGACGGGTGTCGTGTCTGGTGAACTACTGCCCGACGATTGATGTCGAGACGTTGTATATTTATGCTAGTCACGCGGTAAATTCTGCTTGTGCGATGCAGGATTTTGCGTGACGTCAATGTAATGCGTAGTTTTCATGTAGATATAGATGTCGCTACATGGGAATTGTTTGAGGATCACAAAAAGAAGCAAAATTTTGTTTTATAAGACTGTCCATTCGTATGGCAATTTTGGGGTTCTATTAATTATGTACATGCCTTTTTGTAACAGGCGGAAGGTCGGCGGACTAAATCCGTGGTAAGTTTATTCAATGTAGGTATTTGAAGGGTTTGTTTCTGAACGAGTCGTCAGAAGCCCTAAAATCTGACAACCAGTCTTACCAAAAGGGTATCGTATTACTCAGTTAGAGGGTTGTGGAGGTCGGATAAGCAGTAGCTCCATGTAAAATACTGGTATTCAGCTGCATCCGGTTAGACTGGAAGCCGACCCCAACATAGTTGGGAAAAGGCTAGGCAGATTAATTGATTATTGAGTAAAATGTTACAGATGATGATGATAAAATTAAACGTGGAGTAAATATTACACCAAAATAATATATATTTTATTTATGTTAGTGTGAAGGCGATAATTGCGTGGCTTATGTAAGTACATACAAAAAATACATAGATCCAAATAGTCTTAACATAACATAACATCACGCCTGTAATCATCAAAGGGTTCGGAAGAGCTCTAACTCACATATAGAACACCCACATTTCAATAGTTACATACGTTTAAGTCCCATGTAATGGGGAGCGAATTATTTCGTCACCACTGTTGTCAAAACGGTAAAGGAAAACATCGTGAGGAAACCGACATGTCCTAGAACCAAAAATTCAAAGACATGTGACATCTACCAACCCGCACTGGGCTGCGTGGTGGATTACGGCCATACCCTCTCAAGGAGAGGAGGCCTGTGTCCCAGGAGTGGGCACATTATAAGCTGATTATGCTTTAGATTATGCTACTTTCTTAACATCAGCAGTGCAATTCTGTAACCATCTCACCGTGAAAACTTAGGTGAAGTAAGCTCGGAATGAGCTGTCAGTTTCTAGCAGCAGGTGGAATGACAGCTCACTTCACCTAAGTTTTCACGGTGAGATGGTTACAGAATAAACAGGCAGCTTGTAAACGATATCCGGCTGTCGAAGGACCAAAATATAAACGATATCCGGCTGTCAAATGACTAAAATGTAAACGACCACCTTATGTCGTTTGAAGGGGGCGGTTTGTTGTAAGGTTTGGCACAGTAGAAAAACCACAAGCAGCTAATGTAACAGATCCACGTATATTGCACAAAAAACACACACACAATATATTTAAAATACACAACAGTAATACAGACAAAGGTTAGAGCTAGATGTAATCCGAATTTAATACTTTATTCAGCACGAATTTATACCTCAAGTAGCGAGATGTTTGTAGGAACGAAGTTAAAGCTCAACTGACTAAGAATCTGAGACTTTCTAAGAGAGTACTAGGCAACTAGTACTAGGCAACTACTATTGTAAAATCAGACCCGATACCTTAAGTAGATTTTTACTATAGGGCAAGTAGCGGGTACCATTTGTGCAAACACAATAATTTGCTCCTATACAACAGAGCAGTTCGCTATTCAGGGACGCGACAGAGGGTCGGGGTATAGCTGGGTATTTCCCATTTTGCTATGACGAGGGTGTTTACACGAATGAGGGAGGCAGGGTTGCGCAGGTGCAAGTTATGACATGATAATTACTTCTAGAACAATGGATTACGTAATTATAAACACAGATAGGTATTCTCATTATTTTAAATAGGTATTCAGGTGGGAAATAGTCTAGTCAGTCTTGTAGTCATAATCAAAACATTGTATTATGACTGACAACGGAGTTATATACCTTTTATTACATAAGGACAGGTAAACAAGAGAAAATAAGGTATTTTTAGTTACCTGTAGACACGGACAAATGTCTAACACATCTTTTAGTTAAGTCGGTGTCTATAGGTACATTGGTTATTGCTAGAGACCTGATTTTGTGTCAGGAATCTTTGATTTTACTAGACTTTCTTGTTCTAACTTGTTGGATTATTTATTCGAAACATTCTATATTAGTTGACCATGTTAGAACTGGGCCAAAACTTTCCAGATTTGATGCTACCTACTGGACTTCATGTCCCTACTTGATTAATATCCACACATGATTCGACTTGATACTATTTTAACATGTGCAGATGTACTTACTAACAATAATCAGTTTATTAGGTAGGTACTTAGTGTGCTTCCTTAACACAGCTCATACAGTGTCTTCTTGTAAATATCTGTGGTGAACCAAGGATCTATGTGAATCCACGATGATTTATCCAATTTAAACTCTACAGGGTAACTGCGTAGCACACGTACAGAAGCAATTGGCTTTCATTTTGACAGTTCTACAACATTCATTGCGTTATTTACGTTGTTGAGCAGACAAATTTTTCGAACATTTATGAAGCAATGGATTAGCAATATCTTTCAGATTGTGATTGTATTATATATTACGCAATAAGGGTGCATGCTGGTCAAACTGGGCGAATCAAACATGTGGGATCCGCCTCAGTTTTACCGGAGTTTTAAAAACAAATGAGTTCACTTTCAAAGTGTGTGCAGTACACACTTCGAAAGTTAACTCGTTTGAGTCAGCTTCGAAGTAAACAAAAATTATAAAACATTCGTTTCAGGCTACAATGGCCCACAGACCTGACAAACTAACATTATACACTCAAATAAAACAAAACTTGTGTCAGAGATTAATGCAGATGGTTCACTCCACATTAAAGGTATGAACCTACAAGTACTTGATTTGTTACGTCAATTCAGTGAGTGTAACGAAGTCAGAAGCTCTAAGAGTTACGCGATAGAAAGAGAGGCAACTTCTAGGGGAATATAACTGACGGTAATTAGCGCTGTGCGACCTGAATTGCACTTTATTATGTCGTTGCAAGAATCGCTTTTTATTTAAATGATTTTGTGGAGTGAACCATATTCTATAATAAATCTGTGCTTGTGTAAATAAAAATAGCTGCAACTATTTAATTAGTTCCGGTATTGACTGTTGTTTCAGGATTCGTTTTTTTTTTATGTACCTATTAAAGGATTTAATAATTATTTTATTCATTTTTTACAGGGAAAAGGACCTGCATCTAGACCAAGGGTGATTTATTAAAGTTCTAAAGTGTTTTTAACGAGGCTTGCGAAAAGCGTTATGTCCCTTCCACGCGACTTTCTTCTGAGAGAGAGAAATTTGGTCAATATGAAAATCCAAAATGGCGGCTGCGAACATTTTATTTTTGTTATAAATCATACGTGAAGTGGAACTACGTTCCTGAGGGCGCACGGCGCGCGGCGCGGTGGTCTCCTGACCGCCTCATCAATTTGACTTATGAATAGTTTGTGATTTTAATACGCAAACAATTAAAGTTAGCAGTGATATTTTTTAACAATTCATTTAGAAAGAAAAAAAGAAACAAAATAGGTACATTTATTTTCGGTAACATGACGCAAATAAAGAACAAAACATGAAAATAACAATTTGGGGGAAAATATGCGTCACAACCACGCAAAACGGCCATCGCTCAGCATAATGCTGCGACCCTATGTGAGACAAAGCCCCAGCGCTGGTTCGCAGGCTTTACTTTTACTTTGACATCCCTTACCCTCCTATTTAAAAGCGATCGCCGCGTTCATAATGTCACTTTTTGTTCGGAAAACCAGAAAGCGCTCTGTCGGTGCAACCACGCGTTTATGATTCACCAAACATGCACGCGATGATCGCGTATTTGCGTGACATCACCTATGAATACAGATGGTCTGCAAAATCATTTAAATAAAAAGCGACTCTTGTTACGATACAATAAAGTACAATTCAGGTCGCACAGCATTAATTACCTACAGTAATATTCAGCTAGAAGTTGCCTCTCTTTCTATCGCGTAACTTTGAGTACGTTACACTCACTGAATTTGCCCGACAAGACAAGCCCGTCGCGTTCTTGTAGCTTCAAACCTAAAATGCGGAATGCACCATCTGTGGCGACGGTCGCTTTTAAGTAGGACGCCGTCTTACGATGAAGGAAAACATCGGGAGGAAAACAGTACTTTCGTGATAATAAATTCGTGTCATTACTTATTACAGTGTAAAGGAAGTGTATGTCAAACCTGGGTGAGAATTAAAACTTTTATATTTTTAAATATTTATCTAATTTTAATATCTAATATTTATCTAAACAATATATAATTTTCTTTACATGACATAACGCCTGAATTCTCCCAAGGGTTGAGACAGAGGGGCACCTATAGTACTAAGTTATATTCCCGGCACAAATCCAGACTCCGGACTGCAACTGACAAATTCCAGATGGAAAAACCCAACAACACTTTGCCCGAGCCGGGAATCGAACCCAGGACCTCATGCTCAGCAGTAGCGCTTGCGCCCACTAGACCAACGAGGCAGTCCGTCAGTCGAGGCGAGGCTTTTTTTCCGTATTATTCTAGCTTCTGCCCGCGAGCTTATAATATTCCTCAAGAATTGGGCTATCCCAATGGCCGGCAAACAGCGGCTCTTTGGCCTATAGAGTGCGGCTCTGTACGAATGTCGATAAGTGCGAGCGTCGGTACGCGCGGGGGTCGGGTTGTCGGTCATAAACCAAGATATCAAGTTTTATTCAAAATTCAAACTATATTTCAAAGATTTATTTCCGAAGTATTTTCACCGAAAATTAAAAAATTAACAGGACATCGAAAATTAATCATTAACTGTCTGACTTAAGTATTCATACTTAGTCAAAAGTAATATGCCTTCATCTTATTATTATCAGCCGATACGATGATGTTAGTGATGAAGGCATCCTACTTCTTAGCAAGTTAATTTTAGGAAGCGTTGAGGAGTGAAAAGATGATGGGAGTTTTAAGGATTAAGAAAAGTGTATTGAGACAGTTTAGACACACAGGAAGGATTGGCTCTCATAAGAAATCTTAGTCGTTATACGAGTAGTACAGATACTTGGCTCTATTGACTAATGAGTTTGCCAACCACTGGGTTATCCAATGCAAAAAGGTTTTTTCAAATCCGTCTGGTAGTTCCTGAGATTACCCCCTACATACAAACAAACTTTTTTTTTCTGTTTACTATTATTAATAAGTATTAGTTAATTATTATAGATTACCGACAATTATGCATTATTTGTCTATTTCAGTGTGTAGGAGCGAATTGTGTTGCTAAAGTAAGTTCCATGTATATTGTAATATTAGGTCTCTATAAAAAAGAAGAGAGAGTGCACCTGTGTCTGCGCACACATTTACGCACTTTAATGTCTTCCGCTTTGAAGGGTAGTCTCCACTGAGATTAACCGCCACGGCTGAAATTCGGTCTAAGTCCTATTTTTTCGTGCTCCAAGTTTGAAAATGACCGTAGGAATGTCAAATCATATCTTATTTTTGGAACGAAGTTCTTTAACGCGGCTTGCGGTAGGAGTTGACAGGTATAAATCATCACGTAACGAAAAAGCGAAAAAGTCAGTTTCAAGGTCTCAAGTGGCAAAAGTTTTTATTTTTTATTAAAGCCATCTAGTATAGGTACTGTTTCGTTTTTTTCTTCTTCTAAAAATGTATACAAGATGGCTATATATTATCATAATATACAGCGAAAGGTACTTCGTTCCAACTAGGGTTACAATGTGACAGGCATTTTACGGTTAAGAAAGGCTTGCGGTCGGCGCTCAGCTGAGTAAAGGAAAGAATTGCTTGACAATAGAGTCAGTAAAAGCGTTATTAGTAACCCAAGAAAACTTTAGAAACGTTTTGTGAAAAGATTTTATATTTATAATATTGAGAAAGAAAATAACCATTGAAAAAAATGGTTAGTTTAATGGTCGTAAATTATTCATACCTTTCATTTTTAATAAATGCCAGTCCTTAAAACTATCTGTTGCGTTTTATTTATTTTAAGACTTACAGTTTTTTTTTACGATAGACAGGCATTTTTGTGAAAAATTATGCAATTTGTGCATCCTCGGCATCCTCCCTTACAAAGATCGTAACCCTAGTTCCAACCGACTGTACCACGACACCTCCCGACTTCTTTTTTAATTTGGGTTTTTTTCAGTGCTTTGGATACCATTGTGAATCTATGGTAAATATCTTTAATTATGATACAAAAGGATGAGGAGGAATGGGATGAATGTAAATGGGTTGAGAGGGAGAGGAAGGCCAAAGAAAAGATGGATGAATTGTGTGACGAATGTCTGTCTGTAGCCCCATAAGCTACATTATTAATTTAAACATAAGTGAAGGTATATTTCCGAAAGCGCTAAAAAAATCTATTGTAAAACCACTGTTTAAGAAACATTATGGGAGCTAATGGAATTTTACAGGCCAATATCATCAACACCAATAATTTCAAAAATTACTTATCGAAAAATATATTTACAAAAAATCTTATACTCTGTGATGAAAAGATTTAGGGAGAAAAAATCAATAAATTTGGCCATATACGACTTCTTGCATACTGTTATTAAAACATGGATAAAACTACACCGGTCTGTGCCATTTTCTGCGACATGACATAGGCATTTGATTATGTCTAACATAATATATTATTAAATAATCTTGATGCATATGGTATAAGAGGAATCGTACTTAATCTAATACAATCATATCTACATGACAGAAAACAAGTAACGCAAATTAATAGAATATATATGAGTTCTAAACGTGAAGAGATTTTCACGTCATGCGAGCATACCGTCCCTCATGGAGTTCCGCAAGGCAGTGTACTCGGACCACCCCTGTTTACACTCTTCTTTAATGACTTCCCTAAATCCATTAAATATCCCATGACACTGTTTGCGGTTGAAAGTACGATAACTATACCATTCCATAATAAGAATACATATGAAATGAACATAAACCATACATTAATTGAAGCGGTAACGTGGCTGAATAATAATAATAAATTGAAAATTAAAATAAAAAAAACTTTGATTATGCACTTTAGCCAACGATCATCATTATTCTCTAGTCTTGACATCGGATATAATAATAATAAAATACACAGCTAATACCACAAAAATTGTAGGCCTTATAATCGACAGACACTTAAATTGGAAAGCGCATATCGAGGTTCTAGCCAAAAGAATAAGCAGTGGTGCATATGCGTTACATAAATTATCACGTACTCTAAATATAGAAGCGCTATTAACGGCCTACTATGGTTTGGTTGAATCCGTCATTAGATAAGGGCAGGACGACAACGATGGTAGATGATTTACTTACTTATACCATACTAGCTACGCCCCGCGGTTTCACCCGCATAAGTTTCGATCACGTGGGAATATCGAAATAAAAATTATTCTATGAGTTAATCCAGGTTATAAACTATCTGTGTGTCAAATTTTATCCAAATCTGTTCAGTAGTTTTAGCGTGAAGAAGAGACAAACATACACACTCACAAACTTTCGCCTTTATAATATTATAAGTGTGATACTTTTAATTATACCATTTTCATTTTTCAGTGCAGTGGATACAAATGCAAGGCAGTGGTCTGTATATATAGTTATTAGATTAAAATTATTTATCGAAGTAACTAGAACACAGCAGGAAAAAGATTTTTTTCACAATTCTGTCCAGTTTTTTTTTTTGTGCTTTTGGTTTTTGGAGGAATCCTAAATTTATATGGAAATTTTCCAAATTCTTTTATTGCACCTAAAACACAACACAACAGTGTTTCAGTGTAACATTTATTGCAATTGCAATTATTGCTATTCATAATCAATATTTGGTGCATTACAAAGTAATATATAATTCTGTATTAATTACACATTAATTAAAACAGTCGAATATTTAACAGCAATTTGCGACGTTGCCAACTTTCAGAATGCACCCTTACAAAGTCACGGCGCGGCGGCGACCGTATTGCAAAATTTCACCAAAGTAGGAATCGCGTCCAGCCGCTGCGCAGTGCAGCAATTGTTTTAGTTCAAAATTTGAATTCGAACTGTATCCAGTCTAGTGCAAAGGAGCTCGCGCTCAATTGGGCGGACCGCACCGGAAGGCGACGTATTGAAGAAATTCTGCTGCATCACTTTCGTACCTTTTGTATTGACCATCGCACACTGCAGGCAGGCCGGATCGGGCCGCAGCGAAACGCACTGATGGATCGCTCGTCAGGCGTATTTTTGCGGTCAATGTTATGTGCTATGCGGCCCGCCAGCAGCGTGCGATGGTTCATAAAAAATGTAGATACTGGCCGCCCTGATTCGCGTTAGACTTTAAACTTCATATTTTACATGTCTTTCCAGTGTGTGGGTAAAAACTGTACACAATTTCACAATCCTGTCAAGCCCGCACCTGACAAACCATGGGTTTTGGACTCTCAGAAAGAAGATGTGAGTTACTTTCAATACTACTATTTTGTTTTGGCTAAACAAACTGTTCCTAGAAGAGCGCTGACCGCCAAAGCACGTCGTGAATAAACCACACCTAAAAAGAGAAAAGTAAAAAAAATACATAAAAAAATAACCGACTTCCTATTTTGTTTTTATTTTTCGCTTTTTAGGTGTGGTACCTACCACACACACATTCGAATACCACTACCTTCTATGTAAGTAACAGTGACAGTAACATTATAACATCATCCATATACCTAGTCTTGCCATAAATATTGTAAAAAAGAAAAAATAATTGCAAATAATATAAAACAATTTAAAATATAAAAAGCTTATTCGAAGTAGTCTCCATTGGCTACAATACAGTCTTTTAAACGTTGAGGCCAGTTATCAATAGAAGCACGCACTCTTTCCATGGGAAAATTCTTCACTGCCAATCGTATGGATTGTTTTAGGGACTCCATATTATCATGGCGTTTAGAGCAAGCCGTACTCTCTAAAACTGACCATATAAATCATAATCCAGCGGATTAAGATCGGGACTAGACGACGGCCAGTCTTCAGCTCTGATGAAGTTCACTTCCAACCAAGACTGCGTGGACCGAGCTTTATGACCCGGCTCCAAGTCTTGTCGGAAGGACCATACTTGGCTATTGCATATGGTGTTGTTAAGGGGCTTAACTACCTTCTCAAGAATATTATCACTTGTGCCGATGTTTTGATACCTTTTTCACAAAAATATGGCTCTGTCACTCCTTCATAGCTAACACCCCACCAAACCATCACTGAACTCGGATAATGCACACGTTGCACTCTGTCGACTAATTGGGAAGCTTCCTTAGATCTTTGAGCATAAATACGGTCATTTTGTTTGTTAAAATGTTGCTCAGTTGTAAAGATTTTCTCATCCGTAAACAAAAAAAATCTGTGAACTCCCTTTGCGTACCGCTTCAGTAGTTTTTCGATTTTACCACCCTATTCTTTTATCAGTAAAAAAATGACCAGTGCGTCTCTTATAGGCTGCAAGTCTTAGTAGCTTCTGGGTGCTATCTTCATCTCCCGAGATAAAATCTTTTGCTTTCAGACAGGATTTCTTCGAATTTTTTCCCTTACTGCTTTGACCACCTTTTTCGTACGAACACTACGTGGACGGCCAGCAGGGCTAACATGACAAGCGCGAGAAAGCTCTTTATCTCGTTTTGTCGAAATTTGTCTACGATTCTGACGTCATTCTAATCCCTAACATGATCGTAAACGACGAGATATCTCGAAAAAGGCACTTTGACACTTCTATATCTCGCAACGAGAAACCGATGTTGCAAGTTATTAAAAACAAATTATTTTTATGATAGCAACATCGGCTTGAGATTCCGTGTAATTAATTCAATGGTGCCGATTCTTTTGTCACAAATGCCTCTAAACTAGACAAAAAATCACCAAAATTTTGATTATTCTTGACAACCGACGATTTTCCATTCTGAAATACACACATCAACACGGTCTAGGGATATTTCATACTCAATTAAATAACTCGAAAAGTACTGGCCGCATTGGAATCTTTTATACACCGATTTGTTTGTAATTTATCTCAGACTAATTCCAAATTAAAATTTTTGAAAATTCTTTTGTTTCGGTGGCATAAAAATGTCTTGATGTATAGGAGAGGGAATTTTCATTTGTGCGAAATTTAGAAAACAATACGAATTACGTTTAGTTACAGTTTTTTTTCATTTTTAAACGAAAGATAAAGTTAAAATTGTAGCCATGCAACGCCGACATTTGACGAGGGCGGAGATGTTACGAGCTGTGGGAATGCTGGAAGCTGGATCTGTTCAGCGTAATGTTGCTGAGGCCATAGGGACCCATCAAAATGTAATTTCAAGATTGTGGACACGCTATCGTGCCACAGGTGAAGTAGCGGAGAGGCACCGGGGGCCAAGTCGCATCACTACCCCCAGACAAGACCGATTTTTGCAAATTACTGCGCGAGCTCAACCAAATGCAACGGCGACTCAATTGGTCCAAAGGCTGCGAGTGGAACACCAAGTACTTGTGAGTGACCAAACTGTAAGAAGGCGACTGCATGAAAGCAATCTACGCTCTCGTAGACCACTCCGGGTCCCACCTTTACGGAGAGGCAATCGTGGACGACGATTAGAATGGGTTCGGAACCACGTGGACTGGGGCCGTGAGCAATGGTCCAATGTGCTGTTCACGGATGAATCCAGGTTCGGCTTCCATCCAGATTCACGAAGGACGCGTGTTTGGCGAGTTCCTGGACGATGGAGCCGTCTCCAGAACCCTCAGGAAGTTCACCCATACCAAGGAGGAACAATTATGGTTTGGGCAGGAATTCGTCTTGGAGGACGGACGGATCTCGTTTGGGTGCGGGGCAATATGACGGCAGAACGATACGTCCAACAGGTGCTGGGGCCCGTAATCTTGCCCCACAGAACACAAATGGGGCAAGATTTCCTGCTCATGCACGACAATGCCCGGGCACACACGGCGAGAACGGTAGCAGCTTGGTTACATACACATAATGTTAGGGCCTTAGACTGGCCTGCTCAATCGCCAGATCTAAATCCCATTGAGCATGCGTGGGATATGCTGCAAAGAAGAGCTCTGAAGGAAGTTCCTGAAAATCTGGCTACAGAAGATCAACTTTTTGCGCACTTCAGAAGGACATGGGACAATATTCCGCAGCAAGACATTGACAACCTTGTTCTGAGCATGCCGAATCGTTGCCGATGTGTTATGAACATCATGGGCGCTTTCTCAGACTACTAAATTCAAGTTTATAAACACAAATTAAATGATTTTTCTATTTTTTTCAGTTTTTACTCACAAATTAAAAGTTAATTCATATACGGTTTCCGTCTATGCTTCATTTTTTTTCCATAAAATCCTGAAATTTTAATCTAAGTACCTTAACCATTATTAAAAAATGGTAGAATATTAAATAACGTATCTTTTAAATATATACATGTCATAATATAATTAACACATTGATAGTAATTCGCTTTTCTAAAAATATCCCTAGACCGTGTTGATGTGTGTAGACTAAAGTGACACAACTTAACTATATTTTAGTTTGACGGCACTGAGCTATTAAATTTAGTGAAAATGGCAATTTTGCTGTTCAGAATTTTACGTTCTTCACCTAAAATTTTGATTGTCTAAGTATTTAATAACGATTAAAAAATGAACTAAAATTCACACCAACACCTCGACGGTGCAAAAACAATACTGTCTTTTTTTTTTTCTTTTCTCTTGCTTATATCTCGAAAATGGTATGTCCTATCGCAAAAATAATGAAAATTTCGACCCCTAACACACACACACACACACACACACACACACATTTAGGTAATATTTTTTCATATTTTCCATACAAAAAACGAAAAATTTCATATAAAACACGTCGTTCCAATATAAATAGTAGTTTAAAACTAAGTATTTTCATTATAATTTATTGTAAAATAAAATGATGACTAAAATAAGTACAATTATGAAACTGCCATGTTATTTTGGAGTTTTTTTTGTACCATAATTTTGTCTACTCTTCTCGTCTCTTCTCTAAATAGGACTAAATGATTAGAAAAATCGGAGATTATCTCGTGTTGAATTGTCAAAAATCGAGATAACTAAAGTGCCATGTTAGGGTTTGTCGAGAAGCTTGCCGTCCGGTAAGGACCAAGCCCGGGTCGACGGCGCGTTGTGTTCCACGCGCGCCTCAAAGAGATGTCAGCGAATGAAGGGGTCCGATGAGACCATTGCCTGCCGGGGTTGCGGGAAAGTCCGAAAGGGATACCGTGGCCCCCTGGCATTGCACAGGCAAGAGAAGGAACACGGGTGGGTTTTAGTCACTAAGAGTCTGACACGCCCTCCCGCTCCACCCAGAGCGGGAGGAGTCATTTGATGATTTCCCACCCAAAAAAAAAAAAAAAAAGGGTTTGTCGAGGAAACATCAATTTTGACAGAATGAGTCTGTAATGAGAGAGTATTTTGTATGGAAGAGCTGTCAGAAAACGAGAAAGTGACCGAAATAGACAAAAATTACTCACGCGAGAGCGAGTAATTGTCGCGTGTGTCGTGTAAGGCCTTTTTTTTTTTTTTTTATGGGTGGGAAATCATCAAATGACGTCTCCCGCTCTGGGTGGAGCGGGAGGGCGTGTCAGACTCTTACTGACTAAAACCCACCCATGTTCCTTCTGTTGCCTGTGCAATGCCAGGGGGCCACGGTATCCCTTTCGGACTTTCCCGCAACCCCGGCAGGCAATGGTCTCATCAGACCCCTTCACTCGCTGACACTCTTTGAGGCGCGCGTGGAACACAACGCGCCGTTGACCCGGGCTTGGTCCTTACCGGACGGCGAGCTACCCATTGCTCACCGTCCGCAAGCCCGCGCCTACGGTGGCCGGGAATCGGCAATAGATTCCCGACGCCCAGGGCGTCTCCTCCTGCGGCGGCTAGGGGCGTGAGGGCGCGAAATTTGCCTCTCCCTCACGCGCTCCGCCTCCTCCTTCGCGAGCATTACTGCTTCGCAGAAGGGGGTGACGGCCTCCCATGCCCTCTCGCTCCGTACCATGGCCTGGACTAGGGCCGGACGCGAGAGATCCCCGCCACCGATCGCCTCCACGAGGACACGGCGGTGCTCTGCCCAAGCCGGGCATACCTCCACCGTATGCTCCACCGTGTCCTCCGGGCGATCCACGCAGTGATGACACCCGGGCGTTTCCTCCCGCCTTATCCGAAACAGGTACCTCCCGAAACAGCCGTGTCCGGTGAGGACCTGCGTCAGGCGGAAGGTGAGGACGCCGTGGCGCCTCTCCAGCCACTCCTCAAAGAGGGGACTTATCGCCGCAATAGTGGCGTGCCCAGCACTGGGTTGCGACAATCGCACTCTCCATGACGCCATGAGATCCCGTCGGAGCTCTGTCCGCTGTGCCGCGATTTCTCGCGGCATCGGAGTCAAGCCCCGGCGTTTCGCCTCCTTGCGCCACTCCCAAATATGCGCGAGGACTTTTGCCTCCAGATCCCATGGCGGCAATCCGGCAAGGAGGCTCGCCGCCTCACCGGAGACCGTGCGGTATCCCCGGACCAGCCGGGTGGCCATGACCCTCTGGGACGCGTTCAACCGGCGGGCAGGCCGCCGCCGCAACGAACGCGCCTACACCGGTGCCCCGTACAGGGCCATGGACCGCACGATCCCCGCGTATAGCTTCCGGCAGGAGGCGTTTGGACCCCCTAGATTGGGCAGGAGCCGCTTCAAGGCAGCCCCGGCCGGGTCCAGTCTGGGAGCCAAACGTCGGAAATGCTCCACGAAGTTCCACCGACTGTCGAGGACGAGTCCCAAGTACTTCATCGTCGACTCGACGCCGATGTGAACCCTTCCTACCGTTATTTGGGAACCCGTCGGTGGCGCGTTCCGAGGACCATGAAAACACATGGCCTCGGACTTGTGCAAGGCCAACTCGAGTCCCAACTGCCGGATTCTGGCCACGATTGTCGCAACCCCGTGTGTCGCTAGTTCAACCGCCGCCTGGTGCGACCTCCCCTGTGCCAGGACCAACGTATCGTCAGCGTAACAAATGACGCTGACGCCATTGGGGAGGTCGGCGCGCAGCACCCAGTCGTATCCGATGTCCCACAGATGCGGCCCCAGGACCGATCCCTGTGGGACACCGCACGACATCTCTCGCCGGTTCCACTCTCCCTGGTGACCGGGGTAGATGATGGCCCTGTCCTCCAGATAGGCCTCGACCACACGACAGAGGTAGGTCGGCATCCGGTGATACCGGAGTGCCTCCCTGATGCAACTCCAGGGCAGGGTATTGAAGGCGTTGGCGATGTCTAGAGACACCGCCAAGACGACCCCACCCCGAGCCACCGCATCCCCCGTCGTGAGGGCTCGCACGCGCATGATGGCGTCCACCGTGGAGCGCCCCCTGCGGAAACCAAACTGGCTCTCCGCCAAATCCGGCCCCACCCGCACCAGCCGCTCGACGAGGCGGTCTGCAATGACTCTTTCAAAGAGCTTGCCCACCTCGTCAAGCAGCACTATGGGCCGGTAAGCGGACGGAGAGTCCGCAGGGCGCCCCGGCTTCTTGATAAGGACCAGTTTCCCCGTCTTCCAACGAAGTGGGAACTGGCCCCTCTCCATGCACGCGCTTAAGAGCCCCCTTAGTCGAGGCCCGAGAGCCTCTGAGGCCAGGACCCAGGCTTTCCCAGGTAAGCCGTCGGGTCCTGGGGCGGTATTTCTGGCATTCAGCCTACGTACCGCCACCCTCAACTCTACCTCGGTCACCTCCGGAGCATCGTCGTCGTCAGCGGTGTGGTCCGCATCAGGCACCGCAGTAGGCGGAGCCATGGGCGGGGAGGCATGTTCCCCTCTCGAAGGGAACAGAGCGCTCACCACATCCTCCACAAGCTGTGGCCGGAGACTCTGCGTCAGCGGGGGAGCCCATGGGCGGAGTTTCTCCCGCACCATCTTGTATGGGCGTCCCCACGGGTCTCTGTTCAGAGTCTCCAGCGACTCCTCGCGAGACAGTGCCCTGGCCCGCAGGATCTCCGCTTGGAGGGCGGTCTTCGCCGCTCTGTACCCCTCGTACAGCTCCGCCTGAATGGCTTCCGTATCCGGAGGTCATGTTAGGCCTGCAGATCTTTTTCTGTCACAACAGAGGAGGTCTCATTGTATCTATTAATAGCCCGGTACACAAACATTTGACTAATACCAAGCGTATGGAGAGTTTTAAAAATTGCATTTGGCTCCATACCAACTTTGTGTAATGCAATCACAGCGATTCGGTTCTCTTTATCATCCCACTCCATTTTAATATCGCAAAATATTGTACAATGTATTGGCGCCAAAATTAGAAAACTCAATAAACAATCGTATAAAAATGACAGATTCCAAATTCAAATGAAATTCATAAATGTCAAATCTTTCTTATTTTTAATTGTAACAGTATATAAGGCCAGACTAAGTAGACTAAGTAGGAAAATTACGTTTTAATGAAGCTAACTCAAAAACTGCCCAAGCAAAATTAATTTAAAAAAATATGTACAAGATAGTGCATCCACAACAACGCGCCCCACTCCGCGATTACTGTACTGTAAGCTGTACGACGGGTGTCGTCGTGGATTGCACTATCTATATGTATGTGTGTAAGTATTAAGTATGATCTACCCAACATAAAAATAATCATCAAAATCAATTCATAATTATTGCCGATTTGTACTGAAAAATTGAAACTTGTTTTTTTTAATTTAACATATTTATTTAATCAAAATAATTACCATTATTATTTATACATTGCTGCCATCTAATAGGAAGGTCATTTACGCCTTTACGATAGAACTATCGTGATCTAGATTCGACAAACTGTGTGAAAGCATTTTGTACTGCCTCCTGAGAAGAAAACTTTTTATCACGTAGAAAATTGTCCAAATCACGAAAAAAATGGTAGTCCATTGGAGCAAGGTCTGGCGAATACGGAGGGTGACGAATGGTTTCTAATTGCAGTTCCTGTAGAGTTAAAACGGTTTCTCGTGCTGTATGAGGTCTTGCGTTATCATGGAGCAATAATGGTGAAGATCAATTCATGAGTCGGGGTTGTTTCACTGCTAGTTTATTATGACGTGTAACATCTGACATCTCACCTTGGTAATAAGGGGCGGGGCCTCGTCAAGGTCGTTTGTCAAGCTAACTCTACGTCAAATCAAATAGCGCACGCTTCCCCGGCTCCACGGGTTGCAGGAAAGTGAGAAGAAAGATGATATACATCAATAAAGTTCCAATTACAAAAACTGACGTTAAAACGGTGTTTAAATTGTAAATTTTGTATTAAGAACTTTAAATCTCTCGGAATAAAGTTCAAAATACAGTTACAGGCTCGATGGTTAAGTTAGAACTAGTTGTGTAATAAATGACGCTCATTATGCGACATGCGACTGCGACAGATCGGCGACTAGATGCAACGACAGGCTGCGGCCGACAATTTTCATATATTTTGTTCCAAACTCCGCACACAGGCTAGGGGAGTCGCATGCTCTCACTACTTGTCACAGCGTGTAGACACGGTGCACGCCCACACCCGATAACAGTCGCATTAGAATAAGAATAAGAATAATTTATTTTTGCAAATATGGGTAGATGATACATATGAGGAGCTCGTGGCTAAGTAATAACTGCCGCACGGGTCGATCCGTCAGGTTATGCTACGCTTGCCGGGGTTGGTCTGTAGATGGGTGACCATCTTTACGTACCGAGACTCCTCCGTGCCTCGGAAAGCACGTTAAGCCGTTGGTCCCGGCTGTCATTCGTGGATCTTTGATAGTCGTTACGGGTCGTCAGAAGCCCGAAAGTCTGACAACCAGTCTTACCAAAGGGTATCGTATCACCCAATTACTGGGTTGTGGAGGTCAGATAGGCAGTCGCTCCATATAAAATACTGGTATTCAGCTACATTGGGCTAGACTGGAAGCTGACCCCAACGTAGTTGGGAAAAGGCTAGGCAGATGATGATGATGGGTAGATGATACATCAATAGGTGTTATTACAGTACAAAGATCAGCCATATTTTGCCATTCGGCATGCAAATATTAACATCAAGTTATTATTATTGTATTTAACATTTACATCAAATTATTATCATATATTATTTACATTAAAATATTATCATATTATATTATTCACATCAAATTATTATCTGTCATTAGATCGATTATTATTAAATTATATACCACTCAATGAATAATTATTAAATTAGAGCTCCATATAACGATTACTAGAAAAGTCAACTAATCTTTTTCTCGGATAGGAACTCAGTCACACTGTAATACGTTTTATTTATCAAAAATGTACGTAGTCTATTCTTAAACAGCAAAGCATTTAAATCTTTCCAATCTCTTGGTAATTTATTACAAATAATTGGCCCCATGCAGTCAATACTCTTGCGAATCAAAGCAGTTTGACACCTCAATTGACATAACCTACTGTTGTCACGCCTATTTCTTGGAGCTACATCAGCCATACGTTCGAAACGACTTGGATTGTGCATAGCTACTTCCAAAATATAAATACAAGGGAGTGTCAGGATATTGTACTGCTTAAAGTATGGCTCGCAACTGTCGGTAGTTTGAACATTGCTCGTAGACGTATTTTTTGAGCTTTAAATGCTGTGTCTTAGTCAGTTGAGTTCGCCCAAAAAATTACACCTTATCGCAAGTGAGACTCAACTATACCGTGATATGCCGTAAGGAGTGTGCACGTGTCCACTGTGGATGATAATCTGTATAAAACATAGGAAGATGAACTTATTTTTTTACACAGTAAATCTATATGCGGTTTCCAATTTAAGCTGTAATCTATTTGCTGTCTTAAAAATTTGGTATCACCTACTTCGTCGATATCGTCATTTTTATAATGTATGTGGAAGTTCAGCACACCGGGTGTTCGTTGTCTAAAGTGTATTGATGATCAAATTATTTTTATCTAGCCATTTAATTATCAAGATAATTATTTATGTCATTTCCATATGTAATTGGGTTTTCACAAGGGATCGTTATGGTGCTATCATCAGCAATAATAATAATAGTCAAAGGTTATAGTATAGGGGCATGTCATATTTTATCAATAAAATAGTCATTAAAAGCATTAGCGTTAAGTAGATAAAGATTTATGTATAATTTAATTTCCAACTTTAATTTTTCAATTTGTTGTTTAGGGATATTGTATTTTGCCTGATTAATTACTTGCCATGCAGTCTTTGATTTGTTTTTGGATTTTTGTATTCTGTGATTAGTTTGTTAGATTAATAATTTTATTGTAAAGCTTAGAATATGTAGCAAATTTCTTTTTATTATCATAGGTAGGGTTTAATCTAAATTGCCACAGAAGATATCTTTTTTTCTTACTACATAATTTAACGCATTTGATAGCCATTTCGACTTATTTAATATGTTAATTTTATTTTTTTTATACGAAAAGCATAAGTCGTAAAACAAAATAAATGTGTTAATAAATTCATTGTAAGCTACATTAGGATCATCTGTAAGGTAGATCTCAGAAAACTTTAGACTACGTAGACAATCTGTAAACTTAATTATATTCTCGTTACTATAATCCCTTCTAGGCACGTAATAGTATTGTAAGGTATATACATTAGGCACTGGGCATTGAAGTAGCTGTGCTGTTTGGTCTGATAATGCAAAATGCAGTACTTCCACTTTGCAAGTCTTTTTAAAATTATGCGCAAAATTATCTATGCATGTCCTGCTAGCCATTCGAGTTGGTTGATTAAGAGCAAGTTTCAAATTGTATCTTTATAGCAGATATTCCAGTTTAATTGAGTTATGATTTCGCATTCAACAGGATAACGTTTTATCGTCCAGCTGTCGCAGTACTCAGTATTGCGGCAGTAGCATGTCGCATAGTGTGCGAGGTGATAAAGACGGTTTTGCGACAGCGACTCGATCTAGACTGATTATTTTTCATTGACATTAAGTGCGTTGATTTTGGCGTAAATAAAATCATTTTTCTTCTTTCTTTTTTAGTCAAAATCACAAGAGATAAGTGACAAGAGTGGTAGCCAAAGTGATCTTCAAACTAACCCTAATAAAGATGATGTTGATTATGATGGATATTATGGCAATAAAAACCACGTTGAGGATACTATAAATGGTAAAAATGAAGATGTTGTTCAAAATAATAATAATGGTTATATTGATAATAGTGGTAAAAAACCGTTTTTACCAGTACCAGAACCATTTGGTAATGAGAATGATGGAGATGTGACGATAGACTATTCAATAGCTGTTCAACTGAGTAAACGATTGGCTGAATATTTAAAGAGGAAAATATTTGAATTGAAAGATTTGAGTTTACTGAGGAATTTACCTCGTTTTATTTAGAATAATCTCGAAATAAACTTTATTCATTATTCTTTTGTTTTTTTATTGTATCTAACTCCCTTTATGAAGATGTTAGATGATTAAGAAAAAATATTATGTTTTCAGTTTTTTAAATTGGGTTTATTTCTTTTAAATATCGAAATTAGTGACGAAACCACCGAAGGGTTGTATGATTCATAAAGAAGAAGTTTCTACGTAGGTACATTGTATATTGCATGTTTGTTCCTCAACATTGTATCAAGTATTGCTATACGTCGTCATGGCCTGGTGCTTAAGGCCCCACTCACAGGCACTCGTGAGTTGCAGCTGAAAATCATCGTCAGGACTGACATTATGCTGAGCTGAGGCCCTTTTGGTATTATAATCAATGATACTGTTTTTTTTATTTTTTTTTCTGTATTGCCATTACATGCAATTTTTTTTCTTTCTTTCTTTTTCAAAAACATGAGGCTTGAGTCCGAGCAGTGGGAACATTATGCGATACCACACAGCTTAATTTCTTAAAAGGATCTTGGAGCTCTTTTAGACTGCTTAAATATTTATACTTCAATGAGCAATCAAATGGTTGTAAATTGAATATAGCTGTTAAGGTAATATTCAAAGAAAAGGTTGATTTAACGAAGTAAATCTACTTGATCCCTTTTAACCTATTTTTCCAAACATCAAACGATCCTAAACGAACCACTCCATCGAATCTTGGAACAAGTCACTTTATCGAATCCGGAGGAACTCTTGAACTTTTAAGGTTAAGAGTACGAGTACCTAGGTACAGTCATGAGCATAAATAGGTTACAATTACGCAAGATCCATTGACCATCTGTTCTGCTAGCAATCTGCCCTGACCACTCCCACAAGTTGGTCCAATGACCTTGTGAAGGCTGCAGGAATCCACTGGATGTGAGAAGAACAGGACCGGGTGAAGTGGCGGTGCTTGGGAGAGGCCTATGTCCAGCAGTGGACCTCTTTCGGTTGAAATGATGATGATAAATGACGCAAGATCCAAAAAAGATTCTCTCCTAAAGTATTTATAGTATCTAGAATACGGCCGATATAAATTGGCAGTTCCGAAGTTCGCGCAGAAGGCTGCGCAATAACATTTAATAGGAACTAAATGGTGACATGAGGTGAGCGTGAGTGAGAGAACATGCGCAATATTTCGCAGAGCCTATGTTCAGACCTGCCAAGTTACATCGGCCGAATTGCCTACCTACTATATAAAATAGATCTTCTGTCACAGTTGCAATGGTTATCTCACGAGAAAAACGCTTTTGATAAAAAAAAAATGTGTAAGTACCTGAGGTACCTGGCTCATCGCCAGCAATTCATGAAAAGCGAGTAGAGCTACTTAGCATCTAGAAACGAGTGGGTGAGCAAGGAGCAGTGAGTGCGCGACGGCAACGAGCGATCACTCGCTGGTATGCATATGTACCAAGCATTAGTCTTTCGGCGAGTGTTCTGCAGACCATGCGAGCGTCGCTGAGCGGGTACTCTCTTTGATAGCTCTCGTCGCTGCGGCAAACGAGTACTTGCCGGTGGTGTGAACAGTCAGCGACCAACTATTAATGTAATCTCCTACATCGCCTCCTCCTACAATTAATATATTTTACCTACAATCTTTTGTAAGATTCTTGAATGATTTCTCATTCAAGAATCGGTGATAGCTACTCGATTTCTCGTCGACGGTGGGGCAGGTGCCAAATGCAAACTGTGCCTAATGTAAACTGCGTCATTACGAATTGAAAAACGAAGCTTTCAACGTTATAAATTCTAATTTACATAATAGGTCCCAATGTGTAGATGTTAATGGTGTTAAATCTTTCGGGCTACCAGTTCAGTTAGATTTACCACAAGGCTCAATACTGGGTCCATTCTGGTTCTTAGTGTATATCAACGACTTATCATTATATTTAAAGGGTATCTGTGAAGTTGTACTATTTGTAGATGATAGTTCTCTTATGTTTTGCGGTTTTGTGTTCCGGACCGCTACGTGTGGAGGCGGCGGCGCCCGCCACCGCTGGCTGTGCCAGCTGCCAGATCCAACCTGCTGGCCAAAACACCTCTCACGCGAGCGAAATCTAGAATAGGTTAGACATTTTTTCGTGTTACTTTAGTGAACTCGCAAAGGTAATTTTATATATATTATGTTACGAATGTAAATAGCAATCGTTTATTAATTACATAATATTGTTTAATTTTTATTTTTAAGTGATTGATACGTTATCATTCAGTATTATTTACGACGGAGGAGTAAGGAGAGAAAGTGTAGAATAAGTTATTACTGTTTTTTTTTTTGTTTAGTTTTAATTTTGTGTTCATTTATGTATGTAGAGTTTTAATTGTATTTATATAGTTTAATGTACATTTAATTTTATAATAATAGGCCTAGCTATCGCATTAGGTTTAAGTTCCTGTAATGATAGTCTTAGAGTTTTAAATAAATATATAAATGTTTAAAGTAGACAGGAACAGACAAGATTTTGACGATGTAAACAGTGCACTCTCAGTGGTTACGGATTGGTTTTCGACAAATAACCTAGTTTTCAATGACCAAGAAAACGAAATGCGTAAAGTTCGCCCTTCCAAATGTTAGAAATGCAGAATGGTGAACATCGGCTTTGCTTGCCATTCAAAAAAAAGTGGAAAAGAAAGGAAATGTGGTCTGATTGCACCCTTAGTATATCATAATCTGCCTATAATGTCCCCTCAGCTGGTACATAGGCCTCCTCTGTGAGAGGGAGTGCGCCGTAATCCACCACGCGGGCCCAGTGCGGGTTGGTGTGATCATACAATTGGTTTCTTCCTTTAACTTAAATAATTTTTTATTGGAAAAACAGCTTTCAAATACACTTCAATATTCTAATCATTGTAATAATCATCAGGAGGGTGACCATAGTCGGCTCCTTGGCGCAGAGCGGGACCATTGCCGTGTTGGTTTTGGTTGGAAAATTTCTGACCATGACCATATTGCGGATACATCTCGTCCCAGGTTACATTGCTTGTATGTGAGCGGCCTCCATTAATGGTATATAGGCAGCTTAACAGTGAACACTGAAAAAAAAAAAAACAATATCACGAAGAGCCTTGACTGCCTAATTGATTTAGTGGTCGCAAGCACTACTGCTGAACATGAGGTCCTGGGTTAGATTCCCGGGTTGGGGAAAGTGTTATTAGGTTTCTATCTAGAATTTCTCAGTAGCAGCCCGGAGTCTGGATTTGTGCCCGGTTGATGGCAATAGGCTCGCCATCTATTACTTGGAACTTAACAAATCTGGCGAAATGTCGGTGTACTATAGGTGCACGTCTACCTAACCCTTCGGAGAATGCAGACGTGATATTACGTTATAAAATCACGAAGAGGTGGTGGGATGGCCTAGACGCGTACTGCAAGGGCTGGTTCGAGGTGGCCCTGGAAGAATTTGGAGGTAACCTTCTCCAAGCAGTGGGACAGTCTAGGCCAGTGGTCGGCAAACCACGGCTCAAACTCAAATCATTTATTTCAAATAAACCAATTACAGGTACTTTTGAATTGTCAAGGGGTCGGTCAGTCAGAAAGATGAAGCTAGTTGCCCATTCCAAAGAGTAGTAGGTTCCTATGGAGAAGAACGGGCAAGAAACATGGACACTCTTTTAAATCAGAATATTGTTACAAAATATTGGTTACATCATTCATGTTGATATTATCCATGTGAGAACAATGTAGAAAGACGTGCACGTTAAAAGCGTCCATAATAAAAATATAAAAACAAAAATAATTAAAATAAGCCATGGCAGCTAAGAGATGACCAGTCCCCACTGACGGCGCCCGTTCACGAAGATGACGCATCGATCAGCATTATTTAGCTCAACCATTTTGAAGGGAACTTAATGGTCCAACACACACGCCACCACCAGCGAGACATTTGAGTGAGCATGACATACTCTCAGCCGCCAGGGCACATTCAAGTCAGACCAATGACTCTTTGACCCATAGAGTGCGACTCTGTACAAATGTCGATGAGTGCGGGCGTAGATACCCGCGGGGGTCGGGTTGTCGGTCATAAACCAAGATATCAAGTTTTATTCAAAATTCAAACTATATTTCAAAGATTTATTTCCGAAGTATCTATTTTCACCAATACAGGACATTGAAAATTAATAATTTACTGTACCTTTCAAAGGTTTCCAAGGTTAACTTGTTACTTCTTAGCAAGGTAATTTCAGAAAGCGTTGTGGAGTGAAAGAGGATGGGAGTTTTAAGGAGGAGGAGAAGTGTATTGAGACAGTTACAGACACTGAAAGGATTGGCTCTCATATGAAAATAAATACTAGTCGTTATAGTATTGATATTTGGCTCTATTGGCTACTGAGTTTGCCAACCAATGGGCTAGGGTAACTAAAAAAAAACACACGTTTCAGTGGTAGAGGAAAGGAGAGGTGTAGAACACCCACATTTCGCCGCTTATGTTTAAAGCAGTGTCCTGTTTAAAAGCGATCGTCGCACAAATACACGATCCGTCGCGTCCATTTGGCACTTTTTGTTCGGAAAACCGGAAAGCGCCCTCTGTCGCTGCGACCTCGTGTTCAAGTTTACCGAACAAAAGTTTGAACGATCGTACATTCGCGCTTATATGGCCTGAATCTTTAGTCACTGTCCAAATTTTGGTATATATTAATCTTTGGCGAAAATCATTGAATACGTGTTTTTTCTTTTAGTATCACTCAATACAAAAATATTAAGATATCACATCACAAAGGATAATTTTTTCGAGAAAAATTTTACGTATCGATATATTTTCAAAAATGGAGTTAGTGAATCATACCTAATGCCTAGAAAAAATTTGGACGGTGACTAAGTATTTTCAGTTTTAGAATCCTTTGAATTTACGTAATTTTTACTCACAGTACACGACAAGCTTACACAGCCTCAAATTTAAAATATTTATTTCACATAAACCTACAAGGGCACTTATGAAACGTCAGACGCTAGGTGCACGGTTCCAATTGGTCATTTCCTATGGAGAAGAGCCGGCAAGAAACTCCACGGTTACTCTTTTAAAAGTAAATGGTATTTACAATGTTTTCAAATTACAGTACTAATAGGTATGAGAGGACAGTGTAGGCCTATCAACAAGTACCAGGTACTTAGCAAGATAGAAAATGGTCGACAGATCTACAAGTCTGATATGCCTACAATGTTCCCACATTCACAAAATCTAAAAGAAAACAATCTATATAAAAAAAAACCTATTCAAACCAAATAATATATTTTTCTGTTCTTTTCATCTTGTCTATCTATATATGTGTGTACAGACGCCAGCACATCAACCTACTCCAATCTGTCAAATTTCTTTAATAGATTTTCAACTTTATCAATAAAGAATAAGGTTCAAAGCTGATTGGGAAATTTTGACAGTTTCGGGTAGGTGGACCTGCTCTGGCGTCTGTACATAAATGGTTAAATAAATAAATATAATTTTTCCCACAGCTGGGACACAGGCCTTCTCTTTTCGAGAGGGGGTGAGCCGTAATCCACAACGCGGGCACAGAGCGAGTTGGTAGATGTCACATGTCTTCAAATTTTTGGTCATGGACGGTTTCCTCGCGATTTTTTTTCTTCACCGTTTTGAGAGCAGTGGTGATGAAATTATTTACACAGAGTAAAGCGCTTGCCTGGGATCGAACCTACGACCTACAACTCGTAAATCCGGGCCGTTACCACTGCGCTATATCGAATCATATTTGATCAATATTCATTCTCTTTGGTACAATATTGTCACAGCTCTTCCGCGATAGAAAATATCATATTGTGTGTGGGTCGTTTCCTTGTGAAACAATATTCTTATTTGATTTTAAAATTGCTACGGTAGAAGGAATGAAAAGCAAACTTTGGCAAATAGTCGTACTGATTCCGTTGACAATCGACTCAAACAATTTACTTGAAAAAAAAATAACAACATGTAGCAAAATTTAAATTGGTTTTCATTTCAGTAGGTAAATTATTTGAAAGTTGAAGACGCCTTCTATGTAATAACAAAAAATGACTGAATAATTATACAGTAATTGTACCTATGACATAAATAAAGATTTGGTTATGTAGTTAAGAATGTATTTTCCTTTGTGTGTAGTTAATTTAAAATAATACTCACTGAAGAGCTACAATGCGTGCCATAACACTGTAAAAAAAATACATATATAAAACATGTCCCGGATTAATGCACATCACCAAATACCCCAATTAGAATATTATCTGTGATATTATGTTGTGGTGGCATTTACATTGCCACATGCGAACTACGCATCAAAGACCTGACGTCACACAAAATCCTGACGTCACACAAAATCCTGACGTCACACAAATCCTGTGCCGACAAATCGTATCCCCAAAATTATTTTTGTGATAAAAAAAATATTTATATTAAAAATTACAGGAATCGATTCAGTAAACGATTCTGAACAAACTACTTAACATACTTTGCACTTTTCATTTTACCTGAATATCGATTTTGTAGAGACCGAACAGGGCGGTTACTATTCTTACAGCAAGCCAATCTTTGACAAAAGGTTTCAAACGGTGAAGTGTCAAGGGATTTTGAACCTTATGCAGTGCAAGTATTACTCTATCAATTTGACCTGCACCACGCTTAACTTCCCTACTCAAAATCAAAAGTAATTTATTCAAACTAGTCTGAGAATCAGCACTTTTAGAACGTCAAAATTAAATATGATAGTCCCCCAAAACGCCCGTCCTTCACCACTTCCTAGTGCTTTAGCTGGGAAGAAGAAGTGGCGCAAAAAACTCCCCAGCAGCACAGCTGTCTGTTAAGTTAGAAGAATTTGATTAACGGTTATTGTATGAGCTTTGACCTCGACAGCCGAAATATAGGGCAACAACGACCTATTTAGAATAAGAACCAGCCAAGTGTGAGTCGGACCACGCACAAAGAAGGGTTCCGTAGTTGTGCCTTGGGATGAATTTATTTAAGAACAAACTTAACATTGTAAGTTCAAAAACATGTTCTCCCATACATTCCTACCGCAAATATTAGTTCGTAAGCACAATATTAAGAGATTTACCATGTTATTTTAAGACCATAGACTTCTTATTGGTTTTCTGTAATCTATGAGTTAAAAATCATTCTGTGCATTTTTTTTAAATTTTGGACTCAGTAGTTTCATAAATTTTCTTAAATATCTCCAAAAGTATTTATTTTAAAAAAATATTTGAGATCTTCTCAACAAGGCCTTTTATTTCATATGTCACACGGTACTGTTTAGAAAACTTTTTTTTTTAGTTTTCCAAATTGCCCTCGAAAAGTGACACTCATATTCAAAATTAATTTATTTACTCTTTCGTGTTTGGGTCTCAGAAATTCCTATGTGTACCAAATTTCAACTAAATTGGTCCAGTAGATTCGGAGCAAATTGGCTGTGACAGACGGACAGATAGACAGCCAGACACACCAGTGATCCTACAAGGGTTCCGTTTTTCATTCGGACACGATGACGAAAAAAAAACAAAGGAAAATCTTCGTTCTAAACAAAATAAATACTAAAAACAGTTGGAATCCGTACATACCTTTGCCTCGCAATTCAGTCCCTCGCACTGCAATCCAATAAAAATGACCAATACATTTCAACATGTACAATATACAATACACTTCAACATACAATGCAATACACCCTGTGGATTCTGCGGCATGCATGGTTTTCCGTTTGTATTTCTTTGTAGCCGGTGCCGATGTAAAAATACAGGCGGTTTTTTCTTTAGCAAAAGTTTTTTTGTTTGTCAACTTATAAATATATGAATAGATCAACAATTTCATTGATACAGTCGTCTCAATACAGGGAATAATTATGCCCTTTTTTTTTGTTAAGTTAATATTTTGCTTTGATGTCTTAACGCTAACGCGGACTGGGACGGGCCGCGCCGCAACTTCAATAGCAAAAATCCTACTTCATAACTTTCGATGCATTTTCGTGAACCAACGCACGCTACAGGCGGGACGCACCGCACTTTTTTATAAGAAAAGGCGTTGTGCTGCGTCCCGTTGCGGCTTTAATGTGCGCTTGGCATTATAGTAAAGAAAATAAAGCAGTTTTTTTTTCAGTGTGTCTTTAATACAACATAGCATACAAAAAAATTACTCGTTTCAAAACATTTCATAGTAAAACAAAGATTTGTACCACAATAATTTAAAATTCTTAGTAAAGATACGGTTTCCTAGAAGAGCGGTGGCCGTCACATAACGGCCGCAGTGATGCGTCATGAACATGATGGCAGCGGGGTTTTGAGTTCGACGGTATCAAAAAACGCTCTCTAAGAAAACACACCAACTTACTTAAGACTCAGATACATGCAAGTGACCTTGAGTGGTTAGCTTTCGTGTTCTGTACTGAGCTCACGTAACGCGTCGTACGTCCAGCCAGGAACTCTCAATGGACTCGCGCATCAAGGAGCGCTGTCCCAAATCAGACGCATTATTCATTAAATAAACATAAAACAAAATGTATTTTAATAAAATATGTGTTTTTTTTTAAAGATCAATAATTAAATTATAGGTACTTATTTCAAATGTTGAAGGTTTCAGAAAAATATGCTTGATAGATTTTGGATGATTCTCGGTTTTGTATCCGCGTTAGACATAACTTTACAAATTAATTTCACTATAAACATAATCTAAAATATACATTTATGAAGTTATTAAAAAAATGCTTTAATTTAACATATATTTTTTCCAAACCATTAACACTACTCTAGACGTGATCTTTTTTAAAAAAAAGGTATTTTTGTCGGCTTCGCCCACATGGCTATCGGAAATCAAATAACGTTAAAATTATCCCACTGAATATTACCACCGGAATATAAAATATTATAAAATAATTAAAAGTTTTTTTTTTTTTACTAGGCCATCTCGTAGCTGACCTCAGAGGTCATGACTACTTAACCGAGCTTTCCAGTGGCTGTCTTAAGCTACTACACTCAAAGCCTCCAGCCAGGGGCAAAAAGTATTCTAATTAAAACTAGGCGAGCGCTCGCTAAGGGCACCCCCTGTGGGGTACGGACCTCGGCTTAGGGCGTCGCTGGGGGGAGGACAGCAAGTTGGGACAGGCTGGATCAAGGATAATTCATCATTATTAAATGGGGAATTTAAAGCTACTGGCTCAGTATCGACGCGGGCTGGCGCATCAAAGAGCAAGGGTCGAGGGGATAGTTAAAATTCGGTTATCTTTGCCTTAAATAACGTTTGAATGACGTCATTCGCCAGTAAATTGCAGACGCTATATGGCGGCCGCCGCTCTTCTAGGCAACCGTAGATTTAGTTAGCAATGTCGTTGTCAGGAAACTATTAAATTGAAAATGAAATACCTTTGCAGTACACTGTTCCCCGATGCACTGAAAATTAAAAGCAAACTTTGAGCTTCAGTTACTTGTAAAACCTTATTACTTAGTTTACATAAAATTGGATACAATAAATCTATTTCGTTAATATAATAATTATGGAAAACCGGCAAACCGCGTGTCGAACCCCACACAGTGAAGGGTTCCGTAGTTATGATGAATATTTAAGCATGCACAGTATTGATTTTACTAAAAATAAGTGTTTATTTTATAGTACTTCCCGATAAAAGTTTGAAAAACAAACATCCCATATTTAAACAAAGATTGACTTAAATAAAATCTAAACACTTAAAAACCTCATAATATTTTTAATTTTGGTATCCAACGATACCCCACACGCTTACGTGCATTTTTTTTCCAACCCTCACGGTTTCATATAACAGCACACCTAGTTGTTCCTGTGAGCCAAACATGGACGTGTAACGTAAATAAATGAATATTGTACGAGTACCTATACAACTTTTTTTTTTTTTTGGGAGCTAATTTGAAAATTTAAAATTAAAAGTTTAACAAACAGTACTGTGTGACATATCAAATGAAAGGGGTTGTTGTAAGGTTTTTTTTTTTAATAATTTTGATATAAATATTTTTTAAGATATTTAAGACACGGAACATTTTTTTCAACCATAATATTAAGTTTGTATTTGGCATAAAAAACATGTTAGATAACATATTTATCGTACGGAACGTAGGGTATGTTTTTGTAACATGCACAAGGGTTGTGTTTTTACTATTTGGCCCTAAGAATCAACCAATCTAGTTATCAGAATAAATATGTTTGCTCGGCCGAAGAACCAGACGAGTGACCTCTTTCTAAAAATAGATGCAACAGAGATCATCGGTAGGCTATGATAATATCTCAACTGAAGTTCTTAAAAGTATATCAAAATACATATCATCGCCTTTAGCATATATTATTAACCTATCCTAGGAACAGGGATTTTTTCCTGACAGATTGAAATTGTCCATAATTAAACCATTACATAAAAAAGGCTCCCAATGTAACGACAACAACTATAGACCTCAAGCACTAACACCCATATTTTCAAAAATATTTGAAATAGTTATTTATCCAACATGTGAGGAAAGTTCGTTTTTCCTATGAGTTTTGATTTTGAGTCTTGAGCGAACGAAGGATTGAAAAATAGAATCACGAGCGCAGCGAGTGATAATAAATTTCAATCCTGAGTAAGCGAAAGACTCAACAAAACGAATAGCAAATGAACTTGCTCACAAGTTGCATACAAAACTTTTCACCACTCCCAGCAAGAAAGTATTCAGTCATCATAGGTAAATAAATTAAATAGACACAAAGCAAATCAAAATAATTCTTTATATTTTAAAATATCTTTAAAACTTAACTTAAAAAAATCAGGCAAGGTTAGTTCCTGAACGGGAGCATTACTTTCCTCACTGTTCAAATAGTGAGGAAAAACCAACTTTCCTCACTGTTCAAGCAGTGAGGAAAAACTAACTTTCCTCACTGTTTTCGTAGAGGAAAGACAGTTCTTTCGTGCGGGAGTGGTGAAAAAGTAATTTACAGGCGGTTATTAAGGTTCCTAGATAAATATAACATTCTAGCCAGTCAAATATATGGATTTAGACAAAATAAATCGACTAATTTAGCAGTTTATAAAACAAATTATGAACAATATTAATAAAAGGATCCCTTCCTGTGCACTATTTTTAGATTTAAGTAAGGCATTTGACCTAGTTGACCATGTTAGGCTATTGAATAAAATGGAAAGCTACGAAAGGTAGGAAAGCTATAAAATGGTTTCAGTCGTATTTACGTGAGAGGAAGCAGATAACAAGAGTAGCAAAGTTAAACCAATTAGCAAATAGTTTGGATAATTGTGACTCCGAACCAAGAATAACCCATTGCGGTGTGCCTCAGGGGAGCATTATGGGGCCGCTACTGTGATTTATTTATATAAACGACCTACCAAGATCAATAAAAAAACAGTGTGTTCTGCTTGCTAACGACAACACAATTATTATTGAATGTAAAGATCAACAAAACTATGATAAGGAAATTAATCAAACATTTATACTTTGCTAAAACGGAAAGCAAAACTTGCGTTGAAAAGTAAAACTGTTCATCTTCTTGTCACGTATAATAACATTACAAGGGTATAGTGCTCAAACCCAATAACTACGAAATTGTATGTTTCGAGATATTCAACATTTAAGTTTTAAGGACAAAAATACCTATGTTATTCTAATAATATCGTTATAATAAGTATTTGTGGTAAAAGTGTATACATTCAATTAGTGTTAAAAGTATTTTTTAAGTTTCTGGAGTGGTACATTTTATTATAAAAAATATATAATTTACAAAGGGCACCGACTTATTGGGTTTTAACTCAAGAGTAATTAAACATTTAATGTACTTTACTAATTTGTTTATTCTATGAATCACAATGAAAACTATTCATACGGTCGGATCTAAGATCTTCAAGAACCGTCGTACCAGTCGAAACAAGAAGCTCTCTGATGCTACTTCACAGCTCATGGAGGAGAGGCGCATGGTGATCCTGCAGTTATCACGAACAATGCGCTCAAATACCGGCTGCTCAATAGACAGATCTCTTAGACCTTAAATAGCGATCTACGCTACTGTAATACGGACCGTGCTAAGCCCGCGACAGAGTGCCCTTAAATAGCGATCTATGCTACTGTAATACGGACCGTGCTAAGCCCGTGACAGAGTGCAACAAGGGCTCCAAGGTCTTTGCAAGAGATTTGTCTATTGGACAGAGCCAGCTTGCAAAACTGAAGACCGATGATGGCAGGATCGTATCCGTCAAACCTGAACTATTGAGTGATATTGAGGGGTTCTATGGACACACGTCAACCAGTAACCCCAACCCGTTACGAACCTGCAAACGAGCCAAGAGCTAGGTTGACCCAACATTATATCTAAAACATCCCGGACGTCAGCTTTTACGAGATTAGGATGGCTCTGAAGCAGCTTACAAATAACCAGTAGCCGGGTGATGACGGAATTACGGCTGAACTCCTGAAGGCCAGTGAAAAATGGTCTTAAGGCCCTCCAGAAGCAGTTCGATTCTGTCTTACTCGAGGATAAAACAGAGGTGTGGTGATACTCTTCTTTAAAAAGGGCGAAAATGCACTGCTTAAGAATTATAGGCCCATCTCTCTTCTGAGCCATGTCTACAAGTTGTTTTCAAGACTCATCACGAACCGTCTCGCGCGCAGGTTTGACGACTTTCAGCTTCTCCGAAACAACCCGGATTCCTTAAAGACCTTAGACCACATTCGTACGTTGCGGTAGGTTATATAGAAGACCGAAGAGTATAAGCTGCCTCTCTGTTTAGCGTTTGTGGACTACGTGAAAGCTTTCGATTCGATCGAGACCAGGGCTGTACTGCAGTCTCTCAAACGGTGCCAGATTGATTATTGGTACATCGAGGTGCTGAAGTGTTTATATGAAAATGCCACTATGTCAGTCCACCAGACCTCAAAACCTTTACTTCTGCAGCGAGGAGTGAGAGAGGGGAGACGTTATCTCTCCAAAACTGTTGGCATCAACATCAATGGCGAGTACATCACTCACCTTCGGTTTGACGACAATATAGTAGTCATGGCTCAGACCATGGAGGACTTCAGTATAATGCTTGACTAAAAAGAGTTTCCAAAAGCGTGGGTCTTAAAATGAACATGGACCAAATGAAGGGAATCTCGATTGCCCATTTAACACCCACCCTCATGAAGATCGGAGACTCTATTCGAAGTTGTTGACGATTATGTTTACCTAGATGACCTAGACAGTATGTCCTACTGTCAACATACACATGTTGGACATAGGTCCAACTTCGAGAAAGAGGTCAATCGTCGAATCTGACTCGGCTGGGCGGCGTTCGGGAAGCTGCGTACTATCTTCTCGTCTCATATACCAGTGTCTCAAGATAAACCTTTTTGACCAGTGCATGTTGCCAGTGATCCTATGGCACTGAAATGTGGTCGCTCACAGTGGGCCTCATGAGAAGGCTGAAAGTCACCCTAAGGGCAATGGATAGGGCTATGCTTGGAGCTTCCCTACGTGATTGAATCAGAAATGAAGAGATTCGTAGGAGAACCAAGGTAACTGTCATAGCCCGAAGAATTGCCAAACTTAAGTGTCACATTGCTCGCAGAACAGATGGCCGATGGTGCCGGAAGTTTCTGGAGTGGCAACCGCATACCGGAAGACGTTGCGTTGGAAGACCCTCCACAAGGTGGATCGATAACCTGGTGAAGGCCGCAGGAATCCGCTGGATGCGAGAAGCTCAGAACCAGTCGAAGTGGCGGTGCTTGGGGAGGCCTATGTCCAGCAGTGAACGTCTTTCGGCTGAAATGATGGTAATGAATAAAGAATAACAAAAAAACAGAATAAATCACTCATCACTTTCGAAGGCGTTGGTTGGATTTTGGTGTACGTCTTCATACCACGTATCCACACATGGAGTTCCTCGGGAATGATGAGATTTTCGCATATTTTCATGAAACCTTTTTAACCGACTTCAAAAAAAAGGAGGCGGTTCTATGTTCGTATGTATGTATTTTTTTTTTAACGTTCTTCAATATTTTCGCCAAATGTGGACCGATTTAAAAAAAAAAAATCCCTATGGTCCCATATTTTTTTTATTAACTTTGTTTGGGTAGTTTTTGAGATAGTAGCTTCAATAATAAGTATTTTTTCCACTTAGTCTAAGTGGATCATGTTATAATAACATCCTGTCACTATTATTTACATAGCAGATGGTATTCGAATTTGTGTGGGGTAGGTACCAAAACTAAAAAGTGAAAAATTAAATTTTAAACAAAAAGCCGGAAGTCGAAACGAAAATAAATAAAACCAGTGTTTTTTTGGAAGTCGGTTTGTTTCTTGTAGGATTTTCGATTCTCCAAAGGCAGTTCCACTTCCATGATACCATCATAGCAAATATCTTAAACCAACATTTACCTAGTTGTCAACCTTAATGCAAGCTAGTTGCACAAATTTTCTTCCTTGATCACTCATCGTAACAAACAAAAACAATTTATTAGCGCTAAACAGAAGAATAATTTTGAAAACAATACTCGCGGACGACGATGTGCGAATAGTCTCAAATTGACAACAACAGCGCTAGAAGATAAAAATAACAAATAAATAGCTATATGTGGTTTAACCGTGAAATAAAAATATTATTTATCAAGATAACACACTATAAAGTGTTTTAGTTTTTAAGTTTTGGCTAAACCTGGTCACTTTATTGGGTTATTACCTCTAGTAATTTTCTTTCTACTGAGAATTTCACTTATTGGGTTAGACCACTGGAAAGCAAATCAAAAATGCATTAAGATGGAGTAATAAAACAATTTTCGATTTTTTGGCACTTATTGGGTTTTAACACTATACCCTCGATTAGCGTAAAGCAGGTTCAAAACACACGGTTTCTAGGGGTAACACTTGATGAGCACTTAACATGGAAAAATCATATTGAGATACTCGGCAAAAAAATCAACCAATTTGTATTTGCGCTACGAAATGTAAAAAAATGTAACGTCAAGAGAAACCTCCATAATGGCGTGACATGCCTATGTCTGTTCGGTTATTCGCTACGGCATAGTTGTGTGGGGAAACTCCTCAGAAATAGATCAAATTTCCATTGCTCAAAAAAAGTGTATCCTGCGCAATTTTTAATATGGAGTGGTCTGATTCGTGTAGGCCTATATTTAAGTCACATAACCTTTTGACAGTACCCTGCATATATATATATATATTATTTGAAATTGCCAAGTTCCTACGATCCAATCCTGAGTTATTTGAACAAAGGGATAATACTAATAAGAGGAAAGCATTTGGATTTCGAGATACCTGTTCCTAAGTTACAACTCTTCCGAAAGAGCCATATCTACATGGCTCCTTTAATCTACAATGCCTTGCCGACGACAATTACCCAACTACCCTTCAAAAAATGTTGTACGGCATTACTGAATTGGTTGTTGCAGGAATGTTTTTATTCAATGCATTAGTTTTTTTGTAAAATGTCCCTGTAAATTCTTTTCTCTTGATCTGGCATCCAAAGGCTAAGTAATTATTTAACTTAATGGTATTATAATAAGTTGAATTTATTGTTAATTTTATAATAATTATGGTAAAATAGAAGTGTGAGCAATATAATAATTGAAATAATATATAATTAAAAAATTAATGTAATGTAACTAATGTTAATTGAAAACGAATGTAAGTAGTACAATGTCAATTGTAAATACATTTAAGTTTAAGCTGATTTTGCATACCGTTAAAACGGTGAGACATGTAGCACTATGCAATTAAGAACAACTTTGTAACATACCATGTTTCTGGCAAATAAATAAATAAGTTAATAACTACCAGGTTAAACAACCTTGTTTATACGGAATCTTAGATGGGTGACCTCTATTACGGTAAGACCCTACAAAGTTACGCATTTGCTACGCCGTAGCCGATTCGTAGCGACTACGCCTGCTACGCCGTAGCAGTAATCGAAAACGATATATTATTATGTATTTATCATAATAACAGCTTTATTTTCCTTGCACACTTATTCCGTATCTCTATAATACTTTGATCTTTGGAAGAGTGAAATCTATACATACATTATTATATATCAAAGTCAGTTTGCGTGTCTGTCTGTGTGACCGCGTTATCTTCTAAACGGTGTAGCGTTGTGAGGATTCACAACTAACAATAGTCGAGTGTTGCTGAAATATCACAATTAGTAAGCTCTAATCACATCACTAGAATCGGGGTACAACACTAATTTCCCACAGACGCTCTGTCATTTCGCTTCCGCTTGCAGAGCTGTGGATAAACAGATGTGGATACTATTCCCTGATCCTCTTAAATCCTGTGTGCCCTGACCTAGGGTGAGTTTCACATTAGTTTGGTAATAATACCGGACCCTCTGCGCTGGATAACCTATATTGATTTTACCACCTAAGTGATATTTGATTTCGCGTGTCATTGTCGGACACGCGGCTTAGTTATCCAGCGCACTGGTGATGGTAATTTATATGTACTGCTGCTGCATCAAGGTGGTGTAGTGCCTTGCTGTGCTATTGTTAGTGGTCCATCTGCTACGATCACGTTACTTTGTGTTTTGTGCACGCGTGCTTGCATACTTAACCTAATCTTGGCATCTGTCAATGCGCCACGCTGTTTGAAAACTCTCTGCCTGTAAGCCGCTGCGATGTGCTGAGCGTCTACTTACTATGCTTCCCACACCGTTCCTTGGCTTAAAAAGGGGAAGAAGCTGGCACATCGCATGCGGCTTGCTGCTGTCTTGCACCGCATTTAACACGCGCTCCCTATGGCGCTTCCAGGGCTGCCTTGTACGGGCTGAGGGCAGGACCCCTTACCCAATCCTGCTGCTGATGTGTGGTGCTGCACGTTGCCTACACATGCTAGCGAGGGCTATCTAAGGCCTGACAACCTGCACGCCTCGTGCCTGTGCTGACAGGCCTGTGACCTGTGCTGACAGGCGGCCTCCGCGGCCCCGATGTCTGCCACGTGTAGCCAAGGACAGTACCCTACCTCTCTTTAAGTGTGCACGTGCTCAGAACCACACAGTGTTAGGACCTTACCCGCGACCTAGCCGTGTTACATAAATTTATTAATATACAGGATTACTGGTAATTCGACGTATATCCGTCAGGGGCTGATAAAGGGGGCCAAATACAACAAATTGAACCCCCCATATGTATGGCCGAAATTCAATAGTATTCGAGATATTTGAATTTTAAGGGTTTTTCGATATTTACCCAAAATTTGACATTTAATTCCAAATAAAAAAAAAACTACACATTTGAATGGGTACCATTAAAAATCATGTTGTAGCTAGCACTTCAATTAAGCTATGGACATAGTTAAAACTACTTAATTTAACAAAATAATTAAAATAATGAACGATATAAGAATAACATCTTACCAATATTTTTATTTTACGCTTCAAAAATGTTGCCTCCTCACAAAAATTTCTATGACATTAATCGTAAAAATAACTAGAAAAACTTGCCTATTCTGTAAGCTTTCCAAAAAGGTATAAAAATCAATTTTAAAATACATAATTCGTGGCATGGCATGTGTTTGAACCGGCGCGGGGAGAGAAATAATGTGTGTTTTAGTTTATGATACTTGCTAAAACAACCAATTTTACTGGCGGAATTCTTCGTGATGGGGCGGGGTGTGAGGGTGGGGGAGCACACGGCGTCTGCTGTGCTCGCGTCGCCTTCCGTAGTAAGTTTCGACTCTACGCCGCGCAAGCACGTGTGTTGTTATCTTGCTATTAACCAATCTCTCATCGCGTTAATTTGTTATCGATCATTATTGTTAATTCTTGTTTCTCTTGTTATTATTTTTGTTATCATTGTTATTTCGGATACCATGGCTTCGTATGCTAATAACGAATACGCAGACATTATGTTTTGTTATGGTTTTGCCAATGGGAACGCGGCTGCGGCTCGGCGAGAATACCAACGCCGCTTTCCCGATCGTCGACTTCCCCACGTTACTGTTTTCGGGAGCACCTATCGACGATTGTCTGAAACTGGCAGTGTTCAGAGAGCACAATTCAACGCTGGTAGACCTCGACGGTATACGGCTGACGAAGAGGACACCATTCTTCAGTGTTTTATTGATGACCCAAACATCTCAACGAACATTGTTGCAAGACAGCTCGGTATGTCCCAGTGGAAAGTGTGGTCGGTAGTACATCTATCAGGTAGACACCCGTACCATTATCAACCTGTCCAAACATTGCACGAGGGAGATCCTGCCAGGCGACTCGAATTTTCTCGGTTTATGTTAAACGCTGACGCTGACCAGGAACATTTCCTAAGAAATATTTTGTGGACTGACGAGTCAAAGTTTGACCGGGATGGTATAACGAATTACCATAACTTACATTTTTGGGCACCTAAAGCAGGCAGGAATCCAAAAAAACTAAAAGAAACTGCGTCGCAAATGAGATTTTCCCTGAACGTATGGATGGGTGTCGTTGATAATTATTTGGTGGGCCCTCATTTTTTGCCCCAAAATTTGAACGGCGAAAATTACGAGGAGTTTTTGAGAAACAACCTAGACGATTTGTTGGCGGATGTTCCCGAAGAAATAAAAAACAACCTCATGTTTCAACATGATGGGTGCCCAGCACATTACCGGATTACTGTCCGACAGTGGCTAGATGAGAGATTTCCAAACCGATGGATTGGGAGGGGAGGGCCAATTCCGTGGCCAGCACGAAGCCCTGATATCACACCACTTGATTTTTACGTCTGGGGTCATATGAAGGAATTAGTTTATGTGACCCCAATAAATTCAGTCGAAGAACTTCGACAGCGAATAATAAACGCGGCGCAACAGATGAGAACAACGTTTTCATCAAGAGTGACGAAAACCGAAGTTAGGAAAAGAATTCGAACTTGCATTTGTAATAGAGGGGCTCATTTTGAACAAGATGTGTAAAAATTTTAATAAAATTTGACGTACATTTTTTAATGCATTTTATTTCATACAAATACAAATTCTCTCCCCGCGCCGTTTCAAACACATGCCATGCCACGAATTATGTATTTTAAAATTGACTTTTATACCTTTTTGGAAAGCTTACAGAATAGGCAAGTTTTTTTAGTTATTTTTACGATTAATGTCATAGAAATTTTTGTGAGGAGGCAACATTTTTGAAGCGTAAAATAAAAATATTGGTAAGATATTATTCTTATATCGTTAATTATTTTAATTATTTTGTTAAATTAAGTAGTTTTAACTATGTCCATAGCTTAATTGAAGTGCTAGCTACAACATGATTTTTAATGGTACCCATTGAGATGTGTAGTTTTTTTTTTATTTGGAATTAAATGTCAAATTTTGGGTAAATATCGAAAAACCCTTAAAATTCAAATATCTCGAATACTATTGAATTTCGGCCATACATATGGGGGGTTCAATTTGTTGCATTTGGCCCCCTTTATCAGCCCCTGACGGATATACGTCGAATTACCAGTAATCCTGTATGTATTAACTTTTCGAGCTGTTTAATTTAACCTACTACCTACCTAACAGTTAACTGCCTGTGCAGCCTACTCTGCGCAGCCCTAGCCATTACAACGGCGCAACGGATTTTGATGCAATTTTCACCATCATTTTGATAAATATTTCCGGAAGGTTTATGTGTATAATATATTATTATGAATCTTCCAAATAATAAGGAAATCTTGAAATGTTGTCAAGTCATAAAACCGCGCGAAGCAGGGGCGGGTGTCACTAATATGTTTTAATATATGTATTTGTATTAAATACAGAATTATTTTTATTAAGCACTACTTGTTTTGCAGACGTATTAGTGATCACAATTTTTTTTTTACGTCTTTGACATTTCTCGGGACCATTTTTAGGGTCCCGGACCTTTGGCAGGCCTGTACGAGGGGCCGAAGCCAACTCGCAGTGGCCCGTTAGACGTGATTAATGAAACGAGGTACCAACCTACGATTATCCCTGTACGCACCCAAGGACAACCCATGGTTGGTGCAGGACTATTGCAAGATATGGAAACAAAGATATTGGATTATGGGTTTGGGTGGCTAAGTGATCTGGTTATCTAGAACTATGGAAATACTATGGCCCCTTCCTGACCAATATTTTATATAAAATACACATGTAAAATGGCAGGGGGTCCCTTGCTCACTCAATAATGGGCCCCCGAAAACGGTCGCTAGCACAAAGTGTCGTAGCGACAAGGGGGCAACATGTCCTGAGGTGCTTATAATGAGTGGAGCGGTATTCCACGGCTACCAGGACCATCCCGGAAGTACGGTCAAGATCCCTACCAGCATCTTACTGGAATACTTCCTTCCTCCGAGCACATTTACTCTTGCGAATATCCACTCCAGCCGGCCAATAAAGGCAAGCCAAGAGATGAGGAACAAGATTTCTCCCAGGAGATAGGGTCCGTGGGGTCGCTACTGCCCAACAGCTCGCCACATGCTGCCCTAACCGGCGTTCCGGCAAAAAACTCTACCGGCATAGACCTGGAGTTCAGAGCGCGCAAGCCCCACTACGACGTCAACGTAGAGATACGGCGGTGGAGCGGTGATTAAAACTTTATGCACAGGTAAAAATACTGTACAAAGGCGGACTTAATGCTTGAGGTATTTTTTACCAGTCAACTAGGGTGATGCAGAGACAAAACATGGCAGGTGCAACATAAGTGATAGATAACTTGAAAATGAATACTTACTAATACATAGATACATACATATAAACAAAATAAACTTAGTCAGGAGAAATAACTATAGGTAGAGGAGAAAACGAATCCAGCAAATCAGCGCTGGGATGTTTCTGCCATCTTCTTATGAATATGTTCACGTGCCTTCACTTCAAAAGATAACCGACTGGTTGCCGTCCTGGTGTTCAGAGGGACCGCATTCCAAAGAAAGACAGTCTGGACCAAGAAAGAAGAGTGAATGAAACCAGAGCAGTGAGAAGGACATCGTAGAAGACTATTGTTGGTGGAAAGAAGATTTTTACTATGGGGATTATTACTATACGTGGGTTTTTGGGTGGGATTGATTAGTTGTTATAAGTTTAACAAAGCTTACTCATCCTTTTGGCAACATCTCACAATTTATTATTATAAGGATTTCACTAAAAACATACCATAGCGTTACATGATGGTCCCCGGCACTGGAAATGATACGCCAATAATTAAAAAAAACAATGTAATGTCAAATTAAGCTAGCGAAACTCCGAAACGTGATGGATTGCGATAAAATTTAAAAAAAATATGATTATTATTTTTGGGATCAAAGATACAAGTAGCTATTACTGTTTATGTACTATTTTTTTTATTTGAGGAATTGTAATCTTCATTTAAGGCTCCGTGCGCGTAAAACATCCTTTTTCGTCAATAAATTATCTTATTGTAAGAAAGCTTGAAATAATTGAAACATTAAGTCTGTGTAAGTATAAAGGTACAGTTTTCGTGGTGCTAAACCATTCGTGTCAGTCACAGCACCTGTTAATAGTTGCGTCACTTTTGCGCTCTCGAACATATGGTTTACTTCGCCTTTAATTTACATAATGGAGATAATGTATAATCATAAAATAAAATTTTGATTTTATTTCAAGTATAGCAAATTTTTAAATTTCTTGATATGCTTTGCTATAATAGTATAATATTTTATCTATAGTAGAAAAAAATACATTACATAATTATAGGGTATTCAAAAAAAACTGCTATATTTTGTATCGAAGTTGAAAAAAGTGGTTAAACATCGTTATAATTATGGTTTACTTGCATGTGACAAGTAAACCATATAACGATGTTGATGATATTTTGAAATGTTCAAAATCAATAGTAGTTTCTTGTAAAAAATTGATCAAACATCAGTCTCGCGTCATTTTTCGGAAAACTTGTTGCAAATAGTTTTGTTTAAATTATTTTTACAACACTCTTACAACTAATGAACAAAATTGATCAAAATCAGTTGAATTCATGCACGGAATCTTAAAAAATAATAATGTTGAAATAGAAATAAATATTCAACAAAAGATCACTCACAACAGCATTGCAGCTTACTCCCACACACTGAGAAAAAAAAAACGCAATAAAGTATAATCCAAACGTATAATATAACATCACACGCCTGTATTCTCGAAAGGAGTAGTCAGAGGTGTATGGTGCAGCCATATTTCATCCATTATGATGATAAAGTAGATACAGCCCGATTCGAACTTAATGGCGGCTCGGAACATGAGGGGAGTCGCTGCGCAGTAACAAATTCATGGGTCAGCGGGGGTGAGGGGAGCGGTACTACGCAGCCAGCAGCTAACTTCCGAACCGCCATTAACTTTGAATCGAACTATACCATTGGCATAGATGGTATTGTAGCATAATTATATTGCTAATAATAGGGTACAAATCCAGACATTGATTGCTATGAGTATTTTATAGAGGTATGAGGGACAGGGGCTAAAGTTCTCTCATCCATCATAGAAAGGGAGGATTCTCCGACCAGACGAGTATCATGTCTGGTGGGCACCTTTCCAACGATTGATGTCGGGACGTTGTATATATACTCGTAGCGCGGTAAATCTGCTTGCGCGATGCAGGATATTGCGTGACGTGAGTGTGATGCATCGATCGCATGTGGCGTTGTGGATGCCACCACTAGACCTTATCATTGTTTGTGACACTAAGACCCGATTTCACCAAACAATTCTTAACGAGCCATCAGCAAATGCTCTGTTAAAATTGATTATCGTTCGTTCGTTGCTAAATCAAACATCTAGCAGATATTATCGAGTGAACAAAAATGACCGGTCTGACTTTTCATTCACTCTCGTTTTTATGCAACCAAATTAAAATGTCATGGCGTCAAGCAAAACGTTCTATAAACAGTGTAATTCTCTATTAGTCGTTTTAAACGTCAAATTCGTAAAAATATCATTGTAACACAGTGGTTTAATAAAGTACATTTTACAATAACACAAATTAACTTCATTTGTAAAACACAGGATGACAGAAACAACAGTTGCTAGGCAACAACTAAAGAAGACTACTCTTAGTTCATAGTGCACTTTATGGTACTTACAACAATTTTTGATTCTTCTAAATTGTAATTTTTACTTATTTTGTGTGTTTAAATGTCGCCGACCCAATTTCAGCGCTAGTGAAAAAGAAATTTTAATAGGACTCATTACCAAACATAAAAATGTAGTTGAAAACAAAAAAAAACAGATGCAGTGATGATTGCTCATAAAAATGAGGGTTGGAAGGTGCTCTCTGTGATGATGGGGCGGTCCTATTACTAGTGGGAACCACTGTGAGCTTTTACACTACGTTAGGTAACAAACATTTCTAATAATATTAAACATCATGGGTGGGTACCTACTTACGTAAGAAGTTGTAAGTCGAATCATAGGCATATTTTTATTACAATTCACATACCTAATAAAGCAATTTTAAGGTAGGTACTAACCGATTTGATGGATATTGAAGTGTATCTTCAATCATTTGCAAGACCTCTATATGTACAAGATTCTTTCGATAAACGAAACCTTGTCCTGAAATCTAGATCTTATATTTTGAAGAATATGTCTTCAAAATATAAGTCACGTCGATCTTTGTATGTTTTAGGACGTTGAACTTTATTGTCTAAAATATATTTTCTAAAATATCATCATTTCCGTGTTCAAAACTAAATTTTACGCTGCTTCCATTTTATTTGACCAACTGACAACCAATTGACAGCCGTTAAAAGCATTAACGGACCTTTGGAGCAGTGATTAAGTTTAACGCCTTGTTAAGAGGATTAACCATTCGTTAGTACTTGGTGAAACACTCACTACGCTTAACGGGCCGTTGTCTATTTAACGGGACGTTAAAACTAACTAACAGTGTATGGTGAAACTAGGTCTTAACCAATGTCAGTATTACAGACTCACAATTAATACAATTAAAGCTTGACTTCAAATAAGTACCGTGTCTTAAACAACGCGTTCGTCGCGGGTCGGCCATTATCGCGTTCATTTTGCTCTGCGGACCTGAATGCATAGTCGCGGCGATAGAGGGCGCCTGGAACCGGAGGTTCAACAAATGAGTGACTTACGGACGCAACAGTCGCATATTCACGCGAATGATCGTTTTGGCTAGAACGGGGGAGACTATACGATAATTACTCATAATTCTAATTACATACCCCAGAAGCACAAGAATCGCCTTTACACTGAAAAGGGAAAAACATCCGTAACTCCCTGAAGTATCGGGTTTGTCTATCGTCAATTCTATATGATTATTGATGTTTCATTTTTATTTCACGCAAGTAATAATTATAAACTGTCTTACCGTGCAATCACAGCCAGTTTTGTGGCACTGAAATAGAATACAAAAACATTGTACTTATACAAATGATGACTAAACATTGCAGTCTTTTTGAGCTTCGCATCGCAGCCAAAAACTTACTCTTGATTGACACGATTCGTCCGCGCACTGAAAAAACAAATGGGTGAATTAGGTATAGCCATTTTTACTAAACTACCACAAAAACTCGAAGGGTTAGGCACGTGTACGTACCTATAGTATCTAAACCCACATTTCGCTAGTTATGATACCATCCCATGTAATAGAGGACGAAACTATTGCTATCAACCGGGCACAAATCCAGACTCCGGGCTGCTACTGAGAAATTCCAGATAGAGCAACCTCAATAAAAACTTTTTTACCAAAAAAAACAACCGTGTTCCAAAAAAATACTACAAAGTGAAAAATAACATTAATTTCGGAAGTCGGTGGCAAAAACGGAAATTCAAAACCAAAGATACCGACTTCCGTAATTAATGTTCTTTTTCACTTCGTAGTGTTCTTTTTTTTTTTTTTTTTGTTTGTTGTTATGAAGCGTGATGATATATGGCCAAAACACCTCTCACGCGAGCAGTTCGTACTGTGAACGAAATCCAGAATAGGTTAGACATGTTTTCGTGTTACTTTAGTGAACTCGCAAAGGTAATTTTATATGTATTATGTTACGAATGGGAATAAAGATTTTTTATTTTTTATTGATTGATACGTGTATGTACGACGGAGGAGTGTAAGAATATTTAGAAAGTGTAGAATAAGATATTATTGTTTAGTTTTAATTTTGTGTTCATTTATATGTCTAGAGTTTTAATTGTAAATATTTATATAGTTTAATGTACATTTAATTTTATAATAATAGGCCTAGCTATCGCATTAGGTTTAAGCTCCTGTAATGATAGTCTTAGAGTTTAAAATAAAAAAATAAATATTTATAATTGCTCATCTCTATAATACTGTAATATTTTACCTCATTTTCGGACTTAAACTTGGTTCCAAGAACGATCTCGTAGGCCAGCCAATCTTTCTGAGTTGTGTAGTTAAGGTTCATTGACCTCATCACGATTTTTAATTCATGTTCCTCAAAATTAGGTTTAGTCGTGATTTCGACCAGCGTTTCATCGGCGCTCTCAGTCTGTGAAGAAAAAATAACTTTATTTGTAGAAAGATAGAGTTCAGTTTCTAAAATAGGTCCTTGCTTGTAATGTGTTATTGTGTCTAACGATTTTTCTTAAATGTTGATACTTACTGTCCACCCTAATCTAGCCATACTCTCGTCCACAATCGGCACATATAATTCTCCCTGTAAAATTACAACTTTAATAAGTATAACGTTAAAAGTACCATCCAGTAGTAATAATAAAGGATGTCATTCCTGCCGGTCTATTCTGTAATAATCTCACGTTGAAAACTTAGGTGAAGTGAACGTGAAGTGAGCTGTCATTCCACCTACTGCTAGGGACTGACAACTCACTCCAAGCTCACTTCACCTAAGTTTTCACGGTGAGATGGTTACAGAATAGCACTGCTGGTGTCAAGGCGAGGTTTTGGCCTACAAAATGTAAATTAACTGTCGTGACATATACACGAGTTGCCGAAAAGGAAGACCATCATTTCAGTCCGTCATCACCCATCTTGATTTATGGAATGGCACTAATCAATTGGTTGAATTCAGGCTCTTCTTTTAATCTATATAGCCATTTTATCCCGCTGCAAAAGTATCTCTCTCCCTTTCCCACACAATATTCTATCCTAACCAGGTCTTTAGGTCGCAGGAGGATCAACAAGGTGGTAGGAAGCACGGTATCAGTAATATCTAAGATGGAATTCTTCAAAAGTATGTTTTTACTCTATAAAATACTAACAGCACCCCGCGGTTTCACCCACATAAGTCTCGATCCCGTAGGAATATCGGGATACAAAGTATTCTATGTGTTAATCCAGGTCATAAACTATCTGTGTGCCAAATTTCATCTAAAGCCGCTCAGTAGTTTTTGCGTGAAAGAGTAACAAACATCCATCCATCCATCCTCACAAACTTTCACGTTTATAATATTTCAAACTCAAACTCAAAGCCTTTATTTCAATTAAATCATTTACAGGCACTTTTGAATTTTCAAGGAATTATATTAGTAGGAAATGCAAATTTTATACCTCTATCACAAACTGTTGATTCCGATGAGTTTTTTTGTCCTAAACAAAACAAAAGAGATATCGTGGCCAGATCTTAAAATTGATAATTTCATGAAATGATCATCGACCACTGGTCACATCATGATGTGGCCTGGCCAGATTATTGAATACTCAACGTTTAACGATATGAACAGTTAAACGCACGTCTACTTCATGACATGGCCAAACATTAGCGGTAGAGGGTTTGATGTCCCTTTTCTCTTGTTGTGAATCATGGCGGCGGCATACAAAAAATCAAACATAGTAGACCACGCAAAAAAAGTCGATATACTTTTTTTGAGTTTCCAAATATGATATTATGGAAAACGATCACCTTGGAAGTAGCGCTTGCCGGCCGCTGCTGCGGCGTGAAATGCAACATAGCACTCAAAAAAATATTTAACTACTCCGCTGTGGCACCTCGACCAAAAGGATTAGGTTAGGTTAGAACTTTGACCAACAGTGCACGAGCCGAGCAAGCGTAGCGAGCGATGTCGCGGCAGCGGCCTACGAGCGCTACTTCCAAGCTGGTCGCAGTTACTTGGCTATTTTTACTACACCTTACACCATGGATAACCTGCATTGATGATATGGCCAAATGTCGACTGACCTACATTAAACGTTGACGTTTAAACGATATGGCCAATTTTAGCTGGCCATTTCATGAAATGATCAATTCTAAGATCTGGCCCCGACAGACATATTAGTTGACACAGTTAAATTATTGTCACTATTGTCGGGTTGAGGAGCTCGGGGCAAGGTGGGTGATGTATGGGCCCATCCATTACATATCGACACCCCTCTGTGCCTCGTAAAGCACGTTTTAAGCAGTCGGTCCCGACTGTCATTCGTAGATCTTTGACAGTCGTTTCGGGCAGTGTCTAAAGCCCATAAAAGTGACAGCCAGTCTTTCCAAGGGGTATCGTATTACCCAGTAACTGGGTTGTGGAGGCCAGGTAGGCAGTCGTTCCATATAAAATACTGGTATTCAGCTGCATCTGGTTGGACTGGAAGCCAACCGCTCTACATAACATCTAAGCGTCATCATGACCTTCTTTATACACGGAAAACAGCTTGCTTCATGACAAACATAACAAATAATCGAATCACATAATGGTATCTCTACCTACCCCTCCAAGTACTACAGGCGTGATTTTATCATACCATATAACCAGTCTTTAACGTTACCACTGTTGCGACATAGACTTATCTGGTCTATAACGCTCCAGCTGCCGGGACAGAACCTTCTCTGTAAGAGCCGCGTATTTAGCCGTACCAAACTCAAAATCAACTCAAACTCAAAGCATTTATTTCAATTAAACCATTTACAGGCAATTTTGAACTGTCAAGAATTCGATCAGTCAGAAATATGAAGCTAGTTACCCATTCCATTTTTGAATTTTGAATTTTCATTCTACATGTTAAGAATATTGTATAATTTTACAATGTTTGTAAATATGTGAGCACCATGCATCTATCACATAATTAATTTATCTGTAATTTCTTCATTTTTGATTCTCTTTACCTATCGTGGTATAGTAATCTTATTCTAGGTGCATCGTCTTCACATTATATATAATTATATAATTAATGTTTATAAGATATTGTAAAAACATTTTAAAAGAGTAACGGTGGAGTTTCTTGCCCATTCTTTGTGCAGGAAACTCCACGGACACTCTTTTAACTCAAACATTTGATACAAAATATTGGTTACATCATTAATGTTGAAATTATGCATATGAGAACAATGTAGATAGACGTGCACGTTGGTAAAAGCATCCGTAATAAAAAAAAAAAGAATCATTTAAAAACTTAAAATAAGCCATGGCAGCTAAGAGATGACCAGTCCCAACTGACGGCGCCCGTTCACGAACATGACGCATGGATCAGCACCATTCAGCTCAACCATTTTGAAGGGAGCTAAATGATCCAACACAAGCGCCCCCATCAGCGAGACATCCAATACCTAACCTAAGAGCCAATGTCAATGGTGGCCCAGTGGTGACGACCGAGTTGTACGTGAGGTTAGAACTCAGACAGGCGCTTTCCATTGTGTAAATTATTTCATCACCACTGCTCTCAAAACGGTGAAGGAAAACATTGTGAGGAAACCGGCATGTCCTAGAACCAAACATTCAAAGACATGTTGCATCTACCAAGCCGCACTGGGCACGCGTGGTGGATTACATAACAGCCCACTGCCTATCACCGAGTGGAGGCCTGTGGCACATTATAGGCTGATTATGTTAGGGCCTATCCACACGGCGATTTTTATACGCGTGTTCCATATATTTATTTCTATTTCACAAACATCCACATAATTATATACATGCTCCGGTTTAACTTCCAGACACACTATCAACACCAACACAAGTATCTTAATTCATAGACGCCCACAAACACACCATAAAAAAATTATTGGTATTTAAAATTCACATTTTTTGTTCCAAAATTACCCCAAATCCATTTAAAATTTGCTTATTTTCAACAGGGGTCATAACTCATAAGTTATGACTTTTAGGCACCCGCTAAACGACGGCCGCCCGCACCTAACATAATAACCCGGTAAAATATACACAATTACACATTACAATTACACATTACAATTACACACAACATACATACATACTTTGGTATACTAATGTTTTCTTTCTATATTATTTTTTATGTTATTGTATATTCCTTGTCTATTAGATTATAAGAAATTAAGAAATTTATTGTAACGTATATAATATACTCGTACTTAACACATGCATACCAACAAATATGTAAACAGAACGAAGGAGCCTGTGTGTCACGACACAGGGAATCCTAGTGTGACTTCCAGGAATCAACGCACTCGAATGTAATTTTTCTTACAATTAATTATTTGTATTATGTAGAACGCGTTAGCGGCGACGGCACGATTACTGTTTTGAAAAAGGAACACTGTTATACGGGCGTCGACAACGCAATAAAAATGCCGTGTGATTAGACCCTGAGGTAAATGCATACTGCGTTTTTTTACGCGCCATCGACGTGCAGACAACGAGTGATATATGAAACGCACTTATAAAAATGACGTGTGTATAAACCCTATTATTGATGACGGTAATGAGATGCAAGAAATACACTAATAATTGATACTTTACCGTCACTCGGGCCAAACCATCTCTTGTGTCGGGCTGCAAATATATTATTAACAAATTAAAAAATTGAAAACAAGACTGGCCTGCCAAAAAACGAACTAAAAAGTAAAAAAACAAGTTGTATTAGTTAATCTGTATATGCAAAGCGAAAGGTCAATTATTTACTCGCTGACTAAACAGATAAATAAAATTTTCTTTGCAGTAGGGGAAACATGAAAATTTTTTCCACAGCACGGTTCCACAAATCCGAATAAAATCCGTTTAGCGTTAAAAAGCTAGTCATGATAAAATATTATAACATTTTAATTTCTCATGATTTCTGGTTAATAGTAAAATAAATAATGGAGTGGACAGAAAAGTTAAAGTCTTTCCTAGAGCCTAATTAACACGTGTGATTTATTTGTCTTTGGATAGATAGATATATCGTTAATTTAGTGCACAAAAACGACATAGCACAACATACAAAAGCACGATTTAATAATAACTGTACAACTTTGAATAATTAAATAATAACTATTTCGAACGGTATATAACTCATTTTCGACAACTCACTTCTGCAAAATACATTATGTAAAAGAAAGAAAATATCAATGTAAAAAAAAGAAAAAGAAAGAAAAATGCGTTTATCGGCATTGCAGCAGAAAAATCCACCTTAAAACTATAAAAACCGTAAACAATGATATGATAGTAATAAATCAAAGAATATTTGGGGAGGCTGTTAAAAGGGGTTTTTATTAAGATACCATTCTGACACGGAACCCTAAAAATTAAATTTTGTGGGAGCTTACCGAGTTCAATTTAACCCAGCGTATGGGAGCATGAAAATCGTCCTGCAAAAACCATTATTTTATAAATATTAAAGAATTATTGTATACTAGCACTTTGCCCGCGGCGTCGCTCCCGTGGTCTTTCCCGCGGGACCCGTTATTATTCCTGGGATAAAAAGTAGGTAGCATATGTTACTCCCTGAAAACTAAGCTTTCTAATGGTAAAAGATTGTTTCAAATCGGTCCAGTAGTTTCGGCGCCTATTCAATACAAACAAACAATCAAATCTTTCCTCTTTATTATAATATTAGTATACATTAGTACAGATTAGTACAGATGGTTCACTTCGCAAAATAATTTAAATAAAAAGCGACTCTTGCTACGACACAATAAAGTGCAATTCAGGTCGCACATCGCTAATTATCTAAAGTTACATTCACCTAGAAGTTGCCTCTCTGTCTATCGCGTAGCTCTTATATCTTCAGACTACGCTAGGCCCGCTGAATTCGACAAGTCGAACCCGCCGCGTACTACTTGTAGTTATCCGGCGAAACTCAAAATTTCTTAGGTTTTTTTAAATTTCGCTCGTTATGTCTCCCATGTAATGGGAGACTAGCCTGTTGCCATCAACCGGGCACAAATCCGGACTCCGGAATGCTACTGTGAAATTTTATATAGAAAAACCTTACAACACTTTGCCCGACCTGGGAATCGAACCCACGCTCAGCAGCAGCGTTTGCGACCACCAGACCATAGAGCCAGTCATTTTATTTTTCATGAGTATCAAACTTCATACTGTATGTCCTTCGTTGATCCTAACATAGGTATTGTAAGAAGCGTAGAGTTATGTTATTTATCAAACTTACGAATTGTCTCAAGACATTTAGCCTTTCTTCTACTGTAGGTAACTGCAAAATATTCAAAATGAATAAAAAAAATACTTATAATTGGCAGATAAATATGGATTTAATCTTTTCAAATGATCATATACAATATATTATACAATTTGTATTTACAACTAAATCATTGGACAAACTGAAAAAGTCTGGAGGAACAGAGATATTACAAAAGACACTGAGATCCGGCTTGTTCAAACACCGGTTTTACCTAAGGTCTATTTAAATCCTGGTTTCCCATTGATGTTATTTCCACTTAAACAAACATCAATTTTATGTTAGTGTAAATAAAGTTGATTTTAGATTATCTAGTACTGTTGAAAAAGTCTTATAAAATATAAAGTTGTAGCGCAAACTGAACCTTATGTGTAAGCATTACAGTTTTTTATCCTAAAACTCGTGTTTATTTACATGTTTGGAAAAAAAATTGCGAACGCAGATAATGTTCCTTTCCGCTGCTGAGGCTTGGACGCTGCATGACACCGAGAAGAAGAAGATAGACGTTCTGGAAATAAATGTGGTGCCGGAGGAGAATGCTTGCGATATCGTGGATGGAGTCTCGCACCAACTCTTATATACGCCTAGAACTTGGCATCAAAAAGAGTCTTTCTGTTTTGATCCAAACGCGCATCCTCAAATACTTCCGACACGTCTCGCGGCGTGAGGGTGACTCTATAGAGCGCCTTGTCGTGCAGGGTACTAGACCACGTGGATGCTCACCCATGAGATGGGCTGACCAAATTAAATCCACAGTGGGCGAACCCGTGTATGAGTGCACTAAAACACCAAAAATCGGAGTAGATGGCGAGAAATCGTGAGGCGAATCACATCAGCCCCTGGACAAGAAATTACATGAAGACCACTATCGCTCTGACAAGAGTGCTAAGAAGAAGAACAAATTAAGTGAATAACAAATTAAGTGACTAACAAATTAAGTGACTAACAAATTAAGTGACTAACACATTAAGTGACTAACTAATTAATTATACAAATAAATACTAAAACAAAAGGACACTTAGGCGTCGAAGTACTCGTCCGCCACGTTGTCATCTGGAAAAAATGCCCAGAAGACTGGCAGCATTGCCACGTTGAATGGCAATTCTTTGGCCAAAGAAAGAGCCAGCTCTGGTCACGTGAACTGTCGACCAGTCGGTGACTTATTATCTAGATTTCCGACATTATAAAGTTCGGTCTTCAGACTTTCAGGCTTCTGAGCTTACTATAACAATTATAGTCCCCCAGACCAAATTTCGGCGCGGGAGATATTATAGTGCACAAGTGTGTGCGCACACACAGGTGCACTCACTCTTGTAGTCCGATGGGACGGCAATCCGACACGACCGGAGAGAGATCAGGCGCAGGGCCAACGGCTTAACGTGCTTTCCGAGGCACGGGGGTATCACACTGCCAACTTCCAAACTCCGGGCTGTTACTAAGAAATTCCTAATGGAATAACCCAATAACACTTTGCTCGACCCGGGAATCGAACCCGGGACCTTACCAGCAGACCTTACCAATAAATACAGTAACAATAACTTACGTGCTCTGTTGTTGGTTCCTATAAATAACAGAATTTCAGTAAATGTGGAATAATACAGACCTGAATAGGCACAGATACCAACATACAATTGAGTTAAATAGATAATTTGAAATTTAATTTATTTATTTTCTCACCACGATATTACAAAATACATATTAGATGGTATCAGAGTCAGACAGCATTTTAATATTGTGGGAGACTGGTGCCTAAACTAGGCTCTAGGCCTGTATTTCAGGACACCAGGTCTCCGCCCTTTTACAATAGTACATTTTCTGTTTCTAATTACTTGTACAATGACAACCAAAGGATATAAAAACAACATTATAAAAAGATTAATGGCTCGAGTGGAAATGTTAACTTTAATATTATAAACTAAGAGTAAACTAAACTTTTGTTAATAGGGTTATGTTATACGTATATGGAATGGTGTGTGTGTGTGTGTGTGAGGGTGTGTATGTGTGTGTGAGGGTGTATGTGTGTGTGTGTGTTAGTCACTTTTGGGCTTGTATGACTGATTAGTGATAAATAGCTGATATTACACCATAGAGGTAAGAAGGTTCTCAGTATCATCATAATTTAGTTGTTGTAGTAAGGCAGTAACTTGCTTTTTGCACAAAGTTTTAGTGAGGTTGACTATAGATGACATCCTGTTAATTTTGTTATAGAGAAAACCACCAAGGTGGCAAAAAAACCGCTTTGAAAATTTCGTAGTACATTGGTGTATTTGACGGCGGTCTACGGGGTCGTAACGTCTTTTGAGATGTGAGGTCGTGGGATGGTAGGTAATTAATGAGTGCTGTTTTAGCAAGGTATTCAAGATAAAAAGTTGGCGCACTGTTAAAACTTTAGCCTCCTTATAGAGAAGCTCTGTGGGGTAACGGTAGGGCAGGAATGAGGACACTTTTAAGATAGCTCTCTGAGCTCTCTCCAAATCAATAATTGTGGTTTTCGGAGCACCTCCCCAGACAGTGATACAGTAGGTTATCAGTGACTGAGCAAGGGCAAAGTATACTGATTTCTTTACTTTGTCATCAGCTACCTGTCTCAAGGTTTTAAAAATATATATGAGCTTGCGTAACCTGGTCTTAAGTGTATCAATGTGTTCCTGGAATCTAAGGTTACCATCGATTATAACTCCCAGATACTTTACGTGTCTAGTGCCGCGAAGGTGAGTGCAAGTACATATAGTGTTATCGTGTGGTTCCGGACAATTGTGTGTTGTAATTGTGTAGGGTACTGAGGAGTTTGGGACGTTACCATTTGCTCTAAGGGAGAATGTCATGTAGTTGGTTTTCTCCACGTTGAGTGTTAGGACATTACAGCGTAACCACTTTGACACAGTATTGTAGCCCGATTGCGAGTATGAAAAAACTTCGTCCCATGTATCAGCGCTAAAGAGGAGCACCGTGTCATCTGCAAAGCTTATGATCCTACCTTTGGGAGTGTGAGCATACCCAGGTCATTAATATACATAAGGAACAGAGAGAGGGAATTGACCCAGGATCACATATTTTTTGAATAACAACATCCCACCTGTAGATTTGTATAGCCGTCTCCTTAAATTCAAGATCCCTCGATCTTGAATTTAAGGAGACGGCTATACAATCCTTCCTATTAATTTCCCCACCCTTTTAACATATTCCTCTCCAGAACTGTTTGTGGCGCTGCTGATTTTCATCCATCACAATAATATAAAATATTCCCAAATATTCTGTCTGTGAGGATGTGGTATATATATATAATATATATATATTATTATATTCTAAAAATTATAATATATATGTGACGGCGGGAACGTGGGCGTAGCGATAACGGGGTCATCGTCTTCGTTTCTTGGTACGGGTTCCATGATGAGGTAGGTGGTTACTCGGGCAAACCAGCAAAACGTAGGTAGAAATTCAATCAGTCACGTTTATTCGGCAATTTACAATAGTTTTCGTTATTTAGTAAGGAACAAAGGCTTGTACGATGAACGTGACAGTTTCGATCGTATGATCTGCACTATGAGGCGTCAGCTACAGCAATGTGAATCTCGCATTCTCGATCGACTCTGTCCACGTTTTTGTGGTGGGAAAATTAAAGCGCCACCTGACGGCGTTCACTGTACTAACCGATCAACCAATAAGAATAAGTTACAGTTTGACCAATATTATGAAAACAACGGGTAGTAATTTTGGTAAAGTTGTCGTCTTGAAATCGCTTGCGACGACATATGTTTTTTTTTTTTTGTTTGTTTCAGTTAAGTTCAACTGATCATTGAAGATTTTTATTATAAATGTTTCTCTTTTTTTAGCAATACACACTTGTTTTCTAATTCACTTAGACATTGGCAGAATAGTCGAAATCGGCTTTACATGCCATAAAAAAAAAATTGAATAGAAAATTTAAGTGGCGTGTGCTTCACTGGTTGTTGCATACACAATTGAAATGTTTGTATAGATAGAGGGGCGTGCAATTAGTAACCTTCGAAACTACTGATTCGATTCCGAAAGTTCTTTCAATATTGGGAAGCCGATTGTATACGCGGATATAGTCGCAGGCAGAAGCTAGACTAAACTTACACTATAAAGAAAAAATATTTGATTTTTTGGATGTCTGTTCTTTTGTTTGTTTGTTATACTTTCACGCTAAAATGGCTGAACGCAGTCGGATGAAATGTGGCACATGGGTAGGCCATGAACTGGGTTAAGATATAGTTTTTTTTTATCCCGATATTCCCACGGGATCGAGACTTATGCGGATGAAACCGCGGGGCGTAGCTATAGTTATTACTACATATTTTTAACCGACTTCCAAAAGGAGGAGGTTATCAATTCGGATGTTGTTTTATTTATGTTCGGGCTTATCTCCGTCACATATCACGAAAGGGTATACTTTCGAGGTGGTCCCATTGTCATCAGGTCAGAATCTGATGATGGGATCCTGGAGAAATCGAGAGAACTCTTCAAATACTATAGGCACACCTATAGCAATTTGGGTATTTTTATAGTACCTTGTGCAGTTGCTCTCGGAAGCACCAGTTGGCGAAGTAGAACGGATGATGAAGAGATGGCCACCGGAACTACTCACTAATAAGTATTTCACGGGTTGCGATTTGATTACTTTAATATGGCTGCCAAGCAATTTATGCTCGTCACATTGCATATGGAGAAGTGGAGCTGATGGTGAAGTACCAGGAGAATTCCTCAACGATTAACGTCCCTGCATAGGGTAAAGCAATATTTTGTAAAAGATGATGAGTAGTTAACATTAGGATAATGTAACTTAGATGAATTACAAACTGACCCACTAAAAAGCGAGAAATAAAAACAATTTTACAACAAAAAACAACCAAATTCCAAAAAAAGTGAAAAATAACTTAAATTTCGGAAGTCGGTGGCAATTAATAACGAAAATACAAAACCAATGACACATTTCTAACATCTAAATTGAGCCAGGTGCCATCCCGGTCCACAAAAAGCCCATGTGCCGTGTTCACACATTCTAAATGAACTGTCATACGGTGGACATAAGCCAAAATAAATTACAAAAACAAAAACGGTAAAATGCTGGCCGATATTTTTACACTGCCAGTCTGTTGTGGCTAGCAAAAAAAAAGGCTACTATGAATTAAGTAACCCTGGATACATTTAAAACCGTTTTTAAGAAGAACGTGCTTAAACGAACCCAATTAACAGTCGCATGTACAGTTTCGAGCATAAATATTACTATGGACAGCTCGGCAATAATATCTGATTTCATGATTCATTCATTAATATCTGACGTCAAGATGTCGATGATGGAGTCCCACAAGGAATTGTATGGGGACCATTGTTATTTATTATTTACATCAACGATTTACCAAAAATGATAAAACATTTATTTTTGCTGATGATTATACCATTGTATTTAACGGTAAAGACAGAATGACGCTTGAAAAGGATATTAATGACGCCATCGACAACATTTTGTAATGGACTAAATTTATCAATTTAAAATTAAATTTCGATAAAACAAACATAATAATATTTCTCAATAGAGTTGCACAATTTAGTGACATTAACATTAAATATTCAAATAAAAAAGTCAGTCACATAGAAAGTAAAACATTTTTGGGCTTAAATATTGATTGCAGTTTAAATTGGAAAACACACATTGAGAATTTATGGTTATAGTTGAATCAACAATCGTATGCTTTACATATGCTTTCCAAAATGGCCGGTATATCGACTGTACTGTCTGCATACCATAGTTATTTGGGATCCATAATAAGGTATGGAATAATGTTCTGGGGACATTCTGTATATAAAGATGATGCTTTTAAGGCTCAGAAAAGATGTGTCCGATCAATATGTAAACTCAAACAAACAGATAGTTGCAAAGAATATTTTTAAAATCTCAAACTACTGACACTTCCATGCATATACATTTATTAAATTATTCATTTTGTAAGATTAAACATTACTTGTGTTCATAATAAGTGGCAGTGGGCATGCCACATTTCTCGCAGAACAGATGGCCGATGGGGCTGAAAGATTGGCGACCGCGTACCAGAAGACGTAACATGGGATAATATAATTAAAATATTAATAAAATTAAAGTTTAATAAATTCATATGATTGATTAAATGATCAAAGTATTGAATCAAATTCAATTTACTGAGATACATCATTACACAATCAAACAGTCGAATCAAATTTACAATCTCATCTGTTAAAGCTTAATTAACGAATAAATTAATTAATTTAATAATCTGACAGCATTTAACTACGAATACGATGTTATTTCAGATATAATAGGTAGTTACTAAGAAATTAACTCATATTAAACTCGAAAGTGAGGCAAATTTTGTAAAAATAGCCCTCCTCCGTGCCGAAATTCGGTGGAGACTAGCCTTCGGCGCGGGAGATATTATAGTGCGCAAGTGTTTGCGCAGACACAGGTGCACTCTCTCTTCTCTTACTCTCATAGTCCGAAAAAATAGTAATGTGTAAAGATATATACAAAACGGATGATGTCTCTCGTTATTATCCGGCCAGTCCAGCACGCGTAGCATAACAACCACAGAAACGGGTTTTCTACGGGTTTTGTCGACGGAAAAATAGACAAAATGACAATTGTGATTGTATATCTGTCATTTGTCTATTCTTCCGTCGACAAAACCCGTTTCTATTGTGGTCATGCTTATATTATTTATTACCGATATATTCTTTTTATTTTTTTTATTTCCGTCTGCAAACAGTCTTGATAAGGAAAGTATAGCTAATTATTACACCAAATAAATTATATGTTAGATGATACAAAAAGAAAATGAAACACGTTAAGAAATAATCTGCCAAATATAAGTTAAGATAACTTTTTTGGAGGTGGTTGTATTTTTTTTATTCCATCTTAACTTTTGTCCGCAGCTCAGAAATTTTTCCACGGGAACGTGCTACCGAGATAAAAGTGTTCCATATTCTAGCCGGCATGGTCCCGGACGGCCCTAACAATTTCAATAAAAGTTGCAATATAGGTTTACGGGGGCGAAAAATAGATCTAGCAAGGTCTCATATTTGGGAAAATTCATTTTCTCTCTATTTTCACCCGAGTAGAGCTCGGTCGCCCAAAGTTTAGAACAAGATGGCTACCTTAGAATCATGACACGGCAGCATGGAATTAGTAAGTACCTACTAGCGTGGCAGCATGGAATTAGTATGAACTATCCGATACTATTAAATGAGCATTATCTATTTTCACCAGAACCGAGATCAGTCGCCCAGGGACTTTACAGCGCGCGACTTTGTCCGCATGATACTTTTTGTTTGAACTTAAAATATATCCTATGACACTCAGCAATACTGTAAATTTCCATTAATGACAGAATATTACGGAATCTGATCTGTAGTTCCGGAGATTACCCCCTACAAACAGCATATGCCTAGCCTTTTCCCAGCCTATCGGGGTCGGCTTTCTTTCTAACCGGATGCAGCTGAATACCAGTATTTTACATGGAGCGACTGCCTATCTGACCTCCTCAACCAGTTACTGCGTAATACGATACAGCTTTGGTAAGACTGGTAGTCAGAATTTTGGGCTTCTGACGACCGGCAACGACTGTCAAAGAATCCACGAATGACAGCCGGGACCAACGGCTTAACGTGCTTTCCGAGGCACGGAGGGATCTCGGTACGTAAAGATGGTCACCCACGTCCATCCACGGCCCAAACGTGGCAAGCGTAGCTTAACCTGATCGATAGACTGATGCGATTGTTATTATTTAGCCACAAGACTACCCCCTACAAACAAACCCCCATTTCACCTCTTTTTAATAAATACATAAATGAAATCGTACATTTCCTTAAAGGTAAGGTACAAATAAACTACCTATTCCTAAAATTATTGTCACAAAGGAAACATAATTTTGATATGTATTTTTACACGACTGCCCAAAAAGGAGTGTAATTACTTGTGGACTCCATACTAGGTCGAGCCTGTCTCATGGGGTCCTTGGGAGTTTTTAACAATTTGGAATTTCAGGGTCTATACTTTATTGTATTTATTACATAATATACATACTAATATTAAGTATAATTTATTTTATATTTTGACTTTTCGAGTTCCAAAAGTATAATTTACTTACACTCTGTAACGCCTTCACTTTATCCAATCGGTTCTGAAACTGTATAATTATAAACAAACGATTAATTTCAGTAAATACTTTCAGTTAATTAATAAATAACATTTAGGTAGATACGTTTAGTTAAATCCGTTTGTTTTATAGAGATTGGATATTAAGACTGTTTAGATTTTATGGTAAAACTGAAGTATATGGTCAATTATTTTAATTTCTATCTTTCTTATTCGTGTGGTTAGTGAATAACGTGGTGTCAGAGTTTTTAAGCCGCCCATGGGCCTTTGACTTAGCTTCACATGCCGTCGAGAAATATTTCACAGGCATACCAGTTTCTTTACGATGTTTTCCTTCACCGTTTTTGAAGCGAGTGATAATTATACAATACGCACATGAATCCGAAAAGTCAGAGGTGCGTGCCTTGGGTTTGAACTCGAGATCTATGACTTGGCAGTCCGTCGGTCATACCATTAGGCTATCACGGCTGTTTGCTATCATTGCTGTGATCTGTTATAGACAATTTTAATATTAAATGATTTGAATTAGAGTCATACTTAAACATAAAAGTGCCTGTAAATGGTTTAATTGAAATAAATGCTTTGAGTTTGAGTTTGAGAGGGCATAGGATGCCGTCACTTCCTTCTGCGAAGCAGCAATGCCCGCGAAGGAGGAAGGGGGAACGCGTGAGGCAAATTTCGCGCCCTCACGCCCCTAGCCGCCGCAGGAGACGCCCTGGGCGTCGGGAATCGCAAGCCGACTCCCGGCCACCGTAGGCGCGGGCTTGCGGACGGTGAGCAATGGTAGCTCGCTGTCCGATAAGGACCAGGCCCGGGTCGACGGCGCGTTGTATTCCACGCGCGCCTTCAAGAGATGTCAGCACAACTGACAGGGTTCGATAAGACCGATGCCTGCTGGGGTCGCGGGAAAGTCCGAAAGGGATACTGTGGCATCTGGCAATGTACAGGAAACTGTAAGAACACGGGTGGGATTTAGTCAGTAAGAGTCTGACACGCCCTGTGCAATTTTTTCGTGAATAAAAAAACAAGATGGCGGCGCGGGCATAAGTTCCGATTTTGACATGCCGAAAGATCCTTGTACAGCTATATTTAAAACATAATTCTGTCTCTGTCATCTTCAAACGATCGAAGGAAACCAATCGATGTTTTAAATACGTTTAGCGCTGTGGTTTAGATTTGTGATTCAAGAGGGCCTAAAAGGGAAAGTAGTGCACAAACAAATTTAAACAAAAAGTTATATATAATAAAAACCAATAAACGCGTTTAACGTTAAACGTATGTAAAACATCGTCCTGTCTCTGTCTTCTTCAAACAATTGACGGAAAGAAAACGATGTTTTTAATACCTTTAGTGTTTTTTTTTTTAAACATGCATTGTTTTTCCAACTCACTTTAGACATTGGCAGAATAATGGACATCGGCTTTGCTTGAAATTTATTAAAATAGAATAGAATAGAAATAAGTTTACCGCTAAACCGATAAGGAGTGGATTTATTGTGTAAACGGGCCACAAAGTAATTCCTATTTTTTTAATAATAACATGTATTACAAAATGATAAAATGTATCTTGAATTTAAAAAAATACCTGTTTTACGACCAACGAAACGTACGTTTTTTAGTTTGACATACCTCAATCTTCCTTTGCGCTATTTTCATCAATTGATATCCAGATGGCTGTAAAATAATTATGGTATATAACATGCCTTTTATGTATAAGCCTAACCTAATCCTACTTTAAAATATGCCCAGATTGGATTGGATTGGATTGGATGTTTACGTGAAAATATCTGGGTAGGTATTTGTACTTTTGTGTGATATTTACGTTATAGTATGTGAACGGGTGCAGCAGCTTCTGGTGACTTGTCGTCTCACTGACCATGGTTTTGTAATTGTAATTAGTGGTTAACTGTTTATTCATTTTACTACGATGATCCTAGTTTATCATTTGTGACTTCGAGTTACAGCTATATGAACATAATGCAGCATTGCAGTCTTATATAATTTTGACGTTCGAAAATGCTGATTCTTGTGCATAGAATTTGAATTTGAATGTGACTTTAGATTTAGAATTTTTGATTTTGTACTTACTATTTTATTATTCGGTGGTTGTGAACCTTGCTCACCATAGCGCAAGCTCGGATCATCGCCGCCAGGGCCACCGTAATCCGGAGAACCTGGTGGTCGTTTAGGCATCTGTCCTTGTGGCATTCCGGCTGGAAACCCTGATATGGCCGGAGGACCTTTAGGTCTTCGTTGAAATTCTGGGGGAAGCCCTCCTCCCATTCCTGGGGGTCGTCCTCCCTGCATGTAACCCGGAGGAGGCCCTCCTTCCATTCCTGTGGATGGTCCTCCCTGCATGTACCCCGGGGGAGGCCCGCCTCCCATTCCTAGGGGTGATCCTCCCTGCATGTACTCCGGGGGTGGTCCTCCCTGCATGTACCCCGGGGGAGGCCCTCCTCTCATTCCTGACGATGGTCCTCCCCGTAGGTATCCCCGGGGTGGACCTCCTCCCATTCCTGGGGTTGGTCCTCCCTGCATGTATGCCGGGGGAGGCCCTTCTTCATCTGGGGATTGTGCCATCATCTGGTTCATTCGAAGAGCAGTCTTAACTATTTCTGGGTAATCCGCTGGGCGTGCATTATAATCCATTGATGCGAGTCCCCCACCTTTTCTGAGGGTTGGTTTTTCTGAGAACGGTCCAGGAGGCTTTAGGTAACCTCCTCTAGCAACGGTACTCTGGAAAACCAAAGTGAAAGTGTCGTCAAATTAAAAGAAACAGGTGGAGCTAAACAGACTTGTCGAGTATCCATATCAAATCTACAAATAAAATATACAAATAAAAGTGAAATAACACAATGCAACTACTCGTAGTTACGTGCAAAATATCATGTACAGACGCCAGCACATCAACCTACCCGAAATTGTCCAATTTTCCCAATCAATTTTGAACCTTATGCTTTCAATTTCTAATTCAAATTCAAAAGTCATTTATTCAAACTAGGCTGAGAAATCAACACTTTTCGAACATCAAAATTACATAAGACAGTCCCCCAAAAACGCCCGACCTTCACCACTTCCTAGTGCTTTAGCTGGGAAGAAAAAGTGGCGCAACAAACTCCCCAGCTGCACAGCTGTTTGAATAGTTAGAAAAACTTGATTCTATACAAAAGTACATAAGCAAAATAATTTACATTACGCAACATAAAACATTAAATTAAATTATTTTCTATATGTCACCTAGCGCACGCTAATAAACCAACAAAAAAGTAAAAAGAACTAAAAACCCGAATTAATGCCAGACATAAAGGGCGTGCCCGTTTACATATAGCTATAAAAGCTGTAACTCGGAAATCACAAATGATAAACTAGGACCATCAAAAACAACAAAAACATAAATAAACAGTCAATTACTAATAACAACAACTAAAACCATGGTCAGCAAGACGACCAGTCACCACAAGCAGCACCCGTTCACGAGCTTAACGCAAAGATCGGCCAAGCTTTAGTGATAAAGTTGAAAATCTATTAAATATATTTGATAGATTGTAGTAGTTTGCCGTGCTGGAGTCTGTACCTACATTGTTTGCTTGGGTGTTAGGCAGACGGTTGAACATACAAAAATGGATCCGTGGGGCCGTCTGCTACGTGTTTAGGCCCAATAAAAAGACCAAGGCCACACGGTATATTTTTAAAGACTTTTCAAAATTTTATTCGAAATTCGTCGTTGCTCAAATTTCAAACGTCAATAATTTATTTTAGATAAACCAAAATTGGCAGCATATTTTTTTTAATTTCATCTAGATATTTGTAGAAAAACTTACAAGCATTTTTTTTTTTCTTTTAAATTTTTTATTTCACTTTTCGCAAATGTAGTTCCGAGAAAAAAGGTCCAGTCAGTTAAAATTGACGAATTATTCCAGTTGTTTTAAAATAAATTGTGAATATTGCATACCATTAGAATGAGCATGAACCAAAGATGTTTTCCTAGATTGAGAACTGCTTTATCACTCTTAGTTTTTTGTTTAACGCATTTCAAAGTCGGGTTTTGGTATTTATTTTAAATTTGTTTGTTGTTTATGGGCTCCTATTAAATTTTCTATCAATTATCTGCGTCAAATACAAATTTTATAAGATTCTACTGCTTTTCTAGACCAAAAAGTTATTTTTTTGCCAGATTTGTTGGTTTTAAATTAAATTATTGACGTTTGAAGTTTGAGCAACGACAAATTACGAATAAAATTAGGAAGTGTATAAAGTGCCCCTAGCGGCCGTAAGCATTGCTTTGTCATTGTCACTGACACTATCACTTGTTATTTTGTTTGATTGTTGAGGTTAGTTTGCAGTCCTTTTTGATTGATCGTACTTCTTTTTGATAATTTTATCAAAAGATGAGTTTATTTTTGAGGAAAGGCTAATGTTAATTTATTTTTATCTTTAGCCTGCAAAACTTAAGTGTAGCCGTAAAACCCCTTGGCTAAAAATGAAGTAGTAAATGAAAACGGCTCAAAGGTAGGTCAGGTTAGGTTAGGTTAGAACTGTGACGTCGTGTGGTGTTCCACAGGGTTCGGTTGTGGGCCCTCTCCTGTGGAACATCGGATACGACTGGGTGCTGAGAGGCGAGCTCTTGCCGGGGGTGGACCTGACATGCTATGCGGACGACACGCTGGTCACGGCTTGGGGGAGTTCGCACAGGGAGGTAGCGTTAACACCTCACTCCCCCCAAACTCGAGGTGGCCTGCAGAGGCGGGCCGGCACTAGCCGGGGATCGCGGAAGTCGCATTAGATCCCGTGGTCTCCGGCGCAAATGTGAGACGGAACACCGGGGTGGTTTTAGTCAGTAAGAGTCTGACAGACCCCTCCACCCTCCCCTGGGCGGAGGATAGCCACGAGGATTACCCCGTAATAAAAAAAATAAAAAAATGGAGGCAGCAGCGTTCCTAGCTACGGTTGCGGTCTCACAAAGTCGCATATGACGCCTGGGCCTGGAGGTGGTCCTCAACAAGTTGAAGGCCATCGCATTCCATGGCCTTCGACGGGCGCCGCCGCCGGAATCACACATTGTGTTCGGAGAGACTCAAATCGCTGTCGAGACAACCATGAAGTACCTAGGATTGGTGCTCGACAGCCAATGGGACGTCGGCCCCCATTTTTAGCGGCTGGAGCCCAAGCTAATGGGCGCGGTGAGTGCGTTGTCAACGCTGCTTCCCAATTTGGGGGACCCGTGCACCGCCTGTAGGCGGTTATACAAAATTCACTTTCTGCACTTTTCGAACGTCAAAATTACATAAGACAGTCCCCCAAAACGCCCCGCTTCACCACTTCCTAGTGCTTTTGCTGGGAAGAAGAAGTGGCGCAACAAACTCCCCAGCAGCTGTCTGTTCAGTTAGGGGGTACCTATAAGTGGGGATCGAGCAATCGACGGCCCGCCACATTGCAATACTGCGTAAACCGCAGAGAGCAATGGCTGCTTAGAGGATATCGCACGATCTCTTACGAGGCGGCTTGCACATTGGGTGGATCCCCGCCCTGGGTCCTGGAGGTGAAGACACTCGAATCACTGCATCTGTGGCGTGAGGAGGCCAAGACACGGAGCGGGAGACTGGTGCAGATCACGCTGCGTTTTCAAATATACCACAAAAAGGGGTCTACTCTATGCAAAAAAAAAATTGCTACTATAAAAAATCTACAGGTTATAAAGTGCAGTCTGCGGTTCCGGAGAATGTGGCTTGCGGCACCCTATCTGATAGCGATAGAATGCCAGTAGTGGCACTCAATACACCGCCATAAAATAATTTATAATAAAGTCATTTTTTTTTATCCTTTTGGCTTGGGTCATGTTATTGGCCCTAAACACATAGCAGAAGGCCCCACGGGTTTCCCCATTTTTGTATGTTCAACCGTCTGCCTAAGAACGTGTAACGTATAATATAAGCAAATAGTGTAGGTACAGACGCCAGCACATCCGCCTACTACAATCTGTCAAATTTCTTTAAAAGATTTTCAATTTTATCACTAAAACATAAGGTTCAAAGTTGATAGGGAAAATTTTACATTTTTTTTAAATAAGTGTATAAATAACAATAAAAAATACGGGCGGTCAGTGCCGCATAAGGGCATGTGACCGCCCGTATTTTAATGAATATTTATAAAAAAATATCGAAAATTATCTTTAAAGCATTAGTATCAAATAAACTGATTGATTGATTGATCTTTAATATTTTTCATGTTATTCAATTTTAATTCTTTGAGTAGCGTTTGTGACCTTGCTTTAAATTTTTTGCCATATCTACGATGTTATTGACTCGATTTGGATTCTGTTTATTATATTTTTTAAAAGCTAATTTTATTTACTTTTAATTACTGAGTTAAGCTTTATATTTACTGTTCAGCAAATGTGAATACTCAAACCATTTCTGGTTTTAATGTAGCTACAAAATAAACATGAAACTGTATTAAGACTTTAAGCATATATAAAAATTAAAAATTAAAAGCAAAAACCTTTTTTTCTTTTTTTGCTATCTAATAAGTGATATAAAAAAAATATTACGTTGTCTAATGATCGTCGAAACCCATCATATGAGGTAGGCATATAGCCCGGTGGTTGGTTTCCTCTCATCCCTGAGGGTTGCCCTCCCTGAATGTATCCCTGGGAAAAGTCTCCTCCCATCCCTGGGGGTTGCCCTCCCTGCATGTTTTCCGGGGGAAGGTCTCTTCCCATCCCTGGGGGATGCTCTCCCCATTCTGCAGGCCATTTTCCTCTGTCCTTGTGTCCCGGAGGAGGTGTAGGAGCACCTCCCATTCCCGGTGGCCACCTGTACATGTTACCCGATAGAGGACCCCTCGCCATGTTTTCTCCTGCTATACCTGAATAAAGAAGGAAAAACATTTTATTTGGGACGAGCACTGGAAATACAAACAATACAAAATATAACATTAAAAACTAACACTATAACCAAGAAAAAGACTCTTGCGAGGCTAAAAAGTCTCCAGTCTAAGCATAATGCTGCAATATTTATAAAATAAATACCACAGCAGTATTCTGATAGGGCCCACTGTGATGCCACGAACATGGATTTAACCTACTTGGAATAAAAATAAAACAATTAAATACAGTAATTTATGTCGTATCTCTATGTATTTTACTGTGCGTACATCAATCTGCCTAGCCTTTTCCCAACTATATTGGGGTCGGCTTCCAGTCTAACCGGATGCAGCTGAATACCAGTATTTTACATGGAGCGACTGCCTATCTGACCTCCACAACCCAGTAACTGGGTAATACGATACCCCTTGGTAAGACTGGTTGTCAGATTTTCGGGCTTCTGACGACCCGTAACGACTGTCAAAGATCCACGAATGACAGCCGGGACCAACGGCTTAACGTGCTTTCCGAGGCACGGAGGAGTCTCGGTATGCAAAGATGGTCACCCATCCACAGACCAACCCCACGTACATAAATAATAAAATAAATAAATAAATACCTGGCTGAAAACTTTCTTTAGCATCAAATCCAGGTGGCCCTTGCCCCATTCGAAGAGCGTTCTGAATACTATCTTGGTAGTCCCCTGGTCCTGAATTTGCGCCCTGATCTTGCCTGAGAGCCATCGCCTTAGAGTTACCTCCCCCGGTATGTGATTTACCCATCCCAAAATTACCTCCGAAAGATGCCATACCGGGCTGGCTTAGGACGCCGTAACTGGGTCGGTAGCCGTTGGGATATTCACCTTCGGAGCCGGGGCCGGGAATTTTACCGTGATTGTTTCCAGTTGGAACATTCTTCTGACTCACATGTTGGTCGAAGGAAACAGAAGGATCACTTGGTCTTGGCATTACCGATATGGATCTCAGTAAGTCAATGTTTGTTTCCTCTTCAGGAACATTATCTCCAGCATGTGTCCCAGGTAGGAGGAAGCTATTGTCCAAATGTGATACCATTGTCTCTGGTGTTCGAGTCGGACGATTCATATAGTCATAATATGTTACTCGATGCATATTTTTGTTGCCGTCTCTCTTACTCTGGAAAAAATAATTGAAAATCAATCATTTAGAATTAAATTAAATAATCGATTAATCGAAGAATTAGTAAAATGATGACAAAAAAAAACGAACTAATTATTTCATATAGTTTGTGCGTCTCGCGACCATTGTTAAAAGTAGCAGCTGCTTGGGGTCCAACCAGCTGAAGATACTTTTAAACTTAACTGAGTTTATATAATCATGTTTTATAGCATAACCCACTGCAAAGCCACTTTATTTTTTTTTATATATAGATTTTTTTGGGCCTGAAACCCTCGCGGGTGTCCTCAGAACACCCTATCAAAGTTCGATCAAAATCGGTCCAGCCCTTTCGGAGTCCATAGAGGACAAACAAACAAACATTGATTTTTATTTAGATTTTATTTTATTTATTATTGATGTGAAAAGTTGTTTAGACTCACTAACAGTGAACGAAACTGAACCGGCACAGTCGGCTCAGGTCAATGACGCTGGATCGGATGTACTCGGCTCCAGACGTAAGTTTTCACTTCTATCGTGTATACCCACTTTTTCTTTGTCCACCAAACACCCCAGTTAGAATATTATGTTATAATAATCATAATACATGACACTACATTTTTACTATTATGTGTAAAACATTATTTATTTATTATACTGACTGATATTAGTAATACTGATTGTAGGAGAAAATTGTGGTCACATTAAAAATCTACGCACTCACAGTCTCGGCCGTATAAGCCCAGGTACGCACGGGCGAGATTTTTTTGTGCACTGGATTTTCAACGTTCTGTTCAGCGCCGAGAGTTAAAAATCGAGTGCGCAATAAAATCCCGCCGCGATATTTTTACGTCCGTGCTTACGTGGCCTAGCGTGATAGGTACCTATAAATAGTTGCATCCCCAAAGACGCGCCCCACTCTTCTGCCTAATCGCTATAATACAGTAATCGTGTTTACGTAGTTTTAATTATTATTGGGATACAAAATTAACTTTATCAAAAGTGACAGAAATCGATTCAGTGAACTAATCTGACCAAACTACTTCCAAAATGTGCATTAATTTAGTTACACATTGTATATGTGGCCTAACCAAACGTCCTTTCTTTGATATTGTTCGTCGAATCGTTGAGCTCCTTAAATTCTGAGTTGAGCTGCACGATAACTGACAAATGCGTGCACTGACTGGACAGGTCTTCTCAATCTGAATGGTTATTTCCTCAAAAGACCATTGCAGACATCAATCTACATCGTCTACACATGATCTGACCAAGATTATGTCTGGACTTTAAAAGAGACTGTGACCTCTGAGTTTGTTTCGGCCTTTCTTCTCAGAGTAGTCAGATAGGAAACGCCGACCTCATCTAGTTTTTAAAATATGATTGACGTGTAAAAGTGTTTGTACAAACCTACTTGCAGAAATAAATCATTTATCATTTATCATCATTTATCATTTATACATATATAATTGCATTTTTAAATATTTGAATTGAAATTAAAACAAATTGTTTATCATGGTTCGCTATCAATACCCGAATGTCTGTGAAATAGATTAATAATTACCTGGTCTAGTGATCGTCGATGCCTGCCTTGGCTCGGTAGTCCACCTGAGCCCGGTAGTCCTCCTGGACCGGATAGTCCTCCTGGGCCTCGACCCATTCCAGGACTCAGTCCCCCACCTGGGCCCAAACTGCCACCTGTACCTGGTGGTCCACCAGGACCATTAAACATTCCTGGGCCCTGACCCATTCCTGGAGGCGGCCCCCCGCCTGGACCCCATCCGCCACCTGGGCCTGGTGATCCACCAGGGCCACGTCCCATTCCTGGACGCTTACCCCCACCCGGGACCCAACCGCCAGCTGGTCTCGGTGGTCCAACTGGACCGTAACCTCCATCTGGTCCCTGTCCACCACTTTGGTCCTGACTCATTCCCGGCCTCCCACCTGGGCCCCTAACGCCTCCTGGGCCTGGTAGTCCACCAGGGCCACGACTCTTTCCTGGGCCCAGTCCTCCACCTGGGCCTGGTGCTCTACCAGAGCCACGAGCCATTCCTGGGCCCCAACCCATTCCTGGATCCAGACCCCCAGCTGGGCCGCGACCCGCTCCCGGGACCCAACCGCCAGCTGAGCCAGGTGGTCCAACTGGGCCATAGCCTGTGTTTTGGCCCAAACCTTCCCCAGGCCCGAAACCTGGCGAAATTGGAGCTCCGCCCATGCTGGAACCTCCACCGGAGAATTGGCCTCCTGGGGTTTGACCCCCACTGAGACCCAAACCAGGTGACAAGCCACCACCCATGCTGAAATTACCACCGGATAACTGGCCTCTTGGGCCTTGACCCATACCAGATGGCAGACCACCACCAGGACCTCGACCCATACCTTGACCCAAATCTGGTCGCGGGCCACCACCCATGTTGGGACCACCACCGGGGAACTGGCCTCCTGGGCCTCGACCCCCACCTTGAACCAAACCTGGTGGCAGGCCACCACCCATGTTGAAACCACCACCGGGGAACTGGCCTCCTGGGCCTCGACCCCCACCTTGACCCATACCTGGTGGCAGGCCACCACCCATGTTGAAACCACCGGGGAACTGGCCACCTAAAAAAGAAAGAAAAAGCATTTAATGGGACTCGCACAAGGAGATCATAAACTGAATGAAATGTTACAATCATAGAAACATATACTTAAAGAAATAGTTTTTTTTTTTTTTTTAGACTGAAAGTTCAGAAAAATCTATTGATAAAATATAGACATTGACATTTTAGAAATAAGAACGAAGCCAAAAGTCTGGCATCTAAGTATAATGTTGTGACATTTAAAAATAATTTTCGAATCGCTGTGATGCCACGGGCAGATACAGAAATAAATTAAATAGATAAAGGTACCATTCCGTACCCGATCCCAGGCGGCACGACGCCGCGTCGTGTCGCTGCAGTCATGATTCCGAACTCGACCACAGGCGTCAGCAGTCCCTATTCCAATCGGTAGATGGAAGACAGAAAAACGTGTTATCGCTCGAGCGCTGGCGGCTCTACTGGTCTGCGGTCGGGCTGCACGTGTCGCCTGTCGCTCGCCCGTAGCTGCCAACGACGTGTCGCTAGCTACGGAAGGTATTTCATAGAAATTCACAGAAATCAGTCGTGTTGCGGCGACACGTCGCCTGCAGTTGCCGCCTGCGGTCGGGTACGGAATGGTACCTTTAATACTAAATGTTAAAAACAGTTAAATAATTATTTAATAAAATTATTTTAATTGTCATCCGTATGTCAACGCTCGACGTTACCTCATTGCTTGTCTATGCCTTGAGTGTCACTGGCACTCTATGGCATCACTCTGACAACGGGACGCAGGCGCCGACACTCCGAAAATATAAAATATACATAAAAACGCCCCCCGGCCTTTGACCCCCACCTTGACCCAAACCTGGTGGGGGGCCACCACCCGGTCCTGCATATGGATCCTGGCCCCCAACTTGATCCCACGGGAATGGTTCCTGAGCGTCGTTTGGTCCGCTTAAGTCTTTCATGTTTTTAATCCCCGCACCTGGTCCCGGACCGTTGCCCCATGGTACCTGCATATCAAAAGAGTATGAAGCAGATCTCCTCAAATTTAGCGTTAGGGATTGACCTATACTGGTGAGACGGGACGGCAAGGGATTTTGATGAGACAAATAGAAATTTCGTGGCCAGATCTGGAAGTGTTCGACCATTTCATGAAATGGTTGTATTTCATGAAATAGAACAACGTCCGCTGGTCACATCATGATGTGGTCTGGTTAGGTCATGAAATACTCAACGTTTGATGATATGAATAGTTAAAGGCACGACTACTTCATGATGTGGCCAACTCTTTAGTGATCATGTTCATATCGAATCGATTATCCACCGATGGAGACGTTGATGTTGTTTTGTTCTTGTTGTGCATCATGGCGGTGACATATAACCAATCAAACAAAGTCCATGCAAAAAAATTCGACGGACTTTTATTGGATTTTCAAATACGACATTATGGAAACTAACTTGGAAGTAGCGCTCGCCGGACGCTGCCGAAATGCAACTTGACACTTAAATTTGTTTTAAAAAAAAAACGCGCTGCTTGTACAACACTGGCACCCCGACCAAAAAGTTAAGGTTAGGTTAGAACAGTGACTAATCACGCGCGAGCCGAGCGAGCGAAGCGGGCGATGCCGTAGCAGCAGCCGGCGAGCGCTAGTTCCAAGTTGGTCGCAGTTACTTGGCAGGATTTTTCTTTCTTTCTTTCTATATGGCCAAACGTCGCCTGACATATCATTAAACGTTGACGTTTAGATGATATGGTTAACTTTACCTGATTCATAAAACATAACCATTTCATGAAATGGTAATCCACTAGATGAAATGATCAATTTTAAGATCTGGCTATAACAGAAATATAACATGACACATGTATGACAATAAAATTGATGATGATGCCTAAGGACGTATGGGGCCAAAAAAGTGATGTAAATTACAAAACAGTATCTTGGATAATGACGTCACATGATGGCAACAAATTGTTGGACATGGTCATTACTTTTGAGCAACAAGCAGTATTTTGAATTTGATATTTAATGCTTTTATTGGGTTTTTTTGCCCATGTTCGCCCAGGTGATCTTTTCCCACGACGACTTTTTTAGCGCTCTGGATTAACAACTTACTACTGAGCACCGGGAGTTTTAAATCCAACAGCGTGTTTCTTGACGCGCTGGGATGCACTCGTTTGGATTCTCAATACTCAGCTCGACACCGAGAGTTGAAAATTCAATATTTTGACACCCATGGAAACGGGGACTTATACTTTTATCAATAAAGGTTTGACAATATTAAAAACCAAAGTCACAGTAGTCGTTTCAATAAGGGAAACTAAAAAGAGCAAACTTACCGCCGGAGACTGATGACTTTCTGCCGGAGACTGCAGAAATAAATATTAATGACAATTTAAAAAACATATACATCAGCAGAGGTGTACAGTCATGGGAATACCCAGGGGGAGGCAGAGGGAGCAACGGAGGGCAGCTGCACCCCCCTGGATTTTGTACCTAATGTTGTCGATAAAATTTATGTTCTTTACAATTACAATATAGCATTCATTTTAGTCTGTGCTGCGCGGCCTGTCATGTTGAAACATGCAAAATACGCGAACGCAACAAGCAAGCACACAGTTTATTTATTTGTCTACCTATAAAGCAGGATCTCCTGCGGGTTTTTCCCTTACGCACTACATACGCCGTTCTCATGTTTCATGTAGATTTAGGGTCAAACATGTTTGCGGGAAAGTCCGAAAGGGATACCATGGCCCCCTGGCATTGCACAGGCAAGAGAAGGAACACGGGTGGGTTTTAGTCAGTAAGAGTCTGACACGCCCTCCCGCTCCACCCAGAGCGGGAGGAGTCATTTGATGATTTCCCAACCAAAAAAAAAAAAAAAAGGGTGAAACATGTGCAGGGACTTATGACGGAGGATTATGAATCTTTAAACAATCAGTCTGTCTAGCCTTTTCCCAACTATATTGGGGTCGACTTCCAGTGTAACCGAATGCATCTGAATACTAGTATATTACTTGGAGCCATTGGTAACACGATACCCCTTAGTAAGACTGGTTGTCAGACTTTCGAGCTTCTGACGACCCGTAACGACTGTCAAAGATCTGCGAATGGCAGCCGGAACTAACGGCTTAACGTGCTTTCCGAGGCACGGATGAGTCTGGGTATGTAAAGATGGTCACCCATCCACAGACCAACCCCGGCAAGCGTAGCTTAACCTGGTGGACTGACCCGTGTGGCTGTTATTACTTAGCCACGAGCTCCTAAACAGCTTTAAACACTGGTCATAAATACCTTATTATCATTGGGGTCGGCCCAATATGGTGACATCTGAAAACCAAATTTAAACATTTAAAAATACTCAGAGACATCCATTCTATGTTTAAGAAATCATCACGTTAATCGGATATACAATGTGAAGGTGACAATACGACAATCAATGAAAACACTGACAATACTAATGCACTGAGTATTTTAGGAAATATAAAATAAACCCTAATAATAATTTTAAAAAAATGTTTTTTCTAACAAACTAAAAAGTAGTGTTAAATGATAAACGATTTTAACCCCCGATGCAAAAAGAGGGGTGTTATAAGTTTGACCTGTATGTGTGTGTGTCTGTCCGGTATCTGTGGCACCTTAGCTCATAAACGGATGAACCGATTTGAATGCGGTTTTTTAATTTGAAAACAGGTTTTCTAGATTCTACTTAGACATGTTTTATCAAAATCGGTTCAGCCATTTGAATATTATCAGCTCTTTTTAAATCAAATTATTTATTTGCTTAATACAGGTAGGTATAAACAGGTGTTACGAATAACTATTAAGTACTCCGTATCATTACCTACTAAGGTGTGCAAATATTTATATTATGGTTAATCTAATTCAATAATGATTAAAATAACATTACAAAATTATTATACTTAAAATTAAAATTGTCAGATGTATTATAAATTTATAACACACGTCATAGACTTAACAATCAAATAGTATTAATTCAGATTAAAATAAAATTTAAATTTGTCTTGTTGATGAATGAATGTGAGCGTCTTCCACGGGTCTTATCGATTTGAAATTTGGTATTCTGTTACTTCAATGATATTAGAAGAACATAGTAATTTTGAACTGATGCTGCATCACCTGGAATTTGCAGGATACCCAACTCCCTTACCAACTTACAGCACAGGTATCGTGTTTTGGCTCATTGAAATGGTCCCAATTAATACGTTATAGATAGATAATGAATAGGATCTGGTGTCGGAGTAGGAAAGAGAAATGAGGAAATGTTTGGGTCGGGAGTATTTTTTTAAAATTTTAATATAAACCACTTGTATTTCTGTAAGTCTGTTTGTACAAACACATTTACACATCAATCATATACAACGTGTTCCTTTTGATGTCCCTTATCTGTAACGTTACATGCTAGTAAAAATAATACAAAAATTCCTAGAGAAAAATAATAATAATTTAGTACTGTCGTTTTCATAAATGATGGCAAATTATCCATATCGATATTATAATATGGGTTACTAATAACAATTTAAAAATGAACTTTGACAAAACTAAAATTATGATATTTCGCAATCGTAAAGCCCAATTTATTTATTTATTTATCTGACATTAATATAGATTATACAGGCAATAAAATAGATGAAATAGCAACTACTAAATTCTTAGGCATGTAAATTGACTATAATTTAAATTGGAAGACACATGTTGATTCTTTAATTCAAAAACTAAATAAGCATATGCAGGGCGTATGATGCCCTACATATGCTGGAAAAAACGGTAGACACTTCTGCTGTACTTGCAGCATACCATGGCTACTTGATAAAGTATGGTATTATATTCTGGGGTAATTCCACCAATAAGGACATTGCATTCAAGGCGCAAAAGCTGTGTATTAGGGGCATGTTTAATATCAACCAGACTGATAGCTGCAGACCATATTTTGTCAAATATAATATAATGACATTGCCATGTGCTTACATATATGAGATTGCTAGCTTCGCAAGAACTAACAAACATCTTTTTGATAAAGAAAAAAAAAGAAAAAAAGAATGAAATATGTTTATTTTGCACAAACAAAACACACAAAAATACAAATACTCAATACTCAAACTTTATTTGCATCCACAATGTGTACTTAGGTGGTAAATTAAAAATGAGATCATTATGGACCCTGTCGGGCACAGCAAAAGACAAAGATATAGTAGGAGAGAGGAAGCTTTAAAAATACAAAAAAAAAAATGAAAAATAATAATATATCTAAAATAAATCCAATAATACCATAATAAGAATTCTTTATAAATACACATAGAAATTTTATACATTATTAAATTATATTGTATCGTTTAAATATTCATTAATGTTATAATAGCATTTTTCTGTTAAAAATTGTTTTAGTTTTTTTATAAACATGTTTAATTTTTCTTCTTTTTTTATTATTTCAGGTAGTTTATTATATATTTTTATAGACATTACATAGGGGCTTGTTGAGTGTATTTTTAGTCGAGATTGCGGAATGTTTAATCTTGATTTGTGTCGGAGTGTGAAACGTGATTGTATATCTTCGCGCTTTGTGTAAAACTCTTGATATTTATGAACAAATTTGCAGGTTTCTAATATGTATATACTGGGGAGTGTTAAGATATTATAATTTTGGAAGTGAGGTTTGCAGCTGTCGGTTTGATTAATATTTGCCAGAATTCTAACTAATTTTTTTTGAAGGATAAAGAGTGAGGGTACATCTGTGCTATTTCCCCAAAGGGTAACACCATAGCTTAGCCATGCATAAGCATATGCATAGTAGGTTGTGAGCGCTGTTTGAAGATTGGTGGTTTTCTTTATTTCACGTAGAGCATATGAAAAACTAGAAATTTTTGATCTAAGTTTTTGTGTGGGATTTCCAATTTATATGAGTATCCAAATTGAGACCAAGTAGCGTAAATTCTTTAACAGTTTCTATTTTTTGGTTATTAAAAGTAAAATCAGTATTTAATGGTGTTTTTTGGTGGGGATGAAAGGTTATAAGCTTAGTTTTGGAATAATTTATTTCGAGGTTGTGTACGTTCATCCAAGTGATGGTTTTAGTGAGGATTGAATTTAGTTCTTCGTTTAGATTTAAATTGTTTTTACATGAGACTAATAGAGAAATGTCATCCGCAAATAATACACATGGCCCTTCTATGATTTTGGGTAAGTCGTTGATATAGATTAGAAACAAGAGACATCCTATTACGCTTCCTTGGGGTATTGAAGCACTAATTGAATGCTGATAGATCGAACTTTTTCTATTTCTTTTGACGTGTGATTAAAATATTCAATTTCTACTGTTTGCTCTCTGTTTTTCAACTAAGATACAAGCCAATCATAGGCTTTTCCACGGATGCCTATTCCGTATAGCTTGTTAAGCAATATATTAAATTGGACTTTGTCGTAGGCTTTGGTCATATCTAGTAATAAACCGACGGCATATTTATTTTTATTAATTATATTACAAAAGTAGCCAAAAGCCTCGTATTCAACCAACAAAAAACGAAGACGATAAGTCAATTCAATTCAATTCAAAATATTTTATTTCACATAAACCTACAAGGGCACTTATGAAACGTCAGAAGCTAGGTGCACGGTTCCAATTGGTCGTTTCCTATGGAGAAGAGCCGGCAAGAAACTCCACGGTTACTCTTTTAAAAATAAATGGTATTTACAATCTTTTCGAGTTAGTGTTTATAGGTATGAGAGGACACTGTAGGCCTATCAACAAGTACCAGGTACTTAGCAAGATAGAAAACGATCGACAGATCTAAAAGTCGGTTATGCCTACAACGTTCTCACATTCACAAAATATAAAAGAGAATCTATATAAAAAAAACCAATTAAAAACCTATTTAAACTAAATGGCATGACTGCCACTAAAGCTGTAACAAATCTATAAAAAATATAGTACCTATAGTGAAGTTATATAATGTCAAATAATGAAAAGATTATGTCAAAAAAGTACGTAAATGAAAAAAAATGAAAAATAGGTAAAATCAAATAATCATCTTAATTTGGGAGCAGTTAATAGACATAATTACATAGTAATGCCGTTATTGAGGTACCAGGGAAGCCACATGTGCAGAAGGAATTATTGCCAAACTTCCTTGTCTTCAACGTAGTCTTTAATCTTATAATATGCTTTTTTGATAAGGACACGGTTAATGTGGGTTTTAAAGTATAGAAGTAAGCGGCATGGTGATAACATTTGTAGCAAATCTAGCAAGACGGCCTTATAAACCTGAAGCATTTTCAGTATGGCACCGCGTATACAACCACTTACCAAAGTCTATACTAGAAACTCCATCCATCGATGAATTTAAAAATAAATTAAAAAGATTCGTGCTACTCAAATGTTACTATAGTATTCAGGATTATTTAGTAGAGGATGTAAGGACAAATTGTTCTCAGAAATAATGTTGTTGATATGACATGTGATTAATGCACTGATTAATTATTTCTCTATTATTATTATTTTTAACATTTATTTACAAATCTATCTTGACATTCTCATTATTATAATACATGATATTTTAATTTTCAATTATTCTAGTGACATTGTTATTTGCTCATGTTTCATTATTATTTGCCACGGTGAAATTACCAAAATTATGTTATTAATTACAAATGATTGTTGCAATGAATTGTATAATAAATAACAATGTTGTGCTTGTGACACAGTCAAAGCTTGAGATTTGCATGCCTCAAGGCGTAATATGGTTGAACTATTTTCTATTTTTAACAACTTTATGTAATTACCCATATTAGCAAATAAATTATTTTGAATTTTTAAAAGTGTTAAAAAATACATAGTTTCGATGATAACATAACACTAGACTCTCGATGTGTGTATCGAGTCTAGTGTTATGTTACATTTATATATAGGTGTATTCAATCCAATCATTCATATTGAAAACTAAGAAAATGCGACGTTCCTTTTTTTTTGGACTGAAAATAATCTTTTTTTACTTAGGGTTGTTTTATATAAATAATCGTGACTTGACGAATTATTTTGTATGAAAAGTTAAAGAAAAACAAAAAAATATTACATTGAATTACATTCTTAAGCCAGTTGATTCATTGACATGGTCTCATAATATCCCATAACTCTAGGGTATTAACCCTAGAGTTATGGGACATTATAAGGAACACTATGTAGATGAGGTCGGCGTTTCCTATCTGACTACTCTGAGAAGAAAAGCCGAAACAAACTCAAAAGTCACAGTCTCTTTTAAAGTCCAGACATAATCTTGGTCATATCACGTGAAGACCACGTAGATTGATGTCTGAAGTGGTCTTTTGCCCAGTCAATGCACTCATTTGTCAGTAATCGTGCAGCTCAAATGATGGACCGACTATGGATTTTGCCAATCTTTGACTAGCCACAGATAGTGCAATCCACGACGACGCGCCCCACTCCGCGATGACTGTACTGTAAGCTGTACTTTAGTACCGAGCGGAGCGGAGTGGGGCGCGTCGTCGTGGATGGTACAATCTATATTGTGACATATACTATTGGATTGGTAACTTTGACGTTCGAAAAGTGCTGATTCTCAGCCTAATTTGAATAAATGACTTTTGAATTTTGAATTTTGAATTTTTTGGATCCCATCAAAAACATAACATTCATGTAAACATGCAATTCTCGCAACGCTGTTCTTCAACCGTAAAAAGACGTGAGATCTTATGTAAAACCAATTCTGTTAATTTATTCAGTACTGTCAAAGAACTTCATATCTAAGCAGTTTGAAAACAAAATCTCATGAACACGATGGCCACATCTGTTACCGCCCCGGTTCTATAGCGGCCGAGCGCTGCAAGCAGACGGTACGGTGGGGTACGGTGTATAGATATGAACTTCTTCGATGGTACTTATCTATTTGTCCACTTTATTTCTTTAATAAATAGAATGACTTGGCTATCGCACGGAAAATAAACACTTATGAATAATGTACTATTTAAAAAAATCCTAATTTAATAAAACGCAGCGCTAATATTATGTAGATTTTATTGTATGCAGAATGTAGATTCTTTTACCGTATGCGATTGCCAAGTCATTCTATTAATTAAAGAAATAAAGATGACAAATATACACGGCACAATTGGCGCAGTGGTTAAGCGGTTGACTGCTGAGTTGCGTGTCGCGGGTTCGATTCCCGCACGGAACAAATATTTGTACGACCTACAAATAGTTGTTCCGGGTCTGGCTGTTTGTGTATGTGAGTTTTAAATCTTTTTAAACGCACCCACAATACATGAGAAATTCATAGTGTGGGGCAATGTTTTAAATAAAAATAAATGAATTTTTGTGTGTAGACCGGGAACGTCATTAGATACTCGTAGCAGTTAAATTAATTATCTTTTTTATTTTTTATAGTCTCAAATATAGGTACTTTGATTGTTCTTTTACAAAATTACTCGCCAAACTTTCAAGTTTGATGGCGAGAAGCGCTTGTTACGTATATACCCACAGTAAAAATGTCCTTAAAACTATCAACTAAGCACTATTTCACTCAAGGAGGATAGGTCACACCGCCACGGGTGGAACGCGGTCAAGCCGCGGACACCGGACACTGACAGAGTCTAAGTATGTATCCGTCCGGAGGTGTCCGTGCTCGAAGCCGCGCGCTCAATAATAATATCTCCACCTCGTATACGGTTTTAAAAGCGCACAAACGGACATAGAGACGTGACATAATAAATAATATCAAGAAGATAGAAAATATTATGAGAACTTACACCAATGCTTGGGTCAATTTCTTGTGGCTTTGGAATTGTACGCTGAAAAAAAAACTAATTTACAATTTGTCCTCCTATTATACAATTATTAACTTTATTCCTTGCACCATAAAATTAAATTTACCTTATACCTACCTTCAATCTGCCTGACTTTTTCCAACTTTGTTGAGGTCGGCTTCTAGCAGCGACCATATAACCCATTGGGTTATGATTATAATATAACCCATTGGGTTATTATTAACCCATTGGGTTATGATTATAATATAACCCATTTGGTTATACAGGGTGATTGGAAGCTAAATTGCTTGTTATTGGCCAAATTAAATGATAAATGAATTATTTTTATTTTATTTTATTAAAGTAATGAGTAAGCAATCTAGCAAAACAAGTTTTAGGCGTCTTTGTCGTAAGACATTTTGTTTACAGACATTTTAAGGTCACAAAAAAAAAAAAAAAAACTACTTTTTGTAAACCTTAAAAAAAATTAGTAAAGCTTCGTCTAAGATAACCATGGCTTAAATGGTTCTAAATTGTCTGTACTATCTTCGCCTTACAGCTTTGCACCCAGCTTCCAATCACCCTGTATAGTCGCTGGCTTCTAGTCTAAACGGATGCAGCTGAATACCAGTATTTTAAATGGAGCGACTGCCTTTCTGACCTCCAAAATCTAGTTACTGGGTAACATAATACCCCTTGGTAAGACTGGTTTTCATACCTTTGGTCTTCTGACGACCCGTAACGACTGTTAAAGATCCACGAGTGACAGCCGGGACCAACGGCTTAACGTGCTTTCTGAGGCACGGCGGGGTCTCGGTATGTAATGGATGGTCACCCATCACTTAGCCACGACCTTTATATCAACCTTATCCCAATAAAAATATAATTCACTTTATGTAATAACACAAATGATGATTGAGTATTGATATCTCACGTAAATTGTTGTTTTTAAATTATCTGTCAAATGAACCGTCTTAGAATGAACTGAGTATATTTCAGGAATTACCAAAAAACTGCTAAAAATATACTAAATGCTTGGCTTGGTTTAGTAAAATACTTACTGGAGCTGCTTTGGTCTTCTGTTTCTGTAAATAATCCAGTAATTTTTAATTTACTCTTTTTATTACAAGTTTTTATAACAATCACATGATCTTGTAACTATTAAAGAGTCCATCGTCCTCCCATTTTAAAGACGATGAAAATAACAATAAAACCGGCCGAGTATGAGTCGCGCACGAAGGGTTCAGCAGTGCTATTCTGTAACCATCTCACCGTGAAAACTTAGGTGAAGTGAGTTGTCATTCCAACAGGGTGAGATGACACTGACAGCTCACCCTGTTGGAATGACAGCTCACTTCACCTAAGTTTTCACGGTGAGATGGTTACAGAATAGCACTGCTGGCTTCAAAGCCATTGTGTACTGTGTAATGTAATGTATCGTGTAATGTAGATAATGCGAATAGTGTGGACATCATACAAACTCAACGCGAATCCTGTGTGTTGAACTGCGAGGACCTTTATGCCTTTTCGAAATCCACTATATTTTTACAAGCAATGGATTCGAAAAAAGGCTATATGATATAAAAGAAGTTTTGAACCCTATATACAATATTTAGGCACTTTTAGTACGGTCACTGACCTGCGTAACCCGTACCTCCCTCAACCCCTCTTTTTACTTGGAAGAGGGGTCAGGTAATGCAGAGCACTGACCGTACTAAAAGTAGGCTGTACCTAGATTGTATATAACAATAGTGAAGGTTTTTTAAGGACTTACATTTTTTTCTCTCACTAAAAGTTGTCTGGAATAACTCTGAAAAGATAGATTTATGTAAATACCTAGCTGTGCCCGCGATTTCACCCGCCTTATTCCAGATCCCGTGGGAATATCCGGATAAAAGTATCCTATGTCCTATACTGGGTCATGGTCTACCTATGTGCCAAATTTCATCTAAATCTGTTAAGCTGTTTTAGCGTGAAAGCGTAACAAACAAACAAACTCACTTTCGCATTTATAATATTATAAGTTGGGATTAGGATAGCTATTGCCCTTGGTTTCGCTCACGTAAAGATCGGAGGTTATCCAACGGGAGCGTACTACCGGGATAAAAAAAATCCTATGTTAGGTCATAGGATATTTTTACCCAGGTCAAATTTTATCCAAATCCGTTCAGCCATTTAGGCGTCAAAAGATAACAGACAGACTGACAGTCAGCCAGAGTTACTTTCGCATTTTATATTATTCGTATGGATCTGTATTAATATGCGGTTCTCATAGTCATTTAGAGAATTTATTCCGTATGGCTTATGTGTACAGTACCTACATAGAACAGAAATCTCGATGCTTTAATTTTGACAATAATACATGAGGACCACAGATGAAATACAGATGGTTCACTCCGCAAAATCTTTTAAATAAAAACCCACTCTTGCTACGACACAATAAAGTGCAATTCAGGTCGCACAGTGCTAATTACCTAGAAGTTGCCTCTCTTTCTATCGCTTAACTCTAAAATCTTCTGACTACGTTACGCTCACTGAATTGGCCCGACAGGACGAGCCCGGAGCGTACTGGTAGCTTCATACCTTCTCCTTCTTTTCGTGTGGTTAGTGACTAACCTGCAGTGCTATTCTGTAACCATCTCACCGTGAAAACTTAGGTGAAGTGAGCTCGGAGTGAGCTGTCAGTCCCTAGCAGTAGGTGAAATGACAGCTCACTTCACCTAAGTTTTCACCGTGATATTATTACGGAATAGACCAGCTGGTGTCAGAGTTTTAAAGCCGCCCATTGGCCTCTGACTTGCCTTCAGCTTCATACCTAAAATGCGGATTGAACCACTTGTGCAACAACAGAAGATCCCACCCGTGTGAAGCAGGTTGCAGTTTTGGTCCTATTGTGCCCTTTTCCGGGTACAATTCAACCTTTCTTCCATTTATTTTTTACAGTTTATTTTTATAAACCTCTTCACCACACAAACAGACGGAATCTTCTCTGCATACCTAAATTATTAACGCTTTTACGGACAATAAACGCCCATAGACGTCATAACAATAAAACTTCTATTGTGTCTCGTTCAGTGTCCGTGAAACCGTTAAACAGTCTTACTTACAGCCCACATGTGTGCGTTGTCATGCCACTGTAAAACATACAATAGGATATTTAAAAGTTTTTGGTTGGAAGCGGCAAGAACAACGCGGCAACCGCGCGGAATCCGCGCGTTTACTTCGGAACGAATATGAAATAAGAACCGCGCGGCTGCCGCCGTATCATTAGGTACTTAGGATGTGTCCACACCAGCAGAGCAAACAAAAATATTATACTTGCCTTACAAACCAAAACAAGTTCGCGTATTTTTTATTTTTATTAATATGCTAGTTGATTCTTTGACATGGTCTCATAAATACCAAATATAACACCTTGCATGATAAAAGTGTAGGTACAATACTTACATTTTCCATAACTTTGCCCTCCCATTTTTGCTAAAAAAAAAACAATTTAAAATGTTTAATTTCATTCTGTTGTAGGTATTTCAGATACTTTGAAAACAATTTAAAAATACAGCATGTACCAGTAACGTGAGTTTTTAAGGGTGTGGTACAGACGCCAGCACATCAACCTACTACAATCTGTCAAATTTCTTTAATAGATTTTCAACTTTATCACTAAAGCATTAGGCTCAAAGTTGATTGGGAAAATTTGACAGTTTCGGGTAGGTTGACCTGCTGGCGGTTGTAAAAAGCAAACCATCAAACTGAACAACTTTCTCCATGGGACAATAATTATGTCAATATTTATTCCATTAATTATTTAATTATTATTAATTTAATTAAACACTACTTACACCTCTCTGATACAAGCTGTATTATATTTGTATATTACATCAGTTACCTTTTGCGCAGCCGTTAATTCATTAAACTCGTCCCACTGAAACAGGACTTTGCTTAGAAAAGTATTAACTTCCAACTTAGAGAGTAACGTGGAGCTTCTTGCCGGCTCTTCTCCATAGGAAACGACCAATAGGAAAAATGCACGCAATTCAAAACGTATTCATTATTTAAATATACATTTCACCTCAGCACCTCTAACAAGCAGGTTTTGCTGTCAAAAAACAGTGTGCAAAATTCGATTTTGCTGCGAGCGTGAGACAAAGTAACTTTTTAATTATTTTTTTTAATGCCGAGAGCAGTGTTGGGTCTACTCACAAAATTCTAAAGATTTGAACTTCAATCAGTTTTGTCACTTTCACTTCGATACGAAAAAAGCGAGAGATATTAAACAAATCGATTCGAAGTTCGATTTCAAAATTCCATACCCACCTACTAGGCCCAAAAAAGAAACAAACAATAAAACGTTCGGATATACTTAAAACATTAAAATTGCAAATCATCTGGTTTTATTTAAATTCTGTTTTATTAAATTTTTGGAACGAAGTTCTTATGCGGCTTGCGGTAAAAGTGCAGTGGCAGAAATCGTCACGCGAAAAGGTGCTTGCGGCTGTCTTCTTCTAATTCAAAGAGAAAGAAAGACGGAGAGAGATAGTAAGTGTGATTTGGTAGAAATGAAAATCCAAGATGGCGGTTGCGAAAATTTTCACATTTTTCATAATGGGTGTCGTTTTCATAGTTTTCAAGGGTGCCAAAGCCGACCGTGAGGTCAAAATGTAAATCCAAGATGGCGGCTGCTAAAATTTAAAAAAAATTCTTCATGGGTATCGTTTCTATGGTTTTCAAGGTAACTAAAGCCGATAGTGAAGTCAAAATGAAAATCCAAGATGGCCGCTGCGGATATTTTCAAATTTTTCTTTATGGGTATCGTTTCTATGGTTTTCAAGGTTGCTTAAGACGATAGTGAAGTCAAAATAAAAATCCAAGATGGCGGCTGCGAAAATTTTCACATTTTTCGTCATGGGTGTCGTTTCCATAGTTTTCGAGGGTGCTAAAGTCGATAGTGAGGTCAAAATATAAATCCAATATGGTTTATATTTTGACTTTTTTATATTTTGGTGGATGGCTGCAAAATACGAGGTGATGAAGATTATGTAAAAAAAAACCTTGTCCGATCCGAAAATCTGGGGAAAATGGGCATATGGTACTGCAGTAACATTACAAAACAGTTTTTTTTATTATTATTATTGATAGTAAAAAAGTTATTGGTATTTAAAATTCACATTTTTGGTTCCAAAATTACCCCAAATCCATAAAAAAATTGCAAAACTCATAACTTATGACTTTTAGACACCCGACGGCCACGGCTAAACGACGGCCGCCGCCCGCACCAAATGTAAAATTCGGTCAAACTCACCATTGAAAAAAAATGTAGGGATTATTTTTTCTTTTTTCCTGAAAATTTCCACATAAATATGCTAACAGTACGACACCTAACAATACCCTCACGGATCGGACAGGGTTTTTTTTACATGTTGTATGTTCTCGCTGCTGAGGTGAAAAGTTGTATGTGTTACACGAGAGCAAAGTTATTTGCATCTCGTGTCTTTGAATCCCTCGCAGCGCTCAGGATTCTATAATTGAATCACGAGCGTAGCGAGTGATTCAATTATAGAATCCTTCGCTTACTCGGGATTCAAAATCAACACTCGCAGCAAAAAACGACTTTGCTCTCTTGTTGCACAAATAACTATTGTTTATGATTCAAAAAACACATTCCTACTAAGGCGAGAGCGTCAGGATAGCCCGCGAAATTCTTTTTTTTTTTTTGCAATTTGTCGGTCATTGTCAGAGAGGCAATTCCCGAACGTTCGCTTTCGCATTTAAAAAGTACACTTTGTAAACAAGCATATTACAAATTAGAGGATTATATCCAAGATAAAAATGCTTGGAAGCATGCTGGTCCTGCTCCATAGGACAATTCAGAATCTAGACAAAATCGAACTGGTTGCTAATTTAATTGTTTTTTTTTTTTTTTTTACATTTTTTTTTTTGTGAATACTTTGAACTCACACACTGACTTATTATTATTAGTATAACTTATTAAAATGTTAAAAATATAGTATAATTTTACAATGTTTGTAAGTATGTGAGCACCATGCATCTATCACATAATATTAATTTATGTCATTCCTTCATTTTTCATTCTTTTTACCTATCGTGGTATAGTAATCTTATTCTAGGTGCATTGTCTTCACATATAATTATATAATTAGTGTATACAAGATATAATGATTTTTGTTAAAGAGTAACGCCCATTCTTCTCCATACGAAAACTACCTTTTGGACTGGGCGACTAGAATCAGTTATTATTATTTTTTGTAAAGTTTGACGTTCAAAAGTGCCTTTTTTGTGCCTAATTGAAATAAATTATTTGACTTTGACTTTGCATCTCATTCGCAATCTGTCAAAAATACAATCAATTTACCAACATATTTGACAAGTTTGACAGATTACGACTTGAATGTGAACGTTTTTTAAGCACTGGAGTTTTTTTTGGCTTTCTAGTTGTATGTTTATCTAAATATGATTCGCGGCCGTATCAAATAAAAAAATATCCATACTATTTCACGAAATCATGACATTTGAGGATTATTCTAATATTAAGGAGTTCTGTTGTATTGCTGACTCTAATAATAGGGTGATGCCTAAGTCAAAAAAAAAACTATTTAGTCCGTCAGTCAGATAAACAAAATATATTACTTGTATTTTTCTTTATCATGTGAATAAAAAATGACTTAGATAAAACGCATTAAAGTTGGGGAGTGGGGTCATGCTACATTTTAACTCAATGTACCGCCGTAATCTTTTGATAACGTAAAAAAGGAAAAAAAATGTGTACGTTATTTTTTCATAATCTACATGACGGATAAAAAAAAATGACATCATTCCTGTTATAATAATTGCGACTGATGGAGCTACTGAAGGTAACTGAGGCATTCAGTAGCGCCATCAGGATGGAATTTGGTGTGGACAAATGTGCACTCATGCATGTAAAGCGAGGGGAGATTATGGAGTCCGAGGGAACTCAACTCATGGACTCCATATACTGTAGATCCCTCTCTTCAGCCGAAAGCTATAAGTATTTGGGTATGTCGGAAACGTTAGGCATCAACGTTGCTGACATGAAGCGATTGATGAGGGAGCGCTTCTTTGGTCACCTGAGAAGATATTAATTAGTCTTCTTTCGGACGGAAACAAGGGCGCACCTTGTTTCCGCCCGAAAGAAGACTAATTGCCTTAAGCGGTTGGGTCATGCCGGTTCTGATGTACTCTTTCGGCATACTTAAATGAACTCAGACAGAACTCGACGCCCTGGACAGGAGGGTTCGTACACTCCTGACTACAAACCGGATGCATCACCCACGTTCATCGGTGATGAGTCTGTACATCCCGTGGAAATGCGGGAGTCGAGGCTATCTCTATCGAGTCGAAGTTATCTTGACGAATAACTATTGGAAACATGTTATGAGGGACGGGACGGTTGACGTGTGTCGGGCATGCCACCGTCCGGGTGAGCCCATCAGACATATTATCTCTGGTTGTTCTCGTCTGGCTAACGGCGAGTACTTGCACAGGCATAACCAAGTGGCCAGGATTATTCACCAGCAACTTGCTTTGAAATATAAACTAGTGAATTCTGAGGTACCGTACTACAAGTATGTGCCCGACCTAGTTCTCGAAAATGACCATGTCACGTTGTACTGAGATCGGTCTATCATTACTGTCAGGACTATTGCTGCCAATAAGCCTGATATAGTGGTGATAGACCGATTAGCGCGCCGTACAATGATAGTCGATGTTACCATTCCACATGACGAGAACCTTGTGAAAGCTGAGAAAGAGAAACAAATAAAATATTTCAACTTTGCACACGAGGTGGTGGTGGCTATCATTGTGCCGATTGTCGTAACGGCCAATGGCCTGATGGCCGAAAGCCTCAACCAACATCTCTCGAGGCTCTCGTTAGGCGGTTGGATCAAGGGCCTAATTCAGAAGGCAGTAATCCTCGAGGTTCCTGTCTCTGCAGTCCTTACCACCGGTAGCTTCGACTCTGCTCCCGACACCGGCGGAACACTATTTTTTAATGTTTTTAAAGCGTTTAAAACAAAATATTTTAAATGTATTTTATATGATAAAAAGCTAAATAAACGAAATAAAAATAATTCCATAAAGCCATAATTTTATGTTCCGTTTTTTTGATGGAACGTAAACTCAAAACGCGTTGCCTTCGGAAGTGACGTCAAAAACTATGTGAACAAAAATCTATTCTTTGCAAAGTGAAATCTCACTAAGGTAAGTAAGTAAGTACTAAACACCAAAAAAAAAACAATTTATGTATCGTAGCAAAGCAGTAGGTATCGTGATAAATGACGTCACATCATGACGGCGACAGAAACGGACGTTTGAACAGTAGTAGAAAATTGATTAAGTTTTCATAATTTTTTTGAGCAACTAACAGTAGTTGAATTTAATTTTGAATATTTTTCTTGGGTTTATATTAGTCTTTTATTGATTAAGTGAAAACATAATTACATGCATATTCCCTATTGGAACCGTGCACATAACTTATGGCATTTCATAAGTGCCCATGTAGGTTTAGGCCGCCATTACACTTGTAAGTTTAGTTTTCTTCACGTACCTAAGTCGCTTACATAATTAACTTACGATTGCAAATGTAAACTCTCTTATAAGTAGGTTATCGTAATTTCTTCTTACATCTTTACGCAGCATAAGTTACTAACATAAATTTTCTTATTTACATAATGGCGGCCTTACCTATGTGAAATAAAATATTCTGATTTTGATTTTTAGAACCGGGGCGTTAATATGACACATCGGGGCTTAGAAAGAGACTGTGCTATACGGATCCGAACCTTTTCAAAATGTGCTCGATTCGATCGCAGATTTGTTTTTAAACTGCCCCAGGCTATGAGTTTCTCCTGTATTGTGGGTGCGTAAATACAAACATTTAAACTCACATACACAAACAGCCACACCCGGAACAACTACTTTTAGGTCATACAAATCTATGTTCCGTGCGGGAATCGAAATCGCGACACGCAGCGCAGCAGTCAATCGCTTAACCACTGCGCCAACCGTGTCGTTAATATAAATTATAATATAATATATTTTATCATATTAATTATTCCTTTTCATAATCAATATTTGAGTTCACTAGTTAGCGATATTTCATATTTTCATACAGTCTTTACCCGCGGCGTCGCTCCCGTGGTCTTTCCCGCGGGACCCGTTTTTTTCCCGGGATAAAAGTAGCCTATGTTACTGAAAACCAAGCTTTCTAATGGTAAAAGATTTTTTCAAACCGGTCCAGTAGTTTCGGAGCCTATTCAATACAAACAAACAAACAAACCATCAAATCTTTCCTCTTTATGGAAAAAGGTTGGGGTAAAAGTTGCTTCGCATTTTTTAAGAAAATTCAAAACGTTTTTTAATATAGTTTATTTACATATAACCAAAGTATGTAGGTACCATTTTGTTCGCTAACTTTTTCCGTCTTCTAGGTAGGGACATGATCCCATTGCTATAGAAATTTTGGGACTTTTGATCAAAATTCCGCGACAACTGCAGTCCTCTCGTGATGTTAACCTGACACTGCCTAAGGAATTCTGAAGAGACCGAAACAGGTGGAAATCTGAAGGTGCAAGGTCAGGACTATACGGCGGATGCATTAACACCTCCCAGCCAAACTCTCTTAATTTTTGCTGAGTGGCTAAAGATGTGGGAGGTCTAGCGTTATCATGATGAAAAACCACACCCCTTCTGTTGATTAATTCCGGCCACTTTCTCTAAACTTCTTGCTGTAATCTCATCAGTTGTTCGTAGTAGAGTTCAGGATCGATGGTCCTGCCTAGTGGTAACAGCTCATAATGAATAATGCCCTTCCAATCCCACCACACACACAGTATCACCTTGTTGTGAGTTAACCTGGGTTTCGCCACAGTCTGTGAAGCCTGACCGGCCTTTGACCACGACCTTCTTCGCACGTTCTTATCGTACGTGATCCACTTTTCATCAACAGTTATCTGCTTCTTAAAAAATGGTTCGGTTTCATTACGTCGTAATAAAGAATCACAAATGAATACACGGTTAATTTAAGTTTCTTTCAGTGAGCTCGTGAGGTACCCAAATATCGAGCTTTTTTGTGTACCCAGTTTTTTTCAAATGCGACAAAACTGTTTTGTGGTCAATTCCTAGTTCTTCAGCTACGTCGTAACTACTGATAAGCCGATCTTGCTCGAATTTTTCAAAAATGGCATCCATTTTATCCGTAATAGGGCGACCAGAGCGACGTGTGCATCTTTGACATCAAAATTTCCGGATTGAAAACGCTTAAACCAAATTTGTGCTACTTGCGTACTTTTTCGCGGCTTGCGTTGCATTTTTACCTTTTTTGTAGTAAAATTTTTAAATGTATCGAATTTCTTCATTAGATTCACCCATCTTGACGGTACGAAAAACAAATGAAAATCACACATTTTCCTATTTTGAATTTGCAATTATGTTCTTTAAAATTTAAACTTTCAATGATACCAAAACCAGCCAGATACAAATAGTATAGCCAAAGAGATTTTATTACAAGTTCATACATACTATAATGCGAAAAGACTTTTTCACCACTCCCGCACGAAAGAAGTGTCTTTCCTCTACGAAAACAGTGAGGAAAGTTGGTTTTTCCTCACTGTTTGAACAGTGAGGAATATTTATTTATCCAACATGTGAGGAAAGTTCGTTTTTCCTATGAGTTTTGATTTTGAGTCTTGAGAAAGACTCAACAAAACGAATAGCAAATGAACTTGCTCACATGTTGCATACAAAACTTTTCACCACGACCACCAAGAAAGTATTCAGTCATCATAGGTAAATAAATTAAATAAGGGAAATCAAAATAATTCTTTATTTTTTAAAATATCTGTGAAACTTAACATAAAAAAATCAGGCAAGGTTAGTTTCTGAACAGGATCATTACTTTCCTCACTGTTCAAACAGTGAGGAAAAACCAACTTTCCTCACTGTTCAAGCAGTGAGGAAAAACCAACTTTCGTCACTGTTTTCGTAGAGGAAAGACACTTCTTTCGTGCGGGAGTGGTGAAAAGTAATGATCCCGTTCAGAAACTAACCTTGCCTGATTTTTTTATGTTAAGTGTTACAGATATTTTAAAAAATAAAGAATTATTTTGATTTGCTTTGTGTCTATTTAATTTATTTACCTATGATGACTGAATACTTTCTTGCTGGTCGTGGTGAAAAGTTTTGTATGCAACATGTGAGCAAGTTCATTTGCTATTCGTTTTGTTGAGTCTTTCGCTTACTCAGGATTGAAATTTATAATCACTCGCTGCGCTCGTGATTCTATTTTTCAATCCTTCGTTCGCTCAAGACTTAAAATCAAAACTCATAGGAAAAACGAACTTTCCTCACATGTTGGATAAATAACTATTTCCCCAACCAATAATATTAGCACAGTCTATAAACCAATACAGTCATTCGACGAAGCCGTCTAGAACTCTAGACAGGGCAATCGTGCGGGGTGTGAGGGGCGAGGGGCGGGTAGGGCGAGCCCGAGCTGCATACGTCGCCATTGTTAGTAGCTCGGGACATGACTATCAGGGCTAACGCGTGTCTTGTTTTAAATGTTTTGATTTGTACGCAATTGGACAGCATATGTCGTATGCACCATGCATACGACATATGCTGTGCGAGAATGCATAATATGTATATTAGTAATATTAGCCAATCTGTAGATTAATATGAATTAATGAGAAAACGTAAACTGATTCAATAGGTAAAGTATTAAACACTGAATAATAAAATAGAATTTTATTTATATTGATAGCAAGCTCTTATTCCCAAATAAAATACAAGACTGCCATGCAAAAAAAAAAATAACCAGCGTCACTCGGGACGATGTAAAAATTGTAACGATACCCCATTAAGGCGGAACAAAGAAACGTACATACATTTATACATACATGAAACCTAAAAACATTACCCTCCTTTTTTGGGCAGTTGTCTAAAGTCTGTGAACACCTTAGGTAAGTACTGTGGCCTTATGCAGTGTTGGCATTTACGCAAACATCAAAGGCGTCGGTCCACTGTTACTCTTTACACTGTGATATTAGTATAGATTAGAATGAACTTACCTTGTTCGTCTTAGTTAATCTCTTTGGCTGAAAATAAATGAGATTTATTTAAAATAAATGCTTGAGTTTTTTGCTGAAATCAAAGTGATTTTGAAGGGTCGGTGTTTGGGGGAGGCCTATGTCCAGGGCCTCAAGTCTGCTATTACAATAGTCTCAGAATGGTCTATCATTGATTTCATAATTGTTGATTTTGACAAGTTTGGTAATCTACTAACATATTGGCGTCATTATGACTTTCCAATGGTCAGCCACTGACACTCCATTGAAAGAAATGGAATCTATTGGTAATCTCGTACATAACGAAAAATGAATGACTGACTTAGGCGGTAATCTGCTAAAATGTTGATATTTACTTTGATTAGTGACCTACCATTTTTTTTTTTTTTTTCTGTGGGAAATCATCAAATGACGTCTCTCGCTCTGGGTGGAGCGGGAGGGCGTGTCAGACTCTTACTGACTAAAACCCACCCGTGTTCCTTCTGTTGCCTGTGCAATGCCAGGGGGCCACGGTATCCCTTTCGGACTTTCCCGCAACCCCGGCAGGCAATGGTCTCATCGGACCCCTTCACTCGCTGACACTCTTTGAGGCGCGCGTGGAACACAACGCGCCGTCGACCCGGCCTTGGTCCTTACTGGACGGCGAGCTACCCATTGCTCACCGTCAGCAAGCCCGCGCCTACGGTGGCCGGGAATCAGCGATTGATTCCCGACGCCCAGGGCGTCTCCTCCTGCGGCGGCTAGGGGCGTGAGGGCGCGAAATTTGCCTCTCCCTCACGCGCTCCGCCTCCTCCTTCGCGAGCATTACTGCTTCGCAGAAGGAGGTGACGGCCTCCCATGCCCTCTCGCTCCGTACCATGGCCTGGACCAGGGCCGGACGCGAGAGATCCCCGCCACCGATCGCCTCCACGAGGACACCGCGGTGCTCTGCCCAAGCCGGGCATACCTCCACCGTATGCTCCACCGTGTCCTCCGGGCGATCCACGCAGTGATGACACCCGGGCGTTTCCTCCCGCCTTATCCGAAACAGGTACCTCCCGAAACAGCCGTGTCCGGTGAGGACCTGCGTCAGGCGGAAGGTGAGGACGCCGTGGCGCCTCTCCAGCCACTCCTCAAAGAGGGGACTTATTTATTTATTTATTAAAACTTTATGCACAGGTAACGCCGCAATAGTTGCGTGCCCAGCACTGGGTTGCGACAATCGCACTCTCCATGACGCCATGAGATCCCGTCGGAGCTCTGTCCTACCATGAGAACGTCTTTGTGCAATCATTTCTTTTAATTCATTACGATTATCGTGTTTGTGGAATATAATGATCAACCAATGATCGACCATTATGAATTCAGCAGATTACGAACTTTTAGCAAAATAACAATGGGATCGTGTTGGAATGACGAATTTATAAAAATAGCAGACTTGGGCCCCTGCAGTGGACGTCTTTCGGCTGAAATGATGATGATAATGATGGTTATTGAAGGGGCGAGAAACATCTACATTTAACTCATATGTGTCAAGGACATCGACGCGAAAACTGCTACCATGGATTCAGTACATGATTCTGAACACACCTGAGTTGAAATTTTTCGTCGGCTATAAAAAAAAGCTGTTTCATAGAAAAGTGCAATACCTACGCGGTCAAATGTATGGAACGGATGAATGATTTTTTTCCGATTCCTATATTTTACGGACCATTATTGGTTAAAATTAAGACTCTTGTATCTTTACCAATATAAATTCAAAATTCACTTTTCGAACGTCAAAGTTACATAAGACAGTCCCACAAAACCCCACCCTTCAACACTTCCTAGTGCTTTAGCTGGGAAGAAGAAGTGGCGCAACAAACTCCCCAGCAGCACAGCTGTCTGTCCAATTAGAAAAAAAAAATATTCTATATAATAGTATGCAAAATTATTTACATAACGCAACACTAAACAAAATTTAAATTATAAATGAATAGCCTTATATCAGCTAGCACCCGCCAATATACCAACCAAAAATATCGAGAACTGTACTCAAGCAGAAAAAAAATTAAGACTAAACGTAAACAATATCTTAATAAAAGCCTCCAGTGATAAAGGGCGTTCCCATATAGCTATATAAAGCTATAACTGAAGTTATAAATGATAAACTAGGACCATCGAGGCAAAATAAATAAACAGTTAATTACTAATAACAATAACAAAACCATGATCAGCAAGACGACCAGTCACCACAAGCAGCACCCGTTCACGAGCATAACCGTAAGATCAGCTATTACCCCCCTTGCCATATTTGAGGGAAGGAGGCAACCCGACCCCCGACGCTACCGCAAGCAGTGACATCTAAGGGAGCATGACGGACTTGCTTGCTTTTATTTTACAAAAGAGTGCAATTCGCGCTATCTATAAAATGGGTCCTCGCGAGTCCCTTAGAAATAAATTCAAAGAAATTGATATACTAACTCCGCCTTCTCTTTATATCTGAGAAAGTACTTTGTATGTTCGGAAAAACTTAGGACTTTTCAAAATAAGAAGCGATTTCCATAATATAAATACACGTATTAAATCTGAAATTGTGATACCCAAATTTAGGTTAGCTAAAACTAGTAAGTCATTTGTTATAAACAGTATTCGATTTTATAACAAGTTGCCAAAGTCGGTTACAGAACTTAGCGATGGAAAGTTCAAAACCCACATCAAACGTGTCCTTATCAAAAAAGCATATTACAAGATTAAAGACTACGTTGAAGACAAGGAAGTTTGGCAATAATTCCTTCTGCACATGAGGCTTCCCTGGTACCTCATTAACGGCATTACTATGTAAATGTCTATTAACTGCTCCCAAATTAAGATGATTATTTTATTATACCATTTTTTTTCTCTTTTATATACTTCCTTGACATAATCTTTTTGTTATTTGACATTATATAACTTCAATATTCTATATTTTTTATTAAATTAGATTTGTTAAAGCTGTAGTGGCAAACATGTCATTTGGTTTAAATAGCTTTTTAATTTTATCATTTTATTTTATATAGATTCTCTTCTTTTAGATTTTGTGAATGTGAGAACATTGTAGGCTTAACATACTTCTAGATCTGTCGACCATTTTCTATCTTGCTAAGTACCTGGTACTTGTTGATAGGCCTACACTGTCCTCTCATACCTATTAATACTGTAATTTGAAAACATTGTAAATACCATTTACTTTTAAAAGAGTAACCGTGGAGTTTCTTGCCGGCTCTTCTCCATAGGAAACGACCAATTGGAACCGTACACCTAGCTTCTAACGTTTCATAAGTGCCCTTGTAGGTTTATGTGAAATAAAATATTTTGAATTGAATTGAATTGCTGCCGGTTGGTCAGGCAAAAAAATAATATGATCAATTTTCGAGGTCGCTAGCTAACCCCATATTGCAATAAAACTCATGACAATCATTCGAATGAGCAGATTACGTAAAAAAAAAAAAAAAACAATTATATAAACTTATACAAACTGTCAATAGGTAATCTAATTCTGGAGAAAGAACATAAACATTGTCTTGAGTTAATCACAGAGACCAACTATTCTTATCATTTAAGTAGTCGTTGAATGAAGCGAAGACCTCACAGATTTGCATAGTAGACCTTTCCATATGGAAGTAGCCATCACAGATAAAATTAGCTTGCGAATCTATTCATACTCGTATAAAAAAAAATACCATTGGTAAGCAAAAAGATTCGTTTTCCTTTATAGGAATCAAGCTTAAGGGAGTCGCACACCCTGTCGCAGCGTGTAGACGCGCGGTGCACGCGCACACCCGACGACAGTCGCATGCGATACGTCAGCGTCTGTTATCGAAATTTCGCAGTAGTATGTCGCATAGTGTGTGCGAGGTGTGTGAGTGTGTGTGCGAGGTAGTTAATACTAAACGCCAAGACACTTTGCAGTCACGGTCATAATACGTGCGACTAGGACGATGAATATTTAGTAAACGATTTCTCAAAGCTTTATACAGAATCTCGTGGCGTCTCGCTTCCTCGTTTCATACCCGTGACTGCCTTATACGCTAGCGTTTAGTATACTTTTTTTTTATTCGTGTCGACATCCTAAAGGGTACCCTCCGTGTTTGGAGAACGGAGGGTTATGTCGGACTCATACCGACTAAAGCCCGACAGTTCCTTCTACTTCCATGAGCCGGGGGCCCAGGAGATACTTCTACATTCGCCGCACCCCCGACTGGTATCAGCCCGCCATGCCTAGCGGGTCCCAACATCAAATGCGGCTGATTCTACAACCGCACGTCCTATTATAAAGGCGTGCATGGAACATTGCGTGCCACCTCTTTGGGCCTGACAGTTCGAGCGACGACACTGCATACCTAGTTTCAAGTACGCTGTTCCGTAAAAGCAAAGTCCGTATACCTAACAACAAATATTTAAGTCGTTAGAATTGCCCTCACCGTACTAGGTTGCACGCAAAAGTGTCCATACTGAGACGGCGAGCTCGCACAATAATAATGGCGTTTCCATGACAATCAAAAGAAAAGAAAAAGAAATAAATATGTTTATTCTGCACAAACAAAACGCACATTCAAAGAAAAAATACACAAATACAAAAGTAGCCAAAAACCTCGTATTCAAACAACAAATAAACGTTTAGAAATGTTGTTCATCGGTTGATCAAGTCAAGTCTCTGCGACATTGTGTGTGTCAAAGGTGTCGAAACGAAACAGAAACGCGACCATCTTTTGACGCGGCAGGGCGAATCTACGATTGAAATATTTGCCTAACAAAAGATGTATGATCATTATGAAGGAATGAACTTACCAATTCATTTAAATCATAATCATCGTCATTATCAAACTGTTTACCATCCGGTTGAGGAAAAGGGGAATCTTCGTCTTGCAATGCCTGAAAAAAACTACAGTTAAAAATACAATTCCTCGGACGGTTTTTTCGAGGAAGTGTTTAAGGTTCACGTTCACAATCCACCATTTATCTATCTATCTTTATATAATATATATTTTACTGTGACCGTACTCCGCTCACATTAGATTTAGGTACTGTAGACTGTTTTTAATAAAGCATTTAATCGTACCTCTAATAATTCCCATTTCGCGCTCCTAAAAATATTATTGAACACTCTTATATCGCATGATTGCACCTCTTTTTGTGAACCTCAAATAATACGAACAAACGATACGATACGAATATGATATTTTGAGGTCCTAAAAATACTAAATAGCCAAGTAACTACGAACAACTTGAATGCAGCGCTCGCCGCCCGCTCCCGCGGTTGGTCACAGTCTTAATATAACCTAACCCATTCAATCAGACAGCTTAGTTACTACAACCAATTCGGTTCGCGCGTGTTTGTTCACAGTTCCAAGCCGACCAAACCCGTTTGGTCCGGGTACCCTAGCTTAGTTGCTTCAACCATCATTAGGGAGCAAGGGTCAATAATTTTTTCGAGGTAGGTTTGCCTTGTCCCGTGATAAAATAATGATAAGTAGTTCTCTAATAACGGACTGTAAAAAAGGTTTAGATAAATGTCTAATCTTATTTCAAATGGAGTAGTAAGTAGTATAGTCTTTATACTCGATTTGAAATAAGATCTAATCTAAGTCTTGTCTTATTTCAAATGGTGTATAGTCATATACTCCATTTGAAATAAGATCAAATGGTGTATAGTCATATACTCCATTTGAAATAAGATTAGACATTTAACTAAACCTTTTTTACAGTCCGTTCAACCAATTAGTGTCTGAAATGGTATTTTAAGGAAATAACCACAGATTTGAGTGGAGAATGATGATAATAATATTATATATTCACTCGGTGGTGCTATTCAATATAATGATGTTCAATATGAGCTATTCAATATGTGTTTTTCAATATATGGAAAAAGCCTTTTGAGGAAAGAACCACAGATTTCAGTGAACATGTCAGTGCATGCATTTGTCAGTAATCATATAGCTCAACTCAGAATTTAAAAAGTGCTCAACGACTCGACGTACAACATAAAAAAAGATATTTGGGTAGGCCCTATAAAGTACCCCAACTGCCAAACCATCATTAAAACTAACTAAGATTTAAAAAATAAAAATAATGACCCACATAGTCCTCACATTCGCTGTCTGTCTTTTGACCCTCAGCAAATACAATAGTTTAAAGAGTTATTGCCTCACGTAGATATTTACCTGTTGCTCTAAAAGATTCTGATCAGTGGGATCACCTCGGCCCTGTTTAAAAAAATGTATATTTGATTAGATAGCAACCAAAGAGTGAAACGCACAAAATAAGCAGTGATTGTCTCAAGTTGCCCTTTTTAGGGAATTTTTCAGCAATTATTGCCCGGCTACGGTTGTCAGAGGTAGTGGAGCTATTAGAGGAGCAATCAAGTTTAAATCAACCTGTCAGCCTTTTCCCAACTAAGTTGGGGTCGGCTCCAGTCTAACCAGATGCAGCTGTATACAAGTATTTTACATGGAGCGAAACTGACCTCTACAACCCAGTTACTAGTTTAATTCGTAAAAACTGTTGCGGTATTATTACCTACCAACACTAAAGATACCCTATATTCTAACATACTTTATACTTGTTCTAAGCTATGTCAATAGGTAATCGGTTAATATTAAAGTTGGTAACTACATGTGAATGGAATTTTCGTGATATTTTCAAAATAGGTAATTGACTAAGGCGTGACACGACGTGTTGCCACGTCAAGCGCCGAACGCCGCATCCGGGTTCGCAACAAGTTAATCGACATCCTGAAGATGCCTCATTGAGAGGTGAAACACGCGTCGATTTCCTATAGGGTTCTTTATGACTCTTTAAGAACAGGATTAGGTTACTAAATATACGTCGTCTATTGTATGTATTTGATATTTTCAAATAATCCTTTGTTAGTGGAAACTTGCCTTATATTATTTATACAATGTGAAGACAATAAACGACAATCAATGAAAACGCAACACTAATGGTTAGGGAGCCGTCTGCCAAAAGTACTTTATGATTTGTTTATGTGGCAGATATTATTAATATCGACAGCAAACAAACTGAACTAAACAAACTGTCTGATATGGTGCGCGGTGTGGTGTGGTGTGTGGTGTGGTGTGGTGTGGTGTGGTGCATGTGTGTGAAGTGATTTTTCAAACAAACTAAATAGTAGTGATGGGCCGATTATGGGTTTTACTAATCTTTGACTAGATATAGTGACTCAGCTATTGGAAATATTTGATTTAATTTTCGTATGCAGATTAAGAACGGTATTAGATCGCAGTTTAATATTTATTGTAGTATTGTCGTCCACACCTTGTTTAAATATTTTTATTTTTATAGAAAGGTGTGTTGAAAATTATTTCAAGAAAGAAAGAAAGTAAATGTATTTATTGGGACAAGCACAGGAGATCAATTAAAACACTCACTCATAAAAAAAGAGAGAGAGTAAAAATAAAAAAATAAAATAAAGCAGAAAGTCCTGTGCGAGGCCAAAAGGCTCCTATCTCAGCATGATGCTGCGACATTTAATAATAAATGTCGCAGCGCTGGTATTCTGATAAGGCCCGCAGTGATGTCACGGAAAGATACAGAAATAAACACTAAATAAAAATAAACAAAAAAATTAAATAGATGAAATATAATAAAAAATAAAACATATTTACTCTGCGAACACAAACATACGCGAACATAGTTTTATAAAATATTGAGGTTTATGCCGAAACTATTTAATTCTTCAGTAATGAATGGTGATAATGAGTTATTATTATGAATAATAAGTTCATTTCTACTTGCAATTGTTTTGTATTCTTTAGCCTGGAATCAAAATAACGTATTATTTAAATTATTATTGTTATATTATGACCTATATTATCCCACAGCTGGACAAAGGCCTCCACCAAGTCAGTCTATTAACTATATAATAATATAACATAACATAACGCCTTGTTTCCCCGAAGGGGTGGGCAGAGGTGTACCTTTTATTACACCTATATTTTGCCAGTTACATTTAAGTCCCATATAATAGGGGCCCATTGCCATCAACCGGGCACAAATCCAGACTCTGGGCTGCTACTAAGAAATTCCAGATGGAAAAACTCACTGACACTTTTCCCGACCAGGGAATGGAACTCAGGACCACATGTTCCGCAGTCAGTAGCACTTACGATCACTAGACCATATTATAATATTAAATATTCAAAATAACATATTATTTTACTATGAGAATGAAGCAAGTTTACTTACAAACGTATAAAAGGGTCGCGGCGGCACAGGCTGCAAAGGAAAACAAACAGTGATTTTAAATAACGACACCTCAAAAATCATCAAGCTGTTTAGGCTACAGAGTGTGCCAAAGAAGTAGACATTAGGTACATACATACCAGGGATGTTACGGACATTCGGATCCGCATCCGCAATTGCGGACCTTCCGCATTTATGGCTGGTCTCACAGCTGTACGGAGACACACGTGAGGCGTTAGAACATTGTTTCACAGCGACGCGGCTTGGTCCGTACGCGACCCACTCCGGGTAGAGCCCGTACAACATATCGTACTACTCCCTCCTTTCAGAGCACTGCGGGCGCTACCCGTACGGGTCTCCCGTGTTCGGACGGCCCGTACGGGAGTCCCGGACAGCTTTGTAACTAGCCGACTTCCGCATTAATCAATGTACAGATGTGGGTGGATAAGGGTAATAATAAGTAAAATCATAATCTACAAATGAAAATTTCAATCATAAATATTGGTCTAAATCATCATATTTTCACGAAAGTCTAGCGTCCTCAATTATAAAGATAGAGAAATGAAAATGGTATCAAAAAATGCGTTGCTATAAGGGCTACAATTGGTACTCGTACAGTAATTTATATTTTTATAAAATGTATGTAGATATTATATCATAATTGCCAAAAGTTCGGCATTGCCATTCATATGTTTGAGCCGTTTGGAGTTGAAACACTAGGGTCATGGGGCCCGAGTGCCCTCTTAGTTTTTCAAGACATCGCTAAGCGGCTGGTCGACTCTTTACGTGACCAGAGGGCTGGCATAGTCTTTGGCCAAGGAATCAGCATTGCCATACAACGTGGCAATCCTTTTGGGCACTTTTCCTGTTGACAGCGATGCGGACGAATTTTTTGATGCCCTATAATCATCCGCCCATTGTGACACCCTATATAAATTTTCTACATGTATACAGGGTGGCACAGACATCGACGTGAAAACTTTTACCATAGATTCAGTACATGATTCTGAACAACCCTGCGTTGACATTTTTCTCCTTTAAAAAATCTTCTGTCTCATAGAAAAGTGCAATACCTACGCGGTCAAAATATATGGAACAGCTGATTTAAAAAAAAAATAACCGACGAAATATTTCAACACACGTGGTTCAGAATCACGAACTGAATCCATGGTAACAGATTTCGCGTCTATATCCTTGCCATCTGTAATTCGTATGGTGTACATAATAAAGAATAGTATTTTACACTTTTCGATTATACTAAAAGTGAAAGATGTCAATAAAATACTTGATAGGTAAAACATTGTATAAAAACTTACCGCTGGCAATGCGTTTGCTGGTTTTTCCGGACTATCCACAGAATCACCAGGCTTGTAAACTGTCTCGAAATCCTGTTTACATTAATTTTATTTAAAAAATATCATAACATCAAGCCTATACTTATTCTCTATTTTATTCCTGTTTACCAAAAACCGAGCACAAATCCAGGGAGAACACTCTCTAAGTCCGTCAACGAAAAAAAATCTGCACAACAACGAAAATAACGCAATTAATGTGGTTGAACTGTCAAATCGAAACATATTAGTCTTAATCATTTACGAAAATGTGTTACGCAATCAGATACCTGGTAATAATGTTCCTGTCTGGAATCCTTTGTTGGTTTAAAGGTACAACCAATCAACTCAGCCTAATTTCATCCAAATCCGAGCCCATGGCGGCATAAAACCTTTGACACCACACGAACAAGAAACAAAGATCCAAATCCGTTCAACCGTTTTAGCGTGAAAGCGTAACAAACGAACTCACTTTCGCATTAATAATATTGGTTAAGACCAATGATATTAGAAGTAAAAAGACGTAGATAGGTTACCTACCTAACATTCTATCTTCAAAAACGGCCCTATGTTACACTATTATAATTATGACACGTGGAAGTAGGAGGGCATTTCGTAATTATCGGGAGCGAAAAAGAGACAAAACGAAGAAAATGTGGCTAGTTAGACAACTTTTAACGTGCCACTTGCGGAACGTTTATAACCTATCTACCTCTTTTTACATATAATATCATTGGTTAAGACACAGATAAATACAGATGGTAGTCTCCGTGAAATCATTTTAATAAAAAGCGACTCTTGCTACGACACAATAAAGTGCAATTCAGGTCGCACAGCACTCATTACCTACAGTTATAGTCACCTAGAAGTTGCCTCTCTTTCTATCGCGTAACTCTTATATCTTCTAACTACATTACACTCACTGAATTGGCCCGACAAGACGAGCCCGCTGCGTACATGTGGCTTCATACTCTTTTTTTTTTTTTGTGTGGTAAAACTCTTACTGACTAAAACCCACCCGTGTTTACCTCGTTTGACATTTGAGGTTTCGCTCTATGTCTGTGTTTCTTGTGCCGATCACCCTGAAAACACACAAGAATTTAACATATCACGCCTGTATACCCGAAGGGTTAGGTAGAGTTATAGATTACCCACATTTCGCCAGTATCTTAAAGCCCCATATAGAAGCGGCGCTATTGCCATCAACCGGGCACAAATCCAGATTTCAGGGTGCTTTTGAGAAATCGCTGACGAAATAACCCAATAACACTTTACCCGACCTAGCAAACGAACCCAGGACCTCATGCTCAGCAGTAGCGCTTGCAACCACTGGACTAACGAGGCAGACAAGTTTTTTTTTCTTCAGTATAACAGAGGTTCAATTTTGTGCACTTCAGTGTCGATATGATATCATGCAAGGGTCACCCCTTTGCCAGATTTTTGGGAAAAAATCAGGAAAACCATTTCATCACTGCGAGAAAAACTTAATAACATCTTGCACGGACCGATAATCTATTCCAGGGCGAATAGTAGTTGTGAGCACCAAGCCAATTTTGTCAAAACGAAGAAATTGGTTTGACAAAATTGATTTTGTTTTTTACCCTTCTGATAGAAGGGTAAAAATCTAAAGAACCACCAAGCTTGCTCACTTACTGCTAAATCAGAATCAGCACACCACCCACCACTCACACACCCACCCACTGCTGGGACTCAGGCCTCGTCTCTGCGAGTAGGCCATAATCTACCACGCGCGCCCAGTTGGTGGATGTCACACATATCCTGGTACTTTTTTTTGGTCCTTGGACAAGCCGTTTCCTTACGATATTGTTACAGGGAAGAGCATTGACCAGAATGCAAACATTGGGTGATTTAGAGCCAAGTTTAAATTAATGAGCTAAGCATTTTTGTTTTTTTATAGCCTGCTCCTCCATCTTTCACTCCACTCCATCGTTCGCGACCCCGCGCGTCCTCCTTCCTGCTTTGACGGAATCTATCCAGTCCGTCCCGCCTTCTTCTACGTGGCCTGCCACGAGTCAGAAGGTCTACTCCTTAAGAGAAATCCGGGTTTCGCTTAGGGAGTACGCCCCTAGGAGTGCTAATGCGAAGCCGACCGAATAAATAAAAATTACAAAAAAGACAATAAATACCTGCGCGATGTCATCATAAAAGAAGTCAGGCAATTTACCCTCAGGATGAACCAGGATGCACATGTTGGCAAATATATAGACTAAAAGTATCCATATTGCTATGCCCATGTCGCGAACATACTGAATTAAAAATCCATTAAGTGGCTAGTAACCAGAACTGATTTTAGGTAAATTGGATGGTTAAATGAAGAAAAGATAAAATACTGATTGATTTCGAGTTAGTGACTAACTTCTTATTTATCTGAAAGTGGATGGCAGGGGCTCGTGGCTCAACAATAACAACCACATGGGTCGATCTTCAAGGTCAAGCAACGCTTGTCGAGGTCGGTCCGTGGATGAGTTACCATCCATAATATACAGAGACCCCTCCGTGCGTCGGAAAGTACGTTAAGCAGTTAGTCCCGGCTGTCATTCGTAGATCTTTGACAGTCGTTACGGGTAGTCAGAAGACCAAAAGTCTGACAACCAGACTTACCAAGGGATATCGTATTACCCAGTTACTGGGTTATGGAGGTCATATAGGCAGTCGCTCCATGTAAAATACTGGTATCTTGCTGCATCCGGCTAGACTGGAAGCCGACCACAACATAGTCCGGAAAAGGCTAGGCAGATCAACTGATTTTGACGGGAACGAAGATTTTTTCTGAGGTATAGGCACAAAAGGTATGAAAATAGCTCATGTGACAGTAAAAATCTAAGCCAGTCAGCAAAGTGCCCCGGTGTACAGCATCCTCTCCTCGAGAAGGAGTGGGCTCTAATCTACCACGTGAAACCGATGTCACATGTCTTCGAAAATTTGGTTCTAGGACGACTTACAACTCGTAAGTCGGGGCCGTTATACTTTAGGGGTATGAGGAACAGTGTGTAAAGTTCACTCATCCACTATAGAAAAGGGAGGATCCTCCGACCAGACGGGTGTTGTGTCTGGCGGGCCGACTGCCCGACTGTTGATTTTGGATAGTCTTATCTATGTCGTTCGCGCGGTAAACTCTAATTGCGCGATGCAGGATTTGTGTGACGTCATGTCTTTGATGCGTAGTTCGTATGTGGCGGTGTAACCGCTACAATACTACAAACTTGAACTGATCGTATATTCAAATAACAACTCTTGAACAGTTGTTTGAAATGGATAACACGGCAAATTGACGTAGAGCGTCAATTTGATAAACAATTAATTTTGGTGACTGTACATTAAAAAGTATGGCTCGTGCAGAAAAAATTTATCCACCGAGGAACATATCTGTCGATACTACGGTACCATGTTTATTTTAATTTTAATTGCGTGATCTTTATTGTAAAATCATTTATTTACACTAATATATGTATTACAAATAAAAACAATTTGTATTTTGGTTTGTAACGAATAAACTCAAAAACTACTGGACCGATTGTAAAAATTCTGTCACCAGTAGAATGCTATACTATCACTGATTAACATAGGCTATAATTTATAAAGATACCATGCGGGCAAAGCCGCTTGTGGAAGCTAGTGAATGAAAAAATTACTCTTACACTCCTTTTCCACCGGACCGTGAACGGGACGGCCGTTTGTCTACCGCACCGCCATATGGTTAAATAAGATAATCGTCATTAATTGTGACTGCCTCGTTAGTCTAGTGGTCGCAAGCGCTAGATCTGAGCATGAGCATGGTCCTGAGTTCGATTACAGCACGCGGCATGGCCACATTAGAAACGGGTTTTGTCGACGGAAAAATAGACAAAATGACAGATTGTGATTGTTTATCTGTCATTTTGTCTATTCTTCCGTCGACAAAACCCGTTTTTACGGTGGTCACGCTATGTGTGCTGGTCGGTAAAGTGTTATTGGGTTTTTCTATCTGTAATTTCTCAATAGCAGCCTGGAGACTGGATTTATGCCCGGTTGATGGCAATAGGCTCGCCTCCTATTACATGGGACTTAAACATAACTGGCGAAATGTGGGTGTACTATAGGTACACCTCTGCCTAACCCTTTGAAGATTACAGGCGTGAAATTATGTTATGTGATGTAATTGCGATATAGGTACTTACTCTAAAACTAATCAGAGTTATAAAGATTAATTAGCCAGTGTATTTGGCCCGTAATGTTGCCATGTTCAAACAAATAAATATTATTTATTGGTGTCAAAATGTACCAGACAGGAAAACTCACTTCAGCATTTATTACAATGAGTAATAATGTATTTACTCGGTTTAAACCCTATTTAAATCAAAACCGTAATGACAACTGAACGAGAAAAACGTAGCGAAGCGAGGAATGACAAAACTAAGCGAAAAGGAGTCGAGTTAAACAAGGAAAGGCTACCTAAATGAAAAATACAGCACTTTGACATCACTTTGCCTCACTTAAACAGTCGATCAGAAAGGAAATTAGGGTAAATTCCTGAATGGAGTCCATTCTACTCGATCGCTACGGAAAGAGTTCAAAAAGAACACACAAAATGGCGGAACGCTGACGGTAAAGGAGGAAATAAGGGCAAACTGCTCCTCAATTAGGACAATAAGTAAACGAGATCAGAAGATCCAGCCATACAGAACGCGTTCAACAAAAATAGGCTAGCCTTAGGCCAAATTCAGAAGACACGCGCACGCCATGCGTGTAAGTACCCTCGCTTTGAAATTTGTTCTACAACGCGTGTGCGGGTCCTGTGCGGTACAGTCTCTGTACGCTCCGTGGCGTGCACAGGCCCTTATAATTTTCTTGGGTGTCGTAAAAGGCAGCTAAGGTTAGCTAAGGGTACTAATACAACCAGTCCGCTATAGATCGACATCGATGGCTTAAAATAAATGCACCTGTTATCATATTTTATCATCAAAATCGATCAAATCGATCTGTCTAGCCTTTTTTTCAACTACGTTGGGATCTGCTTCCAGTCTAACCGGATGCAACTGAATACTAATATTTTACACGGAGTGGCTGCCTGATCTGACCCCCACAATCCAGTTACTGGGTAACACGTTACTCCTTGGTACTTCTGGCTGTCAGACTTTTGAGCTTCTGACTACCCGTAACGACAATCAAAGATGATGCCAGGACCAACGGCTTAACTTGCTTTTCCAAGACACGGAGGGGTCTGCATATGTACTAGATGGTCACGTACACAGACCGACCTCGGCAAGACCTACCTTAAGCTTCGTTTGACCCATGCGGCTGTTATTATTCACCCACCTCAATATAATTTCGTCGATCAACCGCGGTCGGATAACAGTTGGTAGTCTAATCAGCGACAAACATAATAAAGATGATGCCTGGATAATAAAAAATAAAATCTATTTAGTCCGTCATGCGTCAGGCAGATAATAAAAAAATATTCGACACGTATTTTATGCTTTATAATATTAATAAAAAATGACTTAGATAAAACGCATTAAAGTTGGGGAGCGGGGGGGCTTGCTACGTCACAATTCAGTATAAAATATAGCAAGGGGTGACGTCATGCCACATTTTAACTCAATGTATCGCCGTAATCTTTTGATTAAGTAAACAAATAAAAAATGCGTTTAATAAACTACCTAACGAATAAAAAAAAATGTTTAGTCATCATCCCTATTGGATGCTGATGTATGATCAACTTTCTGTCAACCATTCAGCTTTCGATCGTCTTTCTATAATATCGTACCTATTCAATTTTTTTCTTACTTTGCTTCGTATTAAGAGATCTTTCTCTCTCTCTTCTTCCTCCTTCTTCTTCTTTTTTCTTCTGACTTCTATTCTTCCTATTTAGGGTTCCATACCCGAAACGTGTTAAACAGAACCCTATTACTAAGCCCTCGCTCTACATCTGTCCGTATGTCTGTCAGCGGGCGTGTATCTCATGAAAGTTTGACAGTTGACATTTTCACAGATTGCGTATTTATTCCGGCTATAACAAAAAATAATAATAAAAATTAAATAAAGTTAATAATTACCGAAAAATACGTTTTTCTTGACGAAAAAAACATGTTTCTTGTATGGGGTCCCCCATAAAAGAAACATGTTTTTATTTTTTGGCTAGCTCGATTTACGCAACCCCTCAGCCTGCGTGTGCGAGTCCGACTCGTACTTGGCTGGTTTTATTTATATGGTGTACATAATAAAGATTATTCTATTCTATTCTGTTTAATTCGATGACATTCAGACCCGCAGCCACTATTTATTGACCTTCTGTGCCATTTTGTTTAGCGGAGTTCACCTTTGAAGCGATGGCAAACGACAAATTCGCCAGCTAGTTAGAATTACAGTGTCGTTGATATGAAGGAAATGCTCTACTAAGTGCGGATTTCACCAATGATATTGAACGCTTTCAGCACATCTAAACGCGTTCAAGAGCTGTCAATGTACAAAATTCCATAACAATTTTGACACTGACAGCTCTTGAACGCATTTTAGAAATGCTGATCGCGTTCTCTTTCATTGGTGAGATCAGCCCTTAATCATATACTATTTGCAGGTTTTTTTTTACAAAATGCTAAATCTATAAATATTATAAATTAAAGTCGTTTTTCTTGTCTGTTTGTGTGACCGCGTTGTTCTTCTAAACTACGCAACGAATTTTGATGCAGATCTCCCCATCATTTACAGAATTTATCTCTGAAGGTTATGTGTATACAACATTGGAGTCATCACGTCGTGATGCTTTTTAGCAAATTGTTAACCCCACCTCCCCCTGATGATACGTGGTGAGGTTTTAGACTACTCCTTCCCCATACCCAAAATCATGTGACGTTTTTTGGTACAAAGTATCTTTAAAAAAATCTGAATTATTTATCTTTAAATACAGGTATAAATCGTTGTTTGGCAATGGCGAGTGAAGGTCACACACCGCTTTTCGGTTTGGAAATGGCGCGTTCAACAAAAAAATAACATAACATAACATCACGCCTTGTTTCCCCGGAGGGTTGGGCAGAGGTGTACCTGTAGTAGGTACACCCACATTTCGCCAGTTATGTTTAAGTCCCATGTAATAGGGGGCGAGCATATTGCCATCAACCGGGCACAAATCCAGACTCCGGGCTGCTACTGATAAATTCTAGATAGAAAAACCCAATAACACTTTACCCGACCCGGGAATCGAACCCAGGACCTCATGCTCAGCAGTAGCGCTTGCAACCACTAGACCAACGAGGCAGTTCACACACAAACACAAAAAAATAAATACACGTGATATCTCACTAAACCCCTCTCCCCCTTGTGATATTTCGAGCCTCCCCTGATTAATGGACGATTAATATTATTTTTAGCACGTTTATTTCATAAAAGAAATTTCAATGTTTTGGCAAGTCATAAAAACCATGCGGAGCAGAAGCGGGTCGTCGGTTTATTATACTTACAAGAAGCCTTTCTTAGCAAACTTTTAATTTTAGCGTACTGGCACTAAAGCTTATATGACTTTATTGCCAAGTTTTCTTTATGAAGCAAGCAAAGTAGTTTTACGTATCCTATGTAATATCTTCATCCCTCCATTTCCTTTAACTTTATAATAGATTCTTACGGTTATAAGTTACAAACAATGGTTATAACTTCACTATCACATGTTTGGGGTTATAATCCCAAACTGTAAAATAGGGGTAAAACTAAATTTTTACCCCTATTTTACGAAACATTTTTGTTATATCCTTTGTTAACTCTTGGGAATAACACCAGAATCACCGTTCTAGCTGAACACGCTTTTGCACTATACTAATTAATAATAATATAAGTTTATTTCTATACATGTTTACAATGATACCACATATGTCTAAAGGCTATATTTTCTAGATACAAATTAATTAGACATCTGTAGCCAAACAAGGCGAAAGCTTGTATTTCGGCTATCAGCGCCAAACCCCTCAAATAATTAACACTTAAAAATAGCCCTCAAGTAGAGATGGTAATTAACATTTTGTAGATTTAAAATAATAATAAAAAATGAGATAATAAATAACACAAAAGTTAGATATATTATTTAAAAAAAAACAATATTAAATCATTAAATACCACATAAAATTCCTATGTGGAAGAATCTGAAAATTAAAATTTATTTTTAAATATTTACGGCGTGTTGCTGATCCACCTGAAACAGATTTATTATGCTCTCTGTCAGTCTCTTTTATCTTACTTTATTTCCTCCTGAGGCGCGTCAAAAACAACGTTAAAGAGTCTTGAGATCGCCCAACGTGCAGTACTCAAAGTTAGTGCTGTACAAGGACTGTGAGGTTCTAACTATAAGACAAATATATCTGTTACTCTGCTACAACACAGCAAACTAAAGCTACAAAAACGAAGAAAAGCTAAGGTATGCACAGTAAGAAACCAAATAAACACTAAGAAATTCAGCTCAAGATTTCCAAACTTCATTGGACCTTACATCTATAATAAGATAAGCAGAGCAATAACCATATACCCCTTAACAAACAAACACTGTAAGAAAAAGGGTACCGAATACTTACAAAAACTAACTAACGATGAGATTGAATTGATACTACTTATATTTTTATTTTTATTATTTATTTATTGCAAACACATTTTAATCCATTCAATTCGATTATTTTATTCACACTTAAGCCACTATTATCATATTAAGATTAATCACTTATACATTATACAGTTATCTATTTAAATAATCAAGTAATCAAATACACAATAATCATCGAACACCAAATGCTAAACTTTACTGTAGAATATAGAATACAATATTTAAATTGCGGGTATACTTACATTTCACTCCGCACATTCCACTTTTCCACAACACCAATAACTCGCATATTTATCTCGTCTACTCGACGTCCGTATGTCACTGCAGGGATTCAGCAGAATATCAGCGTCAGGTATATTTGCCTGGCACATGCTGAGCTGGACTCCCATTTGGTGCAACCTTGAAGCGCACACCGCACCTTTTTTATGTTTGTTAAAGTGTGTCATAGCCAATAGTGTCATCACAATGTCTTGTTTTTTCTTCCTTTTATATTTGTTTGTATAGTGGCACCTTGCAGTATAGTAATTATTTAATCGTGTTTTTGTATGCTGTGCTGTTTTTTGTGTGCATTAAATAAACGATTTATCTATCTATCTATCTATATACCACAGTGATTGACTACTTAAAGTTAAGACTGCTGTCAATCATTAAACCCAGATATTTAATCGTCTGTCAGGAAGCCAGTGAAGGGCACGAAGAATTGGAATGTCGACATAGGTATAGTGAAAAATAGAGGGTCGTGCGCATGCGCCTGCCCTTGCGATGTGACGTCATAGGCAATTTATATCCTACCTCAATTTTTTTATAATGTTATATATTACGACCTATCTTTTACGTGTTCAACCATAACTCTAGCATTATGCCTCATGTTTTTGATGGTCAGAAATATTCAACTTACTAGAGCGGGTTTCATCAATAGTTCCTAAGCCGTACTGTTAGCTCCACTGTTAAACTTTAATAACAGACCAATTAGAACGCCGTAGCTGTTCGTCCAACAACAGTGGCGGCGCTACCTAATTGGTCTGTTGTTAAAGTTTAACAGCAGAGCCAACATTACGTCAAAAGAACTATTTGATAAAATGCACTCTACCGTAGTACTCCGAGCGAAAAGAGGTTTTCACGTCAAAACGACACACAAGTTCAAAAGAGACACAGACAGTATAAAGTCCCGCCAATTTTGACATTCACATTTCTAGCTGTCAATTCTCACGCGACACATTCCCGCTCCTTTACTTAGATCAGAACTTTCAAATTGCATATTTATATCAAAGCTAAAACGTCAATATATCCATTACTTCTCTTTTATCATACTTATGTTCCATTCCTACCAACATTTTTTCTCCCAAAACTTTTTTCCCTACAATTTATTTTCAAGAAAAAGTCTGCACTTAAGATAAACTAAATTTTCCGCAAGGCAAGCGTGTTTAAACGTTTTCCTATCAGCGATACGCACGCATTAAGCGATATTTATCTAGCCATTACGACGCCATTATTGTGTCCTGGTACACGAAACCGTTTTAGGCCGTGGAGATTGAATTTCGTTCGTGTAACAGAGGGTTATGTTTATGCAACTATGTTGGTGATGGTTTGTGAACTTTATTTGTTTATAAGTCTGAATAATTAATTATATATGCACTGCTGAATTGATCGCACATACCTTGGACGCTAGCTTGAAATGATTACTCACCAATAATAATGGTTTATTGAATAGTTTTAACTACCAAGTAAAGAATTTATGAATGTTGTATGAATGAGTACAGCTGACTATGAACGCTGTTTGTGTACTATCAGCGTGTCGATGGTAACCTAGATAGTCACAATCTGTTAAAATATGTAGTGTGTTAGTGACAACTTTTACAAATACCTCTTCTTCTTCTGAAGAAGAGGTATTTGTAACAGATTGTCACTGAGGTTAGAAAGCGAACGTTCCTAAAAATTCAGGAAATGCTCCACTGGTCATAGTGAAAACATTATGTTGGGAAATGCTAGAGATATGCGGTCCCGAACACATAACAATAGACTTGAACGTTGATCTTCTATAATGGCATTCACTAAAGTAAGGCCATTTTAATAGGTAACATTTGACAATTCATCAAAATTCAACAACGTAACCTTGTAACGCCGGGCATAAAATAAAATAATATTCTTTTTCGTTTTGTTAGAACTGCACAATTGCTTAACTTTTTTGAATTACGATTACATATTTATTGTAATAATGACCGCTATGAGTAATTTTACGATTTGCTTTCACTAAACTGACAGACGTCAAATGTTACCTATTAAAATGGCCTTACTTTAGGTAGCAGCACTGAGACGTCAGGTCCGGGCACCTGTCGAAAGTGTCAAAGTGCCAATTTTTTTTTTGTCATCATGACTGAATGTTAGTATAGTACTGTACTGCCGAAGCAATGTTGAACGAATGATGAACGTCATCAATATATTTTATATTAATTGTTGAAATGGAAGACCTCTTGTCAAAGTGGCACCAACCAGGTGGCGTGAGTTTTCATGAAAACCCTCTTTTTTTGACACCTAGGGCTGTAGTGTTATTCTAAATATCACTTCGAAATTCGAACGGTGTCTCGTTGTGAATCCGCGATGATTTACTTTAAAAACAAATGAGTACGCTTTCGAATTGTGTGCGGCCAGTTTATTTATTTTATTTTTATTTTATTGAGCAAGACACACCAATGAAATATTTACAAGAATAAACAACAGGTAATCACAAATCTTCAATACTGTGTAAATACATCACATAAAGGCATGCACAAAATTCTTATTAAAGGATGAACAACTATTAAATTTATTTTTTTAAATCATTACAATATTTATAAAATTAAATAACTAAAATGATTATAAATAGATTTGATTATAGATTAAAATAATAAATAATACAATTCTTCACATTTCATGAGAGCAATACAACTTATACAACCATACAAAATCACAACAAAATATTCGCAAATAAGATAACAAACGTGATAAAAGTTAAAGATGAAATTTAAACTAAATTATAATGAAATTATTATTTTGAGAACATTATTAAATTAAATTCCAACACAAGTAAATTCAAATTTCAACATAAGCAATTAAATTAAAATTACATTACTATTAAATTAGAAGAAGTCAGTTTAAGTGTAAGTAGGCAACTGATAACAGATCAATTTGAATAATTTTAGTTTTAAATATTGGCAGACTACATTGATGTATTAAAAGGAAGAAGATAATATGTTACGCGCTAACATCGCAATCAGTAAACTTGGGCTCGGCGCACGACTACATGCACCGAAACTCACACATCTGTGATCAGTGTCATCTCACAGTCGCAAAGCTACAGTTACCGATAGACGAGGATAAATATAGGAGACGGCGCTGACGTGCGAGCGAAATCGCGTTAGCACCTCGCGCATTGTGTGCGTATCGTGTATTTCACGCATGTTTTAATATCTATCTCGCTCTCACAAATATGGCGAAGCAAACGTCAAAATATAATTGTAATTTTCAACAAATTAACATTTTTGGCTGTACTTACGAGTGGTAGGTAATCCCACGTGTCTTATTTTTCTTTCTTGTATTATTAAAGCACTGTTTAGCTGCACAAGAAGTCATTTTGATGCGTATTTATTACAAAAAAACTGAAATTATTGAGCTGTGTGATCTACGATGTTCCGTGCGCGACTGAGTGCCAACTACGGGCAATCCCGTAATAGGGTGTTTTACTCTATATGAGAAAAAATCTAAAAATATATTATTGAGATAGCTTAGGCAAAAAGCAGTCGGAAAACGTTAGCTTTAGTTCATAAAAGAGCAAACTAAATTTTAAAATTCAATTCAAAGGTTTCAGCTTTTTTAATCTGTTTCTTATCACCATTAGTCCATTAGATAGTAGTCGCCATGTTATTACGTCGTACGACTATGTAAACTTAGGAGTGTTAACTGTCAACTATCAGCGTACCTTTAATCTATACATTTGTTTACATAGTGAACTGACGTCATGACCACAAAGTAATATGGCGTCCACTGCGTCCAGCGTTTTCGTCAAATTACGCGCGAAATTTGAAAATGCAAAATTTAAATACATTTTTATGGCACTTATCGATTGAATAAAAATTTTGTGATTTTTTTAGTGGTTCATTAGCACTATAGAATCTAATTGAGACACTTTTCAAAAATGGGTGTAATACCCTATTGAGTAGGACCAGGCGCTGTGACTAAGTCCCGTATCTACCTCTTTTGATACATCAATGGCAGACTATCAATGAAAATATCGATATCGCTGTCAAAAGAACAGCTGTTGTAGAAAGTCAACATTCTGTTTAGGGGAGCATGCTGGCGCAGGTTTGTGCGACACGGTCTTGTGGCAAACGTCCTAGGGGTACGCTTGGCCCAGAGGTGAGAATGACGAGGTACGACTAGGTTAAGTTTATTAAGGATTTCTGGAGTTGATGTGGTCCCGTTAAATATTTTATAAAGTGTTGTCAGGTCATTTAGAACTGTTCGTCGCTTCAATGATTCTAATTTGAAATAGCTCAGCCGTTCTGCGTAATCAGCTCTATATGGACATATTTTCTGGTCTTTAAACCGCAAGTACCTCGTTTTTTTTTTTTGAACGCGTTCAATTCGCTCTTTATGAATTTTATAAGTCGGACTCTAGACGGGAGATGCATATTCTAAGAGGCTGCGCACAAAGGTGTTATAGAGCACTTTCAACGCCAAGGTTCCCTAAAATTCTTTACCCAGTCTGTTGATAAACCCAACCGCTTTCATTGCTTTTTCACTGACATTATTGATGTGTGTGGTAAATGAGAGATCACTGCTAAGCACTACACCTAGATCCCGTATGCTCTTGACTAGTTGCAATGACGTGCCACTGAGGGAGTAAGTTGATGGTATGGGATGCTTTTTCCGCGTAAATGTTATGTGATAACATAACATTTGCTGACATTCAGAACCATCCCATTCACCACACACCAGCTCTGTATTGAGTTCAGATCAGATTGAAGTAGAGCAATGTCTTCTTGAGTGTTTATTTGACGATAGATTTTAAGGTCATCGGCAAATAAGGAACATTGAGTGAGGTTCGAAGTGAACTTTTCAGAATAGCACTACAGATCTTCTTTTTTACATAAAACTGATTTACTGTATACAGCCATCGATCCATGTCTAAAAATATTAGGTATTTACCCTCTTGGGAAATATGTACAAGTAAAAGTGACTGACCATATTTTTCTAAAGAAGCTAATGCAGTGGCTCCCAAATAAACAATTTGTCTACCACCCACTCCGCCATTTGTCACGCCGCGGCACGCCGGACAGCGCTATCGTTATGACGCGTCACGTCAATTTGACTGATTCAAAGCGTGATGCCGCGTGACAGAGGAGAATAGAAGGTTCATAATCATAATCATAATCATTTTTATTTGTGTAACATAGGTAGTGAATACAGTTCTTAAATTAAAGTTCATAGCTATGTTATGCCAAAAAGCGTACAAATTTTAATATGGTTGCATGCAAAATAAGAGAAAATAAAAATAACAATATTAATCATGCGAGAGGTAAACACAAATTATTTGGTAGGTATGTCAAAATTAATAGAATAAATGCCACAATATGGAGTAATTTCTACAGTCAATTAATAAACAAATACTCATAAATTTACAATTAGTCACAATAGTCAATTAAAAAACTTGTTTCTACAATAAAATAAATAAAATAAAAGTCTACATTAATTTATCATTTAGAAATTCATCAGTCGTATAATAACATTTTTCAATTAATAATTGTTTTAATTTTTTTTTGAATTGCGTAACATTCAATTTTTTTATGAAATCAGGTAATTTATTGTAGATGCGCGGTGCCATGCCTAAAACGCTCTTTCTCACTAAGGCAGTCTTACAACGCTGATTGCTTAAAGAGTTTGCGTATTGGCTACGAATTGCAACATCTCGTAACGTTGACATTTTTTCGAATAACTTCGTGTTAGTTTTGACGAAAACACTAATTTCAAAAATATATAATGAAGGTAAGGTAAGTATTTTCAGCGATTTAAAGAAAGGTACACAGCTATCATCAATTTTCAGACCACACATTGATCTTATGCATCTTTTTTGTGCCTTAAAGACGATATCTTTATCAGTAGAATTTCCCCAAAAAATAATGCCGTATCGCAAAATTGAGGCTACTATGCCGTGATATGCAGCTAGTAGCGCATCTATGTTTATTTTCCTAGCAATTTGGAAAAGTGCGTATCCTGATTTATTTACTTTCTTACTTAGGTCATCTATGTGGGCCTTCCAGTTCAGTTGGTTATCAAGGAATAAACCTAAGAATTTTGCTACTTTAACTTCTTCAATGTCACAGTTATTATGTCTGATATTTACTTTTGGTACTGGAGTTCTTTGGTGAAAGTGCATTATTTTGGTTTTCTTTAAGTTTATAACTAAATTATTTTTACTAAGCCAATTAATTATGTCCGATAATGTATTATTTATGTCATCTTGATAAAAATATTGCTATCAACACATTTCACTATGGCAGTACTGTCGTCTGCAAACATCACCATTTGATGTTGAGTCACCCTTGGCAGATCATTTATATAGACTAAAAAAAGTGGTGGCCCAAGGACGCTACCCTGTGGGACACCAAACTTTATCAATCTTGAATGAGATAAAAAACTCTTTTCAAATTTTGTTTTTTCACATACTCTCGCAATCTCTGTACATTGCATTCTGTTGGAGAGATAGGATTCAAATAGTTTCAAAATGTTACCTCGGATACCGTAGCTACGCAATTTGTCTAGTAAGACGTCGTGATTTACGTAATCGAAGGCATTAGTCATATCTGTTTAAATAGCACAAATAGGGGCCTTTTGGTCTACTGCTAACATAACGCTACGTAAAAAATTAAAAATAGCCATGTTGATCATGGTATTCTTTCTAAAGCCATTTTGTTCCTTGCATAATAAGTTAAATTTATTTAGATAGCAATACAGAGACTTATAAATAAGAGTTCACTATACGTACAGTGCGTTCATTATAACTTGACCCGTGACGCGATTTATAGTAGCACTGAATTTTGCAGTCATGCGTGATTGGTATCACTGTTCTGTCAGTTGACATTTTGAACTCTATTAGTATTAAAACGCACGGTACCTAACCCCTTGGCCACGAGCTACACGCTCAAGTGACATGCATCTTACGGCAGCAACTGCGGAGACAGCAAATGAAAAACGAAATGTATTAGAACATGCAAAAAGTTAATGGTACACTTGAGCGAATGTTTAATTTGGTTTCATTCTACGTTAACAGGACACCGACGAAATTATATAGACACAATCTGAATCAAAAGTCATATTCAAACTAGGCTTAGAATCAGCACTTTTCGAACGTCAAAATGACATAAGACAGTCCCCCTTCACCACTTCCTAGTGCTTTAGCTGGGAGAAAGAAGTGGCGCAACATACTCCCCAGCAGCAGAATGAACGTTCATCTGCTCCTTCCGCTTCATTTTAAGATCATTCGGTAGGTGACCATAAGATGCCGAGTGACGAAACCCAACATCATTGGATCAGTTCACTAATAAATCCATTTTTCAATATTGTTCAGACGTTTCGCTTCGAGTTAAAATGCCGAATGAACGGCAAGAATTAGCAAATAGTGACAGTTCAACAACATTCATTGCGTTATTTACGTTGTTGAACAGACAAATTTTTCGAACTTAGGAAGCAATGGATTAGCAGTATCCTTCAAAATGATTCAGGATGTGATTGATAGTGTTACGTTAACGTAATTAGGATGCAGAAATACGGTCGGTCTTTTCTACATACAGGGTGTAATTGAAAAATTACTGAAAACCAGAAAAGGGTTTTTATACTTAAAACTTTTATTCTGGGACAAAACTTGAAATCGCGAAAAGAAACAGCAGCTCCATAGATTTATGTTCGCGTAACTCGACCAAATTTAGAGTACAGCAGTTTTTTTTTATAAATAAAAAAAAAAGTTCTCATTTTGAATGAAGGCCCTCGCACCTTTTACTTGACGGGATGAAAGAAATCAAGACCTTAATTTCAACCTTCTGTAATATTGTATCAATGTTATTAAGTGACATCGACACAAAAATTTCATAGTTCTCCGCGCGCTGTCAAAATTTCAAAGTCGTTTTAAAATACGACTATAAAGTTTTGTTTGTTTGTTATAGTTATATTTGTTGTCTCAGAAATAAAGGATTTAGCTCGGAATATTTTGATGGCTCTATTAGTTTTAATTCAGTAGATACATTATGAGATCGGTACCTACATTAACAAAGTACCTACTTCAGTAGCTACTTTGTAGTAGGTTGCAAAAAATATCATTTGAAAACAACTCAATCCATCTGCCTTTTCCCAACAACGCAGGGGTCAGTTTACTAACTTTTTTTAAACGTTATTGATTCTCTTTTGTTTTTTAATGTTTTTTATAAAGAATTTTCTTTTAATTTTGATTAAAAATAGAAAATCGACTGTCAATCAGGATTCCTAAGAGTATAATAGCGTTTTAACAAAACTGCAACGGAACTGAAAAAAATTGTATCGATATGCAGTGACGACATCATTTGACACGAGAAGAGATGATGAGAGCCGTCGGAATGTTGCAAGCTGGTCCCAGGCATTTTCCAGGCAACGTTCTGTGTCTGTCGCTCATGACACTACACAGAGCGTCATAAGCCACCTCTGGACACGCTATAGTATCAAGGGCAGCGTGGCCGAGCGACATGGAGGACGATCTCGCATCCCCACTCGCAGACAGGACCGGTACATCCAAAATACTGCACGATGGAATCGTACCATGACCGCCATGATGTTCGCTACGAGGCTCCACAGCTCTTCAGGCTTGCTGATAAGTGACCAATCCATCTGAAATCGTTTACGTGAAGTGGGTCTGCGTTCCCGAAGGCAGCTGAGAGTTTAAAATGGGCTCGCGAACACAGAAATTGGGAGGAAGAAGACTGGCGATGTTTGCTTTTCCGATTAATCTCGTTTCGGTATGAGGCCGGATACAAGACGTACTCAAGTTTGAAGGACCTCTGAACGTCAAGAACGTTTGACATTTTGTCCGGAAGTTCATTCATATGGAGGGGAAACATTAATGGTCTAGCCGGATCGGTGGAAGAACCGACCTCATTTGGATCAGGGGCAACCGGCAACCTCAATGCTCAGATTTATGCGGAGGGGATTGTTTCAAACATGATCATCCCTTTGTGATGCCGGATAAATATTAATTGGTTATTTTGTTTTATTGTTAAAAATGTACTTGATCCATATATACTTTGAAACATAATTGTGTTAAAATTGTCATAGGCAAAAAGCCAAAGTCAATTATATAGATGTCTTAGATTGTGAGTGACATTTCTTATGTCTCTTGTCTTCTTGTGGTGTATAGCAAGATATTCTGTGCGTTCCTGAATATTTTTATAAAAAGATGAGTAATTTATACAAACTGGTTTTTTTCACTAATTTACAAAGAGTTTTTAACAAACTTTCAACATTCAATGAGGTCCCAAATAATTAAAAACTTAAAATAATTTACAGCCAGTCCGTTTTACATGCATTTGCATTTAATAAACTGGCAAGTGGATCCCGAGGTTTTAATGTGAATAAATTAAAAATAAAATATACCGTGAGCTTTTCGTTGTGGGGAAATTGTGTGATAAGAGTTTTTGAGAACTTAGGGCCGATTTCTCAACTGTCAAATTACTTTTATCTAAGGAATTATTTTAGCTTCTGTAAAGACAATAATATCAAACTCTCACTACTACTACTCTTCAGATACAGGTTGACAGTAACTGACGCTTGACAAATCGTGTAAAGTTTAAATACTTAAGAGGCTGACAACAGCTAAAGCGCGATCACTGTCGAACTGCATAAAAATGATAGAGAAGTGCGATGACACAACGCTGGTAGATAATTTATTGCAAAATATGAAAAAACGTACCACTGTGGTTGTGGTACGTTTTATCGGGCCCTACGTTGATCCACTTGTGGAGGCTATATCAATGAACGTCAAAACAAATGACAAACAATACCTACATACTAATCTAAGGGCTGATTTTTCAATCGTTAGTGTTTATTTATTTATTTTATTTACACAGCTTAGGAAACCAATTACATAAATCAAAGTATATATAATATGTACAAACACCATAGGCATATTATGCTCACAAAAATGTAGGCATATAACCATTAAATCGGCGAATTTATTATTGAACAGATCGCAGTCCGGATTAGCTTCCACGAGCTTATTTAGTGCGGTCACCAACGCGGTAGGGGAGATGCAGCACGGGCTGCTGTCCGACATGAAGGCACGCCTAGCAGTCGATGTTTTCTGTCACGGAGATAATTGTTCGGTGAGTCGAATCAGCTCATTATGGATGTCAGACGCATCCGACATACCCTTTCCACACTTTGAGCATAACATGCTCTTCTGGCCTCCAGCGTATGATATCCCAGACATCCTAAGAGGAACTTGGTAGGATTGAGGTAGGGATAGTAACCGAGAGTTCTTCTGTAAAGAAAACGCAGGAATGATATTTGCACTTTTTCTAGAAGAAGTGCATACTTTGCTTCGTGCGGATTCCATACAGAAGAAATAGCTTTTAGCTTGGTTCGGACAAGTGTGCTGTATGAGAGCCTTATTACATGCTCGTTGCGAAAACCACGGGCATTCCGGAGAACAAACCCTAGCCATTTAATAATAATAATAATAATAAATCGTTTATTTATAAAAAGGGGCACATTTACAATAAGTATCTTAATAATTAAAATAGAGCACATTTGTTTAATTGCCTGAACTAGGTTGAACCTGTGCTTCAGGCTAGGAAGTGCAATACTTTATGTAATAAATTAACAAGGAGTTTAAAGTACCTATATAAACTAAAATAAAATTAGGTCAATCAAATAAAAATGGCATGTTAGCGATTCTATTTGCAGACAACAAGTAGATCTTCTGTCTGTGCATAATCTATGGTTAGTAAATATTCTAGTATAATTTTTTTACAGCTAAAGTAATTTAAATTATAAATACTAAGTTTTCTATTTAATCTATTGTACAGAAATGGGCCTAAGAATGTAAAAAATCTTTCTACAAAGACATGTTTTGAGGTTGCATTTGATGTGCATACTATATCATTCCGTCTCTTGTTAGTATTCTCAGCGGTGTAAGTAAGCATGGTGTGCTGTTTTAATACTAAGTGCATAATGAAAAGTTGGCGAACAGTCAGCACGTTGCAGGATTTATATAGCAGATCTGTGGGAAAGAAAAAGGGATGGAAGTTTGCTACCTTTAAAATTGATCTCTGAGCTCTTTCAAGAGGAAGTAGATTGGTTTTTGGTGCGCCACCCCATGAAGTGATGCAGTATTGGATTATAGATTGACATAGGGCCAAATAAACTTGTGTGATTAATTTTGAATCTGCAAATGTTCGCAATTTTTTAAAAACATATATTAATTTGCGCACTCTTTTAACTAGACTTTCAATATGTTTTCTGAAAGACAGTGTTTCATCCATTATTACCCCGAGGTATTTTATGCTGCTCGTTTTGAGGATAAAAGGGCAATTACACATGACTGAACGATTTCCACATTGATGGGCATATAGATGAGGGTTAGTAATGTAAAGTTGAGGCTTGCGCATGGAGAAGTGAATGTATTTTGTCTTGTCAGCATTTAACGTTAGTAAATTGCTTTGTAGCCAATTAGTCACAGTATTAAAACCTAGTTGAGCAATTTGGAACAGTTCGCTACTGGTTTTAGCGGTAAATAATAACGCCGTGTCGTCGGCATAGGATATTATTTTGCCTTCTTTAATATTCAGATTACACAAGTCATTAATATAAATCAGGAATATTTATTTATATATTTATTTAAAAGATTCTTATTATTAGTGTTAACCTGTATCAGAAGAATAAATATTATGGCAGTTGGACATACTGTCTATACAAAATCTGTCAAATCCTTACCACCACCACAATTTGGCGCTAATTTGTATGAAAATTAATAATTTATTCACATGGGCCACATCTGGCCGTAAATATCAACCGTGTGACCACGTCAAGGCCACGTCGCAGGCAAAACATACCACCACGGCGACCTCGCACTAGCGGCCGGCCACATCACAAACAACGTTGAGCCGATCTGTCTGTCTGCAAACACTAGCCACAACGTAACCAAATCGCAACTACTAGCGAAAACGCAACCATATCGAAATTTTGTAGTTACCACAACGCAACTGCAAGAAGCTGCAGCGACAATATTCATTCGACTTTTCATCGCTGTGATGTTGTGTGGTTTTGGTACGTGTGTCGCCTCGCTACCCTTAGTGGCTAATATTTTTACCACGACATGAGATATTCTCATACTCATATTATAGTTAGTGCCGATACGAGAGTCTATAAAGTCAAAACATACTAATCCTACTTGTACATACTTCCAAACGAATGATTATTGCAGCTTCTGAATAAAGGTTTAGTCGCTAAGTCTTTTATATGCAAGAGTGAACTAGTGTATGATAAGTGTGCAAATTGTATGGAAACACATGGACGGTAGTAAAGAACGGTTGCGTTGCTTGCCACAATCGGAATACTTGAGCATAATGCCTTGCCCATAGACAGAACACAGAATGAAAGAAAATGCGTAAGTGGGTACTAATATACGTATTATCTGTGACCATAACAAGATACTTCTAGCAAAAGCTAACATAGCATAAGATTAATATACAGTTCCAGAACCGATTGGATAAAGTCAAGGAGCAACCGAAAGTAAGTGAATAATACTGTTTGAACTCTAAAAGACGGTGGTGGAAGTTATGAGCGTCGAAACATCCTTAGTACAACACTAATTTTAATTCGTCTTTGGGCGTAAATAAATAACTTATGTAGTAAAAAAAACGCAAAGTAGAAACAATATAGGGATAGATAATTTATTCAAAAGTTCAAATAATTTTATTTTGGGTAAATACATCCAGTAGTTTTTCCTTAATATCTATACGCCCAAAGGTCTGTTCATGAAATTTTACGCGCTCGTTTTCGTTATAAATCATCGTTTATTTCACTAAATAAATTAATAAATAAAAACTAGCTAAATAAATACTAAATAAATAAATAATTACCATGCATATTAGTCACGCCAGGGACCAACGAGTTCAGCCGTCGACTAGTGCACCCTTAAGTATGGGAACTTTGTCGAATCAAATAGCTACTGACAATTTATCTGAGGTTCTCCGATACCGGGCAACAGTCCTTTGAAACCCACAGGACATTTATTAAAAGCTTGCGCGTCCAAATCCCTGTAGCGTATGTTTCCAGTAACATGTAGGACAAGTTAGCACGCGTGCCCTCTGCTCTGCGCGTCGGATTATCACGAGAGAACAGAAGCTCAGATCGTTGTCTCGCTAACTATTAAATGCAAGAGGATAATAATCAACGCATCGGAGGCAAGAACGGCAATCATTGCAAAGCAATGCTCACAGGGAACTGCACGTATTTAAACTGGAAGGTGTAGCTGTGCGGAATTCGTGGTATACGCGATATGAACACTGTCTCGCCAACGCCACACAATCTGTTAGAATTTTCGTCTCGATGACGTTTCTCTGCAAAGACACGACTTTGAGCCGGGTTCCATTTCACAGCTTCGGCGGAGTTAAGTTCCGAAGGAGCATAATCGAGACACCGACCTTCAGCTAGATGATGTGCGCCGGATGTCCACTTGCCGTTAGCGAATCCAGAAATTCTACGGGGTAATGTGTGGCATCATCTTGTTCCACAACAGTGTTAACCGATGATTTGCAAGAGAATGATGTGGTTGATTGCTGTTGCTGCAGCTTGATCATTTTTGGGCGTTAAAATGGCCCGTTCACACGTCCAAGAACTCTCTTGGTACTTACAATATTCTTACCTTCAGTAGTACGCCACAAATTTCGTAAAAAGTCTTTGGATAGATGATGATGACGATATTTTTCCCATAACAGAACTGGGTTTGAAATTCCACAAAACACTTAAACAATGGAAAATAAAGGCCGCAGACGACTGGGATTGTCGTTGACGCTGGCCGCCATGCGGTGTTGGTCAACGTCAAAAAGGTGACGTGCTACGCAGGCTGCGCGGAATTCGGGATACTTTGCGGGACAATGGAGTAGTGTGTGAAGTAATAACCGCAAATAATAGTGATCGTTTATTTCTTTCAGTATTTTTTTACTGAGCAGTAAATCTGGTATAATGCTAAGTACTACATTCGTAGCGACTTCAGGCGCACGACTTCAAAATTTCACGTCCACACACAGATTTTAAAATCGCTAGGACAAATCTGTAGCAATTTCCCATTGCATACAAAGTTTTCCTGTTTTAGTAAATTAATACGATCTACGAACTATTATTATACATATACCTACATATTAGTATTACGAAATGTAAAAAAAAAAACACAAAAAATACCAATAGCTGGGAATCGAAATTACAACCACTGGTTTGCAAAGAAATCCTCCAACCGCTTAGTTATTTGCTGTTGCTAAAAGTTAGTTAAAATATCCGTTCTTATATTTCATGATTGACTGCTTAGCTCTCTTATGATAATCATTTAAAAAGTTAAATCGGTAACTATCTGCAGTATCCTAACATTTTGGCGCGTCCTTTTACAATTTGCAGAGAAGAATACGAATATAATGTAATATCGCTCATCCCCCATAGCAAATTCAAAATTTCAAAATTCAAAAGTCATTTATTCAAACTAGGCTGAGAATCAGCACTTTTCGAACGTCAAAATTACATAAGACAGTCCCCCAAAACGCCCACCCTTCACCACTTCCTAGTGCTTTTGCTGGGAAGAAGAAGTGGCGCAACAAACTCCCCAGCAGCACAGCTGTCTGTTCAGTTAGAAAAATAATAAAAAATGATTCTATACAACAGTATGCAAGACAATTTACAATATGCAAAAAATAATTTGAATTATAAATTAAATAGCTATAATTAATAGCCATATGACAGCTAGCACACGCCAATATACCAACCAAAAGCATCGAGAACTATACTCAAGCAGAAATAAAAATAATTAAAAGTAAACAATATCAAAAAAAAAAGAAAAAGCCTCCAGGCATAAAGGGCGTGCCCGCTTACATATAGCTGTAACTAGAAGTTACAATTGATAAACTAGGACCATCGAGGTAAAATAAATAATTGTCGAGGTCGCTAGCTAACCACATATTGCAATACAGCTCATAAAAAAACATTGTAATGAGTAGATTATGTCAAAACTAAATTAAAATAAATTGACTTATAAAGTAAAATTATAAACAATTAGGTACCTATATAAACTCATATAACCTGTCAGTAGGTAAACTAATTATACTAATAGCGTGATAGTTTATACCCTACAGTTTGACCAGACATATAGGGAATATCTATGCAAAATTTTAACTAATTTTAAAAAAGGTATCTTCTGGCAATATAACACATAATAATAATAAAAAACCAAAGGGGGGGCAACATACTTTAAAATTATTCAATCAAAATATCCAAGGTTGCTCTTCCAAATGACTGGAAATAGAATTATTTTTAGAAAATACTAAGTTTGATGTTGTTTGTATAACAGAACATTGGTTAAAAGATCATCAAGTAATGTCAATTAACTATGATAATTATTATGTAGTTAGCCATTTCAGCCGAAAACATATGATACATGGTGGATCATTAATATTAGTAAAAAATTCTATTAAATCGAAAGAACGAAAAGACATAATCGGGCTGTCTGTTGAACACACCATTGAATTGTCCTGTGTTGAGCTAGATAAGCATGTTATAGTATGTGTATACAGACCTCCAAGTTACCAGAATCTATCTATGTTTGATTCTGTAATGGAAGATGTGTTAAATAAACTAAATGGTAGTAGTAAGTCAATAATCATATGTGGTGATTTTAATATTAATATATTAGAAAATAACGTTAATACTGTCAAACTATTAAGTCATTTGACTTGTCAAATGTTTTTAATGAACCAACCCGAGTGACAGCTTCTTCTGCCACTTGTATAGATAATATTTTCTGTAATTGTGATTACTTACATAAACAAATTGTAAATAAGTTGCCATCTGATCACAGTGGACAAACAATAACATTTTGCTCCTACATGCCTTTACAAAAAATTCAAATAAGGTTTAGGCCAATTACATGTAGAAATCTAGAGAAATTAAATAATGTTTTGGCAAGTAAATTATGTATTCAGAGTTTTGATAATATATGTGACCCAAATGAGTTCTACGCAGAGTTCTTTTCACTATTAAACAAACAATTCATTGACACTTTTCCACTAAAGACTAAAACTACACTCGAGAGCAATGAATCCGGGTCACTTAAAGAATCCTAAAAATCTCGGAAACTAAAAATGCTAGGTTAATGCAATAAATTGTATTTAATAGACAATGTAATACTCCTTAAATGAAGGTATTAAAACTTCTTAGTTATTGTAAAGTTATATCATAAAAAAATCAAATTTGAAAAAGGGCCACTTTCGAAGATGGAACTACGAAATTACAGCATTTGGTTTTGCTTTTGTTTGTAATCTGTCATTTATGTGGGTACATAAACCATGTTGATAGTGCTCTATATTCATTATTCAAGCTGAAATTATGTCGCTTACGCCTGAAGAATGCACCAGAATACTTACAATGCTGGAAACCGGCCGGAGTCAGCGCGATACAGCCAGGACTGTCGGTGTGTCGCTGTCAACAGTACAAAGAGTTCTCCGACGTTACGAAGAAACTGGTTCTAACCTACGCAGACCAGGAACGGGCAGAACCAGGTGTACCACAGCACGAGAAGACCGATACTTGGTGAACACCATGCTTCGAAATCGCTTTCTTACAGGAACTGAACTCACAAATCAGTTTCGACGCCTCGGAGGAAGTAACCCAAGTGCATGGACAGTAAGACGTCGGCTTGCTGAATCTAACTTAAAACCCCTTAGACCTGCAAACGGCCCTAAACTGGAGCGTGGGCATCGTATTTCAAGACTAAGATATACCCAGAGCCACGTAAATTGGAGTATTGAAGATTGGTCAAAAGTTATGTTCTCCGACGAATCAAAATTTATGCTCTACAAGCACGATGGAAGACACAGAGTGTATCGAAGACCAGGGGAAAGATTCAAGCAAGCATGCATCGAAGAAAAAGTAGCCTACGGTGGTGGGTCTGTACTTGTGTGGGCCGGAATTTCTTCTGAAAGTCGCACAGAGCTGGTGATCATAGAAAACGGCTCTTTAACTAGCGAAAGATATGTGGAAGAAATCCTCAATGATCACGTTGGTCCATTTATGGTCAATTTAGGTGAGGATGCTATATTTATGCATGACAATGCCCGACCTCATACAGGTAGGATTGTGAATGACTACCTTCAAGAGATGAACATTACTCGTATGGAGTGGCCAGCGCGCAGCCCGGATATCAACCCGATCGAGCATGCTTGGGACGAGCTAGGCAGATGCGTAAAACAACGAAACCCTCCCCCTATCACGCTTCGTGAGCTCAAAATTGCTCTCACAGAGGAATGGGAGAATATTCCCCAAAATCGTATAAGGAACTTGGTGTACAGCATGCCAAACCGCGTAAACGCAGTAATGGAAGCACGAGGAGGCAATACGAAGTATTAAAATTCAAGAAAATCGTAATAAAGTTCAAAAATTTCATGTTTCCTATTTTTGTTTTAAGGAGAGATCAGCAGTTTTTTTCTTTATGTAATTTTGTGTTAATAAAATGTATGGTGACTCATATTTTTTTTACTTTCATTTAAAGAGTATTACATTGTCTATTAAATACAATTTATTGCATTAACCTGTCATTTTTAGTTTCCGAGATTTTTAACATTCTTTAAGTGACCCGGATTCATTGCTCTCGAGTGTATTTACACAAAATTCTTATTTAGTGATTGGGCGACTCCAGGTATTCGTAAAAGCAGGGAAAAACTTTTTGAACTTTATGGCCTAAAGCAACATATGAATAATACAAGCTTTCATCAGTATGTTGCAAAATATTCTAAAACTTTTAAAAGTGTGTGCAAAATGGCTAAGGCTCTTCACATTAGCAATAAAATAAAATCAGCGGATGATAAAATAAAAACTACCTGGCAAATAATTAATAATGAAACCGGTAGGAAAAAACAGCGTAATACTGAATTTAATTTAGAGACTGCACATGGTCCCATCAACTCAGATGTAGAAATAGCTCAGGAATTTGAAAACTTTTTTGCTAATATTCCCCATAAAACCACTGAAGCTTTAAATTCCTCACCCGCGCTTGCTGCTGCCTTACTTATAAAGAATGTAAAGGCATGCCCTTTGGAGTTTAGGTTTCAGCATACAGACCCCCAGGCTGTTATAAAATTCGGGAGGTACCTGTTTCGGATAAGGCGGGAGGAAACGCCCGGGTGTCATCACTGCGTGGATCGCCCGGAGGACACGGTGGAGCATACGGTGGAGGTATGCCCGGCTTGGGCAGAGCACCGCCGTGTCCTCGTGGAGGCGATCGGTGGCGGGGATCTCTCGCGTCCGGCCCTGGTCCAGGCCATGGTACGGAGCGAGAGGGCATGGGAGGCCGTCACCTCCTTCTGCGAAGCAGTAATGCTCGCAAAGGAGGAGGCGGAACGCGTGAGGGAGAGGCAAATTTCGCGCCCTCACGCCCCTAGCCGCCGCAGGAGGAGACGCCCTGGGCGTCGGGAATCGATTGCCGATTCCCTCCCGCTCCACCCAGAACGGGAGACGTCATTTGATGATTTCCCACCCAAAAAAAAAAAAAAAAAAAAATTTGCTTTCATATTTAACACTAGTGTAGACCAAGGCGTCTTTCCGGATCTCATGAAACACAGTAAAGTAGTTCCTTTGTTCAAATCCGGTGATAGTAAGGAACCCAACAATTATAGGCCTGTGTCAATTCTGCCAGTTCTCAGTAAGGTGTTTGAAAAGTTGATACTCAATCAAATGTTACGTCACTTTAATAAAAATTCCATCTTTCATGACCAACAGTACGGTTTCACCAAAGGGCGCTTTACCACTGACGCCGGTGTCACCCTAATAAAGAACATTTTTAACGCTTGGGAAGAAGCACAAGATGCCATTGGAATCTTCTGCGGCCTCTCGAAGGCGTTCGATTGCGTACACCATGAGACACTTCTGCTGAAACTTGACCACTATGGGATTAGGAATACAGCTCATGATTTGTTAAGATCATACCTGAAAGATAGAAAGGTTAAAGTTCAAGTCAACGGCACAAACTCATTAGGGTCTGAAATGGTAATGGGCGTTCCTCAAGGTTCGATATTGGGTCCATTCCTCTTTTTAGTTTATATTAATGATTTACCTCAAATATTTCTAAATCAGCCAAAGATGGTGTTATTTGCAGATGACACATCATTGATCTTTAAAATAAACCGACGGTCACCAAATCTTGACGACGTGAATAGCTCTATTGTTCAGGTCCAAGATTGGTTTACGGTAAATAATTTGGTACTAAATAATAAAAAAACCAAATGCATTAGATTTAAATTACCAAATGTTAGAAGTAGCGAATGTGACATCATATTGAATGGAGAAAAACTGGAATTTATTAATCAAACAGTTTTCCTTGGAATCACGCTAGATGAGAAATTACAATGGGGACCCCATATAACATCTCTCGCGGGGCGGCTAAGCTCGGCCGCTTATGCTGTTAGAAAGATAAGACAGTTAACAGATGTAGAAACCGCGCGTTTGGTTTATTTTAGCTACTTCCACAGTATTATGTCGTATGGCATTTTACTGTGGGGTCGGGCTGCTGACATTTAATCCATCTTTGTTTTACAAAAAAGAGCTGTCAGAGCCATTTATAATCTACGTCGTCGCGAATCTCTCAGGGAACTATTTAAAAAGATTAATATTATGACGGTACCTTGCCAATTCATTTATTCAAATATTATGTATGTGAGAAAAAATCTACATCTTTTTAATAAAATAAGTGATAGACATAATTTTAATACTAGAAATAAAGATAAAATAGATCAACCATTTTTCAGACTATCTAAAGTAAATACATCTTTTATGGGGTACTGTGTTAAATGTTACAACAGAATACCTTGTGATATATTAGAATTAAATGAAAGAAAATTTAAAAATCATATAAAAAGTACACTTTGTAAACAAGCATATTACAAATTAGAGGATTATATCCAAGATAAAAATGCTTGGAATCATGCTGGTCCTGCTCCATAGGACAATTCAGAATCTAGACAAAATTGAACTGGTTGCTAATTTAATTGTATAATTATTTTTTATTATTTTTTTAAACATTTATTTTATTTTATTTTTTGTGATTACTTGAACTCACACACTGACTTATTATTATTAGTATTACTTATTATAATGTTAGAAATATAGTATAATTTTACAATGTTTGTAAGTATGTGAGCACCATGCATCTATCACATAATTATGTCATTCCTTCATTTTTCATTCTTTTTACCTATCGTGGTATAGTAATCTTATTCTAGGTGCATTGTCTTCACATATAATTATATAATAAGTGTATACAAGATATAATGATTTTTTTTAAAAGAGTAACGGTGGAGTTTCTTGCCCATTCTTCTCCATACGAAAACTACCTTTTGGAATGGGCGACTAGAATCAGTTTTATTATTTTTTGTAAAGTTTGACGTTCAAAAGTGCCTTTTTTGTGCCTAATTGAAATAAATTATTTGACTTTGACTTTGACTTTAACTGAATTTGTCCAGCTTGAACATACTAACAGACAAAAATTCTAAAAACGATATTTTCGGCATTCGAATCGATCCTCCTACCGACCTATCGAACCTCGTAGCAATTTTTTTTTTCAAAAATAATCAATGTACAGTTTTGACTTCGCTACGATTTTATTATATGTTTACATGGATATAATAAATGTATATTTTATTGTATGTATCTACATACAAATACAAATAAATAAATTGAAAGACTGTTTGTAATGTCAAAATAACAGCTTTTTACTAAATGCACATATAACGTACATATTATAACAAAAAAATAAAAAATGTATTTCTGTCTGTCTGTTTGTTCCGGCTAGTGTCCGAAACGGCTAAACCGATTTAGACGGGCCTTTCACTGGCAGATAGCTGATGTTATAAGGAGTAACTAAGACTACTTTTATTTTAGAAAAAGAATTAGGGACCACGCGGGAGAAAACGGAACTTCGCGTTACCAATTTAAGATTATGAACTTATACAAGGTAGTATATTAAAACACAGAAACTCTACAGTGACTGCATTGTAGATTTTTCAATGCATTTAAATTGACTTATTTGCCTTGTTACTTCATCTTTTCTACTTATTTCAGTTATTAGGACTTCCTCTGTTATAAAAATTGTCTGCTGTTTTATTTTTTCCTTGTCTTCTGAGAAAATGTGTGTCTGTTTACTTATCATCTCATTAGGAACCTAATAAATAATGAATTTGTTATTAAAATGAAAAAATATAGTTTAGTCATAACTATGTAGTTAGGTAGAAATGAAATTGTTTATTTTGTAAATAGGACCATGCAATCACTTTTATACGTTATATTAAAAAAATATAAAAAATTTGCTACATGAGTTCGGCGTTTCCTATCTGACTACTCTGAGAAGAAAGACCGAAACAAACTCAGAGGTCACAGTCTCTTTTAAAGTTCAAGGGCTATTCTGTAACCATCTCACCGTGAAAACTTAGGTGAATTGAGCTCCGAGTGAGCTGTCAGTCCCTAGCAGCAGGTGGAATGACAGCTTACTTCACGTTACTTCACCTAAGTTTTCACGGTGAGGTTTTTACAGAATAGATCGGCTGCTGCTAGGGACTGACAGCTCACTCTGAGCTCACTTCACCTAAGTTTTCACGGTGAGATGGTTACAGAATAGCACTGCAGACATAATCTTGGTCAGGCCATATAAGGATCATGAAGATTATTTTCTGAAATGGTCTTTTGAGGAAAGAAAAGTCCACACAGATTTAAGTGGACCTGTTCAGTCAGTGCAAGCTTTAATTGTCAGTAATCGTGGAGCTCAACTCGACGAACAATACTAAAGAAAGGACATTTGGGTAGGCCGCATAAACTATTCAAACTGCCAGACCATCATTAAAACTAACTGAGCAAGAAAAAAAATATAAAAGAGAAAAAAATATATATCTACATAGTCCTCACATTCACAATAATGAAATAATATACCTAATACTTTACAAAGTAATCATGTAATTTTGTATATCATTTTCAACAATGTCAATGTGTATAAGTATGTGAAATTTTATGGTTTTATCACAAGGATTAGCAGAGCGAGCACCGCGATCCCACGCTTTTTTTATCTTCTAAATAATCTGAAATTTAATAGTATAAAGTTTGGTTTTAATACAGCTTTTAAATCGTTAAATTGGTAAGTTTCGAATGTCACTGGGAAGTTTGTTGTAAAAGGGTATACATTGACCCATGAACGAGTTGCCTACTCTATGGAGACGAGTGCGATGTACAGCAAGGTTGTGTTTATTCCTGGTATTTAAACTATGAATTAGGTTGGGGAAAAAGTATTTTCATCCCACCATCTCGGAAAGAGTATTTTTAATCTTCAATATCTGAGTGGAAAAGCCGTTTAAGTTTGTGAATTAAAAAAAACATTAAACCTATTTACTGCTACCTCTATGGTGCCGAATATATCATACAACTTTTTTTTAATTTGTTAAAAACTCAGACTCGGAACCTTCTTGGTGTTCTTTTTTCAATTTGCTTTGTACGCGGTTCTTTACGCGGCATTTTTTCACGTCATTGTTAAACCTTATATTAAAAACAAGAAACTTGAAAACAAGTGAAAAAACTAAAATGAGTGATTCTAGCGACGAGGAAGTTTGCTTGACGCCAACAGAATTGACTGAAACTGTTAATAATGCGCAAATGAGCTTTCTCCCTCAACAATCACGCGAGAAGTATTTAAAACAGTACGATATGTTCAACACGTGGCGACTAGCAAAAGGAGCCAAAACTTTCTCAGAAAACGTTTTGCTGGCATATTTTATAGAATTATCCGAGAACAAGAAAGCAAGCACTCTATGGAGTACGTATTCGATGCTAAAAGCAACAATAAAGATGAAAAAAGACAAACATATCGATACCTATCCTAAATTAGTGGCATTTTTAAAAAGAGCCTCATCTGGTCATCAACCAAAAAAATCGAAGGTTTTCACAGTATCTGATATTGAAAAGTTTCTTAACGAAGCACCCGATTCCGTATATTTGGCGGCAAAAGTAAGTCAGTTGCACATTCAGTATCTACTTAAGTATATTAATCTCAATTAAATAGTATACTTAGTAGATGTTGATAGGCATAATTATGCGTTCATATCAATTTTATTCATTTATCTACTACAATACTCTTTACGTTACAGGTTGTTCTTATTATTGGAATAAACGGAGCATGTCGAACTAATGAACTAACACAACTTAATGTCAAAAACATTGAGAAACATTCAGATGACTTACTATTAATTAATTTACCTAATACAAAGACAAAAAGAGACCGCAACTTCGTCATTCGCAAGGAATACGTAACGATTGTTGAGAAATATCAAGCCTTACGCCCGCCTAACACTCCAATCAATCGATTTTTTCTACAGTATCGCAATGGAAAGTGTGTTAGACAGCCTATGGGTACTAATAAAATTGGCAGTATCCCACGAGAAATAGCAACATTTCTTGAACTTCCAGAACCCCTGTTGTACACGGGTCATTGTTTCCGACGAACTTCAGCCACACTTTTGGCTGATTCCGGAGCTGATCTCCTGTCCCTTAAGCGCCACGGAGGCTGGAAGTCCAATGCAGTTGTAGAGGGATACATAGAGGATTCCATCCAAAATAAGTCTAAAATATGTGAAGGCATCGTAGGAGCCATTACACTGAAAGAGCCTCAATCGGATCCTTGGACTGGCCCTTCTACATCAAAAATAAGCCGTTATGAAACACCTAACCATCTCCCTCTCTCTCCAACATTCACGCCAAGGGAATCCGATGAATCGGTACAACTATTAAGTATGACAGATAGTTTACCGAAAAACAGTACACAAGTGACTAACACCAATATTACAGTACCAAACAAAAATATTACACTCAATTTAAATAACTGTAGCAACGTTACTTTAAAATTTTCTTAATTATACCTCAGTATTATTTTGTTATAATTTAAAGATTATTCTGTAATACTTACCTACCTGTCATAATGTAGTAATTAATACCTAAACTGAAATAAAAGTGTAGGTACCTATCTTGTGATTGTAAACGTTTTTTTTTTTGCATTTAGTCATTTCCTCGCTGAGGTGGAATGAAAAGTTACGTGTTGCACTCGAGTGCAAAGATTTTTCACCTCGTGCTCTTTTGATTCCCTCGCTAACGCTCAGGATTCTAATTTTGAATCACTCGCTGCGCTCGTGATTCAATTTTAGAATCCTTCGCTTGCTCGGTCATCAAAATTGAACACGCGGTTAAAAAGCAACTTTGCACTCTTATATAACAAATAACTATTTCGCATTATAGTATGTATGAACTTGTAATAAAATCTCTTTGTATCTGTATCTCACTATTTGTATCTGGCTGGTTTTGGTGTCATTGAAAGTTAAAATTTTAAAGAACATAATTCCAAATTCAAATTAGGAAAATGTGTGATTTTTATTTGTTTTTCGTACCGTCAAGATGAGTGAATCTAATGAAGAAATTCGATACATTTTAAAATTTTACTACAAAAAAGGTAAACATGCAACGCAAGCCGCGAAAAAAAATTGCGATGTTTATGGACCTAGTGCAGTGTCTGTGAGAGTAGCACAAATTTGGTTTAAGCGTTTTCAATCCGGAAATTTTGATGTCAACGATGCACGTCGCTCTGGTCGCCCTATTACGGATAAAATGGATGCCATTTTTGAAAAAGTGGAGCAAGATATCAGTAATATCAGTAGTTACGACGTAGCTGAAGAACTGGGAATTGACCACAAAACAGTTTTGTCGCATTTGAATAAAACTGGGTACCGTAAAGTGGGGCTTTTTGAGACTCCAGGGGCTATTCAGAATTTTTGTAATAAAAGATTTGATCGAATATATTTCTTCTTCTAGTAACAGTACAATTTTTTTTTTACAAAATGTTAATACTACAACTAATGTCAGTACCACCAGTGATATTTAGAGGTTATCAAAGTGTAAGCAAATGGCTAGATAAATTTTCGAAAAAAGGTTGTTAAATCGAGTTAATTTGTACGTAGTTTACTTTCAGTTGGTTTACCAACATTTTAAAGGTAAGTAGAAAATGAGTTCGTTCATGTAGACATATGTTTTCTTGGGATTCTATTGGTGTTTTCCATTGTATTGTAACCTGTTTTTGACGACATATTTTTTGTGTTTTGTAGAATGGGGCTTTTTGACACAAGTTTGAGGCTATTTGGAACAGGATTCCAAATAACCCCTGCTTTGTGTGTTTTAGTTTTACTAAGTTTGAGATCGCTGTCTCAAATAGCCCCAAACGTCGATTATTTAAAAATCAAGTATACATTTAAGGGGAAGCTTTTAATATTTTTTATATTATTACAGTTCCGGAAATATGGTGCGTATTTACCAAAGAAAGTACACTAATTCCAGAAATGGTAAATATTTTGCACCGTATCATAGTTATTCAATGTTTAAGTAATTATTTAATGTTTAAGTATTTAATATTTTTGTAAAGATCTCATTCTTTAAGTTTATTTTTAGCTTACCCTTAAATGTTCCAAATATTGCCTATGACTCATATATAATTGTTAGAATAGAATCACTTTGGATTCCAAATAGTCCCTAATTGGCGCTTCGCTTTTTTCATAATAAATTTTATGATACTAAATATTTGGCTTTTTATTTCAAATTAAACTAAAAATATGTGTTATAATGAAAGACCGTATACCCTTCTGTGGGTCCAAATATCGCAAGACCTGTTTAAATTGAAACTGGTACAAATGGAGGTAAAAACGAAGTTAAGATTATGCCGATGTTAAAAAGCCCCAAATCGGCGATATTTGGAATAGCACTTTTGAAAAATAATATATCTGTATCTATGTTCATCATATAAATACTACTGCATTTCTCTGGAAGGTATTGATGAGGTTAGTCATAAAAAAAATTGTCCTAGCTCATATAACCTTAGTAGTTTTTGTGTACAAGACTGTTTAATAAAAAAAAATATACCAAATAGCCCCACTTTACCGGTACACAAAAAAGCTCGATATTTGGGTACCTCACGAGCTCACTGAAAGAAACCTAATGAACCGTGTACTCATTTGTGATTCTTTATTACGACGTAATGAAACCGAACCATTTTTGAAGAAGCTGATAAGTGTTGATGAAAAGTGGATCACGTACGATAAGAACGTGCGAAAAAGGTCGTGGTCAAAGGCCGGTCAGGCTTCCCAGACTGTGGCGAAACCCAGGTTAACTCGCAACAAGGTAATGCTATGTGTGCGGTGGGATTGGAAGGGCATTATTCATTATGAGCTGTTACCACCAGGCAGGACCATCGATTGTGAACTCTACTGCGAACAACTGATGAGATTACAGCAAGAAGTTGAGAGAAAGCGGCCGGAATTAATCAACAGAAGGGGTGTGGTTTCTCATCATGATAACGCTAGACCTCACACATCTTTAGCCACTCAGCAAAAATTAAGAGAGTTTGGCTGGGAAGTGTTAATGCATCCGCCGTATAGTCCTGACCTTGCACCTTCAGATTTCCACCTGTTTCGGTCTCTTCAGAATTCCTTAGGCAGAGTCAGGTTAACATCACGAGAGGACTGCCAAAACCACTTGTCGCGGTATTTTGATCAAAAGTCCCAAAATTTCTATAGCAATGGGATCATGTCCCTACCTACAAGATGGCAAAAAGTTATCGAACAAAATGGTACCTTCATATACTTTAGTTAAATGTAAATAAACTATATTAAAAAATGTTTTGAATTTTCTTAAAAAATGCGAAGCAACTTTTTCCCCAACCTGTTATATTGTGAAGCTTCAGTCAGAATATTTATTTCTCTGAATTTTCCTCGAAGAGATTCAAGTCCGGTTCGGTCCAAGAAATTCCCTCTCTTGGACCTAAAGTCACGCCATTTTAATAGGTAACATTTGACGTCTGTCAGTTTAGTAAAAGCAAATCGTAAAATCGCTCATTATTACAATAAATATGTACTTCATCGTAATTCAAAAAAATAAGGTAATTGTGCAGTTACTTTATGCCCGCCGTTACAAGTTTACGTTGTTGAATTTTGATGAATTGTCAAATGTTACCTATTAAAATGGCCTTACTTTAGGTTGTAAATGGCTCGAACAGCCCTTTTCTGTAGAACAAAGACATTATTAATAATGTCCGCACAGGTTCCCCAGAGAAGAATCTCTTAAGACTTATGACTATGAAAATAACTAATGTAAACAATTCTGGCTGTATCTACGTCAGTTACCTATCTGTCAATTTTTTTTAACAGCATTTTAATTTACCGTCAGTAGAATAGTGTAGCGTAGAGTCCGCGCCACCACTGCTGTCTGGCGGAAAATTGTGGAATTACATTTATAGGGTTCCATTGTAAAGAAGGAACCCTTAAAGTTTCGCCATGTCTGTCTTTCTGTCTGTCCGTCCGTGGCTTAGCTCAGAGATTCTTTGTACTAGTAAGCTGTAATTTGGCATGGGTATGCCTACATCACACAAACACACCGACACACACATTAATCACGCCGACAAAGTGTTAAAAATAAAATCATGAACAACATTTTTATAATTATTTTTTTTATTTGTACACGTAGTGGGGATGTTTTTTTTCTCATCTATCCCATGATGTGGGATGTCGTGCAAAAATATTGCGAGTTTGTGAAAACCATTTTTGGATTCAGGGATCCGTTAGTGAAATATTAGGCTTTAAAGTGCTAATTTTTGTTAGAATCATAATATGGTTGGTTTTGGATAATATGTGAAAAAATTCATACTACAGCAGGATATAACGAAATTAAAAGGAAATCTATCACAGCTCAGTAGGTAGGTTTTACAAGTTAACGAGTAATAATCGACCAACTTAAATTAACGGTTGCAAAAACATGTTCTCCCAAAGTCAAAGTCAAATCATTTATTTCAAATAGGCCCTTTTAAGGCACTTTTGAACATAAAATATACAACAAAAAAAAAATGATTCTAGTCGCCCCTTCCAAAAGGTAGTTTTTGCATGGAGAAGAATGGGCAAGAAACTCCACCGGTACTCTTTTAAAATGTTTTACAATATGTTGTATACATTAGTTAAATGAATACAAGTGAAAACAGAATTCACTTCCATGCATTCCGAAAGAAGCACATAAACTAATTAATATCTGCACCGATTCCCAATGCCACGGACTAACGAAACATTTTCAAAATGGCACCTTTGAGCATTTCCCGCGCTTTGTAACGTCACAAAGGTACGCTGTGTCTGTCATTTTCTAACAAAAAAACGTCGTCTAAACGTCCTTTGCTAGCATTTTGCAAGTTTGAGCACGAAACATCGTTGTTATTTAATTTTATTTTCGAAAATGGAAAGCCGAATTTTGGTTTTAAATTGTTTTGATTTCGATCGTTTACCTGAAAAATTACTTGATTGATCACGCGATTATGTCTTATGGTATCAACGTATGCGGCCTGTAACCACGACAATATTTTTTTAATTCATGTTCTGCAACTCTGAAAGTCAGTCGAGCTCGAGGTGTGCCCTAGAAAATAGCAGCCGAACCGCGGGGTAAAGAGGTGATTTAGATTTAGAACGCCCCTGTTTAGAGAGACCCCTTATTCACAACTCCTTTCACGACGATTTATTAAGCTCTAATATTGCTTGAGATGATAGCCACGACTACAATTTATGGAAAACTCTTTGTGATTATATCCAAGATAAGAATGCTTGGAAACATGCTGATCCTGCGCCATAAGACAATCTAAAGTCTAGACAAAATCAAACTGGTTGCTAATTTAATTGTATAATTTATTAATTTTATGACATTGATTTTATAAAAGTGATTGCTTGAACTCACACACTGACATATTGACTGATTATATATACCTACTTGTTAAAATTTTAGGAATGTCATATACTTTTACAATGTTTGTAGATATGTGAGCACAATGTTACTAGTATACGTAGGGTAGGGGTGTGCAGCACTGCGCACTTTTACTACTATGTTCTCTATTAAAATCAACTTCAGTCTTTATTCATTTACCTAGGTTATCTGCCTTGTAAGAAAACTTAAAAAAAGCAAATTATAGGTTACAGTTTAGGAACTATTACAAAAATTTGCAGCATCCTTAATGCGCACTTTTGCACAACGTATGAGGACAAGAGTGCGCAGCCAGGTGTGCAAGTTTGCGCACGTAGGACAAGAGTGCGCATAACTCACAAATGTCACATTTGAAGATACCATGGCCTTCGTATGCTGTGCATTTTTCGTGCCACCAGTTTTTGCATGAAATACATTCGATCCAGTCTTCAATAATTGGATCTCTGTACACTTCAGAGCAACCTGGACATGCCCAATTTTTCTTTTTGGGTGCAATTGCTGGCTTTTTTGGTTTTATAGTCTTGGTCTTTTTAGGCAATTGTTTTTCATCTTTTTATGTTCTTCTTCAAGTATTCTTTTGTGTGGAGAGCTGTTTCAAATTTCAGACCTTTTGATTCTCTTACTATAGGGTCGCGCGACAGATGACTTTAGATACGGCGACAACTCCAACAATGTGATAGAACAAGTTGATGGAATTGAATCTAGACTTTGCAAATCCAAATGTTGGTTTGTATCGCAGTCGGAGAGTTCCTTCTCTTCACATAGCTTTCTTGCTGCCTCTAATAGATATGTCTTCTTCTATTAAAAGCAGTTGTCTTTCATTGTCGTCGGCAATTGTCTCAGATTCTGTTGGTATGCTTGTTTAAACAGGTTCCCTATCCATTTGCATAAAATTTTAAGACCTAATATAACTTAGCATAATTTTGTTTGGCATAATTATATTTTCGCATAATATAATTACGCATAATAGCTTACGCATAATTTTTTAAGAATAATTTCTTTAACCATAATAATGATTAAGCATAATATTCTAAAGCATAACTTTCTTAAGCATAATATCCTAAAGCATAAATTTATTTACGCATAATGATATTAAAACATATTTTTATTGAAAAATTTTGTGGGTTTTTTTTTCGCTGTAGGAAGCATGAAGCAAGCAAGCATACAGCATGCAAGCAAGCATACGGCATGCAAGCAAGCATGCAAGCAAGCATGCAGCAAACAAGCAAGCATGCAACATGCAGCAGGCAGGGTTTCTGTCACGGCTCCGGCGCTGCGGGCCTCCGGCGGCCCCACGCGTGCTAATCGTCACAGACGGCTTTCGCTCACCACCGCAGCTTCGGCTTGTTGGCCGGCTTCGCCGGCCAGCCTCAGACGCTGTGGCTCGCTCGCCGCCGCCTGCTCCTCAGCCCGCGGGCCGCCTTGCACCTACGCGCCTACGCGATTTTAAATTACACTCCCCTAGAGTGTAATTTAAAAAAGGACTTTAGGACAAACAAGACTACGTGGAGTCGGTTTTGCAGCAATTCGGTTCTGTCACTAACTTTTGTTGCACAGCATATTAAATTTTTAACCAACAATATTATTTAATTGTTATAGAAACTATAGCTAATTGGTTTGATCAGAATTATGTATGGGGCACTACAAGTTCACCACCACCATTTCCACCCAAAGTCTGGAGTACGTATCTACTAGAAAAGGAAAATATATATATTATTATTATTATGCTAATAGTCATTAGGCCTACTAACGTTATGCGAATCAAATTTATGCCAAAACAAATTAGTCTTTAAGATGATTATGCCAACATAAAAGTTATGCCTAAAAAAAATATGCCGAAGTATTATTATGCCAAAACAAATTGTGCCAAAATCGTTATGCCGAAGTAAATTAGGACAAAGAACATTATGCGAAAAGAAGGGATCCCGTTTAAACAAGGTCTTCTACAGTCAGCCATGCTACATTCATCTCAACATGATCAGATTCTAATGGTCTCTCAGTTACGCTGCTAGCTAACAAGTCGATGTCAGAAAAAATATTATTTTTAAAGGGCCATATTCCCGTCACCTTAGATCCTTCAATAGCATTAGCAATAGTTGCAGTTTTAGCTTATGCAGGGGTAAATATCACAGCAATTTGAAAGGTGGTTATTGTTCGGCCTGGGTGGTTCCTCAACCAGTTGAAGAAACATCTATGCTGAAGAAGAAGCATAGCAGTAAACACATGTCATGATAAAACACATCATATCTTAAATAAACGTCTGATACAGTGTACAAGACTGCGCGCGCAATCTTGTACACGATGGCTATGCGCACTCTTGCACATAGAGCACTTAGGTGCTTTGAAAGATCACTACTGCCATCTTTTGGCCAATACGTCATGTTAACTCGAGTGAAACACGTTTCGATAGTAATTTGATAGAAATAAACACATAGAAATAACTTACCTTGATTACATTTATTACAATCACGTTTTCAAAACACTTAAATATTATAACACGGGTCTCAAATTCGGTTTTTTTCAAATATATCCTGGGAAATTATATTAAAAACGAAAAATCTTGCTCCAGCACGTGTATAACGTTGATGATACGCTGTCAACTGATGTTGGCCGCAGAAGACCGTTTCCTGATTCGAGAATCGGTCTGCGCATTCTTGTACACTACGCAATCTTGCACACCCCTACCCTATCACTTAATTTATCTGTTGTTGATTCATTTTTAATGATTGTTACCTACCTATTGTGTATAGTAATTTTATTCTAGGTGTACCTATCGTCTTCACATATAATTAGGTATATAATTAATGTAGGTACCTTTTTATGATATTATAAAACATTTTAAGAGTCGCGGTGGAGTTTCTTTCCTATTCTTCTCCATACGAAAACTAACTTTTGGAAGGGGCGACTAGAACCAATTCAATTTTATTGTAAATTTTGACGTTTAAAAGTGCCGTGCCTATTTGTAATAAATTATTTGACTGACTTTAAGCTCTAGGTACACACGGCTACATATTAAGCTATACATTTCCAGTATAAGCTGATCAAGTCATCGTAGTATAACCAGTTATCGTTGGACAAAAGTACAAAAAAACATCAAAAGAAAAAAAACCCAGTGCAATATTAGAACGCTTTTTTTTTTTGGTGTTGGTCCCATCGTGAAGGTTCTTTGTATAAATCTTATCAAACAAAAATAATTTTGTTGATTTATAAAAAAACGCTATCTGTTAACAATATCTAGGCAAGAAGAACGCGCCATCTATTATAAAACATATTAAACTTGATCTCAATTTTTTTTCCTACAATGACGTTAGTACAAATGCAGTAAGATAGATGGCGCTAAAACCAAGTTTAATAATCTAAGTATCCCAACATACAATCTATCAGGAAATCAGATGAAGGAAAATGAGTAATAACTATTATTAATAGATACCAAATAAAAATAAAATATGGAAATGAAATGAAAATGAAAATGGAATGAAAGAAAATATGGCGCTGCCATCACGCAAACATCGCGCTCCGTTTGTTTTTTTTATTAAAATATGTTTATAATAGTTTTTCCGTCCTAATTTTAACATAATTACGATCCATTTAGTACAGTCAATGATCGCTAGTGTTATCTAAAGTTAACAAACTCTGTGGACCTATAAATAGTGATTTTATTAACCCTATTACATAAGTGATCCGTTTTCATCCCAAAACTGTGTTTGTGCTACGAAAGTGACTTAATAAAACCATAATACTAACTCAGGGAACACAAAAACAGGCATATTTCAATAGTTTCTAACTTTCATTATCATTAAGATAATCAGTGTAAAAAAAATCTAACAGTGCGTCGATTTTTGAAATGAAAGCTTGGTAACGACATTCCAACAAACTTTTTAAAAACTGTATCATACTAAACAGTAATTTCGCCATCATTAATAACTCCCACGTTGACTCTATTCGTATGATGTGCGCATGCCATACATGGGTGGTCGGGTTCGGATCTCATGAAATGATCGTCTTTTTGTATTAATATAATTACAGAATAATATTATTCTCAACATTAAATTGGATTGATTTTAACTATTTTCTATAATATTTTTTTTATTTTTGGAACTGTACAACTGGTGTAGCAAGATCAAAGACTGTTATGAGGGTAAAATCCTTAAAGAGAACGAAGCTTGCGTATTGTCTGAAGTTCCGGAAGGCAAACATTGCAGACAAACATTCAACATCCTTCGATTCGTTTTAACCTGTTCCGGTTACTACAGATGGCAGGACCTGTCCTAAGGCATCGGTTTCTACAGTCTGCAGCCACGAGAACGCTTCTTCTAGTTTCTAGTTTTTATTTTTATAATGTGGTGCAATAATTATTACCTATGTTAGGAATATTTTTATGTAAGGAAGATATATATACATATATTTTTTTTTTTTTTTTTTTTTTTTTTTTCTTTAATTTTCCAATTGTTCAACTAATACTTATTTAAAATTTTATAATTGTCAATTTGAGCTTTGTGTGATATTGCTGGTAGCCAGTTTTAATTTATTGTATTTGTCTACAATGTTGTCCTGTCCTCACTGCCCTGGATCTTCACGTGCTTTTAGCTCGCATGGGCTCAAGATCCATATAGGCCGTATGCACAGAAATGCGTGTCAGCCGGTTACCACTCCTGAGACGTCGTATACTGTGACCGATTCCCGGCTAGTGAGACAGGTGCCGCTTGTTTCGCGACCCTGCCCTTTGGAGAGGCTCTCTGCCTTGAAGGTAAGTACGCCAGTTCTTAGGCACGTACCTAAGGGTGCGCGAAACCAGGCTGCAGGCAAGCTTTGCGACATTATTGATAAATGCGTTAGCTGTAACGGTGTGGAGGACTGGGGCGCGCTTCTCAGTTTTGCGTTCGGTGGGTTGAGAGTTCCTTCGAGGGACGCACCTGGAAATATGACTGCAAAGGTGAAGGCAAACGTCGAGTCAGTCGGTGCTGACCAGTTTTGGGATGAGTCGGGTTGTGTGGCAGGTTTTTCTAAGTCGTGCAGGATTCGAAAAGCCATCGAGTCTAAGGTGTTCGACGGAGACCTCCGGGGGGCGGTTCGGTTGCTGGTTTCAGACGACTCATTCGCGCAACACGACCCTGGCACGCTAAGCGCCCTTACGGTCAAGCACCCAAGCCCATCGCGTCCGCTTAATTTTCCATCTGCGCCGGACTCGTCATTTCCAGGGGTAACTGCATCAGTAGAGGACGTCGCGTTGGCTTTGAGCTCTTTTAATAGTGGCTCTGCGGCAGGCTTGGATGGAATTCGTCCGGGGCATTTGAAAGAGCTAACATCTGGTTCTGCGGGTGAAAACGGGCGGCGTTTACTGGAGTGTTTGACAAAGCTCGCAAACTTTCTAATGAGTGGTCAGCTCAATCCGGTAGTTTGTCCTTATTTGTATGGTGCTTCTCTTTGCGCACTCAAGAAAAAAGACGGAGGCCTGAGACCAATAGCCATCGGTAGCGTGTTCAGAAGGTTGACAGCTAAGCTGGCGTGCCGGTCCGTAAGGGTAGCTATGTCTGAATACTTGCAGCCGCATCAACTAGGGTTTGGGACGCGTCGGGGGTGCGAGGCCGCTATCCATGCGACACGTGCGTTCGTCATGGATCCTGAGAACTCGGACTGCGTGGTGCTGAAACTCGATATACGCAATGCTTTTAACACCCTAGAAAGAGACGTTCTTTTGAGTGAGGTCAAGGATAAAATTCCTTCTCTATACCCCTTTCTCTATCAGGTATATTATTCTCCTTCTAATCTATTCTTTAGTGATAGTCTCATTTCGTCTCAAGTGGGAGCGCAGCAGGGGGATCCATTGGCGCCACTTGTGTTCAGTTTAGCAATCCACAAAGTCATCTCTGGGTTGAAATCGTCTCTGAACCTGTGGTACCTCGATGATGGCATTATTGGTGGATCACTGGAAGAAGTTTGCCAGGACCTGGAGGTTCTTGTTCCTCAACTTAAGGAGCTGGGTCTGGAGGTGAATTCCTCTAAGTGCGAATTTTTTCCCTGTGGCGTTGGTGCTCGTACACACTTCTCACGCTTTGGGTCTCATTTACCTGGTCTCAAGGAACTTTCTCCTCTCTCTTTCTTCCTTTTGGGATGTCCCATTTTTCTTGACGGAGTGCCAGAAGCCATTTCCTCCCGTAAACAGCTTCTACTCAATGCTCGGGAACGTCTCAAGGATCTCTCCGCGCACGTTGCGATTTTGTTGTTGCGCATGTGTTTTGCCTTACCCAAGATTACATATCTCTTGCGGACCGCTCCCACCTGGCTTTGCCCTGAGGAGGTATCTTCTTTTGACTGTGTTTTAAAATCTTCGGTTGAGTCGATCCTGAATGTGTCTTTTAATGATGCGCAGTGGAGGCAGGCAGCTCTTCCTATCCGGCTCGGGGGTCTTGGGGTGCGGAGTGTGCATGATGTGGGCCTGTCGGCTTTCCTGGCGTCGACTCATGGGGTGGCTGACCTCGTGTCTGTTATTTTACATTCCAATGGCGATGGGGCAAACATACCATATATGCTGGATGCCGGGTCAGCTTGGTCTGTCCTCAACATGTGTGCAGCAAGCCCCGACGCAACGCATGTTCAGCGAGCTTGGGATGACGTCACGTCTAAGCTGATCCAGGAGCAGATGCTGGTGGGTTCCTCGGGGGCTGATCTAGCCAGACTCAGGGCTGTATCGCAGCCAGAATCGGGAGCATGGTTGCACGCGCTTCCTTCGCCTCACCTGGGCACGTTGCTTGATGATGACTCTTTGCGTGTGGCGGTGGCCCTCCGCCTGGGCTGCAAGGTGTGTGAACCCCACAGATGCACCTGCGGTTCTATGGTGGAGGCCGATGGCCATCACGCTTTGAGTTGTCGTCGTTGCTCGGGGAGGTTCCCGCGTCACCATGCGCTCAATGATATTGTGAGGAGGGCATTCGTGTCGGCAGATGTCCCCTGCGTACTGGAGCCGCCGGGTCTTTCCAGGACTGACGGCAAGCGGCCGGATGGGCTGACTTTGGTGCCTTGGAGGAACGGCAAGTGCCTAATATGGGACGCAACTTGCGTCAGCACTGTTGCGGCCAGCCACCTTGGTCGCACGGTCCTCTCGCCGTCGGCTGCAGCTGAAGACGCTGCTGTAAGGAAGAGGGCGAAGTACGCTCCGTTGGCGGAACGTTACCTTTTTGTGCCCGTTGCCGTTGAGTCCATGGGGTGTTGGGGCACTGAGGCCAAGAAGCTCATTAACGATATAGGGCACAGGCTCCGTGATAAAACGGGTGACTCCCGCTCCGGATCGTTCTTGGTGCAAAGGTTAGCCATTGCCATCCAACGTGGTAATGCTGCAAGCGTTATGGGCACCTTTGCGCCGGGAACAGTTAGGGACGGGTTATTCGACTAATTTTTTGACTTGTTGTATAGTTAAGTAATTAAATAAATATATATATGTTTAGTTAATAAGTCTAGAAATTAATTATATTAGGCCTGAATGATTTGTGTTGATGATACCAAATTAGATTTATTATAACGTTATACTATTTACATATTGACTACAGCTACTTATGTATATACAAATTGGGAATAAAGACGAAATCACAGCATTGTACTGAACATTAGAAACACAACAAAAATAAAACTTAATTGATTAGTTTGTAACAAAAACTTAAATTTTCAGTACTTATATTTTAAAATAACAACGAAAATAACAAAGGATTGCAATCATTTCTTTTAAAGATTACTTACAAACATTTTTTCTAAGCATTATGTGCTCATCTTTTAGCCAGCAAATAATATAATAATGCCTAGTATCATGTAAAAAGAAGGTTACATAGAGAGCTTCCAACTTCATTGATTTTCCTGTTTATCTTCGCTAAATTGTGACGAAATCCATGTCAACGCCCATTTCAAATTCGTCAGCATATACTTTAAAGCTTTAGTCCAATGTTCTTCCGAATTAAATTGTATTTTTATGGAATAAGCATGCGGAGGTGATGCTGTATCTTCAATCTTTCCCTTATCTATTCGGTACGGCAGACAGAAGCCCGTATTACCCTTCTCAACCTGTTCCTTAAACTGCTGAAGACAGTCCAGGAAAGCTACCATTGCTGCATCGAATTTTGTGTCCCAGAGGAAACGGAACCCACCTGAACCGTATAGTGGTAACACCTTCTGGTCCTCCAGTACTTCAATGTATGAATGATTTCCATATGGCACAAGACGGTAGCGTTGGAAATTAAAGCTGATTTTTCTTGCTAGTGAAGCTAGAAGGAGGACCGTTTGCCCCCAAGCAGCGTTGATTTCAGACCAATCAACTGGTGCTGAAGGTAATCTACCAAGTCTGAAGTTATTTATGATACCAAATTGACCAGAGTCAGAAATATGAAATGTAGCCTTAAATACATTAGTCTTCTTTAATTTCTCCAGCTGTGACTGAGTATAGGCAAGTTGACATTCGTAAAACTTCATTTGATCTTCGATTGTCATCAAATCTTTCCGGTATCTTGTATACTCTCTCCAGTAAACATCTTGTTCTTTTTCTAATCTCTCTTTTTCTCTTTCCTGCACTTCAATCTCCTCTTTCATAGCCCGTTCTTCTTTTTGTAATGCAGATAACTCTTGTAATAACCTACTTTGTTCTTGTTTCCAATCTTCCAACTCTTTTTCAAGGCCTTCCAAGTTCAAATCCTCCTTGTCATCCTCTAGCTTTTTTAAATAGTCATTGTAGTCCTTCCATTCAGCCTCTGTCTGCCTTAACTGGTTGTCCATAAGTTCTAATAATGTATCTGTGCATTCATCGCATAGAGGATGGTCGACATCTGAATTATTTGATAATAAATCGAACAGAGTAGCTTTGACGTGCAACTGGTGGCCTAAAGAGGTTGTTTCCCAGCCGTCAGAGATAACCATGAAGCCATTTGCGCCGTTACCTGACTCTGACATGCGAAACGGAGGAACGTAGTGCTCCAAACTTGTGGACTGCATATCCAAGTCGACCTCATTGTTGCGACGTATCTGGAGGGTTAGATCAGCGATGGTATGCTCTCCTAAGTTGTGTAGAGAGTCGTCCAGCTTCAGAGGCTGTAAACATCGCTGACACGAGAAGTTTACGAAAGATTTCGTTTCGCTCATTGTAACTCCCCTTCTCTGTTACGTCATTGACACAATGTAGACTTAAATTACTTTAGTTGTGGCACTAAAACGTGTAGACAATCGTATTCAATCACTTTAGAATGATTTTATTGCTTGTTTTACTTAAATTTGAGGAAATTAAAATGATAACAAAGAACTTCGATCTGACGATCTGATTTATTTTGCAATTCTGAATTTGACGTTTCTAGGGATGGACATCGGTAGTGAAGTTGTGACTATTTGAGAGAATCGAAAAGTCGACTATTCTCAAGTTCACGCCGAATGCGATTAAATTTTTGCAATTATTAATAATATGATTATTATTAGGACAGAAGTAATAAAAATCTCAGAAAATGTTATTGTTTGCATTTTGAACAAAATTCGTATCGTTTGATCAGTGATTACACGATTATTATTATTGTTTTGGTTTTATTCCTTGATCAGCTGATGTATAGACGCCAGCAGGTCAGCCTACCCAAAACTGTAAATTTTTCTTAATCAACTTTGAACCTTATATTTTAGTAATAAAGTTGAAAATCGATTAAAGAAATTTGACAGATCGTAGTAGGTTGATGTGCTGGCGTCTGTACAATAATTGTACACCATGCTATTCGTAAAATGGATACTCGTACTTCTAGATTCTAGATATATGCTCATAAATAGAAAAACAATGCGCACAAAGGGCCACACTATTGATCGCAGTTGTTTCCCTATATAAAATGTACTCTGTGGTTGTTATCTCTGTTGTCATGGTCGTAATGCCATGCCAGTGTCACCGAAACGGATTTTCCAGCCTTTACGGAAATCCAAAACCTTACGTATTTGGTTTTTAACGACTCTTACTATATGGGAAGTGGCTCCATTTACCTATCCCCATCTCTGTGAACTGTACGGAACGTTTTATCAAAGCCAGCGTGTAAAATAGCTACTTAGTTATATTTGGTCGAAATGCATCACTACGTTGAATGCAGTGAACGAAAATTTTCGTTCACTGGTTGAATGTATATATATTATCAAAAGAACGACCAGTATTCCACTCACCAACAGGGAATACCCTAGAAGGATATGCAGCGCATTGAGATGATTGAACCAGTGGTGGTGGCGACGCGCGGTGCGGCGGCGGTACAAAGCGGAGATGTGAGCTGTGCCTCGCAACCTAGCGACGACGGCGCGCAGCGATGACGAAAAGAGATGTGCTTTCATCACAAAACTCGCCGCACGCAGCTTAGTTCCGCTCTAGCCAGCACGCAGCTCCGCACATCTCCGCTTTGGTGGAGTCCGGGCCTAAAAGATTGCAGCGTTTGTAGGGGGTTGTTTGACTACTGTGTTCAGTATTGTGAATGGCTGCCTTCCTTACTGTGCGTTTGCACTGACGAAATATTCACAACAAAACATGCTGAAATCTATAATTCCTGTCAAACATTGTATGGAACATTGACAGAAAATATAGATGCAAACGCACAGAAACACGGTCCGTTAAACTCATACAATTTTTGAATCGTGCCGTGTGACACTGTGCATTGACGATCTTCTACTTATTTTATTTAAGCACAGACGCCAGCTCACACCAACCTACTACAATCTGTCAAATTTCTTTAATAAATTGTCAACTTTATCCACTAATTTATAAGGTTCAAAGTTGATTGGGAAAATTTGACAGTTTCGAGTAGGTTGACCTGCTGGCGTCTGTACATAATAAAATTATTGTTTTATATTATAATTAAAAATTAAAAATAAAGTAAAATAGACAATTTGTATCGTTTTTTTTTTGTCTTTTAATAAAAGTCGTACAGACTAGCGATGAAGTTATCATACTGGTACAGCGGTAAATAAAAGTTCATAAATTATGTTTACTAAAATAATAAAATTAACAATTATTCTCAACATAATCAGCCTATAGGTAATGTTCCCACTGCTGGGACACGCCTCCTCTCTTCGAGAGGGAGTGGGCTGCAATCTACCTTGCGGGCCCAATCGAAAGTGCGGGTTGGCAAATCATTTTATTATAGGTACAGTCACGAGCTTTAATTTGGGACCCATTTCCGTTAAATGTTGTTAGAACAATCATAATGCAATAAGGTCGAAACTTTGAAACTTTGCTTTAAGGTTGAAATGTTGAATGTCAAGTTAAGACATAAAATGTCTTATCTAATCGACCTATGAAATGATAACCTCGTTGCAAAAAGCTATCATTACGATTTTCTAATTACGAACATGTGTCGTGTCAGTGTCATTTAAGAAAATAGTCACAAAATATAATTTACCAATTAATAAAATGCTTGCGGCTAATCGTGACCAAATAAGGCTCCAAATTATTGATTTGCACGAATAAGGAGTAGGCATTCACGAGATATCGCGACGAATAAATGTGACAAGAAACACAGTTCGCCGCTGGGTTCGACGCCACGGGAACGAGGAAAATATTATTGACTTACGACGAAACAACCATCACCCGCAAGTTATAACACAAGAGCAGAGCCGCTTGATGCAAAGGCAATACCTGATGAATGGATTTACGCCAACGAGGCATTTTGCGGAAGCGTTTGAAGTCCACCCTTCAACAGTTAGAAGGCATCTTAAAGCTATGGGACTGCATCACAGGCGGCCTGCAAAAAAAATTGCGTTGACGGATGCCCATAAAGCTGCTCGACTTATTTTCGCACGTCAGTATCTAAATTTTGATTGGACGACGACGGCTTTCATCGATGAAAAGACTTTTCAATCTTCCCAAACGGGCAGACTACATTTGTGGCGAATTGACAGGACGCGATACACGGAAGACCACGTCATAGCTAACAACGCGTCTGGTCGCATTACAGTTAACATGTCTGGCTGGATTAGTTCAGCCGGCATTGGAGAACTAATAAATTTACCACCCAGGGCCACTGCTCAAGATTATGTCGATTTATTAGACGAGAGTGTCCTTCCAACATTGCAACTATATTATCCACAAGAAGATGTTGCTCCAATAAACTTTGTTCAAGATAACGCAACAATTCATACGGCAAGAATCGTTAGAACTTGGTTCGACAATAATAGAGCAAATTTAAATCGTATTCCGTGGCCTGCAAAGTGTGCCGATTTAAATCCTATAGAAAGTTTATGGGGCTTAATGGTTCAAAAATGGTCAAATAGAAACGAAAGAACTAGAGAAGTACTTATGGATCACTGCCTCACAGTCTGGGAAAGTTTAAGGGGTACTGACATACCTATGTGACAAATTGATTGGATCCATGCGTAACCGGCTTCAGGCTGTGATTGACAATGAAGGTGGATATACGCGGTTTTGAATATTTATGATAAAAAAATTACTGGAGAGATTTAAATTAATTTAGTCGTAGCCTTCGGTGATAAGTGTTTATTTTGTGCACCGCTAACCATGCTTTCTATATAATTGTGTTAAGATTGAGGTTTGTGTCATAAATGTCTTAATAAATATAAAGAATAAATAACTTTGTTTTTCTAAAGATTTTATTAATCAATATTTTAGCTGAAATCTTCTAAGCCCCCATAATCATAAACGGCCTTTAAACCTATTTTATTTTAAATATGTTGTTTTGGTCCGTCACTTTGATATTTATGTTTGAGAAAGAGACAAAACTTTTTAACTAATATAGGTTTGAAGAATAAGCGGGTTAGTTGACTAGCTATCTTATATTGACAATATAATTTTGTTCTTTTTTATTTGTTTCTTTTTTCTTATGGGACCACAGGACCAAAAAGTAATTATTACTCGGAAATCGGTAATGATCGTTTGCCCTCGCTCCAGTTGACGTTAGCCCCTAGAAACGTAAAGTTGTCCATGGTAAACATTATGACGTTTATTGTTTGTGCAGTGACAGCGTTAACATAATAGCTCTAAATGGCGAAAGTTTGCTACACGATATTCAACCTTAGGTGGGTCCCAAATTAAAGCTCGTGACTGTACCTACCTACTAAAAATATTATAAAAAAGTATTTTTAATATAAAATAGATACTATCGCGGACGCGCATATACACCGTAAGGACTATTCCTGCTTACAGCACTCGACCACTATAGTAACACTTACCTAAGCTCATCAACCAATAGCATCGCAGCATCAGATGTTTGATAAGACCCTTTATTATTGTAAATTAAAAAAAAAACAAATGAGGTTGTGCGATTTTTTGGAATTGATTTTTTATGCTATCAGAAAAGTATCTTCCAGAGTTACAGCACCCAATCACCTGTAGACACAGCAGTTTGAGTTAATAATAAATAAATAAACCGGCCAAGTGCATCTGTGCGTGTAGTTGCGATATATTTATCCCAAGAACAAACTTAACATTGTAGTTGAAAAACATATTCTCCCATTAATTCCAACTGCAAATGTAAGTTTGTACGCACAAAAATTTAAAGATTTACTATGTTATTTTAAGACCATAGACTTCTTATATGTTTTCCTGTAATGTAGATATGAGTAAAGAACCATTATCTGAAGGTATTTAAAAAAAATAGCTTGGTGGTTTCGGAGATATGGGAGAGGGAATGGTCAATATTCATCTATTTTCTAAAATTTAATAAATGTAACTATTTTATAATTATAAAAAATATTGAGATATTCACAACAAGCCCTTTCACTTGATGTGTCACACGATACAATTTGCAAGACTTTTTTTTTAAATTTTCCAATTTGCCTTCGAATAGCAAAATTCATTTATTTACCTTACACGTCCGTGTTTGAGTCACAGAAATTCATATGTTTCAACTAAATTGGTCCAGTAGATTCAGAGGAAATTGGCTAGCCAGACACAAGTGATCCTATAAGGGTTCCGTTTTTTCCTTTTGAGGTACGGAGCCCTAAAAATAGTAGGTAAATGATAAAAAAAAACAGAGTACCTACCTATGTCGTATTTTACAAAATCTACAGTTTACCACTTTCACTGTCAGATTATACAATATAGGTACAGCACATTTGTTGAGATACACCTATATGGAATTCCATAATATACACAAATAACCCATAATTTGTGTAAGTATATTTGTTTGTGGCCGCCCCTTAGAAATTGGTATTTAAACTTAAGGTATACCCATACCTAAATTAAACCCCGATCCCTCAAGTTAGGTTTTTTCAACGCCAATGGCATTAGAGGCCAACGGGATGAGATCGCGACTTTCCTTCGCGACCATCAAATTGACATCCTCCTTATCCAAGAGTCTTTTCTCAAGCCATGCAACCGCGACCCGTCAATTGCCTACTATCGCATAGTTCGCAATGACAGGACGCGATGTCACTTGGGCGGCACCCTTATTTAGTATAAAAAGGATCTATATTGCATCCCAATAGACCCTCCTCCCCTCTCGCGATTAGAAGTCTCAATCTGCCGCTTAGGCATGACCGGCCATCAGCCGATCTCACTAGTATCGGTCTACGTCCCACCCCACAATACTTCGGAGAACTTCCAACTCCTCTCAGACGACCTCTCTATCCTACTCGGCATGAATGACTATGCTATCTTAGCGGGCGATTTCAATGCCAAGCATCCCGCCTTGAATAGTTCCAGAACCTGTACCAGAGGGCGACACTTGTTCGACCTCTCTAATTCTCTCAATTTCGACGTCATCGCCCCGATGACCCCAACTCACTTTCCCCACTCTACCCATCATAACCCCGACGTCCTAGACGTGGCGCTCCTTAAGAACGTCGCTCTAAGGTTAGACTCCATAGAAACGGTGCAAGAGCTTAACTCTGACCACCGCCCAGTAGTCATAAAAATGGCCCCCCGCATAGGTCTCCCCGATCCCTCTCAACCCGCTCTCACCAAAAGGGTAACGGACTGGAAGAAAGTAAGCACCCAGCTGAAATCCAACACGTCCCCCCAATTGGAAGCCATCCCCGACAAATTCGACTCTATCGCGGACACGACGGCCGCGATCGACTCACTCACGGAGCACGTACAATCAGTCCTGAGCGACTGCTCTAGGGAGGTTTCAGCGTCGGGCGACCCTCGCTGGAGCCTGCCGGATGATGTACGCGCGCTGCTGACTGAGAAGAACGCGGCCGTTCGTGCCTACAGCAATTTTCCCAGCTCCGCTAACAAAGCCCATATGCGCTATTTACAGAGAACTGTAAAGACACGCATACTGGAGCTGCGTGACACGGGCTGGGACAAGATGCTCGAACGCGAACTAGCGCCCACCCACCTGGCATTCTGGGAACTTCAGAGGAAACTCAAGTCGCAGCAAGTGGCCTCCATGCCCCCCCTGACCCGTCCCGACAAGACCATCGCGTTCGAGGACTTAGAAAAGGCTGAATGCCTAGCAGACAGTCTAGATGCTCAATGCTCCCCTAGCTCCCAACCGGTAGACCAAGCTCACCTCCTAGAGGTCGACGCCGAGGTCGAACGTAGATCCTCTCTCCCTCCCGTTGAAGATCCTGATAGTCCTCTGCCTCCCGTCACTCCAGACGAAGTGCATGACATCATCAAAGGTCTGAAAACCCGCAAAGCCCCCGGCTCTGATGGAATCACCAATAGGGTGATCCAGCTATTCCCTGCCCACCTGATAATGCTATTGGCCACCATCTTCAATGGTGCCCTAAGCAATAAAATCTTTCCTCAAGCATGGAAAGAAGCCACGGTCATCGGCATACCGAAGCCCGGCAAGCCCAAGACCGAGCCGTCGAGTTACCGCCCCATCAGTTTGCTCAAGGTACTCGGCAAAGTCTATGAGAGGCTTATTTATAAGCGCCTCAGAGATTATGCCGAAACCAGGGGCCTCATCCCCAACGAACAGTTTGGGTTCCGAACCCAGCACTCTAGCGTGCATCAGGCCCACCGGATTATTGAAAGCATATGCGCTGGCTTCCAGCGCGGCTTGATAACCGGTGCAACATTCTTCGATATTGCGAAAGCGTTCGTCAAAGTCTGGCACAACGGCTTATTATACAGGATTACTGGTAATTCGACGTATATCCGTCAGGGGCTGATAAAGGGGGGCAAATGCAACAAATTGAACCCCCCATATGTATGGCCGAAATTCAATAGTATTCGAGATATTTGAATTTTAAGGGTTTTTCGATATTTACCCAAAATTTGACATTTAATTCCAAATATAAAAAAATCTACACATTTGAATGGGTACCATTAAAAATCATGTTGTAGCTAGCACTTCAATTAAGCTGTGGACATAGTTAAAACTACTTAATTTAACAAAATAATTAAAATAATTAACGATATAAGAATAATATCTTACCAATATTTTTATTTTACGCTTCAAAAATGTTGCCTCCTCACAAAAATTTCTATGACATTAATCGTAAAAATAACTAAAAAAACTTGCCTATTCTGTAAGCTTTCCAAAAAGGTATAAAAGTCAATTTTAAAATACATAATTCGTGGCATGGCATGTGTTTGAAACAGCGCGGGGAGAGAATTTGTATTTGTATGAAATAAAATGCATTCAAAAATGTACGTCAAATTTTATTAAAAATTTTACACATCTTGTTCAAAATGAGCCCCTCTATTACGAATGCAAGTTCGAATTCTTTTCCTAACTTCGGTTTTCGTCACTCTTGATGAAAACGTTGTTCTCATCTGTTGCGCCGCGTTTATTATTCGCTGTCGAAGTTCTTCGACTGAATTTATTGGGGTCACATAAACTAATTCCTTCATATGACCCCAGACGTAAAAATCAAGTGGTGTGATATCAGGGCTTCGTGCTGGCCACGGAATTGGCCCTCCCCTCACAATCCATCGGTTTGGAAATCTCTCATCTAGCCACTGTCGGACAGTAATCCGGTAATGTGCTGGGCACCCATCATGTTGAAACATGAGGTTGTTTTTTATTTCTTCGGGAACATCCGCCAACAAATCGTCTAGGTTGTTTCTCAAAAACTTTGGGGCAAGAAATGAGGGCCCACCAAATAATTATCAACGACACCCATCCATACGTTCAGGGAAAATCTCATTTGCGACGCAGTTTCTTTTAGTTTTTTTGGATTCCTGCCTGCTTTAGGTGCCCAAAAATGTAAGTTATGGTAATTCGTTATACCATCCCGGTCAAACTTTGACTCGTCAGTCCACAAAATATTTCTTAGGAAATGTTCCTGGTCAGCGTCAGCGTTTAACATAAACCGAGAAAATTCGAGTCGCCTGGCAGGATCTCCCTCGTGCAATGTTTGGACAGGTTGATAATGGTACGGGTGTCTACCTGATAGATGTACTACCGACCACACTTTCCACTGGGACATACCGAGCTGTCTTGCAACAATGTTCGTTGAGATGTTTGGGTCATCAATAAAACACTGAAGAATGGTGTCCTCTTCGTCAGCCGTATACCGTCGAGGTCTGCCAGCGTTGAATTGTGCTCTCTGAACACTGCCAGTTTCAGACAATCGTCGATAGGTGCTCCCGAAAACAGTAACGTGGGGAAGTCGACGATCGGGAAAGCGGCGTTGGTATTCTCGCCGAGCCGCAGCCGCGTTTCCATCGGCAAAACCATAACAAAACATAATGTCTGCGTATTCGTTATTAGCATACGAAGCCATGGTATCCGAAATAACAATGATAACAAAAATAATAACAAGAGAAACAAGAATTAACAATAATGATCGATAACAAATTAACGCGATGAGAGATTGGTTAATAGCAAGATAACAACACACGTGCTTGCGCGGCGTAGAGTCGAAACTTACTAAGGAAGGCGACGCGAGCACAGCAGACGCCGTGTGCTCCCCCACCCTCACACCCCGCCCCATCACGAAGAATTCCGCCAGTAAAATCGGTTGTTTTAGCAAGGATCATAAACTAAAACACACATTATTTCTCTCCCCGCGCCGGTTCAAACACATGCCATGCCACGAATTATGTATTTTAAAATTGATTTTTATACCTTTTTGGAAAGCTTACAGAATAGGCAAGTTTTTCTAGTTATTTTTACGATTAATGTCATAGAAATTTTTGTGAGGAGGCAACATTTTTGAAGCGTAAAATAAAAATATTGGTAAGATGTTATTCTTATATCGTTCATTATTTTAATTATTTTGTTAAATTAAGTAGTTTTAACTATGTCCATAGCTTAATTGAAGTGCTAGCTACAACATGATTTTTAATGGTACCCATTCAAATGTGTAGTTTTTTTTTTATTTGGAATTAAATGTCAAATTTTGGGTAAATATCGAAAAACCCTTAAAATTCAAATATCTCGAATACTATTGAATTTCGGCCATACATATGGGGGGTTCAATTTGTTGCATTTGGCCCCCTTTATCAGCCCCTGACGGATATACGTCGAATTACCAGTAATCCTGTATAAGCTCTACAAACTCGGTGTGCCGGATCGTCTCGTGCTCATCTTACGGGACTTTTTGTCAAACCGCACCTTCCGCTACCGTATCGAAGGAGCGATATCCTCCCCTCGTCCTATCCGCGCAGGAGTCCCTCAAGGCTCTGTGCTCTCCCCCCTAATCTTCACGCTTTTCACCAGCGATATCCCAAAGAGTAAAAGGGCGCAGTTGGCTCTGTTTGCAGACGATACGGCCATTTACTACAAGGGTACCAGCACTGACTCGATAGCCCACACTCTCCAGACCTCAGTCGACATGCTCGGCGCCTGGTTTAGAAAGTGGAGGATCGAAGTCAACCCGGATAAAAGCCAAGCGGTTCCCTTTAGGAAACCGCGTAAAAGGTTCAAACCCCCCGACTCATCACCATGTTCGGCAAGCCTATCCCTTGGGAGAAGCGAGCCAAATACCTAGGTGTCGTCCTAGATCAGCATCTCACCTTCAGTGATCATATAAAGCAGGTCCGCTCGCGAGCCGCTTTCGTTCTCGGTAGACTCCACTCTGTCCTGAATGCACGTAGCAAAATGTCACTTAAGTGCAAATTGCGTACGTACACGGCGTGCGTTCGTCCCATCATGACCTATGCGGGAGCCGTATTTGCACACGCAAAAAAACCCCGCCATATTCATAGGATGCAAACACTCCAAAATAGATTTCTCCGGAAAATCACCGGTGCCCCCTGGTACGTTAGGAACGAGATCCTCCATCTCGACCTAAAGATCCCCACAATCCACCAATTTCTCAAACGCAATTCCAAGCGTTTCTTTGAGTCCGCCGCCAAACACCGCAACCCTCTGGTTATCGAGGCCGCCAATTATGTCACGAGTAGAATCAGTCAGACCCGCCGCCCAAGGCAAATCCTTACCGACCCAGACGACCCCATAACCCTCCTCCAGGAGAGCAATAGGGCCACAAGTACAGTGCACAAAAAACACAGACACCGACTCGCATTCCGACCTCGCCGCCGAGGTCCTCCGCGATCGCGACCCGCCCGAGTAAATAATACTCCCCACCGACCCTTGCTCGCAGAAGCGCCAGCCCGCGTTTTACTGAGAAATGTAGACTTAAATTCCCCGATTAATAATAATGAATCATCTTTGATCCAGCCTGTCCCAACTTGCTGTCCTCCCCCCAGCGACGCCCTAAGCCGAGGTCCGTACCCCACAGGGGGTGCCCTTAGCGAGCGTTCGCCTAGTTTTAATTTAGAATAGTTTTGTTTTGTCTTCAGAAAGGACAGGTGCGTAGTACTCGCAACCGGCGTGCGTGTATGACCAGATGTATGAACGTAAACGAGGCAAAAGGAGTATGTAAGGATCGTAGCAGGTGGCATTCTGTAGTTTCTGCCTACCCCCATGGGAAGAAGGCGTGAGTTTATGTATGTATGTATGTAGTTTTGCCCCTGGCGGGAGGCTTTGAGTTAGTAGCTTAAGGCAGCCGCAGGATTGACCGGTTAAGTAGTCATCACCTCAGAGGTGAGCTACGAGATGACCTAGACAAAAAAAAAAAAAAAAAAACATTCCTAAATTTAAATACCAATTTCTGGCACATCTGGCGAGGCGAAAAAGGGGCGGTAACAGATTTGGTCATCGTGTCATCATGTGCACGGGATTTTATTTTCAAAGTGGTTAGATATGCGCGTCCGCGATGGTATCAATACTTATAGCGAGAAAATTGTGACGAAATAAAACGCAACCTTTAGGCAACTGCCCACCACCCGTCGCGGAAACGACTATTAACGATTTCCTCGTTCTAGAAACGTACAAAAGATTGTAGGCCCCGTGTTTCACAACGCCAGCGAGTAGGTAAGTAGGTAGGTACCTACTCATTTGTCGCAGCCACAGGAGCTATCAAAGAGAGTTCCTACCTTCCAGTGGCGTCGGCGTCGTTAGGCGTCGGCCTTGTCAGCGACCCATGACGGCGTCGAAGTTTTGAAACTTTAGTTATTCTTATTTATTTCTCGCACGGCCCCCGGTCCTGTGGGTCACCCAAATCTCTAGAAGTACTTTTTAATCAAATCCCAAACAAGGCCAAAATAAGTTCAGTAACAAAGAGGCAGTTTGTAGTAGGAGACCCCCCTACGTATGCAAAACATAAACGTACCATGCAAAATATTGATTACCATGAATGATGTAACCAATATTTAACAATAATTATTATGATAACACAACCGTTGTTGTAGCTAAATAAATAAATGAATGATTTTGATTTGATTTGAAAGAGTGTCCGTGGACTTTCTTGCCCGTTCTTCTACATAGAAACCTACGCTTTGGAATGGGCAACTAGCTTCATATTTCTGACCGACTGACCCCTTGACAATTCAAAAGTAAATGGTTTGATTGAAATAAATGGTTTGATTGAAATAAATGGTTTGATTGAAATAAATGCTTTGAGTTTGAGTTTGATTTTTTTTCTCACATCACATCGCATGTGTGAATGGTCATAACGTTGTGTTGACGTTCATAAGTGCCTTTTTTGTGCCTAATTGAAATAAAATTATTTGACTTTGACTTTGACATAAGAACCAGCTGATCAGACAGAATAACACTGCAGATTAGAAGGACATAACCTCTCCGAAGCAGGGTGCTAAAAATGTTCGTGTTCGCTTCGCTCGCTCTTGCATAAGTAACTCGACAACTAACTCCTATTTCTGTTTGAAAATATTACCTATCCAAGGTCGGTAGCTAGACTCCTGCGTCCAAGGTTTTTAAAAAAATCGTGTACTTCAGAATCGTCAACGTCGCATTTAGCTTTGAAATTGTGCCTAAAACTGACTTATCATTGCTTATTTCTTAAGTTAAAAGAATTAAAACATTGAAGATTGACCGACCACCTTTGAATAGCATCAGTTACGCCAAAAATCAATCACGTTTTGACATTACGTATTGTAGAAATTTGTTTCAAGTCTTGAGTGTTAAGAAATACAAGAGAAAAACGTCATTGTTTAGAAACATTGATTTAGCTAGTGTAAAACACTAGCTAAATCAATGTTTCTTGGGATTCCTACGACAGCGGTGGCCGCCACATTACGGCCGCATTGACGTCCGTCATGGAAATGATGGCATCGGGATTTGTCTTTAGGTACGGTTCCTAAACATCGTTCAGCTGTTTTACATAAGGGAGCTGTTTTGTAAAACAACTAGGTAGCGGTTATGTAAAACAGCGGATTCGACAATCCATTTCACGTATACCTACACGATACCTAATTATTAAAGGAGAATGCCAAGTTGTCCTTCAAGATTCGGCCAGAACCGACAAAGATGAACTATATATCATTAAAAAGGAAAATAATTATAGAATTTGATAGTATAATTAGTTTTATATAAGAAGTACACCAAAAAAAGCTATAGTTCTTTAAAGTTGTCCACTTAATACTTCTAATTTTAACGATAACAACAAATAAACTATTAAATAATGATTTTTGGCACATATTATCCTCGCATAATATATTTTTTCATACTAAATATACATAATTATAACATACTTATATTATTTTAGAATGTAGGCATGAAAAAAAAACACATGGTTACTTTTTAACAATTTATTATTCATCAGAATCTCTTCAGTCTCAGTTTCTAAGAGTATCGTCGCATTCGAAAGGCATTTACTCCACAATGAATGCAGCGAATTATGGTGAGTAGACTAAAGGTCTGTCCGTGTGAGAAAAGCCAGGTCAACAAGTAGGCAGGTTCAGATGTTCGGTTGGGCGAGCCGGGTCAGCGAGTAATACAGGTTCAGGTTCAGTTTCAACAGCCAGGGTAGTCGTAGGTAAGTGGTAGAAAAATCGGAGTCCAAAAACACAGCAATATACAACACAGAACTCAAAAACACGTAACCACTTCGACGCTCGTTATAAAACGCGCAGCAACTACTAAAACAAGATCAAGTGTTGCCAGCACTATCATAATAAATATTTCTAAATTGTATCGAAAATAGAATTAACTAATTTTAAACTGTTATCAAATATATTCAAAAATATAACTAAATACTATTTACTAAATTAAGAATTACGAGTTACGACTTATATATGTAATAAATTCACTTACGTAGTTTCTTAATCATATTAATGTAATCGATTTGCAAGTGCAATTTCGTATCAATATTATTTTATTTTGGTATTGGCAACATTTCTAATTGAAATTGCAGATAGGAAACGTGTTGAAAAATTGAATAACTATTTAAAATGACTTTTAAACGGTGTACTTCTACAGATTTTATTTATACTCTATAATTCTTACTGTTTTATACTATAAATTATCATAAATATTAAAAGTCTGTTGGACGTTACATGATTCGAGCCGATTCTTGTCATTGTCCTTTTGTCAAAACAAATAAAACAATATTTAATTCTTATAGAACTTTAATTCGCTTCCAGACTAGAATACAATGGTTTGAAACTTAAAAATAGCAACTTATAATTACAAAGATACTAAACAAATTATGAGCACAAACCACAAAATAATAACGTTGAGGCAAAGTAAGACTACTTACTAAGAAAACAAAGTCTATAACCAAGCCGTAAGACCCGCGGCTTAACCAAAAGCGATATCACCCGTTTAAGCGACAGTCGCGTTCATTTATGTCACTTTTTGTTCGGAAAGCTGGAAAACGCCCTCTGTCGGCGCGTCCACGCGTTCAGGTTCACTGAACAAAAAGTGACATAATAGCGCGAAGATCACTTTTGACGCAGCATAAATACGTCATCGACAGTCTCCTTCTAAGACACCTGTCCCACCTCCGGCTATTAGCGAGAAGAGACTGCTCTCTTCTAAGACAACGAGCAAGCAATTAAAAACGAGTTGGTTAGGTTTTTTTTTGTACACTTGATTTTCAACTCTCGGAATTGAGCCGAGCATTGAGAATCCAACAGAGCGCATCCAGAGCGTATCCCAGCGCGTCAAGAAAACACACTGTTGGAAATTCAACTCTCGGCGCTCAGCAGAGCGTCGAAAATCCAATACGCGAAAAAGATCGCCGCGATAAAAATACGCCCGTGCGTACCTGTACCCTAATTACGTAATACACAATCAATTGGAATTTGAATAGTTTTGAAACAAATTGCTAATCCAATGCTGCATAAGTTCGAAAAAAAACCGCTCAACAACGTAAATAATGCAATAAATGTTGTTGAACTGTCAAAATGAAACAAATTTGTCGTAATCGTTTTCAAAAATGTGTTGCGTAATTAGATAGCTACTCTTACGTGAGTCTGTCAGTGAGTGTACTGCGATCGTCGCTGAGCGATCTCTTTAATGGCAAAGAGTTGTCTTGTCGCGAACGAGTATTCTCCGGTGGTGTAAACGATCAGCGATCATAAGTATCTCTTTTAGTTACACGGGATCTAGGTACTAGCTTTTGTAAGTTTCTTGAGCGAGAAAATCATTGACAGCTAATCACTTCCTCGTTGGCGGTAGGACAGGTGCCTACAGATCGATGTGGCAGGAGTATGCGAGCACCTACTGAATGTCGTTTCACAATAGGTACGGCCGTTAAAACTTGGTAGTTCCGAAGTTCGCGCAGAAGGCTGCGCAATAACGTTTTTTATGAACCAAATAGTGGCATGAGGCGAGTGTGAGTGAGAGAACATGCGCGAAAGTTCGAAGAGCCTATGTTCAGACCTGCCAAGTTATAACGGCCGTATTGTACAGCCGCCAGCAGGTCAACCTACCCGAAGCTGTCAAAATTCCCAATCAACTTTGAACCTTAAATTTTAGTGATAAAGTTGAACATCTATTAAAGAAATTTGACAGATTGTAGTAGGTAGATGTGCTGGTGTCTGTACTTGCAATATTTTTATACTATCAAGTTTTAACCATTTAAACTTATTACTAAATCAATTAAATAAAAATATTTGTGCATGGCATTTAGGAACTATTGGGTTTTAACATAATTAAGTAGGATAGGTACGTAATAGGAAATTAATTAGGTTTATAGAACTCGAGTTCACATAAAATAAGTAAAACAATATATTATAAGTAGGATGGCTAAGAGTTAGGATCTGGTACGGCCCGGCAAGGGATTTTTATGCGACGAATGAAAATGTAACTTAATTGTATGACGATAAAATTGAAATTTCAATGATAATGACTAAGGACGTCGCGGCATACCTAAGTATACCACGGCGTCATTCCCGTCAGTTTGCGCTTGCATGTAGTGATGCCGAAGTATCCCCCCCTCCCGTGCCGTGTCGCCAGAGGGCGCAGGCTTAAAGTTATTCGGATAGAAATTAGTTTTGAAAGTTGTCTCAACCCTATAGTTCACGCAGTGTAGCATGGTGCGGGTGACAGGTGACAGAAAGAGTAAAATATATTATAATTTACTTGTTTTGACTGATTCTGTATTTTACGACTGATCCGTACCTACATACAGATTGTGCACATAATACGGACTCAGTAATAACTGTAGTAAATTAAATAAATTTACCCTTTCTGTCACCTGTCACCCGCACCATGCTACACCGCGTGAACTATAGTAGTAGATCCCTACCACCTGTCAGTTCAGACTAACAATTATTAATTTGTTTTGCGAATATGATCCGTATTACTACTAGAAATTGGACTGACAGGTGTAGTAAGGACGCTTTCAAAATTTTACTCCAAGGACCAAACTATTATACCTAATAAAATGTAAAGAAAAGTGACTATTGTATCTCGATTTCAGCTGTTTTATCTTAAAGTATAAAATATAGAGATAACACTTCACTAATTCTCATTGTTTCGGTTTTCACGCTGCATTGCACGGGAAATTTTCGGCGTTATTTCAAAAATAATTTTATTATAATTACAGAAATATAGGTACATAAATGTTTTTTTTTTTTAATAACGCCGAAACCGTTATATAACTATTTTTTAATCAACGCGTAAAAGTGATTGTATATTGAGACATTTTAAAATCAAAATCAAACCTCTTTTTCACAGAAATCGAAAATCAAAATATAGAATATTATTTTTTCACAAAAAGAAAGTCGTTGGCCACATTACACCGGGTGCTGGCAAAATAAAACCAGTTGCAATGGTCTGAACTCTAAACTAATCAACATGTTTCAGAATGAAATGCCTTCAGATTTTTTTTTTGTATTTACAAGTCTTCATCATCATCATTTCAGCCGAAAGACGTGCACTTCTGGACATAGACCTCCCTCTAGTACCGCCATTTCGAGCGGAAATAAACGTATAAATAAATATAGGTTATTGAATAGGCTCGCGTTAAGAACCCTTATCCTAAAAGTTGGCAACGTCGCAAACAGCTGTCAAATATGTTAATAATATATATATATAATGATTAATTTGGCAATATTACTGTTTGGACATTTGAAATGTGGCTAACTAGTGAACTAAAATACTGATTAAGAAATGCAATAATTAATATCGTAACACTGAATATTTCGTTTTAGATGTAAATAAAGTATTTGAAAACTTTCCAAATGCCTTTTTTACACCTAAAGCGGTTACAGCATCCAATTCAGTGTTATAATTGCAATTCATTATTAATATTCTAGATCGCTAGTTAGCCATATTTCTTATTGCCAAATAAATCAAAACACCGAAATATTTGACATCTATTTGCGACGTTGCCCACTTTCAGAATAGAGGCTCATAAGTAGCGTTAAACTTCTGATGTTAAGACTTTAGATGGCGATGATGCAAGCTTGCCTAGATGTTACCTATTTATTTAGGGACTCGAAATTTGAATATTATGTAGGTATTTCTAGTTTTAAAACTTAGGCCTATTGAGCAAAGGTTTGCATCATTTCTACCTACACCTACTCCATTTATTATATATTTATTATAGCATTAGACAAATAACGGCTAAATAACGACAGTTATTGTCTAATATTGTTGAAGAGTTATTTTTTAAATGTAGATAGATTATATAGATGTATGAGGAGCAGGGTGTAAAGTTCACTCATCCTCTATAGAAAAGGGAGGATCCTCGTGTCCTCCGACCAGACGGGTGTCGTGTCTGGTGGGCAACTTCCCGACGAGATTATATACTCGTCGCGCAGTGAACTCGCGCGGTGCAGGATTTTGCGTGACGTAGTTCGCATGTGGCGTTGCAGATGCCGCCATATTGTTTTGATTCATCTTAAAATAACGGAGTTTATTATACGTTTAATATCGAAATAACGGAAGGGTGAAAACCGTTATTTGTCTAATATACAAATGGAGTTTAATGCAATATTTATCTAACAATAAATCTTTAAGTGTTAAATTAAAATAACTATTTACAATCATCTAATAGGTGCTTCAAAACAACAAAGTAGATACTTAATATAACACTTTTTCACAGTCTATTTTCTGTCAACTATTAATACTCTTTTTTGTCACTAGTATTATTAAACTATTTTACTCTTAGGGCAACATTCACGGTGCTCCTCCGTGTAAATAGTGCGTTGGATCTTGCAGTTGATGGTAGTAGGCATTTGGGAGTAATGCCTGTGCCAAGCCACCTTGTGGTCCCGCGTACTGGGCTGGCACTAGCATTTCACTGAAATAAAAAGGGAAATTCTTAAAACATCGGCTGACATCGGAACATAAATTACTTGCGAAATATAGTTGAACAATGTGAACATAGTGAGCAGTGGTGGACCAGTGGAAATGGCTGCGGGTTACGAATAGGTCGTAGGTTCAAATCCAGACAGGCACTTTACTTTGTGCAAATTATTTCATCACCACTGCTCTCAAAACGGTGAAGGAAAACATCGTGAGGAAACCGACATCTCCTAGAACCAAAAATTCGAAGACATGCATGAGACATCCACCAACCCTTGGCTTTCTAATTACGCAACATATTTTCGTAAACGATAAAGACAAATCTGTTTCATTTTGACAGTTCAACAACATTCATTGCGTTATTTACGTTGCTCTGCAGTTTTTTTTTTTCGAACTTACGGAGCAATGGATTAGCAATCTGTTTCAAAACGATTCAGATATTGCATTACGTAATTAGGGTACGGGTCCGCGTGGTAGATTTAGTTTGTACGTTTCTTGAGCGAGGAAATCGTTGATAGTCATTAGTGAGGTTGCGTTTTATTTCGTCACAATTTTTATGCTTTGTATGTACCTACTTATTTTATTTGTTTTTTTTTTTTTAATATTATTAGTATACCATATGCTAATTGTTTGCCAACCAGGGTCTCAAGTCTGCTATTACAATAGTGTCAGAATGGTCTATCATTGATTTCATAATTGTTCATTTTGACAAGTTTGGTAATCTACTAACATAATGGCGTCATTATGACTTTCCAATGGTCAGCCACTGACACTCCATTGAAAGAAATGGCATCTATTGGTAATCTCGTACATAATGAAAAATGAATGACTGACTTAGGCGGTAATCTGCTAAAATTTTCACAGTTCCTTTGATCAGTGACTTACCATTCGAACGTCATTGTGCAGTCATTGCTTTTAATTCGTTACGAGTATCGTGTTTGTGGAATACAATGATCAACCAATGATCGACCATTATGAATTTAGCAGATTACGAACTTTTAGCAAAAATGACAATGGGATCGTGTTAGAATGACGAATTTATAAAAATAGCAGACTTGGGCCCCTGCACTGGGCCCGCAAGGTTATAAATTACTGCCCACTCCCTCTCGAAGAGAAGAGGAAGTCTGTCCTCCCAGCAGTGGAAACATTAGATAATGCTAATGTGAATATGCTCTTCTGCCTATGTCTTTTGGGGAATACAGGAGCAAATTTTGTACAAAAGGGTAAATTAAATTACGTATTTTTTTTATCTAAGTAAGGGGTAGGTAAAGATTGATTGTCTTCTGCGCTACGAATCAAGGGTTCGATTCCTTCGACAAATATTTTGTAGGCTCCTCATACATACTTGTTGTGGATCAGAGACTTTTTAATAGGTACCTATGTATTCGTTTTACAGAGAGATTATATTAGATTATAATAGCCTAGTGGTGTGATCGTCGGACTACCAAGTCACAGGCCTCGAGTTCGAACCCAAGGCACGCACCTCTGACTTTTCGATTCATGTGCGTATTGTATAATTATCACTAGCTTGAAAAACGGTGAAGGAAAACATCGCGAGGAAACCGGCATGCCTGAGAGATATTTCTCGACGGCATGTGAAGTCAAGTCAGAGGCCCGTGGGCGGCTTTTAAACTCTGACACCAGGTTAGTCACTAACCACACGAAAAGAAGAAGATAGAGAGTTTTTTTTTTTTCATAATGGTTCACGTTTCGTTCACGTAATTAATGTATTTTCTATATTTTCTTAAAATAGAAGACATCCATATACACTAACCATTTAATAATTAGGTAACTAAAGAATTTTATTGACACTAGTTATTTTTAAGTAATCACAATTTTGCATATCAATGACTAAACTCTGTTTTTAATTAGCTGTAAGACCAAAATGACAGCTGCGATTGACCTTTTTTTAAAAACTAAACCGATAAATAATGATTATTACAGAGACAACTCGATAACAGTGGAGGTTCTGCAGAGAATGATTCAGTGGTCCTTGGTGAGTCACTCGTTAACTAGATTATTATTTACTAGGTTATTTTTATGTCTACCCCAAAGTCATTTTAGTCAAGCAAATAAAAAATCATAGTACCACAGACTACATAGGGATACTACGTATCATAGTACTTAAGTACAGATATTTTTTCTGAAATCTTATGTAGCGTCATTAATGGCCAACCTTAATACCACATGTGCGTTATTTTTTTAAACTCTGACCTTTGTTCTATGCCCATTGATTAATGGCCCATAATGAGGGTTTATGACAATGCACAGTCCCTTACCGACGAAAAAATGTGTTTGTAAAGTTATATGTTTTTTTTTGTTAAAGCTGCCCCGGTCAATATTCAAACATGTGGTGGCTTGGCTACTGTAAAGATTTGAACATGAAAGTGACCAGTTCCAAGATTTCTTTAAAACAAATGAATGGAATTTGAGTTCCGGGCAGTGTTATTGTGTTTTTTTATAAGTTTCTCAGTAGGTACTCGTAACAGCCCGAAGTCTGGATTTTTGCCCGTTTTTTGGCTAGGCATAGGCTCGCCCCCTATTACATGGGACTTAAACATAACTGACGAAATGTGGGTGTACTTAATAGTAGGTACACCTCTGCCTAACCCTTTGGGATTACAGGCGTGATGTTATGTGATGTTTATGTATGAATTTGAACATGGAAAAGGTCAAGAGGAGGTGCGAATCAAATTTATTCATGTCATGTTGTGGATCAGTCCCATTCAGTGTTGTTATCGTAAAAATTTGAGCTGCCGAATGTCAGTCTGGTTTGCCGTATTTTAAGGGAAAAAATACTGAATTGCCGTATTGAAATATTTATTTAAAAAAAAATGTCTATTCCTCATTTGTTTCTCCTCCATAAAGATTTCTATCACTTCAGATTCTTGTTTATCTAGTGCATAGGTACTTGTCCTTACTTTTCATTTTGTCGCACATGTCACGTGACACTTTAAACTTCGTACAGTTTCCTTGATTTTAAATCAGTTGCCTTGCTAATAGAGTTTTATTTACAGTCGAAGTTATTAATTTATTTCGCATTTTGGTCTTCATGTTGTTAAATTGACTGAATATCCTTTCACAGTCTGCGTTCAGCGTTACTATATGGAAGACCTATGTAAGTTTCTTTTCATTCATTACGCTAGGAAAAATACGTTTCGTTTCACCTATAGCCAATTGCCGTATTTTGTGATACGGCAATGAGAAGGCTGCCGTATGCCGTATAACCTAAAAAAAAACGTTGATTACCGTATAATACGGCAATTGCCGTATCAATAACAACACTGGTCCCATTAAGCATTGGTGATGTTGTCGATCTTGACCATGATTGAAAAATCCGGCTATGGGAAATTACAACAAATGAAGTCTAGATATTTATTTACTGGCTTGATTTCCGTATACGTATTTTTCGGGTGACCACTGAAAATGAGCGCTGTGCTGTGGGTCCCCCATAGCACAGCATTATGCTGAGTGGAAGCCTTCTTGTCACAGTCATGACGTACAGCTGCCGACTATTTCTGTTAAGTTTATATGTATATTTTTTGTATGCACGTGTTTCAGTGACAAATAAACCTATTTTTCTTGTCTTTTTTCTATATAGATTTCCTCTAATATCGAGTGAATATTGATTTAAAACTACAGTTCAGAGGATCTGCAGTGGTAGCCCGCAAATTCATATTTTTTCACGTTTTTTGCAATTTGATTTGATTGCAAAGATTGAGAATTTTTCCATATAAGATTTGTTCTTATGGAAGGAATCTATCTTAGAGAGATGTATTAATAATTCTAAAGATTATAATTCTGTAAATACAGTGTGGCAGGGACATGACGCGAAAACTGTTGCCAAGGATTCAGTACAACATGATTTCTGCGTTGAATATTTCCTCGGTTATTTAAAAAAAAATTGATGTCTCATAGAAAAGTGACCAATACATTTTGACCTACACGGTCAAAATGTATTGAACAGCTGATTTATTTCAGAAGCATGAAATACTGAATGGCATGGCAACAGTTTTCGCGTCAATCACCTCCCTGTTTAGGTATATTTGTTATGGCCGCGAATCGTATTTTGCATTGTAAGTACCTGCAAATTGCAAAAAACGTAAAATAAATTGAATTTCGTGGGCTATCACTGCTTAACCACCTTAACTAAAAGTTGTCTAAAATGTTTGTTGGTTTTAGCTCAAAATATTCTAGAATCCGGACCTACTTAAACAACATTAAAACAAAATACCAACAAATATTTTTGAGATTTGATTTTCTGAACGATATTTCTATTCGTACCGTTGCGCCCTTTGCGCCTGCGACCTTTTAAAGGTCCATAAAACTCCAAGCCAGACTTACCTACACTCAAGGTTATTATAAACGTTAAGTAAATAAACTTTAACAATTTATTGTATCGACTCAAAGCCCCATTGTTTGGTGACGTGTGTCGACTTTTTTTGGTCTGAAGGTTACCATGGCACCGTGAGTACAGTCACGAGCATCAATATGTGCACAGTGGAATTCAACGATTAAGGTAAAGCCCACGAAATACAAATTTTCTAATTTATTTTTGAATTTGCTGGTCATTGTTTCGTTGTATGTTAATCAAAACACGATTCGCGACCGTAACAAATGTGTATTTATATAATCATTAAACTCATCGATACAATTCTAAGTAAGACCAAAAATATCACGATTTCATGAAATCCTGTTATTGTCCTGTAAATGAAAAAAATACGTAAAAAATATTAATTTCGTGGGCGACCCTGTAGATTTCACCTTATGGGCAGATTTTTCAATAGTCAGTTAAAACTTTTATTGGAAGAATAATTATGACATTTTATGTATAAAAAATAAAATAAATTTAAAAAAATTTGCTCTAAGTCATCACCTGCCTACCCTTATCTCAACTACGTTGGGGTCAGCTTCCAGTCTAACCGGATGCAGCTGAATACCAGTGTTTTACATGAAGCGAATGCCTATCTGACCGCCAGAACCAAGTTATTGGTGTAACACGATAACCCTTGGTAAGACTGGTTGTCGGACTTTCGGGCTTTTAACTAGAGATCGGATATTCGGATGCATATTTACCTAAAGTTGAGGTGTGGGCTATTATGGAAAGCACTTATGTATCGAAAAAAATCCCGGGATTCCGGGATTGACAGATTTAGAGTTCTGATTATAGAATTGAATGTATATTTACTTACGTTCAGGTGTTGGCTATTATGGAATGCACTTTTGTATCGCGATGGCGTAATTTCGCGATTCCGAAATTGATAAATGTTGTACTTTTTGACTATAAAAATGCTAGCTACTGTTGTAATGTAGGTTGCCAAATTGGCACAGCACACAGTGACAAACAACTTGGTGCCTTGAGTTTCATTCAAAAATGTTTACAGAAGGTATATAAATTTTTATGTTAACACCGCAAAAATAACCTTCACAAGAGGGCTGATAAGTCGTTTCCATACCATGTATCCGATTAGTTTTGCATTCCCGGATTTTATTGAATTCCGGGATTTAAGTTAAGAAAAAATTAATTAAGAAGCCACTTCCATAATTTCTTAGCTAAAAATTAACTTTAGGTAAATATGCATCCGAATATCCGATCTCTACTTATAACTACCTGGTGGCCTAGCCTTTTCCCAATTATGTTAGGGTCGGCTTCCACGACCCTAACATAGTTGGGAAAAGGTTAGGCAGATTGACGTTTTGTAAAATTAATAATTTTTTTGGTCATCACTGTACCTTCTCCTATATCTCTATAATATAGTGTATTATGTATGGTATACTGATTGCCTGAAGTCGATAAGTGCGGTGCATTTAATTTTTAGGATTCCGTATCTGAAGGGTGTCCGTCCGTCCGTCTGTCAGTAGGCTTTATCTCATGAACCGTAATAGGTACCTAAACAGCTGAAATTTTCACAAATTGTATATTTCTATTGCCACTATAACAATAGATAATAATAATAAAATGAAGTTAAAAGAGTCCCCATACAAGAAACGTGATTTTTTCGGCGTTTTTTTTTTTTGGTATCTTGGTACGGAACTTTTTGTGAGTTCGACTCGCACTTGGCCGGTTGTTGAGTTTTGAAACTTTATCCTGTAAGTGTTAAAACAATGAAGAATTGAATGGACTAAAATTCTTAGAATAGGATGAAAAATTACCGACAACAACGTTGCCGTGATTCAGTTTAAAGGTTAAAGTTGAATGGTACTGGTACCTATGGATACTAGTGCAATTAATAAGCAAACGAGACATTTTAAGTGGCTCTAGGATGCCTATTGGCATCATTGTCTCTCTCTGTTATTGCAATTGCAAACGTGGAGCAGTGATCACTCCTTTCGTGGGCGTTCGTGAGCCGTCGGCTTGGCAAACAAACCGACGGCCCACCCTTAAGCAAACCAACCTGCACTCGGTCGGTGTGGTGGATTCTGGCCTACTTACTCCTACATACTCGTAACATCATAAGCTGATTAGGTATTATAAAAGAACCGATTTGACTGAAAATTGGTGGGGAGGTAGCTTAGAACCAGGAGACACAGGATTCTTTTTGTCCCGGTAGGGTAGGTATGTAGGTAGGGTAAGTGGGTAGGTAGGTAGGGTAGGCAGGTAGGTGGGGTAGGTAGGTAGGGTAGGTAGGTAGGTAGGGTAGGTAGGTAGGGTAGGTAGGAAGGGTAGGTAGATAGGGTAGGTAGGTAGGTAGGGTAGGTGGGTAGGTAGGGTAGGTAGGTAGGGTAGGTAGGTAGGGTAGGTAGGTAGGGTAGGTAGGTAGGTAGGGTAGGTAGGTAGGGGAGGTAGGGTAGGGTAGGTAGGTAAGGTAGGTAGGGTAGGTAGGTAGGATAGGTAGGTAGGGTAGGGTAGGATAGGTAGGGTAGTTAGGTGCGCCGTAGATAAGTACTTAGTGCTACCCGTGCGAAGCCGGGGCGGACAGCTAGTAATATATAAATAATCAGTCAGCATCTATTATTTTTATTTATTATTTTGTTAGTTTTTAAATGTATTCTTTTTTTAAATTACTGTTTGTATTTATTTCCTGTGCGCATCCCAAATAAAATAGTTTTATTTCTTTTCTTTCTTTATTATGCTATAGCAAACGATTCGATACAATAACAGATCATAACGAGACGACTCCAAAATTAAAACTATGATTATAGTCAAACACTCACGGTCTATTCGGTTGTTGTGGAGTGCGGTCCCTCTGTCTCCTGTTCTTGAACCAGTTGGAGACTTGTGTGAGGGTCAGGCCTGTCTTCTGTGCGAGGGCTCGCTTCTCATCAGGAGTGGGGTACCTGTAACGTCATGAACAAGTTATATTTGCGCTACTTTGAGATCAGAATTTCCGGTAAATGAACCATAAGTACAGTAATATTTGCTCTAAAATTTCTAGTTTCGTCTGCCACATGAAAAACTGTTAGTCGGCGAGGTAATTGCGTAACACACTTACAGTAGCAATGGCTTTAATGTTGACGGTACAACAACATTCATTGCGTTGTTTATGTTGTTGAGCACATTTTTCAAAAATAGAACAATGGATTAGCAATATCATTCAGCTATCTAAATATGCAACACATTTTCGTGAACGATTACGACAAAGTTTCATTTTGACAGTTCAACAACATTCATTGCTTTATTTACGCTGTCGAGCAGTTTTTTTTTCGAACTAATGAAGCAATGGATTAGCAATTTGTTTCAAAACGACGATTCCGATTGATTGTATATTACGCATTTTGGGTACAGATTGTTACTGAAAGTGTGTGCAATTAGAGAGCGGGATATGATTAGGCAAAAAAACAGTTCGCCTTATAACAACAACAATTGATACTGAATATTGATTGATATTGTACTTTGTATCTACTAGATAATTGAAATACGGATAGTAGGACCAAGCGCGAGCCTATACAAGTATACAAGGTATAAAAATAACACCAGGACCCTAATTCTTTAACATAGGATCAATAACAACCTGAATCATTTTGAAGGATACTGCAAATCCATTGCTTCATATGTTCGTAAAATTTGTCTGCTCAACAACGTAAATAACGCAATGAATTTTCTTGAACTGTCAAAAAATTTAACAGATTACGATTGATCGTGTGGTACGAAGATAGGGTGCTGTCAATCGACCTTTCTTCCAACCTTTCCGGCTAATGAATTCAAAACGGCATGAGCTTTTCTGGTGCAGTAGGCCGCACATCAGTGCCTACACTTTTATATTAAGCTGGCTTAGCGTAGTACGCAATTTTAATAGGATAAGCTGGCTACTCTCACAACGGTGAAGAAAAACATCGTAGGGAAACTGGCATGTCTTAGAACCAAATTCTACCAACCCGCATTGGGTCCGTGTAGTGGATTACGGCCCACTTCCTCTCACAGCGAGGAGCCCTGTGTCCCAGCAGTGTGCAGTGGGAACATTATAGACTGATTATGCATAAGGAGTACCCAATTAATACTCAAGATAGAAATCGGACCTCCACAGTTGAAGTTATACAGCTCCTTTTACCTTACTTGTCTATATTGCATTTTTGTAAACTGACACAACTGACGCGTGGCCTAATGTACTACAGCCCCCCTAGCCAAGTTGCAAACGATAAACGTGAACGCTTAGTAATCTACAATAGATTTTCAACTTTATACCTAAGAGCATAAAGTTAAAAATCTATTAAAGACTACTGAGCGTTAGTGACCGGAACGAACGAAAACACTATGTAATCTTCAATAGATTTTCAACTTTATATCCAATAACATAAAGTTGAAAATCTATTAAAGACTACTGAGAGTTTACGTTTATCGTTTGTGACTTGGCTAGGGGGGCAGTTCCTCAAGACAGGTGCAGAACAAAATCTTACCTATTTCTATAGTAGCAATCTTTCAAAGCGTTTCTGCTCTTCTCTTTGAAGCAGTACACCGTCTCCTCTCCATCCCATATCGTCTTCGGTAGTGGGTACTTTTTTCTTAACCTATATTTGTCTACTGCACCTAAAAGTTAAATATTTATTTCAAACTTATAACAATACTATCTTGTGTTCTAGTTTCTAAGCCAAGCATTTGTCACCAAAAAAAAATGGGACCTAGTATAGTACCTTGCGGCATTCAATAGAGATCTCTCAACATATTCCCCTTTTTTGCTGGTGTCTTAAAATTCCATAGTGGTCTATTGTGAAAACGGCCTCAATTAGCCACATTTACCTTGTAGGTAAATTTCTAATCGAATATTAGGTAGGAATATTAATTGCACTCGATCATTAGGATGAACAAACCAGCACACTAACGTTGCTCTATTTAGATGAAAATAAATTTGCAAAAAAGCCGACGGCCTACCTGGTAATTCATCAGTCGCCTTACACCGGAATATTATATACATACGGATATACAGCGAGACATTGCGGTCTTAAAACATATTATGTAGGTAATGGACGTAGATATTGTAGTAGTTTATAAAAAAATTAAAAAGATTTCAATTATTGAAGGAATTCTTACCTAAAGCCCTTCCTCGTACTTTCTCAGCTTCTTTATAATGCGCTTTGAACCATAGATTCTGTAGAGCAGTGTGGTGTCGAGGCGGGAACGAGTGCGCCTCTAGTATTGCGTAAAGTTCCTGGTACACACCTCTATGGTATGCTACCAGTGCTCGTGCCCTAAGGAGATAAGGGTGATAGTCAAGAAAAGGTTGGATCAAAAAATGTGGTCGATGTTGCACAGTTGGATATATTTCAAGGCAAATTCCCGTAATTCAAAACGTTCAAAATCCAGTCGCAATCTCATCTCAGCGAGTATAATATATTCAAAGGCATACTATTCTATCAACGACTACTTAAATGATAAGAATAGTTGGTCGCTGTGATTAACTCAAGACAATGTTTAAATGTTCTTTTTCCAGAATTAGTTTACCTACTGACAGGTTATATGAGTTTATATAAAAGTTTATAATTTTATTTTTATTTATTGTTGACAATCTACTCATTACAATGTTTTTTTTTTAATGAGTTGTATTGCAATATGTGGTTAGCTAGCGTCCTCGACAGTTATTTATTCTACCTCGATGGTCCTAGTTTATCAATTATAACTTCTAGTTACAGCTATATGTAAGCGGGCACGCCCTTTATGCCTGGAGGCTTTATTTTCTTTTTTTAGATATTGTTTACGTTTAGTTATTTTTATTTCTGCTTGAGTATTAATAGTTCTCGATGTTTTTGGTTGGTATATTGGCGTGTGCTAGCGGTCATATGGCTATTAATTATTATTTAATTTAAATTTAATTTAAATTGTGTTTTGCGTAATGTAAATTATCTTATAAATTATTGTATAGAATATTTTTTTTCCTAACTGAACAGACAGCTGTGCTGCTGGGGAGTTTGTTGCGCCACTTCTTCTTCCCAGCAAAAGCACTAGGAAGTGATGAAGGGTGGGCGTTTTGGGGGACTGTCTTATGTAATTTTGACGTTCGAAAAGTGCTGATTCTCAGCCTAGTTTGAGTAAATGGCTTTTGAATTTTGAATCAATGGCAGTTTCTTGTCAATTTAATTATTTAATTTTTTTGTTGTTTTTGACAGAATGAAGCTGATATTAGAATAGGAACGTTCTTGAAAATACGAGAATTACCCCTCAGAAATAGGGGTGAATATATAGCGATACTGAATTTTGTAATTCTTAATATTTCTGCTCTAACTGAAAACTTGGCTATGGGAATCAAAGGTATTTTAGACGGACAAAAAACTAATATCCTTAATTCCACAATGAATTCAATTTACAAGATACTGAATTAAAGGAGTATCTAGCTAATCTTATCATAGCCTTGCCGTAATGCCGACGGCCGAAATAGCGGCGATGCAGCTAAATAAAATTAAACTAGACAAATCTTTATAAACTTATAAGAACGATAATGGTCTTACAGTTTAAGTTATCTTTCAGATCAGACCCACTTTAAAAAACTCTGACACCAGGTTAGTCACTAACCACATGAAAAAAAGCAGTTATTTTTCAAAATGCCTCTTGTCCGAAGTGCATTTATAGTACGTACAGTTTTTCAATTATATTCTACATAACAATGCACGCTAGATTTTTGGTCTGACCACTAAATAATATACATACCTCAATATGGTTTCATGTCCTCTCAACAGCTCACTAGGCGGCAAACTCCATAAAAAAGCCGCTAACTTCTCAATATCACCCTTTTGCTGCAGCGCTTCACAAACACACTGCACTTGTTCCGAATTAAAATTCAAACATCTCCTCAAATTACTGTTCTCATTCTCAGCAAAATACGTCTGAGGAACTCTCTCCCTTTCACTATTTACATTAACATTATCAAAAATCTGCTGATTCAGCTTCATTTCTGTTAAATTAGGATTATTTTCATTTTGAACGCAACTTTTTAGATCTTGCACCTCATTGAAATAGCCTGAACGCATTCGATCTTCGCCTTCGATTTGTGAAAAGAGGCTGTCGTTGGTTGGCGGCAATTTGAGTTCGAAATTCAAATACTTTTTGTTTCTCGGCGGCGAGAGGTAATTTTCAAATGTCATTTTATTACTTTCTTGTAAGTAAATATCTTTTGGGCTCTTTTCTTCCGTTCTAACTTTTTGTTTGCAAGAGAAGTATTGTTTTTCGTTCAATTCTGCTTGGTAGAAGTTTCCATTTTGATTCTCGTATGGAAAAGGTGGTAGAGAAGTTTCTGATTCGCTCGTCAAGTCGCTGGATGGACTGAGGCGGTCGGAACATGATTCCATATTTGTGGATTTCATCACAAAATCCTCCTTAGTTGCTCCGCTGCTTCAGAAATCTGAAACAAAATTGTTGTTCTAAACTTCTTTGTTTGTTTTTTTATTTAACACGCCTTGAGCGAGCGTGATTATCAATGCACGTGCCTTCTCTGTATGAGAAGAAGCCTTTGCTCTGCAGTGGGACAATAATAAGCTGGTTTAAATAATATTCCTATAGTATCTACTAACAAAGAAAAAGAAAGAGTCAAAGTAAATCCAGAGTCCAGATTGAGATAGTACGGTCATGTACCTACTTCGGGGAACAGATGACCATGTCGTGAAAAAGGCCTTTCCATGGCTACAAAGAAAATGAGAAGAGGAAGACCTCAATAGGATGACGAAGGTCCAAAAGGACATTAGTGAGATGGGACTTACGGAAGATGACGCACTAAACCGAAATAAATGGCGTCGTATGATTGGGACAGCCGTCCTCTCGTAACGGGAAAAGGCAAGGCCAAAGAAGAAGAAATCTACTAAGAATGTCTTGCAGCCCTTTCATGTTTGTAGCTTTTACCAAAAACAAAGGACAATGGACCAAAATGATTGATCCCTTGACCTCTATCCGACAAAATACAGAACGGTGCCTAAAATCAATTACTAATATTGACTTATTGCTAACGCCCATAACGGAAACAATGTAATTATTTATGTAGACTATAAGTAATTCCTGCAAGACTCTTGCTAAGGGGTATCGTGTTACCAGCAACTGGGTTGTGGTGGTCAGATACGCAGTCACGCCATGACCTAAAACACTGGTGAATACCAGTTTTACTGACCCAAATATGTTAGGAAAAAGCTAGGCAGATTGATTGATACGTAATACCTGCGTCACCTTGTTACAGCGAATATTTAAGGAATAAAACCAGACGAATAAAAAGCTAACATTAACTGTTTATTTACCAAACCGTATGCATTTTTTATTAAAAACAAACATGTCTTCGACAGTTAATACAAACTATGCGACGGATATTGTATATCCGTGACAATTATCAATTATTTATAAGAATTTTCGTTGGTGTCAGGTAAAAATATGAAGTTATGTTTTCATAACATGACATCGGTCGGACATGAACCGATAACAAAATGGTTTCGATGAACTGCGCGACTTTCCTAGAAATTTGCAGAAAAATATGTACTGGTTTTCTCTTTCTGGATTTGGATTTTGGAGCTATACCCAAATCGCTTTACCGTGGCAATAACGGTCATTGACCTTTCCATAATATGTCTCCGTTGGAACCCAAACAATAAACTATGTATGGTTTTTCATCATTGGAACATGCTTATGATCCCGATAGATTCTAATTCAGGACGTTTAAGGACTATATTTGAAATAAAGAATACTAGAAAATTAAGTTGGGTCAGTGACCGCTTTTGCCGCGTTAAAGCGATTTGGGTATACCTAATAGATGTGATTTAATGAGGTTTTTCAACGTATTTGTGATGAGAATTAAGATTGTGTACCTACTTTTGTGAGATTCGATTATCTGTCTGGTAGTTATCCCAATTTCTAAAATTAGGAACAGCCCGATTCAAACCTAATGGCGGCTCGGAACATGAGGCGAGTAGCTGTGCAGTAACAAATTCATGGGTCAGCGGGGTGTGGGGTGCGGTACTGCGTAGCGAGCAGCTAACTTCCTAGCCACCATTAACTTTGAATCGAACTATATCATATCGCCTGTTTTCCACGAAAGTTAATCGGAGGTGTACCTATAGGTATATAGTCATGTAGGTCCACACAAATTTCGCGCTTATCTAAGATAACTGATTTTCAAAATCTGAAATGAATTTTAACTTAACCCTTTGGAAAAAAAAAATTGAAGGTCATCAAACATCTTCCTGAAATGTAATGCAATAAGTGACGATATTATTAAATATTTTAATTATGTCTAACTGTTGTTGTTGCAATACAATAGTAGCTAAACCGTATAATAGTTTTTTTTTTCGTATTATACTATTTATTTTTAATACTTTAAATAATTGTACCTAATAAAAAAAAAACACAAGTAACTTAGGTAAGTACGTATTGTTGAAATAAGATGCAGAAACACATATAGCTTTCAGGAAGGTTTTCGTAATCTCTAAGAGACAAGTGCAGAAAAGCATGATTTCATGTTAATAACAATGACTGTTTTCGATTTTCGAATTCCGGATGAACCGCTGACCAAACATAATTTTTAAAAAACTCACCACTTTTAGAATTTTGATGGGTTTCTTTTAGACCCTTGAATGGCGATCTTACAATATTTCGAATGGCGATTACTGGCGATCGAAAAGCCAACTTGATTATCATCAATAAGGTTATCATCAACTTAAGCCTACAGCGTCCACTGCTGGACATAACCATCTCCTATTGCACACCATTCAGCTCGATTCTCGGCAACTCTCATCCAGCCACTACCAGCACCCTGCGAAGATCGTCGCTCCAACTAGCCTGAGAGCGTCCTAACTTACGTTTCTACCCCAACGGTCATCGGTTTCATCAATAACGTGATTGTTTTAAAACGTGCTCTTAATTTGAGCATAATAAGTATAGTCAAGAATTATGACCGTTTATGGCTATAGACAAAAAATACTGCCTCGTTGGTCTAGTGGTCGCAATCGCACGTGCTGAGCAGGAAGTCCCAGGTCGGGCAAAGTATTATTGTGTTTTTCCAACAGGAATTTCTCAGTAGCAGCCCGGAGTCTGGATTTGTGCTCGCCCCCTATTACATGGGACTTAAATAACTGGCGACATGTGGGTGTACTATAGGCACACCTCTGCCCAACCCTTCGGGGAATCAAGGCGTGATGTTATGTTATGTTATTGGTACTATGCAATAGACTCACTTCCTATAACATCAGACTTACCTAAACAGAAATGGTAAAATCATAACCCTCCTTTTTGTTTCGTCATAGTCGGGTAAAAATGAGGGCGTACTATCGAAGAACTTCATATCTAAGCAGTTTGAAAACAAAATCCCGTGAACACGATGACTACATCTGATACCGCCCCGGTTCTATAGCGGCCGAGCGCAGCAAGCTGAAATAGTCCTTCCTTACGGTGTATAGATATAAACTTCTCCGATGGTACCTACTTCACAACACTATCTACACCTTTGAGAAATAAAGATGTGCGTGGTGGTGATATTTTAGCTAAGAAGACTGAAACTACTATTATCATAGTAACTAGCTTCTGTCCGTGGCTTCGCCCGGGTGGACCCTAATTATTTTTCTAGAATATACGTAGCCTAAGTTACTCCTTATAAAATAAGCTATCTGCCAGAAAAACCCCGTCACAAATTGTCCAGCCGTTCCAGAGATTAGCCGTAACAAACAGACAGTCACTATGCTTTCATTTGCATTTAGAAAAATTGCTGAAATTTTAACATTGGTGGATGAGCTCGTGGCTAAGTAATAACTGCCGCACGGGTCGATTCATCAGGTTAAGCTACGCTTGCCGGGGTTGGTCGGTGGATGGGTGACCATCTTTACATACCGAGACTCCTCCGTGCTTCGGAAAGCACGTTAAGCCGTTGGTCCCGGTTGTCATTCGTGGATCTTTGACAGTCGTTACGGGTCGTCAGAAGCCCGAAAGTCTGACAACCAGTCTTACCAAGGGGTATCGTATTACCCATTTACTGGGTTGTGGAGGTCAGATAGGCAGTCGCTTCATGTAAAATACTGGTATTTAGCTGCATCCGGTTAGACTGGAAGCCGACCCCAATATAGTTGGGAAAAGGCTAAGCAGATTGACAAACATATTTGTTTGTATGTATGTAAGCATGTGTATGTATTGTATCGATGTATGGCTACAATGAAGACGACCATGCTACATCAAATAAACCTGCCGCGTGAAGACAGCCGCGCGTGCTACCGTCGCGTCGGCTTTGGTCAGGATCTCATTAGAATATTAGAAGATAACTTAATGAAAACATAAGCATATAAGTAAGTATTATCAGCCTATAATGTTCCCACTGCAGGCCTCCTCTCAGTGAGAGCCAGTGGGCTGTAATCCACCACGCCGGCCCAGTGCGGGTTGATAGATGTCACATGTCATGTCTTTGAATTTTTGGTTCTAAGACATGCCGGTTTGCTCACGAGGTTTTCCTTCACAGTGGTGATGAAATAATTTACACAAAATAAAACGCCTGTCAGGGTTCATACCCACGACCTACAACTCGTAATTCCCGGGCCATCACTGCTCTTCAAGCATGAGCAAGAAGTACCATTCCAATGGTACGGTACCATGGGCTTATATGCTACCTACATACACACTTAGACGTCGGGACGGCGAGCACAGAAATCGTACTTATTTAAAAATACTTGTCAAGTTCAAAGCCAATTACCCAAGCCAGCCACTTTTGAATAAATTTGTCAAGGGGTCGGTCAGTGAGAAAAATGGACCCTATTCCAAAGCGTAGTAGGTTCCTATGGAGAAAAACGGGCAAGAAACTCCACGGATACTCTTTTGTTTACATAATTCTTGTAGATTCATATCATCAATTACAACATTGTCAAACTTTTATTTATTGGTTGAATACGAGGCTTTTGGCTACTTCTGTATGTGTTTATTTCAGGTATGTCTTTTTTTCTTCAAATGTGCGTTTTGTTTGTGCAGAATAAACAATTTTTCTTTATTTTTCTGTCTTTCAATTGTTTGTGTTGATATTGATTTCAATTTGATCGATAGAACCTCATTAGTTCATATTCTTTAAAGACACAATATCAAACGGAGTATCCCTTCTGGGTATGAAGTACGTAACGATCGTAACAGGCGGCGTCCTATAGGTAGTTTCTGCTTACCTCCATGGAAAAAATGCGTGAGCTTTATGGGGAGAAGAAGTTCATACCTATACACTGTAAGGACTATTTCTGCTTGCAGCACTCGGCCGCTATAGAACCGGGGCGGTAACAGATGTGGCCATCGTGTTCACGGGTTTTTTTTTTCAAACTGCTTAGATATGAAGTTCTTAGATAGTACCTATGTCATCATCTACCAGCCTTTTCCCAACTCTGTTGGGGTCGGCTTCCAGTCTAATCGGATGCAGCTGAATACCTGCAATTTACAAGGAGTGACTGCTTATCTGACAACAACCAAGTTACTGGGTAAAACAATACCCCTTTGGTAAGACTGGTTGTCAGACTTTCGGGCTTCTGACGACCCGTAACGACTGTCAAAGATCCACGAATGACAGCCGGGACCAAGGTGCTTTCCGAGGCACGGAGGGGTCTCAGTATGTAAAAATTGTCACCCATCCACGGACCAACCGCGCCAACCGTAGTTTAACCTGATCGATCGACCCATGCGGCTGTTATATATATTTTGTAATCATCATTATATAGCCTTACTAGGAGGACAGAAGACCAAGTGCTATGCGCAATTAAGAAAAATCTTGAGCTTTGGTACCTATTGAGGGTTATTTACTTGGAATAAGTTTATGTTAACCCCAAATAAATAAATAGGGATAAGGGCAAGAGAATGGTAAACTTAGTTTACTCGTATGAACCATAACTAAGAATATTCTTTGTAAAAACTTCATTTCTGTAGTTTCTGTTACCTACCTATTTGTTATGAAGTAGTTCACAATGATTTAGAAAAATAATTGTTTTAGAGAAAAAAGTCGTTCGACATTTGAAAGGTGGTGGTGGTGGTGGTTTCGACTGTAGCTCAAACGGATTTCCAGCTGTACCCACTTATTTTGGTAATAATTTACTTATCTAGGGTACTTAGTCCACTGGGTTTTGTAGATAATTGTGGGTAAGTACTACCTACTTGTTATTATTATACTTAGTCGTATTTTAAATCTTTTCAAAATGCTCTGGAATAAATTTATCACAGTTAAACAATTTAAATGTTTTAGAAAAGCGTGCCTGAAACATTATTCTGGTTCTTCTAAAAATGGTCCTTGTTGGCGCATTTTCAAAGTAAGCTTACATTGCCTGCTATAAAGCAGCAAGTTATTTAAATAACTTGACGTAAGTAGGTAAATTGTATTCGAAGTTCATTAAGTTTCAAAATACGTTTTATATTAGTTTAAAAATAATCCCTATGTTTTATTATATTAAAGCGATTTCATAAATCAAATCATTTAAAAAAGTGCAAATAAAAATGTGTTCCGAATCAGAACTCAGCGGCCATAGTTTCAATTTCACCGTACTAATTCTAGATAATACCAAGGTATTTTAAAAGCTGAGTATAGATAGATTCGAGACTAGACGATTGAATAAAGAAAAGGACCTAGGTCTAGGTCAGCTTATATTGAAATCAATCAAAATCACGGCTTGTTTCCTACCGGAGTTTTCAAATAAACCGTTTTCAGAAGACTCCGTTAGGTAATATAATGGCTCTGAACAGGTTTACCGATTCCAGTCGCAATATTTCTTGATTTTTTGCACAAAATCTCAATTATCTTATTATTACATAAATACATTTTAAGTATTTTATTTTTATTTCTACCCGATCAGACAGAGAAGTTAAAAAAAAATGCGATCCTCACCTTAGCACAGTCCAAGCACAAAACTTAAAACCACTGTCACTTTTCACAAAAAATAATTATCTTATTAAAAATTAATAATGTCTTTTTCATATAGATAGTTACACCCTCACCAAACGAAGACGTGGGTTCGAATAACAAAAGCTATCTCGCATTTCAAAGCCCCAGACAAAGACAGCAAATGTGTGATAGAGACGGGAGATGGGGCGGAGCATCGCCGGGTGTTCCAACTTCCAAGTTTGAATTTTTCTTTTTCTTTTTTAACGTTTGACCTCTAAAAAGGCGGGATTTTACGACAGGGTCCGTCTGGTTTGCAAAATGGCGGTCGAAGGCTTCATTTAGGACCCAGTTTTTTTTTTTTAAATCTGTTTGACTTGATTGTTGCGGATATTTCTTAACAAATCAAGAAGTTCAGCTACAACTAGTTGGAAAAATTATTCTAATTTGCTAATAATTATTTTAAAACATATTTTTTAAACATCAAAGCATAGCTCGGGGGCGGGGGAAACGTCAGCAGCTGCGTCATTCAATGTTAATTATAGTATTTCATCCTTCTATATTTTAAACACTCATTTTCGTTGTCGACCCCTAAATAACACATACACAAGCAACACCCTGCTTATGTGGATAGAAGGACCAAAAAAACTCTAGCTAGTTATTCCTATACTCAGCTCAGTCCACCCGCGTTGATAAAATAGTTTTCTTAGCCCTATTTTTAGGACTCATACGCTAATACCTAAGTACCAGAGGGCAATCTACGAAATCATATTGCTAAAATTCAGAAATGCGACATTTAATTCCAAGTTTACAATAAAAGTAGAACATAGGTTTTTTTTTTATGTCGGAAACTAAATTCTGAGCCGACTCAATTTAGTTGGCCATCGATGCGCTAGAGAGGAAGCAATGGTTTGCTTTTGACTTTGAAGCATTTCGCCAAGAAGTCAACTAATTAGAGTTCAGATATACGCCCTATTATCTGTTCTCGAAAATCATTCCACATAATTATCCTATTGGAGCTGTAACATCTTTTGTTGCTAAAGCACTAGGAAGTGGTTTAGGGCAGGCGTTATGGGGGAATGTCTTGTTGGGAAGTAATGTTGACGTTCAAAAAGTGCTGATTCTCTGGGGTCTTCTGCTTGCGGACGGTGAGCAATGTGTAGCTCGCCATCCGGTAAGGACCAGGCCCGGGTCGACGGCGCGTTGTGTTCCACGCGCGCCTCAAAGAGATGTCAGCGAGTGAAGGGGTCCGATCGTGGATGGGACCGATGCCTGCCGGGGTTGCGGGAAAGTACGAAAGGCATACCGTGGCCCCTGGCAACGTAAAGACAACTGAAGGAACATGGGTGGGTTTTAGTCAGTAAGTCTGTCCCGAGAAATCATTTGAGATTTCCAACCCAAAAAAAAAAAATGGGTTTTCGGATTCGCATCGGCCAAAATTCTATACTAACTTCCATACAAACTTTAATCTGCTATTTAACCCCTTTAGGGGATGAACTTTCAAAAATCCTTCATCAGTGCTCACCTTTGGTCTTGCACAAAATTTCATACTTCTAGAACCCAGTGGTTGATGTTGTGCGTTGTGTCAGTGAACGAATGAATTCAACATTTGTATTAAAGGCTCTGTGCACGAAAAATAACGTTTAAATTTCGTTAATAACTTATCTAATTGTATGAAAACTTGAAATAATTGAAACATTAAAGTACAGTTTTCGTGGAGCTAAACCATTCGTGTCAGTCACACACAGCACCTATTTTGCGCTGTCGGAAAATATGCTTTATTCCTTTGACTTATTGAAGATATTGTGTTTTTGATTTTATTTCAAAAATAGCTGAAGAGTAATGAGTAATTTGTTAATAAATTTCTTGATATGGTTTGCTAAATAACAGATAAATGACAAAATATACATTACTAGACAGGATTTAAAAAAAATGTTTTTTTGATATTATATTTTGTACGGAAGACCATAATGATGTTGATGATATGTTTAAATGTTCATTATCAAAACTAGCTTCTTGTAAAAAAGTGACCAAACGCTAGTCTCGCGTCATTTTTCGGAAATTTTTGATTTTCCACGAATACCTACTTAACTTATTTGAAAAATCGCTTTCAGACACATGCAAAACAAAGAACTCGACATTTCAAATTACAAATACTTATTTTTGTTTTAATTATTTTTCACTTTCTCACAACTAATGAGCAAAAATGATCAAAATCAGTCGATTTCCTGCACGGTCTCTTAAGTAGATATTATTGTAGGTAAAAGGTCTATAGATGTGTTACGAATAAAGCCTCGTTCAGACCAGCGCGACGCGACGGCGCTACGCGTCTCGAACAATACAAATTCCAAGAAAACTTCACGGGGTAACAATAGCCGGTGTCGCTACGCGCTAGTCTGCACGAAGCTTTATTGATGCTGGGTGCGTAGCAACACCACTTTAGACAGTGAAAATTCAAGCTAAGTATTCATTAATTTCCAAACAACTTTCAGTACGGAATTAACGAAAACATATCTATGTTTCTAGCGTCTATTATCGAAGACATAACAATTAGAACGCATTGCAAAACAGTCCATTATTGTGACAATTAAAAAAGGTGATACCGTGTAATACCATCATTGTGCAATATTGTCAGTTTTCCTGGTGTCGTGTGTCTTACGGCAGTTTTACTTAGAATCCAGTCGTGGGAACAGTACACCTAATGTACTCAGAACGGACGATGGTATGTTCACGACTTACCGCCGCCATTGCGGTGCGCAGAGAGAACGTAGCAACGGTTTTGATGGGGTCAAAGTATTCAGTTAAGTACTGGCAGTCTAGGTTGATATATTTTCTTCAGCTAGGCTTCTCGAGGTTTTTAGGGTTCAAGATTGAAAAGATAGTCTGTGTTTTAATATTTTGAAAGGGTTGCATAAATGCCGACGGTGACAATCCCTGAGTGAAAGACGAAAGTGTTTTTGGCCATTTTTTGACATTTGAAACACCAAAACTGGGGAATAATTACTTACCGCCCGGTGCGGTGGTGGACAAAAAGAACGTAGCAACGGTTTTGAAGGCGCCAGAGTAATCACAGTCTTTCATAGCTTAGTATGATTATGATTATTATGATTTGGTAGCGTGTCCGCACTGTGCAAGTACCTTTACAGCCAAGAAAGGCTACATTAGCCGCAAAAGAGCACATGATATAGCCGTCAAAAACAGAAATAGTCACCGTAGCCGAAATCGGTGTGGGAATATATATGTATTATTTATTTCCTTGGCTAGGCTTGTGGTTCACTGATAAATAGGTGTAAGTATTTATTATATTTATAGTTTTTAATAGGTAGGTATATATGTTATTTTGCTCTAGATTTGGATAAATTCATTATTAAAAGGCCGAATCCCTATTCGGCCTTTTAATAATGAATAAGGTTTGCAAACATGCCGACGGCGAAATTCGCTTTGTGGACGGCGGCGCGGCAGGTTTTTTTTTTGTGTGTTCGCATTGTGCACGTACCTTCATAGCCAAGGTAGGCTACATTAGCCACTTACGAGCACACGCTCGTAGCCCATAGCCGTCAGAATCAGAAATAAGTCACCGTAGCCGAAATCGGCATAATCGGCATGGGAATGTTATTATTATTATTTTCTTTGGCTAGGCTTGTGGTTCACTGACATTGTTGTTTTGGTCCTTTTGGATAAATACATTAGGTAGGTCTTTTAATAATAATTAGAAAAATTTGCAAACATGCCGACGGCGACAATCCCCGAGGGAAAGACGAAAGTGGTTGCAACCAGTTTTTAACATCTAGAACACCAAAATATTTACGATCTTTCGTTACGAGTAGTCGGTAGCCCGAAAGTCTGACAACCAGTCTTACCTAGGGGTATGGTGCTAAGTACTCGCTACCCAGTAACTGAGGTGTGGAGGTCAGATAGGCAGTCGCTCCATGTAAAATACTGTTATTAAGCTGCATCCGGGTAGACTGGAAGCTGACCCCAACATAGTTGGGAAAAAGGTAGGCAGATTGATTGAATGAGTTACTTAAACTATACTTTAGCGCAACAAAGTCAAAACACCTGATTAGGTCACACCAAAAGTACATATTTTAATAACATTCAAAACTGCTTCTAAAGCACTTACATGTAAGTAATAAGGCACAGCATAAATAAGTAACAGTATTATGTCTTCATACAAAACGACCGAAACGACGCGCTTCGAAATCTCAGTGTATATCAGCACGCAACAGTCTCGTGTGCCGACAGTTACGCACGGACGCAGAAGGTTTACCTACCAAGCGGCCGTAGGTAATTATTTTAAGGTCACTGCCGATACATAATACTGTTGCTTTATTATACTGTGTTTAAGGCTTCTTTCATATAATAACAAGCGTTCATTCACACGCTGTTTCCTGTATTTTTGCTAAGTAATAACTTACATCATTGATAAACACGAACTTAGTAAAATAAGCAATTAGTTTGAACTTGAACGTTGTGAAATATATTTGTGCTGCATCAGGACAATTCCCACGATATTGTGCGATGGTGATAAGTTTGCGTTTTTAATTTTATTCTTGAGTTTATGTGGGATTTTATTATCTACTAGGATGTTCTGAAAGTAATGATAGTTAGATAATCGGTTCATATTATATACAGGGTGTTAAAGTAACTGCGTGTCATAGCTTAGGGGTAGGTTCAGTATCGTTAAAGGAAGCCATAAAAAAAACTACTAACTTAAAATAGCAATCGTTTAGAATTAAAATTATTTTATTTGTTTAAATGCTTTAATTACTTACCTACTATCGAACGCGAATCGAACTAACGCTACGACGGTATGTAAGTTACAATTCGAATTTTCCCTTCGTACGACAATGCGGTAATTAAAAATGTTTTTTTTTTCTTTTTTTTTTCTGGCTTCCTTTATCGATACTGAACCTACCCCTAAGCTATGGCAAGCAATTACTTTAACACCCTGTATACTAATAAAAAACCTGAAGGGCTGTTTTGATCGTTGTCTCTGGAACTACCAGTCGTATTTGAAAAAAAAAGTTTGCTTTTGATAGCCCAATTCTTGAGGAAGGCTACAGGCTATTTAACATCACGCTTGGACCCATAGGCACCGAGCAAAAAGAGAAATAGGTAACCGATTATCATTACTTTTTGAACAGCCTCGTACCTATGTAATTTGTGAACTGCCGCGATGGTCAGCCAGCGCTCCTGGTTTCGATTCTTTTATTATTTAAAAGATAGAAGCTTCAAACTAAGGTTATTTTTTACTTCGTGTTTCTAGATAGATCATCTGAAAGTGTCTGAAAAGGTTACTCTAGGTAGATACCTATGGAACTGTAGAGGAAAAATGGTAACTCCAAAGCGATAAAAAAGAACGTTTTTTTACAAAAATTATTGTAACTAAGCTCCTAAATTAATTTAAGTAACAAATTTTGAGGCGGCGCCAAACAAACCAATTTATTTATGTTTCTTATTTTTCACTTTTGAGTTAGGTACCTTTTAATTTTATTGTTTTCCTCAAGTAAGGGATTTCCTCAACAGCCTTACGTCTCCATCGTCAGACCCTCGATGACAGTCATACCCCAGCTAGGTCTAAAGTTCTCATCAAGGTGAATGAAATAAGCCCAAACACGATGTAGCTGCAGTAAACTGCTGAGGAGCTCTCGCGACTGTCTTCCGTCTCCATCATCAGATCAACTCCAGGTCTTTATTTTATGGTTGTGTCATCAGAACGACATTTTGTGCGCGAATTACAACAGAATCGGCTCGCAGTTGAAAATTCAGTAGGTGAAAAATCAAATCCTACCCTTGAGGGTAGAAAAATGGGGATTTAAGCGATTGAAAATATTAATATCTGCAATTGCAATTGATTCCAATTGATCAATCTGCAATTGAATTGTAAAATCTAAGTTTCTGCTTCCAATTTCAAATCCGATAACTTTTAAAATTCAATTTATTTTAGGAAAAAAGAAAATTTGATAGGAAATTTGGTACTTGCCTAATACTTATTAGGAAGTGAGATATTTTAATTTTTGTACGCCAAACATTGTCATAGAGAATTTTGAATCTACCGTCATCTTCTGAACGTTTCTTAGCATGTGGATCAAAGGAACAATACTCGTATAATATCTAGTTAAAGGTACAAATAAATAAAATTGTTGTGTCTATTTGTAATGTCAAAATAACAGCTTTTTCCTAAATGCCAAAGAATATAATTATACGGTAGGTATATATTTTTTTTTAATAGTTTTTTGTCTGTGTCTGTTTGCTGCGGCTAATCTCCGAAACGGCTGGGTCGATTTTCACTGGTAGATAGCTGATGTTATAAGGAGTAACTTTGACTTCTTTTATTTTAGAAAAAGAAGAGAGAAGAGAGAAAAGAAAGAGAGGCTTCACCCGCATGGACCCTCCACGCGGGTGAAGCCAGTTTTATAATAGTTTAATATCCCTGCCATATTGACAGATCAAGTAAATTAAATCAATGAAAAACAATTATCTATTTAAAAGGTATTTCGATTAGTGTCACCTACGTAATTGTGCAAGTTAGTGAAATGGAAAAATCCATGAACTGTTAGGTAACTAAGACATCAATATTTTTTTACGTTTATGTAGGTTACCTATAAGTTCTTGTAATAGGTAGATAGTCAAATTTCAAATACGCATTAAGCTAATGCTGTCGCACATACATTACAATTTATTTACTTACATGAATATTTTGGTTTACAGTTTCATAATAAACAATACTTTTTGTTTATAGAAATAACTGTCATTTGAAATTCAAAATTCGAAAGTCATTTATTCAAACTAGGCTGAGTATCAGCACTTTTCAAACGTCAAAATTACATAAGACAGTCCCCCAAAAACGCCCACCCTTCACCACTGCTGTCAGCTGCTTTAGGTACCTATCTAGAATATTATAACATCACGCCTGAAATCCCCGATGGGTTCGGCAGAGGTGTAGATACCTATTAGTACACCCACATTTCGCTTCGTTTAAGTACCATGTACTTAATAGGGGGCGAGCGTATTGCCCACAATCTGGCACAAATCCAGGCTCCAGGCTGCTACTGAGAAAAGGTAACTAACTACATAAACTACTATAATGTGTAGGTATGTAATGTGGGTGCATAAGAAAAGAAAGAAAGAAAATTCGTTTATTTGCGGTAATCATGACGCAAAAAAAGAACACACAATAAAAAAAGTAACAAGTTAGGGGAAAATGTGCGTCACATCCACACAAAACGGCCGTCGCTCAGCATAATGCTGCGACCCTATGCAAGACAGAGCCCCAGCGCTGGTTTTCAGCGACAGCCGGCGTTGACGTGATGACGTCGAACGGTGCAGCATAAAATGAGATATAATTATGATATAAAAATTAATGCTACATATAGGCTAAATAATAACTGCTGCACGGGTCGGTCCGGCTACCCTTCCCGGCGTTGGTCTGTGAATGGGTGACCATCTTTACATACCGAGACTCCTCCGTGCCTCGGAAAGCACGTTAAGCTGTTGGTCCCGGCTGTCATTCGTGTATCTTTGACAGTCGTTCCGGGTCGTCAGAAGCCCGAAAGTCTGACAACCAGTCTTACCATGGGGTCGTGGATTACCCAGTTACTGGGTTGTGGAGGTAAGATAGGCAGTCGCTCCATGTAAAATACTAGTATTCAGCTGCCTCCAGTTAGACTGGAAGCTGACCCCAATGTGGTTAAAGTAACTCTAAAAGTTAAAAATAACCGGCCAAGTGCGTGTCGGACTACGCACAATGAAGGGTTCCGTAGTTGGGATTAATTTATCCCAAATACAAACATTACATTGTAGTTGAAAAACATGTTCTCCAATACATTCCAACTGCAAATGTAAATTTGTACGTACTATATTGAGAGACTTGCCATGTTATTTTAAGACCACGGACTTACAGGTTTTCCTGTAATCTATGAGAACCACTCCATTATCTTTTTTTTTCTAAAATTTTTAGGCTGTGTGGTTTTGAAGATAAGGGGGTGGGAATGGTATTTTTTTTATCTATTTTCATATATATCGTTAAATTTATTTATTTTAAAATTAATATAAAATATATCCTATACATATTTGATGTGTCAGAAGGTTCAGTTTGAAAAACTTAAATTTGTAATTTTCTTGTTTGCCCCAAAAGTGACCCCCATAATCAAAATGCATTTATTTACGTACCAATTTTCAGCTACGGATTAAGCTGAAATTTGGTAGATCAAATATTCTAGCTTCTTATTAGATACGGAGCAAATTGGCTGTGACAGACGGACAATCAAACGACAGACACACGAGTGATCCTATAAGGCTTCCGATTTTTTTCCTTTTGAACTAAGGAAAAAAAAATACAATAGTTTTTGAGTTCAAGCCTAAAAGCAGCCACGTGTATCCATTTGCATTCGGTACTTACCAACTTATTTATTTAAAATTCAATAAACAAAACAGGTCAAATGACCGCACATAACCTACTAGCTTATCTAAGATTACAATTAGTTTACAGTAACAAATACTTTGTTTACAATAACATCGTATCAAGCACAGAGCGGTTCCTTTTGCCGCCAAATTGGCTGTCACTCTGGGCGGTCTTTTTAGGTTAGGTTTGGCGCCATTAGAAATTCTTGTGTCGATTGATTTTCTTTGTTATTGTTTGTGGTTTAAATTGAGTGACAATAGAATAATGAGAGCTTTACTGAAGTAGTGCATAATGTTATTTGAATTAAGAACTGGTTCATACACTTTGAATTTATTAGGTATACGAAAAAGATAGATCGGACAGCATGATGGAAGCACACACTTTAATGGACAGTATGGAAACCTGCATGATAAAAAGCTCACTAATTGACCAAAAATGTTTGAATTTCTCATCGTGTGCTTGTAAATGTACTGGCACAAGTGGTTAAAAAACATGTTTTTTTTTTATATTCAGACTATTTTTGTAATTTTTTTGTTAGTATTCAATTATTTTAAGACGACCTATCAGTCGATTCATATAAAATACTGGTTTTCAGCTGCATCCAGTTGATGTAGAACCGAACCTAACATAGGTACTTGGGAAAAGGCTGGGCAGATTAGAGGCTCCCCGCAAACACCCCAAGTAGCAAAAGCTTCTATAACCAAGGCATTTTATCACCAAACAGTGATATATTAACCCTATAATGGTAACCATTGTGACTGCTTGTACTATAAAGGTTTTTAACAGAGCGTTTTGATTCTATAAGATTAAAGAGCATTTAAGTTCTATAAGTTAGCTCTTAAAACGCTTACAGGACCATACAAAAGAATCTTTAAAGTGTTGCACTGTAATAGATATGAAAAAAGCCATGATGGTACTATTTAGTACTATAGATGATCTTACTGACACTTGTATGTATCTATTTTGCACTAATAATACGTCAAAATAACTTTTACAGTGCTAGTATTGTAGCAGTATCGAAAATACTATTACAGGATCAATCTGCACTATAAAAGTACCTTGCAAAACCATTACGTGACCTGTAAGCTTCTTAAGAGCTCCTTCAACATCGCTATGGGGTAGATATGTAAAAGTAATGAACACTCTTCTATAGTACTAAATAGCAACATAGCGACTCCTGGCGCAGTTGCTAAATAATTTAAATTCTAAATAGCTCTATTGGTGAGTTTTTGTTACCGCTACGAGACTAAACCGTAATATAAATGTACTAAAATCAATAATTAAAGGGCTAATTAGATCTATACTAGATTTTCAGTGTCAATTATATCACTAGTATTTCATAAATGGTGGCACACTGTCGACAGATCTGCTTAAAACTTTAAGTAGCTAAAGGTTTAATAATGGATTTGAAATCTTTGCGTCGGTATAAAGTGAGTGGCAGTTATAAAAAAAAGGTGAAAAGTCGATATACACAATAAATACAACAGGCTCATGCCCAAAATGTAAATACTGGTCAAGCGGGTCCAGAAAATATAGCACATGGTTCTGCACAAAATATTTTTTTTGTACCACAACAGGACTTTACCAATAATGTTCCTTTTTCTCATGAACCGATCACACAGTTGACAGAACAGGGTATAGCGTTGTCTCTCTCGCTCAGTGCGCGTAGTTTCCTGTCCGAACGCAGCGAGTGACTGACAACAAAAGCCACGTGCGGGCGCGGCGCGTTCGAACAGCCATTTAGGCATACATTCAAACGTATACGACATGTATAGTAATTTAAGTAGTTCTTCAGATCCATGAATACGATCGATCATAGGTTTTCGGCTCCGCCACTTTTTTTTAAATAACCCTTTAGGTATAACATGTCATGTATTTGGACTCACCGTTGTTATGTTGCTCGGAGCTAAATGTAGGCAACACAGTAGGTAGGTACTAAAACGGGGAATTCAAACTGTGGCAATGGATTTGAATTAAGAATAGGAAAGGTATAGAAAGGAAGGAAGTACTTTTCTGTAACTTACACAAAGGTTTTTATTAATAAACAAATTAAATAGGTACCTACTTAAGTAAATAGACAAACTATAAGTACCTGTATCTGTACTTACTTGATGTAATTAATTACCTACATTGAGTGAATTCAAGTAGGAGGTAGGTTAACTTTAAAGTTTGAATATACTAGGGAAGTAGGTAGGTATAGGTAGGAATGTGGTTCGGAGTAGGTACTTTTTATTCATGACAAAAACACTCGTCCGGAGTGTAATGGTCATAAATTGCCATCTGTGAGATGGCAATTTATGACCATCAACCAACACGAGCAACCTTTGCACCAGAAAAAATTTAAATCTATTAAGTAATTTATATACGTCTTATTCATCACAAAATGATTTGGTAAGTGCAGGTCAGTAGGATAATCACACACAATACAATTTTGTGCAATTTTAAAATGTGTTTCTTGCCACGGCCATTCAAGTATATTAAAATTTAAGAGTATACAATCATATCTCCTCAGGAAACAATCCACGTCCATTATAAATGCCATTTCTAAAACTTTAGTATGTTACTATGCAGGTAACTCACTGAAACAAACGCAAATATACATTTACTTCCAGCATTATAATAAAATGAAGTTTCAATGGCATAAAATATGGACTGTTGACCATATGACTTTTAGTCTGCAACTGTTTTACTTATCAAAGAACCGACATTCTTGCGCGGCTGATGGATGATTGGGTCTGCCCGCATGCGATGAGATAGTTAGAACTTTTAGTTTAGTCAAAATAAATTAAGAGGTTGCATTATAGACACACACAGGAACATTATTTTTAATGAAACTATTATTTATAGCTACACATTCGTGGAGATTTCGTGACTGTATTGGGCGATAAACTGGAAAATACCTAAAGTTGTGTATTTTCTGTTATAATTCTGACCAAAAAAAACAAAAACTGTATGTTAAAACTGAGAATTATTTATTACCATAGTTGCACACACATTTGAAAATTCCACACGGAAACGTGTGGAATTTTCAAAATAATATTTTTAAACAGTTAAAAAAATTATACCTACTTAAGTTTCCTAGGTACATATATATATTCCAAATTATGTTCGTGTGCATTTAATGTAACTCCATACAAATAAATGTATTTTGAATACACTATTTTACATTTGGACAACGAACCCTAATTCGCTTGTGGTGAAAATAAGATGGCTGCTGTTTTCTGCCTTGATAACACATTAGCAGCACGGCTGGAGCCAATATGTACTATAGCAGCCATAGTCGGGACAAGTCCTTATTTTATTAATTAAAATTTTATTAAAACATAAAAAATATGAGGGCGCATCGTCAAATTTTAAATCAGCATAATGATTTTATCGATACAATTATTTTCGCAAGTGCAATTTATGGCAGAGTTACATTTTTTTTTATCATTACGCTAAGCAAACATGGCAAATGACATAAAGAATAACTTACCGATTCATTTTATTTTCTTGGGGAACACTCACGACTCTGTATAATATATTATGTGTATAGTCTATGCTCACGACGAAACCACAACACGAACAAAATTGCAAACAAGTGTGATAATAAAGATCACTGGAATCGTTTACGGTGCAATATAGCACTATAAACATGTTTTGGTTACTTTAATAGTGCAAATTTGTGATATAAAAGTTGCAGACAGCACTATTTTAGTACTAAAAAGCGATTCTCGACACTTTTACATTTCAACTATAGAGCTGATTTATCACCGTAAGAGCCTTTATGTAATGTTTTTATAATGAATCAGTGATAAAACTAGGGCCTTTTCGGGGTTTTGTAAACGTTTACAACACCATTATAGTACTAATCTTGAACACTAACTAGCACGTTCTAAAACGTTCTCAGGACTTTTATAGTACCAAATTTTGTTACTTGGTACGACACTGATAGAACAATTTCCGAGAAGTTTTCATAGAAATTGATCCACCAGAGTCGCGTTGCGCTGTTGCGTCGCGCCTGTCTGCTAGCCTTGGCAGAAAAAAAGGTTAATGTAATCGGTAATGCGTTGAATATTATTTTCCAAGTGAAGGTCCTTCACAAGGACCTCTCCTACCTACTTCTAATAGGAATGTTCTTATAGCAGCTGAAAGTTAAAACTAATTCTATAATTAAAATTAATTATCCAAACATTTTGAACAAGCACCCTTCTACATCAAAATCTCTAAATCACTCGAATCTCACTTAATAAGGGTTGTTATCTGACACCAAACGACGGTTCCACCCCCGTTTGTTGTCAGCCAATGAGGACGCAGCAAACTCACCCCCTAATAAATATCGACCAATGAGAATTAAGTGTTATATCAGGTGCGTTTAGGTGTTGGGTTACTATAACGGATGCTTAAAAAAGTGATTTTGGGATTAAAACTGGTATGAAATCGTATTTTGGGAGAGTTGAAAATGTACGTGTTGGCCTGTAGTAAAGATTTTATAGGTATTTATTTCTATTTGCTATCCTTAACCGAAGTGTTCACTTGCAAGTAATTTCCGCAATTTCTTGCAGAAGTCAATTGATGACTGTTTCCACTGGCTGCGATTTTTTAATTTGCAACTCGCTTTTAGAAGTGTGTAGAAGTTAATTTCCCGCAAGATCTCGTAGAACCGTTTCGACAGAAATTGAAAACAAATTACTTGAGCAAGAGCTTTCAAACAAGATGCATAACTGCAGAAAAATACAAGCTGCGTTTGAAAAAACGTAAGATGTGGGTACCTACGAGATTGGATATTGAGACGTGATGATTTAGGTCTTCAAACCCAATTATTAAGAGAACTCCAAAGCGAAAATCCCGTGCAATTCAAAAACTTCCTACGAAGGACTGAAGCCACCTTCAATATTTTGCTCCGTTTGAAAAAAAATATTAGAATTAAAAATTTGACACATACAATCATTGTAGCAAGTATATCTAGCAATTACTTGAATCATTTCCAGCTTAAAAAAATGGAACTTGCCCTAAAAACTTCCAACTTTTTTGTATGAACAAAATAAAGACGCAAGCGCTTGCTGCAAAGTGAAAACAATATATAAACAGTATAGGTGCCGAACTTGCTGCAAGTCCCACGTGTACCTACACGTGGGACTTGCAGCAAGTTCGACAAGTCACTAAAACTTGCAGAAGTCCACTTCCGCGAAGAAAAAGTAGAAGTTATACCTAGTCAATCCAATTCAAATGAAGTTCTTCAGAAATACCTAAATGTTACCTGACATAATATTACTAACTAGCACTTTGCCCGCGGCTTCGCTCCCGTGGTCTTTCCCGCGGATCCCGTTATTTTTCCCGGGATAAAAAGTAGCCTATATTACTCCCTGAAAACTAAGCTTTCTAATGGTACCTAAAAGAATTTTTCAAATCAGTCCAGTACTTTCGAAGCCTATTAAAAAAAAATCTTTCATCTTTATAATATTATAAGTATGAGTATAGATTAGTATAGATATAATATAACGTTAGATTCAAAACTATATCAATACTTAATAGAATTTCACACCTCCCTCGCCTAATCCCAAAAAACGCTACTTCCATTTTCATATCACTTGCTCCATCACGTGGGAATCGTGTTGAGAGAGAATAATCCTTTATCAGCTCACGATATCACCAAGGAATTATAACTTTACTGCGTAATATCACCATGTTTGTGGAAACGAATGGCGATCGGATTTAGATTTGCAGTTGTTTGGTTTGAGTGTTAATTCCTCTGTTGTGTTTTGGTTAATCCGTTGGAATTTGGAGTGGAGGTTGATGGCTATGATTTTTAGGGTTCCGTACCCAAGGCTGCCAAACGGTACCCTATTACTAAGCCAAGCCTCCGCTGTCCGTTCGTCTGTCTGTCAGCGGGCTGTATCTCATGAACCGTAATAGGTAAACAGTTGAGATTTTCACACATTTATTTATTTAACCATTTATGTACACACATAAATAAACAGACAAGATTAAAAGAACAGAAAAATACGTACAAAGGTGATGCTTATTTCTAATGAAATCTCATTGGACATATTTGTGCCCCGCCATACAAGAAACGTGTTTTTTGCGGGGTTTTTTGTTCGATCTTAATACGGTACGGAACCCTTCGTGTGCGAGTTGGACTCGCACTTAGCCCACGTTCGCACAGGCGTAAAAATATCGCGGCGGGATTTTATCGCGCATTGGATTTTCAACACTAGGTGTTGAGCCGAGCGTTGAGAATCCAAAGCATTGGGACGCACTCTCGTCCCAGCGCGTTGAAAAAACACACTTGGACAACTCTCGGAAAAACATCGCATCGCGATTTTTACGTCCGTACAAACGTGGGCTAAGTCGGTTTTTAGGGTTCCGTACCCAAAGGGTGAAACGGGACCCTATTACTAAGACTCCGCTGTCCGTCTGTCTGTCCGTCTGTCACCAGGCTGTATCTCATGAACCGTGATAGTTAGACAATTTAAATTTTCACATATAAAGTATTTCTGTTGCCGCTATAACAACAAATACTAAAAACAGAATAAAATAAATATTTAAGTGGGGCTCCCATACAACAGACATGTTTTTTTTTGGCGTTTCTATAGATCGAACCCTTCGTGCGCGAGTCCGACTCGCACTTGGTCGTTTTTTTTTTTATAGAACGTCTATTTTATTCAGAAATACGTGTGTAGCTGTGCTTACAGTCCCTGATAGGCATAGAAAGTGTTAAAGTATACCTAAGTCAAGTCAGACTCGCCGCCGTTACATACAGTAAGTACCTACATAGCATTTCATATGATAATACCGCAATCTGCCCAATAACATGACGACCAATCAATACCAATACACCATTACAGTACCTACTAACTTTATATATCTATCCTTAGTTCATAGTATCCTTAGTTCGTTCGTATTTCTTAAGTTAATATTTTTTATAAACTGTGTTCATGATAAATAAATAATAATAATCTAGTTTTTTTTTTTTCTAATAAATTCTAATAGCCCAAAAGTGCTACGGAATTACCGTACTCCTTACAGTCGGAGTACCCTTGCGAACGGTAATTCCGTAAAAACTAATAAGTCCTAATTCAATGTTTCTCACATTTTTATGTAAAAAAACTAGCGCATCATTTTTGACTTTCATTGCTCCATTTCAATCAAGTTTGGGCCCTACTTTGATTCTCAATCTGCATCCAGTTACAGAACTGCAAAAGCCGTGTAATTTCAATCCAACATGGCGCCCCAACTTTTTAATATCAAACCTAAGTGTGCACAGGACATCACTTCAAACATCCTAATCCATTTTTTCCCGCCACTTTGTTACGTCAAGAACGTCAAAAGGGCGTGTTAGTTGACACTTACTAGGTACCGTGTCCGCGGGGGACAAATGCGCAATAGTTCATTGTGAACGTTAGATTTAGCGATGTAATACACATTGTTGGTGATTTGGGTGATAGGGTTGGCTCTGGGTAGGTTTTCAAGCGTTTTAGGATACCTACTTTGAAAATCATATTGTTTACTTATTCAAAATTAAAATGTACAATATACTTATAAACATAAAAATAATAAAAATGTACCTACATAAATAACAAATTATACCTCAATAACTAATTTTTTTTAAATATTATATCCCGACTTTCGCACGCGTGTTGACTTGCAGTTGCGAGCGTTGTTCGTCTCTTTTAACTAAAACTATTAACAAACTAAAATATGAAAAATCTCCAAATCAGGCTGTCGACTGATAACGTACCCAAGAGACTGGCGGCATTGCCACGTTGTATGGCAATGCTTAGCCTCTGGCCAAGGTAATAGGCAGCCCTAGGTTCACGGGAAGTATCAACCAGCCGTTTGAAAATTACAAAAAAAATGCAATAATAAACCCAGCATTAATACTAGAATGTGCAGCAAATGATAGAACCCTTGACATAATGATGTAAGTACTTTCCCTAAAAATACCTACCTGTAGATAAGTGTTATTGGGTATTTCCATCGGGAATTTTTCATAAAAAATAAAATGGGCCTAAATTATAATTAGGGACTTTCAACTTTCCTAAATCTGAGAGTGACTTTGAACACGACAACTTCTTTCAAATCTCATTTATTAGCATAACACAAGTATATGGGATGTTACAAAATATTGGATTAGGTACACTGTCTTTATAACCTTATGAGGCAAATGTTGTTAATACAATGCAGCCAAATTAAAAATATTGTCAAATAAAGCTATAATAATATAGAAATGATTCTTTTAAAATGCAACGAAATTTATTCGCCAACCCTATTGCATCGCTTGCAAGTGTTCACAATAGGGTTGTTCATTTGCACCCGCGGTCTGTTGTCGCTTTGTGTCGCTCCCGTGACACTCGTAGGATTAACTGGCACGCCTTTGCCCAACAGGATCAAGATGTTACAAAAAAAGGTATGAAAAAATGGTGACAAATTTTGAAAAAAGAATTGTTAGAGATGTAGTAATGTCTTTGAATCTATGAACGTAGCGTATCATGTAAGTCCTAGCGTATCATGTCTAGTACTAGCGTAGTAGATATGCTAATGGCTTTATCTATCAAAGTCCCAGGTACACACTGTAATATTGCGTTTGAATAAAAAAAATAGTTTTTTAGTTAGATCGTAGGAAGTCATTGGAATTGAGCAATTTACTTGATTGCTTAATCATCCCTTTTCTGAAGTGCACATTCATTGCACAGACATTTTATCTCTAAATAATAATCTACAAAATTCTATTATTCCATTTCAATTTACTATATTCCAGTAAAAGCCGATAAAATCACTATAAAATCTATTGCGCAGTAACAATGGGGGTGTTCATTTGTCAACCGCGTCATTGTGTAACAGTCCTAACTGAGGATTAACAGCGTCACGCCTTTGCCCAACTGAATGGCGTAGAAAAAAAATGTTTAGCGTGACACGACGGAGATTTATTGTAGTTCGAAATTTGAAGGGCGTAAAATTGTTTTAATTGGACTAGCTGGACTTTGTGCACATGCAAACTTCAATATACCTCTTGATTTGCATAATTAAGTAGAGCAAAATCATTTCTTTAGTGCACCTCTAGGTATTGTCACTAAAACCTACGGTCTACACATGGAGAAGTCCACAGGAGAAGTCAAACTGAACAGGTCAACGTGCGACAGTTTGCCCATCCGTTTTAAAGATTTGCTTCAGACAATTATCATTCAATAGATGCGGTCAACATCTCTATGGTCTCCTTGTGACCGAGTGAGAGACAAGACAAGACAACGCACATTAATAAGATTGCTTGATAAAATATTTGATGTATCTTTAGTGGTTTATAGGGTGTGCAGTCACGGACACGCTAACGGATAAATTAAAGTAAGTAATAAATAGTTCGAGGTAACTCACCAAATCTTGGATAAAGGCTCCTTCACAATAATCCTACGGATATAATAGGGATTATCGCACATTTGCAACATACTTAATATCTTCTACTGAATGCATTGAATCTGGAACAAGATAAAAATCGCGCGAAAAAACTTTGAATATAGAACCCGTCTCGAGAATTTTTGAAATTGACAATGTGTAGTGATGTAATGTGGTAACTATGCATTTGTTTCATTAAACTAAAATTTTATGGATAATTTCTTCAATATAATTATTTAATGGACTATCGTTATGAATCTCTGGAACTATCAAATTAATCCTGTGAACTTGTGGAAATTGTGGAAATGTCGGATCATTGTTTTTTTTTTTTTTTTTCATTTTTTGCAAATTACAGGTCAGTGTCAGTTTGTCTTGATTAAAATAGGATTCACGACCTAAACAAATATGTATGAACAGAATTATAATCATTAGAATCATTAATACACTCTAAGTTAAATTTGTTTCCATTAAATGACATTTTCATGAAATCATGACATTTGAGCAATGATATTATATGTAAAAAGAGGTAGATAGGTTATAAACGTTCCGCAAGTGGCACGTCAAAAGTTGGCTAATTAGCCACATTTTCTTCGTTTTGTCTCTTTTTTGCTCCCGATAATTACGACATGCCATCCTACTTCCACGTGTCATATAATAGTGTGACAAAGTGCCGTTTTTGAAGATAGAATGTTAGGTATGTAACCTATCTACGTCTTTTTACTTCTAATATCATTGCATTTGAGCACAAATCTTTTGTTTTTTGCAACTTGCACTGCAAATTACGGATTCACTTCTCTACGTGACACTGGCAGAATAGTCGACACCGGCTCAATTGCCAAGGAAGGAAATCTCTCTTACCGATTCACTACCACAGTAAGTTAATCGAGATACATAGGTACCTAAAGCCGCTACAAAAGTGACTCATGTTTGAAGTTTTTAAAGAACAGTTACCCAAGGAATGGGCGTAGTGAAGTCTGGGATCAGTGTGACTTCTGTACCCTAATTATACTTATAACATACAATCAATCGCAATTTGAATCGTTTTGAAACCATAGCTTCATACGTTCGAAAAAAAAATCTGCTCAACGGAAATACCTACAGCAATGAATGTGGTTAAACCAATGATATTATATGTAAAAAGAGGTAGATAGGTTATAAACGTTCCGCAAGTGGCACGTCAAAAGTTGGCTAATTAGCCACATTTTCTTCGTTTTGTCTCTTTTTCGCTCCAGATAATTACGACATGCCCTCCTACTTCCACGTGTCATATAATAGTGTGACATAGTGCCGTTTTTGAAGATAGAATGTTAGGTAGGTAACCTATCTACGTCTTTTTACTTCTAATATCATAGGGTTAAACTATCAAAATTAAACAAAGTCGTAATCGTTTACGCGCGTACCTAATTAGATAGCAGATCAGGATCATCTTAGTATAATTGAAGAGGTTTTTATGACGTATATATTACAAGCTACACGTGAATCATTACTGACTGACAAACTTTTCGGGAGATATCTATGTATTTGTATTCCTTGAAATATAATGAAATGATAAGATATGAAATAAAATGATTATAGTGTTCCTTAGGTATCAAGGTGCACTATGAAAGTATTTTTCAAAACCCACAGCGAGTCAAACGGGGTAAAAGTTAGTACCTACACCAATGATATTAGAAGTAAAAGACGTAGATAGGTTACTTAACTAATATTCTATCTTCAAAAACGGCACTATGTCACACTATTATATGACACGTGGAAGTAGGACGGCATGTCGTAATTTTCGGGAGCGTAAAAGGGACAAAACGAAGAAAATGTGGCTAGTTAGCCAACTTTTGACGTGCCACTTGCGGAACGTTTATAACCTATTTTTACATATAATATCATTGACCTACACAGATGAAAACTTAGCCATGTAGTCTTTACACTAAAAAAATACTTTTCCTACATGTCTGCTTACCCGACCTCCTCGTGACGACAACGCGTCATTATGTAACTCGACACGGGTGATAAACAGTTCTCCTGTATCGCCATTATTTCTATCATTCATGTGAAGTTATTCTGTATTGTAATCTGAACTTAAAGATGGCGACGATATTAAAACGTCTTCCTTCAATTTTTTTGATGGAATGTTCTGTGTTGAGTCTAAAGGGCTCATGACTAAATAATAACAGTCGCAAGGGTCGATCTTTAAGATTGCCGAGGTCAGTCCGTGGATGGGTGACCATCCATTACACATTGAGACCCCTCCGTGCCGCGCAAAGCCGTCGTCGTTACGGGTCGTCAGAAGCCCGAAAGTCTGACAACCATCTTTTTAAGGGGTATTGTATTACCCAGTAACTGGGTTGTGGAGATTCAAGAGGCAGTAGCTCTACGTAAAATACAGGTATTCAGCTGCATCTGGTTAGACTGAAAGCTGACCCAAAAGCATTCAATTTCATTTAAAATAATAATGTTTCTATCATTTATTCACAAAAATAAATAAATAAGTTCCATCAATAAATTTAAAAAATCTTCAATATTTTAAGAGGTCGATACTTCTCATGCCTACGGTACACACCACTATTTTAAGCATTTTTACGACGTCGTAGTATGGTATCAGTATTCGGGTAGAGTTGACTCGGGCCGAATTGTCACTGACCCAATATCTTTGGGAAAAGGCTAGGCATATAATGATGAGGATGTTCTGTGTTGAGTCTAAATACGAGGACCTGTTGTAAGTACCTAGAAAAATATTCCTCCAAAATCTGGCTCTCATCATCGTCATCACCTCCTGCTTTGATCCCAAACTTGTTGTCGTCGCGACATGTCTTCGTCTTCCATACTTCTAGACTCTATTAGTCACCATCTCAGTAGTCACCTCCTTTCTATCCGAATCATCTGTCACGAAATTCATATTCTTATCGTATGTTTGGTAGGTATTCCTTAATTTATTATAACCATCCGCGTTCACAATGAAAACTTGACCACAGTATAATATTATACTGTGACTTGACAATCCCGAAATCTGGATCTATTTATAATAAAAATTGTGGATTATCATCGCTTTTGTTAGGAGGATTCGATAGAGCTGCCGAGAAGTCGCACCAGAAGAAGACAGAAATACTTCCACCACGATTGACCAAAAATCACTTACCAAAGACGAAGGACGAATGTGGTCTTTGGTAAGTGATTTTACATTATATTTCCGTAAGAATCATTTCACGCTATTTCTATCGTGGACCGGTCGTGGACTTACCAATCGTTACAATTGCATTTCAAACTTGAAAACTGTAAATTCAAATTCAATATATTTTATTTCAGCTAAACCTACATGGGCACTTATTAAACGTCAGAAGCAATTGTACGGTTTCCTATGGAGAAGAGCCGGCAAGAAACTCCACGGTTACTCTTTTAAAAATAATTGGCTTTTACAATATTTTCAAATAACAGTGTTATTAGGTATGGGAGGACAGTGTAGGTCTTTCAACAAGTAGGTACCAGGTACTAAACAGAATAATGATGGTCAACAAATCTACAGTCCACTAAGCCTACAGCGATTGGTAAACACAACGATCCGTTTTCGGATCGTGGTCGTCAGCTTTATTACCTTACGTCTTACTGAACGGAATCATCAGAAATATTATAAATAGCTTGTTTTCGTATCATATTAGCAGTTACATTTCACGCAACGTCGCTCACAAGCCGAGCGTGGTGCCTGTTCTATTGTTTCAAAGTATTTATGTACTAAAGTAAATTGTGACTAAATGAGCAGTATTAATTAGGTTAGGGACTAAATTGACAGCTTATTATGACTGATTCATAGTGCTTACATTGAATATTTAACTCTTCAATTCAATCTTTATCTTGAATTGAATAAATTCGAAACGTACCTATATAAATCCTAAGCTAAGTATATAAAAAACTAGGTACATATGTAGTAGTAATTTGGACTTTTCTTTAACTTTTGGATAGACTTTCATCCGACTGGTAAAAAGAGTTTTGTTTTTATGGTAGGTAAGTTCAAGAAAAATACAGAAATACGCTTCAACTTGTCTGGAAAATAATCAGAAAAGTTAGACAACAACACATTTTCGTAAACGATTATGACAAATTTATTTCATTTTGACCAGTTCAACAACATCTATTGCGTTATTTACGTTGTTGAGCAGATTTTTTTTCGAACTTATAAATCAATGGATTCGCAATTTGTTTCAAATTTTGATTGGTCGTGTATTACGTAATTAGGGTAGGTACTGGTGTTGTGTATAACCATTTAACCTGGATGACAAAAACAAAAATTAAATGTGAGACCCAACACATTACAATTAAAAGAAACAAAATATTTGGTCAAAATGTTCAAAAATGTGTCAATTTTGACACAAATATGACAAATTGGTGGCAAAAAACGAACGACATATCCCTTCGGATTCCTCAAACGTTTTTATGAAGACTATTTTAAAAACGCAGCACTTTCGAGAATTTATTTTGGATTTTTTGTCACACGACACCTCATTATAGCTACTGAGTGGTTTTTTAAATCAATAGCGAAGGGTGGAACTTTGGAATATAGAGGATAAGGTGGGTAGAATGCATGTTGGCGATTTCTTATTTATTACAGCTATCTAATTACGCAACACTTTGGTAAACGATTACGACAAATTTGTTTCATTTTGACAGTTCAACAACATTCATTGCGTTATTTACGTTGTTGAGCAGATTTTTTTTCGAACTTATGAAGCAATGGATTACCAATTTGTTTCAAAACGATTTTAATTCCGATTGATCGTATATTACGTAATTAGGGTAGATATAGGTTTTCTCATAGTTTTCCTTAACCATACACACTTTCATGCAAATACTTTTTTCTAATGCATTTGAACCTGTCAAGGAGCAGTAGAGCATTGGTGGCGTGACGGCCCTGACTTACGAGTTATAGGTCGTGGGAATGAACCCAGACAGACGCTTTACCTTGTGGAAATAATTTCATTACCACTGCTCTCAAAACAGTGAAGGAAAACATCGTGAGGAAACCGGCATGTCCTAGAAACAAAAATTCAAAGACATGTGACATCTACCAACCCGGACTGGGCCCGCTTGATATATTATAGCCCACTTCTTTTCGAGGAGAGGAGCCCAGTGTCCCAGCAGTCGGCACATTATAGGCTGATTGTGCTACAACCGGGGCACTTTGCTGATTGGCTTAGATTTTTACTACGGCATGAGCTCTTTTCATACCATTTGTGCCGATACGTCAGACAAAATCTTCGTTCCCGTCAAAATCAGTCAATTTGCCTAGCCTTTTCCGAACTATGTTTTGGTCGGCTTGCAGTCTAGCCGGATGCAGCAAGATGGTAGGTATTTCATATGGAGCCTCCACAACCCAGTAACTGGGTAATACGATATCCCTTGGTAAGTGTGTTGGATCATTTAGCTCCCTTCAAAATGGTTGAGCTGAATGGTGCTGATCCATGCGTCATGTTCGTGAACGGGCGCCGTCAGTTGGGACTGGTCATCTCTTAGCTGCCATGGCTTATTTTAATTTATTTTAAGTCATTGAATGATTCTTTATTTTTTCTTTTTATTACGGACGCTTTTACGAACGTGCACGTCTTTCTACATTGTTCTCACATGCATAATTTCAAAATGAATGATGTAACCAATATTTTGTATCAATTTTTTTAATTAAAAGAGTGTCCGTGGAGTTTCTTGCCCGTTCTTCTCCATAGGTACCTACTACGCTTTGGAATGGGCAACTAGCTTCATTTTTTTTTTGACTGACCGACCCCTTGACAATTCAAAAGTGTCTGTAAATGGTTTAATTGAAATAAATGCTTTGAGTTTGAGTTTTGAGTTTGAGACATCTACCAACTCGCAATGGGTTCGCTAGGTAGATTACAGCCCACTCCCTCTCACATAGAGGATGCCTATTTCCTAGCAGTGGGAACATTATAGGCCAATTTAATGCTCGATATAGAAATCGAACCTGCACAGTTAGCTGAAGTTAGCTCCTTTTACCAACGAATTTTTTTGCAAAACGAGAACCACTAACATCCGCTAACTTCGTGATGTCTTTAAAAATTTTCCGTTCTTTCAATGGGGAGGGACGGGCAAAGCTAATTACAGATGTCACCACCGTAACTGGTGCTTGTCATTAATGTTTATAATTGGCGGTTTGAAACTTTACTGCAAAAATAAACGCAAAAAAATGTATTCCTTAATGCCCGTAGCTGATTTAAAAGCAGTAGGTAGGTATTAAAGAAAAAATGCTTATCTAACTGAGAAAAAAGCGGACCTTGTTGCAAGGTAAGTAAAAATAGGATAAATCTTGGATTTAGTTTAGTCATCATTTTTTTGTTGACATTATTTTATTTCCAATTTTATCTTATTACAGACGAATCATTCGATAAAAACTTTGGTATTAATAATAAAGGGACTGCCGAATACCTAGAGATTGAAGACTAAATGTATGGTATTTGACAATTCTGACAGTACAATCAGCACCAGTGATTATACGCCACCTACCGGGATAAAAAGTCAGCGTGTCTCCTGATTCTTAATAAGTATACCAATCTAATCATTCCCTACGACTATTTCGTATCCACATAATTCTCTCTCAAAAAAAAAGTCCTTACTTGTCTATTTTTTTGTGACAATAAATCTGTCAGTGACGCAAACTCGCAGGGTGTCGCTACTGTCGCTAGTCGACACCGCACATTACACACAGGTTAGGTTAATTTACTTAATTATAGGTTAAAACTTGGGTTCTTTATGTAAAAAACTGAAAAGTTATTCGTGAAAAAATATTGTTGATTAGTTTTAGTTGCATAGCTAGAGCACAGTATAAATAAGTAGACAGTATTATATCGTCATAAAAAGTCCAAAACTACGTTCTTTGAAATCTGTGTTCGCAACAGTATCGAGTGCACGGCAGTTACGCACGGACGCGGAAGGTTTATCTATGAAGGGGCTGTAGGTAATGTGTATGTATGGTAATATTTCAAGGTCACTGTTGAGATATAATACTGTTACTTCTTTATACTGCGCCTAGAGCTCGTTTTGTAGGAGCTCGAGCTAGTCTGGGGATGTACTAAAGCTACGATTTTCTAGAAGAGCGGTTCCGTCATATTATAACGGCCTTCATGGAAATCTGTCATCTTCACTAGTAGGTATTTGACATTAAGGTATCAATAAACACTGTAAAGCGGTGCTTAAAACGGTAGACTCGGCAGTTTTTGTAGGCATAACAGTAGATGCCAAACTTCAGTGTGTCTTCTCTGTTCAGCCGCCTATGCCGTCAGGAAAGTAAGATAATACAATGACGTTGATCTACAGCTCGGTAAGTCTGTTTTAGTTATTTTCATAACGTTATGCCGGTGTTCTGCTGTGGGGCAAAGCCGCTGGCATGCAAAATATATTTGTTCTTGCAAACCGAGTTGTTCGAGCAATTTACCAGTTAGGTACCAGAGTTTCTCTAAGAGTTTTTTTAAAGATATTTGTATTCTCACGGTGGCATTACTATTCATTTTCGCCAACATCCCATCTATTATGCAAAATATACACTTATGTACTAAAAACAGTAATATTCACAATATTAACACCAGAAATAAGGACAAATTACGAGTTGGGCTTGATATATTTACCTTTAAAAAGAAGCTACCCTCTTCTTTGCTAGATTTGCCTTTTAATGCGTTTAGTAAAGTCCAACCTTTGTTCAAAGGCGTATTATTCTATCAACGACTACGATAAGAATAGTTGGTCGCTGTGATTAACTCAAGACAATGTTTGAGTTCTTTCTCCAGAATTTGCTTACCTACTGACAGGTTATATTAGTTAGGTATATAATTGTTTATTTTATTTGACTGTGTAAGTCAATTTATTTTCTTTTCTTTTATTATTGACATAATCCACTTACTACAATGTTTTTTATAAGTTGTATTGCAATATGTAGTTAGCGACAATATATCGCTATAGGATTCTTGCCTGAGCAACCGGCAGCAAGTTCGTCATGCTCCCTTAGATGTCACTGCTTGCGGTAGCGTGGGGGTCGGGTTGCCTCCTTCCCTTAAATATGGCGAGGGGTAATGGCTGATCTTTGCGTTATGTTCGTGAACGGGTGGTGCTTGTGGTGACTGGTCGTCTTGCTGACCATGGTTTTAGTTGTTGTTACTAGTAATTAACTGTTTATTTATTTTTATTTCGATGGTCCTAGTTTATCATTTGTGACTTCAAGTCTATAAGTGAACGTGCACGCCCGTTATGCCTGGAGGCTTTTATTCGGGTACTAAGTTCTGTTTACGTTTTATTTTCGCTTGAGTATAGATTCCGATGTTTTTGTTGGTATATTGCCGAGTGCTAGCTGGCATATTATAGCAAATAATTTATTTTAATGTTTTTTTATTGCGTACAGAATCGGGTTTTCACAGTGTGGTCAAGGGCGGGCGTTTTTGGGGTACTGTCTTATGTAATTTTGACGTTCGAAAAGTACTGATTCTCAGCCTAGTTTGAATAAATTACTTTTGAATTTTGTCTTTGAACAGCCGTCATTGTGTGACCGTTCACCGCTATTTTAGGTAGAACAACCGCCAAGCAGCGTTGAGCGTTGCTGTGTCCCAATTTAGGGATCATACAAGACCATTGACATATATAACATGGACTTGAAATGTTTGACTATAGAAAAAACAGTTATACAAATACGAGGCATATCGACGCCAAAATCAAAAAAATACTGCTATCTCTTTTTAACTTTAATAAATTTGCCTAAGTGAAAAAGGATAATAGTGTTTTTGACAGTTACTATATTGGCAACCCTACATTTTCTAGTCATTGAAATACCTATTTGCGGCCGGTTCGCCATTTTATCCTCTCGGTGTTTGGTACCAAAGTTGGGTACGTAACCTGTCAAATGATCTTGTGTTGTGGTTAAAATTTGTGAATTTTGGAGTTATTTGCTGTGTTATTGCGATTAAACTCGGCCCTATGGTGGAAATCATCAATAGCAAGATGCCCAATTGCAATATAATCGGATGTGGCATCAAAAGAAGCGGACATCACCCGAAAATAACTTTGCACCAGTATGTACATACATTTTAGCTGAAATATCTTTAGATTTAGACGATAAACAAAAGATTCTGCATTCGTTGAAGAGCTTCAACAGTAAAGCATTCATATTTTCCCTTTTGCCATTATTTTCAACAGTTTTACTTCACGAAATCATTTTCTTGTTATTGAAGGGATAGAGTAGTGCATTTAGACATTTTATTTATCGATAATGCTATTTTATGTTTTTTTTTATTGGTTTTATGTTTTACTTTCAAGGTTGCCTGCTAATAAACGAAAAAAGAAAAACTATTGGTGTGGAAAGTTTAAAGAAGGCCACATATTTTTGTTCTTTTCACTTTGAAGAATAATGTTTCAACCGGATACTCAATAAAGTAACATTATGTGACGATACTTTACCTTCACGAACCTTATTGGTAAGTAACATGTTATAAATTTGTCCAACATGATTCTGTAGTGGCTGGTGTTGAAAATGATGGTGATGTCCTCATTTTCAATATTTGTTTGTTTGGTAGCAAAGAGTGATGTAAAGAATGTGTTTGAGTGTGGTCTTAAGACTTAAGATCAATTAAAAATTATATTAATAAAATCAAGAAACAATAAAAATACTAATAATTTTTTTGCTTGTTTACAGCCTGCGATTTGAACAAATATGTGGCAATATCCAGATATTGCCACATATTTGTTCATTTTAAATGAGAATGATCAAAATCAGACAAACTCACAATGTAAAAGAGTTATATATGAATTTGAGATACAAATATTATGGGAAGAAATCTACTGAAAGCATATCACATAGAAATTACCTGAACAAAATTGTATTGTTCAGAACTGAATGAGATTGATTTCTTTAATATAACTTTATTATAATTAGTGTTGACTTTTAATTAAAACCCACAATCATTTGCTTTTTAGAAACTTAGCATCAAAAATATTAATTATGGTGGCTCCGCCAATTTTCAAAATTTCTTATTCACTGGTTATTCGTGAAATTCAAATCTTTAAGTTGATTAAAATGAGATACACAAAGATAAAATAATAATAATATAAATTACAATATTTCATATAAAAATTACCATCTGCGGGCGATTGACGAAGCCACCTTTTAGAGGTATGAGGAACAGGGTGTAAAATTCATTCATCCTCTATAGAAAAGGGAGGACCCTCCGACCGACGGGTGTCGTGTCTGGCGGGCAACTGTTCGATAGATTTTTTGAAGTGAAAACTTCTTTAGGCGCGTTGAGCACTTTTAGGGTGAGCAAAAATAATGGAAGTCCCGTCATCTTCACCGGACGTTTTCCAAGAGCTAAATGTATACTGTGTATATATGTGTACTTTTTGGGTGAATAAAAAGCGTGAAACTCGTGTCATCGTCATCGCACACTTCCTATGAGCTATATGTATACTGTGTATATATGTACATAGATATATCGGCAATGAGATGAACTTGTTGCATGGTATACAATGGACTGAAATCAGTTACAGAATACTAGTTCGATAAAAAGCTGTAAGTATATAATATCTGTCCGGTTTCAAACTATTATAATGGAAACATCAAAATAAGTTCTACTGTTTAGCCGCGAAATAATGACGAAGCAATTAAATTAAACAAACAAATGAAAGGCATCAGTTAGATAAATTGGGGTATTTTTACCCGTAAATATTGTACTGTGACATTATGAAAACATTCTCACAATCTTTTATCGATATTATAACATAGAAATATCGATAAGGGCTGCCCTAGTAGACGCCATTTTATCCTCTCAGTAAAGTGTAGGTATGGCACGTTTTTCTTGTAGGTATGCCAAGTCCATGTTATATATGTCAATGTACAAGACACACCCGTCAGTCACGTCAACGTCAAGTCGTCGCCGATCAGTCACGTGAATTTCAGGGACGTGTGTGAACAGATAGTCAGACATTCAGTCATAGCAACACCTGTTTCGTTCGTAGCAATACAAGTTTTGACTTGCTTACTCGCTAGTAGTGATGTGACTGATGTATAGCCAAACTCCTACAACTTCTACGTAACTAAATGTTTTGACGTGACTGATCGACGATTTGACGTTGACGTGACTGACGGGTGTGCATGAACCTTTACAGAGTATGGGTGTCAGTGTAATACCATCATGAGATATTTCGTTGATTTCTGAAATAGTAACACAACTACGATGGCTTGGATATTGCAGATATCCTCAAGCGGGGACGTTGATCTGGGCCTCAAGTCTGCTATTACAATAGTGTCAGAATGGTCTATCATTGGTTTCATAATTGTTGATTTTGACAAGTTTGGTTATCTACTAATATGTATATTGGCAATTTTTGCGATATTTCGTAAAATATTGGTTTTACGTCAATTGACCGTACTATCTTCTTTAATAATTCTGCATAAACAAGTCTTGGACAGATTCTGGTCGGACCAAAGTTTCGAAATGTTGAAATAAGCAAAGAAAATCATTAAATTCTGTATAAAAGGGTAGACAATAAAAAAAGCATCCCAATTTGAACGCGCAATTACTTGCAGACAATTATTTGGTATGGCAACATTGTTACCCGACCCCTGCAATATAATCTGTGCTCGCTAATGAATTTAATTGACTCTCTGGGGATGGTGGTGTTGCCATAAATTATGATTAGTCTGCCTGAATTACCCCTTTGTTAGATATAATGATTTTGTATACGTAGTGTTTATTGGAGCGTGGCTTGGGTTAAATGTTTTGAGTTTGTCTGGAAATATCTTTTTAGGTCAATGCAAAAAGATACATTGGTTCGGACCCTTATCGAATCCTTACCCAGATAGTAGACGATGGTGCCGATTCTCTTTTACACAGGACTATCTAAACTATCACTAAAATTCCTTACTTTTTTGGCTATGAGAATCATAAAGCTATTCTGCAAAAATAAATCTCTATATTTAAAAATAATTATGACACAACTAAAATCGAATTTGACAATCGCGACTCCACGCGGCGCGCAACCTCGCCGTGTTTTATAAGGAATTGTTTACTTTTTGTATGGAAAATATGAAGAATTATTACCTTCATGTGGAGATAAAGGGGTTGATGTGTATTATATCAACATGTTTACGAAACCAGCCTCACGTTACTATTGACAGCGGCTTGACTTGGCTTGGTTTTTTATTTGGTCTGAGGAAATATAAATATAAAATATCAGCCTTGTCCATCTTCAGTACCTTTTAAGCACACGTGCTACATCGACTGCTTCAACGCTTAGCAATGAGCTCACCTAATGAACTGCTTCATATCCCATTGCTTGCTTCGATTTTTAGATAAAGCCAGTCGGCATCCCTATTTGACATTAAATTTTGTGTCTAATGTTAGCAATGCATCAGTGCTATGTAGCAGATGTAGCGATAACCAGATTTTATTTTTGATGTCTTGTGTAATATTTTTCTTCTCGCTTTCCTACAAACATAATCTAAAGCACTCTGGATAATCTAACCTCTGTCGTAATCTGGAGTGATTTTGTGAAAAGGGACGGAATGGAAGTGTGTCACAGGAAGCCGGGTAAGCGCAATGAGCGCGCGCGGTGCTCGATTTGGACGTCAGAAACGACCCTGACGAGGCTCCGTCCCTTTAATGTTGTTTATTACCAAAGTGAGATGTCAGATCTTACACATCATATGCGAGTACTGTAAGCCTCGCTCGCTTTTTTATGTTTCAATTTCACTCGATCTCTTTCTTTACAAACCAAAACAAACACCTAATCAAGAAACACAAAAAAGCGCGAAATGTTACGCCTAATTTACGATTACCCTCCCACATCCCTCGGGTTATTACAACATATGTCTAAGCGCGCGCGCAATTATCCGTAATCAACTAGGGATCATCCCTAGTGATTTGTTTTCCCCTCACTACAGGTGATGTGACAAATTGGTCATTGTAAAATGATATGTCAAGGGGTTTTTGTTATAAATGTTTTTTTTGTCGCAAGTGCTACTATCTACTGAGCGCGAGGTCCTGGGTTCGATACCCATATCGGGCAATGTTATTAGGTTTTTCCATGAACCATGCACAAATGCAGACTCCGGGCTAAGAAATTCCTCTTAGCCCTAAGTCTGGATTTGTGCCCGGTTGATGGCAATAGACTCGCCCCCTATTACATGGGACTTAATAAACATAACTGGCGAAATGTGGGTGTTTGTAGGTATTATAGATACACCTCTGTCCCCCTTGGAATTACAGGCATGATGTTATGCATTTGTTTTGTTGACAATTATTTTGCTTTTGTACCCATATCAACAATTTAGTAGGTACACTGACGAGCAATATACAGGGTGGAAGGGACATCGACTCGAAAACTGATACCATGGATTCAGTACATGATTCTGAACCCCCTCCGTTGACATTTTTCGTCTTCGATTCAGAATCACGTACTGAATCCATGTTAACAGTTTTCGCGTCGATGTCCTTGCCCTGCCTTGAGTAGTTTCGGAAATATTTCATGATAAGTTAGTTGCTTTTTTATATACAGGATATAAAAAAGCAACTAACTTATCATGAAATATTTCCGAAACTACTCAAGATAGCTTCTTGTAGTAAAAAGTTTAGGGGCATGAGGAACAGGGTGTAAAGTTCACTCATCCACCATAGAAAAGGGAGGATCCTCCAACCAGACGGGTGTTGTGTCTGGCGGGCCGACTGCCCGACTATTGATGTCGGATAGTCTTATATAAGTCGTTCGCGCGGTAAACTCTAATTGCGCGATGCAGGATTTGTGTGACGTCATGTCTTTGATGCGTAGTTCGTATGTGGCGGTGTAACCGCTACAAAAGCGATATTCAAGTGTATTTAATAGGGCAAAAGAACACCTATAAAACTGTCTTCAAGATTTTTATTACTTCATGTGGTAGCTAACTTGTGTGGTTAACTAATTATCATATTTCCTTCGCGCTTCTCATTTATGGAAACACACTCATCTTTTAGACAAAATGGACCAAATTATCGCCGGATAATTTGGTCCATTTTGTCTAAAATGTTTTTATGCCGATACATTATCTTCGATCTTAAATGTGGCCATGGACGACCGAGCTTGGGCACAAGCTACCCTTCCTATCCGTATGGGAGGCCTCCCGGTCCGCAAAATTTCCAGTATTAGTTTACCGGCTTTCATATCCTCTGTCCACGGCACTGAGAAATTAATCAGGAAAATCCTAGCCTCCACACTGATTAATTTTGATGTGCCGTGCCTCACCAAGGCTATGGATGCCTGGAGACTCGCTTGCTCGAATTCAGATCCGCCCGCCGACAGTACATTTTCCCAGAGACGGTGGGATGAGCCGCTCTTCGGAGTAGTACAAAACAATTCACTTGACACGTCTGCTACTACTGCTTATTTATATGCTCTGTGCTACTGCTGAGCGTGCGCGTTGACTGTGGGTAAGTGGGAGTCGGGCCTGTGGCTTCATGAACTTGCGCCGTGGGGTCCGAGTGCTCATGGTTTGTTCAATGAAATCTCCAAACGACTGGTTGATACTTCCCGTTACCCAAGGGCTGGCTTTTACCTTTGCCAGAGGCTAAGCATTGCCGTACAACGTGGCAATGCGGCCAGTCTCTCTCTTGGGTACACTACCAGTCGACAGTGATGCGGATGAATTTTTCGACGCTATATTTTAGTTTGTATAGTAGTACCTAATTTGTAAACACATAGTTGTATATTGTATATAAGATTTATGTGTGGTTTAGGAGATATTTAGATTTTTTTGGCACTTTTCAGGTGGCTTTTTTATATTGCTCGGCAGTGTAGTTACTATACTAGCAAGCTTGGCTACTATTCACTAGTTTGGTCAGCAGATATTTTTTTTTTAATATGTAGCTAATTGATAGATAAGGCTAATCTAAAGCAATATAAAGTCATGAATTATTTTTTAAAGCTAGACATAATTAGGAAGTAGTATGATGTCTGTCAAATTTAAAAACTAATTTGGCAATATTACTGTATGGAAATATGAAATATAGCTAGTAAATAGTTAACTAGAATATGAATAATGAATTGCAATTATTATAACACTGAATTCGATGTTGTACAGGTGTAAAAAAGGCATTTGGAAAGTTTCCAAATACTTTTTTTACATCTTAAACGAAATATTCGATATTAAATATTGCATTTCAAAATAAATATTTTAGTTCACTAGTTAGCCATCTTTCATATTTCCAAACATTAATCAAAGCAGCGAAATATTTGACAACTATTTGCGACGTTGCCGTTGCCTTTCCATTCCATCTCATGTATTCAAATTACAATTCGTCGAGTAAGCATTAAAACCGTAGGATAAGCAGTTTAGGGTGTGTAATGCCATCTATGCTTTGGATGATTCACTAATATAGTGACAAAGTATCTATGGCGTCTACTAGATGGCGTTAAATACGACTAGGCTGGTATAGTGATGAGCAACAGGAAGATAAAAAATGTGTCGATAATTATTGGACCTATTAAATGTTTTAATATTAGTGGGGTGTTTTAAATAAATCACTGAAACCATAAATATATTTTGTCGTCATTTATTCATAAAGACAATTCAATAAATGAACGCACTAAATTACAATAATTTTGAGATATGTCACTTAAATATTAATCGGTGGTGAATATTATGATTTTATTACATATTATTATAATAATATTGGTGTTTTAAATTTTATTTGTCCTTAAAAGCGAGTTTTCGGATTTTGTGTGCATGAAGTATCACTCTTAAAGGTTTTAAACCTTGAGAGAAGAGTTAGAGAGGGACAATAAATCTATAATTTCACCACCTTTGCGTTATATTCATAATTATGTATATAATAAGCTACAATACTCGCTATTGATATAGATCAGTTACTGGAAGACAAATCGTATGGCTTTTAATATTTTAGTACAATATCATTTAATACAAATGCACCGATATGTACGTTATGCTACCAAACTATTGAGGAAAAAAATCTACGGGAGTACAATACAAAATATTAGGAAAATAGAATTATATTTTATTTATTTTCTCATCTAGTAGAAAAAGTTTTCAGAAACATCAGAATTCTTAAAATGAATTTAATTTATTTTTATTAGATAGTTAGAGCCCGACCAAAATTGGCATTTTCCGACATTTTCTTCGTTAATATTATTATCTGTGTTTCTTTTAAATTATGTTTTTGTGCGAGAACTAAATCATCTAAGTCGGTAAATTGGCATTGCTGTTTGCTGTGCATAAAAAAATTATGAACCCACATTTTAAGTTTCTGTAAGCCTCTCCGAGCCCAAAAACGATCTCATGTCGAGCTCTATATAAGAGTAAAATCTTTGAAGATGAAACAGTGCTATCCAAATCGTAAAATTCGAAAAGTGGCTTACTTAGTCAAGAAATATATACAATACAATAGAATGAGAAAAGCTATTGTAATGTAATAAATATATCGAAAATTTTAAATATATAAAAAAGCAAGGAGCTGTTGTCAAACAAAAGCTATGTACAGCTAAGCGATTACAAGGGACTATAAGACTAACTTAGACTAGCCCTAACTCCCTAAAAATTATAACTTAAGATACAACAATGATCACAAACGCATTTCCACATTAACTTAGATATTATTAATAAACGATATGTGTAGTAATTGATGAGTATTAGTAGTAAATAATATAAGTCTTTCGACTTTAACGTGAAGCGTAACACACAGCGAATCTTAACTAGCAAAACTTGGTACTAGTGTCTGAGATTATAAATACCATTAAAAAATATCTCCTTTACTCTAAAACATATATTTCCTATACAAACTTAAACACTAAAAGGTATAGTTTTGAAATATATGCCTATTCTATGCAAGCTGTAGAAAACTAAAACGTTTAGAAAAAAATATAGTATGGAAGATTGTAGAGGTAGATTGACAATGGATATTCCGAGTTGAAAAACTTACTAAACGCAGATTGATACTATTATTTATCTTACAAATCAATGTAAAGTTACACTAAAAGTCGCCTTTAGCAGTAAAATATACACAAAAGATCCTTTACCAGCTAAAAAGTAATATAATTTGTATCTATACATGTTTACTTAAATTTAATCACTTAAAACTATAAAAACACTAGTGAAGACCAAGTTTTGCGCACAAATACAACATCTATTCAGCCACAATGTCGTAACGACGGCATTCAATAAAAACGTACTTATTGCTTGTACACGTAATGACGATTGTAGTATAAAACTACACCGCAAACAATCACAAATTAATATATTTTTATTATAATTACAATGATATTTTTAATTAAAAAGTATATTTTATTATCCTTTGATATGTATTTATGAGTAATGATCGATCAAACTATGATTACATGTTTAAATAATTCGAGTTCTTTAACGTAATGTGTGATGTATATGGGCATAGCCAGGATTAGCTAAACAAGCCTTTTTTCTCAATTCTATAACTTAATTAACTGTAGGATAATCTTTCAGAAAAGGCAAAATGCACTATCTTGCCCGAGTAAGTTGATTCCAGCACTTTTTTGTCTCAAGCCATAATGTCTACACTTAGATGCTCTTTACAAAATACTCCATTCAACGGTGTATGGAATAAAACTAGACCGCCTGATGTGTCTAAGTGTTTCAGCGTCAAAACCTTCGTAAATTGAAAAACGAAACAACATTTTCTTTAGTTTCTTACAGCTCAATGTTTATCATAATGTTTTTTTCTATTAATTTAATAATCCTGGCTACACCCATAGTAAAATTATTCTAAACTATTTCCTAATGATATTTCAAATTATATGTAAGCCAATTTTCTCTTTAACACCAGTTACAATTCATAAACCTATCCTATTTAGGTTATTTGGGGTTACATGGGGATTAAATACATTTTTACATCATACAAACCTTTAACAACATCTTTAAACAATCATTTAATATTTTCAGATTATTGAGAGTTCCTTGAATATAGGTCAATATAAAACAGTTATTTGATTAATAGTTTTTACTGTAACTATTCTAATGTCGACAATATCGAGCAACCTTATCGATAGAACACGCATCACTTTAAGTCGATAAAAGCGAATATTTTTGCGCGCGAATTACGTTTTTATAATAAGTCTAAACTTTGTAAAGTTTAAATATTATATAGTTTTATTGAGAAAAAGACGCTTTGTACTTAAAAACAGTTTAAGATATGAGAAAAATATTCACATGATAAACTTTCACTGATTTCACGCCACCGTTTTTTTTTCATTGATTTGTCCCTTCTCCTTTACAAATTGACAAAAATATGACAACATTGTATTATTATTTTAGAATTATTACAAAAACGTATTGTACAATAATCTCATGACATACACTTGTGGACACATTTAGGGGCACATTTTTCGATCGTTTTATTTCTTTACTTACAAAAATTATATTTGGATATGTAGGTATTTTATATGTGGGTACTTTGATATGTGTGTATGTGGTAGGTTTTGATAAATTTAAATTTTCTTTCTTTGCACCTCAATAGTATTTTCATTATTCAAGTCCCCTAAATATGTGCAGAAGTTTAAACAATTCATAATATCATTAATAAATCTCACTTGATTCTTAGTTCTTACACATAACAACAGTTTGGTCTACCGCACTAAGAAATTTAACCACTTGGCATACAAGACAATCTTTATAGATCTCACTATATCAACGATCTACTTCAAAACTCGCTTTTACAAATATATTTCTTGAAAAAAAAAACTTTTTTTTTTTCAAATAAACTGAGAAAGAAGATTTAAATTCAAAGGTAAAAAGGTATCTTACGATTTGAAAACAATAAAAAAAGATAAACTTAAGAATTAGGAGGGAAATTTTAATTTTATTGGAAATACACTTTCATTTGAGTGTAAAGAAGTTTACCTTGAAAAGAAAAAATATTTTAATTAGATTAAATTGTTTTTTTGTGAATTTAGATGTACTATCTAGAGTCAATTTATCTAACATGATGTAATTTAGCAAGTAAGTATTCTTTTATTTATTATCTTCAAATCACGTACATTACTTCAAATGTCATAAATTCATAATAGATATAGTAAATCTGTTTTTTTTTTATATATCTTTATTACAACTGAGAATCTATGTGGCAACATTTACTACTCCAAACTTATTGAAAAAACCCAAACTAACTACCAATTGTTTACTTAAAAAATTACAAAAAATATTTGTAACCCACAAAAATGTCGGTGTCGGCGCCTACTCCATAGTGTCATACTGTACCTTCTTGACCTTGAGGTAGCGCCAGGCGGCGTACGCGCAGAGCGTGGCGGCCGTGGCCAGCGCCAGCGCGGCGCCCACGGCCACGGGCGCGGCCTCGGCGCGGGCGCGGGCGGCGCGCGCGCACGCCCACGGCGGCCCGAACTCGCCGCCGCGCTTGTACATGAACGCTTGCAGGCGCATCTCGCGCAGGTACAGCTTCGCGCGGTGGATCGTGGCGGGGCTGGAAGAGATGGTGGCTTATTTAGCTACGGGACAATATCATCAATTACTAACAATTTGCCGTTTCATGAACCTGGGCGACCGAGAATGCTCATTTAAGTATAGAAAGTTCATGTTACTAATTCCATGTTGCCATGATAGTAGGTATTAGATACTTACTAATTCCAAGCTGCCATGTCATTATTCTTAGGTGTTTCTTGTTCTTGTTCTAAACTATGGGCGACCGAGTTCTGCTCGGGTGAAAATACGGAGAAAACGAATTTTCCCAGATATGAGACCTAGTTAGATCGATTTTTCGCCCCCGTAAACCACTATGTTGCAACTTTCATCGAAATCGTTAGAGCCGTTTTCGAGAAAGTGATTACAAATATTGCTCGTTTAGAGTCTGGCTAACGAAAGTAGGCCTTGGAATTATTTGCGAACTTTTTATATAGCAACTCTGTATGAACGTCAACGTCAATTTGACAAGGTTGTCGTTCGGTATCTCTGGTGTCAAATTGTATGCGTTTGTGTAAATTGTGATTCTAATTACGGTTTAAAATGAACAAATCTATCAAAAGTGGTGTACGAAAGATATTGTTTTGCATGATTGGCAAGTTCAACGAAAAACAACAACAGCGTGATGCCGCGTTTAAACAAAAACAAGATTGTCTACGTGTGGTGTTGAATTTCATAGGTTAGTAGACAATATTATTTTGATACTTTGAACACCTACCTATCCAGTCGTCTTAATAAAATTTTGATTTATAATTTACATATCCTTACAAATAAGTTACCATCGCTTTTTCGTATTGAATAAAACTAATTATATTCATTCGTACATCGCGTCAGTCAACGTATTCATTTTAATAACATCACCTATGTTTTACGTATATACTCATAATGAATTTTTGCTGTATTTTTGTTGGTAATTTATTATGTATTATATGCTTTATTGTACATACAAAACTATATATAACAGAGGAAAAAAAAACAATTAAAATACATACAATGGTAATTTTAAAACGATTAACTTTCTTTAACAGAGAATCTGCAAGATGTCGAAGGAGTTGATGAAATAGTAAGAACTATTGAAAATTTCACTGAATTAGAGCAGAAAGATAGGATAATAACCCAGAATCAGTACTTAGAAGAAATAACTTCAATGATTGGTAAGTTTTTACTATACACTGGTGTTTTGAAATTATGCCGAAAAAAACCTTTGCATTTACGTAAACCAAGAATTAATTACATATTTTGTATATCTTCTTTGCAGAAGTGAGTGTCAGAACACTAAAGAGAGTAAAAAGGGAAGGTGCAGTAAATGAAGGTGTCTGGAGTACCCCGGGGAAGAAACGCCCACGGAAACCTACTGTGTCTAACCTAGATAACTTTGACATAGATGCTATGCGTAACAAGATAAACGAATTTTATATTGTTAAAAAACAAGTTCCTACACTGAGGACACTGTTGGTGGAGTTAAAAGAAAGTATTGATTTTAACGGATGCAGAGAAACTCTGCGCCGCTTGTTATTAGCCAATGGCTATGAATTTAAAAATAATAAAAATGAGCGTTCTGTATTAATAGAACGCTATGACATATCTGCTTGGAGACATAGATTTTTAAGAACTATAGCAGGAAAACGTGCAGAAGGCAAGCCAATCATTTATTTCGATGAGACTTATGTCCATAGAAACTACAAGCCTAAGAAGTCATGGCAAGGTCCTTCAACTAGTGGTGCAATTGATAATGTTTCGACCGGGAAAAGGTACATTATAGTTCATGCTGGATCAGAGAAAGGCCCCGTACCAAACTCTTTGTTAGTGTTTAGTACTAAATCAAAAAATGCTGATTATCACCATGACATGAATGCTGAAAATTTTAATAAATGGCTTAAAGAAAAACTTATACTTACCAAATTTGGAAGAACCAAGTGTAATCATAATGGATAATGCTAGTTACCATTCGGTAATTATAAATAAGGTTCCGAACACACAAACACGTAAAAGTAATATAAGAGAGTGGCTTCGTGATAATGGAATTCAATATGAGGACTACCACACGAAAGCAGAGCTGTTGTGTATTGTAAAACGAAATACGTCTAATCCAATATATGAAGCTGATGAAATTTTAAATCAATGTGGTCATGAGGTGTTGAGACTTCCACCCTACCATTGTGATTTAAATGCGATCGAGCTTGTGTGGAGTTTGGCAAAACGTAAAGTGGCTAGCAAAAATATTGCAGTTACTACAGCTGCATTAGAAGAAATAATTAAAGATTCATTTGAAAATGTAAGTTCACAGGATTGGAAGAAAATTACTGATCATGTAATACATGTAGAAAATAAATATAAAGAACGTGATAAAATAACAGAAGAAAATTTAGAAAGTTTTATTATAAATGTTGGAGACAGCGATACTAGTGACAGTGATGAATCTTTTGGCATTGAAGTGTTAGAATCTGATTTTGATTACGATGAATAAAACTAAGTTATTATTAAGGAATATTATCGTATTTTATTTGTCTATTTATTTTCGGATTCCGCTCATATTTACCTCATATACTAACACCTATATCAGATCAATAAATCCTTAAAATCCCGTTACAAACCTGATACATATCAAAAATTAATACATGTGTAGATAAATTCTGTTTCTTTATTTCCCTAACATAATGTTCTTATACTGTCTATATATAGGGTTTTTCATTAAGAGCGCTCGAACTTTGAAATGAAATAAAACAACCTGTTTAAGTGATATTACTACAATTTTTATAACATTTTAAAGAATATTCAATGACATTATGTGTGGAAAATAATATCAGCCAAATGGCCACTGCGACTCCGCTGTAGATGGCGTATTCTGGTGGACTAATCTTGGAGGACGTCTTCGCATAAATGGTCAATTTCACGAAGAACGCGAGTTATGTTGGCCTTTAGGGCAATAATTGACTGTGGTTTATCTGCGTACACTAAAGATTTCATGTAACCCCACAGAAAGTAATCGAGCGGTGTTAACTCACACGATGAACGCCATAAATTGAACACAACCCACAGAACGTAGGCGAATAGACAACTGGTTTTGATAATAAATTTTATACAATTTCTACGCGTTGTTGAAGCGTGTAGCGTTCCATGGTGAAATGTCACGACAAAATATATATTCATGCCAAATTTGGTAGCAATCGCATTACCGAAATGGCCGCTATGCGCTGCTAAAGTTCGAGCGTCCTTATTGAAAAACTATATATATGATATTTTTAATGTAATGAATTACCAAGTATCAAAGTAGGTTATTCCAATTTTCATAGTATAATTTTAGTGTTGTCATGCATGTATTTTTTAAATTTGCCGCCAATATTCTGGGGCCAACTTTCGTTAGCCAGACTCTAATAGTATAGGATAGAATAATTCTAAGCCCAGAGGCCCTAGTGTAAGTTTCTTTTAACCATCTCAACAAAAGAAAAGATAGAGTTAAAACCTTTTAAAGTTAATTTTCGAAAAAAAACCATGAATATTCAGAAAAATACTGGCGGTCACATGCCCATGGGCGGCATTGTCTAACTCTAGCCTAAGGAGAACCATCGCTCCGGGGTCGCGAGAATGTCCGAAAGGGATACCATGGCTGGCAAGTACAGGTAACTGAAGGAACACGGGTGGGATTTAGTCAGTAAGAGTCTGACACGCCCTCCCGCTCCACCCAGAACGGGAGAAGTTATTTAATGATTCTCCACCCAAAAAAAAAGAAAAAAAAGGAGAACTATCGCTATGATAGGACTTTTTTACGATCACAACAGCATGAAGGCAATAAATATTTGTGGCGAGTTGAATAAAGATCTCCTCATAATTGTCATCATTTAGTTAGCAGGATTGCAGCCTCCTTATTCAAAATCCTAAACCCAAAAAAACCATGATAAACTTCTCACTTTGCATCTTCCTCCGCCAACTCGATAACAGTTTCTTCAGGACATGAGTAGGACTTCCCGACGGGCGTAGGGAACAGGAGTTCCCTCGAGTCTGTGCTGAGAGTAACCTTGCGACCTTGGTTCGCAGCGTGTTCGAGAATGCGTGCGCTGGAGTTGTACGTGAGGCGGAGACTGTCGGCGTACCAACGTTCGCCACCAGGTGTCTGAAAGAGAGAGATGGAAATTTACGCAACACATTTTCGTAAACGATTACGACAAATTTGTTTCATTTTGACAGTCGAACAACATTCATTGCGTCATTTACGTTGTTGAGCATTTTTTTTTTCGAACTTATGAAGCAATGCAATTCATTTAAAAACGAATCAAATTCCTTCCTCCTTCTTTTCCTCGTAATTAGTGTACAGGTACTTTTTTTATTTATTGACTTGAGGCTGCAGGAATCCGCTAGATGCGAGAAGAACAGAAGCGGTCAAAATAACGATGCTTGTAGGAGGCCAATGTCCAGCAGTGGACGTCTTTCGGCTAAGCTTGAGGATTGAATAGGTCGAAAACAGTTTGAAAGCCATACTACTGTTAAACCCGCGATGGTTTGTGTGGTATGTTTAAAAGTTAAACAAATGTAAACAAACATAAAAACTTTTTCACAAAAAATATTTTTTGTTTTTTTTGTAAAAAGATAATATTATAAGAAAATATTTTTTGGGAAAAAGTTTTTATTTTTCACTTTTTAGTTGTGGTACCTACACAAAACCCCTACAAAAATTTGAATACCCATTACCTGCTATTTAAATTACAGTGACAGGAACTATTAGAATATCGTCCACATATACTAGGTGGGAAAAATACGTATTATTGAAGCTAACTCAAAAACCCCTCATCAGATCTTGACCAAATTTATATCACTTCTGAAGTATGCCCTACCAAACAAAAAAAAGAATCATCAAAATCAATTCATAATTGGCGGAGTAATCGCGTAACAAACATACAAAAAAAAAAAACACAACCGAATTGAGAACCTCCTCCTTTTTGAAGTCTGTTGAAAAAAAAGAGGAATACTCTTATTCTTGCTCTGGCGTCTATGTTCGCTTAGTCTAAATCTTAGACAACACACAATGATGACTGTTGGGGTACGTAGCAAGGTGTCGGTGTTTTGAGGAGAAATAAATCTTTGTGTTGCAACACTATTTATTAACTCACTCTCAAACTGTTTTTAAAGTTAAAATGGTGATGAAATATTGGAATACACCCGGCTAACGCGGTAGACAAAAGTACACCATACGCTTTGGAATGGGCAACTAGCTTCATATTTCTGACTGACCGAATTCTTGACAATTCAAGTGCCTGTAAATGGTTTAATTGAAATAAATGCTTCGAGTTTGAGTTTGAGACACTAAACTTATTATAAAATAATAAGTAATATAAAATTAGGACTTTATTTCCACCATTTGTATCTCAAGAAATTATATCTTGGTTTCTTAATGATCTCCAAAGTAATATCGCACAAAGCTAAAAAAATAATATGAAAGCACTTACTTTAGAAAACGAGAACTCTAGAGCAAAGTCTTTGAAGGTTATCAGGAGGGTTTCTGCATCACTCTCCTTACACACGCCAGCCACATTGGCGTTGTTCGGGACGAATGTATTCGCATCCTGCAAGTATAAAGTTACAATAATGATTACATGTCATTTTCATTTAAGTTCATTTTCGTTTAAAATAGGTTTATTTTTATTTTTATTCGTTTATTTATCTTTAGATAATTTATTAATTTTATTGATAATTTTCTATTTTGTGAATGTGAGAACGCGAATCTGACTGTAGATTCGCTTTTGGAGGGTTAGGTTTATTAAAGGATTAGGTACCTACCCAATGGAATCGCAATGAAGGCCATTCAATTTGAGAGTTTAGAGAAAAGTGATATTTCGTGACGAATTCTGGGAAATTTTCAAAAATATATAAAGTTTGTGTTTTCTGGAATCCCAGGAATTTTCGCCTAGGCTTTATGGGGTGCTTTATTGTTGCAAATTAGTCACACTATCACGTCCTTGAAGGAATACGTCAAATTACACCACCCTGTATAAAACCTACCTAGGGTAATTCCAGGATAGGTGCACCAATGGGATAGGTGCCGCAACGTTGAATACTCAATGTTAGAAATATCGTAGGCTAAAATCGTACTATACAATAGGAAGCACTCTCCTGCAGACCCCAGTGCCACAACAACCGTAGGGGATACGCGCACGCGTTTCGTCCGTGTGTGTAAAAATCTTCCGCGGCGAGACCTCAGCAAGCGTTGAAATTATAATCGTAAGTACTCACTATTGATTATCTTTTCACACAGTTATAAATTCTATTTTTTTTTTATTTTCTGATGATATTACAGTTTAAAGTACACGGAATAATGTTTTAAATTATCAATTTTTTTTTATCTTATTTTTAATTTAAAAAGGCATCTATCTATCCTGTGCCAAAAGTATAGTTGCCCCATCTGCTGTAGCCATATACATTAATAGAAATAGTTAGGGATAGATATATCGCAGGTGGAAGAAATGCCTCGGAAATATAAAAGAAAACCAGGCGTGGCTTTTCAAGAAATTACCAAAAATGAGAAATGTGTAAATTAAATAGCCAGAATTTACAGAACACCCTCTCGGACATTAAGAAGACGATTTGCAAAACATAACAAGGAGCAGTTAACCTTAGTTAGTTTTTGACTAAATCGGCTGCTCTTAGATACATCAAGGATTGAACTTAAGTTATAACTTAATACTTATGTGTTAGGCATAAAATGATTAAGAAATAATAAGAAGAAGAATAATAAGAAAAAGAATAATTAAGAATAATAAGAAGAAGAAGAGAATAAGACTGATACAATTATCTATGTTAGTTCTGAAAAGTATATTGATTGCGTTAAATAGATGTATAAGATGATTATTATATCACATGAATTTTAAAAAGAATATTTTATTGGAGAATTCTATATAGATTATATAATTATAAAAGATGTCACAAATTAATGTTAAAACATTGAATACAAACTGATTACATTGAAACTAGTCTGTTTTATTTCAATTAACATCTAATATTGAACCATTCATAACCTACAGCGAGTCTTCTATCCCTCACGGTAGGCTTACTACGAGTCTTCTATCCCTCACGGTAGGCATCTATCCTACTTTTGAGAGGGTCAAAACGACATAATTTCCTCAAAGTCTATGAAACTTATGTACAAACAAAAGGGGTACTATCATAGATTAAAGATCAAACCACCAGTTACCATAAGGAAAAGACGTATTGCCAATAGATTATTAATTAATAAGTTATGGCTTCCCATCAAAAAATGAGGCAGCTATCCTGGACTTACCCTATATCTACTAATCAAGAGATTAGTATGAAGACCAAGTCTGTCTTATTTCAAATCAAGATTCATGCTTCACCATATTGCTGGTATTATCTTCAAGTTCAAAAGTACTGTAGCGGTTACACCACCACATACGAACTACGCATCAAAGACATGACGTCACACAAATCCTGCATCGCGCAATTAGAGTTTACCGCGCGAACGACATATTATATAAGACTATCCGACATCAACAATAGGGATGATGCCTGGGTCAAAAAAAAGAAATTCTATTTAGTCCGTCAGTCAGATAATAAAAAAATAATATTATCATATTACTAAAAGATGACTTAGATACCACGCATTAAAGTTGGGGAGTGGGGGTTGATACGTCACAAGTATGTATAAAATCTACATACTAGTGACGTCATGGCACATTTTAACTCAATTTATCGCCGTAATCTTTTGATACCGTAAAAAAAGAAAAAATACGTGTACGTTATTTTTTCATAATCTACATTACGGACAAAAAACATTTTTTTAGTCATCATCCCTATTGGGCAGTCGGCCCGCCAGACACAACACCCGTATGGTTGGAGGATCCTCCCCTTTTCTATGGTGGATGAGTGAACTTTACACCCTGTTCCTCATGCCCCTAAAGTACTTATACATTCCATGTTTTCATTCAACACAGTTCAACACACAGTCTATCCTCCTACATGTAACATGTTATCATAACCTGTGACTCCTATACCTAGGTACGCCCCTGATATTTACAGCAAAAGTTTATCAAAACATGCTAATTAATTAAAACCTTTACAGAAGTTTACGCTATAAGGTTAATTACTTAAAACCACCTACGACGTAACGTATAGCACCTTTAACTTGATTCATGCGTTCAAAGTTCACACATTTAATTATATGCTATAAAAGTTTCTGGAAACTTCGGGAGTTAGGTACATATCAAATTATGTACTAGAAACTAGTTTCTGCCCGCGACTTTGTCCGCGTAAAATTTTGGCCACCACGTCTGCGTCGCATCGCATCGCCCGCCCGCGCTATATTTTCGTTTTCGCTTAGCGTTCTTTCTGACTTTTTGTCGTTCTGCTCGGCTCCTAATTAAGGGTCTTAGCGTGTTGTTATAAAATAGCCTTTCTCAAGAATTGGACTATCAAATGCAAAAAAAAATCCGACTGCAGAAACAAACTCTTTATTTTTATTTATAGTATAGTACAAATGTTAGGAACGAGACATACACAAGTGGCGAGTTGCGCGGGCGTGGCGCGGGCGTATCGCGGACGTGGCGCGTGCATGGCTCGGGCGTGGCGCGGGCGTGGCGCGGGCATTGCACCGCCCGTTTCAAATTTCATACAAAACGTATAGGAACGGCGTGGCGCGGAACATACACAAGAGGCGTGGCACGGTCGAGGTGACGGTGCGGCCCGGGCGTTGTGTGTATATTCTGCGCCACATATTTCCTATACACACTTGTGTATGTCCCGTGGTCCTCAACTAAGAATTGAAATATCCTGTCATGTGGTGGTAAAAGTCGATCCAAGAAAAATATAATCCAACAGAGATGTTTCGAATTCTTCTACCTAGGCAATGAATCCAATCCTCTTTACCTGTCCTAGATACGATGGTCGTGAAGGAGTTTTACGACAATTTCAAGTAGCTAGGTAGGTACTGAGAGATAAGAAATTGAGGAAATATAATTCACATATTCCATAACATCACTCCTTTTCCTCGAAGAGTTAAGCAGAGGTATAGGACTTATAGTACACCCACATTTCGTCAGTTATGTTTGAGTCCCATGTAATAGGGGGCGAGCCTATTGCCATCAACCGGGCACTAATCCAGACTCCGGACTGCTACTGAGAAATTCCAGATGGAAAACCCAATAACACTTTGCCCGAACCGCACCCTAGTCCGTAACAGACGATCAATCATCTGAATATATCATTCTGTTGAAGGATATTGCTAATCCATTGCATCATATTTTCGAAAACTTTGTCTCTTCAACAACGTAAATAACGCAATGAATGTTGTTGAACTGTCAAAATGATACAGATTGTGATTTATCGTGTGGTACGGAATTAGGGTGCTGGGAATGGATTCCAGGACCTCATGCTTAGCAGTAACGCTAGATAGAAATATAAGAGATATAATAATTCAAAAGAAGAAAGAAGCTGCAAACAGTACCCTCTTGATCACTATAAAAAATACCTATAAAAAAGTCTATTTTCCGCAATAGACTGATTATTTTAAAATTCCCTAAATATTACTTACGACGATTTTCACACCAGTTCAAGAAGACGGCGATGAATTTGTGAAGAATTGAATACCTATCCAAGACATTAAACTCTTTTTTTGAAACAGACTAAAACTGTGCTTCTGCATTGCTGGTGAAAGGCATTCTACTTCTAAATCCCTCATTACTTTGCGATTTCTGGTTACGTCTTCGATAATATCTTAGTAAACAGTTCTATACTCACGGCTCTCTCATTGAGTTTGGTGACGTATGATATATCTAGCAGGGCGTCCACCATCAACAGGATGCAGGTCTCACCGTCCCTGCCGAGCAGTCGATATGTTGCAGTGTTTAGACTTCTTTCTGTTACCGCTTCCTGCAAAATGAAAGTATTACGATCTTAGTTTACGTTCCATCCTCTCGATTCAGTAAGATGATGAATAGCCTACACCCGTAGGAATACCCAAAAGTTAGTCAGACACACCTAGGGTTGCCAACTTTTTTGATATCAAATATAGTATTTTCGAAGCCATTGCCGGTAAAAAATAGTAGATGACGAAAAAATAAAAAAAACATAGTAGGTAAGTTTCAAAAACATTTTTATTTTCTTTATAAATATAGTACTTAGGCCTCTAAGTGTTTCCCGCCGCTTTATTTTTTTTAAATCTTTCGACATAATTAAATAACCTACCGTACTTGAATTTAAATGTTAATATCTTTTATGTCTTAAGAAACACATAGGCAAATAAATTAAAGTAAATATTATAAAATAACATATTCTATCTATGAACTTCTTATTGTGTTTGGCTGTATGGCACATTTTCTTTGCCTTAATATAGATACATTTAAGAGTAGATACGCTAATGCACTTGTGCACAAAGTTTGATTTTGTGCAGCCTATATCCTCCTCAAATAAGCACTTTCAGAGCATGAGAAGTGAAAATATTATTATGACCTCGTTATCAAATCTAACTGCAACATATCATATGAAATGACGTATTAAATCATAATAAATAGACGATTAGAGCGTAATCAGCTCAAAGTGTAATTGAAACAGTGAAAATATCTTAAAACTTGGGGAAACTCATTTATGCCAGTGATAGCCGGTATTATATTTACATTTTCTTACCGGGGCATTTAAGGCCATGGGGATGCGCCAGGTTAGCCCGCGAAATTTAAATTTTCTTCGTTAGTTTTTTGTTATTTGCAGGTCAGTGCTAGGTTGTTTGTAATCCGCCCCTAAGACGACCCACTGACCCGTATGTTGATTAACAAATGATTTGCGACCGTAACAAATATGGCTTTACATAATTATAATCATTAAAATCAGCAATACAACTCCTTAATTATTAGCATAATCATCAAATGTCGTGATTTCATGAAATTGTCATTCAATAGGATTACATGAACTTAGAGAGTTATATTGATAATGTTTATGATTATAATTCTATACCTAAATAAACATTTGATACGGCCGCGAATCGTATTTAGATCAACATACAACATGATATTGACTTTCAAATTGCAAAAAAACGTAAGAAAATTTTAATTTCGCGAGCTACCTTGACGCTTTCGATTTAATTAACCAAAAACGAAAATCAACAACAATATCACAACTTTATTTATGGTCCCTCAGTCAAGGGTCTAAGTTAGTAAAATGATCTTACCGTAGATCCACCAGGCGCGACAGTAGTCTTACTGTACTTGGTGACCCTCGGCCTCCTTGTGGACGCCTGGCTGTCTAGCTGTAGGCTCTGAACTGAGCACACCAACAACACTGCCAACACACACCGCATAGATATAATACACACCGCACTTTATTGAATAACCCTATCTAGAGTTAACTAGACAACCCTATTTGGATAGTAGGTTAATTGATCTTCCCTATTTCTTCACTGGTTGAACTAATCGTCCCTTTATTCATTGAAATGCCCCTAATCACCGATTTAACGAATTTGCCCTATTTGTTTACCAGTGTGATAAGATACCTCTTACTGTTCGCTGATTTTACTAAACCTCCCAAATAAAAGATGTAACGTCACATTTGTCATATTTCACTGGTCCCCCAAAATCACACCGGTTCCACAAAAACAGCACTGACCTAACTACGTTCCCCAAAAAGTTGATATGTAAAAATGTTAATACTGTATTGTGCAATACAAGTTCACAAACAAAGTCATTTCAATCACTTGAGTAAGTAATAAATAACACTTTATTTACTAAAGACCCCTAGTAACTACACATTTATAGGTTTGCCTAATTATTTTAAACTAATTTTAAAGTGAATATGCCAAAGACTCTTATCCTTAGACACTGTGTACAAGGAAAGATAGTCAAGTGCATATAATAGCGTTGATTTGCTTAGTGATGGGTTTCGTATTTGTCGTTAACATTGAAAATATCGATAATCGAACGTTAAATCAATCTCAGTTAAAATCACTAAAACATTGGTTGATTGAAATAAAATAATTCCATAAGCTTGAAAAGGTGATTTTCTAAATATAAACATGGTCTTTCAACAACAGCATTCGAACGCAACAAACAGCTCTTTATTCTAAACTAACCCTCTAACCTTACGCAACTGAGAGATAACATGTCTCAAGACAAAATAAATGTTCTTTTCATTATGTCTGCCACACAGTAAAGGGCATAATCTGTCTTATACATACGTCTGGCCTAGATTTGCGATTCAACAAGAAGCTTAGCGTAAGATTAATACTTTCCGTAAAAGCTCCCACATTCAGAAGCGAATTCAAAGTAAATGATTAATGATATCAGTTTAGGTTTAGTACAAAACATCTTTGTGTTGGGGCGTATTAATTAAATTATCAAAAATGCTTCGTCATCCGTGTAATAATAGCTTTTTTGAGGTGATTTTTGTGCTTTTGAGAATGTACGTCAAAGGTTACTTCCGTTTATTAAATATCATGTATTTGGTATCTAAACTTTTTTTTACCATATACTGGAAATTATATTATAAGTTTAAATATAAATTCTGAACCTGGTTATATCTAAAGCATTGGTACTGAAATTTAGTCAAAGACGCACGTTACAAAAACAATTAGCCTTTAACATTGGTTATTAATCAAATTAATGAAACATACTGAAATTTTTCTTGACGTTAAGATATATTAAATACATTATGCGTGTATCACAAACAAAGGAATAACAAAAAAATATTGTTTATTTACGAAACTATCGATACTTTTGACAGCTGTTGTACATCACTACACTAGTTAGTCCATTGTGGAAAAGTTTATAGGCAGAACGAGCAACAGGATTGATGGCTTATACACAACTGCTGTGGGTTATTTAGCAATTCAGTTTACGAGTTTATCTGTATCAGACATAGCTACATACATACATTTTGCTATCGATAATAGTTTTTTTCTAGTTTACAATATCATAATCATTATCTGCATTGCTTTTCTCAGCCTTAAGATTCCAGTGTAATCTGACCTCCACAACCCAGTAAGGTCATCGGCGGCGGCGCGCGGCGCCCACTGGCGGCACGGCAAGGGATTTTTATGCGAAGAATAGAAATATAACATAAAATTGAAATTTCAATGATGATGCCTAAGGACGTCGCCGCATTCCGTTAGAAAAGTCAGAATGAGCTTGCATATTATAGTCCTCCAGACCGTATTTCGGCCATGGCGGCCTATCTCAACGGAGACCTGAGACCGGGCCACGGACCATGGAACACGACTGGCCGGAGTCGTGGCCGTCTAGTGCGCCGCGACAGTTCTGACTCACCGTGAACTGTGCGGCTCCCGGTTCTGACTCACTGGAACCTCAGCTGGCAATGTGAAGCATCGCAAGATACAAGACCCAGCCCACTATCGACCTCCGGTCTCCGGAGGGGAGTGATGTGGCGGCATAAACATCGCCACATGCAAACTACGCATCAAAAAGACCTGACGTCACACAAATCCTGCATCGCGCAATTAGAGTTTACCGCGCGATCGACATAGTACATACAAGCTCCCGACTTCAACCATTGGGCAGTTGCCCGCCAGACTCGACACCCGTCTGGTCGGAGGATCTATAGAGAATGAGTGAACTTTACACCCTATTCCGCATACCTTTAAATGAGAAAATCAGCTGGCTAGTTTAAAAGAATCTTCCCACTTTATCTACTAATAAAATTAACATAAACATAACATAGCCAATTTTTTCCAGTAGAGCGAGCCTGTTGCCACCACACAACTATATACTTTATTCATTTAAAAAAACAAATTAAGAATTACTACCAATACAGAATACCAACAACATGAATAAGTAATGCGTTGATTCGTCAAATGAACTCTTGCATAAAATATGAAAAGAGATTACATATTTTACTAACGAAAGAACGTCAGTTTCGCTGTAAAAATAAAACGAAAAATATGTATCGTCGGAAAATACTCTGAGCAGAGATAAAAGCATTCTGCAATCCACGTAAAACCATCGCAGACACAATACCTTAATCGGGATTAGTCTGTCGGACACATTTTGAAGAATGAAGCCACGTGCAGACTGGCGCGACGCTAAGATACCAAAACAATTTATAATGGAGTGTCCTGCATGAGCGACGAATACGACGCGACGCGACACGACACGATGCAATGCGACGCGATGCTACACGCGACAAATGTCCTACGTGATTTTGGTCATTACTTCTCGAATCATGGAGAAGTATAATACAATTATGCTTGAAAGTAAAGTAGTTCGTGGTGTCGCGTCTGGTCGCCCTCAAAACAAGTACGCGTTACGTCGTATTTTTATGCTATGTATGGGTGCCCTTAAAAAAATGATTTTATAAAAATAATTTATCTCAATAGTCGCATAATCAGCCCTTAATGTTCCCACTGCTGGGACGCCTCCTCTCTGAGAAGGGAGTGGGCCATAATCCACCACGCGGGTGGTAGATGTCACATGTCTTTGAATTTATTGTTCTAGGACATGCCGGTTAACTCACTATGTTTTCCTTCAACGTTTTGATAGCAGTGGTGATGAAATAATTTAAACACAGTAAAGTGCGTGCTTGGGATAAAACCCACGACTCGTAACTCGCGGCCGTTACCATTGGGCCACCACTACTTTCAAGCAAAAAGTGGCATACAAATTATTGGGGAGATCTTTGCCCAGCAGTACCTACAAGTGGGACAAATTAAATTGATGAGATTCCACCGTTGGTAGATTAATTAGTAGTTACCATATAGTTACTTGAAGTATGGGTAAAGAAAATCAGTTTTTAGGGTTCCGTACCCAAAGATTAAAAACGGAACCCTATTACTAAGACTTCACTGTCCGTCCGTCCGTCTGTCACCAGGCTGTATCTCACGAACCATGATAATTATACAGTTGAAATTTTCACAGATGATGTATTTCTGTTGCCGCTATAACAACAAATACTAAAAACAGAATAAAATAAATATTTAAAGGGGGCTTCTGTACAACAGACATGATATTTTAACGTTTTTATAGATAATGGTGCCCTTCGTGCGCGAGTCCGACTCGCACTTGGCCGGTTTTTTGTTTTATCGTGTTCAGATTACGATACCCACGGTTGGTCTGTGAAGTTTACACAAAGAAAACGAATGACAAAAAGACTAAGTAAATAAATACCTACGGTCGATGACTCCAAAAAAAATACATTTTTGTTTTATCATGTTTAGATATGACCCATTACGACTAGGGAGTTTCGCTGACTAATTTAATTTGACCCCGTATCTAAACTAATATTAAAAAGAGGTCAAATTTGTTTGTTTTTAAATTTGTATGTAGGGGGTAATCTCCGGAACTGCCAGTCGGATTTGAAAAAATCTTTTTGCATTAGATAGCCCAATTCTTAAGGAAGGTTATAGGCTATGTAACATAAGCTACGAACCTAAGGAGCCGAGCAAAAAGTCTAAGCGAAAAAGAAGAAATAGCACGGGCGAGCGATGGGATGCAACGCGGTGGCCCGGGGGTCGAAACACGCGGTCGAAGCCGCGGGTGGGGTAGTACAGAGGGCCCAGTGTGAGTTTCTTTTAACCATCTTGACTTTAAGCATCGACCGCGTTTGGCACTCCGATTGGCCCTTCACTATTGAAGACCGGCCGGCTGCCAATCGGAGCGCCGAACGCGGTCGATGCGTAAAGTCGAGGTGGTGTCGTGTCGTCGTGTGGAGTCGTTATAAAGAAACTCGCACTAGGGCCTCTGTAGTAGTTTAAATAAAATAAAAGTAGTAGGTTACAGTCTAGATTTATGCCCGGATGATGACAGAATGATAGTCACTTGTCATTAAGGTTATCTTCTATTACATGGGACTTAAACAGAATAGGGAAACATAGGTGTACCTACAAAACAATTCTGCCTACCATATAAAGGAGTAATTACAGGCGTGATGTTGGGATTAATGAATGTTTATCCAACATTATACTTTTGCCAAAAGCCTATACCTATTTGGCGGCTCATTCATGAAAATAATTTGTGTTAATTGCGCCAAACCACGATTCAAACCACCAACTTTCAATGAAATTATTCATTGTATTTAATATTCGTGGTAATTATAGCATGTTATTATTAGGTACTAGTGACCAGACCTGTTTCTCACGATTTTTTGCGCTTGATAAAACCTCGTACAAAAAACTTTAATGAATTATACACTTAAACCTTCCTCATGAATCACTCCGTTCATTTGTGAAAACCGTATGAAAATCCGTTCAGTAGTTTTTGAGTTGATCGCGTTCAGAGTGACAGACAGACGCGGAGGTCTTTGTTCTACCTATAATATGTAGTGATAGCACGGATATCGAAGTGATCGTGTTAATAATAACGGCTCGTATTGTACGGAGCCACCACCGGTAGCTTTGTGTTGCTCCCAACAACACTTTTTTATATTTTTAAATGTTTTTTATATAGTTAAAAAAATATATATTTAATAATGTATTTTTTAGGTTAAAAAGCTTAATAAACGAATTAATAATAAAAACATTCAAGTTTCTGAAATTAAACTGCCGAGGTGGATGTGGCTTGATAAAATCCGTAACGTGCGAGGAAGTCTAAGCATGCGTGATATCGCCGACAAGATGCAAGAGAGTAGGCTGCGATCACATGAAAAGGAGGCCGCCTGAATAGGTACGTAGGGAACTTGGCGCTACAACTTTCCATTCCCAGTCCAAGACCCAGAGACAGACCCAAAACAAGGTCCACCTTGTTTTGGGTCTGCCTCTGGGTCTTGGTCTCGGTTTGCTGACCACTGACCTACAACTGTCCACAGTTGTAGGACAGTGGTCAGCAAACCGCGACTCGCGAGTCGTATGCGGCTCTTTACCCTATAGAGTGCGGCTCTGTACAAATGTCAGTAAGTGCGAGCATAGATACGCGCGGGGGTCGGGTTTTCGGTCATAAGCCAAGATATCAAATTTTATTCAAATTTCGAACTATATTTCAAAGATTTATTTCCGAAAATTAATCATTTATTCTGTACCTTTCAAAGTTTTCCAAGGTTAACTTGTTAATAAGTAAGATGCCTTCATCATATTATTATCAGCCGATATGATGACGGTGATGAAAGCATCCTACTTCTTAGAAAGGTAATTTTAGGAAGCGTTGTGGAGTGAAAGAGGTTGGGAGTTTTAAGAATTAAGAAAAATGTATAGAGACAGTTTGCACACACAGAGAGTTGAAAAACTGGTTCTTATATTAGTGTTTAAAATTGGCTCTCATAAGAAATCTTAGTCGTTATACATATACGTTAGTACTGATATTTGCCTCTATTGACAAATGAGTTTGCCGACCACTGCTGTAAGTAAGTGCTAAAGGACATGAAAGTGTGTCAGGTATCCGATGACAGTGTCGAGGATAGGGCGAAGTGGAAGAGAAATATCAGGAAGGCTAACCACCATGTGGAATACATAGCCATAGGAAGCTCATAGGAAGAGAGAGATTGAATGGACCGTATGTAACGAAATATTGTACATAAACTAGCTTCTGCCGGCGCAGCGACTTTGTCGCGTGAATTTTCTACTTTTAACATTAAATATCCTATGACACTCGGCAATGCTGTAGCTTCCCATTAGTGTAAGAGATTTTCGTAATCGGATCAGTAGTTCCGAAGATGACCCCTACATATAAGGACAATGGTATGGAGCCCTTCGTGCACGAGCCCGACACGCATTTGGCCGGTTTTTTATGTTGTCATAGTGACGCCATTTGACTGCTGATGAAATGCAGAGCTGTAGGAATGCTACAAGCGGGAAAAAATCAGTCCCAGTGATCTCGGCATTTTGGTGTCAATAGGAGCGTGATTTGTCGTCTTTGGTGTTACGTTAATACAGGGGATCCTGCTGAGCAGCACCCAGGACGTGGAAGGAGTACAACTGCTCGAAAAGACTGATACATACAACTGACTGCAACACATCAGCCGATGTTAACCGCCCGTACAATTCTCGAGCGGTGTTGTTATTAGCCACCAATCAATCTGCCTAGCCTTTTCCCAACTATATTGGGGTCGGCTTCCAGTCTAACCGGATGCAGATGAATACCAGTATTTTACATGGAGCGACTGCCTATCTGACCTCCACAACCCAGTAACTGGGTAATACGATACCCCTTGGTAAGACTGGTTGTCAGATTTTCGGGCTTCTGACGATTCGTAACGACTGTCAAAGATCCACGAATGACAGCCGGGACCAACAGCTTAACGTGCTTTCCGAGACACGGAGGAGTCTCGGTATGCAAAGATGGTCACCCATCCACAGACCAACCCCGGCAAGCATAGCTTAACCTGATAGATCGACCCGTGCGGCAGTTATTACTTCGCCACGTGCTCCTGTGCTCCTGTGCGTGTGTGTTGCGAGTGTTGTTATTAGCCACCAAACCGTGATAAAAAGACTGCACGAATACGGCTTACGAGCACGTCGCCCAATTAGATGCCTACCTATACGCCATGGAAATTGCGCTCGTCGAAACGAATGGTGTAGAGAACATTTGACATGAACCCAGGAGCATAGGATAAAATTTTATTTTGCGATGAGTCCCGTTTTGGATTTAGGCCTGATACCAGAAGGGTAAAAGGAAGTGCACCCCTACAGTGGCTCCACAGTGATGGTATGGGCGGGTATTATGAAGAACAGACGAACTGAGCTCGTTTTTGTAGATGGCAATATGAACGCTGAAAGTTACGTTGAAGATGTCCTCGGGCCTTATGTTCAACCATTTGCATAAAGTCTTGGCTCAGATTTCACGCTGATGCATGACAATGCGCGTTCGCACACAGCGCGGAGGACCAGAGAGTACTTGTCAATGGAAAACATCGAGGTATTGTCGTGGCCTGCACAATCGCCAGACCTCAATCCCATCGAGCACGCATGGGACATGCTCCAGAGACGTGTTCTGGAGAACCTGGACGGAGTGTCGACAACCCAACAACTGAAAGACTTGTTTGAATTCCATTGGGAGCGATTGCCACAGGATCAGACAAATAAACAATCTTATAAATTCAATGAAAATTCGTCGCCGACAAGTTTTAAACAACAGAGGCGGTCACACTTTGTATGGAATTACCAAAAAATAATACAATAAATTGTTATTTAATTTTGTAAAACATGAATAGTTTTACTTTATTTTATACTACTTATGTTACGGTACACCTTTTGTTAATTATTGTGATTAAATGAACAATTGAATGAAGGATTTTGTTGCTTTAGTCACTAATGCATCAAAAAATGCTTATTTATTTATTATTTATAAAAGAAATATAAATATTTGCCTCGTTGGTCGAGTGGTCGCAAGTGCCACTGCTGAGCATGCGGTCCTGGGTTCGATTCCCGGCTCGGGCAAAGTGTTATTGGGTTTTTTCATCAGAAATTCCTCAGTAGCAGCCCGGAGTCTGGATATGTGCCCGGTTGATGGCAATAGACTCGCCCTCTATTATATTGGACTTAAACATAACTGGCGAAATGCGGGTGTAGTATAGGTATACGTACGCCTCTGCCTAACCCTTCGGGGAATACAGGCGTGATGTTATGTTATGTTGTGTTTAAATAAATAAATATTACAATAGTAAAAAACGTTCAAAACCGTACATGTTGCTTAGACTGATGTGTGTACCTATATTATATGTATAGAAGCGTTGGCAACCCTAACTACATACAAACTCACAAATTTTACTCAATATAATCTTTCTTATATCTGTGTTTAGTACCTAACTATACTCGTAGACGAGGACAACATCAATAAAATGTTAGCTACACGAAACTTTTTTTAAAGATATCACTTTGAAACAAGTCGGCGACCCATCTCAAAGAAAACGGAGATATCCCTAGGGATTGATAATGCGATACCAACCTTGAAAACTGTCAAGACTATTGAAATTTACCCCAATCCATAGAACTCCTTGGAGGCAGAAAATACTGCTGAGTTGGTAAGATTTACTTAAGTTCTATGTAAGAAACCTCAATCGTACATTTTTACGACTTATTATCTCAATGGGACACCATGGTGGGGATCCATTGTCGCGTTTTTCAAAAATGTATGTCTGGTTGAGTAACCAAACGGACACCAGGTGAGTTACCCTCCATAGAGCGGTATACAATTTGTTTGCAGCGCAACTGTTTGTGCCGCCACTGGTGTCCTAGCGAGATAGGGCCCTTAGCAACCAGCCTCTGGTAATCTGAACATGAACAATCGCAACCGTCGCGCTGCCAGCAAAATATAGAAAGAAAGAAAGAAAAAGTATGTATTGGTACAAGCACAGGAGATCTGAATTAAACTAAACACACTCATTAAAAATAAAAATCAATCAATCTGCCTAGCCTTTTCCCAACTATATTGGGGTCGGCTTCCAGTCTAACCGGATGCAGCTAAAATACCAGTATTTTTTTACATGGAGCGACTGCCTATCTGACCTCCACAACCCAGTAACCGGGTAATACGATACCCCTTGGTAAGACTGGTTGTCAGATTTTCGAGCTTCTGACGACCCGTAACGACTGTCAAAGATCCACGAATGACAGCCGGGACCACGGCTCAACGTGCTTTCCGAGGCACGGAGGAGTCTCGTTATGTAAAGATGGTCACCCATCCACAGACCAACCCCGGCAAGCATAGCTTAAACTGATGGATCGACCCGTGCGGCAGTTATTATACTTTGCCACGAGCTTCTTAAAAATAAAAATACAATAAAAATAAAAACAAAGTAAAATTAAAATAAAGCAGAATCAAGAAGTCCTGTGCGAGGCCAAAAGGCTCCTATCTCAGCATGATGCTGCGACATTTAATAATAAATGCCGCAGCGCTGGTATTCTGATAGGGATGTCACGGAAAGACACAGCTTTACGCCGGATATTTCACCAGCTTTCTAATTACGCAACATATTTTCGTAAACGATAAAGACAAATCTGTTTCGTTTTGACAGTTCAACAACATTCATTGCGTTATTTACGTTGCTCTGCAGTTTTTTTTTTCGAACTTACGGAGCAATGGATTAGCAATCTGTTTCAAAACGATTCAGAGTCGGATTGATTTTGCATTACGTAATTAGGGTACAGGCGTCATCAGTTGCCACATTGTTACATTTTTTGGCAGTGCGATCATAGGGCTCTTAATAAATCTTTCGTTGTTCGATTCACGAACGATCAATTCACAATAATCATTATAATATAACACGATAAAATACCATTATTTTACCAATAAGTCCGTCAACAAAAAGTTCCTAATTCAAGGGCAACCGATAAACGTTTATCCACGTTCCATTGTCCAGGGAACAATTAAAAATAAAAACGAAAGAGTTTCACTGTGGCTTCACTAACAAAACAAACAGTGAGTCACCCAACAAATAAACAAAACACCTTTTATTTTCAGAGGTCGAGAGCCAATTCCCGATACAACGATGTAATAGGGAAAAACAACAAAAAAACAACGAGTTGTTTGTTGCCTATAACTCGATAGCAAGTCACGTGAGTCGGTTTCGGTTCAGTGACGAATTTCATTAGTAGCACAGAATCTGGATGGATCTATCCAACTTTGTATAAGTATCTACGTACGAAGTACGTGCCCTGTATTCTAGTAGGTACAGGATAGTGCCATCTACGACGACGCGCCCCACTCCACGATTACTGTACTGTAAGCTGTACTTTATTCCGGAGCGGAGCGGAGTGAGCCCGTCTTCGTTGGACGAAGACGGGCCCACTCCGTGTATAGTGTAGCGTGTGTGTATAGTATAGTATAGCGTGTATAGTGCTCCAGCACTATACACGCTATATACTAGACAGCTGTGCTGCTGGGGAGTTTGTTGCGCCACTTCTTCTTCCCAGCTAAAGCACTAGGAAGTGGCGAAGGGTGAGCGTTTTGGGGGACTGAATTATGTAACTTTGACGTTCGAAAAGTGCTGATTCTCAGCCCAGTTTGAATAAATGACTTTTTTTTTTTTCAAATTTTGAACTATCTATAGTTTTATTTATAATAATTATTAGGTATAAGTAGTTAAGATTATAAGCAAGACAGTAAGCTCCTGTGAGCTCGGCTTAGTCTTGCCAACTGGCTTAATCTTTTCACCATGACGAGAATATTCTCATATCTAGAACCAGGAGATTCGAGAATAAGAAGTACTAGTATTACTAGGTCAAAAATAAAAGTTAGTTTCGCCCAACCCGATTAGATTCGGTCACGTGCAGTTCGATCCGTTCGGTTCACAAACAGATTTCATTAACACCGACTAACGAGAATCTCGGTGGATCCAAGTTTGTACGTGTTTTGTGAGCTAGACTAGATTTTTAGGAGTAGATGTGGGCTTAGAAACTTGAAAATAGGACTTATAACTTTTTTTTCGCCCACACATTGCGCTACTGTGAATTAAAGATGCTAGAAGCGCTGACCTGAAATAAATTCGTTCTTTTTCGAAAAATAAAAATAAAGTAAAGATCTCATTAGCACTTTCCTTAATTTTTATTTTATTTTTTCCTCTACATACTTTGTACATATAGTTATATATAAATAGTTAAAAGAAAAAAATAAGAACTGTATAACCTAATAGTAAAAATGCGAAAGTGAGTTTGTTTGTTTGTTACTCAGTCACACAAAAAAGGCTGGACGGATTTGTACGAAATTTGGCACACAGATAGACCAAGACCTGGGTAAGGACATTCACTATTTTTCATCCTGGATCTCAGACGCAGTCGCATGCAACAGCTAGTCAGCCTATAACGTTCCTACTGCTAGGAAACAGGCCTAATCTCTGTGAGAGTGGGCCGTAATCCACCAAGCGGGCCGAGTGCGGGTTGGTGGATGTCACACATGTCTTCGACTGGTTCTAGGACATGCCATTTTCATCACGATGAGTTCCGTCACCGTTTTAAAAGCTGTTGTGATAAAATAAATTACTCAAAGTAAGGTGCCTGAAGCAATATATCAAATACTTTACATAAAAATCAATTACCTACAGTTACTGTACATAAATATTAGTTTCATTCTTACATTTCAATTCTAAAATACTTTGTTTCATACTATAAAAAGATCAATTGAGGAGTGTACGAAGCGAGAAATCACGGCACAGCGGACAGAGCTCCGGCGGGATCTCATGGCGTTATAGAGAGTGCGATAGTCGCAACCCAGTGCTGGGCACGCCACTATTGCGGCGATAAGTTATTTGAGGATTGGCTGGAGAGGCGCCACGGCGTCCTCACCTTCCGCCTGACGCAGGTCCTCACCGGACACGGCTGTTTCGGGAGGTTCCTGTTCGGTATCAGGCTGGAGGAAACGCCCGGGTGTCATCACTGCGTGGATCGCCCGGAAGACATGGTGGAGCATGCGGTGGAGGTCTGCCCGACTTGGGCAGAGCACCGCCGTGTCCTCATGGAAGCGATCGGTGGCGGAGATCTCTCGCGTCCGGCCCTGGTCCAGGCCATGGTACGGATGCGAGAGGGCATGGGAGGACGGCCTCCCATGCCCTTGAGGAGGTGACGGCACCTCCTTCTGTGAAGCAGTAATGCTCGTGAAGGAGGAGGCGGAACGCGTGAGGGAGAGGCAAATTTCGCGCCCTCACGCCCCTAGCCGCCGCAGGAGGAGACCGATTCCCGGCCACCGTATGCGCGGGCTTGCGGACGGTGAGCAATGGGTAGCTCGCCGTCCGGTAAGGACCAGGCCCGGGTCGACGGCGCGTTGTGTTCCACGCGCGCCTCAAAAGATGTCAGCGACTGAAGGGGTCCGATGGGACCGATACCTGCCAGGGTTGCGCGAAAGTCCGAAAGGGATACCGTAGCCCCTGGCATTTCACAGGCAACTGAAGGAACACGGGTGGGTTTTAGTCAGTAAGAGTCTGACACGCCCGCCCGCTCCGCCCAGAGCGGGAGAAGTGATTTGATGATTTCCGACCCAAAAAAAAAAAGGTGCCTGAAGCATGGCACAATAGGGAGGAGGTCTAACTTAGCAGTGCAGTGGGTGGAACAAGGATGTCAATGATGATGGTGAAAGTGCCTGACTGGATTTGAACCCACGATTTACAATTCGTAAGTCGGTACCCCTGGGCCACCACTGCATCAATGATAAATCGGGCCAATGACGAGTCCTGCTGGATACTCCTCCGGGAGGACGGGATTGCGTCCTGCCGGGAGACTGCCGCGAGTCCTGCTAGGAGTACGCAGTGTGTATGAAATTTTATCTGGTCCTTCCAGCAATACGGTGACATGATTTTAAACTTGCACTCATCAGAAGTTTAAACATGTGGTCAGTGCGTATTAAAATAAAACTCATTTGTTTAAGTACAATTATAATTTTAATAATAAAAACAAATGTATTCATTTTCTAAAAGTTCTGAACGGAAAAAGCCAAAAACACTGCTCGACCCATAAATCGAACCCTCATGCTCAGCTGCAGCGCTTGCGACCACTAGACCAGGGGGTAGAATTTACTGTGACGTATTTACATTTCCTGCCTCATCTCAAAAAAGAGCCTTTTAAACCCGACCTCAAAGTCAGGATTACATTTCGAAACCAGCAACCACATTATGAACACCCTAAATATGAAATGCAAATCCATCTAATGAAAAATTCAAAAGATACCATTTTATCCCGTTCCCAAAATTCGCGCCAACGTTTCATTAACGATTCCAAAACGTTAATTGACTTAAATAGACCAACACGATTCTAACAATGCGGTCCATTCAACTGTACGGTCTTCTAACCATTCAGTCAACTGGTTTGTGGAGGTCAGCGGGATTACGTAACACACGATCAAACACAATCCTGTTTCATTTTGACAGTGCAACAACATTCATTGCGTTATTTACGTTGTTGAGCAGACACATTTTGCGAATATATGAAGCAATGGATTAGCAATATCCTTCAAAATGATTCAGGTTATGATTAATCATGTGTTTCGCAAATAGGGTTCTGATAGGCAGTAGCTCCATGAAAAATACTGATATTCAGGTGCATCTTGTTAGACGGAAATCCAACATATTTTACCTTGGCGTGACACAGTATAAGACTAGCGCGGAAGGTAAATATTTTTTATCTATATACCGCCAATTAGTTTATTTGTTCAAACATAGTTCATAACACCAGTTTTTTTTATTTTTCTTAGTTCAAATCCAAAGAAAAACGTATCATTTTAGCGTACGAAATGATTAAGAATGCGTGTCCTTGGAAACCTATTGTAAGTACCGTAAAACCGGCCATTATTGCCCATAGCGGATATCTTTGCCCGAACACTAAAACTAACTAAAATCTTGAATTGTAAATTTTATGGCTCCACTGCAGTTTAACCCGCGCGTGCAAAACTTCACAATTTTATAGCGGGTAGATAGATGTCTTCAACGGTCGGTACGGGTTCGGGCAAAGATATCCGCTATGGGCAATGATGGCCGGTTTTACTGTACTTGATTAATAACTCGTTTTAAGTTGTTGTATACAATGAAACACTTACGTTGGAAATAAAATTCTATTCTATTCTCTTTTATTTGGGAAAAGGCTAGGCAGATTGTTGTTTTGTTTTTGGGACAAATTGATATCGTCACCGCAGTTCTAACGGGTTTGGCAACCACGCCGACCGCCCCAGTTGCTTGGTTATTCATGCTGATTGCCACAGACTACATAGGGATTGATTTCTTTCAACCGTGATTACGTTTAGTTGTCCAGCGAATTGTTTGTTTTTAGTGGATATTTTGACAGTTCGTTTAGTAATGTTATTCTAATTACATACTTATTAACATCAAAATGGTGGCGTGTGTTGGATCACTAAGTTCCCTTCAAAATAACTCTCACATTTATAATTTCAACATTAATGTTATAAACAATATTTTGTATAAATATCTTGATTTTAAAGAGTGTCCGTGGAGTTTCTTGCCCGTTCTTCTCCATAGGAACCAACTACGCTTTGGAATGGGCAACTTTCTGACTGACCGACCCTTTGATAATTCAAAAGTGAATGTGAAATTTGAAATAAATGCTTTGATTTTGAGTGCATGCCTGTATTTCCCAGCGGTTAGACAGCGGTGTTTTGCCCCACAAAAACTGCCCATTTTCTTGCTGACTGTATATTTTTTTCAAAATCTGTAAATGCCAATCAAAATGTCTTTCAAAGTTAGGGACATTCTCCTAAGACCGTTTTCTTATAGCTACATTAGTATTATTTTCGTCTGTTACTGTCCGTGTATTATATATTAGTATTTTTTTCAATATTCATTGTATAATATAATTATGTAAATTGAACACCACAGTCTACCTGCAGTATTGTCTTTCCTTCCTTTAAAAGAGATCGCTTTTAGCGATGAGACCGCCCGTTGTCACTCTACTTAATATGTCAAATTTCTATATGGTGAGCATAGTAAAGAGAGTATTTTATCTACGAGTATCTATGTATCTATCACTACTTACAGAAATTCATAAATTTTTCATATATCTGCCGCTCCCTTTTACCTACTTAAGACGCAGATATATGCCATTGGCCTTGAGTGGTTTGCCGCATGTTCTGTGCTGAGCTCACGCAACGTGTCGTACGTCCAGCCAGTAATAGGACTCGCCCATCAAGAGCGTTGTCCCAAATTAGACGCATTATTAATTTAAATACGTAAAACAAAAGATATTGTAATAAAACACATATACTAAAAGATACATAATTAATTTATACTTAAAATAGTGAAGGTTTCAGAAAAATACGCATGATAGTTTTTGCGTGATTCCCAGTTTTTTATCCGCGTTAGACATAACTTTACAAATTAATTATACTATGTAATATAAACATAATCTAAAATATTCACAGATTAAATTATTAAAAAAATGCTCTAATTTAACATATTTTTTTCCAAATCATTAACTCTACTCATTTAGACGTGATCTTCAGTATACAATTATTAAAAGTCTGTTATCGTCGCCTTAACTGTTCAAAGTACTTATTTTGCTTTCTTTCTTTCTTTCAAAGCTTTAAGTGAAAACGTGGCCAAAAAAACAAACAGGGTTGGTTGGCGTTAAATGGCCGAATAATACTTACAAAAGTGAAAAGGTTTCGATCGTTATTTTTTATTATTTCACGTTATGATTACTGTCTGTCGTGCCGTCCTTAAAATATTTCGTGTTCCGTGCCTAAACTGGTGGAACGGTAGTAGAGAGTAATTTTGGGGTCAGTCTTTCTTTTGTAGCTACTTTCCCAGTGTGATAATGGCTACTGGAATAGCAAAGCTTCTTTAAAAAAACGGATAAGTGCGAGTACACAAAGGGCCCCGTACCACCTTAAAGGAGATCAGCAGTATTGGGTACAAAATCCAAAATGTATTACATGTACAGCACTAGATACTGATAGCTTGCCGATCGTTCAACATTCTATCACAATGTTAAATAGACTTAAAGACAAAAGCTATAGGAACGTACAACGTAGAGATATGACGTAGTGGAAAATGCTTGATTGCACACTTCCCCAACTTCGGGTTTTGGGTCCAACTTTGTATGAACCGCATGACTGTATGGTGTCGATTTTAACTTTATTTTATGTTTATTATTTTCTTTTATAACGGCTATAGTACCTACACACACTCTGTGAAAATTTCAAGTGTCTACCTATTACGGTTCAAAAGATACAGCCCTGTGACAGACGGACGGACAGACGGAGCTTTAGTAATAGGGTCCCGTTGGCAGTGTTGGCACCCTTTGGGTACGGATCCCTAAAAATATATTAAAACAATTGTTACTTCAACAGCTTTTTAGCATATTCGAGTTTAAAGGGTGGTAAGGGTATCTTGGTTTACGTAATAGTTGGTGGCAATATGCTCGCCCTCTATTAGGGCCTCTCTGCTGTACTGTATTGCAGTCGTTTTAAAACAATGTCTTTCGGTGCCGGTCACATCGCAGACAGTTTTCAAATGTCTGTGGTGTAATCTTATTTGTAACACTTTATTCATACGGACGCGGCTGCGTTACAGAACAGCTACTGTCTGGTGGCATCCAACTTTGTATTTACGCCACCCGGCCATGTATCCGCTTCGCTCCGTACTAAAGTACAGCTTACAGTACAGTAATCGCGGAGTGAGGCGCGTCGTCATGGATCGCGCTATCTGTAATGGCCCTACATGGGACTTTAACATCAATAAATCTGCCTAGGGTCTTCCCAACTATGTTGGGGTCTGCTTCCAGCTTCCAGTCTAACCGGATGCAGCTGAATACCAGTATTTTACATGTAGCGACTACCTATCTGACCTCCATAACCCAGTTACTGGGTAACACGATACCCCTTGGTAAGACTGGTTGTCAGACTTTTGGGCTTCTGACTACCCGTAACGACTGTCAAAGATCACCGTATGACAGCCGGGACCAACGGCTTAACGTGCTTTCCGAAGCACGGAGTACAATGGGACTTTTAACATAACTGGCGAAATGAGGAAGAACCATACAAACACCTCTGAATATAGTCTCCAGACCGTACTTCGGCCTTGGCGGCCAATCTCAAGACTTGCCTTCGGCGCGGATGATATTATAGAGCACAAGCGTGTGCGCAGACTCAGGTGCACTCTCTATTCCCTTACTCTCATAGTCCGATGGGACGGCAATCCGACACGACCGGGGAGAGATCAGGCGCAGGACCAACGGCTTAACGTGCTTTCCGAGGCACGGGGATAACACACCGCCAACTTCCAAACTCCGGGCTGTTACTAAGAAATTCCTATTGGAAACACCCGATACCACTTTGCCCGACCCGGGAATCGAGCTCAGCAGTCCAACGGGACCAACGGGGCCAACTCTGAAAACGGCGTGATATTATGTAACATTATATTTAAAAAAACTTTTAAGCATAGTCATTATTCGTGGAACCGTTGCGAACTTAGACCCACCATTTTATTAATTCAAAAACTAAAGTTGTTCATTGTCGTTTTATAGCTGAACTTTTATATCAGGGATGAATAAGTTTAATGTAAAAAGGTTTACTATATTTTTATGCTGATTAGTTTTTCAGGCCGCAGAAATGTTGAGAGTAGGGTCGTTATGTTATCTGCATGGCTCAACCCCTATTATACGTATGTAGCTACTAGCCTATGTGTATGTGGCTGTGTGTGTGTGTGTTTGTGTGTGTGGTCAAATTAAATAAGCCAGAGAAACTCCGCAGTCGCGATGGAAATTTATTCAACAAATTATGGCTCCTCTGCGATATGGCGGTACAGAAACCAATAAAGAACATTCTAAAGTGGACAAAATAGCCAGAATTTTTTAACTGTGGACTGTGCACTTATATAATGTTTTATTTACAATAACAATAAATAACAATACAATACAAAACATTTATTCGACACAGACACAACACAACAGCAACAAACACATTAAAAAAAAAAAGAAAGAACAAAAATCATAACAATAAAATTGCAGTAAAATTTTGCTGAGCATGCCCGTACCGAAAGGGTTACCATCTCAGCATTTGCTGGGCGTCAGACACCCAGCGCTGGTTTTCAGTTGGCACCCCGCAGTGACACACGGACGTAGGTAAATAAAATAGATATATACTTGAATATTAATAATAAAAAATGTTTAAGAATACGTAAATAAATAATGCAGGTAAAATATTTTTTTGTGTGCTACTTAGTTCAGTTTTTTTTTTTTTAAAGTACCTACGAATCTACAATATAAAACAACGCCTGTCGCTTGACGCGGGGACGCATCATCGAGCAGCGACCAGTGCCAGTAAATTTATATTTCTAAGGCTTTCAAAAGTTTCTATTGTAACGGAAAAGAGAAGATAAGATCGAAACCTTGTGGTTCTTGGAGATATACCGCATCACATCCAGCCTAAAATAAGGTTAGTTTCTAGGATAAGAGATAATTAAATAAAAATAAAGGAGACATACTTAAATCATTGATTATTGATTGAACATAAATTATTTGATTAATTATAATTATATATAATTAATTATTGGATTAAATAAAATTATTGGATTAAATAAAGGATTTATCAATATTAATGTCATTAAATTCAATTTGTGAATTTAAAATGAATTTCTTAAGTTTAGTCTTAAATGAACTACTGTTTTTTAGGTCCCTAATGGGTGGGGGAATGTTGTTCCAACATTTGGAAGCCGCGTAACGAAAGCTTCCTCGGAAGGCTGCAGTACGGTGATGCGGGGTAGCCAGCTGCTGAGCACAACGCCTGGCTTTGCGCTGCCGGTGACTATTTACCCACGCAAGCTTCGAGTACAGGTATGATGGACATTCACACTTGATAACGCCGAAAAGAAGACAGGCTAAGTGTAACTTCCGACGGGATTTCATTTTCAACATATTATTTTTGTTTAGAAATGGTGTAATGTGGCTCCTTGGTGGTACATTAAAACAAAATCGCGCGCAAGCATTCTGAACCCTTTGAATTAGTCGTACGGTACGTGCTAGAAGTCGAGGTCCTACCAACGTAAATATTTATGGATAGGAATCTTCCTAAACACCCCATAATATAAGGTTGTAACTAATACCTAACTACGTCTAATTTTGCTTACTCTCTAAAATTCAGGACCAATTCAATTTAGGGCTTAAGTCAACAATAACAATTTTAACCTAACCTAATCTAAATTAGTAAGTAAGACCAAATTCTACAATATAAACGTCATTAACCCCTAAGTATAACAAAGACTTCGTCACGAGCTCAATTCTCTATAAATAAACCAACAAAAATAACATTTTAGAACGAACGAACGTAAATATAGCCACTTCAAATTTAATTGATGCTTATTTTTAAAATGACTGCGCTGAACACAAACCCACGTAACACTAATAATATCACAGATAATAAAACTGTTTCCGATATTTTCGTCGAGGCGGGAATATAAGCGATCCATGACGTCAACATGCAAATTGCTATTTCCATGTGACGAGGCTGTATGTCGTGGGTACTTACGCAAAGGTTGAATCAGGTTGAATGTAGTTGCGTCTTTGCCTGTCATTCAGTGATTGATCATGATCACTGAAGATTTTTGTATTGCTATTCATAATATTTTATTGACAGAATCATACATAATCCGATATCCAGCAATCTGATATAGCGCTTCTGAGCAGCAGTTAGAACAGTTGGCCGACCACTGCGGGGTCGGTCAGCTAAATTATCCATGCCGTGGTACTTCTGCAACATGGCAACGACACAGGATTGGGATACAGCAACTCTGCGTGCTATTTCTCTCGTGGCCCGTAAAAGTTCTGATAATCCTCTTGGCATTTTATCAATAACAAGTTTCCGCGTTTTTTCTTTATAAATCCGTTAAAATTGACTAAGTCGGATTTCTGAACGAGCGTAGTCTACCATAACAAAAAACAAACGACTTTTCAAACTGATCGCAAACTTTTTTGATTTGTGTACCAAAAAAGACCTAACATATCTATAGGTACAGCTCCCCAACACTTCGAGAAATACAGGCGTGATGTTATGGTATTGAAAGAAATGTCATATTGTAACAAAATATTTTGTAACCATATTTTGATTTAAAAGAGTGTCTTGCCCGTTCTTCACCATATGGCAACTAGCTTTATATTTCTGACTGACCGACCCCTTGACAATTCAAAAGTGCCTGTAATTGGTTTATAAGAAATAAATGCTTTGAGTTTTAGTTTGAGATACTTGAGGCATTGCAGATACGTTGCCACTTGTCATTCCAGAGACAACCCTGAACTAGTGCATGTGCCTTGACACCGGCACGGTGGCACCCATACCCTTCCAAGGGAAACAGCTAACTCCGCTGACTGGTGGCAGAAATAAGTATTGTGGTAGTTACATAGATACTTCCCTGCACCCTCATTGCGTAAAACACATCAATCACACCCTGAATGATTTTGAAGGATATTGCTAATCCATTGCTTCATATGTTAGAAAAATTTGTCTACTCAACAGCGTAAGTAACGCAATGAATGTTGTTGAACTGTCAAAATGAAAGCCATTGCTACTGTAGTGTGTTAGGTACGCAATTTCTCCGCTGGACGAGGTTTCTCAGTACGCTGTATTACGGCTTCTTTTTATCTGCTTGTCATCCCACGCTTCTCGTAAAAGTCATCTAAAATTAAACTTTACTACCGCAGTCTTTGGACTCGAAATGGCACTGAAATATTTTATAATTTACACTAAACAATTTCAGGCTTGAGAAATAAACCTTTTATTGACCTAACTGATAAATAATTTACGAAGGCACTTAACGGTTCAATAAATCTATTCTTAGACGTTAATAAAAGGTCAGTCAGTATGGACTGAAGCCATTAATCTAAGGAAAGATATAGGTACCTACCGTTGTTGAATATAACCACAAAAATGAAAATGAAATGAAATTAATTTGTTTATTCTGTAAATATTCTAAATTTCTTATTGTAAATTTCTTACTTTTGTTATGGAAGAGCGGAGTCTTCTAATACAGGCATTTTTGACGTCATGCTCCCCAGCAACCCCATCATCTATTTTTCTATTTATAAACTCATGTACCAATTGTACGCAATATGTACGGAATTAGTACGTACTTAAAAAAAATTGTACCTTATCAGGTTAAAAGGTACAGGCAATTGAATTTGGGTTGCTGCAGAGCATCTCTCCAGCAACCCCAAATATATTTTTTATAAATTTTACATACAAACTTACCTATTAGGCAAACAAGTCGTTGATAAAAATTGTACTCTTATTTTCAACCGACTTCAAAAAGGAGGAGGTTCTCAATTCGGTTGGAAGTTTTTTTTTTTTTGTTTTTTGTTTGCTTGTTACGCGATTACTCCGCCAATTATGAATTAATTTTGATGATTCTTTTGTGTTTGATAGGCCATACTTCAGAAGTGGTCCCTTATAAATTTGGTCAAGATCTGATGAGGGGTTTTTGAGTTAGCTTCAATAATACGTATTTTTCCCACTTACTATATGTGGACGATGTTCTAATAGTTCCTGTTACTGTAATTTACATAGCAGGTAATGGTATTCTAATTTTTGTGGGAGGTTTGTAGGTAGGTACCTACCACAACAAAAAAGTGAAAAATAAAACCGACTTCCACTGACGACATCTGGATGTGCTAGCTATGGCTTATTAAAACCTTTATTTTTTGAAGAATTTAAATGATCAACAGCGATCATGATGAAGTTATAGAAATTGAGGGTAGGTGTACAATTTTAGAAAATTAAAAATCGAGTCACTATAATTCTATAGGTATTATACTGCAGTATTAGTAATTCCTACGTACAAGTAAAACAATAGCCGTGATAACAGCTAAAGGAAAACATTATTTTTTATAATAATAGTTTTGCTTAAAGACAGTGTCTATTACTTATTTACTACACAACACCGTCCAATTTTATGATAAGAAAAGAGATTGAAATACACTTTGCTATTTACATTTCTCAGGCGCTTTTAAAAAATAAAGGTTTTAATAAGCCATAGCTAGCACATCCAGATGTCGTCAGTGGAAGTCGGTTTTATTTTTTGTTAAAAAGTTTTTATTTTTCACTTTTTAGTTGTGGTAGGTACCTACCTACACAAACCTCCCACAAAAATTAGAATACCATTACCTGCTATGTAAATTACAGTAACAGGAACTATTAGAACATCGTCCACATATACTAGGTGGGAAAAATACGTATTATTGAAGCTAACTCAAAAACCCCTCATCAGATCTTGACCTAATTTATAAGGGACCACTTCTGAAGTATGGCCTATCAAACACAAAAGAATCATCAAAATTAATTCATAATTGGCGGAGTAATCGCGTAACAAGCAAACAAAAAACAAAAAAAAAAAAACTTCCAACCGAATTGAGAACCTCCTCCTTTTTGAAGTCGGTTGAAAATAAGAGTACAATTTTTATCAACGACTTGTTTGCCTAATAGGTAAGTTTGTATGCAAAATTTATAAAAAAAATATTTGGGGTTGCTGGAGAGATGCTCTGCAGCAACCCAAATTCAATTGCCTGTACCTTTTAACCTGATAAGGTACAATTTTTTTTAAGTACGTACTAATTCCGTACAAATTGCGTACAATTGGTACATGAGTTTATAAATAGAAAAATAGATGATGGGGTTGCTGGGGAGCATGACGTCATTTTTTGCTTAAAGGAAGGCTCCAATCACAAACTAATTGTTGTAATCTTGTGGAAGAAATAAACAATTTTGAATTTGAAATAATATATCGGAATCACTTTAACACGTCATATTAAAAAAAAGCTATAAGTAAGTACTCCATTAATCTACCATCCATTTTTAGGTACATTTTTTTTCATACTCTGTTAGAAAATAATGAAAGATATTATGTTAATTTAATGTAAATGGTAAATAGACTACATTGCTTTGTATTTATCGTGAAATAACGTTTATATCGAAATAACTAAAGAGTGATAACCGTTATTTTTCTAATAAATGGACTATATAGATGGACTTGACATTTCCTACCCGACTACCCCTGAGAAGAAATGGCGAAATGTCCAAAGACGTTAAGAGGGCACTGAGCTTTTTTTACAAACAAACATGTTTTTATTAAGCTTGTTTGAAGTATACATACTAGACATTATGCGCGATGGAAACACGATTTGATAAAGTTGCCTCTATAGAATAAATAGGCAAAGTTACCTCTTATCGAGTATTTTTTTCCTCTATTTTACTGCTTTTTTCTGTAATTAAGTCATTTTATATTATGATTAAATTTACTTAAATAAATTTCATAGATGACTGAAGCTTTTGTGCGCAATAGTTTAATGAAAAAAAACAACGAAAAGCATTGAAAAAGTACAAAAGTGTGGTTATTTTCTTTACTCTTTACACGTAAAGAAAAAGACCGAGACAAAGGCAAATGGTCGATACACTCTTTAAACCAGACACGGAGAGGTCTTAATACATAATGGATGATCACCCAGCCATAAAACGACAGCGACAAGCGTAACTTAAACTTCGATCGACTCGTGCGGCTGTAATCATTTAGCCACGAGCCAATCTAGGCAGGGTAAGTAATTTACCTCCGTTATTAAATCCGCTATTTTAAATTCTCAATCGTGTGTTTACGTAATAAAATAATAAATATTATCATCATTGAACTCTTGTCATAAAATCAAAGAAAGCGATTGTCAACTCTACTATTCAATACTTTTAAAACTTTTTTTTATTGCTTATACTTTTTGTTCTAAAGGCATTTTGTTCATTAAAATTGAAATATTACCTATTGGATTAGTATCGAACTTCAGGTGGCCCCGGCCGTCAAACGAATAAAATTTTATGTTCTTTAGCCTGAACGTGCGACACGTTTTGATATTACAAAAACAAATGAATACGAAACGACTTTCTACGTATACCTACTGATTTCCAGTTACTGAAAAACGATTCATTTTTATATGCTTTCAAACTGTTTTAACGGTTGCCGTATTTTTTTTTTTTCTTTGCTGATTTGACAATAAATTTTGCTATCAGAATCTTGATCAAGCTTTGAGAACCGGGTACCTAAGTACCTACGTGATATGGATTACGATTCGAATGTGTGATTTTTTATAATTCCGAGTCCAAATCTGCAGTGGGCCAAATATTGTATTTACCTTTGATCCTATTTTACAAAAAACCGCTCGACGGTTTCTAAATGCCCGCAATAGCTCCGTAATCCAGTCATGAATCTCGATGTAAGATTCTATTCGAATCTCGACTCAAATATTATAGACTTGGCAAGACGACTGCAGTACGATACGATATTGCGGTAAAAACTGCGCGGTCAACAGTGGATCATAGAATCTGTGATCGAATCATATCCACATTTGGATATGTTATGTCTAGGTTATGTCACTATCAACATACCTACTAAATAATTTAGTTAATGTTGATTATTGTTGTATTAATGAATTAGTGACAATATTTTATATTTATGGGTTCTTTTTACTTTTTTTATTTGACAGTTTTGATTGTACCGAATTTTGATTTTATAAAATGTATTTGTTTAAAAAAAAAATACCTTTAATATTTTGTATGCCTTTTGGCGGGACACAGCTCGGATCTTATGTATCTACACCTTCTATAGGTACCCTTTTTTTTTTTGTGTTTGGGAAATCACCAAATGACATCTCCCGCTCTGGGTGGAGCAGGAGGGCGTGTCAGACTCTTACTGACTAAAACCCACCCGTGTTCCTTCTGTTGCCTGTGCAATGCTAGGGGGCCACGGTATCCCTTTCGGACTTTCCCGCAACCCCGGCAGGCAGTGGTCTCATCGGACCCCTTCACTTGCTGACATCTCTTTGAGGCGCGCGTGGAACACTACGCGCCGTCGACCCGGGCTTGGTCCTTACCGGACGGCGAGCTACCCATTGCTCACCGTCCGCAAGCCCGCGCCTACGGTGGCCAGGAATCGGCAATAGATTCCCGACGCCCAGGGCGTCTCCTCCTGGGGCGGCTAGGAGCGTGAGGGCGCGAAATTTGCCTCTCCCTCACGCGTTCCGCCTCCTCCTTTGCGAGCATTACTGCTTCGCAGAAGGAGGTGACGGCCTCCCATGCCCTCTCGCTCCGTACCATGGCCTGGACCAGGGCCAGATACAAAAGATCCCCGCCACCGATCGCCTCCACGAGGACACGGCGGTGCTCTGCCCAAGCCGGGCATACCTCCACCGTATGCTCCACCGTTTCCTCCGGGCGATCCACGCAGTGATGACACCCGGGCGTTTCCTCCCGCCTTATCCGAAACAGGTACCTCCCGAAACAGCCGTGTCCGGTGAGGACCTGCGTCAGGCGGAAGGTGAGGACGCCGTGGCGCCTCTCCAGCCACTCCTCAAAGAGGGGACTTATCGCCGCAATAGTGGCGTGCCCACCTTTAGGTACCCTGTGTTCACGAAATAAATGAATTGGTATTTGAACATCTGCCTTTTCTCAACCATGTTAGAGACCGCTAACAGTATAAATAGTACCCTGATTGCGTAACAGACTCATAATCTCAATCATTTTGAAAGATATTGCTAATCCATTGCTTCAATGGTTCGAAAAAAAATCTGCTCACATCTTAAATAACGCAATGAATATTGTGACTCATCGTGTTTTACGCAATTATGGTGCAGATGCAGCGGATTACAAGTATTTGACATGAAGAGACTGCCTATCTGACCTCCACAACCCAGTTACTAAATACAAATGATCTACAAGAGATTGAAAAAATATGCTACAGGAACAAGGGGTAAAGACCTTCACATGCCAACCCAGTGACCGTTATCTTAATAAAACTCTTAGGTTCTTTTCCTAACCCATTTTATAACGTCCCGAAAAACAAATTACTCTATAATATATCTAATAGAAAAAATCCTCATCAAAATATCATTTGCGCCGGACATAAAATATCCATCAAGTAGATTGTTTTTTCAACATTATACTCGTAGTAACTTAGGTACGTGTGTATTTCCTGTGTCATTAAAATACATTAGTTTTGTATTCAATATTATTTATGTAGATTGCTGATATATAGCCTTTTATTAAAATGAAGTAATAACACATAACATCACGCCTGTATTCCCCAAAAGGTGAGGCAGAGGTGTGTAGCGGTTACACCGCCACATACAAACTACGCATCAAAGACATGTCGTCAGATATATCCTGCATCGCGCAATTAGAGTTTACCGCGCGAAAGACATTATAAGACTATCAACTATATATCAACAGTCGGGCAGCCAGACAAAACCGACGCCCTCCTTGCTAGACCGGCCTTTGCTGGGCCTTCCCTAGGGAACTAGGGATCTCACCCGGCAGGGGCCAGGTCGCACGGGCGCCGAGAAGCACTTCGGGTGCTCCCACAGATACACCCCAGAAACACACCCCAATGCGCTGAGAGGAGGTACCTAAACCTCTCAGCGAACAGGTGTGCATGAAAGCACTCCCACCCCCTCCTAGGAGGGGGAGGGACACCCAACCACGGGCCCACGATTTCCAGGGCCAAGAGAAAAATGCCTCGGGCAAGGGGCAATAAAAACTCCAAAACCGATTCCTCGAGCCTCCTTTGGGGGCGCAGAGACGACCAAGACAGTCGGGCAGTTACCCGCCAGACACAACACCCGTCTGGTCGCAGGATCCTCCCTTTTCTAAGGTGGATGAGTGAACTTTACACCCTGTTCCTCATACCTCTAAAGTAGTTTGTACACCCACATTTCGCCATTTATATTAAGCATAATCAGCATATAATGTTCCTACTGCTGGGACAAAGGCCTCCTCTCAATGAGAGGAAGTGGACCGTAATCCACGACGCGAGCCCAATACGGGTTGGAAGATGTCACATTTTTTTCGATTTTTTGGTTCTAAGTCATGCCGGTTTCCTCACGCTGTTTTCTTTCACCTTTGAGAGCAGTGGTGATGAAATTATTTACGCAATGCAAAGCGAATGTCAGGGCTTACCACTGGGCCACCACTGCTCTCTTTTGTTGCCCTTGTAATAGGGGGCGAGCCTATTGCCACCAACCGGACATAAATCCAGACTCCGGTCTGCTACTGGGCAATTCCAGACGGATAACCCAATAACGCTTTATTAGAGGTAGGTATTTAGGGCCAGTAGCATTTATGATATCAAGGGTCCTATCATTTGTTAAACATTCTAGTATTAATCTCCCGGCAAAAACCGGGCATAAATCCAAACTCCAGGCTGCAACTGAGAAATACCAGATGGAAAATCTCAATAACAAAAAAATAAATAAAAAAGCAAGTAATGTAGGGCCACAGAAATATCTACATGATCTGACCAAGATTATCTCTGGACTTTAAAAGAGACTGTGACCTCTGATTTTGCTTCGGCCTTTCTTCTCAGAGTAGTCAGATAGGAAACCCCGACCTCATCTAGTTTTAAAATGATGATTGACGTGTAAAAGTGTTTGTACAAACCAACTTACAGAAAAAAATCATTTATCATTTACGAAGTCAAATTTGTTCTATTTTTGTTATAAAGAAAGACAAAGAAAGAAATGTATTCTTCATTGGCCGCAAGCGAATGTCGAGCCTAATGTCATGGGGTCGTCGGGTCAGGTAGAGTCATTGAATATTTTCACTTGGAGTATTTTTACCCAGATAATTCCATAGTCTCGTCCACTATACATATGATAAAAAATAACTAGCGAAAAGTCATTGCAGGGACGTACGAAAGTTATCGTACATGTACGATAATTTCGACACCGGTACGATGTACGATACAATATTTATGATCCAACGCAAAAGTATTATAATTTGCAACCCTCCTTCAAAGTGGGATGAAACGACTACTTATTCAACAAAAATAATGTAACGAAACCAATAATAAGAGACAAACTTGCAACAAAAACTGAGCAAAGCGTAAAAACTCAATCAAAATAATGCTGTTTTGGTTTTAAAGCAACTGAAAAAATTATGTTACTTTTTTTTATTTCTTTCACATTTCACAATTTCCGGCATCAATGTCTGGCAACCCTGAGTCATTGTACGCTTTTATGATTTCTAACATGGCGATATTATCGTGGACGTCCAAGTCACGGTATCACGATAACACAGGGAACAAAAATGTATGGAAACATGTGAAGACGCTTTTCCGTCCACGATAACGTTATAACGTGCACGTTTTTCCATACATTTTATGGACGTGGACGTGGACGTCGATATCGTCCCGTTAGAAATTTTAATAGAATAGAATTTTTCTTTATTCAAGTAACCACGACTCAACAAAGATTGTTAGTAAAACTTACGACTATGTTAGTAATCACAGACACTACACAAAAACAAGGAAAACATTCACGAAACAACGGTTGGTCACTGTCGCGACATCCCTTGAGAGACGGCACAACAGTGACCCACGTATACACAGGTTATGCCAGCTCTACACTATCTTGCAACAGTCCAACACTCCAATATAACTCCAGTCTGTCCCAACTCACAATCGATGAAAACAGACTGTCCAACATCGTCAAACATGCACGAACTATCTCTCTACACGTTAGACGAACAGTTGGACTGTTGGACGATATTGTGGAGCATATTCGATAAAAGTGCACATACACTTCTGCCTACTCCCTTGAGGAATGAAGTCCTGATATTATCTTTAAGAACACACAGACCCGACCAATACTCTTTCAACCCTAACCTTGTAACGTAACTAGATCACAATTTACATATTATTTGCTTTCAACCCTTGAGATAGCTGAATCAGGATCAAAGATAAAAACAAAAGAAAAGACCATCCCTTTATTGATTCTTATATTATGCTTATGTAACGAATATGAAAGACTAGCTTTTACTCGCGGCTTCGCCGCGTGGTGGTCGCTAATTAAGAGATCTCGCGCACAAGACGGCACGACTATGGTCAGTCGTGGCCGTCTAGTGGTATTGTATGATGGCCGGCTAATTGGCCGTTGTGACCAAGTGCGCATTCCTATAGTTTACCTGGTCGCGGTTATGGCCGTGGCCGTAAGATTACATAATTGAGGTATTATGGAATCTTCACTCTTTATCTCGCTCGCACACTCTCTGCTCTCTCTCTCTGCTCACGAACTGAGAGGTGCGGCAGGGAGAAGACTCCAAGGCGTTGATAGTTTAGGTAATTTCTTTTACCGTGAAAATAATTGTAATTAAAAAATAAAGCATAGTATCTGCTTAATATTTAGTTCAGTTATTATGAAAATGTTCGTCTAATCTGAAGTATTTTTGAAATAATAGCGGTTCATTGTTCGATTTAGAGGAAACTTTGTAGTTTTTTTAATACTTAACTGTGCCATTTATATTTATTTCATAATTAATGGCATTAATTTCGATATAACGGAGGATAATGCTAAGCAATTTGAGGTATTAAAGGTAACGTACCACCGATATAAAAAGTATCTTAGGTCCTAATTTTAAATGCCGAAATCCATTTAGCTGTTAAAGCGTGAAAATATAACAGACAGACAGAATTACACTCGCATTTATATTAGGTATGGATAGGTTCCGCTGAGCCATATTTTTTAAATATTAAATTAGGGTCATCTTTGGGCCTGGGTATTTTTATATGGACTGAATAAATATGAGAGTATCAGGGGGTAAAAATATTGAATGGACCCTAATAAAAAAGTCTATATATTACTTAGGTTACTTCAAGAGGGTGGGTGGAAAAGTCCTCCTGTCTGTACGTATGAGGGGGCTGAGTTACTCGTATTATTATTATACGGCCTGAATTTTTAGTCACCGTCCAAATTTTGATATATTAATCTTTGGCGAAAATCATTTAAAACGATGATTTTTCTTTTAGTATCACTCAATACAAAAATATTGAGATACGAGTATCACATCACAAAGTTATTAAATACCACGCAGAGCGGATAATTCTTTCGAGAAAATTATTTAATATGAAAATTTTACGTATCTATTTTTTTTTCAAAAATGGAGTTAGTGAATCATGCCTAATGCCTAGAAAAAATTTGGACGGTGCGGTGACTAAAAAATCAGCCTGTATAACCCATGCTGGTGGACACGGGAGAAGCAGATTACGTTTAAAACGCTTTATAAGGGTCGATTTAATAATCATCTCATAACTTTTATCTGAAGCATAAATAAACTAACTTGGAACAGTTCTAGTGTCACGCTGACGCGCCTTTAAAAGTTCTGTACTTCGTGACACAACATCCAGAGCGTTATTCAATTTAAAACTTATCCGACATGAATTATATTTTCTATGCAAAAGCTGTCAAATCGCCATATTTACTCTTCAAATAAAAGTTATCTGAATAATCTAAGTAAATATGGCAATTATCACTATACTGGTCAATTTCGCTGTCTCCCGAATGCAAAGTAGTTTGAAAAGAATGAATCGAAATGAGCTTACTCTTGACCTCGGTCTCACCTGGTGCAAAGCAATGGATGAGGTCTACAATGGAAAATGGAACGAACAAGACCAAAAGATGCCCGTCCACTCTTGCTTTGAAGGCTGATGGGTTGTACGTGGAAGGGAACACAGATGCTCGCAGAGAGTTCCACATTGTTATAACTCAGCATCATAGAATTGCATCTAAATTTTGCAGTAAGAGTCTGACACGCCCTCCCGCTCCACGCAGAGCGGGAGAAGTCATATGACGATTTCCCACCCAAAAAAAAGGCCCCAAAGAAATGAGAGTCTACACCGATGGTTCGAAGACGTCGACAGTCTTCTCACACGACCTCAACATAAATATATCCAGACCACTGGGAAGGTTCAACACCGTCTATCAGGCGGAGTGTGTGGGCATCATACATGCTGCCCACGCCTTAGAAGCCAGGAGGGTTACGGATACCCATATACGTATACTCTCCGACAGCACCTCAGTTCTCCAATCCGTTCGGAACAAAATTATTACCTCAAAGCTAACACTAGAATTTCACAAGGTATTTGACTAAATACAAGTGGTCTCTAGCCGTAACACGGTGACACTGTGCAATGGATAAAAGGACACAGCGGGTCACTAGGTAACGACGCAGCTGACGAACTTGCTTGACGAGGATCCAGCACGGCAGTCTGTGGACCCGAGCCTATCGTACCCATCCCCTTCAACCAAATACGTAGGTGGTTACAGGATCTCACCCACACACAAGCAGGGCAATGGTGGTCCTCGACACCAGGCTGCAGGCTGTCAAAGGAAGTTATGCCATCCTTGGATAGCAGGCTGACCAGGCGTCTTTTACGCTTGGACAGGAACGGCCTGCGCCTGGTGACAGGGACCACCACGGGGCAGTGCTCGCTAAACAAACACTTCCACACAATAGGCATAACGGACAGTCCTCTGTGCAGGGCGTGCATGGAGGCTGAGGAGACTGTTGCGCACGTGCTCTTTGAATGCATGGGCGTCAACCAGATCAGAACAGACAGATCATACACAGATGTTCTAAACAAACCAGGAGACCTAATTACCTTCTGGAGGGAGGTGGGCTGGTTGGAATAACCACCAAACGGCCGCTATGGTCCACGCACAATGGTCTACCTGACGGACTGAGTGCGGAAACCAAACCCCATAAACATAGAACATAGAAGACGAAAAGGGAAAATACAAAACAAAATAATAATACTCAAGGAGGGAAAAGTTCATGAAATATTAACGTGTTGGTAACTTTGTAACAATAACGGCAGATGAAAAGCTCTGAATGCCTTTATGGTACGTTGCGAGTGTGATTCAGTTTCCAACTTAATTTTTTTAAGGTTTTCTATTGTAGAAATAAGAACAAGGGGTTAAATCAAATCGGCTACGAAAACATCGAACTGAAAATTACGTTTAGGCATCCTCATGTATCTGCCTAGCGTGAAATGTTTCCTAGGCCAGAATTTAAAAAACGGTGATATTGAAATTCTGGCCTAGGAATCATTTTGAATCAAGACTAAACCAGTGACACCTCATTTCGGGTCAGTACTTTAGGCTGTATGAGGTAACAACTATGTCCCATTACCGACAGATATTCATAACATTTTATTTCAGTCTTGCTGTCGGTCGTTTTAAGAATACACAATAATTTATCTTATACCTAGACAAACATATTCTTTTATTTATTTATTTAATGTTATCTTTTGAACTTTGAGTCTACTTAAACTTAAAGCAGTGAAAAGTTCACTCTAATGCCAACCGTTCATGAAAAATATATTAACATCGTACAGCTCTATTGACACGCTGAAGCGCCGTTAAAAAGTTCTGAACAGCGTGACACAATATCCAGAGCGTGATTCAATTTAAAATTTGTCCGACAAATGTTTGGCAAAGTCATTTGTTCTCTTTTGGCACGCTGTGCCAATATTAGAGGAATGTAACGTTTGGGAACATCGGTATTCTTGATTTTCTGTCAACAATCGAATCAGGGATTTGTTGTACAAAGTTTGACACGTTTCGATGCGAATTTTAAAAACCCTAAAAAGGCTGCAGCATAAACCAAAATCCATTTCCGATGGTTTCATGAAAACTAGACTTAAAACGTGAAATTCCTATAATTGTTTACTAAACCTGCGACTACTTCTTCGCTTCAAATTATTTCTAGTTATAGATAAATTACAAGCACAATGCAGAAGCGACGTTCAATATTTACCGGAGAAAAACCAGAACTACAGTCGAGCTATGTCTCTCGTTTCGCCACGATAATATGTATACTATGAGAATATCTCTAGCTAATATTATTAGTCATATCTACACTGCTTTCAAAACAGTAAAGGAAAACATCGTGAGGAAACCGGCATGTCCTAGAACCTAAAATTTGAAGACATGTGACATTCAATCCGCACTGAGCCCGCGTGGTAGATTTCAGCCCATTCCCTTTCGAAGAGAGGAGGCCTGTTTAATGTCTATAATGCTCCCACCACTGGGGTGGGAGCATTATTTATAGCCTGATTATGTCTAATATAATATATATTATTATAAAGATGTAAAATTTGTGAGTTTGTATGTAGGGGATAATCTTCAGAGCCACTGATACGATTTCAAAAAATCTTTCACTAATGGGAGGCTACAGCATTGCCGATACACACATTAATCTGTCGCGCGCGCAATTAGCAGACACAATAGAATTTTATTGTTATCTGTCTCCAATATGAGACACCAGTATTATAAAGGTTAATAAAGTCTAAGCAACACGCATCATTTACAGAAACTGCATGTTTTATTAACCTATTAACTGCCCCAGTAGGATTAATAATTATATTTGATTAAATAATAAAATAAATAACATAGATTCTCAGTCACAACTGTATACATGGGGACACATGGTTAGTTTTTTTTATTTCATTGCATGACCCTATTTGTTGAAGATATTTATTTGACGATATTTATTTGAAGATTTATTAGCTGGATGCTGGGGGCACAGCAATTGATATAAAACCAAGCAGTCAATAGGTTAATGATACTTTATTTTTTTCTTAACAAAGTAGATTGGAATACAATCTATTTTGTTCTCGGAAACCAAAAGATACCATCAGCCAGTATCTGGCTGATTTTAAAAATATACATTTTTCGATTGTTTATTTTTTTTCATTCAAATAAAAGCTAATTATTTTTTCCCGATTTCATGGGTTTTCGTTGCTTGATAATTTTAGTATATAACTCACTTTTATCAAAAAAATTGTGGTGAGTAATTTTTTTGCTGTCAATTGTCTGCTGATGAAATGCAGAGAGCTGTAGGAAAGCTACAAGCGGGAAGAAATCGGTCCCACCCAGGTATCTCGGCATTTTGGTGTCAATAGGAGCGTGATTTTTCGTCTTTGGCAGCGTTACGTTAATACAGGGGATCCGGCTGAGTAGCACCCAGGACGTGGAAGGAATACAACTGCTCGAGAGAACCGATACACACAATTAACTGACTGCAAGACGTCAATCAGTGTTAACCACCCGGGAGATAGGTTTAAAGCTACAATTCTCAAGCGGTGTTGTTGTTAGCCACCAAACCGTTAGAAACAGGCTGCATGAATACGGCCTATGAGCACGACGCCCAATAAGGTGCCCACCTATACGCCATGGGAATCGCGCCCATCTAAACGAGTGGGAAAAACAGTTACGTTACACATAATGTTAATTATTGTGATTAAATGAACAATTGAATGAAGGATTTTGTTGCTTTAGTTCTCAAAAAGTGCTTAGTTATTATTTAAATAAAATACCTTCCCATACACTACAACTAAATGAAACGAAATTTAAATCTTGTATAAAACGCACACTATGCTGCCAAGCATATTATAAGCTTGGGGATTATATCACTGACAAAAATGCTTGGCTTAACGCTGGTCCAGCTCCACAAGGGCGCATAAACTAATTGATTAGCATTCAAAAATATTGTTGGAATTGCTGAAGATTGCAAAAACTATCTTTGAATTGTATTACTTCAATCTCTATTTTTATTGTATAATTGCATAGCACATGTGTGAGCACTGTGACCATGTACCTTCTATAAAGCTACCATTTACTGGGTACGTCTTTCATTGACTTGATATGCCCTGGCGGCTAAGAGTATGTCATGCTCACTCAAATGTCTCGCTGGTGGTGGCGTGTGTGTTGGATCGTTGAGTTCCCTTCAAAATGGTTGAGCTAAACGGTGCGTCATGTTCGTGAACGGGCGCCATCAGTAGGGACTGGTCATCTCTTATCTGCCACGGCTTATTTTAATTTTTGAATTGTTTTTTTTTTATTTTATTACGGACGCTTTTTACGTACACTTCTTTCTACATTGTTCTCACATGTATAATTTCAACATGAATGATGTAATCAATATTTTGTAAGAATATTTTTTTTTTTAAAAGAGTGTCCGTGGATTTTCTTGCCCGTTCTTCTCCATAGGAACCTACGCTTTGGAATGGAACTAGCTTCATATTTCTGACTGACTGACTCCTTGACAATTCAAAAGTGCCTGTAAATGGTTTAATTGAAATAAATGCTTTGAGTTTGAGTTTGAGATTTATAAAAGAAATATACAACACAATAGTAAAAATCATTCAAAGTTCAAAACACGTTCAGCAACATGCACGGTTGCTTAGACTTTTTAGATGTGGGTATGTATTTGATGTTGAAACCAAAAATTTCATGCGCACAAAGTCGCGGGCAGATGCTAGTTACAAGTATAGCAGCAAGTTAGTTAGTTAGGCAATGGAGCTGACTGCCTACACTGGACTTATATTTATGGCCACTCGTAGAAGCTATATTATAGCAACGCTAACTATCACAATACCAAAGGCCAAACAATATACCTACAGTCCAACTATTTTCTGAATGTCCCTCGGGAATCATCACATTTTCGAATACAAACGAATACGCGTTTAGGTACAGCATCTTTCCTCCGATTTTTTAAATAAATTAAGTTAAAAGAGTATTAACAACTCTCTATACTTCCAAGTCGATAAAGAGCGTCCGGTCTGCACCGTCGCGTCCGACGAAAAACGAAGTTTGCCGAGGGACATTAAGAAAATAGTTGTACTGTATTTGTATTTACTACCTCCATGTAGACTGAAGAGTACGCAACCACGTCCTACGCAGGTTGTAAATAAAGAGAAACAAGGACACCATAGCAAATCTCGTATCTCGTGTGACGCGTGGGTTGTGGCTTCCATCTACCCACGCAAAGCGATGATCTTTGACCTCTGACTATTGCAAATAATGGCCGCAATTAATATCCTCCTACTCTATCAGGCATTTCTCATTTCCAACCAGGAACTTGGAAGTTCGTGCCCGGTTCAGGCAAGAAGTTAGGTAGCCGCCTATATGGGGATTAAACATAACTGACGAAATGTGGGTATGCTAAACGACTCTGATCCCCTTCGGAAATTACAAACGTGATATTATGTTAAGTAGGTACACGAGGCTTTAACTCATACACAAAGTGGACAGAAGCGATAAAAACACAAACTCAAAGCATTTATTTCAATTAAACCATTTACAGGCACTTTTGAATTGTCAAGGAGTCGGTCAGTCAGAAATATGAATGTTTGCCCATTCCAAAGCGTAGTAGGTACTTATGGAGAAGAACGGGCAAGAAACTTCACGGACACTCTTTTAAATAAATTATACATGTGAGAACAATGTAGAAACACGTGCACGCTAAAAACAACGAACCATTCAAAAATTAAAATAAGCCATGGCAGCTAAGAGATGCCCAGTCCCAACTGACGGCACCCGTTCACGAACATGACTCATGGATCAGCACCATAGGTAATACGGACTGGTTTCCGCAACTCCACGTCAAAGCGCATATTTTGCGTACGGGTGGGCAGCACCATTCAGTCAGCTCAACCATTTTGAAGGGAGCTAAATGATCCAACACACGCGACACCATCAGCGAGACATCTGAGAGAGCATGACATAGTCACAGCAACATAGCACATTCAAGTCAATGAAAGACATATTGCCATAGGAGATCGAGTTATGATAGTACTTACAACCTACGCAGTATAGCCATAACATAGCTGTGACCTACGTAGGCTATGTAATTACAGTGTGACAGCAGTACAGTTAATTATTGTAGCCTATTACTAGAACATTCGGAAGGTCAAGCATAACTAGTGTTATTACAAAATAAAAGACTAACAGACTAAAAAATATCAACAATAAGTACAAGAAACCGAGCTAAAACACAGAAAAAGAAAAGAAAGACAATGTTTTGTTACCTAAATCTTTCTTTTCTAGCTACAAAAGATTTCTTCTTAGATAAAGGTATCCAGGAAACGTGGATAAATTCTTTAAAAAATCAATAATTATCAATAATCAATCATTATAATTTTCTTTTAATTCTTTAAAAGAGGTTTACTGTGTGTAAAATTGCCAAACACAACCGGAGAGCGAATAATTCAACACCCCAAAAGTTCGTAGCGTCGTAGCACGTACGGTTTCGTAGCTACTACGCGTTGACTACGCACGTGGGAAATGAAGGATCCCCATAAGTGAGGGGAAACGAGTCTGCTTAGCCAAGACAATCCAACAAGTATAATATAGTTTGACACGTGCCAAAAAAAGTAAAATTCAACAGGGATTTTCTCCAAAAAATAAAACATTGATATTTTAATTGTTATTTTATTTTGTAAGAAAATCGCCTATAATCTTTTTATTTTTTATGTTGATTATTTTTATATTTATTAATACAATCAAATAAATACTAGATAAAAGTCCAATACTAAATTAATTTAACTATCAAAATAAAAACATAATATCCTAACTTAACTAAAAATATTATCCAACTAAAATATGGCGTCGAAATAAATTAAATTAAAATATATAGTTAATAAATTGTTGGTGTTGCTACCAATTTAGGTCTTTCAATGGAAGTCATACAGAAACAACTGTTTGATAAATCGAGGAGACGTTATATTAACAGGAAAAGTCGAAACAAAAGGATGTTGCTGCCTATCCAGTTTACTTAATCCCTTTAGCAGCCTTGTCTACCAAGAACTACGTAATAATTAATTAGCTGTTTAATTATTCCTGCGGCGTAAAGTGCTGAGTAGATTTAATATGGACTAGGTACTAACTTAAAACCATTAACTTAAAACCGCGTGACTTGGAAGAGAAGCGGTCGACAGACTAGCAATTAGTTGCACGATTTTTTTATTTTATTTGGCTCTTTAAAATTCGAGATTTTCCTACTAAGTCCATCAATCTACCTAGTCTTTTCCCAACTATGCTGGAGTCGGCTTACAGTCCAGTATTTTACATGGAGCGGCTGCTTATCTGACCTCCACAACCCAGTTAAATAATCAACAAAATCTTTGCATCTTAAAATACGAGTAAACTTTACACATAAAACTTTGCAGTCTAGTATTACCCAAATGAATAGGCATAAGTGTCTCACTACTTAACAGCAGACTTAAACATAACTGTCGAAACGTTTACACCTACAGTTCACCAGTTAAAACACCCTATGTAACTTTGTTCACCTATATAATATACTTGCATTTAGGAAACGTCATAAACCACGTAAATGAGAATAGATATAAAACTTATCACAAGATATAAGACTAGTGCCCGAAGTTAAAACGTGCCAAAAACAAATAAATACGTTGGTACTTAGTGAAAACATGTACCAAAAATTTCATAAATGTACCACCAATGCTAGGCATATTATTCGGAAATATATTAGGTGTACTAAATGCCTACTTCTTCAAGGATGCCAGCTGTCACGCTGTTCAGAATCTCCCTAATATATCAGAGAGAACCTGTCACGTACACGTAATATTACAACAATAACCGACAGAGAAAAGTGTTGAGCGCACAGCATGTTGGAATTTGGAGCGTGATTCTATTTCAAAGTACGAACGGAACGTGTTCGGTTGTGCAATGTTTTGTTAGGTTTTTTTTAGTGTAATGTCGATTTTTGAAGTGAATATAAATAGCTTTTGTTTCTGGAATCGTATTAAAGTATTCTCATGACTGGTGATGTCCAGCGCACGTAAGCCAGTTCCAGATGGCTACCAACTTTCTGAATCGCTTTATATTTTTACCAAGCCATTACCTATTCTTATACATATTCTCACAAACAAAGAAAGATCATGGCAATACGGGAGAATAACTAGTTATTATTACAGAAACGTGTTGCTAGGGAGTTTGTTACGCTATTTCTATCCACCTTAGGGGGAAGCGCTGAAAGAAGGGCGCTTTTCAATTAATTAGTTTTAGTCTCACGTCACTGACAGTAGGTACAGTCAACCGCACATCTGCGGTAACAATTTGACATTGAAAATGCCATTACGTCATAGCAGTAAAGGTTATTTTTGTAGTGCAAGAATTACCTATGATGTGCTGTTAACTATACACCAATACTCGAGAAGAAAAACGAGCGAGCCTTACAGTAGTCGTATATGATGTGTAACATCTGACATCTTGGCTGACAGTACAAACCTCTCAGAAAATGAGTTGGTACCATCTCACGACCAAGCCTAGCGCCGCGCGCGCTCATTGGTCAAATCAAATAGCGCGTGCTTCGGCTTCCTGTTACACACTTCCGTCCCTTTTCACGAAATCACTCCCACAGATTGTAGCAGCTCTCGTAAGAGAGTAGTATATTATTTGGATTGCAGGAAAGCGAGAGGAAATATGTTACACATCAAAAAAGTTTATTTGCAAGCTCGTTTTACTGTTTTTTTTTTCTCTACATAATTTCCATCCACGTATTGTATCATACATTCTACGGGAATAATCTGTTTTTGGAACAATACGTGACATGCGATAAACTTTTATTCTATACAACGTGACACCTGGAGCGTGATTTAATCTCAAAGTTGCAACAACAGCAAACGAGTAGGACTCAACTGTTCATTGTTCAGGAAACTGTCTGCTATTTCACAGTGTTTTTAAATAAATAAAAGGAAACTTCTTTAATTTATTAGTTTATATGAATAGACAACACAGGCAACTGGATCAGACGGCATGCCTGATTAAATAATGACTAATATTCTAATTAGACAGTATGACTAACATCAGTAAGTCATCTCCTAAGTTTCGCCATAAAAAGCAGCCAAGAAACAGTTTTACTACAATGAATTTTCACCCAGAACGGAAATCAGACGATAAATAAAGAAACTTCAATACCATCGATCGTGAATTCGTGACAGATTTAATTTCAAAGTAGCAACAACAGCGGCCAACTTTCTTACTTGTTTCTCCCAAAAAGGACCGTTTTCTTATTTTTTAAAGTAATGCTTTTCTATGGATATACACACACTTTTTAAAAGTCTGATGGTATAAGTCTGAATGATGGCGATGATCTGTATTAGTATTTCAGTCCAAACCTTTAGTGACCTGATAACTTAATCTTAACTTGTATTCAATTTTCAATCAGAACTCAAATCAAACTATCAATAAAGAAACTTCTCTTAGCAGCGTGATAACTGGAGCGTGATTTAATTTCAAATTAGTTACAACAACCGACCAACTGGTGTTCTACAAAATATAGTAATAATAGTAACAGGAGTGTAGTAATAGTTTTATTTAGTTTTCAATTTATGAAAACAAGTCGACGGACACTTGAAACACAAAAACTATATTACCAGTATCGATGGTCTTTTAGGGCAGTCTGTAATTAAAGACACAAAGCACGTGGATCAAAATGACAGTTGGCCACGAACGATGCTAGTTTTAGTAAATTCTAGTTTTATAATGATCCTTTACTAATGTTAACTAGTTTCCAATCAGAACTGAATAATGAAACTTCTCTACACAGCGTGATTCAATTTAAAGTAGTAACAACAATCGACCATGTTGGACTCAACTTCCTTCTTAGTTCCTCACAAAACCGGCAGCTTTTTCTACACTAATATTATAAGGAGAAAAAAAATTGTATTTTTTTTTGTAATTAATAAACTCAAAAACTACTTGACCGATTTAAAAAGTTCTTTCACCAGTAAAATGTTATATTATCACTGAGTAACATCTATACTAATAATATTATAAAGAAGAGAGATTTTATTGTTTGTTTGTTTGTATTGAATAGGCTCCGAAACTACTGAACCGATTAGAAAAAATCTTTTACCATTAGAAAGCTTAGTTTTCAGGGAGTAACATAGGCTACTTTTTATCCCGGGAAAAATAACGGGTCCCGCGGGAAAGACCACGTGAGCGAAGCCGCGGGCAAAATGCTAGTTGGCTATACATAATTTATAAAGAAACCATGCGGGCAAAGCTGGTGGCTAGTTAATGATTAAAGTTTACCTTTTTTATGGATATATACATGAAATATTGGTCTAACTATAACTAATGAAGTGTATTACCGGTTACCATTCGATAAGGCCAAAAAGAAAAGCCTAAGCTACTAAAATTGTTTTTAGTGACGCAATCCTAGTGATACCCCAATCTTAGTTAGTTTTGAATCAGAACTCTACACAGCGTGACAACTGGAGCGTGATTCAATTTCAAAGAAGCAACAATAGACGACCATGTTGGACTCAACTTGTCTTTGTTCCTCATGATACTGGCTGTTTGTTTTTTTAATTAAACAGTGTCTGATTCTTTATTGCTTGCCTCTGCCTACCTACGCACTTATAACGTAAGGTTTATTTTTATGTACATGTCCGAATGCGTGAGAGTTTTGTTAGTAGGAGGAAATTCTAGACGAAAAGTAATAGATGCAGAGAATAATGAGTTTATCCCCAGTTTCTGAAAATCTATTGATTTTAATTTGTGTAAGAAATCTCAAGTCACCTGATATCTTCAATAACCGATTTCAGAAGACGAGTGCAATGGCCAAAGTTGTCACCTTCAACTTCCGTTAAATTATTAGGCAGTTATTTTTTTACAGACTATTCCAATTTTTTTTTTTATTAAACGGGCTCTAATTGTCTTACTATCTACTCGTATTAACACAAATAATAAAGCAGTACATTGCTAATGGATTTTGAAGGTGACCCTCTCAAAGAACGCACGTATACTTACTTCTAATGGTATTCGATGATATAATTATTGACTACTAAATAATTACGAAGAAAGAGATATTTTTACCATTCTAGTTCAATAGCACTGAACTAGCATGGTAAATATCTCTATTGCCATTTGAAAGTTAGACAACCCTAAGTAACGTTACCCGTTATAGGGATGTTGAAAATAAAACATTTTTCTTTGTCCGTTCGATATAAGTATATAATAAAAAAATATTAGACATGTATTTTTTCTTTTTTTACGTTATTAAAAGATTACGGCAATACATTGAGTTAAAATGTGGCATGACTTCACTCTCCGGTAGATTTTATACTAACTTGATACGTAGCGAGCTTAACTATCCAACTTAAATGCGTTTTATATAAATATTTTTTTATTAATATGATAAAGCAAAAAATACCTGTCTAATATTTTTTTAATATCTGACTGACGGACTAATTAGTTTTTTTTCTCCAGTCAAAATCCCTATTTAAGAGTTTGCACCAAATCCGAAGTAAGAATTAATTTATACAATTGAAAATGAAAAGCTGTTCGTGAGCGCATTTTGTTATAAAATTTTCGTAATACTCCAAATTAGGTTTCAATGGAAAGAAAAATTGAAAAAATGCCCGGAAAATTGGATAATTCGGGGAAAATTGAAAGTGTTTTTTAATAAACTCAAGACCATATTGTTTTGACAGGATGGCGTCTGTCGGGTCAGCTAGTCCCAAATAAATATGTCAGACTGAGCTTTTGTAGGCGTATGCTACGAAAACTCTGCTACGGATAATCCGTAGACATTTGCTACGAACATCTACGCACCGTCCGTAGCAACCGTGATGAAAACCTGCAGACTCTATAAACCACTACGAACACCTTTGAGCCTTATTATTAGACGTTCATTATAAAATACTGTAGACCATGGCTACGATTTACCGATTACGTAGACAATCGCTACGAACATCTGTTTCCACCGTAGCAGTGTGTAGCGAAAACCTGTAGACTCCGTAGCCAATCGCTACGAAGATCCGTTATTAAAAACCACATTTTGTGTCCCTTGACCCGACAAGAGCCAAAATAAACTTTACGTTTAATATTGTCAAGAATTTCCATCAAAAATGTACGAAGTAATCTACGCGCATAATGTAAGTCTTTATAAAAAGAATGTCAGCTTCCCTAGGGTGTCGTGAGAAACGATACTAAAAGATTATGTAAGGTGAATGGGCAGTACTGCCGCCTGGGTACTATTTAATAACATTAGATTAAATTTAGACCTCCGTAAAAGCAAAGGCCTCGGAAAAAGCAAAGAGTAGTTATTTTAAATAATTGAAATTGAATGTAGCTCTGAAGACTATGTTGCCGTTTATTTATTCATTAAAAATACTTTCAATAAAATAGATATCAATTATATATATTTATTTATGAAATATTTAAAAAAAACGGAATAATATGAATATTATTACGTAGTTCGTATTTAAAATTGAACGTTTTTTAAACTGCCCTCAAATATCATTTTTATCGACGAAAAGCTCTCATCGTCTTGTAAAAATCTCATTCCAGGAAGGAAAGATTTGTATGACCCTTGAACCTTAGTAATTAGGCTGCATTATCAAGATAGGTAATCCTTATGTCCAGTAAAGTAATGCCAATCAATCTGCCTAGCCTTTTTCCCAACTATGTTAGGGTTGGCTTCCAGTCTAACCGGTTGCAGCTGAATACCAGTATTTTACATGGAGCGACTGCCTATCTGACCTCCACAACCCAGTAACTGGGTAACACGATACCCCTTGGTAGGACTGGTTGTCAGGCTTTCGGGCTTCCCGTAGTAATGTAGATGTAGATAACTATTCAAGTATGACGAACCAAGAAGAGGCACGTTACTAAAAATTCTCTTGAAAGCAACAACGCCAGTCTTCAAGATTTTAAGCACCCTTGAAAGTGCCCTATTAACGATCTACGAACGAAGAAAATTAGGCTTTAATACGCAGGAAAACATCTTTACGCACTTATAAAGTACCTAACAAAAAAAAAACAAAGTGCTAATCTAAAAAAGATCTTAAAACATTATCGTTCTCGTATATTAATTAGAAACCTTATAAGTAACTGAATTACAGTGCTAAAATACTTCACCCTAAGTATAATTTCCTTCCATTTTCCTTCATAAAAATTACTACCGTACTAAAACCAGTGTTTTCTATTACAACTTGTAACCAAGGAGGCCGTATATTATTGAAATATAAAAGTGAATTGTTACAATACTCTTTTGACACGTTAATTAACTCAAAAAGCACGCGATAACAGATCTCCTAATTTGATTTTAATTAAAATAAAAACACGTAGACCGTGTAACAAAGAAAATAGTGTAATGTATGTTCACGCTGATTGAACTTATTAATTATTCAGCCCTTAGAATGACTACTCGAATAAAAAAATATTTTGGCTGTATGTTGAAATACCATGTTACTTTTTTGACAAAAATAGACGAAATATTTTTAAATCTATGGAATGAGTAGTCATTTTAATATTTTGAATTTTGAATCTTGAATTTGCCGACGAGAAAATCCCGTTCCACATTTGTCGTAAATTTTCACTTGTAGACAAAAAATAACAATAGAACATTTAATATTTTAGCTCAATTTTTTGATAATGCTTTAAGTTTAAGTTATAAAGCAAATAATAAAGATATACTACTCACATAAACATATAAACTTGACCAGCATCATAGTCGTAACGTCGAACATCGTCAGGAAATTCTTCTGTACTATACGATAAACCATCTCCTTAGCTACCGTATCACTGTCTAACTAAACACACGCGTTATTATATCATCTATCTATGAACTAGTGTAAACGAATCCCTCTCTATCATCAGTCACTGAAGAATTTTTGGCATAAACTTGTTACATCTGACGTCCTTTTACAAACTGTAGCTCCTGTTTCTTATTTAATTTTTTTTATACTGAGCTTCTCTGTTCAAGCGGCAGACATCTTGTATTTGTGACGTCATGGTGAGGGAAAATCAATTCTTTCGCGCCTGCGCAAATTTTCTCCTTGGCCTATTTAGCGACGCGTCCCGACCATGACAGAATACATTTCGTTTTAAATGTAACCTTTCACAAAATGGCTGACATTTTTATGAATGAATCGCTTTTGCTCATTCATTTCATATTTAGATGTTTACTTATCGTGATTAGATTGGAGTCTGGAGTTTTTTTTTTGTTGTTTTGATTAGTTGTAAGTATCTAGTAGGAGGTTGAAAAGCCGTTTTATAAGCATGACCTTTTATTATACTTTCTTAAGATAACAGTAGAGGTAAATCATAAGTACCACATGTTTTCATACATTAGGTTGAAGTAAGCTTATCCGAATTAGGTAAGTATAAGACTTGATTTCCCCTTATTATCTGTTGGATATATCGGTAACTGCAATTTGTTTTCAAGGTTTTACGTAATAACATAGACGTGTGGAAATTGTTGTTTATTGCATATAGGTACCAATTTTCAGTAACAGACAAAATGTAGGCACTAATCTGGTTCCTAAGCAATAGCTGGAAATAGATCTGAACGCAAAAATTCTATGTATCCAACAATGATGGTTGGAAATAGCAATACATAATGCATTTTTATTTAAATTGTTACATCTTTCCTCTGGCTTTTCTGCAATCTGTGCACAGCACATATTATATGTATACCCTAAAAATCCGTGGGAGTGATTCACTGAAAAGGGATGGAAGTGTGAAACATGAAGCCGGCCTTGCGCGCGCTATTTGATTTGACCAATGAGCGCGCGTGGTGGTAGAGTTGGCCATCAGAAACGACCTTGACCAGGCCCCACCCCTTTAATGTTGCTTATTACCAAGGCGAGATGTAAGATCATCATTTCAGTTGAAAGACGTCCACTGCTGGATATAGGCCTCCCCCAAGCACCGCCACTTCGATCGGTTCTGTGCTTCTCGCATCCAGCGGATTCCTGCGGCCTTCACAAGATTATCGGTCCCCCTTATGGAAGGTCGTCCAACGCTACGTCTTGCGCCGTCAGATGTTAAACCTCATATGCGAGTACTGTAAGGCTTACACGTTTGTTTATGCTTATATTTTTTTATTACTACCTATTGTCGCTCAGCGCGCTATGGAGCGGTCTATGCTCGGAGTTTCTTTGAAGAACCTGAGCTACTCAAACTCAAAGCATTTATTTCAATTAAACCATTTACAGGCACTTTTGAATTGTCAAGGGTCAGTCAGTCAGAAATATGAAGTTATATAGTTGCCCATTCCAAAGCGTAGGTCCCTATGGAGAAGAACTCCACGGACACTCTTTTAAATGTTACAAAAATATTGGTTACATCATTCATGTTGAAATTATACATGTGAGAACAATGTAGAAAGACGTGCACGTAAAAAGCGTCCGTGGTAAAAAGATAAACACAATTCAAAAATTAAAATAAGCCGTGGCAGATAAAAGATGACCAGTCCCTACCGGCGTCCGTTCACGAATATGACGCATGGATCAGCACCGCTTAGCTCAACCATTTTGAAGGGAACTTAACGATCCAACACACACGCCACCACCAGCGAGACATTTGAGTGAGCATGACATACCTACTCTCAGCCGCCAGGGCACATCAAGTCAATGAAAGACGTACCCAGCAAATGGTAGCTTTATAGAAGGTACATGGTCACAGTGCTCACGCATGTACTATGCAATTATAGGTACTATCGAAGAACTTCATATCTAAGCAGTTTGAAAACAAAATCCCGTGAACACAATGACCACATCTGTTACCGCCCCGGTTCTATAGCGGCCGAGCGCTGCAAGCAGAAATAGTCCTTACGGTGTATCTATAGAAATGAACTTCTTCGATGGTACAATACTAAGAGATTGAAGTTATACAACTCAAAGATAGTTTTTGCAATCTTCAGTTGAAGTTTGAGACTAAGCAAGCTGAAATGGCAATGGGCTGGCCATAACTATCGAAGGACTTACGGCCGGTGGAGCTGACGAGTCCTGTAGTGGAGACCGCGAATCGTGAAGCGTAGCATGGGACACCCCACAGCTAGATTGACCGATGATCTTAATAAGGTGGCTGGGACAACCTGGACGCTGGAGGTCGAGGACAGGATGTTGTGGCGGCTGAGTAGATTGATTGGCGACCTATTTGGCAAATAATTAATGATTAGTAGGTAAAAGCAACGTTAAGGTAATAAGCAACATTAAAGGGGCGGGGCCTCGTCAAGGTAATTTCTGACGGCTAACTCTAGCGACCTTTGCCTGCGTTCATTGGTCAAATCTAATAGCGCGCGCTTTCCCGGCTTCCTGTTACGCACTTCCGTCCCTTTTCACGAAATCACTCCCACAGATTTTTTTTTTAAATGTTATTGGATATAAAGTTGAAAATCTATTGAAGATTACAGTGTTTTCGTTCGTTCCGGTCGCTAACGCTCAGTAGTCTTTAATAGATTTTCAACTTTATGCTCTTAGGTATAAAGTTGAAAATCTATTGGAGATTACTAAGCGTTCACGTTTATAGTTTGCAACTTGGCTAGGGGGGCTGTGCACAGATTGCAACCTTAATTTACTTGTAAAGGTATTTACCTACTTATCTTACTTAATGAATGTAAACAAACTATGCATATAGATAGGTGTTAGTATTGGCAATCAGTTACTACTGATTACAACCTACCCAGTTTTTTTAATAAATCACTATAGTATTTGTGGAGTTGACAGCCCCTAACAAAGGCGTTTGTTTAGGCCGGAACAACACGAAGGCCAGTTCCGGTTCGGATTCGGTTACGAAGCGGGAAACACGATTCCGTCACGACCATGTAGATTGTACAGGAACCGCAAAGGAAAACGGATTGTTGTTTTCTTTTAACTTTTTTGTAGTTATTTTTTGTAGTACTACCGTACTACATAGTACGGTTCTATGGTTTTAACACTTTCGACTCCACTCACTTTTCATAGAACTCATACACCATGCCGCCATAAAATGAACCCTCCGGGAGGGTTACCGGCATTACGTTTGCGCTAAAGTTAACCATTAGATTTAAAACTGTTATAAAACACTGTAACTTCAAATGTAAGTTTGTATTGTGAGTACAAACTTACATTTGAAGTTAGAATGTATGGAAGAACATGTTTTCAAATACAATGTTAAGTTTTTTCTTGATAAATTCATTCCATCTACGGAACCCTTCATTGTGCGTGGTCCGACACGCACTTGGCCGGTTTTGTTTGTGGAATCGGTGCTATAATATCTTGCATCATGTCAAGCTATAGAAAAGGAAAGTCGATGCCGATCCACTTGAGCTCGGTGACTATAATGTGGTCCTCCGAGCTCACAAGGTGTCGGGGACACAACTTGGATATAGGTACAAATATTGTGGGGACATGGAAAAATTCACAGAGGACCTGGTAAGCCAACAACAAAAATATATGTTTGCTGTGTACGCAGCTATACGCCAGAACTACGAAGTCTCATATACTATAAACAAGGAGGGTGGCACAAAATCCAAAAAACTTTTCCAACAAACCCGACAATTTCTTGCTGTTAGACTAGACAAGCGGAACATTCATCACAGCACAATGTTTTTCGGGCAGATTCAATGCGAAGGTGGATGCTCTTTCTCGGCAGAAGGCTTGCCCAGAGTGGCACCTCACGAAGATCTTAGAACGACATAAATAATTCGAATGAGGGCGCGCCGGAGATAGACCTCTTCGCAACGAGAACAGCTCACATAGTACCAGGGGCGGTTTCTTCCTACAAGCCGATTCCTACCGGCTTCCCTAAGGAAATTCGAAACACAACCACTCTATCGTCATAGAATAAATACACCATAAAATAAAAACATTACAAAACGCCTACATTATTTTATTTGTCTATGTTCCAACAACAAAACATTTTGCTCTAAAATAACTCGTAGGCGCGTGCGGCTTATCATGAATCAAATTTCAATAGAAAATAAGTCCGTCTTGACGTCCTTCGGTCACGTGACACCGCGAGATCTTTGCTGCCGGTAAGCCGATTTTTACCGAGTTACGATGTAATACGGATGCGCGTCGTGACTGAATGACTGAATTATTTGGTCAGTTCACTCAGTTGTTCGTTTGTTGTCGTTGAATTCATCATTCTATTGTGTGGTTGTTTTTTGACGTAAGTAATCGCTTAAATAATTTGTACAAAATAAGTAGTTAAATTGCGTTTTGTTCGCTCCGTATAAATTGAATTCATTGTTTTATTATTGTAGGTATAGAACAGAACAGTGAATATGATAGTGTTTATGTGTGTTTGTGTGTTGAGTTTAGTGAAAGAAAAGTATGTTGTCATTACGTATTTTGGGTAAGTAGATAGTTTAATAAGTTGAAATTAATAAGACTTATTTAGAGTAGATTTCAAAGGTAATTAGTGGGATCAGTAGGATTAGGATGGTGGCATGTAGATTATTATGTGATGTCACTTATACCTACAAGGGCACTTATGAAACGTCAGAAGCTAGGTGCACGGTTCCAATTTGTCGTTTCCTATGGAGAAGAGCCGGCAAGAAACTCCACGGTTACTCTTTTAAAATTAAATGGTATTTACAATCTTTTCAAGTTACAGTGTTTATAGGTGTTATCAATAGTAAATTATATCGCATTTTATTTAATTAGTTATGTTCAATTAAATCTATTTTAATATTAAAAGTAATGTTTTGACTATTTTGTACCTACCGACTGAGTTCGTAGATGGCACGACTAACCAATCACAGCGCATTGCCGTTCAAATGGCGGTAATCCGAATGGCGGGAATCCGAATGGCGGGAAAACACCACTTTAGCTGTCGTGCCAGTCCTGCGAGCTCAGTCGTGCATACGTCGTGATAACTAGAGCTCGAATTGTGTTTTCTTAAAAATATATTTAGTGGTGATTATAAAGCTTAGTTGATTTTGTGTGTTGAAGAAATACAATAAGTAAGTACATGAACAAATGTCTATTATTTCTAAAAACCTTTTTTTTAAAAACCATGAACCTGAATAACAGTTAAAACTCACATTTAAATTATTACTGGATTCTCTGTAAGAGTACAGAGCCCACATCTCAGAAGTGGGATAAAGATTCCTATTTTGGCCAGTTAAATACTTTTTTCTACCGTTAATTACTTACCTGTATTAAACTATTGTGAATTGTGATATTTTACTTTTGTGCTCTTAATTTATCATTCTTTTAAAAAGAAATACGAATAACGGCTACCTACGATAACAATGGTTTTGGTTCTTGGCTATTAAATGTTATTGAAATTCGTAGTAAAAACAATTTCAATATATTATTTTTTTTTTTTTTTTTTAATAAAATTCGTTTGGTGTCTCCTTATATCATATTTACAGTATACTTATTATTAGATTATTAAGTTGCTTACGCTTTAATTGTACCAATGTTGGTTCTCTAAAGATTGATAGATGTACCTACTAACCATAATTAGTAGTTTTATAAAATACAATTGACTATTTTTACGTACATGACGTGCTTATATTATGTTTTATGTTGTGCTAATTCCCTTTGTTTTTAGAATCTGTTTAAAGAACGAATTCTTTGGGATATAATTAACGTTCCAGGGTTATATACCATGGAGGAGGACGGACGCGAACGTCTTGTCTACACCCCTACAGATCCAACAGGGTCACCTACTGCTAACCGTCGGTCACGCAGTCCTGCAAGGCGTCAAGCCTACAGGCGGGACTTAAGTCAGTCACGCAGCCGGCCGAGCCGTCAATCAGGAGGTCGCCTGAGTCGCTGCTCACCAGATCAACCGGTGCAGTCTCGAAGGCGGGATAGTCCCCGCTCACGCAACCGGCTGAGTCAGCGACCACGCGATTCGGAGGCCCGACAGCGAAGTGAGCAGAGGAGCCGCAGCCCGGAACGTCGAGCATCGAGCCGCGTGGACCGCCGAGCATCGAGCCGCGTGGACCGCCGAGCATCGAGCCGCGTGGACCGCGGGTCATCGAGCCGCGCGGACCGTGGGTCATCGAGCCGCGCGGACCGCGGGTCATCGAGCCGCGCGGACCGCGCAGCATCGAGCCGCCCGGACCGCGCAGCATCGAGCCGCCCGGACCGCGCAGCATCGAGCCGCGCGGACCGCGCAGCTTCGAGCCGCGCGGACCGCGCAGCATCGAGCCGCCCGGACCGCGCAGCATCGAGCCGCCCGGACCGCGCAGCATCGAGCCGCCCGGACCGCGCAGCATCGAGCCGCCCGGACCGCGCAGCATCGAGCCGCCCGGACCGCGCAGCTTCGAGCCGCCCGGACCGCGCAGCATCGAGCCGCGCGGACCGCAGAGCATCGAGCCGCGCGGAACGCCAAGCATCGGGCCACGCGGACCACCGAGCTCCGAGCCGTGTGGACTCCCGAGCATCAGGGCGTCTTTCATCTGACCATGCATGCTACCGTTCGCGTAGCCCAGTGAGGCACCCGCAAGCTAGCGCGGTGAGAGACGTGCAAGCCGAAAGTCAAGATAACACCAGGGGTGAGTCAACATCTCGAGGAGTATCTACATCTACTCTTGCGGATCTTGTCAATGTTTTAAAGTCTGTGTGTAATAATAGTGGAGATAAGTTAGGTTCCCTTAACAACACAATTCCCGAGTTTGACCCAAGTAAACGGGAACAGACAATGACTATGTGGCTTCATAAAGTCAATGAGTGCGCAACCATTTATGCGTGGTCGGAGAAGCAAGTTATTCATTTTGCTTTACCAAAACTAAAAGGTATAGCCCAAAGATGGTACGAGGGTCTTCCGTCGGTCCTGTTTACTTGGGCTGAATGGCAGGCGAAACTTTTGGCTACATTCCCATCGGAAGAAAATTATGGCCAAATGCTAAGCGATATGTTGGCCAAACGGGCTAAGTTCACGGACTCTTTAGAAGAGTACTATTATGACAAACTGTCACTAATCAATAGATGTGGTATAAACGGGAAAAGGGCAGTCGAATGCATTTTACATGGCATCGACGACCGGTCAGTTAGATTGGGTGCTGAGGCAGCTCAGTTTGATGACCCTAACAAACTCCTTTCATATTTACGTAATGCTCGAAATATAAAATTCAACATTGAGCGGAAATTTACTAAAGGTCAACCACAAAAACACCAAAATAGCTCTAACCCTAGGCTTACACGTTGTTCGAATTGTAAGAAGGATGGTCATGTTACATCACAGTGCACTCAACCCGTTAAGAAGTGTAGTAGATGCAATAGAATAGGTCATGAGGTGGAACAGTGCTATGCCAAACTGCCGACAACTGAAGAGAAAAAGGTCATGCGAGTAGAGGATAGGGGTGATGTAGGCGCGGTTGACTCTTCAAAAATAACCACTTCTGTGTCGGAACCGAACAAGAAGTATTTCAAAACTGCTATCATTAATGGTTTTTCCATTACTGCGTTCATAGATTTTGGGAGTGAATGCTCAATGATTAGGTTGTCAGCATTTAGAAATATAAGTTCGAGTTATAATGTCAATAATCTTCCAGTACTAAGAGGATTCGGCAATTCGGTTGTCCCTTGCATAGGTAAACAACGAGTTCAGATAATTATTGATCATGTGGAAGCTGATCTAGAATTGCTGATAGTCGCAGATAGTGCAATGCCACATGCATTGCCCCTTTTAGTAGGTCAAACGTTTACGGAGCAGCCACACGTAATCATTCGTAAAACTAGTGACGCCTTGGAAATCTCTGAACTTGAGCACCAATCCGTAGTACCTAATAGCAAAATAAATTTGTTCTGTAAAGATTCCGTTGAAGTTTTGGGTCATGCTGTTGTGGACGTTTATACACATCCATCACATCAGGGTGATGTCTTTGTCGATGGGAGTATCCGACTGCAGAAGGGTGTTCGCTATTTAGTAGCCACTGGATTGTTTCAAATGAGAGAATGTGGTACAGGTCAGATTGTTGTCAGTAACACTTCGTCAACACCATTGATGTTTTCAAAAGATTTTCTGATTGCTCGTGGTCGTGTGGCTCAGGAAGAGCCCAGTGTGCAAGTTTTGAACGTTTTGTCAACTGTCACTAATGACTTTAAGTATATTACTGAAGCCGATTTAAATCTGGAAGACGGTCTCACTCCCGAACATAAGATCCAACTCCTCAGAGCCAACATAATGTTCGTCAGTTTCTTGGGCTGTCTAGCTTCTTCCGCAGATTTGTCCAAAATTTTTCGGTTATTGCAAAACCTCTAACACAACTTTTGAAAAAGGACTCCAAATGGTCATGGGGTACGGATCAGGAAGCCGCATTCCGTTGTTTACAAAAAGAGCTCATACAACGTCCCACTTTAGCTCTATATAATCCGAAGGCAGATACCCAGCTTCATACGGACGCTTGTAAGATTGGTGTGGCAGGTATCTTGTTGCAAACGGATAAGGACGATGTGCTTAGGCCAATCGCTTACTTTCAAAACTCAAAACTCAAAACATTTATTTCAATTAAACCATTTACAGGCACTTTTGAATTGTCAAGGAGTCAGTCAGTCAGAAATATGAAGCTAGTTGCCCATTCCAAAGCGTAGGTTCCTATGGAGAAGAACGGGCAAGAAACTCCACGGACACTCTTTTAAAAAAAAATTATATTCTTACAAAATATTGTTTACATCATTCATGTTGAAATTATACATGTGAGAACAATGTAGAAAGACGTGTACGTAAAAAGCGTCCGTAATAAAAAATAAAAAAACAATTCAAAAAATTAAAATAAGCCGTGGCAGATAAGAGATGACCAGTCCCTACTGATGGCGCCCGTTCACGAACATGACGCATGGATCAGCACCGTTTAGCTCAACCATTTTGAAGGGAACTCGACGATCCAACACACACGCCACCACCAGCGAGACATTTGAGTGAGCATGACATACTCTTAGCCGCCAGGGCATATCGAGTCAATGAAAGACGTACCCAGCAAATGGCAGCTTTATAGAAGGTACATGGTCACAGTGCTCACACATGTGCTATGCAATTATACAATAATAAAAAAAGAGATTGAAGCTATACAATTCAAAGATAGTTTTTGCAATCTTCAGCAATTCCAACAATATTTTTGAATGCTAATCAATTAGTTTATGCGCCCTTGTGGAGCTGGACCAGCGTTAAGCCAAGCATTTTTGTCAGCGATATAATCCCCAAGCTTATAATTATAATATGCTTGGCAGCATAGTGTGCGTTTTATACAAGATTTAAATTTCGTTTCATTTAGTTGTAGTATATGGGAAGGTATATTATTGTAACATTTTAAACAGTACCCCATGAAAGATGAGTCTACTTTAGCCAGTCTGAAACCCGGTTGAACTAATTGGTCCCTATTTCTAGTACAATAATTGTGTCTTTCACCTCTTTTACTGAAAAGATTAAGATTTTTCCTGACGTACATGATGTTTTCATAAATATATTGACAAGGTACCGTCATGATGTTAATATTTTTAAACAGTTCCCTTAGAGAATCGCGCCTACGGAGGCAATATATTGCTCTAATGGCTCTTTTCTGCAGAATAAAAATAGAGTCGATATCTGCAGCCCGTCCCCAAAGTAAAATACCGTAAGACATGATACTATGAAAATAACTGAAATAGACTAGCCTCGCGGTATCTACATCAGTAAATTGACGGATTTTTCTGACAGCATATGCTGCTGAACTTAGCCGTCCTGCAAGAGATGTTAAATGAGGACCCCATTGCAGCCTTGAATCGAGCGTGATCCCCAGGAAAACAGTTTTATCTACAAATTCTAGCTTCTCCTTATTCAATACTATATCACAATTACTACTTTTAACATTCGGTAAAGCAAATCTTATGCATTTAGTTTTTTTCCCATTTAATACTAAATTATTAGCAGTAAACCAATTTTGGACCTGCAGTAGGGCGTTATTTACATCGTCAAGATTTGATGCACGTCTATTTATCTTAAAAATTAGGGAAGTATCGTCAGCAAATAACACCATTTGTGGTTGGTTTTTTAATAAATGGGGTAGATCATTAATATATACTAAAAAGAGGAAAGGACCCAATATCGAGCCTTGAGGAACACCCATTTTTACTTTTAGACCGAGTGAATTTACCCCATTAATTTGAACTTGCTGTTGTCTATCGTTTAAATAAGATTTTACTAAACAGAGCGCAAGTTTACCTAGTCCGTAATGCTCAAGTTTCAAGAGTAAGGTTTCATGATTTACGCAGTCAAATGCCTTGGAGAGGTCACAAAAGATTCCTATGGCATCTTGAGCCTCCTCCCACGCTGTAAATATGTGTTTTAATAAGGTGACACCGGCGTCAGTTGTACAACGACCTTTGGTGAAACCATATTGCTGATCGTGTAAGATTTGGTTGGTGTTAAAATGATTAAGCATTTGGTTTAGCATTACCTTTTCGAACACTTTGCTGAATACCGGCAGCACGGATACTGGTCTATAATTGTTGGTGTCTTTACTGTCCCCAGATTTAAAAAGTGGTATAACCTTACTGTATTTCATTAAATCCGGGAAGACTCCTTGATCCACACACAAATTAAATATTAAAGCTAAGTATGGTGCTATAGTCTCGATTATGGATGTACAAACTTTGATAGATAGTCCCCATAGATCCTCGGTCAGTTTGATTTTAATTTGCCGAAAGGCTTTAATAACTATCATAGGGTTTATATGTTTAAATTGAAATTCAACCGGACAGCCTGGGACATTCGCTCTTAATAAATCAATTGAGACATCGGGTGAAGAATTTAAAGCTTCCGTCGTTTTAGATGGTATATTAGTAAAGAAATGTACAAATTCTTGAGCTACTTCTAAGTTAGAGCTTATTGCACCACGTGAAGTCTCCAATGTGTAATCAGTGTTTCGTTTTTTTTCCCTACTAGTTTCATTATTTATAACTTTCCAAACTGTTTTTATTTTATTTTCTGCTGATTTGATCTTATTGCTAATGTACAGGGCTTTAGCTATCTTGCAGGTATTTCTAAAAATTTTGGAATATGTAGCAACATACTTGTTGAAAGTTTCAGTGTTAATGTAAGGCTTAAGGCCATACAGCTCGAAAAGCCTTTCCCTACTTATCCTAATACCTCTAGTTGCCCAGTCACTAAATATAAAAATAGGGCTAATATTTTTTGTTTTCTTTCCAAAAGTTTTATTGAATTCAGTGTGCACTACTGAAAAGAAATCCTCATACAATTTATTTGCATCATCCATATTATGGCCTAGAACATTTAACTCCTTATTTAGGATACTATTGAATCTATTTAATTTGCCATTTGTTATTGGTCTAAATTGTATTTGCACTTTTTGCAAAGCTGTTTTAAACTTAAAAGTTACCGTTTGACCACTATGATCAGACGGCAAATAATTTACTATGGCTTTAGCTAAATAATCACAATCGCAGAAGACATTATCAATACAAGTAGCGGAAGTTGAAGTTACTCTAGTCGGTTCTGTAAAAATGTTAGATAAATTGAATGATTTAAAAAGACTTAATAATCGATTGCTATTTAAAGTATTTTCCAGAATATTAATATTAAAATCACCACAAATAATTGCGGTTTTGTTATTGGATGCAAGTTTCGCTAGGACATCTTCCATTATTGACTCAAATAAAGAAAAGTTCTGATTATTAGGGGGTCTGTACACGCACACTACAACATGCTTATCCAGCTCAACACAGGACAGTTCGATGCAATGTTCAACTGATAAACCAACTATGTCATTACGTGCCTTAGTTTTTAAACAATTTTTAATCAAGATTAGAGAACCTCCACGTAGCATAGATTTACGGTTAAAACAACTGCCCATACTATAGTTCTTATAATTAATTAGCATTTGGTAATCCTTTAACCAATGTTCAGTGAAACAAACAATGTCAAACTTTGTTTTTTCTAAAAACATTTCAATTTCTAATAACTTGGAAGAAATACCTTGAATATTTTGATGAAATAATTTCAAGGCATTCTGCTGATCTCTTTTTTGGTAAATATTTATTTTAAAGCCAGAAGATACCTTGTTGTTGTTAGTTATAAGAATATTCTTACTTGTACCTCCTGTTGTCTTACAAACTAGTTTAAATGACTATCCGGAGTTGACCCCATGACCTCAGTGTCATCACCAGGCAGTGAGCTCATAGTGAGTGAGGGACATGGAACCTCCTTCGTACAGTCTGTATAAATATTTATAGCATTTGAGCTACATTTATTCAGGCTTACCACCTTATAATTAGTACTATTACTAACCGTTGTGGTGTTAATAACACAAGACTTCGACATACTACCTATGTCTGAGTTTATATAAAAAGCTAATAGCCTTGCTATTATGTGTCTAAAACTAACAGGCAAATACACAGTATTCCTAGTCGATTTCAAAGTTTCCACAAAAATGTTGGTGTCAAGAAATATAAGCTTGTCACTATAATGACTAACTAAGAAGTGCATATGCTTGTTAAGCATATGAATATAATTTTTAGTAGGCAGACAACTCCCGAGGAACAAAACTACTCGTCATACGACTTGGAAACGCTTGCCGTAGTTTCTTCCTTACAGAAGTTCCGCGTTTATTTAGTAGGTATCCCTTTTAAAATCATAACCGACTGTAACTCTCTCCGTGCAACCTTTCAGAAGAGAGACATGATTCCACGAGTCGCTAGGTGGTGGGAACAGATGCAGGAATATAATTTTTGCATTGAGTATAGGGCCGGTCATCGCATGGCTCATGTCGATGCACTCAGCCGAAACCCTATGCAGCAGGCTCATGATGTTATGGTCGTTAGTGATTGCGATTGGTTAGCTACAGTCCAAGGCGCAGATAGTGAAATTCAAAGGATCGTTGGAATTCTAAAGGATCCTCAGTTTGATGACGTTATTGACATCAAATCAAATTTCAAGTTAAAGAATGATAGGCTCTATAGGGTAACTAGTGACGGCGATAGGTGGGTAGTGCCGAAGGGGGTAAGATGGCAGATTGTTAAACAAAACCACGACGATATAGGCCACTTTGCCCTTGACAAAACTCTGGAACGTATCAAAGCAACATATTGGTTTGCAAAAATGCGTAACTTTGTAAAGAAATATGTCGGTTCTTGTCTAGAATGTGCTTATTCAAAAGCTTCTGGGGGGAAGAAACCTGGTAGTTTACATCCTATACCAAAGATAGATATTCCCTTTGACACTATCCACGCAGATCATGTAGGCCCCTTTGTACGCAGTGCGAGAGGAAACATGTACATCTTAGCTCTGATTGATGCATTTACTCGGTATATTTATTTAAAACCTGTAAGGAACACAAAAACTTCTACCTCTATAAAGGTTTTCCGGGAGTATTTTGGTTTGTTTGGTGTTCCAAAAAGAGTCATAACGGATCGTGGAACCTCGTTTACTAGCGAAAACTTTAAAAGGTTTATTATCGAAAAGAACATTAAACACGTGTTGAATGCTGTTTCTACCCCAAGGGCCAATGGTCAGGTAGAACGCTATAATAGGACACTTATTGATGCTTTGACTACAAAATGTGTTGGCTCCCCTGATAACAAATGGGATGAGCATCTACCTGATGTCCAGTGGGGCATGAACAATACGTTCAACAAGGGCATAAATCGAACACCGTCAGAGGCTCTGTTTGGCATTAGACCATCGGGTCCAAGTGACTGTCGAATTGTATCCGAACTATCGGACGACTTATCTGGCTCTTCTAACAGCCAAGACCTATCACAAATTAGAGAAGACATAAACTCCCATGTTAGTTCCTATCAAGATGCGCAAAAGAAGGCTTATGATGCAAAGCACTGCCCAGTCCCAAAATATCAAGTAGGTGATCTTGTGAGGGTCGAACGTCAAGTCCCAGCTACAGGAAATAGTAAAAAACTTGTTCCGAAGTTTCAGGGACCCTATAGAATCACCAAAATTTATGATTTCGATCGGTATCAAATTGAGGATACTCCCCTCACACGAAAATCTAACCGGCCTTATTCGACAGTTGTTGCGAGTGACAAAATTAAGGCCTGGTTAAATTTTAGTAGACCACACGACGAATCGTCTGGCAATGACAGCGAATAACCTAATTATGTGGTATCCCTGCATCAATTGTGAATATTATTATTTAATTCGTGATTAACAAACCCTTAATTATTTCAGTTTAACCTTTTCAGTACCTGGGCCATGAAATAATGCCCGTTACTGTACACAACCTTTTCAGACCCTTAGACCATGAAATAATGTCTATTGAGGTCAACTCTGGCCATGAAATAATGCCAGTTATTCAAAATGGGCCATGAAATAATGCCTGTATATGTACATCGAGCTATGAAATAACGCTCGTTATTAATTATAAGGGGCCATGAAATAATGCCCAGTTATGATTTGTGATTAAAATAATAATCAATGTTGATAAAATTTACCTATTATAATAGGTATTCCATAATTATGTGCTACTGTTAGAACATATTGTAATGTATTCATTTAACTAATAATTATTGTCATTGATAAAACTAAGGCTAGGTATATTTAAGATGCTTTGTTTGTGATTTCTTTACACGAGGACGTATAATGTACCTTGGATGGCCGACTGTTATCAATAGTAAATTATATCGCATTTTATTTAATTAGTTATGTTCAATTAAATCTATTTTAATATTAAAAGTAATGTTTTGACTATTTTGTACCTACCGACTGAGTTCGTAGATGGCACGACTAACCAATCACAGCGCATTGCCGTTCAAATGGCGGTAATCCGAATGGCGGGAATCCGAATGGCGGGAAAACACCACTTTAGCTGTCGTGCCAGTCCTGCGAGCTCAGTCGTGCATACGTCGTGATAACTAGAGCTCGAATTGTGTTTTCTTAAAAATATATTTAGTGGTGATTATAAAGCTTAGTTGATTTTGTGTGTTGAAGAAATACAATAAGTAAGTACATGAACAAATGTCTATTATTTCTAAAAACCTTTTTTTTTAAAACCATGAACCTGAATAACAGTTAAAACTCACATTTAAATTATTACTGGATTCTCTGTAAGAGTACAGAGCCCACATAGGTATGAGAGGACACTGTAGGCCTATCAACAAGTACCAGGTACTTAGCAAGATAGAAAATGATCGACAGATCTACAAGTCGGTTATGCCTACAACGTTCTCACATTCACAAAATATAAAAGAAGAGAATCTATATAAAAAAAAAAAAACAAATTAAAAACCTATTTAAACCAAATGACATGACTGCCACTAAAGCTGTAACAAATCTAATTTAATAAAAAATATAGTATATTGAAGTATTGGCTTTGTGAGCAAACATGATTTTCAAGGTTATTGAAAAATAAAACAGGCCGTCCTCGCCCAAATACTATAAATTACAAACAACGCGATGGTTTTTTCAAACATTTTAATGTTTCCCTTTACGATAAATATGAAATGGTTGACTGGCAGTTGTAAATTAAATAAAATGTATTGTTTCCCGTGTTTACTTTTCTCAGATTATTTGACGAATTTATCAAAATTTGCAGACTGAAAAACATATTCGTAGCTGTTTTATGAGTTCGAGACTGGTAGGAATAGAATAAATTATATTCACTAATTTGCATGAAAATCTTAATAGAAAAGTAGATCGAAATACATAGGAATTTAATGAAACGGTTGACACTGTGTAACACACGCTTAGTAACATAAGTTTTTAGAGGCATGAGGAACAGGGTGTAAAGTTTACTCATCCACCATAGAAAAGGGAGGATCCTCCAACCAGACGGGTGTTGTGTCTGGCTGGCCGACTGCCCGACTGTTGATTTCGGATAGTCTTATCTATGTCGTTTGCGCGGTAAACTCTAATTGCGCGATGCAGGATTTGTGTGGCATCATGTCTTTGATGCGTAGTTCGTATGTGGCGGTGTAACCGCTACAAGTTCATTGATTATGTGGTCTGCAAAGTTCCACCGCTCACTATTAGATGGCACTGTGCCTATGACGCGTATTCTTGAATCGCAGGCACTTAATGACCCTCGCTGGATCAATTAACTTATTTAATGCTATAATCACAACTAGCCGTGAGGTCGAGGTGCATCTACGGGTCGTCTTAATTGGAAGGATCACGTAGGACACCCTGTTAGTTGGTGCCTACTAAAATTCCTTAGGGAATAGTAGTTTTGGATAGAGGACTACGTTTCCCGACCTTCGTCCCAGGACTTGGTCGTGTCATCGTGTGGGACTATACCTACTTTTATATCCAAGACAATCTATCTTTTGTTAGGTAAACAAATTTTCTGATTACAGAGGATAGGAATGTTGAAGTGAAGTTTTTTTTGTTTTATCCGTCTTTCCCCTCTTGGTTTGCCACGCTCCGCCACTGCATAGTACCAAAGTACGCATCATTGGAAGTGGAAGATCAGGAAGCACAACACCACAACGCATTTTGTCATCAGAGGCACTACGACCTAGCTTGGTTGTTTCCACCACCAAATCTGATTCCCAGGGTTTTCAGACACCTGAATCAAGCCAGCGGAGACTACATATATTGATTGCCCCGAAGTTGAACAAGGTATTTTGGCAGGAAGATGTTCAACGGCGAGCGTGACATCCCCCTTTTCTGATTCGAGATCTAGCCCGCAGTCTGATAGACACCAGAACAGGGTCACACTGGGAGGCGCTGATTTTGACGGACTGGACGGATCAAGAACATAAACTGCCTAGCTGAAGAGGCTCCACAAGTTCACAATCAATACCTACGGACAAGCGTGGCGCAGATGAAAGCGAGGTGTCAAAGTCAAATAACTTATTTCAATTAGATACATAAAAGGCACTTTTGAACGTCAAAATTTACAACAAAAAAAAAGAATTGATTCTAGTCGCCTTCCAAATGGTAGTTTTCGTATGGAGAAGAAACTCCACTGTTACTCTTTTAAAATGTTTTCGGTGTGAGTCGCATTCAATTATGTAATTACAAATACCCTAATGTGGATCAATTTAGCATGAAATTAAATTAAATTAAATTGTTTATTCTGTAAATAGGATATCGGAATCACGTTTACTGACGAGTAAACCCAACCCCGAACCCATGTAGTTTATTTTTAATATGACGATATTAAAAATAAACTACATGAGTTCGGCGTTTCCTATCTGACTACTTTGAGAAGAAAGGCCGAAACAAACTCAGAGGTATCTTTTAAAGTCCGGACATAATCTTGGTCAAGCACATTTACACGGTTATATAGTCTTGTCTTGTCTTGTCTATAAACGTATTTTCATTCTTTTTCTTTCTTTTCTTTTCTTGCTTTGCTTATATATTTTGGCACATAAATCTGTTATTTCAACTTTCACACACCATCAAATATTGATTTGTCGCGCGTCTTCTTTATGAAACATTAGTTGCGCCCCGCGGTTTCACCCGCATAAGCCTTGATCCCGTAGGATAAAAAGTATCGTAAAGTATAATAATAATCCAGGTCATGGTCAAACCTGTACTGGTCAAAGGTCAAGGTCTACTAGACTTTAATAAAAATATTTGCGGCATGCTGCGTCTGTAAGGTGCAGCGAGGGTCTACGCCGAGGGCCTGGGCGCGTAGCACTTGCTACGAAATATGTATTGTTTTTGATCCGCATATTAACTGTTTTTTGTTTTGTTTTAGGTACTAGTATTGAGTGTTCTTTCAAAAGAATGCTTGTACTAGATACTTGGCTCTCTATTAAGGACAGCAATTCTGAACTGCAACGGGGGTGTCGAGTTTTTCAACCCCTGATACAGTTGCTGCCTTTTTTTTTTTTTTTTTTTGGTTGGGAAATCATCAAATGACGTCTCCCGCTCTGGGTGGAGCGGGAGGGCGTGTCAGACTCTTACTGACTAAAACCCACCCGTGTTCCTTCTGTTGCCTGTGCAATGCCAGGGGGCCACGGTATCCCTTTCGGACTTTCCCGCAACCCCGGCAGGCAATGGTCTCATCGGACCCCTTCACTCGCTGACACTCTTTGAGGCGCGCGTGGAACACAACGCGCCGTCGACCCGGGCCTGGTCCTTACCGGACGGCGAGCTACCCATTGCTCACCGTCCGCAAGCCCGCGCCTACGGTGGCCGGGAATCAGCGATTGATTCCCGACGCCCAGGGCGTCTCCTCCTGCGGCGGCTAGGGGCGTGAGGGCGCGAAATTTGCCTCTCCCTCACGCGTTCCGCCTCCTCCTTTGCGAGCATTACTGCTTCGCAGAAGGAGGTGACGGCCTCCCATGCCCTCTCGCTCCGTACCATGGCCTGGACCAGGGCCGGACGCGAGAGATCCCCGCCACCGATCGCCTCCACGAGGACACAGCGGTGCTCTGCCCAAGCCGGGCATACCTCCACCGTATGCTCCACCGTGTCCTCCGGGCGATCCACGCAGTGATGACACCCGGGCGTTTCCTCCCGCCTTATCCGAAACAGGTACCTCCCGAAACAGCCGTGTCCGGTGAGGACCTGCGTCAGGCGGAAGGTGAGGACGCCGTGGCGCCTCTCCAGCCACTCCTCAAAGAGGGGACTTATCGCCGCAATAGTGGCGTGCCCATACAGTTGCTGCCTGATGTTGAGAATTTGATTGTTGATGACTTAGAAAAAAGAGTTGCTAATCTTTGTACTTGATTTGTAGCTATTTGGAAGCAAGTCTCTAAGTACGGAGACAGGCTGAACGAAATTGAAGTTTGCGTTCTGTCAACTTGTGCAGCAGCGGGGAGCCACGACACTCAACGGCCAGCTGCAGAGGCTTCGACGAGCACTCAACAGCATCAGCACAGGAAAGACTTCGAGGAGTGTAGCAAGAGATCAAAATGCCACAAGCTTGCAGAGTTAAGTAAAGTAGACAGTTCCGCGATAAAGTCTTTGTTGGATGATTCAAGTGGATCTAACGCCGCTTCTAAGTTTAAACACTGGTGAAGTATTGTCTCTCATAAATGAGACTAAACTGACTAAACATCAGTATCTTATGGTGAAAGACTTAATTAATGCAAAATCACCGAATGCATTACCATCTTATCCAAAAGTGTTGGAAGCTAAGAATCGGTGTTATCCATTGCAAGAGTTTATCACGGAATCATCAGCTGAAGTAGAATTACAATCACTGTTAGACAATACTGCTTGCTGGATACTAGAATCCCAAAAAGACGTTTTGAATAATATTGACTTTAATAATTAATTGGCTTTGATAGGAAAATGGGGTTTCGATGGGAGTACGGGGCACAGCGAATAAAAACAGTGCTTTGGAAATTCTGGTATCGAGGATGGCAGTATGTTTCTTACTTCATATTGTCCTCTCTAATTAGTTTGTAAGTCAAATACTTTCGACCCAGACCAAATAGTTTGGAAAAACCCGCGCCTTTCCTCCACCAGGTATTGTAGGCCTATTCGATTCCAATTTGCTAAAGAATCGAAAGACCTTTCCGTGCAAGAAGAAGTTTATTTTAAGACTAAAATTGACAGTTTGCAGCCATCAATCTTTCATTCACAATGAATGTGAAATAAAGGTGCGGCATTCTTTACAATTAACCATGGTTGATGGTAAAGTGTGCAGTGCTCTGAGTGATACATCTTGTAGTAGGTACTATATTTGTGGTTTAACTCCAAAATACATGAATGATATAGATAAATCACTTAGCAAAACTGTAGACAGTAGTAAATATCAATTTGGACTATCTCCTCTTCACTCGCATATCCGATTCTTTGAATATTTTATTCACGTTTCCTATAGATTAGATTTCAAAAAATGGCAGGCGCGTTCTTCAGACGATAAAGCTCTTCTTGCACAGAAAAAACAACATGTCCAGCAACAGTTTTTTGTTTTTTAGGCAGTGACTTGGTCTAATAGTCGACAAACCGCGAAGTGGGGGAAGTGGCACATCCAACGATGGAAACACTGCCAGAAGGTTTTTCTAATTCAGCTATTTCAGCGGAAATTACCGGATTAGACAAAGACCTTTTGACAGATGTCATAATCTACAGCAGTGTCTTTCGTCGGGATACAAAATTAATAACGAGGTTTATGTATTTACTTTATTTTTATTATAAAATTTATATAATTAAGTTATTTATGTTTTTATGTTAGTTATTTTAGTTATTAAGTCTCAATTCTTTTATTGTTTGGCTACTCTTTTACTGTTAGCATAGGCATATTACATTGCACAGTGGTTCCGCGCCCTAAGAGAGGCGGTCATAGGGTTTCGAAACAAGTTCAAACTTGAAAACATGCGTCACTTCTTAGGCTAATTAGCGCTTGGTGATAACACGGTTGATGACTATATTCGGAATTTTAATTCGATTCCAGATTTGACAATTTCAGTGTTGCAACGTTATGACAAGTACTAAATAGTGACGTTGCGAAATTATTCGATATGGAAATGGAATATTTCCAGATCGATTCTTCTCGTTTATAATTTTACTCTCGTAAACTAAGTATATCAGGAAATTAAATATTTCTGAACCAATAATTTAGTTTTGACGATTAATTAACGATCTGAGACTTTTCTTTTATAATTGTGTGTGAAATAAATAAAAAAATGTGATCATGAAGGAACATGACAAATAAAACAGATAGATGTATTATGGTAATAATTTATTTTATAAATTGTCGCCGTCATCGCTATCGCTATCGCTGTCACTTTCTGTAACATTTATTATAAATGTGTCTGTGATATTGTCAATTAACATAAATCTAGCCTACTCATTTTTTCCTCTTCTTTGACAACATGGGATACGCATTTAGACCATTCGGTAGCCGTAATTTTTTTAATGCCTTTCAATTAATTTCTCACGTCTGTCAATTTGAAGGTTTTATTATTTTGAGCTACATGCCCCTTTACCTGCGCCCATATCAATACGATAGGGTTTAGCTCGCAATGGTAAGGGGGCAGTCTTAAAACCGTGATCCCATGTTGTGCTGCCATTTCGTCTACAGCGTACTTATTAAAAGACTCGTTATGTGGAATCAGTTCTAAAAGCGTAGCTTTAACCATCCACGTCTTTTTGTGATGTACTATCGAAGAACTTCATATCTAAGCAGTTTGAAAACAAAATCCCGTGAACACGATGACCACATCTGTTACCAACCCGGTTCTATAGCGGCCGAGCGATGCAAGCAGAAATAGTCCTTATGGTGTATAGATATGAACTTCTTCGATGGTACTTGGCTGAGGATCCATTTTGATGGAAAACCAAAACAAATAGATTCACTCATAGTTCACAAAAAACTATAAACGTAACAACAAACACAACGTAACAACACTTTAACAAAAACCCAACAAAATAACAAAATATCGATTCGCAATGAAATAAGATATTCGTGCAGTCAGACTGGGAGAATGAAGCCGAATGACACGATAAACAAAATGGCGATAGCTGCACGAGCGCGCACGGGTTGCCAATACTGAAAACTATCTAGGCTCTTTTATTATAAGTTTTGTTTTTAATATAAAAACAAAAATATTAACTTTTTATAAAATAGAGCAGCGATTACTAATTAATAAATAATTATTATGAATAATGTTGTATTTATTTAAATAAAAATCAATAATTTAGTCTTTGATTGGCACACTGATGGCACACACACTGATTGTTTATCGATTTTTGTGTTCATCACTACACTATTATATACGTGGTAACATTATTTCACAAAATGACAGTAGCTAATGTCAAATCTGGAATCGAATTAAAATTCCGAGTATAATTACATGTGTTTACTTCCGATGCCAAAAAAGGAATGTTGCGAACATAGAGAGATGTCCAGGGGGCGTGGCGAGCGAGGACAGGTCTTCGTCCCACTTCGTGGAAGCATGACAGTGACCCACCACTATGGGCCCGCTCAATCTGTTCGGCCTAAAACGGCCTGTAGGATTTGGCGTAGCAAGCTACGCCTGTGTGTTTGGTTGCTATGAGTATTTCTGTAGGAGCGCCACGACGCTAATACACATAGCATCGTTTTCTTCACGACACCCCGACTGTCAGTCCCCGCCAGGTGAGACCCCCAGTTGACTGGGGGAGGCCCGACGAAGACGACCAGCAGGCGCACCTACAGGTAGATATGTAGTTCACCCTCGCCCCGCTTACAGATCTAGCCGTTTACGGATTGAGGGATAAACAGTCATGTATATGTGAGCGGCTTGTGTTGTTGTGTAACACCGCTCAGTATCAACGTGCGTCGTGGCCCGCGTCGCACCTGCGCGTGGTATGTAGGATGCATGTATAGTTAAGGTTGTCTGTATTTAGTTACGTGACATGCCTATATTACAACACGCCACGCAACAGATGTGTGTGTACATCTGTAGAGTCTTATTATTTCGAGTGAGCTGCGTGTAACCTAGGTGCGGCTCACTCGAGGCATCATATCCGGTGGATGGGGTCAGTTGTCCCCTACCAGGTCGCGGGGCGGGGGTCTCGCGTCAGGTGGGCGCGCGTGCAATGGCGCTATCTGCCTGACGTGGGGCCAGGCAGATGCGTCGGCATGCGTGAACATAACCTTCGCGAGTCGCCCCACAAACTCATCCAGGCTCTCAATCCCGAGGTCCCGGTGGAGTACGACTTTCCTCACGAAGCGAGGAGCGTCAACAATGGTCCGCAGCACAAGGTTTTCTTGCGCGCGGAGCGTCTTGCGGCTCGACTCCTTCGTGAGGGCGTCAACGTCAAGATTGGGCGTATGTACGTTTTATACAAGCCCAACTTGACGCGCGCCGGGATGCGGGATGAGAGCACAGGTTGTAGGAGGTTGCGGGCGACCCTACCCTGCGCGGCCACCTTGCAGACATGTGGCCCCATGGTGAGGTGGCGGTCGATGGTCACACCCAGGTATTTGACCCGGGGCGACCAATCGACGTCGACCTCATGTAGTTTCATTGGTGGCGGGACTGACGCGTATCCAACAATCATCACCTGCGTCTTACCCACGTTCACCGAAAGCCAATCGGGAAGCAGATCGAGGGTGTGCTGCATTTTGACCGCCGCGTGCTTCGCATTAGTGATGTACGAGGCGTCGTCAGCATACAGCGCGAGCGTCATCTCTGTCGTGGTGGGGATGTCGTCGGTGTAACGCGTGTAACACGCAGGTGACACGCAGCTGCCCTGCGGCACACCTGCCAGCACCGGGCGGGCGCCGGACAGTGCCTCGTCGACCACCACCCTAAAAGTTCTATTGGACAAAAAGGATGCAACCACCTTAACAACGCGACGGGGCGCGTCGGACGTGGCTAACTTGTAGATCAGGCCGTCATGCCACACACGGTCGAAGGCCTTCTCAATTTCGAGGAATACTGCCACCGAGCATTCCTTCTTCCCCAGCAATGTTGTCAATTGGTGCAGTACCCTCGACAGCTGGAGCGTCGTGCTATGTTCCGCCCTGAACCCATATTGCTCCGGGCGTGGGGCGATATGTTGTGTGAGTGTCGAAGCAGGAGTACTTCGAACACCTTGGAGACTTTCGACAGCAGAGTGATGGGCCGATAGCTCTCCGGCTTCGCTGAATTCTTTCCCGCCTTGGGCAGTATAATGACGCGCCGCTCCTTCCACGAGGTGAAAAAAAAACCCCGTGCGCAGTATTGTAAACAGGCGCGCCAGTGCCGCTACTGTACGGAACGGCAAGTGGCGCAGCGCTGTATTGGTGATACCTTCAGCACCGGGGGCCTTACTGGGCTTCGTTCTTAGGATGGATGGCGCGTCTAACTGCGCCAGGCGAGAAGAAGATAGGGTTCTCCTCGGGAGCTATCGGGAATGCGAAGTAGTCTCCTAGGTGTTGCTCGACCGCTGCGACATGCTCGACGTTGTCGGTCGGGTTTGGGCGGAACTGACGCTCTAGGTGCTCGGTGAAGACCTCCGCCAGGTCCTCTGCTACATACTTAAGCGCCCCGTCGCTGTTTAGTAGAGAGCGCACCGGGGCTGGGGTATACGACAGCTGGCAGCAAGACGGTGTACCAGCTGTCGACAGTGGCGTCTATTCTTTCTTCCCAGCCCGTGTGGGCCGATAACTCGGCCTTTACCTTCTCCGCGAGACGGTGGAGCTCCTTCTTCATCGTCGGGCATCTCGTTTGTTGCCACTGCTTACGAAGGCGCCTTTCACGACGCCCTCTCCCCTCCGCTTCTAAGGCGCCCTGGATGCAAGCAGTGACGTCATCTGCCGTTCGTTCCACGTCCGCGGAGGAAACTATAGGCCGAGCCGGTGGTCTGCATCATTTCTGAGAACTTGATCCAGTCTGTTAGTCGACGTGGCGCTAGTGGCTTGGTCGGCTGCTCCGCTACGACCACGAGTACAGGTTGGTGGTCCGACTGTAACTCGTCGTCTATCACTTGCTGTATGATCTGGCGGTGTAGCCCTCGGTGGACTACGATGTCCAGCACGTCCGGCATGTGCGTTGCCGTGTCCGGGTAATGTGTTGGCGTCTCCGGGCCGTACACCGTATAGCCGAAGGCTTCCGCGTCCGCGAAGAGTCACCAGCCGTCGCTGTTTGTGTTCGCGGAGTTCCAGTATGGTAGCGTTGCTATGTGCGCTAAGTAGCGCCCGCAGCTCAGTCATAACTAGGCGAGATGCGGGCGGCTTGTAGCCCGCATAGATGTTAATTTCCTCGCCGGTGACATGCAGCTATACACCCAGGGCGTAGAAGCTAGACAGCAACGGCAAGGGGAGCTCCTGGTGGACGACTCTCCACCTCACTAGTACCACCAGGCCACGGTAGCGAGCGAGGTGAGCCGACCTTTCATCCTTTCGGTAGACGTGATAACCCGGAAACCTGACCCTATCTTCGGTTCCCAGGTGCGTCTCACTGATTAACGCCACGTCGATATTTTGTTTCCGAAGTAGATGGCGGAGGGGGTCGACCTTATCCCTAAGGCCGCGGGCATTCCAGTGTACTATCCTCAATAGGACACACCATTTTCGAGATATAAGCAAAAGAAAAGAAAAAAATCCAGTACAGTACTGTGTTTGCACCTGAAGTCGAGGTGTTCGTGTGAATTTTAGTTCATGACAACTAGATAATAGTATTCCACACCATTTTTAATCGCGATTAAAAATGGGCAGATTTAGTTAGACAATTCAAATTTTAGGTGAAAAACGTCAAATTCAGAATAGCAAAATTGACATTTTCACTAAATTAAAATCAGTCAAAATTAGTGCTGTCAAACTAATATAAAGTTAAGTTGTGCCACTTTAGTCTATTTCAGAATGGGAAATCATCGTTTGACAGGAGTAAACTAAATTTTGGTGATTTTTAGTTAAGAAGCATTCGAGACAAAAGAATCGGCACCACTATGTCGCACTTTTACTCCGCTGATACTGCTACTTACACATAGTTAACACTAGCTTCCGTCAGCGGCTTCGCCCGCATGATATCTTTATAAATTATAGCCTATGTTACTCAGTGATAATATAGCATTCTACTGCTAAAAGAATTTTTTAAATCGGTCCTGTAGTTTTTTAATTTATTCATTATACGTAAAAACCAAAATATAAAACTTTTCTTTTTATAATATTAGTAGATTTGCAAAAAAGTTTGGATGTTTCGACGATCCGTTAATTTAACGCCTATTATACTGTGCTCCATTGCTCGCTGAAACTGTGAGGCGGGGTCGCGGCAGACTACATACCTATTAAAGAGATGGCGGGACGAGTTAGATAGGTTCCGTCAAAATCGGAAGGAGGACGCGCGGGCTCGCGAACGGTGGAAGGAGTGGAGGGAGGCCTCGCGAACGATGAAAGGAGTGGGTCAGCGTAGTCTAGTAAAAAAAAGAAAGTCCGGACGGGGGTCCAAAAAGCTAAACATGTCCGGACAAATCTGAACGATGGATAACCCTAGCTATACGGCAATACGTTGCATGTCGTAACACCTTAGACCATTTTATTGTAACACCATTGATATAATAAATATATCAATGTGTAACACCAATGAAAATGACGAGCATTGACACCATGCATACTCCTTGGTAAGACAGAGACAGATTTTCGAACTTTCAGAGTTCTGACTATCCGTAACGACTGTCATGACATATCCAAGAATGACAGCCCGGACCAACGGCATTTTTTTTTTGTGTGGTAACTTCTCCCGCTCTGAGCGGAGCGGGAGGGCATGTCAGACTCTTACTGACTAAAACCCACCCGTGTTCCTTCAGTTGCCTGTACGTAGCCCGGCTACACGGTATCCCTTTCGGACTTTCCCGCGACCCCGGCAGACATCGGTCCTAGCGGCGGACCCCGCCAGTTTTGCTGACATCTCTTTTAGGCGCGCGTGGAACACAACGCGCTGTCGACCCAGGCCTGGCCTTTATCGGACGGCGAGCTACCCATTGCTCACCGTCCGCAAGCCCACGCCTACGGTGGCCGGGAATCGGTCTGCGATTCCCGACGCCCAGGGCGTCTCCTGCGGCGGCTAGGTGACGGCCTCCCATGCCCTCTCACTCTGTACCATGGCCTGGACCAGGGCCGGACGCGAGAGATCACCACCACCGATCGCCTCCACGAGAACACGGCGTTGCTCTGCCCAAGCCGGGCAGACCTCCTCCGTATCCTCCACCTTGTCCTCCGGGCGATCCACGCAATGATGACACCCGGGCGTTTCCTCCCGCCTTATCCGGAACAGGAACCTCTCGAAACAAGCGTGTCAAGTGAAGAAGTGCGTCAGGCGGTAGGTGAGGAAGCCGTGGCGCTTCTCTAGCCACTCCTCAAAGAGGGGACTTATTGCCGCAATTGTGGCGTGCCCACGGACCAACGTGCTTTCCGAGGCACGGAGGAGTCTATTGTGTGTGTAATGGTTGGTCACGCATCCACGGACCGACCTCAGCAAGCGTTGCTTAACCTTGAAGATCGACTCGTGCAGCTGTTATTATTTAGCCACGAGCCCTAACTAATAAAATACTAAGTACCTACCTAATTTGGAATTTTGCCTAATTACTCGTAAAGAGGTAAACTGAATTACTATGCATAATATTTTTTTCCGTAATCCCAACTGCACAACGGGTCACGCATCCACAACAGTGGCGCATACGCAGGTGGGCGTGGCCCGTTAGCGGTAGGTACTCCGTACTTCCATTAGCAAATAGCACTACACGTCGTGTGCACAGCACACTGGCACACGCACACCCATACTTTACTAACAACAGTTTCTGTGGGTCTGGCCAATCAGCTACCGTTCATCAGTTCATGATGAATCTTGTTTCATAGAAGAAGATTAAAACCGTAATTTACAGATTTAAAGAAGAACTAAAAGTAAGTTGTAATTTACAGACTTTTCTGAACTAATATTTTTTATTTTAACTAGGGCATCTCGTAGCTCACCTCTGAGGTGATGACTACTTAACCGGACAATCCTGCGGCTGCCTTAAGCTACTAAACTCAAAGCCTCCAGCCAGGGGCAAAACTATTCTAATGAAAACTAGGCGAGCGCTCAGCTCACTAAGGGCACCCCCTTGGGGTACGGAGCTCGGCTTAGGGCGTCGCTGGGGGGAGGACAGCAAGTTGGGACAGGCTGGATCAAAGATATATCATTATTATTAATCGGGGAATTTAAAGCTAGTAAAGCTGCTGCTGAAGTGCTGACCCAGCATCGACGCGGGCTGGCGCATCAACGGCCAAGGGTCGTATTTTTTTTTTAACTAGGGCATCTCACCATCTCACAGATACACCAATAAGGTAGTTAATAACTGCTTAACGGGGTATTTTTTTATTTTTTTTTAACTATGGCATCTCGCAGGTATACCACTAAGGTATTTACTGCTCAACCGAACAATCCTGTGGCTGCCTTAAGCACTACACTCAAAGCCTCCAGCCAGGAGCAACTATTCTAAATTAAAATTAGGCGAACGCTCGTCGCTAAGGGCACCCCCTGTGGGGTACGAACCTCGGCTTAGGGCGTCGCTGGTCGCTGAGGGGAGGACAGCAAGATGGGACAGGCTGGATCAAGGATTTTTTTTTTTTTTTTTTTTTTAACTATGGCATCTCGCAGGTATACCACTAAGGTATTTACTGCTCAACCGAACAATCCTGTGGCTGCCTTAAGCACTACACTCAAAGCCTCCAGCCAGGAGCAACTATTCTAAATTAAAATTAGGCGAACGCTCGCTAAGGGCACCCCCTGTGGGGTACGAACCTCGGCTTAGGGCGTCGCTGAGGGGGGGACAGCAAGAAGGGACAGGCTGGACCACGGATATATTATTATTAGACGGGGAATTTAAAGCTACGCGCTCAGCTGCGGCGCGGGCTGGCGCTTCATCGGACAAGGGTCGGGGGGGAGTATTATTTACTCGTGAGGGTCGCGCTCGCGGAGGACCTCGGCGGCGAGGTCGGTACGACGGGTGTCGGGTGTATTTGTGCACTGTACTGGTGGCCCTATTGCTCTCCTGGAGGAGAGTGGTGGGATCATCTGGATCGGAGAGGACATGCCTGGGACGGCGAAATCGACTAATACGGGAGGGGGTATAATTGGCCGCTTCAACAACCAGAGGGTTGCGGTGATTGGCGGCGGAATCAAAATGACGCTTGGAAATACGTTTTAAGAACTGATGGATAGTGGGGATTTTAAGATCGAGGTGGAGGTTGATATTCCTGACATACCAGGGAGCGCCCGTGGCTCTTCTAAGAAATCTATTCTGGATCACCTGCATCTTATGGATATTTCTGGGGGATGTGTGTGCAAAGACGACACCCGCATAGGTCATGATGGGGCGGATGCACGCTGTGTAGATGCGCAATTTGCACTTGAGTGACAATTTGCTACGTGCATTAACGATGTAGTAAAGTCTACTGAGAGCGAAGGCGGCCCGCGAGCGAACCGACCTTATGTGCTCTGTAAAGTTGAGGTAATGATCGAGGATGACTCCCAAGTACTTGGCTCGCTTCTCCCAGGGGATAGGCTTGCCTAACAAGGTGAGTGGTCGGGGAATGTGAGGGGGTCTAGATCGCGGTTTTATGAATAAAACCGCCTGACTTTTGTCGGGGTTCACCTCAATTCTCCATTTCTTAAACCAGGCGCCAAGGTTATTGACAGCCCGTTGTAAGAGAAGGTGGATCTGAGACTGCGACCGGCCCCTGCAATATATGGCCGTGTCATCTGCGAACAGAGCCAACTGCGCCGTATTGCTTTTGGGGATGTCGCTTGTGAAGAGCGAGAACATGAGCGAGGCGAGCACGGAGCCTTGTGGGACTCCGGCGCGGATTTGGCGGGGAGAGGATAGGGCTCCCTCGATGCGATAGCGGAATGTGCGATTCGACAAGTAGTCCCGTAAGATGAGCACGAGACGATCGGGCACTCCGAGTTTGTAGAGCTTAAAGATTAAGCCGTTGTGCCAGACCTTGTCGAATGCTTTCGCTATGTCGAAGAAGACCGCACCTGTCGACATGCCACGGTAGAAGCCGCCGCCGATGAATTCGACGATACTGTGGACCTGATGCACGCTAGAGTGCTGGGCTCTAAAGCCGAACTGTTCGTTGGGGATGAGGCCTTTGGTTTCAGCGTAGTCCCTGAGACGCTTATAAATAAGCCTCTCATAGATTTTGCCTAATACCTTGAGCAGACTGATGGGGCGGTAGCTAGAGGGTTCGGTTTTGGGCTTGCCAGGCTTTGGGATACCTATCACTATGGCTTCTTTCCACGCTTGGGGGAAAATATTGTTGCTTAGAGCACCATTGAAGATGGTGGTCAGTAGCATAATAAGGTGGGCGGGGAAGAGTTGGATCACCCTATTGGTGATTCCATCTGAGCCGGGGGCTTTACGGATGTGGAGACCTTTGATGATGTCATGCACTTCGTCTGGAGTGACGGGAGGCAGAGGACTTTCGGGGTCTTCGACGGGGGGCAGAGAAGCTTTACGTTCGACTTCAGCGTCTACCTCTGAGAGGTGAGCTTGGTCTACTGGTAGGGAGCTGGGTGAGCATTGAGCCTCGAGACTGTCGGCTAGGCATTCCGCTTTGTCGATGTCGTCGAAGGCTATGGTTTTGTCGGGGCGTACTAGGGGGGGCATGGCAGCTATCTGATTTGATTTGAGTTTCCTCTGGAGTTCCCAGAAGGCCTGATGGGTGGGCTGTAACTCGCTGAGCATCTTATCCCAGCTCGCGTCACGCAGCTCCGCCATGCGTGTCCTTACAGATCTCTGCAAGTAGCGCATGTGGGCTTTGTTGGCGGGACAGGGAAAGTTGCTGTATGCACGGGTGGCCGCGTTCTTCTCGGTCAACAGAGCACGCGCATCGTCCGGGAGTTTCAAGTAGCGGTTATCCGCTTCAGGAACCTCCCTTGAACAGTCGTTCAGGACGGTTTGCACGTGGTCAGTGAGCGAGTCGATCGCAGCCGTCGTGTCCGCGATTGAGTCGAATACGTTTGGGATGGAGTCCAATTGGGGGGACGTGTTGGCTTTCAGCTTATCGCCTACTTGCCTCCAGTCCGTCACCCTTTTGGTGGCTGGGGGTAGGTTGGGGTCAGAGGGACCTATGCGGGGAGCCAGTCGTATGACTACTGGTCGGTGGTCCGAGGTAAGCTCGTGGACCGTTTCTATTGAGTCTAATCTTAGGTTGACGTTCTTAAGGAGCGCCACGTCAAGAATGTCGGGGGCATGATTAACTTGGTGGGGATAGTGGGTTGGAGTCATCGGAGCGATGACGTCAAAGTTTTGAGCGAAGGAGAGATTGTACAATTGATGCCCTCTGGAGTTGGTAAGGGAGCTATTCCAGGAGGGATGTTTTGCGTTGAGATCGCCTGCTATGATAACAGAGTCACTCATGCCAAATAGGATATTTAGGTCGTCCGCGATGGGTTGGAATCCCCCTGCGGGGTTGGGAGGGATGTAGGCCGATACTACGGTGACCGGCTGATGGCCAGTCATAGCTAGTCGGCAGATGGAGACTTCTAATTGTGCTAGCGGGGGAGGGTCAATAGGGATGCAGTACAGATCCTTTTTATAATAAATTAGAGTGCCGCCCAAGTGGGCACGCGACCTATCGTTACGAATTACACGGTAATTTGCGATGGCTGGATTACGGAGACTGGGTTTTAGGAAGGTTTCCTGTATGAGGAATAAGTCAATTCGATGATCACGGAGGAACTCCGATATATCATCTCGTTGACCTTGGATGCCGTTTGCGTTGAAGACGCCGAGGTTGAGGGATCTGGGTTTGAATCTACTTAAGGCCGTGTTATTCATGATGAGATAACAGAGAGGGCTTGGGTGATGTCCTGGTTCGCGACTAATACGGCCAGGAGAGATTGGATGTCGCCGCTTTGCTTAACGGCGACGATATCGCTTGCCATTTGAGCCGCCCGGGGCGTGCTGAATATGGCGAAGGCGCTGGCAATGATGTTAATATTTTGCGCAGCGATATTATAGTTGATCGCGGGGTGCGGTGCTTGAGGAGCACGTACGGGTTTCGAGGCGGGCGCTATGGGTGCGGGGGGCGCGTAAGGCGTGGTAGGCGCGGAGGGCGCGGGGGGCGCGGCGGGCGCGGTGGGCGCGGCGGGCGCGGTGGGTGGGGTTGCCGCTGAGGGCGGTGGGATACGGTTACGCGGATCCATGAGTGAGTACATGGGGGTTTGAGGGAGCGGGGGCCTCGCGGTGGCCATGGCTGGAAAAGCCTGCTGGTGGTGGAGTTGAGTCCAGGGGCTAGGTCTTTGAGGACTTAGCCGCTGGGGGATTTGGGAGGAGGGAATGAGGAATTCCCTCTGTTTAGTCTGCCGAGCGTCGAGACGCTGGGTCAGTTTGCCTGGGTTTGATTTTGGTGCCTTGGGGCATCCGCGGTAATTGGCAGTATGCCCTACATTCCCGCATAGCACGCAGCTAGGTGGGCTATCGCAAAGGTTGCGATCCTTTGGCCGTGAGCAGTCTGAAGTGCCGTGGTCGCCCAGGCACTTGACGCACCTGGGTTTGGCATGGCAGTTCTTCTGCGCATGGCCGTACAACTGGCAGTTATGGCATTGCCCTATAGCGCTGTTTTTCCAGGGCTTCTCTATGGTGAAGCCCATAAGGTTGCAGATCGTCTTGACATTAAAAATGGGGTGATGCCCCTCGGTCGGGGAGCATACGACTAAAATCATGTCGTATGCCTCTCTACCGCGCGAACGGTGCATGCGGTGCACTTCATCGACGGGTATCCTTTGCGACTGAAGGTCTGCTAGGATGTCGGATGGGGAGATTTCCTTGGGGATCTTCTTGATCACCACACGGATCTGTCTGTCTTCCGGGAGGGAGTAGGTGTGGAATGACACACCTCTCGCTTGCAGAAGGGTATTGAAGTCCCTATAGTCGCGGGACGTCGCGAGTGTGACTTTTATACCCTGTTGGGTCGACCTGGCGTTGGTGTAGCTGATCCTCTGATCGACACACCATTTGGAGATGGCCGTCCACTTCTCCTTGTCTTGGATGAAGACAGGGGGAGGGGGCGCGACCTTCTTGGGACCGGGGGGGTTTTTTGCGGGGGCATCCTGCGCGGAGGATGGCGTACTCGCGATCGGGCGGGGAGGATATATTATGTATTATTATGCGGGGAATTTAAAGCTACGCGCTCAGCCGCGGCGCGGCGGCGCGGGCTGGCGCTTCATCGGACAAGGTTAACGGGGTACGACGCGCTGGGGTATTTATAAACTGCACGGTAACGAAACCATAGCGACTTCTTATTTATCCACTAACGCCATCTATCGAGCTTGTGGACAACTATACGATCTATTTCGGTCCTTTTGCTAAACATTTTTTCTTTTATATACTTATTGGCTGTCATTCGTAGATCTTTGATTAATCCGATCCAGCCTGTCCCTTGCTATCCTCTCCCAGCGACGCCCTAACGCGAGGTCCGTATCACATAGGGGGTGCCCAGCTCCGACAGGTTAGGTTCGAAGGGGACCCCACCATCCCCTTCATGGTTCCTTTGAAGCCTGCAGACAGAAATAAGAGAAGCGAAGCGGGGCTCCGTCGACCACGCCTTAATTTAAAAAAAAAAAAAAATTACCATGTAAAATTCATTATTTTAATTTTACCTTGACCTTGAAAATGTGTCTCGTGTGAACTGGTGGGTGGGAGGATGTCTTGCCCTCTTCCTCTCTCCTCCCTTCCACCTCCCTCTAAATTTCATTTAACAACCTTTTTATAGGCGATTTATACCATTTATAAAAATATTTAGAAAAAACATTTAAAAAACGATGTATCCATACTAACTATGTAAATAACTATGTATGTATCTATGTGTTTCTAAAGATTTTTTATACTCCCACTCCAACAGAGGAGAGAGAGTATCGAAATGAAATGATCTGTAAATAGGTTATCAGAATCACTTTTACACGTCCTTTAAAAAAATATTAAAAACTAGCTAGCTGAGACATAATCTTGGTCAAGCCTTATGAGGACCATGTAGATTAGTGTCTGAAATGGTATTTTGAGGAAAGAACCACACAGATTTGAGTGGACTTGCCTTGATTTGGGTAGGCCGAATAAACTACTCAAACTGCCAGACCATCATTAAAACTAAATGAGAAAGAAAAAAATATATATCCACATACTCCTCACATTCACAATAACTAAAAAATAAAACCGACTTCCAAGAAAAACACTACAAAGTGACAAATAACTTTGATTTCGGAAGTCGGTGTCTTGGGTTTTTAATTTTAGTTTTTTTTTGCCACCGACTTCCGAAATCAAAGTTATTTGTCACTTTGTAGTGTTTTTCTTGGAAGTCGGTTTTATTTTTTGTGAAAAAGTTTTTATTTTTCACTTTTTAGTTGTGGTACCTACACAAAACCCCCACAAAAATTTGAATACCAAGTAAATTACAGTGACAGGAACTATTAGAATATCATCCACATATGCTAGGTGGGAAAAATATGTATTATTGAAGCTAACTCAAAAACCCTTCGTCAGATCTTGACCAAATTTATATGGGACCACTTCTGAAGTATGCCCTACCAAACAAAAAAAGAATCATCAAAATCAATTCATAATTGGCGGAGTAATCGCGTAACAAACATACAAAAAAAAAAAAAAAAAAAAAACATACCGTCGAATTGAGAACCTCCTCCTTTTTTTGAAGTCGGTTAAAAATATAATACATTACAAAGTAATCGTGTCATTTTGTATTTAATTTTCCACTATCGTGTTCGTTGACCATTGTTACCCAGCAAATGGGTTGTGGGCACAGTACATTCTATTATACCTACTGGTTGTGGGGGTCAGTTATGCAGTCGCTTCCCGTGTAAAATAAGTATACTGGAAGCCGACCCTACCATATTTGGGGAAAGGCTAGGCAGATTGATTTGAATAAAATGATCATTAGTAAATGTGGGGAGTGGGGAGGGTCTTGGGGACAGCAGTAAAATCCTACCTTTGCCGTACCTCAATTACTGGGACCTATGTGCACGCGCACCCTCATTTCACCAGTTGTGTTAGTGAAATGTGGGTGCACCACGGAGTAAATTTGCTATAACCGTGCACCTAACGTCAGGTTTTTGCAGGGTAGGCAACGATAACATGGTAACATCGTGGGTGATTCGAAAGTTACAAGGGGAGAAAATTAAAATCGATTCGCCTCTTGTCGTAACCTTTGCGAATAGCGTTTAGTTTCTACAGGGAAGCAAAATTATCAACCTGAATTATTAATTGATTTTTTGTCTGACCTAACATACATTTTTCACCCTAATCTTTTTCTCATTTATTTAATGTAAAGTTTATTAAAACTTTCTGAGAAAGAAAAGTGACATAATGATTACAGAGCAGCAGAGCAGTATCAAAACGTCGAATAACAACAATACAGCGTGTGGAAGGAACATTGCATTTTCAAGTTTATTTACGGTTCTTTAAAAAAAGTGTACATGAAATAGTTATTGTGTTTCATTTATCATGTCATTGAACCCACTAAATGGTAAGATATTATTTCTAACATCGTAAAATGATTTCTGTAAAACTTAACCTCAACAGATACAAAATGTTTAAAGTTTTTATCTTAAATGAACACATTTCTATGATCATTAGTATTTAGAATCGAGAATTCATATATTACAGTAATTTTAGAGCTTTTATTTAATTTCATGGTCCATAACCAATTAAATTAACCAGTCACTTGTCTAATGAACTAAGTAGGTGCCTGTTCAAGTATTTTATTCTCAGCACATTTTCCAGTCCCTTTGTTTACTGGACTGTACGTCTGTACCCGCAACCCCTAAGACGACCCACCGACCATATTATCTGATCAACCTTAATTATTTTTTACCTTCATGAGATAATTAGAATTATAATTTATTTGATAACTGCTCCTTTTCAGAATTAAAGCGTCGATTAGACGATGACAAGACACCACTACCCAAGCGGCTCTGTCTCGCCAGAAATGTGGTACAATCCCACCATTTCCCCACCGCTCCTAAAGAGAGAATTGTGGGTGAATGGCTTCATACCTTGACTGAGAAAAATAAGTTGAATACTGACGAACTGAAGAATGTGCTTGATTGGTTGTCATCGGTTGATGACTTGACTACTGAGTTGAAGAGTAAATTGATACAGGTATGTTTGATTATTTATTGATAATATTAATGGCATCTCGTACATACCATTAGACAGATAATTGAATGATCAACAATCGAGCTATAAACATAATAAAACTCAATTTAATTCAAAGTCAAAGTCAAATAATTTAAAGTCAAATTGATGTTGGAAGGGATATTTTATTTGCATTTAAAGATACTTGGGAGTCCTAAGTCCCTTCATAAAACTGTTTTTTTTTATGATACACATTATATGATTGCAATAGCAATGAAAACTGTGTTTTTTTCTTAATTTTTTTTATGAATCTTTTTATTATTTATTCAGTTATAATTAAATGAAGGCTGCAAAATAAATATTTATAGGTAACTGAACTTATTTCAGATTGTATCTCAATACATACAGCGGAACCCACTACAAACTGCTGACATAAAGTACATCTCAACATTTATAGAGAACCCCAAAATCTCATCACAGCTGAGTTTACAAATTGATGACTACCTTACTATAACTATCACATTACTTCAGTTCCTAAGAAGCGATGACACTAACACACAATTGAGTCAAAGATTACTGAACAACTTTATAAAATACTACAGAGAATCCAAAAAGAAATTGGAATTTATCATCAAATTGTTGAATGGTGAAAATCTGGAAACTATTTTCAGCTTCTTGGACACAGAATGTCGAAAATCTGCTGTGGATGTGTGTCAGAATATATTATTTCCTATCAATAAAAAATCATTTTTCATCAGTTTCTTACAAACGTTGATTCGTAAAGACAATATCGAAGAATTGATTGCAGAAAAAGGGGATAACATACAATCGGTAATCAAAATCATGAACACATTCTTTCAATTTCCCAAAAATCGGTCTGAAAATGATTCGAAATTCTTACACAATTTCATAGATGTGTTTGTGAGTTCATTTCAAAAAGAGAATCAGATTGTTTTTGCTTTTTACATTATGGTGGCTAATGTTTTGAATATGGAACAGAGTTTTATAATCCCAGCTATGAATCTACCATCCATTTTAGAAGACAATGACGCTAAAACTAAGAGGACCCTCTTTTTGAACATGCTTGAAGTTTTATTGAAGAATGAAGTTGATATTAATGTCCGCCTTACTGATACTTTTGGCGAAAAAATATCTAAAGTTGAAATAAAGAAAAACTTCACATCTTTCTTGCAAGCTGTTATGATGGGACAGCTAAAACTTGAAGGAAAGTTAGACAAAACTACATTACATATCATTAAAACTGCTTTGAAATTAGATCCTATATTGATTGAGCAGAAAATAGACTTAATTCTACCTCCTATCATGACTGCAAAGAAAAACAGTTCGAATATAACAGAATCATACACAGAAACTATGAATTGCTTACTAGAAATATTATTCAAACTAAGTAGAGGAACTATTTTTATAAACCAAATTTTACCATCAGTAAAAAACATTTTGGAAGCTGGCAACACTGAGCAGTTTGAACTGAAACAGAAGGTGAAAGAGGCGAAAGAAAATGGCGTCGATTTTGAAAAGTTGGAAAGTAAAATAATAACAGGTTCTGATTTATTTCCTGAAGAATCTGTAAATTTGTATGGAAAGATGACTTCTGAATTGATGTTTAGACAAAATAAGGAGCTTTTGGAGTCATTGCAAAAAGATTTAGAAGTGCATTGCTTGATGATGTTGGAAGAAGGATTTGTCAGTAAGTAATGCTTTTCTATAGATAGATAGATAGATAGAATACTCTTTATTGTACACCATAAAAATCACAGACATAATTTAGAAATTTTACATAGGGTGACACAATGGGCAGTCCCTTATTGTAATGCTGGATTACATATTTTTTCTAGAAGGCTAAGAAGGTTAATACTCCCATATTTCTTCACCATCAATACATATGTAGAAGGACCCATTTAAAAGAGGGCAGGGTATATTGCCATTTAGGGCCCGTTCACACTTACCACAACCACACCACATTTCAGGAACAAAATGTGGGCAAGCAGTGGTTATGTGTCAATATTGTCACTGCAGCTTCTTGCAGTAGCGTTGTGGTAACTACAAAATTTCTATGTGGTTGCGTTTTGGCTATTGTTTGCGGACAGATCGACTCCGGCTTTCGTAGAGAAAGACGTTGTGGCTGCGACGTGGCCTTGATGTAGTCGGTGTATCGCCCACACAGTTACTAGAAAAATATGCACTGTAAACATAAATAATAAAATCAATACTTTAATTTTCCAGGTCCTTCAATCATAGTGCTAACAGAAGTACTGTCAGCCATTTTATCCTCATTCTTGCAACACAACAAGATGGCGGACCACACTGTTCCAATGAATGTAGCTGAAGATTTCTGGAACTTGTACACTAAGTTCGAGGAGGAATGCTTGGGCAAATTCGGATTGTGTGTTTTGAAGCTTAGCTATGTGAGTATTCTTTCTATTCTAATGCTGACAGCTCATAAATACCCAAACTCACGCTTTTTATGAGAAATTTCTGGGAAGTGCATGTTCTGTAGTGAAGATGCACTTCCGTGTTTCACCAGATCCTGCTTAGTGATCAGCAAATATCTCCAAGCTATTTGAAACGCACGCATCAACTAATTAGCTGCTAGTGTGTCTTACCAAATAACAATAATAATCTTTAAATCGTAATGTAGCTCGCGTAGGATCTAGTTTTAAACTAGAACCTTCGCGAATTAATAAGTTACGTCGTCTTTTCTTATGGTTCTTGCGAATGGCAGCCAAAGCTGTTCACCAAGTCGTATTTTATGAGATTGATTATAAAATAGGGCTGGCTCCCGCTTGATGAGTGCGTTATGATATGATCCTTAAAAAAAATCTCGAAAGGTCTGAAATACTTAGCTTGACTCCAGAAAACAATACTCATCTTCTACTTGTTCGTTCCAGAATCCACCTCTAATAATATCATTCCTCAAGCTATGTCAAACTATTGCGCAACTAAAACTCCTGAACATAAAGTACAGTAACGTGAAATTGGAAGTATCTCCTGACAGTGATACATCAGAGGTTTTAGACCTTAGTGTGTTGTTGCCTTTTTTGAGTAGCAAGCAATGGATAGCGCTCGCTGCGAAGATTGGGGATGATGAAGCTGTTGTGCTTTTGGTAAGTTTAGAGTAGAGAATATTATCACTATGGTATAATTATATATCAAATGTGTCTCCAAGATAGATTATCCAAGATATACTCGTAGACACTATAATATATCGTAGAATTGAAAAATTGCAATACTTCCGATCATTTACCTTTTACCTACCACTTAAAATAATATATGTAATTTCGTTTTTAGGGTTAGCTGTCAGGAAAAAACATTTTTTTAGGGTTTTTGTGGGTGGGATATTTTTTTTCTCGTCTTTCCCATGTTGTGGGGAAAGTGTCGTTGGAAAGGTAAAAAAATTTGGGAGTGTGTGAAAACCATTTTTGGATTCAAGGATCCGTTTGCGAAATATTAAGCTTTAAAGTGCTAAATAAAAGCTTAATATTGGTCCCCCCCCCCCTTCCCGACAGCAAAATGGTTGGTTCTAAATATGTGCAAAAATTCACAGCACTAGTATATACAGGATGTTTGGTGCATCGTGTGCCAAGTTGAAGTGGTCGACTGAAGGGATCATCTGCTATCCTTTCAGACCCCTAAACACCTCTCATGAGCTGTGGATTTTTTAAATCGTCTTTATTGTTTTATTAAAAAAAGAACCGTAGGCTGAGATTTAATTTCATTTAGATGTGTATTGTTTTAGATTACTTTTTAATGCAAAATTAGTGACTTTAGTCACAAATTTTGGTTTAATTTTTCTATTTTAAATTATTTTAAATTTTCATTTAAAAGTAATCTAATCTATAGCCCCTTCAGTCGACCATTTCAATTTGGCACACGATGCACCAAACACCCTGTATAACAAAATTAAAAGGAAATCTATCACAGCTAAGTTGGCTAACGAGAAATAATCGACCAACTTACATTTGCAGTTGCAAAAACATTTATATACAATCAACTACAGTATTAAGTTTGTTCTTGGGATAAATTAATCCCAACTACGGAACCCATCATTGTGCGTGGTCCAACAAGCACTTGGCTGTTTTTTTTTTTATAGTAACTTCTCCTTGGCATTTTCGTCAACTCACATGCGCTAAACGAATTAAAACATCGTTTTATTTCTGCCAATCGTTTGTAAATGACAGAGACGGGTGATGTTCTAAATAAGGTCACCCGGGGCGAAAGCAACTATGAGGCTAAAGCAACTAATTCAATTTTCTCTCAATCTAATGATTTTTGTAGATAGCTCTATCTATTGGTGTAAAGAGGAATCATAGTTTTTTCAAATAAAGTACAGATGGCATCACTAGGTCACCTACTATAGTACCGACAGATAATTTTCTGTCAGCCGCCATTTTGGAGCAACTTGTTGCCGCGTCATGTGTTGAGTTTTATGACATTAAAAATATTTCAAGTCGTTGTAAGGAAAAATAGAAGTGCATCCTAGAAACAAGATAAAACGTAAGTGCTTTTGGTATATTTGGTAAAACTGTAGGTGTTATAATTAACATTTTATTGATATAGTTACATTAACCTCAACTTTTCGTGCACGTGGGATATTGCAACTATTTTTGCAGTTGCAATCGCCCCATGCTTTTTGTATGAAAACTGCAAATCACTAGTGACGTTCCGAGTCGACATTTCGATAAGTGAATTTCACTTATTTGCTTAAATGTTTGTGCAAGTAGTATGAAGTGTTTTAGATTTTGCGTAGTTTTAACAAAATGAAATAAATAGCTTAAATAAAAAAGCAAAGTAAACTATTTCATTAATTTGTTGAATGATTACTTAAGGAAAAATGTTACGTTGTTTTTTGCAAAGTCCAAACTGCTGTTAAGACTGTTTTTGTTTATGTTATTTTACCGATTAATACGGAACTATTAGTTTATTTGATTTTGACTGAGAATTATTGTTTTTTTTACTTTAATAATATTTTTTAAATAAACTTTAAATACAGACAGAAATCGCTTTTTCTTGACCAAAATCCTAAATATTAGATTAGTCATCAACGCGTACTTATCGTAGGTACTCGTATATTTGTCAAAGCATTTAACAAAAGAAAAAATCCTTTCTTGCATTTATTTTATGCCCTAAATTCTATTAATAAAATAGAATTACTCTAGCTGAGTATAATATCATTTATTGATCTTATTCTTAATGAATACTTAGATCGATTTTACGTTTTTGCACTAAGAAAACTATATTTAATTTAAACCTTTCATTATTGTTAATTATCGAATGTCTTCACAAATATTAATCGATAAGTAGTAGGTACTACATCTCAACACTAGTCAGTATGGAAGACAGTCGCATTCGCCCCATAAAAAAATAAAAGTAAATTTGCTTGAAACTGAACACTATCCCAGCGACTATAGATAGCTTTTACACAAAATACTGTGTGCATCTACATGTACTCTTGACCTCAATATTTAGAAACAAATTACAACAGGGTTATAACGAATAGTCGCTTTTACCCCAAAGTGGGGTGAATGTAACTATTACTGGTCTTATTCAACAAGAATGCAAATTAATGAAAAACCAAAGCCTATTTTTAAATGAATGTAGGTCGAAAATGTTCATCGAAAGCTGTGCAATGAAGTACGTTTATTTGAATATCCCTATTATATAAGTAGCTCATAGTGGAGGGAGGCAAAGTTACAATATTTATTTTTTTAGTTACTTTCGCCCCGGGTGACCTTACGTTAAATGCATTTGGAATTATTTGTGGTAAACTGCTTAAATAAATTAAATCGGCCTGCAGGACAAAACTAATCTATTTTATTTATGTTACAGGATAACCTACTCTTAGCCAATACAATGGCTCTGCAACTACTATCAATAAGAAACAAACAGCAACACCCAAATGCAACGATAGCATCAACTAAAACACATTTGATCAAACGAATCAACACCAACCCATCTCTTTTACAAAACACTTATTTCTGCAAAATATTATTCACAGATTTAGATAAATCAAATATTAAATTGTTGGCCAAATGTTTGATCAAACTTTGCTTGGCTGAACCTGATTTGGATGTGTTGAAAATTAATGCCATAGCATCTAACAGAGACTTGTTAAACATGTTGGTACTAGAAACAGCAAAAAATGTAGCTAAGAGCTTTGAAAATGGAGATTCATTGAGCAAAATGCTAGGAAAAACTGATTTCAATATGGCTTCCTACGCAAAGGAAGTACCATTTATCGACTATTTCAATGAAATAACTATAAATTCAGAAACACAAGATGTCATTAAAAATTCTGTGAACATATTCAAACAATTGCCAATCTACAATTTAGAAGAAAATTACCAATTGGTAGCGATTTTTGTTATGCTGGCAATCAAGAAATGTTCTAGTATTAAAAAACTAAAGCGTAACATCGATTATATACTACAAAGTTTATACGAATTGAGTCTCCAAAGACCAGACTTATATCAATTATTCCCTGCAGATTCTATTTTTAATTTTAAAGACAACACTCTGTTGGAGTTACTGACATTAAAAATAAAAACACCAAACAGTTTGATTATCATCAAAAGCCTTCTTGAACTAGCAGTGAAAAAAGTTCGTATTGACAGTGACCAAGTCAAAAACATAGTTGAAAAGCTATTGAAGAAAAATAAGAAAACTATTTCAGATATGGAATCATTTAACGATCCTGTATTCCAAATCACTTGCATAATTCTACCTTCAATAGTCAAACAGAAGAAAGCCATTACTGCCAGTGCCTTCCGATCAATATTAGCAGACTTACAAGAAAAACTACACAAGGCCTTATTGGAATCATTTCAAAACATCGATTTTGGTAATGGTAGTTTTTCACAAAATGATGTGAGCAACACTGAAGATAGTGTGATAGAATCTGAGAGTAGCGTGGCGACACTGAACGCAATGGTGGCGTATTCTTTGACCCTTTCGAGGTACTGCGATGCTACAGATGGTGATGATGTCAAGAATTTGGAGCGCTTGTTGACTGCTTTAGATTTCTTTGTGCAAAATGCTGTAAGTATACACAGTTTTAAAAATATATAAAATATTTCATGCTGTGTTTAAAATATTACCCAGTTAGATAGATGGTAGCCAGTCTGACTGCTTAGGTACAGTATTATGACGTATTAATGCCACCATTATTCCAGTGCGAGTGAGAGACGGAGCTATACAAGGGCACTAGCACCATCCTTTTTTCTCAGTCGAATAATAATGGCATTAATACTTCATAATAAGGCCCCAGAGGTTGCCGGACGCACATTTAAGTATCGGTACTCGTTGAAGCTATAATTGTCTACATTGCAGTCGCCATCTGCCTAGCCTTTTCCTTACTATGTTGGGGTCGGCTTCCAGTCTAACTGGAACGGTTAGTCGAGTAGTCTGCCTAAATACCAGTATTTAAACATGAAGTGACTATTCTATATTGCAGTATGGTCATTTTATTTTTTTGTTTGGGCGGGACCGGTAACTTTTACCAACACTAGTTATCTTTAAAAATCCATAAGAAATTTATTTAAACAGGCTCTTTTTTAAAACTTATCATATATCGTTGTATAGACTTTTTATTCATCTATTTTCCAGATCAAAACAATAGAAAGTCCAGATTCAAAACCTCAACACATCGACTCCGCAATCCAACTGCTAAGCGTAGTATTAAGACGCATAAAGAAACTAGAAACACACTCTATTTTTCAAGAAAAAGATAAGCTTTTCCTTCAAATATGGCGAAGTATTAAAACCAGGTTGATATTAGAACAAGATAAGAAACTGATTACTAGTAGTTGTCTAGAAGAAATGGGGACTACACTGAAGTTCGTATGTGAATTGTCGTCTGTGGATTGTTATGTGACCAACTTTGTTGGTGATCTTAACAATTTGGTGGTTTTAAAGGTAAGTTTCATTTGACCCGTCTTTAAGCATCTTTAAATGTCACAGGTGCTTAGTAAAATCCCTTTTTTACCCGCTTTCTTCTTAGCGTATCTTTGGTAAAAAGTTAAAATATGTTTTTTACCCGTTAAGCCAATGCTTAACTTACGTTTGAGCACCATGCTTAAACGAGTACGTCTTCCTCTATTTTCAGGACGAACAATATGTATTGACAATAACTCTCCTTAGTAAAAAACAACCAGTAAAGAAGGTGGTAACAAGAATAAAAAAACATGGACATTTCTGAAACGTCAGAATCGGGCTAACTGCCCTTAGTGCGTGCGCCTGACGTACATATAAGTATCGCCACTTGTGTAGGCTGTCATAGTCATTATACCCCCCAATTTAAATGGATCCTGCTAGCCACGGATGTCTTATCTGCGCTGTAATTCCACATGCATTTTCAACCAGTGCTTATCACAAATATAAGCGCCATTATGTAACTATGCCTATTAACAATGTTTTTAATTATAATTTTAGAAACCAACACTAATACATAAAGACAACAAAACAGAAATAACATCACGAAAAGTATTCAAATACCTTTTTTCACAATGCCTCAAAGCAAACATAGTGGGCCCCAAATGTGTTGCCATGTCAAAATTAATGTCCCGCGCGTGTAAGAATTTGAGGAATTGGATGCGGCAACACTATGAGTTTGAAGACAGTGTTGCCAGGATAAATGAAGAAGTTTCTACCGAAGATGTTGTTGTGAAAGTTATAAAAGTTGATGATGATATTTGTGAAATTGTAAGGTTGGACTTGGATTCGTTGTCTGAAATACTTTTGGCCGCGAAAAAGGTATGTAGTGGACCATTTTTTTTTATTACTTTGTAGAAAAACGATTTCTGTCAATATTGACACAACATTGCAGTGAATGAAATAGTTCAATGACTAGGCAATGTGCCTTAGTTTTATGATGTACTATCGAAGAACTTCATATCTAAGCAGTTAAAAAACAAAATCCCGTGAACACGATGACCAAATCTGTTACCACCCGGGTTCTATAGCCACCGAGCGCTGCAAGCAGAAATAGTCCTTACGGTGTATAGATATGAACTTCTTCGAATGAACAGCAATTTTTTTTTTTTTTTTTCTATTATTTTATTGTATATTACAGTCCCGCCGTTGAGAGAATCCGTTCCTTATACCTTTCAGTTGGACAATTACTAATAGTATTACGGATCAAATTCGCAAAACACGTATTCGTACTATGAAACTGACAGATCGCATTCTCTCAACTGTAATAGCAAAATATGACGACAGACTCATCACAAAATCATCCAAAATTCCTTACACGATGCAGTTGTTTTGCACGTTTTAAGGCATCCTTGCCTTCTCACATAGTTTAGGTATTATCGAATGAATACGCTGCAGTCACGCGACGTCATACAAAATATTAATTCCACCTTCCTTAATTTTCCAGATATCACTAGACTACAACTTCGTGGACATAACATTCGAAGTCCAGCATCTAATCCACTACGTGCTAGGAACCAAGGCTGGCGTGAGGTGCGACATATCTTGGGAAGCTTTCTTCATGTTGTTTGAGGGCTGCGTGGCGGTACTGAATCATTTGCTCCTGGCTAGGGAAGAGGTTTTAGAAGACAGGTTTGTTTATTATTAAGATTATTATAGTTCACTGCATCACTGTTATGTATACTCTACTAACTGCGCCCCGTAGTTTCACCTATAATATCGGGATAAAATATCTTATGTCCTAACCCAGGTCCTGGTCTACTCGTGTGCCAAATTTCATCAAAATCTGTTCAGCCGTTTTAGAGGGAAAGCGTAACAAACAAACAAACTCACTTCCGCATTTATAATATTAGTTAAGATTCTGAAGACGAACTTGACTTAAGGGAGGAACCCATTTTATCTCACCTTAGCGATGCCTGCAGATACACTTTTTATGTTATTTTTAAATAGTATTTAGTCATTTTATTGGTTGTACTGCAAACTCAAACCATTTATTTCAATTAAACCACTGACGGCGTGTCCATGGAGTTTCTTGCCCGTTCTTCTCCATAGGAACCTACGCTTTGGAATGGGCAACTAGCTTCATATTTCTGACTGACTGACTGTAAATGGTTTAATTGAAATAAATGCTTTCAGTTTGAATTTGAGTGGAAGCCTTCTTGTCACAAGTCACGACGTGCAGCTGCCGACTATTTCTGTTCTGTGCTCGTAGATCTTTTTTGCGTTATTATTCGTCTTATTTTATCTTTTTGGATACTATTGAGATTCTCCTAATGAATAAATAATCCAAATTTTGCTGGATCTGTGTGTAACCATCCACTCAAACACACCAGTAGTGTTGGCAACAACTAAAACCAGGTCAACGAGGAAATCAGTTTAATAACGATGAATTTTTCTCTATCTCAGATGGCCCTGCTACATGCAGTGCTACAGGGCTCTGATATCGGCGCTCTGTGAACGAGCCACTACGCACGTGCAAGTAGAAAGGAGTATTGAAGAAAAACTGGCTGAAATAGCACATTCTATTGAAAAGTAAGTTATCTCCACTTATATTATAATGGGAAAAGAATTGTATTTTTGGTTGTAACTCAAAAACTACTGAAACAAATTTTAAAAATTCAATTGAAGGTGTCATTTGTTAGCATTAAATGTTTTTTTCGTACTTTGACACAATTTTATGACTTTGACTGTCGCTAGAGGAAGGTATTTCGAACAATTGCTGTAACTAGATATATTTTGTTATTATTAAATTAAAAAATATGAATTCTAATAGCTATTTTGACTATCCTCTGATTTACTTTAATTTAGACCTTACTATGAAAAATTTAACATGAAAAAATAATGACACTTCGTTTTAATCGTCATTAAATAGACAAGTTTTTTTAATACAGGGTATTTTTTTGGTAGTACAGTTACAAGTACAGTTTTTTTTTTGAGTAAGGCTTTAAAGTTTCAAATAATTTTACGTGAGACTTAAAATATATTGAAAAAAGTGGCAATACTCATAAATTAATCATGGTACCTACTATCATAACAGCACGTTTGTAGTGATGACACATTTCCTAGAAGCTACTAAACCTAGCACCATTTATTGTTTTAAAATAGGTACCTATTTTACTCTAATTGCCTATTTATCCCAAATTTTGGTATTTTTTTCAAAAAACACTCAAATAGTAAACTTTTAAGGAGGTCGAGTGAGTGCTCTGCCACAAAGATATTTTTTACTGCAAATAACCCCAACTATCGCCCTGTTTCGTTTGATCCACGATTTTTTACCCACCCTGTATTTTGAATTTGGAATTTTTCCTTACGATCAGGGAACCCCAACGTTTGATTGCAATTATTTTTAAGCCTCCTTCCTCCTCCAGACTAAATACCCAAAATTCTTAGCCCTTGTGCTGTTACTTTAAAAACTATACTCACCGCCATAATTTCTATATTTACAGATTAACCCAATCAATAAGCAAACGCAAGAAGCACGTATCCCGTATTGCAGCATACGCCGTGGCGGACCTCTGCACCTGTCTCGAACGAAACGCACCAACAAAGATGGTCCGTCAGCATCTAGAGAATTCAGTAGCCTTACTGATACAGGCATGTGACAGCACTTATGCTATGTCATTTTTGAAGAGAGGACTTGTAGGCTATGTGGGGCAGATGACAATGAGCAATCTGTATACTATGTATAAGAGATACCATAAGTATATGGGGAATTCGTAGACGTATAACTATCTTAGTGGAGACATGTAGATATAGCTTGGCGAAAAACATCTAGAAATTTGTTATTGTAAACTACTACTAAGACTCGCAGGTATGGAATGACGTATGTTCGGATTGTAGTATTAGTAACACGTGTACTGGAGGTCAATTCCCGTACCTATTTAAAAATGTTAAAAATCTATTCGCACTCTCATCTCAGCGACAATCAATACAAAAAATATTGATATTTTTGAGAGATTCAGATAGTATGAATGCAAACGTTCTTAAAAATACGAGAATTGCCCCACTGGGCTGTGTGAAAGCAGTTTAGGTTTTGTTATTTTATTACTGTTTGCCTGTATGCACTGCTAAACAATGGCCTCTCCCTGTTCCAGTGCTAATGTGGACCACTGGTCGTACCACCATCTTTATTAATTTGTCTATAAGCATTGAAGCATCACTCAATGATAAATAAATAAGCCTTTTATTTTTCTCACTTTTCCATGCAGTCTTACAATATTTGTTAACATGCAACAAAGTTAATATATTATTAAATTTTTGATTTTTGTTACATAATTATTTATGTCTTTCTCTTGAGATCTATTGCATTTTTTATTGCGTCCTTCATTTTTTACAATGGATTCTTGCAATGGAATGTAAAATTTAATTGATAAAATATCAATATTCAGTGACACATGTACAATCTTACTCCCATTTTTTTATAACTCTTGCCAGGATGTGTTCATTGTTCTAGCAGATTTTTTTTAATGGATACAGATATGTATCCATTAAAAAAAATCTGCTAGAACAATGACTAGCCGTTAATAATAGGGATGATGACTAAAAAATGTATTTTGTCCGTCATTTAGATTATGAAAAAATAACGTACACGTACTTTTTCTTTTTTTACGTTATCAAAAGATTACGGCGATACATTGAGTTAAAATCTGCCATGACGTCACGAGTATGTAGATTTTATACATACTTGTGACGTAGTGACCCCCACTACCCAACTATAATGCGTTAGATAAAGCAAAAATTACGTGTCTAATATTTTTTTACTAACGACTAAATAGAATTTCTTTTTTTTTGACCCAGGCATCATCCATATTATATTTGAACGAAAAACCCATCTCGAAAATTAACCATTATATTTTATTATTTTCCACTTCATAACAATGTAAAATAATTATGTTATTTTTAAGGAAAATGTAACGTTACATTACAAAGTTCTTATAAGTAACTGTTTTTTTATATAAGGTATTTAAATAAAAAGTTATTTTTATTAGAATTGTACCTAATTTTTTTCTGGTATTGCCATCTATGTCCAATGTAGGATGAAAGAATATTAAAATTTATTTGTAATGACAATCTTTTAATCAAAACATAATCGCATAAAAAAGTAATGGTATGGTTTTGCCCAGCAGTAAGCTGGCAAAAGGCCTGCCACACCCTGGCCACACCTCATATAAATTGCATAACTTATATGCTTAGAACTTATACTTTTAGAGAGTGGGAGAAACCGAAATACTTATTTATTTTAAATCTATCCTGTAGGAAACCCCAGAATGTAAAATGATTTCTATATTTCCTATGCCCAATCTTCAGTGCTGAACACGGATAGAAAGATTGAACAAACAGAAGCTAAATAGTAGGTAGGTACCTACTCAGCAGTTTCCAGGATAAGTAATTCCAGACATACAATTTAGATCTTCTGATTGCTGTACATACTGAGAATCATTAGAATTAAATACAGATGAATGAGTGGTATGAATTGCAAGATCATTATCAACGCAATGACTATTATGATTTCAAATTATACTATAACTAAATGTCATTAACATATATGGTAAAGAAAACGAAACTATAACCATATTCAATTCCTGAGTAATTGAGATGGCAGGTAAGGCAAGATCAAAATTAATTCACGTATACAACTAAAACGTAATTTACGTAAATTTTGTTTGAAAAGTTTAGTAAAAAACTTAAATCGCGCGCAAATTCAAACGTCATTAGTGATTTTACGGCTGTTTCCGTCTGTCCGTATAAGGGCATTTGTTGAATACTAAATTCTGATTGGCTGACGCGCTGTTGTCATCAGTGACTCACTTTTTAAAGTTGATTGTAGAAAAGTATTTTTATCCTTGGCTCAGCAAAGTGTGTGTGATATCTAATCTTACCAACATTGGAGTGACTTTTATTTATCAATAACATTTTTATTCGAGCACTCAGTACGTTTCATCGCGTAGCTCAACAGTTACTAGTTTACTTTCTGAAAGTTGTCACCTTGTTGCTGCCACTTGCAATCACATTTAATAATTAAATTCATTAATTACCTAACTATAATAATAAAAAACCAGAAGTGTAATTTAATATTATTCCGTTTCTGTTGATTTCTGTGAATTCGTCATTGTTTTAAAAGGACATTGTATTGATTTTGTCAATCAGTTTGACGCATGCGCTCATTGGTTGTCGTAAAAAAGGGTTGGCCAACATTCCGAACAGTGTCGTTTTCCGGTCGCCGTTGTCGTAGTGTCGGTGAAGTTAGTGGTGGAATTTTTACGTGTATAACATCAAAAAATGGTAAGTGAAGAAAATAAATTACAGTGCATAACAGCCGCGTTGTGTTTTTCCATTACGAGTGGTGAATTACGAATCGAAATGCCGCAATTTCACGGGAAATCGCTCTTCAGTGACCGGTGCCGCCATATTTCGCACAACCCACCGCCGAGTTTGCACGCCTTTTCGTAAAAATCGTTGTCACCGTTCAGTGATTTGATGCCACGTGTTGTGTTTTCGAGTATATGATCGCGTAGATGTCGGGCTGTGGTGACATGACGAGTGACCATTGCGCCGTGATGGGCCGGTATTGGATTTCACGTACGTTTGAAAGGTTATTCCTGCAACGCCTTTTTTGACGATTCAGGAATGCCGTATGCGGTGATGTATGATATTTGGGAGCTGTAGAGCCAGATGTAGTGGTCAGATGAGTTATCAGTGGTTTGTAGCGTGCCGGGGGCAACGAACTTTACAGGGAATGCATCGTCGCGCAATCGCACTTGCGTTTGACCATATAAGGCGTAGTGATCGCGGCACTGCTTGTCACATACATTTTGTGTCTATTTTGGGGCGAATAGGCGCGTCCGAATACCGCAGCCGGTAATACGTCATTATAAAAGTGAGCCGGGGGTATTGGCCTGGCAATGTCAAGGTCGTTACGTATTCAATTCTATTGACGAAAATCTAGCTGTATCAGACATTTTGACAGATACCTGAAACGCGCAAATTTGGTCTCTACTGCCAATCAATAAGATCCAACGAAATGGCATTACGCCAAACCGAGTAGCAGATATCAAACTGTATGATCTTATCATTGTAGTTTTCCTGCTAATAATACGGCTCATTGCCTGAAACGGTACTGACCAATGAACCCTATAACAAAATGTGAATTGTATCTCTGTCAAGGAAAATATTCAACAGAAATTGTCTCACATCCTATAATTAGGATAAAACTGAAGGAAATAGTATATTTGTTAACAACTTCCTATTAACATTAGTTTATGACTGTGTATGTCCTTAATTCAGGAGCATGAATAATTGAAAATATGTAAAATCATCATACATTACTATGTGGAAAGGAATGCTACTGATTGTGTATCTCTTATACTTGAACTTGTACCTAATGCTACTTCTCAACATTGTATTCATTATAATTTACTGACCAGTATTTCCAGTAAGAAAATAAAAACATGCCTATGAAGCTAAAGGAATAAATAAGATTCCACTTAATTAATTTTCAAGATAATTAATTATCTGCAATCCTTATTCTAATAAGAAATTTGATTTAATAATTACATACCTACATTCAAAACACATTGGTCCTCTATCATCAGAAACTACCATTTGGAGGGGTGAATAGAATCAATTATATTTTTTTGTGAAGTTTGATATTTCAATAATGCCCTATATGTACCTATTTGAAATAATTATTTGTCTTTGAATTATAATTGTCTCCTTATCAAAATACTGCCTCTGCTCAAATAAGCACACCCTCCATGTAAAACACTGGTATTCAGCTGCATCCAGTTAGACTGGAAGCCGACCCCAACATAGTCCTATTCAATATTACTTTCTAAAAAATACAGAATAGCCCTTGTCACCCAGTTAAAGCAGTGGACACAATTATAATATTAATAACTCTTAGGGCTTCTCAACTGAAACTAAATGTGATCAGCACAGTCATATAAACTGCATTCAAAGCTGTTAGTGTTAATATTCCACAATAATGAGGACAATGTCAGGTCTTGAATGTGGTTTGGAGGAGTTAATGTTCAGATTTAATGGTAAAATCTGGACTTAGTCATAGCCCTCGCTCCAATTGCTATTATTGATGTGTAACTGCCATTATAGTCATGCATGATGGACATAATTACTACCACAACTATTAAGCATCTATCAAATAGGAGGATAATTGCTGAACAATGGCAAATTGGCATCTTTTATTGAATTCAACGGGTATATTGCTCCAGCCACCATAATTATGACAGTACAGTCATAATTAAAAATAGATGATTTTACTCATAATCATTGGCATTGTTTGCACCAAAATATTTGAAGCCCTAGTATTTTATTGCTCGTTCACTCCTGTGCAATCTAAAAGGGGAAGATTGGGGAAGATCTTTCTCATTCTCTGACACTTGACAATATGTCAACACCACTGTTTACAAACCCCACAGACTGCCATTGATTTTCAACTTTTAAACTACACAGCTGTCCTTTTTGGTATTATGTGCCAGTAGCTGAAGGGTGACTTGCAACTTCCATTTTAGTTTATAACTAGCGACCCGCCCCTGGTTTGCAAGGTTTTCACAACTTGACAAAACATTGAGATTTCTTAATTATTTATAAGTTTAATATTAATGTAATAAACACATAAACCTTCCGGAATACATTCTCTAAATTATGTTGATAACGTCATCAAAATCCATGGTGTTTTTTAGAAGAACAACATGGACATACAGACAACAGCGAAAAGCGACTTTATTTTATGATATGTATAGATATAGTTAATTAAGAAACTCACGGTCTGTTTCAACACCTACCAATAATTTCTTTTTTACTTATTTGGCTGATAATTTCATACAAATTCTGTTCCATTCATTCATTTTTCTGATAAATAATGTGCTATCTATACAAAGACTAAAGTAAAAAAAAAAATCTTATTAGAAAGTTCCTAGTGACTAGTGTGCGAGTCAATTTTAGAAGGACTAGTCATTTAATTAGTCATTGATTACTAACTAATTTGTACTTAGTGAGATGAATACTAAGTACGAAATGATTAATTTGTCATTTTAGAGATGAATAATTGCAAGGTAAGTTAAGAATGATACTTTCTTCTTTTTCGTGTGGTTAGTGACTAACCTAGACCTGGTTTCAGAGTTTTTTTTGCCGCCCATGGGCCTCTGACTTGGCTTTACATGCTGTCGAGAAATTTCTCTCAGGCATTTATACAATACCCACATGAATCTGAAAAGTAAGAGGTCCGTTCCTTAGGTTCGAACTCGAGACCTATGTATGACTTTGCAGTCCGACGGTCACACCACTAGGCTATCACTGCTTGTGCAGAATGATACTGCTATCTACATAAACACCATAGGAAGACCCTTCAAGCCACATAAACACCTTATCTGAAATTCTGCTCTAATTTACACAGTTGGTTTGGTAGGACGGATGTAAGATTTAAAATAACGATAATTATCCATGATGTGTCACAGAAATTTCCGAATCTTGAATCAGTACATAGTAGGATGTTAACTGTGATGACTAATGATAGTTCATTGATAATTCTATAGAATCGTGATTTAACATTTATGCAGATTTCTGGTCATGGCGACATGTCTGGGCGATAGATGAGGTCTAAGCTCAAGGACCAGTGTCGTACCTTAGGACAGACCTGTAGCTGATATAACTTTTATCGTAATAAAATAATGGTTCGCCTTTAAATGCTATGCAACCATACTTATAACTGAAACTAAAAGGAACCTTATTTTTTCGTATAACGAACACCAAACACTGACCTACCCAAAATTCATATGGTAGCAACTTTCATCACTAGAAGTTACATCATGATGCGTTACTAAGGTAACAAAAACGTCACCATAATACCTTTGAACCTTTTATAGAAAAGCTTATAAGTAGACCTTTTAACTTCATTGACAAATGAAGTTTCTCAAGACAACCATATACGGTCAGCATATATATAAAAACTCGTACCGTGAGTCACATAACATCTTGTGAGTCATTCCATAATGAATGTTTAGACCATGTTTGTAGTCTAGACTTTCTCAGTATGTATAGTATTCAAGTTATTAGCTTATGACAGAGGTTGATCTGTTTTCGATTATCAATGTCTTGAACTCATATTCAAAAAAACTCGAAGCATTTATTTCAATTAAACCATTTACAGGCACATTTGAACTGTCAAATAGTCTGTCAGTTGATTGATTGAAATTGAGCCTAGTTGCCCATTCCAAAACTTAGATCTCTATGGAGAAGAACGGGCAAGAAACTCCAAGGACACTCTTTAAATCAAGATATTACAAATTCTTTTTGCTTCTATATTTGTGAGAACAATGTAAATGTAATGATAGATCCTTTCCGAAGCTATTTTCCATGATGAAATGAAAGTTATTTACGAAGGAGTAATGATTTTTCTTTTTTCCTCTTCAATTCTGGCAGGAATGTTTATAAAATTTATAAATTATCCATTTATTTATTTGTGCACAATTATTACCATAATTATTCTGTTGACAGTATATAAGGCCTCCAGTAACAGTCGCAATACTAGTTGATACTGTATTACAGTGGGGTATGTTGTCATCTCTATATAAAAACATGCAAGAAATGGGTAATTCATAATGTCACTTGAAAAATGCGATTTTGCGCACACTTCTCACATTGTCTACAAAAGATGATAGCACAGGTGTGAGTACTATGTACTAAAGAGCTACCATTTACCGGGTAATATGTAGTATTTCATTGACTTGAATGTGCCCTGGCGGCTGTGAGTATGTCATGCTCACTCAAATGTCTCGCTGATGGTGGCGGGTGTGTTGGATCAATTAGCTCCCTTCAAAATGGTTGAGCTGAATGGTGCTGATCCATGCGTCATGTTCGTGAACGGGCGCCGTCAGTTGGGACTGGTCATCTCTTAGCTGCCGTGGCTTATTTTAATTTATTTTAAGTTTTTGAATGATTCTTTTTTTCTTATTTTTATTACGGACGCTTTTACGAACGTGCACGTCTTATTAAATTGTTCTCACATGTATAATTTCAAAATGAATGATGTAACCAATATTTTGTATCAATTTTTTATTTTATTTAAAAGAGTGTCCGTGGAGTTTCTTGCCCATTCTTCTCCATAGGTACCTACTACGCTTTGGAATGGGCAACTAGCTTCATATTTTTGACTGACCGACCCCTTGACAGTTCAAAAGTGCCTGTAAATTGTTTAATTGAAATAAATGCTTTGAGTTTGAGTTTAGCAAAACAATTTTCATATTCATGACGTATATTGGCATATATCCACTTAGATGTTCTCAATTCGCATCTCAAAAGCAATCCACCCATTGATCCGTAAATAATCTGCAGAGTTCAAGGAGTGTCTGTCTTCAGTCTGGTCGACAAAATGGTAGTAACCAACATCAATTGAGTCCTAAGGTTAATTCCAGTACTTATGTAAAATCAATTAGTTACTATAATATCGTTCCCTTATCGGTAATTTATCGCTATAACAAAACATGTTTGTAATTCGATGTAATTTACCGTTTGAGCCATCGACCGTTTTAGATAGCGATAATCATGTTTCCACAAAAATATGTTTTAAGTCAAAAACTTTAATCAGTTATACCACCAGAACTCTGAAAACTCAACTCCCCTGATAAATTTTTGCTCAATGATAATTTAATTGAACTTACCTACACCTCATCTTTCATGTCTCTACATAAGTGCAGACTTAAAATCTAAAAGCTATCTAGTTATGTACCTACTTAGAATTCGCTTAGAACTGACACTAATGAATCTACCATGACTCAGCTTTAAGCCAGTCTTAAGTCAACAAAATAGACAGCACAATATAGAAAGAAGGCAAAACTAGTTTCTTCAAACAGGTTTTTAAATCATACTAACATACTTGTCCATAAAGATCATTTGAAATTCAATTAGACATGAAATATATATTCTCATTTAGAGCTTGCGCATTGGCTGTAGGTAAAAGCTTTACGATCTTCTTTACATGTTGTAAACTTATAACTGGAGAAGCATGTCAAATCCGAATTAGAAAAAACGAGTGAACTATAAATGTACTTAAATCTGTCCAAGGATGTTCTATGGCCCCACTTGAGCCGAGCTGCGTGCGCAACAAGTTCATTATAAAATACACAGTTGACAATCAGCCCGTAACGTCCAGTCGTAAAATGCATGGCAGCAAGCAGAATGGAGCGCTAAGTTGGAACCACTTCGCCCCCTGCCGAAACTCCCCTTTTGAGTTTTGCTATTAAGCACGAGGGGGATCTCCGAGGGCGAAAACTGGAGTTACTACAAAACATCTCGCGCGATCGTAAAAATAAAAAAGATGAATTTAGTGAGGTAATTTTTTGCGTTGAAAAGCTATCTCGAATTGCCGTAAATTTCAGCCATTAGAAATTTGACGATATTCATGACATTGTTTTATATCTTCCATTGAATACGAGACAACAGCTTTAGCTGCTAGTGGTTTCAATCCATGCGTCTGAATTATGTTATTCACAGTATTCATCCAACGGTGTCCGCTTTAGGCTCCGAATTTTACAGCTAAAGTTAGATTTACAGTCGCACGAAATCATATGAGAGAGTAGCACATGAAAGCTGCCAACCACCACGACGATGAAGCCATAAAATACCGTGGCCAAAATCGACCAAATGGCAACGTCATCATTATCATCAACTAAAGAACTTCGTTCGAGCAACTTTTAAGAACCAAGACAGCTGACAGATTTCGTTCACCGACTACCCACAAACCGTGACTTCTACATCGTCTCATCGCTAATGAAATACGTAAAGATAAATGGCGTACTTACCTAGTCCAGTCAACCATAAATTACTCATCAGTACATTCGCAAGTCACCTGAGTCAAGGCTCCTACAAACAGGCACGATGCGACGCGATACTGGGCCGAGAAGTTTTCATAGAAGTTGTTCCATCAGAGTCTCGTCGCGCCAGTTTGCAGGAGCCTTTAAGGGCGCACCAAGCTTTTAGCGAGCGGGGAAGCGTGGCGGCTCTGGCTAAGAATGGGCGGATCGCGCTCTAATTTAGGTATTTCCTTCGTATTATTAAAACAAATAGGTACATATTATGCACTTGCATTGTGTGCTGTATGTTTAAAATACACGTAAACTAAGCAACAAGTGTACCGTGACCACCGAGTAGATCGTGACTCATGTTAAAAACTCAAAAGCCGCTCCACGACTTGTGACCTGGTCATAACAACCTGGGTGTCTAACTTGCGCGTTCATGGGTTATCCTAAATAACTCACGAGTTATTAACAGCTAATTTAGGGTTAATCAAATAATTAATCTTGCACCACCAAGAGTCAGAGGAAAACAAAGTTAATTTCAAAATATTTAACTCACTGATGTGGGAGTAAAGTCGCAAAACTCTGGGTTAGTGTAAGACGACTGCCCAAAAAGGAGTGTAATGTTTTCAGGGTTCATGTATATATGCGAATTTCTTTTTTCCACCATAACTTTTAAACGCCTGAACAGATTTGGATGAAAGGGATATCCTTAGAATCCGATTATATAATATAATTTTTCATTTATTGACAATATAGGTATCAAATTGAAGGCCTTGATTTGCAAATTCCAAAACTATATAATTTATTGACATACATTTTACATTGGTAGGTAGGTACATGCAAAACAAACATTTCATCCCCACGCCATCCACGCCTCGCCGTGAGAGACCCTAACCAACCATTTGTAGGGTAGGTACGCAGCCTTACGGCTACGTAATGGCGCTCGTTCATCAGTAGTTTCGACTAATGTAAACTTAAAAAGGCCGATTTTTTTTTAATTTTGTGGAGACAGATAAGGTGCGTGTGTAAGAATTTATGGTAGGTACCTATTTTATATCCAGTAGAATTCAAACTAAACAGGTAGATAATAGAAGGTACTAAGTAGGTAATAGAAATACTTAAATATCGACCAGATTTTTTCTTCTGTGTTGTTGTTTGCTCAAAATAACAGCTGGTTATCTATACATACATAATTATGTATTATAAGATAGTAGCGAAGTCAAAACTACATCGTATAATAAAAATAAAAAAGTAATTGCTACGAGGTATGGACCGATTCTGATGCCGAAAATATAGTTTTTAGAATTTTTTGTCTTTTTGTCTGGCTGGCAAGTAAAATTGCTTGAATAGATTTAGATGGAATTTAGTACACAGATAGATTATAACCTGGATTAACGCATAGGCTACTTTCAATCCCCATAAGTACGTTCCCGTGGTATATTTTCAGACACCAACGCGCGCGCAACCGCAGCCAAAAGTTGTTGAAAATTAAAATGAACAGGTCAGTTATATAGAAAAAAACAGGAAATTTGCCCTAGTTTATGTTCATTTAAAGCATCGTGCAGACTGGCTCAACGCGACAGCGTGACGAAACTAACAACACAATTTCTAAGAAAACTTCACGGTAGAACAATTACCGGCGTCGCGTCGCGCTAGTCTACACGAGGCTTCAGGCAGTGACGCATACTTTTATACTTAACCGACTGACATTAAGGTCGTTGACCTTCACAGCAGTTTTTTATAGGACAATGCCGATGCCGCCCGCTTTGATACTTATGCGGCGATTATAATGTAATAAGGCAGACTGAAACGAGACAGTATGGAAATCTAAATAAATATGATCTCATAATTATGTATGTATAGCCGCACGGGTCTATCCATCAGGTTAAGCTACGCTTGCCGGGGTTGGTCCGTGAATGGGTGACCATCGACCATACCGAGACTCCTCCGTGCCTCGGAAAGCACATTAAGCCGTTGGCCCCGGCTGTCATTCGTGGATATTTGACAGTTCGTTACGAGTAGTCAGAAAGCCGAAAAACCATCAGTCTCACCAAGAGGTATCGTATTACCCAGTTATTGGGTTGTGACGGTCAGATAGGCAGTCGCTCCATGTAAAATACTGGTATTCAACTGCATCCGGTTAGACTGGTAGCTGACCCCAACAAAGTTGGGAAAAGGCTAGGCAGATTGATCGCTTGGATGAACAGTTGGATGGTTTATGAAGAGGAGAACCACTGCTGAACCAGTAAAAAATAAACCTTAACGAGATAAACCTTTACTGTATTATCTTCAGGCTCTTCAGTCTTTCGTAAAATCGCAGCTTTTAAGGTCGCGAGGTCGAGACTGACAAACGCTGTTTCTTATTGCTTCGCGTTACATTCCTGTTACTGGAAAAAAGGAAAGTTACAGATATCGGAATGGCAAATCTAACGACATCTCCAATTTCGTATTGAAACATTCCGAGCAGGGAGAAATTCCTTTACATGGATGTTACTGAATACATTTTTGATAGCAAGACATCATCGTGTGCACAGGGTCTACTCTCCGTACCTCCGTAGCATAAAACTTGCACATTGTAGAGATCCATAATCATTCTGACATCACAACGATTCACTGCTGATTTTTTCCTATTAGTTTTTGAATTATTGCGTACGGCAATAAGTGGTATTTCCATCTAAATAAGTTAAACAATTAGGTATGTTTATTAAATGGTATGATTTCTAAAATTCAATCAGTTTTGTCCTCATTTGTTGACGCAACAGTTTAAATAATTTGCCTGATTTACTACCTAAATTTTCGACTATTTCAAGAATATGAGGTAACAGTGGAATCCATGTGACCACCATCCGGTTATTGATTCATCTAATGATTCGTAAAAACTCAAAAGCTTAAAACCGACTCATTTTCTAATGTCGCTAAACTGCGATTTGGTCAAGTTAGCAGCAGGAAAGCGTTTTATGCGTGAGGCCCAAGACCGCTGCGTGCATTGAAGGAACTGACCTACACTCAACATTGGGTGGATTCTGGATTAGATACTAAGCTCCAAAAATCTCATCAAACATACCGCGTAAACCTATGTCAAACGCTAAATGATTGGCTATTGTGGAGTATTTTATAAATTTATTGATAATTCCGTCAGTATGCGTCATTCATTAATATACTTGCGTCATTAATGCAAATAACTAGGCTAGTTTGCTATAAATAAAGAATTTAAAAAAAAACATACGAGTTTTCATTTAGGAACGAAAATATTCCTCAGAACTGTATAAAATAAATTGCAAAACGTAAATAAGTTATTCGATAGTGGTAGTCAGCTAGATAGAAAATATATTATCCCTATCTTAAGTGGTCCCATTTGAAGTTACCTCTATCTCGATTTCTCGAGTATCACACGAAATCAACTTACATTTTTACAGAAATCTAATAGAGCTGATAACTAGAATAATGATAAATAGAGATTTGACTGAAACGAGCTTGAGCGTTGCTGGGCAAATTTAATGAGTTTTAATTTAATAAAAATATTCAAATTAATTACACGCCAAACGCCAACACATCAAACCCGACATTCATATGTAACAGCGAAACATACCTATTCTAAAACATTTCTGATTAATGTTTGCAGAATTATGTGTGTGTTGCTCCAAAAACCACGCTACCCAGAAAAAGCTGGGTCTAAATAAAATGAATCAAATAAATTTAATGTTCAGGAATAGCGGAGTTGGTCGGACGACAATATATTTATGTGGGTAGTATATTTTTTTCTGTCCCGATTGGCGTCACCGCTGTGATACGCGTTACATTGTGTAAAACGAAATTCCTTGATTCTGGAAAATTATTTCTTGATGCAGATACTAATCTTCCCGCCTCATTTGTAAAAGTCTGTCAAGAGAAAGGGAAAGTCTATTTTAGGGGTTCCTAGGATTACGAAATAAGGTACGTTCCATAATGTTAAGCCCCCGTACACGTTGAGCGTGTTCGGCCAACGCAAAATACACCTCAAATCAAACGGCAAATCACGCTAAGAGGCCCAGTATACGAGGCGAGGTTGGATATTGGCCAGGCTTTATAGTACTTCCTTTCTCGAAAAAATCTTTTTGAAAAAAAGGGTAGATGTATAAATGAATGCTTTTATCACCACTTCCATGAAACGTCTTCTTACTAATGTATGTAATAGAGAAAGATTCGTGTTATAGAAAAACATTTATTAAAAATATATCCGCCTCTTCTGTAATATTAGAAAAACTGGAATGCTTAGCTTAAGAGCAAATGAATGTAATGAACAATAAAGCTAATTCATGTGTGAAACATGACATGAACAGATATACGGGCATTTGTAGCGTTATCTTATATTTTTTAGTTCTTTGTGAGAGTTTTGTAAGTAGTACAAAATTCTCTCGTACAGCAATTTCTAATTTAAGTTGCAGAAAATTGGCGTTAATTGAAAACAGTTTTGATTGACTGTTATTTCTCAGATTCTGAAGCTAACGTTATTTTTCGCATGCTCCGTATAATCGAGATTTTCAAGTAGTTTGAGGTGTTCTTGACTATTTTCTGTAGTTTTTTCAAGACGAGAGAGATAATTAATTCATGCAAAATTGCGTTGAAAGCATCTTTGAAAGCTCTGCTAAATTGCCTTCAGTGAATCGATTCCGCTATTTCCAAAGCCTCCAAATCGACTTCCTATAGTAAACATAAACTACTTCAAGGAAATGGCCTCACCAATTCAAGGCTCCTCAAAGGCCATTTAAACTGAATAGAGGCTAATAAATAATTCAGAAGCTTGCGGGGAATTCTGAAATGCAGTACCTATACCTACCTACTGAACCACGGCCAATCGATCGGCTTCCGTAGTGCCGTAAGGATTGCATGACGATAATCTCGCCTAATGCGGCAAAATTTTGCAGTCTGGGAAATGCACCTACTCAAGCAGAAATAATGCCGGTGATTAACTAAACGTGCTGTGAATACATTAAATAACGTTTTGTGAGGAGTTGATTCTTTCTGTGTAAGCGGGAAGTGACGAATCCGTCAGATTAAACAGTTGACTCACCGTCACCGGCTAAGCTCATAGGTACCAGCCAAAAGATAAGTAGGTGGTCCAATTCTAACCAGGGTTTTGACCTTAAAATTCAGCTGTGCAACGACGCCACAAAGATGAAAATAGCCCAGTTTGCAAAGGTCAAGGTGGTGTAAGTAATGGACCTTTTGACATTTAAAAGGCATTGCTACATTAGAAACGATTCGCCATCCCATCGTTTTTAGCTCTCCGGAGTGAATATAAATTACGAAGAGTGACAAGAAATGTGGAAACGACGATACATTTTCATTACGGTGGCGACTGTGGCGAGTAGTAAAAAATTGTGCATTTGTGAATGAAAGAAGATAATAAATCCTAGCACATAGACAGCAGATGAATGTTCACCAATTAATTAAGTCCACTGATGGACAAAAATTTGCCCCATGCAAGAATGGCCTGAAAGACCTATTGTATCGATACCCAATGAATCAGAGGAAATTGCAACAGCATCCTTTTTTGTGGGAATACAGTCATACTGTGAGATCACCGATCCGTTTGCCTGTGTTATAACCAAAAACCCCGCGAAATAATTGCCGTGATTTACGATTGAAAGGTGGGTGACGTTCACGATCATTGCAATGAATACGCACTAGAACTATCTAAATGAACAACTGATGTTTACACGTTATAAAATAAGACATGCAATAACAATGACATCATTCAGATATTAGATACCAAAATAGAAGATACTGCGATATAAATAGGTTCATTGTAGTCGTTCGTAAAGAATGGGCGGACGGACTATTGCTCACAGTTCGCATTCATTCTTCAAACATTAGGGACTTGTTTCACTAATGTAAGATTCTAGAAATTTCCACACATATTTTCCAGAAAGTTTCACAACTGCACCTAAGGCCCAGAGCGTAAAAAGGCGCATATAGCTCATTTGAAGAACCCCTGAACCCTGGAGACTCGATGAATCGTCTAAAATGAAGTGAAGACCTTACATTTATCTCCTTAGTTTCCCAAAAGTGATCTTACATTCACAAGAAGTCGGAATTTTTAAAGCTAAAGCTACATAAACATTGTACCTACATCCCCAAAGGATTATTACGCACGTGTCTTAGTTCATGCACCGACGTATTATTAGATGTGCTACGGCCAATGTCTTCAGCGGGTGTGGACTAGAGCTATTTTTACCGTACCACGCGGGGGACTGTCTCTTTTAGATCCCTCTAGCAATGTTACGGTTTTGTTAAGTGTTGAATGGTTCGTTTAAACATTTTTGTACGATCATCATGGTGAATCATCAACATTTTTGCCAAAATTAAAGTCCAACGCTCGATACCAAAAATTATACTGTAATTGGTTCTTATGAAACTGCCTTTGTAAATAAATGCTCCGGAATTTCAGTAATCTTTAAAAACTATCTCAAATGCCGAAAGCATTATAATAAATATTTTGTAGATGAGTGTCAGTGTTTCTCAATAACGCTCAAAATTTGTAACCTTGTACCGAAATAAGTCTGAATTTATCACATGTTTTTCAAATGTAATCCAAGTCCCACTATTAGTATTTATAACGTACGATATCCAGCCAGAGCGACCACAAGGTCTATCTCGGACTAGGTCAAGGCATTAAATAGTCAAGTCTTACATTACACAGTATTGTTGACTAAACAACTCTAGACTGAGCCCACTTGATCCCGCAATAAAACGTTACTCATTGAACCGAGAACCACCTGTACTAACAAAACAAATGAGTAGAACAAATTATACCTATTTTAAATGTATGGAAACATTACATTTGTGCCTCGATGCCCGACCTCAGATAAACGATGATAACATTCCCGGTGAGTCATTAGATGTCATTTACAATTTCGAAAGGTTATAGACTTTATATGTATCGAAATAAGATTTCGTTTTGTAAGTGGGTAGTTTGCAAAAGCGTGAAAGGTGTATTTCTGCAATTCTTTGGTACAGTTTTGAAGGAGGTTTGATATTTCCTTCCTCTGTGTTGTCGATATGTCAGAGGTACAACGACTTTGGTGTGCTAACTGTGATTCATGTACTTGTATGAATATGAATGTTTCAAGAATGTCATTGTGTTGTGGTAGAATTATGATGAATTGAATATATTCCCAGATCTTTACAGATAAATAGATCCCTATCTAGATAATAGCAGTGAAGGCCTATCTAAATCTCTATTATAGGTTGATTTCATACAACATAACAAATGTCTGATAAAACGAACTGTAAAATTGAGAAAATTGGATTTAATTTTCTTTAAAATTTTAAAGCGAATATTTCCATCGACTCTTCATGTACTTTTACTCAAATTGGCAAAGAAACCACAAATTATATTAACAAAAATAAAATAAAAACTACAATGCAATAGGGAGGTATGTAAAGTTAAATAATTTAGAACTAACTGCATCAACCTTGTGTTTAATTAAAATAGAACTGAATGAAATGCGACAACAGCTGCCTCTGTATATAACGCAGATTATTTCAGACTACCCACATACATGCATAATTTATTTTACAGTGACCCGAGTTTCTGGCAAAATTATAAGAGGGTACTCTAAGAATTTATTGACGATTTCACAAAATAATTTTTTGTTTTCGTTTAGACTTTCTGCTGATGAATGAGTGAAAATATCTGTAAAATTTAAAAAATTAGAAAGTTATAAAAATAAAATAGTCTTTCACGGCCCATTTACATTTTATGGCTTAGTTCTTGTTAAAAACTCACTTTCTAATCTTTGGTTCAATAGATAACAGAGAAAACAGTCCTTAATTTAAGAAGCTACCGTCTTTTATAACACTTTCTGTTAATTTACTACGAAACAAATATAAAAGGCACACTAATCTCTACACATATCTGACAACCACAGAAGAACTCATAAATGTTTCTTCCATAACATCTAAATAACGCCTGACGTATAACGCGAGTCTATTTAAAATCCGTTGGCCAGCCGCCTGAGACAATAGGCACCCATTTCATGCCTATTTACTAGTTCCGTTCAAGCGGGGTTCAGGTCTACAGGAAATGTTGCTTTTGGAATTTTTAATGGGCATTTAGTAAGCGGAATTCGTGATTTCGGAAGTAAGAGACCTTGTTACTAGTTTTAGGTACATGGTTTTTGGAGTTTTTATTCAATTATGTAATAAAAATGAAAGACTTCGCTGAGAGAAAAGCATGATGCATTATTCTAACTGGTGACTGTGTGTGCGTCTGATGTTAAATTTGATGCGGCTGGGTACTCCAAAAGGCATGAACGAACGTAGAAAAGGCATGAAATCATGTAGGTTTTTCGGATTGCAAAAATGTAAAGTTGCAAGTTCATCCTTCAAACAATATATTTTAATCGGATTATTAAAAACATACTTCATTAATTCATCGTCAATCTAAATTAGAATGTAAACGAACACATCTACAAAACAATAAAATAAGAACAAAAACATAAGGTCAAAAATTCAAAATATTTTATTTCACATAAACCTACATGGGCACTTATGAAACGTCAGAAGCTAGGTGCACGGTTCCAATTGGTCGTTTCCTATGGAGAAGAGCCGCCAAGAACCTCCACGGTTACTCTTTTAAAAATAATTGGCTTTTACAATATTTTCAAATAACAGTGTTATTAGGTATGGGAGGACAGTGTAGGTCTTTCAACAAGTACCAGGTACTCAACAAGCCTTCAGCATTCTCACATTAACAAAATAGAAAAAAAAATATATAAGTAAAGATGACTAAATAATTTAAAAAAAAAACGTTTCTAAACGAAATGATGTGATTGCTATTACAGCTGTAACAAATCTGAATAATAATTAATTATCATGTTCACAAAAGCCACTAATAAAGAGTTGAAGTTAAATTGTAGGTGATATAATGTCAAATAATAGCGTGATTATGTCAAGGAAGAATGTAAAAATAAAAATGTAAAAAAATATATATTTAATCATGGCAATTTGGGAGCTGTTAATAGACTTACATAATTTGCCGTTAATGAGCTACCAGGGAAGCCACATGTGCAGAAGGAATTATTGCCAAACTTCCTTGTCTTCAACGTAGTCTTTAATTTTATAATATGCATTCTTGATAAGAACGCGTTTAATGTGGGTTTTGAACTTCCCATCGCTAAGTTCTGTAACCGACTTAGGCAACTTGTCATAAAAGCGGATACTGTTTGTTTATAAGAAATGACTTGCTTGTTTTAGTTCATCTAAATTTGGGTATCACAATTTCATGTCTACTACGTGTATTTATATTAACCAAATATGTCAAAATTTATGTCAACCAGATAACCTCGCGTAAAGATATGCTGCTGAAATGACCCAAAGAAACATTTATTTCTACGTTCTAAAACTAACAACGTGGTAACGGATAGCCTAGCATTTAGTACGATGCTCAAACTGTGAAACATCTTCTTGATCTCGCCGTTTCTCTGGCAAGAGTCCAGAGACCGCCCTAGTTGTAATTGATTGTGCATTCATCTTAAAGTATCACATTTATGCATATATTGGCTTTGTTGAGACTACCGTTTGACCTGTCGAGGTCTTGCAGACGATTTAGAAGGATTATGGCTTGTTTCGTCTCCTCCGGATAAGTTTGGATTGACTTATTTGGCAAGTAATTGTGGATAGTGTCCGGATGACACTAAAGCAGTAAACACGCAACCCTTGGTCAGTAAAGCTTGTTCACTCTGAAATAACGCGCCCCACTACCGCATTTTACGCACACGGTAATGCGGTAGTGGGGCGCGTCATTTCAGAGTGCACAACCTTTAACTCATATTATCATAGAGGTCAGTTAAGCAGTCGCTACATGTAAAATACTGGTATTCAGCTGCATTCGGCTAGACTGGAAGCCGACCCCAACATAGTTGGGAATAGGCAGATAGATGACGGTCAGTAACGAATATGGGTTGCATTGAAATAACATCGACGAGTGGATACGATGTAGCTTCTTCTGGCACATTCGAAGCAATCAGCCCCGGTAACCAACTTGCTCGTTAACTTATATTTTGATCAAGTAAAGGATCTGGTAGTATACTTTCAGATATTTTGTGCCGATACATAAAAGTTACAAATTCATGTTAAAAATGCGAGTCCGAATCTTGCCGTCAGAAAACTATAGTTGACTATTAACATACGGTGGTAAAATTATAAGGGGATGGTATGTGCTTACTGTGGATAACCTATTGTCAGTAAAAGACAGATCGCTATTGATGGTAGACAGTATAATTCTATCTGTCATTGTGACACATTCCATAGGATTCCTAGTCTCTCACAGATTATTGGGACGTTAAAACCATAGATAGATGGATAGGTTTTTCTGCCTCCAGTATGCCATAACAGGTGATAGATATTATTGACAGTTATTGGGTTCGGCCGGTAGTCGTTAGTACTCGAACGGTTCATAGGTAGAGGCATTTTAATAAAATATGGAAATAATGCTGGGGTGTCGATATTAAAGGATTCTTCGCTCCACCCGCGCCGGCAATCTCTTCAAATATTTCATTAGCTCACTAACGGTTTATAACCCTTCCCTTTGATATTACTTCCCAAAGGTCTCATCATAATAATATATTCATTTAATTGTCCGCATTGTTTATTCGTAAACATTTTCTTCGTCTATTTTAAGAGAAACAATATAATCAGCAAGATGATCGGAAACTAATTCACATAACTTTTTTTTTTAGTTCTGACTTCATTCTTTTTTAGGAAATGTTCCCTCGCTACATTTTTCGATTCGTAATTTACCACTCGAAATAACTGTATCTCTTATTCGTAATCGTAATTAATGCATTCGACAAAAGGAAGGCTAGGCTTGGCTAAAAAGATCCTTCCCCGGATTTCTTCGCCCTTTTACAATGAGTTTCAGTCTAGAATATGATTTGTGCCCTTTATTTATAAACGATACTTTTAAGAGACGTTGCGTCCAAAAATTTACAGTTCCGCAGACGTTAATCATGTTTCTAAAAATCATACTAATTCCCCATTTTCTTTCCAGGCGTCAGGTGTGACAGTATCGGACGCTTGTAAAACGACGTACGAGGAAATAAAGAAGGACAAGAAACACCGCTACGTGGTGTTCTACATCCGCGATGAGAAACAGATCGATGTCGAGACCGTCGGCGGACGCAACGCTGAGTACGATCAGTTCCTTGAGGATTTGCAGAAGGGAGGAACTGGGGAGTGCAGGTAACGTATATAATAATTATTTTAATTTATAAGCTAGGAGAAAAAGGCACAGGACTGCTCCACTGTGGGGCGATGCTAGGGAAGGTATGTCCAGAATAGGACGTGTTTCAGCTGAATTATCATGATGAAGTTAGGTGACGTCGCTGCTGGTGCTCAAAATTACAGGACGGTATAGTCCATGTATTGTTTAAAATACGTTTTTATTTTTAATAATTTATTCATCTTTATATAGATTCTTTTCTATTTTGTGAATGTGAGAACGCTGTAGCCTTAGTGGACTGTAGATTTGTTGACCATAATTATTTTGTTGAGTACCTGGTACTTGTTGAAAGACCAACACTGTCCTCCCATACCTAATAACTGTTATTTGAAAATATTGTAAAAGCCAATTGTTTTTAAAAGAGTAACCGTGGAGTTTCTTACCGGCTCTTCTCCATAGGAAACGACCAATAGGAACCGTGAACCTAGCTTCTGACGTTTCATAAGTGCCAATGTAGGTTTTTGTAAAATAAAATATTTTGAATTGTAGGGATTTCCGTGGAAATTTTCAAACCAAGAGCAGTAGAAGAGGCGCCATTGCCGTGCTGTTAAACGATTTTAACTAAAATGCACACATAAAGCAGTTATATTTAAGCAATAATGGATCTTTGATAGTCTTTAGTACAAAGTTCATAAATGAATCTAATATGTCAAAATAAACCGAGGAGAATACGTAAAAGCATTTATTTATTTAATACTTTAAGCACAGAAATTTACAGAGGCGGACTTAATGCACTAGGCATTAAGCATGACTTGCACTTTTATACGTCCACAAGAAACCTAAGCTTTTTCAAAAAAAAATGCGTGATTTCACTTCAGATTTACATGCACTACGAAATATATATGTTACGTCTTTCTCTTCCTATTAGACTTAGACGATGTTTCTGAAGCTTACCCGACTTCCTCAAAAGATAATATGTTTCGACCGTATTTTTATTCAAGTTTTGTTCTGTAAATTTTTCAGATATGGCCTCTTCGACTTCGAGTACACGCACCAGTGTCAGGGCACGTCGGAGGCCAGCAAGAAACAGAAGCTATTCCTCATGTCATGGTGCCCTGACACCGCTAAAGTCAAGAAGAAGATGTTGTACTCCAGGTAAAATTATCCTTACCTGATATCTAAAATATTCCACCAATCTGCACACTGGGTCCGCGAGGTGACCCGTACCGTCTAAAGTTACGTTTACGTTCGTTCGTTCCGTTTCTCCTACCTCCCACAAATCTTTAGTCTTAGCAGTGGGAATATTATACGCTGATTATGTTACATTAAGCTATCAGAATGACATTATTGTAGATCAGTGCCGGATAATGGTTTCATTTAATAAGTACTAGCTGCGCCCCGCGGTTTCACCCGTATAAATTTCGATCCCGTGGGAAAATCAGGATAAAAGGTATCCAATGTCGACCAGGTCATGGTCTGCCCATGTGTGGCAAATTTCATCCAAATCCGTTTAGCTGTTTTAGCGTGAACGCGAAACAAACAAACTCATTTTTGCATTAATAATATTAGTAAGGATATTCAAACTAATTTTAAAGATTATTACTGTTCCTCTCTCGTGTATATGTCTGAACGAGCTATACAAAAGTTAGCAATGTTGACAGCGCAATGTCCTGGATTTGGTCTTCATAATGTAGTATCATCTGAAATCATGCATCTTTGAAGCTATTTGTGTAATAATAACCCATCGTTTTCATACCAATTAGCGTTGAAGTACTAGCATTAGCATCCATGTTGAGTAATTAAAACGGGCTGCCAACTTAGCTCAAGCGTTTACAGGGAAACTACTAGTCTAAAAGCACGAATTTCCTCAGCTGTGGGCGTTACGTGTCGATAAACATACGTCATCGCCCCAAACCAATTATGACATAACGCCACGCGTTATTTGCACACAGAAATGCACGTTTTATCCACACCGCGACAGAATTACACTGCAGATAATACATTTATATTTAAATTAGTGACCCGCCCTTGCTTCACACGAGTGCAATCTACTATATGGCGTGTCAAAACATCGAGTTTTCAGTGCTATTTTGATTTAGTTATAGACAGGGACTGAAAGCGGTTACGGTTAAAGGTTAAGATACCTCAAAAATATACCGGTACCGGTTTAAAATACAGGTTGAGCTATACCAATACCTTTAAAAATAAAGGTTGGGCTAAATCGTTATTTAACCTTTACACGATTTCGGTATCAAAAACATGCGAGACGGCGCGGCGTCGAACACTTTAGAACTTGTGTACCTATTTTGTAACAATCGGCAAGTGAACGACAGACAGAGTAGCGAGGCGGTGTGTCAAAGAAAACCCCTATTTATTAAGGTTTAGGTACTGCTACCGAAACATTTATAAAGGTTATAGTACTTCTACCGAAATATACCGGTATGCATATCCAACCTCAAAATTCCGCTACTGAAAAAATTAACGGTATCGAAATATTTCGGTAACCTTTATTTAACGGTATGACGTCATACTGAAATTTAAAGGTACCTTAATTTTTCGGTAATTCAGTCCCTGGTTATAGATAGTGCAATCCATGACGCCGTGCCGCACTCCGCTCCGCTCCGTACTAAAGTACAGCTTACAGTACAGTAATCGCGGAGTGGGGCGCGTCGACGTGGATTGCACTACCTGTATTAATGTAATATTAATATATAATTAAAAATTCTCTAATTGATGGCATACCTTTGTATAGTTTAGAAGAACAACGTGGTCACACAGACAGGCACGAAAAGCGACTTGTAAATTATACAAATAAATAAAATTAAAGTACCTGTTTGTGATGTCAGAATAACAGCTTTTTGCTTAATGCATATAACAAAAAAAAACGTTTAATTTTTGTCTGTCTGTCTGTTCAGGCTAATCTCTGAAACGGCCGGACCGATTTAAACGGCTTTCACTGGTAGATAGCTGATGTTATTAGGAGTAACTTAGGCTATGGTAAAAAGCATTAGGGTCCACGCGGGCGAAGCCAGGAGCAGCAGATAGTTTATAATAATATAGATACCGATTTCTAGTCGTTCCAGACGTAATCTGGTCATAACAAACTGGAGTCCTTGTACGCAGCTGCCAAAAAACACAAAATTATATATAGCGAGCGTTTATAACGAGTTACTGTACGGAAATATTCTTTTACGAGCCACTATGACGGTAGTTGTCAATACTTTTGTGGGAAATTGGAGGGAAAGCCAATTCTGAATAGAAAATAATAATCCGGATAAGCGCGAATCGGACTGCACACGAAAGGATTAAGATCGAGCCAAAAACCCCGAAAAAAACACGTTTCTTGTATGGGAACCCTCTTTAATTATTAGTTTTATTTAATTTTTATTATTAGTTTTTATAGCGGCAATGGAAATACACAAACTGGGAAATTTTCTACTGTCCACCTATTACGGTTCATGAGATACAGCCCACTGAGAGACAGACGGACGGACGGACAGCGGAGGCTTAGTCATAAGGCTCCGTCTGGCACCCTTCGGGTACAGAATCCTAAAAAGTCTTGTAATGTCCAGTTCCCCGGCACGCTAGCATAGTTTTGCAATAGTTATAGTTTAGCTGTTTATCGACGAATTCAATTATTTTTACATTGTTTGAGCTAGTTTTGATAATCAATCTCTTTGTTTTGTTATCATGAAAATGTTAATGATCTGTGATATAAAAGTACAATGTTATTGTGAAATAATTAGTACTGTAATTCAAACACTTTTGCTAAGATATCCAAATTCCTTAGGAATTATGAAGATAAAAATGTGTGTTCTTAGAAATCTCAATAGAATTAGAAAGCTACACAAAAAAAAAAGCTAGCCTTACAGTAATCGCTTCTGATGCGTAACATCTGACATCTTGGCTGACAGTACCAACCTGTCGAAAAATAAAATGGGATGGCTGCCATTGTTGGTTACTATCTGACGGGCAACAAACACCGCGCGCGCTCATTGGTCAAATCAAATAGCGCGCGCCTCCCCAGCTTCCGGTTACACACTTCCGTCCCTTTTCGCGAAATTACTCCCACAGATTGCAGAGAAATGATGTTATACATCAAAAATTATATGCAAATAATATTCTCTAACATTTTTTTTCACTTATCAGGTTTAAATTTCACATTTGCGGTTTTTTTTTTCTTGTCGAACAAACCTGCACACTATTATTTTCCGGCCGCGCCCTACACAAACATTCGGTGACGCATACAATCTAATCATGTTTACTAAGAACCAAGATATCCTTATCGACACGATAACTAATGGTTGAAAATGTTATTTGTTAGTGATGACGTACTGACTGTGATAGATAGTCATGCCTTACGTGTGAATTTTATATTTCCTCGGAGCTTTCTCTTATTTTTTATTATCTTTTATGGGCTAGATGGATACTTTGTGTATTAATTACACTTATAAATCGCTAATTTATCTATAAAATAAAAATGTGAAATGCTGTCTGTGCGCATCACTTGAGAACGGCTAAACCAATTTGGCTATTATTGTTTCGAATTTGGTTTTAATGGAATGAAAAATTTGAAATTCCCCCATAACATTTTCTAATACAGGAAGAACTGATCGTCCTTTTTACCCGACTGCGCGACGCGAAGGAGGGTAATGTGTTTATCAGCCTATATAGGGTGGAAGGGACATCAACGCGAAAACTGATACCATGGATTCAGTACATGATTCTGAAGCCAGTGGGCTTCCGTTGAAATTTTTCGTCGGTATTTTTTTTTTAAATCGGCTGTTCCATACATTTTGACCGCGTGGTTATTGAACTTTTCTATGAAACAGCTTTTTTTTTTAAATAGGAGTTTCAGAATCATGTACTGAATCCATGGTATCAGTCTTCCACCCTGTATATATATACATATGTATTTTAGGGGATTTTTGTACGAACTCAAGACCTTTGGACAGGACAACATTTATGATATTATAAGGCAATGGCTAGACATTCAGCCCCGCTACCATCTTGCTGGCTATATAAACAGCTTATGCATAATCAGCCTATAACGTTTCCACTGCTGGGACTCAGGCCTACTCTCTGTGAGAGCGAGTTGGCCTTAATCCACCACGCGGGCCCAGTGCTGGTTGGTATATAAATAGAAATTTGGCAAAAAAAAAACAAAACCAAAGTTTATATTTACTCACTTTTTATTTGTAAGTACCCCCACACAAATTCATATACCACTACTTACTATGCTAAGATAACAACATCATCAACATAGAAGTATTGGATTAAAAACCTGTTATTTAAGCTAACTCAAAAACTACTCCAGCAAAGTTAATAAAATTGATATGAGGCCTTCTATAAAAAGAAATAAGAATCACGTAATCGTAATTTTTTTGAAGTGTTAGTAATATATTGCAATCCACATTCTGTAAATTTTGTTAGCTAAGATCGGTCATTTTGGCAATATATCCCTAGGATTGTTTTTCGACATGATCTAAAATCTTCCCATCATGTTATTGTCGCGCCGAGTCGCCGACACAAGACATGTCTTTGCATAGTTATGTCATGTCTCGATTCAAAGCGACATAATGCGACTGTAACAAGTTGTCATGCTACTGTCTGTGTCATAACCCGGTTATAAGGAAACCAAGTTCCACGTCAAAGTTTTAATTTTTTATATTGTTACTAAAATTATTTTTCCTTTGTCTCCAGCTCTTTCGACGCACTGAAGAAGTCGCTGGTGGGCGTACAGAAGTACATCCAAGCGACCGACCTCTCGGAGGCCTCGCAGGAGGCTGTTGAAGAGAAGCTGCGCGCCACCGACCGCCAATAAGTCAGCATTTATCACCTCGACCGATGTGCGGCGCATCGCGGCCGCCCAAGAAAATAACCTTCAACCGCTACAGCCTAACTACATGCAGTCGGACAACGTCACTCGACGATGCACCACTGCCTGAAGTTCTTCCTCTGTGGTCTTAGTCAGTATTGTCAAGCGGCTCGCGGTGCCACCCACAGTTTCGCATGGGTTTTTTTTATATATCGTTTCAATCCTTAAGCTTTTGCAGTCGATTCTACTCTGGAGCGGCATTAGTCGGACAGTCAACTGTAAACCCACGGCCGACTCCACGACCGCCTCTATTAAAGCACTTAAGGAATCTTTATGTAATAATTTAAATTATACTAATTATTATATATATTTTTTCCTATAAAATAACTAAAGAGTAAGTTAAGCTCAAACTAAATTTAAATACAGCGTACGCGTCGATCTTTTTTTTAAAATGTAAACACTGGTAAGCGAACGCCGGTCGGCTTTTATACTATTTAGATTGTAATATAAAGAATGTACGTTTTTATACGGTCACCTAGTTTCGTTTGAGATTCATCTTGCTAAAGCATGTAAGCTTGAGCTATGGCTCGATACATGGCGGGCGTTGGATAAGTATTTTGTAACCGATTTATCCAGAAATACACTCGATATAAGAGAATATTAGTTGTTTTATTTTGTTATTTACTATGTTAATCACCTTCAATGTCATGTTTCCTGTGTGACGCATTGATTAGTCAGATTGAATAATATATAATCAAGTTTAGCAATAGATGACGATACAATGGACCTTCAGTTATTCTGACATTAATTCAAGCTGCACTCAATGCTTTCAAACAAATGTTTCATGCTTGTTTACCACGGAGACAAGCACCTCTGCCTACCCCTTCAGGACTTTCAGAACCTGAATCCATTCACAGAACTGTAGATAAAAAAACACTGCGACTAACCTAATCGCGAGTACCTACCCATAATATAAAATGCTTAGAAAGTAAGGCGTGCTATTGTTCGAGGCGCACCTGGCGGTAATTTCGGAAACTTAGGTAAAGATATGTTCGGGAAAAAGGCTGCTCATGCACAGCATGCGACTAACCCGAAGCGGGCCGTAAAAAACAACCTGAACATTCCTATCAGCACGAGCCGAATGTCGACTTAGCTGCTCAACAAATACATTCAAATCAAATGCCATCTTCCTGCCCTTGCCCCATGTTGGTGTCGGCGCAACTCATTGGTGTCGCGAATGGGTAGCCTAAATTTTAATAAAACAAAAGGAAGTAGGTACTTGATGATATTTTAAAACATTTATTATAACTCGTCGTGGCAACAATATTGCTATCACTATCTTCTATCACAAATGAAATCTTAACTACACTCAAAGTAGTAAGTTTCAAACATTTATATTTTATTCTGGCGAGATTTGATATTTTTTACTGCCGTAGACATTTCATTTTATTGGAGGTAATTTATTCAATATAGTCATAACTAACATAACACAACTAAACATTTATACAATATCCATAAATATTTATATGATTAAGCAATGATTCTGGCAGTTCTTTTTTATATAATATTATTTCAATATTTTATTTGAACCTTAGCAAAAAAAAATACCCTGATTTGGTAATAAATTATTTTTATCTGGCAACATTTTCAATATATGGAAACCGCTAGCTTTTGTCGCAGCTGTGTTGCTAGATAACGTTATTTTAACACATTGGTAGGCCTATTTGCACTGAGATTTTGTGCGACTCGAGTACTTACAGCTTCCGAAGTTTTACAAGGATTTCTTTCTTGATCATGATAGGACAGTACATTTTCAGAAGCACTCAACATTTGTATATAGGCCGTAGTTTTGCAGGTCGGTAGTCGGTACGATGTGACATGAATGAATCTCAGTCTTCTTCAATCTTTACGCTTTAGTAGGTTCCTACTTAAAAGTTGCTGACCTGAATTAATGTTGTACTGACACAGCAAAACCGATGTCTCTTCAGCAAAAGTTGTATACATATAGCATGGGTGTTGCTAGAATAGAAGTATTTTAGCAAGTTCCCTGGGCAGTGTATGTTTTTACAAGTTATTGTCATAGTGGATTCTTCATAACATCAAATTATAAGAATCATATGAGGAGGCTTTGACATGAAACGAATTCGCTTATGGTCTGACGACCGATTGCAAATAGAATTAACAGAAAAAAAAGATATTAGGAGGCTTAAGTTCCACCCTGCTATGCCCATGGCGTGATAATAATATTTCTTACAGCGCAAACAAACTTAGAATTATCAATCTATTATAGGTAATTATGTTATTGTCAGCACTCTGACCATGCCTATGAGTCGATTTTTTTTTGTCGTTATAGATGCGATTTCAATGAATGTAGACTTCTAGAGTTATAACTTATTTCTAGTAAACTTTGCGGTAAAAAAGTCCTTATAGATAGATTATAAAATCTAGTCGGTCTCGATAACCTAATCTTTTGAATTTAGACCAATAAAAGCAGTGGCATTTTAATTTATTGCCCTTCTTCTTGATAGCATTTCGATGGCAATCTGACTTGGCCCAGAATTCGTCTACGTGTTTGGCGCCATTACTAGCGTCCATTAGTTCCTGTAATGTCCAAACGACAGGATACCCAGGACACAATGCATTAAATTTAAAACTTGAAAGGGCAATCCCCTTTCAAGTTTTAAATTTAATGCATTCTTCAAATCTTCAGAATTTATTTTAAATTTGTCCAGTTGCAGAGCAGAGCATTAGAACTTAGCGTCTAGAATTGGTAGTCATTAATGTACAGACGCCAGCACATCAACCTACTACAATCTGTTAAATTTATGTGAATGATTTTCAACTTTATTACCCAAGTATAAGGTTCAAAGTTTATTGGGAAAATTTGACAGATTGTAGTAGGTTGATGTGCTGGCGTCTGTACTATTGTGCGTTTTATATTTTGTCACTGCTTTTATTGATATTTTATCACTAATAGGCATAAAACTCCCAGAAGCATATAAATTCCAAAACTACGCCATTTTTATCTAATATAGTTGAAATGGAATTGAATTAACTTTATAACACTCATTATATCTAAACCACTTATTTTTATTAAAATTCCTTTTTATGAATCACATTTAAGTTGAATTATATTTATGATTAAATTCTAAATGTATTTCTTGGGAGAGAATTATACTGTTCTGAATTTTTCAGGGTTCAGTACCTACATAACACTATTTAGATATGAATAATAAGACATATTTTTAGTTAAAATTATGATAAGAAGACACAATTCCTCATAACAGTTAGCCCTAAGAATAAAACCTCAATTCATACCACTTTGACATAATATATATTCTTACATTAAATATTTGTAAAGGAGAAACAACATCATCATTATTTAAATCTATATCAGTGCGGCGTAGTGATATGAATTGAGGTTCAGACTTAATTTATGCGACAGTGATGTGTGTGACTTTTTAAATGCAACGCCATTGAGCATCGTCGCATAAACACAGCCTAACAGTTAAGAAGTCACATTGTGACGAAAAATCTCCGTCATTTAGGCTCTTTACATTTAATTTTTAAGTCTAAATTACCAACTAACACCTTCAAAAAAAGAAAACCAACAAAACAAAAGCGTTTGAGTTTGTAAGGCATCCTAAATCCTGCCCCAAGCCGTTAGCGTTGTTTTAAGAACACAATAGTGGCTAAAAATAGCAAAAATAGCGTTTTGAAGTAACTAAAAGTTATGAGTGAAAGATAAAATTGGCAACAACCAGTGATTTTGCAGCACCATCTAAAAAATGGGGGAAAAAAAAACAAAAACTGGCAACATGAAAGAATAAATTTTCAATTGTGATACCAGTGCAAAATTTTTGAATCACTAGTAGAATTTTAATTAAATCTTGTAATTTTAAATGCTATTTATAGTTTTTTGATTGACATCTAAATGCAGGCTGGAAATCCCCCTGAAATAGGACTTTCTTTTGGCTAAACCGACGTGCTTTATTTCTAGGTATGTACTCATCCTGATATTGCCAACTTACTCAAAATCATTTTCTTTCTGTTTATGTACGCTATTCCACAAATACATAACTTTCAAAATCAAATGGATGCATGCAGCCATTATTATAATCTATTTTTTTCTAACCGTTATTGTAAATTATGCAATGGCATGATACTGGGCATGCCATCTTTTTGTTTTTCTCCATCGTCTGAGACAAGGAAACCAGTGGTTAACAATTGTCAGTACTACCGAAATAGAAACGATCTTCCGATCTCTCTGATTTTCAATCGTATTTCGTGACGAGTAAAGTCGTCTTTACGACTGAACTGTCTAAACCACGTCATGGTATTTAATGATGAATTAAATACTGATAGTACTTATGGTGTCCGCGGGCGCTGGAGTCACTATTGGCTGCTGAATTGTGGGATCCAATAGTGGAATACTGTCCGTTGTCCTGTAAGAAAATATTTTTTTAGTAGGTAGTTAATTTTGTTTTCTATCTTCTTGAGTATTGAGTGACCAACAACCGTGTTTAATATTACACAGGGAAACTACACAATTGCCTGCATTCCTGCCAGCAGCTTATCTCGGATATTCGGGACATTTTTTTTTTGGTACTTTCTTATAAAATTATATACCTGTTTCTTGTGAGTGTAGGTTCAGTGATAACAGCTTCGCAGCACGGCGCTGAGGTCTTCGGCTTTATGATCGGCAGCGTTGTACATATCGTCGTTGTAAGGTAAACATACTGAAATCACACGTAATAAGAAACGAATGCGCTAATGAAAGAATGGAGCGAACTTGCTGGGAGGTGGGCGAAAATAACTATAAAATGTTTTAATCAAACTCATATAACTTTTGTTACGCTCATTCTCGTTTCACCTTACAAAGTTTATCCTAACTTAAGTAACTTTTATTATGTAGGTATCTTATACTTATCCTAAAAATTAAAAAAAAACTTACCATAACAACGACGAGTATCAAATAAATCGTAGGTGTAGACCAATGCGCTGCGTTTTCTATAGCAACCACTCCCATCACCCAGTTGATGGCAAAGAATGGTTCCAATACAAGACATAAGTTCAAATATGTCTTTAATTCATTGCCTTCAGTGTTCCAGCCCCATTTCCAAGAGATATTGTCCATGTATAACATATTGAGGAGACTCTTATCATGCAAGGCTTTTGCAGCTTGAGCCAAATTGGACTGAAATAGGTAAAGGTAATTTAAGTAAGTTCATTGCTACCATTTTGACTATGATCTAAAAATTACCATAGTTATTAAACATTTGATCTCGGAACTCACCTCACTGCCAGTGTCACCGTTCTCCCCCGGTATTGCCATGTTCACATAATGGCAATCATCCTCACTCCCATTATAATCTTTGTCCAGAGTTTCTGAACTATCCGTATTCTTCCTACTACTGCCTGGCGTGTAAATATTATCTAACGTATCAATACTGCCATTTTTATCATCCATTTGATCTGTTTTAGGCCAATTAGCTATGTGATGGTCTACTAATTCCTGTATTTTGGCTGTTAGAGTTTCTGCTTGCTTTTTATTGACGCTTTGTAAGCCCAAGATGATGATGGCTGTGTTTATAAGGATTAAAATCATGGCTGGTACCATGAAACCCATGACCATGCCTTTTTCTATAGACATCCAGCAGTAGTGCTTTATTTCATAGTGCTCCATTGAAAGAGCGTAGTTGAACTGGAAAAAAGTGTAGTTAAGTTAGAAGCTGCTATAATTTTTTTTAGCTCCATTATCTCGTATGGTTGGAAATCAAATCATTACATCTACAACCAATTAAAGCTCTAAGATCTAAGCTTTGTCTTAACTTACAAACTTAGGCATTGCTTGGTTCTCAAATTTTAACTTGTTTTAATCTAACTAATAGGGTCGTTTGAGAGCCACGTAGCCAGTAAAAGAGGTATGAAAAATTTGTTATATTTACAAAATCAAATAATATTTTTGACTATATCCACACGTAGCCACGCTCCATACTTACCTATAGTCCGGTCGTCGAGAGAATGTGTTCCTGACACCTGTCAGTTGGACAATTTCTAGTAGTAATAATATGTATTTATGTATATTAAATAAAGGAAATAATAATAACCTGGGCCTGGAGGACTAAGGACCCTGTTCTTTTTTATATTTACAAATGTAAATGATATGTAGGTATATAGATAAAATGCGGTGTATAATACACAAAGATTTCCTACATAGAAGATTGAAACGATCGCCTAATAATGTCACGCTCGAAATTTCCTCTAAGCGATACAGAAACTTCGCAATAAAATATTTTAAAAAGTCAAAAGACAATTCGACACCCAAGAGCTCGATAAAGCTGGAAATAACTCAAAGGTTCTCTGGGAAACAATAAAACGAATCACAAACACAAAAACAACAACATGCATCTATGCGTCAGAGTGTGAAAGTACTTATTTTCACACTCTACGCAATTCGGGTTCCGTAAGAACAAGTCAACCTGTGATACAGTTCATGAAGTAACGAATTTTATAGTAGAGAAAATCAACAGTCGCAAAAAGGTACTTAGTGTTTTTTGATCTCGCTAAGGCCTTCGACACTGTTCCCATTTCTAACCTTTTACTTATACTTGAGAGAGCAGGCGTCAGAGGACTGCAGCTTGATCTTTTTAAAAGCTATCTGACAATTAAACGGCAAATGGTGAAAACCGGTGAAAATTTCAGCGACGAGCTCCCAATATGTTATGGTGTGCCGCAAGGCAGTATACTCGGTCCTACGCTGTTTCTCATCTTTACATAACCTCTGCAATCTTAACATCACAAATACAAAAATTGTGTCGTTTGCTGATGATACAGCTCTTACCTTTTTCGCTAACTCGTGCTCTGTACTTCAGATTATTGCACAAAATGGTTTGAATTCTGCCTCTAACTGGCTTCGATCCCATGCTCTAACTCTTTTTGGATGGCTCGTTATGGATGTATTAACATACAAAACGAAATTGATGACGCACTCTATCTCACCAGCCTCACAACCTGACATTCATATGACTTTAAAGGCTCACTTCTGTAACAATTTACATTCACACTATACAGGGTGTTTGGCGCATGGACCGACACAATTTTTTCAGGGATTTGGGAGGTCATTAGCTAGGTTCTACCCATACACCCTTTGTCCCAAATGTCACGGTTGGTTACATATGATAATTTTTTTAAAATGAAAAAAAATCCCAAAATGTGTCCTTTAATTTGAAATAACTTTTTTGTTTGTGGGTGTAGTGGCACAAAACAAATTTTGTTGCATTCTCCAAAGTCCTTTAAATCTAAAAACATCTTTGTTTTATACAACTGGTTTCAAGAAAATTCCTTACAAGCTTCCAAAGTTAATTTTTGTATTTAATGAATGAAATTTTACAACTTCTAAATTAATTATAAAAAAAACTAAAAGCTATTTTGAACTTAGCTAGAACCTAGCTAATGACCTCCCAAATCCCTGAAAAAATTGTGTCGGTCCATGCGCCAAACACCCTGTATAACAATGTTCACTCATTGACACAGTTGATAATATTAAGTACCTAGGTATAACTTTAGATAGATAGGTACCTGCATTTTATAGCTCATATTAACTTGGTAACAGGCAGTTTCAGAAAAAAATATTATATAATTTATATTTTTATTTAAAAATATAATAATTTATATTTATGAAACTTTTCGACACGTCGCTAAGCAGTCTATAATTCGCAATTTATGCTATGCCTTATGTCAATCTATTATTACTTATTGAATTAGCTACTGGGGTGGCGCCACAAAGACTGCCCTTAAACCTTTGGAAGTGTCCCACAGAGCTATACTAAAAATTGCAACAATTCGACCTATTCTGTTTCCAACCACAGAACTTTACAAAAAATGTGGTGTCCTGTCCTCAACGTAAGGCAACATTTCATTCTACAGACAATTCTTCTCCAACACATAAAAAATAACCCCTTACTACTATTACGAAACGACGGAAAGACTTGATTTGTACTGTTCCACAAACCCAGTTTAAATACACTCAAGAGATTTTTCTACTATCTTGGCCCTTGCTTGTATAATAAAATTTACGCGTCCTTACTTACATATCTATAATTTACCATACAGCAAATGCAAACTCGCCCTCCGTACATTCCTCGTAGGGGAAGGTGGTCTGAGATGGCATAGATTTTGAAAAGTTTGATTTTTAGGAAACTAGTAACCTAATAGAAATAAATAGCAATTTTGTATTAAAAAGTGGTTTATTATTATCATAAAAACAATCAACAAAACGAAATAAAACAATTTTATCTTTGGATAATAATTAAATATAAAAATATTTTGAAAATCCATCTCACCCAACCCCTGTAGGTAAGATGGCATACACAAAACTGGAGGCGCTAATTTATTTGCAAACATCGCAGATAACATTTTTAGCCGTTTTTGGTAACCCAATGCATTCTGCGTGGCACCACTGGCGACAGACTTGACATTGAAGTCACCATTCCCTGGAGCGAGAATGACTCCAGGGCTCATTGCAATATATGCAGGATGGGTCTTCATCGTCTGAGGCGACCGGTTCTTCCTCATCACTGGAAACTGCCAACACGATTCTTTTCTTTACTTGTCGGGCAGATTTTCTCTTATTGGTTGCTTCTTTTTCAGCAAAGACAGCTTTCAGTAATGCTATATCTGGTGATGCATTCAGCATCCCGAATTTACCTTTCTTATAAACAGTAGTGATATTCTGTAACCGTCTCACCGTGAAAACTTGGTGAAGTGAGCTCGGAGTGAGCTGTCAGTCCCTAGCAGCAGGTGGAATGAGAGATCACTTCAAGCTCAGGTTACGGAATAGACCGGCTGATCGTTTTATTTGTGAAGATTTAGGCAAAGGTGAAATATCTGCTATTGTTAGACTTGACTGAATTTGACTTGAATTGTGATCGTGGGAGCTCGGTAAGTTTCTTAGAAACAGCTAGTTGATAAGCAAGCTTTCTCAAATCAGTCCTTGTCATTCCAAAAAAACGCACCACCAGCTCTTGTAAATGCTAAATAATTTGCCTTTCGAGTTCTGCATTAAATGTAGTTTTATAACCACCTAAATGGGTGAGATGGCATACACCCTATGCCGTCTCACCCGGTAGGTACATAATCTAGAAAATAAATAAAACTTATTTTGTTTGACAAGCTACGTAAGTTTGCTTATTACAATATAATATTCACACTCTACTCTAAAAGAAAACATTAATAGTTACCTGTTAGCTAATGTGGAAAACCTGTAATCACGATATGTCTTCAGCAAAAATAAATTTTTTCGAGGCTTTTTTTTACTAAAACTGACGTAGTGACCGCCTCGATTGATGTCGCGCACTAGCGCCGGGCTTATCGCGACGAGTTTACGTTAGGGACGCACGGTTGCATGTAGGGGCGCCACTGGACTACAAATGGCAAAAATATTGAGACTGTGCCATCTCAGCCGCTATGCCGTCTCAGACCACCTTCCCCTAAATAAAACCTACGACGAGACTGAAAAGTACTTTTTGTCACGTACATGAAGGTAACCCAATTAACTATTATTCAAATGCACACATACACTCACTCTCGCACACACAGGCACACGCACACACTTCACTCAGTCTTCATCTACACTCCTCTTTCTAATTTGTTTTATTTATTTTGTAAGGATATTATCTTTTGTGTTTTGATACTGTAATCTCCAAAAGCATAAAAACATGATTTTTGTGAAACTCGAATTGAGAATCGAAACTGTCCCTCCTAAATACAGATTAGGTACTCAGTGATCTAGCTAGGAGAGCAGCGATTCACCCAACAATTAATTTATCGTACCCACACCATGTTAATAACGCATACTTTGTAAGATCCTCTTACACTACAAAACCTGTTCCTAAAATAAATTATTATTATAAAATAAAGTAATAATAATAATAAATATACCGCCCCCACCGCCTTATCTCTACGTTGACGTCGTGGTGGGGCTTGCGCGCTCCGAACTCCAGGTCTATGCCGGTAGAGTTTTTTTTTGCCGGAACAGGTCTGGGATGAGGAGCCAGACCAAGAGAGATACAGAAACCCGCAGGGCAGCATGTGGCGAGCTGTTGGGCAGTAGCGACCCCACGGACCCTATGTCCCGGGAGATATCTTGTTCCTCATCTCTGGCTTGCCTTTATTGGCCGGCTGGAGTGAACACTGACGAGGAATAGAGTTCCCACCTCTTTCTTGCCTTTATTGGCCGGCTTGAGTGGAGATTCGCAAGAGCAAATGTGCTCAGAGGAAGGAAGTATTCCAGTAAGATGCTGGTAGGGATCTTGACCATACTTCCGGGATTGACATGATAGCCGTGGAATACCGCTCCACTCCTTATAAGCACCTCAGGACATGTTGCCCCCTTGTCGCTTCCACACTTTGTGCTAGCGACCGTTTTCGGGGGCCCATTATTGAGTGTGCAAGTCACCCCCTGCCATTTTACCTGTGTATTTTATATAAGATATTGGTCAGGCAGGGGCCATAGTATTTCGATAGTTCTAGATAACCAGTTCACTTAGCCACCCAAACCCATCATCCGATATCATTATTTCCATATCTTGCAATAGTCCTGCACTTACCGGGGGTTGTACTTGGGTGCACTAGATTAGTGCGTACAGGAATAATCGTCGGTTAGTGCCTCATTTCATTAGACACGTCTAACGGGCTTCTGCGAGTTGGCTTCAGCCCCTCGTACGCCTTCCAAAGGTCCGGGACCCCAGGGTCCCGAGAAATATCAAAATATATCGCAAAACACATATTCGTTAGTATGAAATCGACAGGTATCAAGAACGCATTCTCTTAACGGCCGGACTGTAATAGTAGCTTCCTGTAACTTATCAACATGATAGTAACAATATTTTGGGCCGTTCAAAATCATAGTCATCTATAAACTTACCATAACGACCACAGCAGGCACGCCATAAGCCAGTAGGTAGTTGTACTTAAGCGGCAGTAGAGTGTCACACGCACAGTATTCTGCGACTGCCGCCGCTAGCGCCACTATCCACATCGCGCAGCACACGTGCGTGTAGTGCAGGAGGAGGGCTATCCGCTCACATTGAGGCGGGGATGAAACGCCCTGAAAAACGGAAGTATTGTTACAGAAAATGTGTTGAATATCACTATATGTAATCAAGCCTCAATGAAACACAATTAGCTATCTATTATTAGTGCCTGTCCTGGGAGTTAGCTATTGCGTTTGTGTAAGTTGAGGTAATTTCGATACCAACAATAGACATACACCCATTTCCCCGATTTTACTACTACCGTGTATGTAAATCCTGATAAATAAATTGATAAAAGGGAATTACACCAAACTATCGGAGGTAATGAAAAAAAAAAAAACCTGTAAAACTAGTAGTGGTACCTATACTCACCATAACAGCCTGTATATAAATTACAGTGCAAGCAGCTAAACAGCAGCACAAGTTAATATTGATGGGGTACAACTTGCTGCTCCGACGGAACTCAGCCGCGTACTCACTCCACATAAGCCACATCACCGCGCTGATGAGAAGGACCACGGCTATGCCGCTTGTGATGAAAATCTGGTGGAAAGTTAAGGGTTAACCAAACCAGCCTCATCTACAGTCGAATTCAACTATTCGACAGCTCATGCTAGCGGGGCTTACTGGACGATTTCATAGGATTTTCTGATGGACAGTAAAAAAGGCCTCTTGTTTTTTTATAAGATAACAAAGAAAAACGCCCTAGACAAAAACGCAGATATTTTTTAAAGGAAAATTATTTTTGTGTCATTTATATAAACTCACCAGTATCATCCACTCGTTCCTGACTCCATGGCAGTTGTTGAAGCCATACATATATGTCACGCTGTCTATGATGTTGTGTTCTTTTAGATCTGCATCAGCTAGGGAGTCATCTGGTAGCTCTGACTCCAAATCTACTTTGTTGTCTGCAGTCTTGCTTATTACTGCGAAAAGAAGTATGTTAGGAGTTAAATCGTTTTGATGGAACTGTGGTGGTCAGGCATATTAAATGATAAGACTCAATGATTCGGGATAAACGCACTACCGTCAAGTTTTTGTAAGTAACATAACATCACGAATGAAAAATAGAAAAAACATGACTTACCCTGATTACTTCTAGACACGAACTCCGGATTAGGATACAGCTGAGGATTATCATCGTAAATGGAAGACGTAAAGTTTGACACAACGCCACCATACTCCGTGTCATACGAAGTTATATCATAGTCGGATCGATCATCAGCTCTAGGATACGTCGATTTATGATATCTAATGGATACTGGCTGAAAGGAGCGGTATGATGGCTTGGATTTGAAGTAGCCATCGTCACCTAACCTTCGGAGGTTATGGTGAGACGTCTTGTTTTGGGACGCTGAAAAGATGTAATTAATTCATCATCAAATTTATCAGTTGATCGTAGTATTAAGTAATCAAATTTCATTTTAATGTAACGATTTCGAAAAAATATATATAACACGCTGATTAAAAAAAGAGAACTTCGTGTCTTTTTTCATTGATAGTTTGCTGTACAACATTTTTTACAACACGCACTTATTAATAGAAATGCTGTGCGTGTGAGTAAAACCTAATTATTGCTCATTAGCGTAAGTTAAATCAAGGTCAAAGTAGTATTTGATAGTTTATTTGTGGCACGAATAAACAATGAAAAAAAAGTGTTTGTTTTGATTGACAATGCCTATGTTTACAAATATAAATTCTTACCGTTAGCGTCTGCAATATATCACGGTATTATTAAAATGATCAAAAATATGAATTTAATAACATATGACCGCATGTTGTTTTATTTAATCCCTTCGCATTCATATGAAGCTAACTGAACACAACATCAATTTATAGTTCCAGTAAAGAAAAATCATCGATTTACATATTTTATTCCACTTATATTATTGATATTATAGTTGTATCCACTTAATTATTAGGCGGCGATAGAAGCCAGCCATTTTCACAATTACCGCGGAAAATCGATACAGTAGTTACGATCCATTACACTCAAATACTTTGTTACGTATAGGTTCAAAATTATTAATTCAATAATTGAATACAATGTGGTATATAAATATTGAGCAATGACATCAAAAATTGTATATAGGTACATAATTTCAGTGTATTACAATCAAATCTGTCGTGAGAAGACTACTTTATTTATTGATTAGTAGAAATTGTATTTCTAGATATAGCAACTCAATGAATTATGTAATGTCAAAGTTACGTTCCAGTTCTTTACTGCCGTGTTAACGATGTTATTATTCTATCTCACTCTCGCAGCATAACCTGATTTTATGCATCCCACTCTCATGTTTTGCATACAGACCCAGATGTTTATTTATCATAATAATCTCTCGAACCAGACACCTGTCATATTCACAAGAAATTCAAAAACGCAATAGAAATGTAACCAAAAATAGATACAAAAATGAGTGCAATATTAAAATTTATCCGTGAAAACCATATATTGGCCCTTATTGAACAGGCCATAGTCAAAAAGAAATCCCGGCTGAGTTTAAACGCGTTTGAAATCGTTGAGATACCCGATTTGCTTTACACCTGTTCAGATGTAGAACATCTTTACTTGCATAGAAATAAAATATCAGTGGTTCCTCAGGAAATAACACAGTTATTGAACCTGACAACGTTGACCCTAGACTATAATAATATCACGTACCTCCCGCCAGAGATAGGTCATTTAAAAAACTTGGTAAATTTAAACATAAGCTATAATCCTCTAAAAGTGTTAATTCCGGAGATTGGTGAGCTTGAGAACCTTGAAGCGTTCTGGTGCAACAGGATAGAACTGCGAGAGATACCGAAAGAAATTGGGAAGTTAGAAAAACTGGATACTTTTGGCGCAAGAGGCAATGAACTAGTAACTTTACCTGAAGAAATTACCAAGTTATCGAAACTAAGGTAAGGTACCATAGGTTTATTCCTAAGACGACCCACTGACCCAAAATAATCTATAGTTCTTGTGTAACTTATTAATTTGAAAGAATAATGTATAAAACCAATAGTTTAATTTTTAACAGTATAATTTTATTACTCTCAGCAAGAACCTACACAGTTTTTTTTTTTCAAATGTTCATATTTAGAATCCTTTTTATATGTACAAATATGAATTTGAATTTCTTTATTTTGCACTCATGCAGTGTATCATAAAAAATTAACTACCTACTTCTGTGTACTTTGGTCAAGGTTATTTGTGTAGAAATACAGATAAAACCTTGAATTTGACCTTACAAACGTTTTTATCTAAAATTTGTTAAACTATTTCAATATAAATGGGCTCAGTCAAATGTTTTCAATAACATTTGTTTAGTTAATTCCTTGGCACAGTTTTTGGTCAGTGGGTCATCTTAGGGGCGGATTTTTTTGACTAACTTTTACCTTCTTGTCAAAAGGTACATCATTTTTAAATTAATTATTTGTGTCCATTATTTTTAAGAACAAAGTAAAATTAAAGTAACTTTATTGTAAAGAAATTCAAAATATTTTATTTCACATAAATCTACATGGGCACATATGAAACGTCAGAAGCTAGGTGCACAAAATATTCATTCATATTATTTTTGATGATATGGGTAGGGTATTTATACCAACCCATATGCGCTAGTTAATAATGTAACTAATATTTTGTAACATTCTGCTTCAAGAATCGACTGTATAGATTAAATATCTCATTAAAAGTGTATACGTGTCTTTGAGAATGACCAACCTCTCTTGACACTTGAAAAGTGCCTGTAAATGGTTTAACTTAATGGTTTTGTTTCTTTTTATATTTTATTTTTTGCAATCTGTCCTACAGACATTCAGCAAATTGTTATATGTGTAGGTTAGTTGACGTGGAAGCACAATGTCCAGTGACAGCCCTAATTATTTTTCCTTTTTATAGGTCAGCAGGAGCCTTTCTTTTCAATCTTCTGAATTTCTCTCATCAGTACAGTTGCTAGTATGTTTGAATTTTTTTGTAGTCTTTTCTTATAGGATTTCATACAGTTTTGTATCTCTTCTTTGACAGTTCTGATTTTTAGGCCATGGTGTTGACCTGTTGATTTGTGACATTACCAGGGAGCTTTTGTGATTGTTCTAAGCATCTTGGATTGAAATCTCTGTAATTTCTCAATATTTGAGTTGGAAGCTGTTCACCATAATTGGATACCATCTATGTCCAGATAGGTTTTAAGATGCATTTGTGTAGTAGAAGTTTGTTTTCCAGTGATACTTCTGATTTATTATTGAGAAGCCAATACATTTTTCTCATCTGAATCCTTAGTGCCTTTCTCTTGGTATGTATATGTGGCTTTTCCAGGTTAGACGGCGATCTAAGTAAAGACCGAGATATCGAGCCTCATCTGCTTGAGGTATTTGAACTCCATTCAGTATTACTGGAGGGCATGTAGCATGTGTTGTGGCAAAGGTCACTTGCACCGACATCGTCTCATTGGCTTTTATACACCATGTTTTTAACCAGTGTGTGATGTTGTCTAGGCTTAGTTGTAGCATATTGCTTGCATGTATTGGATTTTCATAGTAACCATTGCTGCTGTATCGTCTGCAAAAGTGCCTATTACTACCTCATCAGTTATGGGTAGGTCAGATGTAAATCTCAAATACAAGGTTGGACCGAGGACGCTTCCCTGGGGCACTCCAGCTTTTACTGTATGTAGGTTTGTCATTTCCTCTCCATGTTTGATAATATAGTCTATCTGTTAGGTATGATTTGAGGAAGATAAAGTAGTTTGTTGGGAGCAGGGTCTATATCTTGTATAATAGGCGCTCATGCCACACGCGGTCGATAGCCTGCGATATATCCAAGAAAGTGGCGCAGCAATGTTTTTTATTTTCGAAGGCTTTAAGTATTTCTTCGACCAGTCTGTGCACTTGCTCAATAGTGCCGTGGTGTTCCCTAAATCCAAACTGAGGATCGGGAACAATTTGTCTTTCTCTGATTACCGAATTTAGGTGTTTCAAGAAAATCTTTTCCATTACTTTACATGGTATCGGTAGAAGGCTAATAGGACGGTAAGATAATACTTCCTGCGGTGCCTTTCCAGGTTTCAGAATCATAGTAATTTGGGCCACCTTCCATTGCTGCAGAAAAATGCCTCGCGTCAATATACAGTTGAACAATTGTGTGAGGAAAATTATTGCTTCATTAGGTAGTTCACGCAGTATTCTAGCGGTGATTAGTTCATATCCAGGGGCTTTCTTTTGATTAAGGTTCTTTATTGTGGCTAGAACCTCCCACACAGCAAACTTTTTAATAGGCAGGTCAAGTTGAAAGGGTTCTTCTAAACACTCCAGGATTTCTTTATCATTATATTTGGAGTTGTTTTGAGCATCGTTTGTTACAAAAACTTCTTCTACATGGGAAGCAAATGCTTCACCCTATTCCAAGTCACTCTTGGCCTAGGTGCCATCTTTTTTCCGAATTGGTGGGTTCGAAACTGTTGGCCTTTTAAGTTTTTTCGTGGCTTTCCAAAGTGAGTAATCACTAGCTGCTTCAGCATCCAAGTTTTGTAAGTGGTGTTCTACGTTCTCATTTCTTTCAGAGCATAAAGATTCATTCAATTTAGCAGTCAAGTAGTTGTATCTAGTTTTGTCACCGTGAAATCTAGTTGTTTGCCATAATTTACGCGCTTTTCTTTTCTCAGCCACCAATTCCCTGATAGACTTATCTTTAGCAGGTGGAGTGCTGTCCCAGGCCGCATTGTGTATGCACTTATTGGAGTGTTCAACTGCAGCCATTAGGAATTCACTTTTTAGGGATAGTTTAGTGTTAATTGAAGTCTCAACCAAAGTACGAAACAACTCCCAGTTTATTTTGTTGCTGTGCAGTCTTGCTGGTATTTTTGCAGATTTAAATTTCTGGCAGACTTCCACAGCACTATGATCTGATGACAGGTCCTGTGATGACGTAAATTCTAGAAGATTTGGGGAAATGCCTTTTAAAACGAAAAAATCCACTAGGTCTGGTAACTTCTTTGGGTCTGTGGGCCAGTATGTTGGTTCCCCGCTTGACACTGTATTGAGGTTTTGTTCTGAGATTGCTGCCTGTAATTGTCTCCCCTTCGGAGTGGTTAGTCTCGAGCCCCAATCAGTACTTTTTGCGTTGTAGTCTCCTCCTGCTATGAATCTTGGTCCAAGTGTTGCAAAGAAATGGTTGTGATTGTCTTTTTTTATTGAGTGCTTAGGTGGAGAATAAAGTGCAGTGACCACTAACTGTCCCCGCTAATCTTCGATGGCCACACTACTAGCTTGTATCTCTGGAGTTCTGTATGATTCCGTCTCATGATGTTTTATATTGTTTCGTATGATAATTGCAGATCCTCCATTTGCTGTTCCATCTGGGTGCATGGTTTGGTAAAAAGAATAATTAGAAATTTTGAAGTAATTTTTCTCAGTTTAGTGGGTTTCAGATACAAGTAGAAAATCAATTTTATTTTGTTTGAGGAATAATTTTACTTCTAAAATATGTTGTGACAGCCCTTTAGCATTCCAAAGGGCTATTTTTAATGAATCGAAGGTGTCAGTTTGGTCATTCATTCCATAAGGATATTTGTCATTGAGGTTAATTGTTTCATTGTATTCATCATGTTTTTCATGTTAATATTATCTTTCTTCGTTTTTAGAGTTTTGTCCCAATAAAGCTTGTTTGTACGAATTTTTATTGAAATTGTTTGTAGAATTTATGGGATTTAAATCAATACTTGTTGGACGTTCCTTGTTACATCTCGATGGGGATTTTGGTTTCAATGCTGGTTGTGATGGGTATTTAATTTTTTGGAGCTCTCTATACACAGAGTTAGCGGGGTGGTTGCCCTCGCAGAGTATGCTTTGACTAGTGATGGATTAATTAGCATTCGCATTCTTAGTTAGCATGCGAATGCTCATTTAGCATTTAGCAAATCAAATGTAGTTGCGAAATTCTGTGAAATGCGAAGTGAATTCATCGCTTCGTACTTTTTTATACTATCCACAGACTGACGTCAGCGAGTATAAAAAAAAAACTATTTTTCTAATAATAATTCTGTGCATCATGTTGTAATATATGGGATGTTACTTATGTGTCACATGTGTTGGGAGCTTGCCCCATGTAATGAAAATGTGTAAAGATGGTGTGTTCTCCTATTAAAAAATACAAATAAAACAATAAAATAATTTCGTGCGCCTTGGAGATGCACACAGTATGTTTTAAATAAACAAAACTTGCCAGATAGAACACTTCGGAGGGTCAGACTTTTAATCTGCCGGAGGTAGGAACTAAGATAATAAAACAATGGAATTTCCCTTGCTAATACCTTGTTTAATTGCCAGTAGCTTCAGATGAATAATTTTGAACTTACATATAAAATATTATTGTTGGTTTTATATTATTATTGCATAGACTTTTTTTATAAATGGGTAATGAAAAAATGGATTAAATAAAACCTTCAGGATCGTGGCGTTGAAGGTAGGAAAAATAAGTTCCTTTAAGAAATAAAGTATAAATATACAGGAAAGACGTATACTGCAAAGACGTATACGGTAAAGATGTACGGGAAAGACGTATTCTGTAAAAATATACGGTAAAGATGTACGGGAAAGACGTCGGGTCCGCAGTCCGGCTGCAACAAAATTTACAGAGGGTAAATACAAGTCGCTTAGGATTCCCAAACGTTGCCAAACAAATGGCAAATCTAAGTGCACCACAAAATTCAGGCGGGCGACAAATCACTTAGATGAAAAACCTGAAACAATAATTTAGAATAGTATCGAGCACACGTCACGCTATCCAATTATCAATCCGAAAGAACCAAATTTTACCAAAGAAATGAAGGATTACTCCTACGTCACCTCGTCCTGAGGGAAAGTTTTTGAAGTTTACGGCATCAATAGGCCGCCAATACCCAGGATTTATCCCGATTGGAAAAATTTAGTTGGAGTTCAAGAGTCCATGAAGAATTCGGTCGCAAAGTGCTGGACGTCAAAATTGACAGCTCCGACAAAATATCAAAGACAACAGATGACAGCAAAAATCACGATCTGAAATCGACTAACTGGCGAGAAGCATGTAACGATGTTTTAAACTCGTTACAATGTCCACTCGCTCTCACAGAGATGAGGAATTATTATTATAACTATATTTCTAATATCATCATATCATTCCAGATGGTTGACACTAGAGAACAACTTTATTGAAACATTACCCAGCAATATGAACGATATGGAAGCGCTGGTGCATTGCAACCTCAGAAACAACAGGGTGAAGGAGTTCCCGCTGTCTATACTCAAGTGCGTCGACCTTATGTTCCTGCAGCTCAATAATAATCAGGTAATTTGGCTAACTTATTATTTTACTCGATCGATAGAGATCGAGACATGCGGGAGAAACCGCGGGGAGCAGCTAATTTTTAATATTACTATAATAAAAATAAAATAATCGTTTAAGAGGGAGACGAACAACGCTCGCAACTGCAAGTCGAGACGCGTGCGAAATCGTTCGAAATAATGCTATCTCTGTTTGACGATAGATGACGAGTGGCGTATGAGTGGGTAGATATCTATTATTAGCTGTACCTACTTGCCATTCGTTCATAACGACTCGACGGCATTTATACTTATTAGTAATTAGGTATGTTCAATATTTGCTTTATTTTTGTTGACCACTTTAGGGAATTGTTAGTAATTGTACAGACTAGTAATGCGTTTTTGGGAAATATCTTTACCATACCGATATCTCAACATATTAGGTTATCACGAGATCTAGGCCTTGTAATCAAGACAAAGGTCTTGTTTTGTTTACGGATATATTTATTTACGTTTTTTTTTTTTGTAAGAATGTTAATGGTTAATCGATACCAAAACACAAGTCGAACCTAAATCCAAGTTTATAGCATAGGTTGAGATTCCTGAACGGAATCAGAGGAGAACGGAAGAGGCACAGGATGCAATAGGTATCTTCTGCGACCTATCCAAAGCATTTGATTGCGTTAATCATGAAACACTGCTCTTGAAACTTCAGCATTACGGACTGGCAAAACTTGCGCTTAACTTAGTAAAATCATATTTGAATGATAGACTGCAGCAAGTTCAAATAAACGGTGTAAATTCATTGGGTTTAAAAGTCAAAATGGGTGTACCACTGGGCTCGATATTGGGCCCATTCCTCTTTTTAGTATACATAAATGATTTACCTCATTTACTGAAAAACCGACCACAAATGGTGTTATTTGCTGATGACACATCACTTATTTTTAAGGTAAACAGACACGCACAGGAGCTTGACGACGTGAATAACGCTATGCTAAAGGTCCATAATTGGTTTACTGTAAATAATATAGTATTAAATGAGAAGAAAACTAAATGCATAAGATTCGCGTTACCGAATGCTAGAAGTAGTGAATGTCACGTTGTCCTGAATAAGGAGACACTAGAATTCGTCGAAAAAACGGTTTTCCTGGGAATCACGCTTGACTCAAAACTACAGTGGGGTCCTCACTTAACATCACTTGCAGGGCGGCTAAGTTCAGCCGCTTACGCTGTTTGGAAAATCCGCCAACTAACAGACGTGGATACCGCGAGACTGGTCTATTTTAGTTACTTTCATAGCATCATGTCTTACGGTATTTTGCTGTGGGGACGGGCCGCAGATATTGACTCTATATTTATTCTGCAAAAGAGGGCTGTTAGAGCCATCTACAACCTCCACAGACGCGAATCTCTTAGGGAACTGTTTAAGAAAATTAATATCATGACGGTACCTTGTCAGTATATATATGAAAACATTATGTATGTTCGAAAAAATCTACATCTCTATAGTAAGATAAGTGACAGGCATAATTTTAACACAAGAAATAGGAACAAATTAGATCAACCACGTTTCAGATTGTCTAAAGTACACACACTTTTTATAATAAAATACCACTCGATATTCTTCAACTAAATGAGAAGAAATTTAAAACTTGCATTAAACGCACACTATGTAGACAAGCATACTATAAGTTGGATGATTATATCGTAGATAAAAATGCTTGGCTAAATGCTGGTCCTGCTCCACAGCCACTTGGGCTCACTAGTTAAAAATGAAAAAATTGGTAGAGTTGCTTCCCCTTTTTTATTTTTTCTGACTACGAACTTATTGTTTATTTTGTTTTTTTATTAAACTAAGTTTTAATTATTGAATTCTCCAATAGATAATATTGATTTTCTTTCTTTTGGTGGTACAATTCTTGCAAACTATAGTTTTGTATAACTTAGACGCATTTTTATTTTCAATTTTTGTAAATGTGAGTACCATGGAGTCGTTTTACTATGTTATTATGTTGATTTTGACTTGAAAGAGCAGGGTAGTTGAGAGTATGTCATGCTCACTTAAATGTCTCGCTGATGGTGGCGAGTGTGTTGGATCATTCGGTTCCCTACAAAATGGTTGAGCTGGATGGTGCTGATCCACGCGTCATGTTCGTGAACGGGCGCCGTCAGTTGAGACTGGTCTTCTCTTATCTGCCAGGGCTTATTTTTAATCGTTTTTGATTTATATATTTTTTTTTTACATTGTTCTCACATATAGAATCAACAAGAGTAATGTACCCAGCATTTTGTAATTTCTATATTTAAAAGAGTGTCCTTGGAGTTTTGCCCGTTCTTCTCCATAGAGATCTACGTTTTGGAATGGGCAACTAGCTTCAACTTTCTGACTAACTGACTCTTTGACAATTCAAAAGTGCCTCTAAAGGGTTTAATTGAAATAAATGCTTTGAGTTTGAGTTTGAGTTTGAACACTACAGCTACACGATATCTGGAGTCTATTGCCATTCCCAGTACTTTTTATTAATAATTTAATTCTAATTGATGAACTCCAAGACTCCAACCCAACCAAGCACGTTTCGCTAGTGTGAGTGCCTGTCGGAGCGATACAATACACCAACAGTGAGCAGTACGACAACGCACACATTGACAATTATTGATTCACACGATAGCACTACCAGGCTACCAGCTATCGAAAATTTATGATACAGGAGATGTTTCATTTTCGGCCATAAAGTGTACGGTAATGAAAAAAGAGGAAAAAAATCCACGACTTGAGGAAAAATATTCTTTCCTGATTATTCCCCTAATTACTTCGGCACAAAAAATAATAGTTAAATTATTGCCATATGCTATTGATCATGGCGTCGTCGTCTTACTTGAAATCAGTGTGATTTCGTCGAGAAATCATGTTATTTATATGGCATGAAAGGCATTTATTTCTGTGATAAGATAATAAGATCTTAGACGTATTTTTGATGAATTAGAAAATATTAATCATCGTTAAAAAAAATATCCTACTTTTGTGGATTGTAGATTTGTAGGTACAGACGCCAGCACGTCAACCTACTACAATCTGTCAAATTTCTTTAATAGATTGTCAACTTTATTACTAACGCACAAGGTTAAAATTAGATTGGGAAAGTTTTACAGTTTCGGGTAGGTTGATGTGCTGGCGTCTGTACTTCTGGTCGAAAAGTTCAAACATATTGTTTGTATTTCTATTTGACATCACATCTGTCAGTCTCGTTCGTCTCGACTTCGTGGCTTTCGGTGTCTGTACAAAAACGTTTTTTTATGGAACAAGTCCGAAACGGCCTTGGCGTTCAGCCGGAAAAAGTTTTTCGTAAACAACAATCACAGTTTGGACAGTTCTAGGTTATGTAACCGTCATCTATCCAACCTGTCATGGCTGGCTGTCGATGGTCGTATTTCTCCTGACAAACGTCAAACATTTTAGTTTTTATTTAGGTCCTAAAAAATATTAGATATTATGAAACAAAACAGTCTTTATTTTATTCAGGGGATCGTTTCCCAGGTTTTCTAAAACGTACATGTTATGGCCGGAGTCCCATACAAAAATGAAACGTCTCCTTTGGATATGTTCCGTAATACCATAAAAACTTTTTCACAAAAAATAAAACCGACTTCCACGTCCCTTCGTTTTTTTGCCACCGACTTCCGAAATCAGTTAGTTTTCACTTTGTAGTGTTTTTTTTTTGGAAGTCGGTTTAATTTTTTGTGAAAAAGTTTAAATTTTTAAAATTTTTGAAAACCTACGTGCTATGTAAATTACAGTGACGAACTATTAGAATATCGTCCACATATACTAGGTGGGAAAAATACGTATTATTGAAGCTAACTCAAAAACCTCTTATCAGATCTTGACCAAATTTATATGGGACCACTTCTGAAGTATGCCCTGCCAAACAAAAAAAGAATCATCAAAATCGGTTCATAAACGAAGAATTTATACGCGAACACACAAAAAAAAAACACCTTTATTGAAGTCGTTTAAAAAATGATGAATGAAAACTTAATGCATTTCCATTTTTTTTTCGATACTTTGTATGTTCTGCTGAAACCATATTACAAATATTGTTTTTTATAATACAGAAAAAACATGTAATTTACGCTGTAAAAATGTGTGAAACTCCATTTTAGGTAAGTTTTTTGAAAAAAAAGAAGATGTACAAGGCTAGATTAATACTGTATAATCCGAATATCAACATAATATGGTGGAAATATGCTCAAATTGCAAATGATTTAGGTATTACGTTTGTTTGGAAAATTCAACGGTCGCCGCGTTCTTAATTGCTTAAAATAATCTTGTTTTGAACTTTTTAGTTGCAGTCTAGTTTTTGTATATTTACAAGTTTTTTTTTATAAGAATCTGTGCCCATCCACTCGTTTCTATTTAGGTTTCTGTGAGGCTAACCGTCCGTTTATCGTGCGAATTTCATAAAACGGTAATGGCTATAAATAACTAATAACGGTTACAGGACATAAAAATCCGTAGGTAATAGTCATAGCCGTGCAATAGTTATGCGGTGTCAAAGGTTCTCATACAGGAAGTGATGTGTTAACATACCGCACCTAAAAATATTTTTTATACAAACAAAAATGACAAAATTTGTTCGTAAAAATTGCAGGGCCTTGTGAAAGACCTCGTCTGGGGTAGACCTCTATGATACAGTCACGAGCAATATGTAAACACTTGCATAATCAGCCTATAATGTTTCCACTGCTGGGACGACACAGGCCGGTGGGCGGTGTCCACTCATTTCACCAAAAAAATAATAGGGGTTAAAGTATGAAATTGCCGTTTTATTGTAATAGGTACTTCGAATTGACATAGAACCTTCATGGTTTGAGATATTTGGGTGATTTTTTTTTTCACATGGTTCCTATGAAGTTCTTCTTTTAAAAAATGTGCAACATTCGATTATCGACTTTCAGTTGTTTTTTTTTATTCAGCTTAGACAAGAAAGATGGATACTTAGAAAATTCGAGTTATTTTTGAATACGAGTTCCGACGCGGAACTAACGCGGCAGAAACAGCTCGCAATATCAATTTTGCGTTCGGAGAGGGACTGCTAATGAACGCACCGTGCGATTTTGGTATAAACGATTTCGTGATGGAAACTTTGATTTGATGAACGAATCACGTGGAACGCACAGGTGGTTAACAATTAATTGAAAGAGATGGTGGAAGCCGATCCAAGCCAAACTACCCAGGAATTAGCGGCATGGTTTAACGTTACCTTACCAACAATATTCTATAAACTATTTGCGTCAAATCAATAAAATAACAAAATATGAGAAATGGGTGCCTCATGATTTGACTGATCAGCAGAAAGAAACGCGTGTTGAAACTTGTGTTGCCTTGTTTAATCGATACAGAAATGAAGGAATATTGGATCGAATTGTGACATGTGATGAAAAGTGGATTCTTTACGATAACCGTAAGCGAAAAATGCTATGGCTGACCCCAGGTCAAACGCCGCAACAGTGTCCTAAAGCAAAGCTTACCAATAAAAAGGTAATGGTGACTGTTTGGTGGTCTCAGCATGTTTATATTCACTATAGCTTTCTCCGATCTGGTCAAGCAATAATGGCAGATGTCTACTGTGCCGAACTCCGAACAATTATAGCAAAACTAGCAGTGAAACAGCCCCGACTCATGAATCGATCTTCACCATTATTGCTCCATGATAACGCGAGATCTCATACAGCACGAGAAACCGTTTTAACTCTACAGGAACTGCAATTAGAAACCATTCGTCACCCTCCGTATTCGCCAGACCTTGCTCCAACGTACTACCATTTTTTTCGTATTTGGACAATTTTCAACGTGATAAAAAGTTTTCTTCTCAGGAGGCACTACAAAATGCTTTCACACAGTTTGTCGAATCTAGATCACGAGAGTTCTATCGTAAAGGCATAAATGACCTTCCTATTAGATGGCAGCAATGTATAGATAATAATGGTAATTATTTTGATTAAATAAATATGTTAAATTAAAAAAAAACGAATTTCATATTTTCAGTACAAATCGGCAATTTCATACTTTAACCCCTAATATTATCGGATAAACTTTTTTTTATAGCGTATTACTTGACAAAAAAGAAACATCTAAAAAAATAAACGTATCTACATATTGCATTACGCAATTTCCTAAAAATGAAACTGATTAAATAGGCAAAAGGGTAATTTTAAATTACACAAAAAAAAAAAAATGTCAGAAACGACTTGCATTGCAAAAACATTGTAGGCTTCATAATAAGTACAAACATTATCCGAGTGAGTCGAGTCCTCAGACCGTTTTACCAATAGTTAGTTACGTAACTGAGAACTCGCTATGATTGTCCTCAATTTTTTATATCAATTTGCCTTCGAGCGACCTTCGCGCCACATAATTGGTACAATGACAGAACCTGTTCTAGGTTGCAGATTTGAATATGATTATAGTTTACACATATTTCTTCCGCATTCAGATATTTGTAGGTAATCAAATCACGTAACATACTTAGTATTTACCTAGGTACCTCGTACAGGTAATAATAATGTTAAAAATAAATAATGTGCTGGGAGCCCTCCTGGAGGGTTCACCTAGTCGCATACGGGATGCCGGGAGCTCTCGCGGAGGGCTCATTTTAAATGTAGGTTAGCGAATACAGCATTATAAACCGTGAAATTAAATTTGATGTATGTATATTTTAACAAGATTTATTAGTATATGTGTTGGCATATGGCAACCCCTGGTAGTCCAGTTACCTAGTTTGTTCTTCATCTAGGTGTTTGACTGTTAGTGTCATTTGAGATTCGTGTTTTGTAAACGCACTTTCAGGCGAAATGCTTTGTTAAGTGTTTTAAAAACAAAAGCCGGAAGGTTGGCTACGCTGTCAGGTCGTCCTGTCGAAATTAGTTTTTCAAGTTGGTCATGGGGCTTATTAATAAAAAAAATTGTGGACTAAATTAATTATTATTTGCACCTAAAATGTTGTGATGGCCTCGACATTAAGGGACCCACTTTTTAAAAGCGGGCCCCATAACCTCAGGGCCACGCGCAAATATGGGTTCGTATCCAGGCAAGTACTGACCAAATGTGTCTTCTTCAATTTAATTATGTACTGTTCTGGCCATGGGAGCAGTCGAGTCCTTGAATGAGACCACGAATCGGCAATCGTAGCGTGGAACCGTCGCCCTCCAGCTGAGTGAACCGACGGCCTTAAAAAAGTGGCTGGTATTGTGCGGTCTTAACGGCTACAGGGAATTGAGTATTAAGGCGGAACCTGGGAGAGACCTATGTCCAGCAGTGGACTGCGATAGGCTCAGTTGATTTACTGATTGACTAGCTGATCCCCGCGGTGCGCCCGCGTGAACCCTAATTCTTTTTAACAGACTTCAAAAAGGAGGAGGTTCTCAATTCGACTATGTTTTTTTGTTGTATGTTTTCGCGATTACTGAGCCAATTACGAAATGATTTTGATGATTCTTTTTTTGTTTGGTAGGTCATACTTCAGAGGTGGTCCCGTATAAATTTGATTAACTTTGCTTGGGTAGTTTTTGAGTTAGCTTCAATAATACCTATTTTTCCCACACACACAGGAACTTATCATATTATCATCCATATAGTCTACTATATGGGTGATAATATGATAAGTTCCTGTCACTGTTATTTACATAGCAGGTAGTGGTATTCGAATTTCAGTGGGTTAGGTACCACAGCAAAAAAGTGAAAAATAAAAACCTTTTTAAAAATAAAATAACCGACAAAAAAGTGCAAAATAACTTTAATTTCGAAGGTCGGTGGCATAAAACGAAAATATAGAACCAAAGACTCCGACTTCCGAAATTAAAGTTATTTAGCACTTTTTTGTGTTTTTTTTTAATATCAGTTCAAGTTTTTGTAAAAAAAATGTAAAGGTTTAGCGGTATGAGGAACAGGGTGTAAAGTTCAGTCATCCACCATAGAAAAGGGAGGATCCTCCGACCAGACGGGTGTTGAGTCTGGCGGGCCGGCAGGAATTGTGTGACGTCATGTCTTTGATGCGTAGTTCGTATGTGGCCGCTACAAAGTAAAGTATCATAAGTTACTCCCTACAACATCAGCTATCTTCCAGTGAAAGTCCCGTCAAAATCGGACCAGCCGTTTCGGAGATTAGCCGGAATAAACATACAGACAGAAATAAATAGTTTTTAGTTGTAATAAGTAACGTATATACATACTTTCATATGCATTCAGTAAAAACCGGCCAAGTGCTTGTCGGACCACGCACAATGAAGGGTTCCGTAGATAGTAACCCCTGCTTTGCAAGGTTTTTACGACGACAAAATATTTGACGAGATTTCTTAATTATCTATAAGTTTAATAATAATGTACAGAGATGTATTGATGTGCTGGCGTCTGTCTGCGCTTGTGTCCGTGCTGAAACTGTAAAATTTTCCCAATCAACTTTGAACCTTATGCTTTAGTGATAAGGTTGAAACCTATTAAAGAAATTTGACAGCTTGTAGTAGGTTGACGTACTGGCGTCTGTACTATACACATAAACCTTCCAGAATAAATTCATTAAACTGTGTTGAAAACCTCATCAAAATCCGTTGCGTATTTTAGAAGAACAACGCGGACATACAGACAAACATGAAAAGCGACTTTAAATTTGTAATATGTATAGGTTATCAAAACAAATCATATGCACAATTTGCCTCAATATAATAACAGCTATCAATAAAAAGGTTATCAACCGAAACAGCCTTTGATGATAACTCGTTCAATAAAAACGTGAGTCATTGTACTGTTGACATAATTAAAATACAAACAACACAACATAACATCACGCCTGTATTTCCCGAAGGGTTAGGCAGAGATTTTCCCATAGTAGGTACACCTACATTTCCCCAGTTAGGTTAGGTATGTTTAAATACCCTGTAATAGGGGGCGAGCCTTATGCCTATTAAAGAAAGAAAAAAGCACACAAGTAAAAAAGTTATAAAATAAAAAGAAATAATAAAAATAAAAATAAAAAGGAAGATATAGTGACCTTGAGTGGTTAGCTTGCGTGTTCTGTACTGAGCTCACGTAACGCGTCGTACGTCCAGCCAGTAATAGGACTCGCCCATCAAGGAGCGCTGTCCCAAATTAGACGCATTATTAATTTATTATACATAAAATAAAAGGTATTTTAATAAAACACGTATAAGAGATCAAAAACTAAATTATCTTTAAAATGATGAACGTTTCAGAAAAATACGCTTGATAGATTTTGCGTGATTCTCAGTTTTTTATCCGCGTTACACAAATTAATTTCTCTACGTAATATAAAAATAATATAAAATAGACATATAATTAGTTATTATTTAACATATATTTTTTCCAAATCATTAACACAACTCGTTTAGACGTAGGTAAGTAATATCTTCAGCATAAAATCATTAAAAGTCTGATATTGGTGCCGATTCTGTTGTTCACAAACTAAACTAAATTTAAGTTCAGTGCATCTTTTTCTTTCTATTTCATTAAGAAAAGGACAGAAGATACATTTTAGTTTAGTCCTGTCAAATTAATCAGCGCCTGACGTAAATTGACGTAATTTTAGTGGGCAAGTTTTTAATTATGTCAAAACTTGTATGGATTAGTGTCAGGGGCTGATTAATTTGACAGGACTAAACTAAAATGTATCTTCTGTCCTTTTCTTAATGAAATAGAAAGAAAAAGATGCATTGAACTTAAATTTAGTTTAGTTTGTGAACAACAGAATCGGCACCAATGTTGCCTTAAAATACAATTTTTGTGCAGACGCCAGCACATCAACCTACTAAAATCCGTCAAATTTCTTAAATAGATTTTCAACTTTATGATTAAACTATAAGGTTCAAAGTTGATTGGGAAAATTTGACAGTTTCGGGTAAGTTGACGTGCTGGCGTCGGTACATAAAACATCACTAGCTTCCGGCAGCGGCTTCGCCCGCGTTATATCTTTATAAATTATAGCCTATTTTACTCGGTGATAATATAGCATCCTACTGGTGAAAGAATTTAAAAAATCGGTCAAGCAGTTTTTGAGTTTATTCATTACAAACAAACATAATGTAGTTTAGTTAGACAAAGGTATGCTCCAATTGTATTGGTTAAATTACTAGCTTCCGCCCGCGACTTCGAAGTCGTAAAATACACTAAAATAACAGACAAATTTTATTGAACTCCCTCGGCCCATCGCGTCGCGTCGCATCGCCCTCCCGCGCTATTTCGGTTAGCGTCCTTTATGACCTTTTTGTTTATAAGGGTCGTTACTTGATGTTAAATAGCTTATAACCTTTCTCAAGAATTGGGCTATCAAATGCAAAAATAATTTCTCAAATCCAAATGGCAGTTCCAGAGATTGGCGCGTTCAGACAAGGGCTAGTTCCGAGACAAGAGCAACAACGCGTTTAGAAAAAGAATTAGGGTCCACGCAGCAGCTATAGATAGTGCCATCCACGACGACGCGCCCCACTCCGCTCCGTTCCGTACTAAAGTACAGCTTACAGTACAGTCATTGCGTATTCCCCGAGTAATAATAATAATTATATATCTTTGATCCAGCCTGGGGGCCTATTACGAACTTTTAAAAAACCAGGCAAGTTCCAGGCAATTCATTTCACTGGCTGGATATATTTCGTATTATGACATAGGTAATTCTGACCGACTTCACGCTGGCTAGTTTGTCCGTGGCTGGCTTGAAATTCTCTGCCATAACGTTCAGAAACACAAATAAATATTTATCGGTTTGTTACGGTTTTATTTAGATCACGTATTTTATGATAAAAATAATAAATATATCTTAATATAGTTACTAAAAGTAGGTGAAAATATGAAGGCAATGTTTATTGTGCTATACAATTCATTTTTATTTATTTTTTCCGTGTTTGTAAATTGTAACGCGAGATTCTTTTAACAATAACTTTTCCGAACGTATTCCACTTGATGTTCAACGGGGAATTTGACAACTACATTCTTGGAAAATGTTTATTGTTGCAATTAATAAAATAATAATATCGTATTGTTTGTTTAATACTCTCTATAAAAAGTACCACGAAAGTTATGCTGATAGTTTTCTTAGATTACCGCGGTGTAGTGCCCAACGATTTTTTTCCAGAGGGATAAACAGTGATTATAGAGTTATAGAGTATTATTTAGGCATTATGAGGCGTTTTCGAGAGAATATCCGCTGAAAACGGCCCAGATTTGTGGAACGACAATTCATAGATTTTGCACCATGATGATGCACCATCACACAAAGCCATCATTGTGCAAGAGTTCTTAGCCAAAAATTCAGCAAATGTCATCGACCAAGCGCCGTATTCACATGGTATGGCTCCGTCTGACTTTTTCCTGTTCCCGAGGCTAAAATTACCTCTTCGAGGAAGACGTTTCGAGTCGATTGAAGCTATAAAAGAAAATTCGCTGAAGGAGTTTTAGACCATACCTCAATCAGCTTACCAAAAATGTATGGAGGACTGGGTCAAGCGCTGGCGTAGCTGTATTGCAAGCGAAAGGGCCTACTTTGGAGCCAACAAAATAAATTTTGACAAATAAATTACTTAATGGTTTTATTGAACAATTCCCAGTACTTTTTACACAGAATGTATTATGTCCCTTCGCAAGTAGGTAAGTACCTACTCGTTTCAGAGTATAAACAAAAATATGGATAATGAATGGATATGGTGGTGTGGTGTTTTTACTAAATATCCAGTTTTCAACATGTTATATTTACCTATAACCGTAGCCGCGAGGCACACATTCCTGCTGGTATCATGCAATGCAGTTTTACACTTTTTATTTTGTATTCTTTCCTTTTATCTTATTTTTCTCTTTCTACTTGTGTGCCTTTTAGTCTGTGCCAAATAAATGTATTTTCTTTCTTTCTTTCTATCATGGTAATATTTTGTAATTATCATGGTGCACCATTTATTAAGCTGTTGAAATTATTATAGTTCAATGGATGAGAGTTATCGCCCTCGGCGGAGCCTAACTTATGTTTAGTTTGAAACATTGTAGGAGTTTTTAAATTTTACCGTTATTTTGGTATTTTGATCAGAAGTGCCACTTTCCGGAGTTTCCAGAAACTCGAACGGTACATATTCGTCACACGTGATATTTTCTCTGAATAATTTCGCCAAAAATATCCAAAACCATTCAATAAAAACTCCTATGAAGTAGCGGAAATTGACTGGATTGTGAGGTTACTTATTATCAGTTTTAATATGTCAAGAAATGTCAAACGAACGTTCATAATACGGTATTTCCAGCCAATAGTCGGGAAGAAGCCGGCCAGGGTGTCACGTGACCACTGACTGGCTTGTTTGACGAGTTCATAATACGAAATTGCAAGGCAGTTCTGTTTACGCCGTAAACTGCCTGGAAATAAGAGTTCATAATAGGGCCCCTGTCCCAACTTGCTGTCCTCCCTCCAGCGACGCCCTAAGCCGAGGTCCGTACCCCACAGGGGATGCCTTAGCGAGCGCTCGCCTAGTTTTAATTAGAATAGTTTTTGCCCTTGGCTGGAGGCTTTTGAGTTTATTAGCTTAAAGCAGCCACAGGAAAGCTCGGATAAGTAGTCATGACCTCAGAGGTCGGCTACGAGATGCCCTATATAAAAAAAACAGTAATCACGTCGTCGTGAATTGCACTATCTGTAGTACGTTAAAAAATCGGGGCTTCTTCTATCCCAATTATTTAGAATATTCTTTGGTATTTTTAATTTTAAACACTAGAGGAAAGGGACAATAGTAACAGCCCCGTGTTGTGCCCTTGGTTCAAACCGCACCGCAACCGCAGGCATGCACTTTGCGTCAATTGTTTCCTCACCCAGATGATCTATGTGAGAAAACAAATGACGCAAAGTGCATGCCTGCGCTAGATCTAAAAACGGTGAAGGGACATACCGGGGAAGTGTTTATCCTAGAATCAAACATTCTGAGCCATGTAACATCCACCAACCCACATCCTCACAGAGTGAAAACCCGAGTCCGACCGCTACTTTATAAATAGGTATTAACACATATTATAATTGGAATTTTAGGCTCGCCCCCTATTACATGGGACTTAAACATAACTGGCGAAATGTGGGTGTACCTACTACAGATACACCTCTGCCCTTCGGGGAAACAAGGCGAGATGTTATGTTATTATAATTGGTACGATCGCAGGTCGGGCAGTGTCACTGGTGTTTTCCTCTGGAATTTCTCAGTTACTGAGGAGGATTCATTGCCATCAATCGGGCACACCGGGTACATTATGGGACTTAAATAATTATAACTAGCGAAATGTGGGTGTACAGGTACACCTCTGCCTAACCCTTAGAGGATTATAGGCGTGATGTTATATTTATTTATTGTATGTAACCATTTATATACACACATATATAAACAGACAAGATGAAAAATACGTACAAAGGTGATGCTTATTTCTAAAGAAATCTCTTCCAAAAAGGTAAAAAGAGATGTAGACACCGTGTGTAAGAGTAGAGAGAAAATAAAATACATAAAATCAAAACAATTCACATAATATAATAATAGTGTTCTTTCACTCTTCTTTTAAATACTGCAACAGTTTGGCAGTCCCTAATGTCGGGCGGAACTCGGAAGTGAATTCCACAACCGCACCGCACAGTGAAGGAGTAGGATTAGAAGTCAGTGGAGTGGGGAGGGGACTTAAGCAGATTTCTAAGATGCGACCTGCAAGGCATATCAGAAGGACGGGCGTAGGAAAAGCGCTCCCGCAGATAGGAAGGAGTTTTAGGATTATTAAATAGCAGACACAATATCCGAGAGTTCCTGCGAAGTCGAATAGGGAGCCACTTGATTATCTTGCGAATTAGAAACGTGATCATACTTTTTAAGGTTAAAAACAAAACGAATACATATATTTAGTAAACGCTCAAGTTTTTAAGTAATTTGTAAGTAATAATAAAAATGTTATTTTATTCCCAGATATCACACCTTCCATCGGAGTTCGACACAAGTTGCCTTTCGGTTCTAGAGATGATCGACCTCCGTTTGAACCCCATTTGTGAACTGACTCATCCTGTAAGTATATTCATCATAACTATCAGACGACTCTGTATTGAATATTACATAACTGGCTAGACAAAATAGAGTAGAAAATAAATCAAGCGACCGTTTTTTTTGTCAGAATCGGATCAGCAATTTTTGAGAAAATACCTATGCTTTATAATTATAACGTAATATTATAGTGTGGCTTTAAGAGCAGTGGTGGCTCAGAGATAACGGCCGTGACTTACGAGTGTAGGTCGTAGGTTCGAACCCAGAGAGGCACTTTACTGTGTGTAAATTATTTCATTATCACTGCTCTCAAAACGGTGAAGGAAAACGTCATGAGGAAACCGGCATGTCTTAGAACCAAAAATTTGATAACTGGACTACCCGCACTGGGCCCGCGTGGTGGATTACGGCCAACTTCCTCTGCTATGCCGATCGACATTCTGTATTGGGATGCTCTCGCACGCCGTTGTACATTTTGATTAGGTATCCTTTGTAAGTATATTTGGTCAGTTAGTGCATATACCCAGTAACTATGATAGCGGCATTGCATATGTTTTATATTTTTTAAACCAAATCCACAACACAAGCTGCTTGTCTGAAATCCATGGTACTGTGAGGGTTTACATCTCACTGGGGGTTAGTAACTATAAATTAAAATACGCGGAGGTACTTTATGGGGTCCAGAGGACCGCTGTATTTCAAGCTCTCAAGAAATTACAATATTAAGAAGCAAGCTTGCACGAGACGGAGCCCTAACCCGATCTGTCACAGAACAAATGCTAGACACGTAAATATTCAAAAGTAATTCTATATTTAAATGTTAGAATGTCGGCTAGTCATACGTACTGCCAGCCATTAAACCTCTACAGTACCTACTACTGAAATAAAATTAAGTAAACTCCAGATCCAGACCCAGTGCGTGTAGTGTTGCCGCCGATGACGCGTTGTTTACGCCGCCTGCGCATGCAGACCGCGCGCAAGGTGTTGTGTCCGATTCCCAATAATACTAAAGTCAAGCTTTTTTTCCCTAATAAGTTTATTCAATAACTTCTGTCCCCAGGAACACCCCCTAGTAAGATACGCTGAAGAGCTACCATCAAGTGAAGTGAATCTACAGGACCTGTCATTACAACCGTCGGCTAGTAGTCGCCACGGTGCGCAGGCGCTGGCTATCAACGCGACCGCGCTTAGGCTGCCCGCTGTTCCGCCCAATAGGCATGCTGAGCCTATGGTTATCGGTAAGAAGAATTCATGGACCAATAACAAACATTTGAACCAATTCTCAAACATTAGGACCAGTACCCAAGATTTGGACTAATACGTGACATTTGGACCTAAAACTTTCATTTAGACCAGTAACAAACATTTAGGCAAATACCTGTCAACAATTTGGACCCGTACCAAACATTTGGACCAATCTTAACTAATATTATAAATGCGTTGAACCAATTATCAAACATTAGGACCAGTACCCAAGATTTGGACGAATACGTGACATTTGGACCTATAACTTTCATTTAGACCAGTAACAAAAATTTGGGCAAATACCTGCCAACCAATTGGACTCGTACCAAACATTCGGACTAATCCTAACTAATATTATAAATGCGAGTTAGTTTGTTTATTTGTTTGTTACGCTTTCACGCTAAATCGACTGAACAGATTTGAATGAAATTTGGCTCATGGGTAGACCATGACCTGGGTTAGGACATAGGATACTTTTTATCCTAATATTCCCACGGGATTGAGACTTATGCGGGTGAAACCGCGGGCGCAGCAGTCAGTCAGTTTCTTCCTTCCCTTTAACTATTAACTTTATTTTATTTTGGGAACCTTAAAAATATGTAATTCTAAATATTGCACGCTGGTACGGAACCCTTCGTGTGCGAGTCCGACTCGAACTTGCCTGGCTTTTTTTTATTGCATTCTAGTTTTGATAAACAAGCTATTTGAAAAAAAATATTTCTGTTTTAGCAGAAATGGACCAGGACGCGTCGTCAATAGAATCTTCCGAAGACTGGGAGAATAGCGTAAACAGTTCCGAACTAGATGTCCAATACCAGAGTGATGAAGAACGGGCCGAAAATGAGGTAAAAATAGATCCAGTCTGCGATCTATTCTCTAGTATTACCACTACTATTATCCTATTCTTTTACTATTATTATTTCTTCTCTATTCTGCTCTGCTACTCTCTGATTACTTTTGTAGTATTTTTACTTTTTGATGGCCCGTTTCGTAGTGATGATCTTGCTAAGATTATCCTACAATTTCTCCTTTTTCCTTTTTAATCTTGGGAGTTTAAAAAGGTATTATAATCTTGCTGACTGATTTATTCTTAGTATATTTTGACTATACAGGGTGATTGGAAGATGGGTGCAAAGCTTTAAGGCGAAGATAGTACAGACCATTTGGTACCATTTAAGCCATGGTTTCTCAGACGAAGTCTTACCAATTTTTTTAACCTAATATTTGTTTTTTTTTTCGGAAATTCCCAAAATTTTATGTAAACTGCATAATTATGGCCAAATTGAATGATATATGAGTTAATTTTTTATTTATTTAATCAAAGTAATGTGTAAGCAATCAAGCAAAACACTTTTTAGGCTTCTGTTAACATAATTTGACCATAATTATGCAGTTTAAAATTTTGGGAATTTCCTAAAAAAAACTTAAAAATTAAGTTTAAAAAAAAATTGGTAAGACTTCGTCTAAGACAACCATGGCTTAAATGGTTCTAAATTGTCTGTACTATCTTCGCCTTAAAGCTTTGCACCCATCTTCTAATCACCCTGTATATGAACAACCGTTTTTTAGGGTTCCGCCAAACGGAACCCTACTACATTTTTTTTTCGTGAGTATTTTTAAACATCAGTCTGGTTTTATATTATGTTAATTTAGGCTTAATTTATCGAAACTCAAATCAAGGGTCCTTGGAAGGATTTTATTCTCATCTCTTCTGCCTATTCGAGTCGAATCGGGTCCCTATTTACCCTTCCCCGACTCTTGTTACTCTTATTATTCTAAGCCTTACCGTAATTACCCTTAGTTTCTCCTGCCATCCAGCCACTGCCATGTAGTACTTACCCTAATTAATCCCTGCCTCAATTTCGCTTTATTCCAATTTCGACTCGGATAGATCCGGTTTTAGCATTTTTTGCACTCTTCAAACTAGAACAAATAAAAACATAGATCCTTAACAGGCCAAATGGCCACACCTTTTTTTTAAACATGTCACTGTTTCTAGTGTATTTTTAATGTACCTGACGTAACTATACGACTTTGATAAGATTCTTACCTCATAACTTCTAAAACCCTTACCCCTCTCTTACCCTTCCCTTACCCTTCCTATCCATTTTCCTACCACCGGACGGTGTTGTTAATAAGCTCATATTAGATTGCACAATTCTTCCAGGCAGTTGGCATGGTTTTACCAGAATTATCCCGATACGCGTCCACTGCAAGCTAATCTACGACTGAAGGAAAAGCAATATGGCGGCAAAACGGCCAGTTCGGATAAATTACGTAAGTTTGAATATGCATTCTGAATTTGAATTTAAATGTATCAACTACTGGTTGATATCAAAATTGTTAGCTATAGGGATTTAAAAATGTATTCGAAATTAAAATTGAAACTGCCAAATTAGAATTTATTGATGAGCTCTCAAAAAATACTATTGTTAACCGATTATTATTCTGCAATTTTTTATGCTAACACTTTAATTTTGATAATTCCTATTCAAACATTTTATTCACATTTCTGCAATACAATTACTTAATTATATAATTTATATTCTAAAATATATTTGTGCACAACATTTTTTAATTCATAATACGTAGGCAACAGGTATCAGAATGCGTTAAAAAAGTTCATAACTATATTAAAACTTAAGACATTTTTGTCCCCCAACAAACACAAAATATCCTAATTTACTTATTTTATTTTATATTTATACTTACGTAAATAAAAAGCTCTCAAAATAATTAACGACATAGATTATATTATAAATAAATTATAATTATGTTTAGTTCAAATCCGGCCCTCAATTTTTTAGTTTTTCGGAAAGTGCTATGAAAGTAAATACCTTTTCTTTAGTTCAAACGAACCCCAATTAGATTACTTAAAATCTTTTCATACATAATGTATCAGAAAGTTATGGTCTAATGTAAAGGTAACCATCAAACTGAGCAACATTCTTCATGCGATTAAAATCGTAATCGAGAAAAAAATATCAGCTGTCCCGTACAAAGCTTCAAAATCTACTCGACTGAAATGCATGGAAACATTTGGTCAGATGGATGGTCTGTTTCCATTCCACACTCTTAAATTTAACCACACCTTTCTGATACAGCCTATGTACCTATAGATTTCTTCAATTGTGTACCAAATATAAAATAACTGTTTTCTGCAGCACTTAAAATACTTTGGGGCAGACTTTTCAACCGTCAAATAAGTTTTATCTAAAGAATAAATATGACAAAAAATTAGAATTATTCTGCATATTTTATCTAATTCATCAAAAATAACATTTATAACAATTATATCTTCACTGGTATTTAAATAAACTATACATAGTTAACTTATAATTGTATTACCGTGCGCTTTAATGATTTCTGACATGACGATATTAGCGTGGACGTCCGCGTCCATAAAATGTTATTACTTTATCGTGGACGGTTTTTTTTTTAAAAGCGGTTTCATATATTTCCATACATTTTTCTTCTCTGTGTTATCGCCGATACCGTGAACCTCCACTATATATTATAGTTACGTAGAAACGTCATGGTAGAAATTATAAAAACGCATGCGCAGACAGTGGGATTTGTTAGCCACTTGGACATGAATAGCTCCTAATAGCATAATAACATGTTGTCCTATTTTTCATCCAAGTACTGCATAATATATAATTATGTTACTCTTTTGTATTGAACATATAAAATATTATAATTCCGTCAAGCACAAAATAAAGCAATTAAAAGTTAATTTTATTTGCAAAATATGTTGCTTTAGGTAAAATATATATTGCTTATACACAAATGTATTTTTTATATATTTAATTTTCGTGTTATTTGTCACTGTTATGAGAATCACCCTCTTTTTCTGAAAGCGTATTTCTAGCGCAGCGTAGCCTATGTCAAATCTATGGCATGTTTTGTGATTGGCTATACCATTTTTCGTCAGCCAATCACAAGTCAAAATAGCAAATTTAAAATCAGAGACTTGATCAGGCTTTCAGAAAAACTGAGTGCTTTTTATGCGAATAAAGCAGTAAATAAAAACAATGTTTTGTAAAATAAAACCAATTCTTTGTTAGCTACGGCATAAAATGCACTAAGAGTTTTCTTACAAACTGCTTGAATGATTCGTTTTTGTAAGATATTGCCACGATAAATAGCCTGAAGCAATGCACGTTTTCACGAACACAAGGCGAATGAATGCCAAAATAAAAGCGCGCTGTTAGATTTTCAACGCTTGGCTTAGCGCATAAGGTTGAAAATTCGACAGTGAAAACTGGCATAACTGTCTTATTGCATTATTTGCCGTAGGTGTCCTTTAAAGAAATTTTACAGATTGTTGGTGATGTGCTGGCGTCTGTATATTATTTTAGCTTTCGGTTCCTATTGTGAAGGTATTGTTAATTTTAGAAAAAAAAAAAAAAAAAAATTACATGTGTCAAAGTGGGTTATGGAATAGACGAAACATTTTTTTTTTTTGTAATTATTATAATATCATGCAAAATTAAAAAGTTTTTTTTTTTTTTATAAAAAACATGCTGAAACTTTAGTACTCGCGATATGAACTGAGTCGTCGGGCCATAAATGTCAGTAGCAATAAGAATGTGCAACGCCTTGCGTCTTATCGATAGTTTGCTACCAGCCGGTCTATTCTGTAATAATCTCACGGTGAAAACTTTGTTGAAGTGAACGTGAAGTGAGCTGTCATTCCACCTGCTGCTAGGGACTGACAGCTCACTTCGAGCTCACTTCACCTTAGTTTTCACGGTGAGATGGTTACAGAATAGCACTGCTGCTCCATAAGTGCGAGTGAGACTGCGACTCAGTTCTCAAGGCAGCCATTATAGCAAAAAAAAAATTGTTTGAGGAATTAGTCCGATACGTAATTCATAAGCAAAAGTTTTAAGCTCTGGTCACACTGCGGCGAATCCTGCGCGGGATGCGAGATGTGACTACAAGCGTCAATTGTTTTAATGATTAAGAAGTCATGCGACTTCTCGCGCCAGTTTAAACTCCTCCATAAAAGTTCGTGTTCGCGAGCGAAATTCGTCCCGCACACGGCGCGGGATTCGACTGAGTTTGGCCAGCGCTTAGATCTGGTAAATAACTTAATGGCAATGTGCCCTCAATGCCAGTTTTAGATTATTACTTCACTTCCGCATTACGAATCGGAACAGTTTTTCTGCATATGTTTCTAAATATTTTAAAAGTAATTTGTTATTTTTACATTATTAAGTAAGCATTTTTTTAAATGTAATTTCTGTTAGATTTTATCTTTCACTTTCATAGATTAGTACATATCATGAACTGCCACAAAATGGTGCTATAGAAAACCATTTAATCATTCAGACATTATCGAATTAGGTGTAGTCAACCTCGAAATTGGTTTACCACCCAAGTTTAAATGTCAGTTGCACCACAGAATACATAATAGTTCAAGTACAGATGGTTCACTCCGCAAAATCATTTAAATAAATAGCGACTCTTGCTACGACACAAGAAAGTGCAATTCACGTCGCACCTACAGTTATATTCATCTAGAAGTTGCCTCTATTTTTATCGCGTAACTCTTATATCTTCTGACTATGTGTGACAATTCAGTGAATTGGTCCGACAAGTCGAGCCCGTCGCGTACTTGTAGGTTCATACCTAATTTGCGGAGTGCGCCTGGCCTAGTTGCGCGCGCGATAGTTTCGACCTTAGTGTACTTTTAATTTACTGGGAATTGTTGTCAAAAGAATGCCCAAAATCCTGAAAACCAGTCTAACCAACACACCCGGTAATTGGGTTGTGGAGGTCCAACAGGCAATCGTCCATGTAAAATACTGGTATTCAGCTGCATCCGAATAGACTAGAAGCCGACTACAACGTAGTCAGGAAAGGGGCCCAGCCTTTTCCCAACCCATTTGAGGTCGGTTTCCACTCAGTTTGATTAGATTTTTTTTTGTCAAAAGAGGTTAAGCATTTACGAGGTCGACTGTACTATTGACGAACTTCATATCTAAGCAGTTTGAAAACAAGATCCCGTGAACACGATGACCACATAGCGGCCTAGCGCTGCAAGCAGAAATAGTCCTTACGCCGTAAGGACTATTTCTGCTTGCAGCGCTAGGTGTATAGATATGAACTTCTTCGATGGTACATGCACTAAGCCACAATTCATAACCATTATATACCAATATTGATATTTATTGAATAAATTATACGTAGAAAGACCATTTACAACTATACAGCAATTGTATCTTAATCAAAATGTGTAAAATTGGTGAATTAATAAAATATTTCTAAAATTAGTAAATTCAGTCGTAACTGGTAACTATGTATTTAGATTAAACGCCAGAAAGGCTTGAATTTAGTCTGTTTTTAAAAGACATGCCAATATAACGAGGCCACACAAACATTTATAAAATAATAAAGCTATGGTTTCCTAGAAGAGCGGTGGCCGTACTTAACGGCTGCAGTGACAGCTGTCATGAAAATGATGACAGCGCCAAAGATTGAAATCGTTAGATTCGTCCTACCGCGTCAAAAGATAGTCGTATTTCTGTTTCGTTTTGACACCTCTGACACACAATGTCGCAGATACTTGACGTGTGACCATGATAATCAGTCCTGGAAACGCTATTTAATTATCTCTTCTTCTTCATGCACACTTGTTTTTCCAATGCACTTTAGACATTGGCAGAATAGTCGACATCGGCTTTGCTTGCCATTTACTAAAAATAGAATAGAAGAAGAATCTCTTCTCAGTATGTACACTTTTTCGAAGTACGATAAGGGCACATCTAGCGATTTAAATCTTTGGGCAGCGGAGTTGGACTTTACGGTGTCAAGAAAGCTCTCTAGTAAAACGCACCAACTTACAATCATAAATAACGTTTCAGTGACGTCATTCGCCCGTAAATTGCGGACAAAATGTGGCGGCCACCGCTCTTCTAGGAAACGGTAGTTTTAGGTAGTACCCGGTCGTAAATATGGCACATCGGGTTTTTAGAGAAAGTTCGGCTTTGTAGAGCGTCGTCTCTGTCACTCATACTTGTGTATCTCTTTCTAACACTCGATGTATTTTTTTTATACGAAAGACACGAATACATACCAAAGTAAATAAAAATATTGTTTTTATTCGTTTTTCAAAACTGCCCTCCAATTGGGGTTTAGGAGATGTAATTTTTTTTATGAAAGAATGTCACGCGGTCCGATGAATTTAAAACTCAACATTAAATAATCTTGATAAAATATAAGATTGTGTTTTTGGATTTTTAGGGGAGGATTCCTTCGTTTAACTCGAAAATGTATATAAATAAAATAATCATAAAGTGAAATAATGGAAACGTCATTCAGTGGAATGGTCAATGGAAACCTGTGACAGAGTCTTTCTAACATTCGATGTGTTTTGTTTATGCCCGGGCACTATATGGCACTGCCATATAAGGTTACAAGTCATGGTTGTATGTAAATATTATATGCTCATCACCATAACGAATGTAAACATCTTTTTGGTAATAAAAATCTTTAAAAAAACATGCAAATTTGGGTTTTATTTGATGTCATCACGATTACATATTATCTGCTGTCATTCCTATATCTTTGACCGTCGCTAATTTATAAATATATTGCAAGCGAAGCTACTGTAAATTATAAATGTATAGATAGTGCAATCCACGACGACGCGCCCCACTCCGCTCCGCTCTATACTAAAGTACACCTTACAGTACGGGATCCTGCCGTTTGGTCGAAAAGATTTTGCCAAAAAATCACTACCCAAACAAATTTTGGCAACCTTTTTTTATACCAATGCAATGTTTGGAATGATTTTAGTACGCACATTTTCACTTCCAATTTTTACTTGGCAGAATATTATCAAGGCTAATGTCATTTAGGCATATTTTGGTATTTAGTTTAATGATTTATTACAGCAAACAATCTTTAGACAATAAACGTTTGGTCAAATGATTTGTTATTATGACAAACGAAAATACGTTTTTTTTGGGAATTATACAATAAAAAAAGAACAATTTTAAATTTACAGGCTATCGAGAGCCAAACCGCGTTTCAAAGCCAAAAACGTGCCGCGGCAGCGGCCGGCGAGTGCCAGAAACGACTAGATCTACCCACTTATCAGTACACATTGTAATTAAATTTGTATATTCTGTGCAACTGACACAAAGATGTATTTTTTTGTCATGGACTAAGCAATTGACTGAATAGAAATGGTACCTAAATTGAAAACTAAACGATGCTAAATATTTGGCAAATTTTATTTTTCGTAAAATGATTTATTCCAACTGAAATATTTGACTACATAGAAATTGTTTAACAACTAGTATTTTACTAGTTGTTAAACAATTTATTGTTGCGTTACAATTATATGTGAAGAGATTTTTTGCTAAGTAATAATTTGGCAAATGAAAATATGCGGAAAATTGTTTGGGAAGTGATAATTTGGCAATTTATTTTCGAGGAAACAAGGGAGACTCTTACAGTACCTACAGTAATCGCGGAGTGGGGCGCGTCGTCGTGGATTGCACTATCTATAGGGTGCAAAGATTTTCGAACTCATTTCACTCGATCTTACATTCTTACACTTCGTGTGCTCTTGTTTACATTCTCATACCTAATTTTCAAACTGTTCTGCAAAAGTTGACAAAGCGACTTATTTCCCTATGAGTAGGTATAATAAAAGATAGGTTACACACGGCTACACATCAATCTATACATTTTCAGTAATGCTGATCTCGCATTGTATAGGATTTCTGTACAATGCGAGGTCAGCTTAGACTGGGAATGTATAGGTGATGTGTAGGCCGTGTCTACTCAACCGAGAATACCGAATCTGCCTACAAATTTCGAGATCGCTCTTGCATCCTACATTCTTGCTGTAAATGGCAAAATAGGGAGACGATAAAGCGCCTCCCTGAAAAAAAAAACCTGCCATGTGCGAGGCCCTTGTTGTAAATAGGTATATGTATATGTGACTTTTGAAGACAAAACTTCTTGAGTTGAGCGTTTTTTGGTAGGGGGTAAACTTATGGATTCGCGTAATGCTAGGTTATAGAACATAGATGGCGTTAATACAAGTTTTAAGATTTCATTTTTGTCATTATTCGTTGTTTGCAAAAATGTTACTAGAAATACTTACCTACATTACATAAACTGAGAAACCGGGGGGTCTTATTTCGTTTTGCCGCCCTGGCCCCCCGACAGTCTTAGGCCCGTATTACAGAACCTCACTCAAAACTCAAACATTACTTAAAACTCGTTTAAAGCCTCTTGATTGGTTGAAACTAGTTTTGAGTAATGCTTGAGTATTGAGTAAGGTTTTGTAATATGCCACTGGTTGATTATTAAACAGTGTGTTTTGATGAGCATATAGCGTGGTAAAAAAGCGTTGGAGACACGCATTTTTTTACAGGGAAAGGGAAATAGTGTAGGTACGCGTGTTGGCGATACCAGAATGGGATGGTGAAAACAAAACAAAAATTGTAGACAACATCAATTTTTATTATCTAATTCCAAAGTAAAAAATATTTATCACATTAATATCTCCATAAATATCATGCATTCAATACATTTATAGTTTTCCCTGGCATTCTAAAGCGTGTATCAAAAATGTGTGGTCATATCTAAGGGTGTGGTACAGACTAACTGAACCACTCTATCTATGCGACCAACATCGTATTCGCGAAAAAATAATCAGCTGTCTCCATGGATCAACACAAAAAGTCGGAGAGATTCTCGCTAACAAGAAACTGTCTCACTCAAATCGGCCAGCTCTATGTACGCAGGCCAGCACGCACACATTCACACATTAGTTGGTCAGCCAATAGTCACGCAGTCGTCAACACTCACACATAAATATTTACCCATACGTACAGCGAGCGGGCCAACTTGAGTGACAATTTCTTGTTAGCGAAATCCGTCCGTTTTTTTGTGAAAACTTCTCGCGTTGAGCACTTTTTGGGTGAACAAAAATCATGGAACTCACGTCATCGTCACCGAATGCTTTCCATGTGCTATATGTATACTTTGTATATATGTGTACTTTTTGGGTGAACAAAAAGCGTGAAACTCGCGTCATCGTCACCGCACGCTAGTTTTCACTTCTATCGGCAGTCCCCAAAGACTGCCCCGCATGTTTTTTTTATTCGTCTATGGCTGTCCCATACATAAATTCAATAGGCCTCTTCTTCTATTCTTGACCCAAATGTATGGGATATTTTTTTTCGCGGTAACGATGGTGGTCCCATGGAGAAAGTGTTTCAGTTTGATGGTCAGTACCACATCCTTGAATATGACCACACCTTTCTGATACCTGCTGTATAGACACGATCAAATATTATATTTTGCTCATTTCTGACGAAAGCTGTGCGCAGACCAATTTTAGATCATCTAACTACTAATTTTAAGTATTTCATCTTGGCGCTAAGTAGATTTTCTGTCTGACTTATATTAAAACATTTATAACATATCATCGCGCCTGTATTCCCTGAACAGGTAGGCAGATTTGTATGGTACACCAATATTTCGTTCCATGTAATAGGGGGCGAGCCCAAAGCCATAAATTGGGCACAAATCTAGACTCCGAGTAAATAAGAAATTCCTAATGGAATAACCCAAAAGGTCACAAAAGAGCAATATATGGTACATTATTTATATTTTTCTATCACATTGAATTCCCTTCATTAATTTATATTATTATCGAAAGTCGAAACAACATCGAAAGCGGATTCATAATGTCATGCGTACTTGCTTTTTTTAAAGGCACTAACATGCAATTTTAAAATACATTTTTCAGTCATATAGTACAATATTTTAAACTGCAATAAGCCGTTTTTTTTTTAATTTACAAGTGGGTTTAAAAGTCTAAACATCCAAACATTTAGGATATAGGACAGATTTTAGTATAATAAAGACAAAATATTATACAGGTGAATTTTTGAGATAGACTTGAGTGAAAGCCGAAACTGTTTAAAACAAGTGCGAGTCGGACTCGTACACGAAGGGTTCCGTTCCGTATTAATATCGAGCAAAATACGACGAAAAAAACAGGTTTCTTTAATTATTTTGTTGTTATAGCGCGCATATGTACAATCTGTGAAAATTTCAACTGTCTACCTTTTACGGTTCATGAGATACAGCTTGCTGAAAGACAGCGGAGTCATAGTAATAGGGTTCCGTTTCAATTTTATTCCTATCTCACAAATTCACCCGTGTACTCAATTTACAATTTAGGTAATTTTATTTAGAGCTTATACAGTATTTTTTATTTATTTAATTAGTACGACAATAATCATCGTTTTATAATTTTACTAGCTTATGCGACTTCGTTAGCATGGAAGTCGTAAGACACCACAATATATTGGGTCCCCACCTATGAAATTGGCGTTTTGTATGGAGAATTTTAAAGAAGTTGCATTTTTCATATTAACATTTTCTTAATTTATTTAACAACCATGAACACTAATGTTTAAAAACTAAGATAACGTATGCCACTTAGATTAAGCGACAAAATAAGTTTTGGCTATGTTTTAAAACAAATAGTGGTCATTTCTGCTAACAAAAAGAGGAGTCATTTTTAAGGTATTTTTTATGTTTAGAAAACTAGAAGTAATAAGTTTTTTTTTACTATTGGTAGTTGTCTATGATGGTCATTATTCGATATAATATCAAGCAATTGATGAATATTTAAAATCATAAAAGTGACGAGGTTCTCTATTTGTGAGAAAAAAACGCCAATTTCATAGGTGGGGACCCAATATTAAAATAATACCACATTTCCCGCCCGCGCTATAAATTTGTTCTCGCTTAGCGTTCTTTCTGACATTTTCTCTTTATGCTCGGCTCCTAAGAGTCAGAGCGTGATGTCAAATAGCCTTCCTCAAGAATTGGGCTATCAAATGCCAAAAGAATAGTTCCAGAGACTTGCGCGTTCAAACAAACAGAGTTCAAAATGGGTTGACAAGCAATGGTGCCAACATGACGACAAGGGGACAAGTTTTAGTGAACGGTCCTGTTCCTGGAGGAATCCAACAAATGTTTTTTTTTTTTGTGCGTTGTCTAAACTGTTTCTTAACAGTTAACACTTTGCGGGACACTAAACGCCCCCAGACGTAATAACAGTAATACTTCTATCGAGTCTCGTGCAGTGTCCTTCAACCGATTAAGGAATGAATACGCTAAGCACCTTAAGCACTTTTCAACCTTATGCCTTAGTAATAAGGTTCAAAAGTGGTGCACCACCGGTGTCCGCGATGGAAATTAAATTTTAACTTGCATTTATTATTTTTCCGAATAAGTACTGCCAACATTTTGAATGAAAATGTCAATTCGAAAAGGTGACATGCCTGCCTCCTGGTATGTGGGAAAGCAATGTTTTAGCATTGCTTATTTTTTTATTACTTGACCGTACAGTATAGATTCTTGTGAGAATAGCATTTTTTTTTAATAGCGTAAACTCACTTTTACTGTTATTTCAGACTTTTAGTATGCTATACTTCATAAAAGTTAGCTTGATGTCAGTAAAATCACCGCTTATGAAGTCCTGAATTTCATAATAGTACAGACAGTAAGCCGGCAAGCGCAGCGTAGGACGTCCGCCCACAAGGTGGACAGACGACCTAATAAAGGTCGCAGGAAGCCGCTGGGTGCAGGTCGCTTCCAACCGGCCGATTTGGAAATCATTGGGGGAGGCCTATGTTCAGCAGTGGACGTCCTATGGCTGAAATGATGATAATGACGATGACAGACAGTAACTGTCAATGTCATACTTTATGGACATGCCGATCTAATGAATGAATTCCTACCCTAGGAATGTCAGTTTGACATATGTCACAGAGATCAAGCTATTTTTTATGTAGTATAGTTCCGTAGTAAAAAGTATGATGCATTTAAAATGCCATTAAGTAGATCAAATCGAGCTAAATCCTTTACATAACGATTTTTTTAAATTTAAGTGTTCACTGGGTGCGCGTGAAATTGTGCATAGAGCATTAACACCCGGTTTCTGTAAAGCTATTAATCAACTCGAAAATACGTACTTATTGGGCTTAAACAATATTATCAATCAAAGTACAGACGCCAGCAGGTCAACCTACCCGAAACTAAAATTTTCCCAATCAACTTTGAACCTTACGCTTTAGTAATAAAGTTGAAAATCTATTAAATATTTTTTATAGATTGTAGTAGGCTGACGTGCTGGCGTCTGTACAACGCTATAGGGATCTATTGGCACGTGGAAAAATCGGAATTCACGGCACCATCTTGTTTGAATGAAGTTAAAACGGCTTACGGTAGGAACAGTAGTATATACTTTGGTTAGGAGTAAACTGGCAGAAAACGTCACGTAACGAAAAAGCATTATGCCCGAAAAAGTCAGGTCCAAGTGTCAAGAGTTTATGTTTTTCTTTACTACACATCTCTGGTTTATAACAAAAAAAACTTTTGGCACTTGAAACTTGAGACCGTACTAGATTTATCTGTATTAATACTTAATATACAGCGAAAGGAACATCGATCCAATCGGTGACCTCAAACACCTGACGCGACTTTTATTTTTTTAATACGAATTGTTACAATTTCACAAATGTTTGCCAACAGCGCCCCTGTCAATGTCATTCGAGTGCCAAAAGGTCATTTTATCAGTGTATCGTCGACATAAAAAAAGAACTCAACAATAAGCTAACAAACTGTCAAAATCATGTTAAAATCGGCACCCTAATTGCGATACATACTTTCAATCACAATTCAAGGGTTTTGAAGGAAATTCCTAATAGGGATGATGCCTGGGTAAAAAAAAAAAAAACTATATGGTCCGTCAGATAAGCAAAAAATATTAGACATGTATTTTTTGCTTTATCATATTAATAAAAAATGACTTACGATAAAACGCATTAAAGTTGGGGAGTGGGGGACGCTACGTCACAAGTATAAAATCTACATACTCGTGACGTCATGGCACGTAACTCAATGTATGGTCGTAATCTTTTGATAACGTAAAAAAATAAAAAAATACGTGTAAGTACTTACGTTATTTTTTCATAACATGTATACTATGAAAAATAACGTACACGTATTTTTAGTCATCATCCCTACAACGTTAAATCGTGATGAACGTGGTTTGAACTGTCAACGTTGCGATTGACATTTTATGTGTGTCATGCAATTACCCCAAAGGTGCACTTGTGCTGACCGAAATATCAATTGTCAAACAAAAGTAATCAAATCACTTAAACATCAACAACAGGGATATTTTTGCGCCAGCCACAGTTGCAGAAACGAAGTTTAACTTATAAAGCTGTCATTAAATACTTATCTTCCATTAACTTGTTGCAGAAAGCAACATTAGACTGGATTTAAATGGTTCTTTGATGAAATTAATGAAATCATTAGCGTTAATGCGTCCATTACGTAATGGGGCATTAATGTTTGTGTTTGTGCAACTGGGTGTAAGACCAGTAAATGCTACCTACAGACGCCAGCACCGTCAGCAACTACTACAATCTGTCAAATTTCTTTAATAGATTTTCAACTTTAATACTAAGGCATAAGATTCAAAGTTATTAGAGAAAATTTGACAGTTTCGGGTAGATTGACCTGCTGGCGTCTGTACATTACAGTTTGTTGGTAAACATTTGAAATTGTCACAGAAAATTTATTGACAATAACAAGATGGGGCCTTAATTCCTATTTTGACCACGCGCCGAATTACCTTTTAGCGTTGTAAATACCCTTTCAGATAAGTATCTACCGGGTGTTAATAGTTAATAGGTAATTACATTATAGGGTCAAAAACTGATAAGACTCACTGAATAAAAAAATGCATTTTAGAACGTCTTAGACGTGTGGTAACTTTGATTAATATTACAAATGCTTATTTGTACCTTTAACTCCATAACCGTTAATAAAAACTTTTTCACAAAAAATAAAACCGACTTCCAAAAAAAACACTACAAAGTGAAAAATAACTTTGATTTCGGAAGTCGGTGTCTTTGGGGTTTTATTTTCGTTTTTTGCCACCGACTTCCGAAATCAAAGTTATTTTTCACTTCGTAGTGTTTTTTTTGGAAGTCGGTTTTATTTTTTGTGAAAAAGTTTTTATTTTTCACTTTTTAGTTGTGGTACCTACACAAAACCCCCACAAAAATTTAAATACCCATTACCTGCTATGTAAATTACAGTGACAGGAACTATTAGAATATCATCCACATATACTAGATGGGAAAAATACGTATTATTGAAGCTAACTCAAAAACCCCTCATCAGGTCTTGACCAAATTTATATGGGACCACTTCTGAAGTATGCCCTACTAAACAAAAAAAAGAATCATCAAAATCAATTCATAATTGGCGGAGTAATCGCGTAACAAACGTACAAAAAAAAAAAAAAAAAAAAAAACATACAACCGAATTGATAACCTCCTCCTTTTTGAAGTCGGTTGAAAATATAATTTGCATGTTTACATACATAAAATCACGCCTTGTTTCCCCGAAGGGTTGGGCAGAGGTGTACCTGTAGTAGGTACACACACATTTCGCCAGTTATGTTTAAGTCCCATGTAATATGAGACGAGCCATCAACCGGGCACAAATCCAGACTCCGGGCTTCTACTGAGAAATTCCAGATAGAAATACCCAATAACACTGCCCGACCCGGGAATCGAACCCAGGACCTCATGCTCAGCAGTAGCGCTTGCGACCACTAGACCAACGAGGCAGTAATAAATTATATCTTCATGTTTAATAGAGAGGTAGTGTTCTCTATCATAATCTCCCTGCCTTTTCCCAACTATGTTGGGGTCAGCTTCCAGTCTAACCGGATGCAGCTGTATACCAGTATTTTACATGGAGTGACTGCCTATCTGACCTCCACAACCCAGTTACTAGGTTACACGCTAAGACTGGTTGTCAGACTTTTGGGCTTCATCTCTCTAAATAATAACAGAATGGCACTATTCACCACACAAACTCAGACACTGGTTAAAATAAATGCTAGGGCAAAGAAATATTTGTACTACAGTTTTACTATTTATCTAGCAATATTTAGTTTACATCCAAGAGAATTTTCAGTTTTTTTCCCCTAACACATCCATTTGCTAAAATATCACTAAGTAGGTACTAATAATATTAAAATAATATAATATCGTAAATCACAATCAAGTCTTCTTGGTTTCCTCGATTTTCTTGGTTTCCTCCTTCGATTCGATTTGTTGGAACTCTTTCAGAAGAGCGTCCTCTTCGAAGAACGAAGCAGAATCTAGAAGAATAAAATATCATATTAGCACGTAAGCGGTCACTGCTGCACGCTTAGCATTGAGCATGAACACATTAGAAACGGGTTTTGGCGACGGAACAATAGACAAAATGACGGATAAACAATCTGTCATTTTGTCTATTCTTCCGTCGACAAAACCCGTTTCTATGGTTGTCAAGCTACGCGAGCTGGATAAAAGCTTGAAGAAGTTTTACTTCGTAGAACTATTATAGGTCGTATAATACGCCCAGAAACACGAAACTAGTGTTTTATAATGAAAGCGTTCGGAGCGCCAGTTTCTTTAGTAAACGAATCTACAGCATGTATCAGAAAGGTGTGGCCATATTTAAATAGTACGGTTTGTAGTAGTTAATACTGATTTGTCGTGAAGGTTTGTAAGTTCAGTTATTATATAGAAACACGTTCCACTAAGATGCACTAAGTAGTTAAGTTTATATAAGTTAAGAGCTCGTATCAATTTCGGCGCGCTACTAGTTTAGGTAACTATCGGAGCACAGTGTGTCTGTGTGCATTCGAACTATCGCTGTCAATCGTAGTGTGCGTCGTCGCACGGTACACCGTGCGGGTATAAAAATCTTGGTCCGTTACCGCTATTATCAGCACTCCATAGTTTTACTTACTACGTTCCGTTTCATTGTGATTATGACGTTATGTTTAGGTACGCTATAATAATAATATCGTTACCTATGTACGGCATACACTACATTAATGTAGTTTTAAATAATAGGAAAAAGAAAAACAGAAAACTTAATTTAGTATATTTATTTTGTACTTAAAAAATGTCGTTTTCTTGTCGGCTGTAGACGACGGTGGCGTGTTTGGCACGTTTTCGTTTGTCGGCTATATCCGACCGTTGCGTTCAAACGGTTAAGCTTCCTAAAATTAAAATTACCCTTTCCTACTAACTTCCATTCTCTCTTGACTAACTTTTCCCCTAAACTGATTCAAGTCCTTATGACAATGATATAAAAATGTAGTCTGGTGTGTATTATCGAATAAATTTAACTTTGTAAAAATGTGCCGTTTTATAGTAATCTAATAACAAAAAAAATAAAAAAGTTACTAACAAAACTTGTCTCGTCCTTTCAGCTAATACCAATAACTAACTAATATAACTAATAATAACAACTACCACGAAGTTCAAAGTTGACTGGCAGAATAGTTGACGTCGGCTCAGTTACCAAAAGGAAAGAAAAAAAAAGTTCAGTTCTTCTTATAGTTGGTTTATTATAAAATCACAGTGTGGAATGTAATTTTAAACATTAGTGTCTCGAAATGTTATGATTATGATCCTGCATAATATGAATGCAAGATTACTTATATAGGATGGAATCTAGATCTAGAACAAGCTAACAGTTTGCAACTCTATTGGAATTCATGGAAAGGTACGTACATTATTATTTCGTAAATATCTTCCTTTGTTATTTGAAAATCTATCATACTCGGGCACTTGAAAGTTTGAAACATAAACAATGACGTGATACGTGACATGAACTAATACGGTTTATTGGTAGGTAATCTGAAAAGCTCAACGCAGATGGCGCTGGATGTGTTGGGGATCATACGAACTGTCAAATATTGGTTATTTCTTTGGAGCAACGAAGTTTTCACCAGTTAGTTATTTTTATTGAAATAAAAATGCGTCAGAGTTGTGTATAGATGCGCAATCCACCCACCGGGTTACCGGGCTTTAAATCAACACACGAAAAAAATTCAAATTCCCTTCGAGAAACTGAACTGTCAGTCATGACCGCAAAACACCAGCGCCACCATTGCGGGAGCAATGGCGGACATCCCTGCCACTGTGTTTGACCCTTAATCAATAGAACCTTTGTTTCTCTGAAATAGTTTTAACTTATGTTAGCTATGGCGATATAACGAGGCCCCAGCAAAGCCCTCAAGGCCGACTAAAAGCTGACCGTCTGTGGCAGGAACCGGGAGAGTTACTTAACTCCCTTGGTGGAGGATTAAGAAAGCCATTGAACAAATGGAAAAAAGTAAGATTCTCACAAAAAACCACTGTAAAAATATTATTTATTATCATTTAGTATTCTACAAGATGAAGTCAGTACATACAACAATTAGCTTACTACATAGACTAGAAAATGTTTGATGAAAACATCCATGAGAAAAATTGATAGACGAATATGTTTAGGTGTGGGCAGACGGAAACAAAAACAAAGAAAAAGGCCTTGGCAATACGTTGTGAGGCTTCTGGTACTGGTGGTAGTCCAAGCAGCAGACAAACTTACTGTTTCAGAAGAGTGTTGAGCATAATGGGTTTGACTGCTGTCATTGGTGAAGCTGGAATTGAGGAGAAAGGCTTTGATGTTAGTTCTTTTTCTTTGCTTATTACTATATTTTATTTTATAAACAAGTATATTTTTTCTCATTTAAATTCTTCATCTTTGTCAGGACCCACCATCAGAGAGAAACTCTACCACCAAGCCACCAGTCTACCACCACTCTACACAACAAGAGATTCTGTGCACACTGTCTGTCCATTCCAAATTTCTGGTACAGATGAAATTATGTTGGATTTTATTTCTTCTGATTCTATACAACTTAAAAAAAAAAAAAAAAGATGTAATGGTTTGGCTAAATAATTCATTTGGGTACATTTTAATGTATGACTGTTTTTATTTATTTTCAGCAACAACAGCATCTACCGGCCGTCCTTCACTGCTACCTCCGCCAGTGCTAACGCCGCCGCCCGGCCCTGCGTGCGCGCCCATGCCGGCACCTCCCCAGCGGCGGCGGCACCGGGCCGCGGCGGCGGCATCGCGCGCGCCCGTCGCCCACCACAGCCACGCCGCGACGCCGCGGGCTGTTTCGAGCGCGCACACGCCGGATACAAACACCCTTTGAACGAGCCATGAGCGAGTTCGTGGCTGTCGAGCATCGACGGCTACAACTAGAGGCAGACCGGGAAAAAAATTATCACGAGAGGAAGAAGAATTTTTGCGAATAGAATCAAGAAGAATTTAAATGGAAGAAAACCAAAATCGAATTTTAAGTCGTTTGGCTGGTACTGTAGACAATTTGATAGAAATTTTACTATCATCACTACCTTCGACAGATAAGCTCCCATAAGGGCGTTTATTCTGAAAGTTGGCAACGTCGCAAATAGATGTCAAATATTTCGCTGTTTTGATTAATTTGGCAATATTAATGTATGGCAATGTGAAATATGGCTAAATAGCGAACTAGAATATTAATAATGAATTGCAATTATAACACTGAATTTGATGTTGTAGGTAACCGTTTTAGGTGTAAAAAAAGCATTTGAAAAGTTTCCAAATACTTTTTTTACATATAAAAGTAAATGTTCGGTGTTACGATATTAATTATTGCATTTCTTTTCCTAAATTGTATATGTACTAATAAAATTGTATGTATAATTTTTATTTCTTTTATTTAATAGTATAATTGATCGTTTTATAGTATTAAACAAAGTCTATTTTAATTTAGACTTGAAATGTAAGAATGAAACCAATATTTACGTACAGTAACTTTAGGTAATTGATTTTTATGTAAAGTATTTGATAACAATAACACAGTCTATAAACCAATACAGTCATTCGACGAAGCCGTCTAGACAGGGCAATCGTGCGGGGTGTGAGGAGCGAAGGGCGGGTAGGGCGAGCCCGAGCTGCATACGTTGCCATTGTTAGTAGCTCGGGACATGACTTTCAGGGCTAACGCGTGTCTTGTTTTAATCTTTTGATTTGTACACTAATTAAAATGGTGCATACGACATGTGCTGTGCGAGAATGCTTAAGTGTATATTAGTAATAGTACCCAATCTGTAGATGAAATATGAATTAATGAATGATTAATGAGAAAACGGAAACTGATTCAATTGGTAAAGTCTTAAACACTGAATAATAAAATAATATTTTATTTATATTGATAACAAGCTCTTATTCCCAAATAAAATATGAGACAGACATGCAAAAAAAAAAAACAGCTTCACTTGGGACGATGTAAAAATTGTAACGATACCCCATATTGTCAAACTGTTGAGAAAGAAACGTACATACATTCATACATACATCGTAAATACATGAAACCCTAAATACATTACCCTCCTTTTCTGGGCAGTTGTGTAAAGTCTGTGACAAGTGTGACAACCCTAGGTAAGTACTGTGGCCTTGTGCGGTGTCGGCATTTACGCAAACATCAAAGGCGTCGGTCCACTGTTACTCTTTACACTGTGACAATAATACCTAAAATTTAGGTATTGAGTGAATTGTAAAAATACAATGTAAATCCTTCCTTCTTACCTACAGTGCATGCCACCACCAAATTATTACGAATGTTAGCGTTTTTATAAAGACAATAATAAAGTTATTTGTAATAATAAAGTTATTTGTAATAATAAAGCTATTTTATTGATAATTAAATATCTAATTACATTAGGTACATTGAACATAAAATTAACTGGACATTTTCAAAATACTATCAATAACTTATTATTCATATTTAGACCCGATTTCACCAAACAATTCTTATCGAGCCATCAGCAAATGCTCTGTTAAAATTGACGTAGACGTCAAAAAGTTTTACGTTCTATGGAGGGATCTTAACAAGACGTTGCTAAATCAAACATCTAGCAGATAATTATCTATTATCGAGTGAACAAAAACGACCGGTCTGACTTTTCATTCACTCTCATTTTTATGCAACCAAATTAAAATGTCATGGCGTCTAAGCAAAACGTTCTATACACAGTGTAATTCTCTATTAGTCGTTTTAAACGTCAAATTCGTAAAAATGTTTTCAAATGATTTTGTTTTGTGGTATTTTTTGCTGGCTGAGCTTGCTAACAATGAAACTAAGATATCATTGTAACACAGTGGTTTAATAAAGTACATTTTACTATAACACAAATTAACTTCATTTGTAAAACACAGGATGACAGGAACAACAGTTGCTAGGCAACAACTAAAGAAGACTACTCTTAATTCATAGTGCATTATATATAACCTTTATGGTACTTACAACAATTTTTGATTCTTCTAAATTTTAATTTTTACTTATTTTGTGTGTTAAAATGTCGAAAAAAAGTCGCCGACCCAATTTCAGCGCTAGTGAAAAAGAAATTTTAATAGGACTCATTACAAAACATAAAAATGTAGTTGAAACAAAAAAACAGATGCAGTGACGATTGCTCATAAAAATGAGGGTTGGAAGGTGCTCTCTGTGATGATGGGGCGGTCTTATTACTAGTGGGAACCACTGTGAGCTTTTACACTATGTTAGGTAACAAACATTTCTAATAATATTAAACATCATGGGTGGGTACCTACTTACGTAAGAAGTTGTAAGTCGAATCATAGGCATATTTTTATTACAATTCACATACCTACTATGGCAATTTTAAGGTAGGTATTAACGGATTTGATGGATATTGAAGTTTATCTTCAATCATTTGCAAGACCTCTATATGTACAAGATTCTTTCGATAAACGAAACCTTGTCCTGAAATCTAGATCATATTCTTCAAAATAAAAGTCACGTCGATCTTTGTATGTTTTAGGACGTTGAACTTTATTGTCTAAAAGTTGTCTAAAACATTTTTACGAATTTGACGTTTAAAACGACTAATAGAGAATTACACTGTTTATAGAACGTTTTGCTTAGACGCCATGACATTTTAATTTGGTTGCATAAAAACGAGAGTGAATGAAAAGTCAGACCGGTCGTTTTTGTTCACTCGATAATAGATAATATCTGCTAGATGTTTGATTTAGCAACGCCTTGTTAAGATCCCTCCATAGAACGTAAAACTTTTTGACGTCTACGTCAATTTTAACAGAGCATTTGCTGATGGCTCGTTAAGAATTGTTTGGTGAAATCGGGTCTTAGACATATAAAGTTTAATTTATAATTAGGAAATGTAAATAAAATCTTATTACTAAAAGCTAAAATATTCTTACTATAATCTATTCAATAAACATTTCAGCATGGCTCTTCCTTGGATTAGTTCACTTTGGCTACCCACAGTTGCAGTGGGAGTGGGATATGGCATGGTTATAGCATCCCCATTGTCATGTGCAGCAGGACCAGAAAGTGGTTGTGGTGGTGGTAAGCCAGCTTTCAAAGCTATGTTGTGTAACACACAACATGCCGTTGTAATATTGCTAGCTACATGGGGATGATATTGAAGAACCCTGTCTCTAAGCAAACATCTCCACCGTGCTTTGAGTAATCCAACACTCCAACACAGCGCTCAATGCAGTTACGGGCTTGCACATGCTTTTGAGTGTATCGTTTTTCAATAGAACCTTGAACTGCATTGAGGATAGGTATCATAAGCCAAGGACATTGTGGATATCCAGTCACCTGAAAAATTTGTTTCTGAAAAACACGCAGAAAACCCTATATTATAAATACTTGTTCATTATTTTGATGAAGTTCACGCATAATGTATTAGTCAACTCTACTAGAAGACCATATAATATATGTGAATGTAGCTCCACCAAACTTCGCTTCACATTCAAAATTTGAAGATTACTATCACAAATCTAAAAATAAAACTATTATAAGAAATGATTTATCTAGCTTTAACATGCCATACAGTATAAATAAATATAATATCTACCATTTGAATATTTAATGAATGATACCCTTACTATTATAAAAAAAAAATGCTCTTCATCGTTGGGGTTTACCAAAGCTACGTGGGCACAATCTATGCACCCAATTACACCAAGAAAGCCAAATCTTCTTTGGAACCTGAAACAATCATTGATAATTTAAATTTAAAAATTATTAAATCTTTTAATATGTACTCCCTCGTTTTATAAATGCTCTGTCTTGTCGTGTTTTCGGAAACACAATCCATTTTGCCATGACAGCAGGGTGCTTCAAAGCATGAACAACTTGTCTGATGCACCGACTAGCTGTGCGTTGGGCAAGATGCTGAGTGACCCAAAAAATTCGCTGATAGGATCCTGTGGCTAGGAAACTAAGAGCGTACAACACCTAAAAAAACAAAAACGTTGAGGAAATGAAATGATGGCTAAGTAATAAAAAAATTGCTAATACTATATTATATTAATCAGCTTATTAAAAACACTTACCTTAACTTTAGGGGAATCGTTGGTTCCTTTAAGCGAAGTTCTTGACAAAGGGCTTGGAGTCGTTTTGTTTAGCCGAAATTGCTGCACAAATAAAGTTTCCGGTATTTCGCGTATTGCCCCCATGCACTGTCGTCGTTTTGTCTCTTTTTCGTCGCCAAAGCCACACTTCTTCGTTATGTGCGCACCACAACATATTTAAGGTATGCATTTTATATGCTAAATGATAAATATTAGTCCAAAAATATGGTAAATAAACAAAACACTTCTCGGTCTCAACACAGCTGTATCATAAAGACGCCATTTTTTAAATCGTTTACTTGTACTATTCAAAAACTTCGACACCGTTTCTTCGACAAAACTTTAACTTGGCTACCATATCTATCTGTATTTTTTTCTATTCTGTAGGTGTAGCGATCAACGTTGTAAAAACGATTACATTTCATTCTAACATTTTGAACGATTATAAACTTGTCTACGAGTTTTCTATTCGTTTGTTCTGACCACGTGACTTAACGTTGTGATGATGTCATTCCTATACACTTGATTGGTTTTCTACTAGTAGATTATCAACTTGGCTAAGCGGTAATAATTGATTTTCGGCAGATTTTAGCCTATTTAATTCTCTACAAATATAATTAACACATTTTTTGATTAGAGAAACAATAGTAAATTACAACAATTTTCTTAATTAATTAAGATGATGGCAACACTTATTATTTACCTAAGAACAGGGAGAAATAAATGAAAAAACACGGAAAGCATGTGCAGGGGGAGTGTGGATGTGTACTCTAAGAGGAATTCGTAGTTTCGGCCCAAGTTACGGGCGCTGGGTTCTCCATCTCACTTACGGACACACGATAAGAGAGACGGAGTGAAAAGCGCCCGTAACTTCGGCCGAAACGGTTTTCGGTTCGAAAAGTGCTGATTCTCAGCCTAGTTTGAACTTTTTGAATTTTTTGGGCGCATGGATAATTATGAAAAACTACTGGATGTATTTACTCAAATAAAATTCTTTTGAACTAATGAATAAATTATCTATCCCTGTACGGTTTCTATTTTGCCATTTTCTTACTACATAATTTATTTATTTACGCCTAAAGACGACTTAAAATTAGTGTTGAAATATGGAAGTTTCGACGATCATAGCTTCCAAGCCAATTTTTTTTTCCAATTCTGCTTCCATACAGGGCTGGATAGTGACAAGACAAACTGTTGTCGTTGAAGACAAGGAAGTTTGGCAATAATTCCTTCTGCACATGTGGCTTCCCTGGTACCTCATTAACGGCAAATTATGTAAGTCTATTAACTGCTCCCAAATTACCATGTTTATATTTTTTACATTCTTCCTTGACTTAACCACCTTATTATTTGACATTATATACCTACAATTCAATTTCAACCCTTTATTAGTGGCTTTTGTGGACATGATAATTATTCAGATCTGTTACAGCTGTAATAGCAATCATGTCATTTCGTTTAAAATAGGTTTTTTTTTTTTTGGCGTGTAGGTATTGTAGTTTAGTAATGCTCGCGAAGGAGGAGGCGGAGCGCGTGAGGGAAAGGCAAATTTCGCGCCCTCACGCCCCTAGCCGCCGCAGGAGGAGACGCCCCGGGCGTCGGGAATCGATCGCGGATTCCCGGCCACCGTAGGCGCGGGCTTGCGGACGGTGAGCAATGGGTAGCTAGCCGTCCGGTAAGGACCAAGCCCGGGTCGACGGCGCGTTGTGTTCCACGCGCGCCTCAAAGAGATGTCAGCGAGTGAAGGGGTCCGATGAGACCATTGCCTGCCGGGGTTGCGGGAAAGTCCGAAAGGGATACCGTGCCCCCCTGGCATTGCACAGGCAAGAGAAGGAACACGGGTGGGTTTTAGTCAGTAAGAGTCTGACACGCCCTCCCGCTCCACCCAGAGCGGGAGGAGTCATTTGATGATTTCCCACCCAAAAAAAAAAAAAAAAAAAAAAAGGTATTGTAGTTTTGTATGGGACAGTTGATTTTTTTTTTGCGATTACGATGGTGGTTCCATTGAGAAAGTCGTTCAGTTTGATGGTCTGTACCACAACCTTAAAATATGACCACACGTTTCTGATACAAGCTGTATTTTCATTATTCACTTGATGATATTAGATAAGCTACCTAAGGAATATACTGGACACCCACCACTCGACACTTACCGAAAGAGAAAGGGTGGTATATTCTTTACAATATACACAAGAAAGGGTACTGAAGTGGTGTCCTCTGTAATAAACATGGCCTGTCAAAACCGTAAAAAGAAAGTAAATCCCTTTCCTGATTTGTAGGTGAGTGTGCGTCCTGAGTGACAGCGCATCCAGCGTCAGAGAGCATTTGTCTGGCATAAATGCTGAAATGAATCTTTTTGGCGCAGCCGTGAGGCACACACTAATATTGCTATAAGATTATTTTCACTTTTTATTTTGTTATTAGTGTTTCACGAACTGTGTCCAAATAAATATTATTATTTCGCACTCCGGAAAAGTTAATGCGCCTGGGCGGGGCGCCGTCTCTCAGGACCACGGAGTAAGGCCTCAGGACTAGAGATCGGATATTCGGATGCATATTTACCTAAAGTTGAGGGGTTGGCTATTATGGAAAGCACTTCTGTATCGAAAAAATCCTGGGATTCCGGGATCGACAGATTTAGAGTTCTGATTATAGAATTGAATGTATATTTTCTTACGTTCAGGTGTTGGCTATTATGGAATGCACTTTTGTATCGATCGCTAAAATCTCGCGATTCCGGAATTGATATTTTTTTTACGTTTTGACTATAAAAATGCTAGCTACTGTTGTAAAGAAGGTTGCCAAATTGGCACAGCACACAGTGAAAAACAACTTGGTGCCTTGAGTTTCATTAAAAAATGTTTACAGTAGGTATATATTTTTTTATGTTAACACCGCAAAAGTAACCTTCACAAGAGCGCTGATAAGTCTTTTCCATACCATGTATCCGATTAGTTTTGCATTCCCGGATTTTATTGAATTCCGGGATTTAAGATCAGAAAAAATAAATTAAGAAGCCACTTCCATAATTTCTTAGCCAAAAAATAACTTTAGGTAAATATGCATCCGAATATCCGATTTCTACTCAGGACCCACACTGCGGCAGCAGTGCGGTATAGTATGCTCTGTATACCGAAACGATACCGCACTGCTTTCATTTACAGACCTGACGTTACGTTTTCGGCATAATTTGTGATAATGATGTTGTGGCGTTTTATATTTATCTCCATTTACAAAAGCGCTATTGGTGATATCCGTAAATAGTTTTTTTTTTTTTTTAATACAGGTTCAATTAAAACGCTTGACGTGTCTGTACACACCGAGCAGATGTTTCTACCAAGGTCCGAGAGGAGGTAAACCAAAAGGATCCGCTCAACTCCCGCGCATACCGAGCCAATCAGAAAACGATCATTGAAATGTAACTGACGTTCGAAAAGTGCTGATTCTCAGCCTAGTTTGAATAAATGACTTTGTTATTTTTTCAAATTGTTTGAATTTTGAAATATAGGCGCTCGGTGAACTTTCGTACAGACTATACCGAGCATGCTGATCCCGCACCGCTGACCCACCGACAGATCAGAAAAGGGCTTAACGGACCGGCGAAGACGAGATATGAGGAATTTCAAATTTCTATAGAAAACTTATTTTTCTCATAACTCGAATTTAAATCAGTGTCCATTCAAAATATATATTTGGGAGCCTAGATATTCTGTAATCCAATCGGACTAAATACACACTACCTTAAGAATATGTTTGATTTACAAATTATTTTGGTATTACGTTTGTATGAACTACGCATGCTCCGCAGGCCTCTTAAAGTAAATGAATTAAATTATTCTTACCTTCTCTCTCCAACTTGACCTTCCCAATAAATGCTTTATCGTCGAATTCCTCAGTCTTTATCTCCGAACGAAACTTACTCTGAAAACAAGAGGAAAATACTACTAAGTAACAATGAAGTTATACAGGGTGATTGGAAGATGGGTGCAAAGCTTTAAGGCGAAGATAGTACACACCATTTGGAACCATTTAAGCCATGGTTGTCTAAGACGAAGTCTTACCAATTTTTTTAACCTAAAATTTGTTTTTTTTTCCGGGAATTCCCAAAATTTTATGTAAACTGCATAATTATGGCCAAATTGAATGATATATGAGTTCATTTTTTATTTATTTAATCAAAGTAATGTGTAAGCAATCAAGCAAAACATTTTTTAGGCTTCTGTGAACATTAGACGTTTTTTAAACCTTATTAAAAAATAAAAATTGGTAAGACTTCGTCTAAGACAACCATGGCTTAAATGGTTCTAAATTGTCTGTACTATCTTCGTCTTAAAGCTTTGCACCCATCTTCCAATCCACCACTAGCCCAGTGCAGGTTGGTAGATGTCACATGTCTTCGGATTTTTGGTTCTAGGACATGCTGGTTTCCTCACGATGTTTTCCTGCACCGTTTTTAGAGCAGTGGTGATGAAATAAATACATACATAAAGTAATGCGCCTGGGTTCGAACCCACGACCTACAACTCTTAAATCGTGGCCGTTACCAATGGGCCACCACTCATGGTCTAGCTGCATGAATTGCAATGATAACATACGGACGCGAGACAACATCTGTTTTGCACACTCCACTTCCACATATGCATTTTATAGTTAAATCTTTATCGATAACGGTGCAGCCCTGATGCCTTTATCGATATACTTTTCTGAATTAACGCTATGATATGTTGCCACTTTAAATATTATATTTTATTGTAGTTAGAACTATTGTGTAAATTGTATTTATTTTTTTGTCTTATTTTGTTATTTCTCTAAATGCTGCACCGGTTGACGTCATCACGTCAACGCCGGTTGTCGCTGAAAACCAGCGCTGGGGCTTTGTCTCGCATAGGGTCCCAGCATTATGCTGAGCGATGGCCGTTTTGCGTGGATGTGACGCCTGTTTTCCTCCAATTTGTTATTTTCGTGTTTTATTTGTTTTTTTTTTTTTCCTTGCTTGCGTTATATTTTACCGCAAACAAAACGTATTTTCTTTCTTTTCTTTCTTAATTATGTCTACCAACTTTTTCTATAAAATTATACAACACACTTACTTTTATAAAGTCGGGTAACCCGTCCTGTAGATGGTACCAACTCAGTATAAACACCAACGAAACGAAGAATAAGTTTGTGCAGATACCTGAAACAAAAACATTCAATTAGCCTCCAAACTATATTGGGGTCAGCTTCCAGTCTAATCGAATGCAGCTGCATACCAGTATTTTACATGGAGCGACTGCCTATCTGACCTCCACTACGATACCCTTTGGTAAGACTGGTTGTCAGACTTTCGGGCTTCTGACGACGTAAAAACTGTCAAAAATCCACGAGTGACAGCCGGTCTTTCGAAATAGGATCGGTCCAGAAAAAACTTTCTACGCCTTTAGACCTAGCACAATCGGGCGGAATAAACGTAACGTGAATCCGAACGATTGAAAATTATTAAACTTAAGGCGCAGCATTCCGAAAACGGGTTTTTCTTAAACCGCAAATAATTTTGACCAAAAAAAAAAAGAATGATATTTTCAAGTCTTATTTTAATACAGTGATGGAACTCAAATCATAATTAAACATACATTAATGCTTCAAAAAAATTGTCTTCAAAAGCAGTTTATACCTTCACTAACAATTATAATTATAATTAAAAATATACCATAAAATGTCTAATGTCAACCTGCATTCAGTGATGGATTATGATGAGTAATATGAGCAATATGATGAAAAAAACAACGAAAAACATCGAAAAAGTACAAAAGTGTGGTTATTTTCTTTACTCTTCACACGTAAAGAAAAAGACAGAGTCAAAGGCAAATCGGAACCCTGCGCCTTAAAGCATTGATTTTCAATTAAACAGGCACTTCTGAACTGTCAAGGAGTCGGTCAGTCAGAAACATGGAGCTTTTTGCCAATTCCAAAGCGTTGTAACTTTTTTATGGAGAAGAACAGGCAAGATAATTTAATAATAAATTAAAAGGGAAGATTGAATTAATATCTATGGGCGACACTAATTATGTTCGTCGCAAAAATTTAAACCGAAATGCTATAGGATAGTTGTATTTTCGAATAAAAAATCGTGCCTAAGGAACGAGATTGAGGGCCGAGTGTACACATGCGAACTACGCATTACACTGACGTCACAAAAAATTCTGCATCGCACAAGCAGGGTCTACAGCGAGACGAGCATATATACAACGTCCCGACGTCAATCGTCGGGCAGTTGCCCACCAGACACAAAGCCTGTCTGGTCGGAGGATCCTCCTATTTCAATGGAGGATGAGTGAACTTTACACCCTGTTCCTCATACCTCTATAAGAGTATACTTGAGTTACAACTATAATATCTCCTACTAAAGGGGGCCTTCCATTTGAGATTGGATACTGTGACTGAAATTCAGGTCAGTGGTCCGGAGGAGAATAGTAATATTATTTAAACTCACCAAACTCGGTAGATATCTTGGGCCAGTTGAACATGAGGTATCGTAGTCCGGTGAAGTGCGCTTGAATGTATAGTCCACTCGAGTATATCTAGTTCTATGAGTGAGCAGAACTGTACACTTATTTCTATGAGCGAGTACAACTCGGTAAACTCATTGAACACGGCAGATATCTTGGGCCAGTTGAACATAAGGTACTGTAGACCGGTGAAGTGCGCTTGAATATACAGTCCACTCGAGTATACCTAGTTCTATGAGTAAGCAGAACTGTACACTTAGTTCTATGAGTGAGTACAACTCGGTAAACTCACCGAACACGGCAGATATCTTGGGCCAGTTGAACATGAGGTATCGTAAACCGGTGAAGTGCGCTTGAATGTGCAGTTCACTAGAGTATATCTAGTTCTATGAGTGAGCAGAACTGTACACTTAGTTCTATGAGTGAGTACAACTCGGTAAACTCACCGAACACGGCAGATATCTTGGGCCAGTTGAACATAAGGTACCATAGACCGGTGAAGTGCGCTTGAATGTACAGTCCACTCGAGTATACCTAGTTCTATGAGTGAGCAGAACTGTACACTTAGTTCTATGAGTGAGTACAACTCGGTAAACTCACCGAACACGGCAGATATCTTGGGCCAGTTGAACATGAGGTACCGTAGACCGGTGAAGTGAGCTTGAATTTGCAGTTCACTAGAGTATATTTCGGCGAAACGTGATTGGAGTTCTACGTACGCGTCTGTTGCGGGTTTCTCCTGCAAATTTAATTAAATACATCGATTAGGATTCATAATAATGCAAAATACTTGGATTCTTAGTCCCCCTGAAGTAAGAGTCAGAGGTGAATAGTACACCTACATTTCACTAAGCGCGGATCCACCGTTGTGGGCACGATGGGCATGCCCACAACCCTAATAGACTTGTGACATCACCCTTTCACGGTTCTATTGAGGTCGACAGGCTGATATTATATTAAACAATGAATCGTGCGTGATTCGGAACGCAACGAAGTACTTAGTCAAGTCACATACAAAATTCAAAATTCAGTGGCCAGATACAAAATTCAAAAGTCATTTATTCAAACTAGGCTGAGAATCAGCACTTTTCGAACGTCAAAATTACATAAGACAGTCCCCCAAAAACACCCGCCCTTCACCACTTCCTAGTGCTTTAGCTGGGAAGAAGAAGTAGCGCAACAAACTCCCCAGCAGCACAGCTGTCTGTTCAGTTAGAAACCTAGCACACGCCAAAATACCAACAAATAATTAACTCTGACCCTCGCTCCTAAACTGGAATGTCCAATATTTGGTTCAGAATTGTATGATCGTCATTAGTTATCCCATGTTTATATTAGTAAGTGATAAGATGTATTTACTACATTTTCTGTTTATTTACGAACTGTCCAGGATTGTATGATCGTCATTAGTTATCCCATGTTTATACTGCTATGTGATAAGATGTATTTACTACATTTTCTGTTTATTTACGAACTGTCCAGGATTGTATGATCGTCATTAGTTATCCCACGTTATACTGCTAAGTGATAAGATGTATTTACTACATTATCTGTTTATTTACGAACTTCCCTGAATTAAAAGAGATAACTGTTTGTTAGATTCTACATACTAATTACTTGTTGGTTATCGAAATTAAATTATTTATTCTGTAAATAGGACATTGGAATCACTTTCACATGTCATATTAAAAATAGCTAGATGAGTTCGCGTTTCCCATTGATTACTCAGAAGAAAGGCCGAAACAAACTCAGAGGTCACATTATCTTTTAAAGTCCAGACATAATCTTGGTTGGCCATATGAAGACCATGTAAATTAGTGTCTGAAATGGTCTTTTGAGAAAAGACACAGACACAGATTTGAATGGACCTGTCCTGTCAGTGCAAGTATTTGTCAGTATCATGGAGCTCAACTCAGAACTTAAGGAGCTCAACTCTACCAACAATACCAAAGAAAGGACATTTGGGTAGGCCGCATAAACTACTCACACTGCCAGACCATCATTAAAACTAACTGACAAAGAAAAAAACAATGAAAGAAAATAAATATGAAGGACTATGTGGATATTTTTATTATTGTTTTTTCACATTCACAAAAATTTAAATATTGGGTCCCCAATAATATAATACTTTACAAAGTAATCACGTCATTTTGTATGTTATATTCCACAATGTAAATTTTTATATAATAATATTGTACTTATATATAAAATAGTTCATCAAAATAAACAGGGTGTGAGCCTGTAACTATTTAAAAAATATTATTATTACATTTATTTAGGTTACTACAATTAGATGGGTGTGATATTAAACCAGTATTTAAATTTTCTTCATTTATTAAGCAAGAGGTTTCCTCTATTGTCCTAATATCTTTTTTTAATGATAATCTAATGTCATTAGTTGTTGCCAAATTTTTTGCAGAATTATTTAAGAGCCCGTATCAATTTCGGCGCGCTCCTAGTTTAGGTAACTATCGAAGCGCAGTGTGTGTGTGCGTTCGAACTATCGCTGACAAGCGTAGTGTGCGTAGTCGCACACAGCGCAGCGGGAACAAATAATATTGGTCCGTAACCGCTATTAACAGCACTCCATAGATTTTATATACTAGGTTCCGTAATCCTGGATGGATTTTATAGTGATAGTGAAATACGTGTTATGTTTAGGTACCCTTTAAAAATATCGTTACCTAGTACGGCATTCACTATAGTAATAGCAAACTATAAAGTGTGAAACTAATTACACGTGTTATGGTACTCCTGTATTATTTAGATATTTTAGCTTTAAGCAAAGTTAGGGACCTTGAAGACGAATTAATTCATGCTAATAGTCGTATTATCCAGTTAGAAAAAGAAAAAGTGTGTACTCAGGTTAAACAAACTAACCAATTATATGATGAATTATTAAATACTAATTGTAACCCTCATTCCATAATAACTATTGACCTTACTGAAGAATCCTTGCTGAAACAGAAGTATAGTTATAAAATTAGTCATAAGAAAATGAAAAAGTATGCAAAAATGAATAGAATAATTAATAAATGCAATCAAATTAGGAAACAACAGAAAATCTTTTCCATAAATATTCCACGGAGAAAAGAACGTGTTGATCTAATCAATAAATTAAATAATTATCAAATCAAATTAGAAGACAGCAAAAAAATCTATGAAATTGATACACAGCGCTTACAGTCTGACATACAGTTACTTGAGGACAGACTTAGTTCCCTTTTCATTAAATATGTGGGTTCTCAAAACCAAATCAAAGAACACATTCTTGCTGCTAATGAGTTAGTTATGTGTCAGTGTACTTGTCAGAAGGTTTCAAACCCTGATGCTGTCCAGTCTGAGGCAACGGAGGACCCGTCCCAGACTGAGTCTCAAGACTGTATCCTCCACCAAGATGTTTTAGTACAAGATCAAGTGGTACAATCTGAGATTGGTAGTTGTCCAACTTTCAGTAGTCATGATTGTTATCATTCAGTTATGTTCTCAGATAGTATAGGAAGAGGTATAGGTAAATTAATTAGTAACAACCTGTGTTATTCTACTCTAAATTATTGTATGCCAGGGTCAACCTACAAACAAATAATGGCATCAGTAACAGGAAATGTATATAATCCTAAAACCAACATTACTGTATTTGTAGGTAATAGTTCTAAGGTAAAAAAAGAAGAAATCACTGACTGTGTAACTGAGTTGTTGAAGTTAAATTGCAGTAAAATAATATTGTGTGCTTTCCCATATTTTGAAAGATTGACAAATAGACAAAACAATTATATTCATATGCTTAACAAGCATATGCACTTCTTAGTTAGTCATTATAGTGACAAGCTTGTATTTCTTGACACCAACATTTTTGTTGAAACATTGAAATCGACTAGGAATACTGTGTATTTGCCTGTTAGTTTTAGACACATAATAGCAAGGCTATTAGCTTTTTATATAAACTCAGACATAGGTAGTATGTCGAAGTCTTGTGTTATTAACACCACAACGGTTAGTAATAGTACTAATTATAAGGTGGTAAGCCTGAATAAATGTAGCTCAAATGCTATAAATACTTATACAGACTGTACGAAGGAGGTTCCATGTCCCTCACTCACTATGAGCTCACTGCCTGGTAATGACACTGAGGTCATGGGGTCAACTCCGGATAGTCATTTAAACTAGTTTGTAAGACAACAGGTACCTCCTGTTGTCTTACAAACTAGTTTAAATGACTATCCGGAGTTGTCAAGTAAGAATATTCTTATAACTAACAACAACAAGGTATCTTCTGGCTCTAAAATAAATATTTACCAAAAAAGAGATCAGCAGAATGCCTTGAAATTATTTCATCAAAATATTCAAGGTATTTCTTCCAAGTTATTAGAAATTGAAATGTTTTTAGAAAAAACAAAGTTTGACATTGTTTGTTTCACTGAACATTGGTTAAAGGATTACCAAATGCTAATTAATTATAAGAACTATAGTATGGGCAGTTGTTTTAACCGTAAATCTATGCTGCGTGGAGGTTCTCTAATCTTGATTAAAAATTGTTTAAAAACTAAGGCACGTAATGACATAGTTGGTTTATCAGTTGAACATTGCAACGAACTGTCCTGTGTTGAGCTGGATAAGCATGTTGTAGTGTGCGTGTACAGACCCCCTAATTATCAGAACTTTTCTTTATTTGAGTCAATAATGGAAGATGTCCTAGCGAAACTTGCATCCAGTAACAAAACCGCAATTATTTGTGGTGATTTTAATATTAATATTCTGGAAAATACTTTAAATAGCAATCGATTATTAAGTCTTTTTAAATCATTCAATTTATCTAACATTTTTACAGGTTTTAGAAGTTGAAGTTACTCTAGTCGGTTGACTAGAGTAACTTCAACTTCCGCTACTTGTATTGATAATGTCTTCTGCGATTGTGATTATTTAGCTAAAGCAATAGTAAATTATTTGCCGTCTGACCATAGTGGTCAAACGGTAACTTTTAAGTTTAAAACAGCTTTGCAAAAAGTGCAAATACAATTTAGACCAATAACAAATGGCAAATTAAATAGATTCAATAGTACCCTAAATAAGGAGTTAAATGTTCTAGACCATAATATGGATGATGCAAATAAATTGTATGAGGATTTCTTTTCAGTAGTGCACACTGAATTCAATAAAACTTTTGAAAAGAAAACAAAAAATATTAGCCCTATTTTTATATTTAGTGACTGGGCAACTAGAGGTATTAGGATAAGTAGGGAAAGGCTTTTCGAGCTGTATGGCCTTAAGCCTTACATTAACACTGAAACTTTCAACAAGTATGTTGCTACATATTCCAAAATTTTTAGAAATACCTGCAAGATAGCTAAAGCCCTGTACATTAGCAATAAGATCAAATCAGCAGAAAATAAAATAAAAACAGTTTGGAAAGTTATAAATAATGAAACTAGTAGGGAAAAAAAACGAAACACTGATTGCACATTGGAGACTTCACGTGGTGCAATAAGCTCTAACTTAGAAGTAGCTCAAGAATTTTTACATTTCTTTACTAATATACCATCTAAAACGACGGAAGCTTTAAATTCTTCACCCGATGTCTCAATTGATTTATTAAGAGCGAATGTCCCAGGCTGTCCGGTTGAATTTCAATTTAAACATATAAACCCTATGATAGTTATTAAAGCCTTTCGGCAAATTAAAATCAAACTGACCGAGGATCTATGGGGACTATCTATCAAAGTTTGTACATCCATAATCGAGACTATAGCACCATACTTAGCTTTAATATTTAATTTGTGTGTGGATCAAGGAGTCTTCCCGGATTTAATGAAATACAGTAAGGTTATACCACTTTTTAAATCTGGAGACAGTAAAGACACCAACAATTATAGACCAGTATCCGTGCTGCCGGTATTCAGCAAAGTGTTCGAAAAGGTAATGCTAAACCAAATGCTTAATCATTTTAACACCAACCAAATCTTACACGATCAGCAATATGGTTTCACCAAAGGTCGTTGTACAACTGACGCCGGTGTCACCTTATTAAAACACATATTTACAGCGTGGGAGGAGGCTCAAGATGCCATAGGAATCTTTTGTGACCTCTCCAAGGCATTTGACTGCGTAAATCATGAAACCTTACTCTTGAAACTTGAGCATTACGGACTAGGTAAAGTTGCGCTCTGTTTAGTAAAATCTTATTTAAATGATAGACAACAGCAAGTTCAAATTAATGGTGTAAATTCACTCGGTCTAAAAGTAAAAATGGGTGTTCCTCAAGGCTCGATATTGGGTCCTTTCCTCTTTTTAGTATATATTAATGATCTACCCCATTTATTAAAAAACCAACCACAAATGGTGTTATTTGCTGACGATACTTCCCTAATTTTTAAGATAAATAGACGTGCATCAAATCTTGACGATGTAAATAACGCCCTACTGCAGGTCCAAAATTGGTTTACTGCTAATAATTTAGTATTAAATGGGAAAAAAACTAAATGCATAAGATTTGCTTTACCGAATGTTAAAAGTAGTGATGTGATATAGTATTGAATAAGGAGAAGCTAGAATTTGTAGATAAAACTGTTTTCCTGGGGATCACGCTCGATTCAAGGCTGCAATGGGGTCCTCATTTAACATCTCTCGCAGGACGGCTAAGTTCAGCAGCATATGCTGTAAGAAAAATCCGTCAATTTACTGATATAGATACCGCAAGGCTAGTCTATTTCAGTTACTTTCATAGTATCATGTCCTACGGTATTTTACTATGGGGACGGGCTGCAGATATCGACTCTATTTTTATTCTGCAGAAAAGAGCCATTAGAGCAATATATTGTCTCCGTAGGCGCGATTCTCTAAGGGAACTGTTTAAAAATATTAACATCATGACGGTACCTTGTCAATATATTTATGAAAACATAATGTACGTCAGGAAAAATCTTAGTCTTTTCAGTAAAAGAGGTGAAAGACACAATTATTGTACTAGAAATAGGGACCAATTAGTTCAACCGGGTTTCAGACTGGCTAAAGTAGACTCATCTTTCATGGGGTACTGTTTAAAATGTTACAATAAAATACCTTCCCATATACTACAACTAAATGAAACGAAATTTAAATCTTGTATAAAACGCACACTATGCTGCCAAGCATATTATAAGCTTGGGGATTATATCGCTGACAAAAATGCTTGGCTTAACGCTGGTCCAGCTCCACAAGGGCGCATAAACTAATAAATATTGTTGGAATTGCTGAAGATTGCAAAAACTATCTTTGAATTGTATAACTTCAATCTCTTTTTTTTATTGTATAATTGCATAGCACATGTGTGAGCACTGTGACCATGTACCTTCTATAAAGCTACCATTTACTGGGTACGTCTTTCATTGACTTGATATGCCCTGGCGGCTAAGAGTATGTCATGCTCACTCAAATGTCTCGCTGGTGGTGGCGTGTGTGTTGGATCGTTGAGTTCCCTTCAAAATGGTTGAGCTAAACGGTGCTGATCCATGCGTCATGTTCGTGAACGGGCGCCATCAGTAGGGACTGGTCATCTCTTATCTGCCACGGCTTATTTTAATTTTTGAATTGTTTTTTTTTTGTTTTTTTTTTTTTACGTACGTTTTTTACGTACACGTCTTTCTACATTGTTCTCACATGTATAATTTCAACATGAATGATGTAAACAATATTTTGTAAGAATATTTTTTTTTTTAAAAAGAGTGTCCGTGGAGTTTCTTGCCCGTTCTTCTCCATAGGAACCTACGCTTTGGAATGGGCAACTAGCTTCATATTTCTGACTGGCTGACTCCTTGACAATTCAAAAGTGCCTGTAAATGGTTTAATTGAAATAAATGCTTTGAGTTTGAGTTTGATTGGTGTCGATTTTCTTGTCACAAATGCCTCTAAACTAGACTAAAAATCTCCAAAATTTAGTTTACTCCTGTCAAACGATGATTTCCCATTCTGGAATAGACTAAAGTGGCACAACTTAACTATATTTTAGTTTGACAGCACTAAGATTGTACTGAGATTTTAATTTAGTGAAAATGACAACTTTGCTATTCTGAATTTGACGTTTTTCACCTAAAATTTTAATGTTCTAACTGACCATTTTTAATCGCGATCAAAAATGGTGTGGAATTAGCGATGTAACTATACCGATACCGATATATCGGCATATCCGATTTAAATACAGCCGATATCAGTTTGAAAAGCGCGCGAAAAGAATGACGCGCTCGCGGCCGCGTTGCCACTCCGTCTCAGAGGGCGGGGCGAAGGACGCGCCCGCCAGCGAAACGGTCACAACTACTCGTATTGGAGCAATGAAGGTAAATACCCAAAATTGAAAATGCTTGCACAAAAATATTTATCTTACCCAATGAGCTCAGCTGCCTCAGAACGTCTTTTTTCAACTGCAGGCCTTATACAAAATGATTTGAAAAATTCCATATAAAACACGTCGACGCCGCCCCCCTGCGCGCCTCCGGCTCTATAAAAATTCACGGGGTCGGGCAAACAAGTACGTACCACGAGGAGTCGCAATTGTCAAATTCGATTTAGTTGTGTCAAAATAATTTTTAAATTTAGAAACTTTTTATTGCAGAATAGCTAAGATTCTCATAGCCAAAAGTAAGAAATTTTAGTGACAGTGTGCGCTTCGAGACTTCTAAGGAGGTTTCTAAAAGTTAAACACTATTTTACTAATAGTACCATACAAAACATTCACAGGTAGAATAACATTAGCAAATCACAAAGTGTCACATTATGCATAAATAACACTGTTTCTCAAAATACAGGTTTTAACCTAGTTTGAGAGGCAGGGTTTTAACTATTTTGTTACAGATTTTACAACAAAACCTAACATAAATAAATGTAATAATTAGATTCTGTAACTATCTGTAATTTTTCATGAATAAATAAATAATAATAAATAAATAAATAAATAAATAAAAAAAAATATATACTCAGTCTCAAAACTGGTGTAGTACAAAATCGCGATTTATTCGCGTTTACGAGTGGCGACAGTCACGGGCGACACAGGTCCGACGTCGACAAGCGCTCGGGCGCGACTGATTGCCTCGTTTTTTTTTTTTTTTTTTTTTTTTTTTTACTATGGCATTTCGCAGGTTTACCACTAAGGTATTTCAAAACATTCACAGGTAGAATAACATTAGCAAATCACAAAGTGTCACATTATGCATAAATAAAAAAATAAATATACTCGGTCTCAAAACTGGTGAAGTACAAAATCGCGATTTATTCGCGTTTACGAGTGGCGACAGTCACGGGCGACACAGGTCCGACGTCGACAAGCGCTCGGGCGCGACTGATTGCCTCGTTTTTTTTTTTTTTTTAGTTATGGCATTTCGCAGGTATACCACTAAGGTATTTACTGCTCAACCGAACAATCCTGTGGCTGCCTTAAGCTACTACACTCAAAGCCTCCAGCCAGGAGCAAAACTATTCTAAATTAAAATTAGGCGAACGCTCGCTAAGGGCACCCCCTGTGGGGTACGAACCTCGGCTTAGGGCGTCGCTGAGGGGAGGACAGCAAGATGGGACAGGCTGGATCAAGGATATATCATTATTATTATGAGGGGAATTTAAAGCTACGCGCTCAGCTGCGGCGCGGGCTGGCGCTTCATCGGACAAGGGTCGGGGGGGAGTATTATTTACTCGGGAGGGTCGCGATCGCGGAGGACCTCGGCGGTGAGGTCGGTACGACGGGTGTCGGGTGTTTTTGTGCACTGTACTGGTGGCCCTACAGCTCTCCTGGAGGAGTGTGGTGGGATCATCTGGATCGGAGAAGAGATTGCCTCGAGCGAGCGCATCGGTTTATAAGGCATTAGTTTGATATTTTATTACAATTAAATAAGAAGTCAAAAATAAAATATAAAAATTGAGTTTGGTAGATTAAAACCTCAATTTTTTAAATATTTAACACTTATTGTTATTTTCCTGAAACCTGGTGTTTCGTGTTTACGTGATAACGTGTTAGATTTTTATATTTCGTAATTTATATTGAGTAGTTATCAAAACTTTAATTCGTAGACCACCTAGTTAAATTCTTGATAAATAACATTGCATAAAAAAAAAAAACAAATATCTTAAGGTTATTGAGAAATTTGCGCTGAAAAATCTAGAATTTTCTGTTTTTAGACCGCGAAATTGATACGGGCTCTTAAAATATCTTTGCATTGCTTTAATCTTGATCGTTTCATGAAGTGTTCAACCATTTTATGAAATGGTAATACGGGGCCGATTCTCTCTTGTCACAAATAACTGTAAACTAGAAAAAAAAATCACCAAAAATTAGTTTACTCCTTTCAACGACGATTTCCCATTCTGAAATAGACTAAAGTGGCACAACTTAACTATATTTTAGTTTGACAGCACTAAGATGGCACTGAGTTATTTAAAAAAAAAAAAACAAGGGACCTTGCTTTTTTTTTTTTTGGGGTGGGATATCATCAAATGGCTTCTCCCTTTCTGGGTGGAGCGGAAGGGCGTGTCAGACTCTTACTGACTAAAACCCACCCGTGTTCCTTCGGTTGCCTTTACGTTGCCAGGGGCCACGGTATCCCTTTCGGACTTTCCCGTAGCCCCGGCAGGCAATGGTCCCATCGGACCCATTCACTCGCTGACATCTCTTTGAAGCGCGCGTGGAACACAACGCGCCGTCGACCCGGGCCTGCTTTCTAATTACGCAACATATTTTTCGTAAACGATAAAGACAAATCCGTTTCATTTTGACAGTTCAACAACATTCATTGCGTAATATAGGTTGCTCTGCAGTTTTTTTTTTAGAACTTACGGAGCAATGGATTAGCAATCTGTTTCAAAACGATTCAGATTCGGATTGATTTTGCATTACGTAATTAGGGTACGGGTCCTTATCGGACGGCGAGCTACCCATTGCTCACCGTCCGCAAGCCCGCGCCTACGGTGGCCGGGCCTGCGATTCCCGACGCCCAAGGCGTCTCCTCCTGCGGCGGCTAGGGACGCGAGGGCGCGACATTTGCCTTTCCCACGCCCGCCTCCTCCTTCACGAGCATTACTGCTTCGCAGAAGGAGGTGACGGCCTCCCATGTCTTCTCGCTCCGTACCATGGCCTGGACCAGGGCCGGACGCGAGAGATCCCCGCCACCGATCGCCTCCACGAGGACACGGCGGTACTCTGCCCAAGCCGGGCAGACCTCCACCGTATGCTCCACCGTGTCCTCCGGACGATCCACGCAGTGATGACACCCGGGCGTTTCCTCCCGCCTGATACGAAACAGGAACCTCCCGAAACAACCGTGTCCGGTGAGGACCTGCGTCAGGCGGAAGGTGAGGACGCCGTGGCGCCTCTCTAGCCACTCCTTAAAGAGGGGACTTATCGCCGCAATAGTGGCGTGCCCAGCACTGGGTTGCGACAATTGCACTCTCCATGACGCCATGAGATCCCGCCGGAGCTCTGTCTGCTGTGCCAGTCAAGCCCCGGCGTTTCGCCTCCTCGCGCCACTCCCAAATATGCGCGAGGACTTTTGTCTCCAGATCCCATGGCGGCAATCCGGCAAGAAGGCTCTCCGCCTCACTGGAGACCGTGCGGTATCTCCGGACCAGCCGGGACCCTTTGGGACGCGTTCAACCAGCGGGCAGGCCGCCTCAACGAACGCGCCCGGGTATCGAGCCCTGCTATCTAATCACGTAAAATATTTTCGTAAACGATTAGAACTAATCTGTACAATCAAAATTATGAAGCAATGGATTAGCAATTTGTTTCAAAACAATTCAAATTCTGATTGATCGTGTATTACGTAATTAGGTAGGGACCATATACCACAAAACTTTACAATTCTACAAAATTGTTTAAAATATTTCGAAGTTTTGTTTTGATGAATTTGTTTTTTTGTTTGTTTTAACGCGCTAATCTCCAGAACTACCAAAAATAATTTTACATATACGACCGTATATGTAAAATTATTTTTGCTTTTGCCAATTATAGCCCAATTCTTGAGGAAGGCTATAGGTTATTAAAACATCTCGCTGCGACCTTTAGGAGCTGAGAAAAACGACAAAAAGTCAGACAGAACGCTAAGCGAAAACGAAGTAATAGTGCGGCCGAAATTTTACGCTAAACTTTTTTGGTTGCAATGAAATATGAACTTTGTCATGTGTGTCTTTGTTGTGAGTTTATTGTTCGAAAAATAGAACTGAATTCAAATATAAGTACGACTTAAGGATGATTTCTTACCGGATCATCTTCGAAGTCACTGAAGAGTTCCACTTTTAGCTGTTGTTTCTCCTCATCCATTCCCCCGAGGTACAGCGGTGAATATACGAATGTTCTCATAATGCGATGCAGCATAGATCTAGGGTAAAATGCGTATGATTAATGTCTTCGTGTGACGATGTACAAGGGCTTCTTTCTCTTTCGTTTCGAAGGTTTCCCTATATTGCTTAGGCCCAGTAGATGGCCACATTTATTGCGGCGCCAGAGGCGTTGTTCAGATCGTCAAGGGTGCAGGTGAACGGGCCTGTGGGGCACTCTAGAAGAAGGGGCATAGTCTGTTCTGTAAAAGGTTTGAAAAGCGAGCAGATTGAAGCCTAACCTCGTGTCCTAATATGTTTCATTTGTTTCAAATTTAAATCGCTTATATGATGACACGGTCTGAAATTTCTTGGCGTTTAAATGGTTAGAAAGAAGCAAAATTGGGCGAATTAGACGCCGAGAAGCAAAAAGCGCGATTTAGACATATTTAGTACCTAAGTATTGTGAACACCTTAACCTACCCTACGATGCTCAAACTTGGTCCCGGACGAGTCTCAAAAGTCCTAAATCAAGGTTGGCCAACGGGCGATGGAGCGTAGCGTATTGGGTATTAAGCCCGGCGACAGAATAAGTATGCAAAACCACGATACGCTCCAAAATTGTAATCGCCAACGTGGGCAACAAGTCTGCTAGGCTGAAATGGGATTGGGCAGGCCATGTATATAGGATTCATCAGGACAGATCGGCCAGAGTCGTCACGCAGTGGGAACCAGAAGACTGGAAACACAAAGGGAATAGTGGCAGAGTGAAAAGCTGTGGGGGAGACCTTTGCCCAGCACGCGTAGCTTGACAACCATAGAAACGTGTTTTTTTACGGGTTTTGTCGACGGAAAAATAGACAAAATTGTTTCTTGTCATTTTGTCTATTCTTCCGTCGACAAAACCTGTTTCTATTGAGATCATGCTAAGCTGCAGTAGGACAAAACATTTAGAAAAAAAATGAGAACGCGTTCAGATTTGATGTAGGTATCATTTGAATGTAATTTATTTTGAGCATTTATTTCTTTCATGCTTAAAATTTTATTTTTCTCTGCTTAAGGTAGGTAGGTTTGATAGAAAGCTGGCCTTGCCCAGCAAAATATACTCGTGTAATATTAGAATATTATGGATTGCATACCTATATCTGATCATAGAGGATCTGCATGACGAGGAGACTAAGAATCCGCCTTTAGCGCGCATCTGAACGCAAACCATGAACATACCTGCAAAATAACGATATTTCTAAATATTCATTCATCCATCATCTTAAGAGGGCTGGATTGTCATAGGAGGTTTAGGCACAATTGCACCCTGATAGGGTAACACACGATCAATCACGTTTACTTTTAACAGTTTACGTTGATAAGCAGACAACTTTTTCGAACATATGAAGCAATGGATTAGCAATATCTTTCAAAATGATTCAGAATATGATTGATCGTGTGTTACGCTGCGGGTTATCGGATGCTGGAAAGCGCAATTTTTTTAGACTTAATTATTATTATTACTAGGTAATATAGATATATTTTTTTTGTTCTCAAAGCAAATATTGAGACCGTATTTCGGCCAAGGCGGCCAATGTTAACGGAGACTAGCCTTCGGCGCGGGAGATATTATAGTGCACAAGTGTGTGCGCAGACACAGGTGCACTCTCTCCCTGCGTGCTCTCTCTCTTCCCTCACTCTCATAGTCCGATGGGACGGCAATCCGACACGACCGCAAAAAGTATAATATAAATAAAAGTATAACGAATACTTACTTTTTTTTTTTTTTTTTTTTTTTTTTTTATGGCAATAGCTTTAACTTTTTGCCAACGACGATAAAAGTTAGGGAAACGAATAGGAATAATAAAAACAGCGAAACACGGAGAAGGAGTAAGGATCAGATAAGGATTATAATATAAATACAAGGAACATAATATTATTTATAATTTTACATTGTTGTGAAGAATAAAAGAAGATAATAGATTATAAAAAAGAAGTGGATACATAATTAGACAAGATATACGGGTAGGGAATGGAACTTTTAAGGACACCAAGTCATTAAGATATGAGGAGCGATCAAGCAACGGACAGGAGAAGAAAATGTGATCTAGGTCACCCGTATCTGTGCCGCATTCACAAGTATCGCTAGACACAATGCCAAGTCTAGCCAGATGAACGGGAGTACATACATGGCCCAAACGCATTCGAATAATTATGGAACAAATCAATTTATTACATTTTGCACGGAAAAACCACGGTTTTGTAGGAATAGAAGGCTGCAGATTAAAATAGTACCTACCTTTTGTTTGGTTATTATCAGCCCAAAGCCTATTCCAGGAATCCTGAAGATAGACTCTGGGAAGAGTAACAAGATCCTGACAATAATTCTGGTATGGATGCCTGTCGCCATCGCTAACTGCTTGGTTAGCAAGTTGATCCGCTTTGTTATTACCAGGAATGTTTCTGTGGCTCGGAATCCACACAAAGTTCACTGAAAGACCCAACTGAACGCATCTATATAATAAATCTCTGATTTCTAAAATAATAGGCGAGTTATTCTTTGACGTAAACGGAAATCTAATAAGAGCCTGCAAAGCGCTCTTGGAATCAGAAAATATTATTGATTTTCCAAGTTTCAGAAGTACTATGTATTCAACAGCTTTAAAAAGGCCATAACATTCCCCAGTAAATACAGTTGCTTCTGGGGGAAATTTAATTTTTTGTATAATTTTAAACTGGGCATGGTAAACGCCCACACCCACGTGGCCAGAAGAAGGGTGTTTTGATGCATCAGTATAAATGTGATGGTGTTCATTCCAAATACTATTCTTATAAATATTAAAAGAAACATTTACAGAACTGTCACATTTATCTAAGCTCAAATTCAAAAGAATATTAGGAGTGGATATTAAAGCATTAAAATTACATTTAAAAAGCGGAAAAATGATAGATCGATATTTAGGGGCTTCTCATATTAATAAATTTACTAAAACTCTTGATTAGACAAGGATGCTTTTTACGAGCCCAGTAAGCAGATGACTCAATGCAGTCATAAAGTTGTTTAAGTTTGTCATAAAGGGGGTGGTTAAGAAATTGAAATGATCGAAATAAGAATTTGTCTGCCAAGTATTGACGGCGAAGATGTAACGGAGGATCACAACACTCTACCTGCAGAGCATTGATGGGACTAGATCGCATGGCACCAGAGACAATTCGCAGAGCTTTAGATTGTATAAGATCTAACTTTCTGAATGCCATAACATTACCAGGATCTAGTAAAAATGTACCATAATCTAGGATGCTTCTAATTAAGGCGTTATATAATAGTTTCATACAAAAAGGATGTGCACCCCACCACACTCCTGAGAGGCATCTTAACATGTTAAGAATACGCTCGCATTTATTAACAATAAAGTCACAGTGAGCGCTACCTGTTAATTTAGAATCTAACATTACGCCTAAAAACCTGCAACTATCCTTAACTGGAATTTCATTTCCATTAAAAAATATTGAAATAGGAGGAGGAAGTCGTGACCTCGTGAATAAGACAATTGAACTTTTTTCAGGAGATAAGTCAAGTCCATTGTTGTCTAACCAAGATTTAAAATTAGACAAAGATTGCGACAGAAATGTACAAGCTCGGTCCACGGAATTGTCACTGCAATATATTAACAAATCATCAGCATACTGAAGAACACTTACATTGTTTAAAGAAGAATTTAAATCATAAGCATATATATTAAACAGAATAGGACTGAGAACTGATCCCTGAGGGAGGCCCTTCCAGACCAGACGAGACATAGAATGCCCATCAGGAAGTTTAAGCACAATGCATCTTTCAGAAAGCATGTTTATTATAAAATTAGAAAGTAATACTGGAACATTAAGTAATAATAGTTTTCTTTTAAGTATAGTTAAAATAACATTATCATAGGCGGAATTTATATCAAGGAAAGCAGCAATAACTGACTGGTTATAGGAAAAGGCTAATCGTATATCCGACACAAAAATACTTACACTATCAATAGTACTTTTACCACGCCTGAAACCAAATTGGGACTCGCCTAGAAGACCATTATGCTCAACAAACCATTCTAAGCGATTTTTAACAAGATGTTCCGTAATTTTCATTAAAACGGATGAAAGAGCTATTGGCCGATAGGCTGTATAATCTGACGGACTCTTATTGGGTTTCAGAACGGGGAGAACTTCTTGACGTTTCCAAGAGGTGGGGATATTACCGGATAACATGACAGAATTTATGATTGATAAAAAATAAGATAAAGAATCATCACTAAGATGAGAAACAAAAGAATACGGAATTCCGTCCAAACCAGGAGCGGAATCCTTAACGTGTGATAGTACACCTCGGAGTTCTGTGAGAGAAAAGGGACAATTTAAATCTGAAGGATTTTCAAGATTGAAGTTAGACAACAGTGGTGTATGAATTATTATATTCTCAGGGACATAAGGCGGGGCTAATTTATCTAAAAAATGATTTCCTAAAATAGGCGAGATAAAAGGTGGGTTTGATTCCTTAAAAGCTGTCCTAAATCTTCTGATGTTTTGCCATACAAGCGATGGTTTCACATCAGGAGAAATAGATAAACAAAAGTTTTTCCAACCTTCATATTTCTTATTCTTTAACAAAACAGAAGTCTCTGACATAATTTTTAACAAATTATCAAAGTTTTCAGTGGAGGAATATTCACAATATGTAATTTCAGCTTCTTTTCTTTTTTTAACAGCTGCCGTACAATCTTTATCCCACCAAGGAGGAGAAGGAATAAAACCTAGCGAACTATTTTTAACTGGGAAAATGTTATTAGCAACATCAATAAAGGCTCTGGCTAGTTCTTCTGCACAAAGAGATTCAGAACCATTAGTGACATTAGGTAATGAGTGAATTTTGAGTTCTAAAAGATTCCTATATAAATCCCAATCTACATCATTGAGTTTAAACTTTAACCGAGGAGGCAAGATATGTGATGATTTGTTATTGTTACAGATAGGGAAAGAAATCAATATGGGAAAGTGGTCACTACCAAAAGTAGAACTAAGAGGATTCCAAGTTAAAGAAGAAGCAAGGTTGGCTGTAGTGACTGATAAGTCAGGGGCACTGGGCCCTTCTCCAGGACGAGACCTACGAGTAGGGCGACCGTCATTTAGAATACATAAATTACATGAATCAAAAACATTAATTAGATCATTACCGTAACTGTTAGATGAAGAATAACCCCAGGATTCATGTCGACAGTTGAAATCTCCCAGAATCACGAAGGGTTTGGGTAAAGTCGAAAAAATATGACTTATTTCATTAAAAAGAGAGGAATAAGGATGAGGAATGTAAAGAGATACAAAACAAATGTTTTCCACTATAACAGCGATGATAGAAAAATCATTGCTGTGAGAAGAGATAGGAAAAAAGGAAAAGGAAAGAGGGTGTTTCACCAGTATGGCTACTCCACCATGACCATCTGAACGGTCTTCTCTGAGACATGAGTAACCACGAAACTTTAATAAAGAATCTGGTTTTAACCATGTCTCTTGTAAGGCACATATAGATGGTTTATATTTGTTTAATAAATGAATGAGATCACTTTTTTTACGAATTACACTCTGGCAGTTCCATTGAAGGACTTGATCCATTATTGTTTGATTTAAATAGTAAGGAAATTGCATTAATTACCAGGGCAGCGTTGGACGGTGAAATACCATTAGATTGACTAAGGGATTTAATGAGAGATATAATTAAATCAATTACAGAAGTATCATTTGAGTTTTCATTTGACTTAGAGATTAAAGCACACCCATTAGAAGGCTGAGGAATAGCAAAGTTACTAATAATCTCTTGATGGGCAATTTTATCATAACCTTTAGATAAGGTAGGAGGAGAGCGGGGTTTTAGTGATACTGTTTTTTTGTATGATATATTACTGGAGTTTTTAGAAGAGGAACTCTGAGGTGGAGAGGCGAAAGTAGTAGGGGTAACATCTGGGGATGATAGCAACGCATCAACATAGGAGATTTGTGAAACTGGAGGATGAACTTTAGAAGCTTCTAAATATGAAATACAGCTCTTAGCCATTGACTCCTTAATGGCTCTCTGTCTTTCATATTCAAGGCATTTTTTATCTGTGGCTTTGTGAGAACCTTTACATAAACAGCACGTGATAAAATCTTCATGAACTGAACAGTTATCTCCGGAGTGATCTTGGCCGCATCTAAAGCATCTGGGTTTTGATCTGCATTGCAGTTTCACATGACCAAACCTACAACAATTGTAGCACTGGATGGTAGGATAAATATATAAATCTACAGGCAGTGCAGTGTAGCACATGAAAATTCGTTTGGGTAGTACCTGACCATCAAAAGTTAATACTATTGATTCAGTAGCTTTGAGTTGAGTTTGTCCATCAATAATTATTTTTCTTCTCAATCTCCTAACCTTGAGAATTTGCCCACATCCTATAGGAACAGAAATATTTTCTTTCACCTCTTCATCTGACCACTCAGATGGAACCCCTCTAACTATGCCCATTCTGCTGACAGAAAATGATGGGATGAACGCTTTGAATTTTTCTGTTTCTAAATTTGGGTTATCGACAAAAGAGTTAGCATCTTCAAACTTTGAAAATGAAATGGACAGTCTATTTCTTCCTATTCTTTTTAAACTTCCGTTGACAATGTTATTCACAGAGTTCCTTTTTATGAATCGACCGAAGGTAACTGGATGTAGAGTAACATTATCATCAGGAGATGAAAATTGTTTTTGGACGTGCACTACATAAGGAGCTGCATCTGAAGATTTATATAACAGACGAGTAACAGGGGGCTGAGGAAGCGGGCGAGAGGCATCGTTCTGGCTGTTAACAACAGCAGTAGTTTGATTAAATACCGGATTAATATTTTCTTGAATATTTATTTTAGTCTGATGATCAATACATTGACAGTCACTTTCTTTGAAATCTGTTACATCAACGCGGCTTTTCCTACGTTTTTTTTTGTTACAGTGTCGGCAGATTTTTGGACGAGCTGAAGCTCTTTTACGACCACTAGAAACTTGGGATATGGAGCAGTCTGTATCCATGGTACTTCCCTCATCATTATTAGATGTTATTGTTATAACGTGGCCAATATCAGGGGGTAATCCCCCAGGATCATCTGGGGGATCCATCCCAGGACGGGAGAAAATTAAATGTTATGGACTTACCAGTTATGCAGATATATATATACAAATTACACAAAAATATACACTAACTTATAATATATATACAAACTACCACTTATCTGATCGAAACCACTAGAAATTTGTACAAATAATTTAAAATTATAAAAAGTACGCGCGGTTTGTTTGACGTTTCCCGCCCTTTTTTTCGAATACTTACTTATTCATTCGAAATTTCATGTTTTTTTTTTTTTTTTTTTTTTTCTTTTTTTTTCGGCCAGTCTGTCGCAATAAAGTAGGTTGGAGTCTCATTTCCTATGAAATGTATGGGAAAAGTTTTTTTGCAATTTCTGCCTTTTCTAGTACTCAAACCTGTTGGTCCAATAGTTTTTTGATCCTCGTAAGAAACAGAATTGATTGGCATCAAAAAATGTTTTTGTGAAAACTTCCCATTTTCTTCCTGATTGTATTTTTTTTTTAATCTGTGAGCCAATCAAAATCTCTTCAAATGTTAAGGAGAGTCCTACAACCGTTTTCCTTAACTACAACGATTAAGGTACCTGCCCTTACTGCCCCGTCTCAAAAATCCACACTGTATGGAACTGAGTAAGATAGAGTGTACCTACCTAAGTCCTTATTGACCTGAGACTCTGGCATTTCAAGTTCAAGTTTGATCCGGTATGGCTGTTTTGGCATCAGGATGTTACTGGCTTTTGTCAGCTGCACATAAGCATATGGATAAGAGCATATTCCTGCCTTGTCTTCGCATGGTCTGAAAATAAGTTTTGTATAAGTAAAAAACCAGGAAACAGTATTTATAACTTTTAATTTTAGTAATAATATGGAGCTCGTGGCTAAGTAATAACTGCCGCACGGGTCGATCCATTAGTTTAAGCTACGCTTGCCGGGGTTGGCCTGTGGATGGGTGACCATCTTTCCATACCGAGACTCCTCCGTGCCTCGGAAAGCATGTTAAGCCGTTGGTCCCGGCTGTCATTCATGGATCTTTGACAGTCATTACAGGTCGTCAGAAGCCTGAAAATCTGACAACCAGTCTTACCAAGAGGTATCGTATTACCCAGTCACTGGGTTGTGGAGGTCAGATGGGCAGTCGCTCCATGTAATATACTGGTATTCAGCTGCATCCGATTAAACTGGAAGCCGACCCCAATATAGTTGGGAAAAGGCTAGGCAGATTCTAAATACTAATTTTAATAATAATAATAGTGTTATTTTTGTCTTCTTTATTGAGCTCTTTATTATTATTTCTTAACATCAAAAACCTAGACCATGGCTTTACATCAGGCAAGATCAGATAAGGGTACTAGACAAGAGCAGGCCCTTTAGATACTTAATTTTAAAAAAATAGCCAATTTTATTTGTGAGATCTACAAATGATTTTGTAAAATATTTGCAAATCCAGCCAATGACCAACAATAGAAACATCCTGGCTAATTTATTGTCAGTAGGGAGGTATAATAATAATTTTAAAAAACTTACTTGAACTGAAAATGCACTGGCCGCACATGAGTAACATTTGGCATATAAATATTATAGAAGCCGATATACATAAAAATTGATAACCACAATATAACAGTCGCAAATAAGGTAACAATAGCGACCCTATACATCAATTCTTTTACACTTGTAAAACTTTCATCCGTTTTCTTCTTGTAACCCGTGTATTGGTTCACAAGGAAAGCCTCAATTGGTTTTCGAACATACTCCCTCACTACTAGGAAAGGATTCAAATAACGCAATAAATTAATTTTAAACATATTTTTTTTAGTTGTGCCAAGGAAACTGGTCACTGCTTAATCGTGGGTAGATAAAACTGTAGTAATGATAGTGCATATCGCTACAGTACAAGGGTTAAGTAAGTCCAGTTTGTTGATAGAAGCGTGATAAATGACGCAGTACACCACGGATGCTTGGAGATTAATAGATAAGCGATGGAGGTCAGTAATGTTGTAATTTATTTTTGTTATTGTTGATAATGCGGAGATAGAATCGAAGTAATGACAGATGTAGGAAACAACCCTCTTTTGAAATTTGACACTGCTAGTGGGGAAACTTCACTTCGGGATCGGGCTCCCATGTCGAAAAAAGTGAAATTTCCCTCATAAATAATTCTAAATCTTCACTGAATGCACAGACCACAGAGTACTTTGTAATATACTGAAATACACTAAAGATCAATCTTGTTCCGTGGAACGGGGTCATGGTCATTTGCGTTCGTAAAGAAACTAGCGGCATCTGATATTCATAGTTAGAACTACACCTCTGGATAGAACACTGGTGTGCTATAGCTATAAATAGGATGTGTATAGATATGTCATAGTATGGGTATAGATCCTGTAAGTGTAGTATTTTATTGTTCATTTCAAGGAAATACAATTTAGTTAACATCTTTTTATTACTATGCAAAAAAGGAGATAATTAATTTGAAGAAACATATAACAAACAAAACTACACTAACTACACTATACAGAAAGATCTTTTTTTTTTTTTTTTTTTTGTCTAGGGCATCTCGTAGCTCACCTCTGAGGTGATGACTACTTAACCGGTCAATCCTGCGGCTGCCTTAAGCTACTAACTTAAAGCCTCCAGCCAGGGGCAAAACTATTCTAAATTAAAACTAGGCGAACGCTCGCTAAGGGCACCCCCTGTGGGGTACGGACCTCGGCTTAGGGCGTCGCTGGGGGGAGGACAGCAAGTTGGGACAGGCTGGATCAAAGATGATTCATTATTATTAAACGGGGAATTTAAGACTACATTTCTCAGCAAAACGCGGGCTGGCGCTTCTGCGAGCAAGGGTCGGTGGGGAGTATTATTTACTCGGGCGGGTCGCGATCGCGGAGGACCTCGGCGGCGAGGTCGGAATGCGGGTCGGTGTCTGTGTTTTTTGTGCACTGTACTTGTGGCCCTATTGCTCTCCTGGAGTTGGGTTAATGGGTCGTCTGGGTCGGTAAGGATTTGCCTTGGGCGGCGGGTCTGACTGATTCTACTCGTGACATAATTGGCGGCCTCGACAACCAGAGGGTTGCGGTGTTTGGTGGCGGACTCAAAGAAACGCTTGGAATTGCGTTTGAGAAATTGGTGGATTGTGGGGATCTTTAGGTCGAGATGGAGGATCTCGTTCCTAACGTACCAGGGGGCACCGGTGATTTTCCGGAGAAATCTATTTTGGAGCGTTTGCATCCTATGAATATGGCGGGGTTTTGCGTGTGCAAATACGGCTCCCGCATAGGTCATGATGGGACGAACGCACGCCGTGTACGTACGCAATTTGCACTTAAGTGACATTTTGCTACGTGCATTCAGAACAGAGTGGAGTCTACCGAGAACGAAAGCGGCTCGCGAGCGGACCTGCTTTATGTGCTCACTGAAGGTGAGATGCTGATCTAGGACGACACCTAGGTATTTGGCTCGCTTCTCCCAAGGGATAGGCTTGCCGAACATGGTGATGGGTCGGGGGGGTTTGAACCTTTTGCGCGGTTTCCTAAAGAGAACCGCTTGGCTTTTATCCGGGTTGACTTCGATCCTCCACTTTCTAAACCAGGTGCCGAGCATGTCGACTGAGGTCTGGAGAGTGTGGGCTATCGAGTCAGTGCTGGTACCCTTGTAGTAAATGGCCGTATCGTCTGCGAACAGAGCCAACTGCGCCCTTTTACTCTTTGGGATATCGCTGGTGAAAAGCGTGAAGATTAGGGGGGAGAGCACAGAGCCTTGAGGGACTCCTGCGCGGATAGGACGAGGGGAGGATATCGCTCCTTCGATACGGTAGCGGAAGGTGCGGTTTGACAAAAAGTCCCGTAAGATGAGCACGAGACGATCCGGTACACCGAGTTTGTAGAGCTTATATAATAAGCCGTTGTGCCAGACTTTGTCGAACGCTTTCGCTATATCGAAGAATATTGCACCGGTTATCAAGCCGCGCTGGAAGCCCGCGCATATGCTTTCAATAATCCGGTGGGCCTGATGCACGCTAGAGTGCTGGGTTCGGAACCCAAACTGTTCATTGGGGATGAGGCCCTTGGTTTCGGCATAATCTCTGAGGCGCTTATAAATAAGCCTCTCATAGACTTTGCCGAGTACCTTGAGCAAACTGATGGAGACCTTGAGCAAACTGATGGGGAACAGAAATATCACTTAGTAGCAGACATTTAGACTGGGGCCACAGGCCCACAGAGTACTTTGTAATATACTGAAATAGAGACCAATCTTGTACCGTGGAACGGGGTCATTTGCGTTCAAAATTCAAGTCATTTATTCAAACTAGGCTGATAATCAGTACTTTTCGAACGTCAAAATTACATAAGACAGACCCCCAAAACGCCCACCCTTCACCACTTCCTAGTGCTTTTGCTGGGAAGAAGAAGTGGCGCAACAAACTCCCCAGCTGCACAGCTGTCTGTTCAGTTAGAAAAAAAATAAAAAATGATTCTATACAATAGTATGCAAGACAATTTACAATACGCAAAAAAATATTTAAATTATAAATTAAATAGTTATAATTAATAGCCATATGACAGCTAGCACACGCCATTATACCAACCAAAAGCAACCAATAGCAAAAGTTCGTATAGAAACTAGCGCCATCTGATATTCATCGTTAGAACTACACCTTTGGATAGGACACCGGTATGCTATAGCTATAGTTATGTATAGGATGTGTATAGATATGGTGGTAGTATGGGTATAGATTCTGTAGTATTTTAGTGTTTATTTCAAGGATTGATAAATGAAATACAATTTAGTAGGTAATCATCTTTTAATTACTATGTACCAAAGTAATGTAAACAGTGCACTGTCAATGGTTACGGATTGGTTTACGACAAATAGCCTAGTTCTCAATGCCAAGAAAACGACTTCTGTAAAGTTTGCCCTTCCAAATGTTAGTAATCCAGAACCGAACATCGTCTTGGATAAAAAGGTGCTTGAAACTGTAAACTCGGCAGTTTTTCTGGGCATAACAGTAGATGCCAAACTTCAGTGGGGCCAACATAATATATTGAGCCTAGCGGGTAGCGGGAAGGCTCAGTTCGGCCGCCTACGCTGTCAGGAAAGTAAGACAATACACTGACGTTGATACAGCTCGTTTAGTCTATTTTAGTTATTTTCATAGCGTTATGTCCTACGGTATTCTGCTGTGGGGCAAAGCTGCAGATATTCAAAATATATTTGTCCTTAAAAAACGAGCTATTCGAGCAGTTTACCAGCTAGGTGCCAAAATTTCTCTGAGAGTTTTTTTCAAAGATATCGGTATCTCACAGTGGCATCACAATTCATCTTCGCCAACATCTTATATATTAGGCAAAATATACACATAAACACTAAAAACAGTGATATTCACAATGTTAAACACTAGAAGTAAGGATAAACTACATGCTCCCTTTCACCGGCTTCATAAGGTTCATAACTCATTTGTTGGGCTTGGTATAACCTTTTACAACAAGCTACCAAGCTACCCTCTTCTTTGCTAGATTTGCCTTTTAATGTGTTTTTCAAACTAAAGTAAAGTCCAACCTTTGTTCAAAGGCATACTATTCTATCAAAGACTACCACAGACTACTTAGAGATACTTAACGACTACTTAAATGATAAGAATAGTTGGTCGCTGTTATTAACTCAAGACAATGTTAAATGTCCTTTCTCCAGAATTAGTTTACCTACTGACAGGTTATATGAGTTTATAATTTTACTTTATACGTCAATTTATTTTTATTTTATTTTAATTTATTGTTGACATAATCTACTCATTACAATATTTTTTATGAGTTGTATTGCATTAAGTGGTTAGCTAGCGACCTCGACAATTATTTATTTTACCTCGATGGTCCTAGTTTATCAATTACTAAATTATAAACAATTATATAAACTCAGTTTATATAATTAATTATATAAACAATTATATAAACTCAGTTTATATAATTGTTTATCATTTTACTGTAGAAGTCAATTTATTTTAATTTTATTTTAATTTATTGTTGACATAATCTACTCATTACAATATTTTTATGAGTTGTATTGCAATATGTGGTTAGCTAGCGACCTCAACAATTATTTATTTTACCTCGATGGTCCTAGTTTAACAATTACTAAATTATAAACAATTATATGAACTCATATTTTATAATTATAATTGTTTATAATTTTACTTTATAAGTCAATTTATTTTTATTTATTGTTGACATAATCTAACTCATTACAATATTTTTTATGAGTTGTATTGCATTAAGTGGTTAGCTAGTGACCTCGACAATTATTTATTTTACCTCGATGGTCCTAGTTTATCAATTACTAAATTATAAACAATTATATGAACTCATATTTTATAATTATAATTGTTTATAATTTTACTTTATAAGTCAATTTATTTTTATTTATTGTTGACATACCTAATCTACTCATTACAATATTTTTTATGAGTTGTATTGCATTAAGTGGTTAGCTAGTGACCTCGACAATTATTTATTTTACCTCGATGGTCCTAGTTTAACAATTACTAAATTATAAACAATTTTATAAACTCATAGTTTATAATTATAATTGTTTATAATTTTACTTTATTAGTCAATTTATTTTTATTTATTGTTGACATAATCTACTCATTACAATATTTTTATTTTTATGAGTTGTATTGCAATAGGTGGTTAGCTAGCGACCTCGACAATTATTTATTTTACCTTGATGGTCCTAGTTTATCAATTATAACTTCTAGTTACAGCTTTAAGTAAGCGGGCACGCCCTATATGCCTGGAGGCTTTATTTTCTTTTTTAAATATTGTTTACGTTTAGTTATTTTTATTTCAGCTTGAGTATAGTTCTCGATGTTTTTGGTTGGTTTATTGGCGTGTGCTAGCTGTCATATGGCTATTAATTTAAATTATATTTTGCGTAATGTAAAAATCTTGCATAGAATAATTTTGTTTTTTTTTTTCTAACTCAACAGACAGCTGTGCTGCTGGGGAGTTTGTTACGCCACTTCTTCTTCCCAGCAAGAATTCCCAAAATTTTGAATAAACAAGAATAATCCTATCTCAAACAACACTACACCGGAGTCCTATCAGTTTTGATACAACCACTCACAAAATCAGTTTCTAGTTACAAATATGAATTAGTTGGACTAACTTTCACTCAACGACAAACGCACAACATAGATAAAAATAATCAAAATATCGTAAAAAACGGCAAGCGTCAGAGATTAGTAGACATTTGTATTGGGGCTTTCAGAGGCCCTAGTGTGAGTTTCTTTTAACCATCTCGACTTTACGCAGTGACCGCGTTCGGCGCTCCGATTGGCCCTTCACTGCCCTTCACTGGTAAAGGGCCAATCGGTGCGCCGACTGTTTATTGTTACGAAAACCACCATGGCGAATAATACTGAACATTGCTTCAGAGCTGCCATCTTAAGAGATGGCAGCTCTGAAGCAATGTTCAGTATTAAAAAATATTGGATTATAATCGTCGAAGTTTTCACCAACTAAAGATAAGTCTTTAGTTGGTGAAAACTTCGACGATTATAATCCAATATTTTTTTTTAAAAATTGTTGGTTTATAATTATTTTGTACAGGGACTTACTTAGTGATTTTGTAGGGTGCGCCAAAGTTCACCTAAATTTTCAACTCCGATAATTGGAAATCCGAAAATGTTCTTCCTAACATTTTTCATCCTAACAATCACAATTCTTATCTACTCTGGAGTGCGATTCTCTAACGCAAAACATCTTTACAACCAAGAAATCATCGTTGTAACATCTGATGAAAAAATTTCGGTATTCTTTAGTTAAAACTGCGCGATCGTAGCGCCTCAACGATGTCGATGGCGCGAGATAGAACTAAAATATGGTTCCGAATGTACGAAAAACGGTATTCAGAGACACAAAACATCCTCGCCTTCGACGACAACGGCGCCTACGCCTTCGATTTGAACTGTCAAACCGTAAAGCTTGTAAATTGTAGATGTTTCCTTGGTTGTAGACCATTAAAATGTAAGTAACATAAGTTTTTATTAAAATTTAAATGCTTAGTATTGTTTTGTTTATCGTACTTTAATTCCTGAAACCTGTATGCGTATTTTTAATGTTTTAGATGGCAGTTCGTCTTTCCTGTATGATTTTTTTGTTGAAAGAAGCTAAGCGTCAAGATAATTTAGAAAAAAGACGTCAGGCACATGTGATACGTAATATGGATCTTCTTACTACTGATATAAACTATATTAAGGTATTCAGGTTGACTGAAGAGCTAATTAAACAATTGGAAGAAGATATTTCCCCATTCTTAGCAAAGGCGAAACGTCGAGGAGGAATTAGCAACCGAACCAAGGTATTACTATTAAATCAATATAGGGTGCACTGGGGTAATTCTGACGGGATTTTTTATGAGATGACTAGAGGTCTACAGTTCGGTTATTTAAGCAAAGTAGTTCCATATTTACTGCCAATAGTATGCGACTTCTGTTATCTTATCGAAAAGATTTAACCTTTGGATATATTAGATTCTTGTATATGTAGTTGGATTCGCTAAATAGAGCATTTTGAATTATTGAGTTATATTTTTTTGATAAAGGGGAAATTACGTACTATCTTGGGGTTATTCCGAAATTATCTAAAACTCGATTTTATTGCACTTAGACCGAAGGTTTACATTTATTTTTCAATCGTATTTACCCCTTGCACAAAATATCATGAGTTTTCGTAATAGTATCGCTAATATAATTTCTCATAGTTTTGTATTTCCTAATTACCCCAGGAAGAGATTGTGGTTCTCAACATTTCAGTCTAACTACTGACGTTAGGTTTTTCGGTTTATTCCTAGTAATTGTCACGCAATTTTGTTTCTACTGAAAAAAAAGAAATGGGTACTTACTTAACATATCATAACATCACGCCTGTTTAATTTTTTGAATTCAAAATTAAAATTATATTTAAAAAACTTACTTCAAAAATAAGTTAAAACCGCCATTTAAAAATAATGTAATATGTGTGAAAGTAGATGCCATTTATTTGGTTTAAATGCTCAATAATATAAAATCACTTTCAAACACAAATTCTCCTAGAAAGACCGAAATAATAATTTAATTTTGCCCACTTCGTTTAATGTCGTGCAAAACATCTGATCGAACAGATTGAGAATCACTGTAAATTTCTATGGAAAAACTAAGTGGGGTTATTGTGTAATAATTATACATCTGAATCACCCCAGAGGGGTTATTACGAAAATAAAATTAAAATACAGATAGGACGTTGTTTTCCTTTCACGAATTCGCTAAAAACTACAACGTATCGTAACAACAAACACTTATTCAAATAACTTACTAGAATTCCGAGAAAATGATGTTGGGGTTATTGCGAATCAACAAAAATGGCGCGAAAAACAGGCTTTTGATAAATGTTGACGCTACGCACGTAATGTTGACACTAGCTCCTCACGACGACTGACGCGGCACGGACAGTTAAGATGGCGTCTAAATCAATGTTGCCAATAGGAAAATAAGGCTGTGATAAGTAGAATTTTTGAACTTTCAGAATATACCCATTTTCTGAATTACCCCAGTGCACCTTACCTAATACCTATAAATCACCGTAAGTGCAAAAATGTCTAAAACTTACTCTCATTCCAGGTTTTATGCACTCTCGCATTTTTAGCTAGTGGGAGTTACCAAAAAATATTATGTGAGAATGCAAGAACCTTTATCTCGCAAGCATCTGCCTCGAGGGCTATAAGAACCGTAGTAGATGCCATCAACCACCCAGTTATTATTAATAAGTACATACGATTTCCTCAAAATACAAACGAAAGGCAAATTCTCAAAGAAAAGTAAGTATTTCTTAAGTTTCACACTTATGTTTTATTTTTACTAAGTAGATACTTTCATGAATCAAACCATATAGCTATTTATTTTTATGTTACATCCTACTTAAATAATATTTTTAAATTGTCTATCTTTTATTTAGATTTTATGAAAACTTCAAAATGCCTGGAACCATTGGTTGTGTTGATGGTAAATTGGTATCAATGGTTCGGCCCAAAGAATATGAAGAAAGATATTATTGTAGATGATACCCTTTATCATGCTCGAAATGCTGTTATTGTAAGTTTTATTATTATTTCATTAACCTTATTGTAGGAATAGTAACCTATCTGTTTCAAACCATATTTTAATCTTTTATTCTTGCCTTTTAAGATGAATGATCAAGACTTAAATATAATGCATGTGGATGTAATTTTTGGAGGTGCAACACATGACAGCTTTATATTTAATAATTCAGTCATAAAAACGCATTTGGAGCAGCTAAATAATACAGGAGAAACAGTGTATCTGCTTGGTATGTATTTTAAAATGTTTCTTTACTTTTACCATCAGAAATTGTACCTGTTTTCGGGGGTATTTAAATATTAGTAATAAAATAATTCAGTTATTTTTATTATTTTAAAATTAAATGAAATTCTTAATTTATTTATTTCAGGGGACTCCGGTTTCGCTCTTAGGCCATACATGATGGTTCCATGTAACAACCCTGAGCCTGGATCAAGGGAAGAATACTATAATGATCTGCATGCCACTGCAAGAAATACTGCAGAACGAACCATTGGCATACTTAAAGGCCGTTTTAGGTGCCTTTTGGTTCATCGTGTTCTTCACTATGATCCAGAGATGGTGGGAAAAATTATTAAAGCTTGTTGTGTGTTACATAACATTTGCAATCAAGCCGGAGTTCCTCCAGTAGAATTACCAGCTCATTTACAGAGACAAGAAGCGAGGGTGATCCAGTCACTACAACAAGGAAGCCAGAACTCTATCAGTGATTTGGACAGTGGACGTCTTGCTAGAAGTCGTCTAATTAATAGACTGTGGCGTGGACAAAATAGTTAATAATAGAAGTACCTAAATACTAACAATAGACTTAAGATATTACTAATTCAGGTTATAAGACAGATTGTTAATTATAAAATAAATTGTATGTTAAAATAGTAATGTATATTGTTGCATCATAAAATATAGTTAAGTGGATGTTTTTTAAATGTTGTTTTTATGATGTTTTACTTAGATAACATTAATATAGTCTAACAAAATAGTATGTACCTAATAAAAGTCATTATAGTATAATTAATTAAGAAATAAAACAATATTTTAGCACACATTTTATTTATTTAGTAAATCTCGAATTGCACTACTTATTCTATCTAGAGCCTGAGCCATAGCCTGATGGCCCTCTAGTTGTCGACTAATTGCTTGCGCAATCAAAAGTTCTGCTTGTGCTCGGCGTTCTTCGATGGCTATGAAGCGCTCTGTGGTGCTAACCATTTCAGAGCGGCGTTGTGATGGAGGTGACCTTCTCAATAGTCGCCGGCGCGCTGCAGATTGACGCGGAGATAGCTGGTGAATGCGTCGACGACCGCGTAATGTCTCTCTATGCACACGCTGAGTAGGAGCTGAAATTAACATTTTGTACTTATTATAGTTATTCTTATCTTATTGTATTAGCCCAGAATCAGAATCAGACTCAGTAAACGAAACCTGAAAATATATGATAGTTGTTAAATTATTTTTTGTTTCTATAGAATAGTTTAAATCATAATTTTCAAAAACCATACCCTGTTTTCTTCAGCTTCAGGACTATGAGCATCTGGTGCGGGTTCAATTGCTTGGTGTGATACAGAAATTGTAGGTATCTGTGCCACATTGTCTTGCACACTATCCCCATCAAAAGTAGCAAGATTAGACTGGAATAGAATGTTTTGTTAGGTTCTTTTAATTATTCGAGATAACATTTAAAATTACACTCCCAGCAATACCATGTCCAGTATTTAGCAATATAGGTTTGATCCAATTTTATTTATTATATATAGGTACTTGTATTGATCAAACATAACAGGCATAACATGGGTGTTTTGCACCTTAAGTGTAGAGGTTACTTATTATGAGAGATATAAGCATAGGTAGTACCTAACGCTTAGTGGAAAATAAAAGAATAAACAAATCTTATACCCATTGCATTTCATGGCCTGGCTCATGTATAAGAACCTCACTTTGGTCAGCCTGCTGCTCATTTGAAGGAACAATATTCTGAAAATGGAATGTTTACATAATATTATATTTATAAATAGGTTAACTCATTAAACTGACAAAAAAAAACTTACAAGTAAAATGCTGGGAGACTCTTCACTTTCCACAGTTCTATCCAATGGCTGTTCCTAAAAATGTAAAAGTATTGTATTATTTATTAATTTAAATCAAATCAATAAATTTGTAAAGGTCTATAGCCTTGAAAATTACAAACCTCAAAAGGATTTATTTCTAAGCTCCGATCTCCGCAACCAAAACTTTCTCTTCCCATAATGGTTTGGATTTTACTTTCTATTTCACTGAGTTCTGGCAAATCCTCTATGCCACCACCAGTGCGCCGCCTCGCAGCTGCAATTAAGCTGGACTTCCTCTTAACTGCTCCTTTTTTGTCCTTCCAGTACTGCAACACCAGTAAGTATTATATGATTTGATGTAAGTAAGTATTAAATAAATAGAACACCTATTTGCTCGGTTTGGTTTAACTTTCTGTTGCAATTTTAAATGCTTTTATAATTGAAATTAGAATCCTAGCCTAAAGTTACAGTATATGCCTGTAGTTAATACTAATTTAGTAATAAAGAACATACACAGCGGCTGTCAGTGTAAAAGGGTAATATACCGTAGAAGGCTACCTACTCAATGCAACAGTATACACACAATACATATAATTACCAACCTTACACCACTGTTCCGATGTTTTCGTACACCCACTACCATCACTGTTCAGGGTTGTTGTTATTTCGGACCATGCCTGACGACTGCGAATGCGAGCATTCACAGTACGAGCATGGCCCATAGCCAACCATGGTTTGCTTTCCAAAAAGCTTACTAGCTTTTCCAGCTGATTTAACGAAGGAGCTGCGTTGCGAGACACTAAAAGATAAATATTTTGGTTACATAGATAGTAGTTCCAGAAACTGTGCTGTATATTTAAATAGAAATGTTAATGTGTACTTACTTTCGATAGGTTTGGAACCAAACTAAAACACAGAACGAGTAGAACGCCATTGGGTTGGGTGCAGCATTTTTTTAAAGTCCACTTAGCCACTTAAAACCACTTGGAACTTTGGAATTTCGTATTTTGATAGAAAAAACTAATCAAGATAAGATGAACCAGATGAAGTTGTTTGTTTTGAAACACAGAATCTACAATTACAAATGTCAAAGATTTGGAATCGGTTTATTGCTATAATCAAAAATAATTATTTTCCAAGTCGAAAATGATATAATTAATTAAATATTTGTTGCATAATAAATATAACGTGTTTTATACATACGTGTTGTGCATTTGTATTAATTTAAAATGACGAAATAACTTAAAAATAAGTTAGTCGAGATTTTCTCGATTATACTCTAGATTAAACATAGCAACACTGTAAACATCTTACTCATCATCGTTGTTCGGCAGATCGTCGACGAGCATATGTAGCTTAGCGAATACGGTTTTTATCAACGTTGTTTTTAAAAGCGATATTTACGATGCAACATCATTGAACTCGTCGGTGTTAACATCTATGATGAGTCTGTTAGTGAATCGCATTGCTGTCTCTAATGTTCATAATTCCGAAGCATTCAACTTCATAATGTCAGTAGCAATAAACATCTATTATACCTACTTTTATTTGTTTTCCTATATTTTCTCAACATAACCATCTTTTACACTATTATTCAAAGTCATATCTTTTTGTTTAGATTTCTTTTTATTCATAATCATCAGTATTATATACACTAATTTTGCGTAACTTTGTTGTCACATAACGTACAATAAGAATAATAGTACCATGGTACAAGTAGTTAAATACATGTTTTCATATACACTTTTCAATTAAATTAGTTTAATATTAGCGGCTATAGCTTTCAAATAATCACTTTTATTGGTGTATTTTTGGAAGCCAGAGTCACGCTCCAGTCATTCAGTCAAGTTCCAGAAACGAATCGGTCTTATTCATAATTATTGGTTTAGGTTAGGTTAGAATTAGAACTGTGACCACAACGCACGAGCCGAGCGAGCGAAGCGAGCGTGCCGCGGCAGCGGCCGGCGAAGTGCCAGAACCGAATCAGTCCTATAGTTATTGGTTTAGGTACGGTTAAAACTGCGGTGAAAATATTATGGTAATTATGTTTAGGGATAAAAGCGTTATATGATAAAAAACAGTAGTTTAAATATATTTACATTAATGATATTATGAATTACAATTTTCGGAAACATGAGTGTTATGAACATCGCCGGTAGCACTACAAATAGTATGAATGAAAACTTTAGGATGAAAAATTTTAGGAAGAGTGATCATTCGGATTACAAATCGTTAAGAAGAACAATGTACAGACGCTAGCACGTCAATATACCCGAAATTGCAAAATTTTCCCAATCAACTTTGAACTTTATGTATTAGTACTAAAGTTGAAAATCTATTAAATAAATTTGACAGATTGTAGTAGGTTGATGTGCTGGCGTCTGTACTAAGATTGAACGCCCTATAAAGAGGAAAGTTCAAAGGGTTCTCATCCCAAAACGCACGGTAAATAATTTTTAGGATTCCGAAAAAAAACTTGTCCAAGACTCGGAGGAGTCTGAAAAAGCGATCCTTGACTTCTGCAATAAGATTTCTGAATAACGATCTGAGAGGTTTTTTTTGTGAATGGTTTAAAATAATTATTTATTTTCGATTTTTTTTTGTCTAACCATCTGGTTCGTTTTTTCAGATCATAACGGAACGTAATTTGGTAAATGTCAAATTAATTGTCAATGTTAGAGCTAATGTCGTTCCAAGTCAACTCTTCTCTTTGTTGAGAATTGTCGCATGGAAAAGAAACAGAAATATAATTTATCAACTGATAAAAAAGAGAAAGCATAAAAAATAAAATGTAACCCAATCACTGCATTCATGCACTGTCAAAAATAACAAAACAGTTTGTTAGAAAATATAGCAAAGAACGCCGGCTAATGTAGAATTTTGGTGCTATTAAAAACTTTAAAATGATACGTTTACTAAATTCTAAAGTGCATTTGCACATACCTAAAAGGCTTAAAACATGTACAACAAGCTTAGTTCGAAAACCAAATGTTACTGCCACTGCCTATCAGCCTAAAAACGTTGAAAGACAGAAATATGAAAACTGGGAGAAGATTAATCTTTTTACAGCTGCGAATCCTACTCCAGAGCCTAGTTTTAGCATGGTGCTACCTCCTCCAAATATCACAGGAACTCTTCATTTAGGTTAGTTTTTATTATTATTATGTTAACCCATTTTTATTTATTATTATAAATATAACTTGTAAGTCATATAATATCAACTGATTCATGAGTTCCCTATGTAGACTGCTGTAGCCCATATCCTGGTTGATGCCATAGAATCTTCTCTGTACTAGGTTTCCTTGCAAACTCACCATCTAGTGACCACAGAGCATCTAGTGAAAATGCTCTGTCTTTGAAAAATCACTGCAATGCCCTCATGGGTGCTCTATCACTAAAAGAATGTCCACAGATAAAAAAACTAAAAATAGCAATACTTAGGCCACTCTGATAGTTTGGTACCTGGTTAGGTATAGCACATAATAAGGAGATACAATGAAGATACCAGATTACTTGTCAATTGTTATATTAGCTAGTAGATGTTGTACAATACGAATCGATTAAGGAATGACAAGTCTGTTAGGAAAAATCTCCATAGCAATTGTACATTTCTAGTATATAACTCCAACATAACCCTCCTCATCACTAGCATGACCGTTACATCAATCCAAGTGAGGATCTCAACCCATTAAGCCCTGATTGAGATAAACTCTTAGTCAGCATATCTGCCTCCATGTGTGCACTTGGACGGTATTCTATTTGAACTTCTTCGGTCATATGAAATGTAGTTTTGTATCAATATGCTTTGTCTTTGAGTCAATCATAGGATTTTTCGTCAATTGTATGGCAGCCTGGTTGTCACCCCAACTGATTTTTTATTCAATTGACCTATTTCAGAGAATGAAAATCATTAGAAAAATTGTAAAGGTTTTATGTGCTGTTTTAGTTTTACTGACAATTCTGGTTGTTTCTTGCGTCTGGGACGATGATTTTCAGGTTTTGCGCATTTAACGTTACATGTTGTATACACAGAACGCATAGTACTTCTGCAGTAATCAACTGTTGCATCACTCTCTTAAGTAAGCCATTAGCTTAAAAAAAATACTCACACAATAAAACTCAATACTAGCAGTGTAGTAGAATAGAAATATATATAGCTTCTGCCCGCGATTTCGATCGCGTGGAAGTCGTATAATACTCATAATACTAAAATAACAGCCACATTTTTATAGAAATCCCTCGGGCCCCACCCCCCGCGGCGCATCGCATCGTCCGCGCTATGACTTCGTTCTCGCTTACCATTATTTCAGACTTTTTTTCTTTTTACTTAGCTACTATGGGTCGTAGCGTGGTGTTAGAATGTATTATAGAGATATTGATTAGTGAATTTCTTATTTTCTCCCACAAATTCCGACACCCCTAATCACCCCTTACAACACCCCTATAAAAAATGAAAATTTATGATCATTATTGTAATTGTCCATAATACCTCAGCTCAAATTCAATCTTTATCTCGCTCGCACACTACTGCTCGCGGAGTGAGTGAGAGCGAGACTGAGTGGCGGCGGGGCGGGGAGAAGGCTCCAAGGCGAAGATAGTTTAGGTAATTTCTTTTTTCGGTGAAAATAATGATAAAAAATACATAATATCTGCTTTATATTAAGTTCAGTCTGTTCAGTTATTATGCAAAATTTCATGATCTAATTTGAAATATTTTTTAACACTAGCGGGTTATTGTTTTGTTTGGAGAAGAACTTTTTTTTTTCTGTAGATTTTTATGGAATCGAGTTTTCGTTTAACATAATACTTAACATTAATCCTCAGTTTTACCATGTCGGAAAATATCCCGGGGTACTACCGGGATTAAAAGAAAGCGCAGCGCTGATCGCATACCTAATAGCCGAGGAAAGGGTCATTGACTTTTCAACAATAATCGTCATACTTCAGCCAATTTACACAAAACCTTAATGAATTATACACCTAAACCTTCCTTATGAATCATTCCGTCCATTGGTAAAAACCGTTTGAAAATCCGTTTGGTAGTTAATGAGTTTTTCGCGTTCAGACAGACAGACAGACACGAGGGGAGACTGTTTTATATTATGTAAGGATAAGTATTAGTATAGATATTGCCTATATACGAGAAAGCTTGTTCGACTGTACCTATTATTTATTTGCAGGACATGCCTTAGCTTGCACAATTCAAGATGTGATTGTGAGGCACAAGAGGTCTATGGGCCACAATGTTCTATGGGTACCAGGCATAGACCATGCCGGGATTGCTACACAGGTAAGTAATTATACATCTTTTTTGTGGCTTAGGGCTGATTTTTAAATAATCAGATAACTTATTACTGGAGAATAAATATGACAGTTTGACATATAGAATACTCTTACGCACATCATACACACACAACATAAACAAAAAACATTATAATATAACTAATAAGTTATTTTGTCTATTGTAAAAGCAGCCCTAATAGAACAAAAAATGCATAAAATAGAGAGTTTTGTAAGGAGGAAGGGATGCCTAGACCCAGCTGTAAGACAGCTAAAATTGAGCTTAAATCTTTGAGATATTTTTGTAAAGTAAATTGTAGTAAAATAGTTTATTTCAAAGTAAAATTTGAAGACGGTAAGATAACGTGAAGTTGGATATAAATAATCTAAGTAAACTACCTAGTAGTATAGTAAAATAAGTCCAGATTTTCTAGGTAAAAAATGGCCACTTAGCATATACATCTCACAAAAATTACATCTTCACATTTGTTTTTTCAGGGTGTAGTAGAAAGATATCTAAAAACAAAACAAGACGTTAGCCGCTTCTTCATTGGGCGAGAAAGGTTCCTTCAAGAAGTCTGGAAATGGAAGGAAAGGCACGGCGACGCCATATGCAATCAATTGAAGACCCTTGGCTGTTCCCTCGACTGGTCTCGACAAACTTTCACTATGGACGAGAAGCACACAAAAGCAGTCAATACAGCCTTCATAAGACTATTCAAAAAAGGTCTCATATATCGTAAAAAAGCCCTAGTTAACTGGTGCAGTGCGTTAAAATCTTCAGTTTCTGATATAGAGGTCGAAAATGTCACTATAAAGGGGCCCAAAGAGATTATAGTCCCAGGTTATGACAAAAAAGTTAAGTTTGGATTGCTATACCATTTTGCTTATATATTGTTGGATTCTGATGAGCAGATTGTGGTGGCTACAACTATGCCGGAGACTATGTTGGGCGATACTGCAATTGCTGTACATCCTAAAGATGAAAGGTAATACTTAGTTGGTGATTTATTTCATAGCTGAAGTACAAAAAACCCCTCCATTTCTCTGTCATTATCTCGTGCTTCGTTTTTCCAATTCCTTGACATTCTCTATTGTGGTCTGCGGCGACCTCGATTCGCTGTCTCAGTTTTGTGATATGCAAGCCCACAGCTCATTTAACATGTAATTGAACTGTACCTAATGCCTTTTGAGCCACATCAGTTATTTTTATTATATTACTTAATTTTCAGTTAAAGCTTTAGTTTCTTACAGGTACACTCATCTGGTAGGTAAAAGAGCTTGGCATCCCTTTAGGAATGTTGACATACCTATAATATTCGATGATAGGGTCGATCCCAAATTCGGAACGGGCGCCGTTAAATTAACGCCAGCGCACAGCAAAACCGACTACGACATAGCTAAAACGCACAACCTTCCTCTACTTCAAATTATCGATGAAGATGGTATCATGAAAAATGCTGAAAGTTTTACTGAAATGAAACGGTATGATTGCCGAGATGCTGTGGTACAAGCCTTGGAAGCTTTGGGACTTATGAGGGAGATCAATCCACATCATATGACCTTGCCAACATGCAGTCGAACGGGATCCATCATTGACCATCTGCCAAAGGAACAGTGGTTCTTATCCTGTCGTAAACTTAACGAGAGAGCCGCGGATTTGGTCAAATCTCGCCAGTTGATTATTGAACCCGAAAAGTATGTCAAATACTGGCAGGATTGGACCGGACACGATCGCGATTGGTGTATCTCTAGACAGCTGTGGTGGGGCCATCAGATCCCGGCCTATAAATGTACTCACAATCGCAATGTAGCGTGGGTAGCCGCGGAAAGTTACACAGAGGCCAAAGAGGAGGCTTCGAAATATTTAAGAACATTGCCAGATATGGTTAATGCTGAAAGAGATCCCGACGTTCTTGATACCTGGTTCTCTTCAGGAATATATCCGTTTGCGGTGTTAGGTTGGCCTGATACTACTCAGAATAAAGACTTCGTCCAGTTTTACCCTCTTGATTTAATGGCCACAGGACACGATATATTAGGATTCTGGGTCCACAGAATGGTGATTCTCGGCTTAGAATTAACAGGAGAAGTGCCGTTCCAAAAGGTTTTATTACATGGAGTCATTTGCGACGGTAGAGGGTCGAAGATGTCCAAAAGTCGAGGCAATGTTATAGATCCATTGGATGTTATAGATGGCATCAGTTTGGAGAACCTGAGAGATAAGACGAAAGAAATGAATAGATACGGAATTTTGAGTTTGGCTGAAATGGAAAAGGCGTTGACATATCATCAAGATAATTTTTCGGCTACAAAAGGGATTCCTGAATGTGGAGTTGACGCGTTAAGATTCACTCTGCTCTCTCAGGATATCAAATCGCATTTCGTGAACTTCGACATCGCGATGTGCAACGCGAACAAACTCTTCTGCAACAAAATCTGGCAAAGCGTGAGATATACACAGATGTCTTACGATAAACTTGAAAAATTACGATTAGCTAGCAACTTCGAATTGAATAAGGACGATCTAACGTACTTCGACAGGTGGATCCTTAGCAGGTTGGCTGATATGGTAGACATTGTTAATAACGCTATGGAGAACTACGAGTTTCATTTAGCAACCAAAGCGATTAGGACTTTGATGTATAACGAGTTCTGTGACGTTTACTTGGAGGCTACTAAACCAGGGATCGACAGTTCGGATTCCTCAGTGGCGTTCGCTCACGCGCATACATTATCGGCTGTTCTAAACACGTCCCTTAGGTGCCTCGCCCCTTTCATGATCTATTTGACAGAGGAACTAATTCCGAAAGTACCCACATTCTCAAACAGCATCATATATGACTTTAAGGACGCCGATAACAAGTATTACGACTTCCCACAAAGCAAAGACTTCAAACAGTGGAAGGACGACAACTGCGAGAGTCGGGTCAATATTTTTTTGAACACTATCTTTCTAGTCAGAGAAATAAAAGGATTGTATAATATTTCTAATAAGTTAAGGCCTGCGATAAATATTGACAGCGTTGATAACACTTTAAAAAAAGATATAGAAGAAAATGAACTGGTATTTTTGAATCTGTCGCGTTGCAGCGAGGTCAAATTTGAAGCAGACCACAAGAAAAATTACGTAAGGGCTGTTTTGGATAAAAACACTGAAGTAAAAGTGGAATTAGTGGGTGAAGATCTTGAAGTAGCAGTATTTGCAGCTAATGCTAAACTGCAGAAGAAAATCAAGAAGCTAGAAGACAATTTATCGAAATTAGAAGCAAAGTTTTCGAGTGGACATTACTTGACGCGCGCACCGCAGTGGGCTCAAATGATTGACAAAGAAAAGTTAAATTCGAAGAAAAAGGAAATCGAGGGATTGCAGAAACTTTTGATGTAGCTATAAAGAAATTAGACTAAATAGTTTTAGGACGAAAATGGCAGATTAAAAGCGCAGAAACAGTGAAATTTTGCGTAAAGATATTGTCCGATGAGTAATTTTAAAGCAAACATATTTATTGTGGTTTTTGAATTGTCACTGCTTCAAAATTAATTAAGGATCGGATCTTTACCTTACCAAGTTTCAATATTTATTTATTTAGTTATAATGAAAAGCTCCATCGAAATTCGTATTTTTATCTTAGGAGTCTATAATACTTCAAATTGCTCCTCCGTTATATGGAAAATATTGGAGTGTTATGTTAAAGTTCTAAGTATAGAAAAAATAATCCAAACCTCCAAACCTAACAATAAACCGCTGGTATTAAAAAAATACTTCAAATTAGGTCACGAAACTGCATAATAACTGAACTAAATATAAAGCATATACTACGTCTTTGGATTTTTTATTATTTTATAATTATTTTCACCGTAAAAAGAAAATACCTAAATTATCGGCACCTTTGAGCCGCCAGCACGGATCGGATCTTTACCTTACCAAGTTTCAATATTTATTTATTTAGTTATAATGAAAAGCTCCATCGAAATTCGTATTTTTATCTTAGGAGTCTATAATACTTCAAATTGCTCCTCCGTTATATGGAAAATACTGGAGTGTTATGTTAAAGTTCTAAGTATAGAAAAAATAATCCAAACCTCCAAACCTAACAATAAACCGCTGGTATTAAAAAAATACTTCAAATTAGGTCACGAAACTGCATAATAACTGAACTAAATATAAAGCATATACTACGTCTTTGTATTTTTTTTTTTTAATAATTATTTTCACCGTCAAAAGAAAATACCTAAATTATCGGCGCCTTTGAGCCGCCAGCACCCGACTCAGTCCGCGACTCCGTAAAAAGTGAATTTGAGCTGAGGTAATACGGGCTCCTAAGATACGAAAACGAAAGTAGAATTAAGTATTTCTGTGTAATGAAAATGGCAATAAAATTGTTGTGTCACTGCTACTTTTAAGTCTTATAATTGCATTTGTAGATTTAGAACTTGTTCATGTTAAATTAATAAGAAAAATTAAAAATCAAAAAATGTTTATTGTTTAAATCAATAAAATGCTTTAAATTTACAACAGACGATAGATTTCTTTAACTATTAATTGACTAACAATTAGTGGCCCCTTCGAACCAAAACAATACATTTTTTTATCTACAGTAAATGTTTTTAAATATTTATTAAACATTTTGAAGTAAGCATCAGGTATTTAAAATCTATATCGTTAGTGGATTCAGATTTGTATACACGAGTCAAAAACCCAAAAAAATATTAAACCACCTGAAGCTATCTACAGGGTGGGTAAAATTATGATCACAGCTGATAGTGAAAATGCAGATGCTCACTTCAAATAAAAACACAAAAAAAAAATTATAATGCATAGACACAACTCAAATATAACATAAAGAAACACAGTTGATACATAACAAACATTCCTATAAATAAATGTATTTTTGAGCGATACACAACACATAACAATAACGCATGAATACAATACAACAACATTGGTTAATAACTAGATCTGATTCTATGGACTGAAGTGTTTCTTAAAATTTAACTTATATTACACTATTCGAGGCAAATTTTAAATAAGGGACATACTCAAGGATTAGGGAAGATCTTTTATTGTTTCTGTGCGTACAAAATACAGGTAATTATTAGTCTTCATTATCTCAGTGAAAGAAAGAGATAGAGATGCAAGGCGAATAGCGACATCTCTTTTTGGCAACCGAAAAATTACGACCATAAGACTTACCAACTATACAATACAACCGTATAGGAAAGTACAATGATCTAACTCCCCAAAAACGACGTCTCTAGATTGCACTCAACCCGAAGACCTTTTTGATATTTAATTTACAAAATAGTAAAAGTTCCCATTATGACCCTTATTCAAAAACAGCACCCAATAAATAAACAAGTGTCTTAAAAATTAAAAATCAATGCTGCCTAAATATAAAATTTCGATTTCGTAACACTCGATTTTATCCTAAATATTTTATAAAAGGCGACGACAGCGCTACTTGCGGAACACCTTGGAACTATTATAATGACATGTAGAATGTTTATTTAATTATCACTAGAAGGCGCAAAGTAGGGACACATTGCTAGTGGCACATTGGTATTGTTATTAATTAATCCTTCTAGAGAACATTTACATTGCATTATACACCTTATTTAGTACATAATAGACTATATATTAGACCGTTCGATGACCCGGGCTTATAGGATAAAATCGAGAGCGAGTTTCATATTTATATTTACCGAAAATTAACTTGTTGATAAGTGCGAGCGAGATACTTTAATACACTAAGGCCGCGATCTATAAACGTTACTTAGTTCGTGCTTTGACTTGACATGTTCCCGTCTCTATCTTGCACTTGTAGTTTGACAGTGACAGGTATAACGGTTCGCCAAAATACGTGTTAAGTAACGTTTATAGATCTCGAGCTTAGAATCGCGCAATATATTATATTACTCTTATAACTACATAGACAACTGATCTACACGGTAATTACTCACTTATCTAACACACTTGAAACATATATTATTTGAGAAACACAGAATATAATTGTATGTATTTTAGAAAGTGCGAACTGATATTATGCTGGCCCTTCACTTGGCGTATTTATCCAAATATTGGCGTTATTTGGCCGTTGCAAAATGACCCGATTACAAATTATAATAGAGGTTATTTTGCATTAACGCAATAGTGTGAAGTGTCGTCATTATTAATGCGATTCTATGGAAACTTGGGCCAATAACTATGCATTGGCAGCCTAAAAGCCAGTGAGGCATCTTTTAGGTATGAAGCTACAAGTAGGTACGCGGAGGACTCGACTTGTCGAATTGAGCGGGCGTAACGTAGCCAGAAGATATGAGTTACGGGATAGAAAGAGAGGCAACTTTTAAGTGAATATAACTGTAGGTAATTAGCGCTGTGCGACCTGAATTGCACTTTATTGTGTCGTAGCAAGAGTCACTTTTTACCCGACTTCGGCGAAGCAAAAAGGAGGGTTATGATTTTGACCGGTATGTATGTATGTAAGTAAGTATGCATATATATACAAATGTTACCTCAGAACTTCTAAACTGCTGATCATAATTTAACAAATGAGGTATCGTTGGAAGCGTCTTGATCGTCCACTGGTTATAGGCTATGTGAAGCTACATTCAATTTCAATATGGCGCCCTCTAGAGGACATGTTTTGAACTGAAAATAAAACTTGACCATTATCATTTTGTAGGTTAGGTATACAGCTGTGTATGCGACCATGGCTTTATCTTGACCATTTTTTTACCTGTCTTGATTTCTGTCTGAAATATTTTCATGTTTCATACATTTTAGAGCGTGATTTTCCAGTAGTCGGGTTTTAGTTTTTGAACTTTTTTTAAATTTAAATGATTTTGCGGAGTGTTCCATCTGTACTAATCTGTGTTTTGACTATAGTCTGAGCGCAAGTGCACCGCTCACATACCTCAGGCAGTGACTAGCACTTGCGCTCAGACTATAAATACATACATCAAAAAAATATGTAGCCCAGAACAGCACACTAGTTGCGTAACACACTTTCAGTCGCAATCCGAGAGTTTTGAAGGATATTTCTAATCCATTGCTGCATAGGTTTGAAAAATTCGTCTGCCCAAAGTGGATGGGTGAAAAAAACCCCTATTTGGATGAAAAGGTGCAATTAAGTTTTTAGGGGAGATTTTTACTTTTGTTTTGATTGCGATTAACAACCGTCTTTTATAGATCTTTGACAGTCGTTACGGGTGGTTACAAGCAAAAAGTCTGACTACCAGTTGTAAACGATGCGCATGTTAATTTAATAAATCTGTAATTTTATCATTTAATAAATGGCAACAAGGCGCGCTGCGGGAGCAGGGTGCGCCGGGGGGGGGCGCGGGGAAGAGACTCGCGAAGACGCGAGCGCCGCCGACCGGCCGGCGGCAGCAGACAGTTCGGCTTAGCAACAGCGCCGCTTGCACGTACGCACACTGCTTCCGCACGCTCGCACATTTTCTTGATTTTTCGCATTTTAATTATATACAGTCCCCGTTGCTTACATCCGCTGGTCCTTCGAGCCGGATCAAGTGAATTAGCACTTGAAACACGAAGAATCGGTGCGAGAACGCACATGTTTCGCACGCCGCCGCGCACCGAAAACAAAATGGTGGGCACGCGAAGCACAGTACGACGCGAACTCGAACCACAAAATATGGCAAGCAAAAGTGAAGCTACTCAAATTACGAAAGAAGTCAAAGAAGACGTGAAATACTCTCCACCTGCCAGTCAGACCTCGAAAGTTTCGAGAAAATCGAGTACATCTTCAGCGAAGGCAAGGAGAGCGCAGTTGCTACTAGAAGCCGCGAAAGAAAAGGCGCGACTACAAATGGACCTCATTGATAAAAAGCTCGCTGTGGACCTGGCAGAGCTCGAGAGCTCAAGGTCTGAAATAGAACCCAGTGAGATTCATCACCGTGATGTGGAAGAATGGTTAGAATCCAGTCAGCAGGAACTAATGAAGGCCGCCGGCCCAATACCTTCTGCTACTGAACCCGTACTCCGGCCAGAACGCATGACTGCCGCGCCCGCGCGTGACGGTACTGATGACACCATGCACATGCTGGCGAGTGCACTCAAGGACCTAGCCGCTGCCGCCACTCACGGTACCAATGGAACCAACGCAAACATGTTTAACCGTCTGTGTATGCCTAAAGAATTACCAGTATTTGATGGTGACCCGTTGGAGTGGCTACACTACAAACAAGCATATGAGGAATCGTCCGCCGTCGGCAAGTTCAGTGACCGGGAGAACCTGTGGCGGATTCGAAAGAGTCTGCATGGACGTGCTAAAGAAGCAGTTATGGCACTGCTGATCGGCGTCACCTCTCCTGCCGTCGTTATGGCTACACTGCAGCTGCAATTCGGAAATTCCGATGTGATAATATCCAGAATATTACAAGACATAAACAAACTACGACCGATATCACAGGAATATCAAAAAGAAATTGTTCCGTTCTCAATTAAAGTAAAAAACTGTGTCGCAGCAGTGACAGCTATGGGCTGCGAAGATTACCTGAAGGGCATGGCCCTCATGTCAACTGTGTTATCAAAATTACCTACAGTATTGATTTCCAAATGGACTGACTACAGTTATCCACTTCTAGAAAATAATACGAAGCCAAGTCTCGTCGTGTTATCTGAGTTTTTGAGTTTAGAAGCCCTGAAAATAACACAGTGCAGTGTAAATCTATTTACTGCGCAACAATACAGCAGTAGTCACAACAAACATAAGTCACAAACAGTATTAGTGACAAGCGAACAAACTGAAAATAAAAACAAAAGTGAACAATGTGGGTTTTGTCATCAATCAAAACATACATTACCCGAGTGCAAGAAATTCAAAAAAGCACTACGCAAAGATAGATGGACGTATGTGAAACGCCGTAATATCTGTTTTAAGTGTCTGATGGCACGACACAGGAATGACACTTGTACTTCTGCCGCGTGTGAAAGTTGTGGCAAGAATCATCATCGTTTGTTACACTATAACATAAAAGAAACAACCGAAGGCGAACAACCGACTTCGTCTACAGTGACCGAAAAGAGTGATACGACTATTGTGGAAACTATAACTCATATAAATCTGGACAATCGTAAAGTGTTATTAAAAACTGTACCCGTTATAATAAATGGACCAAACGGAACGTCGCGCAGTGTGGCACTTCTGGACGACGGCTCGACAGTGACATTAATAAGCGAGTCGCTCGTAGCGCGATTAGGTTTGCGCGGCTACAGGCAATCTATGCGAGTGTGTGGCGCTTGGGACAAAAGTGAGCTAATATGTGACAGTGAAGTAATTAACTTAAAAATATCAAACTTGGAAGGAACAAACTTTATGATAAAAGCGCGTAGTGTTAATATGAGCTTACCGGCACAAAATAAAACCGCAGTCGACTTTAGTGAACTAAAACCTGAAATAAAAAGTGCAATTAGTGACGGACAATGCAAACCAGAAATATTAATAGGTCAGGACAACTACCACTTGATCTTGCCACTAGAAATAATAAAAGGCAAACCAAATGAACCTTACCTGACACGTACTCCTCTGGGCTGGTGTGTGCACGGCTGCGTGCGCGCGCCGTCGCTGACAGGTGCTGCGTCGCCGCTGCATCTGCAATCTACATTTTTCATGTATGATGAAAACCTGGAGACTGAGCGTATGCTGCGAAACATCCACGATGAAATACGGCAGTCTTACGCAATCGAAAACACTGGTGTTTCTGTTAAACCTAGACAGAACGTAGAAGATCTTCAGGCGCTGGACTGTTTGGAACGCACCGCCGAATTAAAAGATGGCAGGTGGTACGTCGGACTACCGTGGAAAGACCCATTAAGTAAAATGCCTGACTCATACACTAACGCGATGTCAAGACTGCGCAGCGTCGAGAAGAAAATGTCCAACACAGGCTACGCTAGTAGATACAGAGAACGCATAGAACATCTACTATCTAATGATTACGCTGCACAAATAGAAGACACGGACGGACCTAGCAAAACTTGGTACCTCCCACACTTTGGGGTCGACAACCCCAACAAACAGAAGCTGAGGCTGGTCTTTGACGCTGCCGCTAACTCTAACGGTGTGTGTCTTAACGATTATTTACTCAAAGGCCCCGACCTACTTATATCTCTGTATGGAACTATGTTAAGATTCCGAGAAAACAGAATCGGCATAACGGGCGATATTCGCGACATGTTTCTTCGAATAAAGATTAGAAACGAAGACAGAGACGCGCTCCGATTCTTGTGGCGAGAATCGTCGGAAGAACCTGTAAAAACTTATGCGATGAGTTCGTTAATCTTCGGTGCTAATTGCTCACCATTTATAGCACAATTTATAAAAAACAAAAATGCCGAACGCTACAAAACATCGATGCCAGCCGCCGTGCAAGCGATACAGAAACAACATTACATGGATGACTACATCGATAGCTTTCAAGACGAAGAAACAGCTGCCAGAGTGGTGAATCAAATAAATCAAATACATAAAGAAGGAGGTTTCGAAATGACGAACTGGACCTGCAATAATCACGCCGTGTTAAACACAATACCTACAGAATACCTACGATCGACGGCAGTAACGTTCAAGGTCGGACAACAATACGACGGCGAACGTACGCTCGGCCTTATCTGGAATCCGAAAGATGATACTTTAGGATTTGATGTGTCATTAAAAAAAATCCCCAACAATATCATCACGGGACAGAAGAAACCCTCAAAAAGAGAGATGTTACGAGTGATCATGTCTATATTTGATGTGTTCGGCTTCTTATCACCGTTTACAATAAAAGGAAAAATTATGTTGCAAGACGCGTGGAGATCTGCTATCAGCTGGGACGACGAAATATCAGACGAATTGTACCTAAAGTGGACACATTGGGTGAGCGAACTAAAAGACGTAGGCAACGTGCGACTGCCCAGGCATTATTTATCGGCTACGAGATCGCCCGCTACGACTGCTACGAGAGCTACGCTTGCTACGCACGACGATATTCACGCACAGGCGGGATCGACTACGAGTGGGAGCGAGACGCATGTCGCGAACTATCAAGATTTGCAATTACATGTATTCTGCGACGCGTCAACCAAAGCTATGTGTGCCGTAGCGTATTGGCGATGGTTGGATCATAATAATCAAGTACGAGTGGCGCACATACGAGTATTGGCATAAAAAACCTGGCCATAAGTCTAATATTCAAAGAGTGGCTTAACTCAATGCAACCATCACTTTCTGACAGCTAAATAACCTGTGCATAACGTAAAGCACCCCCCGCGCCCTTATCCCTTCAGCGCGCGGCACACAGGTAGTCGGAACTCAGTCGTCGTCCAGTGCGGTCCATTGTTTTCACGATAACCTTATTTTTTGTGCTCCTAAAATTTGCTGTTTTAGTCGTTTTGTTAATAGTTGGTGGGATAAACATGATGAGTATCGATGTTCAAGGTATGTAACAACATAAATAATATAATTTCATTTAAGTTACAGACTCACAAATGTTTTTTTTTTAATTTCGCAAACGATACCAAAATAATCTCTAGGTCTATTAAAAATAAAAAAAACAGAAGCGGTTTTGTATGTGTTCCGAGCATTTCCGAGTATTGGTCTATTATTTTAAATAAAGTTTAGACATTCCTAAAGAGCATTGTGAAAGAAAATATTCCGCTTTGTTCCGCCATTTTGTTTAGCACTCATTCAAACAAAATGGACAATTAATTTAAAACAAGATTATTTACAGTAAATTCTCTTTTTATTTTTAGATTCCATTGGGAATTCCAAGAACATGTCAAATAAGCAATTATATGATATCGTACAAGAATGCCCTGACAAGAAAATTGATGCTAAGATGCTATTTTTGGAAAAAAAAATTATACAGATAACAAAATGTCCAGAAAGTGAGCTGGAAACATTAAAACATACGTTGAGTCATTTCAAATGTGAATTTAAACGAAAATGGGTAGCAGCAAACTACAAGCATGACCGCTTTCTAAAAAAAAATGAACAATGGTTTCAAAATACTCTCAAATTCGCTCTCTGGACTATAGGAAAACCGGGTCGTCCTTCAAAGGAATTCGGGGAATCTTGTGATAGATCCAAGCGAAGAAAAACAAAAAATCTACGAGATACTGTATCAACAGATGAGTTGACTTATGCTGCTCAAATGAGTCAACGTGCCGGAGGAAATAAGGATGCATCTAAAATAATAAAAGACATCACTTTGACTCCAACAAGAGCTACAAAGTTACGAAAAGTAATTTCTTCAAATAATCAAAGTAAAATAAAAAAGCATTCACCATCTGAAGCCTTAGCTATTTTCGTCGAAGGAGATTTTAGTAGAAGACAGTGGGAAATTTTACACAGTGCAAATAAAAATATATACCCTTGCTACTCTTTGATAAAAAAAGCAAAAACCGATTGCTATCCAGTAGAACAGTCAATGAGAGTTACAGAGACTTGTGCGGAAGTTCTCTTACAAGATTTACTCAACCATACATGTTTACGGTTGTGTAAATATTTGGAAGATGTAATATTCAGCTGTACTGAAGAAGAAAAGAAAAATTTTCTATTAATTATAAAATGGGGCTGCGATGGTTCTCAACAATCGCAATATAAGCAGAAATTTGAAAATATTGCGGACAGTGACTCGAACATATTTCAGAGTTCTCTCGTACCATTGCGATTAGAAACTATAGATAATGGAAGAAAAAAAATTATATGGCAAAATCCACTGCCTTCATCTCCAAGATTCTGCAGACCTATTAGAATAAGATTTATTAGCGAAACCAAGGACATAACTAATGAAGAATTTGCATATATAGATAATCAAGCAAAAAAATTAACAAAAACAGAAATACCAACAACCAGTGGAATAATTTACGTAACACATACATTACTACCAACAATGGTGGACGCCAAGGTATGCAATGCAGCTACCAATACGTCTTCAACTATGAGGTGCTATATATGTGGGCTAACTTCCAAAAATTTTAATAATTTAACCAGAAGAATGGAAGTAGACCCAGAAAGTCTAAAATTCGGGCTATCGATTCTCCACGCAAGAATACGTTTCTTTGAATCCTTATTGCATGTGTCTTACAAACTTGGGGTTAAAAAATGGCAAATAAGGTCAACGGAAGATAAAAGAATTGTAAAAGAGAGGAAAGAAATGATACAAAAAGCATTTCGGGAGCAAATGGGCCTTTTGGTGGATATGCCGAAAGCAGGGTTCGGGAACAGTAATGATGGAAATACATCGAGAAGATTTTTTTCTGATCCCGAAACAGCTTCTCAAATAACTGGACTAGATTCCACATTGATCTACAGATTCAAAGTAATCTTAGAAGCAATATCAAGTGGTCACGCGATTGATGCAAAGAAGTTTGAAGCCTACACTTATGAAACTGCTACTTTGTACGTGCAGTTGTATGAATGGCACCCAATGTCGCCTACCGTTCATAAAATTTTAATGCATGGTGCAACAGTAATATCTAAATCTATATTACCAATTGGGCAGCTCTCTGAAGAAGCTGCCGAAGCTAGAAATAAGCACTTCAGGCTTTACAGGCTAAACTTCTCCCGAAAATTTGACAGAGTTAAATGTAATAGGGACATTTTAAATAGACTGTTGCTTACGTCAGACCCATTTTTAAGTAGCACTAGAAAACCACCACGAAAGAAAAGTAACCCATTTTGTTCGGAAACCATAAGTCTTTTGCTCCCTGACGCAGAAAATTCATCAATAGAAAGCAGTGACGAAGAACACAATAGAACAGCAACAGATGAAAACGATGAATCTGATTTCGATGATTAATTTTTTTGTTTAATTATATTAACTAGTAATATTATTATAATAAACGTTTGAAAACTATCTTAATTTATTTATTTTATAGCTTTCACGTCACAAATGTCACGAAATAATATTGTCCAGGTTTTTAGTACAAATACTCCTATGTGTGGCGTTTATTTCTAGCAAGTGCCGAGTTGCACCCGTTAAGTACGTGTCTGTGCCACGGCTCGAACTTCAAGCTGCTTTAATTGGTGCACGATTAGCAGACACAATCAAACAGGAGCATAAAATGCAAATGTCACAAAAGTTTATGTGGAGTGACTCCGCTACAGTTCTACATTGGATTCATAATGATAGGCGCACATATAAAGCCTACGTAGCACACAGACTCGGCGAGATTGACGAGTACACACATATAAATGAATGGAGATATGTACCCACGAAGATGAACATCGCTGACGTCGCCACCCGCGAATGTTGTGAAGTAAAAGAGTTACAGGATGAATGGTTATACGGCCCGACCTTTTTATACGAAGACGAAAGATTATGGCCGCAACAATTTGACGTACAGCTACCCGAAGTTAGTGATGTGGACCTTGAATGTGTAAATACCGTTCACATTACTCCTATTTGTTTACCGGCTGTACCCGAACCAGAGAAGTTTGCCAGTTGGCGCAGACTACTGCGAGCCACTTGTGTTGTTATGTCCTTCGTAGAAAAGAAATGTAAGAAACGTGCGGGCACTGTTGACGGCGCCATGATGGAGCGAGCAGAGAAGTTATTAGTAAAATACTCGCAGATGCAATCGTTCCCCGAAGACCTGGAAAATCTGAAACAAAATAAAACATTATCAAGAAAGGGTAAATTACTTACCTTATCACCGATTATTGATGATGATGGTGTTCTCCGTGTTGGTGGCCGCATCGACGCTGCTTCTGGAATAAGACAAGAGGTGAAACAACCTATTATACTTGATGGTCGCAACCATATTACTCACCTGATCGTAAGACAGTACCACGAGAGAGCATACCACGGCAATCAAGAGCTGGTGGTGAACGAACTGAAACAGAAATATTGGATCATACGAATTAGACCTACCGTAAAATATATAGCTTCAAAATGTATGCTTTGTAGAATCAAGCGAGCACAACCTCAACCTCCTAGAATGGGTGATTTGCCTGAGGCCCGATTGGCCCACCATCAGCGCAATTTTACCTTTACTGGCGTTGACCTATTCGGACCAATGTACGTAGCCGTAGCACGAAGACAGGAAAAGAGATATGGCGTGCTCTTCACCTGCCTAACAGTAAGGGCTATTCATATGGAGATTGTCAGTAGTCTGACTGCTGATGACGTGATAATGGCACTCCGAAGGATGGCGGCTAGACGTGGATGGCCTAAACACCTGTATTCAGACAACGGCAGTAATTTGAGAGGCGCTGACAAAGAACTGAGGAAATGTGTCTCTGAAATAGATGAAGAACAGCTGGCTCGTGACGCACTTACCTACGGTTCGACGACCACGTGGACTTTCTCCCCTCCCGTCAGCCCCCATTGGGGTGGGGCATGGGAGCGGCTCATACGATGCGTTAAAAATGCCTTGAAGGTTGTCCTGAAGGAGCGAGCGCCGCGTGAGGCGGTGCTGAGCACATTAATGGCAGAGGTGGAGCTCATGGTGAACAGTCGCCCTCTTACACACGTAAGTGTTGAACCTGATAGTGAGGAGACTTTGACGCCAAATCACTTTTTACTGGGATCCTCTTCTAATCTACCAGTCCTGGGCAACTTCGACGAGTCAGATATACACCTACGCAAACAGTGGCGTACTTCGCAGCGGTTGTCGGATCTATTTTGGCAAAGATGGGTGAAGGAAGTGCTGCCGGACATGCGACCCCGAAAAAAGTGGCAGCAGGAACAAAGGCCCATACAAGTGGGAGACCTAGTATTGATTGTAGATCCCGCTTCTCCCCGAAATGTCTGGCCACGAGGAAGAGTGGAAAGAGTGATGCCCGGACGGGATGGCCGAGTCAGAGTAGTTGAGGTCAAAACGGGCTCAGGCCTACTGCGGCGGTCTGTAGCGCGCATCGCACGGCTACCTGTTGGGGATGAGTGCTGACGCACCGGGGTGGGGTGTGTAAACGATGCGCATGTTAATTTTATAAATCTGTAATTTTATCATTTAATAAATGGCAACAAGGCGCGCTGCGGGAGCAGGGTGCGACGGGGGGGGCGCGGGGAAGAGAGACGCGAGCGCCGCCGACCGGCCGGCGGCAGCGGACAGTTCGGCTTAGCAACAGCGCCGCTTGCACGTACGCACACTGCTTCCGCACGCTCGCACATTTTCTTGATTTTTCGCATTTTAATTATATACAGTCCCCGTTGCTTACACCAGTCTTACCAAGGGGTATCGTGTTACCTAGTTACTATTAGGTTGTGGAGGTCGGTTAGGCAGTAGCTCCATGTAAAATACTGGTATTCAGCTGCATCCGGTTAGACTGGAAGCCGACCCCAACATAGTTGGGAAAAGACTAGGCAGATGATGATGGAACGCACCTAACCATTTCTCAAAAATCAACCCCTATCGGGATGAAAAGGGGGGTTAACAGTTTGTATGGAAAACTGCATTCTTTCGGTTAGGAAACTTGGCACAAATACTAAGTATAAAAAGTTATATATTAGCACAGTGAATGCGTTGCCAAAACTCAATGTTACTAACAGTGAAATACTAGGTCAAATTAAATTATCTAGCAAAACTCCGCAAACGTGATGTGGTATGGTTTTTGGGGGGTCAACGGCCGAAAGTAGTTCTGCGGTCGATAAGCCTAATAAAAAAAAACAAGTTTTTTTTTCGTTTCGATACTTACCCATCACGCCTGCGTTGTTCCGCTAGTTTATTTCCTGTAGCACATCGCCGTACCCTTCGTCGTCCGATAATAGAAAGGGCTGGATAGAATTAAATTGTGCAATTCCAACACACTCTCCGAAATGTATCCGACAAAACACCGATAGCATCTGTAAACATCGCCGTATTCATACATCCCTACATTGTTTACCTACGAAATTGACTGTTTCCAAATACTAACACACAACTTCCACTAAGTATTTGTGTTTACGCATAGTTTAAATCCTTAGGATAAAAGGGACTGCAGCACTTTTACAGTTTGATACTGTGCTTCTCACATCAGTCAGTGTTGTTGTGGTCATCATATAACTATAGTTTGACCGTGTCTTTACGCACCATAATCACGTTGATCGTTATTAACTTCAGTTCTGCGCCTTAGGTATGTGCGCGGCGAGACGAGGGGACAGCGCAGGCTGCTTATTCGTCAACGCTCACGGCTTGCGGCGTCCCACCCACCGCTCATTCAACAACGCTGTACCTGCCTCGCCGCGCATTCCTAAGGCGCGGAACAACGGTCCCGGTCAAACTATAATAGAAAGTAATTGCACTACCATATGTTCAATCAAAACAAACTGATGCCGTTGTAAGTTTTAATGGAGTTTTATGGACGAAGTTGCGGGCGATATGATAGTTGCACTTCGACGACGACCGCGACTTTGTCCGGGGGACTTCGTACTTTCCCCTCCGAACTCGAACACCCCCTTCATCTCCTTCAGAGAGTAGTTTTTGGCCGGATTTTTGACTTTTCCTTCATAGGTGTCGTTACGCACCATTCACGTTGATCGTTATTATTGTCTTAAGCAACCAATTAAATAAATATTTTTACATAGCTGCTAAGTACGAGTTCTTCGGTATGATTTCACTACTGATTCATGATGAGGTGGCATCTCACAGTTTTTAGGGATGAGTTGTGAACTTCATTTGATTTTAGGTTTTCCACACAAAATTCAATTAAAAAGTTTAAAGGGGGTGGAGAGGGCTCCACCCCATAGCAATAGCTTTGGAAAATTAATAATTTCGATCTTTAATATTTACCTCGATAAGTACTTGAGAGTAAGACTCTCGCAAAGCCAAAAACCACATATGATAGCAAATTGAATTTTGGACAGTAGTTGTCGTTTAAAACGAAGATCTCTCACAAAGAAAGTGAAGGTAATATTATTTAAGAAATATTACATACATACAATAACAGTTATCGCGAAACAACGACAAATACATAGCTAAATAATGGATGAAACACTACGCTTCGGTATGTCTAACCTTAATGCATACGAGTGAAAGGAATAGCACAATATGCGCTGTCCCGCTCCCACATTTTCTGACATCGAGTTCTTGGCCCAAGAAGCAGGGAAAGAGATGATGTATTTACACAAACGCACAAAATTCACTCAAAGGCTTTTATCTAAGTGGTCACGAAAAGGGGGCAGGCCAAATGCCCCCATGCCTCATAAATTATTGTAATATTATATTCTAAATGCACGTATGAATGACATGGAGTTGGGAACCGGAACGTCTTTTTAAATATATTTCTTCTTGCAACTATACAGCTTAATTTTATGCATATAATAGTGCTCGCGTTATGAACTGAGTCGTCGGGTCATAAATTTCAGTACCAATAATAATGTGCAATCCCTTATATTATAAGATACAAGGCATTGCACATTCTTATTGCTACTATTTTTTTTTTTTTGAGCAGGTATCTATCTATAAGATGTCGATAGCTACCTGCTTAATAAGCAAAATTCAAAATTCAATATTTTATTGCATTCACATAGCTACATACCTAAGTCAGAGTGAGACGGACTAATAACAATGATTTTTGGCCCGACGACTCAGTTTTTAACGCGGCGACTATAACATGGGGTGGGTAGAATATATTTTAAAAATCCAATGTCGGTTGTTAGAAATTATAAATCCTCGGTGGATAAAGTATCCTATTGATGATCAAAAATATAGGAACAAACAGACTGTTCCAAATGATCAGAACAAGAGAACTAAGGAAATTATCCAGGGAACTCTTTCTGAACTTGCCAGACCAGAATTACAGTTGTCGTTCAGTGTTTATTCAATAACACTCTTTGTGTCATTATAATATGTATACAGGGTCAAATTAAATTAGCTAGCGAAACATCGCCAAGCGGCTGGTCGACTCTTCACGTGACCAGAGGGCTGGCCTATTCTTTGGCCAAAGAATCAGCATCGCCATTCAACGTGGCAATGCAGCCAGCCTTTGGGCACTTTTCCTGTTGACAGCGATGCGGAAGAATTTTTTGATGCCCTATAATTATCCCCCCCCCCACACTTTTTATGTAAAATATACTTGTACATATTATTAATATTATTACTTTAAGTCTGTTAGTTTTTAATTATGTATAATCTGGTGTAAAATAAAAATAATTTATCATGTTTAAATATCGATACTCATCACATTTGTGCAGTTTCGCTAGCTAATTTTATTTGACTCTGTATAGTTTAATTTCTTAGTTGTTTAGTTCATTTTAACATTCTGTTTATTTAGTACCTACACATGTGTAATTTATTGAACAGTAGGTACACTAAAAAAATGAGGGGCTGACTTAATTGCCTTAGACATTTCTTACCAGTCAACCTTTTGGTGATGCAGAGGCAGACCATGGTTCTAATATTTGTGAAACTTACTGTACCAAATTCGATGGTAGTGGAGTGTGGACGAAATAACATTTTTTTTTTCAAACAAATATTTAACCATAAAGGTTTGTCCAAAAATTGAGCGGCAAGAGCGCGGCAGCAACATCCGGCGTCTGCAGGAAACATTTCTGCCGCGCTTCAGTTAGGAGTAAACCACCGAATGTTTGCGTTTAACAGAAGCGTTCGCGCGCGGCAGTCGTCCAATCACAGCGCGGCAGCGCACGATTGCCGCTTTATGTTCGGACACACCTTAAGATTAACTTATGTCTTCGACTTGGACTTTAGCCTCTTTGGTGGTTTCCGTTTGCTCTTTTTCGTGTCTGGTAACATTACTTTCTTCCTACCTGTGTGCAGGCAGATGTATTCTTCAGGAACGATTTTCTCTGAAATAGATTAAAGGTTTTGGATATAAAATTGTGTGTTGGCGCTACTGCTGAACATGAGGTCCTGGGTTCGATTCCCAGGTCGGGCAGTATTATTGGGTTTTTCTTTCTGGAATTTCTCAGTAACTGGCCAAATGTGGGTGTACTATAGGTACACCTCTGCTCAACCCTTCGAGGAAACAAGGCGTGATGTTATGTTATGTTATGTTGGTAGTAGTTAGGTGACAACTGCATGCGTCTGTCGTTTATTTTTTGGTTTGATGCTTTGGAATCGGTCAAAAAAACATTGCTTTTCTTTCTATTTATTTGTTATGTATTGACTACACATTGAACTCTATAAAGCTGGAAACGCATTATCGGACGCGTCCGTAAGCCGCGGCTAACAGTCGCGACCGATGAGTGTGCACGATATGCGGACGCCCCGGGTCTTCGGATATTATCATTCCAAAATTGTCAACGGGGAATCATGTCGAGTAGCGATAGTGAGGTCGAATTTATTGAAATAGTGGCAGGTCTGCTAATTGTTGTCCACCGAAAATAATAAAAAGAAGCACCCTAATAGGACTTTTTTTATGTATTTATTTAACCATTTATGTACACACGTATATAAACAGACATGATGAGAAGAACAGAAAAATAAGTACAAAGGTGATGCTTATTTCTAAAGAAATCTCTTCCAGCATACCTGCGCGATAGAATAGAGGGTAAAAACTTATTTTTATTATTTTCCAAGAAATTAATGTAAAACGAACCGAGTTTCGAACCCCCACAGCGAACCCCGTTCACACTGTCTGCGGCTGAAACAAACATCCAGCCGGCCAGATTTTTATCAGACGTCCGAACAGTCAAAGATGGCCCAAGGTCACGTCCGCGACTTACGAACGATAGTTTTCCCACAGTGTAGTGTTAAATGTACTATCCAGATAAAAATAAGCCGCGGCATAAGGACGCGTCCGATAATATGTTCCCAGCTTTAGTATTGAATGCGATTGGTAGCACTGAATTTTGCAGGCTAAGCCCCGGTTCGCACGGGCGTATTTTTATCGCGGCGATTTTTTTCGCTTATTTGATTTTCGATCTCTGCTTAGCGCCGAGAGTTGAATAACCAACAGTGTGTTTTCTTGACGCGCTGGATGCGCTCTGTTGGATTCTCAATGCTCGGCTCAAACCGACACACACACGCATAAAAACACGTCCGTGCGAAACTGAGCTTACTGGTACTGCAAAATTCAGTGCTACCAATATCGCGTCACACGATATTGAACTCAGTGTAATAAGAAATATAGACTAGAACAGATTTAAATTAACTACAATTAGCTACAACCAATCGCAGTAAAGGTATTTAAGAACAATAGGGAATAGCGCGTATTCTTATGGACCGACGCGACGTCGTGGGACGTCGCCATGGGACATTCGAGGTGTACGATTAGGGAAGTCTATGTGCAGCAGTGGTATGCTGATGAAGTTGGCAGTAATACAACCTTGGAAATCAAAGTTTGTACGCCTATTATAGCTTTCTAAGGCCTTACTCGGAAGTAGACTGCTATCTATAGGTCGTGGATTATGGTGACAGTAAAATAAAACGAAGAAATTATATTGTGTAACTATTTATTAAAGATTTATTTTGCATTATTTATTTTCCCTATTGCTGCTGCAATTCTGTAAAAAAAAACAAACAAGCAATAATAATTGTATTCCTTGAAGATTTTCGAAGGTTTATTATTATTAAATATAACTAACTTACTGGCTACCCGTACCCACCTTGCTAAGACTTCAATTTTCTGCATTTTGTATTTTTGATCCAGTTCATTTCTCTCTTTCTTTAGTAAAACAAACTCTTCTTCTAGTGGTGCTGAAAATAAATAAGAGTTTTAATTTTAGAAAAATATGCTTGTAACTGAATATTCATTTATTGATTAAGACTACAGATAGCTCAACTCATCTGTGCGCGTGGCGCATGTGTGGGTAAGGCGATAAGGACACGTCGTGTTGCTCGGACGACTGCCGCGTCACTGCCACACAAATTAAAGCTGTATAATTATAAGCGCCCACACAGATGAGTTGAACTATCTGTACTTTACTATTCAACAATAAGTTTTATTTCAATCGACATTAGGTGTGTTTCTCTTTGGCTGGGGCAGGGATTCCCAACCTTCTTACAAACGTGCCATAACTTTCTTTTAAATCACTACGCCCGCGCCCCTAGTTACTTTATGGATTTATGAAGAAGTTATCAAGAATTACGAGAACGCGTTATGAAAGAGCGAGCGAAGCGAGATTAAAAACATACCTACCATTTTGGATGGGTTAGATCTTTCTTGTGACTATTAAAACAGAATTAAGAGTTACTTTGAAGACTTCTTTAGAAAAAAACAAGAAGATTAAGAGAATGCGGAATGCAAGACAGAGAGGAGCTCGAAAATAGTAAGTTTCGATTTTATTTTGATCATTCATGCTTATGCACCAAAGTATTATGAAATGTTTGGGTTTTGGAAACTATCAAAAATGTCTTTAACTTAATAAATATACAGCTCATTTTAGGAGTCCCCTGGCCCCCTTGGATCACTCTACGCCCCCCAGGCGAACGCACCCCACTGGTTGGGAACCCATGGCTGAATACCCAAATGATGTTGATTTGAGAAACTGAATATTTTTATTAACATTTTTTTCTTTTTGCAAAAATCCTTGTTTTCTGTTTCCTAAAACAAGATTATAGACCAACCAAAAGCCATATTGTGGCAAGTGACAATTTAAATTTAAAAAACGTTTTTAAAACAAAATACACAACAGTATTTGGTGGATCTATAAATGTATCAACATATTGAATAAATATTGAATTAAACTACTTACCATAATATTTAATTTATTTTGGTCATTTGTTAAGATTTAAACACCACTATTACCACAATATGGCTGTATAATTATAAAGAACAATTTACTGTTGCTTATTATTATTAAAAAGATAACCAGTAAATTTATGCACATTATAATATTATTCATGGTTCAAAAGTAGTAAGTCTTTATTGTCACTATGTTATCACTTTTCACAAAAATTTGAAAAAAAAATTGAAATTTGTTTTACTTAATAAGTATATAATTTTATAAGTAATTTAGATATTATTATTATTCAAGTCATTGGATGATAAAATTGCAGAACAAGTAATATAAATAAAAACATGATAATTTTCAGTAGCCAGAACAAAAAAAAAAAAAATACTCACTGATTTTTCTTAAATGCGGAGCTTTCATCAGTTTATTTTGATCTTCGTGCCATTTAACATGCTTCACTAAACAGAACAGGTACTTGAACACCTGTGAGCACTTCGCACAAGCGTACATCATCTCTCCCTTCCCTGGAGGTTTACTTTCGGTCTTAGCAGGGAATGTTTCACACTCAACTGCATTCTTGATAACACCGCCTGGTAGTATTTCTAGTGTCGGCCAACTGTCCGATTGGTTTGGTTTGACTTCAGTCTTCGATTCGCTTGCTTTCTGGTGGTAGAAATATAAGGGATTTTATCATGACAATGGTTTTATAAATGTAATGGTAAGAAGTTAAATGTATTCTGTGGCCAGTATTTTAATGAGGTGTACTGCAAAAAACTACATTTCAAATGAATCTTATATTTTTATGGCTTCTAGAACTCAAAGATGCATATAAAACAGGGATTTGAAGTTTAATTTACACTACTAATGACAAAACAGGATAAAATGATAAGTTTTACTGAAAAACCAATATGAGTTAACAATCCAGCTGCAGGAAATCCTAATATTGTATACAAGTGTTGAATATACTAAATAATGCAACAAAATCAATAGCGTTCAAGGGCGCCAAAATAATAAGCTCACCATAGGTACATTTATCTCTATAGGTACCTCCAAAACCTCAGGAACAATCAGTTCTCCAGGATCGCTGTCTTCCTCTTCTTCTTCTTCTTCAACCATTTCCTCAGACTGAATGGACACCATACTGCCAATATTTGAGTTACTATCATCATCAATTTCACACTCATTTTCATACTCCACTTTGTCAGTAATACAATACTCGAAAATTTCTTCGCCTGCCGCAGGGATGTGTATGTCTACACTCCTATCTATTCTGTCTCTTGATGGCTGTACGTCCTCCATTCTAACGAGAGCCACATTCTCCAAATCCTCATGTTCTAATGCTGAAGACATTGTTATTATTTACGTCTCAAAACATTTGAGTCTCACAATATTACATTTCTTTCACGTAGTGGCAAACTTATTTTTAGTGTTGTATGGTCGGTTTTATAGGTTTTAAAGCAAATCTTTTAAGTTTTAAGTTAGGTAAATAGATATTACAATTGATTTCCAAAACAAATCAAGAAATAGAACAATAAATGACATCGACTGATAATGTTTGCTTAAGACATTTTTGTTTTTGACATTCTGTCAAAAGGACAGACAGACATTGAGGTAAGTTAGTGGACACAGATTACGTAACTTTTGTCTATGAAATTTCAAATGAGCTCAAAAGTCCAAGACTAAAATTGTGAAAACGCGTTGTTTTTTTTTTACAAATATGGAAGCGATTCAAACTCAAACTCAAAGCATTTATTTAAATTAAACCATTTACAGGCATTGTCATGAATTGTCAAGGAGTCAGTCAGTCAGAAATGTGAAGCTAGTTGCCCATTCCAAAGCGTAGGTTCCTATGGAGAAGAACGGACAAGAAACTCCATGGACACTCTTTAAAAAAAAAATATATTCTTACAAAATATTGTTTACATCATTCATGTTGAAATTATACATGTGAGAACAATGTAGAAAGACGTGTACGTAAAAAGCGTCCGTAAAAAAAAAACAATTCAAAAATTAAAATAAGCCGTGGCAGATAAGAGATGACCAGTCCCTACTGATGGCGCCCGTTCACGAACATGACGCATGGATCAGCACCGTTTAGCTCAACCATTTTGAAGGGAACTCAACGATCCAACACACACGCCACCACCAGCGAGACATTTGATTGACGTTGGTGGTAGTCACGGACATAAACGAGGTCGGATATAGAGGGCTCCTAGGTTCGATTCCTAAGTGAGGCAGTGTTATTAGGATTTCCCATTTTTCAGAAACAGCCGTCTGCATTTGTGCCATTATGTGATGAATATTATTGCATATTGTATTGAATTAGCAATTGATGATGATAATGATGCTACATAAAGGCACGCATGCTTTCTGCGTCTTTCCATCTGCTTTTGTTGAACGTAGCTCGCCTCGTGTTGAGAAAGGTAGTCCCAATCTATTCAAAGATTATTATACTCTATGAGGGTAGTATACACAGGTGCAACTAAAACTCCGTGTTTACACGATATTTTTTTACTATAAAAGAAACAATGTTTTACCTGACTGGTTTACTCAACAAAAATTATAATAACTAACAGAACCTTTTTAGAAAATATCACATAAATGGTACCTACCTACCTTATTACATAGCTACCTTCTAAAATCGAAAGAGAACAAAAACAACGACAGTATATTTTTTATTCAGAATTTATGGGCAGTCATCATTAAAAATCCACAATTTCAGTTTGTATTTTAATACATACATTTTAATACAATAAATATTAACCAACTACTCAGACCTAGCATCATCATTATAATTCCACTCATGTACAGGGAAATACATTTGCATTAATGTCTCGTAGATTTCAACATCTACAGGCATGAAAAGACAAAAGATGATACGTTCCATGCCTTCATTATCTTCTAGAAACTTCCGTGCAGTACGGAGAGCGATGTGGGCGGCCAAACGGTTGGGAAAGCCGTAGATGCCAGTGGAAATGCAAGGGAACGCTATGGATGTCAGCTTATGTGATTTATGGAACGCGAGAGAGTTTTCATAGCATTTTCGGAGTTTCTCTGCATTACCATCTTGAGGACCCACTGTGTGGATTACGTCTGTAATGAAAATAATGATAATTAGTTATCCGCTCATCTGTAACAGGCGTATTAGGCGTACTACGCTTATCTCCCACGCCACTCATAAGCGTGACCACTTGAGATTAAAATGACGATCTCTAAAGTTTTGTATGGGAGCTGTTTATAAAACTTATGTCAATTGAATTGTTATGAAATAAATATGCTAACACATAAAAAATGGACAACTACAAAAATAAATCGTGCCTAATATTATAAAGAGATAAAGTTTGGATGTAGGAGGTAATCTCCGAAACTACTCTTCTCTACTATCTATGTAAATAATAAAGACCCTAATGATCAAATGCCAAAGGGTAGTTTTGTGTATAACGGTAACACGTACACCGGTTTTTTTTTTTATTGGCCTCTTGCAGGTCAGCCTAGGAGGTTGTCGGCTGGTTAACCGGACTTTCTTGTGGCTGCCTCAATACATTAAGGCCTCCAGTCAGGGTATAAAACTTAGAAACTAAGCGACTACACGCTAAGGGCACCCTGTGGGGTACGGACGTCTTCTCAGAGCGTCGCTGGGGGAGGACAGCAAGGGACAGGCTGGAGCGGATTTATATTATTATTAAGGGAATTAAAAGCTACAGGCTCAGCGGCGTGGGCTGTCTCGAGTAAGGGTCGGGGCGGGAATGGACGGGGACGTTGCGGCGGGCCTCGGCGGCGAGTACGAAAGGTCGGCGGTCGGATTTTATTTTTGTATGCTAAAGTACCTACTGGTTTTCCTACTACTCTCCTGGAGGAGGGCAACCACCACCTCTTTAAGCAGTAGTATTTTGATGTTACTTCAGTGCGAGAAAGAAGTGGAGCTATACAGGACGTCTAGCTCCATCAATTTCCCACGCTCAAGCAAGATTAAAATATACTGCTAAAAGAGGTGGTGGTAGGGCCCCTGGTCGGCAAATCTTACTTATGCGGGAGGGAGGGAGTGTGTGCGGCTGCCGCAATCAAGGGATTGGGATGCTTTATAGCAGAGTCGAAGATAAGCTTTGAAACAACTGCTGAAAAGTGCCCACTTTTCAGCAGTTCGTCTCAAAGCTTGTCTGAGATTTTGAAATCAAAGTGAAGATCCAAATTGCGGACCTAGAAGGGGACTCCCGTAACCTTTCTAAGGAAACGGTTTTGGAGAGTCTGCATCCTATGGAGATGGCGTAGATTAGCGTGTGCGAAGACTACTCACGCGTAGGTCATGATGGGACGGATGACCGCGATGTAGATGCGCAATTTTCACTTGAGTGGCAATTTTCTGCGTGTGGTCAAAATGAATTGGAGCCTACTGAGAGATAGCGGCGCGCGGACGAATTGTCCTTATGTGCTCACCAAAGGTAATGTGATGGTCAAGGATCGCTTATATTTAGCTCGCTTCTCCCAAGGGATCGGCTTGCCATACACGGTGATCGGGCAGGGTAGGGAAGGGAGACGATGCGGTCTCGAGAAGAGAACCGCCTGACTGATATCTGGGTTAACCTCGATTCTCTATTTCCGGAACCACGGACTATACGAGACACAATAGAAGTTTTATTATTATTATTACGTCCATGGGCGTTTACCGTCCGCGAAAGCGTTAAAAGCGGTTGAAGTTCGTAGGGGATAGTACGAAATCCGCACGGACGAAGTACTAGTCCCAAATAAATTGGGTTATGCTCAAGATATGATATGATGAGTTACAGAATTTCAAAGGAAAAAATAGCGTAAGGGTTTGTATTGGGTGCAAATATTATGATTAGCGTTAATCCTGCATCCAGCTATATAAAATCAAAGAAATCGTTTCACCTTCTCACATAATTTAATGCAAACTTGCCCAATGGGAATTTTGCATTAAAGTATGAGGTATGCATACATGGAATATTTATTTATTACGTACATTTATGTCATAGGATGATTTGATTATTCGACTTTTCGCGAAAACCCTAGGGATATTGTGAAAACACGGATAATTAGAAAATGGTGAAAACATTTCTTGCTCTTTTTGCGAGCAACTTGGTTGAAATAGGTTAGGTTAGTACTGTGACCAACCGCGCGCAAGCCGAGCGAGCGCTACTTCCAAGTTGCTCGCAGAAATAGATAGATAAATCGTTTATTTTTTAAGGCACGATTAAATAATAGTTCATTAGCTATCAGGAAATAGCTGCAAGGTGCACAGCCAATAGTGTCATCACCAGTGAACGGTAATAGGTGAGCTAATGTACCTAAAGTTCAAAGAACAGAGACAAAAAAGTGGAGACTTCCTTACCACAAATATTTTTTCGGGACTAATGTCGGGGTTTCGGGACATCACTTACGTACATTTAATAATAATGTTATTACTTAATAGAATTCATTTTCCTTTTTAACCGACTTCAAAAACCAGGAGAATGTTCTCAAAAAACCAGTAGATACGTTCTCTATTGTTATTAATTCAGATTAAGAACTGGGTCCGCCTCATTTTTTCGTTTCCCAGAATAGCTAACACTTGCTGTCTCTTTCTATCTTTTGTTTTTCATTGGTAAACAATGACATAAGAGTTATGGGGTATTTCGCATTCCAAGCGTCGCCGTCGTCGTGAAAATCTTGCGATGACAAAAAAAACTCCGTCCCTGATGAAAACTGTACCGATACAGATTAACAACTTTCAACATCAACGGAAATAATATTCTGATTGAGTCTTAAGATTGGTGACTTTTTTTAATTATTGAGGTTGATTTCTGTTTACGTTTAGTTCCAATAATTGTACAAAATTAATAAATAGTATGAAAAGCTATAAAGTTGTTTTTCTTTACCTTTACTTTGTTCAGTTTATAGAAACTTTATTCCCAATAAAGACATAAGTCACTTACTTGAGAACAATACTAAAAATATAGGTTACAATATGTTCGTCATCAGTATTACAATTTAATAGTTACCCATCCAATGCATTCATTTCTCCAGAAATGATCGATTCGCAATTATGTGCTGGCTAAGTTGAGTTTTGAATGCATTGTAAGAGTGTACATTTCTTATACAGAACGTTAATTTGTTATAAAGCTGTGCTCCTTCAAAAGTTAGCATTTTTTTGCCATAGTTAGTTCTTGTTTTTGGTAAAACTAGCAAGCTTGCTCGCCGTGTACTGCGTTGACTAACTTGTTTATATTGAGTGAGTGTTATGTTTGAGTGAACGCTTTTATTGAGAATATTACTGATGAAAATGCATGTGTTGTAAATACATAAAGTGGTTTTATGTTCATTATTTTTGTGTCTTGATAAATTTTGCTGGTAGATGTTAGATATGGGTAGTTGAATATTATTTTTATGATTTTATTTTGGGTAATTTGAAGTTCTGATAATTTTGTTTTAGCAGCACTGTCCCAAATTTCGATTAAATGAAGTAGATGTGGCTTTACTCGGGAGTTGTAAATAGTATACCGCAATTTTGATGGAATACAACGAACAATGTTACGCAGTGACCCGGAGAGTGTCGAGAGTTTACTTTTTATGTGATCAATATGAGCATTCCACGTTAGTGAGCTGTCCATTCTTAGACCGAGGTATTTTTCGCATGGTTTTTGCTGTAGCGGGATATCATTTATTGTTAGAGGGTCATATGGAAGATCCGAAGTAAAATAAACAAGTGTCGTCGGCGTATAAGGTAAGGTGACCATGTAGTTTAATTTCGTTTATATTATTTATACATATTAAAAAGAGTAAGGGACCCAGGATAGATCCCTATGGAACGCCACATGTAATAGGTAATGCATCACTTTGGTGATTACCAAGTTTGACCACTTGCGAACGATTTTCTAAGTAAGACTCGAGCATTTTTAGAGCTTTATCCCGTGATTTTTATTGATTCCAGTTTTTTTAGGAGTAGTTTGTGGCTAACCGTATCAAAGGCCTTTTTTTAATCAATAAAAAGTTGTTAGTTATATAAAGCTGGTATGTAAATAACATTAGCTTCCGCGCTTACTTTCAAACGAAGATATTTTATATTATAATATATGATATTGGTTCCGATTCCCTTGTACTGTACACCAAACTAAACTAACTTAACTATCACTAAAATTCCTTACTTTTGGCTATGAGAATCTTAGCTATTCTGCAAAAATAAATCTCTAAATTTAAAAATAATTTTGCAACTAAAATCAAATTTGACAATCGCGACTATACGTGGTACAGACACCAGCACATCAACCACCTACAATCTGTCAAATTTTATGAATAGATTTCAACTTTATTACTTAAGCATAAGGTTCAAAGTTGATTGGGAAAAATTACAGTTTCGGGTAAGTTGATATTGTGCTGGCGTCTCACAGTACTCCTTTTGATTTAAAAAAAACCCTCTGCTGCTTATGGTATTTATTAATCAAGGCATGCATTTATAATGCACGAGTAAAACACCCACGTGTCCATTTCAAATACTTTTTAATTTTTAATCATGAAGCCCAAGAAAAACGAAAATCTGAAAAAAAAAAAATTCGGTATCCGGAAGTGATTTTCCAAAAATAAAAACTGGAAAATATGCGCCCAAAGATGCTCTATGAAAATCTATCTATATATAAAATAAATATATTGTACAGTTACGTTTTCAGAATTAATTTTAATTTTTTTAATGAAAAGGTCACCTAAACTTCATCATTACCTGTACCACTTATAGACTGTTCTTTTTCGATATTTAGGTATTTTAGTTCACCTATTTCTGATCAGTGGTCATCACAATGTCTTGTTTTCTGCCTTTTTTATTTTTTGTTTGTTTGTATCAATATACAAACATTGGTTATGATGATACACTTTAAAATAATGGATCAACGAACATAAAAACTGCTCAAGTCTCAAGGTTGCACCAAATGGCAGTCCAGGTCAGCATGTGCCAGGCAAATATACCTAACGCTGATATTCTGCTAGAATCCCAGCAGTGACATATGGACAAAAATGAAATTAAAAAAAGTTAGGAAATGTTTTCAGCATTTTATATAAATATCCGTGTTTTCGCAATATCCCTAGTTTTCGCGAATATTGAATTATCAAATCATCCTACAACACATAGGTACAAGTTATTTAAGTTTCATGTAGTTACAATTATATGTCAAAATAATAATGAATTGCGGGTTTTCCACACACAGGTCACAGCAAAGAATAAAGGTTATCAATTTGGTACTGATTACGTGTGTAAAAATACCATACCATTTAATAATATTGATGTGCTTACATTTAGCTGGTAGGTTATAGCCACAAGTGATCTTGGCTTCTCCCGTTGGACAGCCTTTAAGAGTGTTGCATTCCTCCTATAAAAAATATCAAATGAGTTAGCTAGGAATGGATAAAAGAAATAGTTGATAGTTGACACAAACTTTTCACTGCTTTAGGATTCTTGGGACTAACACAAATGTTAGTTTTGCTTTAGGCTATTATGCTATCAACACAGTATCGATATTCTGCATTTATTTGGTATCACGTTTTAAAATATTATAGAAAAAAAGACTAAACTATACTTTACAATAAGTTGTAGGAAACGTTGTTGCAAGACACAATGATTTACAACTTTGTAAATCATATATACACGGTGGAAGGGACATCGACGCGAAAACTGATACCATGGATTCAGTACATGATTCTGAATGCCCCTCCATACTGTACTGAATCCATGGTATCAGTTTTCGCGTCGATGTCCCTTCCACCCTTTATATATGATTTACAAGGTTGTTCAAAAAAAGTTTTGTCAAGTGCTGTAGACGCTGTAGTTAAAGCTTACAAGAAGTATAATGATTATTTACAACAACTTAGAATAATATGAGGGCAAGACACAATATTTAATTAGCAAATAAGAAAGACTCATTAAGTTTGTTACAATATTTTTGTAAATGTAAACTAAACAAAACTGTAATACAAAATTAGAATTTTGTATGCTTGCAACATTCACTGGCAATAACTACTAAACTGCAGCAAAGGAAAGTTTTAGAAAAATTAATCTACCTGTAGAAGTGGTCCAGCTGCACGGTGTATGGCACCGTCGACACCACCTCCAGCCCTCAACATGGCATTAGCTGCATTCACTATGGCGCTCACCTGAAACATTTAAGTTTTTAGCATTCATATCTTTTAACAGTTGGTCAGATTTTGGCCAGCAGTGGAATGTGATAGACTGAGTTAACTGATTGAATGTACAGAAACCAGCAGGTCAACCTACCTGAAACTGGCAAATTTTACCAATCAACTTTGAGCCTTATACTTCAGTGATAAAGTTGAAAATCTATTAAAGAAATTTAACATATTGTAGTAGATTGATGTGCTGGCTTCTGTAAATTCAATCAGTTAACGAAAATGAAAGTAGTTACCAAATATATCTACGTCAATTGTATTTTATGATCTCCAGGCCACAGTATAATAAAGTACTTAACAGTATTTCAGTGACCTTGAAATAATTAACTATGGCCGCTTCGTAGATAAACCTTCTGAATCCGAGCTTAACTGCCATGCACTCTATACTGTTGCATACTGATATAGACTAAGATTTCAAAGAGCAACGGTTCCTACATTTTCTAAGAAGACATAATACTGTTACAAAGGAATTTACTGTTTTTCCATTTAAAGGAATTTCCCTCTATTACATGAGACCTAAACATAACTACACTATGTTTGTATAATATGCTGTTGGTGTAGCTATTTTAAAATCAATAACTGGCGAGTTGCAAAATGTAGATATACTAACATTACTGTACCTACCTCTTCGTTGGACAATACAGGCGTGTTGTTATATTTATGAAGTTACGGTGCGTTTGCACTGGCGAAACATCACAACAAAACATGTTGAAGTCTCTAGTTCCTGTCAAATATTGTATAGAACTTTGACAGAAACTAAAGATGCGCGTTTGCACTGCCGAAGCCTAGCAACAAAACATGTTGAAATCTCTAGTTCCTGTCAAAAATTGTATGGAACATTGACAGAAAATAAGAGATTTCAACATGTTTTGTTGCTAGGTTTCGGCAGTGCAAACGCACAGTTACACTAATAATGTTGCACATACCTCCAGTTGAGTAATATCGCCCTTAAAAATAGATACTCTCTCCGGCAGAGTTTTGTTCTGTTTGCTATCTAATTTGATCTTTTTGAACTCTGTTAGATCGTCCAGGGAATGCTTTCTATCATTCTCGATAGTTTTATTCCTTAGAATGTAGGTGTTCCAGGTGTCAACCGTGTTCACAGTTACGACAGTTTTATTATCGTACATGCCAGTTTTTCTCCTTTCTTCTGGTTCCATACTGAGTAACCTGCACCTCTCAGTTTTCCACTTCGGCTCACTCATTTTTATTAATGAACAGAAATGCGTATTGTAAACTCCAGTATTTTGACAAACGAACAAAATTTTATCAATAACCTTGCGAAAAACCGGTGATAACATTTTTGTAAAGCTGCACGATGCATTAGTAAGTTGTCAAAGTTGACGTCTTCTTTAGTCGATTTGGGCAAATACATTTGTTAGATGTCTTCTTGGTTTTTCAAAGGCTTTTTCACATTTTACTCGATTTACAGATATCAGTAGTAGGTAATTATGTAACAAAATAAAAAAAAACATGCAAATCCAATTAATCGAACGTTATCGACAGATTTTCACTAGTTAGTAACATCACTACCACGAAGTTGATATCAACCATAAATATCAACTGTATTTTACAAGGAAACACCTTTTATTCCTGGTAACACAGTAAAAAAAACAGTTGTCAAACTAGTACCTTTAATACGTAGTCTGTGGTCAAACGGGATATCTCCACGTAACGCGTGCGTGCGTTTCTATCGTTTTCTCATCATAATTATTTCAATAATTTTATTTCCGCGGCGATGAATATATAGAAAAATTACCACATAATAGAACTACATTATTTAGGCATTAGTTTTATAAATCTGGCCAGGTATGTGGTATAATATCGAGTTATAACTCGTGTTACTTTCTGGGTTTTGCATTGACACCGGTCTTTAGTGCTATCACATTTTGGGTACTAATATAACTATTTGTATTGCAGTATGAAGACTTGGGGGTTTCTTCTGGTCGCTACTTTGGCGTTAAGCGGCAGTTATGCCGTCGATAAGAACAATTTTAAGACTTGCGATCAATCGGGTTTCTGCAAGAGATTGCGTGGTTTCAAGCCCGAAAAATCGCAGTATACGCTTAATTTAGATACTGTAATGGTTCACGGGAATGTCCTGTCGGCCGAAGTCAACACTGTGGACACATCAACGCCCCAAAGAACCACTTTGGTAAGTACAAATATTATGTTTTTTTATTTATAGTTACATCTTACAAATGCATTGGAGATTGGGCGTCTGCCAAGTTATTTTTGTAATAAACTTCTTAAATGCAGTTAAATAGATGGAATGAATAGTATTTGCCTATATCAAGAATTTCCTGCAAAACAACATTTCATTGTACATCAAATTCAAATCAACAATTTAGTCAAAGTCAAATAGTTTATTTCAATTAAGCACAAAAAAGGCACTTATGAACGTCAACATTTACAAAAAAAAAAAAATATTAATTGATTCTAGTCGCCATTCCAAAAAGTCGTTTTCGTATGGAGAAGAATGGGCAAGAAACTCCACCGTTACTCTTTTTAAATAAGATTACTATACCACGATAGGTAAAAAGAATGAGAAATGAAGGAATGACATAAATTAATTATGTTATAGATGCATGAAAATTTTATGTTGTTGATGTTAAAATTTCTGGTTTCTATCTGTTCAGTAGTAGATAGGTTTTATGTCGAAATCACCAAATAACAAAAAAAAGAAAACTTAAAACCCCTAAAGACATAGACACCGGAGTTAAAGAAAAACACAAATTACTTTTAATGTTCAATGAAGAATTTTTATAGCTTTTGTTATGAGTTGATAGTGTTTCCACTATTGTTCCAATTAACAGAGTAAAAAGTATTGGCAGCAACAAAAATAAAAATAAATCTTTAATAATGCATAAAGTGGACTAAACAAATGTAATTACATCGCCCCTAAGGCAACCCACTGACCAATGTAATTTTAAGATTCTATGTGAACTTAATAACTATTTAAGTGACCAGTAACTTGTATGTGTGGTGCAAACTGCAAATATAAGTTGGTTAAAAAAAAACCTTTATCCTGCTGTAAAACCTTTCCCCGTTTCTCTGAAAAGCTCACCTACTTTTAATGTTACTACCTGTGCCATTTTTTTTTTAGAAATACACAACAAAAAATAATGGGATCCTGTACAAAAATAAAATAATGCATTTGAATGAGGCTGGAAATTCAATATTGTTCCCATTATAAGAGATAATCCCTTTTTTAATACACACAATGAAAAAAAGAAGCACTCATGAAAAAAACAAAAAAAACTGTTCCATACACTATACTCATTCCATTTTTCCACCTGGGTAGGATAGGAATGCAGAAACTAAAGAACACCACATGCTTCAATCCTTACAATTCTCTGTGTCTATGTTCATACATGATGTATATTCATTTATTAAGTTCCAATATTATGTTTTTTTTTTCTGTTATATAGTGGCACTATGCTATGAGGCTGTCAGCTCTAGTAGATGGCACCTTCAGGGTCGAGATTGATGAAGCGGATCCTCTGTACCCAAGATACAGGACACAGTTGGCTCTCAAGGGAGAACCAAAGGCTGATGGGTGAGAAAATACTATTACAAATTAATTTATACAACAGAAATTTTGTTGAAGTGAAACTAAGGAAAGGTAGAATTTTACTTACTGAGCCTTAGTATTCAATTGCTCTGCGTAGTTATTGCATAATTATTAGGTAAAAATAAATATTTTTCTACCACTACCTGTACCACATTTCACTAATCAATCAATCTAACCGGATGCAGTTGCCTCCAAAACCCAGTTACTGGATAACACAATACCCCTTAGTAAGACTGGTTGTCAGACTCTTGGGCTTCTGACTACCCCGACTGTCAAAGATCTACGAATGACTGCCGGGACCAACGGCATAAAGTGGTTTCTGCGGCATGTAGTGTGTTATGGATACCTATCCACGAAGCGACCGCGGTTGCAATAATCAAGCATGTGTAGCAAATTAAATTAAAACTAATTTCTATTCATTTTGATAAGCCTACTTGAAACGTCAATCCTTATCAAAACAAATAGTTGAGTCATACTTCAAACCTAAATGAGATTGGATTATAATTTAAAACAATAATTGTAAAAAAAATTGAAAACAATGCTAAACTGTTTCATGCCCGAAAGTGTTAAATGATGGCAAATTCTATTTATTTAGTAATTCAGTTCTAAATGGCAGTTTAAGACAACAATTATTTTATTTCTTAGGTGACTACTCTCCGATGAAATATTAAAACAAAGACAGAGGGCACAGTCTCTCTTAAAGATCATACAATTACTTGTAATGGTCAGATCATAAATTATGAGAACCATGTAGGGTAATGGCTAAGGTGGTGTCTTGAGGCAAGCACCACACAGATTTAAGTGGAACTGTCTCGTCACACCGCTAACCATCAAACCAAAGCACAGAAACCCTGCTTAGGCTATCTATAATAGTTATGACGGCGGTAATTCTTCCTTTTCACTCTACGAACTCTATTACTACCTATAACCTTAAAATACACAAAAACACTAATGGCCGACGACACTTGGCGAGCCGCAGCGTTCCGCGGTTTTCTCTGCCAAAAAAATATGGAAGTGAATAAAGTGCCGCTATTTGCTGATTATTAGTAGCGCTGCGCTAAGCATTGCATTGTCATTGTCACTTGTTATTTTGTTTTTGAGGAAAAGCTAATGTTAATTTCTTTAATCTATAGCCGGCTAAACTTAAGTGTAGCCATAACCCCTTGGCTTAGCAAAAGAACATGGCTGTTAGGTAGGTTAGGTTAGAACTGTGACGGGTCCAGGCCAGGGTCCGTTTAGGCACTAGAAAAAGTAATGTTTTGGGAATGTGGTGTTTTACAGCGAACTAACCTCAACAGTCAAACAAAATAACAAGTGATAGTGATAGTGACAATGACAATGAAATTCTTACGGCACTTTAGCCAAGCCGAGGCAGCGCCACTATTATGCCGCTAACGGCACTTTATCCGAGAGGTGTATAGAGTGCCAAAAAATATCAACATTGCTGATTATCTTTTTTAGAAATTAAGTTGAAAACAATTCTGAACTGCGTACCTCTATCCGCTTAGATGTTCTCTCGTGCTATTTTGTTTTTAACTTTGTTACAAATTAAACAAGGTTTGTATTTTTTTGTCAGTGAAAACCGTAGCTCACCAGTTCTGAGCTGGCCCTAACATAAACCCTTGTTTACAGCCTCAAGCTCGTATCCAACGAGAATGGCAAGCTAACCCTCGCGAACAGCCAAGGACACAAAGTCATCGTCACAGCAGAACCCCTGAAGGTGGAGTTTTTCAACTTGGCCGGTGTAGTAGCAGTGGTGCTGAACGAAAACGGGCAGATGGCGGTCGAGCCTCTGAGGGTTAAAAAGGAAAGGATTGAGGATGAGGAGCAGAACCTTGTTGAAGTCGTGAGTTTGCTTTTGTGTTTGTTTAGCTTATAAAATGGTTATAGAGAGCTACAGATCTCCCTAGAAATTAATGCGCTTCGGGTATCATCGTTTCTCTTCGGAAATACGGACGCGCGATGATGAGGTGTAATATAGAGCTGTTATAACCATGAAAGTACATACTTGCATATTCTGTATTACCATGGTTAGAAAATTATAGATTAACAACTCTAAGAAATTCCAAAAAACATTTCAAAACTTTTGATTGACTGCAGTAGGCAACTCGAAAATGAGAAAACTTCATACAAACGCACCTATATGCACTATTACAAAGCTCTGCAGTACAAAACTAAGATGCTTTGCCGCTGTGGAGGGTTACTCTGAGGCGCTACGTTCATGCCTAAATTCGGAAACACGAAGAATAACGAAGTGCATACCTTTCCTGGTTTAACTGTATAAATGTTTTGTTTGTGGAGGGCAACATTTATAGGGCTCTACCACTACAAAAAAAAAGGAGAAGGAAGGATTTTCCTTTGATTCCATTACTTAGAATTATTTAACCAGAGGATTCCGCGTGAATATTCCATGGGGAATATTCAACACATGAACGTTTTGATCGCGACTGTTATCAGCTGAAAATGTCGCAGATAGGATAGGGGTTTCCGAAATCCCACCTGCGTGGATATTGCCAACATCTCATCTGCGTAGATATTGCTAAAATCCCACCTGCGTGGATATTGCCAACATCTCATCTGCGTAGATATTGCTAAAATCCCACCTGCGTGGATATTGCCAACATCTCATCTGCGTAGATATTGCTAAAATCCCACCTGCGTGGATATTGCCAACATCTCATCTGCGTAGATATTGTTAAAAACGCACCTGCGTGGATATTGCCAACATCTCATCTGCGTAGATATTGCTAAAATCCCACCTGCGTGGATATTGCCAACATCTCATCTGCGTAGATATTGCTAAAATCCCACCTGCGTGGATATTGCCAACATCTCATCTGCGTAGATATTGCTAAAATCCCACCTGCGTGGATATTGCCAACATCTCATCTGCGTAGATATTGTTAAAAACGCACCTGCGTGGATATTGCCAACATCTCATCTGCGTAGATATTGCTAAAATCCCACCTGCGTGGATATTGCCAACAACTCATCTGCGTAGATATTGTTAAAATCCCACCTGCGTGGATATTGCCAACAACTCATCTGCGTAGATATTGCCAACAACTCATCTGCGTAGATATTGTTAAAATCCCACCTGCGTGGATATTGCCAACAACTCATCTGCGTAGATATTGTTAAAATCCCACCTGCGTGGATATTGCCAACAACTCATCTGCGTAGATATTGTTAAAATCCCACCTGCGTAGATATTGCCAACAACTCATCTGCGTAGATATTGTTAAAATCCCACCTGCGTGGATATTGCCAACAACTCATCTGCGTAGATATTGTTAAAATCCCACTTGCGTGGATATTGCCAGCTGCTTTCTTTAATTAATTTTATTAGCATTTGTGAATAGCGTAAAGCATAATATGTTACATTCTATGTATGGTCTATAGAGGTGAAAGTTAATGTTAAATGTCATTTCCGTGTCTGTTTGCACAGGTTGGGTTTCATAGCACGATGTGTAGCGAATAGCTTGATAAAATAATATCATTATATGATTATTGCAAATTCCAGTCTTACTTACCAAGGGGTGTCGTATTACCCAGTAACGGAGTTGTGGAGGTCAGATAGGCAGTCGCTCTATATAAAATATTGGTATTCAGCTGCATCCGGTTAGACTGGAAGCGTACCCCAACACTGTTGGGAAAAGGCTAGGCAGATCACCATTATTGCAAATTGATACGGATATCTACTAGAAAATCGTGAACTGAAATTAATAGTTATGAAACTGCCAACTTATTCGACGCCTTTGTTACCCCACTCTAGGTTTTAGGGATTTTTGACAAACAATAGACGGTAAATCTTCACCATCGTAATCAAACAAAAATCAAAAGTCATTTACTTATTGAAATTAGGCAGAATATATCAGCAAAAAATACAATAGACATACATACGAGTATAATATTAGGGGTTAAAAAGTATGAAATTGTCGAGTTGTACTGAAAAATTGAAATTTGTTTTTTTATTAATTTAAAAAAAAAATTAATCAAAATAATTACCATTATTATCTATACATTGCTGCCATCTACTAGGAAGGTCATTTATGCCTTTGCGATAGAACTCTCGTGATCTAGATTCGACAAACTGTGTGAAAGCATTTTGTACTGCCTCCTGAGAAGAAATATTTTATCACGTAAAAAATTGTCCACATCTCGAAAAAAATGGTAGTCCGTTGGAGCAAGGTCTGGCGAATACGGACGGAGGGTGACGAATGGTTTCTAATTGCAGTTCCTGTAGAGTTAAAACGGTTTCTCGTGCTGTATGAGGTCTCGCGTTATCATGGAGCAATAATGGTGAAGATCGATTCATGAGTCGGGGCTGTTTCACTGCTAGTTTTGCTATCATTGATTGGAGTTCGGCATAGTAGACATCATGCTCGACCAGATCGGAGAAAGCTATAGTGAATTACACCATGCTGAGACCACCAAACAGTTACCATTACCTTTTTATTGGTAAGCTTTGCTTTAGGACACTCTTGCGGCGTTTGACCTGGGGTCAGCCATTGCGTTTTTCGCTTACGGTTATCGTAAAGAATCCACTTTTCATCACATGTCACAATTTGATCCAATATTCCTTCATTTCTGTATCGATTCAACAAGGCAACACAAGTTTCAACACGCGTTTCTATCTGCAGATTATTTAAATCATGAGGCACCCATTACTCATATTATTTAATTTGATTGATTTGACGCAAATGAGTCAATATGATGGTAAGGTAACGTTAATCCATGCCGCTAATTCCTGGGTAGTTTGGCTCGGATCGGCTTCCACCATCTCTTTCAATTCAAACTTTCCATCACGAAAGCGTTTAAACCAAAATCGCACGATGCGTTCATTAGCAGTCCCCTCTCTAAACGCTACATTGATATTGCGAGCTGTTTCTGCCGCGTTAGTTCCGCGTCGGAACTCGTATTCAAAAATAACTCGTATTTTCGAAGTATCCATCTTTCTTGTCTAAGCTGAATAAAAAAAACAACTGAAAGTCGATAATCGAATGTTGCAGATTTTTTAAAAGAAGAACTTTATATGTACTATGTGAAAAAAGTTTCACTCAAAAATCTCAAACCATGAAGGTTCTACCTATGTCAATTCGAAGTAGCTATTACAATAAAACGGCAATTTCATACTTTAACCCCTTTTATTTAGTAACCTATTCCGCTTAACTATTCCTAAAGAGTCATAAATAACCGTGTAAGAACTCGACACGTGTTTGACCTCTCAACGAGGTATCCTCAGGATGATGATTGACTTGTCGCAAACCCGAACACGGCGTGTTGTCACGCGGTGCGCCGCACGCAGAATTGCAGTTTCTCTGCGTCCGGCGCTCGACGTGTTCCATATATCTACGCCTATTGTATTTTATTATGAATTTCCGCACTTTTTGAACGTCAAAATTACATAAGACATTCCCCCAAATCGTCCGCCCGTCGCCACTTCCTAGTGCTTTAGCAGGGAAGAAGAAATAACGCAACAAACTCCCCAGTAGCACAGCTGTTCGTTCAGTTAGATAGAAGAACAAAAGGCGAACAATATAAGTTACCCATTGATTGCTCAAAGCCACTCATAGTTATGTAAGTCGGTCAAAACCACAAGATTATTGTACTTCTCAATTTATCTATATATGTGATTGATAAGAATCAGATATAAATCATCTTTGTTCGTTTGATCTGACGTCGTTTATCCATAACATAACATTATAGCACGCCTGTAGTTCCCGAATGGGTAGACAGAGATGTAAAGGCGAGCAATTTCAATAGATAATCCTACTTCATCTTACCTACTTCGTACATTTTCTATGAATCAACGCACGTTACAAGCGGGCCGGGCCGCACCACACATTTTTTGTGAGAAAATGCGTTGCGCTGCGGCCTGTCGGCTCACAGCGGCTGTAATGAGCGCTTGGCTAATGGCCGATTCCTATAATTAACGAACCTTTATTGGTTACAATTAAGACTCTTGTATCTTTACCAATAATGAAGCGAAGACCTCATAACTTTGCATAGTAGACCCTCCCATATGGAAGTAGCTATCATAGGTATAATTAGCTTACGAATCTAATTATACGCCCAGTTTGGCAATAAAAAAGCTGCCATTGGTATTAAAACGATTCGCTTTTCTTTGTTATGTAAGAACCGAGCATTAATAGTGCACTCGTGTTTCCTGTGTTATTTTATTAGTCACATGAAATAGGGAGTAACGAGCCAAGCCAAGCTGAGCAGTAAAGGGGTGCCTTCAACCGAACACCCTTTTTTTTTTCTAAATTTGAAGGAACCAAGTAAAATAAACCGACAATTTGCCAGCTGTGTGTAATTTGCAATCGTGGCTTCAACGAAAACGTCAACATTCCAGTTTTATTGGTTTGTATAAAAATAGTAATTCCGCATACCGTTGGCAAAATGCTGATTATGCAGAACACTGAGAACATGTCAACATAAAAGATGTAATAGAATTTACATAATAGTCTGATTTAAATGACATGCATGTTCTATCAAGTCCTGGATAATATTTTACGGTAAAAACTTCAACAGCCCACTGTTAATGCGGTTAAAACCAAATGCAGTATGAAACTGCCATGTGATCCCAAAATTATACCTGCACGGCTTGGGCAGAGCATCGCCGTGTCCTTGTGGAGGCGATCGCTGGCGGTGATCTCCCGCGTCCGACCCTGGTCCAGGCCATGGTACGGAGCGAGAGGACATGGGGGGCCGTCACCTCCTTCTGCTTATGCTCGCGAAGGAGGAGGCGGAACCCGTGAGGGAGAGGCAAACTTCACGCCCCTAGCCGTCGGGAATCGCAAGCTGATCGCGGCCACCGTAGGCGCGAGCTTGGGGACGGTGAGCAATGGTAGCTCGCTGTCCGATAAGGACCAGGCTCGGGTCGCCGGCGCGTTGTGTTCCACGCGCGCCTCAAAGTGATGTCAGCAGAACTGTTGGGGTCCGCTAGGACCGATGCCTGCCGGGGTCGCGGGAAAGTCCGAAAGGGATACCGTGGCCCCTGGCAAGTACAGGCAACTGAAAGGACATGGGTGGGTTTTTAGTTAGTAAGAGTCTGTCACGCCCTCCCGCTCCGCCCAGAGCGGGAGAAATTATTTGATAATTTCCCACCCAAAAAAAAAGGGTGTTCGCACATCTGATGGCAGATGCGACTGCCTATCTGACCTCCACAACCCAGTAACTGGGTAGTATGATACTCCTTGGTATGATTGGTTGTCAGACTTTTGGTCTTCTGACGACCCGTAACGACTGCCAAAGATCCACGAATAACTGCCGGGACCAAAACGGCTTAACATGATTTCCGAGGCACGGACGAGGCTCGGTATGTAAAGATGGTCACCCATCCACGGGCCAACCCCGGCAAAAGTAGTTTTACCCGTGCGGCTGATATTACTTGCCACGAGTTCCTCTTTCGAACATTTATTCTTAAAGGAATTGTCAAAGACTCATGTTTACGCATTATCATAAGATTGACCGCTTCACCCACACGCTCAGATGACGATGTCGTTGATCTCCATTTATCTGAATACGTGACTGATAAAAGTTTCTTACTTATCTACTGAATTTGTAATATTAACGGTTACCAATTTTTCAGATTTCCGCGTCAGAATTTAGTTTGAAATGTAAAATATTGTAAGTCTTACATTACATACACAATCAGCATAATGTCCCACTGTTGGGATACATGCCTCCCCTGTGAGAGGGAGTGGGCCGTAATCCACCACGCGGGCCCAGTGCGACTTGGTAGATATCATATATCTTCGAATTTTTGGTTCTAGGACATGCCGGTTTTCTTGGGATGTTTTCCTTCATTGCTTCGAGAGCAGTTGTCATGAAATAATTTACTCAAAGTTAAGCGCACGTCAGGGTTCGAGCCTACGACCTATAACTCGTAAGTTTCGGCCGTTACCACTGTAGGGCCACCACTGCTCCTAAAAGAACCAATAACCATGGATATTCCTAATTTTTTTTGTACCAATGCGCTGTACTATATTTATTTTTTTATTTTATTATTTATGTACTCACAGAAAAATAGATACAGATAATACATAATCATAATAAAGTACAAAGGTTATATTCTCTGTATTGATCGGCTGTAGAACCGATCCAAAAATAACATAATCTTGCAACTTCATATCTGAAGCTCACGCTGTCAAGTTAGTCAGTTAAGATCACTGCAATCTTAAGATTGACCGGCTCACCTACATATGCAGATTGGTCATGTCATTGATCTTGACTTATCAGTAATACGTGACTGATAACTGAATTATTTGTTTATATTATCTTTGTTTATACACTTCCCATCTTCACATGATCTCTCGTAATGCGACGTTCGATTCGGAGATTGCTAGACGGCAGCACAATAAAGAAAAATCATTGGCCACTTTAGGTATAGACAGAAGTAAACTTTGCCAATAGCTGTGAAGAAAAACATCGTGAGGGAACCGGCATTAAAATGAAAAATGTGGTATCGACCATTCCGCATGGGGCCCGCAGGGTGCGTAACGCCCATTCCCTCTCACGGAGAGAAGGCCTGAGTCCCAATTGGAAATATTATAGGTCGATTATGTGGTTTTTGACGTCTAAGCAAACCCAAGAAATAAAATGAATGCGTTTAGTTTCAAGCGTGCTGTTCCATTATTTGAGACAAGCACTTTGCCCGCGGCTTCGCTCCCGTGGTCTTTCCCGCGGGACCCGTTATTTTTCCCGGGATAAAAAGTCCTCTCCCTGAAAACTAAGCTTTCTAATGGTAAAAGAATTTTTCAAATCGGTCCAGGTAGTTTCGGAGCCTATTCAATACAAACAAACAAATCTTTCCTCTTTATAATATTAGTAAGTATAGAAGTACCTATAGACAAGCCATTTTCAATACTGGCACGGTTTATTACAGATTTTACACACGCATTTTAGGTATGAAGCTACATGAACGCGGCGCGCTCGACTTGTTGGACCAATTCAGTGATTTTAACGTAGTCAGAAGATCTAAGAGTTACACGATAGAGAGGCAACTTCTTTTGATTACTGTCGGTAATTAGCGCTATGCGACCTGAATTGCACTTTATTGTGTCGTAGCTTTTTTAGGGTTCCGTACCGAAAGGGTAAAAACGGAACCCTATTACTAAGTCTTTGCTGTCCGTCCGTCCTTCCGTCTGTTACCAGGCTGTATCTCATGAACCATGATAGTTAGACAGTTGAAATTTTCACAGATGATGTATTTCTGTTGCCGCTATAACAACAAATACTATAAAACAGAGTAAAATAAATATTTAAGGGGGCAAATAAATATTTAAGGTCCCATACGACAGACATGATTTTTTTGCCGTTTTTATAGATAATGGTACGGAACCCTTCGTGCGCGAGTCCGACTCGCACTTGGCCGTTTTTTTTTAATTCAAATGATTTTGCGGAGTATTCCATCCTACTAACCTGTGCTACTGGTCTAGTGATGAAAAACTTTTTTGATCAGACGTCTGCCTAGATAAAAAAAAAACTGTACTTGGCACACAGTGCCAAAAAATACATTACAGTGATTCAGAGAAAATATATCTATTTTAAATAATATCTTGATTTTAGGCCTATGATTCATCTTTTCGTACGTATATTATTAGAATCTTGATTTGGGAGGAAGTAGCCGAAGTAGGGGGACTAATAGACGAATTGATACTTCTATTTTGCGCTACTATTATTATGTGACAATTTAGAGCTATGACTATAGGTCGTTCCTTTGTGTACACTGGCACACAGGCATTGATACCGAGCTGGCAGAAATTATGTAAAGCTGATATCAGATGCTTCATTCGAGTAAATGTTAATTTTTGTTTCATTCCACGTTCAAATGCCACCGACATATAGCAGGCGGCATTTGTAGTCTTAGGCCCGTATTACAGAACCTCGCTCAAGACTCAATTACTTAAAACTAGTTTCAACCAATAAAAGGGCTTTAAACGAGTTTTAAGTAATGCTTGAGTTTTGAGTGGTGAGGTTCTGTAATACGGGCCGTAGTTTCAGTGACTTCAAAATGGCGACTGACAGAACAGTACTACCAATCGAATGACTGCAAAATTCAGTGCTATCAATCGCGTCACGGGTCAAGTTACAATGAACGCACTGTAGAAATGACCGTTCATCTGCTTCTTTAATTAGATCGTTGGATAATTGGTTCAGTAATGATTTCATTTTTCACTTTTGACGTTTCACTTCGTATGAAACAAAAAATGAATGACAAAAATGAACATTATGAGAAGCGTCTGATACTTACTTATCTGTTTTTTCACTGTTTATACTTGACTGCGTCAGAAGTAGGGTTGTTTTTACGAACATGTTCTTCTTGGATTGACTTAGAACAGACGTTGATGTACAACGAAAAGATCAATTATTATTATTACCCGATCGCCCCCAGAAGGGTACGTTATGTTTTTGTCGATGTCGCATTTGCTTTCAATTTCCGATAAAGGAAATAGCTCTTTCTAAAGTTGCACTACAACTCCTGGTTATCCTCTTTCCGCTTCCATCCTTACCGACTATGAATAACAGTATCTAAACTAACTACAGTTAAAAATAGATTATATCAATTAACAGGTTATATAGCTTTTCCTTAATGACAAATTAACCATGAACATAATGATAGACGGGTTAATTAAGTTTTAATGAACGCCTCATTACGTCATCTATATAATCTCCCTTTGTGTTATGTGGCTACTAATACCTACTACCAGGCCGAATTTTGGCCATGACGGTCAATCTCTGTGGAGACCAGCCTTCGGCGCAGGAGATATTATAGTGCATAAGTATGTGCGCAGACACAGGTGCACTCTCTCTTCCCTCACTCTCATAGTCCGATGGGACGGTAATCTGACACGACCGGAGAGAGATCAGGCGCAGGGCCAACAGCTTAACTTGCCCACCGACACACGGGGGTATCACACCGCCAACTAAAAACCCAATAACACTTTTCCCGGGAACCGAACCCAGGACCCCATTTTCAGCAGTCGCGCTTGCAACCACGAGACCAACGGGGCAGTCGACTGTACTAATTTGTATACAAACATTGTAAAAAAACGACAATTCGTTTACAAGGGAACTTGATTTTACTTTGTTTTGTTTTGCTCTGTAAACATTCAGTCTATTTATAACCTTAAAACCTGTTTTGCTTTTAGCTATTGTTTGTGGTATTGGCCGATTTGAGTTCTCTAGGACACCGAACGAGACAATAGAAGTATTATTGTTGTTACGTCTGGGGGCGTTTACTCTTTCGCAAAGAGTTCAATTACATTGTGTGTTAATAGTTATTTATCCAACATGTGAGGAAAGTTCGTTTTTCCTATGAGTTTTGATTTTGAGTCTTGAGCGAACGAAGGATTGAAAAATAGAATCACGAGCGCAGCGAGTGATTATAAATTTCAATCCTGAGTAAGCGAAAGACTCAACAAAACGAATAGCAAAAGAACTTGCTCACATGTTGCATACAAAACTTTTCACCACGACCAGCAAGAAAGTATTCAGTCATCATAGGTAAATAAATTAAATACACACAAAGCAAATCAAAATAATTCTTTATTTTTTTAAATATCTGTAAAACTTAACATAAAAAAATCAGGCTAGGTTAGTTTCTGAACGGGATCATTACTTTCGTCACTGTTCAAACAGTGAGGAAAAACCAACTTTCCTCACTGTTCAAGCAGTGAGGAAAAACCAACTTTCCTCACTGTTTTCGTAGAGGAAAGACACTTCTTTCGTGCGGGAGTGGTGAAATAGTTATTTATCCAACATGTGAGGAAAGTTCGTTTTTCCTATGAGTTTTGAGTCTTGAGCGAACGAAGGATTGAAAAATAGAATCACGAGCGCAGCGAGTGATTATAAATTTCAATCCTGAGTAAGCGAAAGACTCAACAAAACGAATAGCAAATGAACTTGCTCACAAGTTGCATACAAAACTTTTCACCACGACCAGCAAGAAAGTATTCAGTCATCATAGGTAAATAAATTAAATAGACACAAAGCAAATCAAAATAATTCTTTATATTTTAAAATATATTTAAAACTTAACTTAAAAAAATCAGGCAAGGTTAGTTCCTGAACGGGAGCATTACTTTCCTCACTGTTCAAACAGTGAGGAAAAACCAACTTTCCTCACTGTTCAAGCAGTGAGGAAAAACCAACTTTCCTCACTGTTTTCGTAGAGGAAAGACACTTCTTTCGTGCGGGAGTGGTGAAAAAATAATTTGAAGAATTTTGCACAGAGGTTCCTTTTATGATCTAGACAAGGAATAAGGCCAGATTTTCGCCATTCCCACGGCACTGGGAAGGGCAGACAAAGTCGCTGGCAAAGTGTTTAAAATTATTATTTTCAAGTTCGATAAAACTAAAACCATTATAAATGAATGGTTCTTGGTAAAGAATAACAACATCCTCTTTCCGGATTTAGAAAATCATAAGCGCGGCTGCATATTTTAGGCTAATTGTTATTCCTACCAGGGATGAAGTCAATGGGCATCCTGCAACTGCTGAAAAATCGTGTCTGACAAGCTTGTTTACCATGTCAATATTTTGAAGTCTAATCTAAGGGCTATTGGTCTTTATTTGAAATGCATGCCATCTGCAAAATAGAATTTGGATGCAGTTTTTGTGCAGTTGACCTAACTGCTCGAAACTGACTTAGAACTGCACGCCAACTGCAAGTGGATCGCGCAGTCGCTAGTCGGTTCGGCCGGGTCTATGTAGTTATGTCAACTGCATCCAAACTGCAATTTGCATTCGAATTGCAAATTGCAGTTTTACTGCAGTTAACATAACTGCTAACCGACTGCATCAGAACTGCTCGCCAACTGCATTCTAATGCAATTCGTCTGTTTGTAGATACTCAGGATGCCCATTAGACATTTAGGTACTTAAGAGGGAACTACGAGGAATTTTAAAAATAGGTATTTGAAGAAACTATTGCCGTCGCGCTGCGCCCGAAAAACCGAGTTAAACCCCGTAAAGTGCGATAGGGACAACTGCAGCTCAGACCGATTATATCACAAAAATTTTGACGAAAACGACGTTTGGCATTCTCCTTTTTTCTCCTCGAAAACTAAGCCGATGTAATAATTTTTTACATTAAAATTTTAAGAAAGTGTATTCTAGGTTCCTATTATTTTCTTTTATGCTAAAAACTTTTCCGAATTAGTCTGGTAGTCCTCTAATCACGGCGGTAAAAATGGGGCATTTTTGTAATTTTTCGAGGGTCATAGTTTCCTCACTTATTAATTGCTGAAAAAAAGGAAATGACAGGGACATGCCTATAGAGACCTTGATTTTATAAAAAATGACAGCTCTAGAGTCATTATTCAGAAAGAAAAACGGGGAATACGTTTGTATGGAGAATCGCGGGCCCTGTTCCCTCTTAAATGCCGATAATTATGACGCTTGACGTTTAGAAACTTAAGTATAGCCTTTGTTCCACATTCTTCTTTATCTAGCGCTTTGTCACAATTGGAACTGTTTCCCCTTTTGACACGCTTTAAATAATGATAAACCATAAATTAATAGTGTACGTGAGGTCAGACAACTTATATCGGGTTTATTATATGTTATGAGTAAGTAATGAGGTATTAGGTCGTATTTGTTTATTTTATAGGTATATTAATACAGATTAGTTGGTAATCATTTGAACTGTTCGACTGACTGTCTAATTCGGCTGTCTTTAAATGAATTCTTTAATACAGGAGGTAGGAAAATAAGAGTATTTATTTATTTAAATATAATGGTATAACCATTATATTTAAATAAATAAATACACTCATGCTATAATTAGAGCTATTCCGTGGTACAGACATACCTCTTTTGTCTACCTTATCAAATACAATACATATTTATAAAGTTGTGCTACTGAACTAATAATATAGTTTTAAAAAAATATACTCACAATCCCGATCGTTTGAGTGTATTTATTGATTTAAATAAATAATGGTTATAATGCTATAATTAGAGCTATTCCGTTGTACAGACACAGACCTCTTTTGTCTACCTTATCAAATACAATACATATTTATAAAGTTGTGCTACTGAACTACTAATATAGTTTTAAAAAAATATTCTCACATTCCCGATCGGTTGAAATGGGTACCGAAGAAAGTTGTGTATTTTAAAACATCAGTTTGCGGTATATTCGGTTCTACCGCCAGAATGATATTATTTTACATGTGTACAAACAAAAATATACCTTTACTTCAATAACTGCAAATAAAAGACATTTTGAAGAGCAACACAAGATCATGTAACAAATAAACATCCAGGTGTTTCAACTGTAGGTATTTCATGAGGCACTTATTTTTTTGCTAGTTAAAGTTAACCCAATAAATGGTAGGTAGAATGAATCCCATCCCAAACAGCATATCTAATTACGCAACAGATTTTCGTAAACGATTACAACAAAGTTTCATTTTGACAGTTCATTCATTGCGTTATTTACATTGATGAGCAGATTTTTTTTTGAACTTCTGAAGCAATGGATTAGCAATTTGTTTCAAAACGATTCAAATTCCGATTAATCGTGTATTACGTAATTAGGGTACTACTGACTTTGCTACATCACAAAGTATCCTACTATTACTTCGAATCTGATACTCCAAATGACGCGTCACCTCACCAAATTTTAAGGGCATTCAAATCGTCCCAAAGTCGAACCATTTATTTAAATTAAACCATTTACATGCACTTTTAAATTGTCAAACAGACGGCTAGTTAGTTAGAAGGTTGAAGCTTAGTTGCCAGTTCCAAAACGTATCCCGCAATGAGGCGTAAAAATAAAACTCGTTTGATTTCCTACCCTATATTTAATATTGTTCTATGTGGTACACAGCAGGAGGAGGAAGGTACTTGGGGCGAGAACTTCAAGTCACACCACGATAGCAAGCCACGAGGAAATGAGGCTGTCTCTCTTGACTTCAGCTTCCCTGAAGCCGACAATGTTTATGGTAAGTAAATGTCTAAAGTTTTCTTAAGGTTGTCTTAGATATCATTAATATCGGTGAAGGAAAACATCATGAGGAAACCTGGACTTGTAATTAATATAAGTCTGAAATCGCCTACCCGTCTTGACTTGAGCAAGCGAGGTAATCATCAATGCTTGTGCCTTCTCTGAACAAGAAGAGGCTTTTGCCCTGCAGAGGGACAGTAAGAGAATGGTATTATTATGATTAAATATCGTGAAGATTCTCCATGGTTAAGTAGCAATAGGCACACGGGGAAATGGATACTTAATAAATACCTATTTTACATCAAATAAAATTTCACAATACTGCTAGCTCACAATAGAATAAAATGTCAATGCAATTAAAATTGCTACAAATTATAAAGGTCTCATAATTAAAATGTCAAATACAATTAAAATAAACGAAAGGGTATATACAAATGACTAATCACTAATACCTACTGGATTGTTTGTAACCCAGGTCGAGAAAACTGTTATTGTTATTAGGAGTTTCTGAATCTCGTATTGTATAGGATTTCCGTACAATGCGAGATCAGCATAAACTGGAAATGTATTTTCTAACACAGGTATACCGGAACACACCGACAAATTCGCTCTCCGCACAACAACATCGGGTGAACCCTACCGTCTGTATAACCTTGACGTGTTTGAGTATGACCTTGACAGTCGCATGGCCATCTACGGAGCTGTGCCCGTCATGTATTCTCATGGGTAAGACCAACAACTGATTTTAAGGTGCATTATATTATTTATCCTAAAAGTTGGCAACGTCGCAAATAGCTGTCAAATATTTTCCTGTTTTGATTAATTTGGCAATAATACTGTAGGGAAATATGAAATGTGGCTAACTAGTGAACCAAAATATTGATTATGAAATGCAATAATTAATATCGTAACACCGAACATTTACTTTTATATGTAAAAAAAGTATTTGGAAACTTTCCAAATGCCTTTTTTACATCATAAACGGTTACAACATCAAATTCAGTGTTATAATTGCAATTCAATATTAATATTCTAGTTCGCTAGTTAGCCACATTTCATATTTCCATACAGTAATATTGCCAAATTAATCAAAACAGCGAAATATTTGACATCTATTTGCGATATTGTCCACTTTCAGAATTCAGGCTCTTCATTTTCTTATTTATTTATCAATATTATTTTCTTTTGCAGTCCTAAACGCAGCGCTGGTGTATTCTGGCACAACTCAGCCGAAACGTGGGTGGACGTTGTGAACTATGCTGATAGTACCGTTGTCTCATCTCTGGTGAATTTAGTCACCGGTGGACAAAAGCGACGTGTGGATGCTAGGTAAGCAACTGTTAAGACAAGTACTTATGAATATAAACATAACAATATGGATGATGCCTGGGTCAGAAAAAATAAATTCTATTTAGCCCGCAGTCAGATAATAAATAATATTAGACTAGTATTTTTTGCTTTATCATATTAATAAAAAATGACTTAGATACAACGCATTAAAATTAGAGAGTGGGGGTCGCTACGTCACAAGTAAGTATAAAATCTAAATACTCGTGACGTCATGGCACATTTTAACAACGTATCGCCGTAATCTTTTAATAACGTAAAAAAAGAAAAAATACGTGTAGTTTATTTTTTCATAATCTACATGACGGACAAAAAACATTTTTTGAAAAAGAAGGAGAGCTCTTACATAAGTAACACAGCCGCACGGGTCGACCGATCAGGTTAAGCTATGCTTGCCGGAGTTGGTCCGTGGATGGGTGACAAGGTATTACCAAGTAACTGTGGAGGACAGAAGGCAGTCGCTCCATGTAAAATACTGGTATTCAGCTTCATCCGGTTAGACTGGAAGCCGACCCCAACATAGTTGGAAAAAGGCTAGGCAGATTGATGTGCAGTAAAAAACATAATACCAGCCCGTTTTATGCCACCAAACCTATCCATACATTATGCCGCAAAAGTCACCCTGTAAAACTGTTAGCTTATTTCGTCTGTCCGCCCCTGACTCAAGGAATTTCTTGAAAGCAGCCCAGTTTTCGATTTGTGACGGTTAACAGCAATAAGGTCGCCCCCTATTATAGATAGTGCAATCCACGACGACGCGCCCCACTCCGCTCCGCTCCGTACTAAAGTACAGCTTACAGTACAGTCATCGCGGAGTGGGGCGCGTCGTCTTGGATTGCACTATCTGTACAGGCGACTTAAAAATTATAAAATGTGGGTATACACCTCTGCCTATTACTCCTCTGCCTATTACTTCCGGGAATACGGGCGTGATGTAATTATGATTTTGTAATATTATTGTTTTATTTCAGATTCATGAGCGAGTCTGGAATCATTGATGTATTCGTATTCCTGGGTGAGAAGCCAGCTGATCTGTTCCGTCAATACACCGCACTCACTGGAACCGCACCACTGCCTCCCGTACGTAAAAAATTATATACCTTTAAGCCTAAGTTTTTGCCAGACGCGGTCATAGAATGTAGGAGGGAGATAGACAGTACATGAGTCTTTGCAATGATGATAAGTTTAAGCCATCATACAATAGCCGATTATAATTATGACACACATTATGTAATATCGAAGAACTTCATAACTAAGGAGTTTGAAAAAAAAAACCCGTCCACACGATGACCACACCATATTTTCCAACGCCATATTTGCTATTTGCGTCGACCAATGAAACAAAAAACTATACAGGGTGTTAAAGTAATTGCGTGCCATAGCTTAGGGGTAGGTTCAGTATCGATAAAGGAAGCCAGAAAAAAAAAAAAAACCTATATTAGCACCTACTAACTTAAAATAGCAATCATTTAGAATTAAAATTATTTTATTTGTTTAAATGCTTTAATTACTTACCTACTATCGAACGCGTTGTTATTTTGTCCTTCACGACTTCGTGTTTTTGTCTTTGACGATTGTTATTTTAAGTTAGTAGGTACTTTTTTTTTTTCTTCTGGTTTCCTTTATTGATACTGAACCTACCCCTAAGCTATGGCACGCAATTACTTTAACACCCTGTATTGTAATATTTTGTCGGTTTTTTTTTTTTGCTTACCAACACAAAATAATATACATTTATTCCCTAGAAATTCTCGCTCGCCTACCACCAATGCCGCTGGAACTACGTGGACGAAGACGACGTGCGCGGCGTGGATGAAAACTTTGACGTCCACGACATACCCGCCGACGTCATCTGGCTGGACATCGAGTACACTGACAGGAAGAAGTGAGTGCTATAATAATACCAGATTATTATTGTCAAACTGTAGGGCAACGGCCGTCTCATACAGAGAAGGCATGACATGAGCATTGATTACCACGTTTGCTTAAGAAGGGTTGGCGATTTCAGACTTATATTAACTAGAAGTCCAGAATTCCTCACGATATTAGTGATGTCCAAGATAAACTCAGAAAGAACATATGAATTTAAAAAAATAATGATTAAATTATTACCGATTCTAAAACGTAGTTTCCTATAGAAACAAAAGCAAATGCATGGTCTGTCTGCAAACTTTCTTGACTAAAATCAAGTGATAAATCTCTCCGCAAAATAATTCAAATAAAAAGCGACTCTTGCAACGACACAATAAAGTGCAATTCAGGTTGTACAGCGCTAATTACCTACAGTTATATTCACCTAGAAGCTGCCTCTCTTTCTATCGCATTACTCTTATATCTTCTGACTACATTACGCCCACCGAATTCGACTAGTCGAATCCGCCGCGTACCTATTAGTAGCTTCATACCTAAAATGTAGGAAGTGTGAAATCACAGTTTTGTTAAGAGATCAGGGGGCCAACCGCCACCTCTTTAAGCAGTATTATTTTATTGTTACTTCAGTGCGAGAAAGAAATGGAGCTATACAGGACGTCTAGCTCCATCTCTTTCCCACGCTCAGTAAGATTAAAATAATACTGCTAAAAGAGGTGGTGGTAGGACCCCAGCTGTTTAAAATTAATCCTCTTTCCACAGATACTTCACGTGGGACCCGCTTAAATTCCCGACCCCATCTGCCATGGTTGCCAACTTAACAGCCAAGGGCCGCAAACTGGTCACCATCATCGACCCGCATATCAAGAGGGAGGCTGGCTACTTCCTGCATGAAGATGCTACCGAGTTGGGGTACTATGTTAAAGATAAAGATGGCAAGGATTATGAAGGTAGGTTGAGAAGAAATACCATTTACTAAATAGTAGTCAAATTTACTGAACTGCAAGAAAACAGCTGCCTAATCTCAAACTCAAACTCAAACTCAAATCATTTATTCCAAATAAACCAATTACAGGTACTTTTGAATTGTCAAGGGGTCGGTCAGTCAGAAAGATGAAGCTAGTTGCCCATTCCAAAGCGTAGTAGGTTCCTATGGAGAAGAACGGGCAAGAAACTCCATGGACACTCTTTTAAATTAGAATATTGTTACAAAACATTGGTTACATCATTCATGTTGAAATTATATATGTGAGAACAATGTAGTAAATCGTGCACGTTAAAAGCGACCATAATAAAAATATAAAAACAAAAATAATTAAAATAAACCATGGCAGCTAAGAGATGACCAGTCCCCACTGACGGCGCCCGTTCACGAACATGACGCATGGATCAGCATCATTTAGCTCAACCATTTTGAAGGGAACTTAATGATCCAACACACACGCCACCACCAGCGAGACATTTGAGTGAGCATGACATACTCTCAGCCGCCAGGGTACATTCAAGTCAATGAAAGACGTACTCAGTAAATGTTAAAGTAGGTAAACAGTGCTCACATATGTGCAATGCAATTATATAAAACTAAGAGATTGAATTTATACAATGTAAATATAGTTTTTCAATCTTCAGCAGCTCCAACAATATTTCCCAATGCTAATCAATTAGTTTATGCGCCCTTGTGGAGCTGGAATATCGTGACACACCTTCAATTGCAATCACTTTAATTTTGACAATACAACTTAATCCATTGTTGCGTAATGTATGTTGGATAAGTTAGTCAGCTCGACAACGTAAATAACTTGAATTAGAATTAAATTTACCATTCGTATTCTAATTATATTTGACAAAATGAAATTCATCATTTACTCGCTTACTAGCTGCGCCCCGCGGTTTCACCCGCATAAGTCTCGGTCCCGTGGGAATATCGGGATAAAAAATATCTTATGTTCTAACCCAGGTCATGTTCTAACCATGTGCCAAATTTCATCCAAATCCGTTCAGACGTTCTAGCGTGAAATCATAACATAACATCACGTGGTTTCCCCGAAAGGTTGGGCAGAGGTGTACCTGTAGTACCTACACCCACATTTCGCAAGTTATGTTTTTTAAGTCCCATATAATAGGGGGCGAGCCTATTGCCATCAACCGGGCACAGTTCCAGACTCCGAGCTACTACTGAGAAATTACTGTTGGAAAAACCCAATAATACTTTGCCCGACTTGGGAATCGAACCCAGGACCTCATGCTCAGCAGTAGCGCTTGCGACCACTAGACCAATGAGGCAGTGGCAGTCAAGTGTCAAGTCAGCGTGGAATCGTAACAAATAAACTCACTTTCGCATTTATAATTCTAGTTAGGATATATCTATCTGTGGCGTGCACAGAGATTTCAGATCTCTTTACTCAAAAGATAACGTCGGTATAGCGGCAGATTTCAATTCATTGAAACACAAGTGTGTTTCAATGAATTAAAAACTGCCGCCAACACCGGTCTCACGGGTATAGTTTTCACAATAAACTTAATAATTAATCACTTAGAAAATCAATCTCTTCCGCCAAGAAAAACAATCGAAACAAGACGTTTGGTAAATTTTGAGTTGAATGGCTTAACTGTGCCACCTGTAATATTTGACAACTCAGTCATCCCGTTTGGCTCCGATGTTAAGGATCTTGGTCTGCATGTTGACACATGTATTGACTGGCGAAAGCAGGTCACGACTGTAAGTAAAAAGTCACCGGAACGCTGCGGTCACTCTATCGGTTGAAAAACCTTCTCCCATCACACACAAAGGCAATGCTTGTACAGTCCCTAATCTTTCCCATGATAGACTATGGTGATGTGTGTTATTATGACCTGAATGCAGATCTCTTCAATAAACTTGACCGCCTTCTAAATAACTGCATTCGATTCGTTTTCAATCTTCGTAAGTATGACCATGTGTCTGCACATCAATTGCTTTTAAAATGGTTACCCATACGTCAGCGCAGAGAGTTGAGGGCTCTGTCAATGTTGTATTCTATAATTGACAATCCCACTTCTCCTTCTTATCTGACTTTCCATGTTCAATACCTTTGCTCTGCTCATAGCAAAAATCTTCGTTCTAAAAACAATCGTCTTCTACGATGTCCTTCTCACCGCTCTGGTTTTATTCACTCTTCTTTCTTTGTCCACGCGGTATTTCTTTGGAATGCGCTTCCTCTGAACATCAGGATGGCAACCAGTCGGTTATCCTTCAAGTTGAAGGCACGTGAACATATTCGTGAAAAGTTGGCAGAATCTTTGCAGCGCTGATTTGCTGGATTTGTTTTCTCCTCTACCAATCGTTATTTCTCCTGACAAAGTTTATTCGGTTTATATGTATGTATTAGTAGGTATTAATTTTCAAGTTATCTAGCACTTATGTTGCATGCCATGTTTGTCTCTGCACCACCCTAAGGTTGACTGGTAGAAAATGCCTCAGGCATTAAGTCCGCTTTAGTACAGTATTTTTTTACCTGTGCATAAAGTTTTAATAAATTAATAATGGTTAATCAGACTAAAAAAGTCGACCCTCTGCAATCGGACGGGCTTCTCAATTTGGACGGGTTGCAATGTAAGCTATGCTTCCAAAATACAATTACGTGCACACATTTTGACGCACACCGTCACACTTGTGCTGTGTACGACACGAGATGTGTTGTATGAAGTATAAGCAACGCGTAGTACTGCTTTTGCTCACGGGAGGGGCCTGCGGCGGCGGCGGGGTTCGCCGCTCCAACAAGTTAGTTCCAAAAAAAGTAATAGATGGCGCTTAATTAACACGGGAAGCCAAAACGCTATGCGGTGAGATGGCCAATAAGTTAGATTAATTTGAAACCATGTTTTTTTTTTTTAATTCTAGTTATTTATCATTTAGAGGGACATACTCATACTCCGTATGTATGGAGTGCACGCCACTGCTGGCCATGGCCCACCAAATTAACAAAAGTAAAGCATTGGAATATCAACTCTAATGCTATTAAATTAGACCATACTTAAACAATCTTACAATGATTCTTAAAATTAATATAGTCTGAAAAACACTGACGTGGCTTAAAGTAGTGTGTAGGTGTACTATAATAAATCTCTACCTACCATAAGTCTCTGTTTCACGGAATGCTGACTAAAAGTTACAACCATCTATTCCTCCACCTAGGTTGGTGCTGGCCCGGCTCCTCATCATACCTGGACTTCTTCAACCCCGCTGTGAGCAAATACTACGCGGAGCGGTACCAATTCAACAACTTCCCCGGTACCAGCAAGGATGTGCACGTGTGGAATGACATGAACGAGCCTAGCGTGAGTATTAGATACGAAACGGATACTTGTTTGACCGGATATTAGTATATCCGGCCAACTGAAAGGTCGGATATTGAACGTTCGGCCATCTTTTAGGTCGGGTATTAAGATATCCGCTTATCTAATGAATATCCAGCAATCTATTTAGTCGAATATTTGACTATCTTGATCCAATCGGAAGCAAGTACTACGCGGAGAGATACCAGTTTAATAACTTTCCCTGTACCAGCTAGGATGTACATGTGTGAAACGATATGAACGAGCTAAGCGTGAGTGCACTAAGTACTATCGAAGAACTTCATATCTAAGCAGTTTGAAAACAAAATCCCGTGAACACAATGACCACATCTGTTACCGCCCCGGTTCTATAGCCGCCGAGCGCTGCAAGCAGAAATAGTCCTTACGATGTATAGATATGAAGTTCTTCGGTGGTACATACAAACGATGGATTCATCTTTCTTGTTCTTTAGAAAGGTTGCTTGTTGGATACAGCGTAATTTTTTATTGCATTTATTCGTTAGTGTTTTTCCGATTGAACACAAAATCACATCTTGTATTCGTGGTTAACGAATGTCGAGTATCGCGTTTGTTTTGTTGGAAACGTCTTAAACATGTTGCTACAACATGAGATGTTCGAAGTTTTCGAGGACGTCGACAAGTTGTCGGCTTTATGTAGACTGTCTGTGTGCCCAAGAAGGCTAATATAACAAAAAAAACTATGAATAAGACGCACGTAACGAAAAAAAAAAAAAAAATCGGAGCCCCGGTCTTGAATTTTCAATTGACTTTACTATCGGCTTTAGCACCCTCGAAAACCATAAAATCGACACCCATGACAGATCGCCGTCTTGGATTTTAATTTAGACCAAATTCACTCTCTCTCTCTCTCTGTCTCTATTATATGTAATAAATAGAGACAGAGAGAGAGAGAGAAATTCTCATGGAGAGCGCATAACGCTTTTTCATTACGTGACGATTTCTACCAGTTTACACCTACCGCAAGCCGCGTTAAAGAACTTCGTATAAAAAAACCAACAGCCCTTAAAGTTGGACAAACACCCTTAGCCTTTACTATTCTTTTCTGCGACAGTCAATAAACCACGGTGTTAATGTGTATTTTTTTTTTTATGATGCAGGTATTCAACGGCCCTGAGATCACAATGCCTAAGGATTGTCGTCACTACAAGCCGCCTCAGGATGGCAACGATGGACTCGCCGCTTTCTGGGAACACAGGTAAGATTCCCTAGTTCTATAATAATATGTGTTTTAGAGATTTTTCAGGTGCATACGCAAGGTAACCCGCGGAATTCAAAATTTCTTACGTTTTTCGCAATTAGCAGGCCAGTGTCAGGTTGTGTCTTGATCAAAATATGATTCGCGATTATAACATAATAATATGTATTTACAGAATTATAATCATCTCTCTAAGTTAGATTAATTTGTTCTCAAAAGTGATGATTTCATGAAAAAGTAATTCAATGAAAGAAAATTATTTTATATTATTATATTAATGATTCTAATACACTCGAGAGCAATGAATCCGGGTCACTTAAAGAATGTTAAAAATCTCGGAAACTAAAAATGATAGGTTAATGCAATAAATTGTATTTAATAGACAATGTAATACTCCTTAAATGAAAGTAAAAAAAATATGAGTCACCATACATTTTATTAACACAAAATTACATAAAGAAAAAAACTGCTGATCTCTCCTTAAAACAAAAATAGGAAACATGAAATTTTTGAACTTTATTACGATTTTCTTGAATTTTAATACTTCGTATTGCCTCTAAGTCTAAGGTCTAAGGGGTTTTACTGGAGCCGACGTCTTACTGTCCATGCACTTGGGTTACTTCCTCCGAGGCGTCGAAACTGATTTGTGAGTTCAGTTCCTGTAAGAAAGCGATTTCGAAGCATGGTGTTCACCAAGTATCGGTCTTCTCGTGCTGTGGTACACCTGGTTCTGCCCGTTCCTGGTCTGCGTAGGTTAGAACCAGTTTCTTCGTAACGTCGGAGAACTCTTTGTACTGTTGACAGCGACACACCGACAGTCCTGGCTGTATCGCGCTGACTCCGGCCGGTTTCCAGCATTGTAAGTATTCTGGTGCATTCTTCAGGCGTAAGCGACATAATTTCAGCTTGAATAATGAATATAGAGCACTATCAACATGGTTTATGTACCCACATAAATGACAGATTACAAACAAAAGCAAAACCAAATGCTGTAATTTCGTAGTTCCATCTTCGAAAGTGGCCCTTTTTCAAATTTGATTTTTTTATGATATAACTTTACAATAACTAAGAAGTTTTAATACCTTCATTTAAGGAGTATTACATTGTCTATTAAATAAAATTTATTGCATTAACCTAGCATTTTTAGTTTCCGAGATTTTTAGGATTCTTTAAGTGACCCGGATTCATTGCTCTCGAGTGTAATTATAATTATGTAAATAAATACATATTTGTATATGTTCGCGAATCATATGAATTTGAATTTCGCGGACTATCTTTGGGGATCCACCTTAATTAAATATAATAATAATTTAGAGGCATGAGGAACACGGTGTAAAGTTCACTCATCCTCTATAAAAAAGAGAGGATCCACCGACCGTTGTGTCTAGTGGGCTACTGTCCGACGATTGATGTCGTTCGCGCGGTAAACTCTAATTGCGCGATGCAGGATTTTGTGTGACGTCAGGTCTTTGATGCGCAGTTTGTATGTGGCGATATAGATGCCGCCACAATATATACTTCTAAATATAATTATTTCACACGATAAAGCATAATGGGCCTGAAAAAGTTTGCGAAATAAAAACATTCAATGCAGTTTAACGTAAATCGGAGCAAGTCAATACAAATAGACCCTTCAATTTTAATTATTTGTATAGAAGTCTAGCATAATTTATTTGTATTTATTTTCAGACACGTCCACAATGAATACGGTCTATGGAACATCCGCGCGACACACGAGGGAATGTTGCAGCGATCTGACAACAAATACAGGCCCTTCATTCTGACACGTTCTGCCTTCGCTGGCACCCAAAGGTAAGACTAGATGTTCCTTATAATATTGTAAACTACTGAATATATGTATACAAAAATATCGGCAGTTATGGGGACTGTTGACAGAAGTGAAAACTTAAAACTGGTATTAGCGCCATCTAGCTTCTATAGTACGCCGTGAGCATGTCGGTGACGCGAATCAATAAGTTTATCCCCTACCAAAAATCGCTCAACGCAAATCGCACAAAACCAGGCTGGGCTGCTACGGAGAAATTCCAGATGGAAAAATCCTATATAACTACCCGACCCGGGAATCGAACTCAGGACCTCATGCTTAGCAGTAGCGGTTGTGCTCAATGTAATGATGTGACAGCTGTGCAGCTGGGCAGTTTGTCGCGCCACTTCTTCTCCCCAGCGGCAGCACTAGGGAGTGCTGAAGGGCGCGCGTGCCGGGGGACTGTCTTATGTAACTTTGACGTTCGAAAAGTGCTGATTCTCAGCCTAGTTTGAATAAATGACTTTTGAATTTTGAACACTAGACCAATGAGGCAGCAACAATTCTTCAATAATTACTTTTACTAAAACCAAGTCGACCAGAACCAACTTCAGAAAGGGTCTCTTAAGGTGTATTTTTTTTAGGAAGTTTTTTTTTCTTTCTTTTCTTTCAATCAATAATGTGATCAACACAATTAGATATTCTCCTATAAATATGAGTAATCTCACAAGTTCAATTGAAAATAGGCTTGATTCCGTGTCAGTCTAACATTGTTATAATCAGCTTTACTCAATTTACACCTTTTTCCTTCAGATTCGCGGCAGTATGGACAGGCGACAACGCAGCGGAATGGGGCTTCCTCGCAGTCTCAGTGCCGATGTGCCTCTCCCTCGCCGCGGCAGGTATCAGTTTCTGCGGCTCCGACGTCGGGGGCTTCTTTAAGTACCCTGAGGCTGAGCTCATGACGAGATGGTATCAGGTATGTAGCATATGTTTTTTTTTTTAAGTTATATTGCGAAACGTCAATGGCTCCGAACATGGTAGGATCGCTAAAGCTGATATCAGGCGCTTCACTCGACTAAATGTTCCCGTCTGTGCGTCCGTGTGTCTGTCTGTCTGTCTGTCTGTGTCAGTGAGCTGTATCTCGTGAACCGTAATAGGTAGACAGTTGAAATTTTCACTGGTTGTGTATTTCTATTGCTGCTATAACAAAATATAATAAAAATAAAATTATGTTAAAAATTAAAGGGTCCCCCATACAAGAAACGTGTTTTTTTTTTTCTAATAGTGAAAGAGTGATACGCAGCCTTTCTTGTGCGAGTCTGACTCGCACTTGGCCAGTATTTTTGGTTTTACTCCACGTGCACACGACACCAACAAAATTACCTAGACCGCGGTGCGATTCAGTGTGGCTGTGGCATCTGCTGAACACGGCTCGGTGCAAAGTTGACTACCGCGCTCAAATGCAGCATTGATAAGGTCGCCAAATCTTCGTTCTCTGATGCTAAAAGTATTGTCAAGTTTCAGCTGCTAGCACACCGACCATAAAGGGTGGCACATTTAGATCGGTCAGTATGGGAAAGTCTGAAACTATAAGACATACCAAGATCTCTTCTTAGGAACCATGTCATCGATTTCAGTAACAAGAAAAACTGCATTCATACATTTTAAAAAAACTTGTACTCAGCTCAGGAATCAAACCGGACGTTTTGAAAATAAAACTAACACTATTTATATTTAGATATTGATTGTGTAGGTCTTAACCTCTAAAGTGCTGCAAAAAATTCGCGCGCGAAAACTACGGACCGCTACGCGCGATGTAATTTGACCTGGGCTGACCTCGCTCACAAAAAACTCTGTAGCTTTGATTCTATTGCTTCAATTTACATTCTGTAAACATATTCGGGTTCATGAACAGTGAGGCCACTCATGATAATATCAATAACACTGTTATTAGTAACTTAGTATTATTAACATCCTATTGATAAGATACACCTGACCGCAAACCGACTTGTTGCTGTATTATGTTGATTTCTGGCAAAAGTAATGGATCAATTGACTCAAAATTTTGGTAATAATATCATGAATAGACATATAATCTAATTGGATTTTTTTCTTATAAGTCTTACATACAATATTTCCATAATATTCCAACATGATTCCAACTCAAACTTCATAGTGCGCGGTGCTGTAAATTTTGAATCGCGTAGACATGATTTTGAAATATGGATTAAAAAAAAATGAAAACGCGTCGAATGTATGAAATAATTAATTAGAATTTGTTTTAGCATAGTTATTCACCGTATAAAGAACAAATTCATTGGAAAACAGACAACAAACACATGAAAAAAGTGAGTCACAAAATCGAAATTACGTAAAATTTTATTGGCTCGTAAATCATTTTTATTACATTATTTCACGCAAACGATTATCTACAAAGTTGACCTATACACTAATAACTAATTATTCAATTGCTTACCGAAGTTTTAGTAGCAAAATCCTTCACAATGTTTTTTATTATGACACAACACGGCACTGAGTGACAAGTCAGATCCACAGAATATCCATTGAAAAAACGATGCGTTCATATATTTTTTTTACAGTTTTGGACACGAGGATTTTAGCAACTTTTATTTTCTATGGCTTACAAATATTATTACCAGTGTAGGAAAAATTTTAGGCATCGATTTAGTACCATATTTTATGCAAAAATAATATTTGAATGGTGATGCGCGCGCTGGCACCAATATGAGTCACCGGTGCCGAGCGTCGCGTGCGGTAACCGTCTCCAATATGAGACGCCAGTATTATACCGGGCAGTAAATGTTACTGTAAAACATGATGTCTAAAATAAATAAAATGCATTGTTTTCATATCCTTTAATTTATTTTAGTAAGTTTTCGAAATGACCACTATTTTTTTAAATATGTTGTATTGAAAAAAAATCCACTCGTTTAGGTGCGTAAATTTGTTTCTCTGGTTGTTTGTAGCTCTTTGCTGGCGTCGCAACTTGTTACATACACTGCTTTACATATGGCATTGGCATGCCATTAAGCCATTCCGGATGACATGGTTCCTAAGAAGAGATCTTCGTATGTCTTATAGTTTCAGAATGTTCCATACTGACCGATATAAATTTATTTATTTATATCCAACTTACATCTATCATTACAGGGTAACCTAATGCGATAGCGTACTTATCTAACTTCATAACTTATTATCTAACTAACTTACAATTATAATTATATTTTATAACTTATTACAAATAATGCATTCTTTGTGAACTCACTCAGAGAACAATAAAATAGGTCCGAGTCATTAGCTATGAGGTTCAGAGTGCGGAGCGCACGCGTTATGATGATGTGCGATCTAAATGTGCCACCCTGTTTAGTGATCACTGTTCAAAAACCCCTTTCTCGGTTATCTGGTATGTTTCATTTATGTGCTTATACTAATCAATTGTTTTTTATTGTTATCAGGCGGGCGCCTTCCAGCCATTCTTCCGTGCGCACTCGCACATCGAGACTAAGCGCCGCGAGCCCTGGCTATACGAACCTTCCACCACAGCGCTTCTCAGAGACGCGAACAGGCGGCGATATGCGCTCATTGACTTCTGGTAACTATTTTAAAAATTACTAGAATAAATATAACCCTCCTGCAGCAGTCCAGTAAAAAGAACTGTAATTTCTTTGATAAAAAAACGGTAAAAAATCTATAGATGTTATTTTTCGCTATTTGACAGTTAGTCTCATAATAAACATAAAATAACGCCCGTATTCTCCGAAGGGTTAGGCAGAGGTGTACCTATAGTACACCCACATTTTTCCAGTTATGTTTAAGTTCCATGTAACAGTGTGTGAGCCTATTGCCATCAACCAAGTACAAATTCAGACTCCGGCTGTTATTGAGAAATTCGAGATGGAAAAACCGAATAACACTGCCCGACCTGGGAATCGAACCCAGGACCTCATGCTCAGGAGTAGCGCTTGCGACCACTAGACCAACGAGGCATTATCAGTAGTAGTCAGGAGTAGTAGAAGTTGATCATATTTGCGAAAACAATCACCATCTGAAACTATGTATATGATTTCAAAGATTGTTTTTAGGTCTTGTTTTGAAAACGATATTTATGCAGATTTTTCGATAATATGTTTGTCAAACAATATGTTTTTATATTTTCAACTATTTTAAAATTTCAAAAACATCGATTTCATGCTAAACAGTATTTAATTGCTGCAAAAACTTTAGATACTCAACAAGCAACTCACAATAATAATGTATTTTCCAGGTACACACTATTCTATGAACATTCCATCGACGGTTTGCCTGTGATGAGGCCACTATTCCAAGAGTTCCCCGCTGAAGAAGATACCTACACCATTGATGACGAATACTTGCTCGGTAAGTCTCCCTCTTCTCTTGTATCGGGACGAACTACCTATGTGAGAATAGCTCGGTGGAAGAAAGAGATTAGTTATTTTTAACGTTAAAACTTCTTTAGGCGCTTTGAGCGATTTTTGGTAAAGGCACAGATTAGTACAGATGGGTCACTCTGCAAAATCATTTAAATAAAAAGTGACTCTTGCTACGACACAATAAAGTGCAATTCAGGTAGCATAGCGCTAATCACCTACAGTTATATTCACCTAGAAGTTGCCTGTTTCTATCGCGTAACTCTTAGATCTTCTGACTACTTTGCACTAACTGAATTGGCCCAGCAAGACGGGCCCGCTGCGTACTTGTAGCTTCATACCTAAACTGCAGTGTCCCATCTGTATTAAGAGGGGTAAATTTATGAATTCGATTAGTAAATTTATGGATTCGAGTAGTAAATTTATGGATTCAAGTAGTAAATTTATGGATTCGTGTAGTAAATTTATGGATTCGAATAGTAAATTTATGGATTCGAGTAGTAAATTTATGAATTCGAGTAGTAAATTTATGGATTCGAGTAGTAAATTTATGAATTCGAGTAGTAAATTTATGGATTCGAGTAGTAAATTTATGAATTCGAGTAGTAAATTTATGCATTCGAGTAGTGCTGGGCTATAGAATATAGATGATGCTAATACCAGTTTTAAGTTTTATAATAGTATTGTTTCAGGGCAACAGAATAATAATGATGATGAATATTGTTTATATCATTATATACCAGTTATAATTTTCACTTCTGTCGGCAGTCCCCGTGACTGCTCATTTTATGTTTTACTCTCTTTTTTTGGGAATTTTGCAGTATATTAATTTGTTTTTATTAATATCCAGCAAACTTTGATCTTAGCATATGTTTTGGATGTTTATTGGCCTGCAATAAACATTTAAAAAACATTAAATAAATCAGCTTGTAACTATACACATACACAACCATTAGAGGTAAGTACTTCAGAAGGGAAGGAATTTAATCATGTTGGCACAGTATATTAAAGTATCGGCCGTGACCTTGAAATAAAAAGTCATTTATATCATAACAAAATACGGTATTACAGTGATAATAAATAAAATAATAACAATTAAAAAAACATTATATTAATATTTAAAATTCATTACGCATTTAAAATGAATCAAATCATTGATAATTATTACCTATGACTTCTCGGTCTGTGCGTGCTGAACTGCCGCGCAATCGATACTTTGCGTAATACACTGAGATTTCAAAGCCCCTCTCGTTTCGCTCGTTTTCTATGAAGACATAATACCGTTACTTATTTATACTGAGATATGGGTTGGTATTTTGGCATAACATAGCACGTTCTACGGACAGAAAACCGTTGTTTGACCTTATTCGGCGTCTCACCGGTTTTCGGCACAGTGGATTTGTATTATTATCAGCCGTTTGTGTCCCAGTGTAGGGCAAAGGCCTCCATTCCCTCCTTCCACTTACACCTCTCTCTTTTTCTTTTCTCCTCTCTAGGAAACGCGCTCCTAGTCCGTCCAGTAGTGGAGCCGGGCGTGAGCTCCGTGAAGGTGTACCTGCCGGGCGCCGCGAGCCGCACGCTGTGGTACGACGTGGACACGTACCACGTGCACCACGCCAACGGGTACCTTACGTATGACGTCACTCTGGCTAAGGTATGTGCAACACTATGACAGTGGCTGCCGGGAAGGAGTATCGCCCGGACGGACGTCTCTCTGCCACGTCACTCAAGTCGTTTTTCTAGACATAGACAAAATAACTAAAACCATGATTATCCTTATAATTAAGGCTATAGTTAGCCTATTCTATCCTAGTCGGCACGGTTGGCGCAGTGGTTAAGCAATTGGCTGCTGCGCTGCGTGTCGCGGGTTCGATTCCCGCAAGGAAAAAATAATTGTATGGCCTACAAGTAGTTGTTACGGGTCTGGCTGTTTGTGTATGTGAGTTTAAATGTTTGTAAACGCACCCACAATACACGAGAAATTACTAGTGTGGAACAATGTAAAAAAAAAAAAACAATAACTACAAAGTAATGAACTGTTACTTATTACACTCGTATAAAATTATTAGTACCTGGGCGATCGAGCTCTGCTCTGGTGAAAATAGAGAATGCTCATTTAATAGTATAGGATAGTTCATACTAATTCCATGTATAGTACATACTACATACTAATTCCATTCTGCCATGATAGTAGGTACTTACTAATTTCATGCTGCCATGACATTATTCTAAGGTAGCCATCTTGTTCTAAACTTTGGGCGACCGAGCTCTGCTTAAATGAAAATACGGAGAAAACGAATTTTCACAGAACCGAGACTTAGCTAGATCGATGTTTCGCCCCCGTAAACCCTTATATTGCAACTTTCATCGAAATCGTTAGAGCAGTTTTCGAGAACTTGATTACAAATATATATTTATACAAACATTGTCAGTGGCCATTTTGTTGTTTAGTTTCTGAACAACGGAACAACCTATAGCTTAAGCCCACAGTGGCCATTTTGTTGTTCCGTTGTTCAGAAACTAAACAATAAAATGGCCACTGACTGACAATGATTTTTGGATGTTTCTTTAGAAACTAAATGTTCCTAACCAGTACTGTTTAGGATAAAAAATGTACTTAAGTAGGCTTTCGTAGAATGTATAGGCTGCGCAAACGCAGCGCCAACAACCATACCTGTTACCATGTTAATAATAGCAGCGTCAGTGGCGTACATTATACCTTGAAAAGTGCTGGTATCTGTAATTAATGATTGTTTTATTTGTTTCAGATCCCAGTGTTCCAACGCGGCGGTGCGATAATCCCGCGCAAGGAGCGCGTGCGGCGCTCCTCTGCCCTCATGGCAGATGATCCTTACACACTTGTAGTGACACTTGATGTTAATGTAAGACCACTTTTAATTTAAAATTATTGAAATATTTTCATTATGGTCGATTAAGACCGAACGAACATAGAACAAGAGCAATGAGCATTATATTCTCAACTTTCTTCGTGTTTTTAATATAGATGGAACTACGAAAGGATTCTCTTTCAGTTTACACACAGAGATTTTGACAGACTGGGAATAGAATGAGCAGGAGCACCCCCTTAAGTGATATTCGTGTCTCAACGTAAATTGACCGAAGGCTAGTTTTTTTATTTATAAATCACGGTATAAGAATGTCAATCAATCTGCCTGCCTTTTCCCAACTATGTTGAGTTTGGCTTCCAGTCTAACCGGATGCAGCATGAATACCAGTATTTTACATGGAGCTACTGCCTATCTGACCTCCACAACCCAGTAGCTGGGTAATATGAAAGCAAAACAAAAAAAAAATAGAATTCACTCGTCTAGGAGTCTCAAACGCGACCTTTGAGCTTGTGTTTAATTGATTTGTTGAGTGATTGAATTTTATTTCCGGTCAAGCAAAATGTTATCGAAGTAAAGCAATTTTACGTTTTGCTAAACGCACTAAATTTGTCGTAAAACTAGTGGCTAAGTAACAACAGCCGCACGGGTCGGTCGATCAGTTTAAGCTTCCATCTTCCATACCAAGAACCCTTCGTGCCGAAAGCACATTAAGCCGTTGGTCCCGCCTGTTATTTGTAGATCTTTGACAGTCGTTACGGGTCGACAGAAGTCGAACAGCCCGAAGTTCTGACAACAAGTCTTACTAGGTATCGTGTTACCCAATAACTGGGTGTGGATCCCAGTTACTTGGTTGTCAGATTTACGGGCTTCTGACGACCCGTAACGACTGTCAAAGATCCACGAATGACAGCCGGGACCAACGGCTTAACGTGCTTTCCGAGGCACGGAGAAGTCTCGCTATGTAAAGATGGTCACCCACCCACAGACCAACCCGCATTTTTAAAACCAATTAACAGAAATAAAATATAATTTAGTACCTATTTTCATAAGGTTTTATTTATTATTTTGTGTTTCCCAGGGCACGGCTCAGGGCTCGCTGTACATCGACGACGGTGAAACGTACGAGTACTTGAACAACAAACACATCTACGCCAAGTTCACGTTCGATCCCAACTTCATGACTTATTCGTGAGTATTTATTAGCCACTTTCCTTTTTTACCCGACAGCGGCGAAAGCCAAAAAAAGAGGGTTATGTGTTTGTATAAGGTGCATTGGGGCAGTTACGATAATTGGTATGTTCCGATTGATGATAATTTCTACGGCAGCGACATTCTTATTCTTGTAGTACTTCTTCTACAGCTGCAGGTCTCTTCAATAAAAGATACGTGATTGATAATTTGAATTACCTATACTCCATTTAAAATAACATTAGACATTTAAACAAACCTTTTTTTACAGTCCGTTCAACCGATTCTGCCTTCTATACCGTAGGCACAAGGATGGCATTAAATCCAAAAAGTGTTTACAATACCAACTGTTCACTGCAGCTGCCATTTGTCATGCCACCAACGCAATAGAAGTCAAAAGCGGTTGAATCGACTGTAAAAAAGATTTAGTTAAATGTCTAATATTATTTCAAAATGGACTATACGTGTATTTAAAAAAAAAACACTTACAAATATTGTGCTTGTGCAAGAGTTCTGTGTTCCGGCAAAGTGAAGAAAAAAAAGATGGCGGTCGACATGAGTCTGGCGCTCGGGAGCCGAATGCTGAAACATTTTGTTCGGAATTCAACTCTGCTCAGATGGCGGCCAATGAAATCGCAGTGCGGCGTTTGCAAAGGCATTTTGCTTGGACACTTATACTGGCGATATAATTAATAGACGCCATTTTATCGCCCCTGTTTCGCTGTCGCTATATAGGGTGGCGATTTAGTGACCTGCGGCCGCCAAGGGGGTGATTCTACCTGTCATACTATACAACTAAATCACCACGCTGTATAAAAATGCCGCTGCGTTTGGTAGAAATTATCATCAAACGGAATATCGTGACTGACCCATTATCGTGATAGGTATTTGGAATAGGGTGTAAAGTTCGCAGATCCTCTATAGAAATAAGAGGATCCTCCGACCCCATTTTTTTTTTCGGTTCCTCTTTCCATCTTAAAAAAGGAGTTTTTTTCCTACCTTAAGTACGGGTATTTTGTTTTGCGATATCTGGCTTTTCTAGTACTCAAACCTCAGTTGGTTAGACCAACTACATTTTTTTGATCCTTTTAGGAAACATGATCAATTGGCATCAAAAAAGTTTATGTGCAAACTGCCTATTTTCTTGCCGACTGAATGTTTTTTTCAATATTCTGTGTATGTAGATCAGAATGTGCTAGAAAGTTACGTACAGTCTCCTAAGACCGTTTTCTTGTACTGACAACGGTTAAGGTACCTGTCCTTATTGCCCCATCTCAAAAACCCACTCTGTATAATGTATATTGAAATAATGAATAATTTTTGAATTTCGTGCATATCCCTCCCCCCCCTATTCATCCCCTAAAGGGGTTAAATGACGGATGAAAGTTTGTATGGAAGTCGTAATTTTACTGCATTTTCTAATCGTCCCAATTCCTCCACAGTTTCATCGACGAAAACGCCCACTACCCGACCCGGTCCTGGGTAGAACGCATAGTCATCGCGGGTATCAAGTCCCCCCCTAAAACCGCTAAGCTATCGCAGGGGGGTAAGCAAACCGCTCTACAGATGACGCTGCACAAAGGTAACGATGTGTTGGTGGTCAGGAAACCTGCTGCCAGTATGGCGCAGCCTTGGAAGATTACTTTTAGTTATTAGGCTTAGAAGGGGTAACGGCCGAATTATCAAAATTAACTTGATTTTAAGTCACTGTTAAGTTTTTGTATCCTTAACTGATCAAGCCTCAACTAATGAGACAACTCACATGGGAGACAGCGGCAGCGTCTAGAAACTGCAGTACTAATTCAATTCTTGACACCGAAAGTGCGATGTGCGCACAATTTCTGTCATGGGCCGTCACTTAAAGCTGCTCTCCTTGCTCTGAGAGACTGGTAATACATTATCTATTGTTGCGACCCCCGGGAGGCCAACGCGCATCTATAAGTTAAGATATTGTAAAGGCTTAAGACCGCCTTAAAGTTAAGTGGCGTTTGAGTGTTCGGCGGTATTTATAGGTAGTAAACACTGAATTCTCACTGTTACTACTTAAATTATTTGTGGTTTGGTTATGGTTTATCTGCGTTGAACCACTGGATTTAGTTATCATATTTAGCCGCACTTTTGCATGCTACTGACATAATAGACGACCACAAATAAGATAATTTAGAGGTCATTTGGTTTTTGGAATGAACTTCCTTTTCGCACGTTTTACTCTGCACACTTGGCGAATGAGAGCTATACCGAAAAAAATGAAACATTTTGACCGTCACGACACTTACAGTGCAAAAGCTAAAAGAACTTCCTTTCAACCTGTTGTCCCACGACACCTCTCGTTTTTTTATGATTCTGGAACGGACTGCTAACTAAATGAAGCTCTTTAACCATGAAATAAAGTATGTAGAACAGTCCAGTGGTTTTATATAACTCAGTTAAATTGAAACCAAAAAAAAATCGTTTTGACACTGTTTTGAAGAATGGTTATTATCTGTGATTGTTTTTTTTTACGCAATGATCAAAATGTAGTTAAATTTATAATATTTATAAAACGTGGAAGGATAAGGAATAACGAACGACCTTAGCTTCCGTAAACTACACGTAAAATACCTTCATGATAACGCAGTCTAAACTACTGAGGATTATGATTTTTTGAAAAAAAAAATAGCTATAAGGTTATAAAAGGTGCAATAAAATATTAAAAAAAACCTTTCAGCGTTGTAATTTGATCAAGAACGAAGTCGCGGGCAAATCTTAGTGAAATTTATCATTATGAATGTAAAATAATTTGGTTGGTTATCGTAGACAGACTGCAGTCAAGCATCGCGAACTATTCGCTCCAATAAGTTCACACAAAACATACACATATTTTATTACAAATATTTTCTATTCTTGTGTTTACAGTCTGTGTATGTTAGCTCTAAGAAGAGATTAAGTTAATAAACAGTGTCAAACCGAATGCAACTCTATTAGAAAGCAGTAAGGACAAGATTTCAGTGAATTGTAACTCAGTGATCAGTCATTTTTTGTTTTGTTACACAAACAATATGTTCCTTCACTTTTTTTATAAGACTTAACCGTTTGTTTCGTACTACCTTAATATTAATAAAGAAATCAAAGAATACAATGTATGAAATAATCTCCCAGATAATGTTAACTGGAACTTAGCTCAGGGTGTTGGGGGAAACAGGTCATTAATCGAATGAAAATTATTTCGAACTTATATATTGTTTGTGTAACAATACCTCTTATAGTTGTAATATTTAGTACACCTAGCGTATTTTCATCGCTCTGTAAGATTTAAAGTACCTAATGGTGTTTTTTGATGTGTAACATCTTTCATCTCGCTTTCCTGCAATCAAAATCAAAATAATCAAATCTGTGGGAGTGATTTCGTGAAAAGGGACGGAAATGTGTAACAGGAAGCCGGGAAGCGCGCGCTATTTTCCGAGAGGTTGTAAACAGGATGATGACGATGATGTTGATAATGATGATGATGAATTTTGTTTATATCATACATACGTTAGCCAAAATGTCAGATGTTACACATCATAATTATGCGACTAGTGTAAGGCTCGCTCGATTATTTTTTTGAAGTATTGAAATTAATACAATTACTATTGTATTACCATATTCACAATACTTTCAAGTATTTGCACAGTTGTTTATATATTTATCAAAATAAAATGCAGTACTCAAAAACAATAGGATTTTTTATTTTTTGAATAAAAACGAGTTTTTTTTTAAATAGTGTGTATTCCATTTAGTAGAAGTTAGAAATCAAATTGTAACATTGTCTAGTTGAATTTGGTTATGGTATCATACCTGCCATATTTTGTAAGTGGCCGGAAATATGGCACATTGAGATAAGAAAAAATTAGTCCTTGTATACATTGTCGTCTCTTGCACAAATATTGTGCGACGGCCTCTCTATCATATTAACGCCTCATTGTGTCATATTACCGCCTTACTTGTGTGTCAACTTTTAACGGGTAAGAGGTAACGAAGAATTTTATCGTATATATATGTATGTGATAATAAAATAAATTTTAATAAAAACGAATTTTGATTTATACTACCTTGTCTTTTAGAGATTAGTACTTTTATACACGAGCGGCACGTTGCTAACGGCAGAGGCAACTGCAGCCGTCGACACTAGTCGGCGGCAGCCGTAGACACGACGACGGCTGCCGCGACAACGTGCCGCTCGTGTATTTTTAATATGTGCTCAAATATACGAACGTTGCCAATGGCTGAGGCAGCGCGCGGCGGCTGTGTATATGAGCTGAGCATGTATTCATTTAGTGTTATGGTAAGTGATGCGTAGGAATGAGGGACTTGTCATGAGGATATGAGTCCATATTTAGTGCATCTAATTATGGATATGAATGTGGCTATAAGAGGAGAGGAAGACCATTGATATTATATAAAAATCCAAGATGCAGTCTCGAACAAAAGTGATACTCCAAAATGTGTCCAACTTTAAATAAGTAGTTTTTGGAAATTCAACCTTACGCGCATGTTTTAAAGTTGTTTTTACAAAGCAATGTTTATAAAGCAATACATTTTTATGACCGAAGTTTGCTGGTAGGACAAGGCATGAAGTGTTGTCGAATAGATTTTTTTTATACATGACTTAGTATTTTAAGAGTTTTTAAAATTTATATGAATTTGTGTTCTAAACACATACTTATATTTTCATAATAATAGATGGTGTTGTTAGCGAAACTAAAATAAATAATCGATATTCAAACATTTGAAAAAATCTTCGAATTGAGGATCTTGGACCTTCTCCTTTTGGAAGTCGGTTAAAAACTATATTTAATTATAGGTATATATACAAAGTTGATACGACAGAGGGGCTTTCCTTTAAACTGCCTATACTAGGTACCATTTTCAAGCTCTGTACCAAAAATCAATTAAATAGGAGCAGTAGTTTAGTCGCAAATGATTTTTTAAGTTTTTGCCCCGTTTGAACACTATGTATCTTTCCTAACAGCTGATTATGCTATACGCGGTCATCCACCTTAACCCTCTGCGGCTGTCGTGTTAGTCCAACAGACACCGCGAAATATAAAATTCGGTTTATTACCGTTAATTTTCAAATTTGAACGCCACCGCTCTCAGTACCTTACTGTCGTGAGCTCGCGCGTCTGTCAGTGTGCGGGGGGCGGTTGTAACGAGCGCGCGTTTGCGTAGCGTTAGGCAGGTGTCCACGAGTCTACCACACCAGTGTTAAGGTAAGTTTCTACTATACTACCACCTCAATAAAATAGTTATATTTTCATAGTGTCTCCTAAACTACCACATCAGTAAATTATTTTAGTTTATCTTACGATAAGGTATTTTTTTGGTAATAATTCTCGTTATTTTGGAATTTGATTTTATTTACGTATTTTACATATATCTATACTTCTAGACCAATATTATAAAGAGGACAGATTTGTATTTTTGTTTGTAATGAAAACACAAAAAATACCTAATGGACCAATTTTAAAAATTCTTTCACTAATATAATGCTATATTATCACTGACTTACATAGGCTGTATGGCGAAATAGTATGTATAGTCCACGCGGTTGAAGTCGCGACGGAAAGCTAATTGTACCTACATAATTTACAAGAAAAACTTGTTTTTTAGATGGTTGACTCAAGTAACAACCCCCGGCTAGGTACTTCTAATCGTAAGAGAACGTCGGCTATTTGATCTTCCTGAATCACAAAACTTCCAGTGAGTCACGAAGATCAAATAACAGAGTGGCTGGAAGAGGAAAGTGAGCATGAGTTTAGCGACATTCTGGACATGGCAGGCATAAATAGCTTTGTATTGTATCAAAGTTCTGCTGACAGTGATAACAAAATGAGGAGAGCAACTTTTTTACAAAAAATGGCAAGAGATTTAGTGCTGAATCATATGAAAGCCCGAGTATACAATGAAAGATTGCCAAGGGAACTGCGCATGACCATCACTAGGGTTTTAGGTAAGGATATCCCCCTCCACCACCGGTAAAGTTCGGTCTGTTCCACCAAGTGGCAGAAAACTATGTTCCATTTGTCCAACAAAAATAAAAAGACAAACCAAATATTGTCGCTGTGATTGTTCGAAGCCTTCAGTGCTCGAAGCCACTAAGTGAAAATTGTCAAACAAAGCTGTGATTTTGAAAGTGTCTAATTTTGAAGTCAACCAACGAATTTATCTCATTTTTTCTAGACTGATTACTGTAATTGTTAATTTTTTAAATGTCAAATGTTAAATTTAAAAAAGTTGATTTTGTAATTTTTTCTATGTCATTAATGTTTAAGTAGAGATTCTTAGACTGATTTGTGATAAGTCAATAAACACTGTTTAGTTATCAAAATACAAATTGTTTTTTTTTATTTAAATATTATTAAACATAAAAATAGGCTAACAATCATAAAAATATAATAGCTACATAATTTAATTAAATAAAAATGTTGAAATGGTGTCTCATGTACTACCACACCAGTAAAATTGTAAAAATTTACCCACGTCAGTCGCAGAGGGTTAAAACGATAAATCTGAGTATAAACCTACGATGCGTTGTTGCCGCTCTGACGCAAGTCACAAGTACAACCAAATATTTTTCGCTAAAAAGATGGCAAAGCAAACAAGGAAGCAATAAATACACACACTTGCACTTTAATTACGAGAGTGACAATCATAGCAAAACATCCCGCGCGTAAAAAAAATAGAAATAGGTCAGTGTGTTGTTATTGCTGATCCTAGATCCTTGCGCGATCGGTAAGTGGGGGCAGTGGGGCCTCAGTGCGCCGACGCTATCCATTCGGAACGTATGTTACGTAACACGGAAGCTCCTGCGGCTCTTTTGTTTTGCCGAACACGCGCGCAGACAATTGTGATTTTGTTTTGTTATTGTGATAGGACACTAAATAAGTTTAAGACAATATCTCTTTTTTTATTGTGACAGGACACGTAACATCGGATTATTATTATTTACTGTTAGTGTTTTTTTTGTGATTGACTGTTTTTTGTTGTGATAGGACACGTAATTAAACTTTGGTTGTGTGTGAGTGTAATTAAAATACAATTGATGAACTAAAAAATTTGATTATTTTAGCATTTCACAAATTAAAGTGCTTATCAACGAACAGTGAGAATTAAAAAATGTTGTTTTTCTTAAAAAAAAAACTCATTTTTGATGCTTTTTATTTGTATACCGTATTGAATTAATACTAAACACGTATAGTTTAAGTAGTGTAATTTAATGCCCCTCTGTCATATCAACTCTGTATATATTAAATTAATATTTATATAATTAAATATAGCTTTAAAATACGAAAACGTTCAAAAGTTAATATATATAATTTAAAAAATATTACATCATACAAAAATCGACCATTGAAAAGAACAGGGTCAATTTGTATTATACGACTAAATTATATGTAGGTAGGTGCATTGTTCTTACATTGAAAAAGCGGCTATTGAAATTTGTCGTATTATACTTGGACTGTTGGGTGAAATTTTAAGACAAATTAAATCAAAATCACCTATTTCTCCGTATATTTAGTCATATAAACAACAAAAACAAATCAATAAAATCTTTTACTTATCGAAAGTACGATATCCCATGTTTTTTTAACGTTCTTGACGTAATATTTTTACAAACGTAAAAATTCGGCATTCTAACGTGCGTTCAGTGACGCGAGCGACGTGAAAATATTTGAAATGAGCGCACAATTTTTAATTGTGCGCTTGTTTGTTGCGGACGGTTTTGAGACGCTGAGTGTGTATCTTGGGTTTTTTTGTATATCAATGAGGAAGACAAAAGAAACAATGGATAGATTGTTTAAAAGATAACAACATAATATGACGCCTGTAATCCCCGAAGTTTTAGGCACAGGTATACCTATAGTAGTTTGCGTTACGATTGCTCCACCAAGTTATCCACACAGATAAAAAAAAACTTTCGCAGCCACTCCCACATTTCGCCAGCTATGTTTAATGGGTCGAGCTTATTGCCATCAATCGGGCACAAATCCAGACTGGACTGCTACTGAGAAAGACTTGATGGAAAAACCCAATAACACTGCCAGTCCCAGGACCTCATGCTCAGCAGTAGCGCTTGCGACCACTAGACCAACGAGGAAGATAATGTAGCTAGAATAGGCGTGAATACTGTGATGATAGCATAGTGAAAGCTGCTAAGTATGACGGGTAGAATCACCCCCTTGACGGATGCAGGTCACTATATCGCCACCCTGCATGAAAAAGAAGACATGCTCCGCCAACCTCAAATAAATTGGGATAAGGGCAGGTGTTAGTTGATTGGTACCTACATCTATGTACTTTGTTGTTTGCAAAGGAATAAATGATTTGATTTGGTTCTAAGATAGGATAAAAAATATTTGGAAAACAAACAAAAAAATCTGGCTTAGTTAGGGCCAAATGTAGACTGACATATAATTAAAGTTAACGTTTAAACGTTATGGCCAATGTTAGCTGGCCATTTCATGAAATGAATGTGGCCACGACACATACACCGTCAAAAAAAGTTTGCCTATATTATAATTTCTTCTTCTTTCCAAAAAAATATATAATTAGAATATAAAACAAAAAAACTTAAAAAACAAATTCAAATGCTTGTCCATATAAAAGAAATTCATTCCGAGGTTAGGTAGTATCATTCTGAAATCTGACTTAGTCAATTTCGAGGAAAGTTGTTATTGATAAAATGCCAAGAGCATTCTCAGAAGTTTTACGAGCAAGAACACAAATACACACTTTTTCTTGACAATGTTAAATTAAAAAAAAAAAATATCAGCTTTTGCTAGTGACCACAAACTTTTTTTGATACATACCCTCGAAAAAAAAACGCCATCCTTCTGGGGCAGTCGGGTAATAAAAGAAACCACAAAATGCTGCTGTTCAACAAACAATATATTTTTCATCTCTTATACATTAACACTACTTCGAGAACTAACATAATATCAGGCACGGAAATACACAACAACTTATGTTACGCTTACACACTGTAGGGAAAGCGGACGGAAACAAAAACGAATAGCGAGCTAGTAAGTTTTTATGATGGTGCACTTTGAGCAGGAAAATACTCGAGCAGTTTTCATTGATAAAATAGATTTTTCAATACTCAATTTATACTTTAAAAATGTATTACAGCTGCTCTCTCTGCGCTTCGAATTCGCTTTGGTTCACTTTCGCTGTAATGTGTTATTTAGAGCCACGAAGCAGTTATCTACGACAAATACAATCATTTGTAAAAAAAACAGGCAAGTGACGTCAAAAGTTTAAAATACTCAGTCTAAAAATCAACGCTGTAATGTGCGAAATTATTTAGAGCCACAAAGAAGTTATTTACGATTGATACAATAATTTGTGGAAAAAAGAACAGGTAAATGACGTCAAAACACAATTGTTATAAATCAACGATACTATCTAGCTGCGCAGTAACTTTCTTAAGTTTAAATTGGCAGTGAAATATTTTAAAAATTTTAATGTAGTATTATCATTATATTTGTGAGCTAATGGACAATTTAGAGCTCTAATTCGTTGCACTAAAATATTGATAAAGAATTGCAATAATAACCCTGAATTAGGTGCTGTAACAGTTTTAGGTTTAGAAAACTTATTTGAAGTTTCCAAATGCATTTTTCATCTAAAACTAAATATACAGTGTTACAATATTAATTATTGCAATTAATAATCAAAATTTTAGAGCGCTACAGAGCCCATTTTTTTAAAATTGATAGGTATTTAAAACAGCAACATTTTTGATAAATATTTGCGACGTTCGCAACTTTTAGAACGCTAGTTTAAATAATACACAGGGCGTTCATTATAACTTGTCCCGAACGCGATTTGTAGTACGGAATTTTGCAGGCTATTGTTAGTACTGTTCTGTAAGTCGCCATTTTGAAGTCTATTAGTATAACTTCAACACTTCGTAAGTACAAAATTACGCAAAAAACAAGTATAAGTAGATGAAAACTCAATCATTTTTGTAAATAAGAAGATCAAATAATATCAACTCAAAAAACTTTAAAATAAAATTATTATTATAAAAACACCGCTTGACATGATAATTAACTTATTACAATAATCAGTGCAAAAAAATCAAAAAATTTGAGACGTTTTAAGTAACTTGCAATCAATCCTCAACTAAAATATTTTGTGACAAACTCAATATATTATATTTTTTATAACGATCAACATTATTATTATAATCAGCTTAAATAAAGAAAAATAAGAAAACCTCTCAACTTAAACGGTTATAATGCTCAACTTCGCCTTTCATCAGTGCAAAATAATTATTTTATAATCATCACCAACAAATCAACTTCGATATTTCTATAATCAGCGTAACTGTTAATGCTCAACATACTGGAGCTCAACAGAATGAAGAGTGGATTTCTTGCATTGACATCGGTTTGCGCATTTCAGATAAGTGCGAGAGCAAGACAGATATAGATCGCTAAAGAGTAGTCTATCGTTTTCAGAATTTCACTGCCCTCCCTTTCCCTTTCCACCATCATGGTCTACACAATCCCTGCCCCCGTTCAGCATCTCTCAGTCTGGACAAAGCCCATGATCTCAGATATGTAATCAGCTGGAAGGCATGTCATGCGGCAGGTGGAGAAGTAATTGAAGGCGTCACCAACTACACAGAAGATCTTGTAATCTCCACTGAGTTTTATAGCTCCCTTCTCCACCACTAGCATAGAATCAGATGAGTCTCACGTGAGAGATAGTGCCTCACGTGGCCAACCCCAAGTCTCCTGACGAAGTTGATCAGGGAATTTTAGCCCTTACTCTAACAAGCTTCATGTCAATAACACCGCAAAATCATGCGGCATTCTCAAAGCGGTGAAAGGTCGCTATAGCCTCACAAGCAGGGATAGACAGGGTGGCCGAGGCATCATGGCCTGTAATCATTCGCTTAGGATCGCGCTTCCAGGGGGTGCTTACAGGCCGGGATGATCTCCGAAGAGAAATTGTTGAAAGGACCCTTAAACTAACTAAAACTTGGGGCGCGAGGGCGCTATGCTATCTCAGATCAAATTGGTCTGGGAATACTCATCATTAAAAGCCGTCTAATGCATGGAAGCGTCCATTCAAACACATTGTAGGGCGTTAGAAATACCTGCTGTGCTGGACCAAGCTGTAATGCTACGAGCCAAGTGAACAGCCACACAGGCCACAGATACCATGCTCCCCTATAGCCGTGTCAAACACTCAAACTCTCACCAAGAGTTCAATCATTCTCACACCCCGACATATACTATGTCGCAATTGCGCACGTGAAATTCCAGAAGATAATCGGGGAGAATTTCGAATGTTTCCAATCACACAGACCCACCAGTGCAGTATTAATATACTAGTGTGTAAAAAAGATGGCCGACGTAGAGCTAGGGGAGGTCTGAGGATGCGAAAACCAAGCTAGTACAGCTGGACTATCCGCTGGGCAAGAGACATGAGTTTTCAGACTCCGAGGAGGACGAGGAAAGAGAGCAGCGCAGGAGGAAGTTCAAATTCCTTCTCTTCTTGCTGTCATTAATGCAATCCAAACGAAAAATGTCAGTGTAAGAAAAATTCCACCTTTCGGGTCTCTGAAAACAACATTTTCTACAATGGTTAATGAAAATAAACAAAAGTAAGGTCTATTCAAAATCTTGTTTCCAATTGATGTTGTTTCCACTTAAGCAAACATCAACTTTATGCATGTGTATATAAAGTTGATTGTAGACTGACTAGTACTGTTGAACAAGTCATAAAAAATATGAAGTTGTAGCGCAAACTGAATCTTATATGTAGGTATTACAGTTGTTTATCCTAAAACTTGTGTTTGTTTACATGTTTGGCAAATAAATTGCGAACGCAGATTAGGTGCAAGCGATAGCTCTAACGCCTTCAGCCTCGCTGTGGCATTATTCCAACTCAACACGTCAAAAATTTACATTAATTCATGATTTCTTTAAGACATATTTCTTTTACACCTCTATCTAACCCATCGGGGAATATAGTCGTGATGTTATGTTATATTTCTTTTACAATCGTAAGCAACCGTATCGTTTATTTATAAAATAGAAACTATCAATAAAGTAGACTAGCTTTAACTCGGTAGACCCGGGCACCGTATAAATACCCCGCCAACACATAAATGCTTAACAAAAACTTACTATACAAAAAGCCAATAAATTTAATAATTACTTATTTAATTAAATATTTCCTTGGTGTAGTGATATTGCTGCTAATTCAACACATTGATATTGTTACATTGAATAATACCCCTTATTTTGACAGACTTAAAGTTCAAATTACGTCGCGCGATTGCATGGCTGCAGAGCCGTTTGGTGTCGACGTTGATGTTCGTGCAACTTTGTACTTAATGACACTGACTATAAAGTCAGCATCTGCCTAGACTTTTCCCAGCAATGTTGGGGTCGGTTTCCAGTCTAACCGGATGCAGCTGAATACCAGTATTTTACATGGAGCGACTGCCGGACCTCCACAACCCAGTAACTAGAGAGCACGATACCCCTTGGTTCTGACTTCCCGTAACGATTGTCAAAGATGTACAATTGGCAGCCGGGACCAACGACTTAACGTGCTTTCCGAGGCACGGACGGGTAATGGATGGTCACCCATTCACGGACAGACTTCCTGGAACCTGGAAGATCGACCCATGCGACAGTTATTATTTAGCCACGAGCACTTTACTATAAAGTGTATTATTGAATGTCACAAAATCCCTTTCGGTCTATGTTAAAATAGCCTCCAAAAGTGAGCTATAAAAGATTGGTAAGTTGATTGAAAAAAAATAAGAATAATTATTTCGATATTTTGTGTGTCATGTCGCATTTAATTGGAAGACTTTCTAATTTTGTTATCTGTAATAGTTTAAAAATGATTTTTCTTTGTCCCTATCAAACAGAGCACCTGCCATCAAATCTCTTCACCACCCTTGGTTGACTGGTAGAGAATGCCTAAGGCATTAAGTCCGCCTTTGTACTTTTTATAAGTGTAAAAAGTTTAAATAAATAAATATTCAAATTTTATAATTGTACCGATTGTAAGGCATTTTTGTTTTCAAGTTTCATATTTTAGAAAAGTTCCACACTATAATGATCTGTGGATGCCAAAAATACTCAAATCATATCTTCACAACTATAGTTTGACCGATACCGCTGTACCTCGCCTTAGGAATGAGTGGCGAGGCGGGGGCCGGGACGCCGTGAGCGTTAACGAATGAGCGGCCTGCACTGCTCCCCCGTCTCACCGCGCACATACCTAAGGCGCAGTACAGCGATATCAGCAAACTATATCCTGACCTAAAAATAATACAATGTTCCGATGTTCTGTAACAAAACATTATTTTTACCCAATTTTTTTACCGAAAAAAAGTTTTTTTTTGCAACAATATCACTACAACAAACCACAAAATAGGCAAGATTAAACATTAACGTTACTTAAAAAATATCCTACTAGGTGTATCTTCATTAGGGAACTCTATGAAAGGGTGAGTCAGTTTGTGTTCCAACATCTCACTCTCACTCGGGAACTTGTCCCCACAAATGTCACAAGCCACTTCACTACACTCCGAACGCGATTCACTTCGCGATTTCTCTTTTTTCTTCTTCTCCTTAACCTGCCACTCTTTCTTTTTCAAAGTCTCTTTTATTTTCTCCTGTTTAGAAGAAGATTGAGCTTCCTGTACCAACGGCTTTCCAGTCAGCAAAAACTCTTTCATATTAACATGTTTAGGCGATAATTTGTGTTGTTTTAGTCGATTTTCTGAACTGCATTGGTATTCGCAGATGAAGCAGACGTATTTCATATCGCCTGTGTGGATTTCAGCGTGCGCTTTCCGCTTTTCGGGCGTAGCGAAGCGAAAATCGCAGAATTTGCAGGGGTACTTTCTATCCGGCGAATGGTACCGCATATGAGATAGTAAGGCGTTCATATCCTTGCAGATCTTTCGACATTCTAAACACATAACTCCTTGTTCAACTGGTTCAGACTCCTCTACGCTTTCGGTACTATGGTGTATCCGTCTATGGGACGTAAGTCCTTTCTGACTGATGAAAACTCTTCGGCAATCCGTGCACTGAAACTGCATCTCAGCTTTCAAATCTGGGCTATGCTTTTCAATTTGATGCATGGCTAGTTTATCTGCCTCATGAAACTGTAGGCCGCATTCCTCACACTTCCAAGCTTTCACTAATCTCGAGAAGGCTTCTAGAACATCTAAAACGGATTGTCCTTCGACTTCCGGGTGGAAAGTCTTCGTATGGTTTCCAAAGTCGATAATTTTCGAGAACGTTCGCTTGCATCTCGGACAACTATATGGTTCTTTGTGATCATCCATGACATGACATTTTAGGTCTGATATCTCAGTGTAACTTTTTGGACACATGAAGCATTTGAGCTTCTGCTTCCCTTTGACCACTTCTGAAATAACTTTGTACTCCATTAACTGGACTTTTTGATGGACTTGTAGATGTTTGAAGAGTTCTTTTCTGGTGTGATAATCTGTGGGACAAAATTTACAGGGAAATCTTTTCCTGTGTAATCTTTTGCGATGGAGGGCTAATTCTTCTTTGTCCTTGAACTGTTTATTGCAAGACACACAGGGGTAAGTATTTGTGTCGCAAAACAGATTGTGGGACCTCAAACAGGTCTCCATTCTACTCCGTCTTTGGAAAGATTGCCCACAAGTACATTCATAACCCTCTTTCTTACCTTTTTCTTCTTTTTTAACTGCCTGACTCTCTAGTTCAGCTTTCAACTTCTTGTTTTTATTCTCTTTCTTAGTTATCTGGCTTCTAATGTGACCTTGAGCGCGTTTTTCAATAGCATCATGGACAGCTAAATGCCTTTTCATATAATTCTTCTGTCTGTAAGTTTTGGGGCATTTTGGGCATGTATGGAGGGGTTCCCCTACCTCTTTTTTCTTGCCTTTGGCTTTGAGTAAGCCATAAGCTTCTTGTTCGAGGGATAAAACGTTTCCAGTAATAGAATTTAATTGGAAAGACTCTTGGTAGTCCATATAGTTATCGCTATTATCGTAAGTAGTTGGTAGAATTTCCTCTGGATTGCCTATTTTCGAGAATGCCATATTTGATTGGGTCACAGGAATTGGTAGTATTTCCATGACTAAAGTTTTTGTTGTTTTAGATTCGATAAGACCGTCGTGTGGGTTTGTGATTGTGGATGTCGTGTTGATAACTTTGTTTGATATTAGGTGTGTTTCTGTTACTGTGACTTCTGATTCGTCTTTGATGTTCATTTTGTCGTATTCTTCTTTATGATGGTGCTGGAAAATTAAAACATATTTGAAACTACAGTATGTTGTAAAGTTGACAACACCAGACCTGTGATCTTAGGCATGTTAGAAGTCGAAAGAAAATTTGCCTAAACTAGAAAGAAAAGAAATAGTAAAATGTGTTGGTCAGAAGTAATAGATAATGAGTAAAATTTTAAACTAATTTTACTGGTATGCATGAACCAACCTTAACAAAATCGCTGTCCGATGAGTCATATATGATTCATAGTCATTTCTCTATACAATTTGAGGCACATTTTTCGGTATGAACGTGACGTGATATTTTTTTAAATCATACGTGGACGTATAGCAAAAAACCTTATGTTTACAATGATAAAATAAAATTTCGCGTTTTTTTATATTTGTCATTTAATCACTAAAGAAATTTGCCATAAATAAAACTCTAAAACTGGAATGTAAGGATTTTATTAAAAGAAATAATTATAAAATCAAGCATGTTTCTCATTATAACATTCTAAACAGAATGCTTTTTCACACCTTTTGCACTCAGTGTATACTTGCTTCGCTTTTCTTGCTAATAATCCTTCGTTTTTCAATTTGACATAGCACCCAGTGCATCTTTTTCGGACGAGTTTATCGTTTGCCTTTCGAGGTATTTCTTGTAGAGAATGTCCAGAATTACTTGAAGAGGCTATTGAAGATCTTGGAGAGCTACAGGAGATTGAAGATCTTTGAGATTGATTACTTTCTGTGGTTGATGCTGCTGGTCCAAGGAAATGTCGGACTAGATGTTCTTGGACTTGTAAAACTGTCAACTTAGGGCCGTCTGCCAACTCGTTGTAGATGCATCTGGCATTGATAATGACGACTTGGAATAGCAAATCTATTACTATCTTTTTGTACCACGTTAAACTTTTATGTAACGGCGAATGAAAGGAAGCAAGTTGGACTGAAATATCATTGCCTTTTTTGGCATCATTGTAATGGATGATTGCATCAGGTTTCATAACATCGCCGCGATAGGTAGTGACGTTAGGACATACCGTCTCTATGGCAGGTTGAGATCATAAGGACGTCGCGTTTATCATGCCATTTTAGTACAGTATAGAGGTTGTCCTTTTGTCTAGCTATTTATTCTCCCTTTATTAGCTTCGCTTTGACTACTTCTTCTGGCAAATTTCTTCTATTTTTACGTAAAGTGCCGCATAAATCAGTGTTGCGACCTTTTAGATAATACGACTTGCATCTAAAAGCGGCTCTATGAGCTGTACCACTGTTGAACCAGGTATATCAAGACCCTCTAAAATCCCGGAATAAATTTGGTAGGACCATGTGTAGCTATTTATTGTGCAGGCCTTATATATTTTCATACCGTAGCTATCTGTTTTGGCTAGGTTATAAGTTCTTATTAGCAACCTTCCATGAAATTTGACCATTGACTCATCAACGACAATAATATCGGAAGGTATTTAGAGACTACGAAAATTGTTTACCATTTTATGTATAAGTGGGTCTATTTTATGAGTTCTTTGCTCTCCAATGACACCTATTTGGATTTCTGTAAAGTGCCAGCATCTTCGAATGGAACAGGTTCAGTTCCATATGAATAAATATGTCATACGACATAATGTTTCTTCATCTGAAGTTGTTAAATACCGCAATAACTCTTCATTTGTATATGTTATATTAGCCATTTTCTAGAAAAATATCAATTTATAACCACAAATAGACCTTTTTCCAATAAAATATTAGTTATAGCGTCAAATAAACATTCAACTTTCTAATCTAATTAGGGTATTACATCCATTTTTGAAGTGTCTCAATTAGATTCGATAGTGCTAATGAACCACTAAAAAATTCACCATTTTTTTATTCAATCGTTAAGTGCCATAAAAATGCATTTAAATTTTGCATTTTCAAATTTCGCGCGTAATTTTCCGAAAACGCTGGACATTGCTCTGTGGTCATGACGTCAGTTGGCTGTGTAAACAAATGCAGTGATATTTTTTAAGTTATAAATTTGTGTTGTCTCCTTTTACAAAACCGTCCTCATTATTCCAATTAAAATTACGTTGGTTACGAAAATAATAAAAAGCAGATTAAAGGTACGCTTATACGTTGACAGTTAACACTTTCTATGTTCACATAGCCGTATAACGTAATAACATGGCGACTATTATGTAATACTGTTAGGAAACAGATTAAAAAAGCTGAAACCTTTGAATTGAATTTTAAAATTTAGTTTGCTATTTTATGATCTAAAACTAACGTGTTCCGACTGCTTTTTGCCAAGCTGTCTCAATAATATATTTTTAAATTATTTCTCTTAGCAAGTAAAACACCTTAATGTAGTTATGATAGTTGATTGACATTTGACGGATGATGTATTGTTATTGTCACTCAAAAATGCATTTGGGTGTGTGTGTTCACATATGACTCATTGAACGTGGTAGAGACGCCTTAAGTTTCCAGCTTCTTGCCAACAAACTATTTAGTTTGGCGAGTAAATTGTTATTTAACAAAATATGTATAAGTACCTAATCGTGAACATAAAAAAAAAAAAAAAAAAAAAAAAGTTAGTGAGTCAAATGTGACTCAAAAAAAAAGGTACGAAATAAAATTAGTTTCATAATAAATTACGAAAATTATTTTTTATGTTATTATACTCGTAATGATGTTATATAGCGTAACAATTAAAAAAACCTTTGGACGTGGGGCATTATCAAAATGGGTTGTATGGGGACAGGGAAGTTGCTAGTTTTAAGATGGAAAGTCAAAAGAGGATACATTTTAATTCATACATTGGGAAAGCCTTGGCAGTAGAATGTTATGAGTTGAGACAGTCTACTGCAACAGAAACTATTTAAATTAATTTCTTACCTCATCATCATCATCTTCACACTTTATATTCATATCATCCTGCAAACACGCTTCCACATGAGTCAACGCGGCCGCATCATTGCTATCCATACTGCCAACATCATCATCGAAATTGGGATAGTCATATGTCACCAAAGATTGGTCCCCCAACACCCTTTCCTCTTTAACTTCCGACTTTTCATCACAATTCATTTCAGATTTAGGTACTGTTGCGTAATGTTCTAAATCATGTTTGGATTCATGATTAAAATTGTCCATTTTCGACATACAATCTTCATTTTGAGAGTCAGAACCTTCTTTTTCTATACATATGGATATTGTTTCCTGTTTCACTTCTAATTGTAAATCACTAAAAGGGTCGTCATTATGTTCTTGTGTGCCTATATCATCCATGTTTTCTGATTTGATATCAAGTGGCATGTCTTCTGTGTTGTCATGGTCCTGATGGTTGACATCATCTTCTTCTTTTATTATTGTGTCTGTTTGTAGGTCAGCTATCTCTGATGGTGTGGGGTAGCTCGTTGATTCCATTATTGGTTGCTGAAACAAAAGTTAAAAGGATACAGGCTTAGAGAATATAACACTACAATATATTCTATAATATTATATTGTTATATTCTCTGAGGATACAGAATCATGCCTTACTGGTTGATTTGTTGAAAACATGACTGCTAGGAATAGGATCCTTGGTTTGAGATTTAAGGATTTTCCTTAATGAATATCTCGTAGGCGTTGCAGCCCTTAGGCCCGCCTTTACATGGGACTTGGACATGGGAGCATTACTGGTGAAATTTGGGTGTACTATAAATACAGCTCTGCCTATCCCTTCATGGAATAAACAGTAGTGAACATACTCGTATAATTAGAAAAAAACTTGCTTCTACTTTTGTATCAACTTACAGATTAGGATTAACTTAGTAGGTTTTAATAATTCATAATTTTATACTTAATAATCAAAATAATTGCACTTTTTATTTGTATTTCAAAAGTCCTGATCGCTGGACAAATAATTTCTGAATGCAAAAAACTATGTTTTCAATTTTGATTTTCGAAAACAAAATATTGGTGTGGTGTATTCAATTTATATTGGAAACACATAAGGCCGCCTCTTATCAAAAGATATGGGATTGTCGCATTCACTTGTCACTTTTCCTCTCTCTGTCGGCGCGACCACGCGTTCTGGTTCATATCAATGCTCTATGGACATTACTCTTTATAACAGCACCGCTCCGACAAGGCAAATAAATTTTTCATTCAAGTTAGGATTTTAAATAAAATGAATTAAAGTCTATATTACGATGGCTATACAGAATACTGGACGGCTCGCCGGCCGCTCACTGACACATTTGATGACAAGTTATTTGCCGTGGTTGGACCAGTGCTGTTATAATGACTGATGTACTATAACATTTTCGCGCGACGATCCCTTTTGGTTATTACGCAGGTTTAGTTTAAAACCAATCCTTAGTTTTTTTTTTTTTTCCTGCAGCTTACTGAAAAAAGTTTGATTTAAAATCTTTGTTATTGTGTATGCACCCATACACAATAACAAAGATTTTAAATCAAACTTTTTTCGCACATCGACAAGGCAAATAAATTTTTCATTTAAGTTAGGATTTTAAATAAAATGCATTAAAGTCTATATTACGATGGCTATACAGAATACTGGACGGCTCGCCGGCCGCTCACTGACACATTTGATGACAAGTTATTTGCCTTGGTTGGTTTATATATAACATATTCGCGCGACGATCCCTTTTGGTTATTACGCAGGTTTAGTTTAAAACCAATCCTTAGTTTTTTTTTTTTCCTGAAGCTTACTGAAAAAAGTTTGATTTAAAATCTTTGTTATTGTGTATGGGTGCATACACAATAACAAAGATTTTAAATCAAACTTTTTTATAGAAAAGGTTAAATGTAAACAGCAACAGTAAAGCTAAGTTATATTATCTTAAGCAGACCTCTCATATTATATGGGACATTTTTTGTGCATACCTTAAATTTTTGATGGCAAAATGTTTGTAATTCTTTGAGGTTTATCTCAGTTCTGACCTTTAATAAGCTCATAGATTCTAGCCCATATTTCTGTGCAGCGTTCATACAAAAATCATTTTCCACATGTGTTTTTAAGTATTGTTTTCTAGTTATACGACGCTTTAACAACCTTCTTTCTCTGTCCTCAAAGGATTCATTGGCTAATCTCTGTAATCGTTTGAGTCTTGCCTTTGCTAGCCGTCTTTTTCTTTGAGTTGATGTTTCTTTGGGCATTTCTCTTTTCTGCAAGTTTCATGTGACTTTGATCAAGATTTAACTATGTAGAGATTTTAATGGAAAATGGTAATGTGAGTATACATTTGTTAAAGCAAACTTAAATATGAATTGCCACATTTATTCTTATGCCTTTTTCGGTCAGTGGGTTGTAGGTGGATTTATCTATATCAGTTTCATACAATACCAGGCCATAATAAAGTGGTATTTATATTATAAAAAAAATTTTTTTTGGAGCAAACTATTGTTTGAGTTTTTTTAAAATCTAAAATAATAAAAGTGCAAATATTGAGTGTAAAAAGAGCAATGATTCCAGTGCATAAATACAGAAGCTATTAATTCACTTAAATATTAGTAAAAGGATGTTTCGAATTGACGCTAATAAATGTTTAAAAAAAATATCTTTTAATTCTGTCAACAGAATTCTTTTTACTGGATTTATCAACTTACAAAATAAACATTGTATTGGTGTAATTATTTATAAGGTGTTATACAAAGCATGACCACTAAGCTGTAAACACGAATAAAATATGACCTTCAAGGTCGTACTTACTTATTAGAAATAGATTGCATACAATCAGTGTCCCTTTACACACAGGTATCCATTAAAACATCGACCAAATATATTCGGAAGATGTTAATGCCTTTCAAAAAGTATTATTTTTATTTCCTTGGCTAAAGGCACGACCGGAACATTACTTCATTAGCTTCAGTCGCCGATTATTGAACGTAATTTTATACAGGAATCACTAATTAGCTAAGACCGCTGATTATTCTGAACATTACGTACGTACGTAATTCACACAAGCTACTTGTATGTATTTTAACTTATACAAAAATATTAACAGGTTTATGCTTCATTTGTAAAACTGATAACTACCTTAATTATATAAATTTCAAATTAAAGTGCAAATTAATACAATCTAAACATTCCATCCACTGCACTATAATTTTGACAGATAGTGCACCAACCAATGTTTCTCATTTTTTTCTGTAATTTTTTGTTGATGTTTTAATCGACTAATAGAATGGATTATTAACATAATCGACTACTTTTGGCAATATATCAGGCGATACAATTGAAATAAATTATAATTAAATAGTGTATGTAGTAGTTACTTATTTTCACAATTAGTAAAATGTAATAATCGACTACAGAATTCATATAATAGTATTTTTAGTTACTTCAAACATGGCGTCCATATCCCTATGTAGTCTGTGATGGCGTCAGAAAAGCAAAATTGAACGGGCCTTTTCGTAAATCAGTATTCTTGTTTATTTCACAGAACGCAGCTATAATTGATTTGGTGGTAAATTCTGAAATTTGGATCCATCGTGTAACTTCGTTGTGAAAATGTGTGATTTATACTGTTTTCTTGCTAGGTGTTGCTGTAATGATCATCTGAGAACATGGCAAATACCCTGGATCTGAAGTCGGTGTTGAAACATCTCTCAAATGGCACGCTTGGCGAAAACTTGTGCATAAATTGTCTGAAGCCGCTTCCGCAGCAATACGAGAATATTTTTACGAAAGTCTGTAAATATGACAAGGAGTATTGCATAGCAGACGTGCTCCGAATCATGTGCGACGTTGAGGTAGGTCGTTTCATCAATCAGCTATAAAAAGCAGCCTCTATTATTTATTACCTAGGTCCCAAGCTGATTAACACATTCAATTTCCTGCCTTACTTAACCTTTTGACTTTCTGGGCCCTTACAGAACATCTTTAAATGTTGTTGATCTCAATATTTTCTTTGGTATTTCATCCGAATCTTACAAACTTGTACATGTTGATTTTCAGCTGTCAGACACTGATAACTATAATGTTTGCATAAATTGTTTTATGATGGCATCAATGGCTTACAAGTTCTTCTTACTTTCTAAACGAAGCCATGAAATTCTCAACTTCTATAGCAATGAACTGCTCGGTAACTTGGACCAAATAGAGTTACCAAAAGAAACAATGAATAATACATTATGTATCTCGCTCCCTGAAATTTTGACCGAAACACCAATTTATGATTTCAATTTACATGCAATAGGCAAAGACACAAAAAAAGAGACAGTAGAATGTATAAAAATTAAAACCGAAGTTGTAGAAAAAGAAGAAGATGATAATGTAGTGGTCATTATTCAAGAAAATGGTGAGCCTGCGTTTTACCATGTAAAACCAGATGGTGTTCTAACCCTGCTTGAAGATACTGAAGCAAAGAAATATACAAAAACATTCAATGCCTCAATGGTAATGCAGCCTAAAGGGGATCAGCCTAAACGAGGGAGGAAGAGAGGACCGATGTCACAGAAGCTGTGTACGCGGTGTCCGGTCAAATACAGGTTTATTGCGAAATTGAAGGAGCACATGAGATCACAGCATAATGTTGTGCTATATGTTTGTGAGGTACGTATCATCTAGATAATTATAAGACATAAAAGGATAGGATATGTATGCAGTAGGGAGCATGATAACTTTTTTGATAACAACATACTGATGATATATATACATACACAGTAATTATGCAATAAATCTGTATCATAGGTAATTTACATAACATAGGTACACATGTAAACTGTTATGTAAATATAACAGTTTACATGTGTACCTATGTTATTATTAATTAGGTAGGAAACAGTTTCATGATAATGTGTTTATGTATATAAAGTCTGAGTTTGTTTTGGTCTTTCTTCTCAGAGCACTTTTATTAATACAAATGTTTATTGATAAATGATTTTATTTTTGCAAGTAGACAGCTTGGGGGAGGCCTACGTCCAGCCTGCAGTGGACGTCTTTCGGCTGAAATGATGAAAGTAGACAGCTTTTAGAGACAAACTAAGCGAATCTCACTGTGTACTCAGAAACTGACGGCTCCTGATAATTCACAGACAGCCTGGCTAGCTGGCACAGGGTATTGTTAGTACTGTGACAGTAAGCTTGCGCTCAGTTGCGCCAAATTCGGTCACGAATATTATTCGTAAAGGGGTCTCTAGTCGCTGCCGGCACGGCAATTTCTCTGCGGCCCGTATAGACTTACTACTTTAACTGAGATTATTTCTCTGTTATCACAGGTGTGTAAAGCATTAACTGAGGACGAACAAGAGTACCACAGCCACCTGAGGACGCACACTAACGTACACCAATGTGCCATTTGCAACATGGTGTTTAAAAAGAGAGTTACAATCATCAAACACCTTAAATGGCATGAGAAGATGAAAAATATTACTCATGTAAGCTTTATAATCAGCTGATAGCTAAACTACATTGTATTTTTCTTAACTTATTCTTAAACATGCCAATTATGAACTCCCATACAAACTTTCAACCCCAAGTTAACCCCTTTAGAGGATGAATTTTCAAAAATCCTTCCTTAGTGCTCACTTTTGTTATAAAAGGAACTCGAGATGCTCGACTCGGGAAAGTTCGAAAGGGATACCGTGCAATGCACAGGCAACTGAAGGAACACGGGTGGGTTTTAGTCAGTAAGAGTCTGACACGCCCTCCCACTCCACCCAGAGCGAGAGAAGTCATTGGATGATTTCCCACCCATAACAAAAAAAAAAGCCAGGCCCAGGCCCAGCAGTTTTGACAGTGCATTGTCTTTAAGTGAATAAGATTTTAATAAGCAGAACATTGAAAAAATAAATTATACAGTACGAATTTTAGAAAAAGTTCGACTCAGCAGAACACTGTCTTTGTTACTCAAATCCATAAGACATTTTTCCTTTGGTTTCGGGGTGTATGATACTTTATACGGGTCAGAACACCAGATGCAATACTGACTGGTTGGTGGCATCGGACATTTAGAACGCGTTCATAACCGCGCTATTATTCCTTTGCGGTTTTAGTCGTAGCTCTTTGTGGGCATGTCTTCTGTAATATTAATACGGGTTTTTCCCAGTAGTTAGATTGACAGTCAGACTAGTCTTTCCAACGGGAATTTTTTTTCCCGTTGGTCAGAGCAGCTCGTAATTTAGTAAAGTACTGTTGAATACGAAGAGGTTATAAAACGATTAAATAGATTTTATTTGTGACATTATGGAGTTGGTTGAAAATCTTTGAGTTGTTTCAAAATTTTATAACAAATTTTCCTGTTTGTCATGAAATGTCAATCACATCATGTACCTACTATTTATTATTTTTAACAAGAAGTGGAGTAATGTGCTCGGTCAAAATGGATCTTAATTTTATAAATAGAAAGGGTGGTTCTCTTAAGATACAGGCTAGACCTTTTTACTCCTTTGTTATTTAGAATTATGTCAACCATTAATGTATGCAGTGCAAAAAGAGTAACAGTGGAGTTTCTTGCCGGCTCTTCTCCATAGGAAACGACCAATTGGAACCGTGCACCTAGCTTCTGACGTTTCATAAGTGCCCTTGTAGGTTTATGTGAAATAAAATATTTTGAATTTGAATTTGAATGTGATAATGTTAGTGCAATAAATTATTTTGAAGAGTGTGTCACAAAATTAAAAGATTCCGGCTTAAACTTAACGAATAATTATACCGTCTTTTCAATCTATTAAAAGCACGGTGTACCGTCAACGAAATAAAGCCGCTAAAGTTACCAAACTACAGATAGTGCAATCCACGACGACGCGCCCCACTCCGCGATGACTACTGTAAGCTGTACTTTAGTATGGAGCGGAGCGGAGTGGAGCGCGTCGTCGTGGATTGCACTATCTATATTTTACTACAACCCTATTGACGTTGATATCCCTGAAGAATTTCAAAATTTTTTTTTTCGGATTTTATTGACCACGGAACACGAATAATTGTTTTTTGTACGCCGCAATCGCAAGAATATTTAAAACGAGTAAACAATTTATTTTGTGACGGAACTTTTAAGAGCGTGGCCTTTACATCATTTTCACAGTTATATAGCATCCATGGTGATATCGGAAGCAGCATTGACACCACTAATATTATACTATTAATGTATGTATTGCTGTCGTAACCAAAACAGTTTACCCTGGATTTTGAAGTTGCTGCTTCATTAGAAGCAGTATTTCTGCACCAGGGTAAAAAAAAGTATACCTACCCTGGTGGGTGCGGAAATAAAAGGTTGCTATTTTCATTTCTCCCTTAACGTGTGGAAACAAGCCAAAAAATTAAAAACATCAAAACGCATAATTGCACTTTCGTGAATTCTGCCATTACTACCGCTACATTTAGTGGACGAAGGTTGGCAATATATAATTTATGATGCTCCTGATTCGGCGAACATACAAAAAATTAAAAAATCTTTTCAAAAGCAGTGGCTAGAGAAGTCTAATTTTAAGTTTTTGGGCAGAGGCACAGAACTACTAACTGTTTAGAAAGTTGGGATAAAGAACTAAATAAAAAAATAACAAGAAAAGGACCCGGGATAATCAACTTACTGAGAATTTTACTGAAAAGTGATTTTACTAAAATAACAAATAAACGGACGAAGGAAAATGTAATGAGAGACGAATTCATAATGTATTCACAAATGATGTTAACTAGGTAATGGAGAATTGAACGTTGGTCATTTTTTAGAACGCCTAAGTTAAAATTGTAAGATACCTATTAAAATGCAAAACAGTTTTTATATTCATTGTACTTTTTTCTGTTGTTTTCCCAGCTTTCAAATAAATCTGACCAACGGGAAAAAAAATTCCCGTTGGAAAGACTAGTCTGACCATCAATCTGACCACTGGGAAAATGCCATTAATACTACTGCCACACTTATTCAGACATAAGAGTGGAACACTTAAACTGATACATAACAATGTCTCTTGGTGACGGACTACCAAGCGACATTGCCATTTTTTGTTCCGGTTTAAAGGGTATCGGGAGCCAATGTAAATTACTAGCTCATGAGTATTTCAGTATTGAATAGAGTGCCATCCTAGAGAATGGCAATACTCCTGGAATCCGTCGGTATTACACATGGCCAATAGGCATCAATAATTTACTATAAGATGGCTTATTCTCCAGCCATTAACATTAAAAACATCCTGTTAATCATAAAGAAAATTATTTAAAAAAAAAAATGTATTTCCAGGCAGATAACGCGCATATTTGCGAGAAATGCGGCAAAATCCTGGAAGACGAGGATTCCCTTCGCCATCACTATGACAGTACGCATTACAAGAAGTTCACGTGCTACTACTGCGGAAGGATGTACAAGGGAGAGATGAGCTTCGAAATGCATATCAAGAAACATGAGGCTAATATGGAGACGGGGAAATATAGGTAAGATCAGGTAAAGCAGAAAAGGTATTCGCTTCAGTAATCTTCTTGTTTCCGAAGTAGTACGAACTACGCGCCACAGAGTAACCTCCGCGGAGGCAGTGCTTCTAAGCTTTGTACTTCCGAGCTTTGTAGTGCACCTGCCCAGGCAGAAACTTTTTGAAAAAACAAAAAGTGCCATTTTATTTTCTTTCAAAATTGAGATTATGGTTCCATTGACCACTTTGCCCTACTGCCCATAGTTTCGAATTTAGCCCTGATGTGCCATCGCAAATTCGCAACAATCATTTCATTTACGCGACTGACTCCTCCCACTTTCTTATCGCTGACTATTTTTTTGGGTTGAAGATGATCCTAAAAACCGTCCGCCATAGTTTTGGCGCGCTCTAAAATTACTCTTTTTTTTTCGTTTTTATTACATCTTTGACAGCTGACGCTCTGTTTCATAAGCATGAGGGAAAAATTCTCAAACTTTATTACTTTTCAACCGACTTCAAAAAGGAGGAGGTTCTCAATTCGGTTGTTTTTTTTTTTTTTTTTTTTTTGATGTTTGTTACGCGATTACTCCACCAATTATGAATTGATTTTGATGATTCTTTTTTTGTTTGGTAGGGCATACTTCAGCAGTGGTCCCATATAAATTTGGTCAAGATCTGATGAGGGGTTTTTGAGTTAGCTTCAATAATACGTATTTTTCCCATCTAGTATATGTGGACGATTTTCTAATAGTTCCTGTCACTGTAATTTACATATCAGGTAGGTAATTGGTATTCAAATTTTTGTGGGGGTTTTGTGTAGGTACCACAACTACAAAGTGAAAAATAAAAACTTTTTCACAAAAAATAAAACCCACTTCCAAAAAAACACTACAAAGTGTTTTTTGGAAGTCGGTTTTATTTTTTTGAAAAAGTTTTTTCAAAACTATCGCCACCGTACTAGTAGGTAGAAACTAGAGATCACTGCTAAGATTAACATACTCCTTGATTCGTTTTTGGGGGATGTAATATTATGTAATACTAGCTTTTGTCCGCGGCTTCGCCAGCGTGGAGGTCGGAAATTATTCCACGGGAATGTACTACCGTGATAAAAAATATCATATGTCCCAACCCAGGTCATGGTCTGACCGAGTGCTTTGTGCTTTCATCCAAATCCTTAAAGACTGAACGTTAAGGCTTGAAAAGGGAACAGACAGACAGTTACTTTCGTGTCTATAACATTACAGTTATTATGCTTTACATTATTTATTTACGTATTCTTAAACATTTTTTATTATTAATATTCAAGTATGTATCTATTTTATTTACCTACGTCCGTGTGTCACTGCGGGATGCCAACTGAAAACCAGCGCTGGGTGTCTGACGCCCAGCAAAATTTTACTGGAATTTTATTGTTCTCTTTTTTATGTGTTTCTTGCTGTTGTGTTGTGTCTGTGTCGAATAAATGTTTTCTATTCTATTTTTTTATAACGTAACAAAATCACTGTCCTTCATATTTCAGAAATAACATCTACAAAAATAATAAAGTAGCTCCAAATGAGAAGCCTAAACGAGCAGTAACCAAGCGATGTATGTGCTCTACATGCGGCCGCCATTTTGTGGACGAGCGCGCCTTACTGTGGCATCAGCGACTACATAATAACGAGAGGCCTTATGCTTGTAATGTGAGTACCATATCTTTTACTTATTAACAATCTGGACATCATTTATTCACTAACAGACAACGCACAGCCTAAACCGCGGGGTTAAGAAGCATGAAAATTTGCAGACGAGTTCCTTTAATAACGAAAGTGAGCACTAAGGAAGGATTATCGAAATTTCCTCCCCTAAAGGGGTTAAATAGGGTAGTCCGTGAGCTGGCAACAGTTTTTTCGGACTAATTTCCTCTCAAGCGATAACTCGTGAAATGCTTCAGAGAGTTGTACAGCATGGTGAACGTCAGCTGCCGCTCCCTGGGTGGGTGGGGCAGTGGCAGCCTCTCAATCACGTAAAACAAAAAAATGTTTTCAATCATTTCCTCCCGACTGAAAATTTGTTAAATGATAGTTACCGCAATTATTCGAAGATAAAAAAGTCAGCTGGGCGTACCGTAATTTTCAGTAAAGTATCATATTATGATACTTTTTATTCCGATATTCTCACGGGATCGAAACTTATGCGGGTGAAACCGCGGGGCGCAGCTAGTATGTTATAAGCTAGGCATACAATGAAGTCAATCATGAACGGGATGAATGTGGTGCGCACAACTTTGAAGATAGTATAGCTATAGAAGCATGAGGAACATCGTGTAAAGTTCACTCATCCTCTATAGAAAAGAGAGGATCCTCCGACCAGACGGGTGTCGTGTCTGGTGGGCAACTCCCGACGATTGATATCGGGAAGTTACATATATGTTGATCGCGCGGTAATCCCTGCTTGCGCGATGCAGGATTTGTGTGACGTCCGGTCTTTTGATGCCGTTGTTGCATGTGGCGTTGTAGATGCCGCCACAATAGCTAGCGTTTTCGTTTTTATAAGCGGAAACTATTCCAATCAGTCGTAAGTAAGGGTCTCGTATTACCCAGTATCTGAGTGGTGGAGGTCAGATAGGCAGTCGCTCCATGTAAAATACTGGTATTCAGCTGCATCCGATTAGACTGGAAGCCGACCCCAATATAGTTGGGACAAGGCTAGGCAGATACTAGATACTAATTTTAATAATAATAATAGTGTAATTTTTGTCTTCTTTATTGAGCTCTGCAATAATTAAATAAATAACATCTTCATTTCTTATCATCAAAAACCTAGACCATGGCTTTACATCAGGCAAGATCAGATCAGCAGATTGCAGCAAATATAATTTGGAGCAATATTGATAATTTACATTTATTTTATCATAATTGTCGTGCACTGGATTATGCTCAACATACAAAGTAAAACAGCGCAGCAATGTGCAAAAAAAAAAACGTAAGAAATTTTAATTTCGCGGGCTGCATTGTAGGAATCATCTTAATATAAGTTTTAAGTACGCCTCTGTAAATAATTTAAACACCTTTCAGGACTGCGGGCGCAGCTTCGTGTCGCTGAACCGTCGCAACCAGCACGCGCTGTGCGCGCACACCGCTCCCACGCGGCGGTGCCCGCTGTGTCCTGCACTCTTCCACCTGAGGTCTATGGTCAACACGCATGTCAAGAAGGTATGTTATTGGTGAATAATAGGTAAAGCTAGTGCAATCCACGACGACGCGCCCCACTCCGCCCCGCTCCGTACTAAAGTACAGCTTACAGTACAATAGTCGCGGAGTGGAGCGCGTCGTCGTGGATTGCACTATCTGTAGTTTGTAGGTAGCAGATCATCAGTCAACGGTCCGGTATATCAGTCTCCTACCATTAAGCGGATATCAAACGCTTGTAGGTTGCCGTGAAGATCCCTATTGATTATTTAATTTAACCTACTACCAAAAATTTATACTGGTTACTAAATTAAATGACTAACTAACTATACAAATAAATACAAAAACAAACGAACATTAGTTCCTGCGTAGAGTGGCGGTGGAGACGGCAGAGGATTTAAAATTTATCTATTAAATTTAATACTTATCCAATCAAAATAAGGTATCGACGGAAAACTGCGCTGCGATGCTCCAAGCTCGATCACTGAGCATTGAAATATATACCTTATTTCGTTTGGATAAGTATTAAATTCAATTGATAAATTTAAAAACCTCTGCCGTCCCGTCCGCCAGTGTGCGCAGGCCATTAGGTGTCGAAGTATTCGCCCGCATCTGAAGTCGTGAAGATTCATTTTTATTTAATTCCACGTTCACACGACGCTGACAAAGATATTAGGAATGAAAATTCACCTGCTCCTTTTATTTAATTTTTAAAGAGCTCATTAGATAGGCGAGTGCCGAAATTCGTTGGATCGGTTCACTGATGAATTAATTCATTATTCATTTTGTGTGAATGAAGCAATGAAAGGCAAAAATGAACAAAAGCCTGATAACGGCGTTTAAGCGACTTGCCTGTCGTCTGCATTAGCAAAAATATCTGAAATACCACTGAAAAAATCTAATCGCCTTGCCCTAATCTCAGTTTATTTTTGGTCGGCACTGCATGTTTTTCCATCCACACATCTCTAATCAGCCATCACACCTCAGTTAATATTCGCGCCCTATTTAGGCTGCTTGTCCACTGGAGCGGAAAAGAGAGAGAGGAGGGGAGCTGTGCCATATTAACCAATAGAATGTAAAATCTGGAGCGGAGTATAGATCAAGTGGACAAGCAGCCTTAAGCCGCTCTATTCTTATAGTTTTTTTAAACGATAATAATATGATATTTGCTATTCCAGGTCCACCTAAAAGTGCATAAACGTCGAAACCGTATCAGTAAGCATCAGAATGTATACTGGCGAACAGAGACGGTGCCCATACAGGAGCTTAGCGTGGAAATACAGAATGATATACTTGAGTTGCAGGCTGCTAACAAGGAGCAGGAATGGGTAAGTTAGCTAGCGAAACTGTGCAGAAAGTGATGGGTTTTATCGTCATTAGATATCAATACCGATGGGTATCGAATAGCGCGGAGCGGAGCTTCTGTTGATAATTTTATTTCACCCTGTATTATGGGACACTATCTCCCTTACTAATTTGGTCCTACTGTAATGATTAGCGCAGACATTCAACAACATGCTAGAACAGTTTTTCATACATACATAAATATAGATTGATAAATTAAAATGTGTCGTGACGCAGCAGGATACACCAATCAAACAAATTTGTGCACGATTACGTCAGATCACAACCAGTTGTGATTGGCTAACACTGCATCAGAAGGCGACACGACACAACACTGTAATATAAATCCGGCTTAAATCGGTAACAATTAAAATACAGTTCACAAATCGTGCAAGAAATGATTCCGTTTCGAGTGTTCGCGCATATTTTCACTCAAAATATGAGAGTAAAGAACATCCTCGAGTATTTTTTTTCGGTCTGCGTCGAGCTTTATGACAGCCGAAAGATTTAAATAGTTAGATTCGCCCTACCACGTCAAAAGATAGTCGTGTTTCTGTTTCGTTTTGATTTGATTGTTATGGAATAGTAGATTGTTTGCCAAGGGAGCAAACGACTATTATTAAGGCGAGAGTGTTTTTTTGAATCCAGAGTGGAGCGAAGGATTCTAAAGTAGAATCCTGAACGCAGCTTTAGAACCCTCGAAAAGTATGAAAAGGACACCCATGACGAAAAATTTGAAAATTTTCACAGCCGCCATCTTGGATTTTCATTTTGACCTCACTATCGGCTTTGGCGCCCTCGAAAACTATGAAAACGACACCAATGATCATGTGTCGTTGCCGCCATCTTGGATTTTCATTTTGACCAGGCTTGTCAAAGTGTGATAATTCACACTTTCTCTTTCTTTCTTGCCAGCCTGTCAATTGTTCATACAATGTTCGTGATTGATCTCCTTGGTGATTGGGACTTTTGCTAACAATATCCACATTCCAAATTCAAATCTACTTTGCTCCCTAGGGATCAAAGTGCTATTTTGGTCCCTGTTTACGAAGAACAAACTAGCTCTTTTTGAATAGATGTGATGAAAACGCTATTTAACGGTGAGCTCACTATGAACACTTTTTCGCGTGACTAAGTAGTCACGCGAAAAAGTGTTAATTGAATCGCTAGATTGAAAAGGCCTCACAGTTAAGCAACTGTGAGAGCAAATCTAGCGATTTAAATGTATAGACAGCGGGGTTTAACTTTACGGTGTAAAGAACGCTCTCTAGGTAACCACACCAACTTACTTTCATAAATAACGTTTCAGTGACGTCATTCGGCCATAGATTGCGGACACTATGTGGCGGCCACAGCTCTTCTAGGAAACCGTAGTTTTACTCATTTTGACTTACCGTAAGACTAGTGAGAAAGCTGTATTAAATTATTTATTTATCTTTCAAGAGCTAATTTCACCAATAAGGCTTCCTGTACACAACGTCGGAGCCGCAACCGCGCCGGAACGCAAGATGAAAACATTTCAGAACATCTCAGAATGAAAATGTAAAATCTATGCGGCGCGTATTCATTTGTAAACAGATACACAAACATGCGATCCGGCGCCGCCAATGCAGGTCCGGCGTCATGTACAGGAAGCCTTAATCTGAACGCGATCATGACGTCTAAACTACGTTCAAGAGCTGTCAATGTCGTAATTATTATTGACACTGACAGCTCTTAAACGCGGTTTAGATGTGCTGATCGCGTTCAGTTTATTTATTTAAACATGGAAGACTTACAGCTTAAAAACATAGTCAACAGGAAGCCAATTAAAAGTCTTCGCTTGTAGAATTAGACTGGGGATTTTATTTAATTGGTGAAATTAGCCCCAAGAATGCAACAAAGACTTAACGTATGTATGGAAACTGCAAAAAGCATCAGTCATTTTCCTCCATGCGAAGTATTATTTTATCTTTCTACATTCTATAATTTTACCGTTGTATTTACAGACATACTTGGACACGACAGCTGTTGATACCGAAGGTATATGACTCAAGCGTAACAGGAAGCTCGAACAACAACGAGCCGCAGAGAAGAAGCTAAGACATCAAGTTTGGATGTAAATGCTAAGCTTCCATTTATTTTTAACTAATATTCAGCACCATGCACGGTTATGAGTTCAACTGCTACTAATGAGACACAATAGAATTTTAATTGTTATCGAACTCCTGGAGTCTTTGTAACGGACGGAAGGTTATACCACGTCATGCTCACTAGCAGAACCACCTTTGCTATAACAAGTATAAGTTACATAAAAAAGTCTATAGAATATCTATAAAATTCTAGTCCTATTTAAAAAAGTCATCTCTAGTAACTTTTATGCTGCGGAGTATCCTTCCCGGCGAAACCGCCATGATATATCTGTTACTATACACAGTGTATAGATAGTGAAACCCACGACGACGCGCCCCACTCCGCTCCGCTCCGTACTAAAGCACAGCTTACAGTACAGTAATCGCGGAGTGGGGCGCGTCGTCGTGGATTGCACTATCTGTAAGCAAATATATAGTATCAAATAATTCTATAACAGTTCTATATTGAACTAGCCAACACAAGAGAATATATTATTATTTGTTTGCTAATAAACTGGAAGAACATTGTATATCTCTTTTAAACGTTATTTGCTAAGAACTTTAATCTAGGAGCTTAGCGACTATTTCAAAGAGAAAGTTTGAGGCACCATTTAGTTCGTATATTTAAATTAGATCGAGGATTTGGGGGTACTAGTTCAATATAGAAATATTATATAAATATTTGATACTATATGTTTGCTTAAAAAATTATAGTAATAGATATATTATGGTGGTTTCGCCGGGAAGGATACTCCGCAGCGTAACCACTTTAAATAAAAGTTTACGTCGGAAATACTTTTTTTTAATAGGACTAGAATTTTATAGACTTTTTTATGTAACTTATACTTGTTAAAGCAAAGGTGATTCCGCCAGGGAGCATGACTGGTCATACCAGGCCAATATTTGTTATGTAAAGTTTCAAGCGATTTTATACCTAATATGCGGTGCAGCTATTACAGGCACAGTCATTCATACCTTATAAAACTTCTTCAAGGTTTAATAATTACAGGTTCGTGTCTATTTTTCATTAGATCAGCTTAATTTATTGTATCCAGATTGTAAAGTGTGCGTTACCCCAGCCAGATAATGTCGAAAATCGTCATCTAAGTCCAATAGATAATTAGAAATACAGCTTCTGTAATTGGTAAGCAGATTTTTAAATTTGGTAAGCTGATAGTTTTTTAATTATTTGATAAAAACACTTCCGGCTGGAGTAACGTTACCCCAGCCAGATCTTTTGTTTTCTAATGGATATTTTGAAATAAATTTTATCTAAATAATTAGAAATGAATTTGAAATAAATGGTACAACTTAATTTGTATTTGTATTTGCTACGGTTGCGAAGATATTTAAAATCCTGCTGGAGTAACGTTTGCACGATTGCTGTATCTCGGAATGGACTATACGGATGATTGTAATATTTGTACATGAGCTCTGGCTAATTAGTTATAATTTGTTACGCAATAAACGAATCCACTATAATGCACCGTTTTTAAGTTATTTAAGTAAATAGAAAATATGCTTTATAGGTCCTAGCACTTCCATTATGCGCCCCAAAGACTAAACTGAAACGTTATTATTTAGATAATTACTGTCTTTAAATGGTACTGAAGTTTCACTAGTATCCTATACGTAATTAAAAAGCTATGATGATGTTTCGGCCACGGCGCGCAGCTTAGTTATTTGACCACCGATTAACCGAGTTTACTGTAGTAGTGGTAACTGAATTTTACATCAATAATTAGAAATACACTTCAATTATATACATGTGAAATTTCAGACTTGTACATTAATTAATTAACGAGATAATCGAAAAAAATGATGTTTGCGTGGTAACCCGACCAAATCTAGAATGTTATAAAAAGCGGGCGTCCAATACATTATACCAACCTTCTAAAACTTACAGGATAATACGTGAGAATAATTACGTGTTTAGTACAGACGGGTAAACAAGTGGTAAAGTAAAACATATTTACAATGGTATATTCATTTCAAAAATAATAATGCGTAGTGTTTTGTGTGTACATAAATAAACAAATATGGAGTACCTATCTAACTATGTAAGGATAAAAATTTACTTCAAAAATAATCACAGATATCTTTTATGAACTAATATGCATCGTCGCTTGCTTATCTGAAATTAAAATTAAGAACTGAACAAATTCAAATAAAAAATAAGTTTTATTGTAAAAAATCACATCAAAAATAATAAGTTAGTAACATCACAGTGCAGTACCTAAGTACTAACATATCATAGAACTTTACAGAAGGTAGGTTCTACTGTTTTATCTAATATGATTTAAAAAATCACAAATGTCTTACATAAAGATAGCCTTCTTAATTGAGTTTTATTGTATAAAAGTAAAACATTTACAATACTAAAAATAAACGGCATAACAATGCAGTCAACTTCTTAGAATACATACTTTTTGACTAACCAAGTCTTATTGCATGTAAATCACAGATCAATTATACTGCCTCCATAAGGAAAAAAGACGTATCTAACATTTTTGTCGAAATTGAGTTAGATACAAATTCGAAATCAGTAAAAAAAATGGCATCCACCAGTATTTTTATAATTCGCATAAATTAAACAGAACCCTATAAATCTAACTGTTAAATACGACGCATTTGCGATATGAATCAAATATTACTAAGCAGAAAAGACACTTCTGTCGTAGACTAAGTTGAAAAGACGCATTTTAGTAGAAGCGTTTTATTTATTTAAAAAATATAAAATTTATCATAAAATGAAAAGACACTTCTGCAGGGTCATACGAAGAAAAGACTGTTCTGCGTAGATGTGCCTTTTTAGCTTAGTGTTACGAAAAATGTGCAGGCGCAAGCGACAGTAGTGCCTTTCCTACTTAGTATCGCTAGTTGTGCGGGTTGAAGTGGGGCTCGCGGTTGGAATACTGCACTTCAGTTGCGTCCAGGCAGTCAGAGCGACAACACGCGCGCGCGGCTATTTCGAGTTATAACTACGGAAAAATCGTAAGTCAAACTTCCTCGAATCATTATTTGTATATATTTAAGCATACCCATGAGTAATTTAAGATTAAATAAACTGCAAACGTATTAGGTGACACATACCAAATAAATACATACCTACTTTTATGTTAAAATATTTGAAATTTAAATAAATCGGTTAAAAAACAATATCTTACTCTAGGATAACCCTTCTTTCTCGAATTTGTTTACACCGTTGAGTACCTACTATCACAATGAAGAGGTTTGCAGTTTAAACACTATTACTTTTAGACGACAGCGTCAGGGTTTCACGCGACATTCAATTTTTCTTACGTTTTTTGCAATTTGCAGTTCAGTGTTGGATTGTATATTGGTTAAAATTATGATACGACCATAACTAATGAAGTTTTACTGAGATAATCATTAAAATCATCCACTCAACCCTTAAAGCTCATTTTACCCCATTGAATCACTTTTTCATGAATTAGTAATTCAAGGAGGTACGATGAACATAGAGGTGTTTTGATGATTATAATGTTTATAATTCCGTAAATACGTATACGTATTACAACCGCGAATCATATTTTGTTAAATGTACAGCCTGGCATTAGCAAAAAACGTAAGAAAAGGGGTTTTTCTTCCAGCTTTTTCATTTCTATCTTTTGTGCCGGTAATTTTTTCTAACAAATTTGTTTATTTTGTTTGTTTCAGTGTGACAAAATGCGACATAATCGATCCTCAAAAATAATTTCATTGGTGCCATCAACCAGTCTTTCCCAGGAGTCAAACCTGAATACGAATAATTATGAGCCGCCTTTGTCCTCTATGAACGAAAATATCACTTTGAATGATGCGGATTTCCATAACTGCAGCTCAGACAACATCCTGGATTTCGATTCAGACGATTCCGTTTTTGATAAAAATTATTTACCCCTCAGTTCAGATCTGTCTAATTGTTCAGAAGATTCAGATTCTTCTACAAATACCATCCCCCATTCACAGTCAATTAACGTTACTATCCCCGAGTCACCTGAAGTCTCAAGCGACGAAGATATGCCACAAAATCTTACAAAAAAAGGGACAATCAGAAAACGTAAGAAGTATGATGAATCACCGGCGCAGAGAAAACAAATGAAAAAACTGAAAGATATGGAATCTAAATACCAACTTAAGCCAGGGTGTAATGACAGATGCAAAAAAAAATGTCATACCCAGTTTACAGAAGAATCACGACAAAATCTAAACCATCACTTCAGAAACATGTCTTGGAAAGAGCAACAATATTTCATAATAAACAACACGTCCAAAGAAGAGCCTAAGAGAAAAACCGTTAAAGAAAATAGAAAACTGCCAAGAAACGTGAGCGTATTATATTTTCTGTCAAATGAAACAGGGTCAAAAGTGAATGTTTGCAAAGTATTTTTTCTAGAAACGCTGGGCTACAGTCGAAAAAATGATAAATCTGTAAGGAACGCCTTAAGCACCATAACAAACAACATTCCAGTTGATAAGCGAGGAACCAATCCTAATCCAAAAAAGTTGGATGACACTAAAATTGTAGAACATATAAATTCTTTTAATCCTTCCATATCCCACTATAGACGAGAGCACGCTCCGAATAGAAAATATCTTCCGTCTGACCTAACAGTGATCAGCATGTATAGAGACTTTTATGAACAACAAAATATGAAGCACCTACCTATTCACGAACAGATTTCTTATGACTACTACAGAAAAGTTGTGAAGAAATTAAACATATGTTTTACCAAACTTGGACATGAAGAGTGTGAAGTATGTGAAAAATTTTTTATCCACAATCCGGAGTATAAGGAGAAAAGACACAGAAATTGTCAAGAATGCCGAGATTACGAACGACACCGGGAAAAATATACATCAGCTAGGCAAGCATACAAAAATGATGTAGAAAAACAAAACAACGCAAATGTCACCTCAGATACTGCCTATTTTGCAGCTGATTTGGAGAAAGTAATTATGCTCCCACGAATTGACGAATTTAAAATTGTAATGTTTTGCCCAAGAATAATAGTATTCAATGAAAGTTTTGTGCCAATAGGTAACAAAAAAAACAATGCTACTTTGCAAACCTATGCTGCGATATGGCATGAAGCAATTGCTGGCCGCAAAATGAGTGACATAATAAGCTGTTTCAAAGCTTTTTTGCAGGCAAATAGAGACCTGAAAAATGTTGTCATCTGGTTAGATAACTGTGCAGCCCAGAATAAAAATTGGACTTTGTATTCATATTTGACCTATCTTGTCAATTCAGTTGAAGTCAATTATGAAACGATTACGTTAAAATATTTAGAGGTAGGCCACACACACATGGCGGCAGACGAATTTCACCATCAAGTGGAGCAATCTATGAAGAGGAAGAAACACATCTATGATTTCGAAGACTTTCATCAAGCAGTATCGAACACCAGAACAAATATTATCGTTAAAACAATGAATGTTGATGATTTTTGTGAGTTTGAAGACTGTTCTTCAACTTACAAACTACAAAATTCTTCCCCTCGAGCTTATTTGTGTGATATGTGTGAAGTAACATTCCTTAGAGGCACCCACGTCATTCGATATAAGACTGATTTCTGTAATGAAGAAGAATACACGCTTGACTTTCTGAGATTAAAAAATATAAAATCTGGAATACCACCTCCAAAAAAAAGAAACAAGATAGAGGCATTACTCAAGAGCGCAAGTCAGCGATCATACAAAAACTGACACCCTTAATGCCAGACAACAGAAAATTGTTTTGGTATAATCTACCTATTGATAAAAATAGTGTTGATCTCACTCAAGTTGATGAAGACTAAATTGACTAGATTTTGATTATTGTTAATATTAAGTTTAATTAGTAAAAACTTACGATAGTTTTTATAAATTTTGTTTTTATAAGAGTTTAAAACTTTATGTTGAGAGAGCTTTGTAATTGTTATTTTTTTGTTTTTTTTTCTCTCTGAAAAAATATAAGTCGTAGTGTTAGTTTGATCTCACTAAGTATATGATGAAGACTTTATTATAAGATATACCTTACAAAGCTGTGATTATTATTAATATTATGTATAATTAGTACAAACTTACAGTTTTTATAATTTTTGTTTTTAGAAGAGTTTAAAACTTTATGTTGAAAGAGGTTGGTAATTGTTAGTTTTTTGTTTTTTTTTTTCTCTAAAATAATATAAGTCGTAGTTTTAATTTGATCTCACTAAGTTTATGATGAAGACTTTATTATAAGATATACCTTACAAAGCTGTGATTATTATTAATGTTAAGTATAATTAGTACAAACTTAGACAGTTTTTATAATTTTTGTTTTTAGAAGAGTTTAAAGCTTTATGCTGAGAGAGGTTTTTAATTGCTATTTTTGTAATTCTTTATAAAAAATATAGGTCTGATTCTCATACTTTGTGTTTTATTTAAGATAAGATAATTATCATGTTAAAACGTACTTCAATAAAATTTACATTTAAGGATCTAAGAATATGCAGGTAGTTTTTTAAGGTCATTGAATATTAGTATTAATAAGTTGAAAAGCAGCAAATGGCTATTAACGTCTTTTTTATTTAGCTAACTGGAACCTGGTAACACATTATCACTAAGTAGGAAAGACGTTTAAAAAAATACTAAGTTGAAAGGACGTTTCTAGCCAGAAAAGTCTTTTCATTGCAGTATTACGTATTTTATTGCATTTTTTTTACTAAAAAGAAACAGAAAAAGTAATTTATTAAATACATAATAATTATTTAATTAAAATTTACATATTATTTCATACAGATCAAATTCTAATACAGATTTTTGCACGACAAAATTATAATTTTGTTTATTTCCTTTCGCACAGCGCAATTTTTAGTTTTTTAAATACATATTAATTTTTTTCTCCATTTCGTACTTCATGTAGAAACGTCCTTTTTCCATATGGCGGCAGTATATGAATTATTATCAAGATGCTTCTGCTACTTACAACAGGTACCTACGTAAGTAGGTACCTACCTATCTCATCGATATAATGGTTAAACGTAGGTAGGTATATGAAGAATGGCATAGTGGACACTACTTTGAGCAATTTAAAGTTTATTTAAATATTTAGTATGGTAGGTTTAATTTTTCAATCAAACTAATTTTATTTGTGACTGTACCAACTTTTAAGGACAATTATGCTAATAATTTTAGAAGGTTGGTGTAATGTATTGGGCACCCGCTTTTTTATAACATTCTAGATTTGGTCGGGTTACCACGCAAACATCATTTTTTTCGATTATCTCGTTAATTAATTAATGTACAAGTCTGAAATTTCACATGTATATAATTGAACTGTATTTCTAATTATTGATGTAAGATTCAGTTACCACTACTACAGTAAACTCGGTTAATCGGTGGTCAAATAACTCAGCTGCGCGCCGTGGCCGAAACATCATCATAGCTTTTTAATTACATACAGGATACTAATGAAACTTCAGTACCATTTAAAGACAGTAATTATCTAAATAATAACGTTTAAGTTTAGTCTTTGGGGCGCATAATGGAAGTGCTAGGACCTATAAAGCATATTTTCTATTTACTAAAATAACTTCAAAACGGTGCATTATAGTGGATTCGTTTATTGCGTAACAAATTATAACTAATTAGCCAGATCTCATGCACAAATATTACAATCATCCGTATAGTCAATTCCGAGATACAGCAATCGTGCAAACGTTACTCCAGAAGGATTTTAAATATCTTCGCAACCGTAGCAAATACAAATACAAATTAAGTTGTACCATTTATTTCAAATTCATTTCTAATTATTTAGATAAAATTTATTTCAAAATATCCATTAGAAAACAAAAGATCTGGCTGGGGTAACGTTACTCCAGCCGGAAGTGTTTTTATCAAATAATTAAAAAACTATCAGCTTACCAAATTTAAAAATCTGCTTACCAATTACAGAAGCTGTATTTCTAATTATCTATTGCACATAAATGACGATTTTCGACATTATCTGGCTGGGGTAACGCACACGATTGTAAATATTGTGTGCACCTGACTGCACAGTTTTTTTTTAACAATCTCTCATAGCATCACGCTTATAATCCCCGAAGGTTTAGACAGGGAGATGTACTTAGTTTGTGTTTTTTGTAATATACCTCGTTATCATGTTCTTTACTAAAATACAAGTCTTAATATTATTCAAATTTGTTGTTAAAAGAAATTTTGTATAGTATTGTGTTCGCATTTGTAAATATTGAATAATGAAAAAAAAAATATAAGTAATATAAAAATAAAAATTTGCATTTCCTTCACTCGCCTTGAATATTGAAATGTCCTTTAGTGGCATTTAAGCTGTTCTGAATATAACGTTATATGCGTTTATTTAATGACTTAATTAATTTGGGATATTCAGGATTATAAAAGAAAACAACATTAATCCCTTTTGTATATACATTTATTGTTTTTTTTTTTAAATTTTTAATTATTGTTTACCAGATATATACTTTCAATATACTTAATAATCAATTGCCTATCGAATATATACAACTTACAATAAACCTGAAGGTCCTTATGAACAACTACATTGAGTCTTATTATCTAGGTGGAATCATTTCGTTTAATAACTAGTTGAACGTCGCAACGTGAAAAATGCAATTTTCACACACAAACGAACCAAATCTGTTAATTGGGCAAAATAAATGTCAAAAAGAAAACTGCAAATGATAAGTTTTTACCCTGAATTTGAAGCAGAAGAAAGTGTGTTGCTCATGTTTGTATCAATACTTTTTGAATAATTAGTAAAATTACAACTCGACAAAATTAATGTGGTCAGTGTTTCAGTCACAGTTTTTAGTCAGTTTGGGGCTCGAGTCGAGGAGTTTGGCATACATAGAACTCAAAATAGCTTAGCATTAACACGCACAGATGAATACAAGATGGGACACTCCGCAATTTAGTAACATAGTCAGAAGTTCTAAGAGTATATAACTGTAGGTAATTAGCGCTGTGCGACCTGAATTGCACTTTATTGTGTCGTAGCAAGTCTGTATTTATTTAAATTCTTTTGCAGACTGTCCCATCTGTATTAATCTGTGTAACAAGTAATCTCTTCTCCGTCAAATTAACGCGACAAACTAGACAGACGGCGGACAGCGTTGTAGGATTTGTCTATGTTATGTTGTATCTACAAAACTACAAATATTTATTTTAATGCTTAAAATATTTTGAGATCAGCGAGACATTTCGTCAACTAGACTATTTATCCCATTACGGGCCCTTAAAACAGTAATAGGTCAATCAGTCCAGTTCATTCCCCACAATTCTGTAATTTTCTATCATTGACGAACTAGAGCAAATTTTGAAACAATCTGTTCATGATGTTCTTCCACTAGAGTCCAGTGAAGACGGTAGTATTGACCAGTTTCGGTAAGAAAAAATTAAACTGTTAAAACTTAAACTAATATGATTGTTGCTTTTTTGGTCAACCTTTCAAAATAGCTATCACAAGATTTGACAGATATTCGTCAACACATTTATAAAAGTGTCGTGCTGTCATTAAAGTTGTCGAGTTATAACAAAAAGCGTTTGCAAAATCAATTATAACAAAAAAAAAAACACAAATTTAATTTAATATTTGATCAAGTTATTTCTTCCACTTTGTACTATCACTGACCGTTTGCAAGAAACAATAATTTTAAAAGGGCATAAAGTTTAAGTACTTGCCTTTTTGTAAACTTGTCAAATTAGTAGTTATTGTTATTTATTTGTTTTATGGTAGAGAACTGGTGGGCTTCATAGGAACTTGTATTCGGTTTTAAGGAGTTTACTTAGTAAATCCCATGAGAGTGAGTGCTAATTTAATTTTGCACGATAGGACACAACTTCGCTTAAGTTCTAACATAACATACGCAACTTTTTAGGAGAGAAAAATAAACTGTTTCATTTCTTTACAACACTGATACAAATTTGACTTCCGCGGTGTTAGAAATTAAGCGACGACAAGCAAATTCATTACTATGGGCAAAATCAAAGTAACAATCTTCTAAAAATAAAATCATTCCTATAATTCTTCTTAAATTCTCTTTGACCTATGATGTGTCATATCATGCTAGCTCGGTAGTGATACTAACATACTGTTGTTTACGTTCTGCAGGGAAAAGTATTCGGCCAATAAACACATAGCTATTTTTTAATTAATAAGTTTGCTCTTCTTTTTAAAATAGGAGATAATTCTTGAATAAAATGGCGTCAAAAGCACCAGTAACAGGTTTAGCATCGAAATATCCCGGTATTATAAACACCGAACTTTGTTCTTAATCAGAACCATATTTTACGTCAATGCGATATCAACATGACTGGCGTGCTTTTGTAATAAGAAAAATATACGCTATACAAGTATCTACCTAACACCAAGGAGTAGTAAGTAAATGAAGTACTAATGTGTGAATGAATGTCGCCACGTCTCACGTTGTACCACGGCGAATGACGCGCTGAACTATCATCCGATCCCGTTTGGTCCCTCCAACGCGAGTTCGGATCTACGGAGAAATATACGTTTTAGCACTCTTTTTGCTTACTATTCTGTGGTGCATGTAGAAGCTTCGCCAGTCACGTTTAGGGCAGTGAACGCGTCGTCAATGTATATTGAATCATATTTCCTTGCAAACGGCCTGACACTCCTACCCTAACGTTTGACAGAGGCAGACTTACATGACGCCGTCCCGCCTGTTCGCCATCTGCAAATAAACAACACCCGAATATCTCGTACAATACACGGACCTTCAACGTCATATCATTTTTATTTCTAAAACATTTTTTTTTAACTTTTCCCTTCAATTTATGAACGTATTTCTAATGATATTTGATAACTTACGCAGCCACGATGCGTTGTCCCCGTATCACATCTATGGAGCATACAAAGTTATGTGAGAATCGTGGGCATTTATAGTTTAATAATAAATAGACATAGCATGTGCAAAGACAAATATTTAAATGATTCATTAAATTCGTTATTATTATGAATAATATTGCCAAAGAGAAATCAAGGTTTTTTATAATTATAGACACGTTAGTTAAGTATTTATATCGTATTGTGAATGCGTTTATTTACAAACTCAAATGCTACATGCACAAACAACAATCGTGCGGGAATCGAACCCACAACCCATTGCACAAAGACCGATAACTCAGCCACCGCAACAATCAAGGCCCTAACACTACGAGCCCAAGTTTTGACGTGTATTAAAAATGATAATTACGGATTAAATACAAGTGTAATTTAAAATTAACGTCAGTGAGAACTTACGTCAATCTAAGTTTCACGATAGCGCGACCAAATGCCGCCCGAAACAGCTGGGAGTCCCCATTATTGTTCTATATTATATCAATATTTGTCATAAATCTATTATTTATTTCCAAAAAATTTATAAGTCCCTTATACTGGCATATCTGGAGAATCTATATCTAAACAGATATGTAAAATATCTCATTAGTTTTTGTTCTTTAAGTCGTATAAACACTCCCGGACTTCTAAATCGAGCTACCATGCATTTTTATGTTTCTGGCCTAAAACATCAAAATAATGATTAGTCAGAGAAAAAGTTTTTATGCAGTTTTGAAGTGATTTAATGGCCATAATTTGGGTATCACTATTGTTCCAAATTTGAAATCACGTATTTCAAAAAGAGAAGTAAATCAGAGTTTGGTCGCTCTTTAAGGGGAGGTTTTACGAATTTGCCTGTTTTAAAATCAATTTTAAATGGTCAAACTAGTGTATTTGGGTCCTGAAAAAAAGATATGTCATAGATACATCCTTGTTTGAGGGACGCTAAAGGATAAAAACACGATAAATTGTAATTTGCTCGATCGAAAAAAAATCCGAAACAGGGTCGATTTCAAAACCATTTTTCGTTTCATTTCCTAATTACAGCACAAAACAATATGAAAATTGCATATATGATGAGGTAAGCGTATTTTAGAGGTTATTTAAAGATTGGATTTTTAAGTTTAATAGATTTTTTTTTAAATAAACCCAAATATAGTAAATCGGGTTAAATCGGCTCGCGCTCAGAGTCCTGTGGGACGTCATCGGAGGTGGACCTGTGTCAAAATTTTTAAAAATACGCTCTCTCTGCAGTTGTTACAAAAAATCTAATAAAAGAAGAACACATTATATATGAAATTGCGACAGCTCAGAAAAAATATTTCGTTATTTTATTATAGTTTTAATTCATAACATTGTTTTCGAAATTGAGATTATTTCTATGCGATATGATGACGTTTAACTGTCATCTTACAATAGTGCTAGACACATTACAAATTATTATCGATATATAATTTTTTGTCGTCGTTTATGAAGAAGTCTTTTTTTGATTTTTTAATCAGATTCATCAATGTTACTATATTCACTCTCTATCGAATTGTCTTTGCTAATATCAAATCCTACATTAATAAACACATCATATACAATTTGTCCGGTTGTCGGTTGCATATGAAATATTTCAAACAAGAACTTCACTCTCGCAAGAACAAAGAAAATTTAAAAAGAAATGGTGTTTCAAACAAAAGTGCTATACTAACATGAACAAATGTATGGAACACGATAAAAATCGTAATTATATTGTAATCAATTAAGAAGTAAGGAGATTAAATAAAGCACAGTGTTACTTTTCTTATTTCGTCGTTGTATTTTCTCAACAAATATACTAGCACTTGTTATTATTACTAAATAATGTTTAATTTGCAACGGCGCCATTTCTATTTTATTTATTAAAATGCGTAACTTCCAGAATCACTCATTTTACCAACACTTTAAATCAATTGATCAACTGATATGAAACTGACACAGATAAAACATAACACTCTTAATCAATTGAGAAACTGATATTAAACGTAAGACAAATAAAATATAACAATATTTTTCGAATAGCGGAGCCAGCAACACAATTTTTTTCTTGAATCCGTGATTTTATCGTATTGGCTCAGTATGAACAACTTTCAGTTTTGAATACAAAAAGTCACTGTTTACGATATTTTATACGACACATAAACGATAAAATGTCGTTCTAAAATTTCGATGTCCTAAAATAATAGATTCGATAAAACTGTCCATACGCTTGGTATTAGTCAAATGTTTGTGTACCGGGCTATTAATAGGTACAATGAGACCTCCTCTGTTTGTGACAGAAAAAGATCTGGCCGTCCACGTAGTGTTCGTACGAAAAAAGTGGTCAAAGCAGTAAGGGAAAGAAGTCGAAGGGAAAAAATTGTCTTACTGTTTCGATAATAATAGGTTCGATAAATTATAGCTTGCTACAGCTATAATTTATCGAATCTATTATTTTAGGACATCGAAATTAGGTACGTCACTTGACAATAAATTATGGCAATTGTTACTTCGTATATAGCCGTCAATATTTACGAATCTTCATGAGCGGTGGGAAATATCCAAAACAAAAAAATATGGTCACAGTATAAGCGAAACAGTAAGACAATTTTTAGCCCATCCAACTTAACAAAAATCCCGACGAAATAAAGATGAAAGTTTGTATGGAAATTCGCCATTTTTTTTCTTAAATTCACTTGATAAAATTCTTAAATTCACTGACAGACAATGCACAACCTAAACCGCTGGGTCTAGAAGCATGCAATTTTGCACAATAGTTCTTTTTATAACGAACGAAATTATGACTTTGATATTTTCTATCAAAATTACATTTTGCGTGACCGTTGAGATACCCAGTAGCACTATTATAATTTTAAACTTTCACCTTACTACCGCAAAGTCATGTTTATCTGAAACTAGTTTCTGTCCGTGACTTCATTCGCGTGAAAGTCATAAGACATCACAATATACTAAAATAACAGCCACATTTTATAAATCTTCACTGTACACTGTTTGTAGTTTTGGTCTCGGCGACCAAAATATACAGAGATTTAGGACTGGTGACGCGACTGGCTGGCTAGCGAGCAAGTAACAGAGTTATCTGTGTGAGAAGCAGCTCCTCCTGAGGTCGAAACGCGCAAGTAACACTCGTCAGTAGCAATTTCCCATTGCTTGCGAAGTTTTTCGTTTTAAGTGACTTATTAAACGTCTGCGTTCCTTCATATACTATCTAATGGCACAACACTGATACACGAACTGCTTCTTACAGATTATTCATGACTACCCCAGCTATCACTAAAAAAATCAGCAGTTTGTACAAGGGTGGCTATGGTTAGGTGACTGTTAATGAGATTTTTTTTATTGATTTTTATTAAAACCATAGATGACAGAAGAGGCCTAAACTTCATGTTTTTCGTTGTACGTTCTACGATCTCTCCCTTATCAGTAGGTATATGAAAAGGAAAAAATGTTGTTTATTTTATAAATAAAATGAATTGATTGTCACAAAACAAACACACGCACGCACACACACAATACATTAGCCGATAACGACACCGATCCGACATCGACACGATATTGGCGATCAGATGATCGGATACGTTTAGTGCCTTGTCTTGTTATCGTAACCTATATCGTCGCAGACAGCGACGAAACGGACTGAAAACGCCCATTAGGTACACAGGACATTTTAAGTAATCGACACCGTAGGTCCCATAAAATGTAAACTTATTGAAAAAATCGAATCTAAGAAAAACTAGTTCAGTTGATCAACTGCAAATATTTCATGCTGTGGCATGGATTTTCCGTGAAATGGTCGGCAGTGCATCGTAAATAGATACGTCACTCTGCATTTGGGGGAGGCGGAGGTAGCGTTTCAAAGGCCTACAGACACGGAAAACCTCGCCTTAAGTAAAATCAGGCTTTGAGCTTTGCTTTGCTTTAACTTGCTCACGTCATATTGAACCGCAAATAAACGTATTTTCAGTTTTCTTTTCTTTTTTTATTAGAAAATCTATAAGTCAATAGTTCTGTCGATATTTGTTTTGTTTTGCATAAAAAGAGTATCGAAATAGATTTTCCTTTTTTTTATCCGTTTTAACCACTAAATAGCGATCGATACATTTGTTAATGCCTAGAGGCTCAAGTGATGCCATATGCTGAGTTTGTGGGCCAGGATTTCATTTATGCAAGATAATACAAGGGCGTACACTGGAGCACAAGAACATAGCAAGTCATCATAGCATTAAGTAATTAATTGCATGCCGAACAGCATGACGGCCATCGTAAATGCTCTTGGAGGCAACACAACTTACTAAATAAACGTTTTCTCAATGTAAAATATTTGCTTTCTTGAAAAATTATAACATAACATAACATAACATCACGCCTTGTTTCCCCGGAGGGTTGGGCAGAGGTGTACCTGTATTAGGTACACCCACATTTCGCCAGTTATGTTTAAGTCCCATGTAATAGGGGGCGAGCCTATTGCCATCAACCGGGCACAAATCCAGACTCCGGGCTGCTACTGAGAAATTCTAGATAGAAAAACCCAATAACACTTTACCCGACCCGGGAATCGAACCCAGGACCTCATGCTCAGCAGTAGCGCTTGCAACCACTAGACCAACGAGGCAGTTGAAAAATTATCTTTCTCTATATTACTGTTATATAAAAAGACAAAAACCTTTAAACAAAAAATATGCACAAAAATACGTCTGGGCGTGTATATACGAAGTAACTGTGGAGTTATTAGCAAATGGACTGCTCGCTGTACGTTATCATTTTCAAATGACGGAACTAAAACGAGTTTTTACTTAAATTCTCCAGCGCAAATAAAATAAAACGCCGCGGTAGTTGACCACATTAAATAGCTTAGCACTCCATTTGCTAACTACTCTGTAATCTAATTAATCTACATCTTATTCATTGTCATATTACCACCACCATTTCGACAGTTGGCGAGCCTATTGTCATCAATCGGGCGCAAACCCAAACCAATCCAATGTGTAGTGTGGGTGTACTATAGACATCTGTCTAACCCATCAGGGAAATACAGGTGTGATGTTCCATTTACTCACAATTAAAAATCTATCCAACAACTCACCATAACGAAACCATCAGTCCTTACAGCGACAGGCCAACACCAAACACAAATCGCACCATTGACATTGCAACTTGTTCAAATTGTATCATCATATCACGAGTTCTTACACACTATAATCACAAAAGTCAGTTCTGCACATATTATTTAGTTCACTGTTTATATTACACTCGTTTGGATCTGTGGTGCTTGACGTGGCTGGTTCCGTATATGAACCGAGTACGCCATTCTTCGTAATGCTACGTACAGGCTATGGTGTTTGAAGTTGATGGTGGATGTTCCGGCTTGTCTGTGGCAGGTTTTGGCTCTGGGGCTGGGTGTGGTAAGATACCGTTCTGTAGGTTGACTTCATACATGTTGGATGAATTTGAGTCTTCATTGTATGATAGGACGCTGACTTCGTCCGTCTGTGGATGAATGGGTTCATTGAATGTACAGGTTTCCTGTGGAAAGGATTTTTTTGTCAGTAACACCAGTTTGAAAAACATTTTTAAAATTAAGTGTAATGTATTTTGTTTTGTGAACTAAGCAAATGTGAAAGAAAGAGTGCTATTTGATTGATTTTCTATGCTATGATAACCAGTGATCGGATAATCGGGCTCTTATATACCTAAACTTCTTACCATGAAAGAATAACATGGACATTCCCTTCTGAATAAATAAGTAATCCCGGTTTCCCGAGATTGAACAATTTTGTAAAAACAACTATAACAAAATTAATGAAATTATAGCAGTGGTAATTTTGATTTAGTATCTTTATCTCGTCTTGCAGCTTTTTGGTTCCCTATCTTTGATCATTTCTAAAAGGTCCTTCAAATGGCCCAAATTTGCAGGAAAAAAAAGAAGGAAGCCTTTGCCCTGCACTGGGACAGTACAAGCTTGTAATTACAATAATCTTAAATATTTGACTTTCCAAGAATGTTTGGGGAGCTACGAAGCTATTTCATTATAGTTACAAGTAATACATACACTGCTCTCAGACAGACGCTTGGTCTTTTTAGTGGGCGCGGGCATGACGGTCGTCAGATCCAGCGGCTTGCGTTTGTTGCCCGAAGTGGTGCGTTCCCGTTTGAGCAGCGACCCGGATAGGTACTGGTGGAGTTGCTTGCGACGGACGTGGCGCGCCTGGAATGATAAGACGGAGGGTGAAATTAACGCTAGTCACACATGTTGCCGAGACTTGAGAGTTTATGTGGTTAAAAAAGAAAACAAATGAATAGAACATAGACACTTGGATACTTTAAAAAGCTTTGGTTTCCTAACAATGCGGTGCCGTCATATAGTTTTTTAGCACAGTAATGTTTTATTTTACCACTTTGTCGGCGTGATTAATATATATATACCCATGCCAAATGACAGCTTTAGATTAGAGCCTCTGAGCTAAGCCGCGGACAGACGGACATGGCAAAACTACAAGGCTTCCTTGTTGACTACGGAACCCTAATAAAAACCATCCCAATAATACTAAAATCAGTCCCACAGACATCACGAGAAAATATGACATATTTGGGCAGTCAATCAAGTCACATATACACACACCCAAACTCTCACTGCTACGATCTTTTATACATACTCCGCTTAAGTATACAATATATTTTTGCGCCCCACTTTTAACTATTGCTGTAATAGTTATCTTGTCTTTGTATGTACATATGTGTTTTTTTTCCATTAAACGATTTTAATAATAATGGACGTCATTTAACATGATAAGCTAGCAGCGGTTACACCGCCACATGCGAACTACACATCAAAGTCGTGACGTCACACAAATCCTGCATCGAGCAATTAAGAGTTTATCGCGCGAACGACATATATAAGACTACCCGACATCAACAGTTGGGCAGTTACCCGCCAGACATAACACCCGTCTGGTCGGAGGATCCTTTCTCACCATTCATCCTTTCTCTCCATTTCTATGGTGAATGAGCGAACTTTACACCCTGTTCCTCATACCCCTAAAAAGCCAATCTTATTTTATCAGTGACCGCTACTTGTCAACTAATATAAGTTACTATAATTAACGGACCGTTATTGGTAGACACGACTCTTGTATCTTTACCAATAAAGAAGCAAAGACCTCATAGCTTTGCATAGTAGACCCTCCCATAATAATATGGAAGTAGCTATCACAGGTAAAACTAGCTTACGAATCTATTTATTATTTGCCCAGTTTGGCAATACAAAAAAACTACCATTGGTAAGCCAAAACGTTTCGTTTTTGTTTATTTATTGGAACCGAGCATTAACGCAGTTACATAATAAAGTTTATCTACACCCATGCTATAAACCCTCTACAAAAGTTTCTGAAACAACCAGTGTCATAGTAACCATAATTTATCATCCAAACAAGTGTTATAATGTTGTACTAAATTTCATTATGCAACTCCTTTGCTTTTCGATCCCTTCCGTACTCATCAAACAGCCACATTCTCACTACTCAATTGGTGGTATCTTTATGAATTTCAAAAAAAGAACATTGTGGTGCACGCGCGTCTCACTACTACAGCGCTGTAATTTAAAAGATGTAAATAATTATTACAATAAATAATTATTACCTATACATATTTTGTTTGTATTAGATACTCAGCAATTAAACTTTCCATGAATTTACATAGAGTTCTTACAAAACTATACAACACCCTGTTGGTTTCAGAATCTTTTGTAGAGCATTCATATGATGGGTGTAGATAACGTACCTGTACATAATTAGGTATTAAAACACTCACGTGATACTATTATTACATTAGGCGAATCAGTTGCATAAATAACTAATAAATCATCCCACACTTACCTCTATAGTCATTCCTTCCCTCAACATATGTGCACTGTCGGCTTGATAGTTGACGGAATCCGTGAAAGTCAATATGTCATACGTCAGATCCACATTCAAGTTGGTCTTCTCAAACACCAGGCCAATGAACCACATAGAACAGAAGTTCGCTACGATTTCACCCTGAAATTGTTTAAAAGGAAATATTAATTGAATATAAAATGAACATACAAAGCTTTTTAATTAATTGGTAAAACTTTACAGATGTGATGGGATTCGATACCTGATAGTTATAAAAACAAGATTTGCTAAAATTCCAATTGATTATATTTTATCTCAAGCAAATATCAACTTTATTCCAGTGTGGATTAAGTTGATTTCAGAATTACTATACTCCATTTGAATTAAGATTAAACATTTAACTAAACCTTTTTTACAGTCCGTTCAACCGATTTTGACTTCTATTATATTGGTATCATGACAAATGGCAGCTGCAGTAAACTAACTAGGTATTGTAACTACTTTTCTGCATTTACTGTCATCCTTGTGCCTACGGTATAGAAGTTAGAATCGGTTGAACGGACTGTGAAAAAGGTTTGTTTAAATGTCTAATCTTATTTCAAATGGAGTATAGTAATACTGAAAAAGACCAAAAATTGCAATTGTAGCGCAAACGAAACTATGCGTGGGTATTAAAGTTATTTTTCCAAAAACACATATTTGTTTACATATTTGGAAACTAAATCGCGAACGCAGAGTAAGTTAACAGCTAATCACGAGGTGAATATCCTCCTGTCGGGTGTAGTTGAAATTAAGTAAATGATCTCTATTTCTGTAAGTAGGTTTTTATACAAATACTTTTACAAGTTAATAATATTTTTTATAAATTAGATGAGATCGGATTTTTCTATCCGAGTATTCTGAGAAGAAATACCGACAAAAACTTGGTGGTCTTTTAAGGTCATCTGTGAAGTTTCGCCGATTAATTTAAAAGGCCCTGCATGGTGGAGGTTATACATTCTCTTTTTTGAGGCAGTATCCGATTCTGCTGTGGGTAGCAGTTGATTCCCATCATTGGGATTGTTGGCTTGAAAATAAAAGGGACATAGTGCAGTTAGGTTAAAGTTTTTTGTCTTAAGACAATTTTGTCTTGACCATAACAAGTGTAAGTAAATCCGCAATGTGTGTGTGAATCCGCTGGATGAGGGAAGCACAGAATCGGTCGAAGTGGCGGTGCTTGAGCCCTATGTCCAGCAGTGGACGTCTTTCGGCTGAAATTACGATGTCAAGTATATGAGGGATACCATTTATAATCTTTATACAATATAATATTATTATCTTTTAGTAATTTATTATGTTCAATACTCACTTTTTCATTCTTTTTAACTTCAGGCGCCGGTTCTGTTGGCACTGGTGCTCCTTAAACAGATAAACGGTCACATAAGCATTGTGCGTTGAACATTTAAGTAGTCCGTAAACATGCATGACACAGGGAGTTTTTAGAAAAAGTTCGGCTTTGTAGACCGTCGTATTTCTGTACTAGCTGAGCTGATATGATTATGCCAAGGAAGTCTCCATGCGAGCTAGCTAGAACTTTATGAATGTGAGAAGCTGTAGTTACCTGGTGGCAAAGCAAGCGGCTGTCCGTTGTTAGTGTTGAGCGGCACCGAGTTATAGCACTCCGGGTTCACGTGTGCTATTGTTATGTGGGAGTTCCGCTCCAGTGTAGCTGTAACAAATAGTTTTCCGTTAACAAAAAAAGAAAAAAAAAATGGCTGTTGTTGTGGTAAATGAAACCTTGACGTAGATATAAAAAACGCAGTATCCATAGCAATTTTATTTACAGCAAATTGTTAAAATAGGTCCTAAGATCCTGATGAAGTTCGAAATTAGTTACGCCATAAGATAACGTCTGTATTCCCCGAAGGGTTAGGCAGAACTGTACCTATAGTACACCCACATTTTGTCAGTTATGCTGAGTCTCATTGTATTAGGGGGCGAGCCTATTGCATAAACCGGGCACAAATCTAGACTCCAGATGGAAAAACCCAATAACACTGCCCAACCCGGGAATCGAACCCAGGTCCTCATGCTTAGCAGTAGTATTTGCGACCACCAGACCAACGAGGCAGTCATCATCATCATTTGAGATAAAGACGAAGAAAAGAAATCTCCCGGTTACCAGTAAAATGGGCGTACCAGGACCTATTCTCATTCTAACTGATGAACATTTCTATGAGTTTACCGATTCAACGTTTTGACATTTACGGGCTACTCAGACAGTCTAACAGGATAATAGGATGGTTGGATTTTCAAACTTACATTGCCGGCCGCTGCTCGCATGTATTTGACCAGTATTACAGCATTTTCGATTTATCTTGAAGGTTGTCAAAATAGTTCCAAGCATGTTTGAGAAAACAATTTTCACGCTCTCGTTACATACAACGTAGGAGTAAATAGTGTGACCTAATATTACTTATACACCTGTCCTATATACCAGCCATTTACGAGTCATTGACCCAATTTTCGCGCTTCATTAACCAATGTAATGTGTTATAATGTTAATATATTATCTACGCAATTTGTAAATGTTCTAGTTTTTTTATAGGTCTAAATATGTTTACGCATTTTCTAATTTTAGCATTGGCTTTTTAGGTTCGGCCCTCGTTCCCAGTAGCCATTGGAATTGGTAGATCATTGACAGTCGTTACAGGTCAGTCAGAACACCATGTGACAGCCAGTTTTACCAAGGGCTATAGCCAGTGTTACCGACTAGGATGTGGCGGTCAGATAGTCACTCCATTTAAAATTCTAGTGTACAGCTGCATCCTGTTAGGCTGGAAACCGACGGGTAAAGGCTGGTAAGTAAACTCACTGATAAGATGTCGTATCTTGCTCTCGATGAGGCCGCACCACTGCAGTTGGTCATCGGTAGTTGCTGAGGACGCGAGCAGCACTATGAAGTGCTTGTAGCGGGAGAAGAAGTTGGGGGCTTCAAAAAGACGCTCCCAGCCGCATTTGCCGAGCATTATCTCGTCTGTAATTGCCAGACCTGTGGACAAAAAAACTACATATTGTAGTATGTCTTCGAAAAGCGATTTGTAATTCTTGAAGGCTTCGAAATTTCAGGCTAGTTTCGGTTGCAACTGGAGCCCTTTTACAAAAGCTGAATAGCACCAATCGACACGCGATATTGTCCGACAGTATCTTTAGTAAAGCTAAATCTAATATTATATTCTTTTTCATGCCTAAAACTCAATTGGATTTTCTGCATCTCGTAAATAGCGTTATGATACGTAATTGTATGTATTATCGTAAGAATATCAGTCAGTCAGTCAGTTTTCATGTAAAACTGATTTTGAGGAACATTGCTTATTTCTGTGTGGCTGGCAACACAGTGTGGAGGTGTTGTGTGCATGTTGATAACTTGCCGGTCTTCCTTATATAAATGGTAGTTGTGAACATTGTTTCCAACAACAGTTAAAGTTTTTACCAACAAACAATTCATTGCTCAACAACTATGAACGACTTAACACGTCAGTTTTGCAACGGACTTGGGGTCGTCCATTAATCACGTGATGTTTTTTTAAAGCAACTTTTTAACCTCTTCCACCTCCCCCCCCTGGTGATACGTGGTGAGGTATTATACTAGACCACCCCATCCAAAATCCCGTGTATATTATAGGTACAAAGTATATTTAAAAAAAAACAATATTTTATCTTTAAGTACAGGTATAATCGTTGCCTGGCAACGGTGATTTAAGGTCACGCCAGCTTTTCAGGGTAGAAAACGTGCGTTTAACGAAAAAAAAAATACACGTGATATCTCACTACCTCCCTCCCCTTGTGATATTTGGTGATTATTTCCGAACCCCTCCCCCCCTTTCAAGCCTCATGTGATTAATGGACAATCCCTTGCTTTCGATGTCGCTATTGAGTCTGATTTTGGACTGTTGGGTTAGTTTTACTGTGCATACTAACCAAGTCTAAACTCCTCGCAGATGACGGTCCTGGTGGAGGCACAAACATTAAACGTGGAGTTCTGTTGCGGGTACGCCGGCGTGATGATCGGCATCAGGTGGAAACGATCCGATATGTTTACCTGGCGATAGAATATAACGTATAAAGCTACAGATGAAATTGGTCTTAATCTTAAATACTGTGAGTAATGTTTGGCAGTTTCTCGAGAAGCATGCGAACATAATCAGTCTATAATGTTCCCATGGTTGGGATATAGCCCACCTCTCTGTGAGAAGAAGCGGGCTGTAATCAATCACGCGGGCACAGTGCAGGTGTGTGGAAGTCACATGTTTTCGATTGTTTTGTTCTAGAATATGATGTCTTCAAAGTTTTCAGTTATTAGTATGAAGAATTCAGTGATAGTTACTAACCAACATGGTTTATTGATTTGACCCAGCAAACAGAAGAAGAGTAGAATGAATAGCGTAACAAACTTATGCGCGCTTCTTTTGTATGAAATGTATTTAATATCTGTCTCTGAAGAAAATTCTCTCAAAATACTCACTCTAGGATCCCAAACAGGGAACCCGAGATTGACAGAATCAGGCTGCTTCAGCAGAACTGGCTGTGGCCACTTCCACTGGCTGAAGACCAGGAAGAACTTGTGCAACAGCGTGGCAGGCAGAGCGTTGGGGTACAGCTGGCACGTCCGGGCTACTAGCATGGCCCAGGATACGCCGCCCAGGTAGCCTAGGGTGTTGGAGTATATGCCATGACCTGGGAGATGGAGAGAGAAGCTTAATGAGCGTAGGAAACGAGCTAATGAAATGGATAAGTGAAAATCGTCTATCTCTGGCAAAAAAAAAAACACTCCAGATATTTTTTTTGCTAACCTACTATCAGAAATAGTTCTCAAATTCTACTGCCACATTACTTAAGGTAAGCCCACGAAATTAAAAGTTTATTTGCAAAAACCGTAAGAACTTCTGAATTTCGTGGGCTTCATTGAAGTAGTCACCTTAAGTAATGATAAAGTATTGACAATTTCTCAATTTAGAAACCTGGTATTAGACTAGGAAAACACAATGGTAAGGTATATTTACGTTTGGCCCACAGCTTGATGGCTCGCAGCGTCAATCGGAAGTTGTTGATGTTAGGCACAAGACGCAGAATCTCATCCGTCACGCGGCAACCGTTGAGGGAACGCACGCATTTCTGGTCCAAATTCTTTAGTAGCATGTCGTCGCGCAAGTCAAACGAATCTGCAAACAAAAAGACACAAGGTTATTTTTTTATCAGGTGGTAGTGGTATAGTCGACCTCCTTATTGGCGTTTCCATTATAAGGTTGAATATCACTTGCATGTCCTAAAACGTCATGCTCTATTTTTGCAGTAAGACCAATGTAACAGGTTACGATATTTTAAAATTTAGTGTAATTTCAATTTACTGGGTGTTGTCAGGTGGTAAAGAAATTATGAGGTCGAATATACATTAAATATTAGAATTAAAATAAAATAAAAACACTAAGGCTAAAACGAAGGAAGGATTGGAGGGAGCCCTTTGCCCAGGAATCGGACAGTGCAGGCGAGTAAAAAAAAGTCTAAAAAGGAGATTAATACTTAGATGTATGTTAGAGATGTTTGGAAGTTGAAGAGATGCTGCGTCGACTTCAAATATATTTGGGTAGCTTCGGGAGACTGATGCTGTAGTGATAAATTAATCGGTATTTTATTCCATTATCATTCAAAAATGTGGTGGACAGAACAAGTTTAAGAATACGTTTCCTAAACAGTTGCTGGTTTAAAAAGCGTACAACACTAAAGCCTATTTAGTGTTGTTCATTGGGAAATAAAGTTACGCAACAATGTGTCAGCAACATGTTTTTGTGTTGTTGACAACATGGAGTGTTGTATTGTTGCTGGCAATATGCTAATGTTCCAGATTCATGGTAAATAAAATAAACATCCTGCTACATCAAAAGTTGCTGGATTGTTGCAACATTATTTCATACATGATCTAACTAATCTAATATTATAAATAGGTTTATTGTTTTTTTGTAAGAGATAATCTCTGGAAGTTCTAATGCGATTACAAAAATATTTCACTACTGCTGAGTGCCATAGGATGAGTATCGTATAGTTGACTACCACATGGTCAGAAGTCACGGGCAGAAGCGGGTTGCAAATAGATTCAGTACGTCCAGAGGACGTTTAAAAAATTAACGTTTTCCTTTGCAGTATAAACCAATATTGTCTTTGGTCCGTGGCCTTGACATCAACCGATGAACAACATTTTTTCAAGCGTTTATTTGTTGGTTGAATACGAGGCTTTTGGCTACTTTTGTATTTGTGTATTATTTCTGTAAATGTGCGTTTTGTTTGTGCAGAATAAACATATTTCTTTCTTTTCTTTCTATTAGCTATCTAATAATAAATTTTTTAGCAACAATGGCTTCAACAGAACGGAAGTATTTCCGGTCCGTTTCCATTTTTAATTTCTCTATCAACATAGATGTCTGTGATATTATCATTTCTGATTTTGTTGTTTACCCTACGAATACTTTTATTATTCGTAGTGTTTACCAGAATAATAAAATGAGTTTACTAACTCATTTCCTTCGTCCTTTTGTTTATTTCTTATTTGTGATACCCCTAGTTGAACATAAGAGGAAGTGGGCGGCAGTTAGGTACGTTTCAGCTAAACTGCAGTTAGGTACAGAACGCGAAAACTTTTCTTTTTGATTCGAAATAAAAAAATTCACAATCGAAAACTTTTTGATTTCGAATGTGATTGAAATAGTTAAGACGACGTAGGTTGGCTTACAGATCCAAGATGGCAGCTATATGGCAGCCCCACTGAGCTAGAAAATATACTATACATACATTTGCTTATACAAATATGAGTGAAATGTGATTCAGAATGTGAAACATCGTTTTGTCTCATTCTTTCTAACAAAATAATCGTATTCGATAAAAGAGACAACAATATTTAAGATGTTGCTCATTATGGCAACATTTTGTAGTGACGTAGTGATAGTTGTAGGTAAGTGCCGTATCAGCCATTTTTTGTAGGTATTTCCAGTCCATATATTTATATATATATATATTTTTTAATATTATGTCTATGGGTCGCCAACATAGCCGCCATCTTGGATTTGTATTGAAAGTTTTTATTCATGGGAATTATAGTCCTAAAATCTAGGAAATTGGGTTTAAACCAAAGAACTATCCTTGCGGCGTAGCACGACCGGTTCAAAAAGGGGAACTGGTGTTTATTTTTTCGCAATTAATATGGTATCTCCAGGAGAACATGTTTTTCAACTAAAATTTCAAGTTTATTTTTGGAATAAATTCATCTCAACTACATTCATTGTGCGTGGTCCGACACACACTTAGCCGGTTTTTATAAAGAACGGACTGCCATCTGAACTACGCCAAATTATGATTTTCTCAATGAGACATCATTAATTTGATTATTAATTTAGTTTCTTATCATGCTACGCGTGAATAATTTTCATTTGAACTTTGTATTCTTTAAATTGAATATTGTGAAATGCAGCAAACCAGCAAGTGGAGTACTTTCTTGTAAAAAATGCAATATTTCTAATTTCTGGAAAACTATCAGATAGCTTTAGCCCGCCAAATTGCGCGGTTCTTTTTTCTATTTTTATTCATATTCTCTATGGCACGACTTCATGAGTTATCTGGATATCAAATAATATTTGGCCTAAGTTTTAAGGGGGCGTCGTAAAAATTGATTCGCTGTTACAATGTATAATAAGATAGAGAACACAATCACGCTTTCACTACAGCCACCTAGTTTAGGGGTTTCGAAATTACTATAAACAAACCTTGTCTATATTCTTAGGTACTATTCAGCATTGCCGTCTGGCAATGTCGGGATGTCTATCCCGATTTTAGCGAAACGTCGCAATTTTTAGTCCAAAATTAAATGAACCACACGGGGCAAGTTCCGCTTTTCGGGGATTACTCGACGGTGAAATTAAATCTTCAAAGAATAGTAGATTGTTATACAAGGGTCCAAAGGAATCAATTCCCATACGAGGTATTTAGAGTAGTGTAGCGACTACTATAGCGTAGCGGCTTTTGATTTTATGAAAAAAAAAACATTTCTCTAGAGGCACTAATCAGGAAGAAAATAGGGGAATACATTTGTATGGAGAATCGCAGGCCCTGTTCCCTCTTATTAATACTCTACGGAACCGTTCGTGTGCGAGCCCGATTCGCAATCGGCCAGGTTTTTTTTTTTAAATTGTGTTTCGCTTTCGACGAAAGGATCCGCTTTTTAAATCAAAAGGTTTCAGAATAAATAAAGAAGTAGAGGGTATGACGGGTCGTGTTATGCAGAGCACTGACTGTACTATAACAGCTCGGTACGTATGGTGAGAATTTATGACGGATGTGCTACTACTAATGTGTTTTCAAACAGTGACCCACTGACAATGAATGACGTCCAACTGACGACTAACGATTTGCTATGGACGTCACAAAACTATAGTGGAGTGTTATAATAAAGTTACTTGTATCTCTTTAGCCTTTACTGTTTCAATGTAGGGCAAAGGGCTACCTTTTCCACACACTTCTGTGCAGTGCAAATTCGGGGACAGTCCTTTTGGTGGGAGCCAAGCTGCTCCCGCCATCTTTGTATTGGTCTACCATACGGTCGCTTAAGACAGGTTTATAATGAGCTCAGTAATATGACAGTACAGTATGTCAGTCCATCGTGTAGCCACTAGTTTCAACTCAGTCTGCTAACTTCGAGCCCTCAAGTCAGCCCAGTTGACTAACTGTTTGACTTACTGCCTACCTCGTCCACATGAACCCACTGACTGAGTCCGAAATTCCGAGTCTCTGGGGTCCAGTCACTGCATAGTCTAAAGTTTTAAACCATGTTTAGACGGTGCAACTTTTATTGTTGCTTCAAGTGATGGTATGCCACTGGCAATTAAATCAAACTGTGTAAATGAGGCTTTAGCATTCTAAATCCAGTTACCAGTGGGTTGTGGAGGTCAGAATAGGCAGTCGCTTCATGTAAAATACTGGTATTCAGCTGCATCCGGTTAGACTGGAGGCCGACCCCAACATAGTTGGGAAAAAACTAGGCAGATTGATTGAGTGGCGATACTTGAACGCTCGTGCGCCACACTCGAATGCTGACTCTGAATAGTCAGGAACTGATACTGCCTTGCTGATTGGCTAATTTTCTTACCACTCTTCATTACGAACAAAGCCTCGGGAAACCAGTACTCTTATCATATGGGTCGTTTTGAAGCGAAAAATGCCAATTGTTGGTAGTTTTAGTTTGAATCCGGTATGTTGCAATAGGCATGAAACCATTCAGATTTGAGGCATAAAACTGCGTCAATATTGATAACCTTTTACTTAGGGAAACCCCCAGTAAGATGAACGATAAAAGCAATTACATCATCAGCTCGGCTGCTACATATAGTTTTTGTGATTTTAATATTAGATCGATTTACACCAATGCTAAAAAGGTATAAACAAGACATCACAGATGGAGTAATTTAAAATCCGGAGTCACACGTAATCTATTCGATATACAGGGTGTTAAAGTAATTGCGTGCCATAGCTTAGGGGTAGGCTCAGTATCGATAAAGGAAGCCAGAAAAAAAAACAACTTTTTTGTTTTTATACCTATTTTTAATTAATTTAACTTGGGGATATTACATATTATTTTTAAATATGCTCGTCTATCCCTTTCATTTGATACTCAACAAAAAAAAAAAATCTTCACTGTATGTCCTGAGCCATATTGATTTATATTGATGTGACGTCACATAGCCTATAACCGGCGGACATTCAAAACGCTTCCAACGATACTGATCCTAATTGTCAAATTATGATCAGTAGTTTACAAGTTATGAGTAGGACATGCAAAAACCGGGTTGTTTATAAAAACCGTCTTTTTCGTGTTTTTTGTTTACAAAACCGGTGAAACCGGTTAAATCGGGATTTTCGGTTGTTTCTCAATTTTTATTAAAGAAATTAGAAATATGTGTGCTTATTATTATAATTATGAGCATTTTTTGGACTGAAATAAGCTACAACTACTAAGTAACAATACAAAAAGTTCCTTTTCTTTATACATAACGTATAGCTTATTGTTTAGGAAAATAACATATTCTTCAAAACCTAAGCTACCTAACATACAAAATTAGGAACATTTGATAGGAACACAAAATCTAAAATCACAGAATATTAAACTACAATTTAACGTCATAAAATATAAACAGGCAAAATCAACGGTACGTAAAATGCGATCAAAATAATTATTTAATTAACGCATAAAATAGACTTTTTATTCCTAATTTAACAAAATAAAATAAATCAGTCATTCTTATAGACAGATTAAAAATTAAAGTTACACAGCTAAACCAAATTAGTATTTTTTACTTTGATAGAATGACCGTAAGGATACAAGTGCATCAAGGGAGTCATCATTTAGAGTACTACGGATTTTATTACACGAGACCCGCTGATGAAAAGGCTCTCTCTGATTCGACACTTGTCGGAGGTATAGATTTCAAAGCTTTATATACTTTTGTTAAGAATAAGAATAATTTATTTTTGCAAATATGGGTAGATGATACATCAATAGGTGTTAGTACAGTACAAAGATCAGCCATATTTTGCCATTCGGCATGCAAATATTTACATTAAGTTATTATTATTGTATTTAACATTTACATTAAGTTATTATTATTGTATTTAACATTTACATCAAGTTATTATTATTGTATTTTACATTTACATCAAATTATTGTCATATATTATTCACATCAAATTATTATGTCATTAGATCAATCATTATTAAATTATATACCATTCAATGAATAATTATTAAATTAGAGCTCCATATAACGATTACTAGAAAAGTCAATAATAATATTTTTCTCATATAGGAACTCAGTCACACTGTAATACGTTTTATTTATCAAAAATTTACGTAGTCTATTCTTAAACAGCCAAGCATTTAAATCTTTCCAAGCTCTTTGTAATTTATTATAAATAATTGGCCCCATGCAGTAAACACTCTTGCGCATCAAAGCGGTTTGACACCTCAATTGACATAACCTATTGTTGTCAAGCCTATTAAGTGCTCTCCCATTTTTGCCTTCTTTAACCTTTATAATACTGGTGTCTCATATTGGAGACAGATAACAATAAAATTCTATTGTGTCTGCTAATTGCGCGCGCGACAGATTAAACTTGTCCGAATTAGTCCTTGATGTTTTGTGAAACATTTACTAGTGTATGGTCTACGTTTTCCTGTGTTGTCGTCGCCGTCGGTGTAGCACTAGAAAAATGCTTATTTAGAATGTTTACTATGCAAAACCGAAAAATCTGGTTTAGTTATTCTAAAAAACCTGGGTTTCAAATCAGTCGGTTATCCGGTTTTTACGGTTATACGGTTATCCGGGTATCCGGTTTGCATGCCCTAGTTATGAGGTAACAGATGAACATACATAAATACCGGTCAAAATCAAAACCCTCCTTTTAGCTTCGCCGTAATCGGGTAAAAATGACCATAAACTTGCGTACAAGCAAGCAGGTTATACCTTCAAAGTTTATTTTTATTTGTTCCTTGAGGAAAACCATTCATTTAATACACATTATGCCTAGTAATACCAATAGGAAAATGTTTTGCTCTTTCAACTCACAAATTAATTATTGAACAATGTCTGGTTTTTGTAAAACACCCAACAGCATTGAATTATGTTATAGTTTTAATATTATCATGTAAGTGAATTATTGTATTCAGAGAATAATTTAATCTCAAAAAGAAAACCATTGAAATGTTGAAGTTCAATGTTTTTCTATAGATGTTTTTGGTTATTGACACAGATAATGAAAAAATGGAATCTCTCTAGATTGCAGACATACATTGAGTAGTGATTGTCATTGCAGTATTTGTTCATTGTTTAGGAACCGTCTAGTTAATTATTTCTCTCTTATTGTATAATGACACATCAGGGTCAATCCTTCAATACTACAGGACGTGTGGATTAAAATATATCCCTCGGGAAATATAGATTGCTAGCATATAATTAATGGTGTATAAGAAACTCCTTACCTGGTATTTCTTTTAGAGCCAGCCTGGCAAACAGCAAGTCAATCTCAATTCCGTCGAAATTCATCTTGATGACTGGCACAAATGCATCTTCCACTGCTCTCAAATCTTTTACCTGCACAGAAATTAGAATAGTGTTAGTGCTTTGGTGCGTCTATTCCCAGCCCCTAATTGCGTAACAGACTTTTAATCACAATATGATGGATTTTGAATGAAATTCCTCATCGATTGCATCATAGGTTTGAAAATTTGTCTGCTCAACAGCTGCAATGAATGTTGTTGAACTGACAAAATGAATGGCTTTGCCATTTTAAGTGTGTTACGTAATTACCGCACTGGTCAGGAAAAATATAAGAATGATCAGCCCACTGCAGGGACACAAGTCATCTCATCAAGGCAAAGTAAAGGGAAGTGGCAAAGTTTTATTACATGGGATTTATAACCTAGCGAATCATGGGTGTATGAACTTATCACCTGACCCTGTCCCTTTTGGGAATACAGGTATTCAATTACATTAAGGTTAAGGCTGAATTTTCCGTAATCCTAACGAATACTATTAATTAGTTTGTTTATTTGTTACGCTTTCACGCTAAAACGGCTGAACGAATTTGAATGAAATTTGGCACATGGGTAAGGACAAAGGATACTTTTAATCCCGATATCCGATCGAGACCTGTTCGGTTGAAAACGCGGGGCGCAGCTAGTATTGAATAAATAAACATGGTTTATTATGACTTTATTTTCATAACAGCCCTCCAAAGTTTTATTCTATGTCGTGTGTATATTTTGACATAGTGTAAAAGTACAATCAAATGTACCCTAGATTACAACACAAAACACTTTTCATTCCATGAAAGTAATGAATATTTTACACAAAGAATAAAGGTGTCGGAGAAACATTGTTGCTCAATGATTACATAAAAATGTTGAATCAAGTTTTTATGTGAGTTGAAAAGTCTTTGTCTGAACTCGTTTTGAAATTCAAAGAAGTGGTTACAAAACATTTGCGGCTGTTTTGTTTTTTTAAGTAAAAACAAAGTTATTTTGTAATTTTTTTCATGTTATGTTTAAGTATTTATTTCATTAGTCCCTAGCTTTTTATTCTGACTTATAAGACATAAGGTAGGACATTGACGATAGACATAAATCCGTGGTTTTACGGTTACTTTTTAATGGCTATGTAACTCTTATCCCTGTAACGTAAGGAATACATTAGAATGATTGCAAAGAGTTTAATAAACTCACGGCAATCATTCTAATGATAAATTACTACTATACTAATATTATAAAGCTCATACAGATAGTGCAATCCACGACGACGCGCCCCACTCCGCGATTACTGTACTGTAAGCTGTACTTTAGTACGGAGCGGAGCGGAGTGGGGCGCGTCGTCGTGGATTGCACTATCTATATTATCATATTATAAACCTCTTTATAATATTACTTCTATACTAATATTATAAAGAGGTAAAATTTGTTTTCAAAATTCAAAAGTCATTTATTCAAACTAGGCTGAGAATCAGCACTTTTCGAACGTCAAAATTACATAAGACAGTCCCCCAAAACGCCCACCCTTCACCACTTCCTAGTGCTTTAGCTGGGAAGAAGAAGTGGCGCAACAAACTCCCCAGCAGCACAGCTGTCTGTTCAGTTAGAAAAAAAAAGATTCTATACAATAATTTATAAGATAATTTACATTACGCAAAATTAAATTAAAATTATAAATTAATAGCCATATGACAGCTGGCACACGCCAATATACCAACAAAAAATATCGAGAACTATACTCAACCAGAAATAAAAATAACTAAACGTAAACAATATCTAAAAAAAGAAAATAAAGCCTCCAGGCATAAAGGGCGTGCCCGCTTACATAGAGCTGTAACTAGAAGTTATAATTGATATAACGATGGTTTGTTTGTATTTAGGGGTAATCTCCAGAACTACCAGTCGGATTATAAAAATAAAAATTGCCTTCGATAGCCCACTTTTTGAAGGTTATAGGCTCGCTGACAAATTCGCGGGCAGAAGCTTGTACTTTATAACAATAAGATAAGGATTAGATTGCAATGATTGGTTTTACACCATTCAAATTTGACATTAAGATTTAAATTACATGTTTCGTAGCATATTTCGGTACATAGTTTCCCCGCAGAGAAAAGGTACGCCTTTTCCCTGTGTGTGATTTTTAGTGTATTATCTACTAAACCTATATACTCCATTTGAAATAAGATTAGACATTTAACTAAACCTTTTTACAGTCCGTTCAACCGATTTTGACTTCTATTGCGTTGGTGGCATGACAAATAGCAGCTGCGGTACACAGTTGGTATTGTAACCACTTTCTTGCTTTTAATGCCATCATTATGCCTATGGTACAGAAGTCGAAAACGATTGAACGGACTGTAAAAAAGTTTTGTTCATGAATAAAATGTCTAATAATATTTCAAATGGAGTATAGTTAATTATCCGTCCCGTTATCTGTCGCTATACTAACCTGTGGTTGCAATTTCAGCAGATCATAGAAAGACGCGAAGTAGTCAATGCGGTCGATGTGACGCGGCGCCACGCATAGCGCGTCGATGTCGGCACCTCTGTGATGTACCTGCAAGGAAGACATGCAATCAATGTGAGACTTTGAAGTACAACGTCTGGTGCTTTGTGGGTAGTCAGCTACTATCTTGTTGAATGGCTACTGTTTTTAAAGGCACACAGGCGCGACGGGACTGTGTCGGAACAATTTGAATGAAAACTTCTCGGTAGAACAATTACCGGTGTTGCTTCGCGCCTGTCTGCGCGAGCCTTAAAACGGCATGAACTATTCTCATATACCAAATTCTTGCCCAGAACAAGTGGCGTATAAACGCGACGATCGCTTTTTAATAGGTAAGAGAACAAGAATATATTTTGTAGGGTAGTGTATTTTCTAACTAAACTGTAGTGAATAATTTTCTTATGACATTGAAAATACGCTTAGTGCAAAGTTGAGATCCTCCGATTGAAGGCTTCTCATCCGTCTGTTGACGAATTCGTATGCTAGAATGACCACCATAAACTAAAAGCCGTCCTTTTATGGATCTATTTGCACAAAGATCGGTTTGGCTCCTGACCTATTATGATGCCTCTGTGATGTTTTTTTTTATCCTGTCCCTACACGTGTCATTTTATCATATTTATGCGATGCAATAAGTTTTTGTGGCCGAAACAATATGCGCATATCTTTTAGAGCACCTCACAGCACCTTCTTTTTTTAGGGCATCTTCAATAATTTCATAGTGGGCAGTCTGATTTTTATTTGTATTTATTTTGTATCTTGTGAAATTTATGAGATTAGAGAGACATTTTGGTCATAACAAAAAAAAAACTGTGAAATGATCCAACGATCATAATCTTCACATAAAAGTTCGATTTCTGACTCACAGAGAAACAAACAGCCTATGAGCCTAAAGTACCTATTGAACAGGGCAGCATGTAGCGAGCTGTTGCGCAGTAGCGACCCCACGGTCCCTATCTCCCGGGAGAAGTCTTGTTCCTCACCTCTGGCTTGCCTCTATTAGCCGGCTCTATTGAACACTGACGAGCTCTTTCTTGCCTTTCTTGGCTGGCTTGAGTGCAGATTCGCAAGAGCAAGCGTGTTCAGAGGAAGGAAGTATTCCAGAAAGATGCTGGTAGGGATCTTGCCGTACTTCCGGGATTGTCCTGATAGCCGTGGAATACCTGTCCACTCCTCATAAACACCTCAGGACAAGTTGCAACCTTGTCGCTACACTATGTGCTAGCGACCGTTTTCGGGGGCCCATTATTGAGTTTGCTAGTCACCCCCTGCCATTTTATCTGTGTATTTTATATAAAACATTGGTCAGGCAGGGACCAGTCTTTCCATAATTCCAGATACCAGTTCACTTAGCCACCCAAATCCATAATCCAATAACTTTATTTCCATATCCTGCAATAGTACTACACCAACTGGGGTTTGTCCTTGGCTGCACTTGCATAGTGCGAACAGGGATAATAGTCGTCAGTTGGTGCCTCATTTAATTAAAAACGTCTAACGGGCCTCTGCGAGTTGGCTTCGGCCCCTCGTACCCTTCCAAAGGTCCGGGACCCCAGGGCCCCGAGATATGTGCAAGACATTTTTTTAAATATTAATATATTATAACAGGTCAAACCTTTTTTTTGTTTCGGTGGGAAATTATCAAATAACTTCCGCCGCCGTCGACCCGGGCCTGGTCCTTATCGGACAGCGAGCTACCCATTGCTCACCGTCCGCAAGCCCGCGCCTACGGTGGCCGGGAATAAGCCTGCGATTCCCGGCCCGTGCGGCCCGGACCAGTCGGATGGCCATGACCCTCTGGGACGCGTTCAACCGGCGGGCTGGCCGTCGCCTTAAGGAATGCGCCCACACCGGTGCCCCGTAAAGGGCTATGGACCGCACGACCCCCACTTACAGCTTCCGGCAGGAGGCGTTTGGACCCCCTAGGAGCCGCTTCAAGGCAGGCCCGGCCCGCTCCAGTCTGTGAGCCAAACGTCGGAAATGCTCCACGAAGTTCCACCGGCTGTCGAGGACCAGTCCTATACATATAATACTTCATCGTCGACTCGACGCCGATGTGATCTCCTACCATTATTTGGGAACCCGACGGTGGTCCGAGGTCCATGAAAACACATGGCCTCGGACTTGTGCAGGGCCACCACCTCGAGTTCCACTTGCCGGATTAACAGGTCAAACCTTAGGTTTTAATGTGAACAAATAAAAAGTTCGTAAACGAGTACCTACTTCTATATAAAACTTGTTTCGAATAATAGAATAAAATCTTATAAAAAGTCGACATCAATAATATTTTATTGTGTTAAAATTGGTATCATTTTAGAATCGTAAACTTGTGAAGCAGTAAACATTGTTTATATGAAGAATAACGACTTGATGTTATTGCAATTTAATATCTTTTTCTCGTAATAAAACCTTTTTAATGATTCAATTAATATGTAACTGGAGTCTTGTATGTTAACATAACATATCATCACGCCTTGTTTCCCCGAAGGGTTAGGCAGAGGTGTACCTATAGCACACCCACATTTCGCCAGTATGTTAATAGGTAACAAAACTGTTTTTTAGGGTTCCGTAGTCAACAAGGAACCCTTATAGTTTCGCCATATCCGTCTGTCTGTCTGCCCGCGGCTTAGCTCAGAGACTTAGTACTAAAACGCTGTAATATGGTATTGGTATACATATTAATCCCGAACAAGCCGGTTTCCGAAAAGGCTTCAGTAGGTACCATTGACCACATCCATACGCTGCGGCAAGTTATACAGAAGACCGAGGAGTATAACTTGCGCTAGTAGGAGTATGCTTGGCGTTTGTGGACTATGAGAAAGCCTTTGATTCGATCGAGACCTGGGCAGTGCTACAGTCTCTCCAGCGGTGCCTAATTGACAATCGGTACATCGAGGTGCTGAAGTGTTGTGATAGTGTACCACTATGTCGGTCCGAGTACAGGAGCAGAGCACGCGAGCGATTCCTCTGCAGCGAGGCGTAAGACAGGGAGATGTTATCTCTCCGAAACTGTTCACCGCTGCATTGGAAGACGCTTTCAAGCTCCTGGAATGGGAAGGATTTGGCATCAACATTAACGGCGAGTACATCACTCACCTTCGGTTTGCCGTCGATATTGTGGTCATGGCAGAATCGCTGGAACACCTTGGCACAATGCTCGAAGGCCTCAATAGTCTCCCAACAAGTAGGGCTCCGGATGAACATGGACAAAACGAAAGTCATGTCGAACGTCCATGTTGCGCCCTACCCAATATCGGTTGGGTGCTCTAATCTCGAAACTGTTGACAAATATGTCTACCTGGGACAAGTGATCCAGTTGGGTAGGTCCAGTTTCGAGATGGAGGTCAATCGTCGAATCCGACTCGGCTGGGTAGCGTTCGGGAAACTACACAATATCTTCTCGTCCAACATACCTCAGTGTCTAAAGACGAAAGTCTACAACCAGTGCACAGTGTGTGTTACCAGTGATAACATACGGAACTGAAACGTGGCCTCTCACCATGGGCCTTATAAGAAAGCTCAAGGTCACTCAGCGCGCTATGGAAAGGGCTATGCTCGGTGTTTCTTTGCGAGATCGAATCAGAAATGAGGAGATCCGCAAACGAACTAAAGTCGCTGACATAGCCCAACGGATTAGCAAGCTGAAGTGGCAGTGCGCGGGGCACATAGCGCGCAGAACTGACGGCCGATGGGGCAGAAAGCTTCTGGAATGGAGGCCACGTACCGGCAAGCGCAGCGTAGGACGTCCGCCCACAAGGTGGACAGACGACCTAATAAAGGTCGCAGGAAGCCACTGGATGCAGGTCGCTTCCAACCGGCCGATTTGGAAATCATTGGGGGAGGCCTATGTTCAGCAGTGGACGTCCTATGGCTGAAATGATGATACATATTAATCACGCCGACAAAGTGGTAAAATAAAATCTTTTTTTTTTTTTTGTACCTTCCTACACATAGGTAAAGTAGGGATGTTCTTTTTTTCTCGTCTATACCAGAAAAGGTTAATTGTAATTAATAGGAAAATATTGTGAGTGTGTGAAAACCATTTTTGGATTCAGGGATCAGTTTGCAAAATATTAAGTAAGTTTTGGATACATGAAAAAATCACGGCAGTAGTACCTATATAAATATAACGAAATTAAAAAGAAAACATTTTATTTTTCTTTAAAAAACAAAAACGTTGCCCCACACTAGGAATTACTCCTGTATCGTGGGTGCGTTTACAAACATTTAAACTCACATACACAAACAGCCAGACCCGACAGCTAGATGTAGGTCATACAAATATTTGTTCCGTGCGGGAATCGAACCCGCGACACGCAGCGCAGCAGTCAATCGCTTAACCACTGCGCCAACCGTGCCACTGCCGTGCCGCGTACTATCACAGCTAAGTAGGCTCTAAAAGATAACGAGTAATAATCGACCAACTTACATTTTTGCAGTTGCAAAAATAGGTTCTACCATACATTCCGTTTGGGAGAACATGTTTTTCAAATACAATGTTAAGTTTGTTTTTGGGTTAAATTCATCCCAACTACGGAACCTTTCATTGAGCGTGGTCCGACACGCACTTGTCCGGATTTTAATTTGTCTGTTTGGGATATCTTGTTTAGACCTTTTTAGATGACTTTTAAGTTGGGTTTTAGTTTTATAACTTTTTACAAAAAATAATTTGTATTTAATAACATGATTACCCAAGGTAGTTAATGTTTTCATTTTAATTAAGTTTAAGATTTTTTTAGTGAAAAAACGCATTATTTAAAAAAAGTATGTGAAATGTCAATCTCGTTTTTTTTTTTTAAATCAAGGTTCGATTTTTTGCACGCGAGATCTCGAGATTGGCACTCGACTTAAGATTGCATTTCCTAGCCACACTTACCCCCAATCGATAAGACCCAAATGTGTAAATATTCCCTCCGACGGTCTCAGCAACGGTAGGCGGCATGTTCTTCCGCTGAGACTCTTCCCTGATCCACTGCCTCACCAGGCGATGCAGCGCTCCCAAGACTTCCATACGATGATGCATTTCTTGCTCCGTCTCAAACACCCCGTATGGGGCTAGGGATTCTTTTAGCTCTGAGGTTTTCTCTATGTCAATGGGCTTTGGACCTGTATGAAAAGTTGTTTATGCACATAAGAATAGAAATTATAATCACGGCAAGGTGTGGGTGTAAATAAGTACAAATTATTCTGCAAAAATTTCAGTTATGTTGTTTTAAGAATAAGTTTATAACAACAAGACACAGTAGAAGTTTTATTGTTATTATATATTCTGGGAGTGTTTTGTGTATGGCAAACAGTTCTATGATGCCTTCAATTTTAGTAACTGCACATTTGTTATTCATGACACCTGCAAGAGCAAATGTCAAAGGTATATATGTGTTATTGATTTCAGTATTTCTTACACCTCAGTATATGACTGGTTGAACCAGGGCCATACTCACGGACACGAAAATATGTCTTCAACCTTAACAATAACTAAAATCCTTACATATTATAAAGCAAAGTATCCCATCGCGTCTGTGTGTCTGTTCGCGATAAACTCAAAAACTATCGAACGGATTTTCAAACGGTTTTCATCAATGGACGGAGTATTCATTAAGGTTTTGTGTAAATTGGCTGAAATATGACGATTATTATGCTTGATGGCGGAAGGCGCAGCGGTAGGATTCAATGACCTTTTTCTCCACTATAAGGTATGTAATCCTGGTAGTACTTAATTAATAAGTGTTGTAAGAAGATTTGCATAGAGATGCACTTGGTTGGGCAAATGCAACGGTCTTAAGGTTCTATTTTTTATCATGTCTGGAGTTAAACACAAAGTCTGTATACCATCCTCTTCATTTTTCTTTAGCCAGTCAGCAAAGCCTATATAAATTACACTAAAAAAATATGAAAAAGTTAATTGATGTATGTTCTGCTTGAGAACCGTATACACACCTGCCATAGAAATAGCAGAGGTCATGCCCAAAGTCTTCAAGTTCTGCTGATTCTGGTGCTCATTAGCCTTAGAGGCACTCACTGGTGGTATCGGGGCATTGCTGTGCGAGTACTGCGATGCCGGCCACATCTTGGACATACTACGTTAACCCCTCTACTTCAAAATATGACCACTGGCGGTAACTACTAGCTTAGTTAACTAGGTGGGGCTCATTTATATAAAATGCTCTCCTTTTGGACAACTGCTGGATTTCTTATGAAGCGTGTGCGAATCTGGAAAAATATTTTTTACTTAATAAGTGTTTTCTTTCTTCTTTCTTAAACATGCATTTTCATAAGATGCATTATTGATTGTTGCTGGGGAGTCTGTAGCACCACTTCTTCTTCCCAGCTAAAACACTAGGAAGTTATGAACAAAGGATATTTTGGGGGGCTGTCTTACGTAGTTTTTGATAGCAACAAAGTATGAATTTCTGTATTCATTTTGACAATTTAGGTTTCAAATAGACACCCCTGCTGGTTTTAAACATTTCTATGTGAAAATTAAGTTTCAAAGCTTTGCTTTCAATTGTAACCTTTATATAATTATTGTATTCTGTGCTTGCAATGTACACTATTAAATATTTTAGGTGTTACCCTTGAAATAAGTGTGTCAAATACTAATTCCTATATTAAATTATATTATCATTCAAGGTCTTTTCTATGCGAGACAGCAAAATAAACGCTTCTGCCAGAGTTACATACTATTGGATTATTAATTTAAAAACATGGAAATAGGCAATGACCCTAGAATTTTAACATCTTGTTGTGAAGTAATTGATTAGAAAAACATGATTTAAAACATAACAATGAAATTACTCAGTGAATAAAAGGTTATTGACATTTGAATGATAAGAACAAAGTATTATAATCAAAGACAGGTACTGTTAAGACAAACACAAATAAGAATTAACTGTATTATTTTACTAGAGCATCAATAGACTAAAGAAATGTGTCATTGAACAGTTTATCAGAAGTCAACATTAGGCTTGCAATATTATCGTGAAACATAATAATGTCGTAAAACATACGAAACTTTACTTCGACTATGTATGCAACATTATAAATGTAGATTCAATTCGAAGAAATGGTCGTGATGCGTAAGCAAAAATCGAACTTTTAGAAAGCACTACTATTTGTGGACAAATCGGGGTTCGTTCACCTACTTTTTTTCACCGTCTTTATTTAGCGGCAACGCAAGCACTTTAACATATTCCAGCACGTTTAATACTTGAAAAGAATGCACAATCACTAATATATAAGAAAAAAACATCGAGAATCGAAAACGTTACTGGCTAACAACAGATCAGTGGTAAATTCATTCTTTTGTTGTCTGTATGAACTAAGGTCACAACTTATGTAAATATGACCCTCACTGGTATCTGAACCTTGAATCTCAATGCGAATTCGCAAAGAAAACATTACGATACATAATCTCAACACTTATCATGTAAAACATAAAGAAAACGGAATACGCATTAGAAAAGCTCACGTTGCCCTGAGCTGAGCAGATTGTTATTACGTTACCGAGCACTTTTTTGTGCTCTATCATTGATGGAACAGTTCACACTCACCAATTTATTATAATATCCGGCCTAAGCTGCAATATTTTACACATGCAGTTATTCGAAATCATAATAAAAGAAAGAAACAAACATTAATTTCCAAACAAGCACCCAACAGTCGCCAACAACAAGGCAGCCATTTTTATAAAGATGGCGCTAATATTTCTTGCCAGCACCAAATAAAATCAGTTTCACCGGTGTTTTCATCACTAAAACCTAAATGGAAAATATTCCAAAAGGATCAAGTCTTGTGAAAAACTAAATATCCACAATTAAATAATAATCTTTTCATTTCTCTTTTCCACAAATGTTTTCAAAGAACATTTGTGGAAAATCGATAAGAGATTAAAAGCATAGGTCTATTGTGATTTTAGGTGACGATCCTGATGCAAAAATGCGTGATAGGCACAAATAATTAACAATAACGAAACGTCTACGGATGCGTTCAAAGTTTCAAATACTCGCTTCTTTTGCGCATGCTCCATTGGCAGTTTTTTCAGTGACGTATCACAAAACTCCGTTGAACTCGTTCACATATCACTATCTCTTTTCATGTGCTGCCAAAAGAAAGGGATTGATAGAGAGCCGGTTGATGTTTTCGTGTCAGCCTTGTGCCCATTTACGAGGAGTAGGTAAAATCCGCCATCTTGAGAGTGAATTCAAGAATGTGAGGACTTTTAGCGGAGATAAGTGAATTTCTTTAGTAATTTTATTATTAAATGGATTTATATTTGTCCACCACGCGATTTCGTACCCTTTATACGAGCCGGTGCCATTAATGGAAACACTTTGCGCGTCGATATAAAGCTTAAACGCCGAATTCCTTGATAGTGTTTATGTGACAGGAGAAGACACCGTAAGCTTTCTAATAGTTTTTTGCGTGTCTATTTCCGTTTTCCATCTCGACGATCGTTAACATATACGTGAAAGTGAAATAGGTATCGCGTATCGTAACACAGTTTTCGTTATAGGGCTTCGCGATGTTTTTTTCTGGTCGAAAATGCGGTTAGATGGGCGTTGTTGGTCGGCGATCGGTGGAGTTAACTCGGGGCCTGTGTCGGCGTCCTGGTGAGGGCCTGGGCCGGTCGGGCGGGCTGAGCGCGCGGCCGCCGCAGAGGATGCGAAGCGCTAGGGTGGTCTAGCAAGGTGTTAAAGTGTTGGAACTAGTGTTATTGTGAAAATGTCGACGACTATGAGGCCTACTCTTCAGACTGTCCCGGAGTCGTTGCCGGCTGACCACGTGACGAGCCCAGCGCCGGCCCCCGCGGCGACCACGGCCACCGCAGCGCCCTCGGCGCCCAGGCATCCCAGACCTATGTTCAAGGTAAGTCCCCATCTGTTTTGATTCCCCAGTCATACTGCTAAACTACTGCTGATAAACAAATCTGATAACAAACACATCAAGTGCCTTACATAACTGTTCAATCTGACTGAACACTCATTTGTGTATTTATTGTTTAGATAGCATAAACTAATAACTAGACCTTTTTGTTTTTTTAAATTACATATACAAGTATTGCTACATTCTTATCAGAGGTTCAATATTTGAAGGAGATAAAGGTTGGATTAATTTATGGTAGTACACAGGTAATCTGTAGATTGTGTTTAAGTATAGAACTCATGAATTAATAATTGTGTAAACTTGCAATGGTAGCTTAGATAGGCAAGAAAGTGTGGTTAGCGTAGCATGGCATCTAAACTATAAAATATTACATGAGAAAAACATCTATTTTCTTTTTTCATTTAATTGTTCTGCTAGTAAGTAATTATTGTTATCTGAATAAGTATGAAGTTTTATAATCAGTATTCCAATTAAATATCTTAAAAGGTGACTGCTATGACCATTGCAGAATTAGACAGCTTACAACAGCATTTAGTTCTTATTACCTTATTCAAATGAATTAGGAAACCACTTAGAAATATGCAAGTATTAATAAATATTTACATGGCTTTAGAATTACTGTAATCCAATGAGTCTATCCCAGCTTGGTGCTATCATATTTTGAATGTGTTCCTTTTATGTAATAACCAGATTAAATAAAACTGGTACACAACAAAACAAACAATAAGTTGAAGTCATTAAACTGAATAAAAAAGTGGGTAGTACTTGCACAAACCAGCAACAATGTGCAGGATTACTCATTCATGTTACTTATCTCTTTGCATTGTGATGTTATATAAAAACCAGGGCTTTGTTTGATTTTAAACTGCTCTATCTGACTCACTTTTAAACTGTTAATTATTTACCAAAGTATAGGTACAATAAGGTAATGCGAATCTGCAGCATATAAAAACCTAATCAATATTCAAATGTTGTTGTGATTCTCAATTCAACACAGTATCACAGTCCATTCCTGGAGCTCTGTTGTGATTGGTGGTCTCAAATACCATCAACCAATCTATCATGGTGTCATAAGATTTGAATTCATATAGAAAATTCTGCGGAATATAGTTGAGTATTGAATTACTTGTCTGGTGGGCAAGACCACTGTTGCCCTATAAATTGGCATGACTCAGTTTGGAGCTGATAAGAAGAGAATGGGGGAAAAGTGCCCTTATTGAAAGAATTAATATTGTATTCTATGTATAATGTTCAACTGCAGAAACATTTATTTTCAGTTATATATAATAGAGTACATCCTTGCTTTCAAAGACAACTATTATAAAACAATCTTATCATGTTATTGTAACAATAATTGGAAAAACCATTTTACAATAATAGTATTGAAGATCAGATACATAAATGTATTTTCTGATTCAATGTAATATTTATGATATAAAATGTTTACTCAATCTTCTGCAGATTGAATTGTAAAAATAGTTTGATTCTTTTGAATAAAATGTAAATTACTCAGACATTTGTTATAGCCATTGTTGTGCAGTCTAGGAAGAAGCTAGATTCTTACATTTTAGCATGATTAGGAATAGGGAGAAAAAAAAACCAAAAACAGTTTTGTGAATGCCTGTTTGGTTTACCTTGTAATTTGAAATGAGTAGACACTAATATAATTGAGTGAAAATTGCCTGCACAAACAATAAATAACAAAAGAAACAATACCAATAATAATAATAATATAACAATAAAAATAAATAATATTTACATAATAATATATCTTTGATTATTAAATAATATTTTTTTTATGTCACTTTTATTAACAAAAAATAACCCTACAATAGATTGTGTTTATTAAACACAATCTACATTTTACGAACTAAATCACACAAGAATGATGTAAACATTTAACAAATTAAACTTAGTAAATTATAATAAAAACCACATGTTTTGGTCACATTGTCACCATCACAAAAATAATATTTAATTTGTGTGCATTACTGTAAACTGTCTAGTTAGTAACAATGGATGTGTTGAATCATATTTAATTATCATACTGTACTGTTAATTTCGGATACAAAGTTCCTACTTTAAAGTATGTGCTTTGTTGTATTAAATGCTCTTCAATTTTATTTTCTTATGCTGTAAAAAGTACTTACGACAACAATATAATTTTGAAATATTATGATAAATGATATTTTTGATGATCCTAATAGATTAGAAGAAGTAAGTAGCTTGATAGCTAATTCTTGTGATCTATGATCATCATTAACTAGTCTATTTACTAGTACAATTTTTAATTCACATTACATGTTCATACACTCTTCTGTTGCATTGTTTTGAGTTTATAAGTAAAAGTACCTAAATAATTACATGTTCATACACTCTTCTGTTGCATTGTTTTGAGTTTCTATGTAAAAGTACCTAAATATATAAAACAAATTCAAAGACAGCTGTGAATTAAACTCAATAAAATAATTTTAATATGCGGTGTACCTATTCAGGATAGTTAAAATTGAAAAGTTTTAAAGTGAATGGTGATAATGATAACACATTGTAGTCTGTTGATATATACATATAAAATAATAATAAAAACATATTATAAATCTACTTAAAAAAACACCTGTTAACAACACCTTGCTTGTAATAACAATAAAAGAAGAATCACCTAATTTGTATATCTCCAAGTCTTAAACTTTATAACAGTGAATGTAGCAATAGTTTTCAAAGTCCTTGCATTCTCTCTTTGTATATTTATACTAGTTACGTTATTAATTCATGATGACTTCAGATTAAGCATAATTTGCATAATTCAAACTTGTTGAAGGCTAGTATGGATTAATAGTGTAATTTAACAACAACAAAAAAACATAATTTTGATTGTGATTAGTGTGGATTATCCGTTACTTTATAAATTAGGATAACGTCAATATATTGTTTTGACATTTTCAATTTATCTCTACCACATATTTGTTAATACCTATCTAATAATACAGCATCGACTAGGTAAATTATATTCTACATTTTCAATTTACTTAGAGTAAGTACTTGATGTGTCAAAATATTGACGTAATACTGTTGCCTACCCATAATTTAAAATCCCCCCATGTCCAGCGATGTCAAATGTCACGCGCGAAAAAAAATATCGTTTAGTTATATTTCAGCAGTAAATGACGCGCCTAATGACTGGGGAATCTTAATGTATGCTCCATGTGAAGCTTCGAGCCTGTTTCGTCGTACAAAGTGATAAAAAAAGTATTGTTTTGTGTTGCCATGTTGTTGAAAATTGTCTTGTATAGCTTATAATGTTGTCTGCGGTATTATTTATAAGCGACCTAGAGTTATTATTTCATAGCAGAAAAATTCGTCAGCGTGCTACTTAAATATTTTCACGTACCTTACTCTGCATTATCTCGACTTTAATTACAGATCATTAGATCTAGCTAAAAACGTTATTCTAGGAAAATATCTAATTGCGATTAAACTTTATTCTGTTTTACATCATAAAAAGGCGTGTTCGAAGTTTGAAACGTACCATAAACTCCGTCATAGAATTCAATGAAAAAGACGTAAACAATCGCATAGTGGAAGCTGAATATTTAGCACATTTTGTGTAATACGTCACTTAATATATATCTTGTTGTTTAAGAGTATAATAATGCAGTTGTTTACGCGTCGTCGGTTGCCGTCTCATGCATAAGCATCAGGCCTAGGGTGTAAGGGATGACTTGCCTTCCATCTGCCCCAGTTTTGACGCTTTACTACCTCTTTAAAGATATTATAGATGTAAGCTCCACGTAAAATTACGCATCATTGAATAATTTTACGGTCCGGTAGAGCAGTTATTCATCGTTGACAGGTTTTTCGCTTTAAAAGCGTGCGTGATTTAATTGAATATGTTACGGATAAAAAGTTCGAGATTTTATCCGATTTTTGTTTTTTTTTATTGGTAATACTGTTCGATTTATGTTTTGATACGTCATATTTCACTTTTTATACTTTTTTTAAAATGATCTCATACACTGCCAATCGGATTCATATCAAATGCCTATTTGTAACACGCGATAAAGTAAAAACAACATAGTTTATATTTTTATTTCTGTACTTAGCCAATTGTAATCAATTACCTAGATGTTGTAATGCGTATTGTACCTATGTTTCACACAAAAAAATATTGTTGCATTTCGAATGTTACGATTTTATTTTTTGTCTTTTATGTTATTTAGATATAATATAGTATTATGATGATCGATATTTGTTAAAATAAGGTGTACCTAAATGTATGAAGCTTATGAAAAGTAGATACTAAAATACAATAATGGATTTATTTACTTAGCTGAAGTCACCAGTTTTCCCGATATTGGTACCAAAATACACATAATTATGCAATCAATAATCTAACTAAAGTATCAAAACAAGATTTTATGAGTCATCTCTCAGAATTACAACTCATGAATAAAAAGAAACAAACACATCTTTAGTAATAATAAAGAAACATTCTCCTCATTATTTGATCATAAATTGATTAATTAATAATGAGACAAACTTTTGCAACATGTAATGCAACATGTTGCAACACTGATTACATTACATGTTGCAAACATAGTCAGTAACAGGATGCGGGCGTCAGTATGACACATCGAAGAAAGAGAATATCACAGGATTACAGGAATGAGTAACAAAGACGACGCTGTACAAACCCGAACTTTTTCTTTCGGCTTTCAAACTAGAGAACTGCATTTCCCTAATCCACTATCATGTCACATGAGATGCAAGATCTAAATATAACCAAACGGGAATCGACGTAGGCGCAGTCACAACGAAAATATTTATATAATTCGGTGTAATCATTCCGTTTTACTTCTAAGTCTAGTTACAGAGATATAAATAGATGATGAAAATTCATAGTACAGCTTTTAACAGCTGTTTGGTATTTTAGTTTTAGGTTTTCAGTGTTCTGGATTCATTTCTTGATCATTGAAACGTCCACCGATTGACATAGTTTTACTCAAAGACTTCTGCCAAGATTGATTTCGAGCCACTTGAAAGCTTCGTCTATAATATTGCAAGATTAGATATCTACATGTTCAAGAGAGATTAACATATTTTCAAGCAGAATTTAGCATAATCAATAGTCTATTTAATAATGTTCCCATTGCTGGGACGACCGGGCTCTTCTCTGTGAAAGGGAGTGTCCACGGGCCCAATGTTATTTCCATGAGCTTTATCAAAATATGCTCAAAGAATGTATTCAATCTTTAAGAATCGTCGTTTCCGAACGAATAGCAAAATGTAACAAACAAGAAAATATCTTATTCAAACAGGTCATAATTTTGTTATGCCAAACAAGTGTTGATTCTGAAGACTAAATCAGATGCCATTGTTATTAAAAATATTCACAAAGAAAGTGTTAGGCGAGAATGCATTTAAAAGTAAAATGTTAACTGGATGAAAATCTGCGTCCTTCGTGAATAAGACGTCTTCAGAAATTTCTTTTAATACGGTTGCAACGAGAAAAGTTATAAAACGAATAAAATGTGATATTGCTTTTTAATCTGATAACAACTGCAAAAGGGAATTAGATTTTGTAGAATGCCATTCAACTTTCATTAAAAAGAAGTACTTTAAAATATGTTTTTGGCAAACAGGCTACGAAATTGCTGAATAGCGAACACGGTGAAAACGTTGTTTGAACTCTCCAAAGTTAATGAAAGGATCCATTTATTAGGCTATAGAAATGTATTTAATAAGCCTTTCGTTTTGTTATAAAAGATGGAATAATTTTACCATAGCACAGCGATATCCCATCACAAAAGCAAATTTCTAATTCGAAACGTAGAGTAATTCGTAAGATCATAGATTTAAATCACTATTTTACCAAGAAAAAAACAATCTTCCTTTAGCATTCCACAATTTTCTATATTGTTGCATTTTCTGGTCAAAATATCTCATGTAATCACGCCATTTCCTTGGCTTGTAAACAAATAAGTTTTTCTTTTATATCGTCATTCTATTACAAGAGAGTAGTGGTAACGCCCGCTACTTAAGAGTTGTAGGTCGTAGGTTCGAACCTCTCTCAAAACGGTGAAGGAAAATATCGTGAGGAAACCGTTAGAACCAAAAATTCGAAGACATGTGACACCTACCAACCCGCACTGGGCCCGCGTGTGGATTACGGCCACTCCCTCTCACCGAGAAGGAAGTTGGCCGTAATCCCAGGAGTGGGGGAACATTATAGGCTGATTATGCTATTCTATTACAATGCGTCAACCTAATTCACTTCCACTTGACTGATTTGATAAGTACCGCCGCAAAAAATTTCCATGACAGTGTCTGTTGTTTGCACTCATCATACTGAATTTAAAATGTTAATGTATAATAATATTAAAGTTCTTGATATCATTTTTAACACATTTTATGAAAAAAAAGGTTGTTAATGAACTTTTCGATGAATAACCCTAGATTTAGTTTTAGATAGCGTCCCTTAGCGATACCACAGCACGCAATGTATTTAAGTTAGCAGTAATTAATGCGACATTTAGGTAACATCTTATACTTTAACCTAGTCTATTCTAGTCCCGTCTAAAACCAGTCACTGAGCATTAAAATCGATATCCCCAACATTCGTAGGTTTCTTCCAACTGGAATTGATACCAATCTTTATCTAATACTATTGAGTTACTGCAGATACATGCTCGTTATTTTTAATAAAAATCGCGTAAGCCTTAAATCGACATCATAATTCCAACATTTTTATTGCTACTTAGAACTAGTGGTGGAGCTCGGGGCTAAGTAATAATAGCCGCACGGGTCGATCCAACAGGTTAAGCTACGCTTGCCGGGGTTGGACCGTGGATGGGTGACCATCTTTACATACCGAGACTCCTCGGTGCCTTGGAAAGCACGTTAAGCTGTTGGTCCCTGCTGTCGTTCGTAGATCTTTGACAGTCGTTACGGGTCGTCAGAAGCCTGAAAATTGACAACCAGTCTTACCACGGGCTATCGTATTACCCAGTTTCTGGGTTGTGGAGGTCAGATAGGCAGTCGCTCCATGAAAAACTGTAATACTGTGTAATACTGGTATTCAGCAGCATCCGATTGGACTGGAAGCTGACCCCAATATAGTTGTTAAAACGCTAGGCAGACTGATTGGTTAGTGGTCGTAAGCGTGGCTGGCCGGCTCGATTCCGGGGTCGGACGGCTGCCTGACTCGATTCCCGGGTCAGTCAGTGTTATGGAGTCTGGATAATTTCCGGTTATTGGCAATAGGCCCTCTAAAACGGGCACATGATTATAAATAAGAAGACATGGAACTTAAATCATAACTACCAAATGTGGGTGTACTTTTCATCCTTATCAACTAGTGCCGAATCTAATACAGTCGTGGTATAAATGTATCTTTGAAGAAGATAGAGGAGGATACATGAAAAATTCGTCCCACGTACATTCAAAACTAGTCTAAATGATAATCCGCCGAGTGGATTCCTCACACGATCCTGATTTACATGCTACCTTGTCAGACCAAGCCGTGACTTTGTCTAGACATCCTAATGGATTTTACATTTCTAAAACAAGACCTAGACTTGCCTAGACTTTCCTTGTTCATAGGCAAAGGGGTTATAGTCTGTTTTCATGCCATTGTGCGGTTAAGAAAGGTGGGCCGTATTGATTGGTTGCGGCTTTTAAAGTACTCAAGGAGCTTAAAACTGTTGAGTTAATGGTGACATTTTGTTGGTAAAATATTCGTAAAAGCGCTGAAGAGGACATGTGATTCCGAGGAATTTGATAAAATATATGGATAACACTTTCTTGTCAAAGTGTTAAGCATGAATGTGGATATGAAGATATAATGGATTGTGATAAACATGATATGGTACCCAAGGAAGTGAACCTTTAAAACCCTATAATAAAATACTATTATATTATATACCAATGAACTTGGCCTAGTATTATCCTGAACATCATATCTTGGTATATTACCAAGATCCTTTTTAAAAGGACAAAACTCTCATAAAACAGCGTCTTAAATTGCATTAGTTTTACGCTATAACTACGGCTAAACCATAATAATGCAGTTTATGAAGGAACTCTACAACGAAGGCAAACAAGCCGTGCATAGCTCACATGATTAAAAAACTAAGGTCACGCAACGCCAATATTAAATAAGGTGGAAACTAGCGTTTAGGATCGGATTACACTTGCGTAGTAAAAAATGTTGAGTAATATTGCAGTTTTGCGTTTGTGGCTTCAAGTTCAATCACATTTAAATAACAGCGATGGTTCGTTGAATATAATCATTGTGGATTGGAATAAGCGAGTAGACAAAGACAGGAGAGCAAATAGACAAGGACGTTATTATACGCAAAAGGCGGTTGTTAGCACCTTCGTACATCGATGTAAAGGAAATGGTTTTGTCGGAATCGAAGGTGCGATCTCAATAGGAAGTTTCGACCTCTCGAAGTCAGTACGATAGGTAGGATAGGATACAAATCCTTGTTTAGAGTAGAGTTGTTACGGAGGTTGTTTTTTTTAATTTGATTGATTGGAGTCGTAACCGGAGTTGGGACTGGAGCCGGAGTCGGAGGCATAAGTAGAAGAAAGATGTTCCAAATAAACCTTGTTTCTAGCTTCATATTTAAATTAATAAGTTAATTTTTATCACAACAATTAAACTAGTTACGTAGTACGTGCTCTAGTTACGTGGATCGCTGCGTCTCGATCTACAGTATAACTCCGATAAAAAATTATCGGAGCTAAAGTCGGAGTCGGAGATTATATTAGTCGGATGTTCCGACCTTTCGCAGTCGGAATGGGAGGGCCTTAACATCTCTGGTATAGACATCTATAACTCGCCGATGAATATTTAGTGGTATGAGGAACAGGGTGTAAAGTTCACTCATCCACCATAGAAAAGGGAGGATCCTCCGACCAGACGGGTGTTGTGTCTGGCGAGCCGACTGCCCGACTGTTGATGTCGGATATATATGTCGTTCGCGCGGTAAACTCTAATTGCGCGATGCAGGATTTGTGTGACGTCATGTCTTTGATGCGTAGTTCGTATGTGGCGGTGTAACTGCTTCAAATGTAAATATAAAAGAATCCTGCACCTGTGTTACATGTGACTATTTCTAGGATTGTCCGTTTTCCTCAGAAGTTTTCCCACATTATTTCTTGACCGATCTTCGATCCTTCGCACAGGTATAGATAGACAATATCTGTGATCCTTCGCATCCGTCGAAATAACAAACTACAAATTATTCAAATAATATCTAATAACAGGTATCGCCAGATTTATATTTTGAATATCGATAGTTAACAAATACAGTATAATAATTGGATTTCCACGGGAGTGGTTAATTCCGCAACGTGCGGTAAACATTAGCTGAATCCGTGTTATTGGCTCTGTCGAAATGGACTTTGCGAGAAACTAAGACTTAAACATTGTTTGTAACGTGGCAAATGTGTTTAGTCCAATAATTCTAACCTAAATAATGTAAATATAAACTTGGACTTTGATATTGTGAGGTGGGCAGAAGTGCACTGTATTTTGTCTAACTGTCACTGAGAACCGCAACACGATTACGTCCTGAATCCAACTTTAGGTGGAAGTGTCCAATCTGATGCAGTTTCAATTGTTTCTGCTGACCCAAAATGACTAAGAGGATTAAAATTCCCTATTTCTGTGCCCAAATAAACTAATAATACAATTTATCCGAAAATGTGAAGCCAAGGTGTCCTTCATAGCAGTATACTTTCGACGAAAGTAATAAGACCAGCCGGTCGATTCTGTAAAAATCTCACCATGAAAATTTAGGTGAAGTGAGTTTGGTTTTGCTTGGAATTGACACAATTAACAGCTCACTCCACGCTCACTTCACCGAAGTTTTCACGGTGAGATGGTTACAGAATAGCACTGCTGGTTTAAATTCTATTGTCTTCACTTCACTCGTGTAATAGAGGGCAAAATAAACAAATAAGGCTAACCAAATTAAAACTGCAATGATTCATAAATTCTCTTCTTCATCATAGTCTTTCTCTGGCTTGATGCCAGCGTACGTTTTGTGAGGAACTTAGTGGTGCTGATGTTGGCAAGCGTCTCCCAGATCCTTCCTCTATTATATGTTGAGTTCCAATTTGTGTATTCGGAATAAGTACGTTTTCCTGTTATTTCTAATCGATTATGTAATTGAAATGTACCTAATATTCTGATGAAATGGGCAGTCAAAAGCTCGGCTTAATTACAATCTTGTTTACTTTTCAGTATATGGTTTCCGAAGATCGGATATTGATAGATCTGTGTTAAATAGTTTTTTATTTTTCCGTCAGTCGATCCAAATATAATAGGAAAAAAAACCGGCCAAGTGCGTGTCGGACCACGCACAATGAAGATTTATTTTTAATTTATCGTAAAAACAAACTTAACTTTGTAATTGAAAAACATGTCCAAGAACATGTTTTTGCAACCGCAAATTTAAGTTGGTTGATTATTACTCGTAAACTTGTAAAGCCCACTTAAGTGTGATAGTTTTCCTTTAAACTTCGTTATATATAAGTACTAATGCTGTGACATTAGAATTTCTAACTACAACCGTTTAGTTGGTAGAAGGGGGGGGACACTTGACTAACGAAAATTAGTACTTTAAAGCTTGATAAGTCACGAACGGTGTACCTACTTAATCAAAAAACGGTCTTCGCAAACCCCTAATATTTTTGAAAGACCTATCCAACGATATCCCACACTATGGGAAGGACGAAAAAAAAATATATCATCCCCACTTTACATGTAGGGAAGGTACCCTAAATAATTGTTTTTTTTTTCAAAAATTTATTTTACCAATTTTCGGCGTCATTAACTTGTATACTCATGCCAAATTACAACTTTCTAGTACCAATAGTTTTTGAGCTAAACCGCGGACAGACAGACAGACGGACATGGCGAAACTATAAGGGTTCCTTGTTGACTACGGAACGCTAAAAAGGCTGAGAAAAGTGGCATTTTATTAAAATTTAGGGAGCTTCTTTTAAGCGAACATTTCAAATCATCGTACTATAGTATTTATATGCTCTCGTACAATAATTTGAAATGCTTGCAGCAAGGGATACAAGATAAACTTCTCGAGTGTGTCGCTTCTAATTCCGCTAAATTTGTTAGGAGTACGAAGACTTTGAAAATTGTAATGATGTCTTCTTTAGAACTTGTAGGAACGATATACATTTTGTTTTCAAATGTAGAGAAGCTTTTAGTATTATAGGATTTGAAACAAAAAAACTACTTAGTGCTCGAATGAAAACACTTCACGTCACACTTAGGATCAAATAATATGTTGTCATAGGAGCGTTAGTACACATAGCAGACATGCATTATGACCAGAGGTATGAAAGTAAGAGAAGTATGAAAAGATCCTAGCACGTTGCGGCTTACAGTTTCCGTATATCCCCTCGGAAAAAACCGTGAGTTTATGTGTATATAGCAAAAACCAACATCATACGAATATTATTTTCAGCAAACACTGTGTGTGTAATTTCTACCTCGGCGAAATTTGCAAACGCCGTCCAAATTGTATAAAACTGTTAGCTTATATTCAGAAAGGTCAGCTTAAAAACATTTTCGCTAAAACAGCATCGTACTATGTTAAACCTCTGCGTAATCAAACGATTAGACGCAAAACAGGCAAAAGCCCTTTATAATGAAACATAAAGGCATCTTATTCCGAAGCCATTTTATCGATTCTCCGTTGACATAACGCACAACATTCTCGGTTGTTCAACCTGACGGAAATAATCTTAATTTAGAGACAGTTATTTTTAGCCACAACCTTTCTTTTTTTGTTTTCTAATGCGTATCCTCTTACGCTGTCGCTTTTGGTCGTATTTCATTGAATACGATGTTTTGGGTTCACGAAAATAAGCATAGTTTATTAGCTGTACGAGTAGCGGCTTCATCGGTCCATGTTTCGGGCGCCAACTATTTTAGTGAAAGAAACTAGTCAGTATTTTAAAATATTTTTACTTATTGTGATATACTAATTTTATTCTAGGTGCATTGTCATATTTTTTTTAAATTAAGAATATTGAAAAATATATGTATGATTAATGTACTTAACAAAATATTGTAAAACAATTAAAAATATTAACGGTGGAGTTTCTTGCACATTCTTCTCCATACGAAAACTACTTTTTGGAAGGAGCGACTAGAATTGTTCAAAATTGCCTTTTAAAGAAGTAAAATTGGTTGTTTGTAAACTCTCTGTAAGTACTGATCCCATTACAAAAATACTTTTACTGATAGAAAGCCATGCTATTTCCGAGTTCCGTAGGATATGTTTCTTCCTTCAACTTGGACGAAGTCGGAAGCAGAGGATAGTTAATCATATAGCCGTTTTGGTTGGCATCATCAGCCTGTATGTTCGTGCAGGGTAAGATATAGGAGCAGTGGTGGGGTGGCCCACTGGTAACGACCGTGACTTACGAGTTGTAAGTCGTAGGTTCGAACCCTGACAGTCGCTTTACCTTGTAAGTGTAAATTGTTTCGTCACCAGACCACTGCTCTCAAAACATCGTGAGGAAACCGGCATGTCCGAGAGCCAAAGTTTTCAAAGACATGTGGTATCCCAAAACCCGCACTGGGTGGAATACGGCCCACTCCCTCTCACAGAGGAGGCCTGTTTCCCAGCAATGGGTACAATATAGGCTGATTATGAGAAGATAAATAATGATAATTCCAACAATATCAGTGTAAGAAGAAACAATACTAATACGGATATGTTGTTGCATCTTTAAGTAGTGTTTTTTCTTCAAATGCATGCGTTGTTGGTTTTACATTGTTCTATTTCTAGTGCTGATGTCATCTAATAAATTCTTAATTATTTGTTTCGTGCTCGTGAGCGAGAAACTCTTTGAAAAGTAGTAAAACAAATAGTTATCTAGTGGTAATACAGAAAGATTGTTGTCTCCTTTGACCACTCACATTTCTTGGCTCCGGACTCATGGAAAAGTGCATTATTTTTTGACAAATATTTTTAATGCAAAATACAAACAATTAATAAGCTTTATTATCCTTTTCCTCCAGATTATAAAACACAAGGACAAGAATACCCAAATAGTAGTGATTTAGCACTCCCGCGGCACCTAGAACCAACGCGGTGGTATAATGCTGAGCAATATAAATTGAACACTCGTAAGTCGTACTAGTAACTGTAATGATGGCACAAAAGTTTTTTTGCAAGACGATTTCTTTTAACCAGTGTTTGCGGAACTATGAAATGTAGGTGAGAATAATGTGAGATTTTCTGATGGTTCGAAATATTATTCGAAATGCTAAGATTTTTTGCAATTATCTTCCCCTTCCCATCCCTTCCCCCCCCCCTCTCCCCTTCTCTTCTCCCGGTCTCTTGAGTAAAACATAAAAGCATCACTTACTTATTCAGAAATAATTAACAGTTTTGATATTTGCACATAAATCTTGTCTGTCAAAAATCGTAGGAAGTAACACAAAGCCATAACCAATTTTGCACCTTCAGTAGACAAATTCGAGAACTGCTGCGAAAGCTCAAGCTGCCTTTGCCTTCCTCACGACAAATATTACATACATAGCCAAATCAATGTTAGTACAGAATCAGCGAAACGTGACTCTTTGGTTCGTATTTTATTCCCGTGGTACCATCGAGCAAAAAACTATCGGCGATGTGTCCAGTACTTATCGAGTCGCCATGTAAGGGCGTGCCGAGAGAGTTGTGAAGTATCTGCCTTATTAGCCACTAGCCACGTCCATACGAGTTTTTACTCACTAAAATGTGCGTAAGACTTTCTAAAGCATTAAAATTGTAGCACCCGTCTGTAACTAGATTAAGCACAGCGTACTTATTGCTAAAATATTTAAATTCTACCAAACAAAACCGGAACTTTTCACAAAAAATTGTTATTATAAAATAAGTAAGTACTGTCTAGTCGTGTCTACGTCATGAATTTAAAACAATCTAATTTAATCAACGAGCTTAGATTGAATTTGGTATTTAGTAGAGCAGACTAAATAGACGCCGTTTTTTTTATAATAATAAATAATAATGTAAGAAATTCTTATTTAAATTTGAAAACTGTCGATAGATTGCAAATATTGCAATATGCATGGGGGTGTAGAATCCTGTAAAGATATTGGAAAAATAATTTAATGGATATTGCCGGTATTTCAGCATCATAGCTCAAAGCGACACGTCTATTATCGTCCAGCACCTGCGACCAACTAAGAGCGGTCCCTCCAGGTATTGCCATTTCTAATAAAATTATGCAAATTTTAATACTACCCACCGAAGACAAATTGACAAAGGTTTATTGAGGTGACGGCTTATAAACCCGGCATCGTTTAGGATACTCGGGCATTTGGAAAATTGTTTTAAATATTCTCTTAGATTTTCATGAATAAAGTATTTTGAATGGTATAATTGATTTAGCTCCGGATGGGAACAGTTGGGCTGTACTGTAGCGAAGTGAATAAATAATTACTGTTCGCGATTTTGCAGTAAGCTTAGCTGTAATCTACTTAGCTTAACTGAGTTAAATTTCCCCAAATTGTACCAGTTGTAATGTGTTTAAGCAGACGTCAGGTAGCTGGTAATTCTTAGTTTGATCAAGCAACCAGAATTTGCGATTAACTGCAGTCCGTTCTAAGTTACGCTAAAGCGGGCAAACACTAGATTATTTGACGTTCCCCCCTTACTTCTTCTTTGAGTTGTGCTCTCCAGCTTCTAAACATCGCAACTAAGTGCTCATACACACGAGCGGCACGAGTCAACGGCGCAGGCGCGCGGCGCGGCCGTCAACGGCTGCAGTTGCCTCTGCCGCTGACGCGTGCCGCTCATGTGCTTTGGAAGAACTTCCTATCTAAGCAGTTTGAAAACAAAATCCCGTGAACACGATGACCACATCTGTTACCGCCCCGGTTCTATAGCGGCCGAGCGCTGCAAGCAGAAATAGCCCTTACGGTGTATAGATATGAACTTCTTCGATGGTACGGATGAGCACTAAGACCGAGTTGCATAAACGTTACTTAGCTCGTGCTTAGACTTAAGACATGTTCCCGTCTCTATCTTGCACTTGTAGTTCGACAGTTGTGCGACAGTGACAGGAATGACGCTAAGCCTAAGTACGTTCTAAGTAACGTTTAAAGATCTCGGCCTGAGTATTGGATGAACCTTTTCGTCAGTATTTTGCAAATTTTCTCAAATCGCGCTCATTCTCACAATCTTGTTCTAATATTCAATACATGCTTGACATAAACACACGTGATTACAAATTCCTCACATATTTTTTGAGTAATTTGTCCGCCCTACTGCCTTTAATAACTTCATATTAAAGTCTCAACTCAACTCCCCACTATGAGCACGAACCTATAGTTAACGTAGTACGGTTAACAGCAATCCTATGATGACATTGGCAGCGCCTTTATGTCGTAGAAGAAAGGTTGGTTTTCGTATTTAAAGCGACGTGTTGACCGTACGAGTTGTAAGGACATTGTTTTGTTCAATCGCTATAATTAACACTTGTAACTTGCCGACGGTCACCGACTGTCAGCATTCCAATAGCCACTTTATGTAAGCTTAGGATAGGACATGTTTATTTTTCAATGACTCCCAACTTCCGATACAATTGATTTAAAAAAAGAAATTACAGATCGGAGTTATACGTCTCTCAGATTTTCTGCACTAAGCAGAGTAGGCAATGTTCAGCTTCAATGGACATTCGATTTTCAATTCCATTGATTTAACATTTTCACAATTTTCATTTCAGAACTATATCGTATTTCAACGCAACAGTTAAGCGTAGTGCTCACAGAGTTCAATTAAATTAATTTCGATTTTCAATTTTATAGTCTACATTTCACTTTTTATAAAATGGTGGTCTTAGCATGGGTATTTGACTAAAATAAAAAGCAATTGGTGTACTTTCGGTTTTAGTTTATTACGCAGAATATTAAATGTTATTATACTTGGTAATTGATATCCTCGGGGTTAATAACTCAGCGTGGCGGAGATATTACGTCATTCAATATAGTCACCATAACAGAAAATCATGGACATAAAACATACTTCATTTCAACGCGTAATTAGGTCCATTCACTTTAAGCACATGACTAAATAATACGGTTTTGTATTCAAGTGCTTTAAGTCTAGTATATTTCTTGAGCTACTAGGAAAAACATTGAGTTTATAAGTAGAACATCTTGCAAAGTTCAGGGATAAAAGTTGAAACTTGGCACTTAAACGACCTGTAGCTTCAGTGCCAACTTTAGTGTCTTGAAACACGAGGGATGTGAATATTAAACTTGCTTTACGGGACCGTTACAGCTGAGGTCCCATAAGGGGTTGGCAGAGGCCTAAGAAGGTTCGGTCACTGTCTGCTGTACCACAATTGGCTCGGCCTAATGACCGTAGACCACTTCAATATTAATTGGTCGAGCTTCTCTCCTACAGAGTTGTCATGTAAATATTTATTTATAATTGCTAAAAGCTAGGTTTGTTTATTGATATAGCCCATAAGTTTTGCTCCTAACATTAAACTAACAAGGCCATTCGTTTTCTGCCATTTTAATAACGTGTAAGCTAACTCTAGACACTTCGATCGAAAACCGGACGCTCTCAGGGACTAGTTTATATCTTGCAATGAGATATTACCACCGAGTATCGGGATAAAGTGCGTTATAATTCCATTAGCATGCTTTTACTAACGACAGGTCGGCCATTAGTGGTGGTGAGTAAATGTATCGTTTTCCTGCAGTATAATGTCACTTGATATAGTGATGGCAGGGATACATGTACTTCTTAAGCGCAGGCCACACTGGGACCGAAGCGAAGTTCGTTAAGCTTCGCTTACTTCGGTTCACACCGCGAACTATAAACCGAAGTATATGAAAAGGTGGTAGCTACATGAGCGGACCTAAACGAACTTCGCTTCGTTCCCCGTGTGGCTTGCGCGTTAAGGATAGATTATGTAGGCCAGTTACGTTCTTCTTTGATGTAAGAGAAGCTAAATGTACACATAACTAGGAGGTTGCATGGTACATGGGTCTCGTCATAGACAGCTCCAATGGATAGATGCAAGTATGCATATTGTCATAATTACCTCATTTGGGCAGCAACCTGTCGCTTACAGTTGGTTGTTTTCAAAGGAGAGGACAAGGACAATGCTTTTGTTCTGAAGTATGATAATTCAATGTGTAATTTCTATAATTCTCAAGTGCAGTGTGCATAGTGACGTCATTAAGTGACATTTGCCGTGACCACTCCTTTTTATAAACGTGCGATTAGCTGTAACATTTTTCCTCAAATAAGTATGCATAATATTTTTATTTTTCAAGTTCCTTGGCACGAATCAATAAATTATTATTACATTTTTATGTATCATTGCAGGAAAAAGGAAATTTAATTAATTTGTCGCTCATGTGTTCTAGGCGCTACAGTTATTGTAAGTAGGTACCTACGTCTTTAAAAAATATGTAATCTGGATTTGGTCGCGATTTGCAAAAAGCAATAATAACATTGAACTTGCGTGGGAATTGAACGCGTTAACTGCGTGTCACTGATTCGATATGCACTAAATAGGATACACGTATTATCAAAATGTTTTTTTTTTTTACACTGAAGTGTTAATCCTAACTAATATTATACTTAAATGCAAAAGTGAGTTTGTCTGTTTGTTACGCTTTCACCCTAAAACGGCTGAACGGAATTAAATTAAATTTGGCACATGGGTAGACCATGACCTGGAGAAGGACATAGGCTACTGCTTGACCTATTCTCGTAAAACCGAACATGAGAGAAGCAAAATATCTTAATTATAAATCATAGACTTAAACCCACATCTAACATCAACATAATCATTAAAACAAACACATTCTACTTAACATACACACACACAAATAATCTCGATCTACTATTAATATGACGTCACTAGATTAATCATGGCGGAACGAATACCTACAATTATACTGCCGCTATAAATATGCCAATTAATTCATGTTTTGAACTATGTGTTTATTTGTGAAACTGTGGAATATGTTGGATAGTACGGATAACTTAGAACTTCATTCCAGCAATATGACACCCTTTTTGCGTGGAAGTAAGAAGTGCGACAGAGGGGCAGTTCTCGTATTTTTAAGAATGGACGCATTCTTACTTCAGTCTCAATCTGTCAAAAATTGAATAGGATTTTCGACATTAATGGCAGCTGAAACGAGATCGCGACTAGCTTTTGAACGTATTTTTAAGTACGGGAATTATCATACGTGATTTAAATGCTACAATCCGAACACACGTCATATCTTCACTATCTTGTGGGTGGGTGTGATACATGTCATGTTTCCATACATGCGAGTCTGTTGTGAGAACTACGTATTTGACCTTTTTTCTTGAGTTCATTACCAATAAGGTCGATTGTGTATCTTCTTATGCGACCCTTTCCGGTAATTCCATGTGACGTCATGATAACAAGACGAGTGGAATATTATACGCCTTAAGTATTATTTGCTGCCTCGTTGGTCTAGTGGTCGTAAGCGCTATTGCTGAGCATGAGGTCCTGGGTTCGATTCCCAGGTCGGTTAACGGGTTTTTTCATCGGGAATTTCTCAGTAGCAGCTTCGATTTGTGCCCGGTTGATGGCAATAGGATCGCCGCCTATTACATGGGACTTAAAACATAACTGGCGCAATGTGGGTGTACTTTATTTACACCTCTGCCTAACCTTTCTGGGATTACAGGCGTGATGTTATGCAAGTTTTTGTTTATGTATTACTTACAGCTTGCTTTAGACCTTTTACGATACTATTCGGAATCCATATATTACTCTGGAAGATACTTTGGCCAAATAGCCTCGTCATATAATATATAGGACGTTCGTTGGCCCTACCTATTACCCCTAAATTCTGAAGCTGACAGGGGCTTTTGCAGATTTCGCACAAGATAAATTCTTAAGGACTTTATAAGTACCTACCCAAAGTACCTAGAGGCTCAGATTATATTCATAGTTTACTTACCTAAGTAAAAATAGGACCCGTATTTACTCACAAAACACACTCCAGAAGATTGTATTACCTTATTCAATTCTATCAACATTAATATCGATTGGTCAATTGGCATTGTGCGACTGACACGGGCCCCGAAACTGCTTTATTAGTTGGTATACCATTCAATTGAGTGAATTCCTCACGTAATTGCACGCCTCTGCTATCGAAAGAGGTATGCTGCTTCAATTAGCGGTATAGGATACCTTGAAAGCTGATTTGGAATTAATTAAAGGCAATCTCTCTATCGGATAAAATGCATAATAGTGTCGCTGCCTCCGCCCGGCTAAAGTGCCGCAAGCATTGCATTGTCATTGTCACTGTCACTTGTTATTTTGTTTCATTGTTGAGGTTAGTTCGCTGTAAAACATTACATTCCCAAAAATTTACATTCTCTTGTGCCTAAACGGACTCTGGCACTCGTCGGATGCTGCCACGGCACCGCTCGCTACGCTCGCTGGGCTCGTGCGTTGTGTGGTCGCAGTTCTAACCTAACCTAACCTACCTTTCAGCCATTTTCATTTGCTACTTCACTTTTCGTAAATTCATTTATCTTCAACTCTTGACATAATTATCTAAAACAAATACAATCAATCAATACAAAGGGCGGCGAACTAACCTCAACAATCAAACAAAATAACAAGTGACAATGCAATGCTTACGGTACTTTAGTCGGGCCAGGGTGCGCCACTATTATGCCGTAAATAGCGGCACTTTCCGATCCGATAGGGATAAAGTGCCGCTAGCGGCACACTTCCTAAATTTAACGCGTTTTCCGTCGCTATAAATGTGTTGAAAAGTTTTGGGCGATGATTAAATCGGAAGTAAAGCATTTTTAGTAGATTATCTAAAACATATTTTTACAAGTCAATATTAGATGGCGCCGGCATTTCCTAAGTGACTGATCCCAAAGTAGAAATGGCGAAACAAACTTGGAGAAAGAATACTTGGTTGTATGTTATGTGTCCAAAGCACATAGAATTAAAACGTAATATTTATGTCACCTTTTGTAATTTTCAATTATTATGTGTGTGAACTGAATAGGTACTCAAATTTGCCAGTAAAATTAGAATCATGGGCAAAAACGACTCTCGAACTGATCACCTTGGATCTTCACTGCATGTTAGCGATTTGCTGGAAATAAGTCTAGGTTTTTCAATGATGTTTTCCTTCATAAAGTGTGTCTTTGAAAGTTCTTAATTGATATTAAAACCATAATATCATCATCATTTTAGCGGAAACCGTCCATTGCTGGATATAGGCCTTCCCCAAGCACCGCCACTAACTTAAAATATGCATTAAATAAATAAGTGAATGTAGCGAAAGTATCAATTTATCCCTTATTATTATTCAACAGAAAACTAATTAATTTATCAATTGTAGCGAAAACTTGGCACATGCGCCCGCGCAACGCCCGGTGTCATAATGTCTGCACACGAGACATAGATAAATATAGATCATTTGTATTTATGTACTATTTATCTTACAAGTTAGTCAGAGACTATTAGAAAAACATAGAAACAGCTGTTTACTGCCTCGTGCCAGGTAGAAGCGAAAAGGTAATTATAAGAAAATATTGGTTGACTGCATATAGAGAGAGATATTTGAGACTTACTCCCGTTTTCTGAGTTTCTTGCCCGTTCTTCTCCATAGTTACCTACTACGCTTTGGAATGGGCAACTAGCTTCATATTTCTCAATGACCGACTTCTTGACAATTCAGAAGTGCCTGTAAATGGTTTAATTGAAATAAATGGTTTGAGTTTGAGAGTTCTGGAAGTCTGGTCTCTTCCACCATCACCAATGAGCGGAAAGACACCCACTGCTGGACATGGGCCTCCTCTAAACTTTGAAGCTACAACGACCGCCTCTCGCATCCAGCGGAATCCCGCGATGTATTTATTAGGGTTACCCGTTGTATTTATGATGTATTTATTTGTATTGTATTTATTTATGATGTATTTACGATGTATTTATTAGGGTTCCGTTTATTTGTTCCGTCTATTACTAAGCTCCGCGGTCCGGCCGTCCATCTGTCTGTCAGCGGGCTGTATCTCATGAACTGTAATAGGTAGACAGTTGAAATTGTCAGAGATTGTGTATTTCTATTGACGCTATAACAACAAATATAAAAATAAAATAAAGTAAAAAATGAAAGCGTTGTTTTGCTAAATATGTAGTATGATGATACGGAACCAACCCTTTGTGTTTTGGCCGGTTTTCAAGCAAAGCAAACCAGAAAATATATGTACTACTAAATATACTTCAAGATATGACATCAGATTAATTTGAATAATCTTTCAGACACCAAGTGTTGACAGATAGCTTGATTGAATATTAATTGGTATAAACTTAGGATATCGGTGTCAATCTTTAATGGGGTTGACGTTGAGCTTAGGTTGACAATTATTGGTTAATTTATAACAATGTGCAATGGCGACATGTCGGAATATCAAGATTTCTGTGCTAAATACGGGGTCGAATTCAATTATGTAGTTAGCGGAACTCCGCAGACGTGCGTATTGATATCTAAAGCACGATATGAGAAAAGAAAGAAGATTTTTTCTGACATCATCGACCACTAATAGTTTGGTTACTGGAAGTATGAGTTGAGAAAATCTGTTTTTTTTGTTTAGACGTGTTTAGATATTGATATCCATTATGTCTATGAAATTTCCAAAAAAAAAAACTAATATTCCAAGTAACTACACTACACATTAAAGGTCGATAACCCGAAAAAAAACACTAACAATAAATTTATGTTTAGATACCTTTCGAACTAATTAGTTTACTACTTTAATCACGTCTGCGGAAGAGCGATTGTTTATACTATGTATAGAAAAACATTTTTTATAGAACAAAAACATCTTCCAACCTCGCAATTAATGAAAAAAATAATATACAGGGTGTTTGGCGCATGGACCGACACAATTTTTTCAGGGATTTGGGAGGTCATTAGCTAGGTTCTAGCTAAGTTCAAAATAGCTTTTAGTTTTTTTTATAATTAATTTAGAAGTTGTAAAATTTCATTCATTAAATACAAAAATTAACTTTGGAAGCTTGTAAGGAATTTTCTTGAAACCAGTTGTATAAAACAAAGATGTTTTTAGATTTAAAGGACTTTGGAGAATGCAACAAAGTTTGTTTTGTGCCACTACACCCACAAACAAAAAAGTTATTTCAAATTAAAGGACACATTTTGGGAATTTTTTTCATTTTAAAAAAATAATCATATGTAACCAACCGTGACATTTGGGACAAAGGGTGTATGGGTAGAACCTAGCTAATAACCTCCCAAATCCCTGAAAAAATTGTGTCGGTCCATGCGCCAAACACCCTGTATATAAAACTCTGAGCAGCAGCACAAACCGCTATTGCGTACTGTATATTTATTTTAGTAAAGATATTCCATCATTACCTCGTTTAATAAAGCTGAGGTAAACGAAGACAGAACACCGTGAAATTAAATTTGGTAGCAGGTTTAATATCATTACCTTTCTGTGCCAGTAGTGTCCGACAGAAAATTTATTTTCAGCCGAGAACGAAAATGAAAAAAAAAAAAAAAAAAAATTCACCGACTTTAAAAAAAAATCTGCAACCCCACACAAATTCTAATACCACCACCTGCTATATTAATGACAAGTGACAGGAACTTATAACATCATCCACATAGACTAAGTGGAAAAAAATACGTATTATTGAAGCTAACTCAAAAACTACCCAAGCAAAGTTAATAAAAATTTTGACGGGACCACCTCTGAAGTATGATCTACCAAACAAAAAAGAATAATCAAAATCATTTCATAATTGGCGGAGTAATCGCGTAACAAACATACAAAAACAAAAAAAAAACTTACATTCTAATTGAGAACCTCCTCCTTTTTTGATTCGGTGATTAAAAAGAAGCTTCGGCTTTAATCTTATTTTTGGCCGAAAACGAGAATGATTAACACATTAAAAAATATATTAATATTTCCGCTGCACACAGAAATCTTGTTTGTTTTTTTTACACTTAGTGAGAGAAAGAGCAAATATAGACTTTAAAAGAAATAATACACGATCATTCCATTAGAGAGGATACTAAATTTCGTGTATTTCTTGTTGTATTGATTGCGACAATTCAGGAACTCCTGATTTTCGGCTTGGCCGAAGCTTCGGCTGGTTTATGGCCGAATCATGATTTTTTGATGGCCGAACACGAAAACGAAGCTTCGGTCGGTCACTATATGCAAGTGTTCAGTATGGTATGCGGTGATTTACTAAGAGTATGAATAAGACAAGCTATACGTCTATCCGCACATATTAGGGTCAGGGGCAGCGTTTCATCAGTTACAGGGAAAATGTTGTTTAAATGTTGTATTTTTACGACACCAGCGAGAAAAAATGTGTCTATATGCTTGTGTGCTATATGTCTATTTATTCGTCATTTCTTACCATAATATTAGCCACGTGGACCTATTAGAATGGGGCTAACTGTATATCGCGCCTCAGAACGTAAGTATCGACTCTCATGGAAGCTCATTTCCAAGAGACTACGTTAGGGCGATACCTAGTAGAATTATAATGTGCGCTAAAAGCGTCATTATGAATGTATTGTTTGCAAAAAGGCACGTTATGGCAACATTTTAAATTTTTCACACGAGCTTTTATCGTAGCGCTAATTTTGCTGTCGCCTTGACATTTTGTAAGTACTCCTTCCAGATACAACGTTGCATACTTAATTTTTTCGCCATTATTTTAAATGGTACTCGGAATGGCTATCGTGACTTTTGCGGTAAAGATACAAATACTACGTCCATTTGTTCACATTTGAGTTGACAGTTTATGCCTCCGTATGTTCAGTTTATAGCCTCTCTCATTCATACTCTAAACGGCCACGCTTTTGATATTCATAATTCAGAGACTTCTTTGATAGCCTAAGTAGGGCAGTCTCTTATACTGAAGCGTCTTGCCCTTTTTATACATTCTTGATATAAACGTTTTTAAAATGGGTTTCAGTCGTAATAGCTTCGAAAGAATTAATAGCTACCCCACCAATCATTTTATTGTGAAGTGCAATAATTGTCTAGTAGCACAGTTATGTAACTTGATTTCTAATTTTCTCTAAATCTCTTGGATGCATTAAACAATCTTTAGGAAGAACTGGTTACAATATTAATTTCGTTGTCTTCGCCTCTCCTTTCCAATATACATAACCGATGAAAACAACACTTATCTTCGCACACAAATTAATGCAAACTCGTCATCGCTACCTCATTCTCATATCTCCAATCTTCATGCAACGATATGCAGAAGCGTAAGCAACCATTCGTAAGACTATTTCAACATAGGTGCGGCCATACGCGACACCGGTACTGCCAGCGAATCGCGTATTCGAATCATTACGAATATTGAATCGATTTAACAAAACCGGCCGGTGACTCATCGGCTCGGTCAAGTTCGCGTCCCAGAGATGCGCGATGAGATCGTGGGCGTAGGCCTTTATGACGTAGTATTTGGACGCTAAAAGTATTACGCTAAAAGGTAATGTAATGAGCTTCATTGATGAAAATTTTGTTTGTCGGTCGTGTTCGTCAAACGTTTTGGGGATATTTTTCAGATCAGTTGTTAAGATAATGAATTATGCAATGATTTACAGAAAACAAATCGATATTCAATCGATATTTTCGATTTAAACATTTAAAGCAGTTGATCAATTATTAATAAATTCTGCCTGCCAGAACAGCCACTTTAACTTTAACTTTAACTTCAATTTTCAAACCCCCTTCTTACTTCTTAAAATTGACTGAACTTTGATCACCAATAAAATAATGTCATTAATTTTTATTTCTCCATCAACATTTTCATATAGGGCACTTAATATGGCGCATTACTTTCCTATCACAAAAACTACAAAAATACTGCCAGCACAAACTGCGTTGTATAAAAGCTGAACACAAATTAGCGATCTTCTCCATTCAATATGTCAAAACTTGGACAGCTTCTTGGCAAGACCAATGAGGATCGATACACCATAGACTAAGGAGCTACTGTCATTACGTGGGTGTCTGGGCGGATTTCCAGACACAACATTTATATTTAATTTATATTATATTTATATTTATTCAAAAATGGCTGTCTCATCTTAGCCTGCATGCCTGTCTTAACCGTAAAATGTCTGTCAAATGCGACAAATGCCTGTCAGATGGTAACCCTACCCCTACCTAACCTTCGGGGAATACTGGCGTGATGTTATGTAAATTCTACCCTGTATTGTCCCACTGCAGGGCAAATGCTCCTCCCATGTTTTGTTCTCTTAAATATATGCCTTTCTTTCAACTAGATGACAAAGATCAACATTAAAATTGGCCCAAATAATTTTGTTCAAAAAAGCTTTGAAATAAAATCAAGCTTTGACGATATTTTCATTTTAATTGAACCTCAACATGCTAACAATTTTTTAATACCCATTTTTCAATATCATAAAATTATATTTTTCGCTATTACGCTTCAGCTGTGCATTTTCCATCGCAACTTTATGTTTTTTTAATGAAACTGTGCTGGGCTGTGTTAACAAAATGCACTTTACCTTTGATATTTTGTTAAAAGCAAACTGAATGTGATTTTACTGAAGTCAGATTTAAAAAATATTAACATTATATGTAATGTGAAATGTAAATGAGTAACTAACATAGTCAATCTGCCTACGACTATAGGTATAGCCATTTCCCAACTATGTTGGGTTCGGCTTCCAGTCTAACCGGATGCAGCTGAACACCAGTATTTTATATGGAGCGACTGCCTATCTGACCTCCACAATTCAATAACTGGGTGATACGATATCCCTAAGACTGGTTGGTAGTCAGACTTTCGGGCTTCTGAAGACCCGTATCGACTGTCAAAGATCCACGAATGACAGCCGGGACCAACAGCTTAACGTGCTTTCCGAGGCACGGAGGAGTCTCGGTATGTAAAGATGGTCACCCATCCACAGACCAACCGTAGCTTAACCTGATGGATCGACCCGTGCGGTTGTTATTACTTAGCCACAAGCTCCTAACTACTTTATCATAGTACCATAGTATATTTAGGTACTTGCGTATTTCCTGTAGGTACTTCGAAGGTACTGCCCGTGGAGTAGTGCTTAGACGAAAATTCAACGATTACCAGTCTGAGACCACAATGTAAAATGAGACCAGACTTATTGATTAATTGAAGAAATGACGTAATATAATCTTGGGTAACCATTGAACATCTAGTAGTTGCCATAAAAGTTATTGTTCCGCGAAACTCATAAAAATCAACAGCGGGCGACGAATCACTATCATGCTTGTGAGTGATGCGCCAATACACACTGTCACTTGCGTCTGTTCCATCTAACTTAACATAACATCACGCCTGTATGCCCAGAAGGGCTAGACAGAGGAGTACTTATCGTTCACCCACATTTCGTAAGTCCCATGTTACAAGGGGCGTGCCTATTGCCATCAACCGGGCACAAATCCAGACTCCGGGCTGCTACCGAGAAATTCCAGATGGCAAAACCCAATAACACTTTACTCGACCCGGAAATCGAACCCAGGACTTCATGCTCAACAGTAGCGCTTGCGACTACTTCACCAACGAAGCATTTATATCCGTTCAATCTAAGTAAATACTGTTACCGTATCGGTTTTATCATTTCAAGGTAAGGTAAATAATTTGGGATCGACGAACGATTGTTGTATCTAGGTTATATCGGGATTAAGAAGTCCACCTTCCCCGGACTTATCCTCAAAACCCGGGCGCCTTTTAAAGCTTTCCCCCCGAAAACAAAAGGCTAACAGAACCTTAGGATTTGTAAAAGCGAATGACCCAAAACGAAAGCTTATCTATCTACCTGTAAGGAAACTATTCTTATTTAAAAACTACGGATGTTATTTTATAGGCTAGACTTAAACTTGACTTAAAAATAGCTAGCAGTGCTTCAGGCAGTAAGGCTATTTCATGTATTTTGGAAGCTGTGATTTCCTTATATTTTACTGTACTTTGGTTTTAATAAAGTGTTAGCAATCATTACCAAAATTATACTAGTGATATTCCGTAGAAAACAAAATTCAAATCGCATCTTGATTTTCGTCAGCATATTTGAACCCTCTAACGAGCAACCTATAGAGTGTTCCCCTACAATACTCAAAACGACACCCTTCAAGTACCCTTACAGCCCCCGATTAACAAAAGGGACTGATAGACAATAACAAGGAATATAAATACGAATAGCACATATCCTTTCAACATACAAACTCTGTCGCACTTCACACAAACAGGAAACAACGGAAGGTGACTGTTATAAATACATACTTCAATACGTATGTAAAGGTATATAAACAGTCTTATTAAAGTATGTTATTGTTTTGTCTACACAATGCCAGCCAGACTATAGAGGCTTACTTTGATTCTTCATATGCATGAGGACATATCGAAAAGTCTTTCCAAGTGATGGAGGGTTTCCATAAAACCTTGATTTAAATAGGTCAGAGTAAGGGGTGTGGAAAGGATAGACTAGGCCCTGGAATAGAGCCAAGACATGGTCCCTATGAATAGCTTGTATTTATGCAACATGGGGATAGTTTGGCATTATGTATAAATAAAACCTGCTGTATCAAGGAGGGCGTGGTCTTGACATCGTTTGTCTGCGATATTGATGTTGGTGCAATCTAAGGAAAATACGATTTTTTAAAGTGTGTCCATGGAGGTTCTTCTCCATAGAGATTTACATTTTGGAATAGGCAACTAACTTCAACTTTCGGACTAACTAACCAACTGTTTGACATTTCAAAAGTGCCTGTAAATGGTAAAATTGAAATAATTGCTTGAGTTTAACGAACGCACAATTCATGGACTGACGATACTATCCAACAGCGAATAATATACATATAAGTTCCCTAAAATATGACACAAAAACACCTTTCTAAAGGCGAAAAGAGGTTAAGAACCCGTCAGAACTCGTAAAAATTACATACATTATCATCCGAAAAAAGCCGCGGGCGCATGTTCAGTATGGAACGCACCATGCGACCGCAAAACGCAATAGGCGCACCGTATTACATAAAACATTGGTGTCGTTGCGACGCATTTGTAATGGTAACGCTGTTATAATTACTGTTGTGGACTAGTTAGAATCTACTTACTGGAGAAACACAGTATAGAATTATGACAATTGGTGTAGGTGTACTATTGGTGTGTCCAAAAAACTTACCGTTGTAGAAATTTTTGCCAGTCAACAAGGAGGTAACCGAGCTGGAAGTACGTTGAAATAAAGCCATTGCTGGCGGTATGTTTAATGCACCCTAGTAATCCACGAAGGTTGACATGAAACTCCTTGCACGGCATTGAAACGTGAAACCATTGACTCGAATAATAATGTAATAATTGGGGACCACGGATGTTTATATATAAACGTGGGTTGCAAATAAGCACCACGTAAATCCAATAAAGTCGATACAACAGGTGTAATGTAATACACTTAAATGATAAAGAATAACAATTATAAAGTTAGCAATTGCCTGAAAATCTTTATAGCCGTCTCAAAAGTTTCACAAGAAATTTATGATTGACTAGAGGTATCCTGATCAAGAAACTTTAATAATATTTTTTGCGGAGTTTCGTAAAAACACAGCCATGTTAAGTCCCCGAAGCAAAATGTATCAAATAAGTATGAAAAGAAAAACAATCAGTTTTAGATTATATTTTCGAGTTAGGTGCCCCCGGGGTATAAGACAAGACACTTTTCGAAGAGCATTAACGACGGGTCCACTGGGGAACGTTGGTATTTTTAAGGCACTTAGAAGTCAAATTTTAATATACATACTCGGGTTGTTTTGACCGTAAAGAATAAATTCAATAAGGCTGATGTCTGCTTAGTCTCTTTGCAAAATACATTAGTCACTTTTACGATATCCATGGCTGGGTTTTTCTTTCACAGTTATAATAAGTGTGAAACGTTATTTCAATCTAAAGAAGGCGTATCAAAACGTAATTTATAAGGGAAATAAATGACGCCTATAAATCTTTCTTTGACTACCACAGCTGTCAGTAAACTTGCAAATGCGATAGAAAGAAAGTTCTCGTCAACTGCCTGTATAATTGAGTAACTTTTCAAAGGAGTCTGATTCATAGCCGTAGTTTGTACTTGAAGAGTCCTCTTAAGACGAACTAGTTTGAAGTAATAGAACTTTGTGTAACAAGGTTTAGTAATCTCTTGTATTTGATGGAGTTTATTGAAGTAAAATTAATTCTTACGATATTAGATGCCAATTAAGCCTATCCCGGTCTTCTGCGAGGCAGTTTTTTTCAATATATGTCTTAAATCTTAGATTCTCTGCTTTCCGCTGCTATACTATCATCTACTTAGCCTTTTTAATATGTTACTTTCTGCTATGGCTTAATTAATTGATAAAGTTTCACATGGGCATTTTACCGTGACAGTTAATGCACATCGTGTTAGACATTCCAAGTCTTTCATTTTTAAACCTTCACTACGAAACTCAAATATTATCACAAGCTCTACCTAGAAATTCAGTTCTTATCTCTTAAGCCTTCGGAGCATCCATCTAAATGATAATCTTTATAAATTGTTATTGTGTTGAACATTATTAATGCCTGCATTCAGGCTGTAAGTTCACACGTTTATGACCATTTGTCTTGCAATACTCGGCGTTTGTTTTAACCAGTTTCAACCTGGTGTAATATGCCAATATTAATAACGCGGCTGTAAATAAATCTCATGTCTGTGTACCTGCTTTAAATCGGTTCCTAATAACACACAGACCTCATAAGAACTGGAAATGATTGGAGTTAACAAATAAGTTGATTTGTTGCACATTGTTTTTTGACAGGTCATCATTTTAGTTTATTGACTTCTACAGTTGCTACACCCGACTAAAAATATCTTTCAAAGAATAACAGAACAGTGCTCTTTTTGTTAGCCTTTTTCAGGTTCCACTTCTGATCAAAGGCCTACCGTTTCTCTTCTTCCAAATCTCTCGAGTCTTTTACGATTGTCATTGCTTCTTGTCTTAGTTTCGTTATGGCAGCCTTATATTTCTCTTTAACCACTTACTTATCTTCAATGGAAGAAATACGTTCATAACGTTCACATTAAATTGCTGTAAAGCCACTTAGATACTAGTTCATCCGTACACCCAAGCCATATTTACGTCCATATCAAATCGTAGTTTGTCGTGTTTGTACCGCGACGAACGATAAAAATCTCTTAACGATTGCGCTGGGCGTGTGTGGCAAGTTGCCAATCTGTATGCTGGTGTCTTGCGAATATCGAGGGAGCCAATGTCATGATCTTCCGGACGGCGGTAAGCCTGTTGCCAGAATTGATCGATTCTTGACGGCCATTATGCATATTTATAGCACTGTTTGCCAACCACTAGTGTTGTTATGGCCTTTTAATTTCATGTCAAGTTGTTTTCAATTGTAGTTTTATTGACAGGTTTAAATACCAACTTAATCATTTCTTGGTTGTTAGTATGACATTTGAAAGCTTTCTTTCGTCCCGGTTGTAAATCTCATATGCTCAGCCTTTCTTATCGTTCTCTTTGAACGACGTCTCGGCCTTGACAACTGTGTAGGAGCATGACATATACCACCATTTCATTTACGATTTACATTGTTATTCTAATATCTTCACACCTTATCTTACCTAAAATACCTTAGTTAAACGTGCGTAATTAATTGAATGTTATTAATTCAACATTAGGTCCTAAACTAACAGAACTGCTTCAGTTGTGCGGTTTGCCTGTAGTTTGGCACTGTTCAGAATTTCTGCGGTTTCTTCTAGTCTAGTTTGCGAACTGTAGGAAGTTTGTGCAAGCTTCATCTGACATAAGTTAAGTTAAATACTCTGTGGAACTATCGAACTTCTATACTGTTGTCATAATGATTGCTATCAGAAATTCATTAAATAAGATGCGCTGCTTAGATCATCAGTAAATTCGGATATGCCTGTGTTAATAGAGCTAGTAATAATATCTGAAACTGTTTCTTTGCGATGCATGTAAAGTTAGGGTAATATGTATAGTGATGAATGAAGTATATTCTATTCAATTGATTCTGACAAGACTGATTGATTGTGTCATGAAAGCTTTGAAAGGAATCTTTATTATTTATATAAGGTTAAGCAAAGCAAAGCCTCTGTTTAAAATTTATCTTTTGATAGTAATACATCGGCATATATTCAAGACATTATCTTAGAAGATAAGATTATCATTCTACGGCCTTTGGTTCTCGCTGTTGTAAGTTACGTACTTGGTACGTAACACCCGTAGAATGCTTGACATTGGTCAACTATTTATAGGTGATTCGTAATTATTATGTCAATGGTGACTAATCTTTGGCTACATTCGCAACACTGTATTTAAATATTTACTTATTGAACGTACGTTTTTGAAAATAGAGGTTATTTCTGTGGTGGGCAGGTTATTAAAAAATGCTGTATTTCTTTAGCAATCTTTGAATGTACTCAATAAGTGAAGATGACATTAAGTCAGTATAATTAAGTAGGGAAAACATCTCAGCATCCTCCCTCCAGAGGGAGGATTTGGTTCGAAGGTTAAAGCATGTGTTAGAAGTTTAGTATGTAATTAAACTTCTAACACATGTAATAATATTTCAAGCTCCACTAGCTTGTTAGTTGAAATGTCCCATCGTCGCCAATACCGGTAAACGTTCAAATATAGCAGCGCGTATGTAAACGCGCAGCGATTCCTGCCCACATGACAATAGTAAGGTTAGTCACCTGCGCGCGCACACGTCCTTAGCTTCCGCGGTGACGTCATCGCCATGGAGCGGGAACGCCGCGGGCGCAACTTGTCAACGTTCTGTGTGACTGATGTTTTATTGTCAATCACTTGATGTTCTTATTTTAAAAGCTTTCTGATTTATTTTGTGCCAGTGTTGTTATCGTATGATATAACTGGCAAATCTAAAACCCCGCTTATTTTTTCTTAATGTTAGTTATGGAACTGGGCTTTGAGCTTTTTAGATTTGCTTACTAGATCAAATAGTTATCAGACAGATCAGTCGTTACGGGTAGTCAGAAGCCCGAAAGTCTTGCCAAAGGGGTATAGTATTACCCAGTACCCGGGTTGTAGAGGGCAGATAGGTATTCAGGCAGTCGCTCCATGTTACATGGAGCGACTGCCTGAATACCGGTGACATAATAATACTGGTAATAGTTGGGAAAAGGCAGGTAGATGATTATATGAGATATATGAGATAAAGTTATAGTTTAGTGAATATAACTAACCAATTGCAATTAACGGTTTTTACTTTAAAATGATGACACTATTCCTAATCAAAAAAGGTGTCAGGTAGATCGATCGTTATTATTTTATTGCTGGTTAATTGAGGTAAGTGGATATCGCTGATTAGTTGTAATTAATTGTAGGTATTTGATAGGGATCTGAAATATCCATTTACGAGAAAATTGCACGGTGCTTAGCAAGTGCAAACTTAATTAATGGCAAATCTACACTGTAAATTGGTTAGTTGGTTGGTAGGTAATGCTGTATGTCATCAAGTCCACCTTAAGCACTACCATTATGATAAAATATATAATTGTGGTTTTGTTGCTACGGACATACATACATTTATGGCGTTCTTATTTACATATTTTTTCCTGTAACATTAGCTTTAAATATAAATTGTGAGCATAGAAACGGTAACAGCACAATTTCTATTTGCGACTCTGGTATGTTATTTTTTATTAGCCTTTACCTTTTTCCTATAAGTCACCTCAAACCTTACGGTATATCTAGAAAGCACTTTGCCCGCGGCTTCGCTCCCGTGGTCTTTCCCGCAGGACCCATTATTTTTCCCGGGATAAAAAGTAGCCCATGTTACTCCCTGAAAACTAAGCTTTCTAAAGGTAAAAGAATTTTTCAAATCGGTTTAGTAGTTTCGGAGCTTATTCAATACTAAGAAACAAAAAATCAAATCTTTCCTCTTTATAATATTAGTATGGATATAGATAATTCAACATGAAGAAGATTGCAAACCTTTTTGGTGACCCACAATTGATATTGAACCCTATCTACAGTCACTACTGACTTTCGTCTGCTTGGTTAGCATTTTCATCAACCATTCAAACCTTTGGCCATTCAAAATTTAAATGTTGGTCCGTCAATCACCTTTCACGTTCTAATAATAGCTTAATCAGCCTATAATGTACCCACTGCTACTACACAGACCACCTCTCGGTGAGAGGGTCTGGGCCCTGCCCGTTATCCACCACGTCGTCTCAGTGCGGGTTGGTAGATGTCACATGTCTTCGAATTTTTGGTTCTAGGACATGCCGGTTTCCTCACGATGTTTTCTTTCACCGTTTGAGAGCAGTGATGATGAAATTATTTACACAAAGTAAATACCTGTCTGGGTTCGAACCCACGACCTCCAAACCCTTCCTCACGAACTGAAAACTCAGCAGAATTACTATATCGTTTTGGTGTACCTAATAGAATACGCGCGTATCATGTCGCCTATCAATCCGAAGGGTTACTTGGAGCTATGAGCCGAGCCTCCATTTAGAAAAGGTCAAGATACGTTCGTATACAGAAACATTTGGCAAAGGTGGAATTAATTGAATGGTATTTCTACATTGATTCTTTGTTTGTGAGTCAAGAACAATTTTTAAAAGTATATTCTGAATTCTACTCTTCTTTTCTTGTCGTTTTGGCTCAAGTTATAGGCCGAGAAACGTCCACTGTTGGACATATCGGTGCTTCCCGCATCCAGCGGATTCCTGCGGCCTTCACAAGGTCATCGCATGCATGCGAGGGCCTTGTGAAGGTTTTGGTGAAAATATTAGCCAGTCATGCAGCATGATAGCGGAACTGATAGCTTAAGATTAATGAGATTTTTTTTTTGCCGATTCAAATTAACGTTTGTTTTTAAAAGGAAAATAGCTCATAATAATCATATTTAAATACATGAATAAAGGTTTTACCTGTATGAAACAGACTAGTCACAAAGGGTGCCTATATGTTTTTATTTTAAGCGTAGGAAGGGAAACTCGTTTGGTCTAAATATGGACGTAAACGTTACGCTACAGTGCCCTCGAGAGGTTTACCTATGTACAGGCATGAATTTCAAAGGTATGGCCTTGTTTCCATATGAGTTACAGTCGACCAAAAACATGTTTCTTTTGTCACAGAATTAGCCCAAAGGCACTCGCGGAAAACGGTATATCATGTGCAAACGGACCCCTTTTAGCATATGACAAACCATTATACATCCTGGGAATCATATTCCACTGACGAGCTAACATAGTAAGTATATGGTAGTACTATGACGAACAATAGCGTAAACGATTAAGGTGAATGATCCTAGTTGCTTCATTGTTGTAGTGTCGCCTGTTAACAGCATAGAGGTTTAATCATTGCCGCAATCAGCTAGCGTTAAACGCAGGCCACACAGCGAGATAAGCTAACTTCGCTTAGCGTAGCCCACGAAGCTACGTTGGCTAACGCTTACCTAAGCGAGCTAATATAAATTATGTAGAAAGTGTAGGAACTATGTGGGCCAACTAACCCAAAGATTCGGCTGAGCTAAATAAATCTGTGTTTCTTCTGCTTCTTTCCACCCCCGAGCATGTCAATCTAAGTAACGTAACTAAATTATTAGTGTTTTGTGGACCTCATACAGCAACAGCAACGATAAGTTACGAGTACATTAGCTTTTCAGCTTAGCTTGCTGTGTAACCTTTGGTTTATATTACTTGCACGCGTCCGAGGAATTTGATCATACAAACTGCAACTTTACGAGTGTGGCTAGTATGTGCGTGGTGTTGTCAATTGGTAGGTAAATTATTAATTGTTAGTTCTGATATAGATAGCAAAGGAATTTTTGTAGGTGTGTCTGCCAATTCCGTGAGGGTGTGGCCTTAAGATCACATCAATAAAACGTTACGTCGCGAATGTGACGTTGGATTTGTTGACTAGGAAATATGGAATCCAATCACAACTCTCAGAACGTGAAAAACAATCATTTCCTGAAAATAAAGATTTCTATCAATGAATGGTATTTGTGATACTCAATGAGTTCTTACTACAAACTTGACGTAGAACGGTTTCCATTAAGCCGATTAAGTTTCCACAACCGCTAGCTAAACCAAGCTTTTTATTTAATAACACGCTTTCAATTACCTTTATCTCACCTTACTTAAAAAAGGGTAGCCGAAAGAAATACAATTTGAAATTCTAAATAAATGTTTTGTTTGGTCCACTCCTGGGGTTCAATATCCGTGTCGAGAGAAGTGCTTAGGGTATTTTAATTGAAAATTTACAGTAACAGAACGGAGTCTGGAATTAGGTAAGATTAACAGCAAAACGCCCACCCTCCCTAACCTACATGGGGCTCAGAACTTAACTGATGAATGTTGGGTTCAATCCCAGTGTCGGGAGAAGTTCTCTTTGATTTTTTCATTAGAAAATTCTCACTAACAGAACGGAGTCATGAATTTGGTCCTATGAATGGCTAAAGGCTCGCCCTTCATAACCTACATGGGGCTTACAACTTAACTAACAAGATTTACCACAATCTAACACCTCTACATTTGCCTTTACTTTCGGGGAATTCGGTTGTGATTGTTACGCTATTCCCTGAAAGACTTTCACAACAATGACACCATTCTTTTGTAACCCCACTTTCTTCCTTCACCCATACAATTACCTACATATCCTTTCTTTACTCAAGCATTCCACCTATCAAGGGCCGTGTTGCGGTTATCTGCTTGCAACTGGTCGTATCAGTAATATGCATGTACTAGATAGTACGGTACACTGTAATTACCTTTTAGTCAAGTAGCAGGATTCTGTTCAGATAGTTGCTGGAGTTGAAGCAACCGGATTAGATGTAGGGTGCGATTATAGCATACATGTTGCTTGTAACGGTAGTGCTGGTAAAATATTTGGTTTCTCGTCATAGACTAGGTTTCTAGAGACTGACTTCCCTAGGCCCTGGAGAGCCTCTAGGATCTAGTAAAGTTCACCTCATAAGTCGTAAATAAAGTAACAAGGTTACTCTAGCTATTCCAACACAACAACACACGTGGTTTTGGTCAATAATAGATTTTTCTGCCAGTTTTGTATCCCTAGGAAGGTGAACGTAAAGTGCGCCCAAAATTTCAAAATTCATGCACACAATTGCTATGACATGAATTTAGAATGGTGGTGCAGTCTGAACTAGCGGCATTTTTATATACTTAAAGTTAAATTAAGAACCCCTTAAAACCGCATGGGTTTTCAGCCAGCTTTCTCACAATGAGTACACTTTACCTTAAAATTATACAAACTAAGAAGTAAACTCGTCTTGATAAATTATGCACTATCCGCTACAGAATATTGTTGTGAAGGTACGGAATAAATATTACCATATATCATTAAGTGGTCGGTTTAAAAGCTTTACCATGTTATCAAGTGTAAAAGGATAAGAGGATTATGTCTCATAGGTTATTTAACTAGCCGGCACTGTGGCGCCATCTAGTGGACAATAGTTGAACCTATGTTTCTCTATATTATTATTTTGTTTTTTTTAACGTTGTCCATTTCTCTGAGAGCTTGTATTTGCTGTCGATTTGTATTCCATGACCATCTAATTATTTTATTTGTGATAAGTAATTAAGGCGTAGGGGAATAGCCCATTAGGTACATATTGAATTTCTTGAAAGTCAGGTAATGATAATAATAAATTATCTATCATATTAAAGTAAAAAATCCAGTTCCAGCTTTGAAGTACGATGAGGATCTCAGTAGCTTAGTTTACTTTGAAACATTTATTAACAAACTTGAGCGATACACCATTTAATATCGTTTCAAACTAAAACACTTCAGCGTTCCCAAGTCCTAGGTCTTAAAACCGGTCTGCTATATTGCCAATAAACCCATTCATTTCGCGTGGGATGAAACTGGTTCCAATTTACTAATGCAACTCTACCGCACTGGGAAATTTTAAATTTTCAGCTACCAACACGACCCCTAACGGTTTGCGGCACAAGCTAGCATTAAGCTACGCAGTTCCGCTATTGCATAATAGATGGCGCTCGGAGTCGCGTTCGCGCTCAAAACGGTTCGCATTATTGATTCACCCGTATCTGGCCGCGATCAAATAAAATATTGATTGTTTTGCGATACTAGTGTTTACTGAAAACGTTTATCTTGTAAGTTTATCAGCTCTGTGTAGTGTTTTAGTTTTGTTATTTAGAATGTAACAGGTTTTGTAATTTTTTGTTATGATTACGTTGGCGTAACGGGAGCCATGTTGTTAAGGTTTACGTAAGCTGCTTTGCTTTAATAATTAAGCATTATTAACGCAAAGCAGCTTACGTAAACCCATAATAACAATAAATGGGCGAAACTCTTCAAAAACCTATAAATTGGAAGATTTTCTTTTTATTTCTAAAGGAGAAACGGAAACAGTTGATAATCAATTTATAAGAAATAAGAATCTGTCACCAAATAACTATAGAAAAATATTGTTAAAGGGAAAATAAATGACTGACAGAAGTATTAACGATAGATCGTTTATTTCAAAGTTCATTCTACGTTTAAAGACTTTACTAGTTGTTAACTTCAAGTGTTCCTGTTCAAAGGCACGTGGACGCGTTGTCAAGGAGCATTACCAATTCTTAATTTATTGACACATTTAACACTATAGAAATCTTGCAGAAACTGTCGTTGCATCGGACATGCAACAAAACACTAGTTACAAAACGCAACGGCACTCGTTGACGTCTACGGCGGCCATCTTGTCCGGTTCCCGCCAATTGGATGATTGCGCGGGAGTGGCGAGTTGCGTCCGTGTCAAGGTGACAGTATCGACGACCATTATGATTGTTTTGTAATAAACAATCAAAATTACGTTACTATGTTGTGACTTTTAAAAGCCTAGCGATTTTGGTCCAAAGTGACTTACAATAACGTGAACCAGTATCGCTACCGAGCGTGACAGCGATATCGCTTATATTTGAATAGGCCTTCATTTTGGTTCATAGATTATCAAATTAAATAGGGTACATTTTTTTTATTGAATGTACAGGTGCTTAGTCAAATCGAACAGCCTGATAAGTACTTACATAAATACCCAGTAACGATTTGGTCATCTTCAACTTCGATTTTTCTCACTAATGAAGCATTCGATTTCAACACTAGTTTTAAGTTATAAATCTTCTCGCTCAGCACTAAATCGTACACGTTTATAAAATCTGAAAACGTGTGAAGAATTCTTGAAAATTTAATACGTAATTTAGTCACGCCACACTAGCGCTTTTCTCTTTTTGCGTTTGCCGAATTCTTTTAAAATTGTGTCGTAAATTGCGAATGTTTTGTTTTATTGTAGGGTAGTTTGCAATTTCGTGAGAAATCTGGAAGATAGTAAGAGTAGTATGACTAAAAGGGTAGAATGAAGACTACCCAACAAACGAATGGTCAAAATTAAACACTAAAGAGGATAAAATAAAAGGGATTTCATGCACTACGTACACACATCACCCACTCAAATAAATGGGATCCTTTTTTATCTTTACACCTTTATCTGCACCTAATACAATGCTCCAAGTTCCATGTTATATTTCCAAAGGCAAAACTATAATTTTCGAAGTCCATACAGTCTAATATATATGTTTATGGACCTAAATACATATTTCACTTGCCTAAACACACACGACCAGTCCTAATAAATGTTTATTACGATTTCAAGCTTATTTCGCTCAAGCGTCACACTGTTATTTACCCCTTATGAACTAATTATAATGTTTGTAGTCTTAATTTTGATATTATACCTACGTTGTATTTGATTAAAGGATTGAGGGGTTTGACTGCCTCCTTGCCTTGTACTTGTGGTCGCGGGTGCCTAGATATGTTTCGTAGGTCGGGAAAAGGGTTAAGGAAATTTTCCGTCAGGAATTTCTCAGTAGCAGCCCGGAGTCTGCCTCTTGATGGGTATAAGTTGGCCTTATCTGCAAGCAAAATGTGGCTTTACTGTACACCCTGTTCCTAGTCTATATAAAATATAATATAGTACCCCTTTTGAAAGTGAAGGCTTTAACGTCATGTGTCACATTCTTATTAAGTTACAGAAAATGGCATGTTCAATCATTTGGTCCGCTTGTTTTCGTGTTACGAAGAACAGTAGCGTACCTAATTGGATTAGAAGACACGCTAGCTCGGTTTTACAAAGGGTTTATTACGGAAAATACAATATAATTTACTTTGTTTTTCTAACACAAATAAGGTCTTATCTCCTATGATTCTTCACTAATTACAAAAAAAAAAAACATTTGTTTAATAATTTATGTCCCCGATGACGTATGGTATAAAAAATCTAATTTTGCCTCCCGGAAATTCAAACGCAAAATATAGTTATCAGACAACCAATCCTACTGCTATCGTAAAATCTCGTTGCCAATTTAAAAGTTGAATCAGAACACGGAAATCGAACGACAGACCTTTCCCTTATCGATTTTCGAGTTAGAAACGCCAGTAACATCGATTATAGCAACCGAATATAGCGGTTAATCGAATTAAACGTTGGATTATCAGAAACTTGGGTTTCTTATTAGATTAGTACGTGACGGTTCAGCTTACGTCTTCTTTGACGGCACTGAACTTGGTCTATGAGGTAACTACCCAATCATCGATACGGGTTATCGATTGATAGTGTCGAAAAATAGGAAAATTTGGTATCCGGATCGTTTTGATTAACAAGCTATTATACGGCCATTACATAACCTGGTTGTTAGGTTAGATATATATATATATATATATATATATATATATATATATATATTGTTTCAGGAAATAGTGGTTTAGTTAGGATGTTTATATGCCCATAATAATAATATGGACGAAGAGATAGGACTGAGACAAAGGAGCTTCGTATATTTTGAAAGAACAAAGGAAAACAAAGACATCTTAAAATCTCGACTGATGGTAAGCGATGATGCACTCGTCGATAGTCTTGCCTAAAGGTGACTCACGATTATAGTTATTGGTAAACATAGACTCAACAAAGAAATAAAAATGTGTGATTATAACTACAAAGTTGTTGAAATATCAAATTGAAACACCGCAACAGGATTTACCCGTCACCTTACTTCCTATTATAGTCAACATAATTTCAGATATGATGATAAATCTTCAACGAAAGCGTCGTTACTAACGGACGGTCATCAAGTTGTACTATTGATAGTATCAATATTACATCCATCAACGTCAGTTATACTCTTTGTGAAAGCCGAAGATGTATATCGAGTTAAGAATCGATTTGTTGAAATGCAATCGTTGCTAGTGTCCATTTCGTTAACAGGAGCTATGACTATGAGCTGTTAACGAAATGCTACATGAGTGCATAATAGTTTTATTTCTTAATCCATAGTATGTTGTTGAAATGTTCGAGCAGTTTCGCAGTGAATTCGATATGACTTGACCCTTTCTTTAGTCATCCCATATTTCTTCAAATCAAATGATTAACTCTTATTTGTCATAATTATCTGATGCAGAATGAGGTGAAAGTAATAATTTACGTACATCAATTATTATAATCAAAGACGGTAAAAACGAATGACCAAAAAGGTTTTGCTAGCCTATTAAATTAACAAACGAATGAAATATATGATGGTATATTTCGTCTCGAAATAATCATCATAATGAATGGCAAGAAATTATTATGGCAACGAAATTAATATGTTATTGATAATGCACTCCCGTCAAGTATATGAGTGCAATAATATTAACGAAGTTGATTAAAATTCGGAAGTTGATGAAATGAGTCTTTTTTGAAGTGACAGATTATAATTAATTTCCAGATTTAAAAGCCGTTTTTTTTTATTTGCTATTGGAGGACTCGTGGTTAGCATGGAAAGTATAATTTTACGAGAATTAAAATCTAAGTCAAGCTTTAGAAATTTGGGAAGTCTTTTGTTTTGACCTTGTGTAACTATTTAAAAAGAAATGTTATATGAATATGCCAAGGACAGAAAGTAGTATCTTGTATGCTTTACATAGCTTCACAGTAAATATCTAACGGAAAGCATATGATGTAGAAATTTTCAGAGAAACCAACAGTACAATTGTAAGCCTACTCCAAGCATAATCCTACGGCCGAAACCCTTTTGGTGATGCAGTGATGTAAGACTAATTGACTGATATATTCATCCCTCCCAAGTGTCCCGAACACGGATCGTGTTGATATCCCATCACAAACGAATTAATGGACTCCGCAGATTTCTTTTAACTGACAGTTAGCCTGATATGGGTGAAACGGGACTTTGAAGTATTTTTGGAGCAAGTTTTTCTGAAAAGGCTATTTGAGATTACGACAAACTTTTTGTAGTGTCTGATTTTGCGAAGCTAATCGCTTGTTCGGTGATTTATGGGAAGTTTTGGTACAGAATTCAAGTTTAGTAATCGTTTTTAATAGAAGTGATGTTTATGATACTTTCGTAACATATAATTGTATTATAATTCGATCAATTTACGTCAAGACAAAAACACAATTTGGGTATTGCTATAAAATACGATGATGTAAATACCAAATATTTTGGAAAAACTAAAATATTGAAAAACCTACACAGGGACATGGACTACTACAAGCCCAACATATACAGGGAAATTTCCATACAAATGAAGTAGTAAATACGGTTATCTATTGTAAACACAGAACGCATAAGTCGACGACTGTCAACTACAGATAGTCGCAGATAGTAGCCGAGATAGGATAACGTTACCTGACGTCGAATGGCAAGAAAGGAAAAAGATGGTCAGGAATCAGACGAGACGAATATGAGTTTTTTATAAAGCATAAAAGTATCATAGAAGACATTATGTGACCTCATTGAATTAGTATTACAAGTGCAAAAAGAAATTGATATCTACTGTATAAGAATATGCAAAAGAGAATTTAAAAACGCCGACTCAGTAAAAGTTTGCAGACGAAGTTAGCAACGAATTTTCTTTTGAGATAGACGGGGCTTAAAAAATTAAGATGTTACATTATTGAAACGCTGTCAGACCTTTCAGACGCGGTGCAAATCTTTTATAAATGTTCCTTTGATTCTTAAGTCTGGTATTTGCGGAGAATTTGCGTGTTCACTCAGATTTAGGTTTCATAGATCACTGATTTGGAAGCGGGATTTTTTATTTGTGTTATAATTATAATCATTTTGGCTGTAGCGGCAACAGAGGATTTGATTTCAATATTCCGATTCGTTTTATCTTTCAAATCTGGAAAACAAAAGAGGGTGTATTGATTGAATACTTTGTCATCCAGCTGTTGTCTCAATTTATCACCAGTTTCATCTTAGTGGAATGATTTTCCGTTATACAATAAAGGATCAGACGCACTTGATACATGTTCCCTGTCGTGTTACGTATCTACCGTCGCCCCAACGTCACTCTCAACTAACATATCAAGGTTAGGAGGGTCCTACTCTAAGAATAGACACTCCTACGTATGTCGGTAAAGTGCGAAGTGTAGTTAGTTCACGATCAAATTAAATTGTTTAGATAAAATCTCGATAGATGTGATGAATTATTAATTTGATGAGAATTGGAGTGAAGATGAAATTGAAGACTTTTATTGGATAAAATCTTTATATCTTTGAAGTTTCTCGCGAATTTTGATTGGTATCGACAGGTACCTGTTTTATTGAAGAAAAATATCCACCTGTGTTATGTGCCATTGTCTCTAAAATAAGTTTTTCTGCGATTCGCACATAGTAGTTAACCATGACTTACTCTCCGAATTATCCAACCTTACTCCGAATAAATGTGACCAACCCGCGTATTTTGCTGTTACGTCACCACCGTCACCCATCTTGGATTGTGGACGTTAAACTAGCTGCTGTCAAGGCCAGTAGCACCGGACAGGCTCAATTATCCACTGAATAGGACTCACGTGGCAGCTTCGTGAAGAGCGGGCCATGTTCAGGATATACAGATCTGCTCGATGGGCATACGTAGGTACACATAAAGTTGAACGAAGATTCAGAATTAGTGTTCGAAAATTGCCGAGATACGATAAAGATCAACAATTTTGTAGCATATAAGTCTAGCGGTGTACCAGTAGCTTTGAATCATATGAATAAACTAAAACATTTCCAGAAAATCCTTCTACGTAATGCTGAAAACCATTTAGAAACCACAGAGTAATTAGCGGTATTAACTCTGAAACACAGGCTTGCGCAAAATGGTAGGCAACTGCTATACCGTCTGTCATTACTTTGATGACAACATCAACTGAATGCAATACTAATTCGGTTCTACATGCTGTACAATATTGAGGTCTCCGTATATAAATAAAATTAGGGCTTTATACGGATCCACAAACAAATATTTCGGTGTCTGGTTTGACGACATAATATCACATTTTCCTAAATTGAATTTGGACTCATATCGTTGTATTACTTTCATATGAGTATTTGTTATTCACGCACTGATAGGTATAGGTAAGCTAAGATAAAAGGTTTCTTCATAAGTATGGTTTTTATCGTTATTTTCTGTGGTAGCATGATATTTTAATTTCGTGACTGTGACAACTATTCTTCTAATTTTCTAAAGGCTTAAGAGATCTCACTCTGCGATTCAACATCGCAGAGTGAAATCAAATGAAGACATTTTTATCAAATGTCGGTATTCCTACAAGCTCTTTTCAATACAGTGATGAATATTTACATGCTGATATAGTATCATGGAGATTAGATTCTGCATCTTATAAGTCGCAATGTATCAGATTAACCATCTTATTATTTAGAATCACGTGGTTTGACTTGTGTGGGGGTTTGTTATGTCATCACGTTTGAAGCAAGTATGGTTTCTTAATAAAACTTAATAGCTATTGTATTAGTACTGTTTTGCTAACAGCCACATAATTACATATATCTAGCTAATAGGTCAACCTTAATATATCCTCATTATTTCTGAACGTTTTTTGTTTCCGCATCGTATTATCTTCTCGGGATTTCCAATTTTGAGATGATGTAGATTTTTTTTCAAAGCGTTTTTCTTAATATTTAATACCTTTTGTAAACTTAAAACAACATCTCCTGTTCTTAGAATAGCAGATGTCATATTATTGATTAATTTATTGTCTCAGATTTTATGATAGCCAAATCAAAACAAACCTACCGCCATTTTCAAATCAAATCACCTCCTGTGTGAACAAACGGCTGCTCAATTAGCAAACCCTCATTCCTAGCCACCGGTGCCGTTCGATGCCCTGATCAAATTGAATCCCGCCATTTTTATTGGTCAATGCCTTTGGGAGCATGGGGCGTAAATCTCCGCGAGCTAGCACACCAAGATTACTTTGTAAGGTAAATGTTGGGAAAGTTAGATTAAGGGTAACCTGGAAATGGTGGAAATAAATCGGCTTCAATTGAGAAAAGGCGGGGAGAAAACGTTTTTTTATAAAAGAGTTAATGCGCTAATCTGATTAGTTTTCTTTTTATATCGTTTTCCGTAAAGCTGTATTGTCTTTTTGTAGGTCAAGGCATGATTTCTTAACTTTAAATACTCAATATAACGTTTTTGATCTTTAACTTAAGGCGGCTCGCGACTCGAACAATACAATTTCTAAGAAAACTTCACGGTATAACAATAACCGGTGTCGCGTCGAGCTAGTCTGCACGAAGCTTTACTCATAAACATTGTATTTCATATTGTTGAACATCGTAGGCATAACAAAGTATTGTCCATTATTAAATTCTTTCTCACTTACACAATATTCTTCACCAAACCGTGATGTGTGAGTACGTGTTAACACTCAATAGAAAAATATTTCGGAAGCGTTCTTCGTTCGGTTCGGTCAGTCTGGCGATTCGAATAATTTTTCCGCTGTTTGTTCGTACACGAAAAAAGCCGGTCAAAATTTTAATATGGATCGATTTGGTGTTCTATCGATTGACTATCGAGACGTATCTAGTGTCGGAAAAAATTGGAATGTCTCGTCTTTTGATGTAATGGATTCTGTTCTTGTACATTGTCGCGATAACACGAACGCACTCTCAGTTGCTCAGAGAGCGCGCGAAGTATAGTTCGCCATATCACGACAATGTGGTCCCAGCATAAAAAATTAAAATCGATGTTTTTTAAGGAAAGAGTTGCTGTAATGTTGTCGGATAGCAAGGAGTTAAAAAAAAAAGAAAATTAAAGATAAAACGAAAACAGAAAAAATTGAAAATGTATAGGCTAAGTTTTTTTTATCATAACAAGTTTTGGGGACAATTACTTTAAGGTAACAAAATTAGACTTCGTCTGAACACTAATGTTTTCGCCGAACTGAAACCAGTTTAAACTACCATCATGAATTATTCTATTTAACCAAAACTTCGCATGTCAGTGCTAAATATGGCACATTATTACAATGCACACTACGAAATTAGGTCGTGGCGCAGGTGCTAATGTGTATTGGTCTCTGTGCATCACAGTGGACTTAACTGGTTTCATTACAAATGGCTGCCATTTAACGTCATTATTCGGTATTGGGGACGTTAATGTGTGGTTAAAGTTAGGCCTGGACACAGATGTGATTTTAGGCAGTCTCGAATTCTTGATGTTTGCCGGAATTTAGACTAAGAGTAGACTAGTTTATAAATGGCAGATGACATAGGCTTAAATAATAGACTAGCTGGTGAGCCCGTAGCATTACTTCAAATGCCCGGATAAAAAGTACGTATATGATTGTGTGGTGCTAATCCAGGACATAGTCTGAGCGCCAACGCACAAACTTTCATGTATAATATTAGTGGTATTTTCCTGCAGTATGCAGACCTCCTCCAAATTACAACATAACCATAAATACTCTGTCTTATGAGCCTAACCCACCAGGGATACTAAAACCTTTTCATTCACGAACCGCATACACGTAATTGCTGCTTTGCACCACAAATATATTCCTACCTCCTTCACATACAAAACACTGCTTTGTAGTATCCAGATACCCTTGGGATATTAAATATTTACGAGAACAAAACTTTCAGAACCACTGCTCGAGGTTTGAAAGAACAAAAGAAGATAAGTTTCTTTACCACTGTTTTCAGATACAACAGAAGTTGGACTTCAAAATTGTCACTTGCAATCTTGCAATAGTTAGTCCATTGCGGATGAAGAACTGATTTATATAACTGATCTTGTAATTAGTACCTAATCTTATAGAAAAATTGTGTAATGAATATACACACTGTTGGTCTTCCAAAAAAAATCAGAAGCCATGGCTTTTTTCGAGTTTGTTGCACCACTACTTCCCAGCTAAAGTGCTAGGAAGTGGTGAAGGGCGGGCGTGTTGGGGGACTGTCTAACGTAATTTTGACATTCGTAAAGTGCTGATTCTCAGCCTAATTTGAATAAATGACTATTTATTGGTTTTTATTTTCCAAATATCTGGCTAGATTGACGAATATCCAGATGCGTTGGAGTGTCAGTAATTTTCACCAAAAACCATTCTGAATTCAGCTTCTGGCTCCTGGGTATGCATCAATAGCCCGACTTTCGGGGCTTGAACGTAACAAATAATTATTTACGTAATTCCACTCCCATTTCGTGGTACAATTTGATTCAGGTGTGTTACGTATTAGAGAGAAGGGAATAATTGGGCGAGACTTATAAATGCAATTAAGGTACCTTATTTTGGTCGTTGTTCCGAGCGAAGTACATTTACGTTAGCGTGGTATTAATACGTGCCCTAAGTGAAGCGTGGGTGTGTTGTAAGTTAAAATAAAGTTGCGTTCATAAAATGTCGACGACAATAAGCTAAAGTATGCGCAGAAATGCCAGCAAGAACACTTTCGGAAAATATTTTGCGTTCATAAATCGACGAATTTTAGGAAGGATTTGCAAGAGAACTGATATCATAGGATGTTGTGATGAAACTTGATAATATCGTGTACCTATGCAGCAGATGATTGTTATAAGGTGTCATTAAATGACTCTGCTAGTACAGTAAAATTCTATGAAATAACTTAAATGCCTATGCAAAAGCCATCCCACACAGGCTGCCAACAATTTCCGTTACAAACACAGAATTAATTCAAATCACCCAGTCGTTATTCAGTGTCATTACTCTTGCTATCGCACCTGCTCACACGGTTGACATAAGTACCTTTTAGTAAATATATTATAATCTACCTATCTATGTCCACATTATGGTCACTGAACGATATGTGATGATTCTGTGTCCATAAGTTGTTTGTTGACGTATGTTTTACTGCATTACATTATGGTCTTATCTTGTAAAGGTATGTCAATGGGCTCATAATATTTTTGAACGTCTTGTTGTCCATCTTTAGGTAGGCGAAAATATATTTTTATAAACGATAATCGGGCAGAAAAACCCTTAAATATATAATTTTTAAATAAATAAAAAAAAACTTCGCAAAACGATACGTCCTGCGGATAAAATGTGAACTTTTTTGCCTGTACCTACGCGCTGTTTACCGCAACATTAGTCAGCCCTGCCTACACCTGCAAATTACAAGCGTGCTTACACATGTTTGTTTACAAATGCTTTACTGCATTACGTTGATATCAGGCAATGCAGCATCAAAACATTTGGGCGTGGCTTTACAGAAACACCGCGTGAATTAGCTGTAAGCCGGCCCGCTCGACAGTCGCGATTCGGTCTCCCGTCGCGTCGCACGCCAGTACCCACGTCACGAATTAAAAATTCACGTGGTAGTGGAGAATTCTTGTGCCAAATAAGGAAAACTAATTTTCAAGGAAGAAAATTGTGCAGTTTTCTGTGAGTTTTTTGTGCAGTGAAAATATCTCGGTCAATCTTTTGAGAAGATTGTTCCTGAGGGTAGTTTGTGTTGAGTGTCGCACGGATCACCTGTATTTTTGTTTGTATGTTTTTTTTTTTTTGTTGTTTTTATTATTCTGCTACCGTCTTTGGCAAGGTCGGGCCGGTTTCGTGTAATTTTATTTTTATTTACATATAAAATTAAGCTGCATATTTTCGCGTACAAGTGTTATTTTTAAGCGTACGTTTTTGTATCGACAAAATTGATTCATGAATTCACAAATGAAATGGCGTCATGCTTCATTTGCGTTCACCAAATATGAAATATTCATTAACTTGTTATTATTGTGAAGGTAAAGTTCGTTTATTAAGAGTAGAATTATTATTAACTGTCATACCAGTTCTTACACACAATTATTATGTGACTACCAGTTACGTTAACAGTATGAAAGTTATTCATGCCAACGTTAACGGGGCAAATAAATTGTAAAACGCCATTCATTTTAACAATACCTTCTATTTCATATAAACGGTTGTAATCCAGCGGGTTCTCAGCAATTTCGCGATATTAACAGTGTCGAGTTCTAATTGTAAAATGTTAATATACAAAAATTATTTATCGTCGGAGAGTTAAGTCGTCGAGATTTCGCCGAAGTTTTGAAGTTCGAACGTGCTCCGAATCGGTACAAGTTCCTGAAGTCTTACATTTTTCATTTAATTTCCCCTTTTCAAACTGCTCACGAAGTCTCGGCTCTAAATTGGAAGTATTTGTATTCTTCGGAATGCTCGGATTGTTCGTTGGTAATTCGTTTGTTTATTGGTACCAATCTCGATATGGTATTCACGATAAAACTAGTGAAATTATCGTGAAAAATTGTCATAAAAATGTTGAATGTATAAGGTTATCTATTGAACTAGTACATAAAACTTCTTAATAACCATACCTTCTAGTTAAATATCGAGAGATTTTCAGACATGATTTCCTTCGTTATATTAAAAAGAAACACCCACTGTTATCAAATTATTATGTTAAACCAGAGGCAAAATTCCGACATATTTTTTCACTGGAAACAAAAAAAACTTCACGACGTGAATCTAATACAGGCTGAACCCACTCTTATGCTTAGGTACCTCAAGGTCGGACGTGTTCAGACAGACACGTACCCCGTATGAGTATATTTATATAAGGGCGTGTCGGACCACGCACAATGAACGGTTCCGTAGTTGGTTAATTTTTCCCAAAAACATACTTAACTTTGTAGTTGAAAAACATGTTCTCCCACAAATCGATACACGTCACGGTTCTCGGTTCTCCAGCTGCATCAGGAAGTACCCTGTTGTTTTGATTAATTTGGGAGTATGTCACATAACTGATATATGTCATATTTTTTAATTTTGTTGACTTAGAAGTTTGATTTTTAGAGCTCCAAGGGACCATAGACTGTCATTTATTTGATATAAATTTCAACTAGATACTTCTACGCGTTCCTGTGAAAAATGGTCTTGACAGACTGACGGACAGACAACGAAGTGATCCTATAATAAGGGCTCCGTTTTTTCGTTTTAGGTACGGGACCCTAAAAAGAAAAGGGTTGTGAATTTAGACCCTGGTCACGTGAGTCACGTCAGGAAAGCCATGTTAGCTTCGCATGTGAGCCGAATATTCGCCTTTGTATGAAACATTTATATTTCAAGCGATTTATGGTCATACTGTATGTTTTAGATGCTTCAAGCGGAGCGGAACGCAGCTTGAGTTTACTTAGTAGTAGATATTCTAGTTTGTTTATGAGGTTTATGATATAAATCAAGTATTATGGCTATGTAGAAGTATTCCTATCAATTAGAGGCATACCTTTTATTTTAAACCTGCTTACTACTACAACTGCATTAATTAAATTGTTATTAAATTAATTTAATAAAATTTTAATAAAATAAAATAAATTATTAATTAAAAAAGTATGTTTATTTATCTCCACAAATTACAGTCTTACCTACTAGTTATACATAATAAGTTAAAAGATATTTTGACATAATTTGTAATTTGTGGGAGATCTGAAGTCTAAACTAAACCTAGGTCTGTAACTCCCCATTGTAACGCATTGTAAAAATTGATAACGTGGTACAATTGCGAATGGTTGACGTGTGTCTGAGTGTATGTTTGCTTGAGTTTGTGTTTGGGTGTGTGTGTGTGTGTGCGTGTGTATGCCAACATTTTTTGTGCTTACAATATTTCATAAATATATAATACAATTAATTATGTACATGTGCATAGAAAATTAATTATATATATTACAAGTTATTCGTCGTCATCATTAATTAGCCTGATAGTAGTTCACTGTTGCCTCTCAATTCGCACGCCATTTAACTTAATCCTAAGCTACGTTTATCCGGAATATTTTGAAGGCAATTGCTTAATTTATCTTGTTCGTCAAACTAATTACTAAACCAATCTCAAATATCACTGAACCTGATCCCAGCAAAGTTTTACCCGAAATCAATACTGACAGTCAAATCAAATTACTAAGATAAATATTATCTCAACCTAATCCATTTTCTAATTTATCTTCCATCAAAACCAAAATTAAATTATTTTAGTTCAAATAGCTAAAACTTTCTAGTATGATTAGCAGTTAACACCGAAGCGTTTTAGATCGCCATTGTTCATAGTAACGGCTTTAAGTTTAAATGAAGAACCTACGATGCGCGGGCGCAGAATAAAAATATGTATGGATGACCGAACAGTCTTCCGATTATGGTGGCTATGGGTATATGACATTGACGTGACTAAGTAACTATAGATAATGGCTCTTTGATTGTATGTATGTATGATATTGTGATTTAAATAGGTTTTAAATAAGTTGAAGGATATTTCTCTCGTCTGCAGATGGTATGATTTAAAAAAAAGTGTAAGACGAGAATAATCGTTGTTAGGCCATGTTTTCAGATAAGCCTTCTTTTTTTTGGTTCTTTTTAGGGTTCCGTACCAGAAAGCTGCCAAACGGAACCCTATTTTTAATGACAATCGTATCAATTACAACTTATTTATTTATTTTAGAGCATGAAAGACACTTATTACTTTACATACATCACAAAATTAAAAAAAAAAAAACTGAATAAACATAAACAACGGAACGTCAATAACAAGATTTTGTAGATCATTAAAGCAAAAATGTAGCTGTTCTAGATTCAGAATAAAAATGGCCGAAAACGCTTTTTAGCCAAGTTATTTAAGACTTGGTCTATGACTTTGATTTCCCCTTTCAACACTTCTGAACCAACTAAACAACAATTTACAAACTACCACCACTGATGTATCCGATACGGTACCGTCTCGGACAAACAAGGAATACACTTCCAAGTCCAACGCATACTATTTACGCCTTCAGAATTAATATTAGGTTCTATGTACTCTTGTGAGTAACGTGGTGACAGGAAGGCGGTGCCATTCAAAGATATATGGAATAGGTAGGAAAGTAGATATATGATAATGGGCGTTTTGGAGGCAGGTGGAAAAGTCAGGATTGAAGGAGTTAAAAATGGGGAATGGGAAGTTGAGCATAATAAAGATTTAGATGAGAGAGTAGGTAGTAAAGACAAATGTCTTAGTTTAGAACATAGGTTAGATTCAGCATCAAATCGTCTGCATGATGCAACATTAATATACGCACGCACGCAAAAGGTGTTTGCACAGATCCTTTGACAAAGCGTCTTAGCGTCAATTAATGCTACGTGAATATCATACATTTATTATACTTTATCCATATTCAGAACGTAGTAAATATTATGATATTATGTGTCGAGTGTCTTGAATATTCCAAGCAGAAACTCAGGGGAACGATACATCTTTTTCAAAGTTCCAATAACTCATGCCTCGCTTTCTCCTCTGAAATCTTAAAGATATAAGGCGGAATAAATTAACTTATTAACACCGGTATACAAATAACACGAATTCAAAAAGAACCTGCTTTTAACAAATAAGTAAAAGAACTCTTAATTAATCCCATGCGAATTGGTTCTCGGGATTAAAGTTTTTGAATATTCGCTTTTGGAGGGTATTTTAAATAAACGTTGTTTATTCATGAGGGTGGGCAAATTACAAATCTGGGTGTCTCTTTAGCATACGCTAACTAACTTTGCAAATATGTATCAAAGGAATGAGGGATATTCATTAAGTTTTTCTTAGTTTTGTTCCATGATATATTTACTTAGGCGTTAACAATTTTTAATTTTGAGATTCTGTTCTAAATAATTTTGAAAGGCAAAATTAATGTGGAAAATGATTAAAACCGACTACAGTCTCGAGTCAAGATCATTGCTGTATGACTTATCTTTTGCCACAGTTTTAAGCTATTCTTGAACTAGCTTTCGCCAACCCAAAATAATGAGTATTGACAAATTCTTTTCCGATATTTCATAATTCTTTAATTGCATCTTACGAAAAACTTAGATCATTCGATCAAATTACCGCGTCGCCATCGTCTCAGTCGTGGTATAATTGCTGTACACAAGTACTTGAACTATAAGTTTATAAGAAAATAATTTTATAATTGTTGTAATTATTGCATTGTGTTGGGTCTTTGGCCCCATCAATTGGCTTTTTGATGATTCGGACAATGTTTTGTGAGTATAAGCTATTGTTGATACGAAATAAATTGTTGGTAAAACGGGCTTGCATCCTGTATCTTTGGATTTTTGAAGCTATTGTGTTTTTTTTGTAACTTAATAATAATACCTAATCTTACTAGCCTTTATTGTCTGCACTGCTGGTAGTGTTTGTTGTAAAAGATTTAAGTCTTTTAGTCTTCATTTCGAGCCTTAATCAGATTTTCACTAGGACTAGTTCTTTGAGTCCCATGTGTTCTGTGAGCTGACCTTCTTCTTCTTTTCGTGTGGTTAGGGACTAAGCTGGTGTCAGAGTTTTAAAGCTGTCCATGGGCCTCTGACTTGGCTTCACATGCCGTAGAGAAATATCCCTCAGGCATCAGTTTCCTCACGAGGTTTTCCTTCACCGTTTTAGAAGCAAGTGATACAATACGCACATGAATCCGAAAAGTCAAAGTGAAAAGTGATGAGTTGAACTGAGTCATGAGATGTAAAGTTGGTGTATAATGTTATTAAGGAATAAAATTATAAACTTACAACATAATGACATAATCGTAGGTTTTTTTTTTAGATTGTCTTGGATGACTCAATCCCAAGTTCTTAGTCTCAGTCTCGAGTTCTTTTAGACAAGACTCGAGTCTTCCTATAAAATATTTATAATTCATTGAGTTCTGAATATTTCTTAACTTGACGTGAGTTCTAACTGCACGGCAAAGGCCTCCCTCTCCCTTTTCCACTATTTTCAATATCAGATCTCCAAAGAAAATCGTACTTACAATAAAAATTCTGGCGTCTGTAGACAAGTCTACAAGAAAGTCAAACGTAGTTTTTGTTTCGAAACTATGTACTTACTCGTATTAACTTTGAAACTGGACGTGAGGGTTTCAAAGTCTTGCCGTGACTTCGAAAGTATTATACGTTTCAAAGTTTAAAGCTACGCTTAAGCTTGGTTTAACCCCGAAGACTCGTAGACTGCGATCTTTCAGTTGTATTAATTATGTTGGATCACGTCTGGCTAAATGGCTGTCGCGTTGATCAATATATCTGTGTTGTTTTGGATCCCTCCGTGCATTTAGAGAGAACGTTAAGCCAAGTTACCCAGCTGTTAGGCAGACACGCGGAAGCTTGGAAGGATTAGGTAATCGGTGTTGACCAGTTCTCCATTCGGATGGCATTTGTTACACCAGAAAACCCTCGAAATTTTGCGTTGTTGTTTAATTCATATTCTTTATGGCACCTCTTTAGGTCATGATCTATCCGAATATCAAAACATATTTGGCCTAGATCTTAAGGGCCGTGAAAATTGATTCGCTGTTACATACAATGTATGTATAATTGATATTGATAAGACACCTATTTCGACTATAATATTTCACATTTTTTAATTTAGTGATTTAAGGATGATTTCCACCAAACGGCTCGCATCGCATCGGATCGGAAAGGATACGAACGGATGCGGCGACAGCCGATCGCGTCCGGCAGGATGTCGACGCATACGATCGGCTCCGTACCGTCGATTGCGATGATCCGATTGCTGATCCGATGCGATGCGAGCCGTTTGGTGGAAATCATCCTTAAGTAAGCTTATTATACCTTTGAGTCTTCAAGTCTTGTGTGAATGGGTTTACTTCTACGCATTATTACTTACCATCAAGTGACATAATGGTCAAACACGGGTCTTAAGTTCGGCGAACGAGGTAACTCTTATATTATCTAGTTAAAATTCTTTTAATAATAGAGGGGCTCGGGGTTAAATAATAAAAGGCGCACGGGTGGGTAGATCGAAGGTTAAGCTACGCTTGCCGGAGTTGGTTTGTAGATGGGAGACCATCCATAACAATATCGAGACCCCTCCGTGCCTCGGAAAGCACATTAAGCCGTTGCCGCGTTGGTCTCAGCCGTCACTCGTAGATCTTTGACAGTCGTTACGGGGTGGTCAGAAGCTCTAAAAGTCTGACAACCAGTCTTACCAAGGGGTGTCGTGTTGCCCAGTAACTGGGTTGTAGAGGTTAAATAGGCAGTCGCTCCATGTAAAATACTGGTATTCAGTTGCATCCGGTTAGACTGGAAGCAGACTCCAACATAGTTGGGAAAAGGCTAGGCAGGTATATATTCATTTAATATTAAAATCCACATTAACAATAAACGCCGATCAATATGTATTAGCATGCAAATTTAAACGATTATGATTTAATTATTATTACATTTCAGTCCCACACGAGTTCATTATTATTGTAATCGACATAAGATTATACATGACGTAGATGTGGCGGAAGCACGCGACTTGTGACGCGTCTTTTGTGCCTACGTACAATACTGCCGATATTGAAAACTTGGCAGTTCCGAACTTCGCGCAGAAGGCTGCGCAATAAAAAGAAAATGAAACCAAATGGTGACATAATGCGAGTGTGAGTGAGAGAACATGCGCGAAAGTTCGTAGTGCCTATGTTCAGACCTGCCAAGTTATATCGGCCGTATTGTAGAAAGAGGAAGACATAAAAATAATAAAGTATGTTTTTAATGACAATAATTATATGTCAGTCATACTATCTTCAACGAGGTAGCTTTGATTGGGAAGAGTAAGTTATTTTTGTTGGTAGGTATGCATTAAAGGGGCAAAAAAACTAATAAATTATACGTATTTAAAATATTGGAAGAGCGGAGTCTCCTAAACTCATAACACGGGCTTAGTTGTTTAAAAGGGGGCTCCAATTACTAGTTTTTAAGGTTGAATTTAAAATATAAAATTGTTCTTTTCATGTTTTTTCTCGTCTACCGCCTAGATTCAGTTTTTATGGTTATACTACTTACTGTTTTCTATCCCTTGGCTTTTTTTTTCACAGATCTTTTTCCAACATCATTTATGATAGATGCTTGGATTTGCTTTTCCATAATTCAAACCCTACCTACCTTTGTAAGTTAAGTTCTTTCGCTTGATATTTCTTTTTCCTACTTTGCATTTTACTGCCCCAGTTCCAAGAGCATACATCAACGTCCAACGTAATCCTATTTGGAAAACGTTTTAACAGTGAAATGTGGGGAAACCTTTGTGTGAAACCATCTCAAAATTACAATGGAAAGGTAGACAAATATTCTACGTTTTCTTCTCTAAAACTGCAACCATATCGTTACGTCTTAGTACTAGTTTATATCCCATTTTTAGTTCGCCAAGACGAGGCGTAATAAATAAACGAATTTCTATACCAATAAACATTTTTATGGTCTTCGATAGGTGGACAGGAGTAGGTACTCTAGTCTGGAAGTACTCGTCTATTCCTTCAATATGCTGTTTATGACGTCTTAAATAAGTACAGTGCTGGACCGTAAATATGGCAGTGAGTTTTAGAAAAAGTTAAGCATTGTGGCGGTAGGTGTCAGTTGTCACTCATATACCTCTTTACGAAAATTCGATCTTTACGTCCTTCCTAACTAATAAGTGCGAAAATGAGTTTGTTTGTCTTTCTCGCTAAAACGGCTTAACGGATTTGGATACAATTTGGCACACAGACTACGACGTGGGTAAAGACATAGGCTATTTTTCATCCTGGATCGCAGACTAAGTCGCGGGTATGTTAAAAACAAGAAATTTCACGCAGACGAACTAGCGGACAGAAGCTAGTGTGGCATTTACGTCCGGGTGCTGTACTGAGACTGACTGTGACAATGATATACTTAAGAAGTTTTGAGTAATGAGTATCCAGGATAAATAGGAGAAAACGAGCCGTTTATATCCTGGTGTATATTACATACTCTGTTAATAATCACAGGGTAAGGATGCTAAATTAAAGGATTAGCTCACGGATTTCTGTGGTCCCTTGTGGCCCAATTAGGGATATAATGCTTTGTTTTAGAGATGATGATGAAAATATGGTAAGATTAGGTCCCTTTGCGATACGGATCAATATTTTAAGATAAATGAAATGTACACTGTATTATAACTTTGAATTATAATCATCATTCTACTGCCCTTATGTTAATTAATTTGAGGTCGGCACAACATGTCCCTTTCTTCCACACTTCTCTATCAGTCGTCATCTCAGTCGTCACCCTCTTTCTAGCCATATCATCTTTCACACAGTTCATCCACCGTTTCTTATGTCTTCCCCTGCTCTTCCACATTAATACTCATAACTTTCCTCACAAAATTTCCATAGCTTCTATTATAATATGTCAAAACAATCCACGTAAGAAGATATTAATAGATGAGTGTCGCTTTTATCTCTATATATTAATTTCCTCTTAGTAGCCTTAGGCACAATACGATCGAGATCTAATAACTTAATCACAATGTAGTGTCTGCTAACCTATCATAATCCATGGCCAAGCCACGTGAACAGAGAAGCCATTCAATTAATAAATACCGAAGTACTATGTACTTAGTTGCCTACGTTATAATGTACTTATTTGTAAACGTTCGCATCAACGGGGAAGTTTCCATCTTTTATGTTATGTTTGTGTGTGTGTGTGTGTGTTTTTATCTCTAGTAAACTAGACTAGTTAGTCGAGTTAAATAATTATTTGATGTTGAAGTGGATTAGAGATCTTTTGTAATAGTGAGGGCCAATTTAACAGCATTTTCTGTAGACGTTTAATTTTCATTTGCTATGATTTAAATACCTACAAAAGTTACCGTGTGAGAATATAATTATGAAAAAGTCAACAAACACAAATAACGTTTCTGATAACGAGCAAACTTAACTTTCCAATTTCCGTGTAAACATGGACCTTATCGATACACATTTTATTCAATTCGAAAACTTGCTGATGCGTCTCAAGTCTCAAACATCAGTTTTATTGGAAAACAATAAAGAGACATGTATATGTTATGTCATAAAAACACGAAACACAACTTTGTGCAAAAGGACCACTTCTAAATTTTTAACTCAACCGGAAAACGAGGACCACATTCATTTTTAGCGAGTATAGATAGTGCCATCCACGACGCGCCCCACTCTTCCTAAACGCGATTAATGCAGTGCTATTCTGTAACCATCTCACGGTGAAAACTTAGGTGAAGTCAGCTCGGAGTGAGCTGTCAGTCCCTACCTGCAGGTAGAATGACAGCTCACTTCACGTTCACTTCACCTAAGTTTTCACCGTGAGATTATTACAGAATAGACCGGCTGTACTGTAAGCGATTAGGACGAAGAGTGGAGCGCGTCTTCGTGGATGGCACTATCTGTACAGGCATCTAGATATATCTTTCAAAAGCGGTTATTTTAAAATGGCTTTCGTTAATATAAGTCTGCCATACCCTGGGCAGTCAGCTCAGCTATTAGCGCAACCACCTTGCTGACTCTCGTGTTCGTCTCGCACGACCGAAGAATAAGAAGGATATACAATTACAAGGATCATTTGGCGCCTGGCCAAAATCGGGAACTAATACCGCCATCTTGATTTTTAGAAACGTAAAAAAAAACAACTCCTCCCTGTCAATTTCATTCAAGAACCAAGTGATTCTTGTAGCACTTTAAGTATGCTATAGACCTTCTGCATCATAACTTGTCGCATGTTGTCCCTACGGAAGCTATCTTCCCTTTTGAGTGCCGATAACTTTTTGTGTTGTCGGAATACGATACGGCAAATGTATCGTGTGATATCAGCATACACAAATGTCATGTTTTGACACGTTCTCAAATATTTATGTAACGGTCTTGGGTGGCTGACTTAAGAATATTATTGCGTAGTGTCCCTCTTTAGGGCAGAGTATTTTAAGTTCGCTTCACTTGCACTCACACACACACTTTCCATAGTCAGACAGAACAGAGTTGTGTTTGACATATTATGTAATTTAAGTGAATGTAATAAGGAATCAGTCATAAGAAATTAAGGTGCTGTACTTGACATAATTCGCGCACTAGTCGGCCACGATCACGACCAGGTAAACTAAAGAAACCGATACGAATGCACTTGTCGGCTAGTTGGCCGTTGCGACCTAGTGTGTGATTCGTTTCAGTTCCCAAAGAGGCATGCAGAGGTTCTAATGCGTCGTCTGTACCAAAGGACCAAAAGTTCTATGAACTATAATTGATAGTTGATTTGCAAACAACAATAAATCTATCCAGAAAATAGATGGGATTCTAAAAAGGTGCTCTATTATCCGTAGGTACCCGAAAAAACGCATAATTTTTACGCGACCTTAAAGTTTTCCTCTGTTGGTCCTTCTAACTTTCTGGCCCCCCAGGGTAAATAACGAGAAATCGCTCTCCTGCCGTGAATCCATGTAATGGGATTGTAAAAAAGTTTACTTTAGGGCCGCAAGGCACGCTGCCTTTTATAATTTTATGCCCGGGACATTTGTGCCTTTCGACTTTGTACTTCGGGTCAAATGCTTTAGTTAGGAAACCTTTGTTGGGTTTAATGTGTGTTTGTAATGTTACTGAAAGTTATAATTATAATTTTGGGCTATGTCCGATTTTAATCCAACATGGCAGTCTATTTTCAGATGGATGTTACTTAACTTTTTGTTTCTTCTTTATATGACCATTTTACTGCTGCGTGTTGGTCTACGCGCCTTTTCGTCTAAATGTCTTGTGATCTTTCCTCGAACATTATGTTATTTTAAAATAATGTTAGCAAGCACTGAAAACATGTTATTTTATTAAGTTAATTATACGTGTTGTGTTTGTTCCATACCTTGTGTTATCTTTTTAATATTAATGTCTTTGAACTCATAACATTTTGTATGGAAACATCTTTTATTACTTAGTGAATGCCTTGTTTTTCAGAGGAGCTTGAGGTCGCTTCTGAGAAATTTAATTCACGTACGCAATATACTGAAATTGTTAAAGTATCTTCCTAGATATTACCCTTTTTTACACGAGGGAAGCGTTTTTTTATCTTTAATTTACCTTAAATATTAAAAATAGCTTTTAAATATCCTTAGTTAGGTCATAATGAGTTTTAGGCTATTGTTATAAGATAATAACATTTCTAATACATATAAGACTTGCTATAGTGATTAATGATTTAAGACAGTATTGACAACTCTATTAGCTATTTTAAAAGCTGTCCATCATTATAATTACTTCACATTTTAAGAGTAGATACCTACCAACCTGCCATACATGTTTGATTAGTTCTTATAACTTCGCTTACGGCAAAGCATATTGGTTTTAAACCTCTAGTACACTTCGGTGACTCCTCGAAAGGATGCCCTAAGGCACACACATAATATACGTGGGAAAACTCATTCAGTTAGTTTTTTACAAGATAAAAATAAGTGCTATGAGAATTTTGCTTAAGGCGTGTTAAGGCTTTTCATCGCGAGTATCTTATGTGTGTTGGAAGTTTACGATAAAAGTAATCTCGTTGATGCTCTAGGTAGAATGAAACTGTATGGAGCTCGTGGAAACTAGACACCCTCCATCCTTCTCATTAATATTTTGAAACTTCATACGTAATAACATCACGCCCGTTTTCCCGAAAGCTTGGACAGAACTGTACCTTTAATGGGAACAAAACCTATAAAAAAAAAATACGAAAGAAAGAAAAAGTATTTATTGAGACTCAGAGATCACAAATGAAACTAAGCACACTCATATAAACATAAAAAAAAAACAAAGTATAATGAAAATAAAAACGGAAAGTCCTGTACGAAGCCAAAAGGTTCCTATGTCAGCATAATGCTACCTTCTTCTTGCTTGCTTTCAAACTTCATAGTAAGTATAATGAAATATGTCACAAAACTTCTAAATGTGGTAAATGTCATTACTCATAACATCACCCCTGAATTCTCCTAGGGGGTAGACAGAGTGTTAGTAAACCCACATTTTCTAGTTATGTTGTAACTCCCATGGGCGAGCCTATTGCCATAAACTGGGCACTAATCCAGCCTCCAGGCTACTAAATGCAACTCATAATGGAAAACTTCAATAAAACTTTGTCTGACTCGAGGATCTGAGGACCTATACGAATCGTGATTGCGATGACCATGCCCATTACTTTCTTATAATAATTTATTATTTTTATTTATTCTTACAGCCCTGTTCTTAAAATCTGAATTCTCATTGAATATGGTCATCAACGGGCAATCAGTCTGATTTGACTAGAGCGAAATAGTTTTTTGTCGTCCGTCCAAAGTTTTTATAATCAACCGTGACTTTGGACGTAGTACAAGTATTGTGCTCTTTTATTTTTGTTACGAAGAGGTCGTTATTAAAAGTGATGATAATATCAAGTTTGAATTCTTACCTATCAGAATTAATATCCGCGTTGATTAAAATTTATTTTATATCTATGATAGCATTTCTATTTGTTGAAATTGATTAGATGTTTCAAATTAACATTTGGCTTCAAACATTATCAATATTTCTAATTATTTGGAGATGTTTAGGAATAACATGTTTCAATAGGTCGCCTGACAAATGAAACTAACGAATATTTTATTCTGACAATGCCACACCATATGTTTGTATTCCAGGTGGAAAATGGCAGCTTAATTCGATTAGGGTAAATACACCTTTGTTTTCACTATCGTGCTAAGCTCCACAAAAAAGGTGTAAACTATCTAGTGCAAAAGACCGTAAGTGCTCTCTCAAGTTTTCCCGTTCGAAATTAATTGTTGGCAGCATATTTAGTGCTGAAGCTTTCGTTTTAATCCTAAAAGCCTGTTGAAAGCCCGAGCTAGTGTCAAGTTGAGGCCGCTTGATCCATTTACCGAGTTTACTGAGCATACACTAAGGCATACAATGTGGGTCGCATATTTGTGGCCTATGTTCTATCTAGGCTCTTCAGATCTGTTATGTCATGAATTTCTTTATGAATTTATTTCCTTGTGATACCTTTAAATACATTTTTAAATAAAATTGCAGAGTATTATTCGACGGGAAGTAGTAGAATTACCTCTCAGCCTCATTATATGGTATCTTCTTCATTGCATTGATGTTGATAATATTATGTGTGTCGAATAATATTCCTTTTAAATGTCCTTAGCAACCAACAGTATATTGTCATGATAAGCATGTGGCTTCCGCGCTTAGTAACCGTGAAACCGTTCCAATATTTTTCCTGCTACGATACGAACCGAATAACAGTGTATATTATACTTGGTTATCGAAATCCTAACTTTAATAAGACTAAAGATGTCAAATGAAGGAGCTTAGAGACAGCAGAGTTCAAGGACGTTAACATCATTTATTTCAATTCTGTCAGACGACAGCTTTAAATTAATATAAATCGTCAAACTGGACCAGTACTCTCTAACACGGACATCCTTTAATCTTCGCGTAAACTTCATGAAAGTTAAATTCTTTAAAACTCCAGTAACTGCCCCATAATTTACGTTTTTAACAATGTAAACACAGATGAGGTAATAGCATTGCTCTCTTAACAACTGACGCACGATGTCAGTGTGATTCATGACTTGACGCCCACGAGTTGGTGTCAAAAGTGACTGTAGACCACTTACGAGAGAGGGACGGAAATATGTTCATGAATGAAAAGTAAAATGAGAGTGGCTATCACCTGATTATACACCTATAGTTCACGCGGTGTAGCATGGTGCGGGTGACAAGTGACAGAAAGGGTAAATTTATTTAATTTACTACAGTTATTGCTGAGTCCGTATTATGTACACAATCTGTATGTAGGTACGGATCAGTCGTAAAATACAGAATCAGTAAAAACAAGTAAATTATAATATATTTTACCCTTTCTGTCACCTGTCACCCGCACCATGCTATACCGCGTGAACTCTAGGTGTGTAATTAGTTTGTTCCTAAAAATAAAATGTTTTTATTTTTATTCCTGACATATATTGCTTTGTAAATCTAAGCTGTCATTAGTATTGGTCTATTTTTTGCTCCTACCAAATCAATATAAATAACAACAACATATATTAGGAGTGGTTATTCCGCCCATAGATTCACCGATGAGTCCCTAATGCGTTCTAAAATATAAATACATCTGTTTTTTATCAAACGCTCATTACGTTTCCACGGAATGATTCACGTACCCAAAGACCACCTTTTAAACCGCACAAAAAGATTAAATGGACCAAATAATCCTTGCCATAGTTCCTCACCATCTGTAGGGCTCTCAAAAACTTTGCTAGATAAAGACAAGCTTTCGCAATATATCATAAAAGTTTGAAAAAAGCCCGTAACAATAACTGCCATTGGAAAACAATTCGTTCCGAGGCTCGCAAATTAGTTTGGAACAAAACTCCAACGTTGAACTGGAAAATTTTAAGCGAGATATTAATTTTGGTAGGACTTTGGAAGCCTGCGATGCTTGGAATCGTGATAAATGTTTTGTTCATAAACGTTTCATTGCTATAATTGAATATTACATAGTCGCTGTGTCTATCTATCTGTCAGACCAATTCTCGAAAGCTAAGAGCGTACTACAGATATCACTGTCACTTAGAACGTAGTTCGGAGAAGGCTTTTGTGTATTGATTCCACTTATGTGAGTGAATATGCTGACAGGGTTTGAGTAGGAGCTGAAATAGAAGCTAAATGTCATGTCTAGCTACAGAAAGGGTACTCGAAGATAAGAATGAATTGCATGAACATTATGAAAATTGAATGAAAGTTATCAAATTTGAAAACTGTAAAAGCATTGACGTGGACAAAGGTGCAGACAGTCAGCCTTTACATGTTCACCTTCAAATAGCTCTGCAACATTTATATTATAATCTGTCACAACATTTTGAATGTCGGATACATTTAAAAGCCTTTCGACGTTAGACGTTACTTGGGAGAAAAGGTATTTTCTGTGATAACTCTTGACAGGCGACTTTGAAATTTTGCCTAGTTTTCGGTAATTTTATTCAAGTCATTTGTGGTAATAAATGTGAGATTTATGATAAAATACTTCTCATGTTTAAAGTTACGTTCTAATGTTTGTGTCAACTAAGTTTAAATGGCTCTTAGATTTAATAAATTCGTGCAATAATTTGCAATTAACAGCAATCCTGCCAAATATTATGATGAATCATATTATGGGCTAATTAGCTCTGGGCGAATCCCATAATGATGACTCAATAGGAAGGTACGATTATGGATATAAATACAAACAATTATGTAGTATAAAATCCATGTAGGTATTGATACAATTTTATATATTAGAAACGTGTTATACAAAATACAGTATAATACAAATCATGTATGTAACGAAAATCTTAGTCGATAGGTTTAGAAATAATATCCCATTCACCGACAGGAGGCCAGTGGCCCAGCAGTGGGAACATAATTAGGTTGAACATGATAGGTGAGACTCAAATACACAATTTTCCTTACAATGTTTATATTCAATTAGTAATGAATATTCATAGTAAGTATATCCTAAATCTTACGATCACCTAGGTTAACTCAACTCATGAAATTTAACCGTCTAGACTCTAGACTATTCTATAAATATATACCCAATATAAATATCATAGGGCTGAGATTGTACTCCTATAATGCATAGTGTTCGATTTTACATTATGATTAAAAATAACAATCAGATTTATAAAAATATACATATTGCGGCGGTGACAATAATAAATAAATAAAAAGGTCGATTTGGAACATGGTGGAATTTTTCAAACCAATAATAAAGTTATTGGATAGAGACAAATAAAAATAGAACAGATCATACGACTGATATGGAATTGTATTTGCATATATCCATTTCATTTTAGGAAAATATTTTCTTTACGTTACTGAAATTCAAAGCAGAAACGTAGACTGTCAGCTTGATAGTAAAATAACAAACCAAAGGCTGCACAAATACGATGTTAAAGCTTCAATATGACTGTAAAAGGGAATATCTCTAACAAATCAAGTTGAAACCAAGATCAAAGAGAAAACTGGGCTATCTAAATCAAACTAACCTAAAATAGAACATTCCCAACACGCTTAAAACAATTACGAATCAAAATTATTTTCATATGTAGCTCAGTTAAATGTCAGGAGTATAAATACCGGTTTGGTGGCTCGCTCGCCTCTGTTGATGCTAAAACGAACAAAGGTCGTCATATCTCGAGAGCGAAACTGAATACTTTAGATGTTTTGGGCGAAACCATCCTTTTGTACACACCGAATTTTTGGAATAGTTTAAAATTTGATGTCAACTCTGAAAGCCTTTAGAATTTGGCTTTACATAACAATATTTAGCCTAGCAGAGTCAAATCAAACTGGACCTAATGAAAACAAAATGATATGAAACCTACGACACAATACACTCAACGGAGTTAATGAAATAGAAACCATTAATATTATTCTCCGTGGTATTAATCAGATTTGTAATAATTCAAGCACAATTCTATTCCACAGAAGTGACAGAGCTTATTTATAACTATGTATATTAAAAAAGGCCACTAAATCCAACTGACATGTGAACAATTGAGCTGTCCCCAGCGAAGCGTGGATATGGCAACAGATTCATTAATTTCCATTCTAAACTGAATCAACATATAGATGATTTTGTGAGGAATTTCGTCCCTCATTGTCCGAAATCCAATTGCGAAGGATCATTAACATCAGCTGGCCAACGTTAACTATAGGCCATCGTCCTCTCGTGAACTGTCATCACATCGCTGTAATCAAAGTTGGCAACGTATTATGTATGAAATATATTCCTTGATAAACCTTTTGGCACGATTTTTAAGATATCACTATCAGTGTCTACGGCTCATCTTGACCACCTGCTGAACTGATATTAAGTCACCTTTCTTTTCAGCTACCCTTTTCTATCCCTTCCCTTATTAGAACAAGTAAATCGAAGGAAGGACCTGCTATTTCCTTTATGTCGTCAACCCATCTTTGTCCTAAGTCATACTACCCCCAATATTTCTTATAAGTAACCCAATATTATCCTTATAAATTAGGGTTGCTCTGATGAATTTGAACTCGTTACGTCAGCAATCTCGAGTTTCTCGTGAGGAGTAGCAAGGCCGTTCGTGCGCTGCCCTTGTGGAAACCTGTTCTGTGTCATGATATGATTGCCTTGTTCTGCTAAGTTTGTCGGTTTGTGGACTATTTTCGGATGTATCGTGTATTGTGCAAATAGAATGCTATGGTTGAGGTGGAATGCTGATAATATTAGCTTTGTTATCATAACATATCGGACTAATTTCCCGTTCAATCTTCAGAGTTTGATTGATGGTGTAACGGCTGTAACGGATTATGGCTTGATTTTCTAAATGCTAATGCCGGACTAACTTAGCTAGCTATAAATGGACGGTTGGTTTTCAGTGATTCGGAAATTCCTACGTCTTGTATAAATGTAAATCAGTATTCATTAAATAAGCGCTCTGTAAATGGAATTTATTAAAATTGTAATATCTTGTTTTGGAAAGGTCATCCTTGTATTCATGTGACTTTTCCTGTCCATTCAGCTTTGCTATTTAAGATATAATCATCGGAGTTCATGGCCATACGTGTAAATATATCACCAAAAACAGACTAATATTCTTGCTCTATAAACCACAAAATGTTTTGATGACGTAGTAAAATATACAGAAGGAACTAATTCTGTGGCGAGTGTTACATTTTCTTTCCAGTTTTTCCTGCTGGCATCAGTTTCGTTGTGAAAGAGTGATTTATGCTGTTTACGGAGTCCAGCATTAACCTAAATATCAACGAATTAGATATATGTTAGAGAATTTGCTGATACTAATAGAAGAGATCAACGACTTTGGACTGGCCTTGCTATTATAGATAATCCGGAATGGATCATTGAAGACATTGATTGCTTTCGCTGCAAAATATACTCGTAAACGTGTTGGTTCTTAAAACATGTAGTGTGTGTACACAGATAATTTTGCCGGATAAGACTTCGTAAGTGTTCTCTGAGGCAACACGACTCAGGTGCGCGTAAATAATACGGTCGCAAGCATTTATTACTACACTGTGTAGGTACTTATTGCGTGTATATATATGAGACCATTGGATTTAATAGCCCCCGGTGCAATGCGAAAAAGGTAGTCAGATCCAAGATTTACATCAATTTTCAAACATTAAAGTTAGCAAGCAAAATCTAAAGATAAATACACGACAAAGAAGTAACAACATAATTAAAAAATTGTGTGAAGTTAGATAAAGAAACGAAATTAAATAAAATTGCTGAAGATAAAAGCAGGAGCGCTCTTATTACAAAATGTCTACCTTTGTCAAAACTGGTTGTGAGTAGACACATGCATATAACAAAGAAGACTACTAATGGACAATGTAATTATCAAACAGTTAAAAAGGGTTTTGGCAACATACCCTGAATTATTCACAAAATTGCAGTATGGAAAAGTAACTGAGCGTGTTGGTGTAAAATTTTACGTATCGTGCTCATGATCCTAATGTGATAGGAAGGCGTAAAATTAGTGCTGTTAACTTGATAGTAGATACTAAGTTTGGCGTAAGTACTGAAGTGACAGCTTGTCAGATCTTGGCGTATTATAATCTAGTATGAAATCGTTGTTATATTTCTGAATGTTTATTAGAGGGAACATTTTCCTTGTGACAGTCTTGAATGAGTTTGTTAATATTAGCATAATGTTGGCTATAGATGATATGGTTGCCAGGATATAGGGTAAGATAATCAGTGCAACCTTATACGGTATGAACTTTAAAACCACACAAATTGTTCGCTTGCGTTTAATTAAAACTGATGAAGCAGTAATATAAAGAGTATACCGACTTTAAAGAGAACATGATGATTCATGTTCAGTTCCTCAATTCTTAACGTTTACCCTCTTCAGCCTATTGTAATCTTTAAACCTTTATCTCGTATAGACCTCTTAGATATTTCAATTTATCAAGCATCATCTATTTTTGATCCCGCCTTTTGTTGCTTCGAATTAATTTATTTTTATAATGGATAGACTTTTAAGCGTATTCCTAGACGTTACTTTGATATTTATTTTTTTAATTTAAGGTATACTAAGTTCAAAGTAAACAGTAGAAATAGAATGTGACTTTGGTCTATTTTGACGATCAGTGATTCGGACGTGATCGGACTGTCAATGGATTTGATTTATGAAAGACTTAGTTGGAAATATTTGGTGAAATAAATTAGTTGATTCGTGAACTTAAACATTTACATTGAACAACAGTTCAATGTAAATGTCCATTGTCATTTTTCTTTACAACAAAAACGTAAAGGAAAACCTTGTCTGGTACGTACTTCAAAGGAAGAAATCTATTGATCTTAATCTTAACAATAAAGTCTTGACTTACGAGTAAATGTAATTACAGGAAAATACTCGAGACAACCTAAAAACCGAACGTTTCTAGGTAATGTATTGGGAGTTCCAATTATAGTAATTACTACCAGGATGGGTAGCCTAAATACCTTTGCTGTGGCTGCTGCCTAATGAATGGACGGTTCTGTCATCAAGTAAGTGCATCGGTACGTGCATATACACTGAAGGAGCTAAAAGCTTTAGCAATTTTCAAATACTTAGCTGGCACATATTATGTCACCTTTTCAAACTGTCATTTTCATTCAACATGTTGACAGTATTCGGAAAAATATGCATAGTGTAACTAAAGTTTGACTAAAAGTGCTTAGCCATTTCATTCCTTGACTCTACTAGACAGTATTTTACAAGTGCTTTCGGCTTTGAAACTCTTATTACGCAACACGTCCCTTCGGGTTTTCGTTCAATCAAATGTCTGGTAAAGTTTTGTATTACAGATATCGGTTATGTGCCCCAATTGGGACCTCATTAGTTTGATTGGTTGGCGGCAAGAGTGTTTCAATGTGACATTGCCTTTATTGGAACTTATGGTTTGTACTGATTACTTAAGTCATCATTATCATTTTCTTGCCCTTATCCCAATTTATTTGGTGTCGGTCAGCGCAACATGTATTATTCTCCCAAACTTCTCTTTTAGTCGTCAGATCTCTGTACACTCCCTTTTAGGCTTATCATCACACACAGTACATATATCTTTTCGTTTTCAATAGACATTCAAATGTTGATACTTTAGCCTCCATTTTTATCCGTTGTCAAAGCCACACTGGGCTTAAACTTTTTAACCGAAAACGTACTACATGTGCATTGAAGTATTTAAATATTTACATAAATCCTTTTTGCCTGTTAATCATTTTGCGCAGCATTCTGCCCACATGCATGCCTAACGAAATATTATCATTGCTCATACACGCTTTGATGTGCATTTTTAGGATTCTAAAATAAGAGCGATAAGTCTGTTGGCTTTATAATTTCGAGTTTTATTTAATGTTTTGTTTTTTCAAAGATGGAAGGTCAAGGAGGATGTTTTTTTATTTGAAACGTGTTTAATTGGATAATGCTGATGATGAGCGCGATCAGTTGAGAGTACTTTAACTTTAAGAGTACTTAATAAAATCTATAGTTGAACTTGATTAAATAAACAAAAGTGAAGATAAAGCTGGTTAAAAATATGATAAAAATCTATAGCACGACAAGTAGCAAATGCCTACAAAAACATAGTTAAAAATTATATCCTAGAATAAAGCGGTACGTAACGCTTCGCTTGTCCAATCGATTAACAACTCATTTGTGAACATCAGTCCACTGGTTTAACACGAAGAGTGCATAATAATGTAGGTAGAAAACCAATCCTCTTTTAGGAGATTGTATGTCAAATAGAGAACTTGTAGTTAGATTAATAAGCTAATACCTTCTTCCCATGGAGGCTACAGAAACTACAGAACGCCACCTGCTAAGATTTTTACATACTCATTTTGCTTCGTTTAGGTTCATACATCTGGTCATACACGCACGCCGGTTGAAAGTATTACGCACCTGATATTTCTGAAGAACATTACCAATAAGGTCACCATACATAATTATGTCCTTCTAGATTCTAGAGCGTCCCCTCTTGCCGTTTCCACTCACATATGCCTTATACCTATGTAGTTAGCAGAAAATAGAGCCCCTTAAAAAGATACTGACACTGCACTATGCTAATCTTTACACCCCTTTGCGCACAACCCTTTGCAAAAACTTGCATTCTTCTACATGTATATTCATGTCCCACGAATTTACACCGTCACCCTACATCATTAGCGAAACTAAAGCGTGCTTCAAGTACCTCAACTATTTGCATAGTCTATCATCCAGCCTCCCTTTCTAACGCACGATTAATGAGCGGGACAGACGAAAGTCTAGCGTTATCTGAAAGACGCACGCTTGTGTAGGGGGTTTAAACCTAGATATACTTAATAGGTATAGACACAGTCAGCTCTTTGATATACTGAAGTCCTGATATGGAATGTTACTAATGATGAGGGACATTTTGAAGTATTGAGACCAGAGTTATGATCTAAATTTGACGTGGTAACGTGGTACGAATGTGTGCAAATACGCAAATGATTTGTTAGAGGACTTACTCAGCCCAATTAGTAGGAGATTACTGACTATTCGCGGTTATAACTTATAGGTCTTTAGTAAGGAGACCCTTAATTATTTTCGGCTTATCGTCGACCTTGTAAAGGTATTTGCTGGATGCGGGTAACACAGAACCATTCCTCGTGAATATCATTGAAGAAAGCCTGTTCAGCGCTGGAAATTTTTTGATTGAAATCTCAAAACAATCAGATTTTTTTTCTCTCATTTATAACGATAATCAAGCTTCTAACTTCAAAATCACTTCCTCCAAATTAATTATTCCCTTTTTTCTACGGGTGTAAGACATTTTCATGATTACAAATGGCGTCGCATCTTAACCAGAAACACAATTCCGGACCCCAAGTCTCATTATAAATATCTGACCGCTTTGTCGCAGGATCTTTAAAATTTTTCTACTTTTTTGCAGTGTTTGCAAGTGATGGCAAAAAAAAGGCTTTGCAAAGAGCCGTTAGTGAAATTTATTTGTGGTAACTTTTGAAAATTGTGTTCTAGGTTAGATTTCAAATAATGTTTTCACTTTTAACACGAATAATATTGTTACATGGCAACAAAATAGCAACAATAATATTAAGCTAATAACATAATAATACAGATCCATATCACATATAAACAGCCTCTTTTGAAATCACACAACAAAAAAGGACCAGACAGCGGTTTCCGTATTTTTGGTCCTTCGGGTCGGATTCTGTCTGGCGTTGGTACCTCAGCTATAAACAGACCATATTTATGAGCCCCCACACCACAGACTGTACCTACCGACACCTTATTTACAGTTCTGCCTACACCCACTGTAATATTCTAAAGATTTTTTGTCTTCTTTCTGTATACTTGTGAACATATTTTATGTTTGACATTTTTCAAGTGTTTTTTCTTATCTCGAAGTTTTTGGATTATCATAATTAAATTAGTTATTAACTATTGCGGAAATATGATGAAGTGGAGTTGTAGGTTAAGTAGGAGTTATTAGATAATATAAATAGCAAAGTATTTATCAATTATAATTCATCCTTAATAGTTAAAAACTGACCGATAAGAATAGAACAGATTATGATAAGAATAGAACAAGTTATGTTACGGGCCTTTTAATCTATGAAATCCTACATATATACAGGGTGACTGGACATGGACCCGCCATAGCAAATCATCATTTAAGAGGTCATTTACTAATTATTGAACCTTACTTTCCCTAACCAAAGTTTTATAGTTTGGGAGTTTTTATACTTAATTGAGTTTTTTCCAAAATTTGACCAGCACATTTTCACCTCGAGCTACAAGGCTCTTGCAGACAGGCGCAACGCGACTAGTAGAACAAACTTCATGAATATTGTTCTACCATAATCGCGTCGGACTGTTGCGTTTGTTGTGGGGGGAGCCTATACATTGACGAACAACAAACCCTTATCCAGCATTGTCATACCGCCAGTATTTTCTCTAGCCCCTTTTAATCTTCAGATATTAATGGATATTAAACGTAGCGGACAGAATCTTTTAGAAATATTGAAAATGGTGACACTCTTGATATTACTGTAATCCATTTGGTTGAAGCTCTTGTTGAAAGAATGGGTCGCAAATTAAATTCCAAAAACACAGAAAACTTATTTATTTTTGCATCAACAGCAATGCTCACACACGATAATACATTAATTAATCATTAAGGCTGACGACGCTGAATTAAGGTTAAGTATTTAAATAATAATAAGAATAGGTAATTAACAAATTAGAACCACAAATCAGTGAAAGAAACATCAATATTTTATAAATAGACAAACAATTCGGTGTTATTACTAAGAAATTTATACACTCCGTATTCATTTGTTCTGAAATGTTTACATAAACTCGTTCGTAATGTAATTTCCCGAGAGATAGAGCAGTGTTCGTTATTTAATTATTCTCACTGTACACGTCTAATAAACTAGTATAAACAACAACACTATTTGACAACTTGTTGTCGTGTGAAAATGCTTGAGTACACTGAAAAAGTATAAACGTTTGACAGAGCAATCTTAACGTAAATTGTTGATACGAAAGTTTTTTTTTTTTTTTTTTTTTCGGCTGTGCTTGAGCCTTATTTTTAATATTGATAACAATCTAATCATCGCTGAAAAGGTAAGGTGTCATCAACCAGTATAAGAATTAAAAAAAACTCAGGCAAGGAAGAAAATAGCCACAAGAGTACCTTTGTGGCTATTTTCTTCATAATGGATCTCCTCACAATAAACTGTCAATGACGTAGAATTAAGTCACTAGTTTCTACATCCATTTATACTTAGCCTATTCGATATTATTTATCACCAATAGATTTGACTTCACAAGTCACAACGTCTTCAGACGATGATGATGTCACTCGATCAGCAAATCAACGGTAGTACTCTATTAACGAAGTATAATTACGCACGTGCCATGTTGATCTGTTCTTTCCTTGACAGTACACAAACGATATTTATTAGCGTCAAGTTCTATTGTAAGATAATACAGGCTATTTATAAGGTCTAGTCGAAGACACGAGCTTGTTTGTTGAAATTGAATTTTGTCTGGAAAAGGAAGGATCTTTGGCAACGTGTAAAATGTTGGGAAAAAGTGTTGGCTGAGTGCGCTGAGCTAAGTGAAATGTCCATTATTGTGTGTTTCACAATGATGTAATGGATCAGAAAATATCAAGGAAGGACGTTAGAACAACGAAAGGTTATAAAAATTTCAACAAATTGCACGGAAAGTTCCGAGCCGCATCAACCATTCAAAAACGCATCAAAAAGCTTCTAGATAATCAAAATGTAATGAACAATATAGCGGTCATGAGAAGCGTTCCAGCCGGACGCATAAATATGAATTTAGCAAGTTGACCAACGCATCCTGTTGTGGTCCCCCCAACGGGGTAATTCGCGTAATGTTACTGCCGAAAATTGTTCTTTTATCCCGTGACTTGTCATCACAGACCTAAATAATGAAAAAAAAAACAAATGGAGTGGAATTAAGGGGATATACAGGCCGTTCTATTGTCATCAGCGATAGCGGTATCATTCTTATACTTTCTTTTAATATAAATGAAACGGTAAATGAAGATATGAAGGCTTCCATCTGTCTTGCTTAAACGTTGTTAAATGTGTGTATCATATACACACATTTCATGCTATAATCATATATAATGTATGCTCATAATCTTTCCATAGAATTGCCTGGTCTTGTTAGCATTATTCTTTCGTATTTTACCACCGCCGAATGACGTTTTATTTGCGCCTTTCTAATGATCCGTATTTACATCACTGTATTTCCCATCCAAAATTCCTTACTCCGAATCGTATTTGGTAGTTTCAAACACGGCTTCAACATACTTTCTGGATTTCATTCCGTACACTTCAATTTTGTTCCTTTGAAAATTCATGTTTTATCATCAAATATAAAATCTTCAGTTCCAATTACTTACTAACTTTATTGTCTACGGGAAAGTTTTCATCGAGTGTGAAATTCATTGATCTCACGATTTCGGAATTCTCAAAACTGTGAAAGGACAATTTGAGACTTCAATAATTAAAATTCTTTGTTACTCTCTCGAGCGTAATATGCTTGATTTTATGGCTTACTTAACATGATTTGTCACTTTTCATAACGTTTTATAGGCATTTTATGTCTCTCAGGAATTCTTCAGGCGCAAATTTATTTTCACCTGTTTTAAAAGCAACCAAGGTTGCAGTTCCAAAGAAACTAACATAATATGTTGCATCAACCAAGAATTTGATTAAAACTTTGATTCGACCTTCAAGCTCAACTCAAGTCGAGATAATAGTCGATAATATCACAAGTACATAATAATAAGCTTTATATATATTGCTCGGCATATCTCTATCATGATAATGGCACAGCCGACGCTGGCAATGGTCGGGCAACAATAGGCAATGTTAGAGATATTAAGACAGATAAGCTGACGATATTCAGATGGCTTGTAGAACAAGATAGTTTTTTTGTTAGAATTGTAGAGCTAAGTAAATGTGGTCTATGTATTATTGAAGATTTCAAGGATTAACCACTTATTGAGAGATGGGATTGACTTTATTTATGCATTGAAATAGATAAAGAGGTACGTACTGTGTTAATTAGAACATATTCTTGTTTTACACTGAGATATAAACGAATAATGAGAAACACATGGACAATTTCCTTGAGAGTGAGATAGACCATATGAAGCAAACGGATAAAATTACTTTAAACTTCAGAATTTACTTCAATATATACATCTGTTCCTAAATGTAATCCTCTCGTACAAACACAATTAGTAAATTCGCGTCTGATCGTATAAAATCGACTAAATGAATTTCCAACGGGGAATGGTGAGACCCCCTAATCGCGTTCAGGATCGCTCGTTCCAAGTTAATTCAATGAAATTTGCTAGTTACCGGCGGCGTCGGCAATTTCCTACAAGATGAGTAAATAACTAAAGGGTTAGAAATGTATGCGTACCACTGTGTGCGTTTCCACTCAAGGAAATGTTAGGTTGAGGAAAAGAGAAGTTATGTTACTAACCCTTAAAACTTGGTTAAGGCTGGCAAGTTTATGGTTTTAATACACTGAGAGTACTGAGACTGACGATCTTTAAGGTGAATCCGTAGCTGTAGCTGCAAAATTCAAATTTTCTTACGTTTTTTTGCAATTTGTAGATTAGTGTCAGGTTGTATCTTGATCAAAATATGACTCGCGGTTAAAACAGATATGTATTTACAGAATTATAATCATTGGAATCATTAATACATGTATAAGCACAATTCATACAAAGAAATCACATTGGTCAATTTCCAACATCACACCTATAGTTGCTAAATAAAACAGCCATACCAGTGGGTTTAAATTCAACTCCAGGTACATACTCTAATATCGGGATAATTACCACGCATGAGCGGGTATAGTAATTGAATACCGTAGTCCGTAATCATAAGCCTCTGTTAATGATCATCTTTATAGTTATGTCGCAGACGACCTTAGGCTACAGTCACGTTGGTATAGTTTGAAGTACAGTTGCGGTTAAACACTTCGACTAATCTTATTGTGACCTCGATGCAAGTGGTTACGAAAACCATGGTGAGGACATAATATCACAACTTGATTAAACCGTTGGGGACCAAGCTCATACATAAACTCCCATTCTCCTTTTGACCAGAATATAAGAGTAGGGGAAGACCAAAGAAACTATTGGTGGATTCTGTAAAAGATGATACAGCTAGAAAGAAAAACTGAGATGATAGCTAATGGAGATTAAATTATTGAAAGAATACATGCTATAACTGCAAATAAATTGAGATAAGGACAGAACGATGATGATGCTAATGAACAATAATTCGCTGGATTAAGTAGACTTGAAATTTACGATGTCACATTGGTCGATACCTATAAAGTTTATATTGCACTGTATCTTGAAAGCTGATCTTAGAATCTTTACTACGCATTGTTGTTGAACACCAGCTAAAACGTAAACAAGGGAGCTTCGTATCCCAGGTATCTCCTTACAACAGTATGCCGTAGAATGTTTGCTCATAAAATACTAATCTCCATGCGATTTAAACTCTAAAGACAAAGGCTTACGCCGCATATGTGTAGTGTGCTGTCTCAAAAGCGTCCTTTATCTTACGGGCGCCGCATTCTAGTGACAATACCACCGCCGCTCGTACTTTCGCGTTAAAACTTTAGATTAGCACAGCTTTAACTTTCATTTTGCATTCAAAATTACGTTCTCTTCTCTCTTCTACAAAACTCATTACCTTTTTATAGTTATTTGAATAAATAAATTTTGTGTTTACTGGACTAATAAAATTTCGGTTTTAGTGCTATTTTACTATGTAAACTAAATTACGAATCTAATGATTAGCATATTTATTTATATACATTTTAGTATTACTCTTAAGTGTATATTAAATTACATCGTATTTTTATAAATTAATCAACCTTGTATATTTAGAAACTATTACTTATACAAATCTACACGCTTAAAAATGCAAGCTTCATCGCAATTATCATCATTATAATATGAAAAACCACGTTCACACAGTTAGTTCTGCATAAACACATTAGCAAAAACGTAAAATTTGACTCAACCACTAACTTACCCAATACAACCACAAGATTTGGTTGTATTGGGTAAGTTAGCGGCGCAAACGTTCAGTATTGACATTTCCTCCCACATTTTGCACAACTGTGCCACTGGTAGAGGTAGGGTTATCAGAAGACAGTTTTCCGACATGTCAGGAATTTCCGCCGTCAGGAATTTAGGCGGAATGTCAGAGCCAGGAAATTAAATATGAGCTACGAAACTTTAACATTAATGGAATATTCACTGCGGTGTATTGTAAAAAAAAATATCATTTTCTTAATCATCAAGCCTTCTTTATATTGCACGACTCATAATGCGAAGCATTAGAGAGTGCTCTATGGTCGAAAAATTTGTTCTGCCTCCTTCCTGCAACAGATTTTTTTGTGAAACTCCTGCTAGTACACAGAACCTACTTAATTTATTATTATAATAATATTAATTTATAAAGATAATTTAATGGAGCTTAATTCTGTGCTTTTAAAAATTTGATTTAATGCAGCAGAAACGAAAAATACATCAAAATAGTATAAAAAAGAATCCCTTCAATCAAGTGAGAAACCTGAAAACATTGTAGCTTGCGAAAAAATCAATTAATTGAGTTTTTTTTAAAATTTGTATACATAGTTTCGTTTCACCCATAGGAGGAACCCTATTGAAAATGGCTAATTTATTCAAAGTAGTTTTTTTATACTATCAAATGATCATTATGAGTCGTGCTCTTTTATAATATAATTTATTTAGGAACATAAATGTTTTGTAGTTCATGAGGATCTTACATAAGTATGCATTATTAATAACATGGTGTAGGTACAATGAATTGTTAGGTGAATTGCTGCCCTCCTAGCACTGAATAATCTGTATAAAGGAGAGACAGTTTCGACTCCCAATTTGTATTTTCCATTTTTTTTTATTGTACATCATTCTTCCTTAAATAACCTCAAAAATGAGGGATTTTAGTCCCGTATTTGTTTGTATCTCGTGACCCTAGTAGCTACGGGTAACGTGGGAGGAATCTCCTATTTATATGAATTGTTTACTGTAACGTAACTGGGTTTGTTTTATTACTTTTGCGAATGGCTGCTGGATTCATTAAACATGAGTTTTTTTTTGCCCTTGTATGGAATTTGTTTGTGTGAATTGTTTAGGTATCTTAAAAAAATGGTATTTGGGACTTGAAATATCTGTTAGCTGAAGATCATCTGTCTTCTCTTTAGTTGTTTATGAAACAACAAAAATCAGATTCAAGTTTAATGGTGATTCTAATTTTCAGATCCGTACAGATTTCCATATTTTGCTTACAACTTATTGGTTTCTTAAACAAATAACGATGCGAAATTATATCTCTCGGCACTTCGTTGTGGATTCAATGTTGTTTCACGACTTCAACATCAGCAAACTATTGTTAGTTTGTTAATTTAAATTCTAACTGTACCTATTTCTAGTCTCAGTCTATCCATATTGACGCCTTATTTAGCTAGGCTAGCGTAGTAGTCAGAATTCTGATTAGTTTTAAGTAACTTTGATTTGTTTTATAGAGTATAAAATATTAGTGCATATTATAGCACTAATACTTTATATTTAATTGTTTGACTATTCACTCACTAAACAATTATGAGCTGTTGATTCTATAACTAACGTGAGACTAAATAGAGACATGCCAATTTTCACATTATAAATAAAGCAATTAAAATAAGGAAAATTCACTCACGTCACACCATGGCCAAAGTTGACGAGCACAAAATTAAAAATAGAGCAAAATGTCACGAAATTACCCGATGACCTTGCATATGATTCTGGTGCAAAAACATGACCGTTCAACGTATTTACTAACACCCACATCCTACGCTAGTTGAGGAAAGGATTATATTTAGATTTTATTAGTTTGCCTAAGAACGAATGTCCTGCAAATGGTCGGTTTGCATTGGATTCTGAGACCATTCACTAAGACGACTAAAACATTTATGCAATTCGCGGCAAAGAATTATTGTTAAAGGCAATTATGGGCCTTAACTACACAATCAGAAGTTACCAAGTTTTAAACTCCAATATGAATTTGAAGCCAAAGGAAAATGCAATTTTCCAGAAAATTCTTGTTATGAAAATGGTAAAGATCCATAGAATAATGCGGGTCCGGACCCAGTGCGGGTTGGTGGATGACTTATGTCTTAGAATTTTTGTTTCTAGGTCATGCCGTCTTCCTCTGGTTGTTTTCCTTCACCGTTTTGAGAGATGGTGATAAATTACACAAATTAACTCAAGTGCTAAAGACCCATTATTACCGAATCGATAGTCTAAGCCCACTCCTAATAATGCAAAGGAAGTGAGTGAAGTGACAAGCGGGCACGTCATCAAGGAAACGGCCGTAGATTGGCCTCGTCGTAGAGGACGCCAGTCAAGCGTGCACACTGAAAAAGTGCCACCACAAAGTACGAATTTTATGTGCGCTTGTAGGAGACTTTCCGTTTCTTTTTGAGTTTTCGGTCATTCTATTTATGTTGTTAATGGATTTCTAAGTATCTCGGACTACAACGGTTTTTACCTTTACTGCAAAAGTATCAACTATGCTTCTGTTACTGCGCTCCATTATACTGGTAAGTTTTTTCTAACAATAACAAGGAATATAAGCAAAATATTAAATATATAAAATGTTAACTGTCTGAAAAGTAAAGGAGCATTATTATCAGGCGAAAAAAAATTGGAAGTAGGAAATTGACAGCATTTTTAAGGAAGTGTGAAACATTTCCGGTGTTTAAAGTACAGTCACCAAATTTTCAGCTCCATTGGAGAAAAATGGCGTACCAAACAGTTGTCTATATAAATGTAGAGTAATTCGGGTCTTGTTCATGATTCCAGTGGCCTGTTTGAAGGGCAGACTTAATTTGTGTTCACTTCGGAGAATACCACAAACTAATTTAATGGTTAGGAATATTCCACGAATGCTTCAGACAAGCTAGAAGGAATTCATTGAAAGGACAAAGGTCTTGAATAATTTCCGAATCAATTTGCGTACAATGAGGTTTCATCTGTTTTCGATCCGTCCTTTTGGAAGTTTTAAAGGAATATCGGGACCTAAGAAACCTTTTCTATTTCTAGCGTCTTTAATTAATAAGTTAGCTATTTGCTGATATTACTAACTACCTAATATTTCAGGCATAAACAACAATTCGCTCGTACATATCAATTAAAAACGAAACAACGGTGTTCTAAAGACAAAACCACTGACGGAACAAATGTACGATAGTTTGTCTGCCGCCGCAAAATAGACGCTGCACCAAATAAACTTGAAATACAAAATGGAGTAAATGGTTTTGCAGCTCGCTCGTATTTTTACACGAGCGACGATTGTTAGCGCTAAAAACCAGTGAAATAGTGGTTCTGTTTCAATTTGTTGCACCGTTTGTTGAGCAAATGTAGATGTATGGTATTTAAAATTATTCTGATGAAGTATCGTACGGAATATACAAAAATTACGGAATAATATTCAAAATTCCGTGAAATATACGTAAGATTTGAGCATTGGAACCGTTTATACGTATCATGTGATGTGCATATAGTAAATTCGTTTCGAATATTCGTAGCGATTTATTCAAGCGAAAATGTGTGTGGATAAGTACGAACTGGATAAATTCATATTAAGTTTTGGTTTATTGTCATCGAAAGAACGTATACTTGATCAAATATTTCGAAATGAGAATGGTGATCCTTATAATGTGTTTTAAAGGATTTCATATTAAATTACTTCGAAAGATATATAAGAATTTGATGTACAAAACAATTTTTAAGGGATCTTAGTTTTCGAATTACTTATTGGCATTCATATGACCACCAAATAATTTACAAAACATTACGAAAATAATCTAGGCATTTCTTAAGAGAAATTGAGCTAATTTATCATTGTTTTGAACGAATTCCTGACTCTGATTAGAATTTCAAATTGGGGTCCTCCCGTTGACTTAATAGTACTTGAGGAAAGAAGCTCATACTTTCTACGATTGTGGTATTTTCTTAGTTAGTTTATCACAATTTGTGACAGCATTCGTGAAGTCTCTAAATAACCAGTCTACTTCTTCTTCTTTAGGTTACTTAACGATATAATACATTTTAGATTGGCTATTAGACCTCATCTTCAGAGCTGAATCTCGTTTAACTTTGTCATCTCTGGGACACTTACCAACAATTCTCAACAATTCTACATTTTTATTTGACTTTCATTTTATTTAAAACCCACCTCGATACCAAGCTTGTAGAACCCAGAACGCGGCAGGTACCAAAAGTATCTGATGACAATACGTTCTGATCGGACGTGCGGCCGTTAACGCTCTGTTTGGCATCCATGTCGCGCCGAACGTGGATATCGAAGCTATACGACTGTTCAGCAAAGTGTGGCAAAAACTATAGCACGTTTGAGAATTGCCGATGTCAAGTTTATGGTGTAAACTGAAATTATTGAGGCCGTACTTGCTAGCAGAGAGAGTTGGATCTCTGGTAGGTAGTTGAATAGAAACCTTAACAAGATGGTGTAAAAAGGGATGCAAAAAGCAGAAAGTCAGCCAGGGTTGTTACATAGACTAGATGAGGCCAGGCTAAGGCTTCACATACAAAATATATCATAAAATATGTATGCTCGAAAAAAATCTGTGGTGTTGAAACGACGTTTTAGAGATATCCGAACTACAGACATGTGGTTGGAACTAATATTAGATTCTTTGAGCTTTTGAAAGATATAAAACAACTGTTCCTTTATTTATTCTTTCTTTTATAGGCATAAAAATAAGAAAAAACAAAGAAAATATATTTTCAGCAAAGTAAACGGTAAGTACCAATCCCAGACAATTAGGAAACTGAATAAACTTTACAAAGTGATACGCAAAAATTCAAACGGCGTTCATAACATCATCTTTACATCTTTTTAATTAAAAATCCTTAGTTGGATGAAAACGATTTCATTCTCAAGTTTTTTGCTACCACAGTGTAACTTAATACAATAACTGGAATTGTGTTTTTACAAGCCTTTTTGTGTATATTCTGACCTACTAATGAGAAAAACAAGTATATCGGCAACTTAATCATCTATGTTGGGAGTTGCGAAGGCGACTGGTTTAACGTGGCCAACGATGGTCATGTATTGTTGCCATTTCTGGCTCAAAGCAGTTATGTTCGCAGAATCTGATTACATGTTTGCAATCTTCCTATGAACTCATTAACATCTCTGTTGACAATTTGTAACGGCAGTCTATTTTTATTTTACCGCAAGTCTGCTTGTCTATCCTTTTTGTATTAGACAAACTTGATCCTAGTTCATCGCTTAAGTCTACCATAATATTTTGTTTGTTTATCTTTTGGTCAAACCCCTCTTATTTGATATCAATTATAGATGTTTATTCTTAAGATACTACGTAAGTATGTGACAAATAAAAGGTTAAATTTAAATGGACAAGCGAGCATTGTGACTCGTACGGATGCATTCATTCGAAACGACACGATGTCACTGCGCAAAAACGTGTGTATTTTATTGACAGCCAGTGACATTACGTTGGGAAAACTAATGGAATTGAATTTGAGGGTTTATTCACGTTGATTTTCGCATTCGAATTGTATTTAAATTAATGGTCGGCTATGTGGGTTTAACTCTCAACTAACTTTTTACTATTTACTTCTAGTCCATTACTCTTTATTTCTATGATATTGATATCTGATACTCATTTAGGTATTAAGTTACATGATTCATTATTAAGTCTAGACATTTTGTTCCAAAAATGCATTTATTTGACTCATGTTACAGTAACGACAGTCAGTTATATCAGTCCGCCTTCTGAATTGCTTTGACACTATAAACAGTCTTACGTTCCAAGAAATGCTTCTAAGAGTCCCATATTGGGTTACATATCATTATCACCATGGTAAGTATCCGGACAGTGATGTCATGGTCATGGATAACGTGGATTCAACCACTTACATCCGTGGGAGGAAGTGAATTCGCATCTTTAAGGTACGAAACTACAGGATGTAGGGCTTTTGCATCACCCGGTCTTCCGTCTTCCTAATCCATCCACAAGAACATCCCATTCCATCTCTTAAGTAGGAACCAAATAAATATGTGACGAATTTATAAGTCGCATGTCAGTGGAAAGACGACCTGACGCCCTCGTCTTTACCCATGCCCATGAACGTGGACCAAGCTAAAGGTACCACCAAGTAACACGTGGCGTGGTGTTCTGTAGTTTCTGCCTACGCTTATGAAAAAAGGAAGTGATTGTAAAATTGATGGAATCGGAAACACATACGAAGCAAGTGAATATAAAGCTTGTAAAGACGTGATTTTATATCTGTATGACGTTTTAGATCTTGAGCCATTTACAGTCAACGGTCAACCGTGTTACGGTCACATGATCGCTCGCATTATTCAATTAGACTCGCAAATTGTCCAAAATCCCAACTGACGGATTGCCATTGTAGTGGATAAACGGCTCGGTGGCTATTATTATGATCACGGATGTTTTTATTCATGTTCTTGTCGTATGTGCGAGGACTATTGATATTGTTTTAAAGGAATAAAAGACGACAAATATTTGATTGTAGTTACAAAGGTATGTTTTTTCTGAAGATATGAACGGGAATTTGTACAAAACGGATATTAAGCGACAAATCAACCAATCTCGTTGATATGGCTGGCGCAAAGATATTAGTGAAGAGACAAATGTAGACATTAACATAACAAAGAAAAACTGTAAAAATAAGTAGCTATAGGACTCACCATACGAACGACATCTCTCTGAACAATGCTGATAAATTCGAATGACAAATATACAACTATTATTACTACAGGTACATATTTAATTCATGATTCTCCTGTCCTCATCCCAATTTATTTGTGGTCGGTGCAACATGTCTCTTCCTTCCACACTTCTCTATTAGTTGTCATCTCGGTAGTCACCCTCTTTCTAGCCATATCATCTTTCACACATCCATCGTTTCTTAGGTCTTCCCCTACTCTTATAGCCATCGACATTCATATATAAAACTTTTCTCACGACATTTTCCTCATTCCTCCGCATCACATGGCCCATACCATGTAAACCGATTTCCGCACAACTTTTCGGTCACCGGTGCCACTTTCAGACTTCCTCATATGTACTCATTTCTTATTCTATCCATTCGTGTAACAACCACACATCCATCAGCAGCTGAGATGAGAATGCTAAGAGGGATGGAATTACCGTTTATAATCCGTAACGCAACATATGCGATAACAATGAATGAACGTCTCGTACCGAACGCCGCGACGTAGTACCAGTAGTACTGTAGTAGTACATCGATACCGCGCCCATTGGCGTTCTGCCAGCACACGTTTCACGGTTTATGCTTCCCTGGTACTTTATATTTTATTGCTGTGCCACTTTCTACAATATATTTTTTTATGTTAGTAACGTATACGGCCGCAAACGAACCCATACCATACCCGTAGTATGGTATGGGTTCGTTTGCGGCGAAAACGTCCCACTTTCTTTGGTTTTAGAAAAATTCTGATCTTCCTCTTAAACTTTACTGTGATAAGAAGTGACAATAACGACCCTCCAACCTCTTCCTAACTTAGTTCCCACATGGTGGTAGGGGTCTGGATTCCTCGTTTTCTTTTTCTGTTTACTTCGCGCAGTTTCCACATTTATATAATGCTGGAGCTACTTTGTCGCGAACTTTACTCCGCGCGCTCTGTTGCTCAGCCAGACGTAGAGCGGTGTGCGAGAGAGAGCGCGCGAAGTCTAATTCGCGATAACGCGACAATGTAGCCCCAGCATAAGTGGCCATGACTGTTTATTGATCATATTTATTGCTTCTTATCTTTGGATAATATAGACCTGATTCATGTTATGCTTTCGTCTGAATCTAAGTTGCAACTTCACGTGGAATAGATCCTTTATGTTTTATAGTGAACACAGTACGTGCCATATCTATAAATAAACCTATTGTTGTCCTCAACTATTTATGAGGTAATTCTGTCTCTTTTGTTCCTATTATACAGCTTGAGTAAAAATACGAGGGACATCTTGAAATTGTATAAGTTTGGTATCAATACTTTCTGTCCTCCCAAATTTTAATGATTATTTTATAATTTTTCGTCCCTTGTGAAGTTGTAAGCATCTTCTTCAGTACTATGCACACAGCTTACGTTTTCATTAAACTCTTAAAGGCGAGAGTGCATTGGCGACGTCCATTGTCCGGCAATAATCCCTCAATTTAGCCACTTCAATAACTTCATGGAGTGACATTTTAACTACAATACCTCTACAATTGAATATAAACTTTATTGTTCAAAACTCAAGGTTGAGAATGATGTATAAAGTTATATCAAAAAGACAAGGTGATAGGAAGTCGGCGTGTAATATTATGGCTCAAGTAATATACGTAATGTAATTATGTTTGCAATACTGGCTGTATGCCAACCTCTTGTGTGATTATGTTGCCTTGGTAGTCGTAGACACGTGGTTACGTTTTATATGGTCAGGCCACAATTTATGGAAAAATTTAATTGGTCGTTAATTATTGTTTGTCAATAGGGTCTAATGTTGGAAGCTGAAGATGGGTTCGTTAAGTAGTTATGTTGCTTTTTATTTTTTTGCCGTAGGGAAAAGATTAGCTAATCAGCAATATTAGTAGCAGGGCTGACTGCCAAGGATGCACCAGACGTTATTAGTTAATTTTTTTAACAATTAAGTTACCTACGGTTCAATGCACATTATATGTGCTGAAGAAATAACCATAAGTACTTAACTATTGTTTTGACTGCAAAATGAGTTACTCTGCGACACAATAAACAATGTAATCAATCCATTGCGTAGGCTTTTTAATTGATCTGACTACTGATAATGTCGCCCACTGCCGATTTAGAATTCTCGCAAGACCTCAGAAAAAAAAGAACTATGTGCAATGGAATTTTCTTCCGTTCTAGTATCATGCTGATCATTAAAATGATCTTAGCACATGTGTAATAGCACTAAGTACATTTTTTTGTTCTGATTCATAAGATTCGCTTCCACAAAGAGATTAACCAGTCATGATGCATCCGTTACAAATTTATACCAGTAGTTAGAACCAACAGTTGTTTTTCCGAAACAAAAGCTTTTGAGTCGTTTCTTAGAATAACTGCAAGTTTTATGAACATTGAACAGTATAATCAAAACCATTTAAAAGCTTGTCACAATGATACTTTAGACTGATTTTGTACCATTCATAATTTAGTTGTAGTAAAGACTTATACAAGTAATGAAAAGTTTTATGACCAAAACGAAATCACAACTTGTCTGTTTTTGTTCTTTCAGCACAGTAGCTCCTTAGCAACCACTCAAATAGTTACAAGGAAATCCTGTTTCTACGCAACATTTGGTTCACATTTGTTTCAAGTCAGGTCCATGACAGCCAATGTGGCGGAAAAGAGCCGGCCTTCACAAAAACAAAAAGTTGTCTAAATATGGCCAAGCATTCACCGTGACACTGCTTTGATCACTCCATTCGATTGAAAACGTGGCTGAGGAGGGTTTTGTACACATTTTTGTAATTTGAAAGGTAGTCGGATTTTTTCCCAAAGCGGATAACAAAATCGGCTTGTATTTCATTTCTGTCAGTTGTGTGGTAAAGACGGCTTTCGTGTTTTTGAAGACCAAATAGACAGAAAATAATTCTGTATTTAATCAAGAAAAAAGCTTTTATTTCAATTCACAGTTACACACTAAAGGTCACATAAAAACCTCTCTTAAAAAGGACCTTTTAGGTATATTTACAATTTACCGAGCGAGGAAAATCGATGTTATTTCAAGGAGAAACGTGATTTCATATTACGAAATGTGAATGGAATCTGCCTACGAGTATCTAATGATTATTACAAGGTCTTCGATTTGCTAGCTTTTAGAATACGTAATTGATAAAGGAGAATTTCTAAAACAAAAACAATAAGTTTAGAATGGTCTACCGGTTGGGTGGCTTATCCAAAGCTGTCGTAGTATATTCGGCTTAGTTGGCTTCTGTTCCTGCCAAGAAAACAAGTCGTGGTTTTCTCAGCCATGAAAATACTGTAGACATCGTTTACTAAAATATAGCAAAGTTGCAGTGCACTGAATTTCACGGCTTTGTGAACATCAAAAGGTGTTAGATGTAAAAGGATTTCATGAGGGTCAATAGACTGTCTGTAAAGATCCCTAGGACCAAAATTTATTAGATCGAGCCTCAACGCGGAGCAAAGAACCAAATAGCTTAGCTAGCGGCTAACCACACCTGCCAGACCAATACTTTATTTCATATTCTGTACGGTCATATACAGCCAAGCCATAACTCCCGTCCGTTTTAATCTCCAACCACTCTAGAAAAAGTCTGAACTTTAAACTTAAATCTAGGACAAACCAGCGGGAAATTTATGCGCTCTTAACTACCATTTTGGCAACGCTCCGGACTCTTGTATATGAGACTTTGTGTTCTGTATTTTATCTACCAAGTACCTGGTAGTAAAATAGGTTTGTTTAAATCTCGTTTGGAAGGTTTCCATGGTTACATGGCCAGTGAATTGTTTCAGAAAGGCAAACTAAGCGAAAGCGGGTGGAAGCATGCGGAACACCGTTTTCTCAATTTCCCGTTCAGAGGAAACTGTTGTCTTAAGATTCTACGTTTCATATAATTTAGGATGAGCAATAATGCTAATTGTTTCTTCAATAGTTTGATGATAAACAATGCTAAACCTTAATCAAAATTCTTCTCCTGCATTTAATCAAAGTTCATGTTTATCTTAAGTATATCCTCTAGTAGGGCTATCAAGTAATGATGACCTTAATTAAAGCCGCCTACGTACTACGTAGCTTGAGGCTTGACGTTGAAATATTAACTATACGGGTATGTTTAACTAATTTAATGTTAATACAATACAATAGATTCTAAGCATTTTCCGCAAATGTTATCTCTGAATGACAAAACCTTGTGCGACGAGAAAATCATTGTCATTTTAACGACGAAAACATTCTGCAAATGCCAAAAGACGTCCACTGCTAGATGAAAACCTTCCCGTTATTTTTAGGATTAAAAATATTTTGCTCAGGGAGACATTAATTTTGTAAACATGGAAGCTCTTACAGCCCCTGTTCCATATTCGGGCAATTTTACTTCTTTTATATGCAGTGTTCTCTTACATTATTCCACAATACGATCTCAAAAATACGAGTAAGCACTGAATATACATAACTACATCGGTCACCGACAAATCTTCGAACAAGCGCGTGAATACTGAATGAGGTGTAGATTCTTGTTCACCTACCGTCGACATTGCTGTGTATGTATTAGTTCTTGGAACTACGATATGAAGAGAAGAATCAATGGATGTGGTAAAGAAAAATGGTCCTTTTGTCATGTACGTCGTTGAAATCTGGAACATTGTATAAATTGGATAGGACTCGTATTATTTCGATAAACATTGTGTTTTTGTAGAGGGTTCTTGAACTGCGATGTTAATCGAAGAAGATGTCTAAAGGATATTTTTCTGGTCGCAATTATTGTGACAAAGAGCTACCAACTTTGTTTTGTTAAGTACTTTATGTGGCATACAGAGCCTCAATTTGGCTCAAAGGTTCCATTATTCCTTAATAAGTGGCAAATGGAATTACAAGGCGCAAACTCACTAACTCGGTTGCTGTAAATGTGGAACAATTTTGTTGGTGTTGTTGAATTGTGCTCGTAGTCTCGTACCGAAGGGATACGTGCCGAATAATAATTTGGTTCTTGTTCTTAATGGACTGAAGTAGGTCTGTGTTGAGCAGATTTATTCCTTATGAAGTTAGCTGTTAACACGTCCCCCGCCAATTTATTTTGCCATTTTCTTCGTAGTCTTAATATTATCTCAGTTTGCTGTAGCTAGTTTTAAGGTAGGTACGAGATTATTGTCTGGTACTGCGTGACTGCACTGCTGTGTATTATGCCAACAAAACCCCACCTCCAATACATTCATGCATCTAAATAAACTCGACGCTTTGCAACAGTAATCAGATGCAAATACCTTAAACGTGTGTACCGCAGGTGCGCGCGCGATTCTCGTGTATGACAAGCTTATATCGAATGATATAGCTACCTCTCTTTCTTTCAAACTAATTTAGAATGAGAAGGACATACGCTTTAGTTGTACTATCTAATTTATCGGCTGCAATGTGTACAGCGAGTTTTATAGTAATGTGTTCTTTTATTTTTCCTGTAATTAAATGTGACAAGATTTGTCTTGTTTTTAAATTGGAAACGAAAAATTGTCCATTGCTGTGTTCATTTATGTAAATAAGAACATAATTAGGTTTAACCTTTTATTAGGTAACATTTTGTGGAGCACATCGTTCGTTGCCTAATATTATAAAAATTCCAGTAAAACAAGACTTATCAGCGTGTTTTACTTTAACATTAACGTTTCTTTCGTATAGTTTTACGATATAGTGGTTCTGAAAATTCTTGTTAAAAGTTTCAATAATATGCAGTTTCTACTTTGATAACAAAGTTTGGTGCGAACTGAAGCTTAGGGGCATGAGGAACAGGTTCACTCATCCACCATAGAAAAGGGAGGATCCTCCGACCAGACGGGTGTTGTGTCTGGCGGGCCGACTGCCCGACTGTTAATGTCGGATAGTCTAATATATGTCGTTCGCGCGGTAAGCTCTAATTGCGCGATGCAAGATTTTGTGATGTCTTTGATGCGTAGTTCGTATGTGGCGGTGTAACCGCTACAGAAGCATCGTTTTCTTAATATTTCAGTTAATTAGTTCTTGAAATTAAGTTTTTTTTTGGTCCTTCGGGCTTTGGGTCGGGGCAAAAATACCAGTGATTGTTTCATCTTTGCTCTCATTAAAGCATAAGAAAGAGCCTACGATCCTTTTCTTTTTTATCCTTGTGATTATTACTTCCTTTTTTTACTCGTTGAGAGCCGGCCCAAGGCATGTAAACAACGATTGCGCAACTATTATCTCAACAAAAAGTAAATAGAACTCCGTAATTATCCTAGCTGTTGTCGCTGTTATTGTGATGATACATACTTATAGTCACAACTACCATTTCCCATCCTTTACATTTTTCTTTTCATTTTCCCTCCCTCTATTTATTTTTAACCGCGTCTACACGTGAACTCTGTCCGTGATATCTTTTTTAATCTCCTCGCATTCATTTTGGATTACAGTGGGTTCGGAGAAGGTATGAGGGCTGTTTTTGAAGTACTTTCGCTGCCCGCTGTTTGTGTTTTGTTATCTAAATTGTGAGGCATTCTGCCCAGATTAGACATCGGATGCAAAGTTGGTCCTTCTGTACAACTTTGGTCTTTTACGTAATGTTTGCGTTTAAACACTGCCTTGTTAATTACTAGGTATTAAATTTTATTTCCAACCCCTTTTTTTTTGTTAAAAAGCGCTTTTGCAAGCTCGGAGTTCTGTCCCGTATTTTATTTTGTGGGCCCTGTTTTACAGAGGAAATTTGATGCTTATCTTTTGATTCAAATTATTTACAGGAAAATTGCAGTTCAGGATATTAACTCTATACGCTATTGATGTTTGATCACAATACCTTGCCCGTCGACCATTGTGTCCAATTTTAGTATCCTCACGCTTCAATGGAAACGTGTTTCAACAAACACCTTTCTTGAAAGACATCTGAGACCCCTTGGGTCCGGAAAGTGCTATCACAACAGACCACAGTCCGACATTATCAGTTTACCAGTCTATATCTGTCTTCGGGGACCTTGGAATGTGTCGAGCAAAGCACAATGGAGTGAAATGTAACGCCTATGTTGTGCCTCGTTTGCTTTGATAAATTCTCTTAAATAGGCGTCTTGTGTATTTAGGAAGCTGAGGTCTAGTTGAAATTTATGAGGCGGTGCCATTTTATGCTTGACGTAGTTTTTAGGGCGTGTTTGTAGTACGTCTACATAGACTTATTTTATTCCCTTGTTTGGAAATGTTTTATGTGAGAGCACATGTTACAAGGTTAGTGTACCTATATCATAGAGAAAATAAAACGACATTTGGTTGAGCATAAGCATTATTTTGGGTTTTCTATTTTCTTTACAATTCCGTATTTATGTTTTCGATCTTTTTATATCATGTTGAAGTCAGATAAAAACGTTGGCCGTAATAAGATTTTAATTGCGGAGTAACATGAAGTGTCTATTGAAAACTGTCTTTGAAAAGAAACCCAGTTCGTATTATCTCGTAAATAAAGACATCACAAGAAATAGTAAATCCTTTGATTTGTTTACTTTACGCTAACTCTTTTAGCTGCGAAGTTTCCTGAGGAAAGTTTACTTAATGCAGCTAGTACTGGCGGAGAGTGATTGAAAACAGATGTTTTTAAGAAATTATAGGATGTGAATATGTGGTTCATGTTGAAATAGAATATAAATATTATGTAGGTTTTTTATGTTTAATTTGTTGACGGATTATTGCTAATAATGATTGTTTTGTCACATTAGACCTGATGATAAATAGAATCGAGTTTATTTTTTCAATTACCACTAAAATACGATGTAGAATAATAATCGTTTCACGCCAATCACATTTAAATGGACCATTTTACACGGATTATATCAGACTTTCATAACTACCGCATAACACTTACACAATTAGATTTTATGAAACAACACCAATATTTATTGCAAAATATGAAATAAAAATTGAGTTTACTGTGAAGTGTGAACGCAGCATGCGAATGGCGTAGCGTGGCATTTGATAGTTGAACAAAAGGCATTCATTGTGGAGTCGGAAACTGAGCGGGATTCTGACGTTGCCTGTCGATGTTTTGTTCGTGAAATGACAAGGGAATATGGCTCGTGTGAGGAAATGTAGTTGGGATTGATTTGTAGGGTATAAAGTTAGAAACTATCTACATAAAATATATATAAAAAAACCTGTCCGATCCGAAACGGGGCAAATAGGTACGGCAATAAATAGCATTACCAAAAAGTTTATTTTTAAAATTATTATTGAAAACAAAAGCTATTGCGATTTAAAATTCACAGTTTTAGTACCAAAATTTCCCTAAATCCATTAAAAATTTGAAAACTTTCAACTGGTCATAAGTTATGACTTATATTGTAGACACCCGCTAAACGAAGGCCGCCCGCGCCCCATGTAATCCTGATAAAATTCTCCATTGAAAAAAAAATGTGGCTATTTTTTTTTTCTGATATTTTGCCACATAAGTAGACTCAGTAATATTATATTGCAACCTAACCTAACAACACCCTCACGGATCGGACAGGTTTTTTTTTACATGTTGTATACCTAGCAAATGTTGGTCCTTCCATCCGAAGTGACACTAAGACGCACGGACCTAAAGCCTCGTTTACATTGCATTAGTGCTAAAAGTAGATAAGCTCAATAAATTCCCGCTTGTCAGTCCACTTGATCATGGTAATTCCATTTCCCTTCTGTCTGATAAGCTACTGATGATAAAAATGTTCATTAATACTGAAGCAAATATTTAGTGCCTACATTTACAGCATGAGAATATTTTTGGTCCAATCCGATTTTTTTAAATAAAAACAATACAGAGTAGAGTTACGGTTAATGAAAATAAAAGTTCATATGTAGGTATGCTCGCAATGAGTTTTTGTATAGGCTCGATTATTAAATTCCTGACACAACAATACTAACATTTTAACATGGCTGCCGTGCAGTGTAGGAGTTGATATGCTTTTACGGATCGCTAAGGAAATCCCTGTGAAATCATGAAAGAGTTACGATTTATTGAGCTATTTCTCTTCCTAGCATAAAAAAACTGTTCCTCTTCACCACAAACGTGTATCCAAAACACAAGCTCACCAAAACAAAAATACTCTTACCAAAAACATGTTTACGGAACCATTTCTGTCCAAACATACGGCTGTAAGAAAAAACAGCATTCGTTTGTTTACACATTGCACGCGTGATCATTTTAGTTAATGAGTATGGTGCATTAGTTGAAAAAATAAACTGTAGTTTAAGATAGAAAGGAGGATACGCAATGAAAGTGTTGAAAATGTAGCACAAGCTGAGGGAAAACGGGTTTTGGTCCTTCAGTACTAACATTTTGTTAGTAAGCGATAAGGCCGCCCATTTTATATTTTGTAGTGTTTTTTTTTTTTGGTATGAATTTTTGTGGTGTACTTACATACAATACAGTATATATAAATAAATAAATAAATAAATTGGTTTTTCATTATTCTGTAATGTGAATTGGTATTTTCTCTTAACCTTTTCATTTTGTGAATTTTAATACCGCACGGATTGATCGATGGGTTAGCTACGCGTGCCTTGGTCGGTTCGTGGATGATCGTGATAGCGAGAACCCTCCGTGCCTCGGAAAGCACGCTAAGCCGATGGTCCCGTCTGTCATTAGTAGATCTTTGACAGTCGTTAAAAGTCCAAAGTGTGACAACCAGTCTTACCAAGGGGCATCGCTATCGTGTTAGCCCGTAACTAGGGTGTGGAGAGTGGCATGTAAAATACTAATATTCAGCTGAATCCGGTTAGACTGGAAGCCCACCCCAACATAGTTCTACCAACATATTCTGTGTCTTTTACTTTCCATCTAAGTATTAGATAATTTTACTATTTCCTTATTAATACTCAAAGAAAGTTATTATCTAACACAAATAGAACCGGTATTGTAAGTAAACATAATAATAAAAGTCAGAAGCTAGCTTAACATGATAACGATATAGTTGAAAATGACATTGACGAATGGTCTGAGTCAGAAAAACCGGTAGATTGGCTTTATGTATCAGTTGAATCCTGTAGTTCAGTTCGCATAGTCAAGGATTTGTTTTCAAATCTATTTACATCAACGTTTTTAGTCTTGGTAGCATCTAGAATAATAGGCAAGCCCTACTTAAAGTTTTGAGACCATGTCTTTACATCTTCTCTCATGATTTATGTATGGTTTCTCTTGTGTTGCTTGATACTATCCAATGTCTTCTTCAGTTCTTCTTATTACATCCATAAACTCACTCCTTCTCCCATAGGGATAGGCAGGCGCTATAGAACGCCACCTGCACTCTTAGCGTGACCGCAATCGAAACAGGTTTCGTTGACTGAAGAATTAGACAAAATGATAGATAAAAAATGACAATCTGTCATTTTGTCTATTCTTCCGTCGACAAAACCAGTAGAAAACCCGTTGCTATGGTTGTCATCCTACGTGTGCTGCTACGCTTCTTACATCTCCTTTTCATTCGTTTACGTTCATACATACATAATCAGCATATAAAGTTCCCACTGCTGGGACTGTGTGAGGGAGTGGGCCGTAATCCACCGTATATAAATTTCATCATATCAACATAAATATAATGTTTTTGCGTTTTTAATTTCGTATTCCTTTACTACTGTTACAAAATATCTGGAGCAATACTGCAATACGCACCTTTCTCATTTCTTACAGTACCCAAAGTACATTCGCAGTAGTAACGTTACGAAATCTAATCGTAATAGCGTTTACCACGTGTATTGCGCTTGCGCACAGTACAGCCTGATGATTAACATTACTCACTTACCGTGTTGCAATGTAAACATGTTTGAAATGAAGTTTAAGATGAAGAGACATTCGTTTTTAAATTCTTCATTGATGGTTTTGGTACATGTGATGTTACAAAGTAAGTGGAAAATCATCGTCACTTTGCCTTTTCGGATTTTTTTTGGGATTGGCTTTAAGCGTAGCCCGATGTGGATACGTTTCTTTGCGTTCGTGCATTTTCGCTCGTTGTATGGAGCTCGCCCTCTGTATCTATTTATTTTGTGCTCATAGCTGGTTAGTAGTCCTAATTTATGTCTCGCAATAAAGACACAATTACCTGCCAGTAGTTACTGTAGTACTTGTAATAGGTTAATTTTGTTACTGTAGGCGGCAATAAGTATGCAGTTTGAACCAGGAAAATGAATTAGTGCACGGACATAAATTGTTTTATAGGCGTTATATTAATTATGAGTTACTAGCTAGCTGTGCCCCGCGGTTTAACCCGCATTTGTTTCGATCCCGTGGAAATGTCGGGATAAAAAGTATCCTATGTCTTAATCCAGGTCATGGTCTACCCGTGTGGTTAATTTCATCCAAATCTGTTCCGTCGTTTTAGCGTGAAAGCGAAACAAACAAGTCACTTTACTTTATATTTGTTCACGCAAAAAGTGTTCAGAAATAAATGAACATTATTATGGATGGATACCATCTTTTGATGTTTATTATAGGTAACAAATTAAATCTGTGTTTACCATTTCCTGAATGATAGAACAATACATAAATAATTGATGCGTTCATTTGTGCCTTTCGTGCGTGACTAAAAATAAGTTAACTAATAATTTATGGCATTATAAATGAAAGCTTGGTAATGGATTGTGCGTTATTTTTAGAAGCTACTTATTTAAAACACTTATTTTAATTAACGAATGAACGAATGGAACATTTAAATATTTTTATTTGTACTCTCGCCCAAAAAAATGTTCTGAATACGCAGTTTAGTTGGGCCAAAAACGTAAAAAATTCAGTTGTACACAGTTACTATTTCATGCATCACTCCTACTAATATTAACTTTGTTACTCAATCACGCAAAATCGGCTTAATGGATTGGGATGAAATTAACAAATAGGATACTTTTTATCTCGGTAGTACTTTCCCGAGGGATAATTTACGACCTCCACGCGGGCAAATCCGCAGGCTGAAGCTAGTTGGTCATAATTTAAAACCACGAATTGCTACTGAGTATTTCCTTAACGAAAATTTCAATAACACTATCCGACCTCAGAATCGAATCAAGATCTAACATTCGCAGCTGCGCTAGCGTTCAATGAAGCATATCGTACAAACGCACAAAATTACTGATATTAAAGCTTACCTTCACAATCACCACGTATTGAATTCTATATCAAATAACTACCTATTCATGATGAGGTCACCAAGATTTTCCAAAAACTCAACAGTGAGGTACTGCTGAACAGCTGATCGATTAGATTCCCTCATTCATCAAGAATTTCTCAGTAGCAACACACGGACTTAATTTGTACTCGACTGATAGCAATAGACCTATTTCATGGAACCTAAACATATTTGTCGACATATAGGTGTTCAATACAGTATTGTCCCACTTCCTATCCCTTAGTCATACAACTGTTTTGTTGTAATATTACTTCAAAATCACTATGTATTGAATTTGACCAGGAGATTTAATTAACTTCTGCAGGGAGGTGGGCTGGTTGGAATAACCACCAACAGCTGCCATGGCCCACGCACAATGGTCCACCTGAGACCCTCAGGTAATTGTAATTGCGGAAACCAAACCCCATAACATAGAAATGTCCAATACTGAGGTCACTCTGGCACAGATTATTTTACAGTTCCTGTTTCGTTGGTCCTTGTCCAGCGCGACTACTGATCTTGGGAATCCTGCGTGTGATTCCGATCAGGAATTACTCAGTAGCACCAAGGAGTCTGGCTTTGTTAATCTCCCAGCCTTTTCCCAAATATGTTGGGGTTGGCTTCCAGTCTATCCTGCAGTTGATTAAGGAGTCTGGCTTAGAGTGCCTGGTTAGCGGAAATAGGCTCAGCCCATATTATTTCCTACATGGTATTTAAAAAACATAACTGGCTAAATATTAAATATGTTGCATGTACTGTTAGGATCCTCGCTGTGCGCGTCACCTGTTCGTCTGCAGGATCCGCTTCCCTCACTCTTCTCTTGATGGCGTCTGGACGGTCGCATTTTAGCGTCGTTACTATTGTATTATTTAAAAATTATGTACTTAACCAAATTTAAAGTAAATTCGAGTCAAAACATTAAAATAATCTCATTGAAGAGCACCCGCTACGTCCCGCACACATTAGGACACACACAAATACCCAAACAAGTACCTAATAGGTACTCGTAGACGTAGTGATAGTAGATAAATTACGACCTACCTTAACAATCACAGCGTATTGAGTTTATTGCTATAATAACAAATAACTATTCAGTTCTGGGGGCCTATTACGAACTTTTAAAAAACCAGGCAAGTTCCAGGCAATTCATTTCACTGGCTGGATATATTTCGTATTATGACATCGGTAATTCTGACCGACTTCACGCTGGCTAGTTTGTCTGTGGCTGACTTGAAATTCTCTGCCGTAACGTTCAGAAACACAAATAAATATTTATCGGTAAGTTACGGTTTTATTTAGATCACGTATTTTATGATAAAAATAATAAATATATCTTAATATAGTTACTAAAAGTAGGTGAAAATATGAACGCAATGTTTATTGTGCTATACAATTAATTTTTATTTAATTTTTCCGTGTTTGTAAATTGTAACGCGAGATTCTCCTAACAATGACTTTTCCGAACGTATTCCACTTGATGTTCAACGGGGAATTTGACAACTTCATTCTTGGACAATGTATAATGTTGCAATTAATAAAATAATACTATCGTATTGTTTGTATAATACTCTCTATAAAAAGTACCACGAAAGTTATGCTGATAGTTTTCTTAGATTACCGCGGTGTAGTGCACAACGATTATTTCCAAAGGGATAAACAGTGATTATAGAGTATTATTTAGGCATTATGAGGCGTTTGCGCGAGAATATCCGCTGAAAACGGCCCAGATTTGTGAAACGATAATTCATAGATTTTGCACCATGATGATGCACCATCACACAAAGCCATCATTGTGCAAGAGTTCTTAGCCAAAAATTCAGCAAATGTCATCGACCAAGCGCCGTATTCACATGATATGGCTCCGTCTGACTTTTTTCTGTTCCCGAGGCTAAAATTACCTCTTCGAGGAATACGTTTCGAGTCGATTGAAGCTATAAAAGAAAATTCGCTGAAGGAGTTTTAGACCATACCTCAATCAGCTTACCAAAAATGTATGGAGGACTGGGTCAAGCGCTGGCGTAGCTGTATTGCAAGGGAAAGGGCCTACTTTGGAGCCGACAAAATAAATTTTGACGAATAAATTACATAATGGTTATAATGAACAATTCCCAGTACTTTTTACACAGAATGTATTATGTCCCTTCGCAAGAAGTACCTACTAGTTTCAGAGTATAAACAAAAATATGGATAATGAATGGTTATGGTGGTGTGGTGTTTTTGAGTGTTTTTACTAAATATCCAGTTTTCAACATGTTATATTTACCTATAACCGTAGCCGCGAGGCACACATTCCTGCTGGTATCATGCAACGCAGTTTTACACTTTTTATTTTGTATTCTTTCATTTTATCTTATTTTTTTTTTCTCTTTCTACTTGTGTGCCTTTTAGTCTGTGCCAAATAAATGTATTTTCTTTCTTTCTTTCTATCATGGTAATATTTTGTAATTATCATGGTGCACCATTTATTAGGCTGTTGAAATTATTATAGTTCAATGGATGAGAGTTATCGCCCTCGGCTGAGCCTAACTTATGTTTAGTTTGAAACATTGTAGGAGTTTTTCAATTTTACCGTTATTTTGGTATTTTGATCAGAAGTGCCACTTTCCGGAGTTTCCAAAAACTCGAACGGTACATATTCGTCACACGTGATATTTTCTCTGAATAATTTCACCAAAAATATCTAAAACCATTCAATAAAAACTCCTATGAAGTAGCGGAAATTGACTGGATTGTGAGGTTACTTAATATCAGTTTTAATATGTCAAGAAATGTCAAAGGAACGTTCATAATACGGTATTTCCAGCCAATAGTCGGGCAGAAGCCGGCCAGGGTGTCACGTGACCACTGACTGGCTTGTTTGACGAGTTCATAATACGAAATTGCAAGGCAGTTCTGTTTACGCCGTAAACTGCCTGGAAATAAGAGTTCATAATAGGGCCCCTGAGGTCATTGTAATACAATTACTCAACAGTTATGACTATTGACTGTATACTGTAGAGTTTCACAAGCTGCTGATTGAGATCAGATTCAGGGCTAGCTTTGTTAAAAATACTCCTTGCCTGAGATTGCACAATCTTGGTTAAGCCTTATTGTAAGTATTGTTTGCCTCTATGATTCCATTTAAGTTATAATATCTGCTTTGAAACAAAAATTTGCCTGTGACTAGAAAGCTTTAAGTTCAAGAATTTTCTTCAAGTGTTAATATGTTGCAAGTTCTGCTTGTAATCTCGTACTTTCCTGCGCTTCACAAAACAGTTTCACGAAACTGGACCTTCGAGACACGAGGCCCAGAATCTAAGCTAAAAACAATTGCAATGAGATAAAAACGCCCTCGATATCTAATCTCTCAGTTAATTACAAACTCAAAAAACTAACTACCATAAAATTAAACCGAAGTAATTGTAAAGCTACTTTGGAGTTAAGAAATACATTTCAAGCGAGCTCTTATCTCAAAGGAAATTCCATAGCTTAAGTACCTATAACGAGGTATTCGTTTAGCTGCCAAAGGGCCAGAGGACCCAAAACCTTTGGCAGTCCAACAACGACCAATTAGGTACGTTGTTTATAATTTATAAATGGCTGTTTCGCAAATTGAAAATGGTTGTGATCTTTGAAAATTCTGTTTGAAATACTTAGTTGGTTTAGCGGTGAAACGAACCCTGAAATCGTTTTCGGTTTGGTGTCGGAATACCTATTAAATTGTAATTCAAATTTTGTTCTATTAGGTATTTAGATTTTCCAGGAATCGTTCGCTTCCATAATATTACGGTTGACATAGTAGAGATTGCTTTTCACAAAAAAACAATTATATTTATTTGAAAACATAACTATCAAACTATCATAGATTACGCCAATTTTTAGTGGCGATCGTTCCAATTTTAAACAAAAGCCAATGTCAATTCAACCCACGTCTCCGTTTCCGGTCTCATGTATGTGTTGCAGATATCCAGGCCAGTCCTACTTGGAGCGGAATGAGCGAGATAGGTTTGAATTCAATAAAACTAGCAACACTGTCCGTTGCAGTTTTAGAGTATGGCAACACGTTGGAAGTTTGTTGGCCTAAATATTTTGAGTGTATTAGGCTGGAACTTTTGTTTGAAATATTACGTTTGTTACAACAGAATACTTATAATTATAACATTATTATTTTTGTCGGTTCCTAACTTTAGTAAAAATTGCCCTTATTTCGGTTCTGCCGAAAGCTCATTCAAACTTTTCATTTGACAAACGCTCTTGAATAATTCAGATTTATGCACAGAAATACAATACACCACGAACATATCCCGCCGTATTTCGTCAAGCGCACACATTATCCAATTCACGTTACATTATCCGCCAATTACAGCAATTGCTGATGACTTCATCGAAACATTGACCTTTTCACGGATTATATGGACCTCGGCGACTGAACGCATCATTCGTTATCACTATCATACGGCCTCTGCCGCGCGCCCCGTGCGTGTTTCTGTTTCCTCAGTTGGTCGGCGACTCGCGCGCGGTTAAGACGTATCTGCGTCGACCCGACCAATTAATTTACAAAGTCCATCGTACACAGTTCACGCAAAAATTCTTCACAACCGGTCCGACCTGTTAAAGTTATTTTCCTTGGATCACGTGCGACATTGATAACGAACACTGTTTTAAATCTAAGCAACGAACTCTTCGAAGTTACCAATTCCGAGTAAAGTGCGTTATACGATGCTGTGCCGGAAAACGTAAAATATATTAGTACAAAAGGATTGCAGTGTCATAGGATAAGTTGATAAAACATGGTCGTGTAAGTGGAAGTGTAAGGGAGAGCCGCCGGGAACGGTAGTTTCGGAATGTACGAGGTATCGTGCGTCGCCGGGAACAAAGTTGATGCTGCGTACGCAGTCAAGAGCCTTTCGAACGTGATACCACCAGGCATGGGGCATACGGTATCCGTGCAGCGCCACCATGCGCACTCACAATCATATAAACACAAGCAACCAGAACTACCACCTCCTGTTAGCAAGCCTGACGCTTTAAAATCTCATGTAATGAGACTCCTCAAACGATCCAAAAGCCACACACCAGCTACCAGGGCCGCAGAGAACCAAAGTGATCCACGAAACTTTGATCGTCGAACGGTATTCGCGAGGCCCGTGGTCGATGAACAGCGCCGCAGGAGGAATTCCGCTGAGCGACGACGCAGTGGTGACAAGAGGGTGATGGTGACTATCGTGGATGGTCTCCCGGTTGTCGTAACCGGACAGAACCAGGTGCCACAACCGCCTAAGCATCCGCCGCCGGTGACTCCACACCATCGGCATTCACATAAGGTGAGTTTTAGAATCGATGCTATAATCGAAAACGGCTGTTTTTATATTGATTTCCTAATGTTTTCTTAGTTAAATTTACGAAAAAGATATTATCTTTGAAATCTGTGCAATGATAATGTGCAGTTGCATTTTATGTGTTAATTTATTCGATCTAATAATCCTTACCTATACTGTAAACACAAGAAATTGTATTTTATTTATCGCCAAACTACATATTTTAATTTATGTACGATTATCTCAAACTTTAATGATTTTAGCACTATTACTCGCCTAAATATACGTTAATGGCGAAGATAGTGTGAAACAATTATTGAACTACAAGACATTTGCGTATTTGTTCAACATAAGAGGCTTACGTCATACGTGCGTTATCTTAATTACCTCTACGCTTATACGAGAGGACAGATCTAGTTACAGAAAAACAAAGCAGCGGCTGTATTTCAACTAAAAGTAATAAATGCAGTTCCAGGAATTTAAATGTTACATCCATTTCAATATTGCGGTCTAACTTGTTACAGGGAAAAAGGTAAATAAAATGTATAATGATAGCAAGTTCAATATTACTCATTAGTGTGGAAAATAACAACTGTGTGGTTTCGAGCACGTGGTGATTTTTCTATTGTCAGGCTGTGTGCAGACCTAAGACAAGATGGCCTTCAGACTATTGCTGTATTCAAACAATGATGGCGCGCACTGTGCCTTTATTAAAACTAGTTTTATTTTCCAATTAGTTTTCGAAAAAAATCTGATACTTAGTTAAAAAGTATGTTGATGACCTTATTTTAAGACTGGTAGTACACAATCGAGTAGCCATTTAGACACGCATCGTTAGCATTTAACAAAAAATAGCCTTTTTTATAGCCACGCTTTTTCAGTAGTGTCCGTTTTAGAATTCGATATAGTTATTAATTGATAAATACCGCTGTTACATTTATCGAGAAAACAGTTAGGTATGTCAAGAAATTTAAAAAAAGAGAAGTGTGTTTGCCGCTAGAGATCAACGAGTGACATCTTTTACTATTTTCTTGTGATGTTTCGTTAGTCTTTTTGTTACGGTGAGCAAAAAATACTTTACTTTGACTCAAAGATATGGCAGCAATAAAACAAATCAGCAAATCGTTATTCAACCATCGCGTGCCCACTGAACTATTACGTATCAATAACACCTGCATTTAAAACTTAAAGTTCGATAATATTTTCACTTCTTTAGCCGACTGTACGTCAATCGTGTGCGTCGGTCGTTAGCACACTTCGAAAAAGGCGATCGGGAGTTTTTTACTTCGACACACATACCTAAATACTGACTGCATGCTAGATGCATTACGAAATGTAACTAACGCATTTAAAAGTGATAGTTTGTGACTAATCCATTTAAATGTTTTTAATAACATTGTTTTGGAGACTCCTCCGTGTCTCGGAAAGCACTTTAAGCTGGCCCCGGCTGTTATTTGAAGATATTTGACAGTCGTTACTGGTAGTCAGAAGCCCGAAAGTCTGACCACCAGTCTTACCAAGGAGTATCGTGTTACCCAGTAAATGTGTTTTAGAGGTCTATCTGACCTCCAAAACCGCAGTCGATCCATGTAAAATATTCATATACAGCTGCATCATGGCATCGAACATTCGCAGGGATATGTGAAAGAAAAAGTGATAAATAATTATGACTCGTATATGTAAATGAGACTGTTTAGTATGCAGTTATTAATGATCTTCGTTCCGTACTGCGGATGAGCGAAAGTAATTAAGTAATGATTTAAACCGGTTGGTTTCCGATATAGTTTAATATGCTAACTAGAAACAGAAAGAGATTGATTTTCGCTCATGGTACTTACTGCAAAGGGAATTCAAATCATTTGTATATCGAGAGGAACCGACAAAGAAAACGTGTCTCATGAAAAAATTAAGCCTTACTTAACTAAGTACATCGGTATCCATGCAATTTATCGGTAGCCACTCAATCGCACTACTGTCTGTTACAACTCTTTATAGCTACAACATTTACCTCCAAGAACTTAATTCCCTGCTTGACACGACTTCATTACGATTCAGTTACACAATCAGCCGGTTCGTAAACAAATATCGCGGGTTCCTTGAACGCGATCGAATGGCTATATTTACCCGCACGTGTGTTCCGACCATTATTTTTAGCTGTATACGGAGTACGGACGATTCGGAGATGTATCGGATTTATTATGCAAAGAAATTGTGACAGTTGCATAGTGAATTTAAAAAGATTCTTGATTAATTGAAGGACCATTAAAAACAAAGATTAGAGTAAAAACTAACAGTTATGAACTGAAATTCATGGTTCAATTATGATTGAATGATTGGAAGTGACAGATGACTTTTTGTCTAAAAACGTTCGTTTTTATCAAAGTCGAAAAAGCATTCAACGCAACTTACAGAATATGTTTGTTTTACATACGTTAAAGTACTACAATGTTCTCCAAAAAGGAAAAAGAATAAAAAAACAGACCCAAGAACTCACGGAACTGACCACAAAGACCAAGATAAGAAAATTGGAGATTCAGTTTTCACTTTGCAAACATTGACGCTTTCGAAATTGACTTTGACAACAAGGTTTCTTAAATGTTCAGCGGTTCAAAAGGGTATACGAGTATATAGATAAATGGGTCTTGGAAAAGGTTTTCATGAGTGCAGACTGATTTAAAATGCGAGCTTTTTAGGGTTAAACCGCAGCGTAGGAAATGACCTTTCAACGGTTGAAAAGGGCTTTCAAATTGGGTAAATTATAGGTTAGGGTGTTGGTCAGATAATGGAGTTATCGTGTACCATTTTATTGGTTTTAAAAAAGGAAAATAGTCGTTCCCCCTTTTTGCAAAAATAAAATGGAACGACTTAAGCGTTGAAGTATTGACCATAAGGCAAAATACATAAATGTGTGGGAAGACTATGGGGGAACATTTTCCAAAATTGGGCAAGAATTTGGCCGAAAAGAAGGCAGAAAGAAAAGAGAGAAAATACGTTTGTTTGCGGAAAACATGACGCAAAGAAAGAACACACTCAAAAAAACAACAAGTTGGAATGCAGCATAATGCTGGGACCCTATGCGAGACAGACCCCAGCGCTGGTTTTCAGTGACAGCTGGCGTTGACGAATAACACGAACAACGAAAAAATGTTGGCGTTGAACAATATTTTTTTACTAATAGTATCAAGAAACATTGAGTATGTAATTTAAAACACTTAGTTTACACAGTAACTTGTATTGTTGCGTCAGTACCTCACTAATTGTGGGAATTCGTTGATCGTAAGTACGCACATAGTGTTCATAAGATAACTACTTGTCACAAAGAATTATGACATAGCATAATAACTGGCAACAACGACCTCGGTTGACACAATAATTATTGCGAAGTATAGGCGTGGAAGCTCTGATAGGATTTTTCTTACTGAGTTTTTCGTGGTTTTTTAATGTCGTCTTTATCTAAAACAATGTTGGTCGTAAGTCGTAACTGAGTCAAGACGTGACTAAGTGCGGATTTCACCAATGAAATTGAACGCGCTCAAGAGCTGTCATTGTACAATATTCCATAACAATTTTGACACTGACAGCTTTTGAACGCGTTTTAGAAATGATGATCGCGTTCAGTTTCATTGGTAAAATCAGCCCTAAGTATCGATTCTTTCTTATGAATGAATGAATGAAATGCACCGATCCCAGCGTGGTTTAACCAGACTCGATAAATCGAATGAACCCCAAGATTTGCACTAGCCCCTGGAGCCTCATGTTTCATGGTGATACACAGGCTATTGCATATCAAGGAGTAGACCGCGTTCAGTTTCATTGGTAAAATCAGCCCTAAGTATCGATTCTTTCTTACGAACTTTTATCGAATTTGAGAATTTCTTGATTGTGTTCTATGAGGTTATGTAACCAATCGAAAATCTTCTGCAAAGTGAAGATCCCTTGGGGGTAAGCAGAAACTACAGAATGCCACCTGCTACGATCCTAACATACGCCTTTTGCTTTTTTTACTGTCATACATCTGTTCATTCAGACACGCCGCCAGTTGCTAGTACTACGCACCTGACCTTTCTAAAGAACATCACCAATAAGGTCACTATATGTCCTTCTTGGGAGTGGTCCCAGTGTTTCCCCTGACATCTGCGTACAATTAAGTGTACCTCAGTCCTCAAATAAAAAAAAGTGCTAAACTAGTTTACCTACATCTAAAATGATTAAGTAATCTGTTACCAGATTCTCAGTTGTCAACCTAAAACCTCTTTGACACTAAAACATACAAGATTGTATTACAGTTTTGCATGTTTGCTAAACTTAGCGTAATTAGTTTGTTTCTGCCACTGTTGTCTGGTTCCCACAGTCAATTTCAAATTATATTGTCATTTAACGAAGTTTGTAAGCAAACTGCTAAATTATACGTCCTTCATTTATGTAACGGAAAGGATATTATTAAATAATTGGTTTAATAATAACTAAAATAAATAAATATAATAACAGATTTATATCGAATTTTCCAGAATATTTTTGGCTGTGGTAGAATGTTTAAACAAGGAAACAACTATTATTAAGACTTGCACTACATTGAAATTGTTGGGTATGGGTGCTTAATAATCTGTTAGAAGAAGTTTGATTAAATTTCTGCATTTCCATGAAGTTACTAAGTACCACATTGTGTTTTGTAATTTTTGGTTCTTTCATGTTAATTGAACAAAATTGACCTATGTTCAAATCTACAAATATTGTTAAGTTTTACAGAGAAGGCAAGATCACAGGAAGGTATGTGTTTAATATTAAAACTTTTCTCTTCCTGAATATCTTATTCAACATGAGTATTTGTTACGTCATCGGGAATTTTGTATTCACACCATGAGATTTTATTTCCATACCGAAACTGTAAAACAAATAACACTGGCATGGCGTCTAAAAGTAAATAAGTAAATACTGAATACAAAAATAGACGGCTTTGTAAACGTAGAATTTTCAAGTTTATCTTATGGTTTGATAACGCGTTTTATCTTTGACACTGAAGAGTGATAATTTGTGATCAGTATTTTTAGGGTTCCGCACCCAAAGGGTGCCAACGGGACCCTATTACTAAGGCTCTGCTGTCCTTCCGTGCGTCCGTCTGTCACAGGGCTGTATCTTTTGAACCATAAAGCTTCGTGCAGACTAGCGCGACGCGACACCGGCTATTGTTATACCGTGAAGTTTTCTTGGAATTTGTATTGTTTGAGTCGCGTCGCGCTGGTCTGAACGAGGCTTAATAGGTAAACACTTGAAGTTTTCACAAAAAGTATACCTACTACTATTGGCTATAACAACAAATAATAAAGATAAAATGAAGTTAAAAATTAAAGGGTGTCCCCCGTTTTTGCTCGAGCTTTATTTTACAATACGTTGGCACCGAACCCTTTGTGTACGAGTCTGACTCGCACTTGGCCGCTTATACATCTTCTGATGACACACGTGGCAAGATAACTGTTAGATATATATAACCCCTTGTACCATTTATTTGCGTTTGTTTTACTTGTATGTGACATTTAATCTTGATAAATGACCTATAATTTGTTATAATATGATGTAAGTTCTCGTATTTGGTAGCGTTTGGCATATTATGTAAACGTTGGATAATTACGACGACATTAATTATGGCGGTGTCTACTGTCATATTTTCTTGCTTTACAAGCATATTTTTAGTAATATTGGAGGCATTCATTTAATAGGATACTTGTAATCTCTCCTCGTACTTGACTACGTATTAACTCACTTTGTAAAATATACTGATATAGGATCAAAGGTTTCGCAAAACAAAAGGCATCGAGTTTCAAAGAATAAAGAACTAGTAGGTTAACCAAAGACTTGCCTTTGTTCCCTCGTAGATATTAAGGTGACCTAAAACAGTTTAGACTTTAGACTTACTAGCGAAGATAATACGTATACGTATTTGTACGTATTTTTCTTGTCTGTTTATATATGTGTGTACGTAAATGGTTAAATAAATAATATCTTGTCCAGAGTGTCCTGTTGTCTGCATGCTGCAGGAGCTGATGAAGCTACTGACGGTGCCAAGTTCGTTGCCAAATTCTGGACTGACTTTATATAGATTGCCCATCGACACACTAAAAACGAGCGAAAATGTCAAAGGTTGCGATACTACATACATGTTTTACAGAAAACTCGTGCTAAATATTTTCATAGTGTGTGTGCTTAGAAAGAAAATGATATAATAACAACGTAACATTTTCACAGAACTCGTTACCTGCTGAAAATAATGAAGATAAATGTAGAAAGTCTTGTCTTTGAAAGTCTTCTCAGTGTCGTTGTTATAATAAGTGAGCAGGTCGCTTAAAATTGTGGAAATTCTGCAGTGGCAGGGCAAAAGCTGCTTCTCATGCAGAACAGGAGCCAGTATTGAACAACTCAACATGCTTGCCCACTGCTGTTACGAGTCCCGCTTCTTAGAAACAAATGTTTCGTGAAATGAACCAATGCATACACTAAACGATTCAGATTTCAAAAGCTTTTCAAGCTTCAAATAATCGTTTTTTGTCCTAATGTTAGTTTATCACGACAATCATAAATTCAGTTACGCTTTCACGAATACTCACCAAAAAGTTTGAGTAATCAGTTCCAAATTATGTCAAAAGACGAAAGTCTATCCATTTATATCAACATATGTTATATCAACGGTTTATTCATTAAATTGTGGTAAATAAGGCTGATATTATGATTCGAATCAACTTTACCCTCTAGACTTGTTTAAGGTGGAGACGTACCTTTGGTCCTGAAAATGACGAAAGGCTTTAAACGACCTCTGATCTCCAAAGTTTTTCTTTATCCACTTTATTCCTTCAAAGATCTGGCTTGCTATCTCGTAGATGACCCCATCCCTCCAGCCTTATCCCCTTAGTAGATTGCTTGAGAAGTGCACTTCAGTCATAAGCTTCCCCCAAGGAATGCTACATCATCCAATATCCTAATTCCAACTTCCCGATACAATTCACCTTCATTAGCTACCCTCCTAACTCCTGTAATCTTCAATCTTAATCTAACTTCGATCCCAAAGTTTGCAGAAGTTTGAAACCGAAGAGGCAAAACTGCAAAAGTAATAAATCAACGAAATTTATTCGTATGCTAGCAATGATATTAGAAGTAAAAAGACGTAGATAGGTTACCTACCTAACATTCTATCTTCAAAAACGGCACTATGTCACACTATTATATGACACGTGGAAGTAGGATGGCATGTCGTAATTATCGGGAGCGAAAAAGAGACAAAACGAAGAAAATGTGGCTAATTAGCCAACTTTTGACGTGCCACTTGCGGAACGTTTATAACCTATCTACCTCTTTTTACATATAATATCATTGTATGCTAGTATGTATGCTGGTTTTGCTAATCGAAGTGATGCCAATTTATGCGTTAACTTGAACTAAACTTTAAGTTAACGTATCTAAGTTAGGTCATCAGTCAGTCGATTGAGGGTAACGTCCGTATGCAATTTAAACTATCTAACCTAAATGACGTTCGTATCTTTAAATTTTTCTTCCATTATTCATAGCTATTGGTGTGTAAATATACTTCTCATGCTTTGAAATGCCTTTGTGCACTCTGAGAAATGCTATCGTAAAGTATAATACTGAAATGTAGGATCGAAAGTCGTGAAAATATTTAATTATTTATTATGACTTAAACTTCAAACGATTCTATCAGATTTGCATACGGGTATTGCATTCAGGGTTATTATTTACCATAACTATTCTTATAGGTTTGCATAAAATGCCGTGCCTACTCTTTAACTCGTCAAATATTTTCTAAATGTGTGTCTGCTCGTAATTTCTAAGCCTGGCCTTAGAACTCAACCCAAACGGTTAGCCACTGTCATAGCCCCTTGCGACCTATTCAGTTATGTATTCTAGATTAGAACTGGTTCATCATCCTTTTAATTAAGCCTCTTTGACATCATCAGTGAAAACTTGCTTTAAATGGTAGAAATATCTATCACAATCTGGGTTATAATAATCTGTCAATAAATTAAACCGTTTCATTCGCTTCACAAGCAGTGGGTGTCGATAAAGAAGTAATAAATCATTTGATTGGTCAATAATCTTCATACTAAACAATTTTGTGCAGAATAAACCACTTTTCTTTCTTCTTCTTCTTTCGGCCTCCTTCTTCCTCTCTTTTTGCAGTGTTTTCTTACTGGGTTATATCGTACAACCAATTTTCGTCAAACACATTGAACATTTTCCTTGACTATTTATTAAGTCCCAAGTTCAAAAATGTACCAAACTAGCCATACTTCCATCCTACGCCAGACATTTTTATCCACATCGTTTACAAACGGCACGACAGACGTAGACTGTCTGTCATAGTTGCACGACAGCACTTAATAATGAGCACAATACACGCAAACGCCCACCAGAAATGATCCAAAGATGCGGTATTATGAGGACTTGATTTAGTATGGGTAAATTCCCACTTCGTACAAAAGCACTAGCATCCGTGTTTCGAAATTGGAATCATTAGTATTCTTCTAGGGGGTAAAAGTATATATGAAATAATAAATTTTTCCTAAAGGACGTTTTCAGAAATAGCGAAAAAGCAAGTGCCACTGGCAGAGGAATAGTTGCCACAGGCTGAAATTATTTATTTTATGATGGTTTAATTAGCGTGACCAGTTCTGGATTTTTTTAATTTTGCGGACGGTCTATCTTTTGGTCGCATTAAATCTGAAATTGTAGTAAGTGTGTTTAATATAGATTGGATTGGATTTAAAACTAATTAATTGCCCTTGTAGCCACGTCCTTGTTCACACCCCAGCTGCAGGGGTGATTTGTTAGAGGCTTGCGTTTGTAGGTCACTTCAGACTGATTGATCACTTGATTTACCGCCTCACAGGTTGCAAAATGGCCTTCTCAGAGGCAGGCTCTTGCAGCCAAATATACGTCTAACGCCCGATTTCTTGAACGAAAATCAACACAAAAATTGGCTAACAATTAACTCTCAAGCGCGCGTAAACTACTGTGATTGGTTGAATTAATTATGCGTTTAATTTTGATCAATGATTTGCGTTCCAGAATCCGTGTGCTAGAATTGTAAGTGAAACTTAGCAGATAAGTTTAGATATAATCTATTGATTGTATCAAACATCAAAGTCACATTTCTCCGAACCAAATGTAAAGAAGGCGTTTCGTCAAACTGCAAGAAAATTACATATAACGCTTGACTGACTATATTTTCACCGGGTTGTTCGCAATCTCAGACAATTTTTGTTCTTATTGCACATAGATCACAATTGATTAGAAAGTGACGGATGACGAAAAAACATTCAGAAAACGTTTCGTGGTTCAAGAGAGTCGCCGAAGCGACTAACGACCGTGGACGCTGAAAAAAGGGGAAAAAAATTCGCACCGAATTTACACTGCATGTCTCTCATTATTCTTTGTTCCATATTCTGAAATACTACGTTTTATTTATTATCTCAACAGAGATCAAATAATATGAAAAGATTAGTTAAGTAAATTGAAATTAAACTTACTTTGATGTACTAACACAGAACGCCACCTTGTGGCGAATAGCTGAACTATGTTGTAGGTGAAAAAACGAATGTTGTATAAATTCTTAACATTACAAAACTTTTTTTTTCAAGATGTTTTTGGGTATTTATACATAGTTTTTTCACGCAGTGTTCAATATAATATCTAATCTATTGTAAGGGAGTATTTTTAGGTAACGACGTTTGGGAGTGGTGGCGCAGTACATTGTCGCTACTACATACTAGATGGCGCTGCCTGTAGCGGCTCCCCAGTATTGTAGCTTCGTCTCTCGGTGTATTGATTTATATTGTTAACGTAGAACTCACTGTCGTCGAATTATAATTACAGTTGATTGGTTGATTCATGAATTAGATGATCGAAAATGGAGTAATTATGAGGCAACGTAGAATATTATAGCTGTAATATTTCCAGTCTACTACCTATTGGCTTTTAGCCGTATTATTAGTTTATTATTAAACTTGAGGAGCTCGTGGCTAAGTAATAATGGCCGCACGGTTCGATCCATCAGGTCAAAGCTATGCTTGCCGGGGTTGGTCTGTCGATGGGTGACCATCTTAACATACCGAGACTCCTCCGTGCCTCGGAAAGCACGTTAAGCCTTTGGTCCCGGATGTCTTTCGTGGATCTTTGACAGTCGTCACGGGTCGTCAGAAGTCCAAAAGTCTGACAACCAGTATTACCAACGGGTATCGTATTACCCAGTTACTGGTACTTGTTGAAAGACCTACACTGTCCTCCCATACCTAATAATACTGTTATTTGAAAATATTGTAAAAACCAATTATTTTTAAAAGAGTAACCGTGCTTGCCGGCTCTTCTCCATAGGAAACGACCAATTAGAACCGTGCACCTAGCTTCTGACGTTTCATAAGTGCCCATGTAGGTTTATGTGAAATAAAATATTTTGAATTTTGGGGGTCGGATAGGCAGATTCAGCTGCATCCGGTTAGACTTGAAGCCGACCCCGACATAGTTGGGAAAAGGCGAGGCAGATTTTTATTATGTCAAACTGTCAAACCGCGCCGGCTAAACTGAGTTAGAATAATGATGTATCATCGTAAAAATAACGAGGGAATAATAAACAATATGTATATTTAGCATGGTCTTGCTTAAACCATATTATTATTGAGAGAACTGCGGTGCTATTCTGTAAGAATCTCACCGTGAAAACTTCGGTGAAGTGAGCGTGGAGTGAGCTGTAAATAGTGTCAATTCCAAGCAAAAACAAACTCACTTCACCTAAGTTTTCACAGTGAGATTTTTACAGAATCGACCGGCTGGTCTTAACAATATTTAAGTTTAAACAAAATCAAATGTAACTTCTAATTCATCATAAAGCAACAGAATAGATAATGTTTTTTTTTTTTCAAATAAATTCTCAGGCGGTAATACACCCTGCTAGTGATTCACATGGCAATCCTTCCGAAACCTATTATTACAGTAATACCAAATGACGTAACAACACAGCTTGATTGGCCAGCGATGTCATGCTCACTCAAATGTCTCGCTGGTGGTGGCGTGTGTGTTGGATCATTAAGTTCCCTTCAAAATGGTTGAGCTAAATGATGCTGATCCATGCGTCATGTTCGTGAACGGGCGCCGTCAGTGGGGACTGGTCATCTCTTAGCTGCCATGGCTTATTTTAATTATTTTTGTTTTTATATTTTTATTATGGTCGCTTTTAACGTGCACGATTTACTACATTGTTCTCACATGTATAATTTCAACATGAATGATGTAGCCAATGTTTTGTAACAATATTCTAATTTAAAAGAGTGTCCATGGAGTTTCTTGCCCGTTCTTCTCCATAGGAACCTACTACGCTTTGGAATGGGCAACTAGCTTCATCTTTCTGACTGACCGACCCCTTGACAATTCAAAAGTACCTGTAATTGGTTTATTTGGAATAAATGATTTGAGTTTGAGTTTGAGTTTGAGTTTGACCTCGGTACAGTCACTACAAGTCGCAAATCAACTACCGACAACGGACTTATTAAATAACATTTTTGTATTACTGTACAATTTCGGAAGAAAAATGATGTCAATGTCAGAATATTTTTGTAATGTGATTTTAAACGGGTTTTTGCTTTTTTTATTACTTACGGACAAAGTTTGGACATTGTTGCTTTTGAAACTAGTGGACTTAAACTCTTGGAAGTGACACTGTGGAAAATATGTTTAAGGCTTCTTAATATTTTCAAGTATGTCCTGTACTTCCGACGAATTAAATATAGGGTTATTAAAAAGGTTTTTTATTGACATGTCTGTTGAAAAGTCGGAAACAAACTTATTTTTTGCTTCCTCTGTCTCTGTTTAATGGGGTTCTCTATATGGTTACTAAGTGTTAATTATTGAGTTACTAAGAAAATTATAAGTCATTTTTACTAAGTAAATTATTGTGTACAGAACAACTCAAGCAGGTTTCCGGATTTTCCATTTGAACAGTCACATTTTTCTTGAAAAAAAAAAACGTGTGAATAATTGTACTGGATTCATATTCAATACAATCTTTTTTTTAATTTTTTTTATTGAAATATTCTGGGATTACATTTGAAATCTAATGATCATTGTAAGTAGTAACCCAAATGGCTTGTATATACGAATATGGATGCTATGTACATTTGTAGGCGAGCCTGTATGTCTAGTTTTTGTACTGGTCCTATTTAGACAGCCCACGTACCTATGAGGTTATTTACCTTCATTATGTAGTCTCAATTGTGAAACATCTGTCTCTAATTGATATCACCATAAAGTTGATATTTGAATGAAAATTGTATGCCAAGGAAGCGTCTGTATGTCTGAAGTTCTGAACCAAATATACTTAAAATTATTAATCTTGACATTATGTGGTCTGTGACCTTGACGACTTCAACTTGAAATTATATTTAGTAGGCAGGTAGAGGTATTGACGGCCTTTCGTCGTGTTCAATTTAATCGAAAGAAACCTATTTACTGAAACGGTACTCAATTTGGTAAATTCACAAGGTTATTCACTGATTTAAAATTAATTTAACACGTCGATCTGTTTTCTTCCAATTTGTAACTTGGCAACACTGAACATTAATAAAATCATTTGTAATGGTATTTCAGAGACGTAACCCAAATTAACAGATCATTTAAAGAAAACACAATAAAAAATTGATAAATATCAAAAGCTTAACAATTTCCACTATGGTTACAAATAAATTAGCGAAACTAACTCATAGTGGCTAGGACCATACATAATGAGGTCAACTGCTCTTTATAGCAGCACCAATTAATTAAGATGCCTTGTTTGATAACAAGTACGCCTTTACGCCTTATTGGATTATGATTGACAAACGTTTTTTGTAGATCTAGTTTTGCTAATATTTATTTAATCACAATACATTTTTGATTGGTCCAAAACAGGGTCTGATCTTGAAGTTTTAATTGTAATAAATATAGTAAAGTTGGGAATGATAAAGATAGTGGAATTTGAAGAGTATTTAATTGTTATTATTCAACACACGACTGTAATTTCCGCCAATATCATAAATTAACCATCAGAATAATGTTCTCGCATCGATATCAAATATCTGAAACAGAAATCAGTTTATAATGTTTGAAAGTCACAAAACTGCCAAATCCCGGCTCACCGGTTCCTGAACCTGTCAACGCTACCACCTTTCTTCTAGCCATTTCCAAATAATTCGGTAAACACGGTGATTTAAGTTGTTCAGTATTAAAAAAAGTGAAACTCCACAATATCGCGTTACTACTATTGATAACTGTAGTAGTACATGCAATGATACAGACATGCGAGTACGGTCGCCGCGCGGAAATGAACCGTTTTTCAATTATAGCCAACGCGCGCGGCGTTCACTTGACGTTCATCGATCGTTTGCGTGTCTTCCGCAGCCAGTTCTGTAGGGTCTTTGGTCCTGGGGTTGTTGCTAAATCTTGTTGAGTTCCTGTAAATATATTTATACATACACATAATATCACGCCTTGTTTCCCCGAAGGGTTGAGCAGAAGTGTACCTACCTATAGTACACCCACATTTCGCCAGTTATGTTTAAGTCTCATGTAATAGGGGGCGAGCCTATTGCCATCAACCGGGCACAAATCCAGACTCCGGGCTGCTACTGAGAAATTCCAGAAAGAAAAACCCAATGACACTGCCCGACCTGAGAATCGAACCCAGGACCTCATGTTCAGCAGTAGCGCTAGCGACCACTAGACCAACGAGGTAGTCAACGTGGTCGTAGAGTGACATATTTATATCACTCTGTAATTATCCTAAACGCATGACTCTTTTCACATAAAGTTGGAACGAATGTTAACTTCCACAGTCGACTCTGCCAAGCTCAGTAGGTGCATTGGTCCTATGGACATGGATATTGCAATCATAAACGAATAATATCAGCCCGTAATTCTTTACTATTAATTTCCCACAAAGGTCTCACAAGGATCCTTAAAGTGGCCATGGTACGGAGCGAGAGGGCATGGGAGGCCGTCACCTCCTTCTGCGAAGCAGTAATGCTCGCGAAGGAGGAGGCGGAACGCGTGAGGGAGAGGCAAAATTTGCGCCCTCACGCCCCTAGCCGCCGCAGGAGGAGACGCCCTGGGCGTCGGTAATCGATTGCCGAATCCCGGCCACCGTAGGCGCGGGCCTGCGTACGGTGATCAATGGATAGCTCGCCGTCCGGTAAGGACCAGGCCCGGGTCGACGGCGCGGTGCAGCGCGGCCTCAAGGAGATGTCAGCGAGTGAAGGGGTCCGATGGGACCATTGCCTGCCGGAGTTGCGGGAAAGTCCGAAAGGGATGCCGTGGCCCCCTGGCATTGCACAGGCAACTGAAGGAACACGGGTGGGTTTTAGTCAGTAAGAGTCTGACACGCCCTCCCGCTCCTCCCAGAACGGGAGAAGTCATTTGATGATTCCCTACCCAAAAAAAAGGATCCTTAAAGTCACTGTTTCACGGCAATGTTATATCTATATAGTTAATATTTATTTATCGACGCTATCAGCCTGGACAGGACGTTGAGTACCTCCATTTTCTGTCCTCAATTTACACCATTTTTTTTTCGCTGATACTAGTAATAACACCTTTTTTATCCATGGGTCATAATCATAAGTCAGTTTAGACGCTTTGTACCTTTCCCAGACATAGTTGTTTGTTTCCGATATTCAACAAAACGGTAACAATAAACTCTGGTAGTTTTTGAACGCCGCTGCCAGTGACTCATAGCTACTAGAGCGTGCAGCCATTAGCTTGGTTGTGGAAACCCGAGCTCTGCCGCTATTGCGAGAAAGATACGGTTTTGTGCACAAATCGGTTGATGCGAACCTGGCTTAACTATGTATCTAACAATCTAGCCACTTATTTAAATAGATTTATAAAATTGGGGTAGTAAATATTGTCTTTTTTTTACCGCTACCTCAGATTAATACAAATGGGACACTCCGCAAAATCATTTAAATAAAAAGCGACTTTTGCTACGACACAATAAAGTGCAATTCAGGTCGCACAGCGATAGTTACCTACAGTTATATTCACCTAGAAATTGCCTCCATTTCTATCGCGTAACTCTTATATCTTCTCACTACGTTACACTCACTGAATTGGCCCGACAAGACGGGCCCGCTGCGTACTTGTAGCTTCATACCAAAACTGCGGAGTGTCCCATCTATAACCATCTGTGTCACTACGGGTTAGCTCGAGGCCTGCATCTCACCTGATGGTAAGTGATGATCAGGCCGAAGGTGGAAGCGAGCTTCACCCGAAATCCTCAACCACAGAGGAACTGGCTATCCTATCTCTAACTGACGAAACACAACAATGCTATTAATATAATAATATGTGGTAGCTGGCTAGACGGACTTAGAAAAAGCCCTACCACCAACCAAACCCAGCAGAAATTTTTGCTGCACTGGAAATGGAACCCGCGACCTCTGGGTCTGAGACAGGTGGTCTAACCACCACAGAGGCGGTTTGAAAGTCTGTCATCACATCAATCAACCAAAAAAGGTTTACTCCTGGATATAGGTCTCGGACCAAGCATCGTAACATCGACCAGGTCTGTGTTCCCACAAAAAAAAAGTATTGTGTAACTCATATTAACTTTGCTTTTATATTAAATCCGTGAAGATAAATGTAAGTGTGGCATGAAAATAAATCATACTCTTCATGAGCATCTAAAATTCTAAACTAACGTAATCCCCAAATTCTAACTAGGTTCTATAAAGACAGTTCTTTTGTCAAAGAGGAGGGCCACACCAACAGTCGGTACAGATTTCTCCAAGACCACTGGAGCATACCGCTAACAATTATTATACGCTCTACCGGGTGAGTCACTGCCTTCACAAACTCGATGGTTAATGCAAACTTGTTACAAGACAGTTAACTGGTGAAGCATGGTTGTAAAAAAGGGAAATGAATTTATGATGATGGACTAGTCGGTCTGGCAACTGTGGTGGTTATTGTATTGGTTGGTTTGGTATATGGGTTGCAGGTTTTAGACATGATTGATGATAATGTTGCTGAGCTTTCATCTAAACTAATAATATTATAAAGAGAAAATATTTGATTTTTGTATGTGTGTTTGTTTGTAATCAAAAACTACTGGACCAATTTTGAAAATTCTTTCACCAGTAGAATGCTTCATTATCACTGAGTAACATAGGCTATCATTTATGAAGATATCACGCAGGCGAAGCTGCTGGCGGAAGTGATGTAAAAGATCCAGAGTCTGAGTTTGAATTTGGGCATCGGCCAAAGGTCTACTACATGGGGCTTGTAACATAATTGGCGACAAGAGAGAGTTCTACAGGGTGTTTGGCAGAACGTTGAACATACGAAAATGGTGGATAGGTGGGGTCATCTGCTACTTACTCAACCCATTTTTTTTTTTTTTAAATGCAAGTTGAAATTTAGTTTCAAGTATTTTTTTACATATTTCTGTAAGTTTGAGGACTTATAACTTTTTTTCTAGCTAACATCTGAATAAAGCAATAGTTTTATAAGAATCTACCAACATTAACGATAAAAAAAAAGCCTGTTTTATCCATTTGTGATAAAAAATACACTCTAAAGTTAAGAAAGTGGTGAAACTAGAAGAAAGCAAAAAAAAATTTTTTTTAATATCCTGGGGTCCAGCGCCAATTAAATTAGGGCTGAGTAAGTAGCAGATGACCCAATCTATCCACCATTTTCGTATGTTCAACGTTCTGCCAAACACCCTGTATATACACCTTCGGAGTATAGAAACGTGATTTTAAAATCACTAGTAGCGCCCCATGGTTTCACCCGCATAAGTCTCGATCAACTGGGAAAATCGGGAAAAGAAGTATCCTATCTCCTAACCCAGGTCCTGGTCTACCATTTACAAATTTCATCTAAATCCGTTTAGTCGTTTTAGCATGAAAGCGTAACAAACAAACAAATTCACTTGCATTTATAATATTAATATTGGATTTTTTGGTTCTATCTTCAGCATTGTGAGTAAGATTATCTTAATCCAATAAATTGCTACTACTATAGGCGACCGGATCACTTACGGCTCCAAAACCATTCTAATGTGACGTATAAAGTTGGCGCTTAAAATGCAAATGAACACATGCGCTAGCGCAGCGGTGAATCATCCGTTTTGCAGTGCGCAGGACCGAACTAGTTAAGCTTCGCCGTTTTAACTGAATTTGTTATCATTAAAAATGCGTGGTTGCTCAAATTATATCATATCAGAAGGGTAGTGCTGATCATAAAGCTCTTGATAGAACGCTTTGATTTAAAATCTCGTGGGAACTGATCTATCTTTTGCCTGACGCGTAGACCTCCAACTGAAATCGTGACTATAATGGTCGTAGGATAATATAACCAGAATTACCACGCGCTCTAAACAAATTAGTGGCCCCTTCGACATAATCCTTTTATCGGCTTTAGGAACAACAATCTGCCTTAGATTAATCCAGCTTATTAGTTGGCGGTAAAATAACAATACAAACTTCATATCTAAAGCCAACGAATGTATAGTAGCAAAACGTAGAAACTAAAACAAATCTGCAATGACTTAGCAAGTATGTTTGGTAACAGTTCTGAAGTATTTTCATCTGCAGGTTGAGTTAAACCTGTTGAAACTGCTATAAATCGTACTCTTCAGCTATTTACGAGTACCTGAAAACTGCAGTTTTACAAACTAATTAATCCGTTACAGAAAGAAAGAACGTTGGATGAAAGCTCATTGTAGAAATTCTTTTCAGCAACAATTCATTGGAATGAAGCTTGAAAATGAAACGAAACTGTTCAGCTCTACGCCAACATTTTGTATTGATTCAAAGGTAATTGAAAGAGTTCTAGAAATGGAGAAACAAAAAGAGTAACGAAAGCCTCGTACCTTTTTACAATGAGATTTTTTTACATAATTAATTATAATTTTCAATTAAAACCGAACCCGTTTGTTAATTAAAAGCATACAGGTAACCTTCATTATTATCAATTTGCCGAAACCCGATTATTTAATCCAACCGCCAAACAATATTTACCTTCAAAATATGTAATATATTTTGCTATCGTAACCATATAAACTGCGTGAAACACACGTCTTGGGGAAACGTGATCGGCTTTAATGTCAAATGATTCATAAATGTTTACTCTTGACACGAGGCCGGTTATATGCCTGTCTATATGTTTCGTATCTTCGAGTATATGTTCATTCATTTTTCCGATCTCTTGATTAAGATGTTTTAAAGTGATGTTATTGTGGGTTATGAGCTATTCTTCATCTATATCTTCCGGATCTTCAATGTTAACTAACTTGGACTTTTCCAGGTTTACCGGTACAATGAATAATGGTAATAGGATAACTTTCTTAGGCCTAATAGACGATATTTATATGTCGCAGTAAGATGGTTATAGCCGTTATGTAGTTATATCCTTAGGTTTATAGCTATATACCGTAATATAGTTATTTAAAAGCGGTTAAAACAAAACGAACAAAAAAAAAATGGAACAAAATTAGGGCACTCCGACCGTCATGAACAGCTTTCAAGACGGTCGGAGTGCCCTAATTTTGTTACTGCGACCAATTTCGACTTAGCACTCGCCAGCCGCTACCGCGGCACCGCTCGCTCTGGTCACGCGTAGTTGGTCGGAGTGCCCTAATAGTTATATTACTAGATCGTGTCGTATCAGGAGTACGTTGATGTGTCGGAGACTTCATCGGATGATGAAATTGCCACAGAATAAAATTAATTCATTAACAATTTTTACATTGTATTGAAATGAATTTATTATAATCATGAAGACATATACATTATACATTGAAAAAATATATATATATATATGTATTATGGATACATGAGTGATTGTGATACAAATTGCAAATCTACTGTTCTGTTTGATCAGAAATAAAATTCATTTCAATTTTATTGAAATGACATCATTATTATTGATTGCTATTTTTAATGTAAATTATTATTAGTGAATAGAATTGTATTTAATTTTAATTTAATTAATTGTACTGTAATCTACTTACATTTAAATTATGAAACTATTTTTATATTATTGCTAACTACTAAATGTGTACTGCATGTTATATCTTAACCAAAATGTAAAATCAAAATATTTGCACGGCTGAAACGCCGAATATAGTGAAACCCATATATATTAAGAACTTATGTTAGCTACCTATATTCTTGCAAATAAATATATCATTCATTCATTCATTCATTCATTCATTCAATAAAATAAAAAATAAATGCGAATTTGGCACTTACGTATTGTGGATCAAAATTACCTATACTATACTTTGGGTAATGCACTATGATATTACGTTATTGACTAGACAGTAATCCTATTTCATAACTTAAAAAAAACTTTATCAGTTATCTGTCAGCTTTATAGAAGTCCATTTATAAAAATTTTTTTTTTTTTTTGCTCTCCTGTATAATCTTCAATATACAAATTCGCTACTTTACCTTTAACACGTCGCGCGCGCAATTAGCGACACAATAGAATTTTATTGTTATTTGCACACATCGGGTGCAATCGACATTTTAAGAGTTAAAGGTAAGGAAGACATGTAAACATCTAAAATGTTATTTTAAAAACAGTTCATATTAAATGTTTTTAGGTTCTGTCCTATTTAATTCCAATATTTAAATGTATCTTCGTTTTTATTTATGTATGAGCGTATGAACAAGAGTTAATAACAAATAGCACGAAATCAAAATCAACAAACTCGTCGACTTTGACATTAGACATGCGCGCTATACGTCAAAATGTACGCGTTACCATAACAAAATCATGAATCCCAAACTCTTCAATGGGTAAGTTAGTGTCGATTGCAATGGCAACATAGTTAACAATAGTAAATTCTAACCATAGTTCAAATGGGGATCAAAAAACGTAAACTTGAGTTAACAATTGGTTAGAGTCTTAACTATGGTCTAACTGTGGTCTATGGTCAGTTAACAATTGGTTAGCTTGACTATTACTAGGGATCAAAAAACCGGCCCTAAGTCACTGATTTGAACTTGCAACGGATAGTAAGAAATAACAATGTTAGGTAGGTTTCAAATTGCGTTCTTCTCACTAGTGATGGATTAATTAGCATTCGCATTCATTGTTAGCATGCGATTGCTCATTTAGCATATAGCAAATGAAATGTAGTTGCGAAATTCTGTGAAATGCTAAATGAATTAATCGCTTCGTATTTTTTGATACTATCATACGTCAGAGCGTCGACGCACGCAGCGGTAGCGTGCGCTCTCCGTCGCACCCACGGGAAGTCGGAAATACTAAATCTATCGGTTTCACTTGACCGTTTCTCGTGAATTCGCAAGTGAAATTTATTAGCAGGTTCTGCGAATTTAAGAATGGGTTATGCAATTGTTATCTTAATAACTTTGATTTGCGCGTACTTAGGGTTGTATATTGAATGAATGCTTGTGATTGTATTATTATATTTAAATTATTAGCATTAGCAGATTTAGCAGGGCGGTGCGAAGATTGCTGTTTAGCAATTATTACCTTATTGTCTTTGATTTGTTCGTACTTAAGGTCGTGTATTGATTGAATTAATTCGTGATTATTTAATAATATTTGGTGTGACACTCGCTTGGCGCGCGTCGTTTTGTGCCAAAGTTCAGTACGTTTTGGCAAGTGATAGTGAGAGTTTAGTTTACGTATTCGTTAATTTAGTTACACAGTAATTAAATTCTTTCGTCTTGCTTGTGCTTATTATTGTACTTAAATAGATAATAGTGTGAACTTAATATCTACCTATAAACAATAGGAGGTAATAGTAGAAGTATTAACAAAATTCGCATACTTCATTAATATCAATTATCGTCATATTAGCAAATAGCATAGCAATAGCAACTAGCATGCTATGACTCAAGAATTATCATGCTAATGAAATTATTGCGAAATCGCAATAATTGACATTACTACTTCTCACCACTTAAATGCTAAAATAAGTAAGCTCAACTCAAATACATGGAGTGTTAAAAATAACTTAAAAAACCACGGAAACTATTCCCAAAAAACCGGTATTGAAGCCTCGCCAGACACCATCTGCCGATACAGAAAAAAATAAAAATCTGCGGTGAATTTTGAGTGCGTCTGTAACTAAGCCTTAAAATATTGTAGAGCGAGATGTTCAAAATGTGAAAAAAAAAGTAAAGTAACTTGTATGAAAATGAGAGATTGCCACAAATATTTAACCGCTGACAGGAAAGTGAGTGTTCGTGAAGTATAACATCTGAAACTAAACAAACAGTGTTGAATGCACAATTTCAAACATCTTATCTTTTGTATCACGTGCGGACTTTTCTTTCGTGCACCCCCTTTGCCCCACCGAAGGCTGATAACCAAGCGGAGCGGCGCCTGCGCAGCACTGCCACCTCAGTCTCCTCTTGGCAGCCGCGTGGAGCGGACGTATCGCACCACATTGTTTTCTAAAAGATAAAAATCTCAGTGATGTGACATATGGACGTGGAATGTGTTTGTGATAGTGATTTATTATTTCAAACTGATAACAATTTCAGTTTGGCTAATGTGATATAAGGTGGAGTTTTTATCTGTGCCCGGATCGAGCCGATACCGTTGAGTCGCGCTTCGGTGATTCGGTTAATAACTCGTGGATCTAAAGTGCCTGTGTTATAGTGGCTTTGCTAAGATTTAATGCCGTGAAAAGGTCACTTACCTTGATCGGACATTGAAAAAAATTCTCTTATTCTAGGTCTAGATATCAATCTTATTATTGGTCTTTATACTTTGGGCTTTCCAAACAGGTTATCATGTGTCTAGTTCCTTTTCCTGCCGTTGTTTTTCATGTCTTCTTTTTCGTTTGTCACTAAACTAGTTTTGGTCAAGTCTGTCGTAGTGAGTCACTACTCTGAAGTAAAGGTTTCTTTCTAACAGAATCTTAACTTACTACGAAAATTCTTTCCACCATTTAATACTTTTTAAGCACGATTGACACAGATATAATGCCTTTTGTTTCGACTAAAGCTTAGATGTGAAAGGATAGAAGATACGAGACACTGTCCCAGTTTCGACGATCAAAAAATTAATAAACTTTCATTTGTGTGATAAAGACGATAGCTTCTTTCTCTCATTATTTTTACGCTTCATAGACGGTTGGTTGGCTGGAGCGGGTTTTTGTTTCGTCGGAGTGAAACGGCGGCAATTGGACCTTGATATCCGGAGTTACAACAGAACACAATTGGTTTGTACGGCTTTGGTGTACGGCGCAAGTTGGGGACTTGTGGGTTTTATACTGTAATGACATAGTTGAAACTTATTTCCTATATTATTCAGGTTTTTGACACGTAGTTGACGTATTTAAACCATTTTTACCTTAAAAGAAACCTAGATGAAACAATACATCTATAACATATAAGAATTATATTTTCTCAAGAATCTGTTTCACATATCATCACTTTGACTGTGACATCCAAATTTTAAGTCATGGAAATGGTTTGAAAGTCGTTTACATTATATTTCGTAGCTACGTTTAAGCTTCAGTCAGATTCAATAAAGACCTCTTAAACCAGTTCATTTCTACTGACATATTTTGAGCCCAACCATTGTTTGAAATCCACATGCATTGTGAAGCATTGTATACAGTAATTAACATGAAACTTAGTATCCAAGAGGAAGGCATACATAATTCGAACCTCCGTGACATTCTAATCTGTTCACATGCAAACGCAAACTAATTTCCAACAAACCAATCAGGAACGAGCCTTTAACTAGAGCTCTATTTGTCCAAAAACCTGGTATTTTGAAATGTCCTAAGACTGCAGACTAACTCGCCAGTCACGCTCGCTACATTTGTGAAATTACAGCGACCCAGATTTTTGGCTAACCACTTACTAATGACACTAAAAGTGAATGATTCTGGAAGTCCTAATGATTCGGGTCGATGTCCGGTTTTTGTGTTTTTCAAGGCTAATCGTCATGGTTGGGTTCTTTATGGGGTAAACGGCAGTTGAGTGAATAGATTTGTTTGCAACTATGTGCTACAATGAAGGGGGCTTTAATGTAGTTTAGTGGATTGTTGTTTACTAACATTTAATATGATAGAATATGAACAGTAATGCGCCCTTTACGAGTACCTATTGCAATTTCTTTCCTCTGAGTCTTCTTTAGTAAAATCTTTATGCTTCCTACGTCTATTGCCAAAATTTACAGTGCTAAATATCACGACAAGAAAGTCGTCTTTAAAGTGACTGAAAGTATCTTTAAGCATATTGTCTCATTCTCCCTCATCATCTTATATCTGATATTCCAGTTTTATTTCAACATTAACTCTATCTTCATTATCAAAATTACTCAGTCCCGCTCTCGCTCTAACACTTAAATCTTGACTTTTATGTTGTCAAGGTCTGAAACGGATTTTCTTTAATGCACTCTAGTTAACTTAAGCATTACCTTATGCTCTTTACATTGTTTCAAGCACAATATTCATTGTCTTAGCACAATAGTTACAATACTTTACGGTGATTCAGTCATTTAGTTGTTTTTCGCACGTAGCTGCAGTTTTAAATGATATTGTAAGTCATATCTTCGTATGTTAATTTACAATGTTTTACATTCGTTTGCTGTATTATTAGTTATTTATGTTGTGATGTTATTTATTGCATCTTGAGGTATATTAATAAATGTCTTAATAAGGTGCGGCTTGTTTGCACTGTAATTAAATGCAAGTGATCAGCAGGTTTAAAATGAAGTTCTTAAGAACCTTAATCGAATGACATTAAGTGTTTTGATTATGAGTAAGTAATATTATAAACCCTTAAAGGAATATTGTAATAAGCAAACCTGAAACAACCTGTTCTGTCCACGTGGAAATTCCATAACCTGATTCATTTCCCAAATTATTTAGTTTATAGTCTAGCTATTTATCAGGCAAACCATTTCGCACCAACTATCATCGGGTGTGAAAACACCGCCTGTTATCGCACAGTTCAGGAACACGTTATCAGATAGTAGTGATAACTGGAGATAATGACTTGGAAATGTGTTGAGGTGATGTCATCGTGTTTTTGTCGTGGATAGTTTTTTTAAAACGTGTGGAGGGACAGGAAGGCTAAACTTTCTTTTGCCTAATGTATTTGAAACGTTTTCATCAGGTGATAAGTGAATGCTTGCTAATATGGTAACGCTGGTTTCTAGACAGTTTGTGATATTTCATGTAAGGCAGACAATTCCATGCGAAGTCTTGTCTCTGTCCCTATTCTTTGGTTAATGTATAGAAAATGATTTACACCATATTGTGATACAATTAAGGGATTGCCGGGAATGCAATAGCTTCCTGATTTCCTGAAGTAAATAAAAATAGATGATGAGATATTTAGAAGACGCAACTTTAGTTGAAATCGTAAACACACATTTTGTAAAACCGTAGAAAAAATGGGTCAAGATATCGTCACACATCAGAATATATAACTATAACTTTTACTAAAGAAAAGACCGTGTAAGCAAGATCAAGCATAACCAACAAGGCACCTAACTATCATAACATAATATATATTATCACGTGTCCAATATAATTCTAGTTAGCTTCGATTACCGCCATTGTTTCGGAGCTAGATAACGCAAACGTGACTTGACAGCGTTTGACGTACTGTATCTATACTAATAGATAAAAACTATTCATGATGGATTATCGTAGGCTGGTGGTGGCTTAGAGCGATTATAGTTCGTAGAAAATGAAAATGGCTAAGTGTAATCGTCGATAAATTAACTTTTGTGTTCAGAATTGGTGTTATAATTTGTTGCCCCGTCATTTATATGAAAAACTAAAGAATAAGCATGTTTGCTTGTTGAACTGGAGAATTCCAGGTGTCTTCCTCATACTAACATATTGTTGTTTAGCTAACTTTAAGTCTACTGTGAATTTTGTATAATTAGCGTTTATCCTTTCCAAATCGTTAAAATAATATCCGAACGACTATAAGCAAGAAGCTAAACTAGACATCGCGACTCTCAAAGCTGTACCGAATATCCCAATGGACTTAGTTTAAAAAATATTATATTCTGTATTATTATCATTGCGTGACAAATAAGTAACATCATATTACAAATATACTTATAGTTCACAGCAATTTGAAATGGTGCAATGCAGTTGTGTCATTGACTGTTTTTTGTTCGACGGCCGTGTATCGATCGGTAATCTTACCTTCCATATTGCTTATTGTCTCTGCAATGTTGTTCATAAAGAGCTTCTATTGTTTTTAAAGTTTCCTCTATTTCTAAATTATTATCAGGTTTTCACCAATTTGGGTCTGATGACTGATTTTACCAAAAGGTTAGGTCCCACCCCGATACTATTACAAATGTCGTACTAGATGCGTATCATTGAGCATTGTTTGAATGGCTATGTTTGCAAAATCTTGGGAATGTACGAAAGAACTTGGATTTGTATTGTAAAGTTTAGATATTCGACATCATAAGACAATCACGTTCACCAACTCGTGAACACGAATATTTTATAAACGAAATATAAATAAAAGACTGTATATTGACAACCTCGCGACCTCAGTGGCTGGTCGCGGCGACCTTAGCACCGATAACTATGCTATTTCACCAGTAGACCAGTAAATAACTCGGTTCTTAATCATTCTTTGATTGATTCTTGGTCCAAATCCGTCATAGGATTAATTTATGCACATATTTCAGAAGGTCTTCTCTCTTTACCGGAAACCTAAAACGTTTTGTCATAATGATAATTATTGGCATAGGACTCAAGGTTTTAAATTACGTTAAAGTCTTGCTGCATAATGTACAAATAAATGGCCTGGTAAGACAGGCTTAGCAACAAAGTTTATCAGTTTTGACAAAACCTTTTTGGTTAATATTGCTAATGTCATTTGTAGTCAACTAACTTCAGCCAAAATGCAGATCCTATTTTACTTCAACAAAGTTGGAAAAAGGCTGGGTAGATGATAATGTATAAAGAAGACATCACGTGTTGTCGAAGTTAATAAACACCCTTACAAGTATATCCATTCTACTAATAACGAATACGCTTCCAAACTAGAAATTCCACCCACAACTAAAAATATTATTCCCGAAATGAATGTCCCAACATCGTACGAATATCCTCCTCTTTCGTATGTCATTTGGGTCAAAGCTTAACTTATGGGAAAAGTTAAGAGGGATCGAGTTTTTATCTCTGGCACGTGTTTGTTATCGTTCAAATGTTTTGAACCGAACTATCTGTGTGTTGGTGGTCTGAACGTGGTGTGTGAGTGGAACAGCTGATGTTTCAGTGATGTTGAGTATGAAAGTGTTGATTGACTTTGAATCGGTTATGTGTGTGAAAGCCAGAGGGCTCCATAATGATTTGTTGTGATTTGTGGTTGAGTACTTTTAAAACACATACGGTTTTTTTTTTGTTTTAGTTTAAAAAAGGAGTGAATGATAATAAGATGCTGATAGATCTGTTGGAAGACAAAAACATTTTCCACATAACCGATTATCGAATGGGGCAATAGTAGGCAGCAGAATATTCACTTTGCAGGGAATTTGTAAAAATAGGAGCCTTAAGTGCTAGACCTAAAGCTCCTATGTAATCTGTTTTACTTTATTTTACTTAGGTACCTTACTTTTCACTCATAGTAGCCCGCAGAAAAACAATCGATATTATTCTGATTTCTGTTTCTGCGTTAATTCCAAAGTGGCATATTTATTATCATTCATTACGAAACAGACAATTCAGTAATGCAATACCAACATAACTCAAAAAACACGGAAACCAACATATTCCTTAATTAATATTACACCATTTACACTAGCAAAAACTGAGCAATATGGCTCACATTAGTATGCCTCTCGCGTCCGTACAATATTAATTAAACAGACATACATACGTACCGGTCGCTCTTGTGCTAGTTTGTCTTCATATATATTACCATACGACTATTGTTGTATTTGCTAACTCGAATAGTTTAGGTAGATTTTCGAAGTCTTTGCAAGAGTCTTTTGAATAAGTTTTTAGTGAAGATGAATTTATGACAGTATCTGTTTATGCTTTTCACAATATTTGACATAGTCCACAAATGGGCGTGTCTTCATCGGTACCAACATGAGAAGTGCACATGCCGTGGTTGGCGTGGCACATAGCCAGTCATCAAGGTAGCACCCGAGAGCTTGAAATATTATAGTCAGACATAAACGAAAATAATAGAATATTCTTTATGCTTTATTTATATTATCAAAATGATAATTTTCGTCCTTGGCTCGCACTGATATGCATAATTCCGTGACGCAGTCAGATATATTAATCATCACATTAGTCTGTTATACTGCGGTGAGCGTAAGCCGAACCAAAGCTTACATGAGCGTCCTAAGGCGAATGCACATGTATGCTTGTCAAGCATGCATGAACGAGCATATTATGTGTGCTTCATGCATGCAGTAGTTGTTGTAATTGCCTTAAGCCATTATAATAGAAAAAGATGGTATTTAAAATAAAAAGGGAGAGTAGGATATACGGAGTATATGGAACTCTTTCGTACGTTTGTTTTTCTTTAACGACCTTGTTCGTTTAGATTGCTGTATGCTTTATATGCCGGAACATATCACGGGCTGTTTGTTTTTATTGACTGACATATTTGCCCTTTTATTAAAGGAAAGTTACTTAACATTGATATATTTTGAAGCTTCATTGTCGTTTGAAGTATTATTTTTGAATCGTTGAGGCATGAAAGTAGTCAGAGTTACATTTTAAGATTGTAAATCATGGTCAAATATTTAATTAGACTAGCAAATTAACGTCTGTTTATAACTCGTTTTAGAACATCTTGAATTTGTCACGTAAGTAAGTTTGTTTAAAAAGTAACTGGTAAAATCAAATAGAAAGGTAGCAGACAGAATAATTTGAAATAAATCACATATTGTCAAATCATAAAAAAACACTGAATCAACACACAATTTTCGCACTACGTTTCAAAGTCTTGGCACATAACAGTAATGCAACTGACGATCTCATTTACGAAATGAACACTATGTAGGTAGGTAGGTAAGAATCTCATCAGGTAATGCATCAAATTAATGCCGGTCGGCCAAGGCAACTAACATTGTAAGCCGTGACGGCGCATTTACGTGTAATTGTGTAAATCTTACAGATTTTTTTGATATAATGACATTCTTTGCTATCGTTTTATATAGGTAGATGGAGAGAAGGAAAACACTCACTGAAAAAAAAAACAGACGAACGTTTTCAAACAGCAGACAGCTTCAAGTTTTCTTTCTTTACGCTCTTTGCTTGTAAGAAAACTTTGTCTTACCCTTATGCTCTGACTTATGTTTAGGCCTTCCATTTCCATTCCATAACAGCTAGAAAGTTGGGATCCAATTAGCGAAGAAAATTTTCTTTTTTAATCAAAAAAGAGTTTCCTTTAAAGAATAGGCTCCGAGCCAGACTGGCCAGACGTAATTTTCTCAAGTGTTTTAGTTTGACTGCATCTATTCTTTTGTTCCGTCCTTGTGAAACTGTTATGAATAATAATGAATATTTTAAGCATTATGTATTTCTGAAAATTTACATAACAGGCTTCTTGTAGTAAGTAAAAATTAAAAGAGTAAATGTAACGCTTAGTTTCTTTATGAATCAAGTTTTAACACTTATTATTAATTATTATATTTGTGCCTTGTAAGCTTAGACTTTCTAAACAAGTGTTTCTTTTTAACCAGTTTTTTTGTGAGTAACAGTTTTAGATTAGATAAATAAAGTTTATTACAACACTTTTATACATTAAAGACTGAGTTTTATAAAAAAGATACAGCTTTGTTCAACGTTACGTCGTATGTTTTGCACGTTTTGTATTATAGTTCCTTACAATATTTACTGCTATAAACACTTCAAAGTATCAGATGTTACCGTACATGTGCGGTCTAGGTCTCTACAGACAGATAGGCGTTCATTTTAACCTTGATTCGTGTTACAATTGATCGTCCACACAACACAATGCTTAGGTATCAAGTGTATTGTTTATTGTTTGTCTCCTACTTGTTTAAGCAGGATTACATGAACAATGATCGGTAAAAATATGTTGTTTTTTTTCTCTCTAGATATTTGTAAATTCTGTACTAATCTTTTTTTTTTGTTGATATTGTCATAATGCTTATTAGTGGATACTTTATAAGGTACTGATATAAAAACAATAGATTTTTTTTCTCTGTAAGGACTTGATTTATTACTACAAGCAAAGGTTGAATGTCAAAAATGTAATCGGAGTTTGACATTATCTTATATCTAAATTGTTTTGTTGTGTCTTTATTATGGATCGCGTGCCAAAATGTATTTATAGTTTGTAGTGTTTTAAATATCTTTATAATGGGATCATATTTCATGGAAATAAATTACAGACACTGGCTCTGAGACTAGACACATAATATTTTAAACAATGTTAGGTAATAAATTAATACGTTTAATATTTTAATATAAATGTTATTATAATAACTGTCAAATATAACAGATTGTAGAGCTGTTTTAATTAGGTCTCGCCCACATCGGCACATTGACGATCCATATTAGGACTGTTCATAATATTTTAAGTGTCTCCCCGATTTTTTTAAATACTGACCCATTATGATATCGATTGACATTTAATTATTTTATGCCTATTGAAAATGAGGAAGCCAGATTGTTTAATCTTGCTTCCTCATTTCCAATAGGCATATTGGTATGTGATACATGTTTACAGGCAGAAACTACAGAACCTGCTACGATCCTTACTTACACTTCTTTTGCTTCGTTAATGTTCATACATCTGTGATAAGCAGAATTACTTTCGGAGCCATATTTGGTACTATTGCAACATTCCTCAATATCAATCCGTAATCATTGTTATCATAATTCTTGTACTTAAAGTGATGTCACTTTTTGCACTCATTTCCATATTTCAGATTAACCGTAGGTATAATTTTATTTATAACCATTTACAATACATAATTAGTCTTGCCTCTATGTATACGTTGGCTGGTAATAGCTATACTTAGATAGTTTATAAGATAAACAGGCCCAGCGCTTATTGGTCTCTTATCTTGTGTGATACTGATAACCGCTCGCCTGATACCGTGATAACTCGCAAATTGATTTCTCTATAATTATGTGAGGTTATTAAGCCATACCTATTCTAATTTAGGTACTATATTAATTTTGTCTATACAGGTACTTACCCAGATTTACTAGACATCTACAGTGTCATTAACTATTCTATCGGAATCCACTGCTGGATATAATCATAGGAGTCCCACAAATAAAATATACCTATAAATCTCTTGCTAATTTCTCTCTAAAGCAATTTGCGTAGCCGAGGCGCTGGCAGTCTTTTACTAATTATGACTATTACGATGTATTTAAGTCAAATACATTCACTGTTTACTGTGTAAAAGACGCATTGTGAGTAGACAGTTATTGCTAAACACGATGCCACGGAGAGCAATGCCAAACAATGATTTTGGTACAACTCCGTAAAGCGAATGCGGTGTGGTATTAGAAAAAGTCCTAACTCATTTTTATTTTTTATTTTACCATCAGGTTGCCAGGTTACACCTGACACTAAATACAAACTCTGCTGGCGAAGGATATTATTGCAGCATTCCCAATAAATCACAAATGTAGACAGAAACTTAACTTTTTCACGGGTCGTAAGGTTAAAAATATTACCAGCAATGTAGAAAACAACAATTTATTTGAAACTTACTGAGGTTAAAAACTTTATCTACAATGGAGAAAACAGCCATTCATTTTAAACATATGAAGTATCCCAATAAAAGATCGTTGATCTCTGCCTTACCCTTCAATATGAAGAAACACCAGCACTCCTTACTCTAATTTCCAAGTTTAGCCTGAGTCAAAGCCACTATCTGTGTTGACTGTTGACTCAAGAAATAGTGTCGCGAATTATCTACAAGGAAATTCTGCAATTGTTATCTGATAAAACGCACGTAGTTACATACACGGAATATGATATGCATAGTTTAGGAATTGTTGGTATGGAAGGTTTTCTAATTTCTGTTTCGAGTGTTGTGCTCAACAAATTCGAAACCCTTTGATAGATCGTTGAAATTAATAGGATTTGTTTCGGGTTCTTGCTTAACTTTATGAATGTGTTATTTTACATAATGATTATAGTTTAGATCAATGTTTCTAATTTTACAATTAACAAACACAAGAATTTTCCATGGAAAACTCAAAAGTTCAGTTAGCCCCACATTTTAGACAACTCAACTCAACTTAACTCATTTCAACTTAAGATGAAATCGACATACACACATCAATGTGTTAATTATTTATATGACATGTATATATTTAAAAGATACGTTATTTAATATTCTACCATTTTTTAATAATGGTTAAGGTACTTAGATTAAAATTTCAGGATTTTATGGAAAAAAAATGAAGCATAGACGGAAACCGTATATGAATTAACTTTTAATTTGTGAGTAAAAACTGAAAAAAATAGAAAAATCATTTAATTTGTGTTTATAAACTTGAATTTAGTAGTCTGAGAAAGCGCCCATGATGTTCATAACACATCGGCAACGATTCGGCATGCTCAGAACAAGGTTGTCAATGTCTTGCTACGGAATATTGTCCCATGTCCTTCTGAGGTGCGCAAAAAGTTGATCTTCTGTAGCCAGATTTTCAGGAACTTCCTTCAGAGCTCTTCTTTGCAGCATATCCCACGCATGCTCAATGGGATTTAGATCTGGCGATTGAGCAGGCCAGTCTAAGGCCCTAACATTATGTGTATGTAACCAAGCTGCTACCGTTCTCGCCGTGTGTGCCCGGGCATTGTCGTGCATGAGCAGGAAATCTTGCCCCATTTGTGTTCTGTGGGGCAAGATTACGGGCCCCAGCACCTGTTGGACGTATCATTCTGCCGTCATATTGCCCCGCACCCAAACGAGATCCGTCCGTCCTCCAAGACGAATTCCTGCCCAAACCATAATTGTTCCTCCTTGGTATGGGTGAACTTCCTGAGGGTTCTGGAGACGGCTCCATCGTCCAGGAACTCGCCAAACACGCGTCCTTCGTGAATCTGGATGGAAGCCGAACCTGGATTCATCCGTGAACAGCACTTGGACCATTGCTCACGGCCCCAGTCCACGTGGTTCCGAACCCATTCTAATCGTCGTCCACGATTGCCTCTCCGTAAAGGTGGGACCCGGAGTGGTCTACGAGAGCGTAGATTGCTTTCATGCAGTCGCCTTCTTACAGTTTGGTCACTCACAAGCACTTGGTGTTCCACTCGCACCCTTTGGACCAATTGAGTCGCCGTTGCATTTGGTTGAGCTCGCGCAGTAATTTGCAAAAATCGGTCTTGTCTGGGGGTAGTGATGTGACTTGGCCCCCGGTGCCTCTCCGTTACTTCACCTGTGGCACGATAGCGTGTCCACAATCTTGAAATTACATTTTGATGGGTCCCTATGGCCTCAGCAACATTACGCTGAACAGATCCAGCTTCCAGCATTCCCACAGCTCGTAACATCTCCGCCCTCGTCAAATGTCGGCGTTGCATGGCTACAATACCTCAATTTTAACTTTATCTTTCGTTTAAAAATGAAAAAAAACTGTAACTAAACGTAATTCGTATTGTTTTCTAAATTTCGCACAAATGAAAATTCCCTCTCCTATACATCAAGACATTTTTAAGCCACCGAAACAAAAGAATTTTCAAAAATTTTAATTTGGAATTAGTCTGAGATAAATTACAAACAAATCGGTGTATAAAAGATTCCAATGCGGCCAGTACTTTTCGAGTTATTTAATTGAGTATGAAATATCCCTAGACCGTGTTGATGTGTGTAGTTATATCTAATTCAACTTGAAGGATGCATTTCTTCTCAAAAAACTGCGCTTCTGCAATCCACAATTCAATATTGCTTACAAAACACCAAAGGCCATACCCATCCCATGTAACGTCAATCGACATTTTCAATTCAATCTTCACCCGGATGGTTGGCTCAGTACCAGCATTCTTCACTAAGGCCATGACTTTGACTGAGAGCAAAGAGCGTCCATTGTCCTTTCCGTGTGTTGCTTTTTGATTTTCCGTTTTATATACTTTATGCGAAAGTCTTGCCATTAGTTTTCGCTGGTCAGTAACAGAACTGTTACTATTTAATTTGAATAGAGATGTTCTGGTAAAAGAGGAATGAGGGTGTATATACTTAGTTATGATCATAAGCAAAGATGATTACTTAGTTCACTAGTTGATCTATAATTATGCTCATTGGCCCCAGGTTATGTTTAGTTACCAGCATTCTTCACTAAGGCCATGACTTTGACTTAGAGCAAAGAGCGTGCATTGTCCTTTCCGTGTGTTGCTATTTAATCTTCCGTTTATATATACCTTATACGAAAGTGTTGCCATTGTTTGTACAGGTCAGTAACAGAACAGTTACTGTTTGCTTTCGAAAATGAGAGATAATTTGCAATAAAACGAATGGTACCGTATATTAAATTGTAGATAATCATGATGGCTACTTCTTCTCTCTTAAAACATTAACGTTTAATGGAAATGTAATATGTTCGAAAATTTATTTCCAGTTGAAACAATATTATTCACAGGTCTATTTATTCAAGTGGAATTTAATTAATACTGATAATATAGCAGCACTGTTCTCACATTTTTAAATCTATATCGCGATGTAACATGTCTTGCTACAATTATTTTAACTTCTTTATCATAAAACTTGACTGCTTATTCAGGTTTTTTTTTAGTTTACTTTTATATTCATGTGTTTATGCTGACCCTATCGCTTGACCCACTGCCTTACCATCATCTTGCAGAAACAATGAGTCATGAACAAAAGTAGTACGCGGAGATTATTAGTGTTTCTCTATAGTGTACTATTTTATGATGGAAAGCGTCTGGGTGATTTATTGTATCTGTTATTATCTGATAGGTGGCTGGATAGATTGGATCGGATGCAAAAAGCGATGCGAAAGCGAACGAAACTGACGAAAAGTAGATGTATCATAGTTTCACCTATGTGGTGAACAGAACCTGTAGGGAATACAGACAGGAATCTTATGGAGAATATCAGTGCATAGAGCCCTCCTGCAAGGTCACTTTAGCCCAAACTTAATGCCGGTGACCCCCCTGGAGGGTCCACTATATATGGTGCATATGTGTGGCGGCATGGCATATGAGCTCTATGAAAAGTGGATGGACTCGATGTGTTAATATCCTAGATTTCTTGTTACAAAACTTAACCATCGGAAAATAAGTTTTTAGTATGACAACATACTAAAAACTTATTTTCCGTTACGTTAAGTTAATGATTTTGCATTAACCGAATGTGTGCAAAAACGACGTGACCTCTGAACATTTATTTTTTAGATATAAATATGCAAACATGTTGCCATTTACCTTTCCACTACTTAACTTCCAACCTTCCACGTGCCATCAAAATACCTGACCAAACCCTCTCGTGGCTCGTCAACCGCAGCATCCACTCCATCTGCTAACGGTACTCGTAACGGTGTAATCTCACGGCCGGCCCGGATTAATTGTGGCCGAAATAAGATGGATACTGTGTGAGTCTGTCACAAGTTTTACGAGTACAATAAGTTTTGTTCTGAGTGAGAACGCAACGTGGGACACCTTCAAACTGTTATTACTGCCGTAGAAGATATAAAAAGTATTGTTGCGGAAGTCAGATAGGCAGTCGCTATTCAGCTGCAACCGACCTCATAGTTAGGAAAAAGCTCAATTCTGTGCTGCTGGGGAGTTTGTTGCGCCACTTCTTCTTCCCAGCAAAAGCACTAGGAAGTGGTGAAGGGTGGGCGTTTTGGGGGACTGTCTTATGTAATTTTGACGTTCGAAAAGTGCTGATTCTCAGCCTAGTTTGAAGAAATTACTTTTGAATTTTGAATTTTGCTTGGCAGATAATTATTTACAGGAAAAAAAATATTCCGCTTGTATTTCACAAATACTTAAATCGGGCTTAAGTGGAGTAGATCCTTCCAAAGATAATTCATAATTTTCAATCGACGGTTACCATCACTCTTTAAAAACAATTAATATTTTTATTGCAATGCCACATGTATTCTATAATATCCTACATCTACAGTTACGTGGAATGACAAGCAGACAGACAACAATTACCACATGGTCTAGTTGACGGATAAGGCAATTAAACTATATATAATATACTATTGGATATAGAATTGTAAAGCCAGCTTGTAATGGAATATATTAAGACAGGTCGGAATTGCTGCATTAGTTATTGTGAAGGTCGCAGACCTGATTGCTAAGCATACTTACTATTGACAATACATCTACGTATCTTTTGAAGAACTAGAAACTAGGTCCTAAAGGCTACTGCTTTGACCAATTGATGTCTGGGTTTGCCTCGCGATTAGTTCGAGCGAGTATAGTGCCAACGGCTGGCTCTCAAGAGTTCTGGCTTGTCGAGATGCAGCTACTGGCTATATAGCTATAAATATAGTTATAGTCGTATCTTTCATAGCCTATGATAGTATGATCTTCTTCATGTGCTTTGTCGTCTTGCCTAGTCGACTTTCAGTATTACCAGATGTGGCTAAACCTGATCTGATATGTGGCTATCGTGACTCCAATAAGAATAACAGAAGTCTATGATTGATCGCTCGACATCGAATGATGCCTATAATAGTAACTTCATTAGAATAATTTTATACCATTGAAAATTATGTTCATTAATGTAACAGTAAACTTTTTTAACAAACTGTGCTTATTCGGTTATAAAGTTTAACGATCATACGTTCTCAATTAAGGCTTAATTGCGGTACGGAACCATACAATTAAAACGTTTCATGGTTCACTTCACTGTTAGTTATTTAAAGTACGTTCATCCTATCTTTTGCTAGAGAAAGTTAGGATTCGTTTACATACAAATGGCCGTCTTTTCTTTGCAGCACATTATTAAATTAATTATTAGTTATAAAAGTAGTTCATGAAGCAGATACAGAACTCTGTACAAATAAGAAAGTCTCTGGTTCTTCTACATAAACATATGGATCTCTGACTTTGATTACAGAACCCTAAACAAGTTTAACCGTGTCGCGCCCACAGGTGATCTAAAAGCATTAATGAGAGGTTCCGTAGGTGGTTGGCCAAGTGAATTGAGCGTTTTGTTTGATCATTGAGCAACAGACTACGGTAGGAGTAAGTTTGTTCAAAAGCTTGAAGATATAGTCCGGGGTTTGGCAGTGCGGGGGAGGTCATGTCAAGTAATAAGTGTTAGATAAAGTTATTATAGCTTACTGACGACTTATAAATGGGGTGAAAGCCTCAAATGTATCAACCATGCTCAATTGTAGTGTATGTTAGGAAAAGACTAGACGTTATCAAAATTATACTTTGCTGGCAAATGTCCCCAATACCCAATACAGTTCGCGTCTAATAACTTTGCCGCTCTGAAGTAGGCTACAAATGACTGCGCAGAAGTCAACCTTACCTAAAAAATAGTAGCGCGCATGCCAGCGCAACCTAACTTCAGAGCGGCAAAGTTATTTGACCTGAACTGTACAATGAATGTTCCAAGAGGTATAACTGTATTTAATAATCTGATAATTGATCACAGTTTGCGGGTTGGGTTGATTGTTGATTTCAGATTCCTTGACGACATTCTCTGTTTGCTTTAAAACCACAGGAAACGAAAATAGTCCATAATAATTAACTCAAACTATGTTCGAAGTAACATAGAATCAAAGAACTACAAAGTCTAATAAACTACTAACCACTGACTTACTTAAATATTATCGCAAGTTTCAAGGTACAGTTTTAAAACTATTTACATATTTTTACATAGATTCACAAAAACTAGTATATTGTAAATCTTTTGGACACTGAGAACCAGTTCTAAGTTTATATTTATAGTTAGTGTCGGTTTTTTACTATTAAACTTTGATTTTAATATTAATCTAATGTTTATTATGTCCGTTAAGTTGAATTTGATTGAACTTTCACTTCAGTGGTTTTATTTAATGTTATTGAATAATTTAATTGATGTTTATGACTGTCGCCGTAAATGTTATGATATTAATTTGCATTAGATGACAAATTGAAGAACTTTCAAAACTAAAGCTTGTTTTGCATGAGTTTGCGGTTTATAAGCTTATCCATATTTCAAACACGTTGATTATTTTTTATGAGAACTTGTGTTTGCTAAACAATGACTAATGTAAATCCAAGATGCATATTCATGGCAATTATCATTAAAACTCGATTAGGCAGGCAGCATGCATTACCATGACATATGCTAGATTTAGATTACACGAGCAACAACTACAAAAAAATTGCAACACGTAAAAAATAGCTTATGACAGGATGTGAGAACCTGGATGAATCAAAAGGATATGAAGATAGATGGGACTGTCTCGTTGGTCTAGTGGTCGCAAGCGCTACTGCTGAGCATGAAGTCCTGGTTTCGATTCCCAGATCGGGCAAAGTGTTATTGGGTTTTTTCATCTGGAATTTCTCAGTAGCAGTTCGGAGTCTGCATCGGTTGATGGCTATAGGAACGCCCCCTATTACACGGGACTTAAACATAACTTCCGAAATATGGGTGTACTATAGTTTCTCTTCTATTTAAGCCTTTGAGGAATACAGCCGTGATGTTATATCTTATCCTTGTTATTGGTAAGATAATCTTGTTCTGTAGTAAGCCTCATATCTCTTGACAATATCCTTCATAGCGATAACAGCAATGCCTACCATATCACCTAGAACATTTAAATGTGCCTTTAGCTCAACATGAAATAAAACCGGTACACAGTACCACCAGGTCTAGCCTAGCTTTCTAGCTGACGTCAGTATAGTCCCATTTACTTCTCCGTTTCCAGGAAATAGCTTTTTATAATTGCCTAGTTGAGTCGAAAGAGACTTTTTAATCCGGTCAGATTATTGATTAAGTTTTCTTATTGGTATTTGTGAGATTTTCTTTACATTGTGTTTAATAAATTTTTTTAAGAATTAAAAATAAAAAAAATGTTTTTTTTTCCATTTTAGGATTTCTCTTAGGGATAGGACCACTGGAACCTGCCAGGGGTCTTCTTCCGTAAAAGAAATCCGTAGTTACGGCCGAAGTTACGGTCGCTTGTATCCGTCTCACTCGGTAAGTTTTCTACGGTATTTCCGTAAGTGAGACGTAGTACAAAGCGCCCGTAACTTCGGCCAAAACAACGGATTTCTGTTTGTGATTTGACCCCCTGGACTTTCGGTTCTACAGTTACCAATCTTTCCTCAAGATTGTCAACTCAAGATGTATATCTGAGTATAAGTCAAGACAATACTTTAGCTTAGCAAGAGGAGTAAGTAGGAGATAAGCAAATTATAGTTTATAAGACTTTTTTTTGTAAAGGATGTTGCTAAAGGAACACCTCTGCCCAACCCTTCGGGGAAACAAGGCGTATGGCGTGATCTTATGTTTGTTATGATGTTGCTAAAGTTCTTAACTGTCAGTGTTTTGTTAATTAACACATAGGTACAGGTAATCTAAAACAAATTAGCATCTCTTCATAGAAGCGTTTTCTCTATCATTTAACGACATTTCACTACTTATAAGCTCATTATCAAGAATCAAAGCTGTATTTACATATTTGCAAGGACAACTTACAAATAAATGTAAAAAAAAACAATTAAATTGACTGCAAATAAATTATCTATACCCATATTGGTCACTTATTTGTCAATTAACAAAAATACGTTGTATTGTATAAAAGTGGTCAGATTTTATACGATAAAATTCTCAACTCCTTTTATGGTTCCATGATTCACTTTATCTTTTAGCTGAGTATGGCCATATTAATGACGGAATTTAACCATGTGTCTTCTTAATATAGTTTTATTAGACTTAAATCGGCAAGTCTCTTAGTGTTTATGAGTTAATCAATATTACTGTTAGGAGAATCATTTTTTTTTTTTAAATCTTAGTACGTTTGACTACTATCGCTGGTCTGCTGGAAATATTTTTTTATGAAATTTTCTGACCTATCGTTAGTACATCTATGATTTGAAAAAAAAAAAAATGTCTGATAGAATACTACAATTGAAACGGTGGCTTACCAATTTACACAATGAAAATAACCATATGGCTGGCTGCCTTTGAAAAAAAACTACCAATAATATACTACCATACAAAATAAACTACCATATGACTATCTCTACCTTTTTCAAATGAGTTTTTGCCTTTCTGGTTAGCCGCAGTTAAGCTTTACTAGTTCACCGGGTCAGTCTACAGATATGTACCTACGTATCAAGTTACGGGTAGGTACATAGTCTTCCTAGGTTTACAAGGAAACGAGTTATGACGGTACCTGGTAATAGGTAGTTTCACTACTAACATTTACGCTATTACAAATTCTTCAAGGTAAAATGTTTAGTACTGTATTTCCTCCGTATTAGACCATTCAATATTATTTAATATTTTAGCTGTTGCGTGCGGATTTACTGGCATCCTAGGGAACAAACAAACTCACCAACATCCGAACTTTCACATTTAAAATATTAGCGGGAGTTGTCACCTGTGTCTCGATCCTTAAATGAAATACTTATATAAAGAAACGGTAGGTGAACTAATAGATTCAAACCTAATTAATAAAACTACTAAATGTTTTGTTCCTAATATGGCTATCGAATATATTTTAATAAGCATTCGTTGACATAAAAAAAATATCAATGGTGCTATTTTGGAGAAAAAAATTGCTCACTCGGCTTGAGGTTGAAAATAATGATATTAGCTTGTCATGGTAGCCGATTTTGAACTCTATCACTTGTGGTTTATGAGTCATTATATGTAGCAAGTTATGTGCCTACGCTTTTGGGACACCTACGACATCTCGCTCGTTAGACTTCAGAAGGTTGAAGTTTTCGATATCTTTTTTAAAATAAATATTAAATTTCGTAAGGTTTTCAAAGGTAGGAGAAAATAAACATGTTCCAATTAGCTCTTGAGTATCATGTACACACGGCTACACATCAAGCTATACATTTCCAGTTTATGCTGATCTCGGATTGTATAGGATTTCCGTACAATGCGAGGTCAGCTTATACTGGGAATGTATAGCTTGATGTGTAGACGCGTGTACCAAGAATTGTACTATTAAATATTGCAATGCCGTCTATCGAGGACCATCGATCGTATTCTATTTGTTACGTATTACATTTCTCGAGAAAAACGTGACCGAGTGGTTTTAATCACGGCAATTAAAGTAACAACGGCGGTGTCGGTAATGAGTGGAAATCATTGTAGTAGTCGACGTCAGCTTCGTACTCGACATTGTCGTCCGCACAGTGTTTCACTTAGAGAAAAGTTGAACCAAATGTGCATTTCAAGAGCTATATTTCGACAAAGAGCTAATTAGAAGAAAATAAAAGTAATATTTCTGGTTTTGCGTAACAGCGATACAGCATCACATGTTACGAAGATCATCACTTAAAAATAATTGTCTTTTGTACTGTTTAATGCTTAAATCTCAAAAACAATGTCATCAAACTTTCACCGCTCGTCCCACATTAAGTTACGTCACAATTCTATTCAAAATGTACCTTTTTCTTCATACACCCGTTATCTTCACGGTTTTGACAGCTTTCTTTATGGAGACAGGCGGTCTCACGAATCATTACTTCTCGTTTTTATGAGCGACAAAACGTCCATTTACACTCTGATAAAGTACCTTAACCGTTGAATAAAACCTTGCATGAGGACCTCACAAGAAGAATCGCAAATGCGTGTTTTATATGACTTTAGTTAGTAATTTATCTAGTAGGTATATCTGACCTCGAACGAATTACGCGACTATTGTTGTAATGTAAGGGTTATTGTTATCACATTCGACATGCCATACTGGACGTATTGAATGATCCAGTCAGTTCGTTGCTCTTTTTTGTGATGATGACATTCAAATATTACAACGAAACGCTAAGTGTTACGTGACAGAATTTACACAAGCATCATAAAATTGATGCATGATTTTTGTCTTGATGACGTTAAATTGTACATGGAATACACAAAGCAGTACGTGATACGAATTACGAAAAACGCATCGTGTCAGGTCCGAGCTGGCGTTTTAAAAAAAAAAAAAAAATTATGTCGGGACTCGTGTTTAGGGGAAATAATGCTCAGTCATGGAGGAAATTAAGTGCATAACAGAATAACAAAGCTATCTGCACGGAACAGCCATGATGGGTACTTTTCGGGCTTTCTATTACATCTGTTATGGAATGAGTTGCGGATTTCTTCGTTGCGTAAAGCAACGGAAATCGCGTCGTCTAGCAACAAACATTTCAAATGATTTTATTTTGAATGTTGGGATTGCTGCAAGTCATTTTGTTTTGCTTTATCAATTTAACGTGGTGGAGCCACAACGCCCATCTTCTCCCTCTTGTGAGATTGTGAGATGTAATTCAATATTATTTCATTAAATTGATCTGGATGATACGATTACTCCTAGAAACCTGCACGACTTTACCCATTTCTGTATAGTGTACTAAACTTATATTTCACTTCTCTATCCAAAATTAGAAATGCATGAAAGTGAAACCGTGTGTTGGAATAATGTTGCCCACGGCACAATCCAATTAGCCCACTGTCCGCAGTGGGGTCAAACGCATTGTCGTCAATGTAGGCTAAATACGCTTAATTAGGGGATGTACGCCGTAAATAATTTCCTGTCATTATCATAGTTTTGGAATTGTTTCGCTTACCAACGAGGTAAAACAGATCTTCTCCGTCTACGTATTACTGTTGAAATCTCCTGAATTCATATCATCATTAAGATTTATGTGAATTAGCATTACGTTCTTCTGTGTTAAGTACAACTACTCTATTGGCTTGATTAACAAGTATCTTATTATATTCTGCAACTTTAACCTTTTGAAGCCAAGTAATATGTCTACTGGAAACAGCAGAGACATTATTTCCTATCCGAGGAACTATCTACAAACAACCAACGATCACTTCCTTGTAAAATATTACCTTATTTACCTTCAATATTACAATGGTTTAACCATTGAATTCCTTATTCGTTAAAATCGTTGTAATAGCCATCGATAAAATAAACCTGCAAACTAGTTTTATCTAATCGACCAAATTCACGTATTACTTGACGAGGCTTTTGTAGTGGTAGAAAGAGATGGCGGTAGCAAAATACAGGTTTAGAAAGAGAGGGAAAACGACTCTCGGTTCGACGTTCGTGAGTCATGCTCGGGCGCATACACCGACTGGCATTGTGGTCTATAATCACAGAATATAGCGGTTTCGTTTAGTTCTTATGATTTGTTTTTTTTGTTAAGCTTATATGGGTGTTTAAATCTAGTTAATGAAAAGTTGTGTTGATTAATTTCTTAATTGGTCTGGTAGCTAGGTTTACAAGGTACATCTAATTTGATCACGGCTGTGTTCAATTACTTAGATATAATATTGTTATTGTCTTTTCATATGTCTCACTTCAATATCAATCCTTGAGAATAACTGATCTCCGATAAACAAATTATTACTTTTAAAAACAACACAAATATACAAACGGTCGTTTTTCTAAATCAGTCTCGTACATCACGACTATATTGACACCTAATGAATCAACTACACATTTCATATCTTCCCAATATATCTCATAGCTTGTTCCACTGCTGTGACGAAAGCATCGACCGCTGTGACGGGGTCGTCAAGCGACTTGATGCATTGCCTTCAGCATCGTCGTCATTAGCCAACTGGCCAGGTGGAAAAACATCTGTCGATATCCCATCGCCAATACTAGTGCCAAATTCAGAAGTTTTACTTCATTTGTCAAAATATTGTGTAGTTACTCTAACATCGTCTGTAACATGTGGTTTGTAATTGATTCCGGATTTCATTGACTCTTTAATGTATCTTTATTGTATGGTTTTTGTATGGTTACATCTGCTAGTTGGCTGTGGATTAAGGAGTTGTAGTTCCAGCATCTGGAACATTTGCCTTTTTTCATAACATTTTGAACTATAAATGGAACTGTGTTAAACTTTGTTGACGCAGCACTTAATTCTGAAATTAATCGACAAAAGCCAATATAGTAACACATGTAACAATTTAAAATAAAATCCCTATGGGACCGAACTCCATTTTCGTACAAATTGTTCGTTTAGTAACATATTAAGTTTCAAAACTTCATCCAAATACGTATGAAACATGTTCTGCTGGCAGATCGTCTCGCAAATTTGCTCCGCGATGACTCACCGTCGTCGCTCGACTATTTAGTTTAAACGCTACAGACCGGTTTGTACTCGTTTTTGTTACAGCCGTGATGGTTTTTTCATCCTTTTTCCAAGCTTACTAACCGTATTAAGATCCTGTTGACAATGTTTTATATTGTAGAGATTTAATCATCCATTTAAGCCATCAAGATTGTCTTCCTCAAATGGACGAAGTGCAGTGTGCAGAATTATTATACTAAAAGTATTTCAGCTTGTTTTTGGTGAACGTAAAAAATCTTCAAATTCTTATTCCAAGTTCAGAAATTAACCAATTTTTTTACCGCAGATGTTTCTACTACAAATGGAAGTTCTGACTTTGTCACGACTTTTCATTGTTACAGTATCATTATATAATATGGGAACCGTTAATGTAATTCAATCATTGCTAACTTTGGTTTCATGCACACGCAATATTTTTTTTGCATCGTTATGTTCAATTACGTTCGTGGGAGCTCGGATAAAACAATCTTGGCATGATTCATCACTGATTGCTTCGTCTGACATGCAAGTACTTTTATTTGTTTTAACTTCTATAACGAAAATTGCTTTGTAAACGTATTTTTTAAAGTCTCTAATATGACGATCAAGAACTGCATGCCATTGCCATTGAAACTAGCTCGGGAATTTATCGTTTGTGTGAATAAACGGGGGAACACTTTTTCTAGCTTCCTCTGTCGATTTTACTATCAGTTTATCATTGATAATAAAGAGTACTATCTACGAGAAAGCCTTTTTGGTTTATATGTACATGTACACATAGTTTGGAACCTGTACGTTATGTGTGACGTAAATATTACGAAGGCTATTACGTGTAGGCAAGAGTGATTCACTTAATCTTTCCTAAATAGTTTCATAGAAATACAGCCTTCATTATTTTTCATAGTTCCGAAACCAGGGATATCATTATCATTATGGTTTTAATATTTACTTTGAGATAAAACTTTATTCATAATAGGTGAAAGGGTAGATGAATAGTTATTGTTTAAGTTGGTCTTGAGAAAAAGGAGCTGAAACTTTTTTATAAAATGGCCGCCTTAAACGGCGTCTAATTTGCGTAGGTTGGATTTACAACGTTAATCTTAGTATTAAAACTTAGTATGGCTAGGCTTGGTAGCTAATGCGTGTTTCGGTTTAATGCTATTGTTACGACTCAATCTGGATTAAGGCTGACGAATTATGACAGTTTTATTGATTATGGGGGTTATAATATAGGTACCTTACCTTTTCGTTAGATCAGGTGAAATTTGCAGTAAAATCTAAAATTAAACCTACTTGACCAAATATTGTTACAATAATTTAATATGAACTGACCCAATTCTGAAAGCAGACAATGAAATGTTAAATTTCCTCTAGAATATTCATTTGTCGACTAGAATTGTCCACTAACAGATGTAGCATAAACTTTTAAAGCATAAAAAACGCGAAAAATAACGCGTTCCAATTCGGAACAGAATAAAAAGCAACTTTCCCAGTTCGCAACTGTCTACCAACTGCCATAACTTTGTCCCGATGTTTTTGCCTCGTCTCACAATGCATTCATTAGCATATGCCATTTGTGACCAGGCTTCGTTGCAAGTTGCGCACTAGGCTTTTTGAAAGGCTCCTATGTTATAATTTAAGGACCTTGTTGGAATATTACACTTGGTTTTTTTTTTTTCATGTTCGTGCTAAGCTCATATAATTAATGTCGGAAATGTATTTTTTATTTGTATTTTGTGTTTCACGAACTGAGTACAAATAAACTTTATTCTTTCTTTGTTTAAATGTGAATGGTTTGAGTAAACGAGTTTAAAATTAAGAGGGTACTTTGAAAGGTAATGTACCTAAATGAAAATGTATAGTAGTACCGGACAAATAATTAAACCAGTTGACAAAGGTAAAGTAATAAAATGACTACGCTTTTCTAAAACTAAAGGATGTTAATTTTCCTATTGAATTCAATTCGTGCTCCAACAAAATCCTTTTCATCAACTCTCGAAGCACCTGACAATCTAATGCGAAAATCAAAACTGCTAAGCCGCAATTGTTCAACCCCACACATAAGAATAGAATCCTACAGTTCCATGCAAGCAGATACGAGCACAATGGCGGAAGCTTGCGGTCACGAGACCACCAAAGATACCACCATCCCTGCATCAGCTAAAAGCACTCTTAATGACAATAGCGTAGAAGCTAAACACGCTGCAAATGTTAATTTAGCTTCAGCTCACAAAGAGTTGAATTACGTACAGTTATTTCAAGCTAGGGAACCTGAGATGGTCGGACTTGAAGTAATAAGGTGCTATGTATTGGTTGCAGAGTTTTATAACTTAATTATTCATGCTAAAGAGCAATTTTATGAGTGGCCACTGAGTATTTCGAAGAATGATTATAACGTAAGAGTTTTAATTCCTAGAACTCTTCCGAGTTGCAAGGCCTTTGTAATCTGAAAAATTAATTCAGTATTTATGAACTTATTAAGCTAGTGATATACCAATCCTGAAAATCATGATTCTAATTCTTCTGAGAATCTAGTTACTTATATGAAAGATGTTCATTTAAGAAAGCTACTGAGCCTGAAAAAGGCTAGGTACTTTAACTTTGACCCCATAATTGCTCAAGACGAAATACAGCTCGCAGCAGATGATACCATCATTAACTTTATTTTCGAAGACGAAAATACTCTTCAAGGTTTCCAAGCCAAGCCTAAAAACTTCCATATTACATAACAGTGGTGGTGCGGCCAAGTTCAACACAGCCTTATAAATAGATTAAGATTAAAACCCACCTATTTTTAGCAACATTTGTACTATTTCGGTTTCAGCGATAAATATACAACTAACAAACATATTGGCGGCATGGAATATTTGACTTTCGCGTAATATTTTGCAGTTTGTGCGTGGTATGGAGGATGAAATATTTCTATATTAATCAGAAGCGGTTTCTGTTATTGATATGTTCTTGTCCATTACTTTCGTGTGTTTCGCTTTTAGTCTTAAATAGTAATTATATTACTTCAAATAATATTGTTAATGTCGTTTGGGTAACCATGCGATCGGTAATCATTCTGTTAAAGCACAATATGGCCTCAATATCGTTCCTTGTAGCATCCCAAGGAAGCAAGAAGCTAAACAATTAATTTCACGACACAATGTTACCAAGTACATCACCGGTGTTATAGTAGACGTCAAATACAAAACTATTGACAAGCATGTCAATAGGAATGTCGGTAAATACTGTCTTAGTCACGCTCTTTTCTCTTAAATCAACAGACATTTTAGCGAACACAAGGTTGCCGTTAATAACTGCATTTTGTTGAATCATTGTAATTAAAAATTATATCATAACACAGTCATGTTTTGGAGCCTTTTTGTTTGTATTTACACGTAAGCTTGAAATAACGACTGACTCACAAGAAACTTACAAAATAGACACAATTATATTCACATCCAAAGCAATGCGGAGTGTATAAAAAGATATGATTCACAAACTGTTCTGTTGACTGTTGCATAAACGTGAAACTCCTATTTTATATGAACACGCTGTTTTATTGTTAACAATGTGTTGGAAATCTTGCGTTGTTATGTTGCCTTTCGTAATAATCGTAAAATGTTGGTGATTGTGGAATTAAAGTGCGATTAAGAACGTTTCGAATTATGGTTCTAACCTCAATCACTTCAAAAACAGGAACTACACAGAAGGAACAACATAGGTTTTATATTTATAAGACTTCAATCTAAACGATTACAAAGTGGACCTTTACTGAAAACAAGACACAGTAAGGTCAAATTCTGATCTGCTATATGTATATGTTAAAAACGTTTCATGTCGATATGTATCGTGTAGCTAGATCTATACTTGAACTAGTATAATAGAATCCCAAATCTATTTATAAGAATCTTATTATCATATTATGAATCATATTGTATCCCTGTTCCTCTTTGCCTGATGAAACGTTGGGTTTTCCTGCTATCATATTAACTTTATTACTCTTATTTAATAACTTTAATATTTTTGAAACACTTTCATCTGTGTCTGAATTATTCAACTCTGTGCGAAAACTTTGAGTCATAGGTGTTTCGGTCGCCATATGTTGCACTGTCTTGATTCCGGACCACGACCTCGACTTTATTGAATAGTAGTCCTAATATCACGTTGTCTTTTGAGAAACATTATTAAGCGTTTGTTGACTTATAAGATGTATTAGTATGGTATAATTTAAAAGAGTATGAATAAGGCAATCAGATTGCATTTCCGAATACAGTGTTGGTTTACGAGGAAATGCGAAAATCACTACCTAAACAGATAATTTAATGTCGCACTAATCGTAAACGTATGTATGTTTATTCAATTAATCGTTCCTCAAAAACCTTTACTGGGATTGAAGTAAACACAAGTACGTATTAACCAAACACATTTAACATAACGACCTGAAATAAAGTGCTAAACGAGGAAGCCTTCAAGGCCCCATAACTTGCGATCGTAACAAAATCCAATTACTTCAACAAAAAATTCATCATCGAAGTTGAACGTCCTTTTATTGATACCGATTTTTGTATTGTGTCGTCTTTTGCTTCATGTTATTTGTTGACTCAAGTGTACAGGTGATGGTATTTGCCTCTCTTTCAGACGCCGCCGCAGCTTTGTGTCGCTACCAGGGTTTATGGTGAACGGTTCTCCGTGTTCCTTTAACTAACAATGTTTCATCTCTCTCTTTCCAGATGGACTTTGTTGCTGTCGCGCTCCTGCCGTACAACGGAATCTTTCTATCATAGAAGTGTTTTGCATTCCGCTTGCTTCTTGGAAACTGTTTCTATGTTGTAAATGGAAATGGGATCAGTAATGTTATTCGCATTGGAGATATTTTCTGCTAACTATGAGTTTTGGCGCGTTGTTAACTAGTTACAATGAAGCAAACAGTAGAAATTTCTTGTATCTTGCTTGAATTCCAATTTTCAATGGTAGCTTGATAGTTTCAATAATTTAGTAGGTCTAGCACAGGTATATTAAATATTCTATATCTATGACCTTGGCTCGTTTATTTTTGGTCGGTAATAATCGATTTTTAGAGAACGCCTAGGCCTTAGATAGTCCTTGAAAGAAAAGGAAGGTTGAATTTTTAACTTGACCTCTACCAAAGCCAGTTACTACAGGGGTCTATAGTAACTGGCGTTGGTCAAGTGTACCAGCGTGTATACCCATACATGTTGGTATAAACTAGGATTCTTATGATGAACCTAACATAATATTCATGTCAAGTATTATCAAGTCATGCGATTTGTACTCATTGCATGATGATGATACAATAACACGATAGTCGTTTGTTATCAACAAATGAGTGTGATCGAGTCATATTACTATTCCATCAAACTGTCAATGCAATAAGAAATAGGTCTCGAATACGATTCAGTGGATTTGCAATCTGATTATTTTGTCTCATTAGTTACACGGTTCCACAGTCGGGAAAAAAAATCGGTTAGCAATACGTGCCTACATTACTTTGATTAGCTTGATGATAGCCACATTTATGGCTGTGATCTTTACGGCTTCGAAAATAGGGTCCAGTTTGGTATAAATTATATCATGGTTAGATGGTAGCAATTATTTGTTTGGGTCGAGTTAAGGCTCATTACGATCGTTCAGGGATTTCACTTTTTATCTACGTGTATCAGATTTTCCTATTATTACATCACGTTCTTCTAATTCCCTTTGTTTCTTTGTTAAATGTTCGGCTAAATTCTATTCTTTTATGGATTAGCCCTTTGAAAAACTTGTGAGCCTAGGTTTTATTGGACCTTACCTACTTTTATTTTTTGAATATTGAATGGAAAATTCTAGTACCTATAGAATCTAGGGCCTAAAATTTTCGATTCCGTTAATTTTTCCACACAATTACGTTGTTTAGTGAGTCTTGTCTTCTTTGACCTGTTCTATCGATCGATTGTATGTCTTCTACGTCGGTAAACGACCGATTGGTTTGCGTTGGTTACTAAACGTTATATACGATTGTTTAATTGACGTCAGAGCTAGATTATCGATCGTTTTTCACTCATTCCATAATCTCTGTCTGTATCTATATGTTGTTCAGTATTGGTAGCGTTGAATACTGGTATTTAGGCCGAATCCAGATGTCATGTCTCGACGTCATTGACTGAATTTCATATTTCTGTTATCTAATCTGATATGTTCTAAGGGCGCCTATATTTAGGTGGCAATCATATTTTATTCTCTTCCTTCATTTCAGATATTTTTACACACCTACAAAATTATAAATAGTACTTAAAGTGATACAGTAACTGTGATAGAAGTTAAATTTAGTATGCACTAAAACCTAGTGATAAACTCAGTGAAATGTTCTCTTTCTAAAATGGAAAGGAAGTTAACACGTGAAGATTTCATGAGGAAAAGTTTTCGTGCACCGAGGGTTTCGCCCGCCCCAGAAGGTCAAGAGCCGACTGTAAACGGTGCGCCACCACCATCGCCAGTGTCTTTAGCCATGTTGGAGAGAAACACGCCGCCACAACGAACCCAGTACGAGGTTACATCCACAGGGATAGCTCCCAAACGACTCGAAATCAGCAGAGCTCATCCTATCCACCTTAAATCATTCCAAGCTCCCGAACCACCCGACGATACCGCACCCATGCCACCATCAGATGATGTTTTACGTAAACTGGAGCGGCAAATCGGTGAAATGGAAAGAGGGCTCGAAAGAGCTCAGAATGGCACCGTAGCAGTCGACGAAAGAGTAAGATACGCTGAACACGAAAACCTTTTACGTACTGGCGTATCCTCAGTTGGCGGTGGCGGGTATCTGCATGCTGATTCTGATACAGAACATGACGATAGAACTTCTTTCAATAGAAACGAAAGCACACGTAGCAGTACTGGTGGTGCTACTCCAGTGCCGAGGCCAGCTACTCGACTAGCCAGGACGAATTCTGATACCCAACAATCAGTAGCAGCGACTGCGAGGTTGATGAGGAAGCTAGCTGACGGTGGCAACAAAGATGAAAAGACTAAGGTTATATCTCGAAAGGCGATTCAAGCTAGGATGGAGAGGGTGAAGAACTCTGTTACAGGGAAGAATGAGCACAGGGTCTTGGCTGAGCATAGGATGGACCCGCCATCTCCGAGGACGCCTACTTCCCCAATAACTACAAGGTCTTCTCAGGTAACGATGAGTCTGTAGAGTATTGTGTATGTCCATTGTAAACAGTTTGTTAGAATATATAAAGATATAACCGGAAAATGTTACTACAGAAAAATCACACTTGACGCACGGAAGTGAGTAAGTAACGCCAAGTTCCGTTGAGATATTTATTAGGTACTTAGTGTGGAAGATAAAATTATAATTTATTAAGAGCTTACTGCTTAGTTTTTCTATAGAAAACGGTTACTTTACGTTTAGTTTACTTGCCTTTGAAATTACGTTTTCTCTCATCGATCAATCTATCAATACTGTTCTCTCAAAAGATATCTTCAGTACAGAAAAGTAACTCTACGTGGAATATTGCCCTTTAAAGTTTACTTAAAGCCTTTCTATCTATCACCCGAACGTATAATATTTTTATGATACAAACAAATCACTGCCTCAGCTCTTGATACATTTTATGTGACGTTAAGTGTGTTCAGCTACCCACACACATCTTCCTAAATCGTTTTAAGTGTTGGCCAACACGGGTTACCATGTTACTTAATATCATTCACACTTGCTTGCGTAACGTCTACAAAAGGTAGGAGACAGTAATCCTACTTATATATTTGTTGAGATGGATTTTCAATATTACATGTGTCTATTACACGGTTAGGATTAATCAAATGTTTCGGAGTGCATGTATTATTCGAATTTAATACGTTAGTGAGATTTTGGTACTTTAAATATTTATTTATCTAATAAATAATTTTAATTTATGTCCTCTCGTTGTCTATAAAAATATGTTTCTGTTCGAAGCATATAAAAAAATTCTTACCTAAAAACCATCAGCCATTTAATGTAATGAAACTGATCTTTCCTTATAAAAAAATCTATGTTACCTGTGTCCACGCTATCAAACACAAACGGCCTTCCCTTTACCTGCTGCGAAAAAGTTAATTTGTAGCACATGGCGCGTGGCGTTGACGCAGGCCAATCCCAATGACGTCTTCACACACGATACCACGACCGACTAGTATAGTGTTCGAAATATAAAAAAAATATTGTGTTTGGTGTTATATTTCGTAACGATTAGTAGGTGATATTATGTATGTTTGATATAGATGCTGTTAAGTTCATACGCGACAGGAATAATAAATAAGACATTCCTTATCAACTGGCAACATAAAATAAGTTTCGTTTTTACATTTTGATACTTACAGGTACATCTGACGCGAAAAAACTATATGTGTTTCCACATTGTAATCTTCGGAACCATGTACTAAATATTTCTTTTTATTCTTTTTGCAGGTAAGCACAAAGCAAATACACATAATGGCGAATTTGTTCGCGTACAGTGCAAAATCAAGGAAAAGGTAAAGTATGCACTTTGTTTCCTTCTAATTAATTATCTCCATTAGCGTTGAAGCGAGATTTAAACTTCAAGGAAAAGGACAGAATTATACAGCACAGTGTAATTTTATATTATAATTAAGTAGAGTACGGATAGAGTGGTCAGTTTTAGGAAGAACTTTACTGATGTTGGGTAGGAAGATAAGACTTCATTTTCATGACATGACATCGTCATATTAAATTCTTTGTTCTATGGTTTTGCCATTATCTGTGACTTGCCTTATACCAACTATGTTGGGGAAGATTGATGTTCAGTTGATATCTGAAATCAACAAATTTCAGATATCAACTATTGTACATGGAGCTGCGTCTATCTTACCTACTCAATTCTCTTAATATAGGTTTCACTGTCAAACTCACAGGCTTCAGTCTGACTACGGAATGTCTTAGATATTCATGCCAACATTATACGATTCAGTAACCACTTAAAATTATCAAACTATATTAAAATTTATATCCACATCACCAAACCACGAGGGTGTCCTTTTATGGATTTAGCACGTTATAATATTTTATGAGAACCATTATATTTTACGAGCTTGCTAAGATTTATCCATACTACTAAGATTTTAAGAAAACGCTCAAATCTAAGCTATTCCAAGGTCAGCCCAAAATATTTGGTAACTGATCGTGGTTCGAATGATGAGTGCGGAATGCAAATCGCATGCGGCATAACTCACAGTTTACAGAATTCCGGATCCACGGTTGTACTAACAAACTGTACTGTTTACGACGTAGTCATCATTTTATTGCTATGAGGAAGTATTTGTGTGTGGCGAGCGTGAGCATTAATATCGGTGTAAATGATTAATTATTTGTTGAAGGATTGCAGAAATGATTATTTTTCACGGTAGTTATAAATACACAGGGAGATAGACCGGGAAGTAAAAAACAAAACATTCTGAACAAAATTACAGTTACAGGCAGAAATCATGTGAAATACTCGCAAAGGCTACACTAGTGTGTATTAGAATCACAAAGAAATATGACGAATACTAAAAAAAGATATAGCTTTTTTCATAATTATGGCAATATCACTACTATCAAAGTACGTAAGAATTGTCACTATTGACACAGAATTTTACGTCTTGCCGATATATTCATAACAAGTGTTTCATAAAATCTAACGAAATTGCGTTCTACAGAAGCTATCTAGTTACTAGGTTCCTACATAGAAGGCGGATTGGCGGAGCATACAAAAATTACGTTCGTTCTCGTCGCCCTCTTTCCGTATTCAGTTTGATAAATCGTTTTGCATAATATACTAACATTATTTATTCCGGTCTCCGCTTCGAGGCAAATAAAGTCAAAACCTTTGAGCTCATTTCAATTTTGTAATATTATTTTTAAAATGCGGTCGAACTTGGCGTCGGCACTACCATTTTGTACAAATTGGTATTGATTATTGTCGGATGCAAGTTTTTATTATTTTAATTGTCAATATGCTCCGGGCTTTTAATATTTATTTACAATCTGAATGTTTTCTTTTCAAATGAATAATATTGAACTGAAAATACTCGTGTTTATTAAACAATAGTGTGTATTTATAACCTTTTATTATTATAACAGTTGTATCGTTGCCATGGGAGAGAGGGGTGCAAGGGGGTACACTTGCACCTCCCTTGCTTCAAAATAAAATATAGATGTAAAAACATTCAGAACTAAAGAAATATCTCAAAACGCCTAACACAATAATAGAGAACTTAACCTATTCGAGGCGGGATCCAAAAATTTTCGAGGTCGCTTCGCTCGGTCTTGCATTGTGCAATCTCTGAGAATTCTAGAGCTTCTGTGGATTAGTCGACAAAGTACCGAACTCCTATTTCCAAAAATCGAATCGGCCCTAGGCAAGTTGCTAACATTATCGAGCTTGCTTCGCTCGCTCTTGCATCCTACTCTATCTTAATTCTTAAGCTTCTTTGTATAAGTCGACACAGTCAGTCCTCTTTCTGTATGAATGGACAAAATCCCATTCGAGGCGAGATGGAAAAATCTCTTATTTTTTTAAGCTTTTCTGCATAAATCGACAAAGTTACTCTTTGTATGAATGGACAAACGATAACCTAACATATCCGAGGTGAACTGCAAAAACTATCGAGCTCGCTTCGCTTGCTTTTGAATCTTACATTCTCTTATTTTTTAAGGTTTTCTGCATACGTCGACAAAGTTACTTCTTGTATGAATGGACAAACGATAACCTAACATATCCGAGGTTAACTACAAAAATTATCGAGGTCGCTTAGTGGAGCTGAAGATGCACCCCCGATAATAAACCTGCCGGCGCCCATGCCTATACCCACTCAATGAAATTAAAGTACGAAGCAAAATAAAGTGTACAGTTATCATAAATAGTGACAAACTAAAATTCTTATGTAGGTCGCTCGATACAGCACCGATCAATCCGAAAACCTTGGCATGCTAACTGACTAGTATGCATTCATTATGCCCACTTTGTGTTCCTAATCATGAATAATATGAATTACTAGATTTCGCGCGTGGCTTCTCCCGCATGTATGTCGGAAAATATCCCACGGGAACGTATTACCGGGATTAAAAATACCTTATTTATCCAGATTATAAACTCACTTTCAGTACATTTGCGCAAACCACAATAGAACTCTACGTTCATCACACAATCGTCTTCTTCAATATCCCACTCACCGAACTGACTTCATTCACTCTTCCTTCTTCGTTCAGTCTATCTTTCTGTGGAATGCGCTCCCCCAAGAAATTAGGACGGCAACCAACCGGTTATCCTTTAGAGTTAAAGTTCGCGAGCACATACGTAAGAAGCTGGCAGTATCATCACAACGTTAATGGTTTTCCCATTGTTTGTCTTATTTGTTTTAGTATATTCGTGTATTTATGTGTTCTTATATTGTTTTATATTTAGGAGGTAATGTATATCCTTATATTTAAATTAATATTTATTCCACAATTTTCGATATTGCACCTACTGCTGTTTGTCCCTGCATCACCCAAAGGTTGACTGGTAGAAAAAGCTCATGGCATTAAGTCCGCCTCTGTTAGTGTTGAAATCCGTTCAGCAATTTTTTGAGCCAATCTGGATGTATGCATCCAGAAAAACAAAAAAACGGACAAAAATCCATCGATACTATTTTATTATATACAGTATAGTAAATTAAAATATAGATCTACATATTGAAGGGTAATAAGTGTCAGAGGGCGTATGTATAAATATTTATTTCCGCGCGTAGAATTTAATAGCTGATGACGTAGATGCAACTTACTACTTAGTATTCTGCGTTGTTAGGAAAATTATGAGATAAGATTTACATACGACTTCATCCTGAATGATAATAAAAACATGGTACAGTAGGCGCTCGGTAATCCGGCGCTCACTAATCCGACACGTCTAATAGTCTAACTTAGCTCTCCTACCATAGATATTAGTATTCTGTAATCGGTTCGGCCGGATTACAGAGCGCGCGAATTAGTCATTGTCGTTCTGCAGTCTACGGGTAGGTATTATTACGTAAACTAATAAAGATTTTTTACTTTTCAAATCTATGTTAAAATTATTTCTTACTAGCTAGCTAACATTTCATATAGAAATCCAATAATTCGGCGTATCCAATAATACGGCATGGCCGAAAAAAAAAGGGTGCCGGTTTACCGAGCGCCTACTGTACTATAAAACATTCGAGCATCTTCTCTTGTAACGGCACTAAGTATGAACGATAGCTCATAGCATATTATGCAGCATGTTACCACCTGTGAAAGGATAATCCACAATCAGGGTAAAATTCTTTTTGACACCCACTCACAGCACAGAAGGTATTTATTCTACCACTGCTCGGACACAGGCCTCCTATCTGTGAGAGGCAGTCGGCCGTAATCCAGCGCATGCCCAGTGCAGGTTGGTGTATGTCACATGTCTTCGATAGGATAGCTCATGCCGTGGTCAAAATACACTCCCGGACTTCTAAATTGAGCCACCGTGCAAACCAAAATAATGATCAAAGCAAAAGTTTTTATGCAGTTTTGATGCCGACGTACCTACTGGCCTTCATTTTCGTAATTGTTTGGAATTTGAATTCACGACTATTTAAAAAGTTTTAGACTTCTAGCGGGACGAGTCACCGGTGGAGAGTATTTTAACGATCGGGCGAAAATCAATGAATCGAACTTCAAGCCAGTAACTTTAATAATAACAAAATTATAATACTTTTAGTGAAATGCCTGGAGAGTTTCAAAAACAGCGTTTAAAGTTGACTAAACCTAATGAAGTTTTCAATCAAGAGCGGCCTTGTGTTTCGTCGACGAATTTCAGCTGAAATATCGGGGCCAGTTTCCCAGAAATGGTTTATTAATTTTCAACGATGAATGAAACAGAATTTCTATATTGAAGTCCGGGATTTGGTATCTGGACAATTTCGTGAAGAATTTTTAAGCTTTCGGGAACAATCTTTTTGGAATCATCGCTCTACCGTTCCACAAAAATAAAATAATTTTAAATCCGATATTTATTTTTCAGCAAGCTTACAGTCTAATATCTGGGTAAATAATGTAACATTAGAGCTTACATTTCCCATTTACAAGCTTCCATAAATTAAACATATTTATAAATCTATTTCAGTTATCCTTACATTCTGGTTTATTCTTAAATTACATATGTATACAAGGTTATTGGAATGATATAAAAATATAAAATGTCAAATTACCTGAAAATGGTTGACATTTGCATAGGAGTCTTATGGTGTCATTTGGTTGCAAATGACCTATCCTACATCCCTTGGTCTTTAAATTCTTTAGCTCCTAAATCCTGTGATATAAATTAGAATAATTAAGCGCCGAGGGGATAATACTTTAGACATTAAAGCTATAAAATATCTTTTTGGCTTACCAAGTTCTTTAGCTGTACAAAAATGTAAATTATGTTGTAATTACGTAATGAAAATGCTACAACTTAACATTTACAGTAGTGGATGAAAGAGTAAATTACCTACACGGAATAGTTACAATAATGCTGCAGCATTTGGTAGTTTCAATCTTGTATCAAACGAAAATGGTGGGATATACCTATCTCGTGCATACGATTCAGACAAAGCTGTTTTTTCCCTCGGGGATAGCCAAGCGTAGTTTCCATACATCCATTTCATCCCAATCTAAGAAAAAAGGGACCACTTAGTGGTTTTGATAGTCAGTCAGTTTCTTAAACATTGTCTCGCAACCCTCCTCGCGTGGACGGCACCTTTCCATTATGATTTCCTTTGCCAAATCTTTTGAAATTCTCTTGCCATTTCTTGGCCAATCCTTTAGAAAGGTTGAACTAAAACCATAAAGCCAGCCAGTACTTACAGTTTACTTTAAACATAAAGATACAGTCTAAAATTAATTTGTCAAAAGAGTTAGGTAAACCTCAGAACCTGTAATATCTACCTTCGCCAACCAACGTGTCAGTAACAACGGTTATTAATTTAGGTGCCATTACTTTATTTTGTAATACATATTATTATTGTCAAGATTGCGTACGTTATTTATGATGCTGTAATTTTCCGCTTAGGAAATAGTTTCTAGTCAGTTCGTAATGTAGTGGAGGGTTTGAAGAGGATATTATTTACTAAGTGACAAGCCGTGTTCTCGATAGGGTGGGGTTTTCCATCGATAATTTCTTAGGAGCCTTGGGTGAGTTTTCAAAAAACGATAATACGACTAACTTTTACCCTGTTTAACCCCCTAGTGCACACCTAATATATAAAAGGAACTCTTGTGCAAAATGTTATGCTACTGAATCCAGCTATTTGGGCTGTGTATGGTTTGTCAACTAAGATTTTTTGAAAGGTTTTCATGAAGCAACTGAATTTGTTATTGAAGGTCATGATATCGATACTCGATTAGGTTACCCCGCACAAATGACTAACGATATTTTTCGAGATTAACTCAATTTAATGTTTCTGGGTTTTATCATTTAAAATGCTCGGTAGAAATTCAAATTATCACTATTTTTATCAAAGTATAGGACGGCCTGGCTTAGAGAATTAAGAATCTGGCATTCCATGCTTGAAGGGAGAAGAAAATCCTGAATTTAATCGAATGATATCAGATATGGATTCCCTGCTACAAAGTTTCCTGATACAAGTAGGTCAGAAATCAAGTTGCAATGTAATATTGCTGTAATTCCAAATAATTTATCGACTTCGATGCAGCATCACGCCCACGTAGATCTATGTTAGCGTGGGCGAGTTTACACGAGTTACATTCTCATTTGCATATACGTCGTCTGCGGCATTAATGATAGCGTAGATAGCGCCAGCTTCCTTAATTAATTAAGCTTCTCTTGTAAGTAAAATACATGAAACCTGTAACTAGAATTGATTGTCCCACTTATTTTGGACTCAGGTTGTATTCGCTCCATAAGTCATTGTGCTCGGTTAGTGTATTATATAGACCTGATTTAAATCTATTCATACTTTCCTATTTAAACCTAGCAAGAATGTAAATAAGTTCATTTACCACTATTTATCTGAGGGTCTTCCTATCCTGTATTAATCGTCTTGCATTGTGTATGACTTTAAACCAACTCGGGGTCTACCTAAGTCACTAAGCATATTTTGGAGTCACCTTTTACCCGATCAGAACCAAATGGTTGAATATTCAAAGCACTTAATTAGACTATGGCATTAAATAGCACTAATTTTAAAATTATCATAATGTGGTACTACAGCCTTTCGTGACGTAAGTCTTCATCCACCACCCACATTAACGCGAGGGTGTGTCCAGTCCACATGAATTACAACTGCATACAAGCTACTTTTACTTTGTGTATAGCATAATGTGATGACGTAAGAGGAAGGAGGCGCAAATGTGCCAAGTTATTCAATAAGTATAGCATTTAATTATTAAAAGATACGAAACACAGATTACTAATGTTGCTGAAAAAGCCGCAAAGTTGAAGTGGGACTGGGCTCGCCACGTCTGCCGCATGCCCAATGAGTTGTGGGTCGAAATAACCTCTATGTGGAGCCCCCCTGACATAGCTATAACGCGTCGCGGCCGACCCCGTAGAAAATGGCGGGACGAGCTGGACAAAACAAACGACCAGTTGGAGACAGCCCTTTGCCCAGCAAGTGGATGATACAGGCTAACAGTAACATTAACGAAAAAGGACATCATTGTGGTCTGAATTTAAAAATTAAAGTCTCTCAAACTTATAACTAGTTTTATAACAAGCTTTTACATTAAATTGGTCTATATGGGGATTAAATAGGTCTTGCATATCTTTTGATCGTACTTTTCTTTTTGGCTACTGTTGAAATGAAATGTTTTTATTTTCTGTAAATAGGTTTGTTCAAACACTTACACGTCGATAATATTTTAAAAACTATATGAGATTGGCGTTTCCTATCTGACTACTATGAGAAGAAAGACCGAAACAAACTCAGAGGTCACAATCTCTTTTAAAGCCCAGATATAATCTCTAAAGTTAACACTAGTCCTCTTCTTAATAATCTCTTGATATTATGTGACTGAACCATCTCATTGGTGATTTATTTCGCAATCTACATTAATCTCCAGCTTCTATTTTAATTAAAACATCTGTAATTTCATGTCGGGTGAGGATCTTCAGGATAAGTCGTAAAGAATTTACAAAATTCCCCGGAATTAAATCCGATTCTCCTGTAACAAACATTCTATAGATAGCCTTTTCACAACAGCCAGTTTCTCGGAAACCATTAAAGAGTTGATAACTGATACGATAGTAGCTTCAGGATAACGTCGCGATAGTCTATTGTCAGTATATACCTACCTTTAGAGCACTGAATTAAAGTTAAATGGACTACGGAGCGGCTCGGTTCGATGAAAAGAGAATAGATGTAGTTAACGTTGATGTAATTGTAGTGGAATAAAAGGCTTTCAGTATATTATTATTGTGGGTTAATGGTAAATGGAATTATTTATAGATTTGTATTTATATATAGGTGTGTATTTTTTTGATGATAATAATGTTCAATTATGTCTGGTTAGTTCTAAAGCCGAAAATGACGCATGACTCCATTATGTTCATATCAGCCAGTGAAGATTTAGCTGAAAACTGAACTTCACGAACAGATCCAAAATACAGTCTGAAGGGAAATTGAAATAGTTTCGAGAATAATTAAGCGTTATATAACGCTGAATCCTTCAATATAACGCTTCATTATATTTGAAACTTTCCATGGCCTTAAAATTATGTATTTCCAGACGAATAAAAGCCATAACACGCCTCATACCCAATCTCCATTGATAACTATATCCCTAACTTTACCATAAATATTATATAGTGTTCTGTAAAACTAGGACGTGCCTTGTTCCGATACGGTTTGAAAAACGCTTGGCTCTCAGCCACAGAACTTGCCTCCATCGTAAACTTGAAAGTCTTTTCCGTACGTGTTTTAGTATTATCGACTTTGGGAATCGTCGGGAATTTTCGACTTTTCAGGTCGTTGTGTAGAAATCGTTACATCGGAATTTGTATCTTTAAGATGCAAATTGGGTGCTTCTGGTTTCATAGATTGCATTAGCACCGTTGTTAGTCTAGTGGTCGCAAGCGCGAAAACTGAACATGTTCTTGGGTTGAATACTCGTGTCTTTCTCAGAAGAAGCCCGAAGTTTGGACTTGTGGCCAAACTTCGGACTTTGGTAATGACAATAGACTCGTCCCCTATTACAACTTGTAATAAAACATAGCTATCAAATCCTATTCACATATTATCACCTACATACCTTGCAATGTTATGTGTACATAACTTGCAATCTACGCTCAGTTCGAAGACATTTAAAATTACAAATAATTGTTAACAAGGAAGGAGACATTACCTCTGCAGCTCTGTTAAATTACAAGGACACTGTTTTCGGGACACCAAGAAACATTATTAAGGATCATTATTTAATTAAGACCCAAACGAGGGGCCGGACGACAATAGACAGACTCCTTGTGCATATTTATCATTCCTGCTTCTTTTAAAAGGTTTTCTTTTTACGACTTCTCGGGTTATTTATCATGCTCTGTATTCGATATGGCTACCTACTAATTATCTACGTTTGTTTAATGACCCCCTGAATTATAATATAATTGATTTGCAAAGCTAGGTCTGCTTAAGGTCCACATTATTATCGTGTATGTTCCAATTGTGGCCCAGGCTTGAAGTAGTGTCATTGTCTAAAACCACACTTGAATATTATATATATTCTATTCTATTTGTCACCTAAACTATGGTAAGTTTAGCATTATGAACGTATAACCTCACGTGCATATTTTGAAATTGTTCCACAATTGCAACTAGCTTGATTCTCTTCTCAAAGGCAAGCAACCCAAAATATGAACGCGAATAACCCACTCATAAACTAGAACATTTCCCACAAAAGTGGCAATACAAAGATAGAAAGCAACATAAATCCTTCCACATAACTACGACAGATACATAAACACATTGCGCTAACTAGCTAAACACATGTAAATCTGTCGGCATCGCCTCATGACGCGGACGAAGCCCCGCGGGACCGAAGCCCGACCGCTGCATTACAAAGATTATTATTATATTCAGCAAGCTCTTGTGAAGGCAGAGACGCAACCCTTTGACGGAATCTGAGAATATGTGAGCTAGGAGAAGCGAATAATGATGGAGAAAATGTTTAAGCAAATTTTAGCTCCATTTTATATTGAGGAACTTTTAGACGACGTACAAATTCTTAGATAGGTAGGTCTCTTGTTAAATGTCATGATAACTGATGCATATTTTGTGTCTGACAAAATTGTATCAAGCCTATTGGGTTTTCGTTATAAGTTCTTGAACATAAAATGCATTGCAGAAAATGCAATGCTTTGACTGAAGGATCTTTTCGTCATCTGCCTCATTTTTGCCAGGGTCCGCTTCCAGCTCAGGTAGTCTTGTTCCCATTGCGCTACTTTCAACTTCGTTCATCGATAGTCTATTGGCTTTCATGCCATCTTTACATGGTAGGTACTCATTAATATCCATCTCCTGAGTGCACATTATTCAGAATTCTGCCCGCTGCTGTGATAAAATGAATTTATGTATGACCTACACTTCGACCAATATCAATATCAACGGCTCATGCATAAATATCCTCGATATGTTTGAGTCATTATAAATTCAACGAATTGCAATCAGCCTTTCAGTATTGAATAAGTAAATAAAAGTATGCGAATGTCAATACTGATGATATTATGTATATGATTTTGAAATAGCCCTTCGCTCTTTTTTAGTAACTTGTTTTTTGTGTATGCCATCACTGATTTCCGGCATTTCCGTTCGCTATTGAATGATTCCCTTTTTGTCGGATTGCAAAGGAGGTCTATGTTTTTTTTTATTAAAAAGGATAAATATACCATCTTTGTTATGGTCCTAACGACTGTTACGATCTGACGAGGAAACGTAATCTAATAACTGATTAGAGAAAGTTTTTGTAGCCAATATTTCTAAGTTTGACAATAGACGATACTGATATACATGCAAATATTAAATTCAAACTAGCAAATCCTGATACAAGGAACAACTGCTAAGATGTTAGAACTTTGGAAGTCGGAAACTCGGAAGTTTACGAAGTCGGAGACAGTATTGAGTTCCACTTGAAGTTTTGAATGCAGCTTTTGAAACGATTTGTTTTGCAGAAGATATTTTGAGTAGTCTTAATTAAGGCGACAGTAACCGTCTTTTAATGATTTTATACTGAAGATCACGTCTAAACGAGTAGTGTTAATGATTTAGAAAAATATATGTTAATTTAGAGAATTTTCTTAATAACGCAATCTGTGAATATTTTAGATTATGTTTATATTACATAGTGTAGTAAATTTGTCAAGTTATGTCTAACGCGGATAATAAACTGAGAATCACGCAAAAACTATCATGCGTATTTTTCTGTAGCCTTCACCATTTTAAAGATAATTTAATCATTTATCTTTTAGTATACGTGTTTTATTAAAATATATTTTGATGTAAGTATGTATAATAAATAGAGATCGGATATTCGGATGCATATTTACTTAAAGTTGAGGTGTTGGCTATTATGGAAAGCACTTTTATATCGTAAAAATCCCGGGATTCCGGGATCGACAGATTTAGAGTTCTGATTATAGAATTGAATTACTTACGTTCAGGTGTTGGCTATTAAGAAATGCACTTTTGTATCGATCGCAAAAATCTCGCGATTCCAGAATTGATACATTTTGTACTTTTTGACTATAGAAATGCTAGCTAATTTTGTAAAGTAGGTTGCCAAATTGGCACAGCACACAGTGACAAACAACTTGGAGCCTTGAGTTTCAATAAAAAAATGTTTACAGTAGGTATATAATTTTTTATGTTAACACCGCAAAAGTAACCTTCACAAGAGGGCTGATAAGTCGTTTCCATACCATATGTCCGATTAGTTTTGCATTCCCGGATTTTATTGAATTCCGGGAAAGAAAAAATAAATTAAGAAGCCACTTCCATAATTTCTTAGCCAAAAATTAACTTTAGGTAAATATGCATCCGAATATCCGATCTCTAATAATAAATGAATAATGCGTCTAACTTGGGACAGCGCTCCTTGATGAGCGAGTCCTATTACTAGCTGGATGTGCGACCCGTTGCGTGAGCTTAGCACATAACACGCAAGCTAACCACTCAAGGCCGCTGGCATATATCAGTGTCCCAAGATAAGCTTAAAAATAAAGCCTTAAAAATAAAGCCTTAAAACCTGGGAGGTGATGAGAAAAATATAAGTTTTTTTCCCTTACAACCCACCACTTAATATCCTGTCGAACCTAAAGACATTCTCATGACCGAAATTAATAAAACCCAATCTGACCCTCCCAAGCCCAAGACTAAAAAAACAAATAATTCAGAGACGCAAGCACCAACTGACGTAACGCCTAAGGTAAATGCAATAACCACCATCAAAACGACATACCAAATAAAAATCACCAACACTTATCCGATCTAGAACCTTTTGCTTCTAAAAATAAAGTACAATTTTCTCTAACATCCACAGTTGTATAAGACGTTTCAATTTTTGGTTGAAAATGTAGGGCGGTGGATACTCCACCCCATCTAGTTGTACTTCCGTCAGTCGTATTCCGAATGCCGTGAGAGACGCACGTCTGTGGCGTCGCGGATTATGGTGTTTTCATAGTATTTGTGATTGTGACATGGCTAGAAAACGGGTAAGGAGTGGTTTGACATAATTAAAATGGGCTAGGTTATTCGCTAGAGATTTTGCGTATAGAATTATGTTTTTGTGATATTTTTTTTGTCAGCTGCGCCCTCCTTTTGTTCGTTCGTTTACTGTGTGAAGTATAATTTATTTTAATGTGTGCTCTGGGTCTTATTTATCTGTTTTTTGAACTGTGTTTTTATGAAGTATTCATATTGAAATTCTACTAGGAAAATGAATGCATATTTTTGGGTCAGGTCAGGACCAAAATTTTGTAAGAATATTGCGTTGACAAAAATTAGTGTATTTAGGGTTTTGTGATCATAGAGAATAATATTCGTTAAACTCTTTGTTTATAAAATCACCAACAGTTTGGACTCAAAACTCAATTTATTAAAGGTCTACTTTTAATTTAGACAAATCTTAAGAACAAGTTTTCTCGCGACCGTAGTTTCATTAATAAACCCAATACTGTCTAAGACTTCAAAGGCATTCCAGAACAAAATTAACGATGCACAAGCTTCATATACCACAAAATTCAAATAACAATGTATTTGCGATTTGCCAGTGTAAACGTAGTTCTAAATCCCATTAACATGGAATGGATAAATCGTTTGAACACTCGTCATCGATTGGAATCACTATTAGATGTTATTTTTATGCTGCGTTTACATTTTTGTGATTAACTGGTCGTTGGACTTGCTACTCTACTAATCATAGAAAGTATTTGCATTTTTCTGCCCTTGTGATGGTATTTTCTGATAATAATGATAGATGTCGTATACATGTGAAATGTTCTTTTTACTTTAGAGTTTAATTAACATGCTTTCAGTCTGTTTGAGAACTGTGTACTATACTTGCTACTCTTACTTAATTATGCTCTATGTAAGGCCACGACACGCCTAGATATTCTGCCAAGCAATTAGGTAGTCCTTGCTCAGCACTGCATGGTTGATTACAGGCTGATAAATTCAAGATGCACGTTTCATTACAGTGCTTACTGGCGTCCTAGTTTGAAACTTAATTTGCTTACCTGCTCAGGTCAGCCATTGCAATTCGGTGCGTCTCTTCTGTAACTATATTATAATCCAGAAGATGCTTGTTATTTGTTGTAAAGATGCGTGAAAATATGCGATATCTGTTCGCAAATCATTTAAACAAATCAATAATTGTTTGTATTATTCTCTACTCTATTCACAGTGCAAACTTGTACAAAGAACCATAGATAAATAACATATTTGTTATTGTTGTGGTAAAATTGTAATCAAGATGTAAGGAATCGCATTACAAAGCAATGATTAAATAATAAAAAAGAATTATACTATGCTTACGCATTACCACAGCTAAGTAGATAATCTCTTCATTTATTGCCCAACATTGCACATTATCTTTATGATATTGCATTAAAGTGCCCTATTATGGATAAATTCTAATTAACTATGCTGTTCTAGCTATAATAACAGCTCTTAAACAGCACATTAGTATTTATGAAGCCTTCATAAAATCATAAAAAGTTTGCTTAAAACGTAGTACTTACAAAGTTTTATACGGTATTTTCTCAAGGTTCTCGAATTTGAATAACACGATAAACTATATAAATCGGAACTTTATAAATAACCCAATTGTTAAAAAGGACCTTATAATTTAATCAGTGAGAAACATTTAATTCGTTCGAAAATAAAAATAACTTGTATAAGTTGCATACGACTTGCTCGAGTGAGTCGACCCTTCTTATGAGCGTCTATTGTACTCGCCCCTAACAAACGTTTTCAATAATAATACTTTGGCAGTATGTACCTACTTTGATTGGAAGTGTAATTTTTGAAGTTGAATACGAATTGTTTTGGTAACAGAATATCGTAAATTGATTGAGAATCTGAAACATTTAATTGAATTAAACATTTTCACAAGTTTTCTGATTGAATAAGGATTTGTGGTCTGACCAGTCTCATCAAAAAGTGCCAGTTAATTTTATTTAGATATTAAATAAAATTGACACAAAATATTTTTTTAATCATAAATCGAAATAGATATTTTTGACTTGAAATAGATTTAAACAAAGTCAAAGTCAAATAATTTATTTCAATTAGGCACAAAAAAGGCACTTTTGAACGTCAAAACTTTACAAAAAATAATAAAACTGATTCTAGTCGCCCATTCCAAAAGGTAGTTTTCGTATGGAGAAGAATGGGCAAGAAACTCCACCGTTACTCTTTTAAAAAAAATCATTATATCTTGTATACACTTATTATATAATTATATGTGAAGACAATGCACCAAGAATAAGATTACTATACCACGATAGGTAAAAAGAATGAAAAATGAAGTAATGACATAATTATGTGATAGATGCATGGTGCTCACATACTTACAAACATTGTAAAATTAACATTTCTAACATTATAATAAGTAATACTAATAATAATAAGTCAGTGTGTGAGTTCAAATAATCACAAAAAATAAAATAAAATAAATGTTTACATTATAAACAAAACCATTTACATTTTAATATATCCAGAAGTTTCTCTAATAACTATAAATTATATACACAATAATTTACATGTCTAATTACAATAGATCCAACTAAAAGTTATTTTATGGGCCACAATATTTGTATAACCATAATTATAATAATACCAATCAATCTTGCACTGCACTGTGTTGTTAAAGAAGGGAAAGTCACAAAAGTATTTTTATGCCCCTTGCGTGTTAACTGACCAAACACCCCCTGAAGAAATTCAAAACCGAATATTAATATTTGTATTTGCCTATTTGGCGCTTTTGTTTTCTTTCATTTACTCACAAAAATATCGAACCTTTAACCTTCTCTATACATGCATAGGTCATAGGTAGGTACTAGACATACAAACAAACATTGGTTTGAAGCTCGAGTATTGTGACTGTGATCCAATTTCTAGATATTCCAATTGGTTTTTGTGACCTTGACCTTTTGCAGTGTGCATCAATTTAATAACCAATCAACACACATATTTTTTTGCAAACGTTTGCAGTCCAATATTGGAAGTTGTTGCGTATTCTGTCTTTTGATAGGATTTCGTGACCCCTTTTCTATGGCTTTCAGAATATGTTGCATACAGATATCGATGCGTAGCTACATAAAAGGAATAATAAGAAACAGACGGAAGAACAGTACCGTCGAGCCAATCCCATGTTAATCTTTGGCATGACTCTTAAGGTATCGAATTTTTAGAAAGTTTCAGTGGCAACTAATTACTTAGAGGCTCTAATTATCCCCCATCTCTTTCATATGTAATCTGTAAGAAAAAGATAACAATAGGAACACCAGGGCTATTGGTTAGTTTATGGATGGTGCATATCAGATGGTCGCCATTGACATTGAAGTAAACAAAGCATTTTCACTCCCAGGTGTGCTCGTTTGTAGACAATGGCGATTCATATCGATACCTGTTATAAATTGTTAGTTTTAATCGATTATTGCAAGTTATTGCCGATTGTTTCTCTCTACAGGATTTTTCTAAATCTATACATACAAATAAATAAAATTGAAGTGGCTGTTTGTAATGTTAAATGCATATGAAAGTACATGCGGTACCTCTTATGACAAAAACTTTTTGTGTTTCCGCCTGTTTGTTCCGGCTAATCTCCGAAACGGCTGGACCGATTTTGACAGGACGTTCACTGGCAGATAGCTGATGTTGTAAGGAGCAACTTAGACTTTTACTTTAGAAAAAGAAAAGCAGCAGCTAGTTATAATAGATTTAAGTAGTCAGTTGGGATGGAAGTATCTACCCTATGTCAGAGACTTCTCTAGTTGTCCAAAAGGCAAACGACTTCGCGGTAGGCTAAGACGGAGATAACGGGATGACCTAGACTCCTTCAATAAAGACTGGTTCAAAATAGCACTAGTAACTCTGTCTATCGCAATCTACAGCTGAAGAAATACCTAGTCCTGAACTGATAATACCGAAATACGTCTTCGAACAATTTGGCACTGTCGCCACCCTCTAAAAGTAAATACAAATACAAACCCATCCGAATGTCGACTGTTAATGAATTTGTCCAATGTCCACGCTACCCCTATAGTTAACGACACAACTTACGCAGCCTACCCCTAGCACGTACGTCTATTACATGAACCCGTATTACCCTTGCAATTATCCTTAAATACTATGTTGGTGGGGTCATTCGGCTCTTGTTTAGGCAAAATGACAATATCTTGAGGGTAGTTCACTATTTTTGACAAGAATGGGCAAATTTCTGTACCAATTGTAACATTTTATCACCTGTGAGCAGAATACTTATGTTTATGGAAAAGAATTATTAATCTTAAAAATAATACATATAATGGTTCTTTACTCTTAAACTACAAGTAAACCCATAAAATGACTATGGTCTTAAAATTACTGGTACATAAATTTATCAATATTGTGCGTACAAACTTACATTTGCAGTTGGAATGTATGAGAAAATATGTTTTTCAACTACAATGTTAAGTTTTTTCTTGTGATAAATTCAACCCAACTACGGAACCCTTCATTGTGCGTAGTCCGACACGCACTTGGGTTTTTTGCTTAGTTCCTCTGGTCGGCAACCATCGACAAACGTCTTGGTTGGTGTTGCAGGTGTCTATATGTGGCGGTTATCACTTCCCATCGTTACGACTGCTGTTCGTAAATGTACCTATAAAAAAGCATTTCCTACATTAAAATTGTAATTTCCGTTACGAAATATCTCCACATAAAATAACCCAAGTAATGGAATCTCCAAAAGAATTACAACCAACAGTCTCGTTAATTTCGTGTAGTTATGCCTTTATTCTGCAGATTTACGAAACAGGCACATTTACTGAGTCCCATCTGAATCGCTCCCAATCCTCTTTCAACGCGGATTACTATGATTTCTTCCATTTTTTTCCATTCTTCCATTCCGCCGCTGGTCGGAATAGTCTTCCAAATACAGAAAATTTCAAATGCCATTTCGATTCGAGTTACGAATGTAATCCTTAGGTAAGGCTGAAGTTGGATTTTAAAAGCTGGTGTTGAAGAGCGGTATGATAATAATTGTGGAGTTGTCGTAGATTATCGAACTTAAGTAACCTGGACATTTGAAGGTGCATTGTAGTTCACTGGTGAAGGCAAATAAAATAAGCCAATGGGTGCTAGCAGGCAGGCCTAGGAAATGATGGTGTAGGTAATGGAAGCGATAATGAATGATTCGCAAAGAATGCAATACATAGATAGGCTATGGAGGACACCTACCAGCAGTAGGACATAAAGTTGGAAACTCTGCACAAACTAATAGGAACTCCTCTACAGATTGTCTTAGATTTGATTGACAGGCAATTCAAGGGTAAAATATAAATTAATTGGAAGCCACTCGAGAACTCTTAATTGACTACAGACAAGACGATCCGTAACTGCGGAGGTCTTGTATCTAGGGTAATCTTTATATAATAATAATAAAGTTTATTCAAAAAATAATGTAGTACAGTAAAAACACTTTTCGTAATTCTATGTAATAGTTCACAAGTGTTACATGCCTGAACTAGGACATCCTGTGTTTCAGGCGAGAAAAGGTAAAACATTATATCTAAATAATCACAGTAATCACATCATATACAAAAGGTAAATTAGTCAACTAATAGGTATGTAAAAGAGGTGTAAACAGTATAAAAATCTTACCTGCTAAAATCTTAGTATATTAATTTAAGCTAACTAATCATAATAAAAAGTGCAATTAATATTTATTTAAGTACAACTAATAACTTCTCTGTATCTTCATAGGACAAATTTTGTAATGTTTCCTTCAGAGTTTTCTTGCAATTTACAAAATTTTGGGAATAAATTTTTGCTTTTGCATTAAGTTATAGAGTAGTGGTCCCAGAAAAACAAAAAATTTGGCTGTAAGAGCATGTTTTGTGCTTTTTGTGGGACAAACTATATCTTTCCGTCTCTTTTTAATAAGTTCAGTGCTGAAGCGGAGGGCTGCGTGTTGTTTTAGTACAATGCTCATTATGAATAACTGCCTGACTGTTAGTACTTCACAATTTTTATAGAGCTGGTTAGTGGGAAAAAGGAAAGGGCGGCACGTAGACACCTTGAGAATCGCTCTTTGAGCTCTTTCGACTTGTATTAATAAAGTTTTTGTTTTCATAGCTGCGGTTTTGAAGATATCTATAGATACAAATATTTGTATAATCAGTTAATAGTTACCAGGAATAAATCTCTTGTTAATGGACGATATTCGAAGAAGAGTAAAGGAAATTCAATTGTTAAAGGTAAATTCGAAATGGATAAACCTGATTGGATTGATAAGATACTTGATAAATCAATGGCTGATGTAGATTTTAGTCTGTTACTAAGTGATTTTGATATATTCGTGCTTGATTTCTAATTAGTAGTTTTTAAATAAACAATGAGGTGGACTAAGGGACCATGTACTTTCTATTTTATTGAATGGAGCTTGTATCTTCATTGGATTTAACAAATTTTTAGTATTTAGTAGTTTTTTTAGAAGTATATGATATGAAACAAACATCTACAATAACTTTAAAGGATTGAAAGTAGTTTATCCTACCTGAAATAGAAATCTTTTGATGTATCAAAGATATGCAAAAAAATCGGAATTTGCTTGTTTTTTTCTATTTTTGAGTAAGCACGGGATTATGAGAAGATAGAAAAACAAGCTATTCAGAAATTTGCATTTTTCCTTACACGTGCTACAAAATTATTCCGGACGAGTAATAAAAGTAAGAACAAGCTGCAATTTTAAAATTTAGTTCAGAATTCGTGTCGTCATTACGACACGAATTCTGAACTAAATTTTACCCATTGGCAGGGAACAAAAAAATCACAAAGCAATTTTATGCTACAGGCGAATTCGACGAAACTTGAATACCTTGAATAATACGGTAATAACTGAAAAAATCAAAAAAAAATTAGTAGATATAGTCTGGCAAAATTCTCGTTAATTTCAGCTTTTATCAACCCACTGAATAGCAACGGCCATGATTACTATTATAATGAAGAACTACACACAAAGAAACACAATGCCTACTTATTAATCCTGGTGTGGCGGCAATCTACATTACACATGCGAACTACGCATCAAAGACCTAATATCACACAAAATCCTGACGTCACACAAATTCTGCATCGCGCAATTAGAGTTTACCGCGCGAATGACATAAAAAGACTATCCGACATTAATCGTTGGGCAGCCCGCCAGACACGACACCTGTCTGGTCGGAGGATCCTCCCTTTTCTATAGAGGATGAGTTTACTTTATACCCTGTTCCTCATACCTCTAAACCGGGAAACTTTGTCAATTGGGGCCAAAATTGCAGCCACTTCATTCAATTCTCCTCATCCAAAAAACTTTAAACTAAACAAAAAATACATTCCCACAACTTTCGTGCTACACCGAAATGGTACCCGCTTTATGCAGACTATCGATCGAGCTGACTCCGCTACCACCGAACTCGCGTAAATACGTTACTAGCATACATTGATACGCGTATTAAGTTGAACTTGCTACCTTATGACGTCAGGCTTATAGTTCAGAATTCAGTTATGATGGCGAGGAGAGTGAGGTATTTGACTTTTGAAGTGATTTTATTATTGTTGTTGGTGGGTTCCCATCAAGGGAAATATGGGTTATGGTATTGTTAATAATGTAACTTTTGTACCTGTAGGTTTCAAAACGGTGAAAAGAATCAACGATCAGCAGAATGCAATACGTCTGCAAAGCGTCATGATTGTGGAAAACTTCTGTTCAGTCAGTGACTTGTGTGATAGAATTACTATAAAAATTAGTAAGTAATTTACTGAAACTTGACTGATGTGATATAATCTTGATTTAAAATTCACATTTCATTGAGAAAAGTAATACTTTTTGGGATCATCATTCAATATCTTAGTAGGCGATAAAGTCCATAAGAAATAGATGTAAAAAATCTCATTACTAAGTTAAATTATTGGAAACTGGAAAGTGGTGAATAGCCCTTTATATTATCATCCAAAAATAGTTATTGGATCATAAAATTCGCACAAACTAAATTTCGCACCACAAAGTAAGTTTTCAAGCAAATCTGGAACGGCCACGAATATTATACGATAGTATAATGAAATTCTAATATATTAACGGTGTTGTAATTCATAAAGTTTTGGACTTAGTTTCCATTATATTATCCTAAAGTAAACGTAATTTCATCTTACTCAAGATAACCTAGATCTTTGCTTTTCAGAATAATGAATATTCTGAAATGGTTTTTATATGAGAGTAGGTATATTTTAAGAGGTTCATAACAAGTTAAACTTCCAAAGATTTAAAACTAACGTTGGCAGTTTAAATCCCTCTGATTCGAGACACCGAAACGAACTCGGCGGTCACAGCTTCTTCTACAGTCAGACCTTATAAATCCTTTTCAAACGTAACTGCTCTTGCTCTGCTCTCTTTGTTTTTTTATGTATGTTTTTAGTTTAATTTTGATTTCCTGTGCGAGTCTCAATAAATACTTTTTCTTTCTCCCCAGTTTTCCCATCCAGATCACTTAATCCCCTTCTATCTGGCGCTGTCCCATCGTATTTCCAGAATTTGCTTTCAAAGTCTTCCTATATTTTCTCTGCCAGCTCGTTTATCGGCTTATAGAAAATGTCTATATCAATTCGTTTGCCATTAGCTTTGGCAGTTACTTTTTAGTAAAGAAAAAATATTCGTCGTCGATGGAAATAATTTGAATTTCTAAAGGTTGGCCTCAAAATAATGATATCGTGATGAGTCAAAATAAAACCTCCTACCGCGTGGAACAATCGTTTACTTCCTTAGATTCATTGTTATAACCAAATGAAAGAGAGTTGCCTTCCATATTGTAGTAAAATTATTTTAAATAGCAATTCGTACTGATCTATAGACCTTTTGTTTTGAATATCAAATGATAGAATTGTTGATTGATTCAATCAACTTTTGTTTGGGGGTGAATAATAGATGAGGTAAAAAGGCTGTTCTTAGTTTAGTATTCAATCGATTGATTTTGTACCTGAGCCAAGTTGGTGAGGTCGATGAAAAGGACGGATTGTCTGTATTATTTCTTTTGAATGCATCCGTACTAATAACTTAAACTAAATACGACAACTTTTACTTTGAAACTAAAACGTGAATTGCATGAACGAGTTGTAAGATTATACGTATTGTAACTTGTTTTAGAATTAATTTGATTATTTACAGATATATTTTGGTCCTTCGAGCCGGATTGAACAATAAATCAATGATTAGATTAATTTTTAGAGATCTGAATTATGTTTCAAAACTGTCTAGTTATCGTTAGTTGCGCGCTGGTCAAGTCCATTTATTTATTCGTTTCCTAGGAACAAAATTAATTGACTAAACACTACAAATTATGAACATGGACCGTGGGAAAATGGTATTTGTAATATTCGCAAGCGATGGGCTAATCCTTTGATTATTATTTACGATAATCTCTATAGCTACCGAGTAAAATGTCCCTTCTACCTGTTCTTAAATTATTGTACCATAATATCTACTGAGCCTATCGCAATCCACTGCTGGATAAAGACTCTCAAATTGTGTCACAATCTTTGGTCCTTTGCTTTCCGTAAGAAGGATATACAAGGTGTAATTTAAATAATTGAAAACTTTCAGAAGGTATCAGTTATTTGGGTTCAATGTACTCATTACATAACATAACGCCTTGCCCAAAGGGCTAGGCATAGGTGTATCTATAGTACCTATAGTGCCATTGTACTCGGCATTATGCAAAACTTTTTATACAATTGCCCCTTAGCGAGGTTTCGTCACCCTCAATAACTTCATCCTTTGCCCTGGTTCCGGCACCATGCAAAAATCTTTTATATCAAAAGAATTAGATACTAATAGGAAAGTAACACTGTACTATTTTCTTTCTTGACCGACGATTGACGCAACATGATACTATCAGATAATAGATGGCTGCCCCTTGCTCATCCATCAGGGGTGTATTTAGTAATCCTTAAAAATTGTATCATACATGGATGTTGCCCATCTGTTATGGTGAAGTATTCAATAATCTAACAATAGTATTGTTGGTTCCCTGAATTCCACATCCTCATCTGGAACCGTATCCATTTGGAATTTGGCAATGATCTATAGTAATTTATTACGTTTTTTTCTTCTTTAATCTTTATCAATATCTTTTATTATAACCATAGATGAAAAATCTTATATACAATATACAATCTAACACTAAATTAAATGACTAACTAAACAAATAAAAACAAAAGAACATTTAGGCGTCGAAGTACAGTCTGCATCGCTGTCACCCGGAAACGTGTCCAAAAGACTGGCAGCATTGCCACGATGAATGGCAATGCTAATTCTTTGGACAGAGAACGAGCCAGACCTCTCGTCACTTTTTCGTCTCAAAAAAAAATACAGTCTCAAGGGTATAAAAAAAGACTTATACTATATATTTAATAGAAAATATCTAGAAGCTTGAAAAAAATCGCAAATAGACCCCCATAAACTTTTTCGTCTCGAAATGCTCAATATTTTGACCGACAACTATTCATTCTTTTGTAACTATCAATCAATCTGCCTAGCCTTTTTCCAACTATGTTGGGATCGGCTTCCAGTCTAACCGGATGCAGCTGAATACCAGTATTTTACATAGAGCGACTGCCTTTCTGACCTTTCATTCTTTTGTAACTATAAAAAACGAAAATAAGCCATCTAAAGAAATATGTAAAAATGTTTTGAACTTCGCCATTTACAACCGTATTTGCTTACCGCGATGCACTACTGTCGCTTCACCGCCTTCCATACCTAAAGATTTGCTTACTACCACGCCTTGAAAAGGAGACGCGCACTAGGGCCCTCATTTACGTTTATTGATTCTAGCGTGTTTATTCGAGAAATCATTTCAGAGATTCATTCTCGTTGATACGTATTGAATATCTATTTGTTCGAAGTGTTCATATTGCTGTTAACACATTTTAGTAATAGGATTATTTCCACACAGAATTTTGCAAAAGTGTTGGCTGCTACGCGTATCTGGTTATGGCACGTTGAAAATTGAGTGCACAGCATTCGATTTGAAGCTAAGCTAATGAAAGTCAGTACATGGAGATTGATTGGTTTTCTCTATTGTAGGATTATTTTCTATACATATAACAGCCTTGAAAGTTTTTGGTTGATTTGAACTTTATTTTTCAGTTCATCGTTTCCAAACAGAAACATTTTAACGAGATTAATTGTGTATAATAACTAATAATAAGTTATATAAGTTATCACTCCTTCAAAGTTTCTAGTTTTATAGAAAATGCGAGTGCAGCCTAGTTATTAGTGTTTATGAACAAAATGAGTGAATTTAAGTGTGTGTGAGCACCATGTGTTTGGTCACTTGAAGACATCAGGATGGGAGTCAAGGGCAGGCAGTTCCTGGTGAATAGTTTGTTTTATTATGTAGTGCTGTAGATAATTTAACCTCGTTTACACGTATATTATGGTGCTTAGAAGAGTGCTGGTCTTTACTCACAACAATTACGTTAGATAAAACGTGAATAATTGACTAAGGGTGAATTTCACCAATAAAACGGAACGCGATCAGCAGATTCTCAACGTTTAAGAGCTGTCAGTGTCATTATTTTCTTTGGAATATTGACACTGACAGCTCTTGAGCTCGGTTTAGATGTGCTGATCGCACTAAGTCGGTACTTGGTGAAATTCGCACTAAGTCGTTGTAAGTGTAGTTTTCACGTTCCAAATGACGTAGTTTTGAAATTAAATATAGACTCGAATTCTGCTAAAGACTGTAGTTTGCTGTAGATAGTTGTTCTTAGTACTCTTAGAAGAGTTTTGTAGTGACGTAGATTTCGTAGTTGTGTTGTTTTGTTTGTTTAATTTGTACGTAGCGCTATTGCTCCACTTTTTATTGATCAATCTTTTGTAAATATACAAAGGTTATCAAATACCTTACGTAATAATGTCGGTGTACACCCTGTCTTATGTTTAAAATGCGTTGCGATAAAAACTGAAATGTTTGCATTTATTTATTTACCGACGTTTAGGGATTCATAAAACAACTGTATATTTTTTTTAACCTATTTTCACAAAATTGATTAATGAAGTGAATTGAATTAATACTATAAGCACATAAATGTATGGAGGCAGACTTAATGCCATAGGCATTTTCTACCAGTCAACCTTTTGGGTAATGCAGAGACAAACAGTGGTAGGTTCAATAATGAGAATTGAGGAATAAATATGTATTTAAACATAAAGATATACCATTTCTTTACCTTTAAAAGACCCGAAAATTCACAACTTCGCATGCAATTTTGTTACAAACCGCGGACAAATCCACACGAAAATGAAAATTCGTCAAACATTTTTTATCCCACCTTTGTCCAGAATTTCAATATTCCGGACCTGTCCGGTTGTGTAAATAAATGAATCGTGCTTGAGTACGAACCGGCTAGACATACTTTATTAAAGGGGCGACAAATCTTGGACTAGTTTGAATGTGGTTCCAGTAATAGCGAATTGAAAATGTAGAATGCATATTGTTTGAAAAATACAAACAAAAATCACAGCATCACCTTAGTACGTACTTTTCTGTCCCTTTCTTCTTGTCTTATATATGTGTGTACAGACGTCAGGACGTCAACCTACTACAACCTGTCAAATTTCTTCAATAGATTTTCAACTTTATCACTTAAGCATAAGGTTCAAAGTTGATTGGGAAAATTTTACAGTTTCGGGTAGGTTGATGTGCTGGCGTCTGTACATAAACTGTTTTAAAATCTAGTTTTGGCTTGTCGTTTTACTAGATTAATTCAATTTAGCGAAGTATACTTGATAAGGTACACCAAATGAAACTCAAGGGTCAAACCCTCTCTTCAAGTATAGAATCAATGTGAGTATATCACAAAGCCTCGGAGATGTGAGTGTCGATACCTATCTAAACATGATTAAATGAAAAAGAACATACATACTTAAAAAAATCGTATTAAAAAAACTGTTTTTTTTGTGTGTAAACTTTACAGACGACATCTAAACACGATAAAACCCATCACGGCTACGCAGTTTTGCTAGCTAATTTTATTTGACCCTGTAGATTCACCCGATCCAACTCAGTATAACAGCCAGTTTGTTACGGTTGACTGTCTCAGCTGTTGAGGTTTGAAATCAATCTTGAATGCAAACTGAAACGCTCATGCATCAGCTTATCGCCCCGCTGCAACAGACACCACACATTTAATCTACCTTCTGAAGTCCAGGTGTGGAGTCTGAACATATGTTCCACACTTCCACACTAGTTCAGTGGCGAACACTCCCGGGAAATGTTAGCAGGTGGGTAGTTTTAACTAGTTGTATACTATCGTCTTGAACACTTGAAGTGAAGTCTGTCCATGTTTTGAGGACACTTTAAAACGACTTCGTTACTTTGTGTCGTGAGTGTAGCAATTACTGTGAGGATAAAATGTCTAAATTATGTCTCTCAAAGTGGGATGTCGTATATTTCTGGATGGATTTGATTGTCTATTGTTATTTCGATCAACCAAATAGCAGTTTATTTACTTGGTACACTACAGTTCGCGCGCGACTGCTAGTTACCGCCTGCGGTATGTGAGTGGTGAGACGAGGGAGGTAGACAGAGGCCAAGCTCACTAGGTACGGGCGTTATGTCACGTCACTAGTTACAATAACCGGCTACAGAGGCCTTATTATGAAGTATTAATGCCATCATTATTTCACTGCGAAAAAAGGACGGTGCTAGCGGCCTTGTATAGCTCCGTCTCTCACTCACACTGGAACATAGGTGGCATTAATACGTCATAATACGGCCTGGACATGTAGCCGAATTGCTAGTTTCGAGTTAAACTATAAACACGTTATTTTGTAAGTAGGTACAATTTCGATACTGCGTCGAAAATGTAACTACTTACAAAATAATCGTCCCTAAAGCCTGAATAAAGTATGAAGGAATAGTTATTTGTTATACAAGAGTGCAAAGTTGCTTTTTAACCGCGTGTTCAATTTTGATGACCGAGCAAGCGAAGGATTCTAAAATTGAATCACGAGCGCAGCGAGTGATTCAAAATTAGAATCCTGAGCGTTAGCGAGGGAATCAAAAGAGCACGAGGTGAAAAATCTTTGCACTCGAGTGCAACACGTAACTTTTCATTCCACCTCAGCGAGGAAATGACTAAATGCAAAAAAAAAAACGTTTACAATCACAAGATAGGTACACTTTTATTTCAGTTTAGGTATTAATTACTACATTATGACAGGTAAGTATTACAGAATAATCTTTAAATTATAACAAAATAATACTAAGGTATAATTAAGAAAATTTTAAAGTAACGTTGCTACAGTTATTTAAATTGAGTGAAAAAATGTAGCGTAAAGAACCGCGTACAAAGCAAATTGAAAAAAGAACACCAAGAAGGTTCCGAGTCTGAGTTTTTAACAAATTAAAAAAAAGTTGTATGATATATTCGGCACCATAGAGGTAGCAGTAAATAGGTTTAATGTTTTTTTTAATTCACAAACTTAGTGCACACGATGTTCTAAATTCAATTTACTTTATCCTCTAGAGAATAAAAACGGCTTTTCCACTCAGATACTGAAGATTAAAAATACTCTTTCCGAGATGGTGGGACGAAAAGTTTATTTGTGTTAGTATAACGTTAATGATGTAACTTTATATGTAGCTACAAAAACTTATTCGTTCCAAAAACTTGTGATATGAGGTAACTATTACGTGGGTAATCAATTAATCATCTATATTTTCGTTTCGCAAATAACTGTAACACTTCGATAGAATCACCGAATAGTATTTGAAAAAATTACTAGTTTTCAAAACCGGTTACGCCTTCGAACTCACTAGTTACGTTACGTTTCGCGAAAATCACGTAACGACCTAAAGCTAACCCAGTCTGCCAATTTTGTCAATGGCATCCTCCCCCGCCTCACCGCTCACTTACCTCAGGGTGACTAGCAGTCGCGCGCGACCTATAACAGCAGTACCTTCATACAAAGAATTAAAACAGTTAACATTGGATTTCAATTGCCGTGCGTTAGTCTCGCAAAAACTCGAAAATGGCTCAAACGATTTGTTTTTTTTTTTTTTGTTCGCTTCAATACTAGATTAAAACTCAAAGGAAAAATCGGAAAAATGTAAATTTTGTATCGATCTCGCGTGGTACGAAGTTCACCGGATCACCTATTTTATAATAGGTATGTATAGATAGTCCATGAGCATAATATATAATGTCTATATCTACGCTTAACCTAATTGATCTGGGTATGTATTTGCAACTCCGACAGTGTTAAACTTTTCTGGCTGTAACCGTACCACGTTACCTCTGGCAAAAGTAACTCAATATGTATGATAGTCCAACCGTGAAAACGACACGAAAGTACCCTAACATTTATTCTCCCCGCAATAAGATAGTTAAATACTAAACACATACAACGTACAGGTTACAGGTATTTACTTACATAGGATTTAGATTCCAATGCGTAGGTACCTCGGCGGTTTTATAAGAATTCCTCTTTACCCGAGAGGGTCGGGAATCTAAAAGGTAAAGAATTTTTACCTTTTACTCAATGTTGTCCTACTTTTACACGAAGCTAAGTAAAGGCTCGTTTATCTATGTATCTTTACTATGTATTAGGTTATGTGCTGTACTCAGATCAATTAAAAAAAATACCAAGACAGCTCTGTCAACAGTGACGTCAGGCCGGTTTCGTAAACATGTTACTGAGCGGTGAGGTATAGTTTGGTTTTAAATGTGTGCGTGTGAGCGTGTATGCACAGAGCGAGGTGTAGTTGTAGATATGCGTTCATTAGTTGTTTTGTTACTTCGTATTAGTTTAATAGTAAGTCATATCATCAATCACCTAGCCTTTTCCCAACTATTTTGGGGTCGGCTTCCAATCTACCCGGATGCAATTGAATACCAGTATTTTACATGGAGCGACTGCCTATCTGACCTCTACAACCCAGTTACTGGCTAACACGATACTCCTTGGTAAGACTGGTTGTCAGGCTTTCGGGCTTAAACTTACAACCCTCATATAATAGTATCAAATGCGATGAGATTTGTCATCGAATAAACTCAATAGGAAGACAGATCCTCAAATATAGTAGCCCATCCAGAAATATACGACATCCCACTTTGAGCGACAAAAATTACTTAGACATTTTATCCTCACCATCTCTTTAAAGTAAGTCATATACGGTACTGAAAGTATGATTGTTGTTGTCATCAAAATGGTGTTATCGAATTATTTTATACCGACTTTTTGTTATTTTTTAGGCCCTAAGCTTTAAACCTTTAAAAATTCCGGTACAGACAGTACCAACAAAATCCTGATTATTTGTACTCTCCGACCAATTTTCACACATATTAATACAAAAAAGAAAACCTTCTCCATCACTTATACAGGATAAACAGGCTCCACAAAGTCATTAACCTGTCCATACCATCGAAAAACATTACCCTCCTTCTGTAGTCGAGTAAAAACGTGAAGCGCACATCTGCCTCGCAAAACTCAAAAAAAACTCAAAACTCAAAGCATTTATTTCAATTAAACCATTTACAGGCACTTTTGAATTGTCAAGGAGTCAGTCAGTCAAAAATATGAAGCTAGTTGCCCATTCCAAAGCGTAGGTTCCTATGGAGAAGAACGGGCAAGAAACTCCACGGACACTCTTTTAAAAAAATTATATTCTTACAAAATATTGTTTACATCATTCATGTTGAAATTATACATGTGAGAACAATGTAGAAAGACGTGTACGTAAAAAGCGTCCGTAATAAAAAATAAAAATAAAAAAACAATTCAAAAGTTAAAATAAGCCGTGGCAGATAAGAGATGACCAGTCCCTACTGATGGCGCCCGTTCACGAACATGACGCATGGATCAGCACCGTTTAGCTCAACCATTTTGAAGGGAACTCGACGATCCAACACACACGCCACCACCAGCGAGACATTTGAGTGAGCATGACATACTCTTAGCCGCCAGGGCATATCGAGTCAATGAAAGACGTACCCAGTAAATGGTAGCTTTATAGAAGTTACATGGTCACAGTGCTCACACATGTGCTATGCAATTATACAATTAAAAAAAGAGATTGACGTTATACAATTCAAAGATAGTTTTTGCAATCTTCAGCAATTCCAACAATATTTTTGAATGCTAATCAATTAGTTTATGCGCCCTTGCGGAGCTGGACCAGCTTTAAGCCAAGCATTTTTGTCAGCGATATAATCCCCAAGCTTATAATATGCTTGGCAGCATAGTGTGCGTTTTATACAAGATTTAAATTTCGTTTCATTTAGTTGTAGTATATGGGAAGGTATTTTATTGTAACATTTTAAACAGTACCCCATGAAAGATGAGTCTACTTTAGCCAGTCTGAAATCCGGTTGAACTAATTGGTCCCTATTTCTAGTACAATAATTGTGTCTTTCACCTCTTTTACTGAAAAGATTAAGATTTTTCCTGACGTACATGATGTTTTCATAAATATATTGACAAGGTACCGTCATGATGTTAATATTTTTAAACAGTTCCCTTAGAGAATCGCGCCTACGGAGGCAATATATTGCTCTAATGACTCTTTTCTGCAGAATAAAAATAGAGTCGATATCTGCAGCCCGTCCCCAAAGTAAAATACCGTAATACATGATACTATGAAAATAACTGAAATAGACTAGCCTCGCGGTATCTACATCAGTAAATTGACGGATTTTTCTGACAGCATATGCTGCTGAACTTAGCCGTCCTGCAAGAGATGTTAAATGAGGACCCCATTGCAGCCTTGAATCGAGCGTGATCCCCAGGAAAACAGTTTTATCTACAAATTCTAGCTTCTCCTTATTCAATACTATATCACAATCACTACTTTTAACATTCGGTAAAGCAAATCTTATGCATTTAGTTTTTTTCCCATTTAATACTAAATTATTAGCAGAAAACCAATTTTGGACCTGCAGTAGGGCGTTATTTACATCGTCAGGATTTGATGCACGTCTATTTATCTTAAAAATTACGGAAGTATCGTCAGCAAATAACACCATTTGTGGTTGGTTTTTTAATAAATGGGGTAGATCATTAATATATACTAAAAAGAGGAAAGGACCCAATATCGAGCCTTGAGGAACACCCATTTTTACTTTTAGACCGAGTGAATTTACACCATTAATTTGAACTTGCTGTTGTCTATCATTTAAATAAGATTTTACTAAACAGAGCGCAAATTTACCTAGTCCGTAATGCTCAAGTTTCAAGAGTAAGGTTTCATGATTTACGCAATCAAATGCAATCAATATATCAATTTTTTACGCAGTGAAATGCCTTGGAGAGGTCACAAAAGATTCCTATGGCATCTTGAGCGTCCTCCCACGCTGTAAATATGTGTTTTAATAAGGTGACACCGGCGTCAGTTGTACAACGACCTTTGGTGAAACCATATTGCTGATCGTGTAAGATTTGGTTGGTGTTAAAATGATTAAGCATTTGGTTTAGCATTACCTTTTCGAACACTTTGCTGAATACCGGCAGCACGGATACTGGTCTATAATTGTTGGTGTCTTTACTGTCCCCAGATTTAAAAAAAGAGGAAATCACAAAGAATGCCTTTGTGATTTCCTCTTATAGGATTACATTATGTCTTTATGGGAATGTAAAAACAATTATCGACGTTTTTGCATGGTTCCGTAAAGCTTATTTGGTATTTACCGTAAGTAATTTTTTGGGACACTTTGTATTTTTTAAGCGGAGATTTATTCGGTAATACGGTAATTCCGAATGTATACTTACTTATTTCGTATAATAACTCCCGTTTGGATGCTATTGTGGTTACTATAACACTGAGTGTTTTAATGTTGGCAATAAGCTAACTGTTTCAAAAACTTTTATAGAGGATTTATAGCATGGGCGTAGATAATAGTTATTTATGCAACTGTTGTATAATAAGGGGTATTAAAACATAATAGTATCACATTCATATAAATAGCTACTATTATATATTATATAAATAGCTGGATAGAATACCAATTCTTAATCGTGAACCAAAATTTAAAAACGATTATTAACTTAAAACTGTTAATATTCATGTTGGAAGATCGTGTGAAAAAGTTCAGATTTTTAGGTGATCTAGAAATCGACTCATCAATCTATCCTCTTTTTCCTTTACTATACCATATACGAGATATAATATTCTGACCTAATAAAGGCGTTGCCCGAAGTTCCGAACTAGCTGTGGCTTGTAACCTCAGGTCAGAATCGATTCACTTATATTTCTACCTCTCTAGGTTTCTCCGCGCACCAAATTTTCTCTGGATCAGGCCAAAATCCAAGCCTCTCTAAGGCCCGTATTTTAGAACTTTACTCGAATCATGTACCTAAGTATGATTTTAAGTTTTTTGGAAATTAACACTCATGTCATGTATTTGAATCGAGGTTCATATTTGAACATTGACTTTTTTTACTGGAAGCTGAACCAACTTTGTCGGAAAAAGTCGATTGACAAAAGTTGATTCGTACTTAAGTATTGGTCTCAATACACGATAGAAGTGAAAACTTTCGACTGGAGTCGAGTATATGCGATTCAGTGTCACCGACCGACCGGAGCCGAGTATTCCCGATTCAGCGCCATCGACCCGAGCGTGACGGTTCAGTTTCGTTAACTGTTCAGAAAGAGAAAAAAGTGCGCCAAAGGAAGAAAACTTCTTTCCTGTTTTGGGAAAGAGGAATTACTTCAGAAATGTAATTCCCTTTTCCCAAAACAGTAATCATAAAAATCTCGCCGACCCCTAAATTGTTTACACCTCGATCTAAATTCACGTTGCATTGGAGACTAATAATGTGAGCCTACCCTCCAAGGTACGTTATTCAACGTAATAACTCAGGCTCAAGGGAGACGATGGCGAGACATTGCGTATTTTGTGCCCTGGTTATTAATATTGACTCTCTTCGCTGGTTTTATGTGTACCTACTTACACACAAAGGGTTCCGTACGAAGGATGCCAAACGGAACCCTTTTACTATGCCTCCGCTGTCCGTCTGTCTGTCAGCGAGTTGTAGTTGTACAGTTGAATATTTCACAGATTATGCATTTTTACGAGTATTGCCGCTATAACAAAAAATACTAAAAGCTAAATAATATTAAACAATAAAGGGGGGTGTCCATACAATAAACATTTGATTTTGAAAAATAAAAATCTAACCTTGGCATGGGGAGTGTCATTTCTAAAGCTCATCGAGTAGAACAAACATTCTTTTTTTGTTTTTGTTTTTCTCTAACTATTAAGAAATAGGGGGCCGTAACAGTTATAAGTTTAGAACATTTTTGTACGAGCTCTATCTTAATAACTAAACAAGTTAGGAATTAAAAAATTCTGTACATCACGAACCATATACTATATAATTATATACTAAAAACGCCGATTCATAATGTATTTATTTAAATAAGGGTGATTTTCTGCAACTGCAAAAATAACTTTGTAATTCATAATATCATTATGAAATACAAATTTATCTTTGCGATTATTATTAAGTTGAAAAATAATAATATTCTTCGTTTAGTATTTTTATTTATTTGCTAAATAATGTACGGTGGTGGTAATGGAGTCGCACTTGGCCATCGTTGGCTTTTTATTTATGTGACAGGGAAACATAAAAAGTGGGCTTCCATCGTTGTTCATCATAAATATGATCATTTCAGCCGAAAGACATCCACTGCTGCATGTTCTTAGTAAGACATACTAGAAAAAATGGATTAGGAGGTTTCCTTCCCGTGTAGTTAGTTATTTGGATAACTATGAAGCATAATAAACACCAGCAACTTGTTTACCGCTTCTGGAAAATACGGTACGGAGATACCTTATTTTATAAGCTGCAGATTGCTGTAAGTTTTTCCTCCGAGAATTCCCTAGTCTATTTAGCAAGTTATTCTGCGAAGAAGCAGGAAAATTTCCCAGCAAGCAAGCTATTATATTTTCAATAAAATTCCCTTTATTTTACCTCTTTTCTGTGGAAAAAATACCGAGCTCTGAAAGTATGAACCCACTACCACTTAGCGCCTAAAATTCCAAACTAGTTTATAAAGAGCTTACTAAATTCTAATACACATAATCTTATATCCAGCTGTTCTAAAAACCTAGGAGGTTCTCACTTGAGCCATAGCTCATCTGGAACAGGTCGGTGCCTGAGGCTTCATTCTTTACGAAAGCTTATCCCAGATTCTTTTGAAAGGATTTAGGTTAGGACTCGTTTGAAGGCTGGGACACCTAAATGAGATGGTTCTTATGGTGGCGTTTGTAAAGGCGACTTGAAACAGTTGCACATGTAACTAAAAGCCCGGTTTCCTTACCGGACTTAATCTATTCGATAGATTTAAAGAAACAAAGAAAGATTTCGTTTCTTGGCATAAGCAAAATCCTTAAAACTATGAAAACAATGCTTATGAGGCCAATATGGAATGTAATATTCTGTTTCGCGTTTTCGTAGAAATTGCGTTTTCCAACAATCCGATAGTGAAAGTTTGTAGATTGTAAGATTCTACAATCGTTCATTAAAAATATATGATTTTTTTTCTGACAACTTCAGAAATCGAGCATAAGTTCATCATAGCTAAATGCTAGTGCTTATAGGTAGATCAGACATATTTTTTTTGGTCCTTTGAACCTTAGTACAAACTAAAATAAAAAAAAAACTTATTACAATGACGCGTTTTGTGTCGTCAAGATAATAGTTCATTTACTCCGCATCCATATTTAATAAAAGCCACAACTGTTATCGAAATCGACCGCTATAACAATTTGGTAATGGACGTTACATGTTATCGAGATAGCTCTGTAATGAATACAAAAAACGGTTCCCTTTCCAATTTACGGAAAGAGGTCCTACAATAGCTGAAAACGAGACCAATGTTGTTATAAAAACAGTTGATCAAGCATTTTGAACGAAACGGAAAAATGTTTATTGACAAAAACGTCAATCTACCACATAATGTTGCGTGTTTGTTGCGTCCAAAACGAGTGTCAGAAGGAGGTTCTGCTTATAAGTTCGTATATCATCGATTTTTACAAAACAATACTAGATAAATTGTAATGCCTCTGCGACTTCTTTTTGCAAAGGGTTTCGGTTTTTTTAATAGGAACATTTTCATTCATCATTCTTTCAAACACAAACTCTGCACAAATTCTGTTTACTGCACGGTCCCCTTTTATATTCTATCGATTTAATATACTTTACAATACTGGCCAGCTGTACTAAAAACAATAGTCTCGAAGCTCATTTAACTGGGACTGTGTAATTAAATCGAAACAATAGAATCGAGTGGTAATCGAAACGAGGCGTATCGATTGTCTCGCTTTGCCGGAAAACTGTGTAGGCAATTCGTATGTCTTGCACACTTTCAAGTAACGCGAAAAATTTAATTGTAAATGAATTGGTGAAGAGTCTCGACCACGAGTCCACGAAAAAGAACTAACTGTATGAGAATAGTTTAACAATCTGCCTAGCCTTTTTCCAACTATGTTGGCTGCAGTTGAATACCAGTATTTTACATTGAGCGACTGCCTATCTAACCTCCACAACCCAGTAACAGGTTAATACGATACGCTTTGGTAGGATTGATTGTCAGACTTTCGGACTTCTGACGACCCGTAACGACTGTCAACGATCCACGAATTAATGACAGCCGGAACCAACGGCTTAACGTGCTTTCCGAGGCACGGAGGATCTCTTAACCTGATGGATCGAACCGGGCGGCTGTTATTACTAAGACACGAGTTAATGCCATGGTGACATAGTAGCCAATCAGCAAGATGGTAGCGGGGCTAACTGTACAGGTTGCTCTACGTTTCAAGTATCGCTTCTCGTTTAGGCTTTTTCATGCAGCCTATGCAAGTAATGCATTGATAGTATTCGAGCTCCTAAGTTAATATTGGTTGAACCTTAGTGTGCTTAGTCAAAGATTTAAATCGTTAGATGGACCCTCACCGTACCAAGTCAGGCGAAAAAGTGTCTGAGAAGAGTGAGCTCTCACAATACTAATAGTGGCGTTTTCATGATAATCAAGTCAAGTCTCTACGACGATTAGTATTTGACAGAGGTGACAAAACAAAACTGAAACGCGACCATCTTTCAGTGCGAATTTTACGATTTCAATCTTTGCCCCTAGTGATTTCCTAGCTATGGTCATCTCGTGGCTTCGTAATATACTGTAGATTGCTATTAGAAAGTCGCTTTACTTGCAATTAGTCCGAGGAAGAGGCGCTTAACCCAGTTGAAAAGATTTTAAATTAAATTGGTATTGAATATTATAACGTCCAGCAGGATCGAAGCGCATTTAGATGTATATTTTGTTTTAGTTTAAACACTTCCTTTCTAACTGCAATAACGACTGATGAGCTTGCGATCCTGGGATCGATTCCCCGTACTGGCAAAGTTTTATTGGGTTTTTACTTCTGGAATTTCTCAGTAGCAACCCGGTTGATGGCAATAGGCTCGCCCCTAGTTACATGGGTTATTAACATAACTGGCAAAATGTGGTTGTACAATAGGTACACCTCTGACTTAACCCTTTGGGGAATACAGGCGTGATGTCCCTTTTCTTTCTATGTTTGAAGTTGGTTTAAAAACAGTTTTACAAATGTTACGCTTTAGTGGAAGGCAACCTTTTATAGTGCACGCGTAACTAACGGTGCCACTGCATAATATCTAAAGGGTTATTGTTCGCCTGTAAATGTTTCAGGAAAGCGGGTAGTTTCACAATTAACATAAATGATTTAAAACTAATATAGAGTTTAACTTTGGTTTTTGTTGGTTATTTGAATTATTTATAGCTCAGGTTTAACACATGAGTTTTGTTTTTTATTTATAACTGAAGGACTAAGTATGTATTATCAATATGAGAGATCATAAACATTTTTTTTAGGATAACACCACAAAAATAATTCACTAATCTTAAGCAAAGTCAAAGTCAATTAATTTATTTCAATTAGGCACAAAAAAGGCACTTTTGAACGTCAAAATTTACAACAAAAAAAATACTAATTGATTCTAGTCACCCCTTCCAAAATGTAGTTTTCGTATGGAGAAGAATGGGCAAGAAACTCCCAAAAAAAGCCAACCGAAATCCCTAAATAAGTTATGTGCGTCCCTTTTTTAACACTTTCAAACGATCACACAAATCGTGCATATTAGAACACCAACCGTTTTGAAAAGGAAATATACATGTTTTGTACGCAAAGGAGAAAAAACCGCGGTCGTGTCCCACTTCCAAGTTATTTCCCGACGGACGTGGAACCGGATATCCCGGGATAAATCCGGGTGCTGCGGTGTGATGGGACCTTTATGATTGGCGTGCCCCGGTTTATCGCGAATTCGTGATGAAATTAAAAGGGATAGGCGTTGAAGGGTTAATTAATGTTTTTGTGGACGTGCTATGACAGTTGCTTGTTACTTCGAGAATAATTTTATTCTATTTTTATTGGGCGGTTGGTTTCAAGTTGATGGTAACGCTACCTACATTTCGAGTTACAGTTCTCGCAAAACTTTATGAGCCCTCTGAACGTAGGCCCGAGTACGAAACCGCGCATGATATAGTTGAGTGCACCATCATTATTGACATTGTATACCTATAGTTTGCTTACTGCGCAGCCACTCGCGTGCAACTTCCGAGAGCTCATAAAGTTTTGCGCGTACTGTAACAGTTTCTTTTTCCCAACTATGTATTTTACATGGAGCGACTGCCTATCTATCTGACTTCCAAAACCCAGTTACTCGGTAAAAAATACCTACATTTCGAGTTAACAATATCAGCCAGATATGCCTAAAAAATAAGTATCCGGACAAAACCCTAAGTTTGGTATTAGTTTTATGTACACACGGCTACACATCAAGCTACAATTTACAGTATAAGCTGACCTCTGTTGTATGGAAATCCTATACAATTCGAGATCAGCTTATGCTAGAAAGTATAGTTTGATATGCAGCCGTGTATACTCGTTTAACAACATAACATAACATCACGCCTTGTTTCCCCGAAGGGTTGGGCAGAGGTGTACCTGTAGTAGGTAGGTACACCCACATTTCGCCAGTTATGTTTAAGTCCCATGTAATAGGGGGCGAGCCTATTGCCATCCACCGGGCATAAATCCAGACCCCGGGCTGCTACTGAGAAATTTCAGATAGAAAAACCCAATAACACTTTACCCGACCCGGGAATCGAACCCAGGACCTCATGCTCAGCAGTAGCGCTTGCAACCACTAGACCAACGAGGCAGTCATAAACATCATACATACATACACACTCATACATACTCATCATCACATGTGTCATACTCGTTTAAATAAAGGCTTATTATTAAAAAATGTTGTTATTTACGTCATTACATCATACTTATGACTGCCTCGTTGGTCTAGTGGTCGCAAACGCTACTGCTGAGCATGAGGTCCTGAGTTCGATTCACGGGTCGGGCAGTGTTATTGGGTTCTTCCATCTGGAATTTCTCAGTAGAAGCCCGGCCGGCGGCAGCGTCTGGATTTGTGCCCGGTTGATGGCAATAGGCTCGCCCCTATTACCTACATGGGGGCTTAAACATAACTGGCGAAATCTGGGTGTACTATAGGTACACCTCTGCCTAACCCTTCGGGGATTACAGGCGTGATGTTATGTCTTGTTTTCTTCCTTTTATTTTGTTTGTTTAATGGCACCTTGCAGCTATTTCCTAATAGCTAATTAGTAATTATTTAATCGTGCTTTTGTATGCTGTACTGTTTTTTGTGTGCACTTAATAAACTATTTATCTATCTTATCTTATAATATTTTTTCTGTCTTTGCAGGTAAGCATCGAAAATAACTAGTAAATGAAGCAGTCATGGGTATTTAGTTGAGAGTATGGGTAAGTTAAGTATTAGTACGATATTTATCTCTTGATAAGTAACTCAATTATAGTCCAGCGTCGTGTAAGTAATTTAAGCACTAATGCTAATTACCTATTCAGTCAGGCATTCAGATAGTACGACATGAAAAACCTGAAAATTCATTTTCTAGTCTATCTCTTGAAACCTACTTTAAATTCTTCAGACGTTTTAATCAGATCAACACAGCATATAGCTAACACAGATTTAACTTAAAATATTCTCATTGCGTAAATAAACAGCCAATTCCGTGCGTTACGTCTATATCAGCGTCAATACTTCCATACTAATGTTATAAATGCAAGCGTAACTCTCTCTGTCTATCAGTCAGCGGGGTAATTACATAACACACTAACAGTAGCAATGGCTTTCATTTTGACAGTTCAACAACATTTATCGCGTTATTTATGTTGTTGAACAGACAATTTTTTCCAACATATGGAGCAATGGATTAGCAGTATCCTTCAAAATGATTCAGATTATTATTGATCGTGTGTTACACAATTAGGGTGCTACTTAGTCTGATAAATTGAATTTGGCATTTTTTTTACCGTAACCTTGGTTTGGTCATATACTTCTAATCCTGGTAGTACGTTCCCATGGGTTAATTCCCGATCTGCAAGCGGGCGAAGCCCCGGGCAAAAGATAGTACATAATAGGTATCTGGGTTATCACGCCCATCAGACCTTTTTTCACGGTTTGGCTGCATTGTGACGAAGGCTTTAAGCCTCACTAGTCCCATGCTTTTAATAGCATCGGCCTGTCGACCCTCAGCCAGCCAGTGTACCGTCGGGAGCCAACACATCGATACATATCGATAATATTGCAAACCGAATAACTCAATACTCGATAATCGGACGCCATATTGTGCAATCGTTGGCGCGAAAATACTCGTTCGGAAACACATTCGAGTGCGGTGATGTGTCTTTTGCATTCAGCCTATTTGATTATTGTATCGGTGGTTCAAGTGTAGCGTTGATGAAATTGAAATATTAGAATTGGATTTTCAAGGATTCATATCACAATAACGTTAATATGACAAGTTAATTACGTATAACATTTTAATTAACAGAAATTGTTATAAAATGTTTGAAGCTTCAATCAATTAACAATTACTAACGAAAACGTTTCTAAAAATAAATTCATAAAAAAACTCCTCTTCGTAAAATGATAACAATTTGAAGAGCCCTCGAAGCTAAAAGCGTTTTCATGGTTCTATCCAAATTAATAAGCATGAAAGTAATCAACACGTTTTCATCAGAGCCGGTAGAGCTCTCCTGGTTTCATTAAAACTTGGATAAGTCAATTTTGTAACTTTTGTTAACACGTACTGTGACGTAGGTTATTATTAGGTGTTATTTGAACCATCGTAACAGGCTTTCAACCAAATTGACTATATGATTCAAAGTATTTTTTGTTGGATGACTGAAGTTAAAGTTGTTCAACTAAAATCGGACCGTGTGAACCCGGTATAACGGTTTCATTCCATTCAATTATTTCGACGAAACATCTACCTTAATATTTATGGCTACATTAATTTCCACACACATATCAAATCATTTAGCATCATTCGGGTTTGTTTATAACCATCTTCTGACATCCAAGTACATCCATACATAATAATATTCTTATTAAATTCATCTGTTAATACGACATTCATATTCTTGATCAATATACTGCTAAATCGATTAACACTAGAAGAATTTTTACTTTCTTAGACAGCAGACATTTATCATTGTCGTATTTAATTTACCAATAAGACAAGAAAATCCGCCGTTTTGTTCAGAATTGTTGGCATTTTTGTTCATGTCTGCTTGCTCAATAACTTATTCATGGATGAATATGGGGCGTGTCTATCGCCAGTGACATTCGAACTTACTCATGAAATTGAATCACGATTTAAATATCTAATTTCGTTTTTGTCCTGAATAGCAGACTCATCTAACAGGCTTACTATCTGAGGCAGGTACGAAGATAAACCAGTCATCGGATTTTGTAACATCTCATGCGGAGCCTCTTGACCGTTTTAATATGTATCTTCAGGAATAGAACTACCTTCAGCTTATTAAACTTCGTTACTTCTGAACAGAAAATATGCATCAAATACCTTCATTAGTCTACTGTTTACCTCTTCTTCAGCTTAGCTATTTTCGACGGTCTTCTTTCTCTCTCTGTTCAAAGCCAGTTCCACAGTCATTCACGGCTACACCAATAGGACATTCAAGTCATACGTCCATATCACTAGTATCGATTACTATTGCGTGCTACTAAATATTTCAGTGGCACGCCATGTCCTTGGGCACTTTCATTGTTTTGTTGTCGTTTCTATAGTGTTTCTATTTCTGGATACTAATCTACACTTCGGATTTATTAATCGAGTTTGTAGAAATAGTTTATAACCGTAGTTTACTGTTGCTTTTACGCTCCATGTTCCAAGGACTGGTTTTCTTGATTTTGCGTTTAGTTAGATATCGACCGTTTCCACTGGGTAGTGTCGATTTTTCATCGTTGGACGACTGGCCTTTGTAACTGTTCCCACATCATAGATTATACGGTCACTCGAAATAATTTCCACAACAAAATATCTAAATAATGATTCCTTATCAAATTGTTTAGAATCAGTGATGTTTTTGATTACCTGTGAGTCAGTGATACCACTTTTATCACCAGAGTACCGTTATCATAAACTTTCCACCAAGCGTTATTACGTAGAAATAGGACCTATTGATGTTATTAGAAGCTTAGACCACAAAAGACTAAAATCCCTTTGAAAAGTAAGCTTTGTTACCGAAGCCTAGGTTTCTATAAATGAGAATGTCTCGTCAATTTTCTTTTGCCTTGGGGTATTATTATGGCGTATCTAATCAATAATAAAATGAACTACCACAGCGATTGAAACTGACATTTCCAAGCGTCACTTTATTTATGAATGTCTTTCTTTATTAAGTATTCTTTGCTTTTCTACTTTATCACAAACTAGCACTTTGCCCGCGGCTTCGCTCCCGTGGTCTTTCCTGCGGGACCCATTATTTTTCCCGGTATAAAAAGTAGCCTATTATGTCACTCCCTGAAAACTAAGCTTTCTAATGGTAAAATAATTTTTCAAATCGGTCCAGTAGTTTCGGAGCCAATACAAACAATCAATTCTTTTACATATTATTATAGATTTTCGTAGCTAAATAGTATCATACGATGAATATTTTAAGTAACTATTATCGTGCTTTTCAGAAAGGTTTGGTTTAGCCTTTCATCAAGACTTGATTCTGATACAGATCACCCAATCAAGATGCCCAGTATTGTCTTCATGTCTTTTATACTGCGATAACCAATCCGTTTGCCAAGCGTGGTGATTATGATCCAGTATACAGGGATATTCTGGATTGAACACTAGCATTGGTAGAACCAAATTAAGTAGTTGATCTTTACTGACTAATGCGATGTTAATGTAGCGGTTACACCGCCACATACTAACTACGCATCAAAGACATGACGTCACACAAATCCTGCATCGCGCAATTAGAGTTTACCGCGCGAACGACATAGATAAGACTATCCGAAATCAACAGTCGGGCAGTCGGCCCGCCAGACACAACACCCGTCTGGTTGGAGGATCCTCCCTTTTCTATTGTGGATGAGTGAACTTTACACCTTGTTCCTCATGCCTCTAAACTGGTGACCCCGAGTATGAACGTCAACGCAGCCTTCGTGCAACTACTTCAGCGTGACGTCATCATCATCACTCCCGCAAGCTTTCGTGAGGCGAGTCACACAGACAGCCAGCACCCTCGGCTTCGACGGGTATCCTGACCACCAGCATGCAGCGAACGCGCATTCCTGGTCATCACCCTCAGCCTCATCACCCCGACTAACTGGGGAATCAACGCAATCATCTCAATCAGCGCAATCACCGCTATCACCTCAATCGCCGCAATCATCTCAATCAGCGCAATCACCGCTATCACCGCAATCACCTCAATCACCGCAATCACCTCAATCACCACAACCGCCGCAATCTCCGCAGACAGTTCCGACTCACCGTGAACTGCGCGGCACCCGGTTCCGACTCACTGGAACCTTAGCTGGCACTGTGAAGCATCGCAAGATACAAGACTCAGCCCACTATCGACCTCCGGTCTCCGGAGGGGAGTGATGTAGCGGTTACACCGCCACATACTAACTACGCATCAAAGACATGACGTCACACAAATCCTGCATCGCGCAATTAGAGTTTACCGCGCGAACGACATAGATAAGACTATCCGAAATCAACAGTCGGGCAGTCGGCCCGCCAGACACAACACCCGTCTGGTTGGAGGATCCTCCCTTTTCTATGGTGGATGAGTGAACTTTACACTCTGTTCCTCATACCCCTAAATTAATAGCGCGTTGATCAAATCTCAGGCCCAAATGGGTAGCTCACCGTCCGGTAAGGACCAAGCCCGGGTCGACGGCGCGTTGTGTTCCACGTGCGCCTCAAAGAGTGTCAGCGAGTGAAGGGGTCCTATGAGACCATTGCCTGCCGGGGTTGCGGGAAAGTCCGAAAGGGATACCGTGGCCCCCTGGCATTGCACAGGCAACAGAAGGAACACGGGTGGGTTTTAGTCAGTAAGAGTCTGACACGCCCTCCCGCTCCACCCAGAGCGGGAGACGTCATTTGATGATTTCCCACCCAAAAAAAAAAAAAAAAAAAAAAGGCCATGGCATGCTAAGACAGACCCTAGAGGTCTAATTGTGTGCTTTGTTTAAGTGTAAGGAACTTGTAATGTGTAAAATAAATAAATAATAATACGTTAGTCAGTGACATCCCACAACTGAACTGGGCAAAAATTATCCCATTGATTTTCTTCTTTGGCCTTGACCTCGCATTGAACAGTCTCATGACATCTGAACATATTCAAAACAGTTGCCTAACCAATCGATTCTCATAATCGATTCGAGTTCTCTGAATCGAATGGTCCGATGGTGGTGCAGTGCGGTGAAACAATGGGGTTGGGACAATAGTGCTCTACTCAGGTCAACGACACACTAGCGTCATTCACTGTAGTGATGTGCTTGAGATATTGTATTGTTTTGAGGGTAGTTAGCTTATATTGTTTCGATAGAGACGAAATTGGACGGTGGTTGGGTAATAATATGAGTATTGATGCGGTTTTGAGTATGTTAGCGGCCGAGTTTGATAGTGTATTCGATACTGTTCAAGTGGAAATCGATAGAGTAGTTAACGATACGATATATCCTACTAGTTAGTGGATGATATTAGGCCTAAAACGTTTGGAAAAGGCTCTATAATCTATCATAATGTAATTCAAATCTATAGTATTAATTTGTTACAGAAAGGTTTTTGATTAAAATTCCAGTTATAAAATGCTGTAATAAATCAAAATGATTCAATTAGGACATAAAAGTTGGCTCGTAAATCTCTTGCGAACGGTTTTTCTTGATCGACGAGTTTTTATAAAACATGGAAGCCTTTATTTATTACGGTTTCCTAATTACAAAGTTAAATCAGATAACATTTTTTAAGTTGGAACAAATAACTGATTTTTGTTTTAAACTGCACTCTTTGCCAAAATTAATTTAATCAATTAGTATTTTGGCACCAAGTATAACTCGGATTTACTGATTAGGGATCGCATCTTCAGAAGTGACTTTGTAAACACATCGTTCATTATCATTATCTTTTGAACTTTCAACTTGAGTTCGGGAGGACTTGCCAAGTCAAAAAGTGCTGCATTGAACTCCTATTGAGCAATTAAATTAGTCATAATTATTTACCCAAGAATGTCCACCAAACTAAGAGATTTCGTTAGTATCTAAATACTACCGACGAATTCTCTGAGTTTCTTGTATATCTTAGTCTGAACACCAGCAACTACCATTACCAAGTCAAGTTCACTGGTATTACCAATATTTTTGTTATATTCGTCTATAAGGTTTCAGCACCTATGCTGCATGATCGAATTAAGTACTGATGGCCAGATCGTCTTACCCGCTTATTATCACAAATTGTCTTTTAATGACTTTCTCTTTCAAATATTTTTCCAAAGCTCCAAATTATAACATTACCCTTACATTTGCTTTAAAGTGCAGTTAACTTATCGTCACGGAATGTACTGTTATCTTCTCTACTGATGTCATTTACGTAAATTGAATTGGTTCTAGCTGCAGTTGTATTTGATATTTTTGTTTTTCCTTCTACGTCTCCTTTTAGCGCTCTTTGTTCTGAAGTCTACAAAGAACTGAATTCTCCATTGATTGTAGCTTTGTGATTGTATGAAAGGTTAGTTGTTTTCAGCTCTTTTAATTACAAAATACTTCCGTCGTTACACTGTATGGGTGCATTATATTATGTTCTCACACACTATTGTCTCCATTTCTTTCTCATTTCTCCTGTCGCAGGTCTGCTGGAAGAAATTTCTTAAGAAATAAGCAGTGCCTTTGTACTCTTTGTAGCTTTATACTTTGTGCTCTTTGTAGTCCCAACACTATCCTGCAATTAATAGCCGCCCGGGTAGACAGCCCACCAGTGTGGGCGCTTTCAAACCGGACCCGTTCTGTTTTAGTTATTAAGTACTAACATAGGCTAAGCTATTTTGTTACTAACACTATAGATAGACCATTGTGGACGGCACGGTTAGCGCAGTGGTTAAGCGATTGACTGCTGCGCTGCGTGTCGCGGGTTCGATTCCCGCACCGAACAAATATTTGTATGACCTACAAGTAGTTGTTTCGGGTCTGGCTGTTTGTGTATGTGAGCATAAATGTTTGTAAACGCACCCACGATACAGGAGAAATCCTAGTGTGGTAAACGTTTAAAAAAAAAATAAAAAAAAAAAAAATTGTAGTCTGAGACAGCCGTGTCATTTGGCTTAGGATCGCATTAAATTAATGTTACACTTTCATGCAATATTTACGGTTGGCTAACCTGAGAGCCAGAACTACAAACTTGTCAGTAGAGTCACTACTACCCAAATTCAACCAACCGAACCTAGCGACCATTGTTTAGCTATAGCGATAGTAACGTTTAGCGTACGGAGAAATTATGATTGGTCATTTCGACATCGGAAAAACTGGAACCCACGATTTTATTCGAACGCGTAGCGTCCAAGATGACGTTCATGACAATTATGATACTTTGGTCTTCAGATAGGTTTTCAGAAATAACGAGTATTTAATGAGCTTTTTATTCAAAGGAGGTCAGTATCAAATAAATTGGATAAACGTATGCAACATTGTATTGATTTATCATTGACAACTTATAAGTTATAACTTTATAAGTATAAGTCAACCTTCAACCTCTATGGATAAGACTATTTCCGATTATTAGTAATTTGTCATCTTGTTGACGAGCATGCGGTTTGAGTTCGTGTTTAATCTTGTAATATCGTGAATGTATAAAACTGTAAAATTGTAAAGTTTGAAAGTCGCTCATCAATTAAAGTCCGTGACAGTACACCTCTGCCTAACTTTTCGGGGATCACAGGTGTGATGTTATGTTATGTCATTACATAATCACATTTTATATTCATAATGTTCGACACATTTACCCTTATGTTTGCCTTTGAATTAAAGACATTGCGCGATAGACATAATAACAACATTTTTATCAACGTCTTAATTAGGTAAAACTCATAATATATTATGATGAAGTAACTCATATTATCTAAAAGTGACACCAAAGTTTATAAGTTCAACGTAATTAATCATAAAATCACTGCTCTTGTTTAATATTCAACGAGGTCAGTGTGGGTTATCCGTTTTTGTACCGAATTCACAATTTCGACAACAAAACAACAGTCTGTTTTGATTTCAATCCGTCATTAATATTGATGCGTTTATTAATGGTCGCTTTGATTGAAACTCAATTATTATTACGGGATTGCAGATTTGGGGTCAGATCAGAATTACCGGGTTAATTATGTATTATGGTTAATTAATAATGCTGGAATCATATGTCACATAGCTAACCAGGATTTTGTTGAACGAAATATTAATATAGGAACGGAAAACGCTTTTATTAGATGGTCTTTTCTTATTTAATAACTTACTTAAACGAAAAGTGCACTCTTGTCGACCACATCTTCACTTACCATCTAATGGCATAGTGGACAAACGTGAGTGTATTAAGAAGGGAGAAACTTTTTACTGACCTTATAAAACTGTTCCACAAAAAAAAAAGAACAAGACGATACATTCTAAAAAGTGATAAATACGACCGGCCTTTCGCGTGAATAAAAAGTGACCAAACAAGACCTAAAACAAACTCGATCTCCCCAGGTCTAGCTTCCAAGCTAGACCGCAACTTCAACCAAGCAGTAAATAAACTCAGTCAAGATAAATCCTCAAACGATGCGACACCGGGTGCTGCCGATACTGGCACCGGTGTTCTTGTCCAAGCTATGGAGGAGGCGACGACGTGCCAAGGCCATCGAGAAGTTTCATGGGGTAAATATCGTTTTAGAACCCAGAAAATCCATGCAAGACCAGAAATATACCTTAAAACTCCAGACCACAAATAGAGACCCAACAAACCCAAACTCAATGCTCCCAGGTCTTGCTCCCAAGCTAGATCGCACCTTCAACTAAGCAGTAAATAAACTTTTTTTTTTTTTTTTTTTTTTTTTTTGTTCCGGGGTGGAAAATCCTCATGGATGTCCTCCGCCTGGGGCGAGCGGAGGGGTCTGTCAGACTCTTACTGACTAAAAACCACCCCGGTGTTCCGTCTCACACCTACGCCGGGGGTCGCGGGAACGAAAAAATCCTCCGCAACCCCCGACTGGTGCCAGCCCGCCGCAGCGGGCCCCTCCTCCTTCATCACCGGCGCACCAGAACACATGGCACGCCGTGACCAACCCAGGGACCAAACCAGCACATGGGCGCCAGACAGCCCCTTGTCTAGGCGCCCTTGGCCCCTCTTCGGCGGGTCAGGACATTGGCCCCGCCGTCTACCAATTTTCGGCCGCAGAGGATAGGGAGAGCGGCCTACGCTATACCGACACTCCTCTTCCCCTGCGGCCCCACCGCGTTCGCCATCGGACGGTGGCGACCCCGTCAAGGCCGCGGCAGGGAGGGAGAGCGCTGTACCGCAATACACCTCTCCAGCCGCGGCCCCGAAACCGCAGCCGCGATGTCTCCGATACACGACATCGCGGCCCGCCTCAGTTGCGATGTCGCCACCGCAACCTACTCGCTGGCCGCTACGTCATGGGCTTTTATCAAAAAGCCCTGACGAGCGGCCCCTCCTCGGGTTCCTCTTAGCTTCACCGTGGGTGCCCAACCCACGGCTACTGAGCCCCCCCGCAACGACAATGCGGGAACCCTTCGGGGGGGAAGCAGTAAATAAACTCAGTCAACATAAATCCTCAAACGATGTGACACCGGGTGCTGCTGATAGCCATGGAGACGACGACGTCCCAAGGCCATCCAGAAGTTTCATGGGGTAGATATAGTTTTAGAACCCAGAAAATCTATGCAAGACCAGAAATATATCTTAGCTCCGGACCAATATATTTAAGACTAGAATTATAAAGTCCAAATCTAACTAAGAATCGCTGTATATCTTCTTACTTACCCCGCGTTTACACCAAGGTATTAAAACATGTATTCTATGTGTTTCCCAGTTTCCGTTTGTCGTTTAAACCTAAAACAAGTTGTAAAAATTTGTAATAAATACTAGCCAAGCCTTAATAAAAAGAAATTGCAGGCTATTAAAATAAATGGAAAACCATTTTAACCCCAACGGAAGATGATACCAATTTATTCCCAAAGTTTATTAGTATTCCCTCTTCACCCGACGGAAAGTATTCTCCAGTGTGACAAATTATCTCACTTACATAATACCGGATACCAATAGTAACAGCCTTGGACTCCGCCATTCTTGAAGCAGCCAGTTGGCTCGAGATATGCATTTTTTTTCTTGCTATACACAGTTACGGGCAATATTTTCAGTAAAATATTTTAATTTCAACTCTGTGAAATGTCGGAACTGTTTCCCGGAAACGGGGTATGTTAAATGGCAGACTTTTCACAGTAACTCGAAGCGTAAAAGGGAATTTTAGGTTTCACAGAATTCGTCGTTATTCGTCATATGTGGATTTTGAAGTTTGTTCAATGTAATTTTTCATATCTACTTTTATGAATGAACATGTCCTTATTTCCGAACAAATGAAAATCGATAGTCGGATAGGGAGATCATCGAACAGTTCTAATAGGTAGTTTTTAGATCAGCATGAACACCATCAAAATCGAATTGAGACTGTCAGGCAAGCAAATTGGAAATATGAAGCACGCTTTAAGAATTTCTGGAATCAATAATGGCTACTGTAGAAGCGAAACAAATTCATTAGCATTACTTAAAAATCTTCGCTTTTATTTTAATTGCAGCTTGTCTGTGACCTATCCGGCAGTTTGGAAAGTAGCAATAAAAGATTTTCCTGCTATTAAAACTAGCGTTAAGGCATCGTGGATTAACATCACTTTCGCCGCGACTAATTGTGAACCACGATATTGAGGAATTTTAGAAAGATTTGTTTAGCACATTCGAGTCCACCCACTTTTCATAGAGCTCATATGCCATGCCGCCATACATAAGCGCGGATTTTTTTTCAACACCATTTTGACAAAGCAGAAACAGGTTTTTCTTACACCAGTCTTAATACTAATAAATGCTGAACTGGTTTTTATACTATTATACTAAGTTGCATGTGTAAAAAGGTTTCTTAAATCACTCATTCTTTTTTAGCCTAATACACTGCCCCTATGTCTAGATTAGGACCCGCATTCCAGAACGCTGCTCATGAATCTCGAATCAATTCTCAACAGATTTTGTAGTAATCTGTATTCAAATCTAGATTCATGCTGAATACGGGCCTAGGATTCTAGATAAAGCATTCATCTAGCTAGTGCAACACAAAAGATTAGACATAAAATAAAACTTAGGAACCGCAACCGGCGTGCGTATATGATCAGATGTATGAACGTAAACGAGGCAAAAGGAGTATGTAAGGATCGTAGCAGGTGGCGTTCTGTAGTTTCTGCCTACCCCCATGGCAAGAAGGCGTGAGTTTATGTATGTATGTAAATCTTAAGAAATACAAAACGGCCAGATTGAAGAAGCAAAAGTTAAATCTTTTCAAAATCATCATGCAAATTCAAGCTCAGCTGAACAAAAGGTTCCAAGAAACGGGAGTTTAAAAACTGCCTGAGTTTCCCCGTAACGAGGTGCCTTAGGCAAAGGCAAACACACGGGAAGCCTAACAAAGTGATGCTTACGTAAAGAAAATAAACTTGTAGTCGTGACCTACAATCTTATACTTAGTCAGTAGACGTTATGAAGACGGTATTGTGAGAAATGGTTTCAGTTTCAGGCTGTTTTTTTCTTGATTTGTTTGGGTTTGATTTTGTCTTGGTATCACTATATTTCGTGTCATATCATCCTCCTGCCTTTATCCCACTTTATTTGGAGTCGGCTTGTATACTTCTTCAACCGTATGCACTTCCTTTTCAACCCATCCCAATCCCTTTTTTACCAGTATTCACAAACTGCACATAAGCTCATATGTCTACATTAAAAGTCCTGCAGATCAGAAATTACAGACGGGACAGTTGAACACGTCATTCCACGCGCCATTTAGTCGCTTCATAACCCATATTTCAGCATGTGTACTTCAGCATAATATATCTTGTGAAATGGCCAATGTAAATCCATTGGTAATATTGTCCAGAGAAAATATTACCAATGGATATTTTAAAAAAAAAAAGGGATATTTCTGCCTTTCTGGCAGTTTCACCTCCAAACTCTCCTGAATTCCTTTTGCTATTCCCACTGCAACAGTGTTTCTTGTGCAACCGATTTAACATACTACTCGAGTTTCATGAAATAATCAAACTACAGTCTTCTGCATCTATATATCGGTTAGTCCCGACTTGTCCCAAGTGCCCTGAGCTTGTTCCAAGTTTAATCTTGTAAACCGTTGACCCAAATTTCGACCAATGCCTCTGCCATGTCGAATCTTGAAGTTAGATTCGGCCAGCTTGGAGATTTAGCTATCTATCTATCTTAACTAAGTTACGATAGACATCTTACAGCCTAATTTGCAGTCGGGTTTGTGGCTACTATTCCTGACCTGAAAGTCTAAATTCTTGATTTCTTACGACATTCTCTTTTACATCTTCATAGATATTGTCAGACTGTTAGTCTGATGCCATTTAATGTTAACTTTTGAACATCAACAACATCCCATAGACTGATATTACAGATGCAATCCACGACGACGCGCCCCACTCCGCCGTTACTGTACTGTAAGCTGTAATTTAGTACGGAGCGGAGCGGAGTGGGGCGCGGCACTATCTATACCCATATATAGCTGCTTAAATTCGTTTTCCTAATAACAAATCTTAATACTTCATCAAATTATTAAGTACCTAGTTGAGGGAAAAGTCACGTTGTGCCACGAAAACAAACTTCATTCAACTAGCTAGCTATCTTTGGCTACTCTGCTCACGTTCGCCCTATAGCCGCTACGGTTAAGGTAGTTACATTTCAGGGAAGGATAATTTAATAGACCAGAAGATAAATGATATAGATATAGATCTCGATGTTTTTGGTTGGTTGGTATATTGGCGTGTGCTAGCTGTCATATGGCTGATAATTTATAATTTAATGTTTTGTGTTGTGTTATGTAAATTATTTTGCATAAGTACTTATTGTATAGAATCATTTTATTTTTCCTAATTGAACAGACAGCTGTGCTGCTGGGGAGTTTGTTGCGCCACTTCTTCTTCCCAGCGAAAGCACTAGGAAGTGGTGAAGGGTGGGCGTTTTGTGGGACTGTCTTATGTAACTTTGACGTTCGAAAAGTGCTGATTCTCAGCCTAATTTGAATAAATGACTTGAATTTTGAATTTTGAATGTAGTTTCTGACTTCTGAGAGTCTGTTAGTACCCGTTTATATTAAAATGTATTAGTAGTATGAAAAGGATTTATGCGGTTCTTGCTATCTATACTATTTAGATGTCCTCAACATCGCCCTCCTGTCCTTATCCCAATTTATTTGGAATGGGTGCAGCATTTGTTTTCTTCTATACATATACATATATACATATATGTACACATACATACATGCCTTGTTCGCTTTTTTTTCCTTTAGTGTCCAGTAGAACTTATTTTTCGATACTAAAGTGATTTTGTAAACATTTTGTCACGGTAGTAACATGACTTGGTATAACGTATTCTAAAGTAACTCCTGCTTTCTGAAAGCCTGGACATTTCTCTGAACGGAAACTATTGTACTCGTACACCCAATAAAATCACTGGACAGGACATTTGCAAAAAATGTAACAAATCAATGACACAAGCGAAAACAGGGGTCAGCAGACCATACAGTAGATATGTACTAACATTGATATCACCTGTTATTTTCCGTACCGTGCAGAGAGATAAAGGGCGTCAAATAAAGGAATTCCCTGCCACTGGCAGTACAACGTCGCGTAAGCATCGAGCGAGGGGTGAACGACCGCGATGTCGCGACTAGGGTTTAGTTAGCGCGATAGAGACGGTCGCGTGGCTACTGGGAAATAGGAGTAAATGATCGTATGGGGATTGTAGGTAGTACGATTGTTAAATTTTGTTGGTAGTTCTGATTTTGACAGCTGATTTAACATTACTATCATCATTAGTTGTGTAGGTTTAGCATATTTTATTGATTTGACTTTTTTTTTTGTGTGTTATTTTTTTTTGGCGTCATGTTTACCGCAAATAAACGTATTTTCTTTCTATTCTTTTCTTTATTTTAGCAGCAAAAGCTGATAAAACACTTACTGCATCTTTCTTTATAGATTTCTGTGGCAAAAGATGCTGCTTTAATATGGCTGTAAGCTAGCCATCAGTTTCTTCAGATAGTCAAGAGATACAAGTAACGAAAGAAAATGTACGAAACAAAGTAGCAGGATCATTTGGTAAATTAAAGGCTCCCTCAGACGGGCGTGACGTGACTCTGGTGGAACAATTTCTATGAAAATTTCACGGAAATTGTTCTACCGGTGCAGGTGCGGTGTGGTGTAACGGCGCGCCGGCGCCGCCCGTCGCGTTGCTCCTGTTTGCGGGAGCCATTAGTGTACGACTTTTGTCAGACCACAGTTGCAAGAAAAAGCTTTGGATGACATTCTTTCCTATTTTGCCCGACATAGACTGTAAAATATATTCACTAACGAGCTCGAAATTATTTGCCTGACAACAGCGTTGCCCATCAGACTAGAGCTAAAATGTCTAATAATGGCGTACCTAATATTATTTATTACAAATAGTAACTTTACAACCGCAACTGAGATCAAAATTACATTCTACAACTTAGTAATACGACTCTGAAATAAATTACTTACACATAAAATATGAATTATTCTTGTAACACAAACATTGTGTTTGCCAATTTGTCGTAAATGTGTGCAGAAACGTCTGGGTCGTGTTTCCAAATGTTTTATTGAGTCTAGTTTGAAATTATTTAATATATTCCTTAGTTAACACAATGCCATTAAGGTTTTTAGTTTACTGATTCTCAAGTATTGAAGCTGTTATTTGGATAGAATTTGTAATAAAAGCATTGTTTCTCTCGGACTTAAATGGGGCGGCCTTGCCTTCCCTCGGGGAGTAAGTTTAAGACTATACTTAGTTCTTGAAGCAAAGTGTATTTTCTCAAGTACCCTTTTCTCCAATTAGCCTAGATTTCCGTCTTATTTTACACCCCTGCTTGTCTGGTATAGTTCGATTCAAACTTAATGGCGGCTCTGAAGTTAGCCACTCGCTGCGCAGTACCGCACCCCTCACCCCCGCTGACACATGAATTCGTTACTGCGCAGCGACTCGCCTCATGTTCCGAGCCGTCATTAAGTTTGAATCGGGCTGTACTAGACCGACCTTGTTCTTGCTTACAGGACCATGCAGTCAGTGTTTTGAATTTTTTAAGGTTTCATAGGTAAAACTACTTACTAAGCGCCTACACACTAAGGATACCGGAGTATACGGATCTTGGGATAGGGACGGCCTGGATCGGAATATGCAGTGCTTTTAGAAGACGCTGTTGGCTTGATAGCCAAAACCGTCCTATCATGCGGTTTTCCTAGTATATTTTAAAACATTGTATTAACATGTAATTTTCTGTTATTCCAGAGTGCGTCGGAGTCGTCGGCGGGCGCGGGCGGCGGGGGCACTTCGGGCGGCAGCGCCCGAGTCTCGTCGCGCTCGCGGGCGTCCGAGGAACCACACATTGGTCAGTATCATATCACATAAAAAGTTTTGTCGTACAGTTTCTGGTTAGATTCTACAAGGCTCAGGGCCGTCCGGTCTCCAAGTTCTACTCGAACCCTCAGCATGTTCCGAAACATTGAGGACGAGATCTAGGTATAAACTTTACTTACAATTACTACTTACTTTGGTTAAGTTTTATTCTTGTCACTGTCAGCAATTTTCAAACTACAAGTGCAAAATAGAGACGGGCACATGTCTAAGTCAAAGCCCGGGCTAAGTAACGTTTATGGATCTTGGGCTGAGTGCCCGCACTGCCCGACCCTCCAGGGGTCGGGCACGTGTGAAGTGAGTCGTACAAAAACTAGTCATAAAGAGCTTTGCCACTTCGACCTCCTGGGGCCTTATTATGAAATATTAATGCATTATTCCACTGCGAAAAAAGGATGGTGCTAGCGGCCTTGTATAGCTCCGTCTCTCACTCACACTGGAATAATGGTGGCATTAATACGTCATAATACGGCCCCTGGACACGTGTGAAGAGAGCCGTACAAAAAGTATTCTTAAGAGCTTTGCCACTTCTAGTCATCCCCGCTAACAACCTGACAGACTGCAGGCACGAGCTGTCAAGCACATAAGCTAATATTTCGTTGTGATAAGTAAGTACAGAAACCTTTTATAAACTGCAGGAATTCACGTTAATATTGATTTCATTTATTTTAATACGCTTTCTGTTACGGTTCAAAAACGATATGCAATTTAAGTCTCACATCCTCACAGACGTCCACAGATATCGGTCTGTTCTCATTCTTCAAATCTACTATTATCACTGGCATTGCCATCTTTGGTACAGAAAACTAGAAACTGTAAGGAAAAAGAAACAATATTTTCCGCTTTCACAACGAGATTTATCTTGTCAGTGGTTTCTCGACGCAAATCGTTTGTAAGACGCTTATTGTTCGAGTTCATCGTCGTATACTCTTTAGTTCCTGTTTTATACTGTATTTTTTTATGTGAAAACAATTCTATTATGCCACTGAATATTATGGCGTTCCATTTCCTTTTATTTTGTGAAGTTATCTATCATGCTGCGAAGATTTTTCACAGTCGTTACGGGTAGTCAGAAGTCGACTGTCTGACAGCCAGTCTTATTTATTTATTTATACTTTATTGTTCACCACAAAAGTAGAATAAATCAAACACTACGAAGGGCTACCTACCCAGTAACTGGATTGTGGAAGTCAGATAGGCAGTCGATTCATGTAAAATACTGGCATACAGCTCCATTCGGTTAGACTGGAAGCCAACCCTAACATAGTTGGGAAATGGCTATACAGAATGATATATCATGCTGCAATGTGTTATTAAATAGATGGTCATAACCAATGACGTAGTTTATAATATCATTCATACTCATAAGTTCATAACGCTTGATTATCAACCGTACTTCAAAATTATAATTATTATCTATAGTTTTCTCATGTCGATACTAGTTACGGAAGCTTATGTGCGTGGTCTAAAGATGAAAACGCCAGTTAAAAAAGTTGGTAGCGGAGCTACTTTGTCCAGGGTGCGTCAGACGACCTTAATTTCATAGGAGCAGTGGTGGCGAAGTGGTAACGGCCGCGATTCACGAATTGTAGGTCGTAGGTTCGAACCCTGATAGGCGATTTACTTTGTGTAAATTATTTCATCACCACTGCTCTCAAAAAGGTGCCGGTTTCCTCACGATATTTACCTAAACATCGTGAGGAAACCGGCATGTCCTAGAACCAAAAATTCGAAGACATGTGACATCTACCTATCCGTACTGGGCCCGCCCTGCCCTCTCACTGAGAGGTCTGGGTTCCAGTAGTGGGAACATTTTAGGCTGATTATGTTTAGTTTTATAAGTATCGACACTCGTATAGACTTACTACAATCCAAATAAATATTCTAAAACATTTAAAATGATCCTGTATCAAGAAATACAGAATTTAACGTTTTATTACAACGTAGGTAACTAGGTATTATTAAATCTTGTTCAAGTAGATACTTTGTGTACTTAAAAAGCTCCTCAAGTCGAATCAAGCGAACTTGCTCGAAAAAACAAACAAGTCTTAAAAAAGAAAAGCTGAAGTTACCTTTTTTACCACTATGTTCAAGGAGTAACTGGAACTTTTGTTTACAAGTACTTACTTAAGATTTTCATATAAAACACGCTTTTTAACTTAAATCGAATTAATGTCTGTTCAGAAATAGGAGTAGGTACCTAACTCGGTTAAGTTTTGAAGCGAGATGGTCTCAAGATTGGTCTGAAACTGATCGAAAAAGCTTTCGCATCAGTTGCAAATTAATAGAAATTAACGTTGAACCATAACAAAGCATAATTTGTTGTATTTGCCGAGTACATTAAAATTTCGCTAGTAAACTTAAACGTCGCCTTCCATGTAAGTACCTAATAAAGGAGACGAGCTTATCGCCGTCAGCTTTGCACTGCTGAGAATTTTCTAATAGAAAAATGCAACAATAATTAGCCCCATGCTGGGATCAAACACAAGACCCTAAGCTCAGCAGTAGCACGTGCTACTATAGTTTGACCGGTACCGCTGCGGTACCGAGCTTTAGGAATGCGCGGCGGGGGCAGCGTTAATGAATGAGAGGTGGGACGCCGTGAGCGTTGAAGAATGAGCGGCCTGCACTCCCTTCCCCCGTCTCGCCGCGCACATACGTAAGGCGCGGTACAGAAGTGTCGGTCTAACTATACTAGACCAACGAGACAGCTGTTTATAGAAAACATATCTCCCCAAATGGACGTCCTCACTCTTCGATTCAAAACATCTCGTATGATCTCTCAAATTCTTATATTAATTTATCTTTTTTGGCCTTTCCAGGAAAGTACAAGCTTCTAAAGACAATCGGCAAGGGCAACTTCGCTAAGGTGAAGCTAGCGAAGCATGTGCCTACCGGCAAAGAGGTCGCCATCAAGATCATAGACAAGACGCAACTCAACCCTGGATCACTGCAGAAGTTGTTCAGAGAGGTAAAGCGCAAATACTGACAGAAATTGGAGTTGTTTGGAGGCTTCTGAAAGCCGGATTACTCTTCTAGTGCCGTGTCGGTACTCTGGAAAAACGCCCTTTAATTATTTTCTTACTTCATGAACCTTCTTCTGGGGCTTGATTCAGTAGAAAATCAGTTCAATGTCATAATTAGAAAAGCAAAATATTGGACGTAAAGTGTATAAACTCAGTATCGTTTTGGTGAATCTGATAACTGACATCTACCTGAGAAATATTTTAATTTTGTGGGTAGTTGTATGTTCCCATAGCGTCCCGCAATCTTTACTTCTAAAATACCTAAATATATTCTTCATGATAGCAATACACTGCTGCAGTTATACATTATGCTGTCAATCATGTCATTAACACTATAACATTGATGTTTCCAGGTCCGGATAATGAAGATGCTGGACCATCCGAACATCGTGAAGCTGTTCCAGGTCATAGAGACTGAGAAGACGCTGTATCTCGTAATGGAGTACGCGTCAGGCGGCGAGGTACGTACAGAATCATCCTCCAACACACACTGCTGAATATGGGCCTCCTAAGTTCTGAACTGATCGAAAAAGGCCTATCTATTTAGGTCCGGATCAGAGCTTTCATGAACCTACCATCACATTTTACGTGAGAGATGTCTACACACTACACTGACGGGCTACTACCTGACACACATCAGGGTCAGGGCCCGTCTGTACCACAGTCCTTTGAAGGATCTGAAAATAATTTAGATTTTTAACAGTATTAAGTACTTCTTCTTTATTTCTTCTACGAGCTTCGGGTGACGTTTGAAAAACATCTACAGCCTTGCCAATTCTTGTCCCCAAGAAGCATTCGGGCTCGGTTATGTAAAGAAGGAAAGAAAAAAATATAAAAATGCGCTTATTGGCATTACAACTTACAGAAGAATACACCATAAAACTATAAAAACGAAAATAATTGGATAAACAGCCATGTGGGAAGATTCCAGTCTGCCTCTAAGATGAACGCATTCGTTATCCCTTGTTGTGGCAGTAGTCTATAAGTCGACTCATCGCATAAAAAAACTATCATAACAAGGTACTTCTTCGTATTTAAATAACATATTTACTAATTATTATTGTAAAATGTTCCAGGTGTTTGATTACCTGGTCCTACACGGCCGCATGAAGGAGAAGGAGGCGCGCGCCAAGTTCCGACAAATCGTATCCGCTGTACAGTATTGCCATCAGAAGAGGATCATACACAGGGATCTCAAGGTACAATCATCTATACATATTATAAAATAAAGTCGCTTTTCGCGTTTGTCTGTATGTCCGCGTTGTTCTTCTAAACCACGCAACGGATTTTGATGAGGTTTTCACCATCGTTTAGTTAGAGAATTTATTCCGGAAGGTTTATGTGTATAATACATTAATACACATAAGTTACGTTTACCTGTATACTATTACAATAAACTAACACTAGATAGGCAAAAATCAAAAATTATACCTAAGTCATTTATTCAAACTAGGTTGAGAATCAGCACTTGTCGACCGTCAAAATTACATAAGATAGTCCCACAAAACGCCCGCCCTCACACACCACCTTCGCTCGGAAGAAGAAGTGGCGCAACAAACTAGATTTGTCTTTTACTTACAGACAGACTTTTGTTTACTAGATAGATTGTAGTAAAGAAAAGTTTTCCTAGTTGTCTTTTTCTGCAGTTCTGATATTGTTTATAATTCATATTTCAGGCGGAGAATCTCCTGTTGGACGGCGAGATGAACATTAAGATAGCGGACTTCGGTTTCTCCAACGAGTTCACCCCGGGCGCTAAGCTGGACACGTTCTGCGGCAGTCCGCCTTATGCCGCGCCTGAACTCTTCCAAGGTATGCTTTCTTAAACGCAGTTCCTGTTTATTACACGTGAGTTCATATAGGGTCACATGACTTAGTTGGTGAAACTTTGAGTGATTTGATAGGTATAGAATTAAAGATATCAAAATAAAAAACCGGCCAAGTGCGAGTCGGGCTCGCGCACGAAGTGTTCCGTACCATTAACTATAAAAACGGCAAAAAAAATCATGTCTGTTGTATGGAGGCCCCCATTAAATATTAATTTTATTCTGTTTTTAGTATTTGTTGTGATAGCGGCAACAGAAATACATCATCTGTGAAAATTTCAACTGTCTAACTATCACGGTTCATGAGATACAGCCTGGTGACAAACGGACGGACGGACGGACAGCGAAGTCTTATTAATAGGGTTCCGTTTTTACCCTTTGGGTACGGAATTCTAAAAAGATATAACGTAGCAAATCAATTGCTGATTTCTGTATAAATAACAATCGTATAATCCACTGGGCCTGGTAACTGGAATTCCAAAATACTACGATGAAAGACTTGAGTACCTATATTTAGAAGAATCGAGATCGGGAAGCTTACATATTCCACATTCTCGTATTTATTAGACGCACCGGTTGCGAAAACTGACCAATGGGTCGGTGTATATCCTTTTAGGGCTTCTTCCTGTCTGTTCCAACACCACAAAAAACCCCTAGTTTTTCCTAGTATATAGTCTTTACACTTTAAGACCGCGAGGCTGAAATGGGACTGGGCATCAGGACAGATGGGCCAGGGTCGTCACGCAGTGTATGCCTTAAGACGGGCGACGTCACTGAGGCAGGCTTAAGAAACGCTGGCGCTACGACCTAGACTCGGTCTTGTCCGATTGGCCGGAAAAGGCAGCAGGCAAAATGAATGGCGAAGTATGGGGGAGAATATGCCCAGCAGTGCGACGGTAAACAAAAGAAGTATGTTTGCTTATATTTTTTTATTTGTCTTACAGGCAAGAAGTACGACGGTCCCGAGGTGGACGTGTGGTCGCTGGGCGTGATCCTGTACACGCTGGTGTCGGGCTCGCTGCCCTTCGACGGCTCCACGCTGCGCGAGCTGAGGGAGCGAGTGCTGCGCGGCAAGTACAGGTGGGTGCATGTGCCAGTACTGTGACGTACCATCGAATAAGTTCATAAGGACTATTTCTGCTTGCCACGCTCGGCCGCTGTAGAACCGGGGCGGTAACAGATGTGGTCATGGTGTTCACGGGATTTTGTTTTCAAACTGCTTTGATATGAAGTTCTTCGATGGTACAAGAAGTACAACGTGATATATTAATAACAGCCACACTGATGAATCTGCGAAGATATATTGTGGATGGGTGACCATCGGGCGTGGCCAATATTTACCAAGTTGCGCCTTATGGATGCGGCAAACCCCGATTCTTCAGCCTAAGGTTATTTAAAATCATCATCGGGGGTCGTTCAGAGATTGACGTTCGCCAGTTGTATTTCCTGTATAAAATATTGAATGCCGATTAACTCCGCCGTACAATTGTCGGTCCCAGTTTTTTTAATTACATATTGCTCCCAGTATTTGAATTTTGATCTGATGACCGACGATGCCAGTAAATTATTTTATATATTTATTTATAACATTATTGATTTTTAGCCTCATCTGAGCACTCTTGGGATACGGATAAGGGACCTTGCGTACTAGGCGACCACGACCAACGGTCGTAGCGACCAGGTAAACTATAGAAACCGATACGAATCGTGCCCTTGGTCACAATACCACTAGACGGCCACGAATGGCCAGAGTTGTGGCCGTCTAGTGAGCGAGATACTTAAAAGTCGACCCCAAAACACTCGAAATTACCCTGTAGCGGTTACACCACCACATACGAACTCAAAGACATGACGTCACACAAATCCTGCAACGCGCAATTAGAGTTTACCGCGCGAACGACATATAGAAGACTATCCGACATCAACACCCGGGCAGTTGCCCGCCAGACACAACACCCGTCTGGTCGGAGGATCCTCCCTTTTCTATGGTGGATGAGTGAACTTTACACCCTGTTCCTCATGCACCTAAAACCCAATATGCCTTTATTTCAAAACCAAAGACATTTTTTAAATTAAACTCTTATTCTCTTCGTTCCCAGAATACCCTTCTACATGTCAACGGACTGTGAAAACCTCCTCAAGAAATTCTTGGTGCTCAACCCCGCAAAAAGAGCTTCTCTGGAGAGCATCATGCGAGACAAATGGATGAACACAGGCTACGAAGATGACGAGCTCAGGCCCTACGTAGAGCCCCAACAGGACTTCAAAGACCATAATCGGATAGGTGAGGATACCATAGGTATACTTCCGACCTCTTGTTATGTGAGACTATGCTCGGGAATTGTCGGGAAACTTCGGGAATCTTCGTTCATGGTCATTTAGCTTTAAGTTCGGCCGGCTGCAGCTTTTAACTGGATAGTATTGTAATGTGATCATTTGAGTTGATTAATTCAAATAAAAGAAAGATTTTTGATGATTCTAGTAAAACATGTTGTTAGCTGCAGTGTGGACGCATTATAAGTAAAAATATATTTTTTAATTGGTCCAGTTCAGAAGATTTTGTTACAAGGCAGATAATAAAAATTATTTTCAAAGATATCCAAGTTAAATTTGAAACTGACAGACATTATTGAAAGACTAAAATAAAAATTTGGTAGTCTTCAAAAATCACATGGAAATATTACACTATCATTTTTTAGCTATCCAAGCTTGGCACGCAAAAAGGAAATTGCGTAAAAGTAAAGTTAATATTTATAAGAAAAAGCGCAAAACTACAAAGCTTGATAAGTTCTAATTAAGTAAATTGACATGAGCTTTCACTAAAACCACTTTATGGATTGGACCATTATCTCACGAAATACTTCAACACTTGAGCTTCATTCACAATCACACCATATTTACAATAAAACTAAAGTAAATTAACAACTACTAATGCTTTGTATTTGAATACTTCCCGTTAACAAAGCTTATTACTAACTTTACTAATGGTTGATTCTCACCCAGACACAACATGCCCATAGAATGCTATAAGCACAGGATACAGTATGTGAAATAATGAAAAGCTCTTGGTAAACATTCGTAACTCTTTCAAATAGTCTCATTCTAAAAGTTGGCAACGTCGCAAATAGCTGTCAAATATTTACCTGTTTTGATTAATATGGCAATATTACTGTATGGAAATATTAAATATCACTAGAACTAGAATATACTGAATTTGATGTTGTAACCGTTTTAGGTGTAAAAAAGTGCGTTTCGGAATTTTCCAAATACTTTTTTACATCTAAAACGAAATATTCGGTGTTTCGATATTAATTATTGTAATGAAATTAATTTCGAAAATTAATATCACACCTAATATTTGGTTTATCAATATTTTTGTTCACTAGTTAGCCATATTTCCATACAGTAATATTGCCAAATAAATCGAAACAGCGTAATATTTGAGTTCTATTTGCAAAGTTGCCCACTTTCAGAATGCTCGCTTTTAAACGTGTATTCTGAAAGTGGACACTGCCCTGTAAATTATAAAAAAACAAAAGAAAATTTGAATTTCGCGGTCTACCTTAGCGTATCCCCCTTTAAATACGTATTATCGAAGCTAACTTAAAAGCTACCCAAGCAAAGTTAAATGGGCGCGGGAGATATTATAGTCCACGAGTGTGTTCGCAGACAACCTTTACCTTCAATGTCCTGGACCCTCTATTACATGGGTGTTTAAAGGTTACCCTTGATCATAACAAGGAAAATAAGGGATATCTACACCTCTGCCTAACCATTCGGGGGATACAGGCGTTATGTTTTGTGTAATCAAATAAATTATGGTTTTCTTAAATGTATTTTTAACACTTATCGTGAGCGTTCTTTACTTCACATACTGTTTAAAACAAAAGCTAATTATGAGCTACAACTATTGATTTATGCTAACCCGTATAAAAATTTGACCTTTCTTATTATTCCATGCGTACTTTCGGCACAGCGCAAATTGGTACGTGTTCGCAAGGGGATGTGTGTTATGTGTTTTGAATAGGGGAAAGGTGGAATATATTATGTCTTGTTGTATCACTTTTTAGAAACAGAATTTAAAAAAGATCCATTTCTTCGAACTGTGTTAAAACTGTGCTAAGAATATCGTAAAATACAAAGATTCATTACCATCTTCGTCAACGTCTAAAATTAAAATGGCGGATTTTTGACACCGCATGAGCCAAAGCATTCAATGCAGTTTGCAAACCGCATAGAAGCAAACGCTGAAAGCCTTCAATAAATCTTTTCTTAGTTGTTGACTACAATAGCAACAGCAACAAAACTTACAACAGAATAAAGCTTTTCCTTAGGAGAAATATAAAGGGTCAATTTAAATTACCTAGCGAAACTGCTGACTTGGTGTATCGAAATCTAAACATCAAGTTGATTATTTTTTTGGGTGTCTCCGCAGTGGACACTTGAAATATTAGTCAGAAAAAACTGTTTTTTTTTGTGTGAACTTCAGACGTTATTGGTATCCATACATTAACACGATAAAACAAAAAGAAAACTTTTGACTTTGACTTTACCAGCGGTCGTTGACCCCCAAAAATCGATAAATCTTTTTTTATTTTATTTTATCATGTTTAGATATCGATATCCATGACGTCTGTGGAGTTTCGCTAGGTAATTTAATTTGACCCAGTTTATTCAAATATTTACTTCAAATTCAATGCTTATTATGCATTAAATTGTGATTTCCTTAGTACATACAATAATATTAACAGAATATGGTTTTACAACGAGACACAATTATTATTCTATTATTATTTTGCGTATTTATGTCTATTATTATTTTTATTTATTTATAATGCTTAAATGCACGCAAATGAAAGGATTTAGTACTTCAGTATGCTAGCATTTTTATACCGCTTGTATTTTTATTTCTGAGCTTACTGTCATGTGAATTTGTTTTAAGTAATATAAATGTTAGGAGAAATAACGTTGTTTTGTGTGTATTGTTCTTGAAAACGTTGTAGTCATTGTTGGAAATAATATAATATTAAAAGAGTAGGTATAAATTAGTCAAATGATGGTCGAAAGTAAGTAAGTAAATAAATTGTGTAAAAAAAAATATAGTTTGGTGTTCTTAGATAGGTACAGTTTGGCCGTCTAGACAGATTAATATCGATGATTCTCTACGCAAAATCATTTAAATAAAAAGCGACTCTTCCTACGCCACAATAAAGTGCAATTCAGGTCACACTGCGCTAATTACCTATATTCACCTAGAAGTTGCCTCTCTTTCTATCGCGTAACTCTTAGATCTTCTGACTACGTTACATTCACTGAATTGGCCCAACAAGACGAACGTCGACCGCGTCCTTGTAGCCTCATATGTACCTAAAATGCGGAGTGAACCATCTGTATTAATCTGTGTCGCGAATTTGATCCTTATTACTACTAGAAACTGGCCAACGGAATGGTGTCAGGAACGCAATTTCTCGACGGCAGGACTGTAGCATAAACTAAAGGAAATCTATTTACAAGACGCCATCATGTCAACCTACTACAAGCTGTCAAATGTCTTTAATAGATTTTCAATTTTATCGCTAAAGCATAAGGTTCAAATTTGATTGGGAAAATTTGACAGTTTCGGGTAGGTTGATGTGGTGGCGCCTGTACCTAATCAATTGTTTTAGAGGATTTATGATGCATGCTTGTCTTTCGACGTTTAGGAGAATATACCTAAGATATATATAATAAGTGTCGCATGCAAGGGGTATTAAAGTAGTAGTTGCATATCAATATTTATTGGTCCCCAAAATGATCTTGATGTTTTTTTTTCTATTTTATATTTTCCTATTTCTGTCCTAACTTTACTATTCTCAATTCTTATTATAAATGTTGTAATTATATTGTCCGTTTTTTATAGTAATCGTTCTTATGGATCTCGCGCACTAGACGGCCACGACTCCGGCCAGTCGTGGCCGTCTAGTTGCGACCAAGTGTGCGATTCGTATCGGTTTCTATAGTTTACCAGTACCCTAATTACGTAATGCAAAATCAATCCGAATCTGAATCGTTTTGAAACAGATTGCTAATCCATTGCTCCGTAAGTTCGAAAAAAAAAACTGCAGAGCAACGTAAATAACGCAATGAATGTTGTTGAACTGTCAAAATGAAACAGATTTGTCTTTATCGTTTACGAAAATATGTTGCGTAATTAGAAAGCTGGTCGCTGCGACCACTGGTCGTGGCCGTCTAGTGCGTGAGATCCCTTATTCTGGTTCTGATTCTAATTTAACCGTCAATAAATTGTCTCATTATGACCCATTTATATTAACAAACTTACGGTATGCAAAATCTCCCTCCTAAACCCAGTTCCACACAATTCTAACATATTATTTTCCCGCCACCACAACAGAGGCACTCGTATGTGTTGGCTACAACCGACAAGAGATCGAGTACTCACTAGCGGAGGCCAAGTACGACGATGTGTTCGCGACCTACCTGCTACTCGGTAGGAAAAGTACGGACGTGAGTACGAAGGTTATTATTACTTACTTTTTAATGAGCTTACAATTGGCTGTATGTGCTCTGGATGTGTAGATTTTATTTGTGTTTTTTTTTTTCTGGAATTGTGGCCGGTTTATTGTACCCACCAACCTTAGCTGACTGGTAGAGAATTGACATGTCATTGTCATCAAGTGCCCCTGTGATCTTGTTCGTTGCATAAAGTTTAATTAAATAAATTATCACAATAGGCTGGGCTCTATTACAAGGCCCCCCTTTTTTTTTTTTTTTTTTTGGGTGGGAAATCATCAAATGACGTCTCCCGCTCTGGGTGGAGCGGGAGGGCGTGTCAGACTTTTACTGACTAAAACCCACCCGTGTTCCTTCTCTTGCCTGTGCAATGCCAGGGGGCCACGGTATCCCTTTCGGACTTTCCCGCAACCCCGGCAGGCAATGGTCTCATCGGACCCCTTCACTCGCTGACACTCTTTGAGGCGCGCGTGGAACACAACGCGCCGTCGACCCGGGCCTGGTCCTTACCGGACGGCGAGCTACCCATTGCTCACCGTCCGCAAGCCCGCGCCTACGGTGGCCGGGAATCGGCAATCGATTCCCGACGCCCAGGGCGTCTCCTCTTGCGGCGGCTAGGGGCGTGAGGGCGCGAAATTTGCCTCTCCCTCACGCGCTCCGCCTCCTCCTTCGCGAGCATTACTGCTTCGCAGAAGGAGGTGACGTCCTCCCATGCCCTCTCGCTCCGTACCATGGCCTGGACCAGGGCCGGACGCGAGAGATCCCCGCCACCGATCGCCTCCACGAGGACACGGCGGTGCTCTGCCCAAGCCGGGCATACCTCCACCGTATGCTCCACCGTGTCCTCCGGGCGATCCACGCAGTGATGACACCCGGGCGTTTCCTCCCGCCTTATCCGAAACAGGTACCTCCCGAAACAGCCGTGTCCGGTGAGGACCTGCGTCAGGCGGAAGGTGAGGACGCCGTGGCGCCTCTCCAGCCACTCCTCAAAAAGGGGACTTATCGCCGCAATAGTGGCGTGCCCAGCACTGGGTTGCGACAATCGCACTCTCCATGACGCCATGAGATCCCGTCGGAGCTCTGTCCGCTGTGCCGCGATTTCTCGCGGCATCGGAGTCAAGCCCCGGCGTTTCGCCTCCTCGCGCCACTCCCAAATATGCGCGAGGACTTTTGCCTCCAGATCCCATGGCGGCAATCCGGCAAGGAGGCTCGCCGCCTCACCGGAGACCGTGCGGTATCTCCGGACCAGCCGGATGGCCATGACCCTCTGGGACGCGTTCAACCTGCGGGCAGGCCGCCGCCTCAACGAACGCGCCCACACCGGTGCCCCGTACAGGGCCATGGACCGCACGATCCCCGCGTATAGCCTCCGGCAGGAGGCGTTTGGACCCCCTAGATTGGGCAGGAGCCGCTTCAAGGCAGCCCCGGCCTGCTCCAGTCTGGGAGCCAAACGTCGGAAATGCTCCACGAAGTTCCACCGACTGTCGAGGACGAGTCCCAGGTACTTCATCGTCGACTCGACGCCGATGTGAACCCCTCCTACCGTTATTTGGGAACCCGACGGTGGCGCGTTCCGAGGACCATGAAAACACATGGCCTCGGACTTGTGCAAGGCCACCTCGAGTCCCAACTGCCGGATTCTGGCCACGATTGTCGCAACCCCGTGTGTCGCTAGTTCGGCCGCCGCCTGGTGCGACCTCCCCTGCGCCAGGACCAACGTGTCGTCAGCGTAACAAACGACGCTGACGCCATTGGGGAGGTCTGCGCGCAGCACCCAGTCGTATCCGATGTCCCACAGATGCGGCCCCAGGACCGATCCCTGTGGAACACCGCACGACATCTCTCGCCGGTTCCACTCTCCCTGGTGACCGGGGTAGATGATGGCCCTGTCCGCCAAATAGGCCCGACCACACGACAGAGGTAGGTCGGCATCCGGTGATACCGGAGTGCCTCCCTGATGCAACTCCAGGGCAGGGTATTGAAGGCGTTGGCGATGTCTAGAGACACCGCCAAGACGACCCCACCCCGAGCCACCGCATCCCCCGTCGTGAGGGCTCGCACGCGCATGATGGCGCCCACCGTGGAGCGCCCCCTGCGGAAACCAAACTGGCTCTCCGCCAAATCCGGCCCCACCCGCACCAGCCGCCCGACAAGGCGGTCTGCAATTACTCTTTCAAAGAGCTTGCCCACCTCGTCGAGCAGCACGATGGGCCGGTAAGCGGACGGAGAGTCCGCAGGGCGCCCCGGCTTCTTGATTAGGACCAGTTTCCCCATCTTCCAACGAAGTGGAAACTGGCCCCTCTCCATACATGCGCTTAAGAGCCCCCTTAGTCGAGGCCCGAGAGCATCTGAGGCCAGGACCCAGGCTTTCCCAGGTAAGCCGTCGGGTCCTGGGGCGGTATTTCTGGCATTCAGCCTACGTACCGCCACCTTCATCTCTACCTCGGTCACTTCCGGAACATCGTCGTCGTCGTCGGCGGTGTGGTCCGCATCAGGCACCGCAGTAGGCGGAGCCATGGGCGGGGAGGCGTGTTCCCCTCTCGAAGGGAACAGTGCGCTCACCACGTCCCCCACAAGCTGTGGCCGGAGACTCTGCGTCAGCGGGGGAGCCCATGGGCGGAGTTTCTCCCGCACCATCTTGTATGGGCGTCCCCACGGGTCTCTGTTCAGAGTCTCCAGCGACTCCTCGCGGGCCAGTGCCCTGGCCCGCAGGATCTCCGCTTGGAGGGCGGTCTTCGCCGCTCTGTACCCCTCGTACAGCTCCGCCTGAATGGCCTCCGTATCCGGAGGTCGAATACGGAGCCTGCGGTGCCTAGTGTACCGGCGTCGCGCAGTAACGCACGCATTGCGCAGTGTCATCAGCTGACGCGACCACCAGTACACCTGGCGCGAAGCACGTCCGGGCTGGACCCGGGGCATTGCCACGTCGCATATCTCGGACATGGCCTCCCGGAACCACTCCGCCTCGTCATTGATGTCGGCAGGCCTGTCCGGTGATGAAACCCAGGCCTGCACGATCGAGGCTTCCAGGAGGAGCTCCCGGTCCAGCTGCTTCAGCGCCCACCGCGGACCACTCGGGGCCTGTCGGACCGGCGCGCTCGAGGTCTGGGCGGAGACGTCAAACCGGATGTACCGGTGATCGGAATACGTCTCCACCCCCTCCATGACGCGCCAGTCAATGACACGCGGCGACAGAGCGGGGCTAGCGAACGAGATGTCCACCACTGATTCACCCCGCATCCGCACACACGTGGGGACAGAACCCCGATTGAGGACGACCAGGCCTGTCTCCAGCGCCCAGTCTTCCACCATCCTGCCCCGTGTGTCCGTATACCGGGAACCCCAAGCCACATTCTTGGCATTGAAGTCCCCGAGGACGAGCACGGGGAGGGAACAGAATCCGACGACGACGACTCTCAACTCCGCAAGGGAGTTGTGGAACTCGGCGAGAGTTCGGTTCGGGGAGAAGTATGCGCCTACCACGACAATCTCCCCGAACCGTGCTGCAACGCAACCCCGTCCTCTCTTAACAGCCTCGAGGGACGGGGTACCGGCGGCGGCCGACGAAATTAGGGCCACTGAGCCGCTCAGGTCCTCCACCCAGTCATCCCTGGGTGGGACAAAGTACGGCTCAGCGACCACGGCGACGTTAATCGACCACTGCGACATGCTCTGGAGCAACAGATGCTGAGCTGCGGCGCAGTGATTGATGTTCGCCTGGAGGAGGCGAAATGGGGCCATTATTGGCACTCCATGTCAGCCCCCTCCTTAGCCCCCTGTGAGGGCCCTGCCGCGGCGGCTGCGGCGGCGACGACGACGGCTGTTGAGGCGGCAACGGCGACGGTGGCGGCGGTTGCGGCTGTGACGGCGGTGGCAGATGGTTTGCCTCTAGCCTTGGTGGGTGGAGCGCAGGCCTTGCTCCCAATCCGGTGGCCGGCTGGTTTGCCAGCCGCCGCACATACGACACAATGCGGCGTGGCTTCGCACGAGCCGGCCTTGTGACCGGGCTGACCACAGCGGTAACAATGGCTGCTGCGGTCCACCTCCGAGGTGCATTTAGCTCCCACGTGGTTACCCACATGGCAGCGGAAACACCTCAGAGGTCTGGGTTCCAGCAGTTTTACCTGCGCCGAAACCCAGCCCACCAATAGCCTTTGGCCCTCACCGGCAATTTTTTTGGCCGCCGACACGGGGCAGCTCACCGTAACGGCTCGCATCCCCGTGAAGTCAGGACGGATGGCGCCTGCCCTAACCTGCTCGGCAGAGCACCCCCCAGTCCTAACGACAGCGGCCACCACCTGTCCCTCCGTCACTGAGTCGTCCAAGCCCAGAATACGCATGTCAGCGCATTTGGTGGGCCTGGACACTCGTGCCTCGTCAGCATTTAGAGACGCCCTAAGCCGTTCGGCCAGAGCGTCAGCGGCCGGGCCGCTTGCCGCACCGGGGACCTCCAGCATCCGGGCCCCAGTCGCAGTGACCCTCACCCGGATGCCCTCAGTGGCACCGATCTCGATGAGGTCCACCGCCGCCCCCACCTTGGCGAGCACGTCACGGTAGGACACGCCCTTCTTCTCCGCCTCTGGCTGTAGCGTAATCACTACAGCTGCGGACTTCGGGGCGCGGAGCCTAGCCGCGACGCTTTGCTCCTTGCGCCGCTGCCGCCTCGCCTTTCTTTGGGCCGTCCGGTTCTTCTTCCCCGCCTTCCTCTTCTCCCCGGCTACTTGCCATTCGGCGTCAGCCGGTGTAGCTTTATGAGGAGGCGGGGGCGGCTCTTTCGCCGCTAGGGCCGTGGCCTTTGCCGCTAGGGCCGGGGCCTTCGCCGCTAGGGCCGAGGCCCTCGCCGCTAGGGCTGGGGACAAGGCCCCCCCTGCCTTTCTCTTCGGATATTATCGGCGTGATGTTTTGTTACGTTTGTTTTTTTTCTTTTTTCGAAGTCTTTGTCCCCAATGCTGGGACACAGACCCTCCACCAACCCTGTACGGGTGGAGGACATTGTTAGGCATTAGCGTCGCCCCCTTTTATGTGTTTTTTATGTTATGCTTTGAATGTACCTACGTTGTTTAACAAAGAAATGGGATAAAACTATAGCCATTTCTTCGTGTTTGTTTTTGCAAGAGTGTTTAATAAATAATAAATGTTCTTAAAAACTTATTTTATTTAGTACTCTGACAAATCTGAAAAATTATGTGACGAGATTTGGAAGAAGATTAACTTTTTAGAGGCTTCAGATTAAACCTAGGTCTAGTTATAGAGCCATGATCAAGACTACGCAAAATTAAAAAATAATAGGCAGTCTTGGTGACAGCCAACAAAGTGAATTTAAAACTGGTATTAGCGCCATCTATATTCTATAGTACAGCGAATCCATAAGTTTACCCCCAACCAAAAATCGCTCAACGCGCCTAAAGAAGTTTTGACTTCAAAAACTACCCAAGCAAAGTTAATAAAAATGTATAAGGAACCTAGGAGGTGGTTTCCAAATCGGTTCAGCCGTCTTCGAGTAATCGGGGAACATACATTTCAAAAAAAGATCCCAACGAACTGAGAACCTCTTCCTTTTTTTTTAAGTCAGTTAACAAATTGAAGGTGAAAGTTTTGTAAGCAATTTAACGTTATTTAAAAAAAAAAACTGTCCAATGTTTTTGCTAGATACAGAGTACATACGTGCCATTTGTAACAACATTAAAATGTGAACATGTTTACAACAAACGTTACAATATGACGGCTCGAATAGCACCAGTGGCTTCTGTGCTGCGGGTCGCGGGTTCGATTCCCGCACGGGATAAATATTTGTATGTGTGAACAAATAGTTGTTCCGGGTCTGGGTGTTTTGTTTGTGCATGTTTTGTTATGTCCAATTTGTGTTTATAAATGTACCCAAGATGCGTGAGAAATCCTATCATGGGTCAAGATGTTTATAAATGTGTTGTTTAAGTCTATAATTTATCATTTTAAGTGATTGTTTATTGTGTTATCCAATGTTCAGAACGGAAAGAAATTCCTATCCATCATAATGTAGATGCTTAGCCAAAAGCAAAAGGGTGTTAAAGTATGGCATAATTGAATGGCGACTTCTCCAGAACTAAGGCGTACTTGCACTATTAATCACTAAATGCGTTTAGCGCTAAACGAACATAACGTACGTAACGTCGTTTAAACGATTAACATAAATGGAACGATACTTTAAGTATAGTTTGACCGAGATCGCTGTACCGCGCCTGGGAAATGCGCGGCGAGGTGGGGGGCGGGGGGCTGTGAGCGTTGATGAATGAGCGGCCTGCACATTCATCAACGCTCACACATATCTAAGGCGCGGTACATCGGTTTCGGTCAAACTATACCTGCGTTTAGCGTTAGAATGCTTTTTGGAGCCTAAATGTCTACGGGGCGCTCGTGGTGAATATCACTGTGTACATTTGTGAAGTTGTCTCAGAACTTGTGTTGACAAAAGAAGATGGCGTTAGTTCCGATTTTGCCCACACAACGAAAGAACCTTGTAGCGTAGTTCAAAAGTCATTTATTCAAACTAGGCTGAGAATCAGCAATTTTTGAACGTCAAAACTACATAAGACAGTCCCCCAAAATGCCCACCCTTCACCACTACTTAGTGCTGTAGCTGGGAACAAGAAGTGACGCAATAAACTCCCCAGCTGCACAGCTGTCTGTTGTAAATGCATTTTAAGATTTGTGGTGCAAGTGGTCTTTAAAATAAAAATTGGAATTTACTTTCACTACCTAACTCCCTTTCGGCAATACCACGAATAACCTATCGGATATAAAAAAAGCCCCGTGTACGGTTCCAGCCGGAGTCGGACGGCAGCCGGTCCGGCTCGTCGCTGTCGCTGCGCACGGCAGCCGCCGGCAACCAGGCGCCTGGCGGTACCGCTACTACAAACGCGCATTCAGGTATTTATACGTTTTTATGGTTATACGTTTATATAGATATTATTATAGGAACGTTTATAAAATGTGATTGTTTTCGTCATATGAGTATTATGATTGTAGTATTACACGGTTCAACTAAATTGATTGTTTAAATTATTTACATAATCACCCAAAATGTCCCCACTACGGGCACACAAGCCTCCTCTGTGAGAGGGCGTGGGCCATAACGGGCGCATTGCGTGTTGGTAGATGTCACAATTCCTCGAATTTTTGGTTCTAGGACTTGCCGGTCACACAACTTGGCAATTTTTCACCACTGTCATTGTAGCCTAAAATAAAATGTTTACATGATTTACCATTTATAAACATTCAATTTAGTTGATTCAATTTAATTTAATTTGTAACTGGTTAATTAAACACAAAGACATACCGTGATATACAAACATATTTTTTCCAAAAAATATAAGAAAATGGAATAAGGTATCTCTGTTTATTAGACTGTTTTTATTTTTTCAAAAAATATAAGAAAATGGAATAAGGTATCTACAAAAGTTTTAATAGGTACCTATTTATTAGGCTGTGTACATAAGCAATATTATTGCTTTAAAATAACATTATTAAGTGCTCTAAAATTCTGCATATTTTAAAACTGGGGGCTATTTATTTATTAATTGGATTCAGGGCTGATTTTATAATAGTCAGATAACTCTTATCTGAAGAATAAATATTTCAATTTGGCATCTTTTGTGTAGAAAATATGTCAAACTATCATATTTATTCTTTAGATGAAAGTTATCTGACTATTGAAAAATCTGCTCTTATTATAACACGAAAAGTACTGTCGGCAAAACTGTTGGATTACTACCTATTTTCGCCGTCAAAAGTACATAGTTACGTAAAGCGCTTATTCAGCTGTATCCGGTTAGGCTTTAGGAGGATGAATAATTCAAATTATATTCTAAGTAAGAATATATTTGAATTTCGCGGCTTCCTAAAGCCCGTTAGCACGTACATTGGCTACGCGTTGTTCCTGTCACTGTCACACAACTGTCAAGCTACAAGTGCAAGATAGAGACGGGAACATGTCTAAGTCAAAGTACGAGCTAAGTCAGCCTTAGAGCATTCGTGTAAAGCGCTTCGACCATACTGATTCAGCTTAGCTTAATTCTAACTGGGTTTATTCATTTTCATTATTCTACGTTATGTACGAGCGCGTCTTTATTTATCATTTGTATTGTCTGGGCGAAAATATTATGACACCATTTTACTTAACCTTACCTAAGAAACGTTTTATTCTGATAGTATTTTAGCAAAAAGGCTAGGGGTTTTTTTAGGCCTGCTTGAAAACCACAATTGGTGTATTTGAAAATCAAATAAAATAATTTATTGAATATTTTTTTGTAACGTTTGTTGTAAACATGTTCACATTTTAATGTTGTTACAAATGGCACGTATGTACTCTGTATCTAGCAAAAACATTGGACAGTTTTTTTTTTTAAATAACGTTAAATTGCTTACAAAACTTTCACCTTCAATTTGTTAACTGACTTAAAAAAAAAGGAAGAGGTTCTCAGTTCGTTGGGATCTTTTTTTGAAATGTATGTTCCCCGATTACTCGAAGACGGCTGAACCGATTTGGAAACCACCTCCTAGGTTCCTTATACATTTTTATTAACTTTGCTTGGGTAGTTTTTGAAGTCAAAACTTCTTTAGGCGCGTTGAGCGATTTTTGGTTGGGGGTAAACTTATGGATTCGCTGTACTATAGAATATAGATGGCGCTAATACCAGTTTTAAATTCACTTTGTTGGCTGTCACCAAGACTGCCTATTATTTTTTAATTTTGCGTAGTCTTGATCATGGCTCTATAACTAGACCTAGGTTTAATCTGAAGCCTCTAAAAAGTTAATCTTCTTCCAAATCTCGTCACATAATTTTTCAGATTTGTCAGAGTACTAAATAAAATAAGTTTTTAAGAACATTTATTATTTATTAAACACTCTTGCAAAAACAAACACGAAGAAATGGCTATAGTTTTATCCCATTTCTTTGTTTCATTATTCTACGTTATGTACGAGCGCGTCTTTATTTATCATTTGTATTGTCTGGGCGAAAATATTATGACACCATTTTACTTAACCTTACCTAAGAAACGTTTTATTCTGATAGTATTTTAGCAAAAAGGCTAGGGGTTTTTTTAGGCCTGCTTGAAAACCACAATTGGTGTATTTGAAAATCAAATAAAATAATTTATTGAATATTTTTTTGGAAAAAGATTAAAAATAAGTCATAATATTTTTGCCCCAAAAATTAATTAGGTTCATACTATATACCTATTGCTTGTTATTATTATTGTGTATCGTGTGCTTTTACGTACCGCAAACCGATCACAACCGAGAGTAAACTTAGAAACATCGAACAATCATTAAACTACATTATTTATCAGATAAATGAGGGAAAGTCATCATTCGGGAAAATTCATACACTAATTTTACTTGGGGCTCGCTTCTTGGGTTTCAACATCATTGGGTTCCATTTTATTTACGGGTCTGTATTTAATTTATAGTTGTATGTAGTGTTGTAATTTAGCTAGGACTTGAAGTTATTTCGCTCGCGTGATGGCGTACGGCCCTCTCACAAAGTGGAGGCAGTGGGAAAATTAAAAGCTGTATTTCGTGGGGTGTCATGTTAGGGTATAATGGGGTAGAATGGGGCGCGTCAGCCAGGGTATCGCGCGGTCGTGGTCGGCTTGCTCGGGAGCTCGGGGCTCGGGGCTCGGCGCTCGGGCGCGGAGTGTAACAGTATGACGGCAGGCGCGGGCGGCGGCGCGGGCGGCTCGCCCGGCCACCGCGGCGTGCAGCGCTCCATCTCCGCCTCCGCGCGCCCCGCCGCCTCGCGCCGCGCCTCCTCCGGCGCCGAGGTGTTGCGCACGCAAGGTAACACGCCCGCACACACAAACACACCGCACACACCTCTATTGTACTGACATTCGTCCCTTTTGACACACAAACACACCAACACCTCAACAAGATTGGGACCGTGCGAGAGATACGAAAACACATCTGACATAAATGTAACACTTTCAGTCCCGAATCCAAAGATACCGGAAAGAAGAACGGATTATTTCATACAACTTCAAATTCAATTATTCTTCAATACTCCACAAAAAAACAAAATAATACTTACAATAATATTGTAGTAAGTAATTTTACTTGCTTTTTCCACATCACTAATATCATGAAAGTATTTTTTTTTTAAATTGGGTGCTGAATTGCGATGCCTCTAATACAAGTGGGCCATAGGCTTTTTTGCACTCCAACAACATAAAAATAAACTTTGCAATGATTTTGACGTTGAAAAAGTATTGTAAAAGTAGTTCTTAGTCGATGTCGCTTATTGTATAGCGTGATCTTTCATAACTAATTTCAAACACATTTTCTTTTGTTAATTATTCACTGGCACCACTCTGTCATGAAAAAGATAGTCATTATAAATCAAGCAAAAATCTGAATTGAAATATTTTAATCCAAAATATGTTGCCGTATTTGTTACTATCTTTTTCATCACTATATAAGTAAACAAGTATCATGGGTGATTGGCATTTTTTCAACTGGTAATAACATTAACGCTTAGATCATAGATATTTTAAATCAAATCAAAATTAACAAAATAACAAACTTGTTTGTGTGGATTCCATTTAATAGTTCTATGATCAAATTAACTAAAATGGAGGTGTAAAAGTTATAAAATTTATCACTGTTAAAACACGTAAGGACAGAAGGGCTAACTCAAGTGCTAAATCGAATTTGATTTGAATTAGTGTCAAATTGACAATCATTCGAATCGAATCAAACTGCAAAACATTGGGAATAGTTTAAAAATAAGCCTGCATGAAAAATTGGTGAAATGTTTATTGTAAAACACTATTGTCATCGCAGAACTGACAACGCACTTACGCTTTGCACTCAACAGATGTCGCTGTACTAAACGTACTGTCAATAAAAGTTTAGAAAATTGTATTACAGCCATTAACTGAAATATACAGACAACAAAAGAGATAAATAACCAGGAAATTTATTATACCTTTTTTAAAACTATTTGTTGTCATATCTTTGCTATAGCTCATTAAAGGCTGATTTAACAAACACCACAGTTTGTCCTAGGATTACTTTTTAATTTATGATTCGTCTTTCAGTCTAAAACTGTCAGATGTCAATTTTATTCCACGGATAAAATATACCTGACGTTGTAAAATCCCTTAGGGCTCATTTTTCAACCGTCAGATATTTTTTATCTGAAGAATAAATATGAGGACGTGATAGCTTTTTTATAGAAAATATGTCAAATAACCATATCTTTTCGTCAGATAAAGAATATGTGACGACTGTAAAATCAGCCCTTAAGCAGATAAGTGGCACGGAAAAATAATGCATAAATTTTCTACGTAGTCCATGGCTAACTCTTTTGTTGAATGTACTTTCGGTAACCGCGTGTTGCAATGTTTCGTACATGTAATAAGAGGGTATTCTTCCAGTAGGCACAACCACGACTGCTGCAAACAACACCACATCCACGGCCACTACAACGACCTCCAATTTTAAAAGACAGGTGCGTTATTCTTCATTTATTTATTCAGACTTATGTACAATGGTGCCACAGAAGAGGTATTATCTACCAACCAACTTTTGGGCCAAGTTTCATCTATTTTCGTAATTTCCTGTCGCAAAACAGTCTTGTGTTCTGGTGAGCAAGCTATGAGAGAAATTTCCAGTACATATGAGACATTTTTTTTATTGAACAGGCGTCTTTTTAAGCACAACATATCACTAAAATGCGTGTAGCGTTAACCGTACTTAAAACATCGTTCCGTTTTTGTCAATCGTTTGAAGATGGCAGAGACAGAATTATGTTTAAAAAATATTTAGTGTTAAACGCATTTTGTGATTTGTGGTGCAAGCAAGCCTTAACTCACTCCCTCACCGGGAGCATTCGCCTTTAATGTAACAGTTCAGATTCGAGCATTACATCAGTGAGTGAGGAGAACCGAGCATTACAGCGCGCAACCTGTAATGATACAAGTTGTAACATTACATTCATTGGGACCATTCGTTTGTAATGTAACTGTGGGAGCACCCGTGATACAATTTGTAACATGAATGCGAATCTTATAGAATCTTGGATTGTTACATTACAGAGTAATGCTCCGGTGAGAGAGCACCTTTAGAGTATGAGTGCTAACCAATAGCAAAAAATGTATCTCGCGTGTGTGTGATTCAATTAGTTGAATCACACACACGCGAGATACATTTTTTGCTATTCAGACTTCACTTGACTTGACTTTGCTTTTCAGTTTTTTTTTTGGTATTGAGAGAATATTTGACTCAGACGTTTATAATAGGAACACAATAATGCTGCTTCGGCGGCAGAAATAGGTGTAGTGGTACTTGCCCAGAACAGCAATTTTTCGTTTATTTTTAGTAGTTGTATCGGGGACTAATGATATGTATGTATTCGTTGTTCCAGAACACAATTGACTCGGCGTCTATCAAGGAGAACACGGCGCGGATTGCTCAAATGCAGGTACGAAAGGTATAAAAAGCTGTTCTTCATTTTACTGTGCCTTTGTGTTGGTGTAATGTAACAGGTTGTGGGTATTTATACTTAGCTATAGTTGAGTACGATGGCACGACGTGACGAGACAATTTATATAAAATTGACAAAATAGTTTGCTATGCACGTGAAAAATACACACACAATATACATAAATTTGACAAATACCACAGATGAATATAGATGGTTCTCTCCACATTTTAGCTAACGTAGTCAGAAGATATAATAGTTACGCGATAGATAGAGAGGCTAACTATAGGTAATTAGCACTGTGCAACCTGAATTGCACTTTATTGTGTCGTAGCAAGAGTTGCTTTTTATTTGACGGAGTGAACCATCTGTACTAATCCGTGCAAATACACAGGTTTGACAAAGATTTCTCAAGCATACGTAGAAGTATTGATAACTAGTTGTAGTTAGCTACCTTTATACGTGTTTATTTTGTTGATTGTAAAACTGTGTTATTGCTAAGTATTGGTCGTCTCGTCTCGTCGCGTCCCAAACAGTCGGATATGGAACTTGTTTCACAAAAAATAAGATACATATTTCCGTAAAGTTTTTAGGTGGTTTGAATACCTGGAAGACGGCGCGTACTGGACCATAATGGCGCAGCTACTCCAACTTACAAGCCACGTCGTGTCACGTCCTCGAATGTGCTTCAGTGCTTAACTCTGGACTTTTCTTAGTACGAAACGATATCAACAGTATTCAGCACTTCATTTTTAACATTTATCTTACTTTTATATTATCTCATGTGCCCAGTCTGGCGGGTGGAAACGTTACGAATACACGTGCTAGCACTTTATGTAATGAAAAAGTTATTTAAAAGCTGAAATTGTATTGCCATATTAATTTTCTAGACTAATTTCGGGGCTAATTTAGTTCCAGATCTAGAATTGACAAAATATAAAAATCTTTATTCTTTCATTTTTAGCCTGATAAACGATGCTTTGACCCTATTAAGGCCCTTTATTTGACCCCATTCCTCCGTTTCGAGCAGGTCCAAAGCACGAGCCGGCCCTCGAGCGCGGCCCCCAAGCTGGAGCCCCGCTCGCGCACGCTGACGGGCGGCGCGCGCCGCACGCCGGCCTACGAGCCGCCGCCCGCGCAGCCCCCCAAGCTGTCGCCGCCACATGATGCGCCCAGGTAAATAGTACGAGCCGGCCCTCGAGCGCGGCCCCCAGCTGGAGCCCCGCTCGCGCACGCTGACGGGCGGCGCGCGCCGCACGCCGGCCTACGAGCCGCCGCCCGCGCAGCCCCCCAAGCTGTCGCCGCCACATGATGCGCCCAGGTAAATAGTACGAGCCGGCCCTCGAGCGCGGCCCCCAGCTGGAGCCCCGCTCGCGCACGCTGACGGGCGGCGCGCGCCGCACGCCGGCCTACGAGCCGCCGCCCGCGCAGCCCCCCAAGCTGTCGCCGCCACATGATGCGCCCAGGTAAATAGTACGAGCCGGCCCTCGAGCGCGGCCCCCAGCTGGAGCCCCGCTCGCGCACGCTGACGGGCGGCGCGCGCCGCACGCCGGCCTACGAGCCGCCGCCCGCGCAGCCCCCCAAGCTGTCGCCGCCACATGATGCGCCCAGGTAAATAGTACGAGCCGGCCCTCGAGCGCGGCCCCCAGCTGGAGCCCCGCTCGCGCACGCTGACGGGCGGCGCGCGCCGCACGCCGGCCTACGAGCCGCCGCCCGCGCAGCCCCCCAAGCTGTCGCCGCCACATGATGCGCCCAGGTAAATAGTACGAGCCGGCCCTCGAGCGCGGCCCCCAGCTGGAGCCCCGCTCGCGCACGCTGACGGGCGGCGCGCGCCGCACGCCGGCCTACGAGCCGCCGCCCGCGCAGCCCCCCAAGCTGTCGCCGCCACATGATGCGCCCAGGTAAATAGTACGAGCCGGCCCTCGAGCGCGGCCCCCAGCTGGAGCCCCGCTCGCGCACGCTGACGGGCGGCGCGCGCCGCACGCCGGCCTACGAGCCGCCGCCCGCGCAGCCCCCCAAGCTGTCGCCGCCACATGATGCGCCCAGGTAAATAGTACGAGCCGGCCCTCGAGCGCGGCCCCCAGCTGGAGCCCCGCTCGCGCACGCTGACGGGCGGCGCGCGCCGCACGCCGGCCTACGAGCCGCCGCCCGCGCAGCCCCCCAAGCTGTCGCCGCCACATGATGCGCCCAGGTAAATAGTACGAGCCGGCCCTCGAGCGCGGCCCCCAGCTGGAGCCAGATTCGCCAGTCAAAAAAAAGTGGTCAAAAGATTAAATTACATACATTTTTAGAAGCCAGGGGTAGGAAAAGTAAATAGTACAAGAAATACAATACTTTTTATTTACCTGCCTAGCCTTTAACCAACTATGTTGGGGTCGGTTACCATTCTAATCCGGTTAGAATAAAAACCAGCTGAATACCAGTATTTTACATGGAGCGACTGCCTACCTGACCTCCACAAACCAGATCACTGGCTAATACGATAACCCCCTAGTAAGACTGGTTGTCAGACTTTCGGACTTCTGACTACCCATAACGATGGTCAAACGTCTACAAATGACAGCTGGGACCGACGGCTTAGCGTGCTCTCAGAGACCGTAAGTATAAGGACAAATAGGACCCGTGGTCTCGTACACACATTGTCTTGGAAGGCCCGAGTTCTACTAGAGAAATAAAACAAAACAAAAAAGCATACTCGTACACACGGCTACATATCAAGCTATAAATTTCCAGTATAAGCTGATCTCGCATTGTATAGGATTTCCGTACAATGAAAGGTCAGCTTATACTGTAAATACTGTTACGATTGGCCAGTCAAAAAAAAGTGGTCAAAATATTAAATTACATACATTTTCAGAAGCCAGGGGTAGGAAAAGTTTGAAGGAAGTGCTAATCTGTACCCTAATTACGTAATACACTATCAATCAGAATTTGAATAGTTTTGAAACAAATTGTTAATCCATTGCTTCATATGTTTGAAAAAAAACTGCTCAACAACGTAAATAACGCAATGAATGTTGTTAAACTGTCAAAATGAAACAAATTTGTCGTAATCGTTTACGAAAATGTGTTGCGTAATTAGATAGCTGGGTCATACTTCTTTCATTTCTTACCATCTTTCATAATGATGCCTTTTATACCTTTAAATAAAATTATGTTTTAAAATAAAGTGTGTGTCCGTATCACATTGTGTTAATTTTGTGTCAAAATGTGTATAAAATTTTTTTTTTGTCTATATTTGAGTTATCTTATGAAAATACTTGAACAAACCCATTAGTAAAGTAAACACTATCTTACGTACTTATATTATAAAATATTTATGTAACCTTCAACTCACACTGATTATATCCGAATATATATATTTATATACGCATGAGAAGGGACTAACAGCATGCTTTACCGACGCACTAAACAGCGCCCCGGCAGCCGACACTAAAAATGGCACCGGAAGTACCAGCAACGGGTCGACTGGTACCGGGACCACGACCGGGGCGAAGACGCACGTCAAAAGTGCCTCGATTTCATCTGCTAGTGGCGCCCCGCCCCTCGGCGCAGACTCGCAGCCACACAACGCCTCAGCCCGGGACCTCGCACAGCCGCGCCCGAGGTACCTAGCCGGTACCAATACCGGTACCGGTACTAAAAAGTACCGTACGCTTCGCGGTAGTAGCTTCGTGCTGGTTTTTTTAAAGCTTTGGTTACGACGAGGGTTTTTTTTGGTTCGGCTTGCAGCTAGTACAGTACTCGGTAAATATGGCTAAAAAGTTCGATTTAGCAGAGCGTCAAGATGTAATGATGAAGATGAAATAACTGAAAACCCGAAAAGGGGTTATTGAACTCATCATTATGAAATAATTGCTAAGGGAGGGACAAATCTGCTTTTTAATACATTTATGTGCACAAGTATGCATATCCGGTACGGCTTACAAATTTTTCCATATCCTGAGGGCACGTCTTCCTACCCTACCATTACCGCGGCCCCCGGTCTACTCCTTGATATACGCATTGGCCTCTGTAGCTCCATGAAGCATGAGGCTTCAGGAGGTAGTTCAAATCTTGGGTTTCATTCTATTCATCGAGTCAGGTTAAACCACGCTGGGGTCAGTGCATTTCATTAATTCATTAATTTTCCATACATTTATGTAAACATAACTCCATAAAGTGTGAAATCAGGTTTGCTCCCTTAGTTAAAGTTGTTTACGTGTTCAATGACTCATTTTCGGGTGCTCTGCTATTTCACTTACACTTTGTGTAATATATGTGACTGTCTCTTTCTAAAACTCCATGTGTCATATTAACACCCGGATACTGTAATGTAGTGTTTTAGTTCGTTTAAAGGTTTTTTTTCTTGGTGATGTTCGTCGTTAGTTTTGCTGAAAAGGATTCGCAGTTGCGGTGACAATCTGCTTGTTTTCACAGATATTTTGCTTTGCAGTATTTACAGCATCAGTTTTTATGGTTGAATCCTCGAAGTTTATTTTATTTTATTTTACTTTTTAATTGTCTTAAGCACAATACTAATGAGCTTTCGCAGATTGGAAAATTGAATCACTTTTTTTTGCGCACACTTTTTTATAAATTTCATTTTTAGTGGGGTTTAGTTTTTTTTTTTCAGATTGATGTGTTACTAATATTTATTTTAATACTAGACTGTTGCCTTTACTAGCAGTAGTGGTAGAGGTATATTTTAATATTTATATAACTTATTATCTTGTAAATAGTTTTATTTTCCATTTATTTATTTAATTATAACCTTAAAATACATAAGTAATATAATTAATTTATATATTTTCCAATCCAATCCAATATAATTTTTATTTTATTTTTATCTAGCACAGTATTTTATGTTTTCTGTGAACTCACTGTTGTAGCCGTAGTCCGTCAGTAAACAAAATGGCGTGATGATATAAGTATACATATTAAATATGTATCGTTTCGTTCCAGCCTGAACTCCACCGTGTCGGCCGGCGGCGCGGCGGGCGCGCGGCGGGAGTTCCCGAACCCGCTTGTGTTCCCCAGGAATGTACCCTCGAGGTCCACCTTCCACTCAGGTAACATTATAATCATTACTAGGTATTCACCATCACAATTATTCAGGGTCGTAATAGAAACTTAACCAAGCCGTTGCCCGAGGGTCAAGAGATCTTCCCGTCATTGCGATCATTCTTTTTTACTGGACCATACCTGGTACAGATAGTGCAATCCACGACGACGCGCCCTACTCAGCGATTACTGTACTGTAAGCTGTACTTTAGTATGGAGCGAAGCAGAGTGGGGCGCGTCGTCGTGGATTGCACTATCTATAACCCTTTGGTTATGGAGATTTGAAGGTCAAAGTTCTTTAATTTTCTTTACGAAGACCATTTTTAATTGTATATTTGTTTTCGAACAAATTTTTACATATTAGTAAACTTTCCATACCCCACTGTTCTATATAATATACACCCCTAAGTACTATTATTTATGTGCGTAACATTGTCCTATCGTAAACAACGGTTTTTCATACCAAAAATAAAAATAGTTTCTAGTTTCACTGCAATTATTGTTTCTCGGTGTTACGTAGTAGCATGTATAGAGAATGAGTAGATCACGGCTTGGTGACAGGTCCTTCTACACCATGGCACAGATTCGTACAGACGGTTCACTCCGCAAAATCATTTAAATAAAAAGCTACTCTTGCTACGACACAATAAAGTGCAATTCAGGTCGCACATCGCTAATTACTATCAGCTATATTCACCTACATAGAAGTTGCGTCTCTTTCTATCGCGTCACTCTTATCGCTATCTCGAGCTACGTCGAGCTTCATACCTAAAATGTGGAGTGCGCCTTCTGTACCATATCTGTTACCATGGTATGCTCTTTAAAACAAAATGGTTATAAAATCAGATGTCTCATTATAGTGAAATTAAGCCGTCGCAGACCTGAAGAACAAGACTTCAACTCGACTCAAAGTAAAGCATTGAAATTAAACGGCATATTAAGCCTGCTTCATGTCAACAATGTTAAAGTTGTGGTGTGTCAATGCCAACTCCTGGATGAATGATCGTAGTAATTTGTAAATGATGCTGTTTTGTATGTATGTTTGTACCTACACTCCCTACAATATAAGAAGTCTGATTTAACATTTCGTACTCGTTTCTCGAATCAGTTTTAAGCAATGTAGATAAATCTTCGATTAGAAACTCTCTATACTGTTTGCGGTGTAGCATGGTGCGGGTGACAGGTGACAGAAAGGGTAATACCTAGTTATTTATCCAACATGTGAGGAAAGTTCGTTTTTCCTATGAGTTTTGATTTTGAGTCTTTCGCTTACTCAGGATTTAAATTTAAATTTCACTCGCTGCGCTCGTGATTCTATTTTTCAATCCTTCGTTCGCTCAAGACTCAACAAAACGAATAGCAAATGAACTTGCTCACATGTTGCATACAAAACTTTTCACCTCTCCCAGCAAGAAAGTATTCAGTCATCATAGGTAAATAAATTAAATAGACACAAAGCAAATCAAAATAATTCTTTATTTTTTAAAATATCTTTAAAACTTAACATAAAAAAATCAGGCAAGGTTTAGTTTCTAAACGGGATCATTACTTTCCTCACTGTTCAAGCAGTGAGGAAAAACCTACTTTCCTCACTGTTTTTGTAGAGGAAAGACACTTCTTTCGTGCGGGAGTGGTGAAAAATATATTATAATTTACTTGTGTTTACTGATTCTGTATTTTACGACTATGACCTACATACAGATTGTGTACATAATACGGAGTCAGTAATAACTGTAGTAAATTAAATAAAACCCTTTCTGTCACCTGTCACCCGCACCATGCTACATCGCAAACAGTATAAGTATGATCAATCGATATTCGAGAATCGGTTTATAAAGCAAGCGATTTCTTTTTCCATCACTACACAAAGCATTTTTATAGCTGTCAAATCGGACTTCTTAGATTGTCGCGAGTTTATTTGTATTAACATTTATTTATTGGCAGGAACCTTGTTAATAGCCACAGGGTCGTCCCCTATTGCATGAAACTTACTTAACTGGCGAAATATTCGTGTACCATCTCTGCTTACCCCTTTGGAGAATAGAGACGTATATCTAGTTTCTGAGCTGTAATTGATTTCGCGTTTGTTATGAGTTATGAAATGAAAATAAGAAACTTTGGCAAATGTTGAAACTGAAACCCTATTACGTAAAACTTACCATAAGAACTGCCTCGTTGGTCCAGAGTTTGCAGTTTCCCAGGTCGGGAAACTGCAAACAAAGTGTTATTTGGTTTTCCATCAAGAATGTCTTAGTAGCAGCCCAGAGTCTGCATTTACGCTTAGTTGATGGCAATAGACTCGCCCCCTGTTACATGGGACTTAAACATAACTGGCTTAATGTGGGTGCACTATATGTAGACCACTGCCTTAGACTTTGGGGAAATCAGGCGTGATATTACGCTATGTTACCTTGACAGTCTGATATAGATCTTGCAATTCAGGAGCACATGTGCATGCATGTCACGAGTTCGCACCGTTCACTTGTTTCTGTATTGGTGCCGCGGTCTTATACACATTGACACGTAATGTCTGTTCTAAATTTATCTGATGAAATTGTAAACAAAGTTCAGGTTAATTTTTTACGCAATCACTCACTAAAGGAAATTAGTATAACACATTCGTCTGTATTTAGAAAGTTTCAACTTTATATTTTACCACTTTTTCCAACAATCAATTATTGTTTGATTGAATAAAATTGAAATTGAAAAAAAAAATCTCTGGCGAAAATTGAGGTTATAAAATTAACCTCAATTGTCAAACGAAAAACATCTTCAAAGTGATTCAAAATTCGAATTTCGAGTTTAAGAATTCAAATAATCAAATCAAAGCATCCCATTCTTTTTATGTGCACTACGAATTGGCATGGACAGGTCCATTTGTTTACATTCTATTCTGATACTTTTGAAATAGACAGATATATTATGTCTTTATTCATTTATTTAAACTTCACGTACAAATGTGGTACAAGAAGTTTAAATAAATAAATGACCACAAACTACTTTCAATGTCTGTACTTATAAAACAGTGATACTAATTACGTAACGCCCTTCCAGGTCAGACCCGGTCGCGCGGCTCGTCAGGCGGCGCGTACGGCGACGGCGGCTCCCCGCACCAGGCGCGACCTTCCTTCTTCTCCAAGCTGTCCTCGCGGTTCTCCAAACGGTGAGTCTTAATATGTGATGCACTGTAAAATATACATTATACGCACCGGGGATACGATTGAGAACTGTTTGTGTTAGTTGTGACGTTTTGTCATTGTGAATTGGTTCTTGGTTTGATTTTAAATACTACTTCTTTGAAACTGAAGGTTTTTTTAAAATAAATTTAGAAGTTCATATTAAAGTAACTTGTAAAACATCAAATATGTGATGGATATCGATACCTGATGTAATGAAAATAAAATAAATTAAACCCCTGCGGGTTAATTACGTAACACACTTACAGTAGCAATGGCTTTCATTTTGACAGTTCAACAACATTCATTGCGTTATTTACGCTGTTGAGTAGACAATTTTTTCGAACATATAAAGCAATGTGTTAGCAATATCCTTCAAAATCATTCAGCTATCTAATTGCGTAGCACATTTTCGTAAAGGATTACGACTAATCTGTTTCATTTTAACAGTTCAGCAACATTCATTGCGTTATTTACGTTGTTAAGCAGTTTTTTTTTCGAATTTTTGAAGCAATGGAATAGCAATCTGTTTCAAAACGATTCTGATTGATCGTGTATTACGCAATTAGATCACCAATTAGATCTCAAATTCAACCGTCGCTGATAGTGAAGTTACTTAAAATTACCCATTTGTATTGTTTAAAACTTAAAATCTTAATCATAACTTGTGTGCATCTTGAGATAAAAATAGATTTTTATTAAAATAATTGTATAAGTTGCGTTTAAATGAGATTTATAACTAAATTTTCAGAGAAACGTTACAATTGACACAAACAGTCACATTTTGAGGTCAATCTCAACTGCCTCAAACTTCGGAAATCACATTTGTCATTAATACATAACATACACGGTTAACACACACAGTTTTCCATCTCGTAACTAACCCGATGATTAACGTTACACATATTATTTCGGTGGTGTCTTGTTATATTTGTTCGTTATTTTATGGCCCCCATAAGCTATGGCTTGATGCTGGCTCGCCTGTAGACCTTTTTGAAGTTTTTAAGGAGTTTTGTGGCATTTTTTAAATACTATTACAGCTAACTTACAGATTCCAAGTTTGTTGTAATAACAAAAAAAGTTAATAGATTTAAATCTTTGTAAAAAAAAAGCATAAATTTTGATATACAATGTAATAGTAATAACACAAAACCGAAAAACGGGTCCAGATAGTTCAACTCATCTGTGCGCGCGGCGCCATGTGTGCGTGCGCTTGTATTTATACAGCTTTAATTTGTGTTGCGCTCGGACGACGACTGCCGCGTCACTGCCACACAAATTAAACCTGTATAATTACAGCGCACGCACACATGGCGCCCCGCGCACGGATTAGTTGAACTATCTCTACATTTCCTTTTTCCCTATCCTAAATTGTAAAAAATAAAATCTTTGTTTAATATACTTTTTATTTTATTTGCCACAAAACGCCTTACAACTTATTGCCTCATACAGCTACAAATCACTGCTAAGCATCGATGTTAGCGATCACAGCTTCCACGCACATCTTTGTCTAATCACCCCATTTTCATTTCATTTAATATAGTATCATATAATATACCATAGTATATTAAAATAGTTACCTTAGATATTGGCGCCCAAATGGGACAACATTTATCTTTAGATATATTTTTGTAAAAAAAGGGTTGTGGAGTTAAGACTCGTGATATTTTGGATAAATTGTTTTTTAAGAAATTTTAGTACTTGGATGGTTATAAAGGAGCTCTGTTTGTTGATGTTTTTCAGTTCATTGGGATTTTATTTAAGATTTATTTATTTTGGGATTTGTAGATCGTTAGTAGGTTTTTAGGGTTGAAACACACACGTTCTTATCTTCGTAATTTTTTAACACAATTTGCAACCACTTTTTAATATAAAATAACACGATTATATATTCTATCTTTATCTAACGCTTTATTAACTAAAAATACAAAAACACTTTCAGACGAGCTCCATGTAATCCGTTCACGAACCTACGTCTTTTTATTTATTATTTTGTTGTAAATAATATTATTATACACCATAGACACACTACCTGTCTTTAACTTGTCACTATTAACCCATTCGTATGTCTCGATATGTGTGAATCATTATGTGTGTTTATTTATTCATTTTTTTTATTATTATTTCTTAAGATCAAATTGTCTCCCTCTAAAGATTCCGAGCTCTTTATTTTTTTATTTGAATCTCGCGTCAACGCAGGGGATGCACGATGCTACCTACCTCCCGTATCGTCTCGTATCGCACTCAGTTCTACCGGTAAACGCGCTCAAGTCCCCCTCAAAATACTAAGTAGTTTTAGTATCAAAGCATGATGTACCCCCTAATTTTTTCTTGTTGTTTCTTGGTTTTTTTTGCTAAACAAAAGTGTGTGCTAAGGCTACAGACATGCCTACATGCTTTGAGTGTTGTCAGTAGTGCTTATCGATAGAAAAAAAATGTGTAAGTATTCGGTTTGTGCCTCGTCGACCTTGAGAGGTGTACGGAAAGCAACAAAAAAAAAGATTAAATAACCTAGAAAATAAAATTAATATAAATAAAAAAACATCTCTCGTGCATCCCCCGTGTGACGATAATATTTCTTACCTAACCGTACGCTTCTACTAACGAACGTCGACGGTCGCGACCTCTACCGGTTTTACATTTTCGCTTTCTAGTCTATTCCACAACCCTTTAAATGCGACGTGACGGACTTTTTTTTTAAATATTTTTGATTTTTTATATCTTTATTTAACGGAGGGAGTTGCGTTTAGTATTGTGCATCTTGTGTTGCGGCGCGAGACTTATTATTATTATAGGATTGCCATACATTAAAATACCATTTATTGTGTATTTTAAAACTTAACAAAAAATAGCAATTTTAGGGGCTAACCGTACATTTTGACGAAAAACAGAATATGATAATGTTTTATGCGATAGTTTTCATGTTTTTATTGCAAAAAGTGAGTGGAAAGGTACCTATATTTTAATATGCCAAATGCTTTGCTTGAAGTGTAAATAAACACCTATATGGCAATCCTAACCAATGGCAGAGAATTAAATACATGTGCCTAAAAAAGCGAGCCGGGTCCAGAAGAGGGGGGCGATTCGACACCTTATTCGTCGATTCGCTCACCCGTTCCGTTGTACGCAGGTTGAATCAGAATCCTTGAATCACCGCCGACTGCAGACGTGCTGAGAAGATTATAATTAAATATTATTAATAAATTATAGGGAATTGTATACAGTACGGACACTCCGTCGGTTGAGAAATATTTTTGTTAATCGACGGAGCTTATAACAAAAATGTTCAGTGTATTAAAATATTATACGACGAAACAATAGTCTTAGGAAAATGATTTATTCTATCTTTTGATACAAGAAATGTATCTAATATGACATTAAATATTATATTTGTTTTTTTTTAACCTTTTCAAGCTCGATCAATAAAACATATTTTTATGAAAATTATAGTGTAATTGCCAATAAATGTCATGATTATCAATGTAAGACTGTCGGGAATGTATGTTCAACCAGGATTTTTAATACACTGAATGTATTATAACAAGATGTTGTTCATAAGTGTTAATCTTTTTTTTTTTATAATTGGCGTAACTTTGAAGATCCATTTTTAGTTAACATACGATTAAAAATTCGATTTGTAATCATTATTGTCATTATAAAAAATCGCGACGACTTCTGTCTACATGTTATTTTATTGAAATTAATGTCCCTTTTTCAAATCAATAAAAATAAGTTTCTTCTTGTACGAATTTTCGTATATTATTAGCAAATAGTACACTTGGGTTATAAAGTGTTACAGTTAATTTACTTATTTTCTTAAAATAATATGTAGCGGATAACTAGTCCCGTCGTGAGTTGCATTTTATCACTAGCTCATAAGAAGTATAGAGTTCTATTTTCGAGCGAATTTTCAACATTCCAGGGTTCCGTATGTATTTTATATTTAAGTTCACAATAAAGCACAAATCTTTTTTCTTGTTTCAATAATTTAACTTTTATCTAAATTCTGAACTCTGCCTAAATCGTTAAAGATGTCATCGACTGAAACAATATTTTGTATATTTGTATTGCATATTTTACTGTGTAAGTAAACGTTTTCTGTAGTAAAAATCTAATTGTTGGGTTTTTTTTTTATGTGGACCATGTTATAAAAATATACCTATAGTTAAATTTCTGAATCGTCAGGTATACGATTTTTATTTCAATTAAAAGAAGGCAAATCTCTTAAGTTTATTTAGCCAAGTTAAAAATATTAACCTTTACTGTCAAGTACCTACTACCCTGTACCTACATTGTTAATTTTTTATCTAAAACCAACTTATATGGTCCACAATGCAATTATGATTATAGTTAAGGCGTGAGTGAGATAATTATCAATTTATATTTTATACATGCATAAAAATAGTATTTTTTTAGTGATTAAGATTCAGGTGAACCTATGGCTTTGGTACAAATACTCAGTAGATGTTACCACATAAACGGACTAACACGTTTAGGCAGCTGTATTTTAATAAATAAAAAAAACAAATTAATTAAGGGCCAAAAAATAAGATATTTTTGTCCTCAACTGTACCCTATAGAGTTAGGGAAAGTGTCTCTGTAGTATTGTTAAAAACGTTTTTTATACAAGGTGAAATTAAGATTGTGTAGATTTGTGTCAAACTATTATTAGAAAAAGAATATCATGTCAGAAAAACGCAAGGAACTATCTTTTAAAAATCGAAAATGCTCTGACTTTATCGTCGTAATATTTAGTTTAAATAAGAGCAAAAAAAACCCAATATGGACTGGACAAAACTGCCATATCAATGCTTGAATCAATCGTAAATGAGAAAAATATAGCAACGCCTCTTCAAACGAGTCTATATTAATCAAACACCTTGTATAACAAATCAATATTTTGATACTGCACTTTAAATGTCCAATTCTAAAAGAGCTATCGATTTACCTAGAAAATAGAAAAAAAAACATTATTAAATGTTTTACATCTCTCATATACTTCCCATACTTTGACTCATTAGAATATTATGTCATGTAGGATCTTTAAATAAATTGTAAATATAACAAGAGTGCGAGGATGTCGCGTTAGACTTTTTCTAAAAACTTTTCTATTGTTCGTGAAAAGTCCATTATATCATAAATATAAGCGTATTTAATATATATTATATATTAACATTTTTATTTTATTTTCAATAATTTATGGGGTACTGAGTATTTTATCGTTTTACACTGTATATGAGTGTTCTATATAGTTGTGAAGCGTTATAGGGAAATTTATTATTGCGTTGGATGGTGTAATGAGTGTACTTTCTTCATATTTTATTTATTATATACTTTGAGGACCTTTTAAAATCTTCCTTTTAATATCGTCAAATATGATAATTGTTCATTTTTCCACTATGAAAGAAATAGTTTTCTGTTAAAATTATTTACTTAGAGGTCCTTAAATCTTTCTTTATGTAATAATATTTTGCAATATCATACATTTTTGAATAAATAAAAGTTTTACCGTCCTTGTCTTTCAAAGTTGAGAGAAAGAGACGAGTAATTCGCTAAGAATATTCTAAAATTAATTATATTGAATTATTTATTTATCTATGGTCTGTCCAGTATTTTCCGTTAAACATTAGATAGAGTATTGAACAAATTTTATGTCAAAACTTAGGTGCTGTTTTAAGGAATACCCGTGTGAAAAACTTGTATTTTATTGCTGTTATTAATTTAAAAAAATGGGAAAACGATATCCTCAGTCATGTGTAATACTCAAAAATATTAAAATTCCACATTTTGGCGTTACATACCAAAACAAATGAATCCTAAACTGTGTTTTACATAAGTTTTCGACCTTAAACACACACAGGTAGATTTACGTAGAAAAAGGTAAAAATGTGTTTGCCCGCAAAATAACCTATGTCAAGCCTTTTATGAAAATAATATTTTTGAGTACGACGTAATAATATTTTGACATTTCATTTAATATATTAAAAAAAATATTATTGGGTATAGATAAATATATCAAACAATTTATAATTTTTACGCACATAAATAGTGCATTTTTTTTTTCTGCGAGCATTTTTTTTTACCTTTAAGCAATATGATTATTCTGTAACTATTACACGATTTAGGAACAATGCAATACATTCTAACTTAGTTCGCTAAGCGTAGTTAGATATTTAATTTTAATACTTTAAAGCCGAGATTTTTTTTTTCTATTTTTCATCCTTTTTTGCGTTTTTCAGGCGACATTGTTTCTCTGAAGTGTGTTAGAAGTTTAAATTCACTGGGGAAAAAAGCACGACAAATGATAATTATTAGAAAAAATATAGTTTACTTATTTTTAACGACGGAGTACTTTAGTTCGTACTCTAAAACAGTTAAAATTATTTTTTACTGTTTCTTAGAGCTTTGCTCACCCCATAGGGGAATGTAGTGAATTTATGTATTAATATTTTATCAGCCGTCCATATTTTATTTTTGCTTTATTTTCCCAGTATATTTAAATTTAAAGAAAATAATTTTAATTGGGATTATAATACATAGTCTTCTAAATCATGGGCATTGTTTTAAGATGCATTTATGTAATGTGATCTTATATATTTTGGGGTTTAGTAAAATTCAAGAATATTTTCTAGTAAAATCTTAGTAAAAAAAAATAAAAAACAAAAATGTTTTTGAATGTTACTGCCACTGAAACCTTTGCTAAATTAGAGAATTAAGTTGACCTATGTCTATTGAAGTATGAATACCTATTTTGTTTTGACAGTACGCAATAAATGGATGTGTTACGCTTCTCCAAATAATCAAGTTTTTAATAACAAGTTGCGTTTTATTTCGTTCGTCATTTCCTTTTTAAATTACTGAAGAATTTTAATAAGTAAACATCTTTATGTTAGGACACAACCACTATTAAACAACTTTTTGAAACAACTCCCTTTGTTAAATTAAATAATATGAAGTTTATTAAGTATTTATGTCTGTATGTTTTTCAGAAAACACCAGTTTCCGTCACGTCTCATGATTTGATTTGGTCTTAAAATTGTTATATGGCAGACTTTTTAAATGTTAGCGATTCAGATCTGCAATTTAAATGTTTCATTTCTATGCATACATTCTATGTTTCGTTCATATCTATTGCTTAGAACTTACAATTCAATTTTCTTATAGAAATACTGTTTTTACTAGATTAAGTTGATAGGCAAAATCTATTATAATGATAGGGATCTTCAACTAAAGGGGTCACGCCCATAACTAATGGTGAATACAGGAAAAAATTGTAATCACGATCCAAACTTAAATGAGATAATATTTGGTGAAAATAATAATATGTGTTTTTTTTTCTTTTAGTAACGTTGTGATGCCATATCTAGATATGAAATCACAACGTTTTCTAATAAAAGTGTTACGTTTGTGGATACCGAACCTTTCTCTCATTCAGCATAACGGCAAACATAGTATTCAACGTTTAAGCTGAATTGATAATACTTATATTTTATTGTGAAATTCGACTTATCTAATTAAAAATTAATGGAGTCTGAATAGTACCTAATACCTAGAACAAGTTTGGATGGTGCTTAAAAAATGATCCTGTATAATAAAAATATATAATAACATGGTGAGTATTATCCCGTCAGACTGTCGGTACTGGGCGAGTCGACCGGGCGTGCCAAACCGCGTATATTTTCCTCCCTGGACATCCAAAGGAGGTAGGCCGCAAGGCATCAGCAACAACATTTTATTTTGAAGTTTTTTTTTTTCCAAAGTTTTGGTGGTTCGGGAGCGATGTTTGAGGTATTTATTATTGGTGGGGGTGACGATGAGATATAGTCTTCAGAAATATACCTTATAAAACGTAAAGCCTTCAAAAGAAGCAAGAAATTAAGGCTGAGTAGAAATGAAACTGCTCTTAAAATAAATCTGAATATTATTTATTTTAAATATTATTTAAAAAAAACGAACATATTTCACATAAAATAAAAGTGAAAAAAATATGAATCCATCTGAAAAAATAAACATTTTTTATTTATTTAAACATTAAATTCATAATTCTAAATAATGTATATAAAAATATTACAACTCTATGACATTACTCCACTTACATTTTGTAATTTTTCGCGCCTTCACCAATATTCCTGCATCGTTCTGCGAAGGGTTTAATAAAAAGCGTTTGTGTGTGTATTTTAATAATTATGTAGTCCAGCCGATTTGTACTTTTTATACTAATTATAAAACAAAAGCATGATTAAACCCCAAAAATATGTAATTTTTAAATACAATTTTGGTAAATTCAAAACATTGCATGTCAGCCAGCGTCATAAAAAATCATATTTTACGTGATAACTAGTATTTTTCTATATTAAATAAAACTTAATATTCAATTTATATGTACGTCACATAATTTATTAGTTAAATCTTTATTTATAAAAAAAAAAAACTACAGTACTAAATTGGATGGATTACTCGTTTTTCGTGAATAACACAATTTAACAGGACTTGTGTTTTTTTTTCTTTACTGACAATTTGACCCAAAATTTTTGCTATTAACCAGTCATGTGTTGCATTTGAATTTCCCCTAAAATATATTATTTTATTTGGTTAGGTCATACATATCACCGTAAAATAATAAAGAAAAGTAGGTATTGCATGATATTTTAGAAAATAACAAACTTACCTTTCTGATAGAGATTATTTCTCCAATTATCAATTTCTGGAAACATACATTCATTTTATCGCATTTAAACCATTTTAGAACTTTCTACTCTCTAGGAATAGAGTTTAGTTTGAGGCATGGTTTTTTTTTTAATTTTTAAGTTTTAAGTTTTTTAGTGACACCACGGTAAGTAAAATTCGATAAATTCTGAAATAAGCAAAGATTTACATCGTAAGATTTTCCCTCGCTTTACATAGATCGTGCGAAAAAGTTTTCATACTGAGAAGCGAAAGCTCACACATACGTTATATACGATACGCATGGAACGATAGATACGATTTTCAGTATCAGTCAATGAAACGAAAACGACCGTCTTTTGACGCGGTCGGGCTAATCTAACGATTTAAATCTTTTTGGCATTAAGTATATTGCAGGCATGCTTTTGATTTCTGCCTTGTGTTGCTTGCAAGTGTGCTTATATTTTAGATATAACTATCTTTTTTTTCTATTTGCACTTCCTTAACATTGGTTATTTTTGTGATACGCTGGATATTAAAATTTGTAGACTTTTTAGAGTTTATTTTATAATAGTATTTTTTTAGACAGTTTATTGTGTCGTGAACGTGATTAGAATTCTTAAAAGTTTAATATAAATGTATTTGTATTTTAAAATATTTGTTGATTGTTACAATATTATTTTATATCTTTATCTGCAGAATGTTCGAAATAAAAAACTGTTATTTTACTTGAATCATTTTTATTTGTGCTTCGCCTCAGTCGACAATTTTCAACATCTATTTTCTAACTAAATAATTCGATACACCAGCGTATAACAAATCGTCAATGTATGTAATGTATTCGTCGCCACACTCCGTGCCCCTAGTGTTTAGCGTTAGTTTTATGTTTTTCTGTTTTTAGGCCATTGGACGGTACCACCCCGAAGCATGCGGTAGGCGCTAGTCCACAAACCATGCTTGGGTAATTATCTTAGATTTTTCTTCATTTTATCCTGTGTTGGTTGTCTGTCCAGCCGATTTACGTTGTTTATGTCTAATCCTTCTTTATTGGAAGTTTATTTCTGATGCTGTATGAAAATTTAGTGATTGTTTTTGTCTTAAGTGGGTGATAGATGCACCAGCAAGTACGAGCATCTACCTTTAGCTCGTCGTTTTTTTTTCGCCCATGTTTTACTCTACTAAGAACACAAAGTTCGAGTGACAGGCGAAAAACGGTCGTCGAGGTACGTCCCACGCGTACTTGCTTGTACGTCCAGTAGCCACCTTAATTTTTGTTTTCGTTTCCTTATAGTGTTACTTGTATTGCGATTTGTTGACTCGATTGTTGTTGAAACAAATAAGTAAATTAACTACTGACGCGCAGTGGACCCCCGGGGTCGAGCAAAAATAGATAATTGGCTTATTAGGCTTGGGTTGCAAGTCAGCCGAAAAAACAGCGCGAAGAAAATAATATGAGCGTTTAAAATGGCAATGCTAATCAATAACTTGAAAAAAAATAACGAATTTGTTTTTCCACAACAACTAATTTAAATTTTCTCGTAATTATTTCAACAATCGAGTTAGTACGCGCCTGTCCGTCTACTAAAAGTGCTTTATGAGTATTTATTCTGAAAGTGGGGAACGTCGCAAATAGATGTCAAATATTTAGTTGTTTTGATTAATTTGGCAATATTACTGTATAGAAATAAGAAATGTGGCTAACTAGCGAACTAGAATATTGATGATGAAATGCAATAATGAATATCGTAATACCGAATACTTAGTTTTAAGATGTAAAAAAACTTTGGAAACTTTTTAAATGCCTTTTTTAAACCTAAAACGGTTACAACATTCAGTCTCATAATTGCAATTCATTATTAATATTATAGTTCGTTAGTTAGCCACATTTCATATTTCCATACAGTAATATTGCCAAAGTAATCAAAACAGCGAAATATTTGACATCTAAGTATTTGCGACGTTGCCCACTTTCAGAATAATAGCTCTTAATTCCATTTGGATATAGTGCGATTTTTTTGACTCACAACATAAAATATTTTTTGACATTAACGAAATAACTGTTATTGTATTCAAAAATATTCGCTTGTAATCAATTTTCTTGAATTTTGCTATTAAAACGAACCTGAGTAAATTTGATGAAGTGGGCGTTCGATTTTATATTTTCGGGTATTTTTTGTAAAGATATATTTTTGAATACTAGCCTGCGCTGTCCCACTCAACAAGGCCTCCACTCCTTCCATCATTCGCGATCCCGCGCGTCCTCCCTCCAGTTTTGACGGAATATCTAGCTGGTCCTGCCATCTCCTACTTGAACTTGCATTCAAGAGTGCTCGGGTTCTACATTATATAATTAACCTTTATCACTTTACAACCACTGAATATACAACTACTTACAACTTGGACAATTTATAAAGAGAATAGCGTTGCTCACTTCAAGACCTGCAGTGCTATTCTGTACTAAAACTTAGGTGAAGTGAGCTCGGAGTGAGCTATCAGTCCCTAGCAGCAGGTGGAATGACAGCTCACTTCACGCCCATTTCACCTAAGTTTTCACCGTGAGATTTTTACAGAATAGACCGGCTGGATTTGTTTATAAGAGCGGCTGCCGATCATCTGGGCCTCAAGTCTGCTATTACAATAGTGTCAGAATGGTCGTATCATTGATTTCATAATTGTTGATTTTGACAAGTTTGGTAATCTACTAACATAATGGCGTCATTATGACTTTCCAATGGTCAGCCACTGACACTCCATTGAAAGAAATGGCATCTATTGGTAATCTCATACATAATGAAAAATGAATGACTGACTTAGGCGGTAATCTGCAAAAATTTTGACAGTTCCTTTGATCAGTGACCTACCATAAGAACGTCATTGTGCAGTCATTTCTTTTAATTCGTTACGATTATCGTGTTTGTGGAATATAATGATCAATCAATGATCGACTATTATGAATTTAGCAGATTACGAACATTTAGCAAAATGACAATGGGATCGTGTTGGAATGACGAATTTATTAAAATAGCATACTTGGGCCCCTGGTCCTGAGTCCAATACCCAGATTGCGATAAACCCAGTTGTAAAACCTCGTTAACCTATGGTTATGTGTTTTGTAGTTTTGAGGGTTATCACCAGATATAGGAATAGGTAGAGTATATTTACCTACACTTCGAGGGAGGAAGTAACATATAAACATAGAGTGGATAATACCTCCTCCTAAAAAGCTTTGTAATTTAATTTAACTTAAATATATATGATTCCGGGATTTTAGATGATTTTCTATGTAATTACTTCCTCGAAGAAAAGGTGAAATATACTCTACCTATTTCGATCTCTCGTGATCACAGTCCCACTTTGACATCTGGCCCGGTGACAAAAAATTACAGACATTTCGTCACTTTTCACAGTGATTTCGTTAGTTCTTTCAGCCACCGGATTACATAAGTTGTGACATTTATACTCGTCTTATATCTATAAAGCGGACTTAGGCTTTACTTTGCTAAGTAAGCGTTTCGTACAAAAATGAACATTATTAGTATATAATTAAGTTCATATTGGTATGAAACGTTTGCTCTCCTTCGCTTATAACATTATTTTCAAATCTGTAAGGTTCATATTCGTATGGGACGCTTATAGATCTGAAGTAATTCTGCCTGTTCTAACATAATGCCATGACATGTACAGACAAGGCGGCGGTGGAGGTGGAAATGAGGAGCAGGTGAAACCTCGCGTTCTTCGGTTCACGTGGAGCATGAAGACAACCTCCTCACGGGATCCCAACGAGATCATGGCTGAGATCCGCAAGGTATGGTACCACTCTTGATGGTATAACAACTACCAAATATATAACAACTATCACCAGTTGTAAGTTTTTGGACTTTTTTGAAATTTCTGAAAGATTTTTGCAGGTCCATAAAATCTGTCATTTTTAAAAGCACGAAGTTAATTTTTGTAAAGTTTAATTTAGACAGACTATATCCCGACTGTAAAGCAATTGACAAATGATGTACTGTGTTTTAAGAACTTTCAAAGTTCAACTGTATACAGAGTGGCAGCGACTTGGATGCATAACCTGTTACCTTTAAGTTTTACAATTAAAAGCTTAGGACCTTATATACGAACCTTATATTCGGGCTTTTACAGTAACATATAAAAAAAGTAAATACAAAATTGAAAAATGTCATAAATAACTATTACTATGTAGCGGTTACACCGCCACATACGAACTACACATCAAAGACATGACGTCACACAAATCCTGCATCGCGGAATTAGAGTTTACCGCGTGAACGACATATATAAGTCTATCCGACATCAACAGTCGGGCAGTTGCCCGCCAGACACGACACCCGTCTGGACAGATTATCCTCCCTTTTCTATGGTGAATGAGTGAACTTTACACCCTATTCCTCATACCCCTAAAACTAAATGACACTTCTAAAACTTGATAACATTCAAAACTGATTTGTTATTAGCAATAACTTTTGTCATTTCTACCACAGGTGCTTGACGCAAACAACTGCGACTATGAGCAGCGGGAGCGGTTCCTTCTGCTGTGCGTTCACGGCGACCCTAACGCCGACTCCCTGGTACAGTGGGAGATTGAGGTGTGCAAGCTGCCACGACTGTCGCTCAACGGCGTGCGATTCAAGCGGATATCTGGTAAGAAACTTAGATTTTAAAGTAATTTAGAGTATATTCCTGCGGTATTGGAAGCGAAAATTCTGCAAGTTTATTGGATTTTGACCTTATTTTCGGCATCAGCACATCCGAATACCATGAAAATGACACTCATGTCGGATAACAAAATCATTTTTCTTGGCCGCTATCTTGGATTTTGATATTCATATAATTTTCGGCATTTGTGTCCTCAAAAAAATAACTAGAAATTTAAAATATTTACACATTTTTTATTGGTTGACTCATATTTGTGTACTAACATATGCACATACTGCTGTAGCTTGGAACACCATTTCTGAATTCTTTTTGAAGCGTATCACGCTAGTTATTGTACATATTGAGTTATATAGGACTGTGTATTGTATGATTTCCGATGTAAAAAACCTCGTGTAGTATAGTTTGAACAACGTAATCTTTCCTCAACAGGCACCAGCATCGGCTTCAAGAACATTGCGTCTAAGATCGCGAACGAGCTCAAGCTGTGACTGCCCCAGAACCCTCCCCGGCGGCGGCGGCGCCGGCGCACCGTCACGCCCCCCTCCCCCGGCTCGCCCTCCCCCTCGCCCTCCCCCTCCCCCTCGCCGCCCTCGCCTCCCTCCCCGCCCTCGCCGCGCGCGCGCACGCCCCGCGCGCCCCGCCCGCGCCGACGCGAACGATCCTCTTCGTCGGAGAGAGGGACGCCTCCCCCACCGCCGCCGCCGCCTCCCCGTTCAGATTCCTTGCGCCTGTCAGCCGAGGACATGGTTTTGGTTGCCAACGGTGGAGCGAGGACGCCTTCGGGGGCGTTGGCCCATTTCTTAGCGGCGTATACGCCGGCCGAGTTGGCGTTAGCACGGTCGGACTACCTTCGGCCCCCTGTATCACCGGCGAGAGGGACTCCGGTACAGCCACGTTCGTCGCTATCTTTAAGGGTCGATAGTGAGGATATTCCTCGCCCCAGTAGGACTCGGCACGTTCCGCACGCGCACTCGTACAGCGTGCACACGCTGCGACGCCAGGGCCGCGCACGCTCCCCGCCCTCGCCGCCCACGTTCGAGCTGAGCTGCGACTGTCTACCGTCCGAGCCTATCCCGCCGCCGGAACTCTTCGACTTCTAAACAACTGAACGTCGAATTTTGTAAAAATTGTGAGCCGTTCCGTTTTCAAAAAAGATTTTTACTAACTGGTTTATGTAGTGCGGATAAAACTCGTTATAATGTCATTTCCTCGTCAAGTTTTTTAGCCGTTACTATATTGACTAGTGGTTGAACAAGTCTGTAGTGTTTCTTCTTTATAAAAGAACAAATTTTACTGTTCGCTATAAAGAAAGTAGGGTGTTAATTTGAATAAAGAAAAAAAAATGAAATGTAAAAAAAATCCTCTGCCTATGAAAAATTTTCACTCTTTTAAATCATGTTTGAAAACGGACCGCCCACCCAACTCGAATTTGTATTATTATTCGATGTAATAAATGAAACAGTGTTGTCAGCTGATCGATTGTTACTCGATTATTGTATTCGATTGTTATCGTACCGTTATCATTTGCTGTTTTCGCGGCGGACATGAGTTTCAGCACTCGCTCTATCCACGATTGTATGGAAATAAATTAATTGATCGTGACTTAAGAGTTTTATTTGTATGTAGTGTTGGACAATATATGGAGCGTATAAATGTGCCAAGTGGTTATCATCGAGTGTCGCAGTGAAATGATCTTCAGAACATAGTTATTCACGCTATCAGTCAGCGCATCTTTGTATAAATAATTTTACTCGTGTCATCAATTTTATTATTACATGATTGTTTTTTTTCTGTAGATAAGTCGTCTGCCCGGCCGGGTGTGCTGTGCACTTTTTATTTAATTTATATTTGGAATTCTGTTTTATGAAATCGTGTTTTTTTAAAAGACATTATTTAATACTGTGGACGGCACAGCCGGCCAGGCAGTGTTATTGTGCTATCGCTTATATACTATTACATTATGTATTTTAATCGTTGTAATAATGTACAAAGTGAGTTTGAGCTCAACAGATACAATCTAGCTTAGTGTTAATGATATTTTTTTTTCATTTTCCAATATAACAAAATATAAATACAAAATATGGCTGTCTCTGAATAGCGATAAAATGTTTATAATGTGATTGTGTGGTCGTGCGACCGGTGTGTATGGTCGTGTCGTGTCGGTCGCACGACAGCGCGCTCGCCCTCGCCGGTTGCCCTTTCTAATTATAAGGCTGAATTAGAAAGTGTCAAATGTTCACGATGTGACTGTACGGGTCGGTACACACTGAGTTTAGGCGCGTTATAGCATACTTCACTTAAATCGTTAGACGTGTATTGTGATCAAAGTATTACGGACTTGTAGTTATAGCAATAATCGTTCATTATGGTCGTGTTACTTCTGTCTACTCGATGTAATCAGCCTTTCGATATTGTGATTCACTAAAACCTTTCTTTTTCGATTTGTGTGAGCTTAGTTTCTTTTTGTTATATTTTGTTTCGTGTGTGGACTGTCGCATACTTTAGGTGATAAATATTATTATAATAAATAGGTATGTATGTGTGTGTGCGGCGGGGCGATCGCGGATCACTTTTCTATTATATAATTAAGTGTAGTGTTATAACTTTTACATGGAATCACAAATTCTGACGTGTCGGCGACGACTGTCGTGTTGTCTATGCCAAATGTGAGAAGATAGGCGCCATGGAATATACTACGCACTATTTTATTGTTCATTATTTGAAATACAGTAGAATTTTTGTTTTGCTCAAATACAAATGATGTCCTATAATTATGGGTGGTGACAAAACGAAGTTTAATCCAATGAGAAGAACTCAACATACAAAACAAGTGGATTTTTTAACAAACGCATATATTATGTTTATTTGCTCTATATTAGTAATGTGTCATTAAAATTTATTAAAACTGCATAAAACAAATTATAAAAACATGCAGTTAATTTTATTTTAATTATGTCAACAACAACATATTTAATATAATTTATTCCACACAACAAAAATACATTTAAAAAATTACGTCCTTTTCTTGGACATCAGAAATAAGAAATCGTGATTAATCAAGATAATTTTATCTTATAACAAATAATGCAATATAAATTACAAAAACCAAATAATAATTTCGATTTCTCGCAATATTCGACGGTTGTTGAAATAACTACGACGATGCGATCAGTTGTCCCGAAATACATAATACTGTTTTAAATGTAGTTATATATTTATATATATATGAGCTTTGTTTTATAATAATTTAGTGTAGTACATTTTGCCTGCGAGGTGGACGTGTGTCGAAGAATTTGTGAGATATTCAAAATGAAAAATAAATTTTATTTTTAATTCCACACTTGTTGTTTACTTTGACATCCCGTTTCTATACATAACATAACATCATACATACTATTCTGGGAATATATAACCAAATGAAAATTCAGTTTAATTTATAATATTTTTATTTTTCAAACCATCAACAATTCTGTTTCGCAATATTTACATTCCTTACACACTAAAATTACAATAAATAATTTCAACAAAGAATTTGGAGATTGCTTACACATCACAACTTTTTCAAAATGAAAACAATTTTCTACTTTGAAATAGATTACTTGTGTAGGTATCTTTCGAATATTCTAGCCCTTAGCCTCTAAATCATTAGGTATTTAGGTACACTATGCTTAGATACAAGTATTTAAAACTACTTCATTTTCGCAAAAACTATAAAAGCATGTATAATAACTAAAATTATGACACATTTATTTAGAGAAATACTGAAATACAAAATAACTATAAATTAATTCATTGAATTAGAGCATTTTTACAAAAACTACTTTCTGTATTTTTTTTCGGTTTCATCCTTTTATCGTTTCTTTTATTCACATAATACAATACCTTTCATTATGCCGTAATTATAGAAACAAATAAAAAGCCATTGTTTCTCACATAGATCCACGTTCATATGAAGGGTTACGAAGGGCAATGTACAGACGCCAGGACATCAACCTATTACAATTTGTCAAATTTCTTTAATAGATTTTTAACTTTATCACTAAATCTTAAGGTTCAAAGTTGATTGAGAAATTTTGACAGTTTCGGGTAGGTTGACGTGCTGGCGTCTGTACTAAGAAGATGGCAAACTGGGTTAGCTTTAATATTTTGAACATTTCGAAATATAACATTTATATTAGCAAGTTGTTCAAATGGGACTTACTAACGCTTTATTTGTCTTTTATTCAGCTCTTGTTTCAAAACCATGGGATCTTAGGAATTTACCTAGTGACCATTACAATTTAAAGCCACAAAAATGTCGTCCTACAGTCACGCCTCCTTATGAATCGGCATCCCATCCAAATCAATTTCAGTACTCGGTATTAACGGAGGCCTAAATCCTCCATACTCGATCCTCAGGTTACTAACTTTTGGTTCTCTATCTGCCCTCCTCATTTTGACCTCTACTACATAATTCTTATTGTTTTGCCACCAATCGTCTTGGTTCTGCATAGGAACTGGCCCGTAGTACTGATTGTGGTTAGATTTACTTTGACCATTGGTTAGATAAGTCAAGTAATTTGCTAAGTTGCTCTGTTTCCTCTCCTCTGGCTTACTTCCTGATGTGTTGTTTATATATTGATAAGAAGACGCATATTGATTACCCCATGGAGTTGATTGAACTGGCTGTCTTTGCCTTTCCTTCAACAACTGATAATACTGCGCTATGTATATTTGCTGCTGATTCTGCAGCCTCTTAAGTCTATCTTCTTTATAGTTCTGGTATTGCGCGTTATTTCTCGTTTCAGAATTCTGTTCGTGATGACCATATCTATATACGGGTACTGGCACATGTACTTGCTTTTCAACGATCTTTTCTACGGGATACGGGACTTTGACTTCTACAGGCACTTGCACTGGGTACGGAACCTTCTTCTCTACAATTTTCTCCACCGGATAAGGTATTTTTTTCTCAACAGGATATGGTTTGTCAATATATTTGGTGACAACTACAGGTTTTTCTACAATTGTCTCGACGACTTTTTCTACTGGGTAAGGAACTTGTACTGGGACTTTTTTTTCGACTATTCTGTCGACATGAACCGGGTATGGAACTTTTCTTTCAACAATTCTATCTACTGGATAAGGTTGGGGGACATGCACTGGTACTGCAACCGGGTGAGGTACTGGGACTTGAATATGTATCGGCTTATCAACATACTTAGTAATCGTCACAGGTTTCTCAACAATCTTTTCAACCGGTACTGGAATTCTTTTCTCAACGGGGTAGGGCACTGGAACTCTGGTTTCGTAATGAACAGGGTAAGGAACTCTTTTTTCTACTGCATAAGGTACAGCCACTTCTTTGTTTACTATTCTTTCAACTGGTTTTTCTATTTCCACTCTGACTGGTACCGGTCTGTCAACGGGAACCGGGTATAGTATTTTATGTTCTACTGGAACTCTAACTTCATAAGGTATTCCAACAGGAGTTGGGATAGGAACTGGGTGGGTTATATGCTTCTCCACTATCCTATCAACTGGGTAGGGAATATGTATCGGACGGTCAACATACACTCTCTGTTGTACTGGATAAGGGACTTTAACTTCTACGGGATAAGGTCTAGGGACCTCAACTGGGTAAGGTTTGTCAACGTATTTAGTTACTTCTACAGGTTTTTCTACAATTTTCTCATAAGGTACTTCTACACGTACCGGTCTATCAATAGGTACTTTTACCTCTACTCTTTGTGGATATGGTACCTTTTTTTCAATAAATCTGTCCACGAATTTAGTAATAGGCACTTCCTTTTCAATGATAATTGGTTGGATTATCTTCTGATTATCATCAGCATAATTGTAATAACGAACTTGTTGGCTTGTCTGAGTGTCTGTATCTTCTTGATTCGGACTTACTTCGACGGCAGATTGTATATTCTCACTTGGTTCTAGCTGTTCCTTCTGCTCATAATCTTGATTATCATAATTTTCGTTCTCGCTATCTTCTTTCTGTGCACCATACTTATACAAAAGTTTATTCATATTATCTTGAATCTTTTTTGACGATTTCAAAGCTTCTACGTATTTGTTATACAAAGACTTTGCTACATCAAAAGGTCCTTTGTTATTGCTGCGTCCTTCATCAATATCAATATACTCATGGACTTCAACGTCATTTATATGAGTGATTTCAACCGGAATAGATTGTTGTACTTCAACAATCGTCTTTTCTTTTGGTGGACTGTGTACTGTATCAGAAATTAGTTCACTGTCTGATGCTTCGTGATCGTCTATTGTGTTGAAAGAGTCTGTATCGTTTGCATTGAGTAGCCTCAATGCTACTGTTATAGGGGCAAGATAATTTTGATTAACCGGTCTAGGAGTAACGTTTACTAATCCTTCACTATTATCGTTTGAATTATAGTAATTGTTGTTTGTGTTATTTTCTTCTACATTATCTCTAACTCCTACAATTTGATAGCCATTTGCCATGTATGGAACCATTGTAGACACAAGATTATCTACTATTTGTTCTTTGAAATTGTTATACGAATTATCTTGAACTACAATAGGTCTCGCGAAGTCATATTGGTTTGAATTTGTGTGTAAGATTTGTTCTTTAAATCGGTCATTTTCTAAATGTTCTACTTCATCTTTGACGATGTTACCAATTTTAGCTTTGACTGTTATGTGATTCGTTCTACTATCTTGTCCAGTATGATCATTACTATTATTATTCCTGAAAACATATCTCGGACGAGGTTTTATAATGTCATCTGATTGATCATTCACATGCTTTTCAGCTGCGTGGTTGATGATTAACAAATCTTCATTCGATATTAGATCTTGGGTAGAGGCTACTAATTTATCAATACCAACTTGCGTTGCATTTTCTGTATACGCTGTAGTAGGAGTTTCAATAGTTGTATAGTAGAATCTTTCGTTACGAGCATTATTCCTTGGAGCTTCAACTCTAAACTTAACAACACCTCTATAATAAGGATTAGTCGTCGCTCCAAAATTATTAATATCGTGAATATCATACGACGGAATTTCGGCGAACAATTCCTTAGATTTATTCAGATCACTTTGTATCTCTTTTGAAGTATCTTCTTTTGAGCAATTGTGGTTTTTGAAGACCTGGAGGACTTCGGGACGGTACTCGTTAGGGTCCTCTTGCTGAAGAGGGTTCGAGTGATCCCGTGAGGGTTCATTGGGGTTGTATTGGACTTGGTGGTTGTACCCATCATAGTTGGGGGTGGTCTGGCCCTGGGTTGGCATCTGCAGGACTGGGTTGGACTGGTATGGTTGGTACTGCTGCTGCAGCAGATATATATCGACTGGTTGCTGACTGTTCGATGGCGGCACTTGCAGCTGGGTTATGTTCTGGGTCTGCGAGTTATCGTAGAAATTTTGTGCCTGAAATTAATGAAAACAATCGTTAGTGAATAGGAATCGTCTGGTTTCAATTGTACCTATCTGTTTATCGATGTCCGTTTTAAGAGACGCCTAAAATTTTCAATACCATATAGATGTAGTGCAGATTTCATAAAACCATAACTCTCCTCGATCAAGGCTTTGATAAGTCTAGGCTTTGATAGGTCAAAGTACTTTTTATTTTAATAATCTGAATAACTTGGAACTCTTCTCTCGTGTCAGTACAAGCTTTACGAGAGAAGCTTCAACCATTCTTGGAAAATTATCCAGTTAGTACCTAGCTGGTTGCTAAAACCTTGTTAGGTACTGATAGTTACTGCAATTATATAATTAGTGTATACAAGATATAATGTTTTTTTTTAAAGAGTAACGGTGGAGTTTCTTGCCCATTCTTCTCCATACGAAAACTACCTTTTGGAATGGGCGACTAGAATCAGTTATTATTATTTTTTGTAAAGTTTGACGTTCAAAAGTGCCTTTTTTGTGCCTAATTGAAATAAATTATTTGACTTTGACTTTGCAGCCCCGCTGTAACAAATCATATAGCGCTAACGTACTTATGTACCTATTGTCACTCATTGACGATTTTATGGAACAAGAAAAGAACTACGTAATCGTCACCTTATGACTAAGCTCTACTGCCTTCTGTCCCACCGCCACGTTCGCTGTATGTTCGTGATGGTCACTGTTCGTGTTGACGCTGACCGCGCCGTGGTAGCCGCTCCCGTCGGCCGCGTACCGCACTTGTTGCTCAGACTGAAACACAAAAAAAAAATGTTAGGATATGGATTGTCGAGAAAGATCGATTGATAATTATTACTACCGCTACTCCTTATTATAAAATGCTTCATTAGGAAAAGGCATCTACGTCTTTTGCACGGAAATGGGCGGTCCTCCTAGACCCTAATTAACCTTTGAGGTCTTGGACACGATTGATCTAGACATACCTAAGTATTTGAGTGGGTTCCATGTGTGTGCCTACGTATGGCCTAAGTTATTCATAAACCCAGTAGAAGGTGGGTACAGGGGGTTTATTATACTAAAGCTGTACTGCTGCATTGCCTGGTCGTCCTCTATAACTCCATCTCTTTCCCACGCAGAAGATTAAAATAATATTAAGAGCGCTTATCCTAAAGGTTGGCAACGTCGCAAAGAGCTGTCAAATATTTACCTGTTTTGATTAGTTATTGTATGGAAATATGAAATGTGGCTAACTAGTGAACTCAAATAAGAATAAGTTTTAGACCTAAAACGGTTACAACATCAAATTCAGTGTTATAATTGCAATTCATTAATATTCTAGTTCGCTCGTTTGCCACTTTCATATTTCCATACAGTAATATTACCAAATTAATCAAAACAGCGAAGTTTGAACATATCACATCTCAGAATAAACGCTCTTAATAAGAGGTGGTGGTAGGCCCCCATGTACTTACGTCTCGTAAGTACTCTTACCTGTGGTAGCTTGACATAATAGTGTCCTACGGTACTGGCGGGCCCCACCGGTGACAGCTGCCATCCCCAACCGAACGCAGCGCCATCCTGGGACACTTGCTGAAATAAAGGAAAATCAAGATTTATCACAAGTTCAGTCTTCGAAATATGAATTTGGACACCGTGTTAATAAACGTGTGTTCAATGTACATGAAATCAATATTTTTGTGTCTGGATCTGTGCACCGTGAAAATTATGCCTAACCTTTCCTTCCATTACGCACGTAAAAAAAGACTAAAGAAATAAATTGTAAGCAAGTTACCTACAGTTACCTACCTTAAGTGTACCTACAGTTAAAAACTATGGAATTTCGGGCTACCTTTTTGTTTCCCGCGAAATTCGACATTCCTTTCGTTTTTTGCAAAGAAATGTTGGAATCAAAGAGATCGTTGTGATTGTGTTTGCTGAGACTATGTAGCGGCAGTATGTTAGATACACCTTTATTGCAGCTTCAATATAAATTTTAGTCACAAAAAGCTATTAGCAATCCTAAAAAACGATTTTACAGTGTACCTATTTATAATTTCAATTGAAAGGAAATAGACACTAGAAATATACAGATTGCTTTGCTCTTTAGGCATAGGGCTGCATAGGCATCCCCAGGCTTGTCCTTTCTTGCACCTTAACGATAATTAAAAACAATGAGACGCCTATTTTCTTCTTCAAAGTAGAGCACAAGCCAACAATAGAATTCAAAACAACACCAATAATTAAGAATAAAATTATAGCAAAAAAACCTACATGATCCACATTCATTCATCTAAATCACTAAACCATGTTAGCCGGACGTGACTTAAGAGTTCTTCTGACATAACGGAAGAAAGTTGTAGGTAATAGCTATAACTAATAGTTACCTATCAATTACAATTAGGTGCTTGCCGCGGGCGATAGAGCGAGGTAACTAAAATGTCGATCATACATGAATTTGTTAAATACTTCTTTTTGTATTTATATGGCCATTCGGATTTGTTTTTATGCATTTTATAAACAGGTAAGCTGTACACTTTGCGATGTCAAGTTATTGATTTCCCGGTAAAGAATATCCCGTGTCCTATTGGAACATTTGTGTATCAAAATTCAAAAGTCATTTATTCAAACTAGGCTGAGAATCAGCACTTTTCGAACGTCAAAATTACATAAGACAGTCCCCCAAAACGCCCAACCTTCACCACTTCCTAGTGCTTTTGCTGGGAAGAAGAAGTGGCGCAACAAACTCCCCAGCAGCACAGCTGTCTGTTCAGTTAGAAAATAAAATGATTATATACAATAATTTATAAGATAATTTACATTACGCAAAACACAATTTAAATTATAAATTAATAGCCATATGACAGCTAGCAACCAAAAACATCGAGAACTATACTCAAGCGGAAATAAAAATAACTAAACGTAAACAATATCTAAAAAAAGAAAATAAAGCCTCCAGGTAGCTGTAACTAGAAGTTATAATTGATAAACCAGGACCAAAAATAAATAATTGTCGAGGTCGCTAGCTAACCACATATTGCAATACAACTCATAAAAAAAAAACATTGTAATGAGTAGATTATGTCAACAATAAATTAAAATAAAATTAAAATAAATTGACTTTAAAATTAAAATTATAAACAATTATATAAACTCACATAAATGTATCAAACTTCATTTGCTTTTTACATCGAATTCAGTACCTACAGCCGTAAAAACGGTATAACATAAAAGGCCCAAAGTAGGTCCATACAACTATGGGTCGTTACTGGCAGGCATAACCGCGAAAGTTAACCAGACATATCGATATCTCCCTGACCAAGAATTATGTCACGCAGTGGCATCATTCACTTCAGTTACTAGACTTATTTAAAACATGATCATTCTAGCCCTTTCTAGCCGCATTCGATTTAGCTATATTTAGATACATATACATTGTTTATGCGACTCAATTAAATATTTTTTACATAGCTACCTTCCTACTATTGCCACCAATTACCTTTTATGTAAGCTGTTTTCTCGCGTTTTTAATTGCTTTAACATCTCAGTATTTTCTCCGAAAACAGAATACCAACTTCCGCAGTCCACCTGCCTCACAAAACGTCACATAAGATATTCCTTCCTTATATCTTTGACAGCATACCTTTCTATCTACTCCGTCTATACTTTCAATGGACCGCGGAAGCAAGTGTACACTCTCGAAGGTATGTGTCCATATATGTGTGTAAAATCTTAGGAACTGGACTGTTGGGTAAAAGTGGCACGGCTGGAAAATGGAAAAAACAACCGCGATCGAAAGTGGTCGAGCTTCGGTTTTTATTAGATGTATTAATTCACATAGGTAGAGGTGGAGTTTAACTTGAATATTGTAGGATTGGTTTGTCGTTTTGTAGGGTTTTTGTTAAAATATTGTATATTACAGGTTACAACACTGAAAACTGTTGCCACATTATTATGAACCTTAAAAAAAATGGACGGAAATAATAAATAATAATAAAAAGGATTTCTCTGACCGAGAGAAATCCGAACACCCTGTTGGTTGGAGATTACTCCTGTTAAGAGCGTTTATACTGAAAGTGGACAACGTCGTAAATAGCTGTGAAATATTTCTCTGGTTTGATTAATTTGGCAATATTACTGTAAGTATGAAAATATGAAATGTGGCTAGTTAGCCGAGCTTTGTATTGATTATGAAATTCATATCGTAATACCGAATATTTAGTTAGAGATGTAAAAAAATGGAATCTTTCTAAATGCCTTTTTTAAACCTAAAACGGTTACAACATCAAATTCAAGGTAGGTTATAATTGCAATTCATTAGGTAGTATATTCTAGTTCTCTAGTTAGCCATATTTCTTATTTTCATAGGTACACTAATATTGCCAAATTAATCAAAACAGCGAAATATTGGACAGCTATTTGCGACATTGCCAACTTTTTAGATGAACAACCCTAATACCCCACTCCTTTACTAACCCTATGGACTCTTGTCTTAAATAAAAGTATTCTATTCTAAAGTTAAATCTTGTCACAGTTCCGTCTTTCGATGTAGTGTTGGTTTGCCTGTGGCCTTACATTCGAAAAAAATGAGTCTAAATTTATTTTATCGACGATTAGCTTATGCCCGCGACTTCGCCGACTTTCGAAATTATTTCACGGGACCGTACTACTGGGATATAAAGTATCCTATGATGATTTTTTCTAAATAGTAGTGATCGACCGACTATGGGTTTTGCAAATCTTTGACCAGCTATAGTGACTAAACTATTGAATAGTATATTTGATTGAATTTTCGTATGCAGACTAAGAACGTCATTATATATACGCAGTTTAATTTATTGTCGTAATACAGTCTCCACCTTGTAATTAATACATAATTATACACCCAATTAAACACATCTAATAATTTAAAATAATATTGAATTGCTTGAATTGCAGACTACTTAGCCCTCTTCCTCTCTCCAAATTTTGCTGTGCCCGACAGGGTCCATATTGATCTTTTACTTTGTTATACCATCTATGTACCTAATACATATGGAATGCAATAAAGAATTGAGTATTGAGAAACTTAACTTGATGCAACTTATTTGGAGTTGTCAATACGAAACTATGATTGCCGCAAATACATATCAAATTGCCCTATACAGTTACTTTACCTTCTCGATCGCAAGACTATCGTAACATCTCATCTTACTTGACCGCATTGCATCTCACTTGCATTACGCAACTAACAATTAATAGGCCGTAAACATGCTGTAACAGGTCACAGAGTAGGTACTAAACTCTTCATATTTTAATGTTAAATTTTATAAGTTGTGCAATAGAATGGCCGACTTGATAGTATGTAAATTACTGTATATATTGTTCGATAACACGTAAGTGACCGGTATTTATATTTAAATGATGAGGAACAAAATGGCTGACGTACTTACGAAATGACAACGATATGAGTGGAGTTGAAGTCTGTTCTTTAATGCCACATTTCCTAATAGCCATGGATTTCCACAGATATGTTTTCCTTATTGCTAACAAAACATTTAGTAAAACGAATCAGTTCTTACGACATCGACAACATTACGACAATACATCTATACGACACCTCCTTGCGGTCTAGTGCTACTGCTGAGCATGAGGTCCTAGGTGTTATTAGTATTTTCTATCTGTAATTTCTCAGTAGTAGGCCGGAGTCTGGATTTGTGCCTTGTTAATGGCAATAGGCTCACCGCCACATAGGACATAAACAACTGGCAAAATGTGGGTGTAGGTACGTCTGACGAACCCATTGGGGAATAAAGGCGTGATGTTATGTCATGTTACTACACTCTTATGTAAAAGTACTAGGTACCTACAGTCGTTAAATTAAAAGCAACATATAATTGATAAATATATGGTTTTCCTTAAAACCATTGCAAAATGCGTTGAAGGGATCACGCAGGCCTCATTACACGTTCATTGAATGGCTGACAGAATTAAGTATTTAATAGTACCTAGATACGTTTATTTTTTTCATCTAACACAACCTAACATCACGCCTAGGTGTAGGTACCTACAGTACACTTTCGCCAGTTATGTTTAAGTATAGTCATGTAATAGGGGATAAACTCGCCTATTGCCATCAACCGGCCACAAATCCAGACTCCGGGCGATCCTACGAAATTCCTGATAGAAAAATCCAATAACACTGCCCGACCTGGAAATCGACCCGAGGATCTCATGCTCAGCATTAGTGCCTAGCCTTTTGTCAACTGCCTGCCTATATTGTCGTCATATTTCAAGCAATGAAGATATTGAGTATAGATCTATCTATTTAGATTATGTACGTAGATGCAACTGTCCAATTATTTTATAACTTTGATATCTTTATAAATTATAGCCTATGTTACTAAGTGATAATATAGCATACTATTGGTGATTATTTTTCTATCGTTCAGGTAGTTTTTGAGCTTATTTATTTATTTATTTATGTACACACAAAACACTTAAACAGGACACAATATTAACATAAAAGAGCAAAAAGGCTTATTCATTACAAACCAACATAGAAAAAAACATACCTATCTTTTTTCTTTATTTCTAAAATATTAGTTTAGATAATGTGCTTCCTGTGACAACAAGTCAATAACGTGTGACAGCTGGATCAAAATTATGACAATGATCAACAACAAAAAGTACCTAAATTACAGGCATGCTAGATTCGGACCGTCTGCGTCTGAAGTACGTAGACATAAATGAGCCACTAAAAAATCTGAATTGAAACTTGAAAGTTCATATCAAGGGCAACCTGTACCATAATTACGTAATACATTATCTATCAATCGGAATTTGAATAGTTTTCAAACAAATTTCTAATCCATTGCTTCATAAGTTCGAAAAAAAATCTGCTCAACAACGTAAATAACGCAATGAATGTTGTTGAACTGTCAAAATGAAACAAATTTGTCGTAATCGTTTACGAAAATGTGTTGTGTAATTAGATAGCTGCTCCAGTCCTATAAACGTACTACAAGAATAAAATGACAACACTTAAGTTAATCAAACACAACACACACACACACACAACACACCACATAACACTTTTTTTAATCAAATACTTAAGTAAATCCTAACATCGTTAATAAAAGAGTGTTGTTTTCAAACAATTTTTTTTGCATAGTAGTGATGGGCCTACTGTGGGTATTGCAGAAGAGCCGACTAGGTATAGTGACTAAACCATTGACATATAACAGTCAATGGACTAAACTATTGTACAAGGTGGGGCAATAGTAATGTCACAAAGTGAATAAGCCATAATTTTTGCAAATGGCGTCAACTGTCATTGTGTTTTGACATTTAGATAATAGACAGATGGAGAATTTGTTGACATTGCAATGGAACCATACACACTACATTTCTGGGCCACTCTCGTTTTGGCGATTTGATCTGCCTGGCCAGATCGCCAGTTCTGACGGTGCCGGACTTCTTCTTTTGGGCTTACTGAAACTTCGTGTTTACCAACATAAACCACAACCTTGCAATTCTTGAAAGCCATTGAACAAGAAATCACCAAAATTTTGCCAGATTAATTCAAAATGCCGAAAAACGAGCAAAAATGCTATTCATTAACTGGTAATTTGACCGGTATATTTTTTTGACTTAACTCATTAATTTTACACTATAATCTTTCCGTGACAACAGGACCCAATTTTTTTCATTTTCAACAAAATGGTTGCCAATTCACATTATGACATTACTATTGCCCCACCCTTTATAAATGTATTTGATTGATTTTTTGTATGCAGACTGGGAACGTCATTAGATAAGTATACAAACTGTAATTTAGTGTCGTATAGTCGTCACCACCTTGTATAATAAACGACAAACAATATATAAATCCATAATGTTGGTTAAAAATTTCGAACTTTTGCCGACTTTTAGTCGGCAAAAGTTCACACCTATCTTGCCTTGTCCTAGAAGATAGACCATGTGGTTCGAACCCCACAAATCGAAAGCGGTAGCATCATAAACCTAACAGCTGAATCAATGGGCCGATGAACCAATAAGGCTAACTATATAACAGTATTGCGTATCGCGATGTATAATACATGCGGTTTCCAGCGATCCATCATAATTAATTGGCTGTAAGTATGTGGAAGTTATCGTTACCTACGATGTATGTATCATTTTATATTAATTATCATCGGACTGTTGACAGTACTTTCCTTATGGCCTAAATATACGGTTTTTCTTGAACAGTGGAAATAAATATACAGTGTGGCGATTAGGTTAGTGTGGTAATTGAAACCCCGTCTTCTACATTACGTATTTTTAACTGTATACACAATTAGAATAATTAATAACAATTAACATTCTAGACGTGGGATTTTTTTTTTCGATTTTGTATTTTTCAACATTTAACTCAATTTGTGATTATTTGGTAACAATACCCTAAAGTTTGTGTGGAATTGAATGTTATGATTGAAAAATTATTCTTATTATCATCCTTTATTGTACTTACACCAGAAAATACATGTAAAAAAAAAAAAAAAAAAAAATTGAACTAACAGTTAACAGTGATAACCGTAATAACATAACCATAGTACCTACAACCTACCCTACCTTATAATATAACCGTTTTACTATTTAATGTGATAACCTAATCGTGACACTGTTTAACTTTGTAAAACACGTCCGATGATCCGGTGACAAGACCTATAACAAATTCACGTTAAATAAGTGTTCATGTAAGTTTATGTAAAATCAAATATTAGGAATTTTGAATAATTTAAAGTAATTTACATAAACTCCATAAACTTCTTGGTCACATACAAATGTCATGAAAATTGTAAGGACTAGTGTAATTTTTTGCAGGAAAAACAAAAAAATTGAGCCACGCACAGTAAACACAAACAGTGAAAAAAGGAGCATTTAAAACATGTGTTTTAATGTTTTTATGGATAAAAGGAACGTTTTATTTTATTTAATAAGTCAGGTTGTGTCTATAAAACACACTATTATCAAAGATTTTTATCGAGACAAATTAAACCAAAATGTCCATATTGGTTCAAGTTTTTGAGCTACATCTCTAACTATCTCGTAATCTAACATCAAACTGATAAATTGATTAACCCTCACATCGCTACGGGCTGTCGTCTGTCAAAAACAAATCACAAGATTATTGTGACATTAAGTTTAATTAAATACGATAAACCCTTTTATAATCTTTATCTCAATCAAGCTATAGCTATTAAAGCTCTTAGCAGGAAATGGCAGCCTATTGAAAGCCTTTCACTACCGGAAATAGAAGTTTACTGGTCCATACGTTACATAATGTAATGTAGAATAAATACCTTAAAAGATGTAAAAGTAAAAGGTGTTTATAATTATGTTCATTTAGTTTTGTAGTTAATTGAATTTCTTTTTGAGAGGGTTATGTAAAAGTAATAAAATGTCATCATTTCCAGTTTATGCAGATCTCGCATTATATAGGATTTCCGTACAATGCGAGGTCAGCTTATACTGGAAATGTTATAGCTAGATGTGTAGCCGTGTGCACATAGGTGGTTATGTTAAAATAACATCCAGTAGTCAGACTGCGTCAGTTATTTGAAGTAATAGGGGGAGAGCCCAGTGGCGGATTTACCAGCAGGCAGAGTAGGCTCGAGCCTAGGGCGGCAGATTTTGGGGGCGGCAAATTTGGGGAACTCTTTTGTGCATAGAGTCGGAATTAATGAACAAGATTACTTACGACGACATCATCGATGATTTTGCCAACAAAAAATCGCGCAAAAAGGCATTGTAACGAACTTCTATTTCGTCGTTAGTAATCTTGGTCATTAATTCCGACTTGACTGAGTCGATTATTTTTAACTGTTTGAAAGCGCAATAAAGATTATTTATTCACGTTTACCAAATGTTCATTATTGTGTAAATAGCATACATAACCCCCCGCCCATACATGATTGAGCTTCGATTAGCTCAAAAATATACCGAAAAATTATTTTACGTGCAATTTCAACGAAATTGTTGCATTGTAAAAATAATGTATATATGAAAATTGTTGAGGCAAGGGCGGCAAAAACTATTCAGCCTATACCTTGAAAATTTGTAAATCCGCCACTGGGCGAGCCTATTACCAGAAACCGATCACAAATGCATACTCCGGGGGAGGTAGATACTATTGAGAAATTCCTAATCGAAGAACCAAAAACACTTTTCCCGACCGAACTTAAGACACTATACTCACATACCAACCTAGACCAACCTAGGCAGTCAATTAAGTTACCTAATCATTGTAAGTATTCAAATTCAATATAATTTTCCAATACTCAGGTAACTAAATCAATAAATCTAAGAAACCAGACCCTAAACAAGATATTCTAATAATCCTAGGTACAGTTAGGGTCTAGACTTTCTCTCAGGAAGGCTATCCAAGCGAACGCATGAATGTATTGTTCACTCTCATACAATGAAACTCGTTCTCATTCATTTCTAAAGTAATGAACATATTTGATGATGTGAACAGTAAAGTCTGTATTGTTGAATAAAATGTGTTTTGTAATTTTTGATATTACTTGTTTTTACATACATACCATAACATCAATAGCCTGCATACATTAATAGCCTGTAATCCCCGAAGGGTTAGGCAGAGGTGTACCTATAGTACACCCAGATTTCGCCAGTTATGTTTAAGTCTCATGTAACAGGGGGCGAGCCTATTGCCATCAACCGGGCACCAATCCGGCTGTTTGTGTATGTGAGTTTAAATGTATGTAAACGCACCCACGATACAGGAGAAATTCCAAGTGTGGGGCGCCGTCATATAAAAAAAAAGAAAAAAAGAATCCAGACTCATGGCTTCTACTGAGAAATTCCAGATGGAAAAACACAATAACACTGCCCAACCCGGGAATCGAACCCAGGACCTCATGCTATGCAGTAGCGCTTGCGACCACTAGACCAACAAAGCAGTATTGGAAACGAACTATTCTATTACATAGTAAATTCTAACATCATAATGATATTTATTCATATTGATATTCATGATTTCATAGTTTTATGGCAACCAGAATCAAATTACCTAGTACTTTCATTAGGTAAACTAATTAATAAGCTTAAGTAGCCTAAGTATAATGCCCCCACTGCTGGCACACCGGCCTCCTCTGTGAGAGGGAGTGGGCCGTAATCCACCACGCGGGCCCAGTGCGGGTTGGTAGATGTCACATTTCTTTGAATTTTTGGTTCTAGGACATGCCGGTTTCCTCACGATGTTTTCCTTCACCGTTAGATTTGAATTAATCAATCTGCCTAGCCTTTTCCCAACTATATTGGGGTCGGCTTCCAGTCTAACCGGATGCAGCTGAGTACCAGTATTTTACATGGAGCGACTGCCTATCTAACCTTCACAACCCAGTAACTGGGTAATACGATACCCCTTGGTAAGACTGGTTGTCAGACTTTCGGGCTTCTGACGACCCGTAACGACTGTCAAAGATCCACGAATGACAGCCGGGACCAACGGCTTAGCGTGCTTTCCGAGGCACGGAGGAGTTTCGATATGTAAAGATGGTCACCCATCCACAGACCAACCCTGGCAAGCGTAGCTTAACCTAACGGATCGACCAGTGCGTCAGTTATTACTTAGCCACGAACTCCTCCGTTAAATTTGAATTAATACGAAACCTAAAAATAGTACATAATTAAAGTATTAGTTTTACGCTTTGCTGGTACTGTTAACAATGTTTATGTTCTTTCTCCAGAATTAGCCTACCTACTGACAGGTTATTATAAGTTTAGGTAAATTGTTCATTTTATTTGACTTTATAAGTCAATTTATTTTAATTTTATTAATTTTTTGTTGACATAACCTACTCATTAGAATAATGATTTTCATGAGTTGTATTGCAATATGTGGTTAGCTAGCGACCTCGACAAATTGATCATATATTATATTTTTTTCCTGAAAAACCGGCAGCAAGTTCGTCATGCTCCCTTAAATGTCACTGCTTGCGGTAGCGTCAGGGGTCGGGTTGCCTCCTTCCCTCAAATATGGCGAGGGGGGTAGTGGCTGATGAAAATTAAATAATACTTAGATATTAGGTAGGTAGATAACTGTGAAAATTTGCTACGAACCAGTTTTCAGCCTTAGTAATAAGGTTGATAGTTGAGAGGTTCACCCCCAGTATCCGCGATAGTACAGACGCCAGCACATTAACCTACTACAATCTATCAAATTTCTTTAATAGATTTTCAACTTTATCACTATAGTATAAGGTTCAAACTTGCTTGAGAAAATTTGACAGTTTCGGGTAGGTTGACCTGCTGGCGTCTGTGCATACCCAATTCCGTATTACTGAAATTACAGTTTCAGAACTAACTTACTACTTGTGCTTCGGGCTATCTATATACGCAACATATTTACTTACTAACTTAGGTATCGATAAAGTTACTTACCGTGTTAGTGTGCTGTGACCATACTGTGGATACAGTGAACGCTAACCACAACCGGATCCACTGGAAACAGAACATAAACAAAATGTAAATACATAACGATAGTTACCATTCACATCTTCATTTACATGACCTTTAAGTACAGTTACAGACTGAAAAGGTTGAGCGACTTTGGGTTAACTTGGAATGTGCAAATAAAAAAATATGTAAGCTGCCTCGCACATTATGCACAGGGTGAGGCCGAGAATTTTCAAATATTCTATTCAAAACTCCGCACACTTGGCGCCGAAATTCAAAGAAAAAGATCACTTCCTGCACGATGTCTGTCGAAACAACTAGACGCAGGCGAAGACTACAGCTATGCGTCTAGTCGCAGGATAAAGACGCAGATGCAAGCGAAAACTGTGCGTCTTGACGCAGCGACAAGACGCACAGTTTGCGTGGGTGGCCTCTAATAAAGAGTTTGTGCGCGAAGCATGAAAGGAGTTAAAAAACTGTTAACCTTTTCGTTCCGTGAGTGTATCATAACCTGCGGGGTAGGTAATTACATAACACACATAAAATGACAATTGATCGCAATGGGTTTCACTATGACAGTTCACCCACGCTCATTGCGTTTAATTACTTTGAGCAGACGATTTTTCAAACCTATATCGCAATGGATTATCTATTATCCATCAAAACTCTCGGATTGTGAATGAAAGTGTGTTACGCAGGTACATTGTCTTCAGGCTGTTGATCCCAACCGTCATTTAATATTCTATGTAGGAGTAATATCTAATCTAGTATCATGCATGTCATCATAACATGATAGACAACGACGACATCAATATTTGAACTGACCTTATGATTCTTACATGTTGGATTATGTAAACCTGTCACTCAATGGAAAATAGATACTCCTACTGACTCAGACCAAGTAAAATACCAAGACATAGATAGCTCTGCGAACAATACAGTGAAGCATGCCAAAACTACACCTCCGCTCTGTGCATACTCGCTCACACGCACACATGCACACATTTACTCAAACTACACCTCACTAATTGCACATAAGTTTACGAAACCGGCCTCACCTCACTGTTGACAGCGTTATCTTGCTTTTTGATTTGGTCTGAGTCTAATGATAATTTAACGTGGACATAACAGAGTGGAGTGGATAATAACAGAGTAATAAAAATCTTGGCCCACGGGTTTTTTTTTAACCAAATGAGGAAAAAACTAGATGTTACTGGCAAGTAATTTTCATTTTGATACTAACCGTAAGTACAACATAAGATACACATTACAATTTATTTATTTTAAATGGAGGCTATACTAATAACTTTTTTTTTAAATTCAATTTTTAAGTCTGACTTATGGGATTTTTCAAAAATAATAATAAAGAATTGACATAAAAAGTCTGGTGGGGCCAAGAGTTTTTTTTGGGGCCTTAGGAGATGACCTATCCGCCTTTTTTATTTGGCAAACGATGCACTGAACCCCACCCCGTATAACAAACCGTTTGCACCCTGTATAACAAAAAACTCATAAGTATTTTTAATTTTTTTAGATGAAACTTAGATATATTTAGTTAATTTTAACTTATCATTCTAAATGTTTACTATTTCATGTACGGAACGCTAAACTAACATTAAAGTTACGAACATACTTACTTACGTAGGTACATAACTACGCAATCAGTAATCACAAGGTAGGTACTTTATTTAGTTTTTCATCCCAATTGGATTCCCATTCTATTGTTTACTGTATTTCCTTCATCTGAGATTACAGTGGTAGTTTGTGTAACTATTTCCGTTTGTTTTCTACCTATTTCTACCAAAGAATTGGTCGGAACCTATTATTACAAAGCAAAGCTGAGATACTAACGGAAAACCCCTTAACACTGCCCGACAGGTCGAACGAACCCAACATCCTCAGCACTACACAATGTGGCAGACGAGGTAGCGGAGGTAAGTAGGTACGCTACTTGTTTGTAAATATGCATAATTATCAAAATGTAGGTAATGCTTACCATAGTGTTCAACTGTGTCCGTATAGAATTTTATTTAGTCCTTTTTGTCTTCTCTTGGAAACTGGAACAATAATACAAGAATGTTAATTATACCAGAACTCTCATCTTACATAACAATATATTAATAAATTTAGCATTATGAAGAGATTTTACCTTGTCTCAGTAAGGTGGTTATAGCCGTGATCCGTGATATAGTTATATCCCTAGGAATATAGCTATATACCGTAATATAGTTATATGAAAGCGGTTCACAACTGTCTTACTAGGAATATAACTATGATACGAGCACGATCTAGTAATATAACTATTAGTGCTCTCCGACCAAATAGTTAGGTTAGGTTAGAACTGTGAAGTCATGTCGCAGAAAGAGGCAGCGGAAAGGTAGAGGGAGATTTCTAGAGCTCTCCCGGCCCGCAGCAGGCGCACTGAGCGTCGGCAGACGGCCAGGGTCCAGGGACTGTGGACTCGGGGATGTCCGCCGCCCCCTATCATATAAGAGGTGGGGGCGCATAATGTTCCACGCGCGCCCCTCTTAGACGTCGCGGGAGGAGTCAAACACCTCACTTCCCCTCTTGACCAGACAGAACCAGCAGTGGCGGGCTGGCACCAGTCGGGGGCTGCGTTGAAGACTCCTTAAGTGCCCCCGTAGCCCGGGTGCAAGTGAGCGAGGAAACACGGGGTGGTTTTAGTCAGTAGAAGTCTCTCCGTCAACCCCAGGACGGAGGACATCCATGAGGATATCCGCCCCGTTAATAAAAAAAAAAGCTTAGAACTGTGATCAACATCAAAACGCAGTAACAAAATTAGGGCACTCCGACAGTTATGAACGGCTTTCATATAACTATATTACGGTATATAGCTATATTCCTAGGGCTATAACTAAATCACCGCTTCAACCATCTTACTGCGACATAGGTATACATACAAGATACAACTCACAGATTTTACCTACCGGAACGAAAGTTCCGATCCCGAAAATTCTTTCACTAACAAGAACCTAAGTATAGCCGAGTGTCATAGATATTTTATGTTAAAACAAGAAATTTCACACGAACGAAGACGCGGGCCGAAGCTCTATAATTTGGTTGTAAAATCTCATATAATCAAGTCAAAGCAAACAAAGGCTTCCCAGAAGGTGAACCGATGACTTTTTGAGGACCGCAGGAATCAGCTGGATGTGAGGTGGGGTGCTTGGGGGGGGCCTATAACCAGCAGTGGACGGCTCAAATGATGATGATGAAAATAAACACTTTACAAGTTAACAATTCAACATGCGGATGCAATTAAGTTACGTCTCATTCACAAATAAGAAAGAGTGTAGGTAATAATTAATCATTCGTTTTAAAACAATAGGTATATTGTCTGTAGCCAGAATACCAAAACAGATCGGAACTTTTCTTACAACATGATTATGTAACTCCCAGACATGAATTATTATAACATTTCTGGCTGCCGTGGGCGTTATTCTTACATAGATTCTATGAATTCAGCGAGACGTAACGAGTAGGTAGGAAACGATAAGTTTAATATCTTTGAAAAAAAGAACGTTGCAATACTTTTTTTATTATTCTATTAAATGTAATCAAACCCATGAATCGTGCAGAAAAAAGTTGTTCAACACTGTGTCATATTTGTTTTAGTACAACGGTCGGCAACAGACGGATCGCGGTCCGTATCCGGACCTAGGACCGCCAAATATAGTTAAATAACTTACGTACTAATATTCAATTTAAATCATATTTTTATTTATCTGCCACGTAGAATCTAATTTGATTAGTTAGTTTAGCTTTAGTAGATAGACACAGCTGCAGCTGCTATGCTGTGCTGTGTGGCGTTTGAGTACTGGGGTGCGGTGCAAATATGTATAAAACTGCTTATAATAGTTACCTTGTACTTATATTAAACAAAATAAAAAAATAACTAGAAAATATTAAGTATGGGTTTTTATTTCTGGACTTCGATAAACGATTCAAGTATCCGGACTCCACATAAAATTAATTGCCGACCCCTGTTTTAGAACTTTCCTTCTCTCCTAACCTAACCTACGAATCATCATCATTTCATCCGAAAGTTTTCCACAGCTGGACATAAGCCTCCCCCAAGATCCGTCACTTCGACCGATTCTGTGGCTCCCGCATCCAGCGGACTCCTGCGGTCTTTTCAAGGTCATCGGTCCGTCTTGTGGGAGGCCTTCCAACACTACGTCTTCCGGTACGCGGTCGCCACTCCAACCTACGAATACATGCGTATAATTCCTTAGTCACCCTATCAAAAAGTGGACGCATCTTCTCATCGCCTTTAAGGCTCTACTAATCTTGAACAACTGACTGCCTCGTTGGTCTAGTGGTCGCGAGAGCTACTGCAGAGCATGAGGTCCTGGGTTCGATACCAGGTCAGGCAAAGTGCTATTAGGTTTCTCCATCAGAAATTTCTTAGTAGTTAGATTAGTCCGGAGTCTGGATTAGTGCCCGTTTGATGGCAATTATAGACTCGCCCCCTATTACATGGGACGAAACAAACGTGGGTGGACTACAGGTATACCACTCTCTCTACCTAACCCTTCGGGGATAACAGCTTAAAGCGTGATAATTATTACGGTACGTATTTTTCGGGTGACCACTGAAAATCAGCTCTGTGCTGTGGGTCCCCCATAGCACAGCATTATGCTGAGTGGAAGCCTTCTTGTCACAGTCATGATGTGCAGCTGCCGAATATCTATGTTATGTTTTTGTTGTTTTTTTGTATGCACGTGTTTCTGTGACAAATAAACCTATTTTTTTTCTTTTTTTTTTCTTTTATATTATGTTATGTAATCTTCAACAAACTACAATCGCTAATCTGTCTCTGAACAAATTCATCGTTGCATCTCTATTTGAGAGGAGGTATTTGCGCTGCAGTAAAGCACTGAGTCTATAGGTTTAATTTAAAATTTAACTAAAATGAAAGCCTCAAAGGGATTATTGTACTCATCACTGTGAACAACTTTTACTACAGGGGCCGTATTATGACGTATTAATGCCACCATTAATCCAGTGTGAGTGAGAGACGGAGCTATACAAGGCCGCTAGCACCAGCCTTTTTTCGCAGTGGAATAATGATGGCATTAATACTTCATAATAAGGCCCTAGGACCAATAATCATCATCAGGAGAGGCCTGTCATGCTGGACACAGGCCTCCCTAATTGCATGCCATTCAGCTCAATTTTCGGGTCCTCTATTCTAGCTGCTACAAGTCACCCAAACCAACAATGAATTCGCGAAAAAAGAAACAGCTGCTCCATACATTTTATGTTCGCATAAAGACAAAATGTAGGGTTTAAACAGCAGATTTATTCTGCTGTGCAAAGACCTTTTAAAACCAATCCTGTGGCTGTTTCAGGTTAATGGTATTACTTAAATATTAGAAGAATTTACAGACGCCATCGGGTCAACCTACCCGAAACTGTCAAATTTTCCCAATCAACTTTGAACCTTATTCTTTAGTGATAAAGTTGAAATGCAATTAAATAAATTTGACAGATAATACTTAGTAGGTTGATGTGCTGACGCCTGTACAACAAAATAATATAAATCTGTAAGACATTTCCGTCGGATACGGTTTAATAACTCATTTCGCTGTGGTCAACACTCAAGAGCTTATAAAGGCATTAGATGACAAAATGTAGAAAAATGCAGAAGTTTCAAATACGGCAAAAAAGCCCTATTTATCTATTTCTTCTCTCGTATCGGTACAAAGTATATTATTTCATGCTATAATAAAATTCTTAACTAGACTAAGAAGGCAGTAGGGAATTTAAATCAGCGAAATGTATTTTTAGGCAGATTGACTCGCACACTTCATCAATTTGACATGTAAATGCCAAATACAACCTTATCATAAAACATTTATAGAATGACAGTTGTGATTAAAATTTACAGAAAATTCAAGCATTTTTTTGCATCCTGTGTACCTAATATGTTACCACTACTGGGACACAGCCCTCTCAGTGAGAGCAAATGGGCTGTAATTCAGTGAGGGTTGGTAGATGTCACATGTGTATGAATTTTTGATTCTAGGACATGCCGGTTTCTTCGCGATGTTTTCCTTCACCGTTTTTGAGAGCAGTGCAAGCAATAATATACCGTGTTTCTGGCGAATAATAAACAACTTAGACTGAATTTGCCTTAACAATTATTTTTCCTGACTGTACCTTCTGCATCTGTTTCTATGGTAGTTTTAGGTACTTTCTCAGTTATATTATTACTACATACTTACATAATAATATGTAGTGCTACAACACACTAGTTTGTTACAGCGTAATTAAATAATGTATGTAATGCCACAACACAATGATACAGTGATTGTAACATAATGCTACAAATGAAGTGTTACAGATTATGTCAGTGTTATTACAATTGTGTAATCTTGGGAGATTAGATGTCCGTGTGTGTAATTTGACTGTCTCTTTTGTAACTAATGTGAGGTGTGGTTTCGAGTATGATGCGGATGGCTGTATACGCACACGAAACGCGTACGCGGCTCCCGCTCCCGTCCCGACCCGCTCCGCGTCCGACCCGCGCGCGCGTTTCGTGTGCTGACATCCATAAAACAAAGAATTACAATGTATACAAGCTCGCCGTACTGCCGTCCCGACCCGCGCCCGACACGCACCCGCCTTGTGTGTGCGTTGAGCTTTAGAGTAGGTGAAGACCAAAGAAACAATGGATGGACTGATGTGACTTCCAAGATGACGACTAATAGAGAAGTGTGGAAGAAAGGGACATGTTGCGGTGATCACAAATAAATTGGGATGAGGACAGGACAGTGACGATTATAATGAGGAGTAGCGGAGAGATGTACGTCTTTTCTCTTAAAATGGTCATGCCTTAGTTATTAGAGACAATTGCTCTTTATGATAGCCCAGGGACACAGGGGAAAGGTGAAATAAAATGAATACCTATTTGTTTTACAATTATTAAAACCAAGAGGATTATGGCTATAACAATCATCTTCAGCATCATTTCAGCCGAAAGACGCCTGAGCTGGACATAAGCCTCCCCCAAGCACCGCCACTTCGAGCGATTCTGTGCCTCCCGCATCCAGCTGACTCCCGCGGTCTTTACAAGGTCATCGGTCCGTGTTGTGGGAGGCCTTCCAACGCTACGTCTTCTGGTACGTCGTCGGTATAACAATATTTATGTTAAATTGTTCAGCCGTTTTATACTTTACCTAAGCATAACATTAAAATCTCGGCTTGTGTGAACAAGCCGAGATTTTAGCCGGCTACACATCAAGTTCAACATTTCTAGTTTATGCTGATCTCGCATTGTATAGGATTTCCGCACAATGAGAGGTCAGCTTATACTGGAAATGTACAGCTTGAAATGTAGCCGTCTGTACTATGTAGTGTAGGTATGTTAGAAACAATGTGATACAATTTACTAAAGCTCTGCTCTCACTACTTTCCAATGAAAGGTCAACGCAAGCAATAAGCGACGGCGGGCAACAGAAATTTAAACAAAACTAGCAGTTTTTAAGTAAAACCGCCATGTTCTGCGGTCTTTTTTAATGACTAGTCATAGTAGATAGTAGTAGATACTGCTGTCATATGTAAGCAAATAGATGACGGTCATGTATCGCAATTATTGCGAATGGAAAGGGGCCCGCCTTTTTCCAGAAATATGGCTCTCGATTGAAACATTTTGCGGTGCCCTCATAAAGTTGTCTATCGGTAGTCAGGGAAATTTTTAGAAATTACCAGTAGGTACAGTGCGTTTGTTCAAATCACAATTTTATCGTCAATCTTTGAACATTGTATAAAATGGTGGCAAATTGACGTCAATTTTGGTTTTCCTTGACTGAACAAGACATGAAAAAAGAAATGAAAAAAAAAGGTTTATTTGTCACAGAAACAAGTGCATACAAAAATGTAAACAGAAAATGCATACAAAAATGTAAACAGAAAAACACGCGAAGGGTTCCGTACCATTATCTATAAAAACCGCAAAAATCATGTCTGTTGTATTCGAGCCCCCCTTAAATATTCATTTTAGTCTGTTTTTAGTATTTGTTGTTATAGCGGCAACAGAAATACATCATGTGAAAATTTCAACTGTCTAACTATCACGGTTCATGAGATACAGCCTGGTGACAGACGGACGGACGGTCGGACAGCGAAGTCTTAGTAATAGGGTCCCGTTTTTACCCTTTCGGTACGGAACCTTAAAAATTAAACAAAATAGATCTACTTATACACGAGCATAAAATAGAAATAGTCGGCAGCTGCACGTCGCAGCATGATGCAGTGCTATGGACCTACAGTACATCGATGATTTTCAATGGTCACCCGAAAAAGACGTATTGAAACAGTCATGTTCAATAAGCTACAACTTAAATTCCGTCTTAACACTCTTAACCCTTATCCGTTAAGCCGAATTTACATTACGAAACTGGCTGCGCTAACTTAGATAATCATTGATAGTTTCACGTGTAAATAGAGAATTATTTACAAGTAAAACTAGTAGAATGAAAAACTGATTTAAAAAAAAAGTGAATAACTAAGTTTGTGCAACTTTATGGACAGTGACATCAGTCGATAGTGTAGGTATGGACTGATGATGCATCATGGCCTGATGTCTGAAGCAGTAGATGTCGTAGCTACCGCTATTTTCTTCTAGCTTGTACCCCAAGCTAAAGCTTTTACTTTATCGTCCCTTGGCGCAGGTGCGACAGTTAGCTACCCACATTCACTGCCACTACCATGTTACTTACTCTGTAAGGGCTATACAGTATACGTAGTATTTGTTTAAGCACTTTACATAGTGAAATAACAGTTACTGAATGTTTCTCAATGAATTTTATACATCTAAATTCTGTCCTTACCACAAAATCGGGATTATCAGTTGTAAAATAAAGTAAACTAAAGTAAAGTAAACATTTATTTATATAGATAGTAGGTACAGTAAAAATACGTGACGCTAAATCTATATCTATTATACTTAGTCTGGCCATAAATACTGTTACAATAAAAAATAAAAAAGATTACATTTGAATTTGGAATGTGTCATTTTTATACGATTGTTCATTGAGTTTTCTAATTTTGGCGCCAATATATTGCACAATATTTTGCGATACTAAAATGGATTGGGGTGATAAAGAGAACCAAAGAGAACCGAATCGCTGTGATTGCATTACACAAAGTTGGTATGGAGCCAAATGCAATTTTTTAAACTCTCGATACGCTTGGTATTAGTCAAATGTTTGTGTACCGGGCTATTAATAGGTACAATGAGACCTCCTCTGTTTGTGACAGAAAAATATTTGGCCGTCCACGTAGTGTTCGTACGAAAAAGGTGGTCAAAGCAATAAGGGAAAGAATTCGAAGAAATCCTGTCCGAAAGCAAAAGATTTTATCTCGGGAGATGAAGATAGCATCCAGAACCATGTCGCGTATTTTAAAAGATGACTTAGGATTTGCAGCCTATAAGAGACGCACTGGTCATTTTTTAACTGATAATTTAAAAAAAGAATAGGGTGGTAAAATCGAAACAATTACTGAAGCGGTACAGATTTTTTTTGTTTACGGATGAGAAAATCTTTACAATTGAGCAACATTTTAACAAACAAAATGACCGTATTTATGCTCAAAGCTCTAAGGAAGCTTCCCAATTAGCCGACAGAGTGCAACGTGGGCATTATCCGAGTTCAGTGATGGTTTGGTGGGGTGACAGTGACAGAGCCATATTTTTGTGAAAAAGGTATCAAAACATCGGCACAAGTGTATCAAGATACCATTCTTGAGAAGGTAGTTAAGCCCCTTAACAACACAAGTATGGTCCTTCCAACAAGACTCGGCGGTCATAAAGGTCGGTCCACGCAGTCTTGGTTGGAAGTGAACGTTTCGGACTTCATCAGAGCTGATGACTGGCCGTCGTCTAGTCCCGATCTTAATCCGCTGGATTATGATTTATGGTCAGTTTTAGGGAGTACCTACGGCTTGCTCTAAACGCCATGATAATTTGGAGTCCCTAAAACAATCCATACGATTGGCAGTGAAAAATTTTCCCATGGAAAGAGTGCGTGCTTCTAATTGATAACTGGCCTCAACGTTTAAAGGACTGTATTGCAGCCAATGGACACCACTTCGAATAAGCTTTTTATATTTTAAATTGTTTTATATTTATGTAACTAATACACTGTAAAAGTAATAAATTACTTTTGAAATAAAAAATAAAAAATCTTCATGACAATATTTATGGCAAGACTAGGTACTCGTTTATAGGTATAAAAGAAAGTCATGTAAGTTACACTATTTAAACTCAAGAACGGCTGGACCGATTTCGCTAATTCTTTTTTTGTTGTGTTTGTTATTGTCAGGAGAAGGTTTTAGGTAGGGTAGGTAGGGTAGGTAGGGTAGGTAGGGTAGGTAGGGTAGGTAGGGTAGGTAGGGTAGGTAGGGTAGGTAGGGTAGGTAGGGTAGGTAGGGTAGGTAGGGTAGGTAGGGTAGGTAGGGTAGGTAGGGTAGGTAGGGTAGGTAGGGTAGGTATGGTAGGTAGGGTAGGTAGGGTAGGTAGGGTAGGTAGGGTAGGTAGGGTAGGTAGGTACTAAGTGCTACCCGTGTGAAGCCCGGGCGGGCAGCTAGTAACTGCTAAACAAGACATGGGTACGGAATTAAACACGAGTTGATCAAGTGTATATATAAGGTAATACCCAGTACTTATAGCACAAGAATCTTTTTAAACAGCATTTAATTTAGCACCTTTTACGTGGGCCGTCACTCGATCTGTTTACCAGCTTTACATTTAAAGCGGGCCTTACAGTAGTCGCTTAAGATGTGTAACATCTGACGTCTCACCTTGTAATAAGCAACATTAAAGGGGGGGGGGGCCTCGTCAATATTGTTTCTGACAGCCAACTCTAGCACCGCGCGCGCTCATTGGTCAAATCAAATAGCGCGCGCTTCCCCGGCTTCTTGTTACACACTTCCGTCCCTTTCACAAAATCAATCCCACAGATTGCAGCAAAGCGAGAGGAAAGATGTCACACATCGAAAACTTCATGTCAGCTGAAAAACGGCCACTGCTGACTGAACAATGACTGCTTCAAGCTCCAATGAACAGGTAAATAGGAAATAATTATAGTTTCCACTTGTAACAGACGGATATGCGATATAAAAGTAGTTATTTGTAGTTATTGGTGGCTTGTAAAGATAGGTAAATGTTAAATGATTTTATTTCTGTATGGCCAGGTCCGCGCGGACGACTTTTTCCCGCGGCGATTTTTTTTCGTGCTTTGGATTTGCAACGTTCTGCTTAGCGCCGAGAGATGAAAATCCAACAGTGTGTTTTTTCAACGCGCTGGGACTAGAGTGCGTCCCAGCGCGTTGGATTCTGAACTCTCGGCCTAACACCGAGAGTTGAACGTTCGTGCGAACGTGGGCGTGTGTGGTACGTTAATCTTGTAGGTTTGTACAAAGACTTTTACACGTCAATCATATTTTTAAAACTAGATGAGGTCGGCGGCGTTTCCTATCTGACTACTCTGAGAAGAAAGACCGAAACAAACTCAGAGGTTAGTTTTGACATATTCTTGGTCTGATCATGTGAAGACCATGTAGATTGGTGTCTGAAATTGGTTTTTTGAGGAAAGAACCACACAGATTGAGTGGACCTGTCCAGACATCACGCATTTGTCAGTAATCAGGAAGCTAGGTAGGTACTTCTTGATAAACCACGCAGGATGCTGCTCTAATTCTTATTATTCATGTCAGATCGAAGGATTGAAAGTTCTCTGCCATTTATTTACGAACATCCAGATGATTTAACAAACCTGAAGACTGACAAAACAATGAAAAATGACGTCCATCATTAAGTATGCACATCAACGAATTAATTTGTAATAAAGTTAACTAATAGCTAGTATTCTATAATTACAATAACATTACCTTATTTATCTTTTCAATGTTCTTAAGAAATCGCCTTTTGATTAATAAATTACAAGAATTAAGATGATTTCGTATCATTAAATCACTGAGTCTTTTAAGTCTCACTTACAACTGAGACATTAAAAGTGTTGATTATGGTCTTATGGCAATTTAACACGGCATGGCTAATGGCCGAGAAGAAATTTAGCCTTTTGATGCTGAAGTATTCATTGCGATGTTCACTTTTCTTATGCTGTCAATCAATCTGCCTAACCATTTTCCAACTATGTTAGGGTCGGCTTCTAGTCTAACCGGATGCAGCTGAATTCCAGTATTTTACATAGAGCGACTGCCTATCTGACCTCCACAATCCAGTTACTTAGTAGATAACATACTCGTAATACCCCTTGATAAGACTGGTTGTCAGACTTTCGGGCTTCTGACGACCCGTAACGACTGTCAAAGATCCACGAATGACAGCCGAGACCGACGGTTTATCATTGTTTCCGAGGCACGAAGGGGTCTCGGTATGTTAAGATGGCCACCCATCCCCGGACTGTCCGCGGCAAGCGTAGCTTAACGTGCGGCTGTTATTTCTTAGCCACGAGCCCCTCTACTACGTTTACTTGTGTAAACCAGGGAAATAAATCGTGAAATTGACTACCAATTTAAATTCCCCGTACAATACCTATATTCAAATCATAAATGTCATTCTTTGACAGATTGCATTAAATAGCTAGATAACATACCGCGACTTCGTCACCTTCCTCAAGAATTGGGCTATCCAATGCAAAAATATTTTTTCAAAACCAACTGGTACGTAGTTCCGGAGATCTCCTACATATAAACAAAGTTTTACATCTTTATTTTTATTATTATATTACTAGCGGCCCGCTCCTACTTCGCACGGTTTTAAGGACTTGACAAAACATCGAGATTTCTTAGGTTAACGTTACTTTAATATTATAACATAAAGCTTTGTTTAGACTAGCGCGACGCGACACCGGCTATTGTTATACCGTGAAGTTTTCTTAGAAATTGTATTGTTCGACGTCGCGCCGTCCCGTCGCGCTGGTCTGCACGAGCCTTAAACCTTCCGGAATCAATTCTCTAAACGATATGGTGAAAACCTCATCAAGGTCTGTTGTGTGGTTTAAAAGAACAACGCGGACTTAAAGACAAACGCGAAAAGCGACTTTCTTTTATTATACAGAGTGGAAGGGACATCGACGCGAAAACTGATACCATGGATTCAGTACATGATTCTGAACGCCCCTCTGTTGAAATTTTTAGTCGGTTATTAAAAAAAAAAACAGCTGCTTCATAGAAAAGTGTAATACCTACATGGTCAAAATGTATGGAACAGCAGATTTTAAAAAAAATTACCGACGAAAAATTTCAACAGGGGTTCAGAATCATCTACTGAATCCATGGTATCCGTTTTTGAGTCGATGTCCCTTCCACCCTGTATAACACGTATGGCTATTACATAACGCTACAAATTGATGTAGTGTGTCAATTTGATTTAAAAAATACCATGACTGTACCCTACTAAGTTGTAGTTTCTAAAACATCGTGAGAAATTTACACTTTTAATACTTCGGAAATGTCAACATGCAAACATTGCTTTAAAGCAAAAATTCAAGGTTATGTGACATCCGCCAACCCGCACTGGGCCCGCGTGGTGGATTGTGGCCCACTCCCTCTCACAGAGAAGAGACCTGTGTACAGTGGGAACATTAAAGACTGATTCTGTTATTCGTGCGTGTATAATAATTAATTATACTCGTAGTTCTGGTAGATTATGAAGTAGATAATTAGTTTGTTTTAAAAGCACATAAAATACATTCGTTGAAAAGTCATTACCCAGTGAAAAACAAGGCAAAAAAAAAACAATGTTTGTCTATGGTTTGTCTGAAAAGTATCTGAAGGAAATGTAAACAAATGGATCAGAAAAACGTACCTGTGAATGGAAATTGGTAATGCCAAACAACAAATAGAATGCTTTTATTTGATTAATTGAATACCTGACAACTGAGGTTAGTTTAACTGGTCAATACTTAAAATGGCCACTCATTACTCATATTTTCATCTAAGTAGTATAAGTGCAATGTCATTTAGAGTATGTGTCGCGAGCCTGAGTCTGTATGAGCAGTCAAGAGGCTATAAAGTCATTGGTGAAAACCATAAGTCCCTAGCTTAGAACAAGTGAAAGTAGGGGTTTACGATTAACAATCCCGACATCCTTTTTAGTGCAGTGCCTGGAGCGTTAATAACCTCAATTCTCGTTGATGATTTTTCAAATAGTTCAAACAATAATTGTTGGAAAAAGTGGTGGAATATAAAGGTTTTAAACCCTCTAAATACAGATAAATGTTTTAGTAATTCCCTGTAGTGACTGACTGTGTTTACACTTTCATGTGATACTTTTACAACAGATAATAGTTAGTAGCAGTAGTTAAGTTATTTTCCAGACAGTTAAGTCCGTACAAGCAATAATTAATTAAATTAACAATTAATGAAGATATAAAATTAACATATTCCGCGTTTCATGCTTTATTAGTTAACTTAATTACTTAGTTGTAAGCGTAATGTCGCTTAGAAAGAACTTGAGTAAACTTAAGTGAGTTAGGTTAAACTTTCTCAGTTATGTAATGGCGTCCCACAATTATTATTGTATGTTATGTTGTGATGTAAGAATGTCGGTGATTGTGGTCTGATAATAATGTTATTGTCATAAAATGAGTGTTGGGAATTTAATTTATTCGACTTAAAATACTTTGTTGGTAACCAGTCGCACAGCTAGACTCGCGTCGTCAAAATTACGAATTAAAAAAAAATTGCTTGAGTGGATTTCGAGTTATAAACGTACTAACGGGCAAATAGACAAAGATACATTTGATTTGTAAATATCTTGCTATATTTGAAACTGGAATCTAAATGAAAGCAATAGTAAAAAACGGTTGTAACTAACGAGTTATTTGTAGCCAGAATTATGGCTTTTCGCCGTTTTTCTTAATTAGCTGTTACAGATAGATAACTGGGAAATATTTTGTTATTATTGGACTTTCAGATTATAATTCTTAAAATAGTGAAATGGGAAGAGGACTCTTAAGAGGGAACAGGGCCTGCGAGGAATTTGAAAAATAGGTATTTGAAGAGACTATATATTGCCGTCGTCTTACCTCAAGTTTGCCACCGTAGAGTGCGATAGGGACAGCTGCAGCTCAGACCGTAATAGTACCCAGATGTAATCACATCACAAAAAAATTTGACGAGATCGACGTTTCGTATTCCTCTTTTTCTCCTCGAAAATAGAGCCGATTCAATAAAAAAAAAAAAGAAAATTTTAAGAATGCGTATGTCTATGTTCCTACTATTTTCTTTCATAATGTTAATTAGTCTGGTAGTCCCCTAATCACGGCGGAAAAATGAGGCATTTTCGAAATTTTTGAAGGGTAATTTTTTCTTTACCAATAAGTTGCTGAAAATGAGGAAATAACGGGGACGTGTCTACAGCAGACCTTGATTTTATGAAAAAATATGATTGCTCTCTAGAGGCATTATTCAGGAAGAAAAAAGGGGAATACATTTTTATGGAGAATCGCAGGCCCTGTTCCCTCTTAATCAACTCAGCATATCGCAGTTCACTGCTGGACATAGCCTCTCCCAGGCTGCGCCACAACACCCTGTCTTCCGCCTTTCGCATCCAGTCTGTCCCAGCCACCTTCTTAAGGTCGTCGGCCCATCTAGCTTAGAGGCGTCTCACACTACGCTTGCCGATTTTTTTTTATATCATACGCGAACTGGACAGGAACAATTTTTGATTGGGATCTAGATAGAGACTGTTTTACTAGTTTTATCTAAATACACCTCTACTAGTTTTTCTTGCAAATTGTCGTATACTTAGTAACTTTTAAAACAGAGTTTTTTTTTTACCTTTACGATACTATTAATTTAAAAAAATATTCGAAAGTACACCTTTCCCCGCAGAGATTTTACGATTTTCTGACGCTCATAGACAATCGAGTCTTCATAAAATAATAACCGGAAAACCGATAAAATTATAAATTAATACGATCGATAAAACATCGCATTGAGTCATCACTTCCGTACACACATACCTACATAGCGTGTAGCTAGTACATAAATTATTCGGTTGACAGGCACCGGTGCAAACATTCGTGTATTTACTGGACACAGACTCATTTATAATGTGGGCTTATGATCCCTGACGGCTAAGTGAGTTTATGATTTTATCGCGGCGATTTTTTTTCGCGTATTGGATTTTCGATGCTCTGCTAAGCGCCGAGAGTTGCACATCCAACAGGGATGTCATCCCAAGTCTACTATTTTTATAAATTCGTCATTCTAACACGATCCCATTGTTATTTTGTTAAAAGTTCGTAATCTGCTAAATTCATAATGGTCGATCATTGGTTGATCATTGTAAGTATTCCACAAACACGATACTCGTAAAGAATTAAAAACAATGACTGCAATGATCAAAGGAACTGTCAAAATTTTTGCACATTCATAATCATAATCTTTAATCTTTATTTCCAGTAAAATGTTTACAAAGGTTACAAGTACAGTAATATGGTACAACATAAAGTGCATTGAGTATTATCTCCTGGCACCCATGTACGAGATTACCAATAGATCATAAGTGGCTGACCATTGGAAATTCATAATGACGCCAATATATAGTAGATTACCAAACTTGTCAAAATTAACAATTATGAAATCAATGATACAACATTCTGACACTATTGTAATAGCAGACTTGAGGCCCTGGATGCGCTCTGTTGGATTCTCAATACTCGGCTCAATACCGAGAGTTGAAAAACCATTGTAGGAACAAAAATCGCCGCGATAAAAATTGTGCCGTATTATGACGTATTAATGCCACCATTATTCCAGTGTGAGTGAGAGACGGAGCTATACAAGGCCGCTAGCTCCATCATTTTTTCTCAGTGGAATAATGATGGCATTAATACTTCAAAATAAGGCCCCTGGGCTTACGAGTAGAATCGAAACTTATGTAAGTTAAGTTCTACTAAAACTAAATGTAGTTTTATTGGTATACCGGCTACTGTAGTACTGTGGGCGGATTTATAGTATGTAGGAACAAGAAATTGAATGAAACAACGAAATGTTGGGCATTATATGTATATTTTGTATTTAAAAACCTAAGCATCAAAGACACGGTAGATGGCGGTATATCGAGCTGAAGATTTAGAACGACGATGGCGGTTTAGAGGCATGAGGAACAGGGTGTAAAGTTCAGTCATCCACCATAGAAAAGGGAGGATCCTCCAACCAGACGGGTGTTGTGTCTGGCGGGCCGACTGCCCGACTTTTGATGTCGGATAGTCTTATTATGTTGTTCGCGCGGTAAACTCTAATTGCGCGATGCAGGATTTGTGTGACGTCATGTCTTTGATGCGTAGTTCGTATGTGGCGGTGTAACGTCATGTCTTTGATGCGTAGTTCGTATGTGGGTGGATTACAGAGTCTGGATCAGAGCAGTCTAGACTCGTAAAAACGACGGATTATAATTGTCTGATAGTCAACCGACGGATTTGCGAGAGAGCACTTGTACAGTGTTAAATATTATCATTGGTCGTAATTAAGTAGTTAAAGTACCTAAAATTTTCAACAAAGTACTGGAAAAATGCCTGAGCTGTTCTTATGGAGACACTTGCTTACTGCATGACACGCTTTAGACAACTAAACCAAGATTCCTGCAGTGCTATTCTGTAACCATCTCACCGTGAAAACTTAGGTGAAGTGAGTTGTCATTCCAACAGGGTGAGATGACACTGACAACTCACTCCACGCTCACTTCACGTGTTTTCACGGTGAAGTGGTTACGAGAATCGACATGCTGTAGTCCCTGTGTTATTTAAACCACAAAAATTATGTAAGTATAAAACCTAGGTAATGCTAAACATACCATAATAGCGTGTTACTAACAACAATTACTTAGAATTAGCACTACATAATAACGCTCGGTATACAAGAGTAAAAGCGATGGAAAACCTAAGATAAAATTCTTGAGACCGAGTCATTACGAGCTATCTTCACGCGTAATCCTAGAGGGGTGAACGGCCTAGACAGTGTAATCATCATCATCATTTCAGCCGAAAGACGTCCACCGCTGGACATATAGGCCTCCCCCAAGCACCGACACTTCGACCGATTCTGTGCTTTCCGCATCCAGTGGTGTAATAGCATAAGATAATAATAATAGTCATTGTGTTAGTAAAATTTTTCTTACGAGTAGTAGACACAAGAAAGTTTTTTTTTCCGTAAGTATTCCCACCTGGTGTGCCTGTATGGGACGCATTTCGGGATGCAATCATTTGCAAAATGCTGTTCGTGCTGCCGCGCAGTCTTTGGAATAGTAGGTAACGCCATTTTCTCAGTTTATGATTAATTTATTTATTACTGGCTGTGCCCCGTGGTTTCACCAGCATAAGTTTCGTCCCGTGGGAATATCGGGATTAAAAGTATCCTATGTGTTAATCCAGGTTATAAACTATCTGTGTGCCAAATTTTATCAAAATCCGTTCAGTAGTTTTAGCTTGAAGAAGAGACAAACATACACACTGACAAACTTTCGCCTTTATAATATTAGTAGAAGTGTGATTTGTTTATTTAATACTTCAAGCACAGAATTGTATAGAAGCGGACTTAACTTAATTCCACCAGACAAACAGTGGTATGTACAATTACGAACAATTTTACATTAAAAAATATTTAAATATAAAGATACACACACACAAACTATAAATATAATATTTAAGCCTAATTATATGAATCTGTACTATAGGACATAAACAATGGTTATTTTTGCATAAATGAAAAAAAAAACTACTGATAAATTCGAACTCATAATTTTAACATGGCATCGTACATCCACATTTCACCACTTAAGTCCCAAAGAATGAGTAGGTCGAGCCTATTGCTATTTATTGGGTTCAATCATGTCATGTGTGTGTCATGGTATGGGCATGTGATGCGGAGGAATGAGGAAAAGTCGTGAGGAAAGTTTTGAGTATGGATGTAGGTAAAAGTAGAGGAAGACCAAAGACACGATGGATGGACTGTGTGAAAGATGAAATGGCTAGAAAAGGGGTGACTACCAAGATGACGACTGATAGAGAAGTCAATTAACCTGACTAGCCTTTTCCCAAACTATGTTGGGGTCGGCTTCCAGTCTAACCGGATGCAGTTGATTACCAGTATTTTACATGGTGGGACTGCCTATCTGACCTCCACAACACAGTAACTGGGTAACACAATACCCCTTGGTAATACTGGTTATCAGACTTTCGGGCTTCTGACGACCCGTAACGATTGTCATAGATCCATGAATGACAGCCGGGACCAACGGCACGGAGGAGTCTTGGTGTGTAAAGATGTTTACCCATCCATGGAAGTATGGATATCCACGTAATAGAGAAGTATGGAAGAAAAAGACATTTTGCCAACCACAAATAAATTGGGGCAGTAGAATGATGATGATGAATCCAGTCTCCCGTCTGTTAATGTGTTTTTTTTTTTTTTTTTTTTACTATGGCATCTCGCATATACCACTAAGGTATTTACTGCTCAACCGAACAATCCTGTGGCTGCCTTAAGCACTACACTCAAACCCTCCAGCCAGGAGCAAAACTATTCTAAATTAAAATTAGGCGAACGCTCGCTAAGGGCACCCCCTGTGGGGTACGAACCTCGGCTTAGGGCGTCGCTGAGGGGAGGACAGCAAGATGGGACAGGCTGGATCAAGGATATATCATTATTATTATACGGGAAATTTAAAAGCTACGCGCTCAGCTGCGGCGCGGTCTGGCGCTTCATCGGACAAGAGTCGGGGGGGAGTATTATTTACTCGGGAGGGTCGCGATCGCGGAGGACCTCGGCGGCGAGGTCGGTACGACGGGTGTCGGGTGTATTTGTGCACTGTACTGGTGGCCCTACTGCTCTCCTGGAGGAGAGTGGTGGGATCATCTGGATCGGAGAGGATTGTGAATTTGACTAATGGGCAAAACTTATAACAATTTGGATCATCCGGAGATTTGATTCCCTCACAGCTCAACAACCACGATTTTGACTACTAGACCAAAGAAACCAGTCTATAAATTGAAAACTTGAATGCATTCTTGTCATCGACTCAGCATGATAAGCATCTTTATTACCACTAAAACATCTCAAGACAAAAATTAATGAGTTAATCCGTCAAATAAATCACATAATTAGCGTTGTTTTAATGAAAAACATTGATCTGATACTTCTAATTGATTATGTTGAATGGCGATGGTTGATGTCGGCGCGTTGTCAACTCATTGAGTTAATAAAACGATTAATGTCGATGTTAACGATCGTAATGCACTCTCGATTTCAATCTTGATGGCGTTTGTGGATTGAGTGGTTGTGCATTAATTTTAGTGCCTTTTTATTCATTAGGTTATTTTTGTTTTATGCATGTGTTGGCCGGTAGCAACCGTGACAGGTGACAATCTGACAGTTTTTCAAGTTCATATAATACACATTTTCTGTTGTAATATACAACACCTTTCGTGAAAATGTGTCATAATGCGATATTTTGATAAATATATCGCATTATACAGAGTGGGTAAAAAATCGTGGATCAAACGAAACAGGGCGATAGTTGGAGTTATTTGAAGTAAAAAATATCTTTATGAGCATTCACTTGATCTTAAAAGTTTTGACTAAGTATTTGAGTGTTTTTTGAAAAAAATACCAAAATTTGTGATAAATAGGCAATTAGAGGAAAAAGGGTCTACATATTTTAAAACAATAAATGGTGTTTAATAGCATCTAGGAAATGTATCAAAAAATTATAAATGTCGATTAAAACGAGGTGTAAGCTGTAAGTGCTAAGTATAGCTGTTTGTAGCTTCTTTATTTTTTTATGTTAACTTTTTCATAGCAAGGTCTAAATTAAAGTAAATCAGAGGATAGTCTAAAACAGCTATTAGAATTCATAATTTTTATCCTCTGATTTACGTTTTAATCGACATTAAATAGGCAAGTTTTTTTTTTAATACAGGGTCATTTGTTGGTAATATATTTTTTTAAAGTAAGTACTGTTTTATAGTTACAAATAATTTTACGTGAGACTTAAAAATATTGAAAAAAGTTCCAATACTCATAAATCATGGTACCTACTATCATAAAATCACCTTTGTAGTGATTACATTTCCTAAAAGCTACTAAACACCATTTATTGTTATAAAATAGGTACCCATTTTACTCTAATTGCCTATTTATCACAAATTTTGGTATTTTTTTCAAAAAACACTCAAATAGTCAAAACTTTTAAGGAGAAGTGAGTGCTCTGCCACAAAGATATTTTTTACTGTAAATAACCCCAACTATCGCCCTGTTTCGTTTGATCCACGATTTTTTACCCACCCTGTATACGATATATTTTCGTGATTTTAGTATCTCATTCGGTGACAAACTAAGCAGCGTTGATGGTAGGTGTTTACTGAGGTATTTTTGTTTGATGCATTATAGGTGGCAAAAGCCTGTTTTTTTATGTCACTGAGTGACAAACTACACAGGCGGCGAAAATGAAATGAAATGAAATGAATTTTATTTAAAAAAAAGACCTACGTTGCACAAAATTAAATAAAGCGAGACCTGTGCAAGGGTGCATACTATCATGGGCCTAACTTAGCATTTACTTATTTCCCAAGTTATTATTTTACAGTATATTAACTCATGGTAAGTCCATGGTTTAACTTACCATGTAATACTTTATGTAATCATTACAGCATTGAAGATAGTCACAGTTTGAGCGCCATAACGAGACGAGACACGCATACTTTAATCCTAGTTATTTTGTCACATATGCTACACGTTACATGTGTCCATTTATTATGTGATACTAAGAAGATTTAAGTACAGATGCCAGCTCGTCAACCTACCCGAAACTGTCAAATTTTCCCAATCAACTTTGAACCTTATAAATTAGTGATAAAGTTGAAAATCTATTAAAGAAATTTGACAGATTGTAGTAAGTTGATGTGCTGGCGTCTGTACCAAAGTCAATTTACTTAATACCTATGCTCTTCTATAATATTGCTAATTCTTTGGCTACAATGACAGTCCTATTACTATTAAAAATAATCTTCGGAGAGTAAGATTTATATAGCGTGATCTGATCAAGTCCGAAAAAATCGGACAATCCCGAAATAAATGCTGTAAATATGTTTTTTTTTAAATTCAGGAACATACATCCCGCAAGGGACACACATAAAATACCAATTGATCGCAATGGGTTTCATTTTGACCGTTCACCCACGTCCATTGCGTTATTTACGTTGTTGAGGAGACGAATTTTTCAAACCTATGAAGCAATGGATTAGCAATATCCTTCAAAACTCGGATTGTGATTTAAAATGTGTTACGCTAGATAAATTAATCTATGCTTGTTACATTCGAGCAAAAAAAAAAAAAAGGAGTGACGATATCGCGTTGATGTCTTTTGTATTAGGAACTATGTAAACACAAATATATTTTTATCTTGCTAATTATTATGATAACTTAATGAAATTATTACACCACGCTTGGATGACAGTAAACGCAGTATGGTTATTAGCAGACCGGAGAACTTAGCCTGTTGCACATCATCCCTAAGTTAAAGTTACACTTCTGACCTTCCCTTCGGGGAATAAAGGCGTGAATATGATAGTTTTTCATGACCATGCTAGACGAGAAGTTAGCTTTCTTTTTCTTTTAATTTGCTTATTTTTTACGCTTGAATCCATTTAACGTTGAATTAAATCAACTTTTCCGTAGAAAGTAAAATTAAAGAAAAACTGCCCAGTTAACTGTTAAAGACGATGACGGTCCATTTTTTTTGTTTAGAATTGGCTGGATTAATTAATTAAGAATGTAAGATTATTACCGCAAAATTAACTTTATTTTTTAACAACACTATTACGTCAAAATGTATGATAGCATCTAGTCATCCCGAATTACTTATGATCGAAAGTATAATTTAAACATAAAAAACTTTGAAACATAATTTTGTGTTTAATATTATTATTAAAATTATATTTAATAAAAAATAAATAATTTAAGTAGGCTCTTACCTATTTCTTCCAAAATAACACAAAATCACCACAACAAAAAAGTCACATACAAAAAAAATAAAAAGGCACAGATCACGAACTCATTCAGCCAGAAACATCAAAGTTCTCGCGCCAAAGCCGGCACGTATCTCGATTGAACGCACTATCGTGACTGGCTGAATGCAATCGTGCCTTGGTCTTGAAGGTACGTTTCCCGCCTTTCTGAGCTCGTAGTGGAGGTAAGTTTTAATGAAATTACACCCTAGAGATGGTAACATAATACCCAATCTCTATTTCGATTACTGGGTATTGGATTACTTGGACATTTAATAGAGAAATTAATATCGTGAAGGAAAATTAATTTATGTTGTTGAATTAATGATACACTGACGAATTGCTTGCAGTAAGCAATAAGTATTTTTGTGAATGTCATTTTAAATAACTTTCTTATTTTTTTGCAATATAGACAAAGTAAGTAATGTATCTGGCTCCAAAATAGGAGCCAATATGTCAGAAAAAAATGTTTCTGATGTCCAAAATCAGAATTCAGATCCATTTAAGTCCCTGATTACTCGTTCTGGTACTTACCCCAGACCCCAGGCCCAGAACCACAGAAATATTAAAATTATATACCAGAACGTTTGTAGGTGAAACTTATGTGTTAGGTTCGACCTAAAACATAAGTTTCAAACGTTCTGGCCCAATGAAGCATAAACAATGTATCCGATAAGTTAACAGCCAAAAACATACTGAAGTGGTTATTTATAACCGTCTCTATTGAAGCTACACGAATCGTAATGAATCATTATCGCACTTTTGTTGTTATGTAGCATTTATTAAACGGACAAATTTTATTATGTGCGTAATGCAGCATAATTATAATAAAAGCGTGTAGAAGATCTACTTGATAAAAATATTTAATTGTGTTCTAAATATAGATCACACATTGATGAACACAATGAAATATTTTCAAGACATTTTTCTGGAACGATTACTTTAAAATCCATTCTTTTTCTTTAGTATGTTTCGAGCAGACGAAGACTTTAGCGAACCATGGCCCATTTTCAAATGTATTTCCTGATCTTTTCACGTGTTTTAAATTTTATTTGAATTGCTTTTGCTGATTATTTGCGTCTTTTCCAGACATGTCTTTTTTTGATGTGTAACATCTTTCGTCTCGCTTTCCTGCAATCTGTGGGAGCGATTTCGTGAAAAGGGACGAAACTGTGTAACAGGTAGCCGGGGAAGCGCGCGCTATTTGATTTGACCAATGAGCGCGCGCGGTGCTAGAGTTTGCCGTCAGATGGTACCAACCTATTTTCCGAGAGGTTGGTACCTACTGTCAGCCAAGATGTCAGATGTTACACAATCATCATATTAAGCGACAACTGTAAGGCTCGCTCGTTTTTAGGGTTCTGTAGTCAACAAGGAACCCTTATAGTTTCGCCATGTCCGTCTGTCTGTCTGTCTGTCCGCGGTTTAGCTCAAAAACTATTGGTACTAGAAAGTTGTAATTTGTCATGAGTATACAAATTAATGACGCCAAAAAAGTGGTTAAATAAATTTTTGAAAAAAACAATTATTTAGGGTACCTCCCTTACATGTAAAGTGGGGATGATATTTTTTTTGTGTGGGATATCGTTGGATAGGTCTTTTAAAAATAGGGGTTTGCGAAGACCGTTTTTTGATTAAGTAAACCGTTCGTGACTTATCAAGCTATATATTTAGTACCAATTTTCGTTAGAGTCAAGTGTCCGCCCCCTCTACCAACTAAACGGTTGTAGTTAGAACTTCAAATGTCACGGCACGAATAACGAAGTTTAAAGGAAAACTATCACACTTAAGTGGGATTTACAAGTTTACAAGTAATAATCGACCAACTTAAATTCGCGGTTGCAAAAACGAGAACTTGTTTTTCAATTACAAAGTTAAGTTTGTTCTTACGATAAATTCATTCCAACTACGGAACCCTTTATTGTGCGTTGTCCGACACACACTAGGCCGTTTTTTTTATATATTGTTTCAAAGACGCAGACAACTGCTTTTATTTTAATCTTTAATGCGAATAAGGGTAGTCAAAAAATAAATTCTAGAATGTAATCGACTTCATTCATAATTGCTTTTCATAATCATAACTGTTAAATTACACATCAATAGTTAACTTATTAAAGTAATAATAGTAACAAATCAACTCATTATTAGGCTGAAACGTAATTCTGATCGCTAATAGGCGTGTCGGCTGTAGGAAGCGATCGCTATAACTCTTTAGCTTCAACATTTATAACCAAGTTAACTGGTATGTTATAACCAACTTCCGACATGCGACAGTTGGGACATATTGGTGATGGTTGACTTTGATATTCGGAAGAATTACCTAAGTTGCTCATTATATCGCTTAGAGGGCTACTCCATTTCGAATATCTAGAACATATTCCTAAAAAAAGCAAAATACAAGCTATTGACATATCTTAGACACATTGGTGCCGATTCTCTTGTCACAAATGCCTCTAAACTAGACTAAAAATCACCAAAATTTTAGTTAATTCCTGTCAAACGATGATTTCCCATTCTGAAATTCTAAAGTAGCACAACTTAACTAAAATTTAGTTTGACAGCACTAAGATGGTACTGAGATTTTAATTTATAATGACAATTTTGCTATTCTGAATTTGAAGTTTTTCACCTAAAATTTTAATTGTTTATCTAAATCTAACCATTTTTAATCGCGCTTAAAAATGAATACTATTAGTTGTCATGAACTAAAATTCACACGAACACCTCGACTTCAGCAGTGCTATTCTGTAACCATCTTACGGTGAAAACTTAGGTGAAGTGAACGTGAAGTGAGCTGTCATTCCACCTGCTGCTAGGGACTGACAGCTCACTCCGAGTTCACTTCACCTATGTTTTCACGGTGAGATGGTTACAGAATAGCACTACAGGTGCAAAAATAGTACTGTACTGGATTTTCTGGAAAAAGTGAAAAAACCATATAAAACACGTAGAGGATGCCCAAAGTACGCGCACCCGGCTCTAAAAAAATTCCCGGAGTAGGGCAAACAAGTACCACGTGGAGTCACGATTGTCAAATTCGATTTTAGTCGTGTCAAAATCATTTTTAGATTTAGAGTTTTTTTTTTTATAGCTTTAAGATTCTCATAGCCAAAAGTAAGGAATTTTAGTGATAGTTTAGTTCGGTGTACAAGAGAATCGGCACTATTAATAACTCATAAAACAAGCTACTATTCCTATTCCTTCTCTGTCCAGGCAGTAAGGTTGTGGAACTCACTTCCGCCTAGCATTCGTGATTTAAAAACTGTTTCACAATTCAAATATCGAGTAAAAGAGCATTACCTTTCCTCTCAACTGTGAGTATTTATATACCTATAATATGTTTATATATTTAAGCTCTATGTATTTCTGTAAGTATTTAAGTGAATGTTATATCAATAATTACGAAATTAGTTCAATTTTATACCTGTCAATATTCAACGTAATATATGTTAATTTATTACGTTATATGTGTAGGTTTATTTCAATATTTTAGTAAGACTTAGCATATTTATATTTTTTTCTCTTCTTGTTCTCACACACTATTGTCTACATTTCTTTCTCAATTCTCCTGTTGCAGGTCTGCTGGAAGAAATAAGCCTTTGTACTCATAAATATGATTATGTGTTACATGTATCTTTTTTCTGTGTGTATATAAATAATAAAATAAATAAATAACTTTTAAAGTAGGAATCCGTATGGATTGAGGAGCCATGTCTCATATTTAAATGCGGGTACTACCAATATTTAAAAAGTTACACGACGTTTATGGTGGCTCCTCAATTCAGAAGTCTCTTTCAATTGAGGAGCCACCTTAGAACTCGAAAACCTTGCTGGCTGTGGCCAAAGTAAAATAACAATACAAAAAAAAAAAAACTCAGTAGATTAATTATCCTCACTACCGTATCCATTTTATTTATTTATTTCGTTTATTTATCGGCTGAAATCCGCGAACCGATTGAGGGACAATGCTAGCCAGTGATCTCTAATAGACACTCGTCCTACTAATAGTTTGCATATTTTTATGTTTGTTACTAAATCACGCAAACACGGCTGAACGTATTTGAATGAAAGGCCAATACCAGATCCTGCCCCACACTTTCATTCATTCACAAGAAATGTAAATTAATTATCGCTTGAAAATAGAATCGGTTTTAACCTGTATTAAAAAATAAACTATTTTTATTTCGGTGGTATGTTACCGTGGGATAATTTTCGACCTCCACGCGAAGACGGGGGCAAAAGCTAATCCACAATAAACCAGAATGTATCTGATCTAATAAAATTTAAGAAAATTATAACCAGACTACAGCTGACGGTCCATTTAGTACCTACCTTAAGAGGGAACAGGGGCTGCGCTGAATTTGAAAAATAGGTATTTGAAGAAACTATTGCCGCCGCGCTGCGCCCGAAAAACTGAGTTAAACCCCGTGAAGTGCGATATGGACAACTCCAGCTCAGACCGATTATATCACAAAAATTTTGACGAAAACGACGTTTGGCATTCTCCTTTTTTCTCGATTCAATAATTTTTAATAAAAAAGTCGATTTAATAATTTTTTACATTAAAATTTTAAGAAAGAGTATGTCTAGGTTCCTATTATTTTCTTGCTAAAAACTTTTCCGAATTAGTCTGGTAGTCCTCTAATCACGGCGGTAAAAATGGGGCATTTTTGTAATTTTTGGAGGGTCATAGTTTCCTTACTTATTAATTGCTGAAAAAAAGGAATTGACAGGGACATGCCTATAGAGACCCTGAATTTATAAAAAAAATGACAGCTCTAGAGGCATTATTCAGGAAGAAAAACGGGGAATACGTTTGTATGGACAATCGCGGGCCCTGTTCCCTCTTAATGTTTCTCACTTGACCACATAAACACAATCGTGAATTGTTCCATACTCATAATGTTTCTATATTTCTACCGGAGCATTACCCTCGTCAAACGACAAAATAAACGAAATGAAAGTAAACAAATGATAGTATTAAGCATTCCTACTGCTAAACTACACGTAAATTACCACTATTTTAGTTCTGAAGAGAGAAATGTCGTGACCACGAGGTTAGCCGTAACTTGTAATACAGTAGATAGACATAAGTCGCACGATTTGTTTTACCATTAAGTATGATGAAAAAACTTTGGTTTATTGTCTATTAAGAAGTCTGACTTATAGTCTGTTTTAAAAGTATGTGACGAAAGTGTAAACAAACCCTGTTCAGGTTAAATTCTCACACAATCACTCTCTAATGGGAATTACTTAGGGACACATTCAACTGTATTTAAATTTTAGAAGATTTAAATTTTTATCTCAGTACTTTTTCCAATAATGACTGTCGAAAATGTAGGTATAACCTCAATTGCCAAAAGTATTTCTATAATCAAATCAAAGCACTCAATTTGTAAGTGGCACTTTATTTTAGTTTTCTAACCCATTTGTTTACATTTTCATCAGATAGTTTTAGAAAAGACCGTAATACCTAGTTAGCAAAACAGTTATATAAGAAACATGCAGTAATAGTTAAGTAGCTGCTGGACAAGCACTTAAACTTCATAAAAGATAACTTAATCTCTGCGACAGCTGTCAGTAAAATCGCCGGAAGTCCTGAATTTCATGATAGTACAGACAGTAACTGTCAATGTCATACTTTATGGGCATGCCGACCTAATGAATGAATTCCTACCCTAGGAATGTCAGTTTGACATTTATGTCGCAGAGATCAAGCTATCTTTTATGTAGTGTATGTGCTTGTCCAGTGATCTTATGTTGACTGAGGAGTAGGTACTACGAAATTTTTCAATAATTAATTAAGTACATAACCTAAATCGTCGCTATTTGGGGGCTCGTGGGTAAATAATAACAGCCGCACGTGTCGATCGATGGTTAAACTACGCTTGTCGAGGCCGGTCCGTGGATGGGTGACCATCCATTACATATCGGGTAGTTAAAAGCCCGAAAGTCTGACAACCAGTCTTACCAAGGGGCATCGTAACCCAGTAACTGGGTTGTGGAGGTCAGAAAGGGAGTCGCTCTATGTAAAATACTGGTATTCAGCTGCATTCGGTTAGACTGGAAGCCGATCCCAACATAGTTGGAAAAACGCTATGCAGTTAGAAAGATAAAGGGTCGCCATTTCCTGTGGGGAACTTAGGTACGTGTACGTCATTGATGTATTAAAAGGAGGAAGATTATGTTACGCGCTAACATCGCAATCAGTAAACTTGGGCTCGGCGCACGACTACATGCACCGAAACTCACACATCTGTGATCAGTGACATCTCACAGTCGCAAAGCTACAGTTACCGATAGACGAGGATAGAGATAGGAGACGACGCTAACGTGTGAGCGAAATCGCGTTAGCACCTCGCGCATTGTGTGCGTATCTTTCACGCATGTTTTTAATATCTATCTCGCTCTCACAAATATGGCGAAGCAAACGTCAAAATATTATTGTAATTTTCAACAAATTAACATTTTTGGCTGTACTTGCGAGTGGTAGGTAATCCCATGTGTCTTATTTTTCTTTCTTGCATTATTAAAGCACTGTTTAGCTACACAAGAAGTCATTTTGATGCGTATTTATTACAAAAAAAAACTGAAATTATTGAGCTGTGTGATCTACGATGTTCCGTGCGCGACTGAGTGCTGGTCCTACTCAACTACGAGCAATCCCGTAGTTGAGTAGGACCAGGCGCTGTGACTAAGTCCCGTATCTTCCTCTTTTAATACATCAATGGTGTACGTACTCTTTTTGCTTCAGCTACTTTCATACAATCAATCTCAAATTAGAGGTTCAAAGATGGCCGTGAGAGAAAATGGTGGCAATTTTAGCATTGGCACGTGATGATGCTGATTTAATAAATGGTGCAACACAAAGTATCACCAAGACAATCTATAAAACCGTTATCTACAATACTTACTCATCTTTAATAATTAATAACAAATACAAAAAAATAAAACGGTCTGTTTGTAATGTAAATATGTCAAAATAACTGTATTTTACTAAATGCACTAAGAAAGTATGACGGTAATTGTAACAATAATTTTTTCAAACTTTTGTCTGTCTGTCTGTATGCATGTTTAATGGGACTTTCACTGGCAGATAGCTGATGTTAAAACGAGTAGCTTAGGTTGCTTTTATTTTAGAAAAAAGAATTAAAGTCCACGTGGGTGAAGCCGCGGGCAACAGCTGGTAAATAAAAAAACTAATTAAATACAGGGTGTTTGGCGCATGGACCGACACAATTTTTTCAGGGATTTGGGAGGTCATTAGCTAGGTTCTAGCTAAGTTCAAAATAGCTTTTAGTTTTTTTTATAATTAATTTAGAAGTTGTAAAATTTCATTCATTAAATACAAAAATTAACTTTGGAAGCTTGTAAGGAATTTTCTTGAAACCAGTTGTATAAAACAAAGATGTTTTTAGATTTAAAGGACTTTGGAGAATGCAACAAAATTTGTTTTGTGCCACTACACCCACAAACAAAAAAGTTATTTCAAATTAAAGGACACATTTTGGGAATTTTTTTCATTTTAAAAAAATAATCATATGTAACCAACCGTGACATTTGGGACAAAGGGTGTATGGGTAGAACCTAGCTAATGACCTCCCAAATCCCTGAAAAAATTGTGTCGGTCCATGCGCCAAACACCCTGTATACTGAAACCAACGCAACTTTGTGCATCATAATTTTACCTTTGTGCATCATAATTTTACAATTGTAGGGACTATCTGAAATAACACAACAGCCTTATAAAAGATGGTGGCTTAATGTGACAGCTGTCACTTTGACAGGTGTCAGTGAAAACTCACGCATGTATGAACGATATTTAAAAGGGAAAGTCCTAGTTTGGTTAGGACGGCCCGCTTCTCATGCAGTATAACCTGGTTTAAATAAAATGGAATATAATCTAGATTCTAGCTTTGTGGGGAAACTCAACTCTCGAGATTTTGGGTACCTAACTACTGTACAAATGTTAGTATTAGTCGTTTTCACACCAATGAAGGGGGAACAGGGTGTCAATTATTAATCGGAAGGCAAATAAATGGTTTCTAAAAAAAACTGGGTTATTAGTCAACGTTCGTAGTAATAAAAAATTACGATTGCTTTCTGTGGGACTCTAAGCAGAACTAAATCCTTGTAATGTTACGTATAGGTAATCTTATTTTTTTTTAAAGATTTAAGTATAATGTCTGCAACGTTGTTTAATCTAGACATAATCAGCTCTTGATTGCGTTTTATAAACCTACGGAAATAGCGGTGATAAAATGATGCACTCTACTTCTCTTTGGGTACACTCCCATAAATCAACTTGTTTATGTGTTAGAATGTCTAGTGCAATTAGCCAATTCCAGGATGTGCCAAAAACGCAGTAAAAAGTAAAATATATTTATTAATTATTAAATTATACTATGGGTCTTATTAAGCGTTCTAACGGAAATTCCGGAGCGCCTTCCAAATTATGCAGAGAGCGTGTTTTTAATAAACTAGCATGAATCATATACAGTATTCACCATATCGAGTACCGTATCGAGTGTGTTGGATCATTCGGTTCCCTAAAAAATGGTTGAGCTGGATGGTGCTGATCCACGCGTCATGTTCGTGAACGGGCACCGTCAGTTGAGACTGGTCATCTCTTATCTGCTAGGGCTTATTTTTAATCGTTTTTGATTTATATATATTTTTTTTACATTGTTCTCATTTTACATATAGAATCAACAAGAGTAATATACCCAGGATTTTGTAATTTCTATATTTAAAAGAGTGTCCTTGGAGTTTCTTGCCCGTTCTTCTCCATAGAGATCTACGTTTTGGAATGGGCAACTAGCTTCAACTTTCTGACTAACTGACTCTTTGACAATTCAAAAGTGCCTGTAAAGGGTTTAATTGAAATAAATGCTTTGAGTTTGAGTTTGACCACAAAAACTCTATTCCCAGTAAAAATCTATGATGATTATAACAAGCTTAAAATCATGCTCCAAAATAATTATGTTTTAGCCTTTGAGAAACTACAGAACGTGCTGTAGTCATAACATAAGTGTCTACCATAAAAAAACAAATCTTTCACGTGTGCTCAATGTTTGTTATTTTTTAAACCTGCTGATTTCCATGTAGGAAATCAGAAGGAACTACATGCATGCATGTTATAAAGGTGCACAGTCTCTGTACCGAGTTCTAAACCTAATGAAATGAGCCCTAATCCAGGCCACCTGCCGGCTACATTACGGCGATTATAGGAAAACTGACCGCCCGATATTATTACACTTTCACACTATAATCTTACTAAACGCAGAGCTGCTTTCTTTGGAGATACTACTATTTTTAGATAGGGTAAATGTGACGGCTCTATTTGCGTTCGTCTCGTTGATCTAGTGGTCGCAAGCGCAACTGCTAATCTTAAGGGACATTCATGGGGTATTGTGTTCATTCCCAGCAGGTTGGACAAAGTGTTACTGAATTTTTTCTTTCGGAATTTCTCGGTAGCTGCCTCTGATTCTGGATCTGTGTCCGGTTGATGGCAATAGGCTGAGAGGTCAACCTCTCTTACATGGGACTTAAACATAACTGGTGAAATGTGAATGTACTTTATACTAACCTAACCGTTTGGGAAAAACAGTGGTGAGGTTATGTTATTTATGTGTTATTCTCTCATTCATTATCAGTTTGTCCATCTGGAATTTCTCAGTAGCAGCCCGAAGTCTAGATTAGTGCCCGGTCGATGGCAATAGACTCGCCCCCTGTTACATGGGACTTGAAACATAACTGGCGAAATGTGGGTGTACTAAAGGTACTCCTCTGCCTAACCTTTCAGGAAATACAGGCGTTGTGCGTGTTGTGTATAGGGTCCAGATAAATGATAAACGATTTAGGTTAAACTGAATTATTAGATATTTAATAAAGATTCGCAATATAACTTGGTTATAATTTACACGGTAAAATAGAGCGTGCCAGGGCGATGTTATGTAAGCGACTGGCGAGCCCGGTGGGTTCCGGCCGGGCGGAATATCAAAAATGCAATTCAGCGATCGCGTCGCTAGGGTCGCGTGAAGTTATGTTATGTCATATCAACAAGAACTACAAAGGACGCAATAAAATAAAACGAAACAATGAGAATTAGAGAAAAATTAAATGTGATAGATACATGGTGCTTACATAGGTTCCTAAGTATATTTACAAACATTGTAAGAGAAGACACTTTCCAAAAAAAACATACCTACAGTTAAGTCACTATGTGAGGTAAAGTAATCACATGATAAAAAATCAATGTCAAAAAAAACATTAGCCCATCAGCAATCTGGTAACAAGGCTGATTGCACAGAGAGCACTGGGGGTATAATATCTCCTGGAGGTTATATTCTTGTTGAATGTGTTGCTGGGTGTTTACTGTTTATTGTGCCACTTCTTCTTCCCAGCTTTAAAGCACTAGGAAGTGCTGCAAAGCGACTGTCTTATATAATTTTTTCATCAAATATAATTTATTCAACGACAAAACTAGGTACAGTATGACAGTCGGACGACTGTCTTGTGTAATTTTGTCGTTCAAAAATTCTCAGCCTAATTTGAATAAACATGATTTTTTATTTACTTTTGCCGCAATGCGTCCGATCGAAAAGGTCCTGGGCCCTTATTATGACGTATTAATGCCACCATTATTCCAGTGTGAGTGAGAGACGGAGCTATATGAGGCCGCTAACACCATTCTTTTTTCGCAGTGGAATAATGATGGCATTAATACTTCATAACAAGGTTTGGCTGTATGTTTGTGTTACCTTTGGTTTTGCTATGACATAAGCGATATTACGATATCTTCTTTTTTCTCAGACAATGCATGTGCAGTATTTCAACTCCGTTTACTGTCTAATTTCACGGTCTGTTGCCAGGGCTCGTTTTGTTCAAAGAAATTGCTAATGAGCGCAGTTTCCTCATTTGTGATACCATACGAGTATCGTTTGACCTCCTAGGCTATACATCTTCCTAATGCTATGATGTAATGTGTGGTAGTGGTTAGCTCCTTTGTGAAAGAGTTTGTCCGGGGAAGTACTACTTACCTACTATTCAGTGGCAGTGGCAGATCTATCCAAGATTTTCGTTTGGGAGGGGCTTGACCCCGATGAGGGTAGGTTTTAGCAAAGTAAACACTAAAAAAACACACAACACTTTACAATCCTCCTCAGATTAGTTTTCGCAAATTCCTCAATGACTTTGTAAGGTTGTAGACTACCAGAGATATCTCGGTGAATATATCTGGAGGCCAAACCGGGCATAATTGTGAGAGCTAAATTCGTCGTAAACAAAACATCTCAGAAAAGAACTTGAAAACGTATAATAGCATTTTTATTAAGTTAAGGATAATATTGATGTAAGTTTAATACTTGCTTAAGAGTTTAATTTGAATAATATCAACTTCACTTTAAGATTCGTCACGGTAGAACTCGGATGCTTTTATTTGGCTTGAGATCCTTAGCCCCCCCCCCACCCCCCGCGGCTCCGCTACTGCTATTATTCGACATTTATAGTAGGTATTTCCATGTTATTTGTTGTTGTTGGAGGAGCTCGTGGCTAAGTAGTAACTGCCGCACGGGTCGATCCGTCAGGTTAAGCTACGCTTGCCGGGGTTGGTCTGTGGATGGGTGACCATCTTTACATACAAAGACTCCTCCGTGCCTCGGAAAGCACGTTAAGCCGTTGGTCCCGGTTGTCATTCGTGGATCTTTGACAGTCGTTACGGGTCGTCAGAAGCCCGAAAGTCTGACAACCAGTCTTACCAAGGGGTATCGTATTACCCAGATACTGGGTTGTGGAGGTCAGATAGGCAGTCGCTCCATGTAAAATACTGGTATTCAGCTGCATCCGGTTAGACTGGAAGCCGACCCCAATATAGTTGGGAAAGGCTAGGCAGATTTGATTTCCATGTTATTTCAGTTTGTGCTGCCAGGCTTAGGGTAGGAAGGTTAGGAAGAAACTGAAATTTAGTTTCCACCACAAGAAACACCAGAAAAATCCAATTGCTACATTGGATTTTTGTGGTGTTCCACTGTGAATAGGCGGCGATATCATTGTATCCATTGGTTCAACCCACATGAGATATGGTCAAAGTCATTTATTTACAGTAAATGAGGTTACAAAATCATCGGAAGTATATAAATTGTTCAACGGATTATCAAGCTGAAGTGGCAGTGGGCGGGGCACATAGCGCGCAGAACTGACGGCCGATGGGGCAGAAAGGTTCTGGAATGGAAGCCACGTACCTACCGGCAAGCGCAGCGTAGGACGTCCACCCACAAGGTGGACAGACGACCTGATAAAGGTCGCAAGAAGCCGCTGGATGCATGTCGCTTCCAACCGGCCGATTTGGAAATCATTGGGGGAGGCCTATGTTCAGTAGCGGACGTCCTATGGCTGAAATGATGATGATATAAATTGTTAGTGCAATGACATATTTCGCCATAAAGTGACATGCAAACTACAAGATACTAGTTTCAATACGCAAATCTTTACACGAATGAACACCACAATATTTAACATTAAATTATTTAAAGTAAATTAGATAATTATGCTTCCTAGACATCTGAGATTTAGAAAATCTGAAGATTGTGGTGCCAACGTGAGAATGTGAATGTAACCAAAAAGAAATTCTAATTTACGCGCCAAAATGACAACCAAGCACATTGTTATACTTTCTTACCCAGATCGCTATCAAAATGGCGGCTATAAACGTAAAAACAACAATTAAAAGAATGACATAACTGTAACTGGTATAATATTCGCTAAAACATTTATTTACAAACAAGCGTGTGAACTCGCTGATGTAACATTTTAATTACAGTGTGCCCAGTATATTTTGATCTGTCAAAATGGCGCTGCTTGCTAAGAAAGTCATACATAAACTGTCAAATTCCATACCTTCAAAGTTAGTTCCCCATTTCGCCATGTATCAAGACTATGTCGCACACCCAGAACAACACTGTATTATGTCGAAAAATCTCAAAATCTACTTTTATCTATCGACGAATAGCCAAAAATTTACCGAGCGTACCACGAAGACAGGCGTATCTATATTTACAAAAATGTCCAACAGATGGCGCGCTAACTCTCTATTGGTGAAGACGCGCTGCCAGAGTCATACCGCGAACACAAAACTATTTCTAGTTGCAACTTGTCCGCCTAAGGGAACAGCACGCAGATCCTTTGCAACAGTGTATTATTTTGTGATAATCCGGTGTTGTTGAATGTAATATGAAAATGACTCCGAATTATTTAGTTTTACTTCAGTGTTGGTGGCTGTGCTTACGCAACGTGTTTGATACTATTTCGAAATAGTACTCTGTTGTTGACGAAGGTATGTTAGAATTTTTGTATTATTCTAGAATGGTTCAGTATTGTTCGTAAAAGTTGAAAAAAGTGAAATGATGCACTATTGATGGTAGATATAAATTATGTCCTAATTTTATCAAAAAACATAATAAATTATTTTTTTATACTCAAAATTGTTACTTACATTATAAATTAAAAGAAATATATTTACAATTTAAACTGTTCTTTATTTACAAGAAATTAAATGTTTTTTTTTTTTAGATAATGCACTATTGTTGAATTAATTAAATTTGCAATTGTTATTTGGCAGACGATGAGGGGTCATGGTCTCTTGTTACTTAAAAAGGCAATGGAAGTAACCACAGAAGAAAGCAGACCTTCGGTTCAACAAAGCAGCGTGAAAAAGGATGTCGAAAATACAACCGTTGGTTCATCAATCGATGAGACGTCCGCGGTGGAAGCATCAACCGATGAGACGTCAGTGGTGGCAGTATCAGCTGATGAGACGTTAGTGGTGGCAGCATCAGCCGATGAAGCACCAGATAGGGAGGTACCCGTTCCTGTATTGTCTGATCATAGCGATGAAGATTTTATAGATGATTCGGATACGGATCCTACTTTTTTGTGCCTGTTAAACAAATATCTCGGCCTCTTGTAATCCCTAGACGATTATCTTCTTCTTCCTCCTCGTCAGTCTCCAGCTCGTCATCCAGCAGTTCAAGTAGTTCATCTGATGATGAATCCAATAGACCGGTTTCTTCTTCAGCAAATACTCAAAGAGATTCCAATTCTACCCCGACAAATGCACTCACAACTTCTTCTGCCATTGACACTGCTCCATCAGTGAGCGAACCTAAGTTAAGTAAAAAGAGAATACGAAACCCTGCTGGCTGGAAGTCTAAGACTGCTAAGACATTGCGGAATAAAGGAAAAACGTATAGTTTCTTTAACGAACCCTACAAAATTGATCGCTGAGCGTCATAACCGTCCACCAAGATTTTTGAAAATATTTTGTTAGTTTTTGTGTTTTTTTTAACATTTAATTAATACTATGGGTCCAAAACGAGTACTAGTTTATGTTCAAAACATAAGTAAACACTGATTTTAGTAAAATTTTGTCTTTTATTTCATTTTTAATAGGTCTATTCCTTAAAACAAAACAAATGGTTCGTTATTGTATATTGAATCTCAATAAAAAAACAGTAGAATAATAGTGCATTATTTTAGAATTCATCAGTATTTTTACTGATGGATTCTAAAATAATGCACTAACTCGAAATAATTATTTTTTATTTCATTCAGACATTCCACAACAGTGAATTAAGTAAAAAAAAACATTATTCTGCTTTATTAACGCGTTTTGAATCAACTGAACCACATCATGCTGATACGCATTGGATTCTTTACATGCAATTTTTACGACATACGCAATCACTTTGACATAACATGAGATACCGGTTTTTCTTCGATTCTGAAAAATGAGCTATTTTGACTTAATGCAGTGTTGTTCTGGGCGTGCGATGTGTTCGTAGTACTTTTATATTTTGAACCAGTGTCTGTAATGGAGACCGGTTTGTGAATGAATTTTGAAAGTAATACGATAATATTATGTCAGGAAGTGAGATGGGTATTGAATTGAATTAATTTTGGAGGTCGTAATCGAGTTTTTTTTAATGATGAGATGGCAATTTAGGATTTTTTTAACTGGTTAATTGATCTAGTTAATACCTACGTAGGTGACTACACAATAATGAAGTTCTGAAGCAAACAAAAAATACTGAATATGAGCTCCTGTAAGAAACGAAAAAAATAGACCGCAGAATTCAACATTTTTTTGATTTTGCAAGGATATTTTGTATTTCGCGGGGTTTCACCTCAAGTAATGCTAAGGTAGAGTTTCACGAGTTCTCAAATTCAAGTTCTCATTTCAGAAACTTGGTAAAATCTCTTGATAGCTAAGGGTGTGTCCAAACATAAAGCGGCATTCGAGCGCGGCTGCCGCGCGCGGCTTGCCGCGCTATGATTGGACGATTGCCGCGCGCGGCAGCCGCGAGCTACCTGCCGCGCGCGACGATCGCCGCGAACGGTGTTAGTGTTGGTTCGCCAGTGGTTGTGTGTGGACGGACGTATTTTATCAAATAAAATGGATAATGAAACAGCAATTCGTCTTATTGAAATTTATGGCTCCCATAGTCCATTATGGGACACTAGACGTAAAGAATATCACAATAATAATGTGAGAGAAGATCTATGGGATGAAATAGCAAAAACGTTCGTACAACCAAAAGCAGCTTTAAAATTGAAAATGAAAAGTCTTTTGAGTTCTTATAGAAGGGAGAGAAACAGAGAAAAAACAAGTAATGTCACCGGTTGTGGTAAGTTTAATCTTATTACATTTTATAACAGTAGGTACTTATTAATAAATCTCTGGCTGTTTACATTTTCACTATACTAATTCTTAATTATCTCTAAACGCGTGGACCGAGTTACATGATTCAAACTGATAAAATGGTTTTAGACCTAGACCTTTTATTTGACACCGTAATCGTTAAGATATCTCAACAAACAAAAAATCTAATTTTCAAGTTACCCTCGCGATTATCCAACATGTATGAAATGCGTAATTCAATTCTTTAATAAGACACAAAATCAGCTTATGTTTTAGTTATTTTAATGTTCTTTTTTCTGTTGCAGGTAGAAACAAGGCCTATAAATCTAAATGGTTTGCTTATGAAGCATTTAGTTTTTTACATGACAGGAATAACCCTATTGATGCAGTGGTAAGTACCTATTTCTTTTATATTTTTATTAGACTATAGCTTTCCGCCAGCGGCTTCGCCCGCGTGGTCTGGTTGTTTTTTATAAATTATAACCTAATGTTACTCAGTGAAGATGTAGCTTTGTAATAGTAAAAAAAAAATCAAAATCGGTCCAGTAGTTTTTGAGTTAAATCGTAACAAACAAAAAAATCTTTCCTCTTTTTAATATTACTTTAGATGTAACGGCCATATTATACATACAGCCCGCATACTGCAAAATCTATGAGATCAAATAATGCTAAGGGGCTGTTTATTAATTTTGGCCATTTTTAACCTAAGGTTATGCAATTATTTAATATCTTTCTTGCCAATCAATTGATCCGTTTGTCATAAAATATCTTGACAAAAAAATACGAATATCAGAAGGAGTGGTAATAAATTGATTTGGAGTAAAGGTAGCTGTTTCAATCGTCGAATCATTTGTTTTTTTTAATAAAGAGTCTCTGCGAAGAAAGTTATGCAAGTGAACAGTAGCTAGAACTATGGTTTTGGCTGATTTTGGGCTTAAAATCATTGTACTTCTCAATACTCTAAATTTTGCCGACATGATTCCAAAAGCATTTTCTACTACTCGGCGTGCTCTTGATAGTCTATAGTTGAAAATCCTTTCTTTTGACCCTTTTGGATGAATTCCTGCAAATGGTGTCATCAAATGTGTGCTTAATGCAAAAGCTTGATCTCCTAATATTACATATGGTATTTTAGTTATGTAGGGTATTTGTAAAATTTCTGGCGCTGGTACATTAAGTTGATTATTTTCTACCTTTCGATACAATTCGGAATGTTTATAAACTCCTCCATCTGAAATTCGACCTTGGCTTCCTATGTTAACATACATAAAATTGTAGTTTGCGTCTACTAATGCTAATAGCACGATACTAAAGAACTTTTTATAATTAAAATATTCAGTGCCGCTACGAAAAGGAGCTTGAATAGTTATGTGTTTTCCATCTAACGCCCCAATAGTGTGCGGAAAATTCCATTTTTCCTCGAAGTCTTTAGATACTGCTTTCCAATCTTGCTCTGACACTGGTAGCTGAAAAAAAAATTAATAACGTTTTATTTATTTTGTTTCAGGATTGTGGCTCACCCTCAGAGCCGGGTAATACAGAACAAGCTATTCCGGAACAAGGCATTTCAGAACAAGGCACTTCAGAACCAGGAACTTCGGAACCAGGAACTTCGGAACAAGGCACTCGAGACCAAGATACAAATACCAAGAAGCCAAGAAAAGAAATGCCCGCTAACAAGAGGACATATCAAGAGTCAGAGTATGATGCTGAAAATCAAATGATAGAAGAAGCATTAGAAGTAATGCGAAAACAAAATGACAGTAGTAATGATCCTTACGTTGCTTTTGGCATGCACATAGCAGCCGAACTAAGAAAATATGATGCCACTATGTTTACGAGAGTCAAACATTCAATAAGTACTATACTATACGAAGCTGATATGGAGCTCCTCAATCAATCATCAACACAAGAATATAACGCTGAAAACAGACGAGGATATTTCACTTCACAGTTTACCGATCTTGACTCATCATCTTCTAGTAACATGGGTACTGGCCTTACGCAATTGATTCACGATTTAGACACGGATGTAGATTAATATTGTGAATTAGTTGAGAACAACTGTGATTGACGTATGATGATTGTGTTGTATTTAATTACTACTTAATTATGAAAATAAATAAATAAAAAATATAAATTAAAAATCTGTAGTTTAAAATATTTCACCAAATAATAAAAATAATATAAGTAATAAAGTTCATAATAATTTACCTGTACCATGTCCTTAAGACCTCTCACTATGGCATCGCACACTTCTGGAATTATTGTTGATATTGTTTGCTTTGATACGTGAAACGTGTATTGTAGGCTGGAATAGGAGTCTCCTGTAGCCAAATAACGTAACGTTATTGCAAGTCTCTCCTTCGACGTTATTGCCGTTCGCCAGTGAGTATCCATTTTTTTAATAAATGGTTCTACCAATGTATGTATGTGTTCGAATTCTTCTAAAGATAATCTTAAAAACTGTGGCGTTCGGTAGTTGATTTCGTAATAGATCCCTTCCAGATTCTTTGTCCTTTGTTGAAAGAGTGGTCGCATCCAACACTGCCTTTTTTTAATACACTTTCTTTTATTCCTTCTTCTACGTAATTTACGAATAATAAGCACAGCAACAACACACGCGGCCGCTTTCATTGTAGTTTGAATACGAAATAAAGAGCGCGGCGTGTCTCGGACATGCCGCGCAGCACTGCCGCGCAGAAGGTTTAAACTAGGCGCGCGGCAAATTTGTGTCCCGCGAATGCCGCGCGTAGCTGCCGCGCACCTTGCACGCCGTGTTTGGACACACCTATGATTTATTTGAAGGTGTGCCTATTACTTTCGTAATGCCCACGCATCTTGAATGTTACGCATAAATAAATACAGTAACATGTTAAGGCTTTTTAAAGTTAGTGATGTGGTTTATACATGTACCTAAGCATAGCACTTAAATAATTTGAAAAAAACCACAAAACGTTACTTCACTAATAGCACAGAATTCACTTAACATATAAACGACCTATCCAATCGTTTTATTTAACACATTCTATTGCACTGCACTTAGCAGTTGCTGCTAAGTTACGAATTGATTACCAAATGAAAACAAAAAAGCAAAAAGACTAAAGCTTCGTTCAGACTAGCGCGAAGCGACAGCGCGACACGACACCGGCTATTGTTATACCGTGAAGTTTTCTTAAAATTTGTATTGTTCGAGTCGCGTCGCGCCGTCGCGTCGCGCTGGTCTGCACGAGCCTTAAATCTTAGTACTTACATTTTACTAGACTTGACAACTAAGTAAGTAGAAAAGCACAGGTCTTTCTGGAAAAACAGGTCGCGGAAAATAACTATAGGTACAGACGCCAGCACATCAAACTACCCGATACTGTCAAATTTTCCCAATCAACTTTGAACCTTATGCTTCAGTGATAAAGTTGAAAATCTATTAAAGAAATTTGACAGATTGTAGTGGGTTGACGTGCTGGCGTCTGTACATCGGCATAATAAAATAAGCCATAAGTTTTGATTTGGAATGTGCTTCTAACATACCCTACGTATTTCAGTCGCCAAGCAGAGTAGTTATGTGCCGGTAAGGGTATGGGGAAGCCATGTACTATTTATGGGTAAAACTGTTTGTTTGCTTGACCCGGGAGTCAAAATCAGACAGAGAGAGATACCTACTAATATAAGAGGATTTCCACAAAAAAAAAACAACCCTCCTAGTTTCGCCTCATTCGGGTAAAAAGATTAAAAGATCGAAGAGTTGGGCAGAGGTGTACCTAGGTATAGTACACCCACATTTCGCCAGTTATGTTTGAGTCCCATGTAATAGGGGGCGAGCCTATTGCCGTCAACCGGGCTATAATTCAGACCGGGCTGCTACTGAGAAATTCCAGCTGGAATCAAACCCAGGACCTCATGCTCAGCAGTAGCGCTTGCGACCATTAGACCAACGAGGCAGACACTTTCATCAATCAATGGTACCTAATAGAACCATGTGGCGATCGAAACTTAGAAAATAGAATAGAATACTCTATTATGTATTTATGTATGTCGTAGGATGATTTGATGATTCAAATTTTCACGAAAACTCTAAGAATATTGCGAAAATACGGATTGTTAGACAATGGTGAAAATATTTCTGCGAGCAACTGCTCGCTTCAAAAATGACGAATCATACTTTCTGCCGCAGAAATGTTTTCACCATTGTCTAATTATCTAGTCGCAGGCAGATTCTATAATTCGTCATATTTGAAAATTGGTTTGGTGAAATAGATTTCACCCAGTTCAAATATGACGAATTATACAATCTTATCAAATTATACAACCTAACGGTTAGAAATAAACGAACCGCGCGCGAGCCGAGCGAGCGCTACTTCCAAGCTGCTCGAAGAAATGTTTTCACCACTGTCTAATTAAGTATCCGTTTTTTCGCAAAATACCTAGGTTTTCGCGAAAATTCGAATGATAAAATTATCCTACGATATTATACTTAAATATATAATAGAGTATTCTATTCTGTTTTCTAAGTTTCGATTGCCACCATACGAATTACAGATTTAAATGTATAAATTTTACATAGGGTGACACAATCCGCGGGTGATGTGCAATGAATACTTTAGCTATTTGCCCATCTTCATGATCTGACACAAATATTAGCATCATCTTATTAATATTGCAGTGTGATAAACGCAACATCTTGCAGTAACTGTAATAAACTAAGTAAACGAACATTTCAGTTCATGCGACGGGCGCTCACGCAATGTGCAATCTGTGTGATGTGCTCAGAGATAAGAAGAAATTATACTGCAAGTGTGTTGATATTATTTACTTGCATGTTGTATAACTATTGGTACACACGGCTACACATCAAGCTATACTGGTCCAAAACAATGCGAGATCAGCATAAACTGGAAATGTACCTATAGCTTGATTTGTAGCCGTGTGTACACGTATAATGATTTTCTTATTACATCCAAATACTTGATTAATTACAGCACACACATAAGGTTGATTTAAAACGTAGTTGAAGGTCGTCATGCGCAGCCTCGTTAACTCGTTTAGTTTAGTGGACATAAGCGCCACCGCTGAGCAGTCCCTGAGTTTGAATCTCGGGTCGGGCAATGTATTATTGAGTTTTTCCTGTAGGAAATTGTCAGGAGACTGGATTTGTGATCCCGGTTGATGGCAATAGGCTGGCCCCCTATTACATGGGATTTAAACATAACTGGCGAAATTGTGTACGTGTACTATAGGTACACCTCTGCCCAACCCAAGCAATTCCGTCTTGTTTCCTCTGCTCGGGGAAACAAGGCGTGTTGTTATGTTATGAAATTGTCAGGAGACTAGATTTATGCCTGGATGATGACAATAGGTTCGCCCTACAGCATGGCACTTCTTCATAACTGGAGTGGGCCTACGTACCACCACAAGAACTACTTTAAATTCAACCCTTCTGTTGACCATTATCTACTATTTCCTGTACCTATTTAATCTGAGAAGAAGTGGCTCAAACATGATGACAATCATTCCTATATCAATCGGCCTAGCCTTTTCCCAACTATATTGGGGTCGGCTTCCAGTCTAACCGGATGCAGCTGAATACCAGTATTTTACATGGAGCGACTGCCTATCTGACCTCCACAACCCAGTAACTGGGTAATACGATACCCCTTGGTAAGACTGGTTGTCAGACTTTCGGGCTTCTGACGACCCGTAACGACTGTCAAAGATCCACGAATGACAACCGGGACCAACGGCTTAACGTGCTTTCAAAGCGTAAATGTAAAGATGGTCACCCATCCACAGACCAACCCCGGCAAGCGTAGCTTAACCTGACGGATCGACCCGTGCGGCAGTTACTACTTAGCCACGAGCTCCCAACAACAAACAACAACAACAACTACAATCATTCCTATATCCAGCTCCCTAATTACGGATCACACTATCAGTCACAATCTGAATGATTTCGAAGCATATTGCTAATCCATTGGTTCATATGTTCGAATGCTGTCTGCTGCTCATCAACGTAAATAACGCAATGAATTGTTGAACTGTCAAAATGAAACCCATTGCGATCGATTGTCATTTTATGTATGTTACGCAAGTAACTTGTAACTAAACGGCAAATTGACGCCACCTGGTGGACTTTAATACTAAATAAATTCCATTGTCTACTTGAGACTTCACTGACGTCACAACGAAAAAAAAAACAAAACACTGCTTAGCATTCCACGTTACTTTTTTAACACCTACACTCCTACAGCCAACGGTACACAGCGAAAATTATTCGTAATATTAACTCTTTCGAATATGACGTAAGCACAGTAATATTATCAATTACCGTGACGTAAGTGAAGCCATCGATCGCCATAGGCGAAAGTAAGTGGAGCGTTTTGTTATATTATTGTATGGAATGCCCAGATTAGCCATAATGCAGGTCTTAGAAAGTGGCAGAGGTGGCAGATTTTTCGTAGGAGATTGGCTTTGTGAGCGATATGACACTTGTGTATGTATTAGTGACACTTTGCTATTGTAACTTACGTATAAGTCAGGTGTGTGGGTCTGGGTAGTATGAAGCAACTAGGCACTAATTACGTTAAGATTAAAACGGATGTACCTACCTATAATGTTTAACAGGTACGAAATTGTTCTTTAGCAGGTAGGACAAGACCAGCTATCTAATTACGTAAATAACATATTTTTGTGAACGATTAATCTGTCATTAATTTTGACAGTTCAACAACAATCATTGCGTTAATGACGTTGTTGAGAAGATTTTTTTTCGAACTTATGAAGCAATGGGTTAGCAATCTGTTTCAAAACGATTCAGGTTCAGGGGTACAGTACCTACCAAAGTAAAAAAATGTGCAATATCCGGGTATATAATAATATAGTCCAGCTACTTTTGTTCACGCTACACTATGCGGCCTGTTCACGGAAGTGCGCCTAGTAAATGTACCTAGATTTTAAACATCTGTTCCTCGAGTCGAAACTGCGATACGGTCTTACATAAATCATCCTATATATCTCGTGTAATTCTTTCCTAAACAAAACCAAAAGCCGTATCTACTCCCCTCATACCTCAACCTCGCCTACATACAGCTGCACATCAGGTAATTAGGAGCCGGCATTCGATCTGCGATTATCTGTGGTTACGTCACTGCTGCGCCCGCGCGCCGGACGCGTAGAAAGTAATAGTAGGGTTGTCAATGTGACATGAAGGATTTTTGAATTGCCATTGCAGAAGTCAGAATGTGATGAGCTGTATAGGGAGTGAGTGAGCCAATACTAATCTCTTTCGCCTTCCCTCCTGCCAGTCTCTTTAACTTCTCCTCTCCTTTTCTGTTCTTCTTTGTTTTATCTTGTGTGAGAAATGTTATTATGGAAGAGGGGATACAATCTCTAACTTCTTGTCCGATGAAGCGCCAGCCCGCGCCGCAGCTGAGCGCGTAGCTTTAAATTCCCCGTATAATAATAATGATACATCCTTGATCCAGCCTGTCCCATCTTGCTGTCCTCCCCTCAGCGACGCCCTAAGCCGAGGTTCGTACCCCACAGGTGCCCTTAGCGAGCGTTCGCCTAATTTTAATTTAGAATAGTTTTGCTCCTGGCTGGAGGCTTTGAGTGTAGTGCTTAAGGCAGCCACAGGATTGTTCGGTTGAGCAGTAAATACCTTAGTGGTATACCTGCGAGATGCCATAGTAAAAAAAAAAAAAAAAAAAAAAAAATATCTAATCTTAATTTTAGGAATCGTCAGAATCCTGAATCTTCCCAATTAATTTGGGGGTGGTGCAACATAGTTTTTTTACATCTCTCAAATAATTAGACTGAATCTGAAATAAATGTTTTTTTTTATATTTACCGAATGGTACTCAATATTTAATTCAGACAACCATAAAACTACGTGCGGTTACAGTAACATACCACGATAGTTAAGATTCCTACCGGCGGCTATTTATTCTAAAATACCTACCAAACTTATTTCCTGCATGCGTTCTGCGTAGATTGACAATAAAGTAAAAACTAGTTACAAACACTTGCGATTGCTATGTTATTTTCGTTTGTCCAGTTATGTCATAAGTGAGTCAGGTATTAAATTATTCATTTTATGCCGCCACTGCATGAATAGAATTTGATTTTGTGTCAGTTTACAATATACAGACTAACGTACTTAGACTTTATTACTGGTTGGTATTTCCCAACAATGTCAGAGATTACATATTATTTTACTTTGCACAGAAAGAAATATCCAAGGGGTTCTTGGGATAATTACCTAAGTAGCATGGACTTTTTTCTTCTTCTTATTTAGTTTGAGGGTTTGAGCCTAGTAGGTCACGTTGATTTCGGCATCAGTGGCGTTCATTATAAGGTTTTCTTTCGGGCACTTAGGACCTTACTGCGCCACCAGCATTTAGGGAACTGTTGAAATGATCACTTCGTCTAATTCAGTGGGAACAGGATTATTCGGATCTACGGATCTAAGATAAGATTACAGGTAAGATTGTTATGCACTGGAGGTAGGAAGCAGAATGCCGGTAAAACATGAGGTTAAAATATTGCAGAAAAGAATTCGACCTCCTTTGAAACACAAAATGGTACCTACATAAATGACAATTAAAACTGACTATTTGAGATCATTTGTTAAATCGACATTTGTAAAGACATAACTTTGCATGATCAGCTGATCAGCTAGAGATCGTACAGAACCCAGATAAATTCAAGATTATAAAACGACTTGAGTAAGACCAATGATGATATTAATTGGATTCAAGTTTCCAAGACTAGGTATTTACTTAATTTATAACGTAACGTAAGTAGGTAAGTAATGTGTTCCTGCGTGTTACGCAATTTTGATTGATGCATGCTACTGTCGATGATTGATCATACTCAGACAAGCGCTAGTAAAAACAAGACGACCCACCGACCAATGATTTGAACCAAAAAGTCGGTGGATAGAGCATAAAAATATTATTTTTGTCTTATAAGTAATCGAGTGCGAATTATGGTGTCAAGCAGTGAATCATTAATTCTCATAGCACAGAAACTGAAATAGGGATTTCTTGATGAGTAAGATTACATTTACAGACACACATAACAGTACCGGTAATTTAATAGCAATTTTCAATAGGTTATACGAAAACAAGTTAGTGGAAAAGGCAGACTTTGTCAAACTACGTGTTGCGGATCAACCCGTAGTTTGACAAAGTCTGAGAAAAAAGAAAAATAACTTAAGAATATTAATATGAAACAGTTGCCGAGCCATTATGTTCTTGGTATAATTAAATTACAAGTTAAAACATAACTTAGTTAAAAATAAAACGCATATAGGCAGGCAGTCTTAAAAGGAAATAACAAAACGAAACCATATGACAGCTTGATTTTGAAGTTTTCGATCTTTCAAATTGAATTTGACATTTAGTCGTAAAAACACTGTTTTAGAAAATCTGTTTTTCCGACCATTTTATTAAATTATTATGCTAGTTTAGTTTGAATCAACTTTGAGAAATATGGATATAACTACTGCTGTCACTAAGCCGAGTAACCTCGCTCCAAACGTCGCCATAAACGCTGTTTTACTGCCAAGTCAAGAGCTGCCTGCTGAAACACCCATCGTATCGGGTTATGACTGGGAAAATGGCACTGATTTTAACAAAATCCTCGAGAGCTATGCTCGATCAGGATTCCAAGCCACCAACTTCGGTAATGCAGTCCAAGAAATCAACAAAATGCTGAAATGTCGCTCCGTTCCATTGACTGAAGAAACAAGTGACCCTTATGAAGAAGACGTATTTATTAAGAAGAAGACTAACTGTACTATATTTTTGGGATATACTTCTAACATGATATCGTCCGGGCTACGTGATACACTGCGGTTTTTGGTGAAAAACAAGCTAGTAGACTGTATTGTGACCACTGCTGGTGGTGTTGAAGAAGATTTCATTAAATGTCTCGCTCCTACGTACGTTGGAGACTTCAATTTAAGCGGGAAAATGTTGAGAACTCGTGGCATTAACAGAATTGGTAACTTGTTGGTTCCAAATGATAATTACTGCCGATTTGAAGAGTGGGTGACACCATTACTTGACGAAATGCTTGATGAACAAATTGCTAACGGAACTGTATGGGCTCCTTCAAGAATTATTGCAAAATTAGGCGAGAAAATTAATGACGAGAGCTCAGTGTGCTACTGGGCTTGGAGAAACAATATTCCAATCTTCAGTCCTGCGTTAACTGATGGTTCTTTAGGAGATATGATGTACTTCCACTCTTACAAGCGGCCAGGGCTTATTATAGACATTTTAAGTGACTTAAGGAGGTTGAATACTATGGCTGTGAAAGCCAATAATACGGGTATGATTATTCTAGGAGGTGGTGTGATAAAACACCACATTTGTAATGCTAATTTGATGAGAAATGGGGCTGATTTCTCCGTATACATAAATACTGCAAGTGAATTTGATGGTAGTGATGCTGGTGCAAGGCCTGATGAAGCAGTGTCTTGGGGAAAGATTAGGCCAAACGCAACACCAGTAAAACTGTATGCGGATGCAACGCTGGTGTTCCCGCTGATTGTTGGTCAGACGTTTGCAAAGCATCATTTTAGTAATAAAAAGAATGTTTAAATTTTATTTTTGTGTTATTTTAGCCTGTCAACCTGTGTTTTTTAGGGATTGAATACAATACAAAAGATACTCGTAAGAGGGAAGTAATGCATACAAAATGTATTACTTCCCTCTTATCAAAAATGAAACAACATTCAAGCATCACATACCTATAACAAAGAAACAATTTTATCTGTAATGAGATTTGCTCTGTTATGGTGTTATGTTGCAATTTGTTGTTTATTGGTTATTTTATGCAGCTATTACCCCAGTAACATACCTCCACTGCGAAACCTTAGCAGCGAAACCGCTGTAGTAAAATTCAATAGACTCGCGTCATGTTCCGCTACTCGAATCGGATGAGAGTATTTCAACTACGGAACCCTTCAATGTGCGTGGTCCGACACGCACTTGGCCGGTTTTATAGCTATATCGAAATCACTTCTCGTTTACAAACACCACAAAAAAAATTGAAACTTGGATTTACCGCTGTCTGTCGGGGAGTAGTAAAAGTAAAATATTATGTTTAGTACTGCTATCTATCGGCAAATACTGAAACTACGTTGATGCAATGATAACGACTTTGATATCAATTTTGAAGAATGGTTATCAAAATATCTTTGTAGATAAGTAGTACAATATTTTTTTAAGTGTATTTAATTGTTTCTCCTATAAATTCGATTCTAGATAATTATTTTATGGGTAATTAAAAACGATGTCCAAGCAAGACGGTGTGAATGAACTGTCAAATATGCAATGAAGTTAGCCGCTGTCTGGAATCCCTCAATTGTAATAGTGTGCGTCCATGAACAGCTTTCGTTACAATGTGTGCTGTCTGTGAAAGCGGCTTTAAAGCTCCGTCCTCCGACTCCTCCGAGTTCGTTTGCCCAACTTTGTTCATCGTATTCGACGGCGCCGCCCGGCCGGTCGTACGCCTTGCATATTGTTTACATCTACATTCTCACAATCAAACATGCCTGCTTAACATAATTTAAACAAAAAATGGACGTGTCCAAGTTAAAAAACGAATTTTATTAGCAAGTGTTGCAATTTTATGTGATAAAGTGAGTTAAAATGTTCGTGATGCGTCCGTTTTTGCTAGTAATGCTCCTTCTATCCGGTAAGTCGCATCCTTTGAGCCCTTTGGTGGGCTATTTATAGGTCCTTACGGTCATTCCGTGCAGATATTAATGGGAATTTGTTAGAATACATAATTTGTTGCACGTTTCTGTAGAAGTCGAAACTCTTTGAAGTTGACAGTGTGCGGACGTTCCGAGAATGCATTTGCTTCGTTTGATGTTATTATGAACGGAGACGCGTGTTCTAAGGCTCCTTTTGAATGTAGAATGCCGATTGTTTAGCTTTAATGCCTCCCATTGTCGGTTGGCTTTTGTTTTATTACACAACTGCCCAAAATCGAGTAATTTAGTTTTTACTAGCATAAATTATTTTATCAGTGGTTGATTTGGCTATCATGGCAATGACCATTATCACGACCAATGTCATGTTTCTTATTCTCATTTTAATTCATACCTATTTGAAAAGTCCCATACAATCAAAGTAATTAAGTTAATAAATAATGTACTTAGCTGGATCCCCAATTTAGCTATTTAGTTTATCTTAGATATTGTTCATGATAAGATAAGACTTTGTTGTTGTTTAAACAGGTAGGTAGGAACCACCACTAATATATTAATAATCATTTTAAAATAGTTCTATACTTATTGTAATATCGGCAAAACAAAAATATCAAAAAAACCGCCCTATATGATGACCAAAAAACCAAAAACATTTGACATTTTTCCGCAAAAAACCAAAGATAATATTATCATTTATAGATCAGATCAGACATCAAAATTAATCCACATTTGTCCATACAATTAACAGCATAAAAAGATTCTGTAAATTCTGTGTTTGTAACTCAATAATGGTATGAGTTAAGTACATCACAAGAGACAAACAACATTGAGACTATTCTGAGGACATATTGAGAATATTATCTTCAGCGAGGATATTGAGAATACAAGTTGAGAGGAATTCTATCAATACAATCAGTTTATTGTAACTATTAATGACTTAATTATGTCTTGTTATTGTAAGTAATAATGATAATAAATAATGTGGAAAGTAGTTAGGTACTGTTGTAACTTGTGGCTAGGGCTTTTGGATGAACTGTACTATTATGATAACCTGTAAGATACTTACAACTAAACATATCCTACAAGTTCCTACTTACTTTCGAGGTAGGTTTATCCTATTACCTAGATAAATCAAATGTTTTAATTCTGGCCCATTGAAAAAGTTAATACCATCCCATTTTTATTATTTGAGCCTAAATTAGGAATGGAATGGTTTATACTCTAAACTTAAAAGTCACCAATTATGTACCTAACTTAAATGACAGAAACTATTTTTTTTTAATGTTCTTTTGTTTTTAAAAAAACGTTATCTCACACTAGGATTTCTCCTGTATCGTGGGTGCGTTTACAAACATTTATACTCACATACACAAACAGCCAGACCCGAAACAACTTACTTGTAGGTCATACAAATATTTTGTTCCGTGCGGGAATCGAACCCGCGACATGCAGCGCAGCAGTCAATCGCTCAACCACTGCGCTAACCGTGCCGTCAAAAAAAATAAAACTAACTTTACTGAATGTGCAAGTTGTTTATTATAGTTGTCTATGCTTTCTGCATAAACTTAAGTGATTGGTGAGAATGTCATGGTTAAATTATAATCCCATTATCTAATAACTACCTACAAACACCGACATTGAGTGACATTAGTGTTATCTCTGTTTTTAAATAAATATTTCAACAAGATTTTATCTTACATGAAAAAAAAAACAAAATGTCAGAGATCTTTAACCTTTTGTATGATTCACATACCATTTAAAAAAATGTGATCATTATTTGAAGATTCCGCCCCATATACAGGAATCGTTTTAGCAAATGTTTGCTTAATTACACTATTTTTTGTTTTTTGTCCACGACGGATCAGGTAGCGACCCATAGTGCTCCGCCCACGGCGCCTGGGCCACTAGACTGATACCTACGTAAAGAAGGCCCAGTTCTTCCAAAACGCGGTTAGGAATGTAGATTAGAAGCGTGGTGATCTGGGCCTCAAGTCTGCTATTACAATAGTGTTAGAATGGTCTATCAATGATTTCATAATTCTTGATTTTGACAAGTTTGGTACCTAATCTACTAGAATATTGGCGTCATTATGACTTTCCAATGGTCAGCCCCTGACACTCCATTGAAAGAAATGGCATCTATTGGTATAAATGAATGACTGACTAAGGCGGTCATATGCTAAAATTATGACAGTTCCTTAGATCAGTGACCTACCATTAGAACGTCATTGTGCAGTCATTGCTTTTAATTCGTTCCGAGTATCGTGTTTGTGAAATACAATGATCGAACATTATGAATTTAGCAGATTACAAACTTTTAGCAAAATGACGATGGGATCGTGTTGGAATGACGAATTTATAAAAATAGTAGACTTGGGCCCCTTTACCCTAATTACGTAATGCAAAATCAATCCGAATCTGAATCGTTTTGAACCAGATTGCTAATCCATTGCTCCGTAAGTTCGAAAAAAAAAACTGCAGAGCAACGTAAATAACGCAATGAATGTTGTTGAACTGTCAAAATGAAACAGATTTGTCTTTATCGTTTACGAAAATATGTTGCGTAATTAGATAGCTGGACCTTTGTCGAGGCATATTGAGCCAATAATCCTGCGCCGACCCCAAATACGTAGAACTACGCATAAACGCCCGCAATTGTTTCGCTATTGGGCCATAATATTCTGAACTTAGCATTTTTCAATCATTTAAAAATCGGAATATGGCTAGTCTTCTAAGAGGTCAGTAATACTCATAAATCTCAACTAAAAAGTAGTAGAAATAGCAGTTGTGATCAGTCATTATACTACTCGACTCAAATCTAGAATAGATGTAGGTACTGCAAGCCTTCGCATATTGCGTGTTTTTTCTGCCATCTTTCTGCCTTGTGGCTCTGCATAGTGGTTCAATCATCTCCACGGGAGACGAAACCAATTACAACTATGACCATAGTCCAATGATTTATGGCACTCAGCCCTTGTTCTCAATTTAATTATATTTTAATTACGTTTTACGTAGACGAGGCATTCATTTGTGTGTTTTTTGTTTTAATATTGGTATAAGAATTTCCCTCAGTAGTGGATGACTGCGTTTAAGAGTACCTACGCTAGTCGATCATTCTTCCATTCAAACGTAGAATGGTGATTACTCGTCTGTTTGACGGTGTACGTTTAAAAATAAAAGTTATATCAATTTGTCTTGTCATTATCTAATATCTATGGAAGCAGAATAGGAAAAAAAAATGGTTTGGAAGTTATGTGCGTACAACTTCCATATTTAAACACTAATTTTATTTTTACTCTTCTTTGGGCGTAAATAAATAACTTAGGTTAGGGTTAGATAATTTATTAAATAGTTCAAATAAATTTATTTTGAGTATAATATAGGTACCTACATCCAGTAGTTTTTTTACAATACTCGTATCTATATGTCCAGGGTCTGTTCATGAAATTTTACGCGCTGGTTTTCGTTATAAATTATCGTCTATTTCAATAAATAAAAACTAAATAAATAAATAATTAGACTATATGGGGCCGTCGACTAGTGTATTAAGCGCCCAAAATGTATATATTTGACATATACATATTTATGCTATGAAAAACAGCTTAGAGTCTACAAGCCAATTTCCGACATCAGATGTATCTGCCTCTATCCAATAGGCAGTATCTTTTCGGCTATTAATCTTAGCCACTGGGGTGCATTAAAATAGCCTCAACCAGCCACCACTGGCGATACTTAAATGTACGTCCGGCGCTCTGGGAACTCAACCTCACTACCACCTTGCTGACTGGCTTTATTTTTTATTATAGAATGAGTTTTTTTGTAATATAGTTCGTGCCGATACGACATAAGACCTTAGTTACTCAACAAAGGCTTCTTACAAAACTGCACTGTGCTATAATCACATTCGTCATCATCATTGACAGCCTTGTTCCACCCACTGCTGAGTTTAGGCCTCCTAACTTTTGTGCCATGCTTCCCTGGTCTGCTTGAGTCTCATCCAGGTCTTCCCCGCGGTCTTCTGTGGGTCGTCCGCCAACTATTTCTCGCCAACCATTTCGTTTAGGCTCTGCTCCACCTGCCATCACCACAAGCACATTCATCACCAGCAATTTGCAGCGTACCCTCTTTCTTGTTTCAAAATCTTAAAACTTCGTTAAGATATCAAATAGGTAGGTATTAAAACCTCAAACTCACATTTAAAAAACTTAAATACTAAAGATTCCGAGATAATTGAGCAATGTTTGTAATTACAATACATACTATTCATCTACAAGTTTTTTTTCAGCTTGTCATTTCATCGGCACGGCGAACTTGAATGGATAATCAAGGAAAACCCGTTGTCCCTGCTTTAAACCTGACTTAACACCCGGTATTTTTATCTTTACGAAGGATTTTTTCCCAGCCCTAGCGAAAATACTCGTTTAATTCTCGTTTCTATGTTAATAAAGCTGTAAATGGTCATTTACCCCTTTTAAATACTCGTCGGCCGCAATTGGCTAATAATTTTCCGAAATCGTTATTAACTAACAAAATATGGATGTTGTATTCTTTAGGCTTTCACAGAGTAAAATTAGAGATAGTAGAATAATTTTCACGATGGTACAGTTTTAGGGGCATGAGGAACAGGGTGTAAAGTTCACTCATCCACCATAGAAAAGGAAGGATTCTCCAACCAAACGGGTGTTGTGTCTGGAGTCCGACTGCCCGACTGTTGATTTCGGATAGTCTTATCTATGTCGTTCGCGCGGTAAACACTAATTGCGCGATGCAGGATTTGTGTGACGTCATGTCTTTGATGCGTAGTTAGTATGTTGCGGTGTAACCGCTACACAGTAATATTATCTAGAAAAAAAACGTCGTTTCAGTCTCGATTCGTTGCTGCATTCGGTAAAACAGTGTTATTAACATTTCAAGAAGAATTCTTCTGGCTTCCTCCAATTTTCCTGAGAAAAACAAAGGAAAATCCCAGCCAAATTAGAGAGGTTACCCACTCAAGACACATCCCTAATACGGATAAGCAATCAAGAAATCATGGAGCTAACAAACTGCGATTGTAGAAAACAAGTAAAAACTCAGGGTTGCACCACCCCTGCCGTACTGAACGCCCCTACCAGGGGCGCGCTACTATAAAACCCGACATATTTACGAGTTTTGTCTCCCCCCACTCTATTTTGTCTGTGGTTTAAATTAAAAGAATCGGCGGGTGTTGGTGAATTTGAATTATTATACAGACGCGATTTTCTTTTAAAAGGCAATACTTAGCTGTGCTTTTTCTCAATGTCTTGGCTTGGAATAAAGAGAGTTTAACTAGAGAAATTGTTGTAGTGTTGTAATAATATAATATAACGGTTTTTACGACTTGACAAACTTCAAGATTTCTTTATTTAAGTTAATTATGTATGTTTAATATTAATGTATTACGCTACGCATATACAACGTCCGGAATAAATTCAAACTCAAAGCATTTATTTCAATTAAACTATTTACAGGCACTTTTGAATTGTCAAAGATTCGGTCAGTTAGTCAGCAAGTTGAAACTAGTTGCCCATTCCAAAACGTAGATCTCTTCGGAGAAGAACGGGCAAGAAACTCCAAGGACTCCAGGAATTCTTTGAATGGTGGTGGAAGCCACATCAAAGTCTACTTTGTAGTTTAGACAGACACGAAAAGCGACTTTGTTTTAATGCTCTCGCAGACAGGCGCGACGCGACACCGGAAAATTTTCTATGAAAATTTCACGAACATTGTTCTATCGGTGTCGCGTCGCGCCTGTCTGGCTTTTATATTATGCATAGATATATATTAAAAAGCTAACTGAATCTTCATGTTAGTCAACTGTTTCAACACATTTTTACCGGTTCAAAAATACAATGAGTTAAAACCACTTCCTGGAAATGTTAAATTAAGTGTTCTTTCGAACGAAACAGCTGACTAAACCCACAGGCCATCCATTGTATATTTTCACTCTCACTTTTACTGACACTTCAGGCCTAAACATGCTTAATTACTTAGTACAGCTGGTCTATTATATTAATACGCTCACTTCTGTGTAATCTACAGTTCGCTTTTAATGAAACTAGCGCACTAGGTTCGTTTATCCTTAAAAATGAAGAGGCTGAAATTAGAGAATATGCCCGTTTTCGCGCACTGTTGGGTTTTCAACTCTTTGTCGCTGAGCCGAACGTTGAAAATCCAACACTGCACTTTTATTAGGTGCCGCGTAATATTAGTGAAAATGGGCATTAGTTGTAGTGGCCTAGCGGACCATCATAACTATGTTGCGATGAAAAATCCTGCTAAGTGCAATCAACACATCCTGATAATATTTCGTTCCTCCATAAAAAAAACATCCATCTTCTTATAACCATTTTTTAACTGTCCATGGAAAAAATAAAGCAACACGCAAAATTCGCAAAACCAGACCTTGGCAATTAAGTACATCTATGAAAATAAATACCTAACTCAATCAGTACAAAAGTTGAGTTCATTATCTACAATTTTCTGAATAATCACTGCAGTCTTCTTAAAATAAGAATTTTTTTGCTTCGCGACTTATCGTTATATCCCCGCCAATAACCATTTTAAATGCATAGGAAAAATCGAACAAAAGAAATTCTCCCTCCGCTTATTATTTGAACCGCGAATAAACCATAGGAAAATCGCTGCCTCGCTAATCTAAATACGACTGTATAATTCGCGAGCTAAAGTTGATATTCGAATGCTCCCACATTTGATACATCGGTAAGTTTTCAAAACGTGTAATGGTGCGCCACGGTTATTTTTTTCTGTGTTCGAAATGAATATTTTTAAATTTTATTTGAAGCCAGGTAGTGCGGAATGCTAAATACGGTGTTGTGAAAATATAAACAAGTATGTGGACTAGTTTTCAAAATTTTACGGTTCGTTAAAGCTGCAAACTGTGGCCCATAGTGGCCACGTTTCAGCAGCTGTATTTCGTAGCCATTTTCATGCAATGGAACTGAATTTTTAAAGAGAATAAAATTAAGCCGAACTAAACTATGCACGGACAGCTGCAGACTGTACCTATGTAAATTTTTAGGCAGAATCAAACTTAACATAGCGCCTTGATAGTAGTTTTTTTTTAAGAGAGCTCCATTTTCATACATGAATACAATGATATTTTAAGTAAAATTTAAGTAAAAAGAGGTAGATAGGTTATAAACGTTCCGCAAGTGGCACGTCAAAAGTTGGCTAATTAGCCACATTTTTTTCGTTTTGTCTCTTTTTCGCTCCCGATAATTACGACATGCCATCCTACTTCCACGTGTCATAATTATAATAGAGTGACATAGTGCCGTTTTTGAATATAGAATGTTAGGTAGGTAACCTATCTACGTCTTTTTACTTCTAATATCATTGCATGAATACTATAAACTTTTTTTGAATTGGCGTACCTTGGTATGTTCCTACTGGCCAAAACTTTAAACGCAGTGTCCTTTCACAGATTTGTAAATTCCATCCGCGCCTGTTGAACTTATTCTTACTCATTCATGGGGCCTTCCCTCAATACTTGTTCCGGTCCGTGGTTACAACTCAAGAACATTGCCTCCCCTCGCCCATAGATTGCGAGGAGTTATGATTTGCTGTCTATGACAGTTTATGGTAGTGGGGCCTTTTACGTTGCGAATGGTTCCAAATTTGAATTGAAAGACCCGCTTTTCATGCACGTGGTTGCGAATTCGAATGGCCAGTAACAATGTGACCAATAAACAGGGTCATTCTTCGGAAAAACCATTATTTGGGAAAGAACCCTTTTTTTACCATCATTGAAAGGCAGGAAGAGACGACCTGAACACGTACCGCGAAGGCTGGTTCGAGGAGTCGAAAGATATGGGAGAGGTCTTCGCCCAGGCGAGACTAAGATAAAAAAAAAAGAGTTGGCGATCGATTTTTTTTTTTCTGTAAAAAAAATTGTCTGTAAAATTTTGACAGTCAATTTAATTTAAACTTGTGTAATTATTTTAAAATCGCTATCAGTGAGCAAGTGTGGTCATCAATGCTCGTTTTTACTCGGTGTACAAAAATGTTATGCCCATTTTAAATCGAAAATTAATAATGCCCAAATCAAATTCAATCAAATCGCGCTGTTGGATTTTCAACACGCAATTTAGGCATTCATTTAAGTGTCGCTTAGTGCTAGTGAAATTGGGCATTCCAGCCGGTCAACAGTCTACGCTATGGATCATAACAAATCATGTCATTGTAAGGTATAAGTCAGGTTTGAAACCTGAAGAAACAATCTCTAGGTTTCCACACAACTACATTTCCAGTTTATGCTGATCTCGCATTGTATAGGATTCCCGTATAATGCGAGGTCATCTTATACTGGAATTGTATAACTTGATGTGTAAGCTTCCACTTTTCACTATCTATGCAATAGTAAGTTCACTAAATCACTCGGGACTACAGCGATATATCGCCTCAGTAGTAATCTCTTCATTAACTGAAATAAATGTTAATTACCTACTATGTGTTGACGCAGAAACAAGTTACGATTAAGTTTAACTACCATAATTATTACCTCTTCGTGGTTATAAGTTAACAAAATGATGATTATACCCTGCAAAAATACTCCTTTCAGGACTAAAAAAAAAGTTCCTGCACCGCTAAAGTCCCACCGTGTCCATTTGCACGGCAAACTAACATAAAAATAAGTGTTGGTTTGAAAATGAAGAAAAAAGACCAATCGTAATACCAATACCACAGTATAAAATAATACGTCTTCGTCAGTAGCCCCAACGCTCTCATTATAATTCCGTAAATAACCATACATATAGTACATACTAATTCCATGCCATACATACAACTTGACAGCTGTCAAGTGTCAACTTGTATTAAAACTTCAAAACTAGTCCAACCGCGGTGGCCACACGTCAAGTTGGCAAAACGCAATTAAAACGCAGCGTCCACGCTAACGAATCGCACCGCGACACTTCATGTTGAGTGTCGTGTGAACTCGAGCGTTAGAATATTATTTTGCGCACTGATATTTTTTTAGAAAAATATGGTTTGCTAAATAATCTGATATTATATTTTTTAAATAGTCAAGAGACTGATGAATATTTTTTTCTTGACTACATTGTAATGAGATTCTGATGTCCACAAATAAAATCATAACTCATCCGTAAATGAAAAATACCAAAACCATAAAGATACCAAATACTTCTAGCGAATTTCCCCTCCCGCACTCAAAATAAAACGCAATAAAAACCTCCTCAACTACGAAAACAATCAACTCTGTTACAAATCTAATAAAATATCGTTTGTTTCAGATTTCGAGCACTCATTTGGATCAGAAGGTAAGAATGTTACATTTATTTCAAAAATTACTTTTTCTAGAACCCAAAAGTCATCGGCGCAAAGTCCTAAAATTGTCGTAGGTATAAAAGAAATGTCGCAAGTCATAAAAATGATGTAGGTCTTAAAATACATCCATTAGCGGTCGCTGAAGGCATTACGACTTTCTTATAATACTAATAGCATATGAAAGGGGCTATAAAATGTTATTTAGGCTGTGGGTTATCATTTGATAATGCTTTCCAAATACCTACATGTAAGTAATAAAAGTTAAACATAAAACTATAGTTCTTAATATGGCCCCGGAGTTGTTGTAATTTTGGTCACCTTTTATTATATTTAAAAAAAACAAAATTAAAAAATATTTAATAAATTTAAAAAAAATACTGCTTATTGAAGTCCAATAGATCCTGGACATAAGTTTTTAAACTATGGGTACTGTTTCAATGCTGGGCAAATTTAAAATTACCTAAGTACCTACTCATATTTTTAATTTATTCCGACAGAATTTTTAAGTTAGTAAAATGAATAGAATGGGGCCTATTTGGACATCAACCTGGCACATGTATGCAACTCCTGGCTAGTACTGAAAATGTTCCCTAGTTCAGCTAATCGAAAATGTAAGGGCGCTGCCGCTGCGGCTGCAGAAAACCTCAAGCGGCGAAAGTATAATAACCTCATAGGCAACTATACTTTCGAGCCGTTTGGGGTTGAAACCCTAGGGCCGTGGGGTCCGAGTGCTCATGGTCTATTCACTGAAATCTCTAAACGACTGGTTGACACTTCTCGTGACCCAAGGGCTGGTTTTTACCTTGGCCAGAGGCTAAGCATTGCCATACAACGTGGCAATGCGGCCAGTCTCTTGAGCACACTACCACACGACGCGGATGAATTTTTCGACGCTATGTTTTAGTTTGCATAATATTAATTTACTATTGTTTTTATTAAAACCCACATTAGCTACATCGAAAATTAAAATATTTAATTTTAGCGAGGGATCCTCCTGAAGTCCATTAAGGCGATAATAACTGAGTTTTAGTGATTTTATACTGAAGATCACGTCTAAACGACGAAAAGTTAAATTAGAGCATTTTCTTTATAACTTAATAATTATGTGAATATTTTAGATTATGTTTATATTACATTGTGTAATTAATTTGTAAAGTTATGTCCAACGCAGATAAAAAAACTGAGAATCACGTAAAAACTATCAAGCGTATTATTTTGAAACCTTTTTAAAGATAATTTAATTATTTATCTTTTAGTGTACGTGTTTTATTAAAATAAATTTTGTTTTATGAAAAAAAAAAAAAAATGAATAATACGTCTAATTTGGGACAGCTCTCCTTGATGGACGAGTCCTATTACTGGCTGGACGTATGACGCGTTGCGTGAGCTTAGAACAGAACACGCAAGCCACTGAAGGCATTGGCATTTATTTCATCTTCGGAAAATATATCTCACTGCAGACTTTAAACGAAATTCACTCCTGGAAAAAAACTTGTAATTTCTAAAACCTTTTAGACCTTACACCGACTAACGTCACTAGACGTTATCGTGTAACCTACTCGTGGTAGAGGTTACGGAGTACGGTACGTACCGAACCGGGAGCGAACCAGGCGGCGACCGGCGGCGACCTTTGAGTTAGTGATGCTTCTAACTAAATGTTTCAGATTTTAGATATAGTCATGAAATTTTTTCCATCAGTAGATACTGATGGAAAAAATTGCCCAAGTGCTAGTCGGACTCCCACACGAATGGTTTCGTAACACCGTACTTTATTGAACCGTACGTTTTTTACTTTAGAAAGAAAAAAACGCATTTCTTGTAGGGGGGACCCCCTACAAGAAATGTGTTTTTTCTTTCCCTGTAAAACTCTTACCCTTTTAACTTTATTATATTTTTATTATTTGTTGTTATAGCGGCAATAGATATACACAATCTGTGAATATTTGATCTGTCTACCTAATAAGGGTTTATGAGAAGCAGCCAGCTGACGGGCGGACGGACGGACAGCGGAGGCTTAGTATTAGGGTTCCGTTTGATACTTTTCGGGTATGGAATATGGAACCCTAAAAACTTTTTCACAAAAAATAAAACCGACTTTCAAAAAAAACACTACAAAGTGAAAAATAACTTTGATTTCGGAAGTCGGTGTCTTTGTTTTTTTATTTATTTTCGTTTTTTTGCCACCGACTTCCGAAATCAGTTATTTTTCACTTTGTAGTGTTTTTTTTTGGAAGTCGGTTTTATTTTTTGTGAAAAAGTTTTTATTTATCACTTTTTAGATGTGGTACCTACAAAAAACCCCAACAAAAATTTGAATACCACTACCTGCTATGTAAATTACAGTGACAGGAACTATTAGAACATCGTCCACATATACTAGGTGGGAAAAATACGTATTATTGAAGCTTACTCAAAAACCAGATCTTGACCAAATTTAGATGGGACCACTTCTGAAGTATGCCCTACCAAACAAAAAAAGAATCATCAAAATCAATTCATAATTGGCGGAGTAAACGCGTAACAAACATACAAAAAAACATACAACCGAATTGAGAACCTCCTCCTTTTGAAGTCGGTTAAAAAGGTGTTAGAACTGCTAAGACCTTTTTAATTTATACTACATATAAGATAGCTTGATCTCTGCGACATATGTCGAACTGACATTCCTAGGGTAGGAATTCATTAGGTCGGCATGCCCATAAACTATGACATTGACAGTTACTGTCTGTTGTATTATGAAATTCAGGACTTCATAGGCGGTGATTTTACTGACAGCTGTCGCAGAGATCAAGCTATATTTTATGAAGTATAGTTAGAACTGGTTGTCGTGGCAGAGTTAGATGCTGAAGTAAATAGTTGAGGGTTCGACAGAGGTTTACCCAAAGTACACCTACATTTCGCCAGTTATGTTTTAAGTCCCAATGTAATAGTACGCGAGCTTATCGCCACAAATCCAGACTCCGGGCTGCTACTGAGAAATGCCTGATGGAAATCCAAATAACACTGCCCGACCTGGGAATCCAGGACCTCGTGCTCAGCAGTTGCGCAGACCAACGAGGCACTAAAAAGCTATATACATTCAATAAAATAGTAACGAAGTCAAAACTGTACATAGGTTTGATGCCAAAAATATAGTCCTTTTTTAATTTTTGGATTCAAACTGGCACACTGGTAACCTGGATGAACACATAGGGTAATCCCGGTATGTAGTACGTTCCCGTGGGATATACAGGGTGTAAGGGACAGCCCTCCGCAGACTGATGGGGTGAATTCAGTATATCATACTAAGATGACCGGTACATGAAATTATTTCAGGAATGTTATGGGAATCCAATAAACCTGATTTGTTTTATTAACCTACACGCAATGTATCGCTACCGTGGCAAAACGCACGTAGCGAGCGGCAGCGCAGCGAGCTTTCGGACGCCCTCCCCGCCACCCCGCTGTGATTGAACAGATTTCACGCGTAGTTCGTTAGAGAATTTCAACATGCATTGCTGTTTTTATTTTATTTTAGCTGTTTTATTTACATTAATAGAGTACTGCGTACAGATAATGTAATTTAAAATTGAAATAAAGGAATAGTAACTGGAAACCCGATTAAAAAGACATTTTTCAGTGGAATATGATTCAAAATAAGGAGCAGAATGCACCCTCTTAGTTTGCGGAGGGCTGTCCCTTACACCCTGTATAGGATATTTTCCGACATCCATACAGACGAAACCGTGGACAAAAGTTGGTACAGAATATATCGATATGAGAGAGAGACATCTTGGTTCTTGATGGATCAGAATCTGCTTTCAAATTCCCTATTTATTTTTGATTAGTAAAAAAAAAAATGTGGTGTCAATTTTTTTTAAATAATTAATTTTCCTCAGAAAATACTTGCACATTACACCATCATTATGCAGGCACAGTTGAGCGATTCTCAATAAAAAAACATTCTATCCTATTTTAAAACAAACTGCACCTGCAGTGAAAACCTTTCAACAATTGGAAACAACGGATACCGGTGAAAAGATTCGCCATATTGTGAGCGGAAACGAAAATCATTGTTTGGCCTGGTCCGCGAAACCTAGCCTTTGTCGTTTTTTATTCAGCCATTGAATGGGACGCGTTATAAATATTCAAAAATCTTTATAGGCAGCTTTATCTTTTGGATTGTCGGTGGTTTTCATTTTTTTATTGACTAAACGTCACTAAACGGATTGAATAGGCAGCATGGAACTTTGAACCTTATGCTTTAGTGATAAAGTTGAAAATCTATTAAAGAAATTTGACAGATCGTAGTAGGTTGATGTGCTGGCTTCCGTACTATACTTAAAGACGCAGGCACTGATGTTACTACTGGGTTCCCTGTACTGACCGTTCACTATAACTTGTGCCTTGCCGTCATGTTGGCACCTTTGCTTGTCAAGCTTAGTTTCAAAACTAGAGTTCAAAATGGCTTGACATCCAATGATGCCAACATGACGGAAGGGTCAAGTTATAGTGAATTTCATCATTTTGATTTTCATATTTCAGCTGATTGGCCATTATGAAAATATTATTGTATCCGCAATTTTCTTTAAGTTTATTTTTATTAGAAGCATCACAAAACACGCACAGGCAAGACTGTAACTTTTTGTTACTGAAGATGATGAGAAGATGTTCGTTCATAAATGCACTTCGAATTTTAAGTAAGAGCTACAAGTAGATACGCGGTGAGCTCGACTTGTCGGGCCAATTCGGTGGGAGTAACGTAGTCAGGAGATATAAGAGTTACGCGATAGACAGATCTAGGTGCATATAACTGTAGGTAATAAGCGCTGTGCGACCTGTATTCCACTTTATTGTGTCGTAGCAGAGTCGCTATTTATTTAAATGATTTTGCGGAGTGAATCTTCTGTACTTGTTCTACGAGTATTATGTATTCTGTGTCTATACCTACTTTAAAACTTTAATGAAAAATTCGAGAAATTAGCAGAACATTTACAATTTTGGGTAAATTGTAGTCTAGTGGCTAAAATAATACCGCCCGCACGATTCAATTGAAGGTTAAGCTACGCTTGCTGCGATCGGTTCGTGGATGGGTGACCATCCATTACATATCGATACCCCTCCGTGCTTTGGAAAGCCGTTGGTCCTGCCCCGGCAGTCATTCGTAGATCTTTGAAAGTCGTTCCGGGTCGTCAGAAGCCCAAAAGTCTGACCACCAGTCTTACCAAGAGGTATCGTGTTACTTAGTAACTGCAGGATTGTGGAGGTCAGATAGGCAGTCGCCCCATGTAAGTGTTTGGTATTTAGCTGCATCCAGTTAGACTGGAAGCCGACCCCAACATAGTTGGAAAAACGCTAGGCATATTGTAGCACAGCTCCGCCGCGAAACCATAGCAGCGAAACCGCAGTAGTTCAATTCAACTGGCTCACGTCATGTTCCGCTACTCGAAATTTGAGTGATTGTAATCTCGACTAGCCTTTATGTAAAGTAAGTTCTGAATTGAGCTCCACGATTACTGACAAATGCTTGCACTGACAGGACAGATCCACTCAAATCTGTGTGGTTCTTTTCTCAAAATACCATTTCAGACTAATCTACATGGTCCTCTTATGGCCTGACCAAGATTATGTCTGGACTTTAAAAGAGACTGTGACCCCTGAGTTTGTTTCGGCCTTTCTTCTCAGAGTAGTCAGATAGGAAACGCCGAACTCATCTAGCTATTTTTTTAATTATTTTTTTAAGATGACCTGTAAAAGTGATTTCAATATCCTATTTACAGAATAAACAATTTCATTTCATAAAGAAAGAAAGAAATAGTATTTATTGGGACAAGCACAGGAGTTCAAATAAAACACTTATCAAAAATAAAAGCAAAAAAAAAAAAAAAAAAAAAAAAAAAAAAAAGTTTATTGAGCCATACCAGTATATTAGTTCTCTAACTTTATTGGGAATCTAGATAGTAATGACAAGATAATTCGCTGATTGTTCAAATTGAGATTCAAATCTTAAGGAGTGCCTCAGACAAAGATCTTCTGTACAAATACCAGAGGGGTTAAAGGGTTTACCTACTTGTACCTGATGAGTACATATTTAACTAAATACATATTTGTAGTACTTACATTCTATACGTATAAATATACTGATTGACTAATAGCCGATTGCTTCAGACTCATGTATCTTTATTAATAATGAAGCAAAGACCTCATAGCTTTGCATAGTAGACCCTCCCATCAGGTAAAATAAGCTTAAGAACCTATTTAAGTACTTGTATATGCCCACTGGCAGTGGGCATATACAAGTAACTGGGCAGTGGGCCACTGCCCAGTTTGGCAATAAAAAATGTTAACATTGGTAACCAAAACGATACGTTTTTGGTTATAGAAACCGAGCATTATTATTGTGAAGGTAATCTTCGGGGCAGCTTGAATTCTTAAGATTCATTTACACGGTGCTAATTATTTGCTTGTAGTGATACACCTACAATAAGTTGCACCTTCTAAACAGTGTTTAGACTTTAGATGATGCTAGTCATATTTTGTGACTTCAATTTTATTGCATGCCACACGCAAGAAATCTTGCATCATGGAAATAGGGCGTATAAATATGGATGTACCATAGGTACACCTCTGCCCACCCTTCGGGGAATACAGGCGTGATGGAATGTTATTTATTTCACGATTTATAAACTTTTATTTCACGTCTACCTTTTCTTACAACACAGGATTTTTCAGCTTCAGCCCATTACAGAGCAAAAGCCAGTACCAATTTATCAGAAAATATTTGAGCTCATAAGCTTAATTAACATTGAGTAAATTGACACATTTTTTTGCTGACAAACTCGACTCTAAAATAAAGACATTCAAATGAATGTCTTGACTTTCTTGTTTTAGAGTCGAGTTTAAAAAAATACGAATAAATATGCGTATTATTTTTTCAAGAAACTGTGTTATGTGTATCGCAGTCCTGTAGTGTTGTTTTCAGTTTCAATGCTAGGTAGTGGAGGAGTCATCAAGTGGCATGTCTATTTCGAAACTAGGGATGGGACACGATTTTTTATTTTTCTGTTATAATGTAATTAAATAACTTCACTTCTTCGCATTTTAGAGTGCTAGTGAACTCATTTATGAAAGTAAGAAATGGCACATAAATTAATAATAAAGTTATATTTGAGTAGCTTCGTATAAACTAAATGAGCATCAAATATCCCATTGCTGGCGACTGGTAGGCTACCCAAAAGATTGGCAGCAGTGGCCAAAGGAAAACCAGCCCCCTAGTCGTGGGAAATGTCAAACAACCACTTTAAACTAAAATAGTCCTTGAACAAAAAATGTAGTGCAAGTAATGTAACTAACTCCTATGGTCTGTTTCAAAACTATTTGATTAAAATGGAAAAAAAATGTATCAGAAAACGTATCTGTGGATGCCAATTTGTAGTTCCACTTACAAATTGAGTGCGTGTTCTAATTTTAAATCACATAGATGTTTTTCATTAGACAATGGAGGTTAATTTTATAACCTCAATTTTAAATGATGATTTTTCAATAATATTGTTATTCAAGGAAGCAGTGGCGAGCTATAAAGTTAAAAGCTTCTTCACATGAATGAATGTGTGAGTGTGAAATTATTCCTTTTAGAGAGTGATTGCTTTTAACGTTAAGGCTCGTGCAGACCAGCGCGACGCGACTCGAACAATACAATTTCTAAGAAAACTTCACGGTATAACAAAAGCCGGTGTCGCGTCGCGCTAGTCTGAACGAAGCTTTAACAGGATTTGCTTACAATTTCACCAGATACTCTTGAAACAGACTGTGCAATCAATTGGTGATGCGTTCCCGCAATATCCGAACCTTACACTCATACTGTTGTGCATTCTTGAAGTTTCAAATGTCAGCTTACCGCGTATTCGTTCAATAAAGACGTCATTCAAACACTCAATAATCAACTGTCTTCGATGCGCAAACGCAGCTGAACAAAGAATTGTATCAAAACCTATTTGCGTCGCATCAGAGTTGAAGAATTTTATTTTATTTAGACACATTTTGTATGACAAGAGTACTGTCAGTAAAAAAAGCAGTGATAGCCTAGTGGTGTGACCGTCAGACTGACAAGTCGTAGGTCTCGAGTTCGAACCCAAGGCACGCACCTCTGACTTTTCGGATTCATGTGCGTATTGAATAATTATCACTTGCTCAAAAAACGGTGTGAAGGAAAACATCGTGAGGAAACCGGCATGTCTGAGAGTTATTTCTCGACGGCATGTGAAGCCAAGTCAGAGGCCCATGGGCGGCTTTAAAACTCTGACACCAGGTTAGTCACTAACCACACGATAAGAAGAAGAAGACTGTCAGTAAAGAAAGCCTGTGTGTGTTAGTGTCTCAAAGTATATCTTCTCCTGCTTAGCGTCATCATCATTCACTCCTGCCTTTTATCCCAATTTATTTGTGGTCGCCGCAACATGTCCCTTTCTTCCACACTTCTCTATTAGTAGTCATCTCGGTAGTCACCACTTGTCTAGCCATATCATCTTTCACACAGTCCATCCATCGTTTCTCTGGTCTTCCCCTACTCTTATAGCCATCGACATTCACACTCAAAACTTTCCTCACGACATTTTCCTCATTTTCTTCTTAGCGTATCGCTGGAAAATAACAAATTAGCTGTGAAAATTCAAATATTATTATGTTAAGCCAAAAATTAACCACGTGAACTCCATCTGATATTGTAACACTCCCAATCGCGTGGCTATAGAGCAGTTAAATCCTTTGTCAGCCATTAGACTTTGCTAAAATATTTACGTAAAAAATCCCACAACCAAGCTTCGCAAAATCTATTATAAAGTTTTTATTATTCTATTACTAAGCCTCTGTTGTCCGTCCGTCTATCTGTCAGCGAGCTGTATCTCGTGAACTTTAATAGGTAGACAGTTGATATTTTCACTGATTGTGTATTTCTCATCATCATCATCATCATCACCAGCCTATAACGTTCCCACTGCAGCGACACGGCCTGCTCTCAATGAGAGGGAGTGGGCTATAATCCACCACGCGTGCCCAGTGCGGATTGGTAGATGTCACATGTCTTCGAATTTTTGGTTCTAGGACATGCCGGTTTCCTCACGATGTTTTCCTTCACCGTTTTGAGAGCAGTGGTGATGAAATAAATTACACAAAGTAATGCGCCTGTCTGGGTTCGAACCCACGACTTACTGTTCGTAAGTCGGGGCCGCTACCATTGGGCCACCGCTGCTCTCTTTTTGTGTATTTCTATTGCCGCTATAATAGCAAAAATTAAATTTAAATAAAGTTAGTAATTAAAGAGGTCCCCATACAAAAAACGAATTTTTTCGATGTTTTTTGCTCGATATTAAAGCCATGTGCACACTGGCTCGACGCGACACCGTTAATTGTTCTACCGTGAAGTTTCCTTAGAAATGGTTTTGTTAGAGTCGCGTCGCGCCAGTCTACTCAAGGCTTAATACGGTACGGAACCCTTCGTGTGCTAGTCCGACTCGTACTTGGCCAGTTATTTTGTACATATTAAAGAGCCAGTTAGCTAGCCATCATTTTTTTATATTAAAGAGCCAAGAAAAATACTTAATCCCTTTAAAAATCACTAAACCAATGTCTTTCTTATTTCCATAATTTATCGATATCGACGGCCCCTACATCCCTACGTCATCGTCATCGACTAGTGTAGTGCACGCTTCGTCGCCTACCCATGAATGTCGGAGCATTCTTTTGTGTCCACCCTCTTCACAATGGCGCGGATGTTCTAGTATCTTAATGATTGAGATGTTTTGATTGGGGGCTGGGGGATCTTTCTATGATACGTGTTTCTTGAAAGGAGGATATTATATTAATGAGGTTTTAAAGAAAATATTTAAAAACGTCTTCTCTTCTGGCTCTCTTATTTCGAGAAGATCTGCATAGAATATAACAATTGCTGCACACAACAATTAGGTACGTTTGCGTTCCGAATCGAACATCAATCAATGTTATCGAAGTCACAAATCTACTGGTATTATCATTGGCCAAGAAAAAGCAGTCGAAGCAAGAAAATAACGAAAGAAACGCCTTCCGTCTGTATTGTTTGTCATCTAAATAGATTTTTCTAAAGCTTAATATACGACCTTTGATTATTTAGATGTCTAGATAGTGTCGCGCTACAAAAGAACTAAAACGAACATCCCAACTTTGACAGCTGCGTCTTACACTCGTGCCACGTCATTCTGCTTTTCTGCCGACAGAGACATATTTATATCTTTGTACAAGTACGACATTACTGTCTATCCGATCGGTCCCATTCTGAGCTTTATTACTTTCCAAAACGATTCCTCGTCCTGCAATAATTTCGGCGACAGGCAGCGTACCATGACAAGGTTAATGCTTCATATTTTCTCCCATAATCTTATTCCCACACAAATTCATCATAATTTATTCATAGTTTCGCGTACACACGCATTATTTACGTTAGGCTGCACTCCTTACTTCCTCAGCCCGACTGTGCGGTATAATGTTTTTTTTTTCGCCGCCATTACTGACTTCTTTCGCGTAGATAGAGGGACATCTTGAATATATTCATGATTCTCTTTGCGTGGCGTTGATACAAATGTGTTAGAATTAATGGAAGTTTTTTTGTTGTTATTTTTGCGTTGGGAAATTAAAACGCAGATACTGTTTTACTGAGCGGGACAGATAGGCAGTCGCTCCATGTAAAATACTGGTATTGAGCTGCATCCGGATAGACTAGAAGCCGACCCCAACATAGTTGGAAGATGATCCATGATGATTTACAAATGAGCACAAGATCGATTCTCGGGTCGAGAAGTGTCAGTACTAGCCCGGAGTCTGGATTAGAGACCGGTTGATGGCAATAGGCTCGCCCTTTATTACATGGGACTTAACTGGCGAAATGTGGGTGTACTATCGGTTCACCTCTGCCTAACCCTTCGGGGAATACGGGCGTGATGTTAAGTATGATATACAAATCACTAGGCAGCTTACCGCTTAGTGCTACGCTCAAAATTAAAAAAGTTTTTCTGGCTTGCGGTTCGCTGACAGGCGCGACGCGACACCGGTAAAACAATATTCCCGTGAAGTTTTCATAGAAATTGTTCGTATCGTGTCTGCGGGAGCCTTTAAGCCAACAGAGATATCCCTAATATCTAAATCTTGCTCCTTTATTGATCCCTGCTATAAATGGCTCGGGTCGGGAACTATGTAGGCTCAGTGGCTTTAAAAGCCACATTCAACACTGAAGAACGAAAGTCAAACTCTACTTTACGAAAGTTGGTAGTAACAATCGCCCGATTTCAGAGAATTATCACGAGACAATGCCATCATCAGTGTATTTTTGAAGTGAAAACTTCTATATGCGCATTAAGCGATTTTTGGTAGGGGTATACATGGATTCACGTAGTGCTGGGCTATAGAATATAGATGGCGCTAATACCAGTTTTAAGTTTTCATTTCTGTTGACAGACCCCATGACCGCCTGTTTTTTTATCGCTCAAGTTTCGCCCAAAATTGCTCTCAATTCGAAACCGTTTGCAAGAAATATATTTTTGAAATCGTCATAAATTCCCCAATAGGTAGGTAGGTACCTACATCCCATTCGCACACGACATCGTATTGGCGCGCTATTTCAGCGCCTTTTGTTCAACCGGAATGTTAGTGTTGCTAGTTTTTGTCCCCAAAGGATTGATGGACCATTGTGTTGCCATTCGCAAAAATTCCCGGCGTCGAATAATTGATAAGTCTGCTATGCAATCTTTTTTTTTTGTCTCGATGCTGAATCGTTAGGGATTAGATATTTTTTTTTATTTGACTAACTCGTCTGAATTGTTCGGCTTGAAATTCGCCAGGCTTGTTTGTTTTCCCGTCTAGCTTTTTCATAGTTTTTGTGTGAAATTTTGTTGAAACTTTTGTTCGCGTTCGGAGTTATTTTTAGCTTGTTTTGGGATTGAATTTTCAGCTGCCTTTGTGTAAAATCGGGAATCGGCAGCTAACGGTATAAAGGACTTACCTACTGTCACTTTAATTAATTGTAGTCTAGTAAAAGGCTTGGCTACAAAAAGAAAATATCTAACCTAAAAGTATAAAATAGAAGTCACTTTTTAACCGAGTTAAAAAAAAAGGAGGAGGTTCTCAATTCGACGGTATATTTTTTTTTTTTTTTTTGTATGTTTGTTACGCGATTACTCCGCCAATTATGAATTGATTTTAATGATTCTTTTTTTCGGTAGGGCATACTTCAGAAGTGGTCCCATATAAATTTGGTCAAGATCTGATGAAGGGTTTTTGAGTTAGCTTCAATAATACATATTTTTCCGACCTAGCATATGTGGATGATATTCTAATAGTTCCTGTCACTGTAATTTACTTGGTATTTAAATTTGTGTGGGGGTTTTGTGTAGGTACCACAACTAAAAACGAAAAATAAAAACTTTTTCACAAAAAATAAAACCGACTTCCAAAAAAAAACACTACACAGTGCAAAATAACTTTGATTTCGGAAGTCGGTGGCAAAAAAAAACTAAAATAAAAAACCCAAGACACCGACTTACGAAATCAAAGTTATTTTCCACTGTGTAGTGTTTTTTTTTGGAAGTCGGTTTTATTTTTTGTGAAAATGTTTTTCTAATTTCCATAAGTTAAAAGCATCTTAATCCAATTTTGTAACTCCGAAGATATGAGTCATCCACCAAACCGCACTGGGGCGCCGCGTGGTGGAGTACGGTCCACACCCTCACAAATAAGATTTCTGAGTCCCAGCAGTGGCACGAACGTCAGGCTGGATAAGTAGGTAGGTAGGTATGTGTGTGTTACCCAATTTCTGGTGACATAATTCCACATACTACCAACATAACAAACTTAATAGAAACAAACACAATATGATTAGGTTGCGAGTGCGACCCGCGCGCGACGGGCGCGAAGGAATGGAATGGTGATCAAAACTCTATTATGCGGCTCCCAGGAGATATTTACATAATGTGTGCCCAGAAATATAATGCGGTAGAAATAGTCCAGTTTCCTTTTTTGCTGTTTTTTTATGACAAAGGTGGTGTGTTATTATTCGGTTGACTTATGCAAATAAGTAGCAGCAAAAATATTCTTCTTTGGAAGCATTAAAGCCTGTTTCGATTATCTGCATCTCACTCATTCTATATTTTAATATTTTGAAGTTTGACTTCGACAGAAAAAATGAACTCTCAAAATTAAATGTAAGCATAATTCCTGCTGAAAATTTTAAATTGACTACTAAGGAATGTAGGAAACTAGAAAGAAAGAAAGAATGATATTTATTTGGACACAGTTCGTCAAACACAATAACAAATAGGTAACAAAATAAAAAAAGGTAAAATAATCATCAAGCAATAATAGTATGTGCCTCACGGCTGCGCCAAAAAGGTTCATTTCAAATATTGGTTGGAACATCCTGAAAGAATCTCTTGATCGCTTAATTCACTGTTAATTAAAACTCATGTCGAAAATAGTAAAAACCAACCACTAAAACAAGTTTACAATAGAGATTACAGCAGATTAAATTAAAATTACTTCCTCTTCTGTAAACAAAAACATATTTTTCCTCAAAAAATTTCATGACATTTTTCGAACTTTTCCCGCTCTTTCCACAAGTCACTATAGATATTTTTTCTTTTTTTTTCCATTGAAATAAACGATCCTCAAACATTCTTGATCCTCGTCAATTAAGTTAGAAGCTCCAATATAAAACAGACGTTCTTCTGAACGCAATGATCGTGAGGTGGCAAGGCGTCTGCGCCCTGTATCTGGGTCGTGCACGTGCCTCGAATACAATGTGAGCCCTTAGGAAAAATATGGAGTTTGCAAAATGTTTTGTCTTATGGTGGTATAATATTTTGTGTATTTGGCTTTAGTACAATTGTGAGGTATTTTAGAGTCTTAGAAGTTTAAATAACTGGTGTTACTTTTTCTTTTTGCATTTGTGCGCTGGCAACACTCTTGATTAAGGACGAAGCAGTCATGGACGACCTTCGGAATATTATTATTAAATCTAACAACTGTTGATGTCGAGAGAATGGCTTTTTGAACTCCACTAACCAGTAACTGGACTACTGGTTACACGAGGCTAGTTTTTGAAGCTAGGATAGCAAGCAAGCGTCCTAGCTTGGGACGTGCTAGAGCCATTTCATCACAGAATAATTTTATTCCACGGATCGTGTAGATCCGTGGAATAAAATTATTCGATTGGATACTAGTTTCGCCGCTACACAAAGCTAGGTACACAAGCCAGAAATATGGTAAAATAAGGTGGCAGGGCCGGTACTGGCTTAAAATACCCATCACAGTAGCATTACTACTTTACACCTTTTTTTTTTTTTTTTCGTTGGGAAATTATCAAATTACTTCTCCCGCTCTGGGTGGAGCGGGAGCGTCATCGTCAGACTCTTACTGACTAAAACCCACCCGTGTTCCTTCTGTTGCCTGTGCAATGCCAGGGGGCCACGGTATCCCTTTCGGACTTTCCCGCAACCCCGGCAGGCAATGGTCTCATCGGACCCCTTCACTCGCTGACATCTCTTTGAGGCGCGCGTGGAACGCAACGCGCCGTCGACCCGGGCTTGGTCCTTACCGGACGGCGAGCTACCCATTGCTCACCGTCCGTACTACTTTACACCTTACGCTCACTATTTTACTCCCAAGCTTACAAGCCTAAAAATTAGGAGTTTTGTATACACAAGGCCAAAGTGACTAGCTTACTAGCACTTTGTTGTTTCCCTATCTTCAAAAACTAGCCTCGTGTAACCTCAGCATTAAAAAAAACAGGAGTTCTAGTAGGAACTGCGCAAGGTGCAAACCTCACTTCTGGAGCAGCCTACAACTCAAAACTATAAAAGACGAGAATGCCTGTAGTCCCACTCCTGTATCTATCCGTCTGACAAAGATTTACAAGGTAGATGCACGCTTTGTAATATGTATCGGCAGATTCAAATCTGCAGTGTACTCTCAATGGGCTCGCATGCGCAAACCGGTTTAGAATCTCGTAGGGACAGATGAGCTTTGTATCATGATTCATGATTCATTGATCGCCCGTGACCTACACATGAGGCGGACAATTCAATTCATCTGTGCTTTATGATTCTAAAGATACTGTAGTAAGAAAAAATGTTTCAAAGCTTCTTCTTATAGCGTCGAATTGTCGATGGTAAATTCAATTCGTAGCTAACGAGTTTTCGAGTCAGAACAAGCTACGAGTTTGGAGCCATCAGCAGCGTCCATCAATTCCTGTAGCGTGCATCAAGCATCACTGCACGCAGGGCACGAAATCAGCCGGTCTATTCTGTAATATTCTCACGGTGAAAACTTAGGTGAAGTGAACGTGAAGTGAGCTGTCATTCCACCTGCTGCTAGGGAGTGACAGCTCACTCCGAGCTCACTTCACCTAAGTTTTCACGGTGAGAGGGTTACAGAATAGCACTGCAGGTATCCCATGGTTTGTGGAACAGCACCACATTTACATTATAGGTTTGAATCCTACTATAATATTATAAATGTAAAATTTTGCATGTTTGGATGTTTGTTACTAAATCGCGCAAAAACGGCTGAACGGATTTGGATGAAATTTGGCACAAATATAGTTTTTACCTGGGAATAACACATCGGATTTCTTATCCATATATACGTGTTAGTACGTCCTGTGGGATAATTTCCGACATCCACGCGGGCAAAACCGCTTTCAAAGGCTGGTCGTCTATATGTCTCCACCTGAGCAGGTTTTCCTTCTCCGTATATTATGCTCGTCTTAATTACATCTAATAGATAGATAGATAAATCGTTTATTTAGTGCACACAAAAAACAGCTCAACATACTCGTACAAAAGCACGATTAAATAATGACTAATTAGCTATTAGGAAATAGCTGCAAGGTGCCAATATATACCTAAACAAACAAAAAATAAAAAAGGTAGAAAACAAGACATTGTGATGATACTATTGGCTATGACACACTTTAAAATAATAGATCAACGAACATAAAAAAGTGCGGTGTGCGTCTCATGGTTGCACCAAATGGGAGTCCAGCTCAGCTCAACGGTAATGCTGTTTCAATGATCGAGATCTCGCCAGATCTCCCATTTTTTTGCCGGTTCTGCCAAATCTCATAAGACACAGACAAAGGACCCGGAATCCACCAAAGCGGAGGCGAGACGAGAGGAGAGGAGGGAGAGTGTTTAAACAACCAGTAGAATTTCGTTGTTCACACATGTCGTCTTGTCTCCACTCAGTTTCAGTGGATACCAGATTGAGCTGGGCGGCGGCAGTATAGAGCAGAGATAATTATGAGCTGTGCCTCGCAAGCTAGCGACGGGCGGCGTGCAGCGGAGACAAGAAGAGATGTGCGTTCATCTTAACAATCAACGCTCGCCGCACGCAGCTCTGTTCCTCTCTAGCCAGCACACATCTCCGCTTCAGTCTTCTAGTCTAGCACGCATCTCCCCACAGCTTCGGTGGATACACCCTAGCTGGAAAACATCTCTTCTCGTCTCCGCTTCGGACATCTCCGCACTTCTTCGCTTTGGTGGACCAAATGTCTTTGGTGGATTAAGCCTCGTATCTACTAGGCAATATTTAACGCGCGACATGTTGCTCAACATGTCGGAACTTTTGTTTAGCAACGTTGTCTGTCTACGCAAGATCAGTCTTCGACAACATGTCGCCAGAAGAACTAGTGTTTATTTCAGTGGCATTGGTGATAATTTCATCAAAAAATGCATGATACAATTTTTTAACCAAGTTTTGTATTCTCGGTGAGCAGTATCTCAAAAACATTCACAGTTTTGGTACATTTCAATTAATTTGAGCACTCGTTCGTTACACCACATTACGGACATTTCTGCGCGTCTTTTCATGTTGCGCGGAAACAAACAACAAGTTGCGCGTCATTATTGCGCGCAAGCTGGCAACGGCAAAATCACGCTCTGTTATGCATTACAATTGTTGCCTCTTGAATACGACGAAGCTTCATGCGTAGACAGACAACGTTGCTAAATAAGAGTTCCGCGCTTCTATGTTCTATGTTATTGGGTTTGGTTTCCGCACTCAGTCCGTCAAGTGGACCATTGTGCGTGGAGTTCCGCGGTTATTCTCAACATGTTGAGCAACATGTTGTGCAACAAGTCGCGCGCCAAATGTTGCCTAGTGGATACGAGGCTTTGACTTGTTAATAAAATACGAAAGTCAGATCACACTTAGCCATTAATTATTCTGAGGCTTCCACCACGTTTTATCGTTGTAAATATTAAAACCACCCGATGTCAAACTGACTAACCACCAAATCAATTTACATAAATGGAAAATCGGTGCAAACAATTCAGCGAAATGAGTAAAAGGCAACGCTTTCATTGGAAAGTAATTTATATGATTGCCCGTCAGTGTTTGCCGCCACAGTTGGACCAACTAATTGAATTCTCAATCATTTATTACTGTTCAAAATGTTTGACAAACTTTTGTTGACTGCACTCAGGACTTGCAGTTAATTTGAATTATCTTTCTGTTAATGCATTATATCGTATTCTTTTTCGTCTTAGTGCTTTTTTGGCGAATTGCCAGGTTTTTGTTAAAAAAACTAGACAGCTTAGACAAAGTTTTGTGGGATCACTGACTCGGAAATGTCAACCAACTAAGAATTTATTTTAAAACTTTTCCTTAAGTTCATTTCCTGAGTGTACTCTTAATAAGAGTAACTTTTTCAATGTAATAAATGTAAGTGCGAACATACCTTTTCTATAAAAATTAATTAGCCATGCGAGCGTTCTCGTGAAACTAACTTATGCTGAGCTCGCCTTTTGAAAACTTCTTATTCCTACGTTCACTTTATAAAACAAGAAAAGTTTATTAAGTAAACGCTACTGAATATAAATCTTTTACTTTGAGTACCTCAGGTAATTAAAGGAGAGGCAGGCATGACTATTTTGCAGCCACAGAACATAAAAAATACATACATCTAACCCATAGACATAGAGAATGGACTGAGCGTTCCGTATTCAATTGTGTAGTGAATACAGACCGAAAAGTACGAGAGAGACAAAGCGAATATTCGGCCACTAGTTGTCTCTTTTTAGAATTTAATAGACTATTGAATTTGACAAATTCATAAAGAGTTTGATAAAATTGAATTTTCTTTTACAGGCTTGCAGAAAAGAGACAGGCATTGGCCCCACAGTCGCTTTGTCTCTTTCTAGAGAGTGTTCACTATTGTGAGGCTAACGCTCAGTCCATTCTCTATGTCCATGATCCAACTTACTCAATTCAAGTCATTTGCTTGACTGTTTTTTATTTCAGCCAGCCTATCACTATTGCGGCTAACATGAGTTTGACAATCTAGAAAACTAAAAACCTAAAATGTTTTTTATTTAAGTTTTTGCAGGTTTGGGCAGTTATTGGCCAAACTAAACACGACTTTTGTATCTAAAAGTAATTAACGAGTCCCGTCCAAGTGACAGACGAGACGTTATTGTCTACGTGACGGGAATGCTGTCCCGTCTTGTTATGTTTGAGCATAGACTAAAGGATGTATGGTTGTATACGTTTGCCTCGTGCCGTTTGCCAGAAAAATATACGTGAAGGGGGGAACCGAATTTGGCGCGAAATCAGGAAAAATGGTGGCGAAATTGTGGAATGTTATTTATCTTCCACTATGTAACGTTTGTTTTCTACAAGAAATTACAATTTTAAAATTCATGTCGTACTTCCCAAACTTATTGTTAGCAAACATTTTTCCACTCGTCCATAACAAAATAAATTACTTACAGTAAAAGGTTTTAAAATCCCCAAATAGTATTTCCACATGGAAAAGCCTTTTAAACATATACTTCACGTGAACGTTAAACGAACTTTTCGTTTGCATTTCGCCATTAATTTTTATTTACGATAAAAGGTAATGACTGTGACGGTAGGGTTGTGTTAGTTTCAACGATAAACGTTAAATATCGGTAAAAAGAGAAGGTAAGTACATAAAGATAAAGCTTATTTGGAAGAAAGGTCGTGGAAAATCTTCGTTTATAAATGAGATTAATGGATTACGAAACGCAAAAAGCAAAATAAGATAGAATTATGTTGGAATTTTTGATAAAAAATAATAATTCACTTACACTTCATAGCGGTTACTATTTATTAGCTACAAAATGCAAGAAACATTAGAAATCCTGGAGTCAAACTTTGCTCACAGCAGCGGCGTAGCACAAGATAGGAAAAAGGGATTGCTTATGCTCATTCATCTTCTTGTCTCGTAATATCAATATTTTAATATCCTCGAAGTTAGCACACACGTGAGGTATCCAAAATAAACAAAGATCTTGTTTATCGTGCCGCTTAAAGTAGACAAACTTTGAGGGAAATCGATTAGGGAGAACGTGCTTATAAGCTACCAAGTTCGATAATACGACATTTAAAGCCGATACAGGTTTGTTTTAATTAGATTGGTTTAAATGCAAGACCGATTAGTATCGATAAACCATTACTTAACCTAAGAATTGGCAGAATCGTGCAAATATTCGATGAAATCGGCATCAAATCTCCAGTGTACAGAATTTGATGTCTACTGAAAATCAATATTCGATTATCATCAATATAGTATTACGGTTTACTGTTATCGATAGTGCGTTTCCCAGCCCTACTGGGTCGACGTAAAATGTAGCATACTAAGGGTCCCAAATCCATAAACTTGTGTTATTTTACGACTTCTAGGGGTTGTTTATGGCAAGAGGGGGTGGAGGGGGTGACTTTAATTATTTAACAAAGTGCCACTGTCTAATTAAGTTTGTGCTATTTGTATAATTGAAGTTTTTAGTGCCGACTTCTTGATGAAAATTGGACGCGGCAGTTTATTAAAAAAATAATGAGGTTTCAGTTTTTCACTTGCGTGGGTGAAATGTTGTTGTGTTGGTTGTATTTCGACGTTCATTGAAGATTACTCATCTTTCATGAAGTCTATTAGAGTACTAATCAAGCAATGGAGAAGGAACGCGTTCAACTTCTAAGTCGTTAAAAAAATTAATGACCTTTGGCTTCATTTGTGCGTGGCAGTAATATTATTTTTAATGCTAGATAATATTAATGCTGGCTGTTAATATACGTGCCATAAACCAAAATATTTTTTCATTTTTTTATTAATATAAGATTATTATTTTCAGACTTTCAGGGTGTTTGAGGCTAAATAATGTATCACATTTTTAGCGGGATTGGATCTTAACAATTAGTGCGGGGTAATTGCGTAACACATTTACAGTAGCAACGGCTTTTATTTTTATATTTACATTGTTGAGCAGACAAATTATTCGAACGTTTGAAGCAATGGATTAGCAATATCCTTCAAAATCATTCAGATTGTGATTGAAAGTGTGTTACAATCAAGCTGCTGGTTAGAACTGGTGGCTAGAGTAGAGTATGGTACACCAAATAAATAACACAACATAACATAACATCACGCCTTGTTTCCCCGAAGGGTTGGGCAGAGGTGTACCTGTAGTAGATACACCCACATTTCGCCAGTTATGTTTCAAGTCCTATGTAATAGGGGGCGAGCCTATTGCCATAAACCGGGCACAAATCCAGACTCCAGGATGCTACTAAGAAATTCCAGATAGAAAAACCCAATAACATTACCCGACCCGGGAATCGAACCCCGGAACTCATGCTCAGCAATAGCGCTTGCGGCCACTAGACCAACGAGGCAGACCAAATAAATATTTAGTTTAAAAACGGGGAGCAAAGTTCATAAAACCCTTTACATGTCTTGTCTTTTCGAACAGAATTTAGTTTTGAAACACAATTTTTCTACATTCTTTGTTAGTTTAGACATAGTCTGACGTCCATTTCGTCACTGGTTTTTAAAAGCTTTTGTTCCCGATTTTAAATTGTTAAGGAAGGTGGGTTCTAGAATAGTGTTGTGGGAGATATTGAAAATAAAACAAAAATGTTTTAAATTCAATTAACTACCTACCTACTTACCTAATCTGTAAAAACCTACACTAGATACGTACTAGATTTCTTTTTTTAAATCTAGGACATGTTTTGAGAGCGGTGGTGGCGGCCCCGACTTACGAACAGTAAGTCGTGGGTTCGAACCCAGACAGGCGCATTACTTTGTGTAATTTATTTCATCACCACTACTCAAAAAACGGTGAAGGAAAACATCGTGAGGAAGCCGGCATGTCCTAGAACCTAAAATTCGAAGACATGTGACATCTACCAATCCGCACTGGGCACGCGTGGTGGATTATAGCCCACTCCAATAATATTAGAAGTAAAAAGACGTAGATAGGTTACCTACCTAACATTCTATCTTCAAAAACGGCACTATGTCACACTATTATATGACACGTGGAAGTAGGATGGCATGTCGTAATTATCGGGAGCGAAAAATAGACAAAACGAAGAAAATGTGGCTAGTTAGCCAACTTTTGATGTGCCACTTGCGGAACGTTTATAACCTATCTACCTCTTTTTACTATAATATCATTGGCCCACTCCCTCTCATTGAGAGGAGGCCGTGTCCCTGCAGTGGGAACGTTATAGGCTGATGATGATGATTGATGATGATGTTTTAACCGAATAGTTAGTGTACGATCATAGCTAATCGGGCTACTGGATATTCGTTTGCGTATTCGTGTAAAAGTGCCCTTTTCATTTTTCTTATATAATAGTTTCCAGGATTTTCATTGGTTTAGTAAATTAAACTCATTTGTATTAAATGCTCTCGTAATCTCTTGAAATACTTATAATCAATTCCTATTCACTTCTCTTTCTCAGCTAATATCGTTGTCTGAAAGTGCTTTAAATACTAACACAAATTCGTGAATATCTTAACAATATTCAGCTAAATCGATTCCCAACTTCAACTCGATCCCTACGCAACCCCTTACAGAAAGGGTTAGTAGTCGATTCGCACGAAAATTATTCGTACGATCGTGCGAATCGTCCCCTTTCAATAAAAATATTTTTTTAGTAGGCGATTCGCACGGAAGTATTTAAATTGCGTGCGAATCGACCCCTTCAAGAATTAGTAGTATGCGATTCGCACACTTAACAAAATGTGCGAATAATAAATCTAAGTACAGTCATGTACAATATTCTAGAATATTAATATTAAAATTCAATAATTCTCTATTCGCATCGCAGTCAGGCACAAAATACTAGTTAAGAGGTAAGATGAAAAGTTTTGTCAGTATTTAATATGAAAACTTATAATATGAACACCATAAATGAGCTACATAAATAAATAATAATGTTACATTTTTAAGAACTTTGTACCTATTAATACTACAGATTACTCTGTTTAACAAACTGTGATTTTGTGATTGTTTTAACTTCCAGTGATGCCAATGCTCCTATCATCGTAAAATTTTTGTGTTAAGAAATATTTATAATATTGTTGATTAGTTAAGTGTTACATTTTTAAGAACTTTGTACCTATTAATACAACAGATGACTCTGTTTAACTGTGATTTTGTGATTGTTTTAACTTTCAGTGATGCTAATGTTCCTATCATCGTAAAATTTTTGTGTTAAGAAATATTTATAATATTGTTGATTAGTTAAGTGTTACATTTTTAAGAACTTTGTACCTATTAATACAACAGATGACTCTGTTTAACTGTGATTTTGTGATTGTTTTAACTTTCAGTGATGATAATGCTCCTATCATCGTAAAATTTTTGTGTTAAGAAATATTTATATTATTATTGATTAGTTGATTGTTATTTTTTACCTATTAGAGCAAAATATTGTTGTTATAGTAACTGTGATTTTGTGACTGTTATTTTATTACATTTACTATAATACTCCAAAATTGTACTAGTTAATACTTAATAGAGAAAAAATATTTTGTTTTTGTTTATTTAATTGCCACATTTAAAACCATACCTTAGCTAATTAAAACGATTTTTATATTGTTATTACGAATATTTAAAAAGATTTATATATTTATAGTTTCGTTATATTTTTCGTTGTTTTTAAAATTAGCTTTTAGACCATTATAACGTTAATTATTTAATTTTGACTTACCTTTTCTAAACAACATTATTTTTAACAAGACTCAGGGGTTCATAAAAAGTTGATTTCGGTAAAAACTCTAATAAGTAGTAATTTGTGATGATTTAAGGTAAATGCAAGTGTACGGAAAAAGAGTACTTACTTGTAAAAATGCAAAACCAAATATTTGATTATAAATCGTACCTACTAACTGTGATTTTATTTGTAATCTTGGTTATAATTATGGTTTTAAGTTATTTAAACTGTGAATGATGTAAAATCACTTTCTGATAGATACAAAGTAAAATATAAAAACTTGATTTCCTTAAAAATCGTTTTATTTGTGTCCTGTATTAAAAGAAAGCATTTTGTACGTGATAGTACTTTTTTCTTGAAACTTTTCGATAAAGTATAGGTGTGTGCGAATCGCATACTACTAATTCTTGAAGGGGTCGATTCGCACGCAATTTAAATACTTCCGTGCGAATCGCCTACTAAAAAAATATTTTTATTGAAAGGGGACGATTCGCACGATCGTGCGAATAATTTTCGTGCGAATCGACTACTAACCCTACAGAAACGTAAAGCGACGAATACAGAATAACCCAACCACTTCTGCAAAATCAAACGTATACCTCAGAGAAAAATCACACAAAATCTAGGCGATAAACGAAACCACTAGGGAATAAGTGCTACTAGCACGTTGAAATGAAATGATCTCTAATCTAGGATGGCTTTGCAAAGTAACCGTTTTCAAAGCGCGGGACGTAGGGCGCGAGTGATAAAATTTTACGAGCCGTCGCCATGGCAACGCCGCCATTAAACAGTTGCGCGGGCCCGCCGTGAGGGGCGCTACGTTCGATTTTCAAATGTTTTTTGTTGTTGTTTTGATTATCTTTTTCCAGTTGTTTTCAACATGGATAGTGCAGGCTAGTAGCAGTACAGTCATTTTACAGTTATTCTATCTCTGATAGTAACGGGATTAAAGATCACTGTGTTGCAAAATCAAAGATAATAATATATGTGGAAGGACTGTACTTACAGTCCGGCCGTCGAGAGAATTCGTTCCAGACACCTGTCAGTTGGACAATTTCTAGTAGTAATAAGGATCAAATTCGCAAAACACATATTCGTCAGTATGACACTGACAATTGCTAGTTCGGTCGAATGGTGCGAATTTTTTTAAGGCTAATAATAAACTACGGTTCAAATGTACCTATACAATTAGTTTTTCCCTTCATCCCTTTTATCAATAGATTATAACATGTATAGATATTTAAGTAAGTGCACCGCTATTAAATATGGGCAGCATAGACAACATCAAATATCCATAAACATCGATTGTGGTTGATGACTATGAATTAACGACCACATAGCTCGACTGTCTACCATAGATAAAGTTTAACACGTCATTCTAGTTTACTTAGGACGGGAATACTAATCTAATCTATATTCTATATTTAAACATAGCTTAAAGCCATCCACAGACACCTTTCAATCTCTCAAGCGATGGAGCGACGATTTTTAAATCTTCAAGCAGATTGCTTCGTTTACGACCACATTTTTAAATAAAATAAATTAATGTTCTGCAATGTTTTATGAAACAGTATAAGCTTTTCAAAAGTTGATGCAGAGACAACAGACAATATTTTGGACTACTTTTATGCTTTTTCCAGTGTCAAGTTTATTGATAAGTAACAGATTTTCGTTTCGTTGGTTATATTTGGGAAAAACCAGTCTAGCTGGCATTCGGATTTTAAATATTATTTATTTCGCTCATAAATAGCATTTTGGGTTCTTTCAGCTCTCTGAGAAAAGTAAAAGGAAAACTTATCTACTTTACAAGCAAAATAGGTACTGTAAACTTCACGAATGGCAGTTTTATCTGCGTTCCTTCGAAATCATATTATAATTTATTAAGGCACCTAAAGGTTTTGTTGAAGGTACGGTCTACCAACATGAGGGACTTACAAATTATGCATTATGATTAAACACGTTTTCATTAGAAACACCGGACACGTATAGCACTAAACCAAACCTAACAAAGGATAGTTAGAGAGTGGGAAATAAAAAGTAACGGTCCCGGCCGCCATCTTGGATTTTCTAAATGTCTGTACTTATTAGGATCTGTGGAGCGCTTGACTAAATTGTTTTTAACCCCTGACGTAAAAGGGGTGATATTTGACGCGGTATTTTTCTTCGTTGCATACTCAAATTGGTATAGAATATGAAAATTTAAAGCTTTTTTACGTCTTGAAGTTTAGAGTATTTTGTCGGCTAAATCTGTTTAAAAATCAGTTTAAAAAGTGTAAAAAGTTTTTGTTTAATCTAATCTAACAGCACTATTTTTTCTATTTGCCCTGCAAGTTTAATAGTTATAATTTTTTATAGTTTATAATCGGGGCAAAATACAACAACAGACACAGCAACAACAACACAACAACAGTTCTCTCTACAACAGTGGGGACCAAATTATCCTATCTTTCAAGCTGGAAAAACAATTCACAAAATTCACCCGCATAAGTTTTGATCCCGTGGGAATATCGGGATAAAAGTATCCTATGTGTTAATCCAGGTTGTAAACTATCTGTGTGCCAAATTTGATTAAAATCCGTTTAGTAGTTTTAGCGTGAAAAAGAGACAAACATACACACTGACAAACTTTCGCCTTTATTTAATATTAGTAGGATATGTGTGATATTGTCGTACCGTTAGCGTCACCCAATGTATTACGGGTGTAAAAATACCCATTCTTCTTATCATTACAATGTTTTAGCAACCAATTTAGCTAAATTTTACTTTGTTAGATCGTACATAATGCATAGATGCTCACACAGATTACAATAATGTGTTGACAGTGTAATTCAACTACAATTTTTAAACATTGATAAAAATGATAAAATTATTTAAACCATTCTTTATTAAACTAGCTGACCCGCGCAACTTCGTCTGCGGCACAGAGTGGTTTAAGTAATGAATTTTCCCAGTTTTTTCGCAACATTTTTCATTGATGTGCCGCTCCTATATCATCATAATAGTCATAGCGTTGCCCACGACTTCGTCCGCGTAAATATCATTATCGTGGTTGGATAAATAATATTACTATGTCCTTCGATCTTCGTCAAAATCGGTTCAGTAGTTTAGCCGTGAAAACGTTACAGAGAGACAGACAGACAGAGTTACTTCAAAAACTGTTATGACATAGCTGTACCAGCGTTTTGATGAAAAACCTAAAAAAAATGGAACTATATTAAAAAATGGCACTGGAACAGGAATAATAAAGGAACGTTGGGTAAAAAAAAGTACTGGGGGTCTTATAAAAATGTGGGTAAATAAATTAACGATTATATAATTAGTAGTATTTTTTTAAGGTATTTTAAAGTACTTCAGAGTAAATGATATTTTTTAGTTTTATTTTCTTGTGGTAGAAGAACATACTGATTTTCTCCGCAACCTGATCTTGATAACGCGACATATAGTTTGTCCATGTGAGAAGCAGTCTTAACGTAAATCGATTCCTACGTGTTTAAATGTTTGCCCCTGTGCTTTATTAATTGTTACGACAAAAGATACCTTAACGGGAAATTGAATTCTTTTAAAAATTAAAAGGTAAATCATTGGGAATCATTGGGATGCGAGGTATTAGCACTGTTTGACCAACTGCTGGACCAGTCAAAACTAATGCAACTCGCAGAACTACCGGGCGGCGGCAGGCCAGCGCCCCTTCCCCTCACCCGCCGGCCAGCGTCCCTCCCCCTCACCCGCCGCGTCTTGCGTGTCATGCGCACGTGAACCCGCACATATCTATTTATTTTGTTGCGGAGTTCTTTTAAAATTATTATATCTCCTAAGATGTTCATTGAAATCAAGTGATGTCAAGGACAATTTTGTTTACATTTAAATACTTGTGATTAATAACATATTTATTTGCCTATGGATTAATATTATGTTGATAAAACTCCTTCGCAAATAATGCATTAATTTCGAACAAATTTGATTACGATAAAAAAGGTTATAGTGAGTCAATCTTAAAAGATAGACATATACCGTCGCGGACTTTTTTTTAGAACTTTTAAAGAGAAACAATTCCGTCATACATGATATTTGCGTAACTTAAACCGTTTACGCAGCGCACGCAACGGAAGCTCTCAAAAAGGAATATTTTTTCCCGTTTTTGTAACATTTTTCATTTATGCTCCGCTCCTATTGGTCGTCGCGTGATGTTATATAGCCTATAACCTTCCTCGATAAATGGACTATCTAACACAAAAAGAATTTTTCAATTGCAACCAGTAGTTCCCGAGATTAGCGCGTTCAAACAAATAAACAAACAAACAAACTCTTCAGCTTTATAATATTAGTATAAATATTAAATTACAATTTAGCTTTCGGGCTACCTTAACTCTTACGAGTACAATAGCAACACCACTCTAAATATTAGGTAACATGCAATTCTTTTTTCTGGAGCAAATATTATTAATGGAACACTTTAAAATATGAATCTATGTATTTTACTCCTCATCTCGTATTTAAAAGGTCGAAGTGAAATGTTCCATTATAGTGAATGACTGTAGTAGTTAGGAGTTTGGTAAGTTCACTTTGAGATTGTATAATCCTCTATGCCATAGAGGATTATACAATATGGTCTATGGTTTATGGTCAATATGGTATGATCTATGGAGTTAAAATCTTTGCTTTTCATAAGAGTAGAAAAACCGGCCATGCCTAAGAAATATTTCTCAACGGCTTGTGAAGCCAAGTCAGAGGCCCATGAGCGGCTTTAAAACTCTGACATCAGTTTAGTTAATAACCACACAAAAAAAAGAAGATAATATGGGCCTCGTTGTACGCCATCTTGTAACCCCACAAACACAGCTTCATTGTACGCCATCTGTATCTTATCTACATAATCAAAGTCCAGTGCATTCTTCCATCTCGGGTGATTCTGAAGGTGGAACTCACACCGGCCACCTCCACATTTGTATGCGACTGCAGGAACTCATAAATCGATTGCATGGCACTAAGCCTTACGAACTTTAGAATGAGTAGTAATAATTTAGGGTTCAGTGCTAACTCTTCTTACCGCAACACCATAAGTCTATCAGGATATTGCTGCTGTATTCGGCCTGCCGCCACATAATCACTGATCCTGTCCGCACAAACAAGAGATGGTTCTCAGCAATCTCTAAGACGCTTACAGAAGTCACAGTGCTGCCTGGACTGGCATCTCACAACGAGGGTCACGGATCAATAGTATCACCTTCACATTTAGCTCTTCGTCATCCTATATTTCCTTAATGAGCCGCAATCTTAGCCGTAAAACCTTCATGATTTGGGAAGGAAAGAGCTAACATAACCCTGATGTGAATTCAGCATCATAATTCATAACACAGTTTTTTCTTATATTTACAATGGTCCCAAAGTCTGGTGTTATGGCTAAACCGATACAAATATAATATCCGTAAATCCAAGCCTTCATAATTACATTTCAACATAGTCTTGCTTGATGGTGCTCAAGGCTTGATCAGATACTGGTGCCCCCCCTTAATTGTATAATTCCATACAGTGGTTAATAATGATAAAATGATAATAAGTGCCTGGGATTGCATTTAATATTTATTCAAGAAGTGTGGTTCCTGGTCTCCATGTTGATATATGAACTTTGCAGGGACCTGCCCCTTGACTCCATAACTAAATCTTCCAAAGCATGAGCACCAGTTTCAGAAAGTTGATATTTGATTTTTGATCGTGTTTTTTCTAGTAACTTCTTGATTTACTCGTAAATGGAGAACCATAAATGGTATGGTATATGTTGCGTATAGGTTTCCTGTCCATTTTCAACTTTTGGTAACTTTCTTATATCTCTCCGGCTTTCAATAGACGGGCGAAAATATTTGTTATCTGCATATCGACTTCCAGAAAGAATTAGAAGAGCACTGAGACCAAATGCGAAACATATTGAGTAAAAGTCAAATCGCCGCAACATCTCGTTATAAAAGCGAACAAAACAATATCGTAGAATTTGTAAGGATGAAGATAATTTATTATACTTATTATGAAGTTCCACGTTCACATTAGTGTTCGACGATTGTACAATAATGGGCAAGTGATAACTGATCGGTTGAACTCGCGGTGTGAGTTCAATGGCGAGTGATGGCCAGCAGTTGCTTCGGCGTATATTTAGATTTGGTACGGTGGGTGTGGCTTTGGTGGGTCGTGGGATAGTCCTGTTTGATGCAAGGGATTCTTTTTATCTACGTCTGCTATCAAAGTCGTTGGTTGGATTTACATTATTTGTTTGATATGACACAATGTAAATAGAGATGTGACATAACATCCCCAGCTATGGAAAGTGTTCAGCTTGAAGTCTCTCTATGGGATCGAGTACGGAACGACGCAAAACGACAGAGAGCAAAGGTAGTCGATATAGCCTGCAGAAAAGCAAGCGGTTGGGACAACGGGCTGGCGATATTATCCTTAGGAATGGCCGATGACCGAATGGTCGTCGAACGTAAGGCTTAGGGTAGCCACAGGCTGGATGGACCACGAACATGCAACGAACTTAGCAGAACGTAGCTTGGCTGATAGCAGATGTATAACCCCTCATCCTATTTAAAAGTTCGGTGAACTTGAACGCGTGGTCGCGCCGACAGAGGGCGCTTTCCAGTTTTCCGATCAAAAAGTGACATATTATGCACGCGACCGATCGCGAATTCGCGCGATGATCACTTTTAAATAGGACGCGGTCTAACAGTATCCGAGGATGGACTTCTACTGAGGATGGTTATTAATGAAGCTGTAACGCTGTCTAAAAGGTTGAATTAGTATGTGTCAAATCACGAAGATAGGGGCGGTTATTTTGTTTATAGAAATGAATTATTAAACAAACTTAACGTTACTGTGGCAACAAGATAAGAGCACTATTATGTGTGTAAGCTTTCAATGTTTATCTGTCTGTAAGACCCACAATAACATAAAAGTTGTTCGACGCTAGAGATATAGTTATCGCGCCCACACTGCAACCATAATGATAAGAACCAAACAGTATATTAAAAAATGACATCATTACAATTTAAACTAAGCTTATGTCCAGGGACTGACTGAACTGGGTCGAGTTAATCGATTGATTTGAACAAAATCTTTCATAAATTTCTATCTTTAACTAGCATGTCGTTGTTCTTATTTTGTCCAGCTCATTTCGCCTTCATGTTCATCTCGAAGTTAGCAGGTTAGTATTGGTAGCGCGGCTGCCAAGGGTCTGGGCGAACACTTTCGGCACTTGATCACGGCTCAATTTCACCTGTCAAATTCTGTAGACGATCCCAAACAGCTCCACAGCATGGTCACTCTACAAATGTAAATGCGTACGCGCAGTCCGTTTGATGTGCCGCTGCGTGTTTGTTTACTCGCCGCCGCTCAGTGTGAAACCGTTTGTTCTAACTATGGACCGCAATTGAATGCTGTCAGTTGTGTTTTAGATGAAAAATTTGTGTTCGAAATGTGTGGTGAGTTGCAGGACTTTCGGGGTGTTAATTTTGTTGGAGGGGCTCGTGGCTACATAATAACAGCTGCACGCGTCGATCGAAGGTTAAGCTACGCTTGTCGCGGTGAGTTCGTGGATGGGCGACCATCCATTACATAACGAGACCCATCCGTGTCACAGAAAGCAGTCCCGGCTGTCATTCGTAGATTTTTGACAGTTGTTCTGATGGGTATTCGGAAAACCAAAAGTCTGACCACCAGCCTTACCAAGGCGTATTGTGCTACCCAGTAACTGGGTTGTGGACGTCAGATAGGCAGTCGCTTCATGTAAAAGACTGGTATTCAGCTGCATCCGATTGGACTGGAAGCCAACCCTAAAAAAGTTGGGAAAACTAAGGTAGATTGAATTTTATTGGATACTTTAAATTTTATTATTGGGCTAGACTTTTCGTTAATCCCTTTCTTCACGTTTGAACAATAGACAATGAGATCCTGGAGGAGGGATCCTTGACGATCAACTTCCTTGTCTAGATACCACACCTAGTTCGAAGTTTTTTGAGAAAAAATCCTGATCCTTGTCTTTGGCAAAGAGTTATTGGGTTTTCCATCATAAAATTACTTAGTAGCAGCCCTGAGTATTGGAGTAATGGTTAATGGCGTATTAAGCTTCGTGCAGACTAGAGCGACGCGACAGCGCGACGCGACACCGGCTTTGTTATACCGTGAAGTTTTCATAGAAATTGTATTGTTGGAGTCGCGTCGCGCTGGTCTGCACGAGCCTTTATACTTCGTTGCTGCATCACGAGATTTTCATATTCACCAAGTAGTCCACTTCTTAAATGTACCGGGCATCTCATCAATGGTTAAATAAATAAATACTTTTTTTTAGAGTAGGTACGCCAAAATGCCAAATCCACGTACACAGTGCGCGCGCGCTCCTTAGGGGGACTTGGCCTCCTCGGATGCAGCGACTCATATAATTAGGGTCAAACTCGTATGCCTCTGTCTACCGTTTTCGACGAATATAGGCGTAGATATAGCTATATTTTAATATCGTCGTTACTAGTTAAACAATTATAAATAGTTAAATGCCTCTTTTGATGTTCCGTTCATAGTTAATATTTAAACCACTGTTTATGTTTACAACACTGTGGCATGAAAACATTTGTTCTGATCCTAAATAAGGACCAACCGCAGTGTCGCGGACTTTTGATGTGTTAGTTATTTTCGTATATTTATTATGATAGTGTCTTTTGTAACATTTTATTATATTGAGAATTTGAGACCCTATCATGAATTAAGGATAACGTGCTATTTTCGAAACAATCCAAAACCGACAAATCGAGATGTCTACAAAAAAGGCCGATCTTTAATGTAAAAAAAAACGCAATAGGGATATTGACTTTTTGTCCGTCAGGTAGATTATTAAAAAACATTAAACACGTATTTTTTCTTTTTTTACGTAATCAAAAGCTAACGGCTTTACATTGAGTTAAAATGTGGCATGTCGTCACTCCCACAGATTTTATACCGACTTGTGACTGCGACGTAGCGAGCCCACACTCCCCAACTTTAATTATGATAAAGCAAAAAAATACGTGTCGAATACTTTTATCTGGCTGACGGACTAAATACTTTATTTTTTTCCCAGTCAACATCCCTATTGTGTTAAAAAAAAGTCTTTACTAATCATTTTTGCCTTAATAACTTTTGAAATTTTTACTACCTACCTATTATAGAAGGTTCAAAAATCATGGATAGAAAGTAAAATCTTCCATAATACTCCACTGCAGACAAATCCGGATAAAGCTTGTACAAATTCAAAATATTTTATTTCACATAAACCTACATGGGCACTTATGAAACGTCAGAAGCTAGGTGCATAGTTCCAATTGGTCGTTTCCTATGGAGAAGAGCCGGCAAGAAACTCCACGGTTACTCTTTTAAAAATAATTGGCTTTTACAATATTTTCAAATAACAGTGTTACTCGTATTAGGTATGGGAGGACAGTGTAGGTTAGGTTAGGTACCTACTTTTTGAAAGACCTACACTCTACTTAATAGAGTAATGATGGTCAACAAAGCTACAGTCCACTAAGCCTACAGCGTTCTCACAATCACAAAATAGAAAAGAATCTTTATAAAGATAAATATATTAATAAAAATAAAAACGTATTTTAAATGAAATGACGTGATTGCTATTACAATTGTAACAAACCTGAATAATAATTATCATGTCCACTAGTAAAGAGTTGAAATTGAATGGAGGTAAATAAAACGACCTACCTATAATAACTTCTTGATATAGGTAGGTCGGTTCAACCAGAGCTCCAGCCTGCCAGTACTTCATTCGAATGACCAGTTGCATGCACTCATTATCAACAAAGCACTTGATCGTTTATTCATCTCATTGTTGAGTGCTTGCGTTGCAACGCGGATTGGATTCAATAGATCAATGAATGTAGTTAGGTTGTATAATATACGTTTTGTCTAGCCAGTTCCTGCCAAAAACAAGAGGTCGTAGACTAAATTACGGAGTCTACTGACGACCGTAGACCGGGTATACTTGAGTCACTAAATAAAAATAGTAATGAGACAAGGACACACTTATTAGATCCAGTAGTAAGAGTAAACGAGACAAAAATATATTTTTAACCGACTTCAAAAAGGAGGAGGTTCTCAATTCAACAGTTTTTTTTTTGTTGTTGTATATTTGTTACGCGATTACGCCGCCAATTACTAAATGATTTTGATGATTCTTTTTTTTGTTTGGTAGGTCATACTTCAGAGGTGGTCCCATATAAATTTTATTAACTTTACTTGGGTTGTTTTTGAGTTAGCTTCAATAATACGTATTTTTCCCACTTAGTCTGTATGGATGATATGATAAGTTCCTGTCACTGTTATTTACATAGCAGGTAGTGGTATTCGAATTAGGTACCACAACTAAAAAGTGAAAAATAACTTAAATTTCGTAAGTCGGTGGCAAAAAATGAAAATATAGAACCAAAGTTATTTTGTACTTTTTTTTTTTTAAAGTAGTTTCAATTTTTTTTCTCTGTCCTTCGCGTATGAAAAGTTTAGTTACTATACTACATAAAAGATAGCTTGATCTCTGCGACATAATTATGTCAAACTGACATTCCTAGGGTAGGAATTCATTCATTAGGTCGGCATGCCCATAAAGTATGACATTGACAGTTACTGTCTGTACTATTATGAAATTCAGGACTTCACAGGCGGTGATTTTACTGTCAGCTGTCGCAGAGATCAAGGCTATCTTGTATGAAGTATAGTACCAGTTTACAAAGTGTATGTCAAAGAATATCGCTATCTCATAACTTTTAAGGTATACGCATGCACTAATAGCTAAACTATACCTACAATAGGGATGTTGACTTTTTTTTTTATGTCCGTCAGTTATGTTAGTAAAAAATATTGGACACGTATATTTTCTATTTTTAGGTACTTAAAGATTACTTACGGCAATACATCGAGTTAAAATGTGGCATGACTTCACTCCTCGGTAGATTTTATACTGACTTGTGATGTAGCGAGCCCCTACTCCCCAACTTTAATGCGTTTTCTTGAAACCATTTTTTACTAATATGATAAAGCAAATAATACGTGTCTAATATTTTTTTATTATCTGACTGACGGACAATAACATCCCTATTTTCTACCTACGTCGACAACGTTTTGACAAGACTTCACCCGCTGAACCACTATTTTTGCCTTACAGAACAATCTCTGGTTCGTTGAACGTAGGCCACGCTCGTGAATTCCACATTGTGATCATCCTCCATCTCGTCCATTTTTTTTTTTAAACGAAGCATCGCTTGTTTGACCTGTCATCGTAGGATTCATGAATGCCTTGGCTCAATCTCATGAATAGTAGGTATTTTATGAACCATAGGAGAAGTGGTGATGTTCTTCTTTAACTCGGCCAAACATCAAAGTAAACCTTTTTTCTCGGTTCTATTCTATGGCAATTTACTCAATATTATAAACGAAATGACGTATATTTTATTTTTCTTTTCAGATGTGACTCATCATTCGGCTCACAAGATCCGTGCTCACAAGAACAGCAGACGACATCGCGCTATCAATGGTAAATATTATCATTTTACTATCAAATCATACCGTACATTCCGTGTACTCGTAATGTGACTATTATTTTAACAAAAAAAAGAAAGGTTGCATTTTAAAAAATAAAATAAAAACACTTAAAATCCTGACAAAAATACGGAAAATTGCAAAAAAGTCCGGACATTATTATATTTTTATTCTTTCTTCTATCAGTTTTCGTTACTTACCAATTTTTTTTAAACCTCTAATGTTCGAAAGCCGGACTAAGTCCGAACAGGGGGCCAAAAAGCCGGACTTAAAAATAAAGAAAATAGGTACGTTTATTTGCGGTAAACACGACGCAAATAAAGAACACAAACACGAAAAGAACAAATTTGTGGAAAATATGCGTCACACGCAAAACGGCCGTCGGTCGCTCAGAATAATGCTGCGACCCTAGCGCTGGTTTTCAGCGACAGCCGGTGTTAACGTGATGACGTGATATAACAATAACAAGAAATTTAAAAAAATACAATACTTAGATGTGGCATCTACATCGCCACATGCGAACTATGCATCAAAGACCTGACGTCACACAATAATCCTGACGTCACACAAATCCTGCATCGCGCAATTGGAGTTTACCGCCCGAAAGACATAATATGACTATCCGATGTCAATCAGATATAGACGATGAGTGAACTTTACACCCTGTTCCACATGCCTCTAAACATATTTAGCCGTTATTGACCCACTGCTTGGCAAAGGCGTCCTACTCTCTTTTCACCTCTCTCTGTCCAGAGCTGCCAAGGACCAATCTTTATTGAAGGAGTCCAGCTCATACCGCCTTCTCCGTCTGGGCCTGCCGCGATGTCGTCTGCCATTAACCGGGACCCACTGGGTCGTAAGTTTGGCCCATTGATCTTCTGACATGCGACAGATGTGTCCAACCTAATTGATGCCGAGTCGAGTGTGATGGAACGGATTGTTGTATGCTTAACCTACTATCTTATTACGCAACAGATTTTCGTAAACTATTACGACTAATCTGTTTCTTTTTGACAGTTCAACAACATTCATTGCGTTAATTACGTTGTTGAGGAGATTTTTTTTTCGAACTTATGAAGCAATGTATTAGCAATCTGTTTCAAAACGATTTCGATTCTAATTGATCGTGTATTACGCAACTAGGGTAGTCCACTACAAGTTTAATACCAAGAATACTCCGTTCCATAGCTCTCTGGCAAACCCCGAGCGTGGACCTCTGTCGACTTCAAAATTAAAAAAAAAACAAAAGTCATTTATTCAAACTAGGCTGAGAATCAGCACTTTTCGAACGACAAAATTATATAAGACAGTCCCTCAAAACGCCCACCCTTTGTCTGTTCAGTCAGAAAAAAATGATCTAGGTATATAATAGTAGGTACCTATGCAAGATAATTTACATTACGCAAAACAAAATTTAAATTATAAATTGACAGCTAGCACGCGTCATTAAACCAACCAAAATCATCGAGAACTATACTCAAGCAGAAATAAAAATAACTAAACGTAAACAATATCTAAAAAAAGAAAAAAACCTCCAGGCATAAAGGGAATTGTCAAAGACCTTGTTTGAGAACTATACGTGAGGATGGGAAGAATACACACGTCGATGAGTCTTCTCGTGAGGGATAGAGGAACTGAGGAAGATCGCCCTTCATTAGACCTTTCATGGCCCTTTTTCAGGCATTTTCAGTGCGTCTTGCAACTTCTTTGTTTTGTCTTGCCTGGAAAGAGACTATTTGACCAAGATATAGATACTCATCGACATATTCAACCTCCCCACTCGCCGCGGTGATCTGCGATGCGCGCTGTTCAAACAATGTATGTTATTGTAAAGACATTATATATATATAAAGACACTATCCCGACAGAAGGTAATCCTACATGCAAGTGACAGCAAGCAAGTGTTGGTCTGGCATGCGCCGCCCAAAGTTAAGTCGCTGAAACAATGCATTTGGAATTTGAATTCTCACAACTTGAGTTTGCGACATAGGTACTCACTCGACGAAAACGAGTAATCGCGAAATAAGCTGAAGGAAAATGCTGTCAGAAGAAAAAAAATATGTTTAGAATGTGTAGGTACCTAAAGTTCTTTTACCTTACATGGGATGACCTTTTACCTAATAGAATAGCACTTTACCTAAGTAACTTACTTACTTCTCTCTACCTCTCCCGGGGTTATAGGCAAGACAGTAAAATTCCTTACAAAATATTTTTTACCGATCGTAAGCCTTAGTTCGGTCGGAGACTCAGACCAAGGACGCCCTAGATTTAAGAAGGGCAAACACCAGTGGTAATGTCCTTCGAAAAGGTCAGGTGCGTAGTCAGGCGTGACGTTTATAACCGGCGCGCAAATAACCTAAGAAAAAGCATTTATTAATGGAAAGGCAAACTAATTTTTTTTCTGAAATAGATTAGATTTCTGCTCATCCGATTAGCTAAGAATGACTTGATTATTATCACTTTAATGCTGGAATGAAATTATATTTTAGGTTTTTGCCGCCATCTTTTATCAACTGTCTGTAAACTTGTAACTGATAAAAAAGAACAATAGATGGCGCAGTTCTCAATATACCTAATTAGTCCATATACTCACTAATAGATGGCGTTGTTCTCGATTTACTTAATTTGTTTGTCTACTTCCCAACAGATGGCGATCTGCGCTTTGAAACAGAACCGTACAACAAGAAATTGGTATTGAATTCTTCTGGGAAAATACACTGCAAAGTTGCTGGCGGTGTTAATCCCACTGTACAATGGTTTTTGGTAAGTTTAATATAAGATATAATCTTTTACTTAACTTTTTCATACAAATAGTTTTTTTTTCTTTATTATATAGTACCATATCTATTTGGCCGACAATAGGCACTTTCTAAAAAGCAAAAATTGTAAATTACCAGTAGTTGTATAATAAAATGCTTATAGATTTTTAGCAGTGAACTGTATTTCTAAATAGTTTTATTAATTTTACACAAGAGACATGTAAAAGTACATGTCACAGAGAGAAGAATTCTACTAGAAGTAGTGTTACAGCTCGATTCAAACTTAATGGCGGCTCGGAACATGAGGCGAGTCGCTGCGCAGTAACGAATTCATGTGTCAGCGGGGGTGAGGGGTGGGGTACTGCGCAACGAGTGGCTAACTTCCGAGCCGCCATTAAGTTTACTACGTCATTAACTATACCAGTACATAAAAAAACTAGTGCTAAAATTGTAATTGTTGCTTATGCAAATAAAATTCTATATGTTTTGATTATTCACTAGTGTTTGATACGCTATCCCAGTTATACTAATTTATAGAAGAAAAAAAACTACTACTTAATTTGGGCAAGATTCTCAGCCACACTAGACCACAAGGCTCTTCACTTTTTATATCCCTTATGCGGGTGAAACCGCCCGGGCACAGCTAGTATTGTATAATCCCAGTCCCTTTATGTATGTGCATATTTTATTAAAGCGCAATTTCTATGGTCTTCTTTCTTCTAGAACGACACGGCCCCTTTACCGGAAGGCGTGACGTCAGCGAACGGGACGCTGATGGTGGCTGACGCAGAAAAGCGTCACTCTGGGCAGTACACCTGCAAGGCGGTGGACGGCGAGAATTCCATCACCTCTAAGATTAATCTGGATGTTGTGGGTAAGTTGAGGGGAACCTGTACTATTTATTTACTATATTTCTACTCCCACATGATGTGAATAGTATTTTAGGGGTATGAGGAACAGGGTGTAAACTTCACTCATCCTCTATAGAAAAGGGAGGATCCTCCGACCAGACGGGTGTTGAGTCTGGCGGGCAACTTTCCGGGTGTTGATGTCGGATAGTCTTATAATGTCGTTCGCGCGGTAAACTCTAATTGCGCGATGCAGGATTTGTGTGACGCCAGGTCTTTGATGCGTTGTTCGCATGTGGTGATATAGATGCCGCCACAGTATTGTCTGATGATGCATCATCAGCCTATAATGTTCCCACTGCTGGGACACAGGCCTCCTCTCTAGGAGAGGGAGTGGGCCGTTATCCACCACGCGGGCCCAGTGCAGGTTGGTAGGTGCCACTTATCTTCATTTTTTTTTTTTTTTTTTCTAGGACATCCCGATTTCTTATCTTATTGATATGTTTTTTTGAGGATAGCCACTTGAAAACGAGGTTGTTATTATTAGCACTAAATACTGTCCCACTCCATCTAGCTGGGCAAACATTGTCGCCATAACCTTCGGCCTGTTTCTGTATTGCCAAACAAAAGTATTGTCACACACATGTCTAGTATTTTTCGCTTCCAGGATGGAATCGATTTCTTGTGTAACTAAGTGTGCTGGCAGAATATAAGGGCAATTACAAAGTGTAAACCGGCTAGTTGAACGTAGCCTCGTCATTAAAAAAAAAAAAACCTATGACTATCGTCACAGATATTAGTATTAACCGAAAATGATCTGCGAGTCCACTACCTACCTTGTCGCCCGTGGCAAAACCATTATTTTAAATTGACTTTTTTGTCGGTTTAGTGTCCGAGATGGGGTTTTGATTTCCATCCTCGGATCGAAAAAACACAAACACACACAGATTCTGGATACATGTCCTATTTATGTTTTCTCTGTAAGTGAATTGTAATTCTTTTGAGAAAATAAATATCTTTAACCGTATGTCCATTTAATGATAAAAGGCCCGATCTCTATTGCGTGGAGATTATAACAGTCAAAATCGTACTCACTTAACTTCCAAGGAGTTGGTAAGGTTGGCCTTAAGGAGTTGGTCCTTGGAAGACCGCAAGAGTGATCAAATGTGGGTCTTAATATAAAGAAATATTCCTATCTTCCACAGTAACACCCCTCGTGTTAGAACCAGCAGCAGATGAACAAGTGCACGTGACGGTCGGTCAGATGGTGGTGCTGAACTGCATTGCTACCGGCGACCCGCCTCCCACCACGCACTGGGACAGGAACCTCGCCATATTGGGGAAACAGCGTGAGTAAATAAATTTCTTCTTCCTGCTTTTTTCCCATGTTACTTGGGGTCGGCGTGTGCACACAAACTTGGAACTCCAGTACTTAAGACGTCGCCCGTCTGTGAGTAGAGACAGTTCGAATTCAGCAATCAAATACGACACACATGTCACTCACAGTCAGTCATCTGCGTCCCGCGTCACTCGCGTCATTTTATATATCCTCCCTACTCTTATTATTTTTTTATAAACCGTGTTTAGTCATAGTAACTTCATGATTAAATTCATTAGTTTCTCTCTTCCATTCTCACCTCTCAGGCAAGTTATGCATCACTGTTACTGTTGCCAACTAAAGCAACGCCACAAGGCTTCAGCACCTTTAAAATGACCAGCATAAAATCCTGCAGGTGATAAAATAGTACTTAGAAAGTGTTTTTCCATCATGGCCTGCATATTCGAAATCCGGAAAGGCCAAGAAACACCGATGGGTTTCAATGGGATGGGGTTTCAATCAACAAGCCTCGACGTGAGGTAACTCCAGTCTTGATTCTCGAAATCTCCACTATAGCTTCAAACACTCCTGTAATAAAGTTCATACTTACTTAGATATCAAACTTATGTCCGAAGATACCTCGTGAGTCGTGGTCTCCTCAAATTTCTGTGTTCGCTTTGGTCAAAAACATTCTTCGGCAAGGTGGACAGCCCCTTTATCAGGCACTGGCACAGGTGCCAACACGTGTTGAGCCACGTAGGTATTAGTTGATGTTAGGTTAGTTTGTACCCGTAAATTTAACAGACATCGTTTTTAAGTCTTTGTTACTAATACCATATGGATTTTATGTACTTACTTTTTATGTATGATACGAAATATTATTTGGTTTTTGGTTCATGAATAAAATGCAATGGACTATTTTGTTTTCAGAGGACAGTGTTGATGTTGAAGATGGTGTCAATGCCACAACAGCCAGGTAAAACATTTTTTTTTTGTTGTAGGTTTAATCCTTATTTATACGAGTAATTACTAAACAAATTCAAAATATTTTATTTCACATAAACCTACATTGGCACTTATGAAACGTCAGAAGCTAGGTGCACGATTCCAATTGGTCGTTTCCTATGGAGAAGAGCCGGCAAGAAACTCGGTTACTCTTTTAAAATAATTGGCTTTTACAATATTTTCAAACAACAGTGTTATTAGGAATGGGAGGACAGTTTAGGTATTTCAACAAGTACCAGGTACTTGGTCAACAAATCTACAGTCCACTAAGCCTACAGCGTTCTCACATTCACAAAATAGAAAATAATCCAAGTATATAAAAGATAAATAAACTACTAAAAATAAAAACGTATTTTAAACGAAATGACGTGATTGCTATTACAGCTGTAAAAAAAAACTGAATAATTATCATGTCCAAACCATCCTTCTATAACTTTTTTGCGCTACTACTAATGTCGCTCGACTCAAATTCGCTTGTGTTAAGTAAAGTAAATTATAATTCATTTGCATAGATTGTAGGTACTAAATTCAACCATATTACGCTTAGCATTTTTTTAAAGGTAGTATTTCATTTTCTCCACCAGAATAATCCTAATGAACAACGGCACGCTGATCATCCGCGCCGTGTCGGCGCTGGACGCGGACCGCTACGGCTGCACGGCCGGCAGCGCCGCCGGCATGGCGCGGAATGAGCTGACGCTTATTGTGCACCCAGGTATTTATGACATACTACCTAGTCCAAAGCTTGGCTGGCAGTAACATCGCCATATTACTGGAAACTTTCCTCCTATTACTTAGCATGATCCTCCGATAAATCTAAAATACTGTAGCATTAATTTTAAAATAAATATATGTTTAAGTTGATGATTAATGTTAAGTACTGCCTTTGGAGAAAACACGATTCCATAAAATTTACTTGACAGAAAATAATTACAAAGTTACCTCCAAACCGAACAAAAAACTTACAAACTTAGATCTTGAAACTTTGCATAATAACTAAACTAAAGATACTATGTTTTTTTTATTTATCATTATTTTCACGGTAAAAAGTAATTACCTAAACTGTCGGCGCCTTGGAACCTTCTCTCCGCCGTTCATTCTCGCTCTCACTCGGGTCGCGAGCAGTAGTGTGATTTTGAGCAGGTGTTATGGACTACAAATTAAATAGTTGTCGAGGTATTTTTGGAGACAGAATATATTGAAAACTAGCTGCCGCTTTTATAAAATAAAGTTAGTTACTCCTTATAACAACAGCTATCTGCCAGTGAAAGTCCCGTCAAAATACAAACAAGCAGACAGACAAAAACCGTACCGTACGGTACCGTATATACTTTCATGCATTTAGTAAAAAGCTGTTTTTTGACATTACAAAAATGAAAATAAACCAATTTTTTGTATTCAATTATTTTGTGACTCATAGATCATAGCTACAAAAATGGTAAAAAAAAAAAATAGAATTCTCGAGTATTATACAGGGTGTTAAAGTAATGGCGTGCCATAGCTTAGGGGTAGGTTCAGTATCGATAAAAGAAGCCAGTAAAAAAAAAAGCACCTACTAACTTAAAATAGCAATCGTTTAGAATTAAAATTATTTTATTTGTTTAAATGCTTTAAATACTTACCTACTATCGAACGCGAATCGAACTAACGCTACGTCGGTATGTAAGTTACAATTCGAATTTTCCCTTCGTACGGCGATGCGGTAATAATGACTTTTTTTTTCTGGCTTCCTATAGCGATACTGAACCTACCCCTAAGTTATGGCACGCAATTACTTTAACTCTCTGTATAGACTGATACTCGACCAATCTTGTTTTTCGCTGAGCGCTTTTCTCATAGTACCCTACTAAAAACCAAATTTATTTCCACAGAAGGAGAACTCCCGCCTCAAGAGTCAAGCGGCGTGGCTGGCAAAGCCGTGGTGGTGTCCATATCAGTAGCTGGAGCTTACATGGTGCTGGTACTGGCTCTGATGGTCTACTGCAGGAGACGAAGACTGAGGAGACGACAGAGAGGTAAACACTGTAGCTTTAATTAATTAGAATGTTTACAAAAAAAAAGTACTTGTGAGCTTTGTAAAGTGTCAATGGACATATTTTTGCATGTAAAATAACATCACGCCTTGTTTCCCCGAAGGGTTGGGCAGAGGTGTACACCCACATTTCGCCAGTTATGTTTAAGTCCCATGTAATAGGGGGCGAGCCTATTGCCATCAACCGGGCACAAATCCAGACTCCAGGCTGCTACTGAGAAATTCCAGAAAGAAAAACCCAATGACACTTTGCCCGACCAGGGGCCGTATTATGACGTATTAATGCCACCACTATTCCAGTCTTCTTCTTTTCGTGTGGTTAGTAAACTAACCTGGTGTCAGAGTTTTAAAGCCGCCCACGGGCCTCTGACTTGGCTTCACATGCCGTCGAGAAATATCTCTCAGGCATTTTTTTTTCCTCACGATGTTTTCCTTCACCGTTTTTTGAGTAAGTGATAATTGTATAATACGCACATGAATCCGAAAAGTCAGAGGTGTGTGCCTTGGGTTCGAACTCGAGACCTACGACTTGTCAGTCTGACGGTCACACCACTAGGCTATCACAGCTATATATTATTCCAGTGTGATTGAGAGACGGAGCTATACAAGGCCGCTAGCACCATCCTTTTTTCGCAGTGGAATAATGATGGCATTAATACTTCATAATAGGGTCCCTGGGAATCGAACCCAGGACCTCATGTTCAGCAGTAGCGCTTGCCACCACTAGACCAACGAGGCGGTCATATTTTGCATGTAACTTCAAATATTGTCCTTTTAAAGCAAGTCAGATGTTATCTGACTTGTTGCGAGTTGAAAGCTACTAAAACTAACTCTTTACTCGAGAGGCTCTTGTGCCTTCCTATTTTAACCACTATATCGAAATTTGACGTTTAGTGAAGTGTGGTGTTTACATTTCAACATTATACCAGAATAATAGGGATGATGCCTGGGTAAAAAAAAAGAAATTCTATTTAGTCCGTCAGTTAGATAATAAAAATATATTAGACACGTATTTTTTGCTTTATCATATTAATAAAAAAATACTCAGATACAACGCATTAAAGTTGGGGAGTGGGGTTTGATACGTCACAAGTATGTATAAAATCTACATATAAGTGACGTCATAGCACATTATAACTCAATGTATCGCCGTTATCTTTTGATAACGTAAATAAAGAAAAAATACGTGTACGTTATTTTTTCATAATCTATATTACAGACAAAAAACATTTTTTTAGTCATTATCCCTATTGTAAAACATAATCCCGTTATGATTTCATCTTCAAGTTTTTTTTACATTAAATTCATTTATTTCTAGGAGAGAAGATGGAGTTAGAAATGACAGAAGGTCGTGAGAAGTTAGTAGAAGAAGCAGAGGAAGATAAACAGAAAGTGAACGGAGCCGCTTTACAGAATGGGAGACTACTCGCACATGATAAGGATAGCGGTATGTGCATCTCTTTTTACTTTGTGTTACTCGCCAGAATCTGCTTCAATCTATATGGGGAAATGGATGCATAGAGAGGAAGAGAGTTTCAATTTAATCCATTGTACTATTTATGTGAACTCACTCCTAGCATGAGCTTATTTAGTTTAACTTAGCTAAATATACATACTGTAGGGGTTAAGAAATATATTAATAATGTGTGCGATTTACAACTTTTAAGTTTGAAATAAAAGTTACATGGCATTACAATTTTTTTGCAAAAATGTAAATTAATTCGAATTTTTGTAAGATGTTCCGGAAATACAAAAAGCCATTGTGCAAGTATGACACTAAAAACACTTGAACAGAATCGCGAATATGTGTTTGACCTCTATGTATGTCCGTCTCTATGTTCCCTCGTAACTACTAAACGTCTGAACCGATTTTGATGATATTTTAAAATTATTAAAAATCAATATGGATTTTTGGCGCCAAAATGTTGTTTGTTTAAAAAAAAAAAAAATCTCCCTACCCTATCGAGTGAGGTATCAAAATTAATGGTTTTGAAAGGTGATTTGAAAAATAATAACAATATACAAATTATATGATTAAATGTAATTTGGAATGAAAAATTATAAAACACTAAAACGCTGAAAATAAAAAAAAGTTACTTAAAAACAGACTGCAAAAACACCTAACTGAAAAGAGAATAAAAACAAGCATTATAAACTATAGAATGTTGGTATCGCAGACGCGAAAAACAAAAGTTACACCATATTTCAGGTTTATTGGTTTTCATGTCGTATAATATTTAGTTCATAATTTTATCATTAATTTTATTCAGGAGCTGATAACTCGGAAGTGTCGGGCATTTCACGAGCTTCTAAGAAATCTGGTCAATTTGAACATCTGTCTATACCACGGACACTTCTCACAGAACAGATTACACTTGGTAAGTAAAACTATAAATTATATAGCAATTTCTAAAACCATGACAAATAGTGTAGATTGAAACACTGTTGGTTAAAAACAGTTTTCTTTTAAAATAAGCTCAATTATCTTGCAAACAAATAATAACTGACCAATAGAGTTAACTCATTGATAAGTCTTTTTTCTATCAAAGACAAGAATGTTTTCAAGAAATACTATTTTTTGTTTAAATTTTCACAGAACTATTTTCTTATCACTTAAGTTTAACCTACAGTGGTGAAAAAAAAATGTAAGATTTTGCTGAACATATATTGTGTTGTATTGATAGGTAGTGACTCAAGCTATCACCCCCTGCAGTATGTCGTGCTATTTACTGGACACCCTGTATATGCAGTTAAAAAAAAACTGCTACGTAATAGGGATGAAAACTAAAAAAAATGTTTTTAGTCCGTCATGTTGATTATGAAAAAATTACGTACACGTATTTTTTATTTTTTACGTTATAAAAAGATTACGGCGATACATTGAGTTAAAATGTGCCATGACATCACGAGTATGTAGATTTTATACATACGTGACGTAGCGACCCCCACTCCCCGACTTTAAAGCGTTTTATCTAAGTCATTTTTGTCTAATATTTTTTTTATTATCTGACTGTCGGACTAATTGGAAGTTCTTTTGTTTGACCCAGGCATCATCCCTATTGTTGTGGGTAAAATTATTTTTTTGATTTATTTATTTTACCAAAAAATAATAACGAATTACAATACTTATTGGTATTTGGGGGAGTATATAACACGGGAGCATCTGTAGCCAAACTAGGACGAGTCCTGTATCTCGGCATACAGCGCCAAATGTAGCAAATTAGCAGTTTTTAGCTAAAACTAATAATTCCGCATCGTAGGTCGTGGCGAATTCGGCGAGGTGATGCTAGCTAAGATCGACATGTGCCAAGTGAACAAATTGCGCAACAAAGACTCATTGGATGCCGACGGAGAGCCTAAACTCAGACCAGTGCTAGTGAAGGCGCTTACTACTAAGGACGAGGTAAGTTCACTAGCTTTTTTTTTCAATTATAAAACGGTTAAATTCCACTGTAGAATATTTTATTTACTACGAGAATCGGTTAAATCCAGGTGCATAAAAGCGGCACAAACAATAAAATAAAGTTCCGTTTTTGCCATTTGGCGGCTAAGGAATCGTATAAACAGTTGGTTGCTAGCCCGCATGCGGGTATAGCTTGACATGTTATTTACTGCAGTCAAAAGAAAGAAATAGTAGATTGTTTGCCAAGGGAGCAAACAACTATTTTTAAGGCGAGAGTGTTTTTTTGAATCCAGATTGGAGCGAAGGATTCTAGGGTAGAAGAAAGTAGAATCCTGGACGCAGCGAGGGATTCAAAGTACGTCACTCGAGCTTAAAATAGTGTTGCTCCTGAGTTGAACACTCTACTTTTCATCACCCTCTATGAGAAAAAAAAAGTGTACGGTCCTACCCTCATCTCTCACGTATGATTTAAAACCAAAACAAAATTATCGCAGCCGCCATCTTGGATTTACATTTTGAACTCTTTATCGACTTTAGCAGCTTTAAAAACTCCTGCCTTCACGTCTACACTCTCAAAAATTATGATAGCGACACCCATGACGAAAAATTTGAATTTTTTTGTAACCTCCATCTTGGATTTACATTTTGACCTCACTATCGGCTTTAGAACCCTCGAAAACTATGAAAACGACACCCATGACAGAAAAAATTAAAATTATCGTAGCCTCCATCTTGGATTTACGTTTTGACCTCACTATCGGCTTTAGAGCCCACGAAAACTATGAAAATGACACCCATGACGAAAAATTTGAAAATTTCCGTAGCCACCATCATGGATTTACGTGTTGACCTCACTATCGACACTCACACTCGAAAAGTATGAAAACGACACCCATGACGAAAAATTTGAAAACTTTCGTCATGTGTCGTTGCCGCCATCTTGGATTTTCATCTTGACCAAATAATTCACACTTTCTCTCTCTTTCTTGCCAGCCTGTTACTTGTTCATACAATGTTCGTGATTGATCTCCTTGGTGATTGGAACTTTTTCTAACAATATCCACATTCCAAATTCAAATCTACTTTGCTCCCTAGGGATCAAAGTGCTATTTTGGTCCCTGTTTACGAAGAACAAACTAGCTCTTTTTGAATAGATGTGATGAAAATAAATTTATTTGACTCAAGTCAAGGCACACAATATTCACACAAAAACAGAAAAAAAGAAATAGGCCCAGTTCAGCATAAATGCCAGACAGTGTCTGACGCTGGTTTTCAACTGGACCTTAATTGCCAGTTTCAAACTCAAAACTCAAAGCATTTATTTCAATTAAACCATTTACAGGCACTTTGAATTGTCAAGGGGTCGGTCAGTCAAAAATATGAAGCTAGTTGCCCATTCCAAAGCGTAGTAGGTACCTATGGAGAAGAACGGGCAAGAAACTCCACGGACACTCTTTTAAATAAATAAAAAAATTATACAAAATATTGGTTACATCATTCATTTTGAAATTATGCATGTGAGAACAATGTAATAAGACGTGCACGTTCGTAAAAGCGTCCGTAATAAAAAGAAGAAAAAAAGAATCATTCAAAAACTTAAAATAAATTAAAATAAGCCATGGCAGCTAAGAGATGACCAGTCCCAACTGACGGCGCCCGTTCACGAACATGACGCATGGATCAGCACCATTCAGCTCAACCATTTTGAAGGGAGCTAAATCAAATAAAAGCTGGCTCGTAATGGTCTATTTCATGTCAACTTGGTTAGGAGCTAAAACTATTACGTTGTGTAATTCAAGGTAACGACACATTTACATAATTTGAACCGTTTTCTGTAACGAATTTTTAGGTGAGGTTTACGTTGAGTCAGATTGGTTGGTTGCACCGCCATTTTTGAACTTTAATATGTCGAATATCAACCCAATTAAATCAATATGCCTAATTAATTTTTTTTTTTTTTTTTGTGCAAGAGGATAGTTTGAAAAAAATACTGAGAATGGTTGTTTACTCATAGATTACAGGAAAAAATTATAAGAAGTCTATGGTCTCAAAATAACATGGTAAATCTCTCAATATCGTGCGTACAAACTTAAATGTGCAGTCGTAATGTATGGGAGAACATGTTTTTCAACTACAATGTTAAGTTTGTTCTTGGGATCAATTCATCGCAACTACGGAGCCCTTCATTGTCCCTGGTCCGAAGGTTTTTATTTTATTTTACAACCGACGTTTGGGGGTCCCTGTATCATGTAAGTCCATGGTAACAGGTTGTACGTCGATGCCTGCCACCCTGTATAATATTATCGTATTAATAAAATTCATCGACTATTAAATTAATATATTTGCCTACAGGTCCAACTAGCAGAGTTTCGTCGTCAACTAGAGCTGTTCACGCGAGTCCGACACGAGAACATCGTGCGATTGATCGGACTATGTAATGAAGCTGACCCGCACTACATGTTACTGGAACATACGGATTGGGTATGTACACAATTCTTTATATCTGTGGCATCAAAGACCTAACGTCACACAAAATCCTGACGTCACACAAATCCTGCATCGCGCTTCTGCCTATCTGACCTACACATAAGTAGTTATAGTCATGATATAAACATACTTTTAAAGTAAATTCAACCTTACGCGCATGTTTTAAAGTTGTTTTTACAAAGCAATGTTTATAAATCAATAAAAATGTATGACTGAAATTTGCCGGTAGAACAAGGCATGAAGTGGAGTCGAATATATTTTTATACATTGACTTAATATATTAAGTTTTTTAAATTTATATAAATGTGTGTTCCAAACATATATTTATACTTTTATAATAATAGGTATTGTTGTTATCGAAACTAATTAACTAATTAGGTTAACACTTTGACAGCCACCCACGTAGTCATCACGTGATGCAGCTCATTCCACAGGACGCCGATCACGTACGGAATACGTGATCAACTTTCATATAGTTTGTTTAAAAATCACGAATTATAATAATCGGCGCGTACGTCATCAAGCGGTTTTCTTTACCTACACGCACGTGTATCGTTCATCGGTATGCGGCGCGGGGTGAGGCGGGAGGAGGGATATTGTCGGCGGCGGTGCACATCAGTGCTCGCTAGGCCGCTTACGCATTTTAGGCGCGAGTTTTTTTTTTTTTCATTTTTGCACCATGCTTACAGTTAATTTTGTAATAATACAATAACCACACTTGACCTAAGAATAATAACTTTCCCATCTCTATACGCGTTTGAAGTAGCAATGTTCGTTAAAAAACACATATTTATTTGAAACCCTGACTAGTAAACGTCACCGGGACAAAATTCACGCTGTGCCTCATAAAACAGCATTATATGCAAAAAGTTTTCTGGGAATGGCTCCAAAAATTTATAATATGATACCCACGACTATAAGACTTAAGAATGATGTTAACAAATTCAAAAGAATGCTAACAGACCTTATGCTTAAAAAAATGTACTATTCTATTGGTGAATTTTCATCAGACAAGTTAAATAAATAATAAGTTATATCAAATGTCCGATTTATTTAAGCTTAATTCTATCTAAGTGCAATTATATAATGTAATTTGAATTTGACATTATTTTCTTATAAATTTGAACTTAAATTATTGTATAAGGTATTATTTTTGAATTTATGACATTATGTAACGGATTAATTGGATATTAAATGAAATTGTATAACTATAATTATGAATTTTGCATGCCTGAATTGGTACAATACAGTGGACTGCGCATTCACTTGACATCTAGAAATGTATAAAATGTACTGTGTTGTGTAATGTTTTTTAATTATACCTTTAAAAAAAGATAATGCATAAAAGTTTTTTTTTGTGTGTGTGTGTCTGGTTAAACCACGCTGGGGTCGGTGTATTTCATTCATTCATATTCGCTCTTTTTTTGTAAACGTTTTTGAGACGCTCTGTCTAAAAAATGTGTTAAAATGATTCGGCAAAAAAATCAAAATTCATTTAAAATTAGTTTGAGGATCGTCACTTTTGAACGTCAAAGTTACAAATACAGCCCCGAAATGCCTTAACTTTTATCAAACCTAATTTAATTTACTCATCTATCTAACTCCAAATTTCTCTTTCACAGGGCGAACTGAAAAAGTTCCTAATCGCGACCCGTTCCCCGGAAGAGAACGCGGAGTACGTGGGGCGCGTGGGCCCGGCGCACGCGCCGCCCGCGCCGCCCGAGCGCGCGCCGGCGCTGGCGGCGCTGCACCGCGCGCTGCTGGCCGCGCACCTGGCTGCGGCCGCGGCCAAGTGCGCTGCAATACGGTTTACACATAGGTAAGTCGATCCCTAAATACTATAAAATAGACGCTTTTCCTGTCTGTAACTTAACAATGATTTTATATGAAATTTCTCAGTCCCTGGCGAGACATGTAGATCATAATTATAGCCCTGTTATTAAGACCATTATTGTACCGTGATTTAATGCAAATAAAATAGTAGATTGTTTGCCTAGGGAGCAAACAACTATTTTTAAGGCGAGAGCGTTTCTTTGAATCCAGAGTGGGGCGAAGGATTCCAGAGTAGAATCCCGAGCGTAGCGAGAGTTTCTAAAGTAGAATCCTGAACGCAGCGAGGGATTCAAAGTACATCACTCGAGCTTCAAATAGTGTTGCTCCCGAAGTGAACACACTACTTTTCATCACCATCTATGAGAAAAAAAAACGTGTGCGCCGTGCGGTCCGACCTCATCTCTTACGTATAATTTAAAACCAAAACAATTTTTTTGCAGCCGCCATCTTTTATTTACGTTTTGACCTCTTTATCGACTTTAGCAGCTTTAAAAACTATAAAAACGATAACTGAATGATGAAAAATTTGAAAATTTTGCAGATGCCTTCTTGGATTTACATTTTGACTTTACTATCGGCTTTAGCACCCTCGAAAACTATGAAAACAACACCTATGACGAACAACTTTTTTTCGCGCCATTTTGGATTTACATTTTGACCTCACTATCGGCTTTAGCACCCTCGAAAACTATGAAAACGACACCTATGACGAAAAGTTTGAATATTTTCGTAGCCGCCATCTTGAATTTACATTTTGACCTCACTATTGGCTTTAGAACCCTCGAAAACTATGAAAACGACACCCATGACAAAAAAATTTAAAATTTTCACAGCCGCCATCTTGGATTTTCGTTTTGACCTCATTATCGCCTTTGGTGCCCTCGAAAACTATGAAAACGACACCAATGACAAAAAGTTTCGTCATGTGTCGTTGCCGCCATCTTGGATTTTCATTTTGAACAAATAATTCACACTTTCTCTCTCTTTCTTGCCAGCCTGTTACTTGTTCATACAAAGTTCGTGATTGATCTCTTTGGTGATTGGAACTTTTACTAACAATATCCACATTCCAAATTCAAATCTATTTTGTTCCCTAGGGATCATAGAGCTATTTTGGTCCCTGTTTACGAAGAACAAACTAGCTCTTTTTGAATAGATGTGATGAAAACATTATATTCTATAGACGTTGTCATAGAATCGTTCCTTTGGGAACGCAACCTTAAGGCCTAGCTCGCACTGCGATAAAAAATCACGCGAAATTTTTACCACAGATCTGTGACATCGTATCTTATCTACACGCACTGGTGACGAAACGTACTCCATACACTGAATATAAACCACGCGGTGAGATTTCGCAGTGCGGGCTAGGCCTAACTAATCAACGATGATCAAAACATACGGCCTTACCATAATTATGTCTGCATAAATAAACTCTATTTGCTTATACACAATGCTGATATTCCAATATTTTCTTCCTACAGAGACATCGCGGCCCGTAACTGCCTGATAACATCAAAGCTACAACTGAAGCTGTCGTTCCCTGCCCTCACCAGGGGACCAGATTCACACGAGTACTACAAACTACATGAACAGGTAAACAATAAATAAATGATGTCTGATCCGTAACTGGGCAATACATATACAAAGTCAAAATAAATTAGCTAGCGAAACTGTGCACATGTGATGAGCATCGATATCTTAACATGATTAAAAAAAAAATTTTTTTTGGGTTTAACAAGACTACAAGAGGTTGTCAGACCTCTTGTAGTCTTGTTACTTGAAGTATGAGTTGAAAAAATCTAGTACACAAAAATACTGAATTTTGGAGTTTATCGGAGTTTACTCCTTAAGATTAAGTTCATATAAGGCCCCCGGTATGGAAATGTGACACTCTTCATAACATTTCCATACCGGGGGGTATGGAAATGTTATGAGGAGTGAAATTTATACAAGCGTTACCTTTTCTTTGGAGGCCTATTTTAATTCCTTTTTTGTTTTTTCATGTGTAGATAATCGATACCCATCATTTCTACGGAGTTTCGCTAGATTATTTAATTTGACCCAATATTTTATAATTGGAGAAGAAAAAGGTCGAAAGAGAACCAAGAGTTTCGGTCTTTTAAGTTCTATGCTGCTCAACTCATCTTAGATTTATATTATTTATTTATTAAATTTAAAATAAGGTACTATCGAAGAACTTCATATCTAAGCAGTTTGAAAACAAAATCCCGTGAACACGGTGACCACATCTGTTACCGCCCCGGTTCTATAGCGGCCGAGCTCTGCAAGCAGAAATAGTCCATAAATGAACTTCTTCGATGGTACAAACCCAGTGGTAACTTGCCCAAGCCCTCGAATTACGAGTTTTAGGTCGTGGTTTCGAAACCAGGCAGGAGCTTTACTTTGTGCAAATAATTTCATCACCACTGCTCTCATAATGGTGAAGGAAAACATCGTGAGGAAACCGGCATGTCCTAGAATCAAAAATTCGAAGACATGTGACACCTACCAACCCGCACGGGGCCCGCGTGGTGGATAACGGCCCACCGCCTCTCACTGAGGCGGCCGGTGTCCCAGCAGTGGGGATATTATAGGCTTATTATGATATGACGATCAAAAGGTACAAATGTAGACTTTGTGCCTTATTTTCGCTCTAAAAACGGAGACTCAATTAACGTGACCATCGGGGCACGGCTGGGTCTGATCACGGCGGCAATTCACAATTGATGTTGCCACACACCTATCTAATGTGGATTCAGTCCTAATATAGCTAATATTTGATTCTATACCAGGTGATTCCTCTCCGCTGGTTACCTCCGGAGGCTGTGTTGGAAGGAGACTACTCTACTAAGTCTGATGTCTACATGTTTGCCGTCACCATTTGGGAGGTGAGTTTTATAAAAAGCACAGTTGTTATGAATTATATTTTGACAAGTTGTTACAATTTTCAGAGAAAAATTTACCATCACTACTCAACTACAAAAATATACGTAAAAAGTTAAAAACTCTCAATAATACCATGCCTTTATACCCAAAGCGGTAATAGGCAGAAAATATGAAATCTTCCTAGCCTTTTCCCACTATGTTGGGGTTGGCTTCCAGTCTGACCGGATGCAGCTGAATACCAGTCTTTTATATGGAGCAACTGCCTATCTGACCTCCACAACCCAGTAACTGAGGAAGACGATACCCCTTGGTAAAACTGGTTTTCAGACTATCGGGCTTCTGACGACCCGTAACGACTAACAAAAATCTACGAATGACAGCCGGGACCAACGGCTTAACGTGTTTTCCGATGCACGGAGGAGTCTCGGTATGTAAAGATAGTCACCTATCCACGGACCAACCCCGGCAAGCGTAGCTTAACCTGATGGATCGACCCGTGCGGCTGTTATTACTTAGCACGAGCTCCTCCACCAATAACAATAGACAGAAACTATACAAGGTCAAATTAAATTAGTTAGCGAAACTGAAGTCGATGGGTGTCGACACGTCAAAATGAAAATGATTTGATGTTTTGTTTTTTTTGGGGTCAATCACCACTTGTAGTGTTCTTACTTGAAGTGTGACTAGTTAAAATCTGTTTTATCGTGTTGAAAGTTCGATACTCATGAGTAGTGATAGTCTAGTGGTGTGACCGTCAGTCGGCCCAGTAATAGGTCTGTAGTTCAAATCCAAGGCACGCATGACTTTTTGGATTCGTGTGCGTATTGTATAATTATCACTTACTTCAAAAACGGTGAAGGAAAACATCGTGAGGAGCCTGAGAGATATTTCTCGACGGCATGTGAAGCCAAGTCAGAGGCTCATGGGTGGCTTTAAAGCTCTGACACCACTAATCACTAACCACTCGAAAAGAAGAAGAAAAAGATACCAAGTTAAGAGGGTTTATCAAAGTTGGCAACGTCGCAAATAGCTGTCAAATATTTACCTGTTTTGATTAATTAAATATGAAATGTAGCTAACTAGCGAACTAAAATATTGATTATGAAATTCAATAATTTATATCGTAACACCGAACAATTAAAACGGCTACAACATCAAATTCAGTAATTGCAATTCATTATTATTATTCTAGTTCGCTAGGTAGCCACATTTCATAATGTCCATACAGTAATATTGCCAAATACTCATCACCCCTACGGCGTTTTGCTAGCTATTTTAAATTGACCCTGTAGAATGCCATGCTATCCTTACATGCTCATTTTATTTTGTTCACCATAAAAACAATGCAAAAACGAGTGGACAAAAGCCCTCTAGGGTCATATAAATCCGTGAAGTCACATCCCTCATTATAATGTATCTTATATTTCAGATCTACACCAAAGCCGAGCTGCCATTTGCGAAATTGAACGACAACTCTGTGTTAGAGCGAGTGAAAACCGGCTCTCTGGAGTGGACCATCCCGGAGACAATGCCCGAACCATTGGGAGCACTACTTGTAAGTATTTTTTAAAGGAGATTGACCAAGTGACTAAGGAACTTAATATCGGTATGAGACATGCAGTGACTCAAACATGTATAGTTAATTATATAGGATGATTTTAGGGCTTTCAAATGCAATTACACGGTAATTTGGTCTCAAAATCTAGGCTTAGAATCGAATCTTTCGATTTTCGTCACGTCACATAAGTTTGAATCGAACTATAAAGGTTGTTGGAGACTTTAGAGGTAAATAAAACAGTTTACAGATTAAGTTGAACTGTTGTTTATTATATTCAAAAACAAGATTTATCAACATTATATGTAAACTTAAGTCACAACAGAACAAATAACGATACCAGGTCTGGTCAATCTCTTTTTGGTCTGTACAAAAATCCCGTAATATTGTACAGACCATTTTTATTGGTATATTTTCGCAAGAAACATTGGGTTTTATTCAGTCAAAGTTTATAAAAAAAACTAAGATGGTGTTTTTGTTGAGGATGCGTAGCATGATAACTGGGTACATGATATACGGGTTACGGGGCGACGGACGAATCCGTCGACAAAACCCGTTTCTATTGTGGACATGCTAAGTGTGCTGACGTCTTTAATCATAAAAACTCAAACTCAAAGCATTTATTTCAATTAAACCGTTTACAGGCACTTTTGAATTGTTAAAGAGTCAGTCAGAAAGTTGAACCTAGTTGCCCATTCCAAAGCGTAGATCTCTATGGAGAAGAACGGGCAAGAAACTCCAAGGACACTCTTTTAAATATAGAAATTACAAAATCCTGGGTATTATTACTCTTGTTGCTTGTATATGTGTGAACATTGTAAAAAAATAAATAATCAAAAACGATTAAAAACATAAGATTAAAAATAAGCCCTGGCAGATAAGAGATGACCAGTCTCAACTGAGGGCGCCCGTTCACGAACATGACGCGTGGATCAGCACCATCCAGCTCAACCATTTTGTAGGGAACCGAATGATCCAACATACCAAACTTGTAGCATCTGTGACTATATCAAAATCTCAACCGGTATGTTATATGTCACGCTAGAACACTGTTTTAAAAGCCCTAAGTAAAGTCTAATCAGGTGAAAACTATTCAGCATTTTGAAACTTATCTGGGAAAATCATATGGCATGATATTCAGACCACCTCTGTACATTTGTTTACTTGAAGTCTATACGAACGCTGAAAAGTTTTCGCTATTTGAACGCGCTAATCTCTGGAACTACCAGTCGGATGAGAAATAGTTATTTATCCAACATGTGAGGAAAGTTTGTTTTTCCAAAGCTAATGAACTTGCTCACATGTTGCATACAAAACTTTTCACCACTCCCAGCAAGAAAGTATTCAGTCATCATAGGTAAATAAATTAAATAGACACAAAGCAAATCAAAATAATTCTTTATATTTTAAAATATCTTTAAAACTTAACATAAAAAAATCAGGCAAGGTTAGTTTCTGAACGGGATCATTACTTTCCTCATTGTTCAAACAGTGAGGAAAACCCAACTTTCCTCACTGTTCAAGCAGTGAGGTAAAACCAACTTTCCTCACTATTTTCGTAGAGGAAAGACACTTCTTTCGTGCGGGAGTGGTGAAATAGTTATTTATCCAACATGTGAGGAAAGTTCGTTTTTCCTATGAGTTTTGATTTTGAGTCTTGAGCGAACGAAGGATTGAAAAATAGAATCACGAGCGCAGCGAGTGATTATAAATTTCAATCCTGAGTAAGCGAAAGACTCAACAAAACGAATAGCAAATGAACTTGCTCACATGTTGCATACAAAACTTTTCACCACGACCAGCAAGAAAGTATTCAGTCATCATAGGTAAATAAATTAAATAAACACAAAGCAAATCAAAATAATTCTTTATTTTTTAAAATATCTGTAAAACTTAACATAAAAAAATCAGGCAAGGTTAGTTTCTGAACGGGATCATTACTTTCCTCACTGTTCAAACAGTGAGGAAAAACTAACTTTCCTCACTGTTCAAGCAGTGAGGAAAAACCAACTTTCCTCACTGTTTTCGTAGAGGAAAGACACTTCTTTCGTGCGGGAGTGGTGAAAAAATCTTTTTGCATTTGATAGCCTAATTCTTGAAGAGGCTATAGGCTATTTAACATCACGCTACGAACCTCAGTAGTCGAGCGAAAAGAAATAAAAGTGAGAAAGAAGCTAAGCGAAAACGAGGTTATAACGCGTCTGGTGATGCGACGCGACGGGGTGGGTCGGGGGAACAAGAAGTTTCATGAGGGCTAAGCTAGTACTAAATAAATTTTCCCTTATTCTTTCCTCAGAAACGTTGCTGGAGCAAATCGCCCTCCGACCGGCCACAGTTCACAGAGATATACGACGAGGTTAAGAACATCTTGCAAGACATCACTTCCGAGACTGCCTCTCAAAAGTCACATGACAAGACTGAAGAGTAATTGCGTGGGCAGAGATGTAAGTGGTCGAAAATTTTAAAGGAAGAAGGAAAATGTGTTGGTGTGTGTAAGAACCGTTTATTTAGGATTTCGACAATGGGAGTTATTTAACTGATCCCCTCTAAAACTTATTGACCTTCTACAGATGTACACTCTTTAAAATTAATGAACCTCTAAAAACTTTTTGGGTTTTATCCAAGTTGGTCGCAGTTTAATTAGTACTTTTAGGGCCCCAAAAGAGGAGAGTTGTATTAGAGGTTTACAAAAAGAGGCGCATTAATCATATTAGAGCGTTCAATAATATTTTCAGGAAAGCAAAATAGGAATTATTTGAGGATCGATTATATGTCTTCGACAATTTTGGTAAAGCGGAAAAAGGCGTTTTGGAACAAAAGTTGTACTTAGGTGTAGTGGTCAACTTTATTAATATTATTATGTGGAGTTTTCTTTCAATGAGGGTTTTCTGGCAGCACTGAGGCGTCAGATCCGGGCACCTGTCAAATGTGTCACAGCGCCTATATTTTCTTTAGTCCCGACTGAATGATGAACGTCATCATAATTATACTTTATATTCATTTTCGAAATGGAAGACCTATTGTGAAAGTGGCGCCAACTGGTGGCGTGAATTTTCAGGAAAACCCTCATTGTACGACAGTGGTTAAAAATAATATGACGGTTTAAAAATAATCTATGGCAAAAAGCAATTTTTGTCATAAATATTTTCTAACCACTTATTAATTCACCCTTTGCTTTAATCAGCAAGTGTCTAGCCATTTTAGAGTTATTATTAGTTTTTTACCAATATTTCGAGATTTAATCAAACTGTAAAAAGAAAGTATGCTATTAAAGTTTTAAATTAATTAGCACTTTAAATATAAATAAATTCTTTATTTCACCAAAAGCCAGTTTAAAATGGCCAGAACTTAAATTAGTCAACATTTTGTACATCTAGTGAAAAAGGAACATCACCTTTTACAATACGGATGATGAATCATGGCCAGTCCGAACTTCGCGCAGAAGGCTGCGCAATTACAGTTTTTAAGAACCAAATGGTGACATTAGGCAAGTGTGAGTGAGAGAACATGCGCGAAAGTTCGCAGAGCCTATGTTCAGACGGGCCATGATTCATCAACTGTATTGTAAGATATAAGTTCGATAACTTTTAACAATCCCAAAATTGTCCATAACTGGGACATTGCAATGAAAAACTTATAGGCGAATGAAGGATAGGTTTTAGTGTAACTAAGTTTAATTTAGTGAAAATATATAGCCATTTCGATGCATTTACTATTTCGAGTTAGGTTAGATTTAGTTTAAATTAATACTTTAAGTAGTTTTAGTGATCTTTGTGGGGACAATGTGATTTTTAGAAGATTTTAAATCAGCCAAATAAAACCCTGTATCCTTAACTAAGTGCCGGTATATAAACTCATGCTTTCTTCCTATGGGGGTAGGCAGAAACTAACGCCACCTGCCACGATCCTTACATACTCCCTTTTGCTTCGTTTACGTTCATACATCTGTACCTCTACCATGAGTTGCCATCGAAAACTTACTCGCTAGCGTTTTAACACATTCAGTGCCTGCCCCCTCCTGGTGGGTTCACCTAGTCGCGTATGGGATGCTGGGAGCCCTAGTGGAGGGCTCATTTTAAGTTTAGATTTTCTTAGCGAATACAGGATTATAAACCATGAAAATAAAATCTGATGTATATTTTAACAAGATATATTAGTGTATGCGTTGGTTTTAAAATTCAAGTATTTTTATTTTTTTGTTGACGGTTACAAATATTCACTAATAAATTAAAAAGTTGAAAACTACGTATAGCTACAAGACCTCCTGATAACACAATTTTACTTCGTTTTACAGTGTTTTATAATAAGGTTGTAAACCTAATGCCGTTGACCGTCCGCGATGGTTAACTTCAGCGCAAACGTAATACCGGTGACCCTCCTGGAGGGTCACTTCAGTTATCGATGGCAACTCGTGGTAGAGGTACTGTAGTACTACGCACCGGACCTTTCTGAAGAACATCACCAATAAGGTCAGTGTATGTCCTCCTAGGGCGTCCCCTCCCGGCGTTTCCATTCACATCTGCTTTGTAAATACATTTTGTTAGTCGCCGTTCATTCATCCTCTCAACATGACGGAATCTTCAAATCATGAAAATTATCTATTATTCACATCGTCTCCATCAAGGTCAGCCCTGCCCTAAGGCTTGTCTATATATTAAAAAGATATCGGAAGCTAAATGATACTGCCATTTGTAAATAAAATTAGAATTTAAGACTGAAATGTATGTAGCCATTTTAAGTTATAAGATATGTATTAATCGTCCGAAATTGATATAATTCGTCCTGATTGAATCGAAATTTTAGTGTTAAGGTATTTAAAGAATATTTAGCCCCATTTACACGATGCGCTTCGTGGTCGTATGTTCGAATCCAGACAGGCGTAGACTTTGTGTAAAATTATTTCATCAACACTGCTTTCAAAACGGTGAAGGAAAATATCGTGAGGAAACCGGCATGTCCTAGAACCAAAAATTCGAAGCCATGTGACACCTACCTACCCGCACTGGGCCCGCGTGGTGGATTACGGCCCACTCCCTCTCATAGAGAGGAGGTCTGTGTACCAGAAATGGGAACTGATTATGTAAGTACTATATTATGTTTAGTTGCCTTGTCTTGTCTGTGGCATACAATAAAATTGGAGCAACTACCAACTTGCATCGTCCAAATACTTTTTAGAGGGTGCAACTTTTAATTTTCCTTCAAATTATGGCACAGAATAGTACAGAAGGCCAACTCCGCATTTTAGGTATGTACGCGGCAGGCTCGTCTTGTCAGGCCAATTCTGTGAGCGTAACGTAGTCAGAAGATCTAAGAGTTACGCGATAGAAAGAGAGGCAACTTCTAGGGGAATATAACTGTAGGTAATTAGCGCTGTGCGACCAGAATTGCACTTTATTGTGTGGTAACTAGAGTCGCTTTTTATTTAAATGATTTTGCGGAATGAATCTACTGTCTGTACTATACTGTGGTGGTGGTGGTGGTGTGTGGTTTGGTATGCCACAGGCAAATAAATTGCACTGTATAAAGATTTAAATGACAGACACTGTTACTATGATCTCGGTATGAAAGAGGGCCTGTTTCACAATATCCGGTTATGCCACTATTTACTAGATAAATTCAGGAATAGAACTTCTATATATTAGTATATTTTCCCTTACAAAATAAAATTAAATATCTTTGCGGACCAGACACTATCAGTAATAGTCGATGTTATTATATCGTGCGCTAATCCAAGGGTAATGAAACAGGCCATGAGACTAGATCTTTAGAGGACCCATCAAACATTAAATTTATTACATTAGGTAATTTTAAGTGTAAAAGGAGTCGTCTTTTATTAGGGAAAATATAAAAAATCGTCTTCTTCAATAAAACGAAGTATTAGGAATATTGTAAAACGTAGGTATTTCCGATATTTGAATACAGGGTGTCCAGTAAATAGCACGACATACTGCAGGGGGTGATAGCTAGGGTCACTACCTATCAATACAACACAATATATGTTCAGAAAAATCTTACGGATTTACAGTTTTACAAAACTTTCCGAAATACCGAAAAATCTCTACCTTGAAACAGATTTTTAAGCATCTCGTAATGAAAAAATCCTTTTCTAGGACTTTTTTTTACATCAAATTATTCGTGAATAATTTGATGTAAAAAAATGTGATGTGTGATGAATTACTTTAATTTGATGTAAAAAAAGTTCTAGAAAAAGATTTTTTCATTACGAGATGCTTAAAAATCTGTTTCAAGGTAGAGATTTTTCGATATTTCGGAAAATTTTGTAAAACTGTAAATCCGTAAGATTTTGCTGAACATATATTGTGTTGTATTGATAGGTAGTGACCCAAGCTATCACCCCCTGCAGTATGTCGTGCTATTTACTGGACAGCCTGTATAAGGTGAAACTCCCAATAGTCGTCTACCTATATAAAATAATTATTTTATCGGCCAATCGGCATCGCTCGATTTTATATTTAATTTTGTACATTTTTAAGCGAACAGTGACCAGACATTGCATTTATAGGTTTAAGATTATAGTCTATATTGAAGGTTAATCTCAAGTAATTAAAAATCTCAATCTAGTTTTAGTTTTGTGAATAATAAGACTGTTTTTTATTTAAGTCTCAAATTGCAGTTTGCAATGCAGACTCCATTTTTTTTGTGCTAGGAGAAAAGCAACTAAGTAATATTTATAAGAAACTATTAAGAATGAGTAGTTTTATCTTTGTAAGTGTAATTTTAAAACGTATATCTTCTTATTTATACTTATAGACATGTGAATGTTAGATAAATTCTCATCATCTAAAATAATGAAGAATAAATCAAGCTACAATGAAATGTCTTGACATAATATGAGCGCGAATGAATTTTATGGTCATCTTTTTAATTTAAAAACAAGTTAAAATAAAAAACAGGATAATGGATAACCTCCTCCTTTTTGAAGTCGGTTAAAAATAGTAGAACAGTGATTTTAAGTTTTAATTTTTCTTTTTTATATCTTTTTAAATAGTAGAAACTAGTTTATGATTAATATAAGTATGTGTAGAATTACTATGTTTATTATGTAGCTTTTTATAACTAATTAAGTTTAGTTACAGTTTAAAACTGAAGTAGTTTTTGTAAGCTTAGTGCCAGATTTAGAATAAAATGTGTAACTTTTTATATCGGTTTTAGATCTCCTATTTCAAAAAAAAAAATCTTAAAATAAATAGAATTTGAATGATAATTTTCGTAGGAAATAAAAAACAACAATATTAAATATAAAAAAAACAATTTTTATTGAGATTTTAAACTCAATAAAAGAAAGGGCCTATCGCAATGTTGTGTAATGTATAGTATGTGTCAATTTTGTGTATCAAAAATAATAAGAACTAATAATTCGTTCTTCCACCCTACTTCCTAAAAACACAGTACTACTGTTGTGGATATAAAAAAAAAATTGTCTTCGATAATTTATGTTTTCGATGTGTGTTGATGTAACATTATAAATATTTGCTTTAATTTTTATTCTTACATGTTTGTGAAAGTTTTTGGAAATTTCGAAGGTGTGAGAACACCGAATTCTGCCGATGTATTCTGTAAAAGTGTCGCCGTGAAATCTTAAGTGAGCTCTAGGGATTGACAGCTCACTTTACCTAAGTTTTTACTGTGAGATTTTTACAGAATAGACTGGCTGGTGCAGTTAAGTTTTCAATCCAACTTACAGAAAAATGATAATGACAAAAATATCTAAGAATTTAGTTAAAAAAGAGAGATCTCTCCATAGCTAAAATATGCTTCAAGTAATCAACTAGCAACGGGCAGAATAAACTTGCTCGCTAGTCCAAAGTTCCACTTTTTAAGTAAAAATAACTTAATTGTTTTACTCCTTCGCAAGTCTCCAGAACTTTCAACTTATGAGACGTGTTACAGTTCGTCTGTCTAGAGAATGCGATTTTGACACCTGTCAGTCTCATACTAACCAATATGTGTTTTGCGAATTTAATCCTTATTACTACTAGATGTTGTCCAACTGACAGGTGTTACTGTGCGTTTGCACTGGCGAAACATTCACAACAAAACATGTTGAAATCTCTGGTTCCTGTCAAACATTGTATGGAAAATTGTCAACAAATAGAGATTTCAACACGTTTTGTTGTGAATGTTTCGCCAGTGCAAACACAGTTAGGAAAGCATTCTCTCGATGGCTGGACTGTAGTTATGTGTGCTAAAGTCATATTTATCGTCGGTAGTTTATTTTTCATATACGTATGTGATATTGACTGACTTTTTATGTTTTTTTTTTATACAAATCTCTAGCTTTACTGTGTATTTTTATTTAAAGGACGTACGTATTCGTGTCGAGTCGATAAGTATGTATAAGTCGATATCGATTAAACATTTGTGTAATTTGTAAATGAAAGAAAATTTTGCATTTGCGATTTTTAATAAACGTAATTATAACTGGTATTGTTTTTTTATTAAATATTCAGTCCCCAGGCCCTGTGTATCCAAATGTCTTTCGCACTTGTAACATGCTCGCCAACAAAACGTCGTCGCAACATGTGAAATATCGAAACTGGGTGTAAAGTTTCTCATCCACCATTGAAAAGGGAGGATCCTCCGACCAGACGGGTGTTATCTCTGGTGGGCTACTGCCCGAAGGTTGATGTCGGGGCATTGTAAATATGCTAGTCACGCGTCGAGCTTTACTTGCGCGATGCAGAATCTTGTGTGACGTCAGTGCGATGCGTACTTGTATGTCGCATTGTAGATGACTGGAGCACAATGTATTCATTCAAAAGGGAGCAAAATTGAATGAGCACAATGTCCTCCAGGTATTTATTTATTACATTTTTTTTCAAAAGCATTTTTATTTCCAACATACTGGTTGGTGTTATCCATTCAACACTATCGTACATACTATCACGGAATAGATGAATAACATACTATCATAGAATGTTTTGCCTATTACCGAAGTTCACGTTTTACCTACACTTTGCAAACTTGTTGAAAAATTTGTTCGGATGAAGCTCAAATCACCATGTTTAAGCTGATCTCCCGGCAGTAAGTTTCATCATATGATTTCGTGAACTGTGTAAGTAGCGTCAACGCAGTGTAATGGTAAGTAACCCACACATGCACACAAACTTAGAACCTCAAGTACTTAAGATGTCGCGCATCTGTGAGTTGAGAGTAAGGGCGGCACCCTAATTTACTATAAAAAGGATCTATATTGCATCCCAATAGACCCTCCTCCCCTCGATTAGAAGTACCAGTCCGCTTAAGCATGTCCGGCCATCAGCCGATCCCACTGGTATCGGTCTACCTCCCACCCCATCATTCTTCGGAGAACTTCCAACTCCTCTCAGACGACCTCTCTATCCTACTCATGAGTGACTCTGCTATCATAGCGGGCGATCTCAAGGCCAAGCATCCCGCCTGGAATAGTTCCAGAACCTGTATCAGAGGGCGGCCACTTGTTCGCACTTCTTCGGTTCGGGCTGGAACAATATGCTCAGCGAATTAGAGCCTACCCACCTGGCATTCTGGGAACTTTAGAGGAAAGTCAAGTCCCAGCAAATGGCCTCCACGCCCCCCCTGACCCGTCCCGACAAGTCCATCGTGTTCGAGGATATGGAAAAGGCTGAATGCCTAGCAGACAGTCTCACGGCTCAATGCTCCCCTAGCTCCCAACCGGTAGACCAAGGTCACCTCCTAGAGATCGACGCTGACGTCGAACGTAGAGTCTCTCTCCCTCCATCTGAAAACATCCACTGTGAAAAGTATCTTGGCCTAAGAATAGATCATTACTTAACATGGCATAATCAAATAGACCATGTTAAATATAAACTATCAGCACTTACAGGCTCACTTCATAGTATAAACCAGTGCATAACTAAAAGGATACGTTATACTATTTATAACTCTTATTTTAAGTCGCATCTATTATATCTCATAGAAATTTGGGGAAGTGCCGGAAAAACGAAGTTGCAAGAATTACAAAGAGTACAAAATAAGGTCATAAAGATTTTGTTTCGCTATCCATACCTAATACCTAACACCAACTCGTAAAGTTTTTAAAGAAACAAAACTAATGAATATCAAACAACTCTATGCATATAATACTTGTGTTCTGATTAGAAACATTAAGACAAAACCATCCACACTGACATAACTTTTACTAAAAAATCTCAAATTACTAAACGCAGTCATCGTCGACCAAGTCTACTGGCTTTGCCAAGAATTCGCACTAATTACGCTAGAATGAGTATTACATATGAAGGAGCACAACTGTTTAATAAACTACCCACATATATAAAAAGTATTAGCTCTCTCAGCAGTTTTAAGTCTCGGCTATCCAAACACATAATTGAAAACTGCCTTAAAAATGTTCGGAGTTTTTGTTTTTGCCAATTTTAAGACAATAAGGGCTTCTTTTGTGTGGAAAAATAAAAAACCGGCCTAGAGCGTGTCGGGCCACGCTCAGTGTAGGGTTCCGTAGATACCACCAATGCCAAGGAGAGACCAACCGAACAATTCGATAATACCCGACCCAATGTAATAAGTACCTACAGCGCCATCTCTCGGTGACTTGGGTTACTAATTAATACATAGATGTGCCAGAAGTTTTCGGTGGTAATTTTGGATGGCGAGAACCGATTTTAATAATTCTTTTTTTGTTTGAAAAAAGATACGTTCAGAATAATAAAATATGTAAACGAAGTTAAAAAAAATGCTTGCATATACGATTATACTACAAACTTAGTCCAGAAATTATTTTGTACAACTTTTTGTCTTTTTTGTACAAAAACTGTTGTTTCCATCAAGTTCAAAATTATTTTCCTAGAAAGTCCTTATAAAGTTCTACTTTTCAGATTTTTTTCATATTTTCTAAACTTATGGTTCAAAAGTTAGAGGGGGGGGACACATTGTTTTTTACTTTTGGAGCGATTATTTCCGAAATTATTGACATTATCAAAAAATGATTTTAGTAAACCCCTATTCATTTTTAAATACCTTTTCAAAAATATATCACACGTTAGGGTTCAAATTTGCCAATTTTTATTTTACCACTTTGTCGGCGTGATTGATATACATATTGGTATTAAATTTCAGCTTTCTAGTGCTAACGGTCACAGAGATTAAGCGAGGACGGACGGACAGACATGGCGAAACTATAAGGGTTCCTAGTTGACTACGGAACCCTAAAAAACAGGGTATTAGACAGTGCTTTAAAATAATAAAATGAAAAAAAAACCTGATAAATACAGTAAATTGAATTTTATAACATAGTTAAAATGAAGAGCTTCTAATGAAGTCGTGGCGCTGGTGGCACGAAAATCTGGAACTTCTATTGATGTCCGTGGCGGTGAAAAGGTTAAAAAGTACCTACTTCTCCAGATTTGGAGGGCCCCTGGGCGGACAGGCCCTGCCGCCACCGCAGAAGTAAGTCACTAGGCTCTAGGCGCTAAGCAAGCCCCTGTTGGTAGTGCGGACGTAGCCTTACAGTTCCTTCTTGTTTTTACTTGGTGGATAGGTATGTTTTTTTCGAATAAAACAAACATAGATTCAGTTAAATTATAATTAATTACAAAATCATACAATAATTATTACATTTACATCATTTTCTTGTCGTGTTGACGATCGCCTGAACATTATTGCATACTATCATCCCTCCCTATTCACTAAAGATAAAGACTTTTATACCTTACATTGAAGGTCCAAAAAAATACAATCTTCAGATTACCTTTTTAAATATGCCTTTTTACCCGACTGCCCCAGAAGGGGGGTAAAGTTTTTAAATCTTTACCCGGTAATGTTTTTAATCGTAAGAATTCTCCCGTAGGTATATAGTCCTTGCGCGACTGCTAGTCCCTGCCTGAGGTATGTGAGCGGTGAGACGGGGGAGGTAGACAAAGGCCAAGCTAACTCAGTCAGCTGTACGTACGCGTCTTGAGCGAGAATATCGTTGATAACTAGTCACTTCTTGGTTGGCGGTGGGACAGGTGTTTTAGAAAGAAACTCTCACGCAGGCCATACTGTATGGATGACAGAGACAACGCTCTACAAAGTCAGAACTCTTTCTCGAATGCTCGGAAACTCGATGTGCTATTTTACGGCCGATGAATCATGGCCGGTCTGTTTCTCTTTGAACTTTCGCGCATGTTCTCTCAAACTTGCCTCATGTCACCATTTGGTTCCTAAAGTTGTCAGTTGGACAATTTCTAGTAGTAATTAGGATCAAATTCGCATAACATATGAGACATATAAAAGCAAAGGCAGCATCATTCATCCACTTTTACTGAAAAGGCAGTAGACGTTATTTTCTGTTTACCATAATTGTATGTAGCAATTTTCAGTTACTTACAAGCATAGATAACGAATGATGTTAGAATCAGATATTGTAAAACAGAATTCCCTAATAAAGTCTACATTTACCAAATTAAGATAATACATTTAGGATGTTGCTGTTTTTGCACCCAATGTGTGGGATATTGCTGCTTTTGCGCCATTCTTAATTGGATGTTGCTGGTTTTGCCCAGTCAACTATACCACCGCTGCACCATTGGTTCAAATAGTTAAGAAGGAAGTTGCTGTCTATGCCACAACTATGAAGGTACGTTGCTGGTTTTGCTTCCAGTCTCAATTTAGAACGTCTATTTTGTATAGAATGATGCTGGTTTTGATACGATTTTAATATTCAGTCAAGTAAATTTGACGGAATACTACCATAATGCATTAAAGTTGCGAAAATAAAAAATGGGATGTTACCTGATAGGAGTCAAGAACATTCTCTCGACGATCGGACTGTAAAAAAAGTTATTGCGCAGCGTTCTGCGCGAAGTTCGGAGCAGTCATGATTCAACGGCCGTATTGCACTGTCTTATACTCAACGCACCTTCGTGTTAATAATAAAGTAAGTAGTCTTATTATATTCCAGTTCCCCTTTTACACTAACTAAGATTTGATCTTGCTTACAAAATGTCCGCTAGGTAAGTCTATATCGTAATTGGCTTAATTAAAAATCTCTTGATTACACTTCGGTGTCAATTAGAAGTAGATTGTGAGAACCTTAAATTAATAAATTAAATGCATTATAAAGATGTGTGCATAATATTATGCCGATGATATAAACGTGAAAGTTTGTGCGCAAACATGTATGGTATGAGGAGACGGGTGTAAAGTTCATCCATCCTCCGACCAGACGGGTGTTGTCTGGTGGGCTACTGCCCGATGATTGATGCCGAGACGTTGTATATATGCTAGTCGCGCGGAAAACTCTGCTTGCGCGATGCAGAATATTGCATGACGTCAGTGTGATGGTAGTTCGCATGTGGCGATGGAGATAGCTAGCTTTGCAGAATTCATAATTTTATGTAAATGCAAAGCTAGTTTTATCTCTATATTTGAATTATCAAACCGATTTTCATAATATTTTGGTTGAGGTAAAATTCGCAATATTTTTCGGATAATTTGTGAATGCCTCCTAGATACATTTTTGCACGTAATTTTTACTTATCAAGAGACACCCCTTATTTTTTCGTAACATCAAGTAAATTTACGCCAACTCCCATTTTTTGTAACCAACATAATACACACACCATATGAAAAATTTCTATGCACAATATTATCTATCTTCTGTAATTATTAAATCGATATACAAACTTTATAAACATATTAAAATCATTGATTCTATACAAACTAAACTTAATTGCGAAGTAAAATAACGGAATACTTGAATCGTATCGACGGTAGAAGGGCCTAAGCGACAGAGTATAGAGTATCACACATCGAGCGTTAGAGACTGTCACACTTGTATAGTATTTTTATCTCACGAAGCGACGCGCGCTTTACTCGTGGTTACCAATTAGTATACAAACACGCTGTGAATGTGGTGTAACCGCAGCAGCTCTTGGTACCGTCCGAGACAATGGCAAAGTCGAAGTGTGTGTGCGTTCGTGTCTGTGATATGTGTTGACGCTACTCTTGATGCACACATTAATAGCGTGTTTGTACTTTAGGGGCATGAGGGACAGGGTGTAAAGTTCACTCATCTACCATAGAAAAACCCAAGTGCCCAACTGTTGATGTCGGAAAGTCTTATATATGACGTTCGCGCGGTAAACTCTAATTGCGCGATGCAGGATTTGTGTGACGTCATGTCTTTGATTCGTAGTTCGTATGTGGCGGTGGTTCTTCTCCATAGAGATCTACGTTTTGGAATGGGCAACTAACTTCAACTTTCTGACTAACTGACTGACTCTTTGACAATTCAAAAGTGCCTGTAAAGGGTTTAATTGAAATAAATGCTTTGAGTTTGAGTTTGGAACCGCTACAGTACACTTGATTACCACGTGTAAAGCGCGCGTCGCTTCGTCACATAAAAATACTATATGAGTGACAGATACGATCCGGCGCTCTAGAAAGCCGATCTCTCTCTAAAACCCGATGTGCACTATTTACGGCCACGTACTGTAGTTTTTCGTCGCTTATAACCTTTTGGCACCGTCCATATACATTTAGTAGTAATTAAGTAAGTGCTTCAGTCATTAACTGGCGCGGGGGCCCAGCTTCCTTAGGCAGGAGATACCCTGGAACAAAAATATTTGAGATTCAAGAATGTGGTTTTGTAAGAGAGGAAATCTGTCGATGATGCGAAGAAGCATGTACAGTCACAAGCAGTAATATGTGAACACTTGTCAAAAGGCAAAAGCGATTTAGTCGGGGAATTACGATTGCAACTTTGAAATACGAACTTTTCCATAATAGTATGGGTTCCAATATACTATGTTCGTAATAACACAAAATTACAATCAACACAGGAGGAGAAAATCACTTTTAAAAGTTACTAAGTGTATACTTAATGGTGCTCGTGACTGTACCTGCTAATTTAGGTGATTATTATTATTTTTACTATTGTAAGTCATAATCAGCCTATATTCCTAGTGCTAGGACACAAGCCTCCTGTCTGTGAGAGGGAGAGGGCCATAAACCACCACGCAGACCCAGGTAAGTATTTTTGACAGATTGAGACTAGAATGAGAACTGTCCTAAAAATACGTGAAGAGATTAATGTTCGTACCTGCTCCAAGTATTCATTCCGTGACAGCCAGAAGTTGTCTCTGTTCTTGCACACCTCTGCTAAGACGGCTCCTCCAATGAACACCATGTCCTTACGGCGGGGCGGGTCTTCTACTCGGATCTTGAATTTCTGTGACATTATAGAAAATCTAGGTCAGTTACATGAACCTCATCTCAGCTAAACTTGTCGTCCGACCGTCAATAATATCTAAACTAAAATGATAATAAAAAGTAATTTTGTATGTTTGTTACAAGTTATCTCTGGAAAAACTGATCCAATTATGAAAATTCTTTAACTGACAGAAAGCTCCACTATTTCCGAGTGACATAGATACATATTTTTATGTCACGGAAAATGCACGGAGTAATGTGTGGTAATCTAAATTTTTTTAAACACACACACACATTACATAACATCACGCCTTGTTTCCCCGAAGGGTTGGGCAGAGGTGTATATGTAGAAGGTATACCCACATTTCGCCAGTTATGATTAAGTACCATGTAATGAGCGAGCCTATTGCCATCAACCGGGCACAAATCCAGACTCCGGACTGCTACTGAGAAATTCCAGATAGAAAAACCCAATAACACTTTGCCCGACCCGGGAATCGAACCCAAGACCTCATGCTCAGCAGTAGCGCTTGCGACCACTAGACCAACACCGCAGTAGTAGTTATTAAACACCCGTACTTCAAATTTGTTTTGTTTGTATAAAATTTTGTGGGTAATTAAAAAATATATTTTCGTACCACTTGCTCAAAAAAGTGACATTCTATGCCACAAAAAGCCATTGACATATATAACATGGACTTGAAATGTTTGACTATAGAAAAAACAGTTATACAAATACGAGGCATATCGACGCCAAAATCAAAAAAATACTGCTATCTCTTTTTAACTTTAATAAATTTGCCTAAGTGAAAAAGGATAATAGTGTTTTTGACAGTTACTATATTGGCAACCCTACATTTTCTAGTCATTGAAATACCTATTTGCGGCCGGTTCGCCATTTTATCCTCTCGGTGTTTGGTACCAAAGTTGGGTACGTAACCTGTCAAATGATCTTGTGTTGTGGTTAAAATTTGTGAATTTTGGAGTTATTTGCTGTGTTATTGCGTTTAAACTCGGCCCTATGGTGGAAATCATCAATAGCAAGATGCCCAATTGCAATATAATCGGATGTGGCATCAAAAGAAGCGGTCATCACCCGAAAATAACTTTGCACCAGTACGTACATACATTTCAGCTGAAATATCTTTAGATTTAGACGATAAACAAAAGATTCTGCATTCGTTGAAGAGCTTCAACAGTAAAGCATTCATATTTTCCCTTTTGCCATTATTTTCAACAGTTTTACTTCACGAAATCATTTTCTTGTTATTGAAGGGATAGAGTAGTGCATTTAGACATTTTATTTATCGATAATGCTATTTTATGTTTTTTTTTATTGGTTTTATGTTTTACTTTCAAGGTTGCCTGCTAATAAACGAAAAAAGAAAAACTATTGGTGTGGAAAGTTTAAAGAAGGCCACATATTTTTGTTCTTTTCACTTTGAAGAATAATGTTTCAACCGGATACTCAATAAAGTAACATTATGTGACGATACTTTACCTTCACGAACCTTATTGGTAAGTAACATGTTATAAATTTGTCCAACATGATTCTGTAGTGGCTGGTGTTGAAAATGAGGGTGATGTCCTCATTTGCAATATTTGTTTGTTTGGTAGCAAAGAGTGATGTAAAGAATGTGTTTGAGTGTGGTCTTAAGACTTAAGATCAATTAAAAATTCTATTAATAAAATCAAGAAACAATAAAAATACTAATTTTTTTTTTGTTTGTTTACAGCCTGCGATTTGAACAAATATGTGGCAATATCTGGCATTTTAAATGAGAATGATCAAAATCAGACAAACTCACAATGTAAAAGAGTTATATATGAATTTGAGATACAAATATTATGGGAAGAAATCTACTGAAAGCATATCACATAGAAATTACCTGAACAAAATTGTATTGTTCAGAACTGAATGAGATTGATTTCTTTAATATAACTTTATTATAATTAGTGTTGACTTTTAATTAAAACCCACAATCATTTACTTGTTAGAAACTTAGCATCAAAAATATTAATTATGGTGGCTCCGCCAATTTTCAAAATTTCTTTTTCACTGGTTATCCGTGAAATTCAAATCTTTATGTTGATTAAAATGAGATACACAAAGATAAAATAATAATAATAATATAAATGACAATATTTCATATAAAAATTACCATCTGCGGGCCATTGACGGAGCCACCTTTTAGAGGTAAGAGGAACAGGGTGTAAAATTCATTCATCCTCTATAGAAAAGGGAGGACCCTCCGACCGACGGGTGTCGTGTCTGGCGGGCAACTGTTCGATAGATTTTTTGAAGTGAAAACTTCTTTAGGCGCGTTGAGCACTTTTTGGGTGAGCAAAAATAATGGAAGTCCCGTCATCTTCACCGGACGTTTTCCAAGAGCTATATGTATACTGTGTATATATGTGTACTTTTTGGGTGAATAAAAAGCGTGAAACTCGTGTCATCGTCATCGCACACTTCCTATGAGCTATATGTATACTGTGTATATATGTACATAGATATATCGGCAATGAGATGAACTTGTTGCATGGTATACAATGGACTGAAATCAGTTACAGAATACTAGTTCGATAAAAAGCTGTAAGTATATAATATCTGTCGGGTTTCAACCTATTATAATGGAAACATCAAAATAAGTTCTACTGTTTAGCCGCGAAATAATGACGAAGCAATTAAATTAAACAAACAAATGAAAGGCATCAGTTAGATAAATTGGGGTATTTTTACCCGTAAATATTTTACTGTGACATTATGAAAACATTCTCACAATCTTTTATCGATATTATAACATAGAAATATCGATAAGGGCTGCCCTAGTAGACGCCATTTTATCCTCTCAGTAAAGTGTAGGTATGGCACGTTTTTATTGTAGGTATGCCAAGTCCATGTTTTATATGTCAATGCAAAAAGCGAACATAACAATAGTCATTTTTAATCTGTTATAAACAGGGAAAGAAAATTGTACTGAATTTCATTCATCCTCTAGGGGGAGAATGTGTTTTAAATTTGGAATACTTACCGAAATTTATACTGAACTACATCTGTGTTTACACCATTGAGTTTGTATATAAAGCATTATACATCTTTTTGAAAAAGGAATACGCATTTATTATGCAGTTATAATTATTAAATAAAATTACGAAAACCGAAGAGGCCGTATGAGCTTGATGCCTTTGCTTTTCCGACAAAAAAATATTAGTCTAGGAATTTGCCGCGTTTTTGTTTTCTTCAAATACATAAACGTTAAGTTTATTTTACTTTTAATTGTCATTATTTTTAATAAATGCTTATCTCATATTATTATTGTGGAATTTTTTTCGCAGTAAAAGCAAGTAGTAGTAGTAGTTTAAGTAAAAGTAGAGTATTTTCCTCGGTGATAAAGCTGTCTTAGTCTTGGGTGAACTTAAATCCCTCGCTACACTCGCGATTTAAATCGTCACCCGCGACAGAAGACACTGCTTTATCCCCATGGTTAATAATCTACTATTTTGCATTGATAGCCCAATTCTTGAGGAAGATGGACTTTAAAATCACGCTACGAGCAAAAAGTCAGAAAGAAATGAAAGCGCGGGCGGGCGGTGGTATGCGACACGGTGGGTCGGGGCCGAAATTTCACGCGTACATGTCCCGCTGCAGCTAGTTTACAATAAACGTCATATTATGATTTCTAAGTTATACTCACCGCAAGTTTATCACAATCGTTCTTGAGCACCCTCTCTAAGTACAACTGCTTGATCTCGCGCTCGAGCCGGGACGGGAGCCCTGGGTACATGGTGGAGCCCCCGGATAGGACTATATGCTTGTAGAGCTCGTTGCGCATGTCTATGTCGGCGGCCTGTAGAAAAATGAACATAGATTTATAGAATTGTATTTATAACAAATTAATAAAAACAGATGACTGGATGAAATGTTAGGGCCCTCACCCACGGGCGACTTTTTGTAGCGATGCAGTCGCGATGCTCTCGCGCGTAGCATCGATACAGACGCGAATCAGTCGCTAGCTGTGTGCCCGCGCCCACGGGACCAGATTCAGTCGCGATGCAAACGCGATTCGGTCGCGATGCAAACGCGATTGGGTCGCGATGCAAACGCGATTCGGTCGCGATGCAGTTACGACACAAAAATACCTTGCAATCTTATTCGAATACTCAGGAAGACGTGAGTCCCATATTACAGGACGCTCCTGAATTGCCGTAATAAACGTTTCAGTGTCAACCTCTGTCTCTCTCTGTCTCTGTCATCTACCGATGTCATCCGACGCGGTCGCACGTTTGTATCGATACAATCGCGATGCACTAGCGCGTTAGTATCGCGTTGGCATCGCTATTGTAGCGCGTTGCAAATGCGACTAACACGCGTTAGAAGAGATGCAGTCGCGCGTTTGCTAAACGCGCGACTGCATCGCTACAAAAAGTCGCCGTGGGCGAGGGGCCTTAACCACGCGCGCACTCCGCTCTGTGTCAAAGGTCAGTTTCCACTTTTTTTATTTTTCCTATTTTAAATTTTTGCTTTTTTTATTTATTTGACAAGAATATTTATCAGACCATAGACTGAAAATGCCACAGAGGATATTAGACTTTAATATATTGTACAAATAGAGATGCACCTTGAACACTTTTTGGGTGAACAAAAATCAAGGAACTCGCGTCATCGTCACCGAACGCTTTCCATGAGCTATATGTTCACTGTGTATATAATTATGTGTACTTTTTGGGTGAACAAAAAGCGTGAAACTCGCGTCATCGTCACCGCACGGTGTTTACACTTCTATCGGCAGTCCCCAGAGACTGCCCCGCATGTTTTTTTTTTGTTTTGTTCTCTACGTACACAATGGTGGTTAAGGAAAAAGAAAATTAGAAAAATCCCAAAGGAACAGCCGACAAATCTAAATTTGATACGAGAAATCTGAAACGTGGCACGAATTTCACCGGGTCATCTACTTATTAATGGAATTAAGAGTAATTCTGAAGGAATACCAATCATGCTCATGATCAAATATCCGACAGTATTCTAATTAGGCGATAAAAAGTTTCTTCACCGGGTTATAACGCAATCAAATTGCCTATAACGTACACTACGCACGTACGTAGGTATCCACTTAAGCATACATATGTTCCCCTTCACCAATGTTATTTACCTGTATAGTATTAAACACGAGCTCAGCGATGCCCTGCCCTTCCACGTTGATCAGATGCGGCTGGAACAGTGCTTCCGGAGCCTCGAACCTCTCACCTCCTACTTTGATGATACGACCATCTGGTAGCTAAGAAGGAAAATAGGATAAAATGGAATTAAATATATAAAGGTCGCATTAAAATAGATGGACAAACTTTTAGAATTCATTCAGACCACCAAAATAAAGACAATGGTAAAAAAATAATAAGAAAAACGCATAATTTTTTTTATTACATTGGGTAGCCATTTATTATTTTAGGTAAACATAAAATCGCTTCAATCAGTGTTTTTTTTTTTGCTAGCATTTCTTTTGGTTAGACGTACTGGGTAATACGTAATGGGACCTTGTATATAAGTAAATGTTTTAGATTACTGGCGAAACTTCACAGACATGACGGGTGTCTAAAAGCATTAAAAACTCTTCTACACATATTATAAATTAAAGTCGATTTTCGTGTCTGCCTGTTTGATTGCGTTCTTCTTTTTAAAAACAGAAAATAATAATTTTGAAGTGAATACTTCTTTAGGCGCACTGCACTCTTTCCGAACAGTGAACCGTCATAATCGGGTCGGTGACGATAAATCGAGTACACTCGGCTGAAGTCGTAAGTTTTCACTTCCATCGTATGGACCACAACAAAAAAAAACCGGTCAAGTGCGAGTCAGACTCGCGCACGAAGGGTTCCGTACCATCTTCTATATGTATAAAAGGAGAAACTGACTGACTGTTGATATATCAACACACAGCCCAAACCGCTGGTCCTAGAGACATGAAACTTGGAGGGTGTGTTCTTTGTGAAGAGTAAGTATCCACTAAGAAAGGATTTTTGGGAATTCCACCCCTAAAGGGGAAAAATAGGGGATGGAAGTTTGTATGAAAGTCCGTCAGTTTTGAAGTTAGGATCTTCAAATTTTGATTTTAGACTGACGATTGAAAATTAATCAATACGTATCTCAACGTTTTTGATAATTCTACCCCCGAAGGGTTAAAACGGGGGATAAAGTTGAAAATCCTTCATTTTAGAAGAAAAATCACTACTATCTAACGCAACGGTGTTGTTAGAATTTCAACCCTTAAGGGGGTGAAAAGGGGGATGAAATTTTGTTTTTAATTAAAGTTCTTTATTTTTTAATTTAAAATCACTAATATTTCGGCTTATGGTTGGAAACTAACACAACCTAAATATTTGTTTTTTTTTTTAAATTTCAACCCACAAGGGTCTGAAAGGGGTATGAAGTTTTGTATTGAAGTTGTTCATTCGCAAAATTTTGTATTCAAGTAAAATAATATTTATAAATACACGTGTACTGTTTCTAACATTACAGTATTTTACATGGAGCGACTGCCTATCTGACCTCCACAACGCAGCAGTTATTAGGTAATACGATACCCCTTTTTTTTATATCTTTATTTATTTAGAGGCTTTTACCTTACAAAGGTACGTCAGCCTCATCATACCCTAATCTAATTAATTAATACACGTAATTATAATATTATTAGTAGGTACTATTATTGCGTAAGCGAGGGAGATTGTGATGCGGCAACCATTTCATAAATTAGTTTCGCTTCTCCCGAATTAGGTGTAGATAGTATTTTAATGAAAGCCCCAACATCAAACATATTAACTTTTAACTCCCGCATCACTATCTCCCTTTCTCTTCTGTTCTTTTCACATTCCACCAGCAAATGTTGGACATCTTCGACTTTACTACACACTTGGCAATTAGGGGACTCGACTTTTTTCATTAGGTGTCCAAATTTCCTGGATGGAAAATGACCAGAACGCAATCTATGTGCCATAACAACATACGACCTCTTTGCATGACTTTCAGCAAACCAAGGAATTCGAGGAGGCTCACTTTGCATAGTCTTATACCATATGCCTTTTTCTTTAGACTTCCTGTCAAAATACTCTTTAAAACGATTGTAGCATAAGTTCTTGTAATAACTAAGTATTTCTGTGTAGAACGGAGCGATGTCAATTTCCCCTCCTTCCAAAATAGCATTTTTTGCAAACATGTCAGCCTTTTCGTTTCCATGTATACCAATATGAGATGGAATCCATTGCAACCTCAAATGAATGTCACCAAGTTCATAAAATAGTCTTAGAATTACATAAGCTATCGGTATACCTCTGCAACCATCGAGCGCATCGAGCTAAATGCATTAAACCACTTTTGCTATCCGTGCAAATAACAATGTTTTCATTTACAAAGTGTTTCGCATTTTTCCAACAAATTAAGTTCTCTAGCGTTTTTGAAATTGCAACGAGTTCCATCGTCATTACAGATACGTTTGTATCAATAGACTTAAACAACGCCGAAGTTCCATCACTCAAACTATAATAAGCGGCACCGCATCCACTTTTGCTCTTAGACCCATCAGTAAAGTACATTTTCCACCCCGGGTACTTTTCAATAAGTTCCTTGATAACATCGACTTTAAGTGATGTAACATCATGGCTGCGTTTTGCTGCTTTGACACATTCTAACTTACAACTAATTTTATCCCGTACTTTTATACCTGTCACCCATTTCTCCAGTGTGTACATGTCCAAAATACTTGAACAATGTATATTACGGAGTTTACACTCATTATAAACGGTCACCAGCAACGGTTTTTTCTTATTGTTCCAGTATCTTGTGACTGAAAGATCATTCAGTTTATCTATTAATTTAATAGTTACATTATTCGAACATGACATACTTTTTATACAGAATTTGTAAGCTAAGTATAATCTCCTAACGTACAAAGGAGGAATGCAAATTTCAGCTTCCATTACGTGTATTGGAGTGCTTTTTATAAAACCACCTATACTTCTTAAATACTGGTTCTGAATTTTGTCCAGTTTACCTAAATGACTCTTTGCACTATTATCATAGAGAAAACAACCGAAGTCAATCCTACTGCGTACCAATGAAATATACAAAGATCTAAGATGTTTCGGATGGATTCCCCAAGTCAGCCCCGCCAGAACTTTAAATAAATTTAAAAACTTTGCCGTCTTTTCCTGTATTTCATTAATATGCCTTTTCCATAGAAGTGACCTATCTAACCAGATACCTAAGTGTTTCACACAATCTACTGAGGAAATTGGTAAGTTGTTAATTGTAAGTTTCAACTGTCGTCTTCTTCTACCTCTACTAAAAAGACACATCTTTGATTTGTCTGATGGCATTTCTAGACCCATATCATCAAGCATTACAACCATTGAGTTAAGAGCAACTTGCATTTCCGATTCCGCGTGGTTTAAATCTTTATGGCTGAGGTAAAATACGAAATCATCCGCGTACTGCGAAACAATTACATTCTCAATCTGTTGGCAAATTGTTGATGTAATAATATTAAGAGCGGGCCTAATGCCAGGATAAATTCTGATTTCACCCGCGCGTCTCGCAACCCCCGCATTAGTGCAGAAAACAATCACAGGCGGCGCGACAACGTGCGCAACCAAACTCGCGTACTAGTATATGCAATATAGTCAGATAAAACCACAGACATTTAAAAAAAAACTATTATTAATTTTCTATGGATAAAACAGGACTGTACAAATAGATATGCGCATATGCTATCGGTTTCACAGAATTCGCAAAATATAATTCTAATAAGAGTGTAATCATTGTGCTGTATTATGTGTATTATTACTATGTTGTATACAAATTTCATAAATTGTGATATTATGTAGTATGACACACTGATAATTTACTTGTTCACTAAGAATTTAAGTATTCCTTGACTTGTTTTACTATACAATTCAATTATTTTGCTATAAATAAAACACGATGGTAAGAAATATCTTATAATCATCACAATAATATTTTTTTAAATTAAAAAACACCGATTCTAATGAGTCATCAGTAATCAGCAATTGATAATATATGTTCTTCATTTGATGGTTCAGGAGTAAACAACTATCTAGAATTAATTGTTTCAGGACAGAATTGCTTGCATTTTGAGGGTCCAGCGGCATTTGGTTCTTTGAGCTGACGTTTTTTGGGAATTGTTGGTTGCCTCAAAGGCATGTTTCTTGTTTGGCGTGGGTCAACTAATTCAGGCAATATGTGTTCCATATAAAATTCGGTAAGCTTACCAATCATTTTCTTTTCCCAAAAGTCGTCATCGCGAAATATTGTTTCAACAGTCAGTCTTTGATTTTCACCAGACCACACTGCAAAAAGACACTTGTTTCTTTTACTAATATGTAACTGTCCTTGGACTTGGTAAAACCAAGGGTGGTTCTTGTTAATAATTTTTTTTTGTACCTTTTATGGCCCAATTTTTTTTTTATTATTGTTTATAGCCTCTTCAATTGGTATTTTGAATGCAGAAAGTGGGCATTTTATCTCTACAATTGTGTCGTTACCGACTAAGCCACCAGATGGCTTCTATTCATAGACGATAAGATACCATTTTTGGCAGCTACCCCAGGGTAGCTGCCAAAAATGGTATCTTATCGTCTATGAATAGTCCACATGGGTTTATTTCCACACTTTCTTGTCTTGCAAGCTGGTTGAGAGCAATGGATTCATTATCTATACCATGTTTTATTGAAGCTACGCTTGAAATATTTCGTTTGTATAACAAAGCTTTAACGATACTTGCGCTGGTAGTCGGACGACGATTGATAATCTTCCCAAAGTTTGATGCAGTTAATAAATTTCTACGAAGCTCTAACCACTCACTGCTATCTCTTTGCAAGATTGTAGCTCGTTCAACCTGTGACTTTTCAAGTTCAGTTTTTTCTAAATTTTTCAAGAAACTTCGTTTTGCCAGGTCGTAAACGTCTTCGTCCATATCAGGCTTTTGACAACTGTCTGTTCCATAATTTTTGTCTGCGGTTGCAACCGATGCCAGTGTTTTGGTAAAAGGAAGTTTAAAAAATCGGTGTGGCCTGGGTCTTGTTATTGGGTCTAAACACGTAGCAGACGGGCCCACGGATCCGCTATTTTCGTATGTTCAACAGTCTGCCTAACACCCTGTATAGACACTTTCGTACGGAAACAATACACGATTGCAACGGTAAAATAAATCGTCTGTTTATTTTGCGTATACAATAATACATAGACCTTCGACTTCGGCAATTAGCAATCATTTGAGTCTTCAAATGTTTTAGGTCTCGCTTCTTCAGTTTTTTCATTGTATTTTTTTTGTGTCCCATATTACTCAACAAAAATGTAGATATATTTTATGATAATAATTAATAATATTGGCGGCTACGCGCGGAGCAAACTGACATAGACTACCCGTCTCAACAGAGCGAGGGCAACTGATCGCCGATCAGTTCGGTGAGACAAACAGATGTCTCAAGCTCATGTTACGCGAGACGGAAGACAGCGTTTATCGCGGATTAAAAATGTAGTAAGCGCCAAAAGCTTTTTATTCTGTTATCTTTTAGAATAGACAATATTTTAAAAAATCGCTAGGGTCAGCTCTAGGTTTTATATTCGTGATAATATTTATCTAATTTATGGTTCACTAATATGCACCAAAATAAAATGAAAAGCAAAAAAGTTGAAAATTAGAGGTAACTTTGTGATGGTTTTCTATCGAGAAAATTTTATCCTACTATGTTTTTCGTCAGGGCCGACCTTTACATTTATAATGAAGTTTCCTGACATATTTTTTTTTTCCAATTTAAACATGTTTTACTACTGTGAAAATCTAATCAAAGATTGAAGATTTTGCTTTAGGCCCAATCTTAAAAAGCATCGGTGAGATTGGGTCGCCCTGTGCCAACCCCCTGCTTGCTCGTCTAACATCAACAGTTCGTCCATCACTACCACTTCTTATCATCAAGTATCGCTCTAATAGAAATTAATTTAAATAACTACAAACTTTTGAGCCAATTCCCAAAACATCCAATGTCTGAACAACCTTTTCCACTAAGACATTGTTATAAGCATTTGTAATGTCCAGAAAGCAAGCCACCGTAGGGTCATTTCTAGTGAAACCCAATTGAACATAAGTAGAAAGTCTTGAAATGCAATCTAAACTAGATTGAGCTCTCCTAAAACCAACCGTGTAAGGTGACAAAATTGAATGTTTCTCAATATACCATTCTATTCTTTTCCCGATCATATTATGGAATATCTTACAGACACAGGATATAAGAGATATTGGCCTAAGTTTAGTCTCTGTATTCGTGTCGTGTCCAGCTTTAGGAATAGCAATAACTGATATCGCACGCCATTGCTTTGGGATATCTCCACTTCTGTAAATATCATTATATACCCGGAGAAGAAACTCTTTGGCCTCACACGGAAGATTATAAATCATAGAGTACGTTATTCCATCATTACCCGGAGCAGTGTCCTTCTTTTTTAAAATATTCTCTAATTCTTCCATTGTAAATGCTGATTCAATTAAAACGTTCTGTGATTTGAATACTGGTGGTAAATTTATTACGGAATCCGGTGTAAGTGAATATAATAAACCTTTTAGTTTTTCCTCCGACACACAAACTTTAGCTTGACGATAACCTTTAAGCCATCTCATCTTTCGCCACATATCAGAAACTGAACAAGTTTCATCTATGCTACTACAGAATTTTTTCCAGCCGCTATCTATGGCTTTCATTATTAAATTATGTGCATGTGCCCCTTTCTCTTCCAATCTTGTAAGATTGTCAGGAGTAGGATTTCTTCTGAATTTGACTAAAGCCAACCTACGTTCAGCCACTGCTCTAGATAATGATGGATCCCAATACTCTTTTGGCTTAAAATTCCTTAAGGGACTAGTACAAATTTTAATCATAGGTATGTGCTTATTCGCTGCCATATCAACTTTTTCTAAGAAATAGTCGTATAATGCCTGAATATTATTGCTGACGTCCACTACCCCAGAAAAAGACTCTGTAAGCTCATGACGATAGGCCTCCCACTTTGCTTTTTTGAAGTTTCGTCTTTTGTTATACTCGATGTGTTCTTGAAAATTCATCGAAATCTTCATTACGAGGTGATCACTACCTAAATTTTCGTTCATTACAGCCCAATGAAATCTAATAGCGATGTCAGATGATGCTAATGTGATGTCCGGTGATGATCTTTGTATATTTCCATTAACTAACTTGACCCGGGTTGCCTCTCCACTATTTAATGTCATAAAGCCGTGTTCCAAAGATGAGTCCAATATTTGAGTTCCACGCTGATCCGTTTTATAAGACCAGTTCGTATGGTGACCGTTAAAGTCACCTGCAACTAATGATTTTTTAGGCACTAACGAGAAAATATTGTCCCAATCTGATGATGTTGTACGCACTGAAGATGGACAGTAAATAGATACAACATGTTCTAAGCTCTTACAATTAAGTATTTTTATACATATAACCTCTATACCTACATTATTTAAGCTAATAGGGCATACTTGCGCCTGTATTGATTTATGGATAATTATCGCGACACCACCGTAAGAATCGTCTCTGTCTTTTCTGTATATATTATAACCTCTCATATTCAAACGAACGTCTGGATTAAGCCAAGTTTCACTTACAATAACGATATGTATTTTTTCTTGCCCAAGTAACGCGTCTAAACTAGGTGATTTTGGCTTTAAACTTTGACTATTCCATTGTAGTATATTGATCAAAGCGTCTTTACGATAATTATCCATTTAAAAATGTTAACAGCCATTGACATAAATTTCTTCCAATTAAATACTGCTTAACAAATACCTTGCATTCCTCGTATATTACTTTCAACACCAACATTATTTTTTCTTCAAATCCTTTCTCTGAATAAACTATTTCTTTAATTTTTAAAAATATTTCTACAAATCTGAATTTTCTTTTCTTCTTCTTTTCAGCGTCTTCCTTTTCCGATTGTGTATTTTCCTGACTACTTCCAATTATCTCATCTTCCATAGAAAAAGTTCCCCAATCTGTTTCCATAAATGTAGTTTGATTTTCTCGCCCGTCTATTTTGCTTCTTAGACCTGTCCACTTTTTGTTTTTGTATTTGTCTGTTTCCTAAGATTTCTGTTTGATTGCATGTACTTTCTTCAGTTAAGACTTCTTGTGTAGTAACTGTCGATTGCACAGCACTACTGTAAGTTTCCTTCAATGTAATTTGACTCTCCTCCGTTCTTTCATCAGAATCCTCAATTGCTACAACTATACTGTCTTTTTTGTTGTTCTTTAGATATATTTCTAAGGCTTTTCTATAGGATATGTTTTCTATACTCATTAGAGTTCGGATCTCTTTTTCTTTTAAGAAGGCAGGGCACGTTTTGTCAAGCGCCATGTGAGGTCCTTTACAATTAGGACATATTATTCTGTCTGTTTCACAGTTTTCATGCTCTTTGCTACATTTAGGGCACAAAATTTTTTTTGTTGGGCAGAATTTCTTTATATGCCCGAATTTCCAACAGTTGGAGCATTGAGAGACAGGAAATACATATCTTTCTACTCTAAAACGGCAACCATAAGCAAAAATATATTCTGGAGTTGTAGGGCTCTCAAAACACACACGCACAGTCTCACTGTCCACCCACTCCCTGTCCTGACTGATACGCCTTAGTCTTCTAACTGATAATATTTTGCATGAGGTCTCTAATGACTCTAATATCTCTGACTCACTCAGTTCCAAGTCTACACCCTTAATTATTCCGTAAGATAAGTCGAGTTGGTTAACAAATTGAATTCTTACTCCTAAATCAACGAACTTCTGACATTTGATTAACTTTTCTCCATCTTCTTTTTTAGCCATATGTATAAAAACCTTGTAGGGACTCTTATAGTTGATTCTCAATATGTTTTGAATATTCTCACTTTTCAATAATTTTGCTAATGACATTTGTTTGGGCAAGACTTCTAAGGACGTTAAGCTCATCTTATATGTGTCATCCATATTGTTTTCTCTTATCTCCTTCCCCGATTCGCTTTCAATTCCAGACTCACTCCTTAAAAGCCGCTTAGGACGCCTTTTGATCACCGTTATAAAACCCTCTTCACTGCAGCTTTCATCACCTTTTTCCCTGGCCCTTTTCTCCGTCATTCTTCCACTATCCATCTCGCAATCCTTCTGGTTACTACTATTACTCGCCTCACCCTCAAAGGAAATCGAAGTAATCATCGAATCGCTGTTTTCCGCGTTATTTCCGTCACTTTTTTCTTCCATTCTCAACTTATGGATTATGGTGGGTACTCCGAAAAAAACTTGACGTAAGCGATACGGAGTAAACAAACTACGTGCGCTCGCGTCGACGTCTCGCGCGCGTATGACGATACCCCTTGGTAAAAATGGTTGTCAGTCTTTCGGGCTTCTGACTTCCCGTAACGACTGTCAAAGATCCACGAATGACAGCCGGGACCAACAGCTTAACATACTTTCCGAGGCACGGACGGGTCTCTGTATCTAAAGATGGTCACCCATCCATAGACCAACCGCGACAAGCGTAGCTTAACCTGATCGATCGACCAGTGCGGCTCTTTTTATTTAGCCACGGGCCCCTCTCCCGGATAACCCCCTCCACCCCCTTCTCCGGGCGAATCAATATAGATATAAATAGATTAGGATAGTTAGGATACGAACAGAATGCAATTCTGCTCATCACTCATAGCAAATAGCGTGATAATAAGTACCCTACAGACTGACCACACTTATAGGGAACATCTATGCAAAATTTGAACAAAATCGATCCGGTAGTTTTTGCGTCATACTTTCAGACCAACAGACAGAAAGAAAGTTGCTCGGAAGCTCGATAGATGGCGGTAGTGGAAAAAATAGAAGTCGCTATGGTTTCGTTACCGCGCATTGTATAAGTACCCCAGTGCTTCGTACCTACGGTACGATTTTCATCCGGTTAAGTAATCTTATCAGAGAAAGTGGTAGCAATTTATTTACTAATTATCAAGATCTGCTTTTTGTATCAATTATAATATTTTATTAATAGGATAGTTTTTTTTTAGGGAGGTGTAATATTGAATAGTTTTTGTTTATAGATTTTAAATTTGAAGGATATTATTTTTAGATTTTTTTCATTAGTTTATTTTTTTAGTCTTTGTTTCTAAATTTTAAATTTGAAGAATATTATTTTTAGATTTTAATTTATTTTTTTACTTTATTTAAGACTAAGGAAATTGGTTGTAAATAGGGTTGTTGAAATTATAAATATTGATGGGCAGATGGTACTAAAGTTTGTCGTACCGATCATAGGGGACGGAGCTTGCCTTTTTAGGTCTCTTTCTTTTTTGATGCACGGAAATGAAGAAATGGCATTCGAAATACGTGAACAAATTGTTGATCACGTAAAGCAAAACTGGGATGAGTTTTCTGGTCTTTCTGAAAATGGATGTGGTGATAACTACACTACATCAGACGAATACTATGCTGATATGATTCTGTCTTCAACTTACGGCACATTATGCGAGTTGACAGCAGCAGGCAGAATATATAATTTTATTTTTGAGGTTTACCGCAATTGCAAGTTATATGTAAAGGTTGGTGCTGAAGGTTGTCCAGTTAAGCGCCTTCGCTTTTCAGGCGATCTATCTGGTGGCCATTTTGAAGCTTATGTTTCAGATGAGGAACAATTTTCTGAAGTTGAAATAAATTCTAAACTCAATCCAATCTCTGTAAAGGCTAAGAAAATTACTTCCAGACGTGTTGAAGTAGTCGATAAAATATCTGTGTCATCAACTGATTCAGATCTTTCTACCGACTTCGCTTCCAAACAGCCAGTTGATGTATATATTTATCAGTCGACTTGCTCGATACCTCAAAAGAAAAATAAGAAGCGTAGAGCTAGATATACAGCAGCAACGAGAAAAAATCAACTAAAACAGGCCCAAAAAAAGTATTCAAAAAGTAACCGTACACCTTGTCGGAAAGCGGCATCCAAATATATAAAAAAAAAACTCAGAAGTGCACAGGCAAGATGCTGCTAATTATCAGCAGGCACATCCTGAAGTGCACAGGCGAGCTGCTGCTAATTACCAGCAGGCACATCCTGAAGTACATAGAGCGGCTCAGTCACAATACAACACGAAGGCAACTGCAAGTCCCTGGATTTCAAAGTACCTTTCAGGTATGTCTTACAATCCAGGAATGGCTTACGACAACGATTCTATGGTGAGTATAGGCAATATGAATAATAAGTGTCAGTGTTGCAATGCACTCAAATGGAAGGACGAGACTCTTGGAATGTGTTGTGGCAGTGGAAAGGTGTAACTCGAAGCATTACATAGTCTTCCTGATCCTCTATACAGTTTGGTAATGGATCTGCACCCTGACCATAAGCATTTTATGAGTAATATTCGTAAATACAACAATTGTTTCCGCTCTTTTTAGTCAGTATTTAGTAGATCAATACGCTAAAATAGAAACTGAGAGACTCAATTATATACGACATAATCAGGCAAAGTTACGTGCAGATAATTACGTACATCTTAAGGATGCAGTTAGACGACAAGATGCTGATGCCAATCAATTGGGGCAAATGGTAGTACTACCGTCCTCTTTCACTGGTGGTCCGAGGTACATGCACGAGCGTACCCAGGATGCGATGACATATGTATGCAACTACGGTCGCCCTGATCTCTTTGTGACGTTTACATGCAACCCTCGCTGGGACGACATTACCAAAGTTTTACTTCCTGGACAAAAGTCTTGTGATCGTCACGATATAATTGCTCGAGTGTTTCATATAAAAGTTAAAAAACTGATTAATTTATTGATTAAAGGACAAATATTTGGAGAAATTCGTTGCTACATGTATTCGGTTGAGTGGCAAAAACGTGGTCTTCCACATGTCCACATTCTTCTATGGCTGAAAAGTAGCATAAAGCCAGACTCTATCGACAAAGTAATCTGCGCTGAAATACCTGACCCTGCACTTGACCAAAAACTTTACGAAATAGTAAAGTCGAACATGATTCATGGCCCTTGTGGAAGCTTTAATCATAAATCTCCTTGTATGAAGAACAAGAGCTGCACTAAAAGATATCCCCGACCTCTATTGAGGGAAACACAAACAGGTGATGATGGCTATCCACAGTATCGGAGACGATCCCCTAGCGAAGGCTGTTTTACCGTTAATATTCATGGTGTGGCATCTAGATAACCGTTGGGTAGTTCCTTTTAACCCTGTACTATTAAAAACTTTTAACGCACATATAAACGTTGAGTATTGCAACTCTGTGAAATCAATAAAATATGTATGCAAGTATGTTATTAAAGGATCGGACCAGGCTACATTTGCACTAGAAAATGAAAAAGATGAGGTGAAGATTTATGAGAGCGGAAGGTACATAAGTAGCTCAGAAGCAGTGTGGCGAATTCTTGGGTTTTCCATACATGAGCGTTTCCCCACAGTTGTTCATTTAGCAATTCATTTGGAAAACGGTCAGAGAGTTTACTTCAACTCAAATAATCTCGCTGACAAAATAGCTAATCCACCAAAAACGACGCTTTTAGCTTTTTTCGAACTATGTCAATCAGATAACTTTGCTAAAATTCTACTTTACTCTGAGGTACCCGCATATTACATATGGAATAAGAGTAATTTTGTAAGACGAAAAAGAGGAGTAACAGTTGATGGTTGGCCTGGTGTGATGAAGGAACACGCCTTAGGTAGAGTCTATACTGTTCACCCCAACAATACGGAGTGCTATCATCTGCGTTTACTGTTACATGAAGTGCGGGGCCCAACTTCATTTGAATCACTAAAAACTGTGAATGGTGTGTTGCAGCCTACTTTCCAAGCTGCTTGCAAAATGTTAGGTTTGCTTGAAGATGACCTACACTGGCATGCGACGTTGGAGGAGGCCGCGCTTTGTCAGTCAGCAGCAAAAATGCGAGAACTGTTCACAATTATGTTAGTCTTTTGTCAAATATCAGACCCAATAGCTCTTTGGGAAGACTTCAAAGACTATTTGTCTGAAGATTTTAAGCACAGGCTGCAAAAAGAGATCGGAGACAATGTAGAGAATTTCAAAGACCAAATTTTAAATGAATGTCTATCTGATATTGAAGAAGCAGTGTTAACATTAGGTGGAAAATCGATAGATATGTACGGTTTGCCAAAACCAACCAAGCCACAAGTTGCCGGTAATAGGGAGTATATGAGAGAAACTAATTTTGATACAGTAGCTTTGGAAAGTTTTGTAAATAATAATACGCCATCGTTGACTGCCGAGCAAACGTCTGTATATAACCAAGTCATGACAAGTGTAGAAGTAAGTGAAGGAAAAATTTTCTTTCTGGACGCCCCTGGTGGCACAGGTAAGACTTATCTTTTAAACTTGCTCTTGGCAAAAGTAAGAAGCACTCGAGACATAGCTTTAGCTGTAGCGTCGTCTGGGATTGCTGCTACATTATTAGAAGGAGGTAGAACTGCACACGCTGCCTTAAAACTACCTCTAAATCTTACAAATGTAGAGACACCCTTATGCAATATACCAAAGCAAAGCAATCTTGCCGAAGTGCTTAAAAATACTAAACTAATAGTATGGGATGAAATAACGATGGCGCACAAAAGAGGAGTTGAAGCCTTGAATAGGAGTTTGCAGGACATACGAAATAATAAAAACATAATGGGTGGTATGACGGTGTTGCTGGCAGGAGATTTTCGACAGACTTTACCGTTAGTGCCTAAAGGTACGCGCGCAGATGAGATCAAAGCATGCATCAAAAGATCTTTCTTATGGCCTTCAATTAAAGTTCTAAAACTTACTCGAAACATGAGAGTACATCTCAGAGGTGAAGTTTCTGCCGGCAGATTTGCAGATCTTCTTCTTCAAATCGGAAACGGAAACTTTCCACAAATAGATGGGTTGATACAAATACCATACGAATTATGTACTGTGGTATCAACAGTTGAGGGACTTGTAGATAAAATTTATCCTGATATTAAAAATATTAAAGGCAAACCGATGGAGTGGTTATGCGAGAGAGCCATTTTGACTCCCAAAAACGACCAAGCCGCTGCGATCAACGAAATGTTGATAAGTACATTCGAAGGCGAAGAAATGATTTACAATTCTGTTGACACCATGGTCGATATGGACGAGTCGGTTAATTATCCTGTAGAATTTTTAAACTCTCTTAATCCGCCGGGTCTTCCGTGTTGCGTGTAGGTGCTCCTGTCATGTTACTCCGAAATTTACATCCTCCAAAATTGTGCAATGGAACTAGACTCCAAGTAACAGCTCTCCGCCGCAATGTTATTGAGGCGAAAATACTAACTAGATCTGCCAGAGGAGAAACAGTATTCGTGCCGCGTATACCATTGATACCAAATGACCTTCCGTTTGAATTTAAAAGATTGCAGTTCCCAGTCAAGGTTTGTTTCGCGATGACTATTAATAAGTCACAGGGACAAACTCTAAAATTTGCTGGAGTTGATTTGCGGCAAGACTGTTTCTCCCACGGCCAATTTTATGTGGCTTGCTCACGTGTTAGCTCTCCAACTAGCCTGGTTGTTTTAGTGCCCGCTTCCGAATTAGTGAAAAACATCGTATATAGAGAAATACTGTGAAGGATTTAGGTAGATACCGGTCCTTTACAGCAGGTATTTCTTTACAGTATTCCTCAAATATCACACGTAGTAGAGGACAATTAGCCATGAAGAAAGGTCTATTGTTATTGTTATAATACCTAATTCATAATTATCTAGAAAAAAATAATTTATACTCTACGCAGACGACGTAAAATAAAATAGTAACGAAGTCAAATATTACATTGAATATTCGAGTCTGATGTTGAATATATAGTTTTTAGAATTTTTGGTCTGTTTGTTTGTATGTATGTTCCGGCTTGCACAAACACGGATGAGCGGATTTAGATGATATTTGGCACACAGATAGTTTATAACCTGGATTAACCTATAGGTTATTTTTTAATCCCGATTGTACGTTCCCGTCGGATATTTTTCGACATCCACGCGGGCGAAGCCGCGGGCAAAAGCTAGTTATCTATAAAAACGGCAAAACAATCATGTCTGTTGTATGGGAGCCCCCCTTAAATATTTATTTTATTCTGTTTTTAGTATAGCGGCAACAGAAATACATCACCTGTGAAAATTTCAACTGTCTAACTATCACGGTTCATGAGATACAGTCTGGTGACAGACGGACAGCGGAGTCTTAGTAATAGGGACCCGTTTCACCCTTTGGGTACGGAACCCTAAAAAGAGATTCATATTGATTTTTTGATATTGAAAATTGTTATTTTGATGATAAAAGCAGTTTGATATCTTCGTTTTGGGTCGACGGAATGGCATGACATAGGGCTTCACATAGGGCTCCACTTACCATATAGGGCTCCACGAGCACGGTGGTCTCCCAGGCAAGGCGCTGTTCCTGTTCGATGTTGTACCCGATGTAGCAGAGTTTCTCCTTCATCATGCGAACTGTCTCGAAGTCTGCCGAGTGGTTGAAGGCGTACCCTCGGAGGAGTAGCAGCTGGGAATGAAGAATAAAAAAGCGTTATTAGGCATTATCTTACAGAAAAGTCCCTAGCACTAAAATTAAATAAAATAAAAAAACCTTATATTTCTCTAAGTTTTACAGTATTGAATACTATTTTTTGAAAGTAAAAACTTCTTTAACCTTTCTCGCATTAACCCTTAAGCCCAGCTCGCATTCCGACAGCGTGACGTCATTCTGACCTTGTTTACAAAAAACGCTCTGCTGTTGTTTCTATGGGCTCTAGGCTCATAATGTAAACTGTTTTGGTTTCGTGAATAAACAGACCCTATTATTATGCTGTAAGCCGAGCTCGTTTTGTGAATTGTATTTATAACAAATTAATAAAAACAAATGACTGGCTAACCACGCGCGCACTCCGTTCTGAGTTTTGACACGTCAGTATTCACTTTTATTTTTTATGTTGCCTAGTGTATATTTTTGCTTTTAGTAGCCGAGCTCGTGTTCTGAGAATTGTATTTATAACAAATTAATAAAAAAACAGATGACTGGATGAAATGTTAACCACGCGCGCACTCCGCTCTGTGTCAAAGGTCAGTTTCCACTTTTAAAAAAAAAAATCCTAGTTTAAATTTTTGCTTTTTTTTATTTATATGACAAGAATATTTATCAGACCATAGACTGAAAATGCCACAGAGGATATTAGACTTTAATACAGGGTGTTTGGCGCATGGACCGAAACAATTTTTTCAGGAATTTGGGAGGTCATTAGCTAGGTTCTACCCATACACCCTTTGTCCCAAATGTCACGGTTGGTTACATATGATTATTTTTTTTAAATGAAAAAAATTCCCAAAATGTGTCCTTTAATTTGAAATAACTTTTTTGTTTGTGGGTGTAGTGGCACAAAACAAATTTTGTTGCATTCTCCAAAGTCCTTTAAATCTAAAAACATCTTTGTTTTATACAACTGGTTTCAAGAAAATTCCATACAAGCTTCCAAAGTTAATTTTTGTATTTAATGAATGAAATTTTACAACTTCTAAATTAATTATAAAAAAAACTAAAAGCTGTTTTGAACTTAGCTTTATTTTAAAAAGTTCTTTAGTTGATACCCTTTCTAACGGTATGCTACATGTCATAGAAATTATTCATTTATGTTGTAAAAATAAGGGATACTACTATGCCACGGCCGAACCGCACAAAACAATGGAACCAGTTTGAACGATACCGTCGCGTCAATGTAAGCGCAGGTAAAAAGTTCGTCTCTTTCTTGCACATGTAAAATTATTTTTGTCTTTGTCTAACATTGAGTTGGACGTTCGGGATGTGACAGGTACGGTGCAGTCAGTTGAGGTCTGACTATCTCTGCTGTTGGAAGTGCCCGTGTGTTTCACATTCTTCTCTTTTTTTTCATTGAGTTTTGTTTGTTAAATCTTGTTATTGTTATTGTTTTTTCCGCATTTAAACTGTTTTATTGTTGTGTTTATCTTCGGTGTTGATAGTAAAATGCCTACCTTCAGTAACGAAGAGTATGCCGACATGCTACTCGCGTATGGCAGGGCTAACTGCAATGCGCGCGAAGCGCGAAGAATTTATCAGGAGCGATATCCTGATCGACGTATACCACACCACGAAACCTTCTCTACAACCTATCGACGTTTGAGAGAGACAGGAAACCTAAATCATCAAGAACCTCGAGTGAGTGCCGTGCAACATAATGTAGCCGTAGATGAAATGATTCTTGATTGATGAGGAACCTACAACAAGCATACGAACTGTTGCTGCAAGACTTAACAGTATGGAAAGTCTGGGCGGTTCTTCGGGCAGATGGGAGGCATGCATTTCATTACACCCCTGTTCAAGGTAAATAACACACCAGCCCTTTTTTATTGTAACAAAAAACCCGTTTTAACCTATTTCAATTTTCAATGACTAGTTATTTCGTCAAAAAAGATTACTTATACTTTTTTGTTTCGTGGTAAAATCATCAAATGAGTCCTCCCACCCCGGGCAGGGCGGGAGGGACTGTCAGACTTGTACTGACTAAAATCCACAGTGTTCCTTCAATAGCCCTTTACGTTCCGGGGTCACGGTAATAAGTCCCGCGACCAAGTAAAGATACTTAATAAATTTTTAGACGTTTTGATTTTCTTTGTTTCACAAGTTATTTATTCATGTTTGAATTTTTTTTAAGTTATTTCCAGAAAAACGAAAATCTTTTGTGGTATTGGCAGTACCTCAAGGATTTTTTTTTGTTTTAGGGCTCGAAGATGGTGATAATGCTAGACGGCTGGATTTCTGCAGATTTATACTGCATACAGACGTCGAAGATGGCAACTTCTTGAAAAGAATTTTGTGGACCGATGAATCAAATTTTAGCCGTGAGGGAATAGTGAATCTCCACAATCTTCACCACTGGAGTCACAAAGACCAAAATCCTCGCGTTAAAAGGCAGAGTTCTTTTCAAAGAAAGTTCAGTGTCAACGTTTGGGCTGGTGTTATTGGACGCAATCTCATCGGCCCATATTTTTTGCCAGAAAGGTTGAATGGAGACATTTATTTAATTTTTTTAATCAATGATCTACCCGAACTTGTTGTGCCAGTTTTGGAAGAAGGTGTGCCGATAGTTTTCCAAAATGACGGCTGTCCAGCACACTACCAACTGAACGTGCGAGAGCATTTAGATAATGCCTTTCCAAACGCATGGATTGGTAGAGGCGGCCCTATTCCGTGGCCCGCACGGTCCCCAGACCTGACACCTTTGGATTTTTACGTCTGGGGACGTGCAAAAGAATTGGTTTACCAGACAGAAGTGCCCACTAGGGAAGTTCTGATTGAACGAATAACCGGCGCGTTCCAAACTATGAAAGAAGAAATGCGACTACGTACAACGACAGTTGAAATACGAAACAGATGTCGTGCATGCATACGAAATGGAGGAGGTCAATTTGAACAAGATTTATAACTTTTTTTTAACTAGCCTATTCTGTCCCACTGCTGGGCAAAGGCCTCCCCCATTACTTTCCACCTTTCCCGGTGTTTTGCCTCCTTTTTTATAACTTTAGTTTAATAAAAACCAAATAACCTTAAAAAGTCTTTTTCTTAACCCTGACTCTCCTAACTAGTATTTTGACTACATAATTTTTTTATAATTAATTTAGAAGTTGTAAAATTTCATTCATTAAATAAAAAAATTAACTTTGGAAGCCTGTAAGGAATTTTCATGAAACCAGTTGTATAAAACAAAGATGTTTTTAGATTTAAAAGACTTTGGAGAATGCAACAAAATTTGTTTTGTGCCACTACACCCACAAACAAAAAAGTTATTTCAAATTAAAGGACACATTTTGGGATTTTTTTTCATTTTAAAAAAATAATCATATGTAACCAACCGTGACATTTGGGACAAAGGGTGTATGGGTAGAACCTAGCTAATGACCTCCCAAATCCCTGAAAAAATTGTGTCGGTCCATGCGCCAAACACCCTGTATATTGTACAAATAGAGATGCACGTTGAGCACTTTTTGGGTGAACAAAAATCATGGAACTCGCGTCATCGTCACCGAACGCTTTCCATGAGCTATATGTATACTGTGTATATATGTGTACTTTTTGGGTGAACAAAAACCGTGAAACTCGCGTCATCTTCACCGCACGCACTTAGTTTTCACTTCTATCGGCAGTCCCCAAACACCGCATGATTTCTATTATTATTTGAGAACCCGTGAAGGCCAATTTTCTCTATGTTTCGCTACGACCATCCAGCGTGGACCAGCTATACGCACGATCTCGTCTTCCCAGCGAGTGTGTGGTCTTCCTCGTTTACGCTTGCCAGCGCTAACATTACGTGCCTTCAAAGTTTAAACTTAAATTTTTACAGTTCCACTATATTATTATAAGTGTATTTGGAAGCAAGCCAGTTTTTACGAGAGCAATATTTTGTACGTATACTTAGTAGACTCATATCGGCAATCCTTGCGAATACACTGATAAATGTATAAATAATCTTATTCAAATAAATATATAAATATATTGTTAATAATACGATCAATTAAAAAAGAAAGATTAGCTTCCACCAGCGGCTTCGCCCGCGTAACCTAACTAATATTATAAATTCGAAAGTGAGTTTGTTTATTTGTTTGTTACGCTTTCACACTAAAACTGCTGAACGGATTTGGATGAAGTTTGGCACATGGGTAGACCAAGACCTGGAGAAGGACACAAAGCTAGTGTATTATACAGGGTGATTGAAAGATGGGTGCAAAGCTTTAAGGCGAAGATAGTACAGACCATTTGGAACTATTTAAGCCATGGTTGTCTCAGACGAAGTCTTACCAATTTTTTTAACCTAATATTTGTTTTTTTTTTCGGAAATTCCCAAAATTTTATGTAAACTGCATAATTATGACCAAATTGAATGATATATGAGTTCATTTTTTATTTATTTAATCAAAGTAATGTGTAAGCAATCAAGCAAAACATTTTTTAGGCTTCTGTGAACATTAGACATTTTTTACAGACATTTAAAGTTCAGAAAATTTGTATCAATACGTTTTTTAGACCTTATTAAAAAAAAAAATGGTAAGGCTTCGTCTAAGACAACCATGGCTTAAATGGTTCTAAATTGTCTGTACTATCTTCGCCTTAAAGCTTTGCACCCATCTTCCAATCACCCTGTATAATGAAACTTACCTTGATAAGATACCTGGTGATATCTCGTCCTGCGATATCCAGACGTCGCGTCAAATGAGGCAACGAAAACTCTTCGTATACTGGACAAATGTGGGTCACACCATCACCTGATTGGCAAAAAAAAAGTAAAAAAAAAACTCATTTTACAGGCATTTTTTTAAATCTGTTGAAGTCTTTAAGGGGATCATATCGAAAGGTATTTTTATCAAAGATTTATTTAAACATCTCAATGCTATTCGCGTCAAATAACTTTGCCGCTCTGAAGTTAGGTTGCGCATGCGTGCTGACATGCGCGCTACTGTTTTATAAGTAAGATTGACTACTGCGCAGTCATTTGTAGTGTACTTCAGAGCGGCAAAGTTATTTGACGCAAACTGTACATGTATTATGCACAGGCGTCACCCAGATCAGAACAGAAACCCTCGGGTCATCCAGATCTTTCACAGATGTTCCGAACAGACCGAAATTTAATCAACTTCTGGAGGGAGGTGGACTGGTTGGAATAACCACCGACGGCCCCCATAGCCCACGCACAATGGTCCACCTGAGGGACTAAGTGCGGAACACAAACCCCATAACGTAGAAGCATCTCAATAAATAAATCAATGAGTTCAAAGTCAGCCTGTAGTTTTCATAATTTAGCAGAAAATCTTTATAATATAATATTTTTACAATCATCCAATTCTTCACGCGGACACTATTCACCTGAGGTCTTTTCAAGTGATTTTATTTACCAAAAATCCTTTAGCACATAAATCTAAATCTTTCTTGCTATGATGGGTAAAGAGTACAGATACAACTGCGGCTGTCGAAGAAACGCCATTGTTAGAAGAATTTTATGACCAGCACACATTAGCATGACAACCATAGCAACGGGTTTTCTACAGGTTTTGTCGACAGAAGAATAGACAAAATGACAGATTGTGATTGTTTATCTGTCATTTTGTCTATTCTTCCGTCGACAAAACCCGGTTCTCGTGGTCATGCTAAGCGTGCAGCAGTAGACTGTCTTGAACCTTACCTGAATCGACAACAACTCCGGAGATGAGACCTTGAGCATACAACGTCAGCACCGCTTGAATCGCAATGTATGCGCTGTCAAACTCGTATTTCTCGAACATTACCTGCAGAAATACAATGTTTTTTGTTTTAAATGACTGCGTGATTTTGTAAATACAAAAATGTGAAAATAAAATTGAACCTTGAAATTATAAAAATGCTTTGCCAGTTGTCGCGTAACATTGAAAACACAAACTATTTCGCACATATTATATGTATTATTCTTTTTCTTTTTTACAGGACAAATGGCATTCATTTCCTTTTATTTTTATCCATTTAAGAGACATGGATGAAAATAAAAGGTAGTGAATGTTTATTCTGAAAGTGGTCAACGGCAACGTCGCAAATAGATGTCAAATAGTTCGCTGTTTTGATTCATTTGCTGGCTTCACTTGTCAAACCTATGACCTAAATGTTGCCTCACCTCAATCATCTTCTCCCTGTTCTTGGTGGGGTTCATGGGTGGTTCCGTGAGTAGGATCTTGGTCTCCTTGGGGTCGATGTTCATCTTGCTCTCGCCGAACGTGTAGTCCCATACGTGGCACATGTCTTCCCAGTTACGTACAACCTGAGGTCAGGAAACGAAGAGTATTAGCTAATTTTTTCAAAAGAGAAAATATACTACACATAGCCTACCAAAAAAATAATTAAATCTGTGGTACAGAAAAAAATTTGTAATTGCAGTAAAACAGTTTTGAGAGGGAAAATACTAGCAGTTTATTTTTCTGTCGACAAATGTTGTGACCTGTGTCTGTATAAAGACTGTTTCCAGCATTTGAAGGTCTAATCAAGTCTAATGCAATAACAACTAAAGAACATTAAGGCTCGTGCAGACCAGCGCGACGCGACGGCGCGACGCGACACGATCAATAAAATTTCTAAGAAAACTTCACGGTATAACAATAGCCGGTATCGCGTCGCGCTAGTCTGCACGAAGCTTTACTCGTACATTTCAATAAACCATTCACAAGCACTTTTGAATTGTAGACTAGATTAATTGTGACGTTACTACATCTATAAGAATTAATAAAATTGAAGTTGTAATGTCAAAATAACAGCTTTTTACTAAATGCCTATGAAAGTTTAGTTCAACGGGGTTTATCCTAAAAGTTGGCAACGTCGCAAATAGCTGTCAAAAATTTACCTGTTTTGATTAATTATGCAATATTGGAAATAAGAAATGTGGCTAACTAGCGAACTAGAATATTAATAATGAATTGCAAATATAACATTGATTATGATGTTGTACCCATTTTAAATATTCGGTGTTACGATATTAATTATTGCATTTCATAATCATTGTCCCAGTTCGCTAGTCAGCCACATTTCATAATTCCATACAGTAATATTGCCAAATTAATAAAAACCGTGAAATATTTGACATCTATTGGCGACGTTGCCCACTTTCAGAATAAACTAACTTGCTCTTAACTATCACTAACGAGACAATAGAATTTTTATTGTTATCGACTTCTAAAGGCAAATCGACAGTTGAGCGGTACCTACTTGTAATAAAAATCTATTTTTAAATTTCCTGTCTATCTGTTTGTTCCGGCTAATCTCCGAAACGACTGGACCGATTTTGACGGGACTGATAGCTGATGTTATAAGGAGTAACTAAGGCTACTTTTATTATAGAAAAATGATTCATGAGGGCGAAGCCGAGGGCAGGGGCTAGTCATCAGTATATAAAACAGCAATAGTGAGTTATTAACACGGCACATGCTAAAGTGGGGAGGTTTTGGTCTTTGTGAGATACAAAGAGTGTTTAAAGAACGTATACTTACTCCATTTTCCATAGGATAGCTGACCTCAAGCATAGACCTGAGTTTTGAAGCCTCATCTCCTACCATTAGGTCCTGAAAACACCACATTATTCATCATAAAAATTCTACTAAAAAAATCTCAACTATGTACCCAGGCGTTAATATGACACGTTGAGCTTAAGAAAGAGACTGTCACACAGGCATGAGTAGGGCTTGGAACCGGTACCAAAAGTACCAATTCTATATCGATACTTATCGGTTCTTGCCATTTTGGTACCTGGGTACCGGTTCCACATGGGTGCCGGTACTCCACCTAACAAGCAGCGGTACAAAATTCAAGTAGATTCCTGGCACGTACCACAAATCGCATATTTGTACGAGGAACACCTTTTAACTTAGTATAAAATATCTGTTTTTTCACTTTAAACCATACATAAGCACGGACGTAATAAAATCGCGGCGGGATTTTATCGCGCACTGAATTTTCAACTCTCGGTTTTAAGCCGAGCGTTGAGAATCCAATGCGCTTGGACGCACTCCCGTCCTAGCGTGTTGAAAAAACACTGTTGGATTTTCAACTCTTGGCTCTAAATTATTGCTCTAATACTTGGAAACCATTGAAAATCCAGTGCACGAAAAAAAATCGCCCGTGTGAACCTGGGCTAACTTACGGAAATATTTTATTTGGTACCGGTACCGATACTGATTAGAAATACCAACAGTACAGGTACTACGTCTGATAACGGTACCAGAGTAGTACCTGTACTATTGGTACCGGTATCAGACGTAGTACCTTTACTACCAGAGTAGTACCTGTACTTTTGGTACCGGTATCATACTAAGCACCAAGGCCAATGGTACCGGTTCCCAAACATACCGGTGTTTCAAGCCCAAGTGACAGAGTCATCTGTACGAAGCCAAACTTTTCCTCAAACTCGATACGGCATATTTACGTCTGCATACTTGTACAGATAGTGCAATCCACGACGACGCGCCCCATTCCGCGATTACTGTACTGTAAGCTGTACTTTAGTACGGACCGGAGCGGAGTGGGGCGCGTCGTCGTGGATTGCACTATCTATAGGTGGTTATATAACACAGTTTTTAGTATACAAAGAATCTGAAAAACAGCACAAAACAATACAAAAATAATGCTGTAAGCTGGTTAGATAATAAATAACGTAGTTGAATAAATAATTGCTCAAAAAATATAAATGCAACTGATACATAAATATAGTTTTTTTAACTACCTAAATGTAATTAGATATGACTACTGTGCTAATTTCTTAGGCCCATACTATGCAGCTTTAAAAATAACTATGCTTCTTTTACAGAAGAAAAGAGATAGGTAGGTAGACGCCCTCTTTTAATGTACCTGATGACTTGTGTAGTACTCAAATATTATTATCTGCTTTGTAATCAGAATCACATAAGAAAAAAATCACTAAAGAACAAATCGTTGTGACGGATGCAGGAATCCGCTGGATGCGGGAAGCACAGAACCTGTCGAAGTGGCGATGCTTGGGGGAGGCCTATGTTCAGCAGTGGACGTCTTTCGGCTGATGATGAATGACATAAGCTGAAGTGACAGGTGGATCAAAAAAATTATTGTAAAAAATATATTATAAACAGTGCAGAAAAACAGAGCAATGGTGGCCCATTGGTATCGGCTGCAACTAGTAAGATTGTGTGTTCGTACCCAAGCAGGCACTTTACTTTGTGTAAAGTGCACAATTTCATCACCACTGCTCTCAAAACGGTGAAGGAAAACATGGTGAGAAAACCAGTATGTCCTAAAGCTTAAAATTCAAAGACATGTGACATCCACCAACCCGCCCGCGTGGTGTATTACAGCCCACAGCAGTACAGAGAACACTATAGGCTGATTATTCTTTATTAAAAACGAATTGAATGAAAATAAGTCTTCTGGAAAATGAAGGTAAATATATTCATATTGGTGATAAATATTAAGATTATGCTTGCTATAATTTTTTATTAAATTTGCGTTTGTGTGGTTCACTTTTGAGTACCATTACAGGCAAACAGAAAAAAGTTGTCAGGCTAGCTAAAAGTTTTATACTAAGAAAGTATGCCAAGAGGTACAAAATAAAGCATGATTAATGTTTATGCTGCTAAGCACTGCTTAGTACGGCTGTGACATACCGAAACTTCCACATCCTCATGGTTGAAATACTGGTATGCATGAAATATTACATTATTTTAAAATTGGTTTCCTTGGATTTTCCAAAGGTAACAAAAATATTGACACAGACTGCAAATTGAGACCCTGCTCTTATATCTATTAATATTTTTTAAATTATATTATAGTGATTGTCCAAATTTTATTTTATAATTAACTTGAATACACAGATCAAAGTTTTTAATAGATAAACAGATAGAATACTCTTTATTGTACACCATAAAAATTACAGACATAAATTTAGAAATTTTGATTATGTACAGTAATATTAAACATTTAAGGGAACATTGTGCATGGCATTGGGGTGTTAACTCTGAGAAATTAATATTACATGTAATTATTTCAGTAACATGTCACACTCAATAACATGCATCTTTTGACAGACACACTGATTAGTTTCACCCTTTGTTGTTAGATTTGATAACACCGTTTAAAACATGCTGAAACTAATTCTGACTTACTCCAATAAACATATCCTGTAACATTTAAAAATGTCTTCAATAGCTCAATATAAAAACATAGCAATAAATAAAATTAACAAAATGGTTAACTAAGTTTGTGTGATAATTTTAGCTATAGTTCATGCGGTGTAGCATGGTGCGGGTGACAGGTGACAGAAAGAGTAAATAGATTTAATTTAATACAGTTATTACTGAGTCCGTATTATGTACACAATCTGTATGTAGGTACGGATCAGTCGTAAAATACGGAATCAGTAAAAACAAGTAAATTATAATATATTTTACCCTTTCTGTCACCTGTCACCCGCACCATACTACACCACGTGAACTATAGTAACTATGCTATGTGAGGCCAGTTCAGTGTTCCTCTGTTAACTATTCTGTTGTTGAATGAAAACCAGATGAATGATTTAATCATTAATATCTTTAAGTGCCTTACATTTAAATTGAGTTGACTGACTCGGATTTATAAAGTAACTTATTAATAGCTGGTTTTTGTTAATCTAGCCAATTTCTACTGAAATGAAAAGTTTGAATAATTGTATTGGTAAAACTAAAGCTTAGGATCGCTATTTGATATTACCAGAACAAACCCCAAATTTGTTCATAAGCTTTTGTTTAGGAATCTTTAATTCCATTTGGAAATAGGAATGTGCTTGTAATCAATTCTTGAATAGCTTGGCTTGTAAACACTATATTTAGCTCCTGATTAGAATCAAATTTTGAAAGATTTCAATTTTTAATACAAAGTTTAAACAATTTAAATAAAGACCTTGTATTACTAGATAGGTTGTCACTATTACACACAACATATTTCAATCGACAGGATACGACCGAGTTCCGTTTGCACACCTGACTTCACATAGTTTCGACACTCACCTTTATATCGATATCTCCGATCTTATTCTCAGCCCTGATGATCGGCCGGCCGACCATCGACGGGAATATGAAGGCTGGGAAGTTGCTCCCCGCATATCCACACTTCACGAACTAAAACCGACATTAAATCATGAGGAAAATGATGATTCAGGCGCTTATCAAAACCACCATTTTATATAGACATTTTTAAGTGGACTTACGCCTGTGCCGTTGTCGCAAACGATAACTTTTCTTCCTTTCTCATCCATGTTGCTTAATTTATTCTAGTTTCACTTAAAAATTAGATTTCTATTAAAATATTTGATGAAAATAACAGACAAAGTAGCCCCCCGCACTGCACTGAGCTATCAAAGTAGTTTTTTAAATAAATGACAAATCAACGGCGTGTGTACACTGCAACAACAACTTTACAAGCTTGGATTACAGTACAAAATGCAATAGCAGAACATATTTCTTGATTTTGACACGCCTTTTAAATGTAATATTCGAATACCAGTCTTTTAGCACAAGACCGGTCGTTGTGGCGACGACGCAGATGACGCTTGTAGGTCTTCAGTGGACTTCTTTTAGCTAGATGGGATGGGGACGATGATCAGTATCAGCGTTAGAGTAGCTTCATTTTTTTTTGCGTATGGCATATGTCTTTGTGTAGAACACTTACAAAATGCCGCAGCTAGCGAGATTTCAACATGTTTTGTTGTGATGTTTCGCCAGTGCAAACGCACAGTTAGAAATTCAAAAGTCATTTATTCAAACTAGGCTGAGAATCAACACCTTTCGAACGTCAAAATTACATAAGACAGTCCCACAAAACACTCACCCTTCACCACTTCCTAGTGCTTTAGCTGGGATGAAGAAGTGGCGCAACAAACACTTGTACACACCAAACCAACATAATAAACGAACAAAAATAACACATAATTTATTACTCTCACTATCTCACCGATTTGGAATTTTTTTTCTCGGCACCTAGGGTTTTGCTAGATTTGGGGTTTTCAAAACTACACTAAAAATGGTATATTCAACAAAAAAAAAATTGCTTCTATAAAAAATCCCCGGTCCATAAACTACAGTGCTTCCCCTCGCATTGTACGGAAATCCTTTATAATGCCAGATCAGCTTAACTGGAAATGTATATTTATAATTTTCGCCCCTCTACTCTCCAAGAGTACAAAGTAAGGGGCACCACAGAAATCTTACCCGGGGCGCCGGTATTGCTAAAACCGGCACTGACCATGATAATGTATAAGATGGTGCTGTATGTCACAGAGATAGATAACTTCATCATCTCAGCCGGAAAGCGTCCGATGCTGGATTTATATAAGCCACGCCTGCCACTGGTCGCCACCCCAAGATTCGCTACAACGACCGTACCGTTACCGTCCTGTCAGTATCCTGCGGATTTCCACAACCTTCGTCATTTAGTTGTGTCCATAGAGGAAAGTAAAATAACGAGTAGTTGTTTCATACATGTTATTTTGGTGTTTTCGAAAATCAAGAAACTTACGGATTTTGAAAAACAATTCAAAAAAAAAGAAATAAAACCGTGTAACAGAGCGAAAACTAATGTCCGTCGCGATCTTCTGATCTGTCAAATTTTGAAGTTTCATTGATTGTATTGTCAAAGTAGCATGGGAAGGGAAGTGCTCACTTTTCACGTGTTTTTCTTATTTTTAATTAATTGAATTCGTAATAAATAAGTGAAAATGAAGCACAAAAGGTTCGAGGAAAACATATTGGTTGACGAGGCGTACACAAATTACAGCCGGCCCGACAAAAATGCCGATACAAAGAAAGGGCAAGGTATTGCGAAGCATTTTGCAGAAACCTTGGACTATGAGGATAAAAAGAAGTGGTATCAACAGGTAAGGGAGCAACAGTAATATTTATACTGAAACAAAAAAACATCGTTACCAAAAAGTGCTGCACAATTTTTTGTAAACCAACTTTTGGTATGTTATTTTTTATACATAACCAAAAAAAAAAAAAGTAAATAAAGCTAATTGGGGATTAAATTCGGTGTATAATTGCATAATATGGGTGCAAAATAATCAAAACTGTATTTAAGCTCATTTAATTTATGTTTTATTGCCATTTTATTAATATTATCCTGCTATTTTCACAATTCATTTTATAGATGCCAGAGGAACCTGCTACAGTAACAAAAGATTTAACACGAGAACAACTTGATGAAGTTAGGAAAGAAGCAAGCAGTGCCTTACATGGGGATACTATGGCATATGAGACAAGTAACAAACACCAAATTTTTTAAAGGAATCTTCCATCCTCAACATATATTAACTTCTGCTTTCTGAAAAACTGGTTAAATAATATAGACTTTATTATCATAATTACAGGGAACAGCTATCTGTAAAATTTTTGTTCTTTGCAATTTAACCCCTCAGACCTAATAAAAAACCAAGACATAGGGCTGCAAACAATACAGTGAAGATGCCAAAACGACACCTCTGCTCTGTGTATACATGCTCACACGCACACATTTATAACCACTTACAATCAAACTACACTTCACTAAGTACACATTATGTTTACAAAACTGGCCTCACATTACTGTTGACAGTGCTATATCTTGGTTTTTTATTTGGTCTGATTTTAGGCCCTAATCACAGAGAGGCTGTTTGTATCCCAGCAACAAATACTATAATGCTCCCATAATCACAGAGAGGCCTCTGTGATTATGGGAGCATTATAGTCTGACTTTGTTCAGCTACTGCACCCCAACCCACCATGCTGTCATTTTAATAATCTACGAATATTGCTTCAACGTTATCAAAGTATTTTTTTTTTTAAATCTGTTTCAGAGGCCAACAGGAGTGGCTCATCAGACCACCAGTGGGCTCGCACACTGCTCAACAAAGGTGCTATAGGAGACAGAGTAGCTGCTGCTACTATATTGATTCAGGTTTGTTTTTTATGTTTATTTTTCCAAAGTGAACAAGGCAAGCATTACCAGTGCCTCACATTGTACTGCAGGCCAATTCCTGTAATAAAAAACATTCAAAATCTTATCAGTAACAATCAATGACAAAAATGTATGCCAGCTTTACCAAGGGGAATTGTATTACCCAGTTACTAGGTTGTGAAAGTCAGATAAGCAGTTGCTTCATGTGAAATGCTGGTATACAGCTGCATCCGGTTAGACTGAAAGCTGACCCCAACATAGTTGGTAAGGCAGATAATGCAAATGTTCTTCAAAATACAGGAATTGCCCCTCTTACAGTACATTTGTTTGATTAAAATAACTTTTTCATCTTACAGGACAATCCAATTTTTAATTTGACAGCATTAAGAAATTTAATCAACAATGTGAAACCAGCCAAAAAGAAGGACGGTATAATTATTATTGGTAAGTTATAGCCACTTAGGGAATAATTCGCATATTTTTCATAATATAACATCACACCTTGTTTCCCCGAAGGGTTGGGCAGGTGTAGCTATAGTACACCCAAATTTCGCCAGTTATGCTTAAGTCCCCTTTTAATAGGGACGCTAGCCTATTGCCATCAACCAGGCACAAATCCAGACACCGGGCTGCTATCGAGAAATTCCTAGAATAACCCAATAACGCTTTGCCCAACCTGAGAATCGAACCCTGGACCTCATGCACAGCAGTAGCTCTTGCAACCACTAGACTAACGACGCAGTCATTAATAGTAATTTGCCTTACATTCATTTATTTGCAAGCAGTGGTGGCCCAATGGTAATGACCGCGACATACCAGTTGTAGGTTGGAGGTTCGAACCCTGACAGGCGTTTTACTTTGTGTAAATTGCTTCATCACTGCTCTCAAAACGGTGAAGCAAAACATCGTGAGGAAACCGACATGTCCTACTTAGAACCAAAAATTCGAAAACATGTGACATCTACCAACCCGCACTGGGCTCGCGTGGTGGATTACATCGCACTCCCTTTCACAGTCTTGTGTCCTAACAACAGTGGGACCATTGTAGGCTTATGTATACATTCATTTATCTTTTATGGAAATTAATTCTAATCTAATCTAACTAGCCTGGATTGTCCCACTGCAGCGCAAATACCTTCCTCTCCCTTTTCCACACAATTCAGTCTTTTACTAGTGGCCAATCCCTGTGGCAGAAAAAGAACCTATAATTTAATATCTTTAGTTAATGTATAGGCATAAGCTGCTAAGATCTTAAAGCAATAATTATATTTGATAGTTGTTAATCAGGGAGTTGTCCCTCTTTTGAATATTGGGTATTGGGTTTTGATACCCTACCCTTAAGCGAACCGTCCACTGCCAGCTAAACTAAGTTAGTTTAAGGTTAGTTTAGCTCGCCAGTTTTTCATACTCGTGCGTCCAGTACATGTATGAAAAACTGGCGAGCTAAACTAAACTAACTTAATTTAGCTGGCGGTGGATGGCTCGCTTCACTGGCACTTGATCACCAATATATTTATGTTTATTATCAATTTTCAACCAATAGTTGATGTAGCTCCAACCCTTATCATCAAAAAATTCCTACCCACAGATGCACTATCAGAACTCCTAATATCAGAGCTATTAATCCCTGATGTCAAACTCCGCACATTTGAGCAGCATCCACTGGGACATGTAGATGAGATGACTTCTGGCAACAAGCAAGCCAGGCGGAATATTCTGAAGCTGTGGTTCTATGAGGATCAGCTGAAGGAGTTGTATGGGAGTAAGTAATAATTATTAACGTTGTCTAAAGATAATGGTCAGGCATATTCACTATAGTCGGAAAAATGGACAGAAGCGAGCTCTATGTGAATATAGTTTAGATTCAATTGTTTAAAAACAAAACTCGACTCAGTAGCCATAAATTATGACTCAGTAGCCATAAATTATGTCATCTTTAATCAATAGTGCAATAAATAATGTATGCATGAATCAGTAACATTATAGCAAAAGGTTCATCAAAATAAGCATAAGAAATCTGGCAGATAGACAGTTAACTTTTCTGTTCTGCAATCATTACAAGAACATCTTTATTCAAGTTCAGTCAAAATTATAGAAAATAACCAATTGTTTCATTTCCAGCATACGTTGAGTCATTGAACAACTTCGCCCACGATTCAGTCGAAGCTAATAAGGAGAAAGCTGTCAGCGCGATGTCTTATTTATTGATGCACCATCCAGAGAGAGAGAAGGTATAATTTTCATTTTCAAAACGATATAGCCATAGTTTCAGAAGTATGGCCTGTTAAACTTTTGGGGTATGAAGAACAGGGTGTAAAGTTCACTCATCCACCATAGAAAAGGGAGGATCCTCCCACCAGACGGGTGTTGTGTCTGGCGGGCAACTGTCCAACTGTTGATTTCGGATAGTCTTTTATATGTCGTTCGCGCGGTAAACTCTAATTGCGCGATGCAGGATTTGTGTGACGTCATATCTTTGATGCGTAGTACGTATGTGGCGGTATAACCGCTACAAAACTATGGCTAAACTGAGACGAATTCCGCTCGGAATGCGCTTATATGGAGGCGTTCAAGCTGGCGCCAAGAGTTGCTTGACTTATGAATCATTATAATAATCTACGCGCGCAAGTGAGTCCCACATCGTATTCGGCTCAGGGTGGAGAATTACTGATAAATCTTATGCTAAAAATAGCTGCTGTAATTGTTTAACTAAAATAACGAATTATATACGTCAGTCACAGTAGACACAAAAAATACGTTTGGTCGCAAAAAAATCCACTGTACTTATTGTTTTTTTGGGATATTGTTCGGAAAGCTACTAATAATGTAAAACCAAGAATGCAGCTTCGAAAGACTTGTGCTAACACCGTGGTGCTCGAAAAACCTCGAAATTCTGCCTCTTTAACATGAAAGTCCACCTCACTCGTATGCCCCCAGGCATACGAGTGAGGTGGACTTTCATGTTGGTAGCAGATCAGACAAATATCTCGTAATGCAGGGTGTTTCAATTTGAATGTCTGAAGTGCTGTATCTCGGGTTCTATAGGACCAACAAATACGGACATCCTTCTCATTGAAATAGCACTCCTTGTATTAAATTAAGTATTCAAATTGTAGCAAATGTTGTTTTTGAATGACTTATTTGTAGGATGCTGTGCACCTTCTTGAAGTTATAAGTCAAAAACTGAAAGAAGTCCGATAATTTCGATGTTTTTCCAACACCCCGCAGTAAGCACAGGTCTTTCGAAGCTGCAAATTTGGTTTTACATTATTGGTATCTTTCCTAACAACATACCAAAAATTCAGTACAGTGCAATTTTTTAAACGATGTTTTAAATGACTGGCCTATTACTTAACAGACTTTCTGATTAGAGACTTGATCAGGTCTTTAAAAACCGAAAATTAGTCTCGACTTTCCTCTAGACCAGCGTTGCGAGCGAATATTGGGTTGGCCTTGAAAAAATGATTTTCAGCTAATCTTAATATTTCGGCGGAGTGGTTAAGCGATTGACTGCTGCGCTGCGTGTCGCGGGTTCGATTCCCGCACGGAACAAATATTTGTATGACCTACAAGTAGTTGTTCCGGGTCTGGCTGTTTGTGTATGTGAGTTTAAATGTTTGTAAATGCACCCACAATAAAAATAAAAAAAACTAAATTGGACTTATCAAACTCATAGCGATTATAAGTAACTAAAATTTAAGTTTTAATGACAAAAAATAGGAAACAAAGGACATCCTTCTCATTGAAATAACACTCCTTGTATTAAATTAAGTATTAAAATTTTGGATGGTAACTGAATGTTTTTTTCTTAATTTAACAGTCCTTCATTCATATAGTTATAACTATATACTTTTTTTCTCCGTGACAGCCAAGAGGTGAGTCCCGAGTTTGGAATTTTTTGTTAGGTGGGTCGCGGTCCAGTCAACTTTGGGAACCACGGCTCTAGACTATCTGTATAAACACGCTAATATCTTCCACAGATGCTTCTATCAAACATAATCAACAAGCTAGGTGACCCGTGCCAGGGCGTCGCGTCTAAAGTCATCTACCATCTCTGCCAGCTGTTGTACAACCATCCAAATATGAAGGCGGTCGTGTTGGCTGATATTGAGAAGATGCTGTTCAGGTAAATATTGTTATTCATTTACTATAGTATTTTTATCTCACGAAGCGACGCGTGCTATACTTGTGGTAACCAATTGTACAAACACGCTGTGAATGTGTGCGTGAAGACGAGTTGCGGCAGCACATAACACAGATGCACACACTGCCGACTTAGCCATTGTCTCGGACGGTACCGAGAGCTCCTGCGCTTACACACAGTCACAGCGTGTTTGTCCACTTAGAAACCACAAGTAAAGCGCGCGTCGTTTCCAGAGATAAAAATGCCGTAACAGTACCCGACTGTAAATAATCCTATATTTCGACTTAAACTCTTTTTCTAAAGGCCTATGTGCTATATGTCAACGACCTACTGTATAAAAAAAAAATGCTGTCTATACCAAAAAATGAGGCACATGACATGAGAACAGCTTGGACTTTTAATATTTATGGTATCGTAATAAGTAGAGAGACCTAAGAACGAAAATTCATACATTAGAGGTTAACAAGAAGTAAAACATTGAATTGAGCTCCGATAGAGATTTATAAAAGAATAAGGCATACTGACCCTAAATATGTAGATAGGTCGAAGACACGAAAAATATGGTACTAGCTGCATCCGGTTAGCCTAGGCAGATGATGAGTCACAAAAAATATGGATATGAACTTGAAAATAGATACATTTTCAGTCAAACTGTTATAAATTAACAAGTTATTTCACCAGTGGCGACCAAGTTGCATTTTTTAAGAATATTCTTTTTCTATAGATTTTTTTTTTGTGTCATGGTCCATTATACTCTACATCTAATAAGTTACTTCTGGAATTGCTTTGCATAATATTAAACTCATATTTCCTCACCTCAGGTCCAACATATCCTCCCGAGCTCAGTACTACGGCGTCTGCTTCCTGAACCAGTTCTACCTCGGCAAGGACGACTCCAAGATCGCGGAGAATCTTATCAGGATATACTTCTCATTCTTCAAAGCTTCTATTAAAAAGGTATTTTTCGCGGCTTCGCCCACATGGCTATCGGAAATCCACAAAAATAACGTTTAAATTATCCCACTGAATATTACTACCAGAATATAAAGTATTATAATCCGCAAAACCGTCAAATTCACAAACATACAGACTCGCATCATATTATTAATAAAAAGTAGGATATACTTTTGCACGGGGTGGTTGAAAATGATCCCACGGAAAGTTGAAAGTGTATCCACCTAACCACTAACATTGTTTCTTAGATTTTAATTTATTTATTTATAGTCTCATAAACCGTATGCCAAATTTCATCTAAATCCGTTCAGCCATTAATGCGTGAAAAGGTTATAGACAGACAGACTGACAAACGGTTACTTTCGGATTTATAATAGTACTAGCTTGTCCACGACTTCGTCTGCGATCCAGGATGAAAATTAGCCTATGTCCTTCTCCAGGTCGTTGTCTACCCACGTACCCACGCCACGTGCCAAATTTCATCCAAATCCGCGTTTTAGTGTGAAAGCGTAACAAAAAACAAACTCACTTTCGCATTTATAATATTAGTTAGGATAGTATGGATAATCTGCACATAACATCACACCTTGTTTCCCCGAAGGGTTGGGTAGAGGTGTACCTGTAGTACACCCACATTTCGCCAGTTATGTTTTTAACTTCCATGTAATAGAGGGCGAGCCTATTGCCATCAACCGGGCACAATTCTAGACTGAGAAATTACTGTTGGAAAACCTAATAATACTTTGCCCAACTTGGGAATCGAACCCAGAACCTCATGCTCAGCACTAGCGCTTGCATCCACTAGACCAACGAGGGAGTCCTCGTGGATGGATAATCTACTATAGTCTGAGCGCCAATGCTAGTTACCGCCTGAGGTATGTGAGCAGTGAGACGGGGGAGACCGCCAGTGACAAAATTGTCAGACTGAGTTAGCTTGGCCTCTGTCTACCTCCCCCGTCTTACCGCTCATATACCTCAGGCGGTGAGTAGCATTGGCGCTCAGACTATAGCTAAGAATCTTCTTCTGCAGTTGTCGGTGCGGTTAAGGGCAACTAATAATTGTATTCAAAATTCAAAAGTCATTTATTCAAACTACGCTGAGAATCAGCACTTTTCGAACGTCAAAGTTACATAAGACAGTCCCACAAAACGCCCACCCTTCACCACATTCTAGTGCTTTCGCTGGGAAGAAGAAGTGGCGCAATAAACTCCCCAGCAGCTCAGCTGTCTGTTCAATTAGGAAGAAAAAAAATGATTCTATAATAGTACTTATGCAAAATTATTTACAGTAAGCAACACTAAACATAATTTAAATTATAATTTAATAGCCATATGTCAGCTAGCACACGCCAATATACCAAACAAAAATATCGAGAACTGTACTCAAGCAGAAAAAAATAAAATAAAGACTAAACGTAAACAATATCTAAATAAAAGCCTCCAGTCAGTCATAAAGGGCGTGCCCGCTTACATATAGCTGTAACTGTTAACTGTATTCTTTCCCATCCCTAGGGCGAGATCGACTCCCGCTTAATGTCAGCAATCCTAACGGGCGTAAAGCGCGCCTATCCCTTCGCGAACAAAGAGCGCCTAACAGAAAGCACCTCTCACATCGACGCCATCCATCGGCTCGTGCACCTCGCGGGGATGAATATCGCCATCCATGCTTTAGCACTACTGTTCCACATATCTGACGCTTCCAAGGGGACAGCTGACCGGTAAGTGTTATATAGTTATACTTCCATGCATCGCCTTAGCAATGCTGTGCCATATATATCTGACTTTTATAAGAGGACAGCTGATCGATAAATGAGATAACATGACGCTTGTATTCCCTGAAGAGGTAGGTATGGTCTGTTCCAAAATGATCTGATGAAAAGTAAGCAAATGGGTCAGAAAACGTACTATCGAAGAACTTACAAACATATCTAAGCAGTTTGAAAACAAAATCCCGTGAACACGATGACCGCATCTGTTACCTCCCCGGTTCTATAGCGGCCGAGCGCTGCAAGCAGAAATAGACCTTACGGTGTATAGATATGAACTTCTTCGATTTGTTCGTATGGATTCCAATGTGTGCCATTTCCAAATTGATTGCTTTGATTTGATTGTTTGATTAATAAAACCCGATATGCTAATTTTAAAACACCTTAAAGATGTTTTTTATTTGACAGTTGAAGTCTTAGAATCTTCGTCGATGATTTTTCAATAACAATAATAATGTTATGCAAACAATAATTTTATTGTTGTGGTGAGATATAAAGTTGAAACCTTTTAAATACAGATAAATGTTTTACTAATTCCCTTAAGTTCCTTTTAATTGTGAGGGATGGCGTAAGTATTTAACCTGCACAGACGTTGTTTACACTTGGTTCAGATACTTTTGGAACAAACAGTAGATCAAAACAGGCAATAGAAACTTAGCTATTATTGTGAAGAAAAGTCTATCCTAAAATTGCTATTTCGTCCATTGCTGCGTCTCCGATTTAGTGAAATAGGCGTTTTTTTTTTCATAAATAGAGAACCTCGTCACTTCTGATTTAAAATATTCATCAATAGCTTGATATTATACCGAATAATGACTATCATAGACAACTACCAATAGTAAAAAAACCTTATTACTTAGAGTTTTCTAAACATAAAAAATACCTTAAAAATGACTCCTCTTTTTGTTAGCAGAAATGACCACTATTTGTTTTAAAACTTAGCCAAAACTTATTTTTGTCGCATAATCTAAGTGGCATACGTTATCTTAGTTTTTAAACATTAGTGCATAAAAGTTTTTAAACATTAGTGTTCATGGTTGTTAAATAAATTAAGAAAATGTTAGTATGAAAAATTCAACTTCTTTAAAATTTCCATACAAAACACTGAATTCATAGGTGGACCTAATATTTGTCACCGTTTCCCTTTTCCAGCTACTACACCGCTCTCTACCGTAAACTAACAAGCGCAGAAATCTTCAACACGACTCACTCAGCTCTGCTTTTCTCGCTCATATACAAGTCGTTAAAGCAAGACAACAACATTCCGCGCGTCGCGTCGTTCATCAAGCGGTTACTACAGCTGTGTTGCTATATGACGCCCGCGCAGGCTTGTGGGATGCTGTTCTTGATCTCTCAAGTGTTGAAGGATGGAGAGAAGAAGCAGGCTGTTCGGTTGGTTTGGACTAAGAGGGAGATTAAGGAGGTAAGGAGGAGGTTTTATCTTTTTATTTTATTCATTGGCCTACAAATGCCTTTGGGTCTTATTCACGTTAATGATCATGTAAAAGTCGGACACTTTGCAAAACTAATCTGAATGCTCTATTTATGTATATTTGATGACTTAATAATGATTTGGAATCTTTAATTCTATTGGCTTATTTAGATTTTTATGCCTGATGCATTTTACTGCTGTTAGTTTATCCCACCTTAAGAAACGTGGAAGGAATGGGCAGGGTGAAGTGGTAGTTGACCTTAGTTCAAGATGTTCAGACTAATAAATAAATACAGAATTAAAATACCGGTGGTCTTCATCCCCGTCATTTCTTTGCGCTACGTTTTAGACCACATTATGGTAAAATTACTTTTTCACCTCAGCACCTCAAACAAGCAGGTTTTGCTGTCAAAAAACAGTGAGCAAAATTCGATTTAGCTGCGAGCGAGAGACAAAGTAACTTTTTAATTATTTTTTTTAAATGCCGAGAGCATTGTTGGGTCTACTCACCAAATTCTAAAGATTTGAATTTCAATTAGTTTTGTCACTTTCACTTCGATACGAAAAAAGCGAGAGATAGAAACAAATCGATTCGAAGTTCGATTTCAAAATTCCATACCTACATACTAGGCCCAAGAAAGAAACAAACAATAAAACGTTCGGCTACACATAAAACATTAAAATTGCAAAATCATCTGGATAAGGTTTTATTTAAATTCTGTTTTATTAAATTTTTGGAACGAAGTTCTTAAGCGGCTTGCGGTAAGAGTGCAGTGGCAGAAATCGTCACGCGAAAACGCTTGCGACTGTCTTCTTCTAATTCAAAAAGAAAGAAAGACGGAGAGAGATAGTGAGTGTGAATTTGGTCGAAATGAAAATCCAAGATGGCGGATGCGAAAATTTTCACATTTTTCATAATGGGTGTCGTTTTCATAGTTTTCAAGGGTGCCAAAGCCGACCGTGAGGTCAAAATGTAAATCCAAGATGGCGGCTGCGAAAATTTTCAAATTTTTCTTCATGGGTATCGTTTCTATGGTTTTCAAGGTTGCTAAAGCCGATAGTGAGGTCAAAATGTAAATCCAAGATGGCCGCTGCGAAAATTTTCTAATTTATCTTCATGGGTATCGTTTCTATGGTTTTCAAGGTTGCTAAAGCCGATAGTGAAGTCAAAATGTAAATCCAAGATGGCCGCTGCAAAAAATTTCTAATTTTTCTTCATGGGTATCGTTTCTAAGGTTTTCAAGGTTGCTTAAGCTGATAGTGAAGTCAAAATAAAAATCCAAGATGGCGGCTGAGAAATTTTTCACATTTGTCGTCATGGGTGTCGTTTTCATAGTTTTCGAGGGTGCTAAAGTCGAAAGTGAGGTCAAAATATAAATCCAAGATGGTGGCTGCAAAATACGAGGCGATGAAGATTATGTAAAAAAAAACCTTGTCCGATCCGAAAATCTGGGGAAAATGGGCTTATGGTACAGCAGTAACATTACAAAACAGTATTTTTTTATTATTATTGATGGTAAAAAAGTTATTGGTATTTAAAATTCACATTTTTAGTTCCAAAATTACCCCAAATCCATAAAAAAATTGCAAAACTCATAACTTATGACTTTTAGACACCCGCTAAACGACGGCCGCCGCCCGCACCAAATGTAAAATTCGGTCAAATTCACCATTGAAAAAAAAGGGATTATTTTTTCTTTTTTCCTGAAAAATTCCACATAAATATGCTGGTAAATATATATAATAATATGTGGAATATAACAGTACGACACCTAACAACAACCTCACGGATCGGACAGGGTTTTTTTTTTACATGTTGTATGTTCTCGCTGCTGAGGTGAAAAGTTGTATGTGTTACACGAGAGCAAAGTTATTTGCATCTCGTGTCTTTGAATCCCTCGCAGCGCTCAGGATTCTAACCTAGAATCACTCGCTACGCTCGTGATTCAATTATAGAATCCTTCGCTTACTCGGGATTCAAAATCAACACTCGCAGCAAAAAACGACTTTGCTCTCTTGTTGCACAAATAACTATTGGGTACAACCAAAAGTAATTACCCAAATTCTAATGCCTATAATATATCCAGAATTTGGGTAAAATCAAAGTAATTTTAATCAGGGACCAAAAACCTTTATAAATTACGGTACAGCCATTCTGTCTTTCTTTTTTCTTCTAGCTTGAAGTCAGCTGTCATTTCACCTGGGCCACAAGTCTGCTATTACAATAGTGTCAGAATGGTCTATCATTGATTTCTTAATTGTTGATTTTGACAAGTTTTGTAATCTACTAACATATTGGCGTCATTATAACTTTCCAATGGTCAGCCACTGACACTCAAAGAAATGGCATCTAGTGGTAATCTCGTACATAATGAAAAATGAATGACTGACTTAGGCGGTAATCTGCTAAAATTTTGACAGTTCCTTTGATCAGTGACCTGAGAACGTCATTGTGCAGTAATTTATTTTAATTCGTTACGAGTATCGTGTTTGTGGAATACAATGATCAAACAATGATCGACCATTATGAATTTAGCAGAATACGAACTTTGGAAAATGACAATGGAATCGTGTTGGAATGACGAATTTATAAAAATAGTAGACTTGGGCCCTTGCTGTTTTAGGTACTGATAGCTCACTCCGAGCTCACTTCACCTAAGTTTTCATGGTGAAGTGGTTACAGAATAGCACTGCAGGTATCGAAGATTTTTTCTAGGTAACCTAGAAGAAGAAACATATTTCCTCTATTTAGGTTACCGTTTTAATACCGATTACACACACACACACACACACAGGCGATGCGCGCCCTTTGACTAATGCAAACGGTTCGTGTATAAGTTTATTTTTATTTCGGTAACCGGTATTAATACTGGTTGTATTCAATTTAAGGTAACCTTTAAAAATACCTGTAAAAAAATATAAATGTTGTAACCGAAAAATACCCGTATTGCTCATACCGGTTTCGGTCCCTATTTAAATACCCGAATTGGGACAAATGACGAAGTGTAATGGCGCCGTATGTCTTGTAGTACCTACCAAACTAATAACAGAATGAACTTTTAACTCAACAGGAGTTAAAAGAAGAAACTCCCGAGCAAGAAGGTGAACAAGAAGAGAACGCAGAAGACACAGTGACAGAAGTGAATGATACTCTTAATAACACAGAAGATGATGATGAAGTGAAGGTGGAACAGAAGAAAGTTGATCTGCTCAGAGGAGATAAGAAAGATCTGTTGTTAGGTAAGTAAGATATACACAGTGCTCAAATGTAATATTCCTACTATTGAAGCTAGTTTAAAAACTATTCAACTAAAGTGTGATTTTAGTGAAACTAATCTGCGAGCTTCCTCTAGTGTCTTGCTCTATTTGTATTTGCTAGAAATACAAATTTAATCAAGGAAATCAGACTTCAAGGTTTGGAGAAATCGATACACGTAATATTCTTCTTTTTAGAATTTGATTTTAAATATGGATATCTCTGTACTTTAAAGTTTACTTGTCACGCGTACAGTCAACGTGGAAGGGCGGTTACTATAGCGGGCGAGCGCTGCAAGCAGAAATATTCGTTACGGTGTTCAGATTTGCGTGCCCGCAGTCAACCGCACGTCAGTAGTAACACTTGAACTATAGTTTGACCGAGACCGCTGTACCGCGGCTTAAGAATGCGCAGCGACGCGGGAGGGCAGCGTTGACGAATAAGCGGTGGGATTTCGCCGTGCGCGTTGACGAATGAGCGGCCTGCACTGCCGCTCGCCGCGCACAGCAAACCGCGGTTCAACGGTTTCGATCAAACTATAGTTCAAGTGTTTCTACTGACGTGCGGTTTTCCGTACTATCGCGGGTACGCAAATCTGAACACCGTAAAGACTATTTCTGCTTGCAGCGCTCGGCTGCTATAGTAAAGCTTACCTACGGAAAAAAAAGGGTCGTGTGCACGGGATTTTGTTTCTAAAGTGGTTAGATATATAAAAAGAAAAACATACATACATAAACTCACGCCTTCTTCCCATGGGGGTAGGCAGAAACTAAATAAATTTTACAATAAAAAACCTGCTAATTGACATAGAATGGTCGCCCATCCAACTTGACACCGCACAATCAGTTCACAAATCTCACAAAATACCCAATTCCAGATGACGACGAAGATGAAACATACGTAGACCTGAAAATCGATGACCAGGGTAACATACGACCTAAGAAACGCAAGCATAGCACGGCCATACCGGGATGGTTCCACGCGAAGGTGAAGACTGAAGCTCTGGTCAACAAGGAGGACGAGGATCGAGAGAAGGACGCAGCCGCCAAGATACAGCTCAAGAAGAGCGTTAATATGGATAAGGTAAGTTTTTAACCAAGACCTAATAGGAGTTCTTGTTTTCTCTCGTATCTATCTATAGTCTTCATTTATTTTCGTTACTTATAGTATACGAGCTGCGGTTTCACCCGCATAAGTTTCGATCCCATGGGAATATCGGGATAAAAAGTATCCTATGTGTTAATCCAGGTTATAAACTATCTGTGTGCCAAATTTTATCCAAATCCGTTCAGTAGTTTTAGCGTGAAGAAGAGACAAATATACACACTCACAAACTTTCGCCTTTATAATATTAGTGTGATATATAGTGTGATTTAGTATGTATGTATTTATGTATCTATTATTTAGGATATGTATATATCTGTGTATCTATTCTAGTACAATGAATAGTTATTATTTGCACCAATGACAGCCCCATTTTATGTCCATTCTAAGGTTGCCTAGAAGAGATCGCGGAAAGCGATAAGGCCGCCCATTGTAGTGCCCATATTTTGTAGGGTTCGATTTATTTTTTTGTTATGAATTATTGTGGTGTACAATAAAGTATATATAAATAAATAAACTTATGATAAGAATACCTCGTGGTAACTGGGTGGCACTGCTCAAAGTGCGCCGAATGTACCATCGAAGAAGTTCATACCTATACACACCGTAAAGACTATTTCTGCTTACAGTGCTCGGCCGCTATAAAACCGCGGTGGTAACAGATGTGGTCATCGTGTTCACGGGATTTTGTTTTCAAACTGCTTAGATATGAAGTTCTTCGATAGTACCATAAATATAGCCACTCGTTGAGACTACTTTGTATACAACGTCAAACTAACTTAGCTGGAGAAACTCTGCACGTGATGGGAATGGGAATCGTTGTCAAAACGCGATAAAAAAAGTTTTTTTTATGGGTCAACGACCGCTGTTAGTTTTGCTACTTGAAGTTTGAGTTGAGAAAATCTGTTTTCTTTTGTTTTATCGTGCTTAAATATCGAAACCAATCACGCCTGTGAAATATACAAAGAAAAGAAAGAAAGAATATACATTTATTTGGCACAGACTAAAAGGCACACAAGTAAAAAGAAAAAATAAAAGGAAATAATACAAAATAAAAAGTGGGAAAATGTGCGTTGCATGATACTAGCAGGAATGTGTGCCTCGCGGCTCCGCCAAATAGGCCCAGTTCAGCAGTTCATATTATGTAAATGCCAGACAACTAGTGCCTGACGCTGGTTTTCAACTGGAACTGAAGTGTGAGGTGACGGATGTAAATCAGTTTTATACTGCATACTGCAAAGTGTGTATGTATACTTAAATAAAATAATTTTGTGTAAGATAATAATAACAATTAATATTTAATTATTAATAACACAAAATCAAACTCATTTTTTAAACAGATGTTTCAATTTTCAAGTGACTAAACTAACTGCGGCCGATGATCCCACAAAAAAAACCATCAAATTAATTTCTTTTTTTATCATGTTAAGATATTAATACCCATCCCATCTGCGGAGTTTCACTACCAAATTTTATTTGACCCTGTAAAAAAAAGTAAAAGCTGCTCGAAAGAGTTCGTCTGAAAAATACATTACGCTACATCTATTTTTGCCACAAAGCAGCATGGTTGTGTTCTGGATCGAAAAGGGTCGATAAAATTACAGGCACGTGAGATATTTCAACTGTTTTAAGTCTTTAGACTTTTCTGGTTGCTATCAAGAAAGCAATTTTATTATTATTATGGCCAGCAGAATAATAATAAAAAGCCAGCAACATTAGCCAGTCCGTCTATGGTTAAGGATTCCGGGTGAAACTCGCTTCCACCTTCGGCCTAATCATTACAGCAGCACCTTCCAAATCTATAAAATGTTACCCATGACGAAAAATTTGAAAATTTTCTCAGCAGCCATCCTCGATTTACATTTTAATGTCACTATCGGCTTTAGCACCCTATGAAACTATGAAAACGACACCCAGGACAAAAAATTTGAAAATGTTCGCCATCTTTGATTTTCATTTTGACTAAATTCACACTTTCTCTCTCTCTCCGACATGCAGTGTACTCGGGCCGATTACGGGTCGATACATTTTTATCACACAACACTGTAATCACTTTACTTTTTCTTTTGTTTTTCTGCCGGCGTTCTCTCTCTCTCTCTTTCTCTTTGAATTAGAACAAGACAGTCGCAAGTATTAACACTTCTTAGCGTGACGATTTCTGAAAGTTTACAAGCCGAGTTACAGAACTTCGTGCCATGTTTAGACTGCTCTAAATCTTTAGCAATCCATCGATAACTACAGATAGTGCAATCCACGACAACCCGCCCTACTCTGAGATTACTGTACTGTAAGCTGTACTTTAGTACGGAGCCGAGCGGAGTGGGGCGCGTCATCGTGGATTGCACTATCTATATAGTACATTTCCTACATCTTATTAATAATTTATGTCTCTATTTTCGCAGGAAATAACAGAATACAACCCACTAGCCCGCAACCCATCGTTCGCGGGTGCACAGTGCTCCGCCTACATAGAACTGCTACCTCTTGCTACACACTTCCACCCTACCGTCAAGTTGTTTGCTGAAAAGTTACTGAATGGTAAGAATGAAAAGCAAAAAAAAACTTCCAAAAATCTTACTTAGAACTATTAGGAGTTTCGGTAGACTTGAGCGATGATATTTAATTTAGAATAGTTATGCTTTCATTTTATATTTTATTTTATTCAAAAGGAACAACAAACAGCTACAATATACAGTATAGAAAAAGAAATACACATAACATTTGAACAATATTGTAGCCCACAACGCTGTTCTCAGATTAACTGTGGAATCTGTGGAATGTAATAAACAATTAATGAAACCATATGGTATACATAATAGTATTAAAACTCGACTTAGTTAACTATCATGTTTATCTATATTTTTCACATAAATCAAAAAAGCTCCTTAAGTATAAGACCTTTGAACTTACTGGGAACATATCACTGTATAGATCTCAAACATACTTTTCTTTGTTATTTTGTAGCCCTTGCCAGGCCTCCCACCGTTATTTATATCTAGCATTCGCCATACTACTCCTTATATTAACTAGCTTGTCCCCCCAATTCGTCCTCGTGGAAGACGTAAATATAAAAGCAAAAATACCTCCACAATATATTATAAATTATGTTACTCGGTAGAGATTGTAAGCTTTACATATCGGCAAAATAATGTTTGTATTCGGATAAATATTTCCAGAGATTACCTTTTACATACATACATACATAACATCACGCCTTGTTTCCCCGAAGGGTTGGGCTGAGGTGTACCTATAGTACACCCACATTTCGCCAGTTATGTTTAAGTCCCATGTAATAGGGGACGAGCCTATTGCCATCAACCGGGCACAAATCCAGACTCCGGGCTTCTACTCAGAAATTCCAGAAAGAAAAACCCAATGTCACTTTGCCCGTTCTGGGAATCGAACCCAGGACCTCATGTTCAGCAGTAGCGCTTGCGACCACTAGACCAACGAGGCAGTCCAAACTTTACAAATAGTATATAATCAAATACCTACGTAGTTTGGCAGAACATCATGTTCATCACATGCAATCCCACATGCATCAGTATTAAAACGCAATTATTACAAAATATACCATTTCATTCCCCAGAACAAATAATCCAATACAGCGGCGATCCCCTAAAAGACTTCGCGGGCATCCGTTTCCTGGACCGCTTTGTGTTCAAGAATCCTAAGAAACGCGCTGACGCGGAGCAGGACGAGGGCGTGAAGAAAGTCAAGGGGTCCCATCCTAAGTTTGCTGTCAGGAAGAATTATACTGCTAAAGGTTTGTGTTACACTTATTATTGGACGACTTAAGTATGGTAGTTAATTTAATTCTACTCTTGATAGCAATTTTTTTACTGGGCAATACCACAGAATAGTATAGGAGACGCACTCTGAATTTAAGGTATGCAGATAGATAGAATACTCGTTATTGTACACCATAAAAATTACAGACATACATTTAGAAATTTTACATAGGGTGACACAATGGGCGGTCTTATCGCGCGGTCTTTTACAGACAACCTTTGGATGGATTAAAGGTAACAGGAGAGACAATACTGCAGGTAGTCAGTGGTGTACCATTAACATATACAATAAATACATAAAGCATAAACCTATTAATTTATTTTAAGTTTTTGAATGATTCTTTATTTTTTCTTTTTATTACGGACGCTTTTACGAACGTGCACGTCTTCCTACATTGTTCTCACATGCATAATTTCAAAATGAATGATGTGATCAATATTTTGTATCAATTTTTTTATCTAAAAGAGTGTCCGTGGAGTTTCTTGTCCGTTCTTCTCCATAGGTACCTACTACGCTTTGGAATGGGCAACTAGCTTCATATTTTTGACTGACCGTCCCCTTGACAGTTCAAAAGTGCCTGTAAATGGTTTAATTGAAATAAATGCTTTGAGTTGAGTTTGATTCATATCTATATATACACATAAATATACTTCGATAAGCTTCGAGTACGAGGCGGGCTCGTCTAGTCGGGCCAATTCAGTGAGTGTAACGTAGTCAGGAGATATAAGAGTTACGCGATAGAAAGAGAGTCAACTTCTAGGGGAATATAACTGTAGGTAATTAGCGCTGTGCGACCTGAATTGCACTTTATTGTGTCGTAACACGAGTCGCTTCTTATTTAAATGATTTTGCGGAGTAAACCATCTGTATTAATCTGTGGCAATACTTTAAATATTAACGTTAGTTGGCTATTTATAACTATTGTAACACCACGGATTGGCAATTCAACTTTAACCTTCTTTGTGGATTCTAACGATGTGACCTCGCTCAGGGTCTCTCGATTCAATCATATTTGCCATATTGCATATAGAAGCATTTTGTGGAGTGGGGAGTTTGTTGCGCCACTTCTTCTTCCCAGCTAAAGCACTAAGGTAAACGTACCAATACTCGTCAGATTTCGGAAATCACTGACTTTGAAGCGCTACTGTGTGTTAAATATTTAATAGAAAATGCCAATTTTTGCATGACGTCATAGAGAATTTATTCGGTATTCTAAGTAACTAATTTTTTTTAAATCATTTTGATGGGTTTATGTACTTATTAAGGCAAAAGTAAAAAAAGGGCGATTTGTACCAATAGTCGTCTGATTTGTACGGATACTCGTCAAATATTCCCAGTACTCGTCAACTTTTAATGCTAATATAAACTCTCTGTTCTTGAACATAAAGTTCAAGTTAGGTACATATTTTTTGTGCTTGAATTTGTTAAGCATACAACAGCTTAAGCATACAAGCCTTTGAAACATTAGGTAGATAGATAGAAAACCAAATCCCTATTTAGAATAGCAGGTTATAATCTGTTAGAAGAGCAGGTATTCAATAAAACAGATACATAGTTGCATTTTAAATTATATTCCTAAAATCAAACGCTTCGAATCACAAAATCAGCCCACCAGTAACCATGCAGTCATGTGCATATGTAGCACGAGTAAAATTATTACTATTAAAATATTTAAATTTAAAAATATTTGAATTTGGTAACTAATAATTTGACGCTATCTAATAACTGATCTGATGTTACCGGAAAACCACTTTCTGCCATGAAAATTAACCAGTTCTTTAAATGTTCTTCTTCTTCCGGAGTTAAAACAGTCGTTGGTCCTTTAGAGCAGCCGACTAAACTACGCCCTTTAATCTTGTCATTTAATGTGGTCCTTGGCACTTTAAATTTTCTTGCTGCATCTGATGTTGTGGCCCCTTGATTTACAGCTTCTATGGCTTTTAAAAGGTCCTCTTGCTTGTAGTTTCTTTCAGTCATGATCTGTAATTAAAATTACGATCATGCAATCACTAGGTACCTACATACAATCTTAAATAAAAAAATCTTACTTAAGATTACTCTTTACCCATCAATATTGAATACGACAAGCAAAGAAGTGACAGCGATGGAAGCTATGTCATCTTAGTTTTAAAACTGATTTTAATAATTTTTGCGTCAAAACTAGTTGAATGACATAATTTTTATACAGGCGCTATTAAGGCACGTAAGGGAGACGCGGTACAATACGCGTGACGACATGCAGTTATTTCGAACAAAAAGCATAGTGTAAGAACAGTCCATTTTTGCTTGCCACAAATTGTAATCCAAGCGTAGTAGAAACAAAGGCAAGTGGTAGACCTACTTGCACCCAAAGCGGTAGATATGTATCGCGTGTCCTTAATCGAATGGCGGAGGCCTACAGCGGCCAATATATACCTAAAAAAAAACACTCGTAGAAAGTGCATACTTATAGAAAACAGGGGGTATAACCATTAAGAAACAAAATAATTGAATCTAATAACATGACTGTGTACGTGCATCTAGAACCAGCAGAGTAAAATATACCCCTAAGAAAAAGCTTAAAAGAAACGCAGTTTTATCAACAAATGTAGTCTAAACCTTAAATATATTTGTTCTAGAGAGTTAACAATTTTGTAAAAGTCCCGATATTAGCTATTTATTCGCATTTTGTACTGTAAAACACAAAATATCCTCATTATGACGAGTTTAGGTGCAACTTTTGAGCATGTCCCAGTAGTCGTCATAATAATTCTAAAATGACGGGTTTTGGGTCAAATGGGAGTTTTAAAGTGCCAATAGATGTCACATTAAAAAAAAATATCTTATATGTTAAAAGTATTCCAAATTGCATATTACATCGTTAGCAAATAAACTTAACTAACTCATTAAACAAAGAAACTTACCGCAGACCCCACTGGAGTTATGTAAATCAAAACACAAAACCACGTGCTGAGTTTCACTTTTGACAGCTGAACTTCACGAAAAAACGATTTTGTTAGGGCACACACGTTTCGACTAACATATCTCCGACGCCATGACTGTTAAAACTCAGTTTTGTCATTTCAATTGTGCAATATGTTACCAACAATATGTTGCCATATAAACCGGCCCATTTTAAGTTCAGTAGAAAAAAAAACAAAGTTTTTAGATTAATTGTCGACTATTGGGGCATGACGACTTCACCCGCGTTTACCTTAGGAAGTTGTGAAGGGTGGGCGTTTTGGGGGACTGTCTTATGTGATTTTGACGTTCGAAAAGTGCTGATTCTCAGTCTAGATTGAATAAATGACTTGAATTTTGAACTAGATAGCTGATCTTTTGCTTGATCGTTCTCTGAGCAACTTGCCTCGGACACTTAGGTCCGTATTACAGAACGTTCCTCAAGTCTAGTTTGATCTTCAATCAGTTGATCACTGTTTAAGTATAGAATCAGTACTTGAGCATCAGTCTTATTCCAGAACGGTAATCAATCTATACTCAGCTGAATCGAGCCTCAAGCAGAGATGTGTATTGTCTATGCATCAGCCTGTTTTCCTTTACAATTTATTTTATTTACCAACTTGGTTCTGATGAAAATAAACCATATGAGCACAATTATTTAGGAAATCAGCGTTATTATTTCGATCCCGAATAGTACAATCACCCATTAATTTATTGAAGTAAAGGTATAGTCATTTTGTAAGAAAAATAAGTCTAGCTTAAAATACTTATCTATAGCCATAAATTGGTATGTTATTTAAAATGTCAGTACGTAGGTCAAATACTTATGTGAAAACATCAGTTTGTTACTACTGTTACATAGTCACAAGAATTTGCAATTCTGGGGCTATGGGAAATAATGAATTCGACCTATGATATATTTCGATTTAAGAAAAATACAACCTATTATGTTTTTCTTAAATCGTGGTATATCATAGGTAGAATTAAATAATTTCACCACATCTCGTGAAAAACTGTAGGTACCTTTTTTTGGAGTTTTCACAATTTTTTTGGGCCTGTGTGTCAAATATCTGAGAGGAACGCTAAAGTTCAACCTTCTATTTGAATTATCGCCAAACAAATTATTATAATGATCTACCTTTTCAATTGCATCCATTATAGTAATCATTAAAAAAAACAACAATATATAAACTCGACAACGCATGAACACAACAAAAATGGACAATCGGACATGACAATCTATGCTCAAGCGCGGTCTCGACCACACTTGGGTGATTGTAGATCAAATCACTGCTTGGGTTCGATTCGCGAACTGAGTAACGATCTAAAATAAAGCCAAACTCAGCTGAACTATGATCAATGAATCTATGCTCGAGGAACGTTCTAAAATAAAAATCGGTCTTAAAACTAGTTTTAAACAGAGATCAATACTTGAGTTTCCTTCTGTAATACGGACCTTAGGTCCGTATTACAGAACGTTCCTCAAGTCCAGTTTGATCTTCAATCAGTTGATCACTGTTTAAGTATAGAATCAGTACTTGAGCATCAGTCTTATTCCAGAACGGTAATCAATCTATACTCAGCTGAATCGAGACTCAAATCGAGCTTCAATTCAATTGTGTTGACACATGTCTTGACTGGCGAAAGCAGGTCACGACTGTAAGTAAAAAAGTCACCGGAACGCTGCGGTCGCTCTATCGGTTGAAAAACCTTCTCCCATCACACATAAAGGCAATGCTTGTACAGCCCCTAATCTTTCCCATAATAGACTATGGTGATGTGTGTTACTATGACCTGAATGCAGATCTCCTCAATAAACTTGACCGCCTTCTAAATAACTGCATTCGATTCGTGTTCAATCTCCGTAAGTATGATCATGTGTCTGCGCATCGATTGCTTTTAAAATGGTTACCCATACGTCAGCGCAGAGAGTTGAGGGCTCTGTTAATGTTGTATTCTATACTCGACAAACCCACTTCTCCGTCTTACCCGACTTCCCATGTTCAATACCTATGCTCTGCCCATAGCAAAAATCTTCGTTCTACCAACAATCGTCTTCTACGATGTCCTTCTCACCGCTCTGGTTTTATTCACTCTTCTTTCTTTGTCCAGGCGGTATTTCTTTGGAATGCGCTTCCTCTGAATATCAGGATGGCAACCAGTCGGTTTCAAGTTGATGGCACGTAAACATATTCGTGAAAAGTCGGCAGAATCTTTGCAGCGCTGATTTGCTGGATTTGTTTTCTCCTCTACCTATCGTTATTTCTCCTGACAAAGTTGATTCGGTTTATATGTATGTATCTATGTATGTTTTATGTATTAGTAGGTATTCATTATCAAGTTATCTATCACTTATGTTGCACCTGCCATGTTTTGTCTCTGCACCACCCTTTTTTTTTTTTTTTTTTTTTGAGTGGGAAATCATCAAATGACTTCTCCCGCTCTGGGTGGAGCGGGAGGGCGTGTCAGACTCTTACTGACTAAAAACCCACCCGTGTTCCTTCTGTTGCCTGTGCAATGCCAGGGGGCCACGGTATCCCTTTCGGACTTTCCCGCAACCCCGGCAGGCAATGGTCTCATCGGACCCCTTCATTCGCTGACATCTCTTTGAGGCGCGCGTGGAACACAACGAGCCGTCGACACGGGCTTGGTCCTTACCGGACGTCGAGCTACCCATTGCTCACCGTCCGCAGTCTCTGCACCACCCTAAGGTTGACTGGTAGAAAATGCCTCAGGCATTAAGTCCGCCTTTGTACAGTATTTTTTTTACTTGTGCATAAATTTTTTAATAAATAAATAAATTAAATATTGCACCACATTTCGTCAAAAACTGTACCTTTTTTTGGGTCTGCGTATTAAATATCTATAAGTTCAACCTTCTATTTGAATTATCGTCAAACAAATTATTGTAATGATCTACCTCTTCAATTACATCCATTTTGATAGTAATCATTCAAAAAAACAACAATATAGAAACTCGACAACGCATGAACACAACAAAAATGGACAATCGGACATGACAATCTATGCTCAAGCGCGGTCTCGACCACAGTTGGGTGATTAGAGATCAAATCACTGCTTGGGTTCGATTCGCGAACTGAGTAACGATCTAAAATCAAGTCAAACTCAGCTGAACTATGATCAATGAATCTATGCTTGAGGAACGTTCTAAAATTAAAATCAGACTTAAAACTAGTTTTAAACAGAGATCAATACTTGAGTTTCCTTCTGTAATACGGACCTTAGACCCGTATTACAGAACCTCGATCAAGACTCAAGCATTACTTAAAACTAGTTTCAACCAATCAAAAGGCTTTAAAGGAGTTTTATAGTAATGCTTGAGTTTTGAGCGAGGTTCTGTAATACGGGCCTTAAATCGTATGTGTTTTCGATTCTTCGATTTTGATTGTGTGTTTTGCATTACTAACATTAGTTTTAAGGTATATGTTTTTTCCACTAACTACTTGGATTATATTTTTGTCCGAAACATTTAGTTTCGGACAACAATATAATCAATAATCGAATAAAAACCTTGAAGTCAAAATCTCAATAGGTACTTACCCGAATTTAATCTTACTAAAAATCTTCCAGGTTTGAAGAGCATACCAGTGACGTCGTCAACCTATCTCAACGAAGATGCCAGCAAAGTTCCAGTGGACGAGCGGTTTCTATACGAGTAAGTGCCAATCTATACTTCTGAAGAGGTAAAAGTTTGTTTGTTTGTAAGTTTATATGTAGTATGGGGCAATCTCCGGAACTACCAGTCGGATTTGAAAAAATATTTTTGGCATTATACTCCATAGAAGATAGCTTGATCTCTGTGACATATGTCAAAATGACATTCCTAGGGTAGGAATTCATTCATTATGTCGGCATGCCCATGAAGTATGACATTGACAGTTACTGTCTGTACTATCAAGCTATCTTTTATGAAGTATAGATAGCGCAATTCATGAGGAAGGTTATAGGTTATGTAAAATCACGCTACAACCCTTAGGAGTCGAGCAAAAATAATAAAAAAATAGAAAGAACGCTAAGAGAAAACGAAGTAATTGCGCGGGCGGGCGATGCGATGCGACGCGGTGGATCGGGGGCCATTTCACACAATTCGCAGACACGAATTCGCGGGCATAAGTTAGTATTATACATACTTATGATTCGTCAAGTCATGGGTGAATAGGTTAGGTTAGGTAAGAGAGCGCGATCGTCGGCCGAGTGATCGCCGACCATCAGGTGAGATAGTGGTCAAGGGCAAGTCTGTCTAGCCTTTTCTCAACTATGTTGGGGTCGACTTACAGTTAAACCGGATGCAACTGAATACTAGTATTTTACATGGAGCGACTGCCTATCTGACCTCCACAACCCAGTTACTGGGTAATACGATAATGCTTGGTAAGACTAGTTGTCAGACTTTCGGGGTCAAAGGCAAGTCTATTTAATGAAAAAAGAATATGGCAGACTCTCTCCGAGTTTTTGAAAGCGTCGTTTAGTGTCAGTAAATTGCTTTTTAATACTTTCACTGTCCCAAGGTAATCCTATCACCATAAGTCCAATAATAATATTGCATTGCGATGTTTTATAAGTTCGGTTACTAATTCCATGACACTGAAAATGCGGCTATAGCCCTCAGATAACCATTACCACCATATTATTTTCAAAAATGCATTGCATTACAATATGTAATGCACGGATGTACGAGCTTCACTTTCAGCTAATATTGCTGTCGTTGAAACAAACAATAGAGCTGGTTCTATTATTGACATAATCAGCCTATAATATTCACACTGCTGCGCTGGGACACAGGCCTTACTCTCGAGTGGGCCATAATCGACCACGCAGGACCAGTGCGGGTTGGTAGATGTCATACAATTCTATTATTTAATTCAGGTTAACTTCGCTGGGAAATTTGATAAAAAGGAACTCCTAGTGCATCACATGTCATGCATGGACGTATAGGGCTATGTCTTCAATGAATTACATGTAATGCATGGACAGTGAAAGTGTTAATATCATTTTAGACGTTGTGAAATTACGACAACTAATAAATAAGTATTGACTCAATTAGATAATTTTAAAATAATTAGTTTCACAACAATACCGACTTGTAAGTTTGGGCTTAGTATGTGGCGGCATCTACATCGAACTACGCACCACACTGACGTCACGCAAATATCCTGAATCGCGCAAGCAGAGATCATCGCGCGACTAGCATATATACAACGTCCCGACATCAATCATCAGGCATCCTCTCGGCGAACAGCCGCTCTATTCTGTAAACATCTCACCGTGAAAAGGTTAGGTGAAGTGAGCTGGATGCAAGAGATTGACACTATTGACAGCTCACTTGAAGCTCACTTCACCTAATCTTTCACAGTGAGATTTTTACGGAATAGGTCGGCAGGTGTGCATGAAAGCACTCCCACCAATGACCAGCCCACGATTTCGTGGGCCGAGAGAAAAATCCTTCGGGCAAGGGGCCAAAAAAGCCTAAAAACTGACTCCTCGCGCCCCCTCCGCATAGACGACTTTGCGAGCGAGTGTTAATAATCGGGCATTATAGATAGTGCCTTCCACGAAGACGCGCCCCACTTCGCTCCGCTCCGTACTAAAGTGCAGCTTACAGTACAGTAATCGCGGAGTGGGGCGCGTCTTCGTGGATTGCACTATCTGTACCCCACTATGTTCCCTTTACTATAGAGGATGAGTGAAATTTACACCCTGTTCCTCATACCTCTTTACATACAAAACTAGCCCTAAGGGGCCGCCTCCACGAGCGAGAGAATCGCGGCGATATTATCGTCGTGCCACGTATTTCTATACACTCTTAGGGACCGTCTCCACGAGCGAGAGAATCGCGGCGATGCGACGAGTGGTTGAGTGCGGGCGAAACGTCATCGCATCGCCGCGCGCTCGTAACTACTGGCGGCGCGCCCGCCGCGCTCTCGTCAAGCGTCCCGCGGCCCGCCAAACCATTGCACAACGTCTCGTCGCGGAAACGCGGCGATTCCGTTGTGAGTCGTCGCGGACATGCGGCAATTCCGTAACTAGTCGCGACGATATACTGGCGGAATAATCGCTCGTTCGTGGAGATTACCCGACATAGAAGCGCCGATCCGTCGCGATTCTCTCGCTCGTCGAAGCGGCGGGCGTCTAATAAAATACCTTTATTTGTAGTAAAATATGTTTTCCTACCCCCAGTTTCCTACAAAAGCGTCGCAACGTGGATGCCGAAGATGACGATGATAGCGACGCGGATTCTGTCAACAGCGAGGACTTTGAACAGTACCTGGATACTGTCACCGGGTCTAAGGCGCAAGGTAATATTGTGATGTTTGTTATGCTTCACATACTTTATTGTTATGCTAGCTCAGGAGGAAATGGCGGACCGCTGTCCGGATCCGGACCGCCGACCTATTTTAAGCGGACCTTACCAAAAAACAACCTTACCAACTTGCCTTAAGAGAGGCAGAAGCGCGGATCGCAATTTTTTTCAGTTCCGATGCAGAAATTGTAGAATTCTTTATTCAAATAGTGAAATTCACTAAAAATAATCAATAATTATCCAAAAAAGTTACAATAATAGCGGCGATACTCTAAAACACACTTTTGGTGTGTTTATAATTTTAAAAAGCTATGTAACTGACGAAGTTTAAAAATAGTGTTCTTTCACTCTTCTTTTAAATACTGCAACGGTTTGGTATTTTTTAGTTCAGTTTCATATTACTTAATACAAAAGGTTTAGTTTCGGTTTATTATGATTATTTTTAAGCCTGGTTGCTAGTAATCGTCTAGCAAACGGACCGTGACAGTCATATTATTTTAAAAACCGGATCCTAAACAAAACTAATTGGTGATACCTGTCTAGCTTATCCATTCTAATGGCGTCAACGTATTTGTCGATTAGGAACTCTCTTTTAAATGGTGTCGTAAATAGCAGCTTTAAAACCGGGACTGTAAAAAAAAATATCTATCTAAATATCTATATCGCTGAAAGCACTCACATCAATATTTTGCGTTCCGATTTAGATATCACGATTATGACAGCTGAAAGCTGACAACAATTCGGAATGCTCGTGGACGCGCTCACATTGCTCACAGTGCTCGCTCAACGTAAAAACTGTGTTATACATAGCTCCAAACTTTGCACAAGATGGTTGGATAACACGAGACAAGAATAACAGAAGAACAGTATTTCTTTGTGTATACACCACATATTTCTTCTTTGGTTCTTTGGTTAGAAGCACAATTTCGAAAATGCCACGTTAGTTTTGACAGCGCTCACGGATAAATTAATTTACGGCATGGTCGGCGTTATACTCAATACATTTATTGCTTCCACATGTAAACTTAGGTGGTTGGTTTTACAAAAATATGATCATTGTGGACCCTGTCGGGCACAGCAAAGTAGGAGAGAGGAAGAGGGATTTTTATTTCAACTACTTAGGTGTTATTATTGTTGTTTAGATGCCGCAAGTCATGACGTCATTCATCTATGACGATTCACGGGACATCATTATCGCGCTCACGCTAATTCGGAACGGGTGTTAGCACGCTCAAATCGATTACAGCGACTCCGAACGCAGCCTAAGTCACGCCATATTGCTTTTTTTGGGTTCTATACATCCGTCCGTTTGTCCGTCTGTCAGCGGGTTGTATCTCATGAACCGTAATAGGTAGACAATTGAAATTTTCACAGATTGTGTATTTTTATTGCCGCTATAACAAAAATTAATATAAATAGATAAAGTTAAAAATTAATGGGGGGACCCCATACAAGAAACGTGTACCTTTCGGCGCTAAATATTGTACGGTGGTACGAAACCCATCGTGTGCGAATCTGACTCGCACTTCGCCTGTTTTTTCTTAATGTTGACAGTTTGGAGTCTTTATTATGCTGTAGGATTTGCCTCAATAATCCGTGATGTGTAAAAAAAATGCAAGAAAAGAATTAATCACTTCTTCTCTTCTCTTTATCATTCATAGCTGAATCAGACGACGAACTAGACTACCTAGCAGACATGACAGCAACAAAACAGAAGCGAGGCACAAAGAAACAAGAAGATGATGATGATGATCAGTTGGGCAGCGATGATGATGAAGAAGAAGCCGGTGATGAGACCGGTGACGTGGGTGATGAAGATGGAGGTACGTAATATGTTGTATATTGGTATATCTGCTATTTAAACCCTGCATTGTGTGCCTGGGTCAAATCAATATATTTTCTTTTCGTTTCATGTTTACAGATAGCGACGGCGAACTCAATATATCTGGAGATGACGATGAACCAGCGCTTTCTGGAGAGGAAGATGGTAAGATATTACACCATCATTATTTTCCTGCCATAGGTGTGACAAGAATGGATAAAATAAGGAATGAGTATATTAGAGGAAGTCTGAAAGTTGCGCCACTTACAGAAAAGTTGAAAGGGAATCGACTGTCTTGGTATGGGCATGTGATGAGGAGGGAAGAATCGCATGTGACTAAAAGAGTGATGAATATAAATGTTGAGGGTTGGAGAGGGAGAGGAAGACCAAAGAAACGATGGATGGATTGTGTGAGGAGTGATATGAAAAAGGTGTAGATGATTGCGTGACGGTTGACAGGGGAGAATGGAAGAAGAAAACGTGTTGCGCCGACCCCAAGTAACATGGGATAAAGGCAGGAAGATGCTGATTATTATCCTGCCATTATTCCAATTTATTTAGGGTTGCAACATGTATTTTTCTTCCACACTTTTCTATTAGTCGTCATCTCGGTAGTCACTCCCTTTCTAGCCATATCATCTTTCACACAGTCCATCCATCGTGTCTTTGGTCTTCCCCTACTCTTATAGCCATCGACATTCATACTAAAAACTTGCCTTACGACCATTTCCTCATTCCTCCGCATCACATGCCCCTAACATGAAAACCGATATCCGCACAACTTCTCAGATATGACATAAGTTTACAATATTCCATATCCAACTTTTGGAGCCTGAAATCTTCCTATGGTTATGTTATATATTAAATTTTTTACACCACTGTATCCTAGCCGAAAAGAAAGATAACGTTTTAAAAAACCACTATCTTTATTTTACAGAGCTGTTACTTGAAGACAGTGACGACGAGGATGAGAAAATTGATGTCCCTGGCGCTAAAGCAAAGAAAGGAAAAGGCAAATTCAAAATAAAAGGTAACTTTTTTTACTCATTCAAGCACGCCTTAGCATGACCACAATAGAAACGGGTTTTGTCAACGGAAGAATAGAGAAAATGATAGATAATTAATCACAATCTGTAATTTTATCTATTCATCCATTGTAAAAACCCATAGAGAACCCGTTTCTATGGTTGTCATGCTACTCGTGCTGCTTAGAGTAAGTAGACTTTCCTCAATGAGAAAGCTGGTTAGGTACCATTTCTGACTTTGATAGCCTTTGGAAACTAGAGCAATGCCTTCTTGCTAAATGCTTTCCAAATCTTTGAATAGTCTTCATAAGAAATATTAAATATCTTAGATGGCCATTTTCCTATACTTAGTGCAATAGTTTTGTTAGGTGAGTACCTAACAAAACTATTGCACTCTCGAAAAACAATATTAGACTTCATCCTAACCTAAAACTTTTAACCGAACAGGTACAGACGACCTCGGCTCCCTATTCGCCTCAGCAGAAGAATTCTCAACTCTCCTAGAAGATACAGCCACCAACAAACAACAAGGTTCAAGTCAAGCAGTAGCCAACACAGATAACGCAAGCACAAAACAGCTCGCCTGGGAAGATAACAGAGACAGATGGATCAAAGGGTACAACAGAAAAATACTAGGAAACAAAGGAAATAACAAAAAGTTCAAAAATAAAAAGGGAAATTTCAATAAATCCGACAAAAAAAGCTTCAAATCTGACAAGAAAGGTTTTAACAAGATGGCCGACAAGGGTGGAAAGCGAAAAGGCGGGAAACCCGATGGAGCTGGTGGAAAGAAAAAAAAGATGTAATTTACAGCTTGTAAAATAAATTCTTGTTTTTAATTGGTTGTTTTATTGTGTTCTTGAATCAACAGCTGAACAAGAGCCTCTAGTGAACTGTGAAGTCGTCTAGCAATCGCCATCATCATCATTTCCACCCAATGCCGCCCATGTTTTGTGCCATGCTGCGCAGCATCATGATGTAAATAATGATTGGAGGGTCTAACACTCACAAACTCATCCTGAAAGTCTATATAAGTATTGGGGAAAGATGGCTAGACATTGTAGCAACAAGTTTTACATAAAACACAAAACAAAAAAAAAAAAATAAGCAAGACTTTGTTGCTCTGTTGAAATAAACGCATTTTCTTTCTTTTCTTTTTCATTACTTGTGTTCTTACTGTGCGTTTGCACTGGCGATACATTCACAACAAAACATGTTGAAATCTGTTGTTATTGTCAAAAATTGTATGGAACATTGACAGAAAATAGAGATTTCAACATGTTTTGTTGTGAATGTTTCGCCAGTGCAAACGCATAGTATCTGTGCGTTTGCACTGGCAAAACATTCACAACAAAACATGTTGAAATCTTTAGTTTTAGAAGAGATTTCAACATAGTGCAAACGCACAGTAACAATATCAATATACCTAATAGATGTTTATCTATGTACTCAAAGGGCAACAAAGAGTTGGCAATGTGCATTATTATTACGGAACACTATAATTTTCATAGAATATTATTAATTATTTTCGAGATGCTTGATTTTATATTGCATTTTAATTGTTTTTGAAGCATTTTTTTTTTTGCTTTTTTTATTTCAGTATGTCACTCAAAAGTCAACTCAAATTATACAGTGATGTGATCGAATTGATGTTAATCGATGTTCTCCATTGTGTTGAAATAATAACATTTTATTGAAATAATAAGGCCGATCAGTGAAAAGTATTTCTTTCAAATAGCAATGATCAAACAAAATACTTACTTTATAGATCAAAACATGATCTTGAAAACTATTATCATGCATTGGAATTTGACATCAATCATTCACAGTAAACTGAATGGAGATGACAAAAACGCAATTCAAATATTTACATTATAGAGGTCACAAGGTCAAACCGTCAGACAGAATCAAAACAATAGAATCACATTAGTGTGTAGGTACGTAGGTACTTTACAATGTTGTGTTATTAGGCAATCTGTTGCATAACTTGCGCCATTTGTATGTAATCTACAGAGATGACCTCAAATTTTACCTCTATGTCAAATTATTATAAATGATGTATGTTTCGTAGACTTGAGTAATACCCGGTGTACAATAAAATATGAAAAACAAAAAAAAACACACTTCTTTCAGTTTGACAGGTACAGTGTTTACAATGCGGGCTGCGTTAGGTGCGTTTCCGTTCAACAGATAACATATATCGCTCGAACTTTTAAATCTACGCAACACATTATTTATCAAAAATCTATATTTAGTGGCAGTAAAATAAAATTACTATAATAATTCGTTTTTAAAAGAGTATAAAACTACGAATTTTATTCAATTCATGCAAACAATTGATGCCCGCGCATTGTATAGAACAGATTGCAGGCAGACACGGAACTCTTGTTTGTTGACATTTACTACATCATGTAGTTGTGTTGTGGAACGCGCCATCGCGCCGTATCTTGCATCTATAGCGCGAAGTAAACAAATTATTCCCTGTGCTAATACATGACATAAACTGTGAAAGATATATTTTGAAGTAATGTACATTCCTGGATAATTTACGACCGATGCTGTGATTGTAAAGGAACAAAAAGGCGGGCAGAAATCAGTGTGATAGTGGCGATTACCGATCTATTTATAGCCGGACCTATGGCGCGATAAAACTGTTTTACATGCTGCAAGTGTGTGTTAGTGTCATATTAACATTGCAGTTATAGTTTACATCTTAAAACTACGGTTTTCATTTCTTATTAGACATTTTTCGTTGAGCCTAATGAGGAAAACGTAGCCGCGAAACTCGTTTGACAGCTCATGCATACACACAAATGAAAGGGAACGCTTTGCGCATGTGTGCGTGCAAGTGATGTGAAATTCTTATGTATGCGCTTATCGATTGGCAAGATTATTTCAAGGACACTAGTGAAGACTAATTTATGATTTATTGTTATAGCCTGATAGTACCTAATATAACGAAAGCTGGTCTTTCAAAACATGGAGTCGCCGATGTTAGATAGTAAAAATGTCGAGGTCAAAATACACACGTCCACAAGTTCAAATCAATTTATCCCAGACAACTTGGAGCTTCCTGATGATACATTCCGTATGAGTTTAGATAATTTTTCCATGATTGGAGAAAATGTGACTATAGGCAGGGGGGTGTCTGTAGATAGCAGCGTAGGTGGTAATGCCTATACGCCTACAATTGAATTACCTTCACCGTTGCCAACGCCTGATTTACAAACCCCGGATATTGAAACACCTGAAATACAGACGCCTGATATACAAACCCCGGATATTGAAACACCTGAAATACAGACGCCTTATATACAAACTCCGGATATTGAAACACCTGAAATACAGACGCCTGATATACAAACCCCGAATATTGAAACACCTGAAATACAGACGCCTTATATACAAACCCCGAATATTGAAACACCTGAAATACAGACGCCTGATATACAAACCACGAATATTGAAATGCCTGATGTTCAAACTCTTGACATTGAAACTCCTGAAACAGAAACTCCTGATATACAAACCCCGGATATTGAAACGCCTGATGTTAAAACCTCTGACAAAGAAACACCTGATGTTGAAATCCCCAACATTGAATCAGCTGATGGCCAATCTCCTGAATTTGGAACGCCTGACGTTCAAACCCCGCCGCCAGAGAACAATACATCTCCCCCGATAATAGAAACACCAAAACTAATCGAGACCAAAACAGAGATACGCAGACCACAAACATTGCTGAAATTATCGCTATCAAAGAAAAGCGACAACGATTTATTCGTTAAACCGTCTCCAGTGGCCGAACTTATGTCGCCAGCTAGAATGCTACAGTTTGAAATTGAGGCAACTAGTGCTACGCCAACTATGAAACGGGCCGCCGTGGACTTTAATTTCTTCAGTAAAAACAATTTTGACGAATATTTCGTCAAATCTGAGCATAAGGAAGATAATGAGTTGGAAGATCCGATAGATGGCAGCACGTACAAGGAAACACCGGTTATAGTGAAGGCCGATACTGTCCGGCATGAAATAGGTTACGGTGAGTAGCTCCGGCAAGGTATTATTGACTATTTTTTAATATCATATTTTTCTTTTCTTCAAGGTTTAAGAGTCGCAGCTGTGGGTTAGATGGTATTTTAAAGTAAGCTCTTCGGTTCGCTCATTATTTTTTAATACTTGATAATCATGTTTCTTCGTTTTTATATCTACATTATACATAGGTATGCATCCGATAGAAGAAAACTTAAGGTCATTCATACACGGGTTTGCTAATAGCAACAATAAAGTTATTATAGATCAATTAAATAGTGATTAAGATAATTGATGGATAAAAATTCACAAACAAGGAAACTATTGAGAATCAAGCATCACTCCTAAAGAGGGTATGCTTGTAGCTTTAAGTTAACAGTAATCGCTAGAAACCACCAAAAGATTGCGGGATTCAAACTGGCTGTTGAAGTGTTGACTCCAAATTATGTTGACGACATCATCATTACCGACGGTAAGTAATTAGGTACACCAGAAAAACAACAACTGCTGTGGCAGAATGGAAAAGGTACCCAGGTAAGAGATCCAAATACTATTGTAATCATTCCGTGATTGTAATACTCATTAATTAAATTAAATCATCGGCAATAGAAATAACATCGTAACTATCTACTAGTGATTTAAGATATAAGATTGCAGTCCTCAAACAAGACAAACTTTGAAGCCACAAATCAATTACACAACTTGTGCAAGATTTAATCAATTCTATGAATACTTAAAAGTGATGTTCTTAAGTATCAAATTTCCTAGGTAGCTCGCCCTGGACGCAATCAATGATATAATACCTTCAAAAACAATCCTCTAGCATTTTAAACCGAAATGGCGCAGCGCTCTTAAGTCCAGTTTCTACATCCAGGTCGCAGAATCGATGGCCGCATTGGGACAAAAATCTCAACAAGCTACAGGTTTTTTGTTCTGTTCGAGTTTGCGCATCTGATTCGTGATTGAACTATACTGATTACGCCAAAGGTTAGGCTGGAAGTATATACTTGGGAATTACAGGGATGATGATGATCGTGATACGAGAATCTTATCGTCGATTGTGAAGCGTACGGAAAATTATTTATTGTTACTATCGTGACCCTTAGCACTTCACACCATGGGGGCGTGATAACCAACCTGTTTACATCCAACCGCATTCAATAATAGTGATTACAATTACTATCCCCGGCAGATGCTTATATCGGTAATGTTCAATATTATGATAAAGAAGAGTCTTGTTATCTTTAATGATATGACAGTATACAAAGTTTACGAGTCAAAAGTGTGGAGACGATAAGATTATTGTGAATCCCGTATTTAGAGAGAAAAGAGATTCTGACTCGGTGTCATCCTCAGGCAAGTTATATTACATAAAACTCGTCTGATGATACGATTTTAAGTTACCAATACAGCTTTGCATCTTAAACGTTATTTTCCACAAGAATAAACCACTTATTTTTCCATTTACGAACCATATCGTAAGCAATTCAGTAAATCCAATCAAGGAAACGAGACTGACAACATACTATACCGATATCCGTCCGCATCGAGTTGTTTAGCAACAAACTAATTAAATTACACTTGATTTGCAGCGAAAATCTTCCTCTATGTACGATTGGCAATTAATTCCTTTACATGGACAAAATATACTTTGTTTGTATCTGTAAAGATAAAGATCGTTGTAACACACTTCCGGCGACTTACACGTGCCTACACGCGTATATTGATACCTACAGTAATTATAGAAAACATCGTTAATGGTTATCAAAAATCTATCGCCATTGAGGCTATTGAGATTTTGAACTGAGATACGTTTATTGGTCATGGTCAAGTGAAGCCATTGAGCGTGAAGGAAGTGGTAAAATTTCAACATCACAACAAAAAAAAAACTCGTTCGTGAACCTGGATAAATCAATCAACTCAACCTATCCTTGTCACGTAGTTTACCACAACACTCAATTCAACATCCTCTAGTCTGCCTCAATTACTCGATCGAATACTAGACTACTAATTATATTGTTCCATCCTAAATCAATTATAAGTAATTATAACTCAAACTACATGGAGAGTTTGCACGCAGACCAACAGAATCTATCTCGAAATCCATATCCAACGTAGTCTGAGAATTTTGGGCCATACTTTTCTCAAACCAAGACTGTATACTTCTGTGAGCCAGGACTTAATTATAGTTATTTCTCGGCCTTTCTTAGATCTAACAAAAACAAAAATCAGGAGAGTAACTAAAATCAAAATAAAAAAGAGGCTTACAACAAGTAGGTAAGGCTAAGATTTTATATACAAAGGGGATGGCTTGTTGCCAACCAGAATTTAGCATTCATAAGTTCATGAGGGCTAATAACGAAAAGGTTAGCAATTAATGTTTTTTGGATAACATGTTTTACTGAAGGGCTGGGAGTTTGCGCAATGCGGTAAAAATATCCCATAGTTCACGTTTAAGTTTTTCTGGAGCTCCTAGACCATCTTGTAGTTTTGTTTTATGTGTTACTGAAAGTACAATTTCTAGTTAACTCTTTTAATTTGCTCATGAGGAATGGCTTGTAGGTTTTTAAATGAAAACTCAGGGTAAAGTAACACGGCAGCTCAACAACGGAGCCAAGAACACTAGATTGTAATTATTATCTTCATAAAGATAACGGTTCGTATCGAAAACGTTTTCACAACAGACTACGGACATGAAGTACATTAGTACGTGATTTTTTAACGTTAAAACGAAGGTCGCAACACTTCCGCGTCTAAAACGCAGACATCTTCCGTATTCTTTTGATTGAATTGTTACTTCATAAATTATTTTATAATGATAAAATATTTCCCATCCCTAGAATTTATTAGGTTGTTTGATTGGTGCCCCTAGATACTTTGACAAACCTCAAGCAGGTAGGTTAGGTTTGACAACCTAATAAATTCTAGGGATGGGAAATATTTTATCACGGTAACGGTAAATTCATAAAACATGAACGAATTTTTGATCTTCATGCTTAACAATACAGTCGTAACACGCTTGGGTAGCGGATTGCTTATTAGCGTTGAACCTATTACCTATCTATCAATAAACAGAATATTGCTTTACGAAAATCGCGGTAGGTTACCCATTATTCAGGTTATGTCCTTCTAGAGGCTAGGTTTTTGACAAATAGGCTCTATATTGCTCTAAATGACCTCTTTATTCGTTTTATACTCTGACTATGGCATCTAGAAGGACTTAACCTATAAAGAATTGGTAATTCTTCAGGGTAAGTCCTAGATTCTAAGCTTTCGGCAAATAGGTCTTGGTTTAACTGATCCCTTATTAGTTTTATACTCTAGACTGGCTAAGTATTTACTTCTAAGGCAAGACTAGCATGCATCGGGTAAAGCTTCGTGCAGACTAGCGCGACGCGACACCGGTTATTGTTACGTTATACCGTGAAGTTTTCTTAGAAACTGTATTGTTCGAGTCGCGTCGCGCTAGTCTGCACGAGGCTTAATCGAGCCGCGCCGTGGCAGGGCGTCATCTTCCGCAGAAGAACATGCATTAGTATGTGCGCATTGATAGATGCATTTTACTTAGTCCTGGTGTTTTTACTCCACGAAAATTACATCTCAACAGTAGGTGGCCGATATAGAACAAAAGAAGATGCGAGTGAGCGATATCAAGGCTTTAAGCCGACTTAAATGACTGGAATTAATTGTAATGGCAGATTCTATAGTTAAGTACCTACTGTCCTAATCCTAATTACGTAATACACGATCAATCGGAATTTGAATCGTTTTGAAACAAAATGATAATCCATTGCTTCATAAGTTCGAAAAAAAATCTGCCCAGCAACGTTAGTAACGCAATGAATGATGTTGAACTGTCAAAATGAAAGAAATTTGTCGTAATCGTTTACGAAAATGTGTTGCGTAATTAGATAGCTGGCTATTTTATAGAGTTACACGAACATTACGCGCATTTTTTAGAATAATTTTATTAACCTTTATCTAGTATATTAGTTCTAAGTTATGTAAAAATCTGGCGTTCAGAAACATCTAGTTAACCCGGGTTCGAACGAGCGATTTATTAACGCGACGTTTTTTTATAGCGCACTGGATTTGCAACTCACGGTATTGAGCCGAGCATTGAGAATCCAACAGAGCGCATCCCAGGCCGACAAAAACACACTGTTGGATTTTCAACTCTACGCACTAAGCAGTGCTTCGAAAATCCAATCCGCCAAAAAAATATCGCCCGTACGAACCTGGGACAGACTGGAAGCCAGCCCAACATTCTTAGGAAAGTGTGATGGTGATGATCTATTCGATGATAAACAAAACGCTTTCCTGTTTGAAAAAGTTAATTTTATACCTACAAGGTCCGACCGCCCGCCATGCGAATAAATCGCGGGAACTGAAATCAAGGTACCTACTTACCTCGAGTAAATCAAATCAAGATCAATTTGTGTAAATAAGCTGTAAATACTTTTACTTGAGAAATAAATGTTGTTACACGATTTTTTTGACATTGGTAATATTTTATGTGTTGAAAATGCTGTTTGCTTTCGTACTTATTTACTTAAACGTAGTGTAAGGACATTATGTATTTTTATAGTTTCTGCCTACTCCCTTAAGAAGAAGGATTGAGTTTATGTATATGTTGCCCCACCACCAGTTGAGCCAATTATCCTAGTTTTTATGTATGTATTCGTAAAGAACACAATGTTGCACTGCACTGGACGAAAAAAGGGAGATTTGATCTATTGGTGTTATCGATATCATAGCACTTGCTTTTGAGTGTCCCAGAACTCCAGTACTTACCTAATTCTGGCTAAACCTTATCTCATTGCTATCGTATCATACAACAAATCTTACTAGTTCAAGTACAAAGGCTTTAATTAAAATGACATTATTTAAAGGGGCGAAAAAATAGAACCCTCTTAGTCGAGTCATAGCACTTGCTTTTGAGTGTCCCAGAACTCCAGTACCTACCTAATTCTGGCTAAACCTTATCTCATTGCTATCGTATCATACAACAAATCTTACTAGTTCAAGTACAAAGGCTTTAATTAAAATGACATTATTTAAAGGGGCGAAAAAATAGAACCCTCTTAGTCGAGTACCTAATTAAAAGATTTCACCCCCAGCCCCCCTATGATAAAAAAAGAGTCCATAAAATACCACGTTGGAAGTTATTAATGCAGTCTTAGATGAATACTCATTTATTCCGATCAATCATTGTTTACTAACAGTTGTGTTATCCGTAAGAATGTCAGAAAATGTAAGCCAGAATAACAAGTTCTAAGGAAAATTTAACTTTGATGATTAAAAAGCTCAGCACTGTTGATACAGAAAGATTTTTTAATTATATTTGTCAGAAAAAATAAACGATAAATATTGTACGTAATTTCATAATTTCCCAATCCAATAATTGTTTCAATCCGTTTTAAAAAAAACTCAGCCACTTCACGGCCACTTTACAGCGAACCAAGAAAGAGACGCGTGTATAGTGTATCTCCTTCAACCATTTGTCATCTCGCTCTACATAATAGATAAGCAATAACCATGTCTCTCTTTGTTTACGTCCATGAAACGCGGACTCGTATAGTAAACGCTTGATTTAAAGATCATCGTCGGCAATAAAACCATATTTCACTGTACCAAAGAATATTTAGAATTTTGTCCATAGTTATACAAATCATTTCTATTTTACTAAAATGACTTAAAATGTCATAGGCAAATGATAAAAAAATATCGATTCATCGATTTGTCTGCACGTTTTCCATGCACTATGTGGCCTCGTAAATCGTAAATGGTGGGGGGAGCGCACCGCTCGCACGGTTTCTATTTTGCGTTTCTCGAATTCAGTTACTTTAGCGCGTTGAGTGAGTTCTTATCTCATTCGCGCGTGCATTTTATAATTTATTTATATAGTGTACATACAAGTTTTGTAAAGAGAGACGGTTTATACATAGTGCTAGTGAATAAAAACAAAATTATCGAACTGTTGTCTGTGTGCAAATGAACTGTGCTGACAGTGAAGTGAAAATTTTATACGAGTGAAAAGTACCTGGATTGTTTTGGATTTGTAACCCCGTGTAACAGGACGAGAAGAGGCTGTGATTTTGATAAACAATGGGACAAAATAAATAAAAAGGGAATACACAAAACTAAATTATTTGACGTTTCAGTACGTGAAGCTAGTTACAAGTGAAATTCCTATCGACCAATCACATTGACATATCGGTGTGCGGAGCAAGCATTATTGTGGGGTGGTCCCGAATTCGGTCGGGTTATAGCATATTGCAGCGCCATCTGCGACAGAACTGCGCGTGAAGTTATCGCGGGTGGAACTACTCGCGAAATGCTTTACGTGTCGTTTGTACTTTCGCTGAAAGTTGAAGGAATAGTTGCAATATAATTTATTATCGTTTTCATAACGGTTTGCGGTCGGGCAAGCCCTCGGGACTGGCTAGTTTGCGCGTCACAACGCGGCGTTACGTGGAAAAACTTCATGAGGTTCTGAAGTGGTGGAGTCTACATGGTTTTGGTCAACGGCTGAGCCATGGCCACCGCCACCGCAGAGATGAGCTTGCCTGACAAGAAGCCTGAGCACGAGTCGGGTTACTACGAGGGCAGCGACCAGGAGGGCAGCATGGAGTGCGGGTGCCCGTCGCCGGTCAGTTCGCGGAACTCTTCGCACTCAACGAAGCTGAAGCGACGCCACAGCGCGCACAAACACAAGAAGGTGCCCACCAAGAAGGCGAGGACTGAGCCTCCAGTCAACGGATGCAGTGTGACTGCGAATGGACATGTGGACAAGAGTGTGGAAATAGTGGAGTGCTCAAGTAGTGTGTCGTCAGTGAAGGACTGTAAGAAGTTGGAGGAGCTTATTCCGGTGCCGGGGCCCAGCTCCAAGAGGAGCAGCTCAGTGGAGCTCATCGGGGTCACGGTGCCTGCACCTGCTCGGGACTCGGTTGACTGGAACTTGGTTGACGCTAGTAAAATTAGGAAAAGATGCAAAGGTAAGTTGGTTATAATTATTCTCAACTGACTACCATAGACTAGTGCTTGATAATATCCAGATGACTAGATCATAGAGCTCTCCTGGGACTGCTGTACTGTCCCTTATCACCATATGGACAGTCAACTGCTGTTGTGGAAGTTGACTCCAATAAGTACTGAAGTAATTATATTTATAAAATAATATTTTTAAGAACCACTGAATAATAATACATTTTGAAATTAAAAATGTATTGTCATCAAGAATCTATGTACTAAACGAATCCTGACCACATTAACACAAAACTAATGCTTTCTCTTTTTTTCTATCTTTATTATGAAGGCACATCATGTTTTCAACTAGTTTTAACAAATGACCTATCTGTTGACATTGATTTTTGTCACCATTTGTATGATGAAGACTAGTGCATTTCTTGAATGCATGAAATGTGTGGGACATTTCATGCATTCAAGAAATGCACTGGTTTTATAACTTTATTCTATAATCATCATTTCGGCAAGCATCACCAGATTTTATAATTTTAGGTTTATGGAAATATATGATTTATAGTATTTTCTATGAATCATAACAATATTTCCATAGACCTAAGTAATAAAATACTTTTTTTATATACCTATCTGTTCATCCTGTATGATTAGATATTAAAGCAAAAACAAAACAAAAATCAACAGGAAAAAATAATTTAATTGTGTAAGATATAAAAAAATAATGTTTTACCTACTTATCGCTGTTTAAAACTGTACTGTTTCCCCCTTATTGAACTGGTAATTTTGAAATAGTACATAGGCTGTTAATATGTAATATTCATAGGTAACATAAACAAAGGTTGAAGTGCGTGTTGCATGCTCAGAATTGATTTCAATGTCATGTACTAATATCACTCAGTAAAATTTCAAAACATGTCTTGTTTTGCGTGCCCATGTCCTTAGATGTTACTCGACATTCAATTTAATATTCTTCTTTACCATTCTTTCAGTTAGAAATCGCCTTATCATTCAAATGATATTTATTTTACCTTTTCTTACACTTTTACACAATATCTAAATGTTTATTTCATTCACTCCCTTTTCCTTCATATCATTCCTCGCAGAATCCATCTATCTTTTCTTTGTTCTATCTCATCCTTTCTATCTGCATTTAAATTCACCTCTGCCCATCACATTTCATTTCGTTTCATTTATTTTACAAACAAAACCATACCAAGAGAAACAATTCCTTTTTCTCCCTCTCACCCTCCATCCATCTAAATGTATTTTCATCACTCCCTTTCTAACATACTTTTCATCTCCTCATCACATAACCATACCAAAGAAACAATTCCCTTTTCTCCCTAACCCCTTCCATCCATCAAATTTTTTAATTATCTCTCTGAAATGCATCACATACCCGTACCAATAGAAACAATTCACTTTTTCTCCCTTTTACCTTACTTCCATCAACATTTATATTCATCATAATCATGCATACATTATTTCTAAGTTACTTACATTTCATCCCTCTTCATCACACACAAGACCATGTATGTATGCATGTATCCATGCACAAGACCATTCCCTTTTAACTTAACTGTCATTGGTGGCACTTACAAACTCTTCTAATATGTTTTTTTCTTGCCATTATTTGTCCTTCTGATGGCCAAATGCCTTCCCTTTCTCCTTGCAAATCTGTTAATGATCTCTATCCTTTTCCTATCTCCTTAAACTCTATTAAAAATATGTCTTGTATAAAATAACAATAAATGTATAGATTTATTCTTGAAGAGGTGTTTAGCACTCCATTGATTGCCATAGGTTAGGTAGTCCATACTTTGTGGGCATAAAAAGTAATTAAGAACATAACATGACATAATGGGCAATATTAGGCCGGTTAATTACGTTTTGAGGGCTTAAATTATTTATGAAATATTGTGAATATGTAAAATTGCCTAATCATGCTGTTGCTTAGTTAATTATTTTGATTCTTTTTGTGTAGGGATGAAGAATAATTTCTTTCATCTTCATCTTATACAATTAAACTAGTAATATTTGTGTATATTTGTAATCATTTTTTCAAAAATGGCTCTAACGATTTCGATGAAAGTTGGATTATAAGGGTTTACAGGGGTGAAAAATCAATCTAGCTAGGTTTCATATCTTTTTCTCTGTATTTTTACCTGAGCAGAGCTCAACGCCCAAAGTTTAGAACAAGATGGCTACTTTACAATAATGACATGGCAGCATGGAATTAGTATGTCAACTCAAACTCAAAGCATTTATTTCAATTACAGGCACTTTTGAACTGTCAAGGAGTCGGTCTGTCAGAAATATGAAGCTAGTTGCCCATTCCAAAGCGTAGTAGGTACATATGGAGAAGAACGGGCGAGAAACTCCACAGACACTTGTAAATAAAAAAATTGTTACAGAATATTGTTTACATCATTCATGTTTAAATTAGACATGTGAGAACAATGTAGGAAGACATGCACGTTAAAAGCGTCTGTGCGTGTTAAAAGTACACAAAAATAAAGAACCATTCAAAAATTAAAATGTACTACCATGGCAGCCTGGAATTAGTATGTACTTTAAATGGATTAGTATGAACTTTCATAGACTATTAAATGAGCATTCTTACCAGAGCAGAGTTCGGTCTCCCAAGTTCTGAGCAATAATGTCAGAAGTAAATTATTGTATGTTGGTGGTCGAAATAATATTAACTAAATCCCTATGTTTAATGATTGCCAAACTCCCAAAAGGACCCTCAGTGTTCATTTTAGAATTCAATAGATTTTACTGCAAAACTACCTAGAAACAAGCATAATTTGACGGCATGGTTGGCGCAGTGGTTAAGCGATTGACTGCAGTGCTGCGTGTCGCGGGTTCGATTCCATATATTTGTATGACCTACAATTACTTGTTCCGGGTATGGCTGTTTGTGTATGTGAGTTTAAATGTTTGTAAACGCACCCACGATACAGGAGAAATTCCTCAAGTGGGGCAACGTTACGTTATTTAAAAAATATATATATATTTCAGGAACATTTTAGGTACAAGAGAAGTCTAGAGCTTTACTGATTATGACCAAAATACAATATATAATACTTATTCAAACAAAAGTACCTAATCAGACTATACAAATAATTGAAAAGAAAAAAAAAAATGCAGTCTACCCCAGCTTCACACGGGTGCAATTACGTTTGAAGACTATTCTGTTCACAACATGTTGTGCACAAGTACCTACTATGCTTGCATTGTAGTTAATAGGTAATACAGGCTGATTTCCGCAACTCCACGTCAAAGCGCGTATTTTTCGTATGGATGCTTTCATGAATTCAAGGTAGTATTTCATTAGTATTATTAAATATTTTTTTGTATATATTTACATAATATGCCTATGTCCATCTGGATTAATGTGCCTTTCAAATGTGGAAAGAATGTTTCAAATATGAGCTGTGTTTCCGGAGACTCCACCACATTTACACAAACACAAAATTCATTCTCTATGTATTTTTTTTTTTTTTTTTTTAATGTTGCTCCACACTAGGAATTTCGCATTTAAAAACATTTAAACTCACATACACAAACAGCCATATTAATATGTATATTTCTCCTGTATTGTGGGTGCATTTACAAACATTTAAACTCACATGCACAAACAGCCATATTAATATGTATATACAAGTATCCTTGTAATTTCTTACTTGAGTAATTTCTATAAACTGCTCTACTCCAATGGCTGACTTTATTTTATTTCCCTTATATATTGGGTATTGCTAAGCATCAATGCAAACTCCCTCAATTCTATTATTAAAATAAACCCATTACTTACACAAGCATATTACCATACTCAGCTGAGTTAGTAGAGTTAACAGAAATGCATCCCACATTTATCATCATTTCTATTTACAGCATTCTATCTTGAGAGCACTGCTCTTAAAATAAAATCTAGACTAGATTCTAATCTGGTCTTTGCAGTGAAAGTTCTTTTAAAACTTGGTGAAAGTTGTAACCTATTCTCTTTTTGAGGTTCTTACTAAAAATATTATAACATTTAGTATTTACTACAAAAGGAGATAATAAGTACCTAGTTGTAAAACACAAAACATGGCAACTTTTTTTTTTTTTTTTCATCTGTTTTGTGCCCCACTGCTGGGCAAAGGCCTCCCCTTTTTCCTTCCAAACCTCCCTGTCCTCTGTAATCTCTGGCCATGTAGCCTGCCATCATAATTAATAAGTGAAAAAAAAAACTACTCCAAAAAAACAAATATCATAGAGAAGTCAATATAATATTATGTATCAAAATTCATGATACCTGAAACTATGAACATTAATCTCTTTTTTTGTTTTGTAGTCTTAATGGTAGAAATAGGTACTTAAGCAGTTTTATCTGAGAAAAAGACTTAGGTCGGTATAGGTGAAATAATAATTGAATAAAATAAAAATAATATGTTTTTTTTAATAGGTAAGGAACTTTTGATTTATTAATTTTCAGCAAATCTGTAATATATCTGACTAAAGCAGATATAATCTTTTGAATAACAACTAGCAATAATACAATAAGAACAAGCTTTTCTGCATTTTCCATTTCCTATTATTATTTTTCATGATGTACAAACAAATACAACTATGGGAATAACTCAGTGGTTCTTATTATCAGCAGTCCTTGACGCAAACCGCGATAATAATAGTTTCTTATCACTATTGCTGTCCCAAGTCCGAATCTCCATTTAATTGTAGTTTCATTGGGCATTCTAATGAAGAAAAATCCCATAACTTAAAAAAAATGTTGCTATTTTCTACTTTTAGTGTTGCTATCAATAATAATAGCCTATTATTGTCCCACTGCAGGGCATAGCCCTCTTCTCATACAGAGAAGGCACGAGCATTGATCACCACACTTGCTCAAGGTGGATGGGCAATATAATATCAGACTTATATTTATTACAATTCCAGGTTTCCTCACAATGTTTTCCTTCAACAATATCAGTGATGTCCAAGAAAAAGTGACATTGATACTTGTGCCGTTATGAAACCACAAAATCTGAATATTATGTTAGTTATTTCATACGTTTTTACCCCAGTATTCACTGAAATATGTATTAAAACTTGTTTGGGGGAATTACCTGCTATACTAACTTTCTCAAGTAGGTATATGAAGCAGAATTATAAAAACTGGGTCAACTTATCTTTAATGGACTATATTGAATAACCCAATACTCGTTTTGTTGACTCTTTTGATAAGAAATTGTAGTTTTTGTAACTTTCTCACTTATGAAGAATTTTTATCCCCACTTTGCTTAACATTATACTGAATACTCCGTACTCTTATTTTTGATTCAATTTTATTTTCGTTAACTGTGTGTTGTTTTACAAAATAGTCAGTTTATTTCTCTTTGCATCTTTGACCAAGATTAATTAAAGTTTCACAATTCATTATTACTTCTTGATTGATTCATGATTCTAATGTATCATAGTTTTACAATTGAATAGTATAATTATACAAACAGGTCACATACACAAACATACTGATTCATATACTCCATAATCTTATTATGCAACTATTATAGAAATATACCTACTCTACTGCTTATCAATTATAGTAAAAACCCAGTACAAGCTACAATCAATCTGGTTCCTATTATTATTTTTCCCACAACATTCTATTATTAGATATGGCAATTTTCTTTACACCATAACGGGTAATTCTGCAACAGTAGGGACTTCTCAAGTAAAACAATGTTTTCTTTGTTGTCGCAATTGTAGGAAACCATAGCTATTTGACTGATATAATTCACAGCCCTTTTACGTAAATATAGACTACAAAACAACTGACAAATACAAGAACAGAGGAAATTAAAATAACCACAAACCAAACCACAGAGCATGGGTTGTTTATTCTACTTTCAATCAACATTTTTCGGCGACATTTTTCGGTTAAAGAAATATCTTGGATTGTTGAGTAATTATGGTTTTAAATGCGCACGGATCACCTTCGAACGCCATCGAGAAATGCCAGCGGTTAGGTAACTAGCGACCTTTGAGAAATATGAATTTAGTAAATATTGGGTCGACGCACCATTGACTTTGTCGAAGACTTGTTAGTCTGTAGGATGTTGATATAGGTGCCTGCGTGCCTATAGTAGAGAGCTGCGAGCTATGAAACAGGTGGCCGAATCGAGTCGAGAACCGTTAAGACTATTAATTTCTTCTCGAGTGATTGGATAAGTATCGAATGATGTATCGATTATTTAGACTCTAGATCCATCCAGTTTTTGTTTGCAAATGTTTTGTAAGTAGGTAGCTGCATCTGCGCGGTGCTCATCTGCAAAGTCTGAAAAATGTGCAATTTGACCTAAAATAATTGCATTGAAACAAAAATAAAGTCCGTAGAAGGTATCTTGTATACCATTGACCCTAATGGTTTATTTACAAACCAAAAATATCTTAAGATTGCCATGATAAATGTCGATAAACCCGGACGGACAACGCTGCACAAACGAACGTCAATTGAAATATGTATGAAATGCTACTATTTTGCACTACCAATGTCACAGATTAAATAATTACAGCTGGATGTCAATGAACCTTTGACTTTGTTGAACAAAAACATTGTGTCTATTTAGTTTGTTTATCGCCAATTCTTATGTAAATCGTTATCATAATATACTTTAAACATAAACGATAAGAGATGTTGTTATTGAGATAGTATTTTTGTTCTATGGGAGGAATTTTGTTATGAAGACGTAACACAATACTGCGCCATTCGAACTTAAGAAATTGTATATTAGGTGCAAACTATTATGTGCCCAATAACCATCAAGAATGACGAACCGTAGTAGTGAAAATATTGATAGCGGCCAGTTTAGGCATTTAAACTTTAGAACAATACTTGGCTTGGAAAAACACATCACTAACTAAATACAAATAAGTAGTTAAAAATAGCACGATACGGACATGTTAGGCATTTGAATCTATAGATCAAAGGACAATAAATAACCAAAATGCCTTTTAAAACAAGCTACTAAGATAATTACTAACAAATATTTGTTAATAGCGAATTTAAAGAGGAGCTCGTGGCTAAGTAATAACTGCCGCACGGGTCGATCCGTCAGGTTAAGCTACACTTGCCGGGGTTGGTCTGTGGATGGGTGACCATCTTTACGTACCGAGACTCCTCCGTGCCTCGGAAAGCACGTTAAGCCGTTGGTCCCGGCTGTCATTCGTGGATCTTTGACAGTCGTTACGGGTCGTCAGAAGCCCGAAAGTCTGACAACCAGTCTTACCAAGGGGTATCGTATCACCCAATTACTGGTTGTGGAGGTCAGATAGGCAGTCGCTCCATATAAAATACTGGTATTCAGCTGCATCCGGTTAGACTGGAAGCTGACCCCAACGTAGTTGGGAAAAGGCTAGGCAGATGATGAATAGCGAATTTAAAGAAGCTAAACGAGGCGAAAGGAGTATGTAGGTAAGGATCGTAGCAGTTGGCGTTCTGTTGTTTCTGATTACCCTCATGGAGAGAAGGCGTGAGATTATCTATACTAATATATAAACAGGTAAAATGTGTTAACTAATAAAAATAAAATAATCTCCGTAACTAACAGTCGGATTTGAAAAAATATTTTTGCATTTGATAGCCTAATATTCTCGAGGAAGGTAATAGGTTATGTAATATCACGCTACGACTCTTCAAAAATCGAGCAAAAAGAAAAAAGGCAGAAAAAACGCTAAACGAAAAGCGTGGGCGGGCGATGCGATGCGACGCGGTGGGTCGTAGGCCGAAATTTCACGCGGACAAAGTCGTGGGCAAAAGCTAGTGTATATACTGTTGATATAATCCTCTCTACCACACCTCTGTGCATGAGGCTTTCGACACAAGTAAAAACGATGTACCTACTTTATTCATGTAGAAAACATGTTACAATAAGTGAGAATATTCTCCAACTAAAGTAGAACGGATTCGTAAGACATGATGGATTCAAAGCAGATCCGAGGTAAAAGTGAAAATCTCTGTGACGCGTAATCATGTCGTTTTTTTGTACTTATCGGAACACAATACTGGAACGGTTAGTTTTGTACCTTTAGTGAGATTTTGTTTGTTTTAAGGTGTTTGTAATGGTAGAGTATGGAGATGGATTGAAAACTACCTGAAAGTCATTGTAGGATCAAAGTTCTTGAAAAAAAGGGAACAGCGAACAGAAATGTGATGAGACCTTTGATAGATTCGTTCTTAGGCCGATATGTATAGACCTGACTTAGCACGTGCTTTCTTCGGCATCTCTATCTTGCACTTGCAGTTTGACAGTTGTGCGAAAGTGACAAGATTAACGGTGTGCCGAAGTAAGTAAGTTCGTACTAAGTAAAATCGCCTTAGAGAGACGGTTCTTCCCTTTTCGAGGCAACGTCACTGCAAGTTCCAGCACACTTGTGTATCTGAAGTTATCGTCAGCTAAAGTTCTCTACACGTACACTCACAATTACCCGCCCACCTTGTATTATTTTAATTTGCAGAAATCGTCAAAAATTACATTTGATGAGAGGTAGGTACGTTAATAGCTACTTTTAAGGTAAAAAAAAAAGTTGTTTATTAAAGGATTAATACCAAAAATCGATTCTTCGATGAAAATTTAACCATATTAATTTTGATAAAAGTCTAGTCTCTTGCTCAAACACGTCTTTTCAGGTTGTCCCAAATGTGCTCAATTGGGTTAAGATCGGTACTGCGTGCCGGCCAACAATGTCAATTAACAGCTAAATTCCAAAAACCCGTCGGTGACACAAATTTTGGAAACGAACTAAGTGTTTAACTTATTGCTAAAATATCCACTTGACAAAAATAAAACAGTAGATAAGCCATAGTTAACATAAACATTAAGGGTGACGAATGATGTAGGTGGGCGGTTATTGTGCCTGTGTATGTATTTCAAACTCAAAGCATTTATTTCAAATAAACCAATTACAGGCACTTGAATTGTCAAGGGGTCGGTCAGTCAGAAAGATGAAGCTAGTTGTCCATTCCACATTCCAGTACCTAAATGGTAGCTTTATAGTCGGTACACACATGTGCTATGTACTTACAATGCTAAGAGATTGAATTTATAGAATGCAAAGATATATTTTAAAATCTTCAGCAGCTCCAACGGTATTTTCAAATGCTAATCAATTAGTTTATGCGCCCTTGTGGAGCAGGACCAAGCATTTTTATCAGCGAAGTAATCCCCCAACTTATAATATGCTTGGCTGCATAGCGTGTCAATATCCTCACTTTGAAAGATGATCCACTGAAGAGATATGAAGTACTTATTATAATTATCAACAACGTAACTAAATCTAAAGTGTCTGCATCTAAAATAGTAGATATTAACAACCTCACAATCGATAACAATTTAGACGTTAGAGAATTTAATTTCAATATTGACTCGCAATATTACCGAAATCTGTTCTCAACTCCCAATTAGTATAGAAAACTGCTCTCAATCGGCACGAACTATAACAAGCAAGAATAAGTCATGCTCACTTAAATGTCTCGCTGATGGTGGCGAGTGTGTTGGATCATTCGGTTCCCTACAAAATGGTTGAGCTGGATGGTGCTGATCCACGCGTCATGTTCGTGAACGGGCGCCGTCAGTTGAGACTGGTCATCTCTTATCTGCCAGGGCTTGTTTTTAATCGTTTTTGATTTATATATATATATATTTTTTTTTTTTTTACATTGTTCTCACATATAGAATCAACAAGAGTAATGTACCCAGGATTTTGTAATTTCTATATTTAAAAGAGTGTCCTTGGAGTTTCTTGCCCGTTCTTCTCCATAGAGATCTACGTTTTGGAATGGGCAACTAGCTTCAACTTTCTGACTAACTGACTCTTTGACAATTCAAAAGTGCCTGTAAAGGGTTTAATTGAAATAAATGGTTTGAGTTTGAGTTTGAGTTTAAGCTCATGTATTGGTATTGCAAAATACCTCATCGTACATCATCATCTTCCTCTTTTCCTAAAGAATGTAGCTTGTCTTTGGGTGTGCTTCCCAGCCCACCAAACGCTAATCAGTATTAAATTAAATATTTTACAAAATGACTTCTCTCGTATCTGCAAGACTTATAATAGCCGCTCATGCCGTGGAAAAAAAAATAAAAGCCTGTAAAAAAAAAAATGGCTGCCGGCAAAAAAAATATGAACTATAAAAGTAGTGGGACTGTCTCTCTTGGAGGCTATTCTAATGCACCCAAATCGCCGAATGCATAACCTCCTCCTTTTTTTGAAGTAGGTTCAAAAGACTGCTAGCCACGTAGCACAAGTTGTGCTCCGACCTACTAGCAGACAGATGATTCCAAAAATTATAATAATTATACAATATCGCATAATTCTATGACGACATAAACTTCTAAGGGGAAGGCAACACGTATTCGCATATTAATTCATGTTAATTTTGTTACAGTTAATCTCAACGGCCCCGCTAAAGTGGACATATCACATTTTGACCTGCTCAAAGTACTTGGCACTGGTGGTAAGTACCATAATATTAAGTCCTGTATTATAATTAGAGTTAAGAGTATAGAAATAACTGTTGATTGTACATGGAAAGCACTAAGCATAGTGACCATTTAGCGACCTCATAAGTGTTACTTTGTTAATGAAAAATAAGTTTTCATAAATACTCTTTGTGACACAACCTCTATGTTTACCGAGGTGGCCCAGTGGTAAAGGCGAGACGAGTTATTATAGGTCGTGAGCTCGAAGTCTCGAAACCAGCCAGGCGCTTTAGTTTGAGTAAATAATTTCATCACCACTGCTTTCAAAACGGTGAAGGAAAACATTGTGAGGAAACCAGCATGTCCTTCACCCGACATCTACCATCCCGAACTTGGCCCGCGTGGTAGATTACAGGCACTGCCCACTCCTGCTCGAAGACAGGAGGCCTGTGTCCAGCAGTGGGATCATTACAGGCTTATTATGGAGTGCTTTCACGTACTTTGGATCAATCCAAAAGATAGAAGCTCAACTCTTCTTTATTTATTGATCATAAGCACACAGTCACTTACAGTTCAAATTAAATAACATCTAAAATTAGCATTTCAGTAACCATGCAAATGACAGGTATGCATGACATTCACATATGTATAAAATTTAGATACTAAGAAGAACAAAATAAAGTGTGTCTAGTAGACATTTAAATATACAACAGTAAAAAAACAAACCACATTGAGCTAGATAGCCGGGCACTCATCACACTGTTTAAATAGGGAGCGTCTGTATGAAGCGAAAGACATGAAGAAAATATCAATAGGGTAATCCGTAAAGTTGGACTTTTCATTATATTGCCTTGCCATACGTGTAGGGGGCTGTTAAAATGTAGTATTCAAGGTGGATGTAGGTAATTCAAAAATACAATGATGACGCTTACTATGTTGGCTAGGCCTAAAGTTAAAATAGTTTATTAATTGCGCATCAATGGAACCGTTATGTTTATATAAAGACCAATTTTCAACGACTGTTCCAAAGAATTTGGTCCTAATATACCTGAATGTTGCGTTGCATTCTTACGCCCCATGTCACAATGGGAAATGGGTTCAAGAATTCCGTTAATAGTTTACATCCGTTTTGCTTTCCTTGAAATAATTTACTTAGGTGTTCCTTTCCGGCTATTTTTTCATTAGTAATTTCTTTATCTTTTCCTGTTGTTTATTTAATGATTTAATCATCATTCTTTATTTGCACGTTGGTTATGTAACGGTCAGTCAAAAGTCTTTCCGAGAATCTAAGTACTCCAATATCAAGGAAAATATACCCGCATTAAATGCAAGAATCCGCTTATACAGGAATAAATTATAATATGTTATCCAACGGCACAATAGCAGATGCAATATTAAAACAATTAACCAATCAACACCCCGTGAATAGCCGGTCATTCACCCCGTACATGGTGCACTCATACCACAGCTCATACCGTGTTACCAGGAGCGCAGGAATGTAGTAGTAGCGGTAAACGGACGATTTTTTTTGCAGATCTACCGTAGAACGTTGTAAAAATAGTTTTAAAGGCTGCAAAGTGGAACTTTTGATTGGAGAAACTGAACCGAATAAAAACGTTTGCCAAAAAAAAATGAAGTTTTTTAACCTGTGGTGTGTTTTGTCTGTGACTTCGCAACTGACAATTTTGAGAAAATGCTAATGGTTGACTTATAAAAATGGCTGACATAACACTATTCACACTACAGGCGTTGAAAAAGAGTAACTTAAACTCAAAATAAAGGCAAAAATACAAAATATCTCGTCAAAAGAATAACTTCGTCTACGCCAGGACATAAAAATCAGTTCCTTGTCCTTTTCAATCCTCATAGCGTTTCCTCAACAAAACCTGTTATTTAAACGTTTCCTGTTTATATCAATTCACTTTTTCGAGTAGAAATAAAGGGCAATGACTTTGTACAATGATAAATTATATAAACTTGCCGGTGTTGCAATTACAGAAATTGTATCTCTTTTATTTAACTCCTTTTAAGGCTGTTACGAGTATGTCAAAAAAGTTGCTCGAGTGACATATATTCGTAAACTATATGGTGACCTTTTAACTTGATCTCATATTTAAACGCTTTATTTTCCGTCTTGTCGTGTTCTTTTATCCTCCATAGTCTGTTGATACACTTCTAAAATACCAAAAGTAAGCCTCAGTGGATATGCACCAGCCCTCCAAATTCAATAGGACTTTTCTAAAACGCTACCTTCCACGCTATTATTAACGAACTTACTGGATTCTCGGACAAATTTTGTGGAACTTTGTCACCCCTGAAGAACACCCGTCTCATTACAAAATGAGTTCTTACTTTAGTCCAAGCCCAAACTTTCGAGCCAGTTATTGTATTCTGAACTTTATTCCAACAAAATTAAATGTAAAGTTGCTAGTACAAAATTAACAACGTAGACTCGTGTCTACCGTCAGATTTGTAATTAGACAAGGAGTCAACTGTTGCACATTGGCCTCTCCAATCGCAAGCCATTCATCTTGATTCTCGGCAACTCTCATCTAGCTGCTACCTAGCCTGAGGGTGTCCTACCTTACGTTTGCCGATCCGCGATCTCCTCTCAAGAACACGTGTAACCCAACGGTCATCGGTTCTAAGGCTAACACACGATAAATACGGCATTGTCAAATAAGTTTGCTTATTCCGTGAGTTTTCATCATTCATCCTCATACCTAAAGGATATGCCCGCTAAATGAATACTATGAAATATTATGCGTATGCATCCTGGCTTTGGTTATGGCGTCCCGGTAAATTGTGTCGTAATCGTAAAACGTGAGGACCAAGCGAACGAAGTGGCGGATAATAGCCATAATATTTTGATAATATTACCCCTTTCTCTCCGTTTACGACTTTACCAGATAAGCAGCTGCATTTGATCTCTTCTTTTTTGGTCGTAAAAGCAAAGCAATGTACTTTAACAGCCAAAAACGACAGCAAATCAGTTACTAAGTCGATAATGTTTTCGTTTTGTGCTTTCTCTCAAGTCTTACATCGATCGGTGGCATTGTAAACCTTGCGCACTCTCTCGCATGTTTTTTTATTTGCTTTCATGATCATCTATGAACTCTGTGAGTCTTAAATGCTGAACGAAGACCTCCCAGATGTAATTAGAGTGAATGTGTCTTGTATTTACCTTCAACGGGTCGTCTGTTTATCTGGTTAGGTGTTGTTCTTTAATATTTGCGACAATCCCCCTTATGATGCATCGTATCAGCTAGTATTACTTCAACTGGCGCTTGAACTTGTCTTAACCTCTTTGGGTTTTTATATAACTTGTTGAAGTTGATCTTCTATATTTTTTTGCGTTACATACTCTATGGTTGAATATTTAAAAAAAGAACCAGTAACGTGACTATTTCCGCGTGTATCGATGCGTTTCTGCATCGCATTTGTAACCGTTATGTAACAACACTATTTTCTGTATAATTGTGCGTACTTGGCTATTCCGTTTAACAGTGGAATGGACACCCTAGGGTGTAACGTTTCCTGTTATGTAGTACTTGTAACCTTTTTTTAAATAACTGTTCATTGCAGCATAGTAAACATGTCAGTATCTAAAGTATTTTTTTATGTTGTTTATCGGTAATTATTAGAGAAACTGTTAACTTGTATTTCATTCGTAAAATCGGATATTCTAATAATATTTAGTAACTTCAATATGGACTAGCCTCGTAGTCAAAATTATAGACAGGAAACTCACTGAAAATCTTGAGCTATCAAATAAGCGATTCCTACTGTTTCCATGGATTTCCACAGTAGATGCTTAAAATACATACAATTGGTTCAGTACTACGAAAGTTATTAAAATTCATCGATTTTTGAGATATCAAAAATGGGTACAGGTGGTTTCATTAATCCTAACGTATTCCTAGAACCATGCACATATATTATATATAAATTTTCAATATCTACTGATTGGTTTGTTCCTTACAATGGGATCGCTACATATATCCTAGTTGGAATACTATCTTTCTTTGATCTGGTTTGGAATAGATGGAAATGTTACCGATATTAACATCTCCTTTTTTTCTATTCTTATTTATTATAAACTTATTGATCGTTTGAGTCTTTTCGATGCATTCTTTATCCTACACTGTTTTGCTAGGTTTCCCTTTATGAAATAGTCCAGCTTTTGATTTTTTCCAAATAATTTCAGCTTCGTCTGCTTTTAATATTCTCCAAATGAACAAAATCATCACTATGTCCTTTAATGGCATTGAAAACAGAAGCTATAGTTGCATATACAGCTGCAATTCTGCAGTCTATACGTCTACAACTTGCTTTTCTAATAGCAAACGTGACTATAACCATGTTTCAAACACACGTGTACTTGACTGTACTGCTTTGAACATGTTGAAATTTCGCACCGTAGATAGAATAGACTGTGTGAAAGATGATATGGCTAGAAAGGGGGTGAATACTGACATGATGTCTAATGGAGATGTGTGGAACTAGAAGACTTGAAAACAAATAGATAGGTATGTATTAAATAGATGGAAGATAAGTTGCTTATTTTTGTATTGTTCTTTAGTAAAGATGATTTTATTAAAGCTCTACGAAGCTAGATAAAGTCACTAACAGCAATCTTCAAAATATTTTTTAAATCATGAACACTTGCGAAATACTGCGTTCTTTATTTTTTATTTATGGCATTATCCGTCATTAATTGTTTATTAAAGCAACTTGCATACTGAATATCGGAACTCCTGATCATTATCCCATGTTAATATTTTATATAAACAACAAGTTAATAAAAAGAGGCTATACAGTTATGTCAGAAGCAAGATTGTCTTTAAACACCAGTGGCAAACGTGACCCGGGCCATGTTTTAAGTGCACGTGCACTCGGCTGAACCGCTTTCGATCCGTCGAAAACAACTGATCGTAGATGGTTGTAACTTTGGGACGGAGTATTTCTTTTTTTACGTCATTAATTGTTAGTAGATTTTGTTTCTTTATCAAGATGGTCACTGCTGCAACTACAATACTTAACAAATGAAGATGATCATACTAATTATTACCGTTGTTAAGAGGGAACAGGGCCCGCGATTCTCCATACAAACGTATTCCCCGTTTTTCTTCCTGAATAATGCCTCTAGACCTGTCATTTTTTTTTATAAAATCAGAGTCTCTACAGGCATGTCCCTGTCATTTCCTTTTTTTCAGCAATTAATAAGTAAGGAAACTATAACCTTCCAAAAATTACAAAAATGCCCCATTTTTACCGCCGTGATTAGAGGACTAACAGACTAATTCGGAAAAGTTTTTAGCATAAAAGAAAATAATAGAAACCTAGACATACTCTTTCTTAAAATTTTAATGTAAAAAAATATTAAATCGGCTTAGTTTTCGAAGAGAAAAAAGGAGAATGCCAAACGTCGTTTTCGTCAAAAATTTTGTGATATAATCGGTCTGAGCTGCAGTTGTCCCTATCGCACTTTAAAGGGTTTAACTCGGTTTTTCGGGCGCAGCGCGACGGCAATAGTTTCTTCAAATACCTATTTTTCAAATTCCTCGCAGCCCCTGTTCCCTCTTAATAATATGATGAATCGAATTTAGATAGTTTGCGAAATTTAGAATACAGATAGGAAGGAATATCTGTCTGGTTGTTTTCAGTCTGTGACATGTATGGATGGATATCCTAATAAATAACCTATCTATTAAAATATATAAATATTATCCTTCTTAATTCTCAGAATCTTTTCACTTACAAACATGTGATTTACGACATCCCCAATTAAGTAGAAATCCGAACCAAAAAATATATTGTTCTAGGAATTTAAAATAAATGTCAACTAGCACGAGTGTTATGTAAACTACTGATAAGTGTCATTTCGTTATTCGATGCCAAATCGATAAAAAAAAACGACCAACCGATTGTGACCACATCCCTAGGGTACGATAAGTTTAGAATGGTTGTTGAATGACAACCAACACATTTTTGTTGTTATTTTAGCGATTGGGTGATGTGATAGTTATCAGTTATATTATAACTGGTATCTATTTATTTATATTATTTTTAATTTTTGACAGACAAACAAATTAAAAAAAAAATGTTTATGAGTACCGTATTGTACTTTCATGCAGTTAGTAAAATGTTGTTAATTTGACATAATCAAAATCACTTCAATTTTATTTATTTGGGATTTTTATAACAAATGTGCTGATGTTTTATAGAAAAGGAATAAAATTGTCTGTCTCTGTATCCATACTAATGGTTATGGCTTTATCAAGGTTTTAATATTCATATTATCTGTTTTCTTTCATTTAATTTTTATTCATCATCATTGACAGCGCTGTTCCACCCACTGCTGCCTCCTCTCTTTTGTGTCGTGTTTCGTGTCGGAGCAAACTTCAAAACTAGTTGGAAAAAAGCTAGTATATTGAAGGAAATTATGTTGTTGTATGAATTATGAGATTTTGGAAAGCTTTCAAATCTACAAAACTCTTCATGAACAACCGTCTTGTTTATAAATTCTTCACGTTTAAAGTCACTCGAAGTAGCCTAGTATTTTAAAAATAATAGCCATTTTCTTTGTTAATTGAACACTCATGTTGTTGCTTAGTAGATAAGGAACACTTGCATAACTACTGTAATGTAAGTACATAATAAATATGTTCCTACATACCTTGTTGTTACTTTAATGTTATAAACACACAAATAAAAGTGTAGAGGAATATATCACCAAATTCTTGAAAACTCCAAACTGCATGTCGATTCCCGTAATCACTTCACCGTGAAAACATGTGAAGTGAGCGTGGAGTGAGCTGTCAGTGTCATCTCACCCTGTTGGAATGACAACTCACTTCACCTAAGTTTTCACGGTGAGATGGTTACAGAATAGCACTGCTGGTGTTATTTCGGATAGTCACAACCACAACAGTTAACATATTAAGTCTGTTAAATAATTTCGGCTTATGGCCTGTCTAAAGTTTGTTTTTTGTAGTTGTACTACTTTGTCATATATAAATGAATCATTGTTTTCATGAGTCATACGATTATTATGATTAGTTTGTCCAAATATAATATTTCAGTCCATGAGTACAACTGGACTTAGCCTGCCATCAACCACCTTGAATAATAGTCGTGCCATATAATTTCCATTAAAATATATTCCAAGAATATTGCTGTAATCTACAATGATCTCAGAAGGTGATTTCCTACGTCATTTAATAAAAAATATCTAACATTGTCAACAAGGTATGACAACAACAACATGATCCCTACGTCACAATTATGATATGAGAATTGAAGTAAAACGCCGCGTAGATTCTTATGTAATACATAGTGTATGTGACGGACACGACGGCATCACAATCAGATATTAGGTGGCAAATAACTCAACTTAATAGAACATCGCGGTACCGAAGTCTACGTCATGTTTTTGCATTTACATCGGCGACCGCGCCGTGACGCTCTCCTCCTATATTGTCCGTAATGAATGACGTTCCTATTATCGATAATATTCTGCATAACGTTGCAACTTGAGATAAACAAGGTATTTTATACAATCACATCACGTTTTAGCCGTACTTTACAGTAAATTTTATCAATCTACGCAAGTTACGAGGTTGAATGAAACTGGTTACTCGTGGTTAATGACGTACCTACGTTACTCGTAGCAAAACTGCTGGATCTGAATGTACTTCGTCATTGGTTGTACGTGTTATGGTACCTATGATTTCTACGATATTCCTCGGTGTTCTATCGTGTGGATGTATGTCGGTGTAAGGTAGCTGCTGGTCGCAGTCCGTGTCGGTGATGTAACACTCTACGCCGACACTGTCGGCTAATGTTGGCGTAGTTTCGAATTTGGAAATGTGATTAACACCAGTAGGATCTTGAGTCTTTACCGTAATGTTTTCAGTACTAGTCTAGTTGTCTTTGAACGTGACTGAACAGTTTATAAGCGGCTATTAATAGGGCTTGCATTGCGTCAGTCGTTGTTGAAAAGAAAATACAAAAAAGTACTGACACAAATATAGCAAAGAATTGGACCTAACCGTTAGCGTGTGGCTAACGGTTAGGTCCAATTCTTTAACTCTCAATTAGAACTAAAATATTTGTCGAACAAATTTACTAATACGAGATTATTTTCGTTTCTTACTCACGGAAAGAGACGCGTGAATGACGTGGATATTGTTCTCTTTTTGTCACTTTGTCCTGCACGAAATGCATCATGTTCTTTTTAAGGACACGAGTCATTACTGCCGTCGTTAATTAGTCTAACTAAATGCAGTCGTCACGTACGTCTGTTACAAAAACAGCGCAGTTTTATAGCTGTATGAAAGTTTTTTGTAAAAGTGTCCAGTGGACGTTTGGCGCAATTTCACACGTTTCCGTTCGGCGAATTAAGATTTCTGTACTCTAAAGTGAAATTGGGACACCATTACTGATTTTGAGTTTAGATTTTTCAGTGTCTAAATTCATCATCATGTACCTTTTCTCAACTATGTTGGGGTCGGCTTCAGTCTTGCAGCTGAATATCAGTATTCGACGAGGAGCTACTGCCTTTCTGACCTCCACAACCTAGTTACTGGGTAAAACGATTTCCCTCGATAAGACTGGTTGTCAGACTTTCGGGTTTCTGACTACCCTTAACGACTGTCAAAGATCTTCGAATGACAGCCTTTCAAATGTCTAAATTATTGTTTCCAATTCCACTATGGATATAAATAATAAATAAACTGATTCAGTTTGCTGTACCTTATCTAACGCCTGACCTGGATTCTTAAATTAAGTTATTGGAATTCTAAAGGAGGCTTCTTAGGCACATTTCTAATGCAATATCTATTTCCTTTTTGCGTTTCGATCTGTTGATCGCAGATTTTCATTATGACATATTTTTTTTGCGAAACTGCCAAGAGAGCTGTCATATTTTGTACCTGTCAAATGGCTAGAGACTTATTTTCGTTCGTATTTGGACTTATGACTGGCAATTTCTTAGAAGAACCATACAAAGACACATAATTTTATTTGCAAGCTTATTTTACACATGTTTCTACATTACTCTATAGGTACGCAGTTAGGGTTTAATAGGAATTTGGCGCATAGTTTTATTGCGCGCAAGTTACCTAGTCTAGACTGTTTCGTTTTATTGCTACGTTTAGCCCCGGTCTCTGCCTGCATTGACGTGGCGTGCAGACTTATTGTTTCATTAAAGATTTTACTGCTTTTTCTTGTAATTATTCTTAATATGGGAATGTTTTGAACTGCAGTAAATTAAGAGTTTATTAGCTTTGAAGTTTGTTCTGTTAAATTGGTTCGATTGTAATACGTTCAAGATTCTCCTGAGAAGAAGTCTCCTGAATTCAATGAATTGCCCATTTAAAATAAACAAGAAAGTACTAGGAACGAAGCATCATCCAGCTATGAATAAATTATCTTGAATGATAAAAATCTGTCTTGACTTGTCGTGTATCAAAAACACTCATAAAAATATTTTCTTTGGACATCAATCCATCAATCCAATGCATTAAGTACTCTAATCCTTAAGAGGGTTTTAAAACTTTTAACGCGAAATACGGAGTGAAATTGAATGTTCTTCAAAAGATGCTTATTTTTAAGTAAGGTAAGGGACTACGGGTGCATTCGACCTTACCCTTGGCAAAGGGAGACCTTTTTTGTTACGATTGTAGGGTGCGAGTTTCTAACTGCGTAATAGGGGCGGGGCTATGTCTCGGAATGCGTGGAGGTTGGTAGAATTGTTCCATTCAAAAGAGGTTGTTGTGATTTTGGTTGGATGTGATTGTTCTATTAGTTGTCCTATTTACTGAAATTTGAGGATGCGTGGGTGTGCGCGTATTTTGATTAGTTTGTTTTTAAATGCAAAGAAACACATTCGAATGAAAATATCTATTGAATCTTTGCCTACCTCCAGTTAAATATAAAAAAAAATCTATAAACACCTAATTACACTACAATTAAAGAAAAAAAAAACTGACTATGTACCAAGGCATCATGTTTGACGTAGAGGCCGTCCCAGGACGTCGTCCGTCGCGGCAGGTCGACGACCCCCGAAACTGGCGCGTAGCGGTGCCCGGTCGTTACCCGCCCGGCGCCCGTCCTTACATAGTCCACGACCTTATGTTAACCTGGTACATCAAACGCGGTTTCTGCGCGTTTTCTATTACCACTTTTTTTTATTGGTTTTTGAACTATTTAGTGGTTCGATTATAGTGCCAGAACCAATGTTTCCTTTAGTTGGAATTTCTATTTGTTAAGAAAATTTTAAACCTAGCTGATTTGCCTCATATTTGAGCAATAAGCGATTGACCTTCACGTCAAGTTTCGATGTTATTAACATCTGATATCGCCGGAATTGGCGGTTGTTAACCCCATAACCTATTTGAGCAATCCATAAATCATTAAATGAAAATAGTACACCTTAAAAATTTAGAGGTAAGCTCTTTTAAAGTCTATTTGTCACAGACAATTAATAGGGATTAAAAAATACATCAAATTAATAGTCTCATTACTCATAACGGCGCTTCATTGTGTAATAATCATCATTATCGTTAATAAATGACTTGCTTATTATTCTTATCTTTCAATCTGCTAACAAATAATTGAGTATTTTCGCTACTGATACAGGAAATTGAACAATTCATACAATTGTTGAAATACAATAGAGAGAATTCATTATCGGCCATGTCAAAAAAATGGCGTCGTAGAAACACTGCGTAGAATTTCTATCTTTTCACGTGGCTACATAGAAGCTTACTGGAAAAAGAAGAATAAAAACTGAATGAGCAAGCTACATAAAACGGAATATATTTACATTACATCTAGCCGCCATTTTGTTCTTTAATCTAGTCTAGAAAAGCAAGTGTATGTTGTACGAATTATGGACTCTTTACATATTTTTGAGACACTGTAAGTGCATATCTCTGATCGTCAATGTTGTTCGACCTCAAACGAACGGAGTGATTGATTCTTGAAATTCTAGCGAATATTTCGATGTTATTATCAATAAAATACCAGCGTTGACGAGGAGCTTTGATCGAAAACTCCATATATTTCACCTTGATTAAGGTGTTTTCGACCCTCGGCAAGTCGAAATATTACTTCGGATTTCTTATGACTTCATGTATTTCCTCTCGTCAAAGAACGGCTAAGGAACCAGACGTGTTTTCGCATTTGTCAATGACCCCAACCTAACCTACCACAACAATCCATCGTAATGGACCTCCGGCCATCCCGACATTTTTGCAACCAAACACAACTTCCGTACAAAAAATCCTACGATTGTTTATTAATTCACATTAATAGATGAATGACTAAAGAGTTCTCATAACATGTCCATATCGGGGGCGCGGATCATTGACACCGTGCACCGGTAAGCCCATATGTGAGATAAGGCTCACCCCAAGCGAAGCTTTCAATATATTTGTTTTGTCTCTGCCCCCCTTCACTTTGACTTGTTATCTTTGCTTCATAAATATAGATGATGCTCATAGTTGTAACGAGGTGAATGGGGTTAAAAGTTAAAATTAGTTGCTTAAAACCTGTGTGGAGTTTAAATATGGTGTGTTTTGCACCACTTGGTGACTGCCAGGTGATAGCGTTAATAATGTTGGTTTAATCCAACCCAACAACAAGCCCTTGCTTTTAGGTCTACTTCTACTATTGATATAGCTTTTCATTGATTCGAAGAACCATTTAAAAATAATATCTAAAGCTATTGCAACTTTAAAAGCGTGAGCTATGCATATTGGCGCTCTCAGTCATGGAAAGTTAACGTGGTCCTCACAGAAATTTTGGGCGATTAAATATGAAAGCTCAAGAGCTTTAGAATACCTTCGGGTTTTCCAAAATAATCGCGAACATCCTAAGCAGTGAATTTAAATGAGCTTTGTGATCAAAAGCAGGTGAAATGACAGGATGCACGCGAGGGAACGGTATTGGGGCCCAATTTGAATGTTTTATGTATGACAAGCGCGTCTGCTGCCTTGGGGTCAGAATTACGAAATTTTCTGACGATTGTTTGCGTTTATAGCTTTTGGAATCAATTGTCAGGGAAGATGTTGAAGTTGAAGTCTAAAAGCCAGCACCAAAACAGTAGGTAAATGTAAAGTTGTAAACAAAGATTCATCATATTTCCTAGTTTCAGGAATAGGACTATCTCCCAAGTTCAAATCTTGATTTATAGTTTGAAACGGTTTTGAGTCCAGAGGATTTAGATAAATTACTAACCACCATAATTTGCAAAAGGAAATATTCAAATGTGTGACAGCATGTAGCGGTGAAAGCCGGATTTAAAATGTATAAAATTTTATTGCTTGTCTTTTCGCGAAATGCTTTCCCACACAAATTCTCAATTGGTCTCATGTTAATGAGGAATTATGTAAACTTTATCAACTGCCACGCAATATCGGAAATCTCTTATAAACTTTCTGATAGTTAAGCCTTCATAGCAATCTATCACGATCTGTCCAAAGTAACATAAAAAAAAACACTTAACAAAATGTATGACTAGCGTGACTGAATAAGGACTTAGTCACTATTCAGTAATTTAAAACACACCATGTGTTTCGTGCAAAAATCAGTAATCACGATCATATTCACACATCCGCCCGGTTGCGTGTCTGAGACGGGAATGCACGCAACAGGCTGGACTCGCCACCACCTGTGCTCTTGCGCAGCCAGCGTTGCTTGACCTACCGCACTGTGCTAGTTCATATTGTCACACAAGATTATTAAATAACTAACTTGAGTGAACTTCATTTCTAAAGGCTATACAGGCCCGGATGTTAGAATGGCCTGGCCTTAAAAATCCAATAACACTTTGCCCGATTTGGAAATTGAACCCACGACCGTATGCTCAGCAATAGCGCTTGCGACCACTAGACCAACCATGCAGTGCGGTAAAATGATATATTTTATTTCTGCTGCACTACAAATGCTGTTATCAACGTATTCTTGTTGACCGATTTGGGAACCTGTGCTCTATTAACAGACACACTATCGTCTCTTATCAAATGACACGAAATTCTACTACTTTAGGCTTGTTTGTAGGTGTATTTAAAATACAATTCCGTATAACCTTTAGCAGATAACAAGCGTGACGATTATTTATTCTCACATAATTTAATTATTAATCATTACCGACTAATATTCATGAAATTGTCTAGAACATTCTTTGGTACAGACAGTACCTACTTAAAGTTATTAATATTTTTGGAGATGACAGCCTTGACATGACACTTAATATTAATAACACCTAAATTCAAAGTCTTACAACCATTCTCCTTTTAAAAGTACTTGTTGTCACAGCAAAAAGCATTTGCGTCAACGATTGTAATGTTGTGAAAATTTACAAGAAAAAATACACAGGACAATACTTGATAATGTCAAATCATTTATCAATCTTTTAAAATTCTATAATTGGACAAATATATTGTCATTTTTTTAATTTTTTATTATTTATCACTTAAACATCAAAAACAAAAGAATAGAGAATTGTCCATTCTAAAATGTAGTTTCCTATGGAGAAGAATGATATGAAGAAGCTTTACCATGTGCCTAAATATAAAAAGCCTCAAAATCATAAGCGCAACGCGTCATAAAGAGCTGTTTCCATTGGTCGAGCACCCGCAACCAGGTGGCATATTTTTTTATCCTACAAATGGCAGATGTTTCACCTCTGGGGGCCATTTACCTCACGCTCACTAGTCTTCTATCGTACAGTCAAGGGCAAAAATATTTATACACCTAGCAAAACTTATCAACGATTTTTCTTAAAGTATTGATTCGGAATAAGGTGGCACCTACGCACAAGTACTTTTAAATTGAACCGATAGTCCACGAGAAACTCGCTTTTGAATATTGATAAGTGTGTACATATTTTTGCCGTGTACTGTACTGAGTTTTAATTAAATATTTGGGTTTTGTGGGCACAGGGTCGTCGTCTGCAGATTTGAATAAACTTTCAAACGTCAATTTTAATCTAGAATAATTTTTGGAGGTTATATCGTGTTTTATGGCGTGATATCGTTAGCTGGATTGGTCTACCATGCGTTCGTAATAAATATAGGATTTTTAATACACCAAGGCCATTCTCCCTTTATTTTAATGAGGGTGATTTTAACTGGCGAAATGTGGGACACCTCTGCCCAACTCGTCGGGATTACAGGCGTGACGTGATGTGTGTGAATCTTGACTCTACGATTGAAGTTACTTTGAGAGCCAAAGTCATCATATGGCCAAAGGTCATTTATATTCATATTTTAAGCTAGTTACTTTGAGAGCCAAAGTCATCATATGGCCAAAGGTCATTTCTATTCATATTTTAAGCTAGTTACTTTGAGAGCCAAAGTCGTCATATGACCAAAGGTCATTTCTATTCATATTTTAAGCTGGGAAGTTGAAATTTATTTTATTTAATAAATAAATACTTACTCGTAAATCTTGAAAGTTATCATGACATCAATTTGCGTCATCTTTCATATTTGCATATTTTTTTATTTATTTGTTTTTTTTTGTGTTGTCAGTCAGTATATAGTATAGTATTCTATTTTTAACCCCCGACGTAAAAAGAGGGGTGTTATAAGTTTCAAACCTATGTGTGTGTGTTTGTCTGTGGCACCGTAGCTCTTAAACGGGTGAACCGATTTATTTATTTATTTGAAAGCTGGTTTTCTAGTGATGTTTTATCAAAATAGGTTCAGCCGTTCCAAGGTCATCAGCTCTTTTCTAATTTATGAATAGAAGTGAGCATCTTCCACAGGTCTGATGATTTGAAATTTGGTAACATAGTAACCTTGAACTGGTGCTGCAGCATCACCTGGAATTTTCAGGGTACCCAACTTCCTTACCAACTCATTGGAATGGTAACAATGAATAGGTTATAGATAGATGAACAGGGTCTGGTGATGGAGTAGGAAAGATAAATAAGGAAATATTTTTGTGTCAGTGATATTAAATTTTTTAATTAGACTAAAATATCAATGACTTGTAAACATATAATATTTTAATGGCAAATGCCAATTCTCGTGTCACAATGTTCGTTCCCGTACTCCTCCGAAACGGCTTGACCGATTCTCATGAAATTTTGTGAGCATATTGAGTAGGTCTGAGAATCGGCTAACATCTATTTTTCATACCCCTAGGTAGGGTAGGTAGGGTAGGTAGGTAAGGTAGGTAGGTAAGGTAGGTAGGTAGGGTAGAGTAGGTAGGTAGGTACGTACTTAGTGCTACCCGTGCGAAGCCGGGGCGGACAGCTAGTAATATTTATATTATTATCATTTTATATTTATCAGGAATCGTTGATTGATTAATATACACTTTTTATGTTACGATAATAATTAATTTGTTATCCTGAATGCAAAGTAAAACTTGTATTGTTTATCTTGGTACTATTTAAAGTCAAACTTTTCCTGTTAGCAGCTTCAGACCACGTTCAAATAGTTTTTTTATTTTTATTGTTTGTTCCAAGCAAAAAACCTTTCCTGATAGATTTATAGTTTGTTGAGGAAAAGCGTTTAATGTTTGAATATATTGACATATTTAAAGAAGCGGAACTTTTAATACTTCTAGAACATTTCATATGGGTTTATTTACTATTTTTTGCTACTATTTTTTTTATTTTTTTTTTATTTATCATTTATACAAAATAACACCTACATATTAAATATCAACCAATAACCACTAAGGTTTAAACTTGTGCTATCATGAGTCTATCTCAACATCTAACTATACAATGAAGCATTTTGTATTGTTTAGTTTTAATTTTGTGTTCATTTATATGTCTAGAGTTTTAATTGTAAATATTTATATAGTTTAATGTACATTTAATTTTATAATAATAGGCCTAGCTATCGCATTAGGTTTAACCTCCTGTAATGATAGTCTTATGCCCGTTTTCACCTTCACTAAGTGACACTTAAATGAATCCCTAAATAAAAGTGCACTGTTGGATTTTCAACTCTCAGCGCTGAGCCTAGCGTTGAAAATCCAACAGTGCATTTTTATTTAGGGATTCATTTAAGTGTCTCTTAGTGAAGGTGAAAACGGGCATTAGAGTTTTAAATAAATAAATGTACGCGTTATTGCCGATACAGATAATATTATATTTAGTGCCTTAAATAGTTACAATCATCCATAGATTATACTTAAAAAATATTGCTTAAGTTTACATCTAATATTTTTATGTGTAATACATTTGTTTCATTTCTGAGGGTAGACTATTAATAAATCTCGGTATAATATAACCGGTAGCTCGCTAGAAAACCTTATTTAAATAATAACTAAATGACATATTTATGATACATATTAAATGACATATTTATAAAACATATTAAATTATATATTTATGAAAACATAATGTGGTGTTAATACTCTGTTAATTAGATTATACTTTTATAACGGATGACATGTTTTCCCGTCTCAAAAAAAAATAGGTGTAATAGGTGAACAGAGTAGAAGCCTATGGCATAGTGATAAAAAATATCGAAATTCAAATCATACGCACCCCGCGTATGTTTTGAATTTCGATATTTTTCTAGTATGAAAAGTTTACTTCAAATGTGCGGTATTTATCGATAGATCAATTTTATTTTATTAATTAAAAAACATTACTGTCATAGGCTTCTACTCTGTTCACCTACTATAACCAATATTTTTTACAAGACGGTAAAAAAATGTCATCCGGTATTATGTACATGTTTGCAGGGTTGATAAAAATCACGATTAAAAAAAAAAAAAAACAAATCGGATTAATTTGATTTAAATCGTTTTTTTTTTTCATTCTTTTCTTTTTTTAATTTGGAAGTCAGTTACTAATTAGGTAAATAAAAACACAACATAATTTATTTATATTTTTTTTACATAAAATCAAACACTTTTTAAAAAACACAGTCATTTTAATGAACAAGCAAGGAAAATAGTTAAGAGTCGGAAAAGGAAGACTAGTTTGGCTGCCTTCTCGGTGCCTAATCTATTTCTTATTTTGCTGTGCGTGTGCACTAAATTGAATGCCGAAAATATTATTTCGACCCCAGCGGAAGAAGCAACTGTACATAGCAGTTGCTTGATTATATCCAATTTTTCTTCAGTTATAATTTTTTTCATATAATGTATTGCTACTTGCTACCCCACCAATCAGTAGGGGTAGTTTTTTGTATGACTTGTTTATCGAATAATACTCCCGTGAAAGGCTCAACTTTTGCATTCAAACGAATAATGCTACTCATCAAACTGATTCCAGTCTCTCCATAACTTTCTTGCAAAAATTGCAAGGCTGCATCACTTTCATCCGTCGACAAATTTTCTTGCGGCAGTTTTGGATTAACCATATAGGCTAGATAATGAGCCGGTGTCATGACTTGGCGGTAACGATTCATGACAACCCTCATTTGCATCATGTTTATTTCATCTTCTAGTTGATCTATTAATTCTTTCCAGATAAGAACACTATCTGAAATAGTACACTAATCGCTCTGAACCTTGTCTAGAGCTTTGGATATTGGCTCCAGTGGTGCCACAAGATCCTCTGCATTTCTTGAACGGTGTAGATAAATAGCATTGTGTGCGCGCCGAAGTTTATGTCGGGGGAAGTCCCTTGACACAGGTCGCAGTAAAAAAGTATTGATTTCATCATCATCATCAATCATTGATTTTTATAAAATAATCACTTGATTTTAATCGCGATTTAAATCAAGTGATTTAAATCATATCAACCCTGCATGTTTGTCCATTCTTTTCATTTATCTAGGAAACTTTAATTAAGGACAAAAATAAGTATAAGTAACAGATTTTTTCCTGTAATTTACAAAACAAATAGGAAAAACAAAGTATTCTATTATTTGAAATAGCACTTATGATTCGAGAATATAAGCATAATAATAAAATAAAGGAACGCTTATCAGAGGAAAAAGTAAATAAAAAAATAGATTAAAATTCTTGTACCACAAAGACCTGTATTTATACAGAGAAAGCATGAACCTTGCTCACCACGGTTGCTCAATGCCGATTGGCGATTTCAGTTTTATATTATTTACAAGTCCAGGTAGGTACCTAGATGTAAGAAAAGTAGTTATTAAATAAAAACTTTTTCACAAAAAATATAACTGACTTCCAAAAAAAACACTACAAAGTGAAAAATAACTTTGATTTCGGAAGTCGGTGTCTTGGGTTTTTTATTTTCGTTTTTTTGCCACCGACTTCCGAAATCAAAGTTATTTTTCACTTTGTAGTGTTTTTTTTGGAAGTCGGTTATATTTTTTGTGAAAAAGTTTTTATTTTTCACTTTTTAGTTGTGATACCTACACAAAACCCCCCACAAAAATTTGAATACCAAGTAAATTACAGTGACAGGAACAATTACAATATCGTCCACATATACTAGGTGGGAAAAATATGTATTATTGAAGCTAACTCAAAAACCCCTCATCAGATCTTGACCAAATTTATATGGGACCAATTCCGAAGTATGTCCTACCAAACAAAAAAAGAATCATCAAAATCAATTCATAATTGGCGGAGTAATCGCTTAACAAACATACAAAAAAAAAAACATACAACCGAATTGAGAACCTCCTCCTTTTTGAAGTCGGTTGAAAAGTCACCATGTGATTTATATTATATTAGTTATCGCTGTCTCCAAGTACATAGTTTATATTTCATTGTTCTTTTTACGTCAGGGGTCGACAACCTTGCTAATATACGCGAAATTTGCATTTTATCAACGACCCGACTGTATTGTTTCACAAGCTTCTGAATGTTCAGCAAATTGTTTTAAGATATCGTTTGGATGCTAGATTTTTAAGTAGTTAAGGCATGGGGATGTTTTGGTTTTAATTAAGTAATTTGTATTAAAATGTTGTCCATCGTTTGTGTCCAAATTAAAAAATAAAACGCACTCACGTTAAGAAAAAGACCAGGCCTACACTTAAACATTAGAAAATAAGAGAATAATAGGTTATATACAGGGTGGAAGAGAAATCGACGCGAAAACTGATACCATGGAGTCGTCAGTACATGATTCTGAACCCCCTCCGTTGAAATTTTTCGTCGGTTATTAAAAATAAAAACAGCTGTTTCATAGAAAAGTTCAATACCTACGCGGTCAAAATGTATGGAACAGCAGTTTTTTTTTAAATAACCGACGGAAAATTTCAACGGGTTCAGAATCATGTACTGAATCCATGGTATCAGTTTTCGCGTCGATGTCCCTTCCACCCTGTATAATTTATATTGCAATAGATGCATTGTTCGACATACATTTGGACAGAAAATAAAATTCTGAGTCAATTGAGATAGTATTCATATCAGAAAAGGTTAGGTCAAGGTCAATTAATGTCAAATGTTAATAACGTATATTGTTGTCAACCACAGTAAATTATTATTAGTACATGAATGGTTTCCTGGTTCCATACCGACATCAAACATTGATAGTTTATTCAGCAAGTCATTTCTAGATATTTCTACCAATTCAATCTACATCTCAGACTAAATAAAAAACCAAGACAGCGCTGCGAACAATAAAGTTAAGCGTGAGAAAACTACACCCCCTCACTGTGCATACACGCTCACACGCACACATTTACAATCAAACTACACCTCACTAAGTGCACCCATATTTACGAAACCGGCCTCACGTCACTTTTGGCAGCGCTCTGTCTTGGTTTATTTTATTTGGTCTGAGATCTATATATGATTAAATACTAAAAATAAGATAAGTTTTAAATACACACATAAATAAAAAACTAATCATGCTAATTAAATGTTTAGATAATTATAAAATTAATATTCCTACTATATTTAGCAGGTTTAATAAAACTCGTTTGGTAGCTATGGAAGGAGTTAGTGAACTCGTGTAACTAGATAACGATTAGCAGCTGATTCTTAAAACAAGTCTTAGCATTACTGCTCATTTTATTAGTAACACTATTGTAGAGGATGTCCAGTCTTTAGGGAAATGTGTAATTGGGTATTCCTGGTGTAACTGGGATGTGGAGGTCAGATAGGTAGTCGCTCTATGTGTCAAAATACTTGTATTTAGCTGCTATCCGGTTAGTCTGGAAAGCCGACACCGATATAGTTGGGAAGACTAGACAGATGATGAATAAAAATATAGATATAGACCAAGATAGGCTAGAAGACGATGTAAATCATCATAATTCAGAGGACTTTGTTGTCCCAGCAAGTAGGCGTAGTTAAGGTATCAACCTCAAGGATAACTATGACCAAGAAAGGCAGAGATTTGATATAAAACTCCAACACCGGGATATTCGATCATAGAGAAGAGTAAAATCTCGAGCTGAAGATAGATGTATGAAGAAAAGAGATCCTACTAAAAGGCTGAAAGAGCAAGTTGACGCTGATGACGAGTCTGTAACAGAAGCTAAACAACTCATATTGAATGACCTATACAAATTTAAAACTGATCGAGCCTTAATTTTACCATTAATCCCACAAACCAGTTTTAACAAAAAAAAATTGGCCTGTTTAAAGTTATTTGCACGTAAAACGGAATCAATGAACCGTTTTATTCGCTAACCGATTGACATGGGTCTCTGAACCCGAGTAGCGTTATGATCGGAGGCGACACACTGTTTTACCAATTTTATCTATTTTAATTACATGGTTTTGTAGTACAATATCATTTGTGGGCGTCCAAGCAAAAAGGGTCCAGTAGTGGGGTATTGAGCTAAGACTAGATTCGGTATCTAGAATAGTCAATTGATAGTAAGAATTGAAAAATATTCAAAAACTGGCACATATTTTTTTTATCTGACAATAAGAGTTGACATTCTGAAAAAGTCGTATATAGTCATTTACTTTATGAAATTGTAGATAATTGAGCATTTATTAACAATCAATTAAAATCGCGAAATGCAATTTTTTCAACCAACTACAAAACTTCTTATATCTCGGAAACCCTTTTTGCTTGTACGCCCACGTTTGACTAGTTACCAGTAATTAGTATCGATTCATTTCATTTAATACTCTGAAGACTTCAGCTACATTCATAACTTTGGCAATGTCAAAGATTTGCGTCCATTGCGCCACGATTAACAAATTTTCGTTGAAATTGTGGATATGAGTCAAGCAAATTATATATTTATCCAGATTTAGGCGTAGGTAGGCCAATATGTAGGCAAAAGTTATTGACGTCGCAAAAATCCATAATTGCCCACTATTAAAATATTAACTACTACACGTGGCTTTGTTTTAATGGTCTGAAACGACAATCTAAAAATAATCTGTACAACATATTCATAGATATAGCGAAATTAATTAATGAAAAATCAAGGCAGTGCTGTTAGTTTGCGACGAAGTTATAATATTTTCGATCCTACCCGGATTGAAAATATTATAACTTCAAGCGCCTTAAAAGCTTCCGGGGAGTTCAATGAATAATATCCCTCAGAAAGTTCTACTTAACGAATTTCTATCAAATACGCCTTCACAAGATCATCTTATTTATATTAGATTTTTCTTAAATTGTAGGCCATTGTAGGTGCTGATAGATGTGAAGACATCATGTTCAAGTATCATATTATTTATGTGCTTTTCCCGTTCTGTTACTATGTCGTTTTGGCAATTTGCTTTTATTCTTTTGCTACCATTTAAACTGATTTATAGTCCTATTCTCAAAGCCATTCATTTCAAGGATTCTTCGCTGGCAACGCCGGCCTCTAAATTGTGCTCATAACCCTCATCTATGTTCTCACAATTTACTTCTAATATAAACTCACCAGTTTCCTCTTGCTCAATATTCAATACATTATCGACCGCATTCGCCTCTTTATCCACCAACGAGTGAACTTGACCTGCGGATTTCGCGCTAACATCTAATAATAAATGTATTTTGAAAACAAATCAAACCGCTCGAAGTTCATATACACTGACACGCCTCATTTACAAGTTCAATGGACCAAAGGACGTCTGCGATTACATGGCTTTGTACATTTTCTTAACAATTTCCACGTCTATTTACAGATTCCTTGATTTTAGGAATATATTTGGCTCGATGTTAATTCTGTGGTTTTGCCAATTCCCGAAATAGATTCTTTCAGGTTTCCTGGAACAGAAAATAATGTAGCTATTGCTCAAATTATAGATAATTAATTTAAAAAACATTTGATTCCGTTAATTCTTCATATTCACGTGGGATTCTGACGACATCGTCAGTATCCTTGAAAAGTTCAGTAGTAAATATTTTGTTGATATACTCGTATATCGACTACTAAAGCTGATTCATTTTATCTATTAGCAATAATTTTAGTGTTTAGTTTTGCAATTATTACGTTTATTCCTTCTATAGTTTGCTAATTCAAGACACGTCGAATGTTAATTCCTTAGATCGATGACTTTTATTTTTTCCCATTTAGCAGTAGTTTTTAGAGACTGAGTCTCTCTGCATAGCTGAGTTCTTTCATAAATTCAAATATTTGGCCTCTTTGTTGCTACAATGCAGCTCCTATATGTATTCTATTTCTGTTTGCTTATTTTTACGGCTTCTCAACAACACAGCGGTAATCACCTGCCATCCAGTCACTCATTACTCATTTGATTTGGTAATTCGGAATTATTCACTGTCTGAGCCGAACTAGGCCGTCTCTTTCAGTAGTTTGTTTTGTTACTATTTTCGGCTCAATACTCTGTAGGTAGATCTCACAGATTAATACAAAAATAAATAACTCCAGTTCACTGAACATGATCACTGATCGACCTTTATGAATTTATGCGAAGAGGATTGACCGAGATCAAAGCTCAGTGGATTCCTTAGAAATGTGTTGGAATTTGGCAATCAAAATGAAAGTTATACCATGATTAACTACCTATTACTCATGTGTAACAAAGACTGAACTGAGAACACGGGTGTTATATGTATTTTTGGAGTAACGCTGTTATTTACTTGGACTGCTATCGGGAGCATCGACCGGCCTAGGTCGTTTGTGCATTCGGAGCTGGAAAGTGCGAAACGGCTTGATTCAGAACGTTTATGATTTCTTCGTTTTTTTGCGGTTTCATATATTCACATGTAGCAAGATATACTTCTACGTTTACTTCATTATCTCCTTTAACCGCCTCTTATCCATTGAATTGGTTCTGTCCTTGAATGTTTGTTATTGTTGAATGATCCTCGTACAATACAGTCGTAAAAGCGTATTATATACTATTCGCTACTGTTATGTAATCATGATTTATTTGCATATAATTTTTTCCACCTAGCATTATCACGCCTACTTCATTTCGTTTTTATTTATTCTGAATCGGGTCAGATAAAACTTTTATTATAACCATAATAATCTGTCTATATAATTATAATGCTTCCTCTGTGAGAGGGAGTCGGTCGTTATCCACACGGATGGTTATCCACCACACAGGTGCAGTGCGGGTTGGTGAATCTTTAAACTTTTATTAAAACAGAAAATAATTCACAGTTTTTGGGAGACCATTCACATATATGATGAACATTAAAGCGTGCAAATATCGTTCTATCGCTGCTAAACCCTTGTTGAGTAATGAAACGAGAGTAGGACAGTTGCGACTGGTTGACCAACAAACCTTTGAAATGAGACGACTAGACTGACAAGATTGTGTGGATAAAAATAGTGGGTAGCAGATGACAACAGGATTGTGCGGCGATGTATTCATCTAAGACTTGTTGTGTGGCAGAAAATAACGTTAATGAAGCTGTATCAAAATGTCCAAGATATACTGATTAGATTTGGCCTTATTAACTTGACTTTTTATAATCATTTGCATCATCATATTGAACATTTCACACAAAATGTAAGCGAAAATAGTTTTTTTTTTTTTTAACTGTATCAAGTTTTTCCACCTTACAGTCTTCAAACACAATAAGTAACTACCAAGTCCAGAAAATCATGAAGTACACCAGCTGCCGCCTGCCGATGCCGGTAACAGAATACGTCCGGTGTGACGAGTGGCCAGCCGCTTAGTAGCTACCGCTAACAAAAGGTCCGAAGTATGTACTCGGATATCGGTATAGTAGGAAACACCTGATCCTTACAGCTTAGGGTGATTGTGGGAAAATTGTGGACAAGTATTTACTTATGCTGGTAACATTTCCGCTTGTGGAACTAAAAGTTTGAGAAGTAGTTGATGGATTTGAATGAATGGTGAAGTCTAGCAAATCTTTCAGTCGATTCAAACCTAAAATCCAATATATGGAAGTTTTAACATTAAAAAAGAGGGAGTCTATTTTTGTATAATCTTCCTGTAACAAAATATGTAATTGGATATCATCAAAGCTGACCATTTGATGCAGCTGTGTTAACATAATAGGCTATTGTTACCGTAATCTATATGAGGGAAAATATGTAACGTTTATGGTATTTTTATCAGGCCTTTCATTAGTGCTAAATAAATTATTTTCTAGTTACACCGTTCAGTTTTGTTTAACATCATATCCATAAGCAGATGTTGGATTAACTTCTTCTTTTTCTGTAATTCACCTTTTCTAATTATTATTTTTATCTAGTTAATTATCATTAGTGTGTAATTGGAATTAAAACATTAAAAACTGGTTAAGACATTAGTGCGTTGGGTGCACTATGTTGGCGCCACTGCGTTATGCATGCGTTCGGCTTATTATAACAGGTTGGGCAACATTCTAACGAAGCAAGCTGAAAATTATAATAAACTATATAGAAATGTGGTTGACATAGTGTTGCTATTGAGAGCCTTGTTTTTGTCATAAACATCGACTAGTTTCCAGAATCTGTGCTCAATCCCACCCTTACCAGAATTAAGTTGGGGTCGGCATCATTTCTTCTTCCATGCATCTATAACAGCATCTATTTCAGTAGCCATCCTCTTCTAGCCATATCAGCTTTCAAACCATCCATTCTCCGTTTTTGATCTTTCAGCCATTAATAATCAAAAAAATCCTCAAGACATGTCCCTCATACATTCCTCCGCATCACAGGACCAGGCCATGGCAGTGGTCCTCAAACCCGTTTTATACCATTACTTTTTTTGTTCTCTTGGCAATTAATCAAATCAGTCTACCACGAAATTGCATCATAAAAATCCGGTCCTCCATTTTACTTTAAACTTTACGTAATAGAACTTAATTGTGATAAGATTAACAATTAGTTGTAATTAAGTGTGTAACGATCTTCGCGGTAAAAAATAAGTAGTTATGGAAGGTCGGCTCCATAGTCCATACAATGAGCGAAAAGAGGCGTACGCACACAGACGCGTACGTACAAAGATATCGAACTGTTCCAAACGAATGCCAATCGCGAGTGTGCTTGCATTCGCTGTACGTGAAGCGTGTCTATAAGTACGTGCGTTTTCGCTCTTTGTACGGTGCCGACCTTCTGTTCCTACCTATTTAATGGTGGTGGTCATATCGAACCAGTTCGTGGTAATTAGTTTGCAAATTAGAGGGAACTAAACCACGCGTAGCGACAGGGAAATTTTATTCGATTTAAATTATTTGGAGTATAATTTGGGCACCGTATACATAGGTGTATTGTATGATAGTAAACCGCATTCGGTTAGAATTTAACCGAATTTGAATTTAAAGACAGTAAAGATAAAAGGTATTTTAATTGTAGGATAATTAAACGAAAACCATCTATTAAATATTGATATTATGTTTCATTAAGAAAAATTACAAGCTGACAATAACAAATTAAAGAAACTGACTACAATACTTAATGATAATAACCGAAAAGTAGCAGACAAAACGTTACTAAGTTACAACAGAATAAATTATTTATCCATACATTCTGTGGTTGGCATTTCCGGTTCCAATGCGGCATCGGAAGAATTACCTGCATTGGTTATAAATATTTGTTGCGAATATGTATTTTGGGAACACAGCCTTGATTCGGGGAATATTATAAAAGCTTATCGGTTTTAATGAGAATTCAAGTAAAAATACTAAAGGAAGGAAGTATCAAAATAATGTTTGTACTCGTATAGATACCAGATATATAGTATTTTTTTACACTGCATTATCCTTATGCGGCAGACATCCTGTAACTATAGTTCTAAATATTGTAGTAATTTCTAGTGACAAGTCTATATTTATAGCTATCACTGTCCACATGCAACATAACGCTAGTTGCTATCCGTGTTATCGGTCTGGGCTATTTATATTTGCATGACTGGTAGTACTCTTCCCCGTCTGTTCTAGTTATAAAATTGACTTCTATACGTTACTATGTATGCTTCAAACATATCATTTGTAGGACCCATTCCCACAGTAATGTCGCAATCCACAGTCCTTCCGTTCTCTATCTTTCAATTCTGCTCACCTATCTAATCATTGTTTTGCATTGCCGCCATTGTAATCCTTACCTGCCCACTTCCCATAACAACATTGTTAAAAACGGAATGGAAACTACTTCGTTTACGCATTTCTTTTTCTACCAATAAGCTTCGGAAAAATGGCGGTTCGGTACTTGGTTAACCGTAGAAATAAAGAGATCTGTGTTTGAAACGTGTGTGTTGGTGCATATGTTGAGTTTTCTGTCTGTCAAGGTTATGCTTGTTTTCGTATTTTTTTGTCATTGTTGGTTCTTGGTAGTAAGTTGTGTCAATTCGTGTAGCCTGCCCATCATTCTTCATATTCAATCTTGAACTATTCTCTGACTTACCTCATTGACATTTGGTTTCGAAACTTTGTCATATTTCATTACATCTCTCAAAATATCAAAGAGATTAAATTGAATGCCGTCGCTACAGACGTGCTTTATTTGAGAACAAAACAATGGGCTCCAAAGAACAAGATTTGACCTATGACAAGAATTTGACCGTCAACTTTGTCTATAATCAATTCTTGTTACTGAAAACAATTAGCCCTATTCACTTTCCTAAACAAACTCTGTGTCAAAAGGTTACATTACTGTAAATAGTATAACTATCTTTATCGTGCTTTTGTTCCTACTTAAGTTACTTGTAACATGAGAGTGACCCATAAACGCTATTGTTCACAATTGTAATAATAACCTTTTTTCGTTACATTTTACTGGGCCTTGTCGATGACGCGGGTTAACGTAGGAGCTTACTCGAGATGTTCTTGCAGTAAATAGAGGACATTTTTAAAATAATATAAAAGGAAATGATGATTAAAATACATTAAGACAATATAATATTTTTAAGGTTTACATCTAAAATAACGTTTAAGCAAGCTCACTAAAGCATATTGCACCTTATTACACAGAATTTCACTTAAAATTAGATTAAACCTCAAACTAGAATTCAACAACAGATTAGTTTAAGTGCTCACGCTACAAGGATTCCTAGTACAGGGGATTTGAACGTTATTCTGTTTCCAGCTACTACACTGGTTTGTTATCCCTGATCCAACATGTATCTAGTATCCGTGACTTTGATACTAACGTCATTAGGTCATGCGACTCGATGAAATCTAATAGAATAGATAATAATCTCTCTAGCTTACATGGGTGGGATATGCATATGATACAATGGAATTGGGAATAGAGATGGTTGTAGTAAAGGCAATAAGAATAGTACCTAACTGAGGAAGTTATTGAGAAAATATAATTAAACATAAGTACTAGCTGTACTTGATGATTCTGTTGCTTTGATTACACTTACCGAGTGAGTGCGAAAGTGCTTGGCACTGTCACGCCTTACTTTATTCGAAGTATCATTGATAGTGTGAATCCAAAGATGTTCCAAAAAAAAAAGTGCTACGAGTAACCAAGAATGAGTAGGTCCCATTTTTTTTTTTTTTATAGAAAACAGTGTAATTGTAATTTCTAATGTCCCAATCTCGAGGTATATTTTCGTACTTTAAATTATCTAAATACTAATGTTTATGTTTCTTTTGTTCCAGCATACGGCAAAGTGTTTCTAGTTAGGAAAAAAGTTGGCATCGACGAAGGCAAACTGTATGCCATGAAGGTGTTGAAAAAGGCATCGATAGTACAGAAATTGAAGACTGCAGAACATACTAGGACTGAAAGACAGGTAAATAAGCAATTTGTGATAGTAATTTTGGGAATAATGATATTATCCACGAACGATTCCTGCATAGATTAATTTTTTGTGTAACTAAAGAAAAAGTAGTAAGTCCCTTAGAAATGGCTCTTTTGGATTATTTTGCAACATAGCTTAAGCTTGCCGGGAAAAACCGGCGAATGTTTAGACAAAAAGGACTTTCGCTAGCATTCAATTGCAGTAATATCTACACAATGAATTATTTCATCTAAAATCCAGAAGCAAATGCGCAGACCGTTTTTATAAACTTCAATTATAACGTGAGTAGGATATCTAGGGCACAGAGAAAAAAATATAAACCGAACTACCGGACATTCCTTTCAATAAGAACGTTTTTATTCCGGCGTGCCACAGGGATCCAGTCTAGGTCCTTTGTATTAGAATTCTATCAAATAGCGAATTGAAATGTGTATCGTATGTATGTAAAATGGAACGAATTCAACAGGTACTGGAGGCTGTGAGAGCGTGCCCATTCCTTGTGACACTGCACTATGCCTTCCAGACCGACTCCAAATTACACCTTATACTTGGTGAGTAGAGTTCATTTTGAAATACTTTGTGTTTTAGATAGATAATCTGCATGGATATGGAAAAACAAATTTTAATGCTCTGCTGTTGCCGGTTCGGATTCCACAGTTTTGGAATTGATTTTATTTGAAACTCACTGGCTTGTTTTTCGTTCTAAAGTATCGTAAATCAATACAAATCTATTATTAGCTATGAATGAATTAGATTAGCATGATTGTTGTCATACAATCTTTAGGTATGCAATTAACTGTGATTATAAACAAATCGTGTTCCCATTTTTCAATCCACTAACCATGAAAGTAGATCTGTGAATATCTTCATTATAATAATTTGATACTTCATCATAGTCCAATGATTTAACAGCATTGATCGCTCACTATGCATCAGCTACATAGTTTTAGTGTCTCTAGGAACCGATTACCGAGTAATTCGATTAACTGCGACCTCTACTTTACCTAGATGACGACATAATATCGGGACGGTCTGATCTGTCACAATTTCAAATTCTCTCTCTTTTATAATCTCTCACTGTCTTATGAGGTTTTCAAATTGTAAATTATATGATATATAATAAAGAGTATTCTCTCCATCTACGTACCCTAATTGCGTAATACACGATCAATCACAATCTGAATCGTTTTGAAACAGATTGCTAACCCATTGCTTCATTAGTTCGAAAAACAATCTGCTTAATAACGTAAATAACGCAATGAATGTTGTTGAACTGTCAAAATGAAACAGATTCTTAATCATTTAGGAAAATGTGTTACGCAATTAGATAGCAAGTCAGATTCCGGCATCCCAATTGCGTAACACACTTTCTATCACAATACGAGAGATTTCGAAGCAAATTCGTAATGCTTCATAAGTTTGAAAAATTCTGCTCGACAACGTTAATAAGTTAATAACGCAATGAATATTAATTGTTCAATTGTAAAAATTAATGGTATTGGGATTGTGGTCGTATTACGCAATAACCCCACAGACCATCTAATTATTATGAATGAATTAGGTACAACAAATGATTTATTTATAGCTCCATCAGTTCTAATAGACACTACAAAAGTTAATTACGTACATTGTTTTACTACACTTAATAAAGGTTCAGCTAGCAACGAACTAATCATAACAACAATAATTATGCATTATTTAAATACAGTACGACACGTGTAAGTAAATATAAAGTAACATCTTTAACGACCGCGTAGTTTTATTACTACTAACTCACGCAATGATTCCTTAGTCACTGTTACAATCGGAAATGATATGGCTGGCTGTATAGTCATGTTGACTTGTCTATATGAATCTAAATTAGGCTAGAGTTGATTCGTTTTTAATTCCTACTTCTTAATTGTCTTTAAACTTTGAAAATAGTGACGGTAATGGATATGGCGAAAGCGCTACTATGATATCAGAAATTGTACCTTTTGATATGTTGGTAATGTAAAATTATTTACAATGTGGATGTCGGGAAAAAAATATATTAATTCCGTAATACATTGTTTTCATATAACTACCTCTATTGTTTTACGCCAGTAAATCTTCCAGTTGGCATGATTTTTTTGCCGACATCTGCGACAATCATCGTCATATTTTAACCATTTATACAAATCCTTAATGAATTAAACACCCAAACCTTCCTCATGAATGACTCCGTCCATTGATGAAAACCGCATGAAAATCAGTTTTGATTTTATCGCGTTCAGACAGGCGGTGGAGGGACTTTGTTTTATAACATGTAGTGATTGTCTGTACGGCCAGACATCCTCTAGGTTAGAATGTGGTTTGTTCTGACTCCAGACAGTTTGTTAAGCCTCGAGTCAGCTTTGAGTTTTGTCCTTTGATTTTAATCAATCCTACCAATATCTAATTAGGTCAGATACACCATTTAAATTACTTTTTTGTTTCAAATCAATATAATAGCTCAAATAAAAGGGAATATTAAAACGTTATTTTTATTAACAAACTCATTACCAACAAGGTTAGTTAATAAAGAGTTGATGTCTGAGTTCCGAATGTGGCACAATTGTTGGTCCTAGTTGCGCGCTTCGGTTCTCACGACCGTCAACAAGCTCATACAAGTTGGAACCTTATCACTATGGCTATCTTACCGCAAAGAGGCTTGTTCTATACCTACATAACGTGCTAATTAAAACAGTTTTTTTATCAATTACTAGCTTTTGCCCACTGCACCCGCGTGGATGTCATATCATATGTATGATACATAATTTATTTTTACAATATTAATGCCATGCGTAAAGAAATCATTGTTTTCGCCCCAAGGACTGGCTTTTAAAGTACTTCTTCTCTCTATCTTTCACGTAGGTTTCTCCGACAGCAATCATTTTGAAAGATAAACTAAATTAACGCTTAAGTTTTCGTCTGCCCTTCAAATACTTAAACAATCGTAAGTCACAGCACTTAATCTTTTCTAAATCCAACCTTCCACGTGCCAAGTCAATTCCCACAGACATATATATAGACTTCGGAACAAACGATATACTAGCCTCCAGTCTAAATCGATAGTCCAATGTCACCCGGGCATGGAGTCCTATCGCCCCAGCCGAGTCGCAGACCTTAAGGTCTTTCAACCTGCTCCTGTTGTATAATGCTGGGGTACGACTGAAGGTAAGGTCGACGGACTCTTGTTGACATGCCAACCTGGTTCGTTGGTTTAAAGTTCATGAGGGTCGTTTGTTGTGTAAGATTTGGGGTATATTAAAGCAAGGTTCCGTGATGGAAGAAAAGATAGTTGTATATGTATTTTGGACAAATTTAACGGGCTAATATAATAATATTTAAAAGTAAGTCAAAAGACAAGTACCTATCTTGAGGAGAGCTTAGATTTAAAGATGGTTCTTCATATTCGATCGGGAAAGGAAAGAAAAGTTGGTGTACCGGTGGTTTAAGTAGGCGTATTAAATCGATGGGACGACTGAAGAAATTGTAGTCTTATGTCGGAAGTTCCATAAGCTACCTAGTTCGTACTATCGATCCATCATTGTTAAAGTCCACTTTATGGCACTACTTGTAAAGTTTAGTTATCTAAGGCTAACATGCTGAAGCCAGCGAATTGTTGGTCTATGAAAAGTGAGCACAAAAGTGGAGAAATAAACGACTTTCAATAAAGCAAGTAGCAAAGATTCAATCTCAAACAACGCATGCCATGTAGCTATTAACCTTACAATGAAAATTGAAATGTGCTTTCTGAAGTATTTCATCACCACAGAATTCAATCCATACAAATGATCTGACTCAGATATGTAGTCATCCACACGTCAGTAAAACTAGCATAACTAAAATCACCCTTACTGCTACGCCATAAAGGCACTCAATGAAATTTGGTTACCACTGATAGGCGATTAACTGTACCATCAAATGCAAGATGCAACGCATGTATTTTTAATTGTAAATGTACCATGGCTACCGATGCTCGAATGCCGTTACATATAAGACGAACAATTTGAAATTCTATTAGATTGGATTCATTCGTCTGATTACAACTGGTTTCTGCTTATAAAGCTGCTTCTTTAGTTTTTTCTCGGATCATTTCATGTGTAGGTTAGGTTGGAACAGGCTAGATCCTGTCGCTATCATCTGCTAAAGGTATCTTCTTTGTCTTCTAAGCCACCCAAGCTTCTTTGCCTTTGTCTACTAAATTTTAAGTAAATCTGTCTAGTACTGGTATTAAATCAAGCATATTGAGGTGCAAGGTGTTGATCACATCATCATCATCCTCCAGTCGTTTTTAAGTCCCGTCTCGTCTACGCTGCTTGTCTTCTTCTTCCATAGAATATCAGTCGTCATCTCAGCATTCAGTCACTTCTTGCATGTCTTGGAAAATTATTCATGCTTAAGACCTTTAATATAAAGCAGCAATTACTTCTCCTGATATTTTAAAGCGCTAGAATATATTTACATTGTCCTCTATCCCATTTCAGCGGAACAAATCTAATGACAGTTGAGCTTTGTGCTCAGAAAACTAACTTAGAATGCCAGAGATCTCTACGGGAATACAAAATGGAATTTATTTGTGAAGTTGAAAGTAGAGAATAATATATTTTTGTCTTGAAAGGCGGCATTATTAAAGGGAAACCTGGATAAGTAAGTTAAGTAACTTAAGTTTCATACATCTTGTTGTGTGAGTAGTCTCAGTATCAGATAGTATGATTCGCAAGCTTGGCTTTGTATTTCCTTTTCTAATATATTCTTAAAATGACTAGTTAAAAAGAGAAGAGAACATCGTCTTACTGTGAATGTAGGTCAACACGCCTCTGTTCACCTCTCTTAGGACCACAACCGTGATAGCTATCTAAAAGAACTTTCTCCAAAACCGTAGCGACCTTAATGAAGGATTTATTGCCAAAGTATCATACATCAATACTATGACTAATTGACTCGATTCTGTGTATGAATCTAACTCGGACATAAGCGTGTCAAGGGGATACCGGCGTTCCTTACGCAACGAACTACATTCGTTATTTTAAACCTTGTTCTAATAGGAATTGGGTTTTCTATCCATTGCGCACTTCTATCTGAACAGCCGGCTCGCGAAATCGAGAGGTTATGTATCTATTTATTTGGTTATTAATCGAATGAAATTATAGTGAGGTAAGATTTTGAGAGAGGTCTTGTTGTAAAATGTTATACAATATATTTATTAAAGTTATATGAATGAACTTTGAAAAGGAAAGTTTGTTATTGACATTATAAAAACGTACGTAACGATGTTTGATTTTATGCTGCTAATTACAATTTTATGGAGTTTCTATTATAAACATGCAGATTTAGTAAAACTTTTGGTAATTCACTGAATGTTATTTACAACCTTTTATTTTACTACATTCATCTTATTTAAAGAAGTATTTGTTATCCATTCCGCCGAAGACAAAAAAATCTATTCAATACCTACCATATCCCACAACGATATTTAGAATTTCCCTTGCAAAATACCTACACTATTTCCAATGATACAGGAACTCTGTCATTTAATAACATACGATTCAATTATCAGATAACAAATGCCATCATTATAACAGTATCTAAAACATATTTTGCCAGTTAAGAATTGTATAGTCAACTGATTTAGCAGATCATATCTTTAGACTTGTTTTTCCATCTACCCACTTTAGAGCTTGAAGGCCCACACTAAAGACTACTGTACCCTTAACGACGTCTAGATAATGGGGGATTAAATATACTTGACGTTTATTCAAGTAAACTGTTTAGATATATCTCTTAAAGTAGATGTATGTATGAGCGAACGAAGAAAGTATTTGCTGTCAAGCAAATCAACTTCTTATGTGGGACTATCGTTAATTGTCTAATGACTCACAGAATGACAAATGCTGGACACTTATCTATGTTAAATTGGGTTTGAATCGAAATTGATAGTCTGTGGACACTATTTTGGTCAAACACAAGAATAATTTTGAAGCCAGTAAATATCTGTGGAAGCATCAGTTATTTTGAGCGAATTATTTACACAATGAATGAATGGCAACACGTGTGGAATTCTGAATTAACCAAAGTTGGTTAGAAAAGAAACCTAAAAAAACTTATGGAAAGGCTAAATCATAGAGAGCAAACGTTCATAATATTTTTAGAACTTACTAGAAGGAAAAATGACGGTAAATTAGACAGAGATAACAAATAAAACTGAATGAGTAGACACGCAAATAGTGTGCCCTTGTAGTGTAAGACTTCTAAGAGGTCGATACTAGTGTAGAATTGTAAACAGTTCCTATGCGTCTTGTTATTCTTAGCAAGTGTTTGATCGCGTAATCATACGCAATTAAAAGAAGTAAAACATTAGAGGAAAAAATACAATATAAAAATATAGGTACATAGGACCTGATGACTGATGATAACCGGACTTGAAGTCAACTGAATATTATCCTTAACTCGATTTATTAGGCAGATGCAGTGCAGCCATGAACTTTGTTTTAAAATGATGTTTCGAAAAAATTAAACAAAATCAGTTGGCATAATCCTCAATCCTCGCTTTCTTACTTTCAACGAAATCTTTACTTTGACCTTGACATTGGATGCAATGTCATAGCCCTTGAAAACTTGATGAATGTCAACATTAAGTGTACTTAGAAGCTGCAGAATATTAAACTAGAAGCTACTACGTACTTCTCGAATGATAAATTGCAAGACCAACCAAAAATAGCACACAGCACAGAAATATTGCAAAATTCATAAAAATAAAATGTTAGCCAAAGTATGTTAGCTATTATTTAACATTATATTTTAACCGCGGCCCTGGCAAGCGAAAATGTTCTTGCAAAATCGCAGTGGCATCGCCAAGGCTAAAGAGCAATGACGAGACTGATATCAGTCAAAAAATTTACAAAGAATAATATTAACATAATGCAGCTGCTGAAGTTATTTTCAAACTTACGTTAATGCTTTTTGATTGTCACTTTCTTTTTTTTTTGCAATTACGACGGTGTATGAAAACTATAAGAAAAATCTTTAGAAAAATGAGAATTTCTATAACACGTCGTAATAGGGGTAGACAGTAGGCTTGACCTGTAGATAATGATAAGGCTATCCTTCTAGAATGTGGCGGTAAAAGGATGGTTCTTGATAATTGACAACACGGCCTACACGAGATAAAACATATATCGTGATTTCTATAAAGTGGTCACGCTGTCGTTCCAAGTAAAACCCATTGAAGCAGACACTAGCCAATCACGGATCATTAAACTATTACCCTCACAAATAACTTATTCAAGTAAAACACAACCTGGAAAATAGCTAAATTTAAAGAAGAAGACTAAAGTAATTTTAACTTGAACGTATGTTTCAAAGTCAATTGCTACCACTTTGACCTTACCCGTCAATAGCCGGCTCGAAGTCAATGTATTCTTTCTAGTATTGTTTGTTCTCCTTTGATATTGAATTCATATTGTATTTTTTTCCATATTTTCTCTTCATGTTTCTATTACGGCATTTACCTTTATTCAATCTGTCTACTTCGGATCTTTGATGTATTAAATTAATGAAAGTGTCTACAAGAAAGTTTTTGCATGACGTCATCCTCAAGTCCCTTTACTTTACTTCAGGATCTCTTAAAGGTCACCCAGTGATAAAATTGAGAATCTACTACACGTACAGCGATTTTAATATACTGAAAATGAAAATTTCTTTCTTCGGTCGTCTTTCGCGGAATTAATAACTTGAAGCGCTTGAATTGCGTTTTACATATTTATTATAGAGTTTGTAAATATTGTGAACTAATTTTGATTAACATGATCACAATAAAGGATGGTTTCTCAATATCACACAAGAGTTACTTCCAAGTATCCCATAACGACATCAATGCTTAAAGTTCAATTTGACTCACAATATATAGAAAGTAACAATGCCATACATGTTCAAATTTATATACAAAGTTCAGAGTTGATATTGTGAAATAGAAATGGCGACACGCGAAGCCTGACACATTCAAATCGTTATTTCGTTCTTACCGAGTCGTGTCCAAACATCAATCACCGTGACAATACTATAATTACGTGTAGTGAATATTTCTGCACATTCAAAGTTTAAAAAAGTACGGCATTTACCTGAGAACCTGATTGCCAAACAGTACGGAGACCTACTTTTGCAGCACCTTGACCCACTGCCCCTCTATAGAATCTAATAGCTCACGCCCGCACAAACTTTAATAATTAATGATAAATCTTTTGAACTATAACTGTTTCTGTTCCACTGATTGCATCTCTCACCTTGACATATCGGCTTGCATCTTCATTGTTTTACCACGCTTTTTTATCTATGTTTTCTTTTCGATCTCAATTGTCGATTAAGTAGGAGCTTAGTAGCTTACCATCCCGTGTATGTTGTAAGTCGGGTGTTAGAAACCGGTCAATATAATGTTACTATGTTATGAAACTCGCCGTCTGCCAATTCTCATGCGCTACAATAGTGTCTATACATTCTTCTTATACCTATAAGACCTTCGTCTAAGTACTTGGTAATCTATCGGTCTTCAAAGGGCTTGCGAATAATCAACTATGTTCAGAAGTCATTAAAGTAGTTGCGTGCATTAAAGAAATGCAAGCTTTAACAATTCTTAATTGAATAGTTTTATTACGAGACCAATTTAGTTCTAAATAACTTTTCCTTCCTTTTAAATTGCGCAATAGAATGCAGTAACTTGTTTATTGTTTACTTCTTTATCACCTGCACCACTTTCACTTGTAAAAAGGTCAGCTATATTAATTACTCCGTCAACATCGGTCTTAATTGATATTTGGCAACTTTCCTAATTCAGAACGGAATTGTTATTGTTTAAAGTTTTAAAATCGGTATAAATTAACTCGTTACATCAATATGATACTTCTGGGGTCAATCAAACATTTAATTTGGGTGTCGTTCATTGTTTGCCAATGATAAAAGGTTTTGTTGCGGTGCGAAAGTTCAGGGTTACTGTTATTGAACATCAATTATGTGTAATTTCTTCGTCACGTGTTGTTTGCTTGGTTTGAAAAGAAACGATTTACGAAGTCTTTTGTTCCGTCCTTTGTTAGACTGATTGGCTGGAAAACTATGCATTTTGCTTTATTGCGTCCAGTTTCTTTATTAGATCTTTGATCTTTCTCGTTTGTCACATTTGTTGCGTAATTTTCCCATTGCAGCATAGCGCTTCTAACAAGTCTCCATTACCAAATTACACGTTACTTATTTCAGTTCTTCCGCTTAAGACAATTTCAATATAAATGAATCTATCATCCAATTCAATTACCTACACTAATTTGTTATTAGAGTCAATACAGTTTATAGCAATAACTGCAGTTTCGTAGCGTTTCTTGCCTTGACCCGACACCGGCGGACGTTTGCGCTTTTTCCCCTACTGAAGTGTTTGTAATCCATTGTTAGTTGTTGCACGTGCACCTATGGTGTTTTAATTCTATAGATTTAGCGATGGTGTCTGATAATATTTCAAGTACTTATATTTTTATTTCTAATCCTGGTTTTGGTCTGTGTGATCAAGATATGTTATGCAATGTTGGTGTTTGTAAGAAAAGATTTGAATGTAAATACAATAGAATGCTTTATGTAGCTGAAGATAAAGGTGGTTTTTATTTTAAGTAGGGATTGAAATCAAAGACTTTTCTTGATAATCTTTATGAAATCATTGCTCTTAATTTCACAGGTCAGTCTATCCTTCGCTGCCTTACGGAAATTAAAATTCTCTAGACTATGTAAACTCTAATCTATTGCATCTAATAAAACAGAAAATATACACATTAACTACAACCTAACTTCCACCGTCACAATTCTCCATCACATACTGGTATTCAGCTGCATCCGTTTAGACTGGAAGCTGACTCCAACATAGCTGGGAAATGGCTAGGCAGATTGATGACTCATGTAGGTATCACATCAGTACAAATCCATGCTGCAGTCAACCTTGGCTTCTTAACCCTCTATGTTCTATAACTTGTACCAAATCCGACTAGCAACACTAGAGATTGGGAAACGCTCGACATAATACAATATAGTAATGGAGCTGATAGTCGATACGGTCAGGTTGCCGCGAAGATTGTGTTTGCTTTCTTGTATTAATATGAGCTTTCTTGTGTTTTGAGTACTTTTGAGGAGTATTGTGTCTTCTTTTTTATTTTTCATCTTCATCGAATTTTCACGCGTTGACATCTCGAATCTCGATCTCTTCATGAGATTTTCGCATATTATGTTTTACTCTGTTTCGTTAGTTGTCATTTGATCATTTATGGTTTCATTAAAATGACTGTCTTGACCTAACAATACACTTTTGGATCATTCGTTAAAATAAGAATAATAATTTTTATTTAATATGACGTGTAAAAGTGATTCCGATATCCTATTTACAGAATAAACAATTTCATTTCGATAAATTGTTTCAGGTTGCTGCGATGATTGTGTTTGCTTACGTGTATTAATATGAGCTTTCTTGTTTGAAAATTTTCAACCGCTGACAAATCTTCATTACTTCGTGGGATTTTAACATATTTAACTCTGTATCTTCAGCTCTCATTTGATCATCGCTGGTTTCATTATGACTGGCTTAGACTTGCCATTCAAGGTATTCTTTAAATGAAAAATAATGATTATCTGATTCATTAGTTCATTTAGCAATCACCATTCACCAATTACCATTGTCATGGGATTAGAACCACCAATCTAAATAAAGCTACAAAAAACCTTCAACATGTCAGCAAAAAATATAACAGAACATAAAGAAAAATGTATCAATATCCAGTATTGAGGTTACCCGATGCCCTAAATACTTATAGACTGTTAATATCCACCAACAAGCTAACAAAGGGTAATGGATTATGTCTACCGAAACTTACTGATATTTTAATACTAGAATATTAGTATATTTCATTGTATTGTACGTGAAGTCATCAGGGTAATGTTTATTTCGAATTCGACACGAGAGTTATGAATATTATTATTCGTATTGATTGCTGTTTCTGTTCTTATTATCTTTTTAATTGTTTAAATGTTATGATTGGTATCCCTAGAGCTAAAGTCAACCTTGTTTTCAGTCTGTTTTAGAGCCTTTTCTGCATTTTTTGAAATCCTATCACATTAGTAGTCCGCAAAGTGCCTCTGTTGAACAAATAACATCACGCCTGTATTCCCTGAAGGGTTATGCAGTGGTGTACCTACTTATAGTACACCCACATTTCGCCAGTTATGATTTTAGTCCCATGTAATAGGGAGTGAGCCTGTTGCCATCAACCGGGTACATATCTAGACTCCGGGCTGCTACTGAGCAATTCCAAGATGGAAAAACTCAATAACACATTGCCCGACCCGGGAATCGAACCCAGGACCTACCCGGACTAGACCAAAGAGGCAGTCTGTTGAACAAATGTATCCTAAATACATCACTACCAGAACCAGTCCATAAAAGAAATTCAAATACTCCAACGAAATTAACTCCGACATTTATAAAAATCTTTCTTATGTAAAAAGGTCTTGACCTACCTCTAGTAAATGTCAAAACTCTTAGCAAGGCTTTCGCGACAAGTCGTGATGTCACTGATGACGTGGCAAGACATCACTGCCGTATTGCATCATTTTTACTACGTTATATGTGGAATGAAAGATGACGTAGGTCATGTTTAGCACTCGGCTCTCTCACAGGTTGATGAGAAGCGAAGAGTATTACACCTTTTTCACCTTTCGTCGATGTTGATGAATCAGATTATAACTAAATTTGCGCAAAATTACGTTTATTAAAATTATTGCACAATGTTCATAATATTCCTAGCAACTGCCTAACAAAAAATTCCATATGTGATTCCGGGAACTGCAAATTGAGAGAGAGCTCGCTATTCTCTTGAGTAGACTAATGAAGCATTTTGATTGTACTAACCAGGTATTTTATTACTTTAATCAAAATAACATAGCTGCTTTAGTATCTAGTGTTCTAAACGATTTCCAAACCTTTAGTCGCTTTTCACCTTTTCTCAGTCCTTTAAGCCTTTCAACAGTATCTACCTTCCATTCACCATCAGACATTATCTAATTCATTCCTAGATTCATATTCTCCATGAAATTCTATACACCAAAAAAGTACTTGAACTTACCTTAGGATTCGTCTTTTCTCAAGTCTTGAAGCGCTTTATTAGTATCTACCTTCCATTCATCAATAAACAGTTTACTATGGGAGAACCCGAAATAAATGTTGTTTTTTATTTTTATTTTTTTGTTACTCGTTCAGATTCAGATGCTCCATGAAATGCTATATCCCAATTAAGTACTGGAACTTACCTAAGGATTCGTCTTCTCTCAATTCTTCAAGCGCTTCATTAGTATCTACCTTCCATTCATCAATATACAGAAGTTACTCGTTCCTAGATTCATATGCTCCATGAAATTATGTACCCCGACTAAGTACTTGAACTTACCTAAGGACGATATCATTTATGTATTCAACGTTTTGACATAATAGACCTCTGGCAGCCTCTGTGACCTACATGGTAGACTATATTATTACTTCTCTGAATTTATTACCGCTATACAACGAAAAATGTGCTGGTTTATCTAGATGACTTTGTGATTTTGTCTCGTACTCTGGTTACTGTGAATCCATAGCTTCAGACTATTCCATTTTATTCATAAAGCTCAAGCTTCATAATTAAGAACATAGATAGAAGCTCCATAGTTAAAAGTAACATAAAAAATTAAAAATAAACATTTAATCTAGACGTTTTTGTTAGTACCTATTACAACTATGTTAGCTATGTTGTTGTTGTATGTACTGATGTAATGAGTTAATATCCAGCTTAATAAGTTAGTCATTATTATTCCAACGAGACATCTTCATCAATAATATCGTAATCCATATTTTTTTCGCAATTAGATTGTCTTTGAATGTTATCATTCATCCTTAGCAATTTGTTTTCGTCGATCGAGCAAATGAAATATTTGGCCAAGGATCCAAAACTAAAATGTCAATTTTTTATATGTTTATCTAGCTAGCACAAACTGTGCACAATAAAAAGCAGTCCAAACACATTACCCGCACTTGAACACTTTCACTTTGGGTAATAAAACATTTACAAATGTTCACTCTAATAAATGTATGTATCATACATGGTTAAGAGATGCTATTCGTTCTAAATATGGTACTCTTTAGACGCATGTTTGTTTGGCATAATGTGTTAAAAATTCTATCATCCTTCTGGGACAAAGGGTGTTCCTTGGTTGTAGCAAAAGATCAGGAATTTGTAAAGTAGTATATATTTTATGTTTTGGTTTAATGGCCAGATGAAATCACATTTTTTCTGACACTGTATTCCATATTCATTTGGTTAGACCAATAACCGATCCCAATTTTCGCCAAGAGGAAGCGATACATGAGCATGGAAGCATAGTTATTCTCTATTAGTATTAATAATAAAAATACTGGCTAGCATTCATCTCGAGTACTTTTATCATCGTAGGCAGAAGATGTAGGCCAACGACTTGGTATTTTGACCTAGATATACGTCGGTAATCGCTAAACGTGTACCAACTACCACGCCCCTTTGTTTTAAATCTGTTTCAAGTTCAATTATAACTTCAGACATAATTGGTATTACTGTGCACTGCACAGTAATACCAATTATGCACCCTCCTTATTAGTTTTATGTTGAGCAGCATCAATATTGACAGCTTTGTAATCTTCTAAGTCATAGCTAGCAATTATATTTGGAAATAGACCTTTTAAAGTACCTATTTCTTCACCTACACAGGTGGGGTCTATTACAGACAACCTGACATATCCCAACTGCAATCACCAACCCGTTTTGCAGAATAGTGATTATGGCAATTTACTTTTTCAAGCCCAAGATGGAAACATGTTTTGGGTTGATATCGTGATGATTTTAATAAGAGCACCTGCATCTTCAGGTCTTCTGACTAATACATTACCAGTTCCAACCAATAAAGCACAGTGAATTTACACAAGATGACAAATAACATCATTATCATCATCTATCCGACTCTAATGAGCTAGTTTACCGTTTTCTGATTTATTTGAGCTTCTGATTAAACTACTATTAGTCACGATTTTCGAGTAATTCACAGTCTCATAATACAGTTGAAAACGAGTATTTCCACGGTTGCAAATGAACACCCACGCTAGGAAGAATTATTACTGGCATACTTACTGAATAGTATGAGAAATTAGTAGTTTGAATTTTGTTTAATCGGGTCAATTATTCAACTTCTTTTGTAGTGAGTGGAATTTGCTACTGTCCATTTCTATACTCATTCCAAGTAATACATATAGCCTTTACTTCTATTAGATGAGGTACTAAGACTAGTTTTATTGTTCGTTTACCTGATGTAAGATTACTTACGCCAGGTAAACGACTATCACGTTAATCCTTACTGGATATACTATGTCCCTACCAAGATATACTAGTTTTGCTCGTGGTCACTAACCACGACTCCACGAGGGATTCCTTATGCATTGATGGTTTCCAACTAAGCAGATTTTAGTCTGTACAGCTGTTTCTCCAAAGCTGCTGACTTTCGCCTGCCAGATGAACACTCTTTGTCTTTGATTTGACTGAACATTTTGACCTTGTTTTTTCATAGTTTTCATCTTCTTTCACAGACTATGTGGCTGGTGGTGAGCTCTTCACCCATCTCTACCAGAGAGAGCATTTCAACGAGAACGAAGTCAGGATATACATAGCTGAAATTATACTGGCCCTCGAGCAACTGCATAAGGTAAGCTGGTTACTCTATCTACTGAACTTTCCTGGTAGCCTGGTACGTTACTGATACACGGATAAGGTAGAATTTTAGGAATCGCCGACAACTCATGTGTTTCCTAAGACTTCTGAAAAATTTACGACGGAAAATGAAAGAACCCAATATAACGGTCAGCCGGCTTTATTATTGGCTAATGACTTTCTGTGAACTATAAACATTGAGAGGAAAACGAGTCAAAATGATCTGAAAATGTCGTCTTTTCCTTATATAAGAGGCCATTAACCTGCTGAGATACAAAATCATTACATTTACAAATCAGAAGTCGCAAATAGATTACCCCAACACGTTTTACCAGAACTTTCCCACAAGTAACTGTTTTTTTTTTGTCATTGCAAGTTTTAAAATACCATTCATACTTGTCACATTAATCATTGGTTCTAACGAATTTTTGTTGACTTAGCAAAGAAATATGCATTTAAACACCTGGAGGCTGAATCATAACATGACAGGTTGAATAGGTCAAATGCATTGTTTGACCATAACAACAACACCTAGACCTCTATTTATGGAATGTATTGATATTTATTTAGTTAGGTCGCTTTGTGAAACATTTGTTTGGATTTTTAGTAGAAATAGTTCTTTTATAATAATTACGATATTTATTTGATTGATGTGAAGTTTAATATGGAGTCAAGGTCCGTCTGATTATGTTTTAATTGCTTAGAGAAAAGTCAGTTGTCCAACACGTGTAGCTGGTCTTCACGGTGCCCATTGTTTCAATTTTGTAGTGCCTGTCGTTGATATTAAACCGTGCATGTAATTTTTCTTGGGTATTTTAGTTGGAATGTGTGTTTTCATGTCTTTTAAGTTGTAAAAGCGGAGGTCTCAGCTAATCAACTACACCATTTCCCAGAGCCATCACTTTATATATCAAGCAATGTCTAATCATCAATTTCTCCACCAGCTCGGCATTATCTACCGTGACATCAAGCTCGAAAACATTCTCCTGGATGCTGAAGGCCACATCGTTTTGACAGACTTCGGTCTGTCCAAGGAGTTCTGTGGCGGTGAAAGCAGGGCGTACTCTTTCTGCGGTACCATTGAGTATATGGCACCTGAGGTCGTCAGGAGTGGCAGTCAGGGGCATGATATTGTAAGTACTTTATTTTTTTATAGGAGCTTCATCAGGGAATTTTATTTCATAAAGAAAGTGACATTTTATATCCGTACCTCTGAAGAGAGTTTTCGCGTGTCATGGTTTCGTAAGTCATGATTTACGTAATTCGTTTTAAGATTCGTGTTCCAAATTATTTGCACGGGAATTTTCCTGGAGATAATCTTTGGTCTGTTAATGACGATACAATTGCAAACGATATATTGCTTATGATATTAAAACTAAAATGTTGAAGACTCCTTTTGGATTAAAAATAATGTTTCTGTTATGGGTTTAACGCGAATTGATACCCATTATCCACAGGAAAATAGAATGACGGTAAAACAGCTTGTTCCTTTGCCATAATTACATAGTTATATTAAAATTAGTTATGAAATTACATCAAATAAACTTACTTCAATAATCCTCTTCAGTTCAAAAGAAAAACACAAGGACTTCAGTTGTCATAAAATTGAGCATTTACCCCAGCTGAGTTATCGTAGCGACTCCGCGGGCATAATTAGCTTAGCTGGAGGGGATATCGGGGACATCAGTTACGTAACACTGACAGTATTCTTTATTCTTATAGTAATGTGTATGTACACTTTGTTTTGAAAGGTAAATTCAATGAGTATTGTGGTTAAAAGATTAGAAAAATAAGACTTGATAGATTCGTGTCATTACGAGTATCATCATTTCATGTCTCTGGAATCACCCACTGCCTTCCATTTATACAAGGTGTTCCTTTTGATATCCCATAACTCTAGGGTATTATGAGACCACGTCAAAGAATCAACTGGCATAATAATGTTTTCTATTTTTTTTTTCGTCACGATTATTTATGTAAAACACCCCTATGTTAAATATAAAAAATATTAAAACATTTAATAGACTATTTTTGCCCAAAAATAAATTACAACGTCGCTTTTTCTTAGCTTTAAATATAAGTTATTGGTTTGAATGAAAATTATTTACTCGTACATATTAATGAAGCTTAGATACACACATCGAGTCTAGTCTTATGTTATCTTTGAAACTATGTATTTTTTTATTTTACTCCACATAAACTGATTTGCCCGCGTGCATCATAGACAAATGTGCATCGTAGACACGATTCTCGTTATTCAGGAGAATGACGCAATTTTAAGGACAAATCGATAGCCTCTCTGATAGCAAAAATGGTGTTTGGTTTTCAAATATTTTCACCTAAAGCTGAAAGCGAACTTTGTTTACACCTACTCAGTACAAACCTACATTAGATACACTTGCTTCTGCTGATTCCCCATCCTCCGAAGATTAAGACAAAAAGTGGAGTTACCGCTGTCAAAAATTATCCGCAGTAAATTCTTTGGTCACTTTCATTCTACGTCCATGTCCAGAATTCAATGCATAGAAGGTTTTATACAAATAAGGCATCGTTACATTTACCTGAAGTCCATAACAAAGACTTGCTTTAATAAGGGCACATGATTGCGCAAGCATTTTGCAAGACATTGACAAACCAATGCAGATAATAATATGGATTTGTGACTCATCCGATTATCTGGTGCTGCAGGCTTTATTTTAGACTAGATTTCTTGATAAATATGTTAGAAATCTATTTGATCAAGAATGAAAGGGAGTCTTGCAATGTTTGCATAAGCCATGCATTTAGCTTGATATTGATTCATAAATAACGTGATATAGTGAAATTGCATGATTAGATGTTGTGAAATGTCCTGAAATATTTTGAAGTATGTTCTTTGTTTTAAATACTGATTATTGAATTTATTGTTAGTATAAAATGGCTAGCTTATCTAAAGTGTTGTTATGTTTAAGAGCAATAATATTATGGTTGATTTGATATATTATAAAAATGTTGTAAACTTTTTATAAATAAAGGACATACACTGCTCCAGTACTTAGAAACCCGAAGAATGTTCCCCATCTTAAATCAGAGAACAGCATTTTGTAAATTATGATCAATGGTGGTAGTTGATAAAAGTAACACCAGCTCGTAAGAAATTTTAAATGAATCAGCTAATTCCGATTACAATCAGAATTTTCGCAGCTAATTACTACGGTTGTCAACAATAAATTCGAATCAGCTGTTCTCTTACAACGAAAACGAATATACGGTAGAAAGTATACAACGCTGACACATTCTTTATATCACCTGTCTGAATACCCCACAGTATTATAACCTCTATGTGTAACAATAATAGAGGTTGGTTTAGCTTCCACATTTTGAATCAAAGATTGTTTATCGTGCAGATGCGTACGTGTGAATTGCTTGATTGCTTACAATTATGTGTTTCTTTCACGGTTGGGGTCTTGTGTACTGTTTTGAACGGTTGTTAAAGTTACTAGGTACTGTGAAAAAGATTTGGTTCTGAACTGAAAAGATTTTGTGTCTCAAAATCGGCAGGGACTTTATGAAAATTGGTCATCAATCTGCCTAGCCTTTTCCCAACTATATTGGGGTCGGCTTCCAGTCTAACCGGATGCAGCTGAATACCAGTATTTTACATGGAGCGACTACCTATCTGACCTCCACAACCCAGTAACTGGGTAATACGATAGCCCTTGTAAGACTGGTTGTCAGATTTTCGGGCTTCTGACGACCCGTAACGACTGTCAAAGATCCACGAATGACAGCCGGGACCAACGGCTTAACGTGCTTTCCGAGGCACGGAGGAGTCTCGTTATGTAAAGATGGTCACCCATCCACAGACCAACCCCGGCAAGCATAGCTTAACCTGATGGATCGACCCGTGCGGCAGTTATTACTTAGCCAATTAGCAGGATGGTAGCAGGTCTGGTGATGGTCCAGGGTAGGTGCTGTCCCTCGTGGAGGCTATTTTATTGATAGATTGTGGGCTTCATTATTTACATACCCTGCTAGACATAAGGATCCGTCAAGAACCGCCACTTACTGTACTTCCCGCATCTAGCGGATTCCTGCGGCCGTCACAAGGTCATCGGTCCCACCTTGTCTCCCATCTTCCATCGCTTTAATTCAAATAGAAGAGAGATTTGGTTCGTTACAAATTCCTGCTACAGATTATAAATTGGAGAGCACAGAGTACTAAATAAGAAATAATAATAAGCTATTAATGTTAGTGTACCAAGACGACAGTAAATAGACTTTTGTTGCTCAGGGTTGTCTGTGGTCAGGTTTTCTGTAAAAATATTCGCTTATCAAGTTAAATTCAATTTACAAGGTGTGTTATATCAATTTCATAATATAAAGGTAAAACAGTTGTCCTTCCTGATTACAAATGTGTATGTTTAAAACAATTTTGTGATAACTTGACTGATTTACAATTAGTTTTGAATGATGACAATACTTTTCTAGTAAATTTCACCCAAGCCCTCATAAAAGTCGGTCATTGAAAAATATGAAACTTGGCAACCCTATTTAAGAGCCCTATCGTCTACAAACACTGGTAACCCACTTACGAAGCTGACTTACTTGCCAGTATTGTAATGTTGTAATAACTATGTGCTAGTTTCTTGTAGTCTGGGCGTCTAACTCGGAAATATAACCTGTTTACTATGACCAATTTTAGAAATACGCCTTTTTTTTGTTGTTAAAGAAGGTATAAACAGGTATTTCGACCCGACTTTTTCGACACAGTTATTGTTATTATTCCACCACACACAATGACTCACAAAACCTACTAAATATAAGTTCAATTACTTTGTCAGAAATTAAAACAGGTAACATTTTCGCATGATAGAATAGAAACCTGTACGATTCACCTATCCTTGTCCAACTTGATATAAATTCGCATCTTTTGTCTCTTTTCCGCTTAGACCGTGACCTACATGGTCATTGCGATGTTGCGCTAATTCGGGCACTGTCGCTGAGTACATATTGCTAATATAAAATGACTATAAAACCCACGACGCAATTTGCAAAAAAATAAAACAATATTGAATCCCCGATTTGGTCTGCGCAGGGGTGCAATTAGAATACCCGCCACGATGATGATACTAAAGGCTAGGCGCAAACCAGCCATCGGCCCAGTCACCGTTGGCCCAGCTACAACTGCTGTAAGCAGTTCACCTGCCTTTACATACGTTTTGTATGGATTCGTTGCATACGTGTAGCCGGTGGCGGGAACCCGCTATTCCCGCACCGTAAGAGGTCGCGACAGCCACCGTGGTTGTGGTCGATGGCTGGTTTGTGTCTAGCCTTAAAGTAGATTTACGTCCGAGGCATATTAAGCAGTCAGCTCCGCTACTATAATAAGAAAAACCCACATTTAAATGAGCCCCCCGCGAGGGCTCCCGACATCCCATATGCGACTTGAGTGAACCCTCCAGAAGAGTTCCCGACACTGAAAGTGTTAAGTTCGTTCCGCCATCTACTACGCCCTCAAGAGTTGACTTTTGACAAATCCTTTCTTCTCAGCACTTCACAGAGCATCTTCTTAAAATGTAATTACATTACATTAAGAAGATGCTCTGTGAAGTGCGTCTTCAGTGGCGTAGGCAGTGTATTGTCTGTCATTTACGGCACAGTTTTTGCTTATATACAAAATACTATAGGTAGTTCAGTTATGTATTGTGAGAGGTTTCTTTGAATGTCGAAGGGAGATGAGCAACTTTCACTGCTTTTGAAGCGTAATGACTTGGTCGTTTTGTCGGAAGTACTTATCTAACTTTATGGGATGGTTTTCTATGTGTAAACCATGATGATTTTGTTATAGTTTGTGTTGTGTTTCCAATTATTTCATCTTTTGTTATTATCTGTTAAATGTAGTAACAATATTACTCTCTACCTCAGTTTGTTTTACTTGGATAACAACAAATTCTGTGGCGGCCTTGAAGATGACATGGTGATTCATGGACTTACACTCATGAATTGTGTTAGTTATAGTTTGCATCATTCCACCCACGGCTGAGTGTAAATCTCCCTTTTTAATACGCTATGTTTCCCTGGTCTCTGTGTGTCTCATCCAGGGGGCTACATTTATTAAACTTATTCAAATTAAACGTTACTAGCGAATTCTTCTTTTTAGCCTCGTTTTTTTTTAAAAATAGCTTAGAGTATACGTTGTGTTGTAATAATATTGTCTGTAGTCACGAGGGATTTATTATTAGCAAACTTTGTTTTGTTTAGAACTGAAAATAATTTTGGCACGCGAAAAATGTAACAACATTATTGAAATTATTTTAATAATTTATTTTCTGTACGGTGTCAATAAAGACACATTTTAACGTTATAAAAAAAAATGTTTACTAATAGGCCTCATCTGGGTGGCTTGATAGATGGAGAGGGACATGGAGGTAGAAAAGAAAAGATGGATGGATTGTGTGAGGATAGATATGAAAGAGAAGAGAGTGAATGATAGAAATGAAAATGACGATTGACCGGGGAGACTGGAAGAAGAAAACGTTTTGCACTGACCCCAAGTAACATTAGACAAGGACAGGAAGATAATGATATGGGTAGAGAAGTAGACTCAAAAACTTTAGAGAAGAGACAAGGATGTATGTAGTATCTGCAAAATAGATTATCCCATAACACTCTTGCTACCAGCATACAAAGGTAGGTAGTTTATCCAACTGTACGGCCTTGGATGCACACAGTTGAGCCAACGTGAAATTGAATTTGTATCATAAATTGTTCAGGTCTCGTTTTGGAACCGTGCCCAAGCGATAGGCTTGCTCTAACATATGAAACCTCATACCACCGTGATGGATATAGGAAAGGTTTTACTACGATATATTGATATTTGTATTCTTTTCCCAAACGCACGAGCTAAGCAGAAAATACAGAAAGTCACGTTCAGCTATATTTACATTTATAGTTTTCTTACTTCCGCATTCACGCTAATGCGTGAATGCGGAAGTTTTGATTAATATCAAAAGCCTCAAGAGACTTACTTTACGAGAGACATGTCAAGGTTTAAAGCAGTCAACTTTCTCAAAGCTATGATCAAACTGTATCTAGTTAGACCATCACATATTATACAAAGTGTATCATCATTATCATTTCAGCCGAAATACGTTCACTACTGAATATGTGGCTCGGTGTAGGCCTATGTGTCCAGCAGTGAAAGAGTTTAACAATACTAAATTATTATCCAAATTATCCATTATTGATATAAAGAGATAAGCCCTGAGATCATTCCGATAAGTAGCTTAACGTCAGACATTTTTCTTTCCCAAAATTAAATTATTAATCTGCTATTATTCTACAACACAATCATTACTAACAACAAAGGTCAATGGTAGTAAAAATGAAATGAATTCACCGTAATAAGGAAGAGTGTCGTCTAGAAACTCCATGTCCTCGCTTTCAATGTCGCGTCGGGAAAATATGTACTGCGTATGTGAGGGGGTTTAATGGAATATGTTGTTATAGTTATTGTCTAGGTAATGCAAGAGTCCGTGAAGTTGGTAGTTGGAGCTGTAGCTAAAGGTGGGGGGTTCGTCGAAAAGACAACTGCATTGTATCATAAAATGACACACATATAAGTTCCTCATACGGTGGTGGAGTAATGGACTAGGTTGAGTTGGTTGGAGTCATTTGGTACTGTAGCTGTAGGTAGAAGGCTCGTGGAAGAGGCAAGTGAAGTCAAATTTGAATTGATTGCAAGAAAATTTATTGCTTTAGAGGCTAAACTTACTAAAGAATGACGTAGAAAGAACGAAATACTGATACTAGATATAGAACTATAAAGAATATATCTTACATTATAGTCAATTATCAATCCAGCAGCAGAGTAGCTTCCGTATAATCGTTATATCTTAAAGGCTATATAAAATTTACGAGAAAATTCCATTTTACTATATATACCGTTGACAAATGATTCAATTTGCCTCTCAAAATAACTCATTTCTATTTGATGTCTAACATATCCCAAGAAAATAACAGTTACAATTTTCTTTTAAAACTAACGTTGTAGAAACACAACATTTTCTAAACTCTAGTACACTGAAACTTGACTACGAGTATAAGACCTTGACCGAGAACTTCCAACTAAAAAAATCTGCTGGGATTCAGACTCGTTTATATATTAACTGGAAAATGAAATTCACTTGCTATATCTGGAGTTTCGTCGGGAGTAATAGAAAGTTAAGTGAAAATTAAATTGGTTCGTACTAGAGATTCAATTGTAAAAAGAGCTGACTATACGAAGTGGGTATTACTTCTTGTTATGGTTTCGTTCAATTCAGCTTATCACCTACAATTATTCTTCCTCATTAATGCTTTATTGAAGATCACGGCCATATTAAAACTGTCAAGCTTTGCTGTCTTTTTTGATATAGCCTTTTGGTCCAAGCATGCTCTAACAGCTTATTACGTCTAAATATCATGACTGGTCTCAGCTTTGAGCGCTTCTTTATTACCGGCAATAGTATTATTATCGGCTATAGCCAGATCTTTGACCTTAGTTTAGTACATTACTATTACAAAATCATTGTTTACGCAAATTACCATCTATTAGTCTATTATCAACATTTTATCTTAATAAGTACTTAATGTAACAAATGCGAGAAATGAAATGAGACCTATCTGACTTATTTATGATTAAAATTGTTGACCTATTTAGTAAACGCGCATAATGATAAAAATATTATTTGAGTTTATAGTAATAAAAGCATTCACCTCGTGTGATTGCATATACCGGCATTTTGATGGGAGACGGAAATTCGATTATTTTGATAGAATAAGATCTATTTTCCTAGCTTTTGCATTAAATTGCGTAATGCTATATAATGTAGAGAATCCTTCAGTCGTCTTTGCATATTTCCCATAAATATTCTAATCTGCTCTGCCATGTTCTTCCTCAGGTATGATTTTTTTCCGTTCCAATCTTTATCATTCGCAGATTCCTAGCTATCGCGTCTTTCTTTATTAGCCTCGCCTTTCTCAGGAAAACTCCTGGCACTACTCATACTATATTTACTTGGTTTCCGTAAAGTAGACTCCTCGACTTCCTACAATTATACCATAACAATAATATAACCATATTTAGTTAATTATTCTCGTTCATTGTGTTCATGTTCTATCAGAAAGCGATATATGAACTAATTACAATCTCTAAGTAGGTATATCGTTACACAATAACATTGTGAGTTAGTCACCAAGGCTGCTTGTGCGCAGCCTGTGGGAAACTGCTCCATGCACTGACTGATTGGAATTAATATTATAGTTGTTTATTACCGTATAAAGTTATGTTCAAACTGCAAGCCCACTCGTTCATATGGATATATCAACTAAAAGAAACTAAAGGGAATTTTACCAAATAAAAATTCAATGCCTTGTAGACCAGCGTGTTCTTGGAGATTAAATGTGATAATCAAAGTTAATGTGCCGGTTAGTTTTGATTGTTTAAAAACCAATTCAAAAGTTTCCTGTAATGTTGATGAAGTCCTAACCACAGTAAATGAAGAGACATGTCCAGAAAGGACCTGAAATTAACGTCAAACATTCAAGGGTTGGCACAAAATATGCAAATCAATTTAGAATTAGAAACGAATTCAAGATGAATAGAGCTATAAAATAACTAAGTACCAATATCTATTTATAGAAACTGAATAGTTTCATTTCGATATTTCCAATATTTCAGTCTTGATATATCGAGGAAAATATGTGACACTAAAAGCTCTGCTAGGAATTTCTCAGTACCTTATTATTATTTCTAGAATGATCAAAACTTTACAAAACCCCATCCACGTTTATCCGTTTGTGTTTTCCTGGGTATTTAAAAACAAAGACTTGTGTGTCTCTCAATATAACAAGTCTTTGTTTTTTACTGAAGTAATCGTCAAACTTGGCAATTATTTTGGGATATGTACTTCTGTCTAAGCACATGTTATTTTCATCTTATCAAAACACATATGGGGAGAGAGAGATATCGTGAGATAATACCGGTTGTCCAATACATAAAATAAGTGAAATTGCTATCATCTTATTTCAGTATTATCTCATGTCTCTCTCGCTTAAACGAAGATAATCCAATCTTCGCGGCTCAAAATCTCGAAACATTTACTTAAATGGCCAAGTAAGTACTGCTTTGTTATTGTAAAGACGGAGTATAGTTTTTTCTGCGATCGTCCTAAGAAGGCACGCATGACAAATACAGAAGGCATGCCATACAACCGTAAGGAAACGTCATTGACCGATCCTACGGTGCTGATGCTAAAATAGTTAGAAAAAGTACACAAAAACCTATTATCAAACCCATAGAGTTCAAAATCGATCGATTTTAAGTTATAGATCATTTTAAAAACGGTGTCGAACAGAAGGTAACAATGCCGAAATGTAACTGCCAAATGAAATTGAACCTTAATCTTTGCAACAAACAGTGCTATTTTGATAAAATTATAATTTGGTTCGTGATAAAAATACAATTATACTCGTAATACTGATGAATTTTTTGTTAAAGTAAATTAGTGTATTATACCAAATACAATTGGAGAATTTGAGATTCTGCAAGTAATTTTGATGCAATATTAGACTTGATTAAAATGCAACGAAACGAATCTGTACTTCGCCTTCACATCTTTTCATATAATGGGAAAGTTACTGAGGAAAATAAGTTAAATATAGAATCACTTGAACATAACCATCACGTTTTCTTACGAGGGATTTCTCACGTTTTCTTAAAATAACTCCACTCCATAGGGAATCATCTACTTACCTAGCAGTAAAATCTCATCTATACAGGGTGTTTGGCGCATGGACCGACACAATTTTTTCAGGGATTTGGGAGGTCATTAGCTAGGTTCTAGCTAAGTTCAAAATAGCTTTTAGTTTTTTTTATAATTAATTTAGAAGTTGTAAAATTTCATTCATTAAATACAAAAATTAACTTTGGAAGCTTGTAAGGAATTTTCTTGAAACCAGTTGTATAAAACAAAGATGTTTTTAGATTTAAAGGACTTTGGAGAATGCAACAAAATTTGTTTTGTGCCACTACACCCACAAACAAAAAAGTTATTTCAAATTAAAGGACACATTTTGGGTTTTTTTTTCATTTAAAAAAAATAATCATATGTAACCAACCGTGACATTTGGGACAAAGGGTGTATGGGTAGAACCTAGCTAATGACCTCCCAAATCCCTGAAAAAATTGTGTCGGTCCATGCGCCAAACACCCTGTATACAATAAATAAAATTGAAGTGTTTGTAATGTCAAAGTCTATTTTCTTTTCAATAAATGCCTACGAAAGTATAAACTGTACTAATAATAAAAACACAATTAAAAAAACAAAGTTTCACTGGCAAATAGCTAATGTTATAAGGAGTAACTTAGGCTGCTTTTTAGAAAAATCATTAGGGTTCACGCGAGAGAAACCATGGCCAGCAGCTGGTGTTGAATATAACGTAAAAAATAATGAAATTATCCTATAATACTTAGCAGAAGCAATGGTCATAAGATTTAGAAAATATATGAAGAGGCTAACGGTATAGCCAGAGGAATTTGGCATTAGTGCCACGCCCACAGTCATTTGCGATACAGCCAAAATAACAAAGAAAGCTTATCCAAAACTGGAAAGAATCGTTATTGAAATAAACTATGTTTTCAAACTAATATAACAAACAACCTTTAACTACCTATCTGTTTGGAAGATATTGAAGGATTACTAATACAAAGGCAGGCAGTTATTTCCGTTTAGAAGCTAGTGTCCAGTCTTAACTGCATAAGGTTACAACAAGCTAACAGCCGATGCTCCGAATAAATTAAGAAGCTATATCTCTATAGCAGATATAAGAGCTGGTTTCTTCCGTAAATTCCCTCCAGTTACCTTTAATTATATCTATAAAGAGGTTGTTATTAGTTTCAGAAACACTAGAACAAAGACTAATAGCTATTAAACTCCCATCAATGAGCCTCCAGTCGCTACACCTTACGCGTACCCACGTAAATTTTCAAGTTTATTAATGTGTCACCTTCGGGACTCTTGCGCACGTTAAAATAGAGCGGGACGCTATTATTAGCGCATAACTGTGTGAAAGAGACAGACGTACGTATTATCGGTGTCTGCCGGAATGGCATGTAGCTGATTGTTTTCTATTTATCTTTATTATTGATGTCTGGCTGAATGTACTGGATTACGGCGGTCATGGAATACGGATGGCCTATTTTCATTGACATTCTTATTATGTTCTTCAAAGGAATTTAAAACAACATTTTAGTTTTGGTTAGTTATATTAGAAGGATGTAATTGATCTAAAATGTGATTTTTATTCAAATCCCGTTCTATATTATCCTGCTTTTCATCAAAATAATCTTCAAGTACAAACAAACGTATCCCTTGTAACTTTTCTAATATTTTATTTTAATTTCAGTGTTCTAAAAGAGATTGCACTATCTATGCCAAACTAAAGACCTTCAGAAACAGGAAGATGGCGACAGTTCGGATATCTCCGTGAATTCCGGAATCACCCGAAGCCATGCCAAAGGCTTTCTCAAATCTGTTGCGTAATTCAAGTTAACTCAATGTAATAGCTTCCTTACTGCAGTTAATTGTTTTACATTCTACTTGCTTGAGTTATTAAACTTTGGAAAGTAAAGGCTTTCTTAAAATACATTAAATTGAGCTGGTAAAGCCGACGATGAAAAGGGTACCTTTGCTTGATGGAAATATTCATAAAACTATACCAGAAAATGTTAAGCACAAAAACTTATTCTGAAAACTGAAATAATCTTGATAGAAGACACAATTTATTCAAACTCGTACGAAAATCAAGAAATATATGTTCCACATTCCTCAAAAATTCATCATTTGAAAGAGATGAAGAGAAATGCGAGCAGTAATTCAATCAAAATATTCATGCGTCCTTGTTTCCAACGTAAGGTTATTTTTACTCTGTATTTGCATACTTTATTTGCGTGGTCTAAATTCATCTTAAGTTATGCCCATACATTTTGATAAGGACCTTGATTATATGATAATGTGTGTTCCCGTTAAGGCTTGTTGGACTTGGATATGAGTCTTTCAATAACTATGAAAAAGAAAATGGGTTTGTCCTGCATACCGTTATTAATTTCGACTTTTGGCAGATTTCGTGTGTATATGGGCTCTAGGACTTCATTCATTTTTCTGTTATGTGTATAAGTGAGCAAAATATGAGTAGGAAGTCATCTTCTTTTAAACCTGTTTCATACACCAAGTAATCAGGTACGGTAGGCTATTCTTCAACTTCAACGAAAGCTATTTTCTCCTTTCTACGTTATATTCCCTCTTCGCTATTGATGTTCTTTAGATTAGTGTTATCTGATCTCAAATTCTCGATAACCCACACAAAGGACAAACCCTAATTAGGGGTTTTCATAACAAAAACCTACTTCAGAGCGGTGCACTTGCACAATATTTCACTCACAGTGTGATTCACAATTTCCAATTAGCGTAATCATTGGCCATCACGTAATCGTATGTAAACAGGACGAAACAATAGTAATGGGCTGGTATATGCAATATTTGTTGGTAATAGAAATATAATAAATCAATGTCATACATAGGTAGAATGGTAACGGTTCTATAGATTTTCAAGAAGTACTTCAAGCAATCATAAAATAGGGCTTGGAATTAAAGCTTGATAGCAAAAAAGATGAATATGTACTTAGAAATCATAATAATTTGAATGTAAAAGAAAGTATGTTACTGATGTTTCGTAGAGTTGATTAAATAGAAGAAGTAAGTGCCTCCTAATGATAGGCTTACATCTCTCAAATCAAAGTAATTCCTTTCATATATGCCAATTTCACGAAGAGAATTTTTGCTGAATGAAATCGGTATTATTTGTTGTATCCACGGTTCGCAACCTAAATATTTGATTCGGGGCAAGCTATTAGTCATACCAAATTATAATATTTGTTATGGCACATTACTAATGCTATAATTTGAACTATCGCTCTATTTGATCAACAGTTATTCGTTACTTGACCTAAATTTTACAGTAATCCGAATTTAACAATGCAACGTAGGCTTAATTTACTCTACACAACAACATCATGATCCGTATGAATCGGATCATAAATTAGCCCCAAAAGGCATTAAGGCGAATTATCTTAAATAACCTCACATCGTTTAAAAGTACATTCGAAAGGAATAATGAATCTCATTAAATAAACAAAAAAGAAAACACGACGCAGATAAGCCGGGTATCATGTGAAATATGCCACCAAAACCGGCGCGAGCGCAATATTCAAAATGGCTGCCACTGTATGTAGGTCACGGCAATCGGTGCCTCGGTGGCTGCTCTTACGATTTTTTTTAAACCCGAAACCAATATGACTTAAAGCTTGCAATGTTTAACTTAGTTTTGTGTTCAGTATTTTCTAAGTCAACTTGATTAATATTTGTTTTACTATAAGTGTTGAAAATTCTCCGTCAAGGGCAAGAATAACAGTAGTTTTGACTAAATTATTATTAAAATTAACAAACAATTTGAGGCCTTCTCAGATATATTAGTGAAAAAATTACTAAAGTTAGCCAGCCACGGTTTATCGTAATTCCAGTTTCAATGTCATATCCTTGTATAAAAACGCGGCCTTGACTTTAAGATAAATGTATAAAAACATAACGGAGCATTTGAAATGTATATAGGCAAAATATTTGAGTATAACAGCATCGTGTTTGGAAAGGACATATGTAACGTAATCGGAGAAATGTGGAAAACTAACGGGTATAGCATAATTTGTGCCAAAAACGAGTTCTACTGAGCTTTTAGTCGCTCAAAAGTACGCAGGAATGTCATTTTTGACCATCATTCAGCCATAGTTCTTATGTAACCGGTAAAGGGTTATTTTACACTTCTAGATGGTCCTAAACTAGTACTTACTACAACACTTACGACAGTGGGCTTTACCGCCTGTCTCTTTGGGTGTGAATGTGTGATCTACTAGTAACGTGAATATTACTAGTGCCAAGAATACTCGAAATTGATATATGTGTGTTCCACTACTACTACTCACTATTTAGTTGTGATCCAGAAGTAAAAATATACTTTCGCGTCGCTTGGAGACGCAAAAAGGTTTGAGCAGGGATAGGCAGCATTTGTCAATGACCATACCACAAATATCAGATGATCTTAAAAGTTCCAGAGGTAATAATACAGGTGTCGTAGAAAATTATAATTTATGTCAGATCAAGATAGTACAGCAGTGGATGCTACATTCTGTTAATACCTACTGATGATGAAGTTTCAAACGATGATGAAATTAAGCTGTTATTACATTTTAAACATAGGCAGGAGTTCAAACAAATAAGAATATTTTAGCATGAAGTTCATTGTCATTTGAGGTTACAGTTCCGTGGACTTTAGTCTTTTACTGTAATTCTCGAACGCTGAGAAATCAGTAATCATGACTTGCCGGTTTTGGAGTTGCGAAATAATCTATGTCTCGTAGATTACTGTAATCATTATTAGATTTTTACGATCTGAAATTTCAAGGAGATAGTTTAATGGAAATTGAAATATTCATTTCTGATTTTTTACCAAGAACAAAGTGAGATAAATGTCAAGAGTTTAAAAGTTTTAGTTTGTAGTAAGTAACAAGAACAACGGTACACATTTTACATATTTTTGCAGCAACAAACATACGGTACATATTTTTGCAGCAGCTATTTGACATTACTTTAAGATGAAAACGATCATTAGTATCTTATCAAGCTACATTCTGCATCTTTTCACTCAAATCTGCCTTTGTATCATTTACGCCCAACCGTTTTTGTGTACAGCTATTTTCGTAGCAGTAAAAACATATAAATGGATTGTTTATTTGCTGCAAAGTATGAAAATAAATTATGTTGAGGGCCCTTGCAACATATTTTCATAACATCAGGAGAGAGCTAAACCTGTTAAGTATTTCATTTTTATGTTGGAGAGGATATTTATTTATTGGGTGTGAAAGTCCCACTTGCATATAGCCAAATTAAATTCTGGTTTCGGATACCTCATAATGCCTATTTTATTATCCTATTTTCTAGAATTAATGACTGGAATATAAGATATAAATTCTCCATTGAAGTTTGTTGCAGTAACTTCTAGGCATACTAAAACTGATGGTCTAACTTTAAGCGGACCAAATAAATGAATGTTAGATGTGTCTTCGTGTCGATCTCGCAAACTTATTTAATCATCATAAACCCACAGTTTAATGTTAGCTTGAATTTTAACAGCTTCCATGTATTTGAGAGCGAAAGTGCATGCATTTGCACATCGCACATCATCTCTGTTTACACAACCCTGAGCTGGTTTGAGCATTTTATGATCAACTTGATTAATTAAGATGGTGCATAATCCACCATCTTAATTATTCTTGCTTGTTATTCTCAAAAGGCTGGGCTCCAACAGTTGCCAAATGAGTAGTATAATTAGTTTTAGCAAGGTCTCTTCCAAATTAGTCAGTTTTATATCAATAATTACGGCTTCGTGTCCAGTAGCAAAGTCTTGAGCTGATATTTTATTAACATTAATTTCCATTGTAAATACAAACTTTCTCGGAATATACCATTACATTAATGACTAGACGGAGTTCTAATTCATTCAATTCCGTAAGCCATGCATGCGAATTTGCGGGCAAAAATTCTCAACTCCATTTCCCCAATACAATTATTTTAATAGGCATGTTCAACAGCGTTGTTTTATAGCTCACCACTCGTATGTCAAACAATGAAAATCAATCATTCACAAGGAATGTCCCAATTCGGTTTTACCGAAACCCAGGTCGCGTTACGTTTAAACAAAATAATTGCACGTAAACAACTCATTTGGTACTTCAACTGCATTATTTATCACTTCATTATATTATTCAGTTGCTCAACGTACCAACTAATGATGTATATTTTATATACTGTTACAAAACAAGTCTATTGGGTCTCAGTTCACAACGGTTTGCGAATTCCTTTCCAAGAGAAGTGAAAGCCGACCAAATAATACGCTTATCAGAGCGGAACGCTTTTCGTCATGTATTTCATTGACAAAACGCCTAGCACTGTCCTCTCGAAGATGCAATGAATGAATATTATTATTGCAGCTAATTTTAAATTGATTTATTTTTGCACTACCACCCGGTCATCCGCTCTCTCCCAAAGACGCGTGCGGAATGAGGTCAGCGTGTTCCAATTTTAAATTTTTATTGTCAGTAAGAGGGTTTGATACATAGTACTTTCACTGTCAGTTTTTGATCTTTATGTGACCGAGCCTAGAACATTCATTGTACGATCTAAAACTTCCGGTTTCAGTTCCGGCTGGGCTACAATTCGAATTCGTTGAGCTTCAAAATGTTGCGCTACTATCTAAACGAGTTCTTTATAAAGTATAGTTACTCTTGTTTGGCTTATCACTATTATTGAACTTCTAATCTCAAATTCTTCTTTATCAAGTTTTGTTGCACAATATAGTTGGCTTCATCTATAATGTCTTATAATGTCTTTAACCGAATTGACAGCTTTTTGATGGGTCATAAAATTTTATTAGTGAATATCTGTTAATAGTTCTTGGCCTCCCTACGTACACTTTACTGTAGTAGTTTTATGAACAGCCGTTGTTTAATTTCTATTAGTGTTAGAAAATTTCCAGTTCAAACACCCCCGGTCTTCAGTCCATCACCCTGCCATTCTCCCATTAAAAGAGTTTGCTTATCGGCCCGCAAACGGTAACCCAAATGACACATTCGCGGTCCTGTCATTACTCCGGTATCGCATCGAACCAATTATAAATAGAGACTGATAAGTTCCGTTACTCGTGCCTGCTTTATCCCTCTCACACTCCCACATAAACCTCCATCAAAAGAAAGAGACAGAAATACAAACGAACCTGTCTCGGTAGATTCGCGTGCCACGGCTCGGGTTTCCCCGTATCACGAGGCCACTTTCCTTCGACGACATGCGAATTTATCATTTCTTGATATTGGATCTTAATTTCTTCGATTTAAAGTTCAGAATCTTTCGATGGTTGTTGAAAGGGTGTTTATGAAACCCTTGTTGTCTTGACATTGCCAATTTACGATGCCGCCTTTTCTTTGGAAGATATTATGTGTCGTTTTTACAAAATTTTGTTGTAATTTTAATTTTGTTTATTCTATCTAACTGTGACCAATCATGTTAATGACCCTGGAGCATCAGTTGAATAGCTTCTAGTTTGGAAACGCTAATGTTTAAATTTAATTAAATAGGTGTTTATATTTAAAGTAAAGCTTATCCCTTGAAATATAACTTTATTTTACGAAAGCAATAATTAGTTAACATAAAAAAATCGAATACCTAAATTAAATCGAATGAAATTAAAATGATAAGGATTGAAATTAAATTGTTAAAGATAAAATGATTAATAATTAAATTGTTAAAGATAAAATACTTAATTATTATTTATACTTAAAAAAAAAACTTCTGAATTCGAATCTTCCATTATTATAATTTAAATCGGACGAGATTTAATCCATAGCAATTTGATTTTATGTTTGTTTTCGTAAAATTAAGTTAATGATTATGCAAATGATTTAATTGTACAGAGAGGATAAGTTATTAGACAAAAAAAAATGTTACATTATTCATGTCTTGGACAAAAACTGTACAACTGCATTTTTATTTTTATAATAAGAGTCAAATTATCTTCATTGGATTTTTCTGTCTCTCCACTGACCAGATTTGGACTTATAATATGTTCTATATCCATTGTATTTATTCTGATTTCTTTTAACAAGTAATAACAAATTTCAGCAAAAACCAGTCAATGCATTGCGTTTCAATCCATTCATCTATATGTCTATTGCTATTGAATACTAATGCAATATTGCTAGTAGATTGATAATCTACTAGCAATATTTACTCCCGTGTTGACCTCCAATAGATTATTACGGTTCATTATTTAATGATCGCCTTATCGTGTATTGTAGTATATATAATAATATTATTTACTTTGCTATCCAGACATTGGGACGGATTCATTTTGTCCTTAAGTTGATTTTACATTGCTATCTTCTCTAGAGCCTTATTCAATATTGGTAATTTCATATGTAACAACTTTTTATTATTTTTAGTGAGACTAGATGATAGATTTTATATTTCTAAATTGCTATAATCAACAGCTAATGTACCATCTACCGATAACGGAGACATCCGGTAATCATTAACATAAATCATTCATCACAGTTTCTGTTCACTTGATACTAAAATACTTATCTATCCGTGATATAGCTTGGTAACAATCGTAGTCCAGTAAGGTCGAAACTATTCGTGTCATGCAGATCCTTAACATTTCCGTCTCCGACTGATTTGAATTCAATGCTTCCACCATTTGTTTATTGTTCCTCGACATAATCTTGACCTGTGGCTTACGCATTAATTTCATAATTAATCACACCTTGAAAAGTATTCCTCTGCATTTGTATACCGTATGTTTTGTTGACCCATTTCTGTTGCACTTATAGTTTGAATTCAGAGTAACGTGGATGAACAATGCTCTGGATACTTCGTCATCCGCTCAAAGGCGTAACATAGCGGTCCACCAACGTAACAAGAGTTTCACCGCTCTGTAACGGATGACACAAGCGGTTACGGTACCCGAGCCCGCGCGGTGGGGCGTATTCGACTTTCAAACTCACGCACACGAAAGCCATTGCTCCAACGCTCGGTGCACGCTCGGCCCATCTTCGGCTAACATCGGATCCTAACTCTTCATCAACACTTTAATTCTGATCTTTATTATATCCTGCGACAACAGATTTTCCTTTGCCATCATTTTCATAATCGGTAAAATATTAAACACGGAAATGTTGACAATGAAAACTGTAAGCGAAGACGTCTATGGTAGAGTCGCTATTCGCTTGTAATTCAAGCGTGGTACGCTCGTACCGTTAGCAGTGAAAGTGCTTGGGCAAAAGTGAAACGGATGGTTTAGAGTGGCGCAACTTGCTCGAGATTGGCGTAAAAAATCGCGATCGAGGAAATGTGAGAGGTTACAGCTGGTTGGATGTTTGAGATTTTTTGTGCGAACTTTTTTTGGAACCTCTACCTTTTTTTCTCTAGTGGTTCTCGAAGGTTCTTTAGGAGTTTTGTTCTCGTTGAATTTCATTTGAGAACTTGAAACTTCTAGTTACCTGTCTTTAAAACAGTATCCATTTTAAGCTGAATCACTCAGCCTTGCATCCTCTTCATTCCATCGACTATAATACGAAACCTTCCTGAAAGTACCTTTCCAATTCTACCACTCTTTCTCCAATTCAATAAAATCAAAAGTCACGCTACTCTCTTTCCCACCAATTACCCATAATTAAACTAAAAAGTAATAAGTCATTACACCTGTAAATAACAACGGTGTCGACTAACCTAATTTCACCCATTGATTCTGCACTACTAGTATGTGGCACGGATGTAAGTACGTGAGTTTCTTTTGTACTCACCTGCCACTCATTTCTTTCCATGGTGTGTTAGATAGACAATTTTAATCTGGTTGTTGGCCTGTTTCTCCACCTTGTCATAAGTTCCGGAAAATTAATCTGACCGATGCGATGGTTCAAATAAACAGGCCTCTTTACGGATTACCTCCCAATCCTGAACTAGAAATTAGGGCGCTCGTATAAGGCCCAAATTATCTCTGAAACGTCGTGGGGTTTCCTCCCCAAAAGGATGATTTTCTTTAACTCAATCATAATTAATGTTATTCAAAGATTAGCCTACTTCTCTAAATGTTACCCTCGTTTTCCAAGCATTCATTATTCCGTTGGGATAAAATCGTTAAAGGAATCTTTTTCAACCTTGGTCTAGGTCTCTCTAGAAGCTTGATGCTATCTTTCCATGAGCTATTCTTGTGTCTGGATTTATTATTAGAATGATTGATGGGTAAATTAGGGTATATTTTGCGACGTGTGAACTGAACTTAGTTTATAGTCGACTCATAAAAGTATTTGGAACATTTTTCCGTAAATTATTGGGAGCATTTTCTCTTCAAGATAATGTGGCTGATTTTATTTCGTCATTCAGATTGGAAGCTTTGTTATTTATATTAGTATTACTTTTATTTTTTTCTTATCTGTGTCAAATAATAGAAACATCCTCTTTTATAGTACCTACTCAAGACAATTAACAAATTGCACAATATTTTGTTATAATAATAACAAAATGGCGCATACCGGATGTTCGTACCTTTAATCTGTTATGTCTGTTATATATTTTATATCTGTACCTCCATTACTAACATTCTCTTTTTCTCTTTCATTAAAGAACATCCAGTACACTTGTTAATTTTCACATATTATTATTAATCACTTTATGTAGCCAGAAACCTTAGTTTTATCTCTTCAATAAAAAGCGTCCTTCTCGGAATGGAGAACTGTTGATTAAAAATGTATCCAATTCAACCCTCCAAAAGCTATGTCTATTTTTAAAACAAAATTAAAGGATAAAACAATATGAATCATCTATAAGGCAAATGAGAGCGCGGCGACAGTGAAGCGCGCGTGCGTATCTAGGTTAGTTGGTCGCAACCTCGTCGGTAGGGGCCTCAGCGGTGGGTTAGGTTAATCTTGATCGTTGCTTGCTTTAAAAACCTGGACCTGTAGTCAGGTTTCAACAGGTTCGGCATAAAATTTAGGACGGTACTTACGAGAGTCTCAAATTGAGGGAGGTCCATAAAAAGATTCATGTGTCAAAAAAGTTAACCCTCGGTTTAAAAAACAAACATTTAAAATATGCTTTTTGAGGAACTAAATTAATATTCTTGCAAGTCACGTTTTAAAAAGTTTCACCCCCTTTCGTTTGCTTCCATCACAACTACCCTACCCCTGACCCCTAAATATTTGTTTACTCACACAACTAATCAAGCTGTTAATTACCATACTATTCACCATTCCCCGTCCTTGGTCATGTTTTTCTCAGTGCAGAACATTTTAAAGGAAATGTTAATTATCAAGGAAGGGAAACTAAATATATATATTTTCTCGGAATATTAACGAGAAAGGGCAACAAGTGAATATCGCAATCTATTAATGTTGCCTGAAGGTTTTCAGATGGCTTCGCTAATAAAGGTCGGGACTTTATCGCGGGTAACTTTGTATGTGTTGTGGATATTACAAGCGATTATTTCATGTGGAATATTCTTGTCAAGTTTCTCAGAAAGAGTGATGAAGTGGGATGTTTTTATTTCGTGAGTTGTCTGGGGTTAAATGATTGGAGAATATTCGGTGAATTATGACTATTATATAGAGATTATTTGGTCGTAATATAGTACGATTGCTTTTTTGAGAAGAATTAAAGTAGGCTAGGCTATATTTATTCAAGCGATACCTTAATAGATTTACGTAATAACATAACCCTTAAACTCAGTGGCTCGTCGCAATTTAAGTAAACAGTTCGTTTAACAAGATAAGACTTAATATTTATGAAATAAAAATGTCTATAATTAAAATGCTAATTTTCAGTCGGCCGCTGCTGCTCAGTGGGCGTTATCTGTTTCTCTCTGATATTTTATTTTTAGATCACCATGCTTGTGACAGCCCTATTTCAATACATGAGTTGTTTGACGTCAGTGGGGTAGTTCGCCTTTTGTTTCAATCCAGACTCGTTTGCAGACCTCTTTTAAAACTCATATCTTCGAGTAGACAACCCTGTGTACGGCTCAAAGTACGGCTAGATATGTATTACTGAAGAATTAAAATGTATTTTAAATACGACAGACCAAGGTATTTGTAATACGTTATGTTATATGTGGTAGACATCATGAATATTCTGTAAACTCAACTATTTCTTCAAACGCCTTGAATATTTAACATGATTACCATAATGTGTAATGACATTATTATATGGTACGTACTTATGGCTGGTTTAACGCATAAAACGGCTTGTTTACATAAACTTATTATTCCAAAGAGGATAACATAACGACCGACTGATATAAAATGTGTTGTATCCTCTTTACATTATTCTTCTTTATTACCAAAGCCGCCACAAAACTCAAAACTTTAAGCCCCAACTTTCAGTAGAAAATAAATCATTAACTTTGATTAAAATCAAGAACGCGACTAAAATGTAGCATCGCGGCGTTATCGTGTTGTACATTGTAAACTCAACTTTAGATTATGAAAAATAAAGTAGATAATTGTTTGTTGTCATTGTGTGCCCCCCCGACGCACGAGGCCGCACATAAGCGGGTCAGTAGGCCACCAGTAAGTGTGCCTCGCGGATCCGACCGGTCGTCCAGCCCTGAACTTGGTCTGGGATTTGCTATGTTATGTCATGTGTATATGACATAATGTGCAGCGGTCGATTTTTGAACAGCGGTGGCAATTGAGGGTTAGATTTTAAAAATTAAAAATTAAATGGTTTTTTTTTTAGTGGGTGGGTGGTTTTGGCATTGAATGTAGTGGAAACATTTTTGATGAATCTTGTTTTTATAATTTTAAATAATTATTTATACGAGTTCAGTATCAATTAGGTACATCGATACTCTTTAAATTAATTTGTATTCATGATCAATTCAAATATCAATTTCTTTGATAACTATCATAATTATAATTACTCACCAGCAACAAAACTAGCTAAATCAATTACTTTCACTGTAATGCGAACATATTTTACCTGTCAAAAAGACTGACACATAATTACAACACTTCAGAACATGTTACAAAATGTTTAATAACTTTCACTATTGTCATGACATTGCCGCGAATCGATTGCGAGTCGAGTACTGTCTGTTGTAACTTATCTATTATCGAAGTCAGTGGCACTCAAACTTTTAAAGTCGAGCCTTTAAATGCCGGAAAACTCTTTAGGGCACCAATTTCTCTGAATATTCAGGCCACAAAGTGACATATGCCACATAAAAGCTTAATGAAGAACAGTAGGGTTTTCATTTCCAGTTTAAATCTAAACGTATAAAACGAATTTTCACAAGAACAAAGGCACAGGAATGTCTGAATCGCGGTCTTCTTAATAAAAGCACGAGAAAAGAAGTCTGAAAGAAACTAGCCAAAGATTTAAAAAAAAATCAGTATGACTTTACGAAGTACGTTGGAACAAGACTGGTCACGATCGGCTGTAAGACGTGTATTATCTGTTGTTGCTATCCATCACCTATCAATCAGTTAGATGACTCTTGTTAGCTGATTGCATGTCTATGGATGCGGCCTAAGTCAGAGACCAGACACCGTCTGCCTGCTGTAACTACAGCTACTATTAATAACTAGTTATGACACATATCAAACGATATGAAAGCCTGATGAACTCGCTGATTAATAAATTGCCAAACTCAACTAAAACAACCTTGAATTTGGACAACACATATATTTGAAAATGATTTTTATAAACATAAAGAAGATTTCACATAAAAAGACTATACAAAAGGTAAGCTTAGAACAGGTCTTACTTCGCTAAGTAAACATCTCTTATGAATATGAAGATTATTCGAAAAACTTCAATGAATAAAACGCTTGTTCATAGTCAGTTATACGAATATGACTTTTATACGCATAGAAAAATAGGGTTAAACTGGAAGCCGACCCCAACATAATCAAACTCAAGGCATTTATTTCTAATAAACCTATTAAAGGCAATTTTGGGATCGGTCAATCAGAAATATGAAGGTAGTTGTCATTTCCAAAGCGTATAAAGTATAGATAGTGTCATCCACGAAGACCACGAAGCCCCACTCCGCTCCGCTCCGTACTAAAGTACAGCTTGCAGTACAATCATCGCGGAGTGGGGCGCGTCTTCGTGGATTGCACTATCTGTATCTATGGAGAAGAACGGGCGAGAAACTCGGTTCTAGTTGGGAAAAGGCTAAACAGATGATTATAATAAAAATAGAGTTGACATTCGTATGAAACGCTTAATTAGCAAAGCAAAGTCAAATTGCGGTCTACGAATTGTGTCCTTAGAAACCAAATTGTGTCTGTTCCAAACTTAAAGCAGAAAGAAACATGTACACGTTGACAGGCAACACACATACATATAATATAAAACATAATCTTCTAAGACAAATCAAAAAGATAGAAGTAGCCTTGAGACGAGATCCTTGAAATAAGTCTGGATCCAATGAATATTAAACAGCTCCCTTGATACAACTTGGATACGCTTCAAGTTAACTAAGTTTTATATTCTGAACTGAAGACGAAATTAGAAATAAGACAAAGAATATATGAAAATTAAGTGGCACTGGGCAAAGAGACGGAGCATGAATTTCTAAAAATTCTCTTGCACCCACTGCCCTACCGCTCTTCTTAATATCCTCAATGGGTGAAACAAAATTATGAAGTATCTTTCTTCGTTTATGATTTTGATCCTCGTTGTCCTTCGGGATTGTTCGACTATGTCGGTTTCGTTAACCTCAACGGGTGATAAAGCTTTAATTTATTAGAAGGACTGAAACTGGTATTTACAAGACGACACCCTGGAAGGACTTAGTGACCTTATTGGCGATGATCTTCAGAAAGGTCAGGTGTGTAGTTTTCGCAACCGGCGTGCGTGTATGATCAGAGGCCCTAGCGTGAGTTTCTTTTAACCATCTCGACTTTACGCATCGACCGTTTTCGGCGTTTATCATTATTTCGTATATCCAAAACAAGCTCATAGCCTCCCAGGCAATCTGTATTTGTACTCACACTGACCTTTTACAACCTAACACAGATAATGTGATGGTGTATTAGGTAAGGGTTTTAGAATATAAACCTTTCATCTCTATTCATATCCGACAAATTGTGCGTACTTCTGCCTTCCAGAAAATCTGTATTCGGACTAATTTGGAGACAGACTGACCTTTTTCATCCTAAAATCTTTACCTAACACACCATCACATTCACTTCCATTTCCATTCATATCCAAGTGCGTATTTCTAATAACAAAAATCGGACCAATCATAGGCTTCACACAAGGAAACTAATGGTTGTGTGTGTGGCAACGTGCCGCCGGCCTCACGTGGCCGTCGACCGTCGCCACAGTCACGTGAACCAGCTTTGTCTGTAAACATTATAGATTGCACTGGAATTTTGTTAGCCTAGGAATTTTGATTGGCCTTAGAAAGTCCTATTAGGTTATGAATAACTCTTCCTTCTTGCCTTTTCCAAACTAAGGCTCGACTCAATTGATTAATCTTATCGTCTATGTCAAGCACTTGTGATAAACTTTAAAGAATTGATTTGGAAACATTAACTTATATATTGCACTGTAATTTTGTACACTGTCCTTCGAAAGTGCTATGAACGCATGTAACCAACTAAGGAGTGATGAATACAAATGTTGATGGATGGAGAGGGAAAGACTAAAGAAAAGATGATTGGATTGTGGGAGGGTTGATATGAATATGAAAGAAGAAGATGTTAATGTTGGTGACGGGTGACTGACAAAATGAAAGAAATGTGTTGTTACATGGGACAATTGCAGGAAGATGATGATGTCCTTAGAAAGTGTCAAACGATAGCCCCTGAAACGCCAAAGCTTCACCGGTTCCTAGCGTTTTATAACTGAGAAGAATAGGGTCATATAATAATATGAAGGACTCTGCCTTCCAGGTATTTCCAATGTCACTTGGCTCAGGTCTGACTTGCTTTACTCCTTTCTCATCTCGCAGGTTGGTTAAGGTTGTAGAAATGGTGTTGGAATCATTAAAAGTTACTCTGGAATTTGGTAGAAATTTTAATATTTAGATGACGTTAACAACGTAATACCAAGAAAGTATTTGAAGTATTTCAGAAACTTTCAGATACGCTACAAATCGAAAATAAACTAACAATTTAAAATTATTCATATTCAAAAAATGTGAGCTACGCAACCTAATTTTCTAATTCGTAAATTAAACTTCTATCTCGACTCACTATTCTTCCGTATACGATAAAACTATTCACGTTTATTTCTCGGCCTCGTTTCAAGCTATTTTTATTTGTTTACAGTACTTATTACCATAACAGATATCTATTTCAGCTTGAAATAGAAGAGCATTAACTATATTATGCAACTATATTTCGATGGATTACCTTCTAAATATAATGTTCAAGCCCCAAGTTTTTCCATCCGAGCCACGTGCAAGCTTTTTTCTTTCATTTTTATTAAACAAACTGTATACTTGAAACCTTCTTTATTGGGAAACCGGCACGTGGATAATAATGGCGGAAAAAGTTTATGTTTTATTGAAATTGGTGTGGGCGTATTAAGTTGTTTGTGAAGAAAAGGAGTTCATCGAATTTTATAAGGCTTCTAAACAAGACATAAAGACAGAAGACAGAAATAAGTCAACATATTGTGCCATGTTGAAATCTCTCCCCAGTTGTTTTGTTCTTCGCTAAAGGGTGGTTAACAAAACAATATGTTTCCTTACACCTGAGCAAACTTCCAAACAAAGGAGGGAAATTAAAATTAACTCGAAAAAATTGCGGATTACTGTAATTTAAAATATGGATTGTTTTTAGCCATACTATTGTCCTTGTTACCCTTGTATTACAAAATCGTCTATTAATATTTTTTCTTATTTAATTAACTTATCTTTATTCTTGTTTTTCCGTCTACGAAAGTATTAAACACAAATCTTTTCTTTTTCCCCAAAAACTACACTCCCATTTGCCCTAAAACTGCGTTACAATTTAGTTCGCATTACCAACACTGTACTTAAACGACCTACTTCAAATATGATCTAAATTAAATTGTAATTACTCGCCTGTATGTGGGTTTGTGTGTGACTGTTCTAAATATACGACCTGATTGTTACTACTCTTTGACAATGGATTTAGTGCATGCTGCGAACCTAGTAACAGTCCTTAGATAATTATTAAGTTCTTCATTGGTGGACTGTCTCCTTCGTCTAGTGGTCGCAAGCGCTACTGCTGAGCATGAGATCCTGGGTTTGATTCCCGGATCGGGCAGTGTTATTGGGTTTTTGCATCTGGATTTTCTCATTAGCAGCCCGGAGACTGGAGTGCCCGGTTGATTGCAATAGGCTCGCCCCCTGTTACATGGGACTCAAACATTACTGGCGAAATGTGTGTGTACTATAGGCGCACCTATGCCTAACCCTTCGGGGAATACAAGCGTGATGTTATGGTCTTTATTGGCCATTCTTTTTGAAATTTTACTTCTCTTGCTAGTTTGTTACTGCTTTCACTGTTCTTCTTCACAAATTGTTCTTCTGTTTCATTGTTTGCGAAATCATCTTCTGCTGGGTCGTCCGTCCTTTACTTAATGATTCAATTTAATGTAGACGGTTTCAGAATAACTAGAATAGGACCTTAGCTCTAAAACCATAATTTTTCGCTAAGATATTATTAATATTCGTCAGAACTATAAAATTCCTCAGTAGGAATTTAAATTTCACTGCTACAGCGATATAAGGAGAAAACATTTAATAATATGTCATTAAATCATCATCCTTTTTGGGTTTGAAAGTATTTTTATTACCAAAGTCACGACCAATATAACCATGATATTGTGAATTTAAAACAGTTTTCTATTTGTCCTCAACATCATAATCGTCAAATATAACCGTAGCTACTGGTTTTTCCAATACTAAAGTTACTCTACAATAATATTCATCTTTACCTTATTAAAAATCATCTACAAAACAAAACAAACAATAAACATTTTATACAATATCAACGGTATCACGCGAGTCTACGTATCTACGTATAGAGACTACGCCTGACCTTGTCTGACGATAATTTAGTGAAACACGGCCGCTCAATGTCATGCAAATTGTTCAGCCACGCCCACTGCTTGGATAACGGCATGGCGTGCGTATTCAAGATGCTTGGAGGAAGTTTACTGAGTGATCAGATTTTTTAAGATTTGTCTCAATTCTGCTTTGATGATGTTTTTTGTCTTATGTGGTCCTTGGTATCTTGAAATCTTTATTTATCTATGGACTATGTATGGTTTAGTGTAGGTTAGGGTTGCCATCTACAAATTTTGAAAACTAGGATTCGAAGGTGAAAATACCAGGACATTTCGGATTAAAAACAGGACGGAGTAGAGCCGTAGTTAAATAGCAACATGCAATAAGACAGGTTCAATGAAACTCAATTTTCGTGCACTGGAGCTCTCTCTTTCTAACCGTGTTAGATAAAGAAAGCACGAAAATGGTAGTGAGAAACAGACAACAAGCAGAGTGCACGTTACATCTTTGTTTTTTAAATACCCTGCGCCCCGCGTTTGAAGGTCATAGAAAAGACTTTTGTATGATCTTCAAACGCGGGGCGCGGTGCAAATACTTTCCAGGACATCCCAAAAAACCGGAGATGTGCTGGGAAAACAGGACGGTTGGCAACCCTAGTTTAGGTCATGGAGACAATTATGATCTCAATTTTAGTTTTAGCAAATACCACCGCGGTATAGAACCTTGCATCAAAGAAAAAATCATCGTCTTCCGCTGGGGTCTTTGTTGAATCTTGAAATTGTATCACTCGCAATACTTGGGAATGATTATGTGTAATTGTGTATTGAATGTAGGTCGTGTAAATACATTTTTTTTTAGAGTCACTATTGTAAAGCGATTTTTAACTTTTTGTTTTGTGAACCGCCTTGGACATCAGTAGTACATTCCCTGATTTTATTGCTGATTAGATATGCAGTGTGAATTCGTGTTTTCATTTCGCGTTCGTCATATTCTAAAAACGGGTCAGTCGGTCAATGCGAAAGCATTAATTCTGCATTCAATATTTCAACTTCTGATTATATGTTATGTGACTTTTTTCATTATGTTTGCAGTCTTTGTAAGTAAATAAACAGCTCCAGTCATCTTTCTAATTCGATAATCCTATTTATATTTATGCATCCAATAAATATGACACATAGAATCACATAAAGCGAGTACAAACGATTATACAACGTATTACGTTGGCGCCGTACGCCTGGTGTGCGCGAATCCTTACAACAGTGAAGACTAACCTCTTATTACTTTCTTAATTCATATTGCCTGGCATTGAGACTAACCGGACGTTGCCAAACTGCTCACATAAATAGCTTTATGTATTATATTCTAGTTAAATAGCCTTTCGAATTACCCTCTGTATTTTTTATGACTTGAAAGCATAAAATATGGATGAAAATCACGCAGATTCTGCACTCTGCAGCAGCGGCATGAAAAATGTTGTTGTCTTTGGGTATTACATAAATTAAGAAAGAGATAAAAGTAATTTGGAGCTGTCAAACTTTAGAGTTGATACAAATTGGATCAGTAAAGGTTAATTTGCTTTTAAACTTGGAAATCAGCACGAGAAATGTTTTAACGGAATTTTGAAATATAGGAATGTCTTCTAATATTTCTTTCTATTGTGCCGTGAATACTTTTTTGAAAGGTGAAGGCTAAATGGAAAGCGTGTAAATTCTTTTAAAATACCCTTCATTGCTAGCTGGGGTTTCACGAGCGTCATTTTAAGTTTCCCCCTTCTAACGATGGCTACAATAAAGTCATCATCTCTCTCAACGATCTCTTGGACGCTAAGCCTAACTGTGATGTGTTCGCTGATGAATGGAAGATCTTGTTAGTATGTCTGGAGTATTGTGAGATGAGCGTATGTCTTTCGAGTAGTTGTTTAATTTTTGTTTACTGTACTTTAATAATGTGTTTGTGTCTTTGTCTTTAATTAATGTAACCGGCCTTGGCCGTTTTATGTTAAAAATAAATAAATAAATAAAAATCATAGGAGATTCTTGCGGCCATACTTGATAGATTTATGTCAATATTAAAAAGCCGCCAACCTTCAAATCAAGAGTGACCAGCTAGGCACGCTCATTCTATCGCAGACCTCATCCATCGCTTTCCATCAGGCGAGACCGAAGTCAAGAGGAGGCTCATTTCGCAATAAAACTCAACAACTACAGGTTCCTTTGAATTGTCGAGGAGTCGGTCAGTTTGGTAATCAGAAAACTGAATCTAGTTGCTCTTTCAAAAGTCTAGACTTGTGGAGATGATCGTAAGCAACATACTCCTCCATGAACTATCTCGGACACTGGCGGTGGACCACTTTTCAACCTTTATTACTAAGGGCTTATGGGTGAAAAGTGGTCGACCGCCATTGTCCGCGGTTGTACTTATTTAACGTAATAGCTTTTTCGCCTTTTCCAAAACCCATAAGATAAAAACGGTCCTGTATTTCCCGTGAAAAATTACCCTGAAAAGCTACATTAACTCCACCATTCCCAGTAATTTTCCCGTGCCCACTGACTAAGGAAGTCAGTTTCATTTAAAAGGCAAATACATACAAACATTTACTCTGTCGACCATTTAGTACATAATTATGTACTTACATGTATGTTTGTGTTCGTTAACCCGGTTTTTGTGAATAATTGCCGTATTTACTATTGCTTGTAGGTACCTGTATTACTTACCTAGGTATAAGTATGTAATTATTTTTGTTGATAGGTAACGTAAATATTTCATGTTTGATCAATCTATAAATTGAGTCTTATTTTGGATCTATTTAAGTTCAAGTTTGTTTAAAATACATTATGAGGTTGTTTCAGGAGCTATTGTGATACTCGTTTATTGCAAGCTACATAGAAAGACAAATACGGTCTAAGATTAGCAAGACAATACTTTTTTTTTGTATTGGATATGAACCAATCACATGTTACAAAAAAAAACATCTTTCGGATAATATCTGCGTACGTCTATTCTCTGCGTGCGTAAGGTCTATTCAAACCCTTAATTCCAATGGATGTTATTTCCACTCAAACAAACATCAACTATATGCAGTGTACTGTTGAAGGTCATAAAAAATATGAAGTGGTACCGCAAACTGAACCTTATGTGTGGCTATTCCTAAAACTCGTGTTTGTTTACATGTTTGGCAAATAAATTGCGAACGCAGAGTAGGTATATCGCGGATCGAAGCACAACTTAAAAAAAAAACCGTTAAAACAGGTTTTATTTCTAGATTCATGAATGAATCTTTCTAGAACGCAATTCGAGAATTTACTGCTCATACTACAAAATATGACGTAGCGTTGGAAGGCTTCGCACAAGGTGGACGGATGACCTGGTGAAGACCGCCGGAATTCGCTGGATGCGAGAAGCGCAGAACCGTCCAAAGTGGCGGTGCTTGGGGGAAGCCTGTGTCCAGGAATGGCTACAAAATACTCGCGTGAATATAAATGAATATCAAACACTCACGTTTTCTAAAGGTCGCATGGCATTAACAGTAGGCGATACCGATAAACACCTTATCTCTATTTAGAGATAATTACATCTTACTGTCGATACTTCGACTGCCATAAATTTGATTGGCAGAGAAAGTTATTGTAAAGTTGCCTTTCAGTTTCGGCCAATCATAGCCCATCTTCTCTTGTACCGAACTTGATGAGGAAAGAAGAGAGAATGGTAAAAATATTATTAGCTGGTCAGCGAGGTGGTAGCGGGGTCCGGGGTGCGCATAACATCACGCCTGTAATCCCGAAGGTTTAGGCAGAGGTGTAATACCCACACCACACCCACATTTCGTCAGTTATGTTTAAGGCCCAAGTTAATAAGGGGGCGAGCCTATTGCCATCAACCGGGCCACTCTTGCAGGCTATTTTCATGCTTCTTCTAAATTAAAGAAGGCTTGAGGAAATTTGATCTTGTAGAAAAATCTACTGTGATATACCTATAATTTTCTTTAATAAGAAAGCAGTACTTGAACCGGTACCAAGCACGGATAGATATTAAAATGCATAAATAGGAACTTATTAGTGAATCATGGCAAATGATACTGCAGTTATGAAAATAGTAAGTTATTGTTTTGTAAAATAAGTTTCATAAACAAAACGGAAATAGCTTTTAGAGGGGTATACAAACAATTCTTTAGATATTCTTTTTTTCCTTTATTTTGACGAAACACCACCTAGCTTATCCCTATAGTAATCGGTAATCTCAAGAGTAACAATACCAAAGAAACGATGGATCAACTAAATATTTGACAGATGATATCCATAGAAAGGGTCACCCCCCTTTTTCTTGTATTGCAGTCTTCTATGAAACAGCAGGCTTTTTTTTGATAACCGACAAAGAATTTCTTCGCTAGGTAGTAGGGGAAGACCAAAGAAACGATGCATGGACTCCCTCCAACCTTCCCATGGCCCTTCCAACGTACGCTATACGGGCCGAATCGAGGGGCGGCTGCTGACATAGCACCCTTGGCAATCTTTCCAGTCCGCAGGCGCAAAATTGAGATGAGGGCAGTCAATGATGAATCTAAGACTAACACTTATCTGACATCATTTTTTTTTAAAGAAAGCTCTTCTCAATAAGCACAAAACCTAATCGTCTCCTACCCACCCCCTTAGGACCAAAAGCGTGACAGTAATGCTAAGTACCAGCAAAGTCAATGAAAAAAAGAACAAGCCATATCTTCAACAAACATACATTCTCCGCGCCGCCGCCGCGCGCCGGTAAATTTACTCTGTAACCATCCAAACAACTTGCCAAAAACTTCTACCGAACGACCTAGATTTTACCACCACAGCACAACCTATTTCCAACCTTAATCATAACGCCGTAAAGTTCAAATTCGTATGTGGAAATAGCTTGTCTCGATAATTCAAAGGAATGTCGACTTTATTTACTTTATTCATACAGTATATTTTGGTATGATTGTATTGTAGTAGCGTAACCTTCCGCAAGACTGCTGCTGTGGCCTCGCTCCTTCCACGTTCAAGGTTTGATTCCTAGACGTTGCACACAATCTAATACAAACTCTGTCTTTAAAGCTTTATGGTTTATTTTATAATTTCTCTATAGAATTTGGAGAAAACTGTTGTATTGCGCTGGTAACGGTTCGCGGATTTAGCCATCTGTCAAAAAAACTATTTTTAAATAGTTCTTACTGTACTTGGGTTCATAGAAATGGAACTGTTATTGAAGACCGTTATGGTACATTCTTTTCTGCTTCTTCCTTTATGGACTTGGGCGGAAAAACTGCAATGCAACTTCTATGACATCACGCCCGTATTCCCCGGAGGGTTAGGCAGGTATGTAAGTACTTATAGTACACCCACATCTTACCAGTTGTGTTTAAGTCCCATGTAATAATAGTGGGCAAGCCTATGAAATGACTCATTAATATCATAAAACATGCATTTTATTGTTACAATGCTCGACCTGTCTGGAATTTCTTAATGAAGGTTCAAAATCAACTAATTACGTTCTTGGCAGTTAACGCATTTAATATAAATAAATCCAAATAAATTAGCTCTTTCAATAATTGGCCCATTAACAAATCAATGTCGCTTGTAATTCGATTTTTTCAGCCAAAATGTAAGATCAAAACAGTAAATTACTTTAGTAGTTGCAATTAGTAGTATTTAGAAAATAGCTGGCGAAATGTGGGTGGGGCTCACACTTCTGTCTAACCCTTTTGGAATACCGGCATGATCATATATATATGTCGCTGAAAGTATAAAAAGTTGATTTTGCTACCATAATCAGTAAACTGCAGATATCACTTATTTCTTTTTCGTGTGGTTAGTTACTAAACATTTTAAAAGAGTAACGGTGGAGGTTCTTCTCCATACGAAAACTACCTTTTGGAAGGGGCGACTAGAATCAATTAAATTTTTTTTGTTGTAAATTTTGACTAACGTGGTGACAGAGTTTTTATGCCGCCCAAATCCGCCCAATGGGCCTCTGACTTAGCTTCACAAGCAGATTTGTAATAGTTTAGCACAGATTAAGTATTAGCTACTTCCTTCAGTAATACATCAAGTAATGTCCATAATAGTAAACTATTCAGCCATAATGTCAAATTAACAGACTCAATAATAATCCATCAAAATAATTAACAAAACAAACTTTTGTTTCTAAAATAAAGACTTTGACATTTGACATAAAAATCTCTAGTCTTTATGTGTTGTAACAATGTTTAAAGTTCTCAACAATTAAAACCTCTTTATTATTATATAACTATCTGTCCTAGGCGAAATTTAAGAATGAATGATGTTTCTTCTATAAGTACATACATACCGTATACAAATAAATAAAATTGAAGTGTCTGTTTGTAATGTAAAAATAACAGCTTTTACTAAATGGAACGGTACTTATAACATTTTTTTTTTCTTTCTGTTTTTTGTTCCGGCTAATCTCCGAAATAGCTGGACCGATTTTGACGGGACCTTCACTGGCAGATAGCTGATGATAAAAGGAGTCCTTTTATTTTAGAAAAAGAATTAGGGACCACGCGGGCGAAGCCGCGGGTGGCGGGAAGCAGCTAGTCTTGAATAAATCCCGTAAAATCCCATCATTGACAGCTTTGTTCCGCCCACTACTGGGTATAGTCCTCCCCCCTTTTGTTCTATGCTTTCCTGTACCCTAATTACGTAATACATGATCAATCAGAATTTGAATCGTTTTGAAACAAATTGCTCTAGTCCATTGCTTCTTAAGTTCGAAAAAAAATCTGCTCAACAACGTAAACAACGCAATGAATGTTGTTGAACTGTCAAAATGAAGCAAATTTGTCGTAATCTTTACGAAAAACTGTTGCGTAATTAGATAGCTGGTCTGTTCGACCATCCAAACTCATTCAGTATCCATCCAAGATGATTCTATTAGTTAAACACACATTAGATTATACACATACACACACACTACACTAAAACTAACAATTTATGACAAGATTTACAAGCATGTTCATTTGTATTACATGGCTAGTAACAGTGCAAGGTTTATATTTAATAAGATGTCCTTATCATAATGTTTGATTACTTCCTGGTTATTATTAAAGAGGTTCTAGAAGACTTTTCCATAAATCATTTGCTTTGTAGCTAATAGGTACAGCTTAATAATTTAGCCTTTCCATAAAGGTAAACATAGACTTTGTAAAGGAGTCAGGTCATAAACGTGGCACGAACACTGAAAATAAACATATCATACTCACAGATCTAGATATAGATTCACGGTCTTATCTTTAGGACAAATTATGAAGAGAGGTCGTGATGATAAAAGGGGTGACTAAAATAGGCTGTAATTTAGCATCGCTTGTTTGAACGGCCTGTTTTTACGTTTGAGTAGATCAGATTGTAATCACCCTGTATATTTTTGGATAATTTGGGAGCTGTGACTGACGTCATATTTGGAAAAAGGCTAGGATTTATAACTTGATTTAATAATCAAGTGAAAATTCTTTATTTTCATTAAATTTACTGAAAAAAGTTGTTTACTTTTCACATTACACCGTACCTACATTTTGCGGCGATGTTATTGCCGGTCGTCAAGGTTCCTGCGGAAAGCGACTCGTGCGCGCGTTCGTGTATTCTCGGCAAACATCGGGAACTCTCGGCAATGGCCGCCGGAACGCGGAAAATATGCATTTGTTGTCTGGGGGAAATTGTTTTCTTGATATTTGTAAGTTCTATTCAAATGTATGGTTGATGCTAAAATGCAGATATAAATCTTATCAATATTGACTTTCATCAAATTCATGTATTATGTAACTGAACGTGCTTAAAGTGATTTAAATTGGCACGTGTTTTTTCTCTATATCTTTGTGTTTATTTTAGTTTCAATACCACACTTGAATTCCAATGTCAAATTCAAAGGAGACATATCTACACAAATATGATTAATATGTCTGTTGCGACGCGGCGATATAATTTATGCTGATTTGTTCATTAACACCACGTTTAATTTATTAGAGATTTTTCTTCTCGTCACGAACTTATCAAGGCATAGGTATTTCAGAATAATGCTCATGCCGTTTTAAATATCTGGCAATAAGCAAGGTGGTAGCGAGCCTGATTGTTCAAGGTTCGCCGGAAATAGATACCTAGATTTAAGTATACTCGTGGAAGCTATTTTAACTGACTTCCAAAAAGGAGAAGGCTATCTATGTTCGTAGCGTAGTATGTATGTTTAAAAAAAAATGTATATCCATCGATTTTTCCGTCAATTGAGGACCGATTTTGAAAATTATTTTTTTGTTTGAAAGGGTATGCTCTTGAGGTGGTCCCGTATCAATTGTATTTACTTTGCTTGGATAGTTTTTGAGGTAGCTTCAATAATACACATTTTTCGCATTTATTTTAAATGGATGATATACTTAATAAGTTCCTGTCACTGTTATTTACACAGCCACTACCTGCTGTGTGTATTTGAATTTGTGTGGGGTAGGTATCACAGTTAAAAAGTTAAAAATAAAAAGTTCTTACAAAAAAAAAACAACAGACTTCCAAAATTTCGGAAGTCGGTGGCAAAAACGAAAATTCTGAACCAAAGACACCGAATTCCGAAATTAAAGTTGTTTCAAGTTTATAGTGTTTTTTTTTCTTCTAAATCTATTGTTTTTTTTTTTGCAAAATGTTTTATTGTACCTCATAGGAGTCATGGACAATGAAGCAATTTATTATATTATTTACTGACATCGGTGAAGCAAAACACCGTGAGAAAACCTGTACTTAAACTTATAAGAAATCTGAAATCGCCAACCCGTGTTGAGCTCGTACCTTCTCTACTTATAAGAGAAAAGAGGCCTTTGCCCTGCAGTAGGACAATAATAGGCTGGTATTATTATAATATTATTATTAACATAACCCTTTACATAATTGTGATGGGACATATTTTTTTTGCTTTATTTTCAGTAAACACTTTTTTCTTTATTTCTATTATACCTACCTAATTGACTACGAACGTATGTATAATGTGCCGTTCCCTGAAATATTGGAAAGATTGCTCTTGAAGTTTCTAAGAAAATTGAGTATTGGAAAATCATTAATTTTATTAGAAAATGTACATAGAAAATTCACGGTATTGAAATTATTCTCTGAAATGCTACCCGAAATAATTGAAAAGACTCGTGACTCTTGAGACCTTTACTTGAAACATATTTTATTTATTCAAAATTTAAAAGTCATTTATTTAAACTAGGCTGAGAATCACCACTTTTCGAGCGTCAAAATTACATAGGACAGTTCCCCTAAAATGCTCGCCCTTCACCACTTCCTAGTGCTTAAAAGCTGGGAAGAAGTGTCGCAAAAAACTCCCCAGCAGTTCAGTTAGAAAAACTTGATTCTTTACAATAGTACTTATGCAAAATAATTTTAATGAACTGAAGATCACGTCTAAACGAGTAGTGTTAATGATTTGGAAAAAATATATATGTTAAATTAGAGCATTTTGTTAATAACTTAATCTGCGAATATTTTAGATTATGTTTATATTACATATTTAGTGTAATTAATTTGTAAAGTTATGTCTAATGCGGATAAAAAACTGAGAATCATGCAAAAACTATCAAGCGTATTTTTTTGAAACCTTCACCATTTTATAGATAATATAATTATATAGAGATGAGGTATATAGAAGAAAAGCTACGCCCAAATAAATTGGCATGAGTCCTAAATATATTATCAATTATGTTGTTTATAATAACAAAAAACTGCCACGTGTATCAATACTTACTTATTTCTTAATTCACGATAATGCCTTAGCAAATGGCGCGATGTATTCTCATTTATTTTATCGAAGGTCGATCTTCAGTTTATCGATCAAACTGTTTTATACGCTCTTGGTAATGACCGCACGAGTATGTATATCGCTATGGGGATTTTTCTGTTTCCAATGACGATGTTTTTGTGAACGAATGAGAGAAGTACAAACTGATATTGTAAGTGTTGATATGTCTGTTGGGTACAGGTAGACTACCGAACCATACGGATAGAACCTTTTTTTTTTTTTTTTTTTTTGTCTAGGGCATCTCGTAGCTCACCTCTGAGGTGATGACTACTTAACCGGTCAATCCTGCGGCTGCCTTAAGCTACTAACTCAAAGCCTCCAGACAGGGGCACGGATAGAACCGTTACCACGGCTAGTAATATAGGTCTTGAATACCTGTTACCAAGTATTCTTCCATAGATCTAAAGTAACTTAGTTATTATAGGTAGGCCTTTCGTATAAGTTAGTAATGGTTCCAAAAGACCAAAGTTGTCTAGGTTGGTCCTTTGTGACGGAAAATTAACTCATTCAGAGTTGAGCATAATTAAACCTTCAAACATGAATAAGAATAATATTAAATTATTTGCATTTAAGAAAGAAAGGAAATACATTTAATTAGCACAGACTAAAAGCATGATATAAAAAGATTTAAAGAGTGTACATTTTAGAGGAAACTGCAAACTTCTTTCTATTTAATTTCGTATTTTTCACTAAATTCTCCTCTCCTTTTGTCCACAGGCAGTAGACTGGTGGTCAGTCGGTGTGCTAACCTACGAGCTGCTAACCGGTGCGTCTCCCTTCACGGTCGAAGGCGAGAAGAACACGCAGCAGGAGATCACCAAGCGTATCGTCAGGTGCAGCTACCCTGTGCCGCCGGATGTCAGTCCTGAAGTACAGGACTTTATTAGGAAGTGAGTTTAAAAAGATTTTCACCAATATCTCATGGCTGTTATAACTTATTGGCGGGTTTGCACCGGCCCTGCGTTATCTATTAAAAATGGGTAAATATTCGTCTTCATTTTCTTGCCTTCCCTCAAAAGTTTGTTAAGTTCTGTCAAATACAATCAAATTACTTAAAGTTACGTGTAGTCTGTTGTACTGTAGACCTTCTGACCACAAAAGTAGAGGCATTTTCCTTGGGGTCCTGACGGCTGACACCTAGATCAGAGAGTTATTGATTAAAAGGAGTCTAAATATCCTAAAGTTGTACAAATTTTAAAACATTCAGACGTTTATTTACGTACTCATGATAGCCAATATTCTTTTGGACAAACCACCCAATGAAAGAAGCAAATTGGAAGAGAAGCATCCACCACCCGAATTCCTTAAATCCCAGGATCATCTTCCTCCCGGGCGTGATCTACAATGGCCTATGTGGAAAGCTCTCAATCGATTGCGTACCCTGGTAGGCCGCAGCAAACACGATTGGTTGAAATGGGGGATTACTGACCCATCCAAGACCCAGTGCTCGTGCGGCGGTCCTGATCAGACCTTGCCTTGTCCTAAGTCCCCGTTCACCTGCACCTCGGATGACCTAAAGAATACCACTGATTCCGCAATCAACATGGCCACCTACTGGGCTACGAAGAGTACCATTGTCACGAAAAGATGATGTGAAATCTTAACTAGCTTGCTTCGACCAAAAGGACTCGTTAAATTCCTTTCAAGCTAAAAGCTTTTTTGTAAAAATCTTGAATTACTTATATCGAATCTCCTAATACCTGTGAATATTAGTGAATAAGAGAGAAAAACACCTGAGTATATAAGAGATTTACATAATAGTAAAAATGGATTAGTCAACCAACCAGTAACAATTAACAAATTATCTATATTTTCACAAATACGCGTTGATAAAATATCAGACCATGGTATACCTACTGTTACAAACCCCAGAGGTTTAATAGTGTGCCTGTATTTAGCACAACATTGTTTTTAATAAATAAATCGTAAAGTCAAATCATTTTTCCAAATAGGCACATAGAAGGCACTTTTGTACGTCAAAATTTACAATTACTTTCGCCCGTTCTAAGAGGTAGTTTCGTGTGGCGAAGAATGGGCAAGAAACTCCACCGTTACTCTTTTAAAATGTTTTAAAATATTGTGTATACATTTATTGATTATCACAGAAATTAAATCTATGTTTTTCTTCACAGATTACTTGTAAAAGACCCTCGTCGGCGGCTCGGTGGAGGCGAACACGACGCTGAAGAGCTCAAGAGGCATTCGTTTTTCCAGGTTAGATATATGTTCCGAGGTTAGTTCGCAAATAACCTGAGTTTTTTTTTAACAAAAGTTATGAAAATGTAGAGGTTCGAGTAGAAAACAAATGTTAAATTCTATTTTAGTTGTAAAAACAAACACAAAAAATACTACTCATTTTCAATGCTACATCTGAATTGTATATAATATTTCATAAATTATCCTATAAAATGCCTTCTCCTGTATCTTTGTTCAGAACAGAACGAGACGAGCATCAAATTAATAGCTGAAAACAAAAAAAGCATTTATTTAACCATTCACATGCACAAATAAACAAACATGAGAAAGGAATGGAAAAATTACATGTCTTGCAAAAAATTGACAAAACAATATCCACATTGCTCTTCATCTGTCACTAGCTTGAACAAACTTTGCTTTTTTTAAGCATTCATAATAATAGACCACCAGACCGAATTACGGCCAGTGTGACCAATCTCAGCAGAGACCAGCCTTCGGCGCGGGAGATATTTTACCCCACAAGTGTGTGCGCAGACACAGGTGCACTCTCTGTTCCCTCACTCTCATAGTCCGATGGGACGGCAAACCTTACTAACAATACTTTCCGTACACTCCAGACCCTAGACTGGGAAGCAGTCGCCCAGCGCGAGATCCCGGCGCCGTTCGTGCCCGTCCTCACGCACGCGGCCGACACGTGCAACTTCGCGGACGAGTTCACGCGCATGCCGCCCACCGACTCGCCCGCGCAGGCGCCCAAGCATCACGACAAACTGTTCCTTGGTAAGTACATCAATATCTGTGTAGTATGTCAGTTAGAGGACCACTTGCCAAGGCAAAGCTATTGACAGTAGCCCGTCACGAGGTCTTGGCCTTTGTGCCGCATCACAGACTTTTCAATCATCATGGTCCAGTACATAGAACTCCGTAAATTAGACAGTTTGGGATCGTGCAAAAATATGGCAAGTTGCTGCAGAACATAAGCGTCTGCGTGGACAAAATACCCATTTTGCTCACTTCATAATAAACTCGGTTCCTGAAGTCCTCATCGAGTCTCCGATCATTAAGTCTGACTGAATTTGACGCGAGGGTTCACAGCAGTTTCACTTACATTTTGCCAAGTTGGATGACGCTGCCTGTGGTCCGTCACAGACCCAACCAAACTTCCTAATCTTAGCAAGAAGCCATTTCACCAGATCTCTCATGATACAGCGACATAGATAGTGTCTCGTTTACAAATCCGATTGCAAAAATGAATTTTGTCTGTAATTAATGCTATACCTTTTCTTTGCAGGCTATTCATACGTGGCTCCGAGCATACTGTTCTCTGAGAACGTAATAGCCGATCAGATATGGATGCAGGCGACCGGGGAGAAGAATGACAAGCTCAAGGGATGGGTCGCTAAGGTAAACCCATTTACTGTTTTTTTTTTTTGGTGCAGCAAGTCAACAGTCTTTTGTGTTTTACTGAAACGGTTTATTAGTTTTCTTTAGATGTTTCAAATAAATTGAAAAAGAGTTTCGCGTTCTAGATGAGACGTATCATAAGCCTCTCAATAATCGCTAAAATGTACAGGGCAGTGCATAATTCCTAACCAAACTTAGCTTTATTCTGTTGGTTTAGGTAGGAGAGAGCTGTCAAAGGCGTCTGGTTAACCGACTAAACGTAATACTTGTCAATTCAGTTGTCATGCTACGTCACAGTTGTACTCTTCAATTTAGCAAAGTTATAATTCGTTGAGGTTTAGGAACCTGTCTTTTGGGGCTCTTTACAATAGACAAATTACAAAATATATAAATCTAACAATTATTAATTTATTTATTTATAATTAATTATAACTGCTTGCGCCAATGACAGTAATTAACAGGTAAAACTAAACAGATTACATAATTAAAAAACAAATAACAAATTAATATAATTCAAAAAACAAACATCACGAAGAGTAGTTTAGAAATAAATTATAAAGTTAAACATACATTAATAAAAGAGAAAACTATCGTACAAATCGAAAATATATTTCATTTGGTTATAACGTATTTTTAAACAAGAATCTGTCATCTATAAAACCCTTTTTACGATTTGTCCAACTTTTGTTAATTACCTAAACGAATTGATTATAGTGGATTGGCAATCGCCAGTACCTATGCTATTAACACAGAAGAATGTTTCAGCCTAACCTGCTGATATAATTCCTTAAGACTCTAAGATATATGTAGAAAAATATAAATCAAGTAGTTATCTTCCGAACAATTATCATCATCATCATCATTTCAGCCGAAAGACGTCTACGTGCTTCCCGCATCCAGCGAACAAAAATGTTTCTAACCAATTCCTTCTGTTTCCAGGACTCGCCATTCTTCCAGAAATACGCAGTGGAGCTTAGTACCCCACTTCTTGGTGATGGATCATACTCTGTGTGCCGGAAGTGCATACACAGGCAGACTGGCAAGGAGTATGCTGTTAAAGTGAGTACAATAGTACTGTATTAGTCTTTACCTTAAGGCGCTGACAACAGGCAAACGGTAAAAGTAGGCTTGACTTAACAAAAAAATAAGTCAAATCTATATAGTTTGTGGTAGCGGGAAAAATATATGTTAATCTTGAACATATTTCTCAGAACTTGGTTGTTACCAAAACAGGTTTACAAAAAAAAAAAACGATACAAATTAACGGTAAACTAACCTTTTAATTTGAGTTCTAATCCAAAATATCTGTATCAAATATCAACGAACGTGGGTATTTTAATTAATAACAAGAATGTCTTATTTGAATGCTGAACTTGGTTGTTTTTTATTTTCGATTACTAAACTCCTTTTTGAATAAATCGATAATTACTTCATATTTTGCAATAACTTACAAGCGTTGTGTCATTGCGCTTCTCTTTCTTTTCTATGCAGTCTGACAGTGACCGTGGTTTAGCTGTTGTTAGCGTCTTAATATAAGATGTTGAAAGAACCGAATCCCACTTTTATTGTATTTTTTGTAGAGATAGCTGCCGACTTTAACTTTGGCCGACTGGCCAAATAGTCGGTTACAAAAAAACCGAATAGTCGTTAGCAACATCTCTAACTTTTTTTAGTGTTGCACTTTTTTCAGTTACAAGATTTACTATGGAAGTTGCCCTCTTCAACCGAAATTGCATAGTATACACATTCACGATTCGATTTGATATGTTTTACCATCTAAAACTGCTGAACTGTCAACATACGAAATATTTGTTAATTGTGTATTGGAAAATGGACTAGTACACGGAAAAATTAGAATTTAAATAGAAGATAATAGTCACTTCAAGTAATTCTGCAATTATTATTAGACAATATAAACTAACATCCCTTGTATATTTTCCCCCAACAGATAATATCGACCCAGAAGAAAGATATAAAACAAGAGATAGAACTGCTGAAGGCGTGTCAAGGATGTCCCTACATCATTACTCTGCATGAAGTGTTCCATGATTCTGTAAGTATTAACAGAAATCTACTAAGAAAATAGCTTTTCCTTTATCATTTCTAACATGCAAAAACGTCCGGACCAGGAAATCTGTAGAATTATTTACTTTAAAAATTCATGTTTTGTGCTGAAAACAAATTCACAACTTACGGCATCCCTCATATCACAGTCATTACGATGTTTTTTTGCCCGTAATAGCCAGCGAGTAGTGATTCTCCTATCTTCTAAACCTTAGTTTGCATAATTTGCCCTTCGAATATAATCTGGATGTGAACCAATTTGCTTTAAGACATTTCTGAAGGATCCCCAGGTCGGTTCAAGATATCGATTCCCACCCTGGGCAAAGTGTTATTGGCTTTTTCTATTTGGAATTTCTCGGTAGCAGCCCGGAGTCTTTATTTGTGCCCGGATGATGGCAATAGGTTCTCCCCCTATTACATGGGACTTAAACGTAACTGGCGAAATGTGGGTGTACTATACGTACACCTCTGCTCAACCCTTCAGAAAAACAAGGCGTGGTGTTATGTTATTTCTAAAGGATTAGTAACTAACTAATGCAAGTCACTCATGAAGACACATTAATGAAGGGTTTTTTGAAGTGGAGGAAGTAATTTCCCTCAATTGAAAAGGGAGGATCCTCCAACCAGACAGGACTTTCAAACTCAAAGCTTTTAATTTCAATCAACCCAATTACAGGCACACTTAATAGGGATGATGACTAAAAAAATGTTTTTTGTCCGTCATGTAGATTATAAAAAAATAACGTACACGTATTTTTTCTTTTTTTACGTTATCAAAAGATTACGGCGATACATTGAGTTACAATACCATGACGTCACGAGTATGTAGATTTTATACTTACTTGTGACGTGGCAACCCCCGCTCCCCAATTTTAATGCGTTTTATCAAAGTCATTTTTTATTAATATGATAAAGCAAAAAATACGAGTCTAATATTTTTTTATTATCTGATTGACGGACTAAATAGAATTTCTTTTTTTGACCCAGGCATCATCCCTGTTGTCAAGGGGTCGGTCAGTAAGAAAGATGAAACTAGTGACCCATTCGAAAGCGTAGAAGGTTCCTACGGAAAAGAATGGGCAAGAAACTCTATGGACAATCTCTCTACAGCTTATCTATTTTGATTTGTAACTAATACCTTTACTTCTTCCACAGGCCTTCACCTACATAGTAACAGAACTAGCAGTGGGCGGCGAGTTAGCATCTCAAATCACAGGCGGCATAGAAGAACGTATAGCACGACGTCTGTTAGCTCAGTTGGCACTAGCACTGCGGCATATGCATGCTAGGAGAGTCGTGCACAGAGATCTGAAGCCTGAGGTAAATATGGTGACATTTTGTGTGTAAATGAGGACTTTAGAAGTAGTAAAAGTCTTACTGAGGTACATTGGCTGCGGAAGCACACTGATCTAAACGCATACTCATCAAAATCACCTTACGCTTTCACTTTAAGGTGATTTTGCCCACGAAACGATCATATTAAATGTTTTTAGAATTTTTATTATAGAAATCATCAATACAACTCTTCTAAGTTCATGTAATCCTATTAAATGACAATTTCATGAAATCATGACATTTGAGGATTATGCTAACTTAAGGAGTTGTGTTGCTGATTCTAATGATTATAATTCTGTAAAGCAATATTTTTTACGGTCGCGAATCATATTTTAATCAACATACAACCTGACACTGATCTCTAAAAAACTAAAGAAAATTTGAATTTCGCGGGCTATCTCAGAGCATCCCCCTTAAAATTAATGTGGAAATATGTTGCAATGATTGCAAATGATATTGACATAACATCTGAATACCAGCGCGGTGGTATTTAATTATTATTTTTTAAATATCGCCGTTTATGCTGAGATAGGGGCCTTTTTGGCCTCGCACAGGTCGTTTTTATTTTGTTAGTTTTGTTGTATGCTCCTTTTTTATTTTATTTTATATAATTATGTTCTTTTTTTAATATTATTACTGTTTGTATTTCCTGTGCGTGTCCCAAATAAAATATTTTTCTTTCTTTTCGTATGTGTTCAGTTTCAAACACTCCCTTATTAAAGTTAAAAGTGGTAAAAGCTGTTTCGGTCAAATTAGTACCGCCAAGCAGTATTGTTCCTGTTGGAAAGATATTCCCGACACCATAAGACTACTATCATGTAACTTCTACTCTAAAGCTGGCAGCACATAGGAAAACCCTGTTACTTATTCGTTTGGGTATGTAAAACCAGTTTTCACCAGGACCCACAGCCTAAATTACACAAGCTTTAGTGTGCGATCCTCTACTGTTACATTTTATATTACTCATGTATTAATAACAAATATCTATGCTCTTATTTACAGAACATCCTCCTATCAACTTCTCGCCTCAGCGAAGCGAAGGTCAAAGTGGTGGACTTCGGCTTCGCGCGACGGACGCCCGAATTCGCTGAAGAGAGACCGCGCATGATGACGCCTTGCTTCAGGTTTGTTAATTATCCTTATATCAGTATCTATATCTTCCTATTATATCAGTGGAAAGTCTATACCCAGCTGCAGACCAGCTGGATACTAGACTTTCTCCATACATCACCATGACTGGTATTGCACTGCCTACATCCAGCGAATTAACAATAAACTGGTAACCATCTCACGGTGAAAACTTAGGTGAAGTGAGCTCGGAGTGAGCTGTCAGTCCCTAGCAGCAGGTGGAATGACATCCTTCACATTCACTTCACCTAAGTTTTTACCATGAGATTATTACAGAATAGACCGGCTGGACTTAAAGTGAGAAATCGCCAATCCGCCTTGAGCAAGTGTGGTGATCATTGCTTGTGCCTTCTCTGTAGACGTCTGCCTTGCAGTAGGACAATAATAGATTGTTATTTTAATTTTAAATGTTTGTCTTAAGGCGATTAACACACGGCACCGCGCACCGCCGCGGTAGGCGGGTAAGCGGATCTCATGTCGCATTGGCCTCTAATAAATCCGTAGATGCCTAACACACGTACACCGCCCGACCGCGCGGTCGAGCGGTGCTCGTTTCTACCGCAAACTGCTCCTACCGCGCGGTCGAGCGGTGCCGTGTGTTAATCGCCTTAGTTGGCTCTTGTGTATTCGGACTCGAAGGACCAAATAGATGAGCTCAAGTGATCAAGCAGTTAATTCATGGAAATTCAGTAAAGGTTTTCCGAAAGTTTGTTCAAGGCTCTGATCAGTAATTCTGTTGCAAAATCTCATGTTAACTGTTGTAATTGGTTGATTTATTGACGAGGGCGCGTCTCGCGACATTTAGGTCATTGTTATAAGGGTTAGTTGCAATTTAATCGTAGTCATGAAATGCTGTGAAGAGCAGGCGTCTTGGGGGCGTGTCTTATGTAATTTGAACATTCCAAAAGTTCTGATTTTCAGGCTCATTAGAATAAATAACTTTTGAAATAGATTAGCTACAACAAGTCATTGTTAAACAGTAGTTTAATAAAAGATGTGTGTCCGCAGCTTGCCGTACGCCGCGCCCGAGGTGGTGTCGCGCGCGCGCAGTGCGGCGGCGCCGGGCTACGGGCCGCAGTGCGACCTGTGGAGCCTGGGCGTGGTCTACGTGAGTGGCTCGTGGGGTGTGGGGAGCAGCTGAGGGGGACATAGTACCATATAACCATCACCAAAAGGACCTAAATTCATCTTAAAACGCAAAAACGGCCGGTTTTGAAAAGACTTCGCTTATCGAACCGATTAATGTTGTTATATTCTTCAACCACGCATCAACTTTTATTATTCATATATTTATTGATTAGACACTAGCATTACGAAATTTAGAGGGATGAAATGCTCTAAAATGTTGGGAATTAACTACTAAATAGATAGATGATGATGATATATCGACGATGAAGTGACAAAAACCTTTATCTACCAAACCACAATTTTTCAGGAAACGAAAAAAAAGTATGAAAAAAAAACTATACCATACATTATATAAGAAGCGGGTATCGGGGGATATGTGAGACTAGTATAAATACAATCAACTTTTTGATTTAGGCGTAGATAAGTGATATTGCAACCCAGGCTTTAAAAATATACATTATAATAGCCAAGTTAGAAGATCTTTCCAGAAAGGGAATGCTATAATAAATTTTTAAAAAGACGTGATGACGTGGTGTGATTAACTTTTATTGAACTTTAGCAATGTTTGAAATGCCTAGAAAATAGTGAATATTAAACTGACGTATTAATTATTACAATAATGAGAGTAAAGACGTATCAAGCAGGAGTGAAGATAGGAGGTCTTGACAGAAATAATTACGCTAACGTCATTTAGTTATTATTGTTTTTAGTTTATTAGGTGATATTGCCAGCAAATGTAACGCACAATTGCTTAATAGTTATTGTCAGTTATCAGTGACCCGTTAAAAAATGAGATATACAGTTAGCTGCTTTTGCCAGCTCACGCAAGCGTTTATTTAAAAAAAAGTAAAATCGCCAAAATTTCAGTCAGGAGTTCTTGTCACTTCATCGTCGATATGTGTACTCCTCTGCCGGGTTAATAGGGAGTATAGGCGTGTTGTTTTGTAACATTATATGTAACAAATAAGTTTACCGGAACATAAGTTCACATTCTGCAATTCAGCAGTTTACGCAACTCATTCATTTCAACTCATAATAATTAGTTCAGTTCGCGTTGGGCTATCAAAGCAGCCAGGCGTTCTCGTTACAGCCAACAAGGGCCGCGTCACTCACATTTCCACACCATCAGTCCATTAAGCTCATTTTACTTTAAAGTACCTTTGAGACAATACAGTAGTGTTTTGATAATTTACCTTCTTTCATTCCATTCATCCCTCATCTAAAAGTAATGTATAGTCTAGCAAGAGACCATACATTCTTTTTGGTGCATAAGCAGGAGGTGGTGAAACAGGCCGCCAACGATTTGAAATCGTTTGTATTTGTAATCTTATTGAAGTTATAATATTTATTTCCAGTATTACATGCTCTGTGGCAAAGCACCGTTCCAGCCTCTGTCCAAGAAAGAACCTATCACAGCCTTCATGGACAGAATCAGGATTGGCAACTTTACTATGGATGGTCAGTATTATTATCAATTATCGAAGGTTCTTTTTCAAAACCTTTAATATTCAGACTGTTTTGCATTCTAACAAAACAATAAAAAAACACAAATGAATATTAAAACACACTGCCCTTCGCCCCAAATTGCCAAAACAACAAAACAAACAACAACCCTGTCGCTCCCTTTCTCTCGTTATTTTTTCTCTCTCTCTCTCTATCTCTCTCTCTTTCTCTTCTTTCTCACTCTCTCTCTTATTCTCTTCTTTTTCTCTCTCTCTCTCTCTTTCTCTTCTTTCTCACTCTCTCTCTTATTCTCTTCTTTTTCTCTCTCTCTCTCTCTTTACTTCTTTCTCTCTCTCTCTCTTATTCTCTTTTTTCTCTCTCTCTTATTCTCTTCTTTCTCTCTCTCTCTTATTCTCTCTCTCTCTCTCTCTCTCTCTCTCTCTCTCTCTCTCTTATTCTCTTCTTTCTCTCTCTCTCTCTCTCTCTCTTTCTCTTATTCTCTTCTTTCTCTCACTCTCTTTCTCTTCTTTCTCACTCTCTCTCTTATTCTCTTATTTCTCTCTCTCTCTCTCTTATTCTCTTCTTTCTCTCTCTCTCTCTCTCTCTCTCAAAGATGTTTGTCACGAAGCTGTCAATGTCACAGAGTTTTTAGTTCACTAACAAGAGAGTTGCGAAACTGTGTTTTATTGTACCTGTACCAGTTAATATTGATAATGGTTGAAGTATGTCAGACACAACCAATCCGCAATGCTGCGTGGTGGATTACGATCCACTCTCTCTCAAAAGGAGGCCCGATTTCCAGCAGTGTGTATGCCAGATTTACATCTCAATACAGCGGATTATAACTAAAACGTATATTTCTGTCATCAACAGGAGCGGTCTGGGACAATATATCAAATGAAAGCAAACGCATAGTCCTGGGTCTACTGGCAGTAGACCCGCTGCGACGCTTCGGTACCGACGAGTTGTTGGCCGCCCTAGGAATCAGCATCCCGGTTGATAACAGCTTCAGACTATGTGTAAGTATTATAATGTACTCTAGGGGCCTGCTTCCACGACTTAACCTCGAAATTTCTTTACTATATTTAAAGGAGTTTATTCAATTTTGTATGGGAAGTGGTCTTTGAACCAATAGCGATACGGTTTTGATATTTGTGTAGGGATACTTTACTGACACTTCCTTGCATATACATTTATGAAATTATTCATTTTGTAAGATCAGACATTACTTTCTTTGAAAAATATAAAAGGAAAACGACACATTAATAAAATTTGTTGTCCTAATAATAAAACAACTCATTTAAATAACAGTATATTTTGCATGGCTCCCCATGTATACAATCACCTACCTAAATATTTAATGGAAGCATCATCGCCTGATAAGTTAAAAAAAATAACTAAAAAGTCTTTTTGATAAATAAAGCATATTACAGTGTATCTGAATATTTGCTGGATGAACTATAGGTTTTTTTTTTACTACTTAGACTGATCTCATTCTTAATTTTGTTCTGTTTAGTTTTTATTTATTTTGTGTTTTCTTGGTACGTACTTTGCATGCCGAAAGGTAAAATATGGTGATACTAAGACTGTGATATACAATTATTACATGAATGTAAAACATCTGCACATTATTTACCCATATTTGCAAATAAATAAATTTGAATTTACTTCATCTATACCCATCATAGGGGCATCAAATTCTGACCAGACAATTTAGAGAAAAATATATTATTATTATTATTTTTCAAGGGCTCTTAACCGTCAAGGTACCTTAACCGTTGTAGCTACAGGAACACGTTCTTAGGATACTGCCCTTAACTTTTTGAGTTATTGCTAACTTCACTCATAGATTTTGTAAAATTTTTACCAAGTCAGCTAAAAAATAAAAAAAAATACGTTTTATTTTTATGGTGCCAATTGATGCAGTTTCGTGTAAGGATTAAAAGACTCTTCTATACCTACTGGGGTTAGAGTGCTAGAAAAGTCGCAAAAAAAAAGGTTCCCATCATGAGTGCATTTCATAAGAAATTATCGTGCATAGAGATATAAAAAGTAGTTTGAATGGATACTATTGATAGTATAAAAATACCTTCCTATGTCTCCATCTCATAGACGCAATTTAAAATCCCTGACCAGGAAATCCATTACCAACCTAAAGAAATTGATTGAAAACAAAAAAGTTTTGTATTTACAATATGATAGACTTTCTTCTTTTAAAAGCAATGCATACATAGACATGACGTCACACAAATCCTGCATCGCGCAATTAAGAGTTTACCGCGCCAACGAAATATATAAGACTATCCGACATCAACACCCGGGCAGTTGCCCGCCAGACACAACATCCGTCTGGAGGGCTGTATTTTTTTTTTGAAAATATGTAAATGCGGGTCAAAATGTTCAAAAAAGTAAATGAGAGTCTTCTAAGAATGTTTCCTCTAGCTACAACGGTTAAGGGGTTACGAACCGTCTGAATATCCAGCCTGTCTGTATATTATAAAAGTGTATTTATCTCAAAATTGGGTCAGATTTTGATGCCCTTTTGCACAAATATCAAAACCATATCGCTATTGGTACATATACCACTATGGCTCAGTCTCCTTTAATATTAATTTATTGTATACATAATTCTTTCGGGTTTCGTAGTTTAGAAGAACAACGCGGTCACACAAAGAGACAACAAAAATAACTTTAATTTATAATATGTATGGATAGTGATTTTAGGGCCTAATCTGTAGAAAAAATCCATCCAGAATCAGCACTTATGAATGTCAAATGTTTAAAAAGACAGCTCCCAAAATGTCCATTCTTCACAACTTCTGTTGGAACGGGGAAGATGAAGTAGCGCAACAAACGCTGTAGCAATTCATCTCTGTCTATTTAGTTCTCTTTATTTTCACATAGACAAAACTAACCAAGCACCTTTGCCCCGCAGGACATGACCAAAGCGGACCTCTACAAACGCCGATACAAGAACAAACACCGGGAATCCAGTGCCTCAGAGGCCGGTACCTCCCAATCTGACATAACCGAAGAATCAGAGGAAAAAGAAACCTCCTTAATAGACACGATCAATAATCTCAAGAACAGAATGAACAAAAACTCCATAGAGAACGACGTAGAACTCATCAAAGCTAACACTATAGAAACACCCGTTACAGAATCATCAGAACCTACCTACACAGACATCGACGACGACATAGTCCCCCCTGTCAAACCAGTAGAAAAGACATACGCTAAATCTAGATCGAAGCTAGACGATTACATCTACATCGAAAGCAGTCAAGGCCTCGACGGAACTCAGGTCGCATTCCCCAAAACTAGTCGCGCTAAGAAATCAAAATCTCCAGTCCCTAGGAAACGCAGAAAAGTAGAGAAAAGACAAACTAAAAAAGAGCTGAATGGAGAAAGGGAACTCCGCAGTAAAGTAGAAAACGGTACTCGTGGTAGAAAGACTAAAGAAGTCGAGAAACGTGTGCTTAGGAGTAAGAGTGTGACGGAGAAGAATAGGGCCACAAAAGAATCTATAGAGAATGAGAAAACGGTAGTGACTAGAGTCACACGTAAGAGGAGATACGAGGAAGCGACTAAACCTGTTCTGAGAGAAAAGGGACAAAATGGCCGCTCGTCTATAAAGGCTAACCCCGAACCCGTCGCTGAAGAACGAAAAGTAATTCGCGCTAAAAAGACGAAAAATGTACCTCTGAAGCTAGACGTAGAGGACGCACAGAACGTTCGCATGACTCGCTCGCGCCGGCGGCGCCTCGAGATCAGTCTGTCGCCGTCCGAGGTCAAGAACGTAGTCCCCGCGTTCTCGTTCGAGTCCGACCGACGCGTCACCTCCGTCGAGAGCAACCGCTCCGCCAAGTCCAACGCGAATACCAAAGCCAAACGCAAAGACAACGCCAAAGCGAAAGCCAAGGCCCCGAAGGCTAGCAAAGCTAAAAAGACACCCGTTCGAGCCACGCGCGCGCGCGCGAACCGGAGGTGAAAACACTCGTTCCTATCACAATAACCGAGTCCCAAATACGATCAGCGCCATCTCTTATCATATATAGACAAATAATAGACTGTTGCGCCTCACGGCAACTATATTCTAGTTTTAAATTTCCCCCATATGGCGTCAGCTAACCTCAAATTCCAAATGAGACAAAATAGTGATGCAATAAAATTTTATGGACGCTTTGCTCACGCGTAGGCATAGACAACAGAGGAAAGAAATTATTTATTCAACGAGAAAAAAAGAGTAAGTTATATTTCTTTTTTTAAATGTAGGTAGCCTCTGAAAACTAGTTTGTGAAAATAATAACGTTAGACCTGTTTTTATTTTTTAATCCTTATACTTAATGTTACTATTAATTTTTAAGATACTTTTTTCCCCTATTATTACCATTAGAATTAATTCTTTGAAGTTGGTTAATATGTATTTTTTGATTAGAATAATGAAAAAAATTAATTAATTTAAAAATAGATAAATTGGTGTGATTGAGCACTTCTTTGTAGATGAGAGTAAAATTATTTTGTGAATTACTATAATTTATTCTTTGATAGCGCTACAGAAACTTGCTTCTTTGTTGTGATTTGTTCACATGGGTGATTTGTATCGTAATAGGCGTCTATAGCAAACGATTGCTACGATTTAATCCACTGGATAAAAGTCCAAAATGTATTAAATTCGCGGCATTATCAAAAAATCGCTCACATGATCACAACTTCACCACTCAAAATTTCCCGTCACTCAATGGAACTTACGAAAATTTTAAAAATCCTTCGCAGATCTCTTTCCGTAACTATAAAATGAATTACTTTGTTTGTGTGTGTATATTTGTTTGAATAGGATAATAGGTTAAATTTGTAAATGTTCCCTTCGATATAATAGGCGTTTGTATTACAATACTTCTTTCTTCCACTTTGCAAAAAATGTAAAAAAAAAGAATATATATTTATTTATGGTGAAAGTGCCAAAGCATGCTTGGAAATTCCGCTTATATATTACGCGTTCAAAATTATTTATAATTGTTTAAAATCACGACTAAATACTTCCTATTTTGTTTAAGGGTTGTTCAAAAATTTATAAAATATCTTTGAGCGTTGTGTCTATTGTCTGTGCTATTTTACGCGTCCGTTTTTCTTCCTTATCAAGCTCTGCACCAGGTTTCAGTTACTCGCTAACCTTTTTAAAATCAGAAATATAAAAAAAACAAAACTTTCTACTCGTTTTCTATATCTACTTTGGGACTCGTATCTTCCCTATGATCAAACTATCTCGCTATATATTATAAAAAAAGAAAAATATTAAACAACCCATAGACAATCCTAATCTAATTCTTTTGTCGTTATAAGCGCTTTTACCAAATAAAAACTATATTGTTTTTGGCTCACTTCCCTGTAAATATACTATGATAGCATTTAGTACAAATTCGGTGGAAGAGTTATAAAAAAAATATTATTTATAATTAAATTGAAGAAGGAAATAGTCTCAATTGACAACTTGCATGTTACTCTGTTCAATCGTGATTCGTGATACGATAAGGCACTGATGAATAATTATTATAATATTAGCTGATAAAGCTTGACTGTATGTTTTAACTTCAAAATTTTAGTTAAATATGAATAAAATTGTTGCATGCTGTTAAACTTTAATGTGAAATTGTTGTTAAAGACAAATATGTGCGCCAAATTCAGTTATACGACTGATTTATAACAAATAATAATGTTATTGATTGCATTTCGGCTGTTCGTCTAAATTCTTTGTTCTTTGCAAGGAAACATACCACTCTCTCATTCACTCACAGTGCAGTTAACTTCGGTTATATTCGTGAGTGACGAAGATTCCCGAAGGTTTAGCGAAATATTGCCGTTAAGTTTGAAATGATTTGCGTAGTTAATATTGACGAAATTAATAGCAAAAAAATAGTATGTAGTACATGCCCTCAAATTTTGTTATATATATTAGCTCAAATATATATTATGAAACCCAATTAGATTATATAGCTTTTACAAATGTATTATTAGTGTAAAGTACTTTCACAGTTGACGAGTATTTAGATTTTGTATGTGTATTTAATTTAATGGGGTTGCTACATCTATCATTAGTTGAGTCCAATAACTTAAAAGTAGTTAGTAGTATTATTTAAACCATAAAATCAACGTGAAAGTACTTGAACTAATCCGTATTGTTGCAATTTACAAACGATTATGAGCAATTCAATGTAATTTTTTTATACAACTTACGTGATTGATAATTTTATCCATAGTCGACGATTTAAAGCACAGATCTTAATTTATACAGCCAATCAATAGACAACCATGATTTAAGCAAAGGTATAAACTGCGTAGTGCCGACGCGTATTACGATGTTTTTTGTTTCGGAAATTAAAAATTTCCCCGAATGCTTATCTCGAGTAGCCTTTACGTCACATAAGTCGTAAAGTTTGTAAAAGTGCACTTAAATGGATTGTACCAAAAGATTATATAATTTTATAATAAAGTGTTAGAAGTTATTATTGATGTCGGCGTAAAACAAATTTTGTAAGACGTTACATGGATGCCGGCTGGAGATATTGGATTGTAATAAATATACCATTTTAACATTATTTTTATTTGTTTTATTGATGGTCGGAGAGGCCGTTGAAATTAAAATGGTTTCTAAGGCTGACATTATATTAGGCGGCAGCCAGGTCAATTGTCAAGCGCGTATAGACTGTTGCGATTCGCTGTTAATAAATAATTCAACGAATCGCAGCAGTTTACGCGCGCTTGATAATTTGTCACATTATTGCGATAATTTTCGTACGAGAAATTCGCCCAAAGTCCATTAGCCTTCCTTATTCGTAGTCCGGTAAAAACACCGGAGTGCACAAGTACAATGTGAGTGCAACAGAAACTCAATCTACCAAATAAATATACTTTTTCTCTGTTTCGCCTCTGCCCATCCCTACGGAAACCACAATCGTGATGAGTTGCATAGATAGGTAATACACTCAGTTTGGATACAAGGATAGAACCATGATAGAACTCGCACTTTCTGACATCGTCCAATTACATCCCGAGTAAAATTATATTACAAAAATATGCCGTCTTACTACGAGTAGTGATCACAGAAATATAATAACTTTATTTTTACAATTTTACAATTTGCCTATGGTAATAACTTAATTCTATGACAATATGATTTTAAAATTGCATAAATAAATCGCTGATTATTCCACTGGCACCCAAGCTAAGATTTAACTTGTGTTAATGGCTTTCTCAAAAATTAGTACGGAGTTACATTATGTAAATAGCTATCGATTGAGTACAAAAAGCAAACAAAGTTATAAAACAAAGAAACAAACGGTAGAAAAGATTAAAATAATATAAAAGATAAATTTACAAAAAAAAATGTATAGCCTCTAGTGTGAATTAGGTGAGGTTAGTGATGTAAAGTGTAAGTGTATAACTGATGTGTCATGAGTATGTGTCGTGTGTATATGTGTCGTGTATGTGTGTGATGTATGCGCTTGTACTAGAAAAGCTTTCCAAGTAATTTTTTAGTCTCCTCGTAGGTAAGAGTTGTGAGCCATGACTCACTTTCTTTTTACATTCGAATTTATTTAAGGCATAAATGTTGCATTGTTTGTTAACTATATCATAAATTCGACAACTAATACTCGAAAGTGGCCAATTTAGTTTTGTAACGTTCTATAGGACAGACATATTTTGATCTCATATTTGCCATACGACCAGTGTTGTATTTCAGATAACCGTGCCTGCGCAGGGTGGTATTGAGCACAAAGAGCTGTCTAACAGTCATAACTTCACAGTCTTTATACAATTGTATGGTACTATAACGGAAATGTTTAACAGTCATGACCTTGAGTACAGCTCGTTGCGCTCTTTCCAGTTTAAGGAAACAAGTTTTTGGTGCACCTCCCCAAGTCGTTATCCCAAATGAGAATACTGACTGACAGAGTGAGAAGTAGACCATCCGAAGTGTAACTAAGTCTGCACTATGGCGCAGACTATTGAAAATCGCTATGAGTTTCCTCACTCTGCCGGCCGCTCCATCAATTTGCACTTTCCAGGTCATCAGGTTGTCATCATGATACCGAGGTACCTCACTTGTGATGTTCTAACTAGGGGTGGACAGAGGCATTGGTCTAACTGTTTATTACAAGTGTGGGCTCTGACAACAAACGAGTCTTCCGGCTGTGTACAAGATCTAATTGAAAATGGGATATATTTAGTTTTATCGATGTTTAATGTAAGAATATTAGCTCCCAACCACGACATCACGATGCCCAGCGCAAACTCCGCTCGCTTCCGAACTTCTCTCCAGTCCAGACCCTGCACGAGCAAAGCCGTATCGTCCGCGTAAGTATATATGCTACAGTTTGGGATAGATAAGTTACAGAGGCTGTTAACATAATTATATCAAGAAGAGGGTAGGTCCCAAAATTGAGCCTGGGGAACTCCAATTGACAGTAAGTGCTCGTCACTGACATATGAGCCAATTTTGACACACAATTGTGTCCTTTATTAGAGATAGCTCTTAAATATCGCCAGCGCTGGACCCCTCACTTCCATTCTCTCTCATTTTACAACAGGATAGGGACAGAGACAGTGTCAAATGCCTTAGAAAAGTCTATGAAAACAACCAAACACTTAGACTTTACATCAAGTACCTTTACAGCACTATCAACAAAGACAGCAACAGCGTCCTCGCAAGATTTGTTCCTACGAAAACCGTACTGATTAGCCGATAAAATGCCATGTGCTTCCATAAAGTTGACGAGGCGATTGTTTAGGACTTTTATCTAAAATCTTTGACAGCGCCGGACGGACAGATAAAGGTCTGTAGTTATTGACACTGCCTCTGTCTCCACCCTTGTGAATGGGATGTACAATCGCTTTCTTCAAGGACCTCGGAAAAACTCCCTTTGAGATACATAGATCACATATGTGTGTTATAGGGGGTACGAGGAACTGGCGGCTCACTTTTATCATTTTGGTTGAAATTCCATCCCACCCTGCAGCAGAATCAGTACGAAGACTCATTATGAGTCTCTCATCTTCATCAAAATCCGTGGCAAGAAGCGCGAGAGAGTTGGGCTGTACATCATCCCGGAGAAATGGAACATGCTTAGAGTACGTATTTGTGTGTCTGTCCGCAAGATTGTTGCTAACACTTGCGAAAAATATATAAAAATTTGTAATCAAATTCCAAATTCGCGGCGAATGAATCTCGACGCGAATGAATCTCACCGCGATTAGAATTAAGCATGTTCAATTTTACTCGCTGAAATCACTGTATGCGACAGGCAGGCATCGAATACTAGTTGCGAGTATAATTCTCTGTGAATTCACTCGCAGCGAGTATTTGCTGCGTTTGACCGAGGCTTAAAACCTCGGCCACACGCAGCGAATACTTGCTGCGAATTTCGCTGTGTGTGACAGGTCATTCGCTCTGACTAGATTCATTCGCCGCGATTAGAATTGAGCATGTTCAATTTTACTTGCGGCAAATTCAACTCGCTTCGAGTATTTGCTGTATGTGACTCGCTGCGAGTAGTATTTGTGAACGTGGCTTAAGCAGCTACGTGGTGTATGGGAATAAAAAGTTGGTTTGGATGAACTAGATACATACGCTGAGTTGATAGGTGTGAGCCTTGAGCACAGATGCCCTGAGACCATTAATCGAAACTCAACATGTCATTGTGTATCGACACTCGATAGTTTACTGTCGAAAAAAGGTCCATTTTACGCTGATCCAAGCCTATTAAAAAAATACTTCACATCTATGGTGTACCATAAAGTACGAAGTTGTGACAGTGAAATTCAGTGTTGCTTACAGCAAAAGAATTCCTTTTTTGGTAGACTTCTAAAGAAAAAATGTACAGTAAAAAAAACGAATCAGATCTTAATGTTTTATTTTGTCAATCGCACGTCAGTAAGATAATTACTATTAGTAAGGTTGTTTTTTTTTGTTTAATGTTATATTACTGACTTGCAGCTTATTGTAGTGCTCATACTTTAATACAATTTTCTTTGTTTTTCAACAGCTTTTTTACAATTCTCAAAACCAACTGACAGTTTAGATTTGGACAACGCTGACGTTCATCATCTTCCTGCCCTTGTCCCATGCAGAGCCGTAGCCAGGAATTAAATTCTAGGGGGGGTAGGGTTGCAATTTTTTTTAAATGTTGTTATTCTGGTATCTTAGAGGGTAAATAAAGATTATAGATTTATTAAAAAGTTATTTTTTTTTAGCATTTTTGTTCTTTTTGCGGAAAATCATTATGAGAAAAACGATTTTTTTACCATCATCAATTTCAATAAAGCCCTGCTTCTCTCTTCCCACCAGTTTGTAATCATGACAACCAAAAACAGGGACATCTTCAAACTTAAGGCCACTTTAGCATAAAGGGGCCGCTATGGACACTAGAATTAGATATAGGATGCAAGAGCGAGCGAAGCGAGATCAAAGTTTTTAGCATTCCACTTCGAATACGTTAGGCTTCTTGCTCTTGCTGTTCTGAAATAGAAGAAGTAAGTTTATGACTTTTGCAGAAAAGTTTGAGAATTAAGAGAATGTAGTATGCAAGAGCAAGCGAGACGAGCTCGTAAATTTTAGCACCCCGCCTCGGATAAGTTACTCTCAGATAATGCTAAAGTTGCAGGAATTCATTCAATATAAAGTCAGTCGATAAAAATACGGTATTTTAGCGTGCTCTTACTGTTTTTGTAGATTATAAAATACGCCTATGTGAAATAGATTACAACCCTTTTTTCTCATATTTCAGGTGGGTATTATAGGTTTGTTCCCCAAAAACCGGGGCCCCCTGCCTACGGCTTTGCTTACTCGGGATCAGCGCACCACATTTTCTACTTCCATTCCTCTCAGTCGACCGTCATGCTATCATTCACCCATTTTTCTTTCATATCATTCCTTACACAGTCCATCCATCAACAATCAACACTTATATTCTTCACTCTTTTGGTGACGCGTTTTAGACAACGTTATAGTAGTAAATTTAAAACAAAGTATGGTAACACCAAGAATGGCACTGTGGCAAATGCAATTGTCAATGGGCAAACGTCAGACGATGTCGAGTGAAGTGATAGAAAAATAATTAATTTCACGACGTTTTGTGTTAATAATTATGTGAATGATGAGATGAAAGTGTAGATAAATGTTAGTATAGTGTTCAATAGTGATTATGGCGCATAGTGGTGGTGTTTTGAGTTCGGATATATCACGGAGGAATCCACAAGATGAGTATGAACTCATTCAGAGAATCGGTTCGGGTACCTACGGTGATGTATACAAGGTAGGGGGCCTTTCTAAAATACTTATTTCTCAAATTTACATCCATTTATGACGATATCAAAGCGAATCTAATACTTTCTCGGGTGCTTCGGTACAAAAAATTACAATGTAAATCTCGTTTGCTATACAAAATATTTTTTGTGATGAAAAAAATGTTGATAATCGTCCGAATTAGTAACTAAAAGAGTATTTAGCGTTGTGTATTGTTTGTAGGGTGCTGTTTGTTACAAAAAACACGTGTTACTAATGACCTTGAGTGCAAGACAAGTCTGGTTTACTAATTAGTGTTGAACACACCCAAAGGTGTTGTGATATTCAAAACACATCACAGCTCTTTGTTCTGTAACTGTTATTTATTTTAAATACATATCATTACTGGCAGTAATTATGGCTTTAGCTATAGTTGTATAGTTAATGCTCAGGTGCATTTTATAATCTTCCTGTTGATTATTTAAGATTGACCTATTTTTTACATAATATTGTCTGTGTTTTGAGTGCAATGCAATTCATAGATGTTCAACATTGTCTATCACAAAACTTAAAACCAATATCTTCACAATTCACAAGTTTTAAAAACACTATTTCAGTTTACAAACTATAATTTCTTATCAATAATTTATAGATTTGACAATTGCATATTTAATTGCACAATAAGTTGTCAAGTGTTTGTTACAGGTAATTTAACATGAGTAATGTAATGTAAGAAGATCCCTTTTCCTATGTGTAATTTTCACTAAAATATGACTAAGTTTAATGTCTTAACAAGATTTTAGAAGCCAGCCTCTGTTACCAATTATTATTTGATTCATTTGAGTAAAGTAAAGAAAAACTTCTTAAACAACCCCTTTCCTTAATTAAGTAAATAAATAAAATAATAAATAATTTTTATTTAGGAACATAACGGTTTGAAGTACAAGGTCAAGGTCTTACAAAGTATGCGTTATTAATAAGATGGTGAAGGTACATTGAATTGTTGTGTTGGGTGAATCACTACTGGGGTAGCTAGATCACTGAGTAATCTATATTTAGGAGAGACAGTTTCAAATACTCAATCTTAAACTAATAAATATTAAAAACAAAAAATATAATATTTTTGTATGTTTGTTTGTACCGTTTCATGGCTAAACCGATTTAGATTAAATTTGGTATGGAGATACTTTGAAGGACATAGGCTGCTTTTTATCAACACAACGCCTGGGCAAACCACAGGTGGAAGCTAGTACTCAATATATTTATTGCTTTCCACCAGGGCTTGAAAACGTTACCAATTCACATTAAAAGTAACGTTAACAGCATAACATAATAATAACAAATAAAATAGTTAACAATATCTGCATCAAAAGGCTGTAACAATACCATATTTTTAACGGTATTTCAAGCCCTGCTTTCCACAATGTGAACTTACAGAGCGTAGGTTTTACAAAGTATACAAAGACATTGTGGACAATAAACAAATCAGTAACAGTAAGAATTACTACCATCAATAAAATAGATTATATTTATATTAGCTAAAAATATATACTTACTACATAACATCACGCCTTGTCTCCTCAAAGGGTTGGGCAGAGGTGTACCTGTAGTTGGTACACCCACATTTCGCCAATTATGTTAAGTCCCATGTAATAGGGGCGAGCCTATTGCCACCGCCATTCTCTTCTCAGAGTAGTCAGATAGGAAACGCCAAACTCATCTAGCTAATTTTATTATTTTATTTTTAAAAGATGACGTGTAAAAGTGATTCCAATATCCTATTTACAGAATAAACAATCTCATTTCATTTCCATCAAATACTGAGAAATTCCAGTTAGAAATACCCAGTAACACTACACTTTAAACTTATTATTTGATATCAATTTCAAAAATCTAACTAAATGTCAGAGTAAGCAGTACATTAAATGGGTAATGGCTCACATTTACAAATACATTATGAAAAAAGAGTAAACAGTTAACAGTAATACCTTTCCTGTATACTATTGTGAGCCAATGTTGAATGTGTATGCTGTTGGTGTTCTATATTGAATAAACTAACTTCCGACAGCAGCTTCGCCTGCGTGATAACTTTATAAATGATAGCTTATGTTACTCAGTGATAATATAGCATTCTACTGGTTAAAGAATTATTAAAATCGGTCCAGTAGTATTAGACTTTATTCATAGCAAACAAAAATACAAATCTTTTCTCTTTTATTACTGTAGATAAATAAATAAATAACTTTATTCATCATTCACTCATTGTGCACAGCAGCGGACTGCTGAACATAGGACTCTACTTAAACTTACAATTGAAATATGTACAACCATTATTTACAAATGAGTGTTTCTACAAGGTCTAACTTAAATGGTTTTCATTTATTTTCAAATTGTTTCCTACCCTTAAGTAGAGTAATGTTTTTATTGCTGACTATCTTACTTGACAGAAGTTGTCCTGTTCAAATTTAAATAATTCATACATAAATCTTATAGAAAAAAGGATGTTCAGTTTTTCCCCAAACTATTTTATATTTAAATAACTTTTATATTCCTTACCTTAAAAACCGAATTCGTACTATAACTTACATTTTAAAATAAAATAAAAAATCAAATCGGGCCAGCCATTCTCAAATGATGCACTTACCAATTAACAGCATTTAATTTTTATTTATTATACACTCAGGGGCACATTTAACCGTCCACTCATTCGAAATTCCATATCGTTTGTTTATGTTAACTTGGGCTTTGACTACTAGGCGTAACTTTATAAGTGGGTATATCTGACATAAAGAAAACACATATACCCGCGTTTTTTTTTACTTTTGTGGTTTTTATTCAACAATAATCAGTTCAGTAGAAATTTGACAGTCTCGCCTCTCGTTTTGTGTGAAGGATAAATTTGTTTTACAACGTTGTCTTACCATTGTTTCGAACAAAACCGAGGTATTGAAGTACTGTGACCTTATTTACACTAAAATAATGCCACTAGACGTAGCTGGAGCAGCTAGGGCTGTGGCACTTGCAGACGCTGGGTTTAGCCAGCGTCGGATTGGACGAATGCTTGGATACCCACGAAGCACTATCCAAGATGCTATCCGGCGTTTCAGAGAGACCGGTTCCTACACAAGGAGACCAGGACAAGGTCGTAGACGGTGTACGTCAGAGAGAGATGACCGTTACATCGTCTCGAACGTTCTTCGAAATCGGTTCACAACGGCTTCTGAGGCTCGTAACCGCTTATTTGAGGTACGAAATGTAAGTGTGAGCCTAAGAACAATAAGAAGAAGGTTAGCAGAGAGGGATCTGGGATCATTTCGACCGGCTCGAGTACCACAGCTAACGACAACTCACAGAAGAGCGAGACTTGTTTTTGCTCGAGAACATTTAAATTGGACGTCAGAGCAATGGAAAGCAGTTCTCTTCTCTGATGAATCAAGAATCGCTTTACGAGGTCCTGATGGACGTCAGCGGGTGTATAGACGCCGTGGTGAAAGGTTTGCTGAATGTGCTGTGGTTGAAACAGTGGGCTACGAAGGAGGCTCGATTATGGTGTGGGGTGGCATTTGTTACGAGGCCCGTACAGAGTTGGTGGTCTTCGATAGAGGCAGCGTAAATGCTCATAGGTACGTGACAGAAGTCCTAGAACCACATGTGATGCCATTTGCTCCATTCATTGGCGATAATTTTGTTTTAATGCACGACAACGCTCGTGCACGCACCGCGAGAATTGTCACAGAGTACTTGGACGCCATCAATATTCAGAGATTACCATGGCCAGCTCGGAGTCCTGACCTGAACCCGATAGAGCATGTATGGGACAACCTAAAAAGACGAATTCGGAGTCGAACACCAGCTCCTAGGACCATCAGTGAGCTGAAAACTGCAGCTGTTGAGGAGTGGAGGAACATTCCACAAAGCGACATCCAAGACATAATGGACGGGCTTACAAATCGATTACAAGAGGTGATTAGGGCCAGAGGAGGAAATACACATTATTAGTGCGATAATTAAGAGCATACTTTTTTTAAATTAAAATTTTGCTAAATGTCGTTTTTGGTCAGAAGACTGCATATTCGCATTTTGAAATTTTTTGGTTGATTAAACCATTTCACAACTTACACATGTTTTATTTGTGTTCTCAAAGATTCACCCAAAGTAATTTTATAACAAAATTAGTTAAAATCCGATACAATTTTGAAATAATCGACAAAATGTAGGTGGCCGGTTAAATGTGCCCCTGAGTGTAGATTGTACAAAATGTATATTTAGTCACTTTTGATTATAATTTAAATAGTGTGAGCAGTTGTCCTTTACCTTAGGCTTTTCCTTCTTCTCCACTGACATTAAATAAAAAATATTTTTCCTGAAAAATAATAACTTTTAGTTTTACTAGAAGAGCAGCTATTAAACAGGATTTTCTTTAAATGGATTAATGTGACTTCTTTTCTTAAATATTTGAACAGTTGCCCTAGAATTTCATAGAAAAAAATACTTTATCTCCTACTAGTTTTTGCCTCTGTATCTTCGTCCGCATGGAGGTCAGAAATTACCCCTCTGGAACTTGGTACTACTGTGTTAAAAAGTATCCTATGTCCTGACCCAGTTCATGGTCTACCTGTGTGCAATGAAAAGATCACAGACTGTGTAATTTTCGCATTTATAATATTAGAATGGGTTCTTTTGGTCCTTATTTTAAATGGACTGTGTAGGTACTAAAATCACAGCATACTTTAACTTCCCTAATATAATTTATATTTCCAGTTTTGTTCATAAAATTATTACAGTATTTTGCTCACATTAGTCATCATTAGAAATCTAAAACAGCAACAGCAACTACTTAAATAACCTTTTAAGGTAATTCATCACTTTGCTGCCGTAACTCAGTGGTCACAGTGGGTATTATTATAAATACCTATAACATAATAGACTCAAACTCAAAGCATTTATTTCAATTAAACCATTTACAGGCACTTTTGAATTGTCAAGGGGCCAGTCAGTCAGAAATATGAACCTAGTTGCCCATTCCAAAGCGTAGGTTCCTATGGAGAAGAACGGGCAAGAAACTCCACGGACACTCTTTAAAAAAAAAAAAATCTTACAAAATATTGTTTACATCATTCATGTTGAAATTATACATGTGAGAACAATGTAGAAAGACGTGCACGTAAAAAGCGTCCGTAATAAAAAGATTTAAAAAAATCAAAAATTAAAAATAAGATAAGAGATGACCAGTCCCTACTGATGGCGCCCGTTCACGAACATGACGCATGGATCAGCACCGTTTAGCTCAACCATTTTGAAGGGAACTCAACGATCCAACACACATGCCACCACCAGCGAGACATTTGAGTGAGCATGACATACTCTTAGCCGCCAGGGCATATCAAGTCAATGAAAGACGTACCCATTAAATGGTAGCTTTATAAAAGGTACATGGTCACAGTGCTCACACATGTGCTGTGCAATTATACAATAAAAAAGAGATTGAAGTTATACTATTCAATTAAATTCAGCAGCTCCAACAATATTTTCGAATGCTAATCAATTAGTTTATGCGCCCTTGTGGAGCTGGACCAGCGTTAAGCCAAGCATTTTTGTCAGCGATATAATCCCCCAGCTTATAATATGCTTGGCAGCATAGTGTGCGTTTAGAACTCACCTTTTCCCCAAGAGAGTAGGCAGAAACTAAAGTATCTCACAGGCAGGATTGTTAGATACTCATTTTGTTTCATGCATTATTTTGCAGTCCCTGTAAATTTTAGTATGTAAGTTGTGAATGCTACACCTTACCTATTATGGAAAATGTTTTTGATTTCATATAAAAACCTTGCTTTCAATCATGATTACTATTCAATTGATTGATTGTTACAATCACAGGAAGTATTGCTGAATGGATATCTGTTGTTTTATAATTCGTAAGTACTTGTTAGGAGACCAATGGTGGCCCAGTGTTAACAGCGCACAGTGTTTTATGAAGACCATTTTTCGGACATTGCTTTTTTAAAGGCTGATATAGTTTAAGTTATTTAAATGCAATATTTCGTATCCTCATTTCACTAGCATGTTAAGTTTTTTAAATTATATTTTAAGAAACTTTAAGAAACTTTTCAACCGGGTATTTAGAAAAAAAAAACATTTCTCTTCTAACTTCTAGTCCACGCAATTAGGATGTTATATAGGGAAGATGAAGGGCATAATTTCAGTATAAATAACTTGAAAACATTGTGAGGAAACCGACATGTCCTAGAACCAAAAATTCGAAGACATGTGATTCTACCAAACCGCACTGGGCCCGCGTGGTGGGTTACGGACCACTCCCTGTCACTGAGATTATATGATGATTATGCATATGCTATGTACTTGTTAGACACATAATTTAATGAAGATTTTGGCTATTTACGGTACTCAAACTAGTTGAGTGAGTCAAATACTAATTAAAATGATACAAAATTAAAAGTAACTGTGACATTGCCAGCCCAATACCAATAATACAAAATACAATAGAATGTTGTGCATGTCACACGGTCTGACCTAGTGTAGTTTTGCCAAATACGTTTTGTTGGCACCAACTGTTGTTAATCTGTATCTTTATCAACATTCAGATGGCCATAAGTCTTTAGGAAGGGCTTGTCGACACTGCTATACAACAGATAAAGTCATAATGTACTGCTGTAGAAATAGAAAATATAATACATTATGTAGAAGTGAATCTGGGGGTTTTTAACGCCCTTATGGCTTAAGCTGTGGCTCATAGCGCGAGTTTGAAGGCTGTGTTCGCTGAAAATTATTCTTTTATGGGAATTGTTGTCAAAATTGGTAAAGGAATTTCGAAGTCGACTTTACAACGTTCAAGCAGTCTGCATGTGCTTTGGAACTGGCAATAGGTTCGCTCCCAATGGGGCTTAAACATAGCTGGCGAAATGCGGGGGATATACTAAACATCTCTGCCTCCTCCTTCGAGGAATAACAGCGCGATGTTAAATGCCTAAAATCTATAATCTTCCACAATCAGAGAAAGTTACAAAAGTTATTCAAAGACCGATGTTGTCATGTCATTGCGAAATATCCACTAGCCAGATAAGTTCAAAACACATGAGTCAGTGTGACGTGAATCACACAGGTGTTTCGGTTCGATTCCTGCGTCGGACGCCTATCGCGTCAGGTGTAGCGACCTTGTCAGTGAGTTTGATATTTTATTGTTGTACTGATAATGTCGGTTTTTGGTCAATGCCGTGATTTTTTTTGGTCTGTTTTATTTATTGTGATGAATGTATGACAAAATCGTGGCGAATTTGGTATTATAGGTACCTGAACTCCAGGCTTTCGTCAAGCCTCTTTCAAATAACAAGGACAGGTCATCGTTGTTCCGCTGCTGATATCACAATTTATTTGGGGTCGGTGCAACTTGTCGTTTTCTTCAATACCTACTTCTCTATTAGCTATTCTGTGCTATTAGTCGTAATTAACAAAAATAGGTAGGTATGAAATTACTTACAGTTCATCATTTCTCTACCAAACATGGTTCATATTCATATCTTTATTTGCATTCCATAATGTGGGTATAAAGGTGTTACAATGGCTTAATGCTAAGGTACAATTACGGACCCTGTTGTCAATTAGTGTAGGGCACAGCAAAAAGTATAAAATTAATTAATTATATAAAAATTAAATTAAAAAACAAATTAAATTAAAAAAAAACAAATTAAATTAAAAAACAAATTAAATTAAATTAAAAAAACAAATTAAATTAAATTAAAAAACAAATTAATTAATTGGTTCCTTATTCTTATAGATGGTAGTTTCCATAATACCGTTGCTTACATTTAAGTTTGCGTGTAGGCAGCAATTTATTCTCAATAGCAAACTAGTGTACCTACAATACGATTACGCAAGACATTTGCAACTACCATGCAAAATAAATTCACGATGGCGGCTGTGAAGAAAAATGACAAGATATTACCTAGCAGTTGTTCGGAGTTAAGCTTTGGTGTGTACGCACTAAGCACGAACGAAAAAGACATGATGAACACGATCATCGAACAAGGAACATTTGGTTCGTACGTGTCGACGTAAATTAGCAAAGCAAACGAGAGCACCTTATTAGGTACACAGTTCGACTTGGGTTCACGATCAACCGCCCCGCTCTCTTTAGTAGCACATATCTACACCACTCGCGCATCCATAGCATGCATCCTTCCATATAAAAACATAGCTAAATAAAAATATTTAATATACATATAAATAAAATTGATGGCACGGTTGGCGCAGTGGTTAAGGCGATTAACACACGGCACCGCTCGACCGCGCGGTAGGAGCAGTTTGCGGTAGAAACGAGCACCGCTCGATCGCGCGGTCGGGCGGTGTACGTGTGTTAGGCATCTACGGATTTATTAGAGGCCAATGCGACATGAGATCCGCTTCACCGCCTACCGCGGCGGTGCGCGGTGCCGTGTGTTAATCGCCTAAGCGATTGACTGCTGCGCTGCGTGTCGCAGGAACAAATATTTGTACGACCTACAAGTAGTTGTTTCGGGTCTGTCTGTTTGTGTATGTGAGTTTAAATGTTTGTAAACGCACCCACAATACAGGAGAAATTCATACCGTGGGGCAACGTTTTTGAAGGGGTCCGATGAGACCATTGCCTGCCGGGGTTGCGGGAAAGTCCGAAAGGGATACCGTGGCCCCCTGGCATTGCACAGACAAGAGAAGGAACACGGGTGGGTTTTAGTCAGTAAGAGTCTGACACGCCCTCCCGCTCCACCCAGAGCGGGAGCCGTCATTTGATGATTTCCCAGCCAAAAAAAAAAAAAAGGGGGCAACGTTTAAAAAAAAATAGCTTAGTTGAATTCGTTTCCACCAGTACTATGCTATGTGGAACAATGAATATGATTGGTGGATATCAAACGCATCCATAGCCACGTAGCGTAGCACTTTGTCTGTCGGAAAGTCACCCTTATCCCGGACGTGCTCAAGTATCGTCAGTCGTGGAGGCTCTTTTAAATTAATACATGAACAGTGCCAGCTATAAAATAGCTTAACTTCATTATAATGAAGCTCACATGCTAGTCTTGGTATTAAGATAATCTCCGTTTGTTTGACTGATAATAGTGTAGTGTCGTAAAATAGGATTAACATTTTTGGTGAAAAATATTGACTCAAGGTATTTTTGGTGTAGCGATGTTTTATTTTAAAATTTTACGACTAGTCTTCCAGAAAAGTTTGTAAGAAGTGCTGAACAGTTTTTTTTTTAAGAAAAAAGTGTCTATATTGTCCTTCAAAACGCTAAATAGACAGAAATGAATGCAAAATAGGCTATGAAAAATAATGATTGTATCAAATTCCCATCTTTGTTTGCGTCTGCACTAAAGCTTGCTACTAGAAGTTTTAGTAATAGATATCACATATCACTCCGTTTCTTATGGCTAGACACTACTTCTTTCTTATAATTTCTCACCAAATGTCAGTATAAATTTCCTTGGGAAGGAAAGTCCAATTTTTTTAAACATTTTACCTGATAACATATTTCAAATCAGGCCTAAACCAGATGTATTCTAGCTATACAGAACGCAGTTGACCTATTTGATCTGGGTATCAGGCGGATCTTAGTCGAATTTAAAACCATTTGTCCAAGGCCGATAACGAAACTAATCAGTCACACTTCAGAGTTATATCTGGAGTAATTGTTATTGAGATGTTGGTATCACTGGCTATTTAATGTTTGTTACGCCGCGCGCCGTCAATAATTTAGGGCCCCTCAGATACCCTATATAGGTATATATATCTGCTATGCTATCTGAGAAAGGATCGACATCCCCATCCCGTTTACCTGGTGGAATTGATCCGTTTTGACTTATTGTAAGTACGAAACCATACATTTTGAATCAGTTGTATCGGATTTAAGCTTCGTGCAGACTAGCGCGACGCGACACCGGTTATTGTTATACCGTGAAGTTTTCTTAGAAATTGTATTGTTCGAGTCGCGTCGCGCTGGTCTGCACGAGCCCTTACTTGTACACACGGCTACACATCAAGCTATACTAGCTACATTTCCAGTTTATGCTAATCTCGCATTGTATAAGATTTCCGTATAAGGCGATGTCAGTTTATACTGGAAATTTATAGCTTAATGTGTAGCCGTGTGTACGTCACCATTGCTATTGATCAGAAAAATACCTATATTTTCCAAAGAACCGTTTTTAATTGGTCACCAATCGGGTTTTCGGACCCGTTGTAGCTATTGCTATGTTAAAAAAACCTGTCTTCGTAAACAAAATTAAATTATGACATGAAAGATTATACCGGCAAGCCGGTTACCCGGGCCACCTATACTTTTCTTCATGTCCTGGCAGTCGTGTAAAAAGGCACAAAGCCATCACCAAATTGGTTTTGTACGGGTCGCCTTCCACTGACCTCTTCAACCCTCAAGGGAATACTCCTGTCGAGTCCAATCTATTCTACTTCATCTTTTACGATCACCTTTTGAATATATTGAAATGAATGAGCTGGATTCTTGACTTTCGACGTTGATTTCCATCAGGAATTTCTCAGTAGCAGGCGCAGTTCAGATTGGCTCGCCCCTTTCGTATGACTGTCGAAATGTCTACATACTATTCATTTACCTCTGCCTACATGCCTACCCCTCGGTGGAACACAGGCGTGATGACATGGTTCCATTATTTTCATCTAGAAGAGGCGAAAATGCCGTGCTGTGAGTTCTCAGAATTTGGTATTATGAATGAACTGGTGAACGGATAAGTCATTCATGAATGATGTCATAATGTATAAACTTACTGTTTACGTTATGTAGTAATGGGTCGTATAGTTTCCTCTTATTCAGTGGGAACTTTCTCACTCGCTCGAACTTTGTAATAAGTACATCGGTATCATTTGGCTATTAATTTTGAACAACCTAAAAATATTAAAATTTATTATAAATTAAATTCGCTTTTCGTGTTTTTCTGTATGGCCGCATTGTTTTTCTAAGCCACGCAACAGATTTTGATGAGGTTCTCACCATCGGTCGTTAAGAGGGCCCTTCCCGGCCCGTCTATCGACAACGCGAGCATGTTCGAAAATCTTGTTGTTTCATCGAGCGCAAGTGACAACTACTAACAAGCAAGTGAGAACGCGATAACATTGTACGAAAAATAGTGTGTAAAAATTTGTTTCAGGAAATACGTGTTTTTGAGTAAGCCTTACAAGCTTTTGAAATATTTTTTTGTAATTTAGAATCTCCATTACATGTGCAAGGTTTCTATGCAGATGTTTTCTTTACTTTTACTATTTATGAGTACATTATGACCTGAAAAAGTTCAGGTGAAATTTGTGCAAATAAGCTGATTTTTGGAGGCTTATACTGAATTTGTTTCTCAAATTTTCTATATTTTGCTTTCATAGAATCCTAGGTATAGTGCACAAGATACATATTAGTTACAAAAAATCAAATAAGGATGTGTTACAACGCCATAATCACGTACGAGCGTTTGTATGAAAAGTATGACGGGTTGGCCGCTCTTAAGAGAATTTATACCGTAAGGTTTATGTGTATAATACGTTAATATTAAAGTTTCATATACCTAAAAAATCTCGATGTTTTGTCAAGTCGTAAAAATCGTGTGATGCAGGAGCGGGTCGCTAGAACTGTTATATAAAATGAAACAAACTTGCCTTTCTTTCTCTGTTTTCATGCTGAATTACTGAAACATCATCTTGCTGCCCTTGTCCCCATCTCCTCTTCTTTTCGTGTGGTTAGTGACTAACCGGGGCACCACGGGCGCTTCCTTCCCTGTCTCACTTATCTACGGTATGTTCGTAAGTGAGAAGGAGCCCTAGGCGCCCGTATCTTCGGCCGAAAATACGGATTTTGCTTAGGGAGTAGACCTCCTGATGTCAGAGTTAGTGCCCTTGTCCCATGTTACTAGAGGTCGGCGGAACACGTTTCCGTATCGAACTGTAGTACTGAACCAAATGCAATAAATACATAACCCTCCTTTGGGGCTCTGCCATAGTCGGGTGAAAAATATCTGAAATATCTAGATTCTAGAAGAACTCGTTATCAATCGAGGCATACTTGTAAATCTAATCGGGAAATTCTAGTCTTTCCTAAAAACATATAACCCAAAATGGCAACATGACTACACGTTTGTACCGATCATTAATTTTATTAGGTGTATTATGCACCACAGTCCACACAAGGCCGCAGTGATTCAATCACTAACTGTTCTAATAGAAACTAACTCAGCGGTTATGTGAAAATATTCTTGAAATATCTGTTACATGCTGGCGGAGCTGAAAAGAAAAGTAACAGTAATGACATCACCTGGGTTATACGTAAATAATAGTACATTATGATACTAATGTGTAATGATCACACGCATGCACACATGCATGATGTGCACACGCGTTGTTGTAAGAACTTATGGTACAGTAACGTAATTAGTAATTATACTTCAGGCTTCGTTCTCGATATAACATTTACAATGCAGCTTCGTCACGTAGTCGACAACCATACGCATATTTAGAGCTGAAAGCAAAAACTAAACGCACAAGTATAGCTACTACACTCTATATGTCATCTGTCATTCTTTACGTTTGCGCGGCAACCAATACGTTGTAATTCCCAAAGAATATAGTGTTTAAAACTAGTTTAAAGTGTGTTTAAAGTTGGCATAAGTTATCATGCCGAAACGAAAACAAAAGGAAAAGAATATTATCTTCAAAAAATCCGAAGACTACATGAAACGACACCGGTACAACACCGATTCATCAGTTTTTCTTCACAAGATAAAACAATGTAACACGCGGGTAATGTACGAGATGCATTGACGCGAACAAATAATTCGGGGCGTTTACGAGATAAACGGACGAGTTATATCATTGTCTTAAAAGTTTTATACAGTAAAAACGTAAGTACCTATCTTACATGGCTTATAAACGATATTTATTGTACCTCGCGGGTAATGTACGAGATGCATTGACGCGAACAAATAATTCGGGGCGTTTACGAGATAAACGCACGAGTTTTATCATTGTCTTTAAAGTTTTATACAGTAAAACGTAAGTATCTTACATGGCTTGTATACGATATTTATTGTACCTCGCGGGTAATGTACGAGATGCATTGACGCGAACAAATAATTCGGGGCGTTTACGAGATAAACGCACGAGTTTTATCATTGTCTTAAAAGTTTTATACAGTAAAACCAAAGTATCTTACATGGTTTGTATACGATATTTATTGTACCTCGCGGGTAATGTACGAGATGCATTGACGAGAACAAATAATTCGGGGCATTTACGAGATAAACGCACGAGTTTTATCATTTACCTATTTTAATAGTGTAGTCCGAGAGGCTACGCTTAGGTATGTATATTATGGTACATGGTCGGGGTCAAATCTATCTTTTTGCAGATATCTAGGTACTTGATGACTGTGTCGAACCACCAGTTTTATTTGACACAAATCCGGATAACTCTAATACAGCTATGACTGTAATTGACGCTCTACCTGAGCCTGACCGAGCACCTGTGCTAGACACTGCACCTACTAATGGTTTATCCCTGGATGTGCTGCAAGCATTATGGGATTTGATGCATTAATATGCATACAAATGTGCATTAAACAACGACTTAACCTGTATTTGAAATACAATATTGAAGAAGGGACTCACCATTTTAGGTGTTGCATTATCTATGTTAATCAACAACAATAATAATGATAGAGATCAACCAGCTCAGTGACGCTAGAAGGATGTTAACAGAATTACACTTCACTCAATCAGAACCGTGGAAAAAACCTTATTTTCCCTGTCCTGGCCAAAAATGCTTAGATATCGTCAAATAATTAGAAACAGATAATCACCTTTATTGTAATCTTACCTTCATGGTAACAGCCTATTTCAAAAGATAAAAAGTCCTACAAGCTTACCAAAGAACAGGCCAATCTATAAACAAGCTAACTACTTTTACCACAACCCGTCAGGGAAACTTAAGTGGTTCACTTGGTTACACACATACAACCAACAGAGGACAAATTGGAGGCTGGGACACAAGAAACCACAGTTCTCATATCAAGCAAGGAAATATCAAAGAACAATACAACCAGTACCAGCCACCGCATGCTGTGACAAAGCCCCACAGGACAAGACTCGTGCTCGATACTAGAGTTAGTCATGCTGGAAGATTAAATATTTTTTACCTTGTTGGCAAAGCATCTGATGATGTTTCAATATTGAAACATGTCAATGGATACTCAATACCTTTTATTGACACACCTTATAAGTCACAATCTCAACATTCATTATAAAATGATATTATAAATGATCCTGATATGCATACCGCCATTAATAATCTGCTGGCATTAGGTGCAATTTCTCCTTGCACCTTATGTGTTTGGTTTCCAAAAACTGAAGGGTAGCAAAAGATTTATTATAAACCTTAAGCCTGCTAACAAATTTGTAACTGCAGTAATAATAATGCTGTGTAATTTCTACAGGAGACTATTGATTTAAAAGAATGCTATCTAATGGTAAATAGTAATCCAGTTCACCGGAAGTATTGATGCTTTGAGCATGATAAATTATACAGATTTAATGCATCCCCATATGTCTTGTGTTCTGCACCTTATGTGTTCTCTAAAATTATGAGAACTGTGGTTAAACAATTTAAAAATCAGTACAAGACTTTGATGACCTCTTGTGCATTGATTCTGATTATAAAACATGTTTGGAAAAATGTTAATGAAACAATTGCAATTTCCAAAATTCCAGATTTAAAAAAAAAAAAAAAAAAAATAGTTAATTAGACCATAGGTACTCAGTTAATAGGAACATTGACTGCCACATGCCTGATACCTGGCAAGTACATATGTTTGGCTTAACACAAAACTGTTAGACCACAAAACTATTACACCATAATAATCATAAATATCATGGTTTACTTTAAAGTAAAGGCTGATAAAAAGATTATCATTCTCCCAGATATTAAACTAGATCTATAGCAGTGGGCTGATAATATCAATAGTTTACACATAAAAAGTATTGCATACTCAATATATGATTCGGAAATATTTACAGGTCAAGAAGTGGGTGGGGGGCCATTTGTAATGATAATATGGTTCATGGATTCTGGAAAGAGACTAAAAAATTATAAGTACTTATCACATAAATCATCTAGAACAACTTGTCATATTTTTACCTTAAAAATGAGTGTTAAAAATATACAATATTCACATATATTGTTACATGTTGATAAATAAGTGCCATATTAACCAAATGGGAGGTATTCAGTACCTACATTTAAATAACTTTGCCAGAAGCCTATTTAGCAATGGTGTGAAGATAAACTTTGGCTATTTGCTTCTTACATGAAGCAACTTGGCTATTTGCTTCTTAAATACAGCCAATACTGACATAAAGTAGAAAATAAATACCTCCACATTCCAGTACAATTTGTGACTCATTTAATCAGTTTGGTCAACCTGATAGGTATTGACTTTTACTTCAAGAATTAATGCAAAAACGTCAATCTTACATATCCTGAAAACCGGCCCTGATGCATCGACTGTAGTCTATGCTATTACCATGTCTTGGTCAAACTACATTTTTACTACGCGTTTTTGTGCCCATTTTGCCTATTATTAAGATATTAACAAAAAATTAAGAATGGAAAATTTACAGGCATTATGGTTATGGCATACTAGCCGTCATAAGCCTGACAGAATCACCCTCTACATCTCCACCTGGATATTATCCGGAAGGCAGGGCTAAGACTAGCTATCTAAGTTCATTTTTTTGTAGTTAATTTAAGTTCTCTTTCAAATAATACCATGGAACAATTTTACCTATAAATTATGGTGGGCCATTTGTCAAAAACAAAGTACTTACCATTTACAACATCTATAGGTACCAATCTAAATCAAAATTATATTTTTTTTTTAACCAAGCTATTCACGATAAGGGCCTTGTATGGGGTCTTTAAATTAACTTAAGTCAGCTCTTGCTATCGCAGTAGACTCAAACATGGGGGTTATGACCGCATCAAGAGGCTACCTACTTAAAGGTTTCTATGGGGCCAAGTATGAAACTAGCTAGGACCCCAAGTTAAGTCTTAAATGTTTTAAAAATAAACTGACTTTTTAAAAATAATTATAAAAATACCTAACTGCACAGTAAATCATGCAGGTCTGGTCCTGGGTCCTGGTCACAGCCAACTGAACCTTTTTTATTACCTTTCTTTGAAAAGTCCGAAAGTCTAGCTAGTACATTATGTGATTACATTAACTATAGGTAGGTACTCAGGGCATTAGAAGGAAATAATACCCACTTAATACCTTCATTGTATAAGCCCCCACAAACCAGTTTCTGCCTCTACCATTCTCTCACCACCACCTCTATCATTTGGTTTCTATAATATAGGTAATATACCAACTCTCTGTTTGCATCATAGATATTAGTGTTTTTTCAGGACACAGTACTAGACATACCTCGACATCCACTACGAGTAGGTACTAACGCTAAGGGAGCGTCATTCGATGTAATAATGGCAAACGTCAGGCTAGACAAATAGCTCTTTCACCTTTCGGTAGACTTTAATAGAGCAATTGTCAATAATTCAAACGAATTTACTCATGCTGTGCTTAATACTGAACAAAATACTTGAGTATTATGAATGTTACGTACCTATCATTATAACGTACCTTAAAAAATATAAATCTAAATTAGACCAGAAGTTCAATATTAAGATGAATAATTTGATTGTTTATCTACTTATATTGGTATCTTATTAAAAAAGTATAAAACAAAATTTGACAAGTTCAATAATAGGATGAATAATTTGATTATTTATCTATAATGGTATATTGTTTATCTATAGATATTTGATTAAAACTTGTTTATAAGTTGGATAATAACTCCGTTATTAAGATGAATGAGACTTTATCTATTATTTTTTATTACTTATGTCATTTGTATCCAAAAAACTAAAAGATTTAATATGTTATTGAAATACGATTTATTTATAATTTCATATTGGAAATCTCAATTTTCCTCATAATCTCTTAACATCTGCATTGTAAATGTTATATCGAGAACGAAGCCTGAAGTATAATAAGTGATCAAACGAACTTACCTGTTGTGAAGTTCGATCATTATTATACGAAGGGCTTCGTTCGAAGATATAAGGAACCCTCCCTACCCTACCCCAGAAAAATTGAGATTCTCTTCTTACTCTAAAATAATGACAGATGACATATAGAGTGTAGTAGCTATACTTGTGCGTTTAGTTTTTGCTTTCAGCTCTAAATATGCGTATGGTTGTCGACTACGTGACGAAGCTGCATTGTAAATGTTATATCTTCGAACGAAGCCCTTCGTATAATAATGATCGAACTTCACAACAGGTAAGTTCGTTTGATCACTTATTATAGAGATGATACATTTAGATTTATAACGTTCAACAGACCTTTGTTGCCAAAAACTTTTTAACGTCGGTTGGTGACAATACTTTAGATTTCGTATTTTTGATAATAATTAACCACACAACGAAAACTTACTTTTTGCACTTTTCCATGAAACAGCAGATTTCTTTTTTGATATCCAACATAAAAATTCTTCGCTGGGTAGTAGGCGAAGACCAAAGAAACGATGGATGAACTGTGTGAAATATGATATGACTAGAAAGGGGGTGACTACCGAGATGACGACTGATAGAGAAGTGTGGAAGAAAGGGACATGTTGCGCGGCGACGCCACATAAATTGTTGATGCAAATTGTTGGCCAAAAGTGGAGATTTTGGAAAATATTACCTAGATAAAGACTTCCTGCATAATTATACCAGCTTGACTTCGTGAGAGCAGCGGTGGCCAGAGAGCAGCGGTGGCCCAGTGGTGGCGGCCCCGACTTACGAACAGTAAGTCGTGGGTTCGAACCCAGACAGGCGCATTACTTTGTGTAATTTATTTCATCACCACAGCTCCCAAAACGGTGAAGGAAAACATCGTGAGGAAACCGGCATGTCCTAGAACCAAAAATTTGAAGACATGTGACATCTACCAACCCGCACTGGGCCCGCGTGGTGGATTATAGCCCACTCCCTCTCATTGAGAGGAGGCCGTGTCCCTGCAGTGGGAACGTTATAGGCTGATGATGATGATGATGACTTCGTAATTTAAATAATTATATTTTAATACTTTAATAGCTAATGTTTAGCTTTAAATGTTTGATTTATTGTTAGTGATGTTGAATATCCACTGTGGCGCCTTCAGTTGGCCAGCTTCCGGCGCGCGTTTAAATTAATGATTAGGTACATAAGATTATTGATGTATACTTTATTTCATTTATTTCTTTGTTATTAATTGTTATTCTATGTTACTCATAGTGAAATCTATAAATGCTAATGTGTGAGGCACTTCGAATCAGTTGTTTTGTAATTGTCACAAAGTGCAAAAGCCGTAAGTCGAAACTCTGTCCGATTGTAAAATAATAAACAAATTATAGTGCAAATATATCGTATGTTGTGACCTTCCTGACTGCCCAGCGTTCCACATACCCCTAGCAGTTGACTGCGAATCTGTGTGCCTATATTAACCCTTTAACGCACACCCTAACGTTATGTAGTAATGGGTCGTATAGTTTCGTCTTATTCAGAGGGAACTTTCTAACTCGTCGAACTTTACCCTACTAGCAGTATTTCATCATGAACTTCAGAAAATGTAGTCTATCTCTTTCTCCAGGTCCCAGACTGCCTCCTTGACAAACATTACTATCGGTTCAGTGGTTTAGATAAGAGGTAACAAACAGACAGAGTAGCTAACTTTCGCATTTATAAATTAGTGTGTAGACTCGAGGACCGACTCGAGGAGTTTGGAACGTTCAAGATGGTTTATGAAGTTATGAGTAGTCGTTTATATCTTTTAGTTGATGACTTCTAAACTCTACTGTTTTTTTTCTCAGGTCATTTTCCAAGCCATGTTAATATTATAAACTAGCTTTTTGCCCGCGACTCCGTCCGCGTGAAATTCCTTTTAAAAAATATCTATATTAAGTAAATGTGTGTGTTACATTGTATCTTTTTAAATTTCTTTTCGACCCTCCCCGTCGCATCGCATCGCCTGTCCGCGATATTACTTCGTTTTCACTAAGTGTTCTTTATGACTTTATTTTTATTTTTGCTCGGCTCCTTTGTCCTAGCGTGATGTTAAATAGCCTTCCTCAAGAATTGGGCTATCAAATGCAAAAATATTTTTTCAAATCCGGTAGTTCCAGAGCGCGTTCAAACAGACAAACAAAAAAACACTCTTCAGCTTTACTATTTAGTATAGATATAGATGTATAAATTTGTATGTTAGTTTATTTGTTACACAAGCACGCAAAAACGGCTGTACGAATTTGGATGAAATTTTTCGATGGATGTCGAAAAATTTAGTTTAAAATAAAAAAAGCCCGGCAAAAGCTAGTTTAAAATAATAATACATGTCCTCCTGAAAAAGAAAATGAAGAAAACCTCTTATCGTACTGTAATGACCTCTTCAGTCCACGGCACGGCTGCCAAACGTGATTATTTTCATTATAAACGCGCACGATTTGAAGTGAAAAGTATTTCGTGAAATATAATTTATGAGCGACGGGCTTTAGAGCTGTTAAATATAATATATAGTGTACGATGGCATAACAAAGAAAATACATACATACATAAACTCACGCCTTCTTCCCATGGGGGTAGGCAGAAACTACAGAATGCCACCTGCTACGGTCCTTACATACTCCTTTTGCCTCGTTTACGTTCATACATCTGGTCATACACGCACGCCGGTTGTGAGTACTACGCACCTGTCCTTTCTGAAGAACATCACCAATAAGGTCAGTATATGTCCTCCTAGGGCGTCCCCTTCCGGCGGCAGACAAAGAAAATGTGATAGTAAATCATCATGTTTAGATGCAAGACCCCTCCGTGCCTCGGAAAGCACGTTAAGCCGTTGGTCCTGGCTGTCATTTGTCAATCTTTGACTGTCGTTACGGATAGTCAGAAGTCCGAAAGTCTGACAACTAGTCTTACCGAGGGGATCGTATGACCCAGTAAGTAGGTACCAGGGTTGTGAGTGTCAGATAGGCAGTCGCTCAATGTAAAATACTGGTAAAGAAAGAAAGAAAATACGTTTATTTGCGGTACATAATGACGCAAGCAAAGGAACAAACACTAAAAAACAATTTGGGGGAAAATATGCGTCACATCCACGCAAAACGGCCATCGCTCAGCATAATGCTGGGACCCTATGCGAGACAGAGCCCCAGCGCTGGTTTTCAGTGACAGCCGGCGTTAACGTGATGACGTCAAACCGGTGCAGCATATACAGAAATAAGACAAAAATAAAATAAGCACAATAGTTAATCCTAAATACGAGGACCTATATAATATTTAAAAGGGCAACATTTCGTATCGTCGGCGACTCACGCTCCGCGGACTTAATACAATCTGTGCGCGCAGGCTCACTGCACAGGCTCACTTCAGGCACTCAGCTGCGTCCGGTTAGACTAGAAGCCGACCCCACCATAGTTGGAAAAAGGCTACGCAGATGATGGTTCATTTTTCATATCGACAGGATGCGTGTTAGAATAGCACATACCTTAGTATCAAGATTAGCAAGTCAGCAAGGATGGTAGGAAGGCAGATTGCCCAGAAAGTATTCTGGCAAGGAGTTATAATATAGCATAATCAGCCTATAATGTTCCCTCTACTTGGACACAGGCCTCTGTCTGTGAGGGAGTGGGCCATAATCCACCACGCGGGCCCAGTCCGTGTCGCTAGATGTCACATGTCTAAGACAAGCCGGTTTCCTCATGATATTTTCCTTCACCGGTTACCCTTTGCCCAGAAGTGGAAAATACGGGCTTTTAGGGGTATGAGTAACAGGGTGTAAAGTTCACTGATCCACCATAGAAAAGGGAGGATCCTCCAACCAGACGGGTGTTGTGTCTGGCGGGCCGACTGCCCGACTGTTGATGTCGGATAGTCTTATATAATATGTCGTTCGCACGGTAAACTCTAATTGCGCGATGCAGGATTTGTGTGACGTCATGCCTTTGATGCGTAGTTCGTATGTATGTGGCGGTGTAATCGCTACAGGCTAAATGCATAGATGGATAGAAACTTACGCAGACGACCTGACCATCCTCAGAGAACTTTTTTGTTCACCGAAATGGACAACATGACATAATTTGATGATCCAGAAGAAGTCTCTAAACGAAGTTTGTAGGTACAGTAAAATCACTGGTTAATTGGGAACCGCATGCGTAAACATATGTTAATAAAAGGGATGAAAAAATTAATGCAGGCGTGCGTACGTCGCAGGCAGACAGATCGAAAAAATGTCTGACGTTTACATAATGCTGGGGCCATATAACACGTTAATTATCGTCATAATTACCGCGTTGTTTATGGCGATAATGGGATTTGACGTAGACCGTTGGTGTGGCTGGGGAACATTAAAAATATTATGTAGAAACGAAATGCACAATAATAATAGGGGTTAAAATATAAAATGGCCGATTCGTACTGAAAAATTAAAATTCGTATTTTCAAATTAAACAGATTTATTTAATTAAAATAATTACCATTATTATCTATACATTGCTGCCATCTAATAGGGAGGTCATTTATGCCTTTGCGATTCTAATAGAACTCTCGTGATCTAGATTCGACAAACTGTATGAAAGCATTTTGTACTGCCTCCTGAGAAAAAATACTTTTTACCACGTAGAAAATGGTCCGAATCACGAAAAAAATAGTAGTCCGTTGGAGCAAGGTCTGGCGAATACGAAGGGTGACGAATGGTTTCTAATTGCAGTAGAGTTAAAACGGTTTCTCGTGCTGTATGAGGTCTCGAGTTATCATGGAACAATAATGGTGAAGATCGATTCATGAGTCGGGGCTGTTTCACTGCTAGTTATTATTAGAAGTTATATATGTTAGAATATTTAATTGAAGAATGCAGCTGGTAAAATACATGTATTTGTTTAACTTTTACTTAGACATTAAAATTGTAATACATACCAACAATGTATCTTTAAAGAACAATGAAACAATTAACTCTACAAATTACAATATAAATTCTTTACTAACTATGAAAGTGAATACGCGGGACAAAGATACATACCTACCATAAAAGGCGAAAGTGTGTCTGTTTGTACCTTCTCATGGCTAAATCGCTGAACTGATTATGATGAAATAACCAAGCTTTAAAAATAATTCAAGCTGAACTGGCAATAGGCACAGTCATCGGTTCTACAGCTAATATGGCCGTATTACTGTAGAACTGAGGACTGTTGTTCTTGAGTGGAGACCGCGAATCGGAAAGGTAAAGTAGGACGCCCTGGGGCTAGGTGGAGCGACGATCTTCGCAGTGTGTCTGGTAGCAGATGGATGAGAAATGCAGAGAATCGAGCTGAATGTTTAAAATACGTTTTTATTTTTAATAATTTATTAATCTATATAAAGATTATTTTTTATTTTGTGAATGTGAGAACGCTGTAGGCTTAGTGGACTGTAGATTTGTTGACCATAATTATTTTGTTGAGTACCTGGTACTTGTTGAAAGACCTCCACTGTCTTCCCATACCTAATAACACTGTTGTTTGTAAAATAATATTGTAAAAGCCAATTATTTTTAAAGGAGTAACCGTGGAGTTTCTTGCCGGCTCATCTCCATAGGAAACTACCAATGGTTACCGTGCACCTAGCTTCTGACGTTTCATAAGTGCCCATTTAGGTTTATGTGTTTTTTTAAATTTTTTTTTATTGAATGGCGTCCAATTGGAGAGGCTTATGTCCAGCAGTGGTTTGCTGCAAGCTGATGGTGAAAAAAAAAAATGCTCCTAAAGTGGCGAAATGGGGTAATGGCGGGGCGAAAGTAACTAAAAAAATAATTATTGTAACTTTGCCTCCCTCCACTATGAGCTACTTATATAATAGGGATATTCAAATAAACGTACTTCATTGCACAGCTTTCGATGAACATTTTCGACCTACATTCATTTAAAAATAGGCTTTGGTTTTTCATTGTTGTTGAATAAGACCAGTAATAGTTACATTCACCCCACTTTGGGGTAAAAGCGACTATTCGTTATAACCCTGTTGTAATTTGTTTCTAAATATTGAGGTCAAGAGTACATGTAGATGCACACAGTATTTTGTGTAAAAGCTATCTATAGTCGCTGGGATAGTGTTCAGTTTCAAGCAAATTTACTTTTATTTTTTTATGGGGCGAATGCGACTGTCTTCCATACTGACTAGTGTTGAGATGTAGTACCTACTACTTATCGATTAATATTTGTGAAGACATTCGATAATTAACAATAATGAAAGGTTTAAATTAAATATAGTTTTCTTAGTGCAAAAACGTAAAATCGATCTAAGTATTCATTAAGAATAAGATCAATAAATGATATTATACTCAGCTAGAGTAATTCTATTTTATTAATAGAATTTAGGGCATAAAATAAATGCAAGAAAGGATTTTTTCTTTTGTTAAATGCTTTGACAAATATACGAGTACCTACGATAAGTACGCGTTGATGACTAATCTAATATTTAGGATTTTGGTCAAGAAAAAGCGATTTCTGTCTGTATTTTAAGTTTATTTAAAAAATATTATTAAAGTAAAAAAAACAATAATTCGCAAAATCTAAAACACTTCATACTACTTGCACAAACATTTAAGCAAATAAGTGAAATTCACTTATCGAAATGTCGACTCGGAACGTCACTAGTGATTTGCAGTTTTCATACAAAAAGCATGGGGCGATTGCAACTGCAAAAATAGTTGCAATATCCCACGTGCACGAAAAGTTGAGGTTAATGTAACTATATCAATAAAATTTTAATTATAACACCTACAGTTTTACCAAATATACCAAAAGCACTTACGTTTTATCTTGTTTCTAGGATGCACTTCTATTTTTCCTTACAACGACTTGAAATATTTTTAATGTCGTAAAACTCAACACACGACGCGGCAACAAGTTGCTCCAAAATGGCGGCTGACAGAAAATTATCTGTCGGTACTATAGTAGGTGACCTAGTGATGCCATCTGTACTTTATTTGAAAAAACTATGATTCCTCTTTACACCAATAGATAGAGCTATCTACAAAAATCATTAGATTGAGAGAAAATTGAATTAGTTGCTTTAGCCTCATAGTTGCTTTCGCCCCGGGTGACCTATATCAAAAATCCACCCGGACGAAGACGCGAGCAAAGCGCTAGTCATCAAGATACTTCTGTTGTTAATTATTTTGAGTTGCTTGAATGGCTGAAAAAGCTTTTTAAATACTTTGTTTTAAAAATGATTTACTTAAAATTAATGTTGGTGGTACGTATATGATGTCGAAGCATGCTATGGTGGCATTATTGTAGTTACTACTGTAGCGGTTGCACCGCCACATAATTATGAACTACGCATCAGAGACATGACGTCACACAAATCCTGCATCGCGCAATTAGAGTTTACCGCGCCAACGACATAAATATAAGACTATCCGATATCAACAGTCGGGCAGTCGGCCATCCTCCCTTTTCTATGGTGGATGAGTGAACTTTACACCCTGTTCCTCATGCCCCTAAACTACAAAGCAAGTCCTGATATTCGGTTCATGTGGACACAAAGGTTCTAGTTTAGATAAACACTACGCTCGACGATTGGAAGTAAATGCTAATTAACTATTCAATGGTTTAAGAGATCAGCACCTGTAGTATGACGTTTTAATGCCATCATGATTCCAGTTCTAGAGAGAGACGGAGCAAGACCGATTGCACTATCCATTTTTCGGAGGTAACCTTTTTTTTTGGTTTATTGAAAATGTGTGAAAAAAAAAATGGTGGACCATTTTTCAAGAAATACAAAATTTTAACACTACCGTCTTTGTATATTTATGAAACTGCCTTATTTGTTAAGCTGAATTCACACCTGTTTCCTAAATTATCAGATACAGTTAAACGTAACACGCGAAATGATATATGTTATGCGGACGAAGAGCTAAAACAGTATTAATGTGGAAGAGCATATTCTGCATAGCCCCGCAAGTTTTTAACAAAATCCCAAACAAAATCAAACAACTAAATTTAAATGGGTTTAAAAAAGAACTTAAAAGAGTTGCTATGTAAAAAGTGTTATTATAATTTAAACGACTTTTTGATTGATAGTGACATCCGAATGTAATTGTAATCTTTTAAACTTTGAAATCTCTCTTTGATAGTTTGACATTGAATAATACTTTGACATTAACCTAGATAATATTTTTAACCTCATAATGTAATATTAATTCGTACCTAATTATTAATTCAATTTATCAATATTAACTTATTATTTTTATTTTATCTTTTATTTTGTATTGCAATAATTTTATTTGTGTACTTATCTGATATTTGCACGCCCCACGTGGCAGAATGTCATGAAACAATTTATTAATTTAAGACCATGCAATGTACCATATTCGGACAAATAAATGAATTTGAATTTGAATTTGAATGGTGAGGTACCAAATTTTAACGAAAAGATGAACTAATTATAACGCCTACAGCTAGGTGAAACCGACGTGGTTCAGATTACATGCAAAACTTTTTCTAGGTTTAACTATTTTTTGGTTTATCGAAAAATTCTAAGAAAAACATGTTGATGAGGTACAAAATTTGAACGAAAACATGAACTAGTTATAACACTTACAACTAGGTGAAACTGGTGTGGTCCAGCCATTCTGAAGTCAGAATGGCTGGTCACTTTCCCCGTCATAGTGTTCCTTCTTTAGCGAGGTACCAATTATTTGTTGTTCCGTACCAAATAGGTACAAAAATTTGGTATTGCTCAAAGTTCCAAAATCTCTCTTGGTCCAGTCATCCTGACGCAGACACAATACGGACCCGTACTTGCTTTCAATCATCTAATGAAGAATAATGATTAATTATAATAAGGTAAAATTAAGCTTTCAGGTTAATAACCTACTTCTGGTCTTAGGTAGGCCACAGTGACGTCATTAGAAGAAAAAAAAATTGGTAAGGAAGCTAGCGGGACTCACTTGAACCCACGACCTACAACTCGTGTGTCGTGCCGTTACCACTGAGCCACCAGTGCTCCACTACGTCACAGCTTTAATAAAACATGTTCAAACAGTCCAGAGGAAGACCAGGGGCCGTATTATGACGTATTCATGCCACCATTTTTCCAGTGTGAGTGAGAGACGAAGCTATACTAGGCCGATAGCGCCATCCTTTTTTCGCAGTGGAATAATGATGGAATTAATACTTCATAATACGGCCCCTGTTTTAACCTTTAAGTCGCTACACACAGTATTTACAATCTTTAGTAGATAATATCCATGGTTTCTTAAACTACTTACTTCTATTATAACCACCATACAATCACACAAGTATATTTTTCTCTGACACCAAAAATCCCCTCATATTCCTGTAGTTATGTTCAAAGTTCAACACGCAACGAAGGCGTTTTATATTTTCTTAAAATTGAGAGCCCCATTGCTTACATCACCGCTAAAATACCGCATTACAGCCCCATACATACTATGCCAAAAACATATAGCCCGGTACAGCTTGAAGGCACTAATAAAAATGCTAAAATCTTCCACAGCGAATCTCCCCAAGACATGCAATATTGCAAATAACTTTACGATGTAGGAACATCAGTATCACGCATTCATAATTTGTTCTTTGTACTGTGCAGTTATGTATTTTAATAATGTCCGTCCCTACACATCTATTAACTTTAATGAAGCATTAACTTATGATTACCAGTACGTAAGTAACTATTCGACTCATACAGGCCAAATGTCATAATATATAATTTAACCTGATTTTCATAGAATTTCCTCTCCCTATTTGTTAGGTTCTTCGACGGCAAAGCATCTGCAATATCTTCGACAGTAGAGAAGTCTTTCGTCAGTCTCGTCAGAAGATTTGACGTCATATCTCGGATATCAATGAATCCGTGCGATACTATTTGTGCCCACGACTTCGTTCACATGGAAGTCAGAAAACAGCAAAATAATCTTTATTAAAAGGTGTACGTAATATTTTTGAAATATTTATTATACGCTATCAAAACAATATAGATAGTGCAATCCACGAAGACGCGCCCCACTCCGCTCCGCTCCGTACTAAAGTACAGCTTACAGTACAGTCATCGCAGAGTGGGGCGCGTCGTCGTGGATTGCACTATCTGTACATGTTTCAATTTTCACTCATTCAGCCGTAGGTACTATTGACACAAACCCTTAACTCTTCAGACATGAAAATGTACCATGAAATATTTAAAAGATTATAGGATATCTCTTTGTCAAGTTTAATTCAAATGTATCCAATAGTTTTTCGTTTTTAGTGAGGAAACCGGCAAGTCCTAGAACCAAAAACTCGTAGACGTGACATCTACTAACCGGACTGGGCTCGCGTGGTAGATTACAACCCACTCCCTCTCGAAGAGTCTGTATCAATTATAGGCTGATTATGCATTATGTAATAGTTTTTGAGTGACGTCGATGTGTAGCAGACAGACAGGCAATTATCCAAGTTTAAAAAAAATCGTCAGAATAATCTAATAGAATATATTATGATCCAAGCAACTGTATCATGACTTTAGATTATAGCAGTAACATTAACTACATCATCACTGTTCATCTCATGATTCAGTAATTTACTAGTTCAAACGGATCTCTTGAGTCATTGCTCATCACAGGATCTTTCATTACTACAGATCATATTTATGACTGTATGGCGTGGCGTGACACCGATTTGTGTTACATTCTACTTCCTTTGTTTAACAATAGGTGTTTCAATAGACGGCTGCGGCTGCTTTTGGTCATATTTTCATTTTCCAAGCGTGGTGTGGTAACTCGGCCCTTGTATTTTGTTCAGCTGTGGACTGAGATAGACTTGTAGTTCTTTAGTGATTTTTTGTTACTTGGGCACTTAGTCACCAGTAGAACACTCGCAGACATCAAAAGACTTACGACTGCTGGAAGTAGGCTCAAGGAAATGAATCACAAGGGTGCCATGACGTCACTGGCCGGTAGATTTTATACTGAATTGTGATACAATTGTTACTTCTCGGCGTCCCCTAGTAGAGATGGCTTGACCTATTGGAAACTATAATAGCCTTGCGTGACAAACCGATAGGTTAAATACCCCTTACAATAAATATGTACTTAACTAAGGTCGTTGCACTTGTAGTTAGCTGTGGTTTTAAGGTTGATGGTGTCTAGTTTCGTTGAACTTCTATGAATCACCAGCAAATATTGTCACACCCATTTGTAACCATCTAATGTAAAAGCCATGCGATCTTTTGCAGTGCCTGCCCCCCTCTCCTGCTGTACTTTAGAATGCTACTGACAGCATCTGTAGATTCGGCAATATCTATTCTCCTTCGCTTTGGTGGCACGACAGTATTCAAGATCTTGTTGGCCTAAGACTTCGCCACCTCCACGGTCGTCGGGCGCTGAGGTCACTTTGATTGCATGTTTTGGGACACAGAGGGCGGGATGAGAGGTGGAGCATAGGTTTCGATAGATGGATAGCGGAGGGACTAATGATTTATTTATTTAGTGGTTAATGAGAGACTTAATGCCACAAGGCATTCTCTAACAGTCAGCAAATCAGGCAGCGTTGCTGTGTTCCAGCTTGAAGCATATATTGGGTGCCGAGCTGGTATAATATTAATTACAAGCAAATGAGACACAGGCACCGACGACCTCAACAAGGTGGACTGCATACGAAAGGCGGAGGACAGGGTGTTGTAGCGCACCCTGGGAGAGGCCTATGTCCTCAGTTGATTGATTGACATGAGACAGGCATTGTATTTGCGGATTAGGTTACCATCAAATAAAAAAAGAACCGGTTGCAAAAAATCAAGGGGACCTGTTAAACCGGAATAAAGATTATAGAAGAAAACTTTAACATCATTTTGCCTCGATCAGCTCTTGATCATAATAATTTAATTTGACACACATACGAATCTTTTGGAACGTATAGAAAGTTCTCGATTACCAGTTATCTTGTAATTTGAAGATTGGATGAACAAATAATAATTATATCCGCCTGTTGTTATTATTTGTACAAATATTGGACTTGGATTATCTTAGCGAGTTCGGTATGTTTTGAGTGTTGTACTGATTGTTTTTCTGTGGAATGACAAAATCTTCCATTGTTTATACAGGCTGGCCAATTAAGAAATATACAACTTTTTTTAGCCCCCATTCTGATTTGTCGCCAAATTTTGCAGTTGTTAGGTGTCTATTATTTAGTTAAAATGCGACTTTGTTATGCATAGAAGACCATGGTCTTCTATCGAAAAATTTGGTCGTTTTTAAATTCGGATAAAATTAATGAAAGTATTGCGGTGGTCATGCCACCGCAATACTTTCATTAATTTTATCCGAATTTAAAAACGACCAAATTTTTCGAGCCAAGCATGATAAATATCCGGTGATTTTCATTTGTAATAAAAAAAAATAAAGTAGGTAACTTCTTGTACATAGTTTTCAAGTGGTGGTAAGTCGTGCCAGCAAGTAGTTCGGATGTCAGCTATCTAATTACGCAACACATTATCGTAAACGATTACGACAAATTTGTTTCATTTTGACAGTTCAACAACATTCATTGCGTTATTTACGTTGTTGAAGAGTTTTTTTTTCGAACTTATGCAGCAATAGTTTAGCACATTGTTTCAAAACGATTCAAATTCCGATTGATTGTGTAGTACGTAATTAGGGTACTGGTTTGTTAGACATTATTTACCCAATAATTTCCCTTTCATAACATTCCTAAGCATGAAACATGAACGAGGAATTCGTTCATGTTTCATCCTAGTGGGAATACTCAGATATACTTAATATAATGTGTATTATATTTATATGCGGTTAATCTCAGTAGCATTGTGCATTGTGTTGCATAATAAGTATTTGATTAATGTTGCTCTGAACTGGATGCCCAGCCCACTAAATATGGCAACACGTAAACGTATGGAATATGTCAATCTGTAACCTAGTCTTTGACATTTGTGTTGATGTTTGAATTTTTTTTACCTACTTAGAAATCCTAGACTATTTCTACAGATATACAGAGCGTGGTCCCTGGGTATCGGTGAAGTGGAAATCACAGGCATTGCATGAGCTACTGAGACCGGTAACACTTCGGCATATCCTTGGTATGACGGGTCAATCAGACGCATCGTTCTGCCAATTAATATTTTTTCTGCAATTTGTAAAATCCGCTTTTAATTACGCAACATATTTTCGTAAACGATAAAGACAAATCTGTTTCATTTTGACAGTTCAACAACATTCATTGCGTTATTTACGTTACTCTGCAGTTTTTTTTTCAAACTTACGGAGCAATGGATTAGCAATCTGTTTCAAAACGATTCAGATTCGGATTGATTTTGCATTACGTAATTAGGGTACCGGTCTTATTCATTCTATCGTTTTCCTGCATCTTTCTTTCTACGGCTTTAGTTCTCTTTACCCAAAGAATTCTTCGACGCGTTCCACAATATGACGAGTGGTGGGATTTTCGCGAATTCCTATCGTCAATATGAAAAACCGATTGCCAAGTAATAAAATAAAATGTAAACTGCGAACGGTTTCATGTAAACATTGTGGGCTGGATTTTGTATGGTTTTCATATTTATTTTATTAGCAGCTGATAAAACAAGGCGTTAACTATTGAATTTGGAGCATTTAATGTAGGTGTCATTAGAATAATAAATAATACTGGGACAGCAACTTAGTTTGAATAATATTGTAAATAACTACTATTTTGTCTGCACTGACTCTTGGGGGAGGCCTATGTTCAGCAGTAGAAGTCTCCCATGGTGATCCTTTATATTGCAATTATATTGTACCTAATAGGGATGCTAAAAAAAAAACTATTTAGTCCGTCAGTCAGATATTAAAAAAAAAATATACTTGTATTTTTTGCTAATAAAACGCATTAAACTTGGAGAGTGGGGGTCGCTACGTCACAAATAGTATAAAATCTACATACTCGTGAGTCGTGACGTCATGGCAGATTTTAACTCAATGTATCGCCGTAATCTATTGATGACGTAAAAAAATGTGACAAATGTGTGTGAAAAATGAACGTTATTTTTTCATCATCTACACGAACGGACAGAAACGTTTTTTTTAGTCATCATCCCTATTGTGGGGAGCGAATTTACTAGCCTGTAATATATCTTTAGATGGGATATTACATCAAAAATGCTTCATAAATCCGACTTGGCCTTTTTTTTTTACAATTATAGGTTTATTTGTCACAGAAACACGTGCATAAAAAAGAGAGTAAATCAGAAAACAAAATATGAATTTAAAAAAACAAAATTTTCGTCATAAAATGATAATGTTAATATCACGTAAACTAAGTTGTTTCCCAACGTCATTCAAGTTGTAAAAAAACCTGCTCAATTGAATAAGGTATTAGATACTGGTTCTTCATTGCACATGACTCATGAGTGATGGATGAGTTATTATAAAATAATAGTAAAATATTGTGATAAAAATATTACCTACATTTAAGGGCCTATGCACACCACGTTTTTTAAACTCGCCGTCGACGCGCGTTTGTAGCGATACAGACGCGATACGCACGCAAGTCAACAATATACAAACGACAACAAACTGCTCTGCAGGATAGAAACGCGCCGGCGACGCGCGTTCCCAAAACGCGCGTCGACGGCGCGTTTATAAAACGTGGTGTGCATAGGCCCTAAATATCGCTACTGGTGGAGGCTGGACTGGAAGACTTTTCACATGTGCAATCTGTTTTATGACTCTGCCTATATTGACCAAAACTGCAGTGCGATTGTGCGAAGTTTAGTTTTCATATAAAATTCTTTATAACCAAGTTCGGTTATAGTGACTTCGCTTATAGTCACACTAAAAAAGTAAAAAAAATATGTAATGGATTGGCTTAATATTACAATTTCTATTCTATGTTTTTAGGGTTCCGTAGTCAACAAGGAACCCTTATACTTTCGCCATGTCCGTCTGTCTGTCTGTCTGTCCGCGATTTAGCTCAAAAACTATTGGTACTAGAAAGTTGTAATTTAGTATGAGTATACATGTTAATGACGCCAAAAAAGTAGTAAAATAAAATTTTGAAAAAAACAATTGTTTAGGATACCTCCCCTACATGTAAAGTGGGGATGATATTTTTTTTTTCGTCCATCCCTTAGTGTGGGATATCGCTGGATAGGTCTTTCAAAATATTAGGGGTTTGCGAAGACGGTTTTTTGATTAAGTAAACCGTTCGTGACTTATCAAGCTTTAAAGTACCAATTTTCGTTAGAGTCAAGTGTCCCCCCCTCTACCAACTAAACGGTTGTAGTTAGAAATTCAAATGTCACGGGAGTTGTACATATAACGAAGTTTAAAGGAAAACTATCACACTTAAGTGCGCTTTACAAGTTTACGAGTAACAATCGACCAACTTAAATTTGCGGTTACAAAAACATGTTCTCACATATATTCCGTATGGGAGAACATGTTTTTCAATTACAAAGTTAAGTTTGTTCTTACGATTCATTAATTCCAACTACGGAACCCTACATTGTGCGTTTTTGCGTTGCATTCGCAATACATATTGTATCACTTCAGAACGCGCATAATAAATCTGTTTTTTATTAGACAGCTTATGATTTCTCGATTTGTAAACTTGTCTTATCTATATTTACGACTGTCAGTCTGTCTTTACACGGCAGTAGGTTGAGATCTCCTAAAAGTGTCGGAGATACGCCTATAGGCTTTAGATGACCGGTTATATGCTGATGTCATTGAATAAAAAGTTTGTGCTATGAATTTGCTTATTTGGTTATTTTGTGTATCAATTTCAAGGAGTTTGAATTTTGCTATTTTGTTCGAAATCATCATCTGTCTGTCATAGGTCTCGAGTTCGAACTCAAGGCACTGACGTTTCGGATTCATGTTGGTATTCTATAATTATCAGTTGCTTCAAAAACGGTGAAGGAAACGTCGTCATGAAACTGGTATGCCTGTGAGATATATTTAATTATCTCGACGGCATGTAAAGCCAAGTCAGAGGAAAAATAAAGATCATCTGCCTAGCCCTTTTCCAACAGTGTTGTCGTCTTCCAGTCTAACCGGCTGAATATCAGTATTTTCCAATCAGCGATTGCCTATAGCCGACCTCTACAACCCAGTTACTGGGAATTACGATACCCCCTGCCAAGATTGGTTGTCGACTTTAAAAAATGAAAAACTGAATTGAAATAAAAATGGTTTGGCTTGTACAATTTTATTTCGTACCTACTGGTACTGGTATATTATTTATTCGTGAACTGTTTTAAGGACCTCGCCAATGATAGAGGAATAGAGCTATAGAGAGAGGTCACGCAGATCCATTTACCAAGAACAAACAACCGCATATGCTGCCTTACTGCAGCATTTGCAGGGTTGCACAAATCTACCCAATAGTTTGTAATTACTTGATTGAAAAGAGTGTCCGTGGAGTTTTGCCCGATCTTCTCCATAGAGATATTTTTTTACGTTACCTTTTGGAACGAGCAACTATAACTTCAACTTTCTCCGACGACTTCTCGACTATTTGAAAGCGTCTGTAAATGGTTCAAATAAAATAAACGGGTATGGGTTGTGGTCTAAGTACTAAAACTAACATGGATTTGGTCACAAAACAGGGACTATATTTCGGCCACCAAGATAATGCATTTCACATACCTGTCAGTTGTACAAGATTAGGAACAATTCGTAAAACACGTATTTTGTACTCAGCTGACAGGTGTCATCGGCCGGAGTTTAAGTATCAATAGAGACTCAACGAGTAAATAATATATTTAGAAACATTGATATATTAAAACCAAAGGTTATTAAACAATATCAAAGCTCTTCGGACATTGTAAACTCTCACCGTCTCGTAATTATCAGAATCCCAAAATAGATTGTATAACGTACACAATGTTCAAATAACAATAATTTTATAACAATGTGTTGGGCACATGTTATTCCGTTTTGTTTTACAAGCACGTCATGTCTGTGATCTTTTTGTACATATAATTAAATGTTAACACATGTCTAACGATAGTGCAATCCACGACGACGCGCCCCACTCCGCTCCGTACTAAATAACAGCTTATTACAGCTTATAGGGGCCTTATTACGAAGTATTAATGCCATCATTATTCCACTGCGAAAAAAGGATGGTGCTAGCGGCCTTGTATAGCTCCGTCTCTCACACACCGGAATAATGATGACATTAATACGTCGTAATAAGACCCCAGTACAGTAATCGCGGAGAGGGGCGCGTCGTCGTGGATTGCACTATCTGTACGCTCTGTTAGTATTTTTTCAATGAATATAAAGTTTCTGATGGCAGTTTTAGTTGTAACCGCTTCTTGGAAATGAAATTCGTCACCACCATTCTCCTGCTTATTCCAATGTATTAAATCAACACAATACACATCATTATACATCAAATGACATACTGCGCCGACCTTAAGGTCATTTTTTTTTTTTTTACTTATATCTTTTTAATACAAAACAAAATTTAATTTCAATACGGTTCCAGTAAGAACCGGTTTATTACCTGACCAGTTTCCATGTTGGAAGCCGGTGTTCCATATTGGAATTAAGGACCCCGGGTTCGACACCTGCCTACCGGCTTATCTGGAAGGATATTCAACATCTTCGTCGGCTCCGGGATCCGGGACTTATAGTCCCTGGCGCCCATTCATTTAGTTATTAACTACACATCAAAACTGGAAGATTCCAATTTAGTTTTTAAATTCAAAAGAAACAGTACTGGGTTTATCTCCAACCCCCCACGACCATAGTTCTGATACCGAACCTTAAGCTGGCTAGCACTTTGGGTGACATTTATCGTCCCCCACCTTTTGTATTTAGGGTTTTACATATTTTTATAAATATATGTTGTTTCCAACAGTTTGTAGTTTCCTTACCTTCTAATACCTAACCACCTTGCATCTGGGCTTGGGTTCCTCTACCAGTAGAGGGACAAAATCTCTAATGTAACAGTTTGATGTATAACATCTGTCTTCTCGCTTTCCTGCAATCAAAATCGAAATAATCAAATCTGTGGGAGTGATTTCGTGAGTGGGACGGATGTGTGAAACAAGAAGCCGGGGAAGCGCGAGCTATTTGATTTGACCAATGAGTGCGCGCGGTGCTTAGAGATTGCCGTCAGAACCGACCTTGACGAGGCCCCGGCCCTAAAGACGAATGTATTTGAAGGGGTTGCTTATTACAAGGTGAGATGTCAGATGTTCCACATCATATGCCACTACGGTAAGGCTCGCTCATTTTTCATTTCAATACATCTCTATTAGTCGTATTTTTTTTTTAGTAGTCACCCCTTTTCTGCCATTAGGAGGGGATCAATTTAAAGGGTTCCTATAAAAAGATACTTTAAGTACACTTCTGCCTCTTCTGCTCCTTTGGGGAATACAGGCGTAATGTTGTGTTTTGTGTGTGCTATAAAAAGACTCCCTTACTATTCCGTTCACCGTGGGTGGTGTCCTTATTTTGGCAAAATATGTTAATCTACATTCTACTGCACTTTAAGTATGTGTTTGTTTATCACGCTCTCTCCTTGGCTCGCCAAGAAGTCGTTTACTACTGATTGGACCCTGCACTGTGTGATTTTTGGCCCATAGCTCATCAGGCATACAGCAGACGTTACACTTCAGCACATCAGAGACACATTTGCAGCACATTTCGTTACATCAGAGATTTGTGGTTTCTTTGAGTTCCTAATAAAAGCATTACGTTTCACTCCCTACGTCCTAAAATATAAAATTGGTGAGTTCCATTATAAAATTGGTGAATAATAAATGAACAAACAATATTTCTTTCTTTTTCTTGTGCCAATGCTTAAGCATCGGTTCATCGGCGCGACCACATTCAAATACCACAACGTAGTGTGGTAATGTTAACCTCCTTCTTACATAATGTCTCATAACAGTCATAACTCATAAGATATTACTCTTAACCTAAGGTTACTTAGTCAAGTGGCACTGTCAATGCCACCAGTTCGATGCCCAGGCAAGGTCGTGTGACAAAATAAGTGAAAGTGTTACGCGGTGCATGTCTGAGTCGATACGCTTCGAGTGCCTGCTGTAATGTACGGTGCTGTGAGTGTAGTGGGGTAGGCAGAAGACGTAGTTCCTTTGGGTGAGATTCTTCGGGCTTTTTTTGCAAAATGTTGTTATGGCCTACTCTACTAGTGGTTGTTTGTTTTATGTTGGTGTTTTGATTGCTGCTTTTCATATCAAGATTTCTTCGTTTCTTTGAGAGGTTCATGCCCTTCATCCTTGTAGACACTTGGGTACATACACCCTTAATTCTGAGTTAGTTAACCCGACACTTTGTCCCTTAAGATATTGGAGTTCAGTTGGCCAGAAGAGATGAAAAGGTTACTAAAAAAAGAAAAGTATTGGAGCGTATCTTGGTTTTATTTATCTGTTAAACAGTATCAGAGAACCAGATCCTATAATTATTTCCCTCAAACATAATTACAACAAAGTAGGTACAAGTTTTTTTTTTTTTTTTTTGTAAACATGTGTATCACCGTTATCGTCAAACGAATGCAAAAATCTATTGCACACAACCTTATCAGTGTATGTAATCTAGGTTATTCGAGTTTGCAGATAGTACCTATCGATAATATTATGTGTTGTGATATTGGCAGTGTTGGTGGTCGCGTGACTGTTAATTAGTCAACTTATGTCATGTATGCTTGCAATGCTGCAAGATTGATTTAGAATTCCTTACAAATTCACCACCATTCACATACACCCGGCACCACTCACCATCACATTAACCACCATTCACCTACACATTCACCACCATTCACCTACACATTCACCACCTTTCACCTACACATTCACCACACACCCTTGGACTGCTTTTGTTGTTATTTAATTTCTTTCTTTTCTTTGTTTATTTTAATTTATTAAAAAAAAAAATCCTTTTTGTTTTAATTGTTTAGTGGAATTACATCTTATGCCTGCTTAATTGTATGATGCCGCCATGTGCCTGGTGACCTGTAATACAGGTTTTTTCTAAAACCTACTTCAGGCACCAGCTCTCACAATGTGAATTTATATACACGGTGACATTTGAATCACAGTTTTACTAGAACAAACGTTGTTCAGACCATGGTCTACTACCATTCCATAACGTCCAATAAAAAAAAAACGTCATTGGTTTTTGAAAAAACACAAAAAAGACAAAGTTATAAATGTCGGGATTATCGTTACTACCTACAACATAGACACTGCGGCGTGGCGCGGCGCTCGCGTCTCAAAGTAGATGCGTGTGATGTTTGTGTAGTGAATACTTCGTAAAAGTACGTAGGTAAGTAGGTACCTACATGTTTATTTTAAACCGCGTTGCTCTAAGCTAGGTTTTAAACTCAAATCACACACACACACAAACAGCAGACCCACAACAATTATTTATCCGAATGTTATTACACAACATTTAATAAGTACGATAAAAGAGTTAAACTAACTACTTGATATTACTATTTATTCAATAAAATATTTTATTGTGCCAGTTACGATTTAAAATGAATGTGAATAAAATTTAAAACTAGTAAGTAATTTATTTTAACATGAAACTGCTATGTGAATTCAATGTACTCCCAATCAGCTGTTTCGCCAAAGTTCACGCGCGGCCATCGCAGTTTAGGTACTTTACTAAACATCTAAACGCACGTGCCGGCCGCGGCGAACTCGAAGCAACCGAATAACCGATGATCCGGTGTCATATTATGTCGCTCCGTGCTCCGCCATCGTCCGGTTAATACGACAGAAAGCGTATCAGCAGTCAGCCAGCAGGGCATGATACAAGGATACAGCACTCGCGTCATTCATTAGGCATTTTAAAAGTCAGTTTTGCTGTTTTGCAATTAGGTACAATTGAGATTATTATTAGCGATAATATTTTTTCCACACTTTAACCGACTTTAGTGCACATAACTGACAAAATAAAATGTGTCTACTGAAAAAAAAAGTAATTTTTAATGATATTACAATCATCACATGTACCTAATTTGAACTTTTTTAACTTCTTTTTTATGAACTTTTGTTTCGAACAGTTCACCAAAGATTATCCACTTTCTTCGTCATTCTTTTTTAAAAAGTTCCCCACGCTAGTACTTAATTACTTTTGTAGCTAATGTGGGTGCGTTTACAAATTCAAATCTCACCTGCATCTTTCTGTGGGGGAATCGAATTCGGGACACGTAACGCAGCAGCCTATCGCTCAGAAACTGCGCCATCGGCATCGGTACGGACAATAATTATTAGGAAGCACAGCACTACTTATTATTACTTGAGTTTAGCTTTCTCCTATTTCATTAATTTAAGCGCCGAAGAGTTTTTAACTTACTGTCTTATGGGTGCTAGTGTGCTTCGTGATTTTCTGTCATTATTTTAGTTATTTTCGGAACTTCTTAGTGTGTGTGTGAGTATGTGTGTCGTCATCGAAGCTGCTGCCTAATAATGCATCGCGATCAGAGAACATTATCCCGTGCGGCTCGCTCCCGCACGGGACAGCATTGTCTACAGGGAAATGTACCTTCATAAACGAAATTTAGTAAGCACTTATTTTTGTACGTCTTACTAGAAAATACCAAAGTTAAAAATTAACTTCGGTAGGTATTTTATCACTGATAATAGGGATGATGACTAAAAAAATGTTTTTTGTCCGTAATGTAGATTATGAAAAAATAACTTAAGTACACGTATTTTTTCTTTTTTTACGTCATCAAAAGATTACGGCGATACATTGAGTTATAATGTGCCATGACGTCACTTGTATGTAGATTTTATACATACTTGTGACGTATCAACCCCCACTCCCGAACTTTAATGCATTGTATCTAAGTCATCTTTTATTAATATGATAAAGCAAAAAATACGTGTCTAATATTTTTTTATTATCTGACTGACGGACTAAATAGAATTTCTTTTTTTTGACCCAGGCATCATCCCTATTGGCTACTTTAAAACACATTTTTATGGCTTGCTATGGCTTTGGCTATGGGTATTTTCTGGCTATGCACGGCGCGGCGAGGTGGTTGACCTCTAATAATTTTATCATTTCGTTGTAGGTGCGAACTTACGGTAGGTACTATGAGACGTGGTTTTCATTCTTTCCTGTAGGACGTTAGATACAATAGGTACCCATACCTAGTAAGGTATGGGTACCTATTGTATCTAACGTGACATTATTAGGTATTATTTATTTATTGGGAAATTACAGGAACAAGACAAAAACAAAACTTAAACCACAAATCCGAGTCAGCTCCGTGTGCACCAAGACAACATTGATTTCAATTTTCCACAATCCAATAGTTAGAACACATTTTCACAATAAACGCGCGATCCTTGTAGTCCACGTGGACTCCTCATAACTCTTTTGAATGCCATATTGCTACCGCGATGAGTACTTTGATGTTACGGTTAATGTTTGAACACGTTTGAGCAACATAAGAGTTATTTGAGAACGCCTAGTTTAGTTTGTTTTAATTACATATTTGATGCAATAGAATGGTAGTAGACCATGGTCTGAACAACCTTTGTTCTAACAAAACTGTGATTCACATGTCACCGTGTAGTTTAAAAACTGTAAAGTGCCACAAAAACATTGTGAGAGAAATAAATAAACTTATTTATTATTATTTATTTATTTATTTATTGGAAGTGCTGGCGAAATTGGGAATAGGGATGATGCCTGGGTCAAAAATAAGAAATTCTATTTAGTCCGTCAGTCAGATTATATAAAAAAATATTAGACACGTATTTTTTGCTTTATCATATTAATTAAAAATGACTCAGATACAACGCATTAAAGTTGGGGAGTGGGGGTTGATACGTCACAAGTATGTATAAAATCTACATACAAGTGACGTCATGGCACATTATAACTCAATGTATCGCCGTAATCTTTTTTTAACGTAAAAAAAGAAAAAATACGTGTGCGTTATTTTTTCAGTCTTCATGACGGAAAAAAATATTGATTGTTTGCCTAGGGAGCAAACAACTATTTTTAAGGCGAGAGTGTTTCTTTGAATCCAGAGCGGAGCGAAGGATTCTAGAGCGAATCCTGAACGTAGCGAGGGATTCAAAGTACGTCACTCGAGCTTAAAATAGTGTTGCTCCCGAGGTGAACACTCTACTTTTCATCACCCTCTATGAGAAAAAAAAACGTGTGTGGTCCGACCTCATCTCTCACGTATGATTTAAAACCAAAACAAAATTGCTGCAGCCGCCATCTTGGATTTACGTTTTGACCTCACTATCGGCTTTAGAACCCTCGAAAACTATGAAAACGACACCCATGACGAAAAATTTGAAAATTTTGACAGCTGCCATCTTGGATTTTCATTTTGACCTCATTATCGGCTTTAGAACCCTCGAAAACTATGAAAACGACACCAATGACGAAACATTTGAAAATGTACGTCAGAAGTCGTTGCCGCCATCTTGGATTTTCATTTTGACCAAATAATTCACACTTTCTCTCTCTTTCTTGCCAGCCTGTTACTTTTTATACAATGCTCGTGACTTTTACTAATAATATCCACATTCCAAATTCAAATCTATTTTGCTCCCTAGGGATCAAAGAGCTATTTTGGTCCCTGTTTACGAAGAACAAACTAGCTCTTTTTGAATAGATGTGATGAAAACATTTTTTTAGTTATCATCCCTATTGGGCAGTAGGGCAGTATTGTAATGTCTAGCATGCCTGGGGGCCAACCACCACTTTAAGCAGTATTATTTTGATGTTACTTCAGTGCGAGAAAGAAGTGGAGCTATACTGGACGTCTAGCTCCATCTCTTTCCCACGCTCAAGTAAGATTAAAATAATACTGCTAAAAGAGGTGGTGGCCCCTGAAGCTCAAGTTTTTAGACGATAGGAAGCTTTGTCGTAGTCTGAAGGATGCCTGGCCATTTCTAACCGAGATTTTATGCCTCCAGGTTATTCTGAGACCTTATAACGAATAGGTTTATTAAACTGTTCTATCCCACTGCTAAGCAAAGGCCTACTCCGAAATCTCTTAAGATAGTTTTTTTGTATAAAAACGTTGCCCCACACTAGGAATTTCTCCTGTATTGTGGGTGCGTTTACAAAAAATTAAACTCACATACACAAACAGCCAGACCCGGCACAACTACTTGTAGGTCATACAAATATTTGTTCCGTGCGGGAATCGAACCCGCGGCACGCAGTGCAGCAGTCAATCGCTTAACCACTGCGCTAACCGTGCCGTCAAAACTAATACTGATTGCCTGCACTAATACCTCTTTTGGGTCGACTTCGGTGGATTCCTTTTGCCTACCTCTATCATCCCCATTTTGGAGCGCAGTGTGGCCACCGGATCGGAGGCAATCTAGGGCTAAAAAACTTTATCTGTTTAAATATGACAATACCACATCATAAACTGCATAACACTAACGTGTCAAACATCCGTTGAGTATTTCCAAGTCGCGTGCGCAAGGATTTTTATTAGATTTAGATTCAAGCAATTCGTCTCGAGATCTCGGATCGTATACCACTCACGTGCACTCGTTTTCTAAAGAATGCTCGTTATGCAAGTATGAAGAATTGGAAATTGATGCTGGAAAGTAAAAGTTTCATTGCAAAATGTGCGGTTTAGCTGAAGAATAAGGTCTTTTAGAGTAAAAATATCGTGTGGACTGCCACAGCCGACAGAAATAAAAACTTTAAATATATGGAATAATGTTCCACAACACGTAGAGAATACAATCCCGGGAACTTGACCGATTTTTGACCCCGAAAATCCCGGGACTGTACTTGGCTTATCTCGTTATTTTCGGGATTGCCACAAACAGTTCTAGTTTGCATTCCGTAGTCCGTTGCGCCTTGTCAATGATCTTGCCGAGAATATATTAATAGACCAGTCACTTCACTCTAGAGCTACCTAAAGCTGGAAACTAAAAGGCTGGAAAAATGATCTTTAATAGCATTTATTACATAATGAAAAAAAAAAACAACCCTTAGATACGCCGTACGATACGTACTAAGCAGGTACAGCTCTAATAATATGTTTGTCGTAGAACTTGAACACGTATTCTAATCCCGGGACAGCCCCGGAATCCCGGGATTACGCATAAAAAATCCCGTAATCCCGGGATTGAAAAACATGCTCGGGGTTGTATTCTCTAACAACACGTCACCCTTACCTATAGCTACAGATATACTGCTATAACAGCATGTCGGTGACGATAACCTATAACATTCCCTACCAAAAATCGCTCAACGCGCCTAAAGAAATGTTCACGTCGAAAACTACAACGCACGACGGAGAGATCAAGATGAACTGTAGCAGAGTCCTCTCTTGGCAAGTGTCTTTTGAATTGAAGAATTCATTTGAAGGTTTACGTAGAAAATGGGAGATAAATAAGATTTGAAAGTAGAGGCGGCAAAAGAGGGATGGCTACCGAGATGACCACTAATAGAGAAGTGTGGAAGAAACAGACATGTTCCGCCGACCACAAATAATTTGGGATAAGAGCAGGAGATTGATAACGATGAGGAAGCAACATGAAGTTCAGCTTTTCTACGGGGTATTATCTTTACATTTATAAAACAAAGCCGCGTTTCGCATTTGTCCGCGTTGTTCTTCTAAACCACGCAACAGAATTTGATGAGGTTTTCAACATCGTTTAGAGAATTTATTCCGGAACGTTGATGTGTATAATAAGTTAATATTAAAGTTACATTTACCTAAGAAATGTCGATGTTTTGTCAAGTCGTAAAAACCGTGTGAAGCAGGTCTACTCCCTACGCTAAATCCGTTGTTCCGGCTGAAGTTACGGGCGCTTCGCTCTCCGTCTTTCTTACCGTATGTCTGTAAGTGAGACGGAAAACCCACCGCCCGTAACTTCGCCCGAAACTACGTGTTTCGCAATAAAGTAGACCCCCAAGAGCGGGACGCTAGTTATTAATATTAAAAGCCTGTGATGTCCCACTGAAGGGCAAAAGCCTCTCTACTCTCTTTCCACTTCTCTCTCCTTAAAACTGCTAAGGACCAGTTCTTGTTGAAGAATTCCAGCTCATTCCGCCATCTCTGTCTGGGCCTGCCGCGATGTCGCTTGCGATTAGGAGGGACTCATAGGGTCGTAAGCTTGGTCGTCTGACATGCGGCAGATGTCCAGCCTAATTCCATTTTAACGTGGCTGCTTTCCAAGTGACATCAGTTATCTTTGTGATGTAACGAACGGATGGTCGTATTCCTAACCCGCTATCTAATTCCGCAACACGTTTTCGTAAACAATTACGACAAATTTGTGTCATTCTGACAGTTCAACAACACTCATTGCATTATTTACGTTGTTGGAAAGATTTTTTTTCGAACTTATTTATTTTTATTTATTTTTTATTTCTAAAACACTTATCCTAATTTACATTTCGGTTTTAGCCACACAACGAAAACCTCTCAGGGTTTATCTGTGTGTTGGCGAGCCGTTCACTTAATTTTTACAAAAATATTAATTACTGTTATGATGATATGATGATACATAAAATATTTTATAATAATGATTTGTGATGATGATAAATGATGATAATAACATAGGGTACAATACATTGTATACATTATGAGAAATTTTGTGTAAGGAAACGTTTAGATTTGTATTTATAACTTTTCGAACTCTGTTTGTATAAGGTTTGCAAGTCTTCTGGAAGTTTATTAATAAAAAAAGGTACTAAATATGCTGCAACCCTCATCCCGTACATGTTGTTAAATTTTGGTATGAAGCAATGGATTAGCAATTTGTTTCAAAACGATTCAAATTCCGATTGATTCATCTTGAATTACGTAATTAGGGTACTGGTCTGTTCGTTTGATACCCTATTGGTTACTTGAACTTTATTCCCGTCACAAATCACGTGTGGATGGGAAAATGTGATACAAAAATAGATTCTAAAGTGGTTTCCGGCTCCTCAATACTTTGTTTGAAGTCCAAAAGTTCGTCTAAATCATATCAAGGAAATGTTAATAGATTGAGCCGCGATTGACTATTTATGGAAAGTAGAACAATAAAATGTCTGTAATTGGAAGATCGGCAGATACGGTTGGAATAGACCGGTTCTTGAGGTCTAGGTTTATGCGTAGATTATTTATGGTAGAATGTGTTGTAGTGCTCGGTTGATCGCAATCCCCCTATATACATGGGACTTAAACATAACAGGCGAAATGTAGGTGTACCTACTATAGGTACACCTCTGCCTAACCCTTCGGGGAATACAGGCGTGATGTTATGTGTGTATGTATTGTTAATGTGCCTTTTCACAACTGTGTTGTGGTCGGCTTCCAGTCTAACCGGATGCAGCTGAATACCAGTATTTTATTTGACCTCCACAACCCAGTTGCTGGATCGGAGAATTTTTAACAATACGAAGTAATAATCATTTATGGGTCAGTTTTTATTTTTTTTGTGCCGGCACAAAAAAAGCCCTATCCTTCTCAGAAAAAAAAAATACTTGTGGTTTTCTTGATTTTTGCTAGAACTTGTTTGTTTGAAACAGTTTTACTAAAATAATTGTTGTTTTTTTTGCTACATAGTGTAAATAAAATTAAAATTAAAATAAATTTAAAATCCGGAGTCACACGTAATCTATTCGATTTATGCCCTAACACGTGTGACTCCTTATTTTTAATATGTCTGTGATCTGATGACTTGTTTAAATACCTTTTTAGTTGACTTTTTGTCGTAGCGTAGGTGAGTTTAAGTTTTTATAACTTATTTTTATCTAAATTATTTTGGGGTTATTTATAATATATATTTTTTTTAAATGTGCTCGTCAAGCTCTTTCATTTGATACCCAACATGGGATAATTTAAAAAAAAAATGTTTAGTTCATGAATTTATGTCCTCTAGAGGGAATTTAATGTGTCGTCGCCCAGCAGACGATTAAGACACTTCCAACGATACCTCATAAATCAAATCATGAACAAAATCAAATTATGATCAGTAGTTTAGAAGTTATGAGGTAACAGATGAACATACATACATACCGGTCAAAATCATAACCCTCCTTTTTGCTTCGCCGTGTTCGGGTACAATTTTTTTTATTTATGCATTGCTGTCAATATTACAATCACACTACACTTAGCAGTCCTGGCGCGGGGTCAATGGCCTTGCAACAGCAAGTTTTACTAATTAGTCTAGTGGTCGAATATCGCTGCGTTTGGGCAACGATAACTGTTGTTACGGGATTCTAGGCCTTGTGGGGTAGGCAGAGCTCTGGGGCTGAATATAAACAGCAGACTTGAATATGTACTCCTCATTCTGGTGTGCGTTTTTCTGTCACATGCTAATTTCTGAAGATCGTATTAATTTTAGCTTTGTAACATAAAATCACGCCTGTTTTCCCCGCAGTAGTAAGCAGTGGTGACCTAGAGACCTAGCCTACACGCATATTTCTTCAATAATGTTTAAGTTCCATCAACTCCCATGTAATAAGGGGCGAGCCTATTACCATCAATTAGACATAAATCCAGACTCCAAGCTGCCACTGAGAAATTTTTGATGGAAAAACCCAATAACACTGCCCGACGTGGGAATTGAACCATGAGGCATGAGGTCCGGCTCATGCTCAAAGCTATCGATCCGTATGACCAACATATCGACATGAATTATGCCTAAGAAGTTCAAAAACCACCCTAATGCACAAGAGCATACTTTGCATGGCTCAAATTTGTTTTAATAAGTTACCAAATGACATAAAAGATTTAAACTTGACACAATTTAAACGTAAACTAAATACAATTTTAATAGACAAATTATGCTAATATATTGCCATTGACGAATTCCTAGTTGACAAAATTTCATGTGACTGACCATTTTATGTATTTATATGTTTTAATGTAATATTCATGTACATTATGTCTATTAATTTATTACAATATAATTATAATCTAGTATTTTAATTGCTATAGATTAACTTCATTATGTTTCATGTAATGTTTAACTTAATTTATAATATTGTAAGACAATGCATGTCATAGGGTAGATTTTTTAGCTACTATAAAATATTTCTTAAGACCCTGTTGTATCACCAAAAATCGCATTAAATTAATAAAAGTTTGAACTCAGCAGTAGCGTTTGTGGTTTTTAGTTACATTTTACTAGTTTTCCTGCTGACCCCTTTAATTAAGCTAAATGTTATTGTGCTAGAAGTAGGTTTTCGTCTATAGTGCGATGTGTGGGATTCGGATTCACGACCACACGCGAGATATTCTTATTGCCACTTGATCGCTATTTAGCCGACTACGATAGAGAGGAGGGTTAAGAATATAGCCTATTTTAAATCAGTACCTGGCCAAACTGAGGCGAATCCTGTTTTAATGATTAGAAAGAAAATGTATTTATTGGAACTCGCACAGGAAGATCACAAACTAAACTTAAAACAGGGCTCCTATTTCAACACGATACTGCGACATTTGTAAAAAATTAGTGTTCGGCGCTGGTATCCGTTTAAGAGCCCATACTACCTCAGCTTAAATTCACTTTTTATCTCGCTCGCACCATACTGCTCGCGGACTGAGTGAGAGCGAGACGGAGTGGGGCACTGGCTGGCTGGATCTCCAAGGCGCCAGTAGTTTAGGTAATTGCTTTTTTCGGTGAAAATAATGGTTATTTAAAAAAATTAAAAACATAAGACCTGCTATATAGTTAGTTCAGTTAGTATGAAAAGTTTCATGATCTAATTTGAAGTATTTTCTGAATACCAGCGGTTTATTGTTCGGTTTGGAGGTAACTTTGGATTCTTTTTCTATCGAGAAAATTTTATGGAATCGTGTTTTCGATAAACATAGTACTTAACATTAATCCTCAACTTTACCATATATTTATTTCAAAATTTATGCTGCAGTATTTTCAGCAAAATGGAGGATTATGCTAAGCCATTTGAGGCAGTATTGGCTCTTAAGAAGTCAAGCGAAAAATCCTTACTTACAAGTTATTTGATGCAATAGTTCGAGTTTTTGTGCCATATATCCCGCGGGGGATTAGCTTTAGTATGGCCAGAGCTTAAAGTAGGTATATACTTTATTGCTTTACCATAATGTGTACTTAGGTGGTGACTATATAATTTAGATTATTACGGACCCTGTAGGGCACAGCAAAAGGGTAGGAGAGAGGAAGTCCTGTTTTACGAAATAAATAAGTGGTTTTTGTGGGAACAAGTTTTAACTTGCATATTATAATCAAAGTTAGGAGATCGCGAATAAGATACTAAATATTTTTCTTATCTATTATTTACTTATGTATTATTTTATCTGCAAAATGTACTTAAAAGTTTTAGATTATTTTTTATATACCTGTACATAATATGTAGGTATTATAATTCTGTACTTTCTACGCAGCATATCACAGCCCACTTCTGGACTTATCCAGGCTATGGTTGCTAATAAGACATGCTTCTTCTTATTAGCGTGTCGATGGTAAGATTCAGCCCAGAATTTGACTACAATTTTGGGCACCATCAGTAGCTTCCCCACGTTCAGGACACGCTCGAAACGATATTAAGCGCCCCTTGTTATTGTGGAACAGCACCACATTTATACTCCAGGGCGGAGTCATTTTATCAACCAGCTCGTCGCATTTCGCATCCAAACTTCCTCTCCCCCATTTCCTTTTGTAGGTGGTCGGTCCAAATCAGTGCTGTGCGGTGGATCCCCCATAGCAAGGCATTATGCTGAGTGGACGCCTTCTTGTCACAGTCATGACGTGCAGCTGCCGAATATTTATGTTATATTTGTGTATTGTTGTTTTTTTGTATGCACGTGTGTCCGTGACAAATAAATATATTTTTCTTTGTTTCAAATAGACGCCTTTGTTGTCGAGCCACATCAAATCAGCGCTCCACAAAACAGTACCATCGTCCATCTTACTGTTATGCAACTGATGCTAAAAACTATATAAATAATGCGTCCATGTATGTCTAATGTCTATGATAAGGCAATTTAAAGTATGTCAATGGTCCAAAGAATCTATTTCATCTAATCTAAAAGTATTTAATTCAATTAAAAATTAATTAACATGAATCATCATTAAATTTGAATTTGATTAATTATAACAAACTCACTTTCGCATTTATAATATTAGTGTTTGTTTGTTGGTTTGTTTGTTACGCTTTCACGCTAAAACGGCTGAACGGATTTGGATTAAATTTGGCACATAGGTAGACCATGACCTGCAGTAGGACATAGGATACATTTTATCCCGATATTCTCACGGGATCGAGATTTATGCGGGTGAAACCGCGGGGCGCAGCTAGTAATATTATAAAATTTGTGGAAGAGAGTGTTTGTTAGTTACGATACGTTACGGATTACTAGATGACCCGCTGAACTTCCTACCACCACGTGAGACAAAATTTAGATCTTTAAAATTTTTTTGTTGTTCCTTTAGGTTTTAATTTTCTTTTTACTAAACCATTTCGGTCGAGCCATTGCGACACTAACGCACGGCAATTGATTTTTTTATAACAGATAGTATAGATTAATGATTGTATTGTTTTTAAATTCATAAAACTTTCCGAAAGTTTTTTTTGTAAGTATTTTCCTGAACATTGTAGTAGAAGAGCTCCTTGTCATTGAGCTCAGTAGTAAGTATACCATATTTCCATACCTATTTATATAGCAGCGTTCCTTAGTTCCAATTTGATGGTTATGGGTGCCGGTCTAATACAGGCATGAATCATTCAGTTTTGGCTTTGAATGGCAACTAGAGAATACAATCCCGACCTTTTTTTAATCCCGGGATCCCGGGGCTGTCCCGGGATTAGACTTAGAAACCAAACATTGGGCTCAATTAAAAATAAACATCGAGTCATTTCTTAAAAAATGTTTGTAAGCGTATTGTATTGAAGTGTTCCGAGCGGGGAAGTCCCTTCTATCTAAGTTGTAAGACAAACATATTAATAGGGCTGTATCTGTGTAGTACGTACCGTACGGCGTATCTAATAGTTGTTTTTTTTTCATTATGTAATAAATGCTATTATAGACCATTTTTTTCCAGCCTTTTAGCTTCTAGTTTTAGGTAGTTCTAGCGTAAACTGGTCTATCTATTAATATATTCTAGGCAAGGTCATTGTCAAGGCGCAACGGACTACGGAATTTGTGGCAATCTCGAAAATCCCGAGATTAGCCAAGAACAGTCCCGGGATTTTCGGGGTCAGAAAACGGCCGGGGACTCGGGATCAATTCAATTCAATTTATTCAGGAACAATTAACATTGTGTTTGAAACCTTAAAAAAATAAAATAAAAACACGTTCTTTAAATCTATAAAAATAAAAATTCATAACATAATACAATAAAATAGAGAAAATAACAAAATAAAAATAAATTCAATAACATTTCTAATTAAACATTCAATACAATTCCCGGGATTGTATTTTCTAATGGCAACGCATCTGCGAGGTAGGTATCTAGTTCTGCAAATTTTCATTGGTGGTGACCCCCTACTTGGACTATCAGATGAACCCCCTACTTGTTTGCTACCCAAAAAAGTCCTGAATAAGGTCCTCCCAAGAAAATGTTTCAAAAGCGGTTGTCAGGAAATAGCACTATAGTTACAGTCCAGGGAAGCCGCCACCATCTCTGTTGACAAACAGTATGTTAGTTAATCGACACACACGTTTGCTTAGTGCCGCATGCCGTAAGTACACAATTAACAAAGTGTTGGGGCTTGTGAACAATAGCTAGCACTTGACTCAGACGTCTCATTGACTTGACAGGGTTGGCGAAACTAATCCAATGAACATAGGAATACTAAAACATGGATGTGATAAATAGAACTGAAAAAATCTATCAGTTTAGTCAGCACTTTTTAAACCCCAGAGCACAGATTATCACGGACGGGTCATTCCGCAAAATCATTTAAATAAAAAGCGACTTGCTACGACACAATAAAGTGCAATTCAGGTCGCACAGCGCTAATTACCTACAGTTATATTCACCTAGAAGTTGCCTCTCTATCGCGTAACTCTTTATATCTTCTGACTACGCGTTACACCCACTGAATTCGACAAGTCGTGCCCGCAGCGCACCTACTTGTTGCTTCATACCTAAAATGCGGAGTACCTTTTTTATACGTCTATGAGTTACCCATATAAATTGTAATAGCTGCTAAAAAAAATGGGCCGGAAAAACGGCGCGCCAGACTTCCTAGCGATGCGTCTGGTTCATTATAAATGTTGTTCATCTTTTACGCCTCGATAGATCAACTAAAAGCGAATATACCTAATAGTATTTTCAATTTGATCTCATCACACCAAGCAAGTCAGTATAACTCGCAGAGTGAACTGCCACAAAAATCAAAACCAAATTATAAAATAAATCGGGGCCATCCCTAACTACGCTACTTGTTGCTTCCGTCAGTCTGCCCGTCCGTCCCGTCTGCCCATTTGAATCAATGATACATTGAACTTTATAAATTACGTAGAAACGAGAAAACTAGAGGAAAATGGACCATAAAATAGTTCTTTGAAAAGTCTTTGTGAAATTGTTTAGTCATGTAATTAATTGTTTTAGTTGGAGAAACTTTAAACACGTAATATATGTGAGAGTTTTATGAAATGTCGTTCAGTAGGTGGCAGCACAGAGACGTCAGGTTCGGGCCCCTGTCAAAAGTGTCAAAGCGCCTAGTTTCTTTAGTCGTGACTGAATGATGAACGAATTATGAACGTCATATATTTTTTATATTTTTTTTGTTTTTTATGTCTTATATTTTATATTCAATCAGGGTTTGGCTTGGCATATCCTCATAAAAGCTAAATGCTGTGCTTTTTATCTATATGGCCAGTCTCTTAGATCATTAGAACTTTGATGTTTTTTTTTTCCAACCTGTTTGCAAAGCTGAAATGTCTCAGTCATGTGCCTGTAATCCCACCAGCCCCCTTAACCTTTTAATCAGGAAACACAGCATCGCTGTTCGGCGGGATACACAACGTCCACTGCTGAACTTAGGCCTCCCCCAATGATTTCCAAATCGGCCGGTTGGAAGCGACCTGCATCCAGCGGCTTCCTGCGACCTTTATTAGGTCGTCTGTCCACCTTGTGGGCGGACGTCCGACCCTGCGCTTGCCGGTACGTGGCCTCCATTCCAGAACCTTTCTGCCCCATCGGCCGTCAGTTCTGCGCGCTATTATATGCCCCGCCACTGCCACTTCAGCTTGCTAATCCGTTGGGCTATGTCAGCGACTTAAGTTCGTTTGCGGATCTCCTCATTTCTGATATATATATATGGATATACTACCAATAGTAAAAAAATCTTATCACTTATAGTTTTCTAAACATAAATAATACCTTAATAAAAATGACTCCTCTTTTTGTTAGCAGAAATGACCACTATTTGTTTTAAAACTTAGCCAAAACTTATTTTTGTCGCATAATCTAACATTATCTAATAAAATAATATAATAATCTAACATTATTATATTATTTTTAAACATTAGTGCATAAAAGTTTTAAAACATTAGTGTTCATGGTTGTTAAATAAATTAAGAAAATGTTGGTATGAAAAATGCAACTTCTTTTAAATTCTCCATACAAAACGCTGATTTCATAGGTGGGGACCTAATATTTTTAATTTTAATCATAGGGTGGATATCGTAGTTTTTTTTATAAAGTTTATTTTATCACAATTAAATATATAACATTTTATCAGCAAAAAAAATATCTCGAAACTCCATAAAACTCTTTACGTAAAGATGAGTTTGCAAAATAGCCCTAGATCTTATGCTATATTTGCCATCCCTAAGTCTGCAGCCGTTGCTTCCGCCAGTCTGTCGGTTCGCCGTCTGCCCATTTAAATCAATGAATCGTTGAACTTTCTATGATTATGTGAAAAGGGGAGAACTTTCAACTTGGAATCGTGTGATATGAATTATTGGACATCCTACTCGTCTGAAATGATTGATGCGGCTATTTGGAACTTTGCAGCACTCCTTTAACATAATGAAAAATGAGTGACATGTCGTGAGATATTGTTTGTAGTTGTACTAGGTATGTCGGGCTATAGTAACCGGCGTAGTCTACCTACAGTTCGCCACACAGTTTCGTTTAAGTCCCATGTATGAGGAGGCGAGCCTTTCCACCTAATCGTCTGCCTAAATTTTCCGTACTATGCTGGGGTCGGCTTTCAGTCTAGCCGGACGCAGCTGAACGCTAATCTAACGAAGTGATTGCCTATCTGACCTCCACAACCCAGTTACTGGGTAACACGATACTTCTTGACTAGGCCAGACGGGTGTTGTGTCTGGTGCGCAACTGCCCGACGATTGATGTCGGGAAGTTAAATATATGTTTTTATTAAAGTAGGTACAACTGACTACAGTTACACCCGCCATTGACGATGACCACAAACTCATAAAATTATGTAATGCGGTTTGATGATTAATATTCTAAAAATTCATGCATACATTTGTCGTAAGTACACCATAGTTATTATTAGATTTTGTGACTAAAAGTTATTAAGCTGGCATAAACATCGTAAGTATTTAATGTCTGTAATTAAATTGGGTTTAAATTAAAATAATAATAGGGAAATTATAATGTTCTGTAATAGGATAGTAGCCGGAAAATAAATTGGTATTTGTACTGTCATTTGTGGTATTTTGTTGAACTACATCATGTACCCAAATGCAAATTAACAGAAAATAGCCTACTCTATGATTACGTATAGAAAAAAGAAAAATAGGTTTATTTGTCACAGAAACACGTGCATACAAAAAGACAAGAATAATCAGAAAACAAAATAGATCTAAGGACATATGAAATCACGAGCATAAAACAGAAATAGTCGGCAGCTGCACGTCATGACTGTGACACATGGCTTCCACTCATCATGATGCTGTGCTATGGCGGACCCACAGCACAACGCTGATTTTCACCCCAGTAGCACACCTCCGCTGCAAAACCTTAGCAGCGAAACCGCTGTAGTAAAATTCAATAGACTCGCGTCATGTTCCGCTACTCGAATCGGTAAGAGAATTTATTCTGAAAGTGGGCAACGTATCAAATAGATGTCAAATATTTCGCTGTTTTGATTAATTTGGCAATATTACTGTATGGAAATATAAAATGTGGCTAACCAGCGAACTAGAATATTAATAATGAATTGCAATTATAACACTGAATTTGATGTTGTAACCGTTTTAGGTGTAAAAAAAGGCATTTCGAAAGTTTCCAAATACTTTTTTTTACATCTAAAACTAAATAAGTATTCGGTGTTACGATATTAATTAGTGCATTTCAAAATCAATATTTTAGTTCACTAGTTAGCCACATTTCATATTTCCATACAGTAATATTGCCAAATTAATCAAAACAGGTAAATATTTGACAGCTATTTGGGACGATGCCAACTTTTAGGATAAGCGCTCTTAAACCCCATTTACACTATGCAATTATCTTGCCTGTGGCCTACATGTAACAACAAAAAGCGTGTAAATCAGGGCAGCCCTAATGCGTACACAACACTTTTATTCTATTACTAATTGTGTATTTTTTATAGACAAATAAATCATGCACTTTTGTTGTTTAACGTTTCTCATCTTTTTAATATTACCTCTCATCTTTCCAGGCGAAAAGACTCAACGGCAATGGTGACCTTGCTGCCATCAAGGTGATCAAGTTGGAACCGGGTGATGACTTCGCCATCATCCAACAGGAGATCCTCATGATGAAGGACTGTAGGCATCCCAACATCGTGGCGTACTATGGGTCGTATCTTAGAAGGGATAAGCTGTGGATCTCCATGGAGTACTGCGGTGGAGGGAGTTTGCAGGTAATTCATTTATTATCTGAGTTTTTTCTTATTTAAATTAAATCCAGAAATGTTCTCAGTAAAAGAATATTTAGAGTCTAGCATAAAATAACGATTTTCTCTCATGTACAAAAGTGGCGATCTATCCTATACAAGCAATAAGATTTAGTCTATCCTATGTAACTTCCTATAAAATTATAAATTGTACTAACAGAAAAAGATGACATTAATATTGCTGAAGAATTGTATTGAATTCATTATTATTGATATTTAATTTTGACATAACTATATTATACTAATATAATAGAAAAAGTTAAGTACTTATTAATAATATTTAATACATTATTTAGGATGATAAGGGCAGGCGAATGATAATGCTTGTAAAAGGCTGCTAAGTCATGTACTAACATAACATTACACCAACATTGTACACTTATTTCGCAATAAACGTTTAGACTTTGAATGAAATCACTTTTACACGTCATATTAATAAAGCTAGCTGAGGTCGGCGTTTCCAATCCAAAACACTTGAACCGAAACAAACATAGAGGTAACAGTCTCTTTTAAAGTCTGAACATAATCTTGGTCAGGCCATATGAGGACCATGGAGATTGGTATCTGAAACTGTCTTTTGAGGAAAGAACCACACAAATTTAAGTGGACCTGTCAAGTCAGTGCAAGCATTTGCCAGTAATCGTGGAGCTCAACTCAGAACTTAAGGAGCTATTGGTATATATGATCAAGTCTAGTGCTGAAGATGGGCCTTCTAAAAGATATCATAGCGTAGCGTATATTATTATGAGAACAACATAAAAATTGCCATATTGACATGCTTTAAATAATCCCTTGGTTGGTCAACTAAGGCTACTCCTCCAAAGTGAAGTGCAACCAATAAATTTGGCCATGATCAGCATATTAGTTGCTCACAACCACATTATATAATTATCACAACCTGAGAACTAAGATTGGAGTCAGTTGTCTTTAAAAAACTGGGTTTGGTCCAATATTCTGCTATGAATTTCAGATATACTTGGTCGCCTTCAAATGCCAGTATTTATTTGTCCTTAATTGATTTCTGATTGCTGAAAATCGTGACCCACAAACGGCACAAGTCAGTCTCACTTGACGGCAACATTTTTTAGGGTTCCGTAGTCAACAAGGAACCCTTATAGTTTCGCCATGTCCGTCTGTCTGTCTGTCTGTCAGCGGTTTTTTGTTTGTATTATGATTACTCACACATTCGTTTCTACATTTCAGGATATATACCACGTCACAGGCCCCCTGACGGAACTGCAGATAGCCTACATGTGCCGAGAGACACTGACTGGTCTGTCTTATCTGCACATGATGGGCAAGATGCATCGGTGAGTTGATTATGGAATATTGCCAACAATCGCCTTGCTATTTTTTTTTTAATTGCATCAAATTTTGTAATCTATTTGTATAGATCAAATTAACGGGCCGGCGGAGCATGTGTAGTTCATACAAACGTAATACCAAAATAATTTGTAAATCAAACATATTATTAAGGTAGGTAGTATTTTGAATGGACACTGATTTAAAGACGAGTTATGAGAAAAATAAGTTTTCTATAGAAACTTGAATTTCCTCATATCTCGTCTTTATATCAGTGTCCACTCAAAATATATATTTGGGAGCCTAGATATTCTGTAATCCAATCGGAATAAATACACACTACCTTAAGAATATGTTTGATTTACAAATTATTTTGGTATTATGTTTGTATGAACTACGCATGCTCCGCAGGCCCCTTAAAAACTTTACCACATAATACAAAAAAAATTGGTCATATATTGATTTAACTAGTGGATCTACAATGGGCGGTTAGTTCCTAGTTATAAGAGGCGCCCTAGGCGCGCGTCTTGTACGCTGCATTTTAGGCGCTCAATAAAATTTTGTGAAATTCTATGTAACGAATCACATGAAGAAATACGTTCCCCTCTGGAAAATCTTCTTCATAATGGCTAATATTTTAGTGTGTAATTTTTTTTATGACTTCAGTGACATAAAAGGCGCGAACATCCTCCTAACTGAGTGCGGCGACGTGAAACTGGCAGACTTCGGCGTGTCGGCGCAGATCACAGCCACCATCAACAAGAGGAAGTCGTTCATAGGGACTCCTTATTGGATGGCGCCTGAGGTAAGTAGATACAAACAAAAGGGGGGCAGCGGCGGGGGACAAACAAAATATATACCATATTTTCAAGTTATTGGTTTGTCCCCCGCCAGCAATACCATAAAATTCTATAGATTATAAGATTTTCTTTTTTCATTTAAGTGACGTATGTTTTTAATTTTTAAATTATTTATTTTATTTTAGACCTTTTAGTGTCAAATGTAAATGTACCCTAATTACGTAATACACGATCAATCGGAATTTGAATCGTTTTGAAACAAATTGCAAACGCATTGAATGTTGTTGAACTGTCAAAATGAAACAAATTTGTCGTAACCGTTTACGAAAATGTGTTGCGTAATTAGATAGCTGGTCCGACACAAAAATGGCACATTTGTACGCTATCATAAACTTTTTAAACCAATTTAATATTCCTAATTAAATTTAAACATATATATTTTTGAAATACCCTATCAATTTCATTTATTTTGATACCTTACTCGGGTTTGGTTATTTTTTTTATTGTTAACGTATTACTATTTCGCGCCAAAAATCCGCCATTTTTTTTCAACACCTAACTATGGAAACTTGGGGTTTATTGACGAATATAACGTTAACTTAACTGACGAAATCTCGGCTGTCATTCGTGAATCATTGACAGTCGTTACGGGTCGTCAGAAGCCCGAAAGTCTGACAATCAGTCTTACCAAGGGGTATCGTATTACCCATTTACTGGGTTGTCGAGGTCAGATAGGCAGTCGTTCCATGTTGTAGACTGGAAGCCGACCATAACATGGTTGGGAAATTATGTTGTATGTTGACTTGAAAGAGCAGGGTAGTTGAGAGTATGTCATGCTCACTTAATGTCTCGCTGATGGTGGCGAGTGTGTTGGATCATTCGGTTCCCTACAAAATGGATGGATGGTGCTGATCCACGCGTCATGTTCGTGATCGGGCGCCGTCAGTTGAGACTGGTCATCTCTTATCTGCCAGGGCTTATTTTTAGCCTTTTTTTTTTCGTTTTTCTCACATATAGAAGCAACAAGAGTAATGTACCCAGGATTTTGTAATTTCTATATTTAAAAGAGTGTCCTTATAGTTTCTTGCCCGTTCTTCTCCATAGAGATCTACGTTTTGGAATGGGCAACTAGCTTCAACTTTCTGACTAACTGACTCTTTGACAATTCAAAAGTGCCTGTAAAGGGTTTAATTGAAATAAATGCTTTGAGTTTGAGTTTGTGTTTGATATCCATTCAGCAATACTTCCTGTGATTGTAACAATCAATCAATTGAATAGTAATCATGATTGAAAGCAAGGTTTTTATATGAAATCAAAAACATTTTCCTTCAACTTTAATGCAACTAGCTTCAACTTTCTGACTAACTGACAGACTCTTTGACAGTTCAAAAGTGCCTGGAAATTGTTTAATTGAAAAAAATGCTTTGAGTTTGAGTTTGAATGTCTAGGCAGATGTTGTTGGTGATGAATTCGGGATTTCATGACACCTACAGATTCGTCTAGTAAATAAAAAACAGGTGATAATGAATTGATAATGATAATGATGTATTTTTACCTTTTTAGGTAGCGGCAGTGGAACGAAAGGGTGGCTACAACCAGCTCTGTGATATTTGGGCGTGCGGTATTACTGCTATCGGTGAGTATTGGGCGCCATAGACAAAATTGGCAGACTAAGTTAGCTTGGCCTCTGTCTGCCCCACCCGTCTCACCGCTCACATACCTCAGACGGTGACTAGCAGTCGCGCAAGGACTAGAGTGGCTTGTCAGCGAAACAAATGTTGAACAATTGAAGTAATATGCTGCAAATTACTAAGTAAAATCGTTTTGCACATGAACGGAAATTCGTGATGGCCCAAATATAACTTTTTCATTCTACGTTTTCCAGAGCTAGCCGAACTCCAGCCCCCGATGTTCGAGCTGCACCCCATGAGGGTCCTGTTCCTCATGTCCAAGTCGGGGTTCAAGCCGCCGGCGCTGAAGGAGCGTGAACGCTGGTCCGCCGTGTTCCACGCCTTCCTCAAGCTAGCGCTCACCAAGAACCCCAAGAAGAGACCTACAGCTGATAAACTGTTACAAGTAAGATTCCAGGACAAAGGTTAAAGTTTCCTTTCGTCTAGTATTTGTGTCCGACAGGGTCCAAAATGATTTCACTGTATTTTAAGTTAAACACCTATACTCCGTTTGTCTAAGTAGTTAAAATAGGTAAACAAAAAACAAACACGTGACGAGAGAGCTGTCAAAGGCGTTCGGCTAAACGTAATACCTGTCACTTCAGTTGTCATGCTACGCCACACTTATACTCTTCAATTTAGCACCGTTATAGTTCGTTGAGGTTTAGAGAACTCTCTTTTTGGGCTCTTTACAATAGACAGATTACAAAATATACTATTATTATAAATCAAAAAATCCTAATAAACAAACACACTTTCGCATTTAAAATATTAGTAAGGATTCTTATCTTTTCGTTTCCAGCACGCATTCTTCCAACAAGACATGAGCAAGCGTCTCGCGATAGAACTGCTTCACAAGTACTCCAACCCGCCCAGCCACTGCAACAATGAACCCGATGAGGACACTGTAAGTATGTTAGCAACTTTGTACGAGTCGGCTCTAAGAGAGCGTCTACGCTGCGTAAACACCTAAGCTGGACCAACGCGAGAAGCGAAGGCAAGCAAATGTGAAAGTTAAACCTCCACCGGTTTCAGAAGACCTGTTCAATTAAAACTATCGTTCAGTGTCATGTGATTTGCTGATCCTGTGATCAGAAAATCTGCAATTTATGCTTCCAAAAACTAAGTGAAACGCATGCCTAAATTTGCGCAAATAACTCGTTGTGTGTGTGGCTACCATAAAACATATTAATACACTTTTTTATGTTCATTGATCCATTATTTTAAAGTGTGTCATCACTAGAGATCGGATATTCGGATGCATATCTACCTAAAGTTGAGGTGTTGGCTATTATGGAAAGCACTTTTGTATCGAAAAAATCGGGATTCCGGGATCGGATGTATATTTACTTACGTTCAGGAGTTGGCTATTAAGGAATGCACATTTGTATCGATCGCAAAAATCTCGCGATCCCGGAATTGATACATTTTGTACTTTTTGACTATAAAAATGCTAGCTACTGTTGTAAAGTAGGTTGCCAAATTGGCACAGCACACAGTGACAAACAACTTGCTGCCTTGAGTTTCATTAAAAATGTTTACATATTTATTTTTGTTAACACCGCAAAAGTAACCTTCACAAGAGGGCTGATAAATCGTTTTCATACCATCATACCATGTATCCGAATAGTTTTGCATTCCCGGATTTTATTGAATTCCGTGATTTAAGTTAAGAAAGAATAAGTTAAGAAGCCACTTCAATAATTTCTTAGCCAAAAATTAACTTTAGGTAAATATACATCCGAATATCCGATCTCTAGTCATCACAATGTCTTGTTTTTTACCTTTTTATTTGTATGTATATTGGCACCTTGCAGCTATTTCCTAATAGCTAATTACAGATAGTGCAATCCACGACGACGCGCCCCACTCCGCGACTACTGTACTGTAAGCTGTACTTTAGTACGGAGCGGAGCGGAGTGGGGCGCTTCGAGGTGGATTGCACTATCTATAGTCATTATTTAAGTAATAAAGATATTGTATCCAAAGTACTGAGAGCTGTAAGCCACTTTTTACAAAGCATAAAATCCTCACACTCCCGTCACTTTATATTTTAGAAATCGCCTTATTTGTAAGAAATAACCCCCATTTGTTTCCTCGAATATCGGACCTTGTAATACGAAATCGCCGGGATAATACACTGGTCAGCAAATAAACCGAGCCACCCGCTACCTAGGAACTCTGATTCGATTTTCTCAAAAAGTATAAAAATTACAACTATCAAAGTAATACCAACACAAAGTGCGTTTCATGGTGATTAAAATGACTACAAATTAATTCGAAAGTACGGTCAACTCACATTGTAATCAAGCAACAAACACAATGCTAACGATTTGCTCTGTTTACACCAGAGTTTGAAATTAGCGTTCTTTTTCTCTACAATGAGGGTAGTCTGATATTTCTTATCATTTCTTTAGTTTTTGTCCATCGATTTGCTCAGACGCGTGTGTTTTTGCTACTTTTTTCGATTCATAATGGATACAACACCTCAGGAAGCAGCTCAAGCTGTAGCATTACTTCAAGCAGGCATTGCGCAACGTGAAGTCGCTCGAAGGCTTCGAATCAGCAGATCTTCGGTGCAACGAGTTTACAGACGATACCTAGAGACTGGAGCATTCGATCGCCGTCCAGGTACGGGCAGACCTAGGGCTACATCAGCAGCAGATGATCGTTATATCCACCTTACTGTTCTGCGAAATCGCCACCTCAACGCAGTTCAAGTCCAACAAAGTCTGCGTGACGAACGCCAAGTGGTCATAAGTTCAGATACCGTCAGAAGGAGACTTGCTGAACGGAACCTGACCCCAAAAAGAGCTGCAACAGGCCCAGCATTAACGGTAGCACACCGTCGAGCACGACTTGAATTTGCTCGAGAGCATAGGGATTGGACATTAGAGCAGTGGAGTAATGTACTCTTCACTGATGAGACCAGGGTGAGTCTACATGGAAGTGATCGACGTCAGAGAGTATATCGTCGCCCTGGAGGACGTTATTCTCAGTGTTGCATCGAGGAAACTGTTGCTTATAGAGGAGGATTTGTAATGGTCTGGGGCGGCATCTCGTTAACAGCACATACAGCGTTAGTTTTCATCGAACCGACGGGCCGTACACGTGGACTGACTTCTTATCGCTACATTACTGAAATCCTCGCAGACCATGTGGTACCTTACGCAGGATATATCGGACAGGATATGCAATTGATGCATGATCATGCACGGCCATGTTGCTCATGTGGTGACCCAGTATCTACGCGATGTCAGCATTCGTACGATGGACTGGCCAGCTCGAAGCCCGGACTTGAATCCGATAGAACACTTATGGGATGAGCTGAAACGTCGGGTTCGAGCCCGGGTACCTGCTCCAACAAGGCTTCCAGAGCTGTGAATCGCAATTGAAGAGGAGTGGAATACAATTCCTCAAGATTTTATCGTCAGACTCGTAAGGTCGATGAAAACAAGGATGCTGGCAGTTATCCGAGCAAGAGGAGAGAATACGGAATATTGATCAAAAACTTTTTTTTGATTTTATCTTTGTTTTTGGCTTTAATTTTTTTTTTCACTTTATCATTACTAACGATTGTCATGACTGGAAAACGACTCTTCTTTGTAAAATCCTTAATAAACACAGAAATATTGATTAAACCCAATGAGTTTCCTTTCATTTTAATCACCATGAAACGCACTTTCTGTAGGAACAACTTTGATAATTGTAGGTTTTTTAGTTTTTGAGAAAATCGAATTAGAGTGCCTAGGTAGCGGGTGGCTCGGTTTATTTGCTGTCCAGTGTAGTAAACTTCGTGTTCAGCCAGCTGAGACAGCACTACTGTACAAAAGCGTCGTATGCAGAGCACCGATAATTTATAACAATATCCCTATCGGTGTAAAAAAACTAAATACAGGCCAGTTTAAGAAAACATTTAAAAAAATGCTGACAGGAAAAGCCTACTATAATGTCAATGAATTTTTAAACGACAAATCGCTCTGATATACTGACTGAATTTATTATATTTATTTTGAATCGCATGAATATTTACCTTTTTTTTTTAAATTTTTTTTTGGTCTCAATTTAATATTTAAGTTGTTTATTATTTTAATTTTTTTGACATTATTTAACTTTGTAGAATTTTTTTATTTTATTTTTCTGAATTCCCAACCAACCCAATTGTCTCCCAACCTAATTTGTACACCAGCCATGGTCAAACATGTTGTGCCAAAGAATATCCTGTAACACCTTTAATAAACATCATACCATGTATATTATCTACACATGTTTTTGCAAATAAATGAATCTTTTATCTTTATCTTTATCTTTAATCGTGATTTTGTATGTTGTGCTGTTTTTTGTGTGCACTAAATAAACGAATTATCTATCTATCTATAGATCCTGCTCAAACCACTGTTGCGAGAAACAGTTTCAGGAGTTACTTGGCGTTTATTTATTTATTTAAACATTTCACACTCAAAAAAGTACAAAGGCGGACTTAATGCCTTAGGCCTTCTCTACCAGTCAACCAAGGGTGGTGAAGAGATAAGATGGCAGGTGCTCTGTTTGAGAGGAACAAAGAAAAAACATTTTTTTGAAATAATTATAATACACATACATATATAATAAAATATATACCTATATTATATATATACAAATTATACAAATTCAAGGGAGAGAGGTGTTGAGATGACTCTACTCTATTTATTTTGACAAAAACCTCTGCAATTTCCGCTTAAATGCATACCGACTGGTGGCCGTCTTGATATCAAGAGGAAGCGCATTCCATAGAAGAATGGACTGGATATGAAAGGAAGAATGAACAAATTCAGAAGTATGTCGTTCTATTATTGGTTTAATTTCTTTCTTCACAGGCAATGTCAAACGTTCCCCAACGCATAGCTTCAAAGCACACCGGCCGCGGCGGCCGCAGGGTGTTGGCCGAACAAGCACAGAACTCCCGCCACTCGAACAACCACGTGCGCCCGCGCAGCCTGCTCACCGACCACGTCGTGCCGACCAATAGCACGCGCCCGACATCCCTCCTTGACGAAGACGTCATCACAACAGCCAATCGCGTGAGACTTATGACGGGCGAAGGAAGGGATCCGGTCAATAGGAGGTCGGGAGTGTACGATGACTCGCCAATAGTGGACCTGGATGCTGATGATGATTTGAGTGTGAGATCCATGCCGAAAGTTATAAATTTTAGTGCAGAGGTCAATAGAAGTTGTGATGGGGATACTATTAAGAGGAATGGTGAGTCTTTATTACTTTTGCTTTTATTATATTGTAATGATTTCAGTACTAATATTTCGGTATTTATATTTTTACACACATACAAACTTTGTATACTTGTAGCAATATTTAACAAACTATTTAATTAGGTTACTAACTGCTGACTGCCTCGTTGGTCTAGTGGTCGCAAGCGCTACTGCTGAGCATGAGGTCCTGGGTTCGATTCCCAAGTCGGGCAAAGTGTCATTGGGTTTTTCTTCCTGGAATTTCTCAGTAGCAGCCCGGAGTCTGGATTTGTGCCCGGTTGATGGCAATGACAATGGCTCGCCCCCTATTACATGGGACTTAAGCATAACTGGCGAAATGTGGGTACACCTCTGCCCTACCCTTCGGGGAAACAAGGCGTGATGTCCGTATGTCTTATAGATTCAGACTTTCCCATACTGACCGATCTAAATGTGCCACCCTGTATTATAGGTACTTTTTTTTTTTGGCTTGCCACTTTCCGCGGTCGAGCGGTTGGCCACCCCTGATATCCAGGGGTTGATCAGTCAGAAAGATGTTACTTAATATGATTTGCAATGGGCAACTAGCTTCGTTGCCCATTGCAAAGCATAGTAGGTAGCTAGCGAGAAGAACGAGCAAGAAACTCCATGGACACATTTAAATTTAAAAAATCGTTACACATTGACGTAAGATCCCAACCGTGCTGGTCATCGCCGCAAAAGTTCAGAGTACTTGTTCAGAAGTAATTTTTTCAAACTATAAGGTTGCTCATGTTATCTTCCACCATTTCTTATTTTTAGAAAATCTTTTTAGAATGGTATCTAGCCATTTATAAATTGTCTATTCCTTTTTACAGCGTACCACAGACAATCTAGTGAAGATTGGACCGCCGCTTCACTATTGACTTGTCCGAAACACAATCCATTACAAGACCACTCCGTAGACACTATGCCCGCGAGCGAAAAGTAAGTAAAACAACGATTTGTACTATTATTTAGATTTTTTGTTACTTTTCTCGCTTTTTTGTTTTTTATACGTTTATATATTATGTTATAGCAAGTGGTGTCGGGTGATCACGGGTGATGATATATTGAGAATGAGTCTAAGGTACATGTTTTGGCCAAAAAAAAAATTAAAAAAAAAAATTATGCACAAGAAAAAACTTTTTTATTTTTCGTTTCTTTTTGTTTTTTCTAACAGTTAGGGTTTTCTGTGTGCTAATAATTTTGTGGTGGAGGTTTTGTTAGTTTTTTTTCTTATTTTTTTTTTTTGAATTACTATATTTTAAAATGATTTCTCTTGAGTGTTGTGTGGATGCACAAAACGATAGTATAGTTACACTTTTGATTATGTGCATGATTTGGGCGTTGATTTTCTGTTTGGCTTTATGGTTTATCTATGGGATGGGCTATTGTTGTCTATGTTATCTTAAAGAGGTAAGATGTTTTCATTCGCTGTCTATGGCGCTCTTGTTGCCTTCAGTGTGTTTAAAAAAAAGGTTTTAGTAAGGTCTAAAGTTATCAATAACAAAGATTAATTATCTGAACAATTTAATCGTTGAAGAAGTAATCTTCTATTCTTAATCTTAGTGTTCAATTTTAGACCTTATTATCAATCCATCAAAGTCGAAATACAGCCAACAGTATCTTAATTTTGGATACATCTCCTATAATAATATCAAAGTTTACGCCCATATAAAGAACCAGTGGACAAAAGTGTTCGTGAATATACGTCACTTCTCCAGAAAGTCATCGCTTGTGTCGGAACTGACCGAAATGTACTTCACTTTAAATTCCTAATTTTTCATCGATGTTTATACGAGGTCTTTTAAATTACTTGGCGAAACTTAAGACGCGTTAGGTTTTAGTCTCTGAAAGCTTTAGGTACCAAACGGACGAAAAAAAAACCTTTTTTTATTACTACTGTTTACAGTTTAGTTGTTGGCGTGATTAGATGTGACTTAAATCATTCAAATTTTAATAAATAAAACCATCAAGTCGGTGAAGTTTCGCCAACTAATCAAAAACGATGTTGTATACAGGGTGATTCATATAGGGATATACTATGGACAGTTCTGTAACTTTAAAAGGATTGTTCTAAGGAACTACGTCATCGTTTGTTCTAGTTAAGTAAAACTACACCGTTTCGAGTGAGTATCATCTGTAAGTAATCTCTCTTGTTTTAGGAGCCTCTTGCAATATATCGATGAAGAGTTAATGCTCAGGTAAACGGAGAGGTTTTAAGTTTGCATGTACACATTGCAACATGTAATCATTACAATGTAATCTGTGTTTGTGTTAGAGCTTTTTACGCTGTTCGGAATAACACTCAAAATTTTATTTAAAAAAAATCACGGTTATCTTTTGTCTTTGAATTTGGTTGAATCAACCGATATGTCCAGTAGTGGACTACGATCCGTTTGCTTGATTGAACCAAATTGTTAGATGAATCAAATCAAAATTTCTGCGGCTTTTAACGTTTGAACGTTTCTGGCGCTTTGACGTTGTGGGACACTTAACGTCCCCAGATGTAATATAAACCCTGATTTAATATATGCTAGGGAGTTTGTTGCGCCACTTCTTCTTCCCAGCTAAAGCACTAGGAAGTGGTGAAGGGCGGGCGTTTTGGGGGACTGTCTTATGTAATTTTGACGTTCTAAAAGTGCTGATTCTCAGCCTAGTTTGAATAAATGACCTTTGAATTTGAATAACAATAAGACTTCTATTGTGTTTCGTTCAGTGTCCTTCAACCTATTAGTGTGAATCAATTTGGTTGAAAAAAAAATCTAAAATATGTTGGGTTGTATTTAAAAACATATTGGCTATTTAATCAGCATCTAAAGAAGTACAGTTCCGGCTGTAAAATATGACACGTCAGGTTTTACAAAAAGTTCGGCTTTGTAGAAATGTATAGCGTGTTGTCTCTGACACTAATATTTGTGTGTCTCTTTCGAAAGCTCCATGTGTCATATTAGCGACCAGGCTCTGTAATCTGGCTTTAAAGAATGTATGAATATTCCGAACAGCCTGTATTTAGATTAGTTTGAATTAATGTGTAAAATAGTTTCAGTTTATTTATAACATGTTGCTGCAAAATTAGCGGGCGCGTTATACAGACTTTTTATGATCAAATAACTTATTAAAAGAAACGATATTTATTAAAAATTGACTAAAACTATGCTCTTCACCGCTTGTTCTTGTTTAACGGGGGAGAAAAATATTTAGAAACCTGTTTTTGCAGTCGCAAAATTTCTAATAAGTCAAACCACAGAGGGTTCACTCAGCAAAATCATTTAAATAAAAACCGGCCAAGAGCGTGTCGGGCCACGCTCAGTATAGGGTTCCGTAGTTTCCCGTCCGTCACAATAAGTGTTCCTGCTTGCATATACGATTATACTACAAACTTAGTCCAGAAATTATTTTGTACAACTTTTTGTCATTTTTGTACAAAAACTGTTGTTTCCATCAAGTTCAAAATGATTTTCCTAGAAAGTCCTTATAAAGTTCTACTTTTCAGATTTTTTTCATATTTTCTAAACTTATGGTTCAAAAGTTAGAGGGGAGGGGGGGGGACACATTGTTTTTTACTTTTGGAGCGATTATTTCCGAAATTATTGACATTATCAAAAAATGATTTGAGTAAACCCCTATTCATTTTTAAATACCTTTCCAACAATATATCCCACGTTAGGGTTGAAATTAAAAAAAAAATACTTCCCAAATACTTTACATATAGGGGGGCTACCCATATAAAACATTTTTTTCTAATTTTTATTTTACCACTGTCGGCGTGATTGATATACATATTGGTACCAAATTTCAGCGTTCTAGTGCTAACGGTCACAGAGATTAAGCGAGGACGGACGGACGGACAGACAGACATGGCGAAACTATAAGGGTTCCTAGTTGACTACGGAACCCTAAAAAGCGACTCTTACTACGACACAATAAAGTGCAATTCAGGTCGCACAGCGCTAATTACCTACAGTTATTTTCACCTAGAAGTTGCCTCTCTTTCTATCCCGTAAGTCTTATATCTTCTAACTACGTTACGCTCACTGAATTCGACAATTCGAGCCCACCGCGTACCTTATTGTAGCTTCATATCTAAAATGCGGAGTGAACCATCTGTATTTATCCGTGCTCAAACTCAAAGCAGGTCAAGAGGTCGGTCAGTCACAAAGATTCCCATTCCAAAGCGTAGTAGGTTCCCGTGGAGACGAACGGCCAAAAAACTCCATGGACACACTTTAAAATCAAAATATAATATAATAAAAATCCGCGAGATAACTTAAAAATAATCTCATCAACAATTTTCTCCCATCACGAAAAAATATATATTTGCCTGTTTTATTGGGAGAAAAGTATAAATTGAGACGGTGTTAGGTAGGTACTTGTAATGGTGTAAAATATGAAGAAAAATTGGTCAAGGTTTATAGGTCATGCATAATAAAACGAACGAAAGAATATAAAGAACTTTAAGGAATCAACTTGTAACTGGGTTATGTAGAAGCGAAGGCAGCTTCATCCATTTGTACTGAAATGGCAGTAGACGATTGGTTTAAAACGTGTTAATTAAGCCCATAATCATATAACAACAATCACACGAAAGAACAAGAACCCACGGTTTATATGGAAACATAAAAAGTCTGTAATGATTAGCGATCAAAATGAAGTAAAATAAAGCATTTGGCAAAGTTTATTGAGTAGTCGTAGCATGAAGCATGGTAAAAAAGCTTTGCAGCTTAACATTATGTGTAAAGTGTAAACATAAACAAAATTATATAAATAAATCCATGTCCGAATCATACATTAATTTTGAAAATAAAACGGTTTTTATCCCACCAGCACCACTTGTTATTTTAACACGAAAAAACATATAGCTTGTCTACGTGACACCTTAACATAAGTCCCTCCCACATTTGTGTCTAACAGCACTCGAAATAGCTTTAAAAAACCTAACTGCACTGCGATACCCCTCAAAAAATCTACTAAAACTAACAAAAATATTCTACCATAATGGTAATTTTTCATTTTTATTACAGGGCAACACTACCGTTAACAGCGGAAACCGCGAACATGGCGCAGGGTGCCAACACCGCGCTATCAATGCACGACCAACACCTATCGCAATGTATTCAATTAAAACAAAACTTTTTGAACAATTCTACCGCGAATATCTATCAAAATCTCACTTCGACGTTTCAAAGTCCTATAGGTGCTTCTAGAGTTTCCATCGACGATCCACTATGCAGGAAAATAGGCGAAGATATAATGTATGTGGATCAACAAGAAAACGACCATTTAGATTTACAAAGGAATGCGAACTGCGAATGTGGTCTATGCCCAAAACCGGAACCCAGAGACAATAACACGTTGAGCGACCTGCAGAGGTCCGTAGCAAAATGTTCTTGTGACGTCTGCAACTCCAACGGGGACATTCTAAGCTACTACAGAAATTGTTCAAACCAGAACACGGATTCCGGAATAGTAATCTGCGAAATCTGTAAAAAGCAAAAAATCTCAGTATCCAACTTCAGAGCATTACAAATCGCAAATAGGTTAAGAATTTCCGAAGATGTCAAACTACAAAATGGCGCCACTGACGACGATTTATGTAGAAAAATCGACATGAGTATGAATATGGAAGATAAGGTTTTTGAACATAGAAAAAAGCATAACAGACATCATTCCGACTCTGTTACTGCTGGCATAGATTTAAACCAGTTTTGTCAATGTGAGCTAGAAGTCAAAAGAAAAACTTCTTCCGTTGATGAGATTTTCAAAATGGTAGATGAGAATGGGCGAGACGCTAAGGCGGAGGTGATTGATGAAGAGATTAAGACTACGCAGAGGCAACGGAGCTTGTCTGACAGCCAGAGGGATAAAGCCAAAGTTGATAATAAAGGTAAGTTACCTCATAACTATAGATTTGAAAATAGTATCAGATCTGATTGTTTTATCACTGAAAGATTGAGGTAAAACTGTTTGATACGGCGTGTTTTGCGGCGTTTAGGTATAAATGTCGCAGGCAGATTGTATGATGCGTCCATGACCTATGACTGCGCTGTCTTCGCACACCCAAAGCCCTCCCATCCATAGGTTGTAGTCTGGGTTCACAAATATCGGAAAAGAATTTTGATACGACAAACTGCAGCTAGATCAAGATAAATATTAAGGCAAGTTGCTATGGAAAATGAAGTTCAAATTATTTCTGGCAGACCCTTCAATACAGTTTCCTACGAAAGGCTACGGGATCCCCTTGGTTTGATCGAAACAAAATCTTCCACCTTGACCTAAAAACCCCACTATCCACCATTTCCTAAAACGCGCTTCCAAGCGTTTCTTTTATACCACCGCCAAACATCGCAACCCTCTGGTTGTCGAGGCCGCCTGATATATCCCCTCCAAAATTAGAAAATTCCGCCGTCCGAGGCACCTTCTCACCGACCCAGATGACCCCGTATCCCTCCTTCAGAAGTGCAAGAACAGAAAATCGACATTCCGACCGCCGCCGAGGTCCCCCGCGATCGCGAAGGTGACGTCATAGTCCCCCCCGACCCTCGCTCGTTGAAGGGCCAGCCCGCGCTAAAGCTGAGCCTGTTAGCTTTGAATTCCCCTGTTAATAATAATTATCCACTTATGATCCAGCCTGTCCCATCTTGCTGTCCTTAGCGAGCAGTCGCTTACTTACGCTGAACTTACAAACAATTCCTTACAAAATTACAAATCAGACAATTCCAGCAATCTGGTATCTATGAAGACTTAAAATAAGAGTAAATTATAATACGAAAGTCGTTTGCACACGTAGAATTTGCACGGTTTTCAATATTTTGCTTTCTCACAAAACTACTACTATTTTTCTTGTGTTGATTAGCAGCGACGCTCGTGGTAACAAATAGAACTAAATACTTCAATTTACCGCGGCATTTTGTAAACTGCGTTTGAATTGCCCATCAAATGTTGTGGCATATTATACAGGGTGGCATACACATCGACGCAAAAACTATTACGAGTACATGGTTCTGAAACTCTGTTTTGAAATTTTTCGTCGGTATTAAAAATAAAAATCTGCTGTTCCATACATTTTGACCGCGTAGGTATAGATAGTGCAATCCACGACGACGCGCCCCACTCCGCTCCGCTCCATACTAAAGTACAGCTTACAGTACAGTCATCGCGGAGTGGGGCGCGTCGTCGTGGATTGCACTTTAGTGGTATGAGGAACAGGGTGTAAAGTTCACTCATCCACCATAGAAAAGGGAGGATCCTCCGACCAGACGGGTGTTGTGTCTGGCGGGCCGACTGCCCGACTGTTGATGTCGGATAGTCTATAATATGTCGTTCGCGCGGTAAACTCTAATTGCGCGATGCAGGATTTGTGTGACGTCATGTCTTTGATGCGTAGTTCGTACGTGGCGGTGTAACCGCTACAGCACTATCTGTATTGCAGTTTTCTATTATTTATTTTAATAACCGACGAAAAATTTCAACGCAGGGATGTTCAGAATCATGTACTGAATAAATAGTAACTGTTTTCGAGCGACTGACTAGGCAATTTACATTTTGCTTTCGGCATTTTGCATAACTGCGAGCTTTTGTAAATGGACAGCGCCGTTTAGATAATGAATAATCTGCCTGCGACATAAACATAAGAATTAATAAGAAGAATCAATTTTTCTATCATCAGACACCTCTTATCTGAAAAACAAATACGGCGGCTTAGCAGCTTTCGTATGGTAAATATGTCAAATCCACCGTATTTATTCTCTAACGGACTACAATGCATATCCCGCAGTGAGCGCACTGGACGGGCCCGGCGCGCCGCCCGTGCCGCCGCGGCGCGCGCGCAGCCGGCGCCACACGCCGCCGCGCGCCGCGCCCAACGGCCTGCCGCCCACGCCCAAGGTGCACATGGGGGCTTGCTTCTCTAAGGTAAGTGCACATCCCGCAGTGGGCGCACTGGACGGGCCCGGCGCGCGCGCAGCCGGCGCCACACGCCGCCGCGCGCCGCGCCCAACGGCCTGCCGCCCACGCCCAAGGTGCACATGGGGGCTTGCTTCTCTAAGGTAAGTGCACATCCCGCAGTGGGCGCACTGGACGGGCCCGGCGCGCGCGCAGCCGGCGCCACACGCCGCCGCGCGCCGCGCCCAACGGCCTGCCGCCCACGCCCAAGGTGCACATGGGGGCTTGCTTCTCTAAGGTAAGTGCACATCCCGCAGTGGGCGCACTGGACGGGCCCGGCGCGCGCGCAGCCGGCGCCACACGCCGCCGCGCGCCGCGCCCAACGGCCTGCCGCCCACGCCCAAGGTGCACATGGGGGCTTGCTTCTCTAAGGTAAGTGCACATCCCGCAGTGGGCGCACTGGACGGGACCGGCGCGCGCGCAGCCGGCGCCACACGCCGCCGCGCGCCGCGCCCAACGGCCTGCCGCCCACGCCCAAGGTGCACATGGGGGCTTGCTTCTCTAAGGTAAGTGCACATCCCGCAGTGGGCGCACTGGACGGGCCCGGCGCGCGCGCAGCCGGCGCCACACGCCGCCGCGCGCCGCGCCCAACGGCCTGCCGCCCACGCCCAAGGTGCACATGGGGGCTTGCTTCTCTAAGGTAAGTGCACATCCCGCAGTGGGCGCACTGGACGGGCCCGGCGCGCGCGCAGCCGGCGCCACACGCCGCCGCGCGCCGCGCCCAACGGCCTGCCGCCCACGCCCAAGGTGCACATGGGGGCTTGCTTCTCTAAGGTAAGTGCACATCCCGCAGTGGGCGCACTGGACGGGCCCGGCGCGCGCGCAGCCGGCGCCACACGCCGCCGCGCGCCGCGCCCAACGGCCTGCCGCCCACGCCCAAGGTGCACATGGGGGCTTGCTTCTCTAAGGTAAGTGCATCATTACTGTGTGGTGCAATATGCTGGATATAACACTACTCTTTACGTTACCACGTGGAACGATTCTGTCACCCGATTCATTTAGCAACTGGTATTTAGCTGAATGATGATTGTGAATCTTTACGCAACAGTTTGACCGATACCGCTGTCCGAGCCTTATACGTATAAAAGTATAAATGTGTGGCGAGATGGGGGGCTGCTCAGGCCGCTCATTCGTCAACGCTCACGGCGTCCCGCCTGCTCCCGCAAGGCGTGTCAGACTCTTACTGACTAAAACACACCTGCCTGTACGTTGCCAGGGGCCATGGTATCCCTTACGGACTTTCCCGCAACCCCGGCAGGCATCTGTCCTAACGGGCCCCGCCAGTTGTGCTGACATCTTTTTGAGGAGCGCGTGGAACACAGAGCACAGTCGACCCGGGCCTGATCCTTATCGGAAGGGAGCTACCCATTGCTCACCGTCCGCATGCCCGCGCCTACGGTAGCCGAGAATCGGCCTGGGATTCCCGACGCCCAGGGATTCTCCTGCGGCGGCTAGGTCGTTCCGCCTCCTCCTTCGCGAGTATTACTGCTTTGCAGAAGGAGGTGACAGCCTCCCATGCCCTCTTGCTCCGTACCATGGCCTGGACCAGGGCCAGACGCAAGAGATCCCCGCCACAGATCGCCTTCACGAGGACACGGCGTCCACCGTGTCCCTCGGGCTATTCACGCAATGATGACACCCGGGCGTTCCCTCCCGCCTTATCCGGAACAGGAACCTCCCGAAACAACCGTATCCGGTGAGGACCTGCGTCAGGTGGAAGGTGAGGACGCCGTGGCGCCTCTCTAGCCACTCAGCCATTAAAGTGGGGACTTATCGCCGCAATTATGTGCGTGAGGACTTTTGCCTCCAGATCCCATGGCGGCAATCCGGCAAGGAAACTCGCCGACTACCTAGTTTGGGAGGCAGAACTTTTATGTAACTGTGACACTTATATTTGCATATAAATGAATTTTATTTTTATTCTAACCGCAGCATGACGATTTAAGCAAAGCTTTAAGTAATAGGACCTGCAGTACTCATTTCTTTAGTCAATCAAGAATATATAATTAACACGATTCAAAAATCTTTTATTAACAGGTGTTTAACGGATGTCCACTACGGATCAACTGTACAGCCTCATGGATACATCCAGACACGAGAGACCAACACATACTTATCGGTAAGTAAAATTACTGCAACAAAAGCGGCCAAGTGCGTGTCGGACCACACACAATGAAGGGTTCCGCAGTTGGGATGAATTTATCCCAAGAATAAATTTAACATTGTAGTTAAAAAACATGTTCGGCCATACATTCTAACTGCAAATGTAAGTTTGTACACACAATATTGAGAGATATAACATGTTATTTTAAGACCATCGACTTCTTATAGGTTTTCCTGTAATCTATGTGTAAAGAACCATTCACTGTTGTGAGTCGTTTCGGTGATAAGGTCATGTTTCATGTATTTTCTTAAAAATATCTTTAAAAATATTTGTTTTATAAAGACAAAAAAAAAAATTGAGCTCTTCACAATAAGCCCATTTGATATGTCACACGTTACAGTATGCAATACTTTTATTTTTAAATTTTCCAATTTGCCCTCAAAAAGTGACCCCATACGCAAAAGTACGTTACACGTCCATGTTTGGGTCTCAGAAATTCATATGTATACCAAATTTCAACTATATTGGTCCAGTAGATTCGGAGCAAATTGGCTGTGACAGACGGACAGACAGACGAGTGGTCCTTTATGGGTTTCGTTTTGAGGTACGGAACCCTAAAAAAACCAAGAGAACATTTCTCACTGAGATTATTTTTAGAAATAGTGAGGGAAATGTGTACAGGGTCAAATTAAATTAGTTAGCAAAACTCCGCAGACGTGATGAATATCGATATCGCGTTCGCAATTTATTTGCCAAACATGTAAACAAGCGCCGAGTTTTAGGAAAAACAACCGTAATGCCTACACATAAGGTTCAGTTTGCGCTACAACTTCATATTTTTAAACTTTTTCAACAGTACTAGTCAGTCTAAAATCAACGTTATTTACACTTGCATAAAGTTGATGTTTCATTTAGTGGAAATAACATTAATTGGAAACAAGGTTAAAAATAGACCTTAGAACCGTTCTTGAGATATAAGGCTTATGTTTGTGTTTTCTAGGTGCGGAGGAAGGTATATATACGTTAAACCTGAACGAACTGCACGAGACCGCGATGGATCAACTCTGTCCACGACGCACTATATGGATGCATGTCATCAAAGACGTCCTTATGTCGCTTTCTGGTAAGTAATGTGTTGTTAAAGAGAATTTATGCAAAGGACTGTTGTGAAATTATGCAACATTCCACTAGTGTTTTATTATTGTCGATACACACTAATTACAGTAGTACCCAACTTATAAGGCGCGTCGTGAATCTTCGTTCGCACAGAAAAGAAAGTATGGCCCCGAAGATTAACGAAAGAATGCTTAAAAGTTACAATCAACCTTAGATCACTAATATAAGGTTCATAATACACTGCAGCCGTTAGTTCCGTCTCACTCGCAAGTCACGCCCCTCCGCACAATTACACTTCGTGCCAATTTTATCGGGCCATCAGTTTTCACCAAATATAAGTATATTCAATTAAAAATACAGGCTATTAAAAATTTACGATTTATTTAATAAACAAATAGGTATTTATTTAGTAAACAATAGAAAAAACTTAATCTAAAGGCCGCACTCCTGCTATCCCAATATCACTCTGAGCGTCGCTACTATTACCATCACTATCACGATTCGAACTATCCGATGAGGATGATGTATCTTCGTTGGTGTTTATTACAAAGTGGTCCAATCTATCGTCGATGGCCTCTTCCAATGTCATAAATTCATCTTCACATTTGATAGCATGATCTACAACTTTTTGCCACTCGTCTGGCCCGATGGATGCGAATTTTTCAGACAAAAGACGCTGCACTTCGGTCAAATTCATGGCAATATTGAATTTGCTTACGTGACCTTTCACCTGCGACCAAATGTTTTCTATTGGATTGAAGTCCGGATGATATGGAGGGAGCCTTAACACTGTGTGGCCGTGAGCTTCCATTATGGTGTCAAGCGAGTACTTTACATAGAGATGCTTATGGCGTTTAATTATATCGTACAACTCCGGTTTATACGCTTTGATATTGAAAGGTATGTTTTTATCCTTTAACCAATCCTGCATAATCTTTTTTACAGAGTTACTGTTCGGTGCCCTGTCCTCTAATGTGCTATGGTATGACGCATTGTCAATGACAAACACAGAATTCGGTTGGAGGTTGGGAATTAATTTCTCTTGCAACCATTTCTCGTAATTTTCTTTGTTCATCTCACTGTGATAGTCTCCTGTGGTCTGAGCCGATTTGTACATGAGCAAAGCATTTGGTATGAATCCATTAGCACCCCCAGCATGCACTATAATTAACCTCGGTCCCTGCGAAATTGGTTTTTTTATGCCTTTGCCTTGACCGTCAGACCAGGCTTGTTCCTTGGTGTGGGTCGAATGAACATAGGTCTCGTCGCCATACACAATAGGTCTGCCTTCATGCCGATACTTTTTTATTTTTCTTAAAAATCGTATTCTTAATAGCCTTACTTCGTGTTTTTCCGCCAGCAACTTACGGTTCGTTTGCGTTTTCCTAAACTTAAATCCTATCTCTTTTACAATTCGGCGCAGAGTTTCTCTGCCCCCTTCGAAGTCGATATCTCTTTTTAATTTCTCCAATAGCGCTCTCATTGTGACTACCTGTTTTTCTTCGCGGTGAAAGTCATAAATTTTCCTGCGTATGGCTTGGTATGAAAAATCGTCCAATTCCTTACGATAAGTTTTTTTCACTCTACCCTTTTTCGGCGTTCTAAAAGAAGGCCCCGCAGTGTTTTCACCTGTATGTTAATCCTTCTCTTTAAGAATTCTCGTTATTGTTCGTTTTGAAATTTGTGTAGCTTCGGCCGTTCGGTCAATAATTTTCAAAAATCGATCTTTTATAAATGTTGTGTTTTTAGACTCCTGAGCTTCTTTCTTCATAAACTCGTGGACATTGAAAATAATTTCCCGAGCTTGACTTTTAAGCGGTTTTCCCCTTTTAAAAGAACTCATTTTAAATAATAAAAAAGAAAACACTTTTGTTGCCACTACGTGTACTTTCGCCTGCTGCGCGTGCACTCGATCAGAAGTATGGCGGCTGACTAACATGCCACGCGGCGCGCGCTAACATGGCGGCAGCTGCCGACCAATAGCGGTACAGGAAAAAGAAGCGCGGCGCGTGGAGCGTGCCGATTGGTCAATAGCATTTCCCGCGCTTTGAAAATTCATCTTCTGCGCAGGTACATCGGTAAGCCATATCAGTTGGGTACTACTGTACCTATGAATGGGTAATTAGTAAACACGAAAAAACTAAAACACTAGAGGTATTTTACACACTAGTACTGTAAGTGATTAGGAAAAAGAATGGGGCGCGTCTTTGTGGATGGCACGATCTGTACTTATAAGTCCGTGTCGCGCAAGTTTCGCAGAGCGGGACGTACTCGTCTCGAATAATGTATGGAGATATCGAACTGTTAAAAATACTAAAACATTGTAATACTATTCTATGGAATTAATCGTTCACCCGACGCAGTCAGTCACCAGTGTGAGCTGTAGGACTTGCGTCGTGGACGCTCCCGCTGCCCGGTATTGCCCGTAGTTTTTAACAGGATTTAGAATTGTGTTTTTGAAGTTATTTTTATTATGATTTATTGTGGTTTCGCAGGCAAAACCCCGTCCCTCTACCGTCACGAGCTCCTAGCGCTGATAGGCTCGGCGCGCGGCGGCCGCTCGCTGCGCGTGCTCCCGCCGCGCCTGCTGCCGCGCAGGTTCGCGCTCACGACCCGCGTACCTGACACACGGGGTGAGTATCATAATTTCGGCGGTGATTTTGTTTACAAAAAGTGTTTCTATCTTGACCAAACTTGCACAGAGTCTACAAGACGAAAAAAGAAAGCTATATTGTCCTTGTCAAGTACATTGAATGAATGACGACGCGTAATAGTGGCTATTCGTTCGGCCGCTCAGTTGACGCTGCGCGCGCACCACGCGAACATCAATAAGTCCGCCAAAAATTACATAAATAAAGTGAAAGTGCAGTGAAAGTGGGTGTAACCGTGTATAATATCATGCCTGGGTAGTTAATAAACAGTTTTAACTACTTTTTTTTTTTTTTTTTTTTAACTATGGCATCTCGCAGGTATACCACTAAGGTATTTACTGCTTAACCGAACAATCCTGTGGCTGCCTTAAGCACTACACTCAAAGCCTCCAGCCAGGAGCAACTATTCTACATTAAAATTAGGCGAACGCTCGCTAAGGGCACCCCCTGTGGGGTACGAACCTCGGCTTAGGGCGTCGCTGAGGGGGGGACAGCAAGATGGGACAGGCTGGATCACGGATATATTATTATTAGACGGGGAATTTAAAGCTACGCACTCAGCTGCGGCGCGGGCTGGCGCTTCATCGGACAAGGGTCGGGGGGGAGTATTATTTACTCGTGAGGGTCGCGCGCGCGGAGGACCTCGGCGGCGAGGTCGGTACGACGGGTGTCGGGTGTGTTTGTGCACTGTACTGGTGGCCCTATTGCTCTCCTGGAGGAGAGTGGTTGGATCATCTGGATCGGAGAGGAGTTTTAACTACCTATAAAGTGTAATTTATAAAGATTTCAACAGAAAATAGTGATTTTAGTGAAAATAGTGACCCGTTGCGGCGGATCCGAATGTAATTTGAGACCATAAGTTCAAGAGGTAGTTTTTTTACGGCCAAATTAAGGCATTTTTCAAGTGGTTGGGTTGGGTATACGATACATTCTAAATAAATATGTGTAGCAGCCGAAACTCCGTCTGTGATATGCATGTTAAAACCAAACAATAGATTAAAATAGTAACCCAAGCCACTAGGCGTTCAGTTACAAAGGAATTGAACAATGAATAGACCCTTTGTTATCGCTCGGCGCACACGGGCAAACAAATGAGTCACGATAATGTAAACATGTGTGATAAGAAAAAAATGTTTAAGGAGGTGTTCTCTTTAGTTATTAATGTGAAATGATATATATTTATGAAGATAAAACAAATACTTTTTGAAATAATGGTTCTATTTTGTTATTAAAACGACTTTAGTAAAAAAAACAAAAAAAAAACGAACTAGATTCTAACTAGAATTAGAATCTTATTAGAAAACAAAAGTGGACCTAATCTATACATAATCTGTTAGCTAATTTAATAAAGATACCTAAAACATAACTTGAAGAGAGCTACCTATCGTAATTTTAGAGATATCGTCGTTTTAATCACCCGGGTCCCGTCGGGCCCGGGACCACCCACGACGCGTCACAGATGCCAAAATTTTGCAAAATGGCCGCCACAATTGAAGGGCTAACATAATTCCTATAAAATTCGTATAAAACGCTAGTTCATAGTTCACATTTTCTTGTACGAATATGGAGATTAGATCTTTAGGGGCATGAGGAACAGGGTATAAAGTTCACTCATCCACCATAGAAAAGGGAGGATCCTCCGACCAGACGGGTGTTGTGTCTGGCGGGCCGACTGCCCGACTGTTGATGGTGGATAGTCGTATGTAGTTCGTTCGCGCGGTAAACTCTAATTGCGCGATGCAGAATTTGTGTGACCACTATGTGATTAGGAATACAGCTCTTGATTTGTTAAGATCATACCTGAAACATAAATAAATTAAAACAATTCCTAATCTGTAAATGTTATTATAATGTACATGAATATTTAAATGATAAATTTAATAAATAAACAATAATAATTTATTTCTAATTACCAATGATAATAATAATATATGTATAATTTAAATAAATATTAATGATTAAATCCATTATATGAGTGGTAAAAATTATAAGTACACAATTAGTTATCAGCCTACCTACCTACACAAAACGAAAGAGTAGATACTCTTTCGTTTTGTGTGTAATATTAAAATTGTTAACAAATAGCTATAATAGCCCTCCTCCTAATTTTTATGTTGTTATGCCCGACAGGGCCCACAATGCTCCAAAACTAATGTACCTATGTCTTTATGTACCTACCACCTAAGTTCACATTGTGGAATGCAATAAATGTATTGAGTATTGAGTATTGAGTATAGAAAGGTTAAAGTTCAAGTCAACGGCACAAACTCAGTAGGGTCTGAAATGGTAATGGGCGTTCCTCAAGATTCGGTATTGGGTCCATTCCTCTTTTTAGTTTATATTAATGATTTAACCCAAGTATTTCTAAATCAACCAAAGATGGTGTTATTTGCAGATGACATCATTGATCTTTAAAATAAACCGACGGTCACAAAATCTTGACGACGTGAATAGCTCTATTATTCAGGACCAAGATTGGTTTACGGTAAATAATTTGGTTGATTTAGAAATACTTGGGTTAAATCATTAATATAAACTAAAAAGAGGAATGGACCCAATACCGAATCTTGAGGAACGCCCATTACCATTTCAAATAGAAAAGGGAGGATCCTCCGACCAGACGGGTGTTGTGTCTGGCGGGCCGACTGCCCGACTGTTGATGGTGGATAGTCGTATGTAGTTCGTTCGCGCGGTAAACTCTAATTGCGCGATGCAGAATTTGTGTGACCACTATGTGATTAGGAATACAGCTCTTGATTTGTTAAGATCATACCTGAAACATAAATAAATTAAAACAATTCCTAATCTGTAAATGTTATTATAATGTACATGAATATTTAAATGATAAATTTAATAAATAAACAATAATAATTTATTTCTAATTACCAATGATAATAATAATATATGTATAATTTAAATAAATATTAATGATTAAATCCATTATATGAGTGGTAAAAATTATAAGTACACAATTAGTTATCAGCCTACCTACCTACACAAAACGAAAGAGTAGATACTCTTTCGTTTTGTGTGTAATATTAAAATTGTTAACAAATAGCTATAATAGCCCTCCTCCTAATTTTTATGTTGTTATGCCCGACAGGGCCCACAATGCTCCAAAACTAATGTACCTATGTCTTTATGTACCTACCACCTAAGTTCACATTGTGGAATGCAATAAATGTATTGAGTATTGAGTATTGAGTATAGAAAGGTTAAAGTTCAAGTCAACGGCACAAACTCAGTAGGGTCTGAAATGGTAATGGGCGTTCCTCAAGATTCGGTATTGGGTCCATTCCTCTTTTTAGTTTATATTAATGATTTAACCCAAGTATTTCTAAATCAACCAAAGATGGTGTTATTTGCAGATGACATCATTGATCTTTAAAATAAACCGAAAGTCACAAAATCTTGACGACGTGAATAGCTCTATTATTCAGGACCAAGATTGGTTTACGGTAAATAATTTGGTACCAAATAAAATAAAAAACCAAATGCATTAGATTTAAATTACCAAATGTTAGAAGTAGCGAATGTGACATCATATTGAATGGAGAAAAACTGGAATTTATTAATCAAACAGTTTTCCTAGGAATCACGCTAGACGAGAAATTACAATGGGGGCCCCATATAACATCTCTCGCGGGGCGGCTAAGCTCGGCCGCTTATGCTGTTAGAAAGATAAGACAGTTAACAGATGTAGAAACCGCGCGTGTGGTCTATTTTACCTACTTCCACAGTATTCATCTTTTTAATAAAATAAGTGATAGACATAATTTTAGAAGATATTGTAAAAACATTTTAAAAGAGTAACGGTGGAGTTTCTTGCCCATTCTAATCCATACGAAAACTACCTTTTGGAATGGGCGACTAGATACAATTATTTAAACCTTCAAGATAATAATGTAAACCTTAAAGGTTTTTTTTTTGCCTAATTGAAATAAATTATTTGAGTTTGACTCTGACACTCGTTTCATTCATTCGTTAAGAAAATTTAGGCGCTTTGACACTTTTGACAGGTGCCCGGACCTGACTACTGCTGCCAACTAGTGAACGTCATATCAGAAAACCCTCTTTGCGTATAACATTCCTAATGACAATCACTTTTTATGGACAACACTTCGATGATTTCATTTCTGAATTGGTGGTAAACATGGATTTTAAAGAAATTTGTCAAAATGTAGGCGATTATTGTCACAAGCACGTTACGCAATTAGGCTGCTGTAGATTTAACTAAACCCTTTTTTACAGTCTGTTCAATCAATTTTGACTTTTATTGCGTTGGTGGCATGACAAATGGCAGCTGCAGTAAACAGTTGGTATTGTAACCACTTGTTTTGCATTTAATGCTATCCGTTTGCCTACGGTATATAATTTTGAATCGGTTAAACGAATTTAAAAAAAGGTTTATTAAAATATCTAATCTTATTTCAAATTAAATAATTTTTTGAATAAAATTGTGCAATCTGCTAAAATGAGTAAATTTTATAGGTTCCTACCTATTCCAATTTAAAAATGATTTTATAAAAATCGAAATTCTTTTAAATCAACACTTTCATACAAGTTCTGAAGATGTTTTTTAGCATTACACAGTAAATTTTCTAATATAAGAAATAGTAATATATGTTTATATTATATTTGTTGTCCCCAGGCTGCATGCGCTGCGCCGTGGCCCGCAACCCGTACAACGGCTACAAGTACCTTTGCGGCGCCACGCCCGCGGGACTGTTCCTCATGCAGTGGTATGATCCGCTGCGGAAGTTCATGCTGCTCAAGGTAACGTAACTATGAATATATTTACAAATATTCTAAAAATTATGTGAAGATAAAATACTTCTGAAAATCGTCATCTCTATTGATTGAGACAACATCCTTGTACACACGGCTACATATCAAGCTATACATTTCCAGCATAAGTTGACCTCTATTGTACAGAAATCCTATACAATGCGAAATCAGCTTATACTGGAAATTTATAGCTTGATACAGTTCGATTCAAATTTAATGGTGGCTCTGAAGTGCGCTGCTCGCTGCGCAGTACCGCCCCCCTCCCCCCGCTGACACATGAATTCGTTACTGCGCAGCGACTCGCCTCATGTTCCGAGCCGCCATTACTCGTTACTCGGAAAACACAACAAGTCGACTTATGGGACTTAGTTTGTTGCAGTTACTGCGTCAAAACGTTGACTTACAGTAAGAGGTTTATTTATAAATGTTACTTAAAATTAACCCCATCATGTTTCTACCGTACAGTCGTTCTTTACTCAAGCCGCGCCATTCACTATGGTATAATAGAAAGATTAGGAAATCATGCTTGAATAAAAAATAGCCCTCCTTTTTTTTGGTTAGTTGGGTAATAACAAATAATTGTTAAGGCCAATTACATTACGTGCCCGCCCGCTTAGTGTCCAAGAGAGCGTTGAGCGCAGAGAGAGTGCGAGGGATAGGAGAGTGGGCTCAAGCGACGACGGTTCGACTCCGAGGCACGGCGAACAATCTATGCCACCTGTTACGGCAATAATTTATCGGAGCAAAAAGATGGGATAGTTCGTCGCGCAGTTCAGTATTCTAATTACGTAATACACGATCAATCGGAATTGCTAATCCATTGCTTCATAAGTTCGAAAAAAAAATCTGCTCAACAACGAAAATAACGCAATGAATGTTGTTGAACTGTCAAAATGAAACAGATTAGTCGTAATCGTTTACGAAAATGTGTTGCGTAATTATATAGCAGGAGTATCAATTTTGCCGTGATGTCACTGCCTTGTAAATAACTATAACTCGTTCCCGCAAAGGTCTTTATCTACCTCATGGAAAGCAAAAATCAGGCGACCACTGCGAAGATCCTCAAATACTGCTTACAATTCTTCCACATGCCCCTTTCAGAGGCAAAGGAAGTCTTTAACTAATTCTCCCATATTTTCCTACCCACAGAACATAGAATGCGTGCTACCATCACCGCTGCTAGTTTTCGAGCTGATCATCACTCCGGAGCTCGAGTACCCTCTACTGTGCGTCGGGGCGACCAGGAAACCTATGAGGCTCAACTTGCTCAATATTAACTCTGGTAAGATAGCATATTAGATCATCTGTATGTCCACTCCCCCTGCCTGCACTGCCCTTTGTATTTATTTATTCATATTACTTATATAAAACGGCTATCGGCAAATAACATTAATTAAAGAAAATTAGATATAATTCATAAACACGTCTCACAGAAGTCACAGATCTACAGACATACTGACATGATCGTCTTCAATAACCCAGCGGGGAATACAGGCGTAATGTTATTATTATGTTTTTAATGACGGCCTATTAGCGGTGAAAGAATTGACATGTATAAAGTAAAAATTGGGGTCTATGTGAAGGAGCTCGTCCGGGAAATGATTGAATTTTTTCAATTCGCCGCAATAACAAAAAAAAACAAAAGCAGGCCCAGTGGTAAGAAGGTAGGTCGTGGGTTCGAACCCAAAACAGGCACATTTGTGTAAATTATTTCATCAACACTACTCTCAAAACGGTGAAGGAAAACATCGTGAGAAAACCGGCATGTCCTCAAACTAAAAATCCGAAGACATGACACCCACCAGCCCGCACGGGGCCCGCGTGTGGACTACGGCCCGCCGCCTCTCGCGGGGCCGGTGTGCGGCAGTGGGGACGTTATAGGCTGCTTATACGGCAAACAATGGCAGAAACATGGTTACTGGCTTCCCGGACTGCACTCAGGCTTTTACAAGACACTAGACGGAATGGTAATGTATTGTCGCGGGAAAGTCCGAAAGGGATACCATGGCCCCTGGCAACGCACAGGCAACTGAAAAAACACGGGTGGGTTTTAGTCAGTAAGAGTCTGATACGCCCTTACCGCTCCGCCCGGAGCGGGAGAAGTCATTTGATAGTTTGCCACACAAAAAAAAAAGGTGGCCACTAACCTTGTATTGACGAACACAACCATTCTGCCTAATCTACGTTTACAATTTATTTGCCAAACATGTAAACAAACACAAGTTTTAGGAAAAATAACTGTAATGCCTATTCATAAGGTTCAGTTTGTGCTACAAATTCATATTTTTTTTACGACATTTTAACAATATGTCAGTTTAAAATCAACATAGAAAAAAAAGATAAATAAATAAATAAATGTTATTTACTCTGGCATAAAGTTGATGTTTGTTTAAATGGAAATAAAATCAATTGGAAACAAGGATTTTAATAGACCTTAGATTACAGCGACCAAAAAGAAAACAATGCTTGTTTATTCCGCAGGAGCATCGTGGTTCCATTCTGACGAGCTAGAAGTGTGTGTGGGAGGCTCCAACACTGTGATACCTCGACCCGAGCGGTTGCACACTCTAAGAGCTGTGCATCAACTTAATAAGGACTCTGTAAGTATTCTCTGGGACGATACCCATTCTCTACCTCTTGTTTCGGCACGAACTATACAGGGTGTTTGGTGCATCGTGTGCCAAATTGAAATGGTCGACTAAAGGGGTCATCTCCTATTCTTTCAGACACCTTAACTCCTCTCATGTCCTGTGGATTTTTTTTTATCGACCTTTATTGTTTTATAAAAAAAAGTCTTAGACTCGGAATTTTAATTTTATTTAAATGTGTATTATTTGAAATTACTTTTAAATACAAAATTAGTGTCATCAGTCACCAATTTTTAATTAATGTAAAAAATAAGTCGATAAAAATCCACAGGGCATGAGAGGTGTTAAGAGCGGCCAACCCGTCATACTTTTCATACAAACGCTCGTACGTGATTATGGCGTTGTAACACATCTTTATTTGATTTTTTGTGACTAATATGTATCTTGTGCACTATACCTAGGATTCTATGAAAGCAAAATAAAGAAAATTTGAGAAACAAATTCAGTATAAGCCTCCAAAAATCCTTTTTTGCACAAATTTCACCTGAACTTTGGCCGGTCATATTGTACTCATAAATAGTAAAAGTAAAGAAAACATCTGCATAGAAACCTTGGACTTGTAATGGAGATTCTAAATGACAAAAAAATATTTCAAAAGCTTGTAAGGCTTACTCAAAAACACGTATTTCCTGAAACAAATTTTTATTTTTCGTACAATATTATCGCGTTCTCACTTGCTTGTTAGTAGTTCTCACTTGCGCTCGATTTGAACAACAAGCTTTTCGAACATGCTGGCGTTGTCGATAGACGGGCCGGAAAGGGCCCTCTTAAGGGGTCTGAAAGGATAGCAGATGACCCTTTCAGTCGACCATTTCAATTTGGCACACGATGCAACAAACACCCTGTATTTTGTTGTAAAAAGATTCATCACATAGCCGTTATCTACGCATTCAGTACATCGAACTAACATTCTGCAAAAATTATAAATTTTAAATTTTATTAATTCGTCACTACTTTCTTCGAAAATAATTTTCTTTTGCACACAATGCGACCTGTCACGTTGTGCATATACACGAGACAGAACTAAACTGAGCGAAGTGACAACCATAGAAACGGGTTTAGTTGAAGGAAGAATAGACAAAATGACAGATAAACATTCTGTCATTTTGTCTATTGTTCCGTCGACAAAACTAGTTTCTATTGTGGTCATGCTAAGCGTACTGTAGGTAATACCAAAGTAGATTTTGATGTTGTTCGCTTTGTTCCACCTATCGTTATAATATTTAAATGTCTTTGATATTACGCTAGATGGCGTTACTGAGATATGGGATCACAGTTTTTGAAGTGAAACTTCTTAGGCAGCGATTCGATAATAGGGATGATGCCTGGGTCAAAAAAGAGAAATTCTATTTAGTCCATCAGTCAGATAATAAAAAAATATTAGAGACGTATTTTTTGCTTTATATGATAAAGCAAAAAATACGTCTCTAATATTTTTCTATTTAGTCCATCAGTCAGATAATAAAAAAATATTAGAGACGTATTTTTTGCTTTATCATATTCATGAAAAATGACTTAGATTCAACGCATTAAAGTTGGGGAGTGGGGGTTGATACGTCACAAGTATGTATAAAATCTACATACAAGTGACGTCGTGGCACATTATAACTCAATGTATCGACGTAATCTTTTGATATCGTAAAAAAAGAAAAAATACGTGTACGTTATTTTTTCATAATCTACATTACGGACAAAAAAAAATTTTTTTAGTCATCATCCCTATTGGATGAGAATTGAGAGTGAAATTTCAAGGACGCGCCACTTCTATGCACATTTTATTACATGAGAAAGAAGGCAGATATAACTTTCCTTGTCTCTCACAGTAAATCTCTCTTATTTTTTATTTCTCTACTTTCCTCTCGCTCTCCTCCAATCTGTGGGAGTGATTTCGTGAAAAGGGACGGAAATGAGTAACAGGAAGCCGGGGAAGCGCGCGCTATATGATTTAATGAGCGCGCGCGGTGCCTAAGTCGGCCATCAGATGGTACCAACCCATTTTCCGAGAGGTTGGTACTGTCAGCCAAGATGTCAATTGTTACACATAATATACGACTACTGTAAGCTCGCTCGTTTTTTAAGAAGTTTTTGTTTTTCTATGACATATCTTTTGATAGCCTTTCAGCACGATTATAGAATACATAGAAACGGGTTTTCTACTGGTTTTGTCGACGGAAGAATAGACAAAATGACAGATTGTGGCCGCTTTCCGAATTAGAACATAATCGCTCACAGTGCTGACATCGATACTTGGCGTTCTGATTAAGATATCACGATTATGACAGCTGAGGGCTGTCAACAATTCGGAACGCTCGTGAACGCGCTCACAGTACTCGCTCAACGTCAAAACTTGCATATCATATTTGTTTGTGTACCTATATACCACACATTTCTTCTTCTTTGGCTAGGTAGCCAGAATCAAAATTTCAAAAATGCCACGTTAGTTTAAAGAAAAGATGCGAGTCAAAACAAAACAGCACAACTGTCATTTTTGACAGCGCTCACGGTGATACGATGACGCATTCCGAGTTACGATGTAATCGATTTGAGCGTGCTAACAGCCGTACCGAATTAACGTGGGCGCGATAACGTTGCGTCTTGAATCGTCATAGATGACGTCATGACGTGCGCCATCTTGCGATAACGCCGACCATGCCTTTTACTAATATCTCCGTGAGCACTGTCAAAAATAATAGTTGTGCTGTTTTGTTTTGACTCGCATCATCTCTTTTAAACTAACGTGGCATTTTTGAAATTGTGGTTCTGGCTACCGTAGCTACCAAAACAAAGAAGAAGAAGAAATTTGTGGTATAAACACAAAGAAATATGTTATGCAAATTTTGACGTTGAGCGATACTGTGAGCGCGCTTACGAGCGTTCCGAATTGTATACAGCCCTCAGTTGTCATTATCGTGATATCTTACTCGGAACGCCAATTATCGATGTCAGCGCTGTGAGCGATTATGTTCTAATTCGGAAAGCGGCCTAAAAGGCATGGTCGGCGTTATCGCAAGATGGCGTAAGTCATGACGTCCTCTATGACGATTCAAGACGAGGTGCTTTAGTATCTTAAATATCTTTGCGACCAACATTTGACCAAATTATTGACTTGTCGTAATTTCATCCGTAGTAATTTTTACAATGTTACTTTAATAATTCCAGGTGTTAGTATGCCACGAGAACGTAGTAGACATAATACCCGTACTACCCGCGACTATTGACGCGACGCGATGGCGACACGAAGACGACAAGAGAAGACACAAGCTGCTCTCCAGAATACAGTTCGACTTCAATATTGATAGTATATGTGAGTATACTTGCCAACTACAGATAATACAGTAACGGGGGGATGCTTGTCTAGAATGTACAAAATGCCTGTCTATTGTAAAAGTATGGGAGAACATGTTTTTCAACTGCAATGTTAAGTTTGTTCTTGGGATAAATTATTCATCCCAACTACTTCCCTTCATTGTGAAAGAAAGAATAATATTTATTTGGACACAGTTCGTGAAACACAATAACAAAATAAAAAGGTAAAATAATCATAAAGGAATAATAGTGTGTGCCTCACGTGGGCCGACACGCACTTGACCGTTTTTTTTTTTTTCTTGGGTTACTAATAACGCTTTTACCGGCTCTTTTGTCAGGCAATTCCTTTCCTTACTCAATTGTGCATATATTAGGGAAATATGAAAAAATGGACTGCCTCGTCGGTCTAGTGGTCGCAAGCGCTACTGCTGAGGATGAGGTCCTGGGTTCGATTCCTAAGTCGGGCAAAGTATTATTGGGTTTTTTTAACAGGAATTTCTCAGTAGTAGCCTGGAGTCTGGATTTGTGCCCGGTTAATGACAATAGGCTCGCCCCTAACATGGGACATAAAAAAACATAACTGGCGAAATGTGGGTGTACTACAGGTACACCTCTGCCCAACCCTTTGGGGAATACAGGCGTGATGTTATTATGTATAAAAATAATGGCTGTCTCAGCTTAACGCCGGCCGCACGCCTGTCTAAAAATACCTATCAAATACGGCAAATACCTGTCAGATGGTAACCCTAGTCACGATAGACATTTCAGCTTTGTCTCTGGGATAGCAACGCGTATACCACCCCTCTGGTTTTTCTCGATTCAATTTAAAATCTTTACTATTTCCAAATTAAAAGGAAAAATAGAATAACATTTTTTTGTCGACTACAGTTCATGAAACACAAAATACAAATAAGTGCAATCTAATCTAATATTATAATAAAGAGAAAAGATTTGAATTTTTTTGTATGTTGGTTTGTTACGCTTTCTCGTTAAAACGGCTGAACGGATTCGGATAAAATTTGGCTCCATGAGTAGACTATGACCTTGAGGAGCTCGTGGCTAAGTAATAACTGCCGCACGGTCGATCCATCAGGTTAAGCTACGCTTGCCAGGGTTGGTCTGTGGATGGGTGACCATCTTTACATACCGAGACTCCTCCGTGCCTCGGAAAGCACGTTAAGCCGTTGGTACCGGCTGTCATTCGTGGATCTTTGACAGTCGTTACGGGTCGTCAGAAGCCCGAAAGTCTGACAACCAGTCTTACCAAGGGGTTTCGTATTACCCAGTTACTGGGTTGTGGAGGTCAGATAGGCAGTCGCTTCATGTAAAATACTGGTATTCAGCTGCATCCGGTTAGACTGGAAGCCGACCCCAATATAGTTGGGAAAAGGCTAGGCAGATTTTTGGGTAGACCATGACCTGGGTTAGGGCATAGGATACTTTTTCTCTTGGGTAGACCATGACCTGGGTTAGGGCATAGGATACTTTTTCTCTTGGGTAGACCATGACCTGGGTTAGGGCATAGGATACTTTTTCTCTTGGGTAGACCATGACCTGGGTTAGGACATAGGATACTTTTTCTCTTGGGTAGACCATGACTGGTTAGGACATAGGATACTTTTTCTCTTGGGTAGACCATGACCTGGGTTAGGACATAGGATATTTTTTCTCTTGGGTAGACCATGACCTGGGTTAGGACATAGGATACTTTTTCTCTTGGGTAGACCATGACCTGGGTTAGGACATAGGATACTTTTTCTCTTGGGTAGACCATGACCTGGGTTAGGACATAGGATACTTTTTCTCTTGGGTAGACCATGACCTGGGTTAGGACATAGGATACTTTTTCTCTTGGGTAGACCATGACCTGGGTTAGGACATAGGATACTTTTTCTCTTGGGTAGACCATGACCTGGGTTAGGGCATAGGATATTTTTTATCCCGATATTCCCACGGGATCGAGACTTATGTGGGTGAAACCGCGGCGCGCAGCTAGTTTACAATAATTTTAAACGAAAGCTAGCTTAATTTAGAGCTTCGGTCTCTTTTCAAATGTCTCTCTATAAAAATTGTGACCCATTGTTAAAAAGTTGAGGGCAGTGAATATATTTAAGACTTAACTGTTGAAAATATCCATACTTTTTACGATCAACATAGGTAATACGGGCTGGTTTCCGCAACTCCACGTCAAAGCGCGTATTTTGCATACGGTACGATCAACTTAGAGGCCTACATATTTTATGTAACATACTTTTAGCATTTTATGTGTTCATTAGATAGTATTTATGCTAAGCCCAAGATTCAGTTGTATTTTTTTATATTTATTAATATTTTCTGTATTTCCAGTATGTCTAGCCGACTCAGTGCTCGCGTTCCACCGTCACGGCGTGCAGGGTCGCTCTCTACGTAACGCTGAGGTCACGCAGGAGATCACTGACGCGTCCAGAGCTTACAGGCTACTGCCACATGACAAGTAAGTATATCAAGCGGTCTGGACATAAATATCTCCCAAAATAAAGTTATTTGGAAAATAAATCACCCAAAAAAGAAAAGAAAGAAATATGTTTATTCTGCACAAACAAAACGCACATTAAAAGAAAAAATACACAAATACAAAAGAAGCCAAAAGCCTCTTATTCAACCAACAAAAAAAATAAACGTTTGGAAATGTTGTTCATTGGTTGCAGTGATGGGCTTAACTAGTTACTTATGTAATCTAATTAATAATATAATTACAAAATAATTTGATTAAAATGTAATCTAATTACATAATAATTCAATTACATTGTAATTAGATTACTTTGGATGTGCTATGTATCCTAATTACATAATATTCAATTGTATTGTAATCATTATTACTTTGAACATCGAAATTTTGGAGATAGACGCTTCAATATTGTGGCATCCTTGCATCGCATGGCCGAAAAATGTTTGATTACTTATGTGTTTCATTTTCGTGTTTGTCAAAAATTTATTTAATAAGGCATTTTTTAAAGATAGATTCAGGTGTCCCTATTACTAATACGAGTAATTACGTTAATGTAATAAGATTAACTCGCAATTTATTCATACTTTGTAATAAATTACAGTAAGTACTCATTGTAATTAGTTACATAGGTAATCTGTTCCAAAGTATTTATAATTTATTTATTTATTTAAATAATACTTTTTACTTTTTTATTTTAATTACTAATTACAATATAACTATAATTTGTAACTATTAATCTAATTACTTTTTGCCCATTACTGATTGGTTGATGTCAAGGCCTCGGACCAAAGACAATATTGCGTAATTACTGTATCGGTGACTTTTCCAACCGGTTTGGTTGGAAAAGCCAAAATATATGTTTATATTTTACACGACTGCCCAAAAGGGGGTGTTTTAAGGGTGTATGTATGTGAGATTCTTTGATCCAACATAACTTTTTTACTTCTTTTCTATGCACGACAATGCACTGAAATAACTTGCACTTCAATCGTTTTTGCTGTTTGCGAGAGGTTGATATAGCATCACCATATTACGGTTACCTCTTCGTCAGACTGATTACCTTTCCCCCCACCACATACTTATATGCTTAGAATTGATAACGGATTTGCAAACGCAATTACGCAATTTCTTATTATCAATAGCATACATAAAGGCTTAAGTGGCAGTGGGCAGGGCACATTGCTCGCAGAACAGATGGCCGATGAGGCCGAAAGGAAGACGTAGCGTTGGAAGGTCTCCCACAAGTTGGACCGATGACCTGGTGAAGGCCGCAGGAATCCACTAGATGCGGGAGGCCTATGTCCAGCAGTGGACGTCTAGATTGAAATGATATAGAAAGGCTTCTTCTCCCCCTTTGTTGGTATTACTCCTAATTCGTATATTAGCACAAAAAAACCGCATTTTACCGCATTTTACGTACACGCCGCGTCGTCCTGTACGTAAAATGCGGTAGTGGGGCGCGTCATTTCAGACTGGACAAGCTATAGTTTAAATCCTGTGAATGAATAATATATCATTCCATTCATTCAATTCAAACTTCTTTTCCAGGGTCGTGGTCCTAGAATCGCACGTACTACAAAACAACACGCTTTCCGGCGAAGATGGTAACGATCTCTACATCCTAGCGGGCCACGAAGCATCCTACTGAGGTACCAGTGTCACTAGATAGTGTCACGAACAGGTACCGTATAGTACCACGAGAGTAAAGTGTCAGGTCGACACTAACAACGGATTGAACGTTAATAAAAAAGGCTGTTTTTTCGAAGGAGATTTGTTTTTTGGTGTAAGACTATTACGTTTTGTTTAATGATACTGGAGTTGGAGAAATGTCGATAAAAGTGTTATGATATTTTATTTGTTGGTTTTGAGGGTAAGTTATGAAACTTACACGTTTATGACCAGGAGAGTTAATCTGCTTCTGAACGCTTGAAAAGCCATTTAGAATTTGTGTTGTGCCCAGAACTAGAGGAACTTTTTGTATTTAAAGAAGTATTACCTATCAACATTACAGTTACATTATACCCAGTTGAAATACCAATAATTGAAGTCAATTCATTCGGTTAATAAAGATTTAGCTTCATTTACCTTCTAAAAGGTAAACCAGATAGAAAAACATCTTGTCAAATTGATGTTTTTAGCGATTAATTAAAAGGAAGTATACATAAAATATATGATTCATTTCGACAAATAATAATTTTAAGGTAGATTTCAAATTCCCCAATTAACAAAAGGGACAAAATATTAAAAATCGATTATCAAAATAAATCGATTTGTGAATATACCAATTAGTCGATTAGTTTACCAAATAGTCAAGAACACCACTAGCCAATAAAAAGCAATATTGCGTTAAATTCTAAAATCCAATATGGCGAATTCAATCAAAGATTTTACTATCTCATATATACGTGAATGTAGAAGGTAATATTTAGTTAATATTATCAATAAATTGTCGATTAAATACCCCCATCACTGCCATTTGATAGCTTTTACGCAGTGGCCCATGAATTTTAAAGAAAAATGCTTAGCATCGTTGATTGACATGAAAAAGTCGCCTTACGGGACGCAATACATAAATGTACGCAGACCCACAGATAAACAGATTCCTAATGCCCGGTTCCTCTATTTAACGAATCGTTATTGCACATCAGTAACCAATCGTTTTTGGGTAACGGGTAACGAGCTGCTAAAGACGTTCCTAAAAGTTTTTTTTTTGATTCTCTACCTGAGACGAACACATGTTGGTTACCCGCTGATCGAAGCCCTCCGACGGCCGACGACATCTGTCCGGTGTTCATGCGTGTCGTTGTATCACACAAGTTTTTTTTTTGAAAAATTAATGATGCGTGGCGGCGGTCACTTTGACGTCTGTATTTATTTCGTTTACCTATGTTCTACAAATAAAAAGAAGTCGAGAGTCGTCGTGGGACACCCGATTAGAACGTAGCTGTTTATTACGTATTAATACAGCGCCATCTAGTATGTTCTCAAGTTTCCAAGCGTCAAAAGTGTTTGTTTTTTAACACAGATCCATCTAGTTTTTTAACACAGATCCATCTAGTATAAATTTTTAGCAAACTAAAAACTTATACTAACTCTCTTTACTAGCTGTCATTTTCATGACAACCGTCATTGTGGCTGTCATATAGTGGTTATCGCTTTCAGTCAGCCCCGGTGCCATCTTGCTGACTGGCATATATTTTTACCATGGCATGAGCTAGATTCTCGGCAAGCAGTGCTGGCTCAGTGGGTACGGCCGCGGCTTTCGAGTTGCAGGTCGTATCGCCACTGCTCTCAAAACGGTGAAGGAAATTAGTATTCTTTCTACATATCTAAGGAAATCATCGTGTGGAAACCTAAAACCAAAAATTCGAAGACATGTGACATCACTATCAACCCGCACGGGGCCCGCGTGGTGGATTACGGCCCACTGCCTCTCACTGAGGAGTGGGGACGTTATAGGCTGCTTATACTATGAACTATTCTCATATAGTTAGCCTAACTAACGGACGTATACCATTTAGTCTCGCCAATCGCAGAGGCATTATCAACCTGCATTTAATGCTGCCACTTCACTGGGCCAAAATAACGCGAATATTTTCCCAAATATTCGCGTTATTTTGGCAATACAAATTATAGTAAAACGTTCATTTTATGTTAGCAAAATGAGACGAATATTTGCACAAATACACCAAGAATAAAATGTATGGGTCACTGTGTTTGAAGTATTTTATCATTCCTGAAAAAAGCAATAAGTTTGATTAGCAAACGAAGTATAATTAATGTTATTATGTATTCTATTCATTCCCCTTTGCCTACACAGGGAAAGCATTCTCCATCTCTTTCTAACGTATCCCTTCTATACATTGTAACACGGTTTCCATAACCTATCTGTTGGTAGTTTTAAAATGACTAAGATATTAAAATTATATGGTTCATAATAGTTCATATTCTGACTAAATGTATGAAAGACGAAGCAAAAGGAGTATGTAAGGTTCGTAGCAGGCGAAGTTCTCTAGGTTCAACCTACCCCCATGGGGAAAAGGCGTGAGTATATTTATTAGCTAAAAACATGCACAACATTTCAAACCAAGATCCAAGTTATTGCACAATTAATTTCAATAAAAACAAAACAATTACACTGCAACCAATTTATATATTTCATCTCTAGTAATATTAATCGCCATTAGATAGGTTATAAATCAGAGATATTCAACATAATATATGCCGTTTATGGCGTCGCTGAATATTCGGAAAATTAAATCAGTTAGGCAAAGAACGGAATGAAAAATCTTCCATATTGTAGTAGCAAGTAAATGTATGTGTTATGAAAAAGGTTGATTATCCCTGGCCTAAACATTTTGTCATGGCTTTCTCGCACAATTGTGAGATATATCACGGGTATTGGCCAATTTTGTTAGAACGCGACAAAATTCTCGAGATTTATGGTTTTTCAGGGCAGTAGCCAAAAAATGAGAGTTATTTTTCGCTCGCAAACTACTTTCATGGCCCATTTAAAGAATAGAATACGTCTCATAAAACGTATGTTAGGGATTTCAAACAAATATTAGGAAAAATAATCAAATATTGCATAGTACTTTGCTTAAAAAGAACTGCAATTAACAAAATATTAAAGGAATATGCGAAATAACATTTATTTCTAATATCTAATCTTACAGTTATTTGCTGTGATCGCATTATTAAGCAATTCTAACACAACATCTATAAAAAATATTTGGTGTAGATATCAGGGTTTTGAATGAGTAGTAAAGTAACTATTTAGAAATCGAGTAAAAGCTAATCATTCGATATTCGTTAGTCGATTATTTTGACTGTCAATCAAAACCCTATTTAGCACATGTCTAATACGATTCTTATTTTATATTTTTAAATCTTGTGATGATTATGGTCTGGGTACCTCTAGCCCCCCAGTAAAACATAACGAAAATATTAACAGATCTTTTTACTCACTATATTTTAAATATAAATAGTACTTTATTTATTCATTGTTTAATTTTAATTATCACAACTTGTGATTGTACGTGTAACGAAAAAAAATTATAAAAGACAATTTTCATTTAATATACTTAGAAATTTCGAGGAAAACACGCTTCTGTAATATTGTTTTTTTTGTTGTAAATATAATAATTATTCCAGTTAGTTTTAGTGGAACTGTATAATATCGTTAGACATTAGTTATTGTAATTAAACATATTTCTTTTTATAATCGCGATTTTGACAGATAAAGGATGGTTCCACTGAGAGCTAAGAAAGTCTATAAAATATTTAATTGCGATATAAAAATATGTCTTAGAAAATGGCTGTCTTAGCTTGCAGTGGAATTAAGATCTCGCTAGATTTTACGACCACGACACTGGTCGTTGCGACCAGAAATCTCTTCAATAGTTTCGCGACCAAGCAACCGTCTTTGGTCGTTGCGACCAAGTAAACTGTTTTTTGTTTGTTGCGACCAAGTAAGCTGTGTTTTTTGGTCGTTGCGACCACGCCGTAGTCGCGAGGTCCTATTTTAAGTAACAGCTTCGATAATGCTTTATTTATTTTTACTGTCAGTGGACTAAAAGACTTATAACTACAATTTTAAAGTCCACTCCCTAGAAACCTGTTTGTTTTATATTCTTACTAAAAATCTTGTTTATTCTGAGTTGTACGTGATTTTTTGTGAATAATTTAATATCCAGTGCTCATGCGACAGTGACTTGTGAGATTATTTGTAATATTGACGGTTTTGTTACTGTGGCTGTTTTGATTGTGTTTATAACTTCAATGAAATATGCATCTGAGATATTATTTCAAGCCTAGAGTTTTGTTTTCATATGGTTGTGCTGTTATTTTACTTTCAGTGATCCGTCTGAATGATATCAAAGGGCTGGTCTCAAATTGTCATGTAACTTGCATTTGAATCAAATTATCTTTCTTATAGGTGTAAATATTGGTGCGAGGCATAAAATCATTAACAAATGACCAGCTTTTGCCATTTTGATTGAAACACTAAGAAATTCAGTTTTACGCACTCAGTTTGTTTTATTTACTTTTGTTGTATAACGAATGTATTATTTATGTATTATAAATAAATGCTTTACAATGTAGTAGTCTAGCACATTATTTTTTTAAAGCCGGAAGATACTAATTTTTTATGAAATTGCAAGTGATTATAATGTGCTAGATGGATTTATTTACGAGAATTTCGCTGTCCGAGTCTAAAACAAAATGCATTATGTTTAGCTTTTTTTAATGATCCTTTTTATTTATATACCTTCCAATAAATATTATTTCGTAAATTTTTGTTTTTTTTTTGTTTGTTCCCAAATTATTTTCCCTTATAATTATTTATTGGTTTAGTTTGATTATTTGTCATTAGAAAACCATTCTTAGAAATATATTTTGTATTATAAATACTAAGATATTACGGATCGACATGGTTTATATTCTGATACACCTTGAACAATTCAGCATTAAAGGCAAAGGGGTTGATGCAATAGCTATTAGAATAACTATTTATGTAAATTAGTAAAAAAAAAAGGATCGTTTCTATGCCCCACTTATATCTTAATGTTCACAAAAAATGGACGTAGCCAGAGAAAAGTAAAGACACCATTTTATCGTATATTATATTAATTCTCTTGGCTACGCTCATGAACTGATAAGGCTAACTGCTTTACAGAAAGGCTTTGCAAACGCCTGTAAATACGTTCGTTTTGTTTGCCAAACTAAAATATGCTATGAAGAAATGCGTTGTTTCGACTATCTCTGTCATTCTATTCTCATACATTTATATTAACTAGTTTATTAGATTTACAGTCAATACATACAAAGTAACAATATGAATCGTAGTATGTAGTAAGTATCGCTTCACAGGCATTCTTATAATAGGGTATATTTAATCTAATCTGAATCTTACTATGCGTAATAGTGTATCCACACATGGACCACTCTTGACCACTAGATGTCAGCGATAACCTTTTCATACATTTGGGCGGTGCAACCGGTGGCTAAATGTTCATACATTTAGGTGACTATTACTGACCACTGCTGAAGATCGCGAGCGGGCTGTGTGTGAGGGGCTTTAAACCCTAAAATACCCGATTTCCAATTAATATCTTTAAGACAAAATAAATAATAAACTAGTTAATATAATTGTTTTAAATATGGAGAATGCTAAACCACTTGGCAGTTGGACTGAGAATGGCTGTAATATGAAAAATTTGGTAGCATATAAATATCGATCATATTAATTTAACTTAATAGTCCCGTTTAGTAATAGATGTATTTGTAGGTATATTTCGATATAATAGATTTAAAGGAACACTAGAACACCAGTACTGAAGTTAATACGCATTTTTATTTTTGTTAGTTACATGCTATGAAAAGTTTCCGACCATGGTCGCAGATTGTAAAATTAGATGATTATTTATTGATGTAGCAAAAGGAGATGTCAGGAACGTGTCTGCCTACCACCATAGGAAGCAAACGTGAGTTTATGCATGTATGTATAGACACGGTCTAACAGAATTTTATCTATATTTATTTTCTACAATTGCAGCAAATTTTTCCACTTTATTTAAGTATGTAACTAACAAAATAAAACTTAATTATATTAATGATAATAATTACCTGCTCTTTAGAATTAAAAAAAATAAAATATATTATTAAACAAAGTCTGGCATTAAAAGTCTATTATAACAATAATTATAAATTGTAGATGTTTAAATTAGCATTAAATGCTCTTGAATATTGGATTTTTGTTTTCATGTATGTAGAGCTGCAAGTTTTAAAAATAATGATTGGTTTGTGCTAAAAACAATCTAGATGTGAATAGCGTTTTTTTTGAATACTTATATTATACTTTTTATTTATAGTTCGTTTTGTGATCTTAATGCAGGAATAGCAGCAGTGAAAATGCAGCAGGTAGGTAGTCAATAGTTAAAAGTAATCTATAAATTGAATAAACACAATGGTCTGTAGAAAAGCTCTAAAAACCCAATTTTGTGTATAATACTAGGCAATAACTTAATTACATTCAAAATGAGGTAAAAAAAAATTAGTAACCCTTAACAATGCCATCAAAATCTGCCTTTGACAGATGACATAACTCAAAACTATTAGGCATGGTTATCACAAAAGGAGAAACAAGGGATGTCTTGAACAACCAATAGGTTTGTATCATTTTGACATCTCTACCTAGCTATTAAGCAATGCAATAATTCTCCGCCACTGGTGGAAACTGCCTTAAAGTTCAGTTTTTAGCTTCGCTTCCTGTAGGTTCTATGACTAGTTCGTACAAAAATTTATGACAATTTTTTTTAGAAAATAAGGTTTTTCCATTTATTCTCCAATAAAATTCATAGTATTAACTATAAAGTTTAAAAAAGAATTATAACCAGAGAAAATTATAAATTAGATTATAATAGCATTCGAAATAATAAAATTAGAGATATGAATATTTATTTTCGTTATTACAGATGGTAGGTAGGATCGGCGAAGATGAAGATTGTATATAAGCCGTAGGTAGAGGTAGCGTGTCCTGAGGTGTAATAAAATTTTGGTTCAATGTTATTTCAAGATTGTTTCTGAACAGATTTTATTCCTGAATAAAGTGACGAACAAACATATTGTTAGTTTTCTTTCCTTAATTTACAAGCAAGTAAAAATTACTAGGAGGTCAGATAGGCAGTCGCTCCATGTAAAATATCGGTATTCAGCTACATCCGGTTAGACTGGAAGCCAACTCAACATAGTTGGGAAAAGGCTAGACAGATATTTAATTTATAAGTAGGATTCTACGCGGCCTTCACAAGGTCATCAGTCCGTCTTGTGGGAACACTACGTCTTCGGGTAAGCGGTCAACACCGAATCCACTGGATGCGGGAAGCACAGAATTTGTCAAAATGGCGGTGCTTGGGGGAGGCCTATGTCTTGCAGTGGATGTCTTTCGGCTGAAATCATCATGATGATGATGAAGATTCTATGATCTAGACTGCCTATCTGACGGCCATAAAATTGATCATTGATTACTGAGCAAACATAAATAGGTTATCATTTATCTGCTCAACATAAAGATGAATGCTGGTTTTAGCGAAGCTGTGCGTATGGGTTTGGATTGGAACAACAACAGATGGAAACACACTCTTCAACAGTGTAGAATAGGCTTCCAAGACAAACATAATACATCTCAGAAACAGATCTATTTATCTTGAACACAATACAGATTTAGGTTATGAACTCAAACATAGGATGTTTTCAACACGATTTATTAACTAAATACTTAAATACACTTAACACTATTGAGTCAAAATATCACATCAGTCGTCTTCTATCATTTCCACCTCCTCTCCTTCATCCTTCTTCTTGCTAGCATTGGACTTTCGAGCAGAGACCATCTGTTTGTATTGTTCTAAAGATTCACCCAGAGGCTCCACAAATCTATCGAATTCTATATCCCTCATAGCGTCTAAAACATCCTGACCCGTCAAAGCCTTCCTTTTCTTGTTTTTCACAATGTTTGTAGCTGCCGAAGTCACATACAAAACAAAAACTGATGCAGCTTTCGCTAGTCCGGTTCGTGCCTCTTTTGATATCGAAACTCCTTCGGGTAACGCTTCCTTGACTATTCTCGTGACTACAGTCATCGGGAGATTCAGGTCCTCGAGTTTTTCAGCCATTATTTTGGTTAATTTTATTATTTATTTGCTCGAAACATGGAACGGAAATAATAACCGCCAAAACTTTTTGACGCAACAGAGGCCGCTTTCCGAATTATTTGTACATAATCGCTCACAGCACTACTGACATCAGTTGTCAGTAGTGCATCAATAATTTGCCTTCCGTTCTATATAATCACGTTTATGACAGCTGAGGGCTGTCAACAATTCGGAACGCTCGTGAACGCGCTCTCAGTGCTCGCTCAACGTCAAAACTTGCATAACATGGCTGCGTGCCGAGTTACGCTGTAATCGATTTGAGCGTGTTAATAATGGAAAATAGGAGGCAATAATGAGCAGTAGCAGTGTTCAGATAATAACTATATTTCGCGTTCAATATTTTTACAGAATGTACTAAAACATAAGCCGTAACTAAGATGACCGCTAACATCATATCAGTTGACATTGTACCTTATTTCAACTTTGTTATGATACTAATATCGATATGCTTTGTTCTATTATGCATTATTTTGTTAGCTGCAATTTTATGCGCTGACTGATTTTCATTATAAATTACTACTGCTTTAGTATCCACAGCTGTCAACCTGTTCAGTAAACTACGTAAATGAAGAGCTTCCTTCGAAGCTTGACTCAATCCTACGTACTATCGAAGAACTTCATATATAAGCAGTTTGAAAACAAAATCCCGTGAACACGATGACAACATCTGTTACCGCCCCGGTTCTATAGCGGCCGAGCGCTGCAAGCAGTAATAGCCTTTACGGTGTATAGATATGAACTTCTTCGATGGTACTTTGTCTCTGTGGAGGACAATGATACCGCCAATTGCTTCCTACTCTCCCATGACACTATATTTTTACCTATCTTGAAAATTAATCCTGTGAAAGATTTTCTATCCCCAATCTGCATCAACATAGCCTGATAAGTCTAAATTTACCGACTTCCTAAAAGTAAGACAAAGGAAAGACGTACCCTTGAAATACCTTTAGACCCGTTTCGCACATTTAAAGTGTATTTCATCCTATCACGAATTAAGTTGTGAGAATACACACCGCATGTGCTATGTCTGGTCGCGTATTACAGGCTAAATAGTTTAGACACCCTATTTTGCTTTGATATGGCAGATTGCTATGGGAATTTGACAATCTGTCTAATTTCATACCGACTTCCATTGGGGTCGAAAAGTGGCTTAGCGTCTGTATTGTTAAAATCATTAAAAAAATCCGAAATAAACTGTTGCTGATCTAGACAAATAACATTTTTATCTCACAGCCTCACGCTTAAAACATGCCTAGCCGCGCCTAAATCATTCACTTTAAACTTGTCAAGCATCAGTTTTTAATTTTTGCTTTTCTTGTTCATAATTTTCAAAAATAAAAAGGTTATCTACGTAAATAGCAACAATTCGATTTTATTTTTTTTAAACTGCTTTTGATACAAACACGGTTCTATTTTTGATTGTACAAAGCCTGAGTTCAACATCTCTTTGTCCGATTCCTTGAACCAAGCATTCGAAGCTTGTTTCAATTCATACAAAGAACGCTGCATCTTACAAAGTTTGGTTTCTTGACCTTTGACTGCTGCTCCTTTCGGTTGGAGCATGTAAATGTCCTCTTTAATCTTCCTATATAAAAAGGCAGTCGTGACATCCCATTGGTCAATAAACCAACCGTATTCAACAGCTAGCGAGAACAACATTCGCAGAATAGAGTTTCTAACTACTGGAGAATACGTCTTAGTAAATAGATAGTGCAATCCGCGACGACGCGCCCCACTCTGATCCACTCCGTACTAAAGTACAGCTTACAGTACAGTAATCGCGGAGTGGGGCGCGTCGTCGTGGATTGCACTATCTGTAGTCTACACCACATACCTGTGTGAAACCTTTTGCTACTAATCTAGCCTTATCGTTACCTTGCCGTCGCTATTTATCTTGATTTTGAACACCCATTTGCACTGGATAGGCTTTTTATCAGCTGGACGATCCACAAACGTCCAAGTCTGATTCTCCTTTAGTGACATAAGTTCATCATCTATCGCTTTTTACCATAAGTCACCGTCGGGTCTCGCCAACGCTTCATTTATAGTAAATGGATCATCATCAAGATTGCTCTCCTTGGCATACATAACATTGCATTTGTACCGATCGACTTGTCTGCGTTCTGTTACAGGATACCTTCTTTCCGATTCAGGTATTGTCACTTCCCCTTCAGAAAACACGTCATCAGGTTCTTACTCTGGTACTAAAGGTTCAGGTCGTATCTCCTCCGATACTTCTACGTTCTCTTCTATTACATCACGGTACCCATCATCGTGAGCCTCCAAGGGTTCAGAACTGCTTGTAGATCCGTTGGGACTTAAAACAGAATCTGTATTAAGGTTTATTATAACTTCCAACTTTTCCACGTTTTCTTTTTGGAGAAAGACGTTTTCCAGAAATTTAACATCAGTTGTCACTTCACCTGTCTTAGGATTCATCAGACGATAACCCTTCTGATTATCTGGATATCCAATGAAAATCATCGGTTCCGTCTTCATGTCTAGTTTCCATCTCTTTTGTTTTGCTATCAATCTATACGTCAAACAACCAAACATTTTCAGATGACTGACATCCACATCTTTTCCAGTCCAAAGCTTCTCTGGTACCGCATTGTTCAATGCTTTCGTGGGGCTTCTGTTCTGTTCTTTAGGTATAGGCCCAATACTTTTTCCTTGGGTTGGAGCGAGCCCAGAGGGCTGTGATTAAGGTGATGCTCAGCAAGCCGTATAGATTTCCCACTATGGAATTGTATGCGGAGTGCAGGGTACTTTTGTGCGACAGCTCTTTGTGCTTAATGCCACCCTCAGAAAGCATAGTCAGGTTCCTCTGTTAGATTCAACCACTCGTAAAGCCAAATCTGCATGTCCATCTGTCCCTCACAAAACAGCCTTTGCTGGCCACCAGCTTTACGTAATAAGCTCGCTCATTTACAGAAGGGTGAATAAGCATATCCAAATAAACAATTTAAATAAACATGAAGTTAAAACTAGTACAAAACTGGCTGTATGGACAGGACTATTCTCGTACAGAAGCTCTTATTCACAACATAATGTAGGCACTATTCATAAAAAAACAACCCCCGCCCCCTTTTTCATACACCACACCACACCACATCACAAACACAACGCACTATACCACAACACAACATAACATGCCACACCACACCACAACACACCACTCCACACAACCACACCTCCCTCCTTTAACTCTCATACCTACACATTAATAGCCGTAGTTCATTATAGGTTCATACACACATAAATAAGGGATTTATTGTACACGAAGTTACAGTAGAATACTGACTCCTAAGTCACAGGGTCCCCCCTAGTTTAGGAGGCAGGGTTTTGACTATTTATGCAACCTTTGTTTCCCAAAGTTGAATGTTTCTATGTTTATATTGTATGAGCTTTGTGTATTAAGGTTTTTGTGTTAATAAACTTATTTTTGTTTATTTATTTATTTTACTTCTTGCTCAGGTTCAATTCTGACAGTAATGTTCTTGCCTCTTCTATTATAGTCCGATTCGCTCTTTCTGCAACAAAATTTTGTTCCGACGTGTACGGTACAGTCGTCTGGTGTTTTATACCTGCAGACTTCAAAAATGATTTAAATTTACCATTAAAGTACTCTGCGCCGTTGTCAGATTTCAGACATTTAATGGATTTGCTTGTCTCATTCTCAACTCCCGCCTTGTATTCCCGGAACTTATAGAAAGTTTCACTTTTGTTCTTCAAAAAATAAACATGAGTCTTCCGTGTATAATCATCGATAAATAGAAGAACATACCTCGAACCACCGAACGACGGCTCCTCGATCGGTCCGCAAATGACGCTAAAAACCAACTGTAAGACCTCGTTCGCTCTCGTACCTTGGTTTTTAAAAGGACTTTTGCAGGTCTTCCCTTCGTTAGATGGAATGCACGGCTCGCATAAATTGGTACTCTTAAATTCCATACGGGTTACTAAATACGCGATAAATGAGCTAATAATAGATAATAATCACGACGTTATTTTTATTTTCTGTCAACTCATAGATTCCGTCGACCTCTTGACATCTTGCAATAATTCGATACTTATTTTGAATCATGCAACCTCCATTGTCAAAATTCATGCAATAATTCTTCTTGGTCAAATCGCTCACCGAAATAAGGTTCGTGGATAAATCAGGAACATACATGTAAAACGTTTTCGCTGACTCGTGGCTCAGCATTTCCTCGTAATTTCACCAATAATTTCTCGCCGTTTGCTACTGCGATCTTCATGTTGCCCTTTTCAGGTTGTTATGACAATAATTTGTTTTTATCGTGGGTCATATGATTTGAGCACCCACTGTCTAAATACCACTTATCTTTGTTTATCGCCTCCTATGTATTCAGGCTGATATTCGCTCAGCTCGAGGCTTTGTGTCCTTGCTTGTGGCACTTAAAACACTTAGTAGACGAACTTCTGCTTACGATCGTTAGTTTTAGTGTTAGATCTTGCATCATTCTGTACTTTACGTGTCCTGTTGAGGCTCGCTGGGACCATAAGGACACGGCAACTCGACATACTTCGAGCACGAATGTGACCCTGCGCACACGCAGGTACACGCTGTTTAAATCTCTATTATAAAATAAGGGCTAATATAGTCTGTGGAAAGTTTTACTTTAAGGGCCTGACGGATAGAATAATCGACTAAATCATTCGAACAAAAGTATGTCGGGGAAAACCGGCCTCGGGAAATAGGCCTCTATCGGTTAAGCTGTTCCAGGCTTCTTTCGCAGTTTTTAGACGTGGGTAAAGCACTTTGGTTCAAACAACAAACATATTATCGTTCTTGCCTGCCGGTCAACGTCAACGTTTGCTACATCTTAGAAATTACTCCCCACCAGTTTTTATTCTCCAAGTAATTTCTCACCAAGAACTTCCAGTTTGGGTAGTCGAACGATCCTTTCAGCTTCTTGATACCACTTATGCCAACTTTTCACAGGCATACAATTAATAATCGAACCACTCAACTTATTAATTATACTCTAGCACTATCAGAAAAAAACCCTAAGCACACCCCTGGGCCCATAACCTAATGGAAAATCGGAGGCAATAATGAGCCAGTAGCAGTGGTCTGATAATTACTATATTGCGTGGTCAATATTTTTACACAAGTGACAAGTGACAATGTACAAAAACATAAGCCGTAACTATATTAATTGGAATCGCTGACAGGCATGTGCAACAGGCCAGTGCATACATATATGCACAGTTAAACGATGTGCCGTGAATCGTAATAGATGACGTCATGACATACGACATCTTGCGATAACGCCGACCCATGGACTTATTATACAAACGCCGACCATGCCTTTAGTAATATCACCGTGAGCGCTGTCAAATATGACAGTTGTGCTGTTTTGTTTTGAGTCGCATCTTATCTTGTTCTAACTAACGTGGCATTTTCCAAATTGTGCTTCTGGCTACCATCGCCACAAAGAAATATGATAAACCAGTTTTGACGTTGAGCGAGCACCGTGAGCGCGTTCACGAGCGTTCAGAATAGATGACTGATGCTGTCATAATCATGATATCTAAATCGGTACGCAAATTAGTGATGTCAGCGTTGGGAACGATTATGTTCTAATTCGGAAAGCGGCCAGAATGAAATTTGTCAACTTTGACACTGACATCCACAACTGACAGCTATGTGAAATGCTAAGTGATGGTTATTAACCTCAGACTAAGGAAAAAAGTTATTAACATTGAGGTAGGTAGGTTTGTAAGTCAGTGGCTAATATTTTCTCCGCTGTCGTATAACTTGTACTACCAGTACCAAAAATCTTATCACTAATTCACGATGAGGAAATAAAAATGGAGTCAGTTTATCAGATAATGAAGTTTAATTAGTTATATTCTGTATTTATTATACTTATAAAATTTAAAAAAAAAAAACCTTTAAAAATAGGTAATATAAATAAATAAAAATAAAAATAAAATAAAAATTGTTTATTTCAGACAAAAAAGTCCATATGAAAGGCAAGGTTGTTAGTAACAAGAATTTTGCTTATATCTAATGTTAGTAATTAAAAAGTAACACAAACTAGACACCGTCTACCCCTGCTCAGTAGGCTCATCGGTCTCGCAACACATGGAGTTCAGTGAACCTACTGAGCAGAACAGTATCCATTCTCTCGCCAATCATCCTGAGGACGCTATTTGGGCTCCCCCGTACTCGGCGCACCACCGACGCAACTTTTTTACGCATAATTGCGTAGAAGTCATCTACGCTGGCGTCAGCAAACATACCGGATGCACTACAATATCGAGGGAGCCGAAACAGAGCCCTGAACACATTATTGTACTGGACGCGCAAGGCATTGTAGGCTCTCTGTGTAAAGTTTGCCCACAGGCCGCTCGTGTAGAATGTCTGACAGAATGCCTTGAACATTGTTATTTTAACAGGAGCGGTACACCGAGCGAACCTGTGTGCCAACATATTACCACGCACCGACAATGCCCTGCGCTCCCTCTCAATATCCAGTTCGTCACTCAAATTCTCAGTTACAATGTGACCAAGATATTTAAATTGTGCAACACGACTTAGAGGTACACCGTTAAGTAATATAGGTGGTATAAAGATATTATTTTTATTTTTACATTTAAATAACATGAACTCACTTTTACTTTCATTGTACCTCAAGCCATGTTCCACAGCGTAAACCTCACACACCTTTAACAGCTGTCTAAGACCACCAATTGAGGGGCTCAGCAGCACCATATCGTCAGCATAACTCAAATTATTGACACATATGTCATCAATATGGCATCCAACATGCATGCTGCTGAGCTCCTCAATCAGATGGTTAACATAAATATTAAAGAGTCGTGGGGAAGTCAGCCCGCCCTGCCTGACGCCACACTCCAAAGAATATTCATTTGAGTATACATTTCCCCACCTGACTACATTAAGCTGCTCACTATACCAGTAGGCGAGGATATTCACTAGATCGGTTGGGACACCTGCACTTCTTAATTTTGTCCAAAGCTTATCATATGACACCAAATCAAAAGCTTTGGACAAATCCAAGAAGCATGCATATACTGGTGTTTGCCTTTTTACATAGTAATCAACTGTGTGTTTCAGAGACAAAATTGCACTTTCAGTTGACAACCCCTCTCTGAAACCGAACTGTGTATCCTGCAATTTAACAAAACGATTCCAATAACCCATCAAACACTTTTGCTATTATAGTAGCTAAAGAAATCGGCCTATAGTTACTTTTTTCAGAGATATCAGCAGTGACATTTTTCACTATTGGCACAACCACTGTTCTCATAAGATTAGATGGTAGATATGAGTGCCTTATACAAAAAGTGTAAAACATGGCCAACACCCTATACAGGTGTACTCCCCCATGCTGCAGGTGCTCGACACTGAGTCCCTCATGACCCGGTGACTTCCCTCTTTTCATATTTTTAACAATGTCAGCCACGTCTTTACTTGAAAAACCAATAGGCTTTTCTACTGGGCCATGTTCAGTATCAGACACCAACAGCAAGGAAGATTTCACCTGAAAATGATCCTTGAATGAATTGGCAATCATTTTAGCATCACTGATGCCATCAACGCACACAGGCAGACTAGCTTTACCATTTAAATGCTTGGTGCCCTTCCAGAACTTATTAAATTTCTTGGCAGAATGTTGTGAGGCAAGTATATCCATTTTTATCTGTTCCTGGTTGTTCTGACAGTATTTTAAGCGTGACTTGAAAACTCGCCGACTTTCACACATTTTATCATACAAAGATCCACTAACTGGTTTACCACCTAAGACATACAATTCATGGTCCAGTCTAGCCTGCCTGTGGGCGTCTCTGACATGCTTGTTCCAACCATGCACACACTTAACATTAGTCGGCTTCCTAGGTAAGAGACTGCGACTGTGCGCCGAAGCCTGACTCAATATATTAACAATATTATTATATAAGTTGTCAATTATAGATCTGTGTTGTATGTTTTGACACATACTATCAGCACATTCATGAAGTTCATCAGGAAACATAATTTTTCTGAAGTTATTATTACAAATTTCATGATATTTCTGAATTTCTTCTAATTCTCTTACCCCCCATACAATGTTATTACGTAAATAGCTATGAACTTCTACTTTAGCTTTAATTACTCCTAAATTACAAGTCACCTGTAAAGGGAAATGATCTGACCAATACACATCATTGTGAACCATAATATTCACCACAGACTGCCATGCTGACTTGGTTACCACGCAGTGGTCCAGCCATCGCTTACACCCGTGTACTTCACTTTGAAAAGTATAAGTTTCAGATGACATTCCTAATTTGACTAGATCGGCACATATCCAGTCATTTTCCTCACAAAAATCAAGAAGTTCACTACAAAACGGAGCATTTGGATGTGCATTGAAATCCCCTAACATAAATACTACTTCGATACTATTGTCTTGTATAATTGCATTCAACTCACCCAAACACTGAGTAAATTCCGGTAAGTTCACCGTTTGGTCAGTCGGCATATACACGCACATAACTAACATTTCACGACCGGCTCCAGTTATTATTTTAATCGCTACAATACGCTCACTTATACACTTCACCACCGTAACATTGCGAAAGGCGCTTTTTCGCCACAGAAGCGCAACCCCTCCGTGAGGTCTGCCTCGTAGCACTCCAGCTGTCACGTCCACCGCCGACTTCCCCGTGTAGCCGAAGTTGTCGTCAATATCACCCAATACTTGAGTATCATACGGTAGTAGCCAGGTTTCTTGGAGGGCTATCACATCTGCCGATTGACATAAAGTTCTCACACATTCCATACTTCTTTTAATATTTTTGCAGTTATAACTTATTAACGTACTATCCATTTAATTGTATGTCAACTTTATCGGAATCCCAAGGTCTAAATCGTATGAATCTCCTAAATGTTATCCCATCAGGCCACAATTCATCATTTAGAAAGGTATCAATTTTATTCATTGAAACGAATATCTTAAAAGAGTTGTACGGCCTTTCTTAATATGTTTCCACAAATTTATTTTCTAGGCGTTTGTTTGGTCATGCTGTGTATTTAATCTTAACTGATGAGTACTGATGACCAATCAATGAAAGAACTAATTATTTGTATTCTACCAAGTTATCTTTTATCCTGATGATATAATAGGGTAATTCTATGAAGCTCAATTCTCAACATACATAGGTCTTTATTTTTTAAATAGAGAAGGGTAAATGAAACACGATTACGCGACTAACAAAATGTGATAAAAGTGCGCAAAATGTGAATGTGAGGGGACGAAAATAAAGGACAAATACTGGCCTTGTTGTTGGTGTCCTTTAAAAAGGTCAGGTACGTTGTGAACAGAGCATTTTGTGGAAGAGATAATGGGGTTACTTTGTGATCGGTGCACGTTGCTCCTGCTCTAACGTTTCTATCTACCCCAATTATACCGCGCCGCTGTGTGGCGTTTTAATGACGTGTACTTACACTACCTACCACCATAATTATATCAAATTAAACCACTTAAGTACTGGATGTTTTATTCATTTAATTCATTAATAGGTTTATGTAGTATAGAATCTATGAATAATTAAAATTTAACGCTCGTTAATTTTCCGGGTGCTTTCTCAAGCCATGCTTTAGCCGCATTCGGATAAACTACCTTAAAAAAATAAAGAAAAGTTAGTAACTTAGTATAATTTCAACATTCAGCGTGCTTTTAGTACTTATCTGTTGATCCCTCTCTACTTATGTACCTTCCATTGTCTTGAAAATAAAATCAAGATTATGGCTACTTTATGTTACCTACATAAAACCGCAATCTTTTTCCCTAGGTAATAGCCTAATAAGTCATTGACCTGAAAATACCGCAACACAACAAAGACTAAATAATAAGTAAATATTGATTTTCAGCGCAGCCCTCTGAGCATTAAAGGTGATTATCAGACTGTTAGTAGCTATTACTATATGAAAAGTGTATTGGCTAATAAGAATAGGGGATTTTGAATTAGATTAAGATGTTTTTACTACGTTAATACCTAAGTGGAAACAAGCACACATTGCGCAAACTCCAATATGTACGCCATTTTGTAAGTTGACTAGTATGTTAGTCTGTCAGTGCGGCACCGGCATTGCTCAGACGGGGACGTTCACGTGCGCTTTCTTATCGATTCCCTCGGAAGTGTATGACACAGTGTTATTTTGATGTTTTTTGACCGAAAACGTGACAAATAATACAATGTTAAATCACTAGTTCGTACAAAGTTGTCGTGGTTTCATTTTTATTTAATAAAAATTATATTCTTATTTTGTGCTGGACTGAAAACATTGCTGTTAAGTGCGATGAAAATGGAATTGTTTTTGGAATTAAAATGAGGTGAGATTAATGTATTATCTATTAATTTTAGTGGATTGTAATGTAATCGATTGTTGGCTAGCTTTAATTTAAATCGATAACGTAAGCGTGTTTTGTTGCCCCATCCCTATAAAATTGAGGGTTCGATTTTCAAAAAATGTTTATAGACTTTTTAATGAGTTACAGAAAAAAAAAATAAGGCTGTCGGCCTCATACTTTTTGCTATTTTAGTTAAACATTTCTTTATAGGTTCTTGATTAAGTACTTCATGTTCACCATATTTATGTAAAAACTATTCTTAGAGATCATTTATTTAATTAAATTAAAACACGTAGGTACATAATAATTTTAAATTAAGTAACTGTAGTTCTTTTCGCATTTAATGTTTACTAAGTAAACCGCGGTTTCGCTTCTTGCATTTTAATTTTCTATTTGCTTTAATTAAGTAAGTAAGCCGAACGAACATTTGAGGTGTAAAACTATGTACTTATAAATTAGTATTACAAATACCTTCTTATTTACTTACTTATCATACGAGAATTGAACCCGCAACCCATAGCGCAAGCTACCACACTATAGCCACTACACTACACTAATAAAGCCTCGTGCATTTCTAAGAAAACTTTACGGTATAACAATAACCGGTGTCGCGTCGCGCTAGTCTGCACGAAGCTTAAGTCGCTAAATCCCGATACCCACGAAGAAAAGGATGCCTTGTTTTTCTTAAAAATAATTATGCTAAAGTAAGGCCATTTTAATAGGTAACATTTGACGTCTGTCAGTTTAGTGAAAGCAAATCGTAAAATTACTCGTATCGGTCATTATTACAATAAATAATTATGTAATCGTAATTGAAAAAAGTTATGCAATTGTGCAGTTCTAACAAAACGAAAATATTATATATTATTTGGGTTAGTAGTCGATTCGCACGAAAATTATTCGTACGATCGTGCGAATCGTCCCCTTTCAATAAAAATATTTTTTTAGTAGGCGATTCGCACGGAAGTATTTAAATTGCGTGCGAATCGACCCCTTCAAGAATTAGTAGTATGCGATTCGCACACTTAACAAAATGTGCGAATAATAAATCTAAGTACAGTCATGTACAATATTCTAGAATATTAATATTAAAATTCAATAATTCTCTCAAACAACATTATTTTTAACAAGACTCAGGGGTTCATAAAAAGTTGATTTCGGTAAAAACTCTAATAAGTAGTAATTTGTGATGATTTAAGGTAAATGCAAGTGTACGGAAAAAGAGTACTTACTTGTAAAAATGCAAAACCAAATATTTGATTATAAATCGTACCTACTAACTGTGATTTTATTTGTAATCTTGGTTATAATTATGGTTTTAAGTTATTTAAACTGTGAATGATGTAAAATCACTTTCTGATAGATACAAAGTAAAATATAAAAACTTGATTTCCTTAAAAATCGTTTTATTTGTGTCCTGTATTAAAAGAAAGCATTTTGTACGTGATAGTACTTTTTTCTTGAAACTTTTCGATAAAGTATAGGTGTGTGCGAATCGCATACTACTAATTCTTGAAGGGGTCGATTCGCACGCAATTTAAATACTTCCGTGCGAATCGCCTACTAAAAAAATATTTTTATTGAAAGGGGACGATTCGCACGATCGTGCGAATAATTTTCGTGCGAATCGACTACTAACCCTATTATTTTATGCCCGGCGTTACAAGGTTACGTTGTTGAATTTTGATGAATTTACTGTCAAATGTTACCTTATTAAAATGGCCTTACTTTACCTATTTTACCTACCAAATACCTAAGTGAGAGAGATGATGGAGTGATGTGGATTTCTTGCGATAGAAAGAACATAATTCATACATTATTTAAAAGTATTATCTAACAGTTTTGATACCTGTCATTTTACACATAAGGATAGCATTTGATAAGCAGCCTATAATGTCCCTACTGCTGGCACACCGGCCTCCTCTGTGAGAGGGAGTGGGCCGTAATCCACCACGCGGGCCCCGTGCGGGTTGGTAGATGTCACATGTCTTCGAATTTTTGGTCGACATGCCAGTATCCTCACGATGTTTTCCTTCACCGTTTTGAGAGCAGTGGTGATGAAATAATTTACACAAATTAAATCGCCTGCCTGTGTTCGAACCCACGACCTACCTACTCGTAAGTCGCGCCCATTAGGTACCACTGCTCTGTCAATTTTACACACGTATATACAAAACATCACGCCTGTTTTCGCCAAAGGGATACGCAGAGGAGTAGGTACCTATTGTACCTGCACAACGTACACACACATTTCGTCAGGTAATAAAAAAAAGAAAAAAATACTTTTATTTGTGGTAAAATATGACGCAAGCAAAGAAAAAAAACACGAAAATAACAAATTGGAGGAAAATATGCGTCACATCCACGCAAAACGGCGATCGCTCAGCATATTGCTGGAACCCTATGCGAGACAAAGCCCCAACGCTGGTTTTCAGCGACAACCGGCGTTGACGTGATGACGTCAACCGTTGCAGCATATAGAGAAATAACAAAATAAGACAAAAAAAAAAATACAATTAACGTAATGTTACGTAGGTACCATAGATTGACGGCACGGTTGGTCCAGTTGGTTAAGCGATTGACTGCTGCACTGCGTGTCGCGGGTTCGATTCCCGCACGGAACAAATATTTGTATGACCTACAAGTAGTTGTTCCGGGTCTGGCTGTTTGTGTATGTGAGTTTAAATGTTTGTAAACGCACCCACGATACAGGAGAAAATCCTAGTGGGCAACGTTTTAAAAAAAAAAAAAAAAAAATTGATATTAAGAAAGGCAGTGGCGGATTTACAAATTTTCAAGGTATAGGCTGAATAGTTTTTGCCGCCCTTGCCTCAACAATTTTCATATTTTTTTATATTTTTTTTATTTTTACAATGCAACAATTTCGTTGAAATTGCCCGTAAAATAATTTTTCGGTATATTTTTGAGCTAATCGAAGCTCAATCATGTATGGGCGGAATTATGTATGCTATTTACACAATAATGAACATTTGGTAAACGTGAATGAATAATCTTTATTGCGCTTTCAAACAGTTAAAAATAATCGACTCAGTCAAGTCGGAATTAATGACCAAGATTACTAACGACGAAATAGAAGTTCGTTACAATGCCTTTTTGCGCGATTTTTTGTTGGCAAAATCATCGATGATGTCGTCGTAAGTAATCTTGTTCATTAATTCCGAATCTCAAAAGAGTTCTCCAAATTTGCCGCCCCCAAAATCTGCCGCCCTAGGCTCGAGCCTACTCAGCCTGCTGGTAAATCCGCCTTAGAAAGGTGTACCTACTCGTACACAAATAAAATCCAGCGGGTTACTGCGTTAAAAAAAAAATCAGTAGCATACAGACCTACATCTCATTGATGGCTCCAACTCCAACTCTAAATATACCCACTGTAACGATTTGTAGATCGTAACGTGTATAGTAGTGATGGATTAATTAGCATTCGCATTCATTGTTAGCATGCGATTGCTCATTTAGCATTTAGCAAATGAAATGTAGTTGCGAAATTCTGTGAAATGCTAAATGAATTATATTATATCATACTATCATGCTATCATACGTCAGAGCGTCGACGCACGCAGCGGTAGCGTGCGCTCTCCGTCGCACCCACGGGAAGTCGGGAATACTAAATCTATCGGTTTCACTTGACCGTTTCTCGTGAATTCGCAAGTGAAATTTATTAGCAGATTCTGCGAATTTGCGAAGAATGGGTTAAGCAATTGTTATCTTAATAGCTTTGATTTGCGCGTACTTAGGGTTGTATATTGAATGAATGCTTGCGATTGTATTATTATATTTAAATTATTAGCATTAGCAGATTTAGCAGGGTGGTGCGAAGATTGCTGTTTAGCAATTATTACCTTATTGTCTTTGATTTGTTCGTACTTAAGGTCGTGTATTGATTGAATGAATTCGTGATTATTTAATAATATTTGGTGTGACACGCGCTTGGCGCGCGTCGTTTTGTGCCAAAGTTCAGTACGTTTTGGCAAGTGATAGTGAGAGTTTAGTTTACGTATTCGTTAATTTCGATATACAGTAATTAAATTATTTCGTCTTGTGCTTATTTAAATAGATAATAGTGTGAACTTAATATCTACCTATAAATAATAGGAGGTAATAGTAGAAGTATTAACAAAATTCGCATACTTCATTAATATTAATTATCGTCATATTAGCAAATAGCACAGCAATAGCAACTAGCATGCTATAACTCAAGAATTCACATGCTAATGAAATTATTGCGAAATCGCAATAATTGACATTACTAGTGTATAGTGCTTGTTGTTGAACTGTGGTCTTCAAATGTAGGTATGTGGTAGACGCAATACAGTTGTTGTTGAGGTTAGTTCCGAGGTTGAGTTTACTATGTAAATGGATATATCAGTTGGAAGCCAGAAAGTCTGACAACCAGTCAGTCTTTTGCCTAAAAGAAACATTCAACTAAAAATCTATAAAGTCTCGTACAGACCAGCGCGACGCGACTCGAACAATACCATTTCCAAGAAAACTTCACGGTATAACAATAAGCGGTGTCGCGTCGCGCTAGTCTGCACGAAGCTTAAAAAGCCAAACTTAAATAGAGTCGGTTTCCTTCGGTCAGCAAAAATGATTAGAACTTTGACCGGTCGATCGCTATTCCATCATTTTAATCAGCGAGTATCGCCACTATACTGTTTGCGGTGTACCATGGTGCGGGTGACAGGTGAAATCAAGACATTTGAGGATTATGCAAACTTAAGGAGTGGTATTTCTGATTACTTAAAATGATTATCTGTTTTTTTTTTTGTTTTCAATAGGTACTATTTTGGTTACGTATTAGAATAAACAAAATAACACTTTGTCTAAAGACCTACTTTACCACTTGTGGGACTTGTGGGAGCAAAAGGGGAGGCACTTACTGGTGGTTGAGTCCTAGATTGGTGATGGAGGGCAGCGGAATGGCACTTTTTATTGGTCACTGGCGTAAGCAACCCACAGCAGTCTTATTTTGGTTCACACACAACACATATTTTGAGTTTTATTGTTTTATAATTATTTTGGTGGTTCCACAGAGCGGTTCACCGCACGCGCGCGCATTTGAATTGAGCGTTTTTTGACAACTGATGAAATAGGGTGGGGAATACGGAAGTAGGGATTGCATCTCGCGTATTGAGTGAGTAGTAAATTAGTGGTACCTGCAAATTGCAAAGAACTACTTATAGAAAACCTGAATTTCGCGGGCTAACTTAGAGCATCCCCCATAACAAAAAATACTACCAAAGAGTATTATTTAATTATGTAGGTATTTACCTACATAATTAAATAATAGGAGCTCGTGGCTAAGTAATAACTGCCGCACGGGTCGATCCATCAGGTTAAGCTACGCTTGCCGGGGTTGGTCTGTGGATGGGTGACCATCTTTACATACCGAGACTCCTCCGTGCCTCGGAAAGCACGTTAAGCCGTTGGGCCCGGCTGTCATTCGTGGATCTTTGATAGTCGTTACGGGTCGTCAGAAGCCCGAAAATCTGACAACCAGTCTTACCAAGGGGTATCGTATTACCCAGTTACTGGGTTGTGGAGGTCAGACAGGCAGTCGCTCCATGTAAAACACTGGTATTCAGCTGCATCCGGTTAGACTGGAAGCCGACCCCAATATAGTTGGGAAAAGGCTAGGCAGATGATGATGATGTAGGTATTTACCTACTATAAAACATGTGCTTGAAACGTGATGTAATATCACGAATCGAATTGGTAACATTAACTTATAAATAGGTAGTTAGGTACATTCTTATCGCAAAAGAAGAAAAATACATAGCAACTGCTTTTAGAGAGACATATTTTAATTAATGGTATTTTTTACGTGGGTATTAGTACTATTGCTATGTATAGTGGAGCAGTCGTTATAATTAAATTAAGTTACCGTTGGCCACAAGTTCCTTCGCACCCTGTCCTATAGTAACTACTAGATACATACTAATTCCATGGCACGAAATTTTGAAAAATATTTCTAGTTACTGACGCCAGCACAACAACCTACCCGAAACTGTCAAATTTTCCCAATCAACTTTGAACCTTACGCTTTAATGATAAAGTTGAAGATCTATTAAAGAAATTTGACATATTGTAGTAGGTTGACGTGCTGGCGTCAGTACACTTAGAATATAAAAATATGTTGTTATTTATCTTTTCGAAGTTTTGTCTGTTATTTGAAATAAGGACAAGAGAACGATGACATTTGTTAATTCAATGAAGGATGAAGAAGAATGTATTATTGTTTTTCGAATGTACCTATATTCCTGACTGCATCGTTAATCCAGTGGCTGAAAGCGCAGTTGCCAAGCATGGGGACCCAGGATTCACCCAAGCAAAGTTTTATTTAATTTTTTCATGAGGGACATGAGCGAAAAAAATCAGAACTGTAGCACGGTACCGTGGCTGTAGTGTCTTGACGGTGAGAGACTAATTTAAAAAAGATTCGAAGTAAGAAAGTAGTTAGTAGTAGTACCTACTTATCGTTATTAGAGGAATCAACATCGAAATCACAGGATCACTTTAGCTCACTGAGACGTTCTCATTTTGAATGCAACGTTTGATCATATCTGGTCCCTAGGAGTTCTGATCTATCAAGGAAGGAGGTGCTAAAGATGGTTCTAAGTAGGTACTCTGTCAACTCATCAAGGGGCCATAAGAAGTCACACAGTGCTTCAAAATAAGTACAGCGGTTTTTATGTCTCTTTTTTGGCATTGAACAGCGAAAAAAGAAACTTGTGTGCCATATCAAAAATGCCATGTATTTCCATAGATTATACACTACGGCAGTTTTTATTAACAGCTCTAACTTGTCATTGGAAACAAGTTTAAACAGCCTTGAAATAAGTGGCATTATTATAAGAATTTATATTTTCTCGGTCAAGTTATTACGTTAAAGTTATTATTTTGCAGCTGTTAGAAACTTAGTTTTATTTTTTAATTGGCATATGCAGCCAATAAAAAAATGTGTACGTGACATTTTTTATTCTATTGTTTTTCCCGCGCAAAATGAGCAAAAAATGGCTGAAAAAAAGATGGATGCGATTAGTTAGCGCATTGTTTTTAAGTTAAATAATGGCGTACTGGATAGTACGGCATTTTTTAAAATTATGTATCAGGTGTAACGATAGAACACTTTTGATGTGTAACATCTTTCCTCTTGCTTTCGGGGAATCTGTGGGAGTGATTTCGCGAAAAGCGACGGAAGTGTGTTACAGGAATCCGGGGAAGCACGCGCTATTCGATTTGACCAATGAGCCCGTGCGATGCTAAAGTTGGCCCCGCCCCTTTAAGAGGGAACAGGGCCCGCGATTCTCCATACAAACGTATTCCCCGTTTTTCTTCCTGAATAATGCCTCTAGAGCTGTCATTTTTTTTGTATAAAATCATGATCTCTATAGGCATGTCCCTGTCATTTCCTTTTTTTCAGCAATTAATAAGTAAGGAAACTATGACCCTCCAAAAATTCCAAAAATGCCCCATTTTTACCGCCGTGATTAGAGGACTACCAGACTAATTCGGAAAAGTTTTTAGCATAAAATAAAATAATAGGAACCTAGACATACTCTTTCTTAAAATTTTAATGTAAAAAATTATTAAATCGGCTTAGGTTTCGAGGAGAAAAAAGGAGAATGCCAAACGTCGTTTTCGTAAAAAAAATTGTGATATAATCGGTCTGAGCTGCAGTTGTCCCTATCGCACTTTACGGGGTTTAACTCGGTTTTTCGGGCGCAACGCGACAGCAATAGTTTCTTCAAATATCTATTTTCCAAATTCCTCGCAGCCCCTGTTCCCTCTTAATGTGGCTTATTATGTTTCTTATCATATTTATTTTCGTTCACTGACCTCTTGTTGGTCAAAATCCGGGAGAAAAAAAACAGCGATTTTATTACTTTTTATTTTATTTTAAACTTATATTTTACATTTGAACGTACAGACTTCAAAATATCTGGTCTTCAACTAACAAAACAAAACTCTTGGCAGTCTAATTTTAAAATTGAAAAGTGTTTGGACTTCTTTCTGCCTTGACATGTTCTTCATTTAAGCCAATGATATTAGAAGTAAAAAGACGTAGATAGGTTACCTACCTAACATTCTATCTTCAAAAACGGCACTATGTCACACTATTATATGACACGTGGAAGTAGGAGGGCATGTCGTAATTATCGGGAGCGAAAAAGAGACAAAACGAAGAAAATGTAGCTAATTAGCCAACTTTTGACGTGCCACTTGCGGAACGTTTATAACCTATCTACCTCTTTTTACATATAATATCATTGATTTAAGCGGTTTCTTTCTTGTGTCCATTTAACGAATACTATACTAAGACGCTCGCAGGCGGCGTTTGATACAGGTAAGGTCAAAACGTAGTTTCGAGTGTCGCGAGTTTGCGACTACATTCGCCAGTAGCGCGCCACTGTCAATTAATTCGCCAGCGCGCGTGAATTTCAAATTCCGGAAGAATTTTGTTTATTTGAAATTCCTTCCTTTGCTGAATTCCGGGAGCCTCTCTGAATTCCGGGAGAGGTGGGAACCCTAATATTAGACCATCTACTGTAAAAATCGCTCGTTTTTTTTAAATCGAATTTCGAAACTAGAATGTTTCTGAAGTGCTAAAATTAGATACTTAGGTACCTACAAAGCGATTTTTTTAAGGAGTTTGTAACCACTCCTGATTATTGTTGCAATGGCTAGTAGAGATGATCAGGTGAGATGAGGTAAAATGAAATTCCCTTTTTTTCGTTTTAATTTATTAGCAATGTGCTGAAGTGCTGACTTATCAAATTAAGCATGGGAACATCACATTTAAATACCTACTTCTCATAGGTCACAACAATCAATCTGCCTAGCCTTTTCCCAACTATATTGGGGTCGGCTTCCAGTCTAACCGGATGCAGCTGAATACCAGTATTTTACATGGAGCGACTGCCTATCTGACCTCCACAACCCAGTAACTGGGTAATACGATACCCCTTGGTAAGACTGGTTGTCAAACTTTCGGGCTTCTGACGACCCATAACGACTGACATAGGTCACAACAAAAATATAAATTACAAATGATTATATCACACACGCAACTCGTGTAAAATTATACTTATTTAAACGAATTGTCCAAAAGGTGACGTCATGACCTTGGTCCAAAAACAGAGGTTACATGGACACGAACGAAAGGTTACAACAACCAGAAATTCTAGTTTTTTTTTTTAACTGACCCCGTATGACTACAAACGTTGACACTTGTCAGTTGTCATCGTTTGTCTTGTCTATGGTATGCGTTTATCTTTTATCGTTTATCGTAAGCTATTGCTTTGGAATAGAGTTTAGGTTAATATTTATTCGAAAAGGTATCCGCTAACCGACCTATATGATTAAAGTTTTGAAATAAAAACTTATAGGACTTACACAAATAGGAGACTACCCCATACGTTTGAGGCAGGCTACAATATTAACACCCGTAAAACTATTATGTAACTACCATAATAACCATAAAACGTCCATATCCATGTTAGGTGTCTAGGTCTAATATGGGGATAGATCCTTATCAAAATGTAAGTAGATGGGGTAGTGACATTCACTTGTCATGAATGTGTCACATTTCGCGTCTCATTCTGTTTCGTGGATCAATTTTGAATTCAGAATGTATGGAATTGAATTCTGTTTGGTTGGCTACAGCCGCAGCTATGGTATAAATAGGTAGGTACAGACGCCAGCAGGTCAACCTACCCGAAACTGTCAAATTTTCCCAATCAACTTTGAACCTTATGCTTTAGTGATAAAGTTGAAAATCTATTTAAAAAATTCGACAGATTGTAGTAGGTTGATGTGCTGGCATCTGTACAATATCGGTCGTAAAAAGCAGCTAAGCAGGTCAAGAGGATCCAGAAGCAGCATGTTCTTTACCGTTATCGGCATACCGACAATACGCAATATTTACATAAATGGGGCCTACCTATATTCCCGTAAAGAAAAGACAGTGAAATGAAATTGTTTATTCTGTAAATAGGTTAGTATTGGAATCACATATACACGTCACCTTAAAAAAAATTAAAAAAACAGATAGTGCAATCCACCACGACGCGCCCCACTCCGCAATTACTGTTCTATAGCTAGATGAGTTCGGCGTTTCCTATCTGACTACTCTGAGAAGAAAGGCCGAAACAAACTCAGAGGTCGCAGTCTCTTTTAAAGTCCAGACATAATCTTGGTCAGGCCGTATGAGGACCATGTAGATTAGTCTGAAATGGTATTTTGAGAAAAGAACGACACAGATTTGAGTGGACCTATCCTGTCAGTGGTGAGGTACTCCCTCATTTCGGCAGTCAATGTAGGTTCGCTCCATGTAAAATACTGGCATACAGCAGCATCGTCATCAGCCTGCAGCAGTCTACCGCTGGACATAGGTGTCTCCAATTGCACGCCATTCAGCTCGATTCTCAGCAACTCTCATCCTGCTGCTACCAGTCATCCTGCGAAGATCGTCGCTCCACCTAACCGGAGGGCGTCGTACCTTACGTTCACCGATTCGCGGTCTCCACTCAAAGACACGTCTACCTTAACAGTCATCAGTTTTACGGCTAATGTGGTCGGCCCATTGCCACTTCAGCGGCATCCTGAGACTGACCGAACATAATATGTTTCAATCCCTTGTAATATTAAGCGAGCCTGGATGGTCATTGAAATTGTTCATAAATACAGTAGGAAACTACAGATTTTCAACTAAGTAATAATAGGCACTATTATCCTCTCAAACAGGGAAAACGCGGTAAAACAAGATAATATGTGTACTTAGCGTGAAGGTTAACACATAAATGCAATAACTATGGCTATATACTATACATAAATTTACCTATTTACTGTGGGTCACGGTCATATTTACTTCGTGTATGACATTGTGATAATTAGCTTCCTTGAACGTTATTACTATATTTAGTTTAGGAGGAGAACATTGAAACTTCCCTGAAATAAGCAGAATCTGTCAAAAATAAAGTTACTGTTAATTTTTAAAGGTTTTTAGGGTTCCGTAGCCAAATGGCAAAAAACGGAACCCTTATGGATTCGTCATGTCTGTCTGTCCGTCCGTATGTCACAGCCACTTTTTCCGAAACTATAAGAACTATACTGTTGAAACTTGGTAAGTAGATGTATTTTGTGAACCGCATTAAGATTTTCACACAAAAATAGAAAAAAAAAACAATACATTTTGGGGGTTCCCCATACTTAACAGAAACTCAACAAAAAAAAACATCAAACCCATACGTGTGGGATATCTATGGATAGGTCTTCAAAAATGATATTGACGTTTCTACTAATTTTTTTTTCTAAACTGAATAGTTTGCGCCACAGACGCTGTAACTTCTAAAATAAGGGAATGATAAAACTAATCCCCCCCCCCTGTAACTTCTAAAATAAGGGAATGATAAAACTAAAAAAAATATATGATGTACATTACCAGGTAAACTTCCACCGAAAATTAGTTTGAACGAGATCTAGTAAGTGTTTTTTTTTTTAATACATCATAAATCGTAAACTATTATTAAAACATCGATCAAAGTTACAACGAACTACAAGAACTTTTATATTATGTTACTTGCTGCTACGGAACCCTTGATGTGCGAGTCCGACTCGCACTTGGCCGGTTTTTTTTATAAATGGTCATCATTAAATCTTGCCCTTATGCCAATTAATTTGTGGTCGCCGCAACATGTCCCTTTCTTCCATACTTCTCTATCAGTCGTTACCTCGGTAGTCTTCCCCTTTCTAGCCATATTATCCTTCGCACAGTCCATCCATCGTTTCTTTGGTCTTCCCCATAGATATAAGAAATAGGTAAAAAAGAGGAGACGTGGCATTGGGGCGTGTCTGTGTCCGCGCGTTCGTGATCAAGGTGCTCAAATCATAGACAATTGGCCGTCTTTGCGAACTATTTTCTACGGTCTTCCCGTCCTCGTATAGCCTTCCACATTCATACTCCAAACTTTCCTGACGTCATATCCCTCATTCCGCCGCATCCCATGCCCATCCATGACAACCTATTTCCACACAATTTTTCAGTCGCCGATGTCAGTTCCAGACTTCCTCATATATACTCATTTCTTATTCTATCCATTCGTGTAATACCACACCACACATTCCTCTTAGCATTTTCATCTCAGCTGCATGCAATCGTATTCATTCATGAATGGTAAATTATTATTAGTTCTGTTAGTATACAAACAAATTTACACCACAATTTTAGAAACTAGATGAGGTCGATGTTTTTGTTCCGAATATTCTGAGAAAAAACACGAAACAAACTCAAAAGTCACAGTCTCTTTGAAATACCAGTCATTATCTTGTTCAGATCATGTGAGGACCATGTCTGAATTAATGGTCTTTTGAGCTGATCACTGCGTGCTACTAAAGATTAGAACTTCCTGCCTGAGTCTGTGTTTCTCGATAGCTATAACTTGTGAGTATTTAATTCCAGAATGAATAGGTATCTACAGTCCTGTCACAGTTAGAGTTTGGCCAGCGAGTAGGGCACAAGGAAATGGCGGCAAAAAAAACATGCGGGGCAGTCTTTGGGGACTGCCGATAGAAGTGACAACAAGCGTGCGGTGACGATGACGCGAGTTTCACGCTTTTTGTTCACCCAAAAAGTACACATAATATATACACAGTATACATCAAGGTATACATATATTTCATGGAAAGCGTTCGGTGACGATGACGCGAGTTCCATGATTTTTGTTCACCCAAAAAGTGCTCAACGCGCATAAAGAAGTTTTCATTTCAAAATTCTTCAGCTGGCAACATGAAATATAGTCCGAATAAAAACGATTTGATACTTTTGTATTTTATGTTAATTATTTTGTGGATATGCGTAGTTATGTAGGAATATGGAAGTATTATTATAAATGCATAAGTGATTTTGTTTGTCACGCTTTCACGATGAAACGGCTGACAAGATTTGGATGAAATTTGGCACATGGGTACACCATGACCTGGATTAGGACATAGGATACTTTTTATCCCGACATCCCCACGGGATCGAGACTTATGCGGGTGTAACCGCGGGGCTCAGCTGGTGTTTCATATTTTAACCGCTTTCCACTCACGCGGCAGAACACGGCAATACAATTAATTCTATACTTCTTTTGATTACTTACATTAATAAGTAATGACGTGTACTCGTAAGAGTCCAAGCTAAATGTTTGTGTGTTCGTAACTATGGGGGGAGTGGTAACCAGGAGGGGAATGGGGTATGTTGATGTAAGTGATCGATAATATTACGTCGTTTACTGTAATAGGTTTAAGGGTTTTTGGGATATCCTTGAACTTATATAGGTTATAAAATGAACACAGACGGAAATAGATTTTTGTGGAAGTAGAGCTCTGTGTGCTCCTCGGGGCAGTTCAGTTCCACATTAATTTAATTGTGAACCAATGTGTGACTTACGATGATGGAAAATACTGTGAGGAACCCAAAGACCCTATCTTAATTACTCAATCTGCCTATTAGCCTACTATGTTTTGGGGTCGGCTTCCAGTCTAAGCGAATGCAGCTGAGTACCAGTATTTTACATGTAGCGACTGCCTATCTGACCACCACAACCCAGTAATTGGGTCTTACCCCTTGGTAAGACTGTTGGTTAGATTTTCGGGCTCTGACGACCCCCCCGACCTTGGAGCAAGCGTAGCTTCTAACTCATTGAAAGATTATTATTTTTTAAATTCATTGTGAAGGGGACACTCACGCGTTGAGAGGGTCTGCCACTCGCAATCTTTTGTCTTTGCCCTTTTCTTTTATAATCTATTGATCGGCCGTGACAGCCATGCTGTGTGAGCGTGACAAAGATAAAGAGAGCGTGAGAAAGTAACTGCCCTAATTTTCGCCAATGTCGATTTGTAATATTTTTTTATTTTATCGTTCTTTTTTCAAAATTGCTCCAACAATCCTTTGCTTTTTCCAAATCATTTGGGAGTCGGCTTATATTGCTGCTGAAATTGATTTTTAAAACACGTTGCCAGCACCTACTGAGGTTACTAAAAATATCAAATGGAAAGATATGGCTCGAAAACAATTGAACTGTGAGATGTCGGCTGATAGAGTTGTAGGGCAGTGTTTCCACTGCCTGAGACAACGGCCTCCTTTCAGTGGCTTGGAGTGGGCCGTAATTCACCACGCGGGCTCATTGCGGGTTTGCGCCATCCACATATGAATTGAATGCAATTAGTCAGGTCTTCAAGAACGCTCAGATTTTTTTTTGGTACCTATGCCTTATAAATCAAAGCCATATCGCTCTGTCTGTCGTGAAATAGTGTTTTAACCCTTAAATTGGCAAATGAATTTATTTCTAAAATTTAATGTTTTTTTGTTATTTCCTGGTTTATTACGATCCCAGAAGACTGAAAAAAATTGTGAAAAAAATCTACGTTTTACAGTTTTCGCGAAAATCTGTGTACTCCGGGGAGTACATTACCAACTATAGTGTATAGTATGTCTTCTTATGTTTGTACTAGGTGGAGCACGGTGCCAAGATATCAATAAAATACATTTTAGTTAAATCTTTACTTTATTAATAATAATTCGTATTGAACAATATTTATTGGGTGTGAAATTGCCGGAAGCAATTTCTTTTGTTAGTTTCTCCTACTACAAAACACAAATGCATATTGCACTTTACGCAAAAAACTTTGGTTCTTCCCTCTTTGCAAAACCTGCAGCGTTGCTTATTTGCCGATTCTGGAAAATGTCCGACAGCATCGTACCTGACACTGTCCACCGGCCGTTCAGCTGTAGGTTTCTGAATTGTTCTCCCCTTAATCTTCTCCATACTTCCACTTGACTTGGCGATTTTTCCAGCCCGACAGAGTCCTTCAAATAAATCAAGCCTAAATTCTTTTAGAGACTTTTTAAGTCTCCCATCTCGCCTGTAAAGAAGCCAGCCGTTGTTTATGCATATATCCAACAATTGCGAAAATATGCCCAAATACCAGCGTCGGCTCTTGAACGGGGTCCGATACAGAGATATAAGCATATCTGCCAAATCTACGCCCCCCATATGCTTATTGTACTGCTTCACAAGTTGAGGGCAGTCAACATCGACCTTGCGTTTGTTTTCCTTCGAGTATCTCCTTATCTTTTCAATAGGATGAGAATCCACATAGGAACTTATAAGCGTTACCACCTTGTTATCGTTCCATTTCACGACAGCTAACTTGTTGCTATTGCACACAACTTGGGCACTGTATCCTCTTCTTTTCTTTTTTATTTCTTTTTCAGAAGGTAACAGATCTTGACAACCCCTGAGCCGGTTTGTTCTTATTGTTCCCAGGCTAAATATTCCATATTCTTCTCGCAACAAGTAAATAAGCTCTGGAGAAGTAAAGAAGTTGTCGGCGTATATGGTGGACGGCTTCTTTTTTATTGTTTTGCATAATGCTATTACCACCATGCCTCCAACCCCAAGTGAAGCTTCTTTGGCTGTAAAAGTGTGTTCACGAAATGTGTCATCTCCACCATACATGATGAAATCATATATAATGCCTGAAACCCCGGCGCGGACAAAGTTTTTGAAACCCCATTTTTTCGGCTTGTTCTTTATGTACTGCCTCCTTTTCCCAGCTTTCGTGCCTTTATATGGGATCATCATCTCATCAATTGAGTACTGCCCTTCTTCCTCTATCTTCAAGCAATTTTGCCTGATCTTCTCCATAACAGGGCGTATTTTGTAATAGCGATCTGAGTTCTCTGTGCTATTATCCACAAAGTGAATGTTGCGGCGTATTTGTTGGTAACGTTTTAGGGGCATTTCATCAGCTATTAGAGGATATCGGGTTTTTCTTGACCAGTAATCAGTATATGCTGGCATGTGAACCACACCCATTAACATTTCAATAGCAAGAAAACTTTCTAACTCTTCATTTGTCAACTGTATAGATTTGCCATGTTGTTGAACCGAATATAAGTTTGTGTTGTGAACGATATCTGAAATGATGTCCGGTGAAAAAAAACAGCGAAAGTATTCCAATACCGTTTCGTTTTGTGTTTTATGAAGCTCGTGTATTCCTTCATCCACGTAGCCCCTATGGCGTAAATAAGTTTTTTTCCAGCTGTAGATCAATGAAAATTTAGTTTTCTTAACTTTTTTAACAACTACTGAAGGTTTTTTGCGTTTAGATCTAGTGATTGGCAAAGGCGAAGCTTTTGACATGCTAGGAACTGGTGACTGCAGAAGTTCTACAGATGGAGTGGGTAATGATTGAATTGAATTCAAAGTTGGTATGGCATTGTAATTATTAGTTGATGGAGACGGAAAAATCTCTTGAAGCGTTGGTGTTAGTGGTACATCATCAATGTTACAGTCAAATACGTTATCAGAGTCGTTGTGGTCGTCTTCTAGAATGTTCAGTCTTTCAAATGAGGAGTCTAATGAAGGTGGGTCCGAGCTGAGCTTAGGTGAAGATGGTGGAAGGAAGGATTCGTCATCCGAACTAGAACTGTCATCGGAACATGCATTTTCTTTCGGGATCAATGCTAAAATCTTATGCGATCTTGTCAGGTTCAAGCACTGTAGAAACAGAAAAAAAAACATGCTGTACGACATACAATCCACACCCCTACCAATGTTATTTTATATTAAAACAAACAAAAAAAGCCAGTTTGCATTTCTTTGTGTAGTTGGCGATGTACTTCGTGTATACCGAAGTCTATTTTGTGTTCTTTACTACGTACTCGGCAACGGTATTCACGGAGTACACACAAAGTTTCGAACTTATAAAAATTGCAATTACGTAATTTACACATAAAATTACGAACGATTCATATTATTTATAACGTCACTATGCAATGTTAAGCCTAATAACCACAAGTCTCACCCAAAAAAGTATAGAAAAACTTAAAAAGCTTACCCGTGACGCAGATACACCCGACCGCTTCGAAGACATTTTGAATTTGACGGATAATTTTTGATGTTATCACATCCTAACATTTTTCTACCAAAATATACAATTATTGCAAGCTAAAAATAATAATAAATGGTATTTTTTTTTAGATTCGTACTACAATCTATTTTTGCAAAGTTAATGTCTTTGCTGGAGTACACTGCCAATTTAAGGGTTAAGTTCAAACACGCGTGTATGTCATGTAGGTAAATTAATTAGAAAGGCAGACAATGTCCAAGGTCGATTGGCCGCAGGGGTATCGTTGTCGTTCACATTAAGTACTGGGCAGGGCGACACGTTCCCAGTACAATACGGCCCCTATAATTTGGCAGGTCTGAACATAGGCTCTGCGAAATTTCGCGCATGTTCTCTCACTCACACTCGCCTCATGCCACCGTTTGGTTCCTAGAAAATTTTATTGCGCAAACATCTGCGCGAAGTTCGGAACTGCCAAGTTATATCGACCGTATTGTGCCTAAGTTTATTATTAATAAACTTATGTGTTATTAATACTTAGTCTATGTTTTAGCAAGATTCTAGACTTTCTGCCAGTCTAAAGTTTGGAAAGATTTTTCCTTTCAGTATGTACGAAATTTTTCCGCATTGGTTATACTTAGATATTTATTTATTTAGAGCAGCGATTCCTAAAGTGGGTTCCGCGGAACCTAGGGGTTCCGTATAAAAGTCACCAGGGTTCCCCGAAATTATTAATATTTGGCTGTTAAATAATAGTACAAATATTATTTTGAAATAGCGCAAAATGTGTATTTCCTGATAGTGATATTGTTATTGAATGGGTACCAAATCCATTTTTCGTCAGAAGTCAACCTGCGATGCTAACCTTCCTGGATTATGAAGCATTCATAGATATTAAAAGTTCATCCAAATTAAAACACGCATTTGAGTCTGTATCTCTGAATGAGTTTTTGAGTGTTAGGGATGAATACCTTAAGGTAACCAACTATCTTAACTTTGCTCCCATTTGTCACAACGTATCGTTGTGAAACAGGTTTTTAGTATAAACTAAAAACAAATTCAGTTCGATATTGGATGCTACCCCAGATAATGCGCATACAACTGTCGGACGGAGGACGTAGGTATTACTGATCTTTATAGCAAATACAGAAAAAACAGTGAAACAATATTCATTTTTACATTACATGAAGTACCGGTAAACCGGGGTTACTTTGAATCGCGGGGTAACTTTGATAAAAACTTCCATTTCATATAAAATCGTGAATTACTTAAAACGAAACGCAATTAGGTAGTTTTTTTTCTGAGTTATGAACACTGAACAACTGTTTAATCCTTTCCTGAGGACACGCTGGGAATCCACCAATCATTTTAATTGAAAAAGGTAAATATATTGTCATTCAAACAATCAAATCAATTGTTAGATCAAAGTTACCCCATGCGACACAATTTATTTTTCTAGTTGATAGATTTTTATTTTTTAAATTGTATTGGCATTATAATTGATTGGGTAATTATATTTAAATTGTATTGGCATTGTAATTGGGTTTATTTAATTGCGTAATCACTTTGCAATTACGCAATAATTACTTTGTAATTACGCAATAAAATAAGGGGTATCAAAGTAACCCCATCCTACGTATAACTTCGATCAGGCAGTTAAATTTTTTTTTCTCAAAATCATGCCAATTTTTTTCACTTATTATTACAGGAATCGAGAGTAATAAAAAAACCGATCACTAGATTTATTTAGTATTTTTTTACACCCACAAATTTAAAAGATATGAACCTTCAAAGTTTAATATTGATCAAAGTAACCCCGGTCTACGGACGGTACCAGTAAAAGTTAAAGTAAAGAATGAGTGTTGCACTTTTTAAATATTTAGAATAAAAAAAAATGATTTTTATTTGTAATCATTTGTTGGGGTTCCATAAAACAAAAGGTATAACATTTGGTGTGTTCCGTTATCTTAAAAATTTAAGGAACTCCTGATTTAGTGAATCTTCGGGGATATGGTTATAATCACCACGTTTTTCTGAGGGATCGGTTATGGCAGTATGTTGTTATAAATTATTAGCCGACAGAAGAACGACCCTTTGACTTAGGTAGTCTTTTATTTTTATTTGACAAAATAACGTTACGATTTACACGCCCTCCTAAGCCAAAAGGCGCTATCTCAATCGGAGTAAGTTTTGAGAAAATTGAGTTTTTGTAAATTGTAATCTAAGGAAACTTAAGGATATAAAAAACTTCTGAGTGGTTTTTTTAAATGTTTTAAGTTCTAAAGCGGTATTTGGCCTATACCATTAGATGCGAAATTGTTATAGCTATTGAATGGTATAAAAAAAACTAAAAGGCCGTATCTCAGAGATAGCACCTTTCGGCTTAGCAGGGCAGAGTAGTGCTTGATGAATTTGAATTGATTGTTCCAGATAATATTGACTTTGAAACACTTTCTGTAATTGCTGAATCAATTTTAACGAAACAACAGCTGTTGCGTGTGCACATTTAAATTTTAAAGTTTACCGTAAGTCCGTAACAATGGTGGCTACCGTTTTCATTCATAAAATTAAATAAATACCTAATGATCGTTTCGAAGTTTAACAGCTGTCAATATTGTAAATGTAAGCCCAAAGAAAAAGCGGTGTAAATTCGGAATTAAATAATTATTTTTAGACAGAAAAATCAACTTCGTAGGTACGCTTTTCTGTCTCTTGGGTTATCAACCCGCCACTCTGACGTCATCGTCCGCCATGATGTCATTTCTTACGTAACCTTTGGATCGAGCGCGCTTTTTTTCCTTTTTTTGTTGAAGCTATGTTGGTAGGTATTATGTCTATGGCATGACCATGAGATTGTATTATTATTTATCTTGATAATAGGAAATAAATCTAATTAGTGACTTATTAGAAAAAATATGAGTAGGTTTTTTATTGTATTTTAAATAAATCATGATTTTTGTACATAAACAGATTAAAACTTTGAAGGTGACTTGATATTTCGAAACGAAATACATACAAAATCACATTCTAGTTGATATTTTCTTGAGTAAAGTATTAATTACTGTATCTATTAAAAAAGGAAGCTGTAAAAAAAATGCTATTATATTCTGAAAAAGAAATCGTTCCATATTCGACCTGTCAATTTCAAAACAGTAGCAATTTTCCTTATTTTCACTACGAATGCGGTTATAGAAATGAGTTTGACAACGACTTTTTTGCAGAATAGTACCTACTGCAGAATAAAAACTGTTCCATATTCGAATTAGTTCTTACTTCAATTTGTCATTTTAGCGTTTTTGGCGTACTGCCAGTTTGCTCTTTGCTAAGTTATATTTTCGTCGTATTTTCTTTGTGTCCTGTGTGTTCCTGACAGTTTCCTGGCTCTTATCCTGATATTGGATATTAAAACTTTTGTTAAGATCTTTCCGGAGTAATCAGAGTACCTACCTAAATATTATATACCTACTTAGTAATAGAATAGGTATGTAGCAGTAGGTATATTGAACAGCCACGAGCGCTAAAACTAAGGAGGCTAGGCACTAGCGAAACTAAGGAGGTTAGGGTTTATATCATGGTTTATATTTCAAAATTTGTTTTTTAAGTTTGCTAGGGAGATGACTGCAGGCCAAATAAAACTCAAACATGGCTGTCAACAGTGTTGTGAGGCCGATTTCGTTACACGATCACAACCTGTAATAGAACCACAATACTCTAATTATAGTAATGACATAGTAAGTGCTTCAATGAATGCGGCTTCTGCTTTTGAGTCTGATTATTAGAAAAGTTAATTTCTTTAAAAAAAAAACGATGCCTTGTTAGGTATCAAATTAAAGGACATAATTAGTATTTCAAAAATAATTTAAATAAAAATAAAAGTTATAAAAACTAAAACCCAACTACGACAAAACAGTCGATTAATAAAATATATAAACAAGACATCACAGACCGACAAATAAAAAAACCGGCCCGCACGAAGGGTTCCGTACCATTATCTATAAAAACGGCAAAAAAATCATGTCTGTTGTATGGGAGCCCTCCTTAAATATTAATTATATTCTGTTTTTAGTATTGTTGATATAGCGGCAACAGAAATACATCATCTGTGAAAATTTCAACTGCCTAACTATCACGGTTCATGAGATGCAGCCTGGTGACATACGGACAGCAGAGTCTTATTAATAGGGTCACCCTTTGGGTACGGAAGCCTAATAAAAATGAAATGCTGTACATTAATGTACATATGTGCATCACTTGAGAACGGGTCGAACGATGTGGCTATTTTTGTGTGAAATTATTCGTGACATCCGAATCAAGTTTCTTCTTCTAGCGGAAAGAAAAAAAATTAAGTAAAGTAAAATAAGTACCTAAAAGGTACCTATAGGTTTTAACAGGTAGGCCACCTGTCAGATTTGTAAGTTACTAAAATAGTAAAAAGAACGGCCACTGGTTGCGTTCGACTTGATCCATGATTTGGCAAAATCTACTAAGTATGAGACTTGGCATCGGTTCTTATCTCTAAGTGACTGATACCTCACTTGAGTAACTATAGTAGGTACAAGGTAGGTACCTATCAAATTTTACAGTAAGTATTGATAAGTATTTTTTGCATCATTGTTTGATTACTAACATTTTTTCTGGCAGACTTCATCTGCATAAATTTTCGATGTTCCCATACACATTTGAACACCCCCATGAACCCTTATAGGGGTTGATTTTTTAAATCCTTACTTCCTTACATATTAAAAAACTTTTTCACAAAAAATAAAACCGACTTCCAAAAATAACTTTGATTTCGGTTTTTCTTTGGTTTTTTATTTTCGTTTTTTGCCACCGTCTTCCGAAATCAGAAAAAGTAATTTTTCACTTTGTAGTGTTTTTTTTTGGAAGTCGTTTAAATTTTTTGTGAAAAAGTTTTAATTTTTCACTTTTTAGTTGTGGTACCTACACAAAACCCCCACAAAAATTTGAATACCACTACCTGCTATGTAAATTATAGTTCCTACTATTAGAATATCATCCACATATACTAGGTGGGAAAAATACGTATTTGAAACTAACTCAAAAACCCCTCATCAGATCTTGACCAAATTTATATGGGACCACTTCTGAAGTATGCTACCAAACAAAAAAAAAATCATCAAAATCAATTCATAATTGGCGGAGAAATCGCGTAACGAAACATACAAAAAAAGGACATGCAACCGAATTGAAAACCTCCTCCTTTTTTAAGTCGGTTGATAAAACAAAGCAGCACCGCGTCTGTCTGTCTGAACGCGATTAACTCAAAAACTATCGAACGGATGTTCAGATCACCCCTTCGCTTCCTTTCAATACTCAATACTCAATACTCAATTCTTTATTGCATTCCACAATGTAGGCTTAGGTGGTAAACATTTATTTGGTAGGTAACAATCGTGGACCCTGTCGGGCACAGCAAAAGATATAATAAATAAATGTGGAGAGGACTTATCATTTAAGTATCATATTATAATCAAACTTATTCTAAAAACATAGACATAACATTAACATTAGAATTAAAATTGCAAAAGGCTTCATTTATCAAGTTTTAGAGATTTATCACTTAAATATTCGTCGACACTATAGTAACAATCCCGGTATCACGTTCCCGTGGGATATTTTCCGACATCGCCGCGGGCAAAGGCTAGTAAGAAATATAATCTATGTCCTTCTTCGTTAACCAACACATCGTAATGGATGCTGTTGATCTGTCAAAATGATTGCGAGCGTGGTACACAATGAGGCTGCTGGCTGTCTGAAAAACTTCTTTGAGATCTGCCTCTTGTAAAAACAAAGAATATAATTTACCTGACCCAATCTGCCTAGCCTTTTCCGAACTGTGTTAGGGTCGGCTTCCAGTCTAACCGAGTATTTTACAAGGAGCGACTGCTTATCTGACTCCACAACCCAGTTACTGGGTAACACGATACCACTTGGTAAGAGAAAGAGACTAGAGAGAGATAAGATTGGTGGTCAGCCTTGGGCTTCTGACTACCCGTATCTACTGTCAAAGATATAAATGACAGCCAGGACCAACGGCTTACCGTGCTTTCCAAAGCACGGAGGGGTCTCGACATTTGTAATGGATGGTCACCCATCCACGGACCGACCGCGGCACGCGTAGCTTAAGGGGCCTGCGGAGCATGCGTAGTTCATACAAACGTAATACCAAAATAATTTGGTAAATCAAACATATGTTATATTATGTTATGTTAACCTTAAATGGACATTTGCGGCTGTTATTATTAAACCAGTCCGTCTTTTGTTAATTACATCATCGAAACAATAATGAGAAGTGCTTACTCATAAAGAAACACAAAAAACGTGTAAGTCTAAAGTGGGTTAAAGGCACCCATTCATGGTAAGCAGAGCAAGGCCAAAGAAATTAGAGCCAACACAGCAATATTCTGCTGAACATTATCAAGATTGTAGTGTGAATGGGATCATGTATTGATTGCCGCAGTCATTTACATGGATGATATCATGTTTATGGGCTATAATAAGTGTTAAAGAGTGAGTAATTAGAGTGTATGTAGCAATTGTAACGGCTCCAAGGTTATGGCACTGAAACCAACTTGAAAACAAAAAAAAAAAATTGCTTCCTAATTCCAAACTTACTGGGGTAAGTTCAGACGCTACGGGGCTTCGGTTTCCTAGAAAAACTGTGGCCGCCACATAAAATATTCCAGTGACAAATGTCTTCGAATTTTTAGTTCTAGCATATGGGTTTCGTCACGATGTATTCCTTCACCGTTTTGAAAGCAGTGGTGATGAAATAATTCACACTATTGACAATTTCATTATGTTTCAAGATTTCAATATCTGCAGTGCTATTCTGTAACCATCTCACCGTGAAAACTTGTGGTGGTGAGGTGAAGTGAGTTGTCATTCCAACAGGGTGAGATGACACTGACAGCTCACTCCACGCTCACTTCACATGTTTTCACGGTGAAGTGGTTACGGGAATCGACATGCTTTTCTTTGGACCGTTTGGTACGACTTTGTACAAGGACAAGACTATATTTTATTACGAGAGACTCCAGTGAAGATTTATTTACGGCGAGAATATGTTTCAAGTGTTTACCAACCGTGTTGAATGAAGTTTCCGGTTCAGTATGTCTGTTGAATGATGCTAATCTCAGAAATGAATGACTGAATGGATTTTGATTCTTATTAGGTGGTTGCGTACAGACGCCAGCAGGTCAACCTACCCGAAACTGTCAAATTTTCCCAATCAACTTTGAACCTTATGTTATAGTAATAAAGTTGAAAATCTATTATAGAAATTTGACAAATTGTAGTAAGTTGATGTGCTGGCGCCTGTACCTACTTATGTCTGTAGAATGATGCTAATCTCAGAAATGATTTAGATTATTTTTAGGGTTCCGTACCCCGAAGGGTGCCAAACGGAACCCTGTTTACTATTGCTGCTATAACAATGTAGCGGTTACACCGCCACATACTAACTACGCATCAAAGACATGAGGTCACACAAATCCTGCATCGCGCAATTAGAGATAAAACTACAGTTCTTGCAAAACTTTATGAGCCCTCTGAACGTAGGCCCGAGTACTAAACCGCGCAGGACACAGATGAGTGCAAAATCATTTATTGTAAGCTGTGAAACATTTTTTACTTAGGTACTGCGCAGCCACTCGCGTGCAACTTTCGAGAGCTCAAAAAGTTTTGCGCATACTGTATCCGAAATCAACAGTCGGGCAGTCGGCCCGCCAGACACAACACCCGTCTGGTTGGAGGATCCTCCCTTTTCTATGGTGGATGAGTGAATTTTACACCTTGTTCCTCATACCCCTAAAACAACAACAAATAATAAAAATAAAATAAAGTTAAACATTTTAGTACTCATACAAGCGTGTTTGTCAAAAGTGCCTTTTTTGTGCCTAATTGAAATAAATTATTTGACTTTTGACTTTGACTTTGATCGACTGTGATGATCACTTAAGTCTTTAGACTTTTTAGTGTTCGTATCCGAAGGTTGGCAAACGGAACTCTATTTCTAAGCCTCCGCTGTCCGTCCGTCCGTCTGTCTGTCAGTCAGCGAGCTGTATCTCATGAAATTGAAATTGAAAATATTTATTTCAGACCAAGCACACAGTAATTGGTACAAGTCCATATTATGTTAGTAGGTAGATACTTATAATTATGTTAATAAAATTTAAAATAATTATTATTTTGGACATGCATGAGAGACCAATGCCTCAGGATTTGGTTGTCCACTCTGTCCGCCACCACGCTCAGAAGCGTGTTGGTGCTGGCCAAGGCCGTTCTTTTGCGATGCACCGCCTGGAAGCCGCCCGTGCTGTGTTCTGCGAACATGCCGGAGGCACTGCAGCGCCAGGGGAGCCCCAACAAACCCCTGAACGCGTTGTTATATTGGACGCGCAGAGCATTGCCGGCTTTTTTAGTGTAATTGCTCCACAGGTTGCACGTGTATAACGTTTGGCAATAGCTTTTGAATAGTGTGACTTTAACGTTCACGTTTTTTCTTCGATCTTAATACGGTACGGAACCCGTCGTGTGCAAGTCTGACTCGCACTTGGCCAGATTTTCCTATAATACATTAGGTTCAGGTACAGAAATTTAACCTGCATAGTTTCAGGTTTACATAATCGAATCCTGAACTGATTGTAAAGTAGACCTTAATTTTTCAGTATGTTTCGTTTTGATGATTATCGTTCACTCACTCAATCGAGTTGAACTCATTGTATACATTTTTTTACAGCATAACTGCATTATTAATGTACGCAACTGAAAACATTTCAGGCCACTTGTCTGCTCATGAAAGCGAGGAAGCCATCAACAAAGACTACATTCACACACGATAATACATGTCTGTTATGTCTGGTTTTTATATCGCAAGGTATTCTGATCTTTATCGTGAAGACGATAATGACTAAAGTGCCGTGCGAAATCGAAGCTTATATAATATATCGTGGGAACTGTTAAGGCCTGTTCAGATTTTCACGGTTCACGCACGTTTTTGATGATAGTTTAGTACAGCCCGATTCAAACTTAATGGCGGCTCGAAACATGAGGCGAGTCGCTGCGCAGTAACAAATTCATGGGTCAGCGGGGGTGAGGGGTGGGGTACTGCGCAGTCAGTGGCTAACTTCTGAGCCGCCATTAAGTTTGAATCGAACTTATTCCTAGGTACGCGTTTGGTTTTTGGTTTTAAAAACCTGAGGAATGATGAAAACCTCGTGAAGAATGTTTTAAGTTTGATAGTTGAGGACTATAAGAGTGGATGAAGACCGAAGAAGTGATGAATGGACTGTGTGAACAATGATATGGCTAGAAAGGGGGTGACTACCGAGATGATGAACGAGTTCACTGACAGCTCTTGAACGCGTTTTAGAAATGCTGATCGCGTTCAGTTTCATTGGTAAAATCAGCCTTAATAAAGAGGTTTGGATGAAAAAGTCATGTTGCGCTCCAAAGGTTGGCAGAAGAATATATGTAATATATAATAAACTTATCTGTTGTTGCTGAAATAGGGCGTACATCTAATGATGTTTGTCCGCCGCCCGCGCCACAGTCAACGGGACGTCAACGAGAAACGAAATTATTCGAACCGAATCGGCGTTCGGTGGACACGCGGACTAGATTTTCAACTCTCGGTGTTGAGCCCAGCGTTGAGAATCTTACAGAGTGCGTCCCAGCGGGTTGAAAAAAACACACTGTTCGATTTTCAACTCTCAGCGCTAAGCAGAGCGTTACATACAGTGCACGAAAAAACCTCCGCGGGAAAAAATCGCCCGTGCGGCGCCGTCACACTGTGGATCGAAAAAAGGCTCATCCACAGTGCATCATCTCGTTTAAGTTGACGTCCCGTTGACGGTGGACAACGTAAAAGATTTGGTCATTATTGTAAAACTAGATGGCGCCGGCTGTTCCTAGCTGACTGATCCCTGAGAGCAAATGCCGAAATAAACTCAGAGGTGTGTGATACACCTCTAACATTATTCGTAGCCTCTAACTTAAAAAGTAAGGTTAAGTAAGTTGCAATAAAGTTGATACCTACTTATGAGTCAGTCTCCCCGCGCGATCGACCGCGAACAGTCATGTTATGTGCGAAACTGTGTTTGTTTACGTAAAATTACTATATTCGTCGATGACTGACACCGATTAAATGAAGGTGAGGTTCTCATTGTCTTTCTGTTGATAAGTTTTGGGTGTTATCGTTAATAACGGTTTGTTGTCTTGTGGAATCTTCTTTATTGAAGTGCTTGAAAGCGTTTTTCCGTGGCTGTGAGACATTTTGGGGTTGTCTTCAGTGTCAATCTTTAAAAAAAAACTCTTAAAATTGTGTTGATCGATGTTAGATGTACTGCTTTCCGATTTTACAGCTGTAACAGGCTTGCGAAAGTTTTATGTTTTTTTTTTAATCCTACCTAAAAGCTTGTTTTTGTTTATGTCATATCTATCATCGTGAAATGAACATACTATATTCAAATTTATCAACACATCGAGTCACGGTTTATGAATGTGGATTACTTATATCAATGAAGGTTGTTTAATAATATCAGCTGCTATCGTCCCTGTAAGTTTTATGACAACAAAGGTATAATGTGTTCCTGAGTGTATAGATAACTCGTTGTGTTTTATTGCACTGATAACGGGTATAAGCCTATCCTAATCTAATCCCATGTCCAGCCCTGATTTGAGTCACAGAACAAAATCCTAGCTAATATTATAAATGCGAAAGTGAGTAGCGCTTTCACGCTAAAACGGCTAAACAGATTTGGATGAAATTTGGCACGTGGGTAGAACATGACCTGAATTAGGACATAGGATACTTTTTATCCCGATATTCTCATGGTATCGAGACTTATGCGGGTGAATCCGCGGGGCGCAGCTAGTTGTAAATAAATAATGAAGTGTCAATGTTAAAGTGACATTTCACTTTTTCTCAGACAGCTGTCAGTGTCAACTGCCTCGTTAGTCTAGTGGTCGCATGCGTGACTTCTGAGCATTCCTCACTTTGGACATAGTTTTATTGGGTTTAAACAATAGGACTTTCTCTGTAGGAGCTCACTGTCTTGATTTGTCTCTGATGAAAAGGCCCCATTAAATGGGACATAAACACAGACAAAATGTGGGTGTAGGTACTACATTAATCACACCTTTGCATTAAGTTTCGTGCAGACTGATGTGACGCGACGAGGCGCCACGCGACACCGGTTATTGTTCTACCGTGAAGTTTTCTTAGAAATTATTTTGATAGAGCTACGTTGCTACAATCCGCACGAGGGTTTACCCGTTCAGGAACGCCTTTTTTATTTAACTTTAGACATTATCCCAAATTCTTCCACATATCCGATAACTGAGCCAGCCCTTGCTGTGCGCGCCTAGGGATTACCTACCGACGATGTGAGGATTCGTTCATACTTATCCCGAGTTGGAACTCGCCCGGTCCGTTGTACCCTTGCAGCTCAGCTGATAGGCATATTAAGAGGGAACAGGGGCTGCGAGGAATTTGAAAAATAGGTATTTGAAGAAACTATTACCGTCGCGCTGCGCCCGAAAAACCGAGTTAAACCCCGTAAAGTGCGATAGGGACAACTGCAGCTCAGACCGATTATATCACAAAAATTTTGACGAAATCGACGTTTGGCATTCTCCTTTTTTCTCCTCGAAAACTAAGCCGATTTAATAATTTTTTACATTAAAATTTTAAGAAAGAGTATGTCTAGGTTCCTATTATTTTCTTTTATGCTAAAAACTTTTCCGAATTAGTCTGGTAGTCCTCTAATCACGGCGGTAAAAATGGGGCATTTTTGTAATTTTTGGAGGGTCATAGTTTCCTTACTTATTAATTGCTGAAAAAAAAGAAATGACAGGGACACGCCTATAGAGACCCTGATTTTATACGAAAAAAAATGACAGCTCAGAGGCATTATTCAGGAAGAAAAACGGGGAATACGTTTGTATGGAAAATCGCGGGCCCTGTTCCCTCTTAAAAGCACGATGTGGCTCGATGTGATGTTATGTTACATAAGTATGTTTTATTATAACATTGATATTACTAGTACAAAAGCAAGTAAACTACAGAGCTTGCTGTTATCACAGCCATTATTCTTATCAGGAAATCGTTCGTTCGGCGAATTATTAGTTTTATTTTCAAATGGTGATTAAACTTGAGTATTGCCATGGAAAATTACCGTAAATAGCGGACATGGTTTTAAACACTAAAGCATGTTTTGATTATATTTATACAGGGTGTCCAGTAAATAGCACGACATACTGCAGGGGGTGATAGCTTGGGTCACTACCTATCAATACAACACAATATATGTTCAGCAAAATCTTACATTTTTTTTTCACCACTGTAGGTTAAACTAGTGATAAGAAAATAGTTCTGTGAAAATTTAAACAAAAAATAGTATTTCTTGAAAACATTCTTGTCTTTGATAGAAAAAAGACTTATCAATGAGTAAAGTAACTATTCACGAATAATTTGATGTAAAAAAAAGTACTAGAAAAGGATTTTTTCATTACCAGATGCTTAAAATCTGTTTCAAGGTAGAGATTTTTCAGTATTTCGGAAAATTTTGTAAAACTGTAAATCCGTAAGATTTTGCTGAACATATATTGTGTTGTATTGATAGGTAGTGACCTTAGCTATCACCCCCTGCAGTATGTCGTGCTATTTACTGGACACCCTGTACCTATATCATTCAGATTCGGATCAGCCGCCACCTCATTTAGCATACATCACGCCTATAATCCTCAAAAGGGTGGTCAGGTGTGTAACTATTGCTTATTGCTTATTTTTATTGCCTATTTCCAATTACTGCCTCTTTGGTCTAGTGGTCGCAAGCGCTACTGCTGAGCATGATGTCCTGGGTTCGATTCCCAGGTTATGCAAAGTGTTATTGGGTTTTTCTATATGGAATTTCTCGGTAGCAGACCGGAGTCTGGATTTGTGCCCGGTTGGATGCAATAGGTTCACCCCTTGTTACATGCGCGTTCATGAGCGTTCACTTTATACGAAATATTATTGTATGTTTCAATGGCAGTCCCTGTATCTACTTTTACCGCGATGATAAAAATTATAACCATATCAAAACAACGCCATTGTTATTAACGATAGTGTGTATGCTCGATTCAAACTTAATGGCGGCTCGGAACATGAGGCGAGTCGCTGCGCAGTAACGAATTCATGGGTCAGCGGGGGTGAGGGGTGGGGTACTGCGCAGCGAGTAGCTAACTTCCGAGCCGCCATTAAGTTTGAATCGATCTATACCAGTTCATTAACAGAGCTTAAACTAACTGAAAATAATAACTTATTGTATCGGAGTTACCCAGTTACTAGGTTAAGCCTAGTTTATACGATGGCAGTGAATTGGAATTTCGGACCCAGTCAGTGGTGTTCATGTAGACGAGATCGGCAGTAAGTCAGGCGGGGGAAGCTACTGGGTGGGCAAATCGACGAGTAGGTTAGTCAACTGGACTGACTTGAGAGCGCAAAGGAACCCAAGTCAGCGCTGGACTGATTTACTGTACTGTCATATTACTTGGCTCGTATAAACCTGCCATTATGGAGCTCAGATAGGCAGTCGCTCCATGTGAGATACTGGTATTCAGCTGCATCCGGTTAAAGGCTCGTGCACACTGGCGCGGCGCGACGTTAACGAGGTGTCCTGCGTAAGCGACGAATACGACGCTGCGAACGCGACGAACGCGATCAACTCAACGGCATACCCTGCTTGCGTCCTAACCTATATGGCAGTCTGCGGCGAGACCGTAACGCGTTTACTTGTTTTAAGGGCGACCAGACGTGACACCACGAACTACCTACTTTACTTTCAAGCAAAATTGTACTGTACTTCTCCATGATTCGAGAAGTAATGACCAAAATCACGTAGGTACATTTGTCGCGTGTAGCATTGCGTCGCATTGCATCGTGTCGTGTCGCGTCGCGTCGTATTCGTCGCTCACGCAGGACACCCCGTAACAATACAATTTCTATGAAAACTTCACGGTAGAACTATTACCGAAGTCGCGTCGCGCTATTCTCCACGAGCCTTTACTCGGAAGCCGACCCTAACATAGTTGGGAATGGCAGATGTTGAGTCGGTAAGTAGCTGAACGTACGTGCACAGCTGAATCATAATCAAGGTTGAGTTAAAAAAAAAAACTGTTAATCACTATTCTCAAATTAACATCTTCTAAAAACCTTCATTTGTTTTTACCAAAACCTTTACGAGTATCTAATTAACTAAACAGATCGAATTACGGATAAATGTGCTAATTACAAAGGTATAAACTACATAGCTAAAAACTATTTTTAGCACTAACTTCATGGTTTAAAAATTACGTCATTGTGGTAGACATTGCAACCAAAATCAGTAGTTATGCTTTAGTAATGTTTATTAATAGATTTCTTTTGTTGTGGGCATTGATGTATTAAAAGGAGGAAGATATGTTACGCGCTAACATCGCAATCAGTAAACTTGGGCTCGGCGCACGACTACATGCACCGAAACTCACACATCAGTGATCAGTGTCATCTCACAGTCGCAAAGCTAAAGTTACCGATAGACGAGGATAGAGATAGGAGACGACGCTAACGTGTGAGCGAAATCGCGTTAGCTAGCACCTCGCGCATTGTGTGCGTATCGTGTCTTTCACGCATGTTTTTAATATCTATCTCGCTCTCACAAATATGGCGAAGCAAACGTCAAAATATTATTGTAATTTTCAACAAATTAACATTTTTGGCTGTACTTACGAGTGGTAGGTAATTCCATGTGTCTTATTTTCCTTTCTTGCATTATTAAAGCACTGTTTAGCTGCACAAGAAGTCATTTTGATGCGTATTTATTACAAAAAAACTGAAATTATTGAGCTGTGTGATCTACGATGTTCCGTGCGCGACTGAGTGCCAACTACGGGCAATCCCGTAGTTGAGTAGGACCAGGCGCTGTGACTAAGTCCCGTATCTACCTCTTTTAATACATCAATGGTTGTGGGTGATATTGTTTGCATAAGGTCGAAGCTAAGCAGCTATATGCGCTTTGCTTAATGTTGCTACGCTTAGGGATACCATCACGGATACCATCCCTTCGGATTTGTGGCCCCCGTCCGGACTATGTCCGGCCTTGTCATTTAACTAGGGTTTTACTGCTTAGCATAACCAGGCGGCCTGCGTCACAGAGAGTGGGTCATAATCCATCACGCGGGCCTAGTGCGGGTTGGTGGATAATTTTACTACCTACATAGGGGTACACAAAAAAATAAAAAATAAAGTGGAGCTTTATGTTTGCACGAAGATATGCAAACAAACAGCTTCGCTATAATTATTCTCAGTGTTAAATCCATACTTAATTAATATTATAAATGCGAAGGTAACTCTGTCTGCCTGTCTGTTAAGTTTTCACGCCTTAGCTGCTGAACGGATTTGGATGAAATTTGGCACACGGATAGACCATTACTTAGGTCAAGACATAGGATACCTTTTATCCAGGTAGTAAATTCCCGTGGAATAATTTCCGACCTCCACGCCGGCGAAGCCACGGGCGCGGCTATAATCTTCCATAGTCAAAAATTTGCCCCTCATCAAATTAAGCTCAAGATTCACAAACAAATTAAAAAAAGAACATCAAACGATACGTTAAAATATTCCACAGACGAAATATAATTAAAATTCAATGCGCATAGATTAAAAATTCAGCTGTTTATCTATGACCTCGCGCTGATGTCATTCAAGGTCGGGTCGACCGATACTGTTGAATTAAGTATTGGAATGGGAATAGCAAGTAGTGACATGAGGAATTGCCATGATTTTGAAGTTGCAAGTTCATGTTTTAGTCCAAAAACATTGGGTGTTAAAGATCAAAAATATTAAATTTGTATTTTTTCGTCAAGTTATGAATACTTTATCAATGAAATTAAATAATTGAGCCTACCTTGACTTTAAAATGTTACTTAAAAACTTGTTTTTAAAGATCGAGCAAAAAGTTCAGATTTTAAGTTAATTTTGAATAATTTATGACCAGTAACGACTAGTGTTCATCGTTTTGAAGTAAAGATACGGTCAAACCTGAGCGACCACAATGCGGGAGCGTCAACAACGCGAAACTATCGCGGGAATTAATTAACGAGCACACCGGTCTGCGCGACTACTGCGCGAACAGCGAACTTCATTTTGTTTAGTGAGTAGTAATGTTATGTCAGTCTCACATTTAACATCAGTCTGACTCTGATGAAGGAGACCTTTTATTGCTTGCTCTTGCATATGCGTGCATATTTTATAATTTTTACGTAGATTCTTATATTCTGGGTTTTTCAGTACAAAATAGAATGTTCTCTCACTCTTTCTATAAACATCTCTGTCATGTCAAAATCACAGGTTAAAATAATGAGAGATTATTCGTACACACGTCTGATCGGTGTTCCCGCTTTACGGTCGCGTAGGTGTGCAAGGTGTCATAAATAATATCACGAGCAGCGTCCGCCGCGCGGTAGACACTCCCGCTTCGTTTCCGTCCGTTTTACAGTATTTCTAACAATACATACCAACATATTTTAAAAAAAACCTTAACCATAACTGGCGAAATGTGGGTGTAGGTTAGGTACAATATTTACACCCGAAACAAGGCGTGGTGGTATTATGTTATGTTAAAAAACTTCTTTTACTATTTGCTAAATTAATTGCCAGGGCGTCTAATTCATCATAGCAATGAAATCGTTTAACCTGCTACACTTAATAAGAGCTACTTTGACAGGCATGAGTATCGTTTGTGACTTGTTAACTGACTCACAGTCTATGACTTAAGCATGCCTCATTTTGTAGACAGTAAGCGTTATTTAGTAAGTATGTAATATGTATAACATTTAGCTTCTTGTGCCACTTGTATAGATAATATTTTTTGTAATTGTAATTACTTACACAAAAAAATTGTAAACAAGTTGCCATCAGATCACAGTGGACAAACAATAACATTTTGCTCCTACATACCTTTACAAAAAAATCAAATAAGGTTTAGGTCTATTACATTTTATTTATTTATACCTATACTTTATTGTGCACCACAAAAATACATAACAAAAATATATATAACATATACAATGGGCGGCCTTATCGCTTTCCGCGATCTCTTCCAGGCAACCTTGGAATGGACAGTGATTTGCGTGGACATCAAATAGGGCTGTCGATGGTGCAAAGAAAATGTATACAATAGATACACAGATATATACATATCCTAAATAATAGATACAAAATAGGTACATACATACCGTACTTACTAAATAATATAAACAAAAATAAATGAAGACTATAGATAATTACAGTTACGAGAACAAGATCATAACGACAAGTAATGTTCCTTCACGAGTCTCTTAAATATTGGTAACGATTGCGCGCGTTTTGTTTGAACTGGCAAATTGGCAATGCATTCCAGAAATGAGCGGCCTGGACAGTAAAGGACTTGTCGAGGAAAGTTATTTTAAGCTTCAAGTAAAAGTAAAAAACACATAAATATGTAAAAGTTTAGAGATTTTTTTATTTTATTTTTGCCAGTAAATTATGTGTTCTGAGTTTGAATAATATGTATAGGTGACCCAAATAAGTTCTACGCCGAGTTCTTTTCACTATTAAACACGCAATTTAATGACACTTTTCCAATAAAGACTAAAAGTATTTACACAAAGGGCGACTCCAGGTATTCGCAAAAGCAGGGAAAAACTATTTTTTATTTATGACCTAAAGCAACAATATGAATAATACAAGCTTTCCATAAGTATGTTGCAAAATATTCAAAAACTTTTAAGTGTGTGCAAAATAGCCAAAGCTAAAGATTAGCAATAAAATAAAATCTGCTGATGATAAAATAAAAACTACCTGGCAAATAATAAATAATGAAACAGGTACGAAACAGCCAAAATACTGAATTTAATTTAGACTGCACATGGACTTAGACAACTCAGAAATAGTCCTTACTGTGTATAGATATGAACTTCTTCGATGGTATCACTGACGCCGGTGTCACCCTAATAAAGAACATTTTTAATGCCTGGGAAGATGCACAAGATTCCATTGCAATATTTTGTGACCTATCGAAGTCGTTCGATTGCGTAGACTATGAGACACTTCTGCTGAAACTGGACCACTATGGGGTTAGGAATACAGCTCTTGATTAACTAAGATCATACCTGAAAGATAGAAAGGTTAAAGTTCAAGTAAACGGCATAAACTCATTAGGGTCTGAAATGGCAATGGGCGTTCCCCAAGGTCCGATATTGGGTCCATTCCTCATTTTAGTTTGCTTTGATTTACTTCAATTCAATCAAAATCAACCGAAGATGTTATTTGCAGATGACACACCATTGATCTTTAAAATCAACCGACGGTCACAAAATCTTGACGACGTGAAACTTTCCAATCTTGGACCTGAAGAATAGAGCTATCTATTTTTCAGGACCAAGATTGGTTTACGGCAAATAATTTGTACTAAATAAAAAAAATAGAATAGCATTCGATTTAAATTACCTAATGTTATAAGTAGCGAATGTGACATCTTAATGAATGAAGAAAAACTCGAATTTATTAATCAAAAGGTTTTCCTAGAAATTATGTTAGACGAAAAATTACAATGAGGAACTCACATAACATCTCTTGCGGGGCGGCTAAGCTCGGCAGCTTATGCTGTTAGAAAGATAAGACAGTTAACAGATGTAGAAACCGCACGTTTGGTCTATTTTAGCTACTTCCACAGCATTATGTCGTATGGCATTTTACTGTGGGGTCGGGCTGCTGACATTGAATCCATCTTTATTTTGCAAAAGAGAGCTGTCAGAGTCATTTATAACCTACGTCGCGCGCAAATCCCTCTGGGAACGATTTAAAAGCATTAATATTATGAAGGTACCTTGCCAATTCATTTATGAAAATATTATTGTAAGAAAATATCTAGATCATTTAATAAAATAAGTGATAGATATAATTTTAATACAAGAAATAAAGACAAAATAGATCAACCATTTTTCAGATTATCTAAAGTACATACATCTTTTATGGGGTACTGTTAAATGTTGCAACAAAATACCTTGTGATATATTGCAATTAAATAAAAGAAAATGAAAAACTCATACTAAAAGTACCTACACTTTGTAAAGAAGCATAATTATTACAAATTATAGAATTATATCCAAGCTTGGAAACATGCTGGTCCTGCTCCATAGGATAATTACATTGTTTTTACCTATTGTGGTATAGTCATTTTATTCTAGGTGCATCGTTTTCACATTTATAATTTTATGACAAATGTACGTATACAAAATATTGAAAACATTTAAAAGAGTAACGGCGGAGTTTATTGCCCATTCTACTCTATACGAAAACTACCTTTTGGAAGGGGCGACTAGAATCTTTTTTTTTAATTGTAAATTTTGACGTTCGAAATAAGGGCCTATTTGAAATAAATGATTTGACTTTGACTTTGGTAATTAAGAATTTTAGAGTATTTGAGAGTACTTGTATTGGGTTGGGGGTATTCCTCGAAGCGCACCAACAGAAACGCACCGAATGAAGTGCACCAAAAGTATTAATCGAAAACAACCATTCAGGTGCGCTAAGAAAACCAATTAAAAATATTATAATTTTATTTCTCCAAACGCACCAACGATGAAACATAGAGAAGGAATGAAGGATTAAACTACCAGGAAAGCAGAAATTAACTGGAACCTACTTATCTCAATCAATAATGGTAAAAATACAGGTTCTGAAATCGATACATTAATTTGTAGTTTTGAAAAGTACCAGGGTGACAGAAATGAACGGAAAATAGGCGCCTAAACGATATCACTAAGTTGTCCACCAACGATTAAACACAAAGAGGAATATAAAGTATTCGTTGTGTTATTATTCACTATTTTATCGATAGAAGTCTTAAAACTGTCATGTCCTGCTGCACCATACACCAACTCCTTTGGGAAATACGTTTGGTTTAATGTAATCTAATGAATGCCCATTCATTAGGTAGTAAAGATATCACCATAATCAAAATTTATAATGAGGCAACCAGAATAGAGTTCAACCTAATTGGTAGTACATTTGGGTGAGGTCAAATGTGGCAATGCGATAGCACAATTAGGTCATATAGTCTAGCATCAACGTGCTGGTTGGACTTCTAGACTATGACTCAATTTGTGAATAGCTATTGTGAGTCAGCTGATTTAGCTTTGTGGAGAGTTGATTAAATTGATGATGATCGAGGCAACGCCTGCCGCGGTCGGTCGTGCCTCGAAAAACACGTTATTAAGCCATTCCCGGTTGTCATTCGTAGATCTTTGACAGTCGTTACGGGTATTCAGAAGTCTGACAACCAGCCTTGCCAAGGAGTAAATATCATGTTACCCAATAACCGCGTTGTGGGGTCAGATAAGCAGTCGCTTCGTGTTAAATATTGGCACTCAGATGAATCCGGCCAGACTGGAAGGCGATCCCAACGTAGTTTGGAAAACGCTCGCAGACTTTTTGAATACGAGGTGGCTAATGTAATTTTAGCTTTAGAAAATGTCTGTGATACCTATGTTGCTCTCCATGAGGTGTGTCTCTCGAGGACCAAACTCTTATGAGCATAAACACTAAGCGATAAAAAAAATGTGATGAACTCGCGTAGATTTAAGTTTAATGTAATGTAGCGTGTCCAATGTTGGAGCACGATAGTAATTCTTAAGAATTAAAACCAGCAAACAATAAAATCAATTTTAAAAAAGAGCGCGGACCACAATGTCTGCGGTAGTTCAAGTCAGCTCATTTTTTCTAAAACGACACATAACTTTAATACAAAAAGTTTGTCTGTCGCTAGAATACTTAATCCAGTGAAAAGAATGCGTTTGAGAATTTGGCAGCAGAAAGCTGGGCCTTATTTATAATATACCTACAATGAGACATATTTGTCAAAAAATTACTAAATTGAATTGTCTGTCTGGCTGGTTTTCTGTCCATCTGTCACTGCAAATTTGCTCCGAATCTTATGGACCGAATTTGGTACACATATCAATTTCTGTGAACCACAAACACGTGTTACGAGACTTTGAAATGAGACTTTTGAATAGATAGGACAAATTAGAGAATAAAAAAATAAAAACTGGACGTTGTACCATGTGACATCAAATGGGGCTTACTGTGAGGGTCTCAAGTATAATTTATGAATAATGTAAAATAAATAGAAACAAAATATTTTTTTAGCATGAAAGAAGCTTGCAAGGTTGTCGAATTGTCGGATTATCACCTGTTAAGGCTCGTGCAGACCAGCGCGACGCGACTCGAACAATACTTTTTTTTTCCGTCGCGTCGCGCTAGTCTGCACGAGCCTTCAATCAAACCGACAGCGAGAGGTAAAGCTTCGTGCAGACAAGCGCGACGCGACACTGGCTATTGTTATACCGTGAAGTTTTCTTAGAAATTGTTTTTAGAGACGCGTCGCGCTGTCACGTCGTGCCAGTGTGCACGAGCCTTAAATTGGTCTGTTTCAAGCTTCGTGCAGACTAGCGCGACGCGACACCGGCTATTGTTATACCGTGAAGTTTTCTTAGAACTTGTATTGTTCGAGTCGCGTCGCGCCGTCACGTCGCGCTAGTCTGCACGAGCCTTTATGTGAAATTATGCTTATGAAAAAACGGGCTCTTTTGGTACACTACATTAGAAAATCGGACAGTAAATAAACCATAGAATAGAAGGTGGATCGACTGAAATATTCTCTCCATGCGTTGATTCATTAGCGTAGGCAGTGTATGTTTTATTACAATTAATCACCGCAGCTAATCCAATTCTCATTGAGCCAATTAACCAATCTGAAACATTAGAACTGAACAAGGTTAAAATCATTATGAAGTTTATGCTCGGCGCATAGTCTGGCGCATGGCTTCCTTTGGCGACAAAATTTATTGCCTCGCGAAAAATCAGTGTTAGAGTTCTCGCCTTTCGTTCGCGATCTTACGTTTTTTGCAATTTGCATCAGTACCCTAATTACCGAGCTCACTTCACCTAAGTTTTCACGGTGAGATAGTTACAGAATAGCACTGCTGTACCCTAATTACGTAATGCAAAATCAATCCGAATCTGAATCGTTTTGAAACAGATTGTTAATCCATTGCTCCGTAAGTTCGAAAAAAAAAACTGCAGAGCAACGTAAATAACGCAATGAATGTTGTTGAACTGTCAAAATGAAACAGATTTGTCTTTATCGTTTACGAAAATATGTTGCGTAATTAGAAAGCAGGTCAGTGTAAATTTGTATCTTGATCAAAATATAATTCGCGACCGTAACACTTATTTTGTAAATACAGAATAATAATCATTAGAATCGTGAATACATCGAATAATTGTGTAATAATTTTGCAAGATGCAATCTGACACACCTGCTAATTGTAAAAAAATAATAATTTCGCGGTCTACCTTTGCGGATCTAAGGTGGAACCGCGAAGGTAGTCTCAGAAATTCAAATTTTACCTGAAATTATTCACCTCATCCTTCGTTAACATCACTTCAGCCTTGAATCACCGTAGGGCTCATTCCCTTTTTTCCACACTTCACAGAGTCGTCACCGCAATTGCTACCTACTCTTATTTACTATGAGAATGGCACCCCAATATGGCGTTTTTTAGAACACCTCACTTAGCACAGCCAGGCGCGACTCGACGATGCCACGCGATTCCGGCAGAACAATTTCCATGAAGTCTTCATAGACTAGTTCTACTAGAGTCGCGTCGCGTGTCTACGGGAACCTTTATAGTTTATTTCATGAGTGTCGCGTGGCGCGCCTGTCTACGGGAACTTTTATAGTTTATTTCATGTGATTGCTTGGAAAACAATGTCGGATAGTCTTATATATGTCGTTCGCGCGGTAAACTCTAATTGCGCGATGCAGGATTTGTGTGACGTCATGTCTTTGATGCGTAGTTAGTATGTGGCGGTGTAACCGTTACAAGCTTAGCTAATAGAAAGTGTTTATCGCTGCCTATTTAGATAGGCCAAAGTTTTTTAGTCTCTACAAAATATATTCTGAAAGTCATGAAAAAAAAAACACTTCCACCTTGAATTTCAAACCATAGGCTTCCAAGTTAGCACAGTTACATCATCAGTGCTGTCATGCCTGACCGACTGAGTAATATCTAAGTAGTATGTATTAACGAGACAATAGCCTATTGCCCATTGTTAGGAGAACAGCGTAGGTACATTGTTACACGAGGAGGCACAGTGAAGGTTCTTTTCATTAAATATGGAAGATTTTCTTGTTGGAATTGAAAGAAAATTGGGTTTTATGAGTGTCGCGGATAAGCTGGGTTAGGGTATAAGTACTATCGAAGAACTTCATATCTAAGCAGTTAGAAAACAAAATCCCGTGAACGCGATGACCACATCTGTTACCGCCCCGGTACTAGAGCGGCCGAGCGCTGCAAGCAAAAATAGTCCTTACGGTGTGTAGATGTGAACTTCTTCGATGGTACGTACCAGTCGGTCGGGATCATGGAAGACGTACAAGATCTCATGATCATCGGTCCAAGTGTGGGAAGGGAACACCGGAGTGATTTTTAGTTAGTAGGAGTCTGACAGACCCCTTGGCCCGCCCCAGGGCGGAGGACACCCAGGAGTTTTCCACAGCAGAACAAAAAAAAAAAGTGTACAAGTCCGTAGCCAACTGCAGACAGCAGCAGGTGACGAGTCGCCGCAACACTTCTAAGTTTCTATGTATTTCTATGAAATCAAATCAAATTTCTATGAAGTCGCCTGTTGCTGCTACCTTGGCTACGGAATTGTACCTTGAGGCTTAGAGAACAACCCTTGGCAAACGAATAGGTAAACCTAGGACCTAAAGTTGTTATGTTACAGAATTGGTGAAAAATATTAATTTAGTCTTCGTCTTCGCATATAGTTTCGCCATTGTCATTGTGATTTTGGATTATTCATCGGCTAATCAGTAAATAATATAAAATAAATAATTTAAAAAAATAAAAAACCCGACTGCAAAATCACATAACTGGAAAGAGAAAAACAAGCATGATAATCGTTTATACCTATATTATAACTAACGAGTAGTGTTAATAATTTGGAAAAAATATATGTTAAATAAGAACTTTTTCTCAATATTTTAATCTGTGAATATTTTAGACTATGTTTATATTACATAGTGTAATTAATTTGTAAACTTATGTCTAACGCGGATAAAAAAATGAGAATAATGCAAAAAAGTATTTTTCTGAAACCTTCACCTTGTTGAAGATAACTTAATTATTGATCTTTTAGTATACGTATTTTATTAAAAAAATACTTTTTGTTTTATGTATAATAAATTTATAGTCTTAAAAATTCCAGTCCCAGCCTTACCAAGGGGTATCGTATTACCCAGTTACTGGGTTGTGGAGGTCAGATAGGCAGTCGCTCCATGTAAAATACTGGCATTCAGCTGCATCCGGTTAGACTGGAAGCCGACTCCAATATAGTTGGGAAAAGGCTAGGCAGATTTTTATAATAAATTAATAATGCGTCTTTTGGGACAGCGCTCCTTGATGGGCGAGTCCTATTACTGGCTAGACGAACGCCGCGTTGCGTGAGCTCAGCACAGAATACGCAAGCTAACTACTCAAGGTCACTGGTATTATCTGCGTTATAACCCATGAAAGTATGTAAGGATCTTGCGTGACAGGTGGCGTTCTGTAGTTTCTGTCTACCCACTTCGGAAGAAGGCGTGACTTTATGTATGTATGTATGTGTATAACCCATGAAAAAGAATGACCATTTACAATGTAGCAGGATGTCAAAGGCCTTTGAAAGATCTACAAAAAGGATTCCGCAGGGACATATTATTATGTAATAACATCTCTCTTAGTTAGGAAAAAGTTCTTATGGAACAAATCTAACTTAGAGATATGTAATTGATTGTAATTATTGTAATTCTGTAAATGCATATTTGTTATGGTCGCGAATCATATTTTGATCAAGATACTCCTGACCCTGTCAGGCGTATCACCTGCAAATTGGGAAAACGTAAGAAAATTTGAATATCGCGGGCTGCCACCACATGAACAATCATCTGCGAAAGTGTTTTAGAAAATGAATGTAAGAACATTCATTTTTGAAAGACACACTTCATTTGTTTTTGAAAGGTTGCCTTAGGACTGAAATTATAGTTATGTAAATTAACTACGTTAGGTTGTACATTATGTTGCACTTATGGTACACTTTTGATCGATTTTTCCTGGATATGATTTTGTTATTTATTGCAGAGCATATGGATTTGTCAAAATAAAAAAATGTTTTCCTGAATTTTATTGTAGTTAAAACAATTACATATTTCATAAACATAGTTATAGTCTTTAACTCAGTTAGAGAGCACTCAATTGGTGGCCAGGTGGTAAAGGCCCTGACTTAAGAGTAGGTAAGTAGGTCGTGGGTTCGAACACAGGCAGGCGCTTTAATTTGTGTAAATTATTTCATCACCACTGCTCTCAAAACAGTGAAGGAAAACATCGTGAGGAAACCGGCATGTCCTAGAACCAAAAATTCGAAGACATGTGACATCCCCCACCCCGCACTGGGCCCGCGTGGGAACTACAGCCCACTCTCTCTCACGAGATGAGGCCTCATTCCCAGCAGTGGGATAGGCTGATTATGCTATTGCAACATAGTATTACATTGCAGTGCACGGGATATTAACCTACGTCTGGGATTCAATGCAGTTGATGACCTATTGTTGACTTCAAAAACACTAGCATTTACCGCTATAACCATAAACCTATTAAAGTAGATTTTATTTCTAAAACAATTATATTGTTTATTTGGGCACCTCATTGCATAAAGTGAAATTACTAAAATTTTATTACGATTATTTACTGAAATGTTTTCTTCATTGTTACAGAGTCTCAAAAACATGCTGAAAAAAGGGGAACACTGAAACCACGAATAACACGAACGAACGAAATGTGTTAAAACTAAATCTAACTAAACTGAACGCATCCAAAAAAGAAAGAGACAGACATAGCGAAACAGAGCTGCGTCCCAAAATAGTGCGTTCGAAAATAGAAAAAAAATGCCTAGCTCCCAATCAGTTACCGAGAAAGACGCGGCGGGTGCGGTCGCCGCGCAGTGGTGGAGAACACCATGGAAAGCTATGGCCGACCTTGCCGAAGCAGTTGACGACCTCATATGTAGCTTCGATTATATGGACACAGCCATGGACAACCTAGTCATGCTTATTTTCATATGGGTTCTCTTTTCGATCGTCCTCCTCGGCATCGCGAAATGGGCGTACGCTCGCTTCGCGAATAAAGTGGTGGAGGTCGACCCCAAACAAAAGCCAACGACTGATGAGACGAAGAAAACATCGAACGAAATTATAAACAGTGCTGATAGTGTATTGGCTACTAGTGCTAAAGTTAAAAGTGCCTCGTTTAAGCCTGCAAAGCCTACTGGGTTCGTGCCAGCTACTCCACCAAACAAAAGAAGGTTGGGTCGCATGTCCCCGGGTCCCGAACAGCTGACTTTAAAAAAGCATCAAAGCGTTTTAATCCCGACGTGTACGGGACCCGACACGCCGAGTGTGCAATGGGTGAACGACCTATTGACGTGGTTATATAATGATCTAGTTATTGTGAATGAGCTCGTGCAGCAATGGATTGTGTCCATGAACGAGTTCTCAAAGAAGTCCGTCGAAGAGGTAAGTTTATATTACAGCTTGATTTATATTTGTCTTTTCAGTAACATAATCGTCAAGGATTGTTCTCCGCGTGTATCTTCAATAATATTTGATGCGTCTATGTTAACTGGCGTTCTGTTTAGTACCAACGTAATATTATGCGTCATGATTTCTATATTCAGAAGAAATTTGCTTTTCGGCAACGATTTTATTCATTCACGCATTAATTCAACCAGCATCAACAAAATCTCATTCACCATCTTTTCTGCTCCATTAATATCCCCAACATATTGACTCCTTAGTTCTTCGACTTTTGGAAAATCCAGTCAAGTTTTACAAATACAGCGATTTTTTATCCATTCACTAAAGAAAATAGTTTTAACGATCTCAAATGCGCTGCCAGCAAAGTAATGTCTCATTCACATTAGTTGATTCTGAACGAAACGACTCCGGAATGTCTTTGAATGGCTTTCTGACGATTTGGCGTTGTTTCTACCTGATCTGATGAATCACGGTTCCTTTTTTGAATCTTTGATTTATTTAACATTTGCCTCAAACCTCTTCTTCATCTTCATCTTTGATGCCTTATTGGCCCTTCATAAAAATGGGCGGAAGGTACAGGCACGTAACTTTCAGTAATATTGTTTACGGCCAAATCGAATTCTGAAAACATGGTCCTGACCAAACTCGTAGTCCAGACCATGTTTTCAGAATTCAGAATTGGATTTTATACTATTATAGTAAAAGTAGTACGTAGTAAAATAGAGCTCCAAGAAGTAGATTTTCCTGAGTTAGATTATTTTTAACTGAATCCGCTGAAACAGGAAGTTAAATTAAAAAAAATAGGGCAAATACGCAGTAAAAACGAACCTCTTGGTGTTGATAAAAGCATTACGCATAAGTAACATCACATTACGCATAAGTAACGGAAAACATTTGTTAAGTAAAACAAGCATGATTTTCAATGGACCTTAGCAAAAAAGAACCTGATACACCTTGCTATTCTTTAATTCCACGGTTCCGAATTGTAGCAACGATTACAAACAATAATAAAACAAGATGTTAAGGCCTTGGTCGGAGGCCGCATGACGCGCCCGACGAAACATATGTTATGGGCCTCGATTTAGATTCACGACGATATTCTAACCGCTGCTGCATAAAATTTAACATATTGTGTTGATTTAATTTTATGTTAGTTTTACGTACTCTGTCCATTGCTAGTAAAAGGGCCTCCACGATTGTCGGTATTAGTCAAGGAAATTCTGGACAATAGCGTCATATCAATCTGTTGACTGTCTAATATTTTGTTGTTTGCAAAATCAGCCTATAACGTTCCCACTGCACACGGGCCTCCTCTATGTGACAGAGGGTGGGCTGTTCTCCACCACATGAGCCCAGTGCAGTTGGTGGATGTCACATGTCTTCGAATTATTTTTTTCTAGGACATGCCGTTTCCTCACGATGTTTTCCTTCATCGTTTTGAGAGCAGTGGTGATGAAATTATATATACAAAGTTAAGCGCCTTTCTGGGTTCGTAACCACCCACTCGTAAGTCGGGGTCGGTACCACTGGGTAACCAGGGGCCCAAGTCCGCTATTTTTATAAATTCGTCATTCCAACACGATCCCATTGTCATTTTGCTAAAAGTTCGTAATCTGCTAAATTCCTCATGGTCGATCATTGGTTGATCATTGTATTCCACAAACACGATACTCGTAACGAATTAAAAGAAATGACTGCACAATGACGTTCTCAAGGTAGGTCACTGATCAAAGGAACTGTCAAAATTTTAGCATATTACCGCCTTAGTCAGTCATTCATTTTTCATTATGTACGAGATTACCAATAGATGCCATTTCTTTCAATGGAGTGTCAGTGGCTGACCATTGGAAAGTCATAATGACGCCAATATGTTAGTAGATTACCAAACCTGTCAAAATCAACAATTATGAAATCAATGATAGACCATTCTGACACTATTGTAATAGCAGACTTGAGGCCCAGTGCTCTTGTTTTTTGATGTTTTGTTTAGCTCGTACCAATTCGGGAGAAAAATAATTTCAATTCTATTTCCCATTCATTTGTTAATTGTAATGACATAAATAGTTCTTGCTGCAATCTGTGCTGCAATGATGTTCATCTTATGTTTGACACTGGAGTTAAAACAGTTCTTTTCCGTAGATTTTTTGCTTTTGTGTTGCTTTGTTTGTATTATATATTGTGATTGTATATAAAAGTGAGCTAAATATTCAAAAATGAATCTTTATCAATTTGAATTTAATCAAAAATCTTCCGCGTCTCGTCAAATATTGAGTCATCTAGCCTTGCCATTAGACGAATAACGAGGAAACGATTAAATGCAATCGTATCAAAATTAAGATGAAAAGGAAGCAGCGGTAATCGTGTTTAATTAATATTAATTAGTAGTATTAATTTTATGACAAAGCTATACAAGATAAGTAGAAATACGGCAAAGCAACTATAATTTTTGTTTTCTGTAGTTCTATAATAATAAAGCCTAGTCTCTTTCTCAAAGAGGAGATCTCTGTCCCACCAATGGACACATTATTGGTTGATTTTGCTCATCTTATAGTTCTGATTTTGTCCCGTTGGGTATTCAGTCTATCGGTAGGTTCTCTTATGGATTTCTGCTGTATATTCTCCGAAGACATATCTATTCATTTCGGTCCTGCCTGCCCTTCATCATCGTCATCATCATTAGCTGCCTTGATCCACCCAGTGTTGAGTATAGACCTCCTTCCTTTTGTGCCATGCTTCCCTGGTCTGTCCGAGTCTCGTCCAGGACTTCCTGCCTGCTCTTACCCCAATTCATTAGTTGTCGGCGCACCATATCTCCTTGCTGAACTTCGACGTCATCTTAGTAGGTACCTTTAAGTAGAAACTTATCTCGTTCATCATCTCCTCCTATCTCCTTTTCCCAATTAAATTGGGGTCGGGCTCCATTCTAACTGGATGCAGCTGAATACCAGTATTTTACGTGAAGGGACTGCCTATTTGACCTCCACAACCCAGTTACTGCTGGGTAATACGATACCCTTTGGTAAGACTGGTTGTCAGGCTTTCGGGCTTCTGACGACCAGTAACTACTATCAAAGATTCACGAATGACAGCCGAAACCAACGGCTTAATGTGCTTTCCAAGGCATGGAGGGGCCATCATCGATATTAATATTATAAATGCGAAAATAACTCCTTCTGTCTATGTACTACCTTTTCATGCCTAAACTACTAAACCTATCGTTATGAAATTTGACAGATAGGTTGCCTGGAATTTGGGGAAGGACATACGCTACTTTTCATCCGGGGGTCTTGGTACGATGGTCACATTTCGGCAAGCGTAGCTTAACCTGATGGATCGACTCGTGCGGCTGTTATTACTTAGCTTATCTCGTTTTATTTTGCCGTAACTCCTTTCACTGTGTCTAAGGTTTTCCACAACTCTTATCTATTTTTCCTTCTATTGAACTGATAATTAACCTAACCTCATTCAATATTCCATCGAGCTTTTTTTTTTTTTAGATTTTGTTATAAGTACCAATTTCTTGCTGCTGGGGAGTTTGTTGCGTCACTTCTTCTTCCCAGCTAAAGCACTAGGAAGTAGTGGGTGGGTGTTTTTGGGGGACTACTTATGTAATTTTGACGTTCGAAAAGTGCTGATTCGCAGCTTAGTTTGAATAAGTAAATGACTTTTGAAATTTGAATTTCTTGGTTAGGTTACATTTTAAGCTATATCTAAACTATCTTCTTAAGAGTTTTCAGGATTCTGCATCATCTTTGATAATTATAATCTCAATAACATAACATCACGCCAGTAATTCTACTGAGGGGTTAGGCAGAGGTGTACCTTTATAGTACCTATATGTACCTACACCCACATTTCACAGTTAAGTTTAAGTCCCATGTAACGGAGTGCGAGCCTATTGCCATCAACCGGGCGCAAATCAGAGGCTGCTACTGAGAAATACCAGATGGATGAACCCAATGACACTGCTTGACCTGGGAATCGAACCCAGGACCTCATGCTCAGCAGGGAGTGACCACCAGACCAACGGGGCAGTCAATAATCTCAATAACTATCTAAATAAGTCTGAAATCTATTTAGTCATACATCCTATAATACACAAAAAATCTTCAGTCCCATTTTGTTGATTCACATTTCACTAACACAGTGTTGACATCACATCCTGCGACAATAATACATTTTGCGGCTCTGGAAATAGATTCAGCACCAAAATAGACCTTGTTGGTACAGAATAAAGTCGTATGAAATGTATTTTTAGGTTTAGCAGGTGTAGGGTCAAGTGGTCCATCAAGCCCGTCACAGAACGTAGCAAGAATATTTATATTAATAAACTTTGCTATTCCTTTTTTTTGCGTAGTTTTTGGTGCGTACTAGAAATATAATTATAATAAAGCTACGTCTGTGCTGGGCTTTATTGGGTCAAAGGCACATATGGAAACCATTGACTGCTGGGCTGCGTGTCGTGGGTTCGATTCCCACACGGAACAAATATTTGTATGACCTATATACAAGTAGTGGATCCTAGTGTGGCAAAGTTAAAAAAAAAAAGAAAAATAAAGAATTGCCGGTAAATATAACATGTGATATGTAGGATATACGTATACGTATATCCCTATGTAGATACCTACTATTGCTGTCATCATGCAATAACGTCAAGGAATTTATATTTGGAATTTCTCAGTAGCAGCCGGGAGTCTGGATTTGTACACGGTAGATGGCAATAGGCTCGCCCCCTATTACATGGGACTTAAACATAACTGACGAAATGTGGGTGGTGTACTAGGTGCCTCTCTGCCTAACCCTTCGGGGAGTCCAGGCGTGATGTTATGTTATATAATGTCAGGGCCTATCAGAAAATACAAAAGTGAAGTCTTACTTCAGAAGTACACTCTCATTGTACGGAAATATTATACAATGCGAGATCAGCTTATACTGGAAATATTTAGCTTGATATAAAGAAAGAAAGAAAGAAAATACGTTTATTTGCGGTAAAATATGACGCAAACAAGGAAAAAAAACAAATAAAACACGAAAATAACAAATTGGAGGAAAATATGCGTCACATCCACGCAAAACGGCCATCGCTCAGCATAATGCTGGGACCCTATGCGAGACAAAGCCCCAGCGCTGGTTTTCAGCGACAACCGGCGTTGACGTGATGACGTCAAACCGGTGCAGCATAGAGAGAAATAACAAAATAAGACAAAAAAATAAATACAATTTACACAATAGTTCTAACTACAATAAAATATAATATTTAAAGTGGCAACATTTCATAGCGTCGGCGACTCACGCGCCGCAGACATAATACAATCTGTGCGCGCAACTGTCAAAAAACTGTTTGTTTGACGTTTTGGCTTATTGGTTACAAGCACGATATGTAGCCGTGTGTCAGAAATCAGAATCAGAATCAGAACTTTATTTGCTATGAATGGTACAGGTATAAGATGTTCATAAATTAATAAGATAAGTGTATACGCCCCGTAAGTATAGGTTAATAGATTTCAGTCGGCTTCGAAACACGGTGTACTCTCTAAGCCCGCCAATGAAGATACGGGGCCGTCCGAATGTAGTTGATCCGTAAAAATACGTGTCAAGTCAAATTAACTTTTTCAAACGACAAAAACACATTACCAGTAGGGACAACTGTCAAATTGTGTTCTCATTCAATCTTTTAATTCATAAAAGATAGCTTGATCTCTGCGACAGCTGTCAGTAAAATCACCGCCTATGAAGTCCAGAATTTCATAATAGTACAGACAGTAACTGTCAATGTCATACTTTATGGGCATGCTGACCTAATGAATGAATTCCTACCCTAGGAATGTCAGTTTGACATATTATGTCGCAAATATCAAGCTATCTTTTATGTAGTATAGGTACTTTGGGCTCAGAATTAATCTCATATCCGTAGGTGATGCGGAGTATGAATCGCCTGTAAGTTCAGCCGAAACAACGGATTTCGTTTCTAAGCACGAAATCCGTAGTTTTCCGTTTCGTTTCTATACGAAGTATGTACCTTTACCATTTCTTACTTAACTTTCGGGTGGTGAAGGTTTCAGAAAAATACGCTTGATATATTTTGCGTGATTCTCAGATTTTTATCCGCGTTAGACATAACTTTACAAATTAATTTCACTAAGTAATATAAAGATGATCGAAAATATTCACAGATTAAGTTATTAAGAAAATGCTCTAATTTAACATATATTTTTTCCAAATCATTAACACTGCTCGATTAGACGTGATCTTCAGTATATAAAAAACTTTTTCACAAAAAATAAAACCGACTTCAAAAAAAAAACACTACAAAGTGAAAAATAACTTTGATTTCGGAAGTCGGTGTCTTTGGGGTTTTATTTTCGTTTTTTTGCCACCGACTTCCGAAATCAAAGTTATTTTTCACTTTGTAGTGTTTTTTTTTGGAAGTCGGTTTTATTTTTTGTGAAAAAGTTTTTATTTTTCACTTTTTAGTTGTGGTACACAAAACCCCCACAAAAATTTGAATACCCATTACCTGCTATGTAAATTACAGTGACAGGAAATAATAGAATATCATCCACATATACTAGATGGGAAAAATACGTATTATTGAAGCTAACTCAAAAACCCCTCATCAGATCTTGACCAAATTTATATGGGACCACTTCTGAAGTATGCCCTACCAAACAAAAAAAGAATCATCAAAATCAATTCATAATTGGCGGAGTAATCGCGTAACAAACATACAAAAAAAAAAAAAAAAACATACAGCCGAATTGAAAACCTCCTCCTTTTTTAAGTCGGTTGAAAATCAATAAAAGTCAGTTATAATAAGGGGGAGGCGAGAAAACATTTCTAAACTTTTTTTTGTTGGTTGAACGCGAGACTTTTGGCTGCTTTTGTAGGTATATTTTTTCTATAAACATATTTCTTTCCTTTAAAATTGATTCCCTGTTAAAATGTATACTACAAATTAAAAGCACATGAGATATTGCAATGCAACTTTGTCTCTAATCTTAACTTCTTGGTGGTATTGCCTATCGGCGCGCGGCGTCGGCGTCGGCAACTTCAGTCTTCTTTCGATTAGGTGGGTCATCGCCCTGTTGATTTGTTTTTAACGCTATTGGATTATGCTAAAGCGATAAGTAACAGGTTTCTTACCCATGGTGTTATAAAGGTCCATTGACTTGCAATTTTTTCATAAGCTTTTTATGCCGATGACTAGCGGTTTCCAAGACATCATGAATATCATGATACATAGTAGGTACATAAACAATTATTAACAAATAAATAAAATTGAAGTGTATATTTGTAATGTCAAAATAACAGCTTTTCACTAAATGTGATGCTTTTCAATAAGTATAATACGGTACTTACCTAATTATAACAAAAAAAAGAAACATTTTTTTTTCTTGTGTCTGTCTGTTCGAAACGGCTGGAACGATTTTGACGGAAGTTTGACTGGCAGATAGCGGATGTTATACGGAGTAACTAAGGCTACTTTTATTTTATAAAAATAATTTGGGTCGACGCGGGTGAAGCCGTTGTAGCTCAGTCTCACCCTCACTCAGTCCGGGAGCAGTATCGTGCGAGCGAGATAAGTAGTGAATTTGAGCAGAGGCATTATGTACTCTTAGGTCATAGCACACATATCAACCCGAAAAGGGATCGTCACTGTATCAACTCGAGCCATTCAGTATTCTTTGTATGAAACTCCCTTCTGCAACGCACACTAATCGGAATCGTAACGTAATCGCCTCGCCTCGGGACAAGCTCACGAACCGCGGTGTGGTGCGTGGTCAACTTGCAGTTCCCGCGCTTACGGCTCGTCGTCCCCGTGCTTACGTCTCTCCGTAACTCCGTACCCGAGCTTACGTCTCTTCATCCACCCGTGCCCCTCTCACCCCTCCCGCGACCTGCCTCCTGCACAATACTGCCGCGCGCGCATACTGCGAGCCGAAGTCGCCTAGCCTTAGCCAAGTAGACGTATCGGAGTTGCTGATTCGCTTTGGTTATGTGATTACGTTAGGTTGGCGCCTGTTTGACGGCGAGACGAAAGTCGATACGGTGACGATCCCTTTCCGAGTTGATATGTGTGCCTATTAACTCGGAAAGTAAACCTTTAATGGCAATAGGTTCGCCTCGGTAAAAGATACCGCTGGCTACTCGGTACAAGCGTGATGTCAGGTGTGTTTATGGCGTAGTTTATCTTGGGTAGTACTCGTAATGTAGTGTTACCATTCGGTAGTAGTGTTCGTAGATAAAAATAGATTACGTCCTTTCTTTGATGAACTAGGTATAAAACCGTTTGGTATCACTCCTTCCATCTCCATTGGTAGACTATATGAATAACGTGTCGTTGATGGATAAAGAAACCGTGGAATTCTAATATTTTTGCATCCTCCTAACCTAACTAATATTATGCTTAAATGCGAAAGTGAGTTTGTTTGTTAAACTTTCACGTTAAAACGGCTGAACGGATTCAGATTAGACAATGACCTGGAGATAGGGTTGCCACGCCGAAAAATAGAAAAGCCGGACACAGATTCATATTTAACCGGACTGAGAGCCGGCCCTGAAAAACTGACACACTGGTTTAAAAAAAATAACTTATTTGTGTATATTATTACTGTTTTTCATTTGTGACTTACTCTACTCTTAATTATGAATCACAAATTTTGTTCTTACTGAAGTAATTTGTAACTTCTTTACATTAAAAGTAATTAAAACAATCAATAATCAGCTTTCTAATTACGCAACATATTTTCGTAAACGATATAGACAAATCTGTTTCATTTTGACAGTTCAACAACATTCATTGCGTTATTTACGTTGCTCAGCAGTTTTTGTTTTCGAATTTACGGAGCAATGGATTAGCAATCTGTTTCAAAACGATTCAGATTCGGATTGATTTTGCATTACGTAATTAGGGTACAGGTATCTTTTGGCGGGGCAGGGTTTGCCAAAAGCCTAACAAAAGCCGGACAGGCCGGAATTGTCTATATTTGGCCGGACACGATTATAAAAAGTCTTACACTTGGCAACCCTACTTGGAGAAGGACATATGATACCTTTTATCCCGTGATCCCGAAATTCCCACGGGATCGAGACGTATGCGGGTGAAACCGCGGGACGCAGCTACATAGTTGATAAATGATATGGTAAGTAGGTTTGTACAAACACTTTTACACTTTTTCAATCATATTTTAAAAACTAGATGAGGTCGGGCGTTTTCTATCCGATTACTCTGACAAACTCAGAGGTCACAATCCCTTTTAGAGTCTAGAAATAATCTTGGTCAGCTCATGTGTGTAGATTGGTGTCTGAAATAGTTTTTTGAAAAAAGGACCTCACAAATGCGGAGTTCCCCAGTCAGTTAGTGCATGCATTTGTCAAATTGTCAGTAATCGCGCAGTTCTACTGAGAACTTAAGGTGGAACTAGTTGCTATTTTTTCCATACTTTCGGCGGGTTTTAGCCCACTGATTGTACACCCAAAGTTAACATGATATCGTTTTGTCTCAATATTAATTTTGTCTGTGCAGAAACAGAATAGTAAAATAATAAGCCATTAAAAAGTTAGGAGCCAACAAAGATTAGTTTTTCTTGCTGAACTTTGGGCTTAAATAAGTAATAAAAGAAGTGTAAAATCTCCAAAACAAAGTCGAGAAGAGTTCAATAAACTATATTTGTAATTGATTTATGCAGGGATTTTTTCATAAAACTCGATTTTCCAAAGAACTTTTCATAATTTTTTCCGCGCTCATTATACTAAAATAGTTCGGAACGGTGTTTGTGTGCGTGCGAACTAGACGTTGTGCTTATAGACCAGCGTCTAACTGCTCACCACTGATACTATCTCTGTCGGACACGATGCCAGATGCTTGCGTTTTGGCCATGCTCACCAGTGAGTTCGAGGCCACGACTAGTTCAACCTTAAAAGGAGCTCATATACATCTTCATCTCCTTTCATATCAGCTCGAATTATTTGAGGTGTTTATTGTCATAATTTAAATATTAGCCATTCAGTAAGGTATGTGTGACCATACTTATATAAAAATAACGATTAGTTTATATTCATAAAAACCAGTCCAAGATCTTGAACCGGCTTTTTCCAGTATTATTCCATTAATTTATCGATACTTTTCCTGCATTCAAATCAGACTACAGATTTAGATACTTAGTTAAATCTACGACTCATAAAGGAAAGAATTTTTATAGTCCTTGTTTTAATATAAATATGTATAGCAATTTTAAATATTATGTAGAATATCTGTAATGCATTCTAAATAAATGACATTATTATGGTAACTATAAAAGGACCCATTAAAATAGATGGGCATATTTTAACACAGCGCGGCAGCGTTCAATACGTCTAAGTATTGATATCCAAGCAAAAAAAAAAAAACACTGATTAAAGATTTTATTTTGACCTAAAATAATAAATGGCATTGGGTAACCAATATTTTTGGTGTTCGTTAGCTGATTTATTTTTCTTGTAAGCCTATCTAATGATAATAATAAGGACAAAAGTAAAAAAAAAAAAAGTTTTTTTTTTTTTTACTTTCGTCCTTTTTTTGGTGGTCTGAATGATTTCTAAAAGTATGTCCATCTATTTTAAATTTTTAATGGGACCTTATAATAAGGACAAAAGTAAAAACAAATAATAAGAAAAACTTTTTTTTTTTACTTTTGTTCTTTTGTTGGTCTGAATGATTTCTAAAAGTATGTCCATCTATTTTAAAAAATTAATGTGACCTTTTACAGACAGTTATCAATGTTGCTTTTTTTAATAAGACTACTTTAGTAGGTATTTGCATACCTATATCATTAGGTAATCATTTAAATTAGCATCGATTTGAATATCATCGCACATTTTATATTTGCATAATTTTAAGGAACTCAAAATAATTTATTGTAGAGAAAAAAAACTTTGATTGACTATAGGTAGGTATAATAACGGTCCCACGGGTCGATCGATCAGGTTAAGCTACGCTTGCCGCGGTTGGTCCGTGGATGGGTGATCATCTACATACCAAGACCCCTACGTGCCATGGAAATAGGGTTGCCAACTTTTTTATATCAAATATAGTAGATGGCGAAAAAAGAAAAATAAATATAATAATATATAATATATTTTGCTTTTTTCGACGCGTCAATTGCCCTAACTTCGTCTGGCGTCCTATGTTTGCATATAATGAAAAAGATGCAATTTTTTTTTTTACTTTTATGGTAATCGAGTTTTCAGAGAGCTTTATTTTTATTTTTTTAAATTCTATGTGCTTATTTTTTGTTACTATAAAGTATAAACCTATATTAACAGGTATTATTTAAATGTCTCCTATATTTTTTTTCATAGATACTCTAAGACAAAAAATTAAACCACTAAATAAAAACTGAAAAGTTAAAAATTAAAAATATTCCTTTAGTGTAACTAAGCTCCTGAACTAATTTTAAGTAACAAATTTTGAGGCGGCGCCAAACAAACAAATTAATTACATATACCGTAAAATGGATCTTCGTTGAATGTGTATTTGGCGCCGCTTCAAAATTTTCACGCCCATCATAGGTACCTACCTACTTTTACTATTATATTATAATTTGGGACTTCATACTATGCTTGTCGCGGTTGGTCCGTGGATGGGTGACCATTTTTACATACCAAGACCCCTCCGTGCCTCGCACGTTAGTCCCGGCTGTCATTCGTGGATGGTAGACCAATACCGCTGTCGCGTCGCGCCTGTTGGCGGGAGCCTTAATACATAATATACAGCGAAAGGGTATTCGTTCCAACCGGTACCCTAATTACGTAATACACCATCAATCGGAATTTGAATCGTTTTGAATCAAATCCATTGCTTCATAAGTTCGAAAAAAATCTGCTCAACAACGTAAATAACGCAATGAATGTTGTTGAACTGTCAAAACGAAACAAATTTGTCGTAATCGTTTAAGAAAAATGTGTTGCGTAATTCAAAATTCAAAAGTCATTTTATTCAAAATCAGTAAGTACTTTTCGAACGTCAAAATTTGTATACCTAAGACAGTCCCCCAAAAACGCCCGCCCTTCACCACTTCCTAGTGCTTTAGCTGGGAAGAAGAAGTGACGCAACAAACTTCCCAGCTGCACAGCTGTCTGAATAGTTAGAAAAACTTGATTCTATACAATAGTACAGATAGTGCAATCCACGACGACGCGCCCCACTCCGCGATTACTGTACTGTAAGCTGTACTTTAGTACGGAGCGGAGCGGCACTACCTAGTTAACACGAGCACTATCTACCTATACCTACTTATGCAAAATAATTTACAGTACGCAACACAAAACATTAAATTAAATTATTTTATATATGTCACCTAGCATACGCCAATATACCAACAAAAAAGTAAAAAGAACTTTAGACTAAGACCCGAATGAAAGCCTCCAGGCATAAAGCCTCGTGCATACTAGCGCGACGCGACGACGCGACTTGAACAATACAATTTCTAAGAAAACTTCACGGTATAACAATAACCGGTGTCGCGCCGCACTGGCGCGTCGCGCTAGTCTGCACGAAGCTTAATTCGATAGCGGGTGTCCCACGACACATCCCGACCTTTTTTAATACCTATTGAGTGATTTCATTATGACAAAATAATAACTTAGTGGGTAGGTAGGTAGGTACTTACTTAACTATCATTGTTGTGTTTGACCTATGGCCCGAAGATCTTATTTTTGAACTGTGCATTGTTATATGATAACATTATGTTGCCAACTGTTGATAATAGGTAATAGTTATAAGTGTCTTCTATTCGTGGCAATAACAAAACATCACGACTGTTTTCGACTGTGTATATTACACATTTCTCGAGGCAATGTATCCTAGAAAACTCGTTAGCGATCTCTGAGAAGAAAATGGCGAAACAAACTCAAGGGTCAAAGTCTACTCCTCGCGCATATTTGGGAGTGGCGCGAGAAATCGCGGCACAGCGGACAGAGCTCCGAGATGTCAGTGACTGAAGGGGTCCGATGATGGGACCATTGCCTGCCGGGGTTGCGGGAAAGTCCGAAAGGGATACCGTGGCCCCCTGGCATTGCACAGGCAACGGAAGGAACACGGGTGGGTTTTAGTCAGTAAGAGTCTGACACGCCCTCCCGCTCCACCCAGAGCGGGAGAAGTCATTTGATGATTTCCCAACCAAAAAAGGTTCAAAGTCTATTTTAAAGTCCAGACATAATCTTGGTCAGATCATGAGAGGACCATGTAGAATGTGTTTAAAATGGTATTTTCAGAAAAAAATCACACATATTTGTCCAGTCAGTGCAGGATTTGTCGGTAATCCAAGAACCGAAGGAGCTCCACGACTCGACGAACAATACCAAAGAAGTAGGCCGCTTATAGGTTACGAGTACTCAAACTGCCAGACCACCATTAAAACTAAATGAGAAAGAAAAAAAAACACATAGTCAATAATTCAAGTAATGTAATAACGGAAACGGAACACAGCAATGATTCTTGGGGACGGAAATAGAAATGCTGCTTCTGAAGAGCCCTTTCATAAAACTACCAAAAAAAGTAGATAACTACCATGTGACAAAATCATGTCATTATTTTAACCAACCTAATAAATAATAAAATAATTAGTCTGTAATATTCATGCTCTGATTGCTCTTGATCTTTGACCTCCCGCATTGCCACACGTGGGTTAGATTTGAATCGACCCATTCATAACACTATGCTGGTATGAATAATGTCTGTCTGGGTATTCAAAGGAAGATATACCTAAGGTCTATTCCGATTGATGTTATTTCCGTGTAAGTGAAATTAAATTAAAGTAGATTTTAGACGCCTAGTACTGCGCAAACTGATCCTAATGTGTAAGCATTATAGTCATTGATGTATTAAAAGGAGGAAGATATGTTACGCTCTAACATCGCAATCAGTAAACTTGGGCTCGGCGCACGACTACGTGCACCGAAACTCACACATCTGTGATCAGTGTCATCTCACAGTCGCAAAGCAACAGTTACCGATAGACGAGGATAGAGATAGGAGACGACGCTGACGTGCGAGCGAAATTGCGTTGGCACCTCGCGCATTGTGTGCGTATCGTGTCTTTCACGCATGTTTTTAATATCTATCTCGCTCTCACAAACATGGCGAAGCAAACGTTAAAATACTATTGTAATTTTCAACAAATTAACATTTTGGCTGTACTTACGAGTGGTAGGTAATCCCATGTGTCTTATTTTTCTTTCTTGTATTATTAAAGCACTGTTTAGCTGCACAAGAAGTCATTTTGATGCGTATTTATTACAAAAAAACTGAAATTATTGAGCTGTGTGATCTACGATGTTCCGTGCGCGACTGAGTGCCAACTACGGGCAATCACTTAGTTGAGTAGGACCAGGCGCTGTGACGAAGTCCCGTATCTACCTCTTTTAATATACATCACTGATTATAGTTGTTTTTCTGAAAACTCCCGAAGGGTTAGGCAGAGGTGGAGGATTTCATAATCAATATTTTAGTACTAGTTAGCCATATTTCATATTTCCATACCTGAGACCAAATAAAAAACCAAGACAGAGCGCTGTTAACAGTGAAGTGAAGCCGGTTCACTTTGTGTGGTGTAGTTTGATTGCAGTGTCATTGTAAATGTGTGTGTGTGTGAGCGTGCATGCACAGAGCGGTGGTGTAGTTTTGGCATGGTTCACTGTATTGTTCGCAGCGGTCTGTCTTCGTTTTTTATTTGCTCTTAGTTCCATACTAGGTATATTGCAAAAAATCATCAAAACAGCGATATATTTGACAGCTATTTGCGCGCACTTTCAGAATGCACGTTCTTTAGTCCCATCTAATAAAGGGCGATCCTATTGCCATCAACTGGGTAGAAATCCAGACTCCGGACTGCTAATGAGAAATTCCAGATGGAAAAACCCAATAAAACTTCTTCCCGACCGTATAAGGTACGGTCGGGAAGAAGTTTTATTGGGTTTTTCCGAACGTTTTGGGGACGTAGTTAATACATTTTCGTAAACGATTACGACTAATCTGTTTCATTTTGACAATTCAACAACATTCATTGCGTTATTTACGTTGTTGAGCAGATTTTTCTTTCGAACTTATGTAGCAATGGTTTAGCAATTTGTTTCAAAACGATTCAGATTCCGATTGTTCGTGTATTACGCAATTAGGGTGTTGGTTTCTTTGTCAAGGCAATAACAATGAAACTTTTAAAATGAAATCGGTCTTGAATCATTAGGTAGGTACTATCGAAGAACTTCATATCCAAGCAGTTTGAAAACAAAATCCCGTGAACACGATGCCCACATCTGTTACCGCCCCGGTTCTATAGCGGCCGAGCACTGCAAGCAGAAATAGTCCTTAAGGTGTATAGATATGAAGTTCTTCGATGGTACCTATACTGTGTACAGACGCCAGCACTTCAACCTACTACAATCTGTCAAATTTCTTTAATAGATTTTCAACCTTATTACTAAAGTATAAGGTTCAAAGTTAATTGGGAAAATTTGACAGTTTCGGGTAGGTTGACCTAATGGCGTCTGTACATAACATTTAGTTTTTTTCTATATGAACCTACTTATTATTTAGTTAATTTTGTTTGTGTATGATTGATTAGACATTGTGTAAAATACAGTAAGTAGGTATTTTTACAATGAATAAAAGTAACACTTCCTTTCCTGTTACCTTTAATCCAACCAAAGGTTGTCTGTAAAATATCGCTTTAAGGTTCGTGCAGTCCAGCGCGACGCAACGGCGCGACGCGACTCGAACAATACAATTTCTAAGAAAACTTCACGGTATCATAACAATAGCCAGTGTCGCGTCGCGCTAGTCTGCACGAAGCTTTAAGCGATAAGACCGCCCATTGTGTCACCCTATGTAAAATATCTAAAAGTGGCGATTCTTGTGAGAGGCCTATGTATGTCAAGCAGTGGACGTCTTTCGGCTGTATTAGTGATGAAAACCCCCCATAAATCTTAAATGATGTCCATAATTATAAAACTAACCGCACTCTAATTGCGAATCAATCATAATCTGAACCATTTTGAAGGTTATTGCTAATCCATTGCTTCATATGTTCGAAAACTTTGTCTGTTCAACAACGTAAATAACGCAATGAATCTTGTTGAACTGTCAAAATGAAACAAATTGGGATTGATCGTGTCTTATGGGTGCCGAAACTAACATAATGATAAAGTCAAAGTCATTTAGGTATTTGGTTAAATGCGGTTACAAAGATGTTAGTAAATAAGTATTCTTGTGCGGTGACACATTTCGCCATATTTTTCAGCATGCAAATATTAATATTAAGTAAGTCTTATTTAAATAACCAATTATCTATACGTAACTAAAATTGAAAATATTTACTAAACATGAAATTATTTAAAGTAAATCAATCTTCAATTTATACCATACCCATTGCAATTTCAATGGTTTTACATTACACTAACTTTAGCGAATCTGTTGAAATACCTTACTCTAAATATAGCCTGGACTTCTGCTGAGCTCCTTAAAATAACCCGCTCAATGTTACAAACGTAAACAAACCAGTAAAGTGTTCTTAACCTCAACGTTGCTTATATTACAACATTGTCTGTTTGTTTGTATGTTTGAAAGTATTTGCACTAACACTCAGTGGGTTGAATATGTTAGTCGGTGACGTAGTTAAGTTAAGACAAATGGCTATAGTATAGACCTTGATTACTAAGTGCCATAATAGTATTGAGTAAATATGTGAAAGTGGCACTATCAAAACAAAGATAATTATTTCGTAGTGTCTTCAAATTCAACGTTATGTAAACTACCAGCCGCGCTCCGCGGTTTCACCCGCATAAGTTTCGATCCCGTGGGAATATCGGGATAAAAATATCTTATGTGTTAATCCAGGGTATAAACTATCTGTGTGCCAAATTTCATCCAAATACGTTCAGTAGTTTTTGCGTGAAAGAGTAACAAACATCCATCCATCCATCGATCATCACAAACTTTCGCGTTTATAACATTAGTAAGTAGGATTCGTTCTGGAGGTCAAGATTAGAGGAGACAGAACAGACGCGGCCATTTATTTATTTATTTATTTGGTTCACCAACAATTGTATACACTGTTATAAGCCTATTAGATAGCAACATCAAATCAGAATAAAGTGTATCAATCACTTATTAAGGTAAACTCTGCATGCACACAAAACGTTGTTTTGCGTGCGCCATTGCGAGTTTGCGACCAATCTTTGGCGCGGGAGATATTATAGTGCACACAAGTGTGTGCGCAGACACACCTGTGTACTCCCTCTTCCCTAACTCTCATAGACAATCCTTCACGACCGGAGACACGCTGCCGCCGCGCCGGGGAGTATCACACCGCCAACTTCTAAACTCCGGGCCGTTATTCGGTTTTTCGGAATTTCTTTTTTTAGGAATTTCTTAGTCACGGACTTAAATTGATGAGCCTCTTTTAAACTTTCCAATTTTGCAGTTTTGTACATGCACGAGATTACACGATCAAACACGAACTCAAACCGCAAGTTCGTAAACAAGATGACAAATTAATCGGAAATAGTCTTATCCATAGAGGTTGTAGGTTGACTAATAAGTTGTCAATGATAAATCAATACAATGTTGCATACGTTTATCCAATCTATTTGATATTGACCTCCTTTGAATTAGAGTACCTACTCGTTCTGAAAAACTATCCGAAGATGGTGACAGTTGAAATCTTGAAATGTCGATGTCAGAGGCGATCATTTCGAATTTAGGTGAATCGTAGCCTTAGTTATTTACGCGATATTAGCAATAGCGTGTAAATAACTACGCTGCAATTATTGATGCTTCAGCAGGGTCTGTGTGCAAAAATTACCATTTATTGTCATGCATATCATCTTGGACGCTACGCGTTCGGATAAAATCGTGGGTCCGAGTTAAGGCTCGTACAGACCAGCGCGACGCGACTCTAACAATACAATTTCTGTGAAAACTTCACGGTATAACAATAGCCGGTTGTCGCGTCGCGCTGTCGTGTCGCGCTAGTCTGCACGAAGCTTTATTCCGATGTCGAAATAACCAATCATAATTTCTCCGTACGCTACGGTACTATTGCTACCTAAATTACTATAAAACAAATCGTCGCTAGGTTACGGTTGCTAGACCTGCAATTGTTTAACTTTGGGAAGTCACTCTGCTGTCAAGTTTGTTGTTCTGGCTCTCAGGTTAGCCAACCGTTAATATTGAATGCAATTTTATTATTTTATATAAATAATACCTACGTCTCTGGATGTACGAGTATAACCGACTAAAACCGATTTGCATTACACGGCTAAAATACGAACAGTGGCAAGTGGCTCATCAATTAAAGTCACGGACTGTACCTACACCGTAGACTGCACGAAAGCTTGAAGCCCCGTCCAGACTGGCGCGACGCGACACCGGTTCTACCGTGAAGTTTTCTTGGTAATTGTTCTGTTAGGCCCGTATTACAGAACCTCACTCAACACTCAAGCATTACTTAAAACTAGTTTCAACCAATCAAAAGGCTTTAAACGAGTTTTAAGTAATGCTTGAGTTTTGAGTGACGTTCTGTAATACGGGCCTTAGAGTCGCATCGCGCCGTCGCGTCGTGCCAGTCTGCACGTGGCTTGTAGCTGCTTAAAGTGCTAATGCGTCATGCGATGGGTTAAATAAAACATACGTATGACCTAAAACAATTTGTTCTTACCTATCAACAGTACTTACCTGATATTATTACACCTTTGGCAAAAAAATTGAGAGAGTATGAAGTGTTTTTTTTTCACGCCCAGTCTAATATTAAGGCTTGTGCAGATCAGCGCGACGCGACTCGAACAATACAATTTCTAAGAAAACAAAACTTCACGGTATAACAATAGCCGGTGTCGCGTCGCGCTAGTTTGCACGAAGCTTTAGTTTTCATGGACAAAATTGTTCAGTATAAGGAGAAGATTCATCCCTCCCTAATGGATGCATGTGACTAGGTCACAGCCTGTATAATGATTGGGTATTTGCATCAATCATCATTCTGCCGTAATAGTAGTGTGCGAAAGTATTATAAATAGCTTTCCTAATTAGCATTGTTTGCACGATTACATTGTAGGCTGTGAGTAGAATTCGATATGAAATGACGTCGTGTGTTAGGTCATAGTTTTATTTGACAGTGAGTGATTGAGTGAGCCGTAGTGATGAGTGCTGTGATTTTTATAGGATGACATCCACAAAAAAAAAATGAAACTTAGTTTTTGGTGCCAATAAACTGGGTAGTTGGTTATATTATGTCGGTAATCCATTAAGAGAATGTAGGAAAGGTCATTCACAATCAAATTTAATGACCCCTTTTGATTCCTATGCAAATGTCAACAATTTTCGAGTCATTTGTCTTTATTTTTATATTTATTTTATGTCAGTGTATAGAGTGCCGCTAGCGGTGCTCTATCCCTATCGGATAAAGTGCCGCTAGCGGCACAATAGTGGCGCTGCCTCGGCCCGGCTAAAGTGCCGTAAGCATTGTCTTTATTACCCCGACTTTTAATGATTTTATAATGAAGATCACGTCTAAACGAATAGTGTTAATGATTAGGAAAAAATATAATTTTAAATCAGAGCTTTTTCTCAATAACTTAATCTGTGAATATTTTAGATTATGTTTATAATACATAGTGTAATTAATTTCTAAAGTTATGTCTAACGCGGATAAAAAACTGAGTATCACGCAAAATCTACCAAGTATATTTTTCTGAAACCTTCATCATTGTAAAGATAATTTAACTATTTATATTTTAGTATACGTGTTTTATTAAAATATCTTTTTATTTTATGTATAATAAAATAATAATTCGTCTAATTTGGGACAGCTCTCCTTGATGGGCAAGTCGTAACATAACTGAACGTACGCCGCGTTGCGTGAGCTCAGTACAGAACACGCAAGCTAAGACCTGCCGGTCTATTCTGTAATAATCTCACGGTGAAAACTTAGGTGAAGTGAACGGGAAGTGAGCTGTCATTCCACCTGCTGCTAGGGACTGACAGCTCACTCCGAGCTCACTTCACCTAAGTTTTCACGGTGAGATAGTTACAGAATAGCACTGCTGTACCCTAATTACGTAATACACGATCAATCGGAATTTGAATCGTTTTGAAACAAATTGCTAATCCATTGCTTCATATGTTCGAAAAATAAATCTGCTCAACGACGTAAATAACGCAATGAATGTTGTTGAACTGTAAAAATGAAACTAATTTGTCGTAATAGTTTATGAAAATGTGTTGCGTAATTAGATAGCTGGGTTACAACATAAGATTTTTACCTTACCGTGGGATAACTTCCAACCTACAGGCGAAGACGCGAGCAAAACAAGAGTTTTAAACCCATTGAATGGTAAAGGACATACAATACCGATGTAGGTACATTTTCACTAAAATCCTGCAATTGCCTGGACCAGTATAAATGGCTGCGAAGACTGATTACAAAGCAATGATTATTACCGAACATTCAAATGAACGCCATAACGATTAAGTTACGGAATAAAGACGCAAATGTCAGAAAAACAATTGTTTAATTTTGCACTTTTTTCCTTGATGCAATATAGTCATATAAACAATAACATTATAATCATTATCTAAGAGAAGCCTAGTAACACTGCACATCGGTTTTGGCACTAATAACCTCGCTTACGCAATCGGCTAGGCAATGTTCAGGGCTGCCACACGATGTTATGTTGTCATTAATTAATTAATATTTTGTCATTAGATATTGTCGCAGTCGTATTTATAGTACTTTTTTATTTAATTTAATGATATAATATGTTGGATGATTAAGTAGGTACCTAATTTGTTAGTATTTCTGTTTCACCTTTTCTCCGCCTGAGCGGTTTTGTAGTACTGTAGGGTCCTTTACTTTCAAACAAGACAATATAAACGAGTGCATAATATAATATAAGCTAATAGACTTAAAATAATGTTGTACTTAGATTGTCGACTCTGGCCGAGATCTATAAACGTTAGGCCCTGGTTCGCACGAGCGTATTTTTATCGCGGCGATTTTTTTTCGCGTTTTGGATTATCGACGTTCTGCTTAGGGCCGCAAGTTGAATATCCATCAGTTTGTTTTTTCAACGCGCTGCGCTGGATCGAAAGTGCGTCCCGGCGCGTTGATTTCTCAACGCTCGGCTCAACACCGAGAGTTGAAAATCCAGTGCGCGATAAAATCCCGACGCGATATTTTTACGTCTGTGGGCTTATTAATTGATTATACAGAAAAAGGTATTTTAATAAAACACGTACCTATACTAAAAGATAAATAGTTAAATTATATTTAAAATGGTGAAGGTTTCAGAAAAATACGCTTGATAGTTTTTACGTGATTTGCCGTTTTTTATCTACGTTAGACATAACTTTAAAAAAAAAAATACGCTAGTTTAAACATAATCAAAAAAATCACAGATTGAACTATTAAAAAATGCTCTAATTTAACATATATACTTATTTTTCCAAATCTTTAACACTATTCGTTCAGACGTTAGGTCTTAAAGTTATTTTTCACTTTGTAGTGTATTTTTTGGGAGTCGGTTGTATTAAAAGTTTTCGAGATTCATTGAATCTCTATATCGTATGTACTATACGGTTTTTTTATTTCTTTATCATCGACACCACGTTTATCCGTGGGAATACCAAAAGCGATAACCAATGTATTGGCCAACTTTAGTTGTTATTACAATATACTAATTTCCTGTTTAAGCAATGTGGAGTCCACAATAGGAGTATTTTTACCCGGCTTTACCAACCCAAACGACTTTAAATACCCAAAAAAGGAGGGTTATGTGTTTGACCTGTATGTATGTATGTATGTATGTACGAGTATGTTCCCTCGTGATGAATGATATGTCGTTATATTCGTCTTTATTGCGCGAGTGTCACTGTTTATTATATTATTATCATATTGAAAAAAATCTAAATGGGATTTTGGCGCCATAGAGAACGTTTACAAAAAAAAAAAACTTCCAAACCTATCGAGGGGGCTATCAAAATGAAGGGTTTTATTGCGCAAGTGTAAGTTATATTCAAATTATAAGTCAGATTCGCCGTTTTTTATTGTATGGTAACTTTATTACTACCAACTTTTTCGGGGTTGCCAATAAGTATAATACTTATTGACACAGCTCATTTGAGAAACACAAAATCATTTATTGCACATTCGATAAAATGTAAGAGTCTTACAATTTTGTACCACGTCTTTGTACGCACTTTGACGTTAATAAATACTTGTTTAAGTACAGTGACAACCCTATCAAAATTTATATCTTCTGGTCTGGCATGTCGTACACGGAACGGATCGGCCGTGACTGAGTCTACTCGTTTCAATACAGGATGTATTAATAACTGAAGCGAGATTGACCACCGAGATTGTTGTGACATTCATAGTTTCTTGATAGCCTGCTATCTAATACAAGTAGCTTCATATTTCTGACTGACTGACCCCTTGACAATTCAAAAGTGCCTGTAAATGGTTTAATTGAAATAAATCCTTTGAGTTTGAGTTTGAATTTACCAGGCGTTTATTTACTTTGACGAAGGACCTATGTCTTGTTAGGGTAAGGGTGCCAAACTGAACCCTATTACCAAGCCTCCGCTGTCCGTCTGTCTGTCAGCGGGCTTTATCTCATGAACCGTACAAGATAGATAGTTGAAATTTTCACAGATAGTGTATTTCTACTGCCGCTAACAAATATAAATTAAAGGAGGACACAAGAAACAGTGTTTTTTTCTTACTAAAGTAAAAAACGGTGATAGTGTTTAAAATTGGTGGTATGAAATCCTTCCTGTGCGAGTTCGGCTCGCACATGGCCAAGTTTTTTTTGAGCTACTAAGCCAAACCAAAAAAGTATGCAGTCGGAAGTTGCAGCCTAAAAACATCAGCCACCTAATTACGCAACACATTTTCGTAAACGATTACTACAAATTTATTACATTTTGACAGTTCTACAACATTCATTGCGTTATTTACGTAGCTGAGCAGTTTTTTTTTCGAACTTTTGAAGCAATGGATTAGCAATTTGTTTCAAAACGATTCAAATTCCGATTGATCGTGTATTACGTTAATATAGGGTACTGGTCAAGTATCTAATCGGTAAAGCTTTGTCTTGACAGCTCTTGGGATGTTCATACATTTTTTTTCATTCATTAAAAAAAAAAATTGTCCACATGTTCTAGTTTTCTACTGAAAATAGGGCAGGCACATAATATGGCGGGAAGTATACCTGGTAAGGTGGGTTGATAACGTCTAACCCACGTCTTTCCTTTCCTGCACACTTTTCTTTGTGCCTCGGGGTTAAATTAATCAGGCTGCTTCTTGGTTTGAGTTGGTTGCGTCACTTCTTCTGGTTAGTGTTTTGGGGGACTGTATTATGTAACGTTGACGTTCGAAAAGTGCTGATTCACAGCATAGTTAAAATAAATGACTTTCGAATTTTGAATTTTGAGGATTTTCTTAGCTAGGTATTAGTTAAAACATCACTTTAATTTAGGATACACTCTGTATACATTTTTATCGAATGTTTTACGGACTACCGTGCGTCAAATACCTTTGTGTGACGCTCCGGACAGCGCTGAGGTCGACATGGTAATTAACATTGTGATTATTTGGTGATACATGCTTACAAAGAACTATTATTAGACATTCTTATTTTATTGTTTATTTATTTTAAAGGAACACCAACGACCTATTTCACTAGAAACATTAACATTACGTGTTAAGAAATAACATAAGAGTTGAGTTATGGTGAATTAGTCACTTACAGGCACTTCCATAAAAGATTGCTTCTTAAATATAAGTTTTCACAAGATTTTTTACTCGTAGCGTAGTAGTGAGGATAGAAAAATTTATTAAAAACAAAGAACATAACATTAAGTAAAAAAATAAAATCATAATCGAAATTAGAATAAAAAATAAAAAATTTCATTAGAATCAAAATTAAAATTAACACATTTAATATTATAATTACAAAAAATAAACAGTAAAATTGATATTGAAATTCAAAATAGAACGCGATAACGAGTGCAATAAAAGAACATTCCAAAATTGTAACAGTGGCAGGCACATGTGGTAAAAAACCACGGATATCGTAAAAAAACAAATAATGAAATAGTAAAAAATAAAAAGTAAAAAGTAGGTTATGAAATTATGATTCGTTGCTTATAGTTATGTGTTCTGCGAAATTGGGAAAATGAGTGTAAATATAACAATATTGTTTTTTTTTTAAATACGTTAAGTACTTAATGAACTGTTTGGACTGCCTCGTCGGTCTAGTGGTCGCAAGCGCTACTGCTGAGCATTAGGTCCTGGGTTCGGCCGGGCAAAGTGATAGTGGGTTTTTCATCAGAAATTTCTCAGTAGCAGCCCGGAATCTGGATTCTTTTCTGGTTTTTAGATCAGGAGATTCACAGTAGTGCCCGGTTGATGGCAATAGGCTTACCTCCTGTTACATGGGACTTAAACAAATCTAGCGAAATGTGGGTGTACTAGAGGTACAACCTCTGCCTAACCTAATGGGAAATGCGTGATATTACGTTAAGTTATAGCGAGGTGGATGAGTTTTTGGGGCAGCCCCAACAGTCTCAGTCTATCGAATATTGTAAAAATCTATGATTTTAAAATAGTAAATGTTGGAAGCCGAGCAAATTCATTCCGACTTTAAATACTTAAGTGCGATATAGTACGCTTTAAGGCTCTAGCAGAGAGGCGCGACCCGACACTGGTGGAACAATTTTTATTATGAAAACTTTACGGAAATTGTTCTACCGTTCGGCGTCGCACTGTCGCATCGCGCCTGTCTGCGAGAGCCTTTATACAGAAGCACTTTTTGGTTCATAATTGAGAAAAAGAAGCTTTGTTATTGTTTCATGTCTATTATTATTTCTGAAGTTAGAATTGAGCTGATTTATAACGGTCATTAAAAACGACGAGCTTATAATTATGTTCATCTGTTGTATTATTATTATTTTTTGCATTTTCATCGATATTTTCGTCAATTGCAGGCGCCGATTTTTGAAAATTGTTTTTTAATTTGACGGAGAAAGCTTGCAACTTTGCTTGGGTAGTTTCTTTTTATTATTATTTTCTGCTAGCAATGTCTATGTCGCTTATAAGTAAAACAAAAGCAATGGTAAGGAAACTAATCGTTTCTGGGTCAAATAGTAATGGCGCTTTTATAAGATTATACCGATGCCATATTTTATTTTTTACGACTACTGCATTACCCCTGCACTGTTCTATAAACCTGCTAATTTCTTTAAGTTACTTCAGCAATCAACTGTCAGAAATGTCGGACTCCGTTTACTGCCAAAGCTTTAGTTTTATTAATTAATAATATAAACATTTCACGCTGCTCTCTCGAAAAAAGCATTCAGATGAAGCATCTTTTCGTCGGCAATTACAGAGAAATTACATCTGAGAAAAATTGTTAGTAATCTACCTACATGATATTTATGATACGTAATTTGGTTTTGCCACAATTTTTCTATCGGTGTCACATAATAAGAAAAAAAAAATACCAAATCACCTCCAAATCATTGAGATGAAACCATTTTACTCCTTAATTTCTTATCAAAAGAGTATAAAAAATATATCTACTGCTTTGCAATACAAAGGAAAATGATGTGGTTTTGTTACTTTTTACAAATATGTATTATTTTTATTACAATAAATTAAAAATGCGTCAAATTAGGAACAGCGCGCCTTGATGGACAAGTCCTATTTCTGGCTGGACGTACGACGCGTTGCGTGAGCTCAGTACAGAACACGCAAACTAACCACTCAAAGACACTGGCATATATATATCAACCATAGAGCATGCCATTGGACATAAATATTATACTCTAGCATTAAATACATTGTAATGTTTTGCATGTCAAATGTCTGACTTTGTATCAGGAATTTGTTACTGACTATACCACCAACAATGTACCAATACTAATTGCAAATAGGTACTTATATGATTATGACTATCCCAATTATTCTAGGAACACGCTACTGGACTAGATTTCTAGGTTATAAACTAGCTTTGCCTAGGCAGTTTTAGGTCAAATAACTAGGGCAAATCTTTTGATTATGGGTCGTTAGCTACCATAAAAATTGGATTTTGTTGATATTATTTTATTCAGTGTATAAACCTATTTCTAATTTTTACTTCAGATAATTTGTAACTTGGATCCCATTCAACTTGGGGACGAACGAAATTAGGTCATCATCTGCCTTTTCCCAACTACGTTGGGGTCAGCTTCCAGTCTAACCGGATGCAGCTGAATACCAGTATTTTATATGGAGCGACTGCCTATCTGACCTCCACAACCCAGTAATTGGGTGATACGATGCCCCTTGGTAAGACTGGTTGTCAGACTTTCGGGCTTCTGACGACACGTAACGACTGTCAAAGATCCACGAATGACAGCCGGGACCAACGGCTTAGCGTGCTTTCCGAGGCACGGAGGAGTCTCGTTATGCAAAGATGGTCACCCATCCATAGACCAACCCCGGCAAGCGTAGCTTAACCTGACGGATCGACCCGTCCGGTAGTTATTACTTAGCCACGACCGAAATTAGGTATTAGCTAGTAATACATCTGATTTTGTTAAGTTATCCCTTTTGAAGAAAAACTTGTAAAATTTAAATCTTCTTTTCAATCTTTTCTGATAGCTGTTATGTAAATGGTTTGAAAAATATTCCATTTCAAAATACCCATTAGTTAGGACTACATCTCTGCCCGGTTGATGGCAATAGGCTCGCCCCCTATTACATGGGACTTAAACATAACTAGCGAAATCTAGGTGTACTATAGGTACACCTCTGCCTAACCCTTCGGGGAATACAGGCTTGATGTTATGTTGTGTTAAGGAATAAATAGGTACTTTTAAAGAGTTTTAACCTTAAAGGCTCGTGCAGACCAGCGCGAAGTGACGGCGTGACGCGACTCGAACAATACAATTTCTAAGAAAACTTCACGGTATAACAATAACCGGTGTCGCGTCGCGCTAGTCTGCACGAACCGCCGTGCTATTTTCAACTTTGTGCCGATTCGAAAGAAGGACACTGTTATTAATTTTAGGTTCTATTATATATTCTAACTAAATAATATATTTCTAGCCAATTCAAATGTCATCATCTGTCTGCTTTTTCCCATCATGCTGGGGTTGGCTTCAAGTCTAACCGGATGCAGCTGGATACCAGTAATTTACATGGAGCGACTGTCTATCTAACCTCCACAACCCAGTAACTGTGTAATACAATACCCCTTGGTAAGACTGGTTCAGACTTTCAGGTTTCTGATGACTGTCAAAGATCAACGAATGACAGCCGGGACCAACAGCTTAACGTGCTTTCCGGAGGGATCTTGGTATGTAAAGATGGTCACCCATCCACGGACCAACCGCGGCAAGTGTAGCTTAACCTGATCGATCGACCCGTGCGGCTGTTATTACTTAGCCACAAGCCTATTCAAATAAAAATAATAGCTCCCATCACCGTCGGGATCGTGCCGACACGCTCGGGACACGCCCAGTGACATAACTCGTCTGATACATGTCGTGACCAACGCACCGCCAATGGCCTAATAGTTCGTGGAATGGCCTAAAGTTAGGCTGTTTAGAAATGTGTTATTTATAGAAAGGAAACGGCGCCATTCTTTTGTTATGAGCTCATGATGTGGTGAAAAGATTAGCTTGACAATGTTGGCAGCGTGACTCTAACATAATAAGACTAACTGTCTAGTTTGGGACTCACTGGCGAATAATATATTGTAATCTAGCTGTAGGTAATATTTTAATATACTCTTAATCGTTTCAACTTGCTGTTCACCTGTGAACCTGCTTACCTGAACAAAAAATATTTTATATACATATTAGCAAACGTGGTCGAATCAGAAATGAAGAGATCAGCAGGAGAACCAGGGTCGACGGCACGTTGTGTTCCACGCGCGCCTGAAAGAGATGTCAGCGACTTAAGGGGTCCGATGGGGTTGCGGGAAAGTCCGAAAGGGATACCGTGGCCCCTGGCATTGCACAGGCAACAGAAGGAACACGGGTGGGTTTTAGTCAGTAAGAGTCTGACACGCCCTCCCGCTCCGCCCAGAGCGGGAGAAGTCATTCGAGGATTTACCACCCGAAAAAAAAAAAAAACTTCAAACTTAAGTGGCAATGGGCAGGGCACATTGCTCGCAGAACAGATATCCGATGGGGCCGAAAAGTTTTGGAGTGGCGACCGCGTACCGGAAGACGTAGCGTTGGAATCCGCTGGATGCGAGAAGCACAGAACTGGTTGAAGTGGTGGTGCTTGGGGGAGTTCTAAGTCCAGCAGAGGACGTCTTTCGGCTGAAATGATGATGATGATGATACATAGACTGTTTTGTCTCTGCCGTAGTCGGATTAAAAGAAATCATGATTCTCTTGTCCCTCTCTCAATGTACTTGGGGTCGGAACAGTATGTCATCTTCGTCTTCTTCCATACTCCTCTATCAGGCCGCTCCTTTCTAGCCGTATCACTTTTAGTAATAAATGAGAAGTACAATACAGCGGTATCTTATTCTAGGTGCATCGTCTTCACATTAATTATATAATTAATGTATACAAGATATTGTGAAAACATTTTAAAAGAGTAACGGTGGAGTTTCTTGCCCATTCTTCTCCATACGAAAACTACCGTTTGGAACCCCTTCCAATCAATATCGACTAGAATCAATTATTATTATTTATTTTTTGTAAATTTTGACGTTAAAAAGTGCCTTTTTTGTGCCTAATTGAAATAAATTATTTGACTTTGACTTTTGACTTTGGCCGATATAACTTGACAGGTCTGAACATAGGCTCTGCGAACTTTCGCGCATGTTCTCTCACTCACACTCGCCTCATTTCACCATTTGGTTCCTAAAAAATGTGATTGCGCAGCCTTCTGCGCGAAGTTCGGAACTGCCAAGTTATATCTTTATACATATATATCTATATATAGACTTTCCGAATTGAATATTTTACGCGAACAAAGTCCCGCTCAACAGCTATAGCATCATAAATTCGAAGATGCCACCTCCGCTCCTCATTCCAAGTCACTCAATCAACAGATTCCATTTAGATGCGTTTGCCATTACCGATACATAAATACACGACCACGCAAGTTTGAGTAGGTGACGCCATCATGAGGTCATCTGTGACGTCACTAGGTGGTAAAACTGTTACAGATTTATAATATGTCGATAGAAAAGGTTGGGTGAAAGGAGTAGGATGGAAAAAGTATCGACATAATCTTTGTGTGACTAAAGACTAGCTTGATTAAAGATATAAAACTCGCCCCATTCAATAATTCAAAGTAACAAAAAAGCTAAATGCAGTCTGATCCAGTTGGTGGCGATTATTTCAGTTCAATCTCAGAATCCACCATCAGACTGCTTAAAAAGTGATTATAATGTTTAAACTTTTTATTTGCAGTGATTGTTTTTAAACTTTTTAGTGTTAAAATTATGCTTTTGGAACCGATTCTTCAAGCCCCACATGGTAATGGTAAATTTTTCATTTCTAAGACCTTTCTTATTGACTTCTAAAATCCGTCATTTTTATTTTATAAAAACAGTATTAGTAGGTATTAATGTTCAAGTTATCAATCACTTATGTTGCACCTGCCATGTTTTGTCTCTGCACCACACGTTGACTGGTAGGAAATGCCGCAGGCATTAAGTCCTTTGTACAGTATTTTTTTACTTGTGCATAAAGTTTTAATAAATAAATAACCATCGCACGACTTATGCGAGTCAATGGGACGAGTCATGCAAGTAATAAAATCCATCCAGCCGTTATGTTTGAGGGAATAATGTGTAGGATTACACAATCCACATACAATCATACAAAAATTTACAGATACCTCCATAACATAGATATGCGTGAAAAACTTAACCTTGCCATTGATGTCGGGCTTGGTGTCAGTATTATGGATACAGAAGGTGTCATTTATAAAGCTTACGTTGACCTTCACTCAATTGACTCAATCGACCCATTTTCTTTTGTGTCAAAAAATATTAGAGGTAAAATATTCTTGCAATATTTCATGACATCATAACATAATACATTGACTCTCTTAACGCATTATCATGAAGTTTTACTTTATCTAATCTCATCTTTCTCAGTAACAGTGTTCATCTTATAGACGTAAGATTATCTGCAGATAATCTGTCTGCATTCCTGACTGAGGTGAATGCGACTGTTTCGTGCTGTTGTTTTCGAAATAATGTAACAGTCTCCTTAGTTTTCGACTGAGGACAGACATTTTTATTTTTGTTATTGACTTTATATACATTGTTTATTTATTAAATTAAGTAAGTAGCACTGGTTCAACCTGCGCTCTATTCTTAATTGTTAGCATATAATTGTAAACCATCATAATGTACATATACATACACTCACGTCTTTTTGCTACGATCCAACGCTGCCTTCTACGGTCCTTATAAATACTTCTTTTGCTTCGTTTTTGTTCTTATAACAACGCTCGATTTGTTTTTTAAAATATAAATTTATGATTTTTATAATAAAATCGTGTATTGATTGGATGGTAAGAGTACCTCAGCCCACTTTTGTGCGAGCTTATTCTTCCGGCGAAGTCATTAGCTATACCTTTAATTTATCAATCAATAACTTACTAAGTAGGTACGTCAAGGTTATGCTGCCTGCCGTGATGGCAAAATGGCAAACAAAACACGTGTTTATCGAGTCAACGTTTAGGTTTTTGCAACTTGTCAATATACACATTTTAGTTTAGACCTTCATCATCAGCCTAGATCAGTCCGCCGCTGCTTGACATAAGTCACCCAAACCCGTGCCATTTGTTGCTAGGGCTCTTTTATCCATCTGCTATCAGCCACCCTGCAAAAAACTTCACTCCACCTAGCTTGAGGGCGTCACGTCCCTTACGATTATCGATTAGCGGGGTCAACTCAATAACACGTGTACCTTAACGAAAAATAGATAAATTTGGGTATCGCAGTCCGCTGCTCAACATACCTTGGTATGCATTTCTCAAGTTACACTACATCACCCGGTTTTCAGCCTTCCACATTCAGTAAAAACAAGCAATATATGTATGTACATTAATTGGTTTATTTTCCGCCAATCATAAAAGTAATTGAATTACATTGTGAATATTTTTGTGTCAATCTTATACGTCGCCAGTGTCGCCATCTTTATTACACATTGATGTTATGGCCTCCCGATCAGTGGTGTTTTCACCTTCTTTTAAGACGTCTAACTCAAATGTAGCTATTTACTATGCAACATTTTTTTATTAAATAAACAATTAAACAATTAATTTTGCACTGTGTCAGAATTTCAGAAATCCTTGTGTAATTTTTGTGATTTCGAAGTAGCTTTTGATTCCTGTGTTCCATTATTTTCAACCGTATAAATTTGTGCAGCCGAGATAACAAGTCAAGAGACCGAAGAGTAGGTATGTTGCAGAGTTGCAGACGTGTGGTTTGTCGATAGTAGATGATAAATATAAATATCTAGTTATCTTGTCACTGTATCTGAAGGGGCTTCCGCAGGGCTCTTTTCTGGGTTCAATTTTCATGATGAAATAAATGTCTTAAAAGACTTGTGTCCATAGACTTTTGACGGTGGTTGTCCCAAGTTGCTCCTTTCATGTGGGCCGAAACTAAACGCACATAACAATCTATAATTTAGCTTCGATTGAAAGAGATACTTAAGTATTTAAAAACATACAAGATAGTATTTCAAGCATAGTAAAAAAGCTATTGTAACTGGACAAACGTTACACAATGAGTGTGATGTATTTATTTCTTTGTAACAACTATTACGTCGTACTTACGTGTACAGCGTAATGTACCGTAGGCGTGCTACACACAAGTAAAGTAAAATATGGCCGATATAACTTGGCAGTTCCGAACTTCGCGCAGAAGGCTGCGCAATAACATTTTTTAGGAACCAAACGGTGAGATGAGGCGAGTGTGAGTGAGAGAACATGCGCGAAAGTTCGCAGAGCCTATGTTCAGGCCTGCCAAGTTATATCGGCAGTAGTACTGCACACTATAGTAGTAGCGGGTGTTAGTCGGCACAGTCGGGAAATTAAAACCGAATATGTGTAGATACGTTCAAGAAAAAGGTTGCATAGCAGGGCGGGCGGCAAAAGTCAACTACCATTTCATCGAAAATAGATGCTGAACGGCGTATTCCGATCGGTACGAGCCTAATGCGGTACTACCTGTTTGTTGAATATAAAGATCGGTTCTGTCGTAACACACTTTCAAACACAATCCGAGAGTTTTGAAGGATATTGGTCATCCATTGCTTCATAGTTTTGAAAAATTCGTCTGCTCAGCAACGTAAATAACGCAATGAACGTGGGAGAACTGTCAAATGAAACCCATTACCCCGCAGAACAAGTGTGTACCACGCCTTACGCCACAAATCACTGGCAAAAACACAAAGACTATAAAACCACTTGACTGCGCATACAGTTCCCCGCCGCTCGAAAAGTATTAGTATTTTGTCGCCTATGTATAGGATAAGGTACTAGTAACCATTCTAGTTGTGACCAAGTGTTAGACCTGTGTGCACGCTAAATAATTACAAATTGTTATAATTTTTTATGTAATTTATAACGCATAAAATTGCCTTCATGCGCGGTGAAGTGGTGTGGGAAACATTCCAAGACATTTAGTTACAAAAAGGATGCCATACATTTTCATCGGTAAATAAACACTACGAAGACTATTTTTGATTTAATCACATTATGAGCCACCGCAGGGGTCTATTTAAAATGGTGGTTGGGTGACCGAGCACACGGAAGAGTCGCGCGTTGATGTCTTTTGGAAAAGTCCCTTTCTTTCATTAGGGAATTCTAATTGTTTTATCCCTTTCTTTCCCTTTGTATTTTTATCGTAAAAATCTGTGCTGTTACCTTTAATGGCTAAATTCGATATCGATACTAATAAAAATAAACTTAATTAAATTTTTATTCAATTGGGTTACTGTCATTAAATACCTATCTACTTTTACCCGACTTTAAAAAAGGAGGAGGTTCTCAGTTTTTTCATCTGTGTAATATGAAATAGAATCAACAAATCATTTGATTGAATTAGCAAGATGCATAATTCAGAAATATGTAGACGCTCGTTTATCATTTTTTACCAAGAATAGTCAGGACCCTAAAACTAATTCGAAAAACATATACCAAATTAATTCATTTTAAAAATCAATAATAAGAGAATACTTGTTTTTCTTTTTACAACTGACTGATTTTGATTAAATATTAATGTGACTTTTATTGAGCATTTTTTATAAAGTTAAAATCCATTTTATCGATATCGACTATTTTCCCTTAATCAAGTAGAGCAATCCCTAATCAGACATACCTACGCAACTTGACCTTGAACTGACCAATTGCAGCCGCGCATTCTTCCTCGTCCCCCGGCCCGCGGTAGTGAGTCGTGTACTTAGAAGAAATCGGCTTATACGCTCTCTATTGGTTATATTCTCTTTGCAAAAACAGGAAACAAGTAAAACGGATGAGTTTTTGTTCCGTGTTTACATGTCTTCACTGAGTTTTATGGGCTAAGCAGTAAAGTTACTTACTTGCTTGCTATTTATGTTTATATTTGACCATACAAATTACTGTAGATAGGTACGCGTGATGCGGAAGAATGAAATACGTGTCGTGAGGAAAGTTTTAAATGTAAATGTTTTAAGGTTAGTGGAAGACCAAAAACCAGTGGGTGGATGTGTGAAAGACGGTAGGTAGGTATGGATAGAAACGGAGGGAATAAACTGACAACCAATAGAGGTATTTTGAAGACGAAGAAATGCTGCGCTGGGAACAGATAAATTGGGATAATTGCAGAAGGATGATAATTATTATGAAGGAATTAGGTGCAATTATAGTAACCTCTGTGATGAAATACAAAAAAATAGTTGCTTGAAAAGCATGAAAAAAAACATCAAGACGACGAAGATACTCTTTGTGTGCGGTAACGTTGCTTTTCCTTGAGCACAATCTAAAGGTACCATTCCGCCAGTGTGCGCTGTACAGTACGAAAGTTTGTCAGTGGGATCACGCGAGTGAACATTCACAAAATGTGCGCGCACTCTGTTGGAAAGTTCGCGCACAACCGTAAACTGTTGTTCGCGCACTTGTTCAAGTGGTGGACTCACGACAGCGCACACGCACATAAGTTCACGCACTCATATTTGTTTCCACCGCCAGAGCGAAAACATTTGTTTGTTTGCGTGCATTTGGTGGGGCCTGGCGGATTTTCATTTGTTAACCGTCCAACTGACAGCAGAGCGCTCCCGCAGAGACTATGTTCGTGTACAAAATGTGCTGTACAGCACATTTACAAAAGTGACGCACAGTTTTGCCGGTGTTGACAGACAAATTACATCTACAGCTCAAATACACAAAATGTTTGTCAACAAATGTGCTGAATAGTACTTTAGTGGAATGCCACCTTTAGATACCTCACTCATAATTAACATGGAATGTTATTGATCCCATCTACGCGAACGATCACATAATACATGCAATCTATCACATTTCACATGGACGCACTCACGCGCAGCATTCCTTGAATGATATCTTGAGATAAATCGATCATCAATCAATGAGTTATTGGCTATTGGCATAATTTAGAATAATAAGTTAGATTTCAGTAATATAAGCATGGGCGTACACAGTGTGGGGGGGCAGCCGCCCCCCCCCCTTTTTTTTTTTTTTTTTTTTTTTTTTTTTTTTTTTTTTTTTTTTTTTTTTTTTTGGGTGGGAAATCAAAGTCTGCCGCTCTGGGTGGAGCGGGAGGGCGTGTCAGACTCTCACTGACTAAAACCCACCCGTGTTCCTTCTGTTGCCTGTGCAGGGCCACGGTATCCCTTTCGGACTTTCCCCAGCCGCCCCCCCTGGATTTTGTTTGGCTAAGTACCTACTGTTGTAAATAAAAGTGCTATTACAATATATTATGCATTAATTTTAGAAAAAACCGCGCCGCGCGGCTCTTTTTAATTTTTATTAGCAATGCTTTATTCTACGGCTACAATTGAATGTGGATCCACCCTGTTTTACCCCCTGGGCCAAATGCTGGGTACGCCCATGCATAAAAGTGGTCAGTGATTTTCAGAAGCACTATGTAACTACGTCATTATACTTTAGGTGATCGGACTGTTTCTCCTTATCACAGGTTGTTATGCTGCAGAGCAGTGCCCACCCACAGGATTGTAGATATAGTTACCATCGAAGAAGTTCATATCTATACACCGTAAGGACTATTTCTGCTTGCAGCGCTCGGCCGCTATAGAACCGGGGCGGTAACAAATGTGGCCATCGTGTTCACGGGATTTTGTTTTCAAACTGCTTAGATATGAAGTTCTTCTATAGTACTAGTAGTACTGGTCGCCCTTAATTATTTATTTATTTTGTAAAAATGTGTTATTAACGTAGATACTATACCTAATCCTGTTAGAGTTAATATACTATATTGTACTATAATAGTATACTATATTGTATATTCTTATTTAGCTAAATCTGGTTAAACAGTAGGTACATGAAAAATTTTCAGTTCCAGCCAATGATATTAGAAGTAAAAAGACGTAGATAGGTTACCTACCTAACATTCTATCTTCAAAAACGGCACTATGTCACACTATTATATGACACGCGGAAGTAGGAGGGCATGTCGTAATTATCGGGAGCGAAAAAGAGACAAAACGAAGAAAATGTGGCTAATTAGCCAACTTTTGACGTGCCACTAGCGGAACGTTTATAACCTATCTACCTCTTTTTACATATAATATCATTGGTTCCTGCTATATAATTACTCAACACATTTTCGTAATCGATTACGACTAATCTGTTACATTTTGACAGTTCAACAACATTCATTGCGTTATTTACTTTGTTGAGCAGTTTTTTTTTCGAACTTATGAAGCAATGGATTAGCAATTTGTTTCACAAAAATCAGATTCCGATTGAACGTGTATTAAACAATTAGGGTACTGATTTATTCACGATGTTTTATTTTTGTTCACTATGACAAGCCAAAGACAAGATGCAAAAAAAATGTGTGCGTACTCTTTTGTAATCATAATAACTCCCCATGGGTATAAGATGGCCTGTCCAATAATGGCCAAGCAAGCCCCACGGGAAATCTGGTAAAGATATCACTATTATTTGCAATATATTTTTGTCCCTTCGTAATCAAATATCGTAGGCCATAAACCTTGACCACTTACAATGTAATCATATCCAAGTGTGACCATTTATGGATTAAGGGTAGGTTTTGAGACGTCCCCTAATGTCAGTATAAAATTAATGGCTGTCAGGGGGTTTACGGTTTCCTTATGAAGATCGATGAGTTAACAAGATATCAAGCACTTAATAGTGCATTTAATCAAATAATAGCTGGTCCTATAATTTACCAATTCAGAGTATTTTTTTGGATTTGCCAAACTATGATAAATAGGGAGAGAAAACGGGTGGCAAAAAGCTAGACTGGAGAAAATTACAACTGCAGTAAATATAATCTGCGTTCGCAATTCATTTGCCTAACATGTAAACAAACACGAGTTTTAGGAAAAACAACTGTAATGCCTACGTATAAGGTTCAGTTTGCGCTACAAATTCATATTTTTTATAACTTTTTCAACAGTACTAGTCAGTCTAAAATCATCTTTATTTACACTTGAATAAAGTTAATGTTTGTTTAAGTGGAAAACTCGTGTTGTTTACATGTTTGGCAAATGAATTGCAAACGCAGATTAAAATTTAACACGGAATGAATCTGATTATACTGCTAAAGAATACTACCCTGTAAATATATCCCGCACTGATTTCGGCTATGTCTCTGTTAGTATTCATAAATCAAAAGTCATTTATTCAAACTAGGCTGAGAATCAGCACATTTCGAACGTCAAAATTACATAAGACAGTCCCCCAAAACGCCCATCCTTCACCACTTCCTAGTGCTTTAGCTGGGAAGAAGAAGTGGCGCAACAAACTCCCCAGCAGCACAGCTGTACCTGTTCAGTTAGAAAAAAAAAAAACTATACAATAGTATGCAAGATTTTTACATTACGCAAAACATAATTTAAATTATAAATTAATAGCCATATGACAGCTAGCACACGTCAATATACCAACCAAAAACATCAAGGACTATACTCAAGCAGAAATAAAAATAACTAAACGTAAACAATATTTAAACAAGAAAATAAAGCCTCCAGGCATAAAGGGCGTGCCCGCTTACATAATTATATATCTGTAACTAGAAGTTAATCAAACGGAAATCCTCAGACGCATGGTTCGCGCTCGCCATAGCGAGCGCGGTACAACTATGAGCTCTACGAGATGTATGACGAGCCTATTGTAATTAAAACCATCAGAATAGGACGACTTTGAGCAGGGCATGTCGTAAGAATGGACGAAACCAGACCACCCAAACGTTTACTGGGTAGTAAACCAGATGGCCGGAGAACTCGAGGCCGGCCCAAGTTCACGTTGGAGAAATATTCTTGACTAGGCCCACCCGTAGCTGTAAAGCCTTAGATGGTGATGATGTGATGATGATTTAGACTGTACTATTGCACTTCGCGAGTTATCAATTTATGAGTCTTCTTTATCATGGCATGATAAATACTAAATGATGACGATGACTTAAACTTTAGATAAAATATGTAAAAAATAGATTGATAATGAAGAACAAGAAATGCGGAATAATGACTAAATTAATAATTAAAATAAGAAATAATTATGAATGCGCAGTTCACACTTTAGAGAAAATCGCTCACAAGAGTCATTAGTTACAACTACGGCGCCATCTTGAATAAGTACTATAACAGTTATCATAAAATTCAACGACTACTCCTCTGCCTGCATTAAATTGCTAAACGGATTTTTACTTCGCTTGGCAATCATCCTTAGGTAGGTTCCTAATATAATATTTCAGTCTCTCTAGCCTCCCTGAATCAGAACTTTTCGATAACGAACCGTATCAATTACCAGTTTACTTACCAAATGTACGAAAACCATCCGGTTTTCCAGAATCGGGGAGCAGCTAATTTATATCAGAATTTTATACAGGCTGTTGATTTACCGACCAACATCCGTTGACCCGTAATAATTCGTAAAAAATACATATTTACAAGGCAGATGTGAGTGAAAACGCCGGGAGGGGATGCCCTAGAGGACATAATAGTGACCAAATAAAATTGGTGATGTTCTTCAGAAAGATCAGGTGCGTAGTAGTCCCAAGTCGCGCGGTTATGCTACGCTTGCAGATGTATGAACATAAACGAAGCAAAATGAGATGGTAGCAGGTGGCGTTCTGTAGTTTCTGCCTGGCCCCCATACGAATACGCGTGAGTTTATGATATGTGTATGTAAATCATGTTTTATATATAATTTATATAACCGACTGCCCTCTGACCTCTCTAAAGCGTCGTGCAAAAGGCGCGACGCGACTCTTAACAAAACAATTTCTAAAAAAACTTAACGGTAGAACAATTACCGGTGTCGCGCTAGTCTGCGCAAGCCTTAACTCAGTTACTGGGCTATACTTACTGATTTCGGCTTCTCGTTACGACAACTCTTGGTTGTCGCTTGACAGACACGTGCTCTCGAAAACGTTGTGTTGTGCATCAACTCACAGACATATCGATGCGATCGGTTATGTTATTAAAGCCTCCAACATAATATTTATTGCCAAAGTTTTACGAATTTCTTAAGTAAATACGATTTATCTATGGTATTGAAATATTTTACTTTACATTTACAATATTTGTTTACTCATAAACTTTTATATATGCATTGGTATCTCGTGTTTACTCAACAAACTATTTACTGCATGTAAGACCGTGAAAACAGCTGTTTTTATTGTGACTTGCTCGGGAACGCATAATGTCAGTGCATATTATTTTTCATTCAAGCGTTTCCAATTTCAAAAAAGCATTCTAGAATATTTTGATATTTGTATGGATTTGTGGACAGTTTAGGCAGTATTTTCATTAATCATAATAAAAATGAAACGCAAATAGTCCGAATTAAGTTATGGAAAAGCGTCCCGGAAAATTGTCGTAAGTATTCGAGAAAACTAAACGTGCTTTTAAAAGCACTTCAGTTTTTAAGGGATTTTCTATTGCACAGGACGGTTCTGTCGGGTCAGCTAGTTCTCAATAATACTTAGTACTTAATTTGTCATACCATATTTTCAATAGATTTGTTTTGTGGTAATACAAATTAAGATCTCAAGTAGTAGTTAAGCTAAAGCTACTTAGCTTGACTGCTCAAAAGACGGTCATTTTCAGCATTTTAGCTGGCAAATAAAAAATCTTCAATCAACGAACAAGTTTATTAAAACAATCGAATTTAATTTCAATCAGACCGAGCAATTTTTTTCGAGTGATTTTCCATTTTCTTGTAACAAGCTTTACACTGCCTTAGTACGTATTTTTCTGTTCCTTTCTTCTTGTCTGTTTATATGTGTGTGCATAAATGGTTAAATAATAAATAAATAAAAATGAATACAAAGACAACTTCAAAACATTTATCTAGGTTTAAGAGTCATAGATAATATTTTATTTACACACACGTTTTTACCTACATGATTTAAAACTAACAGACATAAAATAATATTAACAATATATATCTGTATAAAAGGGGGGGGGGGGGGGGGATAATAATTTATCTAGGCTTATGCCATTTTCTGTTTTCCAACATTGGATTTACACCACATTTCCCGAGTTCACTGCACTTATTAAAAAAAACTGTAAAATCGTCCGTCCCTCAGGAACTGAGAATGTAGGTCGATTGGCGCGAGAATTTAAAATTAGAACGCGGATCTCCGGCCGGTGTGATCCGTTCTCGATTACTTTCACTCGATTCAAATATAGAATCTCGATTATGTTATGTGTTTGTGTCTGTGGTCTAATTAAAAATGTAATGAATGTAGGTTACTCGGCAGTGTGTAAAGATGGCAATTACAAAATAATCACCAACGCCATCATCATATTTTAATTAGGTCGTTTACAATAGATTGGAGATATTCTGGATGCTACCAATACTTTATAGTTTATTGGATTGGTTGAAGCATAAATCACATGTTCATCGTTTATCCGAAAAACGTTCGATTTTGGACTAAGCCTTCCCCCCACAAGAATCGCCACTTTGACCGGTCCTTTGCTTCCTCCATTCACCTCACCTACCAGACTATGCTTTGATATTAACAAATACATTATAGAGTTAATTTAAACCAATAGCGGTAGTCAAACAAAAATCACGCTAAGATTCTGTCATATGGCTACCAGGAAACCAGCAAAATCAATACCAAACTATCCCTACCAACAGCAAAGTCATAGAAACGATCCTATTTACAAAGTTTGACAACGAACAAGACAATATACTAGCAACAATACGATTCTGGCATCCCGCCAACATATTATATAGCTTGCCAACAGTAGTACGGTCAACCATTCGTTAGAAGTACCAAAACCGACCATATTACAACGTTATAAAGTCGCTGTCAGTGTCAAATTGTTACCATAGACACACGGTTGACAGTACTGCCACGACAAATTGTGGCTGCATATAAAATGTTGTCTATCTAAGTGGTCAATCAATGTCATGGATATTCAAGTACATAGCAGGTTCTGTGACTAAAAATAGGTGATGAAAATTTAGATTTTGTGCCAGTTATTGACAGGTTATGAAGGGAGATTTTCCACAATTTTTTTTGGTACGCAGGTTTATTTTGCTTTAGCTGGCTAATATTTTTACAACAACACGTCTGTTGCTACAGACGTGTTCAAGACCGATGGTCAAAGTTCAATCAACCAATCAACTGAGCCTATCGCAGTCCACTGCTGTATCTACTATTGAAGAACTTCATAACTAAGCAGTTTGAAAACAAAATCCCGTGAACACGATGACCACATCTGTTACCGCTCCGGTTCTATAGCGGCCGAGCGCTGCAAACAGAAATAGTCCTTACGGTGTATAGATATGAACTTCTTCGATGGTACATTGGCCTCCCCCAGGCTGCGCCACAACACCTCGTCTTCCACGTTCCGCATACAGTCTGTTCCAGCCAATTTTTTAAGATCGTAGGTCCATTAGCTGGGAAGCGTCCGGCACTACGCTAGCCGTGCAGGACTCGTCTGCTCCCCCGGCCATCGGTCCTTCGACAAACATGGCCAGCCCTCTGCCACTTCAGTTTGCTTACTCCGCAGTCGGTAAAACCGGTTCTTTTCCAGATAATTTCCAGGTCAAAGGTGCGCTGGGCAAAATAAATTGTAAATTATAATTTATTTGTATTGTAATTCTTGGAAGCTGTTTAAAAACTATGCATGGATATTTATGAAGTTCTGTGACTGCTGCTGCTACGCCAAGCTGCTTAGCCTAGTTCTGAGGGCATCTAGGAATTGCTCCGATGTTTATTTTATAAGAGGATTCCTGGAGAACCCCAGAATCTCGCACCTTTCAAATAGGATATTGTTGACACAAACTCAAAGCGTTTATGTCAATTAAATCAATTAGGTACTTGAATATTCAAGGGTCTGTCGGCACTAAGGTTCGACCTTAAAAGTGTTGAACTTCTTTATATTGGTTTTATAGATTTATGAACAACAGCAGCCTGGGGCCCAAGTCTGCTTTTTTTATAAATTCGTCATTCCAACACAATCCCATTGTCATTTTGCTAAAAGTTCGTAATCTGCTAAATTCATAATGGTTGATCATTGGTTGATCAATGTATTCCACAAACACGATTCTCGTAACGAATTAAAAGAAATGAGTGCACAATGACGTTCTCATAGGTAGGTCGGTAGGTCACTGATCAAAGGAACTGTCAAAATTTTAGCATATTACCGCCTAAGTCACTCATTCATTTTTCATTATGTACGAGATTACCAATAGATGCCATTTCTTTCAATGGAGTGTCAGTGGCTGACCATTGGAACGTCATAATGACGCCAATATGTTAGTAGATTACCAAACTTGTCAAAATCAACAATTATGAAAAATCAATGATAGACTATTCTGACACTATTGTAATAGCAGACTTGAGGCCCTGCTTAACGATTAATGGTTTTAGTAATTTTCTTATGAGTTAGTATCGGAACTGGCAATTAGCCCAACTGAGATGTTGAGCGGTAACTTCTGCCTATTCAAACTGGTATTACTCATAGATCACTCTATATACTATGTGTATACATACCCAGTCGTATATAAGCATATTGAGCCGTACAACTTTCTCACTACTGGGTTACAGGCCACTTCTCTGTGAGAGGGTCTGGACCATACTCTACCCGCACAATGCGGTCTGGTTGTACTCAGTCGTCGGAAGACAATGTTATCAGCAATCCGGAACAAAGCAACACTGCTTAATGGCACACATAACTATGGTAGTAGTGTAGTAGATTCGCTACTCTATCTATTACCAAGATCCTGAACCGCGGTGCTGTTCTCTAAGTGCCAGCGCAAACGGTGCGTCTTGTCGCTGTGACTAGAGCAGAGGCCCTAGTGTGTTTCTTTTAACCATCTCGACTTTACGCATTGACCGCGTTCGGCGCTCTGATGGGCCCTTCACCAGTGAAGGCCAGTGAAACATGGTTAAAAGAAACTCACACTAGGGCCTCAGAGCTGTGCGTTTGCGTTTGCGAGTAGTCGATACAATGTGTCGTAAGGAAGCGATCATTTTCTTTGAGTATTCGACATGCTTCAACGTCGATTTGTAAACACATCGACATCGAACGTATCCATGTTGAGATTTGCAATACAAACACGTACACCTTCTTCAGCACTCACAGCAAGACGCTGACCAGCACGCGTAGCATGACTACCATAGAAACGGGTTTTCTACAGATTTTGTCGACGGAAGAATAGACAAAATGACAGATTGTGATTGTTTATACGTCATTTTGTATATTCTTCCGTCGACAAAATCCGTTTCTATTGTGGTCATGCTAAGCATGTAGTCGCATGCGACTGTCGTCAGGTGTGCGGGTGCACCGTGCGTCTAGCCGTTCCGACTCTGCAATTCGACGACTAACGTGCGGAGTTTTGAACAAAATATATGAATAAAATCGACCGTAGCCTGTCGTTGCGTCAAGACGCCCGAGCCGTCACAATCGCATAGTGTGCGATAGATAGTCAAAGCTATGAACTCGTCGAAAAAAATACCGTTCAACTGTTGCCCGCTAAATGCACACACACTAGAGAAGCACAATGACAGCACAATGACGTGGCGCAAGTGTAAGAAGTAGCTGTAACGTACGCCGTTACAGCTACTTCTGAAATGGCGGCAAAAAAAAAAGATGCGGGGCTCTGGGGACTGCCGATAGAAGTGAAAACAGCGTGCGGTGACGATGGACGACGACGCGAGTTTCACGCTTTTTGTTCACCCAAAAAGTACACATATATACACAGTATCCATATAGCTCATGGAAAGCGTTCGGTGACGATGAAAGAAGTTTTCACTTCAAAAGTTGGCTTGTCTGTTTTAGGTCTTTTCAGCACGACACTCTATCTAGACATATAAATTAGCAAAGTTGACGGCGTAGTGTTAGTTACTTTCGCAAGCTTCGGGTACGGAAGCAGAACCAAAAAAGGTTTAGACTCACTGGCTGAATGACTCGATTTCCAACTAAATATTTATTAGTAATATCTTCTTTTGTTAATACTAGGGCGACTGCTCGATTTCTGTCTAAAGAAAGAAGAAAGAAAGAAAATACATTTATTTGGCACAGACTAAAAGGCACACAAGTAGAAAGAGAAAAAAAAAAAATAAGATAAAAGGAAAGAATACAAAATAAAAAGTGTAAAACTGCGTTGCATGATACCAGCAGGAATGTGTGCCTCGCGGCTACGCCAAATAGGCCCAGTTCAGCATATATGCCAGACAACTAGTGCCTGACGCTGGTTTTCAACTGAACCTGAAGTGTAAGGTGACGGATGTAAATCAGTTTTATACCGCAACGTGTGTATGTATACTTAAATAAAATAAATCTAATCTATCTAATCATCATTGTTATCGCAGCCCGAAGACATGATTCTGGACATAGGCCTCCCCCAAGCATCACCCAACGACCTGTGGCGTTGGCTTTTTCTGTGAACTTACTCAAAATAGGAAGAGAAAAACTAAACTAGTGAGCCTGACAGTAATTGTCGCCTATGATGATGACATCTGACACCTCACCTTGGTAATAAGCAACATTAGAGGAGCTCGTGGCTAAGTAGTAACTGCCGCACGGGTCGATCCGTCAGGTTAAGCTACGCTTGCCGGGGTTGGTCTGTGGATGGGTGACCATCTTTACATAACGAGACTCCTCCGTGCCTCGGAAAGCACGTTAAGCCGTTGGTCCCGGATGTCATTCGTGGATCTTTGACAGTCGTTACGGGTCGTCAGAAGCCCGAAAGTCTGACAACCAGTCTTACCAAGAGGTATCGTATTACCTAGTTACTGGGTTGTGGAGGTCAGATAGGCAGTCGCTCCATGTAAAATACTGGTATTCAGACTGGAAGCCGACCTTAATATAGTTGGGAAAAGGCTTGGCAGATTGAAAGGGGCGAGGCCTTGTCATGGTCGGTTCTGATGGCCAACTCCAGCACCGCGCGCGCTCATTGGTCAAATCAAATAGCGCGCCAGGCTTCCACACTTCCGTCCCTTTTTACGAAATCACAGCCACAGATTATGATTTTGATTGAAGGAAAGTGAGAGGAAAGATGTTACACATAAAAAAACAAGTGCTTAAATATGTTTAAAGAGCACGTGTGATTCAACTAAAAAATAAACCTTATGTTAGTAATAATAGAGTCTGCAATCGGTAGATATTTGCTGCATAATATCAGCTGTCATTATATCGTGCACGATGCAATTCATAAAAAACATGTCGGCAATGCAACCGCTGAAATTCTCAGACGATCGTGACAATTATTGAGAAGAAAACGAGTAGTACCTAATTAAAATAATAGTGTTATTTTTAATTTTTAATTAAGTATACATAGTACACAATTATTTGTTGTGGCCATCTAAAGTGTTTTCACACTTTTGTGGAAAGTGGAATTTCTTACACTTTTAAGTTACCGACACGCGAGCAAAGAATTAATTTATAACTAACTAAAGCCTCGTGCAGACTGGCGCGCCGTCGCCTTGCGCCGTCGCGTCGCACCAGTCTGCATGAGGCTTAAAACTTCTAAGTAGTCTAACTCCACAGACGTTATCGTATCAATATCAAATCATTAAAAAACAAAACAGTATTTATTTTACCGGCCGCAAAAAAAAGGTGGTATTCCATAGTATTTCTCGAAAAAACTGAAAAAAAAAAAAGTTATTTCTGCGGCCGTACCGAAAATATCACATGTTATCAAAACTCAAAGCATTTATTTCAATTAAACCAGGCACTTTTGAACTGTCAAAGAGTCAGTCAGTTAGAAAGTTGAAGCTAGTTACCCATTCCAAAACGTAGATCTCTATGGAGAAGAACGGGCAAGAAATTATGTATTTTCGGCGGAAAAAGAATATTAATTTGAATTTTTTGACTGAATCGAGACTTTTAGATAGCATTATTATCTTATGATTGAACTAACCACACTCATAATGGTCTGGACCATTATAAGATTTCCTACCAGTATTTAAAAGCGCTTATCCTAAAAGTTGGAAACGTCGCAAATAGATGTTAAATATTTCGCTGTTTTGATTAATTTAGCAATATTACTGTATGGGAATATGAAATGTGGCTAACTAGTGAACTAAAATATTGATTATGATTCTGCGAAATATTTGACATCTATTTGCGACCTTGCCCACTTTCAGAATAATCTCGCAAAATAATCACCGTATTATTAAAACTCAACCGCTTTTTCTTTACGAAAGTAAAAAGTCAGAAGACTAAGCAAGACAACACTAGAAACCTTTTCCCTGCTTGACTGACACAAACAAAAGAATTACAGTATCATGATAATAAAACTGTCTATGCTTAATCAAACACGATTGTTACTGAAATAGAAAGGGTCAAAGATAAGTTTTGTATAGCGTTGCCCCGTTCTAAACAGTTGTAAACATTGGTAAAGTGAAAGAGAAAGTGCTGTTAATGTATTGCGTTGTCCCCTTTTTTGTCGTAGGTAATGGTTTATTTTATATAGAGTACGTGCCTATAGTGCGTGCTGTTGCATCATTTTGATTGCTGTTGTCATATTCATTATCTTTGTGGGCGGTCTTTGTCATTTGCCAGTTTTGGGTATCAAAATATAGGGCTTGCTTGATGATTAAAAATAACAGAAGGTCAAGGGACCATTACGCTTTTCGAATCTAAGGAAACTGATTTTCCAGAGAGTAGGTACCTACCTACTATAAATCTTCACCTATTTTCGACTCACAGAATTACCAAAAATTAAGTTATTCAGAAAAGCCGTGGTAGCAGTATTTCAGACTTTCTTTTAGAAGGATCTTTTCCGAACAACCTACAACAACAATTTACATTTTCAATAGGTTGAATTATTGACTACAGGGTGCTTTAAGTGATTCCGAAGTCAGAACGTCGTGAAGAAAATTTCTAAGTAATTCGCTAGCCATTCACATACCCCTTTCCTTCCCTATTTAATCCTCAAAAGATACCATAACCTTTCGCAAGGCCCAAACACCATAAAAAACTAAAAAGTAGTTCTCTATTCAAACGCGCATAGACAGTAGACGCGTCATTATGTCACAGTAATGGCTGCCGGAATGTGTACGTCCATTACACGTTTGTGAAATTAGATACTTAAAGGTGGTATAGTTCGATTAAAAGTTATTGGCGGCTCGGAGTCGGAAGTTAGCTGCTCGCTGCGAAGCGCCATTAAGTTTGAATCGGGCTGTACAAAAGTTTAGTTTAGGTCATAGACTTATATACGTCTATGGTTTAGGTATACAGGTACGGTTGCCATCTTTTTCCATAACAAATAAAAAATATATTAGTAGTAGGTACCTATGTTTCAAAAACATTTTGATTCTTTAAAATGCATGTTTTGCTACTATGCTGCTACGCATTTTTTTTTATTATTAACAGGTTAAAAAGATAATTGTACCTAACTCAAGTTCTTTTACACTCTAAAATATGGTTACAAAATACCATTAATTCAGCTTTTATTAGATTAATACTGGTCCTATTGCGATCATCTCGCTATTTTTTATTAGGGTTGCCAACCCTACTATATAATATAGTATCCCTACTATATAATATAATATAGCACCAGCTACGGTACTTTTTTGTTTTTTTTTGTTTAGGAAATTATCAAATAACTTCTCCCGCTCTGGGTGGAGCGCGAGGGGCGTGTCACTCTTGCTGACTAAAACCCACCCGTGTTCCTTCAGTTGCCTGTACGTTGCCAGAGGCACCTACACAGATGAGAGCATCGTGAAGGAAAACATCGAGAGGTAACCGGGGCATGTCCGAGAACCAACGCGAGCCTATTGCCTTCAAGCGGGCACCAATACAGAATCCGGACTGCTTCTGAGAAATTCCAGATGGAAAAACCCAATAACACTTGCCCGACCCGGGAATCGAACAAAGCAGTAGCGCTGGACGTAGTTACATTTAAATACTGCCTCTAGTGGAGGCTGTTAATATATCTCTAGAAAATGTTAGTAAGATGATGAATCAGCATCCTTGTGCTTTGAAGACATTATTAGGTACATCTACCAACTCGCACTGGGCCTGCGTGGTGGATTACAGATTACGGCCCCCTTCTTACACAGAGAGTAGGCCTGAGTCCCAGCAGTGGGAACATTATAGGCTGATCATGCTATGCTATGCAATGTAACGCACGCTACACATTGTGCTTATGGGTGAATGTAACGGTAGGTACTATCGAAGAAGTTCATATCTATACACCGTAAGAACTATTTCTGCTTGCAGCGCTCGGCCGCTATAGAACCGGGGCGGTAACAAAATATGGTCATCGTGTTCACGGGATTTTGTTTTCAAACTGCTTAGATATGAAGTTCAGGAGTTGTGGGGTTATTTAAAGTTGAGTAATAACATTTTCACTTCTCATGCTCTGAAAGTGCTTATTTGTGCAGGATATAGGCTGCACAAAATTGAATGTTGTGCACTAGAGCATTAACGTATCTACTCATAAATGTATCTATATTAAGGCAAAGAAAATGAGCCATACAGCCAAACACAATAAGAAGTTCATAGTTAAAATCGTTATTTTATAATATTTACTTTCATTTATTTGCCTTAAGTGTTTTTTAAGGCATAAAAGATATTAAAATTTAAATTCAAGTACGGTAGGTTATTTAATTAATTTAAGAAAATTATTATTACAAAATTAATTTAATAGTAGGCTGTATAGGTCTGCAGCCCAAGCCTAATATCAATGTCGTTTAATATTACTTTGAATTTTAATTAAAGAAATGTTATGGTATACTACTGTTTTAAGTGAAAAGCAGAGTTTATAACTCGTGCACAAAACCATTTTATCCTCGCTCGGATAAAAATGGTTCGTTTTGTGCACTTGATGTAAAATCTATCTCGTAAAATAAATGTTCAAAAGAACTTAGAACTTCAATACCTCCCTAATCAGAACGTTCCCAATCTCCGAATCTCCGTAATCAGTAGACCATCGGCTTCGTTAAGCGTCTTCTTACACCCCAATATTTTCACTTTATATCTAAAACTTAATCAAGAAAATGTAAAAAAAACATGTCCTCTTCATTTATCGCCATCATTTAATCAATTCATGAGATAATCGATAAATCAATTAGAGAAATCAGATAAATAGGTACCATTTTATCAACAAATCTGGTTAAAAGAATCGGTAGGTAACCTCAATTCTACTGACCAACATTACTTATAATCGATTTATAATCGAATTGCGGCTGTGTTAATTTTCTGCTTCAATTAGTTTTTAATGTTTATCCGGGTTCATAGCAATAAAAGATTATGATACTTGACAATACTGCTTTGCCATATACTACACTTACTACTAGCAAGCTTTCTTTTTTGGACAAGCAGTTACCTACTACTTTCTTCTTCGTCAAGTCGTGCTCATAAACTCATAAAACATTATTCACTAAGGGGATAAAGCAGTGTCTTATGTCACGGGCGCTATTTTCAATCCCTTATTCCCTGCCATTCCACTGAGCGAAGCGAAGGAGTTAACGGGCCGGCGGCGGAGCATGCGTAGTTCATACAAACGTAATACCAAAATAATTTATCAATCAAACATATTCTTAAGGTAGTGTGTATTTATTCCGATTGGATTATAGAATATCTAGGCTTCCAAATATATATTTTGAATGGACAATAATTTAAAGACGAGTTATGGGAAAAATAAGTTTTCTATAGAAATTTTAAATTCCTCATATCTCGCCTTTATATCAGTGTCCATTCAAAATATATATTTGGGAGCATAGATATTCTGTAATCCAATCGGAATAAATACAAACTACCCTAAGAATATGTTTGATTTACAAATTATTTTGGTATTACGTTTGTATGAACTACGCATGCTCCGCAGGCCCCTTAAGACTAGAATCCTGAGTGCAGCGAAGGATTCATTGTGGGATTTTTTAAAATTAATATATAATAGTAATACTTATTAAATAAAAAAACAAAAATAATAATCATATAAAATAGCAATAATAATTATTCAAAGAAAAACAATTTATACAAATGAATAAACAGAATTATAATACAGAAATATAGTACAGGTATATAAAATAATCTAAAACATTTAAGTACATTTTGCAGATAAAACAATAGATACATAATCGAAATATTTAGTATCTTATTCGCGATCTCCTGACTTTTATTATAATAATTATGTAAGTTAAAACTTGTTCCCACAAAAACAACTTATTTAGGTATCTTGTAATACAAGACTTCTATAACCCTTTTGCGGTGCTCTACAGGGTCCATAATGATCAAAATTATATAGTTACCACCTAAGTACACATTATGGTAAAACAATAAAGTTATTGAGTATTGAAAAATTTATTATCCCCCCGTCGACACTCTAAATAGCCTTTTTAAAATGTTCGTCTTTCGTGATTATGTTTAAGTAATATGTAAAGCAATAGGTTATACTCCCTATAAATTTATTGCCATTTCCATTCTACTCTTTGTAATGCTAAACACTTTTATGAGTTTATATAAAAGTTTATAATTTAAATTTTAATTTAAATTTATTTTATTTTTATTTATTGTTGACATAATCTACTCATTACCTACAATGTTTTTTTTTAAAGAGTTGTATTGCAATATGTGGTTAGCTAGCGACCTCGACAGTTATTTATTTTACCTCGATGGTCCTAGTTTATCAATTATAACTTCTAGTTACAGCTCTATGTAAGCGGGCACGCCCTTTATGCCTGGAGGCTTTATTTTCTTTTTTTAGATATTGTTTACGTTTAGTTATTTTTAGCTTGAGTAATAGTTCTCGATGTTTTTGGTTGGTATATTGGCGTGTGCTAGCTGTCATAAGGCTATTAATTTATAATTTAAATTGTATTTTGCGTAATGTAAATTATCTTATAAATTATTGTATAGAATCATTTTTTTTTCCTAACTGAACAGACAGCTGTGCTGCTGGGGAGTTTGTTGCGTCACTTCTTCTTCCCAGCAAAAGCACTAGGAAGTGGTGAAGGGTGGGCGTTTTGGGGGACTGTCTTATGTAATTTTGACGTTCGAAAAGTGCTGATTCTCAGCCTAGTTTGAATAAATGACTTTGAATTTTGAATTTTGACCTTACTTAGCAGCTTGTAAGTTTACGGGCTACAAGTGCAGTCTCCGGGCTGCTACTGACATCATACCATGCTAACATGTTGTTTTCTTTGGTCCAGCAAGGTATTGGCGTGGAGATGGTGCGCGCGCTCGACAGCCACCCGCCCAGCATCTCCAATGTCTTCTGCGAGTGCGACTCCAAGGATGATGTCGTAAGTATTTACCGCTATTTATTCAACGTCGTGGATTGCACTATCTATACAGGGTTGAGGGTGTTATAGTAAATGCGTGCCATAGCTTAAGGGTAGGTTTAGATCGATAAAGGAAGCCAAAAAAAAAAGAAAAAAAAAAAAAAACACCTACTTTTAAAATAGCAATAATTTAGAATTAAAATAATTTTATTTGTTTAAATGCTTTAATTACTTACCTACTATCGAACGCGAATCGAACTAACGCTACGACGGTATGTAAGTTACAATTAGTTAAATTACGATTCGTTGATCAAATGGTAATTAAAAATTTCCTAGAGTTACCTACATACTATCGAACGCAATGAAATACCTACGCCCGAACACTTCGATAACGTCGGGTGAAGGATAGGTAACTAGGTAGGTTCTACGTACAATTCCAAGTATTGCTTCGTTTCTTTTTTTTCTTTTTTCCTGGCTTCATTTATCGATACTGAACCTACCCCTAAGCTATGGCACGCAATTACTTTAACACCCTGTATACTTATGTATGTACTATCGAAGAACTTCATATCTAAGCAGTTTGAAAACAAAATCCCGTGAAGCCGCCGAGCATTGCAAGCAGAAATAGTCCTTACGATGTATAGATATGAAGTTCTTCGATAGTACATATAATATACTCCCGCCTACTTCTCATGGGGGTAAACAGAAACTATATGTAGAACGCCACCAGCGCGGCACCAGCTACGGTAAGTACCTACTTTTTTGTTTTTTTTTGTTTAGGAAATTATCAAATAACTTCTCCGCGTGTCACTCTTACTGACTAAAACCCACCCGTGTTCCTTCAGTTGCCTGTACGTTGCCAGGGGCCACGGTATCCATTTCGGACTTTCCCGCAACCCCGGCAGGCATCGGTCCTATCGGACCCCTTCAGTTGTGCTGACATCTCTTTGAGGCACGCGTGGAATACAACGCGCCGTCGACCCGGGCCTGCATGTCGATTCCCGTAACCACTTCACCATGAAAACACGTGAAGTGAGCGTGGAGTGAGCTGTCAGTGTCATCTCACCCTGTTGGAATGACAACTCACTTCACCTAAGTTTTCACGGTGAGATGGTTACAGAATAGCACTGCTGGTCCTTATCGGACTGTGAGCTAGCCATTGCTCCTTACATCCTTATTACATACAGGGTTATTTTAAATTGGCTAGCTAAACTCCCTAGATGCGATGGGTATCGATACCTAAACTAAACACGATAAAATATAAGAAAACAGTTTTTCTCGACTCATACTTCAACTAACAAAGTCAAAGTCAAATAATTAATTGCAATTAGGTACAAAAAATGCACTTGTAAAAGTCAAAATTAACAAAAAAGAAAAATAACAAATAATCTAAAAATAACAACACTGACAACGGTCGTTGACCTCACTACATTTAAAAAAAAAACATGTTTAGATATCGCACCCATCGTGTCTGCGGAGTTTAGCTAGTCACTTTAAAATAACCCTGTGTATACGAGTTCTATGCATGAGTAAACACGTTATTAACAGTAAACTTCTAAAACTTTTCTCAAAATGATGGCAATCTAATAAAAAATACATAGCATGCAGGTATTACAGCCGTATTTGAAAATTGGACTACCTACAGTCCGATTTACGAATATGCATCCAATACCATGCATTTTTATGAGGCAGGTGAAGCTCAAATGAAGTTGGAGTCACAACTCAATTTTGGGATTAAGCCCGCAGCTTTTACTATTCAGCCTATAGTTAGCGCGTTTTAGCGTGGCAATAACGGTCATTGCCCTTTCCTTTATAGGTATCTCTCTGAAGGAACCCAAACAATAAACTATGTATCGTTTTTCTTATTCATATTCATATTCATATCTTTATTTGCATTCCATAATGTGGGTATTAAGGTGTTACAATGGCTTAATGCTAAGGTACAATTACGGACCCTAAAACAAATTCTTAATTGCAACATGTTGAAGATCACGATAGATACTACATTTTATAATTATCGAGGTCCTAACAACTTGGGTACATACTATATCTTATAGTTTAAGTGAAAATTAAGACATAAAAAAACAGAGCATATTATGAGAAACACTAGTAATGAAATTGTAGCGGTTACACCGCCACATACGAACTACGCATCAAAGACATGACGTCACACAAATCCTGCATCGCGCAATTAGAGTTTACCGCGCGAACGACATAGATCGGATAGCGAGACTATCCGAAATCAACAGTTGGGCAGTCGGCCCGCCAGACACAACACCCGTCTGGTCGGAGGATCCTCCCTTTTCTATGGTGGATGAGAGAACTTTACACCCTGTTCCTCATGCTCCTAAAAAATAAATTAAAATCATAACTTAATGAAACGTTTTGTGCTCCTCAAGAATAAGTCGACGAAACAAAGTTTTTTTGATTTCTTTTCTCCAAGTAACTAACACCTAAATAAGAAAATGTTAGAGTGAATGCTTACGTTTTCCGTAGAGTTATGTAAGTGCTTAGTATTAGTATTAAATAAATGGAACACTTGGAGGAGCTCGTGGCTAAGTAATAACTGCCGCACGGGTCGATCCATCAGGTTAAGCTGCGCTTGCCGGGGTTGGTCTGTGGATTACCAAGACTCCTCCGTGCCTCGGAAAGCACGCTAAGCCGTTGGTCCCGGCTGTCATTCGTGGATCTTTGACAGTCGTTACGGGTCGTCAGAATCCCGAAAATCTGACAACCAGTCTTACCAAGGGGTATCGTATTACCCAGTTACTGGGTTGTGGAGGTCAGATAGGCAGTCGCTCCATGTAAAATACTGGTATTCAGCTGCATCCGGTTAGACTGGAAGCTGACCCCAATATAGTTGGGAAAAGGCTAGGCAGATGATGAAATGGAACACTTGAAATACTTAGGTCTTACTTATTCAGGACGTTGACGGACTTTATCTTTTGAAATACTACATGCTAGACAATGTGGGTGGGTCAATGACCGCTATTGCCATGCTAAAAAGCCATCACTATACACAGGACCGACACTCGCACCCTAATTGCGTCACACTTTCAATCACAGTCTGAATGATTCTGAGGGATATTGCTAGTCCTATGTTGAGCTGGTATTTTTTTCTGCTGAACTGCTGATTCGTCCGCCGATGTGTGCTAGCCTTTAAGAACCTCGTATTCCCGACGTGCCTAAAGGACAGAAAAAATCTAAGCCTGTTTACAGAAGTGGCACACAACACAAAATAGGTTTAAAATACGTCAGCAACTTGAGAAAATCAAGCAGATTATTCCTCTGTCCTTTCACAATTGTTTTACATGTGAGAGCAACCAAACAATATTCTTCTTCACTGTCATGCAAAATCAGAGGTACCTAAACTATGACAGGACTTTATTTATCCCATTGTGGAGGATTTGGCATAAGATAGATCCCCACCCTAATTGGGTTACACACTTTCAACCACAATCCGATTTTGTATGATATTGCTAATCCATTGCTTCATATGTTCAAAAAATTCATATTCTCAACAACGTAAATATCGTGTGGCGTCACGTATTGTGAAATTTGTGAACGCACATTAGTATACGTGGCGTCGCCTGTATTATGTTTAGTTAATTATAAGTAGTCAGGAACGCACCCTTGTAAGTGGCAACACTGAGCCACGATGCGGGGCGTTACCGATGTAACGTAGAACGTAGCGTCCCTCACCAGTTGGCTTGTAAACCCTCGCGGGACAGACAAACTAGATATTATGTCATTAGTTTATTTTGTCCATTCTAGTTTAATTAGTTATAAGTACTAATAGTGTACCTAACGTGTAGTGTGACTACGAGTGATGATTATATTATTATTTACTACAAGTTGAAGTTTCTCTTCTGCTCTCTAACTACGCTTCACCTCCAACATCGTAAAAGGAGACAGGTGGAATACCTTCCACCTTTGTCCCTAAAGTGGTGACCCCGTTGTCGAACTGTCAAAATGAAAGCCGGCTACTGTCAGTGTGTTGCGCTATTACCCCGCCCGGTCCGGCCCGGATAGCGAACGCTATATTTCCGAATTCGGTCGCAGTCATAATGGCGTCCCTAGACGCGCGCGACGTGCTTCACAAATACGGGATATTTTCGTGCTTGTCAAACAATGATATTAGAAGTAAAAAGACGTAGATAGGTTACCTACCTAACATTCTATCTTCAAAAACGGCACTATGTCACACTATTATATGACACGTGGAAGTAGGATGGCATGTCGTAATTATCGGGAGCGAAAAAGAGACAAAACGAAGAAAATGTGGCTAATTAGCCAACTTTTGACGTGCCACTTGCGGAACGTTTATAACCTATCTACCTCTTTTTACATATAATATCATTGTTGTCAAACACGTTGCGCGCCTAGGGACGCTATTAGGACTTTGCGACCGAATTCGGTCGTATAGCGATCGCTAGCTATGTCGAGCGGTGCGGTATCCGGTGCTATCTATCCCATTAAATGTGGTGGTGGCTCAGTGGCATTGGCCCGGAGTTACGAGTTCGTACCCAGCAGGCAGACGCTTTACTTTTCAACCGACTTCAAAAACGAGGAGGTTCTCAATTCGGTTGTGTTTTTTTTTTTTTATGTTTGCTACGGGATGCTCCGCCAATTATGAATTGATTTTGATGATTCTTTTTTGTTTGGTAGGGAATACTTCAGAAGTGGTCCCATATCAATTTTGTCAAGATCTGATGAGGGGTTTTTGAGTTAGCTTCAATAATACATATTTTTCCCACCTAGTATATGTGGATGATATTCTAATAGTTCCTATCGCTGTAATTTACTTGGTATTCAATTTTTTGTGGGGGTTTTGTGTAGGTACCACAACTAAAAAGCGAAAAATAAAATCTTTTTCACAAAAAATAAAACCGACTTCCAAAAAAAACACTACAAAGTGAAAAATAACTTTGATTTCGGAAGTCGGTGACAAAAAAAACGAAAATAAAAAACCCAAGACACCGACTTCCGAAATCAAAGTTATTTTTCACTTTGTAGTGTTTTTTTTGGAAGTCTGTTTTATTTTTTGTGAAAAAGTTTTTCGTATTTAATTCCATCACCACTGGGCCTCAAGTCTGCTATTACAATAGTGTCAGAATGGTCTAGCATTGATTTCAGAATTGTTGATTTTGACAAGTTTGGCAATCGCCTAACATATTGGCGTCATTATGACTTTCCAATGGTCAGCCACTGACACTCCATTGAAAGAAATGGCATCTTTTGGTAATCTCGTACATAATTAAAAATGAATGACTGACTTAGGCGGTAATCTGCTAAAATTTTGTCAGTTCCTTTCATCAGTGACCTACCATGAGAACGTCATTGTGCAGTCATTTCTGTTAATTCGTTACATCAACCAATGATCGACCATTATGATTAGATTACGAAATTTAAGCAAAATGACAATGGGATCGTGTTGGAATGACGTATTTATAAAAATAGCAGACTTGGGCCCGTGCTCTCAAAACGGTGAAGGAAACATCGTAAGGAAACCGACATGTCCTAGAACCAAAAATTTGAAGAGATATGACATCCCAACCCGTACTGGACCCGCGTGGTGGATTACGGCCCACTCCCTCTCACAGAGAAGAGGCCTGTTTCCCAGCAGAGTGGGAACATTATAGGAGGATTATTCATGTACATTTTTTCACTGTGTTAAATCAAAAATACGGTTTATAGTTGGAAAGCATTTAAATTCTAAAATGTACTATCGAAGAACTTCATATCTAAGCAGTTTGAAAACAAAAATCCTCTAAACACGATGACCACCGCTGTTACCGCCCCGGTTATACAGGGTGTCCAGTAAATAGCACGACATACTGCAGAGGGTGATAGCTAGGGTCACTACCTATCAATACAACACAATATATGTTCAGCAAAATCTTACGGATTTACAGTTTTACAAAGTTTTCCGAAATACCGAAAAATCTCTACCTTGAAACAGATTTTGAAGCATCTCGTAATGAAAAAATCTTTTTCTAGTACTTTTTTTTACATCAAATTATTCGTGAATAGTTACTTTACTCATTGATAAGTCTTTTTTCTATCAAAGACAAGAATGTTTTCAAGAAATACTATTTTTTGTTTAAATTTTCTTATCACTTAAGTTTAACCTACAGTGCAGTGGTGAAAAAAAAATGGAAATTTTGCTGAACATATATTGTGTTGTATTGATAGGTAGTGACCCAAGCTATCACCCCCTGCAGTATGTCGTGCTATACTGGACACCCTGTATAGCGGTAGAGCGCTACAAGCAGAAATAGTCCTTACGGTGTATAGATATGAACTTCTTCGATGGTACCGGCGCAACAATTTTTTTTATTTTATGCAATAACTATTGTGAACTTGTGGCAAAACATAAATACTTAGTCTGTGAACCACAGGCAGTGTCCGTTGCATTCGGATCGGTTCAATTTTATCTCAACTAGTTGAACGGATGTTGTGATTGCGTTAAACGGAACGCAGTCATACTATCGTATTAAGTGCTGAGTTTATGATAGGTCAGTTAATGTTATTACGTAATGAATATACAGACTGTTTCATTTAAACTGGGACAGTATGGGGAAATGCAAATAAATTATCTACATTTGAGCTACAGGAAAACCTTATTTATAACTAGCACTTTGCCCGCGGCTTCACTCCCGTGGTTTTTCTCGCGGGACCCGTTATTCTTCCCGGGATAAAATTTAGCCTATATTACTCCCTGAAAACTAAGCTTTCTAATGGTAAAAGAATTTTTCAAATCGGTCCAGTAGTTTCGGAGCCTATTCGGTAGAAACAAACAAAAAAGTATTTCCTCTTTATAATATTAGTATAGAGTAGCTGCTCCCCGCGGTTTCACCCGCATAACTCTCGATCCCGTGGGAATATCGGGATGAAAAGTATTCTATGTCCTAACTCAATCATGGTCTACCCATGTGCCAAATTCCATCCAAGTCTGTTCAGCCATTTTAGCGTGAGAGAGTAACAAACAAACTCACTTTCGCATTTATTATATTAGTTAAGATTCTCTGATTTTGTTTTTAAAAAGTGCTGGGTAGGTATAAGCCAAAGATTATTTGGTATATTAAGTTCTCTATTTCACAGGCCATTCTTGTTAAAGTTTAGACAGAAATTAGATATTTTTATTAAAAAAAAAAATAGGTATTCGTGGTTCAGAATAATAAGCAAAATGTCTCCAGAGAAAGTATTCCTACAAATGGTGGATAGAATGGGGCATGGGACATGGGATCTACTTTTACTACCCCATACTTATCCACTTACATATGAAATTACATTACTTATATTACCTATTCGTGAAGTCTGTCCCACAATTAAGTACATAAAAAAGTGAATCAATATGCCAATCTGCCTAGCCTTTGCCAACTATATGGGGGTCGGCTTCCAGTCTAACCGGATGTATCTTTGTACCAGTATTTTACATGGAGCGACTGCCTATCTGACCTCCACAGCTTAGTAACTGGGTAATACGATACCTTTTGGTAAGACTTGTTGGCAGATTTTTGTGCTTCTGACGATCCGTAACGAATGCCAAAGATCCACGAATGACAGCCGGGACCAACGGCTTAAAATGCTTTCCGAGGCACGGAGGAGTCTTGGTATGTAAAGTCTCCCATCCACGGACCAATCCGTGCAAGTGTAGCTTAACCTGACGGATCGACCCGTGCGGCTGTTATTACTTAGCCACGAGCTCCTAAGTAAAATAAGTGAATACCAGTTTAAAAGCTGCATCTTGAAGAAGCTTAGGTGTAGGAGCATTCCACTAAAAATTTCGAATGCAAACATCCCGTAAAAAATCTGAATCTGACGAGGGTATAACAGATATGAATGAAAACAATACAACCTACCTAAAGATACTGACCTACTTGCGTAAATTTGGGAGAAATTTTGATGTCCCTTACGCACCATACTATACGTATTCATTGACCGGGGCCAGACTTCACACAGATTTTCTCACGACCCGTTTGATTAAAATCGATTTATTGTTTGAACCTAACGTTGACATACCTTACTTGTTTCGATATATTTCTGCTGTCTCACAAGCAAGTAAAATAAAGCGAAAACGAAGCAAATTAAATGGTAAATAAAATATTAAAATTAAGGTAATCTGGCGTAGCAATCTCGTAGCACCAAAAAGATTGAAATGCTAGGTAAAAATCCTTTCAAATTCGAAATCCTTTTAAAACACAAAAAAGATTACATAGGGGACACCCGGATTTGAACCGGGGGCCTATCGATCTGCAGTCGATTGCTCTACCACTGAGCTATATCCCCGTTGAAATCATGTTCCAAATACGGATACATCTTCCGAGACTGACATTGCGTGGGAAGAAAGATATGACACAAACCACCATAGCTTGATCTTTTCATTTGTTTTCAATTAACTATCAATTTGTTTCAGAAGAAGGGTCATGCTTAAATAGTTGTTTGTATGATATCATAGGTCATTGAACTTATTATCTGGAGAATTCTTGTGCGAATACTTTTATTTGTTGTTTACTCCAGAAAATGGAAGTAGGTATCATAAATTAGGATGTTATTTTCTTTTGCTGGTGTTGGAACGTAATGGGAAGATATTTACTTATTCCTAGGATGAGGGTATCTTTCGCGGGAAAATGTTTACCAAATAAAATATTTTCTGGAAGGCAGTCATTGTAAAATGACTTGACTTAAAAACTCAAATCGCAAACAAACCAAACGTTTTTTGTTGGTTGAATACGAGGCTTTTGCCTACTTTTGTAGTTTAGTATGTTTTTCTGCTATTTTTGTATTTTTGTGTGTTTTGTTTGTGCAAAATAAACATATTTTCTTTCTTTCTTTCCAGGGACTGAATTACCGAAAAATTAAGGTACCTTTAAATTTCAGTATGACGTCATACCGTTAAATAAAGGTTACCGAAATATTTCGATACCCTTAATTTTTTCAGTAGCGGAATTTTGAGGTTGGATATGCTTACCGGTATATTTCGGTAGAAGTACTATAACCTTTATAAATGTTTCGGTAGCAGTACGTAAACCTTAATAAATAGGGGTTTTCTTTGACACACCGCCTCGCTACTCTGTCTGTCGTTCACTTGCCGATTGTTACAAAATAGGTACACAAGTTCTAAAGTGTTCGACGCCGCGCCGTCTCGCATGTTTTTGATACCGAAATCGTGTAAAGGTTAAATAACGGTTTAGCCCAACCTTTATTTTTAAAGGTATCGGTATAGCTCAACCTGTATTTTAAACCGGTACCGGTATATTTTTGAGGTATGTTATAACCTTTAACCATAACCGCTTTCAGTCCCTGTTTCTTTCTTTCTTTCAAACAAGTTAGTAATCGTGCTGATCATAGCTACTCTACTCATCTATTTTCCTTGTTTAGCATATACAATAAGCGTACCTAGTCGGCCTATAATGCAGGTTATTAATGCCTGCGATTGGCGAGACTAAAAGGTATACGTCCGTTAGTTAGGCACTAACTATATGAGAATAGTTCATAGCATAATGAGCCTATAACGTCCCCACTGCGGGCACACCGGCCTCCTCTGTGAGAGGGAGTGGGCCGTAATCTACCACGCGGGCCCAGTGCGGGTTGGTAGATGTCACATGTCTTCGAATTTTTGGTTCTAGGACATGCCGGTTTCCTCACGATGTTTTCCTTCACCGTTTTGAGAGCAGTGGTGATGTAATTGTTTACACAAAGTGAAGCGCGCTTTTTCGTTGTTTGTTTATAAGATATTTGCTCTACAACAAGTTTAATCTGATACAAGATTACATTCTGGTCTATAGGGGTGGTGTATTTTCATAAAAAATCAGGGGCGTAGTAGCTATTTGTAACTGGCCGTCTGACCTATGAACGTGATTAAAGCGTCGTGCAGACAGGCGCGACGCGACTCTAACAAAAAAAAAACTAAGACAACTTCACGGTAGAACAATTAACGGTATCACGTCGTTCGACAAGTTGCGCTAGTCTGCACGAGCCTTAAATCAAAAGGAGTACAGTAGATATAAGAATGGTAGAACGTCGTAGATCCGTAGTTTCCACCTACCCCCGGAAGAACCTGATCTTATTTTTATCACGTTACTAGCTGCGCCCCGGTTTCACCCGCATAAGTCTCGATCCAGAGGGAATATTGGTAGCAAAGGATCCTATGTCCTTACCCAGGTCATGGTCTACCCATGTGTCATATTTCATCCAAATCGGTTCAGCCGTTTTAGCGTGAAAGCGAAACGAACAAACTCATGATTATTTTTTCCTATGTATATCCATGTTAAAATTATGTTTACTCTAATTCCAGACAATCACCTGTGACTGCGAAGCTACCCCCGCCTTCCAACTGAAAGCCTTCAGCCAACGAGGGGAGAAAGTGGAAGTGTCCCACTACAGAGTTAACGTTAATAGGTGAGTTACATCATCACGCAATCAGCGAAAAAAAAGTACGTAGGTAGTTGTCCACTGTTGGACATAAAATAAGATAAGATCATTTATTTGTCCAAACCATAAGTTTATGCAAGATGGCCTCTCCATTTAGCTCAATCAAATTAAAAATATTTTATTTCACGATAGAAGTTAGGTGGACTGTTCCAAAATGGTCGTGTCCTATGGAGAAAAACTGGCCACTAGACCTCAGAAGCTCTACTCCCGAAGCACGAAATTCGTTGTTTCGGCCGTAGTTACGGTTGATTAATGCGCCTTGTCACCTACGGAAATAAGATTAGTTTGGGTCCCGATCTAAGAATTAATGACACCATAATTTGCATGTTGTCCCTACTCCCGATGTGTTTTTGCCCGTCCGTCGAAGTTTCCTTTCGGACGAGCCCGTATCTTCGTTGACGGAGTTAACGAGTAGACCCCCTGAATTCAATCCTAGGCGATTTAGCTATCACAGATCTATTACCAACCTGAGTGTTCTACCCTACGCTGGCCGATTCGTGGTCTTCGCAGTGAAATTTATAAGTCACTAAAGGCCTGCGCACAGTCAGTAGTGCGCCGGCGCCCGCTTGCGGCATCGAAAATCATCAGTTTGCGCTGGTCAGTGGCAAACCATCCCCGATAATGCACAATGGTCCACCTGAAGGACTAAGTACGGAAACCAAACCTTTTAAAGTTTTAACATAGAACATTATACACTCCTCGATGCCGTCCCCCTCCGTCCGCCGATGTGAGCTGTTAGCCTTTAAGAATCTCGTATTCCCGACGTGCATAGAGGACAGAAGAAAATCTAAGCCTGTTTACAGAAGTGGCACACAACACAAAATAGGTTTAAAATACATCAGCAACTTGAGAAAATCAAGCAGATTATTCCTCTGTCCTTTCACAATTATTTTACATGTGAGAGCAACCAAACAATAATCTTCTTTGACATGCAAAATCAGAGGTACCTAAACTATGACAGGACTGTATTTAGGTATCCCATTGTGGAGGATTTGGAAAAAGATGGACCAACACCCTAATTGGGTTACACACTTTCAATCACAATCAGAGAGTTTTGAAGGATATCGCTAATCCATTGCTTCATATGTTCGAAAAATTTGTTTGCTCAACAACGTAAATAACGCAATGAACGTAGGTGAGCTGTCAAAATGAAACCCATTGTGATCAATTGTCATTTTATGTGTGTTAAGGTGTGTCCAAACTGAGCGGGAAGAGCGCAACAGCAACACGCGGCGTTTGCAGGACACATTTCAGGCCACGCGCCTGATTTTCCCACACGATTGCCGCTTTATGTTTGGACACACCTTTACGCAATTACCCCGCTGTTTGGAGGCGTTAACAAAATGTTTATGCCTTTGAAGACCAGCGGAAGAGAGAAATCGACAGCAGGCGAGATCACCTCAAGAGTAAACCATCCTCAAAAATACAATATTTTAGAGGTATGAGGAACAGGGTGTAAAGTTCAATCATCCTCTATAGAAAAGGGAGGATCCTCCGACCAGACGGGTGTCGTGGCGGGCAACTGCCCAATGGAGAAGTCGGGAACTTGTTTAAATGTCAATCGCGTGGTAAACTCTAATATTGGGATTCTTAGAAAGACAGAAAAAAGCACTGTCCACAGAGAACTTTTTTATACATTGTCTTTGATATCTGACATTACAAATGTCAAATTTTTTGACAACAACACAGACCATTATTATTAAAAAATAATGAAATCGTACCTTTGTCCGCTATAAAATAACAAATTAATAGTTGTAATTTAACGCTATAATTAATAGATTTACTTGAAAACATAAGCACTCAAATATTATTAACTTCGCTACATTCCACAGGTTCAGGGCTCGTTTGAACGTGGTCTGCGTGACAGACAAGTTGACGGGCGAGTTGAAGTGCGACGGATGGCCTGAAGTGAAGGTGGCACTAGCGCCAGTGGGGGCACTGAGGCCTAATGCCACGGAGAGCAACTTGCAACAACTTATAAGGTATTTTGTAGTTTACATAAAGACTGTCCATTCATTAGATTCTGCGATTTTCATAGCTTTTCATCAGTAATAGATTTAAATAGCCATTTAAAGATTTCCTACTCAAAAGAAAATATCGGTAACTTTTGAAAAGAGGTGTACTGTAACTAGAATAATTAAAATACATAGTTATTAAAGCAGTGGTCCCCAAATTAGGCAGCGCTTGTATCTTGGGGGCCTGAGTTGCGTTTTCTTAAATTTTAATTCGAGAATTGTTTGCGTTACCTTAAATTTAATTCCAACTCTCCTCTTTCCAGTGACATAGTAGTGAACGCGCTGCGCAGTACCAACCTGCAGTTCAATTTAGCGCACTACCCCACCTGCCCGCGCCTGCGCAGATACGTCGAGACCCCCGGGCCGAGGCTGCCACTACATTATGACGCTATGGTGAGTACCAAAGACAGGGTTATTCCATTTTCAAGTCTATGCGGTACATTTCTTGTCATGTGGCGGAAAATGCATCTGGTAACTTATAATTATCAGAGTATGTTGGGTTAAGTTCGGCGCTAGGATAAGTAAAATTTTACGAATCAAATTCCCGGCTAATTTGGCAATATTTTTTAATTTGCTGCTCCGACGATCGGGTCAGAACAAAATGGCGCAGAGCTCAATGTTGTAGCATTAAAAAATATTTTTATTAAACTTTCCTATAAACTACATACGTTTGTAGTTTTGTTCTCAACAGCCAAAATATGCAGAGAGTCAGAACTGGTGACGTGGGAGCAAGCGACGTAGGTACAGCTGTCCGTGTGAGAAGCAGCTTGTCCTGTGGTCGACATCCACAGACTTCAGTGTCTACCCCTGTGACTTGTTGATAATCATTGCAAAGCAATGCTAACAGGGAATGAGGGAACTGCACCTGCTTAAACTGGAAGACTGTGGGGAATTAGTGGTATACGCGGTATGAACACTGTCTCGCCAACAACCGGTTAGAATTTTCGCATCGATGACGTTTCTCTGCAAAGATACGACTTTGAGCCGGGCTCCATTACACATCTTCGGCAGTGTTAACTTCCGAAGGAGCATAATCAGGATACCGATTCATTTTATTTGTAACATATTCAACTAGATAATTGTCTTAAACGGTATGAATTTGGAAGCTTTTGAAGTTCGTGTCATTTCCACAAACTGCTGTTTTACACTGTTTGTCCACTGCACTGTGAACGGGACATCAACGAGAAACGAGATTACGCGGCCATAGTAAATGTGCTGTCGCTTCTTCGGGATCGTTATCTCGTTCTCGTTGACGTCCCGTTCACGGTGCGGTGGACAAACGGCCTTAGAGTCAGTTTTGTGGAAACATTACTATTGGTACTTATTTTATTTGTTTTACTTTTTTTTTTGTTTGTCTGTCTTCTGTTCCGGTTAATCTCCGAAAAACTGCACCGATTTTGACGGGACTTTCACTGCCAGATTAGATAGCTGTTGTTATAAGGAGCAACTTTCTTTTGCAACTTTTTTAGAAAAATAATTAGGGTCCATGAGAGCGAAGCCGCGAGCAGCATTTAGTATCTCTTAAAATCTTGATACTAAACGGATAAATTATCTTTTTCCAGTTGCAACAAGACCGTCAACTGTACACGTCGACCCCTAACTCGACAGCCGGCAGCGTCACCCTGCATGGGGACAAGAGGCTGCTCGTCAAACTTGTGTGTGCCAAGGATCTGGGAGGTAAGCACATTCACTATCTTCTTGGCGTACCTACCTGCTACCTATATTCTTGCAAATAAATATAAGTATCATTCAAATATATCATTCATTCCAATGACATTAGAAGTAAAACACAGACTACATAGGGATACTACGTATCAGACGGTAATCTCCCATAGCAGAAAAATCGCTATACGATCTGTGCAAGGTATCATTGTGACGTTTTTTTTTTTTTTTTAATTTTACCCATTTTGTCGCACGTGTTGTTATAAGACCGGGTCTTTTTGCCAAGGTTTATCGAGCCCAGAATATTTTGGAACCTAGCCTTTTAAGCCTTTAACCGACTTCCTAAAAAAGAGGTTCTGCTTTATTTCAAGCCCACGTTGTGATTGTGTGTCTAGACAGGTGTACCTATAGCACACCTGAGGTGTGTGTGTATTAGAAAAGGAATGTCATGTAATGGAAATAAAAAAACATTCAATACTCTCAAACTCAAAGCATTTATTTCAATTAAACCATTTACAGGCACTTTTGAATTGTCAAGGGGTCAGTCAGTCAGAAATATGAAGCTATTTGCCCACTCCAAAGCGTAGGTCCATATGCAGAAAAAAGGCAAGAAACTCCACGGACACTCCTTTAAATAAATCATCAAAAGATGATACCATTTCTGCCGAATTCCTTAAAGTTGGGCTGACTGGTTTGCTATCGGCTTAATGAGCTGCAACAAAAAGTAACATGCTATAAGTATACTTATTTTAAAGTGACAGAACTTGCAGTCGGTGAGAAAACTAAATTGCAATTAAAATACTTACAAAACTGAGTAGTGTATGAAAGAGTACCACTGTTTTGCTGAACACTCTCACACAATTCTTAACCTGCAATAAAATGGACTATTATAAGTACAACATTTTAAACACATTGAAATATTGATTAATAACATTAATCCTATGAATCAGTACAGCCGTTTATGCATGATTATTGTGATTAAACTGTACAGACTAGGTATCCTTAAACAACCATCTTCAGAAACATTCTCAATTCAATAAGAATAATTACCTAAATTGTTCCTGGAATTACGTTTTCATCATTCAATTTGTGTAACAATCGCATTTGTGCATGATTGCAGTCCGTTTTATAGACATCCAAGATATAATTCCATTTGGTTATTTTATATTTTTGGTAATAAAATATAAAAATTAACCCCTTAACCCCTTTATTAGGTGAGGTGCGTCATGTATCATCAGTGGCCATTGATGGTTATTATATCATCTGGAAATAATGACTGGAATGTTATAATGATAGTTTTAACATACACCTTCAATATTCAATTATATTGGAAAAGCATCACCCCTGTATTGTATTGTAAATAATATTTCAAGTAGGTATGGAGTGATTGCCAAAAAAATTACGCAAAAATGTCGTCAAAAGACTACATAAAAAAATTATAAAGTACTTATTATATTAAAAACCAAAAAATAATATAAAAACTGTGACTTACCAATTTTAGTCATTCTGTTTCTATATATAGGTTCAAAGGTACAGTAGGTATGATCCTCATGCTGCCTTTTCTTAGCATAGGCGTGATCGGAAACAACATTGTCTGTAAAGAAATATTTAAGCTTAATAACATAACAAAATACTTAATTTTATGCGACTGCCCAAAATGACTAAAAAGTAAAAAGCTTCCAAGTGCGAATCAGACTCATAAGACAAAGGGTTCAGTACCACCATACAATATTGCACACTACACATTCTTCGTTTTTTATATACCCCCTTCAATTTTTAACTCTTTTTTTTTTTGATATAGCAGTACGTTGTAGTTTATTTCAAGTGTCTACCTATTACGGTTCAAAAAATACAGACCTGTAACAGACGGACTGATGGACGGACTGCTGTCATAGTAATAGGGTCTTGTTGGCACCCTTTGGGTATGGAACCCTAAATAATTAATATGTTTATGCTTTACAAAATATTATGTGATAATATCAAGTTATTGTCTTAATAAACAGGACAGAAAAAATGTTAATTACACAATATGAGTTTTTATAATGAACAATAGATATAGGATACTTTTTATTGTCTTTTAAATGTATGGCTAGAGTGTGAAATACCACAGTGGAAAATTAAGTTTTGGAAACCCATTTATTTAATAATATTCATTCATTTTGTATATTTGATGCACTTGTCATTTAAGTTTTAAGAGGAATATGTAAGAAAATTTGTTTTTTTATAGGCATATTAATGAAGTACTTACCAGTGGTGTCGTCAGTGTCCATAGTTTGTAACCGAGGACTAGGAGTGCCACTGCTGATTTCGCTATTGGAAAACCGTGTGGGATAGGCGCCAACAATAAGACGAGTCCTCGCGTTGGTCGTGACGATGAATTTCTGTTCAAAATGCTTTTGACAGACATAACGCTTGTGAAGATCCTCTGCCCTCAGGTTTCACAATTCTTCAGATAATACACTACTAGCCACTTGAGTCTTAACTCACGTTTGGGAAATCGAAAAAATTTAACATCCTTTCATTTATTAGCGCAATTCACAATACAGCAAGTGCGGAACATACTGCACGTTGTAATTACACTTTTTGTTTACGTTTACGTTGTAATTTCGGTTTAAATTTGAGAGGATAAATTACGGAAATAAATTAACGTAAAACTTCAAAAAACTGTAATGGCGGGGTGAAGACAACCACAGACTATGATAGACTTACAACAAACAAATATGGCGTCCATTGCATGGGCGACAAAGGGGAAAGGGACGAAGGGCGATTGTCACTTTGAGTCGTTACACCCATAGACAAAATACGTCTATTAATGCCAGGCTTTTTTGTTCCGAGATTACCAGCCGTGAAGTAAAAAGACGTAGATAGGTTACCTACCTAACATTCTATCTTCAAAAACGGCACTATGTCACACTATTTTATGACACGTGGAAGTAGGATGGCATGTCGTAATTATCGGGAGCGAAAAAGAGACAAAACGAAGAAAATGTGGCTAGTTAGCCAACTTTTAACGTGCCACTTGCGGAACGTTTTTAACCTATCTACCACTTTTTACATATAATATCATTGATTTATTCATTAATTCCTTCAATCATTCATTGTTCTGGACACACAATCAAATCTGTGTGATTCTTTCATCAAAACACCATTTCAGACACTACAATCTACATGGTCTTCACATGATTTGACCAAGATTAAGTAGTTTGTTTCGCCATATCTTACTAACATGCGTAGCATGACCGCCGTAGGAACGGGTCTTGTCGACGGAAGAATAGACAAAATGTCAGTTAAACAATCACAATCTGTCATTTTGTCTATTCTTCCGTCGAAAAAGTATGTAAAGTCCATTTCACGAAAGAAGTCCCGCGGCAATAAGTGGAACTAATTACCTATTATTATATGTAGGTATAGTTAGCAACATTCCGACAACAACCCTCCTACCTCATACAGCTTTCTCTACCTAAGATTGTGGATTTTATTAACCAGTGCATGAGATGTCGAGATAAATAAATATTTATGAATCGTCTCTTACGACAAGTGGCGCCCCGCCTCTGCGGGACTTCTTTCGTGAAATGGAGTTTAGTCAGATAAGAAATGTCGACTCCATCTAACTTTTTAATAAGACTTGTAAGCCGATTCCGATCGCCTATTTACAGCATAAACAATTTTATTTCTAAAAGTATCGATTGTACATTACAAATGATGGGTTCATCGCACAAACATCTACCTAAAATACAATTTATCGAAATATTCTAGGTCAGAAATTAATCTCTCCGTCTCTTATATTCCAGGTAAGACCGGCTGCATAGCACCTTACTGCGTGGTGGAGATGGACGAGCCCCCACAGAAGAACCAGACGGCCTTCAAGAAGGACACCACCAGCCCGCAGTGGGAGGAACACTTCTTATTGTAAGTACTCATTGTTTTCGAAGTACAGTCAAACAAAGTAATAAGTAGGCCGATAAGTTGTTACGTCATAAGTTAATTTTAATTACGTGGTTTGTTTATATATGAAGAGTCCACGGATACAATGATCAAAGTCACTTGAGGAGAATTTTAAGAAAACAGTTTTTTTAACTTTGAAACCTTATAATTCTTTATAAAAGCGACACACACAAATGCTGTGTGGCTTAAAATCACTGCTGATATATTTATAACAGTATTTTATTCCTTTTAAAAAATAACTATTTTTTTCATTTATGATGTTTAAGATTTTCTTCACTTAGGCTGAAACATAAATTACATTAATGATCAGTCTTACTGAAAAACGCTAAAATGATTAGTCTTAAAACGCTAAAAAGATCAATCTACTTTAACTTTGGCAGATTATTATAATTATAGTTTTGGCAGATTATCATAATATTCCTGAGCATTTCTTGTACAAAATTATTTCAAGTGTTGTAAATCTGTGTAAAGAGGCATTTTCACTGGGATAAGCTCGCTGTAAGACTTCTCAGGTTGATTGGTTTTTAAGTTTTTTGGTGTGATTATTATCCATGACATTGTCAGACATGATGAACTAGCAGCATACAATCAAGATTTACTGACTATTCCCCGGCACAAACAAATATCCTCAAACTGACTTCTCATCTTGACATTTGGATATTCTATCAAAAACTTAAAAGAAAGATCAAAGTCATAGACTCTGATCGTTTTTAACTTTTTCAGTACGAACCTTCATCATTATTAACTTTTATGCCGAAAATTAATAACTCATTTTTCGGAACTATGAACGTTATTAGCCTTTTTCTGATTCATGCCAGGTAATTTTAGCCTTTAGTGAACTAGATGGCGGTTTTAAATAGAAACTCCTTTCGGGGTGACTGATCATTCTTTCCGTGGACTCTTCAATGTATTTTTTACATAATCTGCCCAGTCTTTTCCCAACTATGTTGGAGACGGCTTTCACTGTAACCAGATGCAGCTGAATACCAGTATTTTACATGGAGTCATGAATAAAAATGAAAAGTATTTTTTTATTTCTTCACGTCTAAACTTTGAAGTGTGGCATCCTCGGACGCTCAAGTGGATGACATGTTCTAAGAATGTTTGGTGAGATGTATTAACCTCTTGTATTTTTTTTCCTCAGTGACCTGTCCCCGCAGACGGCGGAGCTTCTGTTCGAGGTGTACGACCGCACTGGTCCACCATCACCCGGAGGTGGAGCCTCGCAGAACAGGTAAATTTTTCCTTATTACTAACGTTCGAAGTTAAAATTTTATAGGTAATTCAACTCAGCTCTCAAGACAATTACTCTTTAGAAGCATCTTCTATTTTAATAACCAAATGCAAAAAGGGGGAATATTATTACTGTCGGGTTGTCTATCAGCTTAAATTATTGGTTGTTATTTTTAGGCTACGAATTACAACATTTTAATTAATATGCCTAATCTTACGCTATGATAAGATTTGACAGCATTAAAAAAAAACACAGTTTTTCCCGAATAAATATCTTTGTGTACATTTAAAATTAATCATAATATTTTTGTCTTCTGTCTGTAACATTCTTAGTTAAAACTCTCCATCTTCCTGCAGGTTCCTTGGTCTTGGTCTCGTGGGTATAGACGAGCTGTTAGCGGCCCCCTCACAGCGACAACAGATCGCTCTACAGACGCGACCCATGGAGAACCATGACGTCAGTGGCACGCTTACTGTTGAGGTAACTAACTATCTCTGCCATGTCTTGTACCATTGAAAGTAGCCGTAGAAAAGGACTAGGAGCTATGAGGTCTTTTACAGATAATTCACAATACTTTTGGCCTGTTTCACTACCTTTGCTTAAGTTCTAGTTAATTATCTAACAGTTACTTATAATTAACAGCTAACCGATAATTTAATAGAAATCTGTTCTTGATAATGCTTGTCCGGAGACTGCAAAAAAGGGCCAATATACACTACCAATGTCTTTTTCAAGTTCATTTGTGTTGCAAGAGTCTATGAATGATGATCAATATATCACTTTGATGAGCATTTGGCTACAATGCTAAACAAATAATTACTTACGTAAAGTCAAACATTGCAAGAAAAACAAGGGTTGGTGTGACAGGTTTTTTAATCATAATAATCAGCATCCTACTTCAAATGTCTTCTATTAATTTCTTCCCCAGTTCCTGTTCATCGAAGGAGCCGACATCCCGGACCTGGGCTCCCGCCCCGTCAAGATCAAGGAGAGTCTCCGCACCGTGTCCCCACACGGACACCTCACTACCACCACCAAGACTATCTTCAAACAAAACGGTATGTGGACTTCGTTGTAGAAAAATTATAACTTGTTTTGAAGACCCTAGTGGACATGCTCACTAGTAAAGATTCGAATCGGAGCAGAATTTTGGGGTCCTAAACGATGTTTCTAATGAAACTTTAACACAGTTTTTATCCTGATGACAAAGCGTGCCGAACTTGTTCATGGGTGCATTGAAAATCTTCCAGGAAAGGCGATGGTTAAATAAATATACCCTTAATTGCCCAGTGCAGTCAATCTCGCTACCACCTAGCTATTTTCAAATAATACAATTATAATTATTACCGAATATAAGTAATGCCGTTGTTACATTTGAAAGGGAACAACGGCAAAGGGAACAACAACATTATTTATTTTTTTAACGATAACAACAGCATTACTTAACTTAATATTTAATATTGAGGGGCTCCGCTCAAATTTAAGCCCCGGAATATCGTTAAAGAAGTAATGGTATTTCCGTCCATCTCTCCGGTATTAATTGATCTCTTGCCGGAATTTGAGAACTAATAGCCTTTTTACCCGTTTCAGGCCATGACAACTCCCAACTTACAGAATCAGCGCTCCGCGAACTAGAGCTGAGCCCCACAAATGCAGCAAACAAGTCCACACTCATCATACACTCTGTGCAGAGGGTGAGATACCATTTATATAGCACACCTCTAGGAGATAGTGTAGGTGACTAGCGACATCTGTAGTTTAATATTGAAATGTGTAGTTTAACGTGAAAAATGACAAAAAAGAAATAAGGTACGTGCAAAAATTATTATCAATTAAAGCGAAAGTAAAATTTATAAGCATCAAATCATGCATGGCGTGCATACCGAAAAATGAAAGTAAGCTAATTTACTGATGCCACTCCATTGTAAAAATCTATATGGCCCTGTGAAAATGTATTTGCCATTTCAAACGCTGAATGCTGAGTTATGAAATATATGATATTTACATGAAGTTCATATTAAGGGTCTTCGTAGGGGTCTAGTCGGTCATTATTCCATACAAACTTAGAAGGTGATTACTCGTATATTTGACAGTGTACGTTCAAAACTAAAAATTATATCAATTTGTCTTGTCATTATCTAGTCCCGTATGGAAGAAACTTCGAAACTACCATATTTCAACACTAATTTTAATTCGTCTTTGGGTGTAAATAAATAACTTATGTAGTAAGAAAAGGCAAAATAAAAAACGTACAGGGATAGATAATTTATTCAATAGCTTAAATAATTTTATTTTGAGTAGGTAAATACATAGTTTTTTCATCATATCTGTATAGATCCTCCCTTTTCTATTGAGGATGAGTGAACTTTACACCCTGTTCCTCATGCCTCTAAATATCCTTGTTTAAAGTCACATATTTTTAGAGATGAAAGTAAAGTTTATTAAGCACCCTAATTCACGTTTGCATTTTATAGATGTCGCTAGTTGCCTGTATATTTTGTCATTTTGCGATGTGTACTTTTGAGTTTTATAGTCTTGCAGACACCAACAGACTTTACAACTAAGAGTAATAATGAGATATTACTTTATTTTACGGCATGTTGTTTAGGAGGACGCAAATTTTAGGCTTTATTGGAAAGAATCTAAATATTAGACCTACTAAAACCTATACTTTTTTAACGCTCTGGATTAGCAGAATGTTTGAAAGAAAAAATTATAGCAATGTCAAACTTATTTATAGAGAAAACAGCAACATCATTTATAAAATTATAGTTGAAAATATCTTATTGATTTAATTCCCGTTCAAAAGCCGTTTTATTTATTATTTGAAAGTAGCGTTCCCCTAAACAGGTGCACATACCAAAACACTGTGTAAATTAGTGTGTCCCAAAAGTCCCCAAATATTCCCAAATGTTCCCATTTACAAAATGTATCTAAATATTAACAAGGTGTTGGTTTTCCTTTACATTGCGTGCGTTTGCTGTGATAACATACACAGGAACCGAAGAAATCTATCAAGGTGAGATGTATTTACTGATTTTATTTAGTTTTAAGTTTAGCAGCTAGATTAGAATTGAGAACTTGACACAGATAGTTTATTTATACGTTAGAAAACGGTTTAAAATACGGAGCCTAATTCAAGTAAATTTAAAATAACTGGAACTTGAATTGCTATAAAAGTCAAGGTTTGAAGTTTTATTCTGCCCCCATCTACACTGAGCAATTTATTTGCCCGTTGAATTCATTAATTTGATTTATTTATTCGTGTAAATGGCCTTAAATGATAAATATTTATGGAAATGTGAAATTCTGAGTAAGTTAGTTGAGTAGTTCTGAGGTGGAGGATTATAACGCCATATCTTATATGAATATATTAGTACTAGGTGTGGTCTAAGTAGAAACCAATGTCTAAATATAGTACAGAAATAATTAATAGATAACAATTTTAGTGCTTTTAGAACATAACTAAGTTGTGGTCTGCTAAAATTCGCTAATATATTCTATTCTGCGTTAGAACTTAACGAGTAGAGTAGCTTTTCGCGCTACAAAGTCTAGTTTAAAACAATGTTGTATATAAGTTAATTATCCTAAGCATGATCATTTTATTTTGGGAGATATTTTGTGACTTACTTTTTTTTCTAACAACCCTAATTATCTATGGTCATCTATGTAATGGCCAATGCAAAAGTCAATGGAAACCAAATTTTAATTGTTAAATAAACAATGAAATTTAGAATATTCACAAAAAAACAAAGAACAATTTGAGAACGACTCGATTATAGTCAGATTAATAATTTAGGAACGCTTGATATTTGTTTATCAACTGTCAATGTCACATAACATCTCCCACTACCCTGTGTGCTGTGTTGCCATACTAACCCCGCAAAAAATCTACCCAAAAAGATGGAAATTACCGACTCCGGGAAATTCATCGAAGTGGAGAGAGCCGAAGTGGACTCCGAAGTACCTCAAGAGAGTGACACGATTGATGAGAGTGAGAATGAGACAGATAATATACCCGTCACAGTCACTCCTAATGCCTCACCCGGAAAGACGGTGAGAATAAAGGAGAATGGTGCTAAAGTTAATGGTGATACAGAGGTAACGTATTGATTGTGGTTTTCATTTTCTTTTTACATACTAAAATATTAACTTTCCTTTGTTATTTTTTGTGCACAGTTGTTTGGTAGATTAGTTGTTTCTTTATTTGTGTATCGAGTTTTTATTTTAAAATTGCCAAAATGATAAATGATTTTTGATTTGGGGATTTATAATTTCTCACATAACTACAATGCCCAATAAAACTCCACTTTGCTATTATTCAATATCACACAATATTTCACTCTTCCTTTGCCAATATTTCACTTTGCCTTAACTTCGGGAGTAGGTACCAATACTGTGGTTTAAGTCTCAATTCAAATAAAATTATCCTTTCAGCAGGGTGACTACGTACACCAGCAGAATGAGAACGTCCCACCAGAGCCCGCGCCTCGCAAGAGGAGAAGGGACTTCTTTGGAACTATTAAGAGAAGGTTAGCAACAATACTCTTAAAATAAAAAACTTGTAATCCATTTGAAATGAGATTAGACATTTAAATAATCCTTTTTTACAGTCCGTTCAACCGATTTTGACTTCTATACCGTAGGCGTAAGGATGGCATTAAAAGCAAAAAAGTGGTTACAATACAAACTGCTTACTGCAGCTGCCATTTGTCATACCTTCAACGCAATAAAAGTTAAAATCGTTTTAACGCACTGTAAAAAAGGTTTATTTAAATGTCTAATCTTATTTCAAATGGAGTATAAGTGTTTGCGGCTTGAATTTATGTGTTGTAAGTGATTGACCCGTGCTTAAAATAGGCCTTCCAAAAGCTGTAGCAATGGAATGATTTGCCATTTTCATGCCAAGACAAATCGCAGTTTTGTTAATAAGCGACAGAAAACGCTTTCGCCAAAGTCTTCCGAAGAACTACCACAGGGTCCACAGGGACAACGTATCCACTAAGGAAAAACAAAATATAACGATTTAAATCTCCCCAATAAAAAAATCACCTGTATCTTTGAAACACCTTGTTGACAAAATTTACTGAAATGGCGTTTTGATAAACATTAAATTATCTTTACTTCGAGAAGCTCATGCAAACTAATTTTGTTTCCAGACTGGGCCGGTCCCGCACTCGCGGCGCGTCCCTGGACCTCACGGACTCGGAGCTCGAGAACCAGAGCCGCATCCGCAGCATAAGTGCTGAGAGGAATGCACATGGTGAGTTCATGTTCCCAGTACAGTCACAATAAGTTTCCACTATACGTAGTTTGCTTTACAATATCTTTTTAGCCTAGTCTAGAAATAACTAAAAAAAATCGGTTATACGAGTGTGTGGCGAACCAATAATTATCTATGGTTCCCACAATTAGATATAACCTGACAACACTGGTTGATCTAGGGCAGTTAGTCTATGGTTCATGAAAGAGGAGAGGATTTTTTAATCTGAATGTAAATAGTTAATAGCTCCACGAGACTATGTAACTTGTAATTATCAATTATATTATCCTGTGTTCGTTTATATGTCGTGGCCAGATCTTAGAATTGATCATTTCATGAAATGGCCAACTAACATTGGCCATATCGTTTAAACGTCAACTTTAATGATATGTCAGTCGACGTTTGCCATATCATTAATGTAGGGTATCCATGGTGTAAGGTGTAGTAAAAATAGCCAAGTAACTGCGACCATTTTGGAAGTAGCGCTCGCTCGACTCGCGCGCGTAGTTGCTTTCAGTTATAACATAACCTAACCGATTTGGTCGGGGTGCCACATAGGCTGCGTTTTATTTTTTTGTTTTTTTTACTAATTTTAAGTGCTAAGTTGTATTTCACGCAGCGGCAGCGGCCGGCGAGTGGTAAACTCAATAAAAGTCAGTCGATGGACTTTTATTGAGTTTACCACTCGCCAGCGTGGTCACCCCTACTTTGTTTGATTTGTTGTATGCCGCTGCCATGAAGCACAACAAAAACAAAGCGACATCAACGCCTCTACCGGTGGTTAATCTAACTATTTTACGATATGATCACTTATGTTTGGCCACATCAAGGTTTAACTGTTCATATCGTTAAACGTTGAGTATTCAATGATCTGGCCAGGCCACATCATGATAGGCCCGAGGATGATGTTCATTTAATGAAATTATCAATTTTAAGATCTGGCCACATCTCTGATCTGGTATACATTTAAACTTTCGCTGTCGCTTGGATACCGTGCTGTGTGGTACAAATACACATCGATTACAACTGGATTGAGTTTCATTTAAAAGGCGCAATAACGCGCCTAAAAGTGTAAAAGAAATCACCATCGCCCTTTTATAACCGGACAGCAGGGTACCATCCGCACTTGGTTGGTATCCCGTGCGGCTGACCGCTTCTCCTCCACATTTATTATGTGTACAGCCAAAGTGTGGAACTTTCTGCCAGCGTCAGTGTTCCCTTCCACATAACCCTTCAAAAGCAAGAGTGAACAGGCATCTTCTAGGCATGCTCGTTCCATCATAGACCTCACCTATCGCTTTCCATCAAGTGAGATCGGGGTCAAGAGCTGGCCCATTATGTAATAGGAAAAACCTACTGCGCACTCTGCGCAGTGAGAAATGAGCTCTGAATGAAACTGAACGCGACCAGCACTTATAGACCGCGTTCAAGAGCTGTCAGTGTCAATATTCCACAACAATTTTGCGCTGAACGCGGTCAGTCCATTGGTGAAATTCGTTCTTAAGTGTCAAATCTCGACATGTTGGTTTATTAGCTTTATCAACCTCAGGGTTTCGCATAATTCTTCTAACAGGGTTCTTTTAGACAGAGTCAAAGTTCATGTCTGTTAAGGACATCTATACAAAGCATTAGGTCTCATCATCACTTTTTGCCTCAAGCTGATCCTAAGCTTTTATTTAATGTTGCCTTATGAATGTCTTCGATCTTTACCCCAACAGAGAAAGCGCTATCCATCCCCAACAGGAACGTGTACTCAGCAGGCGCGTCACCAGCGCAATCCGGAGACGAGTCCCGGACCTCCAGGAGGTACGATTATCACTCCATTATATTGTTAGGGCCTTATTCAGTACCATACAAAAGAGTTTGGTATAAAAGCAAAAATATTCATCTTACTACCTTGTAACGAGGTACTCTGCGAATATTAATTTTAATGTGTAGTGATAACTGATTGCTCTTACGGCGAAAACGCAACGGTTGCCCGTGAAATTCAAATTTTCCTGTATTTTTTACAATTTACATGTCACTCTTAGGTTGTATGTTGATCAAAATAATTCGCGACCTTAACAATCATAATGATTGAAATTTCTGTATTTACACAATCATAATGATTAAAATCATCCATACAAATCTCTCTCGCTCTATTGAATGAATATTTCATGAAATAATGACATTTGAAACCTGCTTTAGCTCTATTGATGATTTTAATGAGTAATACTGTAAAAACACACTTTTTATCGTCGTGAATAATATTTTGATCACTGACCTGCAAAAACGTAAGAAAATATGAATTTCGCGGGCTATCTTAGTACATCCCTCTTATAATAATGATTAAAACAACTTAAGTAGTTACAAGTTACCTGCCTGTATACTTAACTCTTTGTTTGACTGTACTTGGCTAGACCATCTATAACGATTGAATATTATGTACAAATGATGTCGCCTATATATAATTGACTTCTGTTGAATATTTGGACAAATAAAACCGACATAATGTCACTCCTAAAACTAGTTAAGATTGTTCTAATTCGTAATGGGTCAACAATACAAAATTACCCAGACAGTAAGACTGAAAAAAAAACATAACTTTTCTTTACAAATAATTTAAGGTCCCTAACCTTGTCTTCCTAGTAAATTACTACCTTTAAGATATTAGTAGGTTTCTTCTATTCTCAAATAAATTACGTAGGTATTTAAAATATATCTACTGGCTTTTCGACATCGTGTCACTTTGGTGGTTGGAAGAAATATTTTACCTACATAGAAATGGGAGCTTCTGGAAACTGTTCATATACTATTTTCTCATTTCCATGTATCATTCATTTCGACACGGTTTGAAGGTGGGAACAAAAGTTTGATTATTATTTTGTGTATGATCATGATCATTTTAGAGTTAAAAGAGAATATTGAGCTCGTAAAGAATATTTTCCTTCATCGAAAACGAAAGAAAAGAAACGGCTGCGATCTTTTGGTAGCTCTAAAGATGAAAATATATATGTTTATTTATCTCTGTAGAAGTTGAGTTCTAATTGGATTTAGCTTTACAATAACCACTTGGCAAACCCCGAGCTTGTAAATATAAAACGTATTTTAAAATATGCTTAGGTAATACCTAAAAACGTAGAGATGCTTGGCAAGACTACATTATTTCTAATTTTAACACCATTATACTCTAAAGTTATACATTTTTAGTTAATACTAACTTCACCGCTTCACTAAAATAATGCTGTCTTGCCATAGTATTTTTGAAACTGTTTAGAGTATGGTAACATCGACACTAATAAAAGATTTTTCTCTTTTTTCCATCTGTCAACACTCACAATGCGCTGGGGGTAATGGCACTCTGCAATCTGGTAACACCGGTTTTTCATACTAAAATATTTTTACATCACCTACATTTTTACATTTTATGCGTGAATGAAAACGCTTGATTTTACTATGATCTGTTTAATGCTTTGCACTTTTCGATTTTCTCCTTGATTTTATGTTTTTTTTTATGAATCATTTTCGTTACATCTTCCAACTTTCTATTTCATAATTTTTCCAAATCAAACTTTGTTTTGGCATCCCTCTAAAAATTGTTTACCCATGGTCTGTCCCACGCCTCTGCACACACTTTGATACCAATGCATGATATCCCTTTGTAACCATCCCAACCGTACGTCGAAAAAAAAAATTAAACCCTCAAGGTCGTCTCTCAGTGAGGTTTCCGGATTCAGTACAGCATCAGCCAGGACCTTCATCCACGAGGCTTCAACCCTGGTGCTGGAGACCATAGAGGCTGGGATTAAGAAGCACTATCTGGTGCCTCTGACTATCGCCCAGCGTTCAAGATGGAGGCGGAAGGGCATCAAGCTGCATATTTATAATGAGCATACTTTTATTGCTAAACATCTGAGTGGGTGAGTTGAGACATTTTTATGGTTTATCTTATTGACTTGGGTACGGACGGAAATTCTTGGAACTGCCGTAACGACACCTATTAGTTATCCAGTGATCAAAAACACAAGATCACCTGCAAATCCTGTTATGTTCCCACGCTGACTCACAGACATCCTCTTAGTGAAAGGGAACGTAATCCACTATGCGGGCCCAGTGCGGCTTGGTAGATGTCACAAGTCTTCGATTTTTTTTATTCTGGGACATGCCAGTTTCCTCACGATGTTTTCATTCACCTTTTTGTGAATCAACCTAATCCCTTTACTAATACATTTCCAGTGGCACAGTGTGCGAGGTGTGCAACAAGACTATAGCGCGGCGGCTCGGCAAGCAAGGCTACGAGTGCCGCGACTGTATGCTGCGCTGCCACAAGCACTGCCACGTCAAGGTGGCCACCAACTGCGCCCGCTCCACCGTGCACAATATGGAGCTGTAAGTTGGCTATTTCTGTTACACTAGCTTCTGCCCGCGACTCCGTCCAAGTGGAAGCCAATTATACCATAAAATATATCTTTTACCTAGCTAGAGATCGGATAATCGGATGCATATTTACCTAAAGTTAATTTTTGGCTAAGAAATTTTGCAAGTGGCTTCTTATTTTTTTTTTCTTAATATAAATCACGGAATTCCAGAAAATACGGTGTGGTCACAACTAATTGGATAAGTACATGTATGGGTTACTTTCGCGATGTTTACATAAAAAATAATATACTTACTGTAAAAAAAAAACGAAACTCAAGGCACCGAGTTGTTTGTCGCTATGTGCTATGCCAGTTTGGCAACCTACTTTACAACATCAGCTAGCATTTCTATAGTCAAAAAGTACTTAATTTAACAATTCCGGAATCGCGAGATTTTTACGTTCGATCCAAAAGTGTTTTCAATACTAGCCAACACCTGTACGTAAGAATATATACATTCGTTTCTATAATAAAGAAAGAAAAGAAAATATAATAAAAACAAAAAAAAAACAAAAATCTAATCACTACTACTAACTAAAATATAATCAAAACTAAATTTGTCGATCCCGGAAACCCGGGATTTATGTCGATACTTAAGTGCATTCCATAATAGCCAACACCTCAACTTTAGGTAAATGTGCATCCGAATATCCGATCTCTACATAACGCACTAGCGTAGCTTTCTATCAGTGAAAGTTTTTTTTAAATCGGATGAGTTGTTTCGGTGATTACTATAACTTACAAACTTTACTTTGTTTCTAATATTATTAGTGTAGATCGACACGATGCAGGGCTTTGAAATGCTAGAACAGTGTTTCGGTTACATAAAACACTATTAGGTCACTCAAAACACTGAAATAACAGTAGTTCTCATTAGTTTCTCGATAAAGTCTCACATTAATATCTACTTGGTTGAGCTAGTGATTAGGCATGCAGCTAAAAGTGTTAGATTATTAATAGTTACAAAGTTCACTATGCAAAATTTACAGTAACGACAAGACAACCAAGGAAAATATAAAATTATACATTCAATTTTTAATATACAGGGTGTCCAGTAAATAGCACGACATACTGCAGGGGGTGATATCTAGGGTCACTACCTATCAATACAACACAATATATGTTCAGCAAAATCTTACGGATTTACAGTTTTACAAAATTTTCCGAAATACCGAAAAATCTCTACCTTGAAACAGATTTTTAAGCATCTCGTAATGAAAAAATCCTTTTCTAGTACTTTTTTTTACATCAAATTATTCGTGAATAGTTACTTTACTCATTGATAAGTCTTTTTTCTATCAAAGACAAGAATGTTTTCAAGAAATACTATTTTTTGTTTAAATTTTCACAGAACTATTTTCTTCTTTCTCTACAGTGGTGAAATTTTTTTTTAAGATCGTGCTGAACATATATTGTGTTGTATTGATAGGTGACCCAAGCTATCACCCCCTGCAGTATGCCGTGCTATTTACTGGACACCCTGTATGACTTCCCGAAGATTAAAGAGGGGAGAAAATTACCTATGAAAATTCAATCTTGAAGATTACTAGCGTATTATAAATATTACGTATTTATTAGTTTATTTACTCAATATCAGTAATTGGCAGAATCATTCCATCTTAACTTCACAAAATTTTTACCATTTTAGAAGAAATTTATTAACAGGCAACTAACGCAAAAATTGGCGCCCTAATATAACCATTTATTTACTTACTTTTCGCCGTTACGGTAAGTGTTTAGATTTTATTAGAAAGTTTTTTTTTATATATTATATAATCCATATCTAGTCAATTACTTACACGAAATAATTAGTTAGGAACTATAATATACCATTTGATTGAAGACGTTTTACAAATATTCTGCCACAGTTTTATGTTGGCTGTAGGTACAGTCAACCTGGGAAGTACTGATTATTTTTTTTTGCGATAGAGATAATTTTCTGTTACCTAGTTTAAAAATGGAGGAAAAATCCCAGATTGACCGTCGTATTTTTTAAATTTGACTCTCGCTAAAGGTAATTTTAATTTTTAAAAGAAAGAAAGAGTCAAATTTTCAAAATTAAAATTTGACTCTTTCTCTCTCTTAATATTTTTATAAATATTTAAAATACACTTTGATGTTTTATAGTCCTCCTATTCTGTTCGAGGACCAGTAAAGTTTCAAGGTGTGTAATAATAATAATAAATAAGGACAATACCTTCGCTTGATATTGTTTTAATATCAAAACACATCGCAGTCCCATGCTAAAGGAGAAATCAAACATATTTTTATATTTTCTTCATTGCTTGGATGGACAAATAAATCACTAGGAATGCGCAAATGACATGCCTACACATAATTATTATTTGAACATGATGAAGATTATAGTGTTGTTTTTTATAGAACACACTTGATGGATAATTAAAAAATACTGAGTTTGAATTCAACAATACACTGAGTTTGAACATTCAAAAATACAAAAAAAAAAAAAAACACTTGCTTTTTTTGCTGACCACAGCTTTTGTAATAAAAAACTACTTGTATTGTTTTTAAATATTCAAATTCAGATTGTTTTAAGACACTGAATGAAATCATACAAGTCCTTATCATAATTACAAACACAATCCTTATAATCTTTCATAACATCTGTAGTTACACTAGTTCTGTAATTATTACATTATTCAATTATATTTAGGTATATTTTACTCGAAACCTAAGCTGCTAATGCTGCCTTTTATAATTATTCAAAATTAGATTAATAAAAAAATAAAATAAAAAAGCTTATGGCGTTCGAAACTCCATTATATTTCATACCTTTATCAGAAATATATTAATAACTTAATAATATTGTAAAAATATTTTAAAAAATCCTTAGAAAAATATTACTTTCTGATAAAAGTAAAAATATGCATTTTACAGTATACACGCAATTACCTACTTAGTCATATTTAACATTAAAACCCGACCAAAAATTACATTAAAATCACACTTGAAAAATACAGATTAGGCTCAAAAAACTGTCTTATTTTTTAAATACGAGTAGTTTAGTTTTTATGAAAATAAAGCAAAGAAGTGATAATATGCTCATAACGCAGCAATTATTTGCTTATTGAATGTATAAGCTATAACAACTGCCCCTAACTGGTATCAATGCAACAGCCATTGGTTATTGCTTCAAATTATTGCATACCTCACTCGATTAGATTAATTGCTCAGAAGGCAATTCCAAAAAAAAAAAAAACAGTTAATTTAATGGTAAAAAATATTAAAGAAGCTACTTTAATTTTTGGTCGGCTCATTTAATTGATTTCATCTATGCTGTATTGCTTATATGTATTTTTATTTTTTACGCTGCCCAAGGTCCCATTCCCATAGCTTTGGAAATGGAAGGTACTCGTTTAGTTTCTATCATTTTAAAATATTTCTATAGCCATCACTAGCTCACTAGCCCATGCGGTAGGGTTTTTGAAAAGCAACAATATTACAAAGAAATAAAAAATTCTTTACTTCTTTTTGACATTTGGTAATGAAAATAGTTTCAGAAGCCCGACCAGTGTTTTGTTATTTTTGAGGCTGGCAATAACGCGCGCCATGTATTTATTAGTCACAAGTTGAATAAAATATCATTCATAAAAAATAGTAAAATAATGGTGCACAGAAAAGTAGCAGAACTAGAAAGACATTGTCTTTCTATAAAAAGATTTAGGATGACTTCATAAATACAAAAAATATATCTGCAGTAAATGATGTTTTTCCCATACATTTTCACGAATAAATCACTATAGTTCGCTTTGCTTATAAAATGTACGTATTCACTATCATAATAATAATATGAAAAATAATGATAGATTTTCCGCGAAAGAAAATAGGATTTTAGAATTCACCTTTTATTATTAATTAAATACATTTTCATATATTTTTGTGAACTGTTCATGAATGGTTTATTTGTTATCTACACTGTTATGAATTATTTAAAAAAATCGTAAACAGAATGAAAAAATAGTAAAAAGTGTAGATAAATAATGAACATTCAAAATATATATGTATGATATAATTAATTATAATATGTATAATTTATTAACTTAAGTAAATACTATTTTTCTAGATCCATGCTCCCTGTGTTAACTGAATAGTCAAGCTAAGCGAGAAGACTGCAAGAAAAAATTAAAAAAATACAAAAAAAATGATAACAAGCAATTTTCACTCAGGTTCTTTAAAACTATTGAAGTTTGTAGTCGTCAATATTTAATTATTTTGCGTTTTCGTGTGTTTTGCATGTCGTTCTAATTTTTTTGCAATAGATTTTTACTAAAAACATTATAGAACGTAGATATTTATTGTTTTCTCGTGATTTTTAGCACCTTTTTATGCATGTTATTTTAAAATAATATCTTCGTATTTCTTCACACATTATTTTTAGCAAATGCGATTACATTATTTTCGCTGAAGGAAAATGTTTTAATTAAATGTAGCTTTATTATAAAAACTCACTTATTTTTGTTAAATTAATAAAAGCTGCGAATTATTTCTCTTATGTATATACCTATTTATTTTCTCTATAAATTTGATGTCGTTTGCATGCTCTACCTATAGATAATGCAATTCACGAGCACGCGTCTTGTGACTCTTATATCATAGCTATAAGATATAAATTGGAATGATTGCGTTCGTGAAATGCATCATCTGTACCTATATGTTTTCATTGTTTTGTTGTAGTACATAGATTTTAGCCAGAATTATACATTTGTTTACAGAAGAGGTGTTACTTTGGCTGAAGTGCGCAGATTATAAAACATATGGATAAATATACAAAATAGTAGGTATATTGTAGTTAATTTACATCATTCATTGGGAACTGCCATTTCTTCAGCTAATATACCACCTCAAATAAATAATACTTACCTACTTTTTTACTGACTTATTTTTTTTATATATATTTTTCTTTTTCAGGACTTACATCGCATCTCCGTACACAGACAAAAACATAAGGATGTTGTGATTATTCATAAAAAGCTTGCGAAATGCACAAAGCATTGTTTTAAAAATCTACTTAAATTATTAAAAATAAGTACAACACTTATTTACCCTGCTGACATATACAATATATAGGCTTTTTTACATATATTTATATGAAAAAATGAAGTTTAAAAATTAATGATAAGTAAACCGTAGGATTTCTAAGCGTCGTCGCTGACTATTTAAAATATAAAAAATGTTAACCGCTTAAAAAATTCACTGTTGGAGAATGTTTTATTCAGATGTAATGGAATAAAGACAAAATATTTAATAATAATAAAAATATACCTACTATTGAATGATTGATACATTTGACAGTTGAAAGATGGCCGACTGTTGTGCCGCTTCCGTCTGAATAAACCAACTTCCCTTGGCGTTAAATTGGTAGAATTAGTTTAGGTATCGCTAGAGCCCACCATCAAAGCCAATTTCAAAGCAAATATTAGATTTCATTACCACATAATAATAATAAAAAAATGTCAGCCAAAAGTTAAGAAATTCACACAAAATTTTCTACCTCATTTCTTCAAAGTTACGACAATATTAAAAGAATTTATAGTTACCATTATAATTTTGTTTTTTTTTTGTTGTTGAAAACACTGAATGTTTTATTTTATGTTTTAATGAAATTGTATAACTCGAAATATTTATTTTTAGTTTTAACAAATGTGCTTTTTCGCACAAAATTGTGATCTGTAATTGTCAAATGTGCAATAAGTCTAATATTTAATAATAAACACGCGCTTTGAGCTTTCAAATTTATACCTTACTATATTAGAAATTAATATTTGGCCATAACTTTACAGTGACCACCTAGTAGTTTTTGGAATTATTACTGGAGGTTGAAATAATACGTGATTTATAAAAAAAATACATTTAGCCACACCGATTTTATTACTCGAATAAATTGTATGTCAGAATCCAGATATTATAACTACTTGATATTTACTAAAATTACATTTTAAATACTATGGCTGCATAGTGATTCAGGCTTCATAAAAAGCAACGTGGACCATTCAAAAACATGGCTATCTCATCCTCCAGTAATAATTTAGAATTTTCTCATTGTATGTAAGAACTAAGATCGCGTAATGTTGATTTTTGTTCATTAGAGTGACTGATTGTAATGTCATGCTACAAATATTTTGTGCCTTAGTTTCCCCTCCGGCCAGTACAGGCATAAACTAAGTACCTATAGCCTAGAATCAATATGGTACTAAATACGGACTGCGCTAAACTCAAATGCTAGAGGTTTTTAGTCGATTATATTGCCAGGGTGTGCCTAAATACGTGTTTGTTTTTATCGACTAAGTTTTAATACACATGGTCTAAGTAATATCGAATATTAAAAAATAATTTGTTTATATCCTAGTTTATTAGTGTTGTTATTTAGAGCCCAGTACATAATATTTGTAGCAAAAAATGTTTTTTTTTTTAAGTTAAAAAGAAGGTTCATATTAATTAAAACATGACAAACCATAAGTTTATCTTTGTAGGTATACTAAGATTGTTAACGCATAATGTTTTATGTGGATCCGTATAAAAATATTATTATTATTTATAAATGTTGCGCTATGTGTTCTATGTAATTTTATTTTTCCTCTTTTTTAATAAAATACCTTTTTTTCAAGTGATAGTTTTATTAAAAAAAAAAAAAATTGAGTGTTAGTCACAAAGAGCACGTCCAGCAGCAGTTTCCCGTCTATTTTGACATTTTATTCACACCTCTGATAGCAACAACCCAACAGCAACCTTATTGTGACGACAGTAAAGATCACTGTGATTTTGATAGACTTACAGCAACCTTATTGTAATGACAATAAACATCACTGTGATTTTGATGGACTTGTCAGTAGCAGCAACCCAACAGCAACGTTATTGTAACGACAGTAAAGATCACTGTGATTTTGATAGACTTACAGCAACCTTATTGTAATGACAATAAACATCACTGTGATTTTGATGGACTTGTCAGTAGCAGCAGCCCAACAGCAACGTTATTGTAATGACAGTAATGATCACTGTGATTTTGGCAGACTTATCAGTGGAAGCAACCCAACAGCAACCTTATTGTAATGACAATAAAGATCACTGTGATTTTGATGTCCTTATGTTCAGGAGACATCCGTCGCTTAAATCAGCATACGAATATTTACGATATGCATTAAGGCTCGTGCAGACTGGCGCGATTTGTCGCGCGACGGTAATTATTATTGTTCTACCGTGAAGTTTTCTTAGAAATTGTTTTATTAGAGTCGCGTCGCACTGTCAGGCTGAGGCTTTTCGCCTCGTAGGTACAGGACTTTCTTTTATTTTCATTCCACTTTGTTGTTTTTATATTTTTTTATTATGTTTCTATGAGTGTGTTTAGTTAATTTGTGATCTTCTGTACCTACCAGTCCCAATAATCGTTTTTCTTTTTTTTCTTTCGCTGTCACGTCGCGTCTGTTTGCGGGAGCCTTTACATTTAAATATGAACATATAAAATCAAACTAATAAACAATACAAAACACAACAACATTAGATTTAAAGATACCTACTTACACTCTATTAATAAATACTTACTATCTTGCCCGCGAGTTCGTCTGCGTGAAATTTCTGGCTGTTTATTTGTTGTAGTGTTGCCCAAAATCGGTCTTGGTCTTGCAGTCTTGGTCTTGGTCTTGCAGTTTCGTAAGACCAAGACCGATTTATTATAGCAAGATCAAGTCCAAGACTGACCCCTGCAAGATTTGAGCAAGAACAAGACTTACCTCCTTACTAATAAACGTTGTATAGCGTCGGTGTAGTTACACAACGCTTTGTCTTCTTCTTTCGAAAGTCAAATTACTGACGACTGAAAGAGAGAAAACGGTGTGTAACTATTCACCTGATATAATGCGTTTGTTAGTAAGGCAGTAAGCCTGCAAGACTCTTGCGTCTCGCAGTTAAGTCAAACTGAGATTTGGGCGTTATTAAGGAGGCATTTGGTTTCAATACTGATTTTGATTGACGTTCCCCAGTATCAAAACCGTATCGTCATAACACTAAAAGGTATTGTATTGATTATTATATTTAGACTACCTATTTAATAAGTAGCGTGTTACACACAAATGGATAAATATATACCCAGCATAAAATAAAATAGGTATCTTTCTAGAAAAGTTCATACCTTATAGCCATAGGTAACCTACCTATAATAATATATGCTTGTATAAGTCTTATGTGCAGATCTAACGTCAGTAGGTTGGTATGTGGTTAAAATTGTAACCAATGAAATTATACAAACATTATGTAGGTACTATCGAAAAACTTCATATCTAAACAGTTTGAAAACAAAATCACGTGAACACGATGACCACATCTGTTACCGCCCCGGTTCTATAGTGGCCGAGCGCTGCAAGCAGAAATAGTCCTTGCGGTGTATAGATATGAACTTCTTCGATGTCAGCGAGTCGAGTAGGTCTAGTAACACAGTTTTGCGCCAGCCAATGCTATGGTACATTACGCGAAAAAACCGTTGGTCGTGTACTTATTGATAATTTACCGACAAAGACGCCGCGCTTTATCATAGACTGTGCGACAAGTGTATCACAACATTTGACACTGTTTGATCGCCGCATTCGCCGCCACAGAGTATGGACAGAGGTATACAAAATGTTCACCTATTTTGGTAGGGTTGGCACAGGAGGATAAAATTAATTGACCTGGAAGATGCATCAGCAGTAGGTCGGTATACATTGAATGCTCTGAGTTTCTTGTATACATAAATTCTCACACTGGCTCGAACTCAAACACTACAGCGTTTAAAGCTGTCCGGCGAGATGATAGTTGTGTGTGTGTATGTAAAACGATATAACTAAGTAGGTACTTATCGCATTTGTTGAATTGCGAATCTAAAGTTAGTAGTTTTTAAAATGATTGTCAAGTAAATTTAATTAATTTGGTGGTTTACTATGCATAGGTCAATTTAAGCTCAAAATATATCTACTCTGTTACGTTGTTCTAAGATCTTAACTAACGTGTATAATAAATAGCAATAGGCTATGCATAATTGCAAGACTTGCAAGATTCTTGCTGCAAGACCAAGACTGAGAGCGCAATACCAAGACCAAGAGCGCAATACCAAGCCCAAGAGCGCAATACCAAGACCAAGAGCGCAATACCAAGACCAAGAGCGCAATACCAAGACCAAGAGCGCAATACCAAGACCAAGACAGGTGTATTGACGCAAGACCAAGACCAAGAGCGCAATACCAAGACCAAGAGCGCAATACCAAGACCAAGACAGGTGTATTGACGCAAGACCAAGACTGGTCTAAGTCTCGTCTTGGTCATGCATTTGGGCAACACTAATTTGTTGTGTTGTTCTTGTTTCTTATTTCTTGTTTTATTGTTTCTTGTTGTTGTGTTCATAAATTTTATATCCTATAGCTGAGCCCCCCGTTACTTCCTTTTCGCTTAGAGGTCTTTCTGACTTTTGACGTGAATACGTCTTTTTTGCTTTCATAGTGAGACGCAATTAAAAAACGAATGATAACAAAATCGGGGGATACAATTTGATGCTGCAGCTACTTAATCGGGGTTAAAGTATGAAATTGCCGATTTGTACTGAAATTTGAAATTCGTTTTTTTTTAATTTAACATATTTATTTAATCAAAATAATTAGGTACCATTATTATCTATACATTGCTGCCATCTAATAGGAAGGTCATTTATGCCTTTGCGATAGAACTCTCGTGTTTCACTGCTAGTTTTGCTATCATTATTCGGAGTTCGGCAGAGTAGACATCTGCCGTTATTGCTTGACCAGATCGGAGAAAGCTATAGTGAATAACACCATGCTGAGACCACCAAACAGTTAGGGGAGGGTGGGGCAAAATGAGGCTCGGGGCACAACGGGAAGTTAGCTTGTGTGCGACAAGTCGACAGCGGCGCCATTCGTTCGTTGTTCAGTCGTCGCACGTGAGTCAGAGCAAGCGGAACGTGTCGGTGCGTTTTAGTGTCGTGGCTAACAAAAACCTTTTTTGAGCGTATTGTTATTTATTTTCATATAATATACTCTTGTGTAGTGAGGTAAGTATATGACCTGCATTAAATTTTATACCATGAGTCAGTGGGAGTGGTATTAACCTATTCAAATTATAATTTGTTTTTGATAATTTCTACTGAGGTTAGAAATGGCCGACCAATTTGAAAAAAGTAATGTTTGGGGCAAAATGAACGGGGCATTATGGCATGGGCACTAAGGAAATGAATGCAAAGGAAAGTAAGGAAAATAAGAAGACTGTACCAAAGAAGAAAAACGACCAAAGAAAAACATCCAAACCAAATAATGAAAAAAGGCTAAGAAACAAAAGCAAAGGGAAGCCACAGTGTGTTAGTTTAATACATAAATATAAAACAATTTAAAATATAAAAAGCTTATTCGAAGTGGTCTCCATTGGCTGCAATACAGTCCTTTAAACGTTGAGGCCAGTTATCAATAGAAGCACGCACTCTTTCCATGGGAAAATTCTTCACTGCCAATCAAAAATGTATGGATTGTTTTAGGGACTCCAAATTATCATGGCGTTTAGAGCAAGAAGTACTCTCTAAAACTGACCATAAATCATAATCCAGCGGATTAAGATCGGGACTAGACGACGGTCAGTCTTCAGCTCTGATGAAGTCCGAAACGTTCACTTCCAACCAAGACTGCGTGGACTGAGCTTTATGACCCGGCGCCGAGTCTTGTTGGAAGGACGATACTTGGTTATTGAATATGGTGTTGTTAAGGGGCTTAACTACCTTCTCAAGAATGGTATCTTGATACACTTGTGCCGATGTTTTGATACCTTTTTCACAAAAATATGGCTCTGTCACTCCTTCATAGCTAACACCCCACCAAACCATCACTGAAGTCGGATTATGCCCACGTTGCACTCTGTCGACTAATTGGGAAGCTTCTTTAGAGCTTTGAGCATAAATACGGTCATTTTGTTTGTTAAAATGTTGCTCAATTGAAAAGGTTTTCTCATCCGTAAACAAAAATTTTCTGTGTCCTCCCTTTGCGTACCGCTTCAGTAGTTGTTTCGATTTTACCATCCTATTCTTTTTTAAATTATCAGTAAAAAAATGACCAGTGCGTCTTTTATAGGCTGCAAGTTCTAAGTCATCTTTTATAATACGCGACATGGTTCTGGGTGCTATCTTCTTCTCCCGAGATAAAATCTTTTGCTTTCGGACAGGATTTCTTCGAATTCTTTCCCTTACTGCTTTGACCACCTTTTTCGTACGAACACTACGTGGACGGCCTCTCAGATCTTTTTCTGTCACAAACAGAGGAGGTCTCATTGTACCTATTAATAGCCCGGTACACAAACATTTGACTAATACCAAGCGTATGGAGTTTTAAAAATTGCATTTGGCTCCATACCAACTTTGTGAAATGCAATGACAGCGATTCGGTTCTCTTTATCACCCCAATCCATTTTAATATCGCAAAATATTGTACAATGTATTGGCGCCAAAATTAGAAAACTCAATGAACAATCGTATCATATTTTTAATTGTAACAGTATTTATGGCTAGACTAAGTATTGTGGTTACTTGTATTCGCAGTCAGATGAGGGTTGGGTTGCGTGTAGCTCTTGTGCGGGTTGGGCACACAATTCTTGCGCCGGAGCAGACGATGATGATGACGAGGCACACATTTGTGCACAATTGCCTGACTAAATTGTATCTTCATTTTACCCCTTAGCATTTCCTGTTTTGCCCCGACCATGGAGCAAAATGGGAAATTTAACACTTGGTGATTAGTACCTCATAATTAAGAAAATTAGTTGATTAAGCCTAAAAGTACAAATTAAAATAATGAATAAGCATATAACTATTGTTTCTAATTAAAAAGTATATTAAAAATATTTTTGATTTCGAATACACGATTTTTTTAAACTTAAGTATCCCATTTTACCCCACCTTCCCCTACCATTACCTTTTTATTGGTAGCTTTGCTTTAGGACACTGTTGCGGCGTTTGACCTGGGGTCAGCCATTGCATTTTTTGCTTACGGTTATCGTAAAGAATCAACTTATGTCAATATCGATCCAATATTCCTCCATTTCTGTATCGATTCAACAAGGCAACGCAAGTTTCAACACGCGTTTCTTTCTGCAGATCAGTCAAATCATGAGCAGAGATCGGATATTCGGATGCATATTTACCTAAACTTAATTTTTGGCTAAGAAACTATGGAAGTGCCTTCTTCATTTTTTTTTCTTAACATAATTCCCGGAATTCCATAAACTACTCGGATACATGGTGTGGAAGCGGTTTATTAGCCGTCTTATGAAGTTACTTTTGCGGTGATAACATAAAAAATTATATACCTACTGTAAATATTTTTTAACGAAACTCAAGGCACCGAGTTGTTTGTCGCTATGTGGTATGTCAATTTGGCAACCTACTTTACAACATCAGCTAGCATTTCTATAGCCAAAAAGTAGTAAATTTATCAATTCCGGAATCGTGAGTTTTGCGATCGATACAAAAGTGCATTCCTTATAAGCCAACACCTGAACGTAAGTAAATATACATTCGATACTATAATCAGAACTCAAAATTTTCGATCCCGGAATCCCGGGATGTTTTCGATACAAAAGTGCATTCCATAGTAGCCAACACCTCAACTTTAGGTAAATATGCATCCGAATATCCGATCTCTAATCATTTCTCATATTTTTTTATTTTATTGATTTGATGCAAATGAGTCAATATTGTTGGTAAGGTAACGTTAAACCATGCCGCTAATTTCTGGGTAGTTTGGCTCGGATCGGCTTTCACCATCTCTTTCAATTAATTGTTATTCACCTGTGTGGGCGGTCTTCCACGTGGATCGTTCTTCAAATCAAAGTTTCCATCACGAAAGCGTTTAAACCAAAATCGCACGGTGCGTTCATTAGCAGTGCTCTCTCCAAACGCAACATTGATATTGCGAGCTGTTTCTGCCGCGTTAGTTCCGCGTCGGAACTAGTATTCAAAAATAACTCGAATTTTCAAAGTATCCATCTTTCTTGGCTAAGCTGAATAAAAAACCAACTGAAAGTCGATAATCGTATGTTGCACATTTTTTAAAAGAAGAACTTCATAGGTACCATTGATGTGAAAAAAGTTTCACTCAAAAATCTCAATCCATGAAGGTTCTATGTCAATTCGAAGTACCTATTACAATACAACGGCAATTTCATACTTTAACCCCTATTATCTATCATCTACCTACATCTAAAATTTAATTACCCTGCTCGATAGCTAAAGGATCAAAGAATTCGTCTCAAAGGAAATATTATATAGCCCAATAGCCGTCTTCAAGAAGTGGCCTATTAATGCAAAAATAATCTTTCAAATCCGACTCGTGAAAACCTACAATTTGAGTTTCTTTTATTTTATTAATGGGTACTAATGTCAATGTCAAAGAAAAACATTTCAAACATATTCGCCATGATATGTAAGTCACCCGCATGTCAGTGGCTCGTATTGCACTATGAATCCGAATACAACTACAGTGCGGCCGCCGAGACAGTGGGTTCCTCCTGAGACCAGTCAGTTAGACAATTTCTAGTAGTAATAAGCAGGGATGTTGCGGATATTCGCATCCACATCCGCAATTGCTGAGCTTCCGCGTTTATTGACACCTCTGCATCCGCATAATATGCATAAATCAATGCCGAGTTTTAGAATATAAGTAAAATCATAATCAACAAAATGGAAATTATAATCAAAAATCAAATCAAAAATTTACTCAAAAATGCATGTAATGTGGTCATTATTTTGACAACCTTATTTGAGCAAGTCGACCTTGCCGTTCTGTTTCAAGGAGCGGCCGGCAAAGTTTTGCTGGTCGCTCTAACAGGCCGGCAAAACATTGCCGGCCGCTATTTTGACGTTTCAACGTTTAAAAAAATGAAATGCTAAAAGATTTTATTTAAAACACAGCTGTTTGTATTTATAGAGATAGGTACAAAAAGATTTTGGCTGTAGGTATAGTTCCAACTACCATTGTTAAAATTAAATTTCTAGTTAATTAATATATATTTTATTGAAATTACTTGCTGGTTTTATTTAGATTAGGTACTTGCATTTTTGAGTAAAGCACTATACAAGCCTTGGCCCACTATGACTGCTTCGCTGGTCACGCTATGATTGCCTCGAGCTAGCCTAGCTACGCTCTAGGCCTTCCAGCTTGGCCATCATTGCAGCCCTTGCTGTCCTCGCTGTAAAGGCCTCGACCTACGGCCTCGGCCTTTATCTCAGCTCGTCCATCAAGTGCTGCACGCTGACCGCGCTGTGTCGGCCTGGAGCTGCGTTACGCTGCGCTGTCGGCCATCATCAGCGCGACCAGCAAAGTAGTCATTATAGACCGCGACAGTAATGTACTATTAAATCATCAATATAGCTCTAAATCGTTACATTTTTACGAAATATCTGTCTTACATCCATCAAACACGCGCCGGGAGCGAGGTGAAAAGGGGTGCAGTTGCACCTCCCAGGTTTCAAAATAAAATTGTGTAAAAACATTCAGAACTAAAGAAATATCCGAAAACGCATGACACAATAATAGGGAACTTAACCTATTCAAGGTGGGATCCTAAAATGTTTGAGTTCGCTTCGCTCGCTCTTGCATTCTACAATATCTCTATTCTAAAACTTCTGTGCATTAGTCGACAAAGTACCTACTGAACTCATATTTTCAAAAATCTAATCGGCCGTAGGCGGGGTGCTAACATTATCGCATCGCTTCGCTCGCTCTTGCATCCTACACTTTCTTGATTCTAAAATGCTTCTTTGTATAAATCTACACGGTCGGAGTCCTCTTTCTGTACGAATGGACAAAATAAAACCTAAGTACCTTTCCTATTCAAGGCAAAATGCAAAAATTATCGAGCTCGCTTCGCTCGCTCTTAAATCCTACATTCTCTTAGTTTTTAAGGTTTTCTGCATACGTCGACAAAGTTACTCTTTGTATGAATGGACAAAAGATAACCTAACATATCCTAGGTGAACTGCTAAAATGATCGAGCTCGCTTTGTGGAGCTGAAGATGCCCCCCCTGACAAAATCCTGCCGGCGCCCATGATCAAACACATAAAATTTCGAGAGCTGAGAGAGAAACAGCGCTGCAAATTGTAAAAAAACGTAAGAAATTTTGAATTTCGCCTTGCCGGATCCCTTAAAAAACCTTGAGATCCGCATCTGCGAATGTGAGCCACAAAAAATCCGCATCGGCGGATGTAAAAAATCTGCATCCGCAACATCCCTGGTAATAAAGATCAAATTCGCGAAACACTCGTTAGTTTGAAACTTACTTTACTTTAGGTTTATTTATAAACGTTGCATAGAGATAAGTAATTATTAGCGACTGTTTGACCATACATTTTGACGTTTGAAGGTCACTTAACTTTAAGAAACGTTTCTAGGTACACCCCGGAACTAAAGTGCGTTCATTATAACTTGACCCGTGACGAGATTGATTGCGCTTAGCAGTCATGTGATTGGTAGTACTGTCAGTCGCCATTTTGAACCTGGGGTAACGTTACTCCAGCGGAATCTGTTTTTCGTGAATATCTTTGGATCGGCTGGACGCACAAATTCTAAATTTCGGGCACATTTACACGAGATGGGGTACTAATTATCTGTCGAGCCGAAATCCTGAAAAGCGACAACATTCCGCTGACGTAACGCACACTCTAAGTTCGGCTCGAGCTCCCGCCCCGCTAGCTAATAGTAGAGACGAAGTCGTCACGACAGCTTCAGGCTGCGCCTCGCGGACTCGTGAGATGCAGATGCGTCGCGCTGCGCCACACTGTGGATCGAAAAATGGCTTCTAATAGCCAATATTATGCATAAATATAATATAGGATACAATTTGGTAGGCAAAATTGACAACTTATATTATTTTTGCAAAAAATATTATTATGTGGAGCTAATGCTTATATCTCCAGAACGGAGAGGATAGCCGCTGTATCCTTGCACACGGTGATGTAACTATTTATTTATGAATTTTTGACGATTACTTTATTTTTACAGATTAGGTGCGGTTTTTTTTCCAAAAAAACCGTATTATCTCAATTAAATGTGTAGTAAATAAAGTTATATTTTGTATAAATATTTTCAAAAGTGCGTGCAGCGTCGCTTCGTGTCACGTTTCGGTGTGAACCAACCCTTAGACTGCAAAATTCAGTGCTACCAATCAATGAACGCACTGTATACTTTGTGCTACGACTTTAAAGGCGCTGTCAATGTCCAATTGTTACCAATAATGACGTGCGCTTAGGTTTATATACAGGTAAGTAGTTAAAAAAAAAACAACAAATGTAATTTTACTTAAATATATTTAGCAACGTATTTTTACTAAAGCGTAAATCAAAACGTAGCCTCCCCCAAAACATTCCGTTGACAATCATCCGATATATGGCGTTGTTTTCAAAAATAATATTTTACAATTTCATCGTTAATGCATTACTGAATTTATTCATTATTAATTACATTTCTATATAATTCATACAATCCACCAAAAGAAACTTCAATGTATAACGCAAATAAACAGAATAATAACAATGTGATTACAATTTAATGACAAAAATAATAAACAAAATATTTCAGACGTGTCTATCCCCGCGTCCTAATCAAAAGCGATCATCGCGTTCATATGTCACTTTTTGTTCGGCGAACCGGAACGCATGTTCGCGCCGACAGGGGGCGCTTTCCGAACAAAAAGTAACATAATAAAGGGTGTGTCAGCAAGATCTTGAATTCGTATTCGCGCAACATTTTTAAATATTAATTTATTGTTGAGTCAATCATATTTGGTATTTGTTTAATTAATACATAGACATTTACGAAACTGGTGCATTACAGCTAGGAAGAACGAATGTTCATTATAAAACTGGTGAAAATTGACGACGAGTTCCATAACATATTTAGTGACGAGGCTCATTTCCACCTTAACGGCTTTGTTAACAAGCAGAATTTACGGATCTGGGGTGATGAAAATCAACATGCCTTTCTTGAACTTTTCCGTTATATCCTCAAAAAGTAATTTAACCGATATTTTGTCTCGTGTGTAAATGTCATTCATTACAAGTACCTCTGTACATATTAACAAAAAAAATGTAAATAAAACATTTAATCAATATATTTTTAAGGTTTTAAATTTCAAGTTCCTTTATGAACGCGATTATCGCGTGCTCGCCCGACGATCGCTTTTTGGTTAGGACGCGGCCTATCAGTTACGAAAACAGTTAAAATTATATGAAAACAAGGATAATTTGTTTTTTGAAATAATGAATTCGTGGGTAGCCAAAAAACTTTTTGTCTTTTTTCCTGACACATCTGAAATAATTCCTACAATGTCAAATCCCTACCATTGCCGCTACGCACTTTCTGCAGACCCCCTAATATTAACAACATTAGCCAGTAACAACTAACACTGGTAAAAGTGCATTGAACATCAAGGTTTTGTGGCAACCGCAAAATATTGTCTCATGATATGAAATTCAACTAGTATTGTGTCTCTCTCTTGTAAAAAGGAATTCGATAGTAAATAACACTCTTCAATGTGTGAAACGATCAAATATCTATGTTTACTTAAGCTAGGGTTGTCTAAGAATGTGGCCACACAATGTGGTTACTGTCGAATGACAGTCAGACAGAGTGTGTTTCCCTAGAGAGCGACACTGTAGTCAAACCCCGCTGCCATCATTTTCATGACGGCCGTTATATGGGGGCCACCGATCCTCTGTGAAACCATAGCTTTAGTAATTTTAATAACAGTGTCTCACTTTGTCCAAATCTGGATTTTGTATATTAACCGGTCACCGTTGACCTGCCGTCGTTCAGCTTGATCTTTTGATTGAAAATATTGAAATCATTCGAAGAGTTCGGATATCCATTTTTAAATAATTAATTTGTTTAATCTACTCGAAACAAATAATGTTTTGTGATGTCCGTGAGATTATAAACAATTATTTGACTAAATATAAATAATTACTAATATTTCGTAGTATAACTAAAATAATAAGAAACAATACGCGATTTTACGGGAAATAATAATTATTACAGCTTGCGTATTCGATAATTTAAGTTATAAAGGAATTACAATTTATTTTAGTTGGTGTACATTTCATGATTTAAATGTTTGATGAAAATTCGATTTACATAGGTGTCGTATGGTCTGAAATTTATTTAATATACTTACAATATTTATTTACTTATAATTTTATATACAATACGAGATTATCCCTGCTTTATTAATTGATTTAAGTTATGGATTCGTGCATTATATAAATAATTGTATAAAAGGTGTTGTTACTTTAAATCGTTTAATGTACACACAACTTTTAAATCACAAAATACTAACATTACAGCTTTTTATATAAAAATGTATACGCAAAAAATGCAGAACATTTTTATGTAAAAAGTGAAATTTGACTAGTAGTGTGGTGGATATGTATTCACTCATAATTAATAGGTATCTAAAATGTCAGTGGATACTATACGAACTATTCATTACAGTTGTAATATTTAGAATTACTGGCATTAATTACAATTTATAGCGTCCTCATTTAATTAACTATTATAAACGAACAGATGAAATTAGCAAAAAAGTGAAATATTAAGACTAGATAGATTATAACCTAAAATTTCAGTCAAGTCATTCACTAAGCACATTATTTGTCTTGCAAAAACTGCATCAAAATTGAGTTGAAAATCAACTGTGAAAAGGGCAAACAAAACATTAACATTTGAATAAAAAAAAAAAAGCATAATAATTAGGATTTGAAGCAGTTTTCTTACAAGTGTATAAGCAATATAAAAAGAAAAGACGAACAATTAGAAAAATTGCACTTTTACAAAATATGTTTTATATAGAAAAATACGAAGAACAATTATCAGAAAACGTTGGTGCCATTGTAAGCTCTTCGAATTTCAAAAGAATTGTTTTTATTTAGTAAAAACTTATCAAACTAGCTACATATTTTTTTCTAATATTATACCAAAAGGAAGATCAATGCAACACGTACGATTTTTTTTTCCAAAAAAATATATAAATATGAATTATTATTTACATCAACAATATTAAGTGTTATATACTAGACATTAAATATTGCAAGTATCATAAGTCAAAGTGTCAAAATTTGTATTATCTTCATACATAAATATGACATAAATATGAAAAAATATATTCTATATGAACCACTATTAAGTAAACATTGAGACAGCGATTTTATATGAAAATATAGGCAATATTTATTCGTATAATTAACTATTTACAAAGCATTTTATTATTTAATGAAAAATATATTGAGTTAAAATGAATACTGATTAAAATAAGAACCACTGGAATAAAAAATTACTGTCACTAAAATGATGCGAAATAAATACATTACATGTGCCTTAATATTAAGTTTATTTATTTATTTATCTATAATACTATCACACAATTTTAGATTTTTATGACAGGTTCGATCGGTAGTAGAATAAGGGCGATATATATTTGAACACTACCCATCCGAGTTGACAGTTTGTCAATATGTCATTTTGACAGGCTCCGGTATACGCAAGGACCTATTGGACACATTAGTTGTATCCATTGGCAAATTCACTATGTTATATGAGAGCCATAAAAAGTTACAAAATTATGTTACCCAGGCAAAGTAGAAGTTCAAAACATCATAGCTGGGCCATTCATAACTCCCAAATAGTAATAGCTAACCACAATTAGCCAATCATTTATATACCCAGAAAGTCGAGGCAATGTCGACAATGCCCGGGCAAAACCCACTTTGCCCACTACACGATTTTACCATTAACAATAATAATTAATGTAACACTTTTGGTGTTCCGAGGGTACTCTAAAGAATCAATTAGTAATTAATTAACTATTACCATTAATTTTACGTTATAGAACTTTAATTTTCACTTACAAGATAATAGTATAATGCTTGTTTTTAACAAATTCAACCTTAGTGATATTTTTTACCTATTCTAATGATCGTTTGGTAAAATAATTTTATTTTTTAGGTAAACCACTAAAAAATAAAATTATTTTACGCCAATTAAAACTAATTGACGTAAATAATAACTTAAATTTTCCCGGAATTAAGTATATTAATATTTTGCGACAAGGCCTGTGCGTGGAATATGTGCGTCAAATAATAAAAATAAGCCAGCATTGTTTATTTTCAATCATTTTTTAATGTACGATTGACAAAAGATCAAACTTTATGGCCACTCTTACTTAGAGACGATGACTAAAATTATTTTTTGTCCGTCAGGTTGATTATTAAAAAATATTAGACACTTATTTTTTATTTTTTTACGTAATCAAAATATTACGGGATACATTAAGTTAAAATGGGCCATGACGTCACGAGTATGTAGATTTTATACTTAGTTGTGACGTATCGAGCCCCCACTTCCCAACTTTAATGCGTTTTACTATTATACAGGGTGGAAATCCACGCGAAAACTGATACCATCGATTCAGTACATGATTCTGAACCCCCTTCCGCAGAAAATTTTCGTCGGTTAATAAAAAAAAAACTGCTGTTTCATAGAAAGTTCAATACCTACGCGGTCAAAAAGTATGGAACAACAGATTTTTTTTTTAAACCGACGGAATATTTCAACGGAGGGGGTTTCAGAATCATCTACTGAATCCATGGTATTAGTTTTCCCGTCGATGTCCCTTCCACCCTATAAATGTATTTTTTATTATTATGCTATAGCAAAAACTACGTGTCTAATATTTTTTATTATCAAACTGACGGACTAAATATAAATTCTTTTTTTTTACTCAGGGATCATCCCTACTTGAGGCACATCTTGCGTAAAGCTACGGATTCCTAAAAGAACGGTGGCCGCCAGATAGCGTCCGCAATTTACCGGCGAACAATGTCACTGAAACGTTATGGAATTCAGTTGGCACGTTTCCCTAGAGACCGTTTTTTTTACACCGTAAATTTAAACACCGCTGCCATAATTTTGGGCCACCGTTTTCTAGGAAACCGTGGCTCAACTATTTGAAATGTATTGTGTTTGACATAATATCGCGGTGAACGTTGAAAATATCTGCCAGACTATTATTTTAAGGAACATTAATTATTCCTATATTTCCTACAATCCGCTAAAGCTCCACCATCATCGTACATCGGAACACGGCTGGTAAACGCGGCTTTAATCACTATTTTTACTGCTTAATAATGACTAATATCTGTGGGCTGTTTCATTCTATGGTCTGACGGATATTTTCTTCAACTGGATATAAAATAATCAAAAACTGCACACCGAAAAATGTCGAAAGTGACGTAAAGCGTCAGTATAAAACCGCGGAGCTTGTACGTTCAAACGTTACTAATTTCAAAGGGCAGATCGGAGCCAACGTATGCATGTTTCACGTGCGGTTAAAATTATGCTTGTAGGTTTTTTGATAATTTGGCTAGCTAGACCATACGAATCCTCGATTTCTGGTAGCTGATTTAATTAATCCTATAGTCCAAAGTTCATGGTTAATTGGTTTACCACAGCTGAAATGCCGATTAGAGAATTAATTAAGCTTCCAGAAACCCAAAGATTTAAATCTTTAGATTTGCCCTACCGCGTCAAAAGACAGTCATTTTTGTCTGACACATTATTACGCAGACACTTGACTTGATTGGAAACGCTATTTTAAAATATTGTGCAATTTCACTCCACTCAGTATGGACACTTTTTCGCGTGACTAAGTACGCTGATGGCAAATCTAGCGTTTTATATCTATGCGGAAACCAATGGAAAAACAACCAAATTTTGCTCAAATATGTACACTTTGTGTTGTCATCTGACATAAGGCTGAGCTGAGGCCCTTTTGGCATTATAATCATTGTTTACTGTTTTTATATTTTTAAAACCCGTAGTACTCGTTACTGACTATAGGAATATATTCGCTGTTATTGTTCAAAGTAAAATAGTGGTTATGTTTAGCGTGATTAAGGTCAATTTCCTATGTAAAGTGATGTCAAATAAACAAACGATGACACTGAAATATGTACACGTTAAAATCAGACTTATATTTAGTTCATAAGGTACGAATTCTAAACCTGTAGTGTCGATTTGGTGAAGTAAGTGGTCACTTTATATAATTTAGAAAATAATTTGAAAATATTGTAGTTATTTGTCGCAGGATTATTGGAATAATCTAATCTTCAGACACATCGACATCGGACATCGAGGCGAAAACTGATACCATGGATTCAGTAGTACATGATTCTGAACTCCCCTGCGTTCAAATTTTTTGTCAGTTAATTTAAATAAAATCAGCACTTTATTGCACTTTTCTATGAAACAGGAGTTTTTTTTTCGACTGTCATCGACGCGAAAACTCGAACGCGAGAAATCGACAACCTGTTGCCATGGATTCAGTACATGATTCCGGACCCCGCAGGGTTTTTCTTTTTAATAACCGACGAAAAATTTCAATGCAGGTTCAGAATCGCGTACTGAACAGGTTGCGTGATGATGTAATCTTGTATACAGTATAACTGTAAAAAACTGTGTAAAGGTTTTCTCCTTGTGTTATTTTAATTAAAATTGTAATTATCGTAAATACACTAACTTAACCTGTCCAATGCCTGGCAAAAAAAAAAAAAAAAATGATTCCCGTCAAAATTAATTTGTTATGTCAAATAGCTAATTTAAAATAAAATTCTATGCATTATTTACCACTGACCTCGCCAAACGAAATAATTTAAAGAACAAACTAGCTACGATTAACACTTATTAGGTACTTTAGATCCAAACTCGTGTAGTATATCGCACGCCATCTCGAGGTCATTCCGTGTGATGCCCAGCGCGCGCACGACGATGTCCTTAGGGTATCCTTCGCCCACCAAACGCGCAATATAGTCTAAATTTATGTTTTCATACGACACGTTGTCGCCGTATTTTCGGCCATGCTTGTCGTGTGTTAGCGGGTTGATTTTTTTAGCTGGAAAAATGAGAAAGAAATTGTTGAAATTTAAATGTTAGTAAAAAACGATTTTCGAGGGATTTGCGACTACATGACTCACACCCGGTTTTTTTAAACGAAAATCAACGACGACATGTCAAATTTAAACTCATTCAAGGGATCAAGCTGACTGGCTTTTAATAAGTCACTTTTTTTTTTTTTTTAAATCGCATCTCGCAGTTGACTCTCAGATTGAGGTCGCAGCTGCTTAACCGGACTATCCTGTGGATGCCTTAAGCTACTAACTTAAAGCCTCCAGCCAGGGGCATAAACTACCCGGAGGACACGGTGGAGCATACGGTGGAGGTATGCCCGGCTTGGGCAGAGCACCGCCGTGTCCTCGTGGAGGCGATCGGTGGCGGGGATCTCTCGCGTCCGGCCCTGGTCCAGGCCATGGTACGGAGCGAGAGGGCATGGGAGGCCGTCACCTCCTTCTGCGAAGCAGTAATGCTCGCGAAGGAGGAGGCGGAGCGCGTGAGGGAGAGGAAAATTTCGCGCCCTCACGCCCCTAGCCGCCGCAGGAGGAGACAGGTTGACGTCGGGAATCGATCGCGGATTCCCGGCCACCGTAGGCGCGGGCTTGCGGACGGTGAGCAATGGGTAGCTCGCCGTCCGGTAAGGACCAGGCCCGGGTCGACGGCGCGTTGTGTTCCACGCGCGCCTCAAAGAGATGTCAGCGAGTGAAGGGGTCCGATGAGACCATTGCCTGCCGGGGTTGCGGGAAAATCCGAAAGGGATACCGTGGCCCCCTGGCATTGCACAGGCAAGAGAAGGAACACGGGTGGGTTTTAGTCAGTAAGAGTCTGACACGCCCTCCCGCTCCACCCAGAGCGGGAGGAGTCATTTGATGATTTCCCACCCAAAAAAAAAAAAAGAAAAAAAAGGGGCATAAACTATTCTATGTTATACTAAGCGACTGCTCGCTAAGGGCACCCCCTGTGGGGTACGAACCTCGGCTTAGGGCGTCGCTGGCGGGAGCACAGCAAGATGGGACAGGCTGGATCAAACTGATATTAATATTATTATTAATTGGGGAATTTAGTACTACATTTCTCAGCATAACGCGGGCTGGCGCTTCTGCAAGCAAGGGTCGGGGGGGATAATAAGTCACTCAAATAATCACAGCAGTTGGAAAATGTTTGAGTTTCTTTTTCAACCGACTTCAAAAAGGTGGAGGTTCTCAATTCGGTTGTATTTTTTTTTTTGTATGTTTGTTACGCGATTACTCCGCCAATTATAAATTGATTTTGATGATTCTTGTTTTGTTTGGTAGAGCATACTTCAGAATTGGTCTCATATAAATTTGGTCAAAATCTGATGAGGGGTTTTTGAGTTAGCTTCAATAATACATATTTTTCCCACCTAGTATATGTGGACGATATTCTAATAGTTCCTGTCACTGTAATTTACTTGGTATTAATTTTTTTTTGGGGGTTTTGTGTAGGTACCACAACTAAAAAGAGAAAAATAAAAACTTTTTCACAAAAAATAAAACCGACTCCCAAAATAAAACACTACAAAGCGAAAAATAACTTTGATTTCGGAAGTCGATGGGAAAAAACGAAAACAAAAAACCCAAGACACCGACTTCCGAAATCAAAGTTATTTTTCGCTTTGTAGTGTTTTATTTTGGGAGTCGGTTTTATTTTTTGTGAAAAAGTTTTTTTTAGCACAGTCGTGTGTTGATTTTCGCTCCAAAAACCGGGTGTTGGCAAGCCGTCACAACAGGGAACTCTATTTTTGACAGAATATTATTATCAGACTCAAGGCTTACTCAGTCCGTGGCATAAGATAGCACAAAAATGTATCTATAGAAAAGTTAATCTTTTGGCTTTCAATAACCGGAATGCGAAGTTTAGATACAGATAATGCAATTCACGAGCGCACAGTATGCATCTCTTACGGCATTGTGATAAGGTATAAATTGGCAAATAATTATCATTCAGAATTATTGATCGTCAAAGTAATTAAACGCTTGTGGCAAGGAAGAACATGCTCCAATACTCACGTTGAACAGCCAGCTCATTCTTCTCCACAGCCACATTCTCATAGGGTGGATCTTTCGTATCTTCAGAGGGAAACTTGGGCATAGTGGTAGACTTTGTAGGCTGGTCGACACTCCCACTGGTCGTTGCGGGCAAAGACCGTTGCCTAGGGGGCGCCCTATTCTCTAGCCTGGTTTCCCGGTCAAAACTACACCTGGACTCTATAATTCTATCGGGTTTGTCCGGCGGCCTTTCGGGGGGAAGCCGAAAATCTGTATGCCGAGTTTCCGATAAAGGGAGATGTCTTTCTGTCTTTTCAGGGACATGCCTATCTTGTCGGTTGTCCATTACCCTAATTTCGTGTCTATTATCTTGCTGTATAAGCCTCTCTTGTCTATCCGGGGTAGGGATGTGACGTTCTTGTCGACTTTCGACGCGTTCTGGCCTTTCTTGCGTTGGTTGGACGTGCCGTTCTTGCGTTATTCTTTCTGGGACATGGCGGTCGTTTTGCCTGCTTTCTGGCATGTGATTTCTGTTTTCTTGTGGTTTTTCTTGTCTGTTTGGTGGCGGCTCGGGTCTTTCGGAGTTGAATCTGTTGTCGGGTATGTGTCGGGGTTCCGGTTTGGGTTCTGTGGGTGTGGGGGTGCGGGGTCGCTCGGGAGGGGGCGCGGGGAGGGGCCGGCTGTTGGACTGCGGGGTGCAAGCGCGACGGGGCTTTTCGAAGGCTCGGGGGTCGGGGGGCACCTGAAAATACACATATACATATTATATTTGCATCATTTTAGAATAGGAACGGTTAATGGTTTCGGTATATTAACCCATCGCGGATGGTCAACGGTATTAGACTAAGTAGATTATGCCAAACTGGGCCTATTTGCGCAACCCTGAGGCATACCATGCTGTTGATAACTAAGGTTTTATGTTTCTTTTTTGTGTGTATAAAGAAATAAAGAAAGAAAAAAAAAAATTTGACTCAGGTTAAGGGACACAAAATTAACACAAAAAAAAAAAAAAAAAAAAAAACTGCCGTGTCCCTGACGGCTGTGCCAAATAGGCCCAGTTCATGCCAGACAACGAATTACGATGACGTAAGGTCAGCTAGGCTAATTGCGTCTACGGGGCTAATGCGTTTTCATGAACTTTACTATTTTATTGTTCTCTGAGTGAGTTCACAAAGAATGCATTATTTGTAATAAGTTATAAAATATAATTATAATTGTAAGTTAGTTAGATAATAAGTTATGAAGTTAGATAAGTACGCTATCGCATTAGGTTACCCTGTAATGATAGATGTAATTTGGATATAAATAAATTAAAAAAAAAAAAAAAAAAAAAAACTTATATTGTGTGTCCTGGTACAAATAATTAAAAATTACGTTATTTTTTTCTAGATATTTAGTTTGTGAAATCGTTTGGGAACCGCAGCTGCCTACAGACAAACCCAAAGTGTTTAGTCAGGTCACAGAAATGTTGCTTACCGGTGAAAATAGGTCTGATATTTGTCAGTTATGGTTCGATTCCTTGAGTGCCATTTCCATAAGAACATGTTCAAACTACCCAACGTACCTCGTGTCTAGTGTCAATGACCCCAGTGATGGTCTCTGTAGATCCTGTGATGATGGACGTCAGTCGGTGTCGCGAGTCTGGCTCTGGCTCTAAGGACGAACGTCTTCTGGGCTCCACTGAGGACAGACACAAGAGTTTGCAATGAGTGCGGAATAATGGAGAGCATTTTGGAGTGAGGGGTTAGCTAAATAAAAAACCGGCCGGTACCATAATCTACACAAACGGCAAATAAAAATGCCTGTTGTATGGGAGGCCCCACTTAAATATTTATTTTATTCTGTTTTTAGTATTTTTTGTATAAATACTTCATCATTTGTCGAATTCAGTGAGCGTAACGTCGTCAGAAGATATAAGGACCACAGAAGACTAGCTACTTTTTTGCATCGGTCCTTTTTAGAAGCTAAATGCATCGGTACCTACAGTCGCAAAATCGCCGATCGCCGATGCTAAAACTAGCTAGTCTGCTGTGGCCCTAAGAGTTACGCGATAGAGAGAGGCAACTTCTAGGTGAATATAAATGTAGATAATTAGCGCTGTGCGACCTGAATTGCACTTTATTGCTTCGCAGCAAGAGTCGCTTTTTATTTAAATGATTTTGCGGAGCAACCCATACGTATTGATCTGTGGTAAAGTTTAGTTGATTTACTTCTGTCATAAAAGAGGTAATATGTTGCTTTTCGCGATAGAATAAATATTGTCTGTTTGTGTTGCATTATTATAAATAGAACTGAGGTAAAAATCTAACGCTTTATAATACGATGGCGTTGTAATTCTATTTCGGATGTACTGTCGCGTCAGTAAATTGGATTCCTGACATCCGCGATTATGACGTTAATTTAAAGACAGGTCGCTGGTTAACTAAATATGGCAATTTCCTTATAATTATTAAGTCTATATTTTCTTATTTTTTTTTTGCCTATTCTCTTTCTATTTCTGTCTTTTAAAGGTTACTAAGGTAACCATATGTGAATATTTAAGAGGGCACCGAGCTTTTTTTTTTTACAAACAAACGTGTTTTTATTAAGCCTGTTTGAAGTAAAGTAAATATATTGGTATTATTGGGGATATATACTAGGTATTATGCGTGATGGAAACACGATTTGATAAAGTTGCCTATATAGAATAAATAGGTAAAGTTACCTCTTATCGAGTAATTTTTTCCTCGGATTTACTATTTTTTTTACTAAAAATAAAGTTCATAGATGGCTGGAGCTTTTATGCGCGACAGTTTTTTATTTAAGAGCAATATGAGGAAAAAAACACCGAAAAGCATTGAAAAAGTATAAAAGTGTGGTTATTTTCTTTACTCTTTACACGTAAAGAAAAAGACAGAGACAAAGGCAAATGGTCGGTACGCTCTCTGCCGTAGGGACTGACCGTGCTGCGCGCTGGCCGCGGCGATGTCCTGCACGCTGCTGGCCGCGCCGAGCGCGCCGTCGGCGGGCGACAGCGACTTGCGCGGCGGCAGCGGCGGCGCGCGCAGCTCGCCGTACGCGTTCTCGTGCGGCCCGGCGCGGCGCGGCGCGCGCGGCGACTGGCGCGGCGACGCGCCCGGCGACCGCGCCGAGGGCCGCAGCGCCGCGATCGTGGACGTGGCCGCGTTGAACTCCGCCCAGTCCTGTCGGTGGGAGACGTTAACGTGTTGGGTTAAATCGTGTTCTGGAATGTGAGATCAAAAACTGCAAAAAAGAAAAATGATACGAATATACAGGTGTTTGGTGCATCATGTGCCAAATTGAAATGGTCGACTGAAGGGGTCATCTGCTATCCTTTCAGAAAAAAAACACTAAAAACAAAAAAGTACACTTTGTAAACAAACATATTACAAATTAGAGGATTATATCCATGATAAAAATGCTTGGAAACATGCTGGTCCTGCTCCATAGGACAATTTAGAATCTAGACAAAATCTAACTGGCTGCCAATTTAATTGTATAATATTATTTTTTATAACATTATTTTATATTCTGTGATTACTTGAACTCACACACTGACTTATTATTAGTATTACTTGTAATAGTAATATTACAAATAAGTAATATTTGTAAATATGGGCATATATCACATATTTAATTTATGTCATTCCTTAATTTTTCATTCTTTTTACCTATCGTGGTATAGTAATCTTATTCTAGGTGCATCGTCATCACATATAATTATATAATTAGTGTATACAAGATATTATGAAAACATTTTAAAAGAGTAACTGTGGAGTTTCTTGCCCATTCTTCTCCATACAAAAACTACCTTTTGGAAGGAGCGACAAAAATTTTTTTTTTTGTTAATTCTTACGTTTATAAGTGCCTTTTTTGTGCCTAATTATTTGACTTTGACACGAACTGCCCCGATTTTTTTTAGTCGAGACATCACTGCTTCTGCTACCTAACGTGTGCTAGTTCACAGTATTTCGCGATTCTTCGTTCGTTCTTTTTTTTTATAAAACAATAAAGTCGAAAAAACCCCTTCAGTCAACCATTTCAATTTGGCACACCATGCACCAAACACCCTGTATATTATAATGAATTATCATAATCACCACACTCGACAGGCAGATTCGTGATCGCAGTATGTTGCCATTAGAAAAAAAAATCTTCTTCGACTTTCCTTACAATACTTACCAAAGTGTTAATGCCTTAACATGTTCAGCAAGCTTTACCAATCGACACCAATTGTAGGTACAGGCTCAAATTTCTTTCAGGAGGAGACGCCCTGGGCGTCGGGAATCGATTGCCGATTCCCGGCCACCGTAGGCGCGGGCTTGCGGACGGTGAGCAATGGGTAGCTCGCCGTCCGGTAAGGACCAAGCCCGGGTCGACGGCGCGTTGTGTTCCACGCGCGCCTCAAAGAGATGTCAGCAAGTGAAGGGGTCCGATGAGACCATTGCCTGCCGGGGTTGCGGGATTAGTCCGAAAGGGATACCGTGGCCCCCTGGCATTGCACAGGCAACAGAAGGAACACGGGTGGGTTTTAGTCAGTAAGAGTCTGACACGCCCTCCCGCTCCACCCAGAGCGGGAGACGTCATTTGATGATTTCCCACCCAAAAAAAAAAAAAAAAAAAGGCTCAAATTTCTTTAATAGATTTTCAACTGTATCACTAAAGCATAAGGTTCCAAGTTGATTGGGAAAATTGGACAGTTTCGGGTAGGTTGACCTGCTGGCGTCTGTACTAACTTTTCATTACGAAAAATATTCTTTACTTTAACTACCTATTAAAAAGAAGAAATCTACAAGATAATGACAACTCTTCTTCTTTATTTTTGTTTTAATGGAATGTCAGTAAGTGCTTTTTATAATTATTCACAGGCCCTATTATACTACTTGAGTTAGACGGTCAGTCAGCCCCAATATTATATGACATACTTTCTTTAGCTATATTGAATACCGTTACTATTAGTCAAAAAGACAATCACAGTTTAGGTACATGAAGAACAGGGTGTAAAGTTCACTCATCCACCATAGAATAGGGAGGATCCTCCGACCAGACGGGTGCTGTGTCTGGGAGGCCGACTGCCCGACTGTTGATGTCGGATAGTCTTATATAATTATGTCGTTCGCGCGGTAAACTCTAATTGCGCGATGCAGGATTTGTGTGACGTCATGTCTTTGATGCGTAGTTCGTATGTGGCGGTGTAACCGCTACAACTGCATTTACGTTTATAAGAAGTTGACCCAGTATAGCCATGGGTACTATCGATAGAGTAACGATGCGACATTATTTTATCAAGTACCATCGAAGAAGTTCATATCTATACATCGTAAGGACTATTTCTGCTTGCAGCGCTCGGCCGCTATAGAACCGAGGCGGTAATAGATGTAGTCATCGTATTCAAGGGATTTTGTTTTCAAACTGCTTAGATATGAAGTTCTTCTATACAGTACAGTTTCGTAAAATGACATTTTAAATGGAACCATGCAAAGTTATCGCCTTTGACTACCATAAAAAAAAAATCATAATTATGCATGCACTTTTTTACATGCGATCAAAATGAATTGTGTGTGTGTGTGTGTGTGTGTGCGAACTTACAAATTATCAAAAAAAAAAAAAAAAACAAATCCAACAGGCAAAGGAAACAAAAAAACAAAAGCACATGTCACCAAGCGTATATTTTCAACATAAAAAAATACACTTACAAATAAATAAATCATTAAATCGTCATAATAATACGAAAAATAATACTAAAATTATTACTTAATGTCAAATAATACGGCTAATACGGGCTAAGCGTAAACATAACAGAATGTCCGGAAATTAATAATTTTTTATAAAATAACTTTACAAAATTACGGGCGGCAACATGATGATCAAAAATACTTTTAAAAATACCTTACTTCATTCTAGGGTTCCTTTTGCGTGATTTTGAATTGACAAATTCTTTTGAAAAAGCAAACAAATAGCTACGGAAGCCGATTTACTTCAAATATTCAGATCTTTCACAATTTTTATTAGAAATGGAGGATAAAAGCTAGCAGTGTAGTATTTTTCTACAAACTGAAGCAGTCTTTTTAACCCTAAATAATTTTTGAAAATATTTCCATTAAAAAACTTTAAAACTATGTGAAATATTGTCAAAAGACTAACAATAGTTTTATATACAAATATTCCGAAATTCATTTGATTTTTAACGGACAAAGTCACAGGTATAATCATAAATAATTAATTAAATTAATACTATTGCATTAGGTTTACTAAAATAATAAAAAAAATGGGGAATGTTTCATCAAACAAAGAATGTAAAGTGACTTAAATAATAAAAATAAATAGTTTTTTTTTATTGGCTGCAAAAGAGATTAATTTTAAAAATTATAAAAACCATTGCTAATAGTTTTTATTTTATTATCTACCCACAAATGTGTGGTCAAAATAATTTCATTTTGCTGTCAAAAATAAATTTAAATGAGATTTTAATAAATAAGAAAAAAAAAACATTAATAAATAAATAAAACTATAAGTGTGGACTATACCACTTTTGCAACAAGCGTGTAAATGCCAATAAAAAACCAAATTATAAGTGACTTATATGCGTTTTTATACACCGAACCCAAGGTTTATAAATAATGGTCAAAAAAATAAAGATTCCGACTAACTTAGAACCCCCTGCTTTTTTAAAGTCGGTTAAAAAAGAGCTATTTCATGACAAGCACTTCTCAAGTTATTTAGATCCTGCGCCTGTTATTTATTTCATGCAAAACATAACCGACCTTGCTAAAATGTAATTTAGTTCAAACTTAATTGTATTTGTATAATCAGTCATTAGGAAAGTAGCAATTGTTTTTAAATTAGCACCATCTTGGCGTTTTTTATTTTGTGCGCTTCGAGAGAAAAATTATATGTAAAGCTTTGTTGTATTTATTTACCTATTACAACTCTCTTGAGTCTTCTGTCTGTCTGGATGAATATGTCCGTGTCCAAACGCGGAAAGTCACTTAATATCAAGAAAAATACAATCATGACTGAACAGTAACATTATTTCCAAATACAATACAATTCAGTGTCTGCAACACTGAAACTCTGTTACAACCGTACATAGACAAGCGGGGATAGAGTAGTGATGGCGGAAACGCTGTTGTGTGAAAATAACGTGGAATATGATATGAAAGTCGGGCAAAGTGTTATTGGGTTTTTCCATCTGGAATTTCTCAGTAGCAGCCCGGAGTCTGGATTTGTGCCCGGTTCATGGTAATAGGCTCGCCCCCTATTACATGGGACTCAAACATAACTGGCGAAATCTGTGTGTACTGCGTGATGTTATGTTATGTATTTGAAAGCAGGCGTTCAAAAGTGACTCTGGGCTTCAACTTTCAAGGACAGGCCAGAGATCAATCTTTCATAAAGTAATAACTAGCGCACATGATAATTTCATGCAAGATTATAATGGCGTTGTTGAATTAACAATAACAGCTTTTCCGCAGTCACAACTATATCCCACAATCACAAACATCTAACCATAATGATATTTCTCACCAAATTTATAACATTCACAAAAAATCATGCTTCATAGACTAAAGAGCGCATCACAAAATGGGCGGGGCGTAAACGAACAGCGTTTAATTGAAATAAATAAATAAATAGGTCATGTTTATCTCTTTCCTAACACTTCATACGGTTTAAAGATACTTGGGGGGAACGCATACGTTAGAGTTTTTGTACGATTGAGTCTACGAGGTGACCATAAAACAAAAACTGACAGTACTGTGACAGTAACACAACAGCAACTCTTATGCAAGTAACACGGTCAATTCAAAGACAGTAACAATCATAAAGTTTATAGTAGTGTGAATAAAGTTGATTTTAGACTGACTAGTACTGTTGAAAACGTCATAAAAATTATGAAGTTGTGTTGTAGCATTACAGTTGTTATTCTTAAAACTTGTGTTTGTTTACATGTTTGGCAAATAAATTGAGAACGTAGATTACATATTTATGGCCGTGAGGTTCAATCAAATAATCTAATAAAAAAGGTTCTTGGGCAGCCACCATTCGCAAACTTTAACTTAAAATGACAAATACGACCAATTTAAAAAAATTAAGACGAAAACGTCATGGTAGCGCGCAAAATTCATTTTTCTTAAGTTTTTTGCAATTTGCAGGTCATTAACAGGCTGTATGTTGATCTAAATATGATTCGTAGCCGTATCAGAAATATAGTAATAGAATTATAATCATGAAAATCATCAACACAACTTTCTAAGTTCATATAATCCTATTGAATGTCAATTTCATGAAATCATCACATTTTAGGACTAGATAGATAGATAGAATACTCTTTATTGTACACCATACAAATCACAGACATAAATTTAGAAATTTTACATAGGGTGACACAATGGGCGGTCTTACCGCATAAAGCGATCTTTTACAGACAACCTTTGACTATTCTAACTGAAAGAGTTGTATTGCTGATTCTAATGATTATAATTCTGTAAAGTCATATTTGTTACGGTCGCGGTTCATATTTTAATCAAGATACAACAACCTGACAGTGACCTGCAAATTACAAAAACGTAAGAAATTTTGAACTTAGCTCATCCCCCTTAACTTAAAATGACAAATGAAAAAACACGACCAATTCACAAAAGCTCCAGTTGGTTCGGAAAAAAACTTAAGATTTCAAACAAAACTTTCGTTGTTTTGCCCCGCCCACTTTCCAACACTTTTAATGAACAAATAATAAGTTTAAAAAAAAAGGGAATTGTGTTATCCGTGGCGGTGCCGTCGTCATTCTCAAGCTAACATAACAACACGAGCAAGCTAAGCATGCGGTGATTTCCGCCGCTGTCTCTGCAAAACAAACATACATTATGTTTTTATGTGGACGGCATGCATGGGTGACGGTTATCTGTGACATTTACTAGTTTTCAAAGCATTTACTTCAAATAAACCATTTGCAGGCACTTTTGAACTGTCAATGAGTCCGTACATAATCAGAAGCATGAAACTATTTGGCTCTAGTTTGACCGGGAACGCTGTTTCGCGCCTTAGGAATGCACACGACGAGGGGGGGGGGGAGCGTTGACGAATGAGCGGCCTGCACTGCCTTCCGTCTCACCGCGCACACACCTAAACAGGTCCCTATGGAGAACAACAGGCAAGAAACTCCATGGACACTTTTTTTAGATTAAAATATTATTAAGAACTTATTAGTTTGAAAGAAAAGAAAATTAGCAACAGCTTTAAAAGATCACAAGCAATAATGTTAAATGATTCTTGAATCTTGAAATGGAAGTAACTTATTTAATTTCCTGTTCCTTAGTTCCTTATTATTCTGAATTTAACTGCTATAGTTTATACACTACGGTTACTTCCTAAGAGCGCCAGCGTGGCCTTAAATGTAGAAAAAACAAAAACCAATGATATTATTATAATCTTAGACAAACTTATCACGCAGTTTGCTTAGCTACAGAATAGTCAAAAAGGCGCACTCCGCATTTTAGGTATGAAGCTACAAATACGCGGCAGGACTTGTCGGGCCAATTCAGTGAGTGTAAAGTAATCAGAAGATCTAATAGTTACGCGATAGAAAGAGAGGCAACTTCTAGGTGAAAATAACGGTAAGTAATAAGCGCTGTGCGTCATGAATTGCACTTTATTGTGTCGTAGCAAGAGTAGATTTTTCTTTAAATGATTTTGCGGAGTGAACCATCAGATGATTTTTACTGAAAATTTTAATTATTTCGAACCTCGATATAAATTGAAATACCTAAAAAAAGGGCTGACATGTTATTATTTAGTCACAGATAACCCTCAACCCTTTAAAATAAATGAAATAAATAACAGATAAATGGAACAAAACGCATAGATATAAGCTCAACCCACGACAACAAACATGCCAAACGGCCAAACAAACAAAATGCACACCATGCTTTACTTATGTGGGAAACACCATGATGATAAGACTAACGGCTGGTTATCCAATGACAGATATATTTTATCTGTGGTATAAAATTGACGTTTGACAGTTCTTTTATGGTGACCAGGGACCGACAACCTTTATAGATAACGGTACAGGTATCGAAGAATTTTGGTTACTTCTATCGGTATTTGCGTAACCGAGAAGAAGAAACATGTTACCTTATTTAGGTTACCGTTTTAATACCGGTTACACACACAGGCGATGCGCGCTATTTGTCTAATGCAGACGGCTCGTGTAAGATAGAGGTAATTTTTGTTTCGGTAACCGGTATGAATACGGGTTGCATTCAATTTAAGGTTAAAAATATAAATGTTGTAACCGAAAAAATACCCGTATTGGTCATACCGGTTTCGGTCCCTGATGACACTGTCGAAAATTACAAAATTATTTCTCGGATAAAAATATCTGGCGATGGAAAAAATCAGCCTAAGTGATCTAAATAAGTATAGAACTGTACCCTAATTACTTAATACATGATCAATCGGAATTTTAATAGTTTTGAAACAAATTGCTAAACCATTCCTTCATAAGTTCGAAAAAAAAATCTGTTCAACAACGTAAATAACGCAATGAATGTTGTTGAACTGTCAAAATGAAACAAATTTGTCGTAATCGTTTACGATAATTTGTGTTGCGTAATTAGATAGCCGGTCCTGAATTCTTCATATCAACACATTTTCAAGCTCAATTTAATGCGTAGTCTAGTGGTAGGTATTGACATACATGATATTTTTTTTTATATCTCATAACTCTAGGGTATGAATGAGATCATATCAAAGAATCAACTGGTACGTTTCAAAATAATTCGACAGTCACGATTATTTATGTAGCTGGAATTTAAAAAATATATTTAATTCAGACTATTTTTGTTCATAAAAAAAGAAAATACGTCACTCGCATTTTCTTAGCTTCAAATATGAATGATTGGTTTTGAATGAAAATGATTTAATCGTACTTATCAATGAAACTGAGATACACAAATCGAGTCTAGTGCTAAGAACTTAAATAAATAAAAAAATATCCTAGTTGATTCTTTGACCTGCTATCTAATTACGCAACACATTTTCGTAAACGATTACTACAAATTTGTTTCATTTTGACAGTTCGACAACATTCATTGCGGTATTTACGTTGTTGAGCAGATTTCGTTTTTCGAACTTATGAAGCAATTTATTAGAAATTTGTTTCAAAACGATTCAAATTCCGATTGATCATGTATTACGTAATTAGGGTACTGGTCTCATAATACCCTATAGATAGTGCAATCCACTGAGACGCGCCCCACTCCGCTCCGCTCCGTACTAAAGTACAGCTTACAGTATAGTAGTCGCGGAGTGGGGCGCGTCGTCGTGGATTGCACCTTGTATAGTACACGTACACTACACTACTAACTACTTGATAAACGAGAGGTTTACACAGTTCTAGTCCTATCCCATGTCCCATATAAGTAAGGCTTCATAGGACGGCTTATATAGTTTGGAAGGAATATGGCAAAAAAACCATTTGAAAATCCTCAATTTCCCGATTTCGCACGAACGCATTATTTTTATTTCAAAACTTTCATGGAAAGGTTCATTACGCGAAGCACCTCAATTCAAACATTATTAATAAGCGTTTATTCTGAAAGTGGGTAACCTCGCAAATAGACGACAAATATTTCGCTGTTTTGATTAATTTGGCAATATTATTGTATGGAAATATGGTCAACTGGTGAACTAAAAATATTTAATGAAATGCAATAATTAATATCGTAACACCGAATATTTAGTTTGAGATGTACACCTAAAACGGTTACATCAGCAAATTCAGTGTTATTATTGCAATTTATTATTAATGTTCTAGTTCGCTAGTTAGCGATATTTCACATTTCCATACAGTAATATTGCTAAAATAATCATAACAGGTAAACATTTGACAGCTATTTGCGACGTTGCCAACTTTTATGAAGGGACGCTCTTAATAGTTCCTTAAAAAAAAACAATGAAGATTCTTAGCATTTCACCCGTTTCTCTTGACCTAACAAAAAACAACATAATAATATGTACTGCGATCCACAATCATTTTGGCATACGTGGCGTGGCGATTATGACAATATTTACTATTGCTTTGTACTGGCCTAAAATATACTTAAACAACAAAAATCTTCAAATGTAATGCAGGCCACACACGTTACGATATACTTGCACAAGTATACATTAACGTGTGGGGGATGAATCAGCACAAGTATCCGAGCCATTCGGACGTAGATTTGCGCAAGTCTAAACTTGCACAAGTATTTCGGAACGTGTATGGCTACGATAAAGTTTCTTGTTTGACATATAGACGAAAGGAAAAAAATCGGATCATTCATAAAAGTCAAAAAGATATTACTATCAGATAAGGGTTTTCATTCATAATGTTTTATCACGGGAAGTAGGCATTTATTATTGTTGATAAGATTATTATGCAGTATTTTGACACTCGCAGCAATCTGTATGAATGATAGTGATTGATAAAAATACCGCATTTTTATCTCATTCAATCGATCGGGCTGATTTGTCTAATCTTTGCTTTCATAAAAGCCGCTGTTGTATGATGGTATGCCATGAGGTTGTCACGACATTAAAAATATGACATATCGAGCATTAGAAAACTATACTACCAATCACTACTATCAATCGGGCATGGCTGAGAGGCCACACTACAAAGCGGAACTTCGAAAACCCAAAGTGCCATATATTATGATGATTGACCAAAAAAAAAAAGAAATTTTATTTAGTTGTCAGTCAGATAATAAAGAATATTAGACACGTATTTTTTGCTTTATCATATTAATATAAAATGACTTAGATTAAACGCATTAAAGTTGGGGAGTGGGGGTCGCTACGTCACGTAAGTATGTATAAAATCTACATAGTCGTGACGTCATGGCACATTTTAACTCAATGTATCGCCGTAATCTTTTGATAATTTGCTGCCATGGCTTATTTTAATTTATTTTAAGTTTTGAATGATTCTTTTTTTCTTCTTTTTACTACGGACGCTTTTACGAACGTGCACGTCTTATTACATTGTTCTCACATGCATAATTTCAAAATGAATGATGTAACCAATATTTTTTATCAATTTTTTATTTATTTAAAAGAGTGTCCGTGGAGTTTCTTGCCCATTCTTCTCCATAGGTACCTACTACGCTTTGGAATGGGCAACTAGCTTCATATTTTTGACTGACCGACCCCTTGACAATTAAAAAGTGCCTGTAAATGATTTGATTGAAATAAATGCTTTGAGTTTGAGTTTGATAATGTAAAAAAAGAAAAAAATACGTGTACGTTATTTTTTCATAATCTACATGACGGACAAAAAACATTTTTTTAGTCATCATCCCTATTGGTATGGTCGCATACCGTACGTTATTGCCATTGATATCAGACAGAAATATTATCTTGTTTCATGATTTTCAGTCCATTTTTTCGTAGTTATGTATTTTGCCAACCATTACTGTCCCAAGAGCTAGGTAAATGTTTTTCCCATAGCTACTCTTCCATATCTATTGTCTTTCTGTTCCGTAGACTTTTAGTTTTTGGACAGCTTGTCCAGTTGAATACTTCAAATCGACAAGCCTTTCGTCTGTACGTCAATTAATTAACATAAACAAGCATTATAATTTACCTCAGCATCATCGATGTCATCTGTAAGTCCGTTGAAGGTGGTGTTTCTGTGCGCCCATCCGTTCGCGCCGCCCGATATTGTGACGTCCATACCTGGAAGACAATGTACTTATGTTAGGAACATAGCAAGGTTTATTTTCAAATAAATAACTAACTGGCGAGCGGAGAAAATTAGAGATTAAGAGTGGCCAACCCGTCATACTTTTCATTCAAACGCTCGTACGTGATTAAGGCGTTGTATGGATAGTGCAATCCACGACGACGCGCCCCACTCCGCGACGACTGTACTGTAAGCTGCACTTTAGTACGGAGCGGAGCGGAGTGGGGCGCGTCTCAGTGAATTGCACTAGATATAACACATCTTTCATTGAAATTTTTAAACTATTATGTATCTTGTGCACTATATCTAGGTTTCTGTAAGAGAAAAAAATAGAAAATTTGAGTAACAAATTCAGTATAAGCCTTCAAACATCTGCATTTTTGCACAAATTTTACCAGATTTTTGGCCGGTAATAATGAACTCATTAATTGTAAAAGTAAAGAAAACATCTTCATAGAAACCTCGCACATGTAATGGAAATTCTAAATGACAAACATTTATTTCGCAAACTTGTAAGGCTTACTCAAAAACACGAATTTCCTGAAACAAATTTTTACAATGTTATCACGTTCTCACTTGCTTGTTAGCAGATTCCCACTTGCGCTCGATGAAACAACAAGTTTTTCGACCATGCTCGATTTGACGATAGACGGACAAGGAAGGGCCCTCTTAAGGCGTCATTGTACTCATCATTATGAAAAACTTTCATTATGGGACCGCCGACGAAAAGAAAAAAAAATACTATTCTTTAAATGTATGTTCGCATTTCTGTCATGTTTTCACTTATAACTAGAGATCGGATATTCGGATGCATATTTACCTAAAGTTAATTTTTGGCTAAGAAATTATGGAAGTGGCTTCTTAATTTATTTTTTCCTAACTTAAATCCCGAAATTCAATAAAATCCGGGAATGCAAAACTAATCGGATGCATGGTATGGTAACGACTTATCAGCCCTCTTGTGAAGGTTACTTTTGCGGTGTTAACATAAAAAATTATATACCTACTGTAAACATTTTTTAATGAAACTCAAGGCACCAAGTTGTTTGTCGCTCTGTGCTATGCCAATTTGACAAACTACTTTACAACATTAGCTAGCATTTCTATAGTCAAAAAATACAAAATGTATCAATTTCGGAATCGCGAGATTTTTGCGATCGATACAAAAGTGCATTTCATAATAGCCAACACCTGAACGTAAGTAAATATACATTCAATTCTATAATCAGAACTCTAAATCTGTCAATCCCGGAATCCCGGGATTTTTTCGATACAAAAGTGCTTTCCATAATAGCCAACACCTCAACTTTAGGTAAATATACATCCGAATATCCGATCTCTACTTATAACAATGGTGAGACTTACTGGATCCATTGCAACCAGACGAGCCGGATGAACCAGACGAGTTTGATGACACCGGTTTCACTGCAGTCTTTGTGTTTCTGCAATAAACATTAAATACGTATTAATATTGTTTTTAATTAGGACCAGACTTGATAATAAAATACCTTAGAAACCTAGGTGGTGGATTTATTATCATTCTGGCGCATTTGTGGGATACTGTAGAACACTGCGTTTATATTGCCCAGACACTAGGGTATGCGTTTTCAAGTATTTCCACCATCACTTGACACACGAATACAGGTATTTTATTGCTAGTAGTAAAGATAAAGATAAATTTTATTCAGTTAACTTTACAAACTTCTACAATAATAATTTTATATAGAGGCCTCCTTTTAAGTATGATAAATACCTGTGCTAGGAGACCCCGCTCTTCTAAAACTAGTAACAATAATAATGTAGGAGTGTACATACAAAAAATAAATTCAACTTAAATCTAGGAGGGTATGTGTCTGTGGAGTAAGTTATTGAATTATTCCAATAATCTGTAGACATATAACAAATTCACTAACAAGGCTTTAGCAAACCCTGGCTTGTTTTAGATTTTTCACATGCACTGCCTTGAAGCCATGGGCCATACACAGTATACACTTAAAATAATTCTTAATAAGGATTAAACTTACTTGTCTGAACAGGTAGGAGGGCGCGGTGGTACGAACGCGTCAACCACGACCTGTTCAGTGCCTTTGATTTCCGCCCGACAGAACGGGCAACCTTGTCCTTCTGAGTCCTGAAAATATATAGAACGTGTTTTTTTTATAATCCAATTCTTAGTCTTACTATTTTTATTTTTTTTAGTCTTATTTAGCCTAAGAGTATGCCAGCCGTTCTATATGTTTTGTGTAGAATAAATCATATTATATATATATCTATCTTAGATGGAAGAAAAGTGACGAAGTGTCAAAAAAAAGGAGAAAATAATCCTTTGTAACTACGTTCGATGAAGCCTGCCTGTGCCTTTTAGCTGTTTTCATAGAGGGTGATGTTTATGATGGCTGCTAGATAGTTCCATAAAATAAAACCAGAATGTTAGAGTTTAGGAGCATGAGGACCCGGGTGTAAAGTTCACTCATCCACCATAGAAAAGGGAGGATCCTCCAACCAGACGGGTGTTGTGTCTGGCGGGCCGACTGCCCGACTGTTGATTTCGGATAGTCTTATAGTACATGTCGTTCGCGCGGTAAACTCTAATTGCGCGATGCAGGATTTGTGTGACGTCATGTCTTTGATGCGTAGTTCGTATGTGGCGGTGTAACCGCTACAAGAGTTTAAGTTTCGAATTACAATTACGAGAAATGTTGAGAGAAATATTTTATTACGGACACGAACATGAAATACACATTAGAGAGAAAAAGACCCATGGGAGGCCAAAAAGGCTCCGATTTCAACAAAATAATAATAAATATTTTTTTTATGGAGAGTAACCATTACTCATACAGTGTTAGTATCAATAAAATAAACTTAAAACTATGTTTAATTACAAAAACAATTACACAACAAAATAATCACTGCTTCAGTATACCAGCTGAGATACTGGAGCAACGACTAACAATTCAACAGTCCCGCGTGTCAGCAATAACTCCTAGGATGCTGTTGGAACTGGCTCGCACCCTGCGCACCAAGGACGCACATCTTTTACGCATAAAAGCAATCAAACGCAAACATCCCTGATGCGCTACAGAAGCGAGGCAGCCCCATCCACACCCTGAAAGTATTATTGTACTGCATGCGAAGGGCACTGTACGATATTTGCGTAAAATGAACCCACAGGCCACAGATGTAAGTAAAATGAGGAACAGAAGGCTCTATAGATTTTTTTTTCTGTTTATAATGTTGCAATATTATAAAAAATAAATACCGCAGCTCTCACTTGAATAGTAGATTTGTCTTTAATATAGACCTTTGATTTTTAAATAACAAATATAATATAGAATCTATATCATATTGGTTAGTTACAAATCGTACTTACAATTTGCCACGCCGTTAGGCAGGGTGTACATAACAGATGTCCACACGGTTCTATCCTGATATCCTTGTCGTTCTCTGCACAGATCTTACATAACTGGAACGTGCTTCCTGAAATTTTAGAAAGTTTGGGATGAGTTAGGCTTCTTTTGTAATCAATGGTATTAAGAGCCCATCGTACGTCAGCTCAAATTCACACTTTTTATCTCGCTCGCACCTTACTGCTCGCGGACTGAGTGAGAGCGAGACTGAATGGGCTGCCGGCGCCGGCGGCTCCAAGGCGCCGATAGTTTAGGTAATTTATCTTTTTTACGGTGAAAATTATAGTAATCAAATAAATAAAAAAAACATAGTATCTGCTTTATATTTAGATCAGTTACTATGTAGTTTCATGATCTAATTTAAAATATTTTATTGTTCAGTTTGGAGTACGGATGCATCGATACGCATTTTGGCCGATACGATACCGATATTTATGAATACCTATCGGTGATACCGATACCGCTACGGATGGTTAAATGAAAAGGACTGCCTATAAAAAAAGTCCGTTTGATTATTCAAAAGGACCGGCCTGCAGGTAGAAAAATGCGACAGAACTCATTTGGAAACTAATTTACTTTTGCGTCAATATTTTATTCGCGTTTACTTGGGTTTTTTAAATGCGCGAAATTTGAAATGTGTCCGAGTATCGGCAAATAAATATCGTCGATATGTATCGGGAAAATCAAAATATCGCCGATATATCTGTACATATAGATGCACCCCTAGTTTGGAGGTAACTTTGTAATTTTTTTGAGACAGGGGTCTCAAAAATATGACAAAGTTTTGTTGGAAAGTTTTGGGGGGATTGAGGTATGGTAGGGTAGGTAGGTGCGCCGTAGATAAGTACTTAGTGCTACCCGTGTGAAGCCGGGCGAGCAGCTAGTATACTATTAAACTTTCGTTTACTAACCCATTTCACAATACAACTCGTACTGTTCCTGTGTGACGGTGATATGGTCTTCAGCGGGTGATATGATGGCGCTGCTTAAATCCGGGTTCACGTCCCGTCCGTCCGGATATAGGTAGCTGAAAGCATAGTATGGCCTTTTTTAATTGCTAGGGTAATCTCGATTATGTTGAAACTAGAAAAACAAGAGAGTTTTTCACGCTTAAGGTTAAACTGTATTTGAGTTGAATCGGTTTTCTGGAAACGCTGCAAGGTTGCCTGCTTGTCGGTCTTCTACAGATTCTACTTCGGCGAGTGTGCCCATGAACTCCACGACCTCATTCCACCGGCCCCCTTCTACCATCGGACATCTAGACGCACTGCAGGTTACCATCCCTACCTAGTTGATATTCCACCAACTCGCACTAAGCGTTTTCAAACATCTTTTAAAATGCGCACAGCAAAGGAGTGAAACTCTCTGCCTGCGTCTGTTTCCGAACGCATACAACCCGAATCTATTCAAAGTAAGAGTGAACAGGCTTCTTCTGGGTAAGCTCACTCCACCTTCGACGTTATCTCTGTCACCTCTGACCTAGACTAGAGTCAAGAGCAAACCCATCATAAAAAAAACCTTAAAAAAGCAACAAGTTTAGTCTATAGTTAATATAAACTTACAATCCCTCTCGATACCCGTCCAGTAACGCTTGTACTAAGCTCTTGTTCTGCGGTATAGTCTGAAGAATCTCTCCGTCCACCGTGACGTACCCTATCGCCCATTGGCCGAGCCGTGTACATGATAACCTGGAAATAGAAGGTGATTGGTTAATATTATTGACCGAGCGAGCGAAGCGTCTCCAGCATCAAGTCTGGCAAAATTTTCTTTCGTGTGTCAGTTTGTTGGTAACCCTCTACAGGTCGTATTTACCACCGATCTGGACGAAACTGGGTTTTATGACTTTATAGATTTTCTTTTGTCTTCGGGTATTTTTGATTGGAGGGGTACTTCCTCCATAAAGGGGCAAAGGAGCTACTGGTTATCTCCGCCTTATGATATCCGATTTCGATGGTTATTTTTTTATTTGAAACGTAGTAACTTGTAAGTTGATCTCATAAAAATTTGGTAAGATCTGAATAGGATCTTAGGCATGATGAGCAGAATAGCTCCCCAAAATGCAGTAAATAGGGATGATGACTAAAAAAATCTTTTTTGTCCGTAATGTAGATTATGAAAAAATAACGTACACGTATTTTTTCTTTTTTTAGGGTATCAAAAGATTACGGCGATACATTGAGTTATAATGTGCCATGACGTCACTTGTATGTAGATTTTATCCATACTTGTGACGTATCAACCCCCACTCCCCAACTTTAATGCGTTGTATCTAAGTCATTTTTTATTTATATGATAAAGCAAAAAATACGTGTCTAATATTTTTTTATTATCTGGCTGACGGACTAAATAGAATTTCTTTTTTTTGACCTAGGCATCATCCCTATTGCTCACTTTTAGGTTTCTACCAGTGGAATCGGCCCTTTAACTCCTAGGTAGGGATTGATTTAGCAGTTGGGACCTTCTCATCACAAAACTAGAGAATTCGGATATTTACCATGTTTTTGAAAAAAATACCTTGTAAATATCCCGTTTTAAATAACTTTAGTGGCCAATCTAAGTGTTGCCACAAAGTTTGTGATCGCGAGGTCTACTATTCGCAGAACTACTATTGTTAGATTGGAAGACTAAGAGCTGGCTGCAATAAATATATCTTTATCTTTTATGCACTATCACCATTAACTCGCACTGGACCCGCGTGATGGACTCTTCTTGAATTTTTTGGTTGGTATATTGGCGTGTGCTAGCTGCCATATGGCTATTAATTTATAATTTAAATTGTGTTTTGCGTAATGTAAATTATCTTGCATACTATTGTATAGGATAATTTTTTTTTTCTAACTGAACAGACAGCTGTGCTGCTGGGGAGTTTGTTGCACCACTTCTTCTTCCCAGCAAAAGCACTAGGAAGTGGTGAAGGGTGGGCGTTTTGGGGGACTGTCTTATGTAAATTTGACGTTCGAAAAGTGCTGATTCTCAGCCTAGTTTGAATAAATGACTTTTGAAATTTGGACTAATCTCTTGGACTGATCTTTAAACTACACAACATTATGTCTATTTGTAACCATCTCACCGTGAAAACTTAGGTGAAGTGAGCGTGAAGTGAGCTGTCATTCCACCTGCTGCTAGTGACTGACAGCTCACTCCGAGCTCACTTCACCTAAGTTTTCACGGTGAGATGGTTACAGAATAGCACTGCAGATTTTGATGCGGTTTTCACCAATGAACGGAGTGATTCATGCGGAAGGTTTTTGTGTATAATTAATTAAAGTTTTGTGTAAATTGGCTGAAATATGACGATTATTGTCAAAGATGTCGGAAAAAAAACATGCAACCTGGGAACTTTACTGGCGTGCTCCGCGTAAGCCGTAAGTAAGAGATACATCAAATTTATGTTCTACAATCTACAGAAGTGTAACAAAAAAGTCCGCGATAGCATATCTTCTATGGATGACCTACAGTAACCATTTTCATCTTTCAGACTTTGATAAAAATTTCATTGTTATTTCCGAATCTATTTTTACCGGTACCTATTATATTTATCCTTATCCAATAAAATATGTTATTTAAATTGGACATTGAATTTAGATTATTATATGACTTGACATCATATAAATAAAATTAATACTTTAAAAGGTATTACAGATTCAAAATTACGCGTAACAAAATAATTATGGTTGATGACAATCAGGCGCAGCGGTAGGAGTCAATGACCGCCGTATGTAATCCCAGTAGTACCTACGTACCCGTGGGATATTTTCCGACATCTACGTGGACGAAGCCGCGGGCAAAAGCTAGTTATGCCAATATTTGCCGAAACGGTGAGCAGTGATGTCTAAAATTACACCAGTTCAAGGTCCATATAAAAGGGGGCGAACCTCTGGTACAAACCGAGCACAAAAATATACAGACAAAATTTTCTAAAAATGTTACAATGGAAAACCTGGACAGCATACAGGCTGGCTTATTGGTGAATCGCACGAAACGGGGTAATCGACATTTATATTAGTAAATGTAAGTTGAATGGATCTTTCATGACATTAGCTTTTTTAGTATTGCATGTGCCGCCACAAAAAAAAATGTAGGTTTGACACCTAATTTCAATCCTTTTAAACCATTTCTATACCTATCAGAATTTCCATGAAACCGATTGATATTATAACAATGCAATAATTCAATCCGTATGGTTAAAACCGCAACCACCTAAACAGTTCAAGTACAAAACAATATGCCATGGGAGCGTTTTGGGGGAATTTCTTATGTAACGAACGAAAAGTGTGGATTCTCAGCCTAGTTTGAATTTTGAATTTTATTAAAGATAGGTGTATAAATTCGACTAGATTGCTACTCACATGATATTATCCATTGACAAACGCGTGTAAAGGTCAAACCGACCCCAACCTATTTCGTACAGACGTTGCATTTAAGGGGGATATGGAAAATTGGCATATGTGAAACGCCAGCTTCAATTCAATTTGGAACCCTATTTCAATGAAGATAAGTGATCGATTTCAGCGATTTGCTCTAGGATTTTGAGCTTAACATGTTAGTAGATTAATAATGATAGGTGTCACTGTGTTAGATAACGGTTTTCAGTGAATGGACTATATTCGGAAACTGAAATTATTTATGTTTGACGAAATTATGACGGGAACCATTAATAGTGCGGGGTGTAAAGCGAATTTTAAGCGTTCTGTCGATGAGATTTCAGAGTGATTGATTTGTCATGTCTATATTGTTGAATTGTTGTTTGATTTTATTGTTAAATGCGGACCTACAGTCCACGTCCTAACCGAAAACGACTGTCGCGATCGTCTAAACGAATATGACATACTCGCGCGATCAATCAAGTCTTAGATAAATAGAATAATACTCTTTATTGCACACCATAAACATTACAGACAAATTTAGAAATTTTATATAGGTTGGCACAACGGGCTTAGTTGTAGTATGTACGTCATTATTCAGGTAAACGATAGCGTACCTATTCGTGTATTCGCGGGCCAGTTTTTTAACTCCATAACTGTTTAAAAAAAAAACTAAAAGGTATCAAAATTAGGTCTCCTCGAATGGAGTGCAAATAAATTACACAAACGTTGCTTTAGCTGTCTATCATTGGAAATTCTAAAGCTTTATCGATATAATTTTGGGTAAGGATGTTCTAGGCTCAGTATTCAAGTACGTCAAAGCATGCTCCGGATTTTTTGTTAAGTCGACTAAGCTCATCTATTAGCTTTCAATAATCAGGTTTGAAGGGTTTAGGTGGCATAGATATTTGCTTTGGCCCTAGGATGGCAATACATCTTACAATGACTCAGTTTCTGCAGATGTCATAAAGCGGCAATGTCAATTAACCTGCTTCATCAAAGTTCTCCTGCCCTTATATAAATTTATATGTAGCTTCGTGCAGACTAGCGCGACGCGACACCGGCTATTATTGTTAAACCGTGAAGTTTTCTTAGAAATTGTATTGTTCGAGTCGCGTCGCGCTGTAGCGTCGCGCTGGTCTGCACGAGCCTTGGGTCGGGCTATTAGCCGCCATGAAATGAAACGAAACAGTTTATTCTGTAAATAGGATATGGGAATCACTACTACAATATTTAAAATAAAATAAACGGCCTAGTGCGAGTCAGAATGGCACACGAAGGGTTCCGTACCACCGTACAATATTTACCTAGCAAATAAATGAAAATACTAAACGAAGAATATTATTATAATTTCATCTAAAATTAAAAAATCGCAAAGATAAATATGTATTTCATAATAATACTATGAATTACAGTTATTTTTTGCAATTACAGAAAATCACTCACATTTAAATAAAATACTTTATGAATGTTTTCAGTATTTTTTGATAATATGTATACAGTACATGATAACTATACAGAAGTTTCAAATTCCTAACTTGCTTAGTTGTTCAGATAGCACTCGTACAAAAATGGGCTAAAACTGACAACTTTTACGTACCGTTTCTTAATTTTTGAAGATAAAAAGAAAAAAAAACTGTTCTCTACCAACGACATAGCTCTAAGTCTAGACAATGACACCTCACATGCCAGGGTTATTTTCTTTTTTCAAAATCATTTGTATATTAAATGGAAACCCTTCAATTTTTAACGGTATAGATTTTTTTACTTATTTGTTGTTATAGCGGCAATAGAAATCAAATCGAATCATTTATTCGCTTAGAATGTAGGTATTAAACAATAAAGTTGTTATAAAATATAGTGAGCCGGGTACATTCTGCCTGAATTTTGGCGTGTAAAATTTAACAAATAATGTCATTACTTAATTATCAATTTTATCAATAAATAAATTATTTTACCAAGTCAAGAAATGTATCAAATCAATAATGTAGTATTAAAATGTTGAGATGTTACACATAGGGTCATTTAAAAAATCACATAACGAATAATAACATTTCTGTATCAAAAAAGCTTTGAGTTTAATTTTAAATTACTGTTGAAGGGTGTCATTTTTTATGCTGTCCGGTAGTTTATTAAATATTATTGGGCCCACACAGAAAACACTTACATACACTGAAATACATAATCTGTGAAATTTTCAACTGTCTACCTATAACGGTACACGAGATACAGCTCGCTGACAGACGGACGGACAGCGAAGGCTTAGTAATAGGGTTCCGTTTGGCACCCTTCCGGTACAGAACCCTAAAAAATAAGCTAGATGGAGTCAACATTTCCTACCTGACTACCCCTGAGAAGATATGGCGACGCAAACTCCAGGGTCAAAGTCTCTTTTAAAGACACGACATAATCTTCTCCATCTCAGCAGTCCCCCCATTTCTAGCCACACAATACTCAATATCTTTATTGCTTTACCATAATGTGTACTTAGGTGGTAACTATATAATTTAGATCATTATGGACCCTGCAGGACACAGCAAAAGGGTAGGAGAGAGGAAGTCCTGTTTTACGAGATAAATAAGTTGTTTTTATGGGAACAAGTTTTAACTTACATATTATTTATAATCAAAGTTTATTAGTACAACAGAAGCCGTATATATAGTTTCTTTTGAGTTAACTATACATAGAGAACATTTTTTTTAAATACTCTCTGTTCTAAAATATTAGGACCTTACCTAAACACATAACTGCCAGCCTTATGGATATACTTCTGGAGCCTCGCCTTGACCTCATCGTACGTGAGAAACGCCACGTATCCAGGATGTGTTACCGCCAGCAGTTGCCAGTTACGGAGCAACGTGCTCCAGGGCTGGAATAATCTGGAACGGTTGATGAGAAGCTTTAGTGAAAACGTAGAAGAATCTCCCAATAAATGAATATGAAAAATACGTTGATCCGGGTTGAAAGGTACCAATGAAGAAACGGTCTAATCTGGCATTATAAATAAGATCTAATGTTAGCATTGTTGCAACCGTGAGGTGTGCAGATGTCAAGGTGCGGGTGCGGCACTTATGTGGTTTTATAAGGTAGACTCCGCTTGTTTACCAAATCATTACGAGCGAATATGTTGGCACGCAGGTTTGCACGCTGTTCTGATTAAGATCTCACTTTTTAAAGCATACTGCACTTCTTTGTTCACGTGTAGCCTGTGGGCTAGCTATACACAGGCGAGTTACAGTGCCTTCTGTGTCCGGTACAACAACGCGTTCAGGACGGATAGTGAAAAACCCAGGTGGTCAAAGGTACATATAGATAGTCCAATCCATGAAGACGCGCGCTACTCCGCTCCGCTCAGTACTAAAGTACAGTAATCGCGGAGTGGGGCGCGTCGTCGTGGATTGCACTATCTGTACCGCTTTGTTATTATACTCTGAGCACATGTACCTACTAAGTCCTTCAAGGTAGGCCAATTTTGCAACCATCTTTGAACCCCAAAAATAACACAGTATCACTCACCTCGTAAAAACATCAAACTCAAAGTTAGATATGAAGTCGTTACACGTGAGATCTATGGTGGTCTTCAACGCCATCGTCTCCAACCCTGATGATATAGGATGCACGTTGTTGAGCTCCTCTCGGAAGATCTTCCAAGGGACCAGGGTGCTGTGGACAGAAGAAAAATTCAGGTTAGTTATATTTTTAACAAACGTCCAATAACATCGCTGCCAACCCAGGCGTAAATGGAGAGACGAGCTTGAAGCCTATAGTTGGGATTGGCATATAATATATTCGCGCAGGATCCTGTTGAGAGAAAAAAGGAATGGGAGGCCTTTGCCCTGCAATTGGACAACATTGGCTGATATTTATTAACAAAGCAAAGAAAAAAATTGGTGGTGTCTCCCAGAAAACATTACTTTTTTATGGTGATCACTGTCAAAGTCAAAGTCAAATAATTTTTTTCAATTAGGCACAAAAAAGGCACTTTAGAACGTCAAACTTTAAGATTACTATACCACGATAGGTAAAAAGAATGAAAAATAAAGGAATGACATAAATTAATTATGTGATAGATGCATGGTGCTCACATACTTACAAACATTGTAAAATTATACTATATTTCTAACATTATAATAAGTCGTTGAGAGATATGGCGATTTAAAAAAGTTCGGTAAATAAAATTGACAAATTATTTTCCAGGCGACTAACAACATAAATGGCGACTAACTATGTATTAGGTACTATAAATAATGACATGGCAACTAATATTAACAGTGGGATAACAAACATTTTATGATAGGCAACTATAGGCCTCCTTGGCTAAAAATGAAAATGACTGAAAGGTAGGTTAGGTTAGAACTGTGACCACACAACGCACGAGCCGAGCGAGCGAAGCAAGCGGTGCCGCGGCAGCGGCCGGCGAGTGACGGTGTCTAGTGTTCGCTTAACAATAAATTCACTAAAACAAAGCTTACAACTCAATATAAAGCTGCTACTTTATACTTAAAATGCTACTTGCTTGTAGCTGCCAACCTATTATTATTGCTACCCATTTTAAAACCCTTAATCAGATTAGTTTCTCGCCGCGTTAAATATTTGCCAATAAAATATCATGTAGCGCAGAGTATAAAATCTAAAGTAAGTGTTATTCTCCACGAAAGAACCAAAGAACTGGCAAGCTCGCGAGATTAATCTACGTTGTCTTAGCCCGTAAAGCTAGAGTAATCTTGTTGCATCGTACACTGTGCGAAGGATCACGCTTTACATGAATCCTCTCTAGTGGACTGGACTTTTAAAGCTTAGCTCTCGAGTTCATACAATACCAAGAAGCTGTTGTCTTTTAATTATTGACTGCACAACTTGGACACGACATGAAATGACTCTAAATGCCCAGAGGAGCCAGATCTTTCACCCAGTAAGTGCCTCAGAATTAAGGTTACTATTATATCTGTCCGGATTTTTAGTCCCCAATTCCCCAGTCCGGACTTTGTCCGGCCTTTTAGAATTAAGGGGATTTTCTGTAGAAAATTGAAAAGTTTAATGATTATTGAAAAAAATCTAAATGACTGTGGAATTTTTCGCAAGTGTCCGACTTTTTGTCGGACTTTTAAAATTTTGAAATGGCAACGCTACTCGGAAAGGGTTAGATGAATGAGGATCGTGTTGCCTATCCTATTGATTTAATTTCTAAGCCCCTGCCATTTCCATCAGCCCTTGTTTTCGTGAAGCTCTAGGTAGACTCCTTCCCGAAGACAACACGGACATAAGCATAATATTATGCAAATATTATGTCCACAAAGGGAGCCGCGACAATTACAAAGTCAAACAACACGCTAGGTCTGATTAAGTGGTAATCGATAAGTCGAAACGTGGCCACGCTTACTGATATTAGTGTACGAAACGATAACAAAAGAAGGCCGACTCCTAGAGCTTTGTGCACATGTGACTGCTAAGGCACCTGGCCACCGCCGGCGACTAACGAGAAGCGAGTAATGAAAAACGAGTTGGCGAGCAATGAGCAGCGAGTGCGTGACCGCGAAGAGCAATCACTCGCTGGTATGCATATACCAAGCGTGCGTCTCTGAGTGAGTGTTTAGCCCGCCCAGGCGAGTCGCTGACCGAGTTCTCTCTTCTCAGTATATACACTTTTTCGTGCGACGAGGGTACATCTAACGATTTAAATCTTAGGCTAAATGCAAAAGCCTTTCACCTCTTCAGTTAATATTAACTTAGGAGCTTTAACGCTCTATCAATGCATTACTTGCATAGGGTGCATGAAAGAGCCTACACGAGAAGCGGTACAACTTCACATCTAATCAGTTTGAAAACAAAATCCCGTGAACACGTTGACCACATCTGTTACCGCCCCGGTTCTATAGCGGCCGAGCGCTACAAGCAGAAGTAGTCCTTACGGTGTATAGATATGAACTTCTTCGATGGTACATCTGGCGTAACCTGTACAGTTAGCCCCGCTACCATCTTGCTAACTGGCTTATATCCACCACGGCATGCACTCGTGTCTAAGTAATAACAGCCACATGGGTCGATCCATCAGGTTAGCTCTTGTCGCTGCGACAAACGATTACTCGCCGCCTCGCCGGCGGTGTGAACAGTCAACGATCAACTATTAATATACTTATGTACCATCAAAGAACTTCATATCTTATATATCGTAAGGACTATTTCTGCTTGCAGCGCTCGGCGGCTATAGAACCGGCGCGGTAACAGATGTGGTCATCGTGTTCACGGGATTGTGTTTTCAAACTGCTTAGATATGAAGTTCTTTGATAGTACTCGAATTTCTTTTACTTACACGAGACCCTAAACTCTTTTGTACGTTTCTTGAGCGAGAAAATTGTTGATAACTAGTTGCTTCTTCGTCGGCGGTGGAACAGGTGCCTAAGGTGGAAAACCCATTTAGAATCTAAGAACTGAGATGCTTAATAGGACATCATTCTAAGTAACAAGTCCTTTAAGGTTAAGTAAACTTGTGTAATGCTGTTTGAAGACCATGTCACGGATGATGATTTCCACTAAGACCGAAGACGTGCTTTTCCTGACCCGAAGTAATTTCCAAACCACTACATATAAGTATGTTATTTTAGTTTCAAGCAATACATTCTTGCGAATACATAAGATAAAGCTATGGTTTCGCTCTCTCTAAGCATTATTTCACGCGCTTTAGCACCATTAGGAATTGCTTCACAGGCTTTAAGATCGTGATAGCCCTACGGGTCGATCGAAGGTTAAACTACGCCAGCCGAGGTCGGGCCGTGGATGGGTGACCATTCATAACATATTGAGACCCTTTCATGCCTCGGAAATCACGATAAGCCGTTGGTCCCGACTGTCATTCGTGGGAATTCGTATCCAACCGGATAGCCGGACACCCATCTCAACTCTGTAGTCTCGTCTCTGTTGAGAAAAAGCAGAAGTCAGATTGATCGCTTTAATACCGTGATGTGGTTTTTTTTTTCTCTCATTATTTTTTTCTTTGTCGGTTGGTTTTAATAATGGTCTGGCAGTTTGAGTAGTTTATGCGACCTACCCAAATGTCCTTTCTTTGGTATTGTTCGTCGAGTTGAGCTCCTTAAGTTCTGAGTTGAGCTCCACGATTACTGACAAATGCTTGCACTGACAGGACAGGTCCACTCAAATCTGTGTGGTTCTTTTCTCAAAAGACCATTTCAGACTAATCTACATGGTCCTCATATGGCCTGACCAAAATTATGTCTGGACTTTAAAAGAGACTGTGACCACTGAGTTTGTTTCGGCCTTTCTTCTCAGAGTAGTCAGATAGGAAACGCCGAACTCATCTAGCAATTTTTTTTATTTTTTAATATGACTTGTAAAAGTGATTCTAATATTCTATTTACAGAATAAACAATTTCATTTCATTTGATCTTTTCTTTGGTATGTATCTAGTCTATTTGAAGCATTTTATTTTTTCTTCTATAAAATTTTCAGTAGACCTTCTGAACCCACCTATGCAATCGTCCCCACACAAAATGTTAATAGGAGTGGGACGGCGTGTGTTTTCCAATTAGTCGAATTAATTTCCTATATTCGATTGAGGGGGAGCGGTTGTCATTGACAGTGGGCAGACGTAACGATTATTTGGGCATCCCCTCGAATGTTGAGGCGGATTATTTATTAATGTATGTATCTGAGAATGAAATGGGCTTGTTTGTATTGCTGTTGTGGGCGTCGGTACTGAGACAGGAGTTTTATTTCTAGAGATGATGACGGGGTCTGCAGATGACAGTTATCCACATCTGTAAAGAAGGGACATTTTGTTGGGGGATGGTACTATCAATACCTACAGAAAAGTAGTTTCTCGTTCTTTGTTTTCTGTGTTCACGGTAAATAAACTCTTTGCATTAAGATTATTTTCTCTAGAAAAAGAACGCAATAACGTTTTAGTACGTACTTGCATTCTCTTTAGAAGTGCATTTTATTGATTAGGTATCGTGTTAAAGGTAGGTAAGTATGCAGGCTGACTTTGAATTTATTGGCAATCTTTTAGTGGGTAAAAGTACTCATGAATATGAATATTTTTTTTACAATGGGACTACGTCTGAAATAGCAAAAAAAAATGAAATTTAATTAACGCAAAATATGAAGAAAAAAATATATTTAAAAAAATATGAATATGAAAATAGTAGCGACCAGCGACTGCTTCGTACGGTTTTAACGACTAGACAAAACATCGGGATTTCGTTATTAAATGTAAGTTATTGTACACACGGCTACATATCAAGCTGCAAATTTCCAGTATAAGCTGATCTCTCTTTGTGCAGAAATCTTATACAGTGCGAGATCAGCTTACACTGGAAATGTGAAAAATAAATTCTGTCTAAATGATGGTGAAAACTGCATCAAAGTCCCTAGCAACTTTAAGAAGAACAACGAGGTCACACAAACATACACTAAAAGCGATGTATAGATAAGCTTAATTAATCACAGCTTTTGATTAAGTGCAATGCCAGCTAAAAAAGCTAGTATCACACTATCACGCCAGTAGCACACCTCCGCAGCGAAACCGCAGCAGTTAAATTAAATAGACTTGCGTCATTTTCCGCTACTTGCATCCGATTCGAGTAGCGGAACATGACGCGAGTCTATTGAATGTAACTACTGCGGTTTCGCTGCTATGGTTTCGCTGCGGAGGTGTGCTACCGGGGTCAATGAAAACTGTTTCACGAGTTCCCGGCATCGGCAGCAAGCGTGAACTTTTGCTCGGCTTGCATATTCAATGGGGAGTGTGGTGGCTGTTGCAGTTTCATTGAATATGCATCGACGTCTATTGATTTAGAGCTGGCATTGTATGCTGACGGTTCTCACGGTTTTCTGACGCGGAAGTGTTTTGAAAAGTTAATGTATTTTTTTTAAAGCCTATATCTATTTCCTTAATGTTGTTAATTAACGTACAGTTTTACTAATAAGCGTGTATAATGTAAGGTTTGATAGGCTAGTGCAATACTTTTGTTGATCCTTCCCTTATAAAAAACCCTTCCTTTCCTTATAAAGTAGCAAATCTAAGCTTTCGCTAGCTAGTTTGACGCCTCTAAACTGAAAATCTTTCGCTAGCTAGTTTGACGCCTCTAAACTCGAAATCTTTCGCTGGCTAGTTTGACGCCTCTAAACTCAAAATCTTTCGCTATACAGTTTGACGCCTTAACCAATACTGTTTTCACTGTTATTGCCGCTTTTTTCACTTCTCATGCTGTTAAAGTGCTTATTTGTGCAGGATATAGGCTGCACAAAATCTAATTGTGTGCACAAGTGCATTAACGTATCTACTCATAAATGTGTCTATATTAAGGCAAAGAAAATGAGCCATACAGCCTAACACAATAAGAAGTTCATAGATAGAATTTGTTATTTTATAATATTTACTTTAAGTTATTTGCCTTATGTGTTTTTTAAGACATAAAACAATTTCCTTCAGTATTCAAAACTGTACTAATTTTACTTTGAAATTTAATTAAAGTTATGTTATACTACTGTTTTATTTCCTCGCAATCGAAGTGAAAAGCAGAGTTTATAACTCGTCCACAAAACCATTTTATCCTCGACATTACTATCAGCCCGAGACGAAGGCGAGGGCTGCTAAAAGTCTCGGATAAAAAGCCTCTTTGACAGTCGTTACGGGTGGTCAGAAGCTCGAAAGTTGGACAACCAGTCTCACCAAGGGTTATCGTAATTCCCAGTTACTGGGTTGTGGAGAAAAGGAGATTGTAGATTGAAGTAAATTGATTGATTTTTATGTAGACAAATTCATTATTAATATTCTAGATCGCTAGTTAGCCACATTTCATATTTCCATACAGTAATATGCCAAATTAATCAAAACAGCGAAATATTTGACATCTATTTGCTACGTTGCCCATTTTCAGAATAAATGCACTTAAAAGCATCGATTAGAAACAATTGTATTGCAAAAACAGTCACTAGTTATTAACTATTATCCTTGTGCCTACTTATAACAACGTGGGTAATTTTCCTGCACTAGTGCAGGTAATAATTAATTTATTCTATTGTTAGTCAACAGGGCTATTTTTACTCAATGTTTTCATGAAATGGAGGGTGTATTTCAGGAAAATTATTGCAGTTTACACAAATATTTGCATGATGGTTATGGAAAATAAACAATTTAATTTGGTTTCATTGTTATTGCACACACAGCCACAAAATAAAGCAAATATTTTCGTTAGTTGTAAAGTAACAAACTGTTGTGTGTTGTTTGTATTCACGGAAACAGCTAATATCTACTGTTAAACCATTTTTTTTTAAATTTGAATTGAGAGCTGGAGAAACACAAATGGGAATAATTTAAGGGGCCTGCGGAGCATGCGTAGTTCATACAAACGTAATACCAAAATAAATGGTAAATCAAACATATTCTTAAGGTAGTGTGTATTTATTCCGATTGGATTACAGAATATCTAGGCTCCCAAATATATATTTTGACTCTCTATATTGAAACTCAATGAGTCAATCTCAAAACGGCGCGGGCGCGGCCGTGGAGATAGTGCCTACACCTATGTACACCTATTAGATCGTTTATTTTTCTTCAGTAGGTTATAAAATAATTATTCATTCATTTTACATAACAAATTAGCTAACATTTATCTAGGTAAGTTTTCATTGTTATATTCCATTACTTTATGTGGAAGGTACCTATTAATAAGGAAACAAATTAAGTATGAATAAATATTTTGTATAATATTTATGACTTAACAATTGCGGTATTCATGTTTATTTCAATTACTTTTGGTGCTGTTTATTCCTACACCCTTTTAATAAAATTTAATTTGCATACAAAGATTCTGACTAACGTAATATAAAATTAAAACAATGGTGGTAACGCGACTGCCATAACGTGTCCAAAACGATTAAACCAAGGACTTTGGTGAATGAAATGGTCACATAACATTTACAGTATTTGTGCCATGGCACAGATGGGTCACCGCGCATTTTAGGTATGAAGCTACAAGTAGGTACGCGGCGTTTTCGACTTGTCGAATTCAGTGGGAAGAAGTGTAACGTAGTCAGTTGATAGAAAACTTACGCTTTAGAGAGACAGACAGCTTCTAGGTGAATCTAACTACAGGTATTTGGCGCTGTGCGACTTGAATTGCACTTTATTGAGCCGTAGCAAGCAAGAGTCGCTTTTTATTTCAATGATTTTGCGGAGTGACCCGTCTATACTAATCTGTGGCCACATGGTTCATTAATGCCATGTGAAGTATTCTGTGGCATTTCGAAATAGGTACGATAATATAACATCACGCCTGTATTCCGGAAGGGTTAGGCAGAGGCGCGCCTATAGAACACCCACATTTCGCCAGTTTTTATGTCAAAGTCCCATGTAATAGGGGGCGAGCCTATTGCCATCAACCGGGCACAAATCCAGACTCCGGGCTGCTACTGAGGAATTCAAAATGGCATATTTAGAATACTGATGATTCATAAGAGCCATGCCTTGTATTCTGTGGCATTTCTAAATACGAATAAACTACTTAAAAACCTTCAGGCTTAGTGGAGTAACCATTTACATAGAGTAGCTAGTAGAACGAGCACAATGCAAATGGCGTGAATTGGGGCCGTACTAGTAATGATGATCGACTGAAGTTTCCATAAAAGTAACCTAACCTACCTACTGAAATATAGGATAAGCATCACAAAATAACATAATAAAGAAAAAAAAAAAGGTTTAATATTAAATACCAAAAAAAAAAAACTCCTATTAAAATATATCTATCGTCGACTTTGCGCAAAAAGTGATAGGTAGCTACGGGCTACGTGTCGTTCCGATCTACGTTTCACTCACACGATCCAGGTTAATCCGACAAAATATTAAAATATTCTAGTCACATCGCTATTCCGACGTGTGATTTAGTCCACGAATGGGACTACCTCAATGTTTTTCTTAGAAAGACGAGGAAATTTCCTGTTTATCAAGCTCGGCAAAATTTCGGTTTTTCTATAATCTCATGAATTACTGTTTCAAGATTATTTTTGCACATAAGTGTTTATAGAAATTGCATTGTTAATCGAAAGCGGACCTGTCCCAAAATATCATTAATCTTGGTCACTTTCCTTACGTGCACAATGCATAAAGGTACCATTCCGTTCCCGACCGCAGACAGCAACTGCACGCGACGTATCGCGGCGTCACGTCGCTGCAGTCATGATTCCGAACCCGACCGCAGGCGGCAGCAGCCCGTAGGTATTCCAGTCGGTAGATAGAAGATAGAAAAACATGTTATCGCTCGAGCGTTGGCGGCACTACTGGGCCTCAAGTCTGCTATTACAATAGTGTCAGAATGGTCTATCATTGATTTCATAATTGTTGATTTTGATATGTTTGGTAATCTACTAACATATTGGCGTCACTAAGACTTTCCAATGGTCAACCACTGGAGTGTCATTGAAAGAAATGGCATCTATTGGTAATCTCGTACTTAATGACAAATGAATGACTCACATAACTGGTAATCTGCAAAAAAATTACAGTTCCTTTGATCAGTGACCTACCAGTAGAACGTCATTGTGCAGTCATAGCTTTTAATTCGTTACGAGTATCGTGTTTGTGGAATACAATGATCAACCAATGATCGACCATTATGAATTTAGCAGATTACGAACTTTTAGCAAAATGACAATGGGATCGTGTTGGAATGAAGAATTTATAAAAATAGCAGATTTGGGCCCCTGGTCTGCAGTCGGGCTGCACGTGTCGCCTGTCACTCGCCCGTAGCTATTTCTATAAAGGTATTTAATAGAAATCAGTCGTGTCACGGTAACACTTCCGCGTCGCCTGCAGTTGCCTCCTACGGTCGGGTAGGAAATGGTACCTTTATTTAACACAATTGTCCTCAGAAGTGAAAAATCGAAGCCATCACACCAATATACTTTTACACAAACATACGACAAACATACATCGATGCAACGTACACGGGCAGTCCCCCACCCATTCCAATTTAAATTTTCACACATCAACCAGATCAAAGATGAAAATTGTACTTGTTTTTTTTGTATACTGACTGCACGTGTAAAGGCTCTGTATCTGTACCTTCGTTTGTGAAAAGGAGTAGGAAATAGAGAACTAAAATAAAAACACTTTCACGTGAACATGGTGAATGAAAATAAAATGGAAAAAAAATGTCTTTACAGGATGGCATGACACGGACGACGCGCTGTTGAAGACATTTTACGTCTCGGATTTTTTATCAAAAGTGCAATACCTATACGGTAAAAATGTATTGAAAAGCAGTTTTTTTCTACGCTGACGGGTTTAGAATCATGTGTTGAATTCATAGAGAATATAACCTTTGGTTGAATTCATGGTAACAGTTTGCGCGTCGATGTCCCTGTGACCCTGTATACGGCCAGCAACGAAAGTCGGCTATAGTTTCACCGAGCCCGTTGTACCGTGCTTTAGGTATGTACGCGGCGAGACGGGGGACAGTGCAGGCCGCTCATTCATCAACACTCACGGGGTCCCGCCGCTCATTCGTCAACGCTGCCCCCCGCCTCGCATTCCTAAGGCTCTGTGCAGCGGTACCGGTCAAACTATAGTAGCACGTGCTACTGCTGAGCTTAGGGTCTTGTGTTTGATCACAGCATCGGGCTAGTTATTGTTGCATATTTCCATTAGCACATTTTCAGTAGTGCAAAGCTGATGGCGATAAGCTCGTCTCCTTTATTACATGGAAGGCGAAGGCATTCCTAAGGCGCGGTACAACGGTCTCTGTCAAACTATAACAATATAATAATAATGTATTGTTTAAAGGACTATGACTAGCTACTTTCTGGTAGAGTCTCAAAAAATTACTTAGTATCAAAATACCTGACTAAATGTCGTTGATGATTTTAGTGTTATAACAACAAATGCTAGTACCAAACCTCCTAAAGTTATAACGAAAGCCATTGTTTTCATAAAAATAATATTAAACTTAACTTAACTACAATTGCCAATGTATTGGCAGAACAATCCCACCGCAGAGCAATGTTTGTCGAAACAAAGTTATTGTTCCTCTAACATGACTACCTCGTTGGTCTAGTGGTCGCAAGCGCTACTGCTGAGCTGCAATCTGCATGAGGTCTTGGGTTCGATTCCTAGGTCGGGCAAAGAGTTACTGGGTTTTCTATCTCGAATTTCTCAGTAGCAGCCCGGAGTCTGGATTTGAGCCCGGTTGATGGCAATAGGCTCGCCCCCTATTACATGGGACTTAAACATAACTGGCGAAATGTGTGTGTACTGTAGGATACTGACTGTATATTACACCTCTGCCTAAGCCTTCAGGGAAACAAAGCATGATGTTATGTTTCGTTACAATTGCCAATGTATTGGCTGAACAATTCCACCGCAGAGCAATGTATGTCGAACAAAGTTATTGTTCCTCTTACATTTGCGGTTTTCAAAACGACAATAAAAGAGTTTTCAATAAAGGACAGTTCTGCTATTATTATGTGTATTTCAATTTGTTCATATTATTTTGAAAGGAACTAAGCAAACAAAGCTACAAAGGTGGTTTGTTTTTGTATTCAACTGTTATTGGATGCAAAATAGAGATGGCTTTAGTTGTAAGATCATAATAAATTGTGTTCCGGAAACTTATTTGATCAGATTCAGTTATTTCATTTGGTGCAATACAGTTAAACAGATAAGGGCAGTTTTGTCCCAAAATAAAATGACTACAGATAGTGCAATCCACGACGACGCACCCCACTCCGCGATTACTGTACTGTAAGCTGTACTTCAGTACGGAGCGGAGCGGAGTGGGGCGCGTCGTCGTGGATTGCACTATCTATATTTTGTTTTCTCCTGTCAATCAATCTGCCCGCCTTTTCTTAACCCTGGGTTACTGGTTAACACGATTACCCTTGGTAAGACTGATTGTCAGACTTGGGCTTCTGTGTACTCGTAACGATCGTCAAGATCTACGAATGACAGCCTTGAAAAACGGCTCGATAGACCCGTGCGGCTGTTATTATTTAGCCACGAGCCCCTCCTCCACCTGCCCTTCTCTCTTCTCTCCTGTGTAGTCAGTCAGTAATCAAAAGTAGGATTTTAACACCATAATACTTGTGCTACTCGGAACAGGTGGCGTTCTGTAGTTTCTGCCTACTCCCATTGGATGAAGGCGTGAGTTTATACATGTACTCGCAACTATCCAAACAAACCGTCAATATTTCACAATTTTCTCATAACATCCATTACCATTAACCAGGCCATAGCAACATCCCGTCAATTACATTCACAATTCACATATTATTCTAACACGCGAAACGAATAGAAATACTATACATTAGAAGCAGGCTTATCAGTTTGCATGTATAATATCGCATTGTGAGCTGCGTTATATTAATCCAACGGCTATTGTTGCACAAGCAGCCCACTCTGACTTTACATGGATAGGAACGGAGGAGCGAGTAAATAGAGTCTTAAGGCTCTACTTCACCGGGAGCATTCGCATGTACAGATAGTGCAATCCACGACGACGCGCCCCACTCCGCGATTACTGTACTGTACAGCTTTAGTAGGGAGCGGAGCGGAGTGGGGCGGGTCGTCGTGGATTGCACTATCTATATTGAACCTTTACTCGCGACCTAGCCGTGTTACTTCTAACAATTTTATTATATGTATTAACCTATCCTGCCGTTACAGTGGAATCTTGGGTTGTTACATTACAGGCGATGCTCCCGATGAGTTAGCGCCTTTAAGGTGTATATTTTTGAGAATTTAATGGTTGTGGAAACGCTACACACACAGTAGTACAGTAGAAGCAGTTTTTGCGGCTTTGTAATGCTCAGCAGCTAGCAGAACGGAGTAGAAGGATAAATAGTGAAGAATAATGAGGAAGACACCTAGGTTTTCGACAACAGTGACGATGCAATCCATAACAGACTAGTCTCTACAATTTCAGTTGACAAGTTACCCAGTCTTGTTTATAGTTGCTAGTGCCTTGACAATTGCGTAACCGTAAAACGCAAAGCAACGAGGTTAATAACGCAGTATAGTGAGACCTTTTTCTTAGACCTTTAGACCTTTTTTTTTTCTTTTTGAAGACTGCATAGCCCACGCCATAAACGTAGCTCTTACTAATTATGAACGTGTTGCAGAAGATTTTTTAATAACTATATTAGACACTCCATTCACTAACCACTCCATGGCAAGTCAAGGAGTATTGTATGAATTCCTAATGCAGAGCACCTTATAGAGAAACAACGTGACATAGATTCGTATTGCAAACCCGTGACTCACGTAGTGTGAAATGTTCGAAGCCAATTAATATTTGTTAATAGTTCTGATCACGGTTCGACTAAAATTTTAAATTGGAAATCTAATTCTTGGCAAAATATGGCTGTTGTGAGAAAAATAGAATAGAACACTTTTCAATAAGAACACCATATAAATTACAGATATAAAACTAGAAATAAAGAAGATGAGAGAAAGAGAGAAGATGGAGGAGGAGGAGGGAGAGAAGATTCGAAGATTGAGCATAGAATAAGTATCATACAGTTGGCAATATGTACACTTGACATGGAGTGCAATCCAAAGAACTTATTCAAATCTTGTCACTTAGACGATGACACGTGCATGCGAACGATGCATAAAGAAGATAGCATTAGTATCAAAGATGGCTGCTGCAGAAATACGTTTGTAACAGTATGATACACCACTATCCACGGAGATTACTTAATACAATAGAAGTCTCAATGACTAATGAATCAAGCGACGTTTCGATAGATGGCCAAAAGTTGGAGTTACAAAAGGTGACAAAATGAGAGGTGATTTTGCGATAGTCCAAATCAGTTCCACTCACTAAAAACAAAATGACGAGTTAGATAAATAGGACTGTAAACAGACTGTACAGAGAGAAAAAAAAATGCACTTGATGTAGGTAAGTCCACAATTAAATGTCTCTTTGTTTTCTTTTATATTGAAAAGAAAACAAAGAGGCATTTAATTCTAAAAAAAAACAGGTTGCTCTCCGGGAGTGTCGCATGCCGCATGCAGAAGTGAAAACTTGAATATTAACGTTGTGCATTTTTGATATTTTGGAATGGTTAGGGAATCATTTTGCACCGGTCTACTCTCCCTCCGTCTTACGAATTTTCGATCAGGTCACGTGTGCTGACGCGAGTTTAACATTTTTTACCCATCACAAAGAAGTGCACAACGCCGCTAAATAAGTTTTCACTTCAAAAAATATTGTGTGCCTTAGGGCTGCGCCAAATAGGTCCAGTTCAGCAAAATGTCAGATAACTAGTGCCTGACGCTGGTTTTCAATGTAACATAATATTACGGCTGTAATCCGCGAAGTTTTAGGGAGGTGTACCAATAGCGCTCTACACCCACATTTCGCCAGTTATGTTTAAGTCCCATGTAATAGGGGGCGAGCCTATTGCCATGAACCGGGCACAAACCCAGACTCCGGGCTGTTACTAAGAAATTCCAGATGCAAAAACCTACTAACAATTTGCTCGACCCGCGAATCGAACAGTAGACCTCGTGCTTAGCAGTAGCGCTTGCGACCACTAGACCAACGAAGCAGTCAATGTAGTAAAGTTTCAGGTTTTCAAAGTACCATCGAAGAAGTTCATACACCGTAAGGACTATTTCTGCTTGCAGCGCTCGGCCGCTATAGAACCGGAGCGGTAACAGCACTGCTATTCTGTAACCATCTCACCGTGAAAACTTAGGTGGAGTGATCTCGGAGTGAGCTGTCAGTCCCTAGCAGCAGGTGGAATGACAGCTCACTTCACCAAAGTTTTCACCGTGAGATTATTACAGAATAGACTGGCAGATGTGTTTATCGTGTTCACGGCATGTTATTTTCAAACTGCTTAGAAATGAAGTTCTTGGATAGTACCTACATATTATTTATTATGCAAATAACCATCTCTAGAAAGTGTCAGTTTCATTCATAAAACACTATCACAAATGAAGTAGACTATCAGTAACGAAACTCAACGTTCTCAATGGACTTTTACAAGCCAAGATAATAAAACAGCTGAGGTGAGGGTCGTAACAGAGATTAACGAGATACTTTATCTGAATTGATAGCTGGAGATGAATGGTGATATTAAGTATTTATCAGAGAATAGATTAGGGTACGAAGGTCGGGTTGATACGTACGAAGGTCGGGTTGATACAGACGAAGTTAGGTAGTGAGAAGTAGCGGGAAGTATTAAGAATTGCCCTGGTTGAATTCTGTTCTGCTGTGAAGAATTGTTGTAGCCAAAAAAAGGCAATTTTTCCAAATTACTTGAGCAACTCTACGTTAACAATTTATAAACTATGTTCATAGTTCATGTTAAGGTGGGTTTAGACTAAACGAATATAGAACCAGAACAAGAGCATTCTTTACTGTTTAGTAGGGAGAGACCAAAGCAGGAATGTTCGTACCTGTTTACACAAAAAGAATTTGGTAGAGTGGGGAAAGGCGTAATATCGCTCGTTTGGTCTCTAAATCGACCTTTAGGTAACATAATATAGGTATACAACTAAGCAAATTACAGAAATTAAAAAATGTATGATATGAAAGAATTTATGGTTGCGTTAAAAGAAAATTGGGTCTACCGGCAAATCTTCACCCTTCTCACCCGTCATCGTCATCATGAAATCTTTGGCGCAGCACAATCTAAACATCCGATGATGTTACTAAATGCTCGGTTCCTTTATACAAAAACGAATCGTTTTCCTTACCAATGCATGGTAGCATTTTTTATTCAAACTCAAAGCATTTATTTCAATTAAACCATTTACAGGCACGTTTTGAATTGTCAAGGGGTCAGTCAGTCAGAAATATGAAGCTAGTTGCCCATTCCAAAGCGTAGGTTCCTATGGAGGAGAACGGGCAAGAAACTTCACGGACACTCTTTAAAAAAAAAAAATATTCTTGCAAAATATTGTTTACATCATTCATGTTGAAATTATACATGTGAGAACAATGTAGAAAGACGTTACGTGCACGTAAAAAGCGTCCGTAATAAAAAGATAAAAACAATTCAAAAATTAAAAATAAGCCGTGGCAGATAAGAGATGACCAGTCCCTACTGATGGCGCCCGTTCACGAACATGACGCATGGATCAGCACCGTTTAGCTCAACCATTTTGAAGCGAACTCAACGATCCAACACTGCATCCAATATTGCAAAACTGGGCATGTAAATAGATTCCTAAGCTAAGGTTACCTGTGACAGCTACTTCCATATGGGAGTGTCTACTAGGTATGCAAAGCTATGATGCTTCATTATTGGTAAAGATACGAGTCTAAATCGATAACGGTCCGTAAGTACGTCTTTCCCATTCTGATTACTCTGTCTGTGAGAACTTTCACATGGTACTTCTGTACATTTTTACGACACAAAGGTCCAGATTAGGTCTAATCCATTCAGTTTACAAGGCGATAAAGCGTGAAGGTGAATGAACGTAAGGCCTAGTGCTTAATGGCGGACCGCAGCGAACCGTAGCGTGTCGCAGAAACGCGTAACGAACGCTAATCGTCTTCGACACTTGAGAAAAAGATAAGAAATGTGAAGGTATTTTTTGTACGTCTTGGAAAAAGTATGGTTTTGTTTTTACAGCTATTTCGTTTTAGGTCAAGTCGGTATTGCTGCTTTTGCACAGCGGGTGGGCCATGTTTTCACTTAATGCACTTTCGATCGTTAAAGGTCTTAAAAGCAACAGCTATAAAAGCAAGTAAGTTACTAACATACCAACAATACTGATTTACAAAGCAGGAAAATGCATAAAGTGCATGTTAATTTGCAAAATTATGCTAACAGCCTGCAGCTGAAACTGCTGAATAAATGACTGGCCACAAGCTCAATAAACACATAGCAAGTCTCAGAAACAACACACGAATATCTGACACTTGTCACGGTACTGGGTACCAAGCCCAGGTGCAGGTGCAAAGATGAATGCCCTCAACACTACATTACCTGCATACCTTTTTGTGCCACTTAGTCACGCACGAATTGGCCCAGCAACCGATGTGTCATAGTATACCAAATCGCGCAGATAATCTCATCAGTTCTGGTGTGCAGTGGGAATATCCCAATCAAATCGGCTAAACGTGAACGATTATACAAATTGAAGGTGTGAACGGGTTTCGCACGACAGCTTCGGTTGTTTCGTTCATTCTGCTGCGTTCTTGGGCTTGTGTGTGCTAGGGCTTAGATCGAAATTCGGAGATCGTCGTTTCGCTCAGTGGGATCACAATATTTGAAAGGAACTGAAATATTAGTAGTTAGCAAAAAAATAATTAAAAAATCTCGTTTGTTGTTTCAATAGTTGAATGAATTTAATCCAATGCTTTATCAAGTTATTAAGAATTGTTTATTTAAATGTTTTTCGCTTATCAGTGGCGCTATAATTATTTACTACGTAATTTAATCATTGACGTTTTCCAAAACGGGATTTCCCGAATTACTTGTGAATGAATTCATAGATAGTTTATCACAAAGATCATAAGTCAATCTGCTATCATTTTGAAGTTTAAATACTTAGGTAAATAAACTTTTATACTTAATTAGGATTTTCCCTCCCGTTCTGGGTTTTTCACAATACAATAAAAATATGTAGTTTAAAAAAAAAACACGCTTTTATCCCGCACTAAAAATTACACTATCCTCCTTTTTTTTGTTTTTGTGGGTGGGTAATCATCAAATGCCTTCTCCCGCTCTGGGTGGAACAGGAGGGCGTGTTAGACTCTTACTGACTAAAACCCACCCGTGTTCCTTCTGTTGCCTGTGCAATGCCAGGTGGCCACGGTATCCCTTTAGGACTTTCCCGCAACCCCGGCAGGCAATGGTCCTATCGGACCCCTTCAGTCGCTGACATCTCTTTGAGGCGCGCGTGGAACACAACGCGCCGTCGACCCGGGCCTGATCCTACTATCCTCCTCCTGGATCCATCATTACACCCTCATTACCAACTCCAATCTATTCGACAAAACGAATCATATGAGCCCAAACTCGAGGGGTTTACTAGTAGCCACTAAAGAGTTCCACTATCCACCTCCTGGCTCCATCATCAGATCAGCTCCAAGATACCAAATTATTGTATTGTCATCGGTCCTTGATACGTGTGAAAATGTTTAAGTTAATCGGACGTCTTGAACTTGGTGAAAATTACGTTGAATGACCTATCTATGTAACGGAATGTCCGTTACATAGATAGGTCAAGCTAATAAAAGCGTGTTTATTTATTTATTAAGGAAAAACAAAGAGTAACATATTACAGTGTTATAATAAGGCTTACATATTAAACTGTGATAAATATGCTACCCTCTACGTTTTCCACAGATTACTTTAAATACTTACTTTATAACTAGAGAGACATATACTTGTAAACTAAAATTACAGTTAATTATAATTAGTGTTAAAATTGTGATACGTAATTGTGTTTAAACAAATCCTCAAAACACACTTATACAACACCTTAATATTTAAATAAGTATGTGTTTCGATACACAAGCGAATAGGGGGAAAACCTAAAATCCACATGTTTACGAAAACCATTGAAAGGGCAGATGTCAAACATACTTGACAATCATCAATACGAATGTCGATGCCACATAGCCAATACGCGGGAATGCGGAGTGTTTTCCAAACAATGTTCTTCGTGCATACAAATATCTGCGAATATTTTTGAGTTAATATGCTCCTTTTCGGTGTATGTTTCACAATGTTTTGCGTTCATCAGGACTGTAGTAGATAGCAAACCGGTCGACGTCATAACGTCAACGCCGGCTGTCGCTGAAAACCAGCGCTGGGGCCTGTCTTGCATAGACAGGTCGCAGCATTATGCTGGGCGATGGCCGTTTTGCGTGGATGTGACGCATATTTTCCCTAAACTTGTTTCTAGTTTTTATTTATTTTTTGTCGGAGGATCCTCTGTTTTCTATGAAGGATGAGTGAACTTTACACCCTGTTCCTCATACATCTATAATAATAATAATACCCGCGTATTATTGTCATTGGTTAAGGCAAAGGCGTCTTCTTGTGCAGAGAAGGCATGAGCACCACGCTTGCTCAAGGCGGAATGGCGATTTCAGACGTCCGCGACTTCGTCCGCGAGAAATTTTGGTCTTAGTGCGTCGCATACCATCGCCCGCCCGCGCGATTACGTCGTTTTCGGCTCCAGAGGGTCGTAGCATGATGTTACATAGCCTATATCCTTCCTCAAGAATTGGCCTATCAGATGCAAAAATATTTTTTCAAATCCGACTGGTAGTTCCGGTGATTACTCCCTACATACAAACTTATAAACAAATTAACGAAGTAGGTATAGATAAGTCCAGGATTCCGCACGGTGTTTGCCTTCACCGATGTCAGTGATGTCCAAGATAAACTTAGAAATCTATATTTAACGAAAAATAGGATCCCGCAAATGAAATTGAGTTTCAAATAGAATCCTTTACGACTTCGCCAAATAGAACGCGTACTTACCGCGCATTAGAACGCTAGCCTGACGTCGCGCTATAACGCCGAATTGTGTTGTACTATGACGTACGTTTACTGAGAGCGCCAGGCGCTAGTAGTGCGTTACGCACGTTACGTTAGCGTGGCGTCAGCGCTAAAACGTGCGCTAAGTACGCGTCCTATTTGGCGAAGCCATTAAAATATTCAAAACATCCCCGAATATCACTAGCAACTAGTTTGAAGGGGATTTTATGACGATAAGTGTGACCCCGTCAAGTTTCCATCCGTCCTTGGCTATATGCCAAGCGGTTCCAAAAATATGACAGTTATGCAAAACTTTAAGGAGTTACCCTATGTACGAGGGTGCGTTTTTAAGTTCGCGGAATGGGAGGGAGGGGATAACAATAGGTCATTATCGGGATGGTCACAACTTCAGCCACTCAATATTAGTATAAATACCAGGTTTTATCTTAATTGGATCATTAGTCGTTGAACTATCGTCAAGCAAACAACTCAATCGGGAAGAAAGTGTGAATTATGGAAAAAATCGAGTACCGTGCCGTAATAAAATTCCTTACCAAGCAAGGAAAGTCAGTTCAAAATATACTGGAAGAGATGGAATCCGTTTACGGGGACTCTTGCCCGGGTAAAACCATGGTTTACAAGTGGCACAGTCTCTTTAAACAAGGCAGGACCTCACTTGAAGACGACCCACGGCCCGGACGGTCGATCGAGGTGACTACTCCGGAAATCATTAAAAAAGTCGAAAAAATAATATTGGGAGATGCCAGACTAAAGAAGAAACAGCTTGCAGAAATGATTGGAGTATCGGATCGACAATTTTCAAAATTCTACACGATCATCTTGGCATGACAAAGGTCAGTGCAAGATGGGTGCCAAGAATGCTCACGCCGCCTCAAAAACAACACCGCGTGGAGTGTTCTCGCACGTTTTTGGACCTCTGTAACGAAGATAAGGATGGACTATTAAGTCGAATTGTTACTGGATTATTACTCCCAGTGATTATTACCTCTTCCCAAAACTGAAAAAAGATCTTCGTGGGAAGAAATTTTCAACTGATGAAGAAGTGAAGGACGCGGTTTCAGCTTATTTTTCGGACAAAGACAAAACATTTTTTTATGAAGGTATACATAAGCTAATTGAAAGATCGGAAAAATGTATAAGGGTAGCAGGTGAATATATTGAAAAAGAAAAATAATTTAGTATTTTTATTTTGACTTCTCACCCTCCATTCCGCGAACTTAAAAACGCCCCCTCGTAAGTGGGGTAAGCTTAAAATTACCTGACAAGTTGGGTAGCGTAGATTGAATAAATTATAATAATAAAAGGGATGGACAGCATCATAACATAGCATAAGATCACGCCGGTACTCCCCTAAGGGTTAGGCAGAGGTGTGCTAAATAGTACACCTACATTTCGCCAGTTAGGTTTAAGTCTCATGTAATAGGGGGCGAGCCTATTGCTATCAACCGGGCACCAATCAAGACTCCCGGCTGCTACTGAGAAAATGCAGACAGCATCATCCGTTTGCCAATTAACAAATGTGAATAAGGATATTCCACCATCACAATGACAGTTTCATGTACGGTATCCATGTTCAGCCTAAAGATCGGCTTTCAACTGACAAGCGTTTTTATTCAGTGTGTTTAGAGTTTAATTTATTACAGCAACGGTTCTGGAGTGTAATTATTTTAACTATGATAAAATTCATTCAGAAAATATCCCATTCATTTCACAAAATTTCAAAAAGATGAAGACAGCGCGTGCCTTGAAAATATCATCACAACCCTGCAAATGACAAAAAAATATTTCGACTATTGTCTTAGGGATGCTTTCAATACTTTTTACTCCAATATCCCCGGGAGTACTGACCCAGTTCGGAGAGCATCAAAAGAAACTGGACTGACAAGAAAATAATATAGAAATATTGGAGTTTTTATGAGGAAACTACTAACTACAGGAAAACGGATCGCTACACAGAATGACTTAAAGGATTTTGCTTATTGGTATTTGGGGACACGGCCACAAATTGATAATAGTTCGGTATTGACAGGTCTGCAATTCGATTAGGTTATGGATAAAGAAAGCATTAACAGGTTATCATAACGTAGTCATCCATTGACTAATATTTATTAGAACTTTATATACACACGTAGAAGAATTTACCAGCAATGAAACGACGATCTGGATAAGACTAGCACAGACCAGGAAAGCATGGCACAAAAGAGGGGAGGCCTAGTCTCAGCAGTGGGTGGAACAAAGCTGCCAATGATGATGACCTGAACCATTTATGTAGCTATTGAAAACAGTAGAAACAGTCTAAATACCTTCTTATTTCTCCTGGCTATTATCCCAATTTATTTAGGGCTAGTGGGTTCTCTCTTTTGTTGTGTTGCTCGTCATCATATCGTTTTTTATTGTTCGTAGCCAAGTTATTGGTGGTCGTCCATAGCCTCACTTGCCGTCTTCTATATTCATGACTTTTATAGTCATATGGTCACCATCTCGCCTCATCACATTCATGTCCCCAGCGCAAGAGGTTTTCACAAAGTTTCTCGTGTCTTGTTTCATTTACTTTCGAAACTCCACCAGACCAGGGTTCCATTATCTGTTCATCCGTCTTCCTCATCGTCCAGCACTCATATCCATATAGTAGGGCTGATCAGTCAAAAACAAACAGTCTAAATACCAGCAAAGCATAATCCCAAAGATCTTATTTCAAATTCAGCAACATATCATCGAAATGCAGATTAATCAGGCCATGTCGAGGCGAATGCAAGGTATTAATCTACGCGAGGCGAAGTTACGCAAGTCAGATAATGTATTCTGCATTAGCATAGTACATGAAATGCACTGAAGGATTACATAGCACGTTCTTCAGTGTGCCCTATTCTGAATATAGGGCAAGTTTGTATGGAAACGAGGATATTATGATGCGTGATCTTTGCACATTTGCAGGGTGTGTTGTTGACTACTGTCTTCATTCATATTCTATTGGAGGTGGTGACAATTTATATACTGGTACTGTTTTGTTTATTTATCTATTTGATTCACCAACAGCAGTGCATACAAGGAATTAATAGAAAACTGTAATATGTGGCGGCTTCTACATCGCCACAAATCCTGCATCGCGCTAATATAATTTACCGCGCGATCGACATATAAATATAACATCCCGACACCAATCGTTGGGCATTTGCCCGCCAAACACGACACCCGACTGGTCGGAGGAACCTCCCTTTTCTATAGACGATGAGTGAACTTTACACCCTGTTCCTCACACCTCTAAATTGGTGACCCCGACGGGATCATCATACCTCTAAATATAAAATAAAAGTGTTGGTACGTACGGCTATTACAGGTATACGCAGCATTTACAATAAAGACAGCAACTAAGACTACGTTATCTAAGAAAACGTCAAAAAACTACAAAGAAAAACAATTTAACATTTGAATATTTTCCATCTCTCTCTATTTAGAGCACGTTTCTTACCCAATTATACATCATTATTGTTACATACGTCACCTCAAGTTGACATACAGCATATATGGAAGAAAAATTATTCCAGAAATTCCGCAAAATGAGGTCCAACTCCAAAGTAATCAAAGGCACTAAGTTAACAACATTTTCTTTCGACATCTATCAATCTGCCTAGCCTTTTCCCAACTATATTGGGGTCGGCTTCCAGTCTACCGGATGCAGCTGAATACCAGTATTTTACATGGAGCGACTGCCTATCTGACCTCCACAACCCAGTAACTGGGTAATACGATACCCCTTGGTAAGACTGGTTGTCAGATATTCGGGCTTCTGACGACCCGTAACGACTGTCAAAGATCCACGAATGACAGCCGGGACCAACGGCTTAACGTGTTTTCCGAGGCACGGAGGAGTCTCGTTATGTAAAGATGGTCACCCATCCACAGACCGACCCCGGCAAGCATAGCTTAACCTGATGGATCGTGCCGTGCGGCAGTTATTACTTAGCCCCGAGCTCTTCTTTCGACATCTAAGTGACTAAAAGATACACACGAGAACCTAATAACATAGCTTACACATAGAGGAGCTTTAAGTGTGAATCCAACACCAGAATACAGAGCTTGACCCAATTTCCGAACTATCGAGTGACTTCACTCCGAAGCTTTTGAATGTCTAGAATACATTTTTAGACGTTTCGTCCGAGATTACCTTGGGCGCGAATAGTACTGGGAAAGTTTTCATTCAAGCTGGAATTGGGGTACCTTTGAATTTAAATTGTTGGGGACGTTTTTAGGAAGTTCCTTGTTTGGTTGGCAATGGGTTTTAATCAAATGGTGATAGTATTGAAAATTTAATTGTTGAAGCTATAAATATTTTTTCTCGTTATGAGAACTGTCGTATGTCGTAGAAACCCCTAATGAATGGTCGTCGTCGCTTCCAACCAGCCAATTCGGAAATCATTGGGGGAGGCCTATGTTCAGCAGTGGACGTCCTATGGCTGAAATGATGATGATGAATGAATGGTGGGTCAGAGATACCGTCTCAGCGGCTTCAATTAGAAGAGATCTTGCGCACTAGACGCGACCACGACCAGTGGTCGCAGCGACCAGGTAAACTATAGAAATCGATATGTATCGCGCTCTTGGTCGCAACGGCCAACTAGCCGCAGAACGGACTACGACTGGCCGGAGTCGTGGCCGTCTAGGGCGATCCCTAAATTCCCTTTTGCGGTGACCAGCCGTGAACTGCTGGACCTACACCGCAAAGGAGAAGAAACTTCAACATTGTTGATTCTAAATTCACAAAACATTTCATAACTAAACAAAAAGTTACATTCAGCAATTAGTTTATACCTTGCATAGTTATCATACTTCAAAGACATTGTTACTCTCACAAGAACATTCTCAGTTAACAACAATATAAATAAAACAACACACAAATTGGCCGGTTAATTAATTGCAGTGTCAACTTCTTGGTTGGAGAAGTGGGTCGGAGCGTCTAATCAGCGACACGGTGTCGTTTAGTTGGAAGACACTCGACACTGATGAAAGGGTTGGGAATCGATAAAGAAGGTTCGGTATCGATAAGGAACTATTTAATGGATTAATAATTAACGAATGATTATGACGGTCTTTAAGAAACCGGCATGTACCCGGAGACCTTACTTATCTTCTTGTCTTTCCAGAAAAACAAAATGGCAAATGAAATGGGCAGTCTTCCGATGTTAACCGAAATTACAACGTTTCGCAAATGGCGAGGTTTTAAACCCGCCAATTCACTTAGTATAGTCACCTTTTTACTTGAAAATTGCACGAATTCACTGAAATTAATAATGACAATGCTCCAAATTATATGAAATCGTTTTGAAGAGAAGAAAATGCAGAGAAGCAGGCACTACATCTAAAATATTAGGTATCGTACTTCAAGAGGCAAGGAAGTGAGTTAAAAGGACTACTTATTGTACTGAACGATGTCTTTCCAGAAATACAACACTTAGATGTAGGGTTCAAACGGAGCCACGGATGTTGCAAATAGGGAACGATAGTAGATATTCAACTTGTTATGGCATGTTTCGCCACTTTCGGAGTAAACCTATTCTGAAGATTATAGGGGGGACACTTGTATATATAAAAAATACATAGAAAAGTACTATGTATTTTTGAGCCTATCTAGTAGATGATGGAAATAGATATGGAAATTGTCTAGGGTCTGCCATAAGAATTTACTCGGTTAAATTTATCTTTCTGACTGACTCCTTGACAATTCAAAAGTGCCTGTAAATGGTTTAATTGAAATCATCATCATCACTGACAGCCTTGTTCCACCCACTGCTGAGTTTAGACCTCTCTTTCGTGCCATGCTGCCCTGGTCTGTGCGAGTCTCATACAGGTCTAATTACAAGTGAAATTATATTAAAATTTTAAAAACCCCCGACACAAACATTTCCTCATTTCTCTATACTACTCCATCACCCGAGCCTGTTCATCATCTATCTATAACCTATTCATTGAGACCATTCCAATAAGCCCAAACACGATACCTGTGCTGTAAGTTGATAAGGGAGTTGGGTATGCTGCAAATTCCAGGTGATGCTGCAGCATCAGTTCAAGGTTACCATGTTCTTCTAATATCATTGAAGTAACAGAATACCAAATTTCAAATCGATCAGACCAGTGGAAGACGCTCACATCCATTCATCAACTAGAAAAGAGCTGATATTCTTCAAACGGCTGAACCGAGTTTGATAAAAAAAACATGTCTAGGCACCATCGCTAGAAAACCTGCTTTCAAATATAAAAAAAAACACATTCAAATCGGTTCACCCGTTAAAGAGCTACGGTGCCAAAAACACACATAGCAGTCAAACATATACACCCATTTTTTTTTGCGCCGTTTGGGGGGGTTAAAATAAAAGTCTTGATTTTTAACTGTCAAGTCACTCACACTTGTAATTGACAAGTTCCTCAGATTCACCAAAAAAAAACAAAAATAATCCTTTATCATCAACAAAACTAAACAGTCATATTTCAAAGAACATTTAAACTGCTTCGCAATGAAATTTGTAGTAGGAAAACAGGATAAGTTTCTAAAACGCTCTTCAAGACGATACGAAAATACGAAATGGGTCAACAGGTATAATGTTGAACACGGGCTCTTTAGACATCTGACACGAACTGAAAGAGGGTTGGGACGTGTCGATAAATGTTTATTACGATAGTGGTCCATTACGGGGTTGACTTAAACAAGAAAATATCGGAAAACAGAGTAGTTCAAAAAGGTGAATGTTTCTTTGCAAAAAGTAGGCTGTAGGTACTCGAGAAAAACATTCTTTAAAGTACTTTTTTATGCCAAATCTAACATTACAGGGTAGATTTTTGAAATGGGGCAGTAAGGGCTGCTACCTGAACCGTTGTAGCTACAGGAAAATGGTCTTAGGAGACTGCCCTTAACTTTTTGAGATATTTAGATCTGCATTCAAAGATTTTGAAAAAAAATGCAGAGGCAGAAAAAAAAATTGCGATTTCTGACTTTTCTATTACTCAAACCTCAGTTGGTCTAATTGTTTTTTGATCCTTATAAGAAACAGAATCGATTGGCATCAAGAAAAGTTTTTATGAAAACTGCCCATTTAGGTACTTGCTGACTGTATTTTTTCTTCAAAATACCACAAACAAACAACCCAACACCAACCAAAACCCAACTCAACACAACAAAACAAACAACAACCCACAACCCAACAACTCTCACCATTTTGATACACGCTGTTTATGGGTGAGATTTGACAGACCGAGATTTCTGAAAGCCGTCTTAAGTTTGAACAATATTAAATTTATCATCTGCGTAGCCTTTTCCCATCCATGTCGGGGTCGGCTTCCAGTCTAACCAGATGCAGCTGAATACCAGTACTTTACATGGAGCGACCGCCTATCTGACCTGCACAACCCAGTAACTGGGTAATAGATACCGCTTGGTAAGACTGGATGCCAGACTTTCGAGCTTCTGACGACCCGTAACGACTGTCAAAGATCCACGAATGACCGCCGGGACCAATGGCTTAACGTGCTTTCCGATACACGGTACACGGTCTTGATATGTAAAGATGACCCATCCACGGACCAACGGCGGCAAGCGTAGCTTAACCTGATCGATCGTTCGGTTGTTATTACTTAGCCGCAGCCAGTATTAACTTATTAAGACTAATGTAATTGGTCGACCAAAGTACAACGACTAATCAAACAAATTACGGGCGGTTTGACAACTTATTCAATACCTTTCCGAATCTGGGGATAAGTAAATTAATCAAAATTGAAATATTCATTCTATTAAGTGGAAACTTGATTGATATTGAACATATTTTATTCATTTTACTCGTGTTACATCCTTTGTTTCATTCAATTTACACATGATTTTCATACTAAATGAGGCAGATGTACGTACATTAAAAGGATGTTAATGGAATGTATTAATTAAATTGCATCTCAACACGTTGTCTTAACTGTTTTGCATGATTTTCCACATGAATGAGGCAAGATTTGCTATTACAAAGGACAAAGAAATTTGTCATGTCTTCACGTTTCACGTTGTATTAAAATAGCTATTCAAAGTTATGGATTGCGTGACTATGTTAAACATCAAGCATGCATGAAATGCGAAATCCATTGCTTCATTTATAAAGTTGGTCTGTTGACCACTATATCAATGCATATAGTAAAAATGAAAGCGATTGTAATTATGGATGTGTTGTTTGGCAATTAGGCCGTAGTAAAAATCTATACAAATAAATAAAATTGTGTATGTTTGTGATGTCAAAATAACAGCATTTTACTAAATGCATATGAAAGTGCCTAAAGACGAAAGTCTACAACCAGTGTGTGTTACCAGTGATGACATACGGAACTGAAACGTGGCCTCTGACCATGGGCCTCATAAGAAAGCTCAAGGTAACTCAGCGCGCTATGGAAAGGGCTATGCTCGGTGTTTCTTTGCGAGATCGAATCAGAAATGAGGAGATCCGCAAACGAACTAAAGTCGCTGACATAGCCCAACGGATTAGCAAGCTGAAGTGGCAGTGGGCAGGGCACATAGCGCGCAGAACTGACGGCCGATGGTGCAGAAAGGTTCTGGAATGGAGGCCACGTACCGGCAAGCGCAGCGTAGGACGTCCACCCACAAGGTGGACAGACAACCTAATAAAGGTCGCAGGAAGCTGCTGGATGCAGGTCGCTTCCACTCGGCCAAATTGGAAATCATTGGGGGAGGCCTATGTTCAGCAGTGGACGTCCCATGGCTGAAATGATGATGATGATGATATGAAAGTATAAACGGTACATAAAAGAAAAAAAAAAAAACATATTTTTTTTATATTTTTGTCGGTCTGCCTAAATGTTCCGACTGATCACCGAAAAGGCTGGACCGATTTTTACGGGAAATTCACTGGCAGATAGCTGATGTTATGAGAAGTAACTAAGAAGTAGGTACTTTTATTTAGGAAAAGGATTAGGGTTGACGCGGGCGTAGCCGCGTGCGACAGCTATTAACTAATAAATAACCTACAGAAGATCGCGGTGAAGACCTGGATGGGACTCGAACAGACCAGGGAAGTATGGCACAAAAGGGAAAAGGGTGTAATCAACATTGGGTGGAACAAGGCTGCCGATTATTTCTTTTTCGTTCGGTAAGCGACTAACCTGGTGTCAGTTTTAAAGCCGCCCCCATGTGCCTCTGACTTGGCTTCACATACCGTCGAGGAATATCTATCAGGCATGCCCGTTTCCTGTCGATGTTTTCCTTCACCGTGGTGAATGATGATAATGATGAAAATAACCTTCAGACTGTTTAGAGAGAACAGCAGCTTTAGCTGATTAATAAACAACAACTGTACTGATGATAAATTACAAAACACTGGACAGTCAACGTATCAGCAACGTTAGTGCAGTTTTGAAAGCTTTTAAATATTCATGCGAAAGAGGTTTTGTCGACTCTTGATGGAAAGAGCCTTGTCTTAAAGGTCAGTAGAACGAAAGCGCATGAGGATTATGCTTTGAGTAATCCGGGTGATGCAGACGGTAGTCAAAAGGATAAACTAGATGTGGATAAGGGTAATGAATTGTCCGGTTTACTTAAAAGTCGATAGATACAATGTATATTTTTATTGTTCAACTCGTATGTAGTTGCTTTGGGGCAGAAAAATTCTTCAAATAACATTCATTCGTCATTTCAGCCGAATGACGTCTACCGCTGGACATATACCTCCCCCAAGCACCGCCCCTTCAACAGATCCTTGCAGCCTTCACAAGGTCATCGGTCCAACTTGTGGGCTTCCAACGCTACGTCAATCGGTTCGCGTTCGCCACTCCAGAACCTGTTGGCCCCATCGGCCATCTGTTCTGCGTTCAGAAAGATTCTTGAATGAGGACCAAGAACTGGACGACCAGCTGGCCTATTCTGTAAAAATCTCATCGTGAAAACTTAGGTGAAGATTCCACCTGATGCTAGGGATTTATACTATTGATAGCTGTGAAGAAAGCTATCAATATAGTATGCCTTAAGTTTTCGAGGTGAGTATTTTACAGAAGAAGAGCTGGTGAAGAGTCGCTATTCGATTTCAGCGTACGGAACGGATAGGTGTCTTAATCAATAGAGGTGGCATATGTACATCAGTGAACGAATATTGGTTTACATATTGATGTATTTTTTTAAAGATTCACTCGACACATGTTTATATTCAAATCGTTTACACGTTAACAAAATAAAGATAACATAACGTATTTCAAAGTTTTATGTTTTTTTTTTGTCTAAACTTATACCTATTATAAAGAGAAAATATAATATTTTTTGTATGTTTGTATTTTGTTTGTAATTAATCAACTCAAAATCGACTGGATTGATTTAGCACAATATTTCACCAGTAGAATGCTATATTATCACTGAGTAACAGGCTATAATTAATAAAGATATCACGCGGGCGAAGCCGCTGCTGGCTAGAGCTAGTTATTTACAAAGAAAAAAAAAGAAAGAAAGAAAACATGTTTATTCTGCACAAACGAAACGCACATTAAAATAAAAGACAAAAAATTATACAAAAATACAAAAGTAGCCAAAAGCCTCGTATTCAACCAAGAAAAAAACGTTTTAAAATGTTGTTCATTGGTAGATGTCAAGGCCTCGGACCAAAGAAAATATTGCGTAATTACTGTTGCGAAATTACGTAATCTGCAGCCATATACTTAAAATAATGTTATAAATAAATAAAAATGTCTAGAATATAAAATTTACTATACAAGTAATCTTACGATGCAATAATCATCGTGTGAATTCACACCAACTCCAACTTCCTTATGACTTTGAAACTACATTAGCTTACATAATACTAGGCAATCAAGTTTATTTATTTACAAAAAAACTAATTAAAGCTGGGAAACCGTATGAACTGCAAAACAACAAAACTAATTAAATGGAACATTTACTCTTAGAACTTTATCGATATATTTGAAAGTTCAGGCACAACTCTACTTTGTAATGGATGAGGTAACTCTGGGCCAACCTCTACTGTTGATATTGCACTTATTTCCCGAGTATTCATTAAAGAAAAAGTTGTTGCTATTCTTAATAAATGCTGTAACCTTTAGAACACTTAAACAGGAGGCTTTTCTATGGAAAATATGAAGACAGGAACTACACTTAAGTGGCACTTAACGGCCTGCTCACACTGGCGGACGGCAGGGAAGAGCATCGCGGGGGATTCTTCTATCCGCCAGCGCACACAATCAAGAAAAATCCTCTGCGATACAGAGAGCGTCCGTCAGCTTACCGGAGCATCCGCCGGTATGCCGTGGCATGCGCCGGTATGCTCCAAGGTCGATCACCGAGCATTGAAATATATGCCTTATTTCGGTTGGATAACTAGACCTTAGAGACTCCAGCGCATACCGCTGCGGTATCCCCCAGCGTGCTTTTTGATGCTCCAGAGAAAACTGTGCTGGGATGCTCCAAGGACAATCACTGAGTATTGAAATATATACCTTATTTCGGTTGGATTAGTAGACCTGGCAGACTCCCGCGCATACGGCGCATACTGCCGCGGTATCCTCCAGCGTTTTCTTCGATGCTACAGAGAAAACTGCGCTGGGATGCTACAAGGTCAATCACCGAGCATTGAAATATATACCTTATTTCGATTGGATAAGTATTAAATTCAATTGATAAATTAAAAATCCTCTGCCGTCCTGTCCGCCAGTCTGCGCAGGGCCTAAAAGGTTCTCTCACTTCCATTATCAACCACTTTGTTATTTCTAGCAAATATAGGAAGCACAATACGAGGGTGTAAAACAGATGAGATTTCATAAAAAGATTGGCTTTGCAGAGCATCAACTCTGCCACTCATACATGACTGACAGTTTCTGTCCAAAACTTCATTTGCCCCTTAACGGCCGTGACTTACGAGTCGTAAGGTCATGGGTTCGAACCCAAGCAGGCACTTTGTGTAAATTATTTCATCACCACTGCTCTCAAAACGGCGAGAAAACGGGCATGTCCTAGAACCAGTAGTCATGTGACATCTACGAACCAGCACTGCGCCCGCGTGCTGTATTACGACCCACTCTTTTTCACCTAGAGGAGGCCTGTGTCCCAGTAGAGGAACACTATAGGCTAATTATGCTACTAAGGAGTTTATTCAAGGCGTGACGTATGAACAAACAAAGTACCTATATGAAGAAGTGTAAGCTAGTTCATAGGTTAACTTAAGCAACACCCACACAATCACAGCACGAGCTATATTTAAGAGGGAGCAGCGATTCTCCATACAAATGTGTCTCCTTTTTTCTTCCCGAATAATGTCTCAAATCTTTTTTTTTCATAAAATCAAGGTATGCTGTATACACGTCCCTGTTATTTCCTTTTTTCAGCATCTTATTGGTAAAGAAAATATGACCCTCAATAAATTACAAAAAAAAAAAAAATCGCCATGATTAGAGGACTACCAGACAAATTAGAAAAGTATTTAACATAAAATTAAATGATAGGAACCTACATATTCTTTCTAAAAATTTAAATGTCAAAAATAATTGAATCGGCTCAGTTTTCGAGGAGAAAAAATCGATCTCGTAATTCTTTATGTGATATACTCGGTCTGAGCTGCACCTGTCCCTATGGTACTCTACCGGGGCAGACTTGAGGTAACAGGACGGCAATAGTTTCTTCAAATACCTATTTTTCAAATTCCTCGCAGGCCCTGTTCCCTCTTAACAAAACTCGCATCACTCGATTAAGTAATAAAGCCACATACTAAAAATATGTCATAAAATCAACTAGAGCAGACTTGATTTTGTCATACTTTATTGTATTATACCGTAGGTTATAGGAGTAGATGATTTATTTTGGTCAGTTGAAAAAGGGGCTCTTTAAAAATAATATTATAAATGCAAAAGTGGGTTTGTCGGTTTGTTGAATGAAATTTGGCATAAAGGTAGACCATGACCTGGATAAGGACGGATATTTTTTATCCTGATATTCCCAAGGGATCGAGACTTATGCGAGTGAAACCGCGGGGCGCAGCTAGTCCATACATAAAACTTCCGTGTTCCGGAAATATTTCCTGAATCATTATAATAGATGGCAAAAATCGTATTATCACGTAGGTTGCGTTAAGGAAAAATACGATATTATCAAAAACAACTGTATTCTTTGAAGGGTTACGCAGAGGTGCTATAGTACACCCACATTTCGCCAGTTATGCATAAGTCCCATGTAATAGAGGGCGAGGAAAAATGACAAGAAATAAGGCAGGAGAACATTATCTTCAAAATGAACTGACAAAAAGAGGAATCTTATCAGGACTAGTCATTGTAGAGGACATTAGGACATTGTTAGAGGCCCAGGTAAGACCTGAAGGGCAATTCCCGTATTTTTCATAACGTCATCTTAATCTCAGTCTCAATCTGTCAAAAATAACCGTTTCAATGTCAATTTTTGACATTGTTCGTCGCTAAGATGAGATTGGGACTTGAAATTGACTTGAGCGTTGAACTTTTTTTGTACGAGAATTGGCCCTTGTTGGTACTTTATGTCAACAGGCTAGCTAGGGTGACGACCAACCCAACAAATGTGCATGTCTTTCCACTTTTTGTGTGGGCTCCTCATCACCCGTCGACAAGTTAGTCTTCTGTTCTTTTTACACTGTGTAGCACTTAAACCAAGGATGCGTAGGTTTTATTCACAAAGGAAAACATGTGTAATGCCTACGCAAATTTTCCCCATGTTTCCTACCAGCTAATTAGGTGAAAATGTAACGAAATTTATGGTTATGCCTTTCTTAGCTTAGGGCGTGGATGACTATTTAGCCACTTCTAGTTTTATGGATAATTTAAGGTAATTATGATTAAGTATTATGTTGCGTAAAGGGAAACAAAAGGCTTGGAAATTATGAAGTGATTGGAAATGAGAGATAAAGTTGATGCAAGTTTTAAAAGCTGTTGTCATGGAAAGTTGGGTTAGTTTTAAATTTTAGTTTATAGTCAAAATGTTGATGGTGAAACTAGACTCTTTTCCTTAGTATTGAGTAGGAAAATAAGCCTCAAATCACCATGTTTGTTGAGGAAATCGGTGCGGATTAATAAATAGCTAAAATCTGGTAGATATTCATCCTGTGGAAAGCCTGATCTAGATAGGTCATAGACCTAAAACAACTATGTTAATGAGCCTTTCAAAAAACCGAGCAAACATTTTAAAATAGGTTTAATCACCACCATTGGTGAAGCCCCTTGAAGATAAACTTCTTAAACAAAGTACTAACCAACAATCCACTTTTAGTGAAACAATGCGCACCTGTATTTTTTAAATCCCAGACTACATTAAAATGTTAATGTTGCAAACATGCCATGTCGTTTGACATGGCGCCATTCGCACGAAAGCCGATATCAACAAGTACTCGGACATTGCAGTTTTATCTCTATGCTCGTTCAATAAAATACAAATTGCTAACAACTTGATCTCGTCCACTTACTTTGTTGCAAAACTTTAAAAAAGTATTTGTGCAATAAAAAAGTTGTGCGGAGGACTTGATACTGGCAGGACCATATTTAGCTTTTGGAGTGAGCCTTAACTGTGATAAGACTGGCTGGAAGGCTTGAGGGCCTGAGTGCAATACGAAAACTGGGTTATCTACACTGCTATCATGTATATGGAAGTGTCGGTCCGTGTGTTTGGTAAGTACATTCAGGACTAAACTTCTGCATTGCTGCTGATGGTGATAAAAAGGCAGAGCAAAAAATTCACATTGTGAGAGCTGGTACCTGATTTAGGTAAAATAATTTCAAGATTACTGGGGCAGTGGGCAGTTTATACTTTAGGTGATCCGGCAGAGAAGCAAGCTGATGTGGCAATGAGCCCGCCATATTAATCGTAAAACCGATAGGGGTGGACGTGTTCTTGGGTGGAGACCGCGAATCGGTAAACGTACGGGTGGAAGCAGCTCGATGAGAGTCGCCGGTAAGTTAACTGAATGTCGTGCAGTTGAACAGGCATATACTCAGCAGTAGACTGTTGTAGTCTGGTGATGATCATGGGCACTTTATTATTTTTCGTTGCTTTTCTTTTTATTTCTACGGCATAGAACAGTGAAAGACACTTGACATAGCTAAAACAATTTAGCTATAAATAGGTCACCAGAGACAAGGTTAAAATTACTTCATAATAATGAAAATATCCCTTCTGGGAAAAGGTTGTAAATAGAATTGTGTAGGTGATTTCTCTGAAGCCTTAGCCATAAATTTAAAATAACATATATTATGTGGGAAGAAATTGAGCAAAATATATAATATTGGTGCTAAAATCAATAAGCTGGTCTTAACAAAATGATTTCTTTTTTTTTGAGTTAAGCTCTGATTATCCAGGTTTTTATTAGTGAAAAAAAAAAGTACTGTTATCTTTGGATTTCTGCCCTAAATTTTGTATATCAGCTGGTAAGCTGATACAAAATTTAGGGCAAAAATCCACAAAAAAGAAGATGACGATCGGCATCTTCTTTTTAGCCTATGGTAATCTTTTTAATTCGGTGCTATCGAAGCTAACCAGAAAATATGATGAAGGACGTTGTTCTTTTCTGTAACTATATTAATTTACATGAAGGAACCCCCATAGATTGCTTCAAAAGTGTTTGGTACCTAACATAATTTCAATATTCTGGACGCGAGCTTATGGTTGGATGATTTCAGTGGATGTTTCAAAATCCTCAAAAGGTTGTAAAGTTTAAACAAAACCTACTCGCGACAAAGACTTTCTCAAAGACGTGGAGGATCACTGAGACAAACTATATTTCAACTTAACTTTATTAGGCTTACACAAAGGTCTTAAATATACAAGTAGCATGGTATGAAATTCTCACTAACAGAAGACTTAGACGGATTAAAAAGCTCAAATTAGGCACAGCCTGTATCTTGGTGACCCAAACAATATTTAAAAAAAAAAAAAATAGTAAGGCTTGCGCTAGATTGGTATTTTTTGTTGTTAACAATAATGTGAGTGCAAAGAAAATAAATAACATAAATATTATACTTTAAAGGTATGCTGATCACTTCGGGGTCACCAATTTAGAGGTATGAGGAACAGGGTGTAATGTTCACTCATCCTGTATAGAAAAGTGAGGATCCTCCGACCAGACGGGGGTCGTGTCTGGCGGGCAACTGCCCAACGATTTACGCGAGACGTTGGCGAGCGGGGTCGGTCGCCAGGATTGACGTCGGAAAGTTATATATATATATATATGTCGATCGCGCGGTAAACTCTAATTACGCGATGCAGGATTTTGTGTGACGTCTTCGATGCGTAGTTCGCATGTGGCGATGTAGACGCCACCACAATAAATAAAAAAACAGTTAAAGTTGAGTTAGTGTGTGGTGAGGGTATGTAATCTATCGGAGAGTGTATCACTTATCGGGATCGACCACATTACGATCTATTTGAAACACAAAGGAGTTTCCATGAGTTAATATCTGTTAATGATGCAACGAGTGACCGTGTAAAGGTTGGCTCAACCGTCCTCAACCGCTTGGTTCAATGGATCAGCTATATTGCCAAAAGCCTCTCCACCATATAAAATAACGACACAGTAAAAATAAACAGTTTATCCAACACATTTTATACAGCAGGACGGGCAAAGCCTTTCGCAATGAATAAATTAAGAGCCACACATCGACAGTGCGATACACAATTCACAAACGCTTGTATATAATGCTATCGATCCTTTTGTATACGGAAATGCTGTTTTGAATCATTTATTTGACATCGTTATTTGAAATAGAGAAACGTATTTGAAAATTAAGCTTCGTGCAGACTAGCGCGACGCGACCGCGCGACGCGACACCGGTTATTGTTATACCGTGAAGTTTTCTTAGAAATTGTATTGTTCGAATCGCGTCGCGGCATCAATCCAAATTTGTATTGTTTTCGGCTTGAGCTTAGATCGTGGCTAAGTAATAACAGCCGTACTCGTCGATCGAAGGTTAAGCTACGATTGCCTCGGTCGGTTTGTGGATGGGTGATCATCCATTACATATTGAGACATTAATCTCCGTGACTTGGAAAGGAAAGCACTTTAAGCCGTTGGTCGCTGACTCGCGACTGTCATTCGTAGAACTTTGACAGTCGTTAAGGGATAGAGAAAAAGAGTGTCAACCAAGTACCCCAAAAAGAGTGACAACAAGCCTCACCAAGGGGGTATCGTGTTACACAGTAACTGGGTTGTGGAGGTCATAAGCAGTCGCTCCATGTAAAATACTGGTATTCAGCTACACCCGGTTAAATTGGGAGCCGACACCAATATAGTTAGGAAAGGATTTTGAGAGGTAAAGGTTTGGACCCCAATAGGAGGCTGTCGGTAGAGATAATACGAGTATTTAACACACAGCACACGGAAAAATAACTGCATAGTTGGAACCCATCAAAACCTTTTCAAATAGGAAGCCTGTCAAACACAAACGGAGACAGTAAATAAAATGCCAACCCACCTCAATCGGAAAATGTCAAGATGTTGTCGATAAACAAGACATGTATGTATTTCCGGATAATGCCAGACCCGTCAGAATTGTAAAACCTCCCACACTGATTTGGTTTTGTCATCGCATAGAAAGTTACAGAAGGTGCTCCATAGAAATCAAACACAATGCTTAAAACCGATCTTTTTCTTACGACTGCTAAAAATATATTGCTCAAGTACCGTAGAAGCGTTGGTACTAAAGTCGTTTTATTTCCTTGTAATGTATGATTACACCCTAAAAAGAGGCTATTCCGTCGCTGTCACAAAAACTACTGACAAGTATGGGCACCGTACTCTACAGAGTTTGTCCACCTAAAGATGTTGTCATTCTGCATTTTTTACTCTACGGCTTTATGGCACACGCAATAAGGCTAACCAGTAGCGACAGCAAAACAAAAGGTGGGAAAACATTAGTTTACGAACACGTTAACTCGACCTGAATTTTAACAGATTGTCGCAATAGCAATTAACTGGCATTTTAATCCGTCGAATGGTTACGGAAGCACGTAGTTCTGAATTCTGATGCCAGTCGTAGTATATCCCAGCTTTTTGTACCGTTATACACATAGGATACTGCTTGTTGAACTGTTTCTGAGAGTATTTGCATACAGCCTTATTATTAAAAGACCTTAGGCCATTTTACCATTACCACAAAGAAATAATCATAAATTACGTTTAACTTTTTTTTTAAACTAAGTATGTCGTTTCATTATTATAATACCGTGATATTGCCCAAAATAATTACGGAGACAAAGGGTTGGCAAAACAAAAACTCACCGAGGACTTGAACACAATACCCGCGGGGTAGCAGAATGTGAGATTCATGAATTACCTGAAACAGAAACATAAGCATGAAATATTTCTAGAGGAGCCAGATGCGGGAAAATTATATAAACATTTGATACACAAGGGATTTCCCATAAGCCAGGAATTTAGCGTTTATTTAAATTGTATACGGATAATGTTTAAAAATACAGAACGAAGCTGTTCTATATTCGAATTTGATTCATTATCATACGTCTTTAGGCATCGTTCTAAAGAGAAATTCATCTTTTTCTCTAGATCCGTCATCAGCTTCTTTCATTCTTAAGCTTTTCTCCTAGTTTTTTTGGGAACCAAGTCTTCTCAACAAGCTTAGGCAGTAATTATTTCATCGTGCCCACGACACGGCATTTTAATATCTGCATATATTACAATATTGATAACCGTGTAGACTATAATCATCGATGCGATAAGCCGTGGTACACTGATTTCGACCATGAATGTGTTAGGCCAACTATACAGCTGTTGGTCGATGGAAACAGAGATGAAATGTGGCTAGTTTTGCAGATGACACAATCTATGTAGGTACAGATACTATTACATATTATAATGCACTTATTTCAGTTACAATTTTTGAGATACCTAGGATTTGTGAAGATATACATTGGTTTGACCAGTTGATGGAAGTTGTAGGAATACCTACATAACAGCGTTTTAAAACTGTTTAGAATCTGTCACTATAAGACTGTTCCGTCAAGGAGGAAAAAGTAGTTCTGTATTATATTAATTGTGGTGTTAATAAATGTTCCATCCATATAGCCTCTTGATTTTCTCTAGATGTTTCATACAATCATCTATATAGATTTTTTTATTAGAAGGCATAATATTGCCATGACGATAATCATGCAAGCAGATTTACTAGCTTTTTACACCGGTTACGTTTACCTGGTTAGGTCTCTTATTAAAACAACCAAAGATACATTTTCGTCCTGTTTTTCAGGTGAATTTTGCTGCCCACTGACCTGTAAAAATCCTTTTATCGTACCCATGATAAGACCTTTTATTTTTAAAGAACTAACAAATTAACAATATACTTGAGCACTAAAAAAACACGTAGTTATTTCTCCTTTCGGGTCAGAAGCTCAATAAATAACGTAGACTTCTAAATAACATCCTGGTATTTGCATCTCCACCACACCTTAGTTTAAACTAGCGAATGCATAAATAATATTGATGGCTGCAATAATTCTTAGCCTCCTATTATAAATTGGAACGTCTGTATTTCAATTTGTTACTACGAAACTGCTTGTCTGATATTCGTGCCACTTTCTGCAGGAGTAGTTGTATATTTGTCCTTACGATATTTTAACATTAACTGTTTTTCCAAAGTTTTGTAAGAAAAATGTAAAACGCTCTAATAAAGGATATCCCAGGTGCTACCTAGGGTGATAAGATCCAATAAGAGCAAGCAGAGTGCCTGTATGATATATGCGATAAGTGTGATATACAGACGCAATTTAACATGTAAAGTACGAACTGTAGCAGTTTTCTCCTAAACTTTAACGCAGCAAGCAGAACAACAGAAAACACCCTGTTAACTAGCCCTGTCTTGGTCAATTAAGCAAAGCAAAGTACGCAGGGGATAATATGACAGTAAAAAAAATGTCATGCATATGTGTAATGCGCACACCATTTGAATATTTAACTAGTACATGGTTAGATTTCCCACAACACAAGAAATGTGAAACTTGTTTTTGCATGTTTTATTTAAATGCCTATGCAATATTAATGGACACCCCAGCTAGCTTGTTTACATAGTATGGCGAGTTATCTGTTATATGGTTGGAGGGACAGGCAGAAACCCAGCCTAATGTCGATGGATCTTGTATTGCACCTTTTTGTGGAACTGTTCTCTTACCTGTGGTGGCCCCAGACATGAAGGCATTTTTCGGAGTTTCAGACCAGAACGACAAAGATCCGACAATAGAATCTGATAAATACGCTTCTAATGATATCTGAGGCGAATATTTATGGTATTCAATGGCAAAAAAATACCTCCCAAAAACTCATTTTCAGAAGTTAATTTTCATCAAATGTTTAAAATATCGAACTAGCACATCGAACAGAATGAAGTGTAGCTGTTGCCATAGGGCAAGTTAAAGTCAGGTCAAACGACTGTTAACCTTTTTCCAACTCACCATAAAACTTCAAGCATCATAGAATTTTCAAACTTCTAATAATATAATAGTGAAGTAACCCCATTACCATATCTACAAGGAGTACTGACTACTTCGCATCAAAATAAACCAATGAGGTCAAATCCTAGTGACCGAGCGAGCGAAAGTTCAAGCTAGCCGTTGAGCCACTAACACTAATAGTTAAGTCATTTACACGTCATTCATAATTAGTAACTTAGTTAGACTGTATAGTTAGAAACACATTACACCCGTATATCTATGTCTTGTTAAATACAGGGTGTTATGATATTAATTGTCGGTTTATGTGGAGATAAGTTATGATTCAGTTTAAGTTGAATTGTTAATGTAAGTATATGATTGTTTTATAATACTAGTGTTGTGTTAAGTTGTTATTTGTGTCGGTTAGTTTTAATTAAGTGAAAAAAGTTTATTAATTGATTTTATTTAGAGCAAGCACGCAATTTTTAGTTTTTTACGTAGGTAGCAAGGGTTATTCAATAGTTGCAGGTAGCAAACAAATTAAATAACATGTAAGTAATGTTCCTAATATCAGCCCGTAGCTACCTACGGTTTGCTATATATATATATTTTAAAGATACTATATTATGAAAAATTAGTAGCAGCTCGGAGTCTGGATTTGTGCTCGGCTGATGGCAATAGGCTCGCCCCTATTACTTGGGACTTAAACTAGCAAAATGTGGGTGTACTATAGGTATACATCTGCCTAACCCTGTTAATATTTATCCAAATACTACAAGAATAAAATTACATTCAAGCAAAAGACACTTCGCAAAGCTGCAGAACGAAACAAAGGAACATATCCCCCCACAATACAAACTTCTCAAACCCCGTTACACCAAGAAACAATACAGACACAAAATTACAGATATTACCGTATTACAGTGCGCATTATAGCTTAGTGCGCGATTCCGCTCGACGGCACCATTTACTTGTATCAATTAATGTTAGGCACCGTTATGCGCGCATCTCGCTTCATCTCGAACGGTATCCCTAGCAGGCGTTACCTGATTGAGAGCCAGTGCCGTTTTAAGCTGCAAGGTCCTCCTTGGTTTTGTATTTATATTTTAGCTCTGTTTTTACTCAACTGCGCAAAGACATGGTTCTCACTTTTGATGGCATCGAATCTGAGATTGAACTAAAATAACTCCCAACAACTGGATCAGACTGCTTGAAAAGTGATATTGTATTGAACCTATATGTTGTAGTCGTTTTTTGTTTGACATTGTCACGTATTTATTTAGTCACAAATCTATAGTGTCAAGACTAATCTTAGAAATCATCGAAACCAATAATAATCATTCAGCTCATCCTAAAGCTTTCTCTCCCTTAATAATATAGGCTGTGTTCGCTTGTCCCGATTGTGACAGACAGCATTAACCAAACAAATAATATTTTTTTAGGATTGTTCGAATACAATTCGGATCATTCCATTAAATCAATTTACGATCTTATAACCATAAATACTACATTTTAGTTACTCCTTCAACAAATACTATTCCTTCGTAAAAAAAAAAACAAGCAACACAAACACATACTAAAATGTTATTACAAAATAATAAAACCAAACGTAATCCATTAGTTGAGGTCTCCGACACGCCCCTCGTAATCAGCGTAGTATAAGCTGAATATGTTTCCGCGTCAAATCTCTATTATATCTTGTAACTTGTAACGTCTCTATAAGATGAAGTAATGCGTAGGATGAAACTTGTTTTTGATATTATTTTGTCGATAAGTACACACATCAACACGGTCTAGGGATATTTTTAAAAAAGCGAATTACTATCAATGTGTTAATTATTTATATGACATGTATATATTTAAAAGATACGTTATTTAATATTCTACCATTTTTTAATAATGGTTAAGGTACTTAGATTAAAATTTCAGGATTTTATGGAAAAAAAATGAAGCATAGACGGAAACCGTATATGAATTAACTTTTAATTTGTGAGTAAAAACTGAAAAAAATAGAAAAATCATTTAATTTGTGTTTATAAACATGAATTTAGTAGTCTGAGAAAGCGCCCATGATGTTCATAACACATCGGCAACGATTCGGCATGCTCAGAACAAGGTTGTCAATGTCTTGCTGCGGAATATTGTCCCATGTCCTTCTGAGGTGCGCAAAAAGTTGATCTTCTGTAGCCAGATTTTCAGGAACTTCCTTCAGAGCTCTTCTTTGCAGCATATCCCACGCATGCTCAATGGGATTTAGATCTGGCGATTGAGCAGGCCAGTCTAAGGCCCTAACATTATGTGTATGTAACCAAGCTGCTACCGTTCTCGCCGTGTGTGCCCGGGCATTGTCGTGCATGAGCAGGAAATCTTGCCCCATTTGTGTTCTGTGGGGCAAGATTACGGGCCCCAGCACCTGTTGGACGTATCGTTCTGCCGTCATATTGCCCCGCACCCAAACGAGATCCGTCCGTCCTCCAAGACGAATTCCTGCCCAAACCATAATTGTTCCTCCTTGGTATGGGTGAACTTCCTGAGGGTTCTGAAGACGGCTCCATCGTCCAGGAACTCGCCAAACACGCGTCCTTCGTAAATCTGGATGGAAGCCGAACCTGGATTCATCCGTGAACAGCACATTGGACCATTGCTCACGGCCCCAGTCCACGTGGTTCCGAACCCATTCTAATCGTCGTCCACGATTGCCTCTCCGTAAAGGTGGGACCCGGAGTGGTCTACGAGAGCGTAGATTGCTTTCATGCAGTCGCCTTCTTACAGTTTGGTCACTCACAAGCACTTGGTGTTCCACTCGCAGCTTTTGGACCAATTGAGTCGCCGTTGCATTTGGTTGAGCTCGCGCAGTAATTTGCAAAAATCGGTCTTGTCTGGGGGTAGTGATGCGACTTGGCCCCCGGTGCCTCTCCGCTACTTCACCTGTGGCACGATAGCGTGTCCACAATCTTGAAATTACATTTTGATGGGTCCCTATGGCCTCAGCAACATTACGCTGAACAGATCCAGCTTCCAGCATTCCCACAGCTCGTAACATCTCCGCCCTCGTCAAATGTCGGCGTTGCATGGCTACAATACCTCAATTTTAACTTTATCTTTCGTTTAAAAATGAAAAAAAACTGTAACTAAACGTAATTCGTATTGTTTTCTAAATTTCGCACAAATGAAAATTCCCTCTCCTATACATCAAGACATTTTTATGCCACCGAAACAAAAGAATTTTCAAAAATTTGAATTTGGAATTAGTCTGAGATAAATTACAAACAAATCGGTGTATAAAAGATTCCAATGCGGCCAGTACTTTTCGAGTTATTTAATTGAGTATGAAATATCCCTAGACCGTGTTGATGTGTGTAGTTGTTTTTCTATAGCGGCACGAGCTATACGTTAACAGGGTTAAAAATAAGGCAGCAAGTAAGGTTGATAACGGAACCGATTACTCAGAAACTAGGATGTGTCGGATGGATAAAAGATCTCTCGGTCTAATCGTCACAAATATCTACCCGCAAATCATGAGCCATGGTTTGAGTCATGGGCAATGTAAATGAGTATTTCAGAGAAAATTGTCTAACACCCCACTGGACCCGTAATAGATTAAGCACGCCACTTAAGAGGCTCACAGCAGCTAAAGCGTGGTCACTGTCGGACTGCATAGAAAAGAAAGTAAAGCACGATGACACAACGCAGGTAGTTTATTGCAAAATATGAAATAATTATCTATTAACAAAGAATCTATTAATTGGACGAAAACGAATTCAAAATCTATTACGGTAATATTATGTTGCTTGAGATTATTCTAATCTGACAAAAAATCAGTATATTAATAGATATAATTTTTATTAAAATAATTTTTTTGCGGTATCTTCGCGATTTTTTTCTAACGTATCAAATTAGTTGTTTTCAAGACACTATCTTAAGCATATATCCTGAAGAATATATATGTTTCTGATTTTGTTTACTGTAGTGGATCATATACTTTTAGGGATTATAAAAACTTGCGTTTAGGCACGTTTAGGTCCTGTAATCCCCTTAAACATGACACAGAATTTGCCACTAAAGAAAAGTGAGCGAAATCAGTACATTTCTGCCGACACCAACTCGGTAGCTTACAAGGCACACTTTCAAGTTGAACTGTTCTCAAGAATGTCATAATAAAGCGTTTCAGCTGATAGCGTTTCCTAGAAATCCTTGAATAACAGTAATTGACCGAGATTTGCACGAATGTATTCGCGGATGATTCTTAATTACATCCCGCGGTATTCCACGAATGCTTTTGCTTATCATTGAGGAGAACAATAAAATTCAACATTAATACGAGTTTTTAGTATAACACGACGCATCCTAATATAACATTATTTGCTAATCCGCAGATGGGAGATAACGGTAAAACAGTACGGTAATACGCTTGATTCTAACATGGTATAAAATGACTGATTCATTATTTGTTAAAATGTAAGGAAAAATCTGTTCAGTTCTGACGGAACTGAACTGACGGCCGATGGGGCAGAAAGGTTTTGGAATGGAAGCCACGTACCGGCAAGCGCAGCGTAGGACGTCCACCCACAAGGTGGACAGACGACCTAATAAAGGTCGCAGGAAGCTGCTGGATGCAGGTCGCTTCCAATCGGCCAATTTGGAAATCATTGGGGGAGGCCTATGTTCAGCAGTGGACATCCCGTGGCTGAAATGATGATGAAGGAAAAATCGTCTACGGTTGCAATATTTGTAAATATGTGCAGCACCATATATCAACTTAATTCATTTATCTGTAATTTGTTTCTATTGTACTATGTAGTCATTTGATTCTAGATGCTTAACATCGTCTAATGTAGGTATACAAAATATTGTAAAACATTATAAAAGAGTAACTATGAAGTTTGTTGCCCATTCTTCTCCATACGAAACTACCTTTTGTAGGGGGCACCTAAAATCAATTCTACTTTCTTGTAAATTTTGACTTTCAAAAGTACCTTTTTATGGCTTACTTGAAATAAATACTTCGACTTTGACGTTGTAAGGGAACGAACGGTAGCACGTTGACAGGGGACAAAATCACGTGGGGAAGACGGTAGTACAGTGTGTTCACGTGCTGTCATGCACTTGAAGGGTGCTGGGAGTAACAAATTTATATTTTTCCAGGAACAAGCCTATGACACTGACGTAGAGACTAAAAGGCGCGGACTGAGGTAGGGACTTAAAGGTGGTAAAGGCTAAAGGCTAAACCAGCGCTGGGGCTCTGTCTCGCATAGGGTCCCAGCATTATGCTGAGTGATGGCCGTTTTGCGTGGATGTGACGCATATTTTCCCTCAAATTTGTTTTTAGTGTTTGTTCCTTTGCTTGCGTCATATGTACCGCAAATAAACGTATTTTCTTTCTTCTTTATTTCTTTTCTTTCAAAGGGTTAAGTACGTTTTAGTCGGTAGAAATCCGGCATAACCCATTTCATAGTTCATAGGCTGAAAAGTTAGGTATGTTTACATTCTCCGCAAACTGCTGGACAAGTTATTTCAGTAATACCTTCTAAGAAGATTCCATAGTAGCCTTTAGAGACACCCACATGAAGAGACAAGGTTAGTCGTGGGCAGGGAGATAGTGTATAACGAACTCAATAATGATGGATTTTATTCCATAATTTATTTGATTGGTTCCTTTGAACCGAACAGAAAATACTCGTAAGTAGGAAGTCTTAAGCTTCTCCATAAAATCTTTATGAAATTGAATAGTCATTTAATTATCTCGAGGAAATTATAAAGATGACTCAGCAGCTTAATTGAACTGTTAAATATTAACGGGAGCTTGAGATTTTTTGTGACAAGCGTTTTACTAATGAGTGAAGAAATTTGTACTGATACGTGAATACTATTACTTACGGTACTTAAAAGCATCGTCTTCACGTTACCATATCCCAATATGATGGTAGTGTTACAGTTAATGTTAGTCTAGTGCTAGTTAGAGAGTAGAGAAGTATGATAATAATAATTTAGTAGAACATCCGTCTGGGGAGGTGTGAAATTTCTGGCTAATACCGGCTAAAACCAAACATTGCAGCGTTGGCTGTTCTCCCCACTCCCCAGATAAGGATGGAAGCTCCCGGGATCTCTGGTCGAACGCAATTCAAATGCACAAACTCTGACACACGTAGGATTTTGCAGTCACACTTTGACTTATCAAGTATGTAGCTTCATAATCAGAACGCAAAGCAATCCTGAACGTCCACAACTAAATATGGACTACCTTCAAATAATTTTAAATACATCCATAGTTGTAAGAGAAGAGTCAGTCACCGAACGTAACAAAAGGTATTAAGATAGGTAATAAACAAGAAACACTTAAGAATTCTCAAGCTCGTTTATTCAGAAAACTAATCCATTATTTAAAACAAACAATCTTTTTTAATTATGTAACTAAAGATCCTAATGAAGCAAAGAAGCGGTAATGTGATTGAAATCGATTGATAAAACCGAACACGGAACGAACATGGACTGAGCTAATCGTATGATAATTTCCTAACGGTATGCAAATAAGACGGTATCGAGAAGAATTATTGTTAATTTATTCGGTTTAAGTACGTTAAAAGGGTTAGGCGGTTTTTTAATTGACAGACAGAGAAACTTTTCCAAAGATCTGGGATTAGAATCAATTTGATTGTTTTGCATATGATATTAAAATCACTTGGCTCCAAGCACAGTGGTATTTGTATTTATCAAGTTCTACCTAAATCAATCAACATGATAGGTTGAGTATAAGTAATCAGTGCAGTTATGTCCCGAGCTGCCAAAAGGTTACTCGGGATTTAGGAAATTAAAATTAGTTGTCACATGCTGTTTGTGTATGACCAACAATTTTAAACTTAGCGAAATGATAGCGTAGCGGTTACACCGCCACATACTAACTACATATCAAAGACATGACGTCACACAAATCCTGCATCGCGCAATAGAGTTTACCGCGCGAACGACATAGAGAAGACTATCCGAAATCAACAGTCGGGCAGTCGGCCCGCCAGACACTACACCCGTCTGGTCGGAGGATCCTCCCTTTTCTATGGTGGATGAGTGAACTTTACACCCTGTTCCTCATGCCCCTAAAATAGTATGTCCATTTTATGTCCATTTGACGACAAACGTAACGTTTTGCAGTCATAAATACTATATTTTTTGAGGCCTTGTCCTCAAAAAAGATATTTTCTTTTATTCCACATAAAGAGTGAAAATAAAAATAAGATTGAGCAGTAAACCCCTTTTACAAGACAAAAACAATAAAACTCTCATGTAGACGTAAAATGCATGTAATCGTGCCAGCTATGAAACTCGCGTAAACCTACCAACAGGTACAGTATTGTGTTGTCTTCTTCTTAATACATGAGAGGGTAAGAGATGAATAGTATAGTGAAGGAATTACATTGTTGAGAAAGAACTATTGTGGAAGGTGAAATCCTCTATTGCTGTTTATAAATTCTGGAATATGAAGATCAATGCATCATGTCTGGAATCTCTAGAGGTAGTCTGGGCCGAATTACGGCGAAGCTGAACCTAGCTCAGCCTCAGACTAAGCGAGTGAACCGAGAAGCATAAAGGATCTTTATACATCCACTAATTGAAGTGATGTAGTGTGTATCTCTTGTTACAGAGAGAGACAAGAATTTTTCGATAATTCCGCAAAGTGAAAGAGTTCTCTTGAAGGTTATGTTTCTAAGGATCAGAGACACGACACGATACGACAGTTTATTTTAAATCGAAAACAACGAAACCAACCGTTTCAATAAAATACAAACTCAATTACTTTCGTGTAGACCGCGAATTTTTATAGCCAATACGGTTGTACGCAAATTGATGTCGTAAATTGTAAGTAATAAAACCCATATTGGATTGTGGTGGGTAACGGTAAAGATGGCACAGTTAGACTTGCAGGGAAACTGGTATTGCAAGGTAGGTGTATGTCTGATGGGTGGCTGGCAATCGATGCAACTGCGACAGGAATAGATACAGGCGGTCAACAACTTGATGATACCAGTTATGGTACATGATTTAAAGATAATTGGCAGGTTTTTGAAAGTTATGTTGTAAAGTATAAAGTCATGATGGATGAGAATCCTGTTGGTATCGAGCAATATTTGTATGCAGTTGCATTCACAGTAGTAATTGATAGTACCGACGAATGTGCCATCCATATTTGGGCGAACAGAAGTACAAGGTTATAATATTTTAGGACTTAAGACGTGCCAAGCAGAAGAAGTAGGATAGATTGTTGAAGCATCACTCATGAAGATGCTCAACCTCCTGCGATCCTCTCTTAGGCATCTCTCACGAGTTGTCTTTAGAAGCAAGACAGCACGAGTCGTACACCACTTATTGCTATATTAAGCATCGTATCATACATAGTGTAAGGCTATTATAGGAAAAGGTTGTGAAGATTGTTTAAGCTTTTATAAATAAAAGGGTTTATGTTTCCGTAAACAAAACTCTCAAGACAAATCCTACTCCACAAATATTCAGATCAGTATTAATTAAAATTGATCCGTTCATATCGTGGTCTGCGGTCAAGAGGATGTCAGTCATATCATTGGCTAATACAACGGCTTGCTAACCTCAACGTTCACTTAAGTAAGTAGGTTTATTAGTACATTGTATTAAGTTACTATTTTTGTATGGAGTTTTGAAATTGGTAGGCAGTTTTGACATGGTTTCTAATGCAATCATTCTTGGTTCGCAAATGTGCAAGAAAACAATTATTGTTTTATAATTAATGATTTTTTCTTACGTGATACTAGGATTATCCTGTTATTCTTTGACTCAACATTAGCATTGTACTAAAACCCCTGTTTCTGGACTCCTAATCAAGCCTTTGTTGAATAAATCTACAGCTTTCTTCTTTAATTACTTTCTTAAAGCCTGGTTTTGTTGCTAGGACATCTAAATGCGCATTGGAATTTAATATCCGTGAACAGCTTTAGGTACTAGCGAATGATTCCGAAAAAATAACCAAAACTGCTTTTTAAATGCATAACATTATTAGTATATATCAGTATTCTGTTTCTTATTATGACATTTTTTTGATGTCAGCGACTGATCAAACCGGCTATTGGCATTAAGTCGCATTCCTGATGGCTAATGACGGATGCTGCGATATGGGAGACTTAAAACTTTTCTAGCTATTGCAATTTAGCAGACTGTATAAATGTCAGACTCGTGAACGCAATGTTAGACTAGACCAAAAACGGTAGATAATATTTAGATTTAGGCATCCTACAACTAAAGCAAGTCACGAAGATTTTGGGGTCAAGTTTGGTTCCACATTCAATCCTAGCAAAACTCAAAGAACTTCGAAATAAGGTCCTGCAAAGTATCTACAAGACAATCGTTCTAACAAACAAAATGAAACTTTAATAAAAGAACAGAATGCACCACAATAAACCCGTAACGACACTTTTACGGGCACCCCAAGCGACTATGAATTCAATTACACTCTTAAATGGCTACATAAGATTTCATTATGTTTCACCACAAGGAATATTGGTGAAGTAGTCTCACTCTTAACCCTGGCACCTGTCCCACCGGAACCGATGAGGCAGCGACTAGCTATCAAAGATTTTCTCGCTCAAGATACGTACAAGAGATTGTAAATTCCGTGAAAGTAAAAGACATACATATATTACTAGTTGATCGCTGACTTTTCACACCGTCCGCCCGGCGAGTACTCGTTTGTCGCAGCGACAAGAGCTACCGAAGATGCTCGCGCTCGCTTAGCGGGCAGAAACTCACTGAGTCTCTCGCTTGGTACATACGCACACCAGCACCCGTCGCTCGCAATTTTAGCTGCTAGGCCTACTCACTTCTCGTTAATCGCCGGCGATGGGACTACCAAACTCTCCGTATATACGACGCTGATTATGATAAATTTCGAACATAGCAGAATAAATCAAAGGGATCTGGAAGACTATTTGATTAAATCTGCTGTACAATCTAATGCCATTTGATATAATTGGATAGAATTTTACGAATGTGCACGTCTTTCTACATTGTTCTCACATGCATTGAATGATGTAACCAATATTTTGTATCAATTTTTTTATTTAAAAGAGTGTCCGTGGAGTTTCTTGCCCGTTCTTCTCCATAGGTACCTACTACGCTTTGGAATGGGCAACTAGCTTCATATTTTTTGACTGACCGACCCCTTGACAATTCAAAAGTGCCTGTAAATGTTTAATTGAAATAAATAGTTTGAGTTTGGCAGTCGTTATTTTGGTCCACCAATCAAGTCTATCAGATTCGAAAGAAGACTCTCAGAACCAGGGTGAAGGGTTGGTTCTAATCTCAGGTGCACGCATGTGTTGTCTGTCTCACATTAGTGTTATTACTTGATCCCTCCGTGCCTCGGAAAGCACGTAAGGTCATTGGTACCGGCCGTAGATCTTTAATTGTCGTTACGGGTAGTCAGAAGTCACAAAGTCTGATAACCAGTTTTATCAAGAGGTATCGTGTTACCCAATAACTGGGTGGTGGAGATCAGATAGGCAATTGCTCCATGAAAAATAGTGGTATTCAGCTGCATAAGGGATATGGGAAAAGGCCAGGCAGATTGAGGTTCTATGCCAGAATGTGCATCCATTTCTCCATTGCACAAGACTACTTTTCTTTCCTTCTTTTTTCATTGTACCATATAGGCTGGATTTTCTGCATATTATTCCGTGTCATTTCACCTCACCACAGTAACGGTTTGATTTACTGCTGCAGCAATAACTTCTTAATGAGCCCTTCCTCGCAATAAATTTTAGTTAACTTGAGATGCCGTCGTCAAATTAAGAATGAAAGGGTTTATTAAAAACTCTTTTTCGGTATTACGTCATGTTAATGAAGACGTTAATGATATTAAATCTTTATTAATAGGTTTTCATTTAAAGATAAATTGTTCAGTGTCGATATTAATGATGTTAAGTTTTACCTACACCTTTCTCTATTCGTTAAGACAGTAACGACAATAATGTTTCAAGTTTTTTTATTTAAGCAATGTTTTTGTAGCAACGCAGGGTTCACCCATGCTAGCCTATCAACATTTATAAAGTCCAATTAAAACCTTAGAAACCTCTAGACTCAGACAGCTACTTAAATGTTATTGATAAGAACATCAAATAAAGGTTAAATTAACGAATACTTAAAAGTGTCAGCATGAAAGACATCAAAAGACGCTCGATTAATTTCTTTATGACCAATTCAAGTAGGTTAAAAACATAATATTATAAGAACAGCTTACACGTGTAACGAAAATTCAAGTTCTGTTAAGTGGAAAAATCTGTAGGAAGATAAAGTTATTTTACACGGGCTGAGAAATGGAAGGTCGAAATAAAACGCTTCCTCCAGGTAAGATAACATAAATGTGCTAGCATTATCCAGGAAGAATAAAATATAAATTTATTTTTCTAATAATAGGATATCGGTTTCAAAAGGTTTTGTAAGTTTTTGAATACGTTTTATCGCAATATGTGGTGTTGGTGTTATCTTATTATATAGTAAAAATCACGTGTCAGAGTGAAAGATACGATAGTTTTGGACCCGTGAAAATTGGCGTGAAATCCCCAAGGACCGAACTATCTCTGAGGTAAAGATACATCATATTCGCTATGGAAAATACTTCCAACTTCACAGTAATAATTAAAAAAATATGAAATCCACAGTCACACAAACAATAAATAAAATAGAGAATCACAAAAGAAAATTAAAAAATAATTCAGCTGTCTGCGGTAGGTAGGTACGGCAGAGAATTCCGCTGGCATACCTGTACGATATTGAAAAGCCTGGCATGAAGCTTCAATGGGAGGCGTTCGATTCAGCGATTAAATTACTGATATTGATTCAGCGTAAAATTACTGCTTTGTAGCGCTACATTCACCGCATGTACAATTTCCGGGTATTTTGTATATACATTCGACAATAAATACTACGTAAAAGAAATTTTATTTTTGAATATGGTTCCCTCAATTCTAGACAAAATTATGAAATTCCGTTTCGCTGTGGGCATTTCGACGTGCGTGAATCTGCAGTTTTTGGAATCAGAACGAAATTGTGGGACAGAACAACTACATCCAGAATTTTAAATGCATGACTACCTATAGGTACATACGCGACTACCGTGATAAAGACTCATAGAGAAGTATATAGAAGAAAAGGCCATGTTGCACCGACCACAAATAAATTGGTATGCGGGCAGGAGAATTATGATGATGATGAAGTATCTATAGCAACTTGCCCTCATGATTAAGAGGAGGCTCCCTAAATTGTATGTTAATTTGCATTAATATTCTGAAACAGTCACGCATACAATCAATATGGAACTTTAGTATATGATTTATTGGATCTTTTACTTTCCATGTACAAGACAATTACGTAATTGTAACATTTTCGCTCGATTAATTTTTTATTCGTAAATCATATCTTTTTTCAAAGATTATTTAAACAAATTCAAGATTACTCGGCTTTTATGTCTAAAATAAGTATTCAAAGTAAGGAAATAGTTGAATATCGAGCCACACGATATATTTTCTCTATAACAATTATAACTTTAATTAAAAACGAAATAAGAATTGAGACTTACGCCATTTAGTTTCGTGCTCGAATACGATCAAAGAGCGCACGCGATATTCAACTTTATTACTGATGTGTTAGCGTTTAGCACATATCGGAGTGGCGGGGTGCTTAGTGCCAGTAAGATTAGCATGATCACAGTAGAAACGGGTTTTATCGACGGACGAATAGACGAAATAACAGATAAACAATCAAAATCTGTGATTTTGTCTATTCTTCCGTCGACAAAACCCGTAGAGAACCCGTTTCTAAGGTTGTCATGCTACATGTGCTGGTCTTATCTTGTCTTGTCAAAACACAATGTCCTGGACACAGTAACATGCGGCTCAATTCGAACTGCCAGTACTAATCCCATTCTTTGACCAAGCATAATAATAAAAATTTAATAATACCGACTTATAAGGCCACGAGCATTGATCACCACGTTCATCGCATGCTCAAGACGGGTTGGCGATTTCAGGCGATTATATTAAATGAAAGTCCATGTTTCCTCACGACGGTTTTCATCACCGATGACAGTAATGTCCAAGATAAACTCAGAAAGTTTCACACAAATGTTTTACTTTCCCTCCCTTTCCAAGATCACAGACGTACGTCACAAATTAGTTTCAACACCAATCCGGCCCTATTTCTTACAAAACAGAGCGTAATCAGGGAAGTGAAAGTAATTACTTGGAACAATTTCGGTGGATTGACAACCAAGGAAGATTGTCTATTGTGTGTAACCCACTTTACGTGGAATAGTTGTCGTAACACACATTGAGACAGGTTGGAGAGGAAAATTCGATGAGATTTCTTTTGTTTTTATTAGTGATTGACGTTGTAAAATGTTATTGATGGTTTCCTCTTGAGTTTCACTAAAAATATACTAGCATTTTCGGTTTTTTTCGGAGGGGTTCGTGGCTAAGTAATAACAGCCGCACGGGTCTGGAATGGGTGACCATCTATTTCATACTGAGCCCCTCCGTTCCACGAAAAAGACATTAAGCCGTTGGTCCCGGCTGTCATTTGTAGATTTTTAACAGACAGGAGCCAAAAAGTCTGACAAACAGTCTTACAAAGGGCTATCGTGTTATCCAGTTACTTGGTTGTGGAGGTCAGATAGGCAGTCGCTCTAGGTAAAATACTGGTATTCATCTGCATCCGGTTGGATTGGAAGTCGACCCTAACATGGGGAAATGGGCTAGACAGATGAAGATGGCTAGACAGATGAAGATGGCCAGCACTTCCGGTTTTATTGGATCGTTTATGGATATAGGAGACAGTTCTCAATGCCACTGCAAAAACTGCTAATAAAGTGGATGGCGAAGGAATCCTTATAGAAACAATTCGACAACTCTTAATGTCCTGTGGCTACTAATCTCGAAACGTCTGATTTTGGCAATATTCGAAAAAATCTTAAAAAGTCTAAATACAATTTTAGGGGCATGAGGAACAGGGTGTAAAGTTCACTCATCCACCATAGAAAAGGGAGGATCCTCCCACCAGACGGGTGTTGTGTCTGGCGGGCCAACTGCCCGACTGTTGATGTCGGATAGTCTTATATATGTCGTTCGCGCGGTAAACTCTACTTGCGCGATGCAGGATTTGTGTGACGTCATGTCTTTGATGCGTAGTTCGTATGTTGCGGTATAACCGCTACATCACTCCCCTCCGGAGACCAGAGGTCGATAGTGGGCTAAGTCTTGTATCTTGCGATGCTTTACAGTGCCAGCGTCGGAACCGGGTGCCGCACAGTTCGCGGTGAGTCGGAACTGTCTGCGGTGATTGCGGCGGTTGTGGTGATTGAGTTGATTGCGGTGATAGCGGAGATTGTGCTGATTGAGATGATTGCGGTGATTCCCCAGTGAGTCGGGGTGATGAGGCTGAGGGTGATGACCAGGAATGCGCGTTCGCTGCATGCTGTTGGTCAGGATACCCGTTGAAGCCGAGGGTGCTGGCTGTCTGTGTGACTCGCCTCACGAAAGCTTGCGGGAGTGATGATGATGACGTCACGCTGAAGTAGTTGCACGAAGGCTGCGTTGACGTATCACGTCGGGGTCACCAATTTAGGGGCATGAGGAACAGGGTGTAAAGTTCACTCATCCAGCATAGAAAAGGGAGGATCCTCCGACCAGACGGGTGTTGCGTCTGGCGGGCCGACTGCCCGACTGTTGATGTCGGATAGTCTTATATATGTCGTTCGCGCGGTAAACTCTAATTGTGCGATGCAGGATTTGTGTGACATCATGTCTTTGATGCGTAGTTCGTATGTTGCGGTGTAACCGCTACAGAATATTCAGAGTACAGGTGAATCTGTCAGTCTGTCCAAATTCAAATTTATATTTTATTTCACATAAACCTACATGGGCACTTATGAAATGCCAGAAGCTAGGTGCACGGGTCCAATTGGTCGTTTCCTATGGTGAAGAGCCGGCAAGAAACTCCACGGTTACTATTTTAAAAATAATTGGCTTTTACAATATTTTCAAATAACAGTTTTATTAGGTATGGGAGGACAGTGTAGGTATTTCAACAAGTACCAGGTACTTAAAAAAATTTGATGATGGTCAACAAATCTACAGTCCACTAAGCCTACAACATTCTCACATTCACAAAATAGAAAATAATCTATATAAAGATAAATACATTAATAAAAATAAAAACCTATTTTAAACGAAATGACATGATTGCTATTACAACTGTAACAAATGTGAATAATTATCATGTCCACAAAAGCCACTAATAAAGAGTTGAAGTTAAATTGTAGTTATAGTATAATATCGCCACGAAATCCCTTCGATGCCACTCAAGCCCACGCAAAATGGGATGATCTACCCACGTGTATTAATTATTTCAACACCCGTTTTTATTTTTCACACACATTCACGACTAGCGAAAATATAAATCCTTTCAGTTCAAAGGTTAACGTTCGTGTGACATGCTTCTATTTTGCAGTGCAAACGGCCAAAGAGCGTGTTATGCAGCCTTTGTGGGTAAGGCAGGAATAACTAAGCACTACGAAGATCTTCTTTAAGCGAAAGTATACGGTAAGATGTTTTTGTATTTTTATTTCTGGATGAAATCGGTATTTTATAGCGTCATCTTCAATGAAATTGGTGATTGTCAATGTCAAATATGCCAAGTTATTAAAGGATAAGGAAGGCGATCAAGAGCTGAGGATCCTATGACAGTCACTCTGTAAAAATGCTTCTAGTTCTGCTTTCATTTCTCCATCGGCAAAAAGCGCCATAAATAAGTACAGCATGTACTAGAAAGTTGTGGTCAAATTTAACACGTGCAGTGTCGGTAGCCCGGTGACCCCCCCTGAGGGTTCTTTGTATATGGCGCATATGTAAGGCGGCATGGTATATGAGCTCTATGAAAAGTGGGTGGACTCGAATTTTCGCAAATCCGAGTCCACAGTTCAGTTCATGAGTGTTTCTCCACTTTCTCCATGGGACCAAAATCGTATACAAGAAAAATCTGGGTAGAGTGATAATTTTTTCGCGATTTCGATGTATGTACCATGATAAAGTGGTTCAGTTTCATGGTTTGTACCACACCACCATCCTTATAGACCACACCTTGCTGATAGATACTGTATGTTCAAGTCGAAAGCCCTTCATTCTCCTAAATCCCTAAACAACAATAACTTTAATAGAGCCATAAGAGCGGTTACTCCCCTAACATTCCATGCGATACCAGTACTAACATTACGTCATCATAATAGCTTTATGGGGAAATCGACAGTCACGAATTTCCGTGCAGATGTCGGAATGAAAAACGGAGTGTCGAGAGCTTATCTTGTAAATAAGTGTCACTAGTGTCAGGTTGGGAAAGGAGACAGTTGGATTGTGTCGCGATATTGCTATTGCGGTGCCTGAGACAGCATACGTGGTTTGGTTGATGTGTGTTTATTGATGTTGAGTCCTGGAAGTAAGTACTAGTGACCTAGTTTCTGAAGTAGACTTTTTGAACAACAAAGAACCTTAAGTAAAAGCTATCCTTCACAAAAATTAAAGTTCTGAATATAGACTTTAAGTGGGACGGAAATTGAATCTTAGTAAGTAGTCTTAATCTTGTTGAGATTAACCTGAATTTATTTTTAACAACTTTCTATTTTCAGTATAAAGACTAGAACACCAAGAATAGACATGTCAAAATGCTCACTACAAAGGATTAAAGCAAGTCTGATGATTACAACAACATATTATTATATAAAATAATATACAACCACGATATTGTTGTACCTGTGGAAATTCAGACGAATTATAAGACTTAACCACAGTATAAAGAAAGAACAGAGTAGGATATTACAGAAGGACAATGTGAAGCAATTGATGATAACCAGCAAACAAGTGGACGTGACTCTTGACAGTTTGTGAACAGGTGTGATAAGAATGATACGATACAATATTTTGTTATATTTTCCTAGTTTATGCATACATCACAAATGTCGAAACTGCAAATAGAGATGACGATTATCGCACCTAATTACTACGATTTAAATAGTACTATGGAATCAGCGATGTACCTACATGATAATCCAAGCGAGCAACACAATTATAGTCACAGGATAAAACTACTATGTCCTTATAGGATTATAACTATTATGTATAACGTTGTTGGTATTATTGCATGGCTAATTATCTAGTAGCGACTTCGATCAACAATAGCACTGGATTAAGGATTAGGAACAAAAAAAAACACATCGCTCAAGTGGCCACGATTGCATACAACTTTATTATAAACCTTAACACTTAAACAAAGGCAAATGGGGTAAAGTGGAGGCGGCCACAAAACATTTAAAAATTATAAGTTGGGATATTCTCAACAGTTCAGAAAATTTCGCTAATAGGGTAGATGACTAAAAAAATTTTTTTTGTCCGTCATGTAGACTATGAAAAAATAACGTACACGTATTTTTTCTTTTTTTACGTTATCAAAAGATTACGGCGATACATTGAGTTATAATGTGCCATGACGTCACTTGTATGTAGATTTTATACATACTTGTGACGTATCAAACCCCACTCCCCAACTTTAATGCGTTGTATCTAAGTCATTTTTTATTAATATGATAAAGCAAAAAATACGTGTCTAATATTTTTTTATTATCTGACTGACGGACTAAATATAATTTCTTTTTTTTGACCCAGGCATCATCCCTATTGTCATTTTTAAGAAATTGTACACTTTTACTTCGATTTTTGGACCCTGTGAACAAAATTTGCAGCGACGTAGCGAGTTCAAATCTGTACTCAAATAGGTACTCAATACTTTTCAGAGATGTGTTGGTAAAATTTTACCATAAAGTTTTTCGGATTTTTCGACCTTGTTATGAAAACCCATATTTTTTTTAAAAGGTAAACTATCTTTATGGAATTTTCCCAGTCTAATTATTAATAATTAAATTAAGGTACTTTTTAAACATTTACATATTTTTTTTTAAGTCTGGTCAATGAATGTTTGAAAAGAAAAGTACAAATTAAATCTGAAGCATTGAACGTACACTGAACGTAAATAGGAACATAATCTTCAAGGCATCTTTTAGCCAGATTTGAACTCGCTACGTCGAAAATTATGTTCACAGGGTCGAAAAATACAAGTGAAAGAAAAAAAACGTTGAAAATTTTCGAAATTTTCTTAATTGTCGAGAAAATCCATATTTTTAAATTTTTAAATGATAGGTGGCCATATTAAAACATAATTTCTAGCAATAAGGTTGAAAAAACTATGTTGCAAAATAAGACCACAACATTTATTGCGGTCTTATTTTTCCGGCCGTTTTTGATGCGCTCATCGGAAATCGAGCACTATTGTTGACCGAAGAGTAGCGGCATAATTAAAACATGTACTGTTCCAATACAATTTAGATTGCATTACATTTTCTTTATAATTATTAACTTGAAGATAAATCTTGAGAATAACAAATTGCACCAACACAAGACGATCCTTCTGTACGTAACTCCGTAATCTGTGGTAACAAGGAACCCCGAAGCAATTTGGGCTTTCAGAGAAATTATTACACGGTACAAAAGAGAATATGACATTTTTGTAACGAACCTAATAACGTTACTGTTAAACTAAAGTTTGGCTGTGATAACGAGAGTTTAATGGGTCAAAGGAAAAAAGCTTTGAAAATAGGTTAAATAGAGGTTAAAGTCGTTTGGCAGTTAATTTAACAAACAGGATCAGGGTAGAAAACTGTAAACGGTAGGAGAAAGGAAATTTGAAGACATTTTACGACTTAAGTACAATTTTCTTCGAATATTTTTTTATGGATCATGGACAAGTTATAATGGCTTCATTATGAACCGCTAAAACTTACAGAATAGCAGCCTACTCTAAAACTTAGAACGTAAATCATCGAATAGGCTTGCAAACAGTCGCGATAGAAAATAATATCATTTGATAAACAAAGAAACCAATTCCTAATTCCATAAAAGTGGAACCAGTAACAATTTTCAAAAATAAACTAACTGTCCTTCTATTAGATAAATGTTATTACTCCGTATCGGATTTTCTAGCTGATACATTTTAGTTGAGTATCCAATGTATAAATGTTTAAATGTTCAATGTTTGATGATGAACTGCATCAATGTTTGCATGCCAAAATAGTAGAATGTACAAGGGTTCTTCATATTGTAACCACCCTATTGTAAATACCTACATTCTGAGCAAATAAATGAATATGAAAGTGTGATGTGACTTGATGAAGTCATAGGATCTTCAGTGAAACTAAATGATATGAATTATTATGATCAAAGAGGACAAAGACAAAGGACTCCCACCAATCTTCATAAACCACACACAGAAACCAGAACATAATATTATAAACCATGTTAACACCAACAAAGTTAAGAACTTGCAAGACGTTAATGAATAAGGGGGGTTACACAACTCTGTATCAGTAGATGCCAAATTTGAGCTAAATCTTCACACAGCACGCCGTAAATCAGATCATGTTCGGCAGTAACAATGTTAATAAAGGAATACTGATTTGAAACTACGTTTGAAACATATAAAGAAGGTTAAATTCTAGTGATTTGTTGAGCATCAATGGGCTTATTAATGTCTTAATTGAAAGAATATGGAAACATAAATCAATCATCGATTGGCACAGGTCTTAACTGATTTAGAGATTTTTTAAGTTATTTTAGTGAAGATCAGGCCGAAGGTGGAAGTAAGCTTCATCCGGAATCCTCAACCACAGAGGAACTGGCTATCTCACCTAAACTGCCGAAACACGACAATGCTGTTAACATTGTTGTTATTACAACATACTAAGATAAGATTCTTGTAAGGGACTTGTTCTAAGTCCTACCACCAACCAAACCGAGAAGAAAATTAGCCCCCACTTGGAATCGAACCCGGTTCTGAGTCTGAGACAGATGGTTTAACCACTAGACCACAAAGGCGGTTAAAATCTATCAAGAGTATTTTTGTCCAGCAGAATCATCTTTTAGTGTAAAGATCAACACTGGGATCATCAATATATTTGTTAATCACGATGATATGTACGTTTTCGTCTCATTGTATGTAGGCAATTAGTTTTTAGAAGCCCTATCCTATACCAAGCTGTAAAATAAACCCATAGCTATACTTTTCCTTTTCGGACAGGTTAAATTGCGTATTAACGCACCAACTAAATTTAAATAATTATTACACTATACTGATTATATAGTAAGTACCCAAAATATTCAGCTAAGCATAATTTCCTCATGCTCATATAACTTAGCTACCTAACCATGTTTCAGACAAGACTAACAACATAACAAAGTTTGTGGAGTAACTTACACGTTGACGTGAAGCGTGTGGTATCTACAATACATGGCACAGTTACTGGCTATACACAGCTTCACTTTGAAGCTTGTGTTCAAACACTGATAGTTCAATCATGAGGTTACAACTCAAAGCATACGTGAATAAAAGTTGATACAAAATACAAAACCACAGAGTTAAACGATTTTTCCACAGAAATTTTAATCCGTCTGTGCAATATGTAGGACATAGTTCAGATCATAGCATCAGTGTTAAATACATTAATTAGTGATGTTTGATGCAAGAGCGCTGTCTTACGCGTATGCGATTTTAAGTACGTTATTAATCACTACTGTACTGAGGAGCTCGTGGCTAAGTAGGAATAACTGCCGCATTGGTCAATCCATCAGGTTAAGCTACGCTTGCCGGGGTTGGTCAGTGGATGGGTGACAATCTTTACATACCAAGACTCCTCCGTGCCTCAGAAAGCACGTTGGTCCCAGCTGTCATTCGTGGATCTTTGACAGTCGTTACGGGTCTTCAGAAGCCCGAAAGTCTGACAACCAGTCTTGCCAAAGGGTATCGTATTACCCAGTTACTGGGTTGTGGAGGTCAGATAGGCAGTCGCTCCATATAAAATACTGCATTTAACCCAATATAGTTGGGAAAAGGCTAAGCAGATTGATTACTCACTAGTACTCCTAATCCTGAAGAACTGAAGAAAACTCTTGTTCTTAATTGATATGAATGTGGACATACCTGAAACAGAAACAGAAAGCATCATTAGAATTATAAAATTAAAAGAAGACATAATTCTGGAAACATTACTTAAAGATTTATTTCCCAATGCATTGTCAGACAATCATAGGTTATCCCCATAAAACAGTTTGTAGAACACCAAGCCCCAAAAATACTAACATTAAGTTCCTTTTAATGTCCAACAGCGCTTAAAGCGCCAGAAATATTGAACACAATCGCTAAATAAATAACAAAGATAAATTTCACAGCCGCTTGCCCCCAGCTTTTTGGATCCTCTGGAGAAATCATTGGGAATATGTTCGCTTTGGGGGACAGAAATTACTCTTACGGTAACAGAATAAATTGAACACGAACACTATTAAGTTGTATTAGTCAATTCTCGTTCGTCACGCTTAAATAAATATTGAGTTTTGTTTTCAATTTGGGAACTAGGACCACATTGCTCTGAGGACTTGGTTATTTATTTTGCGCTGGTAACATTTTGGACAGTTTATTAATTTAGCTGATGAAACCATGAGATGCTAATGTTTTACCCTTAGATATGCACAGTCCCAAAAGGTACAGAGTTTGAATGTACTCTTTCAACACCTACCCTGCTATGCGTATTAAGTCTTGCATTTTCTGCAAAATCTTACACAAGTGAAATATGTCTTTTTTGTCAGCAAACCATAAATACCCAATTTGGTAAACATCTGGGGGATAAGCAGCTTCTTCCCAACCCTATATTATGATAATACGTCAAACTGTACGAAAAGAAAATTTATGTAACGTTTTCCGAAACTAAATTTCAAACAAAACAAAATTCTTTGTAATAGAGGATAAAGTTCAGATTTCATAAAATCGAGGCGAGAATATTAACAAAGATAACATAGCGTACACTCATCGCCCCGAGAGGCTGCTTAATTAACAAGTAGCCTTTGATTCGTTATTCAGCGTTGTCTTAGAAAATCATTTTTGTTGAAACAAGAGAAATTTACGTCTTGTTCTAAAACTTGAATAAGATGAAATATGTGATTGAGCTTCTCATATTCAGAACTATTAAACTTAATTGGATGGAAAGAACATTGATCATTGTCGTTTTCAAGTTTTATATTACTTACGAGCGACCCACCCCTGCTTTGTACGGTTTTTAAGACTTGACAAAACATCAAGATTTCTTAATTATGTATTATACACATAAACCTTCTAAATTGACAAAACATTAAAATCCGTTGCGTAGTTTCGAAGAACAACGCGGTCACACAGACTGACACGAAAAGTGACTTTATTTACATATATCTAGCTTCTGCCCTCGACTTCGTCCGAGTCTCAAGCCTTCCTCAAGAATTGGGCTGTCCAATGCAAAAATATTTTTTCAAATCTGACTGGTAGTTCCGGATTTTTTAAATATTAGTATAGTTATGCATTTAACTACATATTTTGAATTAATTCGCAACCGCTAGAATTTCTATAATTTTCCTTCCTATCTCAATTTACCGGCACAGAAAAGATAACAAGAGACAAGATTCGCAATAAAATTGTCAATTGAAGCATTTTGCGTCGTTAGACATGGTATAGAGAATTTCTACAAGGTAGATGATAAGTCAACATAACAGATAATGCCTAAGTATTGCAGGACCGAGACTAACAAGCGCAACGGACACGCAACCTCCACGCGTTCGTGCATTTACCAACGCACATATAATAATAGGTAATGAACATGATCATATTTGCTAATTTAATGATGTATGGTCAATCAATAGTGTATGGACAGAATTTCAAATGGCTATAGGTATTAAAAGACCTTGTATACCACTTAGAGATGTGTTTACTTTGAATGGATATACGGATTGCAATAGTAATGGTTTCCTCCTGCAATGCCTTGGTTATTAGATACAATCTGATGAGTCCATAAAACATTTTTTATTGACCTTGTGCACTTAAGAGGCTTTTTCTAGGACAGCCCTTTATACACTCCATAACATTCTGCATCCGGTACATATAACTAATGCGCGTGGAAGATGCTGGTGCATAAATGTAGAAATAAGTCGCTTTGAAATTACTTTTAACTCGAAGAATAAGATATCTCAACTATTATTAAATAGGATTGTGATTACCAACAATTAACGGGAAGCTGATCTAACGCTTTTAGTAATACTTTGAAATGAATATACATAGAAGATAGACAATCTAAAAACTAATTCAGCAGCCTCAGGATGTTCAATATTTGTAAGAATATGCAAGTGTATTTAATTAGGCAGTATCACTTAGCACTTGCGTAAGAACCTTGTGGTGTTGATGCAACTGCATTTGTAACAAAGGCTGCTTGTACCTTGGATCGGCTGCCATGTTGCATACATAGCAGATTGATTGCTGTTGATGCATTATTTAATTAGATGTTTATTTCTGCTTTGGATCAACCTTGAAACTTCAGAGCCACAAATCTAGTAAGTAGATTAGTCTTATTTTTCTCAACCTTTTAACGATGAAGGGCTCCAATTGTAACACTTCTTGACAAAAAATGGTTTTGTGCAGTAAGGGATTTTTTCTTTAAATCGACATTGCTGATTACAGGTGGATCTTACTGTCCATTGTCTTGTCATAATCCCTTAGTCACCTTTCAGGCATCTAAACAAAGGGTGATATAATTTTCTTAGTGGAAATCTCAATGTCAATCAATTTTGTTTATGACAATGCAATGCTGTGTGGGCTAATTGTATCATCTGCGAAGGGAATTGCTTTTGCAAGAGTCCATTACTCATACAGTAAACGTTTGTCAGCGATAAATTACCGAAGTCTGCACATTATTGCAGCATGAATTAAACTGAAATGTCATAATGCTTAGTAATGTCTACCTATCTAATATGGGAATTACCGTATTTAACTGTTTTCAAAACTCATGAAAGATGATAGGTATGGCTAGAAGGTGGCTGAATAGTTCTCCGTAAGTATGATCATGTGTCTGCGCATCGATTGCTTTTAAAATGGTTACCCATTCGTCAGCGCAGAGAGTTGAGGGCTCTGTTAATGTTGTATTCTATACTCGACAAACCCACTTCTCCGTCTTACCTGACTTCCCATGTTCAATACCTTTGCTCTGCCCATAGCAAAAATCTTCGTTCTACCAACAATCGTCTTCTACGATGTCCTTCTCACCGCTCTGGTTTTATTCACTCTTCTTTCTTTGTCCAGGCGGTATTTCTTTGGAATGCGCTTCCTCTGAATATCAGGATGGCAACCAGTCGGTTATCTTTTAAGTTGATGGCACGTAAACATATTCGTGAAAAGTTGGCAGAATCTTTGCAGCGCTGATTTGCTGGATTTGTTTTCTCCTCTACCTATCGTTATTTCTCCTGACAAAGTTGATTCGGTTTATATGTATGTATCTATGTATGTTTTATGTATTAGTAGGTATTCATTATCAAGTTATCTATCACTTATGTTGCACCTGTCATGTTTTGTCTCTGCACCACCCTAAGGTTGACTGGTAGAAAATGCCTCAGGCATTAAGTCCGCCTTTGTACAGTATTTTTTTTACTTGTGCATAAAGTTTTTAATAAATAAATAAATAGTTCAATACTGAAATGACGATTCATAGAGATATATAGAAGAAGAAGAAGACATACTGCGCCAAGCAAAATTAAATTAGGATAAGGGCAGGAGCATGAGGAAGTCTGAGAGTGGCACCGGTGACTGCCAAGTTGTGCGGAAATCGGTTGTCATGGTATGGAAATGTGATGTGGAGGAATGAGGAAGATGCCGTGAGGAGTTTTGAGTATGAAAGTCGATGGCTATTATAAGAGCAGGGGAAGAACAAAAAAACGATGGATGAACTGTGGGGAAGATAATATGCTAAGAAAGGGGGCGACTACTGAGATTACGACTACTAGAGAAGTCATCATCTTTCTGCCCTTTTCCTGTTACTTGGGGTCGGCGCAACATGTTTGTTTTCCTGTTACTTGGGGTCGGCGCAACACGTTTGTTTTCTTTTTCCACTCTCCCTGTCAACCGTCGAGCTATCATTCACTACCTTCTCTTTCATATCATTCCCATACGAGACTACCAGAGAACTATGGAAGAAAAAGAATGATGCCCCGACCCCAAATTAATTTTGATAATGGGCAGAAACATGACCAATTCAAAAAACGGCATTAGCCGTAGACATTTTCGTGAGTGCAAAACGTTTCCGTGAAATCTCATTCCCATTAAAAATGAAGAAAAAACCATACAACCAATAATATAATTGCTCTACACACACACAAATCCTTTACAAAAATTCCTACAACTACATACAAACCAAAAACACAAAGATGTGTATGACGTATAAAAAATAAACATCTCCTCGTTGTTCTGAGAACAATCATGCAACATTGTCGGCGAAACGATTCTAATTAGAGTTCTATACTTAATATTCGAACAAAGAATCGTATTGCGAACATCCAACACGCGATCCCGTTCACATAGTTAACGAAATCGATGTTTGAATCGATTTATTTTGAGATTGAAGGCGAAAAAGGAATTTCTCTGAAACGACCATTGTTTTTGACATAGCAAATGTCAAAAACAATGGTCGTCAACTTACCATTATTGTATTAAGTCTTGTTTACAATAGCAAAAAGCATCTGACATAATGTTTGGTCTAACATAAAACGTCAGCGTATGGTATGAACAGGGTATTTAACGGTTATTATTGCATATGAGGTGAAGGTACATCGTAATATCATAATATCCAGCACGCGTAGAATGACCACCGTAGAAACGGGTTTTGTTGACGAATAAACAGACAAGATGACAGATAGACAATCACAATCTGTCATTTTGTCTATTCTCCCGTCGAGAAAACTACAGTGGTCACCCTACGCTACGCGTGCTGGGGGGACTTAAGACGATAAAATAGAAAACAACTAGACTTATGCTGACTTAGAAGAAGACATTCTGCGCCGATCCCAAATTAATTGGGAAATGGGCATTGAGGATATTGACGCGGTGGAGTTTCTTGCCCATTCTTCTCCATACGAATATACTTTGTTAATTTTTGACGTTCAATAATGCATTTTATGTACCAACTAAAAAAAAAAAAAAAACGTTCTGATGACGTTAAGATGAAATTTCACTCTAGCCATTAAAACAAGATAAAATATTTTAGGAGAAGATTTGAAAGCAATAAATCCCAAACTGGACTGGCGTGAGTGGCGATCCCTAATATCGGATGACGTGATACAGGGCAAAGATCATGAAGATACCATAAACTCAATGTGACTGCAACGGAACCGGACGTATGCGTTCATAGCGCCGAACAGATGACGCTGAACGCATCCATTACCGGTCATCTTTTTATTCTTTTGGCGGGAAACTGTGCATTCAGCCTTTTTAGTTTCTGGGTCATTAGACACCGATATACCGATGACTAACTCTTCAAAAATAACAGCTTATTTAGTGTTGATAAAAGCATGATGATGCTTGTTAAGGAACAGGTCATTAATTATAATAAATGCAACGGAAACTGACAGTTATGTTTGATCTTTTGGTGGAAACATTCTTTATTTTTATTGAGGGTTATTAAGTGCTACTGTTAAATTACTACCGTTTGGTATGTCTGTTCTTTTAATTAAGACATAAAACGAAGGTGTTTTAAAAGCCAATACATAATATTTTTTGCTGTAGTTCTGGAAGTATATTTTCAATGACTAACAATTCAATTATCAGTACTTACAAGGGCTACACGGATGCTAACACTTTTACCCACCATAAATCCAAAATGGCCGCGGCGGAAACAGCGAGCGTCGAGCAGATGACTCTGAACGCGACCATTACCGCTCGCGCCTTTTTGCTCTTTTGGCGGGAGGCTGAACAGTGCGTGACCTTTGCGTTACGATGAGTTGCACTGTGTTTATTTCCAGTGCGGCGTATGTATTTGTTTTCGTTTTTTTCGGTGTTGAAACTTGTGAATGAATGTAGGAGGAACTTTTTTGTTGTTTATTGTAAATAAGGTTTAGGTTAAATTGAGAGCAGAGCGTGTGAAATACAGAATCGGATTGTAGGTGAAGGTTACAAACATGAAGACAGATATTATGGCAGGGAACAAAAATGCAACTACATGATTGATATGGTTACTCTAATTAGCGTAATCTGGGTGTTAAAGTTCTAAGAGGATAGTGAATATCCAGAATCACTGGATAATTGATTTAATCTCCTACCTTATCCCAACAACTCCCACCAGTCCATTTGAATTGCTAAGCTCTACTCAAAGGAAATAGCAAGGAGTATTGCTTTTATTCAATTTACAAGAGCAAATACTTCAAACTTCAAATAGAATCTCCAAACAGACAACTTTACTAGGAACGGTCGCACTGTGTTTTCAGTTGGAAAGCGTTCAACTCACATCTTTACTAGTCGGTAACACGGTGTTTGAATTGGAAAGCGTTCCGTCTGTCTGGCTGCGTGAGAGCAAACATAAGGGGCGCCGATTCATTTTATTTCCTTTTAAATACGCTGCGTTTATCATCGACACACAAATTGCTGCACTTCATTGTCCTTTTTTTGCTCTTTGTGGTTCGTTTGGGAACGTTTGAATGGACTGGTGGGAATCAATCGGTCTTGATTTTGCATGCAAATATAAAAGCAGTGCCAATTTGATCTTTAGTTCTTTGCATTGCTTCTGGATAAATTCTCGGTTCAATTAATTCTGTTCGGAGCTTTATTTCAACAGTACGACCCTAATTAAAGAGTATTGATTGTGGAGTTACCAAGCTGGTTTTACATAACTTTTTAAATACCTGTTTGCTGATGCCTGCCATCAGGGTTAATCGAATTAGTCCTTACTTGGACCTCCTTAAGTTTCCCCAAAAATGTCATTTCACCGCCCTGACCTTCCCAAACGGAAACAGTTTCATTGAGACCATTTCGAATCTTTTGAACAGGAAGACACTTATTTGGCTCAATCGGTTGATATATAGGTGCCAAATTATTCATATAGCTACTAGTACAATTGATAGAACAATTGACTGAGGTAGTAAATCAGGAAATCTCATAAAATGGTAAAATGCTTATCAGAAGTTTTAATGACAAATAATTTAAAATTTAACCAGCATTAGTAATGCTGTTAGCATGTTAAGTTAGGTCAGGCCAAAGTGTTTAGCATAAAATGATATATTAACTGACGAGATTACACATGAGACGGAAGTACTTTCAATGTGGACATGTCACAATTTTTTGCACGTGTAACCTACTTCTCTACTTGCAGGGTTACAGAGCAGACCACCAACCAGGTGCGTTCAACAATCAACTAACCTTTCCCAAGACTGCCAAAAGGTACCTACATCGTCTATCGCAATTTACTGCTTCACATAGGATTACGCAGAATCAGAGATATTTACAGTTTTGGCGACTTTCGCACTCCAGCTCCACTAACTAATCATCTTCTAATTCTTTTGGTGCTTCTTCAATGAATTAAAGTTGACCATCAATTTAATACATCTCCTTGTCCTTTGCGAGGTGGAACAGCTCAGCAGCACAGTGACTTCGGTCCATTCGCAAACTTTTTTCAACCTGGATTTAACACCGCATTTCTCCGATAATTTATCCATTATTATCAGTTGCAGTAAGTCTTAGCTCTCGTGCTGAAAACTCCCCAATGGTAAGAGATATTTTTTCTCAAACAACCACACGTCACTCTCGCGTTACTGACCCGTCCCTAATAATACCTCAATTAATTCAAGATGTATCTGCTCCTACCAATAGCATCAGTCATAATAATACTTACCAACCCCAAAAACGTGCCAGAGCAGTCTGCACGTTCGTTTAATGACCTACTAAACTAAAATAGTAACATCCGATTGGCGAGTTTCGCGAGCAAGGTTAGGCGCGTACAATACAACGAATGTGTGGCGTAGGACCATTCATACGGAAAAGGAATTTTAGTCTAGACTTCTACTGGTAGTCTGGTGGCGTATTATTAGACAGCACGTGCTTTTTGGTGTGATGATTGTAATCAATCACCTTTTGGAATGTTATTGATAGCGTTTTAAATGGACTTCCGCTACTGTTTCGCCCACTTGTTTTATGCTATGGGAAATAGATGAATTAATTTAGCATGTGCCATGTTGTAATGAAGATGGGCCAGGGCTTGGAACTGGTATTAAAAGTACTTATTCTGCATCGTTACTTAGCGGTTCTTGCCATTATAGGTACCAGAACCGATTCCAGACGGTTTCCGGTACTCCACCTAACAAGTACAGGTAGAAAATTCAGGTACGCGCCGGTATCACAAATTTCATATTGGTATGAGGATCCTCGTACGGTTGGCAACCTTAAAGTAGTTTTCCTCGTCTGTCCCATGGTGTGGGATGTCGTTGGAAAGGTCGTTCAAAGTAGTCAAGCATTTTTGGATTCAGGCATCCGTTTGCGAAATATTAAGCTTTAACGTGCAATTTTTTGTTAGAACCAAGTGTGCCCCACGCGTTTGCGAAATACAATAGTTTGACGTTCTAAAAGTGCAGATTTGTAAATCGGCACTTTTATTCGGCCTAGTTTGAATAAATGACTTTTATTTTGATTTCGTACGGGTACGACGTCTGGTACCGGTAGTAATAGTACAGGTAGGTACTACGTTTGGTTTCGGTATCACAGCAAGGCCAATGGTACGGGTTCCCAAAAAGTGCCGGTATTTCAAGCCCTGATGGTGACATTCTTCAGATCATTGTTGAAGTGCCTATGAAATCTCGGTCTAGTACCGAGACTTAATACAGACAAGATGTATTGCAAGAACCATTTTAAAGTAAAAAAACCGGCCAAGTGCGAGTAGGACTCGCGCACCGAGTGTTCCGTACAAACCAGTAAGTTTAAAATGATTAAAAATATTGTTATTATTGATGTAACTAAAAATTTCCTGTTTTCGCAACATTTCCTTTATCTGTGCTATAAGACGTTGCTTCGTATCAAATTTCAAGATTCTGAGTTCACGGGAAGAACCCTGTAGGTTTTGATTCCTTTGCGAGGGTCGAAAATTTGCGGCATAATCGGCTGATGGCATCTTTTAATTGCGTTAGCTTAGAAGTTTGATTTTTTCACAGCTCCAAGGGATAGTAGATCTGAGTATTTGATATAAATTCCTTGATACCTCCACGCGTTTCTGAGAAAAAGGGTCTTGACAGACAGACGGACGGACGGGCAACAAAGTGATCCTATAAGGGTTCCGTTTTTTTCCTTTCGAGGTACGGAACCCTAAAAAGAAAAACATTTTATAAATTGTAAGGAACTGGGTTATTGATTTTCCATTGTTGCTCACTAGACCAGAGCGACCAAATTAATTCCGCTGGTTTGGAAACAAAAAAGAATCGTTTTATTTTTCTTTTCATTCGCAAACGAGCTTGAAATGCAAACATTTTCTATTAAGCCCCGGATTGTAGCAGAAATGTCCGGACTATTTCAGTAAACTTTTTTAAAATTAAAAATTTGTTCGAATAAAGCCAAGAGTTTTAATTGTTTTCTTGTTCTTTCAAGAGAGGCTCATGAATAAGTAAATGGTACATCGATATATCTTGGAACGGACATGGACAGACTACTTTAGCAGACCTAGTTTATCATTACCAAGGTAGAGATGCCTTGATATTACTTTACCCATCGAGACAGCATCATGCATCGTATCATCGTTTAACATTTTTAAAGTAATGCCACGTCAAAATGCAACAGCAATGCAAAAAATATCCAACTCAATTGCTTCAATTGGCTTAAAACAATTCTCACGATGACTCAACTGTTCATTCATCCAAATCGCTCACTCACTCGTGAAAATAAAAACAACAATAATCCAAGATGGCGTCGCTAAAGGACGTAAACAATCAACCGATATCCCACGCGCGTAGTTGCGTTTTATCAAATAGTAACATCCTGGACTGGTAATAAGCTAGTGTGGGTTGATTCAAAACATCCGAAATTTTATTGATACCACATAACAGTATGTTGTTGTTTTATGGTTTTACAATGGTGTTACGAGATTATGACGGCTTTCGATGCGTAGGCAAATCTGGTGATAAAGTCATATTTTTCACTTTTGGATTGAAAGGTGCTAGCTGTCGATGGCATTTTTAGAAACCCATTCTGTCATCTCAATGACTCAGTCATACGGCTAATGAAATCACACCTCGGTGCCTCGGTAGATCCATTATTTGGAGTAGGATGTTCCCAAAGATTATACATTTATATTGTTCTAATCTTGCCGCGCGCCAAGGAACTGTATCAGGCTTTATTTTAAGCCAGTTTCACAATGTCCAGTACAATTTTTTTCATTAGGTCACAGACGTAGAGCTTGTTCCTACCAACTACCTCCCGCGTCAGTTGTTCTAACAACCTTTTATTAGAGCGTTCTATTAAATGTATATATAAGAATAGTTTGTTGTTGTATAGCATTTAATAATTGAGCGAGGTGATATATCTACATAGATTAATGAATTGATAACAAAAATACTTCGGTAATCTGTTTATGAATGAATCTTTATCTTAAAGCCGCGATAGTAATTCATAAAAAAATATTTAATATATACTTATTATGTCTGATGGACTTAGGTATAATTAACTTTATAAATGAATTGTTATCACAATTAAATGGAAACTAATTAGTAGGTATCGTATTACTTACGTTAGAGAGTTGTCACACAACTCATTACTTTATAAATCAATATTGAATGAGTTTATCGAGCAGGAAGGGACAATTTAAATAAAATCTTTGAAGGCCCTTGCATCCGTGCTTTATTCTATCAAAAAAAAAAAAATACTATTTAAAACACCTACTTCCGCTGCATTAATCCTCCATCAAGACCAAACCAAACAAGATGTTAAAAAAACAACATTAAAATAATGTAAAATCCAGTAAAAACCCGAGTTAGGAAATAATTCAAATTGATCTATGAGCGAGAAACTCCAGAAACAGTGAATATATCTGTAAATGATAAATTATTTTATTTCTGTAAGTAGGTTGGTACAAACACTTTTGCACGTCAATCATATTTTAAAAAACTAGATGAGGTAGGCGTTTCCTATCTAGAGAAGAAAGGCCGGAACAACTCAGAGGTCAGTCTCTTTTAAAATCCACGCATAATCTTAGTCAGATCAATTGAACAAGTAGATTGGTCTGAAATTGTCTTTTCGAGGAAAGAACCACACAGATTGAGTGGACTTGTCCAGTCAGTGCACGCATTTGTCAGTAGTCGTGCAGCTCTAACCATAAATTAAGAAGTTCAACGATTCGACGAACAATACCAAAGAAAGGACATTTGGGTAGGCCACGTAAAGTACTCAAACTGCCAGACCATCGTTAAGACTAACTGAGAGAAGATGAATGAATGAAAAATGAATGATGTAATAAACTTTAGCCGTACGTAGTGCTGGAAATAAAACGAAAATAGGGAAAGGTGAATTCGTGAGATACAAAACTGCAAAGTTCGTTGCATCCATTATTTCAGGGTTTTACATCTGATTTATGTTAAACTATAACAACCTTGATACCTACTTAACACGTTGTTTTGTTTAAAAAAATAAAACATGATATGCGTAGCACAGTTTCGTATAATAGGTACTTCCGTATTTTGAAAGTAAAAAACAAAAACCAATACATCACTTGTTTTTCTTCCAAATTTAACACTGATAGAAGAGGATAAGAAAGCAGGACCGAATAAAGATGGATTAACATGGTCAGAAAACAAATCGGGAGAAAAGAGGCAGGCAGCCGAACATCGTGCTTGTGATAGGTAGGATAGGATTACACAAATATAGAGACAAGGATCGTCAGATATAAGAAATCTACGAAGAAGATCACTCTGCAACAATTCATCAAGTAGACTTTGGTAAAAGGTATGTGCAGGTGGAGGTTGATAAGCACTAACAAATAACAACAGTCTATCGCAGCTTAATGCTGGAGTAGGGCCATCCCAATGAGATATTGGGTTAGCAAAATGATTACAATTAGATACTGAACAAAATAATGACAGCTATGTATTGGACTGTAAATGCGAAAGTGTACAGGATGTTGTACAGCCCATTGTCAATATGAAAGTAGACTGAACGGAAGTGAGTCAAGCACTCGAAAGTCTCGGGCAATCTTATCACTTTACCAGTAAGCACTTGAATGCTATTGCGATATTCTATAATCCAGTGGATTATTCTAGGAAGAGAGCAACCGATAAAAATCATACCTAACAGAACATAATATAATTTACTGATACCCACCTGGCAAAATTTTATACTCCAGCTAGTTATGTAGATGATTCAAGAATTCACCAAGCCTGGTGATGATGACCATAATGATCATTCCGCGTAAAACTTATAAGGATTATTTTAAACGGGAGATAATTCCCAACGTCTGACCACCGTAAATCCGCAAACACTGAAGTTTTCATAACGAATGGATAAACCGTTGTTGGGCCAAGCCTTAGCACACAAAACTTTCCTTTAAAAAATATTAGTATGATTGCTTACTGTTTTACTAAGTCCAAGTGAAAGAGATTGGCATACATAACAATGATTGATTTATTCCGTGTCACAGAAATACACGACCAAGTAAAATTTTCTCGTAAACAAACCAAAAACATGATTACGATTCAGAGTAAACAAAATTTTCAAACACAAATTGGTTCAAACATGTCAAAGTAATTTTCGGTAACGTAATATTGGAGAATTCTCCAAAGTCATTAATCAGATTGGACAGAGTCACTTCAAAGCAAAGATCGTGTCCAGAACAACAACATTGCATAATCGAATGAATGAAACTGAATGAATGATAAACATTTAGTGATATGGGTGCGTCGAATAAAATATATTAATACACAAGACACGCCCATTCGCTAGTATCAATGAAACTCTACCATTCATGAGCAAGCGAGCGTTCAAAACCGCGAAAGTCGATTCAAGGGCGAATACGATAGACATACGTTTCCTGCCACTATTAATACATAGATCAGGCTCAAATATTCTTAAAACATCTTATTTTCCTGCGTCCCCGTTATCTTATATGCGCATTTTTCTGTATTTTGTTTACGCAGCTATTACGTCACGTTTGGTTATATTGGAGCATATTTACTGATCTGAAACAAGAGTGAAACATTGAGAACAGCTATTTACTATATGCACAATATAACATGAGTATTTTTAGAAAAGTATTCCGAGTAGTTATTGGCTTCAAATCATTTTGAGTTTGTTTGGTTCGGAACAAGGTTATAAATGTTTCCTTTGAATGTTTTGACGTAGAAAGATTAATGAAGACATGGTCTGTATATGTGTATGTGCCGCTTATCTTAGTAGTTTGAAGTATGAGAAAGATCTGAGGAAAATTCAGCAGTTTGGCTTGCGGCTAATAATAAGATTTCCGTGGGTGTGGTGAGAGGCGAGTAAGGGATTATGACGTATGGATGGACAGTATTATCAACCTTCGTATATTATAAATAACATTTTCGCAAAATATTATTCAAGTCTCCATCCTCCATTTCGCGTAGAGACAGATTGTATAAAAGCTATGGTATAGCCATAAAACGTTTGGTAGACAGGTGCATTTCTTCAAACTGTTCTTCACATGAATCTTTATCATTGACCAAGTTTACCCAGTATCTGACTAGGTGAACCTGCGTTTGAATCGACCAGGTCACTATATTATCACCTACCCTTACTAAATCCTAGTTTCACTTAGTAAACTATTAATGGTAGAGGCTGGATCTGCACTAAGAGCATCTCCATTTAGTGATTATTGTCGATAAACCTGTACTCAAGACGTTTATTGCGGTTTAAGCCTTATTACCGATCAAGTAATACTGAAATTGGTTGTAAATCATGTTATAATCCACCACAGTACCTACACACCTTTAGAAATCGTATTAGGATTAAGATTGGTTGGTAAAATCGTTGAGCTGATGCAATTATTTAAGAAGGAGCTCGTTCAATGTACGAACAGAAAATATTGGAACGCAGGAGGATATACCAAGAGTTCCTTTTAGCGAAAACTTCACAAGGATGCACTAGAACGTCCTTGTGATATTATATATATTTTTAAAGAGTTACAAAATTCCTAACATAACATAACATCACGCCTTGAAAAAAATCCTAATAAAGTAATAATCCGTATACCATCATTTCTATTCATCATACGTTCATTTTCATTCATCAGACTTTCTCGAAGACAGTCCTCTATAACCAAACATTCATATTTATTCGCACGCCCAAATCCCGAATTGAGTAGATACAATAAACATAAATAACGAAAACTAAAAAAATATAAAAGTGGCGTTTGTATTCGATAACGGAAATCCCTTGGCACGAGTCCAGTACGACACATGAAGTACCCACAATGGTAGCAAAAATATTCCATTCAAGATGCGAGGTAGAATAAAGGAATCAATGAACGCCTAACTTGGCACGACTGAAACTATACAGAATTTCACTAACAATAAGGTTGGAAATAGCATGACATGGGCTCTGGACAGAAATCCCGAAATAAGCTTCATCCTAAATCGAACTTAATCTTGTCGAGACAAAGACTACATTCGAATGACAATAGGATGGTTAAAAAATTGCAAGCAGAGCGTATAGCTACAATTTTACGAGGGGTCAAGTTCATACAGGCGAACTCAATTGGTTTATTGCTTAGCGGGACATAGCGATGATATTTTAACTATGGAAGTACGGCGATCATATTGAGCTTGGAAATGGAGGGACACGGGGATGAAATGATCATATTAGGAATATTAGACACTAGAACATAGTCGTAAGAGCTTCCTACTAATAAAAAATGGTTATACTGAACTTTAACATGGCATATTTGCAACTTTTCTTTCCGCCAATTCTATCATAATTTCTCTTACTCACTTCATACACTCGTTTGGGACAAGACGACCCATGGGAAAAAGAGAAGTAGGTTTTCCTTATACTTTTCTGTCACATTCTAAAACATTACGGCAAAAATAAAATTCACCGCGCCGTTAAGGTGTATGACGTAAGTAATAACGTCACTGGAGGGTTATTTACATTTATTTCAATTCGTTTCACGGAAGGAAAATAGATATGAAGGAATATGAATTAATTTAAAGCCAATCGAAGTAAATTATTGGTTTGACAATGGTCAGCATTCAAACATTACAATAAAGTCTGATTACGCACTGTTTGTGCAAGAATGATTAACCGACCGACCGACCGTGCTTTATCTGCCTACATTGCATAATGACATACATGAATGTCTTCTTAAATTTAATTTAAACAATAACAAAACACACCCAATCATTAGTTTTATTGGCGTTCCCATATGGATTATAGGGTTCAACGCCAATAAACTAATTTAAGAGGATATCATTTTAATATGACCTACCAAACAATGAAAAGCAATTTCCAGCCAAAGGTAGGCAATTAATTAAAGCGATACTGAATTAATTAATTCGAAGTGCTTAAAAGATCGAGTTTAATACGGAATTAACATGAGCCTATAATGAAAATGCTTATAACCAACAGGCAGGAGTTAAGAGCTATTATCATGCTTGCAACATAATATGAACTTAATTGCCAACGGTTGATGAGAATACCCCAAAATATGCAAAGTTGGGAGCTATTTTAATGGGAGATTAAAAAGAAAATTGCTATCATATAAATGATGGATATGATGAGGCCATCGACAAATATGATAATCGAAATGCAGACATTTACGCAGACGAATTATCTAAAGCAATTGAATACAGAACAGGAAACTGGTGAGCGCTAACGAAATAAATAGATTTATTTCAATCGACAGATCGTTTTCAATTAGATACGCAAAAACAAAAAAAAATACAAAAAGCGTACGGCACGAAATAAAAGCGACGTAGACAAATCGGATAAAGGAGCTAAAATTGTTTTTCATCCGGAATCCATTGATGTGATAACAGAGTTATCAAACAGTTTAAATTCCTCCCCGTCGAATGCTAATATCAAGGACTTCATTTGAATTGTATCAATGGCTGCTTTGTGAATGAAAAATTCAGACTATAGGTACGTTAAAAAACTTTTAATCAGAGTTGGTAATTTTTGCAATTTTTATCGCTTTCGAAATAAAAATTGATCTTTTTTATCAGATTTTCTTTTATAATCATTGATACAGAAATGGCTTTTGACTTTTGCTTAGTAATGAACTGCTATAGACTGATGGTGATAATGCAGAAAAAATAATCGAATTCCATAACACTTTTCCAACACTGTAGTATCACATTCACATATCATCATCTTAAGTAAAAAAGGGCAAGTTTTTAATACATTCTCAAAGTTGTTTTCTAGAAAGACGGCAAAGTAACATAATTAAAGAGTACCTACTTTATTTTCCTGAGTTTCTATCAACTTGTAGAATACAGCAATCCGATTAGACTGCAGTTTTCCTTTCTAATTCAGTACATAAATATCTGAATACTTATTATAGTCGTGTATCCACCTATTCATATTTGCGAGCAAATCTGATTATGTTGCCATCTCCTACGGAGTCGAAAAAGGTTCTTCTGCGAAAGGGGACTTAATGTATACATTACATGGGTAACCTATTATGTAACATTTGCCATGATTTTTTGCGTGGGACGGATAGTATATTGTGTAATATAACTATTGCTGTAGTTACATATTCATCCGTGATTGTTTCTTTGAAATTATACAATAGAAGAGGTCTTATTTGAAGTTGTATTTCAGAGAATCATGGTGGAATAATATGTAAGATATGAGCGAACATTTTCCACTTTACCTACTTCAAAGAAAATTTACTGGTAGTTAAATATAGGACTTTTCTTTAGCAATAGACATTAAATCTCATCTGGAACCTTGCACTCTCCACCGTTAGTACTATGTCAAGTACCGATGAAGAAAATAAAAATGTCCACTTTAATGACAGCTCAGAATGAAAATAATAAAAGGTGTAACCTTATAGGCGAAGTAACATTCTACACAAGAGGCACTTAATAAAGCCATCGCTAGCCTTTCAACAGACAAAGCCTTGAGAACACTAAACCATATCGATGTACCCAACATTTTCAGAGCGACTGGACGATCTCAAAATGTCAGCATCAGCACACAACTTGAACTTTACCCGATCACGAGTGCCGTTAATATTTAGTGCGTTATAAAACTGCTCCAATAATAACTTATGACGTGCAAGTAACCGTTTCATAACTTAACTGTTTGAGGAGTCAATAAAATATTGGTCGTAAAAGTTGATGGTTAATATTTTTATCAATATCAGTATCGTTATATCGTACTTATAATTTTTACTGTTCTACTTTGCTTGTCCGATTTTACGCCACGGAAATCTGGGTTGTACATTATGTTACTAAGCTAACGAAGTTTTAGCCAAAACTTTCTAAAGTTTGAATTATATTCATGTATTCGAATCCTGTTTACGTTTACACAAAGTCAGTAACTAAAGTCTACTACTAGTCAAGGAATGAAAAATAACTACAACAGGATGTGAACTTGCAATCAGAAAGTCATCAATGCAAATATACAACCGCTTTCAAGTACCCATTCAATCAATTGTTAATACAAACAAGGTTTAACTGCCTGCAGAGGTCACACAATATACATAACATGGGCACAAAATATTAAGAGGGACCTGCCAGTCATTAAACACAGACAAAAATGATCCTTTAATAAACCTAAACTCAGAGATGACAAGACGTAGCCATAATTAACAGATACAAAGTAATAATGCAGCATCATTTAAGGCAAGACTGTCCCAAATGATGGCATCAAACGCTCCAACTAATCACGACGAGAACATGCTTGAACTTGGCAAGTGTCAAACTTTGACAAGTTGTATTGTACCCAAGCGAAGCCGCAGGGATTCTGGGGTCCTAGTGGCAATGACTTGTTTGTATAGTAATTTGAAGATAATTTTGATTAGGTTAGATGACGTTGTTTATTTGATTTTGTGGTTTGTTAATTTTCGTAAGGATGGTCTTGTCACCTGTCTTTTCAATATCACTTTGTATTAAAGGTTGATATCCTATCGCGTAAGGGACCAGATCAGTATTGAATTTAATATTGGCAGTGTGTATATTCATATTATTTATGGTTTCTTTTTTGCGTATTTGCCGTCATGACCACATCGGAGCCAAGAACAACGTCCTTACTACCCACAAAAGAATTGGGTTTTCTGACTAACTTATCTGCACGGTCGATGGGATTTAAGGTCCCTCTTCTTGTTCCCCGTTGTGTATATTTGTACAATTACTATTTTCTTTTTAAAGTACAGTCATTCAGAAATATTTCGGGCCAGCGAACAGCCAATTTTCTCGACAACATCCCAGCGGTAGACGGCGTTACGCAAGCACGGCATTTTTTTTATACCTACCGTATTAACAAAAATATAGCTGAACAAACAAGATAACAATATTATATCCTAACGATAAATTACTTCGTTTGTTATATTTGCTACGCAGTTGAAGCCTTGGAATAAAAGGAAAGAGTAAGGGACGCCCACTCTAGACATTATGTAGTCTTTTATTTGAGTGCGTACTTCGAAGTTGGAGAAAATTAAGAAGAATTCGTTTGGCAGATTAAATTGGTAAAATTAGGTAGTAAAAATATAATGAACAAATTAATCATCAACTAAATCAAGATTGACATTACGATTTTGACCGATTCTAGTGAACATTTCATTTACGATAAAAACTAAACACAGACGCTCAATAAGTTAAAAATCATCCCAAAATAAATTTATTAATTTCAATCTATTCCCATTCCTGCTTTATTTTCCTGTGCAATGAACTAGAAAAGTGGTTACTTAGATTAGAAAAAGAAATCAGAGCCAATGAAGCTCAAATAACATCATAACTTTCAAGGGCTTAATTTCCTGGAGCTGATTGAGCTAAAATCTAATATTTGCGTTGGATGCTACTGGGAAATTGTAGAAATTATGGCATCTGGGAAGAGATAGGTGGGTAGGTACTAACGATTCCGATTTCAATCTAGGTAGGGTAGCGACTGAGAATTATTTTGGATTAAATTGTGAAGGTATTAGATAATATCTATCGATGGGAAAAGGATATAAACAGTACAATACTGGCGGTGTAAGCATAAGTTTATGGATACTTACTTTATTTATTTAATCTGAATGCAATAAAGTGCATTAATTCACCTTAATACCATCAATTCTCTTCGAAAGAGACCGTTCATGGGTCTATCTTGGAAGTAAGCGGGACTCGAGAAAAACACGAAGTAGGTACCTATCTTCAATTTTATAACGAAAGAAGCCTTGATTTCGACCGGAAGCAACAAACTCTCGCCAGTATAATATGAGTAATGGCAAAGTAAACATCAATCTAATTAAGGCGCTGACAACAGGCAAACGGTAAAAGTAGGCTTGACTTAACAAAAAAATACGCCAAATCTATATAGTTTGCGATAGCGGGAAAAATATATGTTAATCTTGAACATATTTCTCAGAACTTGGTTGTTACCAAAACACGTTTACAAAAAATCTCGATACAAATTAACGGTAAACTAACCATTTAATTTGAGTTCTAATCCAAAATATCTGTACTAAATATCAACGAACGTTGGTATTTTAATTAATAACAAGAATGTCTTATTTTTTATTTTCGATTACTAAACTCCTTTTTGAATAAATCGATAATTACTTCATATTTTGCAATAAATTACAAGCGTTGTGTCATTGCGCTTCTCTTTCTTTTATATGCAGTCCGACAGTGACCGTGGTTTTCTAGGGGCATGAGGAACAGGGTGTAAAGTTCACTCATTCACCATAGAAAAGGGAGGATCCTCTGACCAGACGGGTGTTATGTCTGGCGGGCAACTGCCCAACTATTGATGACGGATAGTCTTATATATGTCGTTCGCGCGTTAAACTCTAATTGCGCGATGCAGGATTTGTGTGACGTCATGTATTTGATGCGTAGTTCGTATGTGGCGGTGTAACCGCTACATCACTCCCCTCCGGAGACCGGAGGTCGATAGTGGGCTGTCTTGTATCTTGCGATGCTTCACAGTACCAGTGGAGGTTCCAGTGAGTCGGAACCGGGTGCCGCATAGTTCGCGGTGAGTCGGAACTGTCTGCGGTGATTCCCCAGTGAGTCGGGGTGGCGCTGCGTCACAATCCAGTGAGTCGGATGTGGTAGGTATAGCACCGTGTTGTGGCTAACTGCTAGCGTCGACCAGGAGAGGGTAGAAAGAGCTCTGCTTGTGAGACCGGCCGAAAGTGCAGGTGCTGTGCCAAAGTTGCTGATGAGGCTGCGGGTGATGACCAGGAAACACGTTCGCTGCATACTAGTGGTCAGGATACCCGTTGAAGCCGAGGGTGCTGGCTGGCTGTGTGACTCGCCTCACGAAAGCTTGCAGGAGTGATGATGATGACGTCACGCTGAAGTAGTTGCACGAAGGCTGCATTGACGTTCATACTCGGGGTAATTAATTTAGGGGCATGATGAACAGGGTGTAAAGTTCACTCATCCACCATAGAAAAGGGAGGATCCTCCGACCAGACGGGTGTTGTGTCTGGCGGGCAGACTGCCCAACTGTTGATGTCGGATAGTCTTATGTCGTTCGCGCGGTAAACTCTAATTGGGCGATGCAGGATTTGTGTGACGTCATGTCTTTGATGCGTAGTTCGTATGTGGCGCCGCTACAGTTTAGCTGTTGTCAGCGTCTTAAGAAAAATAAACATTATTTAGTAGACAGGCAATTTACCGTCAAAAGCGTCTTCGCCAAAAATTCTGACACTGTTTACCAAACGAAGCATCAATCTATATCGCGTTTCAAATTCATTCCACGACCCAATAGAAAGCTATAACTTTGACCTTTTATCCTCTGGAGCTACGGGTAGATATTGATGAAAAACTTGTTAGCAATATACATGTATTTTTTAAATGAAATAAATCAAATGGTAATTTCCTACGACAGTTTCTTTCGTATCGATGGTCCGTCTTGTCAGATTACTTGGGTATATATGGTGGATACCCTAATGTCCTCATTCTTAGGAGTTAACGAGGCGAGTGGAGGAGGAGGGAGGTTTTCATGCTCACTTAATGTCTCGCTGATGGTGGCGAGTGTGTTGGATCATTCGGTTCCCTACAAAATGGTTGAGCTGGATGGTGCTGAACCACGCGTCATGTTCGTGAAAACATAACAAAGACCTACTTACTCAAGCAGGTATTATTTATAACTTAAAGAAATAAAGCCAAAATATTTACTTAAAATGATAATGATTAAACAATTATTTAATAATTATTAGTCTAAACTGCTGGACTTCTCTGTGTGCCGGAGGCGGTGACCACATCATTGACAATACTTATTTAAATTAAATATTAGAAAAAGAAGAAAAAAATAAAATAAAAATACAATTACCAGATTACATTCCTACTTAAATACTATGCTGTGCCCGACAGGGTCCATAATTGTTCCATTAAATTTAAGAATTGAGAATCTCATCTAACTTCAACAATACTTAGAACCGTGAAATGTATTTCTTATAACTTTACCAACTATTTCAGATCCCCGAAAATCATTAACAAAAGTCAGACTGGAAGACAGCTATTTACGCCGAGAAAAATTCCGTTTACACAATTCCGGTGCGGAAACCTAAAAATAAAACGCTATCTAAAACTGGCGTCCTGACGGAATCCGTCCGGGTGTTATCCGCTCAAAACATCCGGCCACGGAGAAGAAACCAAATGAAATGCTAATAGGCATATTTTTGCCCTTACATAAACTGAGACAGACAGGTTTAATAGTCAGCAATCCCTTCTTTTCTGGATATGTTCAGAATAGAGAATACAGCAGCATTCCCTGTGCTAATGGCAAAGCATGCCTGCTGTGAAGATTACTGGAGAGCAAAACCTATAAATATTTGAATATTTTTAGGTATGTACCAGTAGACTCTTAAACATTTATGGTACATCTTTGCTCAAAAACGTATTTGCCTTTGCACGCAAATTCGTTCTCCATTAGTTTTCTACTTCGTGCATCCGGCAGACTTAACGAGCCCATTCGGACGGACGATCATTGGTGTGACGTCAGGATCCTGATTTAACCCTGCAATTGTGAACTACTTTGCGCTGTTATGACGAACCAATTACAAGTCGGCATTATCGACTGGAAATGATAATCTTATGAAAATATCTAGATTCTCTTGTACCCACTCTGTTAAAGGTGCGACTGTTGCAAGCCAAAATATGCGGTCAGGCAGAAGTTTTGCTTTAAAACTAAGCAATTTTTATCGAGAAATAGATTCAAAATTAGGTATCTACTGCCTTCGTACGGGTATGTGAGTGCTTGCCACTGAATGAAGAATGACTTCCCACAAACCTATACATTTTTACGCCCTTGAGTTTTGTGCGATGTATTTACACAGTATAGTGCATTGTGTCTTCATACTGTGTAAATAAATATACCGCAGAAAACTGCCATTATACATAAACTGTGGTTGAGCCATCGCCTCTTCTATTGTTTCCTTGATATGGCTCACACGACTTGGGATGATTCTCCTGACTGCGGGTTTTTCAATTCGATTCTTATTCAATTTGATTCTTTTAAAATTAGACTCTATTACACACCCACCACGCACACATTAATATTTACATCATCATCATCATCATCATTTCAGCCATGGGACGTCCACTGCTGAACATAGGCCTCCCCCAATGATTTCCAATTTGGCCGATTGGAAGCGACCTGCATCCAGCAGCTTCCTGCGACCTTTATTAGGTCGTCTGTCCACCTTGTGGGTGGACGTCCTACGCTGCGCTTGCCGGTACGTGGTATGAAGTATATAATAAGTATATATATATATATTATATAAGTATATAATATTTACACACTGTATTTATTAACATTTATACGCCGGTTTTATTAATATTTATTTACTGGCTTGATTTCCGTACACGCGTACTTTTCGGGTGACCACTGAAAATCAGCGCTGTTGTGGGTCACCTCACAACATTATGCTGAGTGGAAGCCTTCTTGTCAAAGTCATGACGTGCAGCTGCCGAACATTTCTGTTATGTTTATATTGTTGTTTTTTGTTGTATGCACGTGTTTCTGTGACATATAAACCTATTTTTTGTATTTATTTTTTACAAATGCGAAAATAACTCTGTTACCTTTTCACCTCTTAATAGCTGAACGGATTTCGATGCACCCACGCAGACCATAGCCTGGGTTAAGATATAGGATACTTTTGTCCAGGTTGTACGTTCCCGTGGGATAATTTCTGACCTCTAAGCGGGCTAAGCCGCTATTCTGTAAATTATTAACAGGTCCTTCCCGAAAACCCAAATTCGCCGAGGACATAAACGAGGAGAAAATAAAGCTCCTGATTCTAAAGGACGAGAACTGACCTAAATAACAAATAAGGTCGAATGCGTTTCACTCTGAACGATGCTCATGCAATGAGCACAAAATGTCGTGCTGATACCTAGACAAAACACATCAATGTAGAAGTAGAAAAAGTGAAGCACAAATCGAAGCACAAAGTTTTCTGTAATCCATAGCCAAGAAATCCATATATATGTCAAGTATTTTAAAAGCTTGAATGTGCCTATTAAAAATATCATACTACCTACATATTTCGAGATTAAACGTACGTGTAGGCGTCAACCTTGCGTGCGAAAAAGAATTTTCGAATGTCATTAAAATGATGAAGCAAAACTTAATGTGGGGAATAAAAATACAGAACAAAAATAGAGATGTCGCATTGTTTATTAAAGTAAAAATGCGACCCAAAAATAGAGATGTACCATTGTTTTATGGGACGATTGTGTACCCCGTTTTTGCCCTTTTAGGACAATGAACAGACCTTTAATTATCCCATCCGCCGTCAACGGGTGATGGAAATGGCTGTGTGAAATTTCGTGGTTTTATTTTTAGCAAACATAATGTATCGCTTTTCGACCATTCAGAAGGATGCCGTTGATTAGAAGAGCATCCTTCTGTATCAAAGCCAGTTGCAAAGCCGACAAAACTAAGGACATATTTGATAGCGTAGACCTATAGCAAAGGAAGTCAAATATGTAATTTACTGTTGGTAAACAAAGGCAAAGCCACATAAATTTTAACCACAATTATAAAGAATGTGAACTCATCCTTCACATTTGAATACCAGAACATAAACAAGACTACACTCATAAAACATGACGCATAAAAGATAATAAAAAATTAAACACACATAATGCATGCAGTATGCAAAAACTTTATCAAAGAAAGTTCGCTCCACGACAAATAGCAAAGTGCTTGACCTTATCTAAGAAGTTCTATCAATTGCTTTTCTTGCCTTCAGCCTGCTAATGTAAGTACCGACAGTTGTAAGTTGTATTACGGTTTGTAGTTCGAGATCTACAAGCGCCTCTTAAGATTGTGAAGTTAAAAGGAGGAGAAAGTGTTTAGGGATGTTCCTGTTTTTGAATTATCTAAAGACGGATTAGAGATGTAACATTCACAGTATAAGATCACCATGCCATTTTACCTCAAGAATAACTCATTCGTAGTCAAAAACCGGCCAAGTGCGTGTCGGACCACGCACAATGAAGGGTTCCTTAGTTTGGATGAATTTATTCCAAATACAAACTTAACATTGTTGAAAAACATGTACAAATGTGAGTTTGTACGCACAATATTGAGAGATTTACCATCTAACATAATATATTTCTCAATGAATTTATTAAAAAAAAAAATTAAGATCCTTACAATAACCCCTTTCATTTGATTTGAAACGGAACAGTTTGCAAAACTTTTTTATTTTATTTTTCTTGTTTGACCCCAAAAGTGATCACAATATTCATATTTAATTTATTTACGTTACATGTCCGTGTTTGGGTCTCAGAAATACACAACATATTAAATTTCAACTTAATCGGTCCATTAGATTCGGAGCAAATTGGCTGTGACAGACGGACGGACAGACAGACAGACAAATAGACAGACACAATAGTGATCCTATTTGGGTTTCGTTTTTTGCTTTTGAGGTACGGAACCCTAAAAAAGCACACTGCATTCCAAGTCATAGATGACTAAATGGATTTAAAACGGGAAAATGACTGGTAAAGAATAGATAAGAATTGCATAAAGAAGCAGCATACTCAGTAACAGAAAAAGGCTGCTAATGATCATGATGATGCTGAAGGAAACGATAGCCGACGATAACTTAACACTTGGAATCAGCAGAACACTCAAGAACCATGGAACCAACGACAGATATGTCTGGAATGTTTGTGTATCCTTTTTGCCAGCATCCGTTCCTCCCAAGTTTGTTGAAAGATTATGTAGAAGTGTAGATGAAGTTGAGACAAACAAACGCTCCTAGTACGAATTCGCGTCAATTTTGTAGGTACGAGACCCGATTTCCGACTTTTTTTCCTTATCTTTCCCACATTTTCATACTTCGCTACACTCCAAACCTATTTTCGGAGTATCAGCTCCAAAAATACATTCCTTAATCCCCTCAAGACATCCCTAAAACGGTACAAAAAGTTTCCTGAATTGATTTCACTGTTTGCCACAACGATCACGTGCTACTAATGAAAAAATAGCATTAATTCTCTCAACGTCTTGAATACGTAAAAACTTCAATAGTTTAAAAGGTACCTAATGAACTCGCTGATATTTTTATATTTTCATTTATTCGTAAACTGGTTCCGATCGTTATAACCACTTATAACCCTCTAGAAACTTTCAAGTGGCCATACTTTCCCCTTAATGACTACAAAGGTGTTCAGAGTACACCTGTCATCCTGTTTAAGACTTCCTTAATGACTTTTTGCAAAAACTTACGGTTGGGCCGTCATGCTTCGAGTTGCTACTGGTTAATGACCTTACAACGTTCAAAATTGAAGTACAATGTTGCCAAGAAATTGCGAAATGTGCAAGACTTCTTTGGATTTCCCTGATTCAGCTTAATTGTTTTGACCCGTTTGGGTGCTGACACACACTGTGTCTCATGAAATGACGCAGTTTTATAGTGGCTTCTGAACGCGATGACCTTATTTCCAATTCATTGAATAAGTCAGGGGAACTCCTATAATTATTTAATAGAATCTTAGGAGTTTTACGCTACGGAGTTCCTGCTTTGTAACATACCGAAAGTTTTTCCAACTCGGGATCCTCCGGAATCACTCGTAAAACGTATGTAGTGCAATGTTTAGGTACGTACTAGTTACACACAAGAGCATAATGAAATACATTCGCAAGTAAAAGCAAGACCTCTTTCCAAATAAAATTTCAGGTAAAATAAGCTTTTAGGTGTCATGTCAGGAAAATACACGAAATGTAACGAATTATTTGCTTCCCGCATAATTTTATGAGCGGTGGTATTTGCACTCGAGTTTATTACGCAGTACTTTGACACAAAAAAGGATTATACTGGGCATACAAAATGTATAGGATTCTTTTGTTTTCTTTGCACCTTGCATGAAAGACCATGCATTGACTTAATCATTTTTGATGTTTTGCGTTTCATCAAAGCGTTCTTCGGGATCATTAAGACTACAGGGAGTCGGCAAAAAAGTTCATATGAGTTTTTTATAACCATACCGAATCAGATTTGCAAAGAATACCGGATATAACGGAAATAAGTTGATGGTCATCGATCTTTAGTATCTCGTTCCTTAATATTAAAACGTTACTGACAAATTAGTTATTTTCTCAGAATTGTGCTGTAAAATCATCTAATCTACCAACGAAGTATTGAACAAGAACAAACTAAATTTACTAGAAAGATAATTTGCGTTCCATTCTTACACAGGTACTTAAAGGCAATTAGGGACAGAATAAACGAGAAACGGAATTAAATTTTCTTGTACTCATCGTTTTTATTTTTAGAACATTCTGGATACAATCTGCCCACATCTGCCAAAACGATCATGTAGACTTCAGTCTTAGGATTGGTATCAAAAGATACTTTATCGGACGTTGCTCAGTCCACAATATTCAAACCTACTATCGTATCTAAACCATCACTAACGTGTGTGGAGTTGTGTCACTGGATTGGAAACGACTCGGTTGGATGAGCTCGAACAACAGTAATGTATCAACTGGTTTCCGTTGTATAGGATTATGTGGCGTTACTGAATGTGGAATGGAGCAGGTGGAAGGGTTGATGTGGAAATGTATAGCGTCTCATCAATGCAGCAATTTCAAGCGAGGGTATTTTTAGTCATCCTCTTAGTGTCTGTCTGGTCTTTCTTGAGAATAAGACTCACTCTCGTCCCTATTAGAGCAGCTATCTAATTACGCAGAACACTTTCGTAAACAATTACGACAAATTTGTTTCGTTTTTATAGTTCAACGACATTCATTGCGTTATTTACGTTGTTGAGCAGATTTCTTTTCGAACTTATGAAGCAATGGATTAGCAATTTGTTTCAAAACCATTCAGATTTCGATTGTATTAGTAGTATTAGACGAGTGAAGTGTCAAGCGACTATGGAACATGGGCAGTGCACATGTTAACCATTATTTCTTCTTACTTACCCAGCACATCAACTGCCCTGCAAATAATTATGGTAGGCCCCGAGTGATGTCCTCATTTCCAGTCGAAATATTAAGTTAAGTATGTTAGAACAATTTTGAGTTACACAGTTAAAGACGCTTTAAAAAAAAACATCTACTCTTAATTCCATTGATGTTGTGAACTCAAGTGTAAAATCTACGCAGCAAAATTATGAATCTACACTTTTCCCTCTCTTCGCAAATCTTATCAATACATTTCTGTTACATAATTCGTGATCAAATAATATTTGTTGGTTTATATTTATAAATCGAGTGGGAAGACTTGTGTGGGTCTTAAATACCCACATTACGTAGATAAATGTAGCAAACGACACTGATTTTGCAAAGACTGGAAGATGAGATAATTTTGGGGCATCTGTTGACACATTTCCTGTACTGCCATTTGTGAGGAGCTACGAATAAGTCATCAAGCTAAATCAAAAGTTTTCGAAAATATTTTACAATTCTTGGAGTTCAAACCAGAAGCAAAAATTGTCCTTGAAAGTACTGCTTTCTTAGAGTTTCATTGCGCGATAGATAGGTAAGTACCAATAACGGCAATATTTGTTTGTTTGTGTTGATATTTAACAACCGATGGAATTGAACCAGGAAGCTTACATTTTTATAAAATGGCATAATTAAAGTAGTACGTCAAACTTGTTCAAAATTCCTGGCTCTGAAAATAAATAATTGTAGAAACTATATTATGCCGCCGAACTTTCACCGAATTCGTTTAGTTCAAAACTAACTGCAGGTCCATATTTAGAGAGGGTAGGTACAACAAACAACTAACTCGAACTACGAATACCACAACTGGAAACCCAAAAAAAATTCGGCGAAAATTGAGCTTCTAAATTGTGGAATTTACGGGTCGAAAAGTTGGTGTGCCGTGCGTGTTTCCAAAACTCTAGTTTTATTTCTGTTTTGAGCAACATTTTTGTGGTGCAGTTTCAATCAATCGTATTTCTTTTATTAGGACCTATTTTTCAATAGCTAAAGTTATGAGTAATGAATGTCGAAGGGGAAAATTTATAAAAGACTAGCTGTTGCTCGCGACTTCGTCTTCGATCCAGGATGAAAAGTAGCTTATGTCCTTCTCCAGGTCAAGGTCTACCCGTGTGCCAATTCCGTTCAGCCGTTTTAGCGTGAAAGCGTAACTAACAAACAGACAAACAAACTCACTTTCGCATTTATAATATTATTATACAAGCTAGGATGGTATGGCTAGAAAGGGGGGTATAAGTGGGGATATTCAGTTGATAGCGATGTGCCATCGAAGAAGATGCTGTGCCAACCCCAAACAAATTGGAATAACGGCAGAAGATCGACGATGACAGTTGTAGCATGGCGAAATAAGATTAATTAGCCATTGAAAGTCATTAATTTGGTCACTGTACTTGAATGTATTTTCTGAATTATAACACCAAACACCTATTTCACAATCCTCTCGTACGCGATGTGATCGTCATCATGACGATCATGGGATTAGTACTCGTATCGATTCCATCCGGCGCACAGTGAAGGGTTCCGTAATTGGGATGAATTTATCCCCAGAACTAACTTAACATTGTAGTTGAAAAACATTTCCAACTGCAAATGTAAGTTTGTACGCACAATATTGAGAGATTTACCAAGTTATGTTAAGACCATAGACTTCTTATGATTTGCTGTAATCTATGAGTTTAGGATCATTATCTGTATTTTGTCCAAATTTTAGTCTCAGTAGTTTGGTAAATAAGGGAATCGTCAATTTTCATAAATTTTCTCAAATGTCTTTAAAAGTATTTATTTAAAAATTAAATTTGATAACCTGGCGCAAATACTTATGTGTACCAAATTTCAACTTAATCGTTTCATTAGATTCGGTGCAAATTGGCTGTGACAGACAGACAGACACACGAGTGATACTATAAAAGTTCCTTTTTTTCATTTTGAGGTACGGAACCCTAAAAATACATTTCAGTGCTATTCAATACGATATTAGGTACTGCATTTGATATTTTGATAAGATTTATCACAGGAAATGATTAGAATAAGTTTTTTGTGAATTTGGCTAGTCATTGTGACAATGTTTTTGCGCATTTTCTTTCTGAATAAAGGGCGTTTGATTAATCGGTATTGATAATAGTATTTGTCGATTTGTCCGATAAAAATACTGATAATTCGGCCCATTCATGAAATAGATGTACCTTTCGGTTTTTTTTATGAATGAATCTATTTTATTATCAAAGTTTGAAGAATTAGATTTAGGGACTTTTATGATTAATATTTATTGATCTACTTATTGAAATGTTTGTAGATAAATGTTAGATTGGAACTCTTTACTGGAGTATGTGATTTTCCTAGCTGGAAACTGAGTAAGTATCATTATTATTTAAGGCGCAGGGTTCCGATTTGCCTTTGTCTCTGTCTTTTTCTTTACGTGTAAAGAGTAAAGAAAATAACCACACTTTTGTACTTGTTCAATGTTTTTCGTTGTTTTTTCATCATATTGCTCATATTACTCATCATAATCCATCACTGAATGCAGGTTGACATTAGACATTTTATGGTACATATTTTTGCTTTAAGTCTGCTTTTAAAGACAATTAAGAGGTGTGTTTGAAGATTTTTTTGAAGCATTAATGTATGTTTAATTATGATTTGAGTTCCATCACTGTATTAAAATAAGACTTGAAAATATCATTCTTTTTTTTTGGTCAAAATTATTTACGGTTTAAGATACACTGCTTTAAAAAAACCCGTTGGTCGGAACCCTGCGCCTTAAGTAAATGGGTAATATCGAAGCTTGAGGCAAGCATACACTATAGCCAGCATAGGCGTTATCCAAATTAGAGCAGAAACCCTCGCAGTCACCCAGATCTTTTATAGATGTTCTGAACAGTAACTCATTTTGAGCCAGTATCTCATTTTCGTCATTGGAAAAAGTCATTTAATTATAATTATGTTAAGTAATAGAATTTCCAATGACATTAAATCAACCACGATAACAGAGAAAAGAACCTAACTAAAATTGGCAGTGCTATACACTATCAGAAAAAGTGCCGCTAGCGGCTTAATAGTGGCGCTGCCTCGGCCCGGATAAAGTGCAGTAGATATTGCATTGTCATTGTGACTGTCACTGAGTCACTGTCACTTCTTATTTTGTTTGATTGTTGAGGTTAGTTCGCTGTAAAACACCACATTCCCAAAACAATACATTGTCTTGTGCCTAAACGGACCATGGCGTTGTGTGGTCACAGTTCTAACCTATCCTACCTTTCAGCCATTTTCAGTCACTGCTGTGATTTTTTATATGATTATCTAAAACAAATAAGTACGTTCAATACAAATAATAGGGGTTAAAGTATGAAATTGCCGTTTCAATGTAATAGGTACTTCGAATTGACATAGAACCTTCATGGTTTGTGATTTTTGAGTGAAACTTTTGTCACATGGTACCTATGAAGTTCTTCTTTTAAAAAATGTGCAACATTCGATTACCGACTTTCAGTTGTTTTTTTATTCAGCTTAGACAAGAAAGATGGATACTTCGGAAATTCGAGTTATTTTTGAATACGAGTTCCGACGCGGAACTAACGTGGCAGAAACAGCTCGCAATATCAATGTTGCGTTTGGAGAGGGGACTGCTAATGAACGCACCGTGCGATTTTGGTTTAAACGCATTCGTGATGGAAATTTTGATTTGAAGAACGAACCACGTGGAAGACCGCTCACACAGGTGAATAACAATGAATTGACAGAGATGGTGGAAGCCGATCCGAGCCAAACTACCCAGGTATTAGCGGCATGGTTTAAAGTTACCTTACCTTACCAACAATATTGACTCATTTGCGTGAAAATAATTAAATAAAAAAATATGAGAAATGGGTGCCTCATGATTTGACTGATCTGCAGAAAGAAACGCATGTTGAAACTTGTGTGGCCTTGTTGAATCGATACAGAAATGAAGGAATATTGAAGCGAATTGTGACATGTGATGAAAAGTGGATTCTTTACGATAACCGTAAGCGAAAAATGCAATGGCTGACCCCAGGTCAAGCTCCGCAACAGTGTCCGAAAGCAAAGCTTACCAATTAAAAGGTAATGGTAAATGTTTGGTGGTCTCAGCATGGTGTTATTCACTATAGCTTTCTCCGATCTGGTCAAGCAATTACGGCAAATGTCTACTGTGCCGAACTCCGAACAATGATAGCAAAACTAGCAGTGAAACAGCCCCGTCCCAACTAATGGAATCGATCTTCACCATTATTGCTCCATGATAACGCGAAACCTCATACAGCACGAGAAACCGTTTTAACTCTACAGGAACTGCAATTAGAAACCATTCTTCACCCTCCGTATTCGCCAGACCTTGCTCCAATGGACTACAATTTTTTCCGTGATTTGGACATTTTTCTACGTGATAAAAAGTTTTTTCTCAGGAGGCAGTACAAAATACTTTCACATAGTTTGTCGAATCTAGATCACGAGAGTTCTATCGCAAAGGCATACATGACCTTCCTATTAGATGGCAGCAACGAATATACAGGGTGTCCAGTAAATAGCACGACATACTGCAGGGGGTGATAGCTTGGGTCACTACCTATCAATACAACACAATATATGTTCAGCAAAATCTTAGAAAATAGTTCTGTGAAAATTTAAACAAAAAATAGTATTTCTTTAAAACATTCTTGTCTTTGATAGAAAAAAGACTCAATGAGTAAAGTAACTATTCACGAATAATTTGATGTAAAAAAAAGTACTAGGAAAGGATTTTTTCATTACGAGATGCTTAAAAATCTGTTTCAAGGTAGAGATTTTTCGGTATTTCGGAAAATTTTGTAAAACTGTAAATCCGTAAGATTTTGCTGAACATATATTGTGTTGTATTGATAGGTAGTGACCCTAGCTATCACCCCCTGCAGTATGTCGTGCTATTTACTGGACACCCTGTATAATAATGGTAATTATTTTGAATAACAAATGTTCAATTTAAAAAAAAAACGTATTTCAATTTTTCAGTACAAATCGGCAATTTCATTCTTTAACCCCTAATACAAAGGGCGGCGAACTGACCTCAACAATCAAACAAAATAACAAGGGACAATGACAATGCAATGTTTACGGCACTTTAGCCGGACCGAGGCAGCTCCACTATTATGCCGCATATACACTCGCTCACACTAGCTTGCTAGCACACTCTATACTCGGCTCTATATAGCGGCACTCTATATACTTCCTTTATTTTATGTACATAATTCGTATAGCTCGTGCTTGTTCCAAATTCAAAATGTTTTTATTCACTCAGTGAGTAATAGTAGATTTTACAACAAGTGCACAAAACGAACCATTTTTATCCAAGACTTTTAGCAGCCCGAGACGAAGGCGAGGGCTGATAGTAATGTCGAGGATAAAATGGTTTTGTGGACGAGTTATAAACTCTGCTTTTCACTTCGATTGCAAGGAAATAAAACAGTAGTATAACATAACATTTCTTAAATTAATTAAATAACCTACCGTACTTGAATTTAAATTTTAATATCTTTTGTCTTAAATTGTCATTGTCATTGATTTTTATTTTTTTGTCTTACACAAGGCAAATAAATTAAAGTCATCATCTGCCTAGCCTTTTCCCAACTATATTGGGGTCGGCTTCCAGTCTAACCGGATGCAGCTGAATACCAGTATTTTACATGGAGCGACTGCCTATCTGACCTCCACAACCCAGTAACTGGGTAATACGATACCCCTTGGTAAGACTGGTTGTCAGATTTTCGGGCTTCTGACGACCCGTAACGACTATCAAAGATCCACGAATGACAGCCGGGACCAACGGCTTTACTTGCTTTCCGAGGCACGGAGGAGTCTCGGTATGTAAAGATGGTCACCCATCCACAGACCAACCCCGGCAAGCGTAGCTTAACCTGATGGATCGACCCGTGCGGCAGTTATTACTTAGCCACGAGCTCCTCAAGGCAAATAAATTAAAGTAAATATTATAAAATAACAAATTATATCTATGAACTTCTTATTGTGTTTGGCTGTATGGCTCATTTTCTTTGCCTTATTATAGATACATTTATGAGTAGATACGTTAATGCACTTGTGCACAAAATTCGATTTTGTGCAGCCTATATCCTGCACAAATAAGCACTTTCAGTGCATGAGAAGTGAAAAAGAGTTTTATTCACTGTTATGATGAATATAATGCCCTTTTTCGAGTGGCAATGTGGTAAAAAAACTTTTTTCCCATGAGAAAGCTATGACATTCAATAAGGAAGTGTGGCATGGCATGTGAGAAATTGAAACCTCCATTGTTGACTGCGGCTCAGTATTCATATTATACGAGAGATTCTGTGACAGTAGTCTGTACAGACAGCTGAATGAGCGGTAATTTCTTGTTAGATGCACTAGGAAGAGGATTTTACTTATGGAGTTATTGTTATGACACTTTTTAGGTTTGTTAATTATTTGCAGTTGGATGTATGGAAAGTATTCTCTTTTTAGGGGTCCGTCTGTCTAATACTATAATCTAAATAAGTGGTAGAATGAAGGATTTCATTGTGCGTGGTCCGACACGCACTCGGCCGGTTTTTTTTTAAATTAAATTAGACTAATAAAACCAATTTTCTTATGAAAACATAAAATCACACCATTTTTCCCCAAAGGGTCGGACAGCAGAGTACACCCACATTTCGCCAATTATGTTTAACTTCCATGTAAGGGGGGGGGACGAGCCCTCAATCAGGCACAAATCCAGAATATATTTAACAATTATTTACTTATGTCTTTTTTTACTGCCTAATTGGTCACAAGCTCTACTGCTTAGCATGTGGTCCTGGGTTGGGTTCCCGGGTCGGGCAGTGTTATTTGGTCTTTCCACCAGGAATTTCTCAGTAGCAGCCTGGAGTTAGTGCAAGGTGATTGCAATAGGCTCGCCCCCTATTATGTGGGATAACTCCCATGGACGGAGTCCGGTTTTAATACATAATTGGCCACACCCTACTTGCTGTTATGTTATTACAGGTTACACCAGCTGCTACTATGCTGGAACTGATGTAAAAATTGTGTGACATCCGACGAATAAATATCTGTGTGAAACTTTAGATTTCTTAACAAATTGAAATTCAGACTAATTAGTTGGTTTTATTTTATTATATTACTTAAGATGTTACAGTGTCAGCTTACAAAGCAATGAAATGTTATTTTTTCTTTATTATTTACGAGTATATGAAAGAAGTAAAAAACACAAAATAAATGTGGTTAAACAAAAGTATGCCAATAATGATACTTCTTAATACCTATTTCAACCAACCAACCTTATTTTACTAGGGATTTTTTTAGTCAATCAATTCTGCTCAAAATAGTTTATAAAACTAAAAATACTTTGTAAACCAAGTTTTATAAATTGTATTAATTGCCTCATGTAAAATTGCAATGGAGAAGGAAAAACATTGGCTAAGAGGAAAATGGTTTTACATAGTGTAATTGCCATAAAATAAGTTTTTAAATATTGTGATCTCTCTTTCAAATTTTTACACTTCAGTAAAAATGAGCACTGGGCCAAACAAAGAATTTTACTACTTTTTATTTGCCATTGACACTAAGAATGAGAAGAAGTGTTTGGCAGTGTCAAAAACTTTGATTTTTTTATTTAAAAAAAAATTGTTTCAGCTTGATAGTTTTATCTCTTTTGTTTACTTATGCCTTATTACTATCGTGTGTTACACCTGAGCGTGCATCTCATTCTATAACCCATTTGTAACTACCTCAAACTTTTTTGTGAAGCACAGATTGGTTGTATAAATGTTAAGAATTGATCAACCAGTTATAACCAACATTATATTATTTAATAACCAAAATAATTCTCAGTATATTTTTGTATTACATGAGGGAGTTCACATTATGTCATTTATGCATGGTCACCTTATGCGTGAATTCATTCCAAATGTTTAGAAAATGCCACAAGGAGGATGTCATCAACTCAACAGTGTTGTTGTTAGTTTAAAATAAACAAAGGTTTCACAGTGTAGGTCAATAATAGAATAAGAATAATTTACTTGCTGAAAATACAGGTTTTACCTGAAGTACCTAATAATAATTAGAGGTTTATTCAGAGTGCATATTTCGCCTGCTTAGGGCATGCACATTCGTTTTGTATTAATAATACCTACTGTACATATTTTATTAAAATTTACAAACATTACATAACATCACACCTGTAATCCCCGAAGAGGTAGGCAGACCGTACCTATGTGTAAAATTTAAACTATGTTTTAATATAAATAACAGGCAGGAAAGTGAGATAATTATGTCATAAATATCCTGATTAACACTTATTATATGACTGTATGCCTAAAAATGTTATCATGAACTCATTGTTTGTGGTACCATTTTTTACAACTTTTACTGGTAAAACCAAACAGAGAAAATAACCTCCCTTTAATAGGAAAAGTAGTCAAGTACAAACGGCAGAATAATGGAAACATCATAACAATACTAATAATACAGTCACCCCGTCATGTTGAGTGCTGTGCCTGATCTCCCTGTCTGTAATTTTTTTGGTGTATAATAAAGAGTATTCTATCTATCTATCTATCTCTCCACTTGTGTCGGATTGCCATCCCATCGGACCATGAGGGTGAGGGAAACGACAGTGCACATGGTCTATACACACTTGTGCACTATAATATCTCTCGCACCGCAGGCTGGTCTCTGCTGATATTGGTTGCCATGGCCGAAATTCAGTCTGGAGGACTATTAAGTAATACAGTTGGTATTATTAACAAATGAATACGGTCAGTGGGTAATCTGAGCGTCAAATTGATACCCTATGGTAATTTCCAGTGACTACCCAGGATATTGACAATAAAGCCATTTAATACAATTGTCAAACATTGATTTAAGAAACACAATTTTGGTTGTAATAAATTTACAATACTATAAAGCCTAGTTTACTTTGTTCATGTAAATAATTAATATGGACGCCTGCATTTAGCATGATCATTAATAATGCATAAGAAATTGTATTTTTTAAATGAAATAGGCTATGGTTGCATTGCAGCAAATTTCTTTACGGCATACTTATTTACTGAAGTTGTATTCATTTACATTTAAAACATAGTGAGCAAAATTCAATTTTGTAGAGCATAATATGGTGACTTAATTGTTACTGTAGTATAAGTTGTGGGACACCGGGGATTCCATATAGTTGCATTTGCATAAACTTTTTCCTCAAAACAGTTGCCAGCATACATGCAATTCACACTGATTTTGAGTAAACAAGGTTATTTATTTTGTACAAGATTGTTAAAACTCACCTGTTTCCAAAGTTGGTCCTCCAAAACTCGGCAGCATCACTCTTCGTAATACGGAACTGGTCGCCGGCAAACGTGCCGTTCGGGAACATCGCCTTCAGCTCACTCAACATGTGACTAAACACCAAACTGAGCTTCGTCAAGTTACGTCTGTAGTGAGAGTTCTCATCAAACATCTTTTCTTTACCTTCCTTGAACAATTTTATAGCCTGCTTACATTTCCTTATCAAATTAATTATAAATATGTTAAAATGTTCGTTGCTATTCAACGCCTGCATGTTGTCCTCGTACTTTGAGTATATAACACGCAAACGCTGATACGTATCCGGTAAAATGTCCAGGATAAACGGTGGACTGTTTTTCAAATTCATCTTATGATGCTGACACAGTTTCACCACTTTATCCATCAATTTCCAAGTCTTATCCAATGTCCTTTTATCGGTCGCGAGTTTAGTAGGGCATACCGCGTCTGAGAACGCCCCGTGCAACTTCGAAAATATCGAAGATATATTTTTCTGTTGTGATTTGTGACGAGGGGCCGCCATATTGAAGAGTCCGATGACATACAAATGAAAACAACGTTTTTTAACACGACACTAAACTCAAAACACATGCATCACTTAATTATAATGTTGTAAAGCGCGTGTCTTCTCATTATCACATAATCGAACCACATTTACGACACAAATAACACGCTATGCAACGATCGCCCACTGACACATCGGCGACGCGTATGACAATTTGACAAATAAATGAATGAATGAACCAAGTGACAGAAAATGAAATAGTTTGGTTTGGAGGACAAGTTGGTGTTGCCATTTGAGAGATTATATTTACCACCATTACCATTACCATTATATATTTACTACTTTGGCATTGGCGTGTCACCATCATCAGCTATCGTGAGATTGAGACTAGATTTTGAACAGGACTTGTAAACAACTGTGGGAAAAAGTTACAACGATGTGAAAAAGGTTTTAGGCTGATGTCAACTCCACATTGGTCAAACGAATGCTATTTTGATCTTTGTTATCAAGTCATTATGTTAAATATAATTGTCTAAGCCTAAGCAATAGTCCGCTCAGTGCTTCGATTTTTTTAATGTATCCTGACTTTATAGGAAAGAATTTGAAAACTGACGAAGATATTGTAAAAGACTTCACTATACAATCAAGGAAAATTAAATGATCAAGCTAGCCTAGAACATTAATAGGTATACATTACTTTAATTGCCTTGTGTATTACAATGACTATCATTTAATGTGACTACCTAGGTACTGGTAAAGAGTGATCAATGTAATTAGAACTGATGATAGCCAATATGCTGAGAAGTATTAAAGTAAGTATAGAACTTTATTGTTAGTGAAAGCAGTTACCTAAATCTCTATAATAATTATGGTTTTTATGTAAACATTTTAAGAATCTGTGCAAGTTAATACCTATTTTGATTTGCCATTTTCTAAGTCATATCTTTTCCCTGGCTTTTTGTAGTTTCAGTCCCCCGGGAAAAAGGTGTGGGTTTAAATTTATATGTATGTATCATTTTGCCCATGGGAAGTGGCCAGTAGTCGGTTTGAAACGACTACAAAGCCCAACATAGTTTGAAATTTATACATTTTAACAAACAACGTGAACACAGAATGAACTCTCTTTCAAAAAACTTTATCCTTTTTCTTTCTAGTCTTAAAAGTAACAAAATTAGCAACCAAATTGGTTTGCTTTTGTTTAATTACTTAATTAAACAACAATCATCAAACAAACTAACATAAAACTTAATCAGCATTTTATTCCAATGAATTGAGTTTTCCCATTTCACAGTCTACATTTTATAACTGGCAATATTCGATTATCACGTTTTGATATTGCTAACAACTATTTATTACCTTTTGCGCTTGATTTTGTAATTTATCATTTTTAAAGCTCATATGAACTATAGTTTTTTTTTTGTGATTATCAAGTTCAATCGTGAAGTCATATTTCAAATATTTTTATATTTCTAGAGGCATAAACTAAACGAACTAACTCAGTGCAGCTATCTCGTGAACAATTATTGAAGCTTTGTCGTATTAGTTCTTGATTTATGTAACAGATAGCGGTAGTAGACACCCACAGCGTTCAAGGCGTTCTTTAAAAAATACATAGATGTCATTGAAACCAATTTTTGTCAGAAATATTTTTATTTCGACAGATTCTTTTTAGTAGCTCTACAATAATATTAATAAAATAGCGTCCATTAACATGAGGTATATATTTCACCGTGGTAACAAAAAGAAAGATAGTTATTTTATGAGTAAAATAGTTTATTCTTCTTCTTCCTCTTCTTCATTGGGTTCCGGGGTGGTAGTGGTTCGTTTCTTGGACTTCCTCTTGCGACTGTGTCTCTTGCCTTTCTTGGTGATCCTAAGTAAAAATAAAACATTTTCTAAATATTCATACCACTTAGCAGGGTCCTATCGTCGCTTGGGAGCGAAAATAATTCACGTGCATGACGTTCAATTTTATAGGACAAAAACCAGTAAGTTTTTTCGTTTAAGTACAAATGAAAAAAAATTGCTGCTGTTGTTTACCAACAAAATTAGGGCAGGTTTACGGATTGCTGTAGTGATTAATCTAAGTAGTATTTTTCTAGGTACCTACCTAGGTATTTCTCAATAGGTACAAATTGCTTAGAGCATAGCATATAAAACAAAATGCGAGGACATTTTTTTTATGACATATCTTTGACTGGGTTCCTGGGTCCTCTACAAGGCGTACGAGGGACCGAAGCCAACTAGCAGAGGGCTCACAATTTTAAGGGATGAAGCACTAACCGACAATTATCAGCACTATGCATGTGCACACAAGGACAACCCCTGGTTGGTGCAGGGCTATTGCAGAACTTGCTAACAAAACTTATTGAGCTATGGTTTGGGTGGCTATACCTAGTGGATTGGTTATCTAGAACTATGGATGGACTAAGATGTCGCTTGCGAGGGCATCTTATTAAGTTTTTTTATCAGACCTAGTCACTAATGCAAATAAACATATTCTACTATATTAAAACGAGATATTTACCATGTTTTGTTTTTATATTTTTTAGTCAGTTAATAACGACAAAAAAAAATCTTCTCTGTCCTTATGGCGCTTGCAACAAAGTTAAAAAGGGCGGAAGCTCCAAACAAAAAAATATTCGGTTAAAATCCCGTTTTATGTGTATTTAGCAAATTAAGTAGGTCAACAAGGTCGCTTTCATTAATTATTAATTGTTTACCTTAGATTTTTTGAAAGGGGAACCTACCTTTTAATGATGGCGTTTAATAAACATACTTAAAATCTCATATCGTTTACCTCATTTGAATTTTGAAGGGTGCAGGTGGTTACATAATATGACAGCAAAGAAGGTGAAACATGTGTTGTGAAATGATTCCGCAACACCACTAAGGATTGCAGAATTGGACCCTTCAGGAAACAACGCAAACGACAGTGCTGTCCAGACCGCTACATAGGTAATAATCGAAAACAAAAATGTACATATTTGTCTATATACTTATTATCACGGAATAAAGAAGAACAACCTAAGTACTTCTCAGTTTTACGTAGGATTGGTCTAAGGATCATCATGATTTTTTTAAAGATGAAGAGAAGAAGATAAGAGAGTTAAAAATTATTCATTATATAATAATCAAAAATCTAAAATGATAATAAACATCTTAACATTAAAATAAAGTATCTACTGAAGGAGTATGTAGTAAATTAGACAACAGGAAAGAAGAGGGTAGAGAAAATAGAAGGCTAAATTGCAGTACATGGTCCAAGATGGAAACATAATAAGTAATCAATCATGGAGGAAAATATAAAAAGAACAAGAGTGACCGAAACGTATCAATTAATCATAATATAAATTAAGGAGAAAACGTAGGTATAATAAATATAGATCGATAAGAGTCGGATACCACTCAAAAGAATGAATAAGGAATGCTGCATTGACAAAAGTAGTGCAAATTTAAGAAATAGAACTATATTTTATAACACCCCATTCAAATAAAGCGGGATACAACCAGAAATTAAATTGAAAGTTAGGTACAGACGCCAGCACATCAAACTACTACAATCTGTCAAACTTCTTTAATTTATTTTCAACTTTAATACTAAAGTATAAGGTTCAAAGTTGATTGGGAAAATTTGACAGTTTCGGGTAGGTTGACGTGCTGGCGTCTGTACAATGGGCCATCTTTATTTGCAGTAATGAGGAAGACAGACCAGAAGCAGAAGAATTTCATGAAAATAAGGTTAAAGAATTCCAAAAGTATCGTTATAAAGATAAATTATAATAATTTATTAACAACGAACAATTTAACCAGTCCAGTTAGTCACAAAACACTTAAATTACTTTTGATATTCAGGGCAAGGGCTCTTTTCATATGCATTGAATTTCAATATGGCGCCTTTTACTCCCACAAGCACATTATCTGCTGAATCCATTGCAAAGGAATTTACTCCAGTGATGCTAAAGGTTCCCAGACGCCTAGCACTTGTGTTTTCAGGATCTACTACGTACAAATTACTATTTTCATCCATGGCGAAGACTTCATCAGATCGACTGACAAAAACCCCTGTCATTTTATCATTGGGTAAACCTTTTATTTTGATTGGAATAGTGGTTCCACTTTTTAGAATATACGAGGTCTTTGTAGCTACAAAGTACAAGTTATTTCTCGGATCCACCGTCAAACCATGACCGTTTGGTATTGCTGAAAATGTGTCCTGCTTTTGACCATCATTCGTGATTTTATGGACTCGGTTTTGAGGCCAAGTAGCAATGTACATAGCACTACCATCGCTGTTCACGGCGATATACATCACATCTTCTCCCAAAGCTGTATACAATTCGATAGAGCTGTCATCTTTGTACTTATAGACACCGTTATCAGTAGCTAAATACACGATGTCGTTTAGGTTATCAACACAAGTCGACTGGCCGAGTCCGGCGACTTTAATGATTTCGAATTCTCCGCTTGGGTGCATGACTTGGAGGCTCATTTTCATTTCATCACTTATAAGAGTGAAGAAGATCTTGCCAGTCTTCCAATGAATGCTCATGTCAGCTGGTATGCCTGTGACGTTCTTTAGTTCTTCTAAAGAGTAGTGAAAGTTGTTGAAATTGAGGAGGTTGGCACAAAAAGTGTCCCTGGTCTTCTGTTGTGCGAGTCTTTGCCTGGTCATCACTGGGTTTGAGCTGATCGTTGTCACTATTGACAGGAGCACTAGTAATAGTTTCTCCATCTGAAATGAAATAGAAAAATGTGAACATTTTTGTCTAGTTAATTTAGTAGAGTAGGTATAGTCGGGTATGACGGCACGGTTGGCACAGTGGTTTAAGCAATTGGCTGCTGCACTGCGTGTTGCTGGTTCAATTCCCGCACGGAACAAATATTTGTATGACCTACAAGTAGTTGTTCCGGGTCTGGCTGTTTGTGTATGTGAGTTTAAATGTTTGTAAATGCACCCACGATACAGGAGAAATTCCTAGTGTGGGGCAACGTTTAAAAAAAAAAAAAAATAGTACTCATTTTGTACTTTGTTAAGATTCGAGTATTAAAAATACGTAAATTTCAACATAAACAAGCAGCAAATAAAGTTACAATTTTAATAGAAGACTGTGATTTTGGTTAGTATGAATCAAATCAAATCATGTCATTTATTCAAACTAGGCTAAGAATCAGCACCTCTTCACCACTTCCTAGTGCTTTAGCTGGGAAGAAATGGCGCAACAAACTCCCCAGAAGACGTTCACAATCTGCTAAGAAATCGGGTAGGTACATCTGTTTGTGTTTGAAATCCTTCGAGCAACACGGCCTTCCTAGCGGAATTGCTCGGAGTTGAAATCCCTACAAATGACAATATAATCAATCAATCAATCTGCCTAGCCTTTTCCCAACTATATTGGGGTCGGCTTCCAGTCTAACCGGATGCAGCTGAATACCAGTATTTTACATGGAGCGACTGCCTATCTGACCTCCACAACCCAGTAACTGGGTAATACGATACCCTTTGGTAAGACTGGTTGTCAGACTTTCGGGCTTCTGACGACCCGTAACGACTGTCAAAGATCCACGAATGACAACCGGGACCAACGGCTTAACGTGCTTTCCGAGGCACGGAGGAGTCTCGGTATGTAAAGATGGTCACCCATCCACAGACCAACCCCGGCAAGCGTAGCTTAACATGACGGATCGACCCGTGCGGCAGTTACTACTTAGCCACGAGCTCCTATATAATCAACGGATATATTTTTGTGATAAAGAATTTTCACCTTTTAACACCACCTTACCTACCACCACCACCTTCATTGTTACCTTTTAAGTAACAATGAGTAAGAGTGGGATATCGTCAGATGACTTCTCCCGCTCTGGGTGGAGCGGGAAGGCGTGTCAGACTCTTACTGACTAAAACCCACCCGTGTTCCTTCTGTTGCCTGTGCAATGCCAGGGGGCCACGGTATCCCTTTCGGACTTTCCCGCAACCCCGCCAGGCAATGGTCTCATCGGACCCCTTCACTTGCTGACATCTCTTTGAAGCGCGCGTGGAACACAACGTCGACCCGGGCCTGGTCCTTACCGGACGGCGAGCTACCCATTGCTCACCGTCCGCAAGCCCACGCCTACGTTGGCCGGGAAGAGACCGTCGCCCTGCAGTGGAACACAAAAAAAATCAGTCTGCCGAGCCTTTTCCCAACTATGTTGGGGTCAGCTTCCAGTCTAACCGGATGCAGCTGAATACCAGTATTTTACATGAAGCGACTGACCTCCACAACCCAGTTACTGGGTAACACGATACCCATTGGTTAGACTGGTTGTCAACTTTCGGGCTTTTGACGACTGACAAAGATCCACGAATGACAGCTGGGACCAACGGCTTATCGTGCTTTCCAAGGCAGGGAGGAGTCTCCGCATCTAAAGATGGTCACCCATCCACGGAACAACCCCGACAAGCCTAGCTTAGCAGCAGTGGGACATTAATAGGCAGGTTTTATTATTTTGTGTTGTTATTAGTAAGAAACTATTTCCTTCAGTGAACGAAAATAAACATTTCGTTCACTGATTTCCTTATTTTTGGTCGCTATATCGTGAAAAGATCAATGATTAACTTACTATTTAATAACTGTCCATGATTACCTACTTGTTTACCTAAAGATAGTTTCAATTTCCCGGAAAATCTAATAAGAAAAACAACGCAGTTTTCTCAGTAAAAAATTATTTTTGGTCGCTGTTTTGTTTATCTTTCGAATCTTTTTTTACATGGAGGTTTTTTCCAAGTAGGTACTGTGCAATTCGTTCCTCCCGTCTGACCGTCCGCTTCTGTTACGGTCTACGTTTTAGTTGCTAAACTAACAAAGCAATATTGAATGTTTTAGAAAGGAAGTTAATAACGAGGACAGTTTTAGTCAGTACATTTGTTCTTTAGCTTGATGTTATTTTTAAATCAGTTTGTACAATTTTCGTATTCAATAGTTTTCTGCGTATTTAGTAGTAATTAACTCGTGTGTAGCCATCATTTCCGTAAGGTTACTTGAAAGAGCAGGGTAGTTGAGAGTATGTCATGCTCACTTAATGTCTCGCTGATGGTGGCGAGTGTGTTGGATCATTCGGTTCCCTACAAAATGGTTGAGCTGGATGGTGCTGATCCACGCGTTATGTTCGTGAACGGGCGCCTTCAGTTGAGACTGGTCATCTCTTATCTGCCAGGGCTTATTTTTAATCTTATATTTTTAATTATTTTTGATTTTTATATATTTTTTTACATTGTTCTCACATATAGAATCAACAAAAGTAATGTACCCAGGATTTTGTAATTTCTATATTTAAAAGAGTGTCCTTGGAGTTTCTTGCCCGTTCTTCTCCATAGAGATCTACGTTTTGGAATGGGCAACTAGCTTCAACTAGCTTCAACTTTCTGACTAACTGACTGACTCTTTGACAATTCAAAAGTGCCTGTAAATGGTTTAATTGAAATAAATGCTTTGAGCTTGAGTTTGAGTTTGTAAACCCGAGATAAAACCATACAATTTCAATTATACATATTGTTAATTTTCTCGGTGGAAGCTTACGCGGGGAAAATTTAACGCTTGGTTGTTTCCATAATGTTTTCCCCTACCTTCTCTATCAGTAGGTAAGTCTCTTTCGTGCACGATTCACGATTGAATTTTTAATAGATTATTTTGCAATCTTTGTGGATCAGTGAAAATTGGTGCAAGAGAATAGAGGCTTGTAAAAAGCAAGTATTAGAGCTAAAGACGAAGATGATGGGACTTGCTCCGAGTTTTTGAAAGTCTTTGCTAACATAACATTTTGAATTTGATTTAGACAACAGTAGAAATCTGTAAACTGAATGGGCTACCAAGAACTGGTCAACACATTATGTAATTTTATTGTATTAAATTAACATAACATCACGCCTTGTTTCCCCGAAGGGTTGGGCAGAGGTGTACCTGTAGTAGGTACATCCAAATTTCGCCAGTTATGTTTTAAGTCCCATGTAATAGGGGGCGAGCCTATTGCCATCAACCGGGGTCAAATCCAGACTCCGGGCTACTACTGAGAAATTCTAGATAGCAAAAAGCAATAACACACTTTGCCCGACCCAGGAATCGAACCCAGGACCTCATGCTCAGCAGTAGCGCTTGCAACCACTAGACCAACGAGGCAATATGAAAGATTGTATGAAATTGTACTATTTTTATAACTTTTCTTTATAATAAATGTGGAAAATATCATGGGTGTTCAAACTGTAGCTCAAATTGTGTGTATTATGTAGGTAACTGTAATGTGTAACCGTTTAATTTCCCAAATAAAATAAAATGTCTAAAAGCAGATAAGGGCTACCTGCGTATAATTTTACGTCTTTTAAGAAGAAATAACTATATTTGACAGAAAGACTGGAGACATTATTATGTTGATACAAATAGACGAGAATATGATGTAGCTTTTTACGATGGAGGGCGGAAAGGAAAGTCACCTATTTATAAAAAATAAAAAACTGACAGATCAATCAGATTAATCCGAGCCAGCATGTCCCTTGCTGCTCCCCCAGCGACGCCCTAAGCCAAGGTCCGTACCCTACAGGGGGTGCCCTTAGCGTGTAGCCACTAACTGCCTTACTAATAAACATATTATATCAGTTGAATAGTTACACACCGTTTTCTCTCTTTCAGTCGTCAGTGATTTGACTTTCGAAAGAAGAAAACAAAGCGTTGTGTAACTATACAGACGCTATATAACGTTTATTAGTAAGGAGGTTAGTTTGTAAGTTTTATGCCCTGGCTGAAAGGCCTTAATTTATTGAGGCACCTACAGGAAAGTCCGGTTATGCAACCGGTAACCTACTTAGTTGACCTGCGAGATACCGTTCATAAAAATAGAAAATAAAAAAAAACTGATCCTTCAGATAACACACCACCGAAACCTCTGAACATACATACTTACTTGAAATTAGGTGAGGAAGTAGTAAGAAAGAAATAAATACTGTTATGTTGAAGATTGTTATGTATGCGAACTAAAATGCTGGCGTTAATTAGATTTACGGAAGTATTTTCCAAGACTCACAACTCCACAACATTAAAAGTAATAATATAAATGAAACCAATACCTTTCTTTCACAAAATATTCCAATTCAACGCAACACAGTTCACGTACTATTCTGGGGCACACATCTCAAAGCACACTGACAGCAAAATTATCTGTTACTTTATATATAAGTGTCGTATTATCATTCTTAATGTATAAACGTTTATAATAAAACAATAACATTGTGTTGGACAATAGTAAACAACATTTTTCTTCGATTATGTTTGTGATTACTCAATCTTATAATGTAGAAATATGTTAGGTATTTCATTTTGTTCCTTGTCTTTGTAGACTGTGACTTTCAGTGTAATAGTCACATTGTTTGAAACATAATTATTATTGAGTTAAAGATTAAGATTACTTAGTTGCGCACGTGCGGAAAACATGGGAATATCTCACCAAGAAAGTGTTTCATGTTGTGAATTCTTCTTTGCATGAGTACCTACCTAGTTATAATTTGCATGATTGTCTTAGATTTCTGCTCTACTCCATTCAATATTGCCGCACGATCCTAAGTTCAAAATCCATCTTGCATTCCTGGAATCACTTTTTTTCTAAAATATTATTGTTTACTAAAAAAATCATAAATAGAAGTAGAAAATACCTCCATATTTATTTGTAGTTCAATATTCTGTAGCGATTGAAATTTAGGGAATTTAATTAGTCATATATTTATTTACAGTGTGAATGTAAATTAATAAACCGGCCAAGTGCGAGTCGGACCATGCGCAGTGGAGGGTTCCGTAGTTGGGATGAATATTTACTTTTTTATATTTATTTTAAACCCACACGCTTAAGAGCATAAAATTTTTTCATCCCTCGTTTGTATGTATGGAGTGCCAACCCCAATTATTTATTCATAATTTCACTACACCATTGTTTAGCGACACACAGGATACACCTTTCTAATTTTCATCAACATAGTGCAAAAAGTCTCTGAGGGAAATGTCTGTGTTACTTCCGAACGGACGGACAGACGGACATGACGAAATTATAAGGGTTCCGTTTTTGTCACTTGGCTACGGAACCCTAAAAGTCAAGAAACAACAACATTCCAATTTGTTGTTTTGTTTCAAGATCCGAGTGCTGTTCAAATTTCATAGTAAAGTATTTGACCCAGTGTATAAAAACATAACATAACATCACGCCTGTATACCACGAAGGGTTAGGCAGAGGTGTACCTATAGTACGGCCCTATTTCGCCAGTTATATATGTTTAAGTCCCATGTACTTAAACATATATAACTGGCGAGCCTATTGCCATCAACCGGGCACAAATCCAGTCCGGGCAGCTACTGAGAAATCCCAGATGGAAAACCCCAATAGCACTTTGCCCGACACGGCAATCGAACCCAGGATCTCATGCTCAGCGTAGTAGACAATCGAGGCAGTCGAGGTATAAAAACAATCATATCCAACACCATCGTATTTCCACTTTCCGATCTCAAAGATCCAGCCATCGATTAAGAATATAACTTTTAAAACAATGTTGGTATTGACGTTAACTCCTGTGATAAATGGATGGGTGGCTCGTCTTTGAATCCAGGGAGGTAGGAAAGTAACTTTAATCATGTATTTGTCAGCTAGGCTCGCTTTCATCAATATGAAGCCTGAAGTTTCGGGGGATTAAGAGCGCTTCCTAAAAGTTGGCAAATAGCTGTCAAATATTTACCTGTTTTGATTAATTTGACAATATTACTGTATGGAAATGTGAAATGTGGTTAACTAGTGAACTAAAATATTGATTGTGAAATGCAAGGCCAAATTAATGAAAACAGCGAAATATTTGACATCTATTTGCGACGTTGCCCACTTTCTGAATAAACGTTCTACTAATAACAGGCATGTAGTAATCGACCCTCTAATATTTCCCATTTTGCGCTTCTAAAAATATTATTGAACACTCTAATACAAATGAATGCTTTAGTGATCCTCAAAATATAAGATGTTTCAAAATTAACCTTAAGAGCCTATACTACCTCAAATGGTTTTCCGAAAATACTGCAGCATTAATTTTGATATAAATATATGGTGAAGTTGAGGATTAATGTTAATTACTATGTTTATCGAAAACACGATTCCATAAAATTTTCTCTATAGATGTTTTTTGCCAAAGTTACCTCCAAACCAAACAATACGCCGTGGTATACAGAAAATACTTCAAATTAGATCATGAAACTTTGCATACTAACTGAACTAACTATATAGCAGGTCTTTTGTTTTAATTTTTTTTTAATTACCATTATTTTCACCGTAAAAAGCAATTACCTAAACTACTGGCGCCGCCAGTGCCCCACTCCGTCTCGCTCTCACTTAGTCCGCGATCAGTATGGTGCGAGCGAGATAAAAAGTGAATTTAAGCTGAGGTAGTATGGGCTCTTAACAACTACGGGAACAACTTTGTATAGCGAAAAAAAATCAGCTGTTACATACTACAGTTTAATACCTACTGTTCTAAACTGTATGGGACACCTTTTTTTTCCCGATTTCAAAGTTGGTCACTTAAGTAACAGTTATTCAGTTCGATGGTCAAAAGCACCTCTTAAAATTTGTAAGGTTAATAAAATTTTGAAACACTTTATATTAAATAGCCAAGTAACCAAAGCAAAGTACTAAAAATTTTAGAGGTTAAATCATCTAAAAAAGTGTCCATGCTTTGAAGGTTACATAAATAAATATCTCTCTATTTCTAATAGAGGGGATTTGTTTCATGTGTAGCTAATGTGAACATTGACTTTTCAGGGATTGATTTTTTCTTCTTCTTCTTTTTTCTTTCTTTTTCTTCTTTTCTTTCCTTTTTTTTATTTTTTGATTCATAATCATCTTGGTAGTGTAAATCTGGTTTTGTTATTAACTAGCTGCGCCCCGCGGTTTCACCCGAATAAGTCTCAATCCCGTGGGAATATCGAGATAAAAAGTATGCTATGTCCTAACCCAGGTTATTGTCTACCCACTTGTCAAATTTCATCCAAATCTGTTTAGCTGTTATAGCGTGAAAGCTAACAAACAAACAAACTCACTTTCGCATTTATAATATTGTATAGTTAGGATTTTATTGGAACTAGATCTGTGATACTAAACTAAGCAAAGTGGTCACTTTAAGAATTGGCAGTCCTGTCAAATCGTGGTGGTATTAATTAATCCCTACAAAATGGTTGAGCTGGATGGAGCTGATCCACGCGTCATGTTCGTTAACGGGCGCCGTCAGTTGAGACTGGTCATCTCTTAACTGCCAGGGCTTATTTTTAATCTTATATTTTTAATCGTTTTTTATTTTTATATATTTTTTTTTACATTTTTTACACATATAGAATCAACAAGAGTTATATACCCAGGATTTTGTAATTTCTATATTTAAAAGAGTGTCCTTGGAGTTTCTTGCCCGTTCTTCTCCATAGAGATCTACGTTTTAGAATGGGCAACTAGCTTCAATTTTCTGACTAAGTGACTGACTCCTTGACAATTCAAAAGTGCCTGTAAATGGTTTAATTGAAATAAATGCTTTGAGTTAGAGTTTAAAAAGAATTTTAAGAGGTCTTAATAAAGTGAACAGCTTGTTTAAATGTTTATCGCACGACAGTGATATGTTTTTTGTAATGTAACATCTTTTCTCTTGCTTTCCTGCATTCTGTGGGAGTGATTTCGTGAAAAGGGACGGAAGTGTAACAGGTAGCCGGGGAAGCGCGCGCTATTTGATTTGACCAATGAGCGCGCGCGGTGCTAGAGTCGGCCGTCAGATGGTACCAACCCATTTTCCGAGAGGTTGGTACTGTCAGTCAAGATGTCTGATGTTACACATCATATGCGACTAATATAAGGCTCGTTTTTTGTACCTTTTCCTAGAGTTAGATTGGGGTCTTATTATTATTTACAGATAGAAATAGAAATAGAAAATTGTTTATTGTCCAAGTAATACAGTAAGCAGCTTTATAGGTTAACACCAAATTGAGACAACATGAGTAGCTTAAAATATTACCTATAGCTATGTTACATTACTTGTTAGATATCATGTTTACCTACTTTAAATCTACCATTTACTGAGTATGTCTTTCATTGACTTGAATGTGCCCTGGCGGCTGAGAGTATGTCATACTCACTCAAATGTCTCGCTGGTGGTGGCGTGTGTGTTGGATCATTAAGTTCCCTTCAAAATGGTTGAGCTAAATGATGCTGATCCATGCGTCATGTTCGTGAACGGGCGGCGTCAGTGGGTCCTGGTCATCTCTTAGCTGCCATGGCTAATTTTAATTTTTTTAATTATTTTTGTTTTTATATTTTTATTATGGACGCTTTAAACGTGCACGTTTTACTACATTGTTCTCACATGTATAATTTCAACATGAATGATGTAACCAATATTTTGTAACAATATTCTGATTTAAATTAGTGTCCATGGAGTTTCTTGCCCGTTCTTCTCCATAGGAACCTACTACGCTGGAATACAACTAGCTTCATCTTTCTGACTGACCGACTCCTTGACAATTCATAAGTACCTGTAATTGGTTAATTTGGAATAAATGATTTGAGTTTGAGTTGAGTTTGACATAATATTATTTGCCAGTGAGCCCCAAACTAGACAGTTAGTCTGTATATTGGGGCTCGGGGAACGAATTCCAGAGTGGAGACTTGAGAGGTGATTTCAGGTGTTGTATTGTATGTCTGGTGTGTGGTGTGTACGCGTGAGTGTGTGTGCATGTGTGCGTATTTGTTCCCATTGTGTACCGTTTGATTTAGTGTCAGATGTGTGACACTATCAGGTTCCTATGAGTTTAATGCAGATAAAGATGCTGTAGCCCATGCCATCGCGCCACAGTAAGCCTTATATCACCATCAACCTCCAAGGAGGGAAGACCTAATCAGTCAATTTGTAACCAAACCCTAAATTTCTATTCTAAAATTCTAAATAAATAACCCAGCAAAGAATCCGAAAATTTCCACCGTCAACCATTTTCCATGTGACAAAAACTTATAACACTTCTTAAAGAAAAATGTCGCCCCATTCATTTCATGCTTACATCCCGCATAAAACTTCCTTTTCATCATCTGAGTACGGGTTAGGAGGCATCATTTTTCATCAGTCATGGCATATAATGAATGAAACTCGATTCATGTGTCACAGCTGCTCAAAAGAATACCAGACTTATTTTTCTACTAATAAGGTTAAAATTCCTCTGGCAGCGGGAGTGTCTATAGTACAGGAGCTAGTATATTTTGAGCTGGAATGGGAGTGCTTGAAGTTAGTGTTTTTAACACAATCTTGAAGGTTGGACAGGTCTAATAAGATTGGTGGGAACTTAGAATTATGTCCAAAAGTTGACCTTCTTAGGTCTATTTATAGAATTTCTGGACATTTCCTAAGCTTCTTGTGTGTATCTTGTGCTTGGTCTTAGAAGTCAATAATATCACCTTAAGATGTAGGTAATATTCTGAGTGAAAGACATAAAATTACACATTATTATCTACAATTCGCCACCTTAAGTTTAAGTATAGTACTCGTACCTATCTTAATCCATTGTATAAGCACTAGATAGTTACACTAGGAATTTGACGGTAATATTGTGTTAGTTCCCTAATGTTATTTGCGTACGAAATGAAATGTTATTTAGTAAATCATTTGATAAAAATAAAAACAATACCTACATAATCGAGATTAAAATAAACGAGAGATAGTGTTTTCTATATTTATAATCTGATGCAATTTTGCATGATCTGCCGCCCCACGTTACACGACAAAGCGCGGTGCTGCGTGGTGTGGTGACCTGCCTAAAAATATCTCCTCAACGTCGGTGCTGATCTAACCCTAACAAGCTCTTTCAATTATTATTATTTATATATTTTTCATTTCCCCAAACATGTGTCCACATTCAAGAATAAAAACTTGACTCTAACGAAAATTGGTACTTTAAAGCTTGATAAGCCACGAACGGTTTACTTAATCAAAAAACGGTCCTCACAAACCCCTAATATTATTAAAAGACCTATCCAACGATATCCCACACTATGGGAAGGACGAAAAAAAATATTATCATCCCCACGTTACATGTACCCTAAATAATTGTTTTTTTTAAATTTTTATTTTACCATTTTTTTGGTGTCATCAACTTGTATACTCATGCCAAATTACAATTTTCTAGTACCAATAGTTTTTGAGCTAAACCGCGGACAGACAGACAGACGGACATGGCGAAACTATAAGGGTTCCTTGTTGACTACGGAACCCTAAAGACGTGTGTCTTTGCACTTTTCAGATAGTGCAGCATGATATTGAGCCGTCTTGACATAGTCACGATGTGCAGCTGCCGAGTATTTCTGTTCTGTGCTCGTGATTATATTTATATATTTTTTCTTCATTATTAGTGTTTTAACTGATCTTTTTGTACACAACTTTTTTTGGGACATATAGAAAATTTTTCATTATTTCTTTCACTGCTATCAAGAAACGCCGAAATACTGAAATTATACTAGGCATAAGAGAGCAGTGGTAGCCCAGTGGTATCCGTCGAGATTTACGAGTTGTAGGTCGTCGATTCGAATCCAGGTAGGCGATTTACTTCGTGCAAATTATTTCATTAGCACTGCTCTCAAAACCGTGAAGAAAAACATTGTGAAGAAACCGGCATGTCCTATAACCAAAAATTCGAAGACAAGTGACGTCTACCAACCCGCTCTGGGCCACGTGGTAGATTACGAACCACTCCCTCTCACAGAGAGGAGGCCTGTGGTCCCAGTAGTAGGAACGTTATAGGCATGGAAAACAATTTTCCACCTAAACTCAAATTCCTGAGTTAATTCAAACAAAAAACAACATAATACGATTTCTTAATACGACATAATGCTTTGACCAAGTTGCCCGTTTTTGTACTAAAAGGTATTATGTTGGGCAACGGTTAGTAGAAACTTTGGAGGCAGTTTGCACAACATATGGGACTTTTGTCGGGTAAGTTCGAAAGAGCAAAAAGCGGAAAGGTTTCGCTTTTGACTTCACTAGTAAGTTTTTTTATTTCTGGTGATGTTATGCAACAGCTTTATAATAACTCTATCGAATGATGCTGAAGTGCACTCAAGTAGTTATATTTTGCCAAACATCTAAGCAAAAGGAGTAGGAGCGTTCTATAGTTTCTCCTACCCCCGTCGGAAGCAGGCGTGAGTTTGTGTAGGTATATACGAGTATGTATGTATCAATTACGAATTATGCAAGCTGTTGATCTTTTAGGGGCATGAGGAACAGGGTGTAAAGTTCACTCAAAACCGTGAAGAAAAACATTGAGAAGAAACCGGCATGTCCTATAACCAAAAATTCGAAGACATGTGACGTCTACCAACCCGCTCTGGGCCACGTGATAGATTACGAACCACCAAGGATCCTCCGACCAGACGGGTGTTGTGTCTGGCGGGCCGACTGCCCGACTGTTGATGTCGGATAGTCTTATAATATATGTCGTTCGCGCGGTAAACTCTAATTGCGCGATGCAGGATTTGTGTGACGTCATGTCTTTGTTGCGTAGTTCGTATGTGGCGGTGTAACCGCTACAATCTAAACTGATGAGGCCCAGACAATTTATAAACAGCAGCAGCTGTTGAGACCACTATTCTCAACATCGCCGCGCGCTAGTGGCAGTGAACGGAAGGCGGGCGCCCGCGTCGCACCAGTCAGCTGTTGCACACCTCCACGCACGGCTGCGCTTACGCGTTTTTCTTATTGTCCATATTTTCCTTGTTGCTTTAAAACCGACCCCGTTTTGTAGTTCATCTTTCTGTCTTATCTACATTTTATACAGTCCAATCGCCTTTCATATGCTTTACTATGACCTATCGTCGCGATCAGCAGCCAATTTAGGTGAAGTGAACTGAAATTAAATGAAATTGAGAGGTATGAACAGGGTGTAAAGCTCACTCTTCTATACTAATATTATAAAGAGGAAATATTTGATTGTTTGTTTGTTTGTATTGAATAGGCTCCGAAAGTACTGGACCGATTTGATAAATTCTTTTACCATTAGAAAGATTAGTTTTCAGGGAGCAACATAGGCTACTTTTATCCCGGGAAAAATAACGGGTACCGCATAGACCACGGGAGCGAAGCCGCGGGCAAAGTGCTAGTACTCTATAGAAAAGGGAGGATCCTCCGACCAGACAGGTGTCGTGTCTGGCCCAATGGTCAGGAGCCTGTATATATGTAGATCGCGCGGTAAACTCTAATTGCGCGATGCAGGATTTGTGTGACGTCAGGATTTTGTGTGCCGTCAGGTCTTTAATGCGTAGTTTGCATGTGGCGGTGTACATGCTGCCACAGTTTATTCTGTAAATAGGATATCGGAATCACTTTTTCACGTTATATTAAAAACGTGTTAAAAATTAGCCAGATAAGTTCGGCGTTTCCTATCTGACTACTCTGTGAAGAAAGGCCGAAACAACCTCAGAGGTCGCAATCTCTTTTTAAGTCCAGACATAATCTTGGTCAGGCCATAAGAGGACTATGTAGACAAGTGTCTGAAATGGTATTTTGAGGAAACAACCACACAGATTTGAGTGGACCTGTCCATTCAGTGCAAGAACTCGTGGCTAAGTAATAACAGCCGCACGGGTAAATTCATCAGGTTAAGCTACGCTTGCCGGGGTTGGTCCGTGTATGGGTGACCAACTTTACATACCGAGAATGCTCCGTGTCTCGGAAAGCAAGTTAAGTTGTTGGTGTCGGCTGTAATTCGCGGATCTTTGACAGTCGTTACCGGTGGTTTGAGGCCCGAAAAACTGACAACTAGTCTTACCAAAGGGTCTTACCCAGTTACTGGGTTGTGGAGGTCAGATAGGCGATGGCTCCATGTAGAATACTGGTATTCAGCTGCATGCGGTTAAACTGAAAGCTGACCCCAACACAGTTGGGAAAAGACTTTTATGTAAACATATTTTTTGAGTTATTATAAAACTATAAATTAACTATTTTCGAAATTGTCCTTAATATGTGCTGTGAGACCTTGCTTCCTGCCAAATATCGTGATTCTAGGTCAACGGTAAGTACCGTGTAGGTTTTGATTTATTGCGTTCAATCCAAAGCGTAGTAGGTACCTATGGAGAAGATGAACGTACATGAAACAACACGGACACTGTTTAAAATCAAAATATGGTTTCAAAATATTGGAACTTACATCATTCATGTTTAAATTATACACGTAAGAACGATGCAGAACGTTAAAAGCGTCCGCAATAAAAAAAAAACAAAACTATGTCCAACTAACGGCTAACCTTTACATTCTTAGCATTACATAACATCACGCCTTGTTTCCCCGGAGGGTTGGGCAGAGGTATACCAGTTATGCTTAAGTCCCATGTAATAGGGGGCGAGCCTATTGCCATCAACCGGGCACAAATCCAGATTTCGGGCTGCTACTGAGAAATTCCAGATAGAAAAACCCAATAACACTTTGTATACAAGAGAGAGCGAGACAAGCGAGTGTACAATATTGTGAAAACAGCGGCGTGTACGTCGCGTAGTCGCGGTTAGCTCGCTTCGCCCCCGCGGGGGGCACGTACACATACAAATCGCTGGAAATACGCTGGCAAATCGTCAGTGTAATAACGCTCACGCCTGTAATCCTCGAAGTGTTAGGCAGAGATGTGCATTAGTTCACCCACATTCGCCATGTTATAGGGGGCGATCCTATTGCCATCAACCGGGCACAAAGCCAAACTCCGGGCTGCTAATGAAAAATTCCTGATGGAAAAAGCTCAATAACACTTTGCCCGACCCGAGAACCGAACCCAGGACCTCATAGTTAGCAGTAGCGCTTGCGACCACTAGAGCAACGACGCAGTTACTATTTACATTGCCGCGGAACGGAATGGAAGATAATTTTTGGAACGAAATTGTAGTAAGCATAATCATGTCAATTATGTAATGTACAAACTGGATACGAGCTGGTACCTATCGAGAATGTACTTTAAACAATTGACAAAAAGTTCATTATGCTTTATACAATTTCGTTACAAAAATTCGCTTCCATTCCGTTCCGCGGCAGTATAAATTGAGCCCTGCTAGCGCCTGCTAGCAAAAAAAAAAGCACAAAGCGATAGCACCATATATTATTATAAAACAAATACCTAGACAGGTTTTTTTTGCAAACCATACCTAATAAAACAAAAGAATTTTTTTTCCAAACCGTTACGAAGAACAGTTTAATCATAGTCTTATGTCCAAATACTCGCTTAGTTCAGAGACTGACAGTGAAAAATAATAACAATACAACATGTATTGCTAATCCTGCGTGGGCGCCGATCTTAGCTTATTATTAATGACCTTGGGAACAGATAGGCTAAGTATAGACGTATTGAGACACGGAACTTCGTCAAAGCATGATTATTTAGATTCTATGAGATTGAAAATTATTATTTAAAAATATACAGGGTATCTGGTCGATAATGGATGACCTTGAAATGGCAACTAATAGACCTGACGGCCGTTCTAAAAATAATACCAAAAAAAAAAACTCAAGTAAGTACCTAAGACAAGATTTTTTTGAAAAAAATATTGTTCTATTTCTAGTCACATTATTTACTGCTTCTCTGTAGTCAATGTAAATATTACAACAGCAAAATAACCGATGGAATTCATTCATTTGTGGTTGTGGTGAAGAAGAATGTAAAAAAAGTTATTTAAAAATCTTAGGTTACTAGGGATTTTTAGTATTTTGTATTTTTTTTAGAACGGTCATAAGATCTATATATGCTATTTCAAGGTTATCCATTATTTACCGGACACTGTATATAATACCTATAATATTAGAGTTACTTACCAGATTTCTAGATGATAATAATTTTAGAGTTGAGAGATTTCAATATGCGACACCTATTAAAGTTATCAGATTTCGAGAAGTTGAATGGAAACAGGAATCTTGAAAGGCTTTTTTAGGGTTTTGTAGTAAACAAAAAACGGACATGGTGAAACTATAAGGGTTCCTCCCTTATAGTTTCGCCATGTCCGTTTATCTGTCTGTCCGTCTTTCCGCGGCTTAGCTCAGAGACTGTTAGTATTAAAAAGCTGTAATTTGGCATGGGTATTAGATATTTATTACGCCGACAAAAAAAAATTGTTTTGAGGGTACTTCCCCTGCACGTAAAGTGGGGATGTTTTTTTTCTTGTCTATCCCATGGTGTGGAGTGTCCTTGGAAAGGTAGTGTCAAAACCATTTTTCAATTCAGGGATCCGTTTGCGAAATATTAAGCTTAATTTTTTTTTGTTAGAGTCAAGTGTCCCCCCCCTGCCAGCTAAATGGTTATACTTGGATTTAAGAAAAAATATCGCAGCAGTAGTATATACTCGTATAACGAAGTTAAAAGGAAATCTATCACGGCTAAGTAGGCTTTACAGGTTAACGAGTAATATTCGACCAACTTAAATTTGCAGTTTGAAAAACATGTTAAGTTTGTTATTAGGATTAATTTTTAGGGGCATGAGGAACGAGGAGGGTGTAAAGTTCACTCATCCACCATAGAAAAGGAAGGATCCTCCGACCAGACGGGTGTTGTGTCTGGCGGGCCGACTGCCCAACTGTTTTTTTAGTATTTTTTTTAGATGTGTAATCTCGCAGTTGACTCTCAGATTGAGGTCGCAGCTGCTTAACCGGACTATCCTGTGGGTGCCTTAAGCTACTAACTTAAAGCCTCCAGCCAGGGGCATAAACTATACTATGATTTATTAAGCGAACGCTCGCTAAGGGCACACCCTGTGGGGTACGAACCTCGGCTTAGGGCGTCGCTGGCGGGAGGACAGCAAGATGGGACAGGCTGGATCAAACAGTTATTAATATTATTATTAGTTAGGGAATTTAAAGCTACATTTCTCAGCATTATGCGGGCTGGCGCTTCTGCGAGCTAGGGACTGTTGATGTCGGATAGTCTTATACTATATGTCGTTCGCGCGGTAAACTCTAATTGCGCGATGCGAGATTTGTGTGACGTCATGTCTTTGATGCGTAGTTCGTATGTGGTGGTAACCGCTACAAATTCATCCTAATTACATAAACCTTCAATGTGCGTGGTCAGACAGGCACTCGCCGCCGCGCCGGTTTAAAAAAGAAAAATAGAACTATACAATAGTAAACTATCGGGTAATTGGTAAAACAGTATTTATTTAAAACCGTATTATAAAAGTTGAATGCTCTTTAAATGGCTTTTCAAAATTATCCTATCATCAAACTATGACTAACATCGAGTGCAAAAGGTTATCTATAAGTACAAATAAGTGCCTGTTTCTTTTTGTAATAAAATTAAAGTGTATGTTTGTAATGTCAAAATAACGACTTTTTTACTCAGTGTTTAAGAAAGTTTTATCCTATGTTACGTATACAGGGTGGAAGGGACATCGACGCGAAAACTGGTACCATGGATTCAGTACATGATTCTGAACCCAACAGCGTTGAAATTTTTATACGGTTATTAAAAAAGAAACGGCTGTTTCATAGAAAAGTTCAATACCTACGCGGTCAAAATCGTCCGACGGTGAAAAATTCAAAGCAGGGGGGTTCAGAATCATCTACTGAATCCATGGTATCAGTTTTCGCGTCGATGTCCCTCCCACCTGTATAAAAAACAATATAATTGGTCTGTTCATCTTTTTTTTGTCTGTTTTCCGTCTGTTTGTTTTGACGGGACTTTCACTGGAAGATAGCTGATGTTATAAGAAGTAATTGAGGCTACTTTTATTTTAGAAAAATAATTAGGGTCCATGCAGGCGAAGCCGCGGACCGCAGCTAGTTTTAACTAAAACCACTTAACGCCATCTAGTTTTAAAATATTGATTAAAAAATTACGTGTTAAAGTTTCATCATCATTCAAAATTCAAAAGTCATTCATTCAAACTAGGCTGAGAATCAGCACTTTGAACGTCAATAATTGCATAAGACAGTCTTCCAAAAAGTGGCCCTTCACCCACTTCCTAGCGCTTTAGCTTAGAAGAAGAAGTGGCGCAACACAATTGCCAGCAGCACAGCTGTCAGTTCGGTTAGAAAAAAAAGTTCTATACAATAGTATGCAAAATAATTTACGTTACGCAACACAAAACATAAATTAAATTTTTTGCCATGATGTCAGCCACGCCAGCACACGCCAATTTATCAACCATTTCATTTAAAATACTAAATAATCTCATCTCTTCAATTCAAAACATTATTCAATTTATAATATCCCTGCACCAAACTAAGTTACAACTTCATTTCCTCTACACAAAACGAAACAAAATAGAAAATACTATTTGAATATTCCACAAGTTTAGATTAAATTTCACCATTGGAGGATTTGAATAGAAAAATATAAGTTTTATTTATTTGTCGGGGTCTTGGGGGATTCAATTGCTGCTCTGCGTAGAACGGATTTGTTTTCGATGTGGAGGAAATGCGGGGAATGGGGGACCGTATCGGGATGTATTCGTCAACTTTTAAAACGGGGTAGTTTTCTAAAGACTGGGGGTAAAGTTTGCTTGTGGTAGTTGTTCGGATATTGGATTTGAGTTTATTTTTTACGAGTTTTCGATTACCTAACTGTCTCGGAGTTCTTCGGCTTAGTATTTTTTCATTGTGTTTTAATTCAAAAACAAAACTTATGAAAATCTTCTTAGCTAGTTTTAAAATTGTATGAAATGTATCATTCTAACATCAAAACAGTAGGATTTTCACTGACAAGTGAAATACTATCTCATTTAATCTGTTGTTAATTAACGTATTCGTTGTTATGATTTTAGACAACCATAGCAGCTTTCTGGGATGTCTGAACTTCAACAGATAGACATATTTTCGGAAAATTAATAAGCTGGCCTTACGACTAGCATCCACAGATGTAATATTTTCTAAAATATGGTTTCTTAGCACATAAGTGTCAAACAAATACAAGAGACTCATTAGTACGAAATACGGATTTTGTCAAGATACTCCAAATGTGCTGGAAGCTCTCAAGTATTTGCTAAAACATTTAACGTTAATAACCAAGTTGTTTGACAATATTTGTGCGTAGCTCAAGTGTATGTTCACGTGAGTTGAACTTTACAAAACAGTTGTTTATGTTAGTTGTGCTAGAGAGTTTTTAAATATGTAAGGTTAAGCCCAATTATGTATGATATTTATTTATTTATTTAACAGCTTAAGTACACACATATAAACAGATAACAAAAAAAAAAAAAAATACGTACAAAGGTGATGCTTATTTCTAAAGAAATCTCTTCCAGCATACCTGCGATAGGAAAGTGGATAAAAAGAGATGTAGACAACGTGTGTAAGAGTAGAAGAGAAAATACAATACATAAAATAAAAACATTTAACTATTCACAAATTTAAAAATAAACATACAATATGAGAATATACTTACATACATTAGTTCTATGATAAATATGACTAAAATATATAAATAGCTACTAATAATTAAAATGTATATATTATAATATTATAATAAATACAAAATATGCAACTATGACGAAGTGGAAATATAGTGTTAGTTCACTCTTCTTTTAAAAACTGCAACAGTTTGGCAGTCCCTAATGTTAGGCAAGTGAATTTCACAACCGAATCGCGTGCGCACTGAAGGAGTAGGAGTAGAAGTCGGTTGAGTGGGGAGGGGATTTAAGGAGATTTCTAAGATGCGATCTGCAAGGTGCATGAGAGGGACGGGCGTAGGAAAAGCGTTCCCGCAGATAGGATGGCGTTTTAGGGTTGTGAAGGATGTTAAATAGCAGACACAATATCCGAGAGTTCCTGCGAAGTCGAATAGGGAGCCACTTGAGTAAAATAAATAGAAATATATATAAATAAATAAATACATACGAGCGCCCGGCCGGCAATTTTTGTATGAAAATCCATATCTGTCGTGTTTAGCGGCCAAATAAATTACTATAAAAACTCTTAACTGTCGTGTTATTTAAAAATGGAACGCACTTTTTACTTCAACACATGGCAACCGAGGAGGTAACTTATCAAAGATTTTATTTAAATTTCGATTTGGTTTGCAAATAGAGCTGTTTAAAGTAAAGAAGAAACAAATGAACAAACGGCGCGTGAAAAATTATCGTTGATTCTGGAATGTATGATTAATTTACTTAGTTTGGATTTCCACGCGTTATTTGAGAAAAGTACTATACAAACCTTGGCTGTAACCAGGCATTGATGGACTCACGTATGTGTGGCTCGTTGTGTGACTCAATGCCTTTGTCGTAGGCCGCGACAGTAATGTACTAATTCTCAACTCAAAGGTTACCATTTTAGCCACCATAAATATCTAGGTTTCTTAGTGCTAGAGCTGCATTTCTAGCAAAACTTCACGTATAGAATTGAGTACCTGCAAAGCACCAATCTTTAATTTTAGGACTTGTTTATTGATTTGTAGCTTTTTTTTTGTAGGAGGTCAGAAAATATCCCACGGAAACATACTACCAGGATAAAAAGTATCCTATGTGTTAATCCAGGTAAAAATGTACCTATTAATTTCGTAATACATTGTTTTCATATCAGTTTACGTAAATATTAGCAATAGTAGTATATTTATTAGTAAAGCTCCCAGTCGGCAATGTTTTTTTCCATCATCTTCACCGATCATCGAGGAGCTCGTGGCTAAGTAATAACTGCCGCACGGGTCGATCCATAAGGTTAAGCTACGCTTGCCGGGGTTGGTTTGTTGATGGGTGACCATCTCTACATAACGAGACTCCTCCGTGCGTCGAAAAGCACGTTAAGCCGTTGGTGCCGGCTGTCATTCGTGGATCTTTGACAGTCGTTACGGGTCATCAGAAGCCCGAAAATCTGACAACCAGTCTTACCAAGGGGTATCGTATTACCCAGTTACTGGGTTGTGGAGGTCAGATAGGCAGTCGCTCCATGTAAAATACTGGTATTCAGCTGCATCCGGTTAGACTGGAAGCCGACCCCAATATAGTTGGGAAAAGGCTAGGCAGATTGATTGATCTTCACCGATCATCGTCATATTTCAGCCAATTTACACGAAACCATAGTGAATTATACAATGAAACCTTCGTCGTGAATCACTTCATCCATTGAAGAAAACCGTATAAAAATCTGTTTGGTAGTTTTTGAGTTTATCGCGAACAGACAGGCAGTCGCGCGGGGGGGGGGGGGGGGCTTAGTTTTATATTAAGTCTTAGTAGTGTTTGTGTTTTAGTAGACTGACTAATACTGATTTCATTGTAAAACTGTGCTAATACCAAAAGTGCGTGGAGGTAATGCAAAAGCAAAACCCACCGGACATTTCTATACCAATTTACCTCAACACCATTCCACAATTTCAAATAAATCTCTTCAATATAATAGTTATTCAATTATCTGAAATTCTTGCATCAGAAGTGACAGTCTTATGTAAAACTATTTTCAACAAATCATCGACGGAAACATGGACGGGTCGAGGGCACAAGTTAGAAACTTTTTAACAGTAATGAGGTTTGAGAGAGCAGCTTTTATATCGACGATTTTGTTAGCGCGGGGTGATTTGTCAAAGTGGAGGGATTAATGTTGAGGAACTATTTTGGGACGAAGTTCTTTAACGCGGCTTCCTGGAGGAGTTGACTGGTAGATATTATCGTCACGTAATGTCAGGAATACACATGCCAGTCACTTGCACATAAATATGCAAGAAGCTTGCGTGCCATTGTGCCATTAACCACTTCTGGAGTTGGTGTAAGTCACAATAGCATGCAAGCTACTTACGCCCTTATGTGCAAGTTACTGGCATACGAAAAAGCACTATGCCCTCCATGCGACTTACTCTCGCTCTGTCTCTTTCTGTTATATTATACGTGTGTGTGTGTGCCTGCGAGTACAGCGTAAGGAACTTCGTTCCTCCCGTCAGGAACGGAGTCTCCGACCGCACACGTTTTTTTTATGGGTCTTATACAATATGTAGGACATCTGTTTGTAGGTTTAAGCAGTTTTAAGCCCTGGTTAAAAGTGGCTTGAACCAATAATTATGAGTAGTTTGTCTGTATTTACTCTGTTTGTCATGTTACCTTTGAACGGATTTATGGGGTCAAATAAAACCGGTCAATGAAACCGGTCCCATCGGTGAAGTGTACACAAAATAAAAATTAAACTGATATTTCAAGTGACTATACTACCTGCAGTTGATTTTTTGTTACACATAACTTCAATCTGTATAATTATGTAGACTATGATAGACCTTGACTTTGGTTAGGTTAGGACATAGGACTTTCTATCCCGGTTCTTCCGTTCTGTTCCCGTGGGCGCTGCGCGAGCAAAAGCTGGTAACTTATAATTTAATTTATCTTTGTTGCCATTGCAGCATTGCAGGATTCATTATTTTTTATTTATTTTATTTTCCTTTATTGGCCAAGCAACAATTGTTTACACTGTACATATTTTAAGTAATATCTAATATAATCTAAGGTTCGTGCAACACTTTCTTACAGGTTAGCACCGCATGCCCCATTAAGTTATTAGGTGTGTCACAAGCACTAAACTATGAAACTAATATATGATGACTAAAAGTAGCAATTTTATAAATTAAAATAAAATAAAATTACATGATGGAATATAAAACTAATTTAAACAGCAAAAGTAAAATTGAATAAAACAAAACAAACAGATACACAACAAAATCGAGAAAAAATTAAATTAAAATTAAACATTACTACTAGTTGTTCTATTAAGTAATAATATGTTGCCCCGTAGATTTGCGCGGTGTACAGACCAAGTTAAAGTAACACTTTTTAAGGCTTACCTACTGCCAAAGTTTGTACACGGGCAATCTATGGGTCAAGAGATCGCTGGATGCCCTGCGCGTCCAATATAACAATGCTTTCAGGATGTTGTTGAGGCTGCCTCGATACTGTAGCGCGTCTAATATGTTTGCGCAAGCCCGCACCGACGGCTTCTATGCTATTGTACGCAAAAAAACTGCATCGCTTCTGAGGAGAGTGAGAGGCAGTCAAAACCGCATCCTGAAAACTGTAGCCGAGAGCTTCGGCTCTCCGATTGTACAGCAGTTTGTGCGGAGGTTGATTTTTACTACGAGTAACACTAGGCAATAAGTTATTTTTTGTATGTTACTAACACCATATGGATAATTGTGTGTCCGAAATAAAGCGATTCGATTCGATTCGATTAAGTCGAAATATTGGAAACCCTTTCCATCAAGCACCGATTTTGAGATTTCGAACGCGCTATGGGCCTACTATATTTCGGTTGATAGAAAAAAGATACGGTAATTATATTTGGTTTACCAAAATACGTCATTGTGCCTGTGATGATGAAAAAAGGTATACTATTAAAGATTAATACATTTATTTGTGGGTGATTTGTATCTGCTTTGTGTATAGAACCAACTGCCTACCGCATCGGATACCTACAAGGCATTTATTTTTTTATAGAGCGTCTATATCTAGACAACTTACTTTCATTAAAAATAAACAAAAACTAATCCACATACATGTTTGATCTGTCCTTGATTAATATCTAACCAATCGATCTCCGCTTCCGCTCCGCTGTCGCTTGTGCCTCGTGTCCATGGCGTGTATAACGGTGTGTTTGCGATCTGGCCGCGACTTTGTGGCGCCAAGCGGCGCGAGCGCAAGCGTGTACGATAGTTTCGTGTGGATTGTCGACTAGCATATTTTTGAGATTTTTTTAATTATTACACATTTTATTATTACTTTCAGAAATGCGCTGTGGGCGTCAGCTGGGAATGAATAAACGAGAAATTAACTGCTGGGAATATGATTCCCTCAAGTCGAGTCTCAACATTCAATTACTTTAAAGGTCTTAATTTAGTTGCAGTCTGGAATAGAAAATGTATTGTGTTAAAGCACGTTCAAAATATCAAAATATAACTATAGATACCTACCTACTTTAAAAGTATTTGTGTCAGGAAAAGCCGACAAATACTGGAGGATCAAATTCTTGTTTAAATGACATCTGCGAATTGGATTCACGTGCCCTGCGGGGTAGTTGCGTAACACACAGTAGCAACGGCTTTCATTTTGAGAGTTCAACAACATTAATTGCGTTCGCAATTTCCTTCAAAATCATTCGGGTTGTGATTGATAGTGTGTTACGCTATTGGCATTTTTCAATAGACAGAACTCAACTCAAAGCATTTATTTCAAATAAACCAATTACAGGCACTTTTGAATTGTCAAGGGGTCGGTCAGTCAGAAATATGAAGCTAGTCGCCCATTCCAAAGCGTAGTAGGTACCTATGGAGAAGAACGGGCAAGAAACTCCACGGACAATCTTTTAAATCAAAATATGGTTACAAAATATTGGTTACATCATTCATGTTGAAGTTATACATGTGAGAAAAACGCACCTCTACCCAAAACTTTTAAAAAACATGCCCAACAACTATCAAGTCACATCCACACTAAAATCAACGTATACCCAATAAAAAATCTAGTAGAATTTGCGTAGGTGTCACCAAATAAGGCCAAATCTTTGTTACGAGTCAAACCGTATTATACACAACACTGTACGATTGTAAGGTCAGCAGAACACGTCAATTACTGTTTCTTCATTGTTAGCAACTAGTAAAAACACAACGTTATAACATGACGCCTGTGTTATTTAAAGGGTAGGCAGATACCCACACTTTGCCATATGTTTAAGTTCCATAAATAAATCTAAACTCATCATCTGCCTAGCCTTTTCCCAACTATATTGGGGTCGGCTTCCAGTCTAACCGGATGCAGCTGAATACCAGTATTTTACATGGAGCGACTGCCTATCTGACCTCCACAACCCAGTAACTGGGTAATACGATACCCCTTGGTAAGACTGGTTGTCAGATTTTCGGGCTTCTGACGACCCGTAACGACTATCAAAGATCCACGAATGACTGCCGAGACCAACGGCTTAACGTGCTTTCCGAGGCACGGAGGAGTCTCGGTATGTAAAGATGGTCACCCATCCACAGACCAACCCCGGCAAGCGTAGCTTAACCTGATGGATCGACCCGTGCGGCAGTTATTACTTAGCCACGAGCTCCTCCCATAAATAAATCTAAACTCTGGGTTGATAATGAGAAATTCCTAATGGAAAAATCCAATAACATCTTGCCCGTCCCGGGGATTGAACATGGGGATCATACACAATTGGTGACATGTGGGTTCACCTCAATTTTAATTTCATTCTAGGTACATCGTCTGCATCATCATCATCATTTCAGCCGAAAGACGTCTTGTGGACATAGGCCTCTTCCAAGCACCGCGACTTCAACCGGTTCTGTGCTTCGTCATATAATTATAATTAGTAATGTATACAAAATATTGTAAAACATTTTAAAAGAGTAACTATGGAGAGTTTCTTGCCCAATCTTGTACGTGCGTAACTACTCAATCTACCTCTTGGAAGGGGCGTCTTAGAATCAATTCTATTTCTTGTACATTTTGCCTTGTAGGAGTGCCTTTTAATGACCTAGTTTACTTTTATTTGACTTTGACCTCAGCCTAGACCTTTGGAGAAAACAGGATTGATATTCTGTCCATATTCTGGCTAGACATCAATTATATTAATGAAACGAAACTATTAGCGCCATCATAAAAGCAGTGTATTTTATTGATTTAATTTGTCTCTAATGAAGTATTAAGATGAAATTGTCGCGTGGGTTGAGAGTTTGGGTTTTTCTGGTTTGAGGATAACGAATATTGTTAGTTGATTTGACGCTTATTTTTATCTTAGTAGAGTTATAAACTCTGCTTTACACTTCGATTGCGAGGAAATAAAACAGTAGTATACCATAACACACGGTGTCTACATCTCTTTTTACCCTCTGTCCTATCGCAGGTATGCTGGAAGAGATTTCTTTAGAAATAAGCATCACCTTTGAACGTATTTTTCTGTTCTTTTAATCTTGTCTGTTTATTTATGTGTGTACATAAATGGTTAAATAAATAAATAACATTTATTTAATTAAAATTCAAAGTAAAATTAAACGACATCGATAATAGGCTTGGGCTGCAGACCTATACAGCCTACTATTAAATTAATTTTACACTAATAATTTTCTTAAAATAATTAAATAACCTAACGTACTTGAATTTAAATTTTATTATCTTTTATGCCTTAAAAACACATAAGGCAAATAAATTAAAGTAAATATTATAAAATAACGAATTCTATCTATGAACTTCTTATTGTGTTTGGCTGTATGGCTCATTTTCTTTGCCTTAATATAGATACATTTATGAGTAGATACGAGTACGTTAATGCTCTAGTGCACAAAATTCGATTTTGTGCAGCCTATATCCTGCACAAATAAGCACTTTCAGAGCATGAGAAGTGAAAAATACATTTTAAGGTTATTCGTTATTTGGACTCAGAACGCTTATCCTAAAACTTGGCAATTTCGAAAAAAAATCTGCTTAACAACGTAAATAACGCAATGAATGTTGTTGTTGAACTGTCAAAATGAAACAGATTAGTCGTAATCGTTTACGAAAATGTGTTGCGTATTTAGATAGCAGGAGTGATCTTGATTTAAAAAATAAGAAATACTTTACATTCATTTATTCTGAAAAATAAAAGTCTTTATGCGAGAAATCGTTCATGGATGCTGAAATGTTAATACAGATAAAACCTAGATAAAGCTGATGAATTCAACGAACAATAATAAAAGAGAATTTCAATTCACAACTTACCGCGCTTGCTGAATAATAATAAATTAATTGAAAGCCAATAATTTACAAAAGCTTTGTTTTTAATGGTTGTTTCCTCACTTTCAGTAATCAATCGATCACTGCAGTAATACAGTAGGTATATCGCGTTAGGACTGTCTGTATTTTTGAAGTAATATCTACTTATTTAACAAATATAATTAGTCTATAATATGCCCACTGCTGGGCCCCAGGCCTTCTCAAGAGGGAGTGGGCTGTAATCCACCACGCGGGCCCAGTGCGGATTGGTAGATGTCACATGTCTACAAACTTTTGGTTCTAGGACATGCCGGTTTCCTCACGATGTTTTCCTTCACCGTTTTGAGAGCAGTAGTGATGAAATTATTTACACAAAGTAAAGCGGCTGTCTGGGTTCAAACCCACGTCCTACAAATAATATCTGAAACAGTTTACGAATTAAACAGTTTCAGATATTATTTGCTACACACGACTTTGGTGGTAAGTCGTTTGAAGTTTGGTTTGTACTTAAAATCTGAAAAAAAACAGGGTGTAGAACTTTATTACTAATCAATTACCGAATGCAAAAACATAATAATATTATAAGTACCGCACTTTTCAAATACACGAACAATATTCGTACGTGAGTGTTAATGATAGCTCTCAAAAGTAACTGTCGTTTCGAACAGAGAAAGTGACAGATCACTGTCATAAAAATACCATAGAAATTGGGTCTCGATTTGACTTTCAACGGTATCTTACACACGCATAAATGTTTTCGGTCTTGTATAATTTTACAACACCGAAATAGTTACTAGAATGTTTCCAAATAGTTTTGATTACTGATAATAATAATACCACCATAAACTGTCCTAGTGAAAAAATAAAAAGTAAAGGCTCTGTTCTCCTACACGATCATTGAACACCACGCTCGCTCACTATATTTTCCTTTGTCAGTAAAGTTTAAGATAAACTCAGAAAGTAAAATATGAATTGAAAAAGTCACAATAGTACTTACCCGGAATTGAACCCTCCCGAACAACCTCGTGAATAAAATCAATCTGCCTAGCCTTTTCCCAACTATATTGGGGTCGGCTTCCAGTCTAACCGGATGCAGCTGAATACCAGTATTATACATGAAGCGACTGCCTATCTGACCTCCAAAACCCAGTAACTGGGTAATACGATACCCCTTGGTAAGACTGGTTGTCAGACTTTCGGGCTTCTGACGACCCGTAACGACTGTCAAAGATCCACGAATGACAGCCGGGACCAACGGCTTAACGTGCTTTCCGAGGCACGGAGAAGTCTCGGTATGTAAAGATGGTCACCCATCCACAGACCAACCCCGGCAAGCGTAGCTTAACCTGATGGATCGACCCGTGCGGCAGTTATTACTTAGCCACGAGCTCCTCAGACCACTACCTCGTGAATGAGAGGCCTTAAACCACTGGGCCATCAAAAAATACACCAAAAAAAAAACAATGAAATCATTAACTTATAATAAATTAACAAGCACCCCTGATAAAACATGCCAAAAGTAATAAAATTTAAGTGTCACTATACAACAAATAAATTAACAATCAAATTACCATCAGTGGCAATGCAAAGCCACAATTTGACAACGCAACAGCACTTACAATGAACGATCGAATTATTACGCCATATTCATTCTAGCAGATTAATATTGAGCCCGGCAGTTCAGAATTTCATTATTTCTGACTGTTGGGTATGATAGTCAATTGTTAATTTTGTTGTTGCTTAGATCACTTGGTAAGCTGAAATTAGGTGTGGGGTTAGATTCCAGTTGTTTTGTATTTATTCTTAAGAACGGAAGAGATTTTTGTTATTAGATGGCAAGCAAGCTCTCCTGATGGTCAGTCATTGCATAATCAGCATATAATGGATCGAAGATTATATGGGAAAGACTAATAATCAGATATAGTAGTCATCATCTGCCTAGCCTTTTCCCAACTACGTTGGGGTCAGCTTCCAGTCTAACCGGATGCAGCTGAATACCAGTATTTTATATGGAGCGACTAAATATCTGACCTCCACAACCCAGTAATTGGGTGATACGATACCCCTTGGTAAGACTGGTTGTCAGACTTTCGGGCTTCTGACGACCCGTAACGACTGTCAAAGATCCACGAATGACAGCCGGGACCAACGGCTTAACGTTCTTTCCGAGGCACGGAGGAGTCTCGGTATGTAAAGATCACCCATCCACAGACCAACCCCGGCAAGCGTAACTTAACCTGACAGATCGACCCGTGCGGCAGTTATTACTTAGCCACGAGCTCCTCTAAATAATCAGATATAGTAGTGCACTTTATAAAATACCTAAGTATATCCAGCTGTTAACGACATAACTTTATGAATCAAAACTAAAGAGTTTAACGATAAAATCCTCTTAAGCCGACCCACAATCTCTTGAAAACCCCCGATTTCGACATTTTAAACAAGATCGATAAATCGTTAGCCTCGACACTCGGGAACTCGACTCGGGAAGTTTCGCCATAGAGTTTGCGTTTGTGGCACAACTTTTAGCGGCATCGTTAATGTGCCCTGAAGAATTACAACCCCGACATTCTTACTTGTGTTGTACGTAAACTGTTAACATTTCAACCTTTGTTTGTGATATATGTGTCTTACGGTATTTCGTTTACGACAGTGTGTTGGTTGAGCTTTGGCAAATAAAGTCTTAAGCACGTCACAGACAGACTGCATCGTTGGTCTAGTGGTCGCAAGCGCTACTGCTGAACATGAGGTCCTGGGTTCGATTCCTAGATCGGGCAAAGTGTCATTGGGTTTTTCTTTCTGGAATTTCTCAGTAGCTGTCCGGAGTCTGGATTTGTGCCCGGTTGGCAATAGGCTCGTCCCCTATTACATGGGACTTAAATATAACTGGCGAAATGTGGGTGTACTATAACCACACCTCTGCCCAATTCTTTGGGGAAACATGGCGTGATGTTACGTTATGTTATCTTCGACGTGTCGCTCACCATAAAATTTAATGGACCACGAGACATACTGAAGAAAATATATATTTTACCTTAAAGTATTTTAAGTACTATATTATATAAAATTTCCGATGTGTGTGGATGAGCTTTACACTTTATATAAGATAAGATAAGATTTATTTCTCACCACAATATAAAAGTAATTTCAAATGATAATATGACAATACATAGTATTTTTAGTTATACTGTGGGAGACTGGTGCCTAAGCTAGGCGTGAGGCCTGTATTTCAAGAGACCAGCTATCTAATTACGCAACACATTCTCGTTTTCGTTCGGTTACGACAAATTTATTTCATTTTGACAGTTCAACAACATTCATTGCGTTATTTACGCTGTTGAGCAGATATTTTTTTCGAACTTATGAAGCAATGGATTAGCAATTTGTTTCAAAACGATTCAGATTCCGATTGTTCGTGTATTACGCAATTAGGGTACTAGTCTCCACCCCTTTGGAAGCAATTACATTTATTAAGGATTATGTACTGGTACATAAATGCGCTAAGTTATATTATATAAAACCAGAAAAAAGAGAGATTACACCAGGGGTGGATAAGGTGAGCTTACGTGCAAAGAGTATGTTTGTTCATAAAATACAGGAGCAAAATTTTTGCTACTACTGGAGTTGTATTGCGAAGATTGGGATCATTTTAAAGTCTCACATTTTAGTATGTGTTAAAAGTAATTATCATTATTACTGTCATTACCATTGTCATCTTTGTTATATTTTGTTTAAGGAGAACAAATAAAACAAAAAAAAAAATGGACCAGTAACACAGATTTTATATTAAATTAGTTTAAAAAGAAATGTGACAGATAACGATCGAAAACTACATACAAAACTATTTCAGCCACTAACCTAAGATACAGAAATATACTCCACAGTAACATGAAGCTGGATTCACAATGTAAATTGAATCTCAACAACAAAACATCACTTGATATAAACATTAGTAAATAAGCCATAAAAAATAATGCTTGAAACTTTGGCACTTCTGAAGAAGAAGTTAATAATGATTTTAATAACAACATATAGACAACAATAGGTACAGACATTATCAATAATACTGATGTCAGTCTTAAAGCAGGAATCAATGTGTTTGATATTTCAACTAAAGACATCAACCATTCGTACGCTTCAATAACAGCAATAGACAGTGTTGAAAATATCGTCAACTGTTTCAAACTATACAATTCTTCACCATTTCTGAACAAGAACACTCTTAAAAATACTATCCAAGATAGACATCCTGTTGTAAATGTTATAACTAGATCTAAAGATGAATATGTTTCTTCTAATACAAAGTTTAAGAATTCTATATCTAATTTTAAGTTGTAGAAAGTGAGGCACGTGACCTGTAAGCAGCCGGATGCTAAATGCTGTAAAGCGAGGCATCTGTACAATTCTTCGGGAAGTTTGGAACATATACCAATATACACGACCAAGGTAGCTAGAAAGACGCTCACCACTGCAAGACTCCAGGGGTATATGAAGGCAACGTCTTCTGATAGTGTGATATTCATCCCATAGTAGTTGTAGAGGTCGAGATCTTGTTCGTCATCCATTTTGTTCATCGGTTCGATATCACTGAAGCTTGAGAAATGTTCTTTATTCTTCTTCTTTGTCTACCAAGTATTTCAAGTAGCTCCTTCTTCTTTCGTATCGAAACTAACTATACATAGTTAGTTTCTATGAATACTTGATTATTTAACACCGTTCTAGGAAAAGTTTTAGGTGTTTATCGTACTTCAATGACTGATTTAGACTTTCGTGAACTTTTGGAGAACAAAATCAAAATAATATGGCTGGTAGTTTTCACAAACACGTGTGATATTAACACAAATATTAGCTGAACTGCTTTGAAATAAATTAACGACATTGATAACAGTATTAATTAAATCGATATAAAAGTTAATTTGATAAAACTAATGATTCGTTTTTCTAGATAAATTATAAGCAGGCAAGGTTATAGTTCGTCATTAACTTTCATCATTATCCCACTGCTGTATCTGCTGATTCATTTATATCTTGTATCTGTCACCATATATATAATTAGGAACTTCGTTAGTTTATAATCTATCGGTATTATTTCCGTTAAATAATAAGCTGTCGAAAAATTGTGAAATGCAAAAAACAATTTACAATACGAGTATAACGCATTATTTTTCGATAGTTTATAACCTATCCATGGGAAACCGACAAATTTTGAACTGGTATCAAACTTGCTTGTAACGTAACGAACCTTGCGCTAATACTAAATATCCTGTCTTTTTGTTCACAGTTCTAACCTTTTCACCCAGTTTACAAATTTTGCGACAGAAATTTTTCTTTTTCATTTTAGGGAAATAATATTTATAGATAATAAACTAATGGTTGTCAAAATCTTACTACAAGTCTCTGTTGTCAATCGTATCACACTAACTTCATCTTCCTGACTGACCTTGACAATATTCAAAAGTGCCTGTAAATTGTTCAATTGAAATGAATACTTTGAGTTTGAGTTTGAGCTGCCAAGCTTATTCTGCAATTTTTGCATCGTTAACATAATCATTGACTATTCACGCCTCTGCGTTATTTATTTACTCAAAAACAAACACGTTAAAAAAAAACAGTTTTATAAAATAAGTACTATATCTACAGACATGTAGCAGCACTGCTCTCCTGGCTAAGTTATAAAACCCTATGTTAAGGATAAGCAGTCCGGTCCCTTATGGTATTGACGTAAAGGTTACATAGCACTTCTGATGTTACTATTACAATTTTGGAATAAATATTGGATTGTTTTAATAGATATGATTAAATAGTTCATTCGACTATTGGTAACAAATCACTTAGTACTGCTAAATGTAAGGACAAATTATTGCAAAACTCAAACATGGACAATACTGAATTCGCATATTTGATTTCATATAATATTGTAGACAGTCCGGTAGGAGTGAATTCTATCAATACAATGATGATCCATTTTGTTATTCTTCTTTTCGTGTGGTTAGTGAGTAACCTGGTGCCAGAGTTTTAAAGCCGCCCATGGGCCTCTGACTTGGCTTCACATGCCGTCGAGAAATATCTCTCAGGCATGCCGGTTTCCTCACGATGTTTTCCTTCACCGTTTTTGAAGCAAGTGATAACTATACAATACGCACATGAATCCAAAAAGTCAGAAGTGCGCTGTCCATTTTTTGACGACCCATTATTCAAATTCTCTGTCGATAACATTATTACTGTTTACATTAGTAGCACCAACAGCCTCACAATAATTCGTGTCTTATGAATTATTATGGCATTCTAATTCAAAATATTTTATTTCAATAAACCTACATGGGCACATATGCAACGTCAGAAGCTAGGTGCACGGTTCCAAATTGGGAGTTTTCTATGGCCGGAAAGAAACTCTACGGTTACTCTTTAAAAAAAAAAGGAAACGGGTCATCATTTATAGGTACTGACACTATAAATAATAAAGGAACAATCAATCTGCCTAGCCTTTTCCCAAAAATGTTAGGGTCAGCTTCCAGTCTAACCGGATGGAACTGAATAACAGTATTTAATAGTTTTGCGGCTAACGAGGGGCTCGTGGCTAAGTAATAACAGCCGCACGGGTCGGTCGATCAGGTTAAGCTACGTTTTACCGCGGTTGCATACAATACATACAATACAATTCAACATGAATGATGTAACCAATATTTTGTAACAATATTATGATTAAAAGACTCTCTTTTCTCTTTTTTTTATTTAGGACCATAGGAACCTACGCTTTGGAATGGGCAACTAGCTTCATATTTCTGACTGACTGACCCCTTGACAATTCAAAAGTGCCTGTAAATGGTTAAATTGAAATAAATGCTTTGAGTTTGAGTTTGAATACCAAGACTCTTCCGTGCCTCGGAAAGTTAAACTGTTGGTCCCGGCTGTCATTCAAAGATCTTTGACAGTCATTACGGGTGGTCAGAAGCTCGAAAGTCTGACAATAATTCTTATTAATGAGTATCATGTTACCCAGTAACTGGGTTGTGGAGGTCAGATAGGCAGTCGCTTCAGGAAAAAAAATACTGGTACTCAGCTGCATCCGGTTAGACTGGGAGCCAACTCCAACATAGTTGGGAAAAGGCTAGGCAGATTAATTGATTGGTCACCCATCCACGGACCAACCCCCTCAAGCGTAGCTTAACATGATGGATCGGCTGTTATTAGTTAGCCACGAGCTTCTCCTATAATATCAGAACATTCATAATAATTAATTACGTTGGTAAATTCAGTACAGCTATAATATAAAGTTTATCTTTTATACCGAAATCCATATACAACCCCAAAAAGGATTTTCCATTGAAATTAAAACTAATAGAAGCGGTCCATTTAAAGCGAATGGAGGATGTTCTACCAAAACATAGCGGTCGACACAAATTTTGTTAGCGTTGTGAAGCTATACTGTTTTGCAGAAATATTTTTCGGAATTATTTTGTTCGTATTTAGTACTTTTATGGAAAGATAAACCGCTGCTGTCCTAACATCAGAGAGCATGTATCGTGCTGTCGTCGTTGATCTACATGTGTTTACGAAATTACCTTTTATGCCGTGTCATACAATATTGCGGCTTGGGAAAGTTGCTAAAAGAATGAAAGAAAGAAAAAAAGAAAGAAAGAAAAAAGAAAGAAAGAAATAAAGAAAATAAGTAAAATATTCCTCTTCACAATTTAAGCGTCTCAAACGCTTGTGGTTGCTTCTAAGAGATCTAGTTTTTCTTGCCTTGAGTTTTGTTGTAAGTGTTGACCAGAACAGCCATAAATAGTTGATAGCATTGTCAGCTCGCACAAGGCTTTAGTAGACAGCCTTAGACGAGCTGTGATATCGGTAAAAGAGGGGCTCCACAAGTCCACGGTTCCATAATGTATTTCTGAACGAGCAGTCAGTGGTGGGTGATTATAGCATTGTTATCCCACAACCATGCTTTATAGTGGTTTATGATCAGGTCTATATTCAATAGTACACATTTTATAGCTCAATATTACGCACCACTCGTGGGAAACCTTCCAAAACAAAAACTAGCCATACTTAACTAAGGACAACACAATTAAACTAACGAATACATACAAAACAATTCATAATTGCCCTCTACATTACTGTGAGTAAAAGAAAACAAATATGGACTCTACCATTCGTAGCTCGCTCACGCTCTACAAATTTGGTAGAGCAATAATTCGTTGGTAACTACCGAGCGTGTATCAAACACGGGACCTTTCATTTCAAATTGTAGAGTCACATTTTTTGCTGCTCTACTGTTTTAGTGATGCGTATGGTAGCTCTATGCACATAAATATAAGTAAATTATAGTTGGGTTGTATGGAGATGGAACATTTTATGATTGGTTGGTATATTGTTTTTGTATCTATATAAATCATCATCATCATCATCATTTCAGCCGAAAGACGCCCACTGCTGGACATAAGCCTACCCCAAGCACCGCCACTTCGACCAGTTCCGTGCTACTCGCTTCCACTTGGAGTTTCCCCACGTGATCGAATCAGAAATGAAGAGATCCATAGGAGAACCAAGATATAGCCCGAAGAACTGCCAAACTTAAGTGGCAATGGGCATACCGCGACCACGTACCGGAACACGTAGCGTTGGAAGTCTCCCCACAACGTGGACCGATGACCTGGTGAAGGCCACAGGAATCTATAAATAATTAAAAACAAAATTAAAAGGATTTTGATTAGGAGTCTATACTGTACCATTACTATACCAAGACCTCCTCAAAGTGCATTAAGCAGCGGTGATAGCCTAGTGGTGTGACCGTCGGACTGCCAAGTCATAGGTCTCGAGTTCAAACCCAAGGCACGCACCTCTGACTTTTCGGTTTCATGTGCAAAGTCAAAGTCAAATAATTTATTATACAAAAAAAAAAAAAAAATGACTCCTGTCGCCCATTCCAAAATGTAGTTTTCGTATGGAGAAGAATGGGCAACAAACTCCACCGTTACTCTTTTAAAATATTTTCACAATATCTTGTATACATTAATTATATAATTATACATATGTGAAGACGATGCACCTAGAATAAGATTACTATACCACGATAGGTAAAAATAATGAAAAATGAAGGAATGACATAAATTAATTATGCGATAGATGCATGGTGCTCACTTTTATTTAAAACATTGTAAAATTATACGATATTCTTAACATTTTAACAAGTAATACTAATAATAAGTCAGTGTGTGAGTTCAAGTAATCACAGAATATAAAATCAATGTTATAAAAAATAATATTGTACAATTAAATTGGCAACCAGTTAGATTTTGTCTAGATTCTATATTGTCCTATGGAGCAGGACCAGCATGTTTCCAAGCATTTTTATCTTGGATATAATCCTCTAATTTGTAATATGCTTGTTTACAAAGTGTACTTTTTATATGAGTTTTAAATTTTCTTTCATTTAATTCCTATATTGCGTATTGTATAATTATCACTTGCTTCTAAAACGGTGGAGGAAAACATCGTGAGGAAACCGGCATGCCTGAGAGATGTTTCTCGACGGCATGTGAAGCCAAGTCAGAGGCCATATGGGCTTTAAAACTCTGACACCAGCTTAGTCACTAACCACTCGAAAAGAAGAAGAAGTGCTTTTAGGCACTCTTTTCATACTCCACCCTAAATCAGCTTTTACGGTGCGCGTCCATGTCATATCGCGATCGCCACTTCTACTGGGCTAGTTTCGAAAGCGAAATCCATCTACAGATATAAAAGCTTATTGAAGATTTGCAGTATTTTTTTTTTATGTGGGAAATTATGAAATAACTTCTCCCGCTCTGGGCGGAGCGGGAGGGCGTGTCAGACGCTTACTGACTAAAACTCACCCGTGTTCCTTCAGTTGCCTGTACGTTGCCAGGGGCCACGGTATCCATTTTGGACTTTCCAGCAACCCCAGCAGGTCCCTTCATACGCGTGGAACACAACGCGCCGTGCGACACCCGGGCAAAATTTGCAGTCTCCACTCAAGAATAATTACCGGTACGGTCATCGGTTCTATGGCTAATATTATCCGTGGCTAATATAGTCAGCGCATTGCCAGGAGAATGCTCTCAAGCTATGTGGAGCTACGATCTTCGCAGGACGGTAGCAGTAGGACCAGGGAAGCCGAAGTTTGAAAAAAACATCATGTTTTTGTAACCCTAGCGATTATTTTCACAGTTATATATCCTTCAGCTAATCTGTGAACAGCGTTGTGGGCATTATTGTCTATAAGTTTTGTGTATTTCATATTTCTATTTTCACTAAAGAGAAAATATTTGTATTTTTGTTAAAACTCTAAAATACCGGAAAGATTTAAAAATTCTTTCACAAGTAGAACGCTTTATTATCACTGAGTAACATATAGGCTATAATTTATAAAGATATCATACGAGCAAAACTGCTGGCGGTCGTTAGTGTTTTATAGTATTGTTCCTTTTGAATAAAATAAGATAAAATTGTGTTAAAAGGCACTGCAGTTGCATATAGGTTGCTATAGGCTGGAGATCATGAAATAAAAATTGCCCGAAATCCATCTCTACACTCCTCCATCACTTGCTTGAGACTCAGAGCGCACTAACGACGCGATTTTCGGCCGAACATCCGGCGATTATCCACCGAGCACGGATGTTAACTATCGGTTTCGAGACGACCAAAAAAACCGGAGTCTGTCGCGGACGTAAATAAGATACACCAGTTTTTAAGACACGACTTTGTACGGATATTCATGGTGGTGAAAAATTAGTTTCAAAGTTAGTGGTTGATTCTCTGCATGCCTGTAATGTATGTTTATTGCATTAAATCGGTTACCGGAGAAGGCAAAATATTCAAATTCTCAGAAAAGTATGTAAATAAAGATATTTTACTCGTATTTTGAAAATATGGATACAATACATGATGGTATAGAGAATAAGTTGAGCCACATTTTACCAGCAGGCATGCAACATATACAAACAATTATAAACTAATCCACTAAACTAATCTAAAATATAAAGTAACAACACGGTTGGCAAAGTGGTTAAGTGGTTGACTGCTGCGCTGCGTGTCGCGGGTTCGCTTCCCGCACGGAAAAAATATTTGTATGACCTACAAGTAGTTGTTCCGGGCCTGGCTGTTTGTGTATGTGAGTTTAAATGTTTCTAAACGCACCCAAAAATACAGGAGAAATTCCTAGTGACTCAAAGTTTTAAAAAAAACAACGAAAAAACCAAACATTATACTTATTTTGATAACATTATAAACAGTCTAAATTGTTACAAATTTTTTTTTCACTCAAAAAATCAGTTACGCTATAACATGCTCTGACTGTCAAAAAGCTTCAAAGCCTTTTTTTTAAATAATTATAGCTGCAATTCTTTCCAACTTTTTGTTAGGTCTTTGTAGTACGAGTATGTGACAAAGAAGATGCGCGAAGTACAGTTGATGCGCAAACAAAGTGGATATCGAGCTTTAAGTTGAAAATTAATATCAGCATCAGGCTATGACGACATTCGAAAAGTGGCTATTAGCAGCTGAATGACATAGCTTAGCCTATGGGCCACCATAATTAGCCTATAATATTCCTACTGGTGGGACACACCACAGGCCTCCTCTTTGTGAAAGGGAATGGACCGTAATCCACCACGTGGGCCGAGCGCGGGCTGGTAGATGTCACTATTTACTCAATTTTATTTTGTTACCTACATATATGTACAAACAAATCACTGAACCTGACTTGATTTCCGTACGTGATTTTCGGGTGACCACTGACAATCAGCGCTGTGCTGTGGGTCCGCCATTGCACAGCATTATGCTGAGTGGAAGCCTTCTTGTCACACTCATGACGTGCAACCGCCGACTATTTCCGTTATGTTTGTATTCATATTTATATTATTGATCGATTTTGTTTTCTGCTACTACTCTTGTCTTTTTGTATGCACGTGTTCCTGTGACAAATGAACCAATTTTTCTTTCGTTCTTCTTACATGTTTTCGATTTTTTGGTTCAAGGACATGCCAACTTCCTCTCGATGTTTTTCTTCACCATTTTGAGAGTAGTCATGAAATTAAATATTACACAAAGTAAAACCTAGGTTCGAATTCACGACCGACTCGTAAATTGGGGCCAATACCACTGTGCCACCGGTGACATGGCCAGCAGTCGTCTGCTATAAGTATGGTGATTACCCCCATAAACTTACCCCAGGAATCGCAAAACCACTTTACAATACCCGAAATAAAACCCATGAAACGCCTGCAAAATTAAACCAAGTTACATATTCACAGCCCTATAGTTTTTAACAAACACACACATTCCTTTTACAATGAAATCAGCGCGTTAATCTCATAATTCGATTATATCCTGATTTTAGACTATCAACTGAACGCGAAACCGATTATTCATCGTCGAGTGGACTAGAATGCCGATTCGTGTTTACGATAAACAATCGGTATTAAACTCGATACTATTGGATGGTATCGGGTCGGTATTTAGTCGATTTAAATGGGTCATTCGATCATTCCGACTGTCGCACATTTGTCGAGATAGCTCGATATTAATCGGGAACGTTTAGTTTTGTTTTGTTACTGAATTTTGTAACGGGTTTAAATTAATGAGTGGTGTAGAATTATGGTTTATGGGTGCTATTGTTCGTTGAATAGTGTTCAAATTAAGTTTTATGACGTAAACCACAAATTTTACTGCTTGTTATAATAAAACTAATGTAATATATTGATTAGAGGCTTTATATTGCTGTATGAAACTAAAACATTAAAAGCAAGAAAATACAATGTGCACTGTAATCTTGTTTTATAAAACATTTTACACAACAACAAAAAACAACCGACTTTCAAAAAAGCACTGAAAGTCTTTAGTTTTGAATTTTCGTTTTTTGCCACCGACTTCCGAAATTATAGTTTATTTTTCTCTTTTTTGTTGTCGTACCTACCCCACACAAAGATTTAAATATCACTACCTGCTATGTAAATAACAGTGACAGGAACTTATCATCATCAACGACCAAGTGGGAAACATACGTATTATTGAAGCTAACTCAAAAACTATCCAAGCAAAGTTATTACAATTTATAAGGGAACACTTTGAGAGCATACACTTTCAAACAACAACAAAAAAACAAAATCGGTCCATAATTGACATAGAAAGCGATGGACATATATTAAAAATACATACGCAACGAACATAGAACCTCCTCATTTTTGGAAGTCGGTTAAAAAGAGAATATGCTGGCTCAGTAATCATAATACTAATAATATATTCGAGTTTCCCGTTTCAACAATTATAAACCCCCAAAAACACATCCCTTTTATCACTCTAGTTTTTAAGTTCAAAGAAAAAACCGGCCAAGTGCAGGTCGGGCCACGCACAATTAATGGTTTCGTAGTTGGGATGAATGTATCCCAAGAACAGACATAACATTGAAGTTGAAAAACATGTTCTCCCATTCGGAATGTATGGGAGAACATGTTTTTGCAACTTTTTGCAACTCGTTAATTTGTAGAGCCTGCTTAGCTGTGATAGTTTTCCTTTGAATTTCGTTATACATACACTACACCTGTGAATTTTTCACATACTTATCCAAAATTTACCTGGTAGGGGGACACACACTCGACTCTTACAAAAATTTCGCAATTTAAAGCAACCGCAAACACAAACGGTTACCTAAATCCAAAAATGGTTTTCACAAACTCACAATATTTTTAAACGACCTTTCCAACGATACCCCACACTAAGGGATAGACGACAAAAATAAAACATCCCCACTTTATTTACGTGTAGGGGAGGTAAAAAATATATTTTTGAATTATTTTTATTTACCACTTTGTCGACGTGATTAATATGTATACCCATGCCAAATTACAGCTTTCTAGTACAGCCTCTATGCTAAGCCGCGGACAGATAGACATTTAGGAGTATGAGGAACAGGGTGTAAAGTTCACTCATTCACCATAGAAAAGGGAGGATCCTCCGACCAGACGGGTGTTGTGTTTGGCGGGCCGACTGCCCGACTGTTGATGTCGTATAGCCTTATATATGTCGTTCGCGCGGTAAACTCTAATTGCGCGACGCAGGATTTGTGTGACAACATATCTTTGATGCGTAGTTCATATGTGGCGGTGTAACCGCTACAGACACACGACATGGCGAAACTATAAGAAACAAAGAAAGGAAAATAGGATTATTTGTCACAGAAACTAGTGCATACAAAAAAACAGCAATATAAACATAAAAACATTACAAATATTCGGAAGCTGCACGTCCACACACACACCCACAGCACAGCGCTAATTTTCAGTGGTCACCCGATAAGGGTTTCTTGTTGAGTATGGAACCCTAAAAAACAGTTCATAAGAAACAAAGAAAGAAAAATAGGATTATTTGTCACAGAAACTAGTGCATACAAAAAAACAACAATATAAACATAAAAACATTATTACAAATATTCGGCAGCTGCACGTCCACACACACACCCACAGCACAGCGCTGATTTTCAGTGGTCACCCGATAAGGGTTCCTTGTTGACTATGGAACCCTAAAACGCAGTTCTATTTCCCTAAAAATCACGAAACAAAACATCACCCTCTGTAAGTTAACTGTAACCGGATAAAACGTGTGCACAATGACTTTAAATTTGACACACTTCATTGCACGATCAGGTTATGCCATCATTTGTCTGCCGTACCCCATAAAGGAAGGTAGGAGTAAAGATAAAGGAACAATAGTAAGTTATCCTCAAAGATATACCCAATACCGGGACATTAATAAGAACTAGTTACTATTCGTATCACGAAGGGTTGTTACGTAATACTGACCTCTCGGCCCTTTGTTTCAATTGGAGGCTTTTTATCATTTTTCTTTGTGTTTACTTTTATATCCGTTACTATAATAATTGCCGCATGTATTTTTTCATAGGTCCGTTCGTGGATGGGTTACCATCCTATACATATCGAGACTCCTCCGTGCCTCGTAAAGCACGTTAAGCCAGTGGTCCGGCCCTGGTCCAGGCCATGGTACGGAACGAGAAGGCACGGGAGGCCGTCACCTCCTACAGTAATGCTCGCGAAGGAGGAAGCGGAACGCGTGAGGGCGTGGCAAAATTCGCGCCCTCACGCCCCTAGCCGCCGCAGGAGGAGACGCCCTGGGTCGGGAATCGATTGCGGATTCCCGGCCACCGTAGGCGTGGGCTTGCGAACGGTGAGCAATGGGTAGCTCTCCGTCCGGTAAGGACCAAGCCCGGGTCGACGGCGCGTTGTGTTCCACGCGCGTCTCAAAGAGATGTCAGCGAGTGAAGGGGTCCGATGAGACCATTGCCTGCCGGGGTTGCGGGAAAGTCCGAAAGGGATACCGTGACCCCCTGGCATTGCACAGGCAACAGAAGGAGAGAGCGGGAGAAGTCATTTGATGATGTCCCACTCAAAAAAAAAAAAAACCAGTTGTCCCGGCTGCCATTCGTAGATCTTCGGCAGTCGTTACGAGTAGTCGGAATCTCAAGTCTGACAACCAGTCTTACCAAGGGGTATCGTGTTGCCCAGTAACTGGGTTGTGCAGGTCAGATAGGCAGTTGCTCCATGTAAAATACTAGTATTCACCTGCATCCGGTTAGACAACAACATAGTTGGGAAAATCCTAGGCAGATTGATTTTGATGTAATTTTTCATAGGTTTCGTGAGAGGCTACGTAAAGCGTTCGATTCTGAGATAAGTTACCGACTTTGATTGAGACCCTTTCATGGTCAGAGGACACGATCCTAGGTGATCTAGGTGACACATCTTAGGCAGTCGGTTGGTCTGAAGAAGGGACTTGAAAACGAAATTGTCTTGTTTTTGTTTTTTCTTTGTTTTTCATTCATATTTGATTACTAATCTGCTTCGCAATTTATTTTCCAAACATGTAAACAAACACGAGTTTTAGGGAAAACAACTGTGATGCCCTACACATACGGTTCAGTTTGCGCTGCAACTTCATATTTTTTTATGACTTTTTCAACAGTAACAGTAGTCAGTCTAAAATCAATTTTATTTACACTTTTATAAAGTTGATGTTTGTTTAAATGGAAATAACATAAATTGGAAACCATTATTTAAATAGACCTTAAATATGTAATTTATTTATTTATTTAGATGTATAAAAATATGTATTAGGTCTGTTGAAGCTGTTGGAACTCATAAGGGTTCATTAGAAAACCAGCGTCAGACAGTATTTGTCTGGCATTAATGCTGAAATGAACCTTTTTGGTGCAGCCGTGAGGCACACACTATTATTGCTCTATGATTATTTTGTTTTTTTTTTATTTTTTATTATTGTAGTTCACGAATTGTGTCCAAATAAATATTATTTTTTCTTTTATTCTAAATGAATTTCGTTCCGTTACACTAAATGTTATGCTATAACGTTACAAAATTTGTAACGCTACTAGAACAAAACGCTTTAATAACGTTACGTAAAAATAACGTTATTGAATATAATTATTAAAGAACAATATTTTAAGTTACTTTTTAGATATCAGTAACATTATGCTTATATCCGGTTGTTATAACGGTACAGTTTATTTTTTTATTATTTTTTTTTATTATTTTTTGTAACGTAATTTTTAAGAACTTTTCCCGCTGAGCACCACTCCGTCGTTGCCCACCACCACCACCACCGGGCACCCCCGTACCGGTGGCCTGCAGCCAGCTGATGATAAGCCACCGCTGTATTCCAATCGGCATCTTTTACACACAGTGTTGTGAATGAATAGTTATGATTACCTGCCTACTTTTATATTTATGTAATTGTGACTACATTTTTATGGCAACGTTGCGTATCGAAATGAATAACGTTATTATTTCGTTATAACGATATATTAATAACGATATATTGTGAATATTGTTATTAAACAGTTTAAGATTTCGTTCCGTTTGTTAGTATCGTTTTTGCCAAGAAATTCATTTTGTAAAAAAAACGTTTTAGGTGTAAAAAAAGGCATTTGGAAAGATTCCAAATATTTTTTTTACATCTAAAACTAAATATTAGGTAACACCTTCCTTAGCCGTATTTCTTATTTCCATACTGTAATATCGCCAAATTAATTAAAACAGTGAAATATTTGACTGCTATTTGCGTCGTTGCCCACTTTCTGTATAAAGTTGTTGCTTGCTCATAACCGATCGCATGGCTGCGTGTACCTACTAAAATACAACAGTTAGTAAAACAAAAGAACATGGACATTTTGTGCTGCTTTCTATGAGATAAATCAGAAGTATTGCTTTTCAAAAGCACATGGTTTTCTTCACAAGCAAAACCCCGTTAATTTCCTGGTTTTCATTTGTTTTGTTATAGTTTCCGCGTATCGTTATTAATCACCTCTTTGGTTATCTTGCCTTGGCTTCAATTCCTCACACTAATAAGCAGTGCTTCCTATTCTATTCACGTTCGTAATTTTGTATCGCACTGCCGTCTTTTATTTCTATCGAAGGTTTCTCGGTCTTTGTAGAAAATATAGGTAACAATACAGTTAACTAACAAATGTACAATACCTTATCCTTACAAATACAAGTACCCGTGTGACTTTTTTCACACAATTCATGTGTACCTACTTTATTAGTTTATCTTGGACATCACCGACATCGGTGAAGGAAAACATCGTGAGGAAACCTGGACTTGAGTATTTTCATAATTATAAGCATATCATGGCTTATTTTCGCCGACTCTGTAAGAAAAGGTTTGTAGCACACTCATATTTAGCCGAATAAGTAAGTTTTAAGTCTCATGTAATGAGAGAAACCGGCTGCAAATTCAGATTGGGCGGCTTCTGAAATTGTTCTAATGGAAAAACTTTACCTGAACCATAATCTTATCCAGAACCCCATGCTATGTTCGTATGGATTGAGGAGCTAGGTCTCATATTTAAACGCGGGTATTACCAATATTTAGCAGTAAATTAACCGATTTTTTAGGCCTGATCCTGGAATATGTAGTAAAATCCTTCCTGAACCCTGAACTCAAAAACTAGCCGACGGAAAATTTGGGAGGATTTAGTTGTACTTGTGCGTAGACTGTGGTGGAGGAGCCACCTTAAACGTATTGTAACTTTTTAATTGTTTTACTACTTGCTCCAGGATTGGGCCTACAAAATCGGCTACAACTTCAGAAGTACAGTGTTATACTTTCAGATTGCTTACACAACCCAGCCTTTACTCACATTTATATACCTAGCCGATAGCAGCCTACCGTCATTAATAAGGAGTACTAGATGAAGTACTTACTATTCGGCTCACGACCCCCATTTTTCCTCAACACCCTGACCTCGTCTTTCAATCGAAGGCCACTTTATTTGTCTTAGTGTTTATCGCAGTCTTTCTTTCCCTTATCACTAAATTGAATTGGTGCGGGACAAAAGGCGTGCCCGACATTTTTGTAGGGTTGCTCTTCTTAATGTTTAGATTGTTTTTTCTGGTTTGGTGGGAAGATTTATAAAACAACTAGCTTTTTCCGGCAACTTCGCCGTTGAGAGAAATTATAGATTGCCTGTACTAACTTACATCCCCTATATTCCCCACCATGTTTTTTTTTTGGATGGGATATTATCAAATCTTGCAGCATCGGTGCCATCGGACCCCTTCAGTTGCTGACATCTCTTTGAGGCGCGCGTGGAACACAACGCGCTGTCGACCCGGGCCTGGTCTTTATCGGACGGCGAGCTACCCATTGCTCACCGTCCGCAAGCCCGCGCCTGCGGTGGCCGGGAATCGGCCTGTGATTCCCGACGTCCAAGGTGTCTCCTGCGGCGGCTAGGGGCGTGAGGGCGCGAAGTTTCCCCTCCTCTCCCTCACGCGTTCCGCCTGCTCCTTCACGAGCATTACTGCTCCGCAGAAGGAGGTGACGGCCCCATGCCCTCTCGCTCCTTACCATGCATATGTATATCCCCGCCCCCTTAGGGTAATTTTTATTCAGATAAAAAGTAGTAATGTCCTTCCACGCAATGCCATCTATCTCCTTGACATCAATTTAATCGAAATCCGTGAAGTGGCTGAAAGGCGTGAAAAGCTAACATACAGATAGACAGAGTTACTTTCGAATTTATAATATTAATACTATGGATTACCGTGGATGGTAAGACCTGCTATCTTGTATGGATCAGGATGTTGGGCTAGATATCACTTTATACAACGTGTAACGTTAAATGTGCTAAACCTCAAACACCCCAACTGATTTTTTATTCAATTTACCTTTTCAGAGAGAAAAAAAATCATTTTTTTTTTGTTGTAAAGGTTGTATGTTCTGTTTTACTGGCAATTCTAATCATTTCTTGCGTCTGCGACGACGCTCTTGTCTTATTCATGGTACTGTATGGAAAATTCGTATTTGCATTGAAATAAAAGCTATTATTATCCCGCGTATTGAGAACATTTAAATTGGTCGACCACAATTTGTGTTTGTTTACCTATTTTGGCGGGTTTGCGCATGTGATGGCTTGACTTATTAATAAATACACACGGCAACGTTCTTAATGAAGATTTTTTGAAAAATGTGACCTATGTTAAAAAGTGGTTCAATTGATTCTACTCGTTATTTTGATCAAACTATTTTCAGGTTTTGCGTATTTAACGTTACACGTTGTATTAACACTAAATCACACTATGAAGATCACATTAATAATAATATTGTCGTAGAAAGAAAAGTAACCGATAATGCCAAGCATCCTTCGAAAAGGTACAGTGTCATCCCTCTTTTATGTCTTTCCCAAATCATACTGCGATATCAGAATAAGATCAATTGGAGCTTTCAAACGTAAAATTAATACACTTACTGCCTCGTTTATCTAGTGGTTGCAAGCGCTACTCTTGAGCACGAGGTCCTGTTTCGATGCCCAGGTCAGCCAGTGTTATTGGGTTTTGCATCAAGGATTTCTCAGCAGCAGCTCGGAGGCAGCAGCCAGGCGTGATATATAATTATTCATGGAAAGTCCTTGTTCAATATTTTTATAACCCAACTCAATCAAACCTATAATCGATCTTTGGTAGAAAAAACATGTCTTCCCTTAATCGTATGGTTATAAACGCGGCAACCCTTACTCGACCTGCTTATCTTGCGCATGATTAAGCTCTCAAGCTTCTTGCACAAAATACAGGAAAACGCGCACTTTTCTTCCTTGCAGTACTTTTTTATTTATTTGTGCAGTAAGTACGGATGGCAAGGAAGTTATGGAAGATAGTTATTCTAGCTATCGTGGTATAGTAATCTTATTCTAGGTGTATTGTCTTCACATATAATTATATAATTAGTTTAAACAAGATATAATGATTTTTTTTCAAGAGTAACGGCGGAGTTTCTTGCCCATTCTTCTCCATACGAAAACTACCTTTTGGAATGGGCGACTAGTATCGGTCATTATTATTATTTTGTAAATTTTGACGTTCAAAAGTGCCTTTTTTTGTGCCTAATTGAAATAAATTATTTGACTTTGACTTTTAGCGTATGGCACTCGTGGGTTGCAGCTAAAAATCATCTGAAATTTTATTATGCTGAGCTGAGGCCCTTAAGGCATTTTAATAATTTGTTTTCTATTTTTATAGTTTTAAGGTGTATTTTTTGTAATGCCAAAAAACACATTTTTCTTTCTTTCTTTCAAAGCATTTTATATTTAACTTCACTCGACTCTTCAAGTGACCAGAGGGCTGGCCAATTCTTAGGCCAAATAATCAGTATTGCCATCCGACGTGGCAACGCTGCCAGTCTTTTGGGCACTTTTCCCGTTGACAGCGATGCGGGCGAATTTTTTGATGTCCAATGAGTTCTTCCCTTTATTTTTTTTTCTTTACATACTTGTACATAATATATATAATAGTTAGTTGTAATACATAGTTAATACACTTCGTTTAGAGCCGTTCTTTGATAGACAAGTCATGTTCTTCGAATTGATTTGTTTAGTACGTTTGCTATTACATTATTTCATTCAAAATTCTGATCATTGTAACCTTTTTACCCGACTGTGTAATGTTTTCGATTAGTGTTACAGCCTTTTGGGCTTTGTATTTAATAACCGGGTTTTTTGGTAGGTACACATACATACATAAGCGTCTTTTTCCTATGGGAGTAGGCAGAAAATATAAAACGCCACCTGATACTTACATCATTCCTGATACATCCCTCCCTTAAGTTGTTGGTCCCTTAAAGTACTTAATGATAATAATGATATTAAAAATTAAAATCCTCCTCGTTGGTCTAGTGGTTACAAGCGTTGCTGCTAAGCATGAGGTCCTGGGTTCGATTCCCGGGTCGGGCAAAGTATTATTGGGTTTTTCTATCTGGAATCTCTCAGTAGTAGCCCGGAGTCTAGATTTGTGCCCGGTTGATGGCAATAGGCTCGCCCCCTATTACATGGGACTTAAAACATAACTGGCGAAATATGGGTGTACCTACTACAGGTACACCTCTGCCCAACCCTTCGGGGAAACAAGGCGTGATGTTATGATGTTATGTTAAAAATAAAAATAAATGTTAATGTGACATTTGATTATCCACCTAAACAATTTTGTATGCCTTCTGGCGGGACATAGTATGGGCCAACATTTATTTAAAAAACATCTTTACATGTATTTATTTAAATGTATTGAATTGAATTGAATCGCTTTTGCTTTGTTAGCCCAGGTTCACAAGGGCGTTATTTTTTCGCGGTGATTAATTTCGTACACTGGATTCTACACTATCGGTATGGAGAATCCGACAGACAGCATCCCGCGTCAAAAATACATACTGTTAGATTTTCTACTCTCGGCGTTGAGCACAGTGTTGAAACTCCAATGCGCGAAAAAAATCACCGCGAAATTTATCGCCCGTGTGTACTTATACGCGGCGTTGTTTGGTAGGTGTTGCCAAATGAATTTATTTAGCACACTCACAGTTAAATGCAGACTGTGGTTGACAATTTTTTTTCTACATTTTTCTCCTCTGGGCTCCTACAGAGTCGCATTCATGTGTAACATCTGACATCTCACCTTGGTAATAAGCAATATTAGCGGGGCGGGGTCTCGTCAAGGTCGTTTCTGACAGAAAACTCTAGCACCACGCTCGCTGATTGGTCAAATCAAATAGCACGCGCTTCCCTGGATTCCTGTAATACACTTCCGTCCCTTTTTACGAAATCACTCGCACAGATTTCTCACTTCACAGATTGCAGGACTGACGGCCGATGGGGCAGAAAGGTTCTGGAATTTAGGCCACGTAGCGGCAAGCGCAGCGTAGAACGTCCACCCACAACGTGGACAGACGACCTAATAAAGGTCGCAGGAAGCTGCTGGATGCAGGTCGCTTCCAACCGGCCAATTTGGAAATCATTGGGGAAGGCCTATGTTCAGCAGTGGACGTTCCATGGCTGAAATGATGATGATGATGATGAGATTGCAGGAAAGCGGGAGGAAAGATGTTACCGATCGAAAATATTATCAGCTAGTAAATTAATTTAAAATCTGTGTAACATTTTTTTTGCATCCCGTACATTTTTGTCGCATCTCGTCTCGCAGCCGGCGCCGCATACTTTTACATAGTGGTATTGTTTAGTGAGGCTGCTTACAACGTTATGTTTACACTTAGTTATAGAGGGTGTCGGGTAAATAATGGATAACCTTGAAATAGCATATAATAGACCTGACGGCCGTTCTAAAAAAATACAAAAAAAATATCCCTGAGAAAAGATTTTTTTGAAAAAAATACTGTTCTATTTCTAGTCACATTATTTACTGCTTCGCTGTATACACAACGTACAATATTACAACAACAAATTAACCGATGGAATTCATTCATTTGTTGTCGTGGTGAAGAAGAATGTAAAATAAGGTAAATAAAGTTAGTTATAAAACTTAGGTACCTACTGGCTAAGGATTTTTTTATATTTTTTGTATTTTTTTTAGAACGGCCATAAGTTGTATGATATGCTATGCTATTAAGCTTATCCATGATTTACCGGACTGAATTCATGCAAATGTCTTATACCGGGTGTACTTATAAGATATTTGCATGAATTCGATCCCTCCTTTATAAAAGGGGAAACCAATTAGGGTTGCCAAACCCTACTATATAATATAGTATCCTGCTATATTGCAGGCCTAAATAGTATTCCGGTTTAAAAATCGTGCGAATTTACGTAACGTTCACGTGGCAAGTTCGTGCTAGGACCTCTATTCATGCTTTCTCTTTACTATGAATAAACGATGCATCAAATGAACGCAATTTCCAAAATGCGCTCTTAAAAGAAATTTTCATCCTAAATAGATACGTTTCGCGGCCTTTTAGATAAATTTTCCGCCTTATATGTGAGTTTACACAAAAAAAAACGGCGACCATTTGTGCAGCGACAATATTTTAATCTAAATCTTTCTAGTTTGGCGGAATTTTTAAGCCAATCTTTTATCGTAAAGAAGATCAAACTCTTAGATGGGCCTTCATCCTTTGATGATCTTGTGGATAAGACATTTTCCATAAAGATACCAACATCATACCTAACATAATTATCTGTCATATTTTCAAATATCTACTGAAAAGAAATTACAGAATTGGTAGGTATGTTTGTAAAAGCAATTTTCTCAAAAAGCAATGAACTGATTTGATTGAAATTTCAAATTATGTTTTTTTTCTCTCTGATGTTATAAAGTAGGTATTATGATGTGGTTTGATGATTTGATCTCCTATTTATTTATAATGGGATTTTTTAGATTAATTTCCGATTGATTATTTAAATCGGAAATTAGTCTAAAAGTTCCCATCCCATTCCCAAAATCCCATGCGATTATAAGATTCTGAGCCATCTGAAATTCACGCGGCTTTATAGCTAATCTCCAATATTATGTGAATTGTAAGTCCAAATAAAAGTATGATAGATATTTTGCAAGAGATTACCTAATCTCTTGCAAAATATCTATTGACTTACCTAAGTAAAGGTCAAAACCCACTTGAAATGTATTACTACATAATTATCGTCACACCTTGTTTCCTCGAAGGGTTGGGCAGAGGTGTACCTATAAAGGGTGGATTTTTGAGATGGGGCAGTAAGGGCAGCTACCTTAATACTTAACACTGTACACTGACACTTCGCCAGTTCTGTGTATGTCTCAAGTAATAGAAATTTATTACTATGTGATATTAACCCATCGTCATTATCATAATTTCAGCCGAAAGACGGTTTGGACGTGGCCTCTCCTAAGCACTGCCACTTCCACCAGTTCTATGCTTCTCGCATCCAGCGGATTCCTGCGACCCTCACCAGATCATCGGTCCACATTGTGGGAGTTAGATTTCCAACGCTACGTCTTCCGGAACGCGGCCGCCACTCCAGAACTTTTTGATATAATTTACATGAGAAAGGTAACAAGGTATAATTCCGTAGTCGACTGCAGACGGCAACTGCAGGCGACGTGTCGCCACGACACGACTGGTTTCTATGTATTTCAATCAAGACGACGTGTCGCTAACTGCGGAAGGTATTTCATGGGAATTCTTAGAAACCACGCGGTCGTGGCATGATATTGGTAAGGAAGACGTGCCCTTAGGATATGGAATTCCGAGCCATACGGGAGATACATCCTTGAGTAGGCAACACAGTTAAAATCAGAAAAGCCTGATGATTAAATGATAAATCATTTATTAATGTGAGTAGATTTGTACAAACACTTTTATACACGTCAATCATATTTTTTTAAACTAGATGAGGTCGGCGTTTCCTATCTGACTACTCTGAGAAGAAAGGCCGAAAGAAACTCAGAGGTCACAGTCTCTTTTAAAGTCCAAAGATAATCTTGGTTGAGTAAAATACCAATTCAAAACAAGAAGGTAAACCTATATTACTTTAATCACACGTACGTAAACTAGGGAATGGTGCTCTTGTTTACGTACGTGCAAAAATGCGAAAAGATGACTACATGCATATTAAACGTACCTTGAAAAAAAAAAAAAAAAAACTATCGGGAATTAATATTGAGGCGTCGGCATCGTTAATAATGTTTGATTACATTGCGTAGTCGTTACTACAGTAATTGTTGAATGTTGCCTCCGACCGGCAATGTATTACTTAAAGGTACAGCTAATATTTATCATGAATTGTACCCGCGGCGTGTAATCAGACTTGGTGTGTGGTACAAGGTTGAAGGTAGCAGCGGTTATACTTATTTGTCACCTTCCTTGTCACGGATATTCGATTTTTAAAGTACTATTCTTACTGTAATAGATCAAGAGATCTGCAGTAAAATTATTCTTCTTCTTCTTATTTTTGTGGTTAGTGACTAACCTGAAGGCCTATTCTCGTACTTAAAAACGTTCACATTCAAGTCATAATCTGTCAAACTTGTTAAAAATGTTGGTAAATTGATTGTATTTTTGACGGATTGCGAATATGCGAATGCGAAGGTTCTTAAAAATTACGGGAATTTCTCCTTAGGTGTCAGAGTGTTTATGCCGCCCATGGGCCTCTGTCTTGGCTTCACATGCCGTCGAGAAATATCTCTCAGGCAGGTTTCCTTACGATGTTCCTAAACCGTACAAAAAAAAACAGCGAAACATAAATACAAACCTATTAATTTTACTGCAAATTTTTTGTAGTAAGGAAATTTGCCAGTAAAGCGGATTCCTCTTAGCCATGTTCTATTCCCACAGACCATTAGAAAACTAAAAATGCTGTTTATCCATTGCAGTCCATTCAGTTTCTGAGTTTTGCTCCTAAGCATTTTGAAACAATATAAATATTATAGGTACGTAAAGAAAAAACTTTATTTTAGCATTGGAAATTTGTACTAACCTACACATTTGCAAGAGGCCATATTGCACTACATAAACCCACTTCTGCACAAATATACAATTTTGTAGGTTCGTTGTAAGACTCGTAATCTGCAACCCATTTCTCTTAATCTTTATAAAACCACAGTGCGCGGCGGGCCCGTCTTGTCGAGCCAATTCAGTGAGTGTTATGTAACGTTACTTGTGACGTAGTGAACTTTAATGCGTTTTATCAAAATATTTTTTTATTGATATGATAAAACAAAAAATACGAGTCTAATATTTTTTGTTTTTTGTTTATCTGTTAATTTTTATGGTGTACCTACACATAAAAATTACAGACATAAAAAATAGTCAAATAGTTTTTTTTGACCCAGGCATCATTCCTATTGGACTTTATTGTGTCGTAGCAAAAGTCGCTATTATTATTCATCTGTGATAAAACTATAAAACAATTGCAATCTTCGCCCCATCTACCGCTTATAACATACACCACAAAATCCAAAGTACTAATCTGGCAGGTATTACGAGCATCGCGATACGGCGCCATTACATTAATGCGTCCAATTGATTTAACTATTTCACTATAGGTTCAGAGGCTTTATTGATAGCCTTGTATAATTAATGTAGTCCTAGATGCCTTATTTTAGAGCGTTGCATAATCAGCCTATAATGTTTCCTCTGCAAGGACACACAGGCCTCCTCTCGGTGAAGAAGGAGTATGCCATATTCCCACCACGCGGACCCAGTGCGGGTTGGTAGATGCCACATGTTTTGTGAGTTTTGGTTCTAGGACAAGCCGGTTCCCTCGCGATGTTTTCCTTCACCGTTTTGAGAGCAGTGGTGATGAAATTATTAACACAAAGTGCCTGCCTTTTTTTGTGTCGGAAATCATCAAATGACTTCTTCTTCTCCACGAAGGCGTATCAGACTCTTACTGACCCACCCACCCGTGTTCCTTCGGTTGCCTTTACGTTGCCAGGGGCACGGTATCCCTTTCGGACTTTCCCGCAACCCCGGCAGGCAATGGTCCCGTCGGACCCCTTCACTCGCTGACATCTCTTTGAGGCGCGCATGGAACACAACTGGTCCTTACCGGACGGCGAGCTACCCATTTTTCACCGTCCGCAAGCCCACCTACGGTGGCCGGGAATCGGCCTGCAATTCCCGACGCCCAGGGCGTCTCCTCCTGCGGCGGCTAGGGGCGTGAGGGCGCGAAATTTGCCTCTCTCTCACGCGTTCTGCCTCCGCCTTCGCAAGCATTACTGCCTGCCTGGGTTTGGACCCACGACGTTACCACTGGGCCACCACTGCTCTCCTATTTAGAGCTTTGGCACTACATTAATGCCCGTTTTCACCGACAATAAGTGACATTTCAATTAATCCCTAAATAAAAGTGCACTGTGGGATTTTCAACTCTCAGCGCTGATCCAAGCGTTGAATAATTATCCAACAGTGCACTTTTATTTAGGGATCATTTGCGAGAACGTAGATTTACAATGTATGATCTTAAAACTATATTGTCCCCTTAACATTATACCATTAATTATGGTGTGCAAATATTTAATTGTATCCTACACAATGATAATTATATTTTAAAAAAATACAGCAACAACAAATAAGATGTACGCATTAGAATTTTCATGGAACAACTTTAATTCATTGATGTCAAAGTTACACCTATGTCAGTTCAAGATATAAAGTTTAATTTATGTAAGTAATGTCAGATTAAGGTTAAATAAATAATATTATTGTAAATTGTAACTGATGATGTCATAACTATTATAATGTCAATGTATTGATTCACTGAAGTTTAAACATTAATTAATTAATATAAGGAATATACATATATTTATTTCAGTTTCCTTCTCCGCAATCTGACATGTATTCATTGATATTGTAAAAGCTTTTTTTTTTTACTATAGCGTTACCTATTTTACGGTTCCGTACCCAAAGGGTGAAACGGGACCCTATTAATAAGACTCCGCGGTCCGTCTGTCTGTCCGTTTGTCACCAGGCTGTATCCCATGAACCGTGATAGTTAGACAGTTGTTTTCACAGATGATGTATTTCTGTTTCTAAAAACAGAATAAAATTAATATTTAAGGGGGGCTCCCATCAACAGACATGATTTTTTTGCCGTTTTTATAGATAATGGTACGGAACCGTTCGTGCGCGAGTCCGACTCGCACTTGCCGGTTTACCGGTTTTAAGCATGATCAAAGGTAAAGCTTTAAAGGACCGGTAATTTGTTATATTTATAATTATGATGAGTTCGTCTTACACAATTAGAGCATGCATTGCGGTAAACATAGCTCATGTTTAAACTTATTTTTATATCAACAAGGATAGCTTGATAGTTTTTAGTTATTTGCAGCGCGACACTCAAACTCAAACTCAAAGCATTTATTTCAATTAAACCATTTACAGGCACTTTTGAATTGTCAAGGGGTCGGTCAGTCAAAAATATGAAGCTAGTTGCCCATTCCAAAGCGTAGTAGGTACCTATGGTGAAGAACGGGCAAGAAACTCCACGGATACTCTTTTAAATAAAAAAAATTATACAAAATATTGGTTACATCATTCATTTTGAAATTATGCATGTGAGAACAATGTGAAAGACGTGCAGGTTCGTAAAAACGTCCGTAATAAAAAGAAAAAAATAAAGAATCATTCAAAAACTTAAAATAAATTAAAATAAGCCATGGCAGCCAAGAGATGACCAGTCCCAACTGACGGCGCCCGTTCACGAACATGACGCATGGATCAGCACAATTCAGCTCAACCATTTTGAAGGGAGCTAAATGATCCAACACACGCGCCACCATCAGCGAGACATTTGAGTGAGCATGACATACTCACAGCCGCCAGGGCACATTCAAGTCAATGAAATACTACATATTACCCGGTAAATGGTAGCTCTTTTGTAGGTACATAGTACTCACACTTGTGCTATGCAATTATATAATACAAAGGAAATTGAGTTTATACAATACAAAGATGGTCTTACAATCTTCAGCAGCTCCAACAGTATTTTCAAAATGTTAATCAGTGTGTATGTCAATTAGTTGTGGTTGTGGAGCAGGACCAGCAATGAGCCAAGCATTTTTATCAGTGATGTAATCCCCCAACTTATAATATGCCTGCCTACACAGTGTGCGTTTTATACAAGATTTGAATTTCGTCTCATTAAGTTGAAGTTGAAGACTCAATCGAGACATAAATAATCAAAGATAAATCCAAACAGCAAGATTCAAGAAATAACTTAAAAGCGCCTCGCCGCCGATACTGGAAATTAGTTAACCAAACCGGCTTACAAATCAATTCCGATTACTTGCCTTTCAATCAATCAATATACTTAACAACTTAGTCGGCTATCGCTTCCACACAAACCCTACGAGCGAACTAAGATAAGTTTACGTTAAACAATACATTTCCTAGTATTATACCGAACTCAGTCCAACTTGAAACTTTAACCACAGAATACATATTGTACAGAAGGTTATAAAAACGAACAAAAACCGACGCACGCGCACTTAGACGCGTACTGTCTGTTCAAAAAGTACATGATGAAAGTTTCAACACACCCTGTGCAGCGGGGTAATTGCTTAACACGTGTACAGTAGCAAAATGCACATGTAGAGGCAAAATTGGCGTCCTCACGCCCCTAGCCGCCGTAGGAGACGCCCTGGGCGTCGGGAATCGCAGGCCGATTCCCGGCCACCGTAGACGCGGGCTTGCGGACAGTGAGCAATGGGTAGCTTGCTGTCCGATAAGGACCAGGCCCGGGTCGACGGCGCGTTTTGTTCCTCGCGCGCCTCAAAGAGATGTCAGCAATTGAAGGGGTCCGATGGGACTGATGCCTGCCGGGGTGGCGGGAAAGCCCGAAAGGGATACCGTGGCCCCTGGCAACGTACAGGTAACTGAGGGAACACGGGTGGGTTTTAGTCAGTAAGAGTCTGACTCGCCATCCCGCTCCGCCCAGAGTGCGAGAAGTTATTTGATAATTTCCAATCCAAAAAAAAAATGTACAGTAGCAATGGCTTTCATTTTGACAGTTCAATAACATTATTTGAGTTACGTTGTTGAGCAGACAAATTGATTAGATGATTCCTTCAAAATCATTGTAATTGTGATTGACAGTGTGTTACGCAATTAGGTTGCGGGTTAAATTCTTACGCTATCCCTCACTAAAGGCAATTAGTAACATATTAAGTAATAAGCGGCACAACAAATTGCCGTCCACAGGTAAATTTTCTGATCCATTTGTTTACGTTTTCATGAGATACTGTTGGAACATACGCGCTCAATAAAATGTCAGTCGCAAGTGCGCTTGCACTCACTGTACGAGAACCGTGTCTGTGTGCGTGCGTGTACGTTCATTGCATGAAGCCAACCTTCTGTACCTATTTATTCTGTGTTACAACTTTACAAAGTGTGGATTAAACTGTGCACCCCGCCATTCAGCACCGAACTACTGATTCTGTCTAACGCGAAATTCTGGCTAACTCAATTACACCGAAATAGTTTTAAAACAGAAAGGGACTGCAAAGTTTTGCGTTTTCCTATAAAACAAACACTGTGTCGTTACTTCCTTTAAAGTTTGTAACTTTGTGGTGATAAAATTAGACACAGACGAGGATAATTTTAGAGTGTTCGGTGATTGAGTTTTTATAGCAATGATGGCTATTAAGTTTCGCCATCATAATTATTATAATCTCTGTCTGTTTTCAAGCCGTATCAGCTGAACTGATTTCGATGAAATCCGTTCAATGGAAATAGCAAACAGTAGTGATCAATGCTCATGCTTTCTCTGTATGAGAAGTGGTCCTTGCCTTGAAGTGGGACAATAATCTTAACTTAATCCTACTAATATTATAAAGGCGATAGTCTGTGAGTAATAAACTACAAAACGGATTTGGATAAAATTTGGCACACATATAGTTTATAACCTGGATTAACACATAGGATACTTTTTATCTCGATATTCCCACGGGATCGAAACTTATGCGGGTGAGACCGCGGGGCGCAGCTAGTATTATTATGTGAGTTTTTTTGTTTGTTTGTAGCGCTTTCACGCTAAAACGGCTTAACGGTTTTGTGTGAAATTTGGCACATTGGTAGACCATGACCTGCGTTAGGACATAGAATACTTTTTATCCCGAAATTCTCACTGGATCGAGACTAATGTGGATGAAACCGCTGGTAGTAATAACATATAATAATTAATAAGCTGGTATTATTATGTAAACTTGGTTAAAACCACAGGGTAAACCAAACAGACCCTAGGAAGGATAAACGCAAATTGATAGAATATCTAGCCTAGTCAAACAGACACATTCGGTCTGGTATTATTTGCCTGCGATTCTACAGACTTCGATAACGTAATCAGACTAACATGGTGACTGAGTAAACTTTATGTGAGGCCGTTAAAGTAGCGGGGTCTGTCTTGTGAGTAGCCATTTTGTGAGATAGATATGGTTTTGTTTTATTGTTTCTGGTGAGTGGTTGATAAGATTCACGTAGCAGTTATAGAGACTTTGTATTTTCAAAGTGTTGCATAATAATAATCGTTAATTTAATTCTATTATCCATTAACCTAGTACTTAGTTGTTTTCACTTTATTACGCATGTTTTCTTTTAACACATCTGACATTGACAGAATTGTCGACATCGCCACCATAGCCACAGAGAAACATAGAATCGAGTGGAATAATAATCGTTTATTTATAAAAGGAGCACATTTACAGAAGATACCTTAAGAATGAAAACAGAGCACAGTTGCTTATTAGCCTGAATGAGCGGGACCTGCCTAGCCTGACCTCGGGTGAACATAAATTGTGCATAAATTAAAAATGACACCTAACATAACTTCACGCCTTGATTCTCCAAGGGGTAGGGCAGAGAAAAAGAACCTAATTAACAAAGATAATAAAGTAAAAGCTACAATTAAAAGAAATATACATGAAAGTAAAATAGCATGTTAGCGGTTGTATTTGCAAACAACAAGTAGATCTACTGTCTGTGCATAATCGATAAATGTTTGATACTCAGCCTGTCATTTTATAAAAAATTATAGCCAGAAAATCTTTTTAAAGACAGTGACATACCTAACATTACAACTATTGACCCACCCCTGCTCCTCACGGATGCTAATTACTGATGTGGCGTAAGCATTGACATAATTCTCTGAATGCTGGTAAAAACTTCATCATAATCCATTATTTTATTATTATTTATTTATTGTTTCAGTTATTATGAACAGTTTATAAAAAAAACCTTAACTTAAGATCTATGCCCCGCAAAACCGTTTTCACGGTTTGTCTGTGGGAACAGAACAGAAAAAAAATACACACTATAACATACATTACAACTTATATAACTACCTACTTAATTACTTATTTGCTCTCCATCAACAATCTGCAAACTACTTTCCTATAAACATCGCTCACAAAGTATTGAAAAAGAACTGCTTCAGTAATTTGGCAAATTTACCTTTTTTCTCCTGACTTCTTATATCAGTAGGCAATTGGTTGAGAAGGTATGGCACTCTTTTATCAAGCGTTCGATCGCCAAAATAATTCCTTATTCTAGGCACATCAAATTTACCTGCTGATACCATCCTAGTTGCGTGGTTATGGGTAACTAGCGAGTGACGCTCCCAACTGCCATGACTGTTAACCAGAAGTAGGTATTTATGTTTTAAGCTGATTGGAAGAATTTTACTAATTTTAAATAACTTATAATAATCATCATCATTATTTTTGTGCTTTGATCTCATTGGTTAATTTCATTAACAGTCTTACATCTTCATTCCCATGCCCTCATCCTAATTTATTTGGTCGCCGCAATATGTCCCTTTCTTCCACACTTCTCAATCAGTCGTCATCTCGGTAGTCACCCCCTTTCTAGCCAAATCATCTTTCACACAGTCCATCCATCGTTTCTTTGGTCTATCCTTACTCGTGTAACCATTCACATTCATACTCGACATTTTCCTGAAGACATTTCCCTCATTTCTCCGCATCACATGCCCATGTAACCATTACAACAGAATTCCACACAATTTTTTAGTCACCCTTGTCACTTTTAGACTTCCTCTTATATACTCATTTCTTATTCTATCCTTTCGCGTAACAGCACACATCCCTCTTAACAGTCTTACGTTCTATGTTTTAGTGTCCAAGATGACCACAAAATGTATGCTCTCAAGCCAGCTGGAATAACTCACTCATGATCAAAAAGATTACCTACCTACCTATTTAGTCGACTGCGGTCCCAAGTAGGGGACTGCAAGCACAATCTAGCAAAATGGGGGATTATAGATCCCACCGATACCCAGTGCGAATGCGGTGCTGCTGACCAAACCATGTACCATATGTTGGAGTGTCCAAGGTGTCCATAAACCTGCACTTCTGAGCATCTAAAATACGCCACTGATGCCGCAATTGTCGTGACCACCAGGGCCCAAGTAATTTAAAAAAATACACATACATACGTACATACATCACGCCTTGTGTCTCCAAAGGGTTGGGCAGAGGTGTACTTGTAGTAGGTACACACACATTTCGCCAGTTATGTTTTAAGTCCCATGTAATAGGGGGCGAGCCTATAGCCATCAACCGGGCACAAAACGAGACTGAAAAAATCCAGATAGAAAAGCCCAATAACACTGCCCGACCCGGGAATCGCACCCAGGACCTCATGCTCAGCAGTAGCGCTTGCGACCACTAGACCAACGAAGCAGTAAAAAAAACAAACGGCAGTTTAACAAGATATTTACATATATTTACCATCGACTCGAAAAGAAGAATTTAGTAATTTAGCAGATTGATGCCTGTTCCCGCCTTTTTACTAGCCACACACGTAGCTTCTGTTTCCGTCGAGCATGCCCCTTAAACGTACGTAATTTTAGAATGAATGTAGACATAGTGTAGGAGCTAGCTACCACAAACCGTTTCTGTTTTGGTGGCCAGTCAGACTCTCTGTTGAATTTCATCATAGCTGCGTTTGGTTACTTTAGTTATTCAGTTCTAGGAAATTGACTAGATTTATTTGTTTAGTATTGTTATTTGTTCTGTTATAGTTGACCGAGCGAGGGAAGCGTCTCTGCTTCAAGTTTGGCAAAATTTGCTTTCGTGTGTCAGTTTGCTGGTACCCAACCAACAAATAACAACCAGGGGCCCAAGTCTGCTATTTTTATAAATTCGTCATTCCAATACGATACCATTGTCATTTTGCTAACATTTCGTAATCTGCTAAATTCGTAATGGTCAATCATTGGTTGATCATTGTATTCCACAAACACGATACTCGATGCGAAATTCATAATGACGCCTTTGTATTTGCCAGTGTCAGAATGGTCTATCATTGATTTCATAATTGTTGATTTTGACAAGTTTGGTAATCTAACCAAACTTGTCATTGTCATAAACTGTAGAGTTTCTTGCCTATTATTCTCCATACGAATACTACCTTTTGGAAGGGGCGAATAGAGTCAATTCAGTTTTTTATATATAATATAAATGATTTGATTCTACATCAAAATAAGACTTGGACTAAATCAATTTTCTTGGAAATATTTTATAACTATTTACTTACTGTTAAAAACTGCCTTTTTAGCATATCAAATTATCCATCACTTTCTAATCTTAAGCATATTAACAATACACGAACTTTTGATTAATTTCTTTTCAACCAGTATTTTTTGTAAAGGTTTGCACACATTATGTCGGACCACCGAAATCTAGTCAGACATTTTATATTTACGAATTTATGAACTACTTGTTATGCTCGCTGTGTTTAGCTGGAGCTAGGCAATTTGTGCGTTGCGTGTGCAATCAGGCTTGTTTTCGACAAGATGTGGAATTGTGTGTAAATAATAGAGTAGTTGCAACAATGGCGAAGTTGTTTTTCTTACACAGAAACAACACAGCTAACGAAAGCTGTTTCAAAAGACTGACAGCAATAGAAATAGCTAACTTAACTTAGAACGTGAAGTCAGAGCTTTGAAAAGTGACAGATATCGTCTAAAGTTAAACAGAAGGATATTATAGGTGAACCAAAAAATGTCCCATATAAATTAATCTGCCTAGCCTTTTCCCAACTATATTGGGGTCGGCTTCCAGTCTAACCGGACGCAGCTGAATACCAGTATTTTACATGGAGCGACTGCCTATCTGACCTCCACAACCCATTATCTGGGTAATACGATACCCCTTGATTGGTTGGTTGTCAGACTTTCGGGCTTCTGACGACCCGTAACGACTGTCAAAGATCCACGAATGATACCCAAGATCAACAGCTTAACGTGCTTTCCGAAGCACGGAGGAATCTCGATATGTTAAGATGGTCACCCATCCACGGACCAAGCCCGACAAGCGTAGATTAACCTGATAGATCGACCCGTGCGGCTGTTTTTACTTAGCCACGAGCTCCTTACTTTTTTGTTATTGTTATTATTATTATTTATTAGTATTGTATTTATTTTATTTTTGATTTTGTTATTTCACTATATGCTGCACCGGTTGACGTCATCACGTCAACGTCGGCTGTCGCTAGGGCTCTGTCTCGAATAGGGTCGCAGCATCATGCTGAGCGATGGCTGTTTTGCGTGGATGAGACGCATATTTTCCCCAATTTTATTCTGGTCAAAAAATCACTATTGCCAACATGAGAATTAACAGCAGATTTATTGATCGGAGACTTGATCAGGCTTGCAGAAACTGTAAGTTAGTTGATTGATTGATTATAACGGGCTGACACACCAATTCTTCGCCCGTTGCACACCGCTGCGGCTCGATTCAATGAGTGGCTACCCTAACGGTCTCTTTCTACTATTTATTTACAAAGTGTATAAAATTTGTTGCAAAAGGTCTGACTAAATAGTTCTGACCGTTTAGTTTCTAATTAGATTCGCCTCAATGGTTAAACAATAATTGGCAAAAACTTGACCATCATTTTTTAAGTGTTACCGTCCGAAACTTTCGTAATGTACCTTATAACTTTGGGACTAAAGCTTGTTTTACTTTGGCATAAAGTTATTTGACTGTAAAACTAATGTTACGGAGGTCAAATTCTTAGAATACTGCCAGACGAATTTAGACCGTATTGCAATGGGATAGAGTCATGTAACAAATTGATTTTAAGCTCTCAGAATTTTATTGAGCTTCGTAAAAATTTTAATGATGATCACTGTCACACTTTTTCAATTATTTTGCACTTGACGCCCGATTGAGTTGTTGCGGTTAAGTCTGTTATTCTTTTTTGTTTTAGGCAGGTTCATTTGCATAAGGTATTTTATAAAGAAGTGTGAATAGTACAAAACAAAGTTACTTAATATTTTAAGTTAGGTATTTATTAACACGAAGCAGAACGAAGCAAAAGGAGTATGACCAGATGTATGAGCGTAAACGAAGCAAAAGGAGTATATATCTTTAAATACTCCTTTTGCTTCATCTGGATCCTTCGTAGCAGCTGACGTTCGTTTAAATATGTGTTGTAGTAAGTATAACTTGACTGCCTAATTAAGTTAGTCGCAAAGCAATTACTGAGGTTGATCTTAAAATCGATTCATAGGTCAGGCATCAAATTATATGGGGTTTTACATATATACATAAACTCATGCCTTCTTCCGATGGGGGTAGGCAGAAACTACAGAACGCTACCTGCTACGATCCTTACTTACTTCTTTTGCCTCGTTAAGTTCATACATCTGGTCATACACGCACGCCGGTTGCGAGTACTACGCACCTGACCTTTCTGAAGAACGCATGTAAAAAAAAACCCTGACCGATCCGTGAGGGTGTTGTTAGGTATCGTACCTACTGAGAGTCTATTTATGAGGTAGTTATCAGGAAAAAAGAAAAAAAAATCGACATCTTTTTTTTCAATGGGGAAATATTACTGGGCTTGTGGCTACGTAATAACAGCTGCACGGATCGATGGATCGGGTTAAGCTACGCTTGTCGCGGTTGGTCTGTGGATGAGTGACCATCTTTACATACCGAGACCCCACCGTGCCTCGGAAAGCACTTTAAGCCGTTGGCACCGGCTGTCATTTGTGGATCTTTGACAGTCGTTACGGGTCGTCAGAAGCCCGAAAGTCAGACAATCAGTCTTACCTAGGGGTATCGTATTACCCAATAACTGGGTTGTGGAGGTCAGATAGGCAGACGCTCCATGTAAAATACTGGTATTCAGCTGGGGTCGGCTTCCAATCTTATGATGATGATGGGGAATATTACCGAGTTAGTAAATGAGGCGCGGGCGGCCGTGGTTTGCGTGTTTTAAGTCAGAACTTATGAACCCTGTTGAAAATTTGCTAATTTTTAATGGATTTCGGGGAATTTCGGTACTAAAAATGTGAATTTGAATAACTTTTTTATTTTCAATAATAATACGTTATTTTATTACTTTTTGGTAATGTCGTTGCAGTACCATGTGCACCTTTCGGATCGAACAGGTTTTTTTTTTTACATAATATTAAATTGTATGTTCTAGAGCGTCCTCCTGGCGTTTTCACTCACATCTGCTTTATGCCTGGAGGCTTTATTTTCTTTTTTTTTTAGATATTGTTTACGTTTAGTTATTTTTATTTCTGCTTGAGTATAGTTCTCGATGTTTTTGGTTGGTATATTGGCGTGTGCTAGCTGTCATATGGCTATTAATTTATAATTTAAATTTTATTTTCCGTAATGTAAATTATCTTATAAATTATTGTATAGAATCATTTTTTTTTTTCCTAACTGAACAGACAGCTGTGCTGCTGGGGAGTTTGTTGCGCCACTTCTTCTTCCCAGCAAAAGCACTAGGAAGTGGTGAAGGGTGGGCGTTTTGGGGGACTGTCTTATGTAATTTTGACGTTCGAAAGGTGCTGATTCTCAGCCTAATTTGAATAAATGACTTTTGATTTTGATTTTGTTTTTTTTTTTGTAGATGATACCTTTTGTTAGTTGTCTTTCATCCATCCAGTCAACATTACCAAACCATCTAAGCATACTATTTTCAATTTTTGTCAAGCTACATCTAATATTGGGTTGTCTATCAGGAAATTCTCTTCTCTGTAATAGCTTAGGACCTTAGATTTCTGTAAGGTTCATTTCAATAGCTCGCATCTTACATAACATCACGCCTGTAATCCCCGAAGGGTTAGGCAGAGGTGTACCTATAGTACACCCACATTTCGCCAGTTCTTTATGGTTAAGTCCCATGTAATAGGGGGCGAGCCTATTGCCATCAACCGAGCACACATCCAGACTCCGGGCTGCTACTGAGGAATTTCTGATGAAAAACCCTTTAGTTTGCGAAACAAGGCACACGTGATGGGTACCAAAACATAGTTAGTAAAAGAAATAAAAAAAATATATTAGACTGTAATCTGTTAGTGTAGTTACTGGAAATATTAGTTTTTTTTGTTTGTACTTCAATGACTTGATTGGGTATTATCTAAATACAATACAATATAATAGAATCTTTTTTTTTCTAACTGAACAGACAGCTGTGCTGCTGGGGAGTTTGTTGCGCCACTTCTTCTTCCCAGCAAAAGCACTAGGAAGTGGTGAAGGGCGGGCGTTTTGGGGGACTGTCTTATGTAATTTTGACGTTCGAAAAGTGCTGATTCTCAGCCTAGTTTGAATAAATGACTTTTGAATTTTGAATAAAACAAAAACAAAAAAAACAGATTCTCCCAACTCACACTTCAAGCACGGTTATATTATCATAATATTACTGTGCTCCAAGTGACTATACCAGCAGTCGTTGACCCCAAAAACATAAAGTCTTTTTATTTCTTTTGTATGTTGAGTTTCTCTAGCTAATTTGACCCTGTAAGCCTACATTCTGACCTTCCTATTAGGGACTATTTTAACATGTCATTTGCGCCTAGGGTTTCATCCTAAAATACTGTTGTACTCAATACTCAATATCTTTATTGCTTTACCATAATGTGTACTTAGGTGGTAACTATATAATTTAGATCATTATGGACCCTGTAGGGCACAGCAAAAGAGTAGGGGAGAGGAAGTCCTGTTTTACGAGATAAATTAGTTGTTTTTGTGGGAATAAGTTTTAGCTTATTAATAGTTTTTACAATCAAAGTTTATTAGTATTTCGCTTATATTTTATTTATGTATTATTTTATCTGCAAAATGTACTTAAATGTTTTAGATTATTTTATGTACCTATACATATGTATTATAAATACTGTGTGTGTTGTGATGTACATACTGTTTTCGCTGATATCCAAAGCTATATATAAATAAAAAGGAAGTCGGTGGCAAAAAACGAAAATACAAAACCAATGACACCGACTTCCGAAATTAAAGTTACCTATTTTTCATTTTGTAATGTTTTTTTTTCCGAAATACTGTTTATTTACCCACCTTGACCATAAATACTTTATACTTCTTGTACAAAAAGTTGGCAACCCTATGTGCGCCACATCTATCGAGACTTCTGGCCTAGTCTGAACGAGCCTTTATTTGAGCCAGTGAGATTATCAAACAGCAAGCCATTGTCCCGACTCTTTGACTTGTAAATGTGAATGTTTCAGCTCTTCGACTTCACGACACTTCACTCTGTCATTTTAACTGCTATGTAGCTTCAAGTGGACACGTTGAAAGTAGCTACTGTTTCAGCTTGCAAGGTACCATTTACACTTGGAGGCGATCGGCGGCGGTGATCTCTCGCGTCCGGCTTTGGTCCAGGCCATGGTACGAAGCGAGAGAGCATGGGAAGCCGTCACCTCCTGGCATCCGAAGCACTAATGCTCGCGAAGTAGGAGGCGGAACGCGTGAGGTAGAGGCAAATTTCGCGCCCTCACGAATCCTCTAGCCCAGGCCGATTCCAGGCCACCGTAGGCGCGGGCCTGCGGATGGTGAGCAATGGGTAGCTCGCCATCCGATAAGGACCAGGCCCGGGTCGACGGCGCGTTGCGTTCCACGCGTGCCTCAAAGAGATGTCAGCACAACTGACGGGGTCCGCTGGGGTCGCGGCAAATTCCGAAAGGGATACCGTGGCCCAGGGCAACATACAGGAAACTGAAGGAACACGGGTGGGTTTTAATCAGTAAGAGTCTGACACGTCCTCCCGCTTTGCCTAAAGCGGGAGAAGTTATTTGATAATTTTCCACCCAAAAAAATAAAAAAAAGGTATTGTCCGCACTTGGTTAATATGCCGTGCAGTCGTATTAAGCGCTTCTTCTCCACGTTTATAATGTGCACAGCCAATGTGTGGAGCCAATGTGTGTGTTCCATCATTCCTCAGCCATCGCTTTCCATCAGGTGAGATCGAGGTCAAGAGCAGACCCTTTGGCCTCATACCAAAGGGTGTAAAGTTCACTCATCCACCATAGAAAAGGGAGGATCCTCCGACCAGACGGGTGTTGTGTCTGGCGGGGAACTGCCCAACTGTTGATGTCGGATAGTCTTATATGTCGTTCGCGTGGTAAACTCTAATTGCGCGATGCAGAATGTCGTCAGTGGACGTCATGCCTTTGATGCACAGTTCGTATGTGGCGGTGTAACCGCTACAGACCCGTTAAGCAAAAAAAAATAAAAAAAATGCTTGTAGTTATTTAAATTGTTTTGCCATTTGGTTAGTCCAACGACCATAATAGAAGACGAGGGTAAGATAAGTATTCATGAGAAAATCTACCTTACATGAGGTAGGTAAAGGGTCGATTATTTGTATAAATAATCGACCCTTTACCTACCTATAATACTCACAGTTGAGAGGAAAGGTGCAAATGCTCTTTAAATCACTAATGCTAGGCGGAAGTGAGTTCCACAACCTAGTCAGGATTGGGAGCGCCTTAAAGGGCTTTTTAAAAATAAAAATATTTAATTAATTAATACTCTATATTGAGAGACGTGTTACAGAATTGGATGTAAGACACGGACTAAACTAGCTAACTCTAACTTAGACTAAACAATCATCATTTTGCAAATATGCAAGCTCAGCGACCACACAGATCGTGCTGGGCAAAAGTGCTTACACACGCAGAATCTGTAAGGACTGTGGTTCCATAACTACCTTACTGCATGAACAAAGAAAGAATAAGAACCTGTCTTTGTAGAAAGATTTTAACATTCTCAGGCCCATTTCTGTACACATAACATAACATAACATCACGCCTTGTTTCCCCGGAGGGTTGGGCAGAGGTGTACCTGTAGTAGGTACACCCACATTTCGCCAGTTATGTTTAAGTCCCATGTAATAGGGGGCGAGCCTATTGCCATCAACCGGGCACAAATCCAGACTCCGGGCTGCTACTGAGAAATTCTAGATAGAAAAACCTAATAACACTTTGCCCGACCCGGGAATCGAACCCAGGACCTCATGCTCAGCAGTAGCGCTTGCGACCACTAGACCAACGAGGCAGTTTCTGTACAATAGATGAAAATGAAAACTTACTACCTATTTCCAAATTAAATTACTTTAGCTGTAAAAAATGGTACTTAGCTAAATATACTAACCATCGCTTTTGAAAACACAGAAGAGCTACGTGTTGTCTGCAAATAGAACCGCTATTATACTATATAAACTAACTCAGATTAAGTTTCTAATTTATATAGTATAAAATAACATAGAACACAAGCAGGTACTTTATTTTCAACCGACTTCAAAAAGGAGGAGGTTCTCAATTCGGTTGTATGTTTTTTTTTTTTTTTTTTTGTATGTTTGTTACGCGATTACTCCGCCAATTATGAATTGATTTTGATGATTCTTTTTTTGTTTGGTAGGGCATACTTCAGGATTGGTCCCATATAAATTTGGTCAAGATCTGATGAGGGTTTTTTGAGTTAGCTTCAATAATACATATTTTTCCCACCTAGTATATGTGGATGATATTCTAATAGTTCCTGTCACTGTAATTTACTTGGTATTAAAAAATTTGCGGGGGTTTTGTGTAGGTACCACAACTAAAAAGTGAAAAATAAAAACTTTTTCACAAAAAATAAAACCGACTTCCAAAAAAAAAAAACACTACAAAGTGAAAAAAACTTTTTCACAAAAAATAAAACCGACTTCCAAAAAAAAAAACACTACAAAGTGAAAAATAACTTTGATTTCGGAAGTCGGTGTCTTTGGTTTTTTATTTTGGTTTTTTTGCCACCGACTTCCGAAATCAAAGTTATTTTTCACTTTGTAGTGTTTTTTTTTTGGAAGTCGGTTTTATTTTTTGTGAAAAAGTTTTGTATTATTTATTCCAACACTACTGCCCCCCTAGCCAAGTCACAAACGATAAACGTAAACTCTCAGTAGTCTTTAATAGATTTTCAACTTTATGTTATTGGATATAAAGTTGAAAATCTATTGAAGATTACATAGAGTTTTCGTTCGTTCCGGTCGCTAACGCTCAGTAGTCTTTAATAGATTTTCAACTTTATGCTCTTAGGTATAAAGTTGAAAATCTATTGGAGATTACTAAGCGTTCACGTTTATCGTTTGCAACTTGGCTAGGGGGGCTGTTACTGTTATAAATTTTGTCTTTGTCTCTCTCCGAAACGGCTGGTCCGATCTTGACGGGACTTTCACTCGCAGATAGCTGATGTTATGAGGAGTAATTTGGGCTTTATTACTTTTAATTTAGAAAAATAATGTCCTCACGGGCGAAGCCACGGGCAACAGCTCAAAGTCAAAGTCAAATAATTTATTTCAATTAGGCACAAAAAAGGCACTTTTGAACGTCAAACTACAAAAAATAATAATAACTGATTCTAGTCACCCATTCCAAAAAGTAGTTTTCGTATGGAGAAGAATGGGCAAGAAACTCCATCGTTACTCTTTTTAAAAAAATCATTATGTCTTGTATACACTAATTATATAATTATATGTGAAGACAATGCACCTAGAATAAGATTACTATACATACACATAAAAATGAAGGAATGACATAAATTAATTATGTGATAGATGCATGGTGCTCACATACTTACAAACATTGTAAAATTATACTATATTTCTAACATTATAATAAGTAATACTAATAATAATAAGTCAGTGTGTGAGTTCAAGTAATCACAAAAAAAAAAAAAAAAAAAAAAAAACATAAAAATACAATTAAATTAGCAACCGGTTCGATTTTGTCTAGATAGTTCGATTTTCTTTAGCTAGTCAAGAATAAAAGCTGCTACCCGCTTCTTATCATTCAAAACATCCTCTTTAGTGGTCGAGAACTGTGGCACTTCCCAACTTGTGGCGCTAGAGTCGCTGTAGCAAACGAGACGACTTTAATGTTACTGGACCAACTTTCGTGGACGAATTACGTGGATTTTAAGAGGATGGATAGGCAATGATGGTGCTTTAGCCGAGAGGGGTCGTGCAACTACCTCGTGTGAAGTACATAAGTTTATTTGACCATTCATTGTGTTTTGTGCTTCGTTCTCGATATAATATTAACATTGGCAGATATAGATAGTGCAATCCACGACGACGCGCCCCACTCCGCTCCGCTCCGTACTAAAATACAGCGTACAGTACAGTAATCGCGGAGTGGGGCGCGTCGTCGTGGATTGCACTATCTGTAATATTATTTATTTAAATGGAATACAAGGTTCATTCTAAGTTTAAGTTTTTTTTTAGATTTGTTATAGTTGTAAGGGCAATCATGTCATTTGGTTTAAATAGGTTTTTATTTTTATTATTTTTTTAATTCTTGTCTTTTAGATTTTGTGAATATGAGAACGTTGTAGGCTTAACAGACTGTAGATCTGTCGACCATTTTATATCTTGCTAAGTACCTGGTACTTGTTGATAGGCCTACACTGTCCTCTCATACCTATTAACACTGTAATTTGAAAACATTGTAAATATCATTTAATTTTAAAAAAGTAACCGTGTAGTTTCTTGCCGTCTCTTCCCCATATGAAACGACCAATTAGAACCGTGCACCTAGCTTCTGACGTTTCATAAGTGCCCTTGTAGGTTTATGTAGGATAAAATATTTTGAATTAAATTGAATTACCATCTCTCTAAACTGTAAGTGGTCTTTTGAGTAGTAATTCATAATATTTTTCGGCTTATTGTCAGATATCGTCTAAGACCTAAATTTTCTCCATTTTGCCTAGGCGTTGACATTCTTAATGGCTATCTATTGTGCTGTGGTTGTTGGCTTACATCGTGTGTAGGATTTGTGAATGGTACCAAAGAAAAAGTTTTTTTTTTAACGTTTTGTGAAAAATAAGATATTTTCTATTCTTTATATAATACCTAATTGAAAATATATATTTTGTCAGTATGTTGTTAGCTTAGTACTTATAGGCAACTTTATAATTTCCTTACCACCCATAGGTTTAATGTCACTTGCACGTCATTAAAAGACAAGGTCTATTTGTATATGAGACCATTAAGCGCAGGCCACACTGAGAACGAAGCGAAACGAAGCTCAGTTCGTTTAACTTCGCTCATGTAGTTACCGTATGAAAAGACGTGGCAGCTACATCAGCGAAGCTAAACGTACTGGGTATCCTTTCGCTTCGTTTTTAGCCTTAGAGCAGGTTGAATTTACTGGGAATTGTTGTCAAAAGTGATGAGGCTATTATGAGGTTGACAATATCGATTTATTTAAATCTCTAATTACATATCCACACTCTGCCTCATCCAGGCACCCTTATCACTGCGGAACTAAGTTGACCTGGGTCAAGCGGACAAGCGCGAACAGTCGCCTGCTCGTTAAGTTTAACTTACACACACGCCACAGCTACACTAAGGAGTTTCTTTAATGCGTTTATTATAGGTCATTGGGGAAGCTTTTGAAGTGAAAACTTCTTTAGCGGCGTTGTGAACTTTTTTGTAATGGGTAAAAAATGTTAAACTCGCGTCAGGACACGTGACCTGATCGAACATTCGTAAGACGGAGGGAGAGTAGACCGGTGCAAAATGATTCCCTAACCATTCCAAAATATCAAAAATGCACAACGTTAATATTCAAGTTTTCACTTCTGCCGGCACTCCCGGAGTGCAACCCGTTTTTTGTCCAACAGAGGACATAAGTCCGACTGCTGGTTATAGGATTCCCCTTAGATTTTTACAGAGAAAGGTAAAGAAAAGAAAGAAAAATAGATTTATTTGTCTCAAAAACAAGTGCATACAAAAAAAACAACAAAATAAACATTACAAATATTCGGCAGCTGCACGTCCTGACTGTGACAAGAAGGCTTCCACTCAGCATAATGCTGTGCTATGGGGACCCACAGCACAGCGCTGATTGTCAGTGGCCACCCGAAAAATACGTACGGAAATCAATCCAGTAGGTAAATAAATATGAATAAATCCAGTGTATAAATATTAATAAATACAGTGTGTAAAAATTGAGTATATAATATAATATTAGTAATACAATAATATACCGATACGCGTTCACGTAAAGTATGAGGACCGAATAGGACTCCATTTGTATTTGCACTCCATTTGACAGGAAGGTAGTTTATTTAAGAATGTCATATTTATAGCCAGATGCTTTCAATGTTTTGCATGTTATTTTGAATTCAGAATAAACAAAAAGTTGAGCAAAAATGAGTAAACTGTCGATATTCAAATAAGATCACGCCCAAACCACGAATCAACACGACATAACCACAAACACAACACATTAATCAATTAGCAATACCTACCAGTATCAATCATTTTAATAGCCACCCGTGACGTCATAACGCTTACAAATGACGTCACGGCACAGTGTCACTTCATAACTCGAGTGTACTATGTTCTATTGACAGCCAGTGTACTCCGGTACTAATCTCGACAAATTGACTGTAGTATAGTGACGGACGTAATTAATTGGCCGCTACTATTATTGCATTGGAAAATGTGGGAATTAGATTTTAGTACGTTATTGGTGCCGATTCTCTTGTCACAAATGCGTCTAAACTAGACTAAAAATCACCAAAATTTAGTTTACTCCTGTCAAACGATGATTTCCCATTCTGAAATAGACTGAAGTGGCACAACTTAACTATATTTTAGTTTGACAGCACTAAGATTGTCCTGAGATTTTAATTTAGTGAAAATATCAATTTTGCTATTCTGAATTTGCCGTTTTTCACCTAAAATTTTAATTTTCTAACTAATTCTGACCATTTTTAATCGCCACTGTAAATGGTGTGAAATATTATTAGTCATCATGAACTAAAATTCACACGAACATCTCGACTTCGGGTGCAAAAACAGTACCTACTGTACTGGATTTTTTCTTTTATTTAGCTTATATCTCGAAAATGGTGTGTCCTATCGCAAAAATAATGAGAATTTCGACCCCCTTTATAAAACCCTTATACCCCTAATACTCAACACGTAGGTAATATTTTTTTTTATTGTCCATACAAATAGTGAAAAATTCCATATAAAACACGTCGAGGCTGCCCGCACTGCGCGCCTCCGGCTCTAAAAAAATTCACGGGGTAGGGCAAACAAGTATGTACCACGTGGAGTCGCAATTGTCAAATTCGATTTAGTTGTGTCAAAATAATTTTTAAATTTAGAGACGTTTTTACTACAGAATAACTCTAAGATTCTCATAGCCAAAATTTTAGTGATAGTTTAGTTAGTTTAGTTCGGTGTACAAGAGAATTGGCACCATTATATAAGTTGTTAGATTTTCTATAGGGATCGTTAAAACGACTGAGTTGAATGAGTTATGAGGTCGATTCTTGAGATATTGGCTTAATTTTCTGACTTTTCTTAACTATAATGTGCAAAAAAAATATTTTTATTGTTTTTTCTCTACTAAGACTGAAATTCAGCCCAGTCCAATGAAATTACAAAGTGGACTCTAAATGTCGTAACGTAAACGTGAATGCAAAATATTTTACCTACCGTATTTACTACTTAACTCTCGTGAATTTTATTAAGTGAACGAAACTAGTAACAATGAATGATGAACCTAATTTGCATGAAAAACAATACAGCCGCAATATTGTTTATCGATAACAATGTTTGTCCCAGCACAATTTAATCGTAAAATTATCCCATCAGGTAGCCATAACTAAACTCAAATAAAAGGGTTATTTGAGGTTAGTTCCCGAACTACGGACTAACCTAATAAACTGATTATAACATAAAACAACTAAAACCAACTCAATAATTTATTACACCATCGTTGAATAATAAAACAGTTGGACGGTTTGTCAAAACTTTGTACGGGTCAGTTTCGTCCCGAAAGTGACTGTTTATTTTTCGGGCCGTGTACCAAATTTGGGTCGTATTGTTATTTGCTGCGTGTCAATTATACTCGGGCGACTTGTTTGGCGAAATTAATTTGTGGTCATTCCCGCTTTTTTTTCTCGGAGGTGAGCTGAATTTGAAGTGATAATGGTGTACGTGGGTGCGTGTGTTAAAGGTTTTTTTTTTGGAAATTGTGGGGTACTGTTTTTGATCGTGAATTTTGGATTTGGCAGTTTTTTTTAAGTTTTTTAAAAGTTATTAGTCCTTATTATGTAGGTAGGCTGATTTGGTATTGATCTTAACTATCAGCTCAGCGTTGCATTATAAACCGAGCCACCGTGCCATTGCATGTAAGGTATAAATGTCTAAAACATAAAAATAATGATGCGTTAAAGAAAAAAATATCATGCAGTTTTAAAACCGAGATACTGGCCGTCATTGTTAAGAATTTGAATTCACGACCATAAAAAAATGCATGTGGGTGATTTGATTTAGGAGTCCAGCAGTGTATTTAAGAAGAGTCATTGAGGTCAATGCAGTTTTAGTGTCAAAATGAAACTATACTCGTCTGCAACGATTCAAGTCTGTTCTGTACTTTTTTTGAAACCCTTTAACGATGACCAAAAACAATTTACGCTCCATGCAAAAATCAACACCACCTTTTGCCCAAAAAATCATAGTTAACTAACTTATCACGTTTTCATGACGGGACGAAGGTAAACCTTTCACAAGACAAATAAGGGTGGGTGATTAATTTGCTCGCACGTGTATCTAGAACAAAGCTCGCGGCTGATACATTAGGCACGAGAAGCTGTTCTGTGTCGATCATCGTCATTAGTAGGGGCTTTAAGTAAAGAGTATAATTAGAGGTTTCTGATTGCGTTCATATTACCTACGAAACGTTACTTAACTACCAGTGGTTGTTTGGTACTCTCTAACAGTTTTTTTGGAGACTGTAAGGACAGTAAGGAAACTGGACCTATTTGTTGAAATAATTACTTACCTACGCTCCATTTTTAAAAAGATCCCGGCGACCACTCGTCTCGACACGGCACCCGCAACTGACACCACCGCGACATTCGCTTGGGGTCTCGTCAATGAGCGCGTCTCGGTGAGTGTGCCGTTTCGAACGTTTACTATGTACTTTCTGTACTGTCCATATTTATACTGTGCTGTAATGTAAGGATGCGCAAATACGGGCAATTTATTGTGGAATTTTTGCAATATATTTATATACATGTGGTGGACCAGGAGAGCAGTCTTCTACCTACTTAGCATTTCTTTGGCAATCTAAATAGACTCAGCCCAAAATTCGACCACGTGTTCGGCGCCATCACTAGCGTCCATCAGCTCCTGTAACGTGCAGCTGACAGGACAAGCAGGACACGATATTTAGTGTCCCATCGTTTGTGGAACACCATCAAATTTACACTACAAGGCGGAGTCGTCTACGAATGTCCACCAGAATAGATTTTCCTTGCCAACCAGACTGTTTAAAGACTTCCAGGCTACCCAAGTTGACGAGTCCAGGGGCCCTACCACCACCTCTTTTAGCAGTATTATTTTAATCTTACTTGAGCGTGGGAAAGAGATGGAGCTAGACGTCCTGTATAGCACCACTTCTTTCTCGCACTGAAGTAATATCAAAATAATACTGCTTAAAGAGGTGGTCGTTGGCCCCAGGTGGGGAGATCTTCAGCAGGTGGAACGAATGTAGCAGAGGTGGAACAGGAGAGCAGTGATGGACTAGTGGTAATAGCTGCGTTTTACGAATTGTAGGTCGTAGGTTCGAAGCCTGACAGGCCCTTTACTTTGTGTAATTTATTTCATCACCACTGCTCTCAAAACGGTGAAGGAAAACATCGTGAGGAAACCGGCATGTCCTAGAACCAAAAATTCGAAGACATGTGACATCTACCAACCCGCACTGGGCCCGTGTGGTGGATTTTGGCCTGCTCCCTCTCACACAGAGGAGGCCTGGGTCCCAGCAGTGGCAGTGGTTATAGGCTGAAAATACTATAATATAATTATATACATATTTAAAATATATTCTATGAAATCAAACACCTAAATAAAATACATTCAAGCAATGATATTAGAAGTAAAAAGACGTAGATAGGTTACCTACCTAACATTCTATCTTCAAAAACGGCACTATGTCACACTATTATATGACACGTGGAAGTAGGATGGCATGTCGTAATTATCGGGAGCGAAAAAGAGACAAAACGAAGAAAATGTGGCTAATTAGCCAACTTTTGACGTGCCACTTGCGGAACGTTTGTAGCCTATCTACCTCTTTTTACATATAATATCATTGCATTCAAGTGATATATTCAAACTGCTGTCCAAACTGCTGTCCATACAATATTGTGGTGAAAATGCAACTCGATAACTCCGAACAATTTACAACAATTTAAAATTGGAATACTTACAATTGTATCTGTGTTTAATGAATGAAAGTCGTTCGTACCTAAATAAATAAACAAAAACATGCGGGGCAGTCTTTGGGGACTGCCGATAGAAGCGAAAACAGCGTGCGGTGACGATGACGCGAGTTTTTGTTCACCCAAAAAGTACACATACATATATACACAGTATACATATAGCTCATGGAAAGCGTTCGGTGACGATGACGCGAGTTCCATGATTTTTGTTCACCCAAAAAGTGCTCAACGCGCCTAAAGAAGTTTTTACTTCAAAAAACAGGCCAAGTGCGTGTCGGACCACGCACAACTCATTGTGCGTGGTTTGATGGGTTTCATAGTTGGATGAATTTGTTCCAAAAACAAACTTAACATTGTTGTTGAAAAACATGTTCTCCCATACATTGATATACGTCACCGTCAATTCTCCAACGGCAAATGGAAGTTTGAAAAAGCTAAAAAAAAATAAAAAAATGTGTGATAAAATACTACATGACATACTAACGATTTCTGAATTTTTCTTTACGAGATTTCTGAATTTTTGTTTTCTGATTTATTTGCGAGTATCAACGTATATCGCATAAATAGCCGTATTATTTTATTGCGTTGACATAGAAGCTTGATTTTTTTAAAGCTCCAAGGGGCCATAGTCGAACTACGTATTTGATATTGATTTCAACTCTACGCGTTCCTGAGAAAAAGGGTCTTGACAGACAGACAGACAGACGGACAGACAGACAGATGGACAAAGAAGTGATCCTTTAAGGATTCCGTTTTTCTTTTTAAGGTACGGAACCCTAAAAAATATGTTTATTTTAACTGCATGGAGGAAACTTTAAATTGGTTATTAATAAATAAAAATCAGTTTCATCCTTTCTGAAAAGGTATCATGCATGCGGAGGTATCAAGTTGAAATTAATATCAAATACTTAGGTATAATATGTTCCAGACGGTCCAAGTATTTGATATTAATTTCAACTTGATACCTCCTTGAGAAAAAGGGTTTGACACACTGACAGACGGACAACAAAGTGATCCTATAAGAGATCCGTTTTTTCCTTTTGAGGTGAAGAACCCTAAAAACAGAATTTTCCTGTAAAAGCTATGAGTTCTTTGAAAAAAAAAAAAACCTACAACCAGAAAATATTAAATGAATAAAAATTCTCTGCACGGGAAACTGCACAGGGAATAGGGACAGTCACAAACTGATATTATAAATGAAATATTTCAGGAAAAATGTTTCAGTAACGTCGAAAGTATAAAGCCGAGGACAAATAGTGAATTTCAAAGCCTTTGTCTCAAAATTTGGTGCAAGTTACAGTAATTTTTAGGGTTCCGTAACTAAAAACGTGTATATTTTGTTCCTGAATTTAGGATGTGCCTTCAAGTCATCCTTACTATAATTTAAAAGAAGTTAAAGACTTTTTACACACTACTTCGATACCCAGCTCCCTAATTGCGTGACACTCTTTAAATCTAAATCCAAGGGTTGTGAAGGACTTAAGGGGTTCGATAGGACCGATGCCTGCCAGGGTTGCGGGAAAGTCCGAAAGGGATACCGTGGCCCCTGGCAACGTACAGGCACCTGAAGGAACACGGGTGGGTTTTAGTCAGTAAGAATCTGACACGCCCTCTCCCGCTCCGCCCAGAGCGGGAGAAGTTATTTGATAATTTCACACCCAAAAAAAAAAGTGTTGAGAAGGAAATTCGTTATCCATTGCTTCATAGGTTTCAAATCTTTATCTGCTGGACACCATAAATGCTGGAAGAGATTTATTTAGAAATAAGCATCACCTTTGTACGTATTTTTCTGTTCTTTTCATCTTGTCTGTTTATGTATGTGTGTGTTAAATAAATAATAAATGACACAATGAACGTGGGTGAACTGTTGTTGTTGTTGTTGTTGTCGACACAATGAAAGGCATTGCGATGGATTGCCATTTTATGTGTTATGCAATCACCCCGAAGGCAGATAAGTAATCCCTGTAGTTAAAAAAAAACAGACGCTTTTTAATCTCATTATTATCAATCTGTCAAAAATACCTCAACTTTGACAAGCATTTGACATTTATTACTGCTGAAATGAGATTACGACTAGATTTAGAACGTTTTTAAATATGAGAATTGGCCTGCTGAAGTACGGAACCTCCAGAGCAATACAAAAAATCACGTGTCACCATTTTTTATATTAAATCTGTGGTACGGGTAGCAACTATGAAATTCCGGTGGTCAACGCCGCAAAGGTTAATTTGTCCGGCTTCGGGCTACCGTACAGTGTAAATACCTCTCATATTTTTGCTTTAATGGAAAATTTTGTCATGGAAAAGTGTGCAAGGACTTTTGGAGAAGGCATTTTAGAATACTTACTTTTAAAAGCAGATGCACTTACAGTATGATGTGATTCCTGTTAAATAATTATTTTCTTATCTTTTGTCCTCTAATGATGAATAGCAGTGGACTCTTGGTTAGCAAATTAATAAAACTTGTGATAATCTATCTCATTAATATCCTTGAATATGAATTGGAGGGAAGTTCAACAGACACACGGCTACACATCAAGCTGTACATTTCCAGTATTAGCTGATCTCGCATTGTATAAAATTTCCGTACAATGCGAGGTCAGCGTAAACTGGACGTACATGCTTGATGTGTAGCCGTATATGTACCACCTGTTAAAACGATTGTGAAAATTATTTGCAGGGCAACGTCACAAATAGCTATCAAATGTTTCGCTGTTTTTATTTTAGAAAAATTACTGTATGGAAATACGAAATATGGCTAACTAGTGAGCTAGAATATCAATAATGAATTGCAAATAACACTGAATTTGATTTTGTTACCAGTTTAGGTGTAAAAAAGGCATTTGAAAAGTTTCCAAATAGGTACCGTTTTTACATCTAAAACTAAATATTCGGTGTTACGATATTACTTTTATGGTGTACAATAAAGAGTATTCTATCTATCTATCTATCTATCTATTAATTATTGCATTTAATAATAAATATTTTAGTTCACTAGTTAGCCATATTTCTTATTTCCATACAGTAATACTGCCAAATCAAACAAAACAGCGAAATATTTGACAGCTATTTGAGACGTTGCCCACTTTCAGTATAAACGCTCTTATCTCTGTGTGAAAACCATAATGCTGGAAGTAACGGTTGTTTCTGCTGTGGAAACTTATATAAGTTTAGACAGCTGCAAAAAAAATTATAATAAAAGATAATGTTATGTTAGATTCATTACATTTGGTCGGTCAATTAGACTGTTCATGAATCATGATTGTTCATGATCCAGTGATTTGTCAATGTGTATCATATTTGAGTTACGAGTCTGCTGTCTAAATCCGCTAGTTTATAGGATATCAGCTATTATGCAAGACAGTATATTACTCGCTACGTAGAGCTAGCAAAATACAAGGTATAAGCACAGTGTAAAGAGTAACAGTGGACCGACGCCTTTGATGTTTGCGTAAATGCCGACACCGCACAAGGCCACAGTACTTACCTAGGGTTGTCACAGATTTTACACAACTGCCCCAAAAAGGAGGGTAATGTTTTTAGGTTTCATGTATGTACATGTACACATGTATGAATGTATGTACGTTTCTTTGTTCCGCCATAATTTCTAAATGCGTCAACAGTTTGGACTTATTGGGGTATCGTTACAATGTTTACATAGTCCCGAGTGACGCTGGTTTTTATTTTTATTTTTGCATGGTACTCTTGTATTTTATTTGGGAATAAGAGCTTGTTAACAATATAAATAAAAATCTATTTTATTATTCAGTGTTTAATACTTTATCTATTTAATCAGTTTCCGTTTTCTCATTAATCATTCATTAATTCATATTAATCTACAGATTGGCTTATATTACTAATATACACATATGCATTATCGCGCAGCACATGTCGTTTGCACCATTCTAACTGTGTACAAATCAAAACATTTAAAACAAGACACGCGTTAGCCCTGAAAGTCATGTCCCGAGCTACTAACAATAGCGACGTATGCAGCTCGGGCTCGCCTTACCCGCCCCTCGCCCCTCACACCCCGCACGATTGCTCTGTCTAGACGGCTTCGTCGAATGACTGTATTGGTATATAGACTGTGGTATAAGTATACGAGTTGAGAGATTTCCATTGAATTGAAATCTTTCAAAAAGAGGCTTTACTTCTTCTCGGTCATTCTTCTGTTTTTTTTTACCCGCAACGGGGAAGTTCTTGGTCCATGCGTCATGTTCGTGAACGGGCGCCGTCAGTTGGGACTGGTCATCTCTTAGCTGCCATGGCTTATTTTAATTTATTTTAAGTTTTTGAATGGATCTTTATTTTTTTTTTCTTTTTATTACGGACATGCATGTCTTTCTACATTGTTCTCAAATGCATAATCTCAAAATGAATGATGTAACCAATATTTTGTATCAAGTTTCTGGTTTAAAAGAGTGTCCATGGAGTTTCTTGCCTGTTCTTCTCCATTGGTACCTACTGCGCTTTGGAATGGGCAACTAGCTTCATATTTCTGACTGACCGAATTCTTGACAGTTCAAAACTGCCTGTAAATGGTTTAATTGAAATAAATGCTTTGAGTTCGAGTTTCTGCATCTTGCCTGATTATAAGTCATGATCAGGCTGAAGGTGGAAAATTACGCGGACGGAGGTATGACGTTTAGCACAATTACAGTTTATATGGAGAAGGAGGCCACGTACCGGCAAGCGCAGCGTGGGACGTTCGCCCACAAGGTGGACAGACGACCTAATAAAGGTCACAGGAAGCCGCTGGATGCAGGTCGCTTCCAACCGGCCGATTTAGAAATCATTGAGGCCTATGTTCAGCAGTGGACGTCCTATGGCTGAAATGATGATGATGATGATGGAGAAGGAGTGCAGATAGCTAATATTTTTATATAATATGCATAAGAAATAAATTAAATTAATAAAAAAAAAGATTACACGTGTGTGTAATCTTTTTTTTAATTAATTTCAGCATACGTTTAACACAAGATGGCTGAATGACATGGCAGCATGGAATTAGTATGTTCTAGAACAATTTAAAATTTAAATGAATTATGGTTGAATTAAAACCACTGGGCGGCCACTGGTTCAAATAAAATTATGTGGGGCCTAACATACAATAAATACCATGTCCAAGTTTTAATGGTTTAGTACATCGTCGTCATGTCGGTTCGACTTGCGTTTTGTGCGGCTTCTGTGCCACGTACAAGCGAGAGTTTGTTCTCAACATTATTATATTTAACTACTTGATAACAAAGTACCTATGACCTGGTTAACTAACTTTCGATAACTAGTACCTAATAAGTAATATAGTGGATTGTGGCTTAATCCAGTCCTAGTGTTTTTTTGTATTTATAACCTTACCTATGTAGTTAACGACTATTAAAGTAAGGCCATTTTAATAGGTAACTTTTGACAAGTCATCAAAATTCAACAATTCTTAGGTTACGTTGTAACGCCGGGCATAAAATAATATATTTTTTCGTTTTGTTAGAACTGCAAAATTGCTTAACTTTTTTCAATTAAGATTACATATAAATTTATTGTAATAATGACCGATACGAGTAATTTTACGATTTGCTTTCACTAAACTGACAGACGTCAAATGTTACCTATTAAAATGGCCTTACTTTAGTTCATGGATTAGCATCAACTTTTCTTTCGAAGTGGCGCCAGTGACAGAAAAGTTGGAAGGAAATCGTTTGACCTGGTATGGACATGTGACGAGGAGAGAGGAAACGCATGTGACTAAAAGAGTGATGAATATAAATGTTTATGGGTGGAGAGGGAGAGGAAGGGCTAAGAAAAGATGGATGGATTGTGTGAGGAATGATATTTTAGGGGTATGAGGAACATGGTGTAAAGTTCATTCATCCACCATAGAAGAGGGAGGATCCTCCGACCAGACGGGTGTTGTGTCTGGCCGGCAACTGCCCGAGTGTTGATGTCGGATAGTCTTATATATGTCGATCGCGCGGTAAACTCTAATTGCGTGATGCAGGATTTGTGTGACGTCATGTCTTTGATACGTAGTTCGTATGTGGTGGTGTAACCGCTACAATATGAAAGAGAAGGGAGTGAATGGTAGCGTGACGGTTGACAGGGGAGAGTGGAAGAAGAAACGTGATGCGCCAACCCCACGTAGCATGTGACAAGGACAAGAAGATGATGATGTGTTCATGAATTAGCATAGTGAGAGATTCAAAGCCTTCTAGTGTTGTCAGGGACTGACAAAGCTCAGATAGTTTAATAGTTTTACTGGTTAAAAATAGGTTTTGATCTAACAATCTATCTAAATAGTTCAACAGCAGGACAAAGGCATCCTTCTCACTTATCCACACATCCATCAGATATCTCATCATAATCATTTCAGCCGAAAGACGTCCTCTGGTGGACATAGGCCTCCCCCAAGCACCGCCACTTCGGTCGACCGGTGCTCCCCGCATCCAGCGGATTCCCGCAGCATTCATAAGGTCATCGGTCTACCTTGTTGGAGGCCTTCCAACGCTACGTCTTCCGGTACGCGGTCGCCATTCCAAAACCCTTTGGCCCCATCGGCCATGTGTTTTACGAGAAATGTGCCCTGCCACTTAAGTTTGGCAATTCTTCGGGGTATATCGGTTGCCTTGGTTTTCCTGCGAATCTGATATCTAACGATATCAGAAATAAAAAGATTCGCCGGCCAAGTGCAAGTCAGACTTGCGTACGAAGGGTTGTGTACCATTATCTATAAAAACGGCAAAAAATCATGTCTGTTGTATGGGTAGTCAAATAAATATTTAACGTGGGCTACGGTTTTAATATTTGTTGTTATAGCGGCAACAGAATAGAATAGAATATATTATATTCTGTTGCCGCTATAACAACAAATATTAAAATCTGTGAAAATTTCAACGGTCTAACTATCACGATTCATGAGATACAGCCTGGTGACAGACGGACAGACAGACAGACAGACGGACAGACAGACAGCGGAGTCTTTGTAATAGGGTCCCGTTTCACCCTTGGGTACGGATCCCTAAAAATATCATAAGATATCTTTTCCTAAGAATGTATATTACAGGCATATATTATTTTAAAACCGAACCGAACCACTAAATTAGTCGGCAAAGCGTTGCGTACATACTGTCATTTAATTATAACAGGGCAAGATGGTCCAAATAACCATATTACCTATCAATGTCATTTTTCCAGCACGGTTTGACGGTCGAAAAAGCTCTATCAAAGCTGTTAAAGCTACTTAATCCACCGATAACTTCCGTTCACAGCATCAAAACAGCTTGAAAATCGGTTTAACCTCAATTTCCGTAGTCTGGCTATACGGCTATATGCGCTAAATCGTGTAACATTATTATGTCTCGGGGTGGAACTTGAGCGTCCCGTGTGCACTGCTCCTTGCTGTTAGGGCGGGTTTACACATGTAGGGAAATGTATGTTAGTGAAGTTGATTACAATGTTACAAGTAGATAAAGTTAATTGTCTACACGAGGGCGTCCAAAACGTTGGAGCGCGCCCGCCTCGGGGGGCGTAGAGTTACCAAAGGGGGGGCGCGGCGGCTCCAATAATACAGTATAGATTTATTAAATTTTATGTTATTGGTATTAGAAAAGATTAGGACTAGTTTCCAAAACCCAAACGTTTCAAAATACTTACTTAGGTGCTGTAAAATGATTGCGGCGGTAAGTCCACTCTTTGAGGAGTGGCTGGAGAGGCACCACGGTGTCCTCACCTTCCGCCTGACGCAGGTCCTCACTGGACACGGCTGTTTCGGGAGGTACCTGTTTCGGATAAGGCGGGAGGAAACGCCCGGGTGTCATCACTGCGTGGATCGCCCGGAGGACACGGTGGAGCATACGGTGGAGGAATGCCCGGCTTGGGCAGAGCACCGCCGTGTCCTCGTGGAGGCGATCGGTGGCGGGGATCTCTCGCGTCCGGCCCTGGTCCAGGCCATGGTACGGAGCGAGAGGGCATGGGAGGCCGTCACCTCCTTCTGCGAATCAGTAATGCTCGCGAAGGAGGAGGCGGAGTGCGTGAGGGAGAGGCAAATTTCGCGCCCTCACGCCCCTAGCCACCGCAGAAGGAGACGCCCTGGGCGTTGGGAATCAATTGCTGATTCCCGGCCACCGTAGGCGCGGGCTTGCGGACGGTGAGCAATGGGTAGCTCGCCGTTCGGTAAGGACCAAGCCCGGGTCAACGGTGAGTTGTTTTCCACGCGCGCCTCAAACAGTGTCAGCGAGTGAAGGGGTCCGATGAGACCATTGCCTGCCGGGGTTGCGGGAAAGTCCGAAAGGGATACCGTGGCTCCCTGGCATTGCACAGGCAACAGAAGGAACACGGGTGGGTTTTAGTCAGTAAGAGTCTGACACGCCCTCCCGCTCCACCCAGAGCGGGAGAAGTCATTTGATGAGGTGCTGTAAAATGAGGTTCAGCTTTTCTGCATAAGTCGACTCAATACGTTTTTCTATTTCTGTTTGAACAGACTAAAGACAACCGAACATATAACCATTTTCGACCTCACTTTGGCTCGCTTTACATTCCTAAGGTTTTTGCTGCATATGTCGACAAACTAACTCAGGGGCGTAGTAATTTTAAATGAAAGTTAGGGGGGCACGCATGTTCAAAGGTTGGGAACCCCTGGTCTACACTAATATTATAAAGAGAGATTATTTGTATTTTTGTTTGTAACGAATAAACTCAAAAACTACTGCACCGATTCTAAAAAAATATTTCTTTGTTAGAATGCTATATTATCACACTGAGTAAGCAATATCGCGTACTAGACGGCCACGGACGGAGTCATGGCCTCTTGTTCTTGGTGGTTTTAGTTTTCTTGTAAATATATACAATATTTACAAGAAAACTAGGTCTGCAGCTAGTTGGCCGTTGCGAACAAGTGCACTATTCGTATCGGTTTCTATAGTTTATCTGGTCGCTTCGACCACAGGGCGTCATCGTGGCCATCTAGTGCACGAGATCCCTAACATAGGCTATAATTTATAAAGGTATCACACGGGTGAAGCTGCTGCTGGAAGCTAGTACATAATAAAAGTCTTTGAAAGAAATAAAAAATATTTATTGGGACAAGCACAGGAGATATCAATAAAGCTTAACACGCACTCATTAAAAATTAAAACGAAGTAAAATTAAATTATAGCAGAAAGTCCTGTGCGAGGCCAAAAGGCTCCTATCTCAGCATGATGCTGCGACATTTAATAATAAATGCCGCAGCGCTGGTATTCTGATAGGGCCCGCAGTGATGTCACTGAAAGATACAGAAAAAACAAAAATAATAAATAAAAAATAAAATGAAAAAAAAAACTGCGTGTAGTCTTTTATTTATTTGAGCATCGTGGACCATGGAACAGAATATCATGAAACAGAGACTAGTCTAATGAGGAAAAATCATGGCCTCACTGTGAGATTGTTTAAGCAAAATAATCATATTAATTAATGACGGTACTGGCAGAACGCCTACTCGATTTAGAATTAGCAATCAAGTCTGTACAACTGCAACTGTGATATTGTCATCATCATCTCATCCGAAATACGTCCACTGCTGAACATAGGACTCTCCCACTTTGACCGGTTCTGTGGTTCTCGCATCCAGCGGATTTTTGCGGCCTTCACCAGGTCATCCGTCCACCATGTTGGCCTTCCAGCGCTACGTCTTCCGGTACGCGGTCGCCACTCCAGAACCTTTCGGCTCCACCGGCCATCTTTTCTGCGATCAATGTGATTAATGATTATCCAAAAATGAAAAAGCCGGCCTTTGTTTTGTTCGGCAGTCCGCACTGATAGATAAAACTTGAACTCAGTATGGCAAAGTGTCCTTGTAGAATTTCTCAGTAGCAGCTCGGAGTCTGTATGTTTGCCTGGTTGATGGCAATAGGATCGCCCCATTAAAAAAAATGTGGGTGTACTATAGGTATACACCTCTGCCTAACCCTGCGGCGAATACAGGCGTAATGTTATGTTATGTCAGCATGGAAGAGTTTTCGAAGATGGTTCTACAGATTGCAGTCTCTTCAAGTCTCTCACTATTAATAGTTACCATTATGATACTAACATATCACCCACCTAAAACTGTGCATATTATAATCAATCTATTTGGAATAACAACAATGTACACACATCTTTAACTGGCGCATAAATCGGACCTCAGGCACAGAATAATACAGATGGGAGGGACACTCCGCAAAATCATTTAAATAAAAAGTGACTGCCGTTCATTTCTGCTTTCCTGGTAGTTTTAATAAATAAACAATTAGGACAGTTGAATTTTAAAACGTCTATCGATGTCATTTATTACAAATCCTTCATGCTCTTCCCTATGTTTAATCGTTGGTGTGTTTCGAGGAATAACATTATAATATTTTTGTTTCTTATTGAATTGTAATTATACCTAATCTTTAATGAATAATGAAGAAATGTTATTTTAATGAATATTATCATGGTTTATGCACCAGAATAGATGGGAAGCAGCACATAAAGTAATTTTTTGCTCTATTGGTGTAATTGCTAATGGGAGGTTAAATAAATTAATAAATGATCTGACCATCTCTTCCTAGCAATTAGTACGCCACGATATGCGGCTGAACATGTTAGAACTTTTCTGTATCCCATTACTATCCTGCATGTAATGTATCATGTACACCATGTTTAAGCAAATAAAATTTACTTACTTACTTACTTAATTTGATTTTGTTAGCGCACCTGAATGGTGCCTTTCGAGTAATACTTTTGGTGAGCATCATATGGTTTCAAAATTGGTGCGCTTCGAGGAATACCCCACTCCTGCTACGACACAATAAAGTGCAATTCAGGTCGCACAGCGCTATTTACCTAGTTATATTCACCTAGAAGTTGCTTCTCTTTCTATCGCATAACTCTTATATCTTCTGACTACGTTTCATTCACTGTATTGGCACAAGTAGGGCCCGTCGCGTGCTTGTAGCTTCATACCAAAACTGCGGAGTGTCCTATCTGTATATTCATCTATGCTTATGTGCAATTTCTAGTTGCGCTCCAAGATTCGCACTACGGGACGATAAATCCGAGAGCTACGTCTTACACAGGTGCTAATTATTACTACGTGGTGTTATTACTAATTAGTAATTAGCAGATTGTGTTTGTTGCTGTTCTTTTATGGGATAATTAATTTTAGTAGTGTATGGGTAGAAAGTTTTATAGTTATAGTTAGTTATATATAAAAAAAAAAAAAAAAAATGATTGGTACAGATAGACAACCTCTTAATTATCGGACATAGAGATAAAGGAAAGGCTCCCAAAAATCTCAAATTTCAAACATAGACAAAAAGTGAAAAGATTGATCAAAGAACAAAACCGGCCAAGTGCCTGTCGGACCACGCGCAATGAAGGGTTCCATAGTTAAGATTAATTTATCCCAAGAATAAACTTAACTTTGTAGTTATATATAATTAAAAACTAACAGACTTAAAATAATACTATTAATAATATGTACAAAAATTCACGATAGCTGTTAGATCTTGCTTCGTGCCAAATCTCATGATTCTAGGTCAACGGGAAGAACCTTGTAGGTTTTTTTATTTGCGAGTTTCAAAATATGTCGCAAAATGGCCGTTTTTTTTTTGCGTTGACTTAGAACCTTGATTTTTAGGGTTCCGTACCCAAAGGGTAAAAACGGAACCCTATTACTAAGAATTCGCTGTCTGTCCGTCCGTCCGTCCGTCTGTCACCAGGCTGTATCTCATGAACCGTCATAGTAATACAGTAGAATTTTCACAGATGATGTATTTCTGTTGCCGCTATAACAACAAATACTAAAAACAATATAAATATTTAAGGGGGGCTCCCCTATAGTCGACTTACGTATTTAATATTAATTTCAACTTGATGCCTCCAGGCGTTCCTGAGAAAAAGGGTATTGACAGACTGACAGAAAGACGGACGGACAGACGGACAACGAAGTGACCCTATAAGGAAAGAAAGAAAGAAAAACAAGTTTCATTAATTCTGAAAAGCGGATAACACATCTTAAATGAAACTCAAAATTTGTCTCAACTAGGTTTAGGTTGGGTTCAGGATCGATATTCTGAAAACATCTCAATGAATTCATTGATTGTAATCTGATGAATATGTACAATCAATACATTCATTAAAGGAAAAAAAACGAAAACTTTCAAAAACTCCTCTTTAAACATCACTTCACACTCATCACTTCCCCAAAATGATAACACACTACTTGTGTAACCTAACGACGCTTAAAATTTACACCCCCAAACTTGGTACTACACTAGTTAACCCGTAACCCGGCCGGCAACTTAACCCTAAAGTTTTTCTACTTAATCTTCGCGTGGGGTCTGACGGGGCATTAATCTATTGGACCGGAACTGCTTATAAGGTTTCCTAGTATACCCGACTCTTATTTGCTGGGTGTTTATATTGGAAAATATAATTGAGAACCTTTTTTCTATTTTTACCTGAAGATTTTCTTATTTTGAAGTAGTTACAGTTGTAAGTGAGGCTGTATAATTTCGTTAAAATACACGTGTTTAAGCTGTAATCTGTTTCATGACCACTGGTCTCAAAACGGTTAAGCATCATTTAGCTGCCTTCAAAATGGTTGAGCTGAATGGTGCTGATCCATGCGTCATGTTCGAGAACGGGCGCCGTTAGTTGGGACTGGTCATCTCTTAGCTGCCATGGTTTATTTTAATTTATTTTAAGTTTTTGAATAATTCTTTATTTTTTTCTTTTTATTACGGACGCTTTTAAGAACGCGTGCACGTTCGTAAAAGCGTCCGTTCTCACATGCATAATTTCAAAATGAATGATGTAATATAATATTTTGTATCAAATTTTTGATTTAAAAGAGTGTCCGTGGAGTTTCTCTCCCGTTCTTCTCCATAGGTACCTACTACGCTTTGGAATGGGCATCTAGCTTCATATTTTTGACTGACCGACCCCTTGACAGTTCAAAAGTGCCTGTAAATGGTTTAATTGAAATAAATGCTTTGAGTTTGAGTTAAGGAAAACATCGACAGGAAACTGGCATGTCCTAGAACCAGTAATTTGAAGACAACTCGCCCTCGGCTCGAGTGGTGGATTACGGCCCACTCCCTCTCATAGAGACGAAGAGACGAGGCCTGTATCCCAGCAGTGGGGAACATTATAGGCTGATTCATAATCAGCGAGAAAAATCAGCGTGATCATGAGAAGAATTTATGATTTGAACAAGCTCTAATTTTATTGTGGCCCTCTGCAGGACAAATCCTTTTCTCAGTCTTGTGCTCCCGCATCCAGCGGGTTCTTTACTTTGTAGCTACTAGGTGGATCGAAGACCACGTATTGGAAGGCGCATCATAAGTGGGAAGCTTCCCGAGATACGCCTTCCATTACGCGGTCGCCATTCGAGAACTCTAGACATCATCGACCGATATCGTTGGGATCTTCAACACCAATTCCTGACACTATTTAAACTGCCGACAAATATGTATTGGTTCTAGCACTATCAGCTGTAATGCTGATTAAGTAACACCACAGTCTCTCCTTTCAATATAACTCAGATAATGATAACGGTAGGAAAGCCTTCCTCAGATAGCAATTCTTAGCACTAATGCCTACCTAAAGTACCCATTACAGTAACCATCCTATCTGGAAAACATTGAGGAATAAGTACTGAAAACCAAGGCTTGCCATTTGTTCCTCGCTTGGATTTGAATGAGGACAAATTTGAAATTTAAATCGCGCCGTTTAAGAGAATTGATGGCGGCGTAGTCCTCGGAATTTCACGTGATGTAGGCACCCAATTACTCGTGATTGCTATTTGGATTATCTTTTTTATCTGATTGTGTGGCTTGAAGGTAAGAAGAGGATGAAATAACTTTTTTGGAAGGTTTTTGGAGACTCCGCGAGAGATGATATAATTGATTTTGGCGCAATTGGGCAGTTCTGATCCCTATCAACTGTTTAAACACCAACCAGTGGTTTTGATTGCCAGTTAGTTACGAGTTGCGTAATCTGAAATATTGTCTTGACATTTATTGATTTTACTTAACTATCCTAATCCATATCGGAAAGTTTTTTTAATTATCTTCCACTTAGCAGTAGAAGTCATCAGTCAGGCCCGTGGTCTGGCCAATACTGTGATAATGAATCTTGTTTTTTACTTTTTTACGCAAATTTCAAAGTCAATCTACCACGCAAGGCAATGGATTGATTGATCGCGGGAAAGTCCGAAAGGGATACCATGGCCCCTGGCAACGTACAGGCAACTGAAGGAACACGGGTGGGTTCTAGTCAGTGAGAATGTGACACGCCCTCCCGTTCCGCCCAGAGCGGGAGAAGTTATTTGATAACTTCCCACCCAAAAAAATAACAAAATTAACAGTGGATATACAGATAATAGTTTCGCTATTTATGTACATAGGATTTACATTGACTGCTCCGTTGGTCTCATGGTTGCAAGCGTGACTACTGAGTGTGGGGGGTCGTAGGTTCGATTTCCCGGTTGGGCAAGGTGTTAATGGTGTTGGTGGTGGTGTGTTGGTGTTTTTCCATTAGGAATTTCTGAGTAACAGCTCGGAGTTTAGAAGTTAGCTGTGTGATACGACACCCCCATGCCGCGGAAACGTCGGACACGTTAAGCCGTTGGCCCTGCGCCTGATCTCTCTCCGGTCGTGTCGGATGGCCGTCCCATCGGACTATGAGAGAGAAGGAAGAGAGAATGCACCTGTGTCTGCGCACACACTTTTCCACTATAATAATATATCTCGCGCGCCGAAGGTTGGTCTCCGCTGAGATTGGTCGCCATAGGTGAAATTCGGTCTGAGGGACCATTATTAGATAGGACTTAATCACATAAAATTGGCGAAAATTACTGTATGTGTGTCAGCGCGCTATGGAAAGGGCTATGCTCGGTGTTTCTTTGCGAGATCGAATCAGAAATGAGGAGATCCGCAAACGAACTAAAGTCACTGACATAGCCCAACGGATTAGCAAGCTGAAGTGGCAGTGGGCGGGGCACATAGCGCGCAGAACTGACGGCCGATGGGGCAGAAAGGTTCTGGAATGGAGGCCACGTACCGGCAAGCGCAGCGTAGGACGTCCACCCACAAGGTGGACAGACGACCTAATAAAGGTCGCAGGAAGCCGCTGCATGCAGGTCGCTTCCAACCGGCCAATTTCGAAATCATTGGGGGAGGCCTATGTTCAGCAGTGGACATCCTATGGCTGAAATGATGATGATGATGACTGTATGTGAGTGCAATTCTGCATGATGTTAAGTATATTTATTTCTATCCAACTCCAAACTAATTCGCGTTCAAAACGTAACTTATAAATTAAGTTTCAATAACACAAAACTGTTGTAGAACGGTCGCACCTATTACACAAAGCCGGCCGTACGTCTGGCTTGCCCCGGAGATTTTTACTACGTTCCACTGAAAATATTTTTCAGCAACCGCGCAGTCACGGCTAGTTGCCCACTTGGCGTTATATTTATAAGAGGTTTCTTGTTACCTAGTTGAAGATTTTAAAAGACCGAGAAGAGTCAGAGATTTAGATCAACTCTTTTAAGGGTGCACTAGTCGACGACTCGAACTCGTTGGTGGGCGTGATTTGAAAGTCAAAGTCTTTATATTATTAGTCTAATTATTTGTTTATTTAAACTCAAACTCGAAGCATTTATTTCAATTAAACCCTTTACATGCACTTTTGAATTGTCAAAGAGTCAGTTAGTCAGAAAGTTGAAGCTAGTTGCCCATTCCAAAACGTAGATCCCTATGGAGAAGAACGGGCAAGAAACTCCAAGGACACTCTTTTAAATATAGAAATTACAAAATCCTGGGTACATTACTCTTGTTGATTCTATAAGTGAGAACAATGTAAATAAAAATATAAAAATCAAAAATGATTAAAAATATAAGCCCTGGCAGATAAGAGATGTATTGTGTGATTTAGTATTTATTTATCTAGTTTTAATTAATTAATTAATATATTAATTAATTTATTTAGTGCAATAGACGATAATTTATAACGAAAACAAGCGCGGAAAATTTCATAAACAGACCTTTGGGCGTATCGATTGGAAAACCTACTGGATGAACTTTTGAATAAATTATCTATCCCTGTACGGTTTCTATTTTGGCATTTTTTACTACTACTAAGTAATTTATGCCCAAAGACGAGTTAAAAATAATTAGTGGTGAAATATGGAAGTTTCGACACTCAAAACTTTTGAAGGTACACTGTTAAACAGACGAGTAATCACCATACTACGTTAGTATGGAAGACTGACCTAATAGCGTACCCTTAATATGTCTAATAAAAACCTGTACTAAATATAACGCTAAGTGAGGCTCGTGGCTAAGTAATAACAGCCGCACGGGTCGACCAGTCAGGTTTAACTACGCTTGCGTTGGTCTGTGGATGGGTGACCATCTTTACATACCGAGAAAGCACGGTAAGCCGTTGGTCCCGGCTGCCATTCGTGGATCTTTGACAGTCGTTACGGGTCGTCAGAAGCCCGAAAGTCTCACAACCAGTCTTACTAAGGGGTATCGTATTACCCAGTTACTGGATTGTTGAGGTCAGATAGGCCGCCGCTCCATGTAAAATACTGGTATTCAGCTGCATCCGGTTAGACTGGAAGCCGACCCGAACATAGTTGGGAAAAGGCTAGGCAGATTGATTGAAATATAACGCCAAGTGGCCAACGCCGTATTTAAAAGGCATACAGCGTTTTTTATACGCGCGTTCCATGTGACGCGCGTCTGCCCTTTGCAACGGCGCGTTTTCCGTCTTGAAAAAGCTGCGCCAATACGGGGTGTAAAAAAACTCCCTGTGTGAGGCCCTTAGTGGTAAGTTTTCACTTACCATTAAGGTTACGTAATACGAGTATACAATCTTGCATTATGAAATAAAAATCTAGTGTTTCCTATACTCGTAGTTGCTCAATTTTCTCAAGAATTTGTGAAATTTCGGCGACTCAGCATACACCTTTTTATTGCACGCACGAATACCTACGTAACTGACTGAAATCTATATTAAGTTTTTGTCACGGTGTCATTTTCTTGCAGACACGATTGTTTTTTTTGTCTTAGGTTAGCAAACATGTTGAAGGTAGACCTGATAGAAGGTAGTTGCTGCTGTGCTATGATTTAATTTAGGTTTATTCTGTTGCTCACAATTTTTGGCTACATTTTTCAGTAGCTAGTATAAAGTAGGTACCGAAAGAAAGTAATTATGTAACACGTCAGGATTAATTATGAAACTTCAGAACCTCTGTGAATTCAACTCTTCATTGAACTGTTCATAATTGACTATCGAGACGTCGATTAGGTACTTCAAAGAATAGCAAAAAAACTGCAGTGCTATTCTGTAACCATCTCACCGTGAAAACTTAGGTGAAGTGAGTTGTCATTCCAACAGGGTGAGATGACACTGACAGCTCACTCCACGCTCACTTCACATGTTTTCACGGTGAAGTGATTACGGGAATCGACATGCTGTACCGTAAAAACCCAAAGGATAATTAAAGAAAACAGACAAGTTACAGTACAAAAAGGAGATCGCAATGTAAAATACAATTTGTATACTCCACGTGCTAACTTGACTGTGCTTCACAAAAGACTTCAGTTAACAAACGAGACTAAAACTGTGCACAAAATAGAAACACGGTTTAGTTCATAGAGTAGAGTGTTTACAGAGCGGTTTGGAAGATATTGTAGGTAGAACAATAAGAATGGTTTGCGAAGTAGCTGCTTGAAGAAGATTTGAGGCGATATAGTACGTATGGGGTAGTTATAGTAGTTGTGCATCGAAGAAGTTCATATATATACACCGTAAAGACTATTTTTGCTTGCAGCGCTATAGAACCGGGGAGGTAACAGATGTGGTCATCGTGTTCACAGGATTTTGTTTTCAAACTGCTTAGATATGAAGTTCTTCGATAGTACATAGGCATTCTTAACATGGATGTTTCAGACGATATCTTGAACCGGTGAAGGAAATCATCGTGAGGAAATGCCTGAGAGATATTTTTCGACGGCTTATAAAGCCAAGTTAGAGGCCCATGGGCGGCATAAAAATTCTGACGCCTGGTTAGCCACTAACCACACTAAAAAGAAAGAAGAAGAAAAAATATTTAGTAATACAGAACGAGTTAGAAGAAAAGCAATACAAGGCCGAAGCATGAATTTTGAACAGGGGTAGCTATCCCGTGGTCCCATTTTACAGTGTGGGGGACGAGCTTCCCCTAAACCTGGTAGACTACCCAAAAACTGTGATAGCTGACGATAAAGGTGATTGTTATGAGGCATTGAGATTCATAGCTAATATTCTTCGAATGAAATTAGTTGGAGTTGAAGGATTTTTTCATGAAAACAGGAGGATATGATTTTCGTTATTGAAACTATAGAGGTATGAGGAACAGGGTGTAAAGTTCCCTCATCCTCTACAGAAAAGAGAGGATCCTCCGACCAGATGTGTGTTGTGTCTGGTGGGTATATATGATCGTGCGGTAAACCCTGTTTGCGCGATGTAGGATTTTGTATGACGTCAGGTCTTTGATGCGTAGTTCGCATGTGGCGGTTTAGATGCCGCTACCGAACTAGTACACCTCAGTAGTACTAGAAGGGCCTAAATGACAGACACAATTTATTATATTCAAGGAACTCTACATTGAAGTTTAACTATAAGAAAGTTTGAGAAAACATCTTAGTCTTTGCCATGAATTTACTAAGACATATCATATTGTCCTAAGCGTTCCCATGACGTTCTACGAAAATATGTCCTATCTACATCTCCCTTCTCTTTGCCCCTATCGAGAAAAGAAGTTCCACTTCATACAGTAGTGTTTGTGAGTTTAAAACACTCATTTTCGGAGCGGACACCCCCCGTGGTCTTTGTTCTCTCGCTACCGATCGTACTTTGCCTAACTACCTTCTATGATTGCAGGTTGTTTTGATAAAGTTTCAGGTGAGGAGGCGGTTTAATTTGTCTAGTTTCTAAGGTGATAGATTCAGTGTTTTCTATCTTGGTATATGTGGGCGGCTTTAAAACTCTGACACCACACGAAGAGACGAAGACTAATAATTTCTGCACTCTTTTTTGTTTAGTTAATTAGCTAGTCGAAATTCGACGAAAGAGGCGGCTCGTGGTTAAGTAATAACAGCCGCACGGGTCGATCGATCAGGTTAAGCTACGCTTGCCACCAGTGGTCCATTGATGGGTGTCCATCTTTACATTTCCAAAACCCGTTGGTACCTGCTGTCATCTTTGGCAATAGATACGGTAGAAGCCCGAAAGTCTGACAACATGACCTTTGTCTTCTCCGAAAGAGTAGTTGTAGCTTCTGAAAGAGTGGGTATTAAAATGACCATGTTCATTTTAATACCCACTCTTTCGGAAGCTCTACTGAGGTCATCGATTGTACTGAGGAGGTCCTCCATAGTCTCAGCCATGACAACTATGTAGCCGGCAAACCGAAGGTTAGTGATGTACTCAACATTGACGTTGATGCCTAGCCCTCTCCAGTCCAGAACCTTGAAGACATCCTCCAGTGCAGTTCTGAGAGATAACGTCTCCCTATCTACCTCCTCGCTGCAGAAGGATAGGTTTCGAGGTCTGGTCCTGGAGTCACACTGACATAGTGGAGTTTTCATACAGACACTTCAGCACCTCGATGTACTGATAGTCGATCTAGCACCGTTGAAGAGACTGCAGTACAGCCCATGTATCGATCGAATCGAAGGCTTTCTCTAAGTCCACAAACGCTTAGCAGAGAGGCAGGTTATACTCTTCGGTCTTCTGTATTTACGGAATCCGGCTTGTACGGGAGGTTGGAAGTCGCAAACCTGCGCGCGAGATGGTTCGTGATGACTCTTGAAAACAGCTTGTAGACGTGTCTCAGAAGTGATATACTGGTACTAAGAAGTGATAAACCGGTATTCAGCTTTACATTAAAAAATATTCTACTTTTACTTTAATAACTGTAAAGTCTTTTCACACTTACAGATTGCAGGAAATCAATGACATTTTATAAAATGAAGTCTGTGCAAAAGCCGTCCGTACTCGTGGTCTTATATATTTCTTTTAATAACTTCTCATCTGTAAGATTTCTTCAGCGGTACCCGATGGAGGGAAATTTTAAAATTATTATTATGAAATGGCTATTTTTCAATAGGAATTTATAGGTCTTGAAGGATGTATTAATATACTGGGGGTTCTGGTTATTATTGCGTGTGTTGAACAGGATGTCACTGATTTTCATTTTCTTTTCTTAGAACATTATCTTCGTCCTAAATGTAGATACTAAATTGTCATGACATGTCTCATAAATCGTATGAGACATGTCATGTCACTGTGATCAGGAAAAAATGTACAATATTAGTAACAAAACTGCATAATAGGTTTGATTATTGTTAAAATATAACTGTTTTTTATTTATTTTTTATATATTTATTTAATGAAATTATAATACAGAGGGGTTATTTAATTCGAAACTCGCCAAACTTTTACGTTTGATGGCAAGAGGCACTCTTTTACAAAACAATGAACCACCTTACGTACACACATCATCAGGTCAAGCTACTACAAACCGTCAAATTTTCACATTCGATTCAGAACTTAACCATTAACATTTTAAGGCGCTTATTGATAGAAAAGAAAAAAAATAATAAGAGAAAATTATATATTAAAAGGACGCGTCGACATTTTCCTTGATGTTGCATCGTTATTGGGTCATCGTTAGCCAACAAATGATACAAAGAAGGCATTTCATGAAGGTACCTACCGCTCATAAATTTTTAAGTAATTTCTTTACAAAATGTTCTTCGCGTGGCACCACTCTTTCTGCTCATCCCAAAAGGTACTAAGCGCGATCTTTTGGAACACATCTAGATTTTTATGCCTCGTATAAAAGTACTGATCTTATTATTTAAAGTACGACGATTATATGGTTGGCAAAAAAGTTACGCATATTTTTGGAGTTTATTTTTTTATAATATTATTATTTTAGCTGACAGTCTGAGGTAGCCAATGGTATAGAGATCTGAGTGTCAAATTCCTGGTTTTTAGATTTCTCATACAATCTAAGAAAGTATGCCAACGAAAATTTAGCACAATGATAATGAAAATTCGGCCACGTGCATGTCGGACCGCGCACAATGAAAGGTATCGTAGTTGGGATGAATTTATCACAAGTATATACTTAACTTAGTAGTTGAAAAAATGTTTTCCCAAACATCGATATACGAAACGGTCAACTGTCTACAGCAAATGTAAGATTGTTATCGCAAAAAAAAAACATACATTTTCTGATATATTCCCAATCCACCATCAAAAATCTAATTACTGCATTTTCGTTCCAACAAAAAGAACACGTTTCCAAGAAAGAAACTTTCAGAAACAACTTGTGAAACAACAACTCAATTCAACACAACTTTTTTGCCAACGCTACAAAGGTAAGAGCGTTTTAATATGCTAATGGTCTAAAATAAATTTGGCATAGGCATTTTATGGGGGAATGAAGTATAAATTCAATTTTCCCCAGGGGAAGGGGGTTGGGGATTTCGATCTTAGGGGTATATGCGTCCCCAGAGCTTTTGGTCCCCAAGGGTTTATATCGTGGAGATAATCATGGTATAAGGCTTTCTGTCTTTCAGATTATCTAAGTAAGCATAACATTTGATAGGCCCGTTTTATAGTTTTATTTAAGAAGGCAAAGTAATTTTGTCTCTTTATGTACAAATAAAAATAAACGATGACGTTAGTAAAAAGTATGTTTGTGTATTTTTTATTTATGCTCGATGGTTTTTAGGGATCCGTAGTGAAATTTAGAACACTTCTAATCTATTTTTCTGTCCATATAGTTTAGTTGTGTTCTCTTCCCAGGTCTTAGATTTAACCCGAACGTTGAGTGAAGATTTACGTTATTGCTCGGTCGCTAGCGGACCAAGGCCGGGATGGCACAGGAACGAAGACAGCCTGCTCTGTGGCACATGTGAACCCGACAAGTCTAGTTCACCGAAGTAATTAATGTTTGAAATCAGAAGACTCATAGATACCAAGTAACAACAAGGTTATTGTGGCGCGTGCCCAAAATGAACGAACTAATGTCGCCATCTTGTTTTTTCAATACAATTTCCGTGACAAGATTTCACAAAAGTTTACAATGTCATTCACTGTGCGTTTGCACTGGCAAAACATTCATAACAAACATGTTGGAATCTCAATGTTCTGTCAATGTTCCATACAATATTTGACAGGCACTAGAGGCACTTGACTGATTTTTATTTTATATTTTATTGCAGTAATAATTCTGCTTGGTCCGTAGGTATACTGTGTACTTATGTTAATGTATGTAGGTATGTGTGTATCGAACGACGTACCTATACGGTTTATATGGTATAATATACATACATGAATGGTTCTCTGCATAAGATATTTGATGCTGCCAGATGTCATATAGGTAAATATAATTAATCATGTTTTGACTGTAGCGATGTCAGGGAATCTCCTACCTCTACAAAACAAAAAAATATATAAATATTATTTTGGATGTTTGGATTTAGTTAAAGTTGGTCACACTTATAGTTTATAACCTAGATTAAGACTTCGAATACTTTTTATCCTGGTAGTACGTTTCCATGGGATAATTTCCGACCTCCACGTGGGTGAAACGGCGGACAAAAGCTAGTTCTAAAACAATGTTACAATAATCAGCAGTAACACTAATTTAAATGGCTTAGAACCGCCACTTATCCATGCAAAACCAAATGAACAGAAATAACTACTGAATAATTTTCTTAACAAAATAGAAGAGAAAACAGTACCTATAAGTTAAAAAAAAACAACTTCAAAATTCGAACTGCCACAGACGAAATATTATTTGCAAAATACGGCGGCCATATTGAATTCCCGCCACAATTTACACGCCAGTTCTAATTAAGTCAACTGTCGGAATCTAGAACAGAGTGTACCCGTCATTATTTGGTAGCCATCGATGAAATTGTAAGCCAGTGAATGGGCAACACAATAGCGAAGTTTGAGTAATTAGCAAACAGAACTTCCAATGGTTAGCTTGGAGCTATTCATGGCCCGTCAAATTAGGAGTTGGTGTGCAGTTGCGATTAATAGTCGCAGTGGGTTTGGTTCACTTGATTTGAATTACGTACCAGCTAGCCACGACTCCACGGCCGATGCAAGCATACCTACGTAAAAAGTAAAATTATAATGGCCATCATGGGTGGCAGATGTATTGCGCATGCTATTAAAAAAATGTTGCAAAAAAAAATCTACAGGCAGTCCATGTCTTGGTCGTTTCATTATTGCTAGGCATTTTTACAATGGAGCTTATAAGTCGTCGGCACGGTTGGCGCAGTCCCGCACGGAACCAATATTTGTATGACCTATAAGTAGTTGTTCCGGGTCGAGCTGTTTGTGTATTGAGTTTAAACGTTTGTAAGCGCGCCATTTTGTTTTCATTTGGCAGATTGGTATTGAAGCAAAGGATTTTTCATCATCATCATCATCAATCGGCAGCCAAAAGACGTCCACTGCTGGACTATGGCCTCCCGTTGGATGCGAGAAGCACATGATTGGTCGATGTGGCGACGCTTGAGGGAGGCCTATGACCAGTAAAAGATTATAAACCAACTAGCTTCGTATAACCTTCCTCAAGAATTGAGTATCCAATGCAAAAAAAAAATCCGACTGGTAGTTCCGGAGAATAACCCCTACATACAAACTTACCAATAAGCAAACAAATTCTACCTCTTTATAATATTTTAAATAGAAGTTTAAATAATTAACTGTAACATTCTCGTTTCTGCTGATTTAAGATTTGAAATAATGGTTTCTTGCCCATTCTTCTCCATAGAAATGTACTACCTTCTGACTGCCCAACTCCTTGACAGTTAAAAAATGCCTGTAAATGGTTTCATTGAAATAAATTCTAGCAGTTTGAGTTTGATAACGACTATTACCAGACACACTGACACAAATACAGATGATCTATACGCGTACCTACTATCATTAAATTAATATACTGCTATCACGCTGTTTTATTATTATTATACTGCTGGGGACTTTGTTGCGCCACTTCTTCTTCCCAGCTATAGCACTAGGAAGTGGTGAAGGGTGGGCGTTTTGGGGGACTGTCTTATGTAATTTTGACGTTGGAAAAGTGCTGATTCTAAGCCTAGTTTATATAAATGACTTTTGAATTTTGAAAAAGGAACGATTTAGAAAGACATTTTCACTAAATTATACCAAATTAAGCTACCGAAAGTCGAGTCGCAAATGTGCGCCTATACTTCCAAACTTGCCGATTCACGTCAACATAATTTCCTGGATTTGATACCTACCGGAACTGTTGTCGGCGCGATTTTTCATGTGGCGACGGCGTCTTAATAACGTTAGTGTTCGCCCGTACTATCATATTTTATTTTTTAGTAGCCAATATTTTTTTTTTTATATTTACTGTATTTTGCTTCAGAATTTTCTTGTGCATCTTTGATAAAAAATATAGGTTAATGGTATTTTAGAGGCATGAGGAACAGGGTGTAAAGAGGATGCTCCGACCAGTCGGGTGTCGTGTCTGGCGGGCAACTGCCCAATGATTGATGTCGGATAGTGTGTATGTCGTTCGTGCGGTAAACTCTAATTGCGCGATGCTGGATTTGTGTGACGTCAGGATTTTGTAGGACTGTAAAATTTCTATGGCAAGAACATGGAAAGCAGTGTAGAATAGTCTACCTACTTCTTTCAACAAACATTCTCCTAATTGTAGTGAATATGGAAATATTAGCTGCTCATTGCAGAGATTGGGAAGTCCATGCTCCGCAGTGGATATTTAGGAGCTGAGAAACTGAAGAAAAGTCATAAATATATTCAGGAGAAGATCTGATCATTATCATCAATAGACTGACAAACTGTCTGCTGGAAATGTGACCTTCTTTTCTAAGAAAAACGTTTTCTAAACTAAGGTATTTTTATACCAGAGGAACGGGCTTATTGGTTTATTCGCACGAATTTACTCGGCCTAAACGGGCGAATCGATACTTTTAAAATTTTATAATATATTTTTTTCGAGGTTTTTTGTTCGACAACTCCAAAAATACGTACCTATTAGGCAATTGGCACATTTTGAATCTTTATGCACTTAAGTACACTTAAGTGCACTTAGTGTAACTTTATTACATAAAAAATCATAATGTGCCAATTGCCTAGTAAGTATTTCTGGAGTTGTCGGATCGCCCACAAATAAATTATCTTCGTGCGAATCGCCTCAAGAAAAAATAGTAATATTTTAAAGTGTATATTCGCCCGTTACGGGTGAGTAAATTCGTGCGAAATCAACCAACAAGCCGAGGAACCCAAAAGTTTACCTAGGACTCTTCTCGGCTAAAACCACTACACTGGCCGTCTTTTGTCGCACCAGCACCACTACTTTTCCTGAAACGTAGGTCTATTATTACGTCATTTCGGCAAATCTTGCGTTTGTAATAGAAATCTGATAAATATAATTAATTGAAAAAATAAACATAATTAATTTATCTGTCATTCCTTCATTTTTCATTATTTTTACCTATCGGTATATTAGTCTTATTCTAGCTGCATCGTCACATATAAAATTATATAATTAATGATACAAGAATGATATTGTGAAAACATTTTAAAAGAGTAACGGTGGAGTTTCTTGCCCATTCTTCTCCATACGAAAACTACCTTTTGGAAGGGGCGACTAGAATCAATTATTTTTTTTTTTTTTTTTGTAAATTCTGATGTTCAAATGTGCTGTTTTTGTGCCTAATTGAAATAAATTATTTGACTTTTAAACTTTGATAAAACAAAGGAAAAAACAATACTCAAACTCATACTCAAACTCAAAGCATTTATTTCAATTAAACCATTTACAGGCACTTTTGAATTGTCAAGGGGTCAGTCAGTCAAAAAAAATATGAAGCAAAATATGAAGAAATACACAACGGAAACCCTCAAATGGCGAAAATAGTTCAATCTTATATGTTCGAGCCGTTTGGGGTTGAAACACTAGGGCTGTGGGGTCCGAGTGCCCACTTAGTTTTTCGAGACATCTCCAAGTGGTTGGTCGACTCTTATCGTGAGCAGAGGGCTGGCCTATTTTTTGGCCAAACAATCGAAAGGGCCCAAAAGGCTGTCAGGTTCCGCCAGCCTTTGGGCACTTATCCTGTTGACAGGAATGCGGGCGAATTTTTTGATGCCCTATGATTTTTTCCCCTCCTTTTTTATGCATATTATTATTATTATTTTAAGACTGTAAGCTTATATATTATGTCAATATAATCTTGTTTGAAAATGAAAGGTACCTATAAAAACACAACAAATGAACTCTCAAACACATTTAAACAAAGGGTTTTCCTCAATTTCCTTCGTTGATTACAAAACTGCTCATCTGAGGCCAACATTAAGTCATTAACCACCTCATAGGTACGTGGGGTACCATTCCCCACAATATATACATAATAGGATTGCATTTGAGGGTCTTTTCCTTACTCTAATAAGTGCTGGGAGCGCGTATCAATTCAAATGGGTGATTCTTGCGATTGAGGCCATGAGATGAGCGGGGGTGAATTGAAATAGGTAGATAGCTATCCTAACTATATTTTTTTTAAATTAAATACAGCCAATGTTACTCGCAGATAAAATAGCTTTCTATGTAAAAAAAAACGGTACAAAAACATAAAAATCTAATCTTTTCAAGATTCGATGTTCATTTCGAGAAAAGCTATGACTTTTTTAACGAACAAATTCAATTTCGCATTTATAATCTGAAATCAAATCTTGAATTGATTTGAAAAAGATTTGATTTTTTTAACACAAAAAAAAAATACTTTACTTAATAATAAAAAATTGTAGATTTTACAACAAGTGCACAAAACGAACCATTTTTATCCGAGACTTGATAGTAATGTCGAGGATAAAATGGTTTTGTAGACGAGTTATAAACTCTGCTTTTCACTTCGATTGCAAGGAAATAAAACAGAAGTATAACATAAAAAATAATTATATCCACTACTTTATTTCAATACTAGCACTTCTTATAATAAAATCTTTCCTCTTTATAATATTAGTATAGATATTCGAAATTATCACATTATTAAGTTGCAATTATATATCTGACCCAGATTAAATTTATACGACGTTGATCGAAGTTGCAATCGACGGGCGATCGATCATTGATACCGCGTCGATTAAAATTTAATGCTCAAGTCGATTAATTCGACTGATCGATGTCGGTCGTCGGCATCTTAATTTGTCGTTATGACCTACTATTTCCTCCGAGCAGTTTAATAAGCCTAAAGCAAACTTGCCAATCGTAAATTAGATTTTTCATGAAATTGACAAGTTTAGTGTAAAATTTTCGGAAATCCAAAATTTGTGGATTTTAAACATTTAAAAAAATCACGATAGAATAACCTCATAATAGGTAATACATGCTGGTTTCCGCAACTCCACGTCAAAGCGCGTATTTTGCATACGGGTGGGAAAAATCGGATATTCGATCCACCCCAGCTCCTCAAAGAAGGCCAGGAACGCCTTGGTGTTACTGGCAATCTCGCGTTGGGTACCTGGGTTACCGAAGTACTTTAGTCTTAAGTGGCGACCACCGGGCAGTTTAACAGCACATGAGCTGCTGTCTCGTCGTCCTCCATGCAGGCCCTGCAGTGCGGACTGTCTGTGACTTCTATGATAATAGTAATAACATTGTGAAGTTACCTCTAATTTCCACGCATTTAAAATTTAATATAACGGAGAGGTAGTGCTACAAAGGGTTAGCAATGAGGTGTCGCATTCTCGTATTTATCAGAGAGGTAATCTGGTTTCGATGACACAACTCCTATGCATAGATTCAATTCAATTTATTAATTAATTTTGTGAACATAAGGTAAACAAAATACAGATGTTTTACAAAAAAATATTGTTCCATACTACCGACGTCCTGCCAGAAGGCATACAAAATTGTTGGGGTAGCCAAAAACACATTAAAAAAAAGGTAGGTAAATGTTACAATTTCATGCCAAACACTAATAGTTGGGTGCACTTGCATAGTGCATAAAGAGATAATCGTCGGTTGGTGCCTCATTTCATTAAAACGCCTAACGGGCCTCTGCGAGTTGGCTTTGGCCCTCGTACGCCTTCCAAAGGCCTGGGAACCCAGGGTCTCGAGAAATGATAAGAGACGTAAAAATAATAATAAAATTAACATAGCATAACATCACGCCTGTATTCCCCGAAGGGTTAGGCAGAGAGGTCAGATAGGCAGTCGCTCCATGTAAAATACTGGTATTCAGCTGCATCCGGTTAGACTGGAAGCCGACCCCAATATAGTTGGGAAAAGGCTAGGCAGATTGATTTATCATTACTTTTTGAACAGCCTAGTATACTAATCTGCAAGCTAATAGCAGAGCATACTGCCCAGGGAGTGCTGCATGCACTCAATGGGCAGTATGCACAGCTTCACTAGACTTAACACTTCCCAAGCTTGCTAAATCTGCACCAATCTGTTTTAGGTTGATATCAACTCGACATTGGCCAAAGGCGTAAGCTATTTTGATCTTTGTTTCATAACATAACATCACGCCTTGTTTCCCCACAGGGTTAATCAGAGGTGTACCCATGGTATGTACATCCACATTTCACCAGTTATGTTTAAGTCCCATGTAATAGGGGGCGAGCCTATTGTCATCAACCGGGCACAAATCCAGACGCCGGGCTGGTACTGAGCAATTCCAGATGAAATAACCCAAACATTATGCCCGACTCAGGAATCGAACCCAGGACCTCTTGCTCAGCAGTAGCGCTTGCGACCACTAGACCAACGAGGCAGTCAATAATAAAATGTCAATAAATTAAGACGGCATATAAATAAAGTATTTAGTCACAATTCAGATAGATACGCGTAGGTACAATTATGTAAGATACAAATATTTCCAAGAGTTCTAATAATTTAAATTCACCATATAGATGTTTTGTTTCATGTTACGCAGAAGTTAATTTTATAAGCTCAATTTTCGTCGATAATTTTTCAATTGCCATTTAATAATGTTAATCAAACGTTGATTGTTGGAAAAAGGGGTGAGTTAAAAAGTTGAAACCTTCTAATACAGGTGAATGTGTTACTAATTCCCTTTGGTGAGTGATTGTGTTAGAATTAATCTAGGGGAGTAATTGCGTAACACACTAACAGTAGCAATGGCTTTCATTTTGACAGATCAACAACATTCATTAAGTTAATTAAGTTGTTTTAGCAGATTTTTTTTCGAACATACGAAGCAATGGATTATCAGATTGTGATTTAAAGTGTGAAAAGCAATTAGGGTGCTGAATGGGATTAGACTTTTATCACAGATTTTGGAACAGATATTAGAACAACAACTGCAAAGGTTTTCATTTGTTTTGTTTTCCACAGTTCCTCCAACCCGCCAATTTCGCAGCCCCACAAAGAAACATGCAGAGGTGTCTTTCGCCGGATTCATTTTTAAATTCAAATTAACTTATCGGACGTTATCAGCTCTTGCGCCGGTAAAATTTTACGAGTCGCCTCATCGCCGCTCTTCGGTTATTCGGTTCTTCCTACGTGTGTGAACTTAACTACGGTTATGCGGTGGGAATGAGCTTTGAAGAAGAATATTGGAGAATCTTTTGCTTTTGCGTTCGTGACTGTTTTTGATTCGTTTCGCTTGCTTGTTTTTGTATGGGCTGCGGAAATGAGAATAAAATATTTTTATGAAGATTACTTACCTTGTTTTTATTGCATTGAAGATGTTCTAGTTCTGTGGTGGATTCAGGATTGTCATTTGTGGGGGGCTTGACCCCGTTAAGGGTAGGTTTTAGCAAAGTAAACACTAAAAAAGCATAAGTACAATATTTTAATTTGCTTAACACATAGGTAACGGATTATTTTTCGCAAATTCCTCACTGACTTTGTTAGGTTGTAGACTACCAGAGATATCTCGGTGAATAAACGAGTACATGAATGGAAACGCGGCACGGCAGATGTGAATGGAAACGCCGGGAGGGGACGCCCTAGGAGGACATATACTGACCTTATTGGTGATGTTCTTCAGAAAGGACAGGTGCGTAGTACTCGCAACCGGCGTGCGTGTATGACCAGATGTATGAACGTAAACGAGGCAAAAGGAGTATGTAAGGATCGTAGCAGGTGGCATTCTGCAGTTTCTGCCTACCCCCATGGGAAGAAGGCGTGAGTTTATGTATTTATGTATGTAAACGAGTACATGGCGGCCAAACCGGGCAGCGTGAGTGGCAGAATGAGTGGCGCGCGGATTCAAAATTCGTCGCGTAAATAAAACATCACAAATACATTTTTAACTTGAAAACATAATACTTTATTAATTTAAGGATAATTGATGAAAATTGTACCATAGGCAGAGTAATGCTTGCTAAAAAGTTTAATTAGAATAATATCAAATTCACTTTAAGATTTCCCACGGAAGTACTCGGATGCTTTGGCTTGAGCCCCTTAGAAAACACTATCTAGAATAGTAGTGGATCCAGGGGGGGGGGGGGGGCTTGGATCCACTACTATTCTAGATAGTGTTTCTTTGGTATTTGAATGTGCCTTACAAACTTGCAAAAAAAATAAACAGGTAGATAGGGTCCTTGGGTCTAGATATCAGTTGCTCCGCGCTAAGGGCTTTAAAACCAATCTTGGTCATTTTTCCACCATTAACAGTGTCACGCTCACCCATAGATATTGATATAAAACATAACATCACGCCTTGTTTCCCCCAAGGGTTGGGCAGAGGTGTGCCTGTAGTAGGTACACCCACATTTCGCCAGTAATGTTTTTAAGTCCCATGTAACAGGGGGCGAGTCTATTGCTATCAACCGGGCACAAATCCAGACTCCGGGCTGCTACTGAGAAATTACAGATAGAAAAACCCAATAACACTAGGCCCAACCTGGGAATCAAACCCAGGACCTCATGCTCAGCAGTAGCGATTGCGACCACTAGACCAACGAGGTAACTAGATATCTAGCTTGCTTACACTTAGGTACACAGCCATGACTTTATGTAAAGAGCTTACTCTTTACATAAAGTCATGGCTGTATTGCTCAGGGCATTATCATAAAAGTGAAAAATTTATATTTCTATAGTCTTTTTCATTTACTTAAATCTATCGAAATTAGTAAAATATGTTTTGTTTCGTAACTTTTTTTTTTTGTAACTGTTTTGTAACTGCATTTCCGACTCCTATGTCCAATATATACCGTGGCAGCCTTTAACTAAGGCTATACTATAAAATGTAAAAATAATATGGGTATTTTAACATGTATTTTTGGGGTAGGTATGCTTTGTTGGTTGTCCTTAAATAAAATAAATAAATAAGTAAATAGTCTTCCTCCTCGTGTTGATGGCGCTAAAAGTTTACCACTTCCACGGTGGCAGTGTAAAGGGTTTTGTGGATGCATTTTTGGGGGCACAGAATTATTGTTTGAGCCTATTTGGATGAGTCTGTGATAGGAATTAATCAGGGGTCAAACTCACGGCCGCTTGTGTGCCAGCCCAACGTCTATCTCGGCAGATAAGCTGAAATGGCAGAAAGTACCTAAATGCAGAAGAACATCGTTTTTCAGGCATAAACTAAAACTCAGAATTATAAAAAAAATATTATGTTCCTACTCTAAAATACATAAATTTGGTAGATAGGGTATGTAATACTAAGTGAAATCTCATAACACGAACCTACATTATAAAAAATAAAATATAACGCAATTTCCGCGAGACAATATTATTTCAGTCAAAAACATACAAACGTACCATTTCCTCCTTCCATTAAAATCTATTTTTATAGCCACCCTCACAATAAGTATCGATAATCCCATGTTTTATCGATAAAAATAATCCCGCACTAATACTGGTAAAGATTTACAAGGTGGGCGGATAGAGGTGCGATTTAAGCTTTAGGAACTTGCATTAACGAGATATCGATCAGTTTGCCGCACCTCTAGTAGGTTTTACATCGCGCATAACAACTTACTTATTGGAAAATAAACTGTATTTGTTAAGAAATAAGGTGTAAAAATCAGTGTGGCATTTTTGTGTATTTACTTTTTGTGTGTGCAAAAATGTAATTTATTTTATGAGCCCTTTCCAACTTTGTTTAGGTCGACTTCCAGTTTAACCGGACGCAGCTGGATACCAGTATATTACAGTCACTGGGTAACACGATAGCCCTTAGTAAGACTGGTTGTCAGACTTTCAGGCTTCTGACGACCGTAACAACTGTCAAAGATCTACATATGACAGCCGAGACCAGTCTTAAAATAAGTGTGTAATATTAAATTCCATACTAACGGAACGAATCCAACTGCTATCTATCTATACAATAAAAAATTAAATGATGTTTTAGGGGTAAAGTTCACTCATCCACCATAGAAAAGGGAGGATCCTCCAACCTGACGGGTGTTGTGTCTGGCGGGCAACTGCCCGAGTGTTGAGGTCTGATGGTCGTATGTATATCGTTCGCGCGGTAAACTCTAATTGCGCGATGCAGGATTTGTGTGACGTCATGTCTTTGATGCGTAGTTCATATGTGGCGGTGTAACCGCTACAATGTTCGTTGGCAAACGCATAACTTCAGAAAGGCTTGACCGATTTGGATTATTTTATTTTAAAATGTTATAAGCCGAATTAGGTTCTTACGGAAAGAAAAATTTGAAAAGTTTCACGTAAAATTTACAAATCCAGGAACAATTGAACGTCCATTTTCTAAGGGATTTTTGTATGAATTATTTAAATGTTGAGAGGACGTCTGTCGCATCAGCTAGTTTTAAGGCTCCCGCAGACAGGCGCGACGTGATAGCACAACGCGACACAAGTAGATGAATTTCTATGAAAACTTCTTAGAAATTTCAGAATTGCGTCGCACAGTCGCGCCTTTAATTAGATTTGAATGTTACAAAACAGGCAATGAATGGAAGGAAGTAATCGATTCGCTGGGAGAAAATTTAACTTTGAGGTAAGCTCGGCTTTGTCTATGCTACATGCACTCCTCTCAACTACTGTAGGTATGAATAATAGGGATGTTGACAAAACATTTTTTTTGTATGTTCCTTAGAATAATGACATGGCAGCATGGAATTAATACGTACTATTGTAGCGGTTACCACTTTTAGTTTGTAATTGTTTGTCTGGCGGGCCGACTGGCCGACTGTTGATGTCGGATAGTCTTATCTATGTCGTTCGCGCGGTAAACTCTAATTGCGCGATGCAGGATTTGTGTGACGTCATGTCTTTGATGCGTACTTAGTATGTGGAGTGTGAATATAATTGTTAGATTTGTTAAATATGTATATAGATATTATGTGTGTTGTAAATATAGTTCCTCATGCCCCTAAACTATCATGGCAGCATGAAGTTAGTATGTACTATCTTATACTATTAAATGAGTATTCTGTATTTTACCCAGAGCAGAGTTCGGTCACTCTGGTACTTATGTATTAATACAGAGCCATTGGTCTCAAGTTTCAAATGTCAAAAGTTTTAGTTGCGCAAAACTTATACTAGATGGCTCTGTATTAAAAAACAAAAACTTTTGACACTTTAAACTGACTTCTTCGGGAATAACGCTTTTTCATTACGTGACGATTTTTACCAGTTTACTCCTACCGCAAGCCGCGTGTTCCAATAAACAGGCCATTTTAAGATACCATACCATTATGAATGTGATCCTTTTGCTACCTTAATCGGGTCCATTTTGGTCCCCACAATTTTATTATCATTGTAATTTAGCTTCACAAGTCCACTAAATTCCTCGGTAAAATACTGCAGTAGGCCAGGCGCACTCCGCTTTTTAGGTATCTTCTATAAGTATACGGCGGGCCAATTCACTGGGCATAACATAGTCAGAAGTTTTATAGTCACCAGTTTGGTTTCACGAAAGGTAGATCGACAACTGACGCTAGAGTAAAACTCATCAGTCACATTTTGGAATCCTGGGAGAATTCCCAGGATGCAATTGGCATTTTCTGTGACCTCTCAAAAGCGTTTGACTGCGTTGACCACAATACACTGATCTGTAAATTACACCACTACGGAATTCGTGGACAAGCTGCTGACCTTGTTCTTTCCTATCTATCAAACAGGCAACAAAAAGTAAACGTTAATAGGGCGACGTCCTCGGGGTCTCTAGTTAAAATGGGCGTGCCTCAAGGTTCAATTCTTGGCCCTTTTTTATTACTAGTCTATATAAATGACCTTCCTTATATGATGGCTAACTTATCGGATATAATTCTATTTGCTGACGATACTTCTCTAATTTTTTAAATAGATAAAAAAGATACAGATGTTTTACATGTCAACGATAGTCCAGCTGTTCTTTCGAAATGGTTCGCAGCTAATAATCTTTTACTGAATGCGAACAAAACTAAATGTATTAGATTCTCATTACCAAATGTACCTCAAGTTGGTCTAAATCTAAAACTTGATGGCAAACAACTAGATGCAATAACGGAAACTATATTTTTGGGAATTACTTTAGATTCAAAATTGCAATTAGAACTCTTTCAGGTAGATTAAGTTCAGCTGCTTAAGCAGTAAGAAAAATAAGGCAGTTGACTGATATAGCCACAGCTAGGTTAGTATACTTTGCTTATTTCCACAGTATTATGTCTTATGCCATTCTGCTGTGGGGATCGGCAGCTGACGTAGATTCAATTTTCATCTTACAAAAGAGAGCAATCCGCGCTATCTATAAAATGGGTCCTCGTGAATCCCTTCGAAACAAATTCAAAGAAATTGATATACTGACTCTGCCTTCTCTTTATATCTTAGAAAGTATTTTGTATGTTCGCAAAAACTTAGGACTTTTCAAAATAAGAAGCGATTTCCATAATATAAATACACGTAGTAGACATGAAATTTTGATACCCAAATTTAGATTAACTAAAACAAGCAAGTCATTTCTTATAAACAGTATCCGCTTTTATAACAAGTTGCCTAAGTCGGTTACAGAACTTAACGATGGGAAGTTCAAAACCCAAATTAAACGCGTTCTTATCAAGAATGCATATTATAAAATTAAAGACTACGTTGAAGACAAGGAAGTTTGGCAATAATTCCTTCTGCACATGTGGCTTCCCTGGTAGCTCATTAACGGCAAATTGTATAAGAGTCTATTAACTGCTCCCAAATTACCATGTTTATATATATATATATATTTTTACATTTTTATTTTTACATTCTTCCTTGACATTTAAATCACGCTATTATTTGACATTATAATATACCTACAATTTAACTTTAAATCTTTATTAGTGGCTTTTGTGATCATGATAATTATTCAGAATTGTAATATCAATCACGTCATTTCGTTTAAAATACTTTATTATTTTTAATAATTTATTCATTTTTATATAGATTATTTTCTATTTTGTGAATGTGAGAACGCTGTAGGCTTAGTGGACTGTATATTTGCTGACCATAATTATTTTGTTAAGTACCTGGTACTTGTTGAAAGACCTACACTGTCCTCCCATACCTAATAACACTGTTATTTGAAAATATTGTAAAAACCAATTATTTTTAAAAGAGTTACCGTGGAGTTTCTTGCCGGCTCTTCTCCATAGGAAACGACCAATTGGAACCGTGCACCTAGCTTCTGACGTTTCATAAGTGCCCATGTAAGTTTATGTGAAATAAAATATTTTGAATTTTGAATTATTTTTTTTGAAGATATAAGAGTTATGCGATAGAAAGTGAGGCAACTTCTCGGTGAATATAACTGTGGGTTATTAGCGCTGTACGATCTGCATTGCACTTTATTGTGTAGTAGCAAGTCACTATTTATTTACATGATTTTGCAGAGTGAATCTTCTGTGCTTGTACTATGTATTCTGTGACTGCAGTCAGTGGCAACACGCGTCGTAATTAGTTCATGCAATACTTGGTTGCATGGTGGTTACGGTAACTAACATTGAATGGTGCTAACTTTTATAATTTTAACTTTTACATATTCTACTTAAATATTGCTATTAGACGAGCGGACCGCGACTCCATCGGCAACAATATTGCTCTATTATAGGAGGAGCTCGTGGCTAAGTAATAACAGCGGTATGGGTCGGTCTAACAGGGTAAGCTACATACCGAGACTCCTCCGACTCCTCCTCTTCCTAAGAAAGCACGTTAAGCCGTTGGTGCCGGCTGTCATTCGTGGATTTTTGAAAAGTCTGACAACCAGTCTTACCAAGGGGTATCGTATTACCCAGTTACTAAGTTGTGGAGGTCAGGTAGGCAGTCGCTCCATGTAAAATACTGGTATTCAGCTGCATCCGGTTAGACTGGAAGCCGACCCCAACATAGTTGGGAAAAGGCCAGGCAGATTGATTGACTTTGCTCTATAATAATTAATAATTTTCTTAGAGTAGACCTGAAGAAAGTTCTTGATGGATTTGACCTCCTCATTCTTCACTTCACAATTCGATCACATGCATAGATTTTCAAAATGCGAAAATATTGTAACATTCCAAATCCTAAATCTGTTTTTTTAGGTTATATCTTTATTTGTTACAGGCCACCGAGCTTAAGAAGAGGCTTCCTTAATTGTATTTTTATTTGCATGAGTATTCTGAATCAGTCATCTTAATTCATTCTTTCTACTTCGTTCAGTCTATCTTTCTGTGGAATGCGCTCCCTCAGGAAATCAGGATGACAACTAACCGATTATCCTTCAAAGTTTAAGTTCGCGAGCGCAATCGTAAGAAGCTGGCAGTATCATCACAACGTTAATGTTTTCCCATTGTTTGTCTTATTTGTTTTAGTATATTCGTGTATTTATGTATATTAATTTTTTGCTTATATTTATATATAATTAGGCTTATATATTATATTTATAGTTTGTCATAGGTATATGTGTAACTTTATAAATACTTTTAAAAAAAAACTCAGTTTCTCTGCATACCATAGCCACTGTTTGTCTCTGCTTCACCCAAAGGTTGACTGGTAGAAAATGCCTATGGTATTAATTTCGCCTGTGTATATTTCTGTGCTTGAAGTTGTTAAATACATAAATAAATCAGTCACACATACAGTCAAATTGGCTTTGACCGTTTTATGTTAAAATAAATAAATAGTAAATAAAATTGAACTTTAGTATATGATTTATTGGATCTTTTTCTTTTCATGTACAGTTACTTAATTGTAACATTTTCGTTTGATTCTTTTTTTATTTGAATCATGTCTTTTTTTAAAGATTATTTAAATAAAATCAAGATTATTCAGCTTTCATGTCTTAAATAAGTATTCACAGTAAGAGAATTTAGTTTATTATCCAGCTACAAGATATTTTTTCTCTAGGTCAATTATTACTTTAGTTATAAAATAAATAAGAATTGTGACTTACACCGTTTAGTTTCGTGCTCGAACACGACCAGAGAGCGCACGCGATATTCAACTTTATTACTGATGTGTTAGCGTTTAGCACATAGTGGAGTGTCGGGGTACATGGGGGCGGAGCTTACGTGGAAATTGTCTTTAGAGTGCCTGGTCTTAATACGACTGGACAAGACATGTTTGCCTCATGCCGAATAAGCTATGGTACGGTACAGCGTAGATAAGGCTGGAGTCTTGAGGCAGCCAGTAGGGGTTGCAGAATGCCACAAAGAAGTCAGCGAGATTTCTATGTAAATGGGAAAGAAGAAGCACAAGTACCCTGGACATAGAAGTAATAGAGCGGGGGTCTTCGCCCAGAAATGGGACACTTACGCAAGCGCGGCACAGTGGGCATGCCCACAACCCTAATTGAGGTCGATAGGCTGATGTACACAGGACACACACACATTGTGTTCGAACCAAAGGAGACTGTACTGAGAGTCTATGGACTTATAGCAATATGGTTTTGATATTAATAATGTATCGATAGAGAGCGACTCCCAATCCGACGAGACCACAACCTTTTTAGAGGGTTGGATCCGCTCACGCTGGAGAGTTTGTTGCGCCACTTCTTCTTCCCAGCAAAAGCACTAGGAAGTGGTAAAGGGTGGGCGTTTTGGGGGACTGTCTTATGTAATTTTGACGTTCGAAAAGTGCTGATTCTCCGCCTAGTGTGATAAAATGACTTTTGAATTTTGACACCTAGCTAGTAAAAACTGTTTATTTACCATTGGCAAAACCTAGAGCCAACTGAATTTTTACTGAATACCAAATGTATTTACAGAAGCCAGCACGTCAACCTATTACAATCTGTCTAATTTATTCAATAGATTTCCAACTTTATAAGTACTTAGGGCATAAGGTTCAAAGTTGATTGGGACAATTTGACAGTTTCGGGTAAGTTGACCTGCTGGCGTCTGTTCCTGTGTTTAACAAATAAATAATCATTCATTCATTCATACTATGGAGTTCTAAAGGAGTTACAATTTTATAACTTTTAAAGTCCGATTCTTTAATCCACTACATAAAAATAAAACATCAACTTTTATTTAAAGCCCATCGCAATCGGTAGAACGCAACTCTAGGTAATTAGTGCACGCAACGCCGCCGGTGAACGTTCGGTGGAAACTTTACAAAACGCCAGACTTTACCTGTTAGCTAAATTACTTCTATCCGGTTTCTGCTGTAGGTACTTCAATATACTGTGGGGGAAATTGAGTAGAATTTATAGTGACGTCATCCCTGTGTAGTTATCTGGGTACTTACCTTTGTATCCCACAGTATTCATTTTGTCTCAAAAAACGTATCACGGTCCTTTTCAACCGACTTCAAAAAGGAGGAGGTTCTCAATTCGGTTGTATGTTTTTTTTTTTTATATGTTTGTTACGCGATTACTCCGCCAATTATGAATTGATTTTGATGATTCTTTTTTTGTTTGGTAGGGCATACTTCAGAAGTGGTCCCATATAAATTTGGTCAATATCTGATGAGGGGTTTTTGAGTTAGCTTCAATAATACGTATTTTTCCCATCTAGTATGTGGACTATATTCTAATAGTTCCTGTCACTGTAATTTACATAGCAGGTAATGGGTATTAAATTTTTTGTGGGGGTTTTGTGTAGGTACCACAACTAAAAAGTGTAAAATAAAAACTTTTTCACAAAAAATAAAACCGACTTCCAAAAAAACACTACAAAGTGTAAAATAACTTTGATTTCGGAAGTCGGTGTCTTTGGGGTGTTATTTTCGTTTTTTTTGCCACCGACTTCCAAAATCAAAGTTATTTTACACTTTGTAGTGTTTTTTTGGAAGTCGGTTTTATTTTTTGTGAAAAAGTTTTTATTGATTAACTTTATCGATAGCATAGATTCGAGGGACTCGTGGCTAAAGTAATAACAGCGGCGCAGTAGCATACGTCGATCGAAATTTAAGCTACGCTTGCCGCGGTCGGTCCGTGGATGGGTGACCATTCATTACATATCGAGATTGCTCCGTACCTCGGAAAGCACGTTAAGCTAAGGGGTATCGTGTTACCCAGTAACTGGCTTGTGGAGGTCAAATAAGCAGTCTCCATGTAAAATACTGGTACCTATTCAGCTGTATCCAGTTAGGCTGGAGCTGACCACAACATAGGTAGGAAAAGGCTAGTCACATTGAGTGACGTCATCTTTGTGTGATGTCATCTTTGTATCCTACAAACAGTTTTCCTTTTACCTCGAAAAACAGATATTCTTTTTAGGGTTCCGTACCCAAAGGGTGAAACGGGACCCTATGACAAAGACTCCGCTGTCCGTCTGTCACCAGGCTGTATCTCATGAACCCTGATAGTTAGGCAGTTGAAATTTTCACAGATGATGTATTTCTGTTGCTGCTATAACAACAAATACCTATATATATAGAACAGCATCTAAATTCGAAGGAAATTCTATTAATCTGACTCATACGAAACTGCGTTTCGGAGGGGCACCTAGAATAAATTCTATTTTGTTTCAAAAGGGCATTTTAAGAGCCCATAGTACCTTAGCTCACATTCACTTTTTATCTCACTCGCACCATCTGCTCGCGGACTGAGTTAGAGCGAGACTGAGTGGGGTGCTGGCGGCTCCACGGCGCCAATAGTTTGTTACGCAAATGTTGCAGTATTTTTGTTATAACGGAGGATCATTCTTTAGGGGCATGATGAACAGGGTGTAAAGTTCACTCATCCACCATAGAAAAGCGAGGATCCTCCGACCAGACGGGTGTTGTGTCTGGCGGGCAACTGCGACTGTTGATATCGGATAGTCTTATATATGTCGTTCGCGCGGTAAACTCTAATTGCGCGATGCAGGATTTGTGTGACGTCATGTCTTTGATGCGACCGCTACAACGATAAGCAATTTGACCCTTAATGGCCTACTTGAAATAAATTATTTTATTTCGACGCATAAAGTCACGCCTTTTTCGCTTGGGTAGGCAGAAACTACAGAACGCCACCTGCTTCGTTTCGTACCCATTGCTTTGTTTACAAGTATGTTACGCAATTAGGTACATTTTAAAAGCAAGATTGGATTTCGTGTGCCAATTTTACACAAAAAAAGAGTTAATTTAATATTTGAACTTTGCTTTAACAAAAATCAACGGGCGTGCCTGGCATGAGTAGCGTCTGACATCTTGACTGTCAGTACCAACCTCTCGGAAAATGGGTTGGTACCATCTGACAGCCAACTCTAGCACCGCGCGCGCTCATTGGTCAAATCAAATAGCGCGCGCTTCCCCGGCTACCTGTTACACACTTCCGTCCCTTTCACGGCATCACTCCCACAGATTGCAGGAGAGCGAGAGGGAAGATGTTACACATAAAAAAACACACGATATTTTGCAATTAAATTCAATCAAACCAATTGGAATAACAAGAGGATGTCGATTTTACGAGGAAAAAATAACACTGTGTTACGTTGTACTATCGAAGAACTTCGTATCTGAGCAGTTTGAAAACAAAATCCCGTGAACACAATGACCACATCTATTACCGCCCCGGTTCTATGGCGGCCGAGCATTACAAGCAGAAATAGTCCTTATGGTGTATAGATATGAACTTCTTCGATAGTACAAGTGTCCAAGTTTTTGTATCTAGAAAAATGATGGATACTTAATCTACCTGAATCCCTTTTCTTATACACAATCCTGAAATCACGAAAAAAGGGCTAAGGCTGGCGCACATCTGGCGAGGCGCAGCGCAGTTGTTGCCAAACAAATATCAACATTAACTCCCTTAAAATAAAGTTGAAAATAAATAACCTGAGACGCGCTCCTTATTCCGCTTAGATAATTATGTTTCGAGCTAATGGAAGTTTATATATTCTCAACTCTATTTCAACTGCAGCAAGGTCGATATTTGTTTGGTAGTGACAACCGCGCTGCGCGAAAATAAAACGTACGGAACAGCTGTTTTTTTTTCGCAATTATGTCGATCACATAGTGAACGTTATTCATTATGATGAGTACAATGACCCCAGAGGATGCCCATGAATTCAATTTCACCCTGTATAGTACTACTGAAGCCAACCGTACATCAGTCATACAGTCTGTAAGTATGTTGGTGTCCGGAATATCCTTTAACCTTCCGCATATCCGCGATTTTCTGGCGATTTAAACATAAATCCCGATACATTGTACAGAAGCCAGCAGATCAACCTACTACATTCTGTCAAAATTCTTTAATAGATTTTCAACTTTACTGCTAAAGTATAAGGTTCAAAGTTGATTGGGAAAATTTGACAGTTTCGGGTAGGTTGACGAGCTGGCGTCTGTACAGTCAGCAACAAAGATCGATTAATACTTACCTACCTACTTTTACAAATGAACTAACTTGATGCAAAATTATTCGATAAATATTGTTTTTCCGCATTCCATGTTAAAGCTATACCAGTTAATATGTAGTTAGTTACCTACCTACTCTTTTCATTTTATATTAGACTAGTTTTTGCTCGCGGCTTCGCTTGCGAGGATGTCGGCAATAATATCCCTCGGGAACGTACTGGGATTAAAAGTACCATAGGTATGTGCTAAGTCAGTCAAAAAGTCAAATTCAAATAATTTAATTTCAATTAGGAACAAGGAATGCACTTTCGAATGTCAAATAAAAAAAGAAAAAAAAGATTCTAGTCGCTATTATAGGTTATAAACTAAATTGTGTGCTGAATTTCAATTGATTCAGCCGTATTTGCGCTAATCCGGAACATACGTCCAGACAAACAAACAAACGGATAAAAATTCTTCGTTACTGTTTTATTATAATTATGTAAGTATAGATTATTATAAATATGTATTTTGCTTAATAATTAAGATTGAAAAACTGAAGAGTTAATCGACTTATCTTGCTTACCGTACATATTCTACGACTTGATAATTTGTCATTGTTTGTTTTTCATTCCTGAAAGATATTTTGTCACATCGAATTTTGCAACTTGGTGAAATAGTCTATGAATATTGTTTCTAATAATACACACTATATTATATACATTCTACAATAACACCAAAACAACAATTAAACACTAACCAATGGTTTAACAATAAACGCCCGCTAACACCACACAAACCGAGGATTAAAATAATAATTATCCTAAACGCATAACCACGCAAAGACGTAGAAACTTTCAAGGGTTTGGGCTTAATCCCTTCATAATCTGGGATTAAATGCAAACTGAATGGGTTACGGTACAGAATAATTTCCATACATTTGTTGGTGGTGTCGTATTTAGTGGCTGTAAGCTGGTCGATAGTGCGGGGTCATGTGGAATGTAAGGGACGCTATGGGTGGGGATTAAGAATTTAAATGAACAAATATTGTATTTTCATTACCTTTATTTATTTTGAAGTAAGTAGCTGTTGTGTTGGAATCTTTGTGAGTGTATTTCATGCGTTTACTGTTATTTTAACATTCTTTTATATTCGATGAAGCAGTTTTTTATTGTAACAAATGTTCTCACCCACCGAATTCTAAGATTGCTCGGTATCTACTATGAATTGATGTAAATCTTAGTTGATTTCAAGTGAAGAACAAGATTATCTGGAAAGCAACTGTCATAATATCTATTTGACATAACTCTTGATCTGCCTCCAAACCAACTGCATAAGTACTGATTCGCCTATTCGCAGAATGTTCGAACCTATAATAGGACTTTGAACATAACTAAATACATATTTGCAAGCAGCACATGCCAAAGTTCTCGTGAATATAATATTTTTCGTAAAAAAAAGAGACAGACAGACAGTTTTGAGTAAAAAAAATATCATCATAACCCTGGCATTTATTTCATATGGGGTGCAAAATTGTCTATAAGTTTTGTATATTTCTCTATTTTATGTTTTATACTGTAGCTGTTTGTAGGTCCATTTGAAAAATATATTTTTTTATAATTCTTTGCAACGATTAAACTCATGAGTCAAAAAGTCTATCGCACTCCAAACCAAGCCACACGCTCCATCCGAAAAACAAACGCAAAAGTCGCAACCTCGCTTTCACATTAATTCTACTTCGCTTGCAACATTTATAAACCTTTTGAAAATATTTCCACGATCATTGTTTTCCCTGTATTTCTCGGTGTGCCACGACTCCATAGTAATTTTAGCTAAGCCGAAGCGCTTGGATGGCTTAAATATATTTACAGTGAAGTTTGGGGAGTGCGATCCTTTACTTATTAGAAGTGGTTGTGGTTACTGTCATAGTTCATGGAGTGGTATATTAGGTGACGTTAAACTGAGATTAATTTTGATGATGGAACCGCCCTTGGAAATATAATGATTACATTTTTTTGTTAAGTGGTTAAAAATAAAACATGAGTTTGGGATTTTAGATTCTGATCCTAGGTCAGGCAAACTATTTTACTTGGGGAATCCGTAGCAGCCCGAAGTTTCTAATTTAATAGTTCCCAAAAGACAATCGTCATCATTGTTACCACAATATAAACATGGATAGTATGGAACGTTTTATTATTTTAAAATGTTTTAATATTTCTCTATATTCCAATTTTAAAAAAGTCATTTATAAAAGTATTCAAAGGAAAAAAAAATATTCATTTATTTTTCAGACAAAGTCCTAAATTACCTACGCTCCATTTTTAAAAAGATCCCGGCGACCACCCGTCTCGACACTGCACCCGCAACTGACAGCACCGCGACATTCGCTTGGGGTCTCGTCAATGAGCGCGTCTGTGTGAGTGTGCCGTTTCGAACGTCTACTATACGTAGACTATACGTACTGTCCACGTTTATACTGTGTCGCTACGAAGGTACTCATTTGGTTCTTTACCGACGAAAAACGAAGAGGTTCTCAAGTCGACGCGTGTTACTTATTTTTTTTTATGAATGACCACGCATAACTTTTTACAGAGGATTCCGATTTTGATGATCCTTTTTGATATTCAGCGACCAAGTATTAGCATCCCTTCCATGCTATGCCTTATCACACTGGCGATCAGCGAGGCGATTGTTCAACGCACTCGCTGCGAGTGCGTAGCGAGCACGCCACGTGTGTGCAACGTGTTCGCCGCGTTTGCGTAACGAGAGCGTTTGATGTACAATATTGTGGAAACGCGGCGTCAAAGTCAAGGCACTTTTGAACGTCAATATTTACAACAAAAAAAAAAGATTCTAGTCACCCCTTCCAAATAATAATAATAATAATATATTTATTCAAAAAATTACAAGGTATAAAAATTAATACAGTTTTGCTTATGTGACTTACGTGCCTGAACTAGGTAGCCTAATCCTGTGTTTCAGGCGGGAAGAGCTTAAATAGACTTATAAAATAAATAAATAATCAAAAGGTTGACAATATACCACTAATTATAAGTTGAGTAGTATAACTCTTAGTTTCTAAATTTGATAAATACTTAACGTAGGTGAAATTTGTACATAATTAAGTATATTCATTGTAGCACAGTTAGTAAATTCTCTGTATCTTCGTAAGACATACTTTGGAGAGCATCCTTGAGAATTCTCTTACAATTTGTGTAGTTCAGGGAATAAATGTTTGCTTTCGAGTTTAGTCTATTATAGAGAAGAGGGCCGAGGTATAGGTAAAATTTGGATACAAAAGCATGTTTTGTTGTATTTTGTGGACAAACTATACCTTTACGTCTTTTATTAGTATATGGTTTTCGTATGGAGAAGAATAGGCGCGAAACTCCACTGTTACTCTTTTATAATGTTTTACAATATTATGTATAGGTAGGTAAATTATTAAATTATAGGTAGGTATATGGGAAGACGATGCACCTAGAATAAAATTACTATACAACAATAGGTAAAAAGAATTTAAAATGAAGCAACGACAGATAAATTAATTTTGTGATAGATACATGGTGCTCACATATTTACATAATATGTATGACTACGCGACGTATACGTATATTATACGTATACATCGCGTAGTCGCAGTTAGTTCGCTTAGTACCCGAGAGCACGTTCAAATCTCGCCTTGCTCGATACGCGCTGGGAAATCGTCAGTGTGACAAAGCTCAAATTGATTTCTTATAAAAAAACTCTGAGAAATAATTCTTGCCATAATGGCGACTCCCTGTTGTGACAATGACATTAAGGTACGTTGCTTTGCATCTCAAGGTACCAGGCAACCATGACCCTTATTAAATCATTGTCAGTTTCTCGATCATAAATATGCACACACAAACTACATAGGTACGTACTATCGAAGAACTTCATATCTTAGCAGATTGAAAACAAAATCCCGTGAACACAATGACTACATCTACACCGCCACAGTTCTATAGCGGCCGAGCGCTGCAAGCAGAAATAGTCTTTACGGTGTATAGATATGAACTTCTTCGATGTTACGTATGTAAGTACTCCTAACGTGGGAAGACCCCACTTGGATCCGACACGGGAAATAATTACCTGTTACCGCGGTGAAGATTTTTTGTGTAAATGCGGGTAGATTTTATTTTTGTATCAAGCTTATTATTAGCTGCTACGGTGGTGAGGGGTTGTATTAAGTTAAGTGGATGTCTTGTTGGCAGCTTGTTATATTTTTATTGGGGTGGAAACGAGCGTCTTACATTGAAGACAAAGTACCTACGTCAGGGGTAGGTAACATTACAATATCAATATCACGGCTGTATTCCGCGGAGGGTTAAGCAGAGGTGTACCTTCGAATTTTTTGGTTTTAGGACATGCCGGTTTCCTCACGATGTTTTTGTTCACCGTTTTGAGAGCAGTGGTAATGAAAATTAAATACACCAAGTAAAGGCTCGTGCAGACTAGCGCGACGCGACGGCGCGACGCGACTTGAACAATACAATTTCTAAGAAAACTTCACGGTATAACAATAGCCGGTGTCACGTCGCGCTAGTCTGCACGAAGCTTAAAGTGCCTGACTTTTGTTTTTTTTTTTTTTGGTGGGAAATCATCAAAATGACGTCTCCCGCTCTGGGTGGAGCGGGAGGGCGTGTCAGACTCTTACTGACTAAAACCCACCCGTGTTCCTTCTGTTGCCTGTGCAATGCCAGGGGGCCACGGTATCCCTTTCGGACTTTCCCGCAACCCCGGCAGGCAATGGTCTCATCAGACCCCTTCACTCGCTGACACTCTTTGAGGCGCGCGTGGAACACAACGCGCCGCCGACCCGGGCTTGGTCCTTACCGGATGGCGAGCTACCCATTGCTCACCGTTCGCAAGCCCGCGCCTACGGTGGCCGGGAATCAGCAATTGATTCCCGACGCCCAGGGCGTCTCCTCCTGCGGCGGCTAGGGGCGTGAGGGCGCGAAATTTGCCTCTCCCTCACGCGCTCCGCCTCCTCCTTCGCGAGCATTACTGCTTCGCAGAAGGAGGTGACGGCCTCCAATGCCCTCTCGCTCCGTACCACGGCCTGGACCAGGGCCGGACGCGAGAGATCCCCGCCACCGATCGCCACCACGATAAAGTGCCTGCCTGGGTTTTCTCTGGTACCTACTCACGACCTACATACAACTCGTAAGTCGTTGCCATTGAGCCACCACTGCTCTTTTGAAGTCCAAAAAGTTAAGCAATATCAGCCTATAATGTGCCCACTGCTGGGACTCAGGGCTCCTCTCAATGAGAGGGAGTGGGCTGTAATCCACCACGCGGGCCCAGTGCGGGTTGGTAGATGTCACACTATTGTAATAGCAGACTTGAGGCCCTGGGGTCGAATTCACGACCTAAAACTCGTAAATCCTGGCCGATATCACTGGGCCACCACTGATCTGAATTTTGAAGTTCGGAAAGTAATGAGCTGTAATTATGGCGTGCATGTATTATAAAGCGGTCGCCGCCACACAGCGTCTACAATTTACCGAATGAAGTCTCTGAAACATTATTTATGAAGGTAAGTTAGTGTTTTCCTAGAGAGCGTTATTTGACAAAGTAAATTGTAACCCCGCTGCTATCATTTCATGACAGCCGTCACTGCGGCAGGATAAACAGGTTCAGAATCCAAGCCTACTTAATCCCCACACCGCACTTTACTCTACCGACATAATCTGCACTAAACAATACCTCTAGTACAATACCTCTTCACAGTTGCTATCGATTAGGAAAGCTGCTTCGGAAGAGAGCAGAGCAAATATTTATTACTACTGCGTACTCTATTGTTGCAATGTTCAACTTCGATGCAGCCTCGCAGGTGTGATTGTGGTAGTACTGCCGAAGTTAGGACCCGAACACACGGTTTAATTTGGGGCGATTTTAGCCGCGGCGCGTTTTTCTCGTGAAACTGTGATGGCTGTCTAAGTGTGAGTTTATCATGCTCAACTTAATGCAAGTGAAATAAATTATGTGTGAATCGCTGAAGAAGACCAATCAAACCAGTTTTTAAAATTCGATTTTTAATTTATGATATGGCCTGGGGTCATTCGTAAATCTTAGATATTTATTTTCATTTAATTTACGTTAGGAACTTGATAGGACTAAATTACCTTGTTAATCGTATTCAAATAAAATGTAGATTGATATTGCTAGCCATTTATCTTGGCACTCGTAGAGTTGCGATTTTACTCGATAGTCTCCACACTAGTTCAGTGTCATTAATAGAGACGGGAAGCACCATCGATAGAACTGTTACAGTATCGATAGGAAAGAGCGTTCAAAACTTACACTTCATCGCGATACTGTCACATGTCGCGATCATAGTCGATATAGGCGAGCTGTGTGTCTGCCTAGTGAATTATTTACTATCTACTGTGGCCCGTGAGTATAAATAGTATCACATAAAAGCTACATCTAGAAAAAAAGAAATGAAAATATTTTTGTTTCTGACATTGTTTAATTTGTATGACAATAATTTAAAATTTACTGCACATCTGTATACTTACAAAAGTATACCTCTTATGGTTACAACACAGTGCACCGAATCCTATATTTTATACCATCATCCCATAAACCTGTGTAATGCAAACAAATGAATTTGAATTTGAATAAATCATAATGATCACAAAAAAACAACAAAGAAAAAACTGATTTTTAATTTTTCGTTTCTATAACATTAAAAATCCATGACGCCTTTTGTCGCGCGTTCTACATTATAATACCCCAAAATATCGTGATCGTGTGTATAGGTCCTTAAAAGTTGTAAACCGGTGATTTCTCATTGCAAGTATTGATTGCCGAAATAAAGTGTGTGTGTGTGTTTGTTAGCACCTGTGTCAGTCAGTTGTGTGTGTCAGATGTCCATACTGAATTGGTAAGGGAAGAAACTGAATATGTTAGCACAGCAATGAGTCATAGTATAGTTTGTACAGTTATGAAGTTAGCATGTATATTTACAGGAGCGAATATTTATAAATTCAAGAGACTTTGACCTGATTCCTTTCCATTCGAAAATTTTCTTTTGCAGAAGCGATCTTTTGTACAACTACCTTTACCCAACTAAGTTGGGGTTGGCTTCCAGTCTAACCGAATGCAGCTGAATATCTGTATTTTACATGTAGCGACTGCCTATCTGACCTCCACAACCCAGTTACTGGGTAACACGATACCCCTGATAAGACTGGTTGTCAGATTTTCGGGTTCTATGTTCTATGTAATGGGGTTTGGTTTCCGCACTCAGTCCGTCAGGTGGACCATTGTGCGTGGGCCATAGCGGCCGTTTGGGGGGTTATTCCAACCAGCCCACCTCCCTCCAGAAGGTAATTAGGTCTATTGATTTGTTTAGAACATCTGTGTATGATCTGGGTGACCCGATGGTGTCTGTTCTGATCTGGCTGACGCCCGTGCATTCAAAGAGCACGTGCGCAACGGTCTCCTCAGCCTCCATGCACGCCCTGCACAGAGGACTGTCCGTTATGCCTATTGTGTGGAAGATTTTCGGGTTTTAGACTACCCGTAACGACTATCAAAGATTTACAAATGGCAGCCGGGACCAACGGCCTAGCGCATCCACGAAACGACCGCGGCAAGCATAGTTTAACCTTCAATCGACCCGTGCGGCTGCTATCAGTTTGCCACGAGCCACACGAAGTTTTGTACCCTATGTGGCCTGGTAATATTCTACTACCTATTTCGACCCAAAGCAATGATTTCGTGGACTTGCCCACCTAGATCTGTTTGTGTGCTTTATTTTCATCTTTATGTGTCGAGTTCAGTGCAAAAAAACACCGGCCAGGTGCGTGTCTGTCCACGCACAGTGAAGGGTTTCGTACTTGTGATGAATTTATCCCAAGAACAAACTTAGCATTGTAGTTGAAAAACATGTTCTCCCATACATTCCAACTGCAAATGTGAGTTTGTACGCACAATATTGAGTGATGTTGTGAAGACGATAGAGCTCGTAGAGGTGTTCCTGTAATGTATAAGTATAGAACTATATTCTGTAATTTTTAAAAAAAAAATATCTCATTAGATTCGGAGGTAGAAGGGGGGAATGGTCAATTTCCAACAATTTTCTTAAATGACTACTGTAAATATTTATTTTAAAATTATAAATAAATATATTCGACCTGCCTCACAGTACGTCCTTTGATTTGATATATCACACGGTTCAGTTTGCATATTATATTTTTTTAAATTTTCACATGCCTTCCAAAAGAGAACCCCATGCTCAAAATTCGTTTATTTACGTTACACGTCCAATTTTGGGTCACAGAAATTCATATATGTACCAAATTTCAACCTAATCGGTCCATTGAATTCGGATAAAATTTACTGTGACAGTCGAACAGACAGACACACGAGATTCCGTTTTTCATTCGGACATACGGAACCCTAAAAATATGTTTTTTCTTTCTTTCTTTACAAGACAAGTTTCTTTAGCAGTGAGATGAACTAAGCTGATAATTATAACTTAGTAAGTATGTAGGCAGTATTGACACGCAATATTGATACCGTTTCGAAATCAGCTAATAACGTCGAGATAAAACGCAAAGTTAACTGCACCTAATCATAGTTTACCGGTACGTATCGGATTAACTAGTAAATTTAATTTACTTGTAACCGAAGAGCCGTTAGCTCAAGCATTTTATATTAAAACTAGCGACCCTCGCTGTGTCGCACGGTTTTTATGACGTAACAAAACATCGAGATTCCTTATCTAATTATCTATATTATAAATACACACGAACTTTCATGAATAAATTCTCTAAATAATGGTGAAAGCCGCATCAAAATCGGTCACACAAACAGACAAAAAATTTATTTTTTATAAATAATATTAAAAGAAGATAGGTAAGTACTTGAGTTTCAGAAACAGAAAATGATAAAAAGTTTCTATTATAGTAAATAAAGTTTATTTTGTTGAATAAATATTATTATAAGAAGAAACTTTGAAGACAAAAGTCTGACAGGTTGACATTAAACCGTTGTGTTTTATTTATATTATTATTGTTTCGTGGTTTTACAGGGGCGGCAGTTTTGACATAGATAGCGATCGTTATACGACCGAGTTCGGTCGCAAAGTCTTAATGGCGTCTCTAGACGGTCAAAATTACTTGACAAGCATGAAAAAATCCCGTGCTTGGAAGCAGGTCACGCGCGTCTAGTGATGCCGAATTCGGTCGTACAGCGATCTCTATGTCGAGACTACCGCCCCAGAAATACCATTCAACATGCTTATAGTTATCCGAGATAATTATCTTTTTGCAATATTAGCGTTGTGAAAGAATGGATATCACAACTTTTGGTGCAGACGCCTTTTACCCAGCTACGGCGTAAATTTATGTTATTTATTAATAAGACACTTCAGTGACACACTCACTAAAACATACACAAAAATGACATACAGTTCTAGGTATATTCATCACTTACATTTGTGTAGTTGTATTGCAATATGTGGTTACCTAGCGACCTCGACAATTATTTATTTTACCTTGATGGTCCTAGTTTATCAATTATAACTTCTTTTTCTTCTTTTATCTTTTTAGATATTGTTTACGTTTGGTTATTTTTTGTTTCTGTCTGAGTATAGTTCACGATGTTTTTGGCTGGTATATTGGCGTGTGCTAGTTGTCATATGGCTATTAATTTATAGTTTAAATTATGTTTTGTGTTGCGTAATGTAAATTATCTTGCATACTAATATATAGAATCATTTTATTCTAACTAACAGCTGTGTTGCTGGGGAGTTTGTTGCGCCACTTCTTCTTCCCAGCTAAAGCACTAAGTAGGAAGTGGTGAAGGGTGGGCGTTTTGGGGGACTGTCTTATGTAATTTTGACGTTCGTAAAGTGCTGATTCTCAGCCTAGTTTGAATAAATGACTTTTGAATTTTGAATACAGAAGTGCACAGCACTCGCAGAGAACTTAACGATTGAAGAAAAAATCCAACCGGTTTGGCGTTATGTTTCCATGTAATCGTTGAATGCTGACAAGTCTTTTTCTCCTACATCACAGTATAATTTATTATACTGTGCCTAGATCGACACAAACGAAATTGTATAAGTTAATACTTTGGTAAAATGAACCTACTAGGCTCAATGATATTAGAAGTAAAAAGACGTAGATAGGTTACCTACCTAACATTCTATCTTCAAAAACGGCACTATGTCACACTATTATATGACACGTGGAAGTAGGATGGCATGTCGTAATTATCGGGAGCGAAAAAGAGACAAAACGAAGAAAATGTGGCTAATTAGCCAACTTTTGACGTGCCACTTGCGGAACGTTTGTAACCTATCTACCTCTTTTTACATATAATATCATTGACTAGGCTGTTCAAAAGGACCGTTGCAATCTTGTAGACCTTTATTTAAGAAATTAGGATTACTAACTCTATCTAGACTGTATATATTAGAAGTAGGATTATTTGTTAAAAAGCACTCTGAGCGATATACTATGTTTCAAGAGATCCAACACGGCTGTCACAAGATGTAGGTGCACACTAGTTCAGAACAATTGCTACAATATATCTGGCAAAATCTGTAACCAAATACCCAAACAGATCAGAGAGTTGCCACTAAACTACTATAAGAAGAAACTTAAGAAATGGCTTTTTATTAATACGTTCTATACAATGTGAGTTCTTAAATTATAAGCAAAGTTCGAAATATGATCTCACTAGTAAGTAGTAATACAGGGTGTTTGGCAGAACGTTGAACATACGAAAATGGTGGATAGGTGGGGTCATCTGCTACTTACTACTTGTATATTTCTATTATAAGGTATTTTTTTTCATGCTAAATTATGTATCTAAGTAAGCAAAATATGTGGAACTTCTTATATTTAAGACCTTTTATGTACCATATTTTATGCAAAATAAAGAAATTAAACTTCAAAAAGTAATGATAATATCGGTTCATATATTTTTCTATAAAGCTGAAGAGTTTTTGTATGTTTGAACGTGCTAAGCTCTGGAACTACCAGTCGGATTTGAATTTTTTTTTTTGCATTTGATAGCACAATTCTTGAGGAAGGCTACAGGCTATTTAACATCACGCTAGGACCATAGGCGCCGAGCAAAAAGAAAAATAACCGATTATCATTACTTTTTGAGAGGAGCTCGTGGCTAAGTAATAACTGCCGCACGGGTCGATCCATCAGGTTAAGCTACGCTTGCCGGGGTTGGTCTGTGGATGGGTGACCATCTTTACATACCGAGACTCCTCCGTGCCTCGGAAAGCACGTTAAGCCGTTGGTCCCGGCTGTCATTCGTGGATCTTTGACAGTCGTTACGGGTCGTCAGAAGCCCGAAAATCTGACAACCAGTCTTACCAAGGGGTATCGTATTACCCAGTTACTGGTTGTGGAGGTCAGATAGGCAGTAGCTCCATGTAAAATACTGGTATTCAGCTGCATCCGGTTAGACTGGAAGCCGACCCCAATATAGTTGGGAAAAGGCTAGGCAGATTGATTTATCATTACTTTTTGAACAGCCTAGTATACTAATCTGCAAGCTAATAGCAGAGCATACTGCCCAGGGAGTGCTGCATGCACTCAATGGGCAGTATGCACAGCTTCACTAGACTTAACACTTCCTAAGCTTGCTAAATCTGCACCAATCTGTTTTAGGTTGATATCAACTCGACATTGGCCAAAGGCGTAAGCTATTTTGATCTTTGTTTCATAACATAACATCACGCCTTGTTTCCCCACAGGGTTAATCAGAGGAGTATCCAAGGTATGTAATCCACATTTCCCCAGTTATGTTTAAGTCCCATGTAATAGGGGGCGAGCCTATTGCCATCAACCGGGCACAAATTCAGACTCGGGCTGCTACTGAGTAGGTAAGCCCAGGTAACCACGGGCGATAATTTTTTCGTGCACTGGGTTTTCAACGCTCTGCCTAGCACTGAGAGTTGATAATCCAGTGCGCGATAAAATCCCACTGCGATATTTTTACGTCTGTGCAAACGTGGGCTAAAACCTAATAGAAACACCCAATATCACTTTGCCCGACCTGGGAATCGAACCCAGGACCTCAAGCTCAGCAGTAGCGTCTGCGACCACTAGACCAACGAGATCTGATCTTTGTTATCAAGTAATTAAACACAACATGTCCCGGAAAAACACTCCAATTAGAATATTATGTTATAATCATAAATTCATAAGACATGCACTGAATTTTTATTATTATGTCTAAAACGTTGTTTATTTGTGAGCGTCCCAGCAAAAAGGGTCCAGTTCTCGGCATTTAGTTTCCGAGTTATAAGAAGTTTTGTAAAGTAAAAATTGCATTTACGGTTTAAAATATCATTTATTTCTCTAAGATTTACATAATCACTTAATGAGAAACAAAGTTTTAATAAGTAGGTAATAATTAGATAGTCCAGAGCGCTCGTCGTGCAGTTAGCTAGTAATAAAATTAGTTGTTTTAATAAATCTGGGGAGTGGGTACATCGAAATAAGTTACTCAGAACGCGCGCGTTGCTGTGCACATCGAGCGCGCTATTCTTATCAGCACTGTTATAAAGCAGCGTGCACACTATACAATAATAATATTATTATTTCGTTCATTTATGTATTTTGAAGCCGTCGAAAATGTGTTTCTTTAGCATTTTTTTAAAATATAAATTAGTTTTAGATTCTTTAATGTTTTTTGGTAGTGAATTGTATAGTTGTACTCCTTCATACTTAATATTTCTTTTTCCGTGGTTTGTTCTAGGTCCGTGTAATAGTACTAGGTCATTTGCCCGACGTGACGATCGTATTTGCACTTCATTATTCCTTTTATATGTAATTTCTGTGTGAATTTCTTTTGTAAGGATTTTTCTTATTAATAAACAGGTATTACATTGATAAGTTTTGGTGATGTTAAATAGGTTTGTATCGTTATAGATTTTATTTGTAGATGTTAAGTAGGGGTATAGAAAGAGGGCTTTAATAATTTTATTTTGGGTGATTTGAAGTTTTTGTATGTTTGTTTTTGTTGTCGATCCCCAGACCTCAATTAGATATTCAATGTGTGGCTTTACTAATGAATTGTACACCGTAAACCGAATTTTTGATGGTAGACATCTAGCTATTCCACGTAACGCACCGGTAAGACTTGACAACTTAGAACAAATCCGTTTAATGTGTGGCTGCCACGTCAAGTGACTGTCAAGTGTAAGACCCAAATACTTTTCTGTGTTTACCTTATTAAGGACATCTCCATTTATCGACAAAGGCTTGTGATTGTGAATTTTTTTGTTTTTGGCCGAGAAGATTATGTAGTTTGTTTTGGATGTATTAATTGTCAATAGGTTGTCCAAGAACCACCTTTCTAAAATAGCTAGGTCATCCTGTGCGTCTTGTATAATTGCTTCAATGGAGTTACCAAAGTAAAATAGACAAGTGTCATCAGCATAGAGTGTTATATGTCCTTTTAATCCTAATTCGTGTACATTGTTGATATAGATAAGGAACAAAAGAGGACCCAATATTGATCCTTGAGGCACACCACATTTTATCAACTTTGAGCTACTGATGTTGTTTCCTATTTTAACGACTTGCAAACGATTTTCTAGGTAAGACTCGAACATTCTGAAAAAGCTTCCTGTTATTTTTATAGACGCTAATTTTTGCAGGAGAACATTATGACTTACGGTATCGAAAGCCTTTTTCAAATCTATAAAGACTCCCAGGGCAATTTGCTTTTGATCAATTTTAGTCCTAAGTTTCGTCACCAAATCAGTCGCAGCAGCTAGTGCATTGGACTTAGGTCTAAAACCATATTGCCGTTCAAAAAGAAAACTGAAAGAATCTAGGTAGGCCATAAGTCTAGAATAAATTAATTTCTCCAGTATTTTCGACATTACTGGCAATACCGAAATGGGTCTGTAATTTCCGGCGTCCGATTTCGAGCCTGACTTAAAAATGGGAGTTACTTTCGCGATTTTAAGTGTGTCTGGGAAGTAGCCTTCGAGTAAACATGTATTCATGCATTGCACTAAATATGGCAGTATTAGTACTTTTATATGTTTAATGGCTTTGACGGTGATGCCGTCCACGCCAGCGCTGGTATTTGGTTTTAGATTATCAATAATTTTTGCGATTTCTTCTAAGTTTGTTGGTGACATTTGTGAGAGACCCGGAGCGTTCCTGTGTAATGAAGTTGTGTTAATGTTAGCATTGTGGTGTTTTGGAGCTATTTTGTTTGCCAGGAGAATACCTATACTGGCAAAGTAGGTGTTGAAGTGTTCACAGATTTCTTTGTCTTCTGTGATGAGGCCTGAGGGGGTTTGTAATTTAGGAGGAATACAACTATCTTTACTTTTGTTGCTAGACAGATTATTTATAAGTTTCCACATCTTCAACGGGTTACCTTTGCATTCTTCAAATGATTTATTGAAGTATTTATTTTTAACAGCTTGCATATGCAAGAATACTCTATTTCTCTCACTTTTAAATTTCTCTTCAATCTCCAAGTTATTCGGATTAGTTTTGTGTTGTTTCCATAATATGTTCCTTGCGTTTATTTTGTCAATTATGTCTTTCGTGATCCATTCTGTTTTAGGTGGGTTCAAAATCTTAATTTTCGTAGTTTGATTCTTGCTGATTGCCAATTTTATTGCTTCTTCTAGCTTTGTGAAATCGTCTCCTACCGTGTCATAGTCAATATCTTCCATAGTTTTATACAATTTTGCAAATGAAAGTGTTCTTATTTGCATTTTTTTAGCTGGTTCTGGTTTATACTGTTTGACCTCTAGGAAAATCTGTTTGTGGTCGGACATGCTTGATTCAATTATTGCTAAATGAAAATCATGGCCGCGTAGGTTTGTAGAAACATGGTCCAAGATAGTTCGTGTAGTAGATGTTTCGCGAGTGCAGTGCCTTGCATCAATTTTGTTTAATATTTTATAGCCATTTTCCGAGAGTGTATCTTTATATTCCTTGGTGTTTCGATCAGAGCCAAGTAGATTAAAATTGAAATCTCCAAATAGTATTGTCCTTTTCTTATTTTGTAGTTCATTTGTTAAGGTTTCGAGGAATTTATTTGTGTTAGTCCTTTCCGGCTTATATATTCCACATATGTCCAAAGAAAATTTTTGTAGGTGAACCCACAGGAAGTGGTTATCTTCTTCCCATTTCTCGCTTATAAACTCGTGTTTCATATTGCTTTTAATAAAAATTGATACACCACCTCCCCTGCTGTTAGTTCTAAAATTGTAATAATGTGTGTAGTTTGGCAGTTGTAATCTCTGTGCCTCTTCGTCTGATTTAATCCATGTTTCGACCAATATGACCACATGAACATCCTGTATTGATTGTAGTATACAATTTAGCTCGTCGATCTTTCCAGGTTTGACTAAACTTCGTACATTTGAATAAAAACATTTCAGGGAATTTGTTGTTGTACAAAGGCTATCGTATTTGTTGGTGATTTCATATGTTAGGTTTTTATTTTTACTTGTTGGTTGGTCTATCACTTGCTGGCTTAGTTTTTTGACGTTTTTTTTATTATTTTTGGAGTACCCTTTATGTACTTTATTGCAAGATCTGTTTCACCATTCTCTGTGCGTAGATGTATTTCTTGTTTAAGGTTTTTAATGAATTTCCGTTGGTAAGGTGTTTGATCTGAGAATATTTTGTATGGCTCAAGACTCATTGTTGCTTTATTTCGTAGAATTGTTGTTACCATATCTGAAGATGGAAGAAATACCTTGATGTGTCGGGCTGCTTCGGGTTTATAGTTACCAAGGCGACGTATCATATTTGGTTCCGGACATTCAGGATGTATTAACTTTAAAATATTAGTAACTTCGCGAGTCTCAGAGTTAATTCTGTCTTCTTTTTTTAATTCTTTAGGTTCCGGAATGCCCACTATGATTATGTTTTTGCTTCTTGATTGCCTTTCCTGAAGTTCAGCAACCGCATCTTCACAAGTATTAATATTTTCTGGATTTTGTAGTGGAGTAGTTGTTTTTATATTTTCAAGTTTGGTTTCCAGAGCAGAGACCTTGATGTTTGTAGCAGTATTGGAAATTTTCAATTCGGCTATCTCAGATTTAATCTTAGTTTGTTCTGAAGCCAGATTTTTAATCTCGTTCCTAATTGATGATACGTCGTCAGAAATACTTTTCATTATCTGCTTTTGGCTTTCAACAAATCCATTCAAAGTTGACATTACCTCTTTGCGAAAATCGTCGAGGTCTCGCTTAAGATCATCTTGTTCAGGGTTTTTCCGTTTACGAAACGTCACCTGCAGCGGAATCGTATTATCTTCCTTATTAAGAGTCGATAAATCTGGTTGCGAGCTTCCGCGCGTGTTTGATCCGGACGGAGATCGTAGAATACTCATTTTAAATATTTATAAGTGTGTAAGCTCCTTTATAATACTACGCGATCGGCTACGTTTGTCAGTTTACCGATGGCGGCGCTGCCGCAGGCCGGGCGAAAGAAGTGAGATGAATTATATGTACCTGTCTCGCTTGCACTTGAGGTTTGCGGGGGACAGGGCCGCGCTCCGCTTGCGCCGGCGTTGTCGTAAAGTAGTATTGATATGATTTAAAACACAAGGATTTGATCCAGAAAAAAGATATTTGCACTGATAGACATAGAATTCAGAGTTCAATGACTTGTATTTTATTTGTTTTACGTAAATTTAATAACACGTCCGCACTCCGCGCTCTCTGGACGAGAGATTTCGCAATTTTAACTGATTATTAATAAATGCTCAATTATCTGCAATTTCATATAGTAAATGACTTTATACGACTTTTTTTGAATTTCAACTTCATATGTCTGATAAAAAAATATGTGCCAGTTTTTGAATATGTTTAGGGTAAAACAGAACCCTATTATTAAGACTTCGCTGTCCGTCCGTCCGTCCGTCTGTCACCAGGCTGTGTATCTCATGAACCGTGATAGTTAGTTGAAATTTTCACAGATGATGTATTTCTGTTGCCGCTATAACAACAAATACTATAAACAGATTAGAATAAATATTTAAGTGGGGCTCCCATACAACAGACATGTTTTTTTTGCCGTTTTTATAGATATTGGTACGGAACCCTTCGTGTGTGAGTCCGACTCGCACTTGGCCGGTTTTTTTCAATCCTTACTCCTCATCATCATCATCATCAGCCTATAACGTTCCCACTGCAGGGACACAGCCTCCTCTCAATGAGAGGGAGTGGGCTACAATCCACCACGCGTGCCCAGTGCGGATTGGTAGATGTCACATGTCTTCGAATTTTCGGTTCTAGGACATGCCGGTTTCCTCACGATGTTTTCCTTCACCGTTTTGAGAGCAGTGTTGATGAAATAAATTATATAAAGTATTGCGCCTGTCTGGGCTCGCACCCACAATTTGCTGTTCGCAATTCTTATACTATCAATTGACTATTTTAGATACCGAATCTAGTCTTAACTCAATACCCCAATACTGGACCCTTTTTGCTTGGCCCAAATTTATTAAATTAGGTATACTGATTGTAGGAGAGAATTGTGGTCATATTACAAACCTACACACGGACACAGTCGCTCACGTACCTATAAGGGTGTAACTTATTAGGTTCTTCGTCCAATTTGGTTTGTTTTCACTGACGTCTTGTAAATCACGTAAATTTTCGGAAGAAATATTACGTATATTAAAAACCGGCCAAGTGCGAGTCGAACTCGCAGACGACGGGTGCCGTACCACCGTACATTATTTAGCAAATAAATAACAATACTAAACGAAGAATATTATTATTTTACATCTTTATGAAAATCGCAAAGATAAATTTGTATTTCATAATGATACCTATGAATTACAATGTTATTTTTGCAGTTGCAAAAAATCACCCATATTTAAATAAATACTTAAGAATCGGCGTTTATAGTATTTGTTGATTATAATAATATAGAATATGGATTATGATATAGCGGCAACAGAAATACTTCATTCGTGATCTTCAACTCTCTAACTATCACGGTTCATAAGATACAGCCTGGTGACAGAAGGACAGCGGAGTCTTAGTAATAAGGTCCCTTTTCACCCTTTGGTTACGGAACCCTAAAAAGATGACCTATACATTTTTTTTACAACAGTGTATGTAACAGAGACATTCTACCTACGCGTATGTTATTAAGTCTAGACAGCTTAGCAAAAAAGGCAATCTAAATATGTTAGAAAATAATTCTTGGAAAAGAGAAGTCTCATCACGACATATATTATAAAACAAAGCTCATCTGTCTGTCTGTTTGAATGCGATTAACTCAAAATTGACGAGGAAGGCTAAGGTATAAAATTCATTAAGAGTCCTTTTTCATTTTCAGCACCAGTATGATATTGCATATTAATCATTTGATTATGAATAACGATAGGGCCATTCTTCTTTCTTGTGAGTTGGAGTGACACATTTTAATTTTTCTTTACGTGTAATTTACTGTAAATATTTTACGAACTCATCTTCCAAGAAAAACCGTCGATGATGGAACGTTGACGCTCAAATTCACATAATTTCATTCAATTCTAATAAAAGCTAATATTACTATAACATAAGTTAAATGTTTTACTCGTACATTGGAGTTCTAGAGTTTTCACGGAAAAAATCGGAAAGAAAAGCAATAAATGTCTTGATTCAGCGTCCAATCCCAAATAAACAAAACTTTATCAAATAAACTAATATGATATAAAATTTCTATCTACAATGAATTCGTTTAATTAGTTTTCGTTTCTCAATATAATAAGACAAAATTACAATAAATAAAATTGAAGTAATTTATACTCCGCGTCAATTCAGCTAATTACACTAAAAGAATGTGTAAGTCCAACTTACAAGAAAGAGAATGGCACTATCGTTATTATAATCAAATAATTAAAATATCTTACTGCTGCTGAAAATTACAGCCTCAAAAATCATGAATTTCCGTAAAAAAATGTAATAGGTTATGTGTGAATTGACTGAAATATTACGATGATTGTTGAAGATGTCGGAAAAATCATGCCGAATGGGCGTGCGCCGCCGCGTAAGCGAATAGAGCTATATGAAAACAATGTATTACGGAATTAATACATTGTTTAGCTGGATTAACACATAGAGATTAACATAATTATACTTTTATTTCCATTAGTACACTTCCGTGGGGGCGAAGCTGCGGACAAAAGCTAGTAATATAATAAGAAAGAATGTAATAATGACATAGTTTTTTGTTAAACGCGTGGCCAAGGTATTATACAGTCTAGGACATCTTGAATGTTTCTATGCAGAAAAGTATCTTGTTACTAAGACATTAGAGATGAGATTTTTAAAATAATTTAGTGATATTTGAGGCATGGTGGTATTTGATCACCCTGTCTGTATTGTAAGGTGGTACATCAAGGCTTCTATGGGGAGAAGGTTTTTAGTTTCCACGTAATCTTTCCTAATTATAAAGTTGAAGAGTATATTTTTTGTGTGTTTGAAGCTAATTTTCCAATTCTTGAGGAAAGGCTGTTTAACATCGAAGAGTAAAAATAAAAAATAGTCAAAAAGAACGCGAAGGCGAATGCGGACGAAATCGCGGGCATAAACTAGTATTTTATTATTGGAGCTCCATTTTATGAAAAGAGTTTTGAAAAAACGTCACTGATGCCGCATTTGACGTGGCCACCTACAGTGCCCAACTCATTTAATATTCTCATTTATAGGTACATTTATTTGCAATATTAATCGACTCGAGAAGTAAAAGAAGTGTTGTTGCAGTAGGCCATGGAAATAAATATTTTTCTTTTTATAAATTTTAATAATAATAATTCAGTTTATGTTTTTTAAATAAATGAGGTCCTCTCTCAGGAGGTTTGACCACCTGTAGCTTGGGCTACTATTCCCGATACCGGTGGGCTACTATTTTTTTCAATTTTAAATATTTTTATTTTAGTATGATATAAAAACATGTAAATGATTTATGACAAATGAAATGAAGGAAATAATAATAATTCAGTTTATGTTTCATAATAATCTTGAATAAATTTAAAATTACTTTAAACTAATTTTATATTTTATTTATTTCGTAATTATTAGAAATTATTATTTTTTCTCTTTAAAAATACTTTATAAAATAATAAAATATTTTAAAAGGATTAAAATGTTTTACCCACACCAAATTAATATGGAAATACAAAAAAAAAATGTTATAGTACCTGTTTTATTGGCAGCAGAATAATATTTTCTAAATAAGCTTAGCCTTTTTATAGATTTCAATGAAGAGATAGAATTTCACAAAATTTACTTGATAAAATAGGTAAGTGGTTTTCTAAATAATGACTCGGCAATTTCCCTTTTACCAAGAAGTGTTTCCACATAATACAAGAAGTGTCCTTCGAATTACCATTACTATTAACTCCTAAAAAGGGAAGAATAATAAAATTCCTTTTTAACTTCCCAGCTAAAACCAATCATTTTAAGAGTCAACTCAATTCCCAGCCGCGCAAAAACGTATGCAAATAAAATGCTGTCTGCATAAAAAACATTAAAGACAATATCTATACTTATACCTGTGTTATGTGACCATCTGTTGGTGGCTGGACTGGTCAAGGAATTCTCTTCGAGACTTGAGATCGGCTTGTTTTTACACCTGTCACTTCTCAGACCAGTTTTCAACGGATGTATCGTGCATTCACCCAGAACGACAAAGACAGAGATATAAGCGTGCCGTGCGAGCGGGATATAATGTAGAATTTTTTGGAAGTTAGAAAAGGTGAGGTGTACGGTCGCGTGGCGGGGGAACGAGATGGAAAGATAACCTTGCTTGTTTTATTTAATAATCCAGTTATAATAAGAAAGGTTGTAAGGCTTCCGAAGGTGCAACGATTTTAAAGGGTTACTTGCAACTTTGTGTCGGTAACTTGGTATATCTTTAGCGGGATTTATATCCCATTGTATTTCGTTTTTGGTATAAACAGTAGCTTGTAGTCTTTTGTGTTACGATATTGACACTAATGTGTTAACATTTGAATGAATGGGTTGACTGAATGGTTTTTTTAAGCAATGGCGGTTTCTTTAAAGTTTAAAATTCGATTTATTTGTGTGTTCATCTGACACGATTACGCAGTTTATATCTACCTGATGCTAATGAGCGTCTGACGTTGATAGCGCATCTTTGAACCAACTTATGTCCACTTCAGATGACTAATTAGTTGTCTTGCCCACAAGACCTAGTTATAAGAGTAGAATCACTATAAATAATATGCAAAATTATAAAGGTGTAATTCGTGGACAAGTGGTAACGACCGCGACTTACGATTTGTAGGTTGTAGGTTCGAACCCAGACAGGGGTTTTAGTTTGTGTAACATCATCACTGCTCTCAAAACGGTGAAGGAAAACATCGTGAGGAAACCGGCATGTCCTAGAACCAAAAATTCGAAGACATATGACATCCACCAACCCGCACTGGGCCTGCGTAGAGTCTAACCAGGATACAGCTGAATACCAGTATTTTACATGGAGTGACTGCCTATCTGACCTCCACAACCCAGTTACTGGGTAAGACAATACCCCTTGATAAAACTGGTTGTCAGACGTTCGGAATTCTGACTACCGGTAACGACTGTTAATTGGGATACGCGAAATTCAAATTTTCTTTAGTTTTTTTCAATTTAAAGGTAAGTGTCAGATAATGATGAGTGTGATGGAGCGAGAGGGCATGGGAGGCCGTCAGCTCCTTCTGCGAAGCAGTAATGCTCGCGAAGGAGGAGGTGGAACGCGTGAGGGACAGGCAAATATCGCGCCCTATCAGCCATAGCCGCCGCAGTAGGAGACGCCCTGGGCGTCGGGAATCAATTGCCGATTCCCGGCCACCGTAGGCGCGGGCTTGCAAACGGTGAGCAATGGGTAGCTCGCCGTCCGGTAAGGACCAGGCCCGGGTTGACGGCGCGTTGTGTTCCACGCGCGCCTCAAAGAGATGTCAGCGAGTGAAGGGGTCCGATGGGACCATTGCCTGCCGGGGTTGCGGGAAAGTCCGAAAGGGATACCGTGCCCCTGGCATTGCACAGGCAACAGAAGGAACACTGGTGGGTTTTAGTCATTAAGAGTCTGACACGCCCTCCCGCTCCACTCAGAGCGGGAGAAGTCATTTGAAGATAAACCCACCCAAAAAAAAAAGTGTCACCTAATATGCTGATTAAAATATGACTCGCGACCGTAACAAATATGGCTTTACAGATTTATAATCACTAGAATCAGCAATACAACTCCTTAAGTTATCATAATCCTCAAATGTCATGATTTCATGAAATAGTCATTCAATAGGATTGACCACATGAACTTAAAGAGTTTTATTGATGTTTTTTTTTAATTACGAGTATATTCTATAAATAAACATTTGATATGCTCGCAAATCATATTTAGATCAACATACAACGTGATAATGACCTGGACATTGCAAAAAATGGAAGAAAATTAGAATTTCGAAGGCTACCCCGACGCTGTCACCTTAAAGATTTATAAATGACAACCGGGATCAATGGCTTCTGGAGCACATTATGCTCCAGAAAGAGTATAACTGTTTTTTTTTAATCCACAACTGCGTAGCTCTTGGCCTGCATCTCACCTGATGGTAAGTAATGATCAGGCCGGAGATGGAAGCGAGCTTCACCTGGAATCCTCGACTACAGAGGAACTGGCTATCTAGCTCTAACTGTCAGGGTGACAGACTTATATAAGATGGTGGCAGCTAGCCAGGCGGACTCAGAACTAGCCATACCACCAACCCAACCGAGCAGACAATTTTTCCCCCACTGGGAATCGAACCCGCGACCTCTGAGTCTGATACAGATGGTCTAACCACCAGACCACAGCGGTGGGTCTACTGGAAATCGAATCTACTGGTAATTACAACCTCATCCAGGCTGGGTTAAGTGAAGATCATTGTGGGGTGGCTGGTGAAGTGACAATCCCTGTGGGGTGGCTGCTAGCCCACGTTCGCATAGTAAAATTCGTGCACTGGATTTTTTTTCGTGCACTGGATTTTCAACGCTAAACTTAGCGCCGAGAGTTGAAAATCTAACAGTGTGTTGTCGAGAGTGCGTCCTAACGCGTTGGATTCTCAACGCTTGGCTCAACACCGAGAGTTAAAAATCCAGTGCGCGATAAAATCCCGACGAGATATTTTTATGTCCGTGCGAACATGGGCTTAGTGGATGGATGGAAGTGGCCGAGGATAGGGATTGGTGACGAAAAAATAGAGATGCCTATGTCCAGCAGTGGATCTGCTATTATCTGATGAAAATTTGCATGCTTGCCTGCAGGCAGAATACAGTTAAGGATTATTATAGCCTTTAAATACAATTTTAAGATTTTTCGTATTTAAATTGAATTATGAGATTTATATTATTATTTTTGATAGTTATTATTTAAATTAGTTAATGTTATTGTCATTATTTCGTTTATTTATTTTTCTAACATATAAAAAACATTTAAAAATATAAAAAATAGTGTTCCGCCGGTGCCGGGAGCAGGGTCCAAGCTACCGGTGGTTAGGGCTGCAGAGATAGGAACCTCCTCACAATACGAGCCGTATCGAATACTGAAATCGAATTACTGCCTTCTGAATCAGGCCCTTGATCCAACGGCCTAACGAGAGCCTCGAGAGATGTTGGTCGAGGCTTTCGGCCATCAGGCCATTGGCCGTTACGACAATCGGCACAATGATAGCCGAGCTCACATTCCACATGTCGACAACCTCATGTGCTAAGTCGAGATATTTTATTTATTTCTCTTTCTCAGCTTTCACGAGGTTCTCGTCATGTGGAATGGTAACATCAACTATCATTGCGTGGCGCGCTAATCGGTCTATCACCACTATATCAGGCTTATTGGCAACAATAGTCCCGTCAGTAATGATAGACCGATCCCAGTACAACGTGACATGGTCATTTTCGAGAACTGGGTCGGGCACATACTTGTAGTACGGTACCTCAGAATCCACAAGTTTATATTTCATAGCAAGTTGCTGGTGAATAATCCTGGCCACTTGGTTATGCCTGTGCAAGTACTCGCCGTTAGCCAGACGAGAACAACCAGAGATAATATGTCTGATGGACTCACCCGGACGGTGGCATGCCCGAGACACGTCAACCGTCCCGTCCCTCATAATATGTCTCCGGTAGTTATTCGTCAAGATAACTTCGTCCATAATTGCACAGACGAAACCTTCAGTTTCCCCGAAAAGGTCACCAAAACGTAGCCAGGATACGGACGCTAGGAAATCTACACCAGGCTCGTGAAGAGCCCGGTAGAAGCGCCCGTGAAGATCCTTGCTTAGCCATACATGTCATTATTATTATTGTTATTATTTTGTTATATTTAAAATGCAATTTTTGCAATTTGTAATTAATATCGTAACACCGAATATTTTAGATGTAACAAAAAGTATTTGTAAACTTTCCAAGTGCCTTTTTTACACCTAAAACGGTTACAACATCAAACTCAGTGTCATAATTGCAATTCATTATTAATATTCTAGTTCGCTAGTTAGCCACATTTCATATTTCCATACAGTAATATTGCAAAATTATTCAAAAAAGCGTAGGTAATATTTGACATCTATTTGCGACGTTGCCAACTTTCTGAATAAACGCACACCGGCTTTATAAATGAAATAAAAGCTCTCTCTAATCACCTGAGGTGAAGAGCACGATGTCTTTGTACCAAATCTGTTGTATCACCATTTTGTATTTAACACTAACATGCCAATGACTTAGCAAAACCCTCTCTATTTACTTCTTAAACTGAATACATTATTTTTAATGATGTTGCAAATACATTTCTTAGCCTGAAATCCATACTTATATTTCAAATTTGAAAGTAACTCCGTCTGTCTGTCTGTTTGTTGCCTTTTCGCGCCTAAACCGCTGAACCGATCGTTACGTAATTTGACAGATAGGTGTCCTGAGACCTGAGGGCCTAGACAATCTAATCTACATGGTCCTCATATGGTTTGACCAGGATTATGTCTGGACTTTAAAAGAGACTGTGACCTCTGAGTTTGTTTCGGCCTTTCTTCAAAGAGTAGTCAGATAGGAAACGCCGAACTCATCTTGCTTATTTTTAATATGACGTGTCTATTTAAAAAAATAAACAATTTCATTTCAGTGACATTCTGTCAGCGATAACAGTGACGGAAATGTCAAAAAAGTACAGGACTGACATAAGCTACCGAAAAGTATGTCAATCCTGTTGAAGGTCGTTGTAGACATACGAAACGATTTGAAAGCGATTGACACTTCTCTAAGCTCCACAAAGAACGCCTAAAACTAAGTCACTAAGTTTAGGTTCTAAGGAGAACCTGCCTTAAATGCAACTTTCATCCTGGATTTAAAAAAACATGAAATACAAGCAGATGAAACCGCAAGCTAAAACTGTATAAAATTCATGGTTTTTGATCTGTATTAAGAATTTGTTTGTAAGGTCTGAGTCATGACTCATGAACTTCGTGAAATTCTTAAACATTTTGCAAGACAGATCTACGTAGGTACTTGAGAAGTTTAAATTAATTGCATGTTTGTTATCTATTTAGTAAAACTAAAACCTAATGATAAATTAAAAAGATATCACCACAAATCGAATGATGTGAAATTTCTCCAAATAACTGATAAAACACGAAACTCCAGACCCCTTTTTATTCAAATCAAAATGATATATATGTATACTCTAGGGCTAGAATATGGTTATAGATATTACAGTCAGTTTGGTTTCAGCATAATTATCCTGCCATGATATGGCGTGCAAATACATTTTCATGACAATTACAGTATTTATGATTATTATTTTCTTTGTTTTTCAACATACATATAATTTATATGTTTAAATATTGAAAAAAATTATAATATAAAAATAGTAGCCCACCGGTATCGGGAACGGGGTCAAGCTACCGGTGATCAGGGCTCCTGAGAGAGGAATCTCCTAACGATGCGCGCCGTGTCCTGGGCCTCAAGTCTGCTATTACAATAGTGTCAGAATGGTCTATCATTGATTTCATAATTGTTGATTTTGACAAGTTTGGTAATCTACTAACATATTGACGTCATTATGACTTTCCAATGGTCAGCCACTGACACTCCATTGAAAAAAATTGCATCTATTCTGCCGTCCACTAACTAAAAAGCCGCTAAGCCCAAAAAGTAGTTTTCGAGAAAACGCAAAAATAAGTGGGAATTGATGTCTCTTGAAAAGTATGCTACCTAGGAACAAGTTTGCAAGTTACATATGTAGTCTTTGCGCACAATATGTGATATATTTCATTCATTTACATTAATCACATTTTATTTAAATTCATTTTCTAACTTTTAGCTAAGGCATTTTTCTTCATTTTTATATAATATACTGCACTATAAGGCCGCTAACCATACCTTAACTGCTTTATAGCAAAGCAATTTCTTGTAGCCGCCACGTCTTGTACTTATAGTAAAAATTATCAAAATATACTTAGTTATAAAGCAGTTAAAGGATTTTAACAGACTTATAGCCTAGTAACTAACACTTGGAAGACTAACTTTGCTTACTTAGAAAGCAGTTATGGGATTTTAAACGCGTTTAAGCTCGGTATTGTAAAACATATTTTTATACTGGTTCTCCAATTGCTTAGCTAGAAGGCAGTTAAAGACATCTCGCTCGCAATTAACTGCCTTTTAAGTAAGCACTTGCGGGTAAAAAGTTAAGAAGATAAAAACTATTTTATGAAAATCAGAACTTTATTTATAAATAATAAAGAATTGACAATCAGTACGTCTAATTAAATTGTATAGGAACTTAACAAATAGCTTATTATTAATTCAACAATATAAAATAGAAAAACCAAGTTTAATCAAACTTTTACAAATCTTATTCAGAAATGAGATCACAATTACATCTTTAATAATAATCAGTATTCGCGAAACCATAGGAAAACTTATATTATAATTATTTTATAAAAATACCGAAAACATATTAACTAGCATATAATTCTCTTGCTGTTTTATACTTGTCATGGGGTTTTGCCCATGTCGAACATGCATTACAATCAGGTAGGTATAGCTTGCGTGCGAACATTACGGTTTGTATCAAGACTATTCAAGACTATGAAATCTGTAAGATTCGCATGTTTCGCATTCCTCATTTCCTAGTCGAGCGAACCAAATGTTTAGACTCTTTAGATGTGATTGGTATAACTCATAGCCTTTTTTGTATTCTGGATATTTCGAACAAAAGTCAGAATATATAAACGTAATATTAATTTCACTGGGCAAATAACGACGATGAGGAGCGTGTTCATGACGATAGTGCGGTGCAGCTGGATTGAAATATTTAATATGTACCGTAATAATATCTCTATTAAGAGCTGGAGTCTTTACGTGCATGCCCCGTTTACCAATATCTTTGTCAGGATTAAGAGAACTAAGCAATATTTTATCTTTTTTTTTGCAGTAACCTAAAGTAGTTAAGAAAAATACTTTTCACTCCTTCATTAAAACTCCATCACTCTTTTGTGAAGTAAATGCTCTTTTTACATTTCTTTTAGGCTCCTGAACATATTTTCTCTTAGGAACTGCTACCCTATAATTACTTCTTATAAATAATCTGCTTTCAGAATGTGTCATCATCCAATACTTGTTGCGTTCCTCGGGAGTAAATATAGTTGAACATTTTGTACACTTCATATCACAGCCTGTTTTTACATTGTACTTGCTTCTGTGTTCCTTTTCTTTCTCAACTAATCTATCTTTCAAGCTGGTATCATATTCTTTCTCGTTGTGGAAGATGGTGGTGCTAAATTTACTAAATCTGTACAAATAGAGCAATCATAAATAGATAAAGATGTACGTCTTCTTAGGTAACCGATGTCCAATAATCTCTTCTGTTCTTGTAAATTATTGAGTATGTCGTCGCGTTTTTAATTTTTTGGGGATCGTTTTAGTTATTGATGTTTTCCTCTTCAATATTGGTTTACTTTTAGGGTTTGAAACTTTATTTTGTCTATGCATGTCATAACCATATTCAGTATCATCACTAAAAACTTCATCACATGGTTCTTGGTAGTCCATATCCGTAACGGAGTCATCACTGTCATAATCTAATATTTCTGGTATAATGCAGAAGATGGCACCGGGGAAGGAGGGGGCATCGATTCGTGGCAGTATATGGAATGTGTTTCAAGCTGTTGAGTTAGTGTTTCTGTTGTAAGTTTCAGAGTTTCTTCTGGTTGGCTGTAATTATACGACACATCTCTTTCGCATCAATCGAAACAGATACCTAAAACAACAATTACGATGAACTTAGAAGCAGTAGGTACTTTAAAACCATTTTGCAATAGGTAGGTACATAATGAAAACTAGCAGCACGCGTTTTGCCTGTGCAGGTATTACGGAATACAGGAAAATGTATGGTAACAAAAACAGGCATTTAATTTTATAAAGTTAGATAAATTAAAACCATTCATTCGTTTTTGCTTAAAAGAGTTAAAAACATCCAAACATACTTTCGCATTTATAATAATATTACAAATAGCTATTTATTACAATAAATGAAATAATAATGTCAGCTTACCTTTGCCTATTTTGTCCGTCCGCTACGAGCACCCGAAGTGAAAAGAAAGGAATTATAGCCTGAGCTGGTCAAACGCAAACGCAAATCACAAGCGTTTAACTGCTTTTTAGTCTAGTATTGTCGTTTAGCTGCTCTCTAGCGATTGATATTTAGCTAATAGTAATTTCAATACATAACTTAAGAGCCGCTATTGGCGTATAACTGCTTTCTAGTGTAGTTTTTCTTTATAACTGCTTTATAGTTAAGGCACGATGTTCAGATGGTTATTTGTATGACACAATACTTGAAGGTAGTTAAAGACGCTTAGCTGCTTTTTAGTCAAGCATGATTAAATAACGTACTTTTAGTTAAGTAAATTTAGAAAAAATGATACATAAAGCCGCTAAAGTATGCTAACGTCTTTCTAGAGAAGTATTGTGGCTTAGCCGCTTTTTAATTAAGGAAGTAACGAAATTTATGTGGTTTAACTGCTCAGCAATGTTCTGTATCTCTAAAACTATAAATCATAGAAAAATGATTCTTACACCAAAGTAAAAGATTCACCAAAAAGAAAGTTGTATAAGACTACATTAAAAAGTGAAAAACGACCAACTGTGGCTTAACGGCTTTTTAGTTAGTGGACGGCAGTATTGGTAATCTCGTTCATAATGAAAAATTAATGACTGACATAGGCGGTAATCTGCTAAAATTTTGACAGTTCCTTTGATCAGTGACCTACCATGATAACGTCATTGTGCAGTCATTTCTTTTAATTCGTTACGAGTATCGTGTTTGTGGAATACAATGATCATCCAATGATCGACCATTATGAATTTAGCAGATTACGAACTTTTAGCAAAATGACAATGGGATCGTGTTGGACGAATTTATAAAAATAGCAGACTTGGGCCCCAGAAGTACCGCTTTCTGGATCAAGCCCTTGATCCAGCTGCCTAACGAGAGCCTCCTCAGGTGTTGGTCGAGGCTCTTGGCTATTATGCCATTGGCAGTCACGACTATCGGCACAATGACTGCTGTATTATTTTTATATGATTATTACAAATTTAGAATAAGTATAGGTTCCATCGACTTATCCAAATATTCCTTAAATGGTATAATATTTTGTATAAACTTAGTCTGGTCATAAATACTGTTACAATTAAAAATAAGAAAGATATTACATTTGAATTTGGAATCTGTCATTTTTATACGATTGTTCATTGAGTATTCTAATTTTGGCGCCAATACATGTACAATATTTTGCGATATTAAAATGGAGTGGGGTGATAAAGAGAACCGAATCGCTGTGATTGCATTACACAAAGTTGGTATGGAGCCAAATGCAATTTTTAAAACTCTCCATACGCTTGGTATTAGTCCAATGTTTGTGTACCGGGCTATTAATAGGTACAATGAGACCCCTTATGCTTGTGACAGAAAAAGATCTGGCCGTCCACGTAGTGTTCGTACGAAAAAGGTGGTCAAAGCAGTAAGGGAAAGAATTCGAAGAAATCCTATCCGAAAGCAAAAGATTTTATCTCGGGAGATGAAGATAGCCAGATCCATGTCGCCTATTGTAAAAGATGATTTAGGACTTGCAGCCTATACAAGATACCATTCTTGAGAAGGTAGTTAAGCCCCTTAACAACACCATATTCAATAACCAAGTATGCTCCTTCTAACAAGACTCGGCGCCGGGTCATAAAGCTCGGTCCACGCAGTCTTGGTTGGAAGTGAACGTTTCGGACTTCATCAGAGCTGAAGACTGGCCGTCGTCTAGTCCCGATCTTAATCCGCTGGATTATGATTTATTGGCAGTTTTAGAGAGTACGGCTTGTTCTAAACGCCATGATAATTTGGAGTCCCTAAAAAAATCCATACGATTGGCAGTGAAGAATTTTCCCATGGAAAGAGTGCGTGTTTCTATTGATAACTGGCCTCAACGTTTAAAGGACTGTATTGCAGCCAATGGAGACCACTTCGAATAAGCTTTTTATATTTTAAATTGTTTTATATTTATGTATTAAACTAACACACTGTAAAACTAATAAATATAATTTGCAATAAAAAAAAAAACTTCGTGACAATATTTATGGCAAGACTAGGTAGTAAACGTTTAAAGAGACATCTTTTGAACAATGTCAATGGAAAAATCCTGAAGGGAACTCGACAAATGGTTATATTTATAGACATGCAGTAGACATTTCTCTTAAACAATTTAAATTTTATTGGTGGCAACCGTAGTCTGTCTATAAGGCGTGTCCTATGGCTATTTATTTAGCTTGTCACCAATATTTTCAAATGGATTATACAGGTGTTTAGTGCATTGTGTGCCAAATTTAAATGGTCGACTGAATTGGTCATCTATCCTTTCAGACTCCTAAACACCTCTCATGCCCTGTGGAGTTTCTTGCCCGTTCTTCTCCATAGGAACCTACGCTTTGGAATGGGCAACTAGCTTCTTATTTCTGACTGACTGACCCCTTGACAATTCAAAAGTGCCTGTCAATGGTTTAATTGAAATAAATACTTTGAGTTTCAGTTTGATGTGCCACATGCCATAAAAATCTTTTAACAACTTTTTGAATAAGCTAGAACTGTGAATCGAGTCACTTATTATGACTAAATTCCCAATTCTAATGAAAAAAATCTTTTTATGGTTTGACTGCAGATTTCAGTAGCTAGTACTGGAATCTGCAGTCTAACCATATCAGCACCCGTGATGTTGATATATTTGTCATCTAATCACAAACAACTAACACAAGATTTTTAACCAGACAAAGAAAAGAAAGAAAAAAAGAAAATACATTTATTTAGCACAGACTAAAAGGCACACAAGTAAAAAAGAAATAAACATACTATTAAACGGTAAAAACTGCAGTCTACAATCTATCAATCAATTAAATCAATAAATTTAAGTACCTACCCACAAAAAATGGAGTACTCCCAATCAATCTATCACAACCTCCGACTTATTTCAGTTGTAAAACAGGACTAGACTAACGGGAATAACAAATGGGCATTACAGACAAAAATAGTCTGAATCCAGACTGAGTTATAGACAAACAGTCCGGCTGGAAATACCTGGCGTGGTAATACGAGGTAGCTAAGTTAGATTGAGGTGAATACGAGTAACGTAGTCTTTTGTTTTTTTATAGCTAAGCTTAAATAAATAATGTTTATTTGCCAAACCAGTGTTTACAATTCCTTAGTCTACATTAATAGCTAGGTTTACTAAAAACAAAATAAAACGCAAGAGAAACTCTTTGCTTATGAACTCCACACTAGGTCTAGCCTGTCCCGTGGAGTTGATGGGTGGTATTACCATATAGTGAATATGCGCATTACATTAATACTTATGAAAAAGAGTTAATTTTTAGGATAATTAAAACATTGTCAAAATTAAAACAGTTAAAAAAAGAAAGAATAAAACAATTAAGTAGGTTAACAGATTATAATGGCAATGTGCACTATGTTTAAGAATGTGTGTGTGTTTGTGAGTGAGAGAGAGAGGGTGAGAGAGAGGGTATGTGACTGTGGGCATGTGTTAGTGTATTACGAAATTACCTTTAAAAGAGATTCGGATTCACTATATGATTGAGCTGGCAGCTAATTGCGAACAATATTTTTTACTTGGCTTGTTCCAGAGTTTTACCGCTTTGTTTTATATGTGGCTGAACAAGAATTCTTGCATGTGTTGTGCGAAAGTTGTACGCGTCCTTATTGAAGGACACTTGAAAACTAGCTGTTTGAGAAGTTGCGAGTATTCCGGTGTCTGTGTTATGATTTTATGCTGTTTCAGTACCATTTTGATTATATATAATTGTCAGACATAGAGTAATGTGGCTTCTTTGTACAAAAGGGCTGTGGGATATCTAAAAGGTTTCCTGAGCATGACTTTCAAAACCGATCGTTGAGCTCGTTCGCTTTGGGTCATGGTGGTGATTCCAACTCCACCCCATACTGTTATACAGGAACACAGAATTGACTCACATAGTGTCACATATACCATGCTAGGCGTGTTTTTATTGGGAGAGTTACGCAAGAGTTTCATTATGTGAATCAACTTTCTGGTGCATTTGGCTACCAGGTCAATATTGTGCTTGAAAGAGAGCCGCTGGTCTATTATAATCCCCAGATATTTTATTCGTTATACCTTTTTTATTTTCTGGCAGTTGCACAGGAGAGAGTTACAGGTTGCAGAGTGTAAAATGATACCAAGTGGTCATTTAGGCGATGAGGGTTTTATGGAAACACATGTAGTTTATTTTTGAAAGAAGATTGTAATCGAGCCGTTTGATACTAGTAAAAAAAAATGAGCCTCTTTATGCACTCATTCCCATGATTTACCATGAAAGAGAATAACCGTGACATCAGCATAGCATATGATATCTGCATTTTAATTTAATGTTCGATGTATATCATTTATGTAGATGATGAACAAGGTCGGACCAAGAACACTACCCTGTGGGACTCCTTTTTGACAGGTACTTACTTTTTTATCATATTTTTTTGACAGCGGTGTTCTCACCCACTTAATTCACACACTAGCGTCTGTCAGTTAGATAGGTTTTAAACAAGCCTGATTTGTGAGGTTGCCAATAATTGACTCCGCAATAATATGACCACCTGCTGGACCCAATAGCATAACCTCAACTCAAACTCAAAGCATTTATTTCAATTAAACCATTTACAGGCACTTTTGAATTGTCAAGGGGTCAGTCAGTCAGAAATATGAAGCTAGTTGCCCATTCCAAAGCGTAGGTTCCTATGAAGAAGAACGGGCGAGAAACTCCACGGACACTCTTTTAAATCATAATATTGTTACAAAATATAATGGCATATAATGTTTCCACTATTGGGACATAGGCCTCCTTTCTTCGAGAGACTGTAATCTATCATATCTACCACGCGGGTTGGTAGATGTCACATGTCTTGGAATTTTGGGTTCTAGGACATGCTGGTTTCCTCACGATGTTTTCACCATCTCCCAACTTTTTATACAGCAACTCTGTGAAATCGCTGCGTAAAATTGTAAAATCCTTAAAATTACGTTATTTCGAACTTTGCGTATTAAATGATTTGATAATTTAAATTTTCGTGAAAACCCTAGGGATATGCTAGGGATAGTGCGAAAACACGGATAATTAGACAATTAGACTATTTTACTAACAAAATGGATCATGTTACCTGTTTTTTTTCGTTGTAGCACACTAGGAATTTCTCCTGTATTGTGGGTGCATTTACAAACATTTAAACTCACATACACAAACAGCCAGACCCGGAACAACTACTTGTAGGTCATAAAAATATTTGTTCCGTGCGGGGATCGAACCCGCGACACGCAGTGCAGCAGTAAATCGCTTAACCACTGCGCCAACCGTGCCGTCAAATAAATAAAAATAATAATAATGGTGAAAAAATTTCTGCGAGCAACTTAGAAGTAGCGCTCGCCAGCTGCTACCCGCAGCACCGCTCGCTTTGCTCGCTCGGCTCGCGCTCGGTTGGTCACAGTTCTAACCTAACCTAACCTATTTCAGCCAGTTCAATATGACGAATCATACAATCTGCCAGCGACTAGATAATTAGATAATGATGAAAAAAAATCTGCAGCAGATTGTTTGATTCGTCATTATGACGTCATTTTGAAATAGGTTAGGTGAGGTGAAAATTCGAATTATCAAATCATATATACATATAAAGCCATTTCTTAAGTTTTTTTATATAGCAGTTTACTGGCAGCTCTCTGATCTGTTTGGGTATTTGATATAACTTCTCGATGCAGACTGAATTCCAGCCAGTAGCCGTCGAGTCTGCCTGAAAATAACTGTCTTAATAAACACAGGAATAGCTCCAAGTTAGGTGAATGATCTGGGGAGGATGTTTTATCTTTATTTTGTTGCAGTATATGTTGGTTTGTTTGTAGGATGAGAATATATGTGCCGTAATTTATGGTGGTTTTAGAAATATGGAAATAAATGTAGTTTGCTTTCTTTTGGTAAAGATATTGCTGAATTTGTTTGGGTAAGTACAAGTTTCTGCAACTTATTGTTGTCGTTTGTGTTTATGAAACACAAACGACAACAATAAGTTAATAAAAAATGTGCAACTTCAGTAGTTATCAATCAATCTGCCTAGCCTTTTCCCAACTATTTTGTGGTCGGCTTCCAGTCTTACCGAATGCAGCTGAATACCGTATTTTACATGGAGCGACTGCCTATCTGACCTCCATAACCCAGTAACTGGCTAATACGAAACCCCTTGGTAAGACTGGTTGTCAGACTTTCTAGCTTCTGACGACCCGTAATTACTGTCAAAGATCCACGAATGACAGCCGGGACCAACGGCTTAACGTTCTTTCCGAGGCATGGAGGAGTCTCGGTATGTTAAGATGGTCACCCATCCACAGACCAACCCTGGCAAGCGTAGCTTAACCTGATGAATCGACCTAGCCACGAGCTGCTCAGTAGTTATCAGAATTCGTAATACGCCTGTTTTCCGCGAAGGGTTAGGTTAGGTTAGGTTAGACAGGTGTATCTTTAATAGGTACACCCACCTTTCACATTTCAGTTACCGACTAGTTACCTACATAAGCTTGTTTTAAAATTGGAACACTAGCTGTTACAAATAACTTGTACAAAAAATTTTGTACAAACGGAATTCCGCTAGCCCCGTTGGTCTCGTGGTCGCCAGCGCGACTGCTGAGCGTGGGCTCCTGGGTTCGATTCCCAGGTCGGGCGAAGTGTTATTGGGTTTTTCTATTAGGAATTTCATAGTAACCGCTCGGAGTTTGGAAGTTGGCGATGTGATACCCCCGTGCCTAGGAAAACGCGTTAAGCCGTTGGTCCTGTGCCTGATCTCTCTCCGGTCGTGTCGGATTGCCGTCCCATCGGACTTTGAGAGTGTGGGAAGAGAGAGTGCACCTGTGTCTGCGCACACACAATTTATTTTCCGCTATATTCTAGAGAATTATTATAAACGAAATCAGAAAACTAAACTTGATGTACCTTCAGCTTTTCGTCTTGCTCAAACAAAGTGTTTACGCGCGTTTAAACTCAAACAAATACGTCTCTTCTTTCACTCGGAGAGTTAAATATGCGAGTATTTGAGCAAGTTTCAAGTTGGAGCTCGATGGCTGAGTTGCAGCAAACACAAGGAATGTACTGACTGAGGAAGGCGCAGACGTGCGGAAAACGCTACGTTTGAACAAGTACCTTAGTAGTAAATAGAATATGTTATGGTAGGGGCATCGTATCGGTAGGTACACATCGGCATCGTGTTGACGATGAATTACTTGGGACTCGTCCTCGACAGCCGGTGGAACTTCGTGGAGCATTTCCGACGTTTACTCCCAGACTGGAGCGGGCTGGGGCTGCCTTGAAGCGGCTCCTGCCCAATATTGGGAATCCAAACGCCTACTGCCGGAAGCTTGGGGGTGTCGGGCGGTCCATGGCCCTTTACGGGGCACCGGTGTGGGCGCGTTCCTTGAAGCGGCGGCCAGTCCGCCGGTTGAACGCGTCCCAAAGGGTCATGGCCATCCGGCTGGTTTGGGGATACCGCACGGTCTCCGGTGAGGCGGTGAGCCTGCTTGCTGGATTGCCGCTATGCGATCTTGAGGCAAAAGTCCTCGCGCACATATGGGAGAGGTGCAAGGAGGCGAAACACCGGGGCGAAATCGCAGCACAGCGGACAGAACTCCGGGATCGTGTCCGGGATCTCATGGCGACATGGTGCGATTGTCGTAACCCAGTGCTGGGCTAGAGAGGCGCCACGGCATCCTCACCTTCCGCTTGACGCAGGTCCTCACCGGAAATGGTTGCTTCGGGAGGTTCCTGTTTCGAATAAGGCGGAAGGAAACGCCCGGGTGTCACTATTGTGTGGATCGCCCGGAGGACACGGTGGAGCATATAGACTAGGTGGGTGTCGCAGGTGACTATGATGATGAAGCAGAATAAGATGGAGTACGTAGATATTGCTTATAGTTAGACCTACGTCGTAGCTATACATACTTTTCTGATACTGATTGGGTTTTTGAGATTTGATTTTAGGGCGAAATCCGAAACTATTAGAAGATACTTAAATAGGTAAAAAACCAACAAGAAGAGCCACTCAATCTCAATCAGCCAATAATGTTCCCACCGCTGGGACATAGGCCTCCTCACGGCGAGAGGGAGTGGGCCGTAATCCACCACGTGGACCCAGTGCGTGTTGGTAGATGTCACATGTCTTCGAACGTTTAGTTCTGGGACATGCAGGTTTCCTCACGATGTTTTCCTTCACCGTTTTGAGAGCAGTGGTGATGAAATAATGTACACAAAGTAAAGCGCCAGGGTTCAAATCTACGACCTATAACTCGTAAGCACTGTGCCACCACTGAAAGAAAGAGACAGCCCTATAAGAAAGAAAGAGACATCCCTATAAAATTTTGAAAAAGAAAACGTTTTTAGTATTTCTTTTTAAAATCCTTCTTGTTTAGGGTTATGGTCATAAGGAAATTTTTACATGTGATCGAAGTTGAAAGTATCAAAGAATTAATCAATTTATAGAATCAAGTCATTAACCTTACACACAAAACAAAGCAATACTTTATAAACTGCCTAGCCTCTAATGCATGCAGCGTTAAAATATAATATGCTTGTACTCTAATTACAGGAGTAATTAACCGAGTAGGTTGTAGCTTAGGGTTACCGGACAACCAAAATATAAAATAGTAAACTTAGGCGAGTTGCACATTTAACTGACTTGACGTTCGAAAAGTGCTAATACTCAGCCTAGTTTGAATAAATTACTTTTCACCACTCCCGCACGAAAGAAGTGTCTTTCCTCTACGAAAACAGTGAGGAAAGTTGGTTTTTCCTCACTGCTTGAACAGTGAGGAAAGTTGGTTTTTCCTCACTGTTTGAACAGTGAGGAAAGTAATGAAACTAACCTTGCCTGATTTTTTTATGTTAAGTTTTAAAGATATTTTAAAAAATTAAGAATTATTTTGATTTGCTTTGTGTCTATTTAATTTATTTACATATGATGACTGAATACTTTCTTGCTGGGAGTGGTGAAAAGTTTTGTATGCAACATGTGAGCAAGTTCATTTGGTATTCGTTTTGTTGAGTCTTTCGCTTACTCAGGATTGAAATTTATAAACACTCGCTGCGCTCGTGATTCTATTTTTCAATCCTTCGTTCGCTCAAGACTCAAAATCAAAACTCATAGGAAAAACGAACTTTCCTCACATGTTGCATAAATAACTATTTCATTTTCATTTTAAGAGCGTTCATCCAAATAGTTGGCAACGTCGCAAATGGCTGTCAATTATTTCGCTCTTTTGATTAATTTGGCAATATTACTGTACAGCAATTAGAAATATGGCTAACTATTGAATTAGAATTTTAATAATGAATAGCAATTTTAAAAAATTAGTTCCGACGTGTAATACGTGTCTGCTATTCTACCAATAGTAGATTTAGTGCTACCTAGAAAAAATAGATTCTGTGTCCAACCGTACCTGTGACCACATTTTCGAAGAACTATTATCATTAATATTTATTCTTGAACCAATTGAATAAAAAAACAAGTTAGGTATTTTCTTGATTCCACTCCATTTCTGGACTTAAACTTTTAAAAAATGTCACAAAACTTCTTCGTCTGAGTCTGGAGAGCAATAAACACGAAATAAGTCACTTTGACCCTCCCGGCCAGGCAGTCGAACGCAGGTGATGTTATCCGTTCGTCGCGGCAAACATGTTACCTAATGTTTTATGTTTAGATTTTTTGTTAAACCACGCCCCCAAATCGGTTTGTGTTTGAACAACAACAACACGAAAACATGGCGCAGCGGACCCGGCTTAAGAAAACACGTGAACTTACTTTCATAAATCATGTTTCAGTAACATCATTCGGAGGTAAATTGCGGACGCTAAGGCGGCCACCGCTATTCTAGGAAACCGTAGCTTAAGGCTGAAACTACTATGTAGACTATACTATGCTTTTGGTGGGATATTGATGAAGTTCTCGTGTTGATGGTTTTTACTATACGTCATGGCTAGTTTAACTACCGGTATCATTCGCGCAACTTTTCTCTAAAAAAAGGTGTGTTTACCTTACTTTATTTTATAAATTGACGCAGTTTCCATGTTAGGCAAAGGTTTTCCCAGAAGGATATCAAACCTCTTTGTGTGTAGACTTCCGCATTTTCTGGGCCTACCGTGGATACAGTTTATTCATGATTTTCAACGGCTCAAAAATTTATTGATGTCTAAGATTCCATAAGGGTCTAACTTGTTCTCTGTCCAGACACAAAAACTCTAAGGTAGTTCCCACACAAGAAACAAAACTGTTTCTCCCATCATAAAAAAGCAATACACTGTCAAACACAAGCCGAGGGTTTTGAAGGAAATTAATAATCAGTTGCTTCATAGGTTTTAATAAAAACTTTTTACAAAAAATTAAAAAAAAAATTGTTTGTGGTACCTACCCCACACAAATTCGAATACCTGCTATGTAAATACCAGTGACAGGAACTTATCATCATATCATCCACATAGATTAAATGGAAAAAAAAACGTATTATTGAAGCTATTTCAAAAAATACCCAAGAGATAACAATCAAACAAAAAAAGAATCATCAAAATCAATTCATAATTGCGTAACAAATATACAAAAAATAAAAAACAACATTCGACTGCTGGACAACGTAAATACCCCGATGAATGTTGTCGAATTGTCAAAATGAAAGACATTGTAATTGTGTTACCCAATTACCCCGCTGGTTTTCTTACCTATATCAAAACATGTTTTACCTACGGTACATTTTGACAACTTAAACCATATGGAGACTGTTTTGTTGTGATTGTAAATGGGCTCCACATCAATTTTTAAATTGGATAAAATAGAATATTATTTATTGTTGTATTGTATTGCTACAGGTATTTTCAAAATAAGTTGATCAAAATTTAAAAAAAAAATAGAGTGCGTTAGGGACAGCTGCAGCTCAGACCGATTATATCACAAAAAAAAAAATAACGAGATCGACGTTTCCTATTCCCCTTTTTTCTCCTCGAAAACTGAGCCGATTCAATTATTTTTATGTTTCTAAGATTAAAATGTTACGAAAGAGTATGTCTAGGTCGGTCGATCATCTTCTATTATGTCAAAAACTGTTCGAATTTGTCTGGTAGTCCTCTAATCGCAGCGGTAAAAATGGGGCATTTTTGTATTTTTTGTCAGGGTCATAATTTCTTTACCAACAGTTGTGTCTACAGCAGCTTGATATAATGAAAAAAAAATTGCTGTAGAAGCACTATTCTGGAAGAAAAAAAGGGGAAAACATTTAGAGAATCGCAGGCCCTGTTTTGAATCCGTACAAAATGATAAACAACATGTTAATTACTTCACACTACATTAGAAGAGAAGTCATTAGAATTAAATCAACTTTAAGTGTTTACTTCGTGACTTAATGTATGTACTTGGTTAAGTTATTATCACGCGAGCTTTATTTGTGGGATAGGCAGGCAGGTTGAAGAGTTATGGTCGTTTATAGATCTGAGGTAAAGCTTTATGCTAAGGCTTTGTATCGTTTATACACTTTTCAAGTTCCTAGGTATCTCTACAGTATTTTGTAATACTATCTTGATTTAAAAGTGTCCATGGAGTTTCTTGTTCGTTCTTCTCCATTGAGATCTGAGTTTTGGCATTTAAGAGCTTCAACTTTCTGATTATAATTTGACTGAGACTGCTGTTCCGCGCCTTAGGAGAGGCGGGGGACAGCGTTGACGAATGAGCGGCGGGATGGTGTGAGCGTTGACGAATGAGCGGCTTAATCAACGATTTTCAGGATATTCAAGTAGATAAGAAGTGATAGAAAGAACTTTACACACCTTTCTTTCAATACCTATGTGCCTATTTGAATCCGAACATGATACCTACATGAGACCAAATGATACCTACTGTTTTTCTTGTCCCAAAATCAACACACAAAAACACCAATTTAAAACAAATTCCATCACTGTAAACAACATCTAAATCGGTATCAGTGCAGTAATTCCCGAGATCGATTCGAACACAAATGAACATAATCCCTTTGTACTAGATTAACGGCAAGAAACGTTCAATAAAAGTTTATAGACATTCGATAGCCATAGAGATCGTTTGATAGCGATAGGAAGATAGACGTTAATATAAACTGTTTAAATACGTCAGTGTTCTTGAAATGGAAAAGGTCCCGTAGGGATTTCTTGTTTGGGATTTTTTTTTGGTTTAGAATCATTACCTATTTTATTACGTAAAAAATACCTAAAGAAATTAAGTTTGTTTAAAGCTCTTATCTCAAAAAAGCTGCACAGATTCCATTCAGGCTTTCATCAATTTAATAGTTTCATTGTCTTAAATGTAAATATGTACTAAAAACGTGCTTACTAAGTTGACAATTTATTTGTACTAAAAAACGAATAACTAATACCAAAACATAATTCAAGTATTCTGTTTCTAGTTTGCCTACTGCCTTATTACTTCTAGTACGAAATAGTGCTTAAGTGTCACATAACAAGTTGTAGTGTAATTTATAGTAAATAATGTTCGGAAGACCAGGTCGTTCTACTAATAACTTTACTTATAGACAGCAAATTTGTTTGTTAAATAAAGCTGTAGTTTGTCGCGTTCTTGCATAGCATTAGAGGTCATTGTCCTATTCCTAATATAATTATCTTCGTCGAACCCAAACAATAAACTATTATGATTTAAATTTTTCGTTATTGGAACATGTTCAAGATCGCGATAGATATTGATTCAGAATGTTGACGGACTTTATTTCAGTTTCTGAAATACATACATACTTACGCCTTCTTCCCATGGGGAAGAAACAACACAGAAACTACAGAGAATACCACCTGCTACGATCCCTACATATTATTCATTTTGCCTCGTTTACGTGCATACATCTGGGTATACACACACCTGACCTTTCTGAAGAACATCACCAATAAGTTCAGTATACTCGTATATCCTCTTAGGGTGCCTCCTTCGTGCGGTCCATGGCCCTGTACGGGGCACCGGTGTGGGCGCGTTCGTTGAGGCGGCGGCCTGCCCGCCGGTTGAACGCGTCCCAGAGGGTCATGGCCACCCGGCTGGTCCGGGGATACCGCACGGTCTCCGGTGAGGCGGCGAGCCTCCTTGCCGGATTGCCGCCATGGGATCTGGAGGCAAAAGTCCTCGCGCATATTTGGGAGTGGCGCGGGGAGGCGAAACGCCGGGGCTTGACTCCGATGCCGCGAGAAATCGCGGCACAGCGGACAGAGCTCCGACGGGATCTCATGGCGTCATGGAGAGTGCGATTGTCGCAACCCAGTGCTGGGCACGCCACTATTGCGGCGATAAGTCCCCTCTTTGAGGAGTGGCTGGAGAGGCGCCACGGCGTCCTCACCTTCCGCCTGACGCAGGTCCTCACCGGACACGGCTGTTTCGGGAGGTACCTGTTTCGGATAAGGCGGGAGGAAACGCCCGGGTGTCATCACTGCGTGGATCGCCCGGAGGATACGGTGGAGCATACGGTGGAGGTATGCCCAGCTTGGGCAGAGCACCGCCGTGTCCTCGTGGAGGCGATCGGTGGCGGGGATCTCTCGCGTCCGGCCCTGGTCCAGGCCATGGTACGGAGCGAGAGAGCATGGGAGGCCGTCACCTCCTTCTGCGAAGCAGTAATGCTCGCGAAGGAGGAGGCGGAGCGCGTGAGGGAGAGGCAAATTTCGCGCCCTCACGCCCCTAGCCGCCGCAGGAGGAGACGCCCCGGGCGTCGGGAATCGATCGCGGATTCCCGGCCACCGTAGGCGCGGGCTTGCGGATGGTGAGCAATGGGTAGCTCGCCGTCCGGTAAGGACCAAGCCCGGGTCGACGGCGCGTTGTGTTCCACGCGCGCCTCAAAGAGTGTCAGCGAGTGAAGGGGTCCAATGAGACCATTGCCTGCCGGGGTTGCGGGAAAGTCCGAAAGGGATACCGTGGCCCCCTGGCATTGCACAGGCAAGAGAAGGAACACGGGTGGGTTTTAGTCAGTAAGAGTCTGACACGCCCTCCCGCTCCACCCAGAGCGGGAGGAGTCATTTGATGATTTCCCAACCAAAAAAAAAAAAAAAAAAAGGGTGCCTCCTTCCGGCGTTTCCACTCACATCTGCTTTATAAATACATTTTGTGAGTCTCCTTTCATTCATCCTGTCAGCATGACCAAACCATCTAAGCATCCCCTTTAAATCGGTTGGATAGTTTTTTTTTTTAATAAATATTAAATTAATATTTAATTTTTTTTAAGAAAATATAAGTGGGTCAATGACCGCTATTGCCATGCTTAAATGCCACAACGGTTAAAGTTTAGAAACGAGCTGCCTCGATAGGGGGTGGGGGTTGGGGGGGAGGGGGTGGGGGGTAGGGTGTATGCCATACCCCCTCATTCCCCCCGCCGGAAACGTATAGTATAGTTTTTTTTAAATATTTTTTTTTGTATACCAGTCTTGTCATAGAAAATGTGTATTCTGAAGGTTCTGGGGGGTTCAAGAGAGAGGGGGAGGGCAAATGTGGATGGGAGATGTAGTCCCGCATCATTTTCCATACTGGAAATTATTTTGTTTGTATGATTTTGTACTGTGTACTGAGTCGGACTCCGGGTGTGCTCCCGCCAAAAGCTCTCGGTCACCCCTGAGTGTCGCTACAACACACTCGACCTTCGCATCGCTATGGAGGTCGCCGGCTCGCTTCGCTCGCCACCTCCCCCCTTCGCTCTGCTCGCCTTGTGTGGCTTGCTCCACTCAGGAGCTCCCTCCAGCTTCTGGCTCCCGCCTTTATAAAAACACTCTAGGGGTAGGGACCAAAAGACTACGTGGGGTCGGGGTGCCCTATGTCGATTCTGAGGCTAAGTTCTGTCTACGTAGGTAATAAGTAGAATAAAATCTTAACCTTACACTATATTTACCTTTGTGGTGTTTTCTTTTTCCAAATTAGGATTCACATTATTTGTAAACAATAATGTGTTATGTATTAAAAAAAAGCAGTTGTGTTCCTACACTAACCTAACCTAAAAATTAGGATTTTCGTAAGTTTTTTTTGTTTTTTGACGGCGTCTCCGGCAAGAAAAGTTTGTTGCATAGGTATCAGAAAACCCCCTAGAACCCCCTAATATCCTCACTTTTCGTCTAGCGAGGCAGCACGTTTCTAAACCCACCGCCACAACTATAGAAACAGCCCGTAAGCTATTCCATTTAAAAAATTTAATACCTTAATGTAGTTACCATAATTGACTCGATAAATAATATTGATATTGAGTTAGACGTGGATACATGGGTTTTGATTTGCGTCATACAAATGACGTCAACTCCGTTCATCCTTTTGATACTCCACTGAGTATCAAAAGGATGAACCTATCTTCTTTTCAGAGACATAATTCTGTTTATTTTTATCATCATTAATATGATAAATACAGAAACTACCTGCCACGCTTATTTTATCCGCCGTACTTGACAGAAACAAAAATAAATGAAAATTAATATTTTCATACCTATACGAGTACATACATGTGTCGGTATGTGTGATCGCGTTGTTCTTCTAAGCTAGGCATCGGATTTTAATGCGGTTTTCACCATCAATTAGAAAATTATTCGGGAAGGTTTACGTGTATAATACATTAATATTTAACTTGCATATAATAAACAAATCTCAATTTTTTGTCAAGTAGTAAGCACCATGCGCTGCAGAGGCGCGGTCGTTAACTTCAAAATAAAATTATACAAATTATGCATACAATTTTAATTAAACTAACATAAATATTAATAAACAAAAGGTCCATGTATCCTGCTTCACATATTTTTGTCACATCAACCATATTTTTTGCGTTGAACGCTTGTAAAAAATGCAACCAAAAAACATTATATTTTGTGGAACAAAATGCATGAATAATTTGTATTGGGATTAAAAAACTTCATGGTTAGTGTTTGTTTTATTGCATTCAAGTTTAAAATATTAGGGATGAAGCACGACTTATAATTTGTTTTATAAATCAGTTCTATCCGTTAAGCATATAAAAAAAAAAACCGACTACCAAAAAAAAACACTAGAATTAAAAAAAAATAACTTTCATTTCGGCCGTCGGTGTCTTGGGATCTGTAATTTTAGTTTTTTGCCACCGACTTCCAAAATTAAAGCATTTTTGCACATTGTAGTTTTCTTTATAAAAGACCGCTGTTTTTTTTTTTTTTTTTTTTAAGGTACTTGTCTACACGCCAATTCGTATACCACGTCTTGCTATGTAAACAACAGTGACGGTAGTATTAAAACATCATCAAGATACACAAAGTGGATTAAATACGTATTATCGAAGCAAACTCAAAGACAACCAAAGCAAAATTAATAAAATTTATATGGAAACTCCTCGCAAGTAAGTTTCCTATACGAAATGTATAGGAAACTTACATAAAATATAAAAAATATTCAAAATCGGTCTACTTTTACGAAAATATCGATGAACATACAAAAAAAAATACAGAGGCACATAATTATAACCTTTTTTGAGTCGGTAAAAAAAATACTGCTACTACTGGTACATATGTTGTAAATAAATAAATACCGTTAATCGAACGTAATGGTAACAAATTAATGTTGTCGGCATCTAGCGTTCGTAGCGCTAAGGGCGTTTCTCATAATTGTTACTACATAGTACATAAGCCTTGCGGTTTATCGTTCATAAAAGGATGTTCATGTTTATCTCAAGGCTGTCAATTTTTAAAATATGAAGATAAGAGACAGAGGTACCAAACACAAGTTTAAAATTAAAATTTATTCAAACTAGGCTGTGAATCAGCACTTTTCGAACGTCAAAATTACATAAGACAGTCTCCCAAAACGCCAAACCTTCACCACTTCCTAGTGCTTTAGCTGGGAAGAAGAAGTGGCGCAACAAACTCCCCAGCAGCACATTTATTTATTTATACACAGTGATACGATATATTATAACATTTGAGTGCAAACGTACCTCCGACTGGTTATAATCCTTTAGGTGCATCTTTCAACACCTTCCAAATAAATCGATCAATTCCTCTCTAGAGACCACACCACAATTCAAAACCCAAACAAAATCTCTTGATAACCCATCTGCGCTTACAGAACCCTAAAAAAAGGGTCAGAAAGGGTGTTACGATCTCGAAACGATGGGAAAAAACACTGAGAACCTCCTTTGTTGAGATGTTGAATAAAACAATAGCATCGCGAGAAACGTCGCGGTAAGGAAGTAGATTACCGTTAGGTATTGTACCAAGGTCACTTGGTAGCACATGATCCAGTTTTCTTTATACTTAATATAAAAGCTATATGAGTTACATATAATATGAGCTGTGGTAGCCCATTGGTCACGACCATGACTTACTTGATGTAGATCATAGGTTCGAACCCAGACAGGTTTCACTTTGTGTAAATTATTCACCACTGCTCTCAAAACGGTGAAGGAAAACATAGTGAGTAAACCGAGAACCAAAAAAATCGAAGACGTGACATCTACCAACCCGCACTGGGCCCGCTTCGTGGAATACTGCCCACTCCCTCTCACTGAGAAGAGGCCTGTGTCCAAGCAGAGGGAACATTATTTATTTATCCAACCATTTATGTACACACGTACATAAACAGACAAGATGAAAAGAACAGAAAAATACGTACAAAGGTGATGCTTATTTCTACAGAAATCTCTTCCAGCATACCGGCGATAGACACCGTGTGTAAGAGAAGAGAGAAAGTAAAATACATAAAGTCAAAACAATTCACTCAATAAAATAAAACAAATTATATAAGAATATACTTACTAACATACATACAATCAAAATAAATAAAATACAAAATAAATGCATACGCAACTATGACGACGTGTAAAGATAGTGTTCTTTCACTCTTCTTTTAAATACTGCAACAGGCTACATGGGTTATATAATACGAGTACATATTTATTTATTTATATATACTTTATTGTTCACCAGAAAATACAGAACAATAGTTATTTATCCAACATGTGAGGAAAGTTCGTTTTTCCTATGAGTTTTGATTTTGAGTCTTGAGCGAACGAAGGATTGAAAAATAGAATCACGAGCGCAGCGAGTGATTATAAATTTCAATCCTGAGTAAGCGAAAGACTCAACAAAACGAATAGCAAACGAACTTGCTCACAAGTTGCATACAAAACTTTTCACCACTCCCAGCAAGAAAGTATTCAGTCATCATAGGTAAATAAATTAAATAGACACAAAGCAAATCAAAATAATTCTTTATATTTTAAAATATCTTTAAAACTTAACTTTAAAAAATCAGGCAAGGTTAGTTCCTGAACGGGAGCATTACTTTCCTCACTGTTCAAACAGTGAGGAAAAACCAACTTTCCTCACTGTTCAAGCAGTGAGGAAAAACCAACTTTCCTCACTGTTTTCGTAGAGGAAAGACACTTCTTTCATGCGGGAGTGGTGAAATAGTTATTTATCCAACATGTGAGGAAAGTTCGTTTTTCCTCAAATGAACTTGCTCACATGTTGCATACAAAACTTTTAACCACGCCCAGCAAGAAAGTATTCAGTCATCATAGGTAAATAAATAAATAGACACAAAGCAAATCAAAATAATTCTTTATTTTTTTAAATATCTTTAAAACTTAACATAAAAAAAACAGGCAAGGTTAGTTTCTGAACGGGATCTTTACTTTCCTCAGTGTTCAAACAGTGAGGAAAAACCAACTTTCCTCACTGTTCAAGCAGTGAGGAAAAACCAACTTTCCTCACTGTTTTCTTAGAGGAAAGACACTTCTTTCGTGCGGGAGTGGTGAAAAATACATTTTACACTACAAAACATACAATAGGCGGCCTTACATACTGTAGGTATTTCCCAAAGAATGCGAATGCATAATAGTACACACACTTTTCGTCCACGTAAATGCCACGATATATTGGGCAAAAGCCTATAGTCATAATGGCCATCAACGGGGACTGCAGATAACCTGATTCCAGGTTGCATTGTCTGAGAAGCGTTAGTTGAGGAATTCCTCATGGAAACTTCAAAACCTTGCAATAACACTTCACTCAAACTGGGGATGGAACCCATAACCCCACGCTCAGCAGTCATATTTGGGATCACTAGATCAAATAGGCAGTTCCTCAACCAACTTGCTGGGGTTAACATCACTTGCCCGTACCCGATTTATTCGTGGTCGGCGCAACATGTCCCTTTTTTCCATACTATTAGTCGTGGTTTCGGTAGTCACCCCCTTTCTAGCCATATCATCTTTCACACATTCCATCCATCTTTTCTTTGGTCTTCTCCTACTATTTTAGTTGGGTTGTTAGCAGTGACAGCCTAGTGGTGTGACCGTCGGTCTCGCGTCCAAACCCAGCCACGCCTCTGACTTTTCGGATTCATGTGCGTATTATATAATGGCTATTTATTTTTCAGGCGAATAACAACTTAAAGGGCGACTAACTATTTCCCACAAAAAAAATAACTTGGCCGCAATTAAATATTTTAGCAATAATTATATTAGATGAGCTTCAAAATGCTAGGAATTATAAAAACAAAATAATGGCTGCTACTTTAAGGTAGCGAACATATTATTAGACAGGGCAAATTGAAATCATAGGCGAGGTACGAGATACATAATGACATGGCGACTAATATTAAGAGTGTAATAACAAACATTGTATTGAAGGCAACTATAGGCTTCCATATAAAAAACACTTTTGAGGAGAGTCTAATGTTAATTTCTTTCATCTTTAGCCGTAGCCCCTTGGCTAAAAATGAAGTAGTAAATGAAAATGGCTGAAAAATAGGTTACGTTAGGTTAGAACTGTGACCACACAAGCCAGTGTCAAGTGTTCGCTTAACAATAAATTCAGTTACCAAAACTAGATGCCAGTTTAAATTAAAACAAAGTTAACAACTAATTATTACGCTGCTAATTTCTACTTAAAACTATCTTTCGCTGTAGCTGCCAACCTACTATATTTGCTACCGGCATTCATTATTTTTTAATCCCAAATTCAGATTAATTATTCGCCGCGTTAAATACATGCCATATATAATTATCACTTGCTTCAAAAACGGTCTGCCTGCGGAATTCCTGAGAGATGGGGACGTTAAAACTCAACCCTTTGCCCAAACTGAGCTAGAACCCAAAATACAACCCGCAGCAGTCATACTTGGGATCACTAGATCAACGAGGCAGGTCGTCAACCAACTTGCTGGCTCGCATACCTATAAGACAGTCCAGGGCCGAGTCCTATTTAAAAGCAATCGTCCTGAGAATACGCGATTGTCACACTCATATATCACTTTTTGTTCCGTGAACTTGAACGCGTGGTCGCGCCGACAGAGCGCGTTTTCTGGTTTTCCAAACAAAAAGTTACATATGCACGCGACATCGCGTATTCTGACGGTGGCCACTTGACCAATCGGTATCATTTTCTCGACTTGATGGAAAAAATTCTAATTCATTAAATAAACATGATCCACAATTAGAACCAAAATATTACATTCCTAAAAAAAATACAGCAAAACAAATACTTTTGGCCCACCTGTTATAAATATGATCCTAATTGGAGTTTTAACCATAATTGGGTTAAAATTCCAATTATGGTATATTTATTTCGTTTTGTTCAAGGTTTTGGGTTTAAAATCAGGAACCAGGAAGCGAGATATAAACCTCGGAACCTGCACGAAATCCGTGTAGAAACAAACATTTGTTCTGCCTACAGATATTTGCCCTGTCTGAATGTTTGTCTACGTGATTTGTATGTGGAATGGCACCCTCTACATAGGATAGTTGTTTTAGTGTCCTTTCCATTCACATAGAGTGGACGTGACAGAGAATCGACATTGTAGCATTTGTATGACCAAAGACAACTCGGAAAACAATAGAAAATCGAAAATAGCAGTAAGTATTCTTAATAACCCTGTAATTTCTCCACTGTAAGGTATCTAAGTAGTGTAGGAATTAAAATTGATAATATTGAATACTGATTAATCCTAACTAAATGAGAAAGTGAGTTTGTTTGTTTGTTACGCTTTCACGCTAAAACGGCTGAACAGATTTGGATGAAAATTGGCACGTGGGCTGACCATGACCTGGACTAGGTCATAGAATAACTTTCATCCCGATATTCCCACGACATCGAGTCATATGCGGGTGAAACCGCGGGGCGCAGCACTTTTACAATTTATGCTGATCTCGCATTGCATAGCATTTCCGTACAATGCGAGGTCAGGTTATACTGGACATGTATAGCTCGATATGTAGCCGTGTGTACACTACGTAACTTTATACTAAAATAAGAGAAAATTAATATGGTCTTCATTATAACACTAGCCTAGCCTGGTCTCAACTGTGTTGGGGTCAGCAAGACCACATTCAAAATGCATCTGGTGAGACTGGAATCTCTTAGTATGCAGTTGAATGTGGTCTTCACTACATACGAAAATGTATTTCCAATTGGCAACATTCAATTGTGTCGGGCACAAAGGAACTTACCTTACCTTGTACCTTTTGACATTCAAAACTTTGACTTTTAGGGTTGATCTAGCTTCAACAGTACGTAATACGTTGTATAGGTATATACCGATTGTCGATACAAAGAGAAAAACGGGGGCACAGATACCAGAACGCCAATTCCCGTAATTAAATACGTTCAAAATCTAGACATCTTAACAACACTGTCAGAACCTTGTCGAAATTTTAGGGAAATTACAGGTATTGTGGACAGACTGAGACTCTGGTTTGAATGCGAACGTTTAAAAAATACGGGAATAGGGATGATACCTGGGTAAAAAAAAAGAAATTCTATTTAGTCCGTCAGTCAGATAATAAAAAAAAATATTACACACGTATTTTTTGCTTTATCATATTAATAATAAATTAATTTAGACAAAACGCATTAAAGTATAAAATCTACATACTCGTCACGTCATGGCACATTTTAACTCAATCTATCGCCGTTATATTTTGCTGACAAGAAAAAAAACGTGTTTAATATTTTTTTAATAATATAGGTATCTGACTCAAAAAATTTCATCATCCCTATTGCTTCAATGTAAAGGCTAGGCCAGTCCAAAAGCTAAAACAATACATTTTCACTTTTCTGCATAGTCAACATTTATGGCTAGTGTAACCCCTTCATCCAGCTTAAGTTCTGTTATGGTTTTGCCACAGTATAGTACCTATCACAGTTATAATCCATAATGGGTGTAAAAGCAGAGCATTTTGTGTCAAAGCACTACTTTGCGAACATGTTTGGCATGCATTCGGAGGGTTAAAAGTCGATAACATTGCACTATGCGTGGACGGGCTGCCAATCTGTCGGTGATAATTTTACTGATTTATCAAGACCATTTTTTAGGCCAGGAATAACCATCATTACTTGATGTTTGCAAAGTTAAATTAAAAGTCGAGAAGTTTCTGTTAAGTTAAACATGTTCATAATAAGTTTCGAAAGAGCTTTTCGCAGAATTATTGGAAATTCCTCTGAAAAATCGTTATCTCAAATTATTTTGGTATCTAAATAATTAGTTTTACCTGTTTCAATTAAATAAACGTTTCATTTATACCTCTATCAAATCAAAATTACTTTTATTCCTAACATTTAAATTGAATAATACCTCCAAACTCAAAACACATATCCTACATGATTCACGAACACATGTTAAAACATACCAGACGACTCTAAAACATCCATAAGGTTTATCAAATGTATAATACGAGTATCAAAGGTACAGCCACACTATGCTGCATCCATTGTAATGGACCCAACAGTGTGGTGTCAACTTGGCGCCAACGCGGACGTCTCGTGTCGTTTTGACGTTTCGCGCCCAACGGCTTTCGCGCCGTTTTCAATATACAACCTTTATACTCTCAATAATAAATAAAAAATTGTTGTCGAGTGCTAACTTTTTGTGTGAAAAAGTACAAATTAAATATGGAACAAGTTCGGAGAACAATGTAGGATTGTTTTCATTTTTTAATTAAATACTTTTTGACAGTTCTGAAATCGTGGGTGACGTTTCGTGTTTTTGGATGTTATGAGTAAAAACTTTTTTCTGGAATTGTACGTTTTTGTGTATCGTAATTTTGTGGACTTTTTTGACAGTGTTGTTTGACTTGTGTGTGACTTTGTGACTGTTTTTTGTTTTGGATTTTAAACAGAAGCTCTGAGAATTTATTCGTGGATGAGAGGTAAGATTGTTTTAAATATTTTGTAGCATGATTGAATTAATTTTGGGAACTTCATTTCTAAATTAATTAATACTTTATTTACCTCTCATAAAAATATGAAAAAGATTTTAACTTTTGTTTTGTACTTACTACTTCTGTCATAATTATAATGAACATTAAAGTATCTCTTATATACAATTTTGTTTAGCCCAAACTAATAAGAATCATAAAATGACTTTTCTTAACGTTAGCTGTTTAATTTTAATAATGACATCAAAACATAAAACAACACTCAAATAATCTTATCCAAAAAACGCCATTCAACCCAAAATCTTAGAAAACACAATCAAAATCTTTATCAATGGACTCCAAAATTGGATTACGGCGTATCTACCCTCAGCCTAAAACAGACCGCAGTACACTTTCAATAAAAAAGACATTATAAAGTAGTCGGTGTCCAAAAAACACAAGACATCTCAAGAATCGAGATGAGTCTTCATACAACACAATATCACATGTCAAAAACACAAAACAACTGCGACTTTCGACCTTAGTTCCTCACGCTAGGAGTGATAAATCATTTTAGGGATGGTGAAGATAAGTTTGTATGTTTTTTTTTTAATAAACAGGTTTCATACTTACTCGTTAGGGATCGTAATTAGGGCAGGTGTTCAATGGCGGTGAATTTTTTGTTATGTTCAGTTTGATTTTTACTTATTTCTGTGGCAAGATCTGGTTGGGAGGCTGTTTCGAGGATAAGTTTTATTTGGGATTTTTGGCTACCTGTGATTGTGGAGGAAAATTAATAATATGTAGTTTATTTGTGTGTCTGTAGCCTGAGGTAGACTATAACATTACATCAGTTTTCTGCACTGCACTAGAATAAATAGGTATTCTATATTTAAATCACAACTATAACACCTTTATAGATTCATCCAAGGCGATGTTAAGTTACATATTATAAAAAAAAAATAAAAAAAATGTAAGCAAAATTCCAAAGAATTAATTCATACTAGTACGGAAAATTAGTATAAACATGACAACTTTTATAATTATGATGCGTTGCTCATTATCTGTGTTGTATCATCTCGTTGCTTACGAACTCTTTGAAGAGAGGTTGCCGAAAAAAGTTGTCTATACTGCATGATCTCGTGACTTCGTTCGGTCCATTCACAATTTGACTATTCTATTTGTTACTAGCTTCTGCCTGCGACTTAGTCCGCGTAATTTTCTTTTTTTAAATAAAATATATATTCCAAATATATGTTCCATATGTCGTTTGTTAGTAAAGGTCTTAACCTAATGCTAGTAATAACCACACTACATACAAAATTGACACGACTGACACCTACGTGTGCAGCCATCCAGTGAGCCAGCATGGGGCTGTCCCACCTATCACACAATACACTCAGAATGCTGTGGGAGCTAGCACGTACTCTACCGAGAACCTACCAAATGACACTCGGTAATACTGTAGCTTCCCATTAGTGAAAGAATTTTTGGAATTGGATCAGCAGTTCCGGAGATTATCACATAAATACAAAGTCATAAATTTGACCTCTTTTTAATTTTATCATATTTTATTTAAGTTTATGTAATAGGTACAGATGACGCTAGAAACAGACGGTGTAGCTATTAAACAGTCGCAATGCAGAACCAGTAAGGCTTCCCATATCATTATTTAATAGCAAGGCTCTTTCCCGTGCTCAGAATAATACGCCTCATGTCAACTATTTATGATTCCACACGAGTAAACTTGCTTAGGAAAAATGTTTCAATCTGGTCTAGCGTTTTTGTAGACAATAGGCAACCTGTTACACAACTAGGTTTTTGTCATAGCTCATGTGTATAAAACATGCTATGTCAAATCTTCTCTCGTCTATGCATGAAATATTTTTTATTATTTCACCGTTAGACGAACATCTGTGTAGCCTTGGCTCTTGTACTAGGAGTTCTTGTATCACAAGAGCCTCTTAAATTACAAGGAATAATTATGTTATAGACAAAAATGAGATACATTATAGTTATGGCATGCATCAAAAGGCAGATTTTAAGAAAATATAGGTACAAGAAAAAAATCGTAATAATAATAAAATATATGTTAAGGAGGTTCGCAAGAGCAAATGTGCAAACTGAAAAAACTCAAACTCAAAGCATTTATTTCAATTAAACCATTTACAGGCACTTTTGAATTGTAAAAAAGAGTCAGAAAGTTGAAGCTAGTTGCCCATTCCAAAACGTAGATCTCTATGGAGAAGAACGGGCAAGAAACTCCAAGGACACACTTTAAAATATAGAAATTACAAAATCCTGGGTACATTACTCTCGTTGATTCTATAAGTGAAACAATGTAAAAGAAAAAAACAAAAACGATTAAAAATATAAGATTAAAATAAGCCCTGGCAAATAAGAGATGACCAGTCTCAACTGACGGCGCCCGTTCACGAACATCACCATCATCCAGCTCAACCATTTTGCAGGGTGGGATTGTCCTGATAGCCGTGGAATACCGCTCCACTCCTTATATGCACCTCAGGACATGTTGCCTCCTTGTCACTACGACACTTTGTGCTATCAACCGTTTTCGGGGGCCCATTATTGAGTGTGCAAGTCACCCCCTGCCATTTTACCTGTGTATTTTATATAAGATATTGATCAGGCAAGGGCCATAGTCTTTCAATAGTTCTAGATAACCAGTCCACTTAGCCACCCAAACCCATAATACAATATCTTAGTTTCCATATCTTGCAATAGTCCTGCACAATCCTCGGCTTAGTAGTTTTTGGGTTCATTTATTTAAAAAATAAATACAAATCTAAATATTAGTGTAAATAGGTAACCGAAGTACATACAGAAGATATTTACAGAGCAAACTTTTGTTACCCATCTACAGTGTTAAATGCATGTAGGTTTCTAGAAGGCAAAGCCTTAAAGCCAGGTACACACATTATGCATCACGCTGCGCAATGCAGCACGAAGCTATCTCGGTACCAACATTTTTATTTACTTCGTGAGAATTGTCTGTGCATATTTGCATTTTACTACGTCTGTAGTCTGTACCTGCCTTAAAATCTATTTTTACAAACTAAACTTACTAGTATTTTTATAATAAGTCTTTGACAAATGGGTTTTTTTCGTGCTACAGGGAAAATACGGATTAATAAATTATTAATTCTCAGGCACGGGGTTCATAAGACATGAAAATTTGACGTTTAATATTACATCTACGTATTATCATTACTTTTTAAATATAATTTGATAATTTAATCATGTTAAATCATAGTAGCGTCTGCCCTGTATATTGTCCGCATGACATTTTATTTCCATTTAACATTTAAATAATAAAACATAAAAAAAATATTTAAAAAATCGGAATTGTGTCAGTATTTCCGAAGATTACCTCTTAAATACAAACGAAACAATTTTTTACCTATTAATAATAGACTATAAACTTCCCTCAGGAAAAATACTGTGCGTGGACTTCACGTTTTTCTTAGTACTGTGTATACAAGCCCTAAATGTTTCAGTGTCGTATCCAACAAGATAATTATTTCCAACATCCATTCTACCAAGACATTCATCAAGCCGTCATCCCACTTAGTTGTCATTTGTTTCAGTTAACTTTACAAGTTGTTACTAAGATAAGCAATATCTTCGAATCTGCTATAATTTGTTTTTCATTAGCAAGATGTTGATAAGTCTTTATTTTATGCGTAGGATTCAATTCTGAAACAGGATTGAATTGACTTATAGAATTAATTTGCATCTTTTACTAAGCATTGAAAGATTACATGATATCGCAAATTGAGACGCTGCATGCCTCAGAAATCACGCTAAGCCGTTGGTTCTGCTGTCATTCGAAGATCTTTGACAGTTATTACGTCACGTTGGTACGTAAGTCAGAAACCCAAGAGGCAGTCGCTCCATGTGAAATTCTGGTATTCAGCTGCATCTGATTATACTAGAAGCCGATGCCAACATCGCTAGGCAGACCGATTAATTGTTAAAAATTAAAAAGCTATTACGATAGATAGGTAGGTATAATATGTAGGTACGCTGTGGTTGCAAAATATATTCTCGTTAAAGTATCCGGTCCTGTTAGTTGGATCTTTCCTAGAATGGACTTATTTCCAGTGTCTGGTTTTTCCAGAATAAAAAACTGGTCAATTGTGTAGGTATGGAATCCGTAGCTAGAGCTTCAAAGATGGAGAGAGGATTTTCTAAATTACTTATATTGTAGTTGAAAGATGAAAATTGAACATATAAATGCAACACAGAAAATGGTTTTATTTTTAAGTATGGAATAACGTTTTAGTTTAAAAAAGAGCCGATTGAACGGTTGTTGCTTGAGTATGGGACTTATTTCTTAGTGTTTTACTTTATCTTAACTTTTTTTTTTTCCTAAAATAAAATAAAAAAATTGATAGAGAATTCAGACAGACAGATAGAAATAATAAAATGTAGACTATGTTTTATTAACACCCAAAAATAGATCTCTACTATCTTCTAGGTATTTTCAATAAAACATATTTTCTAGAACCAGTCCTTTCAAACGATTCCTTACAATTCTACAAATATCGAAGGTTAACGTGGGTGTCACATCCAGCAAAATGATACTTATTTTTAACCAAGAAGAAAGTGACCAACTTCACGGACATACCTACTACAAAATAAAATAACATAACATAACACTACGCTTGTATTCCTCAAAGGGTTAAGCAGACGTGTACCTATAGTACAACCACATTTCACCAGTTATGTTAAAGTACCATGTCATAGGCATCAACCGGGCACAAATCCAGACTCCGGGCTGCTACTGTGAAATTCCAGATAGAAAAACCCAATAACACTGCCCGACCCGTGAATCGGACCTTAAACTCAGCAGTAGCGTTTGCGACCACTAGACTAACGAGGCAGTGAACAACAATACATAATACTACGCATTTATATATATACTCACTGACCTTTAACATATTAAAACCATTTTCCAAAAAAGCAGGCATTTTTTGCCTCAATAATAATGGCCAACAATACCCTAGAGCTACCATTTTATGTAACACTTCAGAAGCGCCCAAAATTAGAACAAAAATGTCATAATGTTCTAACCGTGATGGATCAACTTATAATGGTGGGTCAAAATTCTATTATCATTTCAACTACTTGTAGAAACAACTTTGCTAGTGCGTAGGTGTACTTTATTAAAGTTGTTTTGTATACCACACAGGATATTAAACCTTATAAAAATAAACATAAAGTTTGAAATAAGTAAGCTTGAGGTCCCAGGTATGAAGTATTAAGAAACGATATTATTATCTTCTTCGACGGGTAGGTAACGGTCGATTTATAAGGATGTCGTCAATATTATAGGAAATAACATAATTTTCTTGTTATTTTTATATAAATAGTTGTAGTTTAGATGTAATGAAGATATTGAGGTCTCTATGATTATGGGTTTTAGGCGTATGAGGAACAGGGTGTAAAGTTCACTCATCCACCATAGAAAAGGGAGGATCCTCCGACCAGACGGGTGTTGTGTCTGGCGGGCCGTCTGCCCAACTGTTGATGTCGGATAGTCTTATATATGTCGTTCGCGCGGTAAACTCTAATTGCGCGATGCAGGATTTGTGTGACGTCATGTCTTTGATGCGTAGTTCGTATGTGGCGGTGTGACCGCTACAGGGTATTTCTCGTAAACAGGATACAGGTATGATTCCGAAATCCGCTGCACGCGGCAGTGCTGTTACAGCAGTGCTGCCGCGACACTACTGGTCCTTAAATATTTTTCTATAGGTTTATATGAGATTACATTCCGAGCATGGCAACAATGTGGCGACGGCACTGCTGTGCGGCAGGGTCGCCCTGTTCGCCACGGCAGACCAGTAGTGTGGCGTTCATCACAGCGATAACACTTAAATGTTAACAAGAAAATTGGCAACAAACAGCGAGACACCACGGAATGCTGGAATCAGCGTAGCAGACAGCACTGCCGCTGCAGCAACGCCGCGAGAGATTTGCTGCGTGCAACGGGTTTCGAAATCATACTTTAAGGGTACACTAGTCGACGGCTTGAACTCATTGGTGGGACTGAATAATATGCATGCTAATTAGTCTAATTATTTAGTTATTTAGTATTTAATAATCTAGTTTTTATTTATATATTTTTTAATTTATTTAGTGAAATAGACGATGATTTATAACGAAAACAAGCGCGTACATGAACATACCTTTGCAGCTTTGGTATAAATATATTAAAACTACTAGATGTATTTACTCAAAATAAAATTATTTGAATTATTGAATAAATTATCTATCCCTGTACGGTTTCTATTTTGCCATTTTCTGACGCCCATGGACGAGTTAAAATAGGTGTTGAAATATGAGTTACGACGTGACGCTCTTAAATGCAAACCATTTTTTTTCCGATTCTGCTTCCATACAGAGATAAATAATGACAAGAAAAATTGATATAATTTTTAGTTTTGAACGTACACCGTCAAAGAGACCAGTAATCACCATACTACGTTTGTATGGAAGAATGACCGACTAGCGTACCCTTAAAGCTGCGTTATTTGTGCGTTCAAGTTTTACATCTATGAAGTTGTCTTTGCGTTTTGAAGTCTGCTTAAACTATCTTGAGAACAGAATATTAAAATTCTCATCTTTTAAACAAATCTGTTTATAATGTCAAAATACATTTGAAGTGTCATCGTACATTATAAAAAATAAAAAATAAATGTTGTGTCTGTATGTTTGTTTGTTCAGACTTATCTCCGAAACGGCTGGACCAATATTGACGTGACTTTCTAATTACTTAAACATGATTTTGAGCAATTTGAAAAAACGACCACTACATAATTCAATTCATTATTTATTTACGAAATTAACCAATTCCGCGGTAAGAATTTACCTTGCAAAAAGTTAACTTAATGAAAAAACTGTCTAAATTCACATACTTAAATAAAGGCTCGTGCAGAACAGCGCGACGTGACGGGCGCGACGCGACTCGAACAATACATTTTCTAAGAAAACTTCACGGTATAGGTAACAATAGCCGGTGTCGCGTCGCGCTAGTCTGCACGAAGCTTAAAGGCTTCCGCAGACAAGCGCGACGTGAAGGCGCGACGCTACTCTGATGGAATATTTTTTATGAAAACTTGTTCTACCGATTTCGCATCGCGCCTGTCTGCGGGAGCCTTGAGACACAACAATATTTTACTTATCAAACTCTTTACTTCACATCCTATATTGTCAAAATGTATGAACATCATAATCATTATGGATAAGAGTGGTTTATATTTACTGGCCTTAGAATGTGCAACAGAAAAATAAATCCTTCTAACTTCACCAGCACACTTAGTATGACCACAATAGAAACTGGTTTTGTCGACGGAAGAATAGACAAAATAACAGATAAACAATCATAATCTGTCATTTTGTCTATTCTTCCGTCGACAAAACCCGTAGAAAACCCGTTTATATCGTGGTCATGCTACACGTGCTGATGTTGCTGGGCGCAAATAACTCCAAACTAAACAAGCCGACAAATTCTGGCAAAGTGTCAAAGTCATTATCATTAGTCATATCTTTGATCTCTTCATAATAATATGCAACATGACACCAACAACAAGATCATTCCAGAAATATTGAAAAAGCTCATTTACATGGCCGAGAGTTCGATTAACGAGAAGATCCACGCGAGGCTCGTAGGCAAGACTCGCCGGGCGATTATCAAACTGATGTGGTCACACTAAGGCTGTTTATCCACCGGCACCGTTAACGGGACATCAGCGAGATCGAGATGATGGCGCCGAAGTAGCGATACATACATTTACTATGGCCGCGTGGCCGCGTGTCCACCGCACACCACCACCGGGACGTCACGTTCGGTCGGATAATCTCATTTCTAGTTGACGTCCGGTTCACGGTGCGGTGGACAAACAGTGTAAAGCGAGAAACAGGATCTCGTCAACGATTATGTCAAACGAGTCTCATTAGGCAATTTCCTTGAACTGTATTCTGAATTCAAAACTTTGGAATACGATTTTTTGTTTACTCGAACGCTACCATTTTCAAAAGTTCGACGATTTTTGCCTTTCCACTTACGAGTATCGTAATTACGTCCTGTTTACATGAGTTACTTTTATGTCTCCTGTTCTTTCGGAGCGAGAAACTTTCCCTATGTAAATGATCCTTAAAAATCATACCAGGAATATGAAACAAATCATTCAGTTGTAAAACCCTTTGTGAATGCATATGACAATTAAAATGCAGACGGACCAATTAACTGCTGAGTCAAGCTTTTCCGTTCAATCAACATTTTTGGGTGTTCGTCATGCAAATGGTAATGAAATTGTTCATGCGATATAGTGTGGTGACTGATGAATTAGTACTTTGTTTATTCATTTTTAAAATAAACATAAGTTTTAACACGACCCAAAATGTACTCCCGTTCTTCTCCTAAAATTGTTTGTCCGATAATAATTATCCATAACACGTTTGCTATAAACTTCAGTACCCATAATGAAAATTCGAAGTTTTGTTTTACATAATTATCTTTACTTCCAAAACTATTCTGTCATAATATCGAGTGCTATAATAATTTAACCTCATAATTTTATTTGTATCAGTTGGATTTGTTACAAAATAATTGTAATACAAAATCAGATAATATTTATTCACAAAAAAACTTTTATTGAAAACTTTTTTAAGTCTTTTGTATAATTATTATTGATCGTAATATTTTGCCAAACTAATTTGGGGCATACTTATTGTATTTAGGGATTTCAATTTTATGGCATGTTATATTATGTGACATAAAGTTCGGGCAAGTTATTATTCGAAGAAATGATGATTAGGACCAAAAAAAAAATATGGCACTAGATTGTGGATAAAAAAATTAATAAAGAACCCTTGTTGGCGATTCTTAGAGGTGTTATTAAATAAAATAGCGGACTGTATCAGAGGTATGGTTCGTATAATATGAACATAAGGACGCGCGCCTCTCGGACCCTTTTTGGTAGTGAAGGCAGTGCAGGCCAGTGGCGATCGGCACCTCGTCCCCCGCTCCCCGCACGCTGTTGCCCCGCTCCCGTAGTCGCAGTGGCGGGCAGCCGCTATGTTTTGTCTCCAACATACTCCCCGGGTTGAAATAGGTAGGCAGCTGATTCAACAAGCAGGTTCTGGAAGGGGACAAATGTTATTAAACGCCCTTCGAATAATGGTTCCTCCCTTGATCCTTATATCGGCGACTCGAGCAACTTGATCCTGAGCCCCTGGGAAAACGGCCACACAACGTCCCAGGGCCCAACGTAAAGGAGGCAATGCTTTATCCTTTATAAGGACTAAGGAACCCAATTTTAGTTCGCTTGACGAAGAAGGCCACTTCGTCTTTTGCTGCAGAGTGGTGACGTACTCGTTGGAGAATCGTTTCCAGAAATGTTGCTTGACGAACTCGATTCTTTTGTATCGCTCAAGGCTTGTAATTTTTTCTGTTAGCTGTGGATGTGGAACAGACACAAGTGATCGTCCTATTAGGAAGTGAGCTGGTGTTAAAGGTGTGAAGTCTGTTGGATCGGAATTTAAGGCGGTGATAGGACGTGAATTTAGGATGGCTTCCACTTGAGTCAGACAAGTGTGCATTTCTTCATAAGTGAAATGAGTGAGTTGGAGAAGCCTACGAAGATGATATTTAGTGGAACGGACAGCAGATTCAGCCATACCATTGAAATGGGGGGTGTAGCTCGGAATGAAGAGGAAGTCTATACCCTCTTGGGCGACTTCAGAACTAATTTGGGAACTTGATTCCTGTAAGAAACGGTGTAACTCGTTACATGTACCGACAAAATTAGTCCCATTGTCGGAGGTTATACTTTGAGGCTTCCCTCGACGAGCCACAAACCGATTTAGAGCGGCCATGTATCCCTCTTTAGTAAGGTCTGTAACGACTTCCAAATGCACGGCTTTTGTAGCTAAGCAGACAAAAATGGACAAGTAAGATTTAGTTAGTTGGCAACCTCGACCTTTACGGTTAGCTATCTTAACTGGGCCTGCATAATCCACCGAACAGTGTAAAAAAGGGAATTCCAGTATAGTTCTGGATTCAGGTAACTGTCCCATTATGGGTTGAACATTGCTGGTTTTAAATCTGAAACATTTTATGCAACCTTTCGTTATGGATTTAGACAGATTCCTTCCTCCCAAAGGCCAAAAGGTTTGACGAATATTTGACAACAATAACTGAGGCCCCGCATGTAGAAGCTTTAAGTGATGCATGTGAAATATGATTTTCGTTAGATGATGTTTGCTACATAATAATATTGGATGCTTGGTGTCATAGCTATAAGGTGAATTATCAAGTCTACCGCCTACTCTCAAGATATCATTTGAATCGAGAAATGGGGTCAATGATATTAATTTATTTTTCTTTGGTAATGCGTGACCTGATTTTAAGATAAGGTATTCATTTGGGAACATTTCTAACTGTGCAGTGTGCATAATAAAATTGAATGAATTTTGCAATTCCTCACAAGAAAGATGATCGCAGAATCTGTTCGTTTTGGTTTTACAGTTATAAATAAATCTGTGTATATAGGCTATAACTCTTTGTAAACGTGTAAATTGTGAATATTTAGGTATAAGTTTTGTAAATAGTTTATCGTCATCGTTCTTTGTAACGTCATTATTTATAAGTAGACAAGGTTGAAGATCCGGTAGGTCCTGTTTCTGGGATTCATTAGGCATTTTTGGCCAGCAATGATCTGACTCGAGCAAATACGATGGGCCCGACCACCACAACGAGGCGTTGCTGATGATATCAGCCTTCACCCCGCGAGAAACAAGATCCGCCGGGTTCTCCTTGGACGGAACGTAGCTCCACGTGTGACCGCTGGTGCTTTCTTTGATCTCGTTAACACGATTACGTACGAATTGATTAAGTAAATTTGAAGGGGTGGATAACCACCCTAAGACGATCGTGGAATCGCACCAAAACCTACACATGTTAATGTTTAATGTAATTGAATTTCTTACCTTAGTACACAGTCTTGCACCTAATAGAGCCCCACACAACTCTAGACGGGGAATAGTTGTGGGTTTGATCGGTGCGACCTTGTTTTTTGAGATTAAGAGCTGAACACGCACAAGTCCCGAATTACACACAGACCGAATGTAGACGCATGCCCCATACGCACTTTCAGATGCATCTGTGAATACATGGATTTCAATCTTTACACAAATATCACTAAGAACCCATCGAGGAATTTGTAATTTATTAAGACAGGGTAGTGTGTTAGCAAATGAAGACCAGAGATGTAAAATCTCTGACGAGACTTCTTCGTCCCAAGAGCTTTTATTGACCCACAATTTCTGCATAATCAATTTAGCTTCGACAACGCATGGACCTACAAGCCCTAATGGGTCGAATATTTGACTTATGACTGAAAGAATGTGGCGTTTAGTAACCTTCTCATGAAGTTCAATGTTAATTGAGAAAGATAATGTATCCTGCTTACAAAGCCAATATAAACCTAATGTTTTCGATGATTTATTTTTGTTGTTATCTGATAGATCCAATATTGTGTTTGAATCTATAATTTTACCTGAGAACAGCTTATTAAGAATTAATGCGTTATTAGATTTCCATTTGCGAATATTAAATCTTGCTGAATTTAAGGCGGCAGTAATTCCCTTACATAACTTTATAGCATCGCTTACAGTACTGGATCCACTTAATAAATCATCACAGTAAAAGTCGTGTGATATACTGTATTTGACGCTATTATCATTGACTGTGGATGCCAGACTACTCAAACATTTTGTCGCGAGATATGGCGCAGCAGCAGTCCCCTGACAAACTGTGTTAAGTGTGTAGGTTTTTAAACGATGAGAGGAATCATACCTAAATACAATTTGCTGTAACGAGCGTTGACTAGGTACTATGTCAATTGATCTATACATTTTTTCAATGTCTGCCGATACTACAAATTTATGCTGGCGGAATCTGAGGAGAATCGATAAGAGATCGTCTTGGATAGTAGGGCCGACCATCTGAATTTCGTTGTAAGAAATTCCTGAAGTGGTGACGGCAGAAGCATCGAAGACTGTACGCAACTTTGTCGTTGTACTGGACTCCCGAAGTACGCCATGATGAGGAAGGTAGTAGTTGGCATTTTCACTGTATGGAAAAAGTGTTTTATTTTCAGTCATGTGACCCAACCGCTCGTATTCTTTCATGAAGTCTAAATATTTTTCCTTGAATATTGGTTCTCGTTCGAATTTTCGCTCAAGCGATAAGAAACGGCGCTTTGCCATCTCAAAAGAATCGCCTAAGACCTGAGGATCTTGCTTGAGAGGTACGGTGACGACAAAGCGACCATCGTTATGTCGAGTTGTGTTGACAGTGAAATGATTTTCACACGCACGTTCCTCCGCGGATTGAGAATGCTCAAGAGAAACACTATCTACTTCCCAAAAACGAGTGAGGTCAATATCAAGTTGACCTTGAGTAAAAAGACATTGACTGAAAGTACTTTTCGGACTCGAGATGTGTCCAGTGACTATCCATCCGAACTCCGAACTACGTAACATAGGTAGATGTTTGCCTAGGCTAATCTTTTTGTTACCTAGAATATCCCAGAAGATATCTGCCCCGATAAGAAGATCGACCTTAGAAGGAATGTTATAAGAGGGGTCAGATAGACATAAGCCTGCTGGGATTTGAATGTGTTGTGTGTCAATGTATGTGATTGGTACTGCTGTGGTGACGTTGGTAAACACATGACAATCAATGTTAGTCCTATAGCCAGAATTCAATGACTCAATTGTGAGATTGCAAGACTGTGTACTATTGGATACATGATTATTAAAACCTGATACCGTGGAGCTCACGTTCCGCCTCGGCAAACCCAGCTTACTGCAAAAAGCTTCAGAAACGATATTTATTCCGCTACCGTTGTCCAAGATCGCCCTGGCGCGGGCGGTGTGTTTGCTGCCCCTGCCGTCAATCACTCTCACCAACGCTGTGGATAGGAAAACACGCGTCGGAGTAGTTACCGGTAGAACATCAGTTGTCAGTACAATATCTTTTGAAGACGATGAAGACGAATCACGAGAAGCAGATTGCTCGGATTTTTCTACGTGCAAAAGAGTGTTGTGCTTTTCTTTGCAATATTTGCAGTGTGACAAAAAACATTTCTTTGCTAAATGACCAAAACGCAAACAGTTCAAACACACTTTGAACTCTTTTGCTTTTGAAATCCGAGATTCTAGTGGAAGACTTCTAAAAGATTCGCAATTAAACAGCTGATGTGACTCATCGTCACACAATGGGCATGATTTACGTTTGTTATTATTATTTTTGCTATTAGTGCTTTTATTTATTACTAAACTTTTCGCTTTTACGGGTTCTGATTTTATTTTATTATTTTTATTGTTCTCTTCTAAAGTTTCTAATAAGTCGGCTCTGTTATTTAAAAATGTTATGAACTGCGATAGGGTTGGGGATGAAGTCAATCTATTTCTGTGTTCTTCCCACTCTCGACCCGTCACACTATCGAGTTTAGTTGACATCATATAAATTACGAGCGTGTCCCAGTACTGAGTGGGTTCATTCAATGATTTGAGAGCCCTAATGTTCTTGTTAGTTACATCAATAAGATAATGAATCGATTTGCACGATTCTGATCGAATAGGATCTACGTTAAACAAAGCCTGTATGTGGTTATTAACCAGTAAGCGACTATTGTCAAATCGCTGGCACAATAATTCCCACGCAATTGTATAGTTGTCACTTTTAAAATCGATGTTTTTAATTATCAGAGCGGCACTTCCTTGAAGAGAAGCCCGTAAATAGTGGAATTTATTTATGTTATCTATGCAATCACTGTTATGTATAAGAGAAAGGAATGTGTCTTTAAATTCAAGCCAGTCTTGATAGCCACCCTTGAAATGTGGTAAGTCAATTTTCGGTAGCCTAACCAAATTTCTTACACGCCCACCTGTTTCTGCATCGCTGAACTCCAACACAGACCCGCCGCCGCCCTTGCCTCCGGCAGCAAGCAGGCTCTTGGCTGTGGCCACCAGCGGGTAGTAGTCGTTGTCAAACTGCACACGCTCCGCGGAAACTTCATCGGTTGGTGGCTCATCTGATAGGATCTCGATTTCAGTCTGTAACGTGTCAAATTCCTCGCATAAGGGCTCAAATTTTCTAAAGCGACACCCTAAATCTATGATTTGTAGCTCCGTTAGTGTTTTTGAAGTTTTAATTAATTTTATATGATTGCTAAAAATAGTAAGCTTTGATTTTATAGCTGAGCGTTTTTTAATTAAAGTTTTAAGTTCGGACATGATCACAAAACGAACCTTAAATCGCAATAAGGGGCAACAGCTGATTTCAAACAGCAACCACACTTAGCTATACACAGCTAATTGATGCACCGTAATAAATATATGTAAGCAATAATTTATAACCAGGTAGCTGAGCTCAATGAATGTGCGTAATTGAAGTAAACAAGATGATTCATGCGATAGGCATTCAACGCTCGAGTTTTTATGATTGCAAGTAGCTCACAATAGCCTAGTTTTAAGACGATGAAATTGTTAACAAACTAAATTAACTGCAATGCTATAGTTAATTGGATATAGGTATTGTATTATTCTATGAGTTGTAACGTATGAAGAATGCACAAAGCTCCGACTCAAGTTTTAGCGAAATGAGTGTGACATTTAAAAAGGAAATATGAATTTGACTAGCTAAGAGAAGAGGGAATAAGAGGAATAAATAGGAACGAACTCACAAGATGTCTTGTCCTTTGTCCAGCTACGAGGCAATTTGTTCGTCCTTCAAATGTCCTTCCTTGACCTCCTCGAAAGTCGTCGCGTAATGACCGGCGCGTACGACTCGTCAAATTTCTTGATTAAGATACGGAATAGTCTCAAAATAAGCTTCAAGACGTCCTTATGTCCTTTTCCACGGTGAGAGGACCATATGTTGGCGATTCTTAGAGGTGTTATTAAATAAAATAGCGGACTGTATCAGAGGTATGGTTCGTATAATATGAACATAAGGACGCGCGCCTCTCGGACCCTTTTTGGTAGTGAAGGCAGTGCAGGCCAGTGGCGATCGGCACCTCGTCCCCCGCTCCCCGCACGCTGTTGCCCCGCTCCCGTAGTCGCAGTGGCGGGCAGCCGCTATGTTTTGTCTCCAACAACCCTTCCAAAAACATTTAGACTACATTGAAACTACCGACCGGTGGTCCATACTTAAGAGAGCACCGAGCTTCTTTTTTTTTTACAAACAAATATATTTTTATTAAGCTAGTTTGAAGTAGTAAATAATTAAATTAAAATGTAGGGAAATATATTGGTATTATTGGGGATTTAAACTAGAAATTATGTGCGATGGAAACACGATTTGATAAATTTGCCTCGATAGAATAAATAGGCAAAGTTACCTCTTATCGAGTAATTTTTTCTTCTATTTTACTACTTTTTTATATAAATAAGTAAGTTTATAGTATGATTAATTTACTAAAATAAAGTTCATAGATGACTGGAGCTTTTATGCGCGATAGTTTTTTATTGAAGAGCAATATGATGAAAAAAACAACGAAAAGTACTGAAAAAGTACAAAAGTGTGGTTATTTTCTTTACTCTTTACACGTAAAGAAAAAGACAGAGACAAAGGTAAATGGTCGGTACGCTCTTAAGGGGGAAGCACTAAGGTAGCCCATGAAATTCAAATTTTCTTATGTCTTTTGCAATCTATAGATTCAGTGATGAACTTAGAGTTGTATTGATAATTTTTATGATTATAATTCTATAAATAAATATTTGATACGGCCGCGAATTATATTTAGATCAACATACAACCTGATGAATGACCTGCAAATTGCAAAAACGTAAAAAAAAAAAGCGATTGAATTTCGCGGGCTAAACTGACGCTTTCGAGAGAGGAACCTCCTAACAATACGTATGACGAAACTGAATCTTTTCTTCCACACTGAATCTTTTTTTACATTATCATAAGTTTGATCAAAAAGCACACAAGCTCTCAAATCACCAAAGCACACACACACAAACATATACACCCACATAGCACACTTACTCATATCAGATATAGACTTTAATACTTTCAGGCAGATTCCACATTTTTTTGTTTTTTTTTTTGTTTTATGTTATTATAACTAATTTCATTATTTTTTTTCCATTTTAACCACTAAGCAATTAATTTCTCCATTCTTGAGGGATACGGCACTGTTTCTCTTTACTACAGGCTATTAAGAGTATGTAGCCTATCTAAGAGGACAGTACCCCAACCATTTATGTTGTATATCAGTGTTAATTTTTGTAAAGAGCAACTGTTTTTATTGTATTTACTGCAACACCTTTTTTGCAATAAAGTTTTTATTTATTTATTTAACAATACGTGTTATGTATAGGAATACAGCTTTCTGTAGTAAGCTTTTAATCCATCAGGATGTCTAAAGCCCCTCCAGGTGTTGGTCGACGTTCTTGGCTATTTGGCCATTGGCTTTAACGACTATCGGTACTATTATCACTGAGTCAACCTCCCACAATGTCGAGAACAACGCAAGCCTAGTCGAGGTAGGTGCTGGATTCCCTCATATTTCTTGCTTTCATAAGGTTCTTGTCATTAGGGACTGTTACCTTTATCGCGAAGATTTATTGTTTAATGTTATAAGTAGCGACCCGTAACTGCTTCGCACGGTTTTTACGACTTGACAAAAACCGGCCAAGTGCGAGTCGGACTCGCACACGAAGTGTTACCAATGGGGTACGAAGGGTTACCATCGTACAATATTTAACACTATTTTCCCCCATTATTTTTGCCTCGTTGGTCTAGTGGTCACAAGCGCTACTGCTGAGAATGAGGTCCTGGGTTCGATTCCCGGGTCGGGCAAAGTGTTATTGGATTTTTTCATCAGAAATTCCTCATTAGCAGCCCGGAGTCTGGATATGTGCCCGGTTGATGGCAATAGGCTCGCCTGCTATTACATGGGACTTAAACATAACTGGCGAAATGTGGGTGTACTCACGGAATAGATGAATAATCTATTCCGTGGGTGTACTGTAGGTACACCTCTACCTAACCCTTCTGAGATTACAAGTGTGATGATACGTTATCTTTTATTTAAATACTTTTGTTTAAAAAAAAAATAAGTTAAATACTTAAAGGGATCCAATTTTTGTTTTGTTGTTATAGCGGCTTTTATAATTTACTTATTTCGGTTCATGAGATACAGCCCGCTGACAGACAGACGGACGGATAGCGGAGCCTTCGGGTACGGAACTCAGGTAAATAGGTAATACGGGCTGATGTCCGCAAGAGCGTATTTTGCGTAAGTAGCAATTTAAGTAGATAAGTTTAATGTTAAGGTAGTGTATAGAGTGCCGTTAGTGGCATTCTATCCCAATCGGATAAAGTGCCGTTAGCGGCATTCTAGTGGCACTGCCTTGGCCTGGCTAAACTGCCGTCAGATTTCCAATGTCATTGTCACTGTCACTGAGTCACTGTCACTTTTTATTTTGTTTGATTGTTGAGGTTAGGTCGCTGTAAAACACCACATTTCCAAAACATTACATTCTCTTGTGCCTAAACTGACCCTGCCACACGTGTGGTCACAGTTCTAACCTAACCTAACCTATCTTATCTTTCAGCCATTTTAATTTGCTACTTCATTATTCGTAAATTCAGCCAATGTAGTGACTTCTGATATTATAAATTATCTAAAACAAATACGATCATTCAATACAAAGGGCAGCGAGCTAACCTCAACAATCAAACAAAATAATAAGTGACAGTGACAATGCAATGCTTACGGCACTTTAGCCGAGCCGAGGCAGTGCCACTAGTATGCCGCAAATTGTGCCAATAAACTTTATCCGTATCGGATAAAGTGCCGCCAGTGGCACTCTATATCCTTCTTAATATTAATATATTATATACCGGAATAAAGTCTCTAAATGACGGTGAGAACCGCATCAAAATCCGTTGCGCAGTTTAGAAGAAACAATGTGATCATACAGAGAGACACGAAAAGCGACTTTGTTTTACCCTATGTAGACTTCTAGCTTCCGTCAGCGGCTTCGCCCGCGTGATATCTTTATAAATTATAGCCTAGTATGCATTCACAAAGGGTTTTACAACTGAATGATTTGTTTCATATTTCTGCAGTGTGTTTCATATTCTGTAACCATCTCACGGTGAAAACTTAGGTGAAGTGAGCTTGGAGTGAGCTGTCAGTCCCTAGCAGCGGGTGGAATGACAGCTCACTCCGAGCTCACTTCACCTAAGTTTTCACCGTGAGATGGTTACAGAATAGCACTGCTGGTATGATTTTTAAGGATCATTTACATAGGGAAAGTTTCTCGCTCCGAAAGGACAGGAGACATAAAAGTAACTCATGTAAAAAGGACATACTTACGATACTTGTTACTCTGTGATAAACTGATAATATAACATGCCATTAGTGAAAGAATTTTAAAAATCGGTTTAGTCGTTCTTGAGTCCAGGGACTTGAAACGTTACTCAAAATAACGTTACGCGTAATTCCGGTAACGATAAGTTGTACAACTTACCAGGATCGTAACAAAATTAATTCCTTGGCTAAAATGACACTTACAAACGGAACGAAATCTTAAACTGTTAAATAATATATTGTTATAACGAAATAATAACGTTATTCATTTCGATACGCAACGTTGCCAAAAAATATAAAGTTGACACAATCACATAAATATAAAAGGAGGCAGGTAATCACAATATTCATTCACAGCACTGTTTGTAAAAGATCTGTACAGACTCTCGAATGAATTTAATGTTTGAATACGGAGATGCCTTACCACTAGCCGACCGTAGGCCGCCGGTACCACCACCACCAGCTGATGGTGGTGGTGGTTGGCGACGACGGAGCGGTGCTCAGCGGGAAAGGTTCTTAAAAATAACGTTACAAAATGTATCTGTAACGTTATTTCAAGTGGATATAAGCATAATGTTACTGTTATCTATAACGTAACTCAAAATATTGTTCTACAAAAATTAATTATATTTCATCGTTTTTTTTTTGTAACGTTATTGAATTATTTTGTTTTTGTATCGTTACAAACTGGAACATTATAAGATAACATTTAGTGTAACGGAACGTTTTAATTTCGTTTTCAAGTCCCTGTTTTATTCAATACAAACAAACATTTAAAAAAAAAACTGTAATATTAAACACTAAATTCAAAATTCAAAAGTCATGTTTTCAAACTAGGCTGAGAATCAGCACTGTTCGAACGTCAAAATTACATAAAACATAAGACATTAGTTTAGATGTACTCGAATAAACAAATACATTAAAGGTGTGGCAGGTAAGTTTTATTTTTAATGAAAATAATTACTTTTATGGTCTTTTCCTCTTCGCCAACTATCAGATGAAATAAACTCCAAGCTGAAATCGACCATTTTGGAATTGAAACTCACCCAGATCATGGCAACAGTATACAGTACCGTTTACCCCAAAGGCTGGAGCCCGGGTCAGATGAAAATTTAGAAAAAACAACGATTGGGACACACGAACGCTAATTGAATTGTCCCCATAGCGAGCAGTCGTGATGGTTTTATTAACAGGCCTGCAGGTTTTAACATCGGTATTAGATTTCCAAAAAATATTTTGGGTTCGTCACGGAAATAAAGTTTGCCAATAAATGTTTTGTTTTTTATACAGTTCGTTTATATGGTTAGGGTTTTTTGTTTGCGAAAATTAAGTGCATCAAAATCTATGAATGAGAGAAAATGTCCCATGCAGGCACCAGAAAACATAGCAGAAAAAAATAGAATCAATTATTATCTTGCAAAGAACATAAGAATTCCAAATAATTGTATGTTATTATTAACCCCACGTCAATGCAACGCCATCTATTATCACAAAATGTCAACATCGACAGGAAATGACATTCAAAAGACAAGAGCAAAGAGAAAGTCCGTTAATTGGTGTTTGTTACACCTCTTAAATCTTGACACGTAACCAAGTTGAGCACCAAATTAAAATGCAATGAATATGACGTACTCGTACATGCGCCAGCACGTCAACCAACTACAATCTGTCAAATTACTTTAATAGATTTTCAACTTTATTACAAAATAATAAGGTTCAAAGTTGATTGGGAAAAGTTTACAGTTTTGGTTAGGTTGATGTGCTGGCGTCTGTACTCAGGATCCAGTTAAAATAGCTAGCGAAACTCAACAGACGTGATATACAAATATAATAAAAAGGTAAAATTTGTTTGTTTGTTTGTAAGTTTGTATGTAGGGTGTAATCTCCGGAACAACCAGTCGGATTTGAAAAAATCTTGCATTGGTTAGCCTTTGAATATTTGCTGGATAGGTATATTTAAAAAATAATAATTAAGTTTTTAAACTAGTTAGACTGATTTCATTCTTAATTTTATTCTGTTTAGTTTTTATTTATTTTGTGTTTTCTTTTTACGTACTTTGCATGCCGAAAGGTAAAATAATTATGGTGATACTAAGACTATGCTACACAATTTTTAAATGAATATAAAACATCTGCACGTTATTTACCCATTTTGAAAATAAATAAATTTGAATTTGAATTCTTGAGGAAGGTAATAGGCTTACGGAAGAAGTCAGAAGCAGAAGAAGAAGCAGGAGTTAGTGGGTTGATAAAACAACAAAATGATGATTTGATAATTGTTTTTTGGGGGTTCAACGACCTCTGGTAGTGTGCACTACTTGAAGTAAGACTTGAGAAATCCATTATCAAGTTCAGATATAAAAACCCATCATGTTTGTGAAGTTTACACAAAAAAATTACTGTCGCTAGCTAATTTTATTTGACCTTGTAGTGTTGTCATTTGTCTTTGTCACCAGTGCCACGGTGACAAAGACAAATGACAATATCGATAGGGTCAAATTTGTACTAGGAACACATAATTTGACAAGTGACAATCGTTTACGTTCCAATCCGGTTTTGTTACCATATTTGAGTGAATGATAAAAGTTACAAAATAGATGTTCACGTATGATATGTAATTGAAATGGTCTTTCTTCTATTGTTTTGTCACGAAGCGGTGACGATTTTGAAATAAATATTGCTCCATATTGTGCATGTTTCATTAACACTATCAACTCGGGCTCTAGAGTACCTACACAATGAGGAGACTATCATACGGCAATAACTGAAAACACATCGACGATACTAATGCATTTTGATACTATCAAATAAATCCAAACATCGTATACCTACTCCGCTCCGTACTAAAGTACAGCTTACAGAACAGTAATCGCGGAGTGGGCCGCGTCGTCGTCGTGGATTGCACTATCTGTAATATTGAACACGTGGCTTTTTCAAACCAACTAAATAGTAGGTGAGCCATTCCGTCAAAAAACTGTCACAAACAATATAGGTATCTACAAGACATTCTTATTCTCCATTGAATACTTAAAGAACACTTTACAATTTTTTTTTTTTTGAAGTGACAACTTCTTTAGTCGCCCTGGGCACTTTTTGGGTGAACAAAAAGCGTGAAACTCGAGTCATCGTCACCGCACGCTAGTTTTCACTTCTATCGACAGTCCCCAAAGACTGACCCGCATGTTTTTAGTTCGTACACTTAAAAATAATGTAAAATGTAATTGTTTCTAATTTAACAGCTGATTAAAAATTTAAAATAAGAAGCAACATAGGCAATTTTAGCGTGTCACACCTGTCGCTAACTTTAGATAATTAACCGATGTTCATGGTTTTTAGGGCTCCGTACCCAAAGGGTGAAACGGGACCCTATTACTAAGACTCCGCTATCCGTCTGTCACCAGGCTGTATCTCATGTTCCTTGATAGTTAGACCGTTGAAATTTTCACCTGATGATGTATTTCTGTTGCCGCTGTAACAACAAATACTAAACACAGAATAAAATAAATATTTAAGTGGCTCCCATACAACAGTAACGATTTTTTTGCCGTTTTTATAGATAATGGTACGGAACCCTTCGTGCGTGAGTCCGACTCGCACTTGGCCGGTTTTTTTTTAATACACACCTCAGCGTTTTTTGTGAGGTGTTAAACGATACGGCTTTAAAAAAAATTATAACATTAATTTAATAAACATATCTTATTGTATTAAAATAAAATTCCTAAAGTAAAAAGAATAGTTAATAGGCATTAGAAAAATAACTTTAACCTTACGAGGTTCCTCGTAACTATATATGTTATGCGCATGTTATTGCGCAGCCTTCTGCGCGAAGTTCGGAACTGCCAAGTTATATCGGCCGTATTGTACTTGACAAATAGTAACTACAAAAATTCAAAAGTACCTATGTGTAATAAACAAGATAAATGACCGTCACACTAAACAGGAGACATTTCAACAAATTGTTGTGTATGCGTCAAGCAGGAATAGACAATTAACGCTTATTAAAATGTTTCATACCACAACAGTTAACTCTATAATCAGCTGGTACATTGTCCCTTAGAGAAATGACGGGAATTTATTATATAGCTTAGTTATGTTGTAATGCGAATTTATCAATGATCTTTCTGTTTTAGGTGTCACTGAAATATTCGTGAAAATTCTCTTTTTAATTTTCCTGCCCTCATTTCAATTTGTGTGAGGTCAGTGCAGTATTTCTTTCTCGTTTTCTCCCATAACCGTGAATAGAATAGAATAGAATATACTTTATTTGCTTTGAATGCAGGTACATACAAATAGGATCGTAAATAACATAATAAAGAACCGTGTAAATTCTGCCTTGCTGGCATGCAAACACAATAATTATTATACAAGTTATCAAAGTAGGTTATTAAGATGTATCATTTAGGAAATCCTGAACAGAATAATAACATTTATCTACAAGTAATTCAGTACCTAAAACATTTTTTTAAATTACATCAAGGGCAAGGTTTTCATATGATCGGGAATTTTATTAATGACAACAGGAGCCATACAAATTACATTTTTTTTTAATAAACTCGTTTTAAATGTGACAGTCACACTTATATGTAGTTATGTGTAGGGTAAGCTAAGCTTATTATAAACAAATGTAAAATTTAGATAAAGTGAGTGTGAGTAGCCCCACACACCTGCTGCAGGAGAATCCGAATCTGGGTCGCACGGTGGCGGCGGCGGCGGTCGCGGGTAATATCGGAATTGTCTCAACACACATGCCAACCGTTCAGTGTTTGGTTAAAAGTTGAGCTAAACACACGCATTGAGAATGGCAACAGTATTATCGATAAGCAAAAGATCGGTATACTCCTGGCTCTTTCAGTGGTGCTACCGCAAAAAGAGCCTACGCCATTGTTTCCAAATGGCTCACCATAGTGTGGCGAAAGTCAAATTTTATTTCAATTCAATCGCACACCGGTTTCAGAAAAATCTTGTTAATTTTCCTAACAACATACTTATTTACCTTCAGTTTACCTACAAGTTACAACTTGACCTCAATGTCTCGAGTCACATCACTCGACACGTTTCTTTAAATGCCGGCAGAATTCACCTTTAATATAAGACCTACAACGCTGTAAAGTTCTTTTGGCGCGTGGTCAAATTCGGAACTAACGCCGCCATCTTGTTTAGTCAATACAATTTCTGTGACAATTCCAAAAATGTTTGCCAAAAGCAGCTCCTGCCAATGTCATTCAGGTGCCAAAAGATCGTTGTAACACTAATTACCAAAGGGAAGTCTTTCAAATGACCGATGACAAAATCTTATTACCTTAAATAGTACAGATGTCTTACAAATGCCTGTTACTTACTTTCTTGGAATTAAGTTATTTTCTGATCTACTTACCTGTATTTAATTGAAGGTATTTTTATACATACTTTCGTACTAATAGGTAGCTATTATAAATGCAAAAGTACCTGTCTGTCTGTTTCTTACCTTTTCACGCCGGGTCACAGGTAGATCATGGGCTGGGTTAGGACGTAAGACATAAGGTATCCCGGTAGTAACTACGTTCCTGTTGGATAATTTGGGACCTCTGTGCGGGCGAAGCCTTGAGCAAAAGCTTGTGTGAAATATAGTAGGTATTACAAGCATTTCTGGAGTTTATTTGAAGCTGATGTCATGCCAATAACTTATATCGCGTAACAAAAGTGCTCATCGCCATGTCTCATACAGTAGGTATAATCTACATTGCTTAATCCAATTTGAAGGGTACCGGTAAAATTATAATAATACAAGACGCCCATCGGCAAATTATCGAAATTCCTTAGAAAGATCGTCCCCTATTCAACATCTTTAAACGATAGATTTTTGAAAATTTAAAATCTTTTGCAGCCAAAAGGAACTCTTTTGCAAAATTGTATGCTTTTAGACCCAGCGGTTTTAGGCATTGTCTGTCAATGAATTAATTAATTTACGGCTTATAATATATAGAAGATGCAAATGTAACATTTCAACTTAATTCCAAAAGTCTACCAAACATTGGCCAACATCATGGTCACTGTTGCAGTTTTTCTTCGGTTATGGAATTTACTTTCCATTAGTTTCTATCAGCACGCTTACCATGACCACAATAGAAAAACAATTACAGAAAAACAATCTCAATCTGTCATTATGTTTATTCTTCCGTCGACAAAATCCGTAGAAAACCCGTTTCTATGGTTGTCATGTTACGCCTGCAGGTTAGTTGTTGTTAGCCTGTTGACTAACCTTTTACACATTTGTATAGTCGCTGGCACTTAACTTGGCAAATATCGTAGATGCGAAGAATTCGTGTTCACTTGTTTTTCTTATCAGATATGTTCAAAAATAGATTATGGCAATAACCATAGAAAGCAATAAAACATGACATCGTCAAGAATCATCATCATCAAGAAAACATGCAATAAAAGTAGGCAGTGTATAGAGTGCCGCTAGCGGTACTCTATCGCTATCGGATAAATTGTCGCTAGCGGCATAATAGTGGCTCTGTCTCGGCCCAAAGTTCCGTAAGCATTGCATTGTCACTGTCACCCCTTTCCCTTGCCCTTTCTATTGAGTCACTGTGTGGTCACAGTTTTAACCTAACCTAACCTACCTTCCAGCCATTTTCATTTGCTACTTAATTTTTCGTAAATTCAGTAATCGTAGTGACTTGATATAATTATCTAAAACAAATAGGATCAATCAATACAAAGGGCGGCGAACTAACCTCAACAATCAAACAAAATACTAAGTGACAGTGACAATGATAATGCAATGCTTACGGCAATTTAGCCGGGCCGGGGAAGTGCCATTATTTTGCCGCAAATAGCGGCACTTTATCCGATAGGATAAATTGCCGCTAGCGGCACTTTATACACTTTCATAAAAGTATCAATTTGCACTAAGTATACATGCGCAAACTTACTCCCAATACGACTGTAGATAAATGAGAGCTAACTAGAATCTATTCTGGTTTGCCACCAATGCTACTGGGTAAATGTATGATTTTCTAGACACATTGGAATGGCGAAACCCTTTAAATTAAAACAGCCCTGAAAGCTGCTTAAGTAGTTAATTCAAATGACCATACCGTAAACATTTAACCAGCGAATAAATAGACCGACTCGTAAAATTGTAATCTACATAGTAGAGTCGCCGAGCCGAGTCAAGACAACTGTTTATCGAATAATCGAGATAATCGAGTATTTCACGCCCGTGGGAGCCTGGCACAGGATGTTTATCGATTTCATAGACATTGTTACGTTAGATAATTAAGTTGAGGTAATTGGCTCGTGGTATTAACCTTTCTTACATCAGAATTGTTATTAAATGTAAGAATTTGAGAAAATTGCATTGATGATCGTTTCTTGTCATTACCCACCAGTTCAGTTCAGTTTCTTGGTATTAACCAGAGGAAATTAGTACGTATGTAAAATAAAACACAGGTTTACGTTTAAACATTTAAATCTAAATTAATTGGAATTGCAGACAGAACATCTTACACGAGGCTTAAGTTTCAAAACCAGAAATTCAAATTCAAATATTTTTATTAATAGAACATAGGTAAAGAAAAAAGTACAGCCGGTCTAATCTGTAATAATCTCACGGTGAAAACTTAGGTGAAGTGAACGTGAAGTGAGCTGTCTTTCCACCTGCTGCTAGGGACTGACAGCTCACTCCAAGCTCACTTCACCTAAGTTTTCACGGTGAGATGCTTACAGAATAGCACTGCAGATGTTAATATTAATAAAATTAACGCTCATATTTTGCCGTCAACGTCGCATAAATATTCTAATTACCTATATTGACAAAAAAAAAAAAAAAATTGTCCGTCATGTAGATTATGAAAAAATAACATACACGTTTTTTTTTCTTTTTTTACGTTATCATAATCATATTCATTTATTTGATCAGAATGTAGGTATTTACAATATGAAGAATCCTTGTAAATTCTACCGATTTCTACCATTTTGGCATGCAAACATTGATGCAGTTCATCATCAAACATTGAACATTGATAAACTGGATACTCAACTAAAATTTATCAGCTAGAAAATCAGTAAGTAAATCAGAGTAGTAACATTTATTTATTAGAAGGACAGTTAGTTTCTTTTTGAAAATTGTTACTGGTTCCTCTTTTATGGAATTATGAATGTGGTTAAAGATAGCCGGTGCCATACCAAAAACACTTTTCCTCAACAAAGCAGTCCTGCATCTAAATGAGCGTAACAAGTGTTGGTATTGAGATCGCAAAGCTACATCTCGGTATCTGCTTTCCGATAAAGTTAAAAATAGATGTTTATTACATTTAACAAAAAGAGCAATTTCTAAAATGTAATATGTAAAGATGTGTTAAGATATTCTAATTAAACGTTCATATGGATCAATAGAAGAAGCTAATACGGATAAGTTTTGATACAATTGTATTGTTTACAAATAGTATTTCCACTTATTTATAATGTGTAGCTTGACTGGTTTGAAATGTAAATATAATTTAATTAATATAACTGCAAAGATACGGGATAGGAAAATGATGTATTGTATTGTATGTGTAATTTATTATGGATGTTTTCTGGCAAATAAATATTTTTGATTTGGTTTGATTTTGATTTATCATGATTATGAATAACTCATTTAGTGAATCTTCTGAAATTATAATTTTGATGAACATCAAAATTATAATTTCGAACAATCAGGAATATTTATGCTAGTATATTATGCTGGTGAGAGCGTTCATAAGTTATGTCACCATGGTTGGGGAGAGCGTTCCCTACCAACCATATAAGTTACGAGTATGTCACTATGGTTAGTGAGAGCGATCACTACCAGTGACTTTATAATTATATTTATGTATTTATGCTTGTGAGAGCGTTCACAAGTTGTATCGCCATGATTGGGGAGAGCGTTCCCTGCCACAGTGATTTTAAAATTATATTTATGCATTTACTGTTTATGTCACTAAATGATGGTTAATAGTAACGTATTTACTGCTCGAAAGAGTGTTCACTACCATAAAATTCAGAAATAACGTGTAATATAATTGTGAGCCAAATTCGAGGTTTTAGATGCTAATTCTTTTGCATGCATGAGGACATGCACGATGTTAGGATGGTCGAGTGTTTTGAAATAACATTTTCACACTAATATTATAAATTCGAAAGTTTGTGAGTGTGTATGTTTGTCTCTTCTTCACGCTAAAACTACTGAACGGATTTGGATAAAATTTGACACACAGATAGTTTATAACCTGGATTAGCACATAGAATACTTTTTATCCCGATATTCCCACGGGATCGAAACTAATGCAGGTGAAACCGCGGGACGCAGCTAGTTATCAATAAATCGTTCAATTGTCTTAGTCAATTATTGGGACATTTTGATTCTTATACTGGCAACACTGGTTTGGGAATGACTGATTTTTGGGTATGGCAGTTTGGGACAGGAGGCTGGACTCGGCCTATTCGCTCGGGGCTAGCATCGAATACGGACGCTAGTGGTCATCATTAAAACTACCTTTCAATAATTAATGTGAGTATATGAATTTATTTATTTGTATGAGCTTAAATATTTCAAAGAAAATATCATACGCCTTATTCGAATCGTCAGTGTTATTTACATCAGAAAACGATAGATTTTGCAGATATTTATTAAATTTAATGAGATTTTCTTTACAAGTATCACGAATCTTAGTTCACCAAGTTTTAATTATGTATGATTTATTTACTTTTATTTTAATTATTTGAGCTGTATGATTTGATAGCCCGAAGTCTATTACTTGACAATGACACTTTTGTCGCCGCATACAATTATTTAAGAGTGACGATTAACACATATATATTTCTTAGAATAGTATCAAATTTTTCATAAAATTCACCTAACTTAGATAGCTTAGGCGGTCTAAAGATACATAATATAATTAAACTATGTTGTGTCATTTTAATGGCGCAACATTCTATTATTCCTGAAACCGAGTGTTTCATTATGTCGGGTAATTCTTTATAATATTCATGACCTTTTTTTGACTAAAATACAGGCTCCACCACGTTTCATGTTGCCTCTTGCATAACATGCAACCTATAATTAGGTATAATATATGAAGAAGATGTTCCTGGCCCGACATTATAAAATGCTCGGTTATGAAATGAAATGAAATAAAATTGTTTATTCTGTAAATAGGATATTGGAATCACTATTACACGTCATCTTAAAAAAAAAAAAAAAAATAGCTAGATGAGTTCGGCGTTTCCTATCTGACTACTCTGAGAAGAAAGGCCGAAACAAACTCAGAGGTCACAGTTTCTTTTAAAGTCCAGACATAATCTTGGTCAGGCCATATGAGGACCATGTAGATTAGTCTGATATGGTCTTTTGAGAAAAGAACCACACAGATTTGAGTGGACCTGTCCTGTCAGTGCAAGCATTTGTCAGTAATCGTGGAGCTCAACTTAGAACTTAAGGAGCTCAAATCGACGATGCATAGGTATAATATCTAAAAATTATTTGTTTGCATAACAGCTCCTGAATGTTCACGGTTAATAGATCAGATTTATTTATAAGTCCGGCAATATTCTGATGTATAACATAGGTACTATCGAAGAACATCATATCTAAGCAGATTGAAAACAAAATCCCGTGAACACGATGACTACATATGTTACCGCCTCAGTTCTATAGCGGCCGAGCGCTGCAAGCAGAAATAGTCTTTACGGTGTATAGATATGAACTTCTTCGATGGTACATGTGATCAAAGAAAAAACTCAGTAGGTAACTACGTGTGACCGCATTCGTGTTTACATTATTTAATTTTGACAGATCAGGTTCAAGTTCAAGTGGTGACATTGAGAGATTGTTATCATTGTTATTTATAAGTAACAGCAAATTTTGAAAAATATTTTGTCATTCCTTGGTTATTTAATTTTCTATTATATTTTGAAAACATACTAAAATCGTAGAATAAGTCTAAATTTGAGTCTAGTACTGTTACATAATTATGTGATAATAAATCTAAATGAAGTAAATTGTTAAACGTTTCAATACGCCTGTTGAACATCGTTGAATAATCGCTTAGTTTGAATGTAGGATGATGGGAATTACGAGTAGAATACGGAATTTCGACGCACAAAATATCGATAAATGTTAAAACGATGCTACAAAATTGCGATGCACGTTACTGCGATAGATCTTCACCTCCCAAAACATTACATTCTTATTGTGCCTAAACGGACCTTGGCACTCGCCGCTGCCACGACACCGCTCGCTTCGCTCGCTCGGCTCGTGCGTTGTGTGGTCACAGTTCTAACCTAACCTACCTTTCAGCTATCTACATAAAGTACAGACTTTTCCCCAAAATCCTTGTCTGCAGTGAAGATCTATCAATCACATAGATAGTTTCAAAAGGCACACCACCGTAGGTATATTTCACTCTATCATTAATTTTTTTCTTTACGCAAAATATAATTTAAAATCACTGCAATCGTTTCAATTGTGCTCAACCGTAATGACCTGAATGACCGTATGAAAAGATTACGGCGATAGGTACCTTCATTGAGTTTAAATCTGCCATGACGTCACGAGTATGCAGATGTTATACTTACTTGTGACTTAGCGACCCCCACTCCCCAACTTTAATGCGTTTTACCTAAGTATTTTTTTAATTTTTTTATTAATATGATAAAGCTAAAAATACGAGTCTAATATTTTTTTATTAGCTGACTGACGGACTAAATAGAATTCCTTATTTTTTGGCCCAGGCATCATCCCTATTTCAAATATAAATGCAACAACACATTTAAAATAATAAATACAACAAAATTATAACAATTAAAAATTAAAATGAAAAAAAAAATTGAAATATATCAATCTGACTTTATCGGAAATACTGTTACAATACTTAGACTTACCATCCCAAATTGCCAACACGCAGTTAACAAGCATGATAATCTACCCTGAACGATAAGAACTTACAGTGGAACGGTAACAGCTATAGGTACGAGTAGTATTTGTATTTCAGCTATTTTGTGATTTTGGGGTTGACCTTATCTACCGAAACTTGATTTGGACCTTCTGTGACAGCAACATTTTCTAAACAATTGTTTTCTTGTCTCGAACAGTAGCCACAAGTAAATAATTTATGAATCATTTTCACCATCGAAAAATAAAACTCATATTTCGCACCCTTATTTCAGTATTCCAAGCCTATGAGAGAAACCATCGCACACGCATATTCCACATGCTCCAAGTACACAATCTAGTTTCTTATTAGCACTTAGTATTATACCTTTATTACTAGTTACCATATAAGTGAACTAGTAGAATAACTAGTTGATCGTCAAACTAGTTGGTCTTGTCTTTCTTGATTGTTTTCAATGCCCGCCGTGTAACCTATTATGGCTTTGAAGACAGGCTTTTTTGAAGTATGGAAGGAGAGTAATTAACCATTTTATGTGTCGATTCTTTGACTATGGTAGATTTTTGAATTTCAAACGGTTGGGCCTGTTTTTGAAACCAAAATAATTAAAGATTTAATGTGGACTCTAATGGCCTCACTGGGAACGAAGCTAAGTTCGTTTAGCTTCGCTCATGTAGCTACCGCGAAGCTAAACGAACTTGTCCACAAGGGTGTAATTCTGTAATTACACATTTGTGGACCCTTACCTATGTATTGCAATCAATCACTTCTTGCCACATAACTCGTGCTACTGTAGAACAAAATCCTCCCCTTTTGCAGGCGGTTACAAAGCATGCCAACCCAATCATATCATGGCAAATTCTGGGCTATTTGTGAACCAATATGGCGGCTTACTAAAGCTTCTCAACTTATAAAGTTTCTCTTACGGCCGAACCTATTTTCAGTAAAAGACAGATCGCTATTGTCGGTAGACAGTATAATTATGTCTGTCCTTGAATGTCATTCCACAATTCCGTAAGGTTCCTTATTCTCTGACAGATTATTGGGACGTTTTTCTATCTCCAGTATGCAAAAACTGGTATAGATTGGTTATTGAGTTCGCCGCCATTGAGTGAGTAAGCCGCCATATTGGTTCACAAGCATAATGAAAATAATACCAAGAATTAATCATCACACCGCGTTATTCAAACCACTTATTTTACCCCTATTTGCTCACGAAACAAACAGGCGTTTACTTTCATAACTGTACTTTATTTTGGAGCCAACCGTTTTGCGTCATTTCCACCTTGCACTAAAAAGTAAATTATCAGAAGTTCCACTCAAACTCAAAGCATTTATTTCAATTAAACCTTTTACAGGCACTTTTGAATTGTCAAGGGGTCAGTCAACCAGAAATATGAAGCTAGTTGCCCATTCCAAAGCGTAGGTTCCTATGGAGAAGAACGGGCAAGAAACTCCACGGACACTCTTTTAAATCATAATATTTTTACAAAATATTGATTACATCATTCATGTTGAAATTATACATGTAATAACAATGTAGAAAGACGTGCATGTAAAAAGCGTCCGTAATAAAAATACCTATAAAACAATAAAAAAATTAAAGAATGAAAGATAAGAGATGACCAGTCCCTACTGATGGCGCCCGTTCACGAACATGACGCATGGATCAGTACCGTTTAGCTCAACCATTTTGAAGGGAACTTAACGATCCAACATTCACGCCACCACCAGCGAGACATTTGAGTGAGCATGACATACTCTCAGCTGCCAGGACACATCAAGTCAATGAAAGACGTACCCAGTAAATGGTAGCTTAATAGAAGGTATATGGTCACAGTGCTCACACATATGCTATCACTATAGACATACCCTTAAAATACCCTACAAGGCTTAACCCTTTAGGGTTAACTTTACTTAATTCCACTGACATACTCCTTTTCCTTCGTTTACGATCATACATCTGGTCATACACGTACGCGGGTTGCGAGTACCTGACCTTTCTGTAGAACGAAAATCATCTTGTTCTTCGAATATTGTTTTAAAGTTTTAAGAAGAGATTACCATAAAAACTGTTATATACTCGTATACGAGATTCATGTTTGGCCTGTGTTCTAGAACATTAGCTGAAATTGACACAACTTGATGTTATACCTTGTACGGTGAAATTTAATGAAGGTTTTCTAAAATGACGTTCATTAGCCTAGTGGCAGCACTGAGACGTCAGGTCCGGGTACCTGTCAAAAGTGTCAAAGTGCCTATATTTTCTTTAGTCGCGACTGTATTATGAACGAATGAATGAAACGAATGATGAACGTCATTTTATATTGTCATATTCATTATCAAAATGGAAGACATCTTGTTAAAGTGGCCCCAACTAGTGGCTTGAATTTTCATGAAAACCCTCATAGCCAGTGGTATCATACATTGAAGCAAGAATAAAAGTAGCCGCGTCTAAACAGTGTTTTGATGATGCAAGTCATTTCTTGCTTCAATTTTATTGTATGCCACAGGCAAGAAACTTACATCTTGTCAAGCATTTCTGTTTTGTGCTTTTGAATACTCGTAAATATAGATCTATACCCTAAATACGTAATACACGATCAATCGGAATTTGAATCGTTTTGAAACAAATTGCTAAGCACTCATAAGTTCGAAAAAAAAATCTGCTCAACAACGTAAATAACGCAATGAATGTTGTTGAACTGTCAAAATGAAACAGATTAGTCGTAATCGTTTACGAAAATGTGTTGCGTAATTAGATAGCTGTTTTGTTTGTTTTTATAAAAATGAACTTACTTATCTTTTTTATATGCACGTGTTTGTATTATTATTACTGCCGCAACCTGTTAAAGGGGCATTGATGGGCGTACGTAAAAATGTGGGCCGCGGATTTTCGACTCCATCAATGCCTGGTTGCGGACAAGGGTTGTATAGTACTTTTCAAATAATGCGCGGAAAAAAAGTAAATTAATTATACATTCCAGAATCAATAACGAACAACGATTATTTTTCACGCGCCAAACTGCTCATTTATTTCTTTTTACTTAAAACAACTCTATTTGTAAGCTAAATCGAAATTTAAATAAAATCTTATAAAAGTTACCTCATTGTTTGCCATTTGACGAAGTACCTACAGAGTTTCCATTTTTAAATTACACGACAGTTTTCATACTAATTTATTCGACCGCTAAACACGACAGATATGGTTTTTCATACCACTATTACCGGCCACCTGTGCGATAGTTGACCAGTACAGCATTTTTGATTTATCTCGAAGAAAGTTGTCAAAATAATGCTCGAATTTCCAGGCATGTTTGAGAAAAACCAATTTTTCTTTCTTCTTAACTTAGGCTCTAGAAATAGTATATGGTAGAATAATCTTTGAGATTTTAAGAGTGGTTCTTCTGTCATAAATTATTTTATCGTACATTTCTAGAGACCGGTTATAAAGTCCACCATGCACACACACACACTTTTTTGTTCACAATGTTCAAAAAATCCAGCGCTCATTTCCGGTGTGCCGGTTATTTGTGAACACATAAGTTTTATCAAGCAAATACCCACTTTTGATTGAACTATCAAATGTGTTTAATATTTCGTCTTTTTTGTTGTTTTTGAAAACAAATCATAATTAAAAGTCAGTTGTGCGGTTTTTAAATATGGCTTCTAAAAAGTGTGGTTAGACAGTTTTATGAGATGTATGATTATTTTTCCATCTTTGCTCATCGAGGTTTGAATTGAAAACGTTAAAGTCGAACTAAAAAAAATCAATTCGATTCTTTTACATCACAATAGGTAGCAATACATATAAAGTATGGGTCGTTCTCTTTGACAGATTCTAACTCCTATGACATTACTGATCAAATAATAATTGAGGTGATTATGTCAATAATATTTAAAAATTATTGAATACCTATCTACTAGCTTTGCAAAGGTAGCTCTAAGTACTTATCTATGGCTACCTACACTACCTACCCAACCGGATAGATAGGGTAGACCTACCTACCTATCTGCCTCACCTACCTACATACCTACCTACTTACTTACCTACATATCTACCCTGGCTACCTACCTACATACCTACCTATTCTACCTACCTACCTACTCTAACTACCTACCTACCTACCTACATACTTACCTACCTATCTACCTACCTACTTACCTACGTATCTACCGTTCCAACCTACATTCCTACTTACTTACTTACCTATCTACCCTATCAACTTACATACCTACTGACTTACCTACCTACATACGTACTGTTAAGTACTTCGTAAGAGGAGACAAGTGAAACACGCGACAGCTATGGACACACTGCTTTATTGTCTGTTAAACACCTTGCGTGGGCGCAGCCACGCACACATGTAAACGTGTTCCGTATGTGTGTGTTACACATACGGAACACGTACCTACCTACCTACCCTATCTACACCCTTGTCCTGAGAATAACAAATACAATAAAAAAAGAATTATTCAATTTGGTGCAGCCGTTCGCAAGTTATGGCGTGACCAAGGGAAATAGGGATTCATTTTTATGATATAGATTTACCTAAACTCCATTTGAAATAAGATTAGACATTTAAATAAACCTTATATAAAGTCCCTTCAACCAATTTTGACTTCTATTGCATTGGTTGCAAGACAAATGGCAGCTGCAGTAAACACTTGGTATTGTAACCACTTTTTTGCTTTTAATGCCATCCTTATGCCTACGGTATAGAAGTCAAAATCGGTTGAACGGACTGTAAAAATGGTTTGTTTAAATGTCTAATCTTATTTCAAATGGAGTATAAATACTTTATTTTCCCCAATTTGCCTATCACCTCCTTCTAATTACAATCGTCAAAATAAAAAAAATCCCATTGCAGATAAGTAGGTACAATTCCCGCACCTAAATGTGTAAGTGACGCGGGTAAATTCGCTATTTTTTCGCTTCAAAAGCCTTGCTAGTCCCGCCAAAGTTATTTTGTATTGTTTGTACAAAAACAACGGGTGCGACCAGGGTTTGTTATGCAATTTGCATAGATACGCGAAGTACTAGAGGTTCAAGAAAAACATTGGGGATATACGGTAGAATATTGTGGCAAGCGTAGTGTCGAATATTGTGGTATATAGGTCATATTTTATTTGGGTTGGCGTTCTCATAGAAAAATAAACATTTTCCTGGGTGTCATGCAAGGAGATTATGGAATAAAGTCAAGGGAGTAGACAGACGTGTCGTTTGTCTTCTAATAAAAAAAATCTGCAATCATTTCGCGTGTTAAAGCTTCCGCAGACACTGCGACGGACGCGACACCGGTAGGACAATTTTCATGAAGTTTTCATAGAAATTGTTCTACCAGAGTCGTGTCGCACTTGTTTGCTAGTGATTATTGCAAATTCTAATTTATATTTACAATTAGCAATTATTAAGATTACGTAAATCAGTTACTGATTATCATAAAATAAATGACTCATTGGTGTGTACTATACTGTTCTAACTGGTTATAATAATGATTATTTAAGTTTGCCTAATAGTTTTTTACCTCTTCTATTTCTATTCAAAAGTGATAGCCTAGTGGTATGACCGTCGGACTGCCAGATCATAGGTCTCGAACATGTGAGCATGTGAAGCCAAGTCAGAGGCCCATGGGCGGCATAAAAACTCTGACACGAGGTTAGTCACTCCGCACGAAAAAGAAAGATCCTAATCTTCCAAAAGAAGAGATATTCATAGTCACCGACCAGTTTCTTATGATAACCTAGCGAAATACAAAATGCCAATATGCAAAACACTATTTGCTCATCGCACGGTGCGACTCTACGAACTCCCGCGTCTTTCCAAAGTACATACGACATGTTATTTGCTATTCCAATTCTTGTAGAACTTGTAAAATGCTACCCACGTATATGCGACCGATATCATTTACATAATTCACTAGCTTTCAATAAAAATCGGTGTGCTAACAGTTTCATCTATTAGTTTCTTGCGAATGACTCAATTCGGAATTATGCATTCTCTGTTCTTTTGTTTTACATTCTTTCGAGTTTGTATTTCGAAGTGAGATTGTTTTGTTTGAACTTTTTATCGGATTTCTTTTGTTTTAATAGACATGATCAGACATGTTATCAAAATGTCACTTGACAAAACGTTGTGATTTCTTTATTTTAAGTAAGTTTAATATATATGTATGTCCTGAAAAAAATATCTATGATGGTGATAACCGCATGAAAATCTATTGTGTAGTTTAGAAGAACAGTGCAATCAGGCAAACATACCTACACGAAAAGTGACTTTAATTTATAATATGCCTAAATAAAGTTACATACTCGTATCCCTGTTTTTTGGACATACTATCAACAACGGAATCCTGTCAATTTTCAATACTATGGAGGAAACACTATTTGCAATAAAAAATTCAAAAATTAAATTAAATCAAATAGAACAATTATCTAAACTAGAATTTGTAAATAATCGTATTCTAAAAAAAAAACTAAGCTATACAGCATTTGCACCTATGTATATACACAATATCTAAAAAGTAATTTTACAGGTCACACTGGACATTTTATATAAGTATATAATACATTAATTTTAAATATAAAAAAAAAATGTTAAATATTAAATTTCTGGTATATTTCAGTTCCTAAATTAAAAAGATTATGTGTAATTTCTTTTTTGAATTAATTTTAATTAATTGCTAACAGTTTGCGCTGTTTGAAACGTATAAGATACTGCCTTTACTCAACTGTCTACCTTCTCAAATACTTTTTGTTTATGTTCTCTTATAACCGTGAAAACTTTTAATTGGCCTTATTTTGTTACTCTCAATCGTGCAAAAGTGTTTAGCTGTAAGTTTTCCAAAAACTGTAAAATAAAATAAATAAAATATATAATGTCAAAATAATTTTAAAAAAAAGACATTTGCAAGGGGGCCAGAAGGGGTAATTTGGTCGCAAATTACCTCTTCTACATCCCCATAATGGATTGCCGACATAATTGCTAATAACCATGTTCACCCTGGTTAGTTGCATTTATCATTCTTTCCACATTTATCTTCAAAACAAAACGTCTAGTTCCAATACAAATGCCAGTGTAATAGCCAGTATTATCTAAATAACTGACGTTGTGAGGCTTCAGTAATCAATATTTCTTTAAGTTTTAACTTTGCATGACTTATGTACGTCTTCAAGTAACCGGTGTTAGGTTACTGGAATGACTCGACCTGTTTTTGTAAGGTATTTGTATTTTCTTGGTTGTTTATTAGTTGGTTAGAAAAAGGAAGATGTTGTTCAGGTGTTTTGTTACGAGTTTATTGGCAAGGAATAAAGGGAGATTCAGCCATTATGCTGGCGAAGGAAGAAACAATATTAATTCGTGGAGTTTTGACAGTCGTTACGGGTCGTCAGAAGCCCGAAAGTTGACAACCAGTCTTACCAAGGCGCATCGTATTACCCAGTAACTAAAGTAAGGCCATTTTAATAGGTAACATTTGACGTCTGTCAGTTTAGTGAAAGCAAATCGTAAGATTACTCGTATCGGTCATTATTACAATAAATATGTATACGTATTTGAAAAAAAGTTAAGCAATTGTGCAGTTCTAACAAAACGAAAAAATATATTATTTTATGCCCGCCGTTACAAGGTTATGTTGTTGAATTTTGATGAACTGTCAAATGTTGCCTATTAAAATGGCCTTACTTTAGGTTGTGGAGGACAAATAGGCAGTCGGTCCGTGTAAAATAATCAGTATTTTACACGGACTCAGCTGCATACGGGAAAAGGCTAGGTAGATTTCTAGACACGGATATACTGTTAAGCTAAGATATTGTGGTGATTTAAAGGAGAATAATTCAACAGTCAGTCAGTTTTGGAATCACTACTTTCTGAAGTAAATGCAGTTAGTCATTTAACCAGTTAAACGATGTGCCATAAAGTCGAAGTCTAAAATAAGGTGAAATGATTCAACAAAAAACTACATAAATGCTCCCACAGACGGGTATGATTCAATTTGAACAATTCCCATGAAGTTTTCATAGAAATTGAACCGGTTAAATCGGTGTGGTATCAAGTCAGAATCGGTGACAAAACACGGATTTTGCCCAAAATATTACCTATTGTGTACCATGAAATGGTCACTCAGAGAGATGACTCAGAGTCAGAAGAACTCTTCTAAATGCACTTATTAGAAATACTACTTTGTAAGTATTCCTAATAGGCAACATTTGCCTTTCCCAGCTGTCCATAAAAACATCATAAAAAAACTAGAACAGGGTAAACCGAGGGATACTTGGAACATGTTCAAAATGTATCTATTAAAATAATTAGTGCCACCGACTCATCGCCATTTTGCTGGCAAGTTTACCGCATATGATTGCCCTGCATTTAAAACTTGTTTCCGAACTTGCTACTGTATACAGCATGTTTCAGAAAGGTGTGTTCATATTTGAGCACTTTACAAGCTAGGCGCCAGAGTTTCTCTGAGAGACTTTTTCAAAGATATCGGTATCCTCACAGTGGCATCACAATTCATCTTCGCCAACATCTTATATATTAGGCAATATATATACTTATACACTAAAAACAGTGATATTCACAATGTTAACACTAGAAGTAAGGATAAACTACGTGCTCCCTTTCACCGGCTTCATAAGGTTCATAACTCATTTGTTGGGGTTGATATAACCTTTTATAACAAGCTACCCTCTTCTTCTTCTTTCTTTCTGGCTAGATTTGCCTTTTAATTCGTTTAAAACTAAATTAAAATCCAACCTTTGTTCAAAGGCATACTATATTATATACTATAATAGTTGGTCGCTGTGATTAACGCAAGACAATGTTTAAATGTTCTTTCTCTAGAATTAGCTTACCTACTGATAGGTTATATGAGTTTATATAATTGTTTACAATTTTACTTTATAGGTCAATTTATTTTAATTTATTGTTGACTAATCTAGTCATTATAATGTTTTTTTTATGGTTGTATTTCATTATGTGGTTTACCTCGATGGTCCTAGTTTATCAATTTATTATAACTTCTAGTTACAGCTATATGTAAGCGGGCACGTCCGTTTGCCTGAAGGCTTTTATTTAATTATTATTTACGTTTAGTTATTTTTATTTCTGTCTGAGTATAGTTCTCGATGCTTTTGGTTGGTATATTGGCGTGTGCTAGCTGTCATATGGCTATTAATTTATAATTTAAATTATGTTTTGTGTTGCGTAATGTTAATTATCTTGCATACTACCTATTATATAGAATCATTTTTTTCTAACTGAACAGACAGCTGTGCTGCTGGGGGGTTTTTTTATCTAACAAGAATAATAATCGATTCGATTTTTTTTAACTACCTCGTCGTCTATTGGTCGCAAGCTCTACTGATGAGCATGTGGTCTCGGATTCGATTCGCAGGTCGGGAAAAGGGTTTTTCCATCAGGAATTTTTCAGTAACCGCACGGAGTCTGGATTTGTGCCCAGTTGATGTTTATAATAGGCTGGTAACAGGATGGCGTTACGTAATAAATAAAATACGACTGCCTCGTTGGTCTAGTGGTTAGTATGAGGTCCTGGGTTCGATTCCCAGGTCAAGCAAAGTGTTGTTGGGTTTTTCCATCAGGAATTTCAGAGTAGCAGTCCGGAGTCTGGATTGGTATACGGTTGATGGCAACTGTCTCGCCACTATTACATGGGACTTTTAAACATAACTGGCGAAATGTGGGTGTACTATAGGTACACCTCTGCCTAACCCTGCGAGGATTATAAGCGTGATGTTATGTTATGTTATATTAAAACAATGTAGCGAGTCAATTTAAAAAAAAAAAAAAAAAACTATTGCAACAGCTTCAACAAACACAATCTTTCGCAAAGAAAAAAATAAAATTACAACAATAAATAACAAAATTTAAAAAAAAGACAAAGCTTAGAAAGCAATATTTCCCACCATTCGATGTTAAGATAACCGATCTCATCATTAGTAACTCGTTAAAACGGTAAAACAAGAAAAAACTATCATTATCGGTAATCTAAACCCGTGTTAACTCAACGAGATATTAGGATAGCGATTGTATCGATAAGTTGACAAATTCGATTTATTTTGTACCGACTTTGTTCGTTTTGTAGAACCATATCGCTCTGAAATGCAACAGACACAAACGTTTATAATAAGCTATTTTCATATTTACTTAATAAGTGTTCGTAAGGGACTGTCTTGTGCCCTGGGCGTCGGGAATCGATAGTCGATTCCCGGCCACCGTAAGCGCGGGCTTGCGGACGGTGAGCAATGGGTAGCTCGCCGTCCGGTAAGGACGAGGCCCGGGTCGACAGCGCGTTGTGTTCCACGCAAGGGGTCCGATGGGACCGATGCCTGCCGGGGTTACGGGAAAGTCCGAAAGGGATACCGTGACCCCTGGCATTGCACAAAACTGAAGGAACGCGGGTGGGTTTTAGTCAGTAAGAGTCTGACACGCCCTCCTGAGAAGTCATTTGCTGATTTCCCACCCAATAAAAAAAAAGACTGTCTTGTTGGTCCAGTGGCTTCTGCTGAGCATGAGGTCCTGGGTTCGATTCTCACGTCGGACAAATTGTTATTGAATTCCTTAGTAGCAGTCTGGAGTCTGGCTCTGTCCCCGGTTGACGGCAATATAATCGCCCAGTATTACCTGGGACTGTAACTGGCGAAATGTGGGTGTACCAAAGGTACACCTCTGCCTTACCCTTTGGGGAATACAGGCGTGGTATTAAGTTTATTTTATTTTAATAATCGATGAGGAATTACTTATGGACATTTTTCTGAAGGACTTCTCTGGGAAAGTCCAACAAACTATAGCCTGAATTCACACAACACACAGCATTTGCTTTGATTCGAAATTTGCAATTAAATTAAAATTTCGTTTGTTTTTCAATGTTCTTACTGAGGTTGGCAATGCATTGACAAATCCTTATATGGTAGCTACCACTTCCATTGATTAGTGCAGGTGGTTCACTCCCCAAATCATCTAAATAAAAAGCGACTCTGGTAACAATGCAATAAAGTGCAATTTAGGTCGCACAGCGCTAATTATATTCAGCTAGAAGTTGCCTCTCTTTCTATCACGTAACTCTTATATCTTCTGACTACGTTACACACATAGAATTGACCCGACAAGACGGGCCCGCCGCGTAGTTATAGCTTCATACCAAAAATGCGAAGTGAGCCTTCTGTGCCACTTTCAAACAGGTGGCCTATATTAGGATCTGATTTTTAAGAATTAGAGTCTAAAGAATGTCTTCTATACCCGAATTGCTTTAGCGGTCATTAACCCCATTTTCAAGCATTCTTTATTTAAAAAAAATTAAATAAAGTCCGTTAGAATTAATGTCTATCGTGATCTTCAACATGTTCCAATAACGAAAAACTATACATATGTAGTTTATTGTTTGGGTTCCTGCGGCGAGATATTAGGGAAAGGGCAATGACCGTTATTGCCACGCTAAAGCGCCTCGGGTGTAGTGACGAGTGTAAAGATCCGTTGGCAACCGCCCCTGAGAAATCCATAGCCGAAACATTAATTGGAAAAGAAATAGGCAAACATCCTGTTACACGGATTCTCGTGGATTAATCAATGTCTACTAATTTGATGATAATTCCTTGTATAATTTTTAACGACGAACATAATTTTTTATCGACATTTTTAATTATTAAATCACATCCAAGTGTTGGCATCTTAAGTTTTTTAACTGACGTTAATTTACGACACGACCATATTGGTATATATGAGTTATTTATGGTCTAAAATAACATCTTAATTAGTTATCAAATTGGTTACCATGATGTAAATCATACTGCTAATAAAATTAAACTTGATATAAGTTCTGGTTAGTCAGTACCTAATATATTTGTGTCCTTTTTGAAATGGCATGTGCTGACTTACTTGATTTATAACTTATAAGTGTATGTATAACAGTGGATTTATTGGTTTATTTTTTCCGTAATTGAGAAAAAAGACAGTTCTTTAGGAAAAAAAACTATCGTAACTTTCATAAAGATGGTTTAATGACCTAAAGTATCAGAATGTTTTTTTTTTGTAAGTCTACAGTAATCAGTAATTCTTTAGATAGCCGTATACAGGAAACAGCAACATCTGAACGAATAGTATCTAAGTCATGGTTATGACCATTTGATTAAAGGCTCATGCAGATAGGTGCGACGTGATGGTACGACGTGATTCTGGTAGAACAATTTCCATGAAGTTTTCATAGAATCTATTCTACTATAATCGAGTCGTGTCTGACTGCCTTAAGTCTGAAATGCCGATAAAACCACGTAGGTAAGTGAAACCGTAGAGGTCTTCTTCTTTTCGTGTTGATGGTGCTTTGATTTGACTTCTCTATACTGGGTCAATTTAAAGTAGCTAGCGAAACTCATTACGCAGCGCATATTTAAACATGACAAAATAACATTTAGAAAGATTTGGTGTTTTTTTGGGGGGTCAACCACCGCTGGTAAATTTTTTACTTCAAGAATGAGTTGAGAAAATCAAAATAAAACAAAAAACAATTTAAAACAGAATATACTGATATTTCAAGTGACTATTCTGCCCTGCTAAGCCGAAAGGCGCTATCTCTGAGATACGGCCTTTTAGTTTTTTTATACCATTCAATAGTTATAACAATTTCGCATCTAATGGTATAAGCCAAATACCGCTATGAGTATAAAACTTAAAACATTTAAAAAATATACTCAGAAGTTTTTTTTATGTTATGTTTCCATAGATTAAAACTTACATTTTTTTTTTTTACTTAGATTTCGATACCCAAAGTTAACGTAACTAAATTAAATTAGCTAGAAAAACTCCACAGACACGTCTGCGGAGTTTCACGTCTGTAGGTACCTACGCACAGGAATGAGAAAATGTCGTGAAGAATGTTTTGAATATGGCGTTCTTACTTCCCGAAGCGATGGGTGGCGTTTATTTGATCTTGTATATTGTTTGAGCCCAGTAGGTCACGTAACCATACGTGCAAGTTATCATCATGGCAGGAAAATATGAATCAAAAAGCACGTCGAATAAAAAAAACCATAGGCTTACAATATTCCCAAAAAAAAAAAAAAAGTTTTCGAGTGCAGTATTTTCACATACAAATCACGTCCACTTTACCCACCAGTGTCGGAACAAATATCTGTGGACATACAAATATCTGTGGCCATACAAATATTTGAATGGATGTGGGAAACGGACCGCGGCCATATTATAATTTAGGATGTCACAGGGACTGTAGATTTTGAAACTACATTGTGGACTGTGGAGTCATTACATAGGAAAAACGGACAGTTTTATGTAGGATTGGCAAAATTAATTTGGAGACGTAGAGTTGGTCAGTTCACACCGAAGCGCGACGACGACGGATACAATATCGAATTTATTTACTACACAATAAATTACACGCGCTGCGCAACACCGCGCATCTCAGCGTACTTCGACACGCGTTCACGCTCATACTGAAATTATACCTTTTCCTGAAGAAAATAAGGTCGATATTTGTTTAAAGTGTGCGCAGGACATTTAGTGTAGTGTTGCTATAAAGCAGAAAATGTATGAAAGATATTTCTAAAATTGTCAGATTGTCACCTATCATCTGCCGGTGTTATTAAAGATAGGATGTTTAAAGAGTGCCACTAGCGGCGCTTTGTCCTTAACGGATAAAGTGCCGTTATTTGCGGCATAATAGCGCTGCCTCGGCCCGGCTAAAGTGCCGTAAGCATTGCATTGTAATTGTCACTGTCACTTGTTATTTTGTTTGATTGTACTTGAACTATTCTGTCCATTTTCAAACATCCTGAAATAAAATTTAAGCTAACGCAAACATGTTTCGAATTAATATTTAAGATCACGCAACTCAGGCCCCCAAGATACAGGATACAATATTAAATATTCTAGTTACAGTAAGCATACAATATCATTATTTTTCTGAATTTTATTTTGTAACAATTCTTAGATATTCTTATTGTTCAGGTTAGTTCGCCAATCAAGTCACTAAAATGACTGAATTTACGAAAAAATTAAGTAGCAAATGAAAAATGGCTAATAGGTAGGTTAGGTTAGGTTAGAACTGTGATCACGTAACGCGCAAGCCGAGCGAGCGAAGCAAGAGGTGCCGCGGCAGCGTCGAGTGCCAGGTTTCGTTTAGGCACAAGATAATGTAATGTTTTGGAAATGTGGTGTTTTACAGCGAACTAACCTCAACAATCAAACAAAATAACAAGTGACAGTGACAATGACAATGAAACGCTTACGGCACTTTAGCCGGGCTGAGGCAGTGCCACTATTATGCCGCTAGCGGCTCTCTATACACTGCCTTAAATATATTAATAGGTATAACCCAAAATAGATATAGCTTTGCTTTGCTTTATAGAGGGACGACGAGGTTAATAATGAGGTTTCTTAATCACTGCTACGGCTGCTTATCCCGTACCAAAATCTGTAAAGGCTTTCCGCAGACTGGCGCGATGCTACGACGCTGCAGCATGATTTTGGTAGGACAATTTCCAAGTTGTATTCATAGAAATTATTTTACTAGAGTCGCGCAGCGACCCAAGAACGACTGATAGCACAACTAAAAATCATCATCCCGCTTATCTTACGTCATTTAGTCGCGTCGTCTGTCCCAATTGACGCAATTTTCTAAATCATTACCTTCACAAATTGACGCCAATGTGCTGGTAAATTAGAGCCTTTTGTCAAATGTGTTGTGTGAAGAAATATTAGCATTACATTGTCATTTGATGAGCTTGTTCTCATGGATTTTTTTCAGATAAGGCAGATTTAGTTGGAGAGTTAATACGAGTATATGAGGAATACTTAAAGGCATAATAATATCTAGTTAAGTAGTTAGTGCTTCCAGTTAAAAAGGTATACGTGGAGTCATGCCCTTTTATTTTTTTGCACCATCGTAATCCTATACTATTAAATGAGTAGATAATATTTGTGTAATCACTTTCTCGAAAACGGCTTTAACGATTTCGATGAAAGTTGCACTATAGGGGTTTACAGGGGTGAAAATTCGATCTAGCTAGGTCTCATAACTGGGAAAATTCGTTTTCTCCGTATTTTCAACAGAGCTGAGATCGGTCGCCTAAAGTTTAGAACAAGATGGCTACCTTAGAATTATGACATGGCAGTTTAGGGGCATGAGGAACAGGGTGTAAAGTTCAATCATCCACCATAGAAAAGGGAGGATCCTCCGACCAGACGGGTGTTGTGTCTGGCGGGCCGACGACTGCTCGACTGTTGTTGTCGGATAGTCTTATATATGTCGTTCGCGCGGTAAACTCTAATTGCGCGATGCAGGATTTGTGTGACGTCATGTCTTTGAGGCGTAGTTCCTATGTGGCAGTGTAACCACTACAGCAGCATGGAATTAGTATGAACTATCCTATACTATTAATAAGTATTTTCTATTTTCATCCGAGCAGAGCTCTGTCGACCATGTACTCTCCTTTGTAACACACTTGAGACAATTATGTCAAATATCCCTGTATACCTTATCTAGTTTTTCAAATTACATAACTCCACCTTCTCTAAAGCCACATCCATCGACGAATTAAATTGCACAGCTGAAAAGATACAACTACAGAAGCCATACCAAAAAAGGTAACTTAAATACTGTTGGCAATCAGATTAGTATTATTGTAGGTGATAGTGTACTTATTTTAAGCACTGCGTTGTAGTTTATTCTTCCGCTTTTGTTTCGGCAAGTAGTACTACATCAGAATAATTCATCATCATCATCATTTCAGCCGAAAGACCTCCACTGCTGGACATAGGCCTCCCCCAAGCACCACCTTTTCAACCGATTCTGTGCTTCCCGCATCCAGCGGTTTAATGCGGCCTTCACACCCAAAGGGCAATGGAGAGGGCTATGCTTGGAGTTTCCCTACGTGACCGAATAATTCATTCCGTTTTAAAAATATTTCTTTGTCTGCATGCGGTATGGTAGCGAGCAGCGCTGACCTGAGGGACTAGACAAGTGGCCTAGGCGATCACTATCAAAGCGTTTCGTGTATCTAAAATGACTTTCAGCGGGATTGACATAGGTTTGAACCGCTTCTGTGGTCTAGTGGTTAGACCACATGTCGCAGACCGGTTCCGGGTTCGATTCCGAGTAGTGGCAAAAAAATTGGTCTATTGGCTAGCTACCACCATCTTGTCTAACGCCATAACAACAGTGGTAACAGCATTGATGTGTTTCGGCAGTTAGAGGTAAGATAGCCAGTTCCTCTGTGGTTGAGGATTCTGGGTGGTGAAGCTCGCTTCCACCCGCGGCCTGATCATCACTCATGGTGAGATGCATGACAAGAGCTTTCCCGTTGAGGTTAAAAAAAAAAAAAAAACTTTTTCGGTAGCTTATGCAGTCCCATACATTTTTGAGTTTTCTGTCATCTTTATTACTGAAAGAATGTCACTTGTTTAGGCTCTGGAGTCTATTTTATGCACTCCTTTTTTAGGTAATCCCTTAGTTGCCTCATATCAAACCAAAGATGTGACAATTTATGTGAACTATACCAATCTCTACTAGACAAATGACTCTGTGCTCTAAAACCACACGATAGTCCTTCTCAGAATTATCGGAATTTCGGGAATTTCACTAGAACTTACCAGAAAATTGTCTGTCATGTTTGATGCCCTTTTGAATAAATATGGTAATCTCTTAAACACTTGAAAAACTACATAAAACTCACGCCCTCTCCCCATAGAGGTAGGCTGAAACTATTGAACGCCAACTGCTACGATCCTTACATACTACTCTTGCTTCGTTTACGCTCGGTCATACTCTCTTGCAAGTACTACGAACCTGACCTTTCTGAAGAACATAACCAATAGGGTCACTATAGTAATATTTCCTTCTATTATCAAGTAGATAGAATATAAGTATTCATAATTACGAACTATTTTATCAAAGATATTCAATTAGAATTGGGTCATGTGTTATTTTTATCTTGAAACCGGAAATTTATGTTCGCAAAACATTGTGATTTAGTTACACTAATTCAAGGACAGTCATTTTGGTTATTAAGATAAAATTTATATTTTATTACATAACATAACATCACGCCTATATACCCTGAAGGGTTAGGCAGAGGTGTACCTATACTACACCCACATTTCGCCAGTTATGTTTAAGTCCCATGTAATAGGGGACGGGCTTATTGCCATCAACCGGGCACCAATCCAGACTCCGGGCTGCTATTCAGAAATTCCTGATGGAAAAACCCAAAATCAAAATCAAAATCAAAAGTCATTTATTCAAATTAGGCTGAGAATCAGCACTTTTCGAACGTCAAAATTACATAAGACAGTCCCCCAAAACGCCCACCCTTCACCACTTCCTAGTGCTTTTGCTGGGAAGAAGAAGTGGCGCAACAAACTCCCCAGCAGCACAGCTGTCTGTTGTAAAAACACTGCCCGACCTGGGAATTGAACCCAGGACCTCAAACGCAGCAGTAGCGTTTGCAACCACTAGACCAACGAGGCAGTCGTATTTTATTTATTACGTTACGTAATATCAATCCTGTATTTTCCGTGGGGTTGGCAGCGATCTACACCCTCATGTTTTCTTAATCTAATTATTATTATGGACTCTCTAAAGTTGGGTAAGCAAGAGGTCAATAGTTTGAACTCTAACTTGCTCTAAAGAGCCAGCATATTAAGCTTAGTTCGAAGGATTGATTAACAGGAATAGGTACTAGTAATATGTGACCCACAGAGGAGCTCGTGGCTAAGTTATAACAGCCGCACAGTTCATCCATCAGGTTAAGCTACGCTTGCTGGGGTTGGTTTGTGGATGGGTGACCATCTTAACATACCAAGACTCCTTAAAAGCACGTTAAGCCGTTAGTCCCGGCTGTCATTCGTGGATCTTTGACAGTCGTTACGGGTCGTCAGAAGCCCGAAAGTCTGACAACCAGTCTTACCAAGAGCTATCGTGTTACCCAGTTACTGGGTTGTGGAGGTCAGATAGGCGGTCGCTCTATGTATAAAATACGATATTCAGCTGCATCCGGTTAAACTGGAAGCCGACACCAACATAATTGGGAAAAGGCTAGGCTGATTTGAATGTGTGACTCACTTTACTTAGTAGTCTTCTAACCAGATGCAGCTGAATACCAGTATTTTACATGGAGTGACTGCCTATCTAACCCCCACGATCCAGTTACTGGGTAATACGATACTCCTTGGCAGACAGCCGAGCGAAATCATTCAGGGAAATTAAATTGATACACTACGTAATTTTGCCATGTTATAGCCATTTCATACAACTATAAAATAATGATAATTGTGATTTGAATATACGGGCAATGTCAGTTGGCAGTTGGTACTTAGTCAGTTTGCTAAACAATTAATGTCCCTGTTTTTACAATGTAAAGTTAAAGGGAAAATTATCATAGTAACTAGCTTGGCAGACAAATGAAGGAAAGAAAGAATAAAATATAATTAGTTTTCCTTGACACATAATGTATAAAGTACCTGGGGGCCAACCACCACCTCTTTTAGCAGTATTATTTTGGCATTACTTCAGTGTGAGAAAGAAGCGGAGCTATACAGGACGTCTAGCTCCATCTCTTTCCCACGCTCAAGTAAGATTAAAATAATACTGCTGGGCGACCGAGCTCTGTTCTGGTGAAAATAGTGAATGCTCATTTAATAGTTTAAGAAAGTTTATACTAAATCCATGATAGTAGGTACTTATTAATTCCATGCTGCCATGATAGTAGGTACTTACTAATTCCAAGCTGCTATGATAGTAGGTACTTAATAATTCCATGCTGCCATGATAGTAGGTAGGTACTTACTAATTCCAAGCTGCTATGGTAGTAGGTACTTAATAATTCCATGCTGCCATGATAGTAGTACTAAATCCATGTTGCCATGATAGTAGGTACTTACTAATTCCAAGCTGCTATGATAGTAGGTACTTAATAATTCCATGCAGCCATGATAGTAGGTACTTATTAATTCCATGCTGCCATGATAGTAGGTACTTACTAATTCCATGCTGCCATAATAGTAGATACTAACTAATGCCATGCTGCCATGATAGTAGGTACTTATTAATTCCATGCTGCCATGATAGTAGTACTAAATCCATGTTGCCATGATAGTAGGTACTTACTAATTCCAAGCTGCTATGATAGTAGGTACTTAATACTTATTAATTCCATGCTGCCATGATAGTAGGTACTTACTAATTCCATGCTGCCATAATAGTAGATACTAACTAATGCCATGCTGCCATGATAGTAGGTACTTATTAATTCCAGGCTGCCATGATAGTAGGTACTTAATAATTCCATGCTGCCATGATAGTAGGTACTTACTAATTCCAAGCTGCCATGATAGTAGGTACTTACTAATTCCAAGCTGCCATGATAGTAGGTACTTATTAATTCCATGCTGCCATGATAGTAGGTACTTAATAATTCCATGCTGCCATGACAGTAGATACTTACTTATTCCATGCTGCCATGATAGTAGGTACTTACTAATTCCATGCTGCCATGATAATAGGTACTTCCTAATTCCATGCTGCTATGTCATTCTAAGGTAGCCATCTTGATCTAAACTTTGGGCGACGTAGAAAACGATTTTTCCAAGATATGAGACCTAGCTAGATCGATTTTTCGCCCCCGTAAACCCGATTATTGCAACTTTCGAAATCATTAGAGCCGTTTGCCAGAATGTGATTACAAATATATATATATCCTATTACATTCGGCAATAGGGTATTACACCCATTTTTGAAAAGTGTCTCAATTAGATTCTATAGTGCTAATGAACCACAAAAAAATTCACAAAATTTTAATTAAATCGTTAAGTGCCATAAAAATGCATTTAAATTTTGCATTTTCAAATTTCGCGCGTAATTTGACGAAAACGCTGGACGCAGTGGACGCCGTATTGCTCTGTGGTCATGACGTCAGTTCACTATGTAAACAAATTTATAGATTAAAGGTACGCTGATAGTTGACAGTTAACACTCCTAAGTTTACATAGCCGTACGACGTAATAACATGGCGACTACTATCTAATGGTGTTATGAAACAGATTAAAAAAGCTGAAACCTTTGAATTGAATTTTAAAATTTAGTTTGCTATTTTATGAACTAAAGCTAACGTTTTCCGACAGCTTTTTGCCTAAGCTATCTCAATAATATATTTTTAGATTTTTTCTCATATAGAGTAAAACACCCTATTATACTGTAGCCATTAGTGAAAGAATTTTAGGGATCGGATCAGGGGACCTACTCTCTAAGTCCATCAATAAAGATGCGGGGCCGTCCGAAAGTAGTTCGAAGCTTCGGAGTGAACCCTACACCCGATTCATTATCATTTTTAGACGTGCAAAAACACATCGGGAGTAGGGACACCTGTCAAATCTATTGTCATTCGTTATTCATATAATTTGCCCATCCTTTCAAAATAGTTCCTATTGATTTCCAGATTTATTTTCCATGGAATATTATTTATCCACACTCAAATTCAGATTATTAGGTATTTAATTAACAAACACTATGCAATACGAAATCATTAAATTTATAAACCGTGATGAAAGCATTTTACATCACTTTAATTAATTTATATGACACGGCTTTTCAATGGATCAAAAACAATAAATATACACCGCAAACATCAAAACGTAAAAAACTACTGCCGCTTTTGACAGTAATAACAGACAGAATGTATTGCAAAATACAGATATGTTTACTGTCCTAAATTGAACTTTAAATCCATGTAATAAGGGTCACAGAAGGTAGTAATGATATGTTTTGCAAGTGACAATCGACGGGTATTCGTATGGTCATATTAAATTTTTCGTGTTGGGTGTGAACGATATTTCTTTTTTAAGTGATTTTATGTAATAGGGGTGTAAATGTATACCGCTTTACAACTTTCAAATTACAATGTGAATGTGATTTACGTTCTTCTTGTTACGGATATTTTCTTAATTGTTAACATAATTTATATTAAAGTTCTTTATAAGTTCAGTTTTACTCATTTGTATTACCATTAACCAAACACAAATTCAGACTCCGAACAGCAGAAAAAACCCTAAGTGGCCGTTCACACGGCGCTGTACTATGCGAAATTTTACGGTAAAAAGTTAGAATCCCACGTCCACATTCTTCTTATCATACGGTTTTAAACCAACACTACATGAAACTGCGATGTGATCCCAAATGTACACAGTAAAATAGTTTTACTATGAATCTAGCCCTAGGCACAGAATAGTATCTACAGATGGCGCACTCCCATTTTAGGTGTGCAACTACAAACGTACGCGACGGGCTCGTCTTGTCGGGCCAATTCAGTAAGCGTAACGTAGTCAGAAGATAAAAGAGTTACGCAATAGAAAGAGAGGCAACTTCTATACAAGGTTTAGGTAGTTAAAAAAAGGTAAACAAAAAAAAAACACGAGTCGAGACAGCTGTCCAGTAAATGTGTTTTCAGTTGTCCTTGTATGTCACAGTTGTACTCTTCAATTTAGCAACGTTATAATCCGTTGACATTTAGAGTTTGGTCTCTTTACAATAGACAGATTACAAAATATTATATTATTATTATTTGAAACTAACAAAAAAATTGTGCTCAAGCAGTTTGTGCGAAACCTTTAGGCGATTAACACACGGCACCGCGCACCGCCGCGGTAGGCGGTGAAGCGGATCTCATGTCGCATTGGCCTCTAATAAATCCGTAGATGCCTAACACACGTACACCGCCCGACCGCGCGATCGAGCGGTGCTCGTTTCTACCGCAAACTGCTCCTACCGCGCGGTCGAGCGGTGCCGTGTGTTAATCGCCTTATCATTTATTCATAAACTACTCTTCGTAGAGTAGTTTATGAACATACATTAATAAAAGAGGAAACGATTGTAAAAGTCTCAAATAAATTTAGTTTGGTTTATCGTATTTTTAAACATGAAAATGTCATCTATAAAAACAATGTTTACGATTTGTTTACCTATCTTTATTTAACTACCTAAACCTGAGTATAGGTGAATATAATTAGGTAATTAGTGCTGTGCGACCTAAATTCCACTTTATTTTATCGTAGTAAGAGTCGCTAATTATTTAAATGATTTTGCGGAGTGAACCATCTTGTACTAATCTGTGCCCTGGCATTAAGGCGCAGGGTTCCGAAAACGGTTTTTTTTTAAAGCAGTGTATCTCTTTAACCGTAAATAATTTTGACCAAAAAAAAAGAATGATATTTTCAAGTCTTATTTTAATACAGTGATGGAACTCAAATTATAATTAAACATACATTAATGCTTCAAAAAAATCTTCAAACACACCTCTTAATTGTCTTTAAAAGCAGTTTATACCTTCACTAACAATTATAATTATAATTAAAAATATACTTACCATAAAATGTTTAGGTATAAACTTGACATTAGTGTCAACCTGCATTCAGTGATGGATTATGATGAGTAATATGAGCAATATGATGAAAAAAACAACGAAAAACATTGAAAAAGTACAAAAGTGTGGTTATTTTCTTTACTCTTTACACGTAAAGAAAAAGACAGAGACAAAGGCAAATCGGAACCCTGCGCCTTAAGTCGACAACCCGCCCAATCATCTTTTAATACCAAAACTATAATAACCACCAATACCCCAACAGAGGGCGACAGACAGACGGGCCAAAGGACATGATGTGGTGAGTACTAACCCCGCCCGATCCAATATAGTTGACGTGAACCCACTCCTATACATTGTTAATTTTATTATGATTGATGTGACACATTCATGCTTCAAGTAATCCTGTACGCGCCCACCAAGGGATGGGCGGAGGTAAAGAGTGCACCCAAATTTTGCCAGTTATGTAATGTGTAATATATTCAGATAGTGTAGTTTACTTTAATTTAATTTATAATTTATTTCTCAATGTATGTTTCGATATTTAAATTTTCGCTCAATTTATTTACTTTTAAGTGTTGGAAGTCAATTTCCAGGCTACAAGGTTTAAGGGTACAAGGCTCCTTCTGCGAAGCAGTAATGCTTGCAAAGGAGGAGGCGGAGCGCGTAAGGGAGAGGCAAATTTCGCGCCCTCACGCCCCTAGCCGCCGCAGGAGAAGACGCCCTGGGCGTCGGGAATCCATAGCCGATTCCCGGCCACCGTAGGCGCGGGCTTGCGGACGGTGAGCAATGGGTAGCTCGCCGTCCGGCAAGGACCAAGCCCGAGTCAACGGCGCGTTGTGTTCCACGCGCGCCTCAAAGAGTGTCAGCGAGTGAAGGGGTCCGATGAGACCATTGCCTGCCGGGGTTGCGGGAAAGTCCGAAAGGGATACCGTGGCCCCCTGGCATTGCACAGGCAAGAGAAGGAACACGGGTGGGTTTTAGTCAGTAAGAGTCTGACACGCCCTCCCGCTCCACCCTGAGCAGGAGGAGTCATTTGATGATTTCCCACCCAAAAAAAAGGCTACAAGGTTGTTTATATGTAAGTCCTGCATCTGAAGAAACAATAACTCCCAAAATAAAAGCTTGACTTAGTTTGCGAGTTGGAATATTATCATTAAATTATGTGCTGCTGTACACTAATCGAACACTATAAATTGTGCTTCACAGATTAAGTTTTTGTTGTACTTTGAGAGTGAAATAAATTTATTATTATTATTTCCTTAATTCTAATAATAAGGACGTCTATTTCCGGCCAATACAGGTTGTATAAATCTGAGCGACAATTCCCGTATTTATATTAAGAACGTTCACATTATCAAAACGGTGACGGATAACATCGTGTGGAAACCGGCATGTCCTAGAACCAAAAATTCGAAGACATGTGACATCTACCAACCCGCACTGGGTCCGCGTGGTAGATTACAGCCTACGTCTCAAAGCGAGGAGTTCTGTGTCCTAGCAATGCAGCAGTGGGAATATTATAGACTGATTACGCTTAAGCTCACATTCTATATTAAAAAGTGGATTTATTCCGTCTCAGTCAAAAATACCTCTAAAATGCCTTAATTTTTTTTACCTGTTTTTGACAAAGTTTCTTGCTAAGATGAGATGCGGCTAAATTTAGTTTTTTTTTTAATTACGGGATTTGGCCTTCAGGACTCCGTTCTGCTACTGCTTATGTTCTTACTGAAAAATCTTAACACTTATCCTTACCCTGTAATCAATACCCAGGGCCTCACGTTCGGGGTGCTTGGACAGGAAACCTCCCCGTGTGCCTGTGGGCTGGAATTCCCTTCGGATGCGTCCGGGGGGAAGGCCAGTCTTCAGGACGGTGCACCCTGGGATGCGGGCAATGTCTCCCCATTAGGTACTGTGTGCCTAAGGGGTCTCGTTGTCTGCATGCCAATATCCTGTCGGAGGAACGCTCTAACGTGTACTCGGAGAGAGTACACGTTGAGCAGCGTTGAAGCACGGGCTCGGCGTGCACTAACACTGCCGTCGGGCAGGCAGGAGGAAGCCTTCTGCCACCGTTGGTCTCGTAGCCCCGAAGAGTGTCAAGGTCATGTCTCTGGCACTTGACGGGGGTCGAGGGTCTTGGCTTAACCGCCCGGACCGCGAGGAAGAAATCCTCTATAAAAAATTACCCCAAACCTCCAAGCGGCGGCGCACCGTGAGGGAGGTTGTAAGCTTGACTAATGGGTAGCTATTTGATAATTAGTCGCTAGTGCGAACCACAATTTTTTTGAGTCAATAAAACATGTTAAATACTCGTGGGAACAAATATGGTTAAAGATAATACAAAAAACGACGAAAAGGAGAGGAGTGACGCGGGGTCGGAGTCCGACGCTGCGTCTGGCGCGATGAGCTCGGGTCAGAGCTCGGAGCGCGAAGTGGTGGTGGGAGCTAACGTGAGGAACCGAAAGTTCCTCCGGAAGCGCTCTAAGCCGGGGGATGGCCAGGGGTCGTCCGCCGACGAGGGGGTCTCGGGCCAAGGCAGGAGGAAGATCCACTCCAGTCGGCGGGGTGCGGCCCGGGGAAAAGGACAGGGTGTAGGTAGAGGGCTCACTACGCAGGAGGCCGGCGAACCGAGCCGGGCTAGCCCAGCTGAGGTGGAGAGGCTCTCTACAGAGGAGGAACACCACCCTGTAGGGACCAGCACCGTGGCGGCCCCTACAGAGTCGGCAGGTGGTGAGCCGGGCGTCGCTGGCGACTCCAATTCGGAGCGAGCGGCCAGGTTTGCGGAGGCTGTGGCAGCCGCAATCAAGGTTTTGGTCTTGAAGAGGACTCAGTCCTCTAAAGACAAGGCCATGCCTGCGACCATAGCCTCTATTTTGGCGGCTGCGGAGGCCTATCATCTCAGGCCTCCGTCGGACGGCATGTCAGAGATGCGAGCGGAGGTCGCCCGCTTGACAGCCGCCATGGAGCTTCTCCGAAAGGAGAACGAGGAGCTCCGAGCGGACCTGGCCGGGCTCCGAGGAGCCGGCCCTCGTGAGGTGCCGCAGGGGAGGGAGCAGCATGGGCAGGGACGGCCCGTGCCTGCGGAGGACCGGGTTCTGACCCTGGTGAGGCAGGAGATGGCTTCTTTGCGGTCCCGTTTTTCCGCGATAGAGGCCATCGTCCTGCGCCCTCCTCTAGCGGCGAGCATGCCGCCAGCCTCTGGCCAGCAGAAGACGGCTTCGTATGCCACCACCGCAGCTGCCTCGGCCAAACCAGGCTCGTCGGGGCAGACCAGGGGCGGGGTGGCTACAAAGGCGGCAAGGGCCCCGGCCCAGGTGGCGAAGGTCCCGGCCCAGGCGGTAACGGCCGCAGCCCTAGCGGCGAAACAGCTGCCCCCGCCTCCTCCTAATTCTACCCCAGCTGACGCCGAATGGCAGGTAGCCGGGGAGAAGAGGAAGGCGGCGAATGCAAAAAGGGCGGCCAAGAAGAAGGAGAGGAGGCAGCGGCGCAAGGAGCGAAGCGTCGCGGCTAGGCTCCGCGCCCCGAAGTCCGCAGCTGTAGTGATTACACTACAGCCAGAGGCGGAGAAGAAGGGCGTGTCCTACCGCGACGTGTTCGCCAAGGTGGGGGCGGCGGTGGACCTCAAAGAGATCGGCGCCGCTGATGGCATCCGGGTGAGGGTCACTGCGACTGGGGCCCGGATGCTGGAGGTCCCCGGTGCGGCAAGCGGCCCGGCCGCTGACGCTCTGGCCGAAAGGCTTAGGGCGTCCCTAGATGCGGACGAGGCCCGAGTGTCCAGGCCCACCAAATGCGCAGACATGCGCATTCTGGGCCTGGATGACTCAGTGACGGAGGGACAGGTGGTGGCCGCTGTTGTTAGGGCTGGAGGGTGCTCTGCCGAGCAGGTTAGGGCGGGCGCCCTCCGTCCTGACTTCACGGGGTTGCGAGCCATTACGGTGAGCTGCCCCGTGTCGGCGGCCAAGAAAATAGCCGGGGAGGGCCAAAGGCTATTGGTGGGCTGGGTTTCAGCGCAGGTCAAACTGCTGGAACCCAGACCTCTGAGGTGCTTCCGCTGCCATGTGGGCAACCACGTGGGAGCTAAATGCACCTCGGAGGTGGACCGCAGCAGTCATTGTTACCGCTGTGGTCAGCCCGGTCACAAGGCCGGCTCATGCGAAGCCACGCCGCATTGCGTAGTATGTGCGGCGGCTGGCAAGCCAGCCGGCCACCGGATTGGGAGCAAGGCCTGCGCTCCACCAGCCAAGGCTAGAGGCAAACCACCTGCCACCGCCGTCACAGCCGCAACCGCCGCCACCGTAGCCGTTGCCGCCTCAACAGCCGTCGTCGCCGCCGCAGCCACCGCGGCAGGGCCCTCACAGGGGGCTAAGGAGGGGGCTGACATGGAGTGCCAATAATGGCCCCATTTCACCTCCTCCAGGCGAACATCAACCACTGCGCCGCAGCTCAGCATCTGTTGCTCCAGAGCATGGCGCAGTGGTCGATTAACATCGCCGTGGTCGCTGAGCCGTACTTTGTCCCACCCAGGGATGACTGGGTGGAGGACCTGAGCGGCTCAGTGGCCCTAATTTCGTCGGCCGCCGCCGGTACCCCGTCCCTCGAGGCTGTTAAGAGAGGACGGGGTTGCGTTGCAGCACGGTTCGGGGAGATTGTCGTGGTAGGCGCGTACTTCTCCCCGAACCGAACTCTCGCCGAGTTCCACAACTCCCTTGCGGAGTTGAGAGTCATCGTCGTCGGGTTCTGTTCCCTCCCCGTGCTCGTCCTCGGGGACTTCAATGCCAAGAATGTGGCTTGGGGTTCCCGGTATACGGACACACGGGGCAGGATGGTGGAAGACTGGGCGCTGGAGACAGGCCTGGTCGTCCTTAATCGGGGTTCTGTCCCCACGTGTGTGCGGATGCGGGGTGAATCAGTGGTGGACATCTCGTTCGCTAGCCCCGCTCTGTCGCCGCGTGTCATTGACTGGCGCGTCATGGAGGGGGTGGAGACGTATTCCGATCACCGGTACATCCAGTTTGACGTCTCCGCCCAGACCTCGAGCGCGCCGGTCCGACAGGCCCCGAGTGGTCCGCGGTGGGCGCTGAAGCAGCTGGACCGGGAGCTCCTCCTGGAAGCCTCGATCGTGCAGGCCTGGGTGTCATCACCGGACAGGCCTGCCGATATCAATGACGAGGCGGAGTGGTTCCGGGAGGCCATGTCCGAGATATGCGACGTGGCAATGCCCCGGGTCCAGCCCGGACGTGCTTCGCGCCAGGTGTACTGGTGGTCGCGTCAGCTGACGACACTGCGCAATGCGTGCGTTACTGCGCGACGCCGGTACACTAGGCACCGCAGGCTCCGTATTCGACCTCCGGATACGGAAGCCATTCAGGCGGAGCTGTACGAGGGGTACAGAGCGGCGAAGACCGCCCTCCAAGCGGAAATCCTGCGGGCCAGGGCACTGGCCCGCGAGGAGTCGCTGGAGACTCTGAACAGAGACCCGTGGGGACGCCCATATAAAATGGTGCGGGAGAAACTCCGCCCATGGGCTCCCCCGCTGACGCAAAGTCTCCGGCCGCAGCTTGTGGGGGACGTGGTGAGCGCTCTGTTCCCTTCGAGAGGGGAACACGCCTCCCCGCCCATGGCTCCGCCTACTGCGGTGCCTGATGCGGACCACACCGCCGACGACGACGACGATGCTCCGGAGGTGACCGAGGTAGAGATGAGGGTGGCGGTACGTAGGCTGAATGCCAGAAATACCGCCCCAGGACCCGACGGCTTACCTGGGAAAGCCGCGACACGTTGGTCCTGGCGCAGGGGAGGTCGCACCAGGCGGCGGCCGAACTAGCGACACACGGGGTTGCGACAATCGTGGCCAGAATCCGGCAGTTGGGACTCGAGGTGGCCTTGCACAAGTCCGAGGCCATGTGTTTTCATGGTCCTCGGAACGCGCCACCGTCGGGTTCTCAAATAACGGTAGGAGGGGTTCACATCGGCGTCGAGTCGACGATGAAGTACCTGGGACTCGTCCTCGACAGTCGGTGGAACTTCGTGGAGCATTTCCGACGTTTGGCTCCCAGACTGGAGCGGGCCGGGGCTGCCTTGAAGCGGCTTCTGCCCAATCTAGGGGGTCCAAACGCCTCCTGCCGGAGGCTATACGCGGGGATCGTGCAGTCCATGGCCCTGTACGGGGCACCGGTGTGGGCGCGTTCGTTGAGGCGTCGGCCTGCCCGCCGGTTGAACGCGTCCCAGAGGGTCATGGCCACCCGGCTGGTCCGGGGATACCGCACGGTCTCCGGTGAGGCGGCGAGCCTCCTTGCCGGATTGCCGCCATGGGATCTGGAGGCAAAAGTCCTCGCGCATATCTGGGAGTGGCGCGAGGAGGCGAAACGCCGGGGCTTGACTCCGATGCCGCGAGAAATCGCGGCACAGCGGACAGAGCTCCGACGGGATCTCATGGCGTCATGGAGAGTGCGATTGTCGCAACCCAGTGCTGGGCACGCCACTATTGCGGCGATAAGTCCCCTCTTTGAGGAGTGGCTGGAGAGGCGCCACGGCGTCCTCACCTTCCGCCTGACGCAGGTCCTCACCGGACACGGCTGTTTCGGGAGGTACCTGTTTCGGATAAGGCGGGAGGAAACGCCCGGGTGTCATCACTGCGTGGATCGCCCGGAGGACACGGTGGAGCATACGGTGGAGGTATGCCCGGCTTGGGCAGAGCACCGCCGTGTCCTCGTGGAGGCGATCGGTGGCGGGGATCTCTCGCGTCCGGCCCTGGTCCAGGCCATGGTACGGAGCGAGAGAGCATGGGAGGCCGTCACCTCCTTCTGCGAAGCAGTAATGCTCGCGAAGGAGGAGGCGGAGCGCGTGAGGGAGAGGCAAATTTCGCGCCCTCACGCCCCTAGCCGCCGCAGGAGGAGACGCCCTGGGCGTCGGGAATCGATTGCCGATTCCCGGCCACCGTAGGCGCGGGCTTGCGGACGGTGAGCAATGGGTAGCTCGCCGTCCGGTAAGGACCAGGCCCGGGTCGACGGCGCGGAGTGTTCCACGCGCGCCTCAAAGAGATGTCAGCAAGTGAAGGGGTCCGATGAGACCATTGCCTGCCGGGGTTGCGGGAAAGTCCGAAAGGGATACCGTGGCCCCCTGGCATTGCACAGGCAAGAGAAGGAACACGGGTGGGTTTTAGTCAGTAAGAGTCTGACACGCCCTCCCGCTCCACCCAGAGCGGGAGACGTCATTTGATGATTTCCCACCCAAAAAAAAAAAAAAAAAAAAAAAGGGCCTCACGTTCAACGATCGCACTTACTAGAATATAGTGCGTGCGCGACTGCTAGTCATCGCCTGAGGTATGTAAGAAGTGAGGCGGGGAGGGCGCCTTTGACAAAATTGGCAGACTGAGTTAGCTTGGCCCTAGTCTACCTCCCCCGTCTCACCGCTGAAATACCTCAGGCGGTGACTAGCAGTCGCGCAAAAACTATTCTAGACTAACGAAGTAGTTTCTGCCCATAAAAATATCAATTTATATTTTTAAACAAACCTATCCCAACGACCACCCATTACAAGGAATCATGGTTAAAACAGGAATCCATCCTTGTTGGTGACGTCACCGGAACTTGAATTTTTGATGGGAAGTGATAATTTCTTTGAAGATTATGTTTTTATAGCCATGTCATTTCCGTAACGGGAAAATCACTTTTATGAAAGTGACAGCAATATCGTTAAAAAATGTCGGGAGTTTTTTTTTCATAATTTGGACTTCTTTGGAATTTTAAGGGTTTATTTATAAATGGTGCTCAAAAGTTCAGTAATGATTAGCGGCTGTTTAACCATACCTTTTTGACGTTTGAATGTCACTTAACTTTAAGAAACGTTTATAAATAAATCCCTTAATGTTAGAGTTGATTCAAAATTCAAAAGTCATTTATACAATTAATATAAAATTACATAAGACAGTCCCCCAAAACACCCACCCTTCACCACTTCCTAGTGCTTTTGCTGGGAAGAAGAACTGGCGCAACAAACTCCCTAGCAGCACAGCTGTCTAATCAGTTTAAAAATAAATGATTCTATACAATAGGATGCAAGATTTTTACATTACTATGAAACTGTTTCAGTTTTACTGATTAATTGATTGCCGATCTGTCTGGTTTCGCTAAGTCAGTAGATACGATTATTTAAAGATAAGATAAAGATATATTTGTTTGCTCAAACATGTGTACAAACAAGAATTTAAAAAAAATGCATGCAGGATAAAAAAAAAATAGGCTCAGACATGTTTGCCACATACTATGGCGTGCAAATATTAGGATTGGTAATAATGAATTTCAACAAAATGTCATTAATTTAACGTCAGTTCAGCAAACAATAATAAATTAGGTAAGTGTAATAATTAGGTAAAACAGCAAACAAAAATTAAAAAAAATAAGAAAACTTTTTTTGTGAAGGATAAAAATTGTTAAACTCGCGTCAGGACACGTGATCTGATCGAACATTCGTAAGACGGAGGGAGAGTAGACCGGTGCAAAATTATTCCCTAACCATTACAAAATATCAAAAATGCACAAACGTTAATATTCAATTTTTCACTTCTGCCGACACTCCCGGAGTGTAACCCTTTTTTTTTTCCTATATTGGCCAACCAACAATTGTTTACAATGTAAATAGTTGAGGTAATATCTAATATAATCAGAGGTTAGTGGAACAATTTATTACAGGTTAGCACCGCATGCCCCATTATGATATTAGGTGTGTCACAAGCACTAAACTATGAAACTAATATGTGGGTGGAAGGGACATCGACGCGAAAACTGATACCATGGATTCTGTACATGATTCTGAACCCGCTGAAATGTTCCATCAGTTATTTAAAAAAAAATATCTGCTGTTCCATACATTTTGACCGCGTAGGTATTGAACTTTTCTATGAAACAGCTGTTTTTATTTAAATAACCGACGAAAAATTTCAACACAGGTGGGTTCAGAATCATGTACTGAATCCATGGTATCAGTTTTCGCGTTGATGTCCCTTCCACCCTGTATAATAACTAAAATTAGCAAGTCTAAAAATAAAATAAAAAACGCGATGGAATATAAAACTAAAATAAGCAGCAAAAGTAAAATTGAATAGAACAAAACAAACAGATATACAACAAAATCAACAAAAAATTAAGTTAAAATTAATCATTACTAGTAGTTGTTCAATGAAACTTGGCATATGAGTTAAAATGCACGTCAACAAGATCGTTGGAGCCATTTTAATGATATTGTTTATCCGTAATTTTGTCTATTCTTCCGTCGACAAAACCGGTTTCTATTGTGGCCATGCTTAACGAGTAGGACTTGTCTGTTCCACTGGCCATCGGATTCGGATCGGCAAGGATTTGACTAAACATAAGTAATACCAAGAGTCAGACAATAATCCAGTCACTATTTAGCCTACCTGCGTTTCATATCTAGGTCTATAAAAGCCGTCCTTGTCACATTTCCAACGAGACAAGCCATTAGTCCAATGACATGTCTCACATAAACTTGCAATATCATATATACCTCCACAATGTCTTTCACCTACCGACCTAAAAATTGTTAAACGTATTTTATATTTGTACGCGGTTAAGTGGGATGCGCTAGTAGCCCGCGGAATTCAAATTTTCTTTCGTTGTTTGCAATTTACAGGTCATTGTCAGGTCATATGTTGATTAAAATATATGCTTTACAGCATTATAATAATTAGAACCAGCAATACAACTCCTTAAGTTATCATAATGCTGAAATGTCATGATTTCATGTAATAGTCATTCAATCGGATTATTGATGATTTTTATGATTATCATTCTATAAATAAACAATTGATGAACATAAAACTTGATACTGACCTGGACCGCGGGCAAGCCTGACGCTTTCAACACAATGACAAATCATAGAGATCTCTGGACCTATTTTATTTATAACACTTATTCTTACACGGGTATGTTTAACAAATAAAAACGTTGACTTTGTGTTTGAAATATTTTTCCACTGTGGGACTAAGGCGTCTCCTCATGCAGAGAAGGAAAGAACTTCGACCACCAAGCTTGTTTTTTCAAATGGTCTTCAGAATTATTTTTGCATTGCATTATCAGCCTAGAATATTCCCACACATTTCGCCTTCTCTCTGAGTTGGTGGATTTCACTTTTTATCTTTTTTGGATATGGCGGTTTCCTCACGATTTTTTTCTTAATCGTTTTGAGAGCAGTTTTGATGATATTTAAACAGAATAAATTTTGCCTAAAGAATTCCTCGTGGAGTTTTCGTAGAACGCCACGTTGGCCATGTTAGCTATACGACAATACGAGGTTGTGATGAAAGGCCATTCACCAATATTGGTAGTGAGGTTAAGTATCACTAACTAAAGATTTTTCATCCACGTTGATGCACTGCAGTTGCGCGACTGTGGCACAAAAAGACTGTTGATCACAATAAAAGCCATGAAAGGAAAATCTACAAAATAAAAAACCTTAGTACTTTACAGGCCTAAACAGTAGGTAAAGACAATACATTTTAACATCAATTCACTACTCAGCAATCAATTATATTAATCTGGATTACATTCTGGATGGACACTAGCTGTGTCAGTTAATTGATAGATTATGTGGTTAGCTGTATTTGTAGAGGTATAGAAAATGATGGCTTGACTGCGTTTAATCACAGTCGTAGATAATCTGTTTAAACCTACATTGCAAGAATGTAATAAGGGTGCCAATACATTGGTTTAGGGAAATTTCCGACGTTACAACACAAATTCCTTGTTATAAATCCTTATGTCCAAACTAATCTCAGACCAAATAAAAAACCAAGTCTAGCGATGCGAACAATACAGTGAAGTATGCCAAAACTACAACTCCGCTCGATGCATGCACGCTCGCACGCACACATAATCAAACTACACCTCACTAAATGCACACATATTTACGAAACCGGCCTCACGTCACTGGTGACAGTGTTATGTCTTGGTTTTTTATTAGGGTTCCGTAGTCAACAAGGAACCCTTATAGTTTCGCCATGTCCGTCTGTCTGTCTGTCTGTCTGTCCGCGGTTTAGCTCAAAAAGTATTGGTACTAGAAAGTTGTAATTTGGCATGAGTATACACGTTATTGACGCCAAAAAAGTGGTAAAATAAAATTGAAAAAAAAAAACAATTATTTAGGGTACCTCCCATACATGTAAAGTGGGGATGATAATTTTTTTTTTCGTCCTTGTCATAGTGTGGGATATCGTTGGATAGGTCAGTCAAAAATATTACGGGTTTTTCAAGACTGTTTATGGATTATGTAAACCGTTCGTGACTTATCAAGCTTTAAAGTTCCAATTTTCGTTAGAGTCAAGTCCCCCCCCCCTCTACCAACTAAACGGTTGTAGTTAGAAATTCAAATGTCAAGGCATTAGTACTTATACATAACGAAATTTAAAGGAAAACTATCACAACTAAGTAGGCTTTACAGATTAACGAGTAATAATCGACCAACTTAAATTTGCAGTTTGAAAAACATGTTCTCCCATACATTCCGCATCGGAGAACATGTTTTTCAACTACAATGTTAAGTTTGTTCTTGGGATAGATTCATCTAAACTACGGAACCCTTCATTGTGCGTGGTCCGACACGAAATTGGCCTGTTTTTTTTGGTCTGAAATACTAAAAAAATGTGAAAGTTACTTTGTCTTACAGTCTGTCTGTTGCCATTTCGGCCTTAACAGCTAAACCGATAGAGATTAGATCATGACCTGGATTAGAATTAGGACATGGAATACCTACTTTTTATTCTGGTATTAAGTTGCCCAGGGATAATTTCCGCCCTCCGTCCAGGTGAAGCCGCGGGCAAATTCAAATTCAAAATATTTTTATTTCACATAAACCTACAAGGGCACTTATGAAACGTCAGAAGCTAGGTGCACGGTTCCAATTGGTCGTTTCCTATGGAGAAGAGCCGGCAAGAAACTCCACGGTTATGCTCCAAAATAATGAGAATATAACAATTACTTTACTAACCTCAAAGTTACAGAGCAATTTGCCCAGATTTGCTCAACATAACGTCAAAAGCTACCCAGAATTCACCGTCCGATAATTGTCTCTTACGCCACTCATATCTAGACACACGACATCAATGATTACCTATGTCCATTTAATCACAGATTCAATATCGTCTTACACTACCTTGTAAATTAAACTGACCAATTGCAATTATTGCAATACCTACCATAATTACCTACATTTCCCTCCCCTTTCTTGATACTAATATAATTGATGACCATTCTCTACAGTCTCTATCTCTTTCTCACTCTAAGTATATATTCTGTCTCGTTCTATCGCTACTGTCTGATCCTTCTTGTGTAGCGCGTAATGTACCAAACGATACATTGCGCCTTGTTGCGAATTCCGTTGTGCGTTTAGACTGGCTAGTTGGCGAGTTAGTTACTAGAACGTGAGAGATGCATTTAGTACTTGTCTTGATGCCTATTTTATGATGCTGTTGTTTTGTTTAGCATTATTATACGTAGCTTATGTCTGGATCTTTACCCTTAAGCTACCATGTTACTATATTTTGTTTCTTTTTATATTCTAGCGAATATTTAAATTATATAATTATTTAATAAATTTCAACTTTCAGCTAGATCTGACAAGGTTATATAAAATCATTATTCAATTTAATATAAAAGTTTTATTGTAAAGCTAAAAATAAAAAGAAAGGTACAAGAGACTAAAAAGATAAAATTATTACGTCTTTCTTGGAACGCGATATAGATCGTAAGATCGCACAAAACAGCGTCTAGATATCATTTTCACTCGACTTTAACCTATTATTAAAATGCTATAAAGGCATGCAAAAGATATTTTAATAGTTGTCATTCACTTGAATTACTTGACAGGTTTTCAATCCAGTCTTCTCAATGTTTATTTTCTCAGAACTGTTGTAAATGTAAAATAATTTGAGTCATTAATATACATACAAGTCGGTGGCAAAAATATTACCATTCACTCTGTTGACTTCTCATTTGAATATGACTATATTAATTCTAAATCGACAGCAATAAATAAGAATTGATATTGCTTGTATCTAGTCTACAGACGATTTAGTATCATGACAATTTATGCAAAAGCTTTATAACACCATAAGCTGCTACTGCTAACATGGACCGGACTATTCAAGGAAAAAAATCATCTTGTGAAGTATACTAATCATAAAATCTACTATTACGACTAAAATGTCAGCCAAATCGAGTTTTAATAAAACTATTTTATTATTCAAAATATACAAAACATAAAAAGAGCTTTGATTTAAAGGTCTTGAATTAATAAAATGTATATCAGTCATTAAGTTTTGACAATGTACTAGTACCTAATAAAAAAGTGATTTTGCTTCTTTAACACTTATTTGTCGAGCATAAAACTAATTTAGAAACATGTTATGCCGGTTGTTTCAGCAAGTTTGAGATAGATGGCGCTAAGTTGGCATTTCTATTTATATCGAATGAGAATTCCAGTTGGAACATATTATTATTTTACTAAGCTTGACAACTTAAGCCTTCGTCATATCATCAGTCGGTTTTAGAGCTAAGTAATGGAATGATTGGATAAATGTTAGTGAGACTTAAAAGCGTAGAAAGTGTGACTGTACTGAACATTTTCCCTTTAATTCATTTATGAGAATATATTTATGAAAATAGAACTATAATTTTAAGTTTTAAGAACGACGTGAATTAGAAAAGGAAATTAATGTTTGTATTTACAATTTGTATCAATATTTCATAAATAGAACACTAACTTTAATTAACAATAAACACTCATTCACTAAAATTAATTATTCAAAACATAAAACGTAATAACTAAACATAAATAATAATAAAATCTAATGGAACAGCACTCGCCCGTAATTAATTTCTTCTGAGAGCAAGTAAGGTGTCAGTTGAAATGCTCCTCGAGATGCATTGTAGGCATACCTCAGACGAATCTCGGCAATTAGGCAAATGCTTTTAACACGAATGTGAATAGGGGTGTCACTTAATATATTTGTCCTTGGTTTTAGTTGATGTTCAGTCCTTGTCACAGGCAGTAGTGTTAATGTTATGTGGGTTTATGCTATACGGGGTCAAATTAAGACCAGGCAATCTAAAGACAATTTCCACTCAAGCTCCGCCCCCATGCACCTCATCACTCCACCATGTGCTAAACGCTAACACATCAGTAATAAAGTTGAATATCGCGTGCGCTCTTTGATCGTGATCGAGCACGAAAGTAAACGGCGTAAGTCTCAATTCTTATTTCGTTTATAACTGAAGTAACCATTGATCTAGAGAAAAAATATCTTGTTGCTGGATAATAAAGTACATTTTCTTATTGTCAATACTTATTTCAGACATAAAAGCCAAGTAATCTAGATTTTATTTAAATTTAAAAAAATAAAAAATGAATCGAGCGAAAATGTTACAATTACGTACTAACTGTCTTGTGCATGGAAAGAAAAAGATTCAATAAATCATATACTAAAGTTCCATTGAGTACTGTTTTAGAATATTAATTCAAATTAACATTCAATTTAGGGGGCTTCCTTAGTCTCGCAAAGTCCGCAGACGTGTTGGGCATCGAAATAGGATTTAAAAAAAAAACTGACTTTGGCATCTCATACTTCAAGTAACATAACTACCAGCGGTCGTTAACCCAAAAAAAAAACAACTAGTTTTACCGGGGTATCGTGTTACCCAGTAACTGGGTGGTGGAGGTCAGGTAGGCAGTCGCTCCATTTAAAATACTGGTATTCAGCTGCATCCGGTTATACTGAAAGCCAACCCCAACATAGGAAAAGGCTAGGCAGATTTTAATACCTGTGAATGGTTGTTGCTTTGTAATCTATGTAATTTATGAATTAAAGAAGATAAAAATATATCTATAAACTCTTAAAATAAAAAATATAATTACCTGACCTAACTAAAAAAGCCTAGGAGAAATGTATACAACTCGTCACCCTCCCCGCTAACTGTCGTATCTCACAAACTGACGTACGAGTATCTACACAGACATGGACATTACCTACGTGTTCAAAACTTTTCGAAAAAAAGTCTTATGACCTTAGGGCTTTTGGGAAAAATAAAAATAAAAGTTATTAATTCATTAATAAAACACCGACTAAAGCTAACGCAACGACAGTAACATGATTCTAGTGGTAAACTGAACAAGACTGGTAAACTGTTGCCCTGGAAAAATATCAATTGCTAAATAGGAGAGTTAGCGTGGAGGGTGATGAACTAGTATGACAGTTGCAGACCATAATTTTTAAAATTAAATATTCTCACGTTACCATGTATAAGTGTATTAGAGGTTATAATGATCGTTAGGAAAAATACAAACTACTTTATGAAGTTAAAAATAAAAATATACAAATTCAATAATACTCGTATGATATGAGCAAGCAATAAAACAGCGTTTTTTAATAAAAGTATATTATGTATGGCTCCACGCATATAAATAACCATTTACCAAACTCACTTCTGGAGATAAGTGATATAAATATATTTAAAAACAATATAAAAATACTGTTACTAAAAAAACATATTACACTGTCACTGGATATTTGCAGGACAGACTTATATAATCTTACTCCATATGATATTTTAAATAATGTATTTTATTGTTAAATTGTTTTTTCATAGATACCTGTGTATATGTAATTTTGCATGCCTTAAGGTAGGATATGGCTAATGGACATAATTGTTTGTATAAGACCTTTTCTTTTGTAAACCCATATTCGTAAATTAATAAATGATTAAGATTATGATTCACTATAAACAAACAAAAATATGGCGTCAAAAATTCCTCTGCATCGCTGTCGACTGGTAATGTATCCAAGGGACTGGCGGCATTGCCACGTTGTATGACAATGCTTCGCCTCTGGCCAAGGTAAAAGCCCTTGGATCTTAAAATCGTAGGTGACAGCCCTACAACTATGCGTTTACACCTACCGTACATTACTCGCCGTCTCTGCCGCTGCGTTTAACCAAATTGCTTGCTTTGTATATAATATCGTGTCGTTATTTATACGCGTATTTAATTGTATTTGTGCTGTGTTTACTGTGCCTTAAGGGAGGGGATAATGGGTTGGCAGAAATAGAAGGGAAAGTAAGGAAAGACTGAGAAATACGTTCTAGATGTGCGGATGGTGGCTTGACTTTATTTTTCAATACGAGTATATAGCGGTGAAAATACGTGCATAGCATGTGGGTGCCAGAAACACCTACAAAATTAATTATAATGCATGTGACTACGGCTTTACCTTGACCGTTCTTGTACCTACCTGAAAAAAAATCAAGACAGATTTCTGTATGTAATATTTTCTTGTTTCGTACTTTTTAGATCCCTTTAATTTTTCCGTAGTCGAGTTTCAGTTTTTTAAACTTAATATTTTATTTTAATTGAAAAGTATATTGGATAAAGACCCCACGTCATGTTGCTGTGATAAGGCCGGAGCAGACGGATGCGTGTACGCATTGGTTGTAATTGTTTTTTTTTTTTCTCGATTTTATTGTGTATCTGTTTGCTCTGTTTTGTTCTATTTAATTTTACTTTTTCTGCATATGTTAGTTTTATATTCCATCATGTAATTTTATTTATTTTAATTTAAACTTGCTAATTTTAGTCATCATAATATTAGTTTCATAGTTTAGTGCTTGTGGCACACCTGATATTTCAATGGGGCATGCAGTGCTAACCTGTAAGAAAGTGTTGCACGAACCTTAGATTATATTAGATATTACTTCAAATATGTACAGTGTAAGCAATTGTTGGTTGGCCAATAAATGAAAATAAATAAATAAAAATTAATTGTAATATATTATGAATCTCTAAGACAGATGTCAGACCGGACGCCACGCAGCCGCCACGCAGCCAGTCTGACAACGTCCTCAGAGTTTCATACATAACAACATGTGTGAGAACGCACACGTCACGCATCCGGTCTGCTGCGGCCTTTATAGCCATTTCATACAACTCTCAAACAATGACAGTTGTTATTTTTTTTTTAAATATACGTACTCGTATAATTAAATTGGTACCTAGTCGATTTGCTTGACAATAAATTTCCCTGGCGCACTCCGGCCGAACGATTAATGGGAAAAGCTCTTTTAATTTTTTTTTTAATCCAATGAATGGGTTTTTAGAAATAGTTATTTTAATTGTTCAACAAAACCAAAGGAAAAAATAAACATCAAACTGAAAACCTATCAGTTTCGTGGTTGTCGGTTAGGAACCGTTATCCAATACCGGTACATTTGAGTACTCACTCGATATAATTTCTGACATGAAAAGTTCATGGTGCTGGGTACAAAAAAACAAGTTGCTGCAATACTGTCTGCCAAACCAGAGATTCGGATTAAGGGGGAGATTATTGAGCGAGTAGAACAGGCATGTAGTCTGGGTCTAATCCTAGATCCAGAGTTACGTTTCGAGGCTCATTTAAAAAATGTACTCCGAAATTGTTTTTATAGGCTTAAAGTGTTATATAGTATACGTAATTTTCTTAGCGTACCACTGAGAAAACAACTGGTTGACAGTCTGATCCTATCTAAGCTCAACTACTGTGACACTGTCTATGGGCCCTGCCTGCTCGGTAGGACAGACAGGTTAGTTCAGCGAATTCAGAATGCCTGTGTTCGTTTTTGTGTTCATGTCCCTCGTAGGCATCATGTGACGCCATACATAAACCAACTGAAGACACTAAAAATGGCTGCCAGGCGGAAACTTCACTTAGCCAGTTTAATGTTTGGTATTGTAACAACCCATAAGCCGCACTATTTATATGGAAAGCTGACCTGGAGACAAGCTCATTACAAATATGGTCTTCGTTCTGTAGTTGGCCCGCTAATCATGCAGCGGCATAAAACCGCAGCTTTCAGAGGTAGCTTCAAGTTTGCGGCCACGCGCTGCTGGAATGACCTTCCACCACCAATGCGAGGCCTAAAAACAATACAGTCATTTAAATTTCAACTAAAGAAGTTATTGTTGCATGTACAACTCTTTGAACAATAAGTTTTTAAATCTCATACTTATTTTTATCTTTGCTCACCTCATGGGTCATGGCCTGCGGTACTTGGTTTTGGATCTCCGGCAGCGCCGCGGCATGGCATTCGTTCCCCTGTCTGACGGGACTGCAGGCAGCGTCAGCGTTACCCCTGTCCGCATTCTTTCAATGTTGACAACCTATTTATTCGAATACTTTTTGATTTATCATATTACTAGTCCCATGTTTATTGCTAAATATTCATTATTATTTTTATTATTTCTAATTTCTAATTAAATTTCAATTATCGTATTAGTTATTTGTGTTGTTCTATCTTGTATTTTTAATCGTGACACTGACTTCTAAACTGTTTCATATTTATACCTTCCTGTTGTTGGAGCTCCAAAGCTACTATTAATATAGTAGTTGGGACATCGGGTCACCCTTCAGCTTCCAGATTCCTAGGCTTTGTCTTTTTTATTGGGTCCATCTCACCTTTCACATTCACTCACAAACGCATAGTTGATAGGTTGAACAGAACACTGACATAACTTTTGCTGTTGCATATTATTACATCATTGGCCATTTTGTAATTCCTTACATAATTTTGCATAACTTCCTGTTGAGTGTAACCATAGACTATACAGAGTTTATTATTGGTAGTGACGCTTCGAAAAGTTGCCACTACATAATGCGCAAAACGTTTTGAGGATGATATTCTCGTAGCATGTATGTTTCCTTTTTCTTTTATTTTAATCACATTTAAATTTAATTATAATTATTATTTTTCTGTAAGTACGCTGTACTGTGTACAGTACTGCTGTGCAGTGCCGGTACAGCGTCCTAGTTATTGTTTTTTGCTGCACCGAATGACGTCAATACGTCGGCGCCGGTCGTCGCTGAAAATCAGCGCTGGGGCTCTGTCTTGCATAGGGTCGCAGCATAATGCTGAGCGATAGCCGTTTTGCGTGGATGTGACGCATGTTTCCCGCAACCTTTTCTAAATTATATGTTTTATGTAAGCTCTTTTTTGCGTCATGTTCACCGCAAATAAACGTATTTTCTTTCTTTCTTTCTTTCTTTCAACAAAACGAATAGCAAATGAACTTGCTCACATGTTGCATACAAAACTTTTCACCACGCCCAGCAAGAAAGTATTCAGTCATCATAGGTAAATAAATTAAATAGACACGAAGCAAATCAAAATAATTCTTTATTTTTTTAAATATCTTTAAAACTTAACATAAAAAAATCAGGCAAGGTTAGTTTCTGAACGGGATCATTACTTTCCTCACTGATCAAACAGTGAGGAAAAACCAACTTTCCTCACTGTTCAAGCAGTGAGGAAAAACCAACTTTCCTCACTGTTTTCGTAGAGGAAAGACACTTCTTTCGTGCGGGAGTGGTGAAAATACTTTTTCTCTATCATCTTCTACATCATCACTGCTGGCTTAAGTTGCTTAAAATAATAGCTAAAAAATCCCTTCCTACCACCACTTTAAAATAGCTAATGTATGCCGCGTTCCTTTTCAATTTTCATTTCTTTACGAACTTGTTCCCGCTTAACGCTCCGCTTATTAGCATAACCTGTCCGTAAAATCTTGAAGATCGTAAAAATGGTACATAAATTCTAACCGGTCGGCTCACCAATTAGTTTTAATTACGGAAAGAGTGTTTGTGAGCCTTATCAATACGTAGGAATCACAGTATCAGGTTACCATCCAAATATCCAATGCACAGTGGGCAAGATTCGGGACAAAATTCTCGATACAGGAGAAAAAAAAGATTTAATCAGGCCAAAATTAAAAATTTTCCGGTACACAGTAGGCCAAAGATTCTGGATTAAGTAAAAATACTCGATGCACAGTGGCTTGAGATTGAATCTGGACAAAAAAACGTCATCTGTATTTAAAATACATTAATTTTGTAGGAAGTTTTAATTGTCGATTGATATGTATGTTAATTAAGTTACTGTATTTTGTTATCTCTAACGGAGGTAATTTAGCTTATTTCCTACGTAGGTACACTGCAGGTATGTCGATTGAAAACAGTCAAAATTAATTAAACAACTGCTGGTCGCAAGCGCTACTGCTAAGGATGACGTTTCGGGTTCGATTCCCAGGTCGGGCAAAATGTTTTTAGGTTTTTCTATCTGGAATTTCTCAGTTGCGAGTCTGAATTTGTTCCTGGTTTATGGCAATTAATAGGCTCGCACTCTATTACATGGGATTTAAACATAACTGGTAAAAAGATGAAGGTAACGAAAGAAAATAAATTTATTTGACTCAGGTCAAGGCACACAACATTCACACAAAAACAAAAAAATACAGAAAAAAAAAAACTGAATAGTACTGTGTGCCTCACGGCTGCGCCAAATAGGGCCAGTTCAGCATAAATGCCAGACAACTAGTGTCTGACGCTGGTTTTCAACTGGACCTTATGTTACGAGGACGTCTTACGGAATCAGTTTTATAGTGTACGTATGTGTGTGTGTGTGTGTGTGTTTGTGTGTGTGTGTGTGTGTGTGTTTGTGTGTGTGCGTGTGAAGTGTGTAGGTACTATAGGTTTACCTCTGCCCTTCTGTAAATTTCTGAAATAGAAAGACTACAAGCCTTTGTATATTTGGGAAGAAAAAAAACTAATGAATGCGTAACTATTTAATACGAAAGTATATATATTGAAAAATATTTGAATAATCAACGTAGCTACTTAATTCAAGTAGGTTGGTACAAGTTTGCTTAGTGACAAAACATGCTTAATACCATGTAATTATAAGAAGAAAGTACAACAAACTTTACTATCTTCATACATGCAGTCATAAAAAGTAACTACAAACAGAGTTCTCCATAAAAATTTACTATAGTTGTCGCATTTTAGCGTGGCCATAGCGGTCATTGACCCACCCACGTTTTCTAGCATTTTTCTTAGCATGTTTTACGCATTTTTAGTCCGTTATCGTCCGGTATCGTGATCTTCAACATGTTGCAATAACGAAAAACCATAAATAGTTTATTGTTTGATATATATTAGGGGAAGGGCAATGAACGCTATTGCCATGCTTAATCGCGACAACTATAGTTATAAATGTACAAAAACTGGGGCACACACAACGCCATAATTTGTAATTTTTTTATGTCAGAGCGTAATGTTTTAATTACAGAAATTATCTTTAGAATAGGTAATGTCCTTATCCGTATACGGAAATGTGGAGAAATGACGAAATGTCATGAAGTTTTGAGAGTATCTCCACGTCTTAGGACGCGGATGAATTTGGATAGCTATATCTCTATTGGTTTTTGAATTTTTACGCAAACTTTCAAGTTTTGAAATCGGTTTCAGGGGCGGCTCCGGCGCCTCCGTCTCGTAGTTTCGATCGTTTCTAGTAATATAAATATGTAATTCGGTTGTAAGTGCAAAGATCAAAACTATCCAAACATAAACACATGCTTACGCAAATCAATTCTTGCCGTGGTTTTGTGAAATCGGTTGGTCTATTCCGGATTATCGATACGATACAATTTGTGACTGAAATCGGATTTTAGATATGTTTTGTTATATCTGATGTATGTCTACGTAGGGAAGACCAAAGAAACGATGGATGGACCGTGTGAAAGATGATATGGCTAGAAAAGATGGTGACTACCGAGGAGCTCGTGGCTAAGTAACAACGGCTGCATGGTCCGTGGTTGGGTGACCATCTTTACATACAGACTCCTCCGTGCCTTGGAAAGCACGTTAAGCCTTTGGTCCCGGCTGTCATTCGTGGATCTTTGACAGTCGTTACGGGTTGACAGATGCTAGAAAGTCTGACAACCAGTCTTACCAAAGGGTATCGTATTACCCAGTTCCTGGGTTTTGGGTAGATAGGTAGTCGCTCCATGTAAAATACTAGTATTCAGGAGCATCTGGTTAGACTGGAAGCCAACCCCAACACAGTTGGGAAAAGGTTAGGCAGATTTACCGAGATGACGACTGATAGAGAAGTGAGGAAGAAGCAAACATGCTGCGCCGACGCCGAATAAATTGGTATATGGGCAGAAGAATGTCGATCTTTATTTAAGACAGTCTCAAATTCTTCAAAGACCGCCCGTGGCTTCGCCCGCGTGGACACTAATTTTTTTTCTAAAATAAACTTTAGCCTAATTTATTCCTTAGAATATCAGCTATCTGCCAGTGAAAGTCCCGTCAAAATCGGTTCAGCTGTTTCAGAGATTAGCCGGAACAAACAGACTGAAAGACAAAAAAAATAAAAATGTTTTTTTGTTATCCAAACTTTAATATTATAAATGAGAGTATTTTTTTGTTTGTTTGTTATGCTTTCACGCTAAAAAGGCTGAACAGATTTGTATGAAATTTGGCACATGGGTAGACCATGACCTCGGTTAGGACATACGATACTTTAAATCCCGATATTCCCACGGGATCGAGACTAATGCGGGTGAAACCGCGGGCGCAGCTAGTAAGTATATACTTTCATATGTATTTAAAAAGCTGTTATTTTTACATTACAAACAGAGACTTCTTCAATCTCCCTTTTTTATTTTTCTTGGTCTTGCGCAGGAAATTCGGTTGTCTTGACTGTCAAGTATTCAGTACAGACCTAAATCTCAGGTCTTCTGTTAATCGACTCATAAATTACTTTCTTTCAAACGGCGCTAAATTTATTTCTGTGCTTGCATTTCATGAGACATGGACGCAGCTGAAGGAACTAAATCAAAAAAGTCGTCTCGTTTATTAATACCACGCCCACTGTTACAAATACGATAGTATCAATTAGTAGCCAAAAATAAAAAATAAACTTTATTTTTACGCAGGCAAATGCAATAAAACGGAGCATTACAAAAGCTCTGAAACATACCTCATAAACCCTCGAATGAAACGCCTAACAAAATTGTATCCAAAGAGATAAACTAAAAAAATACATGCTTCAGATATTCAGCTATCCTTAATTTAAATTTAGAAATAAATTCGACTTTACACCGCGCAAATACAGATCAGAATGTCGTAACATTCTGACGCTAATTCAAATTTAGAACATATCCCCGAAATTTTAAAGTGACTTTTCGTTTGCATTACACAGTGGTGCATTCTGTCGAGACTCGGGGAAAAAAAAGAAGCCGCTCTGCGGACAAATTTAGCGAGAGACTACGAAAAGAGGGCAAAAAGTATGCTCAGACGTTCGCACCCCTTTTTCAAGGTAAATTTCCCGAGCACATCAGGAATTAAAGTAGATATGACGGTATTTTTTCGCGAGTATTTTTCTGGGAGTGTACATTTTTTGGGAGATATGGAAGTGGAGCAACTCTTGTGTGTTTACTGATAAACAAGAAATGTTGTTAAATAAAGTAGGGTATGTAGTTTTTGCGGGAGGAAAAGCCCGGGTGTCATCACTGCGTGGATCGCCCGGAGGACACGGTGGAGGTCTGCCCGGCTTCGGCAGAGCACCGCCGTGTCCTCGTGAAGGCGATCGGTGGCGGGGATCTCTCGCGTCCGGCCCTGGTCCAGGCCATGGTACGGAGCGAGAGGGCATGGGAGGCCATCACCTCCTTCTGCGAAGCAGTAATGCTCGAAAAGGAGGAGGCGGAATTCGTGAGGTAGAGGCAAAATTCGCGCCGTCACGCCCCTAGCCGCCGCAGGAGGAGACGCCCTGGGCGTCGGGAATCGCAGGCCGATTCCCGGCCACCGTAGGCGCGGGCTTGCAGACGGTGAGCAATGGGTAGCTCGCCGTACGGTAAGGACCAGGCCCGGGTCGACGGCGCGTTGTATTCCACGCGCGCCTTAAAGAGATGTCAGCGAGTGATGGGGTCCGATAGGACCGATGCCTGCCGGGGTTGCGGGAAAGTCCGAAAGGGATACCGTGGCCCCTGGCAACGTACAGGCAACTGAAGGAATACGGGTGGGTTTTAGTCAGTAAGAGTCTGACACGCCCTCCCGCTCCGCCCAGAGCGATGATTGCCCACCCAAAAAAAAAAACGGGTATGTAGTTTACTGAAATATTCCGAACGAATATAGCCTAGTCTCACTGTGCGCTTTAAAATTTCTAACGTGACGATGTTACCGGGGGCGTCTACGTCCACGTTCATAACATGTATAGAAATACGTGCACGCTTAAAGCTTCGTGCAGACTAGCGCAACGTGACAGCGCGACGCGACACCGGCTATTGTTATACCGTGAAGTTTTCTTAGAAATTGTATTGTTCGAGTCGTGTCGCGCCGTCGCGTCGCGTTGGTCTGCCCGAGCCTTTAACGTTATCGGGGACGGAAATTTAAAGCGTCCTCATATTTTCTATATTTCCATATATTTGACTTCCCTGTGTTAGCATGATGCCGCCCGTGACGTGGATGTTAGAAATAATTAAGGGGCACTTTAGATACTTATTTTTCTTAATGAAAAACTTTTATGTTAATAAACCACTAGTAGGTACAATCCATAATCAGTTCTGATAAAAATAAGGAAAGTTTTATGAAATATTTTTTCTACCTTTTCATAGTTGCTCTTTGTAGCGTAGTTTTAATTAAATATCCACAGGAATAATATGCTCCTTGTTAAAAAAAGATAAAGTTGCATCTAATTAGGCCGGATACCGACCGCAACATATTTAGTTAGAAGAATAGCTAGCCTTTATTCTTCTTGCAGTGCCTTCATTTACTTTTTACGCCAATTTTTCCCCGTTTTAAGGCGCAGATATATTAAATGATTTTAGTGACTTTTAAATCTGATAATACGCTTTCAAATAATGCAAGTAAGTTATGCGAAAATTTTATTTGTTAAACTAGGACGCATACACATCAATTCTTTTAAGTGAATATTTAAGTATTGTTAAAATACTTTATGAAATAAATTCCGGAAGTAATGTCTACCCAAAGCATAAAAAACGATATGACTTTCAAACTACTGAAAATATTTTCAAGATTTTTTTTGTATGAAAATACTATTTTATTCTATGATTACGTTTTGTGATTTTTTTCAAATATTCAAATTTTCGTACCGGCGGGCGGCGGCGCGGTGCAACAGCGACACGCATTAGTATGACCACGGTTAACGGTGTTCACCCGGCCCTTAAGCCAATATTGTCTCGTGTCTTGTCAACTTGCCTGTATTGCTGTATCATCCTACCTACAGCCCGACTTCACCCACTGCTCGGAATAGGCTTAGAATATTATGTAGGTATTCAGATAAGATGTAATTTTTATTAATGGTCCCGATACATTTTGCCATAAGGCATACAAAATTTTCGAACAATAGAAACACTACCAATTTTTTATTTTGTTATTAAAAACAGGGGGTAAAAAACAGAGAGAGATTCTTTGATTTGAATTTACACATTAACTCTTTTCTTATGTCAATCCCCACACGCCTGTACCAGCCTCATCCAGTTTCTGCCCGGCATGGCAACAATGTCATCATGTCATTTATGAACCACAGAAGCACAATATCGGTCGATGTCCAGTTGTGGCCGTCTTTTAGTTGAAACGATGATTCTATTTACTTAGCGTATACAATACGTAATTCTCCATCATAATTTCAACAATGTCGTTATGTCACATTATATCATTTATTTAGCTAAAGAATTGGGTATTGCCCAATTCTACATACAAAAAAAAAAAACAGTTTGAAAAACAAATAAATTAACCAATAAATTTTTCCGTTGCACACGGATTTCAGTCCACCATCGCGCCATATTGATTCGTCATTCGATTGTTTTTGTAACTGAACTTGCTAATTTTAAACGTTTATTTATCCATCACCATTCAGCACAGGATGCTTTTTGGGAAAACAAATAAACAAAACATATTGACTAAGGCAGCGCTCGGGCTTGCTCGAGGATTTTCTAAATATGAATAAAAAATTTAAACAGCTTTTGTAATAAATGAAATAAATAAGTAGGTATATTTAAGAATAAAAGTACCTAAGTAGGTAACTGTACAAACAGAAAAACAACTCGAACAGAAGAGGAATGAACATTGATCAGTATTTCAGAGCATTTAGTTCACTCACTCACTTACTCATGTCGTTTTCTTTACTGGTCAGCGATATCCAAGATAATCATAGAAAAAACATAATTAAATATAGAAGTTTCATTTATTGTGTACTGTTATGGCCGGAATTAATAAAAGTTACTTAACACGTTTCTTGACTTTGACATGTTTCCATCTCTATCTTGCACTTGTAGTTTGACAGTTGTGCGACAGTGACAGGAATATAATTGGTGTAGCTAAGTAAACAGCATCATCGTTTAGCCAAAAGACGTCCACTGCTGGACATAGGCCTCAAGCGTCGCCACATTGACCGGTATTGTGTTTCTCTACGTAAATGACATAATGTTTGGCCAAAGTACGCACGTACTTTGGCCAAGCATAATGTCATTTATCGATCTCGTCCTAAGATTTCGTTCGAGACTAACACATGGACCAACTTTCTGCTGTTGGTATATTTCAGACTCTTAAATCATGAAAATTATTGAACAAGGGGATTACTTACCGATTCATATAGAGTTAGACATGCTTTAAAACAAATAAATATTTCTAAAATATATGAAATTGGATTCTAAAATAATGTATTTGTAGGCCAGCGGTCGTTCGCCATTATTTATGAATTGTGAACAAAGGATTTTGGCGATAACTCTTAGCCTATGTTATGTTAGGCCTTTTGTCTGAAAAGAATTGGGGATATCCAATATTAATATTCTTCAGAATTTAGACACACTTTTATGTGACTTATGGACAATAAATGACAGATAAATGGGACAGAATTTGTATGAAACTATTTGCCAGATAAGTTAGCCAAAACTAAGTTAGCCAGAACTAATCCGGAATTCAAAATCAGTGATTCAAAATCAATACATTTTAGTCCACATAAACCTACATGGGCACTTATGAAACGTCTGAAGCTAGGTGCACGGTTCCAATTGGTTGTTTCCTATGGAGAAGAGCCGGCAAGATACTGCACAGCACCACTTAAAATAAAAAAAAAACATTTTGATTTAGAGACGGATTACTTTTGTCTCATTTTTACCTCCAAAATAATTCGTATTTTCCAATTACCAGCCTTCTAAATTTTAATGTAGCAGGAATAACTAAAATGGAATTTATAATAGCTAATCATTATTTCAAGAAGATTGTTGTTCGGACGAAAGACATTAATTATTCCAGTTATTCTACACGCTACTGGTGCCGATTCTCTTGTCACAAATGCGTCTAAACTAGACTAAAAATCTCCAAAATTTAGTTTACTCCTGTCAAACGATGATTTCCCATTCTGAAATAGACTAAAGTGGCACAACTTAACTATATTTTAGTTTGACAGCACTAAGATTGTACTGAGATTTTAATTTAGTGAAAATGACAATTTTGCTATTCTGAATTTGACGTTTTTCACCTAAAATTTTAATTTTCTAACTAATTCTGACCATTTTTAATCGCCACCGAAAATGGTGTGGAATATTATTAGTTGTCATGAACTAAAATTCACACGAACATCTCGACTTCGGGTGCAAAAACAGTACTGTACTGGATTTTTTTCTTTTCTTTTGCTTATATCTCGAAAATGGTGTGTCCTATCGCAAAAATAATGAAAATTTCGACCCCCTTTATAAAACCCTTATACCCCTAATACTCAACACGTAGGTAATATTTTTTTTTATTTTCCATACAAAAAGTGAAAAATTCCATATAAAACACGTCGAGGCTGCCCCCACTGCGCGCCTCCGGCTCTAAAAAGTATGTACCACGTGGAGTCGCAATTGTCAAATTCGATTTAGTTGTGTCAAAATATTTTTTTTAATTTAGAGACATTTTACTACAGAATAGCGTTTAAGATTCTCATAGCCAAAAGTAAGGAATTTTAATGATAGTTTAGTTAGTTTAGTCCGGTGTACAAGAGAATCGGCACCACTGTGAGCTTTAATTCTTGGTAGTTAAAAGCTAAATTCTTTTGTAGTTTCAATATTATTTTTGGCTAATTAAGTACAGTAGAAAAGTAGATTAGAAAAAATGTTAAAACAATTGAATACCTACTTACAGTTTCTCTAATTTTAAAATAGAATAGAATAGAAGTGGTCTCTGTCGCTTGAAGCGAAAGATTTATTCGTTGGAATGAGACGGAAATAGGTAATCGTTTCTGAAAATTCTTTATATTTTTGTATGGGATAGGGAAAAGAAATTAATAAACCGTTCCTAGTCGAATTTCTGGTCAAGTTTTAGTTGTTTTTTTGAAGTGGCCGCAATAAACATACTATTAAATAAATCATTGACGGGCTATCCTAGACTTATCTTCTATCTAGTCCCAGTAATTATTACGTACTATTTTTTAAGTAGCGTTGGAAGGTCTCCCACAAGATGAACTAATGACCTTGTGAAGGCCGCAGGAATCTGCTAGATGCGGGAAGCACAGAATCGGTCGAAGTGGTGGTGGTTGGGGGAGACCTATGTCCAGCGGTGGACGTCTTTCGGCTGAAATGATGATGATGATGATTTATTGACTGCCATCAGAGAACTAGCATTAAACCACTGATACGTAATATAACATCACGATTTGATTTTCCAAAGGGTTGGGGAGAGGTGTACCTATGTACCTATAGTGCACCCACATTTCGCCAGTTACGTTTAAGTCCCATGTAGCCTATTGCCATCAACCGGGTATAGATCCAGACTCTGGTCTGCTACTGAGAAATTCAAGATAAAAACCCAATAACACTTTGCCCGACCTTTTTTTTTTTTTTTGGGTTAGAAATCATCAAATGACTTCTCCCGCTCTGGGTGGAGCGGGAGGGCGTGTCAGACTCTTACTGACTAAAACCCACCCGTGTTCCTTCTCTTGCCTATGCAATGCCAGGGGGCCACTGTATCCCTTTCGGACTTTCCCGCAACCCCGGCAGGCAATGGTCTCATCGGACCCCTTCACTCGCTGACACTCTTTGAGGCGCGCGTGGAACACAACGCGCCGTCGACCCGGGGCTTGGTCCTTGCCGGACGGCGAGCTACCCATTGCTCACCGTCCGCAAGACATTGCCCGACCTGGGAATCGGACACAGGACTTCATGCTCAGCAGTAGCGCTTCTGACCACTAGATCAACGAGGCAGTGAACCACCAGTCCACTCTCCATCACTCTTGGCAGACGTAATTGGTAGCACGAAGGTTTACAAGTCTTCGTAATATTATCTTTTTATGACATTTTCTTCAGACACAATAATAATTATACGTACTGTCTACCCTTTTGGAGAACCCAAAATTCGTTAATGACTACAACAAAAGTCTGCCAAACGTTGTTATTATAGAAATCACCAGCAAACATCTGGCACCCTTTACGTAATTCGTCGTCGGAGTTTGATTTAGACCAAACATTTTTGTTCTTCTTTGATCTTTGAGCTAGGGTCTTTAAACTTGTATCTTATAGATAGATCTCTGCTGTAAAACGTTATTCCTATTTTTTTCTTATTTTGGAACTCACTTAATTTTTTTTTTTTTTTTGGGTCGGCAATCATCAAATAACTTCTCCCGCTCTGGGCGGAGGGGGAGGGCGTGTCAGACTCTTACTCACTAATAATATACCATTTATTTCAGGCGACACAGGCCCACAGAAAAATACCCTAACCTAAACATACATATTTTAATAACAAAAACTTGTGTTAATAAATAAGGCTTAGACTATGTTAGTAGCACTTCACTTTGCACTAGCTTGAATTAGTGCTGTCCTGTGGAACTTGTCCGCGAAAGCGACGGAACACCACGTCCTGCGGCCAAAAGTCTTCTTCCATTACGAGTTCAACTAAAACCCACCCGTGTTCCTTCAATTACCTGTACGTTGCCAGGGGCTACGGTATCCCTTTCAGACTTTCCCGCAACCCCGGCAGGCATCAGTACTATCGGACCCCTTCAGTTCTGCTGACATCTCTTTGGAACTCACCTTAACGTTGTAGAGCACATTATCATATTCTTGTAGAGATTTTATACTTCTGCTTTCCCTAAACCGATGTGTTTCATGCTCCACTTTAGTGATACCGAACACACTGTACGCTATTACCGCTGTGTGCGCTATCCTGCCCACGCGCAACTCAAAGCTGATGATTAATATGTAAGAAATAGTGCGATGTGTAAACTGTGAGAATGTTACGTAAGAAGGCCAGGTAAGATTGTGAAATTATTTATATTCTGGAATAAGTACTTACCTACTGTTAAGTTCTGTTTCATCAACCGTAAATAGTTCAAGGGATTGCCTGTAAATTTAGAGACTTGGTAGGTATGGGACGCGCAAGGCAATATTGCGTAGAACAGTTTTGTGTTACATTTTTTCTTCCTTTCAACTTAGCTATACGTCTTACACCAACGTGTTAGAGGTGAGTTGAGTACAGCAGTGCTATTCTGTAACCACCTCACCATGAAAACTTAGGTGAAGTGAGTTGTCATTCCAACAGGGTGAGATGACACTGACAGCTCAATCCACGCTCACTTCACATGTTTTCACGGTGAAGTGTTTACGGGAATCGACATGCTGGTTGTTACTTAAACGTACCATTACGTAGCCGACCGCAAGCAGCAGCTGCAGTTGAAGTGTCGCAGCGACACGACTGGTTTCTATGTATTTCTATCTCTTTTTATTCTGTCAAAATGTTTGTTTAGTGTTTTATGCTGTTTGTTTTTGAGAAATGATATAAAAATTTAATGCGTTTTTTATTTGGTTGAGTTCATTTACAATGTACCTCGAAGGTCGTGTTGTGCACGAGATCTGTGAATTTTGTCTGCGAAGATAAGCAGTACAAATCGTGCTTACATCAGTCATATTCTAGATTTTTTAAACCTCGCAGATTTATTTTGCCTATGAGAGCTTTAAGGTATCATTCCGTAGCTGACTGCAGGCGACCTGTCGCCGCGATACCACTGGTTACTATGTATTTCTATGAAACCGACGTGTCGTTAGCTACGGAAGGTATTTCAGACGTATTCAGACGATCATTTTTGACGGGTCACACGTCGCCTGCTGCTGCCGCTTGTTGTCTGCTGCTGGCTACGGAATTGTACCTTTATAAATGTTTATTCCTGCTGGCCATACCTACTGGCTCGTTACTGCAAAGTCTGTGCTTTTGTGCTTAACTTCACAATTGTGGAGTCATGACAATTATCTTGCCCTCGCTCATAAGATCAAGGCGTTCACCAACACATGTCATTGGACATTAACATCCCTTCTCAGTGTCTTCACACATTCTGATTCAGAGTTTCCTGTGATCTCTTTTCTTTTCAAAAAAAGTTCCTGTGTCTCACCATTGCGTTATAGATGTCCGGATGCGAACGGAAGCATGTGCGAAATATATGCGACATCAAGCAAGCAAATAATGGGTATTAATTATATCATTTTATTATCTTTCGTTCTTAAACCATTTAGCTGCTTTTATGAACTAACTGCGCCTCCGTTCTCTTGAATTTTGTAAATGTCTTTTTGTGTTTGTGTTACTGTTAAGGGCAAGTTCACACGTACCATAACCACATCACATCGCAGCGACAAAAAGTGGGCACGCAGTGGTTATTCTCGCTGCAACTTCTTGCAATTACGTTGTGGTTGCGTTGTCGCTGGTAGTCGTCATACTCCAGCTGTGACAGTCTCGTCGCGTCGACGTAACATTGTAGATGCGTTCTGTGACTGCACCGTTCGCCTTGATGTGATCGGTATCGCTCACACGGTTGACGCTCGTCCACGTGGTGTCATGTTGCAGTACGTGTGTTCGGGCCCTAAGCTCAGGTATGCACGGGCGTATTATTATCGCGGCGATTTTTTTTCGCGTATCTGATTTTCGATTGTCTGCTTAGCGCCGAGAGTTGAATATCCAACAGTGAAATCATTCTCAGAGCCTTTGAAAAGCTTGATTTATTACCATCAGTGACAGCAAAGAAAATAATCACCGATATACTAATTAACGATATCCCTTCGTGAACTTTTATTACACCCAATAATAGATTCACAATAATCAAACATTTGCATACCATCTGGTAAAGGTCAACGTCCACGACACCAAAATAAATCTAATTATAACCGTGAATAATTTAATGTGGTAACAATTGGTTAAGATCACCACGTGGGCTATAACTATCGTGACTCAATGGGAACTGAATATCATAAGCCATATGGACTGTTTTGACAGACATTGTGAAATAAATTATGTCTATGACGCTAGACGTTATCGTACGTCGTTTCAGGTTTGTGCTTGTTTCAGATGGACGGGATAGAAATAAAAGTAGGTATTGTGCTCAGACCAAATAAAATTGTCCGTGCATACACGCTCACACGCACTCATTTAGAACCATTTACAATCAAACTACACCTCACTAAGTCACTCAAATGTTTACGAAACCGGCCTCACGTCACTGTTAACAGCGCTATGTCACAGTATATATATGAAAAGTATGGAAACTAGGCCTATTTCTTGTACCTAACCTAACCTCTATTTTTAAAAAGACTTCGGTGAGCACTCGTCTCGACACGGCACCCGCAACTGACAGCACCGCGACAATCGCTTCGGGACTTGTCAATGACGTTTACTATGTCGTTTTTGTACTGTCCATATTTATACTGTGGCTATGTCTTGGTTTTTAATTTAGTCTGAGGGTATTGCGTATGATTCTTTTAAAAATGAATACTGATAAATACATTTTTGATCTGTGGATCTCTTGTTTGTCCTGTATTGACAATCAGCATTTTTTCATCTATCCTTTTAGCCTCAGGCTAACTACCTGTCTGCGAGCAGTGATTCTTTGCGTTGACAGTTCTTTACTCTCAAATCCTTAACAATCATTTTTGTCTGTGCTATTATTGTGTGCCATTCATTTGTATTTCACACTTCATGTCTATTCTATTCTATTTTTGTTACGGCAAGCAAAGCCGATGTGGACCATTCTGCCAATGTCTAAGTGAATTGGAAAAGCAAGTGTGTATTGCTAAAAATTACAACAAACAAAAAAATGTATACAGTGTGGAAGGGACATCGACGTAACCTATTTACCTAATTGACTTTTACGAAATAAGAAGAGGAAAAGTTACTTTTACAACTTTTTAATTTTTATCATTATGTTAGTTCCTAGATTTAAACGACTTTCCGTCAAAATACCGACGATCTTTTGGGTGTTTGTCGTAGTATCTTACACAGTGGAGCCTCTCATCTCACATTCTCTTCATCATCACTATCTTTGCGCTTTTAACCCGTCGCACGCGCAGACACAATAGCATTTTATTGTCATTTGCACACATGGGGTGCAATCGACATTTTAAGAGTTAATGATGACTTCCATAAAAAAAGTAAACCATTTTTATTATTTCTCCGAAAAAATCTGCCCTTCCTAGCTGCAGAACCTAACGGCAAAACAGTTAAATTTAACGGCATGTCAATACTCTAGAACAAACAAAATATCTGGAAACCCTTCGACCGGATACCGACCACGTGTTACCCTGCGCACACGCACATTTCTAACAAGGGGGCGTTTTCTAAAAATATAACACAGAATTATAAACGCAATACGTTCTCGGTTAGTCACTTCGCGTTCACCACGATACGCGGTCCCGAAATCCGTGCCCCGAGTCCCGAAAAGAGCCCGATTCTATTGTTCGTCGACCATGGTATTTTAAGTGTTTGAATTTCGAAAATCGAATTTTAGTTTTTAGTGCTAGTGTTGATTTTTTTTCGGGTGATATTAAGGTGGGGTTTTATAAATTTTTTGCATGTTATCATTTTTAATGTTATAGATATATTATTCGGAATATTCACTCGAAACTGCGTGAAAAATATAAACAAACCTATTTTTTTCAACACGTAAAGTAATGTTATTTGCGTTGAAAAAACCGGGCTCCGACCTCTTTAATTTCTAAATACGCACAATAATAAACTATTTTCAGAGTAATGTGTAACAAATTCTCAGTAAAGAGACTTTCACATTTTCAATCTGACTTTAATATTTTTCTAGCAAAAGACTAGTTTTTCCTTCTTTCAATAGAATTTTTGCGCTTTTATGTTCGTCTATAAAATATGAATCTCGGAAACTTAATGCTTATTTGGAGCCGTTTTAGCGACTACGGGACCCATTTTTCTCATGAAAAACTCTAGTAATAAAAAACTGTAAGATACTTTGAACAAAGAAAGACTGAGAATATATGAACTTGGTTATTACTATATAGGTTGGTATACGTTTGCTATATGAAAACTTTTTGAAGATTTCTTTTGAACGTGGATGATGAAAAATATTCATCTTAGAATTACGTTAGTATTTTAGTACACTCCAGGAGCCATTGTTGAAACCCACCCCCTCTCCCTATTGTGCCCTAAAAGATAATCAAGGAAAGACAATCAAGGAAAGGAAATCAAGGAAAGAAAATCAAGGAAAGAAAATCAAGGAAAGACAATCAAGGAAAGACAATTAAGAAAAGACAATCAAGGAAAAACAATCAAGGAATGACCAAGTCATCAATTCAGGTAGATTGATTACTTGGTCATTCTCCTAAGGTCTCATCACACACTGCAATTACCAATTCAAGCCAAATGTGGTGATTGTGACAGTAATCCGTTTCTTTGTTACACCCTTAACAGTGGTGATAATGTGTACCTGGCGTACTATATTAATCTGTCTCTATTACCTGTTGTTATGATCATGATAATCACACTATATATAATATAATATAATCACACTAATATTATATATCACACTAATATTATAAAGGCGAAAGGTTGTGAGTGTGTATGTTTGTCTCTTCTTCACGCTAAAACTACTGAACGGATTTGGATAAAATTTGGCACACAGATAGTTTATAACCTGGATTAACACATGGTATACTTTTTATTCCGATATTCGCACGGTATCGAAAGTTATGCGGGTAAAACAGCGGGGTGCAGCTAGTTACAGCTATATTTCATAATACATATTTGTTGGACATTCTATCTCTTTTTACTTAAGCCAAACATGGTAGCAACGTCAGCGTTTCTCGTCTTCTATCTTCACTTCATCAAGTGTTTCATTTCTTCTCAGAGATTTCACATTGAGACTCGTATTCTGAAACGCCCCTAGATTGACAAATACTATTTGATTCAAATGTATGATTATAATCGAGATGAATGCGAATATCGCTCCAGAATACGGACAAAAAACTGTTGTTTCCATTCTTTGCTTGTCAGTGTGAGAAAGACAGATTTCATAACAATGATTGATCGTTCAATCGATTTTTGCATACGATTTTCATTTTCAAGTATAAAATTAGATCTTGACGGATGTAGATCTTCCTGTACTCTCAGGCTAAGAATATGGGATGATTTCATGATCTCTGCTTACAATTTTTTATTCATTTAGGCTGTAGATGCTTTTCATGAAGAGTCTAGTGGTTTTAAGCGTGGAACGGTTCAACATATACCGTCTTATTCCAAAACGAGTTCTAGCTTTAGTCACAGTTGAAAAAAAACTGATTTTAAACCAGAGTCTAAGTTGTCAATTTCGTATCAACTTTATTTACGTCTCAACAAGGTTCTAAATAAAAATATGTATTGGAACCATTGAGTTAGTTTTTGTATTTCAAACCTTATTAAGACGTAATTAAAGTTTTTAGTACGAAATTGACAACTTAGAAACAACTTCGATTTTTAAATCAGTTTTTGAATTTAGAATATTAAACTTGTTGGAATAAATTTCGAAATTCAAAAATGTCTCGACGGTTTAAAACGGGTTCTAAAGATAAACCTTATTTTGTAATAAGGCCAATAAGGTTTTACTATTTTAATTAGTCAACAAAATAATTATCAAAGGACCAGTAGCGAATTTCAATGATTTGAGAACTAATCGAACCCTATATGATTCCCTAATCATAGGGTTTGCTTAAGACACTAATAGGTTCAACTTGTCCTTTACCTTTTACTAAATTCGTGGTGCCAATAAATATCGTTATAACATTACATCACGCCTGCATTCCCCGAAGGGTTAGGCAGAGGTGTACCTATAGTACACCCACATTTCGCCAGTTATGTTTAAGTCCCACGTAATAGGGCCCTATTGCCATCAACCGGGTACAAATCCAGACTCCGAGCTGCTACTGAGAAATTCCAGATGATAAAACCCAATAATACTTTGCCTGACCCGGGAATTGAACGCAGGACGTCATGCTCAGCAGTAGCGCTTGCGACCACTAGATCAACGAGGCAGTTCACTAGCTTCAACTTTCTGAATAACTGACTGACTCTTTGACAATTCAAAAGTGCCTGTTTAATTGAAATAAATGCTTTGAGTTTGAGTTAAACGTAAGCCAGTGGCTTCTATCCAGAGATCTGCTTGTTTCACAAATGAGCATGAGCAATGCTTGTTTCACAATTATAACATCATATTAACACAATGTTATGAAATAATTACACCATCCTAATTAACTAGGCAGCCATTTTTTACTATTGTGGGTACCGACAGTATGGCGTATTGTACCTATACAGGGTGGGAGAGACATCGACGCGAAAACTGATACCATGGATTCAGTACATGATTCTGAAAAAATTTCAACGGAGGGCGTTGAAATTTATCGTGGGTTATTTAAAAAAAAAAACAGCTGTTTCATAGAAAAGTGGTACGAAAAGACCTACGCGGTCAAAATGTATGGAACAGAAGATTTTTTTTTTATAACCTGCGAAGAATTTCAACGCAGGGGCGTTCAGAATCATATACTGAATCCATGGTATCAGTTTTCGCGTCGATGTCCCTTCCACCCTGTATAATAATATGATGCTAATGAAATATGAATCATTATTGCTGGATATAAGGGGTTGTAACATAAAAACAATTTAGATGTGCGTTATGTATCCTAACTATAAATGCGAACAGTTTGTTGGTTTGTTTGTTATACGCTTTCACGCTAAAACGGCTGAACGGATTTGAATAAAATTTGGCACACAGGTAGACCATGACCTAGGTTAGAGCATGGAATACTTTTTACCACTCTATTCTACCGGGATCGAGACCTATGCGGGTGAAATTGCGGGGCGCAGATATTATTTTTATAAAAGGTCTGTGCCCGGGGCTGCTTGAAAATGTTTTGATTTTCTGATAGATTATCTAATTATAGGCATTATCTAATACCCATATTCTATATTCCTTTAAAGGCTGTGTTTTTTTCGAAATCTTATCAGAATTGGCCAGATAGCATCGTCGTCAAAACTGACTGACAGATAGAGGGAGTCACTTTCGCTTTCATAATTTTTGTATTAAAGTGCCTCAGGTGCAAATGGTTTTCAGGCTATTAAAGCCTAACTTTCAGCTTAAGACTGCGTCTATGTAAAAATATCCCAATTACAATATTGTATAGGTATGCGAAAACGGTAAATGTAAATTCACACTTATTCCGCTTTCATTTCGATACGTTATCGCATCAATATAATTTGTATGGAATTTTAGTAATTCCATACAAATTATTAGGAACAATGCGGTACTACATGATTCTTTGCTTGATTATAGTTCTACGCTTTTCCGAGACAAAGAAAAAAAAAAGTTTTTTTCAATAGATACTGGAGTAATACATAACTATTGATGCTAAAAAGTAGCTTAATTATTCTGAATTGAATTTTATTTAGTACCTTTAAGTAGTTAAAGTTAGTATTAATAAAAGGAACATAAGGAAAAAATATGGTACACTATTCTATAAATTTTTTTTTTTTATTTGAGGCAAAACTACTGCAAAACGACAAATAAAAAATAATAAAAAACAAATCTGTCCAACTATAAAAAAAAAAAAATTATGTGACAATACGTAATAAAACGTGTGGGCGTATCCGCTAGCAAATGTTCAATTAAAAACCGATGACGGTTTTATTGTTATTGTCCGTTTTCAACCAGGGTTAGTAAGAGAAAGTTTTTCATAGTGTAGTCATAATCAGCGTATAATGTGCCCACTGCTAGGACACAGGCCTCGTCACTTTGAGAGGGAGTGGGCTGTAATCCACCACGCGGGCCCAGTGCGGGTTGGTAGATGTCACATGTCTTCGAATTGTTGGTTCTTGGACATGCCGGTTTCCGCATGATGTTTTCCGTCACCGTTTTGAGCGTAGTGGTGATGAAATTATTTATACAAAGTAAAGCACCTGACTGGGTTTGAATTCGAACACATGTTACCGCTGGGCCACCACTGCTCACAAAATTCAAAATATTTTATTTCACATAAACCTTATGAAACACACTACTTATGAAACGTCAGAAGCTAGGTGCACGGTTCCAATTGGTCGTTTCCTATGGATAAGAGCCGGCAAGAAACTCCACGGTTACTCTTTTAAAAATAATTGGTGTTTACAATATTTTCAACAGTGTTATTAGGTATGGGAGGACAGTGTAGGTCTTTCAACAAGTACCTACTTAACAAAATAACCTACAGCGTTCTCACATTCACAAAATAGAAAATAATCTATATAAAGATGAATAAATTATTAAAAATAAAAACGTATTATAAACGAAATGACGTGATTGCTATTACAATTCTGAATAATTATCATGTTCACAAAAGCTGCTCTAATTTTTTCTGTTTCTATGTTATTTTATTGAATGGAAGAATTAGTGAAGCGTGATGGTTTTCGAAAAATGCATTTGTTCTTTTTTTGCTATTGTCTTTCAAGCGACAAAATAATGACTATTTTTATTTATGATTAAATAACCTTTTTTAAAATAAGAGAATGCTTAACGTTTCATCATAATTATAATTTAACTAGATAGTTTGTTAGTAAGTACAGAAATAATAAAAAGACCTTAAAAATCCTAACAAATATTATAAATGCGAAAGTGAGTTTGTGTGTTTGTTACGCTTTCACGCTAAAACGGATGAACGGATTCCGATGACATTTGGCACATGGGTCTACCATGATCTGGAGAAAGACATAAGCTACTTTTTATCAAGGATCGCAGACGAAATCGCGAGCAACAGCTTCCTATAATCTAAATTCCTTTTTTGTCTACAACCTGTAGCTATATACATGACATAGGTATACAGGATGGCATTTGTGTAGCTGTAAAATTTTTATACAACAACTTTATCATTTGGGTCCAAAAAAAACAACACAATAACATGTTTTTAGCCGGGGCATATTCCTAAAATGGAACGAAAAATTACTTTTTATAGATGTCAAAGTCCTAAGTCAGAAACGTAAACATTAAGCAAGAAGGCGCTCTTATTTTCTTTTAATATGCCCATTAAAAACGGTAAACGATCAATGATTTAGATAAATAAATGTTTGTAGATAATCTGAAACTAGTTCAGTTTGTGATATCGTGTCGTTTTATCTTATTAAAAAGCCGTATTTCCTTTGCTAACTGATTTCGAGATACAGATCTTGAAATACATACCTTAGTTGGTCGATCTCTTTATAAATAAATAAGGATAATGTGGAAGTATTTAGTTTACATTAAAATGCTTATATACAATTATTATTACTCGACTATTTACACTAGAAACTAAATTAAATGACTCACTATACAAAAAAGGACGATCGTACTCGTCCGCATCGCTGTCATCCGAAAACGTGGCCAGAAGACTTGCAGCATTACCACGTCCTGCCGGGGTCGCGGGAAAGTACGAAAGGGATACCGTGGCCTCTGGCAACGTACAGGCAACTGAAGGAACACGGGTGGGTTTTAGTCAGTAGGAGTCTGATACGCCCTCCCGCTCCGCCCAGAGCTGGAGAAGTTATTTGATAATTTCCCACCCAGAAAAAAAAGGCATTACCACGTTGAGTGGCAATGCTAATTCTTTGGCAAAGAACGAGCCAGCCCTCTTTAGTCACGTGAAGTGTCGACCAGTTGGCGAAAAATTACCTTAAAAAGAAGACGCGCGCTTGGGCCCCATGACCCGAGCGTATCGACTCCAAACGGCTCCAAACTGTACCCTTAAGGTTGTAGCGGTTACACCGCCACATACGAGCTACGCATCAAAGACATGACGTCACACAAATCCTACATCGCGCAATTAAGGTTTACCGCGCGAACGACATGTAGACATCTATCCGACATCAACAGTCGGGCAGTCGGCCCGCTAGACACAACACCCGTCTGGTTAGAGGATCCTCCCTGTTCTATGGTGGATGAGTGAACTTTACTCCCTGTTTCTCATGCCACTAAAAGGTTACAGTATAATAACTATGTAGGTACCTATGCACCATATTCATTGTAGGTACATATGATGGTCCATATTTAACATACATACAAAAATACTTCAGTATTAAACAATTCTAGCACATAAACAGTGAATTCTTTACTACTGTATCTAAACAGTAGTAAAGAATTCACTGTTTACTTCACTGTCTTGTTAGATAAACTTCAGGCTTATTCCGGCAAACAGTTGCTTTCAGAATGGCATGACAATCCAGCTAGAGCTCACTTTCGGATAGTCAACGCGAGTCTTTGCGGTTAAAGCTAATTGGTAGACATCGTCACGTAAGGAAAAAGCGTTAAGAGAGTAAGTCGCATGGAGGGGGATTTCCAAGTCAGCACAGCTGACGGGGTCCGCAAGGGCCGGTGCCTGCCGGGGTCGCGGGAATGTCCGAAAGGGATACCGTGGCCCCTGGCAACATACAGGAAACTGAAGGAACATGGATGGGTTTTAGACAGTAAGAGTCTAACACGCCCTCCCGCTCCGCCCAGAGCGGGAGAAATTATTTGACAATTTCCCACCCAAAAAAACAGGAGCCTGCCATGTGACTTCTCTCTTTCAATTTTAAATGAGTAATGTTTTTATTTCAATAGTATTTTATTTTCTATTTTAAACGTATGTGCGTGCGAGTATAACGTGAGGAACTTCGTTCCTGACGGGAGTCCCCCGACCGCACACGTGTTTTTTTTAATCACCTCAATAACGTAACACAATCTCAATGACAATATCTTTCATTTAGTCGATTCAACAATATTTTTGCTCTACATTATAATCTCGATCATTTCGTTAATTATTCAACAATACTCATTGCGTTATTTTTGCGGTAGAACAGACGAATTATTAAACATGAATGGCAATGGTAAATTTGAAAGGGATGGTCATTCCGAGTGTGCTACGCAACAAGCAGTAGATTTTTTTGCTCTATCGTTTTTGAACCGGAGTTCACTCACCTTCGGAAGGAATTTGAATGAAATTCCGAACTAAACTGTGTTACAGAATAAGCTCGTTTGGACAGAGAAGGACATGCTACTATCAGAGACTTAAATTAATTGCATGGGGTGGCACGCTCTAGCGAGTTATGTGCTCATTTAAATGTAAAGGCTTAGTTGTATAAGGCCTTTGTAGTTTTGATGTTAAAGTGTTTTGTGACGCCTTCTCTTGAGCTTTTAAAGTGTACTGCCGAATTTACGAGGCGTGATTATCCCTGTAGTGTTCTTCAAGTAAATCTCAATAAGGCTGAAATTACTTTGCATGAGGAGGTAACGCAGTACTTTAATGGCAATAATTTGCGGTGACAGCGTACTTTTTTAACAAGTGACATAAATCGTACGTGTTCCGCCACCTAATGTAAACTGAAGCAAAAATCCTGCCACCGAATTTGAGTGACATATTTTCGGCAACTAAGTGTCAATGTGCCATATTATCAGACTTTGAGAACAGAGAGTTCCCAGAAATTAAATATAAAATGTAGCACTCTAATAATAAAGTATCCAAAAATCACGAAACGTATCCAAAAGTTTCGGCAACTCGTGTTAAAACCCAAAATAATTTATTAAATTAAATTGAAAAGATAGGTTCCATCAAAAAGCTGTGGGGCGAAGTTTGTGTAACATTGTTTCAGCTGAAACCTGAAAGTTCGTCATTTGTTTACCTTTCCTCCAACTTTTAGGTGATGCTAATGAAGGCTGTTCGGCTTAATGGCTAAGTTGGTTCGTTTCATTTACGCTTTTTTTCCGCATCCGAATATGTCGATTTTTGTAAAAAAAAAGTTGTCAACTCCGGAGTGTCTTGCAGGGGTGTGGAAAGAACAAAATCCTGCAAATATTATAATGTGTAACTTTGTATGTGTTTGCAAAGGATTTTTATGGTTTTTTTCTCACAGATAGTTTATACATAACCTGGATTAACACATAGGATATTTTTAATCCCGGTAGTACGTTCCCGTGGGATATTTTGCGACATCCACGAGGGCGAATCCGAGCGCAAATCATCAAAATTTTTGGCAAAACATCATCAAATTAAAAATTCCCTAAACAGATCATGCTTGCACTCATTCTTCACTTTTATAATTTCTAACGTGACGACGCGGCTATCGCGTCCACGACTGGACGAAAATTTAAAAGCATCGTCATATACTTTCACACATTTTAAGTCCTTGTGAGATGCCGTAACTTGGACGTAGAAGTCTACAATAATATCTTCAAAACGCAAATTAACTTCAAAACTTTCACACTACATAGGTTGAAGTACACAAAGCTCTCTTAGACCATCATTAGAAGCTGTTACGTTCGTCCGTCTGTCTGTCTGCTTTTGTTTTAACATTCCTATCTATATCGGGCCGATCATTGAACTTTAAGTCCCCTTGTTGTCTTGGCTTGACTTATAAATAATTATTTGCTGCATCCTCACTAATTTTGCTAGAAGATTTTGGCATGCTTTTATTTTTCCATGGGTTGCAATTGAAAGAAAGAAAATGCGTTTATTGGCATTACAAAAAAAAAGAAAAATACACCTTAAAACTATAAAAACAGAAAACAAATTATTATAATGCCAAAAGGGCCTCAGCTCTGCATAATGTCAGATGAGAACACAAAGTGTATCACCTGACGCTGATTTTCAGCTGCAACCCACGAGTGCCATACGCTAGAATCAATTGGACAAATGCTAGCTTTGGTACGCCAGATTATAAGTTTTTTATTTCTGAAACTTCAGGGCGTAGAGAAGTGGCAAACGCTATAAAGCGTCAGGGTAGCCCGTGAAATTCAAATTTTCTTACGTTCTTTGCAATTTCTAGGTCAGTTTCAGGTTGTATGTTGATTTAAATATGATTCACGACCGTAACAAATATGGCTTTACAGAATTATAATCATTAGAATTAGCAATACAACTTCTTAAGTTAGATAACTTAGAGACTTGAATTGCTGATAGAAGTAGTGAATGCCACGTTGTATTGAATAAGGAGACACTAGAATTCGTCGAAAAAACGGTTTTCCTGGGAATCACATTTGACTCAAAACTACAGTGGGGTCCTCACTTAACATCACTTCCAGGGCGGCTAAGTTCAGCCGCTTACGCTGTTTGGAAAATCCGCCAACTAACAGACGTGGATACCGCGAGACTGGTCTATTTTAGTTGGTGCTGTTGGGACGGGCTGCAGGTATTGATTCTATCTTTTCAGGGCAACCCCCTTAAAGCGTTCCGTATATCTACAAATACTTTCTACGGGATTGAAATAAGGTTTTTAATAGCTTATGTCATTGTCATATTGCTGATACAATGCCATTTTGTAAAGGCCCTCTGGGCCCATGAACTGTTATCCATCATTGTTTAATTTCGAGAGAACTTTTATATTTATTACTAGATGCTGTTGCCCAGGACTACGGCTGCCATCCAGGATGACAAGTAGCCTATCAGATCTGTGGTTTCGCCGTAAATAGGCAAACAGAGTTAGAGTACTTTCGCATTTAGGTATATTATATTATTAATTATGGTAACGAAACAAAAGTTCCCCGTTTCCTGTGCTCCTTGTTCACTATATTCTTGACTGACCCAGCGGATGCTATGCTGCATTATCTGCATCTACCTACACTAATCTATACTAATAATATTATAAAGAGGAAAGATTTGATTATTTGTTTGTTGGTTTGTTTGCATTGAATAGGCTCCGAAACTACTGAACCGATTTGAAAAATTCTTTTATCATTAGAAAGCTTAGTTTTCAGGGAGTAACATAGGCTACTTTTTATCCCGGAAAAAATAACGGGTCCCGCGGGAAAGCCCACGGGAGTGAAGCCGCGGGCAAAGTGCTAGTAATATTATGAAAGAGAGAAAAGATTCCTATTTTTGTTTGTAATTAATAAACTCAAGAACTACTGGACCGATTTTAAAAATTCTTTCGCCAGTAGAATGCTATATTACTATCGAGTAACATAGGCTATAATTTATAAAGATATCACGCGGGCGATGCCGCTGACGGAAGCTAGTATTACAATACAACAGCTGAAATACCTGGACCTAGGGTGCCTCCTATGCATCATTGCATTGCGCCCGTCGAACGGTCTCAAGATATGTCTGGCACTCTTACCCTTCGAACAGAAAGACAGCAATCCTGGGCAGCTGAAATAGTTTTGTTACTATTTTTAGTACTAGTACTTCCTGGCGCGAAAGCTTTTACAAGGATCTACTACTGCAAGAGCTTACTATTAAGAATAGAATAGAAAACATTTATTCGAGACAGGCACAACACAACAGCAACAAACACATAAAAAAAGAGAACAAAAAACAGAACAGAAAATATTTTGCTGAGTGTGCCCATACCGAAAGGGTTACCATCTCAGCATTTGCTGGGCGTCAGACACCCAGCGCTGGTTTTCAGTTGGCACCCCGCAGTGACACACGGACGTAGGTAAATAAAATAGATACATACTTGAATATTAATAATAATAAATGTTTTAGACCACGTAAATAAATAATGTAATAGTTTTTTTTTTGTGTGCATCTCAGTTCAAGTTTTTTTTGTGGCTTATGTCAACAGTTGGCGTTTTACTGAATGTGGCACTGAGCAACCACTGTTCTCATTAATGTATTTATAAGTAATGGTGCCCAAGATACAGGCTGTGCCTAGTTTGGTACCAACGCGAACGGTATCTCAATAATGTAATTTACGCTTTACGCTTACCAGTCCTGACATAGATAGCGATCGTTACACGACTGAATTCGGTCGCAAAGTTGTAATGGAGTCGCTAGACGCGCGCGACTTGCTTCACAAGCACGGGATTTTTTCGAGCTTGTCAAGTAATTTTGACTGTCTAGGAACGCCATTAAGACTTTGCGACCGAATTCGGTCGTATAGCGATCGCAATATATGTCGAGACTGTCGCCCCTGGGTGATCATAACGTCTCCCTCTATTTATTTAGCATTTGTGTCCATATGTCAGACATTCTAAATTCAGCCGTATCCGTGGCGCCACATACATACGTTACACAATAGTTTATATCTTAGCATTATGTTTTTATTTATTTTTAAATGTACTGAGTATTCGTCTTCGTCATTCAACCGTTTTTCCGGTATATAAGCGGTTTACTTCACGGAAAATGATTGTTTTGTGATTTTTAGTAGTATTAGAAAAGGACTAACGCTTCGTTGATCTAGTGGTCTCAAGCTCTACTGCTGAGAATAAAGTTCTGCGTTCGATTCCTGGGTCGGGCAGTGTTATTGGGTGTTACAATTTGGATTTTGTCAGTAGCAGCCTGGAGTTTGGATCTGGAGTGTTGATGGCAATAGGCTCGCTAACTGTGAAATGTGGGTGTACTGTAGGTACACCTCTGCTAACCCTTCTTGAAATACAGGTGTGATGTTATGTTATATTAGTAAAGTTCTTTTTCCGGGGAAGTATAATTAGTACCATAACTATTTATGCCACCAACCGTTGCTGTTGTTCGGTATAAAATAGTGTATAATAACAGGGATATGAGACATTTCTTCTTCTTTCAGACTAGCTCTTCGTCCGGGTAGATTTCATACTTCTTTATTTTTCGTGTGGTTAGTAACTAACCTGGTGTCAGAGTTTTTATGCCACTCATGTTTCTCTGACTTGGCACATGCTGTCGAGAAATATCTCTCAAGGTTTCCTCAAGATGTTTTTCTTCATCGTTTTTAAGCAAATTATAATTATACAATACGCACATGAATCCGAAAAGCCAAAGGTGCGTGCCTTGGCAGTCCGACGGTCACACCACTAGGCTATCACTGCTGATTTCGTACTTTGCCCTTGAAACGTCAACATTCCCTCCACCCCCTTTAAAGGGTAGTTATGGAAATAAAAACTGATCACGATCTTTATTATTTACCTAGATAATTATTTGTGTCAAGTTTCAAGTTTCTAAACCGAAGGAATATTCTGTAGTTTTAGCATACCCCTTTGCAAGCTTAGTTTCTGGGATGTCTGCTTACCTCCGAGAGAAAAAGATGTGAGTTTACGTATGAGACATTTCAGCTTAGATTCTGGCATTGGAACGTTCCTGCAATACCTCTGATATAGCCGATGTCCATAAGGCATCGGTGATTAATGTCAACGAACCAAAACCGAAGATAAGGAATTTCAGTGCAGAGCATAATCACCCTAATCTCCGCACTGCTACTGGGACATAGGCCACCTCCCTGTGAAAGGGAGTGGGCCATAATCCACCACGCGAGCCCAGTATGGGTTGGTGGGTGTAATCTTCGAATGTTTGGTTCTAGGACATGCCGGTTTCCTCACGATATTTACCTTCACCTTTTTGAGAGCAGTGGGCCTGGGTTCGAACTCACGATCTAAAATTCGTAAGTCGGGTTGCACTAAAATTCCTTAACTTTCGTTTACAATACAACAGACACGCTTCCATTTAGTAAATCAGTTTGTATATTCATTCTGCTATCTGTTTAGAGGATCAGCAGACCACCCACGATACCCACACACATAATAAGGTGATAGGATATATCATTACAATAATTTTGGATTGATTTAATGAATATCTAGATTTGGAGCTGAATATTATCTGATTTTGTTTGACAACTGAAAGGAATATTGCTGTAACAAAAATTGTAGTTTATAGAAAGAATAGCTGCTGTTGGCTGCTTCGGTCGCCTGGATCCTCATTCTTTTTTCATTTTCTAAAATAAAGTCGAAGTTACTCCTTATAACATCAGCTATCTGTCAGTGAAAGTCCCATCAAAATTGGTGCAGCCGTATCGGAGATTAGCCGGAACAAACAGACAGACATACAAAATAAAAACCACAATAAATAAAATTGTTATAAGTACTGTAATTATACTTTCATATGCATTTAGTAAAAAACTGTTATTTGGACAATTTTATTTATTTCTATGTAGTTATTAGTTAAATATTTTGTCAAACATTCCAAATGTGTGAAAAATATTTAAATAAGTTACTGGAGTGAAGACACATCATTTATTTGCCACCAATATTGCTGACTCGCATAGCTATGCCAACGCGACAGAAGTCCTTATAAGCTTATAGAGGTATGAGGAACAGGGTGTAAAGTTCACTCATCCTCCATTGAATAGGGAGGATCCTCCGACCAGACGGGTGTCGTATCTGGTGGGCTACTGCCCGACGATTGATGACGGGACGTTGTATACAATATGCTAGTTGCGCGGCAAACCCTGCTTGCGTGATGCATTGTGTGGATTTGGCGTGACGTCATTGTGATGCGTAGTTCACATGGCAATGTAGATGCCACCACAAGCTTAGAATGATAGAACTCAATTACTTAGCCAAAGTACACAAGTACGTAGTAATTCCTTACTAACACATAAACATTCTACATCATCCTTGTACGTACAAAATAGGTCACTAAGGCCGTTTTTTCCCCGGCACCGTCACTGGGACGTCAACAAGAACGAGATAACTGCCCCGAATTATACATTCACTAAGACCGGGTGACCACCGGACACCGCCGCCGCCGCCGGGACGTCACATTCGGTTCGAATAATCTCGTTTCTCGTTAACGTCTCGTTGATGGTGGCGGTCGACAAAAGTCTAGCACTATATACTCCATCCAGTAAAAGTAAAACAAATGAAATAAATAAAAGATGGTGAACATATAAAAAAAAGTCAAAATACATGAGAGTTTCTCGTGGGAGATGATAATTAAGTAAAGTACACATAATTATAAAAAGGAGGCGTTGAAATAATATTTGTAAGGACCATGTGGTTGGAAGATGTCAAGCTAATGGAAGTGACAAGGGTGTTAAATTTGAGGGGAGCGGAGCGTACTTTGATGGTCGTAAAAGTGTTATGATCAAAGGGTGTGTGTGTTATGAGTTATTTGTGTTAGGAGTTTAATGTTCTGTATTAATTACACTTGTTGAGTTGGGGTTGTTAGGATGATTAAAGGAAACCAGAAACCGAGTATTTTCAAATTAGCTGTTATTTTTGTGGCATGGTCATACTTGTAGAAAAAGTTTAGAAAAAACAAACAAACATTCTTGACTAACATATACTTAGATGATTTTCCTTAATTCAAGCAATAATTTGCCATGAATTAACTTTGAGTACTTTATGATAGTTCGAATACTCTTTATTGTACACCATAAAAATTACAGACATAAATTAGAAATTTTACATAGGATGACACAATGGGCGGTCTTATCGTTTAAAGCGATCTTTACTCTTTTCTTTTTTTTTTCTTTATGATTTAACTCTCAGCACTTTATGAGCGTCAATAGCACTGGACCCAAAATTATTATTATTAATAACGTGGGCACACATTGCATCACTTTCAAACCAATGATTGAAACAAACCCAAAATATTACAATCAACCATAACGTATTTCCAAATCGTTACCTGATTGAACAAGTATACTCAAAACTGTCACATCCAGATAGCGTCATATCAATGAAACTGACACTACCACAGATGGCCGATCCCGACCATGTGTCTCGATATTGTCACTCTATAATGTAATGTATTTTTGTACTTGAATGTACTGGCATTTGATGAATGAAGGGAGTACTTTAAGATAGGTTAATGAACTTATTAATTATAGAAATTATAATGACTTTAAGAGTATGGTCTTTCTTTAGTGACTAAGTAACCTGGTATCAAAGTTTTTTTAATGCCGCCCATGGGTCTCTGAGTTGGCTTCACATGCCGTCGAGAAATATCTCTCAGGCATGCGGCAGTGTTCTTAGGATGTTTTCCTTTACCGTTTAAAACTGTGAAAAGTATGGTGTATGTTTTGTAGAACTACTACCGACCCGTGCCTGCTTCGCACGTTTTATACGACTTGACAAAACATCCAGATTTCTTAACGGGCCGGCGCCGCGGAGCATGCGTAGTTCATACAAAGGTAATACCAAAATAATTTATAAATCAAACATATTCTTAAGGTAGTGTATATTAATTCCGATTGGATTCAGAATATCTAGGCTCCCAAATATATATTTTGAATGGACACTGATTTAAAGACGATTTATGAGAAAACAGTGTTCATTCAAAATATATATTTGCGAGCCTAGATATTCTGAATCCAATCGGAATAAATACACACTACCTTAAGAATATGTTTCATTTACAAATTAATTCGGTATTACGTTTGTATGAACTACGCATACTCCGCAGGCCCCTTAATTCTCTAAATGATATTGAAAACCGCTTCAAAATCCGTTGCATAGTTTATTTAAAAGATCAATGCGGTTATACAGACAGTCACGAATAGCAGCTTTAATTTACATCCAGTCTAACAGCTAGAATATGGATGGATGATCTACGAAGGACTACACAGACTAAGGAAGCACACAGGTCCACTTAACAGTGGGTGAAACAAAGCTGCCAATGGTGATGAAGTTGTAAAAGAATAATGCCATGGTGGCGATTTTGCCAACGAAAAAAGCGGGTGTGGGCTGCGTCGTGGACACGGCCGTGTGTTTTACGTGAATAAATGTGGGCGTCCAAGCAAAAAGGGTCCAGTAGTGGGGTATTGAGTTAAGACTAGATTCGGTATCTAGAATAGTCAATTGATAGTAAGATGTGAAAAAAATAAATAAAAAACATGCATTTATCAGACATTTGAAGTTGAAATTCTGAAAAAGTCGTTTACATTCATTTACTATATGAAATTGTAGATAGTTGAGTATTTATTAATAATCAATTAAATCGCTAAATGCAATTTTTTCACCCAACTTACAAAACTTCTTATACCTATCTCGGAAACTAAATGCCGAGAACTGGACCCTTTTTGTTTGGACGCCCACACATGTAAGTACAAACGCCAGCACATCAACCTACTACAATCTGTCAAATTTCTTTAATTGATTTCCAATTTTATCACTAAAGTATAAGGTTCAAAGTTGGTTGGCAAAATTTGACAGTGTCGGGTAGGTTGACCTGCTGGCGTCCGTACTTACGTTACCAGTAATATTTTCTTTGAGGCGAATTCTTTGATCCTTTAGATACCGTTAGGGCTAATTAAATGATGGATGTAGATGATAGGTAGCTGCAGCATCAAACTGTATACCCCGATTTGGTTATCATCAGGTTTTTGAATTGCCTCCCACTACGGAAGCAAATTTAAAGACGTATTCACACCAAAACAATAGGGATGGTGACTTGAGTCAAAAAAAGCAATACTATTTAGTCCGTCAGCCCGACAATATAAAACAATTTAGACACGTATGTTTTGATTTATCATATTAATAAAAAATGGCTTAAAAAATCGCATTAAAGTTGGGGACTGGGGGTCACTACGTCACAAGTAAGTTTAAAATTTACATACTCGTGACGCCATGGCACATTTTAACGCAATGTATCGCCGTAATCTTTTGATAAATTAAAAAAAGAAAAAATTCACGACGAATATTTTTTTATAATACAACTAGCTGCACCCCGCGGTTTCACCCGCATAAGTTTCGATCTCATGGGAATATCGGGATAAAAAGTATCCTATGTGTTAATCCAGGTTACAAATGATCTGTGTGCCAAATTTTATCCAAATCCGTTCAGTCTTTTTAGCGTGAAGAAGAGACAAACATGCACACTCACAAACTTTCGCCTTTATAATATTAGTGTGACTGAGAAAAACAAAAAAAAAAATTGTCATCATCCCTGGTCTACGAAAACAATGATGGCGTGTACACACTGTACACTGGCAACAAAACTACATATTTTGTCCACAACGGACAGAACTGTTTTGGATCAAGTGTCACTCATCTAACTAGCCTTTTTCCAACTATGTTGAGGTAAGCTTCCAGTCTAACAGGATGCAGCTGAATATCAGTATTTTACATAGAGCTACTGCCTACTGACCTCCACAACCCAGTTACTAGGTAACACGATACCACATGGCAAGACTTTCGGGCTTCTCGCTTCGAGGCCAAAAGGCTCCTATCTCAGCATGATGCTGAAGATCCCGTGCGGCTGTTATTATGTTTGTTTATTTTGTTTTGTTTTTGTTTGGCTGTTTTTGTGTTGTTGTGTTTATTATAGCCACGAGATTTAGATTTAGGCGCATAAGTTATGTTAAATCAATAACTAACCACCGAATTACATTCTAATACGCAACTTATTGGATTACCTTATTGAATATTTACTATAGAAACGTAAAAGTGGTTCTAAGGTAAATAATATAAATTTTTAATCGTACATTAGACGATCATAATAATATTGTTATTATGATCGTCTAATGTACGATTAAGTTTCATAACATATAAATTTATGATAATATGCAGATCCACCAAAATGTTTTTAAGGATTAGTGTTGGTAATCCTTAATTATGCCCATACATCTCAACGAACAACCGGTTCATCTAAACGATGTTGAAAAAATAATGCTAGGTTTATTTTCTATGAGAGCTTATTTATCATTCTTCTGACATATTATTATAATTCTACTGACATATCATTATTCTGACGTACCATTCTTCTGACATTATCATTCTTTTGAGATATCATTCTTCTGGCATATAATTTTCCTGGTTTATCATGAAAAGATGGATGGATTGTGTGAGGAATAATATGAAAGACAATGAAGGAAGTGAATGATAGCGTGACGGTTGACAGGGGAGATTGGAAGAAGAAAACGTGTTGCATGGACAAGGACCCGAAGATGATGATGATCATATTCCTTGCCTATCATCCTTCTGATTTACCAGTTTCCTGGCACATCACAACTATGATTATAAAATAACAAGCTGCGCTCCGCTGTTTCACCCGTATAAGTATCGATACCGTGGGAATATCGGGATAAAATCGATCCTATGTCCTAGCCCGGGTCATGATCTACCCATGTGCCTAATTTCATCCAAGTCCGTTCAGCCGTTTTAGCGTAAAAGCGTAAAAAAGAAACAAACCAAGAAACAAACTCACCTTCACATTTATAATAATAATTGTTAGGATGGAAAATGATTTTAGTCATCCTATTTTGTCATACTTTGTCAATATCAAACTAAGTAGAATAGTGATTTTGTGCAAGGCATTCTTTTACATAGTTACGTAATATAACATCACGCCTTTATCGCCGAAAGGTTAGCCAGAGGTGTACCTACAGTACACCCACATTTCACCAGTCATGTTTAACTCCCGTGTAATAGGGGGCGAGGGTGAGCCTATTGCCATCAACCGGGCACGAATCCAGACTCCGGGCTTCTAAGAAATTCTAGATGGACAAAACCCACTAACACTGCCCGACCCAGGAATCGAATCCAGGCCCTCATTCTCAGCAGTAACGCTTGCGACCACTAAACCAATGAGGCAGTAAATTTATCATTGTTGTTGTGAAAAGTATGTATTTAGTAGTAAGAGTATTTATATTTTGATCTACAGAGTACCTACACTTAAATAAAACGTAAATCAATAGAAATTAGAGAAATAATGTTTCATCAGATCTTTTGGAACAGGGTGTAAAGTTCACTCATCCTCTATAGAAAGGGGAGGATCCTCCGACCAAACGGGTGTCGTGTCTGGTGGGCAACTGCCCAAAGATTGATGTCAGGAAAGTTATATATTATATGCTGTTCGCACGTTAAACTCTAATTGAGCGATGCAGGATTTGTGTGACGTCAGGATTTTGTGTGATGCCTGACGTCACACAAAATCCTCATGTCACACAAATTTATAACTTCATCTACATCTATGATACGTTGTTGACATGTGGTGATGTAGATGTTGCCACAATCTAATAAAAATAATTGGTTTTATCAATTGCTTTCCTTACCAAGAGCATTGTGATCATTTCCTAGAAATAAAACACTCGTATTACTAACAAATGAGCAGAAAGAAATGGTAGAACAAGTAATATTTTCTTTATTTTTCCTACTTGATAGTATATTATATCCCTTCTGGGCTAGTGAATTTCTGGAAATGAAATAACGACAGGGGAAAACTAAAAAAGTGGCCAAGTGCGAGTCGAACTCGCACACGACGGGTTCCGTACTACCGTACTATATTAAATAAAAAACGCAAGCAAAAAAACGCCGAAAATAACGTTTCTTGTTTAAGTATTTTTATACTAGCTGGTGTCACCCGCATAAGTCTCAATCCCGTGGGAATATCGGGATAGAAAGTATCCTATGTCCTTTTTCAGGTCCAGATCTACACGTGTTTCAAATTTCATCTAAATCCGTTCAGCCGTATACTCGTGAAAGCGTAACAAACAAACTCACTTTCGCATTTATAATATTATATACTTTATATAGCGGTTATAGTCGTACATACTGAAAATTTCGAGTGTCTACCTATTACGGTTCAAAAGATACGGCCCTGTGACATACGGACGGACAGAGGAGGGCACGGAACCCTAAATAGCATTATCTTTATTAATGAAAATAAGAAGCGCCAGTAAAAGCAAGTTTTTTTTTTAAAGCTGTTTGTCTGTTTACGCCATATAATTTATATCTATAATAACTGTAAAGATAACAAATAAAAGTGATTTATTATTGAGGCAGGCTTTAATTACCTATAGCTCGATTTCTTGAGTGGAATGTTGATTTGTACCGTTCTTCTACACTAATTTAAACTAATATAGTAAAGAGAAAAGATTTGATATTTTGTATGTTTGTTAGTAATGAATGAACGCAAAAACAACTAGACAGATTTTAAAAATGATATCACCAGCAGAATGCTATGTTATAACTTAGTAACATAGACAATATTTTTTTATCAATAGTAAAGATATCACGCAGGCGAAGTCACTGGTGGATGTTAGTCTGAATCTAATCTAAGCTAATATATATTTTATTATAATAAAGAGTTATGAATTTTTAGTCACCTTCCAAATTTTGATATATTAATCTTTGGCGAAAATCATTGAATACGTGTTTTTTCTTTTAGTATCACTCAATACAAAAATATTGAGATATTACATCACAAAGTTATTATATACCACGCAGAGCGGATAATTCTTTCGAGAAAATGATTTAATATGAAAATTTTACGTATCGATTTTTTATCAAAAATGGAGTTAGTGAATCATACCTAAAGCCTAGAAAAAAATTGTACCATGACAAAAAATTCAGCATGCTTATAAAAAAGTGAAAATATTTGATTTTTGGTATGTTTGTTTGTTATGGCTGAAAACGGCTGATCGGATAACGAGGATTTTTGACAGAAGGGTACACCATGACCTAGGTTAAGACATAAGATACTTTTTATCCCAATATTCCCCCGGAATCGAGACTTAATTATACGGGTGAAACCGCGGGGCGCAGATAATAAAGTAGGTATTTTAGATGGACAAAAAAATTTTGCGTCATTTTGGACGCAGATATAACGATAAATATTTTACCTATGACATTGATGTCGTAGTAAGTTTTAAGAATACAAAAAAATATAATTGACAGCAATAATAAAGTACGTACAAAATGGACGATTAAATATAGATAACTTATTAGAAATAGTCTTAAACGTTATAAAACACTGCGGGGGCTCGACTAAACGACACTTAACTTTACATACGTGACATGAAGTGGCCAGTTTGAATGAAGGCGTTGCAAAGTTTTTGTCAGATAAAATTTATATTTAAAAAAAAAACTGTTATCACCGAATGTCTACATTATTCTACTGATTTTAAAGTATGACGCTTTACATGTCAGAAATATTTTGTAGTTTTGTCGTAACAAGGCGGCAGAGCAGTGGAGGTCGGTGGTAAAGCCGTGACTTAAGAGTTGGAGGTCGTAGGTACTAACCCAGACAGGAGACAGGAGGAAATTATTTCATCGCCACTGCTCTCAAAACGGTGAAGGAAAACATCGTGAGGAAACCGGCATGTCCCAGAGCCTAAAATTCGAAGCCATGCGACATGTACCAACCCGCACTGGGCCTGCGTGGTGGATTACAGCCCACTCGACTCTTTTCTGTACTCCAAAGTCTATTAATTAACTACATTGCCTAAATACAGACATAAAATACATACTTTGATCATGTTAATTTATGAGAGACTTATGCAAATTAAACCGAAAATGGGCATAATTATATGAATGTAAAAATAATTTGTAGATTATACACATTAAATGATACATAGTTTTACGATGCCAACCATTAGGTGTTCAAAGAAGAAAAATACTAGAAAAAGCAATGAAATTCTTAGATTATTTTTGTGTCTAGTAGTTTGGTGACTTTACGTTTATTTTTTGTTGTTGAAAGGCCTACACTGTCATCCCATACCTATTAACACTGTTATTTGAAAATATTGTTTAAGCCAATTATTTTTAAAAGAGTATCCGTGGAGTTTCCCGCCGGCTCCTCTCCATACGAAACGACCAATTGGAACCGTGCACCTAGCTTCTGACGTTTCATAAGTGCCCTTGTAGGTTTATGTGAAATAAAATATATGAGGCAGATGAAATTGGCCACTTTACTTGCTAATAAAACCACACGAAAATCACCACCAAAAACCTTCCGTTTTCAAATCACATGAAGGTTAAAGTGAAGGTCACAGGAAGGTCATCAATTTATTCTAAGATACATCCAGAATTACTAATAAAAATACCCTTTAATATATTTCCCTTTACTAACTTTACTTTCATTTTGTTACAGATACAATGTTCACAAAGAATTCCTGAAAATCAACACAAATGAACCAAAATACTAAAATCAGTCATCAATATGCTTCACACATATAAACCATGGCGGCACAACACAAAGAGACATTTGAAAATGGAACGCCATTTATAGGGCTGCGCGGGCGCAGGGCTGATTCCGAATTCAAATATAGAACGGAAAGGCGCCGGAAATGGGCTCGGCCGGATGTCGGCGTTTGCTTCCTGTCGTTCTTCGTCTTGATTGTCGGTTGCCATGGTTACCAAGAACAGAGGTTTGCCATGGAACCACAGGATCAGGTATGTGTTTAACTGTCGATACATAAATAAATAGTGTTATAAACAAATGTTTCTTAGCAGGGTTTTGTGTGCTGCTGTAAACAAATCTTTTTACGGCTAAATTCGATGAAGGGTTTCGCAAAAACTCATAAGCAGCATGTATGCATACTGGCTTTTAAGGTTTTCTGCATAATTATGCTTTTACCCGACTGTCCCAGACGGAGGGTAATGTTTTAAGAGAGTATGTATGTCTAATTCTTTGACACGCTCTGTAGCCCAAACAGCTTGATGGATTTTAACAATATGAGGTGTCCTTAGATTCGTCTTTATTGTCGGAGTGACATAGGAATAATATTTGTATCTTGTCATTGGGTTTATCTTGCTGGAATTTTTCAGTAGCAGCCCGGAGTCTGGATTTGTGCCCGGTTGATGGCATTAGGCTCGTCCATTACATGGGACTTAAACATAACTGGCGAAATATGGGTGTAGGTACTATAGGTACACCTCTGCCCAACCCTTCGGGGAAACAAGGCGTGATGTTATGTTATATTTGTAAATTCCATGTACAAAAAAAGGGAGTCGAAGGTTTAAAACAAAATACTACAACGATATTGGTATCAAATATAAGCTAGTAATGAGCCAACTCCAAATATTTATATATTAATAAAACTAAAAACCTTGAAATACAACAAATTAGATCATTGGTCAAAATTACAAAATTTTATAGATTTAAAACGTAATTCTGTATTTCTCTTTTCAGTTGTGCGTTAGCGCAGTCGGGTTATTGTTTATTTTTTAATTTTATTTTTGAAGTAGGTACCTTAGGTTTTTTTTATCATCCTCTTACCCTTACCCCTATTTATTGGGGGTCAAAATTCAAAAGTCATTTATTCAAACCAGGTTGAGAATCAGCACTTTTCGAACGTCAAAATTACATAAGACAGTTCCCCAAAACGTCCCACCCTTTACCACTTCCTAGTGCTTTAGCTGGGCAGAAGAAGTGGCGCAACAAACTCCCCAGCAGCACATCTGTCTGTTCAGTTAGAAAAAAAAAAAATCTATATAATAGTACCTATGCAAAATAATTTACATTACGCAACACAAAACAATAAATTAATAGCCATATGACAGCTAGCACACGCCAATATACCAACCAAAAAACATCGGGAATTAAACAATATCTAAATAAAAGCCTCCAGGCATATAGGGCGTGCCCGCTTACATAGCTGTAACTAGAAGTGATAATTGATAAACTAGGACCATCGAGGTAAAATAAATAATTGTCTAGGTCGCTAGCTAACCACATATTGCAATACAACTCATAAAAATAAACATTGTAATGAGTAGATTATGTCAACAAAAGGGTCGGCCCAGCATGTCATCTGTTCCATACTTCTATGCTGGTTGTCTTCTCAGTAGTCCACTCCCTTTCCAGCAATATCATGTTTCCCACAGTGCAGTCTTTTTTGTGTAAACATATTATACTAGGTAATTTACCTAATAACTAAATAATTTAAAAAATTAAAATAATTTAATCGTATCAATGAATATAAAAAACCTTTATAAGCATAACCATAGACGTATAAAGTCTATGACCATGCTCGTAACTGTAAAATATCCAGTTTAAATCAATAATCATTTTAAAAAAATCAATAAAACAACTTTTAAGTGTTATCATTGCTGAAAGATATCTTAAGTTAATTAATTTTATGACTTGCCGTGCTAATCTCAAAGTGTAATAAATAGCTGTTTGAAAGTACCGCAAAGGTGTTCTTAACATCTTTATACGACTACGGCAATTCCAAAGGAGATTATTTGTAAGGACAAGCGTAAATGAGTGTCCATGGAGTTTCTTGTCCGTTCTTCTCCATAGGAACCTACTACGCTTTGGAATGGGCAACTAGCTTCATCTTTCAGACTGACCAACAGCATGGGCATCAAGTCTGCTATTGCAATAGTGTCCGAATGGTCTATCATTGATTTCATAATTGATGGTTTTGACAAGTTTGGTAATCTACTAACATATTGGCGTCATTATGACTTTCCAATGTTCAGCCACTGACACTCCATTGAAAGAAATGGTATCTATTGGTAATCTCGTACATAATGAAAAATTAATGACTGACATAGGCGGTAATCTGCTAAAATTTTGACAGTTCCTTTGATCAGTGACCTACCATGAGAACGTCATTGTGCAGTCATTTCTTTTAATTCGTTACGAGTATCGTGTTTGTGGAATACAATGATCAACCAATGATAGACCATTATGAATTTAGCAGATTACGAACTTTTAGCAAAATGACAATGGGAGTGTTAGAATGACGAATTTATAAAAATAGCAGACTTGGGCCCCTGGTTGACTAGTTAGTGGGTTACTTGTGAACTAGTTTCCCATCCAAGACTCCTTGACAGTTTAAAATGCCTGTAAATTATGTAATTGGAATAAATGCTTTGATAGTTTGATATTGACTACTGAAGTAATTCATTTTAATAATATATGTGACCCAAATGAGTTCTACGCCGAGTTCTTTTCACTATTAAACAAACAATTTACTGACACTTTTCCACTAAAGACCAAAACAATTTACACAAAGTTCTTATTTAGTGATTGGGCGACTCCAGGTATTCGCAAAAGTAGGGAAAAACTTTTTGAACTTTATGGTCTAAAGCAACACATGAATAATACAAGCTTTCATCAGTATGTTGCAAAATATTCTAAAACTTTTAAAAGTGTGTGCAAAATAGCTAAAGCTCTTCACATTAGCAATAAAATAAAATCAGCTGATGATAAAATAAAAACTACCTGGCAAATAATAAATAATGAAACCGGTAGGAAAAAACAGCGTAATACTGAATTTAATTTAGAGACTGCTCATGGTCCCATCAACTCAGATGTAGAAATAGCTCAGGAATTTGAAAACTTTTTTGTTAATATTCCCCACAAAACCACTGAAGCTTTAAATTCCTCACCCGCGCTTTCTGCTGTCTTACTTAGAAAGAATGTAAAGGCATGCCCTTTGGAGTTTAGGTTTCAGCATACAGACCCCCAGGCTGTTATAAAAGCTTTTAAAGATCTTAAAATTAAATCAACAGAAGATCTGTGGGGAATGTCTGTAAAAGTCTGTAGATCTGTCATCGAAACCATTGCGCCTTATTTAGCATTCATATTTAACACTAGTGTAGACCAAGGCGTCTTTCCGGATCTCATGAAACATAGTAAAGTAGTTCCTTTGTTCAAATCCGGTGATAGTAAGGAACCCAACAACTATAGGCCTGTGTCAATTCTGCCAGTTCTCAGTAAGGTGTTTGAAAAGTTGATTCTCAATCAAATGTTACGGCACTTTAATAAAAATTCCATCTTTCATGATCAACAGTACGGTTTCACCAAAGGGCGTTGTACCACTGACGCCGGTGTCGCCCTAATAAAGAACATTTTTAACGCCTGGGAAGAAGCACAAGATGCCATTGGAATTTTTTGCGACCTCTCGAAGGCTTTCGATTGCGTAGACCATGAGACACTTCTGCTGAAACTGGAGCACTATGGGATTAGGAATACAGCTCTTGATTTACTAAGATCATACCTGAAAGATAGAAAGGTTAAAGTTCAAGTCAACGGCACAAACTCATTAGGGTCTGAAATGGTAATGGGCGTTCCTCAAGGTTCGATATTGGGTCCATTCCTCTTTTTAGCTTATATAAATGATTTACCCCAATTATTTCAAAATCAACCAAAGATGGTGTTATTTGCAGATGACACATCATTGATATTTAAAATAAACCGACGGTCACAAAATCTTGACGACGTGAATAGCTGTATTGTTCAGGTCCAAGATTGGTTTATGGTAAATAATTTGGTACTAAATAATAAAAAAACAAAATGCATTAGATTTAAATTACCAAATGTTAGAAGCAGCGAATGTGACATCATATTGAATGGAGAAAAACTGGAATTTATTAATCAAACAGTTTTCCTAGGAATCACGCTAGACGAGAAATTACAATGGGTACCCCATATAACATCTCTCGCGGGGCGGCTAAGCTCGGCCGCTTATGCTGTTAGAAAGATAAGACAGTTAACAGATGTAGAAACCGCGCGTTTGGTCTATTTTAGTTACTTCCACAGTATTATGTCGTATGGCATTTTACTATGGGGTCGGGCTGCTGACATTGAATCCATTTTTATTTTACAAAAGAGAGCTGTCAGAGCCATTTATAATCTAAGTCGTCGCGAATCTCTCAGGGAACTATTTAAAAAGATTAATATTATGACGGTACCTTGCCAATTCATTTATGAAAATATTATGTATGTGAGAAAAAATCTACATCTTTTTAATAAAATAAGTGAAAGACATAATTTTAATACTAGAAATAAAGATAAAATAGATCAACCATTTTTCAGACTATCTAAAGTAAATACATCTTTTATGGGGTACTGTGTTAAATGTTACAACAGAATACCTTGTGATATATTAGAATTAAATGAAAGAAAATTTAAAACTCATATAAAAAGTACACTTTGTAAACAAGCATATTACAAATTAGAGGATTATATCCAAGATAAAAATGCTTGGAAACATGCTGGTCCTGCTCCATAGGACAATTTAGAATCTAGACAAAATCAAACTGGTTGCCAATTTAATTGTATAATTTTTTTTTTTTTTAAACATTAATTTTATATTCTGTGATTACTTGAACTCACACACTGACTTATTATTAGTAGTACTTGTTAAAATGTTAAGAATATCGTATAATTTTACAATGTTTGTAAATATGTGAGCACCATGCATCTATCACATAATTAATTTATGTCATTCCTTCATTTTTCATTCTTTTTACCTATCCTGGTATAGTAATCTTATTCTAGGTGCATCGTCTTCACATATAATTATATAATTAATGTATACAGAATATTGTGAAAATATTTTAAAAGAGTAACGGTGGAGTTTCTTGCCCATTCTTCTCCATACGAAAACTACCTTTTGGAATGGGCGACTAGAATCAATTATTATATCTTTTTTTTTGTAAATGTTGACGTTCATAAGTGCCTTTTTTGTGCCTAAATGAAATAAATTATTTGACTTTGACTTTGACTTTGAAGAAGTCTGTTAGTCATTGCAAATTATGGAATTCTACAATGTTATTTATAAACACTTGCAAATTATCGTAGGTACATTTTTGTGTAGATTGGCAAAACTAACATTGTAAGTACGTATCCTATTTTGCTCTTTAATGTAGGTATTCCAAATATCCTGAATAAATCAATCTGCCTAGCCTTTTCCCAACTATGTTGAGGTGAGCTTCCAGTCTAACCGGATGCAGCTGATTACCAGTATTTTACATAGAACGACAGCCTATCTGGCACACCCTGTAACAGGGTAATACGCTACACCTTGGTAAGACTGTTTGTCTGACTTTCGGGCTTTTGACGGCCCGTAACGGCTGTCAAAGATCCACGAATGACAACCGGGACCAACGGCTTAACGTGCTTTCCGAGGCACGGAGGAGTCTCGGTATATAAAGATGGTCACCCATCCACGGACCAACCTCAGAAAGCGTAGCTTAACCTGATGGATCGACCCGTGCGGCTGTTACTACTTAGCCATTAGCTCCTCCAAAACAAAAGAAAAGTCAGAATATACAGATAGTGCAATCCACGACGACGCGCCCCACTCCGCGATTACTGTACTGTAAGCTGTACTTTAGTACGGAGCGGAGCGGAGAGGGGCGCGTCGTCGTGGATTGCACTATCTATGTATATGTCTAATTCTTATCTCTATTCTATACCTAGAATATAGCTCTAGGTACTGAACTTAGCACGCGGCATTTATAAAAAAAACCCTGCTGACCCCATTAAAGAGTAAGTAAAGATAACTTTAATTTAATTATTAGTTAAAACAACACAGCGACACATTAACGAGAGTTTTACGGCAGTTTAACGACTTTTCATTTATCAATTCTGTTTTTATGATGGTCAAAAGGTTATTGATCTAAATGGCATTTGATGAAAGATATTTTTTTTAATTTGCATATTGTACAACAGTAACTGTTGTGGCTAAAATATAATAGTAAAAGCATTAAATAATAAGCAATACAATTAAAATTTATAACTTTCGTGATAAAAATGTTGCCATAAATGAATATTTTTTGTATCTCTGTATGTTAAAAAAGCAATATTTAAATACAATAAACATATTTCAACATTCAGAACTTAAGAAAAAATCTAAATAATAAATTGCTCTGGCGTGCCATTTAATCAGACCACAGATAAAATAAATCAGTATACATAAATTATAAAAGATAATAATCTGTCAAATATTTTATTATAATTATGTAGACGCCTATTCTTAAATGAATGTTTCATGAATATTGATACAGCAGATTAGCAGGATTTTGATACACAAACTCACACACATAACGTAGATACGATTATGGCGTGATCTGATGTAAACATGGAGTGGCGACAGTTTTTAAATAGTTTGAATGTGTAAGCAAGGTATTCTTGTTAGTTAAATTTATTTTATTTAAGCTTTGAGAGTAAAGCGATTTATAAGCTGGATAAATGATTATTTTGAACTCAAACTCAAAGCATTTATTTCAAGTAGGTAGTTAAACCATTTACAGGCACATTGAATTTGGAATTGCCAAGGAGTTGTTCAGATGTACGGTTAATAGTGTCCATTCTGAAGTGTTGGTACTTATAGAGAAGAACGGGCAAAGAAACTTCTTTTTTAGTGCTCGATGAGAAACTCTGTGTCAATTTGAAACCATGGAAACTGATATGATTTATATATTTTATTTTAAAAACATTTGCACCATGGATTTTTAGATACGTTAAGTTTTAGCATGAATACTCTCATCACGCCTTGTTAACCTGAAGGGTTGGGCAGGTATAGTACACCCACATTTTGCCAGTTATGTTTAATTCCCATGTAATAGGGGGCGAGCCTATTGCCATATCAACATATCAACAGGGTAACAATCCAGACTCCACTACCACTGAGAAATTCTAGATAGAAAAACCTAATAGCAATTTGCTTGACCTGAGAATCGAACCCAAGAACTCATGCTCCGCAGTAGCGCTTGCGACCACTAGACCAACGAGGCAGTTTGTTAAATACTCTCAAGTTCTAGTAATCTCCGTCTTCTTCTTTTCGTGTGGTTTCGCACTAACCTGGTGTCAGAGTTTTAAAGCCGTCCATGGGCCTCTGACTTGGCTTCACATGCCGTCGAGTAATATCTCTTAGGCACGATGTTTTCAACAATCCTCGTAATAAGAGGAAACACTTTGTCTAAAGAGTAGAAATCTAACATCCACATAAGATTTGTATCGTATTCACTGAGCTTCATCATTATACGGTAGTTATTTGCTTGATTTGAGAGAAAGTGAGCAAATAGCACCTAAGTATTACTGTCTTGAGTACCTCTCTTCTCTTCCAGTCACGAGTGAAAATGTCTATGTACTTATTACCAATTTCACCAATGACACTGAACGCGATCAGTACATCTAAACCGCGCCCATGAGTTGTCAGTGTCAATACTCGATAGCAATAATGACCGTGACAGCTCTTGAACGTAGTTTAAGCTCCTGTCACTGGGAACGAAGATAAGTTCGCTTAGCTTCGCTCATGACGCTACTGCCTGTTGGCATACTTCGCTTCACACCACGAACTATGAACCGGAGTCTGATTCTTCTCTTCTTTTCGTGTGGTTGGTGGTGACTAACCTAGTGTCAGAGTTTTAAAGCCACCTTTGGGTCTCTGACTTGACTTTACATGCCATCGATGCTCACGATGTTTTCCTTCACCGTTTTTGTAGCAAGTGATAATTATACAATACGCACATGAATCTGAAAAGTATGAGGTGCGTGGCTTGGATTTGAACTCGAGACCTATGACTTGGCAGTCTGACAGTCATACCACTAGGCTAACACTCTAAACCGAAGCATGAAAAGACTACATCGGTAAAACTAAATTAATTTAGCTTCGTTCCCAGTGCGGCTTGCCTAAGACATAATGCTGATCGCGTTCAGTTTCGTTGGTGGAACTCGCCCTTAATCAATTATCTAAGCCAGATAAGATAGGAAGGAGCAGCCGTATTTAAAAATAGATGCCACAAAAATAGCACGCGTGACTTGGGTAACATAAAACGTAGGGCGACTTTTACGGGGGATTGTGCTGTCTTAAAATAAATCCATTAAGTGTAGACCCGGATCTTTCTGCAACGTTCACGAAAAAAAAGTGCCTGCCGAAAATACACATTCAAGAAAAAAGAATAAACACCGCTCAACATTACCATAACTTGCACTTAATATAATTGAAACTAGGTAACACTAAAATTATGCCCACAAATTATAAACTCAAGACCATATACCGGTTTTATGGGGCTTTGTTGGTCCCACTTTTCCCTTATAACTCGGAATGACTATAACAGAATAAATTTAAATGTATAATTTGTCATACTGATTTACATTGGTATTTTGTTAGTCTGTGGACGCGCCAGCTCATATCTTTCTATTAGCATCGGAAGCCGAAAATCAGTATTTAAGGAATCTATATCTTTGTACGTTTATAGTTCGTTCGACATACATAGTAATCGGTAAATGAATACAAACTGCTGGTTTACTGAGATTCTCTAATCTTTTCATCTGGTTATCTGCTAATTTCTTGAATGCTTTGCGTCTTTGTCTTGTTTTGTCGGAAACATTCTGGTATTCAATATAGGCACCTGTATACATTTTTAAAATGAGTGAAATATTTTAAAAACATAACATCACGCCTTGTTTCCCCGAAGGGTTGGGCAGAGGTGTACCTGCAGCAGGTACACCTACATTTAGCCAGTTATGTTTTAAGTCCCATGTAATTGCCATCAACCGGGCACAAATCCATATTCCGGGCTGCTATTGAGAAATTTCAGAAAAACCCAATAACACTTTGCTTGACCCGGGAATTGAACCCAGGACCTCATGCTTAGCAGTAGCGCTAGCGACTACTAGACCAACGAGGCGGTAAAAAATAAAGGTTGCTTATACTTTACTAGCAAACCGGCTCTCTTCGCACGGTTTGTACGACTTGACGAAACATCGAGATATACTTAATTATGTGTAAGTTTAATATGAATGTATTATACACAATACTTCCGGATTTCTTTAATCTAAATTATGGTAAAAACCGTATCAAATTCCGTTCAGAAGTTTATGAAAACAACGCGGTCACACAGAGAGAAACAAAAAGCGACAATCATTTATAAATTACTAGTGAACCGTTCCTGCTTCGCACAGTTTTTACTACTTGATAAAATATCGAGATTTTTTGGTTATTATGTTACTTTAATATCAACGTATTACAGATAGTGCAATCCACGACGACGCGCCCCACTCTGCGATTACTGTACTGTAAGCTGTACTTTAGTACGGAGCGGAGCGGAGTGGGGCGCGTCATCGTGGATTGCACTATCTAACTATATAGGGTGTTAAAGTAATTGCGTGCCATAGCTTAGGGGTAGGTTCAGTATCGATACGGGAAGCCAGAAAAAAAAAACTTGGAATTATACGTACCTACCTAGTTACCTATCCTTCACCCGGCGTTATGGAAGTGTTCGGGCGTAGGTTTTTCTTTGCGTTCGATAGTATGTAGGTAACTCTAGGAAATTATTAATTAGCATTTTTAAACAAAATAAAAACAATATTATCGCATCGCCGTACGCAGGGAAAATTCGAATTGTAATTTACATACCTTCGTAGCGTTAGTCCGATTCGCGTTCGATAGTAGGTAAGTAATTAAATAATTTAAAAAAATAAAATAATTTTAATTCTAAACGATTGCTATTTTAAGTTAGTAAGTGCTATTGTTTTTTTCTGGCTTCCTTTATCGATACTGAACCTACCCCTAAGCTATGGCACGCAATTACTTTAACACTCTGTATACACATAAACCTTTCGGAATAAAAACTCTAAACAATGGTGAAATCCAAATCAAAATCTGCTGCGTGGTTTAAAAGAACAACGCGGTCACACAGAGAGAAACTAAAAGCGACATTCATTTATAAATAATTTGTACAGATCCAGCTGCTCTAACTTACTTAGTAGGGTCAGCAAGTTTGTTGAATAATTCGACTGGTAAGAGGGGAACGATATTTACGACATATTTCAACTCTCTGTAAACTGCATCTTTGTTACTCTGTGGCACTATTTGAAGTATAGTGATAGTGGCATACAAAAACTTAGCACTCTGCCACTACGACGCTAATGGCCTGTCTTACCACCTCCTGATAAGTTCCAGTTAAGTTTTCAGGAAGAAAATCTAAACGATTTCTGTTCCATTTTTATTTATGGTTGATAGTGCTTATACTGTTAAACAGGCACATAAAAAAACTATGAATGATAGGCTGAGAAATGATGTTATAAGACAACGGTGTGAGTTAAAAGAAGATGTAGTGACAAAAATTGAAAAGGGTATGCTGACATGGTTTGGTCATGTTGAGAGGATGAATGAAAGGCGACTAACAAAATGTATTTACAAGGCAGATGTGAATGGAAACGCCGGGAGGGGATGCCCTAGGAGGACATATACTGACCTTATTGGTGATGTTCTTCAGAAAGGACAGGAGCGTAGTACTCGCAACCGGCGTGCGTGTATGACCAGATGTATGAACGTAAACGAGGCAAAAGGAGTATGTAAGGATCGTAGCAGGTGGCATTCTGTAGTTTCTGCCTACCCCCATGGGAAGAAGGCGTGAGTTTATGTATGTATGTAAAAAAAGTTGTCAAAACTTAAATTACTTACTTTAAGGCCATGGCCAGGTATACACATATTTTTCTTGCCGTGAAAAACTACAGTTGATTCGCCGTGTCGCACGAACGTCAGCCTTGTATGGATCACAATGGAAGCTTGTTGACAGACAAGGCGGCACTATGGCACGGTGCTGTTTGCCATGTCTTCTTCTTAGCGTGTCGATAGCAATCTAAATAGACTCGGCCCAGAATTCGGCGACTTGTTTGGCGCCATCACCAACGTCCATCAGTTCCTGTAACGTGCAGCTGACAGGACACGCAGGACACGATATTAAGTGTCATCGTTTGTGGAACAGCACCACATTTACATTCCAAGGCGGAGTCGTCTATGAATATCCACCTGAACAGGTTTTCCTTGCTTCGGCCGACCTGGGTCCGGAGTCTGTTTAAAGGTTTCCAGGCGGGAGGTCTTCAGCGGGTGGAACAAATGGGTTTGGTAAGGAAGCACCGGCTCGCCACAGCTTCAGTCTTTCTTCGGATCGTTCGCCGTGTCATAGACAAGCTTACACGATTATTCTACGGTGCAGCTAATGCGCAGAACCGTAAAGAAACCGTGCTGATTACAACGTGACTTACGAACGTGGGCTGCACGATTACTGACCAATGTGTTTCTGACTGGACAGGTCCACTCAATCTATGTGGTTCTTTCCTCAAAACACCTTTTCAGACACCAGTCTACATGGTCTTCACATGATCTTTTTCTTTTATGTATCAGCAATATCTTTCGGCTATAAGCAGCTGATTTTGGTTCATAGCGTGGTTATGCAGCGCTTCAGTGAGCACAGCATACATGGTAATTATGTATTCAGCCAGAGGATGCCTTTTGAGGTGCTTGGTGATATTTGGTTGAAGCAGGTCTATGGCCAACGGATTTGGTATCTTCTAATCTTTCCTTAACTGTGTTTACTTTTAATTGCTTGTGGATTTCTTCACATGATCTGACCAAGATTATGTCATCATCTTCCTGCCCTTATCCCATGTTACTTGGGGTCGGCGCAACACGTTTTCTTCTTCCATTCTCCCCTGTCAACCGTCACGCAATCATCTACACCTTTTTCCTTCATATCACTCCTCACACAATCCATCCATCGTTTCTTTGGTCTTCCTCTGACCAAGATTATGTCTGGACTTTAAAAGAGACTGTTGCACGAGTCATGTATCGTACATGGCACGCGCGCGTTACATAGATCAGCACTTTCCCGTCGCCTTACACAAATCATAGTGTAAAGGCTCGTGCAGACCTGCGTGACGCGACGCCGCGACGCGACTCGAACAATACAATTTCTAAGAAAACTTCAAAGGCAGTATAACAATAACCAATGTCGCGTCGCGCTAGTCTGCACGGAGCTTAACGCGACAGTACAGAATCAGCGTTCATAGTCAGCTGTACTCATTCACACAACATTTATATAGCATTAGTTACGTGGTAGATAATATTCAATAAACCATCATCCGTGACTTATAAATTTCAAGCTATCATTCAAGGTGTGTGCGACCCATTCAGCAGTGCATACAACTATGACCTCTGAGTTTGTTTCGATCTTTCTTCTCGGAGTAGTCAGATAGGACAGGCCGACCTCATTCGTTTTCAAAATATGATTGACGTATAAGACCTCGGTCACACGCAGCGAATATTCGCTGCTATCAGGCCTTCGCAGCGAGAACTCACTGTGTGTGACAGGCAAGCAGCGAATACTTGCTACCTACCTACCTACCTACTCGCAGCGAGTATTAGCTATGTGTGACCGAGACTTAAAGGTGCTTGTACAAAACTACAAAAACATTTATCATTTAACCTAAACTCAATATAATTTCAGCTAAATTCACACATTACAACAGAGATTTAAAGGTCCCAAATATCTCAATGACAAAGTATTTTATACCAAAAACCACGCTTAGATTCAAAGTCCCGCTGCGTTCAGTTAAAAACCGAGCTCGGTACAGTCTCTTTAGAAAACCTCACTTAACATGGTGCTTTCACAAGATTGTATTTGTGTACTAAGTAATGACATACGGTGTCTGAAATAACAGCGACGCGACGGTCCTAGTGTTGTAAGAGATTATTCACACACTTGCACACTGAGGAATTGTCTTTGAAAAGCAAAGATGTAACAATTTAACAAAGCTGTTTATATTAAATTACGTAATCTGTAAACTAAATCCAGTATACATTGTAACAGCGAATCAATTTTCACGCCTCTCCCGTAAGACCTAGTCTAAATACTTTTTGACTAGCTGCGTCCTGTGGTTTCACCCTCATAAGTCTCGACCTCGTGGGAATATCGGAATAAAAAGTATCCTATGTCCTTCTACAGGTCATGTTCTATTCATGTACCAAATTTCATCTAAATCCGTTCAGCCATTTTAGCGTGAAAGCGTAAGAAACAAACTCACTTTCGTTTTAAATAAGATTACAATAATATATTATATTATTTGTTGGCTCCTGACAATAATGTATAATAGTATTTCATTCAACGTTCTTCTCTGCCCGATGAGCTCAAAATTATTTGTGGTCGGCGAAACATGTCCCTTTCTTCCATACATCTCTCCATTAGTTGTCCTCTCGGTAGGCACCCCCTTTCTAGCCATATCTTCTTTGACACAGTCCATCCATCGTCTATTTGGTCTTCCCGATAAATGAAATTGTCTTTCCGTTTGACTTATCTCCTTACTGTGTGTAGGATACGAGTCCTGATATCCATTTATTAACCAACCACGTATTTTCTAGATGTAGTTGCAATGCATTTTACAATAGGCCACACAGAATCCTTAAAACGAAAAAGAAAAGAGACGATTCGTAATAATTCCTTTTTTAAATCTAAATGTTCATTTGTTCAGTAATCGATTTTCACCCACCATTACAAAATAAATCGGAATAACGATTGCAATAAATCGAAACATATCAAAACTCATAGGTTAATCAATTTGATTATAACATTATCCACCGATTGCATGTGATTTAGCAATAATAATGCCACTATTACACACAAATTTTGAACCGACAATTATTAATTTTAATCCCATAATGGACTAGTGAATGCAATTTTGTATATTTTCGTAATTACTACGTTTATTATAATACGATCAGTTTCGATAATAAGGCCTTGGGTTGAACGATGGTAATTTTTAAAACTTGAACTCGGTATATATCGATTTAGAAATCGATTACGTATGTTTAATCTTATTAACAGAGGATCGAATTATAGTCTTTGTATCGAATGATGCTAGATTAATAGGTTGGTTTTCACAGGTACGTCACTCACATAGGTACTTTTAGAAATAAGTTCTGTTATATTTTTTGAGTGTAGTTGACAAACTTCAAGAAACTTCAAGATTAAGTAAGGAGAACTTAATGAAAATCATTACAGTATTCTAGTAACCAGTTCAAACTACGGACAATAATAAATTACTTGTGTAAAACGAAAAAAAATATGGTGTGTACTTATGACCAAGGGATAGAAGTAACGATGAGCGAAGCGATACACGATTCAGCGTCACCGATCCGATGGTGACGTTTCAGTTTCGTTCGCTGTTCAGAAAAAGCGGAAAGTGCGCCTAAAGCAGATTTCATTTTATAAAAAAAAAACCGCCCACGTGAGAGTCGAACTCGCACACGAAGGGTTCCGTACCACTATACAATATTTAACAACAAAAAAACGTCGAAAAAAACACACAAAACATGTGTATTATTTTTAACTTTATTAAATTTTTATTATTTATTGTTATAGCGGCAATAGAAATACACAATCTGTGAACATTTCAACTGTCAACTTTGGTCTACCAATTACGGTTCATGAGACGCTGACAGACAGACAACGGAGGCTAAGTAATAGGGTTCCGTTTGGCACTCTTCGGGTACCGAACCCTAAAAAAAGGGCTGGCAAAACAACATGAACCCTATTGACATCTGTTGATGCAGACATAATCCTCTATCTCATTTCCAAGTTACTCCACTTTTCTCCAACTTTAACTCTTCATTTTCTTCCACAGAGTGCCATAGTCGGGTCGCGAGTGACTCTGCCATGCCGCGTCGAGAACAAAGTGGGGAACCTCCAGTGGACGAAGGACGACTTCGGCCTCGGCATGAACCGAAACCTCAGCGGATACGACCGATACGCTATGATTGGGAGCGACGAAGAAGGTAATTATTACTTTTATTTTCTAAAGCCGATATCAGAGGCAATTCCCTCGAGTAAATGTTAATTGTTTGGTTCATTCCAGTTCACGAGACCGACACAATTGAATGAAAGTTCATTTGCTCCTTTCATTAAAATTTTCGATCATTACTTACATCTACGAGTGAAAGATTCCCAGTGCCGTAATACAACATCGTTGGATCGGTTAACTAATAAATACAACATCGTTGGATCGGTTTACTAATAAATACAACATCGTTGGATCGGTTTACTAGTAAATACAACATCGTTGGATTGGTTCACTAATAAATACAACATCGTTGGATCGGTTTACTAATAAATACAACATCGTTGGATCGGTTTACTAGTAAATACAACATCGTTGGATTGGTTCACTAATAAATACAACATCGTTGGATCGGTTAACTAGTAAATACAACGTCGTTGGATTGGTTTACTAGTAAATACAACATCGTTGGATTGGTTCACTAATAAATACAACATCGTTGGATCGGTTAATTAATTTTCAGTTTAATTCAATTCATCTTGTGCTCACTTCGAGTGAATCATGTCGAATGAATGACAAAAGTGAACAAAATTGAAGTGTAAAAATCTGTTTTTAGGACTGTTCAGACTGAGGCGATTAACGCGCGAATCCTGCGCGCGTCCATTGTTTTAATGAGATTAGGAAATCACGCAACTATTTGCGCCAAATTAAACACCTCGAACTATGTTGGCATGATCGGCGTGAGCGAATTTCATCCCACACCCCCCGCGGTATTTGTCACAATTGGCCAGAGATTTAAGGCTCCCGCAGACAGACGCGACGCGACACGACTCTAGTTGAATAATGTCGATGAAAATTTAATGGAAATTGTCTACTTGATAGAGGAAAAGCCATTAAATGGACGGACATCTGACTCCAAAAATAGTGAAATCCCGATATCTTTGATCAGCCCGGGGATCGAGTCTAGGACTCCATGCTCAGCAGTTATGTTTGTGACCACTAACTATCAAAACAGGCAGCCAAAGAGGCAGAATCATAAAAATGCTCAATTACCAGCAGAAAAATGAACTCATTATTCTTCTCTGGATTTTTGTTTTGCAAAAAATTGCAGCTTTTCCTCAAAATATTCGTAAATCTATAATATTTTTATTAAAGCACAAAATGCAATAAAAGAAAACATTCGCTTCGGTCATCGCTACGCATTTCGTCTATGACTCACATGTAAATAAAAACGCACTTTTAAAACATAGCAACGTATTTATACAATGTGTTATAAGCTTAATCGTGTGTTGAATAGAGTTGGAAGTTGAGTAATAGAGTAAAAACATTGTATATCTACAAGAACAATTTTATCTTTTGGGGTTCGTTTGTGGTAAAGATGAAAATACTTTCGGTCTTAGAGCAATTATTTACAATAAAAAAAATACAATGGCTAGTAATGGACTTTTTTGTAAAAACTAATAAAAAAATAGCTGGAGAACAGTCAAAGCAGCTGGCTTTGACTGTTCTATTTTTTTATTAAAGTTTTGTCCTTTTTAAAGTCGGTAAAAAACGGGAATGACTCTTTATTCAAATAATAAAATTATTACCTAGAGATTACTTAGAACGTTTATTCTGTAGGTTCGCTGTCCCACTGCGATATAAGAAAAAAAACCTGGACCTTTTTGGACCACTTTTCAAAACTTGTATCTACATAATAAGAATATTTCAGTTCAATAGTTCAAGTGTCCCAGTGTTCAGTGTCTGTAGAATTTGCCTATTTAATTTTAGTCCACACCTACAGTTTGTCCCAACCGAATGGGAATAATTTCAAACAACCGCTTTTATGAGGAATAAAAGCTCCTTCACCCACTTTTTCAAAATAAATTCAGACATACTGAACCCACTCCCAAATTCACGTCTCCCTACACACCATTAAAAAACATGATTATTTGGCACAACAGTTCTCGCCCAGAAAAATATAACTCACCTAGATATTTAGGTAAATTGCTAGGCAAGCTGTATATTTGGTCTAGAAAAAGGTTAGACTCACACCTGTTATATCTAGATAAATGCTGGTATTTGGCACAGGGTCGAGGGTAAGTGCTAAGATATTGTAATAGCTGAGATACTGGAAAATAAACGTTTTTTTAAAATCGTTTTACAACGTCTAAAGATAATACAACGAATAAAAAAATAAATTAAGATACCTTAGATCTTAAGTCTCTTGGGTTGGTTGCAGCTGAAAATCAGCGTCAGGTGATAGATACACTTTGGGTTGTCATCTGACATTATGCTGGGTTGAGGCCAATACGTCATTGGCTGAGGCCCTTTTGGCATTATAATAATTTGTTTTCTGTTTTTATATGTAGTTTTAAGGTGTATTTTTTTGTAATGCCAATAAATGCATTTTTCTTTCTTTCTTCTTTCTCGAATGATTTAATTGAGAATTGGTCTAATTCCGAATAAACCTGTATATTGCACAATATAGAGAATGATATTAAATTCTCTAAAAGTTAGTAAATATACTTGAGCTTATTTTTTGTCACAATATGTTTGATCTATAAATTGTTAGAGCGATACCACACGGGCGTTGCCAATGCGTTGCGTCGTCGCATCGCAGTGATTTCGACGCAGTGAGTGCCACACGAGCGCTGCGCAAAAAAATACTGCGCTGCGCAAAAAAAATACTGTGCTGCGCTCCGTTGTCGCTCCGTCGTCGTCGTCGTCTCACGGCAACACCCCTCTCCGCTTCGTCTCACTAGCCCCTCATCCAATACGCACACATTTTTGTCGCCGCACGTCATTTTAACGTACCATGTGGCATGAGCTTGACGCTCAAATTTATAAGTAGAACTACGAAGCGTCACCGCTCAGGCGTCGCAGCATCGACGCAACGTTGGTGTGCCATCGCTCTTAGGTAGTCAATAGACGGCAATTTTCAATATTACTGAATACAAAATTATCACGTATCTGCCGAAATGATCAAACAAGGTTTGAACGCACTTCACTTTAACACAAGGTTATTACGATTGGTCCCCGGAACATCTTATAAAACTTACTTACATACATAAGGGAATAAGTTTTTCCTGGTACAGTCCAGAAGACATAATCAATGTGTGCAGGCAGCTACTCATAACACTCATATTCAGCCTTTAATAATCCCACTTCTGGGACACAGACCTGTGAAAGGAAGGGGGCTGTAATCCACCACGCGGGCCCAATGCGGGTTGATAGATGTCACATGTCTTCGAAGTTTTTGGTCGGACATGCCGGTTTCCTCACGATGTTTTCCTTGACCGCTTTGAAAGCAGTGATGAAATAATTTACAAAAAAAGTTACTAAAAAAATAAAAAACTCGACTGCAAGAACACATAGCGGAAAAGAGAAAAACAAGCATAGAATTTTGGTATCGCAGGTGCGACAAACAAAAGTTACACCATAATAATTCAGGTTAATGATTTGTCCCGCCTGCGATACCAAAATTATCGTAAGTCGCGGCCATTACAGATCGCGGCACATAAGTTGAACCAAAATGGCGGTCGTCCGCACAGGTAAAACTATGATTATACTTCGATTGAGACCTGAATATGTTTTTCTGCGCATTTAAGGTAGTTACATAGTTTAACTTACGGTGCCGCGTTCTGTAACACATTTTCGGGTCTTTTTCCTGCGCGGACGACCGCCATTTCGGTTCAACTTACACGCCATGATCTGTACCACCGGGACAGGCAGCTCACCTCAGCTGTATAGGCAGAGTAGTTAAGTTTTTAAAAAAATTCGTCTGAACGTGTCTTTAAAAAAATAATTAAATAAATAAATAAATATAACACAAACAGTTTATATGACAAATAATAATGCTAGCGTTTTACACAGAAATTTTATTAGAACAATAGTGCAACATGAAGATTGTAAGTAGGTACTTAAGAATAGGTTATCTGAAAGCTCATCTAGTTACAAACAGCATCCTATATCTACGTCGACCTTTGTAATAAAGCGAGGAAGTATGAAATCAATATCTTTTGTTATCTTTTCATTTCTAAATATAGAATTCTAAAGTTCGTTGATTCTCATTAAGAGAGTTTTGAAAAGTTTTAGTTGAGAATTTAAGAGAAAAGAAATACACAAAATTATTTTTCTTATTAAGGGAAATAAAGGCAATACTGTATCTGAAGATTTAGGCCTGCTGGCACTAAGGGCAGATTTGACCAATGAAACTGAACGCGATCAGCACATTTAAACTTCGTTCAACAGCTGTCAGTGTCTATATTTCACAACAAAGATAACATTGCATAATAGCCTATAATGTTACCACGTCTGGGACACAGGCCTCCACTAGGTAAGAGGGAGACGGCCAAAATCCCCCACGCGAGCAAAGTGCGGGTTGGTAGATGTCACATGTCTTCGATTTTTTATCGGCGCTTATCGGTGATGGTTGGCGCTGATTTCCAAAATTTAAGTCCTACCTTAATGCGGCCTTAGGTCTTACACAGTATTTATGTATGATAGCGCAGCAAGTGGCACCGTCTAGTTCACTAGAATCACCAAAAAGGTTGGATAAGAGTTACTGGCTGGTGACAGTCACTCTAGCAGAGTGTCGCATCCATAGACAGAGAATCCAGTGAGCGCTCCGTATTCAGTTGTGCAGTGAATACACACTGAAAAGTACGAGAGAGACAAAGCGAATTTGCGGCCAGTAGTTATCTCTTTGGTAGTACTACAAATATTGGCCGCACAGTCGCTTTGTCTCTTACTAGAGAGTGGTCACTCTAGTGAAGCTAACGCTCAGTCTAATAGGGTGTTTTACTCTATAAGAGAAAAAATCTAAAAGTATATTATTGAGATAGCTTAGGCAAAAAGGAGTCGGAAAACGTTAGTTTTAGTTCATAAAATAGCAAAATAAAATTTATATTTAAAGATTTCAGCTTTTTTAATCTGTTTCATAACACCATTAGATAGTAGTCGCCATGTTATTACGTCATACGGCTATGCAAACTTAAAAAGAGTGTTAATTGTCAACTATCAGCGTACCTTTAATCTATAAAGGCTTTTTATTATTTTCGTAACCAAAGTATTTTTTATCGAAATAATACCATGGAGGACGGTTTTGTAAAAGGAGATTACAAAATTTTTAACTTAAAAAATATCACTGCATTTGTTTACACAGCCAACTGACGTCATGACCACAGAGCAATATGGAGTCCACAGCGCACAGTGGTGCAGGTAGTACGGGCATGCGGAAAATATTATTTTTAAATGAAAAGACGTTGCGTTTCTTCATAATACTTTATTAAAATGATATAATGGATGTACCAGTTTACAAAGAGAAAGATATAACACGTATTTTTTTTTTATTAACATGAAAATATTCATCAAATTTTTTCACATGAATTTCATATAATTAAATCAGCATTTTTAAATAAATAAATATTAATAAACTAAATATTAAATAGAGAAGACATTGATTTAGAGATGGGTGCTATCCACTAATAAAGCTTTGGCATCATCGTGAAGAGGATAGTATTTTTTATTCGGTACTGCACGTAAACTGTTGATAAGGGGATCTGAGGTAGCTAAGAGCATATTCATAACATCTTCATTACATGATAGACGAGAACATTTTCTTGAATGACCTAACCTATAATTGCGGTAATCTTTATTTCGCGCTTCTTGAGCTTCCTCAGATAACATCCCAATAGGTAAGGCAGCAACACTTATTATTTCTTTGCCATGCAGCAAGATTTTATGCACAGTATTTGGCATATTATACCAGCTGTACAGGCTTACGTATAGTTCAGCAGTCTCGTAACAATAACTACCAAACTTATCCGAATCAACTAATGCACTAGAATTAATTGTTTGCAATATTATACCAAACCGATGAATAAGTTCTTTATCGACTCTTGTGACTTCAGCTACAATGTCTGCATTATTGAAAAATCTTCTAGACGTATTTCCATCGTTAGATGTTCCCATTCCTTGCTTTACAAAATCCACTTTTAGACCTAAACGTTGAAACAGCTCACTTTGGATTCTTTTCTTCTCTTCATCTTTTTGTTGTTTGGTAGTTGCGTTCGTTCTCCAACTGGTAAATGACATATTGTACGCAATATGTAATATGCATTCCATAAATTTAATCCGTGCGTGAAGCGGGGATAAACCGTCCTTGAGAGCCTCCGTATCCACAGTTTTATTTCGCACTTGGTCAAGGTTATTCATTTCTGATGGCTTTGACTTGCATATAAAACACACTGCACATGATGATGTGTCCGTAACTGTCTGCGCTATTTTGCCATCTATCATTGTGAACACAAGTTTATGGTAGACTTTGTAAGTCTTTTCCTTTAAACTAATAACAGTTTCATTTAAGTTTGCTATTTCAGACTCCATTCTAGCTATTTCATTTTTCGTAGATTCTGTAGATTCTTTTTGAAATTGGAATTGTACCGGGCGACAACACCTTGTAGAAGAAGGAGTTGCATTTGTCCAATACACAACAGATTTATTTTCCTTTTCATACAGACGCAGTGGAACTAATGATGTCAAAAACATATATGAATCTGACACATTTTCGTCGATAAATGACTGTTTGTACTCAGCATGACCTGATGATCCGTCACATCCCCACTTGTGTAAAAACGTTGAATTTACACTAATCTGTGTAAGGTCGTCTTCAGACATTACTTCAAATAATCTTCTGGTTGTGTGATCCAGTAATGACTGCAAACTTACACAAGCGTAGCTTTCCGTTACATCAATATCCGTGGGGTAGCATTGCCTTTTTACTTCAAGTACTTTATGATAATCGGGAAAAATATCACAACCAATACTTTTTGCTGCATTTCTCAGTACTTGATATTGATGTTTCGAAAGTGATGCATCAAGTAATAATGCCAACGCTTTTTCTGGAGTAAACTTGATAGTATCCGATGATTCTTCTTGTACGAGTACCTTAGAGGCAGCTTTCTTAATCATTTCTTCAGGAACGCTTTCACACAATCTTTTAACTTTATATCGCTTTGTTCGATCGCAACATTCATCAAATGATTTTTCTGGTCGTCCTCTATGAGAGCGTTTTGATGGCCCTGGAACATTACTGTCACAATTCACCACATCAGTCTGCACCGAAGATGTCTCAACGGTAAAAATATTTTTCAGCCACTGTTAATTTTTTGCCATAAAAGCATTTTTATTTCTCGCTGCAGTTTGCCACTTTTTTGTAAATACGGGTAGAAAATTACGGCTTAACTTTTCATAAACTTGATTCCAAACACTTTCTGTAAGCTGTGGATACATAAGTTTTAAATTTTCGAGGCATTTATGTATCTCACGATTACTTGATAAAATCGGCATAGACAATAGTAAAGCTATCCATCACTATAATAACACTGTTATCGTAAGAGAAAATAATTGTAAGTGAAGTTAAAACTACCATTCAATGCTATTTCTACTTACACGATATGATAAAATGTTAATTACCCTCATTAGAAACACTTATTAATATAATGCACTTTTTCTTAATTACAGAGCGTCATTAGTTAAGGACCTGGTATTTCCAAGATCGCAGGTTATCGCAGCCAAAACTAATGTATTCTTAATCTATAGGGTCTAATTAATCTCCGAAAGTATATTATTACGTATCGGTCGATAACGGAGATTAGTTATGATCTCATGATTGAAAACAAAAGGTTCCAAATGACCTTCTTCACTAAAAATGTAATAGCAAGTAATTATTCATTATATTATAACATTATGTTTACTATTTTATTAATACACACAATAAACTTATGACTAAACTAAAAACGAAAGTTGATAATTATAGTATTTTGGTTCTATTCATACTTGAAATAACAATATTTTTTGCACGAAATTTGTAAATTCTCGATCACCCTACTTTGGCATCATATAATTAAATACTGTATAATTATTTATCCGTATTAATTTTAGGACTTGTTTCTACTAACATTCTAGTATGTGTGTACCAAATTGTAGACATTTTAAACAAGGTTGAAACAAAGGACTTTTTTCCGCCCTTGAACCAATGTGCAGCGTCCAGCGTTTTCGTCAAATTAGGCGCGAAATTTGAAAATGCAATATTAAAATGCATTTTTATGGCACTTAACATTTGAATAAAATTTTTGTGAATTTTTTAGTAGTTCATTAGCACTATAAAATCGAATTGAGTCACTTTTCACACAAAAATGGGTGTAATACCTTATTCTTTATGTTTATGGTCGCATCGACGGTTGCGTGGCGGCTGTCTTCTGATGACAGAGATGATGCCAGGATGGCATAGACTAACAGCTACAAAAAAAAATCATTATATATTTATTTATTTATTTTTATATATTCCGGCACAATTCTTATGATATTGTAGCTGCCGAACCACCTATACAATGACCATTTCTAGTAAAGGCTATCCTGCTCCGTTGCTTCATATGTTCGAAAAAAAATCTGAACAATCATATTTGATGGCTAATATCTTTACATTTTGATCTTTCGATGCTTTGATGTTAAAACTAAGCGATTTATTGAATGATCGATCTTTGATGTTTCGTTGTTTCAAGAACTCTATATTTTTAGCATTCAAAGTAACAAACATTTTATCATTCGGGAATTTGCTAGATTTAGCGTTTTACATGTAATGTGTTTCTACACTGATCATTATTATAACGAGGTCAAAGTCACATTCAAATATTTTATTTCAAATTGGCATAAAAAGGCACTTTTGAGCGTCAAAATTTACAAAAAACAGAATGGATTCTAGTCACTCCTTCCAAAAGGTAGTTTTCGTATGGAGAAGAATGGGCAAGGAAGTCCATCGTTACTCTTTTAAAATGTTTTCACAATATCTTGTATCCTACATTAATTATATAATTATATGTGGTGACGATAGGTAAAAATAATGAAAAATGAAGCAATGACGGATAAATTAATTATGTTATAGACACATGGTGCTCGCATATTTACAAACATTGTAAAATTTTACGATATTCCTAACATTTTAACAAGTAATACTAATAGGTCAGTGTGAGTTCCAGTAATTACAGAATGTAAAATCAATGTTATAAAAAATAATATTGTACAATTAAATTAGCAACTAGTTTTATTTTGTCTAAGGTATTTGTAAGTTTGTACGTGGGTGGTAATCTGCGGAACTACTGATCCAATTCCGAATGTCTTTCTCTAATGGAAAGTTATATATTTTATTTTGAAACCAGAAATTTAAAATTTCAAACAAGAATTGCCAAACCTAAGTGACAATGGGCAGGGCACATTGCTCGCAAGGTTCTGGAGTGGCGACCGCGTATCAGAAGACGTAGCGTTGGAAGGCCTCCCACAAGATGGACCGCTGACCTTGTAAAGACCGCAGGAGTCCGCTGTATGCGGGAAACACAGAATCATTCGCAATGGCGGTGCTTGGGGGAGGCCTATGTTCAGCAGTGGAGGTCTTTTGGCTGAAATGATGAAGAAATTTCACGCGGATGAAATCACGGGCTTGTATTTAGATAAAATAGGAAGCAATTTGGGAGAGGAGCTCGTGGCTAAGTAGTAACTGTCGCACGGGTCGATCCGTCAGGTTAAGCTACGCTTGCCGGGGTTGGTCTGTGGATGGGTGACCATCTTTACATACCGAGACCCCTCCGTGCCTCGGAAAGCACGTTAAGCCGTTGGTCCCGGTTGTCATTCGTGGATCTTTGACAGTCGTTACGGGTCGTCAGAAGCCCGGAAGTCGGACAACCAGTCTTACCAAGGGGTATCGTATTACCCAGTTACTGGGTTGTGGAGGTCAGATAGGCAGTCGCTCCATGTAAAATACTGGTATTCAGCTGCATCCGGTTAGACTGGAAGCCGACCCCAATATAGTTGGGAAAAGGCTAGGCAGGTTGATTGAGGAAGCAATTTGGGAAATGCTTCTAAAAAAACACATTATTTAACACCCCCATTTGTTTTAAGTACATGAAACACCTACATAACTATAAAATACCAATTTAATTACACACACGTAAACAGTAGGTACTTACCTATACATTATTAGCTAATAACCTTCCCTAAAAACATTGAAACATTGGTCCGTTAACAGACAATATCAATACCGAAATGAAACTGGGCGAGCCACTAAAAATAAAATAGTAGATCCATTCGGGTAATAAAAAGTTTATCCGACATTTAACGAAAGACTCAAACAGGCTTTGTAGGAGTTTGACTTAATCTCTTCGAATTAAGATCATAGGCTAACGCTTCAATTCACTGAAGAGATGTTATTGAACTGTGGGCGACACGTTTATGAGATTTGGAGAAGGAAAAATTGACGTGACTATAAGTGGTAGTAGCAAAGAAGTTAAAGAACAAACTTTTTTAATTATGAGTTTGTGGGTGTTTGGAACTGCTCCTTTAGTACTAGGTTGTGGGTTTAAAACCTAGTAGAATACCCAACACAAGCGCTAGTTTGGGTATCAGTTTCAGTACCTAAAGCAAAAATAAATAAATAACTGTATCATCTATACAGGGTGTTAAAGTAATTGCGTGCCATAGCTTAGGGGTAGGTTCAGTATAGATAAAGGAAGCCAGAAAAAAAAAAAAAACAAGTTTAACCTAATTTTGTACGTACTAACTTAAAATAGCAATCGTTTAGTTTTAGAAGAAGTGACGGACAAAATGACAACGCGTTCGATAGTAGAAACATAATTAAAGCATTTAAACAAATAAAATAATTTTAATTCTAGTTTTGTAGTTAGTAGGTAGGTGCTAATATAGGTTAATCTTTTTTTTTTTCTGGCTTCCTTTATCGGTACTGGACCTATCCCTAAGCTATGGCACGCAATTACTTTAACACCCTGTATATCAAATTCTTGTAAATGCTCTCATATAAGTCAATAAACATTTAAAATTATTTATTTATTATTACTTTAAAAAAATGTAATTATATCAGTGTGACATTAATTCATGTACCTACCAACTTTTGTAGCTAAATCTATAAAAAAAACTTTCGGTGTATAACAAAATCGTAACGAAACCTGCTATGTAATTACGCAACACATTTTCGTAAACGACTACGACATATTTGTTTAATTTTGACAGTTCAACAACATTCATCGCGTTATTTACGTTGTCGAGCAGATTTTTTTTCTAACTTATGAAGCAATGGATTAGCAATTTGTTTCAAAACGATTCAGATTCCGATTGATCATGTATTACGCAATTGGGACTTAATGGTTTGTAGGTAATCGTCAACACGCAGTGAGCAAGTGTCAATGCTTGTTTCTTCTTTGTATGAGAGCCATTTGTCCTGAAGTAGAAAAATAGCGGTATTACGCAATATATGCAGAGTGAAGAGGGCCATTACCACTGGGCCACCTATGGATGGCACAGTGGTAATAGTCCGACTTAAAAATTGTAGGTTGTGGGTTCGGCACTTTACTATGTATAAATAATTTTATCACCACTGCTCTCAAATCGGTGAAGGATAAACATCGTGAGGAAACCGTCATGTCCTATAACTCATGACTAATTGAACTCATGTGACATCTACCAACCTGCACTGGGAACGCGTAGATTACAGCCCACTGCTCCTAAACGCGAGGAGGCCTGTGTCCCAGGAGTGGTCGGAAGTCTTCAAAATATTTCACAAAGCATCAGTAGAACTAAAAATTGCTGAAAGGTGCTATCCTAGGACCTATCTATCAGCAGTTTTGTTTGATAGCTTACATCTAATATTCTTGAAAAGGACAACATAATACAGCTGTGCAGTTGTCCTTTTCAAAATTATTTCTTTTTTTTTCTCCAGTCTCATTCCCGCGATCCTGCCCGAATCATATTTACCTATATGAAAAACATTCACTTATAATTTCATATCTTTGCATCAAGACGTATTATTAGAACTTTTACGCAACAAAAGTCATCGACCGTTGAAATCTTGGCTAGCTATTATAGCAATAATGATTTGACGGACGCGGAATATAGATTCAAGGTTATCCACGTATTTGGCAGGAAGAAAACAATAGTAAAATAGGAAAAACACTTCTTCCCTTGGAAACTCCCGTGATGTAAGATACGAAGAAAAAAAACATACTGATTTAAATGGGGCAGGTTTTGCTAGAAATAGAATTAGACGGGCAAAAAACGACGAAATATTGAAAGATGACCAAATGAATTTGGCACTTAGTGTTTTATTTTTGTCATATTTGTTCTTCGTTACGTTACGTTTATTTTTTGGCCAAATGTAGAAAATACAGAAGTGGTCTTTAAATAGATAGCAAACGTCCAACTCACTTTTCCAAACGACCAATACTACAAAATGTCGCATTATTCTGTTTCCTTTTTTGTACTATATTGCCTTTTATTTCATTTATAATCTTAAATATAATATACATCTAACAGTAAAATATAAATTATGTACAAGTATACAGACGAAAAACAAAAGAATAAAATAAAGGAAAAACTCATTGGGCATCAAAAAAGTCGAAGACCCAGAGGCAGACCCAAAACAAGTTGGAAAGCTGTAGTGCTAAAGAACATGAAAGAGTGCCAGGGAGCGAAGTGGAAGAGAAAGACCAGGAAGGCTGAACCCGCCACTATGTGGGATACATACATAGCTAGGAAGAGAGAGAGAATGTGGTCGTGGTGGTGGTGTGTGTGTATGGTGTATGGTAGGAAAATGGTCTGAAATTGGCAACACGCATTGAGCAATCGCTGATAATTGTGTGAGTGTTTTCGTCTTTGTGTTGTTATAATTACATCTACTTCAATTATTAATTCCGCAATACTTTAACTTTAATGGAATGTGTAAAAACAATCTACATCACTAGTCTACACTCCCTCCATATCTAGCATGACGGGCAATTCCCACGTTCATCGAGATTGCTCCAGAAACAATACCCAGATGTATAGCCCAGATTACCTCTATGCCTTTTACCGGTGGCGATGAAAAATGTATTTTTAACATTTTAGAGACACGTTGAAAGATCTTCTTAAGTGGGCTTCTCAACCAGAGCGCTTTTCACGGAGTTAAAAACGGAATTTACCGTATTTCTTCAGACCGTAGACACGTAATATTTATATTGCTGTCTAGGGCGGGTGAGATGGAAAAAGATGTTTCATTTTTCTATGTACTTTTGTGCAAACTTACATTTTTATTGCTGTGTGCATTTTTATGTAGGTCAGTCCGTGTTGGAGCTACTGTTTAAATCTTAAATCAGCTTGATTGGTTGAGAAAATGTATGTTTGCAGTTGTTTTATTACATTACGTTCTTCTTGAATTTATGTGAATTCTCAAGAGCAGCAGTTTCTACTCACGTTTCTATAATAATGTGTAGGCAAGTACCAATCATAGATAGCTGGATGCCGTCATGTTAGGAGAAGTGACTATCCTCCCAGGGTATCTAGCTGGTATCAGCTGCATACGAGTAGCGGAGGATAGAGTTAAATGGGTGCAATTTGAAAGAAAGGAAAAGTATTTATTGGGACTCGATGAACACAAACTAAAAAGTGTGACACAATTATAGAAAAATAAAATATGTATGCAAAATAAAAAACAGAAATTCCTGTTCGAAGCCAAGGTTCTCAGTATGATGCTGCGATGATTAAAAATAAATGTCGCGCTGGTAGTCTGATAGGACCTGATTAAGAATACCTTTTTCCAGATATGCACTGCTACAAGCTGGTGATGATGAAGTATTAACATATGATGCAGTTCATAAAGTAATCCGGGCTGACTTACCTTGGCCAGATTTTAAGAATTACCACACAACGTGGCAATGCCGCCAGTCTTTTGGGCACATTACCAGTCGACAGCGATGTGGAGGGAAAAAGAAACGTCTTTTTGATTGAAATATTTATAGAGCACGGAATTTCTACGTCACCAGCTTCTTGTGACGGCGACGGGGTAGAAATTCGCGGCACCAAAATGCGTGCGTTGAGCGCATAACTTATGATATTAGTGTCGTAGTGTGAGTAAACAGTGACACGCTAGGTTGTATGGAAAGTGGACTATGTCGTTTCTAGTAGCGGTCACAGCGACGTCTCCGTGCTCTGCAGTAATACTTCTAACTTTAATTAAAAACTGTCCGTTTCTATATGACATTAGTGTCGTAGTGCGAGTAAACGGTGACATGATTGGTTTGTATGGAAAGTGTTGACAATGCCGCCTCTAGTAGCGACCACAGAGGCGTCTCCGCGTAGTCTGTGGAAATACTTCTAACTTTAATTCAAAGCTGTCAGTTTCTATAGGATATTAGTGTCGTAGTGTGAGTAAACGGTGACAGCCTTGGTATGTATGGAAAGAGTTGACAATGCCGCCTCTAGTAGCGGCCTCAGTGGCGTCTCCATGCTCTGTGGAAATACTTCTAACTTTAATTCAAGGATGTCAGTTTCAATATGACATTAGTGTCGTAGTGCGAGTAAACGGTGACACGCTTGGTTTGTATGGAAAGTGTTAACAATGCCGCCTCTAGTAGCGGCCACAAAGGCGTCTCCATGCTCTGTGGAAATACTTTTAACTTTAATTCAAAGCTGTCAGTTTCTTTGTGATATTAGTGTCGTAGTGTGAGTAAACGGTGATACGCTAGATTTTGTGAAAAGGGTTGACGCTGCCGCATCTAGTAGCGGCCACAGAGGCGTCTCCATGCTCTGTGGAAATACTTCTAAGTTTAATTGGCTGTGAAGTATTTTGTTAGTTCGTTCTTATAAATTATTTCTATGTTTCTTTTTTTATTATAGAGTAAGTCGTAAAGTTTATTTCTTTAAGGAAATTGGAGCCTTAAGTGTGAGTGGATGTTTCTTAAAATTTGGTCGTGGACATTGTTTGTTAAAGATAAATACTTGTAAGTACAACACTTGAGTTCTCGTGACGTGAGAGTGAGTGATGCAAAAAATAACTTTTTGATGATAAATAAATACCTAATTATCAAGAGTGGGTGGTATGAGTAATATGAAAAATGTATTCTGTTGTCCTAGTAATAGAAAAATTGTTGCTCTTTTAGGCAAACGGTCAGCTAGTTTATTTTTATTATTTCAAAATTACTGAAAGAACTTCAGATTCATAACTGGCATCACCTCCAATATAAAGTTAGTCAAAGAGCTAATTGCCACGGTATAGTTTGACTGAGAAAGCTGTATCGCACCTTAGGAATGCGCGGCGAAGCAAGGGGGCAGCGTTGACGAATGAGTAGTGGGACGTCGTGCCGTGAGCGTTGACGAATGAGCGGCGGGTCACCGTGAGCATTGACGAATGAGCAGTGGGTCGCGATGACCATTGACGAATGAGCAGCCGTCTCGCCGCGCACACACCTAAGACGCGGTACAGCGATCTTGGTCAAACAAGGCTTAAGTATCATGTTCAGGGTCGTTCTTCTAACATTTCTCTGTAACAAATTCTCGATAATGTAGGATCATGTAATTTGGTGTAAATAAATAGATAGATCTTTTTTTCTGCCTTGATGGTGTAGTGGTAACAAAGCGCTACTGCTGAGTATGAGTTCCTGGTTTCGATTCTCATGTCGAGCAAACCGTTATTGGGTTTCTATCGGGAATTTCTCAGTAGCAGCACGTCTGAATTTGTGCCCGGTTGGTGGCAACGGGCAACTGGCGAATTGTATCTGCAGGTCATTATAGCTCGGGATACCGTGGCCCCCTGGCATTGCACAGGCAAGAGAAGGAACACGGGTGGGTTTTAGTCAGTAAAATTCTGACACGCCGTCCCGCTCCACCCAGAGCGGGAGACGTCATTTGATGATTTCCCAACCAAAAAAAAAAAAAAAAAAGGTCATTATAGCTCTGCCTAACCCTTCGGGGAAAATTTGCATGATGTTGTTTATATTATGGTTATGGGCCCACATTTTCTTTTTAAATAGTGAGCAATTTTTGCACTCCACTTTATTGCGACTCGACTCAGCTCTAGTCTGTCCGTTGGGTTTGCAATGAATCTTCGACAGTTATGAAAATTCTATCTTTAGATCGGAATAGAATTAATGAAGAAGCAGGTTTCGGTTTAAATGTTTTGATACGTGTCGTTTTGCAAATAAATCTAAAGATATGAGGAAATTTTACTCGAATCAAGTTTCTTTTGACTGGCTCGTTTGTCTAGTGGTCGCAAAAGCTACTGCTGATCATGAGGTCCTAGGTTCGATTCCCGGATCAGGCAAGTGTTATTGGGTTTTTCCACCTGGAATTTCTCAGTAGTGTAGCCCGAAGTCTTGATGTGTGCCCGTTTGATGGCTATACGCTCGCCCCCTATTACATGGGACTTAAACGTAACTGGCGAAATGTGGGTGTACTATTGTAGGTATTATCACATCTGCCTAACCCTTCGGGGAAACAAGGCGTGATTGTATATTATGTAGTTTATTTGTACGGTGTGTTTTTTGCTGTGAACACTTTAGAACCAAATACAAAATTATTGTTATTAAAAGTTTGAGTGTGTAGAAAAAAACTTAATGATTATTACAACGTTTAGTTTTGCTAAAACTGTTTCCCATGAGCAGAGCAGTGGTTAAATTAAAAAAAAACACTGAAATGTTAATTTCACATAACATAACGCCTGTATTCCCCGAAGGGTTGGGCAGAGGTGTACCTATATAGTACACCCACATTTTGCCAGTTATGTTTGAGTCCCATGTAATAGGGGGCGAGTCTATTGCCATCAACCGGGCACAAATCCAGACTGGACTGTTGATAACACTTTTCCCGACCCGGGAATCGAACCCAGGACTTTATACTCAGCAGCAGTGCTTGCGACCACTAGTAATGCAGAATGTCAGTGTCAAAGCTAAATAATTAATTTAATTTAATGAAATTAATAGAATTTAAAATCTTTCGCCGAAATGTTAACTGCAAAAGCAAATGAGAGTTTTTTGTTTCGTGAATTGAGCCAATGAATTGTACCGTAACGAAATAACTGCGGTATACCTATCTTTAATACCGAAAACAGCTCAAAAATCCAGCATTTTCGAAGAAACGTGTGGATTTGTGCCCATTTGTTCATTTGAAACTGCCGACAGCATTTTAAGTGAGTTTACTTAGACAATCGAACTATTATATAACAAAATAGTGGCTGGAAAATACCGAACCTGGATCACATTTGGTAATGACTTCTCTAATTCCATGCTGCATCATCATTCTTGGCTTACGTGGTAGTTTGACCCACCCTCGTACAAGAACTGTTGTATTTGAGCCTCAGCTCAGTTCCTGAAGTTCAGGTTTTTATGCTGGATATTTTGCTGCCAAAAATGCAGTCAGAAGAATTCACGGAGCAATTTTGTCCAGGTCACATTACAGGTCAGATCACACAATGTTCCACTGCCTGTGTTAATGATCGACGTCCAATAATAAAATCACTATCGCAAAAAAAACTGAGTGATAAAACCAGCTTATTACTGTCCTACTGCAGGGCAAAGGCCTCTTCTCATACAGAGAAGGCAAGAACATTAGTCACCACGCTAGCTCAAGGATAAACTAAAGCCTATTAATTAAAATATTAGAATAAGAAATTAGTACAATACCTACAACTATTTTCGGGAATCATCGTATTTCCGAATACAAAGCAGCTTTCCTCCCATCTTTAAAATATATTACATTAAGTTAAAAGAGTATTAACAACACTATATACTTCCAAGTCGACTGAGAGCGCCCGGTCTGCACCAAGTGCAAAGGGCAACTGATAGAAATCCGACGACTGACGAAACACGAAGTTTGCCGAGGGAAATTAAGAAAATAGTTGTACTGTACATAAGAGGAATTCTGAAAGTGGCACCGGTGATTGCAAAAGTTGTGCGGAAATAATCTATTGTCATGGTATGGGCATGTGATGCGGAGTAATGCGGAAAATGTCGTGGGGAAAGTCTTGAGTATGGATGGACTATGTGAAAGATGATATGGCTAGAAAGGGGGTGATTACTGAAATGACGACCAATAGAGAAGTGTGGCAGAAAAAGACAGGTTTACTTAAAAAAAAATTAAAAAGCTAACTGAATAATCCATCTATAAGTACTTAATTATTTGAGCTGAAGAAGGATAATCCCACTGCTCCATCCATTACTATCGGACGCGGAACAAAACGGGTACTGTCAGCTTATTAAAGAGGATCCCTCGTTGGAATGATTTCGCTGCATCGCCTTTTAGAGGATAATTTTATTAGTTATAAATTGTTCAGACGGGGAAATTTTAATGAGGATATTGGGACTAATTAGTCCGTTTTGCGCGGATATTGAAACCTAGATTTTTTGAGTGAAGTTTTTTTTTGAATTGCATCAATCTCAATTTTTTTAATTAACATCTAAGTGAGTCTGGACACGCTGAGTGACTAAATGAAGTCCTAACTCTTATCAAACTTTTGTCATTTTCAGATTTCCTTTCTTTATATAAGATTCCCTATTATTCAAAGTATTGATGCTTTTAAGGGTTTGTACTAAAAGTTTTTATTGATAATGTAGGTGAGTCTTAAATATGTGCAAACTGTACCTATTTTAGGACTTGTTTTAGTTATGAAGGATTAGCAATTCACTTTTGCCATCAACATCATGAAAAAAACATGCGGGGCAGTCTTTGGGGACTGCCGATAGAAGTGAAAACAGCGTGCGATGACGATGACGCGAGTTTTACGCTTTTTGTTCAGCCAAAAAGTACACATAATATATTATACACAGTATACATATAGCTCATGGAATGCGTTCGGTGATGATGACGCGAGTTCCATGATTTTTGTTCACGCAAAAAGTGCTCAACGCGACTAAAGAAGTTTTCACTTAAAAAAAAACAATAAACATAATGTTTTTCTTGATGAGTCTGGAATTGTGTCCGCTTGATGGCAATAGGCTCGCCCCTGTTACATGGGACTTAAAAAAACATAACTGGAGAAATGTGGGTGTACTAGAGGTACACCTCCGCCCAACCCTTCGGGGAAACAAGGCGTGATGTTATGTTATGTTATTTACATTATATTTGGTACAGTGTAGAAGGGTGCACCCAGTTACCACTTACCACATCGGTTAGTTCCCCATGGATTGATAGTCTTTAATGGTCCCTGCACGCGTAGCATAACCACAATAGAAACGGGTTTTGTCGACAGAAGAATAGAAAAAAATGACAAATTTTATTGTGATTGGATCTGTTATTTTGTCTATTTTTCCGTCGATAAACCGACCACAGATATCTACAGAATTGTGCTAGTGGTTGGTGCGTGGCGCCCCACTATTGCTACCTTGCTGAATTTTTTACACTGCTGACATTTTTACCACGGCTTAAATTGATGTAAGAGAATAAATCAATTCTTCTTCTAAAAGTATCGATAACAATCTAAATAGAGGCGACCCAGCATTCGGTTACGAGTTTGATACCTAAAAACATTATAAACAGCTGATTAACCATAATGTGTTTGTTTCAGGGGACTACTCTCTCGACATCAAGGACGTGACTCTAGAAGATGACGGACTGTATCAGTGTCAAGTCAGCTCCGGTTATAACAGTAAGTTTAACAATAATCATCTCTTCACAATATTATAGCATTATCAGCAGTGATAGACCCGATGGTCTTGTCTCGAGACTTGGCAGTCCGATGACTGCCAAGTCTCGAGTTCGAACCCAAGGCACGCACCTCTGACTTTTCGGATTCATGTGCGTATTGTATAATTATCACTTGCTTCAAAAGCGGTGAAGGAAAACATCGTGAGGAAACAAGGCATGCCTGAGAGATATTTCTCGACGGCATGTGAAGTCAAGTCAGAGGCCCATGGGCGGCTTTAAAACTCTGACACCAGGTTAGTCACTAACACACGAAAAAGAAGAAAGAAAAAAATTACAGTAAAGAGGTTTGCGTGTATGGTTACTGTGTCTTAGGCTGTTCTGTGCTTTGCTGTGCTACGCAATGCGTAGCTTAACACAGCAAAGCTGTGTTAAGCTACAAACAACTTTGAGCAGTGGGCCTAGCACAAACGCGTGAAGTTAACGTAACGTAAATTGGAATGATTTTAAAATTGAGTAATACTAATTTCGCGCATTTAATATTTATTTAGATTTAATACGATATTCATAGGCCGATACTAATAGTGCTGGCCGCTTTTTAAGACGCAGATATATGCCAGTGTCTTTGAGTGGTTAGCTTGCGTGTTCTGTACTGAGCTCACGCAACGCGTCGTACGTCCAGCCAGTAATAGGACCTGCCAATCAAAGAGCGCTGTCCCAAATTATAATAAAACAAAAGGTATTTTAATAAAACACGTATACTAAAAAATCAATAATACAATTTGATTCTCAGTTTTTTATCCGCGTTAGACATAACTTTACAAATTAATTTCACTATGATATATAAACATAATGTAAAATATTCCTATAATACTTTATTAAAAAAATGCTCTAATTTAACATATATTTTTTCCAAATCATTAACACGACTGGTTTAGACGTGATCTCCAGTACAAATAATTAAAAGTCGGTTATCGTCCTTTTATCGTTCTACCTTCAATCAGAAAGCTATAGGTCGTATTTTCGATTTAAATATCGTTCTCTGCCAGGGTTGTGCGAGTCAGCACGAATCGTCTGATCCTGCTGTGTTTTGAAGCGTAGCCACTTAAAACGCAGCGAAGCACGTTTTGTTTGTGTCCTTATTACAATTTATGTGAAGCCAATTTGCTGAATAGAGCGCAGCACAGCACAGCGTAGCATAGCTTAATGCTGATTAGTCACCCTAACTATATAGTTAGGGTGACTAATCAGCATTAAGCTATGCTCAAAAAAATCGTTCTACAATATTGTAGAACGATTTTTTTTATTGATCATCACGTCTATCTCAATAGCTCCCAAATCATCATCTTCCTGCCCTTATCCCATGTTACTTACTTGGGGTCGGCGCAACACGTTTTCTTCTTCCATTCTCCCCTGTCAACCGTCACGCAATCATCTACACCTTTTTCCTTCATATCACTCCTCACACAATCCATCCATCGATTCTTTGGTCTTCCTCTCCCTCGCCATCCCTCAACATTTATATTCATCACATCACAATAGCTACCAAATACAATAAATATTTAGCGTTATTTCAGCCTGTAAAAAAATCGACTGATGCTCTAATGACGCTGTTAACGATAATTATAACAGTGATTATTTATAATCCCAACGTCAAATACTCAATTCTCTGAAGATCAGAATCTCTTATTAAAATACTCTTCGAATAACATCCAATATAAGCACATTGAATCGCTTTATTTATTCTTATTCCAATAAAATATAATGGAAGAACAAAAGTATCTGACAAGACAATAATTATTGTTTCATCGAGTAGGTATGATGACACGTCAAGCTATAGGCACCTGTCTCACCGCTGGCGATTAAAGGCTTCCACAGACAGGCGCCACGCGACGGCGCAATTCGACTGGTGTAACAATTTCTATGAAAACTTCACGGGTATTGTTCTACCAGTGTCACGTCGCGCCTATCTGCGCGAGCTTTTACGAGAAGCGACTAAAAAGGTGTTGGCGAGCAACGACGACAACCAGTCACTCGCTGGTATGCTTATGTGTGTTGTATCATTCGGTTCCCTACAAAATGGTTGAGCTGGATGTTGCTGATCCACGCGTCATGTTCGTGAACGGGCGCCGTCAGTTGAGACTGGTCATCTCTTATCTGCCAGGGCTTATTTTTAATCTTATATTTTGAATCGTTTTTTTTTTTTTACATTGTTCTCACATATAGAATCAACAAGAGTAATGTACCCAGGATTTTGTAATTTCTATATTTAAAAGAGTGACTTGGAGTATCTTGACCGTTCTTCTCCATAGAGATCTACGTTTTGGAATGGGCAACTAGCTTTAACTTTCTGACTAACTCTTTGACAATTCAAAAGTGCCTGTTAATGGTTTAATTGAAATAAATGCTTTGAGTTTGATTTTGAAGTACCAAGCGAGCGTTCTGCCCGCAAAGCGAGCGTCGCTGAGCGAGTACTCTCTTTGATGCCCTTGCCGCTGCAACAAACGAGCACTTACCGGCGATATTAGTCAGCGATGAACTATTCACATAGTTATGTATCTCTTTTTTTGTGCGTTCCTTGAGCGAAGAAATCCTTGATAGTTACAGATAGTGCAATCCACGACGCCGCGCTCCACTCCGCGATTAGTGTATTGTAAGCTGCACTTTAGTAAGGAGCGGACCGGAGTGAGGCGCGTCGTCGTGGATTGAACTATCTATAGTCGCTTCGCTCGTTAGCAGTGGGACAGGTGCCTTAGGAACATGTCCAGTGTAACCTGACCTCTCATGTATACTAAGCCTATCCTATACAATGCGAGGTCAACTTATACAGGACATCTATACCTTGATATGCCATCGGGCGTACGTAAAAGTATGAAGATTATTATAGGTTCACTTAAGTGTAATAATGAGAAATCTTCCGAAGACATTATGTGTATTGTAGCATATTAATATGAAGTAAATAGAGAGAATAAAGTTATTTCTTATATATAGGGAGGGACATCATCAATTCTTATAAAAGCGTCGTCGTTATGAGACACGATTGGTTTTATTAAAAGACAAATGGAATGTTTATCTAACTCATAATTTGTAGTTTTATTTTATTTATGTATATACCTAAAGTTGTCTACCTATATACCTAGAATCGCTACACTTTTCAAACAATTAACACAAGCCAAAAGTGTTGACATAATTTACTCATTACAATGTTTTTATAAGAGTTATATTGCAATATGTGGTTAGCTAGCGACCTCGACAATTATTTATTTTACCTCGATGGTCCTAGTTTATCAATTATAACTTCTAGTTACAGCTATATGTAAGGCCGGCCACGCCCTTTATGCCTGGAGGCTTTTATTTTTAGATATTGTTTACTTTTAGTTATTTTTATTTCTGCCTGAGTATAGTTCTCGATGGTTTTTGGTTGGTATATTGGCGTGTGCTAGCTGTCATACGGATATTAATTTATAATTTAAATTATGTTTTGTCCCATATTATGTGGGGTTGGCGCAACACTTTACTTCGTCCATTCCCCCCTTTCGTCTTCTTCTTTTTCGTTCCTTTAATGCTGAGGATGGCGACCACATACGACATCTCTCCAAGCTATGCGGTCTTCTGCATTGTGGACAGCTCCGTAAATTCTGCCTCCAACAGATTTCTTGATCCCGTCTGACCATCCTGCCGGTGCTCTTTCAACCGTCTCGCTATTATTCACTCCCTTTTCTTTCATATATCATTCCTCACACATCTCATCCATCTTTTCTTTTGCCTTCCTCTCTTTCTCCATCCATCTTTCAGAATGGTCCACTAGACCAAAACAGTTAAAACTCATTCAATTGTCAACCAAAATGTATCTAACCTACAAAATTATTTATTATTAGTAAAGTCGAGGACAATAGCTAGTATTTAAAACATTTTGATATGATTAGGGAGACTTGCGATTTGTCACGTTTATTCCCGAAATAGAACAAAGTTTCAACTTGATTTTAATGGGCGTATGAATTATATATTATTTTAAACTATTTTATACTATAGGTATCTCTAAATAGATATGTGATGTACATCAATATATATCTTACACACATAAATTGTTTAAGACACAAAAAAAAAACTTGGCATTCGACGAATCTGGTATCTGAAAATCTTAACTATAAATTCATTACACAATAATTTTTAGGACTATTAAAGGCCTGCCTTGCACTCCTTGGGTTAGTGGTTGGTTGGTTGGAGGTTGGTTTAAAGGTTGGTTGGTTGGTTGGTTTATTAGGTTGGTTGGTTGGTTGGCGCTTTGTTTGTGCAGAATCAAATATTTTTATATCTTTTTCTTTTAAAAAAAAGTGGTTTTTTTCGAGGCCACCTGATTCCTAGGCTATAACTATCACATGATAAATTTTCTGTCAAAAAGCTCCCTAGTTAACTATATGTACGATTTAATAACCAAAATTCTCTTTCTAGATGAGCCAGCAATCCGCTCCCGGTACGCTCAACTGACAGTGCTGGTTGCTCCCGAAGCACCTAGAATACTGAGGGGGGCGTTTATTGACGCGACAGAAGACCAGCCCGTTGAGATTGAGTGCGTGTCTTCAGGAGGAAAACCTGCGGCAGAGGTATGTGTGCAACCTATCGAATTTCTACGTTATTCATCGTAATTATTTGAATCCTAGAAGTGAACATTGGATCTCGAAATCACAAAAAAAAAAGGATTCGTGAATGAAGATTTTGTCATATCGCTCTATTTTTTTTAAATCCATCCATCCTTCTGAGATCAGAAATTGCAGATGTTAAAAAATTGCATGTTGAAAGGCGCTTCTCCTTGTTGAAGAAACCCCATAATATTCCTAACAACGTTGTAAATTAATTATAATTTAATTCTTGTTTTGTTAAGATTACTTGGCTGGATGGCAGTCAATCAGTAATCAAGAAGCCTGTAAAAAGTACAGTGGAACTGTTATCTGACGGCCAGAGATATAAGACGAGGTACGTATTCAGTTATAATTAATATCACCAAAAATTACTGAGTAGCAGCCCAGAGTCTGTATTTATGCCTGGTTCATGGCTATAGGCTCACCCCTGGCTGGCCCCTGTTACATGGGACTTAAACATAACTGGCGAAATGTGGGTGTATTATAGGTACACCTCTGTCTAACCCTTCGGGGAATACAGGCGTGATGCTAATGATTCACCATCAGCCACGTATCATTTACCGCTAAGCATCCTCTAATAACATTTCTACAATGATATTATGTCTAGATGGAACATTGATATTAGCTACAACGTTTCCTAAAATTCGGCTGATAAAATCGGCTTTGTTTTTTGGGTGACTTCTCCCTTCCTTCAGTTGCCTGTGTGTCGCCAGGGGCCACGGTAACCCTTTCGGCCCTAGCGGACCCCCCGTCAGTTACTGTTGTGCTGACATCTCTTTGAGGCGTGCGTGGAACACAACGCGGCGTCGACCCGGACCTGGTCCTTATCGGACGGCGAGCTACAATCAGCCTCATATTGTCTTTAGCTTTAGTTACTTGCCTTTTAGTTAGTTAGTTGTTGGAAAAAGGGCTTTCTCCTATTATTCAAGAAAAGAGGTAGAAGAGTGGAAGGTTCTAAGTCACAGCGGTCTTAGTAATCTTTTGTGGCTTTTCCAGATATAATATTATATACATTTGATTTCACACAATATCCCATTACAATACATCGTACCCATGTATTTAACCAATTAAACAGACACCTAAAACCATATACTAATTATTAATGTTCAATGACAGGTCGGTGCTGCGGTTGACCCCAACTAAGGGCCACCACAACCAGACAATAACATGCCAGGCGCAGAACACGGCGGATAGGGCTCCCAGGATGGCCACTGTACATATTGAGGTAATTATCTTTGCTGTTATGATATTAGACACCTTACGAAGATGTTAAAGTAAAGTGAAATTTGAGTGAAAATCTTCTGAAAACCAGCACCCTATTTGCGTAACAAACGATCAATCATTATCTGAATAATTTTGAAGGATATTGCTAAACCACTTTTTCATATTCTGTTGATAACAACGTAAATAACGCAATGATTTTTTTTTAACTATCAAAATTAAACAAATTGTGACTGATCGTGGGTCCCTACCCAGCACCCTAATTGCAAATTAGGGTGCAGTTCTGGCTATATACATGCTTTTTACACATGCAGCCTGTGGGCTAGATATACGCAAAGATCGTACAGCGCACTCTGCGTTCAATACAACAATGCATTTGGGATGCTGGTGGGGCTGCCCCGTTTTTGTAGTGCGTCAGGGATAGGGTGTGGGGCAGCTCCAACAGTGTCTTAAGCATGGTTGCGAGTCGCCTGGACTGTCTATACGTGGGTCACTGTTGTGCCGTCTCTCATGGGATGTCGCGACAGTGACCAACCGTGCGTTGTTTCGTGAATGTTTTCCTTGTTTTTGTGTAGTGTCTGTGATTACTAATATAGTCGTAAGTTTTACTAACAACCCTTGTTGAGTCTTGGTTACTTTAATAAAGAAAAATTCTATTCTATTCTATTGTATATGGTTTTGTCAGATAATTTTGGAAGAAGGGTGACGCAGTATCTATAATAACTTATAAATTGTCAACATCAATTTTTATGGCTTTGAAACGGTCACAACAATAAATGCGTCTTTCTGTTACCGTTTAGAAGAATTACCGAAATTAGCATGTACCCATAGATAACTGCAGTAGCAATGCTTTTATGCTTGATGTTTGTGAACGGGCGCTGTCAGAGATCATCTCTTAGGTGCCATAGCTTATTTAAATTTTTAAATTGTTTTTGTTATTATCTTTTAATTACGGACGGTTTTAACGTGCACGTCTTTCTACATTGTTCTCACATGTATAATTTCAACACGAATGATGTATCCAATATTTTGTAACAATATTTAGATTTAAAAGAGTGTCCGTGGAGTTTCTTGCCCGTTCTTCTCCATAGGAACCTACTACGCTTTGGAATGGGCAACTAGCTTCATCTTTCTGACTAACCGACCCCTTGACAATTCAAAAGTGCTTGTAATTGGTTTATTAAATAAATGCTTTGAGTTTGATGGTGTTGGGGTTGAAGCTTTTGGTCAAATTATATCATTGCCATCACATTTTATCAACGTTTTAGTAATGGCAGGCAGCTGAGTGACCTTTAGACCTGAATATTAATTCTGGGTCGCCAAAACGTTCAATTGTAACGGTCAATCGCTTAAATAGCATTTGGTAGACGATCAATTTGCGCATCAATCTGTATCAATCACGCAAAAATTGTCAATTGCAATTGATGGTTTCGGGAACCTGGACCGTTTCCCATTGACACTTCAAAATATTATCTAAAACAGAATTATAACATTATTCTTTTTCCCAGGTGAAATACGTGCCAAAAGTGAACATAACGATCAGCTCCGGTCAGGCTGGGGGCAAGATCCCCGAGGGGTCTGAGTTGAGAGTCCGGTGTGACGTGGACGCGAACCCCGCGGCGCAGATCTACCGGTGGTATGTGAACAACAACCCGGTGGTTGGGGACTATGCTGACGAGATGGTGAGGATCATTTTATAACTTTATCTTTGACCAATGACCCGTCCCGGATTCGTGCGGGTACATCTTAAGACGGTATGTTGTTCACGACACGCTGTGCCCAAGTTCTGACTTAATAAAAAGAACTAGGAATGAATTCAAGATAGCATTTTATTGGTATTTGACATTTCTCGGAACCCTAGGGTCCCGGACCTTTGGAAGGCGTACGAGGGGCCGAAGCCAACTCGCAGAGGCCCGTTAGATGTGTTTAATGAAACGAGGCACTAACCGACGATTATCCTTGTACGCACTAATCTAGTGCACCCAAGGACAACCCCCAGTTAGTGCAGGACTATTGCAAGATATGGAAACAATGAAATTGGATTATGGGTTTGGGTGGCTAAGCGCACTGGTTATCTAGAACTATGGAAAGACTATGGCCCCTGCCTGACCTTATTGGTATTATTATTAGCGTTTATTCTGAAAATGGGCAACGTCGTAAATATATCAAATATTTCGCTGTTTTGATTAATTTGGCACTATTACTGTATGGAAATTAGAAATGTGACTAACTAGCGAACTAGAATATTAATAATGAATTGCCCTAATCCAGGTCATGGTCTACCAATGTACCAAATTCCATCCAAATTCATTCAGCCGTTTTAGCGTGAAAGGATACAGGTGCACTCTGTCTCTTCCCGCACTGTCATAGTCCGATGGGACGGCAATCCGACACGACCGGAGAGATATCAGGCGCAGGACCAACGGCTTCAAGTGCTTTCCGAGGCACGGGGGTATCACACCGCCAACTTCCAAACTCCGGGCTGTTACAAAAAAAAAACCGAATGGAATAATCCAATAACTCCAATAATTTATAAATATATTGCGATATTGCATGCTCTAGTACTAGTCAGTCTAAAATCAATTTTATTTACACCTGCATAAAGTTTGATGTTTGTTTAAGTGGAAATAAGATAAATTGGAAACAATTTTTTAAATAGACCTTATGTAGTTTACTTAGGTATTTATTTAGATGTATAAAAATTATGTGTTAGGTATGTTGAAAATGTTGGTACTCCCCGTCACTTGTCCATAGGGGTTCATTAGAAAACCAGCGTCAGGCAGCATTTGTCGAGCACACACTATTGCTTTAAGATTATTTTACCTTTTTATTCTTTATTTCTTTCTTTATAACACATTGCCCGACCTGGGAATCGAACCCAGGACCCCACGCTCAGCAGTCGCGCTTGCATTCACGAGACCAATACGGGGTAGCCGATTACTGCCTACTTACTTTGAAATACATAACTAATAAGGTTTTCCGTATATCTATAACTTTAGATTCTGATTACACCACATCTTTTACTTTGCATTCTACTCGTAAATGGAAGATAACATATAATAATTTCAGTATCTTCATCTCTAGATTAACATAAAGGTTTATTTATTTAGCTAGCACTCTACGAGACAAATTGCGACATTAATGTCTGACAGCGCAAAGTGTACGCTTCACGGTTGAGGAGATTTCGCAATAAATGTCCGACACACTGTACGAGTATGTAGTGAAATAACATATAAGCTTCAATGCAAAGAGTTTGTTTACAATGTCTATAATGGACCTAGTTGTGTCCATCCGAATAATAAAATGTCAACTACTGAATACTGGAGTCGTCATTAAAGTTTATAATAATACCAGCATGTTGTTTTGCGTTTTTTTTTTGTTTGTTTCTGTCCCACTGCAAGTCACAGGCCTCTTTTCCAAAAAAGAAGACACGAGCATTAATTACTGCGTTAGTTTTATTAACATTTATTTATTTATTATTAATTTATAGTTAATTAAAACGGCACAGGTCCAATTACATTAATTAACATAGAATTGAGAAAAATAAAATAACAATAAAAATGAAAAACAATCATAACAATAACATAACATAAACATGTACAATACAATTCCATTCAATACGTGGATAAAATGATCAATAATTATTTGATTAAATAGTTGAATTAATTATACACGTCACAAACTAATATATAACAGTGGACACCCTCGCATATTGTCTCTCACAGAACTCCAGACAAGCACGCATAATCTTCTCCCATTCATCAGCAAACACATCACATTCAGGGTCGGCAGTCAGGAGGGCGTTTAGCATCCTTAGGGTTCGACATACTGGGGATTCGGCTCTAGCGACAGATCTAGATAGCGGTGGCGCGAACAGAATGTGACGGCGGCTTTGACGGTGCCCAAGGTATTTGTCAGGCACAAACAGACGGCAGAAAAGTCCGTGGAGTTCAGGGCAGTCAATCCGACCACTTAGGGTCTTACAGGCAACCGCGAGCTGATCAAAGCCCCTTCTAACCTCCAACGAATTGAAACCTAATACCCCTAGTAAATAATTGGTTCGGTACATAAATGGGAAGAAGTGGTACCGCCTTTGATACAAAAATCTCAGGAAGGTTTTCTAACATAAATCTAATAATACCAATCCGTCTAATCGGATTGACGATTTTAGAGTTATGCTGGCGGTGCCCCGCGGTTTCACCCGCATAAGTCTCGATCCCGTGGGAATATCGGGACAAAAAGTATCCTATGTCCTAACCCAGGTCATGGTCTACCCATGTGCCAATTTCATCTAAATTCGTTCAGACGTTTTAGCGTGAAAGCGCAACATACAAACATAAAAAAATCTAATCTTTTCACTTTTGAATGTTATTAGTTTAGATTACAAGTCCTGCCGGTCGATTCTGTAAAAATCTTACTGTGAATGAATATGTTACCATGCCTAATGTATTCATGAAAATAAAAGCTGAAATTTCAGAGTTCTAGTATAGTCTCTAAGCTAAGCCGCGGACAGACAGACGGACAGAAATACACACGGACATGGCGACAAGAAATCCTCATAGGTTCCTTGTTGACTACGGAACCCTATTTTTAGGGTAGATGATGATGATAGATGATGATTCACAAAGGAATACAGTCTGTTACCACATTTCAACTTTCAACCAACAAAGTAAACCTCTGTTCACACAAACAACACGCAACAACAACAACAACAAAGCAATAGTAAACTCGTTAATAAAGCAACAGAGAGCAATTCACGTTAAGTTAGCAATTCAACTGAATTCCACGGTGTGCGCAACTCATTTCATGCATTAACTATATTATGCGATGTACTGAAAAATTTTATGTTTGCTGCAGTCATATGCGAAAATGGACGGTTGTGTGGGACTTTAAAAATTCAATATTACATTTTGTAAGCGGTTTAAAGTTGAACAGAATTGGTTTCTAAAGAATCTGCACGTGACTTTTCGTCAGCTTATGAAAACGCTCCTGAAACGTTGTTATACGATAGTCTTGTTTTCAGAATAATAAAGTGTTAAATAACAAAAACACGAATCTTTTCACCTTGCTTATCAGAACCCGATTTTCATGACACATTTCCTCTAAAACAATTGACTAGCAATGATTTAAGAATAGATGTGCGTGACTCCAAACAAAATTAAACCAGAAGACCAACTCCCGTAATTAAAAACTTTCTAAAGCTAGAAGTAATAAAAAATGTACGTAAATTAGAGGTATTTTTGACAGATTGACACAAGATTAGAATGCGTACGTTCTTTAACTCAATACTCAATTCTTTATTGCATTCCACAATGTAGGCTTAGGTGGTAAATATTTGCCAAAAGAAACAATCATAGACCCTATCGGGCACAGCAAAAGAAATATATGTGGAGAAGAGGGCTTATCATTTACATAACTTATAATGAAACTTATTCTCAACACACTTTTACAAAATACTTATATTTTTTTTACATTTAGCATGCGAGTATTATATACTTATGTGTTTTAGCGATTTGTCATTTAAATATTCGTTGACACTATAATGACATTTGATTATTAATAACTTTTTTAATTTGTTCGTGAATAGATGGTTTTTTTTCTTCTCTAATATATATTCGGGTAACATATTGTAAATTTTGATTGACATACTTGGGCTTATTGAGTGTATTTTAAAAATCCTGCACCTCACCTCAAAATGCACCTCAGATCGATTGTCATAAAGGAGACCGAAACATGATTAAAATGTTGCTTTATATGGTGCTTACTTTGTTTTAGATCATCTTCAACGTGACTCGGAAATATCACAACGCCGTTGTGAGATGTGAAGTAAGCAACTCCGTCGGGAAAAGCCAAGGGAATACCACCTTAGAAGTTACTTGTAAGTGTTTAAATCTAGAATTGTTTGTTTCACGGAAAACTCTAGAAAGATTCTGGGTTGGCAAATAGGTAAGCTCGAATTTATAAATAAGTACAGTATTCGGGCATTAATTTATAGGTACAAAAAAAGCTCGGTGTTGGAGCGTCATGTCTGTCAATCATACCCATGTACCATGCTACCATCGAAGAAGTTCATATGTATACACCGTAAGGACTATTTCTGCTTGCAGCGCTCGGCCGCTATAGAACTGGGGCGGTAACAGTTGTGGTCATCGTGTTCACAGGATTTTGTTTTCAAACTGCTTAGATATGAAGTTCTTCGATATCTAAGAAGTTCATATCTACCTATACACCGTAAGGACTAGTTCTGCTTGCAGCGCTCGGTCGCTATAGAACCGGGGCGGTAACAGATGTGATCATCGTGTTCACGGTATTTTGTTTTCAAGCTGCTTAGATATGAAGGTCTTCGATATTACCTACTTAGTCATCCACAGACTGGCATTATGAACGACTCTTAAGCATTTTTTTTTTCATCCAAGATTCTAAAAAAAGTGAGTTTAATTCTATAGATTCGATAGGTAACAGATATCTAACCAAATCAAAAAAAAAAAACGAGAACTGAACAGTTTTTTTGACATTTTATGTACGCAAACGCGTCATACCCCGGTTTCCTAGTGGGCAAAATAGCCGCGATGTTTATACCGATGATACAACAACCATAACATTGTGCGCGGGCGCACAGCCTGTGACGTCATTGCGTACTAAAGACTGATTTGTTGGACAGAAAAATGTATTGGGAGATCGGTAAAGTCAAACAAACAAGTAACGAGTTTTTCTGAAAATGTTACTTTAAAGTAGGATTTTGATTGTTTCGTGAGTTTTAGAGTTCATTTACAGACATTAATCAGTTACTCAAACATTCTGATGAAAACAATATCTTAGTTATTTCGTACGGCAGTCGAAACAATCTAAAATCAATTAAACAGCAGAAGACAATCAATTAAACCACTACGGTAATTACTTCTTCGATCGACGGTAATGCGAACAATCATCCTTGAATAGTTAAAACACCACATAACATAACATTCCCAAGTTGAAGAGTGTAGAACAAAATTACAGACACATATGAAACTGTACTTCTAATCTTGATAATACGTCAGCAGGTTTTCAGAAGCCTTCGCCAAGTCTGGCCAACCGTTAGGAGGGATATCATAGAATAGAAGTCTTCCATAGGTTTTACTGGGACCCATACAGCAAGAATACAGTCTACTGTTACAGCTGTCCGACGGTCACTCCACTAGAGTGACCATCGGGCTACCAAGTCATAGGTCTCGAGTTCGAACCCAAGGCACGCGCCTCTGAATTTTCGGATTCATGTGCGTATTGTATAATTATCACTTGCTTCAAAAACGGTGAAGGAAAACATCGTGAGGAAACCGGCATGCCAGAGAGATATTTCTCGACGGCATGTGAAGCCAAGTCAGAGGCCCATGGGCGGCTTTAAAACTCTGACACCAGGTTATTCACAAACCACACGAAAAAGATAGAAAGACAGTCTATTCACATATCATTTCGTTCACAGATCCACCAACATTCAGAACGCGGCCTCAGAACGTAGAAACTGACATCGGTTCGAGCGTAGTCCTCAGCTGTGATGTCGAAGGCCAGCCACAGCCGGAGATCAGGTGGCTGTTCCACGAACCGGGACGGATAGGGGTAAGTGAATACCATGGTGGAATACCAGATATAAGATTTTTCAAAGCCAGGTTTGGGTTGGCTTCTTGATAGTTAATGTGTGAATTCAGCGGTTTGTAACGGGAGAGGACAATTTCAAGCAGTGAGCGATAACATGTTGATATACATAATGAAGGCCCATAATTATTAGAATCATTTTCTATGAATCTCCCTAGGAAAGATCAGACACCCCAGCGTCCTAAGATCCCCCAGTGGAACGTACAGTAATCTCTATAAGTCAGTCATTTAAATTGCACTGTAGTGATTTTTCGGTAAGATGCACCTTATAAAAGTCATAACTCAAAAACTGGAAGAAGTCCGTAAATTTCGAGGTTTTTCGAGCACCACGTAGTTAGGCATAGGTCTCTCGAAGCTGCAAACTTGGTTTTACACTATTGGTACCTATTTATCCTAATACAAAACTATGATGTACGGATGTCCGTACATTGTAGTTTTTTGCGACCTAACGCTATTTTCGTGTCTACAGTAACTGGCCTACTAAGTGCATTTTTAACGTCCCTAGATAAACTAAATCATTACCCTAAATATCTTTGTAGTGCAATATTTCTGTTTATTATCAAGCAAAGTACCAACTGTTCTATACGAGATCTTTTTGAAGGTAAACTAATAGAATAAATAAACGGAAATCAATCTTTTCAGTTTTTAGTACATTTGTAGATGAATAAGTATATTCCATTTCTTTTCAAAACATTACGTCAAGTCTATAAGTATTCGTCCCGATGACTAACATTGGATCAAACCGCAAAAACATGTGGTAAAATTAGATCACTCATAATTATTATTCTGAAATTATAGTATTACTAAGATATGTGTACTGTATGTGTGGTCCAGATGGTCAGAAATTTTCAAGAAGTCTAGACTGACCTAAGATACTGAAATACCCAGGGTACAGATAACGAAGCAGTAATGCTCGCAAAGGAGGAGGCAGAACGCGTGAGGGAGAGGCAAATTTCGCGCCCTCACGCCCCTAGCCGCCGCAGGAGGAGACGCCCTGGGCGTCGGGAATCAATCGCTGATTCCCGGCCACCGTAGGCGCGGGCTTGCGGACGGTGAGCAATGGCTAGCTCGCCGTCCGGTAAGGACCAAGCCCGGGTCGACAGCGCGTTGTGTTCCATGCGCGCCTCAAAGAGTGTCAGCGAGTGAAGGGGTCCGATGAGACCATTGCCTGCCGGGGTTGCGGGAAAGTCCGAAAGGGATACCGTGGCCCCCTGGCATTGCACAGGCAACAGAAGGAACACGGGTGGGTTTTAGTCAGTAAGAGTCTGACACGCCCTCCCGCTCCACCCAGAGCGGGAGACGTCATTTGATGATTTACCACCCACAAAAAAAAAAAAAGGGTACAGATAATGCCATCTAGGAAAACGCTCCCCACTCCGCGATTACTGTACGCTATACTTTAGTACGGAGCGGAGTGGACTGGGGCGTGTCCTCGTGGACACACACTATCTATAGCAGAATTGCAATATTTACTGTTTTCTAAAAATATTTGTCGAGCAATATGATTGTTATGGAAGAAATTTATTGTTATAAGTGATCTTGGCAAAACGAGCATTAGGTACTTGTAAATCAATCCGCTCAACCTGCCTAGCCTTATCCAACTATGTTGGGGTCGGCTTCCAGTCTAACCGGATGCAGCTGAATACCAGTCTTATATCTTACATGGAGCGACTGCCTATCTGAACTCCACAACCAAATAACTGGGTAGTACGATATCCCTTGGTAAGACTGGTTGTCAGACTTTCGGGCTTCTGACGACCCGTAACGACTGTCAAAGATCCACGAATGACAGCCGGCACGAGGCATGGAGTCTCGTTATGTAAAGAGCCCATCCACGGACCAATCCCAGCAAGCGTAGGTTGACCTGATGGATCGATCATATTGACGAGAATATTAATAATGAATTGCAATTTTAACATTGAATTTGATGTTTTACCCATTTTAGGTGTAAAAAAGGCATTTGGAAAGATTCCAAATACTTTTTTTACATCTTAAACTAAATATTGCATTTCATAATCAAAATTCCAGTTCGTTAGTTAGCCACTTCTTTTTTTTTCAATACAGTAATATTGCAAAATTAATCAAAACAGCGAAATATTTGACATTTATTTGCGACGTTGCCCACGTTCTGAATAAAAGCTCTTAAAGTAGACAGTGTTACGTGAACGTGTGCTATTTCCAGCAGGTCAAAGGAAAGGCTCCGAACTTGAAGGTCTACGTGAATCGCGAGACAGCTGGACGGTACATCTGCAAGGTCATCGAGGAGGGGTACCCTGAGATCGAGAGTGAAGCCACCATTTTTATTAAGAGTAAGTTTTAGTTAATTATGGATAGATTGGTAAAAATCTGGAAAGTGGTAGGGGGGGATTGTGAGATGGGAGCATGTGGAAGAAATAGAGGTGAGCTGGGTGGTGCTGATTCATAACAGTCATCTCTTATCTGCCAGGGCGTATTTTAAATCATACATTTTGTTTTTTTTTTAATTATTTATTTAAATTGTTAGAAGCAACAAGAATAATGTACGCAGGGTTTTGTAATATCTTTATTTAAGAGTGTCCTTGGAGTTTCTTGCCCGTTCTTCTCCATAGAGATCTATGTTTTGGAATGGGAAACTAGTTTCGATTTTCTAACTAACTGACCGACTATTTGACAATTCAAAATTGCCTTTATATGATTTAATTGAAATAAATGCTTTGAGTTTGAGGAAGCTTTTGTCCAGGAAGGGGATAGAATAGACTTCCCAAAGTTCACAAATTTGCTCTATGTCACTTTTTAGTTTATTACGCCAAAGTAGATTTGTTTTTTTCTGTTATGTTTATGTTAACTGCCTCGTTGGTCTAGTGGGTCTCAAGGGCTGACCATGAGGTCTGCTGACCATGAGGTCCGGGGTTCGATACTTGAGCTGGGCAGTGGCAATAAGTGGGTTTTTCCATCTGGAATTTCAAAGTAGCAGCTCGGAGTCTGGATTTGTGCTCGGTTGATATCAATAAGCTCACCCCCTATTTAAGGGACTCAAACATAACTGGCGAAATGTGGGTTTACTATAGGTACACCTCTGCCCAACCCTTCGGGGAATGCAGGCGTTATGTTATGATATGTTTAGAAATCAATGTATGGTACCTGCTGCAGTTCCAAGGGTACTAGTTCATCCCAGAATTTTATGTAAAACTTGGAAATAAAAGTTGGGAAATGTTGGTACGTTTGTAAAGACGTAAATAGCTCCTCAACGACAAAAAAAGAATCAATATTATAGTCATGACAAGGCTGCATTACGCTTTAAAAAAATAGACTTTCTAATTGATCTATTTCAAAGAAACATGCAACAGCTGTCTTTGACTTTTAAAAATTACTTTATTGTATGCACTAAAAAAGATTTGTTTCAAGTAAACTTAATCATTTTATATCATGAAAGTTGACAACGAGCATTAACCCTGCTTACTTTGATAGGCAGTTTTATTGTCCTCGATGGTCCTAGTTTATCAATTATAACTTCTAGTTACAGCTATTCGTAAGCGGGCTCGCCCTTTATGCCTGGAGGCTTTTTTTTTTTTTTTAATATTGTTTACGTTTATTTGTTTTATTTCTGCTTGAGTGTAGTTCTCGATGTTTTTGGTTGGTATATTGGCGTGTGCTAGCTGTCATATGGCAATTAATTAATGTTTTGCGTAATGTAAAAATCTTGCATACTATTATAGAATCTTTTTTCTAACTGAACTGGCAGCTGTGCTGCTGGGGAGTTTGTTGCGCCACTTCTTCTTCCCAGCAAAAGCACTAGGTAGTGGTGAAGGGTGGGCGTTTTGGGGGACTGTCTTATGTAATTTTGACGTTCGAAAAGTGCTGATTCTCAGCCTAGTTTGAATAAATGACTTTTGAATTTTGAATTTCTTTGAGCTCTCCAATAGATGAAAGAATGAAAAAAAAAAAAAAAATGACTGCCAAATAATTTAAACTCAGCTTTGTTCCTTGTTTTACTTGAATACTGATGTATCATCATTATTTTATTGTGACCAGGCTTCTGTTCCTTAAGCACTACTGAAATGTAGTCGCTATGTCATAAGGCTAAACCGTTCTTGAGCATCGTGCCAGAAGTGGAACTGTAATCCTCTCTGTTACATCGACATACATCATTTGCTTTATCCAATTAAGTTGGGGTCGGCTTCCAGTCTAATCGATGCAACTGAATACCATGATTTTATACCTGGAGTAATTACCGACCGAAGTCCTTGTGAAAGCCGCAATCCGCTGGATGCGGGGAATTGGTCGAAGTGCCGGTTTTCGGGGGAGGCCTATTCTCAGCAGTGGACGTCTTTCGGCTTAAATGATGATACATGGAGTGACTGAATAACTGACCTTCATAACTCAGTTACTGGGTGGTAATACGATACTCTTTGAATAAACTGGTTATCAGGGATATTATTAACCCCTCATCTTTTCTTCCTGCGTAGGTGCACCAAAGATCCTTTCAAACAGGACTCAGTTCGGCATGGAGGGAGAAAGCGTTAGAATTGAATGTGCTGCTCGGTCGGTGCCTAAGCCTGATGACATCAGGTGGTACTTCGAAGGTCGGGAGATCAGTGTGATTCAAGATCCGGTAAGCCTGTTTTACAATCAACATTAGCTTGTTTAGGAGTCCATACTTTTACGACAATAGGTAACTAATAACATTAAATATTGTTACCAACTTGTCGGTGTTAAAAAAAGTACTTTAGAAACTTTAAGAGATGGTTTAGACCATCTAACTGAATAACTTTCAATATGGTAAACTTTATTTCTTTCTACGGGACCGACTTTGAAATCGCGAAAAAGAATCAGCGGTCCCAACAGTAGTTATTAAACTTTCTTAAACAGCTGATTATATTTCGCAATTTCAAAATTGATCCCATAGTAAGAGTTATTCAGTTCGATGGTCTAAAGCACCTCTTAAAGTTTCTAAAGTAATTTTTTTAACACCTCATATACAGGATAAGTTTTTATTCAGTGCGCAAATTTTCACAGGGTGTGTTTGCGCACTGAATAAAAACTTATTCTGTACCTATAGTTCACGCGGTGTAGCATGGTGCGGGTGACAGGTGACAGAAAGGGTAAATTTATTTAATTTACTACAATTATCATAATCACTGAGGCCGTATTATGTACACAATCTGTATGTAGGTACGGATTTTATTTTAATTTTAATTTTATTTTAATTTAGTGCTGACATAATCTACTCATTACAATGTTTTTTTTTTATGAGTTGTATTGCAATATGTGGTTAGCTAGCGACCTCGACAATTATTTATTTTACCTCGATGGTCCTAGTTTATCAATTGTAACTTCTAGTTACAGCTATATGTAAGCGGGCACGCCCTTTATGCCTGGAGGCTTTTTTTTTTTTTTTTAGATATTGTTTACTTTTAGTTATTTTTATTTCTGCTTGAGTATACTCAAGCCAATATACCAACCAAAAGCATCGAGAACTATAGTTCTCGATGCTTTTGGTTGGTATATTGGCGTGTGCTAGCTGTCATATGGCTATTAATTATAGCTATTTAATTTAAATTATTTTTTGCATATTGTAAATTGTCTTGCATACTGTTGTATAGAATCATTTTTTATTTTTTTTCTAACTGAACAGACAGCTGTGCTGCTGGGGAGTTTGTTGCGCCACTTCTTCTTCCCAGCAAAAGCACTAGGAAGTGGTGAAGGGTGGGCGTTTTGGGGGACTGTCTTATGTAATTTTGACGTTCGAAAAGTGCTGATTCTCAGCCTAGTTTGAATAAATGACTTTTGAATTTTGAATTTTGATCAGTCAGATCAGAATCAGTAAAAACAAGTAAATTATAATATAATTTACCCTTTCTGTCACCCGTCACCCGCACCATGCTACACCGCGTGAACTATAGTGTAAATACTTAGTTGTGTTAAATATTCTAAAAAGAACAATATTCATTGCGTTATTTGTGTGTGAAGTTATGAATCATTCTGCTACAAAAAATATGAAGATTTAACCACAAGAAGATGAAGTTATTAACGGATTAGTGATCACAGCTAGATAATTAAACACAAAAAACTCCTAACTTAGGTATAGGCTAATTTTACGGCCCTTGAGGAAGACTAAACGTTCTAGGCTTTGCCATTACCTATCGTAGTATTTTTTACTACAGAAGATAATTAATCGCAACACATATTTTATGTGATTTAGATACTTCAAGCTCATCAAATATCGCTCCTTCATATTATTATTATTTCACGAAGGCAACCCCACTTAATGAAATTTTAAATCGCATTTTTTTCCAGGATTACGCTACATTAGAAGAATCTTTGCCAGATGGCGTAATCAAATCAAGCCTGGTGATCAGAGCCAGCCAGTCAAAACACTATGGACAATACAACTGCAGTGTCACCAATGAATATGGAAACGCTAATGCTGCCATCATGTTGAAGCCTTTGAGTAAGTGTGAGAACAGTCTGTTTTTGAGTTGTCATTTGCAGGTTTTTCTTGTATCCCAACTGCATTACACATTTTATATCACAATTTGAAGGATTTTGGAGAAAATTCTTAGTCCATTGCTTCATTTGTTTAAACAATCCCCTGCTCGGTACTGGTAATTACGCAGTGAACGTTGTTGAGCCATCACAATGAATAGCATTTCTATTGTAAGTATGTTATGCCATTACCACACTGACTATGTTTAGATCACAAGTTAAAACTACATCGGATATCTATCTGGATGCCATTAAAATAGTATTTAAAAATCAGCCCGTGTATATGCTACATATTAATCTTTTTTTTTTTATATTAAGTTCTAACAAATGCTTGTTTGGGTAAATACGGTTGCCATTTTATTGGGCGTCTTGTTCACTAAATGGTACAGGACGGGAGATCAGGATGGACAGATTAAGTGCTTAGCAAGTGTTCTTCAAGAGCCCTCTTGTTTAAGTGGGCTGGGAGTTAGCTCAGTCTTTGTCACACAGCAATTTACTGTGAATATTTCGGTTTATTCATCTCTGATTGCATTTCAATACTAAGCCGTAAGAAATAAATATAATATCGGATTTAGGGAATCTAGATTTTCTAGTAAAGATCATTTATGTTATTTATTTCGAAATAAATAAAGAAGTTTAACAGTTTTTTTAAGAGCGTGCATCCTGAAAGTTGGCAACGTCGCAAAAAGATGTCAAATATTTACCTGTTTTAATTAATTTGGCAATATTACTGTATGGAAATATGAAATGTGGCTAACTAGTGAACTAAAATATTGATTATGAAATGTAATAATTAATATCGTAACACCGAATATTTAGTTTTAGATGCAAAAAAAGTATTTGGAAGCTTTCCAAATGCCTTTTTTACAACTAAAACGGTTACAACATCAAATTCAGTGTTATAATTGCAATTCATTATTAATATGCTAGTTGGCTAGTTAGCCACATTTCATATTTCCATACAGTAAATATTGCCAAATTAATCAAAACAGCGAAATATTTGACATCTATTTGCGACGTTGCCGACTTTCAGTATAAACGCTCTTAAGGGTTCCATACCAGAAGGGTCAAAAGGAACCCTATTACTAAGCTTCCGCTGCCCGTCTATCCGTCCGTCTGTCTGTCAGCGGGCTGTATCTCATGAACCGTAATTAACCGTAAATTTTCACAGATTGCGTATTTCTATTGCCGGTATACTTAACAACAAATAAAGTAAAAAGTAATAAAGAAAGGAGGTCTCCCCATACAAGAAATGTGAAACGTTTTTCAGCGTTTTTTTCTAAATATTGTACGGCGGTGCAACGGAACCCTCCGTTTGCGAGTCTGACTCGTACGAGTACATGACCGAATTTTATAATTGATAGGCTCGCGTTTGACTTGCACTTCCAGCCTATGGTAACCGATGATGTATAAAGCAATGAAAGATTCTGACAAGTTAATCTTCTTTTCAGAAACCCTACCCCTCTACATAATCTTAATCGGGGTGACCTCCGGCATCATAATCTTCTCTGCCTTCATCATTCTCGTAGTGGTCTGCCACAGAAGGAGACGGAAGAAGGGCCAGATGAATGAGAAGCCTGACGTCACGGTGACCACAGGAGATGTTTATAACAAGGAGAGTGACAGGAGCTCTAATATCAGTGACCTGAAGCTGCAGCTGCCGCAAAGTGATGGCAGTTATGAATTGGTGAGTTATTTTCTGTGGTAACTCTAAGATAGAATTACATAACATAACGCTTTGTTTGCCAAAGGCTTAAGCAGAGGTCTACCTAAAGTGCACCCACATTTCGCCAGTTATGTTTAAGTCCCATGTGATAGGGGGCGAGATAGAACCAACAAATAATAATTGATGTTGCACTGCTGATGACAATATTGAAATCGAGGTTTTGCAATACAAAATAGATGTTAAAAATGGTCAACAGTACGCCTATAAAGCGAGTCGCAAATTGCAGCAGTACTCGTACTAAGTTTTAAAACTGACATGTGTTGTGGTCTCTAAAATTGATTTCATCATTAAACCCAATCGCTGCAGCTATGTGTTTGATGGGTATCTTCAACCATGTGTGTGCCGTTCAACTATTTTCCAATCTGTCAATATATCCCAAGATTAGAGCACAGTGAGACCAGCCAGTCACATTGTTAATCATGATATTTCTCAGCGTATCCGACATATTTTTCTGCACAAAAGGACTATTCTCTTCTTGTTCGTCGTTCCCACAATGGTGATGATCGCGGCCAAATACGACACATCTCCAAGCTATGCGGTCTTCTGCAGTGTCCACTGCTCGGTAAATGCTGCCTCCAACAGCCATCTTGATCGGGTCTGAACATCCTGCCGGTGCCCAACAACAATAGCTCTTGGACACTGGTCCTTTTCAACGCTCTCAAGGAAGACCTTGAGAGCGTTGAAAAGGACCATTAGAAACTGATTAAAGTAATCATATTCATACCCCAATACACAAGACTATAAAATCTGGTTTTGTCCCCAGGACTACACAAGCTCCGACCGTTCAGACAGCAAGCTGCACGCAGGTCTACCTCTGGCTGGACCGGTGCCTCTGCCGAACATGCGCCATGATGACCCGCTGATGCAGTTCCGGTACAGCAACGATTACTCCGACCCAACGTATAGTGACCCTTATTTTAAGGTTAGTGACATTCATCCATAGTAAACTAATACTAATATTAATTAATATTATAAATGCGTAAGTCTGTTTCTCTTTTCACGCCACACATTTGGCAATACGAAAGTCGACACACGAAATTTGGCACACAGGTAGACCATCTTCATCATCATTTCAGCCCGGAATCACCCACTGTAATACAGGCCTCTCCTTTTTTCTCCCGCACTTCCCGGTTCCATGCGTCCCTGTGGTGTGGGAAACACCTGGACGAGGGATTATATCATCAACCCATCACGCTTTTGGTCGGCCCTGGTTCTTCGGCCTATCCTTGGCCACCATTCGGTCACAGTTTTACTCCTTCGGTCACCCCCGCGTCTAACTAGATATCGTGCCCAACTCCACTTGAGGCGTATCGTCCTGTCCCCGACGTCGTAGACTTTCGACCGAACGACGACGGATTTCGGTGTTATGCACTCGGCCTAGTAGGGTGGATAGATAGACTATGAGCTGGGTTATTACTATGGATGCGTTTTACCCCGGTAGTTCGTTCCCGTGGGGTAATTTCTGACCTCCACGCGCACGCATAATTAATCTTCATCAATATTATTTTCTGACGTCCAGATTAAAAGGTTATTTTTATTTCTCGTAGGTTTGTACACTTTTACACGTCAATCATATTTTAAACACCATATGAGGTCGTTATTTTAAAGTCCAGACAAACACTTGGTGTCTGAAATGGTTTTTTGAGGAAAGAACCAACCACAGATTAAGTGGACCGGTCCAGTCAGTGCACGCATTTGATTACCATATTACAGCCCGTATCGACTTGTAATAAGATAAAGGATCAAGCATTTATACAGACTTATATTTTGTATCGTCAACCTCCAACGAGGTCATTGTAATCATTATTATGACACACATTTACGGTCACATACGTGAAAATCGCGTCGCATCGCAAACATGAAACGCTGACGCAGACAGGTGCGATACGACTCTAGTAGAACAGTTTCTATGAAAATTGCATGGAAATTGTTCTACCAGAAACGCGTGACGCCTGTCTGCGGGACCTTATAATCAGCTGTTCAGTAGGTACCTATCTACATTTGTGTTCACATGAATTGGCAAAATGTAGCTATGGAATAGCTGATTAATTTATTTTGTACAATATTATGGCCCCTTGAGATGTTAAGGATTAACAAAAACTAAGGTTGTATAAACCCGCTACAAAACAAGACAGCGAAGAAAGATTTCGTTTATGGAATTTCCATTCCACACATAATCTTAAAGATAATTCAGAAAAGAAAATGTATGGGGAAGAGGATAACTGTCCCATTTAGATTTTTCCTCTTAAAAAACTTGTAAAATACAATCTAATTTATGAAAAAAAAAATACTTTCAAAGACAATTTAGTACCTATGTAGATCAAAATCGAAAATTGGCACACAAACAAGCACTTCACTAGACCATAATGTTTTCATTTATTACAAAGAAAACCTCAGCTAATGTTACTTCAAAGGAAAATACTTATTTTCACAAGCTCGAATTCAAACCAAACTACAAAAGCGAAAAGAAACCAGTTTGACAGTCACAAGTTATCTGAAATAATTCCTTTTATAAGAAAACACAGCAAAATAGCTGCAGAAATTCCACTTTAACCAATAAACCGAATAATTATTGGAACTTTTGTAGGGCGAAATCTTTTTTTTGGCACATCGTTGCCTTATTCATATTCCAAGTAATAAAATCTTTCTAACTGTCATTCGTTTTGGTTGAAATGTTGATCATCTCTGCCTAGCAAGTATTATGAATTTCAAGCAATGTTCACACAGAGGATGTGCTGAAAATTGCTGAACATTCCGTGCCTCGCAAAGAACGTTAAGCCATTGGTCCCAATTGTCGATTGTAAATCTTTGAGAGTCGTTACGGGTCGGCAGAAGCCCGAAAGTCTGACAACCAGTCTTACCAAGGGGTATCGTATTGTCCAGTAAATGGGTTGTGGAGGTCAGATAAGCAGTCGCTACATGTAAAATACTGGTATTCAGCTGCATTCGGTTAGACTGGAAGCCGACCCCGACATAGTTGGGAAAAGGCAGATGATGGTAATGATGTTCAGCAGAGGATGTGGACATTGTGATAAAGATTTTAAAAGATGGTGTAGCGGTTACACCGCCACATACGAACTACGCATCAAAGACATGACGTCACACAAATCCTGCATCGCGCAATTAGAGATTACCGCGCGAACGACATATATAAAACTATCCGACATCAACAGTTGGGGCAGCTGCCCGCCAACACCCGTCTGGTCGGAGGATCCTTCCTTTTCTATGGTGGATGAGTGAACTTTACACCCTGTTCCTCATGCCCCTAAAATGGCAAGGAGCTTTCGCATACTTTTGGTACGATCAGCTAAGAAAGTCTATTAACGCTATAACATTTACACGTCATCAACATTGACACAAAATAATTCGAAAAACTGTTCTTAATTAGCTAAGAGTTAACATTCTTTAAATTTTACTTATATTCCGATTTTATTAAATATTACAAAAAAAAAAAAAAAAAAAATATGTAAATCGACATTTGTTGCGGGTCGTAGGTACCAAGCAAAATAATGCCCCACACTCGTGGTTTTTCTGAACCTATCTTGCAATATAACCTACTGCGGTAAAATAAAAGGTGGTATTATATGTTTCATGGCAGAGCCCCGCGGGCTACGTGTACGACTACCCGCAGGGGTACGCCCCCCCGCCCCACCTCCGGGTACAGTCGCCCCCCCTCGAGCCTCCCAGTCGGTAAGTACATGATTATTTTATTTTTATTTTCTCTATTGTCGGTGGTAAGAGGGGATTTAGGGTCGTCACCCACTTAACGCCATGGTAACTGGAATTAAGTAGCCTAATGAGATCGCCTTTGATTTTTTCAAATGGTTCTTATGTTCTGTTTTTTTTTAAATGCTGACTGGTTTGCAGGCATTATTATAATTACACATAACATAACATTACGCCTGTATTCCCCGAAGGGTTCGGCAGAGGTGTAGCTACCCATAAATACACCCACATTTCACCAGTTATGTTTAAGTCCCATGTAATAGGGGGCTACCCTATTGCCATCAATCGAACTCCGGGCTGCTACTGAGCAATTCCAGATGGAAAAACCCAATTACACTTTGCCCGACCTGGGAATCGAACCTAAGACCTCATGGTCAGCAGTAGCGCTTGCGACCACTATACCCTCGTAGGTCTAGGTCGTAGGTATTATTATAATTATGTATGTAAAATTTGTAAAACCAACGATTTATTTATCTAAAGACTTACGAGACATATTCAGATGATAACTGATAACTAATTACCTAGTTTATCTGACGTTTTTGCGTGACAGCCCTTATTCCACATGAAAAATGTGTATTTCTTTTGATTTTTCGTTTAAATAGTTCTTGTGAGATGTTGAAATTGTATTTTTTTATGTGAGGATAAAATAAAATCCTATTCTAGTCGCGTTATTGTCAAGATGTGTCTGTGTAGCGAATGGGTTTAATCTCCATATTTTGCAACAATATATTGTGTTGTCTGTTCTAAGTCCTAAGCGTTTGCGATACAAAAAAAAAATTAATACTTTTGTATAAACAAATATTTTCAGATTTAGTCAAAACTTCGCTAACTGCAAAAAAATTAAGGCATAATTATCAGTTAATTAAAAAAATTAAGGCATAATTTAATTTGCCTTATTTTTTTTTAATAAAAAAAAATAAGGCATAATTATCAGTTAATAATAAAAAAATAAGGCATAATTATCAGTTTAGAGCAGTGGTGGACCTGTGGTAACGGTCTTGCGAGTTGTAGATCATATATATGGGTTCGAACCCAGGCTGGCGTTTTACTTTGAGTAAATAACTTCATCACCACTACTTTCATAACGGTGAAGGAAAACATCGTGAGGAAACCCGCATGTCATAGAACCAAACATTCAAAATCACGTGATATCTACCAACCCGCACTGGGCCCGCGTGGTGGATTACAGCCCACTCCCTCTCGAGGAGAGGGGGTCTATGTCCCAGCAATGGGCAAATTAAGTCAGATTATGCTATCAGTTTACTTTGTCTTTAAGGTCGGCAATACATTGGCAACCCTTTAAGATATTGCTTTTCATACAAAGATGAGGGTAACCATTTTGAACTGCTAACTGCCTATTTGCCAACTTATGGTGAATATCACCAATGCAACGGAACGTGACAAGCGCTTCTAAGCCGCGTTTAAAAGAAAGAAAGAAAGAAAGAAAGAAAGAAAGAAAGAAAGAAAGAAAGAAAGAAAGAAAGAAAGAAAGAAAGAAAGAAAGAAAGAAAGAAAGAAAGAAAGAAATAATAATATTTATTTGGACACAGTTCGTGAAACACAATAACAAAATAAAAAGGCAAAGTAATCATAAAGCAATAATAGTGTGTGCCTCACGGCTGCGCCAAAAAGGTTTATTTCAGCATTCATGCCAGACAGATGCTGTCTGACGCTGGTTTTCTAATGAACCCTTATGGACAAGTGACGGGGAGCACCAACAAACAGCCTCAACATACCTAATAAATATTTTTGTGCATCTAAATAAATAAATAAACTACTTATGGTCTATTTAAATAATTGTTTCCAATTGATGTTATTTCCACTTAAATAAACATCAACATTAAGCTAATTTAAATAAAAAATGATTTTAGACTGACTAGTACAGTTGAAAAAGTTATAAAATATATGAAATTGTAGCGCAAACGGAACCCTATGTGTGTGTTTAGGAGCTGTCAGTGTTATATTCCACAAAATTGATGACACTGACAGATCTTGAACACGGTTTATATGTGCTGAGCACGCAGTGTGATCGTGGTCAAATTCATTGGTGGAATTCGTTTGTACACCCATAATATAAAAAATAAGGTCGAAATACATTTTGAAAAACATCACAATCCTTTAATAGATTAACACAGCTCCTAAGCAACGAAATCATTTACAAAACACGACTGCTGAACTACATTCAAAATAAGCTCCAATTCTAAATACTAAACCCGATCTAAATCCTATGTTAATACTCGACAACAGACCTCCCTCCTACCACGTCGCTTCAAAACTAAACGATAATTCCACTCTCCAGGTCCTTGCAAGGTTCATTGACGCGCAGTATCGACACAGCGTCAACACTTCCACTGTCAACCGGCAATGGATCTCAAAACAATACTTTACAACGAACGACCAAGTCGCCAGATGAGACGGACGCAATTAATAATTTGGGGCTTCCCGTCGGTGACGGTAAGTGCAAGTTCAAAGTAGAAGTTCATAACTTTAGTTTTGTTGGAAATTATTCTGTATATTAAGTAGTTACAGTTGAATTATTGTTGAACATAATATACAGTTAATTCAGTTTTAAGGTGCTTTTACACCTGCACGATCCAAATTGCATCCAAGTCGTCAACCACGTAGGTAGTTTTAGTGATTGATGCTTATAAGACTGAACAACAATTGATCATCCCAGAGCAAATGCAACGACAATTCTTGAAATATCGAATATTTTTACATAGCATCACGCCAGTATGGGGAACACTGGCGTGATGCTATGTAAGCATTTGAATGGAATTAAATGCGTTGCAAAAAGCATTTTAGAAGTGAAGATTTATTTATGGTTCTAGTAAAGGCATTTTATGCAAGGTAAAAATAATTTCTAACTTCGACGAAAATAAAAAGGTTTTTTTTTATCAATTTAGGGCGATTCTGAACATGACTTCACGCCTGGTATTCCCGGAAGGGTTAGGCTGAGGTGTACTTATAGTTCAACCATATTTCGCCAGTTATGTTTAAGTCTAATGTGTGGGGGCGAGCCTACTGCCATCAACCGGGTACAAATCTAGCCTCTCGGCTGCTACTGAGAAATTCCAGATGGAAAACCCAATAACACTTTTCCCGGCTCGGGAATCGAACCCGGGACCTCATTGTCAGCAGTAGCATTTGCGACCACTAGAAAAACAAACTAGAAAAGGGCAGGATGATATGTATTGCAGCACTATGGACTCTTTTTCCCTCAAAACTGCAACAATTTTTATCTCAAGCAAAAGGGATGACGCCTGGGTCAAAAAAAAAAAAAATTGTCCGTCAGTCAGTTAATAGAAAAATATAAGACACGTATTTTTTGCTTTAACATATTAATAAAAAATACTTCGATAAAACGCATTAAAGCCTGGGAGTAGGAGTCATTACGTCACAAGTAAGTATTCAATCTACATACTCGTGACGTCATGGCACATTTTAACTCTATGTATCGCCGTAATCTTTTGATAACGTAAAAAAAGAAAAAATACGTGTCTAATATTTTTTAATACTTATATGAAGTACAAAAAAATGTTTTGTCATCATCTCTAAATGATTAAACTTTTATTATTTTAACAGCGTCTCCGACACCTATATACGCCCAGCCTAACGCCAAACCACAGCCGAATGTGGATCTACGATACTCAGCCACCTACGGCAACCCGTACTTGAGGAATAGTAACATGGGTAAGTTCAACTAATTCTTTAAGTTATGGTCACTTTGCATTTTTTATACGTGACGACGTATACGTGTTCAAAGTCAAATTCAAAGTCAAATAATTGATTTCAATTAGGCACAAAAAAGCACTTTTTAACGTCAAATTTAAAAATGATTCTAGTCACCCCTTCCAAACGGTAGTTTTCGTATGGAGAAGAATGGGCAAGAAACTCCACCGTTACTCTTTTAAAATGTTTTCACACTATCTTGTTTATATTAATTATATAATTATATGTGAAGACGATTCACCTAAAATAAGATTTCTTTGTTCTTATTCCAATAAAGATCGAATGAACACAGCTTTACTGAACTTCATCACAGAGTGCTTTGCTAAGCTATTGCACCGACTTGAGCTTCTCGAAGTGTCAGCAAATAAAACAAGCTTATGTTGCTAAAATACTGATTATTACGCTTCAATTAATCTCTATTATACACAAATTAAAGATAATTGCACAGACGCCAGCACGTCTACCTACTAAAATCTGTCAAATTCGTTTAAAAGATTTTCAACTTTATCACTTAAGCATAAGGTTCAAAGTTGATTGAGATAAGTGATAGTTTTGGGTAGGTTGATGTGCTGGCGTCTGTACTTAAGGCGAAAGCGTCAGGGTAGCCCGCAGAATTCAAATTTTCTTACGTTTTTTTGCAATTTGCAGATCAGTACCAGTTGTATTTATTTATTATTTATTTGTTTATTTTAAAGAAGGCTTACAGACTAACAAACCAATGATAAAAATAATATAATATTAAAAAATTGCTAATAACAAGCCTCCACATATAGATAAAAGGAAAAGTCAATAAAAAGAAAGTACATAAAGTTAATATAATTAGTAAGAGAGTAATAGTCTACAAGTTAACTATCCAAGAAAAAAATACTGTGCCAAAAGTCGTCTTAAGGTCGCCACACTGGTGCAGAACAAGTCGACATTAAGGTCCCTAGGAAGCCTATTGAAACTTAATGCACTTCTTATTGAGAAAACATTCCGCCTGTAATTAGTCATTGCGAAAGGTACAATTCAATATTGGCCGTTGACGTAATCCCATCAAAATATATATATGTATGTATGTTGATCTAAATATGATTCGCGACCGTATCAAATATTATATTTACAGAATTATTATCATAAAAATCATAAATACAACTCTTTAAGTACATATGATTTCATGAAATAGTCATTCAATGGGATTACCCATTGAATGACTATTTCATGAAATCATAACATTTTAGAATTATTCTAACATAAGGAGTTTTAATGCTGATTCTAATGATTATAATTCTGTAATTATTTTTCACGGTCGCAAATAATATTTTAATCAAGATACAACCTGGCACTGACCCGCGGGCTACCTAATCGCATCCCCCTTAATTAGCGCGTCGAACTAACCAAACACATACCTATTCTAAGTTACTAATTAATAGAGTATGTTCGGGTAAGTTCGGCGCTGGGATAGGACCGTACGAAATAATCTCTAGGCTAAGACAAACAAGTGTACCTAATAATATATTCTATTCTAAGGCATTATTTTTTAATGCTGGCAACATTGTTTTCTGTGGTTTATTATTCTCCCCCAATGGTCGAGGCAGAATAAAATGGCTCAGTCTTATTGCAGCGCCGAACTTACCCCAACATACATTACCAATGTTGGTACACACTATGCGATTCACGGTACGTTACTAATGCAACATTTAAATGTTTGTAAACGCACCCACAATACATGAGAAATTACTAGTGTGGGGCAAGGTATAAAAAAAATGCATTTACGGCTTCGATCTATCGCTTGCCAGTCTGTCACCTGAACCTGAACATATTACCTTCCTCGTAAATCTTCATTTACGTAACTTGAACACATTTTTCTCCATGCAGGTTACAACAATCAAGTACACACAGCCAAGCCAGCATCGACTCCTGCGCCGCCCCCCTACTCGGCGGTCAGAAACTCAGTCGTTTTACCTACAGGTAAATAGGCGTCAGGGTTAACGGGTAAGCAGTGTTCCTTATAGAGAATGCTTTGCCTTTCAGTTTGAGAACACTACCTAAGTACCAAAATATTTAGCTTTTTTTTTTTGTTTTAAGTTTTGTTTTGGGAGCATTTTAATTTTTAAATACCTTTTTTTCTTTTTTAATAACTTAAATAGACGAAGTTGAAAAATAAAATAGCATGCATTCCTTCTTTTAATACCCGTAATATATCTTAAAAGAAATTTTATAAAAAAAAAATAAGAAAATGTTATGATCAATGATTAATATTACACTGAAATACAGTACATAATAATATTTATTTGATATAAATATAGTTTCTGTTAATGAACACCTTTCTTTAAATCCGAAATAAAAAACTATTGAAAATAACATCACAAGAAAATCCCAAAATGTACCTACTGTACACTCTAATAAAAAAAACACTGCGACTCTAAAACAAATAAAAAATTCAACTCTACACTCGCAACGAAACCATGCAACAAAAAACATAAATAAATAAACACTAAACAATACCTAGGCTGTCTGCAAAGTTATATTACCAAGTTAGACCATCGCGAGCTTAATTCAACTCAATTGTTTGTATTTAGAACTTGAATTACGATCGATCTTAGCCGCAATGTGTTTGCAAAGTCACATAAATCTAATGCATTCAAACTGGAACACTTGAATTATTTATTGGGCTAACTTAACTTGCTACTTGTAACTTGAGGTACTGGGTTTTTGTATTGAGGGGTCGAGTTCAGGGGTTTGGAAAGGTACCTATATTTTGTGAATGTTTCTGGGAATTTATTGTTGTGATGAATTACGAAAGCTTTGCAATTTTTTTTTAATAATAATAGGCTTCGTCTCTGTCTGTTTTGATTTACGTTAACGGCTGATTAATCTAAAAAAAAAGTCAAGTCAAGTTTGACCGTTTTTTGCAACAACTGTTTGTAAACAGCCATTTTATTCGGGCGTGAATATTGTTATATGAGTTTATTATGAACACAACTAAGTTTAGAGAGCCATTTGAGAATGTTATAATAATTATGATTAATAAGTATTACAAAACACATGAAACAGAAATAAATCTAACTTGTAAAATAAAACCAAGTAACTAACAATTCCATCACACGATTTTTCTGAACATTATTATTAAAAGAGCGTGTCACGTCTTTTATTAAAATGAATTTTTACTTAACACCGTGCCGGAACAGGCTAGTTACATAAAATATCTCGTCCAATTTGTATTCCGTATTAAAAATAATAAATGACCTCTCTGTTTTAAGTTGAACGGTTTTTTCTGAATATCACTTAAGTTAATTGTCTTCATTTTTCACAGGTAATGGTGGCCAGCCCTCCCAAGGCACCCACGTATAGCGAAGGCGTGATGTTTTGAGGCTTGTGTAAAAAATGGACATTTATTTCAAATACGGCTTGATAACGCTGTATGTGTAACATACTATGTTCCTAAATGTTAAATGACTGAGGTGTATGTATATACGATAGGGTAAGTCTGAAGACTTGTGTAATTTGTTAATAAAAATTATCGAAAAATTTGTTACCTTGGCTGGAGAAAAAGAGAAAGGTATTTTTTTTAATAAAAAAATAAAAAATTGAAGTTGTTTACGAAAAAGAAAGCTATTCGGTACTTACTACTTGAATTTTCATCTAAAGGTTTCAAACCCAAGCTATCTTTTTAACTTAATGTTTGTAGAATCGTAATAACATTTTAAATGTTCTTCTCTTTTGTATCCGAACAAGTATTTCGAATTATAATGACTTGATATAATTTATTGGATTTCGAAAATTACGAAAATGTCGACGTTGTGCTAATTATTTTTCGTCAAAGCGTTCTTTATGAATTGATCGAGAATAAACTGTAAAATTCTATTGACAACCATTTTTCTTTGTGTTTTGTATAAAATAAAATATATTTTTGTAAATACAATGCATGAAAAAAATAACTTTTCTAATTTTTGTAATTAAAATATTTTTGTTACAATCTGTATATAGAATTATATCCGCATTGTATGTGTGAATTTTATTTAGTTTACAGATTTTTTTATTTATCCAATCCGAAAACTTAGCTCGTTACGATTGCTCAATAAATGAATCGATTAAGTATCGATTTTTTTATAATTCCATTTATTTCCAATTTAGTATAATTCACTTGTTATGTAAACTATACAGACTGAAAATAAAATATTTTATAAAATTATAGTTGTAGCGATTTTTGTGCTGAATCGGAACGAAATAATTTCTAACACTCTTGTTGCTGTCGCTTAGTTATTTTCAAACTTTTTACGACAGAAAACTTATTTAGATAGACTAAATATTTAGCTAAAATGGTCAATGATGTAGGAAAATCATATTTTCTGTGATAATTGTATAGTGAAAAGAAATTAGGATCGCATCTTAATAGTTCCATTTAATAGTTAAGATTCCGAACAATGTGTGACGACCTTTAAACCTATAGTTTAAAAATAATTTTAAAATTTCATGTGCCACTTTTAATTTTTACTCTCAATTAAAATGTAAATATAAAAAATAAGTTACGGGACAAGCTTTATGAGAAAAATCAGCACCTCAATGTATGGGCATAATTAATGGCAAAATAACTTTTTTTGTTGTTAAAAAAAAGAAACAAAATGTATAAAAATATTGCATGGTACAGTGTTTTCGTTCTTTGCATGCGAATATTATTTGTCATTATTTTTAAATGGATAATGATGTTATCACAATAAAACTTTTGATTTTATTATAACCCTGTTTTATTTACACAACAAAACATCACGCATATTATATTCCCCGAAGGGTTAGGCAGATGCGTGCTAACTATCACCCATATTTCGCCAATTATTTTTAGGTGCCATGTAATAGACTCATTTTTATAGGACCCTAAAAAGTGACCTTACCAATTATTCATGAATTACTTTAACCACTATCTCAATCCATTAGCCCAGACATTAGTACTAATACATAAGTACTAACTGCAATATTCTCATCTTACTTAGTTTTACCGTTTTTACTAACAGTCACAGAGAGATAGAAAAAATACAAAATGAGCTTTTGATGGCCCCAAGACTAATGATGGCGATGTGTATTTGTGAAGATGTAAGTATATAATATATATATAAGGCCTAGTCCGCACTGCGAATTTTAGTCACACGGTTTTTATTCAGTGTACGGCATTGCAACGAGCGTAAATTTTAAATCGTCAGTGCTTATAGATAAGATACCATAATGTTACAAGATTGTGATAAGAAATTCGCGTGATTTTTAATCGCAGTACGGGCTAGTCTTTACTATTTGTTGTCCGCAACTTCGTTAGCGTGTATTTTGTGTTTCAATAATTTTTAATGCAAATATACAGGTGATACAGGATGAAAAGTAGCGTATGTCCTTCCCCAGGTTCCAGGCTACCTATCTGTCAAATTTCATAACGATCGGTTTAGTAGTTTAGGCATTAGAAGGTAGCACGTAGACAGACGGAGTTATTTTAGCATTTATAATATTAGTATGGATGGTGAACCCCTCCGTGCCTCGGAAAGCACGTTAAGCCGTTGGTCCCGGTTGTCATTCGTGGATCTTTGAAAGTCGTTACGGGTCGTCAGAAGCCCGAAAGTCTGACAACCAGTCTTACCAAGGGGTATCGTATTACCCAGTTACTGGGTTGTGGAGGTCAGATAGGCAGTCGCTCCATGTAAAATACTGGTATTCAGCTGCATCCGGTTAGACTGGAAGCCGACCCCAATATAGTTGGGAAAAGGCTAGGCAGATTGATTGATATAGTATTATCCGGAAGCTTACATCAACGGCACAGGTCATACCTAAACAGATATCTCCAGAAATGGCGCCAAAGGAGACTGAAACGATTACATACAATCATGGGCCTGGGTGTAAAAAGATGAAAGTGGTGTCAATTAATAACTTATATATTATCAACCTTTCACTGAAAATTCTGCGGAATTTATCAATCTGAGAACTGAGATAATAGAGATTATGTAAAAGTGAGGTTATGTTACAATCTTTAACTAACAGCTGATTCCTGAAGTGCAAAATATGTGCTTTTGCACGAATAGTTATTATATGTATTTAGTAGGAAATGGTTGATAAATCATATGAATGAACGTCAATGACTTCAGTCCTACCTACCTACGAGAGGTAACAGGTATGGAGTTACGGAAAGGATGTCTAAAAAAAAATAAAAAAAATAAAGTAATAAAACGTTTTATTCGTCTTCAATTATAATTTAAAATGTCGTCTAGGAATTGTGCAGGTGGTGCTATATGATCTTGGTACCTAGCCCAGCTAAAGTACCATATAATGCACATTATATTTTATGAGCGCAGCAGCCTACAGTTCTCCCTACAATACAATTACAGTAATGCATTACTATAGCCTCCCTTCCTGTACGAGAGCCATTGCCGAATCACTGACATAATTGTTTCATCGTGTAAGGGTCGTCGACCCAGTGTATTGCAGTGATCAATTGTTATCCCACAATTCACACAGCGATCCATAGTTTCAACAATATCCAATCCACAAACCGGCGGTAAAATCCAAAATAACAATTCCAAGTCAAACGTGTGAGCGAACTTCGGTGTCCAGTGTGAAAGCAAGGGTCGTTAGAGGTAGGCAGGGTCGGAATACGTAAAAGACAAAGCAAAGGTCGTGAAAAATGAAGAACAATCGGGAAAGCACTCAAAACGCATCGGAAAACACGAAACGAGTGGGCAAACAAGTCATCTGTCATGCCAGTGACATAGACTAAAAATAGAAAACTAATTTTAATCGATATGAAATCGATAGATAGATAGATAGAATACTCTTTATTGTACACCATAAAAATCACAGACATCAATTTAGAAATTTTACATAGGGTGACACAATGGGCGGTCTTATCGCTTAAAGCGATCTTTTACAGATAACCTTTGGATGGATTAAAGGTAATAGGAGAGACAATACTGCAGGTAGTCAGCGGTGTACCATCTACATATACAATAAATATGTACATACATACATAAAGCATAAACTTATTAAAATGAAACAAGAGCAAGGAACTAAATGTAATGATGATGTTTATGGAGAGAGGAAGTGTGTTTTTACCAGAGTTTTAAAAGTGGACAAGGATTGAGCTCGCCTTATCGACACGGGCAAGGCATTCCATAACCGTACTGCTTGAACTGTAAAAGATTTGTCATAAAAGCTGGTTGAATGCATCGGCATCTCTCGATAATCATTAATATTGTTTTTTCAGTAATTAATTGATATTTTATTTATTAATATGACTGTAATTATATGCACTATATTGCATATATGTATATAAAGTGCATTTAATTACTTTGAGTTAATTATTTAGTGCAAAGGTTTTATTTTCGTAACTGTGTAATCGATTACTCAATCGGTAATCTCACAAAAACTATCTTTTTAGTATTTCTCCGCTTCTAGATTGAGAATTGAGGTGATTTTTCGTATTCTAAGATAAAAAATATGACTAATTTTTTAGATCATATCTTAACTATTACATTTGGCCCCACCGTTTTCCACCTCCTTTAAAATTTTGTCCAATGACGTCAGTTCACGTAGAGAGGTCGTTTTCGGCGGACAAATTAATACTGGGAGCTAAATGTCACTTTGCTCTCGAAAATTTGTAAGAATACTTAATTGTATATGTTATGAAAGTTAATGTTGTTGAAGTTAATGTTACAAAAACTATGCATAGAAAGAAAAAAAAAAGAAAGAAAATACGTTTATTTGCGGTAGAATATGACGCAAGCAAGGAAAAAAAAAAACAAATAAAACACGAAAATAACAAATTGGAGGAAAATATGCGTCACATCCACGCAAAACGGCCATCGCTCAGCATAATGCTGGGACCCTATGCAAGACAAAGCCCCAGCGCTGGTTTTCAGCGACAACCGGCGTTGACGTGATGACGTCAACCGGTGCAACTTATAGAGAAATAACAAAATAAGACAAAAAAAAAAAATACAATTTACACAATAGTTCTAACTACAATAAAATATAATATTTAAAGTGGCAACATTTCATAGCGTCGGCGACTCACGCGCCGCAGACATAATACAATCTGTGCGCACAACTGTCAAAAAACTGTTTGTTTGACGTTTTGGCTTATTGGTTACAAGCACTGGTACAAGTACAAGATTAAGCATAGCATAGCATAAAGCTCACTCTACTTTAGTTTCCACGGTGAGGTTTTTACAGAATTGACTCGCAGCACAACGAGTTGCAAGCCATACAAACAATAATTATTCAACAGGAATCGAAACCGCATTACAACAGCCAATCGCGCAGCTGTGCTTACCAAGGCGCGAAATTCCTCCTTTCCTTTAACAAATCCATCCACGAGGAAACAAACTAAGGAATGTGACAACGCCTAAAATAGACCATGTCGTTGTGCAAAAGTATTAACTTTCAACCTCAGAACTACACCGCAAGATGTCGCTGTGGTTGTTAGATATACAGAAATGCTGACTGACTGGTTTGATCTGCGGTGTAAGTAACTATTGGTTTAAGTTTACTTCAAGTTTACGATTTGTGGATATACAAGTAAATGCTCATTTTCATTGATGAATAGGTCTCGTATGCATGGATCGGGAGATTTCTGTAACGCATGCCATACGGCCTGAATTCGGGTAACTGTTTTCATTGGTCGATAGAACGATTGGTATACGGAAAACCTGCACCGCCCGTTGAGTAGTTGCTTTGAAGACTCATTTTCATTGGGTTTGAGTTTCCGCACGATTTTTACCGACCGATGAATTTCATTGGTTTCTATGCATTGTCGACCTATGACTTTCATTAATCATTACCCCGCTTGCGGGCAGGCCCCGACCGACTTTATATCGACTAATGACAGCGAGCCATAAGGACGATAAAGATAATAAAAAATAAAGATCAATAATCATTAACTTGATGGCTTCGTGATGCGATACAGAAAGGCGATTCTTTGTATACACTTATAGCGTGACGCTTTCCTCATTGCCGGTATTGTAAGGACATGGTCTAAAATTTGGGCTAACTTTTTAGTTGTTGTTCAAAAAATCCTTTTATGGCTTAAAGAAGTGTGACTCTAATCTCATCACAGTAGACTACAATGAATTTTGATAGCACTTCTCATGACAATAGCTCGTATATTGGCACAGTGTCTAAGCGGACTCCTTGTGAGTTACGGGCCACAAGTTTGATTCATTCATGGCATATTTTTTTTGACGTGAAACGTCTTTGAATTTGCTTCCATAGTGGGAGGCAGTGCAGAAAACTTATGATAACAAAATTGGGGGATACAGTTTGGTGTTGCAGCTGTATATCTATCATCTACATCCAATATTTAATTACACCGATCGATAGCTAAAGAATCAAAGAATTAATTAAGTTGAGTGGGGACTGTGAAGCATCACGCACGGCGGATTGGGAAGTGCCGCCATTTTGAGGATATTTTACTATACCATTCTCAAACGAGTTACAAATAAAGACCTTAACAGCCACGCATTCCAGCAACTTAACAGCCACGCATTCCAGCAACCTAACACTTCACCAGTCTAGCCATAAGAGAAACAAAGGACTATCGCGGCCATTAAGCCTGGTGATAATCAGAAGAATGCTGGCAGTATAAGCAGAGAATAACCCTCAGCCTCAAGCGACAGTTCTCCTGGGAGTGACTGGAGGTAATGTGGCCTTTGTCTGGTGCATTGCACTGTTATGTTGGGCCGGCTCTCTGTATGCTTTTGTTTTTGGGATGTGTGTTGGCTGGAAGTGGTTGAGGATTGAGCGCAGTTTAGGCGACGATAACCGACTTTTAATGACTAAACGATAAGTGTTAATGATTAGGCAAAACATTTGTTAAACTAGAGCATTTTCTTAATAATATATATGGATGATTGTAACTATTTAAGGAACTAAATATAATATTATCTGTATCGGCAATAACGCGTACATAAAATGCTTCATTGTATAGTTAGATGTTGAGATAGACTCATGGTAGCACAAGTTTAAACCTTAGTGGTTTTTGGTTGCTATTTAATATGTAATCCTGTCGCACCCTTACAGCCTTACTAATAAACTTTTACGCACGACGTATACCGGGGTTATAACATCAACGTTACCAATAAACGATATTTGACGTTTCAGTTGTATACATCTGGTGTAATAGATGTCATTATTCAAAGAGAATTTGTACAACCGTTATTCAGCCCTCGGACCTTGTATAGCGAATGTATAACCTAATAATAACTAGTTGCTTTTGTCGTATTGAGTTTGAAAACCATGGATTATTTACTTACAATATTTTGATATTTTAGGTGAAATTGACAATCATAAAAGAAAATGTTATAAACATCGTTATGATCCTTGCTGTTTGCAAGAAAATGAGTTTCGATTTAATTAAAGGTTCAGCAAACTATATGCAAGAAACATTGTTGAGTTAGTCAAATGTCATTAGTTTCAGCCATTTAATATTATAGAAAAAAAATATCTTCATAATTTTTATCATTTCAGTCGTGCTGAATTCGCTTTGTTAAATTTTGACGTTCAAGTTTGACTATGGGTGCATTCCGAGTTACGCTGTAATCGATTTGAGCGTGCTAACAACCGTACCGTATTATCGCGGGCATGATAACGTTGTGTCTTGAATCGTCCTAAATGACGTCATGAAATACGCCATCTTGCGATAACGCCGACAACAAGCCTTTTACTAATATCACCGTGAGCGCTGTCAAAAATGACAGTTGTGCTGTTTTGTTTTGACTCGCATCTTATCTTTGAACTAACGTGGCATTTTCGAAATTGTGTTTCTGGCTACCCTTCGCCACCTATCCAAAGAAGAAGAAGAATGTGTGGTATATACACAATGAAATATGATATTATGCAAGTTTTGACGTTGAGCGAGTACCGTGAGCGCGTTCACGAGCGTTCCGAATTGTTGACAGCCCTCAGCTGTCATAATCGTGATATCTTAATCGGAACGCCAAGTATCGGTGTCAGCGCTGTGAGCGATTATGTTCTAATTCGGAAAGCGCTCTTTAACAGCTTTTACTGTTGCGTTCTTAACCTAATGCATGCATCACTAGTGACAATAATCTATTTTTTTAATTCGTAAAAGAACGCAAAATCAATAGTTTTGGAAATAAAATGGACGTAATTCTTTAAATTTAGATTTTTTAAACTTATAAGTTTATAGTTATGAATGTTTTTCCAAATGAAAAAATGTCAATGATATTACGCAGTACCAGTTTCAGAACGCACCTTCTAATGTTGCCAGTGGTTTTTGTCATAAGCAGTGGGTAACTATGCATTGTTTAAACATTGATTATTAGTAAGAGTAGTGTGTAACGCCTATTCACAGCTTATACATTGTATAACAATACAATAGTTAAACAGATGTTTAACTTATTTTTATTAGCAATAAATGGCACTATACGAAAATGTTCATTTTACAGTATGGCCGTTTTAAGATTTTTTAAGTATTGTATGGGTGATATGGAACTAAAAAAATATAAATAAAGTTTTGTGATCGGCTTAAAATAACAGTTTAACTAATGCTGTTTCAGTATCCAGCGGCATACAATCAAATTATTTACTATTTATCAATGGAGAAGCATTTAAAAAAAAAGTTTAGCATAGTGTCGGTTATAGTTTCATAGTTATTCAAAACTTTTTGCTTAATGACCCCTAGGTTGTTATTTTACCTACATTGTAATTATAAAAAAGTGAAAAATAAAACATTATAATTACTGAAATAATAAAGAATACTATTTATTTGGCAAACGCTCACAGTTTTGGGTCAAAACTATCATAAATATTCATAATTTTCTATTGGAAGGCTCTAAAGCTTTCTATTGGAATCAATCTTTTTGGATTGATATCTGGGTTTTATCTCTGTTATGTTACGAGCTATATACTCTCTTTGTCGCATCAATGAAGCCATGCCCCAATAATCATCGAAAAGAAATTTCCGTGACTCTTCAGAAATTCTATCTGAGCATTTCAGCTGGCATGCACTTCTTATGGAAGTGGTTGTTTAATCGTTTGAGCTGGATAAGCGGTTTCCTTTTTTTAGTTTGAAACATATTTTTTGCCTGCGTTTTTTATAATCTTCACAATATTTGTAGTAACGTTCTTATTTTTCTTCTTTCGTTTTTTTGTAATGACATCAACTGGTTGAGGTTGAGCTTCTCCTGCAGTATCGTTTGGGCAGAAACCGTCAATATCTCTTGTGTCAGAAACATCATTGATTTCTCCTGTGTCATTTGTATCAAAATGCATGATTTCGACGTAATCGGCTGGAAGAGGCAACATTATCACCAACATTTGGAGTAACACCAACTTGAAGATTCGAATCAGCAGGAAGAATATCACTTCTTTGATGATTATTAGAAACTTCAACAATCTGAGTGACGGAATGTCATCAATTTTTGAAGTGGTTTTTTGAAGTGTCATTTGGTAATTCATGTTAGCATTTTCGTTCTCTGTTTCGTCATCTGGATTAATAGGGTCAAAATTAGTGTGTCTTTGTTACTTTGAGTAATTTGTTGGGTATTTGGACACTCATGTGCAGAGAAAGCTGAAGCTGAACTGGATGATGTGCTTGAGGCAGAAGATGAGGACAATGACGACGAGCTTGAGTTCGATCTCTGGCACTTTTTCTTTGATGGAAAGTATGTTCTATCATCATCTGAGGCGGGAGAAAAGTCATCACCGTCACTGTTTGTTAGGTTATGACAAGTGCTAGTTAAAGGTGAACTTCTCATAATGTTCAAATGGGACGCACACGTTGTTGAAAGGGGTTCAGTATTATGGAAATTTATTTGCAGGCTTTGTATTTTGAGATTCATCATAGTTATCGTTAATTTAAGTTGATAATTGTATGATCCCTCTACATCTACTTCTCTTCGGATCCATGATAGTTGGAGATTATTGTCATAAACAAATCATTCAATTAATTAAAGGGTCGGACAAATCAACGCGTTAAACCTGCGTCCGTGGTGGCGTTCAAAAACGCGTATAGACGCCAGGACGCGTTTGGTTTGATGATCGCCACCGTGGACGCGAGAACGCGTCACGCGCACGCATTGACATTGACAAACTAGTTTTTAAAACAAGAATGGCATACTGGCAATTGGCAAAAATGACTTTAATTTGACGAATCTCTAAACAAAATAGTAACTACAATTATTGAATAACTGACACTAAACTCAACTTGCCATTTATGCAATGACGCACTAGGAATATTTGAAAGCAAATTTATCGATTAAATGGCGCTTTACAGAAAATGCCCGTTATTGAATTCGTACTAAAACAAAATCGTATTTAAAGTTGAAAAATAACTGGCACTAAACTCAAACTGCCACTTATGCATTTAATCACTGTAAATATTTGAAAGCAAATTTATTCAATAAGTGGCTCTTTACACAAAGTGCCAGTTTTTAACTCACCTCGACATGGGTTCCCTCCGGTGACTGGTCGCGATCTGGCATAGTGCCGGTTTATCAGTTACCGACCGGACAAGTTGTGACAAATTCATAAGTGACACTAATGACATCTAGCGAAAATTAGGCACACTAAAGCTACAGTGGTCTTTGCATTACGCGCGTTTCGTCTTAAGCATTTTGACTGTATACTTAACTAAAAAGTGGAATGTTTTGTATAGTGCCACTTTTGTTTTCAAGGTGCGCTGTGTTCTTTTGTATAAATGATAAATAAAAAAAAAAAAAATATGAATAATTATAGATTATCAGCCTTACTAATAAAAATAAGTTAAACATCTGTTTAACTATTGTATTGTTATACAATGTATAAGCTGTGAATAGGCGTTACACACTACTCTTACTAATAATCAGTGTTTAAACAATGCATAGTTACCCACTGCTTATGACAAAAACCACTGGCAACATTAGAAGGTGCGTTCTGAAACTGGTACTGCGTAATATCATTGATATTTTTTCATTTGGAAAAACATTAATAACTATAAACTTATAAGTAAAAAAATCTAAATTTAAAGAATTACGTCCATTTTATTTCCAAAACTATTGATTTTGCGTTCTTTTATGAATTAAAAAAATAGATTATTGTCACTAGTGATGCATGCATTAGGTTAAGAACGCAACAGTAAAAGCTGTTTTAGGGCGCTTTCCGAATTATTTATTATTTTCCGAATAATCGCTCACAGCGCTGACACCGATAATTGGCGTTCCGATTAAGATATCACGATTATGACAGCTGAGGGCTGTCAACAATTCGGAACGCTCGTGAACGCGCTCACGGTACTCGCTCAACGTCAAAACTTGCATATCATATTTCATTGTGTATATACCACACATTTCTTCTTCTTCTTTGGTTAGGTGGCGAAGGGTAGCCAGAAACACAATTTCGAAAATGCCATGTTAGTTCAAAGATGAGGCGCGAGTCAAAACAAAACAGCACAACTGTCATTTTTGACAGCGCTCACGGTGATATTAGTAAAAGGCTTGGTCGGCGTTATCGCAAGATGGCGTATTTCATGACGTCATCTATGACGATTCAAGACACAACGTTATCATGCCCGCGATAATACGGTACGGTTGTTAGCACGCTCAAATCGATTACAGCGTAACTCGGAATGCACCCATAGTCAAACTTGAACGTCAAAATTTAACAAAGCGAATTCAGCACGATTGAAATGATAAAAATTATGCAGATAGTTTTTTTCTATAATATAAAATGGCTGAAACTAATGACATTTGACTAATTCAACAATGTTTCTTGCATATAGTTTGCTGAACCTTTAATTAAATCGAAACTCATTTTCTTGCAAACAGCAAGGATCTTATCGATGGTTATAACATTTTCTTTTATGATTGTCAATTTCATCTAAAATATCGAAATATTGTAAATAATCCATGGTTTTCAAACTCAATACGACAAAAGCAACTAGTTATTATAGGTTATACAATCGCTATACAAGGTCTGAGGGCTGAATAACGGTTGTACAAATTCTCTTTGAATAATGACATCTATTACACCAGATGTATACAACTGAAACGTCAAATATCGTTTATTGGTAACGTTGATGTTATAACCCCGGTATACGTCGTGCGTAAAAGTTTATTAGTAAGGCTGTATGTTTATAATACATAGAGAAATTCATTTGTAAAGTTATGTATAATGTGGATAAAAAACTGAGAATCACGCAAAAACTATCAAGCGTGTTTTTCTGAAACCTTTACCATTTTAAAGATAATTTAATTATTGATATTTTAGTATACGTGTTTTATTAAAATACCTTTTTTATAAATAATAAATTAATAATCCGTTGACAGCGCTCCTTGATGGGCGACTGCTGATTACTGGCTGGACGTACGATGCGTTGCGTGAGCTCAGTACAGAACACGAAAGCAACCACGCAAGGTCACTGGTATATATCTGCGTCTTAAGTCAGTTTTGATAAGGTTTGTGTTGTTGTTGTTTCAGAATTATTCAAATACCTATCTATAATATGAATGATCTATTAAGTACATGACGCAGAATGCAGTTAGTTTAATTAAGATACGGGAAAAAGGAATGCTGGTTGGTGACAAAATAGATAAATATCAACCTCATCTAAAGTAGTACACTTATCGTCGTTGTAGTAAGAGAAATCAGCTAGTTTCAAGATAACCGTGTTTAAAAGGTTTTTTGTTCATATAATCGTTATCACATTAACGCTTAAAGTTACAAAAATGCTTTTTATGAACAAAATATTGATATTTTTACCCTGAACTCTAATGTTCAGTAAATAATGTAAATATTTTTGAGCCACCTGAGAATAATAATAAAAAGTAAGGTAATTAATTTTAGCATACTCAAAAAAAAATAATTTGGGTTAGATAATTAACTTTTTGTGTTATTTAATTAATTCTTGGTACAGTTTTTTTTTCAAATTTTGAGCAATTAGTTACTTGCTGCTCGAGGGTGGGTTAGAAAGAAAAATCATAAATTCATGAAAAAAATCAGTTTATAATACAAAAAAACACAGCATACAAAATAAACTATTTTTAATCATCATCATCATCATCATTTAAGCCATAGGACGTCCACTGCTGACCATAGGCCTCCCCCAATGATTTCCGAATTGGCCGGTTGGAAGTGACCTGCATCCAGCGGCTTCCTGCGACCTTTATTAGGTCGTCTGTCCACCTTGTGGGTGGACGTCCTACGCTGCGCTTGCCGGTACGTGGGTTCCATTCCAGAACCTTTCTGCCCCATCGGCCGTCAGTTCTGCGCTCTATGTGCCCCACCCACTGCCACTTCAGCTACACTAACTAACGCTATGCTACGCTAACTATTTTTAATAGTCCACAATTATTATAAGTAATTGAATCGGGAACTGTTTTTAATAATCAACCGATCGTATGTTGATAGGTTGATTAAACCTTAATGTACTAATATGAGCAAATTTTTTTTGATTAGTAACTAGGTTTGTTGCCTTAAGTTGTCATCAAAAACCTACAATAATACTGCTAGCGATGCTCTTTTATACTATATCTAAATATAAAAATAAATGTTTGCTTGTTTGTTCCTATGTTATGCCTTACCGTTAATCCGAGAATGTGAGAAAACTGTCAACTTATTGCTTGCACTTGCGGTAATGTTATATATTAGGCATACCACAATTATTTCTTCTGCAGCGCCGGGTCAATCAATCTGCCTAGCGTTTTCCCAACTATATTGGGGTCGGCTTCCAGACTAACCAGATGCAGCTGAATACAAGTATTTTACATGAAGCGACTGCCTATCTGACCTCCACAACCCAGTAACTGGGTAGTATGATACGCCTTGGTAAGACTGGTTGTCAGACTTTCGGACTTCTGACGACCCGTAACGACTGTTAAAGATCCACGAATGACAGCCGGGACCAACGGCTTAACGTGCTTTCCGAGGCATGGAGGAGTCTAAAGATGGTCACCCATCCATAGACCAACCCCAGCAAGCGTAGCTTAACCTGACGCATCCACCAGCAGGTACCAGCTAAAATAATATCTAGGTACACTAATATTATAAAGCGAAAAGATTTTTATTTTTGTTTGTAATGAATAAACTCAAAAACTAGTGAACCGATTTAAAAATTCTTTCACCAGTAGAATGCTTATTATTTTCTTTATTGACATTAATCATTTTTAACAAAGATAGTGAGGCCCTGTCTCCTGCGCTAGGTATAGCGCCTGTGTTACATATAGGAGCCAGGAGCAAAATTATAAGGAGAATTTGTGAGTTGAATGTAGGCAGAAATCTTCGGAACTACTGATCCGGTTCAGAATGATGTACTGAATCCATGGTTAAAGTTTTCGGGTCGATGTCTCTGCCATCCTGTAAATTACGCATGAATTTTCTCTCGTCAAAGTCATTTTGAAAATAGTTTATATACCACATCCAGTCAACTACATCTACGACCATTTTATTACCCAAAGACTGTAGCAAAACGCCGTATCAACAAATATTTGTTCTTCTTACCGTTTTATGGTCCCCGTTATGGTATTACTTTAGTAGCCATGAAGTAACAACGTATCGCTTCAAATAGCCCGGATATTATGGCGTTGTAAAGGGGGGATTATTATTTTTTCATTCGTGTATGTATGTATGTTTCTGGTTGGTTTATGGATGTTTAGGGAGTGTTTAAGGTTTTATTAGTGTGTATGAATTTTGAGTCATAATATTAGCGGTTGTAAATACAGAAATTGCAAGAGCAAAGGCGTTAGACCAGTGAAGTGATGGCAGGCAAATGGTTTTAAATTCGTACCATAACCGTTGCAGAATTGATTTAAAACCACTTTTAATAAAAGCAAATTAGGCTCAGTTGTAGGCATGAACATGAATACTTGCAATCCACAATGATAGATGGTACAGTGGACGTAACAAAACACGTTACACATGCAGTGCAGTTCTAGTGCAAAGCAGATGCAGGTTTTAGTAATAATTACACTACACATGGTTCAAAATCGCTTGACAATTTACATGACGCTTTTTTTTACCACTACGGGAAAGCTCTTGGCCTGCATCTCACCTGATGGTATGTGATGATCAGACCTAAGGTGGAAGCGAGCTTCACCCGGAATCCTCAACCATATAGAGGAACTGGCTATCTTACCTCTAACTGCCGAATCACACCATTGTTGTTAACATTGTTGTTATGGCAACAGACTTAGATAAGATGGTGGTAGCTAGTCAAGCGGACTTAGAACAAGCCCTACCACCAACAAAACCGAGCAGAAAATAATAATTTATGTCTAATATTGGGCTGTTAAGGGTACGCTAGTCAGTCATTCTTCCATACAAACATAGTATGGTGATTACTCGTCTGTTTGACGGTGTACGTTCAAACTAAAAATTATATCAATTTGTCATGTCATTATCTAGCCATGTATGGAAGCAGAACTGGAAAAAAATATTGGTTTGGAAGTGATGAGCGTCGAAACTTCCATATTTCAACACTAATTATTTTAACTCGTCTTTAAATTACTATAGAATGGCAAAATAGTAAAACCGTACAAGGCTATATAGTTTATTCAGTATTTCAATTAATTTTATTTTGAATAAATACATCCAGTAGATTTTTATTAATATCTGTATGTTCATGAAATTTTACACGCTCGTTTTCGTTATAAATCATCGCCTATTTCACTAAATAAATTCATACATATAATATTGAAATACAAATTCGATAAATAAATAAATAATTAGACTAAATTAGCATGCATATTAGTCACGCCCACCAACGAGTTCGAGCCATCGACTCGTGTACCCTTAAAGTCCATAGTAACTCTCTAAAATTGGCTAGCAGACACCTAAGGCTTAGCTTAGCCTTTAGAAACTGTCAATCGCAATTTAAAAAAGGCAAAGGATTGTTCACATTTGGTTAATTTTATTTTGCCATATAATTCCAAAACTGTCTAGACATTATAATCAATCCACGAACATACGACGTTACGCCACTACATTGCTCCAAGGTAGCGTATGACAGGCAATGCGGCACGCCCTCGGTATACATTGACCACATTAATTTGTCACCAGAACGTTAATTGAGAGAGGCTTATGTAAGATGGAACTATGAAGGGAATAAATTAATTTATCGCTGACATTATTGACAAGGAAGTCTTTTATTAAATGATGAGTGATTAGGTGAGTGTTATCAAACTCATCTCACCACTAACCTCCACCAAGTACAGAAAGACCTCTCCAAATTCAATCAATTCAATTCACAAAGCCATATTGTAAGTGTTAATTTATTTCTTTATTTATTAATACTGCCCTCCTAAGCCGAAAAGCGCTATCTCAATCGGAGTAAGTTTTGAGAAAATTTTCTTTTTGTAAATTGTAATCTAAGAAAACATAAGGACATAAAAAAACTTCTGAGTGTTTTTTTTTGTAATGTTTTAAGTTAGATTACGACGGTATTTTGCTTATACCATTAGATACGAAATTTGTATAGCTATTGAATGGTATAAAAAGAACTAAAAGGCCGTATCTCAGAGATATCGCCTTTCGGCTTAGCAGGGCAGAATACGAGAACCAACAGCTATAACAAATAGATAACAGTTGATTAAGAAACATAGAACCAATAGGGATGATGCCTGGGTTAAAAAAAAGAAATTCGATTTAGTCCGTCAGTCAGATAATAAAAAAATATTAATCACGTATTTTTTGCTATATCATATTAATAAAAAAATGACTTAGATACTAATACAACGCATTCAAGTTGAGGAGTGGGGGTTGATACGTCACAAGTATGTATAAAATCTACATACAAGTGACGTCATGGCACATTATAACTCAATGTATCGCCGTAATCTTTTGATACCGTAAAAAAAGAAAAAATACGTGTACGTTATTTTTTCATAATCTACATTACGGACAAAAAACATTTTTTTAGTCATCATCCCTATTACAGGTTCTCACATATTATATATATTCTCGCACTTAAAAACTTTCAAATTCAAGTTGCAATCTCATCTCATCGACAATCAATGTCAAATTCGATTGCTCAAATAAAAGGCAAACAGAGAAATTGCCTATCCTATGTGTAGCAAAAATGGAACTAAAATATTTGTTTAACGAAAAACAGGTGCAACATTCAAGTGCGTCTGTTCCTCATCTCATTATTTATGATTCATGTGACTTGTAGATATTTGTTGATTTCTAAGTCAAAATCAAATAATTTATTTCAATTAGGCACCTAAAGGCACTTTTGAACGTCAACATTTACAACAACAAAAAAAGAATTGATTCTAGTCGCCCCTTCCAAAATATACTTTTCGTATTTATAGAAAAGAATGGAATTCTGTTAACCTAAGCCATTAACTTTTTCTTAATAAATATAACATTTTGAACTACATAGTATGGTTTTACGAGTATATTTATGAGCTTTAAACTTTTAAGTAAAGGCGTCCCCCTTATAGAGGTCTGGCGATCCCCTAGGGGGTCGCGACCCACACGTTGAAAAGCACTGGTTTACAGCATAGGTTATTATCTAATTTATTATACCTTTGGTCCAAAAATAAAAGCCCCATGTCATTAAATTGACCAAATATCAAAATATAGCAGCTAAACCCTCAAATTGTTGAAAATATGACAGCCAACCCATCCAGTTTAACTCAAAATCCGACCGCAAAATCCTAGCACCCAATAACTTTTGTCGAAGAACCTCTATAGTTCCGTATCAGTGTTGCCATGTCGCATAAACCCGTCCTTTGTCTAGTGTTAATTGAAGTTATGTCGGGACGGACAGACCGGCCATTTTCTTGTAAATAATTCAAATGCGGCTATTTAATGTATCCATGGATGTTTCAGCGGGATTGCGATAGTCAGCTGTTTATTATTTTGATAAATAGGTTAATTTTCTTTCCTGCGTAACACACATACAACGGCAATCGATGGCAATGTCTTTCATTTTGACAGTTCAGCCACGTTCATTGCGTTATTAATGTTGTTATGCAGACGAACTTTTGAAACCTATGAAGCAATGGGTTAGGAATTTTCTTCAAAGCCCTCGGATTGTGATTGAAAGTGTATTAATTTATATTTGTTCTTAAACGTTTAAGACGTACCGCGAGTGAAGCTGTTGCACTTACTGCTTACCACGGGTATGTTTCCTCATTACTCAGATATGGGCTCCTCCTATGGGGGAACTCGACAAATATAAATTATGCCTTCCTAGTGCAGAAAAAATGCCTAAGAGCAATCTGTGGTATCAATCCTTTAACATCCTGCAGACCTCTCTATAAAAAATTAAAACTTTTAACCTTAACAGGTCTGCTCATAATGCAAGCTGGTGTATTTGTGAAAGAACACTCAAATTTTTTTATAACATGTGACTTGCAATCAAAATATACCCGTCGAGACCCAACACTGCTAAGAATTCCTTCACATCAAAGCACATTATGTCATAAAAATAGCTTTATCACAGCAATTAAAATCTTCAATAATATTCCAAAAGAAATAAGGGAACTCCCTCTAAAACACTTTAAATCCAAATTACACTTATGGCTTATTGAAAATTGTTTTTATAGTGTAAAAGAATTTTTTGATAAAAAAAGTAACAGATAAATATAAGTTAAGATAATGAGTTTTAATTATATTACTTTAAGTACCTATTTATTATTGTTAAGTGTTCAAATAGATGCGAAACCCTAATAACCAATGTTATTAGACATGTGAAAAAAAATGTGTTGTACTTATAAAATGTTTTTATTTGATATAACATGTTTAAATATTTGTATGCCAGTCCATGGCGAAACATGTAAGATCAAAACTATATTATAAGACCTTAATGTACCATGTTTTAAAGCAAATAAATATATTCTATTCTATTCTAAAACGTCAAAGTTACATATGACAGTCCCCCAAAACGCCCACCTTTCACCACTTCTTAGTGCTTTAGCTGGGAAGAAGAAGTGGCGTAACAAAATTCCCAGCAGCACAGCTGTCTGTTCAGTTAGAAAAAATGATTCTATATAGTATGCAAAATAATTTACATTACGTAACACAAAACATAATTTAAATTAAAAAATAATAGCCATATGTCAGCTAGCACACGCCAATATACCAATAAAAAAAAACCAAGAACTGTACTCAGACAGAAATAAAAAGAAATAAAGTCTTAACTTAAACAATATCTAAATAAAAGCCTCCAGTCATAAAGGGCGTGCCCGCTTACATATAGCTATTTATATAGCTGTAACTGGAAGTTATAAATGATAAACTAGGACCATCAAGGTAAAATAAATAAACAGTTGATTGCTAATAACAATAACAAAATCAGCAAGACGACCAGTCACCACAAGCAGCACCCGTCCACGAGCATAACGCAAAGATAATAATTTAATATAACTTGCTTTTAAGTTTATTATTCCTCAAACATCCAGTTTTGATTGAGTTAGATGACGTGCGATTGGAAAGGCCTTTATCCAGAAGTGGATTGCAAGCTATTGGCTGATGATGACGATGATCAACTTCGGCACATAGACTAGGAATGTCACCAATGTCTTCCAATTATTGGTTCTAAGACATGCCAGTTTCCTCAAGATGTTTTCCTTCACCGATTTGAGAGCAGTGTGATATAATAATTTACACAAAGAATGCCTGCTTGGTTTCGAACCCGTAAGTTGGGATCGTTACTACTTCACCATTGCATAGGCCAAGTAAAATAACCAATTTATCAATGAAGCATCAAAGCAATAATGTCACGGTTAGTAATTACTGATTTGCGATTGCAGTTGCTGCTTGTAGTTCGCTGCCCATTTTGCTAATGAAGCGTCATCGTTGTCATCACTTGAGATAGTGGTCAACCGCAGCCGTATTTAACAAAAAGAAATTGTCAATTCATTGGCCTAGTAGTATTTCTTGAACCCTGGAGACAGAAATCATTGCTGGTTTTTTCGTCAAAACATTTCAAGGGACTGTTTTCGTTGTTTACTGATATCAGTAAACAACGGAATCAGTTCCAAATTAATTCTATTATTTAGAATATTTTTTTCTAGCTGCTTATTAGAACAGCTGTGCTGCTGGGGAGTTTGTTGCGCCACTTCTTCCCAGCTAAAGCACTAGGAAATGGTGAACGGTGGCGTGGGCCGCATCTTATGTAATTTTGACGTTCGAAAAGTGTTGATTCTCAGCCTAGTTTGAATAAATGACTATTGAATTTTTGAATTTTGAATTCCACCAATTTAGACCCCTCCGTGCTTCGGAAAGCACGTTAAGCCGATAGTCCCGGCTGTCATTAGTAGATCTTTGACAATTGTTACGGATTGTCAGAGGTCCGAAAGTCTGACAACCAGTCTTACCAAGGGGTATCGTAATCAGTAACTGGGTTGTACAAGTCAGATAGGCGGTCGCTACATGTAAAATACTTGTATTCAGCTGCATCCGGTTAGACTGGAAGCCAAAATAGTTGGGATAAGGCTATAATGTTTCCACTACTGGGCCACAGGCCTCCTCTCTGTGACAGGGAGTGGGTCGTAATCCACCACGCAGGCCCAGTACGGGTTGGCGGATGTCACATGTCGTCGAAGGTTTTGGATCTCGGGTATGCCGGTTTCTTCACGATATTTTCCTTCACAGTGTTGATTGAAATAATTTACACAAAGTAAAACGCCTGTCAGGGTTCGAACCTGCGACCTACAACTCGTAAGTCGAGGCCATTACCACTTGGGCCACCACCGCTCCTGATGATGATCGTTAAACAAAAAAATCAGCCCCAATTTCCTGCCACCAACAAATTTCAAAAGCCCCCAACAGGCAACAAATCATTACTACTATAAATAAGAACGTTTGCCAACTGCGGAGGCCTATAACAGTAAATCTCTTGTAATTAATCTCGTAGCCACCTCACGACGACATTTGGCCTCCCGCCAGCGCCAAATCTATGCAATTAGAATTACCTGGATATGTAGATTGTGTAGGTTTGAGTGTGTTAAGGCTTTTGTTGGTGGTTGTAATTGCAGTTTGATTTTGAAGTGAAGATAAAAATATTAGTTTTCAGTAACTAATAGTCGGGACAAAGTTTCAGTTGACGAGGTTATGGTCCCACTTTTACCCACGCAAAGGTCTCCCTACTCTCCTTTCACGTCTCTAATATAACACATAACATCACGCCTGTAATCCCCGAAGGGTTAGGCAGAGTATAGTATTGTGTACACCCACAATTTGCCAGTTATGGTTAAGTCCCATGTAATAGGGGGCGAGTCTATTGCCATCAACCGGGTACAAATCGAGACTCCGGGCTTCTACTGAGACATTCCAGATGGAAAAACCCAATAACACTTTGCCGGACCCGGGAATTGAACCCAGGACCTCATGTTCAGCAGTAACGCTTCCGACCACTAGACCAACGAAGCAGTCCTAATACCTAAGTCTCTAATATAATACTCATCCTAATTTAAAGTATCCATTGCACCTCTAAATTAAATGTAAGTAAATTATCACTAAGTTTATATGTTTAAATTAAAATATTTGCGAATTATAAATTAGTGTCTAACAAGTATTAGTCTGTTGAGATGTTGGGATTCAAATTGTAAAAGAACCAAAAATTAAACCATTCATTATTGTTTTGGAACAACTACTAGTAATTATCATTTTGTATTTATTTTGAACTTTGAGTAGTCAGCTAGGTCACGCTACGCTACCAGCAACAACCATTCGTTACCAGCCTTGTTGACCGTCGATTTCATTGGACAGAATAGAAAAGGCTAGTTTTTTGGGTTCCGTAGTCAACAAGGAACCCTTATAGTTTCGCCATGTCCGTCTGTCTGTCTGTCTGTCCGCGGTTTAGCTCAAAAACTATTGGTACTATAAAGTTGTAATTTGGCATGAGTATACAAGTTAATGACGCCGAAAAAGTGGTAAAATAAAATATTCTTCTTCTTTTCGTGTGGTTAGTAAACTAACCTGGTGTCAGAGTTTTAAAGCCGCCCACGGGCCTCTGACTTGGCTTCACATGCCGTCGAGAAATATCTCTCAGGCATGCCGATAAAATATTGAAAAAAAAAGCAAATATTTAGGATACCTACACACTCCCCTACATGTAAAGTGGGGATGATAATTTTTTTTTCGTCCTTCCCATAGTGTGGGAAATATTAGGGGTTTGCGAAGACCGTTTTGTGATTACGTAAACCGTTCGTGACTTATCAAGCTTTAAAGTACCAATTTTCGTTAAAAATTCAAAATTCAAAATATTTTATTTCACATAAACCTACATGGGCACTTATGAAACGTCAGAAGCTAGGTGCACGGTTCCAATTGGTCGTTTCCTATGGAGAAGAGCCGGCAAGAAACTCCACGGTTACTCTTTTAGATACTGATTTAGTTAGAGTCAAGTGTCCTCCCCCTCTACCAACTAAACGGTTGTAGTTATTAATTCAAATATTATGGCATTAGTATTTATATATAACGAAGTTTAAAGTAAATTTATCATACTTAAGTGGGCTTTACGAGTAATAATTGACCAACTTAAATTTGCGGTTGCAAAAACATGTTGTCCCATATATTCCTTAAGGGAGAACATGTTTTTCAATTACAAAGTTGTTCTTACGATAAATTCATTCCAACTACGGAACCCTTCATTGTGCGTGGTCCGACACGCACTTGGCCGGTTTTTTTAAAATACTGAACACTGAAAATAATTTTTTAACATTGATAAATTACCAACGCTAGTTTAAAGTAAGAGACAAAAAATAAAAGTTATAAAAACCAAAACCCAACTACGACAAAAAGTCAACTAAAAAGGTATAAACAAGACATCACAGACAGACAAATAAAAAATCCGGAGTCACTCGTAATCTGTTCAATTTATAACACGGGTAACTCTGGATTTTGTATCTAAAAATTTTTCTAGTTTTAATAACTTTTATGTTTATTTAAATATTAATATTAAATTAAGCCCTTTCATTTGATATCAAACATGGCATTACATTTTTTTATTTTTCTTATTCGTAACTTTATTTATTTATTATTATTTATACATACATTCCGGCCAAAATCATCACCCGCCTTTTTGCTTCCAACTAGGGCGAAGCAAATAAAAAGCAAGTAAAAAGAAATGCTGATTTTCAACTGCAGGTTAGACTAGAACCTAAACCCCAAATGCTATGAAACGTCTAGTCTGATGGTATTACCGATGCAGTAAGCTGATGACAGTTGGAATCTAGCCAGACTGGAATCTAAGCAATTTGGTCTACCTGCCTACGTATTGTGGTTTCTATGCTTTGGATATTATTTGGGATAAGTGTTATTATGCCTTGGTGTAGATAATGGTGATATGTAGAGTGTTTTTGTTGTAAACAGTAAGCGACCTTGCAAATACAGAATTTAAAAAATAAAAGTTTAAACCTAAACCCAACTACGACTAAAACGACAACTAGACAGACCAATTAAAAATCCGGAGTCACACGTCATGTAATTAAGGCATAAATCAAACAGACTATGTGTGACACGGGATTTTTATTTTTATCCTAATTATTATAAGACTGCTTTTAAAAGCTACTATAGACAATTACGTGACAAAATCTGATATACTACGAGTATATGGGAAAACAGCATTAATCGATAAAAGTATTCTTTGTATGGCATCATTGATTCACAACAAGTTTTCTGATGATTTCAAAAAGTTACCTGTTCATCAATTCAAGTCGAAGCTTCACAAATTCCTGGTGAATAAATGTTATTAAAATGTCAAGGTATACTTACAAGATAAAAATGTAGATAGATACATAGATTAATAGTAGATTTACAACGAGTGCACAAAACGAACCATTTTTATCCGAGACTTTTAGCAGCCCGAGACGAAGGCGAAGGCTGATAGTAATGTCGAGGATAAAATGGTTTTGTGCACGAGTTATAAACTCTGCTTTTCACTTCGATTGCGAGGAAATAAAACAGTAGTATAACAAAACATTTCATTAATTAAAATTCAAAGTAAAATTAGTACAGTTTTGAATACTGAAGGAAATTGTTTTTCCCGACATTGATATTAGCCTTGGGCTGCAGACCTATACAGCCGACTATTAAATTAATTTTGTAATAATAATTTTATTAAATTAATTAAATAACCTACCGTACTTGAATTTAAATTTGAATGAACTTCTTAGTGTGGTTGGCTGTATGGCTCATTTTCTTTGCCTTAATATAGATACGTTTATGAGTAGATACGTTAATGCACTTGTGCACAAAATTCGATTTTGTGCAGCCTATATCCTGCACAAATAAGCACTTTCAGAGCATGAGAAGTGAAAGAGTAATTTATTCACATTGAATAATAATTTATTTTGACATCTGTATACTTTTATTTTAATCTGAACCAATACTTTAATTTAATTTATTTGATTGTTAAGTCTATGACATATATTATTAATTTTTATTTTAAGTATAATAATTTTGTAATGTTATTTTAATAATAATTTAATTAGATTAACAATAATATAATATTTACACACCAGAGTAGGTACTTTATAGTTATTTGTAACATCTGTTTATACCTACCTGTAATAAGCAAATAAATAATTTGAATGATTTTAGGGGTTTATTTTGAGGGTAGGTACCTACCCACTTCTTTGGTTTGGAAAAATTAAACAATAAAATTTTGTGTGTAAGTATGTATAAATAAATTTAGTTACCAAACATGCTATATTAATCGATTTTTTTTTCGGTAACTCTTTTCATTCGCTTTAAATGCTGCATTTTTGAGACGTCATTATAGCCTATAACCACGGAACAACATGACGCTTCCAACGGTACCGATATCGTTTGTCAACATAAAGTTTAGGATTTATGAGGGAACAGATGAACATACATACATAGCCAGTTCAAATCATAATCCCTGCTTTGGTAACCCTCCGTAGTCGGGTAGTAAGGTATAGAATTTAAGTTCTGTCTCGCATAGGGTCCCAGCATTATGCTGAGCGATGGCCGTTTTGCGTGGATGTGACGCATATTTTCCCCCAACTTTCTTTTTCTGTTCGTGTTCTTTATTTACGTCATAATTACCGCAAATAAAAGTATTTGTATATTTCTATGTTTCTTTTTTCAAAGATAGCTTTATACTCGTGAATATTATAGCTATTCTGTGAAAACCTCACCTCGAATACTTAGGTGGAATAAGCTCGAAGGGAGCTGTCATTGCGCCTGATGTTAGGTATTGACAATAGTGACAGAATTTTTACAAAATAGACCGAAGTTCTAGTTTTACTTTCTTATAAACTCTGTAGTGACCGATAAGTAACTAAAAAAAATTGTTACAGTAATGTTATCGAACCCTGACGAACGCTTTACCTTGCGTAAATTATTTTAACACCACTGCTCTCAAAACGGTGAAGGAAAACATCGTGAGGAAACTGGCATGTCCTAGAACCAAAAGTTTGAAGACATGTGACATCTACCAACCCGCACTGGGCCCGCGTGGTGGATTAGGCCCACTCATTTTCACAGACAGGAAATCTGTATCCCAGCAGTGGGCTCATTATAGTCTGATTATGCTTCTAAAACTTTCAGTTACAGTCAAAGCTCACTAATAAAGTACCCAGCTTTACACATTCGTTTATTGTGTACTTTTGGATTCATTTTTTAATATTAAATGTATTTATTTATTAAATTAGGACTACTTGTTTTGTCCATAAATTGCTAGTTACAAAGGGTATAAAACTGTGTTAGTAATCATTCATCATCATCATCATTTCAGCCATAGGACGTCCACTGCTGAACATAGGCCTCCCCCAATGATTTCCAAATTGGCCGGTTGGAAGCGACCTGCATCCAGCGGCTTCCTGCGACCTTTATTAGGTCGTCTGTCCACCTTGTGGGTGGACGTCCTACGCTGCGCTTGCCGGTACGTGGCCTCCATTACAGAACCTTTCTGCCCCATCGGCCGTCAGTTCTGCGCGCTATGTGCCCCGCACACTGCCACTTCAGCTTGCTAATCCGTAATTAGTGATCATTCATAAAAGACAAAATACAAAATATTCAAAATCAAAATAATAGAATCACGCATCTCAAAAAGTGTCATCTCGTCACATGAAGCTGGATGAACCCAGCACTGCAGACTCTGGCCTCTCAGAGATCATCCTTATAATGTCTTAATTTTACAAATAAACTACAGTTCTTTAACAACAAATGAAAACAAATGACCTCATTGATTAAAATACCTGAATAATGAACAAACAAAGGACAACAAACGACTTTCCAAATACAATCGAAGGTCAAAAGACTGGTCAAGGTCAGCAATGTATTGAATCTAACCCAGTCATTTATTTTGTTAATGTGTTGACTGTGAGAGCGCTGGAGGGTTATTATTGTGGAGTTATTTGTAAAGGGTTAAGTAAGGTAGAAAGTAGTAGGAGTAAGTGTGTAAACATAATTATTCAATGGATGATGAATGAAAATTTTGTATGGCATTGTACAAGTTGAAAAAAAGATATTATGGACAAATGTCAAAATCAATCTGCCTAGCGCTTTCCCAACTATATTGGGATCGGCTTCCAGACTAACCGGATGCAGCTGACCAGGTTTCAACAATCTAGCAATAATCTATTTTGAATAAATTGAACATTTTAAATGGAATAATCTAGTTTTGACTTGGCTTTATTAGAATAATCATGTTTTGCTAAGTGCTCTTGAGGAATAATTTCAAACCACGCCATTCTGAGCCATTGCAATTTAAAGCCTTGTCCTAAAAATAAAAACTTTACACTGAAGAAATGTACCTATGAACTTTTAAACTTAACTGACTGAAAAATGTTGGGTAAAAGTGGATTAAACTACTTTTGATGTAGTCATGCATTTTTTTCTTCTTCTACTGGATCAATCTATGAACTTTTGTTTTCACTGCATGTAAATTTCAATGTCATGAATAAAAAATAAAAAAATAATTGTGTTCTATCGAATGTGGAATAGTCAAGTTTTGAAAAAAACCTCACCTCTCCTAACCTCTCTATCGACAGAAGATCTGCAGTAGAAAAAATGAAATTTTTTCACTGATATTTTACTTCAATAGTAACCTGAAGATACATAAATACATATACGGGTTGTGGTTACGTCTATTAGAAGTGCACATACGTGCTACGAACAGCAGTGTATCTGAATTACAAGGCCTAAAACAGAATGTATTGAAATGGATACTGTATAGATTTGTGTTAGAATTCCTGAATATAGATTTTCATTTAATTTTATTTATAGGCACAGATCTCACATGACCGAAACACTAGAAGCTGATTAACGACGAGCTCTTAGCAACACAAAATAGTATCTCTTTCGGGAATCGAACACGTAGCAGACAGATCGTCGATCGCTTAGCCATTGTAAGTTATCTGCCAAAAATATATTTATAGCTTAAAATGCGTGGTGGCTTAGTGGTTAAGACCTTGCCTCTCATATGAGGTTGTGGATACAAATCCGGCCAAGTACCTATATGACCTTTTCAAATCATAATATTTACTTTCTGAGTTTATCTTGGAAATGATGATGATCAAAAAACATCGTAAGGAAACCTGGACTTATAGTTAATATGTGTCTGAAATCCCCAACCCGTCTTGAGCAAGCGTGGTGATCAATGTTCGAGCCTTCCTCTATGAGAAGAGGCTTTTGCGCTGCAGTGGAATAATTAAGAATAGCCTAGTATTATAATTTAGAACATAAAGATTTTACTGAAAAGTATTTCTATCATTAAAATATTTTTTGTTTCTTATATTAGAGATTTTTTTGAACTACAATAACTTCTTGGACTTCTTAACGGTTTATGTCGTTACTGACGGTAATAGGGTTAATGCTGGTGCCATAGCGCATCCGTTTACTTATGTTGAGGCCCCATCTGCGTCTATCGTGACAAAGCAATGCCTGCCGAAGCTTCGTATGATTTGCTCGCTAAAAAGTTATCGCGGTGGTCACATTAGTGGTTTCGCCACGTTTATTATGTACCCTGCAATAAGTGCTACGCAGCCCGAACTACCGCGACGATAACCGATAGTGGTTGGTCACATCTGCGTGTATCATAATACTGTGCGAAGCTTCGTCACGATAGACGCTTATGCGGCCGCAGGATTTTAAAATTACTAGCTGCACCCCACGGATTCACCCACATAAGTCTCGACTCCATGGGAATATCGGGATAAAAGTATCTTATGTCCTAACTCAGGTCATGGTCTACCCATGTGTCAAAATTTCTTCCAAATCCGTTCAGCGGTTTTAGTGTGAAAGCGTACCAAACAAATAAACTCACTTTCGCATTTATAATATCAGTTAGGACTATAAATACTGTCAAAATAAATAAATTTCCGTGCCTACCTATCTTCAAAAAACAAAAAACTGTCATTTACACTTTAACACCTCTTAAAAGACTAAAATGTATTTAAAAATCAACCCTTCACCGCTACATAATACACACCCGACGCGCGACGATTCGTTTCAAAGCTTAACGTTTTAATTTATTTTAACCCTTGTACAAGATTCTCGCTCATTTCCTCAGTAGGTACCCGATTAAATGAATAGGGATGCTACTGAACTTATTAGGTAGTTGAATCTGTTTTAAAGGTAGGAAAGAAGGGAAGGGTTACAAGAAGTTATAATAAAAGTAAAAGAGATTTTTCTCTATGGGTTGGGTTGTAGAAGGACTTTATGTAACGTCTAATGAATGCAGTAAAAATAAATCTCTCCTATAATTTACTGATCGTAATTGGTTAAAATTAAGACTTGTATCTTTACCAATCATCATCTGCCTAGCCTTTTCCCAATTACGTTGCTTTCGGGCTTCTGACGACCCGTAACGACTGTCAAAGATCCACGAATGACAGCCGGGACCAACGGCTTAACGTGCTTTCCGAGGCACGGAGGAGTCTCGGTATGTAAAGATGGTCACACATCCACAGACCAACCCCGGCAAGCGTCGCTTAACCTGACGGATCGACCCGTGCGGCACCAATATTGAAGCAAATACCTCACAACTTTGCATGGTAGACCCTCACATATGGAAGTAGCTTTCACAAGTAAAATTAGCTTACGAATCTATTTACATACCCAGTTTGGCAATAAAAACCCATAAGGTAAGGAAAACTGTCTACAAGGAGTGAATACATGGGACTCAGAAGATAAAATAAAAATAATCTGCTAATTTGATTTTGGACTTGCCCATATTTTTGACATAATTAATTCTCGAGAACAAAAGAGTTTTTCTCGTCACTTTAGTCTCGACTTGGCTATTATGACAATTTTCTAAAAGTATACGCCATTGGCCGTATAAACTGGCAATCTATTCTATATCAATACAAATTAATGTCAGTTTGTAATGTCAAAATAACAGCTTCTTAAGAAAGTATATACGGTACTTATCTATAACAAAAATAAAACATTTTTTTAAATTGTTGTCTGTCAGTCTATCTTTTTGTTTCAGATAATCTCCGAAACAGCTAGACCAATTTTGACGGGATTTTCACTGGAAGATAAGCTACTTTTATTGTAGAGAAAGAATTACGTCCACGCTGGTGAAGCCGCAGTAGCTAATTGGTATTATATTTTAGACAAGTAATTGCATAACAATATGACTGTTTTTTTTTTTAACGTTGCCCCACACTAGGAATTTCTCCTGTATCGTGGGTGCTGTCAAAGGCCCATTGACCACCGCGTCACATATTTTTTTAAACATGTTTATAAAGCAGTCACTTAGGTACAATATCAAATTAGATTTTATTTTCCCGACAGCCCTATAAACCAGCTAGCTACCCTTTAGCGCGGCTTGTAAATAGCACAACCTTGTTCCAGACACCTTTGAAATTAAAAGTTTATCACGGTTCATTCGTAAACAATTACTTTAAAGCTAACCTTTTAGTTTTTAGTGGTTTTGTTACATTATAACCGCCATTTTGTTTTTGGTAGGGATTATGGAGGTACTGTGAGAATTATTTTATTAGTTAAGAGCCCATACTACCTCAGCTCAAATTCCCTTTTTTATCTCGCTCGCACCCGTCGTCATGCTGCCAAAGTTAGCTAGCTAATGCACAATAATGCAATTTGAGATAAATCAATTTGAAAGTTTACTGTACATTGGTGCCGATTCTCTTGTCACAAATGCGTCTAAACTAGAGTAAAAATCACCAAAATTTAGTTTACTCCTGTCAAACGATGATTTCCCATTCTGAAATAGACTAAAGTGGCACAACTTAACTATATTTTAGTTTGACAGCACTAAGATTGTACTGAGATTTTAATTTAGTGAAAATGACTATTTTGCTATTCTGAATATGACGTTTTTCACCTAAAATTTTAATTTTCTAACTAATTCTGACCATTTTTAATCGCCACTGAAAATGGTGTGGAATATGTTAGTTGTTAGTTGTCATGAACTAAAATTCACACGAACATCTCGACTTCGGGTGCAAAAACAGTAGTGTACTGGATTTTTTTCTTCTTTTGCTTATATCTCGAAAATGGTGTGTCCTATCGCAAAAATAATGAAAATTTCGACCCCCTTTAGGAAATCCTTATACCCTTAATCCTCTACACGTAGGTAATATTTTTTTTCCATACAAAAAGTGAAAAATTCCATAAAAAACACGTCGAGGATGCACGCCCCCACTGCGCGCCTCCGGTTCTAAATAAATTCACGGGGTAGGGCAAACAAGTATGTACCACGTGGATTCGCAATTGTCAAATTCGATTTAGTTGTGTCAAAATATTTTTTAAATTTAGAGAATTTTTACTACAGAATAGCGTTAAGATTCTCATAGCCAAAAGTAAGGAATTTTAGTGATAGTTTAGTTAGTTTAGTCCGGTGTACAAGAGAATCAGCACCATTGTTTTGTTAAATACTAGATTTCATTAATATTTTAGTTCTTTTCCGATGCATTATTTATTCTTCTGTAGAAGGTAAGACTAGTTGATTCGATTATCCTTATATAAACGGATGAATATTAATAATAAAATATCTCCGAGAGGAGTGCTGTTAATCACTTTTGGCTACCAATTATCAAAAATAGTCTTTCCGATATTAATTAAATGCATATAATTATTTTTTTCACAAAAAGCATTATTTCATCTTGCAGGTTAAGAGCGCGGGCCAAAATGAGTTAAACTTAATAATTACATTTTTGCTGACATATTAAAGTTTTCAATAAGAAAAATATTTTGCCAAAACCAGCTAGTGGCATTTGAAATATTAGGGTAGAATAAATAATCTGTGGACCTGTTCCAGTGCGTAAAATAAACCGTTGTCACATCAGGTTCAGGGAATGATGTAATAGAAGCACCTGTCAAAAAATGAGCAGGAGTTAAATAAGGCATGTCATTGGGGTCAATATTTGGCAAAGAAAGCAAAGGTCTGGAGTTCAATAACCCTTCTATTTGAATGATTACAGTATTCGACTCTTCATATGTTAGTACCTGTTTCCCTACAACTCTTTTCAAGTGATATTTAGCACTCTTAATTCCTGCTTCCCAATGAGAAAATCAATTATTATTTAGCAAGCGTACTATAGAAAAACCTATCGTTAAACAAATTTAATCGTTTTTGTCTGGCGACTTTTTACAGAAATGGATAAATTACCCTTTATTTGAGTATCTCTGCAACCTGTGTCTGCAATTAATGGTTTTCTGCGTTGAGCCGATATTGGCAGACGACAGAACTGAAAAACTGAATCGGTTGGTATTTTTAACACATAATTGACCAAGATTGCAGATAATCGGATTTGGCAGCATGGCGGCGCATACTACTCGCGGACTGAGTGAGAGCGAGATTGAGAGGGCCAAGGCGCCAATAGTTTAGGTAATGGCTTTTTACGGCGAAAAATATGGAAAAAAGTAAACGAAATATCTTTTTTATAGTTAGTTTAGTTATTATGCAGAGTTTCAAGAAGTATTTTTTATACAGGCAGTTTATTGTTCGGTTTGGAAGTAACTTTATAATACATCACTTATTAAGTAATAAATAAAAATAACAAAGTAATTTATTACTATTAATGTGTTTTTTTTTTTTTACTTGGGACATTTGAACTTTTTTCTAGGTAGGTATCTGAAGCCTGTGTGCATTGCATTGTTTACTTAAACAAAATAGGTCGGCGGTCCTGCTCTAGCATCATAGTCTGTTCAGGAGCACCGTACTCCCACTGGATGTGGATGAATCGATAATGCCCCATTTCGCCAGATTATGTTTGCAGTGATTATAAGATTGTTTATCTCATCCTGCGGCAATCGCTCCCTATGGATCTTTAGGGGCATGAGGAACAGGGTGTAAAGTTCACTCATCCACCATAGAAAAGGGAGGATCCTCCAACCAGACGGGTGTTGTGTCTGGCGGGCCGACTGCCCAACTGTTGATTTCGGATAGTCTTATCTATGTCGTTCGCGCGGTAAACTCTAATTGCGCGATGCAGGATTTGTGTGACGTCATGTCTTTGATGCGTAGTTTGTATGTGGCGGTGTAACCGCTACATCACTCCCCTCCGGAGACCGGAGGTCGATAGTGGGCTGAGTCTTGTATCTTGCGATGCTTCACAGTACCAGTGGAGGTTCCAGTGAGTCGGAACCGGGTGTCGCATAGTTCGCGGTGAGTCGGAACTGTCTGCGGTGATTCCCCAGTGAGTCGGGGTGGCGCTGCGTCACGATCCAGTGAGTCGGATGTGGTATAGGGCTGGGTTGTGGCGGACTGCTAGCGTCGACCAGGAGAGGGTAGAAAGATCTCTGCTTGTGAGACCGGCCGAAGATGCAGATGCTGTGCCAAGGTTGCTGATGAGGCTGAGGGTGATGACCAGGAATGCGCGTTCGCTGCATGCTGGTGGTCAGGATACCCGTTGAAGCCGAGGGTGCTGGCTGTCTGTGTGGCTCGCCTCACGAAAGCTTGCGGGAGTGATGATTATGACGTCACGCTGAAGTAGTTGCACGAAGGCTGCGTTGACGTTCATACTCGGGGTCACCAATTTAGGGGCATGAGGAACAGGGTGTAAAGTTCACTCATCCACCATAGAAAAGGGAGGATCCTCCAACCAGACGGGTGTTGTGTCTGGCGGGCCGACTGCCCAACTGTTGATTTCGGATAGTCTTATCTATGTCGTTCGCGCGGTAAACTCTAATTGCGCGATGCAGGATTTGTGTGACGTCATGTCTTTGATGCGTAGTTTGTATGTGGCGGTGTAACCGCTACAGATCTTAACAAGTCTTTTAGTTGTTGGCTTATCGACACTCCGTCCAGGTTCTCTTAAACACGTCTCTGGAGCATGTATCATGCGTGCTCGATGTGATTGACGTCTGGCGATTTTGCAGGCCACGGCAATACCCGGATGTTTTCCATTGCCAAGTACTCTCTGGTCCACCGAGCTGTGTGTGAATGCGCATTGTCATGCATCAGCGTGAGATCTGAGTCGACTTTGTGCAAATGGGTGAACATAAGGCCGTAGGACATCTTCAACGTGAATTTCAGCGTTCATATTGTCATGTTCGTGAACGGGCGCCGTCAGTTGAGACTGGTCATCTCATAACTGCCAGGGCTTATTTTTAATCGTTTTTGTTTTTTTTTTTTTTTTTTTTTACATTGATCTCACATAATTATAGAATCAACAAGAGTAATGTACCCAGGATTTTGTAATTTCTATATTTAAAAGAGTGTCCTTGGAGTTTCTTGCCCGTTCTTCTCCATAGAGATCTACGTTTTGGAATGGGCAACTAGCTTCAACTTTCTGACTAACTGACTCTTTGACAATTCAAAAGTGCCTGTAAAGGGTTTAATTGAAATAAATGCTTTGAGTTTGAGTTTGAGTTCATCTACAAAAACGAGCTCAGTTCGTCTGTTCTTCATAATACCCGCCCATACCACTGTGGACCCACTGTAAGGGTGCACTTCCTGGACGCATCTCAGCCGTTCAGCATTTCCGAGATGACGATACACTCTTACCCTTCTCGTATCAGGCCTACATCCAAACCGGCACTCATCGCAAAATAAAATTTTATCCCATTGCTCCTTTTCTCGAAAACCAAATTGGTGCTCTGGTATGATGTTTTTATTATCTATTATTGGATTAAGCTGTTTGAGTAACAGCTTTTCAAACAGCTTGGACATGATTGGTAGTAAGGAAATGGGCCTATATGATGATGTTTCGTGAGCCGGTTTTCCTGGCTTGGCTATCATTATTACTTCAGCCACCTTCCATACGTCTGGTACAAATTTTAGCCTTAGTGCAGCATTGATAAGGGTTGTTAACTTAACCAGACCTTTTCTTGGTAGGTTATGTAGTATTTCTCCTGTTATTAAATCGTAACCTGGTGATTTTCGTGAACTTATATTACGTTTTATTTCTCGTGCAACTTCTCTCGGTGTTACTAGTTTTATAGTTACTTCATTTTCAGATGTCACCATATTAGCCAAAGTGTGATCTTCAATGAGTTCCTCGTCGGTTGGTTGAAATATATTTTCTAGATGCTCTGCAAACCTCTTAGCTTTTTGCTCATTAGTAATGGCCCAATGCCCGTTTTCACACTTAATAGGTGGGACTTGGGTAACCGGCCTTTTTAGGTACTTAGTAGCCTTCCATAAGGAATAGTCTGTCTTTTGGTTGTTACTTAGATTCTGGATATAGGTGTTGGTTGCTTCGTCTTTAAAGTTCTGGATAAGTCTTCTTATTTTTTTCGTCAGGTTATTGAGTTTTCGTTTGTCATCAGGGCACCTAGATTGATGCCATGTTTTTCTCTGACTTCTTTTTTCCATAATGAGCTGCTTGATTCTGAAGGGGTATGTTTTTCCCTTCGTCCTCTTGTTGAAGTCAGGTGTATTTTCCCACGCTGCTTGCTGGATATGCATTATGAAATTCTCTACTTCAATGTTTAGGTTTTCGGGTGTTTTTAATGGGACTTTAAGGTCTATTTGATCATTCAATCTGATCTTGAAGCCCTCCCAGTCTGTACACTTATTGGCAAGAGTGGGACTATTGTCTTTAAACAAAATGGTCTCACTAATTTCTAAATAAATTGCAGAGTGATCCGAGTTCATGTCATAGCTTTGTTCCAATTTTATATAACCGGTTGCTATATCCTTGGTTACGAAAAAATCTATTAAGTCCGGGATTTTATTTGGATCTGTTGGCCAATAGGTGGGCTTTCCAGTTGACATGACATCACATTTCAGCTCTTTTATGGCACTAAGTAGTTCTTTGCCTTTCGTAGTTGTTAGTCTGGAGCCCCAATACGTATTTTTAGCATTGAAGTCACCTCCTAAGATGAATCTACTTCCAAGGCGGGTTAGAAAGCTCATAAAGTGGTCTTTTTTTATCGTATACCGTGGTGGACAGTAGATGGCAGATACTGTAACAGGATATTTTTTGGTTTGTAGACAAATAGCGACTGCTTGGATCACTTTCTCTTCGTATTTAAACTCTTCATAGTGCTGAAGGTTTTCTTTTACAATAATTGCACTACCGCCTCTTGCAGAATTGTCTGGGTGTAGTGCATGGTATACTTTGTACCCTTTAAACTTAATGTGAGATTGCTTTGTGAAGTGAGTTTCTGATATCAGGCACACATCAATTTTTTCTATGTCTAATATTACTTGCAACTCATTCTGATGTTTTTGTAACCCATTTGAGTTCCACGCCATAAGTTTCACTGTAGTATTCATTTTTTTGGCTTAGAAGTAGCAGCTTTGTTGCTATTTTCAATTTTTTTCAATCTCTCGTCAAATGATGACATGAACTTTAAGATTTCATTTAACTTTTTGTCACTGTCCATATCAGCCAAAGGCGTCTTCGCTATGCCGCTTGTAGCTACTTTGGCATAAGAGACGTTTTTAGCTGTAGTTTTTATTGTGCTTTGACTTCCTTTATACTGGCTGGTGATTTCAACTCTTCCAGTAGGTGTGTTTTGTTGAGGGGTTGTATTATTGCCTTTCGATTTATTGTTTCGAATCTGTTGTATTTCTTTAGCTACGATACATCCCCTGTAGTTCGCCGGATGTGGAGCTCCACAATGGACACACTTTGGCTTTTCTTCTTTTGATTTTCTGCAATCCTTAGTGAGATGTTTACCTGTGCACTTTACACACCTCGGTTCTTTGGAGCAGTACTTTTGAGTATGGCCGTACGCCTGGCATCTTTTACACTGAGGTACTAGTTTTGTGGATTTCAGCGGTTGTATTTCCACATTACATCCCAACACAGTTTTTATACTATATATTTTGCTAGTTTCTTCATCATTTGAAAATGCTAGCATGAACATATTGAGTGGCTCTTTGGTTTTCCAACTCAATTTATTGACTGCTTCTAGTATTTTGAAGCCTTTGCCACGCAAGTCTTCAACAATTCTCTCCGGAATACATGAGAAATGCAATTTTTTTGCCATTACTCTAATTGGTCTCTCTTGCTTGTTCTCATAGGAGTGCCAAAGGCAGTTGTTGAGTGAGAGAGCCTTTGTTATTGCCCTGTACGAATCTTCGTTTTTGGCATTTACTTTAACTGTATCACCGTTCATCATTTTGATACTAAACGCGTCAGCTGATTGACTCTCAGATAAAAAATCATAAAATTTCTGGTAGTTCTGAATACCATCTACTACAATAGGTGGTGGCAAAGGAGTTTTAATTGTTTTTTCCTTACCTTTATTCTCTTCATTTCCGTGTTCATTCAGATTGGGTTGGGCGGGAGAGGTGTTCAATCTTCTTTTCTTCCTGCTTTTTTGCCGTATCCATCCTGTTTCTCGAGCTAGTTCTTCTTCGTCCGTGGCATATTCAACACGCGGAGGAGAAGTCTCAGTGGCGGTTGTAGTAGCTGATTTCGGTGGGTTTTCCGCTTGAAGTTTCAGCTGTTGCTGTAGGTTTTTTATTTGACTTTTTAAGTCATTTAGGTTTTTTTGCAGCTCTTCACGCTGTTTTTGTTCTTCACAAAGGTGCTTGTACAACAGATGTTCAGTTTCTGTTTTTAAGTTTACGCTAATAATGTTCGGTGATGGCTTTTCCGAACCCATTATAGAAGTTAGCGAGTATTAACTTCGCCTTAACAATAATATTCGCTGACAGCCGTCAGCATTACGCAATAACTAGGTCATTGCGGTGCAGCCGACTCGACGGCGTTGTTTTGATGCGTAGGCACTTTTACACTGTGGTACGATCGCATATAACACAACTACTCTCATCAAAAATTGAACGTGAATGACCATCGATCAAGTGCATAGGATCACAAATGTAATAGAAAACGCCCTTGAAGACAAGAAAGTATGTGCTACTGTATTCTTAGACGTGGCACAAGCGTTTGACAAAGTATGGCATGAAAGCCTTATAAATAAATTGAAAAGTCTGTTACCAAAGCAGTTTGCAGATATATTAGAATCCTACATTCTGAACAGAGCCTTTAGAATAAGACAAGAAGACGCCTACTCAGAACTGAAACAAATTAATGCTGGCATACCGCAAGGAAGTGTATTAGGTCCGATCCTGTACCTACTATACACTTGCGATATTCCTGAATTAGAGCAAAACACGATTGGGACCTTTGCTGATGATACAGCCATAATGGCTGTGGGTAACAGCCACGAAGAAGCAGTGGAAAAGGTCCAAATGGCTGTAAATCAAGTTTATAACTGGACCAAAAAATGGAAGATTAAACTAAATGAATCCAAATCTGTTCACATAGACTTTTCCAACAAAAAACATCAGTATTCTCCAGTTTACATTAACAATAAACTAGTACCATACGAGAATACAGCTAAGTATCTCGGGATGACCCTTGACGCAAAGTTACGCTGGAAAGCCCACGTTAAGAAGAAAAAAGATGAACTCGACCACCGATTCAAAAGAATGTATTGGCTGCTTGGAAGAAACTCCATGCTGTCCGTGCAAAACAAATTATTGCTATACAGACAAGTCCTGATGCCAGTTTGGACTTATGGTATCCAGCTATGGGGCTGTACCAAACAGACCAATATATTAACTATACAACGATTCCAGAACAAAGTGCTAAGGGAAATTGTAAATGCACCTTGGTACATACGAAATGATGACCTCCATCGGGATCTAAAAGTTGAGTTCATCGATAAAGTGATCCAGAAATTTGCAGAAGCTCACGAAAAGAGGCTTCATCAGCATGTGAACGTCGAAGCAATCCAGCTTCTCGATCACACAAATATAGTAAGAAGACTAAAAAGAACAAAACCGTTCGAGTTAGTGTTTAGTGTTAGTGAATAGTGTAAAGTACAAAAGTGCCAAACAAACACAAGAATGAAGTGTATTCGCCTTAATAGAGACAATAAGAAAAGTGCTATTGGACACATTCTTAGTAAAGACAATTTAGTAGTTTAGGTTATAATTTAATTACTTATTAGTCTATTTAAAAGGCTAGATTGTAATAAGATTAGGGTTCATTCTATTGATGAACCTTAGGACAAGGGAAAAAAAAAAAAAAAAAAAAAAAAAAAAACCCATTGCTCCTGGGCCCCTGTCAAGTGTTCCCTACACCAGTCGTTTCTACGGGCGCGATTCCCGTGGCGTATAGGTCCTAATTGTGCCTAATTGAGCGTCGTGCTGGTAGGACATATTCATGCTTAGGCATTCATTGTTGATGTTTATTTAGGTGGAAATAACATCAATTGGAAATGTAGTTTATTTATTTATTTAGGTGTATACAAATATGTATTAGGTATGTTGAGGCTGTTGGTACTCCCCGTCACTTGTCCATAAGAGTTCATTAGAAAACCAACATCAGACATCATTTGTCTGGCATTAATACTGAAATGAACCTTATTGGCGCACACGTGAGGCACACACTATTATTGCTTTATGATTATTTTCACTTTTTATTTTTGTTATTATGTGTTTCACGAACTATGTCCAAATAAATATTATTCTTTCTTTTCTTTTTATGCAGCCTATTTCTCACGGTTTGGTGGCTAACAACAATACCGCTTGAGAATTATAGCTTTTATCTCCCGGGCGGTTAACATCGGCTGACGTCTTGCAGTCAGTTGTATGTATCGGATCTTGTCGAGCAGTTGTACTCCTTCCACGTCCTGGGTGTGTATTAATGTAACGCTGCCAAAGACGACAAATCACGCTCCTATTGACACCAAAATGCCGAGATACCTGGGAATGATTTCTTCCCGCTTATAACATTCCTACAGCTCTCTGCATTTCATCATCATTCAAATGGCGTCGCTCCATGACATTAAAAAATTCTCACCACTAAATTTTTCAAAAACAGTATATCTCAATATGATAAAAGTGAGATAAATACCAAAATCAAGTAACCAAAACACATGAAATCGCGAAAAAATAATTAGCTTTTATTTTAATGAAAAAAAAAACAAAATCGAGAAGTTTCTATTTTAAAATCAGCCAGTATACTCGTATTGTTTCCGAGAGAAAAAAGATTGTATACCAATCTACTTTGTTAAGAAAAAAATAATAGGACATGCAGTTTCTGTAAATGATGCGTGTTACTTAGACTTTTTATATGATTGTGTGTATTTTATCATGACATGTGGTGTGCAGATATTTAATTGTATTCTGCATAGTGCTATTCTTTTAATTCAATTTAAAAAAGACAGCAGCAACAAATAAGAGCACATGCATTAGGCTTTTTTTGGAACAATTTAATGAATTGATGTCAACGTTATACCTATGACAGATCAAGAGATAAAGTTCATGTCAGATTAAGAATCCTAACTAATATTAAAAATGCGAGTGGGTTTGTAAAGAAAATAAAGAAAGAAAAAATATTTATCGAGACAAGCACAGGAGATCTCAATTAAACTAAACACACTCATTAAAAATTAAAAAGATTAAATTTGATTAAAATTAAATTAATTTAAAATTGACTTATTTACATTAATTTTTAAATTGCTTTAATTTTTTGAATAGATTTTTGATTGATTAGTTTGGTTGTTTGTTACGCTTCCACGGTAAAATGGCTGAATGGATGCCACATGACAAGATCATGACCTGGAGAAGGACATAGGATACCTTTTATCCCGATATTCCCTCGGGATCGACCCTTATGAGGGTGAAACCGCGGGGCGCAGCTAGAATATAAATAATATTGTAAATTGTTATTGACACTGTCATAACCAATGATATTATATGTAAAAAGAGGTAGATAGGTTATAAACGTTCCGCAAGTGGCACGTCAAAAGTTGGCTAATTAGCCACATTTTCTTCGTTTTGTCTCTTTTTCGCTCCCGATAATTACGACATGCCATCCTACTTCCACGTGTCATATAATAGTGTGACATAGTGCCGTTTTTGAAGATAGAATGTTAGGTAGGTAACCTATCTACGTCTTTTTACTTCTAATATCATTGGTCATAACAACTGTCTTGATGTTGGTATTGTTACTTTTTCAATAATAACAATTTTCATAGCAAAACAGGACGCCGCAAAAATTGACCCAGCAACAAAACCAAAAACAACAAAACAGACATATTTTTGTTCGTCACCCGAACCCGTCACTCGCCGCTGCCACAGATTTACCTCGAAACCTAACTTACCATCTTGTTTTGAAAATAACTTCTGCAATAAAATGAATGAATGGCACATGCCACAAAGTTTACTGTCGTTTCTTAGTAAATAAGTAGGCGATTGGCTGAAATAAATCAATACTAACAGTTAGGAGTGACTTGTCAAACTCCTAATTGAAATGTTCGGGGCGTGGAAATCATAAATCATGGTTGTACGTGGATATAGAGAAGAATGTTTATTTTTTATTTTTTGCATTACCTAGTACATTTCTTTGCGAATGATTAGCGAAAGAAGACAGTTCAGCTTCTTGTATGGTGATAAAAAAAATACAAATAATTAGATAAAATTATCTCTTGTACTACTGCGTCGCGCATGCGCTACTGATGAGCATGAGGTCCTGGGTTCGATTCCCGCGTCAGACAAAGTGTTATTGGGTTTTTCCATCTGGGATTTCTCAGTAGTAGTCCGGAGTCTGGATTTGTGCCCGATTGATGGCAATATGGCTCGCCCCCTAGTACCTGGGACTTAAAAACAACTGGTTAAATGTGGGTGTACTATAAGAACACCTCTGCCTAAGCCTTCGGGAAATACAGGCGTGATGTTATGTTATTCTTTCTACTATGATTTATATTCTGTGATTACTTGAACTCACACACTGACTTATTATTATTACTTGTTAAAATGTTAGGAATATCGTATAATTTTACATTTTTTGTAAATATGTGAGCACCATCCATCACATAATTAATTTATCTGTCATTCCTTAATTTTTCATTATTTTTACCTATCGTGGTATAGTAATCTTATTCTAGGTGCATCGTCTTCACATATAATTATATAATTAATGTATACAAAATATTGTGAAAACATTTTAAAAGAGTAACGGTGCAGTTTCTTGCCCATTCTTCTACATACGAAAACTACCTTTGGAAGGGGTGACTAGAATCATTTTTTTATTTTATAAATTTTGACGCCTAATTGAAATAAATTATTTGACTTTGATGACTAAGAAAATATTTTCAATTAAGAAACTTCCTCTATTCAGTAAATTTTGACAAACTACTATGATTAATCATTGGTATTAAGCCTGTTCTTAGCAATTGCCATTCGGATTCCCATACTGTTGCAATATCGACCACGCAGCAATTCAAGCTTGCAATCTATGCAAAATTCATGCCCTCAGTGACTTTACAACCCGTTCTTCGAGACCTCTTATCACACCAAATCATAATCAGAGTACCCAATCTGAACCACAATAAATCTGGCCTCCAAAATCCACGGCCCCCATCAATCTTGGACCCCATCCAGTACTCTAACTCATGTTTACCTCGCGAATTTCCTACAGGGAAAGGTGAAAAATGCTTCCATTCGATAATAATTTTTCATGCCACAAAGAGCTTTGCCCTGCAATATCATAATACGGGGTCGTATAAACGTATTTTGTGTTGTGTATATTTTTTTAAATAGGGCTGTTTTTGGGGGGTTAATGTTTTTTAAGGGGGAATTTTTTTTTGGGGTGAAGAATTAAATATTGATTAAGGACGGGGATGGTTTGTTTTATGTTAGAAGGTAATTTTTGTCAGTAATTCATAAAATTTTCCTGTCGACTACAAATTCGACTTTTTCATTCGAATTTTGTTACTGACTGTAAATGTGTAGGACATTAAAATGCACGACGATTGTTTAGCTATTCATAAGTCTTTCAGAAAAAATAGTACAGTTCTGTTGCTAGTACAGATCAAATCACTTGTATTTTTTTTCAACATCTTTGTCACAGCTCACAGAAAACAAAATGTAAACGTTACCATAACATCACGCCTTGTTTCCCCGAAGGGTTGGGCAGAGGTGTACCATTAGTGCACCCACATTTCGCCAGTTATGTTTAAGTCCCATGTAATAGGGGGCGAGATAAAAGTGCGAGTTAAACGTTACCATTCTACCAGATATTCCTAAAGGGACCATGACCACACGAATGAAGCTTACTTTCATAGTATTTATTCAAAAAATCATTACTTAACCGCCGCAAGGCTACGTGTTACAGCCGGCGTGTCATTAGTGTGACATGTAGGTGTCACAAACCGGTAATTTCCGGATAAATCAGCTTTGTGTCCCAAATGTACATTTGTTGCGTTACAGGATTATAAATGATGGCGTTTTTTTGGTAGCGTTTTATTATTTTGGGGTTGAAATTATTATAATAGGTTACATGAAAATAAGCTTTTAGTGGGGTATTATTAGGTGACAAAATAAATAACTGGAAATTACTGGCGTGATGTTATTTATGTTGTAAAATAAATAAAATTTCTTATTCAGTCTTCTATCTTCTTCAAGACCTGCCTTAATCTATGTCTTTTTACTGACGGTGCTTTTTTTTAGTTAATTTATTTACAAGAGTGTCGCTCCTCATATTATGTGATAACGAATTAAATAAAAGCTAATCCAATTCATTTGACATAATAATTTTCACGTCAAACCAAATTATTTACAAGAATTCATTATCAAGCACCTCAACAAAAAGGAGGCATACATTATTATGAAAGACACACTTAGCTTCCATAATTATACTCTTCATACAACATTAACAGGGTGTTTCTCGAAGCAATAATCAGATCGTTTGGCGCGAATAATTATTACTTAGCATTCGGAAAGGGCCGCAAAGTGCTTGGCACTGCAATTTGCGAATTGTATGGTGGCAGAGGTTAAGTAAAGTAAGACGTACAGAAACTTAAGTTTACTTTACTGTGGAATTTGTTTTTAGATTTTTCTTCACAGGCGGCAGTGGAAGGGTTATTTATGTTAGCGTCACCCTCAAAAAAATGTATTCTGTCACCGTCTAGTTATGAACTTCGTTAGTTTTTAATCCATCTGTATAATATTCGTTAGTGAACTACAACAAATCATTTACAATTTAATGCATGATTTTTCGATAGTATATAAGCTATCTATGAGAAACCGACAAATTTTGAACTGGTATCAAACTTGCTTGTGACTACTAAATAGCCTAACTAGCTGGGGTACTTAGATAACTTGGATGTAGCGCTCGTTGGCCGCTGCCGTGGCACTGTTCGCTGCGCTCGCTCGGTTCGCGCGCGGTTGGTCCCAGCTATCTAACCTAACCTAACCCATTTCACCCAGTTCACAATTTTTCGTCAGTTTATAATCTAACGAAAATAATACCGATACATAATAAAATAACTCTCACAATCTTACAGTGACATATATCGACAAGAATTCATTTGATTGGCTACAATTTGTGTTCCATAATACTGTAATAATGAATACCTAGCTGCAATCAAGTAGACAATGTGTACGTGTGTGTGTGTAATATGTTTTGTGCCTACACAATTATAGACAATTAAATTAATTACTATCGATATATACATCTTTTTAGGGTGGCCGACTGAAATGTCAAATTAAACAGTTGAAACTACAAGTTTCAACGGTTTCATTTGACATTTCGTTCATCTTTTCTATTCTACTCAAATATAAGTGTAGTAACAGGATTAGGATAGCGGAAAAGTCATTGGTTTTCTTTGAATGGGGAAGTAGTCGAGGAACTCGAACATATCACTGCTGGTTCATTTATGAGAAGCTTTTAATCCACTTAAAAATATTACTTAATTGGTGCCAAGCAATAGGTACATAGCCATGGCGCCAAAAAATTATTCGCTTAGAAAAATATTAGCTTCCAGTATAACCAGATGCAGCTGAATACCAATATTTTACATACGGGAGTCATTGCCTATCTGACCTCCACAACCCAGTTACTGGGTAACACGGTAACCCATGGTAAGATTGTTTGTTAGACTGTTGGGCTTCTGAATAACCGAAAAGACTGCCCAAGATCTACGAATGACAGCCGGGAACAACAAATATATGCCAGTGAACATGAGTAACTACTCAAGTTAGAACACGCTAGCTAACTAGCTTGCGTGTTCTGTACTGACTTACGCAACGCGTCGTATGTCCAGCCTGTCCAGCTTGGGATTGAGCTGATCGCTCCGCTAAGCCTTGTGATAAAATCATAAAAACATATATTAAACCTAATTATTCACTAAAATCTTAAATATCTCGTATAGCTGTACTATAAACATTGACGTTGTTGAATAGATGATTACTTTGTAAAGTTTTTTTTTTGTTGTGAATGTGAGGTTTATGTGGATATTTTTTTTTCTTTTCCTTTCTCAATTAGGTTTAAGGATGGTCTGGCAGTTTGAGTAGCTTAAACGGCCTACCCAAATGTCCTTTCTTTGGTATTGTTCGTCGAGTTGAGCTCCTTAAGTTCTGAGTTGAGCTCCACGCTTACTGACAAATGCTTGCACTGACAGGACAGGTCCACTCAAATCTGTGTGGTTCTTTTCTCAAAAGACCATTTCAGACTAATCTACATGGTCCTCATATGGCCTGACCAAGATTATGTCTGGACTTTAAAAGAGACTGTGACCTCTGAGTTTGTTTCGGCCTTTTTTCTCAGAGTAGTCAGATAGGAAACGCCGAACTCATCTAGCTAAATTTTAATTTTTTTTTTAAGATAACGTGTAAAAGTGATTCCAATATCCTATTTACAGAATAAACAATTTCATTTCACTAAAATATCAATAATTAAATTATCTTTAAAATAGTGAATGTTTTAGAAAAATACGCTTGATAGATTCTCAGTTTTTTATCCACATTAGACATAACTTTATAAATTAATTTCACTATGTAATATAAACATAATCTAAAATATTCATACCTGTAGTAAGTTATTAAGATAATGCTTTAATTTAATATACATGTTTTACAAATCATTAACACTACTCGTTTAGACGTGATCTTCAGTATAAAATCATTAAATTCCGAGGCAAGAAAGGGGTCTCGATATGCAATGGATGGTCTCTCATCCACGAACCGACCGACGACGGCAAGAGTAGTTTACCCATCGATCGATCCGTGCAGATGTTATTATTTAGCTAAAACAATTGCCATTACGTTTTCTTTTAAACCTTTTCATCACTGAAAAACACAATCCTATTATACCTTAAATCACACACTCAACTTGAAACTCATTCACCCAATCATCATTCCCCCAATCATTTTTATCACCCAACAATAAAATGCCCCAATCTCAGTGTGCGTTACCCCCAACACCATTCCATTTTAATGCGCTCGTTTGCTAAGCTCACCTCCCACGGCGCTAATGTTGGGGCGACTACGTCACACCGTACGGTCAATGGTTCTGCTGAAATTGTGGGAATGCTAGGAAGTGATGTTGTTGGTAGTCAAATTGTGGTAGGTTGGACAAACTTCCATTTTTAAGGGTTTATTTAAAAACGTTGCTCACTGTTAAGAGATGCTTAAACGTCCGAAATGTATGGTTAAACAGTCGGTAGTCATTAATTAACTTTAAGCAACGGTTATAAATAAAGGGGTTATGGCTGCTCTTGAACAGAGAGAGCAGTGGTGGCCCGGTGGTGGTTATGGCCTTGAATTACGAGTAGGTAGGTCGTGGGTTCAAACCCTTTACTTTACTTTGTGTAAATTATTCACCATCACCACTGCTCTCAAAACGTGAGGAAACCGGCATGTACTAGAACCAAAAATTCGAAGACATGTGACATCTGCCAACCCACACTGGGCCGCGTGGTGGATAACAGCCCACTCCCTCTCAAAGTGAGGAAGAACGTGTCTTAGGAGTGGAAATGTTATAAGCTGATTATGATATATGCTATGCCTGCTCTTGACGTCGATTTCGCCTGATGAAAAGCAATGGATGAGGTTTACGATGGAACGAGCGTACCCAGAAGATGCCTCTGTCTTCACTCTTGCTTTGAATGATGGGTTTATAGGTGGAATTGTAAGGAGTTTCATACCTGTTTTTGTCTACTAGAATCCACGCTTCTGATTCCTACCTGATTGGCCAATACCTTGTTAAAAAGTAATCGGTAAATGTTATAAATTATAGTCAATGTTGTGGCTTTGGTTTCAGTTCCCACGGTGCTAATATTGGGACGACTAGGTCATTGTACGGTCGATGGGTCGACTAAAATAGTGTTACTTAATGGTAGGAAACGATGGTGTTGGTAACCAAATTGTGGTTTGGTGTTCAGTTGATTTTGGGTAACCTTCTAAATGGCCAAATGAAAAAGTGACATGGAGTTCTATTCCTTCCCCTTCTTATAACGCGTAGTTTCAAAATTTTGACAGTTGAAAAGTACCTGTTGTTCAGTTTTTAATATCTGTTCTGACTTTCTTTTAAGCACTTGTTTTATTCTCTGTTGCTAATTATGATATGTTCTATCAGGTGTCATGCATAAAGATGTCCTCTAAGATCTAGGGAAAAGGGAATCTTGACCTGTTATGTTACCGTCTATAAACTTAAACATTGTTTCATTTGTGGGTGTCGAAGTAAAAACCTACAAGAATTGCAATCCTTGCTAGGTTAGTTTCCTATTGTGAGAATTTAGTTCAAATGAGATAGCCTATTGATTTTTTAAGTGTATTATTCTGTTAGTAATTTTTGTGTGGGTATGATGATAGTCATGTTGCATACGACTGTCATCTTATACCACTAGATGGCGTTACTTTAGGTATGGTTACGATTCATTTATTTTGTTTACATTTAAAGTTATGCATTCATAAATTCCTGTATTTTATATATAACGTTAAGTCGAATATTTAAAAGAATTGTATTTGTAGCACAATAAGATATAGTCATATTATCTTAAATATTAAATTTTAAAAATTATTCTACCCCAGTACGTTCTCCACAGATTACAATTTAAAGTATTTAAAACTAGCTAGTAACACAGATACGAGTACAATACCTATACGACAGTCATTGTCCTAGAACTCATAACTGGATTTTTAAATTTATAACAGAAAAAAAAGTAAATTTGTGTGCATAATAATAATTATTAAACATTACGTTATTACACTAAATATAAATATTATTATAAATAACTTTACCAATTCATTAGGTTTGCTTGGATTTGGTTCTTAATATGCATGTTTACTAAGTTTTTTTTTTTTTAATTGATTTGGTTTTAATTAATGAAACTGTTTTACCAAATGAGGAGCCGCGTTGGTTGCCGGCGTAGTGGGTTTATTCTTGGGTCAGTCTGTTACTAACTATATTGCAAGGAAGTGAAATAATAAAAGTAACTATTAAGTGTGACTTGAAGTGAGTTTTATTGGAGCAGACTCTACACTATATTACGTAAATAACTTACCTTTGTAGACTGTAAGCTTTCTGAAGAATAAAAAAATATCTCTGACAACATTTTCTTCACAATTGCAAAACAGGTAGGAAGTAATAGGTATGTTTCGTAGTAACGGGAATAGACATAATTGGACGACATGAGATCGTTTTAAGCATAAAAGCCTTTTGTTAAGGGTCAATTAGAATAATATCCTGAATTGAACTTTGTTCGAACTGTTACAAAATATTGAGAGTGTTTTGTGAAAATACAATATTAATGATGACTTCTTGCAACTTTTATATATTCTGAAATTGAAATATGAAAAGAGGGTAAATAGACGTTCGAAGTGACTAGTTAGGTATCTTTTCTATCTTCAAGGCGGTAGAAATACAGAGTGGAGATTTAGAAACCTGCATCCGTCAAGGGGGGGAGCTCGTAGCTAAGTAATAACAGCCGCACTGTTCCGATCCATCAGGTTAAGCTACGCTCGCCCGGGTTGGTCTGTGGATTGGTGACCATCTTAACATACCGAGACTCCTCCGTGCTTCGGAAAACACGTTAAGCCGTTGGTCCCGGCTGTCATTCGTGGATCTACGAACAAATGTCAATTTGTTACGGATCGTCAGAATCCAGAAAATCTAACAACCAGTCTTACCAAGGGGTATTGTATTTCCCAGTTACTGGGTTGTGGGGGTCAGATAGGCAGTCGCTCCATGTAAAATACTGGTACTCAGCTGCATTTGGTTGGACTGGAAGCCAACCCCAACATAGTTGGGACGAGGCTAGGTAGATTGATTGTAGTGGCAATTGTTTGACGCCATTTTGGCTACGAATCGTAGGTAGATATATTAAGTAGGTATTTCATAGAGAAAGTTGTTTGGAATGACAGGTAGAATCACTCCCTTGACGGATGCAGTTCACTTAAGAGCGTTTTAAATACTAAAAGTTGGCAACGTCGCAAATAGCTGTCAAATATTTACCTGTTTTGATTAATTTAGCAATATTACTGTATGGAAATATGAAATGTGGCTAACTGGTGAACTAAAGTATTGATAATGAAATGCAATAATTAATATCGTAACATCGAATATTTAGTTTTAGATGTAAAAAAAATATTTGGAAACTTCGCCAGATGCCTTTTTTACATCTATAACGGTTACAACATCAAATTCAATGTTATAATAGCAGTTCATTATTAATATTCTAGTTCACTAGTTAGCCACATTTCTTATTTCTATACAGTAATATTGCCAAATTAATCAAAACAGTGAAATATTTGACATCTAATTGCGATGTTGCCAACTTTCAGAATAGCCACATAAAAAGAGTCCCCTTTTTACAAATACCTTGATACTGATTGAAATACGAAGGAGCGGAAATCAACTACGGATCCCAAATATTATGCGTGAATTTATTACATGATAATATTATGAAGTGCGTTTGACTTTTTCTAAGAAGTTACAACCGGTAGACGGAAATTGTACCAGAAAAAAATCTTCTCGATTTGATCATTTTATAAGAATCGTAATCGGGTGTTTTATACGTTACTGGGCCTACAAGTGAACACAGTCTCGGAAGATATTTCCATCACTCATCTTAACTTATCCGTTAGATTTTTTATCAGTAGCAGATACGAATTATTACAATTTTATTTTAGCTTCTGCCAGCGATCCTCGTCCGCATGAAATTTCTTGTTTTAACATAAATTATAATCCTATGACCCTCGGCAACACCGTAGCTTCTCATTAGTGACATAATTTTCGGAATCAGTTAGTTCTGTAGATTACCCCCTATACAATGGCAACATTAATTTAACACATGGGACCGTGTGTGTTAAATTAGTGGCCAGTAATCATAAAAATATAATAAGAATATATCATTCGTTAATTGAAAATAGTCTATCATGCAATTAGTGAATAAAGGAGGGATTTAAAGCGAGGGCCATACATGAATCACGAGCAAGTGAAGGATTCTAACGACTGAATCACGACTGTAAGGATTGATTCAAGTGTTAGAATCCTAAGCGACGCGAGTGATTCATGGCCCTCGATATAAATCCGTTTTATTCAAGAGTTGCATACCATACTTTATACCATGACTACGAGAAAAAGAAAGACTGGTTTCTATGTTTTTTTATGAAATATCTTCCATACCTAGCGACACGTCACTGGCAGCTACGGGCGAGTGACAAGCGACACGTGCAGCCCGACCGCAGACCAGCAGTGCCGCCAACGCTCGAGCGATAACACGTTTTTCTATCCTCTATCTACCGACTGGAATACTGGCTGCTGCCGCCTGCGGTCGGGTTCGGAATCATGACTGCAGTGACATGACGCCGCGACACGTCGCGTGCAGTTGCTGTCTGCGGTCGGGTACGGAATGGTACCTTTATAGGTGTGTTAAATTAATGTCACCATTAAAGCCCAAACTTTATACAAATTCAAAAATTTTACCTCTTTATAATATTAGTATACATAGACATTACGTTCGACTTTCTGACAGCAAAAATGTGGTCCAAATTGTAACCGTATTAAAATAGGCCTTATTCTTTACATTTTAGCCATTGCAAATTGTTACTGATCTTAACAGCGTTTATTCTGAAAATGGAGTGGGCAACGTCGCAAATATTGAAATTGAAATTGTTTATTCTGTAAATAGGATATTGTAATCACGTTTACAAGTCATATAAAAATTAAAAATAAAAATTGCTAGATTTTCTGCGTTTTCATATCTGACTACTCTGAGAAGAAAGACCGGAACAAACTCAGAGCTTACAGTCTCTTTAAAGTCCAGACACATAATCTTGGTCAGGCCTTAAGAGGACCATGTAGATTAGTGTCTGAAATGATATTTTGAGGAAAGAACCACACAGATTTGAGTGGACCTGTCCAGTTAGTGCAAGCATTTGCCGGTAATCGTGGAGCTCAACTCGACGAACAATACCAAAGAAAGGACATTTGGGTTGGCCGCATAAACTACTCAACTTGCCACACCATCATTAAAACTGAGAAAGAAAAAATTAATGAAAGAGGAAAAAAATATCCAGATAGACCACATATTCAGAATAATTTAAACAATATAATACTTTACAAAGTAATCATGTCATTTTGTGTATAAATTTCAACAATGTCAATATGTATATAAAACTGTATTTTAATGATTTTATATAATAACTTAAATGTAAAATTTTATCTCAAGGCTTAGCAGGGCGAGCAGCTCAACGCTTTTATCTTCTAAATAATCTGAAAATTGATGGTACCCTTTTTTACAGTTTGGTTTAAATACAGCTTTTAAATCGTTTAATGGATAAGTTTCAAATGTCGATGGGTAGTTTGTTGTAAAAGCGTATACATTGACACATGAACCAATTGCCTTCTCTGTGGAGACGTGTGCGATGTACAGCAAGGTTGTGCTTATTCCTGGTATTTAAAAAAAAAAAAAAAAAAGGCATTTGCAAAGTGTTTAAATACTTTTATTTACATCTAAAACTAAATATTCAGAGTTACGATATTAAATTGCATTTCATCATAAATATTTCAGTTCACTAGTTAGCAACATTTCATATTATTTCGATACAGTATTATTGGCAAATTAATCAAAACAGGTAAATATTTGACAGCTATTTGCGGCGTTGCCGACTTTTAATTATCGTTTATGAACTTACTTGCTTCTATCCGCGACTTCATCCGCGTGATATTTTCTTGATCCCCATCGCATCACATTGCCTGCCCGGGCTTCTACATCGTTTTTGCTTAGCGTTCTTTCTGACTTTTTTTCTTTTCACTCGGCACCTCAGGGTTCAAGCATGATGTTAAATAGCTTACCTTCCTTAAGAAATGGGATATCAAATGCAAAAAGATTATATCCGACTGGTAGTTCTGGAGATTACGCGTTCAAAGAAAAAAAAAACAAAAAAGAACAAACTCTTCTGGTAACATAACATCACGCTTTGTTTCGCCGAAGAGTTGGGCAGAGGTGTACCTGTAGTAAACCCACATTACGCCAGTTATGTTTAAGTCCCATGTATTAGGGGGCGAGCCTATTGTCATCAACCGGGCACAAATCCAGACTCCGGGCTGCTACTGAGAAATTACAGAAAGAAAAACCTAATAACAGTTATATTTAATTTATTTTTGGTTTATTATTATTAGTTTATATAGATAGATAGCTATAAAGTGGGTGGAGATCTAAAATCAAATCAAAGAAGGTATTTGGGGTACTACGCCCACATCTTCATTTGCCTCAAATACCTTCTTTCACTAGTAACCGCTTACAAAGGTACAGGCCCTATTTTTGCCACCACGCACAAATTCAACGATACCGTACAATAGCTTATTTGTATAACGTTCTTGACTTCAAAGGAAACAATTCTGTAACGTTGTATGTAATTTGCACATCAAAGGATAACTGCCTGCTTGTGTCAGATTCGTTTATGCTAAGATACGTTTGTAATTACAATGTAATTATATTGTATTCATTGACCTGTTAGGTTGAGTATTGTGAATAAGATTGTATACTCGTGTCGAAATTTTGCTTATTGACTTAATTGTTTGGACAGTTTGGGGGTTGTATTTGGATTTTCTTGGAATCTGAATTGATAATTATAAGATTATTATAGGCCAATATCGTTAGCTACTGTAACAGTAAAGGTTCTTGACGTTGTGCTTGAGCGGAGAGTGACTGGTCAGCTCAATCTACATGATGCACAGTTCAGTTTTAGAGTTGGGTTATCCACGGAAACTGCTATTCTGGCGCTCAAGCACACGGTCAGGTACTATACTGATAGGAACACACCTGTTTATGCTGTTTTCTTGAACCTCTCCAAGGCATTTGACCTGGTTGGTTATAAGATTATTATAGGCCAATATCGTTAGCTACTGTAACAGTGGTCGAAATTGCGTGAGCAAGGTCTTCCAAATGAGCTCATCAAGCTCCTAGACTACTGGTATGGCTACCAAATCCACCAGGTCAGATGGTCGGGTGCTCTGTCGGGGGCGTATAGGTTGGAGTGCGGGGTGAGACAGGGAGGTTTGACTTCCCCGGCGCCCGTCAGTCTATACGTCAATAATTTGATTGAGGAATAATTAATAGTATAAGCTATGCAGATGATATGGTGCTGCTGAGTCCCTCTGTTGATGGACTTAGATGGATGCTTGCTGTATGTGAGGGGTACGCCACGTCTCATGGTTTATTTTACAATTTACGAAAGAGTGAGCTGGTGGTGTTCAGGGTAGGTACTAAGAAGCCAAAGACAGTTCCTCCGGTACGCCTTTAAGGTGTACCATTAAATAGAGTGTCGCTTTTTAGGTACCTTGGCCACATAGTGAATGAGGACTTGAATGATGACAGTGATATAGAGAGAGTGCGAAGAGTGTTGTCGGTCCGATGTAATATGTTGGCACGGTGTACTAAAAGTGAAAGTCACTCTATTCAAGGAATTTTGCCAGTCATTCTACACGTGCAGCCTGTGGGTAGATATACGCAGAGGGCCTACAACATTCTTCGCGTTCAGTATAACAACGATTTTATGGTGTTGTTGGGGCTCCCGCGGTTCTGTAGCGCATCGGGCATGTTTGCCGAAGCAGAGACGGATAGCTTTCAACCTATTATGCGAAAAAGAACAGCATCCCTGATGAAAAGGATGCGGGGCAGCACCAACAGCAGTTTAAAGGTGATAGCGGACAAGCCTGATTGCCCATTCCTGGAGCACTGGACCCGTATGCACAGCTGCAGGTCTGGTGCTGCGGAAGCGGACTTAGTTATAAGTATCGGTTTTTAAATTAGTTTTATTTTAGTTTGATTTAATTTGATATTTTTTTAAATTCATTTGATTTGATTAAAATTTTATTTAGTTTGATTTAATTTCGTATCTTTTATAAATTTAATTTTATTTGTATTTTGATTTTAATGGGACATTACTAACGTAGTTTATAAGTGTTACTAACAACAATATGAATCATTTGTGTTCGAATTAAATAAAAAAATAATAACACGTGTAAGCTCCACGACATTTTATCATTAAGTTATATTTTTGAGAACAGTCATCGATTGAAATGACAGATTAATCGATAGCTGATTTTGACTGTCTCTTTGGTCTAGTGGTCGCAAGCGCTACTGCTGGGCACTAAATTCCGGTTTCGATTTCCAGGTCGGTTAAAGTGGTATTCATCAGGAATTTCTCAGTAGCAACTCGGAGCCTGGATTTGTGCCCGGTTGATGGCAATAGGCTCGCCACCTATTACATGAGACTTAAACATAACTGGCAAAATGTACCTAGTATCGAAGAACTTTATATCAAAGCAGTTTGAAAACAAAATCCCGTGAACACGATGACCACATCTGTTACCGCCCGGTTCTAAGCGGCCGAGCACTGCAAGTAAAAATAGTCCTTACGGTGTAAAGATATGAACTTCTTTGATGGTACATGCTAACGTTCACCTCTACCTAACCTTTGGAGGAATTACAGGCGTGATGTTAATTATGTTACTTATGATTTCGTCGAAGCTTGGTTCTCCGAACTCGATCCAGTTGAAATCTTGTATAATAATTATTCTGTACTCTATCTCATAGCATATTATATTGTTGGTTCTCATAGACGGCAATTCAATCGTCAGCCATAACTTTGATATAATTAATCATATAATCACGCCCGTTTGCAGTTTTAGAGGCATGAGGAACATTGTGTTAAGTTCACTCATCCTCTATAGAAAAAGGAGGATCCTCCGACCAGACGGGTGTCATGTCTAGCGGGTAACCGCCCAACGATTGATGTCGGGGAAGTTATAAATATGGTATTCGCGCGGAAAACTCTAATTGCGCGATGCAGGATTTGTGTGAAGTCAGGTCTTTGATGCGTAGTTCGTATGTGGCGATGTAGATGCCGCCACACAGCGAAGAGGGAGGCAGAGATATTTTTACTTTTCACAAATTATAGGGGGCAAAATCAGGGTGTGTAATGTAATGAATATGGTGATCGTCAGGGGCCAGTCTGTACCATTAGTCAGGGAACACTGGCCTCCGGCCTTCTCCTTTGATAATCTTTGTATTGCACCTTAACACGTATTAGTGACGTAAAGATAAAAGCCACAAAAACCCACAAGTTAACAAAAAAAAAACTGGCACACAAGACGGAAAAGAAAGCGTTTTAACAATCATTCTTCCACTTCCACCGTACCGTTAGAGTACCCGCTTAAAAAACTATTGGATCGGAAAAAGGGACGAAAATTCATATTGTAAGGCCTTCTAGAGCATCCTGACTATTATTCGGCCACTATCGATTGCCAATGTGAAATATAGGCTCGTCCTTATGGCAGGAAAACCTTTGTAGTACAAAATGTATGTTGGAATTATGGCTGGAGTCATCTGGGTGAAGATGTGTGGTGATATTTATGGGGTTTCGTGAGGAGATGAATATACTAACTTGTCAGTGGTGATCAGCGATAAAAAGGCGCCATGAGTGATGATGGATATTGGGTAGTTTCTGGGAAAAAGGTTTAGGTAGGTTTTGAGGTAATCTCAATAATCTCGAGGTGAAAACTTTCTGTGACGTCAAAAGACAAGAAGTCAATAAATTCTAATAAATCTAGTTTTAGGTTATATAGGTATCATTGTATTTGACCACTAGCATACCTGATGGTAAGTGATGATGTAGGCGAATATGGTGCACGTTTACTTAACAGTAACACAAAGCAGTGATAGCCTAGTGGTGTGACCGTCGGACTGCCAAGTCATAGGTCTTGAGTTCGAACCCAAGGCATGCACCTCTGACTTTTCGCATCTATGGGCGTATTTTATAATTAACACTTGCTTAAAAAAAACGGGTGTAGGGAAACATCGTGAGGAAACCGGCATGCCTGAAAGATATTTCTCGACGGCATTTGAAGCCCAGTCAGAGGCCCATAGGCTGCATAAAAACTTGGACACCAGGTTAGTCACTAACCATATGAAAAAGAAGCAAAGGCAGTAACACAGAGGTAAAGTACCCAATGGGTACTTACCTGCAGACGTTCATGATCATAATAAATTCAATGAACTCCCGTTTGGCAGTCAGTTGAGTAGTTTATTAGACTGTAAAAAGTAACAATCAATAGTAAGTAGTACTATAAAAATATACTCTTCATCTACTCATTGCTATGGTCGAATAAAAGTACGAATAACATAATCGTAAAATCACGCTTATACCTACACCTATAGAACGTACAACTACATTTTTCCAGTTATATTTCATCACGTCCCATGTAATACGAGGCGAGCCTATTACCATCAATCAGGAACAAATCCAGATTCTAGACTACTACTGAGAAATTACTGATGGAGAAACACTGCCCGACCTGCCCCGGAGCTCACCACAGGACCAACGAGATAGTCTACGTACGACGCGGTGACGTAAGTAATAGGTAAAGTTTGTTTTTTAATCCCATGGACTAATTTGACATTTCAAATGATTGTTGTTTGTTTTTCAATTTAGAGTTTGACATTTGCAACTGTCAAACGAGTTTGACATTGGCAACTGTCAAATTAGTGTAGTTCAACACACTGGGACGCTATGGCGACGCCACCAGGTCGCGCTGCCAACTAAATGTGTATACATTTATACATTGGGTGGCTCCGCTTGGTTACGCAGCCAACCATACATTTTGTTGGTGACGCTACCTGGCTGCACCGCCATGGTGTCCCAGTGTATTAGCGCTCTAAGTGTAATAAACACAACTGCATAAATGTGTTAATGCAAATGCAAATGGCAATGCGAAAATTACGTGGACTTTCAAATTCGCATAGAACGCGCATCATATTACCAACGTTATTTACAATGACAAAATGGCATATTGGCTTTGTCCGCTCCTAGCTTTGTTTGAAATATGAAACATTCTGTGTGAACATTTTGGTGTATGATCGGTTGAATTTGCAAGAATTTGTAAGTAGGCTAATGTGTTCTACCGGTTATAATGTGAACCTAAATACATCTGCTTCTTTTCGTGTGGTTAGTGACTAACCTGGTGTCAGAGAAAGCCTTCTATGGACCTCTGACTTGGCTTCACATGCTGTCGAGAAATATCGCACAAAACGTTTCTTCACGATGTACTACATTAAATTTATTGAAGAGATGAAGGAAGGAAGTGATATTTGTAACAAACATCGTTACTTAGCAAGGAGCATCTGTCATCAGACTTTCACTAAGCAAGTGTATAGGGCAATATGTAATCTGTGGCACTACTACCATGGATACGGAAACATCAAGTATCTTAATGTGTAATGTAAAGGATGGTTACCCACTATTCATACATTGTCATCGTAATAATTCAGAAAACTAGACAATCTACGCGATAGGTTTGTAATCCCTAATTACTTTTGGCACTAAAAAACTAATTCTCCGGGTCACCATTGGACCACCTCTCCCACCGAAAAACTTCACTCCACAGCATACCTATAGGTAGCAAAAATATGTCTAGAAGTTTCGCGGGTTTAAAATGCCTCATTTTGTGAAAACTGGTCACCCAAGATACCCGCAACAGACTGCTAAATCTCAATTATCTTAACTAGATTTTCTAGTAGTCAGCGTTCTTGATTCTGGCTTTCAAGAGTTTACAGTAGGGTTGGGATTAGAGTGGTGGGTTTTTGTCCCAAAAAGTGGCTGAATAATCAGAGAGGCAGAGGCCTTTTCCCTACAGTGGGACAATAATAGGCTGGATTCAGGACTATAGTCCTGTATTACTCTGTCCTACTGACTGAAAACTAAAACTCGGTGACGTTTTCAGGTGGGGTTTCCACTTGAAAACGTCGAGTCCACAAAATATATACCAAAAACGTGTCTAAAAGTGTCCGTGTGTGATTAAACCCCCACGCGGCTCACACGTCGTTAACTGTTCGGTGATTATGGTTATCAGCCGACCGTTTTTAACCTTTTTCCAACCCGTATGTTTGTATTTGTATTTTTTTTTGTGTTATTTATGTTGAACACTCTAGCTCCGTATCTGAGTCTGCTTGGGCGAATTATAAATTATTGTCGATTAAAAAGGTTTTTTTTTTTTGTGCAAAATGTTCATCTGTCTAGCACAGGGATCACCAATTAGTTAAAATTGGGGTCCGCTTTTTAAAATAATATGACTGTCGCGGTCCGTTCGGTAGAAGATTACTGCAACCAGGATTAAAAATATTAATTTAGAATGTTTTCTTAAAATCTGCGAATATGTTTTCAAATTCCGATTTTAGAACATCTTTTATTTGCCGACGTCAATCTCGTTGTCACTGTTGACATTTTATTATATTTTATTTCACATAAAACCTACATACCTACTTGGGCACTTATGAAATGTCAGAAGCTTGGTGCACGGTTCTAATTGGTCGTTTCTTATGGAGAGGAGCCGGCAAGAAACTCCACGGTTACTCTTATAAAAATACTTGGCTTTTACAATATGTTCAAATAACGGTGTTTTTAGGTATGGGAGGACAGTGTAGATCTTTCAACAAGTAACAAGTACTTAATACAATAGAAAATGGTCAACAAATTTATAGTCCACTAGGCCTACACATTCACAAAATAGAAAATAATTAACGGTATAAAAGATAAATGTCAAATGTGTTATAATTTATTTATTTGATTTACACGGCTTAGAAAACCAATTACATAAATGAGAGTATATATAATAAGTACAAACATAACGAAGAACAACAATTAAATAACGAATAACAAAAAATGTAGGCACGTAACCATTAAATTGGCGAATTTATTATAAAACAGATCACAGTCCTGATTGGCTTCCACGACCTTATTTAGTGCGGTTAACACGCGCGGTATGGGACACGCAGCACGGGCTGCTGTCCGAAACGAAGGTACTAGGTTTTCTACCACGGAGATAATTATTCGGTGTATAGAGTCGAATCAGTTCATTATGGATGTCAGGCGCATCCGTCATACCCTTCCACAATTTGAGCATAACGCCTACCTGGCCACATGCCCTTCTGGCCTCCAGCGTATGATATCCCAGACATCCTAAGAGGAACTTGGTAGGATAGAGGTAGGGATAGTAACCGAGAGTTCTTCGGTAAAGAAAACGCAGGGAATGCTTTTTGCACTTTTTCTAGAAGAAGTGCATACTTTTCTTCGTGCGGATTCCATACACTAGAACTAGCTTCTAGCTTGGTTCGGACAAATGTGCTGTATAAGAGCCTTATTACATGCTCGTTGCGAAAATCACGGGCATTACGGAGAACAAACCCTAGCCTTTTAAAAGATTCTTTGGCTACTGTAGAAATGTGGTCATGAAAAGTAAGCTTCTGGTCAAATGTGACACCCAAGTCCTTCATGTTGGTTGATCTAGTTATTTTAGTACCATTTATTTGGTATTCAAAATCAATTGGGTGCCGCATTCGACCAAAGGTCATTATGTAGCATTTGGAAGAATTGAACTCCATTTTATTTTGAACTCCCCATTCATGTATGGCGTTTAAATCGTTTTGCATAGCTTCGCAATCCGATACGGTGTTGACAGCACTATACAGTTTGAGGTCATCTGCGTAAAGGAGACACTCAGAATTTTTTTGCAACGGCTGGTAAGTCATTTACCATGAGTAGAAATAACAGAGGCCCGAGTATTGATCCTTGACTTACACCAGAGCGTGTATGGTAGGGACGAGATACGTAGATATCCAGCCTTACAAACTGTTGACGGTCACGGAGATAGTCAGCTAAAAGTCGAAGTACGTTCGGACAGAAACCAATGGCGCTGAGTTTCAAAAGCAAGATATCATTATTAACTCTGTCGAAAGCTTTACAAAATCAAAATAAAGTACATCCACCTGTCGTTTCTTGTCAAGATGCTTTGATATATGTACTCTGTGATTATCTGCAGATTGGAATCAACAGACCTCTTGCATCTAAAACCGTGCTGGCTGTTACTCAGATATTTTTCAACCTGGGAGTATATAAGTTTATGAAGAACATTTTCGAATATCTTGGCTGGAGATGACAATATAGCGACAAGTCGATAACCTTCAACAGCTGATTTATTGGCAGTCTTAGGTATGGGCGTCACTCTTGAGATTTTCCAGTGGTATGGATATAATAATATTATCCATACCACTGGCCTGTCTTATGTGTTGATCTCTTCTGTTACCTTTAATCCATCCAAAGGTTAGTAAAAGACCGCTTTAAGCGATAAGACCGCCCATAGTGTCACCCTATGTAAAATTTCTAAATTTATGTCTGTAATTTATATGGTGTAAAATAAAGAGTATTTTATCTATCTATCTAACTGTAAAATAATTACAGGCTAGGTTACTTCAATACTAATATCTGCCTGCTGCCTAGTTCAAATATTTACAATAAATTAAGAGTTTATACTAAGATTGAACATTTTGATTGAGCAAGTCTGCAAAGTACAGTAACTACCTAAAGATAGTGCAATTTACGACGACGCGCCCCACTCCGCGATTACTGTACTGTAAGCTGTACTTTAGTACGGAGCGGAGCGGAGTGGGGCGCGTCTCAGTGGATTGTACTATCTATACTCTTATGTTAACGATACGTAAGATCAACCTTTGATCTCAAATGATTAGGTAAGTAAGATTATTGCCAAAGGATTAGATAACTATCAGTATGTTCACAGTATTATGTAGTTCAGTTGGTTTAGTTTTGAGACTGATACTGAAGCTTTGGTAGCGTAATATATCATGTTTTAGATGAATATTATGTTACTATAGTACCTACCTACATACTTTAATTATGTTTTTTTGTGTTTATAGTGTAATTTGGTATTTGCGGGATTCTGATTTAGTAGTATAAGGAACAGGGTGTAGTTCACTCATCCACCATAGAAAAGGGAGGATCCTCCGACCAGACGGGTGATGCGTCTGGCGGGCCGACTGCCCGACTGTGGAAGTCGAATAGTCTTATGTATATTATTCGCGCGGTAAACTCTAATTGCCCAATGCAGGATTTGTGTGACGTCATGTCTTTGATACGTAGTTCGTATGTGGCGGTGTAACCGCTACACTGATAATAATAATTATATTTTATTAGCTAACATTATTGATAGTCATATTGATCGAACATGACAAATTTGATTTAAAAAAATGTTGAGAATTCCCGCGTCGCGGGTCTGGCAGAAGGTTTCATTGGGTTTTTTATTCGATTTTTTTTAAACACCTCGGTTTCTGTGCATGGCATCAGAGCCACCCATATTATAGGATGCATAACATTATTATATAACTGGCAAAGTAGTGGTGTAGCCTGCCTTCCTCGTCAAGATTACAGGTGCTACTCTGGTTTTATTTGTAAATAACTTCCGTTTTCCTATATAAATATTGAATATTGATATTTTTCATATCTATTACATACAGACATTCCAATATCCAACCACAGTATTGATGAAAATTAGCATCCAAACGAGAAGTTATGAAATTTTCAAATGGAAAGCGTTTTTTCATGCGGCAATCAGCATTTCGTACGATGCGAGAATCGGGGCTGGCAATATTTATATTTGACGAGCCAATAAACATTATTTGGAGTTCAGATAAATTCAAAGTCAAAGTCAAAACGTTTAAAGCGAACAAAGTGTACAATGTTGGTGTAATGTTATGTTAGTACTGACATAGTAGCCTTTTACAAAGTCAAAGTCAAAGATTTATTTGCAGATAAATATGGTTACAAAAGTTCTTGCAATGGAGTATAATATAGTAGCTTAACATATTTAATCATAACATAATGACATGCAAATTTTTGGTACAGGTGGTAAGCATTGCAGTTATCATTCGCCTGCCCATATCATCCTAAATTAGCATGCATTAAACATTATTATTACTTAATTATTTTATTTTATACTAGGCCGTTGAAAAGTAATGATAATCGGTTCATAATTATTTTCTATACTAATAATAACCCTAAAGAGTTTTTTTGTATGTTTGAACGTGTTAAGCTCTGGAACTACTAGTCGGATATGAAAAAAACATTTTTCATTTGATAGCCCAGTTCTTGAGGAAGGCTACAGGCTATTAACATCACGCTATAACCCACAGGCACCGAGCAAAAGGAAAAATAACCGATTATCATTACTTTTTGAACAGCCCACTATTAGTACATATAAATTGAGAAATTATAGTTACCTATATCAAAATATGATAAGAATGTTTGTTATATGTTATTATGTTGATTAATAAACACATTTACACCTACCCTAAGAATAGTTATGAATGCAAAAAAATACTAACGGAATGGATAAGAAAGCTAACCTATAGTGAGACTGAATCACTTCTACAACAGCAGTGCTATTCTGTAACCATCTCACCGTGAAAACTTAGGTGAAGTGAGCTCGGAGTGATCTGTCAGTCCCTAGCAGCAGGTGGAATGACAGCTCACTTCACTTAAGTTTTCACCTTGAGATTATTACAGAATAGACCGGCTTATACACTAACACTATACTAATACAATACTCCACACAAACACACACACATACCCTCACTTACACACACCCACCCTCATTCACTCAAATCACCTTTTTTTTGATTATGTACTCGTATTGTATAGTTTACACTTCTTGTTTTTGAAAGAGCGGAGTCTCCTAATACAGGCATCTTATGCTTAAAAGGAGGCTCCAATCTCAAATTTGTTGTACGTTTAAGGTTATCAAATAAACTATTTTTATTAATTTATTATTTATTTATTGATAGATTTCTAATTTTACTAATGTTGGTATATAAATTAAAATCTTGTTTACTTGACCTACTAGGTCCAGGATGTGTATTGGCATGTCGCTAATGTAAGGGAAATCAAAGTTAGGAATATACAAAATGGTCGAAAAAGTTAAGTGCGTTTACAGAAAGCGGGCAACGTCGCAAGTAGCTGTCAAATATTTCGCTATTTTGATTAATTTGGCAATATAACACCATTTACTAGCACTAGAACTGTCAAAGAGTCGGTCAGTTAGTCAGAAAGTTGAAGCTAGTTGCCCATTCCAAAACGTAGATCTCTATGGAGAAGAACGGGCAAAAAACTCCAAGGACACTCTTTAAAATCAATATATTACAAAATACTGGGTAAAGAATAAGAAGTACTTTTAGTTCTAGTAGTAGGTACGTTGAAAAAAAAACACGGAAAAACACAATCTTAAGAAAATACCGGCGGCATAGCGCGTTTCGGACCACAATGAAGGGTTCCTTATTTGGGATGAGTTTATCCCAAAAACAACCATTGTAGTTGAAAAACATGTTCTCCCATACACGTCACGTCAAGGCCAATATGCGTAACGGTCAATTTTCCAACTGAAAATGTTTGTTTTTTCCGTCCTTTACTTGAGCTGTGAGACTTTGCTTCTTGCCAAATTTCATGATTCTGGGTCGACGGGAAGTACCCTATAGGTTTTGATTTATTTGCGAGTATCAAATTTAATAATATGCCGTATAAATGCCCGTTTTTTTTTTAAATCGCGTTTACTTAGATTTAGCTTTTTAGAGCTCAAAGGGACCTGAGACCTACGTATTTGATGTTTTTTTTTTACCCTTTTTCTCACGAAAAAGAAAACATCTCGAGAAAAAGGGGTCTTGACAAACTGACAGACGGACATGCAGTGAGACAGACAACGACAGCGAAGTGATTTATTATAAGGGTTTAGTTTTTTTCCTTTAGAGGTACGGAACCCTAAAAACAGCATAAATACACAATATCAGTACAAAATATACATACATAACAGAAATGTAGATTTAGGGCAAATTTTAACACTGAAATAACAAACTCTCTAGGTAGTTTTAATTAAATAAATCATAGCTTCGTATGGCTTTAAAAATTTAATACTAACATACATTTCATTAGCTAAAAGCTTCAGTCTATAGCGGCAGAGAGAATTTTATGTAAGTATATTTTACGTTTATGAAATTAACTTAGGTAGGTATATTGCAAAGGTTGTTTAATTTTCTTTAATAATTAAATTATACTCCTCGACCTACTGTTCAACTGCATCGTAGGTCTAGTGGTCGCAAGCGCTACTGTTGAGCATGAGGTGCTGGGTTCGATTCCCGGGTCGGGCAAAGTGTTATTGAGCTTTTCTATCTGGAATAGGGATGATGACTAAAAAAATGTTTTTTGTCCGTAATCTAGACTATGAAAAAATAACGCACACGTATTTTTTCTTTTTTTACGTTATCAAAAGATTACGGCGATAATATATTGAGTTATAATGTGCCATGACGTCACTTGTATGTAGATTTTATCCATACTTGTGACGTATCAACCCCCACTCCCGAACTTTAATGCGTTGTATCTAAGTCATTTTTCATTAATATGATAAAGCAAAAAATACGTGTCTAATATTTTATTATTATCTGACTGACGGACTAAATAGAATTTCTTTTTTTTGACCCAGGCATCATCCCTATTTCTCAGTAGCAGCCCGGAGTCTGGATTTGTGCCCGGTTGATGGTAATAGGCTCGCCCCCTATTACATGGGACTTAAAAATAACTGGCGAAATGTGGGTGTACTATAGATACACCTCTGCCTAACCCTTCGGGGAACACAGGCGTGATGTTATGTTTTGTGGTTACTGGATGTAGTAAACTAGCTGCGCCCGCGTTTTCACCCGCATAAGTCTCGATCCCGTGGGAATATCGGGATAAAAGGTAACCTGTCCTTGTCCAGGTCATGGTCTACCAAACCATGGTGTACCATTATCCAAATCCGTTCAGACCTTTTAGTGTGAAAGCGTAACAAATAAATAAACAAACTCACTTTCGCATTTATAATATTAGTTCGGATTGTGGAGGAGACGATCGGTATTTGTGCGGTTACTTATATAAGATTATGGAGGGAATAAATAAAGCTAAAGGTACCTATTTAATTATAGCCTAGCTCTAGGCTAACACAATTGAAATTGCTTTTACAGACATGAACAGACTCCTTCTTAGGACTTGAAGTTGCCAGCAAGTTTATTAAACGTAAGGGTCCTGAGTTCGAACCCAGATTGGGCGGTGTTGTTGGGTTTATCCATTGGTATTTTTTACAGCAAGCTGTAGTTGATAGTGATAGCAATAGGCTCTAACCTTTTTTTTTTTTTAATGAAGCGGTGAAGAATGCCTGACGCATATTGCACCGTCCAGGGAAACGGTTTGGTTATGTGGGGCTTGCACCCACTAAAAAACACCGCCGTGAGCCTACTGTCGCCTTTGCAGAGGGGCCGCGAGAACTGCTACGCATGACGTTCGCGACCCATCCAGCGCGGACCGCCTCCGGGTACCAACTCCTTTGGCAATGTCCGGGCTCACCTGAGACATCGCCACCACTCGTGAGGGCCGTGCAACGCGACGGCGATAGACTCCCCGATCTATCGCCCGCTGGCACCTCCTAGGGCGGCATCAGGTCGCCATGGCGCCTTCTCCGCCGCCCTGTCCTCCTGCGACGAATCGCGTTCCGCCGCCTCCTTCTGCGAGATAACGTCCTCGCAGAAGGACGCTACCGCCTCCCATGCCCCCCTGCTGTTGACCATGGCCTTGGCCACGGCCGGCAAGGAGAGGTCTGCCCCGATTGCTGCTGCGAGAGCACGGCCTTTGGCTCTAACCTAACTTAACCGGACGCAACTGAATACTAGTATTTTACATAGAGCGACTGCCTATCCGAACTCCACAGCCATTTGTCAGGCTTTTAAATTGGGCTTCTGACTTACACTTAATGACTCTCAAGATCTACGAATGACAGCCGCAACCAACGGCTTTACATTCTTTCCGAAGCACGGAGAGGTCTCGATATGTAATGGATGGTCACCCATCCATGAACTGACCTCTGAAAGCGTAGCTTAACCTTCGATCGACATTACACTGAACTTAAATCTAGCTGGCGAAATGTGGGTGTAAAATTCTGCTTGGTGTGTGTCGCGTAATGTTAACCACCAAGAAAAAAATCCATTTCTTTTACATAATATATCAAACACATTACATCGTATTTATAAAATGAGACACATAAACTCCAAAGCCAGATAAGCAAAACAAATTCACATAAAATAACGACTTCAAAGTTCGCACATTAAAAAGAAAAAAAAAAAAACACATTTCTGTTGAAGGTCTGTCGGACCCTATAATTAGGTCACACGCAACAGTGCGTATGTATAAAGAGCTGGTAATACCAGGGAATTTATTTCAAAGTGGTAACTGAAGGGGAATTATTTTCCATGATTTTTGTCTAATATGGTACTTATCTGGCCTTGTTAGACCCATAGACTTAGGTCTATCTTTGTGTCATAAATGAGAATTTTGTAGAATTATGTTTTGGAAGCAAGTAAGTAGCGAGGAGCTCGTGGCTAAGTAATAACTGCCGCACGGGTCGATCCATCAGGTTAAGCTACGCTTGCCAGGGTTGGTCTGTGGATGGGTGACCATCTTTACATACCGAGACTTCTCCGTGCCTCGGAAAGCACGTTAAGCCGTTGGTCCCGGCTGTCATTCGTGGATCTTTGACAGTCGTTACGGGTCGTCAGAAGCCCGAAAGTCTGACAACCAGTCTTACCAAGGGGTATCGTATTACCCAGTTACTGGGTTGTGGAGGTCAGATAGGCAGTCGCTTCATGTAAAATACTGGTATTCAGCTGCATCCGGTTAGACTGGAAGCCGACCCCAATATAGATGGGAAAAGGCTAGGCAGATTGATTGATGTTTTGGAAGCAAGTCGTGAACTTGCAGTAAGTCACATACTTACTGCAAGTTCACGACTTGCTTCTAACGTACGTAACAGTAAATACTATAGTTACTGTTACGTACTGCGTCTTAGGTATGTGCGCGGCGAGACGGAGGGGCAGTGCAGGTCGCTCATTCGTTAACGCTCACGGCGTCCCGCCATTTGTTCCTCAACGCTGCCCCCTGCCTCACAGCGCATTTATAAGGCGCGGTACGGAGGTCTCGGTCAAACTATAGCAGTATAAAAAAATTGCTAGAAATGTTTAAAAAACAGTCGACCGTTTGGAAGGAAGTTCCTTTCGCTTTTGGATACTTAGCAAATGAGAGCTACACCGAAAAAAGTTTAACATTTTGACACTTAGACAGATTTTGTTACGTAACCAAAGTGTCGGTCGTGACGGTCGAAATGTTATTTTCTCTTCTCATTTGCCAATTGTGCAGAGTATAACGTGCTTGAACGAACTTTGTTCCAAAAGTATGTATGTAAGTACTTCTTTCCGTCAACCCTGATCCATCCGTCTACTGAACGTGACAAACACAACTTTTTCTCTAAAATCGGCTGTTACACAGGGCATGTTTTGGAAAACATTTTGTTTCGCACTTGTATCAATATTTTATTGCCTATGACCTATGGACTGAACTAGGTCAACCATACGTACCTCGTACTTACGAAGCTAACTAGTAAATACGTCGTAATAATTCCTGCCTTGTTGAACTTTAAGAGGCTTTTAATGTTTCGAATGCCTAACTGTGGATATAGAGTGTGTTTATGGTTTTTTTGAAGAATTATGGAACTGAATTCAATTAGTTAAGGTTTTGACAAGTCATTTCATTGGTTACAATTAAAATAAAAAAAATCAAAGGTACTTTGTAATTTGATTTTAATCTTGATAATTAGGTCCTAAAACTAAAAAAAAACGATTATATGTTTTCAGTTGTATAACATGTCATGGTGGTAGATAAACTGAGAAATAATTTCATCAATACTGTAAAAATCACTCTATACAAATCCAAGTCGGTCAAAAATTCGTGTCTCAATTACAAATTTTAGACACACAGATGGTGGACGTCGAAATAATTTAATACTGGGCGACGTTCGACACGGGGGGCTACAGACACCCCGGTTCACTGATTATTTAACACCCCCAGATTTATTCGTACCCCTTTTCAATGAAGCTGACATTTATTGAATGAATTAGACAAATTATTGAGGTGCTACACTGTCGCATCTTTGTTCATCGAAAAGCCACTTTTTCAAGCCGATTCGAAGGATATTGACGCCTTCAGCGCTTGATTTGTTGGATTTCTGATGGCTAATTGACAGGTAGATAGATAGGATTCCTTATTATTTAGTAGGATTGCTGATTATTTGTGATTCCTGTAAATTGAGGGTTTTCTGAAATGATGTCACTCTGGAGCAGCACTCGGACGTCAGGTCAGGGCACCTGTCAAAAGTGTCAAAACGCTTACATTTTCCTTAGCCGTGACTGAATGATGAATGAAGCGAATGATGAACGCGTCATAATATATTTTACATTCATTGTCGGAAGACCTCTTGTCAAAGTGGCGTCAACTGGTGGCGTGAATTTTTATGAAAACCCTCATTGATAAGTAGCTTCGTTATGATAGAATTTCGCAGTGATGAAGGGTCTTCGAACTTTTTCTTTGTGGCCATCTATACTGCCACATACACTGACGTTTCCTACATAGCGATATCAAAGTTATCCACGCGATTAACGTTGTTATTATTAAACACAGAAACCTGAAAACAATCGTCGGGCAGTAGTCCACCAGACAAAACACTCGTCTGGCCGGAGGATCCTCCTTTTTTATGAAGGATGAGGAACTTTCCACCCTATTCCTCTTATAGAAACAAAAACAGAAAAACGTTTATTTGGACTCAGTTCGTAAAACACAAAATACAAATTACAAAATAAAAAAGTGAAAATAATATTGTTGTTGTTTGTGTTATATTTTTGTTGTTAATTTTACAAGTGTCTACGTATTTTTGTAGTTGAATATTATGTTCTAATTTTGTTCACAGAAAGGTGCTGTTCGCTAACTCCTGGTCATCTACCCATAACTATTAGTTTTTATAGAACCATCAGGCGGGAAAAAGCATATTCAACGGAGTTTTGATCAAATAAAATAATACTTATCCTAGATCCTAAAATCAAAGACTTGTCAGTTCATATTATTGAGTTTTAGCACCTTTTTCACAGACACCCTTTTCTGTAGAATAGTGACATTTATTGAATGAATGAAAGAATGAATGAAGTGAATTATTCTGGTACGATTTTCATGAAATGTTGTAATGTTACATGGCCTGTTACAATGTAAATCAGATGGAATGAATATGTACGAATATTTTGTGCTCTCATGTATCTAAATGAATTTGATTAGTAAGCATCTTCAGTTTATTGTTTCTGTTTTCTTTTAAACCAATTTGTATAAGTGTCAATCTCCTGAAAAAATAACTTTTCTTTCTACATAAAGAAGGATTGGTGCTCTTTATACTATTGGCTGTTTTAATGTGCTTATCTATATTATTATGAAATTAAAAATCGTTTAAATAGTTGCTTTCTAGGTGTTGAACCCACAGCAGAGTAGTTATGAAACTCGTTTTAAGAGGGCTTATCCTAAAAGTGGGCAACGTCGCAAATATCTGGTTTTGATTAATTTGGCAATAATACTGTATGGAAATATGAAATGTGGCTAACTAGCGAACTAGAACATGGATTATGAAATGCAATAATTAATATCGTAACACCGAATATTTAGTTTTAGATGTAAAAAAAGTATTTGGAAACTTTCCAAATGCCTTTTTTACACCTAAAACGGTTTCAACATCAAATTCAGTGTTTTCATTGAAATTCATTATTAATATTCTAGTTCGCTAGTTAGCCACATTTCATATTTCCATATATAATCAAAACAGCGAAATATTTGAAGTATATTTGCGAAGTTGCCCACTTTCAAAATAAACGCCCATAAGCCACTACTGAAATTATTTTCATCAAATTACATTTAGACAATTCTCAAATACGCAAAAATATCCGGAAATTCATAAAACACAAAAAGCTCTCTAAAGTCCAAGTGTGTCCATTACACCAAACATTATGTCCTCAAAAACTTAACTCATCACCCACTCTGATTAAGTAGTGCTGAAAAAATCCTGAAAAGGGACCTCGGCTGAAAATTACACGGCTCTTTGTCCCCCATTCATTAGGTTTTTGTTTCTTTTTTAGAAAACTTTTGTTTATTGGGCTAGTACAGATGTTTCGTTGTTAGGGGAATGGGGGAGGGGGGACTGAAAATCGATATTCGAATTTCAAAGTTTCAAAGGATTGGAATATTTCGTACGTTTGGAGCCTTGACCTCAATTCATTCTCTCTTGGTCAAAAACAAATGAATTCGCTTTTTGAAATTAATCACTGCCAGTGTTGTGCAGAACCCATTAGGGAAATGATAAAGTATGGAATATCATGGAAGCTTGAAAATCAAATCAATCAAAAAATAAGGATTGAAAATCGTCTTGTTATAGGTACATTTTTATTAATATCAGAATTATTTATATCTAAGTGTCGAATCATGTTTTTCTATTATACCATCACTGAAACTTTAATAAACGGCGACAATAAATTTTCCTATCCTTTTCCCAACTATTTTGGGGTCAGCTTCCAGTCTAACCGCATGCAGCTGAATATCAGTATATTACGAGAAGCAACTGCCTATCTGACCTCTACAACCCAGTTACTGGGTGACAAGATACCCCTTGGTAAGACTGGTTGACAGACTTGGGCTTCCGGCTACCCGTAACGACTGTCAAAGACCTACGAATGACAGCTGTGACCAACGGCTTAGTGCTTTCCGAGGCACGGAGTGGTCTCGGTGTGTAATGGATGGTCACCCATATACGGGCCGACCGCAGCAAGAATAGCTTAATCAAAGCTTTACAAACTGCGACATTACAGACACAAAATAAAAACACTTGCCTAAAAATAAACTCGACAGAACCCTTAAAGCCCCGCCAAACTTCCCAACGATCACTAATGGAAAGCGATTTCAGTACCTTTTGTCCTGTTTTTAAGGCGGCCCTGTAAATTGGGGGCAGTCTCCCATCCATCATAATCGTGGCGTAATGACTGTCGTTTGGTCCTTTGTTTCACCCATTTTGCATTAATTACGATTGTTTTCCCTTAATTTTGTCGTTTAACCTTTAATTTTGACGGGTTTTTTGTGAGTGAACTCCATGCAACGTAGGCAATAATTATGGTCCAGAGATTTTATGGAACTGAGCTAACTAAACTAAGTAGTGTAACAGATGATATAGACCAATACGCTAATTACGTATTACACGATCAATCGGAATTTCGGTCGAATCGATCAAATGGAAGTTTTGAATCAAATTGCTAATCCATTGCGATTCGAAAAAAAAACACTTAATATTGTTGAACTGTCTTGTGAAACAAATTTGTCGTATTCGTTCACGAAAATGTGTTGCGTAATCAGATTGCCGATATCACCTATTAGTTTCAATGGGCGTCCTTTAATGAAAATAATATGAATGTCGCGGTCTGTTTGGTAGACGAAAACTAGCAAAAAAAAACTTGAATATTTATTTATTAAGTAAAAACAAATATTATGTAAGTAATGAACAAAAATAACAAAATAATTTATTATTATTAAAATGTTTTATTTTTTTACTTTTAACTATTTGCATAATGACAAAGCGTGTATTAAATTTAGTTGGTACTCAAAAATGTTATCTAAATATTTTTACTAAGTTTTAGTTGAAAATTTTACTGTTTCGATATGTTCCGCATAAAAAATGTCGGTCTGGATTCGGACCACGGTCCGCTATTTGGTCAATTCTGGTCTAGTCACAAAATGTAATTCTATTAGCGATAAAGATGACGGAAAAGTGATAAATGTATGGGACTGACCTAGGCTAACGAAAAGTTTCTGTCAATCCTGTAGAAAGCGTGTTGATAGTAAGTATGCATTATAATGTTAACTTCCAAATATTTTAAACGAGATAATATTTATCCACCCTAACAGGGTCGTGTCATGAGTTTTAGCCTAGCCTGAAGCTGAGTGTACATTATGCAAAATAAATAAATAAGCCGTTACAAATAGTGCAATCCACGACGACGACGCGCCCCACTCCGCAATTACTGTACTGTAAGCTGTACTTCAGTACGGTGCGGAGCGGAGTGGGGTGCGTCGTCGTAGATTGCACTATCTACCTATATATTGTCGAAATACGAAACGCTGTGAAAGCGATTGTCATTTGTCTAGATCCTCAGGTTTCAGGTTGAAAATATAGCATATTGATAGATATACTCTTTTATACAGGATGGCAGCCTAGGGACATCACATGCGCAAACTGTAACTATGAATTCAGTACATGATACTAGACTCCATAGCGAAGAAATATTTCGCTGTTTCATAGAAAAGTGCAATACTATTGTGAATCAATCAAATAGTACTGTGTTTTATCGCGTCGTGACGCCTTCTGACGCAGTGTCAGCCAATCACAACTCGTTGTGATTGGCACAACACGACATAGTAATGTGTCAGTGGCTTAAGTTAAATTTAATAATCATTACGCGTCGCAGACTAATTTAATGTTTTAGCTTATTATTACTAGACAGGAGAACACCTCGGTTCATACTGTTTTAAACACTTGAGGCTTCTCGCTAGTATTTTTTTCAGTCTACAACAAAATAGCTTAGTTCATTCTATATAAAATGTGGCAGGCATTCTATAGCTGTGGCACATTGCTCCCAGAACAGATGGCCCGAAAGATGGGGCCGAAAGGTTCTGGAGTGGCGACCGCGCACCAGAAGACGTAGCGTTGGAAGGCGTCCCAGAAGGTAGACCGATGACCTTGTACAGACCGCAGGAATCCGCTGGATGCGAAAAGCACATAAATCTATGGTCGAAGTGGTGATGGGATTATGTCCAACAGTGGACATCTTTCGGCTGAAATGATGATGATGAAACTGACTCCCGACTCAACACCAAAAAACTTAAAGCCCTCGAAAATTCAAACAAACCTTTTCCAAATTCAAACAAAACTCACGCCCATCTTGTTTCCATCCGAGCCTCTAAGTAAGAGAACTCATTTTAACATGCAAATATGCGCTGGAATTCAAACTAGGTGCCTATATCAGGATGATGGAGTAGAAATTGAATTTCTTTGGCAAAGAACTCGAGCGATGTGCCTTGTAGCGTGTAGATAGAAACTATTTGGAGTTATGAAGTAATGGGATGGATATTTCTGAATTGTTTTCAGATAATTGTGCTGATAATGATAGTAATATTGGGTTTTCCATCAGAATTCCTCAGACCTGGATTCTAGAATTGTTCCCGGTTGATGGCAATAGACTCACCCCCTATTACATGGGACTTAAAGATAACTGGCAACATTTGAGTGAACTATAGGTACACCTCTGCCTAACCCTTCGGGGAATACAGGCGTAATGTTATGTAATTATAGTGAAATATTTGAAATGCTGTTCACATGTCAAGTTTTCTGTTCAGATAAAGCAGGCTACACATTTGTAAATGTTACAATGGAACAAGAAGCTCATACTTGTTTTGTTACCAATGACGTTAAGCATTTGTAATATAATAACCCAACTTTCCTTTTGACAAATTCAACAATAGTTGCTGGGCGATCGAGCTCTGCTCCGGTGAAAATAAAGAATGCTCATTTAATAATACACAACTCGTAATAATAATTTACTCGATTCATATATCAATGAGTAATTCAGCAATTTTATAGATTCACTAGCTGCGCCTGCGGCTTCTCTCACGTGGCTGTGTGCTTTGGCATGAGGAACATTCTTTCCCAAAATGTCTTAAAAAGTAAATCGTAAAACCTCTTTTTAAGAAAGGTATAAAACGGACATGAATAATTATCGAGCAATGACTTTAATCCCCATTCTATCTAAAAAAATTGAAAAAGTTCAAATTCAAATAATTTTACTGTGGATCATAGCTTCATAAGATGTTGTGCTAAATACAGGTAAGCCTGCTATGTCCCGCCATTAAGGCATGCAACATTCATGACACAAGTAAATATGCAGTTAAAATATAATACATCTAATTGTCATGCAATACATTATGATTAAATTATTGAAATAGTTAAATATTTATGTCAAATTACAAATTATTCATTCAATGGATTCGCTTTAATGTATTGTCATCTAGAAATTCTCATATAAAGTAATAACATTTACTTATCAATAATTCGTGTAATTTTTTTTAAAGTTATGTATATAAAATAGATAACTTTTTGAGGACTTATGAACTTCTTAAAAAAAAGTACAATTCTGCTTTAGGAAGGGCAAAACACATCACATAAAGTCTTAATTAAAAGTCCAAAATAGGCTGCGTCTTTCTAGACATGACGAAGGCTTTTAGAATAGAATAGAATTTTTCTTTATTAAAGTTACCAAGACTCAACAAGGGTTGTTAGACTAGTAATCACAGACACTACACAAAAACAAAGAAAACATTCACGAACAACGCACGGTTGGTCACTGTCGCGACATCCCATGAGAGACGGCACAACAGTGACCCACGTATACACAGTCCAGGCGACTAGCAACCATGCTTAAGACACTGTTGGAGCTGCCCCACACCCTGCGCACCAGAGAAGCGCACCTTTGACTTTGTCTGCCATAAAACACTACTCTCAAAACTTTCTCATTATGGAATCTTGACAAAATACTACAATGTGTAGAAATAACAAGAACTGGTCTATATGAACAAAAAAAACTTTAGGGTAGAACATGGACAAAATAATTATGGCACACCACAAGGGGGTATCTTATCCCCACTTCTTTTCTAGTGTATATTAACGACCTGCCGGAAGCAATAAGCAAAGATTGCATACTGTTCGCTGATGACACGACATTAGTCATTAAAAGTGACAACAACAATAATTTTAAAAACGACATTCTTATAGCTTTAGACTATGCAATCAGTTGGGCTGGATAAAAATAACTTAAAAATAAACATGACGAAAACAAACATAGCACAATTTCAGACATTTAACACACACATAGATAATCTAGAAATTTAACATAAAGATTCCCATTTAACTACTGTAAATGAATGTGTATTCTCAGGTATACTGTTGACAAAAACAGCAGTCTGGAACCATACATAGATACAATTCTGCTAAAAATAGATCGTTTTGAAAAGAATCACGGAAACTGTTAACGTCGATGCTGCGATGGCTGTTTACCATGCTTAAGTATCCTCTGCACTTATTACGTTACTATAATTTGGAGTAACTCAGTGGACGTTGACAGAGTTTTCAAAGCACAATAAAACGTGTCCGAGCAATATGTGGAGCTCACTTTTTAGACATATGTTAGCCAGTGTTTCTAAAACTGAAAATATTGCCATTACCGACAGGGTAACGGCATTATTTTGAGTTTTTGAAACATATGTAGTTGTATATTTTGGAAAGTTGTATTTTTGTAAAAGAAAATATAATCTATTTGAAAAAATTGGTGAAAACCGGACACGCCATAAAGACAGACTACTGCATAAATTTTAATAATCTTATACTATTTTTTATGTTTTTAAATGTTTTCATATTTTTTTGTTCTAATATTTTGAAAATATAATTTATAATATGTAAATAATGAAATAAAGGAAATAATCATAATGACTCTAATTCACATGAAAATGTATTTGCACACCATAATTATCATGGCAGGATATGCTGAAACCAAAATGACTGTAATATCTATAATACCATATTATATATATTTAACAATAAATATTTTTGATTTGATTTTATTTTGAGGTTTAAGTCAATGGACACGTGAAGTCCTAATTATGATATATTCGCAAGATGATAGAACTTTTGGAAATAAGCTCAATTTCAACATCATCACAATCTGCCTATGTAGGTACCTGTTTGGTCTAATGGTCTCTAGTTCGAATGCTGAAACTTGTAAATAAGCTCAATTTCAATATCATCACAATCTGCCTACGTACCTGGTTGTTCTAATGGTCGCAAGCTCGAATGCTGAAAGTTTATTGGGTTATTCCATTAGTTATAGATTTATTACCTCATAAATTATAGGTAACAGCGGCAGTGGTGACAAAATGTCATAATATGTGGTCAGTTTTACATGCGCTTCTAAACCCACAACCTACCTACCCTACCCAATTGTATCGCCAAAATCCAATAACGTCTCATTTACACTGCTGGCCAATAAAAACCAGCCACAATTAGCGTTACGTACCGACAGACAGTTAATTCAACCGAGTCGCAGGTAACGTACGGTTATTGTGCCAATAACAATAAAAGTTCTCCACGTATTTATTGTGCTCAAATATATTTTATGTTCTACGGGACCTGCGTGGCAAAGGTATGTATTATTTTCGCTGAGTTTTTCGTTTTTTTTCGTATCTCGTGGTTTGGCTTTATTTTAAGTGCTGGCTGGGCTGAAATAAAATAAATTTTCAGTCACATAGGACTTGTCGTATCTCTAAAAATATTAAATTATCTTGACGTTGCGTTACATTACTTTTTTTTAACGGTTCCCTTGAGCCTGAGAATAATCAAAATAAAGTAACAATAAATTGGGCTAAGCATCTCATCTTTGAGAAGATAATTGAGTATCAAAGCCGACAATCTACACTTGTCACACGTGGATTCGTGTGGACACGATGCTCGAAAAGAAACAAATTGATCAAAAATCAAGTTTAGTTTTAAAACCCAAAGGGCTGATTTTTCAATGGTCAGGTATTTTTTATCTATGGGATAAATATTGTGGTATGACAGCTTTGTATGGGAAATATATCAAACTCTCATTCTTCATATAAAAGATAACAGACTAATGAAAAATCAGTCCTTATTTATTCTATACTTGCACCCACGAATAGTGTATTTAATAACTGAAATTGTTTTATTCTTCGACATATTGACAGTACTCGACCTTCATTGATTCGTAGTGATGCCAACGGTTAATCGTATATTTTAAAACAATTATTTACAAATCGATTCTAAGTTATTTTGAAGTTCAACTACTTCCTCCTCATTCAAATAAGAGTCTAAAGTTTACAGTCAATTAAAGCTATTATTTTTAATCACTTACATTATCTATTTTTATCCATAATTATATTTGGAAAACAAAAGTATTTTAAGTATCGATTTGGTCAAGGAATTTCACTTTTTAACAATTATTAAAACAATCATTTAAAAAAAAAGTTTATGTCAATGTCAGAGTTGACACTTCAAGCAATAGTAGTCTATGGCATTAAGTCACTTTATTTCTGGGCATCGTGAATATTGTTTTCCTCGTTTTATAGTGTTTTTTTTTTCAAGTATTGTTTTGTTTTTGGATACACCTTCTCACGTTGACCCCAGCACGCCTTTGAACTCCGACATCAATGCCATCCTTGACCCCGGCTTGAATATGGATATCGATTTCGCCGAAACCTGAATCGTAAGGATAGGAACGAGGCAATTTCGCTTCAACTCCTGCCTGTGGTGGAAACTGTGTTATAGATCCTATGGGCGGAGAAGGCATACCCTCGATCTTGTGGAAGTGGACTCTGTTATAAGGCAATGGGTCGCTCCATAAGTGGTACGTGTCAACGAAAACAGAACAAACCTTTGAGTTATCAGCGAAAAAAAATGGAAGTGTATAGAGTGCACTGCCTTGGCCCCGCTAAAGTGCCGTAAGCATTGCATTGTCATTGTCACTGTCACTTGTTATTTTGTTTGATTGTTGAGGTTAGCAAGCCATCCTTTGTATTGATTGATCGTATTTGTTTTAGATAATTTATAATTTTGATAATAAAAATAAAAAACCTATACATCAGAAGTCACTACGTTGACTGAATTTACGAAAGTAGTAAATTGAAATGGCTGAAAGGTAGATTAGGTTAGGCTAGAACTGTGACCACACAACGCACGAGCCGAGCGAGCGCAGCGAGCGGTGCCGCGGCAGCGGCCGGCGAGTGCCAGGGTCAGTTTAGGCACAAGAGAATGTAATGTTTTGGAAATGTGGTGTTTTACAGCGAACTAACCTCAACAATCAAACAAAATTACAACTGACAGTGACTCAGTGACAGTGACAATGACAATGGAAATCTGACGGCACTTTAGCCGGGCCGAGGCAGTGCCACTAGTATGCCGCTAATGACACTTTATTTGATAGGACGGCACTCTACACACTGCCAAAAAAAAAAAAACTTTTTTTTACCAATACTGGAGATTACCGGTTTTGATACTATAAAAATATGACTCAATTAAATTAACCCTGGCGTATGGGGGTAGCACGAATTCATTTCAGATAGTTGATGTTCATCTGCACTTTGGAGTGCAGAAATATCGGTATAAGGGTCACTTCTGGTAAGTCGATATTAATTTCGGAGGTAAAATCAAAATTCAGCAAGAAAACTTCAGTCCAATAAAATTATCATCATTTCAGCCGAAATAAGTCTATTGCTGGACGTAGGCCTCCTCCAAGCGACGCTTTGTTGACCATGATGTGAAAACCACTTATAACTTACTAACTTTCTTAATCAGCGTATATTGTTCCCACTGTTATTATATTCAAAAACGGACACAGCGCCCCAGGCCTCCTTTCTGTGTGAGGTTTCTATGTGTGCCATACTCCACCACACGGGCCCAATGCAGGTTAGTGGATGTTACATGTCTTCAAATTTTTGGTTTTAGGACATGCCGGTTTCCTCACGATGTTTTCCTTCACCGGTATGACAGCAGTGGTGATGAAATTAAATACACAAAATATAGTGCCGGCCTGGTCTCGAAATCAGGACTTCCAACTCGTAATTTGGGGCCGATACCACTGGGTACCACTGCTCTACAAATTATTAACTACCACTAGTGTAAACCCAGATAAAACAGATTAGCTACCGAAAAGTTATTGCTGCTGTCACAGCAACTCTTAACAACACAGACCCATAAACAAACCCACTTAATGTACAATCCGTGATAAGAAATAAAACCACTTCTATTCGACCAACTCAGCGAAATCTATGGGACTTCACAATTTTATGGCAAATAGGGTGAATTCGTTAAAGGTACGGTTCCAAGGACGACGTCAGACTGCAGACGGCAGTGACGTTGCAATTGGCAAGAATAAACGCAGGCAATAAACGCAATTTTCATTCCGAACGTGACGTCACATTTACGGCGCCAGCGGCAATTCTCCTCAATTTCGCTCTGTTAGTGACAGCACTACTGGTATCCCGTTTGTAGGCGCCGTTCGACCTCAGCAACAGGCGGCACTGTCGCCATCAACGTAAGTATTTTCATAAAAAAACAGCGATCGTTCATTGTGGCTGGGCAGCAATACCGCTACCGTCTGCGATCTGCCGTCGCCTTCGGAAAAGTACCTTTAATGTGAAAACCAAAGCACGTAGTATTTTGACATACGGCCATTTGCACGACTGTATAAGCAGACATTCAGACAAGCATGTTTACATCGCCACATAAAAAACGAGGGTAGGCGAAACATACATTGAATGAATTGTTGCCAGAAAAATAATGTTCGTTTTTTTTTGCGGCTGGTAAAATTTTGTGTATATTTGAGAGGTAAATTATTTATTATTATTACCGTTTTTGGCGAATTATAATTCATATGAGCTTGAGTCCTATGCTGGCCATTAATAAATGAGGCATTTTACATAACCTAGATTGGCGAAAAACGATGATTGCAGTGTTTTCTAAAGCTGAAACGTAGAAACCTTTTACACAACACTGACAAACATTAATTTATTTGAGAAGAAGTTTATGAATAAAATGTATATATCTATCTATTTTCAAGACACCGTTAGAACAATAGTTTTTTTTTTTACAAAATTCTGTCTCTTCGGTCCTAGTGGTCGCAAGCGATGCTGCCGTGGGATCCTGGGTTCAATTCCCTGGTCGGGCAAAGTGATCTGGGTTTTTCCATTAGGAATTACGCATTAGCAGCTCGGAGTTTGGATTTGTGCCCGGTTGATGGCATAGTCTCGCCCCCTTTTACATGAGACTTATAGTTATCTACGTGTGGAAGCGGCGCAGCCCGCCATTGCTACTAGTACCTACAGCCAGAACTAACCTGCTTGCCAAGGCACCCCTTACCAGAGCTATCCGTACCATCAACGACCTTCAAATTCAGATTGATGTGTTTACATGTTGTGTGAGTGAATTCGCAAGGGTATTACTATTTATATTATGCTATAAGCAAAATTACTTAATTTTTTGTACTATATTCAATTTATTAATGGTGTTAGTTTTATTTTGTATAATTTGGTTATTGTAAGTATATAGCTTAGGTTATTAGTTTAAGTTCTTAACTGTCGCATTAGGGTTACCCCTGTAATGGTAGTTTAAGCTGTTATAAATAAATAAATAAATCTTACGAAATGTGGACTCTACTATGGGTAGGTACACCTCTGCCTAACCTTTCAGGTTTTGTCGTTTTTACAAAATTATATTTTTTTCTACATAACACTCTATTGTATACTTTATTATTATTGTACACCCTAGGGGTACGGTACAGACACTTCTTTTAATTTTGACCAGCTTCAGGCCAACAAAATTCTATTCTTGTGACTGATATACGTAATAGCACCATCTGTTAGTGAGCGGTGGAAGACATTATAGATCGAGTCCCTGTAGTTGTTGCTCCTCGCTGCTAGAGGGCGTCAGCATTTTTGAATATAATAGTATATACTGCTTGCGCTGCTCTCCGCCCGAGGGACGATAAATCAACGGGTAATTGTGTATTTATGAATAAATATTGTAGTTGTTGCTCCTCGACGCTAGGGGCAGCACTGTAGAATACGCTGGAACATTCTCAAAATTTCTACAAACCGGATGCCTTCTTTGCCTGAATCAGTGCACCTAATAGTTCTTAACCTGTGGAGTATCAACAATAAATCTGGTAGTAGTGTTCACCTCGTGTTTCATTGCCACCAGAAGTCCTCTGTTCTAAACAATTCTATTCTATAGTTGCCTTCAGTTTTCAGCACGATACTCCTTTACCCAAAACCTATTCAAAATTCACACCCCGCTAACGAACAGCAACAAAATCCATAGAATTTCATATCTCCTGTCATAAATTTTCTACCGCAAAATAAAACGCAAAAAAATACACGAGCTGAGAGAGTTGGACCGTTTAAAACCACACACTGGCCACCTGCAAAATTCAATAGACAACTCACTCTATCGCATAGAAAACTAAAACAATGCCCTCTATGCTCTCTGGACGTATCAAAGTGGACCATAGACAAGCTAAACTAAAACCGCCGCGAAACCAGCTCGAAACGGCACAGGAAATTAAAAACTTTGTACGGCAAGCATTGAATCGTTCGTTGGAGTACATTGTGTGTCTTACCGGGAACGCGTGTTGTATGACTTTGTATAAAATTACTGGGAAATCTGTATGTGACTGGAAGAGCGTGGAATATGACAAAGAGAGAATTTTCGAGAAATAATATACAGAGTTTTACTTGGTAGTTAAATGGTGGTGGTGGGAATTGCAATTTCGTCGGCATAGATAAATTTAATTTTGATAATATAGTAGGTAGTTTATGAGATTTTAACAATTAGGTACAAGAACAAGGGAAAATGCACGAACAATATTTAATTAATAGATACACATTTCCATAGGCAGAAATCAGGACGTTAATCTTTCGTCCGCCTGTTACAATTCTCTCTGTGGTTCCCAGCAAAGTAACTATGGACATCTGTGAATCCATTTTATAGACTCGTAAAAGGCTGGTAAAGAAATGAGTAAGTAGCAACGTCTTTTTAGGGTTCCGTACCTTTTTTTTTTTGGGTGGGAAATCATCAAATGACTTCTCCCGCTCTGGGTGGAGCGGGAGGGCGTGTCAGACTCTTACTGACTAAAACCCATCCGTGTTCCTTCTGTTTTCTGTGCAATGCCAGGGGGCCACGGTATCCCTTTCGGACTTTCCCGCAACCCCGGCAGGCAATGAGGCTCTTTGAGGCGTGCGTGGAACACAACGCGCCGTCGACCCGGGCTTGGTCCTTACCGGACGGCGAGCTACCCATTGCTCACCGTCCGCAAGCCCGCGCCTACGGTGGCCTGGAATCCGCGATCGATTCCCGACGCCCAGGGCGTCTCCTCCTGCGGCGGCTATCGGCGTGAGGGCGCGAGTTTTGCCTCTCCCTCACACGTTCCGCCTCCTCCTTCGCGAGCATTACTGCTTCGCAGAAGGAGGTGACGGCCTCCCATGCCCTCTCGCTCCGTACCATGGCCTCGCTCCGTACCATGGCCGGGTTCCGTACCTCAAAAGGCAAAAACGAAACCCTTATAGTATCACTTCGTTGTCCGTCCGTCAGTCTGTCAAGACCTTTTTTCTCAGGAACGCATGGAGGTATCAAGTTTACATTAATATCAAATACGTAGGTCTGTGGTCCCTTAGAGCTGGAGCTGGATGGATCGCAATAAAAAAATATGGCCATTTATGCGACATTTATTTTGATACTCGCAAATAAATCAAAACCTACAGGGTACCTTCCCGTTGACTTGGAATCATGAAATTTCGCAGGAAGCAAGGTCTCACAGCACATGTAAAGGAAAAGGTCCGCAAATACTTAATTTGTGGTTTTTTTTGCACGTTTTTTTTCTATGCCTGCATTATAACTAACTTCCTTTTTTTGCAGTTGGAGAATTGGTCGTGACGTTTATCGATGTATGGGAGAACAACCATGTTTTTCAACTACCTACAATGCTAAGTTTGTTTTTGGGGTAAATTCATCCCAACTACGGAACCCTTCATTGTGCATGGTCCGATACGCACTTGGCCGGTTTTTTTAATAATAGTAACAAAATGATTGCGATCATGAATCCGTTAATATCTTAGTTATTCTTAAAATGTAGCAGTAATTCTTCTTCGTTGTGTCTGTGGCACGACAGTGAAAGATTGTACTTCAGTGTCGAGATGTACAGAATAGATATAGATAGTGCCATCCACGAAGACGCGCCCCACTCCGCAATTACTGTACTGTAAGCAGTACTTTTTAGGGGTGTGTAATGTTTGGTATAATAACAGATAGTCTCATTTCATTTGACATAAGTTTCATATGATATAATTTTCATATGCTATAAAAACATTTAAGCTAATTTCATATGATCTAATGTTATATTTGATATAATTTTCATTTACTCTAATTTCATTTAGTATAACGTTCATTTCATATAATTTTCAAATTGTGTAATGCTCTTTTTATATAATATTTATTTGACTTAACTTTCATAATATGAAAGTTAGATCGATGCGTTACCTTAGAAAATTAGTTAATAATATTAACTAATTTTCTAAGGTAACGCATCGATCTTGAGAAAAGCAAATTGTATTGTAACCTAACCTCAAAACCATAAAGTTGCTTCTGCATCGTCTCCGGCGCTGCGGGAAGTGCAACCCCTTCGCCCTTACGTAACAAAGGACTCTCATGCTCTTCCTCCGCGCCTCCGGATTTTATATCTCTAAGGGTAGGAGCCAAAAGTCTACGTAAAGTCGGGAGTGGCCCGATTCGGTTTTGGAGCAGATTCAACCTATTAACAAATTATATTAAACGTTACTTATAGGTTTTGAATATTATATCAAATGTGCATTATATAAACTGTTCATTATACCATATGAAATTAGTTAAAATGAAATCAGGTCTTATGATCATTAGAACTTTTGTTATTATATCAAACGATACACCCCCATTTTTTTGTACGGCGCGTCTTTGTGGATGGCACTATCTATTTCGTGTATTGATTTTCCCTGATGCGAGGCCATATTAGTCAAAAAACATACACCAAACTGTATTCCAATGTTAAAAAGGTACACGACAAAGAACAAGCACATTTTTTTCAATATATCATTTTAAGTAGCCAAAGATCAGCAGAAGGTTCTGAAAATTGATTTATGATTATTAAAATCAATAGAATGTTATAGTATAATGATCATCACCTGCGTACCTTTTTCCCAAATATGTCGGGGTTAGCTTCCAATATAACCAGATGCAGCTGAATACCAGTATTTTACATGGAGCGACTTCCTACCGGGCCTCTACAACCCAGTTACAGGGTACAAGGATACCCGGGCTTCTGACTACACGTAATGACTGTCAAAAGATCTACAAATGACAGCCGGAACCAACGGCTTAACGTGCTTTCCAAGGCACGGAGGGGTTTTGGTATGTAATGGATGGTCATCCATACACAGGCCGAACCTGTGCGGCTGTTATTAATAGCAACGAGGTAAATCAATTAACTGCCTCGTTGGTCTAGTGGTCGCAAGAGCTACTGCTGAGAATGAGGTCTTGGGTTCGATTCCCAGGTCGGGCAGTGTTATGGGTTTTTCTATCTAGAATTTCTCAGTAACAGCCTGGAGTCTGGATTTGTGCCCGGTTGATGGCAATAGGCTCGCCTCCTATTACATGGGTCTTAAACATAACTGGCGAAAAGTGGGTATACTTACTACAGGTACACCTCTGCCCAACACACATGGAGAAACAAGGCGATGTTATGTTATGCACTTTCTAACGACGAGAATATTAGAATAAAGAGGATTAATCTTCATAAACTTAGGAAATCTTCATCAATATCCGTTACCATTAATAACATATTGAACTAAATGTACCTAGATATTGTAACTGTATTTCATATTCAACGTGACGTGGGAGTATTTAGAGCCATTTCAAGATGTTGCAAACTATATACAGTTAAACCAGAAAAGGTATGCGCTTCGGCAATCTTCTTCTATCTTTGGAAATACGATCGCCCGTTGACGAGATCGAATGTAGCGCTGTTACAATCATGACAGTACTTACCTATTTTGGCTACGTAATGGTTACAAAATTAGAGATTAACAACTCTACTAAATACTATTAAAAAAAAAACAAGGCATTTGGATGACGACCCAGAGAGACCAGATTAGGTAACAGAGAGAAAGCTAAATACAAATGCGCAATGATAGGTGCACTACACCAAAGCACCTCTCTTTAACTCAGTGGGGAATTTCTCTGCGTCGTGACGTTCGTATTAATTAGGAAACACGAAGCGCATACCTTTACTGTTTTAACTGTACAGTCTATCTATCTTCTTGGTAACTAAGTTGGTTCGCAAAATTGGAGCCCGCAATATGCACCCTAATTGCGTTGCGTAACTCAATCTGCAACGCAATAGTTTTTAACTTCTCAATTCAACAATATCCATGGCCTTGTGTGTTGGGAGATCTGTCTTTTGACATTTAGGGAAAACGCAATGGATGGTTGTCGAAGTGTCAAAGTAATAATTACGATAGTAATTTTACGATATTATACGTGTGTAATAAGGGTGCTTGTGCTTGAGTTTATATCGAAAATATTGCAGTATTAATTTTGAAATAAATATATGGTAAAGTTGATGATTGATGTTAAGTATTGTACTATGCGTGACGAAAACACGATTCCATAGAATTTTCTCGATAAAAAAAGAATCCAAAGTTAGTTAGCGCCAAACCGAACAATAAACTGCTGGTATTTAAAAAAATACTTCAAATTAGATCATGAACCTTTGCATAATAAACTAAACTAACTACAAAGCAGATACAATGTGTTTTTTCTTTAGCTACCTTTAATTTCGCCGTATAAAGAAATTACCAAAACTATTGGCGCCTTGGAGCCTTCTCCCCACCCGCTTTCGCTCACACTCAGTCCGCGAGCGAGCGAAATAAGGAGTGAATTTGAGCTGAGGTATTATGGACTCTTAAATAAAAGTAACTACTATATTTCTACGGTCGTTGACTCAAGGAAAATCTTTTTTTTTTCTTTTGTTTTATCATGTTTAGATATAAATCGACACCCATCACGTCTGCGGAGTTTCGCGAACAAGTTTGACTAATTATTTATTTTTTATTAAGTACCTACCTACGTTTATATTTTTTTTATTAACAAATCTAGACAAAATCAAACTGGTTGCTAATTTAATTGTATATTTATTTTATTATAATGACATTGACTTTACATTCTGTGATAACTTCCTCGCACACTGACTTATTAATTGTAATTTACTTTTACAATGTTTGTAAATATGTGAGCACCATCACATAATTAATTTATCTGTCTTTGCTTCATTTTTATTTCTTTTTACCTAATGTGGTATAGTAATTTTATTCTAGATGCCTTGTCTTCAGATATAATTATATAAGTAATGTACCTATACAAAATATTGTAAAAAATAAATAAAAAAGTAACGGTGGTTTTATTGCCCGTTCTTCTCCATATGAAAATTACCTTTTGGAAGGGGCGACTAGAATCAATTCAATTTTTTTTGCAAATGTTGACGTTCAAAAGTACCTTATAAGGGCCAATTTGAAACAAATTATTAGACTTTAACTTTGACTTTGAACAGCATTTAGATAATAAAAATTGTTTTATGTCTTTACCAACAATTACTGAATTTTTTAGACCACTAAGATGCAACAAAGAATTCATTATAATGCATAGACTTCTTATTAAAATTCAGAAATTTAAATTAAATTACACTAGGTCTGTAGTTACATTATAATTGCAATAGGAAGCGCTCTAGCAGCTTAATTACGTAACAATATTTATTGCGCTACCGGTAACTAAGCTCCAATTAGCGTATGTTTTACATAGCTTAACATCACGACTGTATCTCATGAAAGGGTAGGCAGAGAAGTAGGTATACAGCAGGAGGCAGACGCACTTGGTTGATATCCCGTCCAGTCGTACTCAACGCCTCTCCTCCACATTTATCTTGCTCCATCATAGACCCCATCCATCGTTTTCCATCAGGCGAGATCGGGATCAAGAGCAGACCCATCCTGTAATAAAAAAAATATAGTCCACCCACATAATATAGGTATCGCCAGTTAATAAATAATATGTAGGCGAGCTCTAGTCCGCGCCGTTTGTTACGGTCACAGCTGTAACTTAAACTAACATAATGAGAGAAGTTACGTGAACAATCTTTAGTCGGTACTAGACTTTGCCAGCCGCGACCATGCCAAGCTTGTTCTATCCCAATTAATGATAGGCGGTCACATTCACATCAAGTTAAGCAGACATAACGATAAGATTCCCTAACTCAGCCCTGTGTCACAGTTTCGTGACGAGCGAGCGAAGCGTGCCGACAGACGACACGACTAAGCAGAGTGCGAGCGCAGCGAGCCCCCCCCCACAAGACAAACAAGTGCAACACACAAACCAAGGCGAGCTCACCTTTTTTTTTTTTTGGTTGGGAAATCATCAAATGACTTCTCCCGCTCTGGGTGGAGCGGGAGGGCGTGTCATACTCTTACTGACTAAAACCCACCCATGTTCCTTCTGTTGCCTGTGCAATGCCAGGGGGCCACGGTATCCCTTTCGGACTTTCCCGTAACCCCGGCAGGCAATGGTCTCATCGGACTCCTTCACTCGCTGACTCTCTTTGAGGCGCGCGTGGAACACAACGCACCGTCGCCAGGGCGTCTCCTCCTGAGGCGGCTAGGGGCGTGAGGGTGCGAAATTTGCCTCTCCCTCACGCGCTCCGCCTCCTCAGGCGAGCTCACCTACGGCCACAAGTCAGCTTTCACATGAGAAATGCGAGCGAAGCTACCCTTCTTTACAAGACAATCGAGTGAAGACAACTCTCGAAATTAGCAAGCGTTTAGCCTGAGAGGTGGGCTCGCTTAGCTCACTCGTTTTGAGAGTAAGCCCACTCTCAAACACAACGTGCTGGTCTAGTGGAGAGCCTCGCTTCGCTCGCTCATTGCTTGAGTAAGTGCGCTCTGCTCAGTCGTGGCGTCATGATGTTTTTGTCGGTCAGAAATATTGAACTTACCACTACAGTACACCAAGCGAAAACACAAAAACAACAACAACAACAAAACTTGGTCTCGTGTAGGGAGTGGTCCTATTGCCATCACCGTGGGTAAGAATATAATAGGACTCGCGAGCAGCTGCTAAGAATATCCTAATAGAAAAACGCAATTGCACTTTGTCCAACGCGGGGGTCTGTTGTCGCGTCTTTGCATTAGACCATCGAAGCACTAAGATCGCAAGTAAATCATTTGGATGGAAATCATGTTACTAATTTTGCCCGTGTACAATGTGAGAACCTAATTTCCAACGTGTTAAGTACCTTTGCCCTTTTACTTCACTCAATTATATGAAAAAACCATTAACCCGGCAATAACCTAAAATTACATTTTAATTCAATTACCTCACCTATCATACATCATACATAATACGCTCGTTTCATTGAACATTAAATCTATGTTTTGGCGAGCTTAATCTTATCTAAACTAAATAATGGAGGGCCGTAACTGGTTTGAGCCACGCGAACTATGCTACCAAATTATTCTGTACGTGGACTTTGAATAATGTATACTTTTGGAGGAAAATTTAAATGTCATCTAATTTCAATCAATTTAATTTCGGAGGTCGGTGTCTTTGGTTCTGTATTAAAGTTTTTTTCACATTGTAGTATTTTTTGCCGAAAATATCGATGAACAGAACATAATTATATTTATAACCTCCTCCTTTTTGGAAGTCGGAAAAAAATGTCTACACTGGAGGTGTCGTTAAAGGAGTTTAAGGTACAGTATGATCAAACGAAGATAATAGTATGATACTGAAATCACCAATCCGATTGCCAAGTTTAGTGATTGATGGTAATATTTTCAATTTCCAAAATTGAGGCAGTTGGTAATTTAGAGAGATTGTAAACGATGAAATGAGCTCGTTTTTAAATATCAACCGACCCTGCTTCGCATGGGGACGATATACTAATGTGGCGACATGTCAGAACATGAAGATGTGTGTGCTATAGGTACCTATTTTAGTCACTTATCAATATATTATAAGCAAAAACCATCCAGAACAAATGCTCCAAATTATGGTGAAAACCATAACCACATCAAAATCCATTGCGTAGTATAAAGCGGACTAACTGACAAATACGAAAATCAACTTTGTTTTGTATTATAGAGGTATGAGGAACAAGGTGTAAAGTTCACTCATCCTCCATAGAAAAGGGAGGATCCTCAGACCAGTCGGGTGTCATGTCTAGTGGGCAACTGCCCTACGATTGATTTTGGGAAGTCGTATACTCGTCGCGCGGTTTTGCTTGCGCGATGCTTATCATCTTTGATGCGTAGTTTGCATGTGGTATTATATAGATGCCGCCACAGTACTAGATATTTTTTTATTACACCATTCGTATAATACTGAGATAAGTAGTTACCTAATTGGCACCCAGATCTTGTAGTGATTATCCATCCTACAGTCATCTTCAACAGTAACGGATCTCATGACAAAGTTAAACCTTTTGTGATTTTAAGTTGATAACGTAATAAGACCCCAGTTTTCTTATCCATTTACTCCTAAAGATAAACCCATTAAAACTCGTTATCTCCTTAAAGATAATAGCGTGAAGCCTGAACAGTTTAATAATGGGCAGGCAGAGTTCGCTGTTGATTATGTATCTAATACCCATAGCCCGGGCAAGTAGCGAACTAAGCGGTATAAGCACCTTAAATAGTGGGAGTGTGTCACACCGTTGTGTAATGTGTCTGACACACACAGTTCTAAAACGCACATAGAGACGAGAGCGCGCCACGAATGAAGGCGCCGCGGAAAATTATGGAACTATTTTTATTTTTCGTAATGTGATGATTGCATCACAAGTCATTGGACTTAGACACTAGCGCCGCGTCAAAAAGATTTCAGTTGTGGCGCGACTGGTTCCACAGTTTCTAAAAGGTTCTTAATGAAGTTCAACCAGTGAATCAAAAGTCAAAGTCTGTCAAAGCTTATTATTACAATTGACATGGAATTTGACAACTTATAAGCGGCTTCAGTTCTTATTAATTTATCCAGGGGCCTTAGGCCTCTGCCTCGAATTTTGCGGGCAGCGGAGCGGCGGCGGCGGCGGACGGGAGCGGCAGGATCTTATGCGTAAAATCAAATGGACCGGTTCTCGAAAACAGCGGCGCGGGGGCGGGCAACGAGCGGTGCACTCCAGTCAAGCGGTGACCGCCCGCGCCGCCGCCGCTGCCGCCCCGCTGCCCGCAAAATTCGAGGCAGAGGCCTTAGTATGAAGTATTAATGCCATTATTATTCCACTGCGAAAAAAGAATGGTGCTAGCGGCCTTGTATAGCTCCATCTCTCACTCATACTGGAATAATGGTGGCATTAATACGTGAAGTATTAATGCCATTATTATTCCACTGCGAAAAAAGGATGGTGCTCGCGGCCTTGTATAGCTCCGTCTCTCACTCATACTGGAATAATGGTGGCATTAATACGTCATAATACGGCCCCAGTAAGCAAAAGTCAAGGCATTCTGTCCCGTTTTGGCTTGCGTCAAAGCCAAGATCAAGAGGCAGCGATCTTGTAAACTTATAATTACTCGAATGTAGCAGTTAACTACGTCCTCATAAAATATGATTAGTTATCACTTAAAATTTCTTTTGTTGTAAAGCCGATGTTATGCGTAGTAATTCTTAAAACCCAACTGGCTTGAAGAGTGAAATGTTTTCACATTAAAAGAACACTAATTACACTAAGGACCTATTACTTAATATCCAATCTACCAGATAAAAAGAACAGAATTTCGTATAACACTACCTATCAGACAATCAACCAAATCTTATCAGCATACGGCAAAACAGACGACAAGCGTCACACACCCGAGCTCTCCGGTGTAACACACGACGACATTTGCAAATGAGACTCGCAGTGCAGATTAGAAACTTGGGCGGCCATGCACTGAACTACTACGTTCAATACAGGGTACAATATTTTGCAGAACATAGCGCATGAACTGCTCCTGTTTAAGACTAATCTACCTGATATACAGGGTGGGTATTTATTTTGTAAGCTTGGCTGGAAATAGATATTTAGAACTTTTCAAACAGGATGTCTTATTCTAATTACGCTTTTACGAACGTGCACGTCTTTTTACATTGTTATCACATGCATAATTTCCGAATGAATGATGTAACCAATATTTTGTATAATTTTTTTAATTAAAAAGAGTGTCCGTGGAGTGTCTTGCCCATTCTTCTCCCTATGGAGAAGAATGGGCAAGGTACCTATGTACCTACTACGCTTTGGAATGGGCAACTAGCTTCATATTTCTGACTGACCAACCCCTTGACAATTCAAAAGTGCCTGTAAATGGTTTAACTGAAACAATGCTTTGAGCTCAGACCAATAAAAAAGTTTGAGTTTGAGAATTGGAATTTCTTTAGTCTGTAAAAAATAACAACATTTTGCTGACTATGAACTAGGAGTCTTCTAGTCCCGTGTGAATAAAATAACACTACTAGGCAAGTTTACAACATCGATCGTAGAGCGCTTCATAGCTTAGAGATGAGGTAGTGCTCAAATGCGTAAAAGTTTAAAATGGTACTTTAAATTGTTCAAAATGTTTTATTCGGGTCGGAACCAGATGCAGCTGAGTACTAGTATGTTACATGAAGCGACTGTCTATCTGACCTCCACAACCCAGTAACTGGGTAATACGATACGCCTTGGTATGACTGGTTGTCAGTAGTGTTGCCCAAAATCGGTCTTGGTCTTGCATTTTCGCAAGACCAAGATCGACTTGTTATAGCAAGACCAAGACTAAGCCTGCAAGACTCTTGCGTCTCGCAGTTAAGTCAAACTGAGATTTGGGCGTTATTAAGTAGGCATTTGGTTTCAATACCGATTTTGATAGACGTTCCCTAGCATCAAAACCGTATCGTCGTAACACTAAAAGGTTATTGATTTTTATATTTAGACTTTTTAATAAGTAGCGTGTTACACACAAATATATTATGTTCCCATGTGATAAAAATATAACTAGCATGAAATAAAATAGGTATTCTTCTAGCAAAGTTCATACCATAAAGCTTTATGTACCTACCTATAATATATATGCTTTTATAAGTCTTATGTCTTAACTAACGTTATTAGGTTGGTATGTGCTTAAAATAGTAACCAATGAAATTATACAAACACTATTTATTATGTATTTATGTTTAAAAGTTTATATTATTTTTCTATTCAGCAAAATTCAAAACTAACAGCGAGTTAAATAGGTCTAGTAACACAGTTTTACGCGAAAAAACCGTTGATCGGTCGGTGTACTTATTTAATAATTTACCGACAAAGATGCCGCGCTTTATCAAAGACTGTGCGACAAGTGTATCACAACATTTGACACTGTTTGATCACCGCTTTCGCTGCCACAGAGTATGGACAGAGGTATACAAAACGTTCACCAATTTTGGTAGGGTTGGCACAGGAGGATAAAATTAAACGACGTTGAAGATCTCTCAGCAGTAGGTAGGTATAAATTGAATGCTCTGAGTTTCTTGTATACATACATTCTCACACTGGCTCGAACTCGAACACTACAGCGTTTAAAGCTGTCCGGCGAGATGATAATTATGTATATTATATTTTACAAAAGTTGCTGATGATAAAACAATATAGCTAAGTAGGTACTTATCGCATATTTTGTTGAATTGCGAATGTAAAGTTAGTAACTACGCGTAGGTATTAAATTGCGTATTTTTTTGGTTAATTTGGTGGTTCACTATGCCTATGTCAATTTATGCTCAAAATTTACCTACTCTGTTACGTTGTTCTAAGATCTTAACTAACGTGTATAATAAATAGCAATAGGCTATAGATAATTGCAAGACTTGCAAGACTCTTGCTGCAAGACCAAGACTAAGACCAGGTGTATTGACGCAAGACCAAGACCAAGTCTGGTCTAAGTCTCGTCTTGGTCTTGCATTTGGGCAACACTAGTTGTCAGATTTTCGGGCTACTGATGACCCGTAACGACTGTCAAAGATTCACCAATGACAGCTGGGACAAACGGCTTAATGTGCTTTCTGAGGCACGGGGGAGTCTCAATATGTAAAGATGGCCACCCATCCATGGACCAACCCAAGCAAGCGTAGCTTAACCTGACGAATCGACCTTCTCCTTGTCTTTGCCGTCCATGACTGTCAGTTTATTACACGACTGCCCAAAAAGTTTCTTATCAATCACTATGGCCAACACAAGATTTGCCACGATTTTTTTACAGATTAGGTAGATAGGTACTTCAGATCAGCGTCGGTTAATCTGTAATATTTCTCAGATCACCCTGTATAATGAATGTTGCAGTATGAATGCGTCTTTAATGAAGCTGTAGGTATCTCTAGTATTCTCTCGTAGTTCGAAGATTAGTATTGAATTAATGCATTTACTACATTCGCACAAGGATTTAACATGTACGGACTATAACTATTAATGTATACGACGATATCGTTTTTGAGTAGATTTGAAGATGTATCGAGCTAATGCGTTATAGGAAATTGCTATAGAGCGCGAACTTGTGAAAACTGATTAATTTAGAGCTTTTGGGGGCAGTGATGTAGTGGTTACACCGCCACTTACGAACTAAGCATCAAAGACATGACGTCACACAAATCCTGCATCGCGCATTAGAGTTTACCGCGTGAACGACATATTAAGGCTATCCGACCTCAATAATTGGGCAGTTGCCTGCCAGACACAACACCCGTCTGGTCGGAGGATCCTCCCTTTTCTATGGTGGATGAGTTAACTTTACACCCTGTTCCTCATGCCCCTAACAGCTAATTAAACAATCTAACCATGAGGTTTTGGGTTCAAATCCGGGCAAGTACCAATCATGTGACTTTTTCAATTCGTATGTACCGTCAAACGGGGTACTAATAGAACTCACGGGGCAAACGGAGAAAAAAACTTGGTATAAATTCAAACGTTTTTTATGGCAAACTCGGTGACCTCAGCAAAAGACACACTTCTTCAGCAATTTGGTAGTATTGTTTTTCTTAGTCTGGCAACGTTTTATGTGTGGCAACATCGCAATAAATCGTCAGAACTGAACTGTGGGTTCAAATACGGGCAAGTGCCAATTATGTGACTATTTCAATTCGTAATAATATGTAAAAATATTTTCTTAATACAAACAGCTTTTTATTATGGTAAAAGAGTATTAACCACTCTATATACTTCCAAGTCGATTGAGAGCGTTCGGTCTGCACCAAGTGCAAAGCACAACTGATAACTGACGAAATACGAAGTTTGCTGAGGGACATTAAGAAAATACTTGTACTGTACTTTATTAGCTGTTTATCTTGATCATCACTGATATCGGTGAAGGAAAAATATCGGGAGAAAACCGGTACCCTAATTGTGTAATACACGATCAATCAGAATCTGAATCGTTTTGAAACAAATTGCTAATCCATTTCTTCATAAGTTCGAACAGAAAAATCAGCTCAACAACGTAAATAACGCAATGAATATTGTTGAACTGTCAAAATTAAACAAATTTGCGAAAATGTGTTGCTAAATTAGATAGAAGGACTCCTATTTATTATAAAGGCCGGCGCGACGCGACACGGGTAATTGTCCAACCGTGAAGTTTTCTTAGAAATTGATTTCTTAGAGTCGGGTTGCGCCTGGGGGGCCTTAAGTCGAAATTGCCAACCATGAGCAAGCGTGGTGATCAATGGTCTTGCCTTCTCTGTATGAGAAGAGGTCTGTGCCTCGCAGTGGGACGACAATAGGCTGGTATTGTTAATTCTACTACTCTAATTACTTCAGTACACTAATATACTTACTTTCGATAAAAAAAAAACACCTCGGGCGAAACACAATTTAAAAAAAAAAACTTTTTTTCTTACTATAAGGTCCACATTTTTGTTAGTATTTTGGTGTTAGTATGGGTGACCATATTTACATATCGAGATTCCTCCGTGCCTCAGAAGCACGTTAAGCCATTGGTCCCGGCTGCCATTCCTGGATCTTTCACAGTCGTTACGGATCGTCAGAAGCCCGAAAGTCTGACAAGCAGCCGCAGTAACAACCCAGTAACTGGGTCAAACTCAAACTCAAAGCATTTATTTCAATTAAACCGTTTACAGGCACTTTTGAATTGTCAAGGGGTCAGTCAGCCAGAAATATGAAGCTAGTTGCCCATTCCAAAGCGTAGGTTCCTATGGAGGAGAACGGGCAAGAAACTCCACGGACACTCTTTTAAATCATAATATTGTTACAAAATACTGGTTACATCATTCATGTTGAAATTATACATGTGAGAACAATGTAGAAAGACGTGCACGTAAAAAGCGTCCGTAATAAAAAGATAAAAACAATTCATAAATTTAGATAATTCACCCAGCGTCCCTGAAAGGGACAGTCCGGTTTAGCAGCGATCATTTTTAGAATGCTGTTGTCACTACCATGCAGGCGCTGCAGTAAGGAGGCCGCTTTCTTTCACCTGATGGAATGGAAACCATCTGTGCGAGCCTCCACGAACATTCCCGAAGCGCTGCAACGCCAAATGTCCTTTCTTTGGTATTGTTCGTCGAGTTGAGCTTCTTAAGTTCCGAGTTGAGCTTCACGATTACTGACAAATGCTTGTGCTGACAGGACAGGTCCACTCAAATCTGTGTGGTTCTTTTCTCAAAAGACCATTTCAGACTAATCTACATGGTCCTCATATGGCCTGGCCAAGATTATGTCTGGACTTTAAAAGAGACTGTGACCTCTCAGAGTAGCCAGATAGGAAACGCCGAACTCATCTCGCATTTTTTTTTTTTATGATGACGTGTGACGATTCCAATATCCTTTTTACTAAGTAAACAATTTCATTTCATTTCATTTCGCCATGGCAGTCCTTATCCTTAAAGCACGCAGGACGTTGTAGGCTCGGCGCGTGTACGACACCCACAGGCCACTCGTGTAAAAGGATTGACAGAACGCCTTAAACAGGGATACTTTGACTATGGTAAAACTTTCCTTCAATGATCTGAAATCCCCATCACGTGGTGATTGAGTATCTGCTGGTGATCAATGATTAAAAACAATGACTGCGTTCCTTAATTTAAAAAAAAAACCGGCCAATCGCGAGTCGGACTGTGCAGACGCCAGCAGGCTGGTCAACCTACCCGAAACTGTCAAATTTTCCCAATTTACTTTGAACCTTACACTTTAGAAATAAAGTTGAAAATCTATCAAAGAAATTTGACAGATTGTAGTAGGTTGAGTGCTGGCGTCTGCACAATATTTAACATTACATTATATAATTATTAATAATAAAAAAAAAAAAAAAAAAAAAAAAAAAACGTATGCGAACCCCGTTTTTGAAAATTTTAACTGTAGCGGTTCATGAGATACAGCCCGCTGACAGGTGGACGGGTTCCGTTGGGCACCCTTTGGATACGAAACCCTAAAAAGGCCCTTTGCTAGTAGGACACAACATATACTAGTATTATTACGGCCCTACTTCATAGTAACTACACTGGCCTGCAAAACTAAGTACTACACTTTAAAAATTTCAATTTTTTCTCAACTATAGAAGTTAGAAATTTAAAATAAAAAACGTTGAGCAATTTTTATCAGCTTTCTTTGAAACTATAGTAAATTATACATTAGTAACATTTTTAAATCTAAAAAAGATAAAACATTAAAAATAGCCATTCTTAGCTTAGTGTCATAAAACTCAATTAACATTTACAAGTATGTTTTACATGTTATTTATTTTTTAATAACTGTTATTGCTTCCTCGGGCTCTGCTTACAGTTTCAAGTCGATTTCGCATACTGAACACAAGGTTTCGGAGCCGATGTTGGGGAATATTCTCCCATTCTTCTATCAGGGCCTGTTTTAGTGCCCTGAGGGTGGTCGGTGGTGGTCTGCGGATTCTGACTAGCCTCCCTAGCTCATCACAGGCGTGCTCAATCGGGTTGAGATTCATGATGGCCAGGAATTCTTGATGGCCAAGCCAACACCAGCCTCCTTAATATACTCTTGCACGACCCGAGCCGTGTGTGGCCGGGCCTTATCATGCATCAGCATCGATCCATCATCCAGATTTACTAAATATGGCCCTGCATACTCATTGAGAATCTCCCGGGCATATCTTTCCCCAGTCAGAGTGCCATTTTCTATGGCCACTAACTCTGTGCGACATTCTGAAGATGTGCCAGCCCATACGAGTACATGTACACTGCCTTCACCGTACTGGACTCTTTCTGAGAAGCAGGCTTGAAGGTATCGCTCACCAGGTCCCCTGTAGACACTTCGCCTTCCATCAGAAGTGTAAAGTGAGAATCGAGACTCATCTGTAAACAAAATTCTTGACCATTCTTCTTGATCCCACTGTATGTGTTGGCGTATCGCAGTCTCGCTACTCGATGCTCTCTCTCAAGTTTGGGGCCACTCGCTGGTCTTCGGGGTTTCAGGTTTGCTTCAGTCAGTCTTCTTCTCACTGTACTGTTACTAATGTAGTCCCTTCGGGTCTGAAGAAGCTGTTGCTGGACTTCAACTGCATTTAGGTGGCGATTTCTTAACACAGTGGAAACAATGTAAAGGTCTTTTCGGGCACTAGTACACCTGAGTCTGCCATTGCCAGGTCTTCTCAAATGGTTTCCAGTCTCTTCGTACCTTCGCTTCACCTTCTGGACCGTTTGTAACGTCACACCCACCATTCTTGCAGTACGACGCATACTCAAAATTCGAAAGTCATTTATTCAGACTAGGCTGAGAATCAGCACTTTTCGAACGTCAAAGTTACATAAAACAGTCCCACAAAACGTTCACCCTTCACCACTAAGGAAAGAGGCATGATAAATAAGTTTATGTGCTATTGTCTAACTTAGCTTTTGTAACAAGACTCATGAATCGAGAAAAAATTCGAAAAAGAAATAGAAAAAAAAAATGAATGGTAAAATTGTAATTCGAAAAGGATTATTTTTGATTTTAACGTTTTTTTCAACCATTTCTTAAAAGAAGGTTACCTACTATGAAGTTTTTATATACAAAATTAAACTCTTTTTCGATTACTTTTTGTTTCGAAAAATCTTGTGTACTTAAAAAGTTATTGCAATTTTAAAAGTGTGATACTTAGTTTTGCAGGCCAGTGTATTCAAAATCCAAATGAAATAAATCCTATTATTTCACTCCTAAACAAAATCTACCAACTCTTAGCTAATCAAATAAAGTACCCAGGCACACCCACATTAATTATAATTACCTTACCTTTGGAACATCATAACAATCTCTTTAAAAATTACAGCTTACACACGGCTCCTGCCCAAAATCCCCTAGTTAGAATAAATTAATTTCAACTTCACTTTAATTGAGAGGGTACACAGAATTCTTGTGATCCTACTGACATAAAATGGATAGGTTCAGAAGGATGGGTCCATACAAAGAGAGAAAATACACGCACACACGCTTCACGAACAGTGAGTGGAAGCACTCGTACCGTAGTGTGTGTCTATAGTCTATTCCAAATGGTTCAGAAAACATAGTAAAATAATAAAAATCAATTTAGAAGTGGCATTACAAATTAGATGCCAATTTGTAATGCCACTTCTAAATTGATTTTTTGAATGCTGAAAATCGAAATAGGGATGACTAAAAAAATATTTTTTGTCCTTCATGTAGAATATGAAAAAATAACGTACACGTATTTTTTCTTTTTTCACGTTATCAAAAGATTACGGCGATACATTGAGTTAAAATGTGCCATGACGTCACGAGTATGTAGATTTTAACGTAGCCACCCCCACTCTCCAACTTTAATGCGTTTTATCTAAGTATTTTTTTTTATTAATATGATAAAGCAAAAAATACAAGTCTAATATTTTTTATTATCTGACTGACGGACTAAATAATTTTTTTTTGACCCAGGCATCATCCCTATTCTAATTTTAAATCACCATGTATATGTTTTTCATTTGTTATTGAGGCTAATTTTATAACCTCATTTTTTGTTGATGATTGTAGGTAGTTCAAGTACTACCTAATAATTATTTTTGAAAAAAGTGGTGAGATATAAACTTTAAATAAAATACCTTCTAAATATAGATGAATCTGTTACTAAATCCCTGAAGTGTGTGATTGCGTAAAAATTTAAACTTAACACGGTTTGTTTTCACTTTCATCAGATACTTTTAGAACACACTATATGCATCTATGTGCGCGTGCGCCTGTTTTCGCTCATTATAGATAGCGCGATCCACGACGACACGCCCCACTCCGTTCCGCTCGCAGAGTGGGGTGCGTCGTCGTGGATTGCACTATCTGTATACAGAATCGACCTTCTGTACCTATCTATTTTGTGCTACACAGTCTAACTCATTATTTATTCTTATAATGCCCCTTAACCCGACAGCTTTTGGGTTAATTTGCTAAAGGTCTTGTGACTAAAAATTCGTGTTTTGAATATTTAATGTAAAACCTATTTGGATTCCTCCATCTTTGATCGTAATGTATGTGCGTTAATTGTGTTCCTTGATGTTTAGGAAGTGAGAATTATGTGGTGGATGGAGGTAGAATATTCTATGAAATTGCGGATTTTCGTACTTTTACTGTGGTGTTTTTTTTTTTTTGTAATCCCCTAGTGGGATTTATCTAAGTAGGCGTGGCATCACAGTGGGCCCTGTCAGAATACCAGCGCAGTGGTATATTTTTTTTTAATATCGCCGTATTATGCTCTCTCATTTCATTATATTTTTTTTAGTTTTTATATGCTCATTTTTATTTTATATTAATTTTTTTTTTTAAATAGGTTATTAGATACTGTTTGTATTTTCTGTGCGTGTATTAAATATTTTTCTTTATTTCTTTTATTTCTTTCTAAAGGTGTTGATAGTGGGACCATAACCTTATAAGAGTGCTGAACAAAAGTGGTTGAGATGAAGACCGCCGTCGTTATTCTCATAATCTTATAAAAAGGTAAAATTTGTGAGTTTGTCAATCAAGCCTAATCTTTACCAAACTATGTTGGGGTCGGCTTCCAGTCTTCTCGGATGCAGCTGAATACCAGTATTTATCATGGAGCAAATGCCTTTCTGACCTCCACAACCCAGTAACTGGGTATAACGAAACCCCTTATTAAGACTGGTTGTCAGACTTTCGGGCTTCTGACGACCCGGAACGACTGTCAAAGTTCCACGAATGACAGCCTGGACCAACGGCTTAATGTGTGAGGCATCTACGGAGAACTGACTGGCTTTTACTGATAGATCGGTCTTAGATATAGATAGATATACTAAGCCGTAAGCCCCACTTAACCCAAAAAAAAATATTTATTAGCATTACCAACCTAACATCAAACGAGAAAATGCGCAATTTTTCCATTTAATCTCCAAATCTGTTCTGATAAGAGCAGCAAGAAGTACCGTATTAATATGGGTTCAGTAAATGTTTGGTTAATAATTTAACGGTTAAATAGCGTGGCTAAAGCGGGTTACTTTAAAGGCAGCACTCTCGGTACGGCAATTATTAATGAGTCGATATTGGTTAGCTTACGGAGCTGCGAATCGTTTTGGAGTACGCTTTTGTGGTTTTGAAGGGTAGATTGGTATGACCTTCTACAGAGGGTGTAGTACGGGTTAAGTCTAATATACTTTACTAATGTCCACTTACGCGTTATCAGCTAACTCAGGGTTAATCCAATAATTATCTTTGGATTGCTCAATAAACTCATTACTTTTGACCCCCACCCCCTTTTTTTTGGTTAACCCTGAGCTAGCTGTTAACCCCGAGTTATTTAGCTAGCCAATAAACGCGCATAAACGAAGGCAAATGATAAACGACTATTCTCTTATTTATTTTTATTTTTATAAATGACTAGCACTTTGCCCGCGGCTTCGCTCCCGTGGTCTTTCCCGCGGGACTCGTTATTTTTCCCGGGATAAAAAGTAGCCTACATACGTCCCTGAAAACTACGCTTTCTACTGGTAAAAGAATTGTTCAAATCGGTCCAGTAGTTTCGGAGCCTATTCGGTACAAACAAACGAAAAGATCTTTCCTCTTTATAATATTATATTAGTATTAGTATAGATAATCATACCAGCCTATTACTGTCCCACTGCAGGGCGAATGCCTCTTCTCATGCACAGAAGGCACAAGCATTGTTCACCACGCTTGCTCAAAATGGATTGGTGATTTCAGACTTCTCGCAAACGAACTTCAAAAAATATTGTTGCTACTGTTTGATGTAGTTGTAATATTCAAAATATTAGTTCTAGGCATGGTTTCAGGGTTAAATTTGGTGCTACAAATTTGGTGTTATGGAAAGCTTTATAAGTTTCTTAAGCTGACTAAGACTTACTTCATAAGTTACGTTCCGTATCACCAAATTTGTCTAGCCGTCCTTATGGCGTGGAATCACAAAAACCGCGCACAACATGCCATTTATTTATAAACATAATTGAAGAGACAATTTGCCTTATCAGGTTAAGTCGATTGAACATTCCCAAATAAAGATGTACGAGTATCAAGTTCACAATTATTGCGTTTTATTTAGAATTGCTTTCATGGCAACAGCGGTTTATATATATATATATATATATATATATACATATATATCTTAGTAGGAAGACAAACAATAAACCGAGTATATTTTTCATTAGTAAAAACTGTTCAGATTTTTTCATTCTGAGGTTAAACTGGACATTACTGACATCGGTGAATGAAAAACATCGTGAGGAAACCAGTACCCTAATTAGGTACGTAATGCAAAATCAATCCGAATCTGAATCGTTTTGAAACAGATTGCTAATCCATTGCTCCGTAAGTTCGAAAAAAAAACTGCAGAGCAACGTTAATGACGCAATGAATGTTGTTGAACTGTCAAAATTAAACAGATTTGTCTTTATCGTTTACGAAAATATGTTGCGTAATTAGAAAGCTGGACTTATAGTGAATATAATGTCTGAAACCCTGTCTTGACCAAGCGTGGTGATCAATGCTCGTGGCCTCTCTGTACGTATATGTCGCAGTCATCTGGTTTAATTAGCCAGCTAATTAGACGCCTAGACCGTTCATTAAAAGCCGGCATCCAATTGGAAGCCTAGGCCGATAGTTAATTGAATTTGTATCTTTCAAAGTTTAACAACTTGGCGTATTGAAAGTCAGCCCTTTGAAGATGACTGACCAAGACACAGCCAAGTGATTAAAATGGTGAAAAATTTCTGCGAGCAACTTGGAAATAGCGCTCGCCTCGTTCTCTTTATCACCCCACTCCATTTTAATATCGCAAAATATTGTACAATGTATTGGCGCCAAAATTAGAAAACGCAATGAACAATCGTATAACAATGATAGATTCCAAATTCAAATGTTATATAATATATTACATTTGAATTTGGAATCTATAATTTTTTTAAGAAATATTATTTCATATTTTTAATTGTAACAGTATTTATGGCCAGACTAAGTATATATAAGGGCTGAGGCTTTCACCCTGCAGTAGGACAATTAATAGGCTAGTATTATTAATGTTCCGTTCAAAATTTACCTTGTACCACTAATGATGGTCAATATCTCTGTAACGGTGTAAGCTAGCCGGGCGCGGGATCACCCTCTAACGCGTTGCGGGTTACCCTAAGTTGGCATAAACGTACAACCCGATTTGTTCCCGCAATTTCAAAAACGATGATTAGTATGTACTCTAAGGTTAAACTATTAGCGAAAGCCGTTAAGTCCGTGAAGACCGTAAAGATATTTTTCGCATGATTTTTTAAAAATCTGGCCACGGGTCGTTGACTTACTCATCAGGATTTCTTTGCATTAACATGATGTTGTCAAATGTTAAAACAAAAAAAGGATTCATTATAATGGTATAACAAAACTTGCCGAACGGCAAGTGGGAGTTCTATGTACCCAAAGAAGAAACTCCATGGACACTCTCCATGGAGATTCTTGTCCATTCTTCTGGTAAAAACGTGGAATTATATTCCACAATTTGAAACGGACAACTAGCTTTAACTTTCATACCAAGTTAAGTAACTGACGGACTCCTGCCTTGACAATTCTAAAGTACCTGTAAATGGTTTAATTGAAATAAATGCTTTGACTTTGAATTTGACCTCTTTCTTTCCTTAATCAGTCTCACAAAGGGTATCGTGTTACCTAGAAACTAGGTTGTGGAGGTCAGACAGTCACTCCATGTAAAATACTGGTATTCAGCTGCATCTGGTTAGACTGGAAGCCGACCCCAACAAATGATGATGACCTCTTCCTTACCCCATCGCTGAATTCAGACGTAATAATAATGTTTATGTTAAATAACAGACACTCCGTTTAAATTCCTAGCTTCTCGTTACCCACGAACTGTAATGGATGCCTCGTGATGAGCGATTTAGCCGTTATTGATTGAATCCCGAGCAAAATCTATTGTTTTGGGTATCATATTCACTTTATGCCACTAATTTCTCATGACAACGTGAAGCTGATATAAATAGCTGAATATTAATATCTCAATAACATAATTTGAGTTCATAACATCATTCCTGTTTTCCTGAAGGGTTAGGCGGAGGTATACCTAGTACACCCACATTTCACATTTCGGGCACAAATCCAGACTCCGGGCAACTACTAAAAAACTTAAATACACTTGAATAAAGTTTCCATTATGTAGTGGAGAAATAATTAAAAGAAAAACTACACATAACATCACGCCTTGTTTCCCCGAAGGGTTGGGTCTGCCCAACCCTTCGGGGAAACAAGGCGTGATGAACAGAGGTGTACCTGTAGTACACCCACATTTCGCCAGTTATGTTTTTTTTAAGTCCCATGTAATAGGGGGTCAGCCTATTGCCATCAATCGGGCACAATTTCAGACTCTGGGCTACTACTGAGAAATCCCTGAAAGGAAAACTAGTACCCAGAAATTAGCCAAAAGCAATACCAACACAAATATCACTCAAAAATATACTTCCCTTAAGACATTAAATCCTCAGCTACAATCAGTAGACTGTCATCCAAATCACGGTAGCTACTCAGCCAACCTGCCTATCAGCGAGGATATTAATTTGGGAGTTGCACAGAATAGATAATGTACAGAAGGTCAACTCCCACAGAACGCGGAAACGCCGCCCCGGCAGCGTCTAGGCAGTACTATAAAATTCGTGTCACTAAAACAAGCGCTTACTTCTGTCACGAATCACTATTCAAAACCATCAGTTTCTATAATCGATTATGTTATTCAATATCAAAGTCAAAACATTAGACACATAAAAAGCATTTTTGAATGTTGAAATTCAAAAGTAGAAAATATAACTAATTCTCGTTGCTCCTTCCATGCAAAAGGTATAGTTTCGTTTCATTAGTGTCGCAGTGCGAATAAACGGTGACACGCTTGATTTGGAAAGTGTTGACAATGCTGCTTCTAGCAACGGCTACCGAAGCCTCTTCGTGTTCTGTATCGGCTCCATAAAACGAGCGAAAACGCACGCTTCATGCAGGACTAGCAAAGTACGTACACAGTACAGTAAACAGCTTCTGCTACTGTGTTCTCTCATGGTAGTAGTTCGGCTCACCCCCGCCAGACCACGATGAGAGTAGCTACCATGAATGACACGGGCAAGTAGATACTGAGAGAGACAAGAGTCTTAAGGCGAAGTTACACGGGCGTTGACAGTAGACAGCAAGCAGCAGAAAGTAGCTCGACTTGCCTCACCCAGTCATACTAGTGCGAGCTGCTTGTGTGACAGTAGATAGCTGCTGCAGATCTGTACTCGCATGTCTCGTGGGTCATTATCGTCGGACTTATCATGTCCTGTGCAATGTTGTCACAAAATACACGACTGATCATAGTTCATACCACGATAAAAGCGGTTACAAAAATACTTTGCGGTGAAGACTTCGAGCTGAATATACCAGAAGTGCGCCTGAGCGTAAGAGCTACTGTCATTTAGTTAAAAATGTGCGAGTTGACGTCCCAAGTCGCATGCGAGTGCCGTGGTGGGGAAAGGTGCGTGGCAAGTATAATCAAAACATGTTATAGTTACTTGGATGCGGACTTCTGATAAATAACGCGGTCACACGGTGCAAGTTGCTGCACTGCAATAACTCGCTTCGCCAGCTCACACGCTAGCTTGTACCGTGTAATCAGGCCTTTAAGATAAGGTTACATTGGGTTACATAGTGCAAGGTAGTCTAGCTCCTCGCACCGTGCGCATCATTCGAGTGACATGTACGAGTATGTTAGTGGCCTGAATCTGAGTTATTCAATTAGTTAATCATTTATTGTTTTTACTTGCCAATCACCTTCCCGTAACATAAGACAGCAGCTCTAGTCTATCAGGCAGTAGTTAACTATGTAGTTATTATTGTCATTGCAGTAACTCTCTTTGTGTGATGAGCTGAGCTATGCAAGCTGAGCGATGAGCTTAAGCAAGTATACAGTGCCAGAAACTGTCTGCTCTTTGGTCAGCAGCTCGTATTGGCCGCCGTTTATAGCGTAGTCGGGGAAGGCGAGTAGCGAGTAAAAACAAAAAAGGATGGGAGTTACTGACCGACTCGTATAAAGCGGTGACACGGTGCGAGTAGCTGCACTGCAGTAACTGACAAAGCCTGCTCGCGTGTGTGCAAACGCACAAATCTCGACTTTCATTTTGAATGTTGGCAACGTCGCAAATTACTGTCAAATATTTCACTGTTTTGATCAATGTAAAATCGCTTTTTCTTGCACTAAAAAATTGATTGTGAATTACAATAACTAATATCATGACACTGGCCATTTAGTTTTAAGTGTAAAAAAGCACTTGTAAAACTCTTTTTTTTACCTAAAATTGTTGCAACATCTAATCTAGCGTTATTGGGGTTTATTTATAAACGTTGCTTAAGGTTAAGTGATACCTAGCGACTGTTTAACCATACAATTTTGACGTTTGAACGTCACTTAACTTTAAGCAACGTTTATAAATTAAACCCCACTATTGCAATACATAATCAATATTTGAGTGTAAGAGAGCTATTTGCGATGTCGCCAGTCTTAAGATAGTTCAGGGGCCTTATTATGAAGTATTAATTGCTTCATTATTCCACTGCGAAAAAAGGATTGTGCTAGCGGCCTTGTATAGCTCCGTATCTCACTCACATTGGAATAATGGTGGCATTAATACGTCATAATGCGGCCCCCGATCTCCGTACGTCCATGTCTATTTGTGCATGCGCCTGTGTCCCCTCATTGTATGGAGCTCACCTTCTGTACTTATTTATTTTGTGGTAATAGCGTGGGCTTTGAAAAGGGTTCCGTAGTGATAAGGCATCAGGTGGCATACTAGCCAAGGTTGGTTAGGGTTTAGACACGTTTTAAGTTGTCATAGTGGATCTATCGTGTGTTTGGTTTAAATGTATATTTGAATTGTTTGTAAAACGTAGTACATTACAAGTTAAATTCGACATAATTCGGAGTTTTAAGGTTACTAGCTGACCCTCAAATATATGATTATATTCTTCTTTGAGATCTTCAGATGAATAAAGGTACTATCGCGGTACTATCACGCATATCTGAACCACGCAATGACTATGTCTGCTTGCAGTGCTCGGTCGCTATAGTAACGCTTACCTACAAAAAAGGGGCGCTAAACAGATGTGGTCATCTGGTGCACGGGATTTTGTTTTCAAAGTGGTTAGAAATATCTTAAATATATTATCGATCGTAGCGTGAATAACTAGACGTGCAATTGCTTTTCGCCCTTATATTGCTTCTCAATTTTTACTCGTTTTAGTAAAAAAAATGTTTTATTATTTATTGTTGACTAATCTTATACATAATATACAATGTAACACTAAATTATATTATGCACAAGTACCTATGTAAAGAAAAAATCTAAAAATTTGTCCGCGTTGCTGTCAGTGAGAAAAGTGCCCAAAAGAGTGGCAGCGTTGCCACGTTGGATGGCAATGCTGATTCTTTGACCTAAAAATTCGCCAGCCCTCTGGTCACGTGAAGATTCGACCGACCGCTTGGCGATGTGATGATGATGATGGAATGCTCTGTGAGCACTCAGACACTCACACAGTCCGTCTGTCATGACCGTGGGTGCGGACCCACGGTCATGACAGACGGACTATGCGGTAAAAAACTCACGGTGAAAAGGTGAAGAGCGTTTAAAGTAAGCTTGAAGTGAACTGTCATTCCACAGGGCTCGACACTGTTGACAGCTCACTTCAAGCTAACTTCACCTAAGTTTATACGGTGATATTTTTTACAGAATACACCTGTAGGATAAATTTCTAATGATGTATGATGTTTGCAACCAAATACATTAACATTTAGCAATAGATGAAAGATAAAAAAAGCCTCATAAAAGCCTCTTATCGTTATTACTTATAAAAAGAAGTAATAATGACATTACAATTGTAAAACGTATAAAAAGAAGCGATATTGACATTGATATTGTAAAACGAATTTAATAAGAGGAGGGCGATATTGTCATTGAAATTGTTTAATTTATTTTTACTCGTACCTACTTGGCAACAAATCTATCACGTGCCAATTACTAATGAGTTTCGAAGAAAAAACTTTACTTACGCAAATAGATAAAAGAATATAATATTTTTTTAAGTATTCTTGAAAGCACTCGATTAGAAAGGATCAATCGTCTGAAAATTTGATGTCACCTTTATACAATGGGTCACCTTTAGTAAAAGTATTTACTTGTAATCCTGACACCTGCTGATGGAAAATCTAATCTTAAAAGATTACTTTTGTATCTCGATTCAATGGGCATGTTATCTGAATTTCAGTAATATTAAGAAAAAATAAAATAAAAAACGGCTCAGTGTTTTTTTTATAGGTACAATCATGAGCATAAATATATTACTTTTGCTGTTGCCAGCGGATTCGCCCGCGTGCACGTCGCAAATTATCCCACGGGAACGTACTACCGATACCGGGATAAAAATTATTCTATGTACTATTCCAGGTCATTGTCTACCCATGTGCCAAATTTCATCCAAACCCGCTTTAGCGTGAAAGCGTACGAAACAATCAAACTCACTTTCGGATTTATAATATTAGATTAATCTATTGGGCAGCTCCAACAGTGTCTTAAGCATGGTTGCGAGTCGCCTGGACTGTGTTTATACTCGTACGTGGGTCACTGTTGTGCCGTCTCTCATGGGATGTCGCGACAGTGACCAACCGTGCTTTGTTTCGTGAATGTTTTCCTTATTTTTGTGTAGTGTCTGTGATTACTAACATAGTCGTAAGTTTTTCTAACAACCCTTGTCGAGTTTTGGTTACTTTAATATAGAAAAATTAGATTCTATTCTATTAAATTTTTCATGATTCATCCATTAATCTCTATCTTCAAGACGATGGCTAATAAATGTGATCATTTGTGGAAGGCATAATACAAGTGGCAGCACAAATATTACGTGACATTGAAGGAACACAAAACTATCTGAGGAGACATGCGACGCCAAAATTTAGGAAGCTGCATCGGCTTCGAAAATATTTGTCACCTCTTAGAGGCCACCTCTAAGGCCCTATTTCAGCATAAATGATCACTCTTTAATCTTCCCTCCTGGGACAAGTGAGAGGGAGTGGGCCGTTGTAACCCACCTCGCGGGCCCAGTGCGGGTTGGTAGATGTCACATGTCTTCGAATTTTTAGAACATGTTGGTCTCCTCACGAGGTTTTCCTTCACCGTTTTGAGAGCAGTGGTGATGAAATAATTTACACAAAGTAAAGCGAAGCGCCCATCTGGGGACTCAGATGTCTCGCTGATGGTGGCACGTGTGTTGGATCATTTAGCTCCCTTCAAAATGGTTGAGCTGAATGGTGCTGATCCATGCGTCATGTTCGTGAACGGGCACCGTCAGTTGGGACTGGCCATCTCTTGGCTTCCATGCTTATTTTAATTTTTTGTTGTATGTTTTTTTTCTTTTTATTACGGACGCTTTTACGAACGTGCACGTCTTTCTACATTGTTCTCACATGCATAATTTCAACATGAATGATGTAACCAATATTTTGTATCAAACATTTTTATTAAAAAAAGAGTGTCCGTGGAGTTTCTTGCCCGTTCTTCTCCATAGGTACCTACTACGCTTTGGAATGGGCAACTAGCTTCCTTTTTCTGACTGACCTACTTATTGACAGTTCAAAAGTGCCTGTAAATTGTTAAGTAGCGGCCGCCACTGTTCTGTCTGCTCTGTAAAAGGACAAATGTTAATTCAGGAGTAAAGAGACAAATAATATGCTATCACAACCAATTTCTTTGTACGTACCTACAGGAAGCATTACCAAACGCTCTAAAATTCCAATTCCGATACATCTAACTCGAAAAATCGAAAAAATAAAACAAGAAAGTACCGGGAACACCTTTCCATCCCACACTTTGTTAATTGCAGTGTTAAAATGAACCAATTTGGTTCATTTTGTACCAACACTCGGTCCAAATGATTCATTATAGAATGCTGCACCATGATTTATGTTCAGGGAAATTAAACCAATTATTAGACCCCGTTTTTTGTCGATCAACTTAGTTTAGGAGCTGAGAAGTAGATTTTTATTTCATCATTTTACATATATTTTCTTGAAATAATTATTTTAGGCAAAGTGTGCAAGTCTGCACTAAGCTTATGATATTTTACCTTCGCTACCTATTAGTTATTATTTCAAACCCATTTTACTCTACAACTTTCAACCCAGTCAGACAACAAAAAAAAAAAAACCTTTAATAACACAGTAAATAACTGATTTACCTGTTGGGATTTTGCGTATTTATTTATGATGTAGACTGATAGGGATCAAACTTGTGTTAAGGTTCTCTATGGCATGAATTAAACAAACAGGCAAACTTTTTAAATGGAATTTCACAAGCTTCGTCAAAATTTGTTTGTAAAGTTTACTTCAACATCATTTGACAGTTTTAATTAATTTGTAAATGGTTAAAAGTAACGTTATTTCAAGTGTGTGTAGTTGGCGTTTAGACATGTACCGAAGTTTTTTTTTTTAATAAATAATAATTTTGCCCGATGTGGACCTCGATCTCGCTTGGCGAAAAGCTATTGATGAGGTTAACGATGGAACAAGCCACAGAGCACGGAGACACCTTGATAAGGTAGTAAGGTAGCATTGTTTTTATTTACACTATCCTTAAAAACCAAACGTGTCACCGTTTACGCGCATTCCGTCACAAATGACGTACGAAACTGACGGTTAAATGGTGGTGCGTGACCGAAGTTGTTCGCTCAACGCATTTTCGGTGCCACGAATTTTATTATTACTGCTGTCAGTGGAACGTATTCAAATACCTGACACTCTTGTTTTAAAAGTTGACAGATAATGCCTTTGACTATGAGTAGTTCATTTTTGTCTCTTCTGTCACTGTCTTCTTTTGACATAACATCACGCGTTGTTTCCCCGATTAGACAGGCAGAAATATACATATAAAACACCTACATTTCATCAGTTATATTAAGTACCATAATGGCGAGCCTACCGCCTTATACCAGATACAAATATAATCACCGGGCTGCTACTTTGAAATTCCAGAGAGAAAAACCCATCAATAACACTTTGCCCACACTGTGAATTGAACCCAGGACCATGCTCAGCAGTAGCGCTTGCGACCACTAAACCAATGAGACAGTCAACACCAAATCAAATCAAATTCATTTATTCTCGAGAATGTAGGTTTACAATCTTAAACTTTAATGGGACCAACATTCTACCATTTAGGTACTTATGTCATCACCACTTGGTACCTATTTAATTAATCTTGCCAACGGCTTTGAGAAATCCAGTTCACTAAAATAAATAATAATTTTAGCACAGCAACTCGAAATACCTCGCTGTCTTGTTATTTAATGTGACATCGGATTTCGAATTTCAAGCACGATGCTATATTCAGAAACTCATTAGGGCTTATTTCGTGAATGTTTTGGATGATAAGTTAATGTTCAATTTCAATACCGTTTTTAAGTTAGATTAGTTTAGACTTGGCCATCATGTCATCTTTCACTGTTTTCTTGTGTTGCTTTGCTGGGAATTTTGTTAAAGTCACTAGCCATTCCGCAACTCATAGTTCATAAAAGTCATAGTTCTTCATGTTCTTCACATAAGCATACAAGATAGTCTATATTGTAACTGTGTTATGTAGGTTTACCTACATATTGGATCCAATTAAGACCAGCTTTTATTAATTCATCGTTTCTTAATATGTCAAGGAAATTAAAAAGCAGTCATTCTCTACGAGAATAGTTCAGTTTTTTTTTAGATTTCTATTTGAAAATGAGAGCCCTGTTTTGACCTCGATCTCGGCTGGTGATCCCCAATAAACGATAAAATAAATATTTATGTCGGAACAAAATCAGACTGAGAGAAAAACAAAAAAGAATGGAACGCAAACTTCAATTAATTTGAATAAAGAAATATTCAGATGGTGTGCGCTCCTGGAGCCGAGCTTCTAGACTAACTAATGGCCTATTTTACCGTTAAATGATCGTGAATATCAATGTTACATTAATATTAATCTTTTTGATGGCTCTCGCGGTAAACTATTTAAATAAATCTTTATTCGTTTTTGGTCTTATCTACTGTGCGTTTGCACTGGCGAAACATTCACAACAAATCATGTTGAAATATTTAGTTGCTGTCAAAGTTCCATACAATATTTGACAGGAACTAGAGATTTTATAAGTTTTTGATGTTTCGCCAGTGCAAACGCACAGTTACTAAAACAAACGTCACAATATTTTCAAATTGTTAAGTACTTATCTTTTTAGTTATTTTTTTGTGTTTGGATTTCAGACCGTGCTAGCTCCGTGAAACTGGTTTTAGTTATAGCTGGTAGAAATCAAATACCAAACGTTCATCTTCCCCTGGATAAAATATAAGTCGTGAATGTCGAAATTAAGCAAGGACAGGAAATTTCACGGCAGTGGTGGTTCAGTGTTAACGGTGACTTTACCGGCGGCATGTCCTAGAATCAAAAAATTTGAGACATGTGTCATCTATCAACCTGCACTGGGCCCGGGTGGTGGCTTACGGCCTACTCTCCCTCTCACCCCGAGGCCTGTGTCCCAGTGAGTACATTATAGGCTGAGTATGAGATAATTTCAATGTACTCGGCTTGACGTTAAGGGATGTTGACTGGGAAAAAAAACCATTAAGTCCATCAGTCAGATGATAAAAAAATATTAGAAATGTATTTTTTGCTTTAAGGCGCTACCCCGAGCTAAGTGGCGCCCTCATTGAATAAAAAATCGTAGCATAGCATAGAAAAAAAAAATGGAATCTAGGAGTTTGTTACAAAGAGGATAAAGTGTTTTTACGTTGTTAAAACAGGACTCAAGGTGTTTCGTATCCAAAGTAGATAGCAAAAGTGTCAAAAGTGGCCGTTTTTTTTAGATAAAACGCATTATAGTTCGGGAGTGGGGGCTCGCTACGTCACTATTCAGTATAAAATCTACCGGAGAGTGACGTCATGCCACATATTAACTCAATGTATTGCTGTAATCTTTTGATTAAAAAAAGAAAAAATACGTGTCCAATAAATTAAAAATCCAAAATACGAAACGTCAGAAGCTAGGTGCACGGTTCCATCGTGCTCCTAGCTTCTGACGTTTCGTATTGGTCGTTTTCTATGGAAAAGAGCCTGCAAGAAACTCCACGGGTCCACGGTTACTCTTTTGATAATAATTGGCTTTTACAATATTTAAAATAACAGTGTTAATAGGTATGGGAGGACAGTGTAGTAGAGACAAGTACCATTTACTTAATCGAATAATTATGGCCAGCAAATCTACAGTCCACTAAGCCTACCAGCGTTCTCACATTCACAAAATAGAAAATAATCTATTTAAAGATAAATAAATTAATAAAAATAAAAACGTATTTTAAACGAAATTATGTGATTGCTATTACAACTGTAACAAATCAGAATAATTATGATGTCCATAAAAGCCACTAATAAAGAGTCGAAATTAAATTGTAGGTATATAATGTCAAATAATAGGGTGATTATGTCAAGGAAGAATGTAAAAAATATAAACATGGTAATTTGGGAGCAGTTAATAGACTTACATAATTTGCCGTTAATGAGGTACCAGGGAAGCCACAGGTGCAGAAGGAATTATTGCCAAACTTCCTTGTCTTCAACGTAGTCTTTAATTTTATAATATGCTTTCTTGATAAGGACACGTTTGATGTGGGTTTTGAACTTCCCATCGCTAAGTTCTGTAACCAATTTAGGCAACTTGTTATAAAAGCAGATACTGTTTATAAGAAATGACTTGCTTGTTTTAGTTAATCTAAATTTGGGTATCACAATTTCATGTCTACTACGTGTATTTATATTATGAAAATCGCTTCTTATTTTGAAAAGTCCTAAGTTTTGCGATCATACAAAATACTTTCTAAGCTAAAAAGGGAATGCAGAGTCAGTATATCAATTTCTTTGATTTTTTTTCTAAAGGATTCGCGAGGACCTATTTTATAGATAGCGCGGATTGCCCTCTTTTGTAAAATGAAAATTGAATCTACGTCAGCTGCCGATCCCCGCATAAGAACGGCTTATGGCATAATACTATGGAAATAAGTAAATTATACTAACCTGTGGCTATATCAGTCAACTGCCTTTTGTGTCTTACTTCATATGCAGCTGAACTTAGTCTACCTGAGAGAGTTCTAATGTGGGCGCCCCATTGCAATTTTGAATCTAAAGTAATTCCTAAAAATATAGTTTCCGTTATTGCATCTAGTTTTTTACCATCAAGTTTTAGATTTAGACCCATTTGAGGTACATTTGGTTATGAAAACCTAATATTTAGTTTTGTTCGCATTCAGTAAAAGATTATTAGCTGCGAACCATTTAGAAAGAACAGCTAGACTATCGTTGACATGTAAGACATCTGTATCTTTTCTAACTATTAAAAAAAAAAAAAAAAGTGTCGTCAGCAAATAGAATTATATCCAACAACTTAGCCATCATGTAAGGAAGGTCATTTATATAAACTACAAATAAGAAAGGGTCAAGAATTGAACCTTGAAGCACGCCCATTTTAATTAGAGAGCCCGAGGACGTCACCCTATTAACGTTTACTTTTTATTGCCTGTTTGATAGATAGGAAAGAACAAGGTCAGCAGCTTGTCCACGAATTCCGTAGTGGTGTAATTTATATTGTGGTCAACACAGTCAAACGCTTTTGAGAGGTCAGAGAAAATGACAATTACACCCTGGGAATTCTCCCAGGATCCAAAAATGTGACTGATGAGTTTTACTGCTGCGTCAGTTGACGACCCACCTTTCGTGAAACCAAACTGGTGACTGTATAAAATCCCATTAGAGTTAAAATGTGACAACATCTGGTCTAGCATGATTTTTTCATACATTTTACTCGGTGCTGGTAGCACAGATATAGGTCTATAATTAAAGGGATCACTCTTACTATTTTTTAATAATCTATCAGACGGACAAAGATATTTTTTTTCTTCAACGTCCCTATTCTAAATATCATACGCATAAAACTAGAAGGCCAATTTATGTATTTAAAAATGTTCAAAATCTAGTCGCAATCTAATCTCACTGATAATCAATCTCAAAAACTTGTCAAAAATGTAGCTAGTTTTCTAATCAACCCACCCATATTCTTGGCAAGTTATTTTACTGAGTGGATAAAAGATTTTTGATGAGGTACTTGAAAGGTTTGGTTTTAGAAGCTCCGTGTTACTTAAAAAAATAAAACACACTTATTTGATGTTTATTCGTGAATACTTTGTTAAATAGATGATTCTTGAGATGCTGATTTTACGAACATTTTTATCTTTCAGAACATTATTATTTTAATTTACTCCTGAGGGAAAAATCCCCTATTTTAAAAACGTTCGCAGTCTCAGACTCAATCTGTCAAAAACACTTATATTTTTGAAATAATCAAATATGTGCTATTAATTAACACGGGCCTTCTAAAACCAAATATTTCAAGTACCTCAGCAAAAACACCCAAACACCTTATTTCTTCTCTGTCATAACAAATGAAAACCAAATAGAACGAGTTACATTTTCAATGCCTTTTTTCCCAGAAAATACATTCATGATTTTACCGGGAGTCGTGGCAACTGGCAATGTAATATTTTTTGCACCCTTCACCTCAGTGCGGCCCTGAACACGGCATGAATTATTTAGTCCGGCCCTGTGCTCAGTATTAACATATCATTATTTTACATTGAATGTTTTGAAGAAGAGATTGAATAGGATTGTAGGATGAAATAGTTTTGGTCTTTTTGAGTAAAGTTTTATTACAAACTAGCTGTTGCCCGCAAATTCCACGTTTGCGATCCAGGATGACAAGTAACCACCAGTTCCTTCTCCAGTTTAAGGTCTACTCCTGCGACAAATTACATCCAAATCCGTTTAGCCCTGTTAGCGTAAAAGCGTAACAAGGGAACCAACAAACTCACTTTCGCATTTATAATATTGTACTAGCTGCGCCCCACGGTTTCACCCGCATAGCCTCGATTTTGTGGAAATATCGAAATAAAAGGTATCTTATGTCTTAACATAGGTCATGGTCTACCCGTGTGCAAAATTTTATCCAAATCCGTTCAGCTGTTTTATCGTGAAAGCGTAACAAACAAACAAACACACTTTCGCATTTACTTATAATATTACTAGCACTTTGCCCGCGGCTTCGCTCCCGTGGTCTTTTCCGCGGGACCCGTAGTTTTTCCCGAGATAAAAAGTAGCCCATGTTACTCCCTAACTAAGCTTTCTAATGGTAAAAGAATTTTTCAAATCGGTCCAGAAGTTTCGGAGCCTATTCAATACAAACAAACAATCAAATCTTTCCTCTTTATAATATTAAATTAGTATTCTGCGACAACCTTGCATTGAATTACCGACCTTGCGAATTTCTTGAGTAATTTACATCGTCCGCGTAAACATAATTAGAAAGATACCGTATAACGTTTCAGCATTTTTCAAGCACAGGCTGAGTGACGAAAACACTGTAGATAAGTCAATCAGTTTAATCAAATAGTTTCGGCAAGTAAAAAAGAAATCATTATTCCTAGGCTTTTCCCAACTATGTAGGGGTCGGCTTCCAGTCTAACCAGAAGCAGCTAAATACCAGTATTTTACATGGAGCGACTGCCAATCCCACAACCCTGGCAAGCATGACTGAACAGCATGAATTTTTCATACTGACACACGATTTGGATTCCAATTCAAACTCAAAGCATTAATTTCAATGAAACCATTGACAGGTACTTTTGAATTGTCAAGGGGTTGGTGAGTCAGAAAGATGAAGCTAGTTGCCCATTCCAAAGCGTAGTAGGTTCCTATGGAGAAGAACGGGCAAGAAACTCCATGGGCACTCTTTTAAATTATATTGTCACAAAGAAAGAAAGAAAATACATTTATTTGAATCGGGCTAGGCACACAATATTCACACAAAAATAAAAGAATACAGAGAAAACTCAAAATAACAGAATAATACTGTGTGCCTACATCATTAATGTTGAATTTATAATTTTATGTGACAACGATGTACCTAATAAAAAGTACACGTTAAAAGAGTCCAGAGTAGGTACACCAAATAGAAACAATAAATTCAAAATTAAAATTAGCTGCCTAAGAGATGATCCAGTCCCAACTGAGGATGCTCGTTCACGAACATGACGCATGGATCAGCACCATTCAGCCCAACCATTTTGAAAGGAGCTAAATGATCCAACACACGCAATAAAATAATAACTTTATTTCCATAGTTTCAAAACAAACTCACTTCTAATAAAATTATCTAACTGCGAAAATAGCATAAAAAGGTAGTTTTAAATAAAAAATCAATCTGCCTAGCCTTTTCCCAACTATATTGGGGTAGGTATTGGCTGAATTTAGGTTCGGCTTCCAGTCTAACCAGAAGCAGCTGAATAGGTACCAGTATTTTTATCTGACCTCCACAACCCAGTTGGTCGGCACTTAATTAGTGTGTGTTGGATCGTTAAGTTCCCTTCAAAATGGTTGAGCTTAACGGTGCTGATCCATGCGTCATGTTCGTGAACGGGTGCCATCAGTTGGAACTGGCCATCTCTTATCTGCCTCGGCTTATTTTAATTTTTGAATTGTTTTTATCGTTTTATTACGGACGCTTTTTACGTGGACGTTTTTCTACATAGTTCTCACATGTATAATTTCAACATGAATGATGTAACCAATATTTTGTAAGAATATTATGATTTAAAAGAGTGTCCGTAGAGTTTCTTGCCCGTTCTTCTCCATAGGAACCTACGCTTTGGAATGGGCAACTAGCTTCATATTTCTGACTGACTGACCCCTTGACAATTCAAAAGTGCCTGTAAACGGTTTAATTTAAATAAATGCTTTGAGTTTGAGTTTGACCCAGTTACTGGGTTGTGACTGCGGCTGCTTGTCAGACTTTCAGGCTTCTGACGATCCGTAACGACTGTGAAAGATCCAGGAATGACAGCCGGGACCAATGGCTTAGCGTGCTTCTGAGGCACGGAGGAATCTCGATATGTAAAGATGGTCACCCATCCACAGACCAACCCCAGCAAGCGTAGCTTAACCTGATGGATCAACCCGTGCGGCAGTTATTACTTAGCACGAGCGAGTTTTAAATAATAGTAGATTTTACAACAAGTGCACAAAACGAACCATTTTTATCCGATATAATGGTTTTGTGCACGAGTTATAAACTCTGCTTTTCACTTCGATTGCGAGGAAATAAAACAGAAGTATACCATAACATTTCTTTAATTAAAATTCAAAGTAAAATTAAACGACATTGATATTCGGCTTGGGCTGCAGACCTAAACAGCCTACTATTAAATTAATTTTGTAATAATAATTTTCTTAAATTAATTAAATAACCGTAACCATACTTGAATTTAAATTTTAATATATTTTATGCCTTAAAAATACATAAAGCAAATAAATTAAAGTAAATATTATAAAATAACGAATTCTATCTATGAAATTCTTATTGTGTTTGGCTGTATGGCTCATTTTCTTTGCCTTAATATCGATGGGTCCTACGTATAAGGGCCAATGCAACATTTTGAGCATTTTCACTTTTTTATATTAAATGCTTCCTTTTACTGTAGTTGATAACGTGCACTAAAAAAAAATACACATTTATAGGTGAAAATACTATTTTTTGCTACAGTAAAAGGGCCTATATGGCACAATTTTAAACGTATAAAGGCCAAACGGATATTCGAGACTTGTACGCGGGGGGATCCCCCGTCTTTGTTTACTGCAACGGCTGATCGGTCAGTTGAGCACTTCTACGTCACACGGAACGATGTCGCGCTGTGATAATAAACAATTATTTTAGTGAATAATATATGTTATTAGATGTAACTTTGTGAAACATGACGTCCAAATATCATTCTAAGTTTAGTAGAAGTTGGAATTTAGTTAATTTAGCAATTGGTAATGTAAATAATAGTGACTCGAGTGATGGACTAACAATAAAAATTTGTCTAGATCTTTAAAACAGATCGATAAACATGACTCTCAAAATAATCCTAAGATATTTTGTGCTACCTTTGATTTACAAAAAGTGTTGCTGGCTCCTAGTGGTGAAATTAGTTTATTTTATTATTGTAAGCGATTGAAAGTTCATAATTTATCCGTGTTTGATCTTGGAAATTTGGTTGGTACCTGCTACTTGTGGAATGAACAAATAGCTATGAAGGGCTCAAATGAAATAGCTAGCTGTGTTTACGATATTATCAAACTTAAGACTAAAGAAGGCTGTGATGACTTTAGATTTTGGTCAGATAATTGTACTGGCCAAAATAGAAATAGGATAATGTTTTTTATGTACCTTTATGCAGCTAAACAGCTGAGTATTAATATTAAACATACTTTCCTTGAAAAAGGACATACACAAAACGAGGGCGATTCCATACATGCCACGATTGAGAAAGCTTCAAGACATAAGAATATTTATACACCGTCTGAGTGGAGTTCATTAATTAGATGGGCTAAAGTAAAAGGAGCTCCTTATAATGTTATAGATTTATCTCAAAATATAGTTTTCGACTTCAAAAAGATGCAAGCGAGTGCTTGTTTTAACTGGACTAAAAATTCAGAGGGACAAAAAGTGCCTTGGTCTAAAATCAAACAAGTTCGAGTCAGTAAACATGAACCATACATTCTGTTTTATAAATTAAATCTATCTGAAGATGCTTTCGAAAACCACATTAACATTTCTGATCTTTCTGTTAGGACAAGAAGAAAAATGGCTGATAGATCTACGGAAATACCCTTAAAACTATGTTACAATCAGTTGTTACCAATACATCCATCAAAAAAAAAAGACTTAATTGATTTATGTCGCAAAAATATTATTCCACCAGTTTATCATGAGTATTACGAAAATTTGGTAGCATCTAATGATAATTCAATGATTATTACTAGTGATATTGATGACAACGAGTGATTTTGTTTTGTTTTTAATATATTTATTTTTGTTGTTAAGCATTTCGTTATTTTTGTTTTATTAATTTTTCCTCTTAGATCATATTCTAAGAATCTTTATTTATGTTTAATAAGTTTTGATTTTATAAAAAAAGTGTATTAAGTTGTTATTATTTTAAACTTTAATTACTAACCTAGGTTGAGGTATCTACAATAAAAAGCTGATTGATCTAAAGTCCAATGTGATTTCGGGAGGTTTTTAACATTAAGTATTGATTATTTTGCCTGCGTTTCCATTACAGAAACTTCAATAATTGATTAGAAAACAATAAAGAAGTCAAATTGTTTTATATTTGTTTTTATTTTTGTGACCTAACTGAGGTTTGAGAATATTACGTCACCAAGTAAGGTAACGTATAAGTGTCAATGTGCATTATATCATAAAATAATTATATTATTATTGTTTGTTTAAGTTATTTATTTATTTTAAATATTTTCTATTAATAATGGATTATTCAAAAGTGTTATTAACACGTTTTTTTCCAAATTAGCTTATGCCAAGTAAATCGTCTAAAGTGACACTTTGGCCTTTTTACTAGTTTTTTTCAGTATAATTAAATTTTAAAAAATGACGTATATAGGCATATCTACATTAAATAAAAAACTAATATGTATACAAATAAATCGATGTATCTAGAATAACGAACATATTTTTCATAGTAACTATGCAAAGTTTCACAAACATCAGTTGAAGCATCTAAAAAATATATCAAATTGAAACTTTGAGAGCCTCTATTGAAAAGTTGTCCATTTGCACATTGGCCCTTATACATAGGACCCATCGATATAGATACATTTATGAGTTGATGCTCTAGTGCACAAAATTCGATTTTGTGCAGCCTATATCCTGCACAAATAAGCACTTTCAGAGCATGAGAAGTGAAAAAATAATTAAAATCGTTTATTTTGGAACAAAAATAAGATACAATCATAAAAATAAGTAAACGATGATAGCTGCAAAAGTTAATAACTGTGGCGCTGCTTTCAACGCCCAGCTCCTAGTGAGAGTCAAAGAATTACCATAAATAATCCGAAGCAATGTGCTACGGAAAGTTTATTGAGACCAGTGTAGGGATAATCAAGTATGAGGCAAGAATATTCGATATCCACCTGTTGCTAGCTAAACTATCAAGAGTTGGTAGTAAATTAAAATTTTGAATAGGGATTAAATGAACAGAAGTTTCTTTCTATTTATGTGCGATGAAGTAGAAATATGTTTTTGACTAGTTGTAGCTCCTCCCATATTATTTGTTTCTGCCCGTAATTTCGTGCGCGTGTTTCTTGCTAGAGATATGCCGACTATGACTTTGGCTGACTAGCCGACTCGCCAATTTGTCGGTTGTATTAGTCGGCCAAGCCGATCACGGTTTCGAGGTATTCGGCAATTTCCGTGACGCTTCGTTACAGCTGATTCGCACGCAAGTCGTGTCGGAACATGTTTTGTTTACTTCGCATTGTTTCTTGATTTCTGCTTTTGCACGGGTTATAGTGGTGTTTTTGTGTAAAAAAATAAAGACAATACTGTTATCGTTCATTAAAGTGAAAGAGCTCAATTAAAATTTTGCCATGTCTTGAATTTTATTTGATAAATGTCGTAGATATTTTTTCTTTACAAGTAAGTAATTTTAGAGACTGATTACCAAAGGAAAGGTTGCATTAAATTTCAAATAAAAATATTAATTAACAATAAAGCTAATGTAATTCCTTCTATAAACATTTTACTGAAAAATACATACAAAGTAAGAAACCTGGATAGTCGGTGCTCTTTGCCGAATAGTCGCCGACTAGTAGTCGACGTCGAAAGTGGCCGGATATTCAGTTTTACCGACTAGTCGGAACATCTCTAGTTTTAATATAAAATATATCCTATGACACTCGGCAATACTGTAGTTTCCCATTAGTGAAAGACTTTGGAATCGGATCAGAAATTTTGAAGAATACCCCGGGACTTACAAACAGAAGGGTCTGGGCGTGAACTCGCTTGGAGCCTCCGTCGGTGCAGATCTTGGTGGTAGTAGCAAATACTCCAGTGAGGCCCTGGAGGACTGACGTGGAGAAGGGTTTCGAAAATCTCTTAATAATATTAGTATGATGTATATGTATTTTGTTAGAAAAAAAATGCTACCTAACACGAGTAATACTTCCCCCTATCTTATGATAAGGGAAAGTATTACTGTGTTAGGTGACATTTTTTTTCTACGCCACGTAAAATCCTGCATCGCGCAAGCAGAGTTTTCCACGTGACTAGCTTTGTATACAACGTCCCGACATCAATCGTCAGGTTGTGTCTGGTGTACCCCACACCAGACGCAACTCCCGTCTTATCGGAGAATCCTCCCTTTTCTATGGAGGATGAGTGAACTTTACACTCTGTTCCTCATACGTTGACATTTTGCGAGCATCCAATAAAACAAGATAGTTCTTCTTGCTGTGAGAGCTATCTATATCAATCTTTATAAGAATAGCATATACCGAGTTGAACTTATCAGCCTGTCAGTACAGGGATAGTGGGGCTATTGTGATCCTAAGCACAGCAATACTGCTTGGCAGTAGAAATGCTTATCTCTACTTCCCTGTGAATGGAACATTACTATGTAAGCCCAGGTATGCACGGACGCGTTTTTATCGCAGCGATTTTTTTTCGTACACTGCATTTTCACTCTCAGTGTTGAGCCGAGCGTTGAGAATTCAACGCGTTGGGACGCACTCTTGTGTCAGCGCGTTTAAAAAACACACTGTTGGATTTTCAACTCTTGGCGCTAAGCAAAGCGTTGAAAATCCAGTGCACGAAAAAAAAGGCTTACATTTTATAATACTATAAAAAGATACCTACATCTAAGGCAAGACAGCACTGAGCGGCACTGCACAGCAGCGGAGCGATGCGGCCAAATATCATAAATTCATATAAAAAAATAAAAGTTATAAAAACTCAAATCCGACTACGACAAAAAGTCAACATAAACAAGACATCACAGAGAGACAAATTAAAAATCCTACTTTATGTTTACTAGAAGGCGCCATAATAAATTTAATATTAGCATATAACCAGCGGACGATCAAGACGCTTCCAACGATACCTAATTTGTTAAATTATGATGAGTAGTTAATTTGTATTTATACCTCTTGGAGTACATAATCTCTGATCCAGAATAAAATAATTCCACATTACTTTTTGACAGCCGAATGCGTCACAGATTTGCAGTGCGCCCGCGTCCCTTCGCTTGTCACCATAGATATTTGTCTATACCATGGACAAGTGATGTTGGAACGTCGGGCGTGCTATTAGCTAAAATATTATATAATGTACATAGTTTTGGTTTTTATTTTTATTTTTTAATTATTTTTTTATTGTTTTATCTTTTTGTAATTCCCTTTATTGGGATCTATGTAAGTCCGTAGGTGTGTCCGTGGCATCACAGTGGGCCCTATCAGAATACCAGCGCGGTGGTATTTAATTATTTTTTAAATATCGCCGTATTATGCTGAGATAGGGGCCTTTTTGGCCTCGCACGGGTTTTTTTTTTTTTTTTTTTTTGTTAGTTTTGCTGCTCTTTTTTATTTTATATAATTTTGTTCTTTTTTTAAATATTATTACTGTTTGTATTTCCTGTGCGTGTCCCAAATAAAATATTTTTCTTTCTTTCTTTTTCTTTTAGTTTAGAAGTTATGAGGTAACAGATGAACATACATACACAATTACCAGTCAAAATCGTAACCCTCCTGTTTGCTTCGCCGTAGTCGGATAAAAAGAAAAGTCTTGACTCACGCACTCACTGACTCACTGATCGATTCATCAACGCCCAGCCCGAATCCTTGAACGTAGAGAGCTGAAAAGCACAGTTTTTTTTGGCTATGGACCAGAAATTAGGTCAATTTCTCGAAATTCCCACGTGATAGGGAATCTATGGCAGACTAAGTTTATTTATTATTATTTATTTAATACTTCAAGCATACAAATGTACAGAGGCAAACTTGATGCCATAGACATTTTCTACCAATCAAACTTTGGGTGATGCAGAGACAAACAATTGGTAAGTGCATTAACGGAAAATTGAGGAAAAAATATTTATTTAAATATAAAAATATACATATACCAAATTAAAAACTTTAAATAAATACACCTAATTATATATAAATATAAGCACAAATAAGCAGTAATAGGGTCCCATATGGAACCCTAAAAACTAACACTTTGTTCGTTTTTCATCTGAAATTGTATAGGGATAGACCGATGCAACAGTGTAGTGGAGTGCTGCACAATAATTTCAGCCTTACCTTGGAAAAGGAGACATTTACACGTCCACCCAATAAAAACAGCCCACACTTTTAACCCCTTCAAAGCTAACAAATAAACCCAATTCCCCACGCTTCAAGAAGCAATTTTAAAGCCAGTTATCATTAGATCTAAGTCCAGAAACTTTACGGTTTCTAATTACAAGCCAACGCCGGTTAGTTCAGCCTTATCTACGCAGGCGGGCTTAAATACTGAGGTAATGGAAGGCTGTAGGTACATACCTATGTTTAGTTTTAGTTTTAACTGTTTTTAGTTTAATGGTGTTTTTGGTTTAGTGGCGGTGGGGAAATGAATGGGTGGATTTTTTGGTAATGATTTGTATTCTTGTTAGGTTGGTAGGGATAAATAGTACCTACAGTGGGGTAATTAAAGGTTAAAATTTGGTATCCGGTGGCACGAAAACGAGGGTAAGGGGGAGGGTACCTATCCCATGTAAGGAGGACGCACCATTTTTGAAAAAAAAAAAAAACAAAAAAAAAAGTTGCTTCTGCATGTCTCCGGCGCTGCGGGAAGTGCAGCCCCTTCGCCCTTACGTAACAAATGCTTCGTTACAGCGGGCGGGGGCTGCCCACCCTCCAACCCTTCAGATTTTTAAATACACTCTAGGGTGCAGCCAAAAGGACTAGGTGGAGTCGGGGTGCCCTGATTCGATTTTGGGACAGATTCGACCTATTTTAACCATAATACTAAACTCTGCCACTGGATACTAAAGTCCGCCCCTTTCTTTCTTTGACCTCCACAACGAAGTAACTGATTAACAGGCTTGCTTAGACTGGTTGTCAGACTTTCAGGCTCTTGACTGGGTAGTCAGTAACGATTGTTAAAGATTTCACCCCCTCTCAAAATATTGTTATACATATAACATTAAGCCTGTACTCCCCAATGGATTGTACAGAGGTGTACCTTTTAGTGCACCTATATTTCGCCAGGTATGTTTAAGTCTTAAGTGATAGGGGGCGAGCCTATTGAAATCAACCGGGCACAAATCTAGCCCCCCTGTTGCTACTGAGAAATTACATAACCCAAAAAGCTTTTAAAACAACAGCAGTACCGAATCACCTGCACGACTCTAAAATCCATGCGTATAACAAATAATCAAGTTTTTTGACTATATTACTTCGTGGGGCGTAGGGTTTATATAGGGGGTAAAAGGGGGAAGGGGTGTAATAAGAACTTTTAAATTAATGCGACTTGTTTGTTGGCGGTGCTCTTTGCTTTTAATAATTGCACCTCGTGGGGTGTATGTATGTAGGTACCTACTATTTTAGGTAAATTATCGAGTCGGTGAAGTTTATTATTTTTGTGAGGTCAATGGTCAGCATTTTGGAATTGCAAACTGATGATTAGGTAATTATTATCACCCTCTGCTGGAAACCCGTGGATATCATTTCAGCCAGCGGTCATCTTTCATAAAATCCATTCAGATCTTTGAGACGTAGTTCACATGTGGCGTTGTTTCTTTGGTCTTGCACATGCATCCTTAAAACTTTGCTCACGATCTGATGTCTCTCATTCAAATTTAAAATATTTTATTTTACATAAGCCTACGTACTTCTCGCATCCAGTGGATGGATTCCACAAGGTCATCGGTCCATCTTGTGGGAGGCTTTCCAACGCTCCGTGTTCCAGTACGTGGTCGCCACGCTAGGGCCTTTCGGCGAGAAGCACAGAACTGGTCGAAGTGGCGGTGCTTGGTCGAGGCCTATGTCCAGCAGTGGACGTGCTTCGGCTGAAATGATGATGATGATGATGTAACCTACATGAACAATTATGAAACGTCAGAAGCTCGGTGCACGGTTTCACCCTAAGACTACAGTTAGTCTAATACTCAATCTGTGTAGCCTTTTTCCAACTCTGTTGGGTTCTCTCTTCGATTTTACATGGTGTGACTGCCTAAATGACCTCAACAACCCAGTAATCGGGTAACAAGATACTCTTTGGTAAGACTACGTACTACGAGCCGCAGTAGTTCAATTCAACTGACTCGCGTCATGTTCCGCTATTCGAAATTTGAGCAGCGGAACATGACGCGAGTCAGTTGAATTGAACTACTGCGGTTTCGTTGCTACGTTTCCACGGCGGAGGTGTGCTACTAGCGTTAACGTGATAAAATTTCCTGCATACGCTTGTACAGTAGTAAAAGTTCGTCGGAAATTCATTCACCATTTTACGAGAGTCGTAAATCTATTTATTTTATGGCTTGTATTTCATACTTCTCTTTATGATATATATTATATCTAAACGGAGTAATATTTAATGTGGCGATAAACCCTTTATTGGTGTTGAATTGAAAATGAAATTAGGTATAGGAAGTAAAATTATTTCCACGTTAGTTAGCCTATTGTGTGAGCTAAACGTTAATACTTTTACTACTCATCATTTGCTGTTTTTCCATCTATGTTGGGGTTATTCTGGCACTAGATCAAGTTTTCTTTCCTCCATCTTTCTTTTGATCTATATTATGATTCTTCGCATGTTCTAAAATGGTGGCTACAATTGTGGTTTTTGCCAGTAGGAGTACGGCATAACCTTTCTTCTTGGCGCAGTGTAAAATTAATCTAGAAAGCATCTTTTTAAAACAAGTCCTATTTCCAGGAGACAGCATTGTTTTTTTTTTTTTTTTTTACCATGGGTTTGCTCTTGACTTTAGTCTAGCTCAGAGGTGACTAAGACAAAGTTGATTATCACTTTATTTATGATATTATCAGTATATTGATGATAATTTTATGACTTTTCTTCAATATAATCGTCACATACCTAGCTTTTTTCTCAACTATGTTGAAATCGGCTTCAACTCTGTCCAAACTCATCTGAATACCATTTTACTTGGAGCCACAGCATAACTGGCCTCCACAACCCAGTTACTGGGTAACACGATACCCCTTGGTAATACTGGTTGTCAGACTTTCGGGCTTCTGACGACCCGTAACGGCTGTCAAAGATCCAAGAATGACAACCAGGACCAACGACTTAATAGTCACGGACTTTAATTGATGAGCCACTTTCAAACATTACAATTTTGTATTTTTATACATTCACGATTAAACACGAACTCAATACTCAATACGTTTATTGCATTCCACAATGTGAACTTAGGTGGTAGGTACATAAAGACATACATTCGTTTTGGAGCATTGTGGGCCCTGTCGGGCATAACAACATAAAAATTAGGAGGAGGGCTATTATAGCTATTTGATAACAATTTTAATATTAATCTACTCTTTCGTTTTGTAGTTGTAGGTAGGTAGGCTGATAACTAATTGTGTACATATAATTTTTACCACTCATATATTGGATTTAAACATTAATATTTATTTAAATTATACATATATTATTTTTATCATTGGTACCTAATTATAAATAAATTATTATTGTTTATTTATTAAATTAACTCAAACCGCATGCTCCTCAACAAGATGACAAATTACTCATAATTGGAAATAGTCTTATCCATAGAGGTGGAAGATTGACTTAAAAGTTGTCAATGATAAATCAATACAATATTGCATACGTTTATACAATCTGTTTGATACTAACCTCCATTAAATAAAAAGCTTTGTAAATACTCGTTATTTCTGTAAAACTATCTGAACACCAAAGTATCATGAACGTCATCTTGGACGCTACGCGTTCGGATAAAATCGTGGGTCCGAGTTTTTTCGACGTTGAAATGACCAATCATAATTTCTCCTTAAGCTAACGTTACTATCGCTAAGCTACAGCTAAAACAATGTCGCTAGGTTACGGTTGCTAGACCTGCAATTGGTTGAATTTGGGTATTGACTCTGCGGTCAAGTTTGTAGCCAACCGTAAATATTGCATGAAAGTGTAACATTAATTACGAGCGATCCTAAGCCAAATGACACGCCTGTCAAACACTCAATGACAAATATATTATTAGATAAAAAAATCTTCTATAATACGAAGACTTATGACTTCCAGTGTCAGGATGTACGAGTATAACCGACTAAACCCGCATATAATTGTATAATTTGCATCACACGGCTAAAATAACAACAGTGGCAAGTGGTTCATAAATTAAAGTTCGTGAATATACTTCCCGAAGCACGGACGAATCTCGATATGTAAAGATGGTCCGGGGTGACCATCTTTCCACGGACCTACCCTGGCAAGCGTATATTAACCTGATGGATCGACCCGTGCGGCTGTCATTACTTAGCCACGAGCTCTTCCTTAAATTCGATGAAAACCATGCATATATGTAGGTACACTAAAAAGTTACGTTTACAACTTAAATAACTTAAACAATGAGTAATTACCGACTTATTTTGCTTCGAACTGTCAACTTACTGAATACAATTAAAAGTCCAAGTATAGGGATTAAATACAAGACGAAATTTGTATGTAAGTTCATCATTACAAGCTCTATAATTAGCTAGCTTCTTTCATAATGTGTTTCCAGTACGCGTACGCGTCAAACTTTATGGCGGCTCTGAAGTGTGCTACTCGCTGCGCAGTAGCGCAATCCTCACTCCCGCTGACACGTGAATTTGTTACTGCGCAGCGACTCGCCTCGTGTTCCGAGCCGCTATAAAGTTTCAATCAAGCTGAACTCCCATTATCATTCATTTTTCTGCTTTCTTGATGAGAAATCCTAGTTAGTTGTGTAACTTGAAGAATAATTTACTTAAAAAAAAACATGTTTCTTTATTATTTTCAACCGTAGGTATATATAATGGCTTATTTAAATAAGCACCTTACTATTAATAGTTGCATGCCAAAATATGGCGAAATGTGTCATCGTACAAGAATATATATAAGTACCTATACTACTGTAGCGGTTACACCGCCACATCTTAACTACGCATCAAAGACATGACGTCACACAAATCCTGCATCGCCTGTTCGCCTAATTTTAATTTAGAATAGTTTTGCTCCTGGCTGGAGGCTTTGAGTGTAGTGCTTAAGGCAGCCAAAGGATTGTTCGGTTGAGCAGTAAATACCTTAGTGGTATACCTGCGAGATGCAATAGTTAAAAAAAAAAAAAAAAAAAAAAAAAACAGTCGGGCAGTCGGCCCGCCAGACACAACATCCGTCTGGTCGGAGGATCCTCCCTTTTCTATGGTGGATGAGTGAACTTTACACCCTGTTCCTCATGCCTCTAAATTGGTGACCCCGAGTATGAACGTCAACGCAGCCTTCGTGCAACTACTTCAGCGTGACGTCATCATCATCACTCCCGCAAGCTTTCGTGAGGCGAGTCACACAGCCAGCCAGCATCCACGGCTTCAACGGGTATCCTGACCACCAGCATGCAGCGAACGCGCATTCCTGGTCATCACCCTCAGCCTCATCAGCAACCTTGGCACAGCACCTGCATCTTCGGCCGGTCTCACAAGCAGAGCCCATTCTACCCTCTCCTGGTCGACGCTAGCAGTCAGCCACAACCCGACGCTATACCACATCCGACTCACTGGATCATGACGCAGCGCCACCCCGACTCACTGGGGAATCACCGCAGACAGTTCCGACTCACCGCGAACTATGCGGCACACGGTTCCGACTCACTGGAACCTCCACTGGTACTGTGAAGCATCGTAAGATACAAGACTCAGCCCACTATCGACCTCCGGTCTCCGGAGGGGAGTGATGTAGCGGTTACACCACCACATCTTAACTACGCATCAAAGACATGACGTCACACAAATCCTGCATCGCGCAATTAGAGTTTACCGTGCGAACGACATATATAAGACTATCCGACATCAACAGTCGGGCAGTCGGCCCGCCAGACACAACATCCGTCTGGTTGGAGGATCCTCCCTTTTCTATGGTGGATGAGTGAACTTTACACCCTGTTCCTCATGCCTCTAAACTACCACCTTTGTAATATCGCATTTAAAGCAAATAAATGACTTTGACCTACTTGGCTTCAACCTGCCTAGCCTTTTCCTAACTATGTCGTGGTCGACTTCCAGTCTAGCCGGATGCAGCTGAATACCAGTATTTTACATGGAGCGACGCCTATCTTACCTCCACAACCCAGTAACTGGGTAATACGATACCCCTTGGTAAGACTGGTTGTCAGACTTTTGGGCTTCTGACTACCCGTAACGGCTATCAAAGATCCGAGAGTGACAGCTGGGACCAACGGCTTAACGTGCTTTCCGAGGCACGGAGGACTCTCGGTATGTAAAGATGGTCACCCATCCACGGACCTACCCCGGCGAGCGTCGCTTAACCTCTTGGATCGACCCGTGTGGGTGTTATTACTTGGCCACCAGCACTTCTTATATCTTATATCCTGGACTTGATGCTTGTCCTCTTATGCTTATAAATCAACAAAAATACCTACTTTTAACATTTATTTCTTAATAATTAACAGAAGCTAAACATAACCCTTGATCCTTAAAAGTAAAACATTAACCCCAAATCGTTTACAAGAAAACCTCAAAAACGCGTAGTTATTAACCACTTAATCCTTACAAAAGGGTTAATATTAAACAGAGGGAAAAAGATTAAAAAACACGTTTATAGCTAAATAAAAGGCTCTCTAGGGAATACAATTTGCCGGTTATTGTTTTAATTGCTTCGTAGATTAAGAACGAGTATATTTTGAAGAAATTTCGCTGGATATTTTTGGGTTTCGGTTTTTTTACAACAGAGATAAGCAAGCGTAACTGAAGAAAAATGGGTGTACTAAGAATAGGTACGTACACTTCTGCCTATCCCTTCGTCGAATGCAGGCTTGAAAATGATGAGCCATATTATATTTCTTACAATATACTTACTCAACATTATCTTGGACAATATGTCTCGAACAGAATTCGTAGTACACAAGCTGCAAGAGTTAAAACATTATGGCGACCAATATCAGCGGAGACCAGCCTTGGGCGCGGGATATATAGTGCACGAGTGTGTGCGCAGACACAAGTGCACTGTCTCGTCCCTAACTCCTCTCGTTGTCCAATAGGACGGCAATCCGACACGGTCGGAGAGAGATCAGGCGCAGGACGCGTTTTCCTAGACACGTGGGTTCCAAACTACTAAGCCTAACACTTTGCCCAACCTGGAAATCGAACCCAGGACCCCACGTTCAGTAGTTGCGCTTACGACCACGAGACTAAAAGGGCAGACAAAAAAAACGAAATGAGTTGGTAGTCAGTCATCTTAGAACATGGAATTAGTGAGGGTAAGGGAAACATACTTCTTTCCCTAGGTAGCGTAGTTTCTAGCTATCCCTATCGGAAAAGACGTGAATTTATGTATGTATGTCTTGTTAGCTAGAAGAGATGAACCTCAGGTACCACCATCAACGAGCCTTATTTTTATCATTGTATTTAGTCATGATTGGAAACATAAGTAATAAAACCAGCCAAGTGCGAGTCGGACTCGCACACGAAGGGTTCCGTGTTCTAGTTTGATATAAATTACTTTTCATTCGTTAAACAGATGGGTGATGGTCGTTCCTCTGCGGATCTTAGACCATAATACCAGCCTATTATTGTTCCAATTCAGGGCAAGGACCGCTTCTCATACATATAATAACATCAATATTTTATAGTACCTTTTGAAGGCCAACACTGCCAACAGTATCTTGTTGCATTGGCCTAAAAGTTGATACTTTCTACTTTTAAAACTGGTAGATACTCGTTACAATAAGATTGGGACTTCCTAAGAATGTCTTCTACACACTTTAACGAGAATTACACACGGCAAACACCAAATTATAGCATTAATTACCCTCACACAAACAATAATAACATTTTAAATTAAACAAAATTATCACTAAACGCTCCTGCGAGGGGACATGAATTTCCCGACGCGATAAAACGGAATTAGCATACAAATAAGGGAAATATTATTCCCCGTGTATTTATTACCTAAAGGAGTACAAAAGTATGCTTTTTAACCTGTGTATTTGTTTGGGGTAGAAGTTACGTTTGAGTATTTTTGTGTAGAGCATTTTTACAGTGCATGTATTTTTGGTATTTTTGTTTGAGAAATGTGAGAGTAATAGTTGAGCCAAAGAGTGCTTCAATTACATTTTACATGATCTGAATTAAAATTGTTAAAGGGAAATTGGTATAATCATATCGCTTTGTTCTTCAGAAAGGACAGGTGCGTAATACTACTAGTATGATAGTAAACGAGATAAAAGGAGTTTGGATCATAGCAGGTGGAGTTCTATCTACCTACCCCCATGGGAACAAGGTGTGAATTTATGTATGGTGCCATCAAAGAAGTTCATTCCCAACTAGTTTTAAAACAAAATCCCATGAACACGATGACGGCATCTGTTACCGGCCCGGTTCTATAACTGCCGAGCGCCTGCAAGCAAGAATTGTCCTTACCGTGGTTAGTTATGGACTTCTTTGATGGTATGTGTGAATATCCCTTAAGAGGTATCGTCATGAGGGAAGTTTTTCTTATGAATGTGAATGGCTATAAGAGTAGGGGGAGATCAAAGAAACTATGGATGGACTATGTCAAAAATGATACGGCAAGAAAGGGGGTGTCTACTGAGATGACGACTAATAGAGAAGTGTGGAAGAAAGGGACATGTTGCGGCGAACAGATAAATTAGTATAAGTGCAGCAGAGCGATGATGATATCGCTTTGAAGCGATATGTCAGTCAAGACAACAGAAACCCATGCCGTCCGCACCACAATCAATGTCCCTTCATAGCGTAGATAGTGCAGAGCTGGAAAATATCATCCTTAGCCTTAAAGACAATTGTGCTGTTGGATTTGACGGTATATCCCCCTCAATCGTGAAGGGACTCGTCACATTCCGATCCTTGTTTTCATCTTCAATCTGTGCTTTTCAACAGGAGCTTTTCCTGATGTTTTCAAAACAGCAATTGTCCACCCTGTCTCAAGTCACCCTTTCTGAATTGTCAACTGTCAGTCGCTACCTACCCTTATTGTTGACAGAATCAGGGACGCTACTCTCTTAGAACGTTAATGCTTAGGCCGCCTTTTCTATTCTGATACCTGTAAAGGTGTGTCCAAACAATGAGCAGCACGAGAGCGGCAGCAACACGCAGCGGTTGCAGGACACATTTCTGCCGAGCTCTAGTGAGGACCAAACCGACGAATGTTTGCGTGGCAGTACTGCGCAGCACATCCGAGACACGCCGCGCACTTCAGTTGGCAATATCAATGTGCCTAGCCTTTTAATACGTCCGCAGCAGGTAGACAGAAGCGTTCGCGCGCGGCAGTCGTCCAAACACGGCAGCCGCGCACGATTGCCGCTCAATGTTTGGACACGCCATTATAGAGGAAGAATAATTTTATCATGAATTTATTTAATTATTTATATATACTTTATTGTACACCACAAAAACACATACCAAAAAAAACAAAATTAACACTACAAAATATACAATGGGCGGCCTTAACGCTTTCCGCGATCTCTTCCAGGCAACCTTGGAATGGACAGTGATTTGCGTGGACATAAAATATACTAGAATAGATACACAGATATATACATATCCTAAATAATAGATACATAAATACATACATACTTACTAAATATATAAACAACAAAAATAAATGAAGACATTTACAGTTACGAGAACAAGATCACAACGACAAGTAATGTTCCTTCACGAGTCTCTTAAATATTGGTAACGATTGCGCGCGTTTAATTTGAACTGGTAATGCATTCCACAAACGAGCGGCCTGGACAGTAAAAGACTTGTCGAGCAATGTTGTGGAATGCATAGGCATTTTAAGCTTCAGGTTATCTGATACCTTAAAAATTTCGTGTGGGAGTCGCAAATAAACTGGAAACGTTTCTTGAGATAGAGAGGGGTGGAAGGGGAAAAAAGCACATTATACAAAAGCGAAAGAATATGAATATGAATGTTGGCTTATATCTTGAATTTTAATCAATACATATTGAGATCCTTCTGTGCCTCACAGAACACGTTAAGCCATCAGTCCCGGCGTCATTCGTAGATCCATGACAGTCGTTGCCGGTTTTAGAGGTCACATAGGCCATGTAAAATATTAGCATTCAGCTGCATCCGATTAGACTAGAAACCGACCCTACCAATGTTGAAAAAAGTGATTGCAGTAAGGAAAGTTTTAAATGAAGTGGAATGGCAGACAATAACAACAAAAATACTCAGTCTATTCTTGACATAAAATGACTGGCTATTTCCTATTTATGAGCGGTAAAAGAGGCGAATGGCAATTGTTAAATAAAAGATTATTTGGCATTACGGTTCCTAATTGTTCAGTACGTAGAGTAAGTACCAAATTTGCCTAGCCTTTTCCCAACTATATTGGGGTCGGCTTCCAGTCTAACCGGATGCATTTGAATACCAGTATTTTACAAGGAGCGACTGCCTTTCTGACCTCCACAACCCAGTAACTGGGTAATACCCCTTGGTAAGACTGGTTGTCAGACTTTCGGGTTTCTCACGACCCGTAATGACTGTCAAAGATCCACGAATGATATCCGGAACCAACGGCTTAGCGTGTTTTCCGAGGCACGGAGGGGTCTCGGTATTTAAAGATGTTCAACCATCCACAGACCAGCCAGGCAAGCGTAGCTTAACCTGATAAATTGACCCATGCGGCAGTTATTACTTAGCACGAGCTCCTCTCGTAGAGTATGTACCGTAGAGAATAAAATCGGTACCCATAGTGCACCAATCAGCTGCTGCGTCAACCAAGCCATTCTTCACTTCCAACTTCTAACACACTCTACAAGATCGCAGGAACAGTCTCAAGAAAATTGCTTTATATTTTTAGTAAACAAAACTCAATATACCTGTAAAGAAGGCGCGAGCAAACAAGGATAAATCAAATATGTGACGCCACTTGACGGATGATCCACGTTGCGGCGCAGGTATTGGGTTCCGGATTTGAATATCGTTATAGCGTCATCATCCTTTTATTTCAGAAATGTTTGCGGAACCCTGAAATAAAGTGAAGGAGATAGTTGCTTTATTTTTTGGTGATGCATTATGGACACTTTCAGAAAACCTAAAGTCTTACCAAGGGGTATCGTGTTACCCAGTACCTGGGCTGTGGAGGTCAGATAGGCAATCGCTCCATGTAAAATACTGGTTTTCAGCTGCATTCCGTAAGAATAGATGCCGTACCCAACAAATTTGGGAAAAGTCTAGGCAGATTGATTGCAGTAAGGAAAGTTTCAAATGAAGAGGAATGGCAGACTAGGTAGGTAAAAGGAGGCAAATAGCGAAATGAGAATGTTAAATAAAAGATTAGTTGTCCTGTTTGATATTTATTTAATGGTATACTACGGCCAGCCAGCTAACTACAGGATTGTGCGATTGATCTTTTTTTGCTGCATAATCATTTCTTACCCATAAACAAAACAAAGCACTAAAGTAACATTTGTCTAAAAAAATATTATTTAATTTTAGCTTACTTGTTAGACTCTAGAAACTAGTCATTTCCTTACATGAAAACCGCGGTACCGGATGCTCAGAAAAGCGAAGAGCTATTACGTACCCCTAACTATGTTGAAGGTACTAGAACAAACTATGTATTAACTATGTATTAATGAGCTAGACACTAGAACAAAGCAGACATCTCTAAGCGTGAAAACCGCGGTACCAGGCGCTCAGAAAAGCGAAGAGCGTACATATAGAATAGTGAAGGAGTATTGTGGGACTCGATCCTCGCAATGTTTGAACAGCAAATATCACAGAGTACTGCCGATGCCGTGAGGAAATTACAGTAAGTAGTGTTTTAAACTGTGTGTTTATAGGGGCTTTAATAGTTTGTTTTGTGAGGGAAGGAGGATTGTATTGGAGTTTTCTGTAGTGAAGAATACATCACTCGGAGTTTTTTAATTTGTGGAACTGTTTCGTTGTTCTAGGTCGGGCATAGTGTTATTGGGTATATTCACCAGGAATTTTTCAGTAGCAGTCCGGAGTGTGGATTTATGCCCGGTCAATGGCAATAGGCTCGCCTCCTATTACAAACTAAACTAAATAACTAGATTTTTTTAAAATAATTAATTTCGTGTAATTATGTAGTTCAGTTTCGGGTAGCCTGTTTTTTTTCATAGTTTCTTTCTATATAATCTAGTCGTTTTTGGCACTCGCCGGCCGCTGCCGCGGCACCGCTCGCTTCGCTCGCTCGGCTCGTGCGTAGGTCACAGTTTTAACCTAACCTAACCTAACCTTTATATTTTTGTCATACCAAATCGTATGACGAAACGTTTATTGTCTAAAGATTGTTTGCTGTAATAAATAATTATATTAAAGACCAAATGCCTAAATGAAATTATCCTTGATAATATTCTGCCAAGTAAAAATTTGACCAAATGAAAATGTGCGTACTAAAATAATTCCAAACATTGCATTGGTATAAAAAAAAGTTGCAAAAATTTGTTTGGGTAGTGATTTTTTGGCAAAATCTTTTCGGCAAAACGGCAGGATCCCGAGACTTAAACATAGCTGGAAAAATGTGGTTGTACTATAGAGGTACACCTCTGCCCAACCCTTCGGGGAAACATGGCGTAATGTTATGTTATGTTAAAGTATACTTACGACTGGAGCTTAATTATTTCCTTTCCACACCATCGGTGGAAAGGAAATAGTTTTGTAATAAAATTATATCAATAGAAAACGCTCCAAAAAATACGGGAATCATTTAACACATTTTTTTTGTGTATAGGTGTTCGAAATATTATCCACTAGCTTCACACGCGTCATAGTAGCGCCACAGTAGCGCGGTAAGGTAGGTAGGTAGGGTAGGTAGGCAGGGTAGGTAGATAGGGTCGGTGGGTAGGGTATGTAAGTAAGTAGTTAGGAATTTAGGGTAGGTAAGTAGGTAGGTATATAGGGTAGGTAGGTCCCCCGTATATAAGCTCTTAGTGCTACCCGTGCGAAGCCGGGGCGGGTAAATCTAGTAATAATATAAAAATCAATTGCCATGCGTTTGTCTGGAAAATGGTTACAGCGATTGTCATTAAACTGCTAAATTGTTGTGTGTGCGCCGGTGGAGGTTCCAAAAAAAAAAAAAGATATTATAACGCAATGAGCATTAGCTAGTAATAGTATAATAATAGTAAGCATAATAATTATTAGTATAAGGTATGGATAAACGTTTTGTTCACCATTATGAAAACTCAGTTTACAGAAAAACGCTATTATTACTCCAATCCTAAATTTTGCGAAGTTTTGTACAAAACAACCAGAGTTCCCAGCTTTAACAAACTTCTCCATCCAGTAGAAATCTCCATCCACCACATCGCTATGGAAATTCAATAAAATTCGTTTTCCGTCAATCTTGGCACGGCCAATTGGAACCTAATATTATTTTGGCTGGATTCTACGAAATTGGCCGGAGGTCGACGGAAATAATACGATCTTCGTCAGTTTTGAAGAGTTTTTTTTGAGATTTAAACTGTTTAGACAGGGTGGCAGGGACATCGATTACCATGGATGGCACCCTGTTACCATGGATTCAGTACATGATTCTGGACCCCATAACGTTTGAAATTTTTGGTCAGCTATTTAAAAAAAGAACAGTTGTTTCCTACAATAATTCAATACTTACGCGGTCAAAATGTATGGAACAGCATTTTTTTTATAGTTGACGAAAAATTTAATTTTTTTTAAAGGTTGTGTTGTGATGTTCAGAATCATTATTTATTGAAGTGAAAACTTCTGAACATAACCGTTCAGAATCATTATTTATTTAAGTGAAAACTTCTTTAGGCGCGTTGAGCACTTTTTGGGTGAACAAAAAGCGTGAAACTCACGTCATCGTCACCGCACGCTGTTTTCACTTCTATCGGCACTCCCCAAAGACTGCCCGCATGTTTTTTTTTTAAGCTTTTATTTAACTTGCAATGTATGTTTGTTCGGGTGGACTTTTGCTACTCAATTTTGAAGCAGATATCTTCAACCGATTGAGCTGAAATTTTTAACATAAAAAGGCCAAGGCAAGGCGGATTAGTTAAAGACAAACTACTCGACAGTCGCTCATGTCACAATACTCCAGACTTATTGACAGGATCTTCTTCGATTCATCCGCGAACACATCACATCGTTGCACGATGTGATGTGAGGTGTTCGCGAATAATAATGTTTTCTTGTGCAATTTTTTAATTAAGTTTTATGTTAGTTCTAAAGTTACTTGCTGATTAATAAACGTGCATACGTAAATCATCTACTGAATCACTGGTAACAGGCGTCGAAGTCCCTCCCACTCTGTATACGAGGATAGGTTAGCACGATAATGTAACTTTGATGTGACGCATATTTTTCTCCATCTTGGTTCTCATCATCGTCATTCATCAAATCAGCCGAAAGGCAACCACTGCTGGACATAATTAGGCTTCCCCCAAGTATCGCAACTTATACCGATTCTGTGCTTCTAGCATCCAGCGGATTCGTGCACACCTCTCCTCAACTTCTCCTGAACTTGTTTATATTGCAAAAAAATGTTTTTTTATATTTGAATTGCAAGAAGTTTTGTTATCTTTAATGGACACGGCTTCGTCCGCGTGACGCCAATAAAAGTACTCCTTATTGTATCAGCTATCTGCCAGTGAAGTCCCGTCAAAATCAGTCCAGCCGTTTCGGAGATAAGCCGGAACAAACAGGGAGACGAACGGACAAAAAAAAATTAATTACCGCATAGACTATTTGAGTTTTTGAATTTATTTAAAAAGCTGTTATTTTGATATCAATAATTTAGTTATATTTTGTTTGTATGTACAGATTAAACGTCAAATCTTTCAATGGTTTACCAGTGGATAAAGACAACATTGCACCACGAACAAGACCAGTGTAAAAACTAAAGATTTTATGCGTAGCTCTAGAGTTACTTGCTGACTAATCAACATGCATAGGTAAATCAAAAATAAATAAAATTTAAACAAATAAAATTGACAATAAGGGTAAGGTAGACAAACGTAGGACCTGATACATTGCAACATTTTGAAAGAATTCATAAGAATTCAAATTACATAATTTGCAGAACATGGTAGGTATATGTATAACTATTATTTTATTTTACGCCCATGTTATCATTATCATACCACAAAATATAAAAACGAAAGATCGGATTAAAATACGAATTCGTATTTTTATAACAACCACAAAAACAACAAAGTCCTTAAAAAAATACAAACACACTTTTGTTACATTCTTGTAAAAATAAAAAACACTAGTTTGTGGCAGTACCGTCACTTTGTGCTATAGTCAATGCAAGCTTTTTTCAACAACTGTACCTACAGTTCTCTCTTACCTCTATTATTTTGATGTCAGGTATGCATTCATTTCGACAATGGCAATGTACCTGGGACTCGTCGTTGACAGTCGGTGGAACTTCGTGGAGCATTTCCGACGTTTGGCTCCCAGACTGGAGCGGGCCGAAGAAAATTGCAGGCCGCAAAAAAAAAAAGGTATACATTTCCCGAAGGTTTGTGTAGAGGTGTACTCATAGTTAGGTACACCCACATTTCGCCAGTTATATTTACGTCCCATGTAATAGGGGGCGAGCCTATTGCCATCAACCGGGCACAGATCCAGACTCCGGGCTACTACTGAGAAATTCCTAATGAAAAAACCCAAAAACACTTGGCTAGATCTGGGAATCGGAACCAGGACCTCATGGTCAGCAGTAGCGCTTGCAACCAAGCACTTTATATGATTAAGATATTAAAATTATCTGTTACTAAATCATGGTTTTGACTTGAAAATATCAACATCAAAATAGTCAATTATAAATAGCCCGCAGTTTCACTTGAATAACTTATACATAAAAATATAATATGCAAATAGAAAAAACAATCCTTTGATACCTAAGTACGTTGAAAAATGAAACAGAAAATTTTATTTTTTATTTTTTATGTATCACAAAATAAAAGTAATTTAAGTCGAAAAGAATAAAAAGTAACCATCAAAGCACACGCATTTTTGTGTTGTAGTAATAAATCTAAAATTTATATTATTTTTTAACAAAATAAAAAAACAACTGCTTGAACAGTTTTCAGTCTAATTCACCACACTTTTTGTCCCACAGTAATATAACTACTAATAAGAATTTCTTTGGCTCAAAATATCATCGAGACGAGAAGAAGACGAATTCAGAAAACAAAAGAAAAACAACTACCTACTTACAGTTTTCAGTCTAATTCCACTTTTCCACTCCACAGCAGTACAATCAGCCATTCTATTCAACGCACAGCGATGTCTCCAACCCCCTTTACATTTACCAAGTACTAAGACATAGTGCCTGGGTATGCACAACTACTAAATGTAGGTGCAGCGACTACGTGTGTTTACAAATCAAGTGTCTATCGTCTGTAAACATACTTCCTACGATTGCTCTGACATTAGGGACGCTTCAAATGTACTTGTCGAGTATGTTATAGAGACCGGTAGTCTTGTATCCGCATAAACTATGAGAATATACTACTATATATTTTATTAGCTGGTCAGTAAGTAGGTACCAACCGCTCGGGTCATTTTTCAAGGTTAAGCAACGCTTCCCGAGGTCGGTTTGTGGATGGGTGACCATCCATTAAATACCGAGATCTCTTCGTGCCTCGAAAAGCATGTCAAGCCGTTGGTCTCTACTATGATTTGTACTACATCTTTGACACTCGTTACGGTGTATTCAGAAGCCCGAAAGTCAAAGTCAAATAATTTATTTCAATTAGGCACATAAAAGGCACTTTTGAACAACAAAAAAAAACAGAATTGATTCTAGTCGCCCCTTCCAAAAGGTAGTTTTCGTATGGAGAAGAATGGGCAAGAAACTACACCCTTAATCTTTAAAAATGCTTTCACAATATCTTATATACATTAATTATATGATGAACGGATGAATTTTTCGACGCTATATTTTAGTTTGCATAATACTAATTTACTATTGTTTTTATTAAAACCCACATTACCTTAAATTATATTATTATATAAGTATGTGAAGACTAACATAAGATTATTATACCACGATAGGTAAAAATAATGAAAAATGAAGCAATGACAGATAATTTAATTATTTAATGGATGAACGGTGCTCACTTAATTACAAAACATTGTAAAATTATACGATATTCCTAACATTTTAACAAGTAATACTAATAAGTCAATGTGTGAGTTCAAGTAATCACAGAATGTAAAATCAATGTTATAAAAAAAAAGATTATACAATTGAATTAGCAACCAGTTTGATTTTGTCTAGATTCTAAATTGTCCTATGGAGCAGGACCAGCATGTTTCCAAGCATTTTTATCTTGGATATAATCCTCTAATTTGTAATATGCTTGTTTAAAAAAGTGTACTTTTATTATGAGTTTTAAATTCTCTTTCATTTAATCAAATATATCACAAGAGTCTGACAACCAGTCTGGTTCCAAGGGGTATCGTGGTACCCAGTAACTGGTTGTGGAGGACAGATAGGCAGTCGTTCCATGTAAAATACTGGTATTCAGCTGCATCAGGTAAGACTGGAAGCCGACCCCAACATAGTTATCTTAGCAAAAAAAACTACTAGCTGAAATCCCTCTGAACATATAAATAACACTAATCTACATCAAAAATATAAACTCATTTTAAGGTTTATCAGTATAACACCTGCTTGTAATTTCAGCTGGTAAGATCATTATCATCTGCCTGCCCTTTCCCAACTATGTTGTGGTCAGCTTCCAAACTAACCGGATGCTGCTGAATAAAATAACTTAACACAGAGCGACAGTTACCTGTAAGTATATTTTTTTTTTTTCAAACAATCGACTACCCATTTCTTAAAAAAAAATGTTTTTCTTGATTTTATTTTACAACTTTGTCGGCGTGATAAATATGTATACCCATGCCAAATTACAAGCTTCTAGTAAGTATTATAAGTCTCTGAGCTAAGCCGCGGACAGAGAGACAGACAAACATGGCGAAGCTTCCTTGTTGACAACCCTAAAAAGTATATCTTTACTAAAGCAACAAGCTAAACGTGCGTATCTACCTACATATTGTATGCAGAACATTTTTATTCTAGCGTCGCTAGTCGATGCACGCAACAACACCACATGCACCGCCGACCCGGCACAGAATACGTAATGCAGGTCGGAAAATAATGCGGCGGGATTTTATCGCGCACTGGATTTTCAACTCTCGGTGTTGAACTGAGCGTTGAGAATCCAAAAGAGTGCAACCCAACGCTCGAAAAATCACGCTGTTGGATTTTCAACTCTTGCTGCTAAGAAGAGCGTTGAAATTACAGTGTGAAAAAAAATTGCCGCGGGAGAAAATCGCCCGTGCGAACCTGGGCTCAGTGTCGGCCAAAGTATTTAATGAAAGTGTAAGCTAACCCTGTTCAGGTTAAAATTCTTACCCATTAACTCACTTAAGTAAATTAGTAACTCATTCATCTGTATTTAGAAGGTTTCATCTTCATATCTCACCATTTTATCCAACAATTATTGCCTAAATAAGATCATTAAATGTAATTGACAAATCCCACAGTCAAACCACTACTACGGTTTTGTGGGACGTAGATTATTAAAAAAAAAACTGTACTTATCACTTCACTTATAAATAAAATAAAATAAATCTTCAACGACAATGAGGTTATAAAATTAACTTTATTATAGTCAAATAAAAAAATATCTTTAAGGTGATTTACAATTAGAATTTCAGGTTTAAATATTAAAATAATCAAATCAAAGTACTTAATTTGTAAGTGGTCGTACAAATTGGCATCCACAGACTCGTTTTCCGACCCAATAGTCCACCCTTATTTCGAAGTTAACAGTGTTTTTATAAAGGGTCAAAATAATAAACAAAACTACACAAACTTTAAATAAAAATAATTTTCAATTTCAGTGTAGTAATAATTTTATTTGTCACGATTGATCATGTCATAAAAATCCATAAAAATTGTTGTACAGTAGCTTTTTCCATAAAAAAAATTGGTAAACAAAAATAATAAAAGTTAAATATACAGCACCTAGTAACAGCAAAGTTTAGGTAGGTAGTTTATATAGGTGCAATAACAATATCCAAAATTCTCGACAAACAAAATTTCACACACCAGTCTAAAAAAAAAAAACAACAAATTAAAAAAAAAACTTTTCTCGCAAAAACAAAATGCAAAAATAAAGCTTTTATTCGGCGTCGGCTACACACAACAAGAGTGCACAACTCAGAATGTATAATGCGGCCGTCGCTTTCGACTAGTGTGGCTACACCTTTATGCCGACGACAATACTGAGTAGGGTCTTAAGTGAATAATCGCTTTGTAGAAAATGGTTTTTGAAAGAAAATCGTGGAATGAGATGTAATTACGAGACGTGGTACGAATTTGATTGTTCATTTTGTAGGAATTTAGCTAGGAGCTCGTGGCTAAAGTAGTAACTGCCGCACGAGTCGTTCTATCAGGTTAAGCTACGCTTGCCGGGGTTGGTCTCTCGGTTGTTGCTTGGTTGGTGCCTCGGAAAGCACGTTAAGCCGTTGATGGTCCCGGCTGTCATTCGCGGATCTTTGACAGTTACGGGTCGTCAGAAGCCCGAAAGTCTGACAACCTTACCAAGGGGTATCGTATTACCCAGTTACTGGGTTGTGGAGGTCAGATAGGCAGTCGCTCCATGTAAAATACCGGTATTCAGCTGCATCCGGTTAGACTGGAAGCCGACCCCAATATAGTTGGGAAAAGGCTAGGCAGATTGATTTTGTAGGAATTTATCTTTTTTGTTTTTTTTTTCCTGTGAGTTTGGATAGTTTTTGATAATAATTATTTAGCACCTTCTCAACCATTCATGTTTCGAGATCTTCCCAATTTGCATTAAATCCAGTTCAAAATATTTATGCTACAAAATAGATTCTCAGTACAGTACTAACAATGTAGCGGGAATTGCTACGGGTTTATTATTTTGTAGTGATTGGAGAATAAGCTAAAAATTCGAATGAAACAGCATCAGCATTGGCGCAAAAAAAAAACGAATTTCTTTTAAAAACAGCACAGATTCCGATTCCTTTTACTCATCTTTCTGATGTTCCCTAATCGCCTGTTACGATACCAACATAAAAAAAGATGAAATCGTTTATTCAGTATTCAATTCGCATAAACGATACGGTGATCCCCTGCCGCTTCCATTTCCAACTGAATGATAATCAACTTCACCGTTCTTCATTTTTTTCAGATCCACCATTAAACGTTCTACATTCAAATAACCGTAACTCATTTTCCTGCTAACCTCCTTACCTTTTAATATTTCTGAATACAGAATATACGCTTACAGCATTATTCATGTAATCCGTCAGGGTATCGTACAATCGGACAGTCGGCGAGAGTGGTGCGGACAAAGACGCTACGAAATGGAATTTTCAAGTAGAAGCACTTGTAAGCGCGAATGTACCGCAGCAGATGGATTACTGTGAAATTGTTGTAAGATGGTACAGTAGTCGTTTTAAACTAGTTCGGGTTATGATGTAGGATGGGTGGATGATTTGAGTGTAGAATGGGAAATTTTAGGAAGACAGATGAGCCATTATTTACTACACACAAAAACACTAGCAATTAAATGATAACAAATTAAATATAATATTAGCTTCTGCACGCAACTTTTTCCGCGTGAAATTTCGGCCCCCCGACTCACTGCGTCGCATCGCATCGCCCGCCCGCGCTATTTCTTCGTTTTCGCTTAGCGTTCTTTCTGACTTTTTTTCTTTTTGGTAGGCTCCTTATTTTTGTAGCGTGATGTTACATATACAATAACCTTCCTCAAGAATTGGGCTATCCAACGCAAAAGGAATTTTTCAAATCCGACTAGAAGTTTCGGAGATTACCCCCTACATACAAACTTACAAACAAATATGCAAATAAACAAACAAAAAAATAAATGTTGATGATTCGCTTTATAAAAAAATAAAAAAATCGCGTTGTAGTAAATTACATTTCTTAAATGTATGTCCTATCGAAGAACTTAATATCAAAGCAGTTTGAAAACAAAATACCGTGAACACGATGACCACATCTGTTACCGCCCCGGTTCTATAGCGGCCGAGCGCTGCAAGCAGAAATAATCCTTACAATGTATAGATATGAAGTTCTTCGATGGTACATTTACTACATGTATAATAAAATACAAGCTATATAAATGTGACTGCATAATTCTTTCTGCGCGTATTCCATAATTTATTCTATCGAAGCTAAAAAAAAATATTTTCAAGTTTCAGTTAAAAATTTCTTCGATGTGATTATCTGTATCCTAGTAGGATACATCTTCGACTCGTGTGTAATATAGGTACCTACAAGGTTAAGCTGTTGCGGTAATCTATTTCTGTATAAACTCTTTCAAAATGGTGTTCAAAGTACAGAATTTTGTATAAAATGTTAATAGTAACAGATCGTAAGGGGCAGAGGAACCAGCGAAGCTTGTGGTGCGATAATTTCATTTTGCGAATGATTGTTCTACTTGCGCGGTGTTGGGGTACTAAATTAGCGAACATGAACGCGTGGTCGCTCCAACATAGGTCGCTTTCCGGTTTTCGTGATTTTCGTGAGGCGATAGCTTTTAAATAAGACGCGGTCTAAGACAGTGACTAAAAATAAAACCATGTCAATCTATTAATCTTATTTATTATGGATTACCAACGAGATACATTACAATCATCTTCTACAATATTAAAACTTGTAAAGCATACATTATCTTGTAATGCACACTCAATTACACGTAAACACTCAAAGCTCACATTATCAAATACACATGTTCTGGGGCTCCATTATAACTTATTAATGCCACCATTATTCCAGTGTGAGTGAGAGACGGAGCTATACAACCATCCGCTAGCACCATCCTTTTTTTGCAGTGGAATAATGATGGCATTAATACTTCATAATAAGGCCCCTGAATACATAAACTGCGGCCGCCGAGAATGCGCTCCTGACACCTCTGTTGGACACGATTAGGAACAAATAAAGTATATTTTCGTAAAACAAGTATTATTTTATCCTGAACTGACAGGTGTCAGCCCCCGGAATATAATTAAATTAGGAATTCATAAAAATAAAAATAAACATTTTTATAAAATATTAAAACGACATTAATACAATACGATTTAATTGTGAGATTAGGTAGAGAGTGGCTTCTGGCTGAATACACACATTCTCAGTCACTCACAATAATGAAGTTCAATTCTGATAGTCGATCGAAAAGTTTGACCGAGTTTTATGATTAGATGTCAATCGTTTTATATGAAATTCTAGATTGATTCTAAAATTATAATAATAATTTTGTAGTGTAGGATATAGATAGTGCAATCCACGACGACGCGCCCCACTCCGCTCCGCTTCGTACTAAAGTACAGCTTACAGTACTGTAATCGCGGAGTGGGGCGCGGTATATACCTGTCCAGGATATAAGCAAACTAAAAAACAAACCACATAGCGAAGCATTTCCTTTGACGAAAACTAGGTAGGTATGTTAAATTTATCGCCATGTTAAGAGTGTTGTTTGTTTGCAGTTCCACTCCCAACTCAGTTCTGATGGATGGATGGTAGGCCCGAATGTAAATCAAACTTTAACTGCAAACCCCTTTTTTACTTAACGAAGGGGCGGGTAAGCTTGTTTCTCATATTTATTACGATGTTTTTGTATGATAGGGTTGTTTAGCGTGATAGTTTGTAAACTATGATTTATTATGACAGGATTAGGAGTAAAGACTAATTAATGTTTTGGTTGTAGACAAACAATGGCACGTTTAGACCTGTTGCCGATTCCACTATAAAAATCATTGAAAGAAGTATGTAGGTACAATTTTAGTATCACAATTCGCAGTATTTTGTTAAACATATAAATTAAAAAAAAAAATGATTAAAAAAAATCTATTTTTATCAAACATTATTAACTCTTTTTTTTTTTTTTTTTGGTTGGTAAATCATCAAATGACTTCTCCCGCTCTGGGTGGAGCGGGCGAGCGTGTCAGACTCTTACTGACTAAAACCCACCCGTGTTCCTTCTGTTGCCTGTGCAATGCCATGGGGCCACGGTATCCCTTTCGGACTTTCCCGCAACCCCGGCAGGCAATGGTCTCATCGGACCTCTTCACTCGCTGACATCTCTTTGAGGCGCGCGTGGAACACAACGCGCCGTCGACCCGGGCCTGGTTCTTACCGGACGGCGAGCTACCCATTGCTCACCGTCCGCAAGCCCGCACCTACGGTGGTCGGGAATCGGCTATAGATTCCCGACGCCCAGGTGGTGTCCTCCTGCGGCGGCTAGGGGCGTGAGAGCGTGAACTTTGCCTCTCCCTCACGCGTTCTGCCTCCTCCTTCGCGAACATTACTGCTTCGCAGAAGGAGGTGATGGCCTCCCATGCCCTCTCGCTAAGTACCATGGCCTGGACCAGGGCCGGACGCGAGAGATCCCCGCCACCGATCGCCTCCACGAGGACACGGCGGTGCTCTGCCCAATCCAGGCAGACCTCCACCGTATGCTCCACCATGTCCTCCCGCCCGATACGAAACAGGAAACTCCCGAAACAAACATTTTTAACTCTGCTTTTATTTGAATCATGCCACTCGAAAACATTATTCACTACTACTACTGCTACTGGGGTCAAAGATTATGTAACTTTTAGTAACTGAGTAGGTAAGTAATAAGAAAATGTCTCATACTTATCTTCTAACTAACCATTTAGCAAATATTATTGACTACTCTGGGACTAGGCTTTCTTCTTTATTTTCTTTTCTTTTACAAACTGTTATTGCAAAGAATAACTTAATACCTATACTCCATTTGAAATAAGATTAGACATTTAACTAAACCTTTTTTACAGTCCATTCAACCGATTTTGACTTCTATTGCGTTGGTGGCATGACAAATGGCAGCTGCAGTAAACAGTTGGTATTGTAACCACTTTTTGCTTCTATCACCGTCCTTATGCCTACGGTATATAAATCAGAATCGGTTGAACGGACTGTAAAAATGGTTTGTTTCCTATTTCAAATATTATGTCGTTTTAAATATATCACCGCTGTTTTCATGGCCACACAAGTAGGCCCAGATAACGTACGTTGCGTAATGCGACAGAGGAAATTAAAGCAATGCTGTGTTGTTTACTTTTATTACTTCAAGGGAATTCGAAGAAGGAGGCGACGAGGGATGCGGATAAGATTTGTTTAAACCATACTCAAACCGGAGAAGAGATTGGGGAACAAATATGGATACCTATCTTCCTTTTGTTATTCTTTTAGAAAAAATTTAAGCAACCTTATTTTTTTTCTCTCTTGAAGGTATAATTTATTATAGATACAGTGATAGCCTAGTGGTGTGACCGTCGGACTGCCAAGTCATAGGTCTCGAGTTCGAATCCAAGACACGCACCTCTGACTTTTCGGATTCATGTGCGTATTGTATATTATTTAAAACTTGTTTCAAAAACGGTAAAGGAAAACATCGTGAGGAAACCGTGCCTGAGAGATATTTCATGACGGCCTGTGAAGTTAAGTCGGAAGCCATTGGGCGGCATAAAAACTCTGACACCAGGTTAATCAAGAGATTGTAAATTATTAAAATATTCTTAGTGGATTTGTCAAGTGAGACGGCAGAGATAGCACGTGATCATTGTGTCGCATCGAGTGGAAGGGGCGACACGACGTTAGAGGGACGTTCACGCAACTCGGGCATTCTTGCTCGGGCGCTCGGAAGCGACGGACGAGTATTAGGAACTGTAGATTTCAATAATTTCAGTGTCTAACGGTTTCACATTATTTTGATTCATTTTCTATTCTGTTATTTTTAAATACATACTTCTAGCTAGTTTTGCTTTTCTTTTAAAATAATTAAATGTGCTTCTGATCCATAATAATATATTTACATGTACATACATGAGAAGCATGTTTAAAAAAAATACATTTGGAGCAGTAATTTGAAGGCCATTATGATTTGTTTGTCAGTAGCTAAATAGATTGGCGTCCATGCCACCGCTCCAATTATAAAATAAAGGATTCGTCTTTTATATAACATAATATCACGCCTTGTTTCCCTGAAGAGATGGGCAGAGGTGTACCTGTAGTACACCCACATTTGGCCAGTTATGTTAAGTCCCATGTAATAGGGGGCGAGCCTATTGCTATCTACCGGGCACAAATCCAGACTCCGGGCTGCTACTGAGAAATTCCAGAAAGAAAAACCCAATGACACTTTGCCCGACCTGGGAATCGAACTTTATGTTCAGCGGTAGCGCTTGCGACCAACGAGGCAGAGAGTCGTCTTTTATATTTATACATATTATTATAAATTAAAATAGCTTTTTCTGTCTGTTTGACTGCGTTGTTCTTCTAAACCACGCAACGGATTTTGATCCAGTTATCACCATCATTTAGAGAATTTATTCCAGAAAGTTTAGTGTATAACATAATGAGCTAATAATGTTGTCACTGCTTTCACACAGGCCTCCTCCTTGGAGAGGGAGTAGGCCAACGAGTAGGGGACGACGGAGTAGGGGGTAGGTAATCTACCACGCGGGCCCAGTGCGGGTTGGTTGAGTTGTCACTTGTCTTCGTATTTTTAGTTTTAGGCATGCAGTTTCTGTGTCCTTTGCAAAGTGCTAAAAAAATCTAATTATCTCCTAAACCATACCAGTTAGCTACATGAAGTAAAAAAATCTTGAAAACAATTTTATAGGTGTGCTTAATGCGCTATTAAATGCACATAAATGTTAATTTGTACTTCAAGAAGCTTTCTTGCGTGGTTTCGGGAATATTACTGGCTTTTTTATATTGTCCGTCAGTGTACTTACATTCATATTAAACTTACATAATAATAATGAAAAAACGATGTTTTGTCAAATCGTAAAAACCGGTCAAGTGCAAGTCGAAATCCCACATGAAGGGTTCCGTACCAGTATACAAAATTTATAAAAATATGGCGAAAAAAACCTAAATGTTTTATTGTTATAGCAATAGATATACACAATCTGTGAAAATTTCAACTGTCTAACTTTTGCGGTTTATGAGTTACAGCCCGCTGACAGACAGACGAATGGAGGCTTAGTAATAGGGTTCCATTTGGCACCTTTCAAGCACAACACAAATCTTAAAAACGGAGCAAAACTGCAGAGGGCTGGGGCCCAAGTCTGCTATTTTTATAAATTCGTCATTCCCATTGTCATTTTGCTAGAAGTTCGTAATCTGCTAAATTCATAATGGTCGATCATTGGTTGATCATTGTATTACACCAACACGATACTCGTAACGAATTAAAATAAATGACTGCACAATGACGTTCTCATGGTAGGTCACTGATCAAAGGAACCGTCAAAATTTTAGCACGGGCACCGCCTAAGTCAGTCATTCATTTTTCATTATGTACGAGATTACCATTAAATGCCATTTCTTTCAATGGAGTGTCAGTGGCTGACCATTGGAAAGTCATAATGACGCCAATATGTTAGTAGATTACCAAACATGTAAAAATCAACAATTATAAAATCAATGATAGACCATTCTGACACTATTGTAATAGCAGACTTGAGGCCCTGGTCATTTGTTCTGAAATAATTTGAAACTAAACTAGATCATAACTTGCTTACTTCTTACTTATTTGGCAGAACACAACTCTACCAGCCGCAGCCCATCTCGAAAATGTGCTTATGGACTGATCTCGCATCCGGATGTACCAATTTGTCATAGAACTCGACTGTGGGGTAAAGTAATTATGTGTTACAACTGTTTTGGCTTAGGGCTCTGGATCTTTTCCTTATAACTTGACAGCAAAGATGGGTTTCAGTAATGGAACCTTTATGTAGTACTAGCTGCGTCTCCCTGTTTCACCCGCATAAGGTTCGATCCCGTGGGAATATCGGGATGAAAGGTGTCCTATGTCCTTTTTGAGGTCATGGTCTACCCATGAGCAAAATTTCATAATAAAAAAACAACTCATTTTCGCATATAATATTAGTTATGATCAGACGTCCTCGACTCTCCCTGTTTGCATGGCTATTTAGAGGCATGAGGAATAGAGTGGAATGTTCCTCATCCTCCATCCATCCATTGAAAAGGGTTAGCTACTGCCCGGTGGTTGCTGTCCGGCTTCTGTATATAATAATACTAGCGACCCAGCCTGCTTCTGAATTACAAAACATGAAGATTTCTTTATGGCAGTGTATAGAGTGCCGTTAGCGGCACTCCATCCCTATGGGATAAAGTGCCGTTGACGGCATACTAGTGGCACTACCTCGGCCCGGCTAAAGTGCCGTCAGTTAAACATTGTCATTGTCACTGTCACTGAGTCACTGTCACTTGTTATTTTTTTGATGAGGTTAGGTCGTTGTAAAACACCACATTTACAAAACATTACATTCTCTTGTGCCTAAACTGGCCCTGGCACTCGCCGGCCGCTGCCGCGGCACCGCTCGCTGCGCTCGCTCGGCTCGTGCGTTGTGAGGTCACAGTTCTAACCTAACCTAACCTATCTAAAATTTCAGCCATTTTAATTTGCTATTTCACATTTCATAAATTCAGTCAATGTAGTGATTTCTGATATACAATATATATTTATTTTTATTTTTTTACTATCAAAATTATAAATTATCTAAAACAAATACGATTGAATCAGTCAATACAAAGGGCGGCGAGCTAACCTCAAGAATCAAACAAAATAACAAGTGACAGTGACAATACAATGCTTACGGCACTTTAGCCGGGCCGAGGCAGTGCTACTAGTATGCCGCAAATTGCGGCATACTATACACAGCGGCACTCTATACACTTCCTTTCTTTATTATATCTAAGTTATTATATTCATAGGGATCTATTCTCTTTAATGATGTTGATAACCGCATCAAAATCCGTTGGGAAGTTGCAGAAGAGCAACGCGGTCACACTGACAGATTCGAAAGCAATTTGTATTCTCTATTATTTATTCTTCTACTTACCTTTTTTTTAAACACAATGGGGAAGTTCTTGGCCTGCATCTCATCTGATGGTAAGTGATGATCAGCCCGAAGGTGGAAGCGAGCTTCACCCGGAATCCTCAACCACAGAGGAACTAGCTGTCTTATTTCTAAGGACCGAAACACAACCATGCTGTTAATATTGTTGTTATGGCGACAGGCATAGATTAGATGGTGGTAGCTAGCCTGGTGGACTTAGAACAAGCCCTACTCCAAACCGAGCAGAAAATTTAGCACCCACCGGGAATTGAACCCGGGACCTTTAGGTCTGAGACAGGTGGACTAACCACTAGACCACAGATGTCGTTAAAATCAAAATGGTATGGGCATCATTGATAATAATGAAAACAAAAATGATTATGTTGCCTTTCCCCATAAGCATAGTCTGCGTTTTTGCTTATCCCCTTGACTTATGCATAGGCAGCTCAAACTTAAAATATTTAATAGCAGCCTAAGCTATGCAGTGCAAAATAAAGCAAAAAATAAGTGATCCAATAAACATGTAGCACAAAAATCGTCTATTTTTATACACAAAAATTACGAATCAATTTGAATACCAGTATTTTACTTGGAGCGACTGCCTATCCGACCTCCACAGCTTAGTAACTGGGTAATACGATACCCCTTGGCAAGACTGGCTGTCAGACTTTCGGGCTTCTGACGACCCGTAACGACTGTCAAAGATCCACGAATGACACCTGGGACCAACGGCTTAACGTGCTTTCCGAGGCACGGAAGAGTCGCGGCATGTAAAGATGGTCACCCATCCACAGACCAAAGAACCGCGGCAAGCGTAGCTTAACCTGAAGGATCGACCCGTGCGGCAGTTATTACTTAGCCATGAGCATTTCTTTTTTACCACAAAAATTACGAATAAATTATTTATTTTCTCTCACACAAAATTACTTAGCTATCCACGACCCCCATTATCATTACTACCCCTATCCATTCTTACGTTCCATTTCAACAATATTTCATTAAACATAAATTAATCTTTAATGAATAGAAAGGTTATAATAATATTTGTTATTTGCATTTCTCTGATTGATATTTCATAGACAGATGTATTATTATAATGCAAATGGTTTTTAATGTGATCTAAAAGGCTGTTTCACAAACAACGATTCTAGAGTTTTTGAACAAGTCATGATTGTGGTTTTTATAGATCAGAACAAATGTTTATTATCTTAGCAGTACAATAAATAATTAATAATGATTATGTAATACTTAATATGATACTAATAACATTTATTACGATTTTATAACTGCCTGTTATTTTCATTACTATTGGGATCACGATCTAAGATTCCAGAGATCTTTGACTGCCCAGATTGTGGTCACAGGATAGCTTTATTAGCAGCCAGATGTTCCCAGAATGTAGACCCGGGTTCTATCGCTAAACCGCGAGCCTTTGGTCGAGGGGGCGCGTTCCGAATTCTTATGAACCATTCTGAGATAATAGTCGGTTTTTTGGAGCGATTAAACGGTTTGTTGTTTTAGGGTTTATTGGTATTAAATACAGAATATAGCCACATTGAATTGACTTAAATTCGATGCATTATTGCCGAGGAGATTATTGACATTTCATTTTGATTTTATTAGTCAGTTTTGGCTCGCTTTACTACTGTGCAGTCTTTGTAAGACGTTTTTACAATTTTTTTTATTAAAAAGTATTCTTTTACTAAATCAATATCATCAATCAATCTTAATCTTTACATATTATAAATTAAAGTCGGTTTTCGTAACTGTCTGTGTGATCGCGTTGTTCTTCTAAACTACACAATGTATCTTGATGTGGTTTTCTGCGTCACATAGGCTGGTTTCACAGCTGTCCGGGAGACCCGTACGGGTAGCGCCCGCAGTGCTCTGAAATGACGGAGCAGTACGATATGTTGTACGGGCTCTACCCGGAGTGGGTCGCGTACGAACCAATCAGCGTCGCTGTGAAACAATGTTCTCATATTGTGTGCCTCCGTGAAACCAGCCTTAGAGCATTATTTTATTCCAGAAGTGATATGTGGATTAAAGTATTAGTACATTACTGCCACGCTTTTGTTTTTTTAAAATAAGGCAATGATGATTGTACTGCCTGTACCTATGCAACCAAATTTTGAATAAAATCTATTCACACCTGACTATCTAGGAAACAAAACTTGACAAAAATTAGTTTTTAAAACTCACCAGCAACGAAATTCTGTATTACTTTTCTGGTGCCTATTTAAGTAGCGGAAAGGTCGACTTTGCTAAATTAAAAGAAGTTTGTCAAAATAATGACCACATTACAAGCATTTTTGAGTAAAATACATTCATATTAAACGAAGATTTAAAAGAAAACAAACCAATACCGATTTTGGATATCGGGAGCAAAAAAAGAAAATTCTAAACGACTTCCGAAATTAAAGTTATTTGTTTGTAGTTCTTTTTTGGCAGTTTTTTTTTTGTAAAAAGTTTTTATTTTATACATTTTTTTTTGTTTTGGTACCTACCCCACATAAATTCGAATACCCACTACCTGCTATGTAAATAACAGTGACAGGAAATTATTAAAACATCATCCACATAGCCTAAGTGCGGAATATTCGTATTATTGAAGCTAGCTCAAAAACTACCTAACCAAAGTTAATACATACAATTTATAATTATGCTTCTTTTAACAAGTGATTTTTTTTTTCAAAAAAATGTTGATAATATTGATGGACATATATTTTTAAAAAAAACATACTGACGAACATAGAAAGAAAGAAAAAGTATTTATTGAGACAAGCACAGAAGATATCAAATTAAACTAAACACACACTCATTGAAAAATTAAAATAAAAAAAAAACAATAAAAATAAAAACAAAGTAAAATTAAAATAAAAGCAGACAGTCCTGTGCGATGCCAAAAGGCTCCTATCTCAGCATAATGCTTCGACATTTAATAATAAATGTCGCAGCGCTGGTAATCTGATAGGGCCCGCAGTGATGTCACTGATATAAATATAGATCGATAAATAAAAAATAAAATAGATGTATGAAATACATTAAAAAATAAAATATAAATAGTCCGCGTGTCTGCACCCGACGTAACATCAGTTACTTGTCTATGCCTTTAGTGTCTGTGGCAACAACGGTGTGTAAAGAAAAGAAGCCGCAACACCGAAAAAAAAATAAAAAAATTATCGGCTGTTTATAACCTCCGATAAGATAACCTAAGTTATAAGAATTGTTATGAATGCAAAAAAAATACTAACGGAATGGATAAGAAAGTTAACCTATAGTGAGACTGAATCACTTATGCAACAGATACACTAACACTATACTAACACAATACTCCACACAAGCACACACACACTCACACACACACACTCACACACACATACCCTCGCTTACACACACCCACCCTCATTCACTCAAATCACCTTGTTTTTAATTATGTACTCGTATTGTATAATTTACACTTCTTGTTTTTGAAAGAGCGGAGTCTCCTAATACAGGCATCTTTTGCTTAAAAGGAGGCTCCAATCTCAAATCTGTTGTACGTTTAAGGCTACCAAATAAAAATAAAAAAAAATATTTTTTATTATTCCTTCTTTTTGGAAGTCGGTTAAAAAGACAAATGCATCCCGATATAAAACACCAAAAGAATCGAAAACGATATTACTATTGTAGAAACCTCTGTTCAACATTTTGGACAATGCAAGCGTAATGTCATTTGAAACACTAACCATCCCAAACATTGCTCTATTTACATAACAAAGTAACAAAAGTCAACGTTTAAAGTTTAAATGTAACCATTACAGTTAACTGAAGCTCTAACGTTAACGATAGCTACATTGTCGTGGCATAGTTCACTTTATTATTACTTAATTGCTATGTTCCTATTTAGATATAACTTGGGTTTCTTTGTACTTTAGTTTTGGGTTTATTGGGTAAGTTTTAACTGTGGCAGGAAAACTAATTAGTAGAATTCTAGACAGTCATAATGGCATGCTTAAGTAATTGGTATTTGGTTTGGAAAAGTCTACTGGTACCTATGTTATTTTTATTATTTTTTTCACACCAACGCTGAAGCTCTTGGCCATCTTCTCACCAGGGCCTCTAGTCTGCTATTACAATAGTGTCAGAATGGTCTATCATTGATTTCATAATTGTTGATTTTGACAAGTTTGCTAATCTGTAAAAATATTGGCATCATTATGACTTTCCAATGGTCAGCCACCGACACTTCATTGAAAGAAATGGCATTTTGTTGGTAATCTCGTACATAATGATAAATTAATGACTGATTTAGGCGGTAATCTGCTAAAATTTTGACAGTTCCTTTGATCAGTGACCTACCATTAGAATTCAGTCATTGCTTTTAATTCGTTACGAGTATCGTGTTTGTGGCATACAATGATCAACCAATGATCGATCATTATGAATTTAGCAGATTACGAACTTTTAGCAAAATTACAATGGGATCGTATTGGAATAACGAATTTATAAAAATAGCAGACTTGGGCCCCTGATGGTAAGTGGTGGAAGCGAGCTTCGCCCGGAATCCTCAACCACAGAGGAGCTGACTATCTTACCTCTGACTTCCGAAACACAACACACAATTGTTGTTATGGCGACAGACTTAGAGAAGATGGTGGTAGCTAACCAGGCGGACTGAGAACAAGCCCTATCACTAATCAAACCGAGCAGAAAATAAAAAGCTACCTACAAATAGGCCTAACAATAGGGATGATAACAAATTTTTTTTTGTCTGTCATGCAAATTATGAAAAAATAACGTACACGTATTTTTTTCTTTTTTTACGTTATCAAAAGATTACGGCGATACATTGAGTTAAAATGTGCCATGACGTCACGAGTATGTAGATTTTATACTTAATAGGGGTGATGACTGGGTCAAAAAAAAAGAAATTCTATTTAGTCCGTCAGTCAGACAAAAAAATATTATAATAAAATATAATATTATTATAAAAAAAATATTATATAAAAAATGACTTAGATACAACGCATTAAGGTTAGGAAGTGGGGGTTAATACGTCACAAGTATGTATAAAATCTACATACAAGTATTACTCTTTGTAGTAATGTTTTTTTTTTTGTAGTAGTATTAATCTTTGTTTTATGTCATAGTGACTGTTTCATGCTACTGACAGTAGCAGACGAGTCCTGGAATGGAGACCGCGTATCGGCAAGAGAATAGATGGACCAACGACATTAAGGTGGCTGAGACAGACGGGACTGGGATCCGTAAGGCAGGGTGCTGTGGCGCAGCCTGCGAGAGGCCTACGTGTATGTATGCAGTGGACTCTGATAGGCTGAGTTAAAGCATGACTGCTTAAATAGAAAAAATAATAAGCAATACTCTGCATACTCGTAGAAGTGGAAGTGGGCGTAGTAGACGAGAGAAACTGTAGACCAGGTCACCAATCAATTTCAGTTTTTTTTTTTTTTTTAACGGACTCGGAAGCGGTCAGTTTGAAAGAAAGAAAAAAAGAAAGAATAATATTTATTTGGACAGAGTTCGTGAAACACAATAACAAAATAAAAGTGAAAATAATCGTATAGCAATGTGTGTGCGTGCCTCACGGATGCGCCAAAAAGGCGCGACCAAGATTTAAAAAAAAAAGATTTTTTTAAACAAATAGTATTATGTAGGTACCTAATGAACAAAAATAACAAAGTAAGATTAATATTAATGTGAAAAAAAATATTTTTACTTTGTACTATCTCTCTGAGAACAAAGCGCGGGATAAATTATTGACTTTAGTTCCTTACAAAATGGGCCTTCGGTCCGCAGTTTCAGAACGTGGTCCACCATTTGGTGACTCCTGCTGTAGACTAAGCCTAGGTTCGCACGGGCTTTTATCGTCAGCGAATTTTTTGTCTCTGTTTAGCGCCGAGAGTTGTCAACAGTGTGTTTTTTCAACGCGCTGGGACGCATATCAATCCTTCTCGATATATTTACGTTTGTGCAAACGTGAGCTAATCGCGCGATTGAACACCAAAAGGCCGCGTTCTATTTAAAAGAGATCTTCGCGGACTTAAAACCGGATAGTGCCCTCTGTCGGCGCGACCACGTGTTCGGGTTCACCGAACAAAAAGTGACACAAGCACGCGTCGATCGTGTATTCGCGAGACGGTCGCTTTTAAATAGGACGCGGCCTTGTGGTGTTCAATCAGAGGGTTTTTTCCCTCGGCGATTTTCAAATCAAATCAAATAATTTATTTAACAGATCATACAATCCAATTCGTTAGTAATACATACACATCTTAAACACTAGTGTTAGTACACAATAATATTTGTTTTTTTTTTTGTTATTAATTATGTCAAAATAATCAATGATAAAAATGTCAAAATCATAAACAATAATTTAAAAATCACCATTAATCATGTCAAATCATTAATAATACAATAATCAGGAAATAAATAATGAACAATAATCAAATGAGCAATAATTCCAAGAAACATTATTTCAAGACACGATTTGAAGGTACTGGTGTTATGGTCCAGTGCCTGAGTATTAGACCTTCTGCCCTATCGGCCACAGTGACCAAAAAGCTGTTGGCGCTGCTTTTTTTGCTGATTTTTTGTCATCCACTGGATTTTGGACGCGCGAACCTAGGCATAGTCTACAGCAGGAGTCACCAAATGGACCACGTTCCGAAAGCTTTCTGATATTTTTTTCTTTTTATTTTCTCAATGATCTATATTGAAAAAGACAAAGAAAAAATCAGAGTTAGATTATTTCTTTTATTAAACAGACTAACAGTGCCCCGCGGTTTCACCCGGATAAATCTTATATATTCTATGCCCTTCTCCCGGTTTATGGTCTACCCATGTGCCTAATTTCATCCAAATCCATTCAGCCGTTTTAGCGTGAAAGCGTAACATACAAACAAACAAAAAGACCCACTTTCGCATTCATAATTATTAGTTAGGGCCGATGATGAGATATTGCATATGTTTTACAAATCCTGGTACGATCAGTTTTTATAGAAAATTTCCCGAAATATAGGTACTATACAATTATATTGTCTGTACGGCCTGTAAACATTTTCGGATATCGCTAAATAAACTCCAATATTTCAGTACACATTCCAACAAAGGATTGATACACTTCACACTGTTTACAAACAAGTTTTTTTTTTAAATTACCCAAGGTTTTGTCCAAACAAAATCGTATATAAATCTGGCCTAAACCCTAACATATTTCAGCCGGTCAATCATTCCGGCAATATGAATATTGTCGCCAGCGTGTAGGCCGCTTTAGGTACCTGTCCCACCTGACGAGGAAGCGACTGGCCTATCAACGATTTTCCGCTCAAAAGACGTACTGTAAAAGATTGTACGTTCGTTTATGTAAAAGAGATAAATATATTAATAGTTGATCACTGACTGTTCACACCGCGAGTAATCGTTTGTTGCAGCGAAAATAGCTATCAAAAAGGGTGCTTAAGAGGGCACCGAGCTTTTTTTTTTACAAACAAACATGTTTTTATTAAGCTTGTTTGAAGTAATAAATAATTAAATTAAAATGTAAGGAAATATATTGGTATTATTGGGGATATATACTAGACATTATGCACGAAGGAAACACGATTTGATAAAGTTGCCTCGTTATAATAAGTTACCTCTTATCGAGTATTTTTTTCCTCTATTTTACTACTTTTTTATATAAATAAGTAATTTTATATTATGATTATTTTTTAAAAATAAAGTTCATAGATGACTGGAGCTGTTATGCGCGATAGTTTTTTTATTTTAAGCAACGAAAAGCATTGTAAAAGTACAAAAGTGTGGTTATTTTCTTTACACTTTACACGTAAAGAAATAGACAGAGAGAAAGACAAATGGTCGGTACGCTCTCGCCTGACGGGCGGTACACTCGTTGAGAGACTTAATTCTGGTACACACGGCTACTCATCAAGCTATACATTTTCAGTACAAGCTGACCTCGCATTGTACGGAAATCCTATACAATGCGATATCAGCATAAACTGGAATTGTACAGCAGGTACTCGTACGCATACCAGCTAGTAATCGCTCGACACCGTCTCGCGCTCACTGCTCGTTGCGCACCAACTCGTTTTAGATGCTGCTCACCATCATCAGTCTTCAGCAGTCCACTGCTGGAAATAGGCGTCTCAGCACTCTATTCTTGGCAACTCTCATCCAGCTGCTACCAACCACCTCAGATCTAGAGATCATAGCTCCACCTAGCCTGAGGGCGTCCTACCTTAGTTCGACATGATAATTATCCAGATTTGTTACAGCTGTAATAAGTAGCAATCACGTCATTTCGTTTAAATACGTTTTTATTTTTATTAATTTATTTATCTTTCTATAGATTTTTTTTCTATTTTGTGAATGTGAGAACGCTGTAGGCTTAGTGGACTGTAGATTTGTTGACCATCATTATTTTGCTAAGTACCTGGTACTTGTTGAAAGACCTACACTATCGTCCCATACCTAATTAACACTGTTATTTGAAAATATTGTAAAAGCATTGTATTTTTAAAAGTTTCTTGCCGGCTCTTCTCCATAGGAAAAGAACAATTGGAACCGTTTCATAAGTGCCCATGTAGGTTTAAGTAAAATAAAATATTTTGAATTTGTTGACTCGCTTCTCGTTTATTGCCGACGGTGGGACATGTGCCTTATGTTATGTTTTTAAAACATTTTCATAGGCGTTAGGGCCTCTACACTCGGCCGATAGGCCTCCGACACGACATCCGAAACAAATGTTATGCGCATACATTATTATGTACTGATAGGCTTGAGGGCGGTAAAATGGCGCTTTGAATATGTTGTTGGGTTTATATTACATAGGTTAAAAGTGAAGTGTTGTTGTGGCTACTGATACTGTTCGGTTTTATTTAGGTACGTTTTAATTAGTAATTCAACGTTGCTTGTTGAACATTGCTTTATGTTCTTGTTATCATTGTTTATAAGTTTTTTGGTCGGCCAACATAAAGTGTAGTCTTCAGTCTCGTATTTGGTGTTTTGTTTATATTTTGTAACTCCTTTTTCCAGTCCCTTGTCTCTCTCAGGTCACTCTACCCTATGTTGTTCCTGCGACCTATCTGATGTTAACATTCTACCTTTTCTGTGGTCTCTACTGTTATGAATGGTACACAATAAATAATTAGTTTTTCTTGCATTATTTTCTTTTTATTAGCCTCACGGTAATGGCCCAAATCAAAGAAAGATAAAGGTCTGTATTACCTAAATTAATTTTTCGGAATAAAATTTCACTTCTGGACACAGAAAAACTTTCTCCTCCTCCACTTCTCCTAGCGAAGCTTCTGCAGCATATTAGCGCCACCGCCAAAGCCATGTCGATAGGGTTCCAATCATGACTACGTTGGTAACAACAAAACTGCGTTCCGGGTTAATCGCCGCTCAGTCGGGCGTCGCAGGTGTGTCGCCTGCTTTATTGCGGTACAAAGAATCGCACCTGGCGCACGGTATGTCAAGAGTGTTGTGGTGAAGAAGGGTTGACAATTATAAAAATATTGTCAACATTAATTTTATTAAAGTTTAACTGTAATCTTGACCATCATACATTGGGCGAACAAACAAATATATATATATATATCACGAAAACGTTATAATATTTGTTTTCGATTATTTAAAGGTTCAATGAGTATATGTAGTAGACTAAAGTACCTATATCTACAGACCTTTTTTAGGGGCATGAGGAACAGGGTGTAAAGTTCACTCATCTACCATAGAAAAGGGAGGATCCTCCGACCAGACGGGTGTTGTGTCTGGCGGGCCAACTGCCCGGCTGTTTTTTTTTTTTTTTTTTAATGGCGTCTCGCAGGTATACCACTAAGGTATTTACTGCTCAACCGGATAATCCTGTGGCTGCCTTAAGCTACTACACTCAAAGCCTCCAGCCAGGAGCAAAACTATTCTAAATTAAAATTAGGCGAACGCTCGCTAAGGGCACCCCCTGTGGGGTACGAACCTTGGCTTAGGGCGTGGCTGAGGGGAGGACAGCAAGATGGGACAGGCTGGATCAAGGATATATCATTATTATTATGAGGGGAATTTAAAGCTACGCGCTCAGCTGCGGCGCGGGCTGGCGCTTCATCGGACAAGACTGGCCGACTGTTGATGTCGGATAGTCTTATCTATGTCGTTCGCGCGGTAAACTCTAATTGCGCGATGCAGGATTTGTGTGACGTCATGACTTTGATGCGTAGTCAGTATGAGGCGGTGTAACCGCTACACTTTTAACTAAGGTACTGGTTAACTTACAATCAAACAACAAAGGACGCTTTCCAGTCTAATCGGAAGCAGCTGAATATCAGTATCTTACTGCGACTATAGATCTGACCTCCACAACCCAGTATACTACGCATACCCCTTGGTAAGACTGCTTGTCAGACTTTCGGGCTTCCGACGACCCGTAACGACTGTCACAGATCCACGAATGACAGCCGGGACCACCGGCTTAACGTGCTTTCCAAGGCACAATGGAGTCTCGGTATGTATAGATGGTCACCCATCCACGGACCAACCCTGGCAAGCTGGTAGCTTAACCTTATTACTGAGCCACGAGTTCCTCAAGGTACTGGTTACCTCATGCATGCAAAAACATACATTTAAACAAAGGTTATTTATTACGTTCTACGTGTAGGTTTATTTCAATATTTTAGTTTAAGACTTCGCATATTTATAATTTTTTTCTCTTCTTGTTCTCACACACTATTGTCTACATTTCTTTCTCATTTCTCCTGTCGCAGGTCTGCTGGAAGAAATTTCTTAAGAAATAAGCAGTACCTTTGTACTCATAAATAAGATTATGTCTTATCTGTATCTATTTTTATGTGTGTACATAAATAATAAAATAAATAGGTAAATAAAGGTTGTAAGTTTCCAATGAATGCAGGTGTCCGTAGTAGACAATTCTGCTGACCCCTTTTGTGTATAAAGGCGTTATTATAAATTTCACGGTACTACAGGTTTTGTAAATAACCTCAATTTTCATGCCGTAAAAAGAATCGAGCGTCGCGCATTGTGTACACAGCCTATTGTGTTTTTAATCTCAAAATATGCACACAGACAAATAATTGAGGATTAATGGTAGATGAAGAGTTATGGGTTAAGGGGGCGAGTGGGGGCGGGTCGGGGGCGAGTCAGGGGGCAAGTACAAAGGTTGAGTTTTGTAGTATCGCGAATATAATGGGGCTTTGTGATAAGTGTGATAACGTAAAGGTTTTAGACATCGTTTTACAACCTGTTGGATGGATTTGGATGATACGCGAGCACAAATTTATTTGAGAAACTAAGTAAGTTGGCTCTGCGAGTGATAGGATAAGTAGCTACGTTTAGGGTACCTTGGACAGCTTTTAAAAAGAAGCAAAATATAATATTACTAGCTGTTGTCCGTGACTTCGTCTTGATCCAGGATGAAAAGTAGTCTATGTCCTAACCTAAGTCATGGTCTACTTATACATCAAATTTCATCTAAATCTGTTCAGCCGTTTTTACGTGAAAGCGTAACAAACAAATAAACAGACAAACTCACTTTTACATTTATAATATTATAATTTAGGATTGTTGCTCAAATTTAGTGTTGCTCAGATTTTTTTAGAGGTACTTCAATTCTTACAATCAGTAAATTACTTAGGTAAAAGTAAAAACAAACAATGATACAAGCACCGTGGGTAGTAATTTTACTTCGCTGCAATTCTCATGTTTCATTATTAAACAGTACCGTAGTAGTTTATTCACACATCTTCGACTATCGCGTGAAAAGAAAAGTTAATAATACTCCAGATAAAAAAAGACTAAAAAAGAAAAAAATAGACAGCTCATAAAATTAGACTCAAGACTCAAAAGGTAAGCTCCTTTGATTCCTAATTAATAATAAGTGCTTTTTAGGGTTCCTTACCCTAACGGAACCCTATTACTACTATTACTAAGCCTCCGTTGTCCGTCCGTCCGTCCGTCCGTCCATCTGTCAGTCAGCAAACTGTATCTTATAAACCATAATAGGAATTTGTTGAAATTTATTTAATCACAGATTAGATATTTATATTGCCGCTATAACAACTAATCATAAAAATTAATAGTTATTTATCCAACATGTGAGGAAAGTTCGTTTTTCCTATGAGTTTTGATTTTGAGTCTTGAGCGAACGAAGGATTGAAAAATAGAATCACGAGCGCAGCGAGTGATTATAAATTTCAATCCTGAGTAAGCGAAATACTCAACAAAACGAATAGCAAATGAACTTGCTCACATGTTGCATACAAAACTTTTCACCACGACCAGCAAGAAAGTATTCAGTCATCATAGGTAAATAAATTAAATAGACACAAAGCAAATCAAAATAATTCTTTATTTTTTAAAATATCTGTAAAACTTAACATAAATAAATCAGGCAAGGGTAGTTTCTGAACGGGATCATAACTTTCCTCACTGTTCAAACAGTGAGGAAAAACCAACTTTCCTCACTGTTCAAGCAGTGAGGAAAAACCAACTTTCCTCACTGTTTTCGTAGAGGAAAGACACTTCTTTCGTGCGGGAGTGGTGAAAATAAACTTACATACAAGAGACGTGTTTTGTCGGCGTTTTTGCTCGATCTTAACGCCTCGTGCAAAGTGGCGCGACGCCACACCGCGGTAATTGTTCTACCGTGAAGTTATCTTCGAAATTGTTTTGTTAGAGTTGCGTCGCAGCAATCTGCACGAGGCTTAATACGGTACGGAACCCTACGTGTCCGAGTTCTACTCAAACTTGGCCTTTTTTAATGAGAAGAGGAGATTACCAGACAGCAAAACAATAACAAGCTACAAATAATAATGATCTTACTTCTCTGATCTCCAAACTAAAGGCTTCATAACCTAAATACACAAAGGAACTCTGCTTACTAGCATTTTCGTAGGATGAAGCTGTTAGAACATCTCATAATCCGTTAAAATTAATGTCTTGAACAACAACTAGATGATATTACAGGGTTTGATGCTGTAGGAAGGTTCCGATTTTGGGAATATTTGTTTGTGTGATGAAAATGTTTCCGAGATTAGAAGTTTTACATATTATACTAACTGGAAACGAATTGTTTACCAAATAAACTACTAACTGTTATTATTTAGCATATTAATTCCTACTGCTGAGACCTATTCCTTTCTGTGAGAGGGAGTGGGCTGTAATCCTATCCTGTATTATTTTTATCATTATTATCTTGGAAATTGTATAAAATAATAGTACATTATGATACTAGTTGTGCTATGTGTAATGATCAATGTTAACGCGTTTCATACGACGTTTTTCAACACACTTGCGAGGAAAACACAGACTTGTTGTAAGAACTTATGCTAAAATAACGTAATTATAGAGGTGATACATTTAGATTTATATAGTTCAACTGGCCCTTGTTGCCAGGTACCTACTGACTGTCCGGAGCTACTTATAGTTAATAATTACCACACAACGTAAACTTTAACAAATATGTATGGAAGATGGCGCGTTTTTTTTTGTGATATAAATAAAGGCACCACCATGGTAAACTTACGAATCTGCAGTTATACGAGTAGTAAAATCGATAATTAGATGAAAAACTTTACCTAAATGTGAAATGCTCACTTATAAAATGAATTTTCTGCAGATTCGTAAGGCACCGGCCACACAGAACAGACGCAAGGCACGGACCCGTCGCAGTCGCGGCGCCCGTTTAATCTACTTGCATATAAAATGTATACAGCCGTCGCGACGTAAAACATACAGAAAAGACGGGACGCCGTCACGACGTTAACTCGTCGGCGCCCTATTGGAAAACATATAGAAAGGACAGGGCGCGGGCAGGGCGCGGGCCTGCACGGGCGCAAGCGGGAGAGCAGAAAGGGCGTGGAGGGCAGGTTCTCACAGCGCTCGCCCGCTCGTCATTGTGCATCTTGCGTCTTGCGTCGCCAGTAACGTCTAACCCTCTGCAGATTAGCGAGATATACCAGTGCCAATACATCTTCATCTTCAGAAGAAGACATGTTGTCGTATCAAAATCGGACGGTTGAATGCCGGGAAAAGCTTCTAGTGCGCGCCATAAAAAGTCGTGACAGCGCCCTGTCTGCAACGGGTCCGTGTCTTTTCTATATATGTTAAAAAGTCGTGACGGCGCCCTGTCTGCGACGGGTCCGCGCCCCGCCCTCGTCTTGCGTCTTTTCTGTCTGGCCGTTGGCTAAGTGTATCGTATATGTGACGACATGTAGTGAAAAATATATACTTAATTTGCAGAAATATTATGTTAATTTATTATATTTTATTTATTTACACGGTAGGCATAAAAAGGCATAAATTATCTTTGATGAGATTAAAAAAAACGCACATTACCGGACTAGTGCGGTAATGTAAATTAAAAAGCACGCGTGTGTAATACACTGTATTATGAACCTAAAAGCGGCTCAATAAGAAACTCTTTACGAGCAAAAATTATGAACACTACCTTCTTAAGTTATTCGTATAATGAAATCAGAACTATCATTCATTGATAGTTGTATGTACCTAATGGCCATAACACGGTATTCTGACGTGCGTCAATTTGTTAGTAAAAATATTTCCCAGAAATTTAGGTTGGAGGACATAAAAAGGTGGTTTTGAAGGAAGACATCAATGATAAGTGTGACGAAATAAGATCCTAGAAGTAAGTTCAGTTAATACAATATTTTTTTAACATTTTTTGGGCAGCACACGAGAGTAAAGACATCTTGATAGTGTTCAAGTTTTGCCAAATATACACTCACAAATAAAAACATACCACCACGCCTGATTCGAACAGACATATACCAAAAAATGGAAATTTATCACCAAAAAACCGTATAATATTAAACAAAAATAAAAAAAATAAAATTAATGATAGCTGAAACAAAACAGAGGGTCCCAACGTAGATGGCGGCGGTCGCAAATGAATGAAAAAATAAACCAAACTCGAATTTATTTGAAAACAATAAAACAATGATAAATGCGTTGAACCTGCAGTCGACGCAATTTATGGAGTATTCCACCATAACCCCATGGATTAAATAGGCTTTGTCGGTGTTATGGAAACGTGGATAGGTTGGCAAATAGTGAAATAGGAGACTATTAATACTAATAATATAAAATATGTGCGAAAGTAACTGTCTGTCAGTATGTTACCCTTTCACACCTTCACGGCTGAATGGATGTCGATGAGGAAATGATGTTTAAAGTATCCTATGTTCTAACATAGGATACTTTATCCTGGTAATACGTGTCCATGGGATAATTTCCGACCTCCTGCTCTTGCAAAAGCAAGTTTAGTTATAAAACTTATCATTAAACAATGTGTTTGCGGAATTTAATGAGTAACACGCAGACGATTGAAAGTCTATTGGCTTGCCAAACAAGAAGATTTCTGATCACTCAAGCCTTTTTCTTGACTACTAGTAATTTAGTCAAGTGGCGAGTAATTTAGTAACTAAATAGGTCTGAATAACAAACATTTTGTCGAGTAGTTTAGTAAGTGATTAAGTGCGGATTTCACCAATGAAATTGAACGCGATTAGCATTTCTAAAACGCGTTCAGGAGCTGTCAGTGTACAATATTCCATAACAATTTTGACACTGACAGCTATTGAACGCGTTTATTTGGTGAAATTAGCCCTTAGTCGAGTCAATCCATTTAGTTATATTTTATCGAGTGAGTAGCGCCACCCACACTGCGTCACTGCTCACTGGATGATCCGCTAAGCAAATCTGAATCTGTCAAAATTTGTCGAGTTCATTAGCTGCCGCAAAAATGTCGTTGAAGAAACCACTTTAAAATTTGTTTCTAAATTATGTAGAACACGAGAACTCCTGGAATGTTAAGTTCCCACATTATAAAAATAACAGAAAAATAATGCAATATAAACGTATTTGGAAAAACATGAAATTTCTTCAAAGTCAAAGTATTTATTTCAATTAGATGGCACTATTGAACGTGAAAATTTATGAAAAAATAGAATTGGTTCTAAAGCTTCTTCATCCACGTCTTCTAAAATAGCCATCACATTATCATCTTCATAAGCTTATTCACTTTATTGCGCTGCAGCCTGTTCATCTTGCAAATTACCACTTAACTTTAGTACTGTACTCGACCGTAGTGCGAACAATTTTTGGTGAGTTAGTAAACGTGTAGTAACAAAATCGCAAAATTACCTGCGTTAAACTGAAAATCTTAATTACTCGCCACTTGATAAACAACTAACAAAATATTTAAACCAGGCTTTAAAGATTTGATATGATTAGTTGTCATTTTAGTAATCATTTATTATAATCGCAAAATTTTGTGAGGATGGATGGATGAAAGTTTTTTTTTTACTCTTTCACGCAATAACTACAAAATGGATTTAGATGAAATTTGGCACACAGATAGTATATAACCTGGATTAACACATATAATACTTTTTATCTCGAGATTCCCAAGGAATCGATATTTATGACTTATTAATTCATTCATAATTAGCATAAAATTTGATAGCAGACTTTCTAAAAAAAGGGTTATTCTTGCAACTATTTACTATGTCCATAATGATGTCTCTCCAATTTAAGTACAGTGCTCTCCAGAACGTGACCCACTTGCTGGAATGTCCCAAGTGGTCATACACCTGCACCTTTGAGGATCTAATGAACGCCACGGAAACTCTTATTAACATGGCGACCTACTATGTCCAACTGTATGTATAACCCTAACTAGTATTATAAATGCGAAAGTGAGTTTGTAACGCTTTCACGCTAAAATGTCTAAACGGATTCGGATGAAATTCGGTACACAGATAGACCATGACCTGGCTTAGGAGATATGATACTTTTTATCCTGGTAGTACTTTTCTCCTGACCTGACTGACCTCCGACCGCAGGCGAAGCTATGGGCAAAATCAAGTAATAATCTAAATCCCAACTAATCTAAAAAATACCATCAGACACGCAAAAAGAAGAAGTGTATATAGTGTGTGTGATATGTATTTACTTTTATCGAACACACAAACAAGGGATCTGCAATCACATAGGTAATAATTATTGACAAATGCCGTCATGAACTAGAACGCACTCTGTTTAGTAAATGAAGTGTCAATCGAAGACCTAATTAGTACATCATTAGTTAGCCAATTAGTGCCGAATAATTGATAAACTCAAAGTACACACAATACATACAAAAATACAATACATCACTATACGAGTATAGTAAAAAATCTGGGTATGAAGTTAGTGTAGGTAATTAATAATTATAGTGGTGACATCATAAATGAAGAGGCTTGCGGCTAAGTTATAACAGATGCACAGGTCGATCGATCAGGTTAAGCTACGTTAGCTGCAGTTGGTCCGTGGATGGGTGACCATCTTTACATACCAAGATCCCTCCGTGCCTTGGAAATTACGTTCATTCAGTTCATTCAGTTTATTCATAATAAAATATTTACAATTTATCATCATTTTCATATTTAACACTCTAAAACTTAACATATTTATTCAATTTCAATACAAAAGGCACCAGGCATTATCAAGCTTTATTATCATAACAATAGTCTTTTCTTTATTTAAATTTCTTAAAATAACTTAATCCTATTTTATTTCTGGTCATATCCTCATCTAACTGAACTTCAAGGTCTGAAATTTTGTCAAGCCTGAAATTTTGTCCTTTCAGGAATGTGTATCTGAAGAAAACGAGCCAGGCTACTGTCTATCAGGACGCTGCACATGCAAGAATTGTTCACCGGACGTTAAAGATTTTGGCGGCGCAGCCACGCTCTCGCGCCCGCCATTGATCGTGTCCGCCATTTTGACACTGGCCGCCATCTTGAGATACCAGTTGTCACTTCAGCGGTTTCTAACAGAGGGTGTCAACTGCACATCAGTTCTGGCCGAGCTCGTCAACGAAGCTTGCAGCGCGCGGCGGACGCTCGGCGATGCCGCTGCGTACACTAGAGGGTTCAGGGCCGAGTTGGTGAACCCTAGCCATGTACACCACTGCCAGATCGAGTCCCATACGCAGTCGCAAATGGAATCAACGGGCAGCACAATGAAGAATGGAGTCCAGCAGAAGAGGAACAGTGCCATCAGTCTGATGATAGTGCGGGTGGCACGTTAAGACGTTGGTCCCGTCTGTCATTTTTGTAGAACTTTGACAGTGGTTACCGGTCGTCAGAAGCCCGAAAGTCTGACAACCAGTCTTACCAAGGGGTATCGTGTTACCTAGTTACTAGGTTGTGGAGGTCAGATAGGCAGTCGCTCCATATAAAATACTGGTATACAGCTGCATCTGATTAGACTGTAAGTGCCAAACAGAACCTTAAACACTAAGCCGCTAACCGCTGTCCGTCTGTCTGTCTGTCTGTCAGCGAGCTGTATCTCATGAACCGTTATAGGTAGACAGTTAACAATTTCACAGATTATGCATTTCTATTGCCGCTATAACAACAAATGAGGAGTGTCTTTTCAAAAGGGGATACCTACATTCTATCTTATTTTTCAGACAATGGGAAAAACTTATATGGGAATTATTTACAGACCTACCGAAAAGCATTATTTCTGTTATGAAACTATTTCATTACAGTGTTCTAACTACACATTTTGCCAAAAAATATGACTTGTTCATTTAAAGCTACTGAGTTCAGAAACATCATAATATCCTCTTTTGACACGGATCTTTTATAATATCCCCCTTTGTTCTGTACTTACTGTAAATAACCCCTTTAGTTATTATTTAATAATAAAAATTAAATTAAAGGGGGGTCCCCCTTTAATTTAATTTTTATTATTAAATAATAACTAAAGGGGTTATTTTTTTTAATTTTTATCCATACATATTAACTTTTATCCATACATATTAACCTTTGAATTTGAAAAAAAATAATACTAGTCTGGCATGTGGGGTGTCATTGTCTAGAGCTCATCAAGTAGAGAACCAATTATGAAATAGAGGGCCGTAAAAGTTGTCAGTTTAAGACCGTTTTTGAACGAGGTCTATCTCAACAACTAATCAAGTTAGGATATAAAACTTCTGTATATCATGAACCATATCCTATATATAATCAACAAATACTAAAAACGCCGATTCATAAGGTATTTATTTAACTATGGGTGATTTTCTGCAACTGAAAAAATAACTTTGTAATTCATGGTATCATTATCTAATGCAAATTTATGTTTGCGATTTTTATTAAGATGAAAAATAATAATATTCTTCGTTTAGTAATTTCATTTATTTGCTAAATAATGTACGGTGGTACGGAAGCCATCGTGTGCGAGTCCGACTCGCACTTGGCCGGTTTTATTTAGATTTCGCCTTTCTAATAACAATGTTTTTCCAGCAAATTAACATTTGGTTTGATTTGATTTGAATACATAAAAACATAAACATAACATCACGCCTGTTGATTTGAATAGAAACTCTTTAACGATCAAGATTCTGTGTAGCCCCATGGCAAAGCATCGTGAATTTATTTATCTGTGTATGTATACAATATGAGGTATAAAAAAACACACGTATCATTATTCACAGTCCCAAAGAGTTAATTTCCGAAACTAATTCGAAAATTAAACTTTAAACTAGCTATCCAGATATTCCGGACTTGTCTGAGAGGCCAAACTCAGTTGCAGTCACCCAATAAGTTATAGAGCCTGGAACTTTCTGGACCAGGAGTTATAATTCCAGCTCCTTGGACAACTGCCAAGTCTCTAATGTAAAAAGCGGCGTAATGGCCTTAAGGCAATGTTCTGTACATCTTTATTGAGTCGGAATTTAAGAGAAACATAGTTGTATACAAAGTTAATGTTGGGTACGATTGTATGGTCGTTTTGTAATTGAAATTGTGTGTCGTGTGTTTGTTTTTCCTTATTGTTTATTTGTCAGTTCGGACTTTATGGGGTCCGTCTTGTATTAGGAGCTGGTTGTTTTCAATTTGATTCAGTTTTCAGCTACCTACCTATATACTGATTTAGCAGGGAAGCAAACAAAGAAATACCATCATTCTTTTGCCATTTTACCAATTTATTTGGGGTCAGATCAACATTTATTTTTCTTTCATACTTCTCTGTTAGTCGTTATCTTGGTAGTCACCTTTTCTAGCCATAGTAACAAAGAAAATCAACTTCAATGTAGGATCAAAGATGAAAGTGTCCTTATTACCGCTTCCATTACTGTTAAAAGTCATTTGTTATCTAGGTACTGGTACGAAAGAATGAATGAAGCATGCGACTGATAAAGTAAATCTTTCGAAATTGGCCTTCCAAAGAGTTTAGTTGATGTGCCTTTTGCTTGTTGTCGGCTTCATGCATCTCTGGAAGTTAGTCCGCCATTCTCTTACAGCTATCGTGAAATGTTAACATGACAAATGTTTTAGGCATCTTGAAGATGTAAGGTCAGGAAAATTAATTGCTAAACAAATTGACGGTCAACTTAAACCGTCCATATATTCAAATCACAACTGTTATTCTTTGAAAGTTTTATGAAATGCCTATAAAGGCTCTCCCTTACTGCAGCATCCACCTGTAATGATCAGAGGTCTTCGGTCGAGTCGCCACTGCTAACCCCTAAATCCTCTTGATGATATTCGTTAACCATCTTCTTGTTCTTAACGTGTCCATGGAAATCTAAATAGTCAGCCCAAAATTTGGCCTTCAGTTGCGTCCATCAGGTCCTGTAACACGCTGGACACACACTAAATTAAAATCCGTTAAACAATCCTCAATCAATCTGCCTAGCCTTTTCCTAACATGTTGAGGTCAGCTTCTAGTCTAACTTGATGCAGCTGAATACCAGTATTTTACTTGGAGCGACTGCCTATCTGACCTCCACAACCCAGTAAATAGGTAATATTATAAACAATTATATTTGTGCCCGGTTGATGGCAATAGGCTCGCCCCCTATTACATGGGACTTAAACATAACTGGCGAAATGTGGGTGTACCTACTACAGGTACACCTCTGCCCAACCCTCCGGGGAAATTGTAACCAAAAACCCTTCTAAGGTATATCCTGTGGTATCCTATAACGAACTGTTAAGCGATTTACCCATAGCAAATGGTTTGTTTCAAATTATATTAGTTTCTTCTTAGTCAAGCCTAATTCCATGTGTGTCCATAAGGTGTGAATTAAATTATTATTACCTACGTTTCTGTTTCGCTTGTGAGTTGAGAAGGATACATAAATAGGATAGTCTAATAACTTCAATAGCTGAATGGATGAACTACCAGATGGAAAGAGGAGACTGCTGCAATTAGATACTTCAAATCAAAGGTGATCGTCAATTCATTTTGAAGTTTTACAGACCATGTGAAAGTCTTGTTCTCATGTGTAATGAATAATCACGGATTCTTGACTTCATGTAGTGAGCCAAATTCATTCGTGCTGTAGTCATTTTATCAGAAGGCCAAATTTTCAGTAAAGTCCCCGAAGTAGTTCCCACACGGGGTAGGCATCATGCCGTGGACACTTTCCACTCAATCAGACTGCGCAGTTTTTGTCTTGGTCACTCGGAATATCTCGGTTAATACTCGTAGCTGTAGGTACGTTGTTAGACAATATCAAGGTTAGCATTCATCTTATTTTCGTGTGGTTAGTGACTGACCTGGTGTCAGAGTTTTAAAGCCGCCCATGGGTCTCTGACTTGGCTTCACATGCCGTTGAGAAATATCTCTCAGGGCGGTTTCCTTACGATGTTTTCCTTCACCTTTTTTAAGCAAGTGATAATTATACAATACGCACATGAATTCGAAAAGTCAGAGGTTCGACCCCAAGGCACGCGCCTTGGGTTCGAACTCGAAACCTATAACTTGGCAGTCTGATGGTCACACCACTAGACTATCACTGCCCATTCTTAGCTATTCTGGCTATTCTTAGTATGGTATAGTACCGCACATCAATAGAAATACGTGCACCATGAAAACTGCTCTAACTGTTACGACATAAAGGCTGTCAAAATCAAAGTGTTAGAATGGAAGGTCGATTGTACCTCTAAAAGCAACGATGGTTTTAACAAAGTCAGATTGCGTGGGCTTCCTCCATTATTTTCCCCAAAAATAGCCCGTTTCAACCTTTTTATTTCGCCTTATAAATATGTCAATTGAAAATGCGAATATAGGGTAAACAAAATATAATAGAACCCATATTTTTACGAAGCCTCAGTGCCACTTAAACACGTTGGGAGCTTGGGGTCCTTTTGTACCCCAAGGATGGTGTTTAGAAACAAATTCACCCTTTGATTTTTTTGCATATTTTATACTTTTTTCCCCCTACAGCTTTCGGGTGGAGTATTTTGGCAATATAGTTTATTTTGTTTCGTTAATTTTAAAACAGGGCAAATAATCTCTCTTACGAATATAAAATAAAAAATACGAAAAAGCCACAAGTATGCTCAAAAAAAAACTTCTTAGTTCTACATTACTAACAATGTCAATTCTTTGGGTTTGGTAAATTAAAAAATATTCTCATCATCAGAATCATCAAAAAATGAGGTAGTGCGTGATTTTTTCTTTACAATTCTGACTTCTTCTCTTATGTTTCTTCCACTGCTACTATCATCTGAATGGTCAAAAAAATTTGTCATCACTTTTCTATCCGTTTTGAGTATTTTTCTTACATTGTCACTTTCTGAAATATCATCGGGATTATTTTGTTCTTTTCCTTGTTCTTTTACCGTGACTTTTCCAGAAACAAACTTTTGAAAATCAAGTTGAAAATTGGTATTAGCTGTTTTCTTCATTTCGTTGCCAATAAAAGAAGTGTTGGTCCAATGTACTTTTACGTCAGACAGTATGGTAATTTTTTTATTATTTTGGGCTCTATTTGATGAATTTTTCATATTGTGTGGTGCTTCAGTGGTTAATCTATTTAGGATTTGATTAGTAGGGGTAGGTGTTCGAGAATTTGTCACTTCTCGAAGGACTTCGTCCGTCGTGTTTTCGTTTAAGAAATCTTGTAGATGTTCAGAATCAACATTTTCATAAAGGCAAGGTAAGTTCATAAATCCAAGATGGTAGTTATGTGTACATATTTCACCGTTTTCACACAAGAAACAACTTAGTTTTCGGAAGGTTATTCGAAGCCTGTTAGATGACCAAAGCACTTGATGCACAGACATCGTTCCACGAAATCCTTGAACTGACGAGGGAAATTTTCTATCTTCAATATCTTGCCCTGAGACAGATAAAAGTTTGACATTCTTTACCTTGGCTTGTATGAGCTCCCAAAAGTCTTTCATTGTGCCAATGTCATTACCAAATTGTACGATTTTATCTGCGGTTCTCTTCAGGACAGCACCAACTCCATCTGGCGCTCCTTTGCCATGTCCAGCCTCTAAATAGTTCCAGGTTATAAAGTTTAACTCTGGAAAATCCTGTTGCAGTTGACTAACAACGAAGAAAATGTAGCGATTCCTATATTGACTTGAAGGGCTGTCAGATACGAAATGTACTGTATCTATATATGGTGATATTTCTCTTACATAACCTAATAGTGGTATGAGATGTGCCCATATAGCACTTGCGTCATGTCTATTACATTCGCTGATACTGCAAACGCTGTATGACTTCATGATTCCAGTTTCTGGATCAATTAAGTACGCAACCGCAGTATGCAACGTTATTTGCAATCGACTGCCGCCGAAATGATAGCTTTGTATCTCCTCATTAAACTTGACAGAGTAATTTTCGGAAAAATCAATGTGTAGCATAACCTCCTTGGTAGTCAGTGTCGCTTTCAGAGATTTAATGCTCTTGTACTGGACAACGATGTTAGTACAATGTTTAAAGTATGATTTTAGAGAATCTTCCAATTTTTTTATAACGTTTCGTGGGTAATCCTGTAATCGAGTTTTTACGGTAACAATTTTTGTTTTATCTTGGCCTTTGACATTGTAGGTTTCTTTTTTTGGGCACCACTGATAATAGTTTATTTTCTCTTCATTGCTAAATTCTTCATAGTTAATTACTCTGTTTCGACATACCTCACATGTTCGATTTAAGCATTCTTCATTGTGTATATCACAGCACAAGCTTTCCAATATAGTAGTTCCATTTGCCTCTTTAGTGATTTTATTCTTGTTAAGACTTTTGACTAACAAATCAAAATTTACGTGTATTTTACAAGCACATGTATTACGATCAGATTCTTTAGGGTACAGGATCCAAAATGGTCGATATTTACAGAACGTTGAATATCCAATATTACTGTTTTGAACGTGCATAAACTTTTTGTGGAGGTTGGTTAATGTGTCAGATAAATATCGTTTTTGTTTTTTTTGTCCATTACGTGTGATAAATTCTTTTTTATCAGGAGAAATTTTAGTATTACTGTCATCTTCGAAAAAATCTTCTACATCTTGTTTCAATTTACTCTCTGTATCCATGTTTGATTCATTGCTGTGACATATTTTAAGTTTGTCTCGCACTGTAAATTTCGACGTTTTACCTAAAATCTTGTGCTTCTTGAAACGGTCTTTGTCCCGCATGACTATATCGCTAAACTCTCGCTTTTCTTTCTTTCTTAAAACTTTAAACCCATCTCTTAAATTGTTCGATATGATTTCTCCAAATAATATTTTTTTCTTTACTTCTTCTCGTTTGTCTGCGTCTATTGATTTTATCAAATTATCCACTTTCTTGATTGTTGATGGCTGTTGTTGGTTTGCTTGTATTCTTCGTTGTTTATGTATTTGCCTCATCAACATTTTTCTCATTGCATCCTTTTCTTTAATAAGTTTTTCCTTTTCCTGTTTCAGTTTACCAATTTCTTTCTTGTAACTATAACGAAGTCTTCTTATTAACTTATCCTTCTTTTGACACCGTTTGCAGTTTATGTTAGACACCTCTACTGATTGATGTGATGGCCCTTCTAATGGGTCTTGTTCAGCTACATTTTCTTCTCTATCACTTGTTGGAGGTGAATTATCAATCAGCATCTGTTGTATTACTCTTTCCTTTTTCTTTTTCTCTAAATAACGCTTACTGTTTTCATTCCATTTTTTTCTTTGAAGTCTTTTTTCCCTTGGTGTCATTTTAGCAGCAGATTTTATTTTATTTTGTTCTTTTCGTTTCAAGTATCTCTGTCTCTCTTTTTCTTTCTGAATTGCGTATTTCTCGGGATCGTTTTTAATTTCCTCGTATTTTTTCCTTTTATGCAGCCTTGCTTGAGCAAGCTTTTCTTCGCGAGTTTTTTTAGTTTTAGTTCTAGCCATACTTGTTTCCTGAAAAGGATAATATTTGTTAGAAACCCTATAATGAAATCTTATATTAGACTGTAAAATACTAAGCGGACACCGGTGTCCGCTTAGCATTAGAGTTTTTTTAAACTAGTGCTTGACTGCGATCCCACCTGATGGTAAGCAGTGATGCAATCGTAGATAGTGAGGCGCACTAGTTTATTAAGAGCCTATTCACTCTAGCCTTGAAGACACTCAAGTTATAATCGGACGGGAAGACCGCAGCAGGCAAATTATTCCAGTCCTTCGATGTACTGGTTTGGTGTACTGTCATTAGATACACAATTGAAAGACAATAGGTGTGAGGACACCGGTGTCCGCTTTGAATTTGACAGTATAATAGGTTTAAATAGAATATCACATCGAACAATATAAAAAAATCATTACCTTCATTTTAGTCTCATTACCCTCACCTTCAAAGCTGAAGGTAATCGATGGTAATGAAAGTGAGGGTAATGAATTTTTCAAACTATTTTTTATTTTACACTGCAATTTATCGATTACGGTATATAATGATAATAATAAACACGAACATACATTATAACAATTGCCTTAAGACTAAAAGTATGAAAAAAACACAACTACTTACGTCAAAAATTCGCTGAATGTAATGAAAACGAAATTGGTTGAAGCGCGTAGTTGTCGAACTTTTTTAACGGTCGCGAAAAAAATATCGCACGTCCTGCCCCTTCTGTTGTTGCTGGCCGACTGATCGGCAAGTGCGGAGGCGGGAAGGGGTGCTCGATCCAGGGACGATGTAATATACAGCACGCTGTTTGATATTTCAAGATAGGCTGAAGGTAATGTAATATTTTTTACGACAAATTGTTTTTATCACAATGCATTCAAATAATAACAATATTATATCTTGCAAAATCATAATTCATTTCCTTATGATGTGCTTGATGTTCCTCAAGTAAAAATTCGCAGCATAAACCTCTAAAAATAATTAAATAAAAATGTTTTTCTAACTCGTCACAACAAAGACACCGAAGGTAATGAAATTTAAGCTACTAAAATATTATTTTGAGTCATTAAATCGTCATGATTAATTTTAATTCTTCTTGCCATTAAAAGTTAGGCTACCCAATTATAGATAAAAAATATTGGTGGGCTATTAGGATGTTTAGCTTCGCCAAAATATTCACGGACATGTGATTTGCACAAAATCAGAGAAGTACCCTTTTGCTATGATTTATTTTAGTTGTAGTAGACAAAAGTTAACAGTTAACAGTAAGTTAGTTAAGCTAAAACTAATTCCAGTCCAAAAAGGTTTCCTTTTCACGTTTTATCTACAAATCAGGCTTCCAGACATTATTCGCCCAGCAGAGTTAATTAATTAAACATCCTTAATACTTACGAAGGCTAATTCAAAGTTCTCGTCATGTATTCTAATAATATAAGAATTATATTCATCCAAATACTTCTGGCCTCGAGAGATATTACTTAAATTAAATTAAATCTAATTTGTTAATTCGCAAATATTCAGCGGGGCGGATATTGGCACTGGGAAATCAAAGGAACAAAGTGAGGGTACCGTAATAATCTTATTATGAGGATTTTGGGAAGATTATCATGCCGCATTTTGGTTTTCAGAAGGTATCGAATTCGATTTAAGTAACTTGTTTTAGCGTAGATTTTAAGTCTTTACCAGTGATAAACAACTTTACAATTTTAATTTTTTATGATATTTACAAAATAGGGCCTCAAACTACCTATATGTAGGTACATAACTATTGGATTCTACCTGAACTAGGAATAAACCTGTATCTCAGGTATTACACAGTAAGAGTCTGACACGCCCTCCCGCTCCACCCAGAGCGGGAGGAGTCATTTGATGATTTCCCACCCAAAAAAAAAAAAAAAGGTATTACACTCAAGTGCTTATACATAAGTATTGAGTATCTAAGATTCCATAAAGAAATAGTAAATAATTTATCAACTTAATAAATTATGGTTTTATTCAAATTAAGAAACATATTATTATGCTACTATTTTTGCATCATCGTAAGACATTTCTGCAACCACATTCTATGTAATTATAATTTTAGAAATGTGACATTTTTAAAACGGTCGTGTTTTCTGTCTTTATTATACAGAAACATTTACCGTGTCAACAAAATATAAAGATTTCATGTTTATTTATAATACGAATTGTAAATAAACATGCACGTTAATAGCGCGTGCTTTATAATATTAATAATTGAACAGTGGTGTGAAAGTGACAGAAATAATGCTCAGCCAAAACACGTACTATAAAGTAAGTGCCCATACACACGATCGGATTGCGTCAACGGCAGAGGCAAGACGTGTGCCTCTCGTGTGTATGAGCACTAAAGTTAATTTATCTTGGCAAAGTCACAGTAAAAACTGTTTTACTGCTTCACCGACTCAGTATTGTTATAGTGTCAATTTCATAGATCACACTCCATCTCTACCTATTTGTATCTGTATAAATCTCTGATCAGTTCACTGAGTACGCAGTGCCATTGTGGAATCCTTTTTACAGTAAATATTCGGAACGTACTGAAAAGGTTCAAAGAAAGTTCCTAAAAGCCATGCATACCGTTGCTTACACAGTTTTATTTTATGAAGATTTGCTTAAAAAGTATAAATTACTTGGTCTAAAATCAACACGCACTCACCTAGAGACGGTATTTTTGTTTGATTTGTGTAGCAATGTATATGACTGTATTGATATCCGTAATAAAATAAGCTACATAGTTCCTAGAACGCAAGATGCCGCGGGTTGCGCCCACGGCCACCGTTTGCTGTGTAATAATTAATAAGTTAAGTTCCAAGTTTTTTAGTAAATACTTTCAAGCAACGGGAATCAGCCTAGTATTATGTATTTTCTCCTTTTAAGTGAAAACAGTCAATACAACATGATTTTTTGTAAACCAACAATACATTTTGGAAGTGTATAAAGTGCCGCTATCTACGGCTTAATAGTGGCGCTAAGTGCCGTAAGCATTGCATTGGCATTGTCACTTGTTATTTTGTTTGATTGTTGAGGTTAGTTCACCGCCCTTTGTATTCATTGATCGTATTTGTTTTAGATAATTATATCAAAAGTCACTACAATGACTGAATTTACGAATGAAGTAGCCAAAGAAAATGGCTGAAAGGTAGGATAAGTTAGAACTGTGATCATACCACGGCCAGGGTCCATTTAGGCACAAGAGAATGTAATGTTTTTGAGAATGTGGTGTTTTACAGAATAACAATCAAACAAAATCATAAGTTATAGTGGCTCAGTGACAATGAAAATAACAATTCAATGCTTACGGCACTTTACCCGAGACAGCGCCACTATTATGCTGCTAGCGGCACTTTATCCCATTTTTGTCACTCTATACACTGCCATAAATTTTACGTTCTAACATTCCACCAATATTCAGCAAACACACATAGAACTACTACATCTACTATACAATTACCTAAACTAAGTTTATAAACACATGCGCGAGGCGCCCGAAAATTAAGCCACGCCTGATTCCAGAGAGGAATTTAATCATAAGATGAATGGGAACAACGGAATAGTTTCCACCAGACATTAACTTTGTATATCGTGAGAATTCACGTAGTTTAGAGCGTAGATTTAGAAGTGTTATATAGTCTTAATGGTAATTGATATAGCTCGGTTTTGGAGTTCCTATCAACTGTAGTTGGTCGTTTTAGTATCAATGGCAAAAATCATTTCCTATTGCAGGCCTGTTTGATAAATTGTCATAGCTACTTCATCAAGGCAGTAAATTGTAATGGTATGTCATTGACTTCGAATCGTAGCATAAAGGCTCGTGCAGATTGGCCCGACACGGGCAATTGTTCTACCGTGAAGTTTTCTTCGAAATTGTTTTATTAGAGTCTGCGCCTGTTTGCGGGAGCTTTAATATGTAGCATAGCATACTCAGCCTTGAATGTTCCCAGTACTAGAACACAGGCTCACATAGATGAGGCCTGTGTCGGAGTGGTGTTAGTGGGGGTCTCCTATCTATTAGAGGGCAAGCTTCGAATTTCAAATAAATATCCGTAGAACCTGTTCTCTGGTAACGTTCACAGGTATCAATTTGATGAGAGCAGCGTGACTGGTCGTTGTGGATCCTTGGGGAAGGCCTATTACCAGCATTAGATCCTTTGTCTGAAATGATATCAATAAAAAACTATTTACAAAAAAAAAAAAATGACTTCCGAAATTAAAGTTATATTGCACTTTAAAGTCGGTTCAATTTTTTTGCAAAAAGTTTTATTTTTCACTTTTTGGTTGTGGAACTTTTTTTTTTATCTTGTGGAAATCGTCAAAGATGTCCTCCACCCTGGGTCGGGTGGAGGGTTCTGTCAGACTCCTACTGACTAAAACCACATGGTGTCTGCTGCTACCTTTAGCCGGAGTGCTGGAGTGCTTGCGCATTTCACCACACTCCCCCGGCTAGGTGTTGACCCGCATGAATTCATGCGGGAGTCCGCTACTTCACTTGTGGTTGTGGAACCTACCCCACACAAATTCGAATACCACCTGCTATGTAAATAACAGTGACAGCAACTTATAACATCATCCACATAGATTAAGTGGGAAAAATACGTATTATTGAAGCTAGCTCAAAAACAAGCAAAGTTGAAGCTAACCCAAGCAAATTTAATACAATTTATTATACACCTCTTATTTAAACACAATAAATTTGTAAAATTATGTCTAACGCGGATAAAAAAACTGAGAATCACGCAAGATATATCAAGCGTATTTTTCTGAAACTTTAACCATTAAAAAGATAATTTAATTATTAATATTTAAGTATAAATGGCTTGTTAAAATACCTTTTGTTTATGTGTAATAAATTAATAATGCGTCTAATTTGGGACAGTGCTCCTTGATGAGCAAGTCTTATTACTGGCTGGACGTACGACGCGTTGCGTGAGGTCAGTACAGAACACGCAAGCTAACCACTCAAGGTCGCTGGCATACATCTGCGACTTAAAATAAAACATGCGGTGTAGAATTGTAAAAATAAAGTAATTTTTATTGTAATTGGAAGAAGAGCATTCCTCAATCAGAGTGCAGTTCACTACTAAATTTATCTACAATTACCAATTCAATGCACCAGTAAAAACCTCAACAAATAACAAATTCATAACATTACGCTCGTATTCCGCGAAGGGTTAGACAGAGCTGAAAGAAAGAGAGAACACCGGGACAAATCCAGACAAGGCTGCTACTGAGAAATTTCAGATGTAAAATCCAATAACACTTTTCCTGACCCGGGAATCGAACCCAGGACCTCATACTTAGCAGTAGCGCTTGCGACCACTAGACCAATGAAGCAGTAAGAGTATTTATAAATTTCCAAACGTTATCGTTTCGATACTCCTCATTGTCAATGCAGCTCAAGCAAATTTGTTGTCCCAATGCACAGAACAACTCTAGTGTCGAGTTTACAATCTGCATTCGTTGGTACACTATTATGTAGAATAATGTAGATACAATTCTATTGTTTTGTTGTTGGGGCAATAGAAGTTTCAACTGAGTTTAGTTGTTAAGTCAGAACTTGAGCTAAACTACCTTTTAACAAGGTTAAATATCTAGTGATGGCCGATGGGGTCGAAAGGTTCTGGAGTGGCGACCGCGTACTTGAAGACGTATCGTTGGAAGGGGAGGACTTCCAACGATACGTCTTCAAGTACGCGGTCGCCTCAAGGTGGACCGATGACCTTGTGAAGGTCGCAGGTATCCGCTGAATGCGGGAAGCACAGAACCGGTCGAAGTGGTCGTACTTGGGGGAGGCCCATGTATAGCAGCTGACTGCTACCAAATACCTTCTACTACGTTCATATTGTAATGATATGAAATTGTTTATTCTGTAAATAGGATATTGGAATCACTTTTACACGTCATCTTTAAAAAAAGAAAAGAACCACACAGACTCAGACCACTGTAAAAACGATATCCGAATCACTATTAAATGTCATCATAAAAATAAATAAAACAGATGGAGTCGACATTTCCTGTCTGACCATCCCTAAGAAAAAAAAAACGGGTTGCACTCCGGGAGTGCCGGCAGAAGAGAAAACTTGAATATTAACGTTGTGCATTTTTGATATTTTGGAATGGTTAGGGAACAATTTTGCACCGGTCTACTCTCCCTCCGTCTTACGAATGTTCGATCAGCTCACGTGTCCTGACGTGAGTTAACGTTAACGCTGCTAAAGAAGTTTTAACTTCAAAAATGGCGAATTAAACTCAAGGGTAAGAATATTTTTTGAAGTCACGTACACAATATTGTTTGAAGACAAATCATGTGAGTTGTATGTAGATTAGTGTCGGAAAAATTTCTGTAGATAAATAGTGCGTATAATTTAGGTGTTTCTTCTGTGAAAACTCCTTAGTCCTTTTCGTGACCGAAATCGTAACTTAAAATAATACTCCCAATAAATGAGGTAGAAACACCAATTCTTATCACATGCGCAAATTCAGTAAAACGGAAACGATTTTCCAGAGAACAAACTTTCTTGAATCCAAATTACAGTCAGTCACCCTCGTCTGTTTATTTACATTTCATCTGAGCGTGGAGTTAAACAAATATTGCTAAGCATGATATTATTTACTTTAGCTGATTTGTTTGTACATCACCCGTATGTATTATGAGCGATTGCTTTCGTAATATTTGTTTTGAAAAATTGATTTTGTTTTACGATTTTTTGGAATGAATGGTTAAGTCGTAGTTATTAGCCGTTTTTTGATATGCTGCGAATATAAATTAGCTAGCATTTTAAATAAAAATATACCTAGTTTATATTTTTTTTATATTTTCATTTATTTTTGGGGCGTTTTCATTAAGTTTTAATTGCATTATTATTTATGCATTCACACTTGTCAATTCATAAAAACAAATCTTTTTAAAACTCATTATTAAGAATATAAAAAATAGTAACTAACAAGGCAGAGACTGCATCAAAGCAACTCCTAGTCCGAATAATCCCGCACAACATTTAAAATACAAACCGAGAAACACAAACGAGATTTTCAAGCAAAATAAACTCGCACGAAATAATATTTTCATCTTAAAATGTCAGGTACAACATTTCAAAGCAGCATCACACACAAATTGACGTTGAATTTCAAGCGTGTTCAAAAACTTACGTCAACGTGGGCTGACGGTGAAATGAAAAAGTTACAAAAGGGCGTAGTGCAACGAGTTGCCGCCGCGTCAGTCAAACCTGACGACCGATTGTTGGTGTTCCCACCACGCGGATATAGAAATTAAGCGAGAAGTTTTAAACTTAAATTATTTTTTTAAATAAGACCGCCCATTGTGTCACCCCTTGTAGAATGTCTACATTTATATATGTATTATTTATGATGAACATAATAAAGAGTATTATGTTCTTTATACTCTTTCTGAACGAATCAAACTCAAACTCAAACTTAAAGCATTTATTTCAATTAAACCATTTACAGGCACTTTTGAATTGTCAAGGGGTCAGCCAGTCAGAAATATGAACTAGTTGCCCATTCCAAAGCGTAGGTTCCTATGGAGAAGAACGGGCAAGCCACTCTTTTTAAAAAAAAAAATCTTACAAAATATTGTTTACATCATTCATGTTGAAATTATACATGTGAGAACAATGTAGAAAGACGTGCACGTAAAAAGCGTCCGTAATAAAAAGAAAAAACAATTCAAAAATTTAAAATAAGAATAATCTGAACCGTCACGCTCGGGTCGGTAATCCTCAGTAATAAATAAGTTTTCACTTCTCTATCGTAACATACACCCTCTTTTCTTTTTGTTTTAATTTTGTGGTGTACTAATATTTGCTTTTGGTGTTAGCACGATCTGAAAGTGCGTGGTTAAAATTTCCCAGTTAATTTACGGGATTGACTAAGTATTTGTTCGTTTTATAATCATTAAAATTGACACTATTCAAGTTTTAAAATAATTATGACGTGAACATTTGAGGTACCTAGAAATTACTTATGGTGTTGTAACCGTTTTAGGTGTAATACTCTTTTTTACATATAAAACTAAATATTCGGTGTTTGTTATTGTAACACTAGGTCACACTTCTAGGTCACTAGTTAGCCACATTTCATATTTTCATACAGTAATATTGCCAAATTAATCAAAACAGGTAAATATTTGACAATTATTTGCGACGTCGCCAACTTTTAGGATAAACGCTCATAATAATGAATCATTGATGTGACTCATTATGACAAAAATCCGATATTATGATTTGTCTTTTCGTTTAACAATGCGATGGAAATGCTTAGTGCCAGTGCAAACTGTGTGTCTAGTCGCTGCAGCGAGACTCATAGATTTGTTTTATATTAAAACATCGACATCTTCATCGAACGTATCCATCTCGCAATTCGCAATACAAACACACGTGCACCTTCCTTAGAGAAAGGAAGAAAAGGAAAAAAGAAAGAAAGGAAAGAAAAGAAAAGAAAGAAAAGGAAGAAAAGAAAGAAAAGAAAGAAAAGGAAGAAAAGAAAGAAAATAAAGAAAGTTGTTTATTCTGCACAAACAAAACACACATTACAAAAAAAAAACATAAACTACACACATACAAAGTAGCCAAAAGCCAAGGCAAGCAGTAGAAGTAGGCATTGGCTAGCTGTAATGGTAGATGTATGTTTAAATAAATAAATAATGAATAAATAAAGTTTCACAATTTTATCTATTGCTTGTATGTCAGGGGCAGTGACCAAAGACAATTTACTTTGCGTAATCTGTGTTACTACTATAACTGTACTTACTGTGTAACTTAAAATGTAGATTGTAGAGTATAAAAATAACTACTTTTGTTGCAAACAAACAAACTGACACTGACCTGTCGCATGCGACTGTCGTCAGGTGTGCGTGCACCGTTTGTCTAAATATTTTCATTACTATTAAAAGATTTGATTGATATCAATTTCCTTCGTTAAGACCTATTTAACGCCACATCCACAAACATTCTACATGAATGAACTGAACTCTTTAGTAGACACGTCACGGATTCAAATTGGAGTTGCCATCACAAAAAATAGTGAATCGACGCGTTAGTGGGGAATGAATGAATTCACTGACGTCACAGCACTCAGCGGAGAGATGTATCATTTTTAAAGAGTGTTTTTATATCGGGTTGAAGAGTTTGAGAGTAAATCTTCAGTTTAAAGCGTAAAGTTGTATCTAATCAGCCAAACAAACCGACAAAATATGTATGTTGTCGCAAAACTCTACTGCCAAGCATGAGGTCTTGGGTTCGATTTCCAGGAGAGCAAAATTTTATTGGGTTTCTCCATTAGAAATTTATCAGTAGTAGCCCGGAGTTTGAAATTTGTGCCCGGTTGATGTCAATAGGCTCGCCCCTATCACATGGGACTTACACTTAACTGGTGAAATTTGGGTGTAGGTACTATACTTTCACATCTGCCTAACCCTTCACGGAATACAGGGGTGATGTTTATGTTATATTATTTAATTAACAATTTTTCTTGTATTGCACGACCGATTTGAGAATATCTCATGCCTTGGTTAAAATGTTACCAGAGGCCCTAGTGTGAGTTTCTTTAAACCATCTCGACCTTACGCATCGACCGCGTTCGGCGCTCCGATTGGCCCTTGATCCGGCTGGCTGCCAATCGGAGCGCCGCACGCGGTCAATGCGTAAAATCGACATGGTTAAAAGAAACTCACACTAGGGCCTCAGGTGGCGGTCCAGCAGGGCTAACAGTCCAAAGCGCGTCGGACTACTCGTAGGTCGGTATTGTGACTGTACCAGAATAAAGAGTGCTACTCATTTTACATCATGGCGTGCCCTGTCAGCTCTCCAAACTGATCCTCTATTCTTTTCTATTATTCAAAATATGAAATAGTATGACTCTGTTGCGTGGCTTAGGAATGTGTTTTGCGAGACGGGGGGCAGTGCAGGCCCCTCATACAATTTAGAATCTAGACAAAATCTAACTGGTTGCTAATTTGATTGCATAATATTTATTTTATTTTTTATAACATTGATTTTACATTCTGTGATTACTTGAACTCATACACTGACTTATTAGTATTACTTGATAAAATGTTAGGAATATCGTATAATTTTAGAATGTTTGTAAATATGTGAGCACCATGCATCTATCAGATAATTTATTTATTTGTCATTCCTTCATTTTTCATTCTTTTTACATATCTTGGTATAGTAATCTTATTCTAGGTGCATCGTCTTCACATATCATTATAATTATAATTCATGTATACAAGATATTGTGAAAACATTTTAAAAGAGTAACGGTCGAGTTTCTTGCCCATTCTTCTCCATACGGAAACTACCTTTTGGAAGGGGCGACTAGATTTTTTTTTTTTTTTGTAAATTTTGATGTACCTAAAAAAGTGACTTTTTTGTGCCTAAATGAAATAAATTATTTGACTTTGACTTTGACATTCATCAACACTTTCGTCGCGTGGCGTCCCGCCCGCCGCTGATGATCGTCAACACTGCCCCCCGCCTCGCAGCGCATTCCTTAGGCGCGGAACAGATTGAAGTCTCGGTCAAACTGTATCTCATTATATATGCCATTAACTTATAAAATATTTGTGAATATCGGCTATTGAAGCCAACCGGACAACACCTCTACCTACATTTAAATATCGCTTTTCGTGGAGTGTGCTGCACACAGATTATAGGTTCCCCCATAGATTATAAGATGAAGAACGCACTTGCAACTAATTAGACAAGGACGCATATTTATTTACTCATCAAAAAAATTAATGAAATGAAAATCCATCCTTATGTAACATTAATTAAAATTTATTTTTAATTAATGGTAATGGACGTTTCGGCTTTTCATCTGTCATTATTAATATTACAAAACTCGCAGCCCCATGTTGCTTTGTGACGTAATGAATGAACGAATGTTTAATGTTATGATGTAATTTAATAAATATAAAGTTCATTCAATTCAAAATATTGCACGGAATTATGGTCAAAAATATTAACCTACTAGCTTTCCCCCGCGACGTCGCCCTCGTGGAGGTCGGAAATTATCCCTTATGAACGTACTATCGGGATAAAAAGTATCCTATATTATGTTTATCCAGATTTACACAAACACAGAAACTTTCACATTTATCTATTATAAATGTGATAGTTTCTGTGTTTGTGTGTAGATAATTAGTAGGATAATATCATGTATAGTATTATATTAATATACAATTCCGCCCATGGGAATGTGACCACCCATATATTTCTGAATATTGATGAAATTTATCTTTAAAAAGGGGTAGAAAACCAGCAAATGCTGAGATGGTAACCCTTTCGGTATGGGCACGCTCATCAAAATTTTACTGCAATTTTATTGTTATGTTTTTTGTGTTTTTTTTTAAATGTGTTTGTTGCTGTTGTGTTGTGTCTGTGTCAAATAAATGTGATTGTATTGTATTGTTATTTGTTAGAATCTTTAATATTTTTCATGTTATTAAATTTTTTATTTTTAACTAATTCTGATTCTGGGCGTCACAATTTGTGGTGAAATGTGGGTGTACTATAGGTACAACTCTGCCTAACCCTTCAGGCATTACTAGCTTGAGGCTCTGTTGTTGTCCTGTGTAATTTTCCAGTTATATCACTGGAACCTTCAAACAGCTTGTGGCCTATTTAGGAAAACCCACATACATACACAAACACACGAATTCTTCCCATGGGGGCAGAAACTTCTGAACGTCACCTGCTACGATTACATACTTCTTTTCCTTCGTTTACGTTCATACATCAGGTCATACACGCACGCCGGTTGCGAGTACTACGCACCTGACCTTTCTGAAGAACATCACCGATAAGGTCTCTCATTAAAATGACCTTCTAGGGCGTCCCACCCGGCTTTTACACTCACATCCGCCTTTTAAAAACCTTTTGTTAGTCGTCTTTCATTCATCCTCTCAACATGACCAAACCATCTAAGCATATACTTTTAAATTTTTGTCACTACTGCTTCTTTTAAACCATAACGTTGTCTTAACACACCTTTCCTCAGCCTATCATTCATAGTTACACCAGACAGACATGGTTCGCAAGGAACGCATCTTATTAATGTCTTATCATTAAAAAAATATTTTAGTGTAAACAAATAATATGCTCTGAACCAGTGGCGTGACTAGGGGTCAAAATTAGGGCAAGCCAACAGGATTTTTAACGATAAAAAAAAACAAGTAAGGGATTGACTGATTTTCATTATGTTGTTCATGGTACAACATTATTAAAACTTTGGTTAGAAAAACCTTTAACATGCGAAGAGTTCTACATATTATTTCAAGCATTACTGCGTAATTGTCATAAGCACCATCTATACTAATGAATGCAAGTAATCACACCGCTTAGCGAAACCTTTTTGGCTCTCAAATGATTGATTTATTGTTCTATTGCCGTACACATAATTTAATGAGTTTAATTTTAATGTCGATCGAAAATGAGATATTACCGAAATATTTTTTTAAAATTATTATAACGACAATAGCCAACTCTTATCTTATATCTTAATTGAATACCTTCATAGAAAACAAAACACTTCGAACTTCCTTAGAAAGTCAAATAATACTCCTTTAGTCCACACTTTATTTAGTCCGAATTCCAAAATACAATTTCTGAAAGAAAATTTCTAACTCAATTTGACTAGCTGAAAATTTTCTCCAGCACTTGTCTTTGGACATCGAAAATTCGGGATTCCTTTTAGACATTTAAAGTTCTTGATGTAGTTATTTTAAAGTTCTTTCTAAAGTAAAGTTCGACAGTTTGGAATTCAATTGAAAATTCCTAAAGTGTCTCCAAACGGAGGGATAAATACATTTTATTTAGAATTATTTTAGGTGAAAATACAAACCCAATTGGCAATGTTTCAAAAAATGTTTACGGTCGAACGGATATAAATACGAGTATGTCATGTCACTTAAATATAGTTAAGTAAAAATAAATAATATAGTGAAGGAAATATAAAAAACAAAGTAACACTTTTGCCCAACCCGGGCTTCAAACCCAAGACACCATGCTGAAAGTCTAACGAGATAGGACTCAGGAACGAATATGAGCGAATTTCACCAATAAAACAAAGAAAATGAACGGGGGTATCGGGGGTTTATTTTCATTGTCAAAATTCTCCTTTACTTCAAAGAAAATAAACGGGGGTATCGGGGGTTCATTTTCATTGTCAAAATTCTCCTTTACTTCAAAGAAAATTAACGGGGGTATCGGGGGTTTATTTTCATTGTCAAAATTCTCCTTTACTTCAAAGAAAATTAACGGGGGTATCAGGGGTTCATTTTCAATGTCAAAATTCTCCCTTACTTCAGTTTTATTGGGGAAATACGCTCTTATTCGTTCCTGAGACCTATCTCGTTAGCCTTTCAGCATGGTGTCCTGGGCTTGAAGCCCGGGTTGGGCAAAAAGGTTTTTTTTTTTTTTTCAATTAGAAATAACTCAGTACTAGCTTTTCTAATTTTATACTCGTAAATGCGAAATAAACTTTACCTGTCTGTCTGTCTGCCTGTCAGTTACATTTTTACGCCATAACGGATGAACGATTTAAGATATTTGGTACACAGGTAGACCATAACCTGAGTCAGAACTTATGATACTTTTTTATCCCGGTAATCCGTTCCCATGTGATGAGCCGCGGTCAAAAGCTAGTCGGTCATAACTGGGTAAATATGACCTTCGAAGAAATACAGACGTCATGTAATATTACTGTTATAGTTCAAGATTGATCATTACACCTCATTTCAAAGTCATACGTAACAATCAGTTCGGGCAGCATTTGATTCAACATTTCATTTGTGAATTAGTTATTCGACCTAGGTAATAAGGTAATCTACAATCATGTTGGTAATCTAGATAGCCTCTAGTTATGGTTATTATGTCATATACTAATCTAGGGGTTGATTTATTTATTCAGAACGACACTGCATTCTCTAGTCATAATATACAAGACTGTTGCTTAAGGAAAGGGTTTTCATTATTATAACATAACATCACGCCTTGTTTGCCTGAAGGGTTAAGCAGAGGTGTACCCATAGGTACACCCACATTTTGCCAGTTATGTTTGAGTCCCATGTAATAGGGGGCGAGCCTATTGCCATCAACCGAGCACAAATTCAAACTCCGGGCTGGTAATGGCGAAATTACTAACTGAAAAACGCAATATAACTAAACCCAATTTAGAAATTGTCAAAGTCAAAGAATTTATTTCAATTAGGCACCATAAATGCACTTATGAACGTCAACTTGTACAAGAAAATTATAATAATTGATTCTAGTCGCCCATTCCAAAAGGTAGTTTTCGTATGGGCAAGAAATTTCACCGTTACTCTTTTAAAATATTTTCACAATATCTTGTATATATTAATTATATTTAAACATATGTGAAGACGATGCACCTAGAATATGATTACTATAGCACGATAGGTAAAAAGAATGAAAAATGAAGGAATGACATAAATTAATTATGTGGTAGATGCATGGTGCTCACATATTTACAAACATTGTAAAATTATACGATATTCCTAATAATTAGTCAGTGTGTGAGTTCACGTAATCACAGAATATAAAATCAATGTTATAAAAAAAAATAGGTATTATACAATTAAATTGGCAACCAGTTAGATTTTGTCTAGATTCTAAATTGTCCTATGGAGCAGGACCAGCATGTTTCCAAGCATTTTTATCTTGGATATAATGCTCTAATTTGTAATATGCTTGTTTACATTTTTTATCAATTGAACCCAGGACCTCATGCTCAGCAGCAACGCTTGTGACCACTAGACCAACGAGGCTGTCATAGGAGTTCTCTATTATAATTGGTTTTAAATTGTAAATTCAAATTAAAAAAAAAACTATTTTATTATTATTCTGCTGTCAAATGTGCACCCAAGGGGTATACTAGTCATCCTTTTTAGGGTTCGATGTCAACAAGAAACCGTTATAGTTTCACCATGTCCGTCTGTCTGTCCGTCCGTCTATCCGCGGCTTAGCTAAGAGACTGTTAGTACAGTCTGTTGTCAATATTATCTGACCCACCCTAAAAACAAACGAATTTGGACCCTCTGACATTAACAATAAGGTTTATTCAATTTAAATGAGCTTAACAGACAAGCGACGCGACGGCTCGATGAACAAATACAATAATAATACAGACACGCAAATTTGATCTTTAAAACGTTAGCGTTAGGTTATATGTTATAACTACTTGTTATAATATAATTAGTGTAATAACTTATTTTAATAACTATCTTCAAGTAATTCTGGTCTCGTGGTCTGAATATAAGACTGGGAAAAACAAGTTGCGAGATCAAATCCTGCGACAAAATAATTGTTTTGCTTTTAATTTAGAATTTATTACAAAACCATTTCTTGTTTATTGTAAAGAACTATAGACGGATAACCTTCAAATATAAACTTTCTAAAATGGTAATATTTTCGCATAATTTGTAATAAGTGGGTAGTTGAAAAATAAATATTCGTATTCATTATAAATCCTAAGGGTATGCAGTGACTACGCGCAAACATATTTTACCTTGTCTTACTATATTGCAAAAACAACGTCTCTTTAGATTTTTGATTTTCTGTTTTATGTAGTTTTTTTATTATCATGTGTGTTATTATTTATTAAAAAAGGAACTGATAATAGGTGGACTGTGTTTTTGAACCGACATGTTGTTCGTCGCCAATCCAGCATCAAACCGCTAAGCCACAAGCACTTGTTAGAAACGTGCGAAATTAAAGATTGGGTTGTAATTATGTAGTGTGACTTAAAAGCTTTTCAACTTTAATGTCAACGAGATAATGATTAAAATAGCATAACAAAATGATACATAATGCCGGTGGCTCCGACAATGTTGGGTGGGTTACGTGTTAAAGATCAAATTTGCGTGTCTGTATTATTATTTTATTTGTTCATCGACTAACTAGTCTGATATGCTCATATAAATTGAATAAACCTTAATGTTACAAGCACAGGGTCCACATTCGTTTGTTTTTAGGGTGGGTCAGATAATGTTGACAACAGACTGTACCTACTAGAAAGCTGTAATTTGACATGGGTAATAATATTAATTACTCTTTACGAGACGAGACTTTACGTTACAGTGAGTAACTACTTGGCAAGGACCAATAAACAAAAGGAAAAGAGGTAGACCGAAAGAAAAATGGGTTGATGAAATAATAAGAAAAGCCGGTGAAAATTGGTTCACAAAGGCAAAGTACAGACAAACGTGGAGCAAAATGGAGGAGGCCTCCACCCGTTGAGGGGTCCATATTGCAATTGTAAATTGTTTTTTAAATTTATTTTATTTTATATTTTAAAACTCCATAATAAAGAAGAAATAAATTATTTTATTAATTTATAAAATTATTTGTTATGCGATTGCAACTTTATAATCATGAAATGAACTGTAATCATTTTGTTATTTTATGCATGCACATTTATGTAATAGGAATCATGATCTAATTATTTTTTTATAAGTCATTCATTATGGAAATAAAGAGGCTATAATAATAAAAATACATATTAATTATGCCGAAAAAGTGTTAAAATAAAATCATGAAACCCTGTTTTTGTTTCTCGTCTATCCCATGGTGTGGGGTGTCGTTGGAAAGGTCGTTCAAAAAATATTGTGGGTGTGTGAAAACCATTTTTAGATTCAGGTAAAATTTTGACCAGCTTTATTTGTAAATACCTGTAGCAACCATAAATAATATAATGTTCTATTCTATTCTTAAAGTAGCCAATGCTATGCGTCCATTGTAACATTGATACAGCAATGATTGATATAGCAATTTTCATTTTCAGATAATTCATAAACTGATGTGTTACAGAAAAAGATGCTAGGTACCTACTACGCCGTAGCAGCCGTGATGCTACGCCCTCGTAGCAGATATTCGTAACCCTCAAGCTACGCGGCAGATTGATTTTCATTAAAAAAATTGCCACTGTAAAAAAACCTCTGTTAAATTAAGACTTATTTTTGTTTGCTCCGTGCACAATAGAATATATTTTGTTATAATGTCAATTCCTGTGAATGACACTCAGTTGATATTAAAATTAATATGACACTGAGAATAAAATAAAAAAGATTTTCATTTCTTAAAATGGCCAGTCCATTAAAAAAGTTTAAGAAGTCAACTAGACATTGCTCAAGGCGTTATGCTATTTTGTCCTTTTTTTTCATGTGATTAAATATAGTTTTCCATACAGTAGTCAGATTCGAAATATATAATTTGAAAACTAAGGAAGATTTCGACTGTAGGTTGTCTACATTTACATTTATATTATAAACAGAAAAGATTTGTATTTTGTATTTTTTTTTTATGAATTAACTCAAGAACTACTGGACCGACTTTTTAGATTATTTCACCAGTAGAATGCTATATTATCACAGTAGCAAAGGCTATCCTAACTATATAATATTATAAATGCGAAAGTGAGTTTGTCTGTTTGTTTGTTACGCTTTCACGATAAACGGCTGGAATTTGGCACACAGGTAAATTATGACCTGGAATAGGACATAAGATACTTTTCATCCCGATATTCCCACGGGATTGATACTTATGCGGGTGAATCCGCGGGGCTCAGCTAGTAGTTTACAAAGATAATCACGCGAGCGAAGCCGCTAGCTGAAGATAGTCGTTTATATTTTAATGGTTGTTTTTGAACGTTGACATTATCGAAAAATAATGCATTTCTCAAAAAATATATTTGTCCTAGATTGTAACCTTAAGTAGCAAAGCCTAAGACAATCCACACATTACCGAAACTAAATTACCTTTCTGACGTGTAATGCAAAAAAATGGATAGTCCCATTCAATCTCACCAAGCCAAATACATTTAAAATATAGGGATGACAAATGTGCATCCATCAGAACTTTTTGAGTTGTCAATTGCGTACATTTATTTCACCCCCCCTTTCATCCCTCTTCTTATAACTTTGTTACATTGTAGGGGTGCAATCTGCGGCGTAAATTACTAGTATTTGTCATCGGATGGGTTTTTGGACATGTTGAAGTGATGTGAAGGGTTTTGAATATTATGTGACTATTTTTGGTATCAGAATAGTGTGGAAGTTCGGGGTCAACGGATGATTATTGTACCATTAAAAAAAATTAAAAACTTTTTTGTTTTTCTATGATTGTGTTTAGTTTAATTTGTGTGAGTCCCAATAAATACCTTTTCTTTCCGTCTTATAATTGAGGGCTTGAAAATGTTTTTATTTATTTAATACTTCAAGCCCAGAAATGTTCAGAGGCGGACAGGCATTTTCTAGCAGTCAACCTTTGGGTGATGCTGAGATGCAAAGACAAACAGTGGTATACAATTATGAAAAATTTATTTAAATACACATTTAAAAACTAGTACAAACTATAAATATAATACATATACCTAATTACATATATGTAAATATAAGCACAAATAAAAAATATACCTACACAAATACACGAATATACTAAACCAAATAAAACTAATAATGTTGTGGTGATACTGCCCGCTTCTTACGAATGTGCTCCAGAACTGTAAAGTTAAATAATAATCGCTTGGTTGCCATCCTGATTTCCAGGGAAAATCGAGTCAATATATAGTTATTTTAGATTTTAGATAATGATAAACATATTTATCTAAAATATCAAATAAATATTTGATATGTAAATAGTGGGTTAACGTGGTGATCAATGCTCGGTTTTTTTCTCTCTGAAAATTATTTGCATTGGCAGAGAGGCACAAATCTGCAGGATGTTATTAGTGTTTTTAATGAGAGCTATTTAGAACAATTTATTTGTATTTACAATAAAATTGTAAGCCGTCCATCATAATAATTATTATCATAAGCTTGTCAATCAAATAAAATGAAAGCCCTAATAACAAAAAACAAATCCGATTATGCCAAAAGTCACATACAAAAAACTAAAAGTAAAAACAAGTGACAGTTCATTTTATTTATTAACAAGATTTTTTCATTCGATTATCAAATAAAAATAAAAACACAAGTTTTTACTCAGTGTCTTGTCTAGGACAGATTTCCAATAATGCTTGACAGAAATCAAATAAGATTATTTTTTATTTATTATAGTCCACTTACAATGCGTTCCTGACAGCTGTCAGTTGGACTGAAGTGTTACGGGCAGACGAAATAAAATACTACTTTAGAAACTATCAAGTCTTGTATTTCTGCCTACCTCGGCACTTCCTTAATATATTAAAGTACAACACAAAGACTATGACAAATTGTACGAACGGAAACAGATATTACAGTAAAAGAATAATAGCTATTAAAGAGAGCTAGGACTTTTAGGAAGTCTAGATTTTGGGCAGAGCGATACGTGCGTTTGAGTTCTTATGGGATCGTACACTGAGGTCGCTGACTGAGGTCGTTGAACCCTGCGAACGATTTTCTGCTGGTCATATGTGTGTCCCATTTCACTGCTGTAACGCACGTTCCGTTTCTTCCACATATGACTAATTACATTAAGTTATAAGGTGTGGAGTGTAAATATAATTGTAAGATTTATTAAATATGTTTATTGATAATATGTGTGTTGTAAATATAGTAAATAAATAATAGTTGTAAATTTAATTTTGTTATTCATGATAATGATCGTTGATGTCTATGAATGAATTATGAATGTGACAGGTTGAACTCTGTGGTCGAAATGTCAAATGAGAAATATGATGTAATAGGTTATGAAATGTGCGGTGTAGTGTTTACAATATTAGTTTTAAATATAAATTTAATTACAAACTAAAAGTGGTAACCGCTACACTACTCCCCCCCTGAGACCGTGGTTGGCAAATTACGGGCGATAGTAGTCCGGGAAATGTACCGTTCGTCCGGAACGGGTTTTTCTTTCTACGGTGACGTTTGTCGGTGGAGCTACACGCGTGTCTGTAGGTGTCGGCGGGCTAGGCGTGTTGTTCTCGTTATTGAGGTAAGCGGGTTTTAACCTATCTATTGTAACGGTACTTTCCTTCCCGTTTACCTCAATTTTAAACGTTTTCTCGCCCCATTGCAGCACCTTGAATGGCCCGGTGTAAGGTGAGTCGAGTGGTCGGCGCACGGCGTCATGGCGTAGGAAGACGTGTGTTGCTGACGCTAAGCTGCGGGGCACGTAAAACGGTTTTTCGCCGTGTCGACTCGCCGGTTCTGGTGACAGCTTCGCCATTTGATGTCGGAGTCTCGCCGCGAAGTCGGTGTAGTCTACGGTGCCGGTGAGTGAAGGATTGATGAACTCCCCTGGGAGTCTTAGGGGCTCCCCGTAGACTAATTCGGCTGCTGACCCCTTTATGTCTTCTTTCCAGGCGCTGCGGATGCCCAGCAGCACCAGAGGAAGAGCCTCGGACCAGTTGGTGTCTGTGTAGCATCGGATGGCCGCCTTCAGCTGGCGGTGTAGGCGCTCGACCATGCCATTGCAGGCTGGATGGTACGCCGTGGTTGGACGATGCTGACTACCGAGGAGCGCTGCGATGGAGTGGAACAGCTTGCTCTCGAACTGCTTGCCCCTGTCGGTAGTGATGCGATGGGGGCAACCGAAGCGAGACACCCAGCCAGCGATGAAGGTGCGGGCGCATGTCTCAGCTGTGATGTCGGCGATGGGATATGCCTCAGGCCATCGAGTAAAGCGGTCAATGACGGTGAGGCAATATCTGTAATTGTTTGAAATGGTTAGTGGCCCTACTATGTCCATGTGGACATGGGAAAAACGTTGGGAAGGAACAGGGAACAGAGAGGTGGGAGAGGATGTGTGCCGCGAGACTTTATTTCTCTGGCACTCTATGCACTCTCTGGTCCAGGCCCTGCAGTCCTTCTTCAGGCCAGGCCAAACGAAGCGTGCGGAAATCAATTTGACCGTGGCCTGCCTGCCAGGGTGGCTCAGCTGGTGGAGCTTCTGGAACACCTGCCTTCTGTAGGGTTCTGTAACATAAGGGCGGGTGTTACTGGTGGAGACATCGCAGAGTAGTTCCACGTTTGTGTCCGGGAAGCGCACCCGTTGAAGCTTAAGTGAGGTGGTGTTGTTGGTCAGGAAACCCTGCAACTCAGCATCGCTCTCCTGGGAATGTGCGAGAGCCGTGAAGTCGAAGGCTGGCAACGTTATTGCCTCCAGACGCGACAGTGCGTCCGCTACGACATTGTCCTTGCCTGCGACAAACTGTATGTCCGTGGTGAACTGGGCTATGTAGTCCAGGTAGCGGAACTGCCGCGGTGAGCAATTCTCCCGACTGTGTGCGTACGCGTATGACAGGGGTTTGTGATCCGTGTATATGGTAAAGTGCCTACCCTCAACCATGTGCCGGAAGTATCGCACTGCGTCGTAGATGGCTAAGAGCTCCCTGTCATATGGGCTGTACTTGCGTTGCGATGCGGACAAACGCCTGGAGAAAAATGCCAGTGGCTGCCATGTTTCTCCGGCTTTCTGCTGCAGTACTGCGCCCATTGAGGTATCCGACGCGTCTGTAAATAAAGCAAGCTCAGCGTTGGGGTTTGGGTGCGCTAGCAATGTAGCCTGGGACAAACCATGTTTGCAAGCAGCGAAAGCGTCTAGCATTTCTTGAGTCATGCTAATTGGTTGGTTTCCTTTTGTTTTAGGCCCTGCGAGGACGACATTAAGCGGAGACTGCAAGCGAGCGGCTACTGGGACAAAGCGACGGTAGAAGTTGAACATACCCAGGAAGCGGCGCATCTCCTTGACGGTCTTGGGAGCCGGGTAGTCTTGGATTGCCTGTACCTTCTCCGGCAGGGGACGAACACCTTCTGCGGACAGCTCGTGTCCTAGAAAGGTAATGGAGGTCCGGCCGAACTCACACTTTGCAGAGTTGATCAGGATGCCATAATCCGATAACCGCTTCAGGAGTTGTTGCAGATGTTCGGTGTGCTGGGCTGTCGTTTCTGAGAACAGGAGAATATCGTCTAAATAGCAGTAGCAGAACGACAGACCACGGAGTACCTCATCCATGAAACGTTGGAATGTCTGTGCCGCATTCCTGAGACCAAACGTCATGTATGGGAATTCATACAGCCCAAACGGTGTGGTGATCGCAGTCTTGTGGATGTCAGCTGACTGGACAGGTATCTGATTGTACGCTTTAATAAGGTCAATTTTACTGTATATTCTGCTGCCAGCCAGCTGATGAGAGAAGTCCTGTATGTGCGGAATGGGGTACCTGTCCGGAATGGTGCGGGCATTTAGTGTCCTGTAGTCCCCACATGGACGCCAGCTGTTGTCCTTCTTGGGAACGAGGTGGAGTGGGGATGACCATGCGCTCTCTGACGGTCGTGCCGTGCCGTTCGCTAGCATCGCCTCAAACTCCTTCTGAGCGACCTTGAGCTTATCCGGTGCGAGTCGGCGAGGTCGACTGAAAATGGGCGGACCTGGGGTAGTACGGATGTGATGTACTGTATTGTGACTGACCTGTCTTTGTTTTCCCGCAGGGCGCGTGATCTCCGGATACTGCCGGAGAAGCTCATGGTACTCCGTGTTACCACCAATGGACTTGATTGAGGCAATGTCTGCTGCTGAACCGGCTGCTGATGACGCCGTGGAGGACAGCTGGGTTAGCCCGTCGATGAGGCGGTAATGTTTTAAATCTATGAGTAAGTTGTAATGTGCCAAAAAATCTGCGCCTATGATGGGTTTTGTGACGTCCGCGACCACGAATTTCCACGAATACACACGGCGGAGCCCTAAATTCAAGTGGAGCTCGACCCAACCGTATGTATCAATGGCGGTACCATTGGCCGCGAAAAGCTGATACGTCGTCTTGCTGCGCCGCTGCTGTAGTGCTGTACGTGGGTACACACATAGATCGGACCCTGTGTCCACTAGAAATGTGGTTTTAGTGGACCGGTCTGTCACGAATAGGCGGCGTGGTTTATTAGGGCAGCCATTTGCCGCTACTTCCGGCTGCCGGTGGCATTTCCCGCGTACTTACACGGCGAGTTGCACCGCCTGGCCCTATCACCGATATTGTTGTGGTACCAGCAGTGTTCTTCGTTCCACGGGCCTCTGGAGCTTGAGCGGCTACGCCGGCCTGGGGTCGTACTTCTGCCACCACGCCTAAACCGGTCTGATGATCGCGAGCGGTGATGGTCCGGACCACGTGTTTGCAGAGCTGCCACCTGTCTTGTTAACTCTGCTATGCATTGTTTCAGCTCGCTGATCTCGCTGCAGGTGCTCGTACTTGCCACGGCGGGAGGTGATGTGAGCGCGGGTGCGGGTGCTGGCGCGATCTCGTGCACGCGGTCGGCTAAATCTGCGACAGACTGGAGAGGAAGATTAGGCTGTGACGCAATAACCGTCTGGATGTTGGTTGGCAACCTGCTCGCCCACAACGTGGACAGAAAAGCCTCTGGCACATTTGTTCCGGCCAGGGTCTGAAGGTGTCGCAAAAATTGAGAGGGTTTGCGGTCGCCTAGCTCCTCGTGGGTGAGGATTTGTTGCACCCTTTTTTCGCGCGAATCAGAGAGCCTACGTATAAGCTCGGCCTTCAGCTTTGCGTACTTGTCCTGGGCCGGCGGGTTCTCTATGATGTCCCTCGCCTCCACCATATAACGGTGGTCAAGCTGGCCCACGACAGTATAAAATTTTGTACTGTCCGCAGTAATACCGGCGATCGTGAACTGACCTTCAACCTGGGCGAACCAAAGTGCTGGCTCCTCTGGCCAAAATGGCGGTAGCTTCACGCTGACTCTACAGACGTCCTGCTTCTCTGCTGTCGCTTCTCCAGTCGTCGCTCCTGCTCCGGCCGGCATGATGTCTCCTTCAGGCTTCTGTGTTCTTTATCGGGGTCACCAATGAAGTGTTACGGGCAGACGAAATAAAATACTACTTTAGAAACTATCAAGTCTTGTATTTCTGCCTACCTCGGCACTTCCTTAATATATTAAAGTACAACACAAAGACTATGACAAATTGTACGAACGGAAACAGATATTACAGTAAAAGAATAATAGCTATTAAAGAGAGCTAGGACTTTTAGGAAGTCTAGATTTTGGGCAGAGCGATACGTGCGTTTGAGTTCTTATGGGATCGTACACTGAGGTCGCTGACTGAGGTCGTTGAACCCTGCGAACGATTTTCTGCTGGTCATATGTGTGTCCCATTTCACTGCTGTAACGCACGTTCCGTTTCTTCCACATATGACTAATTACATTAAGTTATAAGGTGTGGAGTGTAAATATAATTGTAAGATTTATTAAATATGTTTATTGATAATATGTGTGTTGTAAATATAGTAAATAAATAATAGTTGTAAATTTAATTTTGTTATTCATGATAATGATCGTTGATGTCTATGAATGAATTATGAATGTGACAGGTTGAACTCTGTGGTCGAAATGTCAAATGAGAAATATGATGTAATAGGTTATGAAATGTGCGGTGTAGTGTTTACAATATTAGTTTTAAATATAAATTTAATTACAAACTAAAAGTGGTAACCGCTACAGGACCATTTCTAGTAGGATCAAATTCGCAAAACACATAGGCCGCTCTCCGAATTAGAACATAATTGCTCACAGCGCTCACATCAATAATTTGCGTTCCGATTAAGATATCACGATTATGATAGCTGAGGGCTGTCAACAATTCGGAACGCTCGTGAACGCGCACACAGTACTCGCTCAAAGTCAAAACTTGCATGTCATATTTCTTTGTGTACCTATATACCACACATTTCTTCTTCTTCTTTGGTTAGGTGGCGACCGGTAGCCTTCAAACACAATTTCGAAAATTACACGTTAGTTTAAAGATGTGCTCTTTTGTTTTGACTCGCATCTTGAGTCAAAACAAAAGAGCACAGCTGTCATTTTTGACAGCGCTCATGGTGATATTAGTAAAAGGCATAGTCGGCGTTATCGCAAGATGGCGTATGTTATGAAGTCATCTATGGCAATTCAAGACACAACGTTATCGTGCCCACGTTAATACGGTACGGTTGTTAGCACGCTCAAATCGATTACAGTGTAACTCGGAATGCACCCATAAATTGTTAGTATGAAACTGACAGGTGTCAATAATGAATCTCTCAAACGGCCGAATTGTAGCACTGTGCTAAAATTGTTAATGGTTTAGCAGTCAAGTATGTCTAGCAAGTTGTTTGAAGTATTTTATTCAATATAAAAACTTTGATACTTAAGTATTTTCACTGGAATAATCTTTGAGGACATAATATAATGGACTTTATTGGTGATGTTCTTCAGAAAGGTCTCGAAACTATTTGCTAGGGTCGTAGCAAGTGCAAGCGTTCTGTAGTTTCTGCCTACCCCCCATAGCAAGATGGTGCGCCATAAAAAAGATGGTGCGAGTTTATGTAATAATATTTGACTTTGATTTTTAGGGTTCCGTACCTAAAGGGTGAAACGGTACCCTATTACTAACACTCCGCTATCCGTCTGTCACCAGGCTGTATCTCATGAACCGTGACAGTTGAAATTTTCACTGATAATGTATTTCTGTTGCCGCTATAACAAAAAATACTAAAAACAGAATAAAATAAATATTTAAGTGGGGCTGCTCGCATACAACAGACATTATTTTTATGCCGTTTTTATAGATAATGGTACGGAAACCTTCTTGCGCGAGTCCGACTCGCACTTGGCCGGTTTTTGAAGTTATTGGAAATATTTTTGAAGTTATTGGAAACTAACTGCGCCCCGCGGTTTCTTCCGCATAAGTCTCGATCCCGTGGGAATATCGGGATAAAAAGTATTCTATGTGTTAATCCAGGTTATAAACTATCTGTGTGCCAAATTTTATCCAAATCCGTTTTGTAGTTTTAGCGTGAAGAAGAGACAAACATAGGTACATACTCACAAAATTTCGCCTTTATAATATTATATATGTATATATACAGTGTGATAAGTAGGATTATAAGTAGGATACTTTTGAAGTTACTGGAAATACTTTTGTTATTTATTTTTTTCTTTTTTCTATTCCTCTTCTTCTTTTCATGTGGTTAGTGACTAACCTGGTGTCAGAGTTTTAAAGCCACCCATGGGCCTTTGACTTGGCTTCACATACCGTCGAGATATATCTCTCAGGCATGAGCTTTTCCTCACGATGTTTTCCTTCACCGTTTTTCAAGAAAGTGATAATTATACGCACATGAATCCGAAAAGTCAGAGTTGCATGCCTTGGGATCGAACTCCGACGGTCACACTACTAGGCTATCACTGCTCAAGGTTTTAGCTTTTAAGATCGATATTACCAAGTTGCCCCATAATTACATATATAAATATAATACATTTTTTTACAACTAAACGACATTACTTCTCAATCTCAAATAGAAGTTTATAAATAAATAAGGGCCACAACGTAGCCGTATTGTATATGTATTAAGGATGCTGCTCTTTGTGACCTTGACATGACATTACTGATGGCATTCGGCGTTAGCACAGCATAACAAGAGAATATATTTTTCTTATTTTAAGGCATTAGGTATTGTAATGGAATATTTTGTATTAGTTAGTAACATAAATAAATAGAGTGAGAATGTTTTGTCATGTCGTTCACCACTTGACAATTTTGGCGATCGTAGTTCGTTAAAAAGATAAATAAATCCATACTTATATTATTGAACGGGTATCATTTAAGCTATCGCCAATTTAATTAGTTTTATCAGTTGTGTTTCTAGGGTTTGCCCGCAAAATAGTAGATTTGTCACCAAAATGGAGTCACCAAACAATATAAAATCAATTCCACAATAAATTACCTAGAATCATGTAGATATAGGGTCTAGTACCAAATAAATGTTTTTGTATGTATTATAATAGGTTTGTCCTAATAAGTATTTAAGCCAACTACGAGGCTATTGTCACTGTCAGTTGTTATCTTGTTTGCTTGTTGAGGTTAGTTTGCTGTAAAACACCATATTTCCAAAACATTACATTCTCTTGTGCTTAAACTGACCCTGGCACTCGCCGGCCGCTGCCGCGGTACCGCTCGCTCGGCTCATGCGTTGTGTGGTCACAGTTCTAACCTAACCTACCATTCACCCATTTTAATTTGTGATAATAGTAATACAACTATTATTTTAAGAACGAAGTTTATATTCATCTAATGCACTACAATTTTATTGGTAATCCATTTCTTATTTTACACATATTATATTAACATTAATTTGATAATTCATACCTGTAAACACTTTTTGTTTATCTGAGAACGAAAATATTTCGGGGTGATAGATCGATTTATTAAGTGATACAACTTGTTGACAAATATAAATTTTGGTGACAAGAAATATAGTCCCTTATTGAACTAGCACAAAATCTTAATAGTTACATTAAGACATCGAGATATAAGTACTAACGTACTAGAGAAGACACCGTAAATTCCTACTTTGTCTCGTTCAACTGCGGCGATCGCGCCGCACCGCGTTGCACTTTGTCGAAGAAAACGCGTAAGTGCCGTGATTTACATGGCGCTTAAGACCTTTTTGCCGAGAATAAATATACTTCCGCAGCAAATCTAGCGCTGTGGTAAATTAGTTACGGTTTAGACGAATTGTTATTATTTTAGCGCTGCAGCGAACTAAAGATTCAAATTACGAAGAATAGGACAATTCAGTTATTTGACGTAGCTTCTCTAGTACGTTAGTACTTATATCTCGATGCATTAAGAGCTCTAAAATTAGGAAACAAGGTTTGGACAACACATTTAGGGCAAATTTCACCAATAAACTGAACTGACAGACTCTTAAACTCGATTAAGATGTGCTGATCGCAGCCTGTTTCATTGGTGGAATTGGGACTTAGAAGACGCATGTTTCCATTAACTACCATATTTTGTTTACTCCAAGACTAACAATACGAAATCTCGCAGGCACAATAATTCCGTCCCAAAATAACAAATAACCGAAAATTATAGGTTTAGGTAATCGATCTGTATCCAACAATTAAGTGATGGATCATTCCCGGGGTACCCAACAGTAGATAGTTCCACAAGATATGGCAGTCAGAAACTGCCATATTGACATGATTTTAAGATGATAGATTTATTCCCAAAGTGGCCATAAATTGGGATCCCTATTTATTTACGAGATATTTCGGCTTGTGTGACATAGGGTTTAGGGATTTTGAGCAAGAACCGATAGATCATTATATTTATATCATCATAAAATATTTTTTATATATCGGCAAGTAAAGTTCAATTTCCGAATACCAACCAGCTTAAATCCAAATATAGGTACACTGTGGGTGATTTTCGGTACAGCTTTTCCTTTGTAAGCCTGGCTGTCACACTTTCGTGGCTACTAATTACTACTAGCTACTAATTATAAGGACACTTGGCTAGACTCAGAAATGGCCGCTGGAGTAAGTTGTTAATATATGTATGTTGGATAATTGTATAAAACTAAATCTCTTATTATTGTATAATTGCACAGCACAATATGTGTGTGCACTGTGACCATGTATAATGGTTGAGCTAAACGGTGCTGATCCATGCGTCATGTTCGTGAACGGGCGCTGTCAGTAGGTCATCTCTTAGCTGCCACGGCTTTTTTTTTTACTGTTTTTATCTTTTTATTATGGACGCTTTTTACGTGCACATCTTTCTACTTTGTTCTTACATGTATAATTTAAACATGAATGATGTAAACAATATTTTGTAACAATATTATGATTTAAAAGAGTTTCCGTGGAGTTTCTTGCCCGTTCTTCTCCATTGGAACCTACTACGATTTGGAATGGGCAACTAGCTTCATATTTCTGACTGGCTGACAATTCAAAAGTGCCTGTAAAAGGTTGAATTGAAATAAATGTTTTGAGTTTGAGTTTGACAGAAACCAAGGACCAAAGTTGTGGAAAACCACCACCAGAAGGCCGATTCCCTTACTAACAAAACGTTCAAGACTTGGTCGTAATCTCACGTCAGCCACAATAAACGGGCAAATATGTTAAAAACTTAACAAAAAAGTAGGGAAATTAGGGGTACCTATTTTTATCAGATTGAGACTGAGATCCGACCGTCAATGTTCAAATTACCCTTTTGGATGTGGGAGCTGTCAAATATTTACCTGTTTTGATTAACTTGGCAATATTAGGGTACTTCTCTGATTTTGTGCAAATCACATGTCCGTGAATATTTTGGCGAAGCTAAACATCCTAATAGCCCACCAATATTTTTTATCTATAATTGGGTAGCCTAACTTTAAATGGCAAGAAGAATTAAAATTAATCATGACGATTTAATGACTCAAAATAATATTTTAGTAGCTTAAATTTCATTACCTTCGGTGTCTTTGTTGTGACGAGTTAGAAAAACATTTTTATTTAATTATTTTTAGAGGTTTATGCTGCGAATTTTTACTTGAGGAACATCAAGCACATCATAAGGAAATGAATTATGATTTTGCAAGATATAATATTGTTATTATTTGAATGCATTGTGATAAAAACAATTTGTCGTAAAAAATATTACATTACCTTCAGCCTATCTTGAAATATCAAACAGCGTGCTGTATATTACATCGTCCCTGGATCGAGCACCCTTCCCGCCTCCGCACTTGCCGATCAGTCGGCCAGCAACAACAGAAGGGGCAGGACGTGCGATATTTTTTTCGCGACCGTTAAAAAAGTTCGACAACTACGCGCTTCAACCAATTTCGTTTTCATTACATTCAGCGAATTTTTGACGTAAGTAGTTGTGTTTTTTTCATACTTTTAGTCTTAAGGCAATTGTTATAATGTATGTTCGTGTTTATTATTATCATTATATACCGTAATCGATAAATTGCAGTGTAAAATAAAAAATAGTTTGAAAAATTCATTACCCTCACTTTCATTACCATCGATTACCTTCAGCTTTGAAGGTGAGGGTAATGAGACTAAAATGAAGGTAATGATTTTTTTATATTGTTCGATGTGATATTCTATTTAAACCTATTATACTGTCAAATTCAAAGCGGACACCGGTGTCCTCACACTTATTGTCTTTCAATTGTGTATCTAATGACAGTACACCAAACCAGTACATCGAAGGACTGGAATAATTTGCCTGCTGCGGTCTTCCCGTCCGATTATAACTTGAGTGTCTTCAAGGCTAGAGTGAATAGGCTCTTAATAAACTAGTCCGCCTCACTATCTACGATTGCATCACTGCTTACCATCAGGTGGGATCGCAGTCAAGCACTAGTTTAAAAAAACTCTAATGCTAAGCGGACACCGGTGTCCGCTTAGTATTTTACAGTCTAATATAAGATTTCATTATAGGGTTTCTAACAAATATTATCCTTTTCAGGAAACAAGTATGGCTAGAACTAAAACTAAAAAAACTCGCGAAGAAAAGCTTGCTCAAGCAAGGCTGCATAAAAGGAAAAAATACGAGGAAATTAAAAACGATCCCGAGAAATACGCAATTCAGAAAGAAAAAGAGAGACAGAGATACTTGAAACGAAAAGAACAAAATAAAATAAAATCTGCTGCTAAAATGACACCAAGGGAAAAAAGACTTCAAAGAAAAAAATGGAATGAAAACAGTAAGCGTTATTTAGAGAAAAAGAAAAAGGAAAGAGTAATACAACAGATGCTGATTGATAATTCACCTCCAACAAGTGATAGAGAAGAAAATGTAGCTGAACAAGACCCATTAGAAGGGCCATCACATCAATCAGTAGAGGTGTCTAACATAAACTGCAAACGGTGTCAAAAGAAGGATAAGTTAATAAGAAGACTTCGTTATAGTTACAAGAAAGAAATTGGTAAACTGAAACAGGAAAAGGAAAAACTTATTAAAGAAAAGGATGCAATGAGAAAAATGTTGATGAGGCAAATACATAAACAACGAAGAATACAAGCAAACCAACAACAGCCATCAACAATCAAGAAAGTGGATAATTTGATAAAATCAATAGACGCAGACAAACGAGAAGAAGTAAAGAAAAAAATATTATTTGGAGAAATCATATCGAACAATTTAAGAGATGGGTTTAAAGTTTTAAGAAAGAAAGAAAAGCGAGAGTTTAGCGATATAGTCATGCGGGACAAAGACCGTTTCAAGAAGCACAAGATTTTAGGTAAAACGTCGAAATTTACAGTGCGAGACAAACTTAAAATATGTCACAGCAATGAATCAAACATGGATACAGAGAGTAAATTGAAACAAGATGTAGAAGATTTTTTCGAAGATGACAGTAATACTAAAATTTCTCCTGATAAAAAAGAATTTATCACACGTAATGGACAAAAAAAACAAAAACGATATTTATCTGACACATTAACCAACCTCCACAAAAAGTTTATGCACGTTCAAAACAGTAATATTGGATATTCAACGTTCTGTAAATATCGACCATTTTGGATCCTGTACCCTAAAGAATCTGATCGTAATACATGTGCTTGTAAAATACACGTAAATTTTGATTTGTTAGTCAAAAGTCTTAACAAGAATAAAATCACTAAAGAGGCAAATGGAACTACTATATTGGAAAGCTTGTGCTGTGATATACACAATGAAGAATGCTTAAATCGAACATGTGAGGTATGTCGAAACAGAGTAATTAACTATGAAGAATTTAGCAATGAAGAGAAAATAAACTATTATCAGTGGTGCGCAAAAAAAGAAACCTACAATGTCAAAGGCCAAGATAAAACAAAAATTGTTACCGTAAAAACTCGATTACAGGATTACCCACGAAACGTTATAAAAAAATTGGAAGATTCTCTAAAATCATACTTTAAACATTGTACTAACATCGTTGTCCAGTACAAGAGCATTAAATCTCTGAAAGCGACACTGACTACCAAGGAGGTTATGCTACACATTGATTTTTCCGAAAATTACTCTGTCAAGTTTAATGAGGAGATACAAAGCTATCATTTCGGCGGCAGTCGATTGCAAATAACGTTGCATACTGCGGTTGCGTACTTAATTGATCCAGAAACTGGAATCATGAAGTCATACAGCGTTTGCAGTATCAGCGAATGTAATAGACATGACGCAAGTGCTATATGGGCACATCTCATACCACTATTAGGTTATGTAAGAGAAATATCACCATATATAGATACAGTACATTTCGTATCTGACAGCCCTTCAAGTCAATATAGGAATCGCTACATTTTCTTCGTTGTTAGTCAACTGCAACAGGATTTTCCAGAGTTAAACTTTATAACCTGGAACTATTTAGAGGCTGGACATGGCAAAGGAGCGCCAGATGGAGTTGGTGCTGTCCTGAAGAGAACCGCAGATAAAATCGTACAATTTGGTAATGACATTGGCACAATGAAAGACTTTTGGGAGCTCATACAAGCCAAGGTAAAGAATGTCAAACTTTTATCTGTCTCAGGGCAAGATATTGAAGATAGAAAATTTCCCTCGTCAGTTCAAGGATTTCGTGGAACGATGTCTGTGCATCAAGTGCTTTGGTCATCTAACAGGCTTCGAATAACCTTCCGAAAACTAAGTTGTTTCTTGTGTGAAAACGGTGAAATATGTACACATAACTACCATCTTGGATTTATGAACTTACCTTGCCTTTATGAAAATGTTGATTCTGAACATCTACAAGATTTCTTAAACGAAAACACGACGGACGAAGTCCTTCGAGAAGTGACAAATTCTCGAACACCTACCCCTACTAATCAAATCCTAAATAGATTAACCACTGAAGCACCACACAATATGAAAAATTCATCAAATAGAGCCCAAAATAATAACAAAATTACCATACTGTCTGACGTAAAAGTACATTGGACCAACACTTCTTTTATTGGCAACGAAATGAAGAAAACAGCTAATACCAATTTTCAACTTGATTTTCAAAAGTTTGTTTCTGGAAAAGTCACGGTAAAAGAACAAGGAAAAGAACAAAATAATCCCGATGATATTTCAGAAAGTGACAATGTAAGAAAAATACTCAAAACGGATAGAAAAGTGATGACAAATTTTTTTGACCATTCAGATGATAGTAGCAGTGGAAGAAACATAAGAGAAGAAGTCAGAATTGTAAAGAAAAAATCACGCACTACCTCATTTTTTGATGATTCTGATGATGAGAATATTTTTTAATTTACCAAACCCAAAGAATTGACATTGTTAGTAATGTAGAACTAAGAAGTTTTTTTTTGAGCATACTTGTGGCTTTTTCGTATTTTTTATTTTATATTCGTAAGAGAGATTATTTGCCCTGTTTTAAAATTAATGTTTTTGGCGGTATGACATAACTGCAATAAAAAAATGTAACAGTTTTTGAATATGTCTCGACAAGAAACAAGAGCTTGCTATAACTTTAGTGATTTTGAATAAGTACGTTATAAAGCAGATATTATTAAGCAGGATAGTTATGTTTCATAATTTATATAATTACGTTACATTAAGTAATTATAATTTTATATTTAATTCAACTCGTAGCTTCTTAAGTAAGACATGACTGATTAGATAACGAAACTTGTTTGATTTGCGATAGGAGACTGAATATTTTTTTTTTGTTATGTTTTAAAGAATAAACTCTGATTGTGTAAAATTTACGTGATTTTATTTCATCTAATGATATAATACAGTATTTTTTATTTAGACTCATTTCATTACCAGCCATTTTGTTTCATTACCTTAGTCTCCAGTTTCATTACCAGTATTTTTTTTCATTACCTTATTCCCCAATTTCATTACCAACTCCACTGTTTTCATTACCTACCATCAGCAGTACAGAATTTCATTGGTCAATATCTACATAATATGTAATGCGTATAATTTTGTATAAATTACATAAATAGTTTATGTTCTTAATACCAATTCTCGTAAAAGTTGAAAATAAGGAATTGAAAATTTTCTCACATTTCTGTCAGAATTGCACAAAATCATAGAAATACCCATTACTGTATAGAAATATGAAAATTGGCTAACTAGCGAAGTAAAATATTGATTACTAGCACTTTGCCCGCGGCTTCGCTCCCGTGGTCTTTCCCGCGGGACCCGTTATTTTTTCCGGGATACAAAGTAGCCTATATTACTCCCTGAAAACTAAGCTTTCTAATGGTGAAAGAATTTTTCAAATTAGTTCAGTAGTTTCGTAGCCTATTCAATACAAACAAACAAACAATCAAATCTTTCCTCTTTATATCAGTATATATGAAATGCAATAAATAATAAATATCGTAACACCGAATATTTAGTTTCAGATATAAAAAAGTATTTTAAAACAACATCAAATTTAATGTTATAATTGCAAGTCATTATTAATATTCTAGCTCGTTAGTTAGCCACATTTGTTATTTCCATACAGTAATTTTGCTAAATTAATCAAAACAGCGAAATATTTGACATATATTTGCGACGTTGCCAACTTTTAGGATAAACGCTCTTAAGGCAAAACTATTTTTGTTTAGTCTGTATACAATAACTAGTTATAAGTTGAGTACAAACCGCAGCTTACTCGATTCGCCATCTACCAAGTCACGTTTTTTTTCCGAAATTCCTAACTCACATCCTCAAAAGTGGCACTAGCTAACGAAGGAACTGCCTCAAAACGTACAATCCCTCTACGTGGTTTCCCGACTTACACTAAACGCTCTACCTCACAGCACAGTGAAACAAATTCATCAAAAATACGTGGTAATTCTATCATTTACCTAATTTGCATTAAAAAAACAAAAGTAGCGTGAACAGACCTGTTAAGCAAAGCGTGTCCAAATCCCACTAGAACTCTTTGTACTCTGATGTACTATATTACTACAGAATAGTGCAAAAGGCCGAGTCAATACAACAAGCGAAAACAGGCGCACGCACACATAGGTACTGTCTATTCCAAAAATATCTGATGAAAGTGTAAACAAACTGTGTTCAGGTTAAATTTTTACGCATTCACTCACTACAGCTAATTAGTAACACATTAATCTGTATTTCGAAGGTTTAAACCTAATATGTCACCACTTTTTCCAACAATTATTGTTTGAATTTCGGGTCAAAGCAAATTGTAAGTGGCACTACAAAATGGCATCTACTGGTACGTTTTCTGATTCTTTTGTTTACATTTTTACCAGATACTTTTGGAGCAAACCATAGACGTGTACAAACGGCGATCTCAAACAAATGCTAGTCGTGAGTACACTTGCACTTGCTGTTCCTGAAGAGCGTCTATGTGTGCGTGCGTTTCCGCTCGTTGTACGGAGTCAACCTTCTACACGTATCTATTTCGTGATATCACAGTCTGACAAGACCATTGCAAAATGCTATCGTCGTTGAAGTAACAAGTGCTTAGTTTACTCTCTAAACGGAACCGACAAGTGGGTGGAGATATAGTTGACTGGATGTGACGGTGGAAGAAAACTGATTTTGATGTAAACTGGGAAACAGAATCTTAGTTCATATCCAGATAATGATAAATATTTATAAGGAAGAAGGGTCATGGTGAATTAAATACGACCCAAGCTTTATATAATTTTTATAACATTGATTTTATATTCTATGATATTTTTGGTGATTACTTGAACTCACACACTGACTTATTATTAGTGTTACTTGTTAAAATGTTAGGATTATCGTATAATTATATAAAATTTTACAATGTTAGTAAATGTGAGCACCATGTATCTATCACATAATTAATTTATCCGTCATTTTTCATTCTTTTTACCTATCGTGGTATAGTAATCTTATTCTGGGTGCATCGTCTTCACATATATTATTATATAATTAATGTTTTCAAGATATTGTGAAAACATTTTAAAAAAGTAACGTTGAAGTTTATTGCCCATTCCCTGTGGAGCAGATGAGGCCTAGAGTATCGTAATCGTAGTGTGTGAAGATAATGACCTTAAGAATTAAGAAGGTGGCTAGAACAGACTGGATGCTGAAGGCAGAAGATAGGGTGTTGTGGCGCAGCCTGGGGAGGCCTATGATATTAACAACTTTAGTCTTCCCAGGACTTATTTCTCAAATTCAAATCTTTATTCCTAGCTTCCACAGTTCGATTTTTTCTTGGAACTAACCCAAACACACACGAACACATACAAATAATATTACGCTTATATTCCCCGAAAAGGGTATTTGGAGTGTACCATCGAAGAAGTTCATATCTATACACCGTAAGGACTATTTCTGCTTGTAGCGCTCAGCCGCTATAGAATGGGTGGTAACAGCAGTGCTATTCTGTAAAAATTACACGGTGAAAACCTAGGTGAAGTGAGCTGTTAATAGTGTCCATCCCTAGCATCAGTGGAATGACAGCTCACTTCACGCTGACATCACCTAAGTTTTCACGGTGAGATATTTATAGAATAGCAATGCAGATGTGGTATGTGATGTGGATATGAAGTTCTTCGATAGCACATACACTCCAAATCTCCAGCCTTCTTCTCTTTTTCTCTTGCCTTGAAGATACTTTATATTTATAGGTGATAGATTTATTATTTTTGTGTAGGTAATATACAGATATTGGGTATTTATTTTATTTTCTCATTAATCTCAACACAACACACATTTGTATGTCTCCACATTTTATTTGATTTTGTATATGCTGTTAAATGTATATGTTGTATGTATATCACCTTTAATTTATTAAACCAGACACTCACTATGTTTATTATTCTAGCGTATGGTACTCGTGGGTTGCAGCTGAAAATCAGCGTCAGGTGGTGCACTTTGTGTTGTCATCTGACATTATGCTGAGCTGAGGCCCTTTTGAGATTATAATCATTGTTTTAGTTAGTAGTTTGAAAATATATTTTTCTTCTGTAATGCCAATTAACGCATGTTTCTTTCATTCTTTATTTTGTTTCTTTCTCCAAAAACACCCACAAATAATAAAATATATTTATAATACCTAGTACATGAAAATATTTTCCCATAAAAGATCCAACCGATTCCAGCAGATCTACAAATTCTGGGCTATAAGCGTTTTAAAAATAAAATTTTCTTTGTAGTCTCGAAGAGGCTTTAAACAATGGAAAGCACAAAGCAATGCCAGTGAGGCACTTTGTGGAAAAACTATTTTGTAGCTGTATCGACTAGTTACGTGGAATTATTGTTAACGTACCATGTTTTGAGAAACGGTTGTCGTATGTTTTGGTTGTCTTGTTCTAAGTCCGCCTGGCTAGCTACCACCATCTTATGTTATCAGCATTATTGTATATTAACAGTTAGAGGTAAGATAGCCAGTTCCTCTGGGGTTGAGGCTTCCGGGTGAAGCTCGCCTCCATCTCCTGATCATTATTTACCATCAGATGTGATGCAGGCCAAGATCTTCTTTTTATCATAGCGTCACTGAGAATCAAGTGAAATGGTGGGTAAATCAGCTGATAAAGCTACCTATGCTGGGACAAAGGCCTCGTCTGTGAGAAGGAGCGTTCTGTGTTCGTCATCCAAGTGTTTCTTGTGAGTTTGGTGATATCGTCGGCCCAAAACACTTTTGGACTTCCTCTATGGCCTAACCTTGGCAACCATTCGCTCAACACCAATACCTTACTTCAGCCGCAATCTCTGCGTCTAGCCCAGTTTCCTAATAATTAGTACCTAGTAGCTGTACTGAATCACCCACAGATAAGGTACTTATGTGTTTTGATTTATCATTTTATTACGGACGCTTTTAATAGTTATTTGTTATACAAGAGTGCAAAGTTGCTTTTTAACCGCGTGTTCAATTTTGATGACCGAGCAAGCGAAGGATTCTAAAATTGAATCACGAGCGCAGCGAGTGATTCAAAATTAGAATCCTGAGCGTTAGCGAGGGAATCAAAAGAGCACGAGGTGAAAAATCTTTGCACTCGAGTGCAACACGTAACTTTTCATTCCACCTCAGCGAGGAAATGACTAAATGCAAAAAAAAAAACGTTTACAATCACAAGATAGGTACACTTTTATTTCAGTTTAGGTATTAATTACTACATTATGACAGGTAAGTATTACAGAATAATCTTTAAATTATAACAAAATAATACTAAGGTATAATTAAGAAAATTTTAAAGTAACGTTGCTACAGTTATTTAAATTGAGTGTAATATTTTTGTTTGGTACTGTAATATTGGTGTTAGTCACTTGTGTACTGTTTTTCGGTAAACTATCTGTCATACTTAATAGTTGTACCGATTCATCGGATTCCCTTGGCGTGAATGTTGGAGAGAGAGGGAGATGGTTAGGTGTTTCATAACGGCTTATTTTTGATGTAGAAGGGCCAGTACAAGGATCCGATTGAGGCTCTTTCAGTGTACTGGCTCCTACGATGCCTTCACATATTTTAGACTTATTTTGGATGGAATCCTCTATGTATCCCTCTACAACTGCATTGGACTTCCAGCCTCCGTGGCGCTTAAGGGACAGCAGATCAGCTCCGGAATCAGCCAAAAGTGTGGCTGAAGTTCGTCGGAAACAATGACCCGTGTACAACAGGGGTTCTGGAAGTTCAAGAAATGTTGCTATTTCTCGTGGGATACTGCCAATTTTATTAGTACCCATAGGCTGTCTAACACACTTTCCATTGCGATACTGTAGAAAAAATCGATTGATTGGAGTGTTAGGCGGGCGTAAGGCTTGATATTTCTCAACAATCGTTACGTATTCCTTGCGAATGACGAAGTTGCGGTCTCTTTTTGTCTTTGTATTAGGTAAATTAATTAATAGTAAGTCATCTGAATGTTTCTCAATGTTTTTGACATTAAGTTGTGTTAGTTCATTAGTTCGACATGCTCCGTTTATTCCAATAATAAGAACAACCTGTAACGTAAAGAGTATTGTAGTAGATAAATGAATAAAATTGATATGAACGCAATTGAATTATGCCTATCAACATCTACTAAGTATACTATTTAATTGAGATTAATATACTTAAGTAGATACTGAATGTGCAACTGACTTACTTTTGCCGCCAAATATACGGAATCGGGTGCTTCGTTAAGAAACTTTTCAATATCAGATACTGTGAAAACCTTCGATTTTTTTGGTTGATGACCAGATGAGGCTCTTTTTAAAAATGCCACTAATTTAGGATAGGTATCGATATGTTTGTCTTTTTTCATCTTTATTGTTGCTTTTAGCATCGAATACGTACTCCATAGAGTGCTTGCTTTCTTGTTCTCGGATAATTCTATAAAATATGCCAGCAAAACGTTTTCTGAGAAAGTTTTGGCTCCTTTTGCTAGTCGCCACGTGTTGAACATATCGTACTGTTTTAAATACTTCTCGCGTGATTGTTGAGGGAGAAAGCTCATTTGCGCATTATTAACAGTTTCAGTCAATAGGGAATAATAAGAAGATGCCTGGGTCAAAAAAAAAAAAAACTAATTAGTCCGTCAGCCAGATAATAAAAAAATATTAGACACGTATTTTTTGCTTTATCATATTAATAAAAATTGACTTAAATACAACGCATTAAAGTTGGGGAGTGGGGGTTGATACGTCACAAGTATGTATAAAATCTACATACAAGTGACGTCATGGCACATTTTAACTCAATGTATCGCCGTAATCTTTTGAAAACGTAAAAAAAGAAAAAATACGTGTACGTTATTTTTTCATAGTCTACATTACGGACAAAAAACATTTTTTTAGTCATCATCCCTATTCTGTTGGCGTCAAGCAAACTTCCTCGTCGCTAGAATCACTCATTTTAGTTTTTTCACTTGTTTTCAAGTTTCTTGTTTTTAATATACCTAAGGTTTAACAATGACGTGAAAAGATGCCGCGTAAAGAACCGCGTACAAAGCAAATTGAAAAAAGAACACCAAGAAGGTTCCGAGTCTGAGTTTTTAACAAATTAAAAAAAAGTTGTATGATATATTCGGCACCATAGAGGTAGCAGTAAATAGGTTTAATGTTTTTTTTAATTCACAAACTTAGTGCACACGATGTTCTAAATTCAATTTACTTTATCCTCTAGAGAATAAAAACGGCTTTTCCACTCAGATACTGAAGATTAAAAATACTCTTTCCGAGATGGTGGGATGAAAAGTTCTTTATCGTTCTCACACTTCCTCTCTCCTTAAACATCATCATTACATTTAGTTCCTTGCTCTTGTTTCATGTTTATAGATTTAAATTATAAGTATATCTATGTATATATATTTATATGAATAAGTTTATGCTTTATGTATGTATGTACATATTTATTGTATATGTAGATGGTACACCGATGACTACCTGCAGTATTGTCTCTCCTGTTACCTTTAATCCATCCAAAGGTTGTCTGTAAAAGCTCGCTTTAAGCGATAAGACCGCCCATTGTGTAACCCTATGTAAAATTTCTAAATTTATGTCTGTAATTTTTATGGTGTACAATAAAGAGTATTATATGTATATATATATCTATCTATCTCACATGTATAATTTCAACATGAAAATTGCAAACCATATTTTTTATCCATATTTTGATTTAAAAGAGTGTCCGTAGAGTTTCTTGCGCGTTCTCCTCCATAGGTACCTATTACGCTTTGGAATGGGCCACTAGCTTCATCTTACTGACTGATCGACCCCTTAATAATTCAAAAGTGCCTGTGTTTGGTATATTAGAAATTATTGCTTTGAATTTGAGTTTGACTTCGAGTTAAACAGGCGTGATGTTAAAAAATATTCATAGCTGTACCATCAATTCCTTTACCAGCATTTTTAATATCCTTAAATTCAATACATTAACTAACAAGTCAAAATTGGTTAACTTTTCATCGGTTGTATGATGGATTGATCACGATAATATTAATGTTACCGCTGTAGATAATGTGATTGGGGTAGAGCAGACAATTTTGGCAGTATGGCAATAAAATTATTCTACCGTTTTATAGGCTATGCTTTGTTGTAGTTGAGGTCCTTCGAAAACATTATCCGAGTATGTACATAGAATATTTCCATTACCTCTATTTCTACTACTAACGCAGCATAGCTGGAATTATGTTTGAAAACAGAAACGGGTCATGCCATCAATTCTAGCAGATGAATAATAGTTATTTGTTATACAAGAGTGCAAAGTTGCTTTTTAACCGCGTGTTCAATTTTGATGACCGAGCAAGCGAAGGATTGTAAAATTGAATCACGAGCGCAGCGAGTGATTCAAAATTAGAATCCTGAGCGTTAGCGAGGGAATCAAAAGAGCACGAGGTGAAAAATCTTTGCACTCGAGTGCAACACGTAACTTTTCATTCCACCTCAGCGAGGAAATGACTAAATGCAAAAAAAGAACACCAAGAAGGTTCCGAGTCTGAGTTTTTAACAAATTAAAAAAAAGTTGTATGATATATTCGGCACCATAGAGGTAGCAGTAAATAGGTTTAATGTTTTTTTTAATTCACAAACTTAGTGCACACGATATTCTAAATTCAATTTACTTTATCCTCTAGAGAATAAAAACGGCTTTTCCACTCAGATACTGAAGATTAAAAATACTCTTTCCGAGATGGTGGGATGAAAAAACATTTGTTTGAAAATATCTGCCTGAACGGATTTGAATGTTTGGCACATGGATTATCCATGACCTGGGTTCGGACATAGCATACGGCAGTACGTTCCCGTGGGCTAATATCCTATTTGTTTTATACCTATAAGAAAAAGTTTAAACGCCGGGAAACGTCGTGAGGGGACGTCCTAGAAAGACATAACCGTATTGGTGATGTTCTTCAGAAAGGTTAGGTGCGTAGTACTCGCAACCGGCGTGCGTGTATGACCAGATGTATGAACGTAAACGAGGAAAAAAGGAGTAACTATAAAAGGATCTTAGCAGGTGGCGTTCTATAGTTTCTGCCCGGTACGTAGCAAGAAGGCGTGAGGTTTATGTATGTATGTAAGTAAAACATTTTTAAACCCCTCTTTTTCTTATAAATTGTGGCACAAGTCCCAGGTGTCTTATAGGTAGCAATCGATCATAGTCATAAGGTGACAAGTGCCAACATAGGCGAATCAGTAGGCGTTTGGAACGATGCGACGGTACAATGGATTGTCCTAAGTGTATTGGCGTTTGAATAATATGAAGTACTTACTTAGTAGAATCATTATGGTTTTTTAATATTCATGTATAAACTGTTTTATTGGTTTTACGAGTATGGTAGCAAATGTGCCTGCTGACCATAGTTCGACCTTCGAACCAGTTTGAGCCACGATTCACGATTTTTTTGAATATTTGACTGGACCGCCTCGTTTTTCTAGTGGTCGCAAGCACTACTGCTGAACATGAGTTCAGCAGTAGCGCTTGCGCTGGGTTCAATTCTCAGCTGGGGCAAAGTGATATTGGGATTTTCCATTAGGAATTTCTTAGTACCAGCCCGGAGTCTGGATTTGTGCCCGGTTGATGGAAATAGGCTCACCTCCTATTACATGGGACTTAAACATAACTGGTGAAATGTGGGTGACCCTACTATGGGTACACATCTGCCTAACCCTTTGGGGATACAAGGCGCGATGTTATCTTTTTTTCAGTAGCAGCGTGAAGTCTAAATTTGTACCCAGTTATGGCAATAGACTCGCCCAATTATTTGGGTCTAAAACATAACCAGAAATATTATTATGGGTATAATAATGGGTGACCTTATTGGTGATGTTCTTCAGAGAGGTCAGGTGTGTGGTACTCGCCACCGGCGAGCGTGTATGACTAGATGTATGAATGCAAACGAAGCAAAAGGAGGATGTAAGGATCGCAGCAGGTGGTGATCTGCAGTTTCTGTCTACTCCCATGGGTAAAGGCGCGAGTTTAAGTATTATGTATGGAATTATAAAGATGTACCCATGCTTACCCCTTTAGGGAATACAAACATTATGTATGTGTTCTGTATTATTTCCTTTTACTTTTTTTTTCTTTCTACTTTTGTGCCTTTTAGTCTGTGCCAAATAAATGTATTTTCTTTATTTTCTTTCTTTATTTTGTATACCCCATATCCCTCAATCCCTGACCTGAAAACTGAACACGGGACCCCCTGCTCACCCGTCACGCTTGTGACCACTACACCAACAAGCCAGTCAACAGAGGATAACAAAATATCCACTTAACCCTTGCACCAAATCATCAATAGTCCGGAAAAACACCCTTTTCTCCTCAAAAATACAATAAAATATCTACAAAATATAATACTTCCAGAAACTCCATACAATCTATAAAATTACGAGCGTTCATGCAAGGGTTAGAAGCGTTTTGTATGCAAAGAAATAAGGATATCCTTTTAAAGGCTCACTCAACTAATTCAAGTTGTATCCGTATACGGTAATGTGATCGTAAGGAAGCTTATAAATATATTTGTAACGAGTATTTGGGAATATTGTTATCGAAAACAATATTTATTTTGATGGATTGCTGCCGTAATTTGACGGAAAGATATAAGTTGCAAACCGAACAAGTGAAAGAGGAACAAGAACCTCCCCTAAGTTTAAACACGACAACGAACTGAAACGCTCAAATAATTAATACATCGTAGTGTAAAATATTGTCATGTAAATCATCAATAAGGCCTCCTTGCCCTGGACTACTTCATCATTTCAGCCGAAAGACGTCTACTGCTGGACATCCCCCAAGTATCGCCACTTCGACCGGTTCTGTGCTTCTTGCATCCAGCGGGTGGCTTCTTATTGAATATTTATGTAGGTTAGGTGCCACAACTAAAAATTGAAAAATAAAAATATAATAAAAAAAAAACTACTGAATAAAAAAGAAACCACAATAAAGTGAAAAATCACATTCATTTCGGAAGTCGGTGGCAGAAAACGAAAATTCAAATAAATAAAAAAACAGACCAAGCAAGGGATCCATATAGTTTTTCTTTCTTTCTTTATTTCACGCACATGTCTGCCAGCCCAGAGCCTGGTAAATGGTCCATCATCCTTGTCCGCCAGTTGCAGCTAAAATACTGTTAGGGCTACCCCTGAATCGCCGCAATATCGATGCACACCGTTTGCGCATGAGTGCACACTCACAACACAGCGGGATCCGATGATAGCAGTTGACCCACAGGCTATCGAGTCGGGCAAGGTGTGGTGGTGATAAAGCCTAGGTCACCGCTCGGTAATCACCCCACTAATAATTCCCGGGCTGTGATCATAGGCTAACGTTTATCTTCATTTGGAGCACGTGTCGTTTTGGCTGCTTGTTTGAATTAATGAATCTATGAAAAGAGTTATTAAACCCTGTCTGTCGACTCCTTACAATCACACGAGTCTTCATAAACACAATTATTATCAGCTCTTTTTTGCCCCTGTCTAAGCCACATTACGCAAGAAGAATAAAATCCATACACCTCGGCACCCTCTTTGTTAGAACTTTCCCTTAGAGTTATGTTTGTTTGCTTAGGACCCGGTTGTTCTTTACGGATCAATGGGAACGTTTGGCTGGATAAACATCAAAGTTTTCACCCCGAATGGAGTTCCGTAAGTCTAAATGTCAGGGTTATATAGATTGAGTATGAAGATGATGGAAAATTTATTGGTTTTAAGAAAATTTACTGCAGAAGGAATCGCCATCGGTGGACAGGAGTAATGCCAGCAATGGAAAACACAGTTTCCGTCATAAGGGATGGCGTTTTTCATGCTATATTATGGAAGGTCTCGAGAAAAAGAAGCAGGACGATGACATTTTATACTCTGTAAGGTAAAAAACCCTCCAGTGGATCAAAGGGCATAGTGGATCCTTAGGCAATGATGCCGCTGATGAACTTGCGAAGAGAGGCTCTGATATGGAAGTACTAGGCCCGTACCCACTTCTCCCTCTGCCTTTCTCAAAATTTCGTGCGTGGATTCGCCAAAGATCGACCGAACTCCATAACAACAGATGGTCACGGGCAACAGACTGTAGACAGTCAAAATTGGCTTTACCAATTTTAGACCCGCGATTAACCAAAAAACTTCTCAACCTGGGTAGAAATAACCTTAGAATAATTATAGGAACAATTACGGGCCATAACCCCCTCAACAAACATCTTTTCAACATAGGCGCCACAGATAGCCCCCTTTGCAGGGGCTGCCTTGACGCCGAGGAATCAGCCGCCCACGTTATCCTGGAGTGCGAGGCAGTGGCTTCTCAACGGGAAGAAATCCTCGGAACAGTGAGGTCGCTCCGCGAAGCCTGTGAAGCCCGCAGGAGGCTTCTGTGCTTTTGGGCGAAGCTAGGCTGGCTCTGTTAGCCAGTATCCCCACGCACAACGGACCAAATGAGAGTCTAAGTGCGGAAAAGGGAGTCCCATCATCATCATCATCATCAAGGTAAAAAACCAGCAGCGTTAGCTAACACGAAACTGAAGTAAAACCTCCTGTAGTGTATGTGAATAAAAATCAAGATTCTATAGTCATATGTGTTCACGCCACACGCTGTCGTGGGGCACATCCCCCTCCCTCAACCATTTTGCTTGTTTCTGCGAGCCGGGACGCAAGCTCGTGCTCTGTAAAGCAGGGAGCCAATACTTCAGAATGGGTGATATAAAAAAACAGTACACACAAATTTTTAAGAAATATTTGAATAACTAGAAACGCACAAAGTCAGTGAAAATGTCCGTTACGTAGTATCTCTAAGTAGTCTGTGTGTCCGTTGAATCTATGCTGAAATTGTATTTTGATCTTCGAACATAATATAAAGACTGTTCAAATATAGACAACAGATGAATGATAATGACATATGTATGATAGAACTTCAGGAGTATTATTCCTCCTTTCAAAACCAATGTCAAAGACTTTTAACAACCCAATTTTTAGAAAAGATAGTTCTGTCATGAACAACATGTCAAGTCAAAGAGGTAACTTATAAACACAAAACATGAAGTAAATTACAAAAAAACTGCAACAAAATGCATCTTAGTCAATATAATTATATTAAATATATTAGAAATAGAGAATAATTATTGAAAAATTCTTGGTATCTGAGATAACGCTGAGTACCAGGAAGACATAAAATTTGAAGAGGAACTAAGAGATTGGAAAAATGGGAATTATAAATAGTAAAGACTTTAGAAAGATAGATGAAGCTACTAGTAATACCAGGTAATAATATGGTTGTAACTTTAACTCACAGAAATCGAAGAAACTTTTCATGAATAATTTGTCTTGCATGGTTATGATCCCCATAATAGAGGGTCCATCACATCAATCCACCGAAAGGCGTGCACTTTTTAACCTTGCAAAGGTTTTACCCAGAGGTTGTCATTTATAAACTACAATTTTCAATTCAGCAGAGGATTTTATTCTTTGTTTGTTGCTCAGACATTTTTGTAGGGACCAACTATAATTTTCGCAGTTATTTAAATATCATTGACATCCTAAAATATTTTTCAGCTGTGGACAGTATTTTTTTAATATTTCCAACCATGATAAAAGTGAACTTTCTCTTACGGGCTTTCTCCGATTCATAATAAAGCTCAATAATGTCTCGCTGGTGCTGGCGTGTGTGTTGGATCATTAAGTACCCTTCAAAATGGTTGAGCTTAATCTTCTTCTTTTCGTGTGGTTAGTAAACTAACCTGGTGTCAGAGATTTAAAGCCGCCCACGGGCCTCTGACTTGGCTAAATGATGCTGATCAATGCGTCATGTTCGTGAACGGGCGCCGTCACTGGACTGGTCATCTCTTAGCTGCCATGGCTTATTTTATATTAATTTTTAAATTATTTCTGTTTTTATATTTTTATTACGAACTCTTTTAACGTGCACGTCTTTCTACATTGTTCTCACATGTATAATTTCAACATGAATGATGTAACCATAATTTTGTAACAATATTCTGATTTAAAAGAGTGTCCCTGGAGTTTTTTGCCCGTTCTTAACCATAGGAACCTACTACGCTTTGGAATGGGCAACTAGCTTTATCTTTCTGACTGACCGACCCCTTGACAATTCAAAAGTACCTGTAATTGGTTTAAATGAAATAAATCCTTTGAGTTTGAGTTTTCTTATTTTTTGTTGCAGTTTATCAAACTTACGATATATTATAACTGAGAAACCAAAATGGAAAGTTTTTAAAAAGAAAGAGTGAGTTGTAATCAATTTTTCTTTAAATGTAATAACGATTTCGAATGCGACGAAATGTGGCTCTGCGTAACCCTTCATCCCAAACAGGCGTGATGCTATGATAAGATTCCGAATAATAAATAAGTGAAGAAATTTAATTCCAGTTCAAAAACGGTTCCACGAAAAAGTATGATCGCAATGGGTTTCATTTTGACAGTTCACCCACGTTCATTGCGCTATTAACGTTGTTGAGGAGACGAATTTTTCCAACATATGAAGCAATGGATTAGAGATATCTTTCAAAGTTCTCGGATTGTGATTGAAAGTGTGTTATGATGAATTAAGTTGCAGTACCCGCGCCACGTAGAATAACCAACCATAATTTCGATCGTCGGAAACACGAAGATTTCCGAAGCACATACATTTTCTGGTTAACCTGTATATTATGTTTCACTTGATATTTTAAAGCAGTGTTTTTTTTTTTTTTTTTTTTTCAGAGTAGTGCCTTTGCCACAATATCGTCCTGCGAAGGGATGTCCTTGCGGCAATGATAGCCCTTGCAAGCAAAAAGTGACACCAAAAGGAGTCACTATACATTATCCTCAAAAGTAAGATATGGTTACGTCATTATTTTTTTGTTACTCGTTCTGATGCTCTATTCCAGAGTGCAAATTTAAACTTTAATCCATAGTACAGATTGATTTTTGCACATACACACATACAATTTCTTGATTAAAATATAAAAAAAATATTTTAAAAAAATATTTCTGAAAAAACACATGTAAGGTTCACAAAACAATTTTCCAACTGAAATGAACTCTACAGAAAAAAGTATACCGTTGGTGCCTGTACTAATGAATGAAAATCATTGTATTTTATACTGAACTGGTAAAAATATATATGGTAATAAAATAAACAGTAAAAGTAATTTAAAAATAATAAAATAAGGTTCATAAAGATTATAATACAATTCTACCCAAGTTTGAGAGGATTCATTCTAAATGTATCTGTTCTTTAAATAAGTAACCAGAAAAAATTATAATAGTGACGTAGCGAACATTTCATTTCCCTTCAAATACTAGGGACATATTATTCTATGTACCTAGTTCAAATGTAAAACCTAATTCATGTATAAGCCTCCACTAATTAGTTTTTACACGTGTTCAATCTAACGTTTCGGTCATTTAAATTCAAGGATTTGTGCTGGACATGATATAACTATGTACCTCTATTGAAAACAGGATTTTCACTCTTATATACTTTTATCCAGGAACTAAAGCAGATAACAGGATTTTCACTCTTATATACTTTTATCAGATATCAAACGCCTCGGTTTTTGATCATTTTTTACCCGACTTCAAAAAAGGAGGAGGTTTCTCAATTCGATCGTATAAATATATATAGGGTGTTTGGTGCATCGTGTGCCAAATTGAAATGGTCGACTGAAGGGATCATCCGCTAGCCTTTCAGACCCCTTAACACCCCTCATGCTCTGTGGATTTTTTTTATCGACTTTTTATTGTTTTCCAAAAAAAAGACCCAAATTTTACATTCAAATACAGATTTAAAAAAAAATATAAGGCGTAGACTCTGAATTTTAATTTTATTTCGATGTGTATTGTTTAAGAATACTTTTAAATACAAAGTTAGTGATATTAGTCACCTAGTTTTTTTTTAATTCACTCGCAAAGGTAAAACTTAAATTAAAGCTGTACATGTTACAGCTATTTATAAGGCTACAAAAAAAAAAAAAAAAACAAAAGCGACCGGGATCTTCCAACTCCCTCATTAATTCTCCAGTCTATCCTCTTTCTAATGATGTGCCACATGCCATACAAGTATTTTAACAACTTTGTGAATTCGCTAGAATTGTGAATCAAGTCACATAAAACTACATTCCAAATTCTAATGAAAAAATATTTATTGCAGAACTGTTACTTGAGAAAGAGGTAAAATTTGTTTTCTCACTCTTTCACAGTAAAATCTATCTTCTATCTCTTTCTTGCATACCTTAAATCGGTTTGAACAAATCGCGCCGCCCGACCCGCCATTTTTTTAGTCGAGACATCACTGCCTCTGATAACTAACGTGTGCTAGTTCACCATACTCCGCGATTCTTTTATTACTTTGTTATCGTTGAGTTTTGTTGGATCTTGTTACATTTGTTTAATTTTTGTTGTTATTGTTAAACTTTGAGTTTTTTGTTATTGAAATGGCGACATTCTCTAACGAAGCATATGCGGACATCATGGTGGCTTACGGAGCCGCTAATGGCGTCGCTCGTGCAGCGCAACGACTTTACCAGGAACGCTTTCCTGGTAGACGATTACCTGGCCGCAGAGTCTTCCAAGACACATACCGACGCATACGCGAGACTGGCAGTGTTACTTTTAATGAACCAAGGGGCCATATCGTGCGACATAATGTTGAAGTAGACGAGAGAATACTGGCACTTTTTGAGGAAGACCCTACAAGAAGCATTAGAAATGTGGCATCACATCTTGATATTTCAATATGGAAAGTGTGGAAAGTACTTCGTCAAAACAAAAAGCATCCATTCCACTACACTCCGGTGCAAGGTACGTAATTTTAAACTAACTTTAAACCCGTGCAAGCTTTGTTTGACCTTGCCTTTGTTTAGCAGGTAATGGGTATGGTATGGCGTCACTTCCAGGTAGTGAATCTATTAGCACGAACAGCGGGTCCTTTCTTGTGCAATTACTTATTGCCCAAGAGAAATTTAAAAGAGTTTTTTGTTTGTTGCAGGTCTTGAGGGTGGCGACTTTGAGAGACGAGTGGCTTTTTGTCGGTTTCTTTTACACACGGATGTGGATGATCCTGATTTTTTTAAAATAATACTGTGGACGGATGAATCCAAATTTACCAAGGATGGGATCCTCAATTTACACAATTTGCACCACTGGACAACGAAAACGCAAAACCCACGTGTTAAAAGACAGAAATCTTCTCAAAGAAGGTTTAGTGAAAACGTTTTGGCAGGAGTGATTGGGAATCAGGTAATTGGACCGCATTACCTGCCCGATAATCTCAATGGCGAAGACTACCTGGAATTCCTACAAAATGGCCTACCCGAATTAGTGACCGATGTGCCCGTATTTAATGAACGTGTGCCCATTGTATTTCAAAATGACGGCTGTCCCGCGCATTGGCGATTGACTGTGAGGGAATATCTCGACAATGTGTTTCCCAATGCATGGATTGGACGCGATGGCCCTATTCCATGGCCGCCACGTTCCCCATATCTAACTCCGTTAGACTTTTATGTCTGGGGACGTGCCAAAGAGTTGGTATATGCCACGGAGGTTCCAACTAGGGAGGTATTAGCCCAACGCATAGAAGCGGCATTCAATACTATTAAGGAGGAAATACGACTTCGTACAACAACTGTTGAAATACGAAACAGGTGTCGGGCCTGCATCCGCAACAGAGGCCAACAATTTGAGCAAGATTTGTAACAATGATTAAATAAATGTTAAAAATGCAATTTTGTTTTTTTTATTTCAAGTAAATCCCACGAAAGATACAGATATGAGACACGAATTTACCTAACCATAAGAATGAGATAGCAGATTTATAGGTTTGACAGGTATCATTTAAGAGATTTTTTTTAAATCATAATTTTGAATATTAGCCTTAGGTGACTCGATTCACAATTCTAGCGAATTCACAAAGTTGTTAAAATACTTTTATGGCATGTGGCACATCATTAGAAAGAGGATAGACTGGAAAATTAATGAGGGAGTTGGAAGATCCCGGTCGCTTTTGTTTTTTTTTTGTAGCCTTATAAACAGCTGTAACATGTACAGCTTTAATTTAAGTTTTACCTTTGCGAGTGAATTAAGAAAGAACTAGGTGACTAATATCACTAATTTTGTATTTAAAAGTATTCTTAAACAATACACATCGAAATAAAATTAAAATTCAGAGTCTACGCCTTATTTTTTTTTTTATCTGTATTTGAATGTAAAATTTGGGTCTTTTTTTTTTGGAAAACAATAAAAAGTCGATAAAAAAAATCCACAGAGCATGAGGCGTGTTAAAGGGTCTGAAAGGCTAGCGGATGACTCCTTCAGTCGACCATTTCAATTTGGCACACGATGCACCAAACACCCTGTATATATTGTTATGTGTGTTCGCGGATAACTTCGTCTCTTATGAACCGATTTTGATGATTCTTTTTTTTTGTTTGGTAGGACATACTTCAGAAGTGGTTCCATATAAATTTGGTCAAGATCTGATGAGGAGTTTTTGAGTTAGCTTCAATAATACATATTTTTCCCACCTGGTATATGTGGATGATATTCTAATAGTTCCTGTCACTGTAATTTACGTGGTATTCAAATTTTTGTGGGGGTTTTGTGTAGGTACCACAGCTCTAAAAAGTGAAAAATAAAAACTTTTTCACAAAAAATAAAACTGTCTTCTAAAAAAAAACACACTACAAAGTGAAAAATAACTTTGATTTCGGAAGTCGGTGGCAAAAAAACTAAAATAAAAAAAACCCAAGACACCGTGTTTTTTAATGTTTTTTTTTTTTTTTGAAGATAGTTTTATTTTTTGTGAAAATGATTTTTGAACAGTGCATACTACGTGCATTGAACGGTCTCGAACTACTGTGCACATCCGAAGTAGCACAGGTACATGGCATGCACGCGATGTGTTCGCGAACGAGTGTTTTGACTGTCTCTTGAACGCGAACTACTCGCTAACCGCTCACGAACATGTCCAAAGTTGTCCATACTATGTTCCTAAGACGCACGCGAACCGGACTGTTCGTGCGCGTGCAAAGGTGTAGACCCGCCTTAACATAGGGCGAGGCCAGATAAATTATGTACCTACATTATCACATAGACCCGTTACTTGTCAATTGATGTAATACGTCACATTTTTCACATCATCCTTTGCATCTCGATCTAGGTATGACAAGTTTTTAAGTATGGTTAAGGCGAGGTTTTCCGTGTCTGTAGGCCTTTGAAACGCTACCTCCGCCTCCCCCAAATGCAGAGTGACGTATCTATTTACGATGCACCGCCGACCATTTCACGGAAAATCCATGCCACAGCATGAAATATTTGCAGTTGATCAACTGAACTAGTTTTTCTTAGATTCGATTTTTTCAATAAGTTTACATTTTATGGGACCTACGGTGTCATGAACTAAAATGATTACTTAAAATGTCCTGTGTACCTAATGGGCGTTTTCAGTCCGTTTCGTCGCTGTCTGCGACGATATAGGTTACGATAACAAGACAAGGCGCTATTGCACCTACCACAGTTTGTCTCTGCATCACCCAAAGGTTGACTGGTAGAAAATGCCTGTGGCATTAAGTCCGCCTCTGTACATTTATGTGCTTGAAGTGTTAATAAATAAATAAATAAATAAACGTATCCGATCATCTGATCGCCAATATCGTGTCGATGTCGGGTCGGTGTCGTTATCGGCTAATGTATTGTGTGTGTGCGTGCGTGTGTTTGTTTTGTGACAATCAATTCATTTTATTTATAAAATAAACAACATTTTTTCCTTTTCATATACCTACTGTTATGGGAGAGATCGTAGAACGTACAACGAAAAACATGAAGTTTAGGCCTCTTCTGTCATCTATGGTTTTAATAAAAATCAATAAAAAAAATCTCATTAACAGTCACCTAACCATAGCCACCCTTGTACAAACTGCTGATTTTTTTAGTGATAGCTGGGGTAGTCATGAATAATCTGTAAGAAGCAGTTCGTGTATCAGTGTTGTGCCATTAGGTAGTATATCTATGAAGGAACGCAGACGTTTAATAATTCACTTAAAACGAAAAACTTCGCAAGCAATGGGAAATTGCTACTGACGAGTGTTACTTGCGCGTTTCGACCTCAGGAGGACTCTGTCACTTGCTCGCTAGTCCAGCTAGCCAACCAGTCGCGTCATCAGTCCTAAATCTCTGTATATTTTGGTCGCCGAGACCAAAACTACAAACAGTGTACAGTAAAGATTTATAAAATGTGGCTGTTATTTTAGTATATTGTGATGTCTTATGACTTTCACGCGAATGAAGTCACGGACAGAAACTAGTTTCAGATAAACATGACTTTGCGGTAGTAAGGTGAAAGTTTAAAATTATAATAGTGCTACTGGGTATCTCAACGGTCACGCAAAATGTAATTTTGATAGAAAATATCAAAGTCATAATTTCGTTCGTTATAAAAAGAACTATTGTGCAAAATTGCAGGCTTCTAGACCCAGCGGTTTAGGTTGTGCATTGTCTGTCAGTGAATTTAAGAAAAAAAATGTCGAATTTCCATACAAACTTTCATCTTTATTTCGTCGGGATTTTTGTTAAGTTGGATGGGCTAAAAACTGTCTTACTGTTTCGCTTATACTGTGACCATATTTTTTTGTTTTGGATATTTCCCACCGCTCATGAAGATTCGTAAATATTGACGGCTATTTACGAAGTAACAATTGCCATAATTTATTGTCAATGGACGTACTTATTTTCGATGTCCTAAAATAATAGATTCGATAAATTATAGCTGTAGCAAGCTATAATTTATCGAACTTACATATTATTTTCGAAACAGTAAGACAATTTTTTCCCTTCGAATTCTTTCCCTTACTGCTTTGACCACCTTATTCGTACGAACACTACGTGGACGGCCAGATCTTTTTCTGTCACAAACAGAGGAGGTCTCATTGTACCTATTAATAGCCCGGTACACAAACATTTGACTAATACCAAGCGTATGGACAGTTTTATCGAATCTATTATTTTAGGACATCGAAATTTTAGAACGACATTTTATCGTTTATAGTATTGTCGTATAAAATATCGTAAACAGTGACTTTTTGTATTCAAAACTGAAAGTTGTTCATATGGCTCAGTATGAACAAGTTTCAGTTTTGAATACAAAAAGTCACTGTTTACGATACTGGATACGATAAAATCACGGATTCAAGAAAAAAATTGTGTTGCTGGCTCCGCTATTCGAAAAATATTGTTATATTTTATTTGTCTTACGTTTAATATCAGTTTCTCAATTGATTAAGAGTGTTATGTTTTATCTGTGTCAGCTTCATATCAGTTGATCAATTGATTTAAAGTGTTGGTAAAATGAGTGATTCTGGAAGTTACGCATTTTAATAAATAAAATAGAAATGGCGCCGTTGCAAATTAAACATTATTTAGTAATAATAACAAGTGCTAGTATATTTGTTGAGAAAATACAACGACGAAATAAGAAAAGTAACACTGTGCTTTATTTAATCTCCTTACTTCTTAATTGATTACAATATAATTACGATTTTTATCGTGTTCCATACATTTGTTCATGTTAGTATAGCACTTTTGTTTGAAACACCATTTCTTTTTAAATTTTCTTTGTTCTTGCGAGAGTGATAGTTGTTTGAAATATTCCATATGCAACCGACAACCGGAAAAATTGTATATGATGTGTTTATTAATGTAGGATTTGATATTAGCAAAGACAATTCGATAGAGAGTGAATATAGTAACATTGATGAATCTGATAAAAAAATCAAAAAAAGACTTCTTCATAAACGACGACAAAAAATTATATATCGATAATAATTTGTAATGTGTCTAGCACTATTGTAAGATGACAGTTAAACGTCATCATATCGCATAGAAATAATCTCACTTTCGAAAACAATGTTATGAATTAAAACTATAATAAAATAACGAAATATTTTTTCTGAGCTGTCGCAATTTCATATATAATGTGTTCTTCTTTTATTAGATTTTTTGTAACAACTGCAGAGAGAGCGTATTTTTAAAAATTTTGACACAGGTCCACCTCCGATGACGTCCCGCAGGACTCTGAGCGCGAGCCGATTTAACCCGATTTACTATATTTGGGTTTATTTTTTAAAAAATCTACTAAACTTAAAAATCCAATCTTTAAATAACCTCTAAAATACGATTACCTCATCATACATGCAATTTTCATATTGTTTTGTGCTGTAATTAGGAAATGAAACGAAAAATGGTTTTGAAATTGACCCTGTTTCGGATTTTTTTTCGATCGAGCAAATTACAATTTATCGTGTTTTTAACCTTTAACGTCCCTCAAACAAGGATGTATCTATGACATATCTTTTTTTCAGGACCCAAATACACTAGTTTGACCATTTAAAATTGATTTTAAAACAGGCAAATCTGTAAAACCTCCCCTTAAGGGCGTTTGTCCATCGCAGTCGTCACCGGGACATCACCAAAAAACGAGATTATTTGAACCGCGTGACGTCCCGGCGGCGATCGTTTGCTCACCGCGACCGAAGTTTGTGGCTTTTGTGGACAGGATATTAGTTCAGACAATTGTAGTGGCAACCATGTCATTTTGTTTTTTTTTTATATAGATTATTTTATATCTTGTAAATGTGAGGACGTTGTAGGTTTAACAGACTGTAGATTTTTAGACCGTGCACCTAGCTTTTGACGTTTCATTAATGCCCTATATGGGCTGTTTGTGATTTTATATTTTCATTTTGAACTCACGGTTCAGTATGTAATGATAGCCAAAACAAAAGACAGGCAACGGCGCCGGTGCGACGGCAGTATGTGTACAAGATCAAACGTGTTTTGTATTGCCGGCACATCGGCCCGTCACAATCTCGGGCCAAATCTTCGGCGGCCTGGATTACGGCGGCCGAGTGGATGGACGCGTGGTTGACACGCGGCCATAGTAATTGAATCTATCGCTTCTTCGGCGCCGTTATCTCGTTCCCGGTGACGTCTCAGTGACGGCTGTGGTGGACAAACGCACTAAAAATTTTGTAAGTCTATATTCGTAGTAGTATTGGTTAAAAATAGATCTATTTCGTTTTTCAGGAAGAAGAAATTCGGCTCTTTCGCCACGTACAGGGTGCCTAAAATTCAGAAGAGTTATTTCAGCAGGTTTGTATTACTTATGCATTTTACTAGGACTTTATAAATTAGCTTTATTATATTTTTTCGGCATGAAAAAGTTCAAAATCTTTGAAATTATTCACGTTTTGGACCACTACTGCTGTTATGTAATGTATCTGTACATTATTTGAAAATACACTGTAGAATCATTCATCTCGCTTAATTTGACTGCAGACGTAGTGACATAGCGTTGGCACATATAAGGCGTTGAGCGTCAGATCTTTTGGTTTTTTGGACATGTACACAGTCGAAGAAGCTATTCCGTATTCAAAATATTCATCTTTCCACTACACTGCCAGTATCAATTTTTATTTTGAGCGTTAAAACATTTCAAACATACTTAGGTAAAATTTAGCAACAAAAAAAATTGTGCATTCACAGCAATGTTTATTTCCACCATTGATTTGGCTGTATAACAAATAAATTGTTCTATTATACCTACCTACTTCGAAGCCTTTTTTTACCTTTACTAAAATTATGAACTGAAAAACGCAACTGGAACGTGACAGTGAAAAAAAAATAAACGCCCTCTGTTTGTCATCATCGATCGTCTTAGAGTCTTGTTTGGAATGTTAAGCACTAATACACCTGTTTCTTTTGTACGCAGATTAGGGTGGAAGTGTGTTTCCAGTGTTTTACCATTCCAAACAAGAATTAACACGAGCTTAAACATAAGCTTGCCAGTCTTGCCTATACACAAAGTCACCAATGCGTTCAAAGCTGTTAAGTCGATGAAAGCAAATCTACCTTCAGTACGTAGCAAATTTAAGAGTTTAAAGTCATTGAAACCGACGAAGAAGGCTAAAAGGGTAACCAGCGCGGATTTCATGTTCATGCCGTTCTTGTAAATAAGGTAAGCGTTACTAAAATCAAGTGAAAGTAATAGGTTAACACAAAGTGATGGGTTAAGACAAAGTGATGGGTTAAGACAAAGTGATGGGTTAACACAAAGTAATGGGATAACACAAAGTGATGGGTTAACACAAAGTGATGGGTTAACACAAAGTGATGGTTTAACACAAAGTGATGGGTTAACACAAAGTAATGGGTTAAGACAAAGTGATGGGTTATCACAAAGTAATGGGATTACACAAAGTGATGGGTTAACACAAAGTGATGGGTTAACACAAAGTGATGGGTTACTGTCACAAAGTGATGGGTTAAAACAAAGTGATGGGTTACTGTCACAAAATGGGTTAAGAGTCTAACTTTTGATTTGAGAACTGCGAGATAGTTGCGTAAGACGCTTACAAGGGCAATACCACTCATTTTGATTATGCAACAACATTCATTGCGTTATTTACGCTGTCGAGCGAACGAATTTTTAGAAGATAATTATGTAGCCAATGGATTAGGAATTTCTTTCAAAATCCTTTGGTTTAGGAAGAAAGTGTGTTACGCAATTGATGTGATAATCCATCGCTTTCAATTGGGTGAGTTAGAAAGGCACGAGCATCTGTACACTGTTTATATTACAAAATAGTTCAGTTTTCAAAGTAATAACACTGGACTAGGGATCGCTTAAAAATTAAGCCCTACATTTGGTTATTATGGAGCATATAACATGTTCTATGGTTAACCTTTTCTAAGTAAGCGTAGCCCCATCATAAAGACAACTCTTTAAAAGGGTAACCTTTTTAATTTTGGAAATCGATTGAGCGAGATAAGCGCACAATGTTGCCATAGCGAGTAGAACATGAATGATGCAAAGAAGCGTGGAGATTCGTGGGTAAAGTCAGACTGTGGATTGGGTGTGATTATTATGACGAACCGATTGAATGGGTTATCCTTTAATAACATGGTAGAGGTGGTAACTGTTTTCAATGCTTTGGTTCAAAATAGACAACGTTCTGCTAGTAGTTTATGGTTTGTGAAGGCTGTAATCTTATCTTATTTAATTGAAAAGCAAAGTAGTAATGTTTGTAGATAATTCAATTATAGGAAGTTCACTAGAATCATTGTTCTACGTAATATTAGAATTTCAGTTACATAATTATATAAAACAAAACAAGTTTTTCAATATTGCAGTACTAGGTCTTGTCAGTTGCGTTTGCGACTGGTATGAGCGCCGATGGCTGGTCATGTTGACGATGGCACGGTGGCAGGGCAACGTCAGCAGCGACGGCAGCGGGGTATCGAAAAAGAGCGTTTCTCCAATGGTCAGCAACGGCAGGACGGCGTCACGACCAAGATGGTAGTAAAATTGTATGAATTCTTAGTACGCGTTTTTCCACTTTCCGGCGATGGCGACGACTTCAATTCATACATTTTGCCGCAATCTTTGCCGGGCGTGTCGACCGTGTCGACGCCGTGCCGGCCAATGGAAAAACGCTCAATATAGGTCGCTTATTGGCAAACCGGCCACCATGTCACTGAGAGTTTGCCTGTGGTGGCTCGAAACAGGCTAAGGCTCTTTCCTCATTGGTGGGTGCGGCAGCGGTGCGGAATCAGCATGCTTGGTATACCCCATACCGAAAGATCACCGAGCGCCTATATTTCAATGAGCATTTCCTGATCGGCTCGGTATGAGCGGGCTGGGTTCGTTTCGGTTTACCGCGTCTCGATAGAAACATCCAGTCCCACTCGGTGTTTACGTCACGTGTTTTAACTGTTATTTTTTTCAATTTACGATTGTCGCCAATTTATAGCGCTTCGGTTTTTTTCGTAAACAGAGATAAATATAACACGCCACAACGTCTTCATTACTCGAACACGAAATTTTCTTGCGAGGATTTAAGCGGTACTGCACAAATTATGCCAAAAACATTACGTCAGGTCCGGTAAATGACAGCAGTGCGGTATCGTTTCAGTATACAGATCATACTATACCGCACTGATGCTTACCGACCAATGAGGAAAGGACCTAAGGTGGACCCTAAACGATACATTTTATGCGCAACAAGCCGTATGTCCGACAGGGTTTCCACCTATCGGTAAAAATTACAAAGTCCCATACAAACTTTCATACCTATTTAACCCGAATAGGGAAAGAATTTTTTAAAAATCATTCAAAGCACATTATTTATAATTTTTTACCTAATGAGAAGCAGACATTTTTAATTAATTGAACTACCTGGATTGAAAGGGCAACCCTTTCCGTTGGTAAAAGTTTTACCCGAATACCATGAATTTTATGGGTTTAATTGGTTGGGTAGCCAGTTCAATTCGTAATAATAAAAATATAAATAACGATCTTCAGTAGTGTTTTTAATTTATTTTTGTTACAGCACCACCCCTAGACCTGTAAACAAAGTAAAACTGATTCGGCAAAAGAAATTATTCCCTACGTGGAGGTTGGACCAGATATCATATAATTCGCCATTTTGCAGGTATTTTCTATTACTTTTGACATAATAACAACATCAAATATCGCAAACGTGCATGTGCAGCGGTTACACCGCCACATACTAACTACGCATCAAAGACATGACGTCACTCAAATCCTGCATCGCGCAATTAGAGTTTACCACGCGAACGACATATTATATAAGACTATCCGACATCAACAGTCAGGCAGTCGGCCCACCAGACACAACACCCGTCTGGTTGGAGGATCCTCCCTTTTCTATGGTGGATGAGTAAACTTTACACCCTGTTCCTCGTGCTCCTAAACATGTAACTACGATTTTTGTATAATATGGTATGGTATATAATATGGCTCAAAGTCACCCAAAATTTGCCCTTTTAGTGGAGAGGGCTATGATTGGAGTTTACCTACGTGATCGCATCAGAAATGAAGAGATCCGCAGGAGAACCGAGGTAACCGATATAGCCCAAAGAATTGCAAAAATTAAGTGGCAATGGGCAGGGCACATTGCTCGCAGAACAGATGGTCGATGGGGCCGAAAGGTTTTGGAGTGGCGACCGCGTAGCGGAAGACGTAGCGTTGGAAGGCCTCTAACAAGATACACCGATGTCCTTGTGAAGGCCGCAGGAATCCGCTAGATGCGGGAGGAACAGAATTGGTCGAAGTGGCGGTGGTTGGGGCCTATGTTCAGCAGTGGACGTCTTTCGGCTGAAATGATGAAGAGGCAACTTTATATCACTGGTTTTGTTACCATTGACGCGTGGCTTATTGTACGATCGATTTACGAAAACCCTAACCATACCTTAGAATGTTTTCATATAACCTTCTCTTGTCAATTGATGCAATATGTACGTCACATTTTTGACGTCGTCATTTGCACCATATAAAGCCCCCAGTACACGTTGGGTGAGTCCAACGTGTACAAGTGACAAGAGAAGGGTATTATATGTCAAAGTTTAAAAGTGTACAACGTTTTCGTAAGACGATTAGCGGAATTTAATGCATTTGGTGATTTGTAGGAATTACAGTCGCTGCTCTTTCGCTGAAAAACCTACATGGAAAGCTAGAGATTTGGTGTCAAGCTATTTACAGCCGACAAGTAGCGTTGCTGGATACCGACTTGAAGGGTAAAGATGCTTATCTAATTATTAGTTAATAAGAGGCCCATGAGACATTGACGTTCGGGAAGCTGCGTACTATCTTCTCGTCTCACATACCACAGTGTCTCAAGACAAACGTTTTTGACCAAAACATTGATGACCTATGGCACTGAGACGTGGTCGCTCACAATGGGCCTCATTAGAAGGCTGAAAGTCACCCAACGGGCAATAGAGAGGGCTATGCTTGAGTTTCCCGACGTGGTTGAATCAGAAATGAAGACATCCGTAGGAGAACCAAGGTAACTGACATAGCCCGAAGTATTGCTAAACTTAAGTAGCAGAGGGAGAGCATTTTTCGCAGAAAATATGGCTGATGGGGCCGAAATGTTCTGGAGTGGCGACCTTGTACCGGAAGACGTAGCATTGGAAGGCCGCAGCGATGCGAGAAGTACAAAACCAGTAGAAGTGTCGGTGCTTGGGGGAGGCCTATGTTCAGCAATGGACGTATTTCGGCTGAAATGATGACATGAGGCATTTCAGTATTTCTACTTTTTTTTGTCAGCAAAATTCGCGCGAACAAACCTGTGAAGCAAAGCGAGTATCTCACTAGAACTCTCTACTCCGGTGCACTGTATTACCACAGAATATTTACAGAAGGTTGTCTCCGTACAACTAGCGAAATCAGGCGCACGCACACAGACACGTACGTATAGCGATCTCAAACAAATGCCAGTCGCGAGTGCGCGTGAATTTACTGTTGGTGAAATGTGTCTATGTCATCACTAGACTAGCCTTTTTAACAGACTTCCAAAAAGGAGGAGGTTCTATGTTCATCGTGTTTTTTTTAATGTGTGTCTGTCGATATTTTCGTCAATTGTGGACCGATTTTGATTTTTTATTTTCATTTGGTAGAAAACAGCTTGCGCGGGACCACAGCTGCGTAAGCTGTTTAAATTTGCCATATAAATTGTATTAAGTTTGGTGGGGTAGTTTTTGAGTTAGCTTCAATAATACGTAATTTTTCCAGTTAGCCAGGTAGATGATGTTAGGTATTATAACTTCCTGTCACTGTTATTAACATAGCAGGTACTGGTATTCGAATTGGTGTGGGGTAGGTACCACAACTAAAAAGTAAAAAATAAAAACCTTTTTACAAAAATGTCTTACTGTAGTCGCCTCAGATGTGTAACATCTGACATCTTGACTAAGGCTATGATATAAACAATTTTCATCATAATCATTGTCAACGTCATCATCATGACTATCATCATGTTTACCTTTCGGAAAATGGGTTGGTACCATCTGACGGCCATCGCAAGCACAGCGCGCGCTCATTGGTTAAATCAAATAGCGCGCGCTTCCCGGCTTCCTGTTACACTTTTCCGTCGCTTTTTACGAAATTACTGCCACAGATTTGATTATTTAGATTTAGATTGCAAAAAAGCGAGAGGAAAGAGGTTCCACATAAAAAACAATCGATTTATTAAAAAAAATAAAAAAAACTACAAAGTGAAATAATCACACTAATATTATAAAGGCGAAAGTTTGTGAGTGTGTATGTTTGTCTCTTCTTCACGCTAAAACTACTTAACTGATTTGGATAAAATTTGGCACACATATAGTTTATAACCTGGATTAACACATAGGATACTTTTTATCCCGATATTCCTACGGGATCTAAACTTATGCGGGTGAAACCGCGGGATGCAGCTAGTATAATCTATATGATTTTTTTTTTTTTTATTGGAAGTCAGCAATTTTTTTTTTACAAAAAGTTTACCAACTATGTTAGGGTCGGTTTTCAGTCTAACCGGATGCAGCCTAATACCAGTATTTTACATGGAGCTACATGACAACCACAATCCAAATAATGGGTTACACGATACCCAAATCTGTGTGGTTTTTTGCTCAAAAGATTTTTTTTGATCACACATGATCAGACCAAAATAATATCTGGACTTTAAAATAGACTGTGACATCTGAGTTTATTTCGTTGTTTCTTCTCAGAGTAGTCGGGTAGGAAACACCAACCTTTTCTAGTTTTAAAATATTATTATTATTTCTTTTGACGTGTAAAAGTGGTTTTACAACCAATTTAGTTATATAAAATAAGTATTTTTATATAACTAAATTTATATAAAATAGTAATTTATTACGAAAGACTAACGACCAGTGGTACCGAGAGGTAAATGCCCTCGGTAACACTGGTTATTAGATTTTCGGTCTTCTGGTAAGACTGATTGTCAGACTTTCAGGCTTCTGCCAATAACATAAAAAGAGATCCACTCGTTCAGTCAAGACTGAATGAGTGGTGCGACTGGTGAAATATTTAGCGTATCTACAGGGTGTCCAGTAAATAGCACGACATACTACAGGGGGTGATAGTTTGGGTCACTACCTATCAATACAACACAATATACAAAATCTTACATTTTTTTTTCACCACTGTAGGTTAAACTTAAGTGATAAGAAAATAGTTCTGTGAAAATTTAAACAAAAAATAGTATTTCTTGAAAACATTCTTGTCTTTGATAGAAAAAAGACTTATCAATGAGTAAAGTAACTATTCACGAATAATTTGATGTAAAAAAAAGTACTAGAAAAGGATTTTTTCATTAAAAATCTGTTTCAAGGTAGAGATTTTTCGGTATTTCGGAAAATGTTGTAAAACTGTAAGTCCGTAAGATTTTGCTGAACTTATATTGTGTTGTATTGATAGGTAGTGACCCTAGCTATCACCCCCTGCAGTATGTCGTGCTATTTACTGGACACCCTGTATATCAAAAAGTTTTATCATTATTCGGCGAAAAATCAAATAAATTATCAAGTGATGTTTCAGTAAAAAGTTTGTTTCAATAAGGTACTCAGAAGTCTTCAAAATATTCCATTACTTTTCAGACGTATCGTAGCACCTTCCCTGCCCCAGCCGTCGGCTTCGTCAACTTCTGTTGTGAATCAAGAGTCCGTTTCGCCATTGAATATGTCATAATATCATGTATTATAATAATTATTATAAGTTACTTTTATAATTGTGTTTGTTTGAAATCATAAATTTGGAATGTAGGAAGGGCGTGATTCTCTACCACGTTCTTATTGGTTCGCTGGTCGCTAGTCACATTGCAAGACCTATTTTGAGGCGACGAAACAGGGTCACGGCTCATTAGCGTTGTTTAAAATTAAGTGGGGATTGCTTAATAAAGTATACATAAAACATATAATTAAAATTTTTAAATATTGTTTTAAAAACAAAAACATTTAAAAATATAAAAAATAGTAGCCCACCGGTACCGGGAACAGGGTCCAATACCGGTGGTCAGGGCTCCTGAGAGAGATCTCCTAATGATACACGCCTTATCTAGAAGTACCTACCACTTTCTGGATCAAGCCCTTGATCCAACTGCCTAACGAGAGCCTCCTCAGATGTTGGTCGAGGCTCTTGGCTAATATGCCATTGGCCGTCACGACTATCGCCACAATGACTGCTGTATCAAAATATTCCACATCCCAATGGTCGACATAATTATTATAAATATAATACAGGCTTTTTTTTTTTTTGGGTGGGAAATCATCAAATGACTCCTCCCGCTCTGGGTGGAGCGGGAGGGCGTGTCAGACTCTTACTGACTAAAACCCACCCGTGTTCCTTCTCTTGCCTGTGCCTGGCCAGGGGGCCACGGTATCCCTTTCGGACTTTCCCGCAAAATATATACAGGCTAACTTGAGTGTGTCGAGTACTCAAATCTTTTACATTTCTCTTGTAATAACTTATTGTGTTGTGTGCGTAATAAATTGCGTACGTTGCGTAAGTACTAACTAACGCTTAAGACTAGATGTCTATAAGTATAAGTATAAGTTATTACGCACATTATCGAAACTAATTTTGACTGTGTAATTCTAACTATCCTAACTTTATCTATACTAATATTATAAAGAGGAAAGATTTGATTGTTTGTATGTTTGTATTGAATAGGCTCCGAGACTACTGGACTGATTTCAAAGGAAAAAAAGGACATAGGCTACTTTTCATCCTGGACAACAGACGAAGTCGCGGACAACAGCTAGTAATATTATAAATGCGAAAGTGAGTCTGTTTATTTGTTTGTTTGTTACGCTATCACGCTAAAATGGCTAAACAGATTTAGATGTTATTTGGCACATGAGTAGACCATGACCTAGGTTGGGACAAAGGATACTTTTTATCCCGATATTCCCACGGGATCAAGAATTATGTGGGTGAAACTGCGGGACGCAGCTGGTATTTTCATATGATCACCATCTGATTGTCAAACTTGGTGATTGTGACAAAACTCTCTAATACCGCTTTATTGTAGCAAAAAGCAAGTAATGACTCTGATATGTAGATGTTATCAGCTGATGTATGCTGTAAAAATCGCCCCGGTGAATTTAACTGTTAATGTATCAATCCCTAGCATCTGGTGGAATGACAGTTCAGTTCAAGCTTACTTCACGTAAGTTTACTGGTTATTTTTTAAATGTTGCTACTGCTGATCCTTTATGGTGGCCATACACCATGATGCCTATCGACCAATCGGCAGGACGCTGCAGGCTTGATCAAATCTGCAGTTCGTTCATATACACCACACACGATCAGATTAAACTATCCAATCGGCAGCGACGTTCATTTGAAGCCATGGCGTCACCAGTGACGTACGACGATGTTTTAGCCATCTTGGGCATGTTACTCGTGTTAAAAAAAACAATAATCTTGACTCAACTGAACTGACCACGACTGCTATACACGGTCCAATTGGCATGATCCAATCGGCTTGGTCAATCCAAAAGAATTGAATGTCAATTATTTTTCCGTCATGTTATTTTAATCATCAATTAGGTACAACAACCACAGGAAATAATAAACCCATGTCCAAAAAACACAATACTAAAGCTGACAGAATGCTTGAGTTCAGCAAAGGCAATTTGTTCCATAATCTGTTACAATGAGATAACCCACAATACGTAGCTGGTGTCTCTGACATGGGTCTTGACACCATGATAGAATCTAAGAGCGAGGACGCACTACGAACTTTTATCGCGTGGTTATTTATTATTTACGTCGCAGAAATGCAACATATTGGTTTATATTCTGGCGTGACTGTTCGCAATGCGATTGTCGCAAAAGTAAATTGCAGCGTAAAATATGAAGTGGTATGTATAAGTATGTATGGCCCTGCGCGCACTGCGATAGTAAAATCACACCCCGGTCCCGCGGTCGCCCTCAGTCGGCATTCTGCTGCAGCTCTCCAAGCGAAAATATGTCGGCACCTGTTTCTCCAGTAAAGTCTCAAGAGGAGACGGTAGACGTGATGCATGTTATTATTGAAATAAATGTTAAATAAATAAACGTAATGTTAAAATTTTCATTCTACAATAGCCATATTAAAAATATAAAATCGAAGACCATTGTGTTTCATAAAAAATAAGTGTTTGATATATTATTCAGCTGTGAAATGATAAATAAGATAAGATATTTTATTTGCATAAAACATGGTATTTTATTTTGACAATGTACAATTCGTCGATTTTTTCATCGCAGTGAGCGCAATTTTCGCAATATATTACAGCGCGATTCTAAAATCGTGTCGCACAAAATGAAATCGTAGTCCGTGCTAGTTCTAAGGCCGCATCCTATTTAAAAGCGATTGTCGCGCGAATACGCGATCAGTAACGTGCATATGTCACTGTTTGTTCGAAAACCCGGAAAACGCTCTCTTTCAGCGTACCATTTTTTTTTTTAAATATTAGTTGCCAATTTGCCTACCAGATTGTATCCTATGATATATTTATGCATACTATTGGCTATTAGAAGCCATTTCAAGCAAAAAAGCGACACTTTAAAATTTAAACTCCAATGTCTTCCAGAGCCTTATTTCGCCAGTCGCAGGGCGGTGACTGGCGTCATACTCTACACAAAGTTCTTCCACTTGTGTTCTCCTTAATCGCTGTCTCAAGACGCGTGACGCTTGAGCGTATAGCTCGTGGCCACGGGGTATTAGGAAATGATTTATATCTCTCAAAGATTGTCCTAGTACAGTTATTTTTGTAAGGGAATTCGGATTTGCTGAGAATTGGGGTCGATTTCCGGAGGGGTGCAAAATTTTGGTGATGATTAATGGGAACAGCTGTTGATGGTAGGTATATAATTTCGTGAATTGAACAGTTTTTCATTCCTTGGGTGAAAAACGGGTAAGAAAAGGCAGAGATTTCTTGTTGATTTTATTTCTGTTAGGTTCACAGATTAAGTCTTTTTCATCATCGTCGTAATCCACTGTAACCTTCCCAAACTAGGTTTAGATTGAATATTACTCCTCTAAACAGATGCGACATAAACTCAAACTCATTAAACCATTTACAGGCACTTTTGAACTGTCAAAGCCCATTCCAAAACGTAGATCTCTATAGAGAAGAACGGCAGCGATAGCCTGACTTTCTGATCAGCTGACCAGCTCTGATTTTTCGGATTCATGTCCGTAATGTATAATTATCACTTACTTAAAAAACGGTGAAGTAAAACATCGTGAGGAAACCACGATATTTTTTTTTGGGTGTGAAATCATCAAAGGACGTCTCCCGCTCTGGGTGGAGCGGGAGGGCGTGTCAGACTCTTACTGACTAAAACCCACCCGTGTTCCTTCTGTTGTCTGTGCAATGCTAGGGGGCCACGGTATCCCTTTCGGACTTTCCCGCAACCCCGGCAGGCAATGGTCTCATCGGACCCCTTCATTCGCTGACATCTCTTTGAGGCGCGCGTGGAACACAACACGCCGTCGACCCGGGCTTGGTCCTTACCGGACGGTGAGCTACCCATTGCTCACCGTCCGCAAGCCCGCGCCTACGGTGGCCGGGAATCGGCAACCGATTTCCAACGCCCAGGGCGTCTCCTCCTGCGGCGGCTAGGGGCGTGAGGGCGCGAAATTTGCCTCTCCCTCACGCGCTCCGCCTCCTCCTTCGCGAGGATTATTGCTTCGCAGAAGGAGGTGACGGCCTTCCATGCCCTCTCGCTCCGTACCATGGCCTGGACCAGGGCCGGACGCGAGAGATCCCCGCCACCGATCGCCTCCACGAGGACACGGCGGTGCTCTGCCCAAGCCGGGCATACCTCCACCGTATGCTCCACCGTGTCCTCCGGGCGATCCACGCAGTGATGACACCCGGGCGTTTCCTCCCGCCTTATCCGAAACAGGTACCTCCCGAAACAGCCGTGTCCGGTGAGGACCTGCGTCAGGCGGAAGGTGAGGACTCCGTGGCGCCTCTCCAGCCACTCCTCAAAGAGGGGACTTATCGCCGCAATAAACCGCCTGAGAGATATTTCTCCACGGCATGTGCAGCCAAGTCAGGAGGCCCATGAACGGCATAAAAACTCTGGCACCAAGTTAGTCAATAACCACACGAAGAGAAACATGAATGGAGAAGCACGTGCAAGAAACTCCAAAGACACTCTTTTTTAATCAAGATAAGGTAAATGAATAAATAATCAGTCTGTTTTGTCACACTGCAGAGCAAAGCCTCCCTTTCATTTTTCCACTTAAAACGATCCTGATAATAATAATTGGCACAAGTCATAAATTAAAAAAAAAGAAAGAAAATACATTTATTTAGCACAGACTAAAATACACACAAAAAGAAAATAAAAGGAAAGAATACAAAATAAAAAGTGTAAAAGTGCGTGATACTAGCAGGAATGTGTGCCTCGCGGCTCCGTCAAATAGGCCCAGTAGGTAGATTTTGTTTTTTTATCTTGCAGCAGCAAACATTGGCATGTTTGCTGCTGCAAGATAAAAAAACAAAATCTTCACACGATTTGTGTTCCTAATAAAAATAAATACGTAAGAATATTGGCATCCATTATAACAGCTCCAAACATAACGGATAATCACATATTAAGTGTTAAAAAATGGTAGTGACAAAAAATTTAAAGAGTATATAGTATAGTAGTATATATTTAGATGGTTTGGTCATAATTGAGAGGATAAATGAAAGGCGATTATATAATTGTCGCAGTCTTAGAAGTCGGATTTGACAGCTATAAAAATACTTTGTGTAGTGAGGGGAAAAAAAATTGGATGCTTTAAAAACCGATTCTTGAGACTTATCGATTTAAAATAATTAGAGTTTGTAACCGACAGTTTTATTACACGCACGAGTTTGTAATATTTAACAGTTATTACATAAATTCCAACGAAGTTTAAATGTGGAGGAGATTCAAAGCCAAACCAAGGCATAAACTAAAACCTGACATACTGATTTCTTCCGGAAGATTTATGTATATTAAATAATAATACATTGTATGTTATGCATCAGTGACGTACCTAGGCGCAGAATTAGGGCAAGCCACTGATATCATGTACCCGTGTGAAGCCTGGTCCGGTGGGTCGCTAGTCAAGAATAAAATAAGAATAAATAAGTATGGGGGGTCAGGTAAATAAATGAATTCACTAAATTTTTAACATTTTTATTCACTTTCGTCACTTGATCCAGAAAACATATCATCACTTGAATTGTCTTCGTCAGTGACTTTTATAGTATCAAAACAATTATACTATCTAAATGTATGTCTCTTCTGAAGTCTTCCATTATGATTTTCTTTGTTCTTTCTACTACATTAATCCAATCGTCTTTTGTGACATGTGCACATGCTTCTTTAAGCAGACCAAGCATTTGTTTGTGGTGAATGGAGGTTTTGTATTTTGACGAACAGCATAGCCAGTAAAAGAGATAAAGTTATAATGACTATATTATTTATTTCGTTAAACAGTCAAATGACTACATGGGTTTAAAAAATATGCCATTATATTAACTATGACAATACGACAGCACTCATCCGCAAATGTAGATGAAAAATATCAACGTATATTTTTCTGTTTAAATATCCTGTTTCCTGTTTAATGGTTCCTTTTTTTTATTAAAATATTTAAACACTCATTTTATTCTAACCTTGGCAGTGGTATGGCGGCGTCCTTATAATTTTGTGGCCTTGTTCCTGTGCCAACTCATCGATGGTGTATCTTGGCTTCACAGGTTTATTTTGTTTTACTAATTGTAACAGTTCCGCTTTCAGTAACCGCATGTAGGCATACACACCATGACTTTGTAGCCATGGTATTAGATCCGCCTTTTTGTTAGCTTGTGTGGGAGGTTTGTCTATTTGGATTGAGTGATATGGAGCATTGTCCATAATTATTGTACTCTCTTCTGGAAGATTTTGCATAAGGGTCATAAACCACTCTTTAAATTTTTCGGCATTCATTCCTTTGTCGTACTCTTTTGTACTTTTTGATTCAAATGCCAACAAGCAATTTTTAATAAAACTTTCCCCGGCAGATCCAGCATGACAAATAATGAGGCGTCTACCCTTTCCTATTGGGACTTTTGAGCTGGATGCTTGCGTATCATCCGTCCAAGAATGTGGTACAGTATTATTGGCATTTAACCATGTCTCATCAATAAATATCACTTTGTCCCAGTTGCTTATATTATTAATTTCTCTTGAAAAAAAATGATACTCTTTTTAATATTATGTCATATCTTTCCATCATAATTTTCAGTTTGTCGTTTTTTTTTTGTATCTAAACCAAACATACAAACAAAAACAATTAAACAATTAATATTTAAATTGTTCTTAAAGATGTTGCACTGCCATCGTATAAGTTTGCAGATTTAAGGGACACAAGTAATTTACTCACGGTGGGGTATTCTTGTTTTAAGTAGTAGCCATAAACATGGTTTCTATTAGCATCAGCATCAAAATTATCGATACCTGTCACAGGTTGTACTTTTTTTCGCTTTTTGGGTGTGTGTAGCAAATTGTCTTCACTACCAGAGGGCCCGTGCTTTTCTTTTATAATTTTTCCCACTGTTTTTATGCCAATCCTAAGCGCTTGTACTTTGGTAACTTCTAGAAGAGGCCCTCTATTTGCTGATTCTCGTTCAAAGTATTCGTGCAGCTTCACAACCAAGTCACGAGCCTGGCTGTCAAGAGTACGTCCTCTTTTAGACATGTTGACGAGTTCACACCAAAATCACGTAATGCGTAATCAAAATCCGGAATTAGCAAGCTAAGGTCAAAAAATATTACAGAAACAGTCCAAAAGTAATAGCTGAGTCTAAAAATATAACAATTACGAGAACTTCGAAGATAGCATGAGAATACGCGGAGCATTGACGAATCAATGACGTTTGAGACAGAAAATTTAGGTTATTTTTTTCAATATCAATGGGTGGACTCCGGGCTTTTTAACCAAATCATTTCGTGTGATATCAAAATATTCATATTAAATATCAAAATAAAGCTAAAAATATATGTGATCGAATTTTGTTTGTATATGTTTAAATATTAAATAATACAACAACGGTGACAACGGTGTGAGTTAAAAGAAGATGTAGTGACAAAAATTTAAAAGGGTATACAAGGGAGAAGGGTAAGGGGTAAGGGGGGTTTTTGGAGGTATGCCCGGCTTGGGCAGATCACCGCCGTGTCCTCGTGGAGGCGAACGGTGGCGGGGATCTCTCGCGTCCGGCCCTGGTCCAGGCCATGGTACGGAGCGAGAGGGCATGGGAGGCCGTCCCCTTCTTCTGCGAAGCAGTAATGCTCGCAAAGGAGGAGGTGGAACGCGTGAGGAAGAGGCAAATTTCGCGTCCTCACGCTCCTAGCCGCCGCAGGAGGAGACGCCCTGGGCGTCGGGAATCAATCGCTGATTCCCGGCCACCGTAGGCGCGGGCTTGCGGACGGTGAGCAATGGGTAGCTCGCCGTCCGGTAAGGACCAGGCCCGGGTCCACGGCGCGTTGTGTTCCACGCGCGCGTCAAAGAGTGTCAGCGAGTGAAGGGGAAGACCATTGCCTGCCGGGGTTGCGGGAAAGTCCGAAAGGGATACCGTGGCCCCCTGGCATTGCACAGGCAAGAGAAGGAACACGGGTGGGTTTTAGTCAGTAAGAGTCTGACACGCCCTCCCGCTCCACCCAGAGCGGGAGACGTCATTTGATGATTTCGCACCCAAAAAAAAAAAAAAAAAAGTGGGGTTTTGTAAGGGTAAGGGTATGCTGAGATGGTTTGGTCATGTTGAGAGGATGAATAAAAGGCGACTAACAAAATGTATTTACATATGAGTATATTTTACATCATACATCTGGATGTATGAACGTAAACGAGGCAAAAGTTGTATGTAAGGATCGTACCAGGTGGCATTCTGTAGTTTCTGCCTACCCCAATGGGAATAAGGCGTGAGTTTATGTATGTGTATTAAATAATACAGTAATTACCTACACATTTATCTCTTTTTTAAAATGTAATGTTTGTAAACGATTTTTCAGAAAATCGATTTTATTCGATCAAAAAACGGCTTTTAACGAATTTAACGGTCACAACAGTTGCCGTAGGCAACCAACCCAAGGACATGACATTGTAGTAACGTCCTGTCGGAATATTAATCAACGATTATTTAGCCACGAGCTAGTCAGGATTGGGAGCGCCTTAAAGGGCTTTTTAAAAATAAAAATATTTAATTAATTAATACTCTATATTGAGAGACGTGTTACAGAAATGGATGTAAGACACGGACTAAACTAGCTTACTCTAACTTAGACTAAACAATGATCATTTTGCAAATATGCAAGCTCAGCGACCACACAGATCGTGCTGGGCAAAAGTGCTTACACACGCAGAATCTGTAAGGGCTGTGGTTCCATAACTCCTCCCTCACCAAGTGCGAAATTATCGGTAATATTTGGATTCCGATGATTCCGCATACAAGACAATTTGCGCCAAAATACTATACTAAGACATACTATAGCTAAAATTACATAGAGTAATATAGTTGCTAAACTAACACTATTTGTTTTCACTGCACTATCACTTTCCACTATTTCGCTTTTTAATGTGTAAGATAGATGTTTTAAATCGTCAAAGTTCAAATTGTTTAGGTTCACTGTTTTGTTCCAATTAATAGATGTTTCCTTTAATTTAGGTAGAACCGCAACTGGAGTTACTCGATATTGTATTTTCCCCGAATAATGTTGCCTTTTGTGTAATTTAATGTCTTTCAGACAGACGCTGCAGTTTTCGTCAATTTCCAATAAATATGTGCCCTTGATCGGTTTCCTGATAACATCATCGGCGCATGTTTCGGTAAGCATTATTTCGTTTCTTGTGTAAATTATCCAGTTGAAAAAGTCAATAGGCTGTATTTTTAGACTTTCCAGGTTAACTGCAAGGGGTTTACACAAACTGAGGTTTGAAGCAAAATTCATCAATTGTTCTATGCACGTACTTTCAGGATACAATATAACATCATTTTCCTTGCACAGGAACTGGTTGGCTGCCATCTCTTCACATGGGTTGGCTAGCGGTAAGTATGTAGGACCTTTCACCATAAGGTATGGGTATTTAGGGATAATGGTGACAGTATTGTTTCCATTGAAAATTGGCAGTGAATAAATTTTGAAATAATTATACGTATTTTTATCTATTAATGGGATTTCCATAATAAATGTTATTTGGTTTTCTTTTACATAAGCTTTAACAGACATTGTTCTTTCAAGCATTAATAATGTATTTTCTGTAACAGGGTAAATTAGGGTTTCAGTTTTAGAGATATTACTTAACAGTGCTAAGAGTTCAGATGGTTCAACAATGGTTTGATGTACAACAGACACTTTTGTAAATGATAATGCAGTTTCGATCTCATTTAAAACAGTATAAATTGACTTAAAATTACTCATAAACATATTAAACATACTTAAAACGTATATAGAGTACATAGAGTTATTTTCTTTAGTACTCATGTTTTTTACTATTCTTTCTATGCGTTTCATGCGTTCATCCAAGATTTGAATATTTTCCTGTATGGATATAGATTTATTGGTAATAGAGTCAAGTATTTTTGAAATGATGGTTATTTTCTTATCTACGTGTGTTTGACCAATTTTTAACTGGGTTATTTGATCATCGTACTTAATCGCGTCCTCATGGGCTAGGTTACCGGTAAGTATTTTGATCATTGAGCCAAGAGGATCAATGAGGCCGCGTTTGAAACGTTTTGACGGAATAAGCTGTCTGAATTTTCTGATTGTCGAATTGCGTAAGTATTCTACCTGTAATTTCATATTCTGGAACTCATTTTCATAGGGCTTATGAATGTCGATTATATTACTAAATTCTTTATATCTATTAATATTTAACGTTAAATCATAATCTATTGTCTTAAAATCTAATACCTTAACTATGGTCCACTTATCTTTCTCTATTACTGCCTGTCCTTGTTTAACAGGTAATATGCCTGGGTTGTTTTTAATCTCTTGAAGTTGAAGGCCTTGGATCTTGACCGTCAGTATCGAGATCAGGACGATCAGCCACAACCTGTGGAGGACGTTTAACGTTCTTTAAAGGCACTTTAGTTCGTCTATTACCTATCTGTACTGGTACTACGTTCCTATAGGTTTTTCCTATTACTTTTGCACTATGATATCTAGGTTTATCTTTACTTTTTCTTATGTTAATGTCCTTTACAAATATATTATCTTCTTCTTGTAAGCTTAACTCCATTTCACCACCTTTCTGTTTTCTAACTTTTTGTTTAGTGTTAAGAATCTTTTCGGCTATATATTTATACAAATATTTTGTTCGTTTTGCATGATCTTTAACTAACTGTTGTGTATACGCCTTTTCTAAGTCTACATCGAATATTCTATTAGAGTCAGTGTGTCCAAATGCTACTTCAAAAGGTGTTAATCCTGTAGTGGAGTGTATTGTATGATTGTATGCCATTATGGAATAGGTCATGACAGAAGCGGCGTCCGTACATTTACGTTCGTATTTTGCAAGCCTATATATCTCTATTATGGTGGAGTGAAATCGCTCTACGATGCCAGTAGAGTTAGGATTGTTTGGCGTTGTTATGTGAATTTCTATTTTGTACATAGACAAAAGTTCGCGCATAAGTTCATTGTTAAATTCAGTGCCAGGGTCACAGGATATTTTCCTGGGGACGCCGTACATTGAAAAATACTTTAATAGAGCTCGCGCTACTTCTGTTGTTTGCCTACTTGCAATTTCAATAGCCTGTCCTAATTTGCTGAATGCGTCTACCAGCGTTAGGTAATATTTGCTTTCTATATTAAATAAATCAATGAATATTTCTTGGAAAGGGGCATCCTGTGTTTGCGTTAGTTCTAACATTGGTTTTATGGGCTTTCTATCGTATTTCATTAGTTTGCAGGGCTCACACATGTTTATAACTGCTGCTACCGTATCTTGCATGTTTTCCCAATAATAGTTTCTGCGAACTCTAACCATAGTTTCTTTAATTCCTCTATGGCATGTTTTTCCTTCGTGATGCTTTAGTATAATAGACTTTTGTTCTTTTTCGTCTTCTATATATATTACTCTATCTGTACACTCAAAAAACTCTACTGAATCTTTCTTAAAAATTTCTATAATAATTTTAGTAAATAACCGTCTATGTATTTCGTTCTCAAAGTAAATAAAATATTTACGCTTGGGTATAACATATTCTTTTAAAAATTGCTTAATAAGTTCTTCATTATCTAAGGGAAGAAATACTTCTAAAACTTTTTGATTCTTTCTAGATAAGTTTTGAACTTGTATTTTATTTTGAAACCAGGTAAACACTAATATTTGGTTTGGTTTGGTGTCAATTGCCTCTCTTAATATTGGGATCCCTAATGAGTCTGGTTTTATGTTGGAAGCTACTGTATTTGTTTTACTGCTACTTGTTACTGAACGAATAGGGAAGTTGTCTTGAAATAGGTCCTCAGGTGTAGTCACGTCAGAGTCAGAATCTGAAATGGTTACTATTTCTGTTTTATCTTCTATTTCATCTTTAGTTGTAAATTTTTCAAGTTCTTTTAGTTGTTTTATTACCTTCTGTATTTCAGATTCATCTACGTTAACATGCATTGATGTGTCATCCTCGGAATCTATAGCATTAAGTTTTATGCGCGACAATGCATCTGCATTACTATTTTGTTTGCCATTTTTATAGATAATTGTGAAGTCATATTCTTGAAGGCGGAGGCGCCAACGAGTCAATTTACTATTGGGTTCTTTTAGGGAATAAAGCCAAGCAAGAGGTCTGTGATCTGTAAAGATTTGAAATTTATGTCCGTACAGATAGGGTCTAAAATGTTTCACGGCCCAAATTATAGCTAAGAGCTCTCGTTCAATTGTACTGTATCTCGTTTCAGTGTCGCTAAGGGTCCGACTAGCATATGCGACTGGTTTGTCTGCTCCGATAGGTCCTTGGGATAAGACAGCACCGAGTGCCACATTAGAGGCGTCAGTTGTTAAAATATAGGGTTTAGTCGAGTCAGGGTATTGTAATAGAGGAGCATTAGTCAGTACTTCTTTGCATTTTTCGAAGGCTTCTATGTAGTTTTGATCTATTATAATTTTGTTTCGTTTCTTTAGACAAGACGTTAAGGGCTGGGTGATTTTAGCGAAATCTTTTATAAATTTTCTATAGTATCCAACCAGCCCAAGGAAACTTTTTATTTCTGTTGTCGTTCTAGGGAGAGGGTAATTTATAACAGCTTTAATTTTGTCATTGTTTGGTTTTAGTCCATCTTTTGTTATCGTATGGCCTAAGTATAAAACTTCTTTTCGAAAAAATTCAGATTTGTCTAATTGTACCTTTAAGTTAGTCTGTCGTAGTCTGTCAAAGACGGCTCTAAGTTTCTGTAGATGGCCCTGAAGGCTAGAAGAATAGATAATGACGTCATCTAAGTATATGAGGCAATGTATTCCTTGGAGGCCTCTCATAATGTTGTCCATGGCTCTTTGAAAAGTTGCTGGGGCTGTTTTAAGTCCAAAAGGCATTCTCAAGAACTCATAATGTCCATTTTGGGTGCTGAATGCAGTTTTTGGTATGTCGTCTTTATTTAATTCAATTTGATGATAGCCACTAGCTAAATCGAGTGTTGTAAAATAGATGCTTTTACCCAATTTGTCAAAAAGGTCAGTAATATTAGGCAGGGGGTATTTGTCGTCCACTGTAATGTCGTTAAGTTTTCTATAGTCAATAACCATTCTGTATTTGATTTCACCAGAAGCATCTGGCTTCTTGGGGACGAGATGGACTGGTGAGCTCCAGGGGGAAAAAGACTCTCGGATCACATTATCCTTCAAGAGTTTTTCCACCTGTTCACTAATTTCTGCTGCTTGAGCAGGGGCTTGTCTATATGGTTTAGTATAAATCGGGTCTTCGTTTTTGGTCCTAATGCAATGTTTTACCTGATTAGTGAAGCTTAAAGGTATTTGCTCACAATAGAATATATCCTTATATTCTTCACATAATTGTCGTATAGATGCTTGTTCTTCATTGTTCATATGGTCTAGTCGTAGTTTAGTTAGGTTGTCACGTAGTAATTGGTTAGTCTCTATATTTTGGTCATCTATGGAATTTACATGGCATTCATTTTCCTTGTATTCATATACTACGAACGGCTTGATGACACATAATTCTATTTGTTTATCAAGAGTGTTTTGTATAATGGTAGTTGCAAAACCGTTTTCACATTTCACAAGAGCAGTAGGCATTCGTACTCCCTTACCGAATTCCGTGTACTCTAATATTCCTACACCATTTAATAATTTAGTTGGTAGTTTTGCTCTAATTTCTGATCTCGGTGGAAGTACTACAACATGTATAACATTAATATCCGTATCTATACATATAGGTATTTCAGTTGTTTTTGTTAGTAGAATATGTTTCTTCAAATCTATAACGGCTTCTAACTGTTTTAAAAGATCATTTCCTATTAGCCCATCGTATAATGAGTCAACGTTGTATATATAGAACTTATGATGATCTTTACTTTTAAATACCGAAAACAAGGGAATTTGCAAGACTTGATTATGTTTACTTGAGGAGTGTGTACTTACTACTTCAAATGGTTCATAGGATATATAGTTAGGAAAATAGGCAGTCGCTATTCTAGGATGTATAAATGAACGAGTACTACCAGTGTCGATCATAAATTTTCCGTCTATTTCCGGTATGTAAATATGTGGTAATTTTAATTTTACAGTATTATAATTTAATATTATTCTTTCAGGTCTATTGACGCTCGCATATAAAAATTTTCTACTTGTTCTGGTTCAGTACTAATAATTATCTTTGTTTTTAATCTGTTCATTTTTTCCTAAGTCTTGTGTAGGGTTTTCGGGCACAGAGTCTATTGAATACTCATTTTCTTCACCAGGGAAATATTCAGGCAGGTCATAACAATATTCGTACTCCGCAGGATAAGCAAAATAGCCATCATAAGAAGGGTAGAGTCCTAATTCATGTAAGGGGAATCCCTGCTGAGGTGCTCTTTGCGGAGCAGTCCTCATAGTGGCATCGGAAGTATCTGGTTGAGGTTTGTTTTGTGTGCCTTGCTGTGGAATCGGATAACGATTATTACCAAACTGACGCGGGAGCATTGGCATCATTTGTTGATAACCAAAGGGTCTATAACTAAAATTAGGTCGGTAACCAAACTGCTGTGACGCCATATTTTGTTTACTCATACCAAATTGACCTTGATGCGTGTGCCCTGGCATAATTGGCCTATTAGGTGGAATCCCGAAATTAAATTTCGGTGTTGCACCAACATTATTTTTAAATGATTGATTTTGTTGCATCATTGTTGGCATTGGTCTGAAACCTGGTGGCTGTGGGGAGAACCCAAATTTAAATGTTGGTTGTGGTGCAAGTGTGCCGCTAGCTTGCGGTTTAGTATTATGGTTTGAATTTAACATTTTGCCGCGCATCTGATACTGATCATAAAAATTAACTTCTTCTAAAACTACAGATAAGGCCTCTTCTAATGTGCGTGGATTTTTCAGACGCACAATGCGTACCATATTTTCTGGTAAGTTATATAAAAATATCTGCAGGGCTGAGTTATTATAAATAGTAGTCTTACTTGCTCGTAAATTTACGTCACTAATTTGGTTAACCTTTGACAGCAAAACTGATTTTATTGTTTGAATTCGTGCACAGAAATCACTGTGACTCTCATTATTTTTAATCTTTAAGGATTCTAATTCGATAGCCAAACACTCTTCGCTTCGCGGATCGCCAAAGTGTAGCTCTAGCAATTCCTTGAATTCCGCCCACGATTGAATGTCTCCGCGCTCACTGATAAGCGAGGCTGCGTCACCCGTTAGGCGGCTAGTCACAACATGCATTAAATATTCCTGTTGCAATTCTGATGACTTAAACTTATCAATAATATACTCACATTTGCGCAAGAATAAATTCAAATGACGTTTATTACCATCAAAACTGGGTAGAATTTTGTACAATTCATTTGGGATGAGTTTTATTTCAGTCATTTTGGTACGTATTTAAATTTCGTAAGTAATAATTAACTCTATGAACTCTACCAATATTACTAAACTTATTACAATAGTTACTACTAGTAGGTAAAGTTATTCAATGTATCTGAACTCAATAAATATTATATACCTAGTTATACCTATTTAATGTTTAACACGGGTTGTAATGAAAAACAGATAATAAGATAAGTATTCTTACGTTACACCTATATCTACTTAATTATTTAAGAAAACCATTAACAGTCAAAATGGAAAACTGCCAATTCCAAGTTTAACGAAAGGATATGGACATGGATATCAAGGAGGTGAAAAGTCGTACTCACCAGCCTGCCACGCCCATCATCAGCACTCAGCACTCTTCGTCACCGACGATATTTATTTGGTTCGTTGGATCACCTTGCCGTACACCACGCGTACCGTTGTGAAAATCGGGAAAAGTCTTATCTCGAAAAATCACTTAACGCGCGACAGCTTCCTCAGTGATCCTACCGGCTGCGCCAGTCAGGATTGGGAGCGCCTTAAAGGGCTTTTTAAAAATAAAAATATTTAATTAATTAATACTCTATATTGAGAGACGTGTTACAGAAATGGATGTAAGACACGGACTAAACTAGCTTACTCTAACTTAGACTAAACAATGATCATTTTGCAAATATGCAAGCTCAGCGACCACACAGATCGTGCTGGGCAAAAGTGCTTACACACGCAGAATCTGTAAGGGCTGTGGTTCCATAACTAGCTCCTCTTATTATATTTATCTACCAGTTAACTAATATTAAAGCTTTGAGTAGTCTAACTTCAGATTAAGGCAGACGATTAGATCGAAAGTAAACAAGTTACGTTCTAACTAATAAATAAGTTTTAATTGATTTCGTATAAAAGCTTTCAGATGTACGAAAAACATTTTAAGGACTTACAAATTAATATTCACTAATTGAAAGGATATAGATTGTTCGTAAATAGTATTTAAGTAGCGACATAAAAAAAGCGGTCAAGGGCGAGTTGGACTCGTACACGAAGGGTTCCAGTACCACCTTTCAATATTTACTGCAATACTTACACTATTTACAACGTTTCTTGTATGGTCTCTCTTTAATTTGTAACTTAATTTGTTTATGTAGTGGCCATAGTAGTACATACTCTGTGAAAATTTAAAGTGTCTACCTATTACGGTGCAAAAGATACAGCTCTGTGACAGACGGACGGACGGACGGATAGATGAGCTTTAGTAATGGGGTTCTGTTTGCACCTTTTAGATACAGAATCCTAAAATATTAGAAAGGAGCGTGTTTCAGTAAGCCTTTTTGTTGGATTATTTTTTAGATTCGGAATTTGTACGTACAGTTTACTAAGGGCGCCATTAAACGGACAGAAGACCAGGCTGGCTGCAAAAAAAAAACATGATATTCAACCCCACCCACATAGTTCGCCTGGCTTGGGAATCGAACCCCATGCTCTGTAATCGAGGCCATTACGAGGCAGACATAACTAAGTAATCTGCAAAACAAGATCTTCTTAGAAGAAGAAGCTATTAAGGCGTATATTATTTCGTACCTTCGTCCATCACTTTCATTTTGTTTGTGCCAATACGAAACCGTTTCCATGGTTCGGCGATAAATTCAAATTCAAAATATTTTATTTCATATACCTACATGGGCACTTATGAAACGTCAGAAGCTAGGTGCACGGTTCCAATTGGTCGTTTCCTATGGAGAAGAGTCGGCAAAAAACTCCACGGTTACTCTTTTAAATATAATTGGCTATTACAATATTTTCAAATAACAGTGTTATTAGGTATGGTAGGATAGTGTAGGTCATTCAACAAGTAGTACTTAACAAAATAATAATGGTCAACAATTCTACAGTCCACTAAGCCTACAGCGTTCTCACATTCACAAAATAGAAAAGAATCTATATAAAAAGATAAATAAATTATTAAAAATAAAAACGTATTTTAAACGAAGTAACGTGATTGCTAATACAGCTGTAACAAATCTGAATAATAATAAAAGTCCACAAAAGCCACTAATAAAGAGTTGAAATTAAACTGTAGGCATATAATTTCAAATAATAGCGTGATCATGTCAAAGAAGAATGTAAAAAAAATATATATATTTATATACAAACATGTTAATTTGGGAGCAGTTAATAGACTAACATAGTTTGCCGTTAATGAGGTACCAGGGAAGCCACACGTGCAGACTTATTGCCAAACTTCCTTGTCTTCAACGTAGTGTTTAATTTTATAATAAGCGACCTTGAATTTAACCTTGACCTTGACTTTTTAGGTTGTGAAGACGTTGTTTACTAATTAACCCCCAATTTTGAATTATTAAATGAACTAAAGCAGAGCAGTAGTGGCCCAGAGGTAACGGCTCCGACCTTCGAGTTGAAGGTCATAGGTTCCCACCAAGGCAGGCGCTTTACTTTGTGCAAATAATTTCATTATCACTGCTGTCAAAACCGCGAAGGAAAACATCGTGAGGAAATCGGCATGTCCTAGAGCCAAACAATTCAAAGACATGAATCTACCAACCTGCACTGAGCCCGGGTGGTAGATTACAGCCCACTCTTGTCTCGATGAGAGGAGGCCTTTTCCCAGAAGTGGGAACATTATATTTGTGATATGCAATGACCCTGTCGTTCTCCCATAAATAAAAATTACGATTTACATAATCTTTAGGAGTAAATTCATTTAAAAACTCTTTGGTCTTTGCCATTTTCAGGGGAAGGGCTCTGAAATAACTAGGACCTCACTTTATTAAATACTGAAACAAATGAGACTTCACAATTTAAAAACTAACTCTTTTAAAAATTAAATACACAAAACCGTCTTCCCAGGCCCCTACAAAGTTCTGAAGGGAAATAAAAAACGTTCGTTTACTGTAATTTTTTGTTCCCACTTCATTTGCAGAGATGTTTTAAAGAAATTCTTCGTAGCGCTCCTGCAAACCCTTGTCGGCTTAATGAGCCAACCCTATTGTGCTTTGGCAGAATTCGTCGAAATGTTATTTTTATTTAGATCCTAGTTTATTCTTCGAGTTCGGGATATTGGGTGTTTTTCAAGTTTTTCTGTATATTTGTGTGAATGAAATAGTGTTTCTTTAGTTTCTGTAATATTTGGAGCTAAGATTGTATGATAAAATTTCAGATAGCCTGATGTGATTACCTTGTCTCTGATGTGCAAATTCAAACTAAAACTCAAAGCATTTATTTCAATTAAACCATTTTTACAGGCACATTTGAATTGTCAAGGTGTCGGTCAGTCAGAAATATGAAGCTAGTTGCCCATTCCAAAGCGTAATACCTATTACGCTTTGGAATGGGCAACTAGCTTCATATTTCTACATATATATATATTTCTTCATATTTCATTTTTATACCTATGGAGAAGAACGGGCAAGAAACACCACGGACAGTCTTTTAAATAAAAAAATTGATACAAAAATATTGGTTACATCATTCATGTTGAAATTATATCTACATGTGAGAACAATGTAGAAAGATGTGCACGTTAAAAGCGTCCGTAACAAAAAGATAAAAACCATATAAAAACAAAGAACCATAAAAAAAAAAATATGAGCCATGTCAGCTAAGAGATGACCAGTCCCAACTGACGGCGCCCGTTAACGAACATGATGCATGAATCAGCACCATTCAGCTCAACCATTTTGAAGGGAGCTAAATGATCAATGTGCATGTAAGAAGAACTAATCCTATATTTTTCTAAATGAAGCCTTTAAATTACACTACAGATAGTGCAATCTACGACGACGCGCCTCACTCCGAGATTACTGTACTGTAGCTGTACTTTAGTACGGAGCGGAGCGGAGTGGGGCGCGTCGTCGTGGATTGCACTATCCATAACGGATTTCATCACCATCATTGTCACATTATTGTAAAATGATATTTTCTTCCATACTTCTAGTATATTATTATAATCTATTATACTATTAGTCGTCACCTACGTAGTCACTCTCTTTCTAGCCATATCATCTTTCACACAGTCCATCCATCGATTCTTTGGTCTTCTCCTCCTCGTATAGCCATCCACATTGACACTCAAAACTTTCATGAATTATATTCACGGATTTATCGAGGGGATTTATATTTATATTTCTTAGCAAATTCGAAAAGTTCTAAGTAAAAATCAAAACGTTTCCTTACACATAATTTATCCTAATGTACCTACAAATTATTATCACCATTTGAAAAGTATTATATAATGTATCATTATAGTATGTAATTAACATTTTTTGTAAAATTTAAATGAACGACTCGCCAGCACATAGATAAACCTTGAGGTTTTTGTTGTGTGGCTAAAACCAAAGTGTAAAATATGTGAAGTGTTTTAGAAATGAATAAATAAAAAAATCTTCCGTTGGAGAACTAAGGTACCCGACATAGCCCAAACAATTGCTAAACTTAAGTGGCAGGGGGCAGGGGACATCGTTCGCAGAACAAGTGGCTGATGGGGCCGAAAGATTCTGGAGTGGCGACCGCATACCGGAAGACGTAGCGGTGGAAGGCCCCACACAAAGTGGACCGATGAACAGGGTCCGCTGAATGCGAGAAGCACAGAACCGGTTGGTGCTTGACGGAGATCCTTTGTCCAGCAGTGGACGTCTTTCGGCTGAAATGATGTTAAAGTCTACAATTAAAGCAAAGTGAAATGGATGCAATCCTTGAAAGAAAAACGGCATAATCGCGAAAGGTGGAAGCAACTTTGTCCGAAAGTAGGAACAAAATAGACTTTAAATAATTAATCTTAGGGGCAGTTACTGCTAATATACGTTCCAATAAACTAAACTGTCCCTAAGTATCAAATATGTTAGTTAAGTTTTCACAAGAGGTAGTCGTAATTCATGATAAAGGTTGGCTTAGGGATTAATAAGTAAAATACGAGTTTATTTTGTGACGTAGATATACAGGATGTACCAGAAATTTGTGGTCAAATTTAAGGATGTGGTACAGACCATCATACTGAACCACTTTCTCCATGGGACCATCATCGTAAACCCAAAAAAAAATCTGCCATCCCATACATTTGGGTTGAATAAGTATAGAATTTTTGTATGGGACAGCTGATATTTTATTCGCAAAATAAGTATTGAATCTAGTCGCCCCTTCCAAAAGGTAGTTTGCGTATGGAGAAGAATAAGCAAGAAACTCACTCCACCGTTACACTTTTAAAATGTTTTCACAATATCTTGTATACATTAATTATTATAATTATTGTGACTTAGAAGACGACGCACCTAGAATAAGATTACTATACCACGATAGGTACTCGTAAAAAGAATGAAAAATTAAGCAATGACAAATAAATTAATTATGTGACAGATGCATGGTGCTCACGTAGTTACAAACATTGTATCATTATACGATATTCCTAACATTTAAACAAGTAATACTAATAATTATTATTTAATAGTTTTAATTAATAAATTAATTATTAATAATTCTGTGAATTAAAAATCAATGTTATAAAAAATAATATTATAAAATTAAATTAGCAACAAGTTTGATTGTGTCTAGAAAGTTGGAGAAATTTGTTCACCTTAAATTTTACCACCACACTTTTCTGATACACCCTGTATACGGGTAGAAGGTTAAATACTTACTGAAGAATGGATTAATTACATTGCTAAGTTAAGTTTGGGATTTGATAACTAATTTCAATATAATGAATAGTTTGTGATGAGCTGTACCAAAATGTATTCAGGGAAATTAATTGCGTATCAAATTGGCACACTGCGTCAATTTGCCGTGTTGTAGCCATTTCATACGACTGTCAAAGAATGAGTTGTGATTCGAATATGCGAACAATTTAATTTGGTAGTCAATTCGATTAACAATTACTTTCCCTGACTTGACATAGCTTACTTTATTAGGTTTCCGTACCCGAAGGGTGCCATGCGGAACCCTATTAGTAAGCCAACTGTCCGTCTGTCTATTAGCGGGCTGTACCTATCTCATGAACCGTGATAGGTAGGCAGTCGAAATTATTGCCGCTATAACAACAAATAATAAAAATTAAATGAGTTAATGTGTTTTTTTCGGCGTTTTTTTGCTTGATCCTAATTACGATATGGAACCATTCTTGTGCGAGGCCGACTCGCACTTGGTTGGTTTTTTTTTTTGGGAGTGTTAAATGCCACAAAAGCTTATTAAAATTGGGGTCTGGCGGAGATAGTACTTTGTAAGCGATTCTACAGTTTAATTTCTGAATTTACGAATACTTACATACTCGTAACATTATTAATTTGTTTGTCGAACATTCATCTGATGGTCTTACAAATATTATTTAAATTCATTTGCGATCCTGGGAATTTTTGCTTGCACCCATGATTCAGGATAAATTATTTAGTAATGAACAATGCTCCAAAATGAAGTAGGTAGGTACAATACCATCAAGTTAATTTCATATTTACGATGCTAACATAAAATACCGATTTCCACGAATTGCAAATAATACTAGGTATTCAGCTGCATCTGGTTAGACATGAAGCTGACCCCATTATTGGGAAAAGGCTTATTTAAATATACAAGTAGTAGCACATTCACATTTAACACAGTAATACCCTGATCACATCCGCTCACCAATATCAGTAGAAATGAATCATTTATAGCAAGAAAACGTACTTAAAACATAAAGAACAATGGCAGGTCTCCATACTAAGAATTGTCTGGGATCAAATTGAAGCGTCCCTTAATGAAAAATATGTTAAAAGATTTGGCGTTAGCTCCAGAATCTATAAATGAGACTATTTTCATAAGAGAAAGCCGGAAAAAAAAGATTTCGGTGTTTGAATTTTTAGGTTATGAATGAACGTCAAACAAGAATTATCTATAAAACATCGCAGATTGAAATTAAATCTTATAGAAATGGATAATGTGGTGTGGTCTAAGTTAGGATAAGAGTATTTACGGATAAAATCCCAAATAAATTCTAACCTTCGGTGTAGAGTAGTACTCTTACGAAAGCTGAGCGCGTATTTTTTTAAATGCACTTGCCCCGTAAACACTAAAACTAAGGGTTTATAATACCTAATGTTAGGGCAAATAAAAACACACATTTTGTTAAACACATAGGATAATGTGGTGTGGTCTAAGTTAGGATAAGAGTATTTACGGATAAAATCCCAAATAAATTCTAACCTTCGGTGTAGAGTAGTACTCTTACGAAAGCTGAGCGCGTATTTTTTTTAATGCACTTGCCCCGTAAACACCAAAACTAAGGGTTAATAATACCTAATGTTAGGGCAAATAAAAAACACATTTTGTTAAACACATTTATTTTATTACTCATCCTCATCTCGCAATATTATCTCATCAAGAAAACCTGCTGGTGCTGAGATATGTTCTTGATGTCTGGCCCATCCTAGATACCACACTACTGTCATAGTGTGTGCGCAGCAGCCTACAGTGCGCCGGCCAACTAAACAACTACAGCAATATTCAACTATGCCGGTTCTGCCAGGAATATTATTTTCAATTAAAATGTACACATAATATTGTTTCCGTGATATGTGTCGGGACTTTATTTTCCCTCTTATAAGGGTCTTTTGTCCACTACCTCCTCTAAGGTCATAATCATTTTCATTCATAATTTCGCCCCTATTCACCTCTATTCTGTATCCGCCTTGGAAACGTACATGTTCGCCGTAATAAGACCGAGCTTGTCTTATTTGGTACGTCCCCAAGGCGAACAGAATTAAATCGCTATATTCCAATGTTGGAAAACATGAAATATTATTTTGGTCAGCACATATATTTTCAAACTGGGCTGATCGTCTATTCATATTAAGAGCATCTACCATGTTTGCCAGATTATTTTCTAACTCCATTCTTTCTCGAATTATTTCCAATATTTCTGAGGAATAAATATTGTTCACAAAACGAACACCAAATCTGTTCAACAATGCTGCAGCTATTTGAAAATTCTGCATCATATGTGGTAGAGACCGATGAAAATATTCTTGTCTTAACAGTTTAAAATCTCTTTTAAAATGACCATTGACGGCCTCTACCACCCACCTGCAGATTGTTACGCATCGGCTTCTATTTGCTTGAGCAGTTGTTAATTGATGCTCGCTTTCTAATAATGATTCTGGCATACATGTTCTATAGCCACATGCCTCTAACTGACTTATACTATCCCTAAAACCTCTATCTAAGATAAACACATCATCACGTTGAAAATACTCCCTTAAAGCAGAACCATCACAAAACAAATTATTCATGATATCAGCATCCGAAGTTGTTGCTTTGTAAGGGCCATAAGAATCAAGAATATATCCATCACAAGCGACAATCATAAAAGGTTTTAAAAGATTTCTATATTTATGGAGCGAGTATGTTTGTTTCTGGAATGAGTAATTCGAGCTTTTTTGCACATAAATATAGGTTCCATCACATATGACAATACTGTTTGTTCCATTTCCATAAAGTCCATTTGGTATGATCAAATTATGTTGGAGTAATTCTTCCCTGGGTAAATGATTAATCCCAAGATTCCTTGGGACAAAATCTTGGAGAAGTATGTCTCTTATTTTGTTCATTAAAACTTCTAACGTTCTACGGGGAACATTTACCAAAGTAGCGATTCTTTCATCAGAATCCCCCGTTCGCAGTTTTAGTAAAAATACTAAAAGGCCTAATGTGCCTCTATGAATATCTCTTATTCGAGGTACTTCATTAAGTAATAAATTAAAGTTATGTTTTGAACGTCCTATCCAGTACTCAAATATTCTGTCATCCATTTCTTCTATGTTTTCAAAATCAATTGATGGATTGAAAGCATTTACAAAAGAAAAAACATGCTGTATCTGCTGAACGGTAAATGTTGCGTAACTGTTTTGGGAGTCAAATAATGTATCCCACATATTAGCCATCAAATGGTCATTACAAATACGGGCTTCCTTAGGCAGATAATATTTGTAGTCACTTAGAATTATTGCTCTTAATTTATCTGAAATACTGTGCAATGCAGTGCTTTCACAGTTTGGAAATACACAGTGATGATTAGTGTTAGCTGCTCTTCTGTAATCGGGTAATGTTACTTCATCAATTGAGTGTGTTGCTTGTTCTGACTGTGACACCAGAAGCTCCTCTAACACTTGGGGCTCTGCACTCGGGCCCTGCGGTGGTGATGCACTCAACTGGGATCTTGTAGCATCAACTGTTGACATGCGACGAGCTTCTCTTTGTATCCGAAGCCAGCAAGTATGGCATACAACATCATGTTGTGAAATCTAAAAAAAATATACAATTATTTTTAATAATCAATGTTCTATATTTAAAAAAATAGAAATTATAGCAATTGACGAGTTATATTATACAATTATATTATTCTAAACCAATTAATTTGACCAACTTCTAAAAAATAACTTTATAATCATTCATACCTCTCGTGGTGCTACTCTGCTTTCTATAATAGCAATCATGGATTGTTGCAGTTGAGATGGATTGCTTCTCAATATTTTATCACTCCGTCTTCTTAAAGTCGATAATCCACATAAAAGACACACATTAGTATGGCCTTGGTGACTTGATCCAGCTTGTTGATCAGTATTGCCAGAAACATCTTGCTGCAAATTCTCATTTACTGCAAACATTGCTAGATCTCTACATGCTTCACAAACAACGTCTTCTTGTAAAACCTGTCAAAAACATGAATTGTATTTTAGATACTGCCTATCCAGATCTTCTTAGGTAACTTTCTATATAGAAAAGATAGGTACTTACAACTCGTGGGCATACCCAGCTACAAAGTAAGCCAGCAACTCTTGGGTCAAGTGCTAAGACTTGATATCGGCGCAGTGTGTTCACGCATATATTGCAGTTTAAACATAAAATGCGCGTGCGACGATGACCTCTATCGTAATCTGCCATTATAATTGTTCCGGGTTTACAACAAAAATCCAATTCACTGGGCACAATCGGAGCACAGTAAGATTAGCTTATGGTCACGCAAAAGCAATATCGGAGTCCTAAGGGCATGCACTAGTCACACAGGGCAGTATCAATCAGTTCATAAACAGTCCAGGTCAGGTAAAAATAAATAGAAAGCCAAATAAAACAACCGAACAACAAAAACACAACCGAGATGAAAAACGCGGTAGGATTCTGTAGCGTCTTGACAGACAACCACAGACAACATATCATTGTCAAAGACAAAAGTAGTGCTGCACGTATCGATTCGGTTTTCTTCAGAATCGTTACAACACTGAAACAATCCTGTGACATTTTGATTAATTATTAATTGGATTTAAAAGTCTTCAAAGATATCAGTTGATTAAAGACGAAAGAATAGAGCATTTTAATAATTATGTTAAAAACAAAACCAATTACTCTACATGGGTCGATCGATCGATTGATAATAAAATCGATCATTCGTTTAATTATTGATACAGATAAATTGCATTCATACTATTTGTACTCACACCACTATTTTAATGGTAACATTTCGAATGTACCTAATTCGATCATCATTTGATAAGCTTTTAAAAACAGAAAATAATTCCGGCCTTTACGAGAATGAGTGAATAATTGAAAAATCGTAGAAAATTAATTAAATTCGATTCATATAAATGAAATCCATGGACGCCAAAAAAAAGTCCAGACCAAATTTTGCCATTGTTCTTTCGACCAAGCCTCAACTCTTGCGCCGTTTCTGTCAAACTTAAGCCATATTAAGGCAGTAAGTTTAAGTTTTATACCGCTACGAACAAGCGGCTTAAGAAACATACGGGGCGAACTTTTGGATTACTTGGTCAAAGTTTTGTATGTGAACTGTGAAGTGATGTTTGCTGAATAATTTTGTTAATGCAGAGAGTTATCCTTATTCCAACCCTTCAAATATCCAACAGATATGTTGTATAGGGAAGCAAAGGTGTTATAAAAAAAAACTACTCGCTGTCCCAAAATGGCCAATTTCATTCATTCTATTCCCCCCCCCCCCCCACACTACCCCACACATACACCTTACTCACTCACAGATACTCATTCTCGTACTAAACATACCTACTAACACTAAGCACCAATAATTTATTTATTTATTTATTAAAACTTTATGCACAAGTAAAAAAATACTGTACAAAGGCGGACTTAATGCCTGAGGCATTTTCTACCAGTCAACCTTAGGGTGGTGCAGAGACAAAACATGGCAGGTGCAACATAAGTGACAGATAACTTGATAATGAATACATACAACATACATAGATAGATACATATAAACCGAATAAACTTTGTCAGGAGAAATAACGATAGGTAGAGGAGAAAACAAATCCAGCAAATCAGCGCTGCAAAATTGATTGAAATTGATGCCATTTTCTTTTTTTTTTTTTATTCTAGATTTAAACTTAAAAGCATAATCTTTTAGAAATTCTTGCTGCACGAATTATTGTACACAAAAATTAAAATGTAATCATTACCCAAGGGGTGGAGACCTGGTGTCCTGAAATGCAGACCTCCCGTCTAGTTTAGGTACCAGTCTCCCACGGTATAATTATTGTTGTGATTTTCTTTGTATTGATACTTCTCTAATGTACCTTTATTGTGGTGAGAAATAAACGATTATCTTATCTTATCTTAATGCTTTGTGGGTTAAAGGTTATATGGTGGATTTAGAATGTATTAGGTATTTAATGTTTTTTTTTTGCGTAGGTAATTTATGATGAAAAATCAGTAGGTCTTGTTTTAGTCTTTTATCAATTATCATTATCAATCCATATATCAAAATTGCGTTCTTAAATTCAGACTCCACCAAAGCGGAGATGTGCGGAGATGTCCAAAGCGGAGACGAGAAGAGATTTTTTTCAGCTAGGGTGTATCCAGCGAAGCTGTGCGGAAATGCGTACTGGCTAGACAGGAGCGGAGATATGTACTCGCTAGAGCGGAACTGAGTTGCGTTCGGCGAGCGTTGGATATAAACCGCTCACTACACGCCGCTCAAATCTCTCCTCGTGTCCGCTGCTAGCCGTGGCTCAGCTCAATCTCGGCGAGGCACAGCTCACATCTCCGCTTCGATCACGCCATACAAATATGATACATCTCCACTCAGTGATTTCCACTGAGTGGATGGATGGATGTATCTGACACTGTAGATTGACACTGAAGCTGAGTGTAGACGAGATGTGTGAATAAAGAAATTCTATTGGTTATTTAAAACGCATCTCCTCTTATCTCGTCTCGTCTCCACTTTGGGGGAGTCCGGGCCTTAGGTGGTTACAAACTCGAAGCTTTTTATATAAAGTCTGCATCTATATAAACAATTTTGCAAAAAATACGCCATTTTAACCACTTAAAAAAAAACAGGTAAAAAGAGTTTGTATTTATTTTCTATCGAAATTCACAGAGTTAAGTGTTCTATTGATGTCAATTATAAAGTAATGGTCACAAAGTACATTAATAAATCAACTAGAAACTCAAACTTGATTCGACTCAAGAGTCTAAAATGGTATTTAAAATTCTAAATCAGACCGGGACAACTGAAAGACAGAGTGGTTTATTCAAAAATACTTACTTTTGTTCAAAGACTTTGAATTTCGAAGTTTTTGATTGTTTGTTTAATAATATAAACAAGACGGATTGGAAACTTTGAAGAGCTCATTAGTCTACATAAATATTGTATCGTTTATTTATATTTTTGTTCAAAACAAAAGTCAAAGAGGCATTTAAATTTCTTCTTGAAAACATTTTTCTGAAATCCTAAACTGATGAGCATTATCTTTGTGAACTTAATGTTTAATAATGTCATTTGGTGGAGCAGAAGCATTGTCAATAGTGAAATGACAGGGATAGGCAGATATTTTAGGAATTAGAGTATTCTTAAAAACATCTTTCAAACTCAAACTCAAAGCATTTATTTCAAATACACCAATTACAGGCACTTTTGAACTGTCAAGGAGTCGGTCAGTCAGAAAGATGAAGCTAGTTGCCAATTCCAAAGCGTAGTAGGTTCCTATGGAGAATACCGGGCAAGAAACTCCACGGACACTCTTTTAAATCAAACTAAGGTTACAAAATATTGGTTGCAACATTCATGTTGAAATCACTTATGAGAACGATGCAGAAAATGACATGAAAATGATAGGGACGGGCAGAGCTGTCTGTCCGTCCCTATAATTTTCATGTCAATAAAGCGAGAGGAAGGGGGGGGACTAAAATCTCGAATAGTACTGCTATATTCGAGATTTTAGTATTTCTTATTTTAGTTATTAGACGTTTCTATAAATAACAGAAAATGCCATCTTTACATATTATGAGATTTCATACTGATACGAGTATACTAACTTTTTGGATTTGTGCCCAATTCATGGCAATATGCTCGCCACCATATACCACATGCGACTTGGACTTGGGTGTAAAATAGGTATATTTCTACACTCTTGCCTAACTCTTCGGGAAAAACAGGCGTGATGTTATGTTATATTCTTAACTTATAAACTCTTATATATACAAGTTGACACAAAAAAGTTCGTTTGTAGCGTATTGCATCTTGAATACGAGTACTTTAAGAGGTATCTATTTAGAACTCTATTCAAAATTCAAAAGTCATTTATTCAAACTAGGCTGATAATCAGCACTTTTCGAACGTCAAAATTACATAAGACAGTCCCACAAAACGCCCACCCTTCACCACTTCCTACTGCTTTAGCTGGGAAGAAGTGGCGCAATAAACTCCCCAGCAGCACAGCTGTCTGTTCAGTTAGAAAAATTGATTCTATATAATAGTATGCAAAATAATTTACATTACACAACATAAAACTGAATTTAAAATATAAACTAATAAGCCATATGACAGCCAGCATACGCCATTATACCAACCACCCTTACTACCAAACATTCTCGATAGTGAAGCTCTTGGCCTGCATCTCCCTGATGGTAATTGAAGATCAGGCCTAGGGAGGAAGTGAGCTTCACTCGAATTCCTCAACCACAGAAAAATGGGCTAACTTACCTCTAACTGCCGAAACTCATCTTACAATGCTGTTAACATTGTTGTTATGGTGACAGACAGACTTAGATAATTTTGCACTCCCCACTCCCACACCACTGCACAGCACACCACTGCATACTGCACACTGGGAGGTTAACCCGGGACCTCTGGGTCTGACACAGGAGCTCAAAATAAAGCGGTTATGTTACTATTGGTTAGTTGAAAATTTTGTAAGAAAAATGTTTGGAAGGATTTACGTCCTTATGTTTCCATGTTTGCTGACTCCGGATAGTAAATAAAATCCCCAGGTTTCGCACACCATAGAGAAATAATTTTATATTTATTACCAGTTTATAAGCTTTAGCAAAAACATTTTTAGTGGATATTATCATGCTTCGTTGGTTAGTGACAAATTATTTAGAAACTTACTAAGTAGATATTTGCATGAAAAGTGTTGGGACCTGAAGTTTTACAAACTGAATTCCAAAGCCTTGTATCGGCATCTATAACGCCACATGTGAAATACACATCACACTGACGTCACGCAATATCCTGCATCGCGCAAGCAGAGTCTACCACGCGACGAGCATATAGGTACAACGTCCCGACATCAATCATCGGGCAGTAACCCACCAGACACAACTTTGCTCTGGTCCTCCCTTTTCTATAGAGGATGAGTAAACTTTACACCCTGTTCCTCAATACCTCTATACTGGTGACCTAGCCTTCATGCAACTATTTCAGCGTGACGTCATCATCATTATTTCCTCAAGCTCTCGAGTGGGGAGTCAGATAGCCAGCCAGCACCCACGGCTTCAACGGGTATCCTGACTACCAGCATGCAGTGGGCGCGCAAATAGGTCATCACCCTCGGCCTCATCAGCACACTGCACTTTCAGTGGCATGAAGTGGGTTTATAACCTGACAGCTGATGTGGCATCATGAATTAAGGCCTCCAGTCAAGGTATAAAACAGGACATAAATATGCGACTACACGCTAAAGGGACATCGTACGAGACACGCTGTGGGGTACGGACCTCGGCTTAGGGCGTCGCTAGGGGAGGTCAAAAAGAGACCGTCTGTATTGGATTATATAATTGTGTAGGTAGTGAAATGATGTTTAACATCTAAGATATTTTCAAAAGTGTCAAAAGAAGAAGGCGTGGAAACCAAGTAAACACCAAAGGCCAAGAAACCTTTTGGATTCTCCCCACATGTGCTTCCCTACATTGATCTAGCTAGACCTAGGATCTAAATCTATGAACATATATATATATATTAATATTTATATGAATAAGTTTATGCATTATGTATATATGTATCTATTTATTGTTTAAGTAAATGGGACTGACTACCTGCAGTATTATCTCTCCTGTTACCTTTAATCCATCCAAAGGTTGTCTGTAAAAGATCGCTTTAAGCGATAAGACCGCCCATTGTGTCACCTTAGGTAAAATTTCTAAATTTATGTCTGTAATTTTTATGGTGTACAATAAAAAGTATTCTATCTATCTATAGGAGAATGGTTGAGCTGAATGGTGCTGATCCATGCGTCATGTTCGTGAACGGGCGCCGTCGGTTGGGACTAGTCATCTCTTAGCTGCCATGGCTTATTTGAATAAAATTTATTTTAAGTTTTTGAATTATTCTTTATTTTTTCTTTTAATTACGGACGCTTTTACGAACGTGCACGTCTTTCTGCATTTTTCTCACATGCATAATTTCAAAATGAATGATGTAACCAATATTTTGTATCAAATTATTGATTTAAAAGAGTGCCCGTGGAGTTTCTTGCCCGTTCTTCTCCATAGGTACCTACTATGGTTTGGAATGGGCAACTAGCTTCATATTTTTGACTGACCAACCCCTTGACAAATTAAAAGTGCCTGTAAATGGTTTAATTGAAATAAATGCTTTGAGTTTGAGTTTGAGAAAGGACGTTTTTTTTTGTTTTTATGAAACGTTATTAGAATTTTCATAATTACAGTCAAAGCTAATACATTGCTTTGGTACACATAATTAATAACAACAACAAGCGTAACGAATATAAAAAATTCCAAAGTTAATTTGTTCGTATGTTACCCTACGCTAAAACGGCTGAACGGATTCAAATGAAATTTGGCACATGGCTAGACCATGACTTGGTAAAGGACATAGGCTACTTTTTATCCTGGATCGTAGACGTAGTCACGGGAAACAGCTACTAGTAATTAAAGAAAATGACGTCAAGCCAGAAAGTTGTAAAAAGTATTAAAAAACTTACAAACGTTACCCCGGGAAGTTTTCCTTTGACTTTACCATGCATTAATTACTTTGGAAATTTCTGCTTATATTTTTTGCTGCACTTTTGTATTTTACATACTTTACTAAGACTTCTACTTCCATACGAAAGTTTACTGCTGGTTATGGGGACAAAGTCTTTTATGGTATTATTATGATCCAATTAAACCCATTATAAATCGTAAATTTTCGTTGTCGCCTAGGAAAGTATTTTTTTTTTGTGTCGTAAAAATATATAAAATGCCGCCATAAAAATATTAGCAAATGATTGTTGGTGGAATTAACTGCCCTTAAAAAGCCTGTACCAGGGCCCTTATTATGAAGTATTAATGCCATCATTATTCCACTGCGAAAAAAGGACGGTGCTAGCGGCCTCATATAGCTCCGTCTCTCTCTCACACTGGAATAATGGTGGCATTAATATGTCATAATACGGCCCCTGTATGGAACCGGTAACATGTCTTTCGTGCAAATGTCCATTCGCGCAAATTATTGTATTTTCACGTAAGCAGGCACAATAGCACATGTGTGAGCACTGTGACCATGTACCTTCTATATAGCTACCATTTACTGGGTACGTCTTTCATTGACTTGATGTGCCCTGGCGGCTGAGAGTATGTCGTGCTCACTCAAATGTCTCGCTGGTGGTGGAGTGTGTGGTGATCGTTAAGTTCCATTCAAAATGGTTGAGCTAAATGGTGCTGATCCATGCATCATGTTCGTGAACGGGCGCCGTCAGTAGGGACTGGTCATCTCTTATCTGCCATGGCTTATTTTAATTTTTGAATGGTTTTTATCATTTTATTGCGGACGCTTTTTACGTGCACGTCTTTCTACATTGTTCTCACATATAGGTATAATTTCAACAAGAATGATGTATTTTGTAACAATATTATGATTAAAAAGAGTGTCCGTGGGGTTCCTAGCCCGTTCTTCGCGCTTTCGATGGGCAACTAGCTTCATATTTCTGACTGACTGAACCCTTGACAGTTAAAAAGTGCCTGTAAATGGTTTAATTGAAATAAATGCTTTGGCCGGCAAAAACTCAAACTCAAACGAGTTTGAGTTTTTGCAGGTTCGTGCAAATGTCCTGCTATCTACTTATAGGTACCACTAGTGGAATCTTTTTTCGATGCACCTCTCAATATCCTTCCAAAATCTCCGAATAGGTAATATAATATTTTTTTAGTCCTGTTAGGTCTAGCAATAGACTTCCCTTGTAGAAAGACGTTATTCCTACAGCCTAAACCTGTTACACCACCAAATTCAAACCAATCACCCGCCACCCGTTCTTATCTTCAAATACCCAAAACTCGTAACTCCACGCAAGCATTCACAAGTTGACACTATAAATCATTAAAGCGCGAGTTTGCACAACTATTTAATAAATTACCCACTGTAGGGAAAGTTTGCTACAGTCGGAGACAGTTACACGTCTTTAGGAAACAATTAGTCAATATTACAAGTTTATGTTTGACCCCTCATTTACATGGGGTGATTGGATAGGGGGTGGATTTTGAAAAAGAACGCTGCGTTCGTAAGCTTTAAAGAAAAGTCATAAAAATGTGGAAATATCTGAGGGATTTTTAAATAATATTAACGGGGTAGGATTACATTCGCCTATTGAATCATTTAATAATGTAGTAATCGTTTACCTTCTAAAGACCGTCACTATTTACCAAATTTACTTGTAATATTTCATTCAAACCAGAAGCTAAGTTAAAGATGCTATCGTAAATACAATGACTAGCTATTTGGTCAGACCGATGGAAGACGTCGCAAGAAATTCTATTGGTTGCCCATAACTTACAAATGCTATTATTGTAGGCCTCTCGAAGCAAAGGTCACAAAAATCTGTTTTGTAATTAAAGTACCAACGGTTACGCTTCGAAAATTAACCCGTATATCTCACCCCCCACCAACCCTTTTAAGTCCATCACGCTAAATATCGATCCGTCACGGTTGGCGTCCACTTAATTATTTTATCAGGTAAAACTGACTCAATAGGTCATTGTTTATTATTTTCCCCTTTTTTATTTATTAAGTAAATAATTATGAGAATTAAGACTGCCTCGTTGATCTAGTGGTTGCAAGCGCTACTGCTGAGCATGAGGTTCTGGGTTCGATTCCCAGTCGGGCAAAGTGTTGTTAGGTTTTTCCATCGGGAATTTTTCAGTAGCAACCCGTAGTCTGGCTTCCAATTTGTGCCCGGTTGATGACAAGACTCGTTCCCTATTACATGTGGCTGAAACATATCTGGCGATATGTGGGTGAACTTAGTATGGGTACACCTCTGCCTAACCGTTTGGGAAAAACCGGCGTGATTTTAAAAACTAACAGACTTAAAAGGAAGGAAGGTAGGCCTTTGGTGTGGGATGCAACGTGCGTCGACACCCTTGCGCCATCCCATCTTCCAATCACGGTGGGCTGTGCTGGGGCTGTTGTGCAGGTGCGGAAAATCTCAAACGGCGCAAATACTCCAATCTTATTGGCACTTATATGTTTGAGCCACTTGAGGTTGAAACACTAGGGCCATGGGTTCCAAGTGCCCACATAGTTTTTCAAGACATCGCCAAGCGGCTGGTCGACTCTTCACGTGACCAGAGGGCTGACCTATTCTTTGGCCAAAGAATCATTTGTGCATTGCCATTCAACGTGGCAATGCTGCCAGCCTTTTGGGCACTTTTACTGTTGACAGCGATTCATATTGAAAGATTTTATAATAAATTTACTGGTAAGGATATTTTTAGTCAAGAAATTCTTAACGATGAAACAAGAAAATCCCAGAAAGCATGTTCACAAGTCCCGTTTCAAAAACACCCTGTAGGTATACCTAATAACCGTTTCACCCACGCCAACGAAACTCCAACAATATGGCGGCCGTCTAAAAAACTGCGAAAAACAGCAAAAATGTCCACAAAATGTTCCGAGACGTAACGTAGCAAGCTGTCGGTTTTGACAAATGGACAGAATCTTCAAGACCATCGCAAAACGCCCGGGAACGTGTCGGATTTGGGGAAAAAATTGGTCCTTTCTTGTTAGTGAACCATTCCGTTGTTAGTATTGGAGGGGTAAAAGAAAAAAGATGTTGCTTGTTATCTTTTGGATTTTATCTTTTATATGGGCACTCAAATTGTGAGACCTAAGCCACTGGATCACTACTTGTTGGTGTATTAAAAGGTAACAAAGAGTTGACTGACTAATGAGACTGTTAATAACAACACAGGGACTGCACTTACCAATCACAATGATGATCATTTTTGTTACCTCAACATCAAGCCTTATATAATCGAAGGACGACGTATTTCGCGGTATGGTTCTCCAATACAGGTCATAGTACGGGAAACTTATCTTCTACAAATCTTTCACAGGAATGGACAAAAACTTAGTTTCAATTTATCTCAAGATGACTGTTTTGTCTATTCCTATTCTTAATTTAGTTATCTCAAAACCAGTTCCCGGAATTTACGAATAATCGATTCAACTCTTCTTGTCTTCTGCCTAATAGTTCTGCCAAATCACAACTTAAAGTAAAAACACACTAAACACAAATAAAAAAAACAATTTAATAAATATGTGGGTGGGTTCCCCATTTTATAAAAATTGTTTTTATATTTATGTTTAGTGTGTTTTTAGTTTAAGTTGTTATTTCCAGTGCAAGTCTCATATAAATACTTTTTCTTTCATGTCTTTCTTTTTTTCACCACAAAAAGATTAATACACTAAACTGGTTGACAAAAACTCACATAACGTCGTATTCTTTTGAAAACAATATGAATAGCTACATACGCAGATATAGCGGCGGCGTTGACAAACGTCGATACGTTTGTCGTCACACGTCAATAAGTAGACCCTTTAAATGTGCACTTAGGGTAAGGTTGTGGCATTAGGACCGTAAATGTTTACGTTTGTTGATTTTTTTGCACAGGTGAATACACATGGTTCATTCCGCAAAATCATTTAAATAAAAAGCGACTCTTGCAACGACACAATAAAGTGCAATTCAGGTCGCACAGCGCTAATTATCTGCAGTTATATTCATCTAGAAGTTGCCTCTCTTTCTATTGTGTAACTCTTATATTAAACTCAAACTCAAAGCATTTATTTCAATGAAACCACTTACAGGCACTTTTGAATATTGTCAAAGAGTCAGTCAGTTAGTCAGAAAGTTGAAACTAGTTGCCCATTCCAAAACGTAGATCTCTATGGAAAAGAACGGACAAGAAACTCCAAGGACTCTCTTTTAAATATAGAAATTACAAAATCCTGGGTACATTACTCTTGTTGATTCTATAAATGAGAAAAATGGAAAAAAAAAATCAAAAACGATTAAAAATAAGCCCTGGCAGATAAGAGCTGAACAGTCTCAACTAACGGCGCCAGATTATCTTCTGACTACGTTACACTGATGTGTTGGCCCGAGAAAACGAGCCCGGGTACTTTTTAGCCTCATACCTAAAATGCGCAGTAAACCATCTATTCATCCGTGGCATTAGGACCAGTTGATTTCGTAATTGTTCGTTGATTTTTGTGAATGCTTTCAATGATGGTGAACATGATACCAGCTTAGACTACCTTAGAATCACTGGAAAAAATCCCAGACATATTTTCAACTTTCAACAGCTACCTGTTAGATTCTGTAGGTCAAAAAAACTCCAGACATTATTTTCGACGAATACTTCTGTCAGGTTCTGAAGGTCAAAATAATTAGACCCTATGATAAACCGCGAAAATAATGGTGAAATGAATTGGTGAGGTCCATTCATTATGTAAATCAGTTCAGTATGGAATTCAAAGGCTTTTTCCCAGATGTGATGCGCGTGAGTACTTCAATGTGTCCTGCACATTGAAGCTAAATTATTTTCCTTGAGAAAACTCTTGGAGTCATTAATCTAATCCCAGAAAGGCACTTCTGCACTCAGTGACACTTCTAAATTTACCATCACCTAAAAAAATGATATACAAACTCCTCACACAAAAACGAGATAAGGAGTTAAACCATTCTAAAATTAAATCATTCATTCCAACAAGACAATTAGGCTCTTGGTATCTAAAGCATCTACATTGACGAGAACGCCACTGTCCGCGTAGGCACAACTCCCTAGAGCCTCTCTGTATTATCATTGTTCCCTCGGAGGCGACTTCGGCGACATTTTCGCGAGTGACACAGAAAGTATTTGCTATACCTTCTCGTCTTCACGATATTTTCATAAGAAATTATGTTTTATATGTATTCTTTATGTATGGTCCTTTTGGTTTATGTGATTTTATTTTTTAGATAAGCTTAGCCCTTAGCCCACGGCTTCGTTCACGTGAAAGCCAACTACACCATAAAACAATAATGTGGCTATGGCACTGCATTATTACCAAGTTGCAAAAGTGCAGTGCTTTCAATAAGTGTAATATTTGTTGTTATTGAATCAGTCATTATCATTTCAGCCGAAAGATGTCCACTGCTGGACATAGGTCTCCCCAAAGCACCGCCATTTCGACTGGTTCTGTGTTTTCCACATCCAGCGGATTCCTGTGGCCTTCACAAGATCATTGGCCCACCTTGTGCAAGACCTTCCAACGCTATGTCTTCCGGTACGTGGTCACCATTCCAGAACCTTTGAGCTGCATCGACCACCTGTTCCGCGAGCAATGTGCCCTGCCTATTGGATCAGTAGTTCCAAAGATTACCTAATAGAAACAACAAACAATTTAAAATCTTTAATATATTAGTTTAGATGTATACTTAATATTAGTTTTAATTTCTCTTTTATAAAACAGCACATGCATTATTTAATTTGGTCGACTTTTACTGCCTTTTTTTTGGGTTGGAAATTATCAAATAACTTTTTCTCTGAGCGGAGCGGGAGGCGTATCAGACTCTTACTGACTAAAATCCACCCATGTTCCTTCAGTTGCCTGTGTGTTGCCAGAGGCCACGGTAACCCTTTCGAACTTTCCCGCGTCCCTGGCAGGCATCGGCCCTGGCGGACCCCGTCAGTTGTGCTGACATTTCTTTGAGGTGCCCGTGGAATACAACGCGTTGTCGACCCGGGCCTGGTCCTTATCGGACGGCGAGCTACCCATTCCTCACCGTCCGCAAGCCCACACCTACGTTAGCCGGGATTCGGCCTGGGATTCCGGGCGTCTCCTGCAGCCACTAGGGGCGTGAGGGCGCCAAATTTGCCTCTTCTTCACACGTTCCGCCTCCTTCTTCGCGAGCATTACTGCTTCGCAGAAGGAGGTGGCGGTCCCATGTCCTCTCGCTTCGTACCATGGCCTGGACCAGGGCTGGCCGCGAGAGATCACCACCACCGATCGCCTCCACGAGGACACAAGCCGGGCAGATGTCCACCGTATGCTCCAACATGTGTGGCGTGCCCAGCACTGGGTTGTGACAATCGCACTCTCCATGTCACCATGAGATCCCAGACACGATCCTGGAGCTCTGTCCGCTGTGCCGCGATTTCACCCCTGCGTTTCGCCTCCTCGCACCACTCTCATATGTGCGCGAGGACTCTTGTTTCCATGGCGGCAATCCTGCAAGGAGGCTCACCACCTCACCGGAGACTGAGTGGTATCACCGGGTCAGCTGGATGGCCATGAGCCTTTGGAACGCGTTCAACTGGTGGACTGGCCGCCGCCTCAAGAAACGCGCCCACACCGATGCCCCTTAAAGGCCCATGGACCGCACGAGCCCTACGTAGAGCCTCCAGCAGGAGGCGTTTGGACCCCCTAGATTGGGCAGGAGCCGCTTCAAGGCAGCTCCAGCTAGCTCCAGTCTGGGAGCCAAACGTCGGAAATGCTCCACAAAGTTCCACCGACTGTCGAAGAAGCTATTTCTGCCCGTAAAGTTAATTTAGCGTTAAGGCTCCCAGGGAGACAGGTGCGACAAAATGGAAACCATTTCCGTGAAGTTTTCATAAGAATTGTTCCACAAGAGTCGCGCCGTCACGTCGCGCTTGTCTGTGGGAGCTTTTAAATATTTGTGTAAAAAAAAACTACGAAACTATTTCTCATGAACCTTTGATCCATGAATGCTTGTAAGTAGTCACACTATGTATATCCTACTAATACAAACTTTCGTCTTTATTAATATTAGTAGGACTAATATTATAAAGGCGAAAGTTTGTGAGTGGGTATGTTTGTCTCTTCTTCACGCTAAAACTACTGAACGGATTTGGATAAAATTTGGCACACAGATAGTTTATAACCAGGATTACCACATAGGATACTTTTTATCCCGATATTCCCACGGGATTGATACTAATGCGGGTGAAACCGCGGGGCGCAGCTAGTATTTAAATAATCCTATGATTATTACAGTGTTTTACTAAGAAGTCCATTCCTTAAAAATAATCTTATAAAATAACTGCAAAATGATTTCCTAACATTAATAAAATACGAACAGCCATTTATCTAGGAGCTGGCCACAAAGGCTGTCATACGAAGAACTAAGATTTTCCTGCTCTCACGGACGTTGAGACAAAAAGATAACCAGTGACAGGGTGTCCGGACTTCTAGTTTACTTTTCACGGGGCTTAGGACTGGGGTAGACGAGCGGGATTCTTTTAATATATTGTAATTTTTTGAGATGATACATACATACATGAACTCACGTCTTTTTCTTGGGAAATAGGACTACCATGGGGTAGGCAGAAACGCCACCTGCTACGGTCCTTCAATACTCCTTTTGCTTCGTTTACTTTCATATTTCTGGGGCCTTATTATGAATTATTTATGCCATCATTATTCCACTGCGAAAAAAGGATGGTGCTAGCGGTCTTGTATAGCTCCGTCTATCACTCTCACTGGAACAATGGTGTCATTAATACGTCATAATACGGCCCCTGATCTTATACGTACGCCGCGGGTTGAGTATGCACACGACACCCAATTTTCGTCGTCTAGCAAGGCCTGTACCTATTTGATAAAAGTAAGATATTTTGATAACTATTCTGTTTGACACATTTGGTTAGAGTGAATGAACGGCAAAATCACTGTTGATACAATTATTTATTTTTAGCATCTCACTTTTTTACCAATAAAGGTTTGGCAGAGTAGTATTACACTCGTGTTTCGCTAGCTTGGTCTCATACAGTGATAGACAAAACTATTTACCCAATTGAATGTAAACTGCTTTTAGACCAAAATTCTTATCAGGAAAAAATGTGTAAGGAAACACAGCCTTACAAACCTCTTAGTTATCACAAACTTCTGGTCAAAGTAAGGAGATCTCTACCTAACAACCTCCTCTTCAAATAAATCCGTACTCCGCTGATGAACACCTACCTTAACAAAATGGAAGTTTCTCTCAATTAATCGAAGTTGATCCCGTTCCGTCTGCAATTTGAGGCCATTCATCCTTCTGTGCGCCACTCATTAGCTGCACCTTGATTTAAGACCGGAAAAAGGGTTAGCAGAGTTCTTAGTTCCTAACTTTTAGTTGAGTGAAGATAATGGGGCGTAGTAGAATGTTTTTTGTAGGAAAGGAATACCGAATTCTATTTACCCGACTACCCGACGGCGAAGCAAAAAGCAAGGTTATATGGACCGGTATGTATGTGGGTATGTATTGTCACCTGGGGCCCAAGTCTGCTATTTTTATAAATTCGTCATTCCACCACGATACCAGTGTCATTTTGCTAAAAGTTCGTAATCTGATAAATTCATAATGGTCGATCATTGGTTGATCATTGTATTCCACAAACACGATACTCGTAACGAATTAAATGAAATGACTGCACAATGACGTTCTCATGGTAGGTCACTGATCAAAGGAACTGTCAAAATTTTAGCAGATTACCGCCTAGTCAGTCATTTTTCATTATGTACGAGATTACCAATATATGCCATTTCTTTCAATGGAGTGTCAGTGGCTGACCATTGGAAATTCATAATGACGCCAATCTACTAAAATATTGGCGTCATTATGAATTTAGTAGATTACCAAACTTGTCAAAATCAACAATATTATGTAATCAATGATAGACCATTCTGACACTATTGTAATAACAGACTTGAGGCCCTGGTTCCTCATAACTTCTAAACTACCTAGTTATCATAATTTGACAAATGAGGTACCTATTGTTGGAAGCGTCTTGATCGACATCTGGTTATAAGTTACACGACGCCCTAACACGACGTGTGATTCCGGATTTTTTATTTGTCTGTCATTGATGTCTTGCATATATTTTTTTAGTTAGCGTTTTTGTCGTAGTTGGGTTTTATATAAATCTTATTTTTTTGTTGACTGCCTCGTTGGTCTAGTGGTCGCAAGCGCTACTGCTGAGCATGAGGTCCTGGGTCTGATTCCCATGTCGGGCAAAGTATTATTGGGTTTTTCCAACAGGTAATTTTTTTTTTTTTTAGTAGCCCGGAGTCTGGAATTGTGCCCGGTTGATGGCAATAGGCTCGCCCCCAGGGACGGGGACATTACAGGGACTTAAAAATATAACTGGCGAAATGTGGGTGTACTACAGGTACACCTCTGCCCAACCTTTCGGGGAAACAAGGCATGATGATATGTTATGTTTATTTTTTATTAGGGTGGATTTAACTTTATTACCGATGTTCAAATTTTTTTTGCATAAGTAGGTATACCTACAAGTTGTAATTAAAAGAACTGAACATCTGAAAAGGGTTTATTGAAAACAACATTATGAACAACTTTTATAAAGGGACCAAACTTGAAATAATGAAGATAATATATCTGCTGTTCCCTGAATTTTGTCGAGTTATTCAAACATAATGTAATAGTACGGCTATTGATTTTTTTGTGATTTAAAGTTTGGGCTCATGAAGTAAAATTGTTCACAAGCATGGAAAAATCTAATTTCACCCGCGCAAGACATTTTTTTTTTGTTGGTCGTTATATTAAACATCTCCCGCTCTGGGCAGAGCAGGAGGGCATGTCAGACTCTTCCAGACTAAAACCCACCCGTGGTCCTTCAGTGGCCTGTATGTTATGTTGCCAGGGGCTACGGTATCCCTTTCGGATTTTCCCGCGGCAGGCATCGGCCCTAGTGGACCCCGTCAGTTGTGCTGACCTATCTTTCAGGCGCGCGTGAAGAGAGTGGCGAGCTACCCATTGCTCACCGTCCGCAGGCCCGCGACTACATTGGCCGGGATTCGGCCTAACATTCCCGACGCCCAGGGTGTCTCCTGCGGCGGCTAGGGGCGTGAGGGCGCGAAATTTGCTTCTCAATCATGCGTTCCGCCTCCTCTTTCGTGAGCATTACTGCTTCGCAGAAGGAGACGACGGCTTCCCTTGCCCTCTCGCTCCGTACCATGGCTTGGACCAGAGCCGGACGCGAGATATCACCGCCGTCGATCGCCTCCACAAGGACACGGCGGTGCCCCGCAAGCCAGGCAGCCCTCCACCGAATGCTTCACCGTATCCCGGGCGATCCACACAATGGTGACACCCGGGCGCCCGTTCTAACGGTATGCAATCTGCACAATTTCATTTAAAAGAACTAGAATAATTCGCCAATTTTTAATGTCCGGGGCCTCACGGAACTGTACATTTGCAAAAAGTAAATTTAATTACATACATACAAAGCAAAAAAAAAAAAACATGTTAGTTTCTACAATTATTCTAGATGAAAACAATAAAAAACTGTTGTCAGTTTTGTTATTATTTTTAAATTAACATATTGACGTTTGAAGTTTGAGCAACGACGAATTTCGAATAAAATTTAAAAAACTCATTTGAAAAAACCGTGTGGCCTGGGTCTTGTAAGGTATACTAAACACGTAGCAGACTGCCACGGATCCGTCATTTTCGTATGTTTAACCGTCTGCCTAACGACCTGTATAATCAAAACTCTACATTTGTCCATCCAGAATCCCGGAATGCTTTCGATACGAAAGTGCATTCCATAATGCCAACACCTCAACTTAGGTAAATATGCATTCGAATATCCGATCTCTAGATATAAGACTATGGTATTAAGTCCACCTCTGATTCTGTGCTTGAAGTATTAAATAAATATATCCGTAGGAGGTGTGCAAATTTTGTTTACAAATGTCAAATTTATAATTGTCATATAAATTAAATTATGTCGGAATACTTAATTATTTTTTATATTAATCGTAATAATTTTTTTACACCATGGTTCACATAATTTAATTGATTACTGATAATAACAATTACATTTTTTTTTTTAATTATTACTTGTTTAAACCTGGCTATTTACGCGATAAATAATCGGTCAGTCAGTACATTTAAAATGTACTCGTATAGATTATTTATGATTGGCTACAATATCGTGAACCACTGGCCATTTTTGCACTGGTAACTGAACCACATGACCCAGGACTAAGTAGGTCACGTCGATAGTGCAACATATAAAGTTCGAAACCTAACGTTTTCTGTCCGAAGTTTAAAGCAAAAATAATATAATAAAAACTATATAACATGTATCTACCTATCCTACCCTACCTACCCTACCCAATATCGGTTGGGTGCTCTACTCTCGAAACTGTTGACAAATATGTCTACCTGGGACAAGTGATCCAGTTGGGTAGGTCCAGTTTCGAGATGGAGGTCAATCGTCGAATCCGACTCGGCTGGGCAGCGTTCGGGAAACTACACAACATCTTCTCGTCCAACATACCTCAGTGCCTAAAGACGAAAGTCTACAACCAGTGTGTGTTACCAGTGATGACATACGGAACTGAAACGTGGCCTCTCACCATGGGCCTCATAAGAAAGCTCAAGGTCACTCAGCGCACTATGGAAAGGGCTATGCTCGGTGTTTCTTTGCGAGATCGAATCAGAAATGAGGAGATCCACAAACGAACTAAAGTCGCTGACATAGCCCAACGGATTAGCAAGCTGAAGTGGCAGTGGGCGGAGCACATGGCGCGCAGAACTGACGGCCGATGGGGCAGAAAGGTTCTGGAATGGAGGCCACGTACCGGCAAGCGCAGCGTAGGACGTCCACCCACAAGGTGGACAGACGACCTAATAAAGGTCGCAGGAAGCTGCTGGATGCAGGTCGCTTCCAATCAGCCCAATTGGAAATCATTGGGGGAGGCCTATGTTCAGCAGTGGACGTCCCATGGCTGAAATGATAATGATGAAAATGATGAACATGTATCTACAAAAAAATAATCAAACTCACACACAAACCCAAGGCATATTATTTCAATTAGACCAATAGGCACTTTTGAATTGTTAAGGGGTCGGTCAGTCACAAAGATAAAGCTAGTTGTCCATTCCAAAGCGTAGAAGATTCCCATGAATAAGAACGGGCAAGAAACTCCACGGACACTCGTGATTTACTTTTATCAAAATATTGTAACAAATCGGAGTTACGAATCCATGCTACCATTTAGTCAGCGTCAATTGCTGTATCATTTTTAATCAGAAATCAATTTGGATCTTACATCTCTTGCTTTAAATTCCCCTTGTAGAATCAGCCTATAATACACACACACACACAGGCCTCCTCTCTGTGAAAAGGAGTGGACCGTAATCCACCACGCGGGCCCAGTGCGGGTTGGTAGACGTCATACGTCTTCGGAGTTTTTGGTTCTCGGACATGCTGCGTTTTCCGCACGATTTTTTCCTTCACCGTTTTGAGAGCAGTGGTGATGAAATAATTTACACAAAGTAAAGCGTCTGTCATGGTTTGAACCTATGACCTACAATTCGTAAGTTGCGGCCGTTACTACACTGGGCCTCCACTGCTCGTCCCCTTACGCTGCATAATAAATTACTACCACATGTATACAGCTTTACCATTAATTGCATAGAAACGGTACTTAACTTCCAATTCTCTCCAGCTCCTATATTTCAAAGTTAACTTTAATGGACACGCGTCTTACCTAAGCCGTAAGTATTTTTCGAAACTTCGATTTTAGCACTTAGCTTCTTTTTTTGCGCTACCCGAAGTTTTAAACCTAATTAATGATTTTGTGAGAAAAATAAAATTAAATAAACAATAAATCGATACTAAAAGGAAAGTTCGAGTCAACACTGGAAACTTTGGGAACTTTGGAAGTGCCCGTTTTGTGGGTTAAGTTATGAGAAATCTTTACAACAGAATTTACTTTATTCTTCATTTTTTTATGCTCATTATTATTTTATTTTGTTATTTAGATACCTATGTACGTATCAGTGACTAGTAATATAGGTACCATCGAAAAAAAATCAGGTGCCAGTGTCCACTTTAATACATAACTTGTATATTTCTTAGAATTTTGTGTTGACTTCTTGTGTTTTTTTTTAGGTTTTTCAAACTTTTATTATACCTATATTATCGTGATTCTACTGTTTTGTAAATAAACATGTCCAATCTAAGTGAGCTGGGTTATCTGTGACTCAGGACTCTTCTACCTCAGACGCCTTTCTCCATTTAAGAATGTGCATCTTATTTTTTTTTATTTTTTTTTTAGCTTATTGTTTCCGTGTAGATCTGAGCCAAGTAGGTGGCCATTTTAAAACTAAGACACAACAATATTTTATTTGCGACCGAAAATTATTGACATACATAAACTCCATTTGAAATAAGATTAGACATTCAAACAAACCTTTTTTACAGTCCGTTCAACCGATTCTGACTTCTATACCGTAGGCATAAAAGGATGGCATTAAAAGCAAAAAAGTGGTTACAATACCAGCTGTTTACTGCAGCTGCCATTTGTCATGCCACGAACAATTAAAGAAAAATGCGTTTATTTTACGCTTTGTGTATGTTGCTTGTGTGTAACATATAAATGATGAGTAAAAAATACTTACATGTAAAATTTAAAATTTTGTTTTAAAACTAGATCAGTTCGGTGTTTACTAGCTGATCTACTATTATATAACTCGTGCTTACTTTCGTTTGATAGAGTTTATTAATAATGGTCAATTAATAAAAATATTTGATCATAGACGTTCTCTTTACTTGCAAATTCCATCACCATTGCTCTCAAATCTGTGAAGAAAAAAAAATGCTGAGAAAAACCGGTATGTTCTAGAACCAAAAAATTTAAGACAATTTTAAATTGAAATTCACCAACCCGCTTTGGGTCTGCGTGGTATATCACGACCAGTTCCCTCTCACAGAGCGGAGACCTACACCTTAGTTCCGTAACGCACGACCAATCTTAATCTGAATAATTTTGAACGATATTGCATCAACGTAAATAACGCAATGAATATTATTCAAAGTCAAAGTCAAATAATTTATTTCAATTAGGCACAAAAAAGGCACTTATGAACGTCAACATTTACAACAAAAAAAATATAATAATTGATTCTAGTCGCCCATTCCAAAAGGTCGTTTTCGTATGGAGAAGAATGGGCAAGAAACTCCACCGTTACTCTTTTAAAATATTTTCACAATATACATTAATCATCCTGTATACATTAATTATATAATTATATGTGAAGACGATGCACCTAGAATAAGATTACTATACCACGATAGGTAAAAAGAATGAAAAATTAAGGAAAGACATAAATTAATTATGTGATAGATACATGGTGCTCACATATTTACAAACATTGTAAAATTATACGATATTCTTAACATTTTAACAAGTACTACTAATAATAAGTCAGTGTGTGAGTTCAAGTAATCACAGAATATAAAATTAATGTTTAAAAAAAAAAAAAAATACAATTAAATTGTCTGGTATTGAACTGTCAACATGAAATAGATTGTGATTGATCGTGTGTTACGTCATTAAGGTGCTGTTTCCCAGCAATGGAACATAATTGGGTGTTTATTTTACGTTTCACTAAAGTTTAGTGAAAGTTTTGGCCTTAGCTTCTTCTAACTTAAGCCAACCCCGACCAAGTAGGTCAAGTTGGCTGAAAAGGTTTAAGCGTAGATTTAGCCATCGCCAAGTCTAGGAAATGGAACTAGAGTGTTCACTGAAAGAATATTTCAGCTTTCAGTGCGGGAAAGGTCGAATTTGGTTTCAAAGTGTCATGGCTACTTGAAGTTGTTGGTAGAAGCATTTTAAGTACAGCCGTAGTTTCCTTTTGCTTGCTATCCGAGACTTGTAAGTTTAGTGGCGACCATTTTCAGTGAAGTAAGGTAGCACTTTTAATGTAAATTACTGAATATCACGTCTTCACTAAACAATAGTTTTTTTTTATGTCTGACTTATCTCGGGACCCCGGGGCCCCAGACCTTTGGAATTCATACGAAACAAAGCCAACTCGCAGAGACCCCTTAAATAATTTTAAGTGTTGAGACACCAGCTGCTTATCCCTGTATGCACTATGCAAATGCACCCAAGGACAATCCCCGGTTGATGCAGGACTATTGCAGAAAATGGAATCAAAATATATTAGGTCATAGCCCAAGGGTTTGGGTTGCTATAGTGGATTGGTAAACTAGAACTGCCGGATCAATGCTATGTGATACACTGATAAAATGGCAGGGGATGACTTGTGTTATTATTCAGACTACAATGCAGTACGGTGTTAGTAACAAATAGCTTAGCCTTTGTTTTACTGTTTTTTTTCGTATGGTTAGTGACTAACCTGGTGGACTAGCTCGTGGCTAAGTAATAAAAGCCGTTAAGCTACGCTTGCCGGGGTTGGTCTGTGGATGGGTGACCATCTTTACATACCCAGACTCCTCCTTGCCTCGGAAAGCACGTTAAACTGTTGTTCTCAGCTGTCATTCGTGGATCTTTGACAGTTGTTACGGGTTGCCAGAAGCCCGAATGTCTGACAACCAGTCATACCAAGGGATATCGTTTTACTCAGTTACTGGGAGGTCAGATAGGCAGTCGCTCCATGTAAAATACAGGTATTCAGCTGCATCCGGTTAGACTGGAAGTCGACCCCAACATATTTGGGAATAGGCTAGACAGATTGATTGAGTGACTACCCTGGTGTCAGAGTTTTCAGCCGCCCATGGGCTTCTGACTTGGTTTCACATCCCGTCGAGAAATATCTCTCAGGCATTTCATACGATGTTTTCCTGCACCGTTTTTGAAGCAAGTGATAATTGTAATTAGTAATAGCTTTAGTGATAATTATACAATACGCAAATAGTGTTTGTTAGTACTTAATAACTAAAACAGATCGGGTGCGGTTTACAATCGCAGCGGGGTAAAAGCGTAGGACAGGTTGTTATGGCGATGCTTTGACGAGGCCTATGTCCAACAGTGAGTCTTTCGACTGAAATTATGATACTAAAGGTAAGAAGAAAACTGTACATAGGAACATGTATCACCACTTTTGGTCGTTCGATTAAGTTCAGGATTCTACATGACATTGTTTTTGTTCACAAGCAGTTAGCTTTCAGTAAGGGCCTACGCACACAAGAGGACGGCAGGAGAGAGCATCGAGGGGGATTCCTCTATCCGTCAGCGTACACTGACAAGAAAAATCCGGGCAAGAAGCGCAAGCGCAAGAAGCGTCCGCCAGCCAGCTTACTGGAGCATCCGCCGGTATGCCGTGGCATGCGCCGGTATGCCGTGGCATGCGCCGGTATACTCTAAGGACGATCACAGAGCATTGAAATATATATCTTATTTCGATTGGATAAATAGACCTGGCCTACCGCCACCTCCCACCGTATCCTACAGCGTGCTCTTCGATGCTCGAGAGCAAACTGCACTGCGATGCTCCTAGGTCGATCACCGAGCATTGAAATATATACCTTATTTCGATTGGATAAGTATTACATTCAAATGATACATTTAAAATCCTCTTCCGTCCCGTCCGCCAGTCTGCACAGGCCGCAAGTTTACGCATTTTTTAAGCATTTAAAATCTGTCACCAAGTTTTGATCATGCTATAATATAGGCCAAAGGATTAATCTGGAAACATCATACCCAATGCAAAAAAAAAACTTATAGACATTGTCATCACCATCTGCCAAGCATTTTCCTAACTATTTTAGGGTCAAGTTCCAGTCTGACCAGATGCAGCTGAATACTAGTATTTTACAAGGAGCGACTGCCTATCTGACCTCCACAACCCATTTGTATTTGGTAAAGAAAGAAAGAAAGAAAGAAAATACATTTATTTGGCACCACAAGCCACACATAAGTACAAAGAGAAAAAAAAAATAAGATAAAAGGAAAGAATACAAAATAAAAAGTGTAAAAACTGCGTTGCATGATACCAGCAGGAATGTGTGCCTCGCGGCTACGCCAAATAGGCCCAGTTCAGCATATATGCCAGACAACCTAGTGCCTGACGCTGGTTTTCAACTGAACCTGAAGTGTGAGGTGACGGATGTAAATCAGTTTTATACCGCAACGTGTGTATGTATACTTAAATAAAATAAATTTGTGTATTATAGTAATAATAATTAATCATTTAAAATAGTAACGCAATACCCCTTGGTAAGACTGGCACCTTATAAACAGTAATCAACTTAAATCGAGCGCAACTCGTAAACGAATAGATATATTTTCATTTAAACGGCTAAAACGAGCTAAGTTCGAGGAAGAACTTCGTTAACGGGCTAATCTCAACGAAAACAAATATTCTGTTAGCTAATAACGGGCCCAGTTTATAAGGGAACATTTATTGTTTAATACAAAAGCTGAATTTGAATGGACTTGCCCTGATTGGCTGTATCTGTTAACTTGTTTGGAAGTTTGTAACAAGTGGTACAAGATTTTAATTATTTTAAGTACCTAGAAAATTAGATCTCTTTGAGTGCCATAACAATTACTTTCTATTTTCCCTAATCGGAAAAAAATACTCAGAATTAATAATAATAATAAACTTAAATAATAATTCTATTTATTGAATAAATCGTTTACAAAAAGTGTACATTTAGTCAACAGTATGATTTCCCAAACAATAATTATAATGCCTAAAAATAAACTAAAACTAAAATATGTTAAGAACAGGTGCAAGTAATCATGGTATGGCCATCACTTTACATTTCAATTAAATTGGAACACTAAAATTTTAAGTTAAACCTATATAAAATATCTATTAACAACCTCGAGAAAAAGCATATTGGTACATTATTATCTAAAACTAAACCTATGTAAATATACAAAAGTATATACTTCGAAGGAATAAATTATCATCATGACAAATTTTCTATAAGTTTTTCTGTGTCTGTGTAATTCAGTATCGCTAAATGTTCTGATAATATTTTACTACATGTTTTATAACTTACACTATAGAAGGTTAGTAACTTGTTGAGCCTATTATACAGAAAAGGTCCTAAAGACCGATAATGGGGATCCAGTGAGGAGAGCAATGGTGATCCAGTGGGAACCCCAGCGGTAACGACCCCAACCTACGGGTTGTGGATCATAGATGCGAACCTAGACATGCGCTTAACTTTGTGTAAATTTATTCACCACTGCTCTCAAAATGGTGAAGAAAAACATCGTGAGGAAGCCGGCATGTTCTAGAACCAAAAATTCGAAGACATGCTGTGACATCTACCAACCCGCACTGGGCCCGCGTGGTGGATTGTGGCCCACTCCCCCTCACCGAGACAAGGCCTATGTCCCCAGCATTGGAAACATATAGACTGATAATACATATGCTTATATGCCTTATATTAATTAATTAGTTGAAGTCAAAATCTTTCCAGTAATTTTACCGGTAGATACTAAGACTCATTAACTAACTAACTAATCAGGATGGCAACCAACCGATAATCATTTAAAGTTAAAGTCCGCGAGCAATTCGTAAGAAGAAGCAATATCATCACAACGGTAATGTTTTCCCATTGTTTGTCTCATTTATTATATATTATATTTGTATATTCGATTATTTGTGTGTGTTTATTTTTATATTTATTTATTATATTTATAGTTTATAAGAGGTTTATGTATATCCATATATACACTCAATATGGTGTCACAACAGATTGACTGCTTCAAATGTTCTCCGAGTGAATTTACACGGGCCGTATTTTGTAAAATTACGCTTAGTTGTTTGTAATAATTTATTTTAATTATTAATATTATAGTAATCAATTGTAAGACTAATCTTTATAAGCTATTATAACTATAACTACACTATTGTATTAGGTAAGCCTGTGATGATAGTTGTACGTGTTTTTAAATAAATAAAAATAAATAAACTGACTGCCCCGTTGGTCTAGTGGTCGCAAGCGCTACTGCTGAACATGAGGTCCTGGGTTCGATTCCTAGGTCGAGCAAAGTGTCATTGGGTTTTCCTTTCTGGAATTTCTCAGTAGCAGCCCGGAGTCTGATTTGTGCCCGGTTGATGGCAATAGGCTCGCCCCCTATTACATGGGACTTAAACATAACTGGCAAACTGTGGGTGTACCTGCTACAGGAACACCTCTGCCCAACCCTTCGGGGAAACAAGGCGTGATGTTATGATACGTTAAAAATAAATAAAAAATATTTAAATAAAATTCCACATTTTTCGTAATTGCACCTACATATCTGTTTGTTTCTGTATCACCTAAAAGTTGACTGGTAGAAAATGCCTATGCCATGAAGTCCACCCCTGGAAATTTGTGAACTTAAAGAATTAATTAAATAAATAATAAATAAACTTTCAACCCTGCAATACTGCATGGTGGTTAAAATGGGTAAGTCAGTAGCAGTACCTAGGTTCTATCATAGTGAACTCTTCCAAGGACCTTTACTTTAGCTTTGGTAAGTAGAACCACATCGTTTGAGACGTAATGACCGTGATCTAGGGAGCTATAGCAGTGTCACATGAATGCTGCTGCCCATATACAAGGTCTAAGTTCTCTCATGGGTAGGTAAGTAAAGTGTGTTTTAGACTTAGTCGGAAAAGTTTCGAGTGATCTACATTTCTAGGAAATTGGAAGCTCTAGGGATATAGTTGAAAAGGAAGAAAATGTGTTAGATAAGTGTCTGGTATTTGACTGGATAAAAAAGTTAACAACCCCAATAAAGTCTTATTTATTGCGCCCCGCGCTTTCACCCGCATAAGTCTCGATCGCTAATTGAATTTATTCATAGAATTAGCTGACATTTTAAAATTAATTTGTTGACATTTTGTAATTAAATTTATTGAGTTATTAAAAATGTAATTTATTGACATTATTTTGTAACTTTGTCTTGTATTGATTGTTGTACTTTAAGATAATGACATTTTGATTTATTTTTCTAATTCTTAGTATTGGCATTGGGCCTAATTCCGAATGTCATAATGTGAATCCTTAATAATGTTAGCAATGCTGTTATGTGAATGGAATGATTTTTTTTTGTGTTTCTTTGTTTATTTTTTTGTTTACTGAATGTTTTATGTTAAATAATTTTGCATGCCGTACCTACGGCAAAATGTATCGGGACTCTCGTAAAAATTACCATCATATCTGTAAACGTACATTATTGGCAAATACATGATTTCCATTTATATTCTGTTTCTGTCGCTTGAAAATATCTGGATAAAACATATGTCCTAACTTAGGTCACGGTCTACCCATGTGCCAAATTTCATCCAAATCTGTTCAGCCGGTTTAGCGTAAAAGCGAAAAAAACAAACAAAATCAATTTCACATTTGTAATATTAGGATAAATAAATTAACAATCTTTGAAAAAACGAGTTAAGAATGTAAGCCTCAGAGACTTCGATGGTAAATCTACAATTTACAATGTGTGGTTCCTTATATTTAAGGGTATAGTACAGACCAACAAACTAAACCCTAATTAAGTAATACATGATCAATCGGAATTGAAATAATTTAAAAACAAATTGCTAACCCATTGCTTCATAAGTTCGAAAAAAAAAATCGGCTCAACAACGTAAATAATGCAATGAATGTTGTTGAACTGTCAAAATGAAACAAATTTGTCGTAATCGTTTACGAAAATGTGTTGCGTAATTAGATAGCTGAACAACTTTCCCTAAAGCATCAACATCGTAATCGTGAAAGAATAATCAACTGTCCCATACATCAGCTGATATTATTTTCTAGATGTTGCTCCAATAGAGAACGTTGTTCAGTTTGACATCCTTTGAAATATGACCACACATTTATGATACACGCATAAGATCATCTCAAAATTGAATAAACTGCACTTTACTGTAGCGGTTACACCGCCACATACGAACTACGCATCATAGACATGACGTCACACAAATCCTGCATCGCACAATTAGAGTTTACCGCACGAGCGACATATGTATATAAGACTATCCGACATCAACAGTCGGGCACTTGTCCAATGAAGCGCCAGCCCGCGCCGCAGCTGAGCGCGTAGCTTTAAATTCCCCGTATAATAATAATGATACATCCTTGATCCAGCCTGTCCCATCTTGCTGTCCTCCCCTCAGCGACGCCCTAAGCCAAGGTTCGTACCCCACAGGGGGTGCCCTTAGCGAGCGTTCGCCTAATTTTAATTTAGAATAGTTTTGCTCCTGGCTGGAGGCTTTGAGTGTAGTGCTTAAGGCAGCCACAGGATTGTTCGGTTGAGCAGTAAATACCTTAGTGGTATACCTGCGAGATGCCATAGTTAAAAAAAAAAAAAAACAGTCGGGCAGTCGGCCGGCCAGACACAACACCCGTCTGGTTGGAGGATCCTCCCTTTTCTATGGTGGATGAGTGAACTTTACACCCTGTTCCTCATAAAGTATAAACGTGTCTGAATACAAAACTTATTTAATAACAGATTTAAATCAAAATCTTATCTCCAAATTAGATTATCAAAACCAAAAGACATTTAATCAAAACATTTAATAAAATATTAACACTATTTAATTTCCTACAGATACATATCAAACACAATCCCTCAATATTCCTAAACCTATTATTTTTAATCGATATTCGTTATCCGATACTAACGAAACACGATATTAATCAGATTACTCGATGATAAATTGTATCGATTTAAATCGATTACACTGTTACCAGTTTGACACCTAATAAACTGTTCGCACCTTAAAGATTGGGCGATAACAGAGGATCTTGTGTTTTTGTTAATAACTTAACACCTATAAAAAACGAAGAAAAAAAAATTAATAAGGGATCGTGTGTGGCAACCATTTTTTTGTTTGTTAAAAAGAACAATTACGAATAACAACATAACATAATAAAACATGCTTGTATTCCCCGAAGGGATAGACAGAGGTGTACCCATGTAGTAGGGGGCGAGCCTATTGCCGTCAACTGGGCACAAATCCATACTGGTGCTACTGAAAAATTCCAAATTGAAAAACCCAATAATACTTTGCTCGACTTGGGACTCGAACCCAGGACCTCATGATCAGCAGTAGCGCGACTACTCCACCAACGAGGCACTGAGTATCTTATGTCAACACCCACACACCCAGAACCACACACCCACACCCACTTCCACAGACCCTTTTTTGTTGTCTAATTAATTAATTATTTGCTTTGTATTTTCTTTGTTTTATATTATTTTTGTATTTTTTATTGTTATTTATTTATTTAAACTTTTCACACTTATAAAAAGTACAAAGGCGGACTTAATGCCTTAGGCATTCTCTACCAGTCAACCAAGGGTAGTGAAGAGATTAGATGGCAGGTGCTCTGTTTGAGAGGAACAAAGAAAAATCATTTTTTATTAAAATATATCATTATAAATAATTATATTACACACACATACATAAATATTTAATAAAATATATACCTATATTATATATATACATTATACAAGTTCAAGGGAGAGGTGTTGAGATGACTCTACTCTATTTATTTTGATAAAAAACTCTGCAGTTTCCGCTTAAATGCATACCGACTGGTCGCCGTCCTGATATCAAGAGGAAGCGCATTCCATAGAAGAATGGACTGAATATGAAAGGAAGAATGAACAAAGTCAGAAGTATGAGAAGGACAAAGTAGGAGAAGATTGTTAGAAGAACGCAGATTCTTATTGTGTGACGAACATAGATATTGGAAGTGAGACATGAGATAAGAAGGAGGAGTGGGAGAGTTAAGAAGGGAGAAAAGCGTGGTCAAAGCGCCACCCCACCCCACTATCATTTCTATCTGTGTTACTTGTCCGTGTAGTTTGGAGGCCTGGAGACCTGTAACACAGGTATTCCTAGTACAGGCTCCAGTCTCCACAACATCAATGTGTATTTTTGTATTATTATTACAAGTATACCAATTTTTCATTAAGTGGTGGAGAAAATAAACGTTTTTATTATAATTATATTATTATATGTTTTCCTTTTCAAAATGTTTTTCATTACCTGATTAAATAGTTTCAAAAAACTGTGTTTTACAATATAGGATCGTGTGAGGCAACCATTTTTTTTGTAAAAAAAAAAAACAGTTACACTTCTTCGGTTAAAAGGTGGCCACTACTCTAAATTGTAACTTAAAACTGCTGCTGCTACGTTTAAACTGGTATTACGACAAAGAACTAAATATACGAGGCACTTTTGGTCTCGTATGGGTTATAAGAAACTATTGAGGAAAACGTGGGTACTATAACCGCAGATGGGCAATGGATAAGCAAGTTATAGGCTGTTCTGAGAAAGCTGAAGTTTTATCGTATTGAATATGAACCAATGGCCTGAAAGTGGCTGCGGGTCGACCAGATGCTTAAGATCAGGCCCGTTTTCAATGATACAACGCGACACCTAAATGAAATGCTTAAAATAAAAACGCGGCGTGGAATTTTTAACTTTCGGCGCTGAGTTGAGCGTTAAAAATCCATCGGTAGTCTTATATGTAGGATTAATTTAGGTATCGTCATTTGGGTAGTATTATGGTTTTTCTATCTGGAATTTGCCAGTAGCAGCTTGGAGTCTGGATTTGTGCCCGGCTGATGGCAATAGACTCGCCCCCTATTACATGGGACTTAAACATAACTGGCGAAATGTGGGTGTACTATAGGTACACCTCTGCATAACCCTAAGGGGATTACAGGTGATGTTAAGTTTTATGTTATGTCAATATTATAAAGAGGTAAAATTTGTTTTTATGTAGGGGTAATCTCCAGAACTCCCAGTCGGATTTGAAGAATTATTTTTGCATTGGATAGCCTAATTCTCGAGAAAGGTTATAGGGTATGTGACATCACGATACGACTCTGAGGAGCCGAGCATAAAGAGAAAAAGTGAGAAAGAATGCGAAAACTAACTAATACCGCGGCCGGGAAATGGAATGCGACGCGGTGGGTCGGGGGCCGAAATATCTAATAAATACGCGGACGATTTCGCAGGCAAAAGCTAGTCATTGATATAAATACAAAGTAATTAAATAAATAGAACTTACAAATAATATCCACTTCCAATAAAGAAACGCCTTCGTGAAATACCTCGGATAGCCGCTGTTGAATTCCAATTTGAATAAAGGATTAAAATATTTACAAAATATCACGAATGAGATCAATGAAACTGATATTTTATTACACAATTTCCTTAGTTAGTAAATGATAGGTAGGTATTTTGATAGCGTTGAGCCAATTTAATGGTAATAGAACGTATTGGTAGTAGATAGTTCATTGATATTTTAAGAGAACGATTTCTAACTTTAATCATATCCATCCATACTAATAGGTATTATAAATTCAAAAGTAACTGTCTGTCTGTCTGTATTTTACCTTTTCACGGCTAAGCCACTGGACGGATTTCAATAAAATATGACAAGGAGATAGATGACATCCTGGAGAAGGACATAGGAAATTTGTGGATTATTTTTGAGACCTTTTTGTCTCAAAAATAATCATATAGAGGATGAAAGTATGTATGGAAAAAACAGCATTTCTTAAGTTACGTACTTGAAAATTCAAATGTCTGTTTTTGGTAAGAAATAAAGAATTTTAGCGTTTTTGTAAATACACCCCCCAAAGGGGTAAAATAGGGTATGGTTTGAAAATTCACATGTAATATTGATTTTTTTCTATCTTCTTTTCAAGAGATTAAGGGATTGTAAATATAGTCATAGTCCGTATCTTGAATTAACATTTAGTATTTATTTCAATCGGCCCACTCGGTCAGAAGTTATTGCAATTTAAACTCATAAACTAACCTTTCTAACATGTAGGTATTATGTTCAATGGCGGCACTAGAGTAGGTATTACAAATTAATGGCGATAATAATATTTAAATGAATACTTAGTATTTCAATTATGGCATTTAGAATCATAACCTACATTCATTTTTTTTACCGGACATGTGTGGGTAGCTTGAGCCCTGCTGAGGGTTTCGTCTCAAAGCTATGTTTGCTCGGCTGCCCGAATTTCCAAATGCGGATCGAAGGACAAACTTAACTTGCCAATAATTGAAAAATAACTTTTAATAGAGCAAATGTTACTTTGAGACACGGCCTATGAATTTTTGATCCCAGACTGAAGAACAAATTTAACTTTGCAGTTCATATATATAAAAATGAAAGAAATAAAGAATAATATTTATTTGGACACAGTTCGTGAAACACTAATAACAAAATAAAAAGGTAAAATAAACATAAAGCAATAGTGTGCCTCACGGCTGTGCCAAAAAGGTTCATTTCAGCATTAATGCCAGACATGCTGTCTGACGCTGGTTTTCTAATGAACCCCTATGAGTGACGGGGTATCAATTTTCGGATTTTCCTCTTTACTTGACCTTGCTTCTCGCCAAACTTCATGGTACTGGGTCAACGCCAAGTACCAAATAGACTGGATTCAAAATAAGCAGCTTATAAAATGCCATTTTTTTTATTGCGTTGACTTCGAAGTTTGATTTTCGTTACAGCTCCAAGGGACCGTAGATCTAAGTTTTTGATATCTATTTCAAGTGGATGCATCCTCGTGTTCTGAGAGCTGAACGGTTTTATATGAAAAGCATACGGATTGACCTTTACCTAGGCTGTGGGATGTTTTCCGACATCCACGCGGACGAAACCGCGGGAAAATGTTAGTAATATTATAAATGCGAAATTGATTTTGTTTGTTTGTTACGCTTTCACGCTAAAACGGCTGAACAGATTTAGATGAAATTTTTCACATGGGTAGACCATGATCTGGAAAAGGATATAGGATTCGTAACATAACATCACGCCGTGTTTCCCCGAAGGGTTGGGCAGAGGTGTACCTATAGTACACCCACATTTCGCCAGTTATGTTTAAGTCCCATTTACCTAATAGCGGGTGAGCCAATTGCCATCAACCGGGCACAAATCTAGACTCCGGGCTGCTACTGAGAAATTCCAGAAAGAAAAACCCAATAACACGTTGCCTGACCTGGGAATCGAAACCTGGACCTCATGTTCAGCAGTAGCGCTTGCGACCACTAGACCAACGAGGCAGTCTATCCCGATATTCCCACGGGATCGAGACTTATTCGGGTGAAACCGCGGGGCGCTGCTGGTATATTATAAAAAAGTGGTAACTTGGGTACCCTAACCCAGCACTTGCCAAACCCATGTAAGTAACCACTCCTTTAACCGTCCTTTATCAACGGACTGATGGCAGTCTATAGTTCTTATAAGAGAGGAGGGTGGGTGTACTTTAAGGTACATCTCTACCTAACCCTTTGCGGAAAACAGGCGTGATATTATGTGTTTTGTTCCTTAGTGTCTAGTATCTTGTGGCGACACTTCTTCCCAGCTAAAGCACTAGGAAGTGGTGAAGGGTGGGCGTTTTGGGGGACTGTCTTATGTAATTTTGACGTTCGAAAAGTGCTGATTCTCAGCCTAGTTTGAATAAATGAGTTTTGAATTTTGAATGTTATTGCTATTAATTATCAAGACCACTAAACAGATACTCGTAGGTAGGTTATTATATAGTAATTCAATGACGTGTTGATATCACTTTGACGTAGGTTCACGTAGGTAATCAACTCAATCTGTCTAACCTTTTCTTAACTATGTTGGGATCAGCTTCCAGTCTAACCGGATACAGCTGAATACCTGTGTTTTACATGGAGCGTATCTGACCTCCACAACCGTATAATACGATACCCCTTGGTAAGATAGATTGTCGGACTTGCGCGCTTATCTGACGACCCGTAACGACTGTCAAAGATCCACGAATGACAGCCGGGACCAACGCAACGGCTTACCGTGCTTTCCGAAACATACAGGAGTCTCGGTATGTAAAGATGGACCCATCGACTGACCAACCCCGGCAAGCGTAGCTTAACCTGACGGATCCACCCGTGCGTCTGTTAATACTTAGCTTTGAGCTTCTACTCAAATTTCAATATTCAATTACAAAGCAGACAAGAGCAAAGTCAGTTAGTTTATTATAGTTTGTATCTCTTGGTACAAACGGCTACACATCAAGCTATACATTTCCAGTATAACCTGACCTCGCATTGTACGGAATCCTATACAATACGAGATCAGCATAAACTGGAAATGTATAGCTTGATGTGTAGCCGTGCGTACCTACCTTGTTATCTTAAGGGATCGATTTAAGGTCTCATTTAATTTAATAGGAACATTAACAACGGTATCGACCGAATGGTCATTCCTATTTGTTCATTAACTATACGCTAGCAGATAATTATCATTTATTTTAATGTATTTTAGACCATTTGAGTCTTAAACGTTTATTGTTAATTTTGCCCTAGTTTGTACAGTATTTAATGTTATTGTTGAATTGTTTAAAGTGGGCCATTTTAGACTTGTTTTAATTAATTTTGTGAGTAGTGAATAAAATTGAGTATTTAAAATAAATTACAGGAATAATTAGAATTGGTCTGCTACCATGTCTTAATACTTACATTTGCCAGACGAATCTTTAAGAGGGAACAGGGCCCGCAATTCTCCGTACAAACGTATCCCCGTTTTTCTTGCTAAATAATGCCTCTTAGAGATTTTTATAAAATCAAGGTCTCTATATGCATGTCCCTGTCATTTCCTTTTTTTCAGAAATTAATAAGTAAGGAAACTATGACCCTCCAAAAATGACAAAAATGCCCCATTTTTACCGCCGTGATTAGAGGACTACCAGACTAATTCGGAAAAGTTTTTAGCATAAAAGAAAATAATAGGAACATAGACATACTCTTTCTTAAAATTTTAATGTAAATAATTATTAAATCGGCGTAGTTTTCGAGGCGAAAAAAGGAGAATGCTAAACGTTGTTTTCGTCAAAAATTTTGTGATATAATCGGTCTGAGCTGCAGTTCTCCCTTTCGCACTTTACGGGGTTTAACTCGGTTTTTCGGGCGCAGCGCGACGGCAATAGTTTCTTCAAATACCTATTTTTCAAATTCCTCGCAGCCTCTGTTCCCTCTTAATAGCACAACTAAAAATAAAATACAAGTTTGCCAAAAGGCCATGAAATTAAGCATCCTAAACATCAGACTAAGAGACAATGAAACACAGCAATCAGAAAGAAGTCATAGACGGCTTTCAACACGGTCGAGCACTGAAGTGGAGATGAGCGGGCCATCTGGCGCGATCAGAGTCCTTACTAAGAAGTATTAATGCCTTATAAAGAATGATTCTGTTGCGAAAAAGGGATGGGGCTATATGTCATGTATAGCTCCATCTCTCTCTGACACTGGAAAGTTAATAGCATTAATTCTTCATAATATGGTTTCTGAAGACGATAGGTGGACCCTTAGAACAACCGCTTGGAAAAGCTCAAACGTAAAGAGAAGATGAGGCAGACCTGCAGGACGTTGGCAAGACGAGATATAGGAATTGATTGACAAATCATGGCTTATAAAAGCAAAAAAAAAACGGCCAAGTTCGTGTCAGACCACGCACAATAAAGGGTTCCGTAGTTGGGATGAATTTATCCCAAGAATCAACTTAACATTGTAGCTAAAAACATGTTCCCCCATACATTCCAACTGGAAATGTAAGTTTGTGTACGCACAATATTGAGTGATTCACAATGTGACCATAGACATAGGTATAGATCTATAAGTATAGAACTATTCTGTTTTTTTTTTCATAATTATAGGCTCAGCAGTGCAGGGGGGATGGACAAATTTCATATATTTTGTTCAATAACTTTAAATATATGTATTTTAATATTATTATGTCACACGGTACGGTTATTTTTTTTATTATATGTATCTTTCAACTTATTCGGTCCAGTAGATTCGGAGCAAATCGGCTGTGACTGACGGACAGACAGACACACGACACGAGAAAAAACGGAACCTTAATGGAGTTCCGTTTTTTATTCGGATGTACGGAACCATAAAAAACAAAAAAAAAAACTGTAAATTACTGGACAAGGTTGGTTTGGACCCGTTGATGGGTCTTTAATTACTAGAATTTTATTTAGAACATTTTTTTTGTGATTAAGTATTAAAGGTTTTTTAATTCAAATTGGTAATTATACAATGAACTCAATCGAATTGTATTGTAGCATTTTAAACCTAGCGTATTCGGTTTTTTTCTAGGACGTGGATGGATTTCATAGATATTGAACACTTTCACAAACAAAAATATATAAAGCACAGTGTTGGTCGATTTGCCTGGTGGTTGAAATGGAGTCTCAATAAATGATCACATTTTATAAATAGACTAGCTGTTGCCCATGGCTTCATCCGCTTGGGCCCTAATTCTTCTTAAAAAAAAAGTCTAGGCCTAGCTATCTGCCAATGAAAGTCCTGTCAAAATCAGTCCAGCCGTTTCGGAGATAGCTGGAACAAACACAAAATAGAAAATCATGGTTTTTGTTATAAGTACACTTTCATATGCATTTAGTAAAAAGCTATTATTTTGACATAACAAAGGGACATCTCAATTTTATTTATTTTTATGTATGTATGTTTATGTATAGATGTACCTAGATGGAGAGAGAGACTAATAACAGAGATTTGACTAAAATTAGTGCCCTCAATAACAGCTCCTAAAAATTGCTTACCATCCCAACCCTTCACCGTGTTTTACTTCTCCATCTCGCAACTAAACTCATACAAGTCCTACACTCCTACATAAATCACGTCTTCTCACCTCTTCATACAATAGTACGGCTTTCGACCGCACTCTGTTTTATCGTTCGATAGATTTTCCGAACGATTTCAGCAAACAAACGTCCGGCGATTTATCGAATAATGTGGGGGAGCGTAAGAGTTATCGCTCATTTACTCGTAGCGAAACGATATGGGGTACAAGCTCAACTGCGGATTATGGACGCGAAAATTTATTCATAATTCTTTTGTGGCGGGGGTTTTAAATTTATGGATGTCCAGTAATGTGGGGTATTTTTAGCTGGGTAGGGCAAAGCCGGAATAGGGTGAATGGGTCCCGAAAAGTGAGCACAGCTGTTTACATTCACTCTTCCAAGTGCAGATCTTTAAGGCAAGTGAATGTAAACACCTAGGCTTCTTCATTCCTCTGGGCACCCCAGCCCCTTGTCGGCTAGTTACTGGGATGTCCATAGGATTGAAGATGCCTTCCTGACTATAAAATAAATATTAAGTTAAATACCTATATCTTGTGTGTTAGTAATTTTCTATGAAAATGTTTTTTTTTTAATTTTCTTCAATGTGGTACCATAATTGGGGATGATGGAACTGTTACTATTTGGTTTTTAACAGACGATATCTTGCACGACGCTCTAGAAGTCAGGTAATTTTTAAATAATTCATAATTCAAAAAATTTGAATTACAAGATTAACTAATATTAGGAGACACTTAAATGTCGAATTAAAACCGCGCTATTGGATTTTCAACGCTCGGCTTAGCGCTGAAAGTATATCTCTCCGTTATTTCATAAAATTCTTAAGGGGACTACAGGACCTAAACGTGCCTAAAGGCAAGTTTTATAATGCCTAAAAGTATATGATCCACTGCAGTAAACAAAATCAGAAAACATAACATAACATCACGCCTTGTTTCCCCGAAGGGTTGGGCACTTAAACATAACTGGTGAAGTTATGTTTAAGTCCCATGTAATAGGGGGCGAGCCCATTGCCATCAACCGGGCACAAATCCAGACTCCGAGCTGCTACTGAGAAATTCCAGAAAGAAAAACCCAATAACACTGCCCAACCTGGGAATCGAACCCAGGACCTCACGTTCAGCAGTAGCGCTTGCGACCACTAGACCAACTACGCAGCCAAAGACAACTAGACGTGAACAACGAGGCAAAATCAGAAAAATATATGATATACAGGATACATGCTAGTAAGATAGTGTCTTGAAAACGTTATACAACTAAGGTGATACGAGAGAATAAAATCTAAACATACCTATAAAAAATTATATTAACGAAAAAAAACATGACAAAATCATACATGCAACCACTCAGATTTTTTGGTCGGATTATTCTACAAGCAACATTTAATACCGTAATAGTGTTTTAATGTTTTAGTCCATTCAATAGTCAATAAAAGGTGGGGGTAAATAATCATAGTGCAACAAAAAATTCGTCCGCAGCCCTTGACGTGAAGAGTCAACCAGTCGCTTGGCGATGTCTTGAAAAACTAAGTGGGCACTCGGACCCCATGGCCTTAGTGTTTCAACCCCAAACGGCTCAAACATATAAGTCCCAATAAGATTGGAGTATTTGCGCTGCTTGAGGTTTGCCGCACCTGCAGCAGCAGCCACAGCACAGCCCGCCGTGTTTGGAAGATGGGGTACAAAGTAAAGGGTTATTTTTGAGATAAAAAGTACCCTATGTCCTTCTCCAGGACGCCATCTATCGCGCTGGCACCAGGAGGCACCACTGGTCCCTAACGGACCGCTAGGACTATACCGAAACCTACATCATACCTGTCCTAGTGACCACCAAGATTGCATAATGACGCCGGAGCCTCCAAACCCATGAGTACTATCATTTTTAATTTAATAGTATCATATGTGTTTCTGCCATTCTTTATAATACTCTTCTACAATGTATTCCTCGAACTGTCAAACCTTCGTGTACCTGCGATAGATTATGATTTAAATACTGATATTAAATAATCCGCCGATCTTGTGCCACACCCGGAATATATCGCTCATTTGGAGAAACATCGAACACTTTTCAAATTTTAAAGGAGAGCGATTTAAAGTTTTTTTTATTTTTGTAATGAGGTTACCGTCTCGTTATGAAAACCTTTGCCTATTTTTTTGTACTTAAAATGTGGCTACACTAATGCAGCTTTATGTGCTTTTAAATTAAGTAGAATATTTTCGTCCCTGTTTCCGCGAGATCTTTGCGAATTAGCACAATTGCAACAACGACGTTAGCACCGCCGACCGATAAATAGATTGAAACTGATTTAGGTCTTTGTTTCTCTTAATGTAAATACAATTTCTAAATATTTTGTCATATTTAACTCATTTTTTGGGAAAAAATACATTTACGTCGATGTTTCTCCAAATGAGCGATATACTTTCGCTCCTTGATGCTACTTTATTTATCTATAAGTCTAAACATTTATTTTTTGTATCTTATTCAGCTGTGATTGTGATCCATTTCCATTCCCCGATGACCATGAATCGAAACAACCGGATTGTGACGCCCCATACGATAAAGTTCTGAAAAACTTCAAGACAACGAGTTACTTATTGACTTTGCATAGTTTAATTATATTTTGTGTTAGAATCATCAGTATTATAGATTACACACAGCGACACTCGATCTTAGATTTTAATTTTGTTTCTGATATTTTTTTAAACTAAATATTACAATATTTTCTGGTATTTGTTCCGTAGACCCTTTAGTGTCTCTTAACAGAATTGCACACGTAATTTGTTGTTGTTGTTGTTTTATAACCATAAAGTTTTATATGTATAACTTTATATTTAACTAGGCCGTGCCTCGGAAAGCCCGTAAAGCCGTTGACTGTCATTCGTGGAACTTACACAGTCGTCACGGGTCGTCAGAAACTTGAAAGTTTGACAACCAGTCTTACCGAGAAGTATTATGTTACCCAGTTACTGGGTTGTGGAGGTCAGATAGGCCGTCGCTCCATGTAAAATACTGGTGTTCAGCTGCATCCAGTTAAACTGGAAATCAACCCCAACATAGTTGGGTAAAGCCTGGACAGATTTTTAAAATTTAATTACGAAAGACTGAGCTATACTGGGTATGTTATAAAACGTATAAAGAATACCAGGAAATTTAATAGACAGGAGTAGGTATCAGAACTGTCAAACGCAGGTGCGTTTTACTGGGAGGTCTAGAAGATCACAAAATATGTATTTGTAAATGACATAGTGTCAAGGTAATGAATACTACATAATTAGGTCAAAAAGCCTTCGTAAGTTGCACCTATTTCTGCGTGTTTTGTGTATTTTTCCGCAATGTTATAATTTTTCTGTATTCGGATCATAATATACAAATAAATAAAATAGGAATGATCAATTTTATCCGTTTGTCTGTTAGTCTGAATGTTTATTCCGGATTTGCACAAAAATGGCTGAACGGTTTTGGACACCATATACTATATAACTTGGATTAATATATACTTTTAATCCCGGTAGTTCGTTCCCGCGGGACATTTTCCGACAGCAGAAAAAAGAGCAGGTAAAAGCGAGTAAATACATAACATATTCAAAAATAGCTTACATATTCGCTCATCCAGTTCAAATTCTACCAACGTTCACCTTATTTTATATTCAGTACATAAGCAAAACCGCATTAGGTACAAAACAAGAGATGTAAGATAAGTCACTGTTTGAGGATGGTTCAAATCATAACGGAGAGATATGACGACATTGACAAACATGGCGCCTCTGGAGATGAGTGGTACAAGGCAGGAGACGAAGCGAGGCTTTTGAAGTAAGAGATAGCGTTTTACTAGGTTTCAATAAAATCAAATAAACTGAGTTTATCTTAGACATTGTTGACATCGGTGAAGGAAACCATCGTGAGGAAACATGGGCTTAATGTTAATATAAATCAGAAACTCGTGCCTTCTCTGTATGAGAAGAGGCCTTTGCCCTGCAATGGGCCAGTAATACGCTGGTATTATTATTGAATTTTACAGTCGTCAATATATAAAAATTCAAAATTCAAAAGTTACTACTCACTACTCGCATCCGATTCGAGTAGCGGAAAATGAGGTGTCTTTTGAATTGACCTACTGCGGTTTCGCTGAATATGATTTCGCGGCGGAGATGTGCTACCAGCGTCAAACTAGGCTGAGAATCAGCACTTTTCGAACGTCAAAATTACATAAGATAGTCCACCAAACGCCCGCCTTTCACCACTTCCTAGTGCTTTAGCTGGGAAGAAGAAGTGACGCAACAAACTCCTTACCAGCACAGCTGTCTGTTCAGTTGTAAAAACTTGATTCTATACAATAGTATACAAAATAATTTACATTACGCAACACAAAACATTAGATTAATTTATTTGCTATATGTCAGCTAGCACATGCCATTAAACCAACAAAAACATCGAAATCTATACTTAAGCAAAAAATAAAAACTAAAAGTCTGACAACGGGAATCGTGATCCAGTAACTGTAATGGACTGTGGAGGTCAGATAGGTAGTCACTAAGTTCTGTTACTAATAGTAACCTAATCTTGGAACAGGTCAATGATCTTACTGCATAATTAGTGACAGATTGCCCGACCCATAGCCATCGGCGAACTAATCCGTTTCCTAACTACCAAACTGTTTCCCTTAATTGACTTATGGTGTTAAATACACAACATTGTATAGATATTGATCTGTTTTGGATTAGGTACTGTTGGAGTCCAACTTGGAGTGGTTGTGGCCTGTAGTTGGACATTTCAAAGGATAGCCTAGATGTAGTAATTACCTAGTGGTGTGACCATCGAACTGCCAAGTCATAGGTCTCGAATTCGAACTCAAGGCACCTCTGATTTTTCGGATTAATGTGCGTATTGTATAATAATAAAAAATAAAATAATAAAATATCTTTATTTCCCAAAAATACAGATAGAGAACATTTACATAAAACATTTGGATGCTGAGAAATCTGTACACAATTGATTAAACTCTGTCTCTTAAACTAGGGTATCCTGTATCTTAAGAGACAGTGATTCGCAATGAGGTTCCAATTGATATTATGTATGAGTGGACTGTGTCTTCAAAAAGGAAAAAAAAAAAAAAGTTATATTTTACGTTACAAGTTTTTAAAGTTTTTTTTTTGTGAGAAAAAACATCACTGTATAATTATCACTCGCTTCAAAAACGGTGAAGGAAAACATCGTGAGGTAAACTGAGACTGAGAGATATTTCTCAACGGCATGTGAGGCCAAGTCAGAGGCCCATGGGCGGTATAAAAACTCTTAACACCAGGTTAGTCGCTCACCACACGAAAAATAAAGAATATAGGTACAGGGTGAAATTTTACCCGGGTCGACGGCGCGTTGTGTTCCACGCGCGCCTCAAAGAGATGTCAGCAAGTGAAGGGGTCCGATGAGACCATTGCCTGCCGAGTTGCGGGAAAGTCCGAAAGGGATACCGTGGCCCCCTGGCATTGCACAGGCAACAGAAGGAACACGGGTGGGTTTTAGTCAGTAAGAGTCTGACGTGCCCTCCTGCTCCACCCAGAGCGGGCGAAGTAATTTGATGATTTCCCAACCAAAAAAAAAAAGAAAAAAAAAAGGTGAACTGCTATAAGAAATTGCGAAAAATACTGAAAGTAGCCCTGGGGCGGATGTTGATGAGAAGTAAAATGGTGTCATTCGATTTTCGAATAATCTATTCCTCTAAACATGAATAAAACCCGTTGATTTTGGGAAAAAAACTTAAAAACGGATACTGTAATAATGCAATTATTGCGATTGTGTCGACAATAAGCATGAAATTCTGAGAAACAATGACATACGGCAAACTAAAGGAACGTGAAGATTTTTTATAATTTAATTTATATTTTTAGGTTTTCATACATTACCCGTACCTTAACCATACACTCGACTATTCTCATTAGTTTTTTAGGGTTTTGTACCTCAAAAGGAAAAATAGGGAACCCTTGTAGGATCACTTCGTTTTTCGTCTGTCTGTCAAGACCCTTTCTCTCAGGAACGCGTAGAGGTATCAAGTTGAAATTAATATCAAATATACGGCCTGTGGTCCCTTACAGCTCTACAAATCTCAAGCTTCTAAGTAAAGCAACATAAAATATGTTGCTTTTACTCGCAAATAAATCAAAACCTATAGGGTACTTCTCGTTAAAAATGGTAAATTATTAGTTTTAACAAATATTTTTATTTGCGATTACAAACTTACATTCACAATTGGAGAATTGATCGTGACATAATAGGGATGATGACTGGGTCAAAAAAACGAAATCCTAATTAGTCCGTCAGTCACATAATAAAAAAATATTAGACACGTATTTTTTGCTTTAACATATGAATAAAAAAAGACTTAGATACAACGCATTAAAGTTGGGGAGTGGGGGTTTATACGTCACAAGTATGTATAAAATCTACATACAAGTGACGTCATGGCACATTTTAACTCAATGTATCGCCGTAATCTTGTAATAACGTAAAAAAAGAAAAAATACGTGTACGTTTTTTTTTTCATAATATACATTACGGACAAAAAACATTTTTTTAGTCATCATCCCTATTATATCGATGTATGGGAGAACATGTTTTTGAACTACCAAGTTAAGTTTGTTTTTGGAATAAATTCATTCGTACGGAACCCTTTAATGTGCGTTGGCCACACACGCACTAGGCCGTTTTTTTTAACTTCTTTGGGTTTCTAAACTCGTTATTTTATCACCACATCAACATTAAAATTTGACAGTCAGCCTGACCATTATTTAACCCAAAAACGCCGTAACCCAAAAACAAATACATAACACCACTGAAAATACGACTGAAAATATGACTTGTTTGACATGTTAGGGTTGTCCCCAATGGAACCTGTGAAGGTTCCAACCCTTTATGTTTTTAGAGATATTTGTCCCCGGGGTACAAAATGGACTTTCGTAAAAGCTATATATTATTATAGTTTGGATGCTTTTGGGCCGAACTGATAGTTATCTGAGTGTGTTTACTCTTGTGGTGTAAGTAGTATAATGTAAAAAAGCTTACACGAGTATCAACACGAAAGTATTTTCAATACATTTTTTTTACTCATTTCTGTGTGCACCGTGAGATTTATAGCTCTCTCTTGATCTACAGCATTATTTTTATGTAGATGTTTTTGGACAATAAATCTTCAACTTCGAGAGATAAAGGTGTGATGATCTAGACAAGATCGAACTGGTTGCTAATTTAAATGTATTTTTTTTTAATATTTATTTATTACTTGAACTCACACACTGACTTATTATTAGTATAGAAATATAGTATAATTTTACAATGTTTGTAAGTATGTGGGCACCATGCATCTATCACATAATTAATTTGTGTCATTCCTTCATTTTTCATTCTTTTTACCTATCGTGGTATAGTAGTCTTATTCTAGGTGCATTGTCTTCACATAAATAATTATATAATTAGTGTATACGAGTACAAGATATAATGTTTTTTTTTAAAAAGAGTAACGGTGGAGTTTCTTGCCCATTCTTCTCCATACGAAAACTACCTTTTGGAATGGGCGACTAGAATCAGTTATTATTATTTTTTGTAAAGTTCGACGTTAAAAAGTGCCTTTTTTGTGCCTAATTGAAATAAATTATTTGACTTTGACTATGATGTAGAGGGTTAATTATTTTTTTACAAAATTTACTACCAACAATAAAGGCTTCGACAAATAGAGCGCGTTCTTAGCGCGCGTCAAAGCGCCCAGTACAGCGCAGCATGCAACGCTAGTGTCGCGGTGTTGCTAGCGCCGGCGCTCTGTTTGACAGTAAACGTACGTCGTAGTGCAACACAATTCGGCGCTATAGCGCGACGTCAGGCTAGGCAGTACGCGTTCTATTTGGCGAAGCCTACGCACACTGGTGGACGGCAGGGTAGAGCATCGAGAAAGATTCCTCTATCCGCCAGCGCACATTGACAAGAAAAATCATTTGCGATACCGCGAGCGTCCGCCAGCTTACCGGAGCATCCGCCGGTATGCCGCGGCATCCGCCGAGTAGCCACTGCTCGCTGGGATTTGATTGTTCTACTAGCGAATACGCAGTTGAAAAGTTGCTTTTGAATGAGTGTGGCTGATTGGCAGACCCCAGCGCATACCGGCGCATACCGCCACATATCCTCCAGCGTGCTCTTCGATGCTCGAGAGAAAACTGCGCGACAATGCTTCAAGGTCTATCACCGAGCATTGAAATATATACCTTTCTTCGATTTGATAAGTATTAAATTCAATTGATAAATTTAAAATCCTCTGCCTTCCCGTCCGCCAGTCTGCGGCCATAATTGTCAGTAAATTAAAAATCACAGCTGTCATTCTGTGACAATTGTATAAAATGGCTATAACGTAGCAATTGGTGAAGTGTGGCAATGTGACAGGCAATTCATTTCCCTGACTGTACTCTTCCGATTTCAGTATCCTTAAAATGCACGTAAAATAGTAAAAGGTTGGCAACCTATTATCTTTTACGGCATCAACCATTTCCTTTTCTAAAGAGACGTAGAGTTATAAACAAATAATAAAAATCTTTTTACTATCATCTTGCCGTAAAACGAGGAACATTAAAACTAGATAGGTCTCTAAATGAAGACGTAGATTCTAGAATGGACTTTTTAGTCCCAAAAATGATTAACTATTTTCAAAGTGTGATGCCATTACCATGATACGTACGTACTATACCTATCAAAGTATATTCAGATTCGATGTGTACTGAAGTCTAGTAGGTATTTAAGAAATAAAAGAAACAATGAAAGAAAATACGTTTATTTGCGCATTCATGAGGCAAGAAAAAAAAAACACGCAAATAACAATTTGGGGGAAAATATGCGTCACATCCACGCAAAACGGCCATCGCTCAGCATAATGCTGGGACCCTATGCGAGACAGAGCCAAAGCGGTGGTTTTCAGCGACAGCTGGAGTTGACGTTATGACGTCACCCAGTGCAGCATATAGAAAACAAACAAAATAAGACAAAAATAAAATAAACGCAATAATTACTCCTAAATATAATATTTAAAATGGCAAAATTTCGTAGCGTCGGTGACTCACGCGCCGCAGACTTAATACCTACAATCTACGCAAAAAAAAAACCCATGAAAAATTGAGTTTAGTCTATTGCCATTGGGTTGGGTACTTACCCTAACTAACTAAACTAACCTTTAAAAAACCGGCCAAGTGCGAGTCGGACTCGCACACGAAGGGTTCCGTACCACCGTAATATATTTAGCAAAAAAAACGCCGAAATAAAAAGGTTTCTTGTATGGGGATTCCCTTTAATTTAAAGCTTTATTTTTATTAATTGTTGTTATAGCGGCAATAGAAATACAAAATCTGTGGAAAATTCAACTGTCTCATGAGATACAGCCCGCTGATATACAGACAAACTGACTGACGGACATCGGATGCTTAGTAATAGGTTCCGTTTGATACCCATCGGGTACGGAACCCTAAAGTTGATCGAGTCGATCGTTTATATAAGTTAAATTAACAAAGGGCCGAACAATACTTCAAGAAATAATAATAAGACAGATGAACATTTTGATGATTCGTGTAAATTTTAATATCGTTTAAAATCTGTAATTTTTTCTCAGAATTTGTGATGTGAAAGTGAATAAACAACAAAATTACACAGAAATAATTACGTTTTTCTAGAAACAACTTCATTCATCCAATAAAAACTTCCTGTGATATTGCCATCCAATAATTTCTGATTTAGCCTTTACAAACTATAATAAAAAATAATATTTTATACCCCGACAGTAATTTATTACTCCGCATGAATACAGCGCGTGAAAATTGCATTTTTATAACGACGCAGTCGGTTTAAAAATGTTAATATTCAATCGGTTTTTTGCTTGCTGAGTAAACTGCAAGGAACGCGTTGGTGGAAATTAGAGAGATATATTGATATCCTAGAATCTTTTTCTATGATATCAATACGGATCTATAGAAAGAAAAAAAGAAAGTAAAATAGGTTTATTTGTCACAGAAACACGTGCGTAAACAACAATATAAGCATAAAATAAATATTCGACAGCTGCACGTCATGACTGTGACAAGAAGGCTTCCACTCAGCATAATGCTGTGCTATGTGGGACCCACAGCACAGTACTGATTTTCAGTGGTCACCCGAAAAACCGAAAAAGTAAATAAATATTAATAAATCCAGTGCATAAATGAAAGGTAATGTATGTATGAAAGGTTCATCGCTTAATATGATTTTTCACTCGTTGGAGCATCACATTTATAATATTATTTGGAGGTTCCCGCAAATTCGACTGCGATTCAGAATGAAAAGTAACTTATGCCTATATATGTCAAATTTCATTAAAATTTGTTCAGCCGTTTTTCCGTGAAAGCGTAACAAATAAACAAATAAACAACTTCACTTTCCTATTTATAATAGGAAAGGTCTGCCTCATTGGTCTAGTGGGTGCAAGCGCTACTGCTGTACATGAGGTCCTGGGTTCGATTCCCAGGTCGGGCAAAGTGTCATTGACTTTATCTTTCTGGGATTTCTCAATAGCAGCCCGGACACTGGATTTGTGCCCGGTTGATGGCAATAGGCTCGCCCCCTATTACATGGGACTTAAACATAACTGGCGAAATGTGGGTGTACTAGCACCTCTGCCCAACCTTTCGGGGAAACAAGGCGTGATTCAAGGCCAGTGGTTTAACCCGCATAAGTCTCCATCCCGTTGGAATATCGAGATAAAAGATTCCTTTTCTAGGCCATGGTCTACCTATGTGCCAAATTTCATCCAAATCCGTTCAGCCGTTTTAGCGTGAAAGGGTAACTGTTCGGGCGCCTCCGACCACTCTGCAATCTTCGGGTGCTGTCGTGAGACACCGGAAAGTGGCGAGCGGCGGTGGCGGCGAGAGGCGCGGCGTACGGGACGCGGGCCTTCGACCACTTCGCAACCGATCTCCTAAGACGGCACGCGCGCGCACTCCATACGTTCGACCAACATAATTGTAGATACCTATTTTGGAATACATTTAAATTACTTACAGTCCACTGCGTTTAAGTTTAGTCCTTACTTAGGTCCCTAACAAATGGTCCATCGAGCCTCTTTATAGTCGCGTTTTGGTAAATCCAATTTCGTCGGCTACTGGCATTACGATTCGACGTTGGTGAACTTTGGACTCCTAAGAAACTTAAATTCGCTGCGTCACCGGAGCAACGGTTTTTTCTGCTGAAGTCGATTGAACACAATAAGAAGAACAAGAACTGGATCCTACTATATTTCACCAAGTCTTGATAACGACGTCGGCGCTTATTTATTACATCGACTGGATTAGACGATTTACGCCGAGTCATCGCTTGGAAGGATTTTTAGACAGGTTTCTTGTGGATAAGGATTCGGTATTGTGTGAGTTCGTTCCAATTATTTATTCCCCTAACCTTTTCAAAAAAAAAAAAAGTGTTTTTATTCCGTTAAATTCAAATTATTTTCCGTTTTCACGTCCATATTTGAGTCGATACGTGTAAAGCTTCTGCACTGCTTACGCTTGTGCACTGCTAAATCGCCAGGCTATTTTACCATTACTTGGGTGCATGATCGGCTGTGTGCGTATATAGTTAAAACAGCTGAGCGCTCATTGACCGGTGTAGCTCGCAGACTCCCGTGACATTCATCAAGGTCACGCGGCTATTCATTCATTTTCTTTTTTTGCTCAATCATAACTGATATTACCTATTACTTTTCTTGCTATATTACGCTATGGCCTCTTTAGACTTATTGTTGAGAAAGCGAAGTGCCATTAAAGCAAAGCTTACAAATTTTACCAATTACATAAATGTGCTTCTGAGTTGCAAACTTATTTCCGACATTCAACGCTTAGAGTTGGAGAGCCGTTTAAAAAAAATTTGAGGCTACATACGACGAATTTGACAATTTACAGGTAGACATCGAGGTGCTTTCGGATATTCCAGCCGAGGCATATGCAGAGAGAGCAAAGTTTGAGGACCGTTACCACGCACTCGCAGCGCAGGCGCACGGCCTGCTTGCCAGCAGCGAGAGCGGTGATGGCGGGTCTGTAACAGGCTCGGTGAACAAACACTCAGGTGAATCGTTCCAACAACGTAACTTTATACGCTTACCTAAAATTAGTTTGCCTAGTTTTGATGGTGGTTATCAGTACTGGCTTGAGTATAGAGATACATATTTGTCACTAATTCATAATAGTAGTTGCATTGATGCCATTAGTAAGTTCCACTACCTACGTGCGTCGCTTAAAGGCGATGCGTTAGAAATAATAAAAAATATTGATTTTAAAGGTGATAATTATCAAATGGCGTGGAAGTTACTATGCGATCGCTTTGATAATAGTAGGCTTTTAGTAGATACCCATGTTAAGGCCTTGTTCAATGTAGACTGTATTACACAAGAATCATCTATTTCTTTGCGTCGTTTAATTGATATAATTAATAAAAATATCAGAGCCCTTAATACAATGAACGAGCCCACGGGCAGTTGGGATACGTTGATTATTTATATGATGGCAATTAAATTAGATCCTATAACCAGCAGGGAATGGGAAGCTCATCGTAATACCATACCAACAAAACCAACAGTTTCTCAGTTCTGTTCTTTTATTAGTAAAAAAGCTGATTTATTGGAGACATTAGAACATAACAAAATCGCACTTAATATAGAAAATAATACTAACACTAATAACAATCAAGTAGAACACAAACATAAATCATTAATCATAGCAACTAATCAAACCGATCATTCAAATCAAAAATATAAAACAAAATGTCCCTTATGTAATCAAAATCATCTATTATACACTTGTGAAGGGTTCCGAAAATTAAACGTAGAACAACGTATATTAAAGGCTAAAGAATTTAAAGTTTGTTTTAACTGTTTACGTAGCGGTCATGTAACAAAGCGATGTAGATTGGCTCATTGCAAATATTGCAAAGGTAAACATAATACCCTTCTGCATATAGAACAAGCTACTCATTTCCAAGATCCTATGCCCAATAGTGTAGCATTGCCCACTGATGTTTCTGGAGGTGCCGCTCCTCATAATGGCACCTCAGAAAATATCTCCTTGTCGAGTGAAGCTCGGTCGCAACATACTACCTCTCATATTTTACTGTCCACAGCGTTGGTGAAAGTGGTGAACCACCGAGGCATCAAGCGTGACGCCAGGATCCTGCTCGATAATGGTAGCACAGCTAATTTTATTACGCAGAAACTATGTGATAAGCTAGGACTTCCTCGACATAGCACGTGTTCCACGGTGACAGGTATAAACAGTCATACTACATTAAGTACACAGTCTTGCAAACTAACTATTGAATCGTGCAGCGGCAGCTATAAGACAGACATAAATTGTTTCATATTACCAACAATTACCAAATTACTGCCGTCTACTTTAGTCGACATAAGTAGCATTCCCATACCATTAGATTTAAATCTAGCCGATCCGTCATTCAACGTTCCATCAGAGATTGACATTTTAGTTGGTGCTGAAATATTTTGGAATATTCTGTGTAGTGCATCTATTAATTTAGGCAAAAATCAGCCCAAGTTACATGAGACAAAGCTCGGATGGATAGTATCAGGCTCTGTGGCTCTTCCAAAACATCCATCCAAAAATATATATTCTCATTTTTGTAATATCTCCGTGGACGATTTAAATACCAGCCTAAATAAGTTTTGGGAGCTTGATTCCGTTTCTTCAGAGCATTCCTTGTCGCGGGAAGAACGGGCTTGCGAAGAAAATTTTAGTATTAACACTGTGCGTGATCAGAATGGGCATTTCATAGTTACAATGCCTCTTAAAAATGATCCCAGTGAGTTAGGCGAGTCTTATGAAATGGCTAAACGTCGATTTTTATCTTTGGAACGTCGTTTCCAACGTGATCCCGCCTTTAAGGAAAGATATGTTGCATTCATCGAGGAGTACGTGAGCTTAGGGCATATGACTGTGAATAACTCAACAAGGAAACCTCATTCAGGTAACAAAATTGAGTATTTTTTGCCACATCATGGAGTCATCCGAGAATCCAGTACCACAACTAAGCTCAGGGTAGTCTTCGATGCATCAGCAGCGACTACTTCTGGAGTGTCCTTCAATGACATCCAAATGGTGGGGCCCACTGTCCAAGATGATCTCTTTTCTATATTGCTGCGTTTTCGTCAGCACAAGTTCGTCATTTCTGGTGACATAGAGAAGATGTATAGGGCCATTCAGGTAACACCATCACAACGTTCTTTACAACAAATAATCTTTCGTTCTGACCCTAAGCTACCACTTCAAACGTACAGTCTTAACACTGTTACTTATGGTACAGCTTCCGCCCCTTATTTAGCTACTAAGAGCTTAGTCAGTCTGGCAACAACCGCCTCTAATGACGTTGTAAAATCGTCCATTGAACGAGATTTTTACGTCGACGATTATTTGAGTGGTGGCGACTCGGTTTGCAAGGTGGTCCAGATGGGTAAAGAAGTTGCATCCATTTTAGCGTCAGCTAACTTTCATTTGAGAAAATGGCAATCTAATAGTTTAGAGATTTTAAAAGAAATAGCCGGTGTTTCAGGGCCTTCTGGTAGGTTGAACTTGTCTGAGGATAGAAACGTGTCATCTAAAACGTTAGGCCTATATTGGCTATGTAAATCTGATTCTCTCGAGTTTTCAATATCAGTTGATATCAGCAAACCAATCACAAAGCGCCACATTTTATCTGTGATTAGTCAAATATTTGACCCATTAGGTCTGGTAGGTCCTTGCATTATCGAGGCTAAAATCATCATCCAAAGTCTATGGATGGCTAAGTGTGACTGGGACGAGCAAGTACCAGATGATATACATACCTTCTGGTTAATGTTCGTGAATAGCCTACCATGTTTAAATACCCTTAAAATACCACGGTGGATATCATGTGACAATTCAACCATAAATGAGATTCATGTGTTTACAGATGCATCCGAAAAAGCCTACGGTGCATGTATTTATATAAAGTCTAGTACTAGGAATGGATTGGTAAAAGTACAGCTGTTGGTTTAAAAAAATCGAGTTGCACTAATCAAGCCAACAACCATCCCTAGGCTTGAGTTGTGTGGGGCTTTATTAGGAGCAAGACTGTGTGTTAATGTACGGAATTCCTTCACCAAACCCGTTAGTAAATGCTACCTTTGGTGCGATTCGACGATAGTGTTAAGCTGGCTTTCCATGACACCTAATTTATTAAAACCTTTTGTTCGTAATCGCATTAATGAAATACAAGAATGCACTATAGGGCACACGTGGAGCTACGTGCCGTCGCGTCGAAGGAAAATCCGGCGGATCTTGTTTCTCGCGGGCTGAAGGCTGACCTTGTCAGCGAGTGTTCTTTATGGTGGTCAGGTCCTCAATTTTTGTTAAAAGATGAAATATATTGGCCAAAAATGCCCAATGAGAACTTGAAACAAGATCTACCTGAAGTTGTATCGTCACACTTCACTGATCACTCACCCCATCCTCAATCATACAATAATTTAATTTCAAATCATTTATCACATCATGATAATAATCATTTATTCATTAAATCACTAAGTCACAAATATTCCAACTATAATCACTTACAGAGAGTCATAGCTTATATACTAAGATTTATTTACAATTTAAAACATAAAGATAATAAATACCTTGGTTCCCTTTCCTGTGAAGAACTTACAAATTCTACAAATTTTATTTTACGTCACGCTCAAATGGATATGTTTCCTGATGAGTACAATTTACTGCAATCAGGAAAGTCTTTACCGAAAAAAAATAGGCTTATTTCTTTGAGTCCTTTTACAGATTCGAATGGTCTCATACGCGTAGGAGGGAGACTTGACAACTCACCTTATGATTATAATGTCAAGCACCCCGTATTATTATGTGGTAAGCACCATATAACTAAAATAATATTTCATAAATATCATCTCGACTGCTTACACGCTGGCCCTCAGCTGCTCTTGGCAAATATACGCCAAATGTATTGGCCTCTTGGTGGTAGAAATCTTTCTAAATGTATTGTTAGAAAATGCATCAAATGTTATAGATACAAGTGTCAAATTGTGCAACCTACAATGGGTCAGTTGCCCTCTTCAAGAACACATTTAGAACACCCATTTTTTAATAGTAGTGTGGATTATGCTGGGCCAGTGCTGATAGCTGATCGCAAAGGGCGAGGGTGTAGGCTTATAAAGGCGTACCTGTGCATTTTTGTTTGCCTTGCCGTTAAGGCTGTTCACATCGAGCTTGTTACAGATTTAACAAAAGAAGCCTACATGGCTGCTTTGAACCGTTTCGTGGCTCGTCGTGGCAAACCCGAAAGCATCTTGTCCGATAATGGTACAAACTTCGTAGGTACTTGCAATGAGCTACGTAAGTTTTTACAAGACTCTAATCTCGTGTCTGAAGTTGCTCAACAAGGCATCAAATTTTCTTTTGCACCTCCATACTCTCCCCATTTCAACGGCATTGCTGAAGCCGCCGTCAAGTCTACTAAATATCACTTAAAGAGACTTTTAGGCACAACGCACTTCACATACGAAGAGATGGCCACGTGCTTGACTCAAATAGAGGCCGTTTTAAATTCCCGTCCTCTTACCCCTCTTTCCACTGATCCTCTAGATTTTTCCGTACTTACTCCTGGACATTTCCTTATTGGGCGACCACTAATATCTGTTCCGTATCCGCAGGTTACTGATCTCATCATCGGGCGACTGGAGCGTTACCAAAGAGTGGAGCACATAAAACAACATTTTTGGAATCGGTTTCAATTAGAATATGTTTCTCTGCTCCAGCACAAAACTAAATGGACAGCGTCGACGGGACAACTTTCAGTGGGAGCCCTGGTTCTCATCAAAGAGAAAGGCCAACCGCCCTTGGTGTGGCCGCTGGGGCGTGTCATCAAGGTCTTCCCTGGCTGCGACGGGACCACACGGGTAGTGGAGTTGAAGAAGAAGAGAGGAACGGTGGTGCGGGCTTACAACAACGTCTGCCCACTTCCTCTCACTTGAATGCTTCAACCCGGGGAGGATGTTCGGGCGCCTCCGACCACTCTGCAATCTTCGGGTGCTGTCGTGAGACACCGGAAAGTGGCGAGCGGCGGTGGCGGCGAGAGACGCGGCGTACGGGACGCGGGCCTTCGACCACTTCGCAACCGATCTCCTAAGACGGCACGCGCGCGCACTCCATACGTTCGACCAACATAATTGTAGATACCTATTTTGGAATACATTTAAATTACTTACAGTCCACTGCGTTTAAGTTTAGTCCTTACTTAGGTCCCTAACAGTAACAAATAAACTCGCTTTAGCATTTCTAATATTAGTTATAATTATTATATTGGTGCCGATTCTCTTGTACACCGGACTAAACTAACTAAACTATCACTAAAATTCCTTACTTTTGACTATGAGAATCTTAACGCTATTCTGTAGTAAAAAGTCTCTAAATTAAAATAATATTTTGACACAACTAAATCGAATTTGACAATTGCGACTCCACGTGGTACATATTTGTTTGCCCTACCCCGTGATTTTTCTTAGAGCTGGAGGCGCGCAGTGGGGGCATCCTCGACGTGTTTTATATGGAATTTTTCACTTTTTGTATGGAAAATAAAAAAAAATATTACCTACGTGTTGAGTATTAGGGGTATAAGGGTTTTATAAAGGGGGTCGAAATTTTCATTATTTTTGCGATAGGACACACCATTTTCGAGATATAAGCAAAAGAAAAGAAAAAAATCCAGTACAATAATGTTTTTGCATCCGAACTCGAGATGTTCGTGTGAATTTTAGTTCATGACAACTAATAATATTCCACACCATTTTCAGTGGCGATTAAAAATGGTTAGAATTAGTTAGAAAATTAAAATTTTAGGTGAAAAACGTCAAATTCAGAATAGCAAAATTGTCATTTTCACTAAATTAAAATCTCAGTACAATCTTAGTGCTGTCAAACTAAAATATAGTTAAGTTGTGCCACTTTAGTCTATTTCAGAATGGGAAATCATCGTTTGACAGGAGTAAACTAAATTTTGGTGATTTTTAGTCTAGTTTAGACGCATTTGTGACAAGAGAATCGGCACCAATGTATATTATTATAGTCAGGATTATTTCTGATAAATTATAAACTGACGAAAAATTGTGAACTGGGTGAAATGGGTTAGGTTAGGTTAGGTTGGGGTGGGTCCAGGGGCGACGGATCTGGGGAAATCCATCGCCCCCTACTCCTTAGGACCCGAGATGGCGGCGCGTAGTGTTCCACGCGCGCCTCTCTATGATGTAAGGGGGGAGTTTAACACCTCACTCCCCCCAAACTCGAGGTGGCCCGCAGAGGCGGGCCGGCACCAGCCGAGGGTCGCGGAAGTATCTGCGTTCCCGCGACCCCCGACGTAGGTGTGAGATGGAACACCGGGGTGGTTTTTAGTCAGTACGAGTCTGACAGACCCCTCCGCCCACCCCAGGGCGGAGGACATCCATGAGGATTTTCCACCCCGAGACCAAAAAAAAAAAAAAAAAAAAAAAAAAGGTTAGGTTGGGGTCCCCCCCGAAGGGTTCCCGCATTGTCGTTGCGGGGGGGCTCATTAGCCGTGGGTTGGGCACCCACGGTGAAGCCAAGAGGAACCCGAGGAGGGGCCGCTCGTCAGGGCTTTTTGATAAAAGCCCATGACGTAGCGGCCAACGAGTAGGTTGCGGTGGCGACATCGCAACTGAGGCGGGCCGCGATGTCGTGTATCGGAGACATCGCGGCTGCGGTTTCGGGGCCGCGGCTGGAGAGGTGTATTGCGGTACAGCGCTCTCCCTCCCTGCCGCGGCCTTGACGGGGTCGCCACCGTCCGATGGCGAACGCGGTGGGGCCGCAGGGGAAGAGGAGTGTCGGTATAGCGTAGGCCGCTCTCCCTATCCTCTGCGGCCGAAAATTGGTAGACGGCGGGGCCAATGTCCTGACCCGCCGAAGAGGGGCCAAGGGCGCCTAGACAAGGGGCTGTCTGGCGCCCATGTGCTGGTTTGGTCCCTGGGTTGGTCACGGCGTGCCATGTGTTCTGGTGCGCCGGTGATGAAGGAGGAGGGGCCCGCTGCGGCGGGCTGGCACCAGTCGGGGGTTGCGGAGGATTTTTTCGTTCCCGCGACCCCCGGCGTAGGTGTGAGACGGAACACCGGGGTGGTTTTTAGTCAGTAAGAGTCTGACAGACCCCTCCGCTCGCCCCAGGCGGAGGACATCCATGAGGATTTTCCACCCCGAGACCAAAAAAAAAAAAAAAAAAAAAAAAAAAAAGGTTAGGTTGGGGTGGGGGATCCCCCACAGTGCATACTTCCACGCAGTATCCCCCGGGCAACGCCGTGTCTGACCACCGTAACGGAGTGGCAGACCGGCGGCTAAAGTGCACTGTGATTCGCAGATACTAACGAGGTCGTTTGCGAATATGTCTCAGAGAGTACCAAGCCGTGACGCCTCTGGGCGTTTTTGTTTTAACCCGAATCACTCCTCACAGGGTGATTCAAACGGCCCTTCTCAGGGCCACCCCAAAGGCCCTTCTCAGGGCCAACCCAAAGGCCCTTCTCAGGGCCAACCAGACGGCCCTTTTCAGGGCCACGCCGGAGCCACTTTGGCGTCGGAAGCTGACCGCGCACCATCTGCGGCCAGCTTGTTCAGCAGGCCGGACGAGGTGTCGGACTCCGACGGTTCCAATATGGACACGTCGGCAGCCGAGAGCGACCGCCCCAAGCGGAAGAGGGCTGATCTGAGGCCTGGGTCCGGGGGCTCCTCGGAGTCGGTCGATAAAGGGGCGAAGAAGAAGTCAAAGTCTAAAAAGGCTTCGAATTCTTCTTCGGCTTTTGCTCACGATGTGGGCCTGGTGGACGCCGAGCGCCACCTAAACCTGGAGAAGAGGGCGCAACTCCAGGAAGACCTGGAAGAGAGGGTCGCCACCAAGGAGCGGCAGACGCAAGCCGCCAGGTTGAGGGCTGGCTATGGTGCATCCCATGTGCTATATGCTGGCCACTCCCTGGCGGAATTGGAGCGCATGGCGCAAGAGGACAAAGAGGAGGTCATGGAGGTCGCCTCAAAGTCCTCCAATTTGAAGGGGACCTTCCAAAAGGCCCTCAAATGCCGGGCCGCCAGCATGCACGGCATTGTGCTGGAGCTGGTAAAGCGGACGGCCACGGACGAGACGCGACAACTGCAGGCGAGGGTGGATCGCCTGCAGGCGGAGGTCAGCCAGCTACACCAGAAGCTGGCTGAGGTCACGGCCCGACCTGCCCAGTCTGCCCCAGGTGTGGTGGAAGGAGGCTCCTCCTCCCCTGCCAGCCTTGAGGCTATCATACGCGGGGTTGTCCTGGAGGAGAGGGCCTTCATAAGAGGCTGCTTCGCGGGGATAGAGGACCGGCTCTTGCCGGAAAGGCGGCTCCGCCCGCCGCTAGCGGCGGATAAGAGTCCACCAGAGCCGGAACTTGTGCCTCTGAGAGGCCCGGAATCGGGTGAGCAGCCCCGGAACTCGAGGCCCTCCAAGGGCAAAGGTAAGGGCAAGAAGACCGTGGTGGCCCCTCAAACGCCCACTGCGAGCGCTGAGGGAGCTGCCGAGTCGTCTGCCACTCCAGCGGCCCCCCGGAACTCGCAGGGGGAAGACGCCCTTCTTCCCTCCACCACCCCGTCCAACTCGTCGTGGACGGAAGTGGTCAGGGGAGGGAAGGCGAAAAAGCAGACCTCCAAGCCCACTGCGACTGCTCCTGCAGCCGAGAAGGGTCCAGCCGGCGGGAGGAAGCTGATTCCTCCCAAAACCGCGGCCGTCGTGGTGACTATCACCCCGGAGGCCGTGGAGCAGGGCGAGACGTACGAGTCCGTCCTAAGACGGGCTCGTACCAATGTGGACCCCTCTCAACTGGGGATCGTCGGCATCACGTGCCGCCGAACCCAAACAGGGGCTCGAATTTTTGAGTTCTCGGGGGAGCAGCGCGGCGCAAACGCGGACCTCTTCGCAAAGAGGTTGCAAGAGGTCATCGCGGATGTGGCAACGGTCGTCAGGCCTGTGAAGACCTTTTCCTTGGAGGTGGCCGATTTGGAGGATTCGGTCACCAAAGAGGATGTGGTGGCGGCCGTTGCGGCGGCTGGAGGCTGCGAAGCTGGCGCAGTGAAGACTGGAGCCATTAGGGTCGGACGCCGCGGCATGGGCACCATCCGCATCGAGTGCCCAGTCGCCGCAGCTGGGGCTGTACTGCGTACTGCGACCAAGGGACGGCTGCTTGTGGGGCTCGGCTCGGCTGTGATCCGGCCACTTGAAGACCAGCCAATGCGCTGTTTCAAGTGCTTCGCGTTTGGCCACACCCGAGCCACGTGTCCCTCCAAGTCCGACTGGGGAGACTGCTGCTTCAGATGCGGGCAGGAGGGACACAAGAGTGCCACTTGCCACGCCGCCACCCCACACTGCGTGGCGTGTGAGGGCACTGGCCGCCCCGCGGACCACAAGATGTCGGGCAGGAGCTGCAAGCCTCCCGCGAGGAAGGGCATAGTGCCGGCGCAGGTTCACCGTGTTGCTACTACTGCCGCCGTCATCGCCGCTGCAGCTCCTGCGGCGGTAAATGAGGAGGGTGCGATGTCGGAATAATGTTTTCCGACTACCGCATCCTCCAAGCGAATGGCACTAACGGCGCGGTCTTCCACAGACTCCCCTCCCCTCTCGCTATTAGAGAAGGGACCGGGATACGTGGCCACCGCGTGGGGAGAACTAGCCCTTATGGGCATCTATTTCTCCCCAAACCAGGTGGACGTCAGCAGGCAACGGGTGCGGGGGCACCCTTGCCTGTATTGCACAGGCCTCCACCAGTGTCGGACGGGAATGGCCAGGTGTTTCCGGCCATTCCCGTAGCCCCCCCCAACTTGGGGGCCTGCGGGGCCCGCCAGCTAGGCAGGCATGCGCCGGGAGGGTTGTGGATGTAAAGGCTACGCCAGTTTCCCATGACCCTCCCATCACGGCGAAGTGGGAACACCGCTGAGTTTTAGTGGGTATACTGTCCTTCCGACAGGAGTCCCACACACCCCGTCTCGTCCCCCCACGAGCGGCAGTGCATAAAGCATTTCTCAGCGTCAAAAAAAAAAAAAAAAAAAAAAAGGTTAGGTTGGGGTGGGGTGCATGCAGAAAACCTCCTCGTGTGCCTGATACCTACTGGTCCCTTATGGATACGTTCGAGGGGAAGAGCAGTTGTCGGGCCGGTGCACCCTGGGCATGGACAATAATCTTTTCTAGAAAAGATTATTGTTTATGGCAAATTTCTGCGGGGGGAGAGCCAGTAGGCTCCACGTTGTTCTTACACGTGTCCCTCTGTCTGCAGAGGGCACAGTGTAGGAACAAGGGAGATGGGTCGCTCCTGATTGATCGACGGTCGTCGATCGACAGAGGATGTGACCTTGAGCCGCTGAGGTGCAGGCGCACTAAAGCGGCGAAGGTATCTCTCCTTGAAGTCTTCGAGGAGGGAACTTTCGGCGGGTTCGCTGAGTCGGGTTGGCCGGACAGCGAACGGAGGCATGTCTAATGCCGCCGCCGGGGGCTTGGCTTAACCGCCTGGCCCAGAGGAAGGTCACCTCTAAGATAAAAAACCACCCAATCCTAAGTTTCGAAGCGCGGCGAGAGGATGAGTGGCTGGTGGGGGACCAGTCTCTAGCGCTTCCCCTGGAGATACCTGCCGAACTCTTCCAGTATTTAGGCTTACCTAGTGCAAGAGGCTCTGCCTAGGTGGACGTATATTTCCTCATCACTCGTGGGAACAAAATGGAAAACGATAAAAAAACAAAAGTTGATGACGTGCCAATTTTATTGGCGGAGGTACCGTATGCAACGGCAACAAGAGCCGAGGAGGCTCCATTCCCGAAAGGGACGTAATGTCCGATACGGACACACGCAGGCGCGCCTCCAGATCTGTATCTGGGTCCAGGTCCAGATCCAGATCTCGGAAGCGCAGCCTCTCCTCCAGTGAGGAGACACAGGGGGCCGCGAAAATAACGACGGCACAGAGGGGAAAAGGTCGCACGGTGGCGCAGAAGACAGCGCGTGACCTTCGGGGCCGCTTCAAGCGCCCTGATACACCAGGAGTGAGTGCGGAGAGCGACCCTGGGCTCACCATGGCGGACTCAAGTGGGGGCTCCACTGTGTCCCTGCTGGGAAGTAACCGTGCGGAGGCCGCTGCTGCTAAACGGGCGCAGCAAAGGGCTGTCGTGGCTGACGAGGTCAGCGAGCTGGCCCAACAAGCGCGAGAGCGGCGCTCTGCTCGGATGGCCGGAGGGAGCCCAACGGCGGTGGCGCTCAGTCGCCAGGTGTTGGACGGCGTGGACGTGGTCCTGAAAGTGGCCACCAAATCGGGCAACTTGAAGGGCACGTTCACGCGCGCCCTGAAGGAGGCAGCTGAAGGCATCAGAGAGGCGGTTGAGGTCCTCGTTGGGCGGACTGGCACGGAGGAGACGGCGAAACTGTGGGAGGAGAACGGCCGTCTCCGATCCGAGCTGGAGGACCTCAAGCGGGAGCTTGCCGCGGCGCAGAGGGCGGAATGGCAGCAGAGGCGTCCTGTGGCCACCAGTTCCGCCCCCGGCGTCGTTGCCAAGACACCGCCTGCCCCCGCACCTGCGGATGCGGAGATCGAGAAGATCGTCCGCATCTGCATGCTGCAGTGTGGGGGCATGATGAATGCCCGGCTGCAGGGTCTCGAGTCGAGGCTCCTCCCTGCTGAGACTCTCCGGCCGCCGCTCGCTGCCGACGGGCGGAGGAAGGCGGAGCCTGCTAAGCCGGGTCCGGGGAGGGCTCGTCAGCGTCCACGTCCCGGACGGCCGCGCCACCGGCACCCGCTCCCTCGGCGACCGCACCCGGGTCCACCGCGGACTCCTGGACGACGGTGGTAAAGAGGGGCCGCCGTAAGAAGAAAAAGACGGCGCCAGCAGCGACAGCAGCACCAGCACCCGCTGGAGCACCGGCACCCCAGAAGGCTCAAGGGCCGCCAAAGATGAGAGCCCCACGCTCCGCGGCTGTAGTTATTACGCTGCAGCCCGGAGCCGTCGAAAGGGGCGTCTCTTACAAGGCGGTCCTCATGGAGGCAAAGGCGAAAGTCGCGTTCCCCGACTTAGGTGTACCGGCCGGCCTCAGAGTGAGGCAGGCGATCACGGGGGCGCGACTGCTTGAGGTGTCGGGTGCCTCTAGCGGCGAAAGGGCGGACGTCCTGGCCGCCAAGTTGAGGGAGGTCCTCAACCCGGATGACGTCCGGGTGTCCAGGCCAATGAAGACAGCTGAGTTGCGCGTCGATGGCCTGGACGACTCGACGACCGCGGCTAAGGTCGTGGCGGCCGTCGCCCGTACCGGTGGGTGTCCGCCCGCAGACGTACGCACGGGCGAGGTTCGCGTCGATGCCTCCGGGCTCGGCGCGATCTGGGTGCGGTGTCCGGTGGCGGTGGCTAAGAAAGTCGCCGACGCCGGGCGGCTCTTGGTGGGATGGGTGGCAGCGAGGGTGAAGCAGCTGCAGCCCAGGGCCTTGCGGTGCTACCGTTGCCTCGACATTGGGCATGTCAGGGCACGGTGCACCGCCGCTATTGACCGCAGCGAGCAGTGCTATCGCTGCGGTCAGGCCGGTCACAAGGCGGCCCAGTGTCTCGCGGCGCCAAACTGCAGCCTCTGTACAGCTGCAGGGAGGCCTGCGGGGCACAGAGCGGGTGGAAAGGCCTGTGGCGCGCCCACCAAGCAGACGCAGAAGAAGAAGAGAGGGGCTGCCATGGCTGCCGGGGGCTCTTAACCCCCCCTACAGCCTGGCTGCCCTTCGGCCGACTCCCGGCCTAGGAATGGTGCAGTGGAGGGAATGGATGCCGCATAAATGGCGGTCTTCCATTACCTCCAGGGCAATATCAACCACTCTGCTAGAGCTCAGGATCTTTTGCTCCAGAGCATGGCAGAGTGGTCGATTCACGTGGCCGTGGTCGCCGAACCGTATTTCGTACCCCCCAGGGATAACTGGGTGGGAGACTTGGACGGTTTGGTGGCCATCATTGGCGGGGCTCTTGTCAACCCGTCCCGAGGTCGCGGCTGGGTAGCTGCCCTCGCGGACGGCATTGGCACCGTTGGGGCGTATTTTTCGCCCAACAAGAGTCTCGCCGACTTCGAGAGGTTCCTTGTCGAATTGGGTGCCGTCGTGGGCCGACTCCACCCTCGCCCTGTGCCGTTGCTGGGGGATCTCAACGCCAAGTCTGCGGCGTGGGGATCCCCTGTGACCGATGCTAGGGGCGAGGTGCTGGAGGAGTGGGCGGTTACGACTGGCTTGACCGTCCTAAATCGGGGCTCGGTACACACGTGCGTGCGGCAGCGGGGCGGTTCTATAGTGGATGTCTCGTTCGCTAGCCCCGCTGTCGCGAGCCGTGTCCACGACTGGCGTGTCGCCGTGGAGGTGGAGACGTTGTCGGATCACCGTTACATCCGATTCGACGTCTCCGCCCAGACCACCGGCGGCCGCGGTCGACCGACCCCGCGAACGGACGGTCCGCGTTGGGCGCGTAAGCGCATAGACAGGGAACTTCTTGAGGAGGCCGCTATTGTCCAGGCCTGGAGCCGGGAGTCGGTGACGAACGGACCCGTCGACGTCGAGCGGGAGGCGTTGTGGTTCCGCGGGGCGATGACGCAAATCAGCAACGCGTCTATGCCCCGGGTCCACGCACAGTCCGCAAGGCGCCAGGTGTACTGGTGGACCGCCGAGATCGCACAGCTGCGCGTCGCGTGCGTCGCGGTCAGACGCCAGTACACCCGATACCGGAGGAGACGTCGTCGGGTCCCTGACGAAGAGGCCGCGCTGTATGAGGTGTACCGCGCGGCCAAGCAGACTCTGTGGCTGGCCATCGGCGAGTCGAGGACGCGAGCCAGGGAGGAGATGTTGGAGACTCTAGACGGTGATCCGTGGGGGCGCCCTTATCGCGCGGTTCGAGGGAAACTTCGAGCCGCGGCGCCTCCGCTTACGGAGAGTCTCCAACCCGAGCTACTGGAGGAGGTGGTTGCAGCCCTCTTCCCGGCCAGAGCGGAGCACACTCCGCCGCCGATGGCTATGCCCACGGCCGCAGAGTCTGCAGAAAAAGAGGAGGAGAACGCCATCAGCGTCCCAGGGGTGACACAGGCAGAGATGGGGGCAGCCGTGATGCGGCTCCGGGCCAAGAACGTGGCTCCGGGGCCCGACGGGATCCACGGCTGCGTGTTGGCCCTCGCTCTGAAGGAGCTCGAGCCCCAACTGAGAGGACTCTACACAGCGTGACTTGAGCGGGGCCAGTTTCCCACTTTGTGGAAATCTGGTCGTCTGGTCCTGCTCAGGAAGGCGGGGCGCCCGGTGGACTCGTCGTCCGCGTACCGGCCCATAGTGCTGCTAGACGAGGTGGGCAAGCTGTTCGAGCGAGTAATCGCAGCCCGCCTCGTCGGCCACTTGTGCAGAGAGGGGCCGGACCTGGACGACAGTCAGTTTGGGTTTCGGCATGGGCGCTCCACGATACACGCTGTGTCGCGGGTTAGAGTCCTGGCGGAGGAAGCGGTGTCTCGGGGCGGGGTGATGTTGGCGGTGTCCTTGGACATACCCAACGCCTTCAACACCCTGCCCTGGAGTTGTATTCGGGAGGCACTGCGCTATCATGGTGTGCCTCCCTACCTCCGCCGCATCGTTGGGGCTTATCTGTCGGAGAGGTGTGTCACCTACGTGGGACGTGATGGCGGAAACCAGCGCCGCATGACGTGCGGTGTTCCGCAGGGCTCGGTCTTAGGGCCGCTCCTGTGGAACATCGGGTACGACTGGGTGCTGAGGGGCGAGCTCAGGCCGGGGGTAAACCTGACGTGTTATGCGGACGACACGCTGGTCACTGCCCGGGGGAGCTCGCACAGGGAAGCAGCGTTGCTGGCGACGGCTGCGGTCTCACAGGTGGTGAGCCGCATACGTCGCCTAGGCCTGGAGGTGGCCCTCAGCAAGTCGGAGGCTATGGTGTTCCATGGCCCCCGGCGGGCGCCGTCACCCGGCTCACATATCGTGGTCGGGGGGGCTCGGATCGCTGTCGAGGGTACCATGAAGTACCTAGGATTGGTCCTCGACAGCCGGTGGGACTTCGGGCCCCACTTCCGACGGCTGGCACCCAAGTTGCTGGGCGCTGCTGGAGCGCTCTCAACGCTGCTTCCCAATCTGGGGGGCCCGAGCGCCGCTTGTAGGCGGCTATACGTGGGGATCGTGCGATCGATGGCCCTTTACGGGGCCCCGATCTGGGCGGCTGACCTGACGGCCGGGAGCATCGCCGTCATGCGGAGACCGCAGAGGGCGATGGCCGTCAGAGTCATCCGGGGGTATCGCACGATCTCCTACGAGGCGGCTTGTGCACTGGCCGGATCCCCGCCCTGGGACCTGGAGGCGAAAGTACTCGCGTCATCGTATCGGTGGCGCGAGGAAGCGCGGGCGCGGGGCGAGCGACCGATGCAGCGACATGTGGAGCTGCATCGGTCTCAGCTTCGCGAGTTCCTGGTGGCGGAATGGCGGGACAGGCTTTCGCGCCCTACCGCCGGCCTCGACGTCGTCGAGGCGGTCCGGCCGGTGCTCGAGCGCTGGCTCGGGAGGAGGCACGGCTCCCTGTCGTTTCGGGTGACGCAGGTACTCTCGGGGCACGGTTGCTTCGGGAAGTACCTGTGTCGCATAAACAGGGAGCCGGACGCCCGGTGTCACCACTGCGTCGACTGCCGGGAGGACACGGCGCGGCACACGCTGGCAGAGTGTGCCGCTTGGGAGGGGCCGCGCCGTGCCCTCATCTCAGGAGTAGGCAGTGACTTGTCGCTGCCGGCCGTAGTGAACGCTATGGTCGGCGGCGCCGAGTCCTGGGACGCGGTGGTCGCCTTCTGCGAGACGGTCGTCTCGCAGAAGGAGGCTGCGGAAAGGGAGAGGGAGATCTCGTCCACTCACCCGGCCCGCAGCAGGCGCACCGGGCGTCGGCGGAGGGCGGACAACGCCCTCTTCCGGCCCCCCTAAATGGGTCCAGGGGCGACGGACTCGGGGACGTCCGTCGCCCCCCACACATCAGGACCCGAGGTGGCGGCGCGTAGTGTTCCACGCGCGCCCCTCTGAGACGTCGCGGGGGGAGTCAAACACCTCACTCCCCCCCCTGACCCGCGAGGAGGCCCGCAGTGGCGGGCCGGCACCGGCCGGGGGTTGCGGAAGATTCTTTCGTTCCCGCGACCCCCGGCGTAAGTGTGAGTCGGAACACCGGGAAGGTTTTTAGTCAGTAAGAGTCTGACAGACCCCTCCGTCCGCCCCAGGGCGGAGGACATCCATGAGGATTTTCCACCCCGAGACCAAAAAAAAAAAAAAAAAAAAGGTTAGGTTAGTACTGTGAGCAACCGCGCGCGAACCGAGCGAGCGCTACTTCCAAGTTTCTTGCAGCTAGGCAAGCTAGACTAGCGCAAGGTGCGTTACTTCACAAGCAAGTTTGATATCTGCAATGAAGACAGAGAAATGAAAAAAAATACAACGGTTTGCCCACCGGGAGTGCCGGCAGAAGTGAAAACTTTAATATAATACCGATCTACTCTCCCTCCGTCTTACGAATTTTCGATCAGGTCACGTGTCCTGACGCGAGTTTAACATTTTGTACCCAACACAAAAAAGTGCACAACGCCGCTAAAGAAAGAAGTTTTCACTTCAAAAAAGAAAGAAAGGAAAAATGAAAAAGAGATTTTTTTTTTTTTAATCTGCAGTATAGACAAAGCGAGTACTAAAGCTGTATTGCGGCCGTTTTTGTTAAAACAATGTCTTTCGGAGCCGATCACATTGCAGACAGTTTTCAAATGTCTGTGGTGTAATCGTGTTTGTAATACTTTATTCATACGGACCCGGCTGGCTACGTTACAGAACAGCTACTGCCTTTGTTGCATCCGCCTTTGTATTTAACCCTAGATAGATAACCATATTTCACTGTACATTAAAGATAACCATACGTCGATTCGACGTGCGCATGTTTGAGTGGGCATATTTTGGATTATGTATTATACTAGGTGTATGAATATGGTAATATGTCTTAATGTATGTAATTATGTTGTGAGTAAATAAAAACATTATGGTTAATTTATATTTTTATTAGAGAAATAAAATAAAAAACAAAACACGGTACTTCTTACTCTACAAAACTTAAAAATTTAGGAATCTCTCCGTCAGTCTTTTAGTTGAAAATGTAAACTTTTTAAAATCAACTTTTGTAATATCTATAGTATAAAAAACCTAAGTAAATAAAACTTTTTATTCATTTTCGCCTCAAAGGCACTTAGGATTTTTAAGTCAAAATAATGACACTAAAGATAACCATACGTCACAACGACGTACGGTAGGTAAATATTGACGAAAGTATTGCACTTACCGGAGCGATACCAGTGTGTCCTGCAAGCTCCGAGGGCTGACTGAGCTGGCGGGAACGGCAAGTTTAGTGACGCGAAAAACAAACGAGTTATATCGATTTTTCAAAATCGATTACGTCGATTCGACGTAGGTTATCTATCTAGGGTTAAGCTGCCTGGTACGAAACCATGGATGTTACTCCTAAAAAAGATCTTGAGGCTTCATATACAACGTACAGTTGAACAAGCCAATTGGTGTGTACAGACGCCAGCACGTCAACCTACCCAAATCAACCAATCAACTTTGAACCTTATGCTTTAGAGATAAAGTTGAAAATCCATTAAAGAAATTTGACAGATTGTAGTAGGTTGATGTGCTGGCGTCTGTACCTACAGGCAGCTCACTTGCAACTTCTTTTAAACAATGTTTTGAGTGTACTGAGTAGTGAATAATTTTACACTACTTGCCGCCCGCAGCTTCGCTTGCGAGGAACCTTATTATTTTTCTAAAGTAAGTCAATCCTTATAATATGAGCTGTCTGCTAGTGAAAGTCACGTCCAAATCGGTCCAGCCGTTTCGGAGATAAGCTGGAACAAACAGACAGACAAAAACTTTATAAATTATTTTTTTGTTACAAGTACCTACCGTAGGTATATGATTTCATATTAAGTAAAACGCTGTTATTTTGATATTATAAACAGACACTTCGATTTTATTTATTGGTATGTATGTATTACACCTACACAAGGAGTTGGGGGGATTGTATAGTACACGTACACCTATGTTTGCAAAGAAATAAATGATTTAATTTGATTTATTGCTCTCTGAACTATGCCTTAAAATGTATTACTTACACAATACATGAATATTGACAGCATGTAATTAAAAGATGAATATTTTTGCCTGTATACCAAACAGCTGGTTTGAATGTACATTTTCCTAAAGAAGCCACTAAACTTTACGTAGATTAATTCATCTTAACCTAACAAAAAAGTATAAAAATAAAACTCCTATAAACATACCAAAAAGCTAACACAAAACATAAGAAGAACTATAAAAACACAAAATCATGAATTACGTGCAAACAAGAGTGTAAAGAATAAAGGAAATTCTCAATAAAGCTAACAACATACGCCTTTGGAATTTATTGAAAAAATAACCGAAGGGAAACATATTTCAATTTTTCCGTTTTCCGAGACGAAAATTTCCTGGAGTTAGAAAATAAAATCACAACATATTCGGGGCTCTGTCTATCTTAGCGTTTTGTCGAATGCCACGCAAAACGATAAAGGGCAAGACATATTTAGTATATGTCACGCCATTCAGCGTGGGCATTCTATTGCTTGGATTTGCTTTTAAATAGGTACCTAGTACGATTTTTTGTTGACAGTGGAATAGTTTAAACTTTGTTGACATGACTAAACATCGGTTTAAAAACTATCATAAAATATTGTTGATTTTGACACAGACCGACATTTAGCAGCTGCAACTGCATTTTGAGGTCAGTCGGGAATTGACTGACCAATGAACCCAGTCAGTATTTGACCAAAATAACTCCATTTAGTATTGAAAATTATAATAGATAACAATTGTTTATTGATGATAATAATATGCAGATAATAATATTGTATAATTGCAACACACGTTACACCGATTGCTTTTAAGATTGATTGTAATCAGAAAAACTGTTGCGAAAATATGACTGTACTTTCATAATAAATATTCGAGATTGAATCTGAAACAGTGAAGGTAAAATATCACGTTGCATAATTTTCTGATTCATAATTTAACTGAATTTAATATTTATGTCAATTAGTGTACGTCATCATTATTCATCATGAAAGAATATTATAATTCTTCGTTAATGAAATTGATCTGCCAGTTACGCTTTTTGTTAATAATGATATTTTAGTTACGGATTAACTTATTTAAAAACAACTGAAATAAAGACTTAAATATATCACATTATAAACTGCATATTTTTTTAGCAGATAGAATTTACTACATATATAGAAATTGTCATAAAACGAATTAAGATTAAATTGAAAATTAGAACTATGGAAATACAGCGCTAGCAAATACAGATAAAACATTATGTAATTTGCAATGGTTTCTTCTTATATTAATTCAACAAAACCACTATTTTGCAATAAAAATTATTCTAATTTACTGTTGAAATTAAATTATTAATCCGTTGCTTAAAGCTATTTTTTTTGCAGGCAGCGGTATTAACCTTTGTTTACTAATGACAAACAATGGATGACAATGGAATTATTCAACAAGATCCAGTTCCACTTCTTCTTCACCCATCATCATGCCTACTTTTCGCCCAATCATATTGGGGTCGCCTTCCAGTCTCAACCACTTTTATTTTAGTCTACTCACACTTTAAGTAACAACAGAATCAGCTGACATTGCTCCCAAAAAAAAACATCATACTATTATTTCTTTTTTCATATTTAGATATCGATTACCTATGACGTCCGCGGAGTTTCGCTAGTTAATTTAATTTGACCCTATACACACCTAAATTCTCCCGTAGCATAAGCTAAATATGTCACCGACGTAAATCAGTCGAGTCGGCGTGGCTTCTCGCAGTGAATTTGTCACGAGCGCCGCTCGCCCGTGATTTCGCACCAATAGGGCTCATTATCGCTTCACTATCATAGTCTGTTTAGAAGATGAATTTACGATTTGTTGACTAAGAACAAATTTACGTTTGTAATTTGTAAATAGGGTGAGTTAGGGGTGACTTTGCGGGGTGTTAGTATTGTTGAGTCAAGTAATTATGTTATGTTGTTGAAAAGACAAACGCTTTCCAATATCGTAATCGCGAAAAAAATATCAGCCGATACATATAATATATTTGGGATGAACAGGTATTGAATTTTTTTATGGGACAGTAAGTTTTATTTACCACACCTTACTGATATAATAAATACTGTATGTGACTGAGTGTATTCAATTTTGTCTACTTTCTGGTAGATTTTATAAGCATGATAACAATAAAATGAAGAAATGTACATCAACTTTAGGGACTACACACACTTATTCAGCTCTATTCAGCTTTTGCCCATAGAAAACAACGATTTTGTATGAAGACGCGTACGAATCCGTTCAGCTTTCCGCGTCTATTCAGCTTTCGCGGCAAACGAGTATGAAATGAGAACAAATGTGTTTTTATCTTGCGAGTGCTTTAGATAGAGTTCAGTGCTGTTCTGCCACGTTTAGCGCTGTTCTGCCACGTTCAGCGCTGTTCCGCCGCGTTCGACGCTGAATGCGGCGGAACAGCGCTGCACACGTATGGTTCTCAACTCCTTGTCGACAAGTTGCGACCTGCATAGTTCCTGAATAGATTTGATTTATTATTATGTAATCATTATGCACGCAAGGATCGAGAGAGTTCGGACGTGTTTTAAAGTAATTTTAATTACTTTTTTTTACGAAATAAAATAATGGACGAAGAGAAACTTATACTTCTAGTGCAAAAATATTCTTGCTTGTACGATATTAGTTCGTTACATTATAGCGATCAACAAAGAAAAAATAAAGCTTGGGAAGAAATATCAAGAATAATGTCCTGTAGTAGTAAGTACTTTATTTATTTTATAAACTTAAAATACAATACCTAAGTACATTAGATTTGATATTAATGCTTATTAGGGCATACTCCTGATACGTTTTATACATACAAAGTATCGAAATCCCCAATACATTTAATACTTTTCTATGGATAAATAATGTCGGGAGTATGCCCTAATTAGTATGTAGGTACATATACAAGGTTATTTGTTAAACACTAACAACATAATTAAACATAAAAACTAAAAACAAACCTTCAAGATTTCGTTCTTCTATCTAAAACATTTCAACTCTGTATTTTGCTATACCTACTAACGTCTGTATGACGCGACACGAGCGCATCAAGCACCTCCGCCGGCCAATCACTGCTCCCCTCCGCTATTGTACCTACTATCGCTTGCTTCGCGTACCTACTAGTATAAATTTTGCATGCAAAGGACAGCGGATACCCCGCTCTAACGATTTGAGAAGCATAATTCGTCATAATTAATTAATATACTGATTAAATTTTTTCTTTCAGTAATAGTATTTTTGTTAATTATTCTTAAAAGTTATTGTAAAAGTAAACCATTTCTAGCATAAGTGAAATACTCAATTGTTTCTTTTTAAGTCCTATGTACAATATCATCTTGCCAATTAACATTACCATATTCTGAGTTAAAATATATTTTAAACTTTTCTCTTATATTAAAGGCGTCCATAATTTCATCATCCATTATTGAAGTTAAATGTCTGAAGATTGTGCTCGAATTTTCAGTAACTTTCTCCTGTACTGCTGGAGAGTTACTTTTTGTGTTGATAAAATTATGGAGACAAATAGTAGCCATAATAACTTTGTTTAGATAATCAGGCGACAAACGAATTTTTTTTTGATAAATTCAAATCTTTGTGCAAGTATTCCAAATGCGCTTTCAACTACCCTTCTGGCACGACTGTGCCTGTAATTATAAACTTTAATTTCATCATTATTACGCATTTGTTCGCCAGGGTAAGGGCGCATGAGATGACGGTGAAGTGGGAAGGCTTCGTCACCAATGAATACATGAGGCAATTCTATTGTCCCAGGAAGCGATTTATCTGCAGGAATAATAAAAATAGCTTATTGGCGATCAATCGCTTTCCAAAATTTGAGTGCGATAAGATGCCACCGTCACTATTTTTTCCGTAGGATCCAACATCCACAATAACAAAATTGTACTCAGCATCCACAACTGCAAATAAAACAACGCTAAAATTCTTTTTGTAATTAAAATACAGACTCCCACTCTTTCGAGGAGCGATACACGAAACATGCTTCCCATCTATTGCCCCGATGCAATTGGGAAAGTTCCAAACATTTGAAAATCCTTGTTCAATTTTTCGCCAAATTTCGGTGGATGGTTGAGGTAGTACTATAGGCATTAATATATTACACAATGCACTACAAGTTTCAAGAACAATAATGCGCACAGTTGTATATCCCATTCGGTATTGAATTCCTATTGACCTAAAACTGTTGCCACTGCATAAATATCTGAAACATAAAAATATATAAATACTTATTATTTTATTTATATTGATTAAATATAGTAGTCATAGTTGAGAAGTTAAAGCTGATTACATAATCAGCTCCCATCCATCCATCACCACCACCACCATCCATCACCATCTTAGGATTCTCTGTAGTATGTAACATGCAAATGACCAGCATAAAGCCAGTCTCGCTTTCAGCACAATGCTGCAATGGACCAACTAAATAGATACATATTTTCAAATTAAAATTATATATTTAACTTTTTTGTTACGTCACTAAAATTATAATCTTATCTTTTTAAAAACGACGTTTGTATGTTTTCTTTCAGCTGAAGAATGCAAAAAAAAATGGACTAAATTGAGAGAAAATTATAGAAAATCTTTACAGACGAGAGAAAAACCAAGAAGTGGTTCCGCAGCTATAAAGCAACGCCCAATTAAATTTGAAAAGCAGTTGTCGTTTTTAAATAATTCTTTTAAAAATAGACCAACTTATTCCAATTTATTGCCCGATGACTCGGATGATACTCAAGAAGATGACTCTAACATACATTCGGAAGCAGAAAATCAATCATGTTCAAGTTACAATGAAAATGAAAATCCTAATGCCTTACGAAAACGAAAAATTTTAAATAATTCTCCTAAACGGAATGTCGTGGACGTTTTGGAAACATATATTGAGTCAAACAGGGAGAAACCGGATGAATTGACACTATTTTTTAAGGGAATAACAGAAACTGTAAAATCCTTTCCAAAAGAAACGCAAATCCATATAAAACGTCAGATATTTGAATTAGTTAATGACGCTGAAGCTTCTTTGCTGTACAACTTGACAAATCCTGGTTACACTTCATCTCGATACACGGATATCAATTCCGGCGCATCCACATCAAGTACTCCTTCTGCAGGATATCTTAATACCACTCCAAATACAGGGAATAATTTTGTAACGAATCCTAGTTACACTACACCTCGAACATCGGACGTGAATACCGGCGCATCTACGTCGAGTGCTCCTGTTTCAGAATATACTACCCAAAACGATAATTCTAGCTATACTACTACCCATGTTTAAAAATTAAAATATTTGATTAGAAAATGTTGAATTAGACGAGTATTATGAATCGCTAATGTTTGATTTAAAAATTAAAATATTTGATTAGAAAATGTTGAATTAGTTGTTGAATTAAAGAATGTATAAAATAGGTGGTTTCATTAATTAAAAAAAATTTCTTACCTTAAAGTTACACATAATCTTTCTTCAACTGATATACAAAGCCGAAATTTTGTATTTTGCTTTTGTAACACGGGTCGTAATAAGTCCACAATCTTGTAAAATTTTGCAATATCCATCCGAAAGTGCTCTTTAAATTTAATATTATTTTGTTTTAATTGGGGTACCAATGTCGCGTATTCTCCAACCAAATTTCTATTTACCCAAAGTGGGTCGACCCACTGTCGTTTGCGTTTTCTTTTTTTACGGTTATTTTTTTCTATTTCTTCTGCAAGTAGCGAAACGACAAAAATATTGCACATAGAACTGTCCATGTTGAGGGCACAATACTAATTGAGAAGCTGACCGTCTTCGCAGCATATTCAGCGCCGTACGTAGTAGATAGAAGCATTTTAGCGGAGATAACACTCTTACGCTGCTGTACGCGGCTGATAGAAGCAGAGCCGAATAAGTGTGACCAAAATCGTTCAGCGAAACGCGAATGGAGCTGAATAAGTGTGTGTAGTCCCTTAAAATGTACATTACTTGATAATACCTAGTTAAAATTACATGGATAAACACGGAAAATAAAGCGGCCAGTTTATGAAAATTACTTTTCTTTTGATGTGAAACATCTGTTGGTATAGGGGTAAAAGCGATTCGTATGCCGTGACGGAAAACGGCATGACGCTCTCATATGGCACCGACGCACCATAGGAAGGGAAGAGTATCGTCCGTAGTGTAGCGCAGACACGTCCGTCACGGTGCGTCCGATCCGCGATGAATTGGCAACTTCAAAGGTGTGGTGCAAACTTCTTTTCAACCGACTTCAAAAAGGAGGAGGTTCTCAATTCGGTTGTATGTTTTTTTTTTTTGTATGTTTGTTACGCGATTACTCCGCCAATTATGAATTGATTTTGATGATTCTTTTTTTGTTTGATAGGGCATACTTCAGGAGTGGTCCCATATAAATTTGGTCAAGATCTGATAAGGGGTTTTTGAGTTAGCTTCAATAATACGTATTTTTCCCACCTAGTATATGTGGATGATATTCTAATAGTTCCTGTCAGTGTAATTTACATAACAGGTAATGGGTATTCAAATTTTTGGGGGGGTTTTGTGTAGGTACCACAACTAAAAAGTGAAAAATAAAAACTTTTTCACAAAAAATAAAACCGACTTCCAAAAAAAAAACACTACAAAGTGAAAAATAACTTTGATTTCGGAAGTCGGTGGCAAAAAAACGAAAATAAAAAACCAAAGACACCGACTTCCGAAATCAAAGTTATTTTTCACTTTGTAGTGTTTTTTTTTTGGAAGTCGGTTTTATTTTTTGTGAAAAAGTTTTTTTCACTTTGCATTTCGGAATTATAAAATAGATCCAATACCAACGGACTGGGCCACAAGTCTATTATTACAATAGTGTCAGAATGGTCTATCATTGATTTCATAATTGTTGATGTTGACAAGTTTGGTAATCTAGTAGAATATTGGCGTCATTATGACTTTCCAATGGTCAGCCACTGACACTCCATTGAAAGAAATGGCGTCTATTGGTAATCTCTTCTACATAATGACAAATGGATGACTGACTTAGGCGGTCATCTGCTAAAATTGTGACAATTCCTTTGATCAGTGACCTACCATTAGAACGTCATTGTGCAGTAATTGCTTTTAATTCGTTACGAGTATCTTGTTTGTGGAATACAATGATCAACCAATGACCGACCATTATGAATTTAGCAGATTACAAACTTTTAGCAAAATGACAATGGGATCGTGTTGGAATGACGAATTTATAACCTCCCGTCCGTTACAAAGACTCCAGGCTCCAGACTCCAAAATAGCAGACTTGGGCCCCTGGTCAGCGTCTGTCCGGACCGTGGGAGGAACCTTGGTGTGCGGTGCGTTGCTGTCCGTGGTCTTCTGCTGTGCGGGATGGTCCACGGTCGTACGCAATATCACGCACCATAAAAAACTGCCACTATGTCGCCGTCGTGCCCCTACTCAATTTCTCTGTTTAATATTTGCATCATGGTACCATGATGTACAAATTTCTGACCGCTGACTGACGCTTCACGAAAAAACAGATGCTCCTGAACTGCATGACGAACTTGAGACAGTTCGTCATGCAGTTCAGGAGCATCTGTTTTTCTTTTTGCTCCGATAAACTATAACCGTGGCCGGAGGCATAGATTGTTCGCCGTGCCTCGGAGTCGTGCCTCGAGCTCCAACCCAGTCTCCTGTCCCTCGCACACTCTCTACGCTCAACGCTCTCTTGGACGCTAAGCCTGACTGCGATGTGTATACGGATGAATGGAAGAAGATCTTGTCCATACTGAAAAGATCAAGATCTGGAGTATTGTGAGATGAGCGTATGACTGTCGAGTAGTTGTTTAATTTTGTTTACTGTACTTCAATAATGTGTTCAATTCAATTCAATTCAATTTTTTATTGCATTCATGTGTACATGTAGTTGTTACAATTTAAGTAAGTTCCAACATGAAACCCGGTTAGGGCACGGCAACATAATAATAATAATAATTTTTACATAATAATAATTTTAACATAATAATAATACATTTAAAATAATAATAATATTTTTTACATCTTAATAATTATTTTATTTTAGAGTAGTGTGCGTTTTATATGTATGTAATTATTTATCTAGCTATCATACTAAATATTTTGTTCTAGGTATTCTGCGACCGAGTAAAAGCATTTTTGTATTAGATATTCTTTTACTTTCCTGTTAAATTTATTGAGTTTGGTTTCTTCTTTTATTTGTTCCGGTAATTTGTTGAAAATTTTTATTGCCATGTAATATGGGCTATGATAAAGCATTTTGATCCGAGAGGGTGGGAGATGTAATTTATTTTTATGGCGTGTGTTTATGTTATGGATATCATTTGTTTTTGGAAAAATGTTGCTATTTTTAAATACAAATGTGCAAAGGTCATGTATATATAAAGAAGGTAAAGTTAGAAGTTTTAATTTGACAAAATATGGCTTACAGCTTTGGGTATTGTCAATATGGGCCAGTATTCTAACACATTTTTTTTGGATTATAAAAACTTCACTTGCGTTGACGCTGTTTCCCCATAACATCACTCCATACTTTAGCCACGAGTTTGCGTAGGCGTAGTATGCCGATAGTGCTGTTTTTGTATTTGTGCTGTACTTAATTTGAAACAAGGCGTAGGTAAATTGAGATAATTTAGATTTAACTGTTTCTATGTGCTTTTTCCAATTGAGGTGTGTGTCTATGTTTATACCGAGTAAGTTAAATGTAGTTACGGAATCTATAGGCGTGTCATTAAAAATTATATTTGCACTTAAGGGGGGGGGGGGGTTATACGATCTAAATGGCATCATTTTAGTTTTTTTATAGTTAATTTCTAAATTGTGATCTTTTAGCCAAAGTGTTATTGTCTGAAGAGTATTTTGTAAGATTGTATTTGGGTCGCAATTTTTGTCAGATTTCACAAGTGTGTTTGTCTTTGTCTTTAACTAATGTAATTGGCCATGGCCGTTTTATGTTAACATAAATAAATACCTATAACTTTACCTATGTACACCTCTGCCCAACCCTTCGGGACAACAAGAAGTGATGTTTTTTTGTTGTGTGTTACATCTACTCATCTACATCTTCTGTATCTAAAAAGATACAGCTTTGAGACAGGCAGACCGACAGATGGACAGACGTTGTTGAGGTCCCATATTTACCCTTTGGGTAAGGAACCCCAAAAACCTAGGTGCTTAATGAATCATTGCTGCGTCGTTGGTCTAGTGGTCGCAAGCGCTACTGCTGACCATGAGGTCCTGGGTTCGATTCCCGGGTTGGGAAAAGTGTTATTGGGTTTTTCTTTCTGGAATTTCTCAGTAGCAGCCCGGAATCTGGATTTGTGCCCGGTTGATGGCAATAGGCTCGCTCCCTATTACATGGGACTTAAACATAACTGGCGAAATGTGGGTGTACCTACTACAGGTACACCTCTGCCCAACCCTCCGGGGAAACAAGGCGTGATATTATGTTATGTTAATGAATCATTTAAATTAAAGAGAAATAAATAGGTACGTAATCTCAAGAACACATTTACATGTTACTCATTTATTTTTCGCAACTCCAGTTCATCGGAACCCAATCGAGAATGCTGATTTACAAGATTAAGTACTGGAACCTTTTCAATGAATGTTATTGATACGATTCCAGAAGGATCCCTAATTGATTATAGTAATCGGTTATTCGAGTTTTTTCTCCTCATTATGCAAGCTTTCCTATTCGTTTTAGATTGAATGTTTTTTTTAGAAACGTCCTTTGTTACAGAGTTTATTTTCTCGGATTGTGTTTACGATAGAAAATAAGAGAGTATTTTCTGGTTTACTGTAGAAAAACATTGTCTGTGGAATTAAAGAAAATATAGTGTATTTTATTGTGGGTGTTGAAAAATGTAGGTCAGGGTTTTCATAGGAAATAGACAGAGCTTATTTTCTTATGCCGCATCTGAGTCTATCGTGACAAAGCAACGCATGCCGAAGCTTCGTATGTTTTGCTCGCTAAAAAGTTATCGCACTAATGCGGTGGTCACATTAGCGGCTTTATAATTTTAACAAATTATCGTGCAATAATCCAAGATGGCTCTCCATTATTTCGACAGAGCGATTACACCGTCCGGAAGCAACAGTCTAAATGACTAACGCTAGTCTGACCACGCCCTACGCTTATTATTTACCTCCACCCGTGCGGATAAGTGCTACGCAGCCCGAACTATCGCGACGATAAAAGATAAAGGTTGGTCACATTTACGTGTACAGATAGTGCAATCTACGACGACGCACCCCACTCCGCGCCGCTCCGTACTAAAGTACAGCTTACAGTACAGTAATCGCGGAGTGGGGCGCGTCGTCGTGGTTTGCACTATCTGTAGTAGATGCGGCCCCAGCATCACAATAATTATAATAAAAATCTAGGTAGGTAGGTATCTATAACTGTTATTTATGTATTCTTGTGCTTTTTCTTATGAGTGATCACAACTTTACACTTCTTCCCTCCACACACATACGCACAACACACCTTACAAACTCGTCTTCTTAACCCTTCGAGGAAACTAGCGTGTTCATGTAACCAATTAGAATTGGGAGTTTACGGCCTAGTATGGGAAAAAGGCTTCCATTCTATCATGAATGCTAAGGCTAAATCAAATAATTTATTTCAATTAGGCACAAAAAGGCACTTTTGAACGTTGAAAAAAAATGCTACTAGTCAAGGTACTTTTCGTATGGAGAAGAATGGGCAAGAAATTCCACCGTTAAAATGTTTTCACAATATCTTGTATACACTAATTATATACGAACTACGCATCAAAGACACGGCGTCACACAAATCCTGCATCGCGCAATTAGAGTTTACCGCGCGAAAGACATAAATATAAGACTATCCGACATCAACAGTAGGGCAGTTGTCCGCCAGACACAACACCCGTCTGGTCAGAGGATCCTGCCTTTTCTATGGCGGAAGAGTGAACTTTACACCCTATTCCTCATGCTCCTAAAATATAATTATATGTGAAGACGATGCACCTAGAATAAGATTACTAAACCACGATAGGTAAAAAAATCATCATCAACTATGTTACTAATAATCAAGACAGGCATAATAGCTCATCAAATTCCATTACAAAAAACAACCGACTGCTCACAAAACAAAACAAACAATCACACAAAATAAACAAACATAACTGGCGAAATGTAAGCGTACTAACAAGCTTATCTCAGCTTAACCCTTCAAGGCTTACAGGCGTGATGTTATGTGATCACGTATAAAACCAAGAAATCATTCACCTAAAAATCACAAAGACCAAAAGTTTAAGGTACCTGACCACCTGTAGCTCGTGCTTAACCGGCCAACACCCAAATACGGCCACGCTTTACCCGGATTACGCCGGACAACGCCCGGTTACGGGGCTCCGAGCCGTTCATCCGTTTAAGACCGACTCTCGGTTAGATTTACATTGTAAAGAAACTTTGTTTAATTTTTGAAGAGTTCTGATTGATTTAGTCTGTCAGTTTTGGAGTTGTTTTGTTGGATTTGTGAGGATTAAGTTGTCAACTCTTTGTCTAAATGGTAATTAGGACAGGGATGGACTGAAGGTTAAGTGGAGAAGACTGACTTAATTGACGACACGATAAGTTAAAGTATGAATTGGTTATGAATGCCCTTGAGTTGTTGGCTGAATCTTACAAGATGGAATTGGAGCTGGTTCTTAACTTGAAATAGAAAAAAAAAACGTTTATTTGCGGTGCACATGACGCAAGCAAAGAAAAATATGCGTCACATCCATGCAAAACGGCCATCGCTCAGCATAATGCTGGGGACCCTATGCGAGACAGAGCCCCAGCGCTGGTTTTCAGCGACAGCCGGCGTTGACGTGATGACGTCAAACCATGCAGCATATACAGAAATAACAAAATAAGGCAAACATTAAATAAACACAATAGTTAGTCCTAAATACCTATATAAAATATAATATTTAAAATGGCAACATTTCGTAGCGACGACGTATCACAAAAAAAAAATACAGAATCATCGTCGAGTTTCCTGAATAACAAAAAGAAAACCGGCCAAGTGCGAGTCGGACTCACACACGAAGGGTTCCGGACCACTGTACAGTATTTAGCAAAAAACGCCGAAAAATATCTTGTATGGGGAGCCCCTTTAATTTTTAACTTTATTTTATTTGTGCGGCCATAGAAATACACAATCTGTGAAAATTTCAACAGTCTACCTATTAGGAACGGTTCATGAGATACAGCTCGCTGACAGACAAACGGACAGCGGAGGCTTAGTGTTTAGGGTTCCGTTTGCCACTTACAGTCTAACCAGAAGCGATAATCCGGTTTATGAGATACAGCCCGCTGACAGACTGACGGACAGCGGAAGCTTAGTAATAGGGTTCCGTTCGGCACCCTTCGGGAACGGAACTCTAAAAACAGCTTCGTCATATTCAGGACACAATACCCTGTGGTATAACTACGGTCATACAAAAAAAAAAACTATCATATACTACTATAATAAATATACATATATTTGAGCTTATCTACTATCCACCATCATGTTTTTTTTTTTTGCGCCAATATTTTTTTGTTTTTCTTGTTTCATGCCGTGTTCATCAAGACCTACAAACGCTGTAATTATGAGAAGGAGAAGAAAGTTTATTTTGCATCAACAAATCGCACATTTACAGAAAAAAACACAAAATACACAAAAGAAAAGTAGCCAAAAGCCTCGTATTCAACTAACAATTTTATACGCTTCAATTTTTTTTCATCGGTTGTTGTCAAGGCCACGGACCAAAGACAATATTGCGTAATTACTGTTTCGACATTACGTACTCTGTGGTTGCGACATTAGCAAATGACAACAAAAACAAAATGCCGATTGCAAAGTTAGCTACTATTGTAATATTAGGTTGGGGTAAAAGTCTTTTCGCATTATAGTAGTATGTATGAACTTGTAATAAAATCTCTTTGGCTATACTATTTGTATCTGGCTGGTTTTGGTTTCATTGAAAGTTAAAATTTTAAAGAACATAATTCCAAATTCAAATTAGGAAATTGATTGTGGAATGTGATTTTCATTTGTTTTTCGTACCGTCAAGATGAGTGAATCTAATGAAGAAATTCGATACATTTTAAAATTTTACTACAAAAAAGGTAAAAATGAAACGCAAGCCGCGAAAAAAATTTGTGATGTTTATGGACCTAGTGCAGTGTCTGTGAGAGTAGCACAAATTTGGTTTAAGCGTTTTCAATCCGGAAATTTTGATGTCAAAGATGCACGTCGCTCTGGTCGCCCTATTACGGATAAAATGGATGCCATTTTTGAAAAAGTGGAGCAAAATATCAGTAGATACGACGTAGCTGAAGAACTGGGAATTGACCACAAAACAGTTTTGTCGCATTTGAAAAAAACTGGGTACACAAAAAAGCTCGATATTTGGGTACCTCACGAGCTCACTGAAAGAAACCTAATGAACCGTGTACTCATTTGTGATTCCATTTGATTTTCATTTGAAACCGAACCATTTTTGAAGAAGCTGATAACCGGTGATGAAAAGTGGAACACGTACAATAAGAACGTGTGAAAAAGGTCGTGGTCAAAGGCCGGTCAGGCTTCACAGACTGTGGCGAAAACAAGGTTAACTCGCAACAAGGTGATGCTGTGTGTGTGGTGGGATTGGAAGGGCATTATTCATTATGAGCTGTTACCACCAGGGAGGACCATACACTAGGGAGGACTCTACTGCGAACAACTGATGAGATTAAAGCAAGAAGTTGAGAGAAAGCGGCCGGAATTAATCAACAGAAGGGGTGTGGTTTTTCATCATGATAACGAGACCTCACACATCTTTAGCCACTCAGCAAAAATTAAGAGAATTTGGCTGGGAGGTGTTAATGCATCCGCCGTATAGTCCTGACCTTGCACCTTCAGATTTCCACCTGTTTCGGTCTCTTCAGAATTCCTTAGGCAGTGTCAGGTTAACATCACGAGAGGACTGCCAAAACCACTAGCCGCGGTATTTTGTTTAAAAGTCCCAAAATTTCTATAGCAATGGGATCATGTCCCTACCTACAAGATGGCAAAAAGTTATCGAGCAAAATGGTACCTACATACTTTAGTTATATGTAAATAAACTTAAAAAATGTTTTGAATTTTCTTAAAAAATGAGAAGCAACTTTTTCCCCAACCTATTAAATAATAAGAAAAATTTGCTGTGCGTCGCCTAAGTTAAGAACCAAATTCTTTGTTGATTTATCTATTTCAGAGTAAGTCAAAGGTCAAATCAGGTTGATGGTACCGCCTGACTAACAACTAGCAAGTCCACCATTTTATCTAAGTCTGTTGCCTTAAAAACAATGTTATCAGCATTGTTGTGTTTTAGCAATTAGAGGTAAGATAGCCAGTTCATCTGTGGTTGAGGATTTCGGGTGAAGCTTGCTTCCACCTTCGGCCTGATCATCACTTACCATCAGGTGAGATGCAGGCCAAGATATTCCCCGTAGTGGATAAAAAATAATAATTTGATTTATGCCCCTGTCACTGTAAGAATAATATTATCTAGTCTGAAATAATATTTTACACCAGCTTGTTAAAGCTTCAGATGCCATTTTGGACCATACAGCACGTATTCAATTGGCACACTAAACCTCAACCAAGAACCTCATAAGCTTGCTATCTGAATAGAAGTCATTGATGCGAGAACAGTATGCACATCAGTTATGACCATAAAGTATTTTCGGTAGTATTTGAAACCGTTAGACGAAGTATAGCACAGTACTGGTATTTCTATGTTATCTTGTGGTGGCAATCTTCAGGTAGTAAAGTAATAGATAAAGGGTTTGTAGCATAATCGGTCTAAAATATTCTCACTGCTGGACACAAGCCTTTTCTCGGTGAGAAGGAGTCGGCCACGCGGGCCCAGTGCGGGTTGGTAGGTGTCACATGTTTTCGAATTATTGGATTTAAGACATGATGGTTTCCTCCTGATGTTTTTCTTCACCGTTTTGAGAGCAGTGGTGATGAAAAAATTTACTCAAAATATAGTGCCTCTCCTGGGTTCGAACCTACCAATCCCATGAGTATGTTGCAGCTGTTATCACTGGTCCACTACTCAAAACGGTGAAGGAAAACATCGTGAGGAAACCGGCATGTCCTTATAGAACCAAACATTCGAAGGTGACATCAACAAGGGTTTGTAGAATGATTAGCTAAAATCTCAAAAGGGTTAAAAGTAGATTTTAGTAGGGATCTAGAAACTGGCAGTTCAGGGAAAATTTTGAGCTTCGGTCTTTTTTTTTTAGAAAAATCAAGTTTAGTTAACCGATCTATGACCAATTGAATAATAATAATATAATGGTTTATGAAATCGTAACTAATATTATAAACACGAAAGTGAGTTTGTTTGTTTCGCTTTCACGCTAAAACAGCTGAACGGATTTAGATGAAATTTGGCACATGAGTAGACCATGACCTGAGTTAAGAAATAGGATACTTTTCATCCCGATATTCTTATGAGATGGAGACTTATGCTGGTGAGAAGGCGGGGCGCCGCTAGTAATTGATGGACGGTCATCTAACGACGCTGTATTTAACTTAATAACTATATTCCAATTTATTTTCTACTAAAGGGTTATTTTAGCTTCCATTCACAACATTTTATCAGAGTCATAACCAATAACAATATAATATTTTCTTCGCACGAAATACACTTGAAAACTTCTGAGAAAACATATAACTCTTGTGGTGCGTCGTATTTCTCCATACGGCTTACATTTATCGGCACTCGCATCAGTATCTCTGCCGAGAGGCATAAAAAGGAACATCACACTACCACATAAAGCATTTCAGATAAAATAGTATTAGCGAATCGTCCCTAAGGGCAATATATATTCTGTCAAAATCACTTAAATTACAACCTCAGGCACTATTTTATGCCTTATCAGAAAAGCTGTGGCCATTACTGGGACCTTTTTTTTTTAAAGTCAGGATTTGTTGACAATAGATTCTGAACCCTATTTGCTAGATTTAAAGGTAGAGTTTACTTTGTGAGTTTCCTAGCGTATGTCAAAGAAGTCTCTTGGCCGTCTTTTCTGGGGTAAGTTGGCGAAATTGATTTATAGGTATCGCTATGTTTCATAGTTTCTTTGCACAATTACGTTAGATTCGGTAAAGGTACCTATTCTGTAAGTTTTTTTAAGAATACAATTACCTTACGAAAATGTGATTGATTTTGGACATTGTGACATTAAACTCTTCTATAGCACTTATGCTACACTTATGCTTGTTTTGGTTCAATCAATCTGCCTAGCCTTTTCCGGGATCGGCTTCCAGTCTAACCGGATGTAGCTGAATACCAGTACTTTACATGGAGGGACTGCCTATCGAACCTCCACAACCCAGTAACTGGGTAATACAATACCCCTTGGTAAGACTGGTTGTCAGACTTTCGGGCTTCTGACGACCCGTAAAGACTGTCAAAAATCCACGAATGTCAGCCGGGACTAACGGCTTAACGTGCTTTCTGAGGCACGGAGGAGTCTCGGTATGTGAAGTCACCTATCCACGAGCCAACCACGGCAATTGTAGCTTAACGTGATGGAGCGACCCTTGTGGCTGGTATTATTTAGCCACGAGCTCTTCTTTTATAAGCTTTTAGTTATTGTAAAATATAATTTTAAAAGGTTAAATTAAATATAATTTAGCCGCAGAATACTGCGCGAAGATGCACCGCAGAATACTGCGGTGAATCTTCACGTGATAAAATGGGTATCAATATCAAATAATGGCCTAATTTAAAAAAAATGCGCCGTACAAGGTGATAGAAGTGAAACTTCTTTCAATAAAAGTATAAGTGAGATTAAGTGTGAGAGAAAGAGAGAGTAATATCTTTCTTCTTTCTCATGTAACGAGATGTGCCTTAACATGACGCATCCTTGAAATTTCACTCTCAATTCTCGTCTAATTATCGAATCGCAGCCTAAGAGGTTTCACTTCGAAAGGTTTACTATAGTCAAAATTTCAAGTTTTTTTTTTTGTCATGGATTTGATATAAATATATCTATACCCATCATAATATCGTGTATTGCCCATGGTCTACCCACCTGGTTCACCTGGACTATGGGAAATTATTTTTCCCATAGTCCACCAGAAAGTCCATATTATGTTTTCTAGGTGGAATAGGGATTTTTTTTCCCGTAGTTCACCAGAAAGTCCATATTATGTTTTTATCGTAGTATTAGGAATCGTATCTGTGAACTTTTCCAAGTTAATTGAATCAGTCAAAAGTTTGATCATAAAAATAGGGATGTTAACTTGGAAAAATAACTATTTAGTCCGTCAGTCTGATAATAAAAAAAATATTAGACACATATTTTTTGCTATAAAATATTAAAAAATGGTTTAGATAAAATGCATTAAAGTTGGGGAGTGGAGGCTCGCTACGTCACAATTAAGTATAAAATCTACCGGAGAGTGACGTCATGCCACACTATAACCTGTGCTATAACTCAATGTATTGCCGTAATCTTTGCTTACGTAAAAAAAGAAAAAAAATACGTGTCCAATAATTATTAATGATATTTATCTGACGGATTTTTTTTTTGTCAACATCCCTATTATTCACGAGAACCTTCGTAAGCTGACTGGTAGTACACTATGAGAACGGATAACATTCCTCAAGGAACGTAGGTTTACAAAGGGTGATTCTACTTTAGTAGGTCAAAGGAATTCATCTATGGAAAAGACGGTTGCATGCAATTAAGTCGTCGATGACCCAGGACAGATTAACCAGAAGTGCCACAGAAGGAGCGACCCCAAATGAAATGCAATAAGGATTAGAAATGGAAGAGAGAGGGAATATTAAGCGCCTCAAACGAAACCAACAAACGGTTTGATTAAGTAGTCCATCAGGAAATCGAGGATACGGATTTTTGTATTTGGAATCTTTACCTGAATCTACATATGGATGTTATTGAAATTTTAAAATGTCGTACCTAACTCATCATGGAATCTCTATACAAATATAGATCTTTATATAAATAGCTTCTGTAAAATATGACCGAGTGATTTACAATTTTTTTGTAATTTCTGTCCTGCTAAGTAAAATTTGATTGTGTTAGGTCAGACTTCAAACCCCTGTATTCAAATCACGGTAATTGCACTGGTCAATTTACCCTATGGGCTAATATTGTCCTTTATCCATTAGTAATGACTCCTGTTTTGCCAAAAAATATAGAGTTAGTGTGAGTAGACCCACATTTTGCCAGTTGCCATAGGGCCAGGCACAGATCTAGACCAAAAGTTCCACTGATTTCCCTAGTACAAAAAATGAAGAATTCATCACTCTTTGCAGGAACCAAAGCGTAGCGGTCTTGCTTGCGTTCGAGACCAATTATGACGCGGTATATTTTTCATGTAAAATTTAAATTCTACCCAAAACAAGTGAATTTCGTCCCCATTTCGAACTCGCGGCTGCCTTATCGAAGAGTCTCCTCATGAAAGTGATAAAAGAATTCTTTTTAGACCAATTATACATTTGGGAGAGATGCGTCACCCCAAACTTTTTGGTGATAAAGAAAAATAAGTTTTACGGGTCTTTTTATTTTGGTTTCAAAAATCCCTTCGGGAGTTCAAGTTTGGATTGTGTTTATCTGGTATTTCGGTTTATTGTGTAACAGTATGCTTATTTGGTGATTATTGACATTTTCTATTTTGGTTTTTACATAAAACCTAGATACATACTGTCACATACTATTCGTTATTATTGTTGGTGTGTGCAGTCCTTTATTGTATTTTATGGCGACGGTTTGTTGGTTGACTATTAAGCATTTTTATTAATACCTATCTAAAGAGTACATACATTTCAAGTACTATAAACCTAATAGATCTCGCATTGTATTGGATTTTCGTACAATGCGAGGTCATCTTATACTGGAAAATATAGCTTGATATGTAGCCGTGTGTACCACAACTAAAAAGTCAAGAACATACAGAACCAAAGACACCGCATTCCGAAATTAAAGTTATTTTGCACTTTTTAGTGTTTTTTTTTTGGAGTCGGTTCAATTTTTTTTGGAAAAAGTTTTTTCGTTATAAAAAAAATTGGTATATATAATATATAGATAGATAGAATACTCTTTATTGTACACCATAAAAATTACAGACATCAATTTAGAAATTAATAAATCAATAATAAATATAATAAATAATTATATATATATATATATATATATATATATATATTGGAACCTATTTGGCGTCCAATATGGCGTTTTGTGCATATAATGTGACGTCCACCTGCTTATGGCGTCTGGTATACGGACGCCCAAAGGGAGACTGACCACAACGTACTCTATAGGTTCTACTGGTTATAGATATATAAACTTTTTGTTCCAAAATTGGACGTCATTTTTTTTACGATCTACCTGTATTGTATATTTTGTTAGTTCAGTGACTTACCGTTCCAAAAAAAAGAGGCGCTCCTGTAGTAAGCAATCATTTCATAATTAGCCGTAATTGACGTCCCCGCGTTTAGTCCAAAATGCGACGTTGCCACTTTTCCGTGTGTTTGGGATCGTGATTCTTTTCTTGTTTACATTCATGTTTCATATTTTTAATTTCGCTGCATATTGACGATGCGCGACCACGTTTAGTCTGTGACTAAAAAGACGTCCGTGATTGTGATTATTGAAAATGAATAAAAATACCGACGTAGTGATATTAGGTTCCTACCTTAGCTGGCACTGTGAAGTATCTTGCGATGCTTCACAGTGCCAGCTAAGGTTCCAGTGAGTCGGAACCGGGTGCCGCACAGTTCGCGGTGAGTCGGAACTGTCTGCGGTGATTGCGGCGGTTGAGGTGATTGAGGTGATTGCGGTGATTGAGGCGATAGCGGTGATTGCGCTGATTGAGATGATTCCCCAGTGAGTCGGGGTGATGAGGTATATATATATATATATATATATATTGGAACCTATTTGGCGTCCAATATGGCGTTTTGTGCATATAATGTGACGTCCACCTGCTTATGGCGTCTGGTATACGGACGCCCAAAGGGAGACTGACCACAACGTACTCTATAGGTTCTACTGGTTATAGATATATAAACTTTTTGTTCCAAAATTGGACGTCATTTTTTTTACGATCTACCTGTATTGTATATTTTGTTAGTTCAGTGACTTACCGTTCCAAAAAAAAGAGGCGCTCCTGTAGTAAGCAATCATTTCATAATTAGCCGTAATTGACGTCCCCGCGTTTAGTCCAAAATGCGACGTTGCCACTTTTCCGTGTGTTTGGGATCGTGATTCTTTTCTTGTTTACATTCATGTTTCATATTTTTAATTTCGCTGCATATTGACGATGCGCGACCACGTTTAGTCTGTGACTAAAAAGACGTCCGTGATTGTGATTATTGAAAATGAATAAAAATACCGACGTAGTGATATTAGGTTCCTACCTTAGCTGGCACTGTGAAGTATCTTGCGATGCTTCACAGTGCCAGCTAAGGTTCCAGTGAGTCGGAACCGGGTGCCGCACAGTTCGCGGTGAGTCGGAACTGTCTGCGGTGATTGCGGCGGTTGAGGTGATTGAGGTGATTGCGGTGATTGAGGCGATAGCGGTGATTGCGCTGATTGAGATGATTCCCCAGTGAGTCGGGGTGATGAGGCTGAGGGTAATGACCAGGAATGCGCGTTCGCTGCATGCTGGTGGTCAGGATACCCGTTTAAGCCGTGGGTGCTGGCTGTCTGTGTGACTCGCCTCACGAAAGCTTGCGGGAGTGATGATGATGACGTCGCGCTGAAGTAGTTGCACGAAGGCTGCGTTGACGTTCATAACCGTTTATGAACGTCAACGCAGCCTTCAAAACTAAATCAGGCCTAAATTAAATAAATTAAATAAATTTTCAGGGCTTCAGCCCTAAATTGGTGACCCCGTGGTCACCAATTTAGGGGCATGAGGAACAGGGTGTAAAGTTCACTCATCCACCATAGAAAAGGGAGGATCCTCCAACCAGACAGGTGTTGTGTCTGGCGGGCCGACTGCCCGACTGTTGATGTCGGATAGTCCTATCTATGTCGTTCGCGCGGTAAACTCTAATTGCGCGATGCAGGATTTGTGTGACGACATGTCTTTGATGCGTAGTTAGTATGTGGCGGTGTAATCGCTACACTTTCAAGTCTAGATTATAATATTTTATAACGTGTTTTATTGTTTTTAGTTTTTAAAATGGATAATATGGCAGATATTATCCATTTTAAAAACTAAAACTAACTAAAACTTGACATAGAGAGGAAGTTATTTTATTACATCTTGAAGAATAATCTTAAGTGGCCATGTCAAGAGGTACATTTTACTTTAAGATTTAATTGTATTAATTGTCAGAAAGTGAAAATCAATTATTTTTGGATTAGATAGATTTTGATGCTCCGATTGTATTGATTTGATTGTGTGCGGTATACGAACATTATCCCAAAGATGAATGTGATTATTTTTATGCACATTATGATTGAAAACAACCTAGTAATTGAAGTGTTTAAGGCTATATATATATATGTTATTGCTTCTCTATTAGGATAGTTCTTTGCCTGCGTTTTTATTATTTAAAAATATGGCGTCCGATTAATATTAATGACGCAATAAATATTAAGTTTTTTTTATCTTCATTTAAGTTTGATTTTACTGTTGGTACCTACCCATATTACTAGCGGTTCAGACTGGTGTACAAATCTTCAAAATATACGTCGTGTTAGTTATTTCACATTGTTAAGTATTTCACTTCCTATTAAATGTAGAATAAAATTATATGGATGTCAGTTTTTCACAGCATTCATGCTGCATAATAATTATCTGACGTCCGTTATTAATATTATGTGAGGAAACTATCAATTTGTTAATGAATGAATGAAAATTCAATTTAAGATGTGTTTTATTTTTTAATGACTAATGTGTTATAGAGATCGGACATGTTTACCTTCTTACAATTATGCAAAATATACGTTTTGTTTGGACTTTCAGATTGTAAGACATTTGGCGTCCTTCAAAATGTAAAAAAATATAATAAAAGTACGGATATCATTTGAAAGTATTCTCACTACACTATAATTGGGCGTCCGTTTAATATAATGAGGCAATATATATTTTTTGTTTTTTGTGCAGTTAGTGCATTTAAGTTTGATTTTATTATTGTTACTGACCCGTATTATAAGCGGTTTGGATTGGTGTACACGTTTTCAAAATATACTTTGTGTTTGGAACTTTTACATTGTAAGGCATAAAACGTACAAAAAATATATTGTACGAATGTTAGATTTTCAAAGCATTCATACTGCATGATAGATAACTGACGTCCGTTATGAAAAATTATGTAAGGCATTTTTTTTTTTTTGTGCAGTTACTGCATATAGTGCGACATAAAAAATTGTTGTGTAGATATTGTCTGTTCATTTTATAATAGTTTAAGACATTATTGAAACCGTTATGTCCACACTATGTTTTATAATTATGTTGTCCTAACTATGAACCAAAATAAACTCTTAATTTTCATACAACCATAAAACGAGTTTTTCTTTCACTTCTTATTTGTACTGGATACCTATTAGTGTTTATTAATCATTCAAACCGCCCAACATTTAGCGTCCAATTTAAATAAAAAATTGCACGACAGTTAGCACCTGTTAAAATATGTGCAATGAATTTAGACGAATTAGAACCTCATAAAATGAATGTCCGAATTTGGTTTATAAAGGTTTTGCGCTAAAAACGACCGTAAAAATATATGGGCGTTAAATATCTTGCAGTATCAATGTTGTACAACAATATGACTTCCGTATAAATGCTAAGTAGATATTGTCACATTAGGCATTTTGTTCAGAACTCCCAGTTCATACATTTGTTACCGTCGCGACAGTCAACAATTATATGAAGTGTATGAACTGAGAGACCTGAACGATATTACTGCCCGATATTATATTAATGTTTAAACTTTTATTCTTTGCCATGCTCTAACTAACTTAACATTAGTAGGTGGGTAAGTACGTAAAGGATGCAGTGCCAAACTAGACCCTATCTACCGCTTTTTGAGAACACCACTTTCCTGCCGTTAAACTTAATTATTTTTAAGGTAACTACCATAAATAAACTGTTTCCTACAGTATAAAGTCAGAAGACTGCGTACTTTAAAATTTTGAGGAATGTAATTTTTAAGAAACAGTACTGGTTTTACATAGTAAGAGTGGCAACGTCGCATAAATGGAAGGAAGTTAAATAGCAATGATAATAAACAAAACATGTCAATATTCAAGGGAAGTACAATAATTCATAAAAAAGTAGGGAACTCACAATGATACCCTACTGCCTGTCAATATACGTATATTTGTATATTAATATAGTGTTAAATTTAAAAAAAAAGTACATAACCTTATTTGCCCCTATGCTACTAGCCAATATTTGCTGAAACAATTAATCTAAACCAAGCAGAAGCAGTGGACGTCATAATGATGGAAACTAAAAGGATGCCAATTGGGTACCCGGATGTAAATATATATATATATATATATATATATATATATATATATATATATATATATCTTTAATTTAGACTTAAATAAGTAACTTAACTCTCATTTCACAATCAATCTACTAACCTATTTATTCTATCACAAACTTCTTATATTGTCAGAATCAAATATTTGGCCAACATACACCAATAATTAGTTTTCAAACATTCGCTACCCAATTTAAATGTAAATGTTTTTGTGTGCATAAAAAACGTCAATGGTTGGACATGGAGCATCAATTATATTTTCATTGTGATACTGATTGAGGGCGAGTTTTTTTGTTTGAAAGTTATGTAAAAGCAATTGAGCGTAATTTGGGTATAATTGGGAAACTGTTATATGCTGTTTTGTCTTCTTCTTCTAAAAAAGTATAAATCATTCTTCTTTTTTGTTCTTTTATTTTGTTATTTTATTTATTTATTCTACAGACAACTAGATCCAATAGATGTTAGTAATTTAACTTATTTGCTATGTTAGTACTTAAATTCTACTACAGACGGGGTAGTTTTAATAAAATGCCTCATTATGGGGCTTTCGTCAGGCCCATCAGCAATAGCCTTCAGGAGGCTGTTGCTACTGTCCCGCAACCTTGTGAGAAGAGAAACATCTACTCTGGCAGTCGCAACAGCGCAGCACCCTGAAAGCGTTGTTGTATTGAATACGCAACGCATTGGCGGCACGTTTAGTACAGCTGATTCATAGAGCGCTCGAGTAAAGGGATGTGCAGTACCCTTTAAAAAGCGTGATTTTGACCGCATCAGCACATCGCGCGAGCTTATGAGCCAGCACTGCCAACGCCCTATGGCGCCCTGCTATTGGGCCTAGTCTTGTGTTTTTGATCTGGCAATATATTGTAATTTTAAAAATATCGTTATGAAAGAAAAAGAAAGAAAGAAAATAGAAACGTTTATTTGCGGTAAGTACATATGACGCAAGTAAAGGAACAAACACTAAAAAACAATTTGGGGGAAAATATGCGTCACATCCACGCAAAACGGCCATCGCTCAGCATAATGCTGGGACCCTATGCGAGACAGAGCCGCAGCGCTGGCTTAGAGCCCCAATGAGAAATCTCTCTTTCTTTGATTCTTAACCTGCGGGGTACCTAATTGGGTAATATACAGGCTGATTTTTTAGTCACCGTCCAAATTTTTACTAGGCATTAGGTATGATTCACTAACTCCATTAAAAAAAAAAAAACGATACGTAAAATTTTCATATTAAATCATTTTCTCAAAAGAATTATCCGCTCTGCGTGGTATATAACAACTTTGTGATGTGATATCTCAATATTTTTGTATTGAGTGATACTAAAAGAAAAAACATGTATTCAATGATTTTCGCCAAAGATTAATATATCAAAATTTGGACGTTGACTAAAAATTTAGGCCGTATAATGGCAATGCTTTTCATTTTGACAATTTAACAACATTTATTGCGTCATTCACCACGATGTCGAGTAGACGATTTTTTCTTACGAATATGAAGCAATAGTTTAGCAATCTCCTTCCAAATCCTGCGATTGAGTATAAAAAACCAATAAATGTATTGTTAAATAAAATAAATGTGTTACGCATTGAAAGTGCGTTACGCAATTGGTTATTTTGATATGTTTATGGTGTAGGTACAGTTCCATCAAAATAATTACAACTAACTAACTAGATACTAAATAAATCGAGGTATGAAGTTGATGTTGCGGAAGTGTTGTTACTACACAGTACACTAGTAAAGGAATATTTAGCAAAACTCAATTATGCAGACACGGAAAATCTACTAGAAATATTAAAATAAAATTTCTTTCTACCTACATTTATAATTAATAATAGTGTCCACTTGATATCATTCCTTAATTTATTTCAATTTAAAATATTTATTTATTTATTAATACTTTATGCACAGGTAAATAAATACTGTACAAAAGCGGACTTAATGCCTGAGGCATTTTCTACCAGTCACAAGGCAGGTGCAAAAACATGGCAGGTGCAACATAAGTGATAGATAACTTGAAAATTAATACCTACTAATACATTGATACATACATAGATACATACATATAAACCGAATAAACTTTGTCAGGAGAAATAACGATAGTAGAGGAGAAAACACATCCAGCAAATCAGCGCCGCAAATATTCTGCCAATACATCTAACATAATCTAGTTTTAAAATAATATACCCAAATATTATAGTTATTCTAGAAGTCATTGAAAATTATTATATCTTCTTTTAAAGCTTCTAATAAACTTATTGTTGTCTTCTTTTTAAATGTTTGATGTAAATTGTTGGCCTGAAATACAGGTTTTCATAAACCTAGATCAGGCAGGTCTTATTTACAGTAACAATTAAATATTACTCAATTGTTATCCTTATATAAGGCATTGGTTAGGAGTAGGTTGGAAAGCAGTGTTACTATCTGGAACCCCAATGAGACTAAAAAATAATATAGTCTCATGGTAGAAAAAATGCAGAACAAATTTATCCGGTATCTGTACCTTAGGCAATACGGAGTTTACCCTTACTATCCACTTATGTATCCAACCCTCTTTGTTATAGGGATGGTCGGATACTATAAGCTGGAGGTAAGTCGTAACTTAGCGTTAGCAAAATATATATTTAAAGTGTTTCGTGGTAGATTAAATAATCCGGAGATATTAGCATCGTTGAGGCTGCTCGTTCCAAACACCAGGCTGCGGCAGGCGCCGAGGGCACAGCTTTTGGATGTCCAGTTTGCTCGCACTAACGTAGGCAAATTCGCATCGGTTGCAAGAGCCATTCGTCTAATAAATAGCACCTCACAAAGGCTTGACATTTTTAACTGTACATTGGCTTAATTCATGAGGGTGACTCTCGAGTTAGTAAGTAGTACCTAAATGATAAAAGTGTAATCAAATTATCGCATTGGGTGTGAACCTGTAATTATAGTGTAAGATTGTATAAATAAATAAATAAATCATAATTTTAGTAAACCCCATATTCCTAGGTCGTTTCATTTCACCCTGTGTATAACATAAAATAATCAACCTGTAATATTCCCACTAACATAAACAGGCCTCCTCTATGTGACAAGGAACGGGCCGTAATCCACCACGCGGGCTCAGTACGAGTTAGTGGATGCTACCATACATTTCTTTGAATTTTTGGTTCCAGGCTATGCCGGTTTCCACTGTATAAAATAAACTACTACCAAAACATTTATTTTTATATAAATAAAGAGTTTAATCCTAATAAACAAAACCTTTTTACTATCTTTATTCTCAGCTTCAACCTCTTATCTAGAAACAACATTATTTTCGAAACCGATTGTCACATTATTTATAAAAGCCTTTAGTTCAGCCAGATCGGGGGCTACTTGGAAAATCTTGGAGATAAAGGTAATTTATTGGTGAGATTAGGACCCGTGCGATTGTTTGGTGCTGTGTCAATCTGGACGAGGGAAGACTGGAGTAAGTTTCTTTTATAATTGAGAGGTAGCCGCTGTAAAAAGAATTCTATTTTATGAGATAAAGCTGCTATTCTTGTTGGCAGTGTAGTTGTTTTTAATTGGTTTCTTAAATCCACAGCAGTTAAGACACCTAAACTAAAGACGAAATGAAAAAGGGATCGCTTTATTTCACAACCAAGGCTTTAGTTGAGAAAGACAGACTACATTCTTGAGAGATTCTTATTGAGGTTTGGATACCGGTTCATTCAGAAAAGGCTAATCTGCATTTAGTTTGTTGATTTTATAGTTATTGACATTATTTGGTGCTGTTTTAATCTGGACATGGGAGACTGTAGTAATTATGTTTTATAATTGAGAGGTAGCCGGTGTGAAAATAATGCTATTTTATGAGATAAAGAAGTTGTTTGCAATGCTCACAGCAGAGGGAGAAATAAAGACGCCTTAACACGGAGCTAAAACTGATTGTCAATTTCATGATTTTAGTAACAACGTACATAGGGAGATTCCAATAAAAAAAAGGTTCCAGGTCATTCAAGAAAAGGTTATGGAGTTTCATGCCTGATTTTCTTTGAATTCTTAATATCCGGGTGTTGATATGAAACATCAAAAAGTAAGTAAAGCCCAAGTAACACCATGCAAGTTTCTTTCCTGAGGTATAGTATAAAATTGAAGCAATATATTACTTACATTATTTAAACTTGTGTGTTGCTTCAAATTATAGTATAGTAAATCCAACCGAGTAAATTAGGCTTAACAGAGATGACACTCTACAAAGCCGAACTTTTTCTAAAACTCGATGTGGCAGTGAGAGAAAGACGAGAGAGAGAAAAAGACGTAGCGTAGTGTAAAAATAACGAAGAATTGTGGCTATAGTATTGGCAAGATTAGAAACCGGTCAATTGTTTGGTGTTGCGACAATCTGGTTAGGGAGACCGGAGTGATTTCTTTTATAGTTGAGAGATTATTATTTGAGAGATAAGAGAAATTGAATACCTTGGAAAAGTATTGAGTGGCGTAGGATTAAGTTAGTGGGGCATGTGAAGATAATGCTATTGTATGAGATAAAGTAGATGTTTGCAATGTAGTTATACAAAAATACAAATACAAAAATATTTTTTTCTGTACCAACGAGTTTACATTAGTTTATGATTGGAGCCTCCTAAGAGAGTGGAGTTATGTAATTAGTTTAATAAAGGTGAATGTTTATGTATTTTTTTATAATATTTTTGATTATTTATTTTCTATAAATATATGTTGTTGCGTTACATGTCTCAGATTCGCTTGTGTGTAAATTCACTTACGCACTGTTTTTTTACGACATAAAAAATTGGAAAAATGTTTTTATTGTTTGAAAATTACATCTTATCTGTAAATGATTTGATTTGAATAATTTATTTAGGTACATAAAGATTTTGTAGTACATGAAGGACTTACAAAGTATGCATTATTAATTACATGATGTAGGTAAAACGAATTAATTGAATGGCTGTTCTCCTAACTAGATCACTAAGTAATCAGTATGAAGATACTTGACGTTGTACAAAACGAAATTCGATCTTAAACTTAATTAACTAATGTATGTTATTTTATTAGAAGAACTGCCACTACAGTATTGGTAAGGATTACGACCCTCTCGATTGTTTGGTGCTGCGTCAATTCGATCAGGGAGACCGGAGCAATTTCTTTTATAATTACGAGATTGGACACCTTTCAAAGGAATTGTGTGGTAGAGGGTAAAGATGGGGAATGTGATTGCTATTCTTTACAATGTTCTTGTTGATACAGATATATATAAGGGCTATGCTCGGTGTTTCTTTGCGAGATCGAATCAGAAATGAGAAGATCCGCAAACGAACTAAAGTCGCTCACATAGCCCAACGGATTAGCAAGCTGAAGTGGCAGTGGGCGGGGCACATAGCGCGCAGAACTGACGGCTGATGGGGCAGGAAGGTTCTGGAATGGAGGTCACGTACCGGCAAGCGCAGCGTAGGACGTCCACCCACAAGGTGGACAGACGACCTAATAAAGGTCGCAGGAAGCCGCTGGATGCAGGTCGCTTCTAACCGGCCGATTTGGAAATCATTGGGGGAGGCCTATGTTCAGCAGTGGACGTCCTATGGTTGAAATGATGATGACGATATATATATATATATATATATATAGTTGTTTATTTTTCCATAAAGCGGGGAAAACAGAAAGGACGTTCTGCTAAAATGGTCAAGGGCTTTTATCTATAATAAAAATATCTTACAGCTTTTGTGCCTTCAGCTTGATTGGGAGCCTACTTGTCACAGTCAAGACATGCGTCTGTCGATTACTTTTCCATCGTTTTCATACATATTTAACTTGTTTTTCTAATATATTTGAGCTATTTGTCTTTTTTATATGCACGTGTTTATGTCAAAATAAAACATTCATGTTTTCTTTTCTTTTTCTTTAATTGTTTTCCACCGCACGTGAACGACACCGAAGTAGTGACAGTACATTTAATATGGCCGCATAATCTCGTTTCTCTTTGACTTCCCGTTTACGGTGCGGTGGTCAAACAGAGTTAATGGGTTTCAACCCAGGTTTGATTCTATTCGCCCCTTCCAAAAGGTAGTTTTAGTATGGAGAAGAATAGGCAAGAAACTCCACCGTTACTCTTTTAAAATGTTTTCACAATATCTTGTATACATTAATTATATGTGAAGACGATGCACCTAGAATAAGATTACTATACCACTGTAGGTAAAATAATAAAAAATGAAGGAATGACAGATACAACAGTTCGTTAGTTCGTTACAACTGCTCTAAAAATTCCGTGAAATATCGACAAAACACTCTGACGGCGTAAACGATCGAATATCTGCCCATTCCCTCTTATTTAAAAAGGTAAAAACACCTAGGCTGTACTCAGCATTTCATAACCATATTTTTTTTGTGGCTGTTCACTAGGTTTAGTCGTGAAATTCATACATACATTATTTTCAGCGGAACACCGCAGGGCCAGAATTTTTGCTGACTGTACCCACGTGAGATGAATGCAGATCATGTTTCGAGTTCGGATTAGAGTACTTCGACGTAAAAGTATTTTTCATTCTTTATGAAAATTTAAAGGAAAGGAATCTTTTAAACAATACCAGTGTATTATTTTGAAGATGTGTACCTAGTACAACATTATATTATTAAGTATTATCTACCCAGGATTTTGTAATTTCTATATTTAAACGAGTGTCCTTGGAGTTTCTTGCCCGTTCTTCTCCATAGAGATCTACATTTTGGAATGGGCAACTAGCTTCAACTTTCTGACTAACTGACTGACTCTTTGACAGTTCAAAAGTGCCTGTAAATGGTTTTATTGAAATAAATGAGTTAATTGAAGTAATGAGTCTTATATTTTAAAAGCAAGTCCCTGTGCGATTGTTCAAACGTTGGACTATAATATGACATTTATTTTTGATTATAACTGTGAAGAAAGTTAAATAATTAAGTAAATCTTCAACAATAAAAATAAGTACAACACACGTAGGGTTAGAGAGAAGAATTGGGTTCAACCACAGATAGCAAATTATTATGGTAAGAGAACATCTAAGTATTTGGTACCTAAAGTGATTAACAAAATAGACTTATTAAGAAAAACTAAAAAAACTTTTTCACAAAAAATAAAACCGACTTCCAAAAAAAAAACACTACAAAGTGAAAAATAACTTTGATTTCGGAAGTCGGTGTCTTTGGTTTTTTATTTTCGTTTTTTTGCCACCGACTTCCGAAATCAAAGTTATTTTTCACTTTGTAGTGTTTTTTTTTTGGAAGTCGGTTTTATTTTTTGTGAAAAAGTTTTTATTTTTCACTTTTTAGTTGTGGTACCTACACAAAACCCTCACAAAAATTTGAATACCCATTACCTGCTATGTAAATTACAGTGATAGGAACTATTACAATATCATCCACATATACTAGATGGGAAAAATACGTATTATTGAAGCTAACTCAAAAGCCCCTCATCAGATCATGACCAAATTTATATGGGACCACTTCTGAAGTATGCCCTACCAAACAAAAAAAGAATTATCAAAATCAAATCATAATTGGCGGAGTAATCGCGTAACAAACATACAAAAAAAAAATACAACCGAATTGAGAACCTCCTCCTTTTTGAAGTCGGTTGAAAAGTAAAGGATCACTGAAGACAAAATTAAAAAACATTATACAGGCTAGCAAACAGAATTAAATACATTGTATAACATTAAACCACATCAGTATAATAATAATTATATATAGGTATGAACAGACGACAGCACGTCTGGTTATACCGGGCTGTCAGATTTCTCAAAATGATTTTAAACCTTAAAATGGTAACGGTTAAGCTCAGAATCGAATGTGAAAATTTGACGCTTTGCAATAGCTTGACCTGCTGATGTGCGTACGTAAGGTGGTTCAATGTTTTGAAAAAGAGCGCCTCTCGCCATCACTTAAAAGTTTGGCGAGTTTAGAACTAAATAACAACTCTGTATTATAATTTAATTAAATAAATATATTTAAAAAAAAAAATTAAACTTTCCACTGTCGAAAACAAAAAGGGATCAGGATAGAAAAAAAAAAACATTTATTTAAGCTGGAAATTGGATGCGAGAAACAAAATACCGGTGGATGTGGTGAGGCTTGGCTGTCAAGCAGTGGATGTCTTTCGGCTGAAATGATTATGATAAAATAAACGAAATAAAAAAAAAAAAAAACATTTTTCTCTTCGATAATTTTTACTTACTGTGTGTACCTTGTGTGTATAAAACCTAGTTATACACACACCAACTAAATCAAAATAATTATTCCCACAAAATAACTTAACCATACAATACAGGGTGCTCCATTATGAACAACCGGAACCGGAAACGTGGTTTGATAACATTTCCGTTCGCCAAATTACAGGTCACGTGGTCTGAATGACAGTTGAGCTTCTGGCGCCCTCTGGTGGCGAGATCAAGAACTTGTGAGGTGTCACCGATAAGTAAATATGAATTTGATGGGGGAAACAGATGTGGAAATGTGTATAGGGTTTTACGTGGTTAGGAATAGGCAGGGGGAGGCGGTACTAAACTTTAAGGAAAAAGGAGATGTTATAAAGTCATAGTTTTCTCGGGTAATCCATTCTAGTGCAAAACTTGTTCAAATTTCATTACTTTGTCATAGTCTATGGCCATAGAATTTTGTTGCCGAGAAATCCAAATAAAAATAACACTTTTCAGGATATAATTTTGTTAGGCTGATGTATGGCCTCCTATAGCTTCACCGGACACGGTTGTTTCGGGAGGTTTCTGTTTCGGATAAGGTGGGAGGAAACGCCCGGGTGTCAACACTGCATGGATCGCCCGGAAGACACGGAGGAGCATACGGTGGAGGTCTACCCGACTTGGGCGGAGCATCGCCGTGTCCTCGTGAAGGCGATCGGTGGCGGGGATCTCTCGCGTCCGGCCCTGGTCCAGCCCATGGTATAGAGCGAGAGGGCATGGGAGGCCAACACCTCCTTCTGCGAAGAAGTAATAAAAAAAAAAAAAAAAAACAAAAGTCATTTATTCAAACTAGGCTGAGAATCAGCATTTTTTGAACGTCAAAATTACATAAGACAGTCCCCCAAAACGCCCACCCTTCACCACTTCCTATTGCTTTTGCTGGGAAGAAGAAGTAGCGCTACAAACTCCCCAGCAGCACAGCTGTCTGTTCAGTTAGAAAAAAAAATAAAAAATGATTCTATACAATAGTATGCAAGACAATTTACAATACGCAAAAAATAATTTAAATTATAAATTAAATAGCTATAATAAATAGCCATATGACAGCTAGCATACGCTAATATACCAACCAAAATACCATCGAGAACTATAATCAAGCAGAAATAAAAATAACTAAAAGTAAACAATATCTAAAAAAAGAAAATAAAGCCTCCAGGCATAAAGGGCGTGCCCGCTTACATAGAGCTGTAACTAGAAGTTATAATTGATAAACTAGGACCATCGAGGTAAAATAAATAATGGTCGAGGTCGCTAGCTAACCACATATTGCAATACAACTCATAAAAAAAACATTGTAATGAGTAGATTGTATTGTAGATGTCAACACTTTATTAAAATAAAATTAAAATAAATTGATGCTTGCGAAGGAGGAGGCGGAACGCGTAAGGGGGAGAAACTTCTTTAAACTTCGCGCCCTCACGCCCCTAGCCGCCGCAGGAGACGCCCTGGGTGTCCGGAATCGCAGGCCAATTCCCGGCCACCGCAGGCGCGGGCTTGCAGACGGTGAGCAATGGGTAGCTCGCCGTCCGATAAAGACCAAGCCCGGGTCGACGGCGTGTTGTGTTCCACGCGCGCCTCAAAGAGATGTCAGCAACTAAAGGAGTCCGATGGGACCCGATGCCTGTCAGGGTTGCGGGAAAGTCCGAAAGGGATACCGTGGCCCCTGGCAACGTACAGGCAACTGAAACGTACGGTTTTAGTCAGTAAGAGTCTGACGCGCCCTCCTGCTCCTATTTGATAATTTCCCAACCAAAAAAAAGGCCTCATATAGCTTTCTTCCGTATTATGTAGTCAGACAGGAAAATTAAAAGTTGGTATTGGTTTGCTATCAGCAATTTATTGAAGTCATACAACTTAAAATATTATTAAAGATGTTTTTATTAAGTATTTACGTTTCTTAGGCGTTTATTAAAAACATGTTAATTGACTATTATAATCAGCCTATAAAATTCCCACTGCTAGGAAACAGGCCTACCCTCTGTGAAAGAGGGTGGGCGGTAATCCACCACGCGGGTCCAGTGCGGGTTGGTTGATGTCACATGTCTTCGAATTTCGAGTTCTAGTAGAATGCCGATTTACTCACGATAATTTCCTTCACCGTTCTGAGAGCTGCAGCTGTTAGGATTTGGCGGCACGGTTGTCGCAGTGGTTAAGCGAATGACTGCTGCGCTGCGTGTCGCGGTTTCTATTCCCGCACGGAACAAATATTTGTATTTGACCTACAAGTAGTTGTTCCGGGTCTGGCTGTTTGTGTATGTGAGTTTAAATGTTTGTAAACGCACCCACGATTCAGGAGTAATTCCTAGTGTGGGGCAACGTTTTATTTTTAAAAAAACCTACGACGTACAACTGCGGCGCTGCTGTCGTCGGCGCTTATTAAAAACATGTTTATTGACTGCAATTACAAGTCTGTCTCAGGAACGAATCGCAAACGCAAAAAAAGACACTCCATTCATCTTTAACACGCTTATTTACCGCAAATTAGCACACCATTATAAAATACATTAAAAAGTATACAAAACAAAATCAAGCGATAATGATTTTGGACAAAAAACTGTTACTTTGAGTGAATTGACTGAAAAATTACAACAGATGGACCAAAATTCAAGAAAATACAGAAGGCCTATGTCTGTAACGGTATGTTCTTTCAGTGCCGAAGGATGATATAAGCTGTGACGACTTAAATTCCAAACCTGGCCAGTAACATTGTAATAAGAAATTCCAGTTGCAGTTCCTAGTGGGGCAAAAAAAACAACAACATTAGATTAAATAATTCGAAAAAAAAAAAAAAAAAAAAACAATCGCTTACCGACATAGGACTCTCTCTCCTACAATTCGCCTACTCTTTTCACGTTTTTGGTTATAATTTCATTGATGTGATATTATGATCCGTGACCTAATTTATTAATTTATCAAACAACGAAATATTCGACGGTTATTTGCGACGTTTTGCCAACTTCCAACCCGACAAGCCGCGCCGTCGAGTTGATACCACGGTGTGTTTTCATACACCGTGCAAAGTGATCCTTCTACATTATATTTGCAAAGTAACGCTTTTATTTTTTTCCAAGCGCTTTTTACAAAACGGACCATTTACCTATTGAAAGGAGCCGTGAAAAATTTGTCTTTTCATGGAAACCTTTCAGTGTGTTTTTTGTTAGGAGATTATTATAAAATGCCTACGTCAAGCCCATTTAGGCTTTTTATTTTGTTGAATTAATCAAATTCGGTGCGTCTTTTCTTTGAACGTTATGTAAGTTCAAACTCAAACTCAAAGCATTTATTTCAATTAAACCATTTACAGGCACTTTTGAATTGTCAAGGGGTCGGTCAGTCAAAATAATGAAGTTAATTGCCCATTCCAAAGCGTATATCCACGGACACGCTTTTAAATTTAAAAAAATGATACAAAAAGTTGGTTACATCATTCATTTTGAAATTATGCATGTGAGAACAATGTAATTAGACGTGCACATTCGTGAAATCGTCCGTAATAAAAAAGAAGAAAAAAAGAATCATTCAAAAACTTAAAATTAATTAAAATAAGCCATGGCAGCTAAGAGATGACCAGTCCCAACTGACGGCGCCCGTTCACGAACATGACGCATGGATCAGCACCATTTAGCTCAACCATTTTGAAGGGAGCTAAATGATCCAACACACACGCCACCATCAGCGAGACATTTGAGTGAGCATGACATACTCACAGCCGCCAGGGCACATTCAAGTCAATTAAATACTACATATTACCCGGTAAATGGTAGCTCTTTAGTACATAGTACTCACACCTGTGCTATGCAATTATATAATACAAAGGAAATTGAGTTTATACAATACAAAAATGGTCTTACAAACTTCAGCAGCTCCAACAGTATTTTCAAAATGTTAATCAGTGTGTATGTCAATTAGTTGTGGAGCAGGACCAGCAATGAGCCAAGCATTTTTATCGGTGATGTAATCCCCCAACTTATAATATGCCTGCCTACATAGTGTGCGTTTTATACAAGATTTGAATTTCGTCTCATTAAGTTGAAGTATGTGGGGAGGAATTTTATTGTAACATTTTAAACAGTACCCCATGAAAGATGAGTCTACCTTAGCAAGTCTAAAACCTGGTTGTACTAATAGGTCCCTATTTCTTGTACTATAATTATGTCTATCACCTCTTTTACTAAAAAATGTAATTTTTTTCTTACGTACATGATGTTTTCATAGATATATTGACAAGGTACCGACAGCACACCGAGTTAAAACGTGTTCCCCCAAAAACCACTTAATTATCTCCTAAAACTGGGCTTCCTCTCTCCTACCCTTTTGCTGTGTCCTACAGGGTCCATAATGATCTAAATTATATAGTTACCACCTAAGTACCCATTATGGTAAAGCAATAAAGATATTGAGTATTGAACCTAATTTGTATTTTTATAATAAAGTGCATAAGTACCAAATTTTATTTAGGTACTTTAAAAAATTGTTACTAAAGTAGGTCGCTCAAAACCAATATGGTCTCACATTTCACAGAAACTTCTTAATTTGCTAGGTTAACTCACGGCCAAAGTGTTTCCACCGACGCACGGTCGACTTTACTATAAAATTGGGAAGACAACGAGATGAATTAATATAAAATACTGCAGTAAGTGGTTGTCCAATTAAAGGCTGCTATTAAGGATAAAAAACGTATAAGCTTCGCGTCATGTTACAAAAAAATAAAAGTTATAAAGACTTAAACTCAATTACGACAAAAACGCTGACTAAAAAGGAGAATAAGACAAATCACAGACCGACAAATAAAAAATCCATCTTAAACCAGCGAACAATCTAGACGCTTCTAACGATACCTCATTTGCCGAATTATGATGAGTAGTACATACATACATCCCGGTCAAAATCATAACCCTCCTTTGTGCTTCGCTGTAGTTGGGTAAAAATAAGATATTATTTCTCACATTCAATACCACTACAATATCGTAATTAACTCCCAACTTTCTATAACCATCAAGATATCATCAACGAATCAAATAAAAATAAAAACCAGTAGCGCATCCTGTTAGTTAAGCGTCAATTAATATGAGATACACTAATTATAATTACTTATCAGAATCATCGATTGATAAGAATCAGAATGGAGAAGCGATGCGTGTGAACAAATTTGACATTATCACTACGGGTATGATATTAAAGAAATTAATGTTTATTGATTGGCTTCGACGTGATATAAAAAGTTTTAATGTTGGTACATATTAGGGTTCTTGATTCATCCTCTAAATTAACGAAGGATACCCTCCAACGCTCAGTATGTTTGCTGTGGAATGGTTGAGAGGTATGTACACTTGACTTGTGTTGTGGATTATTCGGATCCTGGGAAATTAGATACGTGTAAGCTGGTGCTGATCCATGCGTCATGTTCGTATACGGGCGTAATTTCGGACTAGCCTCTAGATATCTTATCTGTAAGGAAATAAGGGAAATTATAGCTGCAAAGGAGGCGGCAGAAAGTCTCCCCCTTTCCGTCCCCTCCTTTGCAGCTATCACTTTCTTCGTTGCAGAACTGCTGTTATTCAATTCAATAAGCCCTTTTTACTGAATGTTGTTATCTTTCAATGGGTATTTTAGATCATCGTGCAAAGGCATCCTCCAACATCTTTCACTGTTTCCTATCTCCCGCAGGTCTTCGACTTAAACCCGCTGTAAGCCATAATTCGTCTTCCCATTACGCAATTAGGGTACTGGTCATACACGCACGTCTGTTGCGAGTACTACACACCTGATCTTTCCAAAGAACATCACCAATAAGTTCCCGGCGTTTCCACTCACATCTGTCTTGTAAATACCTTTTGTTAGACGCCTTTAAATAGGTACCTATACTTAAAAAATCTTTCCCTTTCTTTTATTACACGTCTGGCATGACAACTGTCTATATAAGCTCGGTATCAACTCGATATAATCGTCGTTACATTCACGGATGGCCAGTCACATAACATAACTGTGGTCAAGATGACATTAAAGATAATGTTAGGACTGCCTCGTTGGTCTAGTGGTCGCAAGCGCTACTGCTGAGCATGTGGTCCTGTGTTCGATTCCCGGGTCGGCCAAAGTGTTATTGGGTTTTTCCATCTAGAATTTCTCAGTAGCAGCCCGGAGTCTAGATTTGTTCCCGTTTGATAGCAATAGGCTCGCCCCCTATAACATGGGACTTAAACATAACTGGCGAAATGTGGGTGTACTGTAGGTACACCTCTGCCTAACCCTTCGGAGAATACAGGCGTGATGTTATGTCATATAGATCCCATTTAGGATCCTCGGTACGGTAACTTTCATCCGACTGCTACCAACTAGTCTGCGAATATCGTGTTTCGACTTAGCCTGAGGGCGTCGTAGGTACCGTACGTTTGCCGAATTGAGGTTTCCACTCAATAACACGTCAATCACTATGGTCTCCGGTTTTACGGCTATTATGACCGGTAAGAGCTGGCATATTTACTAACTTAGCATAGCCTATATGAATCCCACTGCTGGGATATAGGCACTGTCCTTTCTGTGAGAAGAATAGAACCGTAATCTTCTGCGTGGATCCAGTGCGAGTTTGTGGATTCAAATTCAAATTCATTTATTGGTCCGAATATGGTACATTGCATGGTCTTAAATTAATAAATGGTTTCATCACATTCTGCCACGTGGGGAGTGCAAATATCAGATAAGTACACAAATAAAATTATTGCAATACAATATAAAAGATAAAATAAAAATAATAAGTTAATATTGACAAATTGAATTAATAATTAGGTACGAATTAATATTACATTATGAGGTTAAAATATTATCTAGGTTAATGTCAAAGTATTATTCAATGTCAAACTATCAAAGAGAGATTTCAAAGTTCGAATGTCAGAATCAATCAAAAAAACGTTTAAATTATAATAACACTTTTTACATAGCAACTCTTTAAGTTCCTTTTTAATCCCATTTAAATTTAGTTGTTTGATTTTGTGATGTCACATTGTCTTCTTTTCTTTTCTTTCAGCGCAGCGCGGATGAAATAATTTACTTAGGTACTTTATTTACACAATACATGTGTGGTACTCTCTGCCACCATTTGTGTTCCCCCTTCCACATATTACCCGTCTGTTTTCAAAGCAAGAGTGAACAGGCTTCTTCTGGGCACGCTCGTTTTATCATAGACCTCATTCAACGCTTTCCATCAGGCGAGATCGGGGTCAAGAGCAGGACCATTCAGCATTCATATTTTTATTAAAAAAATAATTTAGGGTTGGGAAGTGAACACGTGCTGTGATTTTCACGTACTCCTTTTAATTAATTAATTTATTAAAACTTTATGGACAGGTAAAAAAATACTGTACAAAGGCGGAGTTAATGCCTGAGGCATTTTATAATAGTCAACCTTAGGGTTGTGCAGAGACAAAATATGGCAGGTGACAAAACTTGAAAATTAATATCTACTAATACATAGATACATTTATGTAAATCGAATAAACTTTGTCAGGAGAAATAACGATAGGTAGAGGAGAAAACAAATCCAACAAATCAGCGCTGCAAAGATTCTGCCAACTTTTAACGAATATGTTGTTATGTTAATTCGTTTACGTTCATATAATCCAGTCATACACGAGCCCCGATTGTGATTAGAGAGGTACGTTACGCTTCTGACCTTTTTGAAGGACATCACTAAGTTACACGACAAATATATTTCCATTTCCGTCGTTTTCAGTAACACGCTTCTTATAAATTCCTTTTGAAAGGAAACTAAACTTACTTCATACATTATTTCAACATGTTGGCTTGTAGATTTGCTCAGTGCTCTGAACAAGTAAAAATTGCTCTTTTGAAGACCTACTGAGTATTTACATGTGCAATCAATGGGTCAACTACACCAAGAGATCGCTGAATACCTACAATATAATAATGCTTTTAGGATGTTGTTGCAACTGCCCCGTTTCTGCGGGTTAGAAGCGTTATGACTACCTCTCGATAAGACAAAATAGCAGATATGACTAGTTCGCTATAGGAATTAATCTAAAGGCTAGAGGGGTCGGCCCCTCGCGCTATACCCCGCACCCCGCGCCAGCGCGGGCTCGGCAGCGTAGTAGCTATACTCCAAATATGAGACATTTGATGCAGAGGCTTGCTCAGGTAGGAACCATGTTTTCTCGTCTGGTCGTCCTCTGCGTCGAGTGTTCATTATTTTAATTAAATGTTTTAAGTCAACCAGTAATACTAACACTAGAATATAAGTTATTTTGTAATACTAACACAATATGAATCACAGTTGTCCGAAATAAATGAATTCTGATTTAATTTTAATTATTAGAAAACATGTAAGCTTAGTACAGAAGTTCGTTTATCACGTGGGTAGTACCTAAAAGGTAATTGTAGGAAGATAATGTTATATTAATACCGAGTTGGAAAAATATTGTTTTATAAGAAAAGTAGATTTCTACAGAATCCATTAGGGCTATTATTACAAAGGGCACGTTCGAAGAATAATCAATAATAATAAAGAAAGAATCGCATGTGACTAAAAGAGTGATGAATATAAATGTTGAGGGATGGAGAGGGAGAGGGAGACCAAAGAAACGATGGATGGATTGTGTGAGGAGTGATATGAAGGAAAAAGGTGTAAATGATTGCGTGACGGTTGACAGGGGAGAATGGAAGAAGAAAACGTGTTGCGCCGACCCCAAGTAACATGGGATAAGAGCAGGAAGATGATGATGACTGTGTTGTGCATCAGTGTGAGGAGTGATATGAAGGAAAAAGGTGTAAATGATTGCGTCACGGTTGACAGGGCAGAATGGAAGAAGAAAACTTGTTGCGCCGACCCCAAGTCACATGGGATAAGGGCAGGAAGATGATTACAAAGGGAACGTTACAGGGAGCAAAGGAAGATCAATAACAGGAAAGATTACGTAGGCTGAAGAAAGATTACGTACTTTTGTTGAACTTAGTTGTCTGATAAAAACTTCATGGAAAATAAAACGTCGCAAAAAGAGCTTGATTTTACCATTATGATAATTATCATCATCAGTCAGATATCGTATAACTAGCTACGGTTAAAGATCGTGAGTAAAATTCCTAATACAATTTGGTAATCGGATAATGACCACAGTTTCACAGTTTACTCGAAAAGACAATAAAATTCATCATCATCATCTTCAATTTGTAAAAAAGTAATGAACCCTTCGTTAATAATTTTCTGGCGGCATCTACATTGCCTAATGCGAACCCCAATTTAGATGTATGAGGAACTGGGTGTAAAGTTCACTCATCCTCTAAATTGCTGACCCCGAGTATGAACGTCAACGCAACCTTCGTGCAACTACTTCAGCGTGACGTCGTCATCACCACACAGACAGCCAGCACCCACTTCATAGGCTTCAACGGGTATCCTGACCACCAACATGCAGTGAACTCGCATTTCTGGTCACCACCCTCAGCCTCCTCAGCAAACTTGCCACAGCACACTGCATCTCGAACTGCAGACTCACCGCGAACTATGCGGCACCCGGTTCTGACTGAAACCTCAACTGGCACTGTGAAGCATCGGAAGTTACAAGACTCAACCTCCGGTCTCCGGAGGGGAGTGATGTGGCAGAATCTTTATCGCCACATGCAAACTAAGGATCGAAGACCTGATGTCAGACAAAATCATGACGTCATACAAATCCTGTATCACGCAATTAGAGTTTACCGAGCGAACAGCATATTATATGTATATAACTTCCCCCACATCAATCGTTGAGCCGTTGCCCGCCAGGTACGACACCCGCCTGGTCGGAGGATCCTCCCTTTTTTATAGAGGATGAGTGAACTTTAGAACCTGTTCCTCATAGTTTAGGAACGAACGTACGTAGCTTAGAAGCTTAGCTTAGGGTAAGTTGGGATTAAATTCGGTTACGGTTTTATGGGATCACACTTATACGCAAAAATTAACGGTATACATAATATACTAAAAGATACACAAAAAAAATGCAGAGAGACGGTAACAAACTGGCTTCTTACACTGGACTACGATATGACAGAAAGTCTCTTAAGTTAAGTAAAAACTAACAGTACACACATTGACATTTCACAAATACACGTGCACTCACTAACATACGTATAACATACATACACTCCCTTACAACACTAACACAACTGACTCAAATCACACCACTATACATGCAATCTTTTTATATCTGTTTTAAGTAAAATTTCTAGTATTAGTTTACCGGCTTTCATATCCTCGCTCCACGGCACTGAGAAATTAATCAGGAAAATTCTAACCTCCACACTGATTGATTTTGATGTGCCGTGCTTCACTGAGGCTATGGACGCCTGGAGACTCGCTTGCCCGAACTCAGATCTACCCGATTATCCATCTTCCCAAAGACGATGGGATGAGCCGCTCTGCAGAGTAGTACAGAACAATTTACTTAACACGTCTGCTACTACTGCGGAGCGTGCGCGCCTGCTGGCTGTGGGTAAGTGGGAATCGGGTCTGTGGCTTCATGCACTACCGTCGTCGAACATAGGCACTTTGCTCGACGACACTACCTTCCGCCTCGCTGCTTCCCTACGATTAGGAGCTCCTTGTTGTTCTCCTCATCGCTGTCACTGTGGCGAAGTTGTCAACAGTCTCGGACATCATGGCCTATCTTGCAGCCGAAGTGCGGGTCGCTTAGCACGGCACGCGAACATTAACGACATCATCCGACGAGCTCTTGTCACCGCCGGCGTTCCAGCTTTATTAGAACCCAATGGCTTGGCACGCGACGATGGCAAGAGACCGGACGGCATGTCTTTATCTCCATGGAAGGTGGGTAGGCCTTTAGTGTGGGATGCAACCTGTGTCGACACTCTTGCGCCATCCCATCTTCCTGGCTCGGCGTGCTGTGCTGGTGCTGCTGCTGCGGCTGCAGAAAACCTCAAGCGGCGTAAGTATAATAACCTTACAGGTAATTATATTTTCGAGCCGTTTGGGGTTGAAACCCTCGGGCCGTGGGGTCCGAGTGCTCACGGCCTCTTCAATGATATTTCAAAACGGCTATTTGACACTTCCCGTGACCCAAGGGCTGGTTTTTACCTTGGGCAGAGGCTAAGCATTGCCATACAACGTGGCAATGCGGCCAGTCTCTTGGGTACATTACCAGTCGACAGCGATGCGGATGAATTTTTCGACGCTATATTTTAATTTTTCAATAGTTTTAGTTAAGTTAGTTTTAGTTTTATAACTTTTATTTTCATTATTATTATGTTATATCTAATTAAATCAATATAAAATAAAATAAATAAATACAAATGCCAACAGTTTTAAGTTAAAAAAAAAAATGTACCTTCATTTTTATTTTTATGGATAAAATTGTGATCGGAAAGAAGGAGCCTGGATCTCACAACACAGGGAATCCTAGTGTGAGGTCTAGGAATGCAACACTTGAATGTAAACTTTGAGAAATAAATTTATTCTTATTCTTATTCTATAGCTCAAAAATTTCAACCCTCCCTTAAACCAGCACCCACAGTTTCAATCACAATCCGAGAGTTTTAAAGAATATTTCTAATCCATTGCTTCATAGGTTTAATTAATTCGTCTGCTCAGCAACGTAAATAACACAATGAACGTGGCTGAACTGTCAAAGTGAAATAAATTGCGATCAGTTGTCATTTTATGTGTGTTACGCAATTACCCTGTGGGTTAAAATTAATACAAGCTTGAGGCAAGACAGGCATTAGTTAGATCAAAACAAAGCCTATTTCAGGCTGCTGTACCCATAAATCGTTAGAAATCAACCCTTGTTTATTTCTATGCAAATTCATCCTTTGTTATCTGGTACCAACAATGGTTCAACCCCACACATGAAAAAATAAACCTTACCTTTCAAACTACAAGGTTTCATTTTGTTTGACAGGTAAAGCTTATCCGCTATACACAATATGGAAGCGTAGTATTGTGCTCCCTTTATTTATTTAAGCCAAAATGATTCTTATTTTTGTACACTTCAGTGATTATTTTCGGTTGACCTAAAAATCATGACTTAATTTTCACCTGTAAAAATATTGAGGAACAGTTTATGGTCTGATTTTGCGCTCGTAGAAATAAAAGAGAAAATAACTTTAGTTTTAAATTGTGCGGTAATTTATGGTGATCAGTAATCACAGATAAGCTTATTTTGTTTTTATGCATTGAAATGAAAAGAAAAGGTGAATTTTTCACCATTTTCGAAGATTTTTCAACAGTAGACACGGAAAGGTTTTTACGTAACAGTACATTACGCCTGATTCTCCGAACAAGGTTGAGTTGTATAATACATACAGAAGCCAGATATGATATTAGTTTCAAGTAATTCGGGGGCCTATTGCCATCCACCGGGCGCAAATCTAGACTCCGGGCTGGTACTCAGAATTCAGAATTCCCCAATGGCAAAACAAAATATCATTATCACGAACTAGAACTTACATTTTAGCAAGGGGCGCTGCGTGAACTTTGTTCGGCATATGCCGCTTATTTCGCTTAATCATCTTCGGGTCGCCTTGGCATAATTCGAGCTACGTTGAGCGACTTTTTATCGAACATATAGGTACCTATAATAATCGGTTTTTTAGCCTGGCTATTATACCGAATCATGCCGAGCCAAAAATTATTTGTAACACCCCTAAGTGTACAACGACAGAGGAAACTGCAGTTATCGAAGAGTCTACGGCTGCCACTGACGAGTGTCGACGGCTGCGTTGCTTCTGCCGTTGGCAAATTTGCTGCTCGTGTATATGAGCACTTAATTGGACAATAATTACGAGTATTACATGCCAATAGAAACCGTAAGGTCAACTCGAGGGAGGCAGGATGGCTCCAACGCGAATGTATACGTACATCCGTGGTGGGGCGACCCAGACTGCCAGGCACTTCTTCTCTTGCAACCGTTAGTGGTCGGTCCCGCACTCGAAGCATCTTCTAAAGAGATCCAGGAAAAAATCCCGAAAGCCTAATCCCAGGCTTAGGGTAACACATATACCCCTTCCTATGTACCCATCATCAAACAAAGCCATCCCTTCGTATCCATACATATCCTGTCATTTCGAAATCCCTAGGCCAACTCCCAGGCTTAGGGACCCCCAAGAAATCCACACCCTCCATTCACCAAGGCCTTCCCTCATATCCCTTTATCCCGTTGGTCCTAGAGGAAGGGTAACCTTGATTCCAAAAAAGCCCACCCCCAAAACTATGAATAATGCAGGATGATCAAAAAACTACCCAGGTGGGTCCCAGCCAGAGAGTTAAGCACACACGTATAAAGGAAGATGCGATCAAATGAACGACAATGATGGCATCAACCTGCGACAAACCCCCTAAAACATACCACTTTTAAAGGCACTACAACGTAATACTTACGGAGGAACAGTGTGATTACTCAGGCCCGAAACAGATGAGAGTATCATGACCTCAACATAAATATATCCAGACCGCTGGGAATGATCAACACCGTTTATCAGGCGGAGTGTGTGGGCATCATACAAGCGGTCCATGCCCTAGAAGCCAGGACGGTTGCGGACACTCACATACGACAGCGCCTCTGTTCACCAATCCTTACGAAAAAAAAAAATACTTCGAAGCTAACACTAGAATGTCACAACGCACCAGAACAAATAATGGTATCTAGCCGCAACACGGTGACACTGCAATGGATAAAAGGACAGCGTATTTCTAGGTAACGACGCAGCTGAAGACCTTGCTAGACGAGAATCCAGCACGGCAGTCTGTGGGCCCGAGCCTATCGTACCCATCCCCTTCAACCAAATACGCAGGTGGCTACAGGAGTTCACCCACATACAAGCAGGGAACTGGTGGACTTCGACATCAGGCTGCAGGCAGTCCAAGGAAGCTATGCCATCCTTGGAAAGCAAGCTAACCAGGCGTTTATTACACCTGGACAGGAAGGGCCTGTGCCTGGTGATGGGGGTCCCCATCACGGGACACTGCTCGCTAAACAAACACTTCCACCCAATAATTGGTACTACAGACAATCCTCTGTGCATGACATGCATGGAAGCTGAGGAAACCATCATGCACGTCGTGTGCTCTCTGAATGCACAGACGTCACCCAGATTAGAACAGAAACCCTCGGGTCACCTAGATCCTACACATGTTCTGAACAGACCAGGAGATTTAATTACCTTCTGAAGGCAGGTGGGCTGGTTGGAATTACCACGCTCAATGGTCCAACTGACGGACAGTGTGGAAACCAAACCCTATAAATATAACATAGAGAACCAGTTTATTGAAAACAAGAGGTTTCTTGGAAATTCGATCCATAACCTGAAAACCAACAGAATAATAAAATCATGCTTAAAAAGTATTTATACAGGTCTCACAGAATATTTATTTTCGTTCCCTGAAAGATGGATCGATGTCTATAGCCTGCTGTATTCATATCGTATTCATAGGAAATTCATCAGATATCCTAGACTCTAGGATGAATTGTAGGATTGTGCGGCATACTCCCAAGAAATTCATCAGGAATATACCGCAAAATCACATCGCAAAATCGCATTGTGCGGCATATTTGATTGAAACCTTTTGAGTCCCTAATGACTTCGTAAGACAAAACGAAGAATCAGATGCCTAGGTAGATGGAAAGAAAGATAGATAGAAAAATTGGTTTATTTGTCAGAGAAACGTGCAAACAATAAAAAAGTTAATGGATATAAAAAAAAAAACAAAACAGATCTCGTGGGGCTCTGTCTCGCATAGGGTCCCAGCATTATGCTGAGCTATGGCCGTTTTGCGTGGATGTGACGCATATTTTCCCCCAAATTGTTATTTTCGTGTTTATTTGTATTTTTCTCTTTGCTTGCGTCATATTGTACCGCAAATAAACGTATTTTTTTTCTTTCTTTCTTTCTTTCAGATCTATAACCACACACACACACACACGCACAGAACAGGAATTGCCGCAGCTGCACTTCATGGCTGTAACAGTAAGGCTTCCTCTCATCATAACACATGGGGTACTCAGAGCACAACGCTGATTTGCTTACATTTAGGGCAGGGCTTATACGAGAATACTTCAAGCTATGGTATCTTCTTCTTCTTCTATTGTATCGGCAGAAAGTATATTAGAACAGCTCTTAGGCCCTTTGTAGACACACGTTTTTCTTACCGTGAAAAACTACGGTTTATTTGCCGTGTTTAGGCACGGTCTCTAGTGTTGTATGGATCACCGATCACTATGGAAGCTTGTTGACAGACACGTTTTTTCTACGGTGTGGTTTATTTAAACGTCGTACCGTAAAGAAACCATGCCGAGTACAAAGGGCCTAAAGCATTCACCAGTCAACAAGGTCATTTAAGTTACTCGTGGTCATTTCAATGCACCAACCGATGCCCGATGTGCAGGCGAGTTTGTTGCGTACTTCTTCCCATCTAGAATTCTAGGAAGTGGTGAAAGGCCTACGGGACTGCCTTATGTAATTTTGACGTTCAAAATTTTTTGATTCTCAACGTAATTTGAAAGAATGATCCGGATAATGGTGCTGAAAACCGCCTCCAAAATGAAACCAATGAATGCATTATACCACTGATCAATAATGACGTCACTCAATCAATCAGCTGTCATCCCCTCACCCCCGGTCATCAAAACTTTTTACATAATTTAACTAACATCATTATTCTTAATTGTCAAAATCAAATCCGGGTAAAAAATTAAACGTCAATCACGGGGTAGGTTTTAATTAAAAGGCGGTCATCTTTTTTTAAGTTAGAGGAAAAACTCTTGGAAATTCCCTGGTCAATTTAAGAGGAAATATTATGGTTTCCTGTATCCAGTTTAGAGAGTAAAATGTCCTTACTAATAAAAAATGTACAACAGTTTCTACACGTGTTCACTGCGATACATACGCAGTGAACACGTGTAGAAACTGTCGTACATTGCGTATAGCTGTGTCGTGTACCTACAGTGTGTGAAGTGCTACTGTGATTAATTTGATCGTAAATTATAATGTGATCCGAACTGCAAACGGTTTTTTCTAGTGCGCAATAACCAACACATGATAGTACACCCTCAGTAGTTAAAATATGTCTGATATTATCGAAAGATATACGGACAATGTTTGTTGTTGATGATGCGATATTTTTTTTTTGGGTGGGAAATCATATAAATGACTTCTCCCGCTATGGGCGGAGCGGGAGGGCGTGTCAGACCCTTACTGACTAAAACCCACCCGTGTTCCTTCTGTTGCCTGTGCAATGCCAGGGGGCCACGGTAATGCCAGGGGGTTTTAACATAACATCATTCTGATAACATTGAGCTAAAGAATGAAACCCAGCCTGTCATTTTGACAGTTTCTAAACGTGTTCACTGCTTGATCGCCAACGACAAACTCTGCTTATCGCCGGTCGAGCGTAAAGTTGTAGACTCTGTCAGAGCGCGGCGCCGGCGCTCTGATTAGGCAAATCAGTCACTGATTTCCGACTTATCTCATCTATGTATGTTGTTGTAATCCGCGTGGTGCCGGACGATAAGAATATTACCATCCCATTTCTTCCCGTGGGTGTAGTAAAAGGTGAATAAGGGACTCAGTAGAGAATGGGCAGCAGCGTTCTCTATCATCTGCGTAGCCTTTTCCCAATCACGTTGGGGTCAGCTTCCAGTCTAACCGGATGCAGCTGAATACCAGTATTTTATATGGAGCGACTGCCTATCTGACCTCCACAACCCAGTAATTGGGTGATACGATACCCGTTGGTAAGACTGGTTGTCAGACTTTCGGGCTTCTGACGACCCGTAACGACTGTCAAAGATCCACGAATGACAGCCGGGACCAACGGCTTAACGTGCTTTCCGAGGCACGGAGGAGTTTCGGTACGTAAAGATGGCCACCCATCCACAGACCAACCCCGGCAAGCGTAGCTTAACCTGATGGATCGACCCGTGCGGCAGTTATTACTTAGCCACGAGCTCCTCAGCGCAGCAGTTGAGCAACGTTCTCTATGCATTTGAATAACACCATACTGCGATCGTCAACCCGCCTGCCAAGTATGGCGATTATGGACACCCCATTTGGGGAAGGCCTATGTCCAGTGGACGTCTTTCGGCTGAAATGATGATGATGTATTTTGTCAGGTAGATAGACGTTTTTGTCGTAATCATAGTCGTCTGAATAATTGTTAGCATACACAATAATCGACTATTTAACTAGACTGCCTCGTTGGTCTAGTGGTTGCAAGCGCTACTGCTGAGCATGAGGTCCTGGGTTCGATTCCCGGGTCGGGCAAAGTGTTATTGGGTTTTTCTATCTGGAATTTCTCAGTAGTAGCCCGGAGTCTGGATTTGTGCCCGGTTGATGGCAATAGGCTCGCCCCTATTACATGGGACTTAAAACATAACTGGCGGAATGTGGGTGTATACCTACTACAGGTACACCTCTTCCTAACCCTTCGGGGAAACAAGGCGTGATGTTATATTTGTTATTGGTGGGTTGCAACCCCTTATATGACTTATGAGAAAGTAGAGAAAAGAGTCGCTGGACATTAATTTTTCCATTATCAGATCACATTATCAAATCACCTGAAATATAACTCTGAGTTATAATTTAAGGTGATACCAACATCCATTGCTGCATATGTTTGAAATACTTCATACGTCTGTCGACAACGTAAGTTACGCAATTATTGTTGTTAAATTATCAAAATGAAAGCCATGGCAATATTGTTAGTGTGTTACGTAATTACCCCGTAGGTCGTCATTTCAATCCGATATCATTATATCAGGATTTCGTTGAAACCTATTCAACGAAATATTAATAACAAATTCCTGAAAACGAGAAAACTATTTTCATCATAACACGTAAAATAGATCAAATAATTCTGTAACATTTGACACTTTTCCAACTTCAAATTAAGCAATTCTATATTTTTATACAGTGGGCCTTACAGGAACGCGCGAAATAAACGTAACGTTAATTCGAAAGATTTTCATAATACAATTATATTTATTTAGTTTTAAGACTTTATGTATATATGGGATACTTATTGTGAATGTCGCAAAAAATATTATTTGAATAATTATTTTCAACTGTAGGTAATTGCTATAGTAATTGGCCACGCTATAGTAACTGGCCACTCATAACAAAAGAGGTAGAAACAAGGTAATGTAAGCAAGCCCATGAATGCAAAGGACAAAAAATATTTCTTTATCTATTGTATTTTCGTTTTAGTTCATAAAATGTGACCTAGATGACGTTTTACATCATTCAAACGGTCAGTTTGAAAAAGTTTTGACAGATGTGGGCGGTTTGTTAAGAAAAAAATAAGGTGAGAGTTATGGAACTATTTGATTTAGTGTGCAACTTACTTTTCCATGGCCTTAATATTATGTGTTTCTTTTAGTATATTCAGTGAAGTTTAATTCTGTGTAATTTCAAAGTTCGCAAGTTCGTTATAACCTCAAATGTTTACCGGCTAATAACTAAATTCAAATTTGGTTGAATTTTAGTTATTGGCCATCCCCGGCCAATTACTAAATTTCCATTTTACGTTTATTCAATGCAGTTTCGACCTTATAAGGGTATGATATACGGTATATAAAAATTCTACAGTTCTAAATTCAATGAATCAGTTATTAGCCGGGGGTGGCCAATAGCTGGCAAGTAACATGGCCAATTACTAAATACTTTTTTTAAATATCTTTCAGACTGCTTGAACATGCCAAAGATACCGCAATATACCAAAGAACAATTAGACAAAGCTTTAGAAGACGTTAGTCAAGGTATATCAGTTCGTACAGCAGCCAAAAAATATGGTATACCTAGAGCAACACTACAATTTAAATTGAAACACCCGAATAGCAAGAGTGAATTTGGCCCAGAACCCTACTTGACTAGAGAAGAAGAAAAACAGTTAGAAGAATGGCTGTGCGATATGGGCAAAAGAGGGTTTCCTAGAAATGCCGAAGATATTCTAGATTCTGTTCAAAACTTTCTGAATAAAAACCCCAGAGAGACTCCATTCAGCGAAAATAGACCTGGAAAAGGATGGTTAAAAGGTTTTCTGAAACGCCATCCTAGAATAACTAAAAGAATATGTGAAGCTGTTACGCAGGCGAGCGCATGTGTATCCGAATCTGACATCAGAAACTGGTTTGGTCAAATCATGGATCAGATAAACAAGTCTAATCTAACCCACATTTTAGATGACCCTTCCAGAATTTTTAATGCTGATGAAAGCGGTTTTCAGACCTGTCCATCTACCGGAAAAGTCTTTGCTGAAAAAGGAGAGAAGAATGTCTACATTATCGATAAAGGAAAAGCCAAAGAAAATATGACAGTACTTTTTACAATATCTGCTGATGGACAGATGGTGTTGCCTACGATTGTGTACCCCTATCAACGTTTACCTGAGAGAATCAAACAAACTGTACCTGATGATTGGGGTGTAGCAACTAGCAGTTCAGGATGGATGACGGCGGATACATTTAAATATATTATCGAGCATGTTTTTCACCCTTCTTTAGTGAGAAATAACATTCAGCTACCAGTTTTGTTGTTTGTTGACGGACACAAATCTCATTTAACCTACGAGCTAAGTGTACTAGCTCGCTCTCTTCAAATATAAATATTTGCTCTGTATCCAAACGCCACTAGGATTCTTCAGCCAGCTGATGTGTCACTATTTAGACCCGTAAAACAGTTCTGGAAATCGGCAGTTAGAGAATGGTTGCTAGAGAACATTGGTGAAGCAAAATTTTGCTTTCGTTCTAAGAAAAGTTACAGACAAAATTAGTTCTGCCTGCATTGTAAATGGCTTTCGAGCTTGCGGTCTCTACCCTTTTGATCCAAATGCTGTCGATTATTCTAAATGCTTAGCAAAGTCAGCATCCAGATCTGAAGACACTGTTGACATTTTAAATGATGAACCCGAAAAATTACTATCATTGACAAAATTTTCGGAAATCGTAGGTGTAGAGATGATTAACAAATTTAAAGATATTAAAAATATAATGCAAGATGTCCAAAACAACGAATCATTTTTCACTCTTTATTAAATATGGAATTTTTATCATTCGAATACGGAAAATACGATAGAGAATACTAATGAAAATATAACAGAGACTACTAATGAAAATACGACAGAGACTACTTATGAAAATACGACAGAGAATACTAATGAAAGGGAGGAAGGAGAATACAATGACATGGAACCAGAACCGACAATTGAACAAGAAGAAAACTTTAACACAACAATTATAAATAACAATATTTCTGAAAACGAAAGTCAAAATATAATCATAGCAACACACCAAAGCCTTGAAAGAATCCAGGATGAACAAAATAGCACGAGAAATAACGACCAGACCTGTGAATATGAAAACTTTCCTCACTCTGACAAAGAACCCTTTACCATTCAACCTATAAATAATGAACAAATCAACATTACTAGTGATCTACAGAATAACGACCAAGAACTTGTAACTTTAGAAGACCTAGGAATAGCAAATGCAGAAAACCATGAAAGAAACCTACCATCCTGTTCAACAACAAGACTCAAAGATTTTTTATCAATACCTCCAGGACCAACCAGAAAAGGGAAACGTAACACTGAGAGGCTACCTTACCACATATCAGGACCAGAATACCAAAAGATTTTAGAAGAAAAATCCAAAGAAAAGACTAGAGGAAGAAAAGAAGGCAAAGAAAGTTGCGAGAGAGCAAAAAAAAGAAGAAAGAAAGAGGAAATAAAGACAAAAAAGTTGGAAAAGACTAGAAAAATTGAGTCTATTTCTTGCTGTGGTGTGTGTAAAAGAGTTGTAAAGAGCATAAAATTGAGATCTTGTGAATGTCAGAAAGCATATCATAAATTATGTATTCCTAAATCTCACCTTATGCATATACCTCAGGAGGAAGGAGACAATTTCTTATGCCATAACTGCTTTTGTACGGAAAATGATGAAAGTATTTCTGAGAACGAAGAGAGTGAAAGTGACGAAGAAAATCAGGAATTTTTAAATGTAATAAGATCAGGACAAAAAGAATTAGGTTTGAGCTGCGTAAAATTTTAATTCAGATAAAAAAGAGTCAATAATTTACTAAGATTTCACAATTAAATTGGTTGGCTAATTACTGTGACTTGTCATGATAATTACTGTGATTTCATGGCCAATTGCTAAATTTCTTAAGTGATTGAATTTAATTGAGATTTTTTACCAATAAAAATGTGATTTTATGTTATTTGTTTTATTACCTATAACCCCATCTCATTCACTTTTATTTGGTATTGTTATGTGTATGTGACTTTATCAACATGTTTTTTATTGATGTCAGAAAATAAATTTTACGTTAAGTGGCCAATAACTACAGCATTCACCCGGTATAGATTACTTGTTTAAATAAGCACCTCACAATTAATATTTGCATGATATGGCGAAATGTGGCATCGCACAAGAATATTTATTTACCTTTATACCACCTTTGTATTTTTATTTTATGTTAATTTATTTATTATATAGGAAAAACAAATTAATTAAACAGTTTTACCGAATTTAAAGGAAATAAATAAAAAATAAAATACATTTATTTCGAGCAACCTTTACTCATATGCGGAGTACACAGAAAACACAATAAAAAGTATAATAAAACAAACCAAAAGACTTAATATCGACCCGGCCTTGTTGAATGTAACATACCTATCACAGCAGTGCGGTATGTATGAGCTGTCCATCGGGTTCGCGATCATCGCCAGGACGGCATTTACTGATTGAATGACTTTGATTTTTGTTTCACAATTTTCATCGTCATCAGCATCATAATTTTCTTGTCCTTATTTAAATTTATTTGGAATCATCGCAACATATCTTTTTCTTCCACACTAGATCGATGTTTTCTTCGTTGATAGAAGTATTGATAATATTATTAAAAATCGTTCGAATTTACGTAACGTTTACGTCGCGCGTTCGTGGTGGTCTCTAAAGCCGAATGAAAAAGTTAAAAGGTCCATGATGATACCATCTAATTAAGAGGAATTTGTTACGTTGACAGACTTTTAACCCTTCAGTGGTCCGGCGAGGAGAATTAATTCATTCGGTCTGTATGACCGGTGAGGGTTGACAAGGCCGTGAAAGGTACAAAAGGCACACTTGACGGGTGATAAGGATGTCGTACGTATGCTTTTGGGCAGTTGATCTGTAATGTTGTATTTTCGTGATATATGGAAGATTCTGGCTAAGAAGATACAGCAGATCTTAGTTTGGAGTTTAGTGAGCTTTGTAAAGGTGTACTGCCATGTTGGTCTAGTGGTCGCAAGCGCTACTGTTGAGCATGAGGTCTTGGGTTCGATTCCCGGGTCGGGCAAAGTGTTATTGGGCTTTTCTCTCTGTAATTTCTCGGTAGCAGCCCGGAGTCTGGATTTGTGCCCGGTTGATGGCAATAGGTTCGCCCCCTATTACATGGGACTTAAACATAACTGGCGAAATGTGGGTGTACCTACTACTGGTACACCTCTGCCCAACCCTTCGGGGAAACAAGGGGTGATGCTATGTTGTTGTTACTGTTCTAAAGGTGTTAATTTTTCTTAGTCTGATAGGTAGATAGGAAATTAAAAATAATTACAGGGCTCAATTTTCAGACACAATTCTCGTGCAGGTATGGGATAGCTGGAGCCTATTCTGTAATACACTTCCAATGACAAACTTATTCCTGTTAATAATTCCAAAATATGCATCGCCCCGTATATTTTAAAATCTGAGCTTACAATAACTATCTCAACGCAATGGGTGTTTAAGAACTCATCAACTGCCTGTCTTTTCACAACTATATTGGAGTCGGCTTCGAGTTTAACCAGATGCAGCTAAATACCAGTATTTTACATGGAGCGACTGCCTAACCTATAAAAAACCTAGAAACAAAGTTGTGGAGGTGAGAACCTCCACAACTTTTTTTCTTGGTTTTTGAACTGCCACAATGAAAGTGATTGTTATTGCGGAGTGAGATGTACATGTGTTAGACGTCTAAAAATATACAGGTTGTTTGGCAGAACGTTGAACATACACAAATGGTGGATATTTGGGGTCATCTGCTACTAACTCAGCCCTTTTTTTTTAAGCTAGTTGAAATTAAGATTTAAGTATTTTTTACATCTTTCTGTAAGTTTGAGGACTCATAACTTTTTTTCTAGCTAACATCTGATTAAACCAATAGTTTTATAAGAATCTGCCAACATTGAAGATTTAAAAAAAACAATGTTGCCTGTTTTACCCATTATTAATAAAAATTACACTTTAAAGTTAAGAAAGTGGTGAAACTAGAAGAAAGCAAAAAAAATATCCAGGGGGCCAGGGCCAAATAAATTAGGGCTGAGTAAGTAGCAGATGACCCCACCTATCCACCATTTTCGTATGTTCAACGTTCGGCCAAACACCTTGTATAATACCTTCTTATACATAGTGCTGATTAGGTATTCGCACCTAACAATTACAGCTCAATGAGGCTGCTATCGGTCCGTCAGTAGTTAGCGGCGTGCGCATTTCAAATATGAGAGGAACTTCTGTGCCAGTCTATCTTTTATGTGACATGCCTCGGCAATGTCAAAGTAGGCTACAAATTACGAGCTTTTTTTTACATTTAACTGTGTTGGAAGCTTTTAAATGTGTTTTTAATGCAATTTTCTCATTAGTTTAGGCCGCTGGGATGGACGTTACTTTGTATGTGCTTTAAATATTTTAATGACGTCATAATCTGTGCATTCGTTTTTTGTTATTTTACGTAAATGATAGGAACGGGCGATCGTTAGTAAATCAGAGCTCACTGGCTTAAGACTTACCTGAAGGCCTATCGCATTCTACTGCTGGACAATTGGACATAGACCTCTCCCAGGCTGCGCCACAATTGTGTCCTCCGCCTTCAGCATCCAGTTTGTCCCTGCCACCTTTTTAAGCTCGTCGTTTCATCAAGTTTGGGAGCGTCCCACACTAAGGAGGCCTAGGCACTGAGGGCCTAGTCAAATGGCAATCGCTTTTGAAGCGTTTTTTATTTCTCCAACGGATTGACATAGGTAATCTGTTCGGTAGCTTACATATGCCAATCCAATACGTTTTTTACTTGCCCCTCATCATCTTTATCTCTATATGGAATGTCACTTTGCTTAGGGCCTCTGGTGGTGGTTGACTCCCATAACACGGGTGCACCCAGGGCTTTGCCGATGCTTTTCCTGTCCTAATGCGCGGTTTCACTAACACTACGTGATACCTTAATGAATGCCTTAATACGAGTAAAAGGGTACTGTTGGATTTTCAACGCTCGGCTCAGTGCCAAGAGTTGAAAATCAGTAAAATAATATTAAAATGTTCATTAAAGTGTTTCCTAAAATTAGTGAAAACGGGCTAGACTTCTAATTATTATTTGCAATGTATTTTGCACCAAATGTACCGGTACCACCTACTTTATGAACATACAGGGTTATTGGGTATATATCGGCAATTCATTAAGGGGACGTAGGAGAGGTCATTTACAACCAAGTTACCCCTTTTCACTTCTATGTAAATGTCGCGACTGCTGAGCGTGAGGTCCTAGGTTCGATTCCCGAGTCGGGCAAAGTGTTATTGGGTTTTTCCATTAGGAATTTCTTAGTAACAGCCCGGAGTTTGGAAGTTGGCGGTGTGATACCCCCGTGCCTCGGAAAGCACGTTAAGCCGTTGGTCCTGCGCCTGATCTCTCTCCGGTCGTGTCAGATTGCCGTCCCATCGGACTATGAGAGTGAGGGAAGAAAGAGTGCACCTGTGTCTGCGCACACACTTGTGCACTATAATATCTCCCGCGCTGAAGGCTAGTCTCCGTTGAGATTGGCCGCCGTGGCCGAAATACGATCTGGAGGACTATATTCAGAGGTGTATGTATGGTTCTTCCTCATTTCGCCAGTTATGTTAAAAGTCCCATTGTACTCCAACAATTTTCGAGTCATTAGACATTTTATATTTTTATTTCATTAATTTTAAAACATCAAATTACTCGAAAATAATTGACATTGGCATGGGGGTCATCATTGACATTGGCATAGGGTCATTTGGTTGCAAACGACCTCTCCTACATTCCCATAATGGATTGCTGACGTATACAATAACCCTTTATATTATTAGGTAAACTCTGAATTTTTATTTGCGAGATCAAAATGACAATGCGATAGACATTTTTAAAAAAATAACACGATAATTAATCATTAACATTATGAGATAACACAACAACAGTGAAGGTTCTCCTTCAGATAATGATTCAGTGGTCCTTGGTAACTCTCTAACTCGTAATGGGTATGGTGGGGTACAATCAACTCGGGGTGAGACGGGAATTTGCGTTGGTGTCGTACATTGTGAAACTGCTCCGAGGCATAGAGCACAACCCGGGAGTGCTGCAGCGGTTGCACTTATACGTACCCAACCGTTATTGTGTGGAGGCGACGGCCCCCGCCACTGCTGGTCGTACCATCAGCCAGGACCAACTTGCTGGCCAAAACCTCTCTGATTCAAGCAATTCGCACCATCAATTATATTCAAGTCAAAATTTATATATATACATGTCACTGGGGTGAATTCGCAAAAATACTATTGTTTACACTGTGTTATGAACACTGATCTTTATGATCTTCTGATATTTGGTGCTTTAATTTTAACTTGGTGTGTGACTTGGCTATCGCATTAGGCTAAGACCTGTAATGGTAGTTTTAAGGCATTTAAACAAATAAATAAATAAATTTAAAAAAAAATATTACTATGTTATTTTTATGTCGACAACAATTGTCATTTTAGTCTAGCAAATTAAAAATCAGAGTAGGTACAGTAGGTGCTCAGTAATCCGGAATTTTTATTTTCGTTATTGCCGGATTAACGGAAACACCGGATTATTTGTTTTTTAAAGGAAATGTCAGCTAACTAGTAAAAAATAATTTTAACACAGATTTGCAAAGTAAAAAGTCCATTCGTTTCGTATTAATACCTAAATTACCTACTCGTAGAATCGGACCGAACTGCAGACTGACAACGATCAATGCGCGCGCTTTGTAATCCTTAACCTGCGATTACTGAGTAGGAGACATATATCTATGGTAAGAGAGCTAAGTTAGGAAACGCCGGACTATTGGACGTGTCGGATTAGTGAGCGCCGGATTACCGAGCGCCTACTGTAAATGTAAATACAGATAGTGCATCCACGACGACGCGCCCCACTCCGCGATTACTGTACTGCAAGCTGTACTTTAGTACGGAGTGGAGCGGAGTGGGGCCCGTCTCAGTGGATTGCTACTTTACTCTTTTATGCCGAAATAAAGGGTTTTCCAATAAGAGATGCTATTTTGAATAGCCCGCTATTTCGGTAGATGTCACTTTTGAAGCTGTCATTTTTTGACATTTGACAAGTAGAAACTACGCCATTAATAAAAATGGAACAATACACGCTTCAACAACGCATTGAAATTATTAAAATTCACTATAAAAATGGTGAAAATTTAGCAGAGACGGTTCGTAAAACTCGAACATGTTTGGGTCGTCGTGAAGCACCTTGGCGGACCGCAATACAGAAATTGGTGGAAAAACGAAACCATTGATCTTTTACGGGAAAAGTTTCCGGACCGTGTTATGAGCGGGCCTAATGCCAGGATAAATTCTGATTTCACCCGCGCGTCTCGCAACCCCCGCATTAGTGCAGAAAACAATCACGGGCGGCGCGACAACGCGCGCAACCAAACTCGCGTACTAGTATATGCAATATAGTCAGATAAAACCACAGGCATTTAAAAAAAAACTATTATTAATTTTCTTTGGATAAAACAGGACTGTACAAATGGATATGCGCATATGCTATCGGTTTCACAGAAATCGCAAAATATAATTCTAATAAGAGTGTAATCATTGTGCTGTATTATGTGTAATAATACTATTTGTATACAAATTTCATAAATTGTGATATTATGTAGTATGGACACACTGATATTTTACTTGTTCACTAAGAATTTAAGTATTCCTTGACTAGTTTTACTATACAATTCAATTATTTTGCTATAAATAAAACACGATGGTAAAAAATATCTTATAATCATCACAATAATATTTTTTTAAATTAAAAAACACCGATTCTAATGAGTCATCAGTAATCAGCAATTGATAATATATGTTCTTCATTTGATGGCTCAGGAGTAAACAACTTTCTAGAATTAATTGTTTCAGGACAGAATTGCTTGCATTTTGAGGGTCCAGCGGCATTTGGTTCTTTGAGCTGACGTTTGTTGGGAATTGTTGGTTGCCTCAAAGGCATGTTTCTTGTTTGGCGTGGGTCAACTAATTCAGGCAATATGTGTTCCATATAAAATTCGGTAAGCTTACCAATCATTTTCTTTTCCCAAAGGTCGTCATTGCGAAATATTATTTCAACAGTCAGTCTTTGATTTTCACCAGACCACACTGCAAAAAGACACTTGTTTCTTTTACTTATATTTAACTGTCCTTGGACTTGGTAAAACCAAGGGTGGTTCTTGTTAATACATTTTTTTGTACCTTTTATGGCCCAAATTTTTTTTTTTTTTTTGTTTATAGCCTCTTCAATTGGTATTTTGAATGCAGAAAGTGGGCATTTTATCTCTACAATTGTGTCGTTACCGACTAAGCCATCTGGGGTAGCTGCCAAAAATGGTATCTTATCGTCTATGAATAGTCCACATGGGTTTATTTCCACACTTTCTTGTCTTGCAAGCTGGTTGAGAGCAATGGATTCATTATCTATACCGTGTTTTATTGAAGCTACGCTTGAAATATTTCGTTTGTATAACAAAGCTTTAACGATACTTGCGCTGGTAGTCGGACGACGATTGATAATCTTCCCAAAGTTTGATGCAGTTAATAAATTTCTACGAAGCTCTAACCACTCACTGCTATCTCTTTGCAAGATTGTAGCTCGTTCAACCTGTGACTTTTCAAGTTCAGTTTTTTCTAAATTTTTCAAGAAACTTCGTTTTGCCAGGTCGTAAACGTCTTCGTCCATATCAGGCTTTTGACAACTGTCTGTTCCATAATTTTTGTCTGCGGTTGCAACAGATGCCAGTGTTTTCCTGAAACTTTTAACATTTCTTCGACACTTATTTTTTTGTTTTCTTTTGTCTTCCAATAATTTCGTTTTTGATTTAGGACTCTTGCCCAAAAGCGATTTTTGTAAATTGTATAATGGCCTTTTCGTATTAAATGCCACAACTGCTGCCGCACATCTGGATTGATATGTTTGCCGTTGAATTAAGTTAGTTCGTTTACCGCCTACAAATTTAGCTATTATGCTATTGAACTGTTCAACCGGGTTACTGTCACAGTCATTGATCAAACTTCGTGAGTGCGAAGCAACTAGGCCCACAATGTAGGTATTGAACTTTCGCCCAAAACGCAGAACTTTTTACTTTCGGCACGAGGTCTTCATTTTGCCTTTCACTACAACAGTAGTGATCTAAACATTCGTTGTGATGACCGAATGCATGATTATATGAGTTATTAATGTCAACAAATAGATTATTTATTCACACACCTAATTCAGCAGTATTATTTTTGTGATGTTTTATAGCTGAACAAATAACTTTTCTAATGGCAAGAATTCTTTTTGTGGTGATCATTTTTCTCATACATAGTGGATATTTTGTATCTTTACTGATGGAGGCTAATTTGTTGCACAAATTACGCAATATGTGATTTCTACATTCAATTTTCTCCACGGTAACATTTTTATAAGGTCTCTCTTCCAGGATCTTTGCGTAAGTGCTGGAATCACCATCCGCTATAACTCGCCCATATATGATGTTATACATTTCTACGGAATTTTTGAATCCTTCTACTATTATTTCTGCCTCCATTCCAGAAGAAGAACCCGTGTAATTTCTATAACATTTGTGTTCTTTTAGTGGTACTCCTATATTTTGTGCACGAACACATATGCAACAGAATTTATTTTTCACACCTAAGAACTTCTTTGAACTTCCTGCCGACTGCTGCTCCAGAAAGCGCAGAATAGTTACTCTTATAGGAACGCTTAGACCAGCAGCCGTCAGCAATGACATCAACGATTGCTATCCCATCCATATTTACTCTACCTTCTTCTATTGCTGCTTGTCTTTCGCGTTCCGCTGCAACCGCCATAGCCTGTTGAGCTGTTTTTTCCCAATGTTGACAAATTTCAACGTGTTTTCTTTCGTACATCTGTTCTGACAATATGGGAAGATTCATTGCGGCACACAACCTTTGAAACTGTTCTAAACCAATGCCAGTGCTTGTGATACCAGATACTGCAGCTGTATTTATATCTACGTTTTGGGCTGGCAGTGGATCTGTTGTATTTACGATAAAATTAGCTTTACACAAATCACAGGAAAGTTTCAGTTTCAAATTAAGGCCTATTTTTGTTTCTCCCGTGATGTGTAAGTTGGACAGAGTGCAGCCGAATTGAGGTGAATGGTTAGAAATAATTTTTATTTTTTCAAAAAAATATGTTTTATTTATTATTATTCTTTCTGCAGCATCATAAAGATTTTCGTCATGATCTTTGACTTTCTTACTCTTATTTTTTTTATTAACATGCTTTGGTCCTTTATACATGCGTAGATCAGAGTTTCTGTAATAAAAAGGAATAACGTAATGCATCTAAATTTATGGCAAGATTTTTAGAGGTTGATTCATTGTTAGTCAATTCAAAATTTCTTACGATTTTTGCAATTTTCAGGTCAGTGTCAGGTTGACATGATTTCATGAAAAAGCAACTTAATGGAACAAATCTAACTTAGAAGAGATGTGTTTAGGATTCAAATGATTATAATTCCGTAAATGCATATTTGTTATGGTCGCGAATCATATTTTGATCAAGACACAACCTGACACTGACCTGCAAATTGCAAAAAACGTAAGAAATTTTGAATTTCACGAACTACCACTTCGGGTCCTCTTTACAACAAAGTTCCATAAAATACATACTGTTCGCGTAAAACACTCTTGTCATTATGCAACTCAAGCTCCGTTACGTTGAAACTACTCAAGGAACTGCCAATTGTTTTTGTTAAATCGTTACTGAAATAAATAAAAACATTTAAAAGGACCTTTGGTACATGTGTAAGTATATCACCGAAAAAAAACTGACGAAAATACTTTGCAAGAGTTTCAGCTAGAAATCCTTCTTTATTGCTATAAATATCTGGCTGTTCATGCTGAGTGGCTGAAGTGTTACAGCTAACATTCTCCAAGGTCTTCAACATAAGTCTGAAAGTTGGGTATGAAAAAGTCAATATTCACAATTCTTTATGAAAGCATAGGTATATACACTACGTATGTGAGATATTGATAAAAGAAATAGATAAATGTACTTCTCTGGTGGCAAATCCTGGTCATCATTCAAATTATTTTCAACGTCGACGGTACCACCGATCGAACCATCATCAAACTGGATCTCTCGATTACTAACTTTTTCTGGGAACTGATACCTAAAACAAGCGAGTTTTCTGGAATGGTCTTTTATAAACCTTTATTTTGATACCTCACTCGACTAGTTGTCAAAGGGTAACAAGCAAAGAGACAGGACGAGAGAGAGGGAGATCACAATACTTTTGTATTTCTAATTTTAGTGAGGAAGTGTGGACAACACTCACTAATTCAAAATAAATGACATCTCGTTCTTCGATATCTATCTAGCCCTTTAAGTTTAAAGTAGCATAGTTAATTTATTATAGACCTACATATATTACTATCTAAACAGGGTGTTAGGCAGATGGTTGAACATACGAAAATGGCGGATCTGCTACATATTTAGACCCAATAACAAACCCTGAAGATGTTATTTAAAAATGAAATTAATGACGTTTGAAGTTTGCAACGACGAATTACGAACAAAATTTAAAAAATCGGTGTGGCCTGGGTCTTGTTATTGGGTCTAAACACGTAGCAGACGGGCCCACGGATCCGCTATTTTCGTATGTTCAACAGTCTGCCTAACACCCTGTATAGACACTTTCGAACGGAAACAATACACGATTGCAACGGTAAAATAAATCGTCTGTTTATTTTGCGTATACAATAATACATAGACCTTCGACTTCGGCAATTAGCAATCATTTGAGTCTTCAACTGTTTTAGGTCTCGCTTCTTCAGTTTTTTCATTGTATTTTTTTTGTTTCCCATATTACTCAACAAAAATGTAGATATATTTTATGATAATAATTAATAATAATGGCGGCTACGCGCGGAGCAAACTGACATAGACTACCCGTCTCAACAGAGCGAGGGCAACTGATCGCCGATCAGTTCGGTGAGACAAACAGATGTCTCAAGCTCATGTTACGCGAGACGGAAGACAGCGTTTATCGCGGATTAAAAATGTAGTAAGCGCCAAAAGCTTTTTATTCTGTTATCTTTTAGAATAGACAATATTTTAAAAAATCGCTAGGGTCAGCTCTAGGTTTTATAATCGTGATAATATTTATCTAATTTATGGTTCACTAATATGCACCAAAATAAAATGAAAAGCAAAAAAGTTGAAAATTAGAGGTAACTTTGTGATGGTTTTCTATCGAGAAAATTTTATCCTACTATGTTTTTCGTCAGGGCCGACCTTTACATTTATAATGAAGTTTCCTGAAATATAATTTTTTTCCAATTTAAACATGTTTTACTACTGTGAAAATCTAATCAAAGATTGAAGATTTTGCTTTAGGCCCAATCTTATCTCTCGAAGAGGTGATCACAATTGGCCACCGAGATCTTGTGATTTAACACCTTGCCACTTCTTCCTTTGGGGCCACGTGAAAGAGAAAGTCTACGCCATCAGCCCAGCGTCGATTCAAGACCTCAAAAGTAGAGTTCGTGAAGCTATCGAGGACATAGGGCAGCCACTTTGCGATTTGGTGATGGAAAATTTCATGAAAAGGATATGGTCCTGTAAGCGTGGTTGTGCTGGTTATTTGCCTGATGTTATTTTCCACTATCAACGGCATACCTTCCTCTTTATAATGAAATAAACATCCGATCATTTATATTAAAAAATGACATTTTTCTTTGAATATCAAAATAACACCTCTTATTGGAAAACCCTGTAGTTATGAATATCAATAAACCCTATCCTTTACAACATTTTATGAGGCAACACATAACATAACATCACGCCTGTTTTACCCGAAGGGTCAGTCAAAGGTGTCATTTGTAGTACACTCATATTTCGTAAAAATTCAGTAAAAACATGTTGAAATCTCTATTTCCTGTCAAACTTTGACAGAAAATAGAGATTTCAACATATTTTACAAACGCATGTTTAAGTCTCATATAATAGGGGACGATTAACGTGGTACAAATCCAGAATCCAGGCTGCTACTGAGAGATTCCTGATGGGAAAACCCAATACCACTTTGCCCGACCTGGGAATCGAACCCAACGCCTTATGCTCAGCAGATGTGCTTGCGCCCTTAGACCAAGAAAGCAGTTTATGAGTTATTACTACTGGCGAATAGAATATGTCTATTCTATTATATTTAAAGTCGAAAATATACTTGAACTGTATTAGAATACAAGCTGGTTCTCTGCTGCCACAATTCAAACTAAAAACTAATCTAAATAGTCTAACATTGCCATGCAGACCACTGCTGTGTACGAACGGCTAAATAGATTAGTGCAGGCACCCAAAAAGCAAATTATACTGTTAAAATAAAATAATTATAGGTAAAATTATTTCTTCTTTCTGATTATTATTGTTAACTAGCTTCTGCCAGCGGCTTCACCCGCATGTTATCTTTAAAAATTATAGCTATGTTACTCAGTGATATAATAGTATTCTTCTGGTAAAAGAATTTTTTGTTGATTTTTGAGTTTATTCATTAAAAAACATTTTTTTTTTCTTTATAATTTTAGTGTAGATACAATCCTTATTAAAATGCAAGACACGTATGGCAAGTGATGCCGAAGACTTGCACAATAAACCTACGTGAGGTTTATTGTGCATTTATCCAACTGTAATCAAATTCACCTGAGCCCTGAGTCTTCACACTGTATCACCGTTTTACCATGTCCACAAACACTTACTAATTAAAGGAAATTTCTGGTCATATTTTTTGTGAAATATTAGGGTTCTTTGTTTTTTTCCAGGAGAACCGTAGTATCATAGATACCAACATCTAAATAAAGATAAGTTTTTTTATCAAAGCTTTATCGACAAGTAAAACAATACTGTACCAAAGCGGACTTACAGATGGACTAGGCACTCTAAAGACAATTTCCACGCAAGCTCCGCCCCCATGCACCCAGCTGCTTCACTATGTACTAAACGCTAACACACCAGTAATAAAGTTGAATATCGCGTACGCTCTTTGGTACGCTAAATGGCGTAAGTTTCAATTCTTAATTCGCTTATAACTAAAGTAATACTGGATCTAGAGAAAAAATATCTTGTAGCTGGATAATAAACTATACCTAAGTATTTTCTTACTATGCATACTTATTTTAGACATAAAAGCCGAGAAATCTTGATTTTATTTAAATGATCTTTAAAAAAAGATGATTTTTCGGATAAATAAGGAATACGGCGAAAATGTTACAATTACGTTACTAAGACAGTAACGTAATTGTACATGAAAAGAAAAAGATCCAATAAATCTTATTAATACGTTCACCAATACTGATGAACGTGCCCACCTGCTGGCTGTGGGTGAGCGGAAGTCGGGCTTCAGGCGCTACCGTCACCCAACATAGGCACTATGCTTCCAGCTCGCTAGCTGCCTGCGTCTGAGCGCTCCTTGTGTGGCTCCTCATCGTTGCCAATGCGGTGAAGGTGTCGACTGTCTCAGACACCATGGCCTATTTTGTCGTAAGAGCGCAGGCCGGATAGTACGGCACGCCAGCATCAATGACATCATCCGGCGTGCTCTTGTCACCGTCGGAATGCCAGCTGTTTTAAAACCCCATGGCTTGGCACTCGACGATGGGAACAGACCAGACGGAATGACAATAGTGCCTTGGAAGGTTGGTAGGCCTTTGGTGTGGGATGCAACGTGCGTCGACACCCTTGCAGCATACCATCTTCCTAGCACGGCGGGCTGTTTTGGGGCTGCTGCTGCAGGTGCAGAAAACCTCAAACGGCGCAAATCCTCTGATCTTATTGGGACTTATATGTTTGAGCCGTTTGGGGTTGAAACAATAGCCATGGGGTCCGAGTTCTCATTTAGTTTTTAAGACGTTGCCAAGAGGCTGGTCGATTCTTCACGTGACCAGAGGGCTGGCCTACTCTTTGGCCAAAGAATCAGCATTGCCATACAATGTGGCAATGCTGCCAGCCTTTTGGGCACTTTTCCTTTTGACAGCGATGCGGAAGAATTTTTTGATGCCCTATCATTATTCCCCGTTTTTATATACGTATACATTTATTGTTAATACTATTTTGTAGTGTGAAGTTTTTAAATCATTCAAATACATGTGTAAATAAAACAAATCATATACTAAAGTTCCATTTTGATTATATGCGTGACTGTTTCAGAATATTAATGCAAATTAACATACAATTAATTTCGGGCCTCTTAATGCCTGAGGTATTTTTTACCATTCAACCTTAGGGTGATGCAGCGACAAAACGTGGCGGATGCAACAAAAAAATAGATACCTCGAAAGTACCCAATTATTTCTCGATATCTACATGCTTGCCCCCTATAATTATAAACAAACATAACACTACATTACAACTTTCAATAACTCAACCAGCATAGTAATTCATTTTACCGCCCGTACATCCCTATCTATAATATAACAGGCGTTTCCATTCAATGTGGTCGGAATGAACGTGAAATAAAATTAGGTGAATTGATTGAACCGTACCACTTTACGATACAGGAAAAAGGATAACATTATCCTTCTTTTTGCTTTTGATAAAAGATACATTTATTTTAATTTGGCGTTGACGTTTGTGTTCAAAAGAAATGTTCTTTTATTGTTCGGGAATTAGGTATTGATTTCGTGTTTGGGTTATGTCAAAAGGTTTTTGGCTTGAAAAGGAGGTTTTATTTTAATATAGCAAAATAGTCGCGTATGTTGTTTCATCTATCTATTTTATGTAGAGCGCGCTGTTATTTTTTTAAAAGACATAGTTATAGTGAGGGTTATACATCAAAATCTACTCGAAAAGACAAGTGAAATTATATTAAAATTAAAAAAAAAACCCCGACAACAACATTTACTCATTTGTCTTTCCTACTCCATCGCCAGACCCTGTTCACCATCTATCTATAACCTATGTTCTAAGTTGGTAAGGGAGTTGGGTATCCTGCAAATTCCAGGTGATCCTGCAGCATCAGTTACTATGTTATTTTATTATCATTGAGGTAATAGAATACCAAATTTCAAATCGATCAGACCTGTGGAAGACGGTCACATCTATTCATCAACTAGAAAAGACCTGATGAACTTCAAACGGCTTAACCGATTTTGATAAAACATATTAACTAAAAAAAAAACATCGTTAAAAAAATGCTTTCAAATAAAAAAACCACATTAAATTCGGTTCACCTGTTTAAGATCTACGATGCCACAGACAGACACAGCGGTCAAACTTATAACACCCCTTTTTTGCATCGGGGGTTAAAAATTTTTTTACTCATCTGAAAAATAGTATAATTGTTTGCTATTGAGCATGTAGTCCGAGATTCAATCCCCAGGTTCAGTAAAGTATTATTGGGTTTTCAATAAGGTATCTCACAGTAGGCAATATAATTATAATAAACCTCTGACAACTCTTTCAAGGAATACAGATAAAAATTATATAATGGAGTACAACAGCTTTTGTATACAATAAAATAAAGTACCACAATAACTTCGACAGACTTTCGTTTTCCAAGAAATCAAAACCTGAAAACGCCAACTCTTTGAAAAGGAAAGCTTGTTTAAGTTAAAGATTAGCTTACTAAGCGGCTGTGACGAGCTGCTAACTTACCTGCACGCGTTGACTTACAGTTTGCCTCACAACAAGTTAGCTGTCGTAATTTTGTGGTATTAGTAGCTTTAAGGCGACGATAGCCGACTTTTAATGATTCTATACTTTATCACGTCTAAACGAGTAGTGTTAATGATCAGGTTAAAAATATATGTTAAATTAGAGCATTTCCTATTAACTTAATATATGAATATTTTAGGGTTGTACGTTGTTTCATAGATAACAGTTTTATAGAATTTCGTTTCACATAATTTTTTTCTCATATTATCATTTCATAGAATAATCAATACGCAGAATACTTACTTTTTCATTAATTTTTGTTACAAATAAAATTTAATGTTTCGATATTCATATCATAGAATAAAAAAACAAATATTCTTTATCCTCATATTGTTTAGTTAATATAAAACTTATTACCAATATCAAGTGACAGTTTCTAAACGTTTCAATTCATACCTTTGCAAAATGCACCGCATTCACAAATACAATGCGGGTAAATTCTAGCCAAGCAGGAAAATAGTCCTGTTATTCTCATTAATGATCCTAATTCTGTTACTGTGACCAATGTTGACGTAGCGCTCGCCAGCCGCTGCCATGGCACCGCTCGCTTCGTTCGCTCGGCTCGCGCATAGTTGGTCGCAGTTCTAACCTAACTTTTTTTTTTTTTTTGGTCTCGGGTTGGGAAATCCTCATGGATGTCCTCCGCCCTGGGGCGGGCGGAGGGGTCTGTCAGACTCGTACTGACTAAAAATCACCCCGGTGTTCCATCTCACATCTACGTCGGGGGTCGCGGGAACGCAGATACTTCCGCGACCCTCGGCTGGTGCCGGCCCGCCTCTGCGGGCCACCTCGAGTTTGGAGGGAGTGGGGTATTAAACTCCCCCCTTACATCATAGAGAGGCGCGCGTGGAACACTACGCGCCGCCATCTCGGGTCCTAAGGAGTAGGGGGCGATGGATTTCCCCAGATCCGTCGCCCCTGGACCCATTTAGGGGGGCTGGAAGAGGGCGTTATCCGCCCTCCGCCGACGCCTGGTGCGTCTGCTGCGGATTGGGTTAGTGGAAGCAATCTCCCGCTCCCTTTCCGCAGCCTCCTTCTGCGAGATGACTGTCTCGCAGAAGGAAACCACCGCGTAGTTCTAACCTAACCTAACCTATTTGGTCGGAGTTTTTATTTGAATATTTGTTTGTTGTCCAATACAGAACTTTAATAAGCAGAGTTGATGTTGATGATTGAACTGTTTCATTAAAATAAAATAAAATGGAAAAATACACCAAACAAACAATATTCGTTAAAAAAAGTTATTATAAAATTAATTGAATTGTGTTTCTGTGAAATATGTTTCATTCAAGTAAATAGTCGTTAAAACGATAATATTCGAAAAAAAATACAAGGACCAAATATTATATGAAACATTTTCTGCGAAACGAAATTCTGTGAAATTTCTGTCTGTGAAACAAGGGAACAGCATATTTTGGATTATGTCTATATTGAATAGTGAAATTAATTTGTAAAGTTATGTCTAACGCGGATAGAATCATGCAAAATTTATATCAAGCATATTTTTCAGAAACCTTCACCATTTTAAAGATCAATTATTGATCTTTTAGTATTTGATTAAAATACCTTTTGTTTTATGGTATAATAAATTAATAATGCGTCAAATTTGGGACAGCGCTCCTTGATGAGGGAGGCCTATTACTGGTTGGACATACGACGCGTTGCGTGAGCTCAGTACAGAACACGCAAACTATCCACTCAAAGTCACTGGTATATATCTGCGTCTTAACTTGAACCAGTTGCCAGATATTCTGGCAAGTGAATTGGATGATTGTCCAATTAAGGTGGCTCGTGACTAAGTAATAACAGCCAGTTGAGTCGATCATCAAGGTTAAGCAGCGCTTGCCAAGGTCGGTCTTTGGATAGATGACCATTCATGACATACTGAGACCCTTCCGTACCTTGGAGCTAAGCCGTTGCTCTCGGCTGTCATTTACAGATCTTTGACAGTCGTTACGGGTAGTCCAAAGCCCGTGAGTCTGACAACCAGTCTTGCCTTGGCTTCTTGAGGTATTATGTTAACGAGTCGGGTTGTGGAGGTTAGAGAGGCATGCAGTCGCTCCAGGTACTTGTACACTGGTTTTTTGTAACTTAGTTGGGAAAAGACCAGGCATATGATGGCATAAGCGCGGTTCAACGGGAAACGTGCCGTGAGACAGCGATTTCTCTTATAATAATAATAATATAATATAAACTTTATTATCAGGCTTCAAAGGCCCATAGCGTGTTAGTATTACAAATTACTTAAATCTATGTTAGTATAACAATTACGCACACACACAATCATGTGAGCCTCCTACTATCTCACGTATTTGAATACCGGTCTGTGTGCCGCCATCCAGTGAGATATTAGAAGGCCATCCACCCTGCCGGCTACAGTCGCCACGAGGCTGTTGGGGCTGTCACGCACCCGACGCGTCAGTGATGCGATTCGCAGACGCAGCAGCGAGTTAAAATCCGGAACACGTGCGTCCGCGAACATCCCCGACGCGCTACAGAAGCGCGGCAACCCCAGCATTACCCGGAACGCGTTATTATATTGGACTCGTAGAGCATTGTACAAGCCCTGTGTATAACTGACCCACAGGGCGCACGTGTACAGCGACTGGCAGTAGGCCCTGAACAGTGTTATTTTAACCTGTCGCGTACACCGTGCGAACCTGCGGGCCAGCATGTTACACCGGACAGCCAACGCTCTACGTTCCCTCTCTAAATCGGCGTCATCCGACAGCCTATCGGTGACCCAGTGCCCCAGGTATTTAAAACGAGTCACTCTTTACAGCGGAACTCTGCCCAAAGTAACCGGTGGAACAACGTCATATACTTTACTTTGCGCCCTAAACACTAAGAGCTCGCTTTTAGTGGAGTTGTACCTGAGACCATGAGGCACCGCATAGTCTTCACAGATTTGGAGGAGCCTTCTTAACGCACTAATCGATGGGCTCAGCAACACCATATCGTCCGCGTAACTAATAGCAACACCGCATACTATGAGGTTTCTATATGTAGAATCACGCGCAGCTGCATAATGATCGGAAAAAGTTATGCAGGGACCTTTAGAACTCCAGTTTCATTCCAGAAGGTTTCACCAACATTGGTCGTTGGTGGAGCCAATCTGGTACAAGTTCTTGATATGAAAGGACCAATAATAAAATGAGATGATTGAGAGTTTCATTGAGATTAACATAAGCTTTTCAGTAACTTTAGTCAGTCCCATATTTTTTTGGATTAAAATTTAGTATAGTCTCCCAGAATATAATAAACTTTCATCTTTTTTAACCGACTTCAAAAAAGGAGGAGGTTCTCAATTCGACGGTATGTTTTTTTTTTTTTTTTGTATGTTTGTTACGCGATTACTCCGCCAATTATGAATTGATTTTGATGATTCTTTTTTTGTTTGGTAGGGCATACTTCAGAAGTGGTCCCATATAAATTTGGTCAAGATCTGAAGAAGGGTTTTTGAGTTAGCTTCAATAATACATATTTTTTCCCACCTAGCATATGTGGATGATATTCTAATAGTTCCTGTCACTGTAATTTACTTGGTATTCAAATTTTTGTGGGGGTTTTGTGTAGGTACCACAACTAAAAAGTAAAAAATAAAAACTTTTTCACAAAAAATAAAACCGACTTCCAAGAAAAACACTACAAAGTGACAAATAACTTTGATTTTGGAAGTCGGTGGCAAAAAAAACTAAAATTAAAAACCCAAGACACCGACTTCCGAAATCAAAGTTATTTGTCACACCTTTATTCTTAAAAAATTTCACAGCCCATACCAAGTTCTGTCACAAACAACTATTATCTCTTTCCAGTATCAGGTCCTTTAAGCCGCGAACATTATCGAACATCGCTTTAAGCGCTTTAATGTACATTCACACGGCGCTGAACAAAGCGCTGAAAGTATTGCGGTTTTGGGTATCAGACTGAAATGTTGCAATGAGGTTTCGCGAACTGAATTTAATCAATAAAACACGACAGCTTTAACCAAGAGGGAGAGTTTACTTGACCACTCAGGATGGGATTTCCCTACAGGCTGTAACAAATAATATTTGCGCATAGAAGGAAGAATGTGAAGGCCGCAGGAAACCGTTGGATGCGGGAAGCACAGAATCGGTCGTAGTGCTTGCAGTCTTTCGGCTGAAATTATGATGATAAAGGAAGAATTAAGAGTTATATGAATTACAGACGCTGACGCAGTGCTAAAGTTGTCTTCTTAAACAGACAAGAAACGAGCATTGATAACGATGCTCACAACTGCTTGGCGACTAAAACAAGGTGAGCAAAAAGTTTGATAAGCCCAGATTTCCCTTCGATTTTTTAAGTGTTGTTTTTGTCAATTTTAGTGTAGGTTTATCATACTTGTCAGTGTAGGGTTAAGTTTTACATTCGAAAACAACAAGAAGCGGCCGAGTAATCAAAACACCGCAACGTTTCGCATGAAATGAAATATAACGCGTTAGTTATCATAACACACCATCCATTGCAACATCATTAAGATCAGTTATTAGATACCTTATACCCTTAGAATAAGATTCATTTTTGTGACAGAAGATGTAATAAAATAAATAAAATTTATTATAAAATTGTATTAGCATTAATGTAGCGATTAAGTAATTAGAATCAGGGGACCAACCACGACTTCTTTAAGCAGTATTATTTTGACGTTACTTCAGTGCGAGGAAGAAGTGGAGCTATACAGGACGTCTAGCTCCATCTCTTTCCCACGCTCAAGTAATATTAAAATAATACTGCTAAAAGAGGTTGTTGTAGGACCCCAGTATTAGGTTAGTAGTGGGTATTTTTTTTTATTAAAGGGGGAATAACGTAGGTTTATCTTAGTTCTCAGTGTAGGTTTAAGTTACTATAATGTCTATGGGTAGAGGAGGCTGCGCCCGTCGTACAATCTATGGATTCAAGAAAATAAATGAAGATTGCAGTAACAAGTTACTTATTCTGTCACTTTTGGATTTCCTATAATTTAGCATAATTTGTTCCTTCATTAAGGTTTTTTTTTTTTTTGGGTCGGAAATCATCAAATGTCTTCTCCTGCTCTAGGGCGTGTCAGACTCTTACTGACTAAAACTCACCCGTGTTCCTTCAGTTGCCTGTACGTTTCCAGGGGCCACGGTGTCCCTTTCGGACTTTCCCGCAACCCCGGCAGGAGACAGTTACCCCTTACACTTACTTACACAAACCCAACCCTTTTCCCCGCACTTACTTAACAAGACCAGACTATAGTGTCGGGCCTCATATAATAATTGAGACCTGTTCCACCCACATACGGGGGCTTTTAAGGCTCTGTTTCACCAAACAAGATGCGACGGTTGATCGTGTGGTGGTAACACACTGTAATGCGTCTCCCTCCCCCCTGCCCTCCTCATTTGCATGGCCTGAGCGGGCGATCTCAGCGCTCCTGCGGTTTGTTAATCTTTTAATGGAATTAACCCACGCCCGCCGATGTCACTAGCGAAATAGCGGTGGAGGGAGCTAAATTGCTGGATGTGCTAGATCTGGTTTTTCAGGATTTTGAGTGTCTTGACAGTCTTTCTCGTGTATGAATGAAGTCACCGGTGAATAGCTAACAACGGAGACCCGAGATATCTGACAAGTTAAGTCTGTTTTTTTTTTGATAAATGCATGATTTGCTTTTCCCATAGACAAGGTTTATGAGAAGCACATGATTCTTAATCCTTCTATAATAGAAGATCGGCTTTGAGTGTTTCAGTCAGCAACAGACCAACATACACTCACATCTTGAATATCCTAAATTTAATATTATAAATGCGAAAGTAAGTTTGTTCGTTTGTTACGCTTTCACGCTAAAATGGCTGAACGGATTTGGATGAAATTTGGAATAAAGGTAGATTATGACCTGAAAACAGATATAGGGTACCTTTTATCTCGATATTCTCACGATATCGAGACTTATGCGGGTGAAACCGCGGGGTTAAGCTATTATATAAATAAATAAATGTTTAATGTCTTCCTCATTCACCTTTTTTTGCACAAAATGAAGTAAATTTGTTTGGTTTCAAAGACTCACTTGATAGCTCTTCTACGTCCGTCCTTTCGGTACTATCGTAGATGATCGTAGCCACTTCCATAAGCTCTAACTCTCCACATTTGCCTAGTAGATTGTTTCGTTCCTTGCATAATTACTTAGCTTTTGTTACTTAATTACCAAGAGAGGAGTGGGGTTTTTAGTACAATGAGACGAACGGTTAAAAGGCTGATTTATATTATTTACAACAACATTAATATTGTTGTAGGACTAACTAAAATGCTTAAATGAAATGAAGAAACTTTTGCCTTGTTTCTTCCAAATCTTGGGAGCCATGTTGGTTATGTAAAACCACACAAGACACATATTTTAATGACAAAAACTTTTTCACAAGAAATAAAACCGACTTCCAAGAAAAACACTACAAAGTGACAAATAACTTTGATTTCGGAAGTCGGTGTCTTGGGTTTTTAATTTTAGTTTTTTTTGCCACCGACTTCCAAAATCAAAGTTATTTGTCACTTTGTAGTGTTTTTCTTGGAAGTCGGTTTTATTTTTTGTGAAAAAGTTTTTGTCATTAAAATATGTGTCTTGTGTGACAGAATAAGTAACTTGTTACTGCAATCTTCATTTATTTTCTTGAATCCATAGATTGTACGACGGGCGCAGCCTCCTCTACCCATAGACATTATAGTAACTTAAACCTACACTGAGAACTAAGATAAACCTACGTTATTCCCCCTTTAATAAAAAAAAATACCCACTACTAACCTAATACTGGGGTCCTACAACAACCTCTTTTAGCAGTATTATTTTAATATTACTTGAGCGTGGGAAAGAGATGGAGCTAGACGTCCTGTATAGCTCCACTTCTTCCTCGCACTGAAGTAACGTCAAAATAATACTGCTTAAAGAAGTCGTGGTTGGTCCCCTGATTCTAATTACTTAATCGCTACATTAATGCTAATACAATTTTATAATAAATTTTATTTATTTTATTACATCTTCTGTCACAAAAATGAATCTTATTCTAAGGGTATAAGGTATCTAATAACTGATCTTAATGATGTTGCAATGGATGGTGTGTTATGATAACTAACGCGTTATATTTCATTTCATGCGAAACGTTGCGGTGTTTTGATTACTCGGCCGCTTCTTGTTGTTTTCGAATGTAAAACTTAACCCTACACTGACAAGTATGATAAACCTACACTAAAATTGACAAAAACAACACTTAAAAAATCGAAGGGAAATCTGGGCTTATCAAACTTTTTGCTCACCTTGTTTTAGTCGCCAAGCAGTTGTGAGCATCGTTATCAATGCTCGTTTCTTGTCTGTTTAAGAAGACAACTTTAGCACTGCAGCACGTCTGTAATTCATATAACTCTTAATTCTTCCTTTATCATAATAATTACAGCCGAAAGACTGCAAGCACTACGACCGATTCTGTGCTTCCCGCATCCAACGGTTTCCTGCGGCCTTCACATTCTTCATTCTATCCGCAAATATTATTTGTTACAGCCTGTAGGGAAATCCCATCCTGAGTGGTCAAGTGAACTCTCCCTCTTGGTTATAGCTGTCGTGTTTTATTGATTAAACTCAGTTTGCGATACCTCATTGCAACATTTCAGTCTGATACCCAAAACCGCAATACTTTCAGCGCTTTGTTCAGCGCCGTGTGAGTGTACATTAAAGCGCTTAAAGCGATGTTCGATAATGTTCGCGGCTTAAAGTGCCTGATATTGGAAAGAGATAATAGTTGTTTGTGACAGAACTTGGTATGGGCTGTGAAAATTCTTAATTCAAAAAAATTCAAATTCAAAATATTTTATTTCACATAAACCTACATGGGCACTTATGAAACGTCAGAAGCTAGGTGCAAGGTTCCAATTGGTCGTTTCCTATGGAGAAGAGCCGACAAGAAACTCCACGGTTACTCTTTTAAAAATAATTGGTTTTTACAATATTTTCAAATAACAGTGTTATTAGGTATGGGAGGACAGTGGAGGTCTTTCAACAAGTACCAGGTACTTAACAAAATAATTATGGTCGGCAAATATACAGTCCACTAAGCCTACAGCGTTCTCACATTCACAAAATAGAATAAAGTTTGGTACAAACCTTTACCATACCGAGTGCCATCCGTCTTTTGGTATACACAATGACGTCCATGGGCATGTGACGCCTGTATTTTTCTGAATATTCATGAAACTTAACTCATAAGCTTTTAGAAATAATAAACAGATGCCAAATCGAGCCAATAACATCGGAGATATGACAAAAAACCTCAAACGCGTTACTCACTACGCTAAAAAATCATAATTAAATAACATTATTGTACCAGTGATTAATAAATGACGTATAACTTACCACCACCACACTCTCCTTCACCGCCACCACGATAGGTGAGACGGGCTGGTATGGCGTGGGTGACGTCACCAGCACGGTCTGCGTGGGCGGCGCGGGTTGTGTGGCGTGGCTGTGCTGTGTCGGCGAGACGGGGGCGGGCGGCTTCGTTTTTTCTTTAGGCGGGTCGGGTTCATTTGGTTGTGGTGGCGTAACAGGCCTAATTTAGTATTGAAGATAGACTAGAAGTTAATTTACAAAAAAAAAACATGAATATTTAGAAAAATACGGGCGGTCACATACCCATGGGCGGCATTTTAAATAATTGGTCTGTATGTCATAGGGCTGTGTCCGTATATATAATTTTAGAGGTAATAAATAGATTGTTAGTTGAAATTTTTAAAGAACATTTACTATAATAATTATGGCCTCAATTTAAAGAAAGAAAAGAAAATATTTATTTGGACACAGTTCGTGAAACAGTATTTGACTCAACTCAACTCAAAGCGTTTATTTTAATTAAACCATTTACAGGCACTTTTGAATTGTAAAGGGGTCGGTCAGTCATAAATATGAAGCTAGTTGCCCATTCCAAAGCGTAGTAGGTACCTATGGAGAAGAACGCGCAAGAAATTCCACGGACACTCTTTTAAATTAAAAATTTGATACAAAATATTGGTTACATCATTCATTTGGAAATTAAGTATGTGAGAAGCATCCGTAATAACAAGAAAAAAATATAAAGACCATTCAAAAACTTTAAATAAATTAAAATAAGCCATGGCAGCTAAGAGATGACCAGTCCCAACTGACGGCGTCCGTTCACGAACATGACGCATGGATCAGCACCATTCAGCTCAACCATTTTGAAGGGAGCTAAATGATCCAGCACTACACCTAATAACAAAAATATAAACAATTTATGTATATTAATTATTTTTATATGTGAAGGAGCTCGTGGATAAGTATTAACTGCCGCACGGGTTGATCCATCAGGTTAAGCTATGCTTGCCGGGGTTGGTCTGTGGATGGGTGACCATCTTTACATAACGAGACTCCTCCGTGCCTCGGAAAGCACGTTAAGCCGTTGGTCTCGGCTGTCATTCGTGGATCTTTGACAGTCGTTACGGGTCGTCAGAAGCCCGAAAAACTGACAACCAGTCTTACCAAGGGGTATCGTATTACCCAGTTACTGGGTTGTGGAGGTCAGATAGGCAGTCGCTCTATGTAAAATACTGGTTTTCAGCTGCATCCGGTTAGACTGGAAGCCGACCCCAATATAGTTGGGAAAAGGCTAGGCAGATTGATATATTATGTGTAATAAATTATTACTGTGTTGGTAGTACAGAAACCATTAATAGTACGCGGGTCTCACTCGTACTTGGAAAGCAAATAATTCATGGTGTTATTAACACAATGGGCCTTCACATGGTAATTAGATATTATGTACAAGTTCAACGAACTCAAATGTACCTACAAGATAATCCAGAATATCAATTTTCTTTGTAACGAACCAAGATACCCATCAATATAAAAACAAAAGGTATTTTCAAGAAAAATCCTGTAACTAACCTAAAAGAAAAACACACATCGTATTTTATATACCCATTCTTAATTAAAGCGAAGATTTGTCTTGTGTTAACATGAAACCCAAAAGAAATATTCCGGTGTATTTTCTTTGAACCTAATATTCGCACATTTTCGTAAAATATTATATTAACTCAAGAAATTTCCATAAAAATGATATCTTTCGGCCACAATATGTTATCATATTATTCGGTTCGTTGGGATAATAAAAAAAACCGTCACGTAATTATGTACAATGGCTGATCGGTGCTCGGGTTCAGTATACAAATATTATTTCCATAATAAAAGTTGATATTTTTTTCAATTAACCTTTAAGATCATACATAGTTTACCCCGCCTGACCCTATTGTAATGTGTGACGGTTTCAAGATTTTTTTTCATATTAATTTGATAAATGACTATCGCTAATCGACTTGTACACACGGCTATACATCAAGCTATACATTTCCAGTTTATGTTGATCTCGCATTGTATAGGATTTTGGTAGACGCCGAGGTCAGCTTATACTGGAAATATATAGTTTGATGTGTAGCCGTGCATACAAAACTTTTTCTATGTATTAAACGTTTTACGAATTTGGCCTAAATGGATAGTTTTTAATACTTAAAAAAACTCTTATTATTTTAGATTCGAGTGACGTAATAGTTTAAATTAGCATTATTTTTCACACATTTATTTGTTAACTTTTAGAATATTCCGTAAATATGAGACGAAAAAGAAATCTTTTCATTTTTGACGCTATTAAATATTATTTAGTGAGCCTCAGAACAGATGATATTATAGTTTCCATTGGTATTTTTCACACGATATAATTAAATTGAAGATAATTGGCCTAGATATATAGTGTTGTGTACAAAGTATGTGTTTCATTTTTTTCCTCAATAATGGGGTAAATATTCTGTGACTGACACAGGAGTCAAAAAATGAAAACAACTTTATACTTCTATACCTTACGCTTTTTTTCAAATACAGGGGCAATAAGAAGACAGTGGGGTTAAAAATATAATACGAAAACTTTTATTAAACTCAACAAAAATTTGTTAAAACAAAATTTAACTTAACAAAATAAACATACTTTACACTGCTTACACATAATTTGTTTTTTTTGGTTTAAATTATTTGGCAATGAGCAATTTAATGCAACAATTAAAATTATCTGACTACCGAAAACAGTATAAGACGAAAATATACAAAACCTTACACAGAATTGAGCATTTTTTTTTTACTTAAGTTTTAATGAAAAGGAGTAAATTTGAGACATTTACTCATGTATCATTGACAACATTTTGTAGTCAATATGATATTTTTCGTAGGCAATGTCGAAAAATAGATCAGAGATCTGCTTCTGCTTCTTTGCTTAAAACTGTCTTCCTTCCTTGCTTATTTGTGTTTAAATTGTGAATTTACAACGATTTATCAATTTTATACTTCGTTTCAGCTTCTCTGTATGATAAATCACCCTTTCTTACTTTATCTACCGCTTCTTGCAGCTTCGGGTCACTATAACTTTTGTGTTTTGGCACATATTTGCGAGGCATCTTGTTGCACAAGTAATACTGTCAACAAATGTGTTATATTTTCCCAAATGCGAGTCTCATTTTTTACCCGCCAAACAACGCGAGTTCCCTGCTAAAACTGCAACCCTCCCGCGCAAGTACGGCTCGCAAGGGATGCGGGGGTGCGGGTGGGGGTCGCACATGCTTAAATGAGAGGATGCACACGGAAAACTCGTAGTGACGAATGTAAAGTTTTCGCTCCAATTTTTTTGGTACTTAACCAAATGTATTTTAAAGTGTTCAACCCAATGAGTAACAGGTTTAAAAAATTGTGTCTTAACAGATTACTTATATATAAAGCATGTTTTTGAATTCAATAAGGTTATTTTTAGGTCTTATTCTACGGAATTACAATCGTGTCTTATTTTTATCCGAAATGTTGGGTGCCTAATATTTCCCCGCCTAGCCCTATCTTATATTTGTTTAATATATGTACAATTTAATTTAATCCATTTAATGTATTGTAATTAATTTAGGATATTATCGTATTTAAACTATGTATTAATTGTTTTAATTAATTGTGTTATTAAATAACATAACATCGAGCCTTGTTTCCCCGAAGGATTGGGCAGAGGTGTACCTATGTATAGTACACCCACATTTCGCCAGTTATGTTTAAGGCCCATGAAATAGGGGGCGAGCCTATTGCCATCAACCGGACACAAATCCAGACTCCGGGCTGAAAGAAAAACCCAATGACATTTTGCCCGACCTGGGAATCGAACACAGGATCTCATGTTCAGCAGTAGTGCTTGCGACCACTAGACAAACGAGGCTGTTTAATTGTGTTATTATCTACCCGTAATGAAGTGCATGCTGTGCTTTTCTTTAAGCAATGGGGGCTTAAACTTAAGTTCACAGAGAAAAAAATTATAAGTATTTAGGATTATGTAAAAAAAACCAAACAGTAAGTAGGTAAACACTATCTGACAAGATTCACAAAACCCCACGGAACCCTAAAAAACCAACACAATATTAACACATCCTACCGAATGGATGTTCGAATCAATAGATAAGCGATCGCCAACCATTTGTCGTTGCTAATAATACCCCGCTCTTCTGCCAGACATTGATAAATGATGTGCCGAATGTTGGCGGCCCGTCAACAAGTTCGTCTTGCAATATTTTTTAACGGAGATCTTGAAGAGTTGATGCTTTATCGTTCATGGTTTTTTGGGTCCTCAATTCCTCAAGTTTTTGATCGATAGATTTGTTGAAAGTAATTGGTTTTCCTTGGTATATAAATGATGGTTTGGAAAACTTGGTATTATTGCATTACTTATTAATGTAATGATTCAGAATTACTATTTCGTTGGTTTTGTTGTTGTAAGTGCTACTGCTAAATGAGTATGAGGTCCTGGGTTCGATTCATAGGTCGTGCAATGCGACATTGGGTTTTTTATCAGGAATTTATTAGCGGCCTGAAGCTGTACCCCGATTGTATAACGCGCTTTCAATCACTATCTGACGGATTTTTGAAGGTAATTGCTAATCCATTGCTACGTTTCAATACGTTTGAAAAATTTGTCTGATCGATGATTGCTGTCACGCAATGAATGTTGTTAATTGGAAAAATGAAATGTATTGCCATCGTAAGTGTGTTACGCAACTACTCCGCTAGTTTTGGTCCTGGTTAGTGGCAACAGAAAAACTTAATGCGTACTTGATATTATGTATTTTATTATTCACTGATTCATTCAAACGGCGCGGCGCAAATACACCAATCTGATTAAGACTTGTGGCGGTATATACAATGCCACATGCAAACAACGCATCAAAGATCTGACGTCACACAAATCCTTCAACGCGCAAGAAGTGTTTACTGCGCGATCATCATTTAAATAAGTTTCCGACATCAATCGTCGGGCAGTAGCCCACCAGATACACCCGTCTACTCGGAGCATACTCCCTTTTCTATGGAGGATGAGTGAACCTTACACCCTGTTCCTCATACCTTTAGACTTATTATTATGTTCGAGCTATTTTGGAGTTGAAACCATAGGCCATATGTACGAGTGCCCACTTAGTTTTTTGACATATCGCCAAGAGGTAGGTCGACTCTTCAAGTGACCAGTGGGCTGTTCTTTTTCATAGCCACACACTCTTACACACCCACCCACACACTCCTACACACCCACCCACACACTCCTACACATCCACCCACACACTCCGACACACCCACCCACACACTCCTACACACCCACCCACACACTCCTACACACCCACCCACACACTCCTACACACCCACCCACACCCTCTTACACACCCTCCCACACACTCCTACAAACCCACTCCTCTCACTGCACACTTAGATATGCTTAGAAGGTGCTAGCATGACATCCTGTTTGTTTCTGATGCATGTGTAGTTATTAAATTGTAAATCCGTAATTGGTTGTAAGATTCGATTATTTATCCTAAGTGAAATTGTTAAAGAGCTGTGGATTTAGAAATAAATAAATAAATAGCCAAAGGCAAAGGAGCCCAAAAGCCCAAACACTCCTTACATATTATTATTATATATGGCGTGCGTTTATGGCCAGATGTATGAACGTAAACGAAGCCAAAAGAATATGTAAGGAGTGTAGCAGGCGTTCTGTAGTTTCTGCCTACTCCCATAGGAAGAAGGCGTGAGGATATATATAAATGTATATTATATTATTATTTTAAGACTATTAGCTTTTAAATTGTGTAAATACAAGGTGGCGCAAAATAAATGTCTTATTATGAATATGCCATATATTTCTCTAATGGCGTCATAATGTGATTGTGATATGACACTTATGTTGTAGACAGAGAATTAGGGTCAATTCACACCAAGACGTGAAGCGACGCGACGATGCTTGAAGAGGCCACTGGTTTCACGCTGCGCAGCGCGGCACTGCGAGTCGCAGCGTGAAGCCGCTGTCAGGCCCACTCCTCGCTGGTTCGTGATGCGTCGCACTACACCGCGAGGCATTTTCGAATTATCTCAATTAAATGTGTATCTTTTTGAGTAGTAAATAAAGTTATATTTCGTATCACTATCTTAAAAAGTGCGCGCAGCGTCGCTTCGCGTCACGTCTCGATATGAACTGACCCTTAGTCGACAATGCAATGGAGCAATACACACAGCTCAGGCAATGACGGAGATTTTGAACACTAATTTCCGGGCCTTGTAATCTCCCGTTTTGGCTATTTGAACTGGTCGTTTGAGAAATCACCAGGAGCTAGATTAAGGCGCAGGGTTCCGATTTGCCTTTGTCTCTGTCTTTTTCTTTACGTGTAAAGAGTAAAGAAAATAACCACACTTTTGTACTTTTTCAATGTTTTTCGTTGTTTTTTTCATCATATTGCTCATATTACTCATCATAATCCATCAATGAATGCAGGTTGATATTAGACATTTTATGGTATATTTTTAATTATAATTATAATTGTTAGTGAAGGTATAAACTGCTTTTAAAGACCATTAAGAGGTGTGTTTGAAGATTTTTTTGAAGCATTAATGTATGTTTAATTATGATTTGAGTTCCATCACTGTATTAAAATAATACATAAAAATATAATTCTTTTTTTTTGGTTAAAATTATATACGGTTTAAGAGATACACCGCTTTAAAAAATCCCGTTTTCGAACCCTGCGCCTTAGTGCAAAATGCCGTAAAATGAGCACAAACGTGCATCATCTCAGGAGGTGGTCGTGGATCAGTTGAACGATATAATTTTTTCGACTTAATGTAAGCAATTTTACTTTAAATAATCTTTCCGTGAAAACAGGGCCCTATTTTTTTATTTTCAGGAAAATGGCAACCAATTCACACTTATCTTACTTTTATATATATATATCTTTTTTTTTACCTTTATTATATTTAAAAATGAATAATAATCTTATTTATTCCAAGTTCTTCACTACCTACTGAATTTCACACTGCTCAAGAAATCCTACAAAAACTATACAGGGTATATATTTCTTTCGATCGATACTACAAAGTTAATCAGAAAACGTTCGCCTTTGTTTGCGAGAAATCTGAAACGTGAAGTCAAGATATACGAACATTTGTTAAGAAAAGGTTTTTTTAAGGTTTCTTTCTGTTCAGGTACTTTTTATTCTGTTTTATCGCTTTAAGTTGAAGTTCAGAGATATTGGATGGATTTCGGAGAATTTTTATCAAACTTATATTGATTGGAAATTGAGCATCTTATTGCGCCCTAAAAGGCAGGACTTTTGGGAAAATTGTTTATGCTTACCAACAAAGGAACGTTCGAAGTTGTAGATTTTTTTTTTTGATCATGCCTCAGCCTTTTTATCCGACTGCGACGAAGCCAAAAAGGAGGGTTATGTGTTTGACCTGTATGTACGTATTTCCGTAAATATGTTCCCTCGTAACTACTAAACAGCTGAACCGATTTTGATGAATTATATTTCTATTATACCTTTGATCATATTACCTACACCTTAATTTCAACCGATCGTGAGAGAGTGTGTCGCTCTTGTCATGTGTGGTTAAAAGGAAAGGTGTTATTGAAAAATTTGCCTTTTGACATTTTAGTTTACTTAACAATTCTGTGATTGAAGACACTAATAGGAACAAATTACGTATTAACACGTTTATTATTTGGGGATAACTGGGTGGGTACCTTTCATATCCCGGACGTTTGAATTGCATACCTACGCATAACGATTTGTTTTCATCAATGTTATAAACCACAGTTTAGGGTTCTGTATCTCAATAGGAAAAAAAACGGAACTCTTATAGGATCACTTCCTTGTCCGTTTGTTGTCTGTCTGTCAGTCTGTCAAAATCCTTTTTCTCAGGAACGCGTGTAGGTATCAAGTTCAGCCAAGTTCAGTGGGTCAGTTCAGTCCCTTGGAGCTCTAAAAAAAAACAAGCTTTTTAGTCAACGCAATAAAAAAATACGACCATTTAAGCGACATATTTTGATAAACTTGCAAATAAATCAAAATCTTTTTACCACTAACTATCTCATAAAAAAACGTTTTTGCGTTTACAACTTACATTTACAGTTGGAGAATTGACCGTGACGTATATTGATGTATTGGAGAACATTTTTTTCAACTTTAACGTTAAGTTTGTTTTTGGGATAAATTCTCACAAATAAGTCTCCTCCAGTGTGCGTGGTGATCACTTGGCCGGTAAATTGTTCTGTTTTATATAAAACGACACATTCGTAATCTATCGTCAAATTACCTACCTATGTACTTCTAAGCTATTTCATATCAAATTCACTACCACATCCAACACATCTTTTATCCCTCTCCACGTTTCCTTTAAGGAAAATTACCTACATCATTAAATATTACGAATATGTTTCATAATCGTTTTATTTTCCCTATGTGTACTCCATGGAGCATTTCGTTTCGTATAATATTTTCTACAGATACGAATGAAACTCGAGTTATATCGAACTCGTAGATATATAACTAAAACCGTTTTTACAAAAAAAAAAAAAAAACATTCTACTTCCAATAAAATATTCCAAATTGAAAAATAACTTAAATTTTGGAAGTCGGTGTCTTTGGTTTTGTATTTTCGTTATTTGCCACCGGCTTCCGAAATTTAACTAATTTTTCACTTTGTAGTGTTTTTGGAAGTCGGTTGTTTGTTTTTGTAAAAATGTTTTTATTTCTCAGTGCATCTAAAGAGCCTTTTTGAGTAGCTACCTAGTGATTCTCCAGCAGAACGCCTGCCGCACCTTTTGTTATTTTCTACGGCTACCAATCTTGTTGATCGCTTAATTTTTCCACCAACTGCCAAATTTCATGATTCCAGGTCAACGGGAAGAACTCTGCAGGTTTTGATTTATTTGCGAGTATTAAAATACGTCCCATAAATGGCAGTATTTTTTTACTGCGTCGAATTAAAAGCTTGATTTTTTTTTGAGCTTCAAGTGACCATAGACTTACGTATTTGATATTAATTTCAACTTTATACATACCTTCACGCGTTTCTGACAAAAATGGTTTTGACAGGCTGACGGACGGTCAAAGAAGTGATCCCATAAGGGTCCCGTTTTTTCCTTTTGAGGCACGGAACTCTAAAAACAACAAATTTATCCACAAAACTTTATTCCATCCATAACCATGAACCTAGCATACAAAACACAATACAATAACATTACGAACATTGTTTATTAATACTTATTACATTCCGAAATTAATTATTTAAGACACTCTCCCTTCATCGACCCTCCCTACGAATATGTTTATTTGTTGAAATATGGCTGGAGGGTGCAGCGTCTACTGGTAGTACTTACATAGTTATAGATATATGATGATGGCTGCGGCGGTCGCGCGCCTCTGTCTCGTGCGTACGTACTCATACTGCTCCCAAAACCCAGGCGATTCGTAATCTGCTAAATTCCTAATGGTCGATAATTGGTTGATCATTGTATTCCACAAATACGATACTCGTAAAGAATTAAAAGAAATGACTGCACAATGACGTTCTCATGGTAGGTCACTGATCAAAGGTACTGTCAAAATTTTTGCAGATTAACGCCAAAGTCAGTCATTAATTTTTCATTATGTACGAGATTACTAATATATGCCATTTCTTTCAATGGAGTGTCAGTGGCTGACCATTGGAAAGTCATAATGACGTCAATGTGTTAGTAGATTACAAAACTTGTCAAAATCAACAATTATGAAATCAATGATAGACCATTCACAATTGTAATAGCAGACTTGAGGCCCTGTTCGTTCACTTTAACACACTGTCCGTATCTTGTTTCTCACAACCTCGTCCCTAAGATCACGTTGGAGTCACTAATGTTGAGACCTTATGAGTATCGTGGTCGGAGAAGGACCCAACAGCCCTGATTGCTCAGGAGCTCGATGTTGACATATTTATGTATAGCAGTAAATCTATTTTAAATGTTTGCATGAAGATTTTTAGCAAAGTTGGCTTGCTGCGCGCTTTGGTGTTTACTGTAAGCGCAGGAAGCAATTTTTATATAAATAAATAATATTTCAAAATTCAAAATTCAAAAGTCATTTATCCAAACTAGGCTGAGAATCAGCACTTTTCGAACGTCAAAGTTACATAAGACAGTCCCACAAAACGTCCACCCTTCACCACTTCCTAGTGCTTTCGCTGGGAAGAAGAAGTGGCGCAACAAACTCCCCAGCAGCACAGCTGTCTGTTCAATTAGGAAAAAAAATATGATTCTATACAATAAGTACTTATGCAAAATAATTTACATAACGCAACACAATACATTAAATTATAAATTAATAGCCATATGACAGCTAGCACCATATACCAACCAAAAAATAACTAAACGTAAACAATATCTAAAAAAGAAAATAAAGCCTCCAGGCATAAAGGGCGTGCGTCCTCACCTTCCGCCTGACGCAGGTCCTCACCGGACACGGCTGTTTCGGGAGGTACCTGTTTCGGATAAGGCGGGAGGAAACGCCCGGGTGTCATCACTGCGTGGATCGCCCGGAGGACACGGTGGAGCATACGGTGGAGGTATACCCGGCTTGGGCAGAGCACCGCCGTGTCCTCGTGGAGGCGATCGGTGGCGGGGATCTCTCGTGTCCGGCCCTGGTCCAGGCCATGGTACGGAGCGAGAGGGCATGGGAGGTCGTCACCTTCTTCTGCGAAGCAGTAATGCTCGCAAAGGAGGAGGCGGAACGCGTGAGGGAGAGGCAAATTTCACGCCCTCACGCCCCTAGCCGCCGCAGGAGGAGACGCCCTGGGCGTCGGGAATCAATCGCTGATTCCCGGCCACCGTAGGCGCGGGCTTGCGGACGGTGAGCAATGGGTAGCTCGCCGTCCGGTAAGGACCAGGCCCGGGTCGACGGCGCGTTGTGTTCCACGCGCGCCTCAAAGAGTGTCAGCGAGTGAAGGGGTCCGATGAGACCATTGCCTGCCGGGGTTGCGGGAAAGTCCGAAAGGGATACCGTGGCCCCCTGGCATTGCACAGGCAACAGAAGGAACACGGGTGGGTTTTAGTCAGTAAGAGTCTGACACGCCCTCCCGCTCCACCCAGAGCGGGAGACGTCATTTGATGATTTGCCACCCAAAAAAAAAAAAAAAAAAGCATAAAGGGCGTGCCCGCTTACATATAGCTGTAACTAGAGTTATAATTGATAAACTAGGACCATCGAGGTAAAATAAATAAACAGTTAATTACTAATAACAATAACAAAACCATGATCAGCAAGACGACCAGTCACCACAAGCAGCACCCGTTCACGAGCTTAACGCAAAGATCAGCCATTACCCTCCTCGCCATATTTGAGGGAAGGAGGCAACCCGACCCCCGACGCTACCGCAAGCAGTGACATCTAAGGGAGCATGACAAGCTTGCTGCCGGTTTTTCAGGAAAAAAAAAAATCAATTTACGGCTAGACAATCTATATATACAATACTATAGTAATTTTATGGTGAGTGTGTATAGCATAGTACCTTTATTGCAACCTTGCATAGGTTTTGTACCGAAATTTTAATCCATATTTACATATGTTTCATATTTGAAGTGGTGGAATGAGGCAAGATTATTAACGTATTCTTTTATATCTACGAGAATCGGTAGAAAAACTATACTGTACACTACTGCTGTTAGCAGTTTATAGTAATTTACACACTTAGTCTGTAAATTATACTGTACTGTTTATTCCATTTTTCTATAAAGTATACCACCGGTTTTTCTCAATGGTGTTCCTCTAGACTGTTTGAAGAAATTTAAATACTTAGTGCATTTGGTCACGGCTGACCTCAAGAATCATGCTTACATCGAACGGGAGCGGGAGGCCTTGTCAAAAAGGGGGAATATGTTGCCACGCAGGTTTGCACGCTGTTCTGATCAAGTTAAGATCAAACTTTTTAAAGCATACTGAACTTCCTTGTACACGTGTAGCCTGTGGGCTAGCTATACGCAGGCGATTTACAGTGTCCTCCGCGTCCGTCGAACAACGCGTTCAGGGCGGTATTGGGGCTGCCCCGCTTCTGCAGTGCCTCGGGTATGTTTGCGGAAGCGCGCACCGACTGTTTTCACACCACAATGCGCAAGCGGTGCGCGTCCTTGGTGCGCTGGGTGCGGGGCAGCTCCAATGCTGTGCTGGTGATGATTGCTGGGCGATTAGACTGCCCTTATATTAGGAAGTGTTGCAGTAGGCATATAGCCAGGGCATGTTAACGAGTGACGCGATATTTGCTGTGTTTTATTAATTTATGTTATTATTTGTATCCAAAAGGACCATGAGTCAAATTGGGCTCAGTGTCCAACAGAGTTATAGCATACGCCATTGTGAAGGATTTTGTTTGTACTAAAATTGTTACTATGGGCACCACCTTCAATTCCATTGCAGAAAAAAGATATGCACCTAAATAGGTTTTGTAGAAAAAGACAATTGTTAGGAGTCGTAAAACTTATTGAAATTATATATATTCATTCTTAAAATGCTTAAATAGTGGTAAACAATAGATGCGCCTGCGCCCGTGTGATTTACAACACTCTCCATCCCTTTTACACCTCCCGGACGCCTGCGCGGGCGCCCGTCTATTTAGACGACATTATTATTGATATTGATTGAAATGTTAATAAAAATAATGTTAACTGTTAGCAGCTGTTTTATTTTTTATGTATACATTAAATCTGGAATTAAAACTAGTTAAAGATGTTCAATAACAAAACCTACAATGCCATAACAGCACTACTTTTTGCAGAATTTTAGTTTATTTATGGTCGGAGAAAAATATTTATAGCAAAATAACCCCATGGATTCTTCGCAAAAATGAGTTTAAATCTTTATATTTAGTGCTTTACAAGTATATTCAAAGTGGTCTCATCTCTGTTGGTGGGTGAGCCCAGGCTTCATACATTTTTGCCCATGGTCCTTTGCCCTAAACTATTATTTTTATTTTATATTATTAATTTCCGATTCTATTTATAATAAACTAGCTCTTTGCCCGCGGCTTCGCTGCCGTGATGTTTCCCTCGGGACCCGTTATTTTTCCCGGGATAAAAATTAGCCTACGTCACTCCCTGAAAACTAAGCTTTCTAATGGTAAAAGAATTTTTGAAAGCGGCCCAGTAGTTTCGGAGCCTATTCAATACAAACAAACAAACAATCAAATCTTTCCTCTTTATAATATTTGAATAGATTCAATATTTATTTTTAATTGACATTGTATTTATTTGTATTTATTTTCATATTGTGATTGTAATACCCATAGAAATATTAAAAACAACAACAACAAAACACTTCTTTATTATATCTATAGTAATACCCGAAATAAATGTTTTTTTTATTTTTTTTTATTACTATAGTATTTTTATCTCACGAAGCGACGCGCGCTTTTCTTGTGGTTTGCAAGTGTGCAAATATGTGTGTAAGCGCAGAAGCTTTCGGTACCGTCGTGTCGAAGACATGGGCGAATTCGGAAGTGTGTGTGTGTGTGTGTTACGTACTGAATATGCTACTCATCTTCACGCACACGTTTACAGCGTTACTTTACTAATTGGTTACCAAAAGTAAAGCGCGCGTCGCTTGGTAAGATATAAATACTTTAATAGTTATGGGAGAACCGGAGAACGATCACTAATCGATGGATAAACACAACCCCCAAATTATTGCTTCAGATTCCTCTAATACTTAATTGCAACGTTCTTATCAGACCAAATTTTTCTTAGAGCCAGTTCTTTATATCTGTCTGTGCTGTTTGTAAGTAGAGATCAGATATTCGGATGCATATTTACCTAAAGTTGAGGTGTTTGCTGTTATGGAAAGCACTTTTGTATCGAAAAAAACCCGGGATTCCGGGATCGACAGATTTAGTTGAATTCTGACTATAGAATTGAATGTATATTTACGTCTTACTTTCAGGTGTTGGCTATTATGAAATGCACTTTTGTATCGATCGGAATAATGTCACGATTCCGGAATTGATACGTTTTGTACTTTTGATTATAGAAATGCTAGCTAATGTTGTAAAGTAGGTTGCCAAATTGGCATAGCAAAGAGCGACCAACAACTTGGTGCCTTGAGTTTCATTAATAAAGGTTTACAGTAGGTACATAATTTTTTATGTTAACACCGCAAAAGTAACCTTCAAAGAGGGCTGATAAGTCGTTTCCATACCATGTATCCGATTAGTTGCGCATTCCCGGATTTTATTGAAATCCGGGATCAAAGTTAAGAAAAAAAAATTAAGGAGCCACGTCCATAATTTCTTAGCCAAAAATTAACTTTAGGTAAATATACATCCGAATATCCGATCTCTACTGATAACTTAATATATTGTAGATACATAACAAAAGAATACAAAAAAAAACCGGCCAAGTGCGTGTCGGACCAACAAAGAAGGGTGGTCGGACAATGAAGGGTTCCGTAGTTGGGATGAATTTATCGCAAGAACAAACATAACTTTGTAGTTGAAAAACATGTTCTCCCATACGGAATGTATGGAAAAACATGTTTTCGCAACCGCAAATGTAAGTTGGTCAATTATTATTCCTTAACTTGTAAAGCCTACTTAGCTGGGATAACTATCCCAGCAGCAAGTGCAAAATTGAAAGGAAAACTTTCCTTTCAATTTTGCACTTTAAAGCGTGATATTTCGTAAACGGATCGACCTTTCCAACGATGGCTCAACACTTTTTCTTTACAACATACGTGACAGTTTCTACCAGTTTACTCCTACCGTTAAGGAACTTCGATCCAAAAACAATTTTCGCCGAATGGAAGCCACTACCGTTTACAACTGCCATTGCAACTACTTTAATACCGCCATTTAAATTCAATAGCCTTCCTATAGAGATCCATAGCTATCAACCACCATAGGGCTACGTGCGGCCACATAAACACCCAAACACCCTCATGTTAACATAGGTATGCGTACAGCCACACAATCACCCCTTTCCACACACACACACACACACATCCACACACACAGTCATCCATAGTCACACATCCTTGATAATTTTTTTTGACCACCTTTATTTCGTGGCAGTAAGGTCGTTTTTATAGTGCATATTTTACTGTAAGTGGCTGAACGTATCAAGGGTAGGTATGCCTGTCGCAAAAAATACCTTTGTACCTACCACAAAATATGTACTATCGAAAAATCCCGTGAACAGATGACCACATCCTGTTACCGCCCCGGTTCTATAGCCGCCGAACGCTGCAAGCAGAAATAGTCCTTACTAAGTATAGATATTAAGTTTTTCGACGGTACGTAGATACAGAAGACAGGCATCTAGAGAAAGCAGATACACGCACACATACGTACGTACGGCAATCTTGGTAGATGTATCTCAGACAAATGCCAGTCGCGTGTACGTCAGCGTGTCTATGTGTGCGTGTGTTTTACTCACGTGTTGTATGGACCCGAACTTCTGTACCCATCTATTTTGTGCCATAGGTATGCGTGGTCACAACGTATACCTCTGTGGGGTGCAGTGCAATCTTGTTGATTGTCCAACGTTAGACCGGTTTGATAAACTCTCTCAGAGGGGCCGTTTCGTCTCCCCCAAATTTTGGATTATGCTGAGTATAATTTTGTGGAGCATGCAAGTACTGGAACCAATTTGTGTTTCTACAAAGTACATTTTTCAGTAGTTAAGACAGGCTTTCGAATTTAATTTGCGTTCTAATAAATTATACAGATATCTTATACATATTTTAACAAGCTGCACCCCACAGTTTTACCCGCATAGGTCTCGATTTCTTAAGAATATTAGGATAAAAAGTATATTATGTCCTAACCCAGATTATGGTCTACCCATGTACCAAATTTCATCCAAATCCGTTCAGCCGTTAGCGTGAAAGCGTAACAAACAAATAAACAAACTCACTTTCGAATTTATATTATTAGTTAGGGTTAAACTCACTTTTCGTGTCTGTTTATGTGACGGCGTTGTTCTTCTGAACTGCGAAACAGATTTAGAAGCAGTTTTAACAATAATTTTGAGAATTTATTACACCCATAAAATAATTTAAAAAAATCTCGACGTTTTGTTAAGTCAATAATACATTTTATAAAATTAAAGGACAGTTTCACTGATCAGACATTGTCAGTCAAGCTAAGGAAATACAACAGAAGATGTACAATCTAACATCTATGAAAATTTCGGTACAGTACAAAAATTTTCTTAATGAAATCCGACGACCGACGAAATACGAAGTTTGCCGAGGGACATAAAGAAAATTGTTGTACTGTACATGGGGTTGCCAGTAAGAACATACTTTCCTTATCTCAGTTTGTCCTTCCGAATACTAGTACTTGTGTTTTCTTTTTACTGCACTACATACAGTCAGTAAAAAAAGTTAGTCAAAATATAAATTAAAAACTTTTTAAAATGTGTACAATTATTAAATTAAATTAGATTAACTGGAGATTTCTACATTTTACAATCTGTTAATAAAATTGCAAAGATTAATTTGTATTTCCTATCAATACTATAAATTACAAAGTATTTTTTTGCAGTTGCAGAAAATCACCCATATTTAAAACAGAATGCCTTATGAATCGGCGTTTTTAGTACGAGTATTTGTTGATTATTTATAAAAAGTATATGGTAAGTACATTTTATACAGAAGATTAAATTTTTCAACTAGTTTAGTTGTTGCAATAGAGCTCGTACAAATATGGTCAAAAACTGACAACTTTTGCAGCCCCACTTGTACTCCACTCCATGAGTACAAAAAAATGACAACCCACGTGGCAGGTTAAGATTTTTTTTAGCTAATGTTTATAGCATGGGTTTAGACGCTTGAGGAACAGGTAAAGTTCACTCATCCACCATAGAAAAGGGAGGATCCTCCGACCAGACGGGTGTTGTGTCTGGCGGGCCGACTGCCCAACTGTTGATGTCGGATAGTCTTATACGTGTCGTTCGCGCGGTAAACTCAAATTACGCGATGCAGGATTTGTGTGACGTCGTTGTCTTTGATACGTAGTTCATATGTGGCGGTGTAACCGCTACATCACTCCCCTCCGGAGACAGGAGGTCGATAGTGGGCTGAGTCATGTATCTTGCGATGCTTCACAGTACCAGTGGAGGTTCCAGTGAGTCGGAACCGGGTGTCGCATAGTTCGCGGTGAGTCGGAACTGTCTGCAGTGATTCCCCATCACGTCGGGGTCACCAATTTAGGGGCAGACGGCCCGCCAGACACAACACCCGTCTGGTCGGAGGATCCTCCCTTTTCTATGGTGGATGAGTGAACTTTATACCCTGTTCCTCATGCCCCTAAATGGGGACCCCTTTTTGTGTGGGAAATCATCAAATGACTTCTCCCGCTCTAGGCGGAGCGGAGCGGAGCGGGGTGTCAGACTTACTGACTAAAACCCACCCATGTTCCTTTGGTTGCCTTTACGTTGCCAGGGGCCACGGTATTCCTTTTGGACTTTCCCGCAACCTCGGCAGGAATGGGGACCCACCTCGATTTTTAAGTTTATATTATTTTTTAAGACTCCCTTCGACTGTGGGAGGTCCGCGTCGGACCGTAAAAATTTGGATACCCTCTGTTAAAGGTCCTTTCGGGGTCGCGCGTGATTACGGCGTGTCTGGTTAAAACGACGATATCTCCGAAATTACGTTAGTTAGCTCGCTACCAGTTATATTATTGGAATCGTTATTAAATTAGCTTACAAGATATGTATACATTAGTATAGTTTTGCCTTGTAATGTATTAGTAATTGTAATGTATGTTCAGTGTGAGGGAATATTTCCCAGTTTTTCGTGTTAGGGTCATTATAATTAAAAAAATAAACCATTACTTTAAAAAGTGTTTGTTAAATTTCGATAAATACACCCTATTTCACATAAATAAAACAAAAGAACACACCATCCTATACATTTTTTTCATGCCACAAGCAAAACAAAAGAATGACGTAATTTGCACGTGCGGCGTTCCGAACAAAACAATGGGTATGTTTACGGTTCTATTCTGAGAACGCGATAAGCCTAGTGGCTTGGGTTTGTTATTTATAATAATGTTTGGCCCTTAAACTTATTACATTCAAAGTCTCAGCTGTTTGAAGTGTTTAGTTTAACAGTATCGGCTAACCGAACCCAACACTAAAAAACGGGCGCAAAAAACACCCACTCAAACTTTGGATCACTGTTTAAATTCTGTTGCCTAAATTTGAAATCTAAATCAACATTCTACATTTTGAAGATATTTACAAATCGATAGGCACATAAAAAAGGCATGCTGCCTAATAAAAAAAATACACAAATCAACAATCAAAACGAACAATTTCAAAAAAAGAATCACAAAAAACACAAGTACTTAAACAAGGATGATGGAAAATATGGATGCGGCCAATACTGTCACATTTAAACAAGAAAAATATAATTTTAAATCAAAAACATTTTACGTACTTGTACATAATATTATTATTATTTTAAGTATTTTAGCGTATATATTATGTATAAATTAGGTAAATAAAAAAAATAAAAAAAACTTAAAAACGAAGCAGTCCTCGTTGTGGTCTTCGAGTGAGAAGAAAAATTAAAAACATGTATGCCTTTCCTGTGACAGACAGACAGACAACGAAACAACAAACAAACAACCAATCTTATGTATATATACATGCACACACGAACACACACACACCCAGCTACTATATTTTCAGTTCCAATACGTTCAACAGTCAGAGTCGATTTCAACCTCCTTTTTTGAAGTCGGTTAAAATCACGAATAAAAAAAAAACTCAAAAATATAAATATATAAATATAATAAAATATTCGAATTCAAATCTCGGATGCCGCATCCATATTTTCTATGATCTATAAAATCGTACAAGATGGCGGTTTATCCCTGTTCGTGATTGGTCCGTTCGGACCGATGACTAAATGAAATTTTCATTTCAATAATTTCGCTACTAAAATACTTTAATATTATAATTAAACGCCTAATATCAATAATACGATACATAAACACATACGTAACAACCATATTTTGCATTTCTGCTAATAGTAATACCGCGAAAATACCACGAAATGTTCGTCGACCACGCTTCAAATGTTTTCCATGTTTGTTGAAATGACTATTTCTGCCCGAAATCTTTATGAATTACACTGTTTAAATAATCAAAAATGGTTATTACTTACCCAGCATGTTATATAACTCGCAAACCACACACAGTACACTCACAATAAAATATTTTTAATATTTACGTAAACACGGCGCGCGTGCGAAATCTCGACTGCGGAGCGGGTGCGGGGCTCGTATGTTGTCAGTTGGTACCGCGTCACTCGGTATGTTACAGACTTGGACGGAGTTAATATGTCTTTCTCATTTCGTCTTCTAGACTCTGTGCAAGTTTAAACGAGATAGGCACAGTTTTAATATGCCATTTATGTCAAAATATGGGACAGATAAAAACACGGTCCGCGTCGGACCTGCCACAGACGATACCCAAATTTTGCCGCCCGACGCGGACCTCTAACAGTCGATGGGTTAAGCGGCAATAATATTGCAAAATCTGCGAAAATTCTAACCTTCCTGCTATGGCTACTTGACAATACATCGAGATTTCATTATTGTATGTAGGTTTAATATTAATGAATTTTAAAGGTACATAAACGTTCCAGAATAAATCATGATGGAAACCTCATCAAAATCCGTCGCGTTGTGTAGAAGAATAACGTGGTCACACAGACAGACTTAATTTATGGTATGCATAGAAGACAGATGAAATATATTTTTACTCCGATACGGCGCGGCGGCGAGGTAAAAGTTAACAAATATCAGCAAATCAATTTTATAAATTTTCAAAGTAAGTACTGTTTAAATATGATACTTGGAATTTTGTTACGAATTTGTGCCTCATTATTTTGTTTGACGATACGAAACCTTTTAAAATTCGCTATCGCTGTTACCTTTGGCTATGTATTTTTTTATATAAAATCATAAAACGAAAAACGAATTTGCAAAGAAATGTATTATTTAACATAACCTACTTATTATTAATTATGCCTACTTACATATTTGATTAATTATGATTTCAAAGTGAAAAAAAGTTTAGTCGAGTGGTGGGTTATAGGTATCCTGAGATACAATCAGCTAAATAATAATTAACTTGCTAATTTACGTTGATTTACAACAATATAGGTATAAATAGCTCTTACCTTTATGGTATTCCAATCCTAACTTAATACTTATTACAAATGCGAAAGTGATTTTGTTTGTTTATTTATTTGTTACGCTTTCACGCTAAAACGGCTGAACGGATTTAGATGAAATTTGACACATGGGTAGACCATGACCTGGGTTAGGACATAGGATACTTTTTTTTCCGATATTCCCAAGGGATCGAGACTTATGCGGGTGAAACCACGGGTCTACATAACTCCTTCTTTGTCATCTGCACATGCTTTTTACACATTTTAACACAAAACTCATTAAGTAGTACCCTTCATCATAACAACGACAGCTTTTTACACAACCAAAATAAACTATGTTATTCTGTCAAATATATTTTTTTTCCAAAAAATACTATACTTAAATATTGCTTTTTACGCTATCGCTACTTCAAATCAGAGGATAAACCCTCGCTGAAAAACGATATAACTTATACATATTGCATTACGCGATTCTTGAAAAGATATCTACACTGTCTATTTATGTTTCCTGTATTATACACCTAAACATAGGTAGGTACATAATTTATAGTTATGTGATGGAGAAAAAAAGGGAATTGAGCCAAATAAGTAAACAATTGCTATTCACATGCAATCCCCAGAGGATTCTCAGGACCTCTTAAAAAAGAAACATACTCTCAATTTTCATAAATTTTTTAAGCTTTTGGGGTCGAAACGCTTGAATCATGGCGTTTCTCGTAATGTACTCAAGCGTACTCGACCAAAAAAAAGGAGGAGGTTCTCAAGTTAACGCGTGTATTTTTTTTTTATATCTCCTTGATTGGTCGACACCTCACGTGACCAGAGGGCTTTTTCGTTTTTTGGCACAAGAATTACCATTACCGTTGAAAACGCAATGCAGCCAGTCTTCTGGGCACGTTTCTGGGTGACAGCACGATGTAGACGAGTACTTCGACCAATAGTGTCCTTTTGTTAATGATTTTGTATTTCTATGTCTTATAGTTAATAACTAATAGGTCATTTAATTTAGTACCTGAGCGTAAATAGTTACTTGTTTAATATTTGTATAAAGGTAAGCAATTTAATGTTAACATTTAAATAAACAAACCAACCAACTAAAACAAACATTTCCAATAAATGTTTCTGGTCTTATAGCGAAAGTTTAATATAGTTTTGTTTTGCTTTCGTCTAGCCATTTCAAGTTTTTATTTAATTGCCCATGCCCTTCTTTATCAATTTAAAACTAACGTTATACAGGGTGATTGGAAGATGGGTGCAAAGCTTTAAGGCGAAGATAGTACAGACCACTTGGAACCATTTAAGCCATGGTTGTCTCAGACGTCTCAGAAGTCTTACCAATTTTTTAAACCTAATATTTGTTTTTTTTTTTCGGAAATTCCCAAATTTTTATGTAAACTGCATAATTATGGCCAAATTGAATGATTTAAGAGTTCAACCATGGCTTAAATGGTTCTAAACTGTCTGTACTATCTTCGCCTTAAAGCTTCGCACCCATCTTCCAATCACCCTGTATATTGACCACTCTTTTCCAGATTTAGTTTTGCTGCACAGCACTTACCTGGACATATTTAGTAGTGACTCCTGTGGCTTGTTACCTTGCTAATATTAATAATTTGCATAAGTACCTACCTAATGTTTATTTAAAACCTTGATTCCAAAAAAAAATATGTAGATAATAATATACATTTAAAAAAAATTAGTGAGCTTCTTCAAATGACTAAAGCTATTAAATAATTATTAAAAATGTTGATGTTGTAGACTCAACTTTATGTAAAGTTTATAAAGTTATTTTTCCTAAAACTCGTATTTGTTTACATGTTTGGTAACTAAATTGCAAACGCATAATAGGTACACAGTTTTTCGTATCCAAATCATCGTAAATCCTAACAACAGGTAGAGGGTAACAAGACTAATAATAATAATTTCGGCACCTTTTCAATATCATTTCTCCCTATCCGACCTCTGAATAGTATTTCTAAGTGAAAGGATCGACCATTCATTTTGCGTGACAATAGATCCTAATTCATTTATGCGTTCATAAAATCTTGGTTATGATCTATTGGTTGTTACTAATACAATTAGTGGCTAAATGGTGGGGGACCTCGTTTGCCATAAAATATTGAGGAAATTATGGGTGATATTATAGATAGTGCAATCCACGAAGACGCGCCCCACTCCACTCCGATCCGTACTAAAGTACAGCTTACAGTACAGTAATCGCGGAGTGGGGCGCGTCGTCGTGGATTGCACTATCTAAAATTCGATTTTGCTGCGAGCGTGAGACAAAGTAACTTTTTATTTATTTTTTTTAAATGCCGACAGCAGTGTTGGGTCTACTCACAAAATTCTAAAGATTTAAACTTCAATTAGTTTTGTCACTTTCACTTCGATACGAAAAAAGCGAGAGATAGAAACAAATCGATTCGAAGTTCGATTTCAAAATTCCATATCTACCTACTATGCCCAAAAAAGAAACAAACAATAAAACGTTCGGATATACTTTAAAACATTAAAATTGCAAATCATCTGTTAAGGTTTTATTTAAATTCTGTTTAATTAAATTTTTGGAACGAAGTTCTTAAGCGGCTTGGGGTAAGAGTGCAGTGGCAGATATCGTCACGCGAAAAGGCGCTTGCGACTGTCTTCTTCTAATTCAAAGAGAAAGAGAGAGATAGTAAGTGTGAATTTGGTCAAAATGAAAATCCAAGATGGCGGTTGCGAAAATTTTCACATTTTTCATAGTGGGTGTCGTTTTCATAGTTTTGAAGGGTGCCAAAGCCGACCGTGAGGTCAAAATGTAAATCCAAGATGGCGGCTGCGAAAATTTTCAAATTTTTCTTCATGGGTATCGTTTCTATGGTTTTCAAGGTTGCTAAAGCCGATAGTGAAGTCAAAATATAAGTGCAAGATGGCCGCTGCGAACATTTTCTAATTTTTCTTCATTGGTATCGTTTCTATGGTTTTCAAAGTTGCTTAAACCGATAGTGAAGTCAAAATAAAAATCCAAGATGGCGGCTGCGAAAATTTTCACATTTTTCGTCATGGGTGTCGTTTTCATAGTTTTCGAGGGTGCTAAAGTCGATAGTCAGGTCAAAATATAAATCCAAGATGGTGGCTGCAAAATACGAAGTGATGAAGATAATGTAAAAAAAAACCTTGTCCGATCCGAAAATCTGGGGAAAATGGGCATAAGGTACTGCAGTAACATTACAAAACAGTATTTTTTTGATTATTATTGATAGTAAAAAAGTTATTGGTATTTAAAATTCACATTTTTAGTTCCAAAATTACCCCATATCCATAAAAAAATTGCAAAACTCATAACTTATGACTTTTAGACACCCACTAAACGACGGCCGCCGCCCGCACCAAATGTAAAATTCGGTCAAATTCACCATTGAAAGAAAATGTAGGGATTATTTTTTCTTTTTTCCTGAAAATTTCCACATAAATATGCTTACAGTACGATACCTAACAACACCCTCACGGATCGGACAGGGTTTTTTTTTACATGTAGTATGTTCTCGCTGCTGAGGTGAAAAGTTGTATGTGTTACACGAGAGCAAAGTTGTTTGCATCTCGTGTCTTTAAATCCCTCGCAGCGCTCAGGATTCTAACCTAGAATCACTCGCTACGCTCGTGATTCAATTATAGAATCCTTCGCTTACTCGGGATTCAAAATCAACACTCGCAGCAAAAAACGACTTTGCTCTCTTGTTGCACAAATAACTATTTCTGTGCACAACTTACAGTGCAATATTGTAAAGGCACTCTTATAAACAGTGAATCCTTCTGCACATGTAGCTTCCCTGGTACAATAACGGCATTACTATGTAAATGTCTATTAACTGCTCACAAATTAAGATGATTATTTTATTTTACCTATTTTTTTTTCTTTTACGCACTTTTTTGACATAATCTTTTTGTTATTGGACATTATATAACTTCAATATACTATATTTTTTATTAAATTAGATTAATTACAGCTTTAGTGGCAGTCAGTCATGTCATTTGGTTTAAATTGGTTTTTAACTTGTTTTTTTTTTTAAATATAGATTCTCTTCTTTTATATTTTGTGAATGTGAGAACGTTGTACGCATAACCGACTTGTAGATCTGTCGATCATGTTCTATCTTGCTAAGTACCTGGTACTTGTTGATAGGCCTACAGTGTCCTCTCATACCTATAAACACTGTAACTTGAAAAGATTGTAAATACCATTTACTTTTAAAAGAGTAACCGTGGAGTTTCTTGCCGGCTCTTCTCCTTAGGAAACGACCAATTGGAACCGTGCACCTAGCTTCTGACGTTTCATAAGTGCCCTTGTAGGTTTATGTGAAATAAAATATTTTGAATTTGTTTTTTTTTTAAGTGATTTAATTATTTGTTGAAAAACTTAAGCTACTTATTACCATTATACTCTACTCAGTACCTGGTCGAATGAGCTCTGCTCGGGTGAAAATAGATAAACGTATCATCCAGGTATACCAACGTTATATCACATTCCCGAGGCTGTGAAAATAGAGAAAACGAATTTCCCACTGTATAAGACCTAGCTAGATCAATTTTTCACCCCTGTAAAAAAGTAGTGGATTATAGGGGTATTGCACTACTTTCATCAAACTTGTTTTCGAGAACGTGGTTACAAATATAATATATATACATTTATATATACAAATATTGCTCATTTAATAGTATAGGATATCTGTTACAGGCAACGACTGGAAGTGACAACAAATCACTAAAACGTAGCTATGGCTATAAACTTGCGATTGTCGTTTTTATATACAAGAAATTGTCAGCTTCTGTCATCGATTGTGTGACAAGACTTGGTCGCTTTTTTTTTTACTAGCCCCCTGCCTCTTCTATGCACGGTTTTTAGTACTTGACAAAGCATCGAGATTTCTTTACTACATGTAAGTTTAATATTTAATCTAATATTAAACTTACATATAACATGACGTCATGATACACACGATATTACATATTAAGTTTAATATTAGATTAAATATTAAATTTACATGTACTCGTAGTAAAAAAATCTCAATGCTTTCTCGAGTCGTAAAAAAATGCTTTTTCAAGTCGTATAAAAACCGTGATAAATCGTATTAAACCTAAATGATGGTGAAACCCGCATCAAAACCCGTTTCGCAGTTTAGAACAGGAAAAGAGACTTTTAATAATGCGAAATGGCTCTTTACCTTGTTGTCACCAGCAGGGCTAACCTGACGAGCGCGAGAAAGCTCTTTTTCTCGTTTTGTCGAAATTTGTCTACGATTCTGACGTCATTATAATCCTTAACATGACCGTAAACGACGAGATATCTTGAAAAAGACACTTTGACACTTCTATATTTCGCAAAGAGAAACCGATGTTGTAAGTTATTAATAACAAAATTATGTTTATGATAGCAACATCGGCTTGAGATTTCGGTTCATTCATTCAATGGTGCCGATTCTCTTGTCACAAATGCCTCTAAACTAGACTAAAAATCACCAAAATTTAGATTATTCTTGTCAACCGACGATTTTCCATTCTAAAATGGACTAAAGTGACACAACTTAACTATATTTTAGTTTGACGGCACTAAGCTATTAATTTAGTGAAAATGGCAATTTTACTATTCAGAATTTTACGTTCGTTACGTTAGTAATTGTCGCGTGTGTCATGTTAGGCCTGCTGATGAAAAGCGATGAATAAGATCTACAAGCGTGCCGAGAAGATGCTACCCAAGCTTGTCAATGTCTTTACTAAAATTATTAAGACTGTTGATTCTATCAAGGTTCCACTTTTACTGACGCGGGTGCTAATCGCCTAGTGTGCGGCAACCTTTAAATTGATTCACATACATTATACAGTACAGTGGAATGGAAACGGACCAATAACATGCTATACAGAGTTTCTCTGTCCTGTACTGTTTAGTTTCGATTCTCTTCTGTTACGCTTTCAACGTTATTCGCAAAGGTTTTAGAGCAATTGATTGTCTAGTGCTATACGCTGAATAGAGCGGAGAAACAAAGAAAGGACATTTAGGTAGGCCGCATAAACTACTGCAAACTGCCAAACTATCATTAAAACTAACTGAGAAAGAAAAAAATAAAAACCACATAGAAAGAAAGATGAAAGAAAGAAAATACGTTTATTTGCGGTACAATATGACCGCAAATATGAAACCGAAATAAAAATAAACACGAAAAAACAATTTGGGGGAAAATATGCGTCACATCCACGCAAAACGGCCATCGCTCAGCATAATGCTGCGACCCTATGCGAGACAGAGCCCCAGCGCTGCAGGCCTAACATGACACACGCGACAATTACTCGCTCTCGCGTGAGTAATTTTTGTCTATTTCGGTCACTTTCTCGTTTTCTGACAGCACTTCCATACAAAATAGTCGACTCCTTCTGTTAAAATTGATGTTTTCTCTACAAACCCTAACATGGCACCTTTGTTATCTCGATTTTTGACAATTCAACACGAGATAATCTCTGATTTTTCTATCATTTAGTCGTATTTACTCGTCGTCGATTTTGACGACGAGAAGAGTAGACAAAATTATGATACAAAAAAAAACTCAAAATTAACATAGCAGTTTCATAATTGTACATAATTTAGTCATCATTTTATTTTACAATATATTAATAATGAAATACTTAGTTTTAAGCTACTATTTATATTGAAACGTGTTTTATATGGAATTTTTCGTTTTTTTGTATGGAAAATATTACCTACATGTTGAGTGTTAGGGGTTTAGGGGTTTCATAAAGGGGGTCGAAGTTTTCATTATTTTTGCGATAGGACACGCCATTTTTGAGATATAAGCAAGAGAAAAGAAAAAAAGACAGAATTGTTTTTGCACCGTCGAGGTGTTGGTGTGAATTTTAGTTCATTTTTTAATCGTTATTAAATACTTAGACAATCAAAATTTTAGGTGAAGAACGTAAAATTCTGAACAGCAAAATTGCCATTTTCACTAAATTAATAGCTGTGCCGTCAAACTAAAATATAGTTAAGTTGTGTCACTTTAATCTATTTCAGAATGGAAAATCGTCGGTTGACAAGAATAATCTAAATTTTGGTGATTTTTATTCTAGTTTAGAGGCATTTGTGACAAGAGAATCGGCACCATTGAATGAATGAAACGGAATCTCAAGCCGATGTTGCTATCATAAAAATAATTTGTTTTTAATAACTTGCAACATCGGTTTCTCGTCGCGAGATATAGAAGTGTCAAAGTCCCTTTTTCGAGATATCTCGTCGTTTACGGCCATGTTAGGGAATAGAATGACGTCAGAATCGTAGACAAATATCGACAAAACGGGAAAAAGAGCTTTCTCGCGCTTGTCATGTTAGCCCTGCTGGTCTGGTTTTCAGCGACAGCCGGCGTTGACGTGATGACGAGAAATAACAAAATAAGACAAAAATAAAATAAACACAATAATTAGTCCTAAATATATAAATTATAACAAAATATAATATTTAAAGTGGCAACATTTCGTAGCGCGTCGCTCAGCGACTTAAATACAATCTGTGCGTGCAACTGTTATAAAACTATTTGTTTGACGTTTTGGCTTATTAGATAAAACTACTGATTACATAATAAATTATAACATGGCGCACTAATGATTGTTAGTTGTCATAATTCACAAAAATTAAAATAATATGATACTTTACAAAGTGATCATGTTATTTTGTACGTTATATTCAACAATGTCAATGTTTATATAATACTGGTATATTTTGATGATTTTACTGAATAATTAGGTTTAATGTCAATTTTTATGATTTTATCACATCAGGCTCATGGCTTAGCAGAGCGAGCAGCTCAATTCCAAGCGTTTTTATCTTCTAAATAATCAGAAATTTTATAGTAACCTATTTTAGAAAGGTTGGTTTTAATACAGCTAAATAAATCGTTTAATGGGTAAGTTTCGAATGTCGATGAGAGTTAAAATTGTTGTTATGGTGATCTGAAGCTGGTGGTAGCTAGCCAAGTGGACTAAAAATATTGCTCCCACTGGGAATCGAACCCAGGACCACCAATAGACAAACAAGATGGCGGCGTTAGATCCGATTTCGGCCACAGAGAACCTTGTAGTTTTGTACATACTGAGATGATATGAAGTACATATACCTTTGCGTAATATAGTTTCGCCCACCCCATGAGGAAAAAGCTTGAGTATCGAGAAAATCATACACAGAAGACAATTTCCTTCTAATATTTCAGCAAAACATTTCTCCCAGCTACTGAACATACTGTCAAGGAGGTTGTTATCTGAACGCCAATTATTTAAGGATCGGCGTTCCGTGAAGAAATAGTCACAATATGGCGACCGGATTACGAACACGTCCATATTCTTCTATGTTATTTAGTTTTTGATGTTGTTCGGTATCGGTAGGGCAGATTCTTTTCTATTATAATAATTATCATCGTTATGTTGTGTATATGGATGGTTGAACTAGGTAATTAAACATGGACTTCGGGCCCCACTTCCGACGGCTGGCGCCCAAGCTGCTGGGCGCTGCTGGAGCGCTCTCAACGCTGCTTCCCAATCTGGGGGGCCCGAGCGCCGCTTGTAGGCGGCTATACGTGGGGATCGTGCGATCGATGGCCCTTTACGGGGCCCCGATCTGGGCGGCTGACCTGACGGCCGGGAGCATCGCCGTCATGCGGAGACCGCAGAGGGCGATGGCCGTCAGAGTCATCCGGGGGTATCGCACGATCTCCTACGAGGTGGCTTGTGCACTGGCCGGATCCCCGCCCTGGGACCTGGAGGCGAAAGTACTCGCGTCATCGTATCGGTGGCGCGAGGAAGCGCGGGCGCGGGGCGAGCGGCTGACGCAGCGACATTTGGAGCTGCGTCGGTCGCAGCTTCGCGAGGTCCTGGTGGCGGAATGGCGGGACAGGCTCTCACGCCCTACCGCCGGCCTCAACACCATTGAGGCGGTCCGGCCGGTGCTCGACACTTGGCTCGGGAGGAGGCACGGCTCCCTGTCGTTTCGGGTGACGCAGGTGCTCTCGGGGCATGGTTGCTTTGGGAAGTACTTGTGTCGCATAAACAGGGAGCCGGACGCCCGGTGTCACCACTGCGTCGACTGTCGGGAGGACACGGCGTGGCATACGCTGGCAGAGTGTGCCGCTTGGGAGGAGCCGCGCCGTGCCCTCGTCTCTGGAGTAGGCAGTGACCTTTCGCTGCCGGCCGTTGTGAATTCCATGGCCGGCAGCGAGGAGTCCTGGGACGCGGTGGTTTCCTTCTGCGAGACAGTCATCTCGCAGAAGGAGGCTGCGGAAAGGGAGCGGGAGATTGCTTCCACTAACCCGATCCGCAGCAGACGCACCGGGCGTCGGCGGAGGGCGGATAACGCCCTCTTCCAGCCCCCCTAAATGGGTCCAGGGGCGACGGATCTGGGGAAATCCATCGCCCCCTACTCCTTAGGACCCGAGATGGCGGCGCGTAGTGTTCCACGCGCGCCTCTCTATGATGTAAGGGGGGAGTTTAACACCTCACTCCCCCCAAACTCGAGGTGGCCCGCAGAGGCGGGCCGGCACCAGCCGAGGGTCGCGGAAGTATCTGCGTTCCCGCGACCCCCGACGTAGGTGTGAGATGGAACACCGGGGTGGTTTTTAGTCAGTACGAGTCTGACAGACCCCTCCGCCCGCCCCAGGGCGGAGGACATCCATGAGGATTTTCCACCCCGAGACCAAAAAAAAAAAAAAAGGTAATTAAACATAACACTAAGGGCTGATTTCACTAATGAAACTAAATGCGATCAGCATTTCTAAAACGCGATCAAGAGCTGTCAGTATCAAAGCTGTTATAGAATATTGTACACTGACAGCTCTCCAACGCAATCAATGTCATTTGTGAAATCCGCACTTAGTTAACACGGGGTGTAAAATAAGGTTCCATAACTATATACTTATTTATAACTAGCTGCGTCCCGCGGTTTCACACGCATAAGTCTTAATCCCGTGGGAATATCGGAATAAAAAGTATTTTATGTCCTAACTCTGGTCATGGTCTACCCATGTGCCAAATTTCATCCAAATCCGTTAAGCCATTTTAGCGTGAAAGCGTAACAAAAAAAAAACATACAAACTTACAAAAAATCTAATCTTTTCTTTTTATAATATTAGTTTAGACAGTTTAGGAGATAGATATAAGAGGAGCTCGTCGCTAAGTAAAAACTGCCGCACGGGTCGATCCATTAGGTTAAGCAACGCTTGCCGGGGTTGGTTTGTGGATGGGTGACCATCTTTACATACCGAGACTCCTCCGTGCCTCGGAAAGCACGTTAAGCCGTTGGTCCCGGCTGTCATTCATGGATCTTTGACAGTCGTTACGGGTCGTCAGAAGCCCGAAAATCTGACAACCAGTCTTACCAAGGGGTATCATATTACCCAGTTACTGGGTTGTGGAGGTCAGATAGGCAGTCGCTCCGTGTAAAACACTGGTATTCAGCTGGATCCGGTTAGACTGGAAGCCGACCCCAATATAGTTGGGAAAAGGCTAGGCAGGCAGTTTAGATAGTTTAGATTACGTCACTGTTATTCAGTATGTCACTAGCGGGGTAACTGCGTACATACTTACAGTAGCAATGGCTTTCATTTTGACAGTTCAACAACATTCATTGTGTTATTGAGGTTGTTGAGCAGACACATTTTTCGAACATATGAAACAATGGATTAGCATCCTTAAAAACCATTCAGTTTGTGATTGAAAGTGTATCACGTGTAGGTCTAGACTTATTTTTAGCCAATTTCAAAATGGAGGAGGTTCTCAATTCGACAGTATATTTTTTGTATGTTTAATACAACTATTGAATGTCAATCCAATGTTGACGGTTTCAAATTAAAAAAGTATATTCCAGTTTTCTTTTTAACCCCAATGGGGAAGCTCTTGACTTTCATCTCACCTAATGGTAACTGATGATCAGACCGAAGGTGGAAGCCAGCTTCATCCGGGATCCAAAACCACAGAGGAACTGGTTATTGTACCTCTAATTGCCGAAACACAACATTACTGTTAATATTGTTACTAAAACAACAGACTTAGATAAGATGGTGGTAGCTAGCCAGGTGGACTTAGAACATCACCCTCTAGGTCTGAGATAGGTGGTCTGACCACTAGACCACAGAGGCGGTTAAACACATAAAAGTAAGTACCTACATATTAAGGTTTAGTATAAAGATATTTAATACTTAAATGACAAGAAATTGTCACAACGTGGCGGCCGAATTACGATCACGTCCTTACGCATATTACTTTAGTTGTAGACTTTGCTCCTACCGTAATGTCAGTTAGTATTTTTGACATAAGTTTTCAACGTTATGTAACAAGTAACATTATTATTTAGGACAGCTTGTAGGTAGAAGGAAAGAAAAATATTTTATTTGGGACACGCAAAGGAAATACAAACAGTAATAATAATTTAACAAAATAATAACAACCTGTGCGAGGCCAAAAAGGCCCCTATCTCAGCATAAAACAGCGATATTTAAAATAAAAAAATACCACGGCGCTGGTATTCTGATAGAGCCCAAAAAGATAGACCTAAAGGTACTGTTTAGAAGCAAAAATAAATATTATTTGTCTGAAAATTAGGTGGCATATTTAGTTACCAATGGTTTGCCACTGATCCACCTTTCATCATCATCATCAATTCAACTGACAGACGTCCACTGCTGAACAAAGGCCGGGCCTGTGCTTACGAATCCAGCGGATTCCTGCAGCCTTCACTCATAGGCTATCTTGTGCAAGGCCTTCTAACACTGCGTCTATTATCCGTCTATTTTCTTTTATTAAAACTAGTGCACCAGGTACTATATTTTTATACAGTGTATTTTTATTTGCATGCCTCAACTGAAACCTTCCATAATTTGGAATTTAAAAAATCACAAACTTGGTGTGAATGCGAAAAACGGGGGACATTCCACTTTCGTAGCAGCGGAGGGGAGCGAGCTCAAATAAGGGGCGATCCTACGCTGATAAAAACAGGAAACAAGAAAATTATTGTGGCGGAAACCACATGCGCACAGTAATTTTCGCGTAGATTGGATGTGTGAAATTTTATGAAAATTAATGTATTTTTATAGATTATTTTTATTTATTTATTCGGTTTTTTATGCTGTATTTTCTATTTTTCCTTTGAAAACTATATTTATCAAAGATTTAAATTGCTAGATTTGCCCTCAGCGCACTTAGTCACGCGAACAAGTGTCCATACTGAGAAGAGTGAGCTCACACAATAGCGTTTTTATGACAATCGAATCAAACGTCATTGTGTGTCAGAGGTGTCAAAACGAAACAGAAACGCGACTATCTCTTGTAGGGTGAATCTAACGATTTAAATCGTTACAGATCTTAAACCTTATTCGATAGTGTGGCTATCAACTGTTGTCTTTAATGCTCTAAATAAATATATATTAAAGCCATCGTGTTCAAAGGTTGAGTCAAATATTAATCTTCAATTAATCATTATAAGTATAACATAACATAACGCCTGTATTCCCCGAAGGGTTAGGCAGAGGTGTACCTAATAGTACACCCACATTTCGCCAGTTATGTTTAAGTCCCATGTAATAGGGGGTGAGTCTATTAGCATCAACCGGGAACAAATCCAGACTCCGGGCTACTAATGAAAAATTTATGATTGAAACTAATTACCGGTTGACATATTAATATTTAGTAAAAAAACAATAACTAACTCAATTATTTATTAAAATTAACCCAACAATAATTAAAATAAACACCAGCAGATTAACGCAAAATTATAATTGGTAGGTAGCCTATTAGCGTACAATTAATAAATTGGTTATGTTATATCGCATACAAAGGGTTGGGGACACGCCTCTTGACAGCGGTTTAGGGTTGAAAGGATTGCCGAAGGGGCTTTTTTTAGAGGAAATAATTGTAACTAGAATCGGTAAGTTTTCATAGAAATAAAAAACGTATATAAGTAAATAGTAAGTAAAGGTCTGCGTTCATTTCATAATATTATAAAAATGACACACAAAAACAAACTTTTCGAGTTTTTCAACCGACTTAAAAAAGGAGGAGGTTCTCCATACGGTTTTTTTTTTGTATGTTTGTTACGCGATTACTCCGTCAATTATGAATTGATTTTGATGATTATGTTTTTCTTTGTTTGGTAGGGCAAACTTCAGAAGTGGTCCCATATAAAGGTCAAGATCTGATGAGGGGTTTTTGAGTTAGCTTCAATAATACATATTTTTCCAACCTAGCTTAAGTGGATGATATTCTAATAGTTCCTGTCACTGTAATTTACGTGGTATTCAAATTTTTGTGGTGGTATTGTGTAGGTACCACAACTAAAAATGAAAATAAAAACTGATTCACAAAAAATAAAACCAACTTCCAAAAAAAAACACTATAAAGTGAAAAATAACTTTGATTTCGGAAATCGGTGGCAAAAAAACGAAAATAAAAAACCCAAGACACCGACTTCCGAACACAAAGTTATTTTTCACTTTGTAGTCTTTTTTTTTTGGGAGTCGGTTTTATTTTTGTGAAAAAGTTTTTATTTCTCAAACTGAAGCGAGATTGACAATATTAGGTTTTTTCTATATCTATGACTGATCCCTATAATTTGCAGGTATTGGATAAAGTTAATACTCTTGTATCTTTATCAGTAACGAAGCAGAGACTAATAACTTTGCATAGATTGCATAGTAGACCCTTCCCATATGAAAGTAGCTACCTATCACAGGTAAAATAAGTGTACGAATCTATTATGCCCAGTTTGACAGTAAAAAAAGTTACCATTTGGGAAGCAAAACGTCTTTGTCTATAGGAACCGAGAATTAATCGAATACCTAACAAACTTGCTTTTTAGGGTTCCGTACCCAAAGGGTAAAAACGGAACCCTATTACTAATTCTTTGCTGTCCGTCCATCCGTCCATCTGTTGCTGTCCGTCTGTGGCTGTATTTTTCATGAACCGTCATAGTTAGACAGTTGAAATTTCCACAGATGCACCTTCGGTAGAACAAGGGCACAATTGTCAAAAATTGCAAAAATGAGTTAAGTATACAGAAATGCCTTAAAAATGCTATTTGAACTGGAGGAACAAAGACAGTCATTTAATTCCTTTAAAAATCCGCTAGGCGAAAATAGTGACTTTGTCTTATTGGTGCCTTTTTACTGCTCTCTTGGCTGGACATAGTCTCATTGGTCAGTTGCGCCGTCGGCGGGGAGAGAGGCAGTCGTCACTTGGACCGCTAACGTCGTAAAGGTAAATATGCCCTTTTAATTTTTTGGTTTCTGGAGCGACAATGCCACATCTATTACACTTATGCCTAATTTATAATTTTAAAATTGGAAGGACAAAGTCGTTCAGACAGTTATGCCCTTGTCCGTTCAAGATTTGTTTTATTCCTTGGTCTTAAAAGTAAATGTGTTTTTGTCATTCCAATTGCAATGCTATTTTGCTAGACTTAATGACAATTACGTTTTTGTCATTCCAAATTGACTTGATTTAATATTAATGTTTGTTATTTAAGTTAATGAAATAAATTTGTATTATTTTTTAATACAAATTTTGTGATAAATTTTCTGTTTATTTATTAGTATTGGTATTTTTATGTATTTACGACTAGTAGGTAGGCATTATTTGTGAATTGTGATATGAATAGTTTCTTTGTATGATTTAAATTTTAATAAAATTTTCAGAATTTAAAATGGGATCTCGTAGTAAAAAATTTTTAATGATGCTTAATGACGAAAATAATTTGCAAATCAAAGAAACTGACACAAATTCTAATAGATCTTGTCGCGAAGGAGATGTGGGCTCTAACAGAGCAGCAAATTCAATCGAAAACTCGTCAATGTGTAAGTATATTGTTGCTATTTCTTAATTCATATTGGTATGTTACTTAAGTTTTTTATATAAATATATATTTTTTTACAGCTAATAACATGGTTGAAACATGGATAGATATGAATATAAAAAACCAGGGTCCTGTTAAATCAATGGAAGGCATCATTTCAGAAACAACGGATACACCTATTGAATCATTACCGTCACCTCTTCTAGATTTCGAGAATTCTGATGTTGAAAAAATGGAAAATAACAATTTTGGAACAGAAATTTCTCCTGCGGTAAATACTACAGGTAAGATAATAAAACTGCTATACAAATATCTGGATTATTTCATGTGTAAAGTAACTGAGATATTATTCTTTCATCACCTTTTTAGAGGTTGCAAGTGAGCTTAACTCCTCAAAGAGTGGAGATTTTTCACCATCTGAAAGATCAGATTATAAACCGCCACGAACTGTGAAACATAAGAGTATATTTAAAACTAGATCTCCCAAACGTAGCACCTCGTCCAGTTCTTCAAGTTCCAGCAGTAGCTCGTCTAGTTCCAACAGCAGCAGCTCATCTAGTTCGTCGAGTTCTTCTGACACTGATAATAGGGGTAATATTGATGAGGCTGATGGTAATACGGAAAGTGTTGAAGTTTATAACGACCCAGGACCCCTTGTGGATACGAGTGAAGATCACACTGAGCAAGTAATTAATAAAAAGCAGTCAAGAAAGCGACAAAAAAATACACAGCAATGGAAACAAGCTGTTTCAAAACGTTTAAAAAATAGTGGCCAAGAATACACGACCAAAAGAGGCAAGATCGCACCAGCGAAATCCATGCGCCCTCCATGCAAAACGTCGTGTCGTCTGTCTTGTTCTACTAAAGTTTCTTTTGAAACGAGGAGTGTGATTTTTAAATCCTACTGGGAATTGGGAACACACCAAAGGCAAAGAGATTTTCTTGCATCATGTATTAAAAAACAAAATCCTACAACCCGAAGAATCAAGATCACAGCAAATAACACATTTAAACCACCGAGGAAACCGAACTCAACCTATCATTTTCTGATAAATGGTGAGGAAATCAGGATTTGTAAGACTTTTTTGCTGAATACTTTATGTATTGGTGAAAAAACATTGCGGAATGTAATTGACAAAATATCTGATCAAGCCTTGTTTATAATGAGTCCTGCCGATAATCGCGGAAAGCATAATAACCATTGTAATTTAAGCGATGAAGTCGTGAAATCGGTCCGAAATCATATAAATTCCATTCCTAGAACAGAAAGTCACTACTTAAGGGCTAATACAACCAGGGAATATATAGATGGAAGTTTAACTATAGCGGAGCTTCATCGTGATTACAAAAAGATTCAAGAAACCGCTGGAAAGGAATTTGCAAATTATGATGCCTACTATCGAATTTTTAATACTGATTTCAATCTTGGTTTGTTTATTCCCCGAAAAGATCAGTGCGATGAATGTGAGGCGTACAAAAACTCTAACGATAAGGAACCACTGATGGAAAAATACAAAAAACACCTAGAAGAGAAAAGTTTAAGCAGATTATAACTAAAACACGACACAGAACAATGCAAAAATAGTGATTCTAATAATATAGTTGCCATTTTCGATCTACAGGCAGTCTTACCTTGTCCAATTGGCCAGTCATCAGCTTTCTTTTATAAGTCCAAGTTAAATTGTTACAATTTTACGGTGAGGACTCATTTTCTAATTAGTTAATTATAGTGTTAAAATTAATCAATTTATGTTCGAATGTACCTAATGTATATTTTGTTTTAGGTATCCAATATAAAAGACGATACCACAATTTGCTTTTTCTGGCACGAGGGTCTTGGCAAACGCGGCGCCAATGAAATAGGAACATGCCTTTACAAGTTTTTGGAGGATCTTTCTAACAAACAACCAGATAAAGACATAATATTTTATTCGGATAATTGCTGCGGGCAGCAAAAAAATAAGTAAGTTTGTTGCCTTTTATAATACAATTAATTTACAGTAGATTTAGATAAATAGGAGTGATTGTTGTTATAATTCATACTGAACAATATAGGTAGGTAATGTACTTATAATGTAAATAATTATTTCTACTTGTTTCAGATTCGTTTTTAGAATGTATTATTATGCTGTCAACACATTGCCTATAAAGTCAATAACACACAAATTCCTTATTAGGGGTCATACCCAGAATAAAGCTGATGCCGTCCATTCTGTAATAGAAAAAAACGTTAAGCGAGCTAAAAAGGCTGGACCTATATACACTCCAGCAGAATACATCAGTCTTATTAAAAATGCTAAGAAAAAGGGTGTTCAATTTACCGTTAAAGAAATGAATTTTGATTCTTTCATTGATATGAAGCTGTTATCTGAAGATATTAATTTGAATGTAAACAAGGATGTTGAAGGAAATACTTTTCTAATATCGGATACGAAAGCGATCAAATTTATGAAAGATTCAGAGATATACCAATTTAAGTGCAGCTACAAAACCGACGATTGGACAGCAGCGAGAATTCGAACAGGTCGTATCGGTAATAAAAAAAGTGTGAAAGATGTCACACTAAACCAGCTCTATAAGGAAAAGTTACCAATCCCTCACAGAAAAAAAGAAGACATTCGTCAATTGATATCCTCAAATATAGTTCCTAAGTTCTATGAACAATATTTTAACAACCTTTTTTAAGAAAAGGAGAGAGAGCTAGAACTGATTCGTTAGTAAGAAAAAAATAATTGTTATAAAGATATTTTTATATTTTTTAATTAATATTTTTTGAAGTGTGATTCTAAAGAATTTCATTTGCATAACAGTGAATCTTGTTAAAAATAATGTCACTGTTATTTTTGTTATCTTCTATAATTCTATTTTCATTGTGATTCCAAAGAGACACAAACGTGAGATTATTGACGACTGATTAGTAAGACTATAATGATAGTTTAAGTATTATATTTCGTGAAAGTTACTACATTTTTTTTACTTTATAAGAAAATAAAAAGTTTATACGGAAAAACAAGGTATTTTTATTCGAAAATCATCCTAAATTAAAGCTCAAATTTAGTCCTAATTACAAAATAATATACATTTTGGTAGAACAAGGGCACAAATGTATCCCTTCCTTAAAATTAAAATTAATTGAAAAAAAACTAAAAGTTCTTAATTCTTGTTAACTATACGCCTAAAAAGGATATAGTATATAGTTTATATCATGCAAAGAAGAAAAACTTTCGAGCAATATTAACAGAGCAAGACCTCACTGAATGCAATAAATATCTTAAAATAGCTCTCCTGTAAAATAGCAAAAACTGCAATTATGCCCTTGTTCTACCGAAGGTGCGTGATGTATTTCTGTTGCCGCTTTAACAAAGAATACTAAAATCAGAATAAAATAAATATTTAAGGGGGGCTCCCATACAACAGACATGATTTTTTTGCCGTTTTTATAGATAAGGGTACGGAAACCTTCTTGCGCGAGTCCGACTCGCACTTGGCCGGTTTTTATCTATGTCACGTCTCTAAAATAAGCATTTCGCAATTTTGTGACATATCAATCATCCTAAAATGAACACAGTATAGTATACTTGTTTGTGAACCAATATATTGCAACTAGAATCGGCACAAGTTAAGCAGTTTCCAATAAAAAAAAAACTCACATCCGAACAGAGCTGCAATTAGAGCTAAAAAAAAACAAACATTTGCCGGAGTCTGTTTTTTTTTACACAACACTTGTGTAAGGACACCTCAGTCACAAACTAGAAAGGAACAGAAAGCCAGCTCCATGCAACGAGCGTTAACACGCACGCTGATCTGAAGCTGCTATCCTTAGCAGATGTAGTCACCAGTGCACTTGCACTCTGTGTCGTGTTTATGTGTGCGTGCGTTTTCGCTCGATCTATGGAGCCGACCTTCTGTACCTATCTATTTTGTGCCTCAGTAGTGCAACGAGTGAAGTTTGAACATCGAACTAATGGCCTCTCCTTCGTACTGGCAGCTTTAAATATTCTTACTCCGTGGTTTGATTTCTTTCCGAGACTAGAATTGTAAATTGCTCGTTCAAATGTTGACTTTTGTCCAGTCTATGTATTTTGCTGCTGTTACGTAAGCGTGAGCTAACTAGCTGGATTTTAAAGTGCCTAAACCGTCGCAAATTACCCTACCTACCCTACCTACCCTACCTACCCTACCTACCCTACCTACCCTACCTACCCTACCTACCCTACCTACCCTACCTACCCTACCTACCCTACCTACCCTACCTACCCTACCTACCCTACCTACCCTACCTACCCTACCTACCCTACCTACCCTACCTACCCTACCTACCCTACCTACCCTACCTACCCTACCTACCCTACCTACCCTACCTACCCTACCTACCCTACCTACCCTACCTACCCTACCTACCCTACCTACCCTACCTACCCTACCTACCCTACCTACCCTACCTACCCTACCTACCCTACCTACCCTACCTACCCTACCTACCCTACCTACCCTACCTACCCTACCTACCCTACCTACCCTACCTACCCTACCTACCCTACCTACCCTACCTACCCTACCTACCCTACCTACCCTACCTACCCTACCTACCCTACCTACCCTACCTACCCTACCTACCCTACCTACCCTACCTACCCTACCTACCCTACCTACCCTACCTACCCTACCTACCCTACCTACCCTACCTACCCTACCTACCCTACCTACCCTACCTACCCTACCTACCCTACCGGGATAAAAAGTATCCTATGTCCGTCTCCTGGTTCTAAGCTACAAAAAAAACTTTCGTTTCCAGCTTAACTAATTCCGTGGTAAACTTTAATAATTCCCTTTGTTGCGAAACGGCGATCGTTTGTGTGTTACACCCCTAATTGGTGCCATGTAGTACGGAATGTGCTAGACTGCTCCGTTATTGTGTGGCATCTCTTCCATATGTCCTTATCTTTCTAATTGGAGCATGGACAGAGTAAAATATAGTTAATAAGTGTAACTTACACTTATTTGCGAGACAAGTTAAGCTGGCTGACAAGTTGTTTGCCACGGTTTGATTTTTGATGGGTAACCAAGCGCTTTGACACTTATGTTCTTCTTCAAGATAAGCTTATAGTTATGGCTACCTGTCTAACTTTAGACAAACTTCAACGCTCAGTCATTTGTTATTGTATTGCGTAAGACATAATTATGCTTAGATGGTTTGGTCATGTTGAGAGGATGAATGAAAGGCGACTAACAAAATGTATTTACAAGGCAGATGTGTCTAGAAACGCCGGGAAAGGAAGCCCTAGGAGGACATATACTGACCTTATTTGTGATGTTCTTGAGAAAAGACAGGTGCGTAGTACTCGCAACCGGCGTGCGTGTATGACCAGATGTATGAACGTAAACGAGGCGAGAAGGAGTATGTAAGGATCGTAGCAGGTGGCGTTCTGTAGTTTCTGCCTACCCCCGTGGGAAGAAGGCGTGAGTTTATGTATGTGTAAGACATAAGTATGACAAAGATTTTCATGGTTTTTACGACTTGACAAAACATCGAGATTTCTTAGTTTTATGTAACTTTAATATTAATGTATTATACACATAAACCTTCCGGAATAAATTCCCAAAACGATGGTGAAAACCTCATCAAAATCTGTTGCATGGTTTAGAAGAACAACGCGGACATAGAGACACACACAAAAAGCGACTTTAATCTATAATATGTTTGAGAAATTTGAACATCGGTACATAACATCCCCCCGTATTCCCTGAAGGGCTAGGCAGAGGTGTACCTGTAGTAGACTCACATTTCGCGCAAAGTTAAATCATTTATTTCAAATAGGCCCTTTTATGGCACTTTTGAACGTCAACATTTACAAAAAAATTGAATTGATTCTAGTCGCCCCTTCCAAAATGTAGTTTTCGCATGGAGAAGAATGGGCAAGAAACTTCACTTCTACTCTTTTAAAATGTTTTACAATATTTTATATAGGTACATTAGCATTTCAATGGTCTCGTCCCTTTTATATAAGACTAACATACATATAGAGATCGGATATTCGGATGCATATTTACCTAAAGTTAATTTTTGGCTAAGAAATTATGGAAGTGGCTTCTTAATTAATTTTTTCTTAACTTAAATCCCGGAATTCAATAAAATCCGGGAATACAAAACTAATCAGATACATGGTTTGGAAACGACTTAACAGCCCTCTTGTGAAGGTTGCTTTTGCGGTGTTAACATAAAAATTGATATACCTACCTACTGTAAACATTTTTTAATGAAACTCAAGGCACCAAGTTGTTTGTCACTGTGTGCTGTGCCAATTTGGCAACCTACTTTACAACAGTAGCTAGCATTTTTATAGTAAAAAAGTACAAAATGTATCAATCCCGGAATCGCGAGATTTTTGCGATCGATACAAAAGTGCATTCCTTAGTAGCCAACGCCTGAACGTAAGTAAATATACATTCAATTCTATAATCAGAACTCTAAATCTGTCGATCCCGGAATCCCGGGACTTTTTCGATACAAAAGTGCTTTCCATAATAGCCAACACTTCAACTTTAGGTAATTATGCATCCGAATATTCGATCTCTATACATAACTGACGAGTTTTTGGTGTTTTATCTTTAAATAAAACAGTAGGGAACTATTTTTGGAATAGGGATGTTGACTTAACATTTTGTTTTGTCCGTCAGGTAGATTATTAAAACATATTAGACACGTCTTTTTTTCTTTTTTACGTAATCAAAAGATTACGGCAATACATTGAGTTAAAATATGGCATGATGTCACTCCGGTAGATTTTGTACTGACTAGTAACGTAGCGAGTTGGTTTATATATAACGCATTGAAGTTAGGGAATGGGGATTCCTAAATCTGACTGGCGGACTATTTTTTTTTATTCCCCATTCAATATCCCTATTTCTTACCTCCAAAAGTATCAAAAATGGTCTGATGAAACAATTAATACTTTGAGTTTCAGCTTTTGCTTACCTCAGATTCATCTTAATCAGTGCAAATACAGGATGGATTTTTGAGATGGGGCAGTAAAGGCAAGTACCATAAAAAAAGTTCATATCTATACACCGTAAGGACTATTTCTGCTTGCAGCGCTTGGTCGTTATAGAACCGGGGCGGTAACAGATGTGGCTATCGTGTTCACAGGATTTTGTTTTCAAACTGCTTAGATATGAAGTTCTTCGATAGTACATTAACCGTTGTAGCTACAGGGTGGTGGCATTTTTTTCGTCGAAATTCTGTGAAAACAGTTAGCAATTATTACTCAAATAGTCAAGGACAGTCACCTAAGACTGTTTTCCTGTAGCTACAACGGTTGAGGTACTTGCCCTCACTGCCCATCTCAAAATACGGTTGCCCTTTTAGGGGTATGAGGAACAGGGTGTAAAGTTCACTCATCCACCATAGAAAAGGGAGGATCTTCCGACCCGACGGGTGTTGTGTCTGGCGGGCAACTGCCCGGGTGTTGATTTCGGATAGTTTTATATAATTATGTCGTTCGCGCGGTAAACTCTAATTGCGCGATGCAGGATTTGTGTGACGTGTGATGTATGCATGTATTTGATGCGTAGTTCGTATGTGGCGGTGTAACTGCTACACCCTTATTGCCTTGTCATAAAAATCCACTCTGTATGTGCCAGAATTTTAACCCACAACTACTGTGTCACGTAAACTGGCACTAAGTCACTACTACACCGACATTTTAATTAACCAGTAGGTACTAATAACTACCCAATTAGTCTCGAAAACTAGATTCACTGTCATAACTACCCACATTTGCACCAAAAACCCAGCTCTGCAACATGTCCCCTAAAAACATGAACTCTCTAAAAATTAATTATTCGGAATGAGTTTTAGCCGTCGAGTCGAAACGGATGTAATTAGCTTGGCCGGACAGACCAACTTTTTCCGGCTTTTTCAGAGTTCTTTCAGTGGCTCGAAATGGTCCCGTGAATCTTTTGAAACAGTTGACTTTACGCGATGTTTACATTCTTTTTGTAAAAGAATTTTATGTTTAGTTTGTTTTTGACTTAATTATGTTTTTATATTTTCTTTTAGCTGCTGCCCGCGGGTTCGCCACCGTGGACCCTAATTCTTTTTTAAAAATAAAATTAGGTTACTTCTTATAACAATAGCAATCTGCCAGTGAGTGAAAGCCCCTTTAAAATCGGCCCAGCTGTTTGGGATATATTCTGTGCAAACAGACTGACAGATAAAAATAAAAAATCTTATAAGTATCGTATTTTTTTATTTTTTTATAGCCTGTGTTGTCACACTGCAGGGCAAAATGCCTCCCTTTCTCCTTTCCACTCCTCTCTGTCTTGAGCTAGTGTGGACCAATCCTGCCTGAGGCGTCAAGCTCGTCTCTCCATCTTCTCCTGGGCCTGCCTCGATGTCGACGTTTTCTGGGACCCACATCATGGTAGGTTTGGACCATGACTCATTCGACATGCGGCAGACGTGCCCGGACCAGTCACACATAAGCTTGACTGCTTTTTGGTTGACGTCGACGATTTGTGTTTTGGAGCGCAGCACTGTGTTCCTAACACGGTCCGTTAATTTGACTCCAAGAATGCTGCGTTCCATTACTCGCTGGCAAATCTCAAGCTCGGACCTCAGCTGAACCGTCAAATACCAGGTTTAAGCGCCGTATGTGAGGATAGGGAGTATGCACATGTCCATTAATTTGCGTTTATGGCAAACTGGTAGGTCTTCTTTCATGAAGTTTTTCATCGATCAATAGCTCTTCCAGGCGTTTTCATCGACCAATAGCTCTTCAAGGCGTTTTCATCGACCAATAGGTCTTCAAGGCGTTTTCATCGACCAATAGCTCTTCAAGGCGTTTTCATCGACCAATAGGTCTTCAAGGCGTTTTCATCGACCAATAGCTCTTCCAGGGGTTTTCGGTGCGTCTAGCAACTTCTTTTTCAGTACCGTATAGACTTTCGTAAAGGTACTTATTATTTTGACATGACAAACAGACACTTAAACTCAATCTTAAACTTTATTAATTTGTATAGATATGTATGCATGGATAAAGATGTATCAATCAGCGATAGCGATGATGGGAAGGCAAACATGTGTTGAACTGACATAAGCTACTGAAAAGATGTAGAAATACGAAACGCTTTGAAAGCGTTTGCCAGTTGTCTAGGCTAGTCTCTGTTTCCTCGTTGGTCTTGTGTTCGCAAGCATAATTGCTGAACATGGGTCCTGGGTGCATTCACCAGGTTAGTGATTACAGTGTAATCGGGGTTGTTCTATCAAGAATTAAAGCAACCCGCTTACTGGATAATGTTAAGTGGCCGACCGAGAATGGACTTTCAGCCGAAAACTAAAAGAGCTTTAGTTTCAATTTCAAGCAAAAACGAGGCCAAAAACGAAAATGGTTTAGTCATTAAACAAATTATTAATATTTGTGCTGTAAACTGAAATCTTGTTTGTTTGTTTTACACCTGGGGAGAGAAAGAGCCAAAAAATAATTAAAGGCTTTAAAAGAAATAAAATACAACATAACCTCGCTTCAAAACTTCAAAAGTAAATCGCGTCCGTTTAAGTCAGCTGAGTGGAACTACGAGCGGACCCGATTTACCCCGAAGCTAGCCAAACGTCACCTGATATTGCCGAGCTTTACGAAGTAGGCCGAATGATGCGCGACAATACACGAACGATTTTCGGCTTTGCCGAAGCCACGGCTGGTCTATGGCCGAAAACGAAAATATGGCCATGGATCATGATTTTTTGGCCGAAAATGGCTGAAAACGAAAACGAAGCTACGGCCGGTCACAATTTTTTTGTGCTTGTTGACTATGATAGCAATAAACATGGTCCTATTATAAGGGAATTAACAATAATAAATTTTTCTTTAGTTACTAAACACCTTTCTTCGTTCCTCCCTTTGTATCTTTATCCACATTCAGAGAATAGAGGCGTTACACTATTTATGATATGAAATCACGTCTTTTATAACAATAGATTTCCCGAAACTACAGACGCCACGTGTTATGATCCACCTTACAGAGTCGACTTTGTCCACGTTCATACAAACATTTATCTTACACGTGCGGAGGATTTGAGTTTTATTTTTGAGGGTCAAGAAATTTATACAAAAATGGTGTTTGTTCTTCATATTTGGTAAAATAATGCTAGCAAAATTTAGTATTTTGATGCTTGTTGAAAACACGCTTTACTTAAATGCATACTGCATCTTCATTTAAAGCCTTATTTATTTACAAATTCGAAGCCAGGGATTTTGGAGACGTACATTTTTTGACACTAGTGTATATTAAAGAGAGATAATATCCCATAAGAGGAGACTAACAAAAGAGAAAGCTGAATTTATGCGATTTCAGAGTAAAGAGTAGTCTCCTTCTCCGCTTCGCTCTTGACAGCGGTCGTGGTCACGATGAATTGTGTCCAATCGCAAGTGTATTCTTCGCTCGCCTCATGACCTCACTCCATCTGGAGCAGAATAGCAGAGAGAGTAAGAGAGTAGGATGAATAGGTTCGGTTCAATGTAACAAAGTTACCAATATCTGCGAGTGAAATAGAACCAGACAGAACAGCATAATTACCAGATAAACATCTAAACAAAACTCCCTCACATTGCACATACAGAACCATTGTCCACAGAGCCAAATCACATTCGTTCACTTTTAATTTCCGCGAGGCTTATCAGTCCCTACAGGCTGTTAGCCTAAACTGAACTTTGGGACAAATTAAATAGAATATTTAATCCGATGGGGCGAGATTAACTTAGTAATGTGCTTCATCTGTTTTTAAAAAGGAACATGGGTAAAAGAGTTGATGCGGCAATTGTTTTTGGGACTTTGAACTTGGGTATTGATGTAAATGGGATATAGGTAGTGGTCCATGATTTCAATCTACATGATCGTTATTGACCTTTATCTTGTAAAAAAATACTGAACAAAGTTCAAGGGGACAAGGACTATTTTCTTTATAAAGCATTGACATTAAAGATTCAATGTCCTGCCCTTATCCCAATTTCTGTGGCGTCGACGCAACATTATTCTTCCATACTTCTCTAATAATCGTCATCTCGGTAGTCGCCCCATTCTAGCCATATCATCTTTCACCCAGTCCATCCATCGTTTCTTTGATCATCTCCTAGTCTTATTAAAACATTTATTTCGGGTTCTCCCATATAAAAAAAAAAAATCACAAGTTACGACACACGAGATATACAAAACACCATATAAAAGTAAATACAATGTCATCAAATTATAAATACAGTGTCAAAATCAATGTCAAATACAAATTTAAATTAATCGGAATTCAATAATATAGAATACAAATCAAAATAAAAGTTTAGGGCAAGTTTTGGATAAAAATAATAACATAAATTAGTAAAACCATCCATCCATTATTGCCATCGACATTCATCCTTAAAGCTTTCCTCACGACATTTCCCTCATTCCTCTGCATCACATGCCCATATCATGACAACCGATTCCCGCAAAGCTTCTGTCACCGGTACTTTCAGACTTCGGTCAAACCACAGAGTCAAACAGTAAGTTTTGGTTTGTAGGCGTTCATCTTGGACATCACTGACATTTGAAGGAAAACATCGTGTGGAAACCTGGGCCTCAAGTCTGCTGTTACAATAGTGTCAGAATGATCATTGATTTCATAATTGTTGATTTTGACAAGTTTGGTAATCTACTAACTTAATGGCGTCATTATGACTTTCCAATGGTCAGACACTCCATTGAAAGAAATAGCGCCTATTGGTAATCTCGTAATAATAAAAAATAAATGACACAAAATGTTGACAGTTCCTTTGATCACTGACCTACTATGAGAACGTCATTGTGCAGTCATTTCTTTTAATTCGTTAAGAGTAGATATCGTGTTTGTGGAATACAATGATCGACCATTAAGAATTTAGCAGATAACGAACTCTTAGCAAAATGACAGTGGCATCGTGTTGGAATGACGAATTTATAAAAATAGCAGACTTGGGCCCCTGGACATAGGTCTAGGTTTCTCCGCGATGATTAACTATAAAGATAATATTATATAAGTCTGAAATCGCCAACCCGTCTTGAGCAAGCGTGGTGATCAGTGCTCGTGCCTTCTCTGTATGAGAAGAGGCCTTTGCCATGTCATCATCATCATCAGCCTATAACGTTCCCACTGCAGGTACACGGCCTCCTCTCAATGAGAGGGAGTGGGTTACAATCCACCACGCGTGCCCAGTGCGGATTGGTAGATGTCACGTCTTTGAATTTTTGGTTCTAGGACATGCCGGTTTCCTCACGATGTTTTCATTCACCGTTTTGAGAGCATGCTTTGCCATTTAAAGGAACAATAATAAACTTGAATGAATATAAGGGTTTCATTAGATTTTGCTCGCGGCTTCGCTCGCGTGGAGGTCGAAAATTTTGCCCACGGGACGTAACTACCGGGTTAGAAGTAAAATATGTCCTAACCCACTTATTTAGCCCATTTTTATTGTTGGGACGAATTGGATACACTGCTTTACTAAAGGTCATTTGAATATAAATTAATTTTAACTTTCGCGATATATTTCTTACACCAAATTTCTTCTAATACTCAACAGTAGGTACGTCGGACACTCCAAAAGCTTAGGAAGAATTAAAAATCTCCCTTTACCCAAAATCCTTTGCTAAATCTGTTTATTTTCCGGCACAGTCCTTCCTCAAGCAATGTCTAAGACAAAGAGACAATTATTCCACTGATAAGACTGAGGCAAAAATAATTGAGGCGAATTTTAGCTGATGTAGAACACGATTATGAAGTGGGACCAACCTAGTTAAAAGTGGAGTGACAGTTTTTTGTTCTTACTTATTAAAATGCAACTGCTAGTGACACTGAAAGATAATTTTAACTTGTTAACTCACTTTTTATTGTGGTGTCATCTGTAGAAATCATCAAGCCGCCCTCCCTATGACAGAGAGGAGGCCTGTGTCCCAGTAGTGAGAGCGTTATCAGCTGCTTTTTAAATTCATCTAACAACAATAAGCACCAAATAACAAGGTACCAAAGGCATACTATACTAATACAGATTTGAATATTAATAGTTACAAGACTTCTTTATGAAGTCGACTAAAAGTATTACAGAGACTATCTACCACAGTATAATAAAGTAACAGTATTATATCTCGGTAGTGACTTTGAAATAGTTACTTACGGCCGCTCGGTAGATAAACCTTCCGCGTCTGTGCGTAACTACCGCGCACTAGTGTTGCACTGAGATTTAGGAGCGCGTCATTTCGGCCGTTTTCTTTGAACATAAATACTGTTACTTATTTATACTGTGCTAATAGTGTCTTAACATTGACATTTCTGATTAAGTTCGGTTCATGTCCAAGAACCATTGCATCCGGCCACTGTGTTTTGTTTTATTTTAGGTGAAAATAGGGTTCCTTTTAGATATTGGTAAGCTGATTTGAACAAAATACATTGAAAGCTTACGTATTATTAGGAACAAATATATTTCGCATAGGACTTTTAAATAGTAAAAGTGGTGTCAAGGGTAATTCCTTCATATAAATATAATTTAAGCCATAGCTGATTAGAGACATCATTATGTGTCTAGTCTTTTCCCAACCATGTTGGGGTTGGCTTCCAGTCTAACCGGATGCAGCTGAATACCAGTATTTTTTATGGAGCGACTGCCTGTCTCACATCTACAACCCAGTTACTGGGTAACACGATACCCTTGGTAAGCCTGGTTGTCAGACTTTCGGGCCAACTGCCCCCCGTAAGGACTGTCAAAGATGACAACATGACAACATGGCGACATGACGACATGGCGATTGACTGCTGCGCAGTGTGTCGCGGTTTCGATTCCCGCACGAAAAAAATATTTGTATGACCTACAATTAGTTGTTCCGGGTCTGGATGTTTGTGTATGTGAGTTTAAATATTTGTAAACGCACCCACAATACAGGAGAAATTCCTAGTGAGGGGCAACGTTTAAAAAAAAAAAAACTACAAATGACAGCCGGTACCAACGGCTAAAGTGCTTTCCGAGGCACGGAGGGGTCTCGGTGTATAATGAATGGTCACCCATCCACGGACTGACCTCGGCAATCGTAGCTTAACCTTCAATCGACCCGTGTGGCTGTTCATTTAGACACAAGCTCCTCCAACAGCTGACTAGAGACATAACAATAAAATAGTTAAAAGAGTAGTAGTAATTATAAGTTATTAACCTATTAACATAGAAATCTACGTTTTGTAATAAGCGTACATAACTTCAACTTTCTGACTTACTGACCGACATTTTGACAATTCAAAAGTGCCTGTAAACGGTTTTTAATTGAAATAATAGCTTTGTTTGATTTATTTTTCGTTAATTCTCACCTTAAATTGACCTTAATTTTATTAATTGGGAGTTTTAGTAACTTAATCACTAGACAAATTAAAAGCTGTTATCTGTTGAAACGAGATGTTAAAAATATTAGGTATGAGCTAACGATTGAGTGCCTAATAGTGAGAAAACCTACCTCCCTTCCCTATTTCTATTTTTAGAAAGAAAAAATAGCGTTTATTTGGACACAGTTCGTGAAACAGAAATTACAAATTAATAACGAAAAAGTGAAAATAATGTTTTAACAACAATATTGAAAAGTTGTAAATATTTTGCTTACCAAAGGCAGTTAGTTTCTTTTAGCACCCACATTATTTTGTGACCACTTATCTGTGGTTGTTTTAGCGTTTAATTTAGAAAAAATGGGAGTGTGTCCGTCTGGTTTTAATGACATAATTGTCTTTTAATTAAGAAAAATTAACAGCTATTTATGCGATGATAGACTACAAAAAAAAAAAGAATTATGTTTTGTAGAATATAATAAGTTTGTGGGCACTGTAAAAAAGGATTTGACGGGAAATAGTTTGACGACACATTGAGCCACCATGACAGTACACCACGTTTTGAAAATAAAAATAATATTTCGTTATAAAAATGAAAAAAACCGGCCAAGTGCGTGTCGGACCGCGCACAATGAAGGGTTCCGTAGTTGGAATGAATGAATCGTAAGAACAAACTTAACTTTGTAATTGAAAAACATGTTCTCCCATACGGAATAAATGTGAGAACATGTTTTTGTAAACGCAAATTTAAGTTGGTCGATTATTACTCGTAAACTTGTGAAGCCCACTTAAGTGTAATAGTTTTTCTTTAAACTTCGTTATATATAAGTACTACTCCTGTGACATTTCAATTTTTAACTACAACCGTTTAGTTGGTAGAGGGGGGGGACACTTGACTCTAACGAAAATTGGTACTTTAAAGCTTGATAAGTCACGAACGGTTTACTAAATCAAAAAATGTTCTCGGCAAACCCCTAATATTTTTAAAATACCTATCCAACGATATCCCACACTATGGGAAGGACGAAAAAAAAAGTATCATCCCCACTTTACATGTGTACCCTAAATAATTGTTTTTTTCAAAATTTTATTTTACTACTTTTTTGGCGTCATTAACGTGTATACTCATACTAAATGACAACTTTCTTGTACCAATAGTTTTTGCGCTAAACCGCGAACAGACAGACAGACAGACATGGCGAAACTATAAGGGTTCCTTGTTGACTACGGAACCTTAAACTTAAATCGTTCTATTAATGATAATATTTCTCTGATTGTATTCATATTTTGAGGACAATAAACCACAAGGAACATTACTAATTCCTTTTTTAAAATTGTCAAATAGCCTAAACTAAAATAATTTTCTACAGACCCCAACAGTAAAGAGCTTAGTGTCATCCTTAGACTCATCAATACTTACAATAGACAATTGTCAACCACTTGCTAAGCGGAGCGTGAAGTACACAAAAATGCAGATAAAAACTAAAATAAAAAAGTAGGTAAGTACCTAAGGTTTGATAGACGCAGCTATAATTACCAGATATAGTTTAGCTTTCTTAGTTCGCATGTTGGTAATTAAAGTCTGCAGTATATGCAGGGATTTAAGATAATTATGTTTTTTTTTTTATGTGTAACATCTTTCCCCTCGCTTTCGTGCAATCAGTGGGAGCGATTTTGTGAAAAGGGAGGGATGTGTGTAACAAGAAGCCGGGGAAGCACGCGCTATTTGATTTGACCAATGAGCGCGCGCGGTACTAGAGTTGGCCATCAGATAGTACCAATCCATTTTCCGAGAGGCCGGTACTGTCTGCTTAGATGTCAGAACTCAAACTCAAAGAATTTATTTCAATTAAACCATTTACAGGCACTTTTGAATTGTCAAGGGGTCAGTAAGTCAGAAATATGAAGCTAGTTGCCCATTCCAAAGCGTAGGTTCCTATGGAGAAGAACGGGCAAGAAACTCCACGGATACTTTTTTAAATCATAATATTATTATTCTTACAAAATATTGGTTACATCATTCAGCTCACCGTGAAATCTTAGGTGAAGTGAGCTTGAAGTGATCTGTCATTCCACCTGCTGCTAGGGACTGACAGCTCACTCCGAGCTCACTTCACCTAAGTTTTCACGTGAGATGGTTACAGAATAGCACTACAGATGTCAGACATCATATGCGACTACTGTTATGTAAGGTTCGCTTGTTTTTTTTTTACTTTTTATTTGGCTTTGCTTAAGTAAAACTATTGCAAGGCCTAAGTATACTTAGGCCTTAGAATAGTTTCACACAACAACCAACTCTCTGATCTACAATATATATAATATTGTAGATCCAAAGTGAAGGAGTTAGTTGTGATTAGTCGACTTATGAAAGTCAACATTGAGACCTACACATTCCCTTGACCTTTTCCTTTTTCACATGGGCGAGGCAGAAAATACAGCTTCAAAAAATTTTCGTTCTATCTCGTCAATTTATAACACATTCGATTCAGCACAAAATAAAACAAAATTGATATACCTAATCTAAAACTAATCCAATTAAAAGTATTTTTCATCTGAATCTATATCGTATTCTACATGACTAAGCGTGCCGGGGGAAAGAGACAACCTTATGCGACTATAAATCACGTTAGAAAAAGATGACAATACTGAATTAGAAGTTCACGATCGCAGCGCATAAGCGTAAAGTGTAACTAATTCGCTGCTGTTTATCTTTTACGGTGATCAAGTGTGCGTTGACCTAATGATTTTGTAAAAAAAAAAAAAAAAGTCGTTTTGTTTGTGATATTAAAGCTCCTGTAAATGTAGTTAAACATCAATTACATGATACATTAATCATTCGAGAACAAAAGCGAATTAGAATATTTGTTATTTATTTTGCTACAAAAATAATTACAAATGTACTACTATGAGTAGGGCCGCAGATTGTCTCACTGATGCACTCAATCATAACCTCATAGTACCTAATATTTTCGAAAAAGTAGTGTGGATGGATCCTTTCTAAAGCATTGGCCCAAAATAGCAGAAGTCCGGGAATATTGATTTGAGTGTGCTTAGCACTGACAAATGGTGCCGATTTTCTTGTACACCGAACTAAACTATCACTAAAATTCCTTACTTTTGCCTATGAGAATCTTAAAGCTATTCTGTAGTAAAGTATCTATATTTCAAAATTATTTTGACACTACTAAATCGAATTTGACAATTGTGACTCCACGTGGTACATACTTGTTTGCCCTTCCCGTGATTTTTTTTAGAGCCGGAGGCGCGCAGTGGCTGCAGCCTCGACGTGTTTTATACGGAATATTTCACTTTTTGTTTGGAAAAAAATTATTACCTTCGTGTTGAATATTAGGGGTATAAGGGTGGTTTAAAGGGGGTCGAAATTTTCATTATTTTTGCGATAGGACACACCATTTTCGAGATATAAGCAAAAGAAAAAAAAAACCAGTACAGTACTGTTTTTGCACCCGAAGTCGAGATGTTCGTGTGAATTTTAGTTTATGACAACTAATAATATTTCATACCATTTTCAGTGGCGATTAAAAATAGTCAGAATTAGTTCAACAATTATAATGTTAGGTGAACAACGTCAAATTCAGAATAGCAAAATTGTCATTTTTCACTAAATTAAAATCTCAGTACAATCTTAGTGCTGACAAACTAAAATATAGTTAAGTTGTGCCACTTTAGTCTATTTCAGAATGGGAAATCATCGTTTGACAGGAGTAAACTAAATTTTGGTGATTTTTAGTCTAGTTTTGTGACAAGAGAATCGGCACCAATATTTCCATTCAGCAGTCCCAGAAAGGTGGCGTGGCGTGATAACTGGATTCTTTCAAAAGGATTGGTCCCCGGGAAAATTTAAAAGAGGGAATAGGCCTTTGATAATAGTAGAAATAGGGAAGGGAAGCAGGTTGTAGCACTGATGCACTCAATCGTAAGCTCACCCACACTAATATTATTAAGAGTAAAGATTTGTACCATTTTTTTTGTAATGAATAAACTCAAAAACTACAAAACCGATTTTAAAAATTATTTCACTAGTAGAATGTTATATTATCACCGAGTAACATAGGCTATAATTTATAACACAGGCAAAGCCGCTTGTGGAAACTACTACCTAATATTTGAATTTTTAGAAGAAACCAGTATGACAGATGATAACTTTGCCCCTTTTTGGGAGAACCAGCCTAATGTATCAACTAGATCTTAGTTAATTGTAATGCTTCTGTGTATGCACGAATTAACAAGAACATGGTGAAACCGATCATCAAACACTGTGTTCGTCAAAAATGTTCATGGCAATCCTATTTCATATCCATGGCTACTAAAGAGAGCCGGGCGGTTGAGCGTAAACTGTGTTCGTATGATGTTCGTGTTCGCTTTTCTAATTTACGTCCACACGTACTAGTATGAATAACCCGAGACACCTCCTTAATTAAATCTACATAGCTTTGGTGCAATCTGTTTTGACGTACTGCATCCCCATTTGGGGCAGTGCAGCAAAAACTAAATTCATTGATCTTGAGCGGGGTCAACGTGCTCTAATTAAGATGATGTATTTTAAAAACATGAGATTTTCCACCCAACACCTCTACCAAATTAGCAACTTATTATCGGTGAGAAAGCTATACATTATTAGAACTATAATTAAAAAACACAAATCCCTTCCTTATGACCCTAACTTAAATTTTAAAAGACGAAAAGACTTAGTAGCAGATGTTCCCCAAACCAAAACTAAATTTGCTAGCATCCAATTTAAAAAAAGGTCTGCTCAGCTTTATAATAAATGTAATGGCGAAACTTACATATACAATAAAAAACTAAATGAATGTAAAAAAAAAATAGTTCAATGGATAAAACCGCTTAATTATGAGGAAACAGAGGCATTATTGTTATAAACATAATAATTATGCTAACAGTATCCTAAGGCTCAACCTCATTCGCTCATGATATAGGTACTAACCCACCCACACACATAATGACATAACACACACATACCACACATTCAAACACAACACTGATTACAACAACCCAATCACAATTACACACAATCACACTATCACTAACTATTTGAATTCTGAAAGCACTTATTAGCCTAACTTATATCCATAGTTTTCATAGATTAGATTCCTTTATTATATTTTTTATTATTTTATTATTATTGTTTTAAATAAACAAGTTTATAGTTAATACCATCAATGTATGGAAGAGCGGAGTCTCCTAATACAGGCTTTATTAGCTTAAAAGGAGGCCCCAATCACTACCTAGTAATGTAAGTAAACTAGTTAATACTAATAAAAAAATAAAAAAACACTTAAGAACCAAACGTTCCGTGTTCGCTGTTCGTGTTCACCATGTTTTTTTTATGTTCGTGCGTACACGGCTCAAATATTCAGTACTGAAAACGAACACTTACTTGCTGACGTGATAATAATCGAAATATGTATATAAAACACAAAAAAATGTTTCTACCTATATAGACTTTGAAACCATCCAACCGATATGCCCATTCAGTCTAGTCGGTTTCATTTGAAAGATGCGAAGATGGTTTTAGACCACTAAAACATCTGAAAAATTCACGAAAAAAAAAAAAACATGGGTATACAGCTTTTTGTATGGAACGGATTTATTGATGATACTAGTATCTCTAGCTGTCGTTGCCAACCAATAAAAAGTACCAGGCTTGGTAGGTAGGTATGTATGCACATAACTAGTACCGTAAAGCTAGTACAACATTATTACCACTACATTTAACACAAAAGTATCTTTAAACACTCATTCATTTGGAATTCGGTTGCAGTCAGCAATTCATTAATAAATGACTCAAAATGAATGAATAACGAACACGAATTTAAAATGACCACTATTCAATAATTTCCGATAAAATTTTACGGAAAGTGCTCCCACTTGATATTACAACATTTTAAGTTCGACGGACAATACATTTTCTCAAGAGAAATTTTAAATTAATATTTATTTAACATTTAAAAATATGGTTGGGTACATTAACGCTTATCAGTTACATGTTTTTTGGAAAATGTAGAAGCATTTTTATGATTCATTTTGTAAAGTTATCATCCAGTAATGAAGCGATGCGCTGCTTAAAATGCAGTTTTAATAAAAGTTGGGATATTTGTAATATGTTGAGAAAACAAAACCGAGAGACCCTTCTCTCGGTTTTGTTAAACGATGCATCAAAAAGGTCTTCTCTCAAATTAGAGAACAACCAGGACACGATTTAAAAAATGAAACAGAGAGTCCTTCTATTACCTGCCTACCTAAATAAGTTTGTACATGAAACAAAATCTCAAGGTGGACCCGCAAAGGTAGCCGGCGAAATTCAAATTCTCTAAAGCTTCTTGCGATTTGCAGGACAGATTCACGACCATGCAAAATATGTAGGTACTTATTTACAAAATTTTAATCATTGGAATCATGAATACATCTCTCTAAGTTAGATTTGTTCCATTGAATGACTTTTTCATGAAATCATGACATTAACATTTACAGATTTGATAGAGATCCAAGAGATTATAATCTGACACTGACCTGCATTTTGCGGGTCTTGTTCAAAATCTCTCATTTCGCTTTTCTTATGTTTTAACTAGCACTTTGCCCGCGGCTTCGCTCCCGTTGTCTTTCCCGCGGGACCCGTAATTTTTCCCGGGATTAAAATGTAGCCTATGTTATTCCCTGAAAACTAAGCTTTCTAATGGTAAAAGAATTTTTCAAATCGGTCCAGTAGTTTCTGGGCCGTTTCAATACAAACAAACAATCAAATCTTTCCTCTTTACAATATTAGTATAGGTACAGTAGGACGGATGTCAGTCGTAACACTTTGATCTTGAGCTGATCTCGCGTAGTATAGAGCTTTAATAGAATACGAAACCAGCTTATACTGGTTTTGTTACGACTGACGTAATTAAAAAAACTTAACTATTTTTAACACAAAATTTATAACACAGATTTCTCTCAAGTCGATATATTTAACTGTAATTAATAATATTAAACTGACAAACTAGAAGTCTCTTAATTTTCAAACTTTTATTTTTCCTTAACATTTAAACTTAACTATAAATATACCTAAAAATAAAGCAATTATTTATTATAATATAATAGTTTATATATATAGTTTATTTTATTTATAGTTTTAATATATATTAAAAATATAAATAAAATTTAATTTTAAGTTTTTACGGAGTATGTGTTACAGTATTGTATGGACTTCTTAGAAATATATAAATTAAAAGGGTTTTTTTATAATACACCAACCAATACTGTAACACACGCTCCGTAACATAATATAATATGTATCGCTGTTGGTTGCCTAAATAAAGAAAATAAAAATAAATAAATTCAAAACTGATTCCTATAGCATTACAACAACAACATTACAGCTCTAAAGTTAAGTCATTTCCCCGACAATCTTGGCAATAAAAATCCGTTAAAGTTAATTAAAACTAACGTTATCCTGTCTTCGTGGTAGGTGTGCCAACAGTGTCCCGGTGCCAAGCCTCACTCGCTATGTCTAGCACTTAATTAATTACTGCTTAATCTGCAAGATATAAGCTTGGAACTGTATATTGTTTAATCCTTTCCTGATTATGGATCAAAGTAATAATATATAGTGCATGTATATACGGAAGGTTTGACCAAGGTCTTATCAAGGTGTATCATGTTATCCAGTAACTGGGTTTTGGAGGTCAGATAGGCAGTCGCTCCATGTAAAATACTGGTATTCATCAGCATCCGGTAAGACTGGAAGCTGACCCCCAAAATAGGTGGAATAAGGAATTATCGGGAAATGTTTTTGATGAGACAATCGCTAAAGTTTATGTCTACGAAATAGTAAAAACGTAGGCATAAACGTGGTATTTTTAATCAGACTTATATTTTTCGCCTCGCTCCGAGTGTAGGTTCACCTTTTAAACACTGCATTCCACCAACTTAGTCATCTAAAAGTATGTTAAATATTTATTTTTAAAACCGTATTGATAGTGGGACATACTACAAATAGTTCTAAATAAGATGACTTTAAGTTAAGCTTAAAGTAATGTAAAGTATTAAATTTGGACAAATTCTTTTGTTAGTTACTCATACTGCCTAATATTAAAAGATGTTGACGTCACTGCCATTTAAGTGTGAAAGGAATAGCTCTAAGACAGATTAATGCAGGGCCTCAAGTCTGCTATTACAATAGTGTCAGAATGGTCAATCATTGATTGCATAATTGTTGATTTTGACAAGTTTGGTAATCTACTAACATATTGGCGTCATTATGACTTTCCAATGGACAGCCACTGACACTCCATTGAAAGAAATGGCATCTATTGGTAATCTCGTACATAACGAAAAATGAATGACTGACTTAGGCGGTACTCTGCTAAAATTTTGACAGTTCCTTTGATCAGAAACCTACCATGAGAACTTCATTGTGCAGTCATTTCTTTTAATTCGTTACGAGTATCGTGTTTGTGGAATACAATGATCAACCAATGATCGACCATTATGAATTTACAGATTACGAACTTTTAGCAAAATGACAATGGGATCGAATTTATAAAAATAGCAGACTTGGGCCCCTGATGTGTCACTCAAAACCATTTAAATAAAAGCAATTCTTGCTACGACACAACAAAGTGCAATTCAGGTCGCACAGCGCTAATCACCCACAGTTATATTCACCTACAAGTTGCCTCTCTTTCTATCGCGTAAATCTTAGATCGGGTAACTCATTGAATTGGCCCAGCAAGTCGAGCTCGTCGCGTACTTGTAGCTTCATACCTAAAACGCGGAGTGAACCATCTGTTTTCATGTGTCTATGGTCAGTAGTGTTATACTGCAAAGTTCCTTTGGAACCTCATTCAAGTGAGCGCAAACAATTCAAAAGCGAATTAATTTGTTTAAAAGTAAATCATCGTCGATTCACGAGAAAGCGCTCTAATTTCGAATTAATGTTTAAGCTGATATTATATAGCTACGCTTGTCACGGTCGGTTCGTGGATGGGTGACCATAAATCATATATGGAGACCCTCCGTGCCTCGGAAAATACGTGAAGCCGGTCCCGGTGGTCATTCGTAGATCTTTGACTGTCGTTACGTGTGGTCAGAAGCCCGAATGTCTGACAACCAGTCTTAACAGAGGGTATCTTGTTACCCAGTTACTGGGTTGAGTAGGTCAGATAGGCAGTTGCCCTATGTGAAATACTGGTATTCAGCTGTGCTGATTAGACTGGAAGCCGACCTCAACATGTTGGGACAAGGCTAGATTGATTGATTTGTTTAAGCTGATATCAGACGCTTCACTCAAGTGAATGATGAACATTAACTCGAGTGCAGCATCTGACATCATTCTTCATCATCATTGTTTCGTTCCATGTTCACACGAAACCGACAAAATTACATAGATATGAACAATTATTTGCTCATTTCATTTTATTTTTTGATCATTCGGAGCGATAATGAAACATGCGGCAATACCGAAATCCAACACCGTTAGATCGTTTCACTAATGAATAGGGTGTTTTACTCTATATGAGAAAAATCTAAAAATATATTATTGAGAGAGCTTAGGCAAAAAGCAGTCGGAAAACGATAGTTTTAGTTCATAAAATAGTAATAATAATAGTAAACTAAATTTTAAAATTCAATTCAATAGTTTCAGCTTTTTTAATTTCTTATCACCATTAGATAGTAGTCGCCATGTTATTACGTCATACGGCTATGTAAACTTAGAAAGTGTTAACTGTTTACTATCAGCGTACCTTTAATCTATAAAGGGTTTTTATTATTTTCGTAACCAACGTAATTTTTATTGAAATAATACCATAGAACATTAAATACGTGTGGGTCAAAAATGCCACCATCCTCGTTCGAGAGATTGATGGTTCTGCTGCTTTGGCCATACGATCGACACATGACATTCAGAAAATTATACCTGCCAAAAACTCTGCCCCTGTTGCAAATAAATAGCAATGCAATCAAACAATCTAAGATTTGCTCACAATAATTTTATATTAGCGATTTTAAGTCTTTGCATGTTTGTCGTCAATATTAGTTTAAGGCTACCTTTTTGTTTTGTAAACTGCATGCTACTCACCAATATTTATTTTAGGCTACTTTTAAATTTTGATAACTGCATGTTACTTGTTATTATAAGTTTTAAGCTACTATTCTGTTTTATAGATTACTTTAACCTACAAGCTAGTTATTCTTGCTCTGTTATTATTTTAAACAACAATTCCAGAATTATGTTTCTCTCTAATTGTTATTATTTTTGTTTGTATTTAAGCGTGGTTATGTCGTTAGTATTATATATCGCTCAGTTCGACCTGGACTCCAAATACGTTTCACTTGTAATGTTACTTGTTGTTTATATCTTGTTGACACTGCACGTATCAGTATATACTAATTTATTCTTGGATTCACAAAATGTCGGATAGCCTTTCATTATATTATCAGAACTGTAGGGGTTTACGTACTAAGCTGAACACCTTACATATGAATATCTTATCCAATTGTTATGATGTGATAATTTTAACGGAGACCTGGCTCACTCCTCACATAATGGACGGTGAATTTATAGATGAGCGATACGTAGCTTACAGATGCGATCGTAATCGAATTACCACAAACAAAAAAGATGGAGGGGGAGTGCTCATCGCCGTACTGAAAAACTTGAATGCCGTTCATTTGCAGGCCGAGTTGCCAATCATTCCGTCAATAGAGCATGTCGTTATCCAAATTCCTGGTCTTGGTCAGGAAAAATATTACATAAGTGCGGCATACATTCCACCAAAAGCCCCTGAAGACGTTTATCTGGCTCACTTTGAAACATTGCAAAATAGTCTGGGATCGGTGAATCCAACTACTTTCCTCTTATTCGGTGACTACAATTTGCCTGACATAGAATGGCTCCCCTCTGCTGACAATCCTACCGGAGCGCTTAACTGTTATGGCAACTCATCGTTATATAGACTAATGGATAACTTTATATCCTTAATAAACGGTTATCAATATAATTCCATAAAAAATTATAGGGGACGTATTTTGGATTTATTGATTAGTAACGGGAGCTGTAATGTCCATGCGCCTCCTTCTTCTTTGATACCTCCTGACAATTATCACCCTCCTTACTGTTCTTTCATTAGTTATAAAGCCAAACTTAAAATGTTACCCCGTGCACAATCTATAAAATATAACTTTTACAAAGCCAATTTTGATCTAATTAACGAAGATTTAGCTACTATAGATTGGGTCGAAATCTTTAGGGGTGAGTCTGCTGAGAACTCTTTAAACATTTTCTATGATTATATTTTCAAAACAATAAAAAATATGTTCCTAGGTCAGCCCCACGATCTCGTAAATTCCCCATTTGGTTCTCAAAGTCATTAATACGAATATTTAAAAACAAAAATAAAGCTTGGATCAAATGGAAGACATATAAAAACGTCTCTGACTATGAACAATTTTCTTTTCTAAGGAGCAGATTCTATGTGGAGTGTAAAACGGGTTATAACAAATACATTGATTCTGTGGAAGATAACATACATAAAAATATCAAATATTTATGGAGTTATATCTCAAATCGTAAATCAAATGCGGGTATCCCTTGCTCAATGACATATAAAAACCAGAGCGCCAATAACCCCAAAGAAGTTTGCGATTTATTTTCAATTTTTTTTCACTCTGTATATGAACCGTCCACATTTGTGAGGGATGCCTGGTCTCCTCCCGAGGCATACTGCGAGGGTGCTGCTATAATTAATCATATTAATCTAACCATGGATAAAATTATAAAAGCATTAAAATCTCTGGATACTACCAAAGGTCCTGGACCGGATGGTGTTCCAGCGTATTTTCTTAAACATGCCGCCAGTACAATATGCACGCCCCTACATATTATTTACAATAAATGTATCACAGAGGGTACTTTTCCAGACATCTGGAAAAAGGCTAATATTACGCCGGTGCATAAATCTGGTTCTAAACGTGAAGTGGAAAACTATCGTCCAATTTCTATTTTGTCTGCCTTGTCGAAGCTTTTCGAGAGACTTGTCCATGATGAGATCAATCCTATCTTGCATAACATAATAATTAAACAGCAGCATGGATTCGTCAAAAAAAGATCGACAACCACAAATTTGTTAGTTTTTACGGATTACTTGTTTAATAACATGGATCAACGGTCACAAGTAGATGCTGTGTATACAGACTTTCGAAAAGCCTTCGACAAGGTAGATCACGAACTTCTTCTTGCAAAGATTGCATACAACGGCATACGAGGCGACTTATTGAGATGGTTCTCATCTTATGTTACAAATAGAACTCAGAAGGTGGTGATACAGGGTCATGAGTCTGAATCCATTAATGTAACTTCTGGTGTGCCTCAAGGATCAATCCTTGGTCCCCTACTCTTTGTCCTATTTATAAATGACATTAACAGTTGTTTTAAGCACTCAAAATTTTTACTTTATGCTGATGACCTTAAAGTTTTTAGGAAGATAAATTGTGCTGATGATTGTATTCCATTTCAAGACGATCTTAATAGATTATCAACTTACTGCAATAATAATAAGCTTCAACTAAGCATTCCTAAATGCCTATCTATAACATTTACAAAAAACAAAAATATTCTTTCTCATACCTATTACTTAAACAACACCGCTTTGAGAAAAGAATCTTCGATTCGAGACCTCGGAGTACTGTTGGACAGTAAGCTTCATTTGGATCAGCATATTGATAAGATTATTGGCAACGCATTCCGAATGTATGGATTCGTAATGAGAGCGACCACTGATTTTAAACGCACAAACACATGCACACTCTTATATAAATCTTTGGTAAGGTCACAGTTGGAATATGCAGTCATGATATGGAACCCTTTATATAAGAAATATACATACAACCTAGAGAAAGTACAGTACAAATTTTTGAAAGCAACACACTACCGATGCTGTCGTAGAACCCTAACCTATAAAGAATTACTCACTCATTACAGGTTAACAAAATTGGAGTCCAGGCGCACTTTTCTGGAAACTATGTTTCTTTATGACCTTTGCGCTAATAGATACGACTGTACGGATTTAACAAACAGCTTGTCTTATATTGTACCTAGAACTGTAGTGAGACGAGAGGTGCGCGCGCGTCCCCTGTTTGCAGTGTCTTCTTGTCGCACAAACGCTGGTGTCCGTGCACCTCTTCGTCGCTTGGCACAAAATTATAATATACACTTCTCAGATGTAGACATATTCTCTCTGTCTGCTAGTAAATTTCGAAATACTCTGAACAACAAAATCAAAGACTTGTAGAATTAGTTATTAAGAAACTCAAATTATGTCTCACTTGTAGACGTTCCCAAAATTGTATGTCATATATAAACTGTGGATAACGTAGTGAGTTACACACTTATAATATGTACTATGTCTACCTACTATTATGTTTATTTCTAGTGTGTAATTGTTTGTTTTCCCGAACTAATAAATAAATAATAAATAAACACGGTTTTGTAAAAGGAGACAACATAAATTTATAACTTAAAAAATATCACTGCACATGTTTACACAGCCAACTGACGTCATGACCACAGAACAATATGGCGTCTACTACGTCCAGCGTTTTCGTCAAATTACGCGCGAAATTTGAAATTGCATAATTTAAATGCATTTTTATGACACTTAACGATTGAATACAATTTTTGTGATTTTTTTAGTGGTTCATTAGCACTATAGAATCTAATTGAGACATTTTTCAAAAATGGGTGTAATACCTTATTAATTTTTCACTTTTCATTTATTTTGTGTTGAGATGTTTCACTTGAAAGATGAAAGACATAAATGAACAAACTGATATCAGCTTTAGAGAATAACACTATGTGTCAAAGAGGCTCTTGTTAGGTTATTCAGTTAGGTCAAAGGCTTGATTCAGAAAGCCGTCAGTGTATAGGTCTATTGTTCGGAGGTTCCACTCTGCAGCACCCTGAAAGCCTGTAGCGTTCACCTTTGTTGTGTTATTTCAATTGACGAGACAAAACTTGCATGCAATAATCGCCTTGCAATTATTGCATGGCTTGCCTTGGTGTATACAGAAGTTGCATGCAATTATTGAGTGGCAAAACTGGCATTCAATTATTGTATGCCATTTTATGGAAGTCGCACGCCTGCATGCAATTCTTGAATGGCAATAATTATTGGACGTGCTTTAACGGCGTGCGATTATTGGTCTTGAACGTTCCAGGAACTTATAAAGTTCCTGTCACTGTTATTTACATAGCAGGTTGTGGTATTCGAATTTTGTGTGGGTTAGGTACCACAACTAACAAAATAAAAACTTTTTACAAAAAAAACGACTCCCAAATAACTTTAATTTTGGAAGTCTCGTTGGCAAAAACGAAAATTCAAAACCAAAGACACCGACTTCAAAAATTAAACTTATTTTTCACTGTAATTTTTTTTTTTGAAGTCGGTTTTTTTAACTCTTGAGGTAATTTTTATTATTTGCGTTCACTTGAGTGAGGCTCGAAGTTAATATTACAGAATACAGCTGTCGGTACAAGAACATTTTGACGCGTGGCCAGAATTGGCCGCCATCTTGTTTTATCAATACATTTCACAAAACAATTGCACAAAGGGGTACCGACAGCGCCTCCCTTTCAACGTCATTCCAGCGCCAAAAGGTCCTTGTTAAAGCGGCAGCTTTTAACGTTTCCAATTTCCACAAGTATCTAAAAACCGGCCAAGTGCGAGTCAGACTCGCGCACGAAGGGGAAGGGAAGTATTAATTATCTATAAAAAAGGCAAAAAAAGGAAGCCCCCCTTAAATATTTATTTTATTCTATTTTTAGTCTTTTTTGTTTAGTGGCAACAGAAATACATCATGTGTGAAAATTTCAACTGTCTAACTATGACGGTTCATGAGATACAGTCTGGTGACAGACCATAGATATCCAGAGATATGCCTTCATTGCGGAATAGTAAGAAATCCTAGTGCGGCCGCTTATCTCCCACCAAAATAATTACAACATTAACAAATAGTGTACTTACGACACACACTTAAAATTTGAACTCGCACACTAAGAAGAAAGCAGCTACACTATATCTATACTAATCTATACTAATACTAATAATATTATAAAGCTGAAGAGTTTGTTTGTTTGTTTGTTTGTTTGAACGCGCTAATCTCGGAAACTACTGGTTGCAATTGAAAAATTATTTTTGTGTTAGATAGTCCATTTATCGAGGAAGGTTATAGGCTATATAACATCACGCTACGACCAATAGGAGCGGAGCATAAATGAAAAATGTTACAAAAACGGGAAAAAATATTCCTTTTTGAGAGCTTCCGTTGCGTGCGCTGCGTAAACGGTGTAAGTTACGCAAATATCATGTATGACGAAATTGTTCCTCTTTAAAAGTTCTAAAAAAAAGTCTGCGACGGTATATGTCTATCTTTTAAGATTGACTCACTATAACCTTTTTTATCGTAATCAAATTTGTTCGAAATTAATGCATTATTTGCGAAGGAGTTTTATCAACATAATAATATTAATCCATAGCCAAATAAATATGTTATTAATCACAAGATTCACAAGTATTTAAATGTAAACAAAATTGTCCTTGACATCACTTGATTTCAATGAACATCTTAGGAGATATAATAATTTTAAAAGAACTCCGCAACAAAATAAATAGATATGTGCGGGTTCACGTGCGCATGACGCGCAAGACGCGGCGGGTGAGTGGGAGGGACGCTGGCCGGCGGGTGAGGGGAAGGGGCGCTGGCCTGCCGCCACCCGGTAGTTCTGCGAGTTGCATTAGTTTTGACTGGTCCAGCAGTTGGTCAAACAGTGCTAATACCTCGCATCCCAATGATTTGCCTTTTAATTTTTAAAAGAATTTAATTTCCCGCTATGGTATCTTTTGTCGTAACAATTAATAAAGCACAGGGGCAAACATTTTGGGCACGCCACTATTGCGGCGATAAGTCCCCTCTTTGAGGAGTGGCTGGAGAGGCGCCACGGCGTCCTCACCTTCCGCCTGATGCAGGTCCTCACCGGACACGGCTGTTTCGGGAGGTACCTGTTTCGGATAAGGCGGGAGGAAACGCCCGGGTGTCATCACTGCGTGGATCGCCCGGAGGACACGGTGGAGCATACGGTGGAGGTATGCCCGGCTTGGGCAGAGCACCGCCGTGTCCTCGTGGAGGCGATCGGTGGCGGGGATCTCTCGCGTCCGGCCCTGGTCCAGGCCATGGTACGGAGCGAGAGGGCATGGGAGGCCGTCACCTCCTTCTGCGAAGCAGTAATGCTCGCAAAGGAGGAGGCGGAACGCGTGAGGGAGAGGCAAATTTCGCGCCCTCACGCCCCTAGCCGCCGCAGGAGGAGACGCCCTGGGCGTCGGGAATCGATTGCCGATTCCCGGCCACCGTAGGCGCGGGCTTGCGGACGGTGAGCAATAGGTAGCTCGCCGTCCGGTAAGGACCAGGCCCGGGTCGACGGCGCGTTGTGTTCCACGCGCGCCTCAAATAGATGTCAGCAAGTGAAGGGGTCCGATGAGACCATTGCCTGCCGGGGTTGCGGGATTAGTCCGAAAGGGATACCGTGGCCCCCTGGCATTGCACAGGCAACAGAAGGAACACGGGTGGGTTTTAGTCAGTAAGAGTCTGACACGCCCTTCCGCTCCACCCAGAGCGGGAGACGTCATTTGATGATTTCCCACCCAAAAAAAAAAAAAAAAAAAAAAAGGGGCAAACATTTAAACACGTAGGAATCGATTTACGTTAAGACTGCTTTTCACATGGACAAACTATGTGTCGAGTTATCAAGATCAGGTTGCGGAGAAAATCAGTATGTTCTTCTACTACAAGAAAATAAAACTAAAAAATATCATTTACTCTGAAGTACTTTAAAATACCTTAAAAAAATACTAAAAAATGGCACGGGAACAGGAATAATAAAGGAACGTTGGGTAAAAAAAAGTACTGGGGGTCTTATAAAAATGTGGGTAAATAAATTTTACCCACATTTTTATAAGACCCCCAGTTCTATAGTTCCATTTTTTTTAGGTTTTTTATCAAAACGCTGGTACAGCTATGTCATAACAGTTTTTGAAGTAACTCTGTCTGTCTGTCTCTCTGTAACGTTTTCACGGCTAAACTACTGAACCGATTTTGACGAAGATCGAAGGACATAGTAATATTATTTATCCAACCACGATAATGATATTTACGCGGACGAAGTCGTGGGCAACGCTATGACTATTATGATGATATAGGAGCGGCACATCAATGAAAAATGTTGCGAAAAAACTGGGAAAATTCATTAAACCACTCTGTGACGCAGACGAAGTTGCGCGGGTCAGCTAGTCAATTTCTAATAGCACACATACATAGAATGGGCGGGGCTTTCACTTGTAAACACTTGCTATTTGCGAACATTCAATGCACACGCATGCAATTAGGGAGTCGAAAGCGATGGTCGATAATTTTTATCGATATTTATTTTAGTACATTCTTGTATTATTATAATTTCGTTTAATTTTCTTTATATTATATCTTTTGTTTTTATATACCTATCCGAAAATATGGGTTATTTGTACTAAAATAAAATAAGTTTTTTTTTTTAAATATTGTATTACCGGGTAAAGGGAACCCTCTCTGTTAAATATTATGCTATGCACGAGTAACTGTATTGAAATGACAATGTCTTTATTTGCTTCAATCAAAATTAAATTAATAACAAAGGAGAATGCCAGGTTGTCCTTCAAGACTCGGCCAGAACCGACAAAGATGAACTATATATCATTAAAAATGAAAATAATTTTAGAATTTGATAGTATATTTAGTTTTCTATAAGAAGTACACCAAAAAAAGTTATAGTTCTTTAAAGTTGTCCACTTAATACTTCTAATTTTAACGATAACAACAAATAAAATATTAAATTATTAATTAAATAATGATTTTTGGCACATATTATCCTCGCATAATACATATGTTTTAATAGTAAATATACATAATTATAACATACTTACATTATTTTAGAATGTGTAGGTATGGAAAAGAAACACATGGATACTTTTTAACAATTTATTATTCATCAGAATCTCTTCAGTCTCAGTTTCTAACGAGAATTGTCGCATTTGAAAGGCATTTACTCCACAATTAAACTCAAACTCAAAGCATTTATTTCAATTAAACCATTTACAGGCACTTTTTAATTGTCAAGGGGTCGGTCAGTCAAAAATATGAAGCTAGTTGCCCATTCCAAAGTATAGTAGGTACCTATGGAGAAGAACGGACAAGAAACTCCACGGACACTCTTTTAAATAAAATTGATACAAAATATTGGTTACATCATTCATTTTGAAATTATGCATGTGAGAACAATGTAATAAGACGTGCACGTTCGTAAAAGCGTCCGTAATAAAAAGAAAAAAAGAATTATTCAAAAACTTAAAATAAATTAAAATAAGCCATGGCAGCTAAGAGATGACCAGTCCCAACTGACGGCGCCCGTTCACGAACATGACGCATGGATCAGCACCATTCAGCTCAACCATTTTGAAGGGAGTTAAATGATCCAACACACACGCCACCATCAGCGAGACATTTGAGTGAGCATGACATACCTACTCACAGCCGCCAGGGCACATTCAAGTCAATGAAATACTACATAGTACCCGGTAAATGGTAGCTCTTTAGTACATAGTACTCACACCTGTGCTATGCAATTATATAATACAAAGGAAATTGAGTTTATACAATACAAAAATGGTCTTACAATCTTCAGCAGCTCCATCAGTATTTTCAAAATGTTAATCAGTGTGTATGTCAATTAGTTGTGGAGCAGGACCAGCACTGAGCCAAGCATTTTTATCAGTGATGTAATCCCCCAACTTATAATATGCCTGCCTACTTAATTAATGCAGCGAATCATGGTTAGTAGACTAAAGGTCCGTCCGTGTGAGAAAAGCCAGGTCAACAAGTAGGCAGGTTTAGATGTTCGGTTGGGCGAGCCGGGTCAGCGAGTAATACAGGTTGAGGTTCAGTTTCAACAACCAAGGTAGTCGTAAGTGCCAGAAAAATCGGAGTCTAGAAACACAGCAATATACAACACAAAACTCAAAAACACGTAATCACTTCGACGCTCGTGTTATAACGCGCAGAAGAACTTTTTTTTTTTTATTTGTTTTTTTTTTTTTTTTTGTGGCTTCGCACGGTTTGTGCATTTAGCCAATGTCAAGTTAAATTTCGGAGCAACAAAGGTAGGGAAACGAAAGAAGAACTTTTTGACAATCATCAATGACTACAAAAACAAGATCAAGTGTTGCCAGCACTATAATGATTAATATTCTAAATTGTATCGTAAATCGAATTAACTTATTTTAAATTGTTATAAAATATATTCAAAAATATAACTAAATACTATTTATTATATTAAGAATTACGAGTTACGTCTTATATATGTAATAAACTTTGTACACACTTATGTAGTTTCATAATGATATTAATGCAATCGATTTGCAAGTGCAATTTCGTATCGATATTATTTTATTTTGGTATTGGCAACATTTTAATTGAAATTGCAGATAGGAAACGTGTTGAAAAATTGAATCTATTTAAAATTACTTTTAAACGGTGTACTTCTACAGATTTTATTTATACTCTATAATTCTTACTGTTTTATATTATAAATTATCATAAATATTAAAAGTCTGTCGGACGCTACATGATTCGAGCCGATTCTTGTCATTGTCCTTTAACTCTTAAACTATACATGTAATACGAGAATATCCATTGAGTTCTGTAAAAAAAGATTCGACTGCAATTATACGCATGTCGATAAAATCAGCCGCACGCACTGGATTGCACCTCTCTAAATCCAAAACGTTCGTTCCGTTCGGAAAGATTCGGGCTAGTTCGGGCTAGTTCGTATCGCTCCGGACGCAAGTGAGTAAATGATTTAAAAATTGATTTTAAATATTAAACAGTGACTTAAATGTTTATTTACCGGTGGTAGGACACGCCATTTGTCTTCAGGTTGATGGTACTAGACCTATTTTTACAAATTATTAATGCACAGCTCGGCATTTTGGTTTTTTAGGCATCAATAGTACACTGTACGCAGTTGCAAAGCGACTGAATGAAGCGTACAGCCGCCGTTCGAACATAAGCCCAATTTAGCAATGTCGAGGCGCCACGTGCCACGCCTCCAAGGCATATCCCTCGATATCCGTGTGACAGACGGTCGGATGGACAACGAAGTCTTAGTAATAGGGTCCAGTTTCACCCTTTGGGTACGGAACCCTAAAAACCGGCCAAGTGCGAGTCGGACTCGCACACGAAGGGTTCTGTACCTTATTAAAATCGAGCAAAAAAACGCCAAGATAAAGAGCCCCTTTAATTATTAACTTTATTATTTGATATTATAGCGGCAATAGAAATAAACTTAAAAGAATAGAACCCTAAAAAGGTGTAAGATGGTAATTATATCTTCAAAATAAATAAAGCACCTTCTTACAAAACGGGTCCGCAACTATTAGAAACTTCGAAGGACTTGCTAACAAAAACAGAATGCTTCCAATAGAAACGTTGCCTCTATTGAAAGCACTATAACCCATAACAAATTGTCAACTAACACAACTTCACGAAAACACTTGCCATAAAGGGTGGTTCATACAATAGGCACGGTTTTTATTCTTGTCGAAATCTTCCTTCTGATAAAGGTATCTGAATAGGTATGTTGTATTATAAACTACAGTCCGGCCGTCGAGAGAATTCGTCAACACCTGTCAGTTAGGCAATTTCTAGTAGTAATAAGGATCAAATTCGCAAAACACATATTATTCGTTAGTATGAGACTGACAGATGTCAAGTACTTATTCTATCGACGCCGGACTGTAAGATCGTGACATCGAAATATGGAGGTACCTCGTTTGTGGGCCTGTCACTTCTTTGCAGCACTAGTACGGAAACAAAGAATAAGAATAAAAATCATTTATTTGCAGAAAATACAGGTGTTACTAGTAAGTAAATGTTGGTAAATAAAAATAAATAAATAAATGTTGGTGGTTTAATTTACAGTCCATATTTTTACCTGTTTAAGGCATGCAATTAATTATTAATTTTACATTAATATGTATCTACTTATTTTAATAGGATATAGGTAAGTACAGAAAAGTTTTTTTTTAATATAAGGAGGTACCTACACTGTGTATCTCCTTAAATTTAAAAAACAACTTTTGACTTACAAAACTTAACCTAAAAATAACATTTTATGTTACAACAATTCTTTAAACTAAATAAAGCACATAACAAAACACGAGAAAACTTAAAATATTTTTTTTTTCTTTTTGTTGCAGAAACTCTTGTAAACTATAAAAACACTTTTCTATCAACTATCGACGTAGTTTAATTTTAAAATATTTAAATGAGAGCTCCCTTATGATCTTTGGTAACTTATTAAAAATTGTAATGCACATAATATGAAACAAAACTTATGCTGTTTGTCTTCAATTTATACAAAGCACAAGCCTTCAAAACGTGGCGATAAGTTCACCCAACGTTATGTTTAACAACCAGTCCCGCTACTACCTTGCTGCCTGGCATTTTTTACCCCGACTCCATGATGTTCTCCATTCTCAAAATTTTAGTTTCTGCTTGCTAATACCACTGGAGAAGTATCTTTATAAAATAGCCAAATAACCACGAGCCCCTCGATAGAACAATGCTATAAAACCCTGCCCTGGTGTGTACAAGGCATAAGTGACCCAAAATCCGAGTAAGTGCAAAGTTTTGGCACAAAAGTGCGCCAGTAAATAATATTAGAGAGTTTTCTTCTATAACGGCTCTTATTCTTTAGTAATTAATTCGTTAGTTTTTTTTTTGTTTTGAGTGTTGTGACAATAGCCCGCTGTTTATATGGAAATGGAATTTTAACTTCGGTGAAAGTGAAAGGGTTAGTATATTAATTATTATTTCGATGCTGAGCTGGTCTTGGTTCACAGAGGCTGTATACGCACCGTTATGAAATAAACTAAAAAAAATAAAATAGAATGGTTTAAAAAATATTATTAACCAGATATGTCAGCGTAGAAGAGCTAGTGGCTAAATAATAACAGCCGCACGGTTCGATCCATCAGGGGATAAGCTACGCTTGCCGGGGTTGGTCTGTGGATTGGTGACATGACTTAACGTACAAGACTCCTCCGTGCCTCGGAAAGCACGTTAAGCTGTTGGTCCCGGCTGTCATTCGTGGATCTTTGACAGTCGTTACGGGTCGTTTGAAGCCCGACCCACAACCCAGTAGCCCCCCTGGCTACTGGGTTATGGGTCGCTCCATGTCGAATACGGTATTCAGCTGCATCTGGTTAGACTGGAAGCCGACCCCAACATAGTTGGGAAAGGGCTAGGCAGATTGATTGATACGAGTATGTTAGTAATTAGTTCACAACAAAAAAAATGATATAATATGTTTGAAAGAGATGTTTTGTTAATGTTCTTTTCATTATTTAAAATAATGCACTACCTCAAATAGTGTTTGAGGAATGCCAAAGTTTGGTTTTGATCAGGGAGTGGCTATCGTCGGCAATAGTAAAGAAATAGTAAAAATAAAACAACACTTGAATCAAATTTAAAAAAAAACCGAGATATTCTGGAAAGTCTGTCAATAAATTTTATTGCAATAAGAAGCATTAGAACAGCTTCAAAATATAAATTACTAACAAGACGACAGATCCATTTCATTACTATCAAAACGTAACCCACTAATCTACCAAACTCAAACACTCATCTACCGTTTCAAAGAAACACGAAACAAGATAAACAGAGACGTACCACGATCCCGTTAATCACCGTACTATCACCGTATTTTCACCGTGATATCAACGTAATGTCTTTGTATCACCGCTCAATGTTTACGGCGTGTATTGAATGTTAATTCATCACCATCGTTTTGGTTTTATTACCGAATTTATATGCGTTGAATTAAGGCTTGTGCTGTGATAGTGTTTAAGGAGTGTGCATACTTGAATTAAAGAATAATTAATTAATTGTATATAATAAATGTTGACGTCAAAATAGTCTGCACGAAGTTTTATAAGGGACTTAAAAATAACTGTCGAAATGTGGGTGGTGCCTACTATAGGTACGCCTCTGACTAACGCTTTGGGGAGTACGGGCGTGATGTTATGTTATGTTTGTATTAGGTAATATTCACAGGTGTAAGTACGTACATATAAAGTTAGTGGGTACTGACAATACCTCATTTCATTAAGTGTTTTTGTTGTGATCTGTATTCAATGTAAGTGATTATGGGTAAAAAAAAGGTATAATTTTTAAATAGATTATACTAGCGAAACGCTCCTGCTTCGCACGGTTTTTACGTTTTGACAAAACATCAAGATTTTTTAGCTATATGTATGTCACTGTAATAGTTACGTATTATACACATAAACTTCTCTATACGATGATGAAAACCTCATCAAAATCCGTTGCTTGGTTTAGAAGAACAACGCGAATATACAGACAAACGCGAAAAGCGACTTTAATTTGTAATTTATATAGATTTATAGAAGAAAATTAGATTAATCTTAACTGTAGATTTTCAAAATGTAGACCAGATTAAGTATGCGAATAAAAAGTCGCGAGACGTCACAAAAAATAAAGACAATCAAATAAAAGTACCTATTAGTTACATAACTTGATTGAACTTCAACCCCAGTTTTTTCCACTAGAACAAATACATAAAATTAAGATAGTCACCAACATTTTAGGCCTGTTTCAAACACAAATAAAGTGTCCAAAAAGTTGTATTATCTCTTTTTTAGAGATAGTTGAAAGTTTTATGACTTTTTAAATCAGATTACGTTCGCTTACCCAACTGTATTGTCACAGATAACTTAGACTTTAGAAACAAGTTTTTTTTAAGTCATTTTGTTAATTTAGTATAAAGACGATTTTCACCCCATTTTTTTAAAATTTCAAACGACACATATCTAACTAAACTTTTTTTTGTGAAATTATTAATTTATTTGATGATAACTTTTATTTGTGTTTTTTTAGTTTTTTATTTTATTTATTAAAACGCATGCAAAATATAATGAAATATAACCGGAAAGGCAGATTAGTACCAAAAGTAATCTAAGTAAAATATAGAAAACTAATTTACGTAGGTGGGGCAGGTCCCTATCTACATACAACACTATTTTAAGCTTTATGCTGAGTCCACACAGAAAGCTTAAAATAGTGTAAATGCTTCTTAACAATGGCGTGACAAAAAATCTAATGTGTTGTTTCCATAACTATGACCACTTTTGAATGCTATGTAGTAAAGTGCATCTGATTATGTTTAATTAAATTAATCTTTTGATGTGGCCGTAATTCAATTAGAGACGTACTTATCGATTGTAAAACGATTATTCGAATGTTTATACGAGTAGTCGAATAATTGGAATAATTCGGTCTTTTGGTTTGGAATTGAAATCGGTACTTTGAAGTCATTGGGTAATTTTAATTATGGATCCAATTATTCTATCCAGTGTCGTTTTTTGTAATTTTGTTTGCACTTTTAAATATAATCTGATATTCATTGTTATCGGTTACAGAAAATCAAGACCACTACAATCCTGGGTTCAATTCCCAGCAGGGCTAACATGACAAGCGCGAGAAAGCTCTTTTTCTCGTTTTGTCGATATTTGTCTACGATTATGACGTCATTCTAATCTCTAACGTGACCGTAAACGACGAGATATCTCGAAAAAGGCACTTTATCTCGCGACGAGAAACCGATGTTGCAAGTTATTAAAAACAAATTATTTTTATGATAGCAACATCGGCTTGAGATTCCGTTTCATTCATTCAATGGTGCCGATTCTCTTGTCACAAATGCCTCTAAACTAGACTAAAAATCACCAAAATTTAGATTATTCTTGTCAACCGACGGTTTTCCATTCTGAAATAGACTAAAGTGACACAACTTAACTATATTTTAGTTTGACGGCACTGAGCTATTAATTTAGTGAATATGGCAATTTTGCTGTTCAGAATTTTACGTTCTTCACCTAAAATTTTGATTGTCTATGTATTTAATAACGATAAAAAAATGAACTAAAATTCACACCAACACCTCGACGGTGCAAAAACAATACTGTCTTTTTTCTTTTCTCTTGCTTATATCTCGAAAATGGTGTGTCCTATCGCAAAAATAATGAAAATTTTGACCCCCTTTATGAAACTCCTAAACCCCTAACACTCAACATGTAGGTAATATTTTTTCATATTTTCCATACAAAAAACGAAAAATTCCATATAAAACACGTCGTTTCAATATAAATAGTAGTTTAAAACTAAGTATTTTCATTATTAATATATTGTAAAATAAAATGATGACATAAATAAGTACAATTATGAAACTGCCATGTTATTTTAGAGTTTTTTTTTGTATCATAATTTTGTCTACTCTTCTCGTCGTCAAAATCGACGACGAGTAAATACGACAAAATGATAGAAAAATCGGGGATTATCTCGTGTTGAATTGTCAAAAATCGAGATAACTAAGGTGCCATGTTAGGGTTTGTAGAGAAAACATCAATTTTGACAGAAGGAGTCGACTATTTTGTATGGACGCGCTGTCAGAAAACGAGAAAGTGACCGAAATAGACAAAAATTACTCACGCGAGAGCGAGTAACTGTCGCGTGTGACATGTTAGGCCTGCAGGTCGGGCAAAGTATTATTGGGTTTTTCCAACAGGATTTTTTCAGTAGTAGCCCGGAGTCTGGAATTGTGCCTGGTTGATGGCAATAGGCTCGCCCCCCATTACATGGGACTTAAAAACATAACTGGCGAAATGTGGGTGTACTAAAGGTACAACTCTGCCCAACCCTTCAGGGAAACAAGGCGTGATGTTATGTTATGCAGGATACTACAGAAAAAATAATTTTTAGAAAACCTCAAAAACATTTTGTCTGACCTTGGGATCCACCCAGGACCCCGCCCTCAGCTGTACCATTTGTAACCTCAACACAAACGAGACAGTATAGATTTACCTACTGCTTTTTCTAAGGGCGAGATTCACCGATCGCCCTTTGACTAGAGCATACCTCCGCCGCGAAACTGTAGCAGCGAAACAGCTGTAGTTAAATTAAATAGACTCGCGTCATGTTCCGCTACTCGAATCGGATGAGAGTAGCGGAACATGACGCGAGTCTATTGAATTCAACTACTGTGGTTTCGGTGCTACAGTTTCGCGGAGGAGGTATGCTACCGCAGCGTTAACCTTGCTATAGTTCACGCGGTGTAGCATGGTGCGGGTGACAGAAAGGGTAACATATATTATAATTTACTTGTTTTCACTGATTCTGTATTTTACGACTGATCCGTACCTGCATACAGATTGTGTACATAATACGGACTCAGTGATAACTGTAGTAAATTAAATAAATTTACCCTTTCTGTCACCTGTCACCCGCACCATGCTACACCGCATGAACTATAAGTAGAGTAAATGTTGCATACGAATATGAACAGTATTGGTATGAAGTTAACGTTCATACTATATTATGTGAGTCTTGCTAAAAACATAATACCTACGCGACAGGATAAGGTTCACCTTCAAAAAGCTGCAGTTCCCTTTATTATTACTTCAGGTTCCCAAGTAAGACTAGAGAACCTAAAAGCCCTCCCTAGCTTGTTATTCTCAGCTTATTAAAGATCTAATCCTAATCTAACTATCCTAACTATTAATATTATAAATGTGAAAGTGATTTCGTTTGTTTGTTTGTTTGTTACGCTTTCACGCAACAACGGCTGAACGAATTTGAATAAAATTTGGCACATGGGTAGACCATTAAGCTTCGTTCAGATTAGCGCGACGCGACACCGGTTATTGTTATACCGTGAAGTTTTCTTAGAAATTGTATTGTTCGAGTCGCGGCGCGCCGTCGCGTCGCGCCGTTGCGTCGCGCTAGTCTGCACGAGGCTTAAAGCTTTGTGCAGACTAGCGTGACGCGACAGCGCGACGTGATACTGGTTATTGTTCTACCGTGAAGTTTTCTTAGAAATTGTAATGTTCGAGTCGCGTCGCGCCGTCGCGACACGCTTTTCTGCACGACCTTTTACCCGGAGAAGGACATAGGATACCTTTTATCCCGATATTCCACGGGATCGAGACTTATGCGGGTGAAACCGCGGGGCGCAGCTAGCAGGCCATAAAGAGTTTAAGTCACATACGGAACCAAAGTTTATGAGAGAAATGTTTTTATTACGCTGTTACCAATTTATTACGATAATATTTTTATGATAACTCCATTGTAAGCCCGGTTATAATCCGACTTTTATGACCCTAATGAAATATTACTTGTTCGGAAATGAAGTATAAAAAATTGTATTTATTGATTTTTTACACACCTGTTATAAAGTTGTGTTGAGATTCATCTTAAAAAGTAAGGTAGGTATTTATTATTTTGATTTATTTTTAGTTAACTATATACTGGGAATGATCGTAAGAGCATGAATCGCTTTATCAATGAGCAAGTAGTTATCAAAATTCAGTCTTATGGTAAATTTTTATTTGTTACTAATTTCTTTAAAATTTCTATTAACTTACATACATAGCTAAATACTTATTGTTCAGGCTTTAAAAAAAAGTCTTCATAAGTGGCAACATTTTATATGTGTTTTTACAATGGCAACATCTCCATTGCCGTCAATGTCATAGTGACATAGTGACTTTTATAAATTATCTGTAGAAATTTTCCCGCCTATACCCAACGAAAAGCAAAAGCAAATATTGTATACTGCATTCGGACTTTATTTGCACCATTAAATCCCCAAAGATATAACTTAAATACATTATTAATTATTTCCAGACATACATCGTTTTATCTCAAGCATGGTTGGTACAAGTATGTACATATTAGATTGAAACTGATCAATATTGCCAGTTCCCATAGGAACCAGTATTCCACCAATAAACAATAATTATAATAAAACTTGATTAGGTACCTACTGTGACTTATACATAGTGTTCCTAACTAAAGAAAAAGATTACCTTACGTATAGTTTTTCACGAATATTAAAAAGTTTGTGATATTATTTCCACAATTTCTTATGTTGGTGGATTTAGGTAACGAGATTATAGAAATGTCACTGTTATAACAATTCCAAGGATCGCCGCTTTTCTGTGAAGCAACAAAAGAATATTGTCGACAAAAAACCTAATTCATGAAGATTCTTCATAGTTTTCTACTTCTTTCCAAGATTTTCCAATTGCTTTGATCCATAGGAACATAAACATGCATGTACCGGATGGGTATGCAAACATTTAGGTATTTTAAAACTATTAATTATTATTAATGAAATATTTTAGCATTAAAATTAATGTAAGTATATATATACCAGCATAAATATCACTACCGCCATATTATTAAATAAAATACAATATTATACAGCAAGACATACAACAGCAAAGAAATGCATTATGATTATTTTCAGAAAAAAACAAACATTAAAAAATAACCTAAAAACATTTCCGAACCACCCTGTATATCACCGAAATCGATTAATTAAGTGCCGGGACACACCTGTCGCTCCCGACCAATGGGCCACCATCTCATAAATATTGGGCCAACCTTATCTGATACATCCTATGACGTCGGAAAAGATTTTGTCAAATAATTTACGGTTAAAAACCGGTTTTTATAAAAAAAATGCGGTGTTCCCTTTTGTTTGGCGATTATGGAGTTGGAAATAAATTGATTGTTAGTTTAATTAATTAGTAAAGCCGTTGTGTTTGTCATTTAATGTAAACTTTACATAATTATGGAATTGAGAATGTGGTTTTAATGGTATCGTAATATTAAAAAGCCGCAAATTTACATACCTTTTTTATTTTTTTTTTATTTTACGTTAAAAAAAATCTGTGGTCGATATGCCTAAATATATTTAATGGTTCAAATCTTAAAAAAAAGTGAGCATGGTGAGCAAGAAAGAAATAAAGAAATACTTAAATAAAGATAGAAAGAATAATATTTTATTTGGGACACGCACAATAAAAAAAGAATATTAAAACTAACTCATCATCTGCCTAGCCTTTTCCCAATCACGTTGGGGTCAGCTTCCAGTCTAACCGGATGCAGCTGAATACCAGTATTTTATATGGAGCGACTGCCTATCTGACCTCCACAACCCAGTAATTGGGTGATACGATACCCCTTGGTAAGACTGGTTGTCAGACTTTCGGGCTTCTGACGACCCGTAACGACTGTCAAAGATCCACGAATGACAGCCGGGACCAACGGCTTAACGTGCTTTCCGAGGCACGGAGGAGTCTCGGTACGTAAAGATGGTCACCCATCCACAGACCAACCCCGGCAAGCGTAGCTTAACCTGACGGATCGACCCGTGCGGCAGTTATTACTTAGCCACGAGCTCCTCAATATTAAAACTAACTAAATCATGAAAATAATAGCACCTTTTAAATGGAATAGAATAATATAATATTTATTGTTGCTGCAAGTGGTGGCGCAGTGGCATCGGACTTTATAAGCCTGGCTTACGAGTTGTAGGCAGGCACTTTACTTTGTATAAATAATTTCATCACCACTGCTCTCAAAACGGTGAAGAAAACATCGTGAGGAAACCGGCATTTCCTAGAACCAAAAATTCGAAGACATTTGACATCTACCAACCCACACTGGGCCCGCGTGGTAGATAACAGCCCACTCCCTCTCAAATAGGCGTGTGTCCAGCAGAGGAAACTTTATAGACTGAATATGCTTATGCATGTGGTTAACAAATAAAGTTGGAAAAAATTAAAAAGCATACACATAAACTAATGACTTCTTTCCATGAAGGGCAGAAACTTTAGAACGCCACCTGTTGAGATCCTTACATACTCCTTTTGCTTCGTTTACGTTCATAAATCTGGTCATACATGCACGCCGGGCGCTGACTGCGAGAACTACGCACCTGACCTTTCTGAAGAACATCACCACTAAAGTCACTAAAAAGAACCTCAAGGGTGAATCATTACCGGGGTTGCGGGAAAGTCCGAAAGGGATACCGTGGCCCCCTGGCATTGCACAGGCAACAGAAGGAACACGGGTGGGTTTTAGTCAGTAAGAGTCTGACACGCCCTCCCGCTCCACCCAGAGCGGGAGAAGTCAATTGATGATTTCCCACCCAAAAAAAAAAGGGTGAATCATTAAAAATGTTAAAAAGTCTTGTACCTCCTACCACATTAGAAACAATACTTTAAAGGTCTGCCTCGTTGATCTAGTGGTCGCAAGCGCTATTGCTGAGCATGAGGTCTTGAGTTCGATTCCCGGGTCGGGTAAAGTGTTATTGGGTTTTTCTATCTGAAATTTCTCAGTAGCAGCCCGGAGTTTAGATTTCTGCCCGGTTGATGGCAATTGGCTTGCCCCCCCTATTACATGGGACTTAAACATAACTGACGAAATGTGGGTGTACCTACTACAGGTACACCTCTGCCCAACCCTTCGGGGACAGAAGGCGTGATGTTATGTTACTTTAAAGGAATCACTGAATCGATCAAAGAAGACAAAAATAGAACTGCTTTTTGATATACACAAAAGCAGTTAAACACACAGCCTTAATCCGATTACAACAACGCATTTGACTTTATCTTACATGTTCAAACTCATCAGAAATTCATTTGAGAACAAAAGCGACTACGAAGCATGGTTAAATAAGGCGATGTACAAAGAAAACGGAAGATTTTCTGCTGAAACAATAATGCTCAAAGCTACAGAGAGTGCACCAGTGAGGTTGAGATAAGTTTCGGTTTTGGATGTGGCAATATTTTTGTTAAAAAAATAATATTGAAATAAAATTATCTGGAAAGAAACCGGAGTTACCGACACAGCTTGCACAGTAAGCAAGCTGAAGTGGCAGTGGGCTGGCCATGTTTGTTGAAGGACCGATGGCTGGTGGAACAGCATAATCATTAAAATTATAAAAAGATACATCATTCTAAAAGATATATACTGTTGGAGCTGCTGAAGATTGTAAGACCATATTTGTATTGTATAAACTCAATTTCCTTTGTATTATATAATTGCAAAGCACGGGTGTGAGTACTATGTACTAAAGAGCTACCATTTACTGGGTAATATGTATTTCATTGACATGAATGTGCTCTGGCGGCTGTGAGTATGTCATGCTCACTCAGATGTCTCACTGATAGTGGCGCGTGTGTTGGATCATTTAGCTCCCTTCAAAATGGTTGAGCTGAATGGTGCTGATCCATGCGTCATGTTCGTGAACGGGTGCCGTCAGTTGGGACTAGTCATCTCTTTGCTGCCATGGCTTATTTTAATTTGTTTTAAGTTTTTGAATGATTCTTTATTTTTATTACGGACGCTTTTTGTCTTTCTACATTGTTCTCACATGCATAATTTCAAAATGAATGATGTAACCTATATTTTGTATCAAATTATTGATTTAAAAGAGTGTCCGTGGAGTTTCTTGCCCGTTCTTCTCCATATGTACCTTTGGAATGGGCAACTAGCTTCATATTTTTGACTGACCGACCCCTTGACAATTCAAAAGTGCCTGTAAATGGTTTAATTGAAATAAATTATTTGAGTTTGAGTTGAGTTTGATAAAATTTGTATACGTAAAAATTTAATTTTTCAAACTAACTAAATAAAAAACCCTGCAATTTATTCGCCTACTCTTTGCAAGTTATACTTTGGACCCCTCAAAAGTAAACCTCTGGCTAAATAATGACTGCCACAGGGGTCGACCGTCATTTATTGATTTTTTATTTGGTTCACCAACAATTGTATACACTGGTTATAAGCCAATGAAGTAGAAGCAACAAATCAGAATAAAGTGTATCAATCACTTATAGGTAATCGCTGCATGCACACAAAACGTTGTCGTAACTTACAATATTATAAACAAAATTATATAACATACAAAATTATAAAGTTGCCCTATATAGAACATAATTAATTAATTAAACTAAATTAAAACAAAATAAAATAAATACAGACAAATTAAAACAAAATCTAAACAAACTAAATTAAACAAAACTAGGTAAAACAAAAAAATAAAAATAAAATAAGCAATAAGTAGCATAAATACACCGGTACCTAGTGGGATAATAACGCAATGTCATCCATACAATGTCTCTTGCTTTACGCCGTAACGCCTAGATTGACCATGACTTTAATAATTATGTAATGGAACATAGGATACTTTTTATCTAATAGTATGTAAGTTCCTATGGGATAATTTCCGACCTCCGCGCCCGCCAAGCCGCAGGCAAAAGTTAGTCCCACTTATCCTATCCTACTATCCTACTAATATTTGTAAAAAATTGTATATTTGGATGTTTATTACTCAATCACGCAAAAACGGCTGAACAAATTTGGATAAAATTTGTCACACAGGTAGTTTATAACCTAGATAAACACATATAATACTTTTTATCCCGGTAGACAGTTCCCGTGGGATAATTTCCGAACTTTCCGGCGAGGGCTATGCTTGAAGTATACTTATGTGGTCTAATCAGAGATGAGGAGATTCACAGATGAATCAAGATATTTATGGTACTTGTTGAAAGACCTACACTGTCCTCCCATACCTAATAACACTGTTATTTGAAAATATTGTAAAAACCAATTATTTTTAAAAGAGTAACCGTGGAGTTTCTTGCCGGCTCTTCTCCATAGGAAACGACCAATTGGAACCGTGCACCTAGCTTCTGACGTTTCATAAGTGCCCTTGTAGGTTTATGTGAAATAAAATATTTTGAAATTTGAATTTGATAACCGTTATAGCCCGAAGTATTGCTTAACATAACTGGCAAAGGGCGGGGCACATTGCTCACAGAATTTTGCTGAAAAGATCTCTAGAGGCTAATGCAATGGACAGTACAGGCATTCATGGATGGTGGTGAATGCGTGACTTGCTTACCTTATATAATAGAATCCTCCTAAGTAATAACAGCCGTACGGGTCGATCTATCAGGTTAAGCTAAGTAGGGTAAGATTGGGGCATAGCTAGGAACACGCAGGTCGAGTGAAACGAAAACAGCAAAAGGCTCAAGTGCGCCTCATCGGTTAGATTTTGCGTGTATAAAATTGGGGATACAGAAGCCCCAATATTACCCTACTAAGCTACGCTTGCCGGAGTAGGTCCGTGGATCTTAACATACCGAGACTCCTCCGTGCCTCGGAAAGCACGTCATTCGGGAAACTTTGGCAGTCGTTACGGGTCGTCAGACACCCAAAAGTTTGACAACCAGTCTTACCAAGAGGTATCGTATTACATAGTTACTAGATTGTAGGGGTCCGATAGGCAGTCACTCCATGTGAAATACTGCTATACAGCTGCATCCGGTTCGACAAACCGGACCCCCAACCAAACGGTTCCCCAATTATGTTGGGGTCGGCTTCCAGTCCAGGCAAAGTAAAAGGGTAAGACCAATCTCTTACTCATTTATTGGGAGCTGAGACCATACCTCAAAGCAAGTATAGTTCACCTTTTATTTGCTAGTAATAAGCCTCTCAGTGTCATAACATATCCATCCATACTCCATACTCCTAGAATGTCACAGACACTTGCAAAACGCGGCCGTCCCTGTAAAGTGAACGAGTCCTTTGAGCCAGGATCACCTTAGACGTCCTGTGTGAAACGAACTGGGATACAACTTAGAACATGAATACTATAAAACTATTCTCCTACCATTGTTGACCTTTGTCCTGATGTATCTAGACGTAACTATAGTTAATATACTTCTTAACTTCTTCCGGGCCAGAACAATATGATTTTTTCAATTTATATGCAGGACTTTCTGGAATTTATCTCGGATATAACTGTCATCGGTGACGGAAAAACATCGTGAGGAAATCTGGTCTTATAAGCTAGTATCTGAAAATAGAAAATTCGCATTTAATAGTAGGTATAGGCTAGTACATACTCATTCCATGCTGCCATAAAGGTAGGTACTTACTAATTCCATGCTGTCATGTCATTATTCTAAGGTAGCCATCTTGTTCTAAACTTTGAGCGACTGAGCTCTGTTCGGGTGAGAAAACGAAGAAAACGAATTTTCCCAGATATGAGACCTAGCTAGATTGATTTATCGCCCCCGTAAACATATTACAACTTTCATTGAAATCGTTAGCCATTTTGGAGAACGTGATTACAAATATATATACAAATATTGCTCATTTAAAGTACAGTATATATGTCTGAAATCACCAACCCTTCTTGAGCAGGCGTGGTGATCAATGTTCGTGCTTTCTCTGTATAAAAAGGGGCCTTTGCACTGCAGTGGGATAGTAATAGGCTGGTATTATTATGGACTTCTTACGCATACAAATATCTCTGAAAATGAATCCAATTAAAGGAAGAGGCATATCTATTGACCTTTTCATAATCTGGTTTGAAACGTGTTTGACCTTTAAATCCTGTATAGAAAAAAGATGCAACAATGGTAAAGAATGAACGATTTCAAAAAATAAATACGATCTATTTGCCTGCAATTTCGTCCGCGTGTATTTCGTGTTTTATTCTTTTGGGTATACAACAAAAAATGTGATCTTTTTGTTTACCTATATTAAAAGGAAAATAGAGGTAACTATGTGTGTCAAGTTTCAATCATCAAAACTGAAGAACCGAATCTTAACTTATAGGTATGATGTAAACAATTATTTTGTAACATTTTTTTATTTAAATGAGTGTCCGTTAAGTTTCTTGTCCGATGTTCTGTATAGGTTTCTTTGGAATGGGCACCTAGATTCATATTTATGACTGACCGACTCCTTGACAATTCAAAAGTGACTGTAAATGGTTCAACGTTTAATTGAAATAAATTCTTTGAGTTTGAGTTGCGTACCCTTTAAGTTCCCCCTTTTCACCCCGAAAAAAAGGGGCTGATTAAAAAAAAAGTTTGATACGTTTTCATTATTTATTTGACTTTAACATTAATTATACATTTTTACTCACTCTCTACCAATCAAATAATAATTTATGAAGCATGTTTCATAGAATCTTGGGTCGACAAATACGATCATTCGTAATATTTAGGTGCCTTTACTTAATATTACAACTGAAATCAGTCGTAATATCTAGATACGTCAGTCGTAGTATTAATTAATCTCCACTAGAAATATCAACAAAGAAAAACCACAACTATTACTTATAACAACCTACAACTTATTCTTTCGAAGATCAACAAGGTTTTATTTCTTTCAATTTCTCGGGAAAAGACACAAACTCTTCATAAGTACTGTGCTCCGATTCGCGGTACAAACTGCTAGTTGAGTGAATATCATATTTCTTTATGAACTTACAACGTAACCATTAATGCCTCTTTAGCTAAAAAAGCGAGATCGTCTTCCCATATTTTATTCTAGGATAAACGGCTAGTTTTACAAAAGAACTTTGCTTGTAATGGAGAAATAGATTTCATTTTGAAAAAGGACATTTTCATCTAGTAATATTTATTATAAGTCACTAGGAAAGTGGGCCGGGGTTGGTCTGTTGATGGGTGAGCAATTCACATACCGAGATTTCTCCGTGCCTCGGAAAATACGTTAAGACGTTCGTTGGTCCCGGCTGTCATTCGTGGATCTTTGACAGTCGTTACGGGTCGTCAGAAGCCCGAAAATGTGACAACCAGTCTTACCAAGGGGTATCGTATTACCCAGTTACGGTTGTGGAGGTCAGATAGGCAGTCGCTCCATGTAAAATACTGGTATTCGGCTGCATCCATTTAGACTGAAAGCCAACTCCACACAATTGGGAAAAGGCTAGGCAGATTGATTGGTCACTAGGAAACTCATGTACGCTATTACTTCTTCTGACCCGACTGCGCGACGGCAAAGACATGGTTATGTCTTTGCATGTGGGATTCATTATACTATCGATGCATCCTACCTAACGGTTAAATGAATTTTAATACATAAAGTTTTTGATGTTTTAAATGTTTGATGTGAAACATCTAATGCAGCGGGGCATTGCGACGCAGCCAACAGCTAACATACAAATGAAATTTAAATAATGATTTAAAATAATGTCGGTATGAGTCAAAGAAGAATAATAAGTCACGCCGAAAGAGAATGCTAAGCCAGCAAGCAAGGTCGTTAGCGCTATACGTCATACGTACACAATCATTTGGAAAGCTAGTTCATACCACATATTTTTATATTTCAGGTTCTACTGCAGTCTTTGTGTGTCAATCAATCAATAAATAAACCAAAATTGGCAGCAATATCCAGTGGTCGATTCCGAAAGATGTATGCAGCTTGCAGGCTCGACATAATCAGGCTAGCTCTCTTCAAATCACGAGTGAATAAATTAATAGCGAAATATGCACCATCATGGACGACGTCATCGCTTAAACATTAAGTGGAATAATCGTAGTTAACGCTAGGTCAAAATTGGTGCCAAATCAGAGGGCCAACCACCACCTCTTTAAGCAGTATTATTTTGATGTTTCTTCAGTGTGAGAAAGAAGTGGAGCTATACAGGTCGTCTAGCCCCATCTCTGTCCCATGCTCAAGTAAGATTAAAATAATACTGCTAAAAGAGGTGGTGGTAGGGCCCCAGGCATTTTGTACTTGTGACAATCTCTGATGAACTTTAAGCCCAGGGGCAGTGATGGCCTAGTAGTGGTAACGGCAGCGGTTTACGAGTTTCAGGTCGTAGCTTCAAACTCTGACAGGTGCTCGACTATTCAAAATTGTTCTATCAACACTGCTCTCAAAACGGTGAAGGAAAAAATCGTGAGAAAACCGTAAACATCTACCAACCCGCACTGGGCCCGCGTGGTGGATTGCGGCCCACTCCCTCCCACCGAGAAGAGGCCTTTATCCCAGGAGTGGCAATCTTATAGGCTGATTATGCTATGCTTATGCTTATGGAGGCCTATGTCCAGCAGAGGAGGTCTTTGAAAAGATGACGATCATTCTTTTTTGGAGGGTTTTTAAAAAAAATTGGATGCAAAACTACTAAGTTTATTAGAGATTCCTACTTAGAAGCGAATAGTAAAACAGACTCAAGAACATTATAGTTGCTATTACTCCTTTAAAATATGCTTATATTAAACACCTTTGCTGAACCTGAGGTGCAATATGAAACAAGATAATCTTCAGCTCCGTTATTAACTCGTAGCCTATATAATATATGTTAACAATTCTCCATGCATGTAGTTACAGCAAGGTCTTCAGTGGATATGGGGTTCAAGTTTAGAAAATTAGCGGTTTTGACACTCTAAACTAATATCGTAAAGAGGTGAAGTTTGTAAGTTTGGATGTAGGGGGAACTGATCCGATTTCGAAAGTTTTATCACTGGTAGAAAGCTACAATAAAGTGCCTAAGTGATATGTTTTATAGTATAGATCAGTGTTTTTCAACGTGTGGGTCGTGGAGCGTCTATAAAGGGGTCGCGAGGCCTGAGTGACAGAAAAAATAAGTTTAAAAATATTGTTTTTAACTTCGTTTTGTTGCTTTATATAATTCTAGCAAATTTTCTTCTAAGCTGGTTCCCAAACTTGCCTCACATATAGCTGCATTTAGAAACGTAATTACTCTATTGGGAACTCGCTCGTAGCCATGACCCTCATATTTCCATCAAATAAACGACATAAAATTTACTTAAAATAAACTTAGGATTTAATTAGGAGGCGAGTGGGATACGCTGTCCCCGCAAATCTATCGTATCGAATTTCCGTGGAGGCATTTGACGATTAATATTTCTGTTAAATATGTAATTAGCCGATACGTCAATACGAAAATATATAAAAATATTGTACGTATTTTATATTTGTATTATAATAAAATAAAGATTATAAACAGTGGAGGATAGGGGGTCGCGAAAAAATAGTTTATACTAAGGGGGTTGCGTCATGAAAAGGTTGAAAAACACTGGTGACTCACACGCTGGCAAAGTTGCGGCCAGAATTTAGCATTTTATAATCGTTTGAGGTGCTTTATATTTGAGTACATCTGACGCACCCTGGGTGTAGTTAGTTCCGCTACCAATTTAGCTGCCACCAGCTGCATTTTCTCGTGGAAATTCTTTACGGCTAATAAAGTGTACATTTCTAGAGGTGAAAATAGAAACGTCTGGATCATGAAAAATTCCCTTCTTAAAGAGACGAGGGCTGTGTAGTAGCAGTGGGAATGGGAATGTTGTAGACTGATTATTCTATGCTATGCTTATGCGTGACACATTCTAGGCGGTGCAAAACGTAATTTTTAACGTTAATTATCAACTTTCGTTAGTCGGTACCAATTGCACTGACTTCCATTCAAACCAGACAGTGAGAAGAATGATAAGTGGCTATAAAAGGGGTATAAATACTGAGATGACTGATGATAGAGTATGAAAGAAAAAAGTGGTGCGCCAACCTCATATTAATACGAAAGAACAAAGTGTTGCGCCAACCTCATATTAATATTATAGAAGAAAGTGGTGCACCAACCTCGTATTGATATTAAAGAAGAAAGTGGTGCACCAACCTCGTATTGATATTAAAGAAGAAAGTGGTGCGCCAACCTCAAATTAAAATGAAAGAACAAAATGGTGCGCCAACCTCATATTAATATGAAAGAACAAAGTGGTGCGCCAAACTCATATTAATATGAAAGAAGAAAGTGGTGCGCCAACCTCAAATTAAAATGAAAGAACAAAGTGGTGCGCCAAACTCATATTAATATGAAAGAAGAAAGTGGTCCGCCAACCTCATATTAATATGAAATAACAAAATGGTGCGCCAACCTCATATTAATATGAAAGAAGAAAGTGGTGCGCCAACCTCATATTAATATGAAAGAAAAAAAGTGGTGCCCCAACCTCGTATTGATATTAAAGAAGAAAGTGGTGCGCCAACCTCATATTAATATTAAAGAAGAAAAAGGTGCGCCAACCTCATATTATTAATTATGTAAGAACAAAGTGGTGCGCCAACCTCATATTAATATGAAAGAAGAAAGTGGTGCGCCAACCTCAAATTAATTAGAATAAGTTCAGAAGGATGATGAACCCACTCTAACTAGCCGAAACTGGAAATGAAATACGAACAATCACCGCCTCATCTCCTAACGGGCACCAACCACAACCGTAGTAACAGAACTATTGCAAGTCAAGCCGTTAACTGCCCACATGGGTTTCTCAGCGCTAGGAATTTGAATTTTATCACACAGCCATGTGCAAAGTGTACTAGACTGGGTTATAGTTCGCTGTTGAGCTTATTATTTTTGAGCTGTTCTGTTTATTCCGTTTTCGAGTGTATTTGTTTTGTAATATTAAGTATAAACCTAAGGTTTCCTAGAACAGCGGTGGCTGACATATAACATCCACAGTGGCGGCCGTCATGAATATGATGGCACCGGGGTTTGACTTTATGCTGTCAAAAAATGCACCAGAGATACTCACCAACTTCCTTTTATAAAATACGTTTCAGTGACGTCATTCGCCGGTACATTGCGGACGTTATGTGCCGGCCACCGCAGTCTTAGGAAACAGGAGTTTAACTCCCGTTCTTATTACAATATTTTTCGATAACAAACAAGGAAGCCATTCGTCTTACGGTAGGTTTTCACCACCATCTAAGGAGTGATTTATCGAAGGCATCATTAGGTGCGTTGCAAATTCAGAATTAAAAAAACCTTTAATTAAGAATAATAACATAAATGGTTAGGAAGAGGCGTGGGATTCGTTAATTCACTCACATTATAGTAGATTGCGACAAGAATGTTACAATTATCTTAGATTGTAAATTCGCCATAGATTACCAGAAGCATTCGAAAATAAAAAATGAGGATAACTGGTGAAATGTATATGTTTTATACAATTCTGCCAACCCTTTTTCTGGAATACAGGCATAATGATAATGCGAGATTATTAAATTACTTTATTAATGAAAGTATAATATTCTATGAACTAGATAACCATAAATGGAAGTTCCATTAAAAATGGATCTACAGACCAACCCTCTGAAGCATTCTTTTTAATCAAGTATTTTTATCCACACGGGAAAACGGGTTGGTCTTTTATAGCCGAGAGTACAAAAGCTTATAAATAAATTAAAACTTCACAAGAAAACTGGCCTTAACTGCCTTTTTTTACCTTTAGACTTGAAAACTACGTATTCATTTTTAACTACTACTAAAAATATAATGTGACAGGATTTGCATGGTAATACAGAATTTCTACGGTCGGTCTAGGACATCGAGTGATTAGATAATGGAGAACTAAAACGATTGTGTGTGCAGTATGTGTGATCTCTTGGAGAGCAGTGTTAGCCCAGTGATATCGGCCGTGTCTTATGAGTTGTAGGTCGTGGTTTCAAAACCAAATAGGTGCTTTACTTTGTGTTAATTATTGTACTACCACTGCTCTCAAAACGGTGAAGAAAAACATCGTGAGAAAACTGGCATGTCCATGATCAAAAATTCGATGACATGTGACATCCGCCAGCCCTCACTGAACCCTTATGGTGGATTATGGCCTACTCCCTCTGGCAGATGAGGAGGAGGAGGAGGCCTGTGACTCAGCAGTGGGATCAATATAAGCTGATTATGTCATGTTTGTATATGTGATCTCTTATTACCCTACCCTAGATTTTTTTGTCACACAGATTTAACATAAAATAACGTAATATACTTTTCACACAACTTACTGATAAACACAGTAGCTACCTACACTTTATGATCGGCCATACAAATATTGGCTCTCCGAGAAGGAGAAACTGTCAAAGTCAACGTCAAAGTCAAATAATTTATTTCAATTAGGCACAAAGAAGGCACTTTTGAACGTCAAACTTTACAAAAAATAATAAAACTGATTCTAGTCGCCCATTCCAAAAGGTAGTTTTCGTATGGAGAAGAATGGGCAAGACACTCCACCGTTACTCTTTTAAATAAATCATTATATCTTGTATACACTTATTATATAATTATATGTGAAGACAATGCACCTAGAATAAAATTACTATACCACGATAGGTAAAAAGAATGAAAAATGAAGGAATGACATAATTATGTGATAGATGCATGGTGCTCACATACTTACAAACATTGTAAAATTATACTATATTTCTAACATTATAATAAGTAATACTAATAATAATAAGTCAGTATGTGAGTCCAAGTAATCACAAAAAATAAAATAAAATAAATGTTTAAAAAAATAAAAATTATACAATTAAATTAGCAACCAGTTCGATTTTGTCTAGATTCTGAATTGTCCTATGGAGCAGGACCAGCATGTTTCCAAGCATTTTTATCTTGGATATAATCCTCTAATTTGTAATATGTCTGTATTCAAAAAAATCCAAGCTTTAACAACTAGACTAATCGCGTCGTCTTTTAGCATCAATACTCCATTTACTATCGCCTCTCTGTGGTCCAAACCGTATTTGCATCTGCATCTCGTGGGACTTGCCACAGTCTACGTCTTACAATTTTTGAATTAAAAGAAAATGTAATACTGCAAAGTGTCACAGACACTCTTGATCCTAGCTTATTTTTTATTCTAGACTACAGTTTTTGAATAAGCAATTTCTGTGTTAAGGGATAAAACGTAATGTGTCGAGGTAACAAGAGATTCGTATCTTGTATAGTGGTTTTGGGTATACTCGTATACATAATGTAGGTAATTAGTCTTTTACTTTAAAAACTTCAGGTACCATAACGTGGATTTTAGGAGCAGAGTTTTTGAACCTGTAATATAGATGATCAAATTATGATTTTGTTATCTTATATTTGTCAATGTAAGTAAAGGCATTTCTGAACGTCAAAATTTACAAAAATATTTGATTGATTCTACTTGCCCCTTCCAAAAGGTAGTTTTCGTATGGAGAAGAATGGGCAAGAAACACGACCGTGTCCAACTAAAGTAGAACAAATTTAATAAAACAGTAGTAAAAGAAACTTTTCAATATTCAATAAATACTGAGTAAATCAATCAAATAAAATAACCCCAGTAAATTCGTAGTGAGACACAATTTATGTCCCTGTTCGAAAAAAATACTTACCGTATCCTTTCACACCATCTTTTAATCTTCACAGCCGCGACACCCGAAAACAACAACTATTAGGCTTAAATTCTTAACTCCATCCAGCCTGTCACCAACACATCAATTATTAAAATACCAACGAATAACTAGGTGAGAAAGATTCACAATCTGTACATCTTTTATCCAACTGCGGTGTCCAATGATTTCTCAGGGGACCCAAGATGTAGCCATTTGACCGCGATTTGTGTTAAATCCTTAATAAACGGTAAAAAACTCGCTTCCACCTTTTTCTTTTCTTCTATTTTTTACTAGTTTCTCTTGCCTCTGGGGTAAATTATTTGATTTATTCAATAATTAAGTTGTATCTTCTTTTTTATTGCCGTTGTCGGGTGTAGAAAGACGGTCGGGGTTTGCATAATTAGTCAAGCTAGTTGTTGAGGCCTTGAGGGCGACGCACAAAGATTTGTCACTTGTTTATTTTGTGATTTGTTGTTTTTGTTTTTGTCTGAAATAAGTGGTTGGGCTATTGCCAAGGTAAAAAAGAAGAACTGAAACTGCTGTACTTGAAAGAAGTTGTTTCTGTTTGTTGTTTTTTCTATCATCGTTGCTTCAACTATTAAACTTTTTTGACTCCAGGAATAATTCAGTCATAAATTTGCTGAAATCACCACACTTGGTTGCTAGCTTGGTACCCCAATAAATATATTTTTATTAGTTTTTACCACCCTCTTTATTGTTTTCATAGTAACAATAAAAAAAAGTACCAGCCTAAGGGTTGTACAATATTAAACACAAAATACAATTTTATTTTAATAACTACTCTAGTAAAAAAAAAAAAAAACTTGTGTGTCCCTTTATTTTTTTGTTAAATTTCAAGTGTCTACATATTACGGTTCATGAGATACAGACCGTTCGTTCCATTTGGCACGTTTTGGGTACGGAACCCTAAAAAAGAAACTTGCATGCAATATAACGTGGAACATTCAAAAACCCGTTTAAACTTTCTTCAAATCCTTGCGCCAAAATCAGGTGCTCCAATTATGTGTAATGACAGTCCAATTTAAAATAGCACCTCGACTAATCCTTCATTCTTTTTACTTTTTTAATTAGTGCCACAACACAAAGAGGCCCCAATTCAGGTCACAGCAATTAACGTATTTGGTTTTATTTCGTGCCTGTGCCAAATTTTGAAAAAAAAAAAAGAACGTATCTTGAATTCCCGCCAACATTCTCCAGTGTTAGATTAACTGATGTTAAAAGTTTGCAACCCCTGGCTACATGCCAGTTTGTTTAGCTTGACTGATTTATATAGATGTCAAAGTGATGTTGTTTATAAGAGAAGTGATGCTGAAGGGAGGAAGTTCTTACAGGAAATGTATTTTATATTTCCTTTTAATATGATTGGTTTCTTTAGAAAACTGAGGAGCTCGTGGCTAAGTAATAACAACCATATCGGTCGATCGATCAGGGCCTCAAGTCTGCTATTACAATAGTGTCAGAATGGTCTATCATTGATTTAATAATTGTTGATTTTGACAAGTTTGGTAATCTACTAGAATATTGGCGTCATTATGACTTTCCAATGGTCAGCCACTGACACTCCATTGAAAGAAATGGCATCTATTTGTAATCTCGTACATAATGACAAATTAATGACTGACTTAGGCGGTAATCTGCTAAAATTTTGACAGTACCTTTGATCAGTGACCTACCATGAGAACGTGCAGTCATTGCTTTTAATTCGTTACAAGTATCGTGTTTGTGGAATACAATGATCAACCAATGATCGACCATTATGAATTTAGCAGATTACGAAATTTTAGCAAAATGACAATGAGATCGTGTTGGAATGACGAATTTATAAAAATAGCAGACTTGGGCCCCAGGTTAAGCTACGCTTGCCGATGTTGGTCCATGGATGGGTAACCAAATTCTTTTCATGCCAAGACTGAACAGTCTTGGCATGAAAAGAATTTAGCTTCTGCAATTATAGTACCACAGAACGTGAATTACTTGCTATGTTAGCTTCAATAGAACATTTCAGACCTTATATTGAAGGAATGAAGTTTACTGTAATAACTGATCATGCTAGTTTAAAGTGGCTTTTAGGTCTTAGCAATCCTAGTGGACGCTTAGCACGTTGGGCTGTTAGAATTTCTTAATTTACTTTTGATATAGTTCATAAAAAAGGATCTTTACATTTGGCCAATTACAATATAATACAATTTGACCAACGGCTGCCATTATATCTTTGACAGTTTTTACAGGACGTCAGAAGCCTGAAAGTCTGACAACCAGTCTTACCAAGGGGTATCGTGTTACCCAGTAACTGGGTTGCGGAGGTCAGATAGGCAGTCGCTTCATCTAAAATACTGGTATTCAGCTGCATCCGATTAGACTGGAAGCCAACCCCAACATTTTTGGGAAAAGGCAGATGATGGTTATTTTAGCCCTTTTTGTCAGTTTTCTTTTTGATGTAGAATTGGCAAACTTACTTTTGTCGTGAGCATTGTAAAAGGTGAGATAAAATTTTCGTCCGTTCTTCAGAGGTGACCAATCTTTTTACGCAACACTACTGATGGCTGGCTTGGTTGTCACGTTTGTTCTAGAGATATGTTAGGAATCATTTTAGTGTGGCTTTTGGCCAAAGACAACATTAGCTGTCAGGCTGTCAGAGCCATCTACAACCTCCGCAGACGCGAATCTCAAAGGGAACTGTTTAAGAAATTTAGCATCATGACGGTACCATGTCAGTATATAAATAATATGAAAACATTATGTATGTTCGAAAAAATATACATCATTTTAGTAAGATAAGTGACAGGCATAGAAATAGTAACAAATTAGATCAACCACGTTTCAGATTGTCTAAAATACACACTTCTATTATGGGGTACTGTGTAAAATGTTATAATAAAATACCACTCGATATTTTTCAACTAAATGAGAAGAAATTAAAAACTTGCAATATCGCACAATGTGTAGAAAGGCATGCTATAAGTTGGATGATTATTGAGATTGAGATATGTTGAATGATAAAAATGCTTCGCTTAGTGCTGGTCCTGCTCCACAGCCACTTGGGCTCACTAGTTAAAAAAAACATTTTTGGAAGAGTGGCTTCCCCTTTTTTATTTTGTCTGACTTTACGAACTTAATGTTCATTTTTATTTAACCAAGTTTTAATTGTTGAATACTCCAATAGTATGTCATGCTCAATTACGTACACACGTATTAAAGTAACTATAATATACCATTATTTCGCGGACATTGGTGTGGGTTACACGTTTACCTAGTTTTTTAATTTATTCTGTCACTCGTTTACTGTAATGTGTAACTGTTTTATGTCCCAATAAAGTAAAATTAAATTAAATTAAATTAAATGTCTCGCTGATGGTGGCCAGTGTTCACTCGGTTCCCTACAAAATGGTTGAGCTGGATAGTGCTGATCCACGCGTCATTTTCGTGAACGGGCGCCGTCAGTTGAGACTGGTCATCTTTTATCTGCCAGGATTTATTTTTAATAGTTTTTCATTTTTTTTTTCCATTGTTCTCACTTATAGAAGCAACAAGAGTACTGTACCCAGAGTTTTATAATTTCTATATTTAAAAAAGTGGGCTTAGAGTTTCATGCCCGTTCTTCTCCATAGAGATCTACGTTTTGGAATGGGCAGTTGCCCATCAAATGTCAACTTTCTGACTAACTGACCTCTTCGATAATTCAACAGTACCTGTAAATGGTTTAATTGAAAGAAATGCTTTGAGTTGAGTTGAGTTAAGTTGAATTATTTCAACCGAAATCTATTCCTACCATTTAAACTGGAATACAGATATGGTTGGCGAAATAATTATGGTGCTTTCCTAGACGAAGTTTATGACTATTCATTTCGCTTTATAAATGAACAGAAAATGGCTCTTAGAGTTATTATCAACGGGTTATATTAATAATGTAGCTAAAAGCGACAGATGGACTGTTTGTGAATAAAGACACAAATGTGTACCACATAATATTCCTTACTAAAATTATTCCTAAGGACCCCATCCTTAGGAATAATTTTAGTGCGTTGTTAATTAGTGGTTATATAATAGATACAAATACTGTTTGCTGAACGTCTTATTGGTGATTCGCACGAAAAGGCGTATCAGTTTCTGGACTTGTCAATTCGCTTACAAATAAAATAACTTCGTGCGAATTGCCTCAAGAAACCTCTTTTTATATATATATTTTGTATGGAAGTTAAAAAAGTAGTCCTGCCAAAAGTAGACCATATAATGATGTTGATAATATTTTTAAATGTTCAACATCCCAAGTAGATTCTTGTAAAACGATCATCAAACGTCGGTCTTGCGTCTCTTGTCGGAAAACTAGTTGCGAATATTAGTGATGTTCCATTAATTTTTTAATCATTTGAAAAATGCTTTTCAGCCATATGTAAAACTAAGAACCCAACTTTTCACAATATTGGTTAAATTATTTTTCCCTTTCTCTCAAAAAGTGAACAAAATTTTTACCTATCAAAATCAGTCGATTTCGTGCACGGTAATGATAGAGAAAATGACAGGGAAAATGGAAGAAAAAAACGTGTTAAGCCGACCCTGAGTAACATGGGAATAACTCAGGAAGACGATGATGCTTACACTGGGATACCATTGTGGTACAACCATGGTCGCCCTGGCAACAAGATGTTGGTTGGCAAACAATCGGACGCTGGGTGAGATACCCACCATTAAGTTGCATATATTTTGTTTACAGCGCAACTGCTATTGTGTTGTCGCGCCACTATTGTGTCCCAGTGTCATACAGCTGAACGCTAAATGCGAGGCATGCTTTCAATCAGAATCTAAATGATTTTGAAGGATATTGCTAATCCGTTGTTGGAAAATTTGTCTGCTCAACAACGTAAATAACGCAATGAATGTTGTTGAACTGTCAAAATGAAAGCCATAGCTACTGTTAGTGTGTTACACAATTACCCCGCTGTTAATGTCTATTATAAGACATCCACCAACATCATATTTTTTAAACTTATCAAAATACCGCACTGCAACCGGTGATCATACATAGATATTTTTTGCACGTTGATATCCCCGTTGCGGCAATAAGCCTCCGGCGACTTATTGGTGATTCGCCCGCATTTACTCGACACTTTTAAAGAAACCCTGCCAATAATTTATTTTTTACAATTATTGAGCAAACATTTCAAGAAATTTAAAAATCACGCTAGCTATCTTTGAAATAAAATCAATGCTTATTTTATGTAAATACAATTATATTTTTTCGAGAGCGTTAAAATGATGAAATTATTAACAGGTGCTTGCTGTGACTGACACGAATAGGTTTGCGTCACGTAAACTGTATTTAATAGTCACAGACATTTTTTTTTTTTTGTGAATGTATTAATTGACTTCTCCCGCTCTGGGCGGAGCAGGAGGGCGTGTCAGTCTCTTACTGATTAAAAACCACCCATATTCCTTCAGTTTTACTTGCCAGGGGCCACGGTATCCCTTTCGGACTTTTCCGGCAGGCATCGGTCCTAGCGGACCCCGTCAGTTGTGCTGACATCTCTTTGAGGCGCGCGTGGAACACAGCGCGCCGTCGACCCTGGCCTGGTCCTTATCGGACGGCGAGCTACCCATTGCTCAACGTCAGCAAGCCCGCGTCTACGGTGGCCGGGAATCGGCCTTTAGGAGCATGAGGAACAGGGTGTAAAGTTCACTCATCCACCATAGAAAAGGGAGGATCCTCTAACCAGACGGGTGTTGTATCTGGGGGGCCGACTGCCCGACTGTTGATGTTGGATAGTCTTATATATGTCGTTCGCGCGGTGAACTCTAATTGCGCGATGCAGGATTTGTGTGACGTCATGTCTTTGTTGCGTAGTTCGTATGTGGTGGTGTAACCGCTACAGGCCTGCGATTTCCGACGCCCAGGGCGTCTCTTCATGCGGCGGCCCTAGCCGCCCCTAGGCTAGGAGCGTGAGAACGCGAAATTTACACACTCGTTCCACCTCCTTCTGCACAAGCATTACTGTTTCGCAGAAGGAGGTGACGGCCTCCCATGCCCTCTCGCTCCGTACCATGGCCTGGACCAGGGCCGGATGCGAGAGATCCTCACCTATGCACGGAGCCTTAAGTCTAAATTTCTCACAGTACAGCTAGAATAATACGAGAATTCCTTAAAGCTAGCATATAAGAGTAGTTTTTGGTACAGTACTCGTAACAACTGCAAAACGGATTTCAGTGCTGTATTTGAACCCATACATAAACACGACCCTCTTCTTCACAAAAAAGTATAACTCATACATACAACATTTTCTTCTACATGTACAAAAAGACGTACACAAACATGGAGATCACAAAACAAACATCTGAAAATCTAGTTTACAAATGAAAACAGAAATACAAAATATAAATAAAGATATGTTTATCTTGACACAAGTTGAAGCAAACTCTTGAATCTATTGTGCTCATGCTCTTTGCTATGCTTATTTCTAAAGATAAGGAATAAAAGTAAAAGGAATATGTAGCAGTATTTTATCGCTTTGTTATTGTGTGTGGATGAGACCGAGAAATCTGGCTATAATGTGAAAATGTTTTCATGGACTTCTTGTATTGCAAAATAAGAAAAACCTATTGAGTAGTTCTAATTGAGAATATTTTGAAAGACTTGATACAAAGACGTTCTACATTATGAGAATATTATTGTAACTATGTTGGGGTTGGCTTCCAGTCTAACCGAATGCAGAATATCAGTATTTTACATGGAGCAACTGCCTATCTGACCTTGATAACTCAGTTACTGGGTAATATTGCTGTGACCTATATGATAGCATATTACATATTGTACAGGTCACACATATCGTATAGGCTTGTTCTTATAATTGACAAAGTATTGGCTAACTCCTTGGACTTGTCATTTCTTTTTATCTGAGGGCCTAGAAAATTGATGGAAATCACTTTCGAAGCGTTTCGTTTTTCTATAACGACGTACAAATACAACATTGACATAAGCTTTTCGTTAGCTTATATCGGTCCAATACACTTTTGACTTTGAATTTCACTTTATAGGGGCCCTCTGCTTATATTTGTGGGCCTAGTATGTATTTGAGAAGTGAACGTCACGTAAAATTGATGGATTTTAGAATCGAAAATACAACTCTATCCTTTAGCATTTTAGTTTGAATTGATGCGACAAGTACAATACGTATCACCCATAGAAATTTATAAAGCCTTCCGACTAAATAAATATTGGAGCAGCTAAGTGTCCATGAACGATTGCAGTGATTGAGCAGGATAAATAATAGAAAAAAAAGTGTGCGATACGAGTATTTATTTCTTATTTTAAAAATCGTTCGAATTTACGGTACGTTTACTTCTCACGTTCATACTAGGCTCTTTGGTTATACCTGTATGTGTAACCATTAGGCATAGTATGGCGATTTAGTCACCTGCATCTACTCGTCATACTATATTAACAACTTTAACTATGGAACTCATACATACACGATTCTTTAAAAAAAATGACATTTTCATACATGCTTCGAAATAGTATGTATGTCTACTGTTGCCTATGGAATTTGTAATTTTTTCCCCGAGTGGGATATCAGTGTCAAATTATCGCTGCCAGACCGGACTGTACCTTTCAGGGACAGACTAGGTCGGTCTGTATAAATAAATATAGTTCGTGAAAACTAACAATGCTAACCTACTTTAAGCACCATTATAACTAACAAAAATATGGACCTTGTCCGAAACAAAGTTTTATTTAATTTAATTTATAGCGAAAATTGTTTAGTACTCGTATGTCGAGTAGAATCACCACATTGAAGGATTCAAGTGACTAAATCACCACCCTGTATAGTTGTGAACTTTCAGAGTTTCTTTTTTTGTTTCAGTTTACGCAAGAGAGAAACTATCTAAAGTAAATACATCTTTTATGGGGTACTGTGTTAAATGGTACAACAGAATACCTTGTGATATATCAGAATTAAATGAAAGAAAATTTAAAACTCATATAAAAAGTACACTTTGTAAACGAGCATATTACAAACTAGAGGATTATATCCAAGATAAAAATGCTTGGAAACATGCTGGTCCTGCTCCATAGGACAATTCAGAATCTAGACAAAATCGAACTGGTTGCCAATTTAATTGTTTTTTTTTAACGTTTATTTTATTTTTTGTGATTACTTGAACTCACACACTGACTTATTATTAGTATTACTTGTTATAATGTTAGAAATATAGTATAATTTTACAATTTTTATAAGTATGTGATCACCATGCATCTATCACATAATTAATATAAGTCATTCCTTCATTTTTCATTCTTTTTATCTATCGTGGTATTATTCTAGGTGCATTGTCTTCACATATAATTATATAATTAGTGTATACAAGATATAATGATTTTTTTTAAAAGAGTAACGTTGGAGTTTCTTTCCCATTCTTCTGCATACGAAAACTACCTTTTGGAATGGGCGACTAGAATCAGTTATTATTTTTTTTTGTAAATTTTGACGTTCAAAAGTGCCTTTTAGTGCCTAATTTTATTGAAATAAATTATTTGACTTTGATTTTGCAAAACTATGGGGTCCATTTTCACCAGTAAGGGATGCTATGAATAACTAGTGATTCAGAACGTCACAGGTGCTGTAACTACCGCAGTGTTCAAGATACCTACAGGTTAGAATTAATTATCAACCCGTTGGTTATCACGGTCCTACTCTGCCGTTTGCAGGACGTAAAACATATATTTTGTAGTTCCAACGTCTGCTAGTTTTCTGTGTTAGTGTGATATTTTAGTGATATTCTGCTGAATATAGTTAGATTTCAAAAATATGCAAGAATAATGGATTTGATTCTATAATAGTCCTCCAAACCGAATTTCGGCCATGGCATCCAATCTCAGCGGAGACCAGCCTTCGGCGTGGGAGATATTATAGTGCACAAGTGTGTGCGCAGATACAGGTGCACTCTCTCTTCCCTCACTCTTATAGTCCGATGGGACAGCAATCCAACTCGATCGGAGAGAGGTCAGGCGCAGAACCAACAGCTCCGAGGCACGTGGGCTCCGGGCAGACTAAGAAATTCCTAATGGAAAAACCCAATAAATCTTTACCCGACCCGAAATCGAACCCTGACCCCACGAGACCAAAGGGGCAGTCAACCGAGCGTTATTTCTGTAAGTAGGTATGTACAAAACACACGTCAATCATATTTAAAATAAAAATAAACTACATAGATGAGGTCAGCGTTTCCTATCTGACAACTCTGAGAAAAAAGGCCGAAACAAACTCAGAAGTAGAGTAAGTGATGATATAATTTTTAAAATGATTGCAATTGCTTGGAAAACTTCAATCAGTCAGACTGGTATTCGATCCAAAGATGCAGGGCAAATACTAGATCCTGAATATTTTGATTGCGTTTTTGACAGGTTGGGCAAAAAAGCCAATCAAACTGTTAAACAAAGTTTAAAATGAAGACATTAATTTTAGTATCCTATAAAGCCAAGTCGATTTTCGTGTCTGTCTGTGTAACCACTGTCTGTATAGCAGTGATAGTGGTGTGACCGTCGGACTGCCAAGTCATAGGTCTCGAGTTCGAACCCAAGGCACGCACCTCTGACTTTTCGGATTCATGTGCGTATTGTATAGTTATCACTTGCTTCTAAAACGGTGAAGGAAAACATCGTGAGGAAACCGCTTGAGAGATATTTCTCGACGGCTAGTGAAGCCAAGTCAGAGGCCCATGGGCGGCTTTAAAACTCTGACACCAGGTTAGTCACTAACCACTCGAAAAGAAGACCACTTAGGTCTTCTAAATTACCTACACAACGGTCTTTGACGCGGTTTTTACCAACATTTGGAGCATTTATAGTACGGCCGGTCCGAAGTTTGCGCAAAAGGCTGCGCAATAACATTTTTTAGGAAACAAATGGTGACATGAGGTGAGTGTGTATACACTCGTTCATGCGCGAAAATTCGGAGAGCCTATATTCAGACCGGCCCTGATTCATCGGTCGTATTGTACATAAATATTTAAATTAGATATAGCACAGAAATCTCGATGTTTTGACAGGTCGTCATTGTACCCGTGGGAAACACGGGTCGCTGATACTTTATATTATGTCTATAATAGGGATGATGACTAAAAAAATGTTTTTTGTCCGTAATGTAGACTATGAAAAAATAACGTACACGTATTTTTTTCTTTTTTTACGTTATCATAAGATTACGGCGGAACATTGAGTTATAATGTGCCATGAAGTCACTTGTATGTAGATTTTGTACATACTTGTGACGTATCAATCCCCACTCCCCAACTTTAATGCGTTGTATCTAAGTCATTTTTTATTAATATGATAAAGCAAAAAATACGTGTCTAATATTTTTTTATTATCTGACTGACGGTCTAAATAGAATTTCTTTTTTTTGACCCAGGCATCATCCCTATTTCATTGGCACCCACATCCTTGAAACTGGAATACGGCATAACTGCTTGGTGGCAGAAAAATAATTATAATGTAGTCCCAAAGGCTCGTGGAGACCGGCAGTGAAGTTATCTTAGAAATTGCTTTGTTAGGCCCATATTACAGAACCTCGCTCAAAACTCAAGCAATATTTAAAACTCGATTAAAGCCTTTTGATTGGTTGAAACTAGTTTTAAGTAATGCTTGAGTCTTGAGTGAGGTTCTGTAATACGGGCCTTAGAGTCGCGTCCCGCTACCACGCCGCGCCTGTTTCCGGGAGCCTTTGACCGGACTAGTCATAGACAATGAACTCCGTCGCATCCAGCTCAACTATGGTTTAACTATTACTCATAGCATTGAACCCTATTTCCTGTACCATATTGTACACGAAAGATACAATTCTATTTTACAATCATCAATATTATCGTCAAGAATAAAAGGTCTACCGCGGAAGTGTGGTTACAAAGAATAAAAATATCGTATAGAAACGACATTCATTTACAGTCAGATAAAACAATTTTAAGTAAATTGACACCCTTCATCAATTTGCCAAGTTATAGCCATTTCATAGAAGTGTCAAAACATTACAAGCTTATAGTCAATTTGCTTCACAATTCATTTCCCTGACATTATTTATCTTTTTGCATGCGCGTATGGTAAGATGATGCTAGGCCAAGGCGTTCCTCAAGTTCCTCCAAGTAGTTAGGGTACACTTTTTAGGGTTCCGTTTCCGATGGGTGCCAAACGGAACCGCGATAGGTATGATTTCAGTTCATCTCACCAGATTCTTTTGGTCCAGCAGCGACGATGCCATCCATCTTCAGGCACTTAATGTGTGAAGGCTTTTGTCATTATTACTCGTATCTAAGATTTAAATCGTCAGATTTGCCCTCATTGTATCAATTAAGTCACGTGAAAAAGTGACCATACTGCGAAGGTGGTGCTCATACAATAATAATGGCGTTTTCATAACAATCAAGTCAAGTCTCAGCGACATTTTTTGTGTCAGTGTCAAAACTAAACAGAATCACGACCATCTTTTTATGCGAATCTACGATTTATATCTTTTATTATTATGCCTCGCCTTCAATCTCATTACAGCCTGGAAGTCTTTTTATTCCATTGTCTTTTGCTTCGTTGGTCTAGTCGCAAGCTCTAATGATGAGCATGAGGTTCTGAGTTCAATCACCGGGTCGGGTAAAGTGTTATTGGGTTTTTCCATCTGGAATTTCTCAGTAGCAGCCCGACATCTGGATTTGTGCTCGGTTGATGGCAATAGGCACAACTTAAACCTAACCAGCAAAATGTGGGTGTACTGTAGGTACACCTCTACCCAACCCTTCGCGCAATACAGGCGTGATGCTATGTCTATGAGTTCCAATTTTAAATAAGCGCAGCTTTTTCGTATTCAATTTTTTTTTTCAGTATATTGCATTTCAATTCTCTTTCGCTTCTAGACAGTCTTATTCTATGGCAGTACCTACTAATATGTATTTGTAGATAAAAAGCGTGTATGCGATACGTAGCGCTACTGATCGTAATTGCGTTACGTCATTACCTATTTGATGCGGTCGCGGTTAGTTTTTTTTTTTAGTTTATTGTATGGGCGTAAGAAAGTACGGCGTATTTTTTTGTTGAAGAAAGAAAAGAATGAACAATATTAATTTATACACAGTTCGTGGAACACATAATAACAAAATAAAAAGTGAAAATGATATAATAAAATAATATCATTTTAAATGACATCACAGAAAAAAAAACAATAATAAAAATAAAAAAAATATTGAACACTAGCTGGCTTTTTTTCTTCCACTGCGATAAAACAGTCATATTTCTACAATAAAAACCAAAGCACAAAAAAATTAACAGTAACAATGTTACTGTTAATTTTTTTAATTATGTCATAATAATACAGTAGAGTACTTGAAGGGAAAGAAGGGTATCGTGTTACCCAGTAACTGGGTTGTAGAGGTCAGATAGGCAGTCGCTCCACGTCAAATACTGGTACTCAGCTACACCCGGTTAGACTGGAAGCCGACCCCAAAGTAGTTGGGAAAAGGATAGGCAGATTGTTTGAGTGAACTTGAGCATTAAACGCAGTGGACTTTTTGGTTGTTTTCAGCAAATTTTAGAACATTAGATAGATAGATAGAATACTTTTTATTGTACACCATAAGAATTACAGACATAAATTTAGAATTTTTACATAGGGTGACACATTGGGCGGTCTTATCACTTAAAGCGGTCTTTTACAGACAATCTTTTGATTTAAAGGTAACAGGAGAGACAATACTGTAGGTAGTCAGTGGTGTACCATTTACATAATTATGCAATAAATACATACATACATAAAGCATAAAAGCTAGCTAAAGCTAGCTTCTCAAATGGTACTTCAATTTGTGAGATGTGAAAGTACAGCACAACGCACTATTTTATTTCTGTTTCTTTCTATTCAGCAAATGCAAAAGAGTGCAGTTTAGTCGCTTCCGGAATCTTTTATCTTATATCAATTGCTGTGCATTAGTCTAGAAAAAACTCGAAAATGGCTCGACCAAATTGTTTTTTTTTTTGTTTTTTCGCCCATTACTGGGGTGTTTTATGAAAAAAGAAAAATGGGACAAACCCAAACGAACAGTCAGACACGAAAAAACCCAATATTAGGAAAAATACGCTAGTTTTAATAATACATCTTTGCAAAATACAGACTGCACAAAATCATCATAATCTTAACACACTAATTATTCTCAGACTTTTTTCTCAGAATCCTGAGCACTACAAAAAAATACTTTTTATCAAAGTATTGTACATAAATAATTTCCAAGTATTTTTTCTCCCATAACAAAAAACAGCGACCGGACTTTCGTATGTCCATACATCGGCCACCACAACAGAGTTTACCTCCAAGATATCCACAATTGAATTAAGATAGTGTCATTAAACTCGGAACAGCCGATGGACAATAACCACAAAAACTGGTGAGAAGTGTGTTTGAAAAAAATCTTTAGATGTCATTGGGTTTTTGAGTCGGTAGTAATTGTGAGTTTTTGGTGTCGATGTTGTAAGAGTTAGGTGACGTTAACGTTATTATTTGGTACGTTTGTATGTCAGTAACGTTGATACATTGTTCACCCATTGTGTCACCCGATGTAAAATTTCTATATTTATATCATTTTAGTATTATAAACGTGAAAGTTTGGGAGGATGGATGGATGGATGGATGTTTGTTTCTCTTTCACGCAAAAACTACTGAACGGATGTAGATGAAATTTGGCACACAGATAGTTTATAATCTGGATTAACACAGAATACTTTCTATTCCGATAATCTCACGGGATTGAGACTTATGTGGGTGAAACCGCGGGGTGCTGCTAGACTGTAATATCTCGCAACCGGCTTGCGTGTGTGACCAATTAAAAACAAAGTCAAATAATTTATTTCAATTAGGCACAAAAAAGGCACTTTTGAACGTCAAAATTTACAAAAAAAAATTAAAAAAAATGATTCTAGTCACCCCTTCCAAAAGGTAGTTTAAATGAACGTAAACGAAGGAAAAGGACTATGTAAGGATCGTAGCAGGTGGCGTTCTGTAGTTTCTGCCTACCACACTCGGCAGAAGGCGTGAGTTTATGATGTATGTAGGTAAATCTTCTTTCGTCCTTTGTATCCATATATACTCTTGTTTTTGCTCATTTATCTTTTGTTTTCTGTACCCATGATTTCAGGGAGCATGTAGAATCATGTCAGACTAAACTATGATCTTCTAAAGAATCCCGCTGACAGGCACAACGCGACGGTGCGACGCGATTCTGGTAGAACAATTCCCATGAAGTTTTCATAGAAATGGTTCTACTAGAGTCACGTTGCACGGTGAGCTGAAAATCAGATTTCATAGACATAGCTTTAGGCTTTCAATTATTAAGTGTCGTTTTTTTCTTGTTTATGGCTTTTGCTTACCATAACTATACCTCAAATATGCACACAGAGTTAATTTAGCATCAGGCGGCGGCCGAACTAGCGACACACGGGGTTCCGACAATCGTGGCTAGAATCCGGCAGTTGGGACTCGAGGTGGCCTTGCACAATTCCGAGGCTATGTGTTTTCATGGATGTCAGCGACTGAAGGGGTCCGATGGGACCATTGCCTGCCGGGGTTGCGGGAAAGTCCGAAAGGGATATCGTGGCCCCCTGGCATTGCACAGGCAACGGAAGGAACACGGGTGGGTTTTAGTCAGTAAGAGTCTGACACGCCCGGAGAAGTCATTTGATGATTTCCCAACCACAAAAAATAAAAAATTTAGCACTAACGGATGACTTATATTTTTTTACGAAATATGTGTGTGGAGCTCGTATGAAATGCTAACATGGCTTATCTTTTTTTATTTTTTTTATTATTGTTTTCATCTTTTTATTACGGACGGTTTTAACAATATTTTGATTTATAAGAGTGTCCGTGGAGTTTCTTGCCCGTTCTTCTCCATAAAAACCTACTACGCTTTGGAATGAGCAACTAGCTTCATCTTTCTGAATGACCGACCCTTTGAAAATTAAAAAGTGCCTGTAATTGGTTTATTTTAAATAAATGTTTTTATTTTGAGTACCATTATAATGTGCTTAGGCAACCTCTTGAAAATCGCGTGGACATTTCTTACAGCGAGCAATCGAGCATATGACATGAATACAATCCTTCTGATAACTTCCAACAACCTTGTTTAAAGAACCATTAATGATTATAAAACTTATAATCCCTCCTCCCCATCCCAATTATCCCTTTCGAGGATCAAAACAGCTAAAATATTCAGATTTCGATAAGAGCAAACAAACTATCCGGAATCGAGTTAGTAAGCGGAAAATAGTCGATTATCTTCTCGAGTTCGGGACTTTGAACGAAATCAATTATACACTGACGTTAAAGGGATATGTTTGGTATCGAATTCGTATCCAATGTCTGTCGAATCGAGCGAATTATAAAGAGTTGGAATGGTGGCTTTGATTTTGTATTTGAAATGCCGTGTTGTTTTGTTACTGCATCGTTGGTTCTGTGAAGGGAGATGTAGATTTGGAGTAGGATTTGAAGATTTTGGCTCCATTTTCTTTGGGGTTCCATGCCAAAATACCTTAGAACCCTTAGGAAAGGATTTTGTTTTTATATCTGTCACTGCTGCTAATTTCAGAAACCAGTATAAATATCAACTTGTTTTTTTTTTTTTTTTTTTTTTTTTTAACTAGGGCATCTCGTAGCTCACCTCTGAGGTGATGACTACTTAACCGGTCAATCCTGCGGCTGCCTTAAGCTACTAACTTAAAGCCTCCAGCCAGGGGCAAAACTATTCTAAATTAAAACTAGGCGAACGCTCGCTAAGGGCACCCCCTGTGGGGTACGGACCTCGGCTTAGGGCGTCGCTGGGGGGAGGACAGCAAGTTGGGACAGGCTGGATCAAAGATGATTCATTATTATTAATCGGGGAATTTAAGACTACATTTCTCAGCAAAACGCGGGCTGGCGCTTCTGCGAGCAAGGGTCGGTGGGGAGTATTATTTACTCGGGCGGGTCGCGATCGCGGAGGACCTCGGCGGCGAGGTCGGAATGCGGGTCGGTGTCTGTGTTTTTTGTGCACTGTACTTGTGGCCCTATTGCTCTCCTGGAGGAGGGTTATGGGGTCGTCTGGGTCGGTAAGGATTTGCCTTGGGCGGCGGGTCTGACTGATTCTACTCGTGACATAATTGGCGGCCTCGACAACCAGAGGGTTGCGGTGTTTGGCGGCGGACTCAAAGAAACGCTTGGAATTGCGTTTGAGAAATTGGTGGATTGTGGGGATCTTTAGGTCGAGATGGAGGATCTCGTTCCTAACGTACCAGGGGGCACCGGTGATTTTCCGGAGAAATCTATTTTGGAGCGTTTGCATCCTATGAATATGGCGGGGTTTTGCGTGTGTAAATACGGCTCCCGCATAGGTCATGATGGGACGAACGCACGCCGTGTACGTACGCAATTTGCACTTAAGTGACATTTTGCTACGTGCATTCAGGACAGAGTGGAGTCTACCGAGAACGAAAGCGGCTCGCGAGCGGACCTGCTTTATGTGCTCACTGAAGGTGAGATGCTGATCTAGGACGACACCTAGGTATTTGGCTCATATCAACTTGAAATGTGGAATAGTTATAAATAATGCTTTTCTATCTTAAATGCAAGATTACACATTGTCGTAAGAAGGCTAAAGGGATATCGAATGTCTGTCGAATCGAGCGAATTTTAAAGAGTTGGAATGGTGGCTTTGATTTTGTATTTGGAATGCCGTGTTGTTTTGTTACTGCATCGTTGGTTCTGTGAAGGGAGATGTAGATTTGGTGTAGGATTTGAAGATTTTCGGCTCCGTTTTTTTTGGGGTTCCATGCCAAAATGGTGAAAAAAAAAACCTTAAAGCGGAATTTTGTCTTTGTATCATTCACATCACAGCTGCTAATTTCAGGAACTACTATTGCCATCAAATTGACATGTGGAATAGTTTAAAAAGTTGGAATAGTGGCTTTGATTTTAGATTTGGTATAGTAGTTTTTTTTTTTTCAAGAAAAAAAGTCTGGAAAAACGCAGAGCGAGAACGAAGTAATAGCGATGGGATGCGAGTTGCAATGCGGTGCGCCGGGGGCCAAAATGTCACGAGGATAAAATCGCGGGCAGAGCTAGTAATTAATATTTAAGGCAGAGCACCACGGTTTAAAAAAAAAACTTGTATACAACCACAACTATGTACCTAATCGAAGACACATTATCGAAACACAGTACTACCGTACCGTACCGTCTTCTCAATAACTGTATTCGATTCGTTTTCAATCTGCGTAAATATGATCATGTCTCTGCGCATCGGTCGCTTCTAAAGTGGTTGCCCATACACCAGCGCAGAGAACAAACGGCGCGAACCACCTTGTTTTCATTTCTTGACCCTCCCACTTCCCCTAGGTATCTAACCCCCCACTTTCAGCACATTTGTGACAACCACAGTAAAAATCAACGGTCATCAAATAATCGCGTTCTTCAATCTTTGCACAGACTTCATTCACTCTTCCTTCTTCGTTCAGTCTATCTCTCTGTGGAATGCGCTCCCCCAAGAAATCAGGATGGCAACCAACCGATTATCCTTTAAAGTTAAAGTTCGCGAGCACATTCGTAAGAAGCTGGCGGTATCATCACAATGTTAATGTTTTCCCATTGTTTGTTGTATTTGTTTAAGTATATTCGTGTATGTTTATTTGACTTTTTTTTACTATAATGTTTTTTTATGGTTGACTGGTAGAAAATGCCTGTGGCATTAAGTCCGCCTCTATACATTTCTATGCTTGAAGTATTAAATAAATAAATAAATACTACTCAAACATTCATTTCACCGTACTCACCTACATGATTGTATTCAACATTACATTGTTCTATCTATCCAAGCTTACCTTGAGGTTTCCGACACAAATAGCAGTACTACCCACACATTTCCCGAGGATGGGGCAATTAAATAATACATGTTGGAGCTGCTGAAGATTGTAAGACCATCTTTGTATTGTATAAACTCAATTTCGTTTGTATTATATAATTGCATAGCACAGATGTGAGTACTATGTACTAAAGAGCTACCATTTACCGGGTAATATGTAGTATTTCATTGACTTGAATGTGCCCTGGCGGCTGTGAGTATGTCATGCTCACTCAAATGTCTCGCTGATGGTGGCGCGTGTGTTGGATCATTTAGCTCCCTTCAAAATGGTTGAGCTGAATGGTGCTGATCCATGCGTCATGTTCGTGAACGGGCGCCGTCAGTTGGGACTGGTCATCTCTTGGCTGCCATGGCTTATTTAAATTTATTTTAAGTTTTTGAATGATTCTTTATTTTTTTCTTTTTATTACGGACGCTTTTACGAACGTGCACGTCTTTCTACATTGTTCTCACATGCATAATTTCAAAATGAATGATGTAACCAATATTTTGTATCATTTTTTTTTTATTTAAATGAGTGTCCGTGGAGTTTCTTGCCCGTTCTTCTCCATAGGTACCTACTACGCTTTGGAATGGGCAACTCTAGCTTCATATTTTTGACTGACCGACCCCTTGACAATTCAAAAGTGCCTGTAAATGGTTTAATTGAAATAAATGCTTTGAGTTTGAGTTTGAGTATGAGACGTCTAAGAACTTGAGGCATGTATTGGTATTGTAAATAGCATAACATAATTTTCGATTATTAATAGTGCCTCGTTGGTCTAGTGGTTGCAAGCGTTACTACTGAACATGAGGTTCTGGGTTCGATTACCAGGTCGGGCAAAGTGTTATTGGATTTTTCCATCTGGAATTTCTCTGTAGCAGACTGGAGTCTGGATTTGTGCCCGGTTGATCAAATTCAAAGTCAAATATTTTATTTCAAATAGGCACATAAAAGGCACCTTTGAACGTCAGAATTGATTCTAGTCGCCCCTTCCAAAAGGTAGTTTTCCTATGGAGAAGAATGGGGAAGAAACTCCACCGTTACCCTTTTATAACGTTTTCACAATATCTTGTATACATTAATTATATTATACAGACGATGCACCTAGAATAAGATTACTATACCACGATAGGTAAAAGGAATGAAAAATGAAGCAATGACAGATAAATTAATTATGTGATTGATGCATAGTGCTCACCATAGATGACAATAGGCTCGCCCCCTGTTACATGGTGAAATATGGGTGAATACACTGTATCTATTATAGGTGCAACTCTGCCTAGCCCTTACAGGATTTCATGCGTGATACCTATTATGTTATAATTTCAAGGTTATTTATAGCAAAACATTAGGTACATTTTACCTGTTTTCTTGAAAAATTGAGCAGAACTGTATAGGAGATAAACTCAGGGAAATTAATTGTTAATCAAAATGACTACAACTTAAATTGTCCGTATATTCAAATCACAACTGTCATTCTTAGACAGTTGCATGAAATAGCTAAAACTCGGCAAATTGACGTAGGGTATTTTTTGCTTAACCATTAATTTCCTTAACTGTAAAACGGTAAAGAATAGCCTACTGCCATAAACCGAGCAATTTTAGACTGTAGGTTGAGAATTTTTCAACTGAGGTTTTAAATAATACTTTGCTCGATCTTGGGATCGAACCTTAGACCCTACGCTCATTTGACTATCATGGTAAATAAATACCGAAATATCGATCACGTCTGTAAATGCCAAATAAACAACTAAAATTGTAGATATTACCATTTACTTACTACTTTTCAAGGAAAACACATTCGCTTTTCAAATAAAAATCTTTTCATTTAAAAACTATTCTTACTTGCCAGTATAAAAAACAATCACTTTACAGAAAAAAAAGAAACAAACTTACAACTGGTTTAACCGCAGCACTATCGAGTTCCATTCGAAAATCGAATACGGTACTCGATAACCCTTGAAACGATGCAAGACACTATCGGCCAAAATAACCTGACCCTCTAATCTAATCAAAATTCTTTTCAGAGCTCCGTTTAAGAAAACAATTGCCGAGCGTGGAAGTTTAATTTACATTGGTGGCCTGATAGAGCAAAAACAGTTCATTTGGCACCTGAATTTCGGCCAGCTCTTTTTATATTGTGCTCAGTTTTGTGGGCAGTAAGTGTAATTGATTCTTTTTTAGCTCGAATACTGAATTGAATATCAGATTGCTCGAGTTTTTAGTCGATATTGAACAAGTGATGTTCAAGCATTTACTTTTTTAAAAGTGAAGATTCGTTATGGCGCTTTTTGTAGCAATTTGATTTATTTATTATTTTGTGGGGACTTCAAGAATATTTTGAAGTTATTTTGGTAATGGAAGTGACTTATGCCTTAATCACACATACCGAGTCTGGGCAAGACAGCAAAATGATATTACGACAAGAGAGTTGGGTAGACAAGTAAATGTTTACACGTATTTTTTAATTTTGCACGAAGTCATTCGGTCAGTTCAGTTTTGACGCTGCAGATTAACGAGACAATGGACCGCAAAATGATAATAAAAAAAAATACGTTAGCGTGCTGCGAGCGCCGTGATTGTGCCGAGTGGCGAGTATAAACCGAATGCATGTTGAAGGCTCCGCGACGCGCCCCTGGTGGAACAATTTCTATGAAAAAAAACTTCACGGAAATTGATCTATCGGTGTCTCGACGCGCCTATCTGCATGAGTCTTTATACCTGCCGAGCCAGTGCGGGGAAGCGCGGGGGTGGGCACTCGGTCTAGTAAATGTAACAGGGTCCGAGTGACTTTCTCGCCCTTTAACTCGGCCGAGCGCTAGGCGGAGCACTCGGTGTTGTGTTTACACGTACCGAGCACTCGGCCGAGAGGAGCACTTTCTCGCCGATTTACTTGGTAGGTGTGATCAAGTCTTTATACTTGTAGTCCAGTCATTTGGTAGTTTTACCTGGAAAGTTTTCCGGTAGTTTAGAAAATTTGTGATTATTAGTTATTTCAAAGTGTTTGTGTTTTTTTTTTAATTTTCGAAAACTCGATATGAGTTGGAAAAGAGAAAATTAAAAAAAAAAAATGTTGCTCGGATCATTACCTCTCGCACCGCCATATTGGAAAGATGGCGCCAAAAAACAGTTTTTTGACAAAATGTCCTTTCTGACTCATTTAACGATGAAAATAGTTATGTAATTCATTAAAGTAGACCAATTTTTTTTATAATTTATGTACTTACCTTTTTTTGTAATATTTATAGTTCTAGCGTACGCATATTAATAGAAAACAGATGAAGAAATCATATGAAGAAGTGTTTTACAATAATATTCAGATACAAGAAAAGCAATTATTGTTTAATTAACTAATTAGAGAGAAGCATTACCACTCTAAAATATTAAACTTATACAAGTATAATCATCTAAATTCCCTGAAACTGAACTACATACTTGGCAAGACGTAATCAAAAATAAAAATGCTCTTCCACTTAAATTTGATCCCTTATACTGACGTATTATATCAACTAGTCCCACTATTCCAACCTGAAGCAGTGAAAGGGTTAAATTTCATATTTGTACGCTCGGGCTACAAACATTATGTTTATTCAACCCTCCCTTTGCTATGATGTTGGAAGTAAAATGGAGCTACTTGGTACATATTTGAACAACGATAGTGATTTTCACGTCCTACTCGGAATAATTCGTTGGAGAGCAATGAGATCTCTGTAGCTTTAGTTCCATTTTTATTTATTTGGGTACAATGCTGGTTGCTAGGTAATAGTCGATCTCGTTATTGCCTTACCACTTTTGACAACCATTCCTAGTAAACTTAAACTTCACTGAGGTGGAAAATGCCTACCTGTCAAATTATAGACATATAGTGTTTGTCGTTTCATGACGTGCAAGTGTCATTCTACCTAAGGGTGGTATAACAATAACGTAGTCGATAATATGTACATAATGTAGTATAATAAAATTGTTTATTTATCCAAATAATACACACAGACACAGTTCAAAGGAAAGTTGCAGAAATACAATGAGCATAATAATATAGCTTTGAGCACAAAAGATTTAAGTCTACAAAAATAGTCTATGTATACAAAAAAAGAATGAATTATGTCTCTTAGACTAGAAGGCCTGTATCTTAAGAGACAGTGATCGGCCAAAAATTGGTATTTAATAAAAAGTGAGCAACTGCTTCTAAGTAAATAACAAGAGCGGAAACCGACTAATTGCACTAATCCATGCGTCATGTTCGTGAACGGGCGCCGTCAGTAGGGACTGGTCATATCTTAGTTGCCACGGCATATTTTAATTTAATTTAATTTTTGAATTGTTTTTTTTTTCTATTACGGACGCTTCTAACGTTTCGCATCGTTCTCAAATGAATGATGTAATCAATATTTTGTAACCATATTTTGTTTTTTTTAACCGCATTGATAACCTCCTCCTTTTTGAGAAGTAGGTTCAAATATAAGCGGGTCCGTGGAGTTCCTTGCCCGTTCTTCTCCATAGGTATCTACTACGCTTTGGAATTGGCAACTAGCTTCATCTTTCTGGCAGACCGACCCCCACAATTCAAAAGTTAGCTAACTTAACTTCCGGTAACGTATGTTCTGGTCTAACTCCTCTCAGTAGAATTGATCCTTTGCATCCCCCAATCGAAATTAATTTGAAAGCATATAAGGACACAAATCTTCCCTATAATAATAATAAAAGGCGAAATTTTTACAAATTGGATTTGTAAAAACTTAAATGAGATTGATTGGTTACCTTTTATTTGATGGCACACACGATGTGAACGATATGCTCAGTATATTCTATGGTATAATTTAAAATATTATAGAAATGCAAGAAAACATAAGAGACACCCTTGGTTTGATAAGAATTTATTAAGAACTTTGAGAGAGAAGGAGAGGGTATGCCAGCGATACAGAACCTACAAAAATCCTTTGGATGAGCTTGAACTGAAGCTATTAAGTAAACGGTGCTCGGTTATGGCTGCGTCATGTTACAATAAATACGTTACCGACCTAGAAACAGCAATCATCAAGAACCCGAAGCATTTTTGGGCTCATATCAAGGACAAGCGAGGTGGCACAAGTTCCTATCCCCTATCAATGACTAACGGCATCACATCGTCTTCGAACGGCATTAAGATCTCTGAGATTTTCGCTGCTCACTTCTCTTCTATGTACAGTCAACATAATGTGACTCATCATTTATCGTCCTCAGAATACATACAGAAAATATTGGCTTATAGTTTACCCCTGACAACAACCATAATCGAGAGTGCCTTGAGATGCCTTGCTTAATAAATTGAAGTCTCTGGATCGTCGAAAAGGCGCTGGGCCCGACGGAATACCTCCTTATTTTGTCTCGATGTGTGTTTCGTCTCTGGTAGCTCCCTAATTGCAAATATTTAATCGATCACTTGCATCCGGCATATTCCCAAATATTTGGAAGATAGCAAAGGTGGTACCAATTCATAAATGCAGCGATCGTAATTTTGTAAGTAACTACAGGCCAATTTCCATTTTTACTACGCTCACCAAAATTTTTGAATCCTTGATTTGTCCCTACATACAGTCCCATCTGAAACTGTACCTTAGTGATTCCCAACATGGCTTTGTGAGTTCCAGATCTACATGCACAAACCTAGTGACTTTTACGGAGACCCTGACGAATGCAATTGACTCTGAGAATCAGGTTGACGTAATATATACTGATTTTAGCAGAGCTTTTTATCGCGTGCCTCATAATATACTTCAGCATAAATTATCTGCTTACGGCATCACTGGCTCCTTTCTGAATTGGTTCAAATCATATCTTGATGGTCGTTCCTTCTTTGTTGCTCTCAATGGCTACCAATCGAACTCCTACAAGGTTACATCTGGTGTCCCGCAGGGATCACATGTTGGCCCAGTTTTATTTAATCTATTCGGTAATGATCTCGCCAATGAGTTGAAGTATTCTGAGTGCTACATGTATGCGGACGACTTAAAATTCTGCAGTGATTGAATCAAACCTCGATGTTGAGTTGCTACAAAGAGACATTAACATGATAGTGAAGTGGTGTGATGATAATGATATGAGCTTAAATACCAGCAAGTGCTACCATGTGAAATTCACCAGGAAAACAAAATTAACACAATCAACTTACCACATTGGCAGCAGCGTAGTTCAGGAAGTGGAACAGATACTTGGGAGACTTGGGAGTTTTGTTCGATAGGCAGTTAACATGTGTACCTCACATTGAAAATGTAGTTAAAAAAGCATCTAGAATGCTTGGATTTGTCATAAGAAATGTTACCTGTTTTCGTCGCAATAAGACTAAAATTATATTTTAAAATTGTTTGGTTCGTAGCTCGTTGGAATATTGCAGCACTGTATGGAGACCGCACTATGCCTCGCACACACTAAGGCTGGAAAGGGTACAAAAACGGTTTCTGTGGCACTTAGCATACACCTCCGGGATAGCTAAGTGGAAACGCTCATACAAGGAGAGGCTCTTGCATTTCAATATGATATCTCTACAGAAGAGGAGAGATTTATTGGACTCGTTATTTTTAATTAAAACTTTGAGACGCAAAATTGACTGTTCCCAATTGCTGAGTAGGATCAAATTCCGTGTACCCACATAAAGCCCACGAGCTCCTATAACCCCCTTATGTCCTCCTCTTCGCAGAACTGTCCTCGGTGCTAATTCTCCAATCCCCCGGTTATGTAAGCTCCTAAATAGCCACAGTGACCTTATCGACATACACTTGGACTCACTGGGCAGGTTCCGAAGTATTATGCACAAACACTTGTAAAAATATTTTAGTTTTGATATAAATGTTGATCTTATAAGTAATAATTTTAATTTTGATTTTAGTTTCAATTATGTTTTAATTCAATTTGGTTTTGGTTTTTAATTTAATTTTGATTTGTTTGCATTTTAATTTATATAATGATTTTAATAATGCTTTAAATTTTTAATTTGTGTGAGTATACCTACTCACCTAATTTAGTAACCGCTCAACATCAATAATTATGCATGATGTGCTTACCTAAAAGAAATTGGTACACTAGTTTATTAGTCTCTTGGATGTATCATGTCATTGTATCAGTGTATTCAATTGTTGGAAAAAAAAAAAAAAAAAAAAAAAAAAAAATTGTGCCTATAATTGGTTTATTTGAAATAAATGCTTTCAGTTGAATTTGAGTTTGGTGAATTGTCTCATGCGTCGGTAATTACCTACGCTGGCACCAATACCCTTCTAATTAGAATACATCAACGCTGCTTGGCGACAAAAATGGTTATAGTGATAGTATAGTCGACCTCATTTTTGCATTACCACCCTTGGGTTGAATGTCACCTACACGTCATAAAATGTCAAGGTCTATTTTTGCTTTAAGACTAATGTGACATGACAGTTAGATAGTATTCACACTGCGACGATAACGACACCGACATATCGTCAGCTCGGACGACAACGATATCGGCCGACAATATCGGGACGATATCGGTATATGACAAAATGTAACCAACAGTCATGCGGTATGCCACAGCAGCCTCGAATAGACGCGTTGCGCCAGCAAAAGCTTGTATTCGGCATTACGAGGTAATAAGTGCACTGTGTCGTCCGCCGATATCGGCACGACAATCAATGTCGGCGACAATACCGTTGACTACACTGAGACATTGTGAAAACGTTTAGTAGTAATTGTATCGAACTACCAGTCCGACGATATCGTTTCGTTATTGTTATCGGCCAATGTGAAAACGGCATTTTTTTTTTTTTTATCTAGGGCATCTCGTAGCTCACCTCTGAGGTGATGGGATCTACTTAACCGGTCAATCCTGCGGCTGCCTTAAGCTACTAACTTAAAGCCTCCAGCCAGGGGCAAAACTATTCTAAATTAAAACTAGGCGAACGCTCGCTAAGGGCACCCCCTGTGGGGTACGGACCTCGGCTTAGGGCGTCGCTGGGGGGAGGACAGCAAGTTGGGACAGGCTGGATCAAAGATGATTCATGCGGGTCGGTGTCTGTGTTTTTTGTGCACTGTACTTGTGGCCCTATTGCTCTCCTGGAGGAGGGTTATGGGGTCGTCTGGGTCGGTAAGGATTTGCCTTGGGCGGCGGGTCTGACTGATTCTACTCGTGACATAATTGGCGGCCTCGACAACCAGAGGGTTGCGGTGTTTGGCGGCGGACTCAAAGAAACGCTTGGAATTGCGTTTGAGAAATTGGTGGATTGTGGGGATCTTTAGGTCGAGATGGAGGATCTCGTTCCTAACGTACCAGGGGGCACCGGTGATTTTCCGGAGAAATATATTTTGGAGCGTTTGCATCCTATGAATATGGCGGGGTTTTGCGTGTGCAAATACGGCTCCCGCATAGGTCATGATGGAACGAACGCACGCCGTGTACGTACGCAATTTGCACTTAAGTGACATTTTGCTACGTGCATTCAGGACAGAGTGGAGTCTACCGAGAACGAAAGCGGCTCGCGAGCGGACCTGCTTTATATGCTCACTGAAGGTGAGATGCTGATCTAGGACGACACCTAGGTATTTGGCTCGCTTCTCCCAAGAGATAGGCTTGCCGAACATGGTGATGGGTCGGGGGGGTTTGAACCTTTTGCGCGGTTTCCTAAAGAGAACCGCTTGGCTTTTATCCGGGTTGACTTCGATCCTCCACTTTCTAAACCAGGTGCCGAGCATGTCGACTGAGGTCTGGAGAGTGTGGGCTATCGAGTCAGTGCTGGTACCCTTGTAGTAAATGGCCGTATCGTCTGCGAACAGAGCCAACTGCGCCCTTTTACTCTTTGGGATATCGCTGGTGAAAAGCGTGATGATTAGGGGGAAGAGCACAGAGCCTTGAGGGACTCCTGCGCGGATAGGACGAGGGGAGGATATCGCTCCTTCGATACGGTAGCGGAAGGTGCGGTTTGACAAAAAGTCCCGTAAGATGAGCACGAGACGATCCGGCACACCGAGTTTGTAGAGCTTATATAATAAGCCGTTGTGCCAGACTTTGTCGAACGCTTTCGCTATATCGAAGAATATTGCACCAGTTATTAAGCCGCGCTGGAAGCCCGCGCATATGCTTTCAATAATCCGGTGGGCCTGATGCACGCTAGAGTGCTGGGTTCGGAACCCAAACTGTTCGTTGGGGATGAGGCCCTTGGTTTCGGCATAATCTCTGAGGCGCTTATAAATAAGCCTCTCATAGACTTTGCCGAGTACCTTGAGCAAACGGTTCGGACGCCGGCTAGCGTAGTGAACGGACGTGTTTACGTTTTTGCATTTAAACGGAAAAATTGTTGTCATACAAAATTACACCTAATACGGTAACGAATATAGCATAATTCCGAAAAAGTGAGTGTTGACAGTGAGCTATAGACTGCGAGACGACACCAGCCTACAGCAGTGTGTGTAAGCATCATTAGGGCTGTGCACATATTAACTAAGCGGAGCGGAAAATCCAGTTTGGGTCTTTTAGAACATGAGTCTCTTACGTTCACCTACAAATACAACTACGAACAATGATGCTGTTAGTACCATTACTGGAACTAGTAGATCTCAGCCTGACCTATCAACTTTCGGGCTAACAGAGTCTGAGTCTAGAAATGTATCAGTACGAAAGAGAAAAACACCAGAGGATGATTTTGTATATCAATTCGGCGAATTCAAAAAGGAAATTATAGGATTACTTAATAACTTTGGGAAATCCCAGGCTGATAGTCTTGATACTATAAAGCAAGACATATCCTCTATTAAAGGACAGTTGAGTGACATTAAGACAACAACGGACCAATTAGTAGCTGAAAACAAAAATTTGAAGTCTGAAATAAAAAGCTTAACTACTACTGTTGATAATACTCAAGAAAAAATCAAGTGTCTAGAAAGCGATGTTCATATCCTACAATGTAATGCCAACTCTTGCTCAACATCATTAAAACACTCAACACCAAGTTTCGGCGAAATAATTACAGAAATCCAGGAGCGTACCGAACGTAGCAAAAATATCATAATATTTGGCATTGCCGAACCACACTCAGGTAACACGGAGAAAAAAAAATATGATGATAAAAACGAAGTTAAAAACATCACATCAGCTATAGACCCCGTTTGCCCTGAACCCGAAAAAATTATACGTTTAGGGAAATATAACGAGAACAAGAAACGTCCTGTAAAAGTCTGCTTCTCAACTCAAGAAACGGCACAAACTATACTTAAGAAGAAAGGAAATCTGAAGGACAACGAAATCAAAATCTATTCTGACCAGACCCCAAATCAGAAACAGGCGATGCTAAAATTACGAGAAGAGCTACGACAACGGGTAGAAAATGGAGAGAAGGATTTAACCATAAAATATCAAAAAGGAATACCTAAAATTGTAAAACAACAGATCCATCCGCAATCACCAAAAAACTAGAAGTAAGAAGAAATGCAAGAGATAGTGCCAACAAAAGCCAGACTGTAATCCATAAAATCTGTAACTCATATGATAATTTAATTGTTAAAAACAAATCACTAAAATTTCTTTATGCAAATATTCGGAGTGTGGTTAAGCCCGGTAAACTAGACGAAATACGGTGTGTCATAGAATCCTTTCAAACAAAGGTTCATGTGATTGTGCTAACCGAGACTTGGATAAAAAACGAGGACGAAGCTCAAAGACTCGTATTACCACACTATAAACATTACTACAACTACAGAAAAAATTTACGAGGTGGTGGTGTATCCATATATATCCATACCGACTTAAAACATGAGTTTATAGACGAGCATTGTGAAGACGGTAACCATTTCTTATGGGTACATTTAAACACCCTCGCTCTGGATATTGGGGCTATATATAAACAACCAGCAGCAAATACGACCGAATTTCTCGAGAACTACAATCATCAACTTTCAAAAAGAAAACGAACTATTATTTTCGGAGATCTGAACCTAAACCTGCTCAGCACTGAAAAATCTGTAAAAGAATATAAGCAAATGCTACAGGGAAATAATATAAAAATATTAAATAAAATCACTTTAGAATATTGTACACGTGAAACAGCTTCTACAAAAACTATCATAGATCATGTGGCTACCAGCTTACAAGACAATACATTTCAAATGACAGTTATTGATTCCTCAGCCTCTGACCATAAACAAATATATCTTGAGGTAAATAGGACTGAGCTTGAATGCCCACAACGTGTACAGTATGAGTCAGTAAACTATTCAAAATTATACACAACCGTAGAAGATATTATTGAAACCAAGCATATACTCGACCATGATGACCTAGAAGCTACACTACTAAATGCAATATCTACAAACAAGACACGAAAAACAAAGATACTAAATCCACCATGCAAAGAGTGGATAAATAGCAACCTCATTACCCAGATAAATGAAAGAAACTACTTGTGGCAAAAACTAAAACAAACACCTGAAGATAAGCTCCTGAAACAACAATTTACACATAAAAGGAATACGACATTCATCGACATCCAAAATACCAAAAATAGTTACTATAGTAAATCTTTCGAAGTCTGTAAGAGAGATCCTTTAAGAATGTGGCAGTTAATTAACAGACTCTCAAAAAACAAAACGGATATCAGCAGTGGGCCATCAAAGATTAATACCATCTCGGGTGAAACTACAGACACCAAAGAAATTTGTGAGTGTTTTAATTATTTTTTCTCAACAATAGGAAGCGATCTAGCTAACAAAATACCAAAAACCTCTAATAAGTACACATTGCGGACCCCAACAACTAGTAAACTTAAAACGAACCACGCTCAATTACAAAAACTAAATCCGACCAGTACAAATGAAGTGTTAAAAATACTGAATCAGCTAAAAACAAACACTAGCTCTGGTTTAGATGGAATTAACACGAAAACTATAAAATGCGTTAAAGATTTAATAGCAAAAAACCTAGCAAATTGCATCAATAAATGCTTAAACGAAGGATATTTTCCTAATTCTCTTAAACGTGCAAAAGTAAGTCCCATATTTAAATCGGGAAGCAAAATGGATCCAAGTAATTATAGACCTATTAGCGTGCTACCAGTACTATCTAAAATCTATGAAAAAGTTCTATATAACCGTCTTAACCAATTTCTAACTAACACTGACTTCCTATTTAAGAAACAATACGGCTTCAGACCAAAGTCCAATACTATCTCTGCGACTGTTGACTTAGTGACTAATATTAGGATCAATATTGATAATCGAAAAATTGGCCTAGGAATATTCATTGATCTAAAAAAGGCATTCGATACCGTCAGCCATGAAATACTTTTACAAAAACTGAAAGATTTGGGTGTTACAGATATAGCATACGATATTTTCAAATCATATCTTACAAATAGGACCCAAATTGTTAAAATCGGTAACCATCAAAGCACACCTAGACTTATTACCTGTGGCGTGCCCCAAGGCTCGATTTTGGGCCCATTACTATTCTTAATCTATATAAATAGTATACACGAGATAGGGTTAAAGGGAGAAATTACTTTATACGCTGACGATACCAGCCTGTTCTATTTTGGTGACTCGATAAATGTGGTTATAAATGAAGCACAACATGATTTGGACATCTTACACACTTGGCTCCAGTCAAATTTGTTGACCATAAATGTTTCAAAAACAAATTATATTGTTTTTACAGCTAAAAACAAAAAAAATGATACCTATAGTCCATTAACAATTAACGGTCAAATAATAAACAAAACAAACTCAGAAAAATATCTGGGCCTACTTCTTGACAGTGGACTTACATGGAAGCCGCATATTGAAAAAATTCAAAATAAACTGTTATCCCTATCAGGTGCCCTACGGCCCATATCTCGATGCTTACCCAGGCATGTGCGTTACACAATCTATAATTCTTTGGTCAAGCCACATGTAGATTACCTAATTGAAGTATGGGGATCAGCAGCTAAGAGCAACTTAAATAAACTACAGAGATCACAAAATAAACTAATTAAAACGCTATTTCGATATGATTATCTAACACCGACCGTAAACATTTATAAGGAAACTGGACTAATGAATCTATCGCAAAGCTACAAATACAACACCTGCATCCTGATTAGAAAAATCATAACAAAGGACATTCACTCACAAATAACTTTTACCACAAATATAGACCACCACAAACGTAATACGAGACAGGCAAATAATATCCGTTTGAAACCACCTAGAACTAACTACGGGAAAAAGAGCATTCTGTACGAAGGAGCCCAGATTTATAACAAATTACCTAAAGACACAAAAGAGGCTAAAATGTTATCAACCTTTAAGAAGCTGTTGAAGCGCCACATTTTGAAGGATCTTTCATTAATGGAACGTTATGGTTAAATTTGTAAATTCTAATAACACTACGAAAATTAAACCTAAACTAAATAACCTACACCCGTACTTACCCTACGAAAAGCACCATTTTTATTTGTGAAATCCTAAAACAATGTATTTGTTCAATTATCGCTAATTCAAACGCACTGTGCCATGAGCCTTAACAAACAAGCTTTGTTCGCTGCAGCGTATGCGCACAATCTCCACTAACATTTTTAAAAAAACATCTACCCTACTAAAAACGCTAATCGGTTATTTTGTGTACTTATTATTGTATTTTCTCTGTAAGTGATTAATGTAATCTTTTGAGAAATAAATGTCTTAAACCGTAAACTGATGGGGCGGTAACTCGACGGCTCGGTCTTGGGCTTGCCGGGCTTCGGTATGCCGATGACCGTGGCTTCTTTCCATGCTTGGGGAAAGATGTTATTGCTTAGGGCACCATTGAAGATGGTGGCCAATAACATTATCAGGTGGGCAGGGAATAGCTGGATCACCCTATTGGTGATTCCATCAGAGCCGGGGGCTTTGTGGGTTTTCAGACCTTTGATGATGTCATGCACTTCGTCAGGAGTGACGGAAGGCAGAGGACTATCAGGATCTTCAACGGGAGGGAGAGAGGATCTACGTTCGACCTCGGCGTCGACCTCTAGGAGGTGAGCTTGGTCTACCGGTTGGGAGCTAGGGGAGCATTGAGCTTCTAGACTGTCTGCTAGGCATTCAGCCTTTTCTAAGTCCTCGAACGCGATGGTCTTGTCGGGACGGGTCAGGGGGGGCATGGAGGCCACTTGCTGGGACTTGAGTTTCCTCTGAAGTTCCCAGAATGCCAGGTGGGTGGGCTCTAGTTCGCTGAGCATCTTGTCCCAGCCCGTGTCACGCAGCTCCTGTATGCGTGTCTTTACAGTTCTCTGTAAATAGCGCATATGGGCTTTGTTAGCGGAGCAGGGAAAATTGCTGTAGGCACGAACGGCCGCGTTCTTCTCAGTCAGCAGCGCGCGTACATCGTCCGGCAGGCTCCAGCGAGGGTCGCCCGACGCTGAAACCTCCCTAGAGCAGTCGCTCAGGACTGATTGTACGTGCTCCGTGAGTGAGTCGATCGCGGCCGTCGTGTCCGCGATAGAGTCGAATTTGTCGGGGATGGCGTCCAATTGGGGGGACGTGTTGGATTTCAGCTGGGTGCTTACTTTCTTCCAGTCCGTTACCCTTTTGGTGAGAGCGGGTTGAGAGGGGTCGGGGAGACCTATGCGGGGGGCCATTTTTATGACTACTGGGCGGTGGTCAGAGTTAAGCTCTTGCACCGTTTCTATGGATTCTAACCTTAGAGCGACGTTCTTAAGGAGCGCCACGTCTGTGACGTCGGGGTTATGATGGGTAACGTGGGGAAAGTGAGTTGGGGTCATCGGGGCGATGACGTCAAAATTGAGAGAATTAGAGAGGTCGAACAAGTGTCGCCCTCTGGTACAGGTTCTGGAACTATTCCAGGCGGGATGCTTGGCATTGAAATCGCCCGCTAAGATAGCAGAGTCATTCATGCCGAGTAGGATAGAGAGGTCGTCTGAGAGGAGTTGGAAGTTCTCCGATGTATTGAGGGGTGGGACGTAGACCGATACTAGTGAGATCGGCTGATGGCCGGTCATGCCTAAGCGGCAGATTGAGACTTCTAATCGTGAGAGGGGAGGAGGGTCTATTGGGATGCAATATAGATCCTTTTTATAGTAAATAAGGGTGCCGCCCAAGTGACATCGCGTCCTGTCATTGCGAACTATGCGATAGTTGGCAATTGACGGGTCGCGGTTGCATGGATGGTGGTGGTTTGGGGGGGGGTAGGGGCAATGGGTTGGGAGGGGGGTATGGGTTGAGAGGGGGGTATGGGTTGAGAGGAGGGTATAGGTTGAGAGGGGCCTATGGGTTGAGAGGGGGCCAGGGCTGAGAAAGCTTGCTGGTGGTGTAGGTAATTCCACGGACTTGGCCTCTGAGGGCTTAGTCGCTGGGGCATCTGAGCTGAGGGTACTTTAAACCCTGAAGGAGCTTCCCTTTGCTGACGAGCGTCGAAACGTTTGGTCAGCTTGGGGGACGTGGATTTGGGGGCTTTTGGGCAGCCGCGGTAATTAGCCGGGTGACCTACTTGCCCGCAGAGGACACAGCTGGGTGGGTCGGGACATAAGGAGTGGTCCTTTGGCCGTGTGCACTCGGGAGTGCCGTGCTCGCCCAGGCACTTGACACACCTGGGTTTTGCGTGGCAGTTCCGTTGTGAGTGGCCGTAAAGCTGGCACTGGTGGCATTGGCCAATAGCACCGCTTTTCCAGGGCTTCTCAATAGAGAAACCCACGAGGGAACAAAGGGACTTAAGTTGAAATATCGGGTGGTGACCCTCTACCGGGGAGCAAACAACGAGGATCATGTCGTATGCGTCACCGCGTTTGCCGCGGTGCATACGGTGGACCTCATCGACGGGGATCTTCTGCGACTGAAGGTCGGCTAGGATATCCGAAGGGGGGATTTCCTTCGGGATCCTTTTAATGACGACGCGGATCTGACGTTCTTCTGGGAGGGAGAACGAGTGGTATGACACTCGTCTCTCTCTCAGTAGCGATGTGAAAGCCCTATAGTCTCGGGACGTAGGGACGGTAACTTTAATACCCTGCTGGGTGGTCCTGGCGCTGGTGTATGCGATCTTTTGATTGCAACACCACTTTGAAATGTCCGTCCATTTCCCCTTGTCCTGTACGAACACGTGTGGTGGCGGAGGGACCTTTTTTGGCCCAGAAGTAGGTGGGGTGGGGGCAACCTGCGCGGAGGTTGACGCTATCGGGCGGGGGGCGGGGGAGGGGGAAGCTACGGGGGCACAAGTAGCGGGTAGGGCTAGGGAGGGGCGACTCAGAGTCCTCTACCGCAACGACCTTGTTGTCCTGGGTAGAGCTCTGCTTCTTGTTCTTCCTTTTCATCCCTTTTCCTTGGACGGGGATGAAACCGTCGTCGTCGGAATGGGAGGAAGAGGAAGAAGAGAATTTAGCCTCTTCATCTGACGGGTAAGGGGAAACGGGGCGCTTTGAAGCGGTGGGGATGGGCTCGTCTGTGTCCATGGACACTGACGGGCTGAGCGGGCTATCCCGCGCGACGGCAGGGATGTCTAAAGCGTCACTGAACGTAGTGACGTTTCGGTCAGAGGGACCAGGGAGGGTTCGCTGTAAAGCAGCGAAATGCCCACCCCATTTGGTTTTGAGCCGGGGTTCATCGTCGAGGACTCTCTAAAAGAGTTTGATGAACGCTGTCAGAGCGTCCTCCATGTCTAACAGGGGATTTTAAATTTGGGAATAAATAACTCCTATCTTTCCCTATACCTAACTCCCCGGTCGGACTACCGGGGATGTGTAAAACCCTCCCTGCCGGGTATAGGCAGGGAGGTTGTGTGCCTAAGGGTGAGCCCTAAGCTTGATTTTTGCCCGTTGCCTATCTTAATGTGCAACGGGGTCCTACAAGTCTAGTGCGAAGGGTGTAGACACACCCAACCGACACTAGGTGTGTAGCTGTTGAAGGAAAACTGTCACCAATGCCGACTAGGAGACCCCCCAAGGCCGAACACTGGGACCCGTCCAACTGACTGCCTAGCCCTGAAGGGGTTCGGCGGGTGTGATTGGGTCAACACCTCCTCGGCTTCGTTGGCACCGTATGGTATCCACCGAGGACCACGAAACTGTGGTTTTACCCAGAAGGGGCCTATGACGCGCTACGTTTTGACTGATCTCTGTTAACAGAAATACTTTATTAATTGTGTCTTAAAAAAGACAGACAATTAATAGCGGTCGGTAGTCCTTGACTACGTAGTTCGTCGCTCTGCACGACTATATCAGGATTCCACAAGCAGGAACCACAATCAGGAACACAGGAACACACCGCAGCGCACGTCCGTCCGCGACCGGTGCCGAGCGTAGAATGAAAGAGCGTGAAAACGGCAATTCGTAGTGAAGTTTAAATAGGTCTGGTTGCTAATTTAATAGTATAATAAAAAAAAAAATATCATTGATTTTACATTCTGTGATTACTTGAACTCACACACTGACTTATTAGTATTATTTGTTAAAATGTTAGGAATATCGTATAATTTTACAATGTTTGTAAAAATGTGAGCACCATGCATAGTCTATCACATAATTAATTTATCTGTCATTGCTTCATTTTTCATTATTTTTACCTATCGTTTTATTGTAATCTTATTTTAGGTGCATCGTCTTCACGTGTAACTATATAATTAATGTATACAAGATATCTGTGAAAACATTTTAAAAGAGTAACCGTGGAGTTGCTTGCCCATTCTTCTCTATACGAAAACTACCTTTTGGTAGAGGCGACTAGAATCAATTCTTTTTGAGATTTGACGTTAAAAAGTGCCTTTTATGTGCCTAATTGAAATTAATTATTTGACTTTGAATAGTTTACTGAGAGTTTTTGTCGAATGTGGGAATTACGAGGTCAAAAATATACATAGGTACTTAACTTACCCAAAACGAGGTCCTTCATAACCCCACACCCAACCCCCCCCCCCCTACACCTATCTTCTTCCTCTACAACATTGTCACCTGATGTTAGGTAATGATCAGGCCGAAAGTGGAAGCGAGATTCAGCCGGAATTCTCAACCACAGAGGAACTGGCTATCTTACCTCTAACTGCCGAAATACAACCATGCTGTTAACATTGTTGTTATGGCGATAGACTTAGAAAAGACGATGGTAGGTAGCCAGGCGGACTTAGAACAAGCTTTACCACCCACAAAACCGAGCAGAAAAAACCTACCTGGTTTTACGTACTTTGCAGTGTATTTTAAGTTTTTTTGTGTTGTAATTTGAGTCTCCAAAGAAAAAATGTTTATTCCGAATAAACATTTCTTTTTCTTTCTTTTCTCCTTTTACGTATTTATTTTAGATATATTTTCTGGCTCGCATTTGACCCCCATAGTACCAGATACTTATTTAAGATATCTTCAAACGATTGCCAAGAATCAACCTACTAATTTACTCACCATATAGAGCCATAATAAATCGTACTAAAATACCTTCTCCATTAATTCCCACATCTCCGTCCACGACCTTTTCTATCTAAAATATTAACGTTGGGCTCATATGAAAAACGGTTGAGGCGGCGGGCAGAGCCGCGGGCACAGTGTAGCCTCCATTCGTGGTTTCATTAATTAATCATCCTCTGTAATTCATGGGAGCCGAGTGCTTTTTGTAGGTACTTCATAATTTTGTAATTGAAAGTTGATATCCTTGGCTATTTTGAGACGAAAAATGGCGGAAGCTGCATGTCGTTTTTTATTAATTAAGGTATAATAATTTGATTGCTAAACTTATCATAACATCACGCATATAATGCCCGAAAGGCTAGGCAGAGGTATACCTGTAGAATTCCTATACCATTTCTCTCAGTAATATTTTAGTCCCATGTAATAGGGGGCAAGCCTAAGCCACCGACTGGGCACAAATCCAGACTTCAGGCTACTACTGAGAAATACTTTGCCCGACCCGGGAATTGAACAGGACCTCACACACAGCAGTCACGCTTGCGACCAACGAGGCAGTTATTTAATTAATTATTTCGTGAAAATAAATTTATGAAAAAAGTAGCACCATCCTCCTGTCAACTCTGCTAGTAACAACAAACTACTAAGCATGGTGGTTAAAAAAAATTTCCTCCTTGAGAATTTTTGTTTACCCAAAATATTATGGTTTAGTTTTACGTGTTTTCGTTTTCAGAGGCACATGAATATTATAAAGAAAATCTAGGACTGAATTCCAAGAGACAAGATTAATCTGTCGAAAATACACAATCGAGAGACTTCTAATACGTTTGACGTCATCATCATTTCAGCCGAAAGACGCTGCTGAACATAAGCCTCCCCCAAACACCGCCACTTCAACCAGTTCTGTGATTCTCGCATCCAGCGGATTCCTCCGGCCTTCACAAAGTCATCGGTTCACCTTGTGGGAAGGCCGAAAACGTTTGCAAATTAGTGAAATCAGGACCCTAGTCACGTGTTATATTGTTTTGATCTTCAAAGCTTATTTTCAATGGAAGCTTTATAATTACGCAGAAAAACTTATGTTGCCTTGCGCAAAAAAGTGTTTTTTTCATAAAAAAAAATTCCTCTTGTGCCTACCAAACTTTATACGGATTCACACCGACCGTTTTAGTCGTCAACAATGTACGTCACCAATTTCCTAAATTCATAGAAATTGTTAAGAAAACAAGAATCCTTAATGGAGCACATACAACAAAGAGTTGTGTTATTGTAATAACAAAGAAAATATTAACAAAAGGTAATACAAAAGTTAGTAAAGAAACCTTATCAATGAGTCTGGGCTACAAACAAAATGTAGAACGAAATATATTATATAATCAGCTGCTAAACATCTAATAACGGGTACAAAGCGACAATATGTTCCTATGTGGAACTAAACAATAGGAGATTTACATGACTTCTTTGAAATATAAGCAGAAGGCCCCGACAAAGTGACATTTAAAGTCCAAGATGTTTTGGACCGATTTAAGCTAATGAAAAGCATCAATATCGTTGTACTGGTCCGTCGTTGTAGAAAAACGAAACTTTGAAAGTGATTTCCACCAATCGTCTAGGCCCTCAGACAAAAAGAAGTGACAAGTCCAAGGAGTTAGCTAATCAATCAATCTGCTTAGTTTTTTTCCAGCTATATTGTATGTAAATATCGTATTTTACATGGAGCGACTACCTATCTGACCTCCACAACCCAGCAACTGGATAATACGACGCCCCTTGGTAAGACTGGTTCTCAGACTTTCGGGCTTCTGACGACCCGTAACGACTGTCAAAGATCCACGAATTGAGCCGAAACCAACGGCTTAGTGTGCTTTCCGAGGCACGGAGGAGTCTCGGTATGTAAAGATGGTCACAGAATTGCTTATCCTGATGGATCGAACCGTGCGGCTGTTATTACATAGCCACAAGCTAGCCAAGGAGTTAGCCAATGCTTTTTCAACTTTAAGAACAAGTCTATACGAGATGTGTGACCTGTACAATATGTAATATGCTATCATATAGGTCACAGCAATATTACCCAGTAACTGAGTTGTGAAGGTCAGATGGCAGTCACTTCCTGTGAGAGACTAGTATTCAGCTGCTATTGGCGCTCAGGTCCTTAATTATTAGGATCATAAGGATTGCTGAACATACACCATGACACCGAAACAGCTACAGTTGTTGAATGGTTTGTTTGTCTCGTGGTCAAAAGCGCGAATGCTACGTGAAAAGTTCTGGGTCCAATTCCCCAGTCAGCAAGTGTTAAAAGTTTTACCATTTGCAAAATTCTCAGGATGATGACTAAAAAAATGTTTTATGTCCGTCATGTAGATTATGAAACAATAACGTACACGTATTTTTTTCTTTTTTTACGTTATCAAAAGATTACGGCGATACATTGAGTTAAAATGTGCCATGACGTCACGAGTATGTAGACTTTATACATACAAGTGACGTAGCGACCCCGACTTCCCAACTTTAATGCGTTTTATCTAAGTCATTTTTTATTAATATGATAAAGCAAAAAATACGTGTCTAATATTTTTTATTATCTGACTGACGGACTAAATAGAATTTCTTTTTTTTGACCCAGGCATCATCCCTATTTAGCAGCCTGGAGTCCGGATTGCAATAAGCTCGCCTTATAGAAGAACCAGCCTACCCTAGTAGCGTAACACACGATCAATCACAATCTGTTTCATAATGGCAGTTCAACAATATTCATTGCGGTATTTTCGTTGTTGAGTTGACACATTTTTCGAACATATGAAGCAATGGATTAGCAATATTCTTCAAAATTATATAGATTATGATTGATCGTGTGTTCTGCAATTAGTGTGCTGAGTTTGGCGAATTGTGGCTGTACCATTGAAGAAGTTCATATCTATACACCGTAAGGAGTATTTCTGCTTGCAGCGCTCGGTCGCTTTATAACCGGGGCGGTAACAGATGTGGTCATCGTGTTCACGGGATTTTGTTTTCAAACTGCCTAGATATGAAGTTCTTCAATAGTACCTAATATCCACCTCTGTATATTGTTTCCAGGAATTCAGGTGTGATGCTTTGTTATCCTGATGAAGGCAAGGTGATTCATTACCCAAATCATATTTTAATCACTCCAAAATCATTTCTTCAAACTGAATCCACCACACTTCACTCTACTATAACTACGTATTAAATCACACAGATATACAAAAATACAAGCACAAGTGTATTTCTACCATGTGTTACGTTACGCCATGACAGATCGCATGATGCCCATGAGCCCTTTGATGTGTTAATATCGCCTATATATCCTTTTAGAAACAATCCGGGGATTTTTCGGGTTGCCCAGGGTTGCTATCTTAGGGATTTTTACAAGGAATTTTTCCAGGGATAATTTACGTTGAAGCTTTTGTGTCTAGACTACCTTTTCAATACCTGTTGGTTTGTTGATTCTAGTTTTCTGGGAAAAACAAAAGCCTAGATTAACTTTGAATACATAAATTTTACTGAGGATTGATTTTTTTTCATATAAATCTGTATTTTTTCTTGAATAGTAAACGTTTACCTTCTTGGATGTTTTTAAACGATGTTGTGTTGTGCTGTGTTCAGCACTCAGCCTAGTGGTGTGATCGTTGGACTGCCAAGTCATAAGTCTCGAGTTCAAACCCAAGAAACACACTTCTGACTTTTCGGATTCATGTGCGTATTGTAAAATCATCACTTGCTTCAAAAACGGCGAAAGAAAACATAGTGAGGAACTCGGTATGCCTGGTTGAGCTAAATGGTGCTGATCCATTCGTCATGTTCGTGAACGGGCGCCGTCAGTTGGTACTGTTCATCTCTTAGCTGCCATGGCTTATTTTAATTTATTTTAAGTTTTTGAATGATTCTTTATTTTTTTATTTTGTAACGGACGCTTTTACGAACGTGCACGTACTCTTTCTACATTGTTCTCACATGCATAGTTTCAAAATGAATGATGTAACCAATATTTTTTTATCAAATTATTGATTTAAAAGAGTGTCTGTGGAGTTTCTTGCCCGTTCTTCTCCATAGATATCTACTACGCTTTGGAATGGGCAGCTAGCTCCATATTTTTGACAGACCGACCCCTTGACAATTCAAATGTGCCTGTAAATGGTTTAATAGAAATAAATGCTTTGAGTTTGAGTTTGCTTTGAGATATTTCTCGATGGCATGTGAAGCAAAGTCGGAGGCTTTTTGGCGGTTTTAAAACTCTGACACCAGGTTAGTCACTAAACACACAAAAAGAAAATCCCTAGATCTTATGTTTGATTTGAATGACGGCTCTGTCATAAAGGTCATCTAATTTTTCGTAAAATCCCAAAGTGAGCTGTCAAAATGGAAACGCCACCATCATTCTCATACCCTTTACCTAATTTATTTTGGGTTCGTCACTGTTTTCACCCCCCTTTATAGCCATCATATTTCTCAGAATTCATCCATCTTTTCTTTGGCTTCTGTTTTTTCTTTCGTCATTAGAATCAAAATTAATAACACATAATTAGGTACTGTTTAAATTATGTTTACATGTCAAAATAACGTCATAATATATTTATTAATTTAAGAGGTTCATAACAACGGGTCCTAAAACTATTACAACTATTTGTTGAAGTGCCAACCCTAGCCAACCCTAACAATTGTTGTAAGGTATAATAACGTCTAGGGCTGTAGGAGGGATTTCGTTTGTCTATTGATTCCTGTAATACCACCTCAACTGTTGAGGGTCCTTCCAATCTTCACATATTTCCGTATTTCGGAATCTGGAATTGCTGTTATTTTATCTAATGTCAAAAGTATAATATTATTAGGATTATAGAGATAAAAGAAAGATGACGAGCAGCGTTACATTTTAATTATCTTCATCTCGTCACTTAAGGTTATGTGTATAGAAAATTTAATAAATTAATTTATACTTCAAGCACATAAATGTACAGAGGCGGACTTAATGCCACAGGCATTTTCTACCAGTCAACCTTTGGGTGATGCAGAGACAAACAGTGGTAGGTGCAATAGCGAGAATAGAGGAAAAAAAATATATTTAAATATAAAGATATACTTATATGCCTTAAAAACTATAAATATAATAAATACACCTAATTATAAGCACAAATAAGACAATGGAAAAACATTACCGTTGTGATGATACTGCCAGCTTCTTGCGAATGTGGTCGCGAACTATAATTTTAAACGATAATCGGTTGGTCGCCATCCTGATTTCCTGGGGGAGCGCATTCCACAGAGAGATAGACTGAATGAAGAAAGAAGAGTGAATGAAGTCTGTGCGGTGAGTGGGACATTGACGAAGAAGATTGTGAGATGAACGTAGATTTCTATTGTGGTTGGCGCAAATGTACTGAAAGTGGGGGGGCAAATAAGTAGGGGATGAGGGAGATTCAAGAAATGAAAACAAGGTGGTCAGCGCAAAAGAGAAAATCATAAATATGATGGAGATGGTACTTCTCTCTCGTTATTATCAGCCTTATTTTAACTACTATGAGTAGTGTTGGTTATTACGCAATAGAAAAACCGTTTGCAGTTCAGGGCCTCAAGTCTGCTATTACAATAGTGTCAGAATGGTCTATCATTGATTTCATAATTGTTGATTTTGACAAGTTTGGTAATCTACTAACATATTGGCGTCATTATGACTTTCCAATGGTCAGCCAATGACACTCCATTGAAAGAAATGGCATATATTGGTAATCTCGTCCACAATGACAAATGAATGACTGACTTAGGCGGTAATCTGCTAAAATTTTGACAGTTCCTTTGATCAGTGACCTACCATGAGAACGTCATTGTGCAGTCATTGCTTTTAATTCGTTACGAGTATCGTGTTTGCGGAATACAATGATCAACCAATGATCGACCATTATGAATTTAGCAGACAAAAAAAATAGCAGACTTGGGCCCCTGATCACATTATAATTTACGATAAAAATCACAGTGGCAATTCACACACAACACAACGTGTGTTGTGTACACGACACAACTATACGAGTTGCCGATTCTGTCGAGCGCCGCTGATTAGTCAAATCAGTGACGTATTTTCGACTTAATATATTATTTTCCCTCATGAGATATTGATACCCATCACATCTGTGAAGATTTGCTTGCCAATTTAATTTGACTTTGTATAAAAAAACCGGCCAAGTGCGAGTCGGACTCTCGCACGAACGATTCCATAGGTACCATTATCAATAAAAACGGCAAAAAATCATGTCTGTTGTATGGGAGCCCCCCTTAAATATTTATTTTATTCTGTTTTTAGTATTTGTAGTTATAGCGGCAACAGAAATACATCATATGTGAAAATTTCAACTGTCTAACTATCACGGTTCATGAGATACAGCCTGGTGACAGACGGACGGACGGACGGACAGCGAAGTCTTAATAATAAAAGGTCCCGTTTTTACCCTTTGGGTACGGAACTCTAAAAACAATACTCTTCTGAAGCAGTCGAGTAAAAATTGAATAAAGATTGCTTAAATTTTTAGGGGTGAACAGGGTGTAAAGTTCACTCATCCACCATAGGAAAGGGAGGATCCTCCGACCAGACGGGTGTTGTGTCTGGAGGGCAACTGTTGATGTCGGATAGTCTTGTATGTGTCATTCGCGCGGTAAACTCTAATTGCGCGATGCAGGATTTGTGTGACGTCATGTCTTTGATGCGTAGTTCGTATGTGGCGGTGTGACCGCTACAAATTCATCATGACCATTATGAACTTATTGATGTGTAACACCTTTCGTCTTTCCTGCAATCAAAATTTAAATTGAATCTAAAAAACCAACATATCTGTGGGAGTGATTTCGTGAAAAGGGACGGAAGTGTGTAACAAGAAGCCGGGGATGCGCGTGCTATTTGATTTGACCAATGAGCTCGCGCGGTGCTAGAGTGGGCTGTCAGAAATTACCTTGATGAGGCCCCTCCCCTTTAATGTTCTTTATTACCAAGGTGAGATGCCATGTTCATCATTTATGCGACTCGTATTGTTAACACGTTCTAAAGTAATAATTTAGAATATACTGTTATAGTATATATGGTGAAGGGCTCGTTGTTAAATGATAACAGTCGCAAGGTTAAGCTACACTTGCCGCGGTCAGTTAGTAGATGGGTGAAGCACATATTGAAACCCCTCCGTGCCTCGAAAAGCACTTTAAGCCGTTGGTCCCGGCTGTCATTTGTACATGTTTGAGAGTTGTTACGGATAGCCAAAATGGCTGACAACCAGTCTTACCAAGGGGAAACGTATTACTGAATAACTGGGTTTTAGAGGTCAGATAGGCAGTCGCTTCATATCAAATACCGGTATTCAGCTGCATCCGGTAAGACTGGAAGTCAAACCCGACATAAAAAGCTAGGCAGATTCATTTGATACGCTTTTTATGAAAGTTCGTTTTTCCTATGAGTTTTGATTTTGAATCTTGAGCGAACGAAGGATTGAAAAATAGAATCACGAGCGCAGCGAGTGATTATAAATTTCAATCCTGAGTAAGCGAAAGACTCAACAAAACGAATAGAAAATGAACTTGCTCACAAGTTGCATACAAAACTTTTCACCACTCCCAGCAAGAAAGTATTCAGTCATCATAGGTAAATAAATTAAATAGACACAAAGCAAATCAAAATAATTCTTTTTTTTTTAATGATATTTAATATTAAATTTCATGCTAAATTTATTTTTTTGCTAACTCTACTCAAACTTGGAGCGCGGTGGAATTAAAATATTGAAACATTTTATTGCAAAAAGCTATTGGAGCGCAGTGGAATCAATGTATGAACATTAAAATTATGAGAACAATGGGTTTTGGAGCGCAGTGGAACTACCCCTACCATCATGTTGGTTTGTTACAAATTCAAAATAGAGTGCGAGTTTTATTGAGTTTTCAGCCGTACACAATTCACGATAAATTCATTATGTTCACATACATGCATTTGAATGTAGCGCGAATCACTCAACTAGCATTTTTATTTTTTGAAAATAACAAATATGTATTTTTTTTCCATTGACTTTTGTCAAAATCAATCTAGGGATAGAATCCGGAATGAGGTTATCGGGCAGAGAACCAAAGTTGTTGACATAGTTCATAGAATGAGCTGAAGTGGCAATGGGCTGGCCATATTAGCCGTAGATACAATGACCGTTGGGGTAGACGTGTTCTTGAGTGGAGACCGCGAATTGGTAAACGTAAGGTAAGACGCCCTCAGGAAGGTGGAGCGGTCTTCGCAGAGTGGCTAGTAGCAGCTGGATGAGAGTTGCCGAAAATCGAGCTGAATGGCGTGCAATTGGAGAGGCTGTATCCATCACATCGTCTGTGGACTGCTGTATAGGCTGATTATGAAATCAATATAAGGAATGATTGTATTAAAAGAGCCTCCATAAGTGATGATTAAGTGCACAGCTACAAGGAGCTTATGGCATTCGAATAACGTCGACAAAGGTCGCTCTTGGAATTTGTGTATTGGGGGTTTTCTGAAATGACGTTTAGGTACTAGGTGGCAGCACTGAGACGTCAGGTCAGGGCTCCTGTCAAAAGCATCAAAGCGCCTATTTTTTGTCGTGACTGAATGATGAACGAATGATGAACGTCATCGTCACTATTGAAATGAAAGGCGCCAAGTGGTGGCTTGAATTTTCATGAATCCCCTCATTATTTTAAAAACAATTAAGAGCAGTGATAGCCTAGTGGTGTGACGGTCCGACTGCCAAGTCATAGGTCAAAATTCAAAATTCAAAAGTCATTTATTCAAACTAGGCTGAGAATCAGCACTTTTCGAACGTCAAAATTACATAAGACAGTCCCCCAAAACGCCCACCCTTCACCACTTCCTAGTGCTTTTGCTGGGAAGAAGAAGTGGCGCAACAAACTCCCCAGCAGCACAACTGTCTGTTCAGTTAGAAAAAAAATAAAAAATGATTCTATACAACAGTATGCAAGACAATTTACAATATGCAAAAAGTAATTTAAATTAAATAGCTATAATTAATAGCCATATGACAGCTAGCACACGCCAATATACCAACCAAAAGCATCGAGAACTATACTCAAGCAGAAATAAAAATAACTAAAAGTAAACAATATCTAAAAAAAAAAAGAAAAAGCCTCCAGGCATAAAGGGCGTGCCCGCTTACATATAGCTGTAACTAGAAGTTACAATTGATAAACTAGGACCATCGAGGTAAAATAAATAATTGTCGAGGTCGCTAGCTAACCACATATTGCAATACAACTCATAAAAAAAACATTGTAATGAGTAGATTATGTCAGCACTAAATTAAAATAAAATTAAAATAAATTGACTTATAAAGTAAAATTATAAACAATTATATAAACTCATATAACCTGTCAGTAGGTAAACTAATTCTGGAGAAAGAACATTTAAACATTGTCTTGAGTTAATCACAGCGACCATCTATTCTTATCATTTAAGTAGTCGTTGATAGAATAGTATGCCTTTGAACAAAGGTTGGACTTTAATTTAGTTTTAAACGCATTAAAAGGCAAATCTAGCAAAGAAGAGGGTAGCTTGTTATAAAAGGTTATACCAAGCCCAACAAATGAGTTATGAACCTTATGAAGCCGGTGAAAGGGAGCACGTAGTTTATCCTTACTTCTTGTATTAACATTGTGAATATCACTGTTTTTAGTGTATAAGTGTATATTCTGCCTAATATATAAGATGTTGGCGAAGATGAATTGTGATGCCACTGTGAGAATACCGATATCTTTGAAAAAATCTCTTAGAGAAACTCTGGCACCTAGCTGGTAAATTGCTCGAATAGCTCGTTTTTGGAGGACAAATATATTTTGAATATCTGCAGCTTTGCCCCACAGCAGAATACCATAGGACATAACGCTATGAAAATAACTAAAATAGACTAACCGAGCTGTATCAACGTCAGTGTATTGTCTTACTTTTCTGACGGCGTAGGCGGCCGAACTGAGCCTTCCCGCTAGGCTCGATATATGTTGGCCCCACTGAAGTTTGGCATCTACTGTTATGCCCAGAAAAACTGCCGAGTTTACAGTTTCAAGCACCTCTTTATCTAAGACGATGTTGGGTCCTAGATTTCTAACATTTGGAAGGGCAAACTTTACACATTTCGTTTTTTTGGCATTGAGAACTAGGTTATTTGTCGTAAACCAATCCGTAACCATTGATAGTGCACTGTTTACATCGTCAAAATCTTGTCTATTCCTGTCTACTTTAAAAATAAGAGAGGTATCATCTGCAAACAGTACAACTTCACAGATACCCTTTAAATAGAATGGTAAGTCATTGATATATACTAAGAACAAGAATGGACCCAGTATTGAGCCTTGAGGTACACCTAACTGAACTGGTAGCCCGGAAGATTTTACACCATCAACATCTACACATTGCGACCTATTATTTAAATATGAATTTAAAACGTTGAGAGCTTCGTTTAGCACACCATAATGACGCAGTTTACGCAAAAGCGTGTCATGGTGAACGCAATCAAAGGCTTTGGAGAGATCACAGAAAACTCCAATAGCATTTTGAGAGTTCTCCCATGCGTTAAATATGTGTTTCAGGAGAGCAACACCCGCATCTGTAGTCGAACGACCCTTTGTAAAGCCATATTGTTCATTATGAAGGAGGCTATTTAAATTAAAATGTCTTAGCAACTGCTTGAGTATTAACTTTTCAAATATTTTGCTGAATGCTGGTAAAATAGAAATAGGCCTGAAATTGCCAACGTCATTTTTATTACCTGATTTAAATAATGGTATAACTTTACTACTCTTCATGAGGTCAGGAAAAGTTCCTAAATCAACACATTTATTAAAAGTAACAGCTAGATAGGGGGCTACGATGTCTATTATATTACTCAAAAGTTTAATGGAGATTCCCCAGTAATCACCAGTGTTTTTAGACTTGAGTGTGTTGAAAACATTAACTACATCACGAGGCGTTACATGTTCGAAGCTAAATAAGCGACTACTTTTAGACACACTACTAAACAAAAGGTTTTCAGCTTTAGATGGGGACGAATTTAAGGAGCGAGTCGTAGTTATAGGTATGTTGGCAAAAAACTCATTAAACGCCTCAGCTACGTCAGCTGCTTTAGTAACTAATTTATTATCGACCATAATCTCAAGTTGTTTATCTTGCTTAACCGATTTACCCGTTTCATTGTTAATAATTTTCCAAGTGGTTTTTACTTTATTATTGGAATTTTTAATTGTATCGCTTAAAAATTTAGATTTAGCAAAAACACTAACCTTTTTAAATAATTTTGAATAATTTTTGACGTACTCTAGGAAAGGAGTATCAAATCTATATTTTTTTAAACCATATAACTCGTATAGTCTCGCTCTACTTTTATAAATACCCGGAGTGGCCCATTGATTAAAGCCAACGGAGGTGCCATTAATGTCAATAGTTTTAGTCTTGAAAGTAGATTGGTACTCTTTTTGCACAACATCAAAAAGGGCTGCATACATTTCATTAGGATTCTCGTTTTCTATTATAGATGGTGTTATTCTATGAGCTATATTATTTTTAAATTTATTGCAACGACTAGCTGTATATGGCCTACATTCTATTTTATGCGGCTTTTTATGTAATGGCATGGGGAAACTAGCTAATAAACCACAGTGGTCAGACGTTAAGTCACTTAACACTAATTTATTTTTGGCATCACAATCACTAAATATATTATCAAGACAAGTTGACGAAGATGCCGTGATCCTAGTAGCTTCAAAAAACAAGTTAATTAAATTATAAGACCTAAACAGATTAAGAAGTCTAATACTTAATGGAGTAACATCTAAAATATTAATATTAAAATCTCCACATAAAATGATACTTTTATTACTTGATTTTAACCTATTGAGCGAATCCTCCATTACCGATTCAAAACTAATAAAATCACCAGAGGGGGGTCGATAAACGCAAATTATAATGTATCGCTCGAGTTCAACACAAGACAACTCAATAGTGCGCTCGATGGAAAGATTAACTAAATCTAAACGTTGTTTACATTTCAACTTGTTTGAAACAAGAACCAAAGATCCACCGCGAATGGCGCTTTTTCTTACAAACGCACTTTGTACAGTAAAATTATCATCATTAATAAACACCACTTCATGTTCTTTCAACCAGTGTTCAGTCAAACATAACACCTGAACATCATAGTTCTCCATAAATAAACTTAATTCTAGCTCTTTGCCGGACAAACCCTGCATATTTTGATGAACAACGTTCAATATATACGGCTCATCCGTTGTCGCTCCTAATAGTTTAAACTACTAGGCGTATCAAAAGTAGTGTTAGTACCACTACTAACAGTAATCGATGGTACACTACAGGTACCAGTGTCACTGTGTATATTGTATGCTAAAAGATTAGCAATTTGTCTTCTACAACTAGGTGGCAAATACATTGTATAATTTGTCAGTTTATAATCAGTAATGAATTGATTACAATCAAAATATAAAATAGCGTCACTGTGACGACAGGTCCTATTATAAATTAACATATTTAATTTATAAATGTGCCTATTTGTCTCATTAGACAAATATCGAGAATAAGGCAAGGCACAGAAAATAAATTTACAATTATTAGTTTCATTGAGATGTAACATCAAATGGACACATTCAATTATGTCCTTTTTTCTTACAGTTAAACTGTCCCCGTATAATAATATAACAGTGGAACTGGGGTTTATTTGTGTCAGTTTAATATTATTAATTAATTGGCTAATACTGGCACCAGGTAAACAATTATTAATTACATATTGTTGTGAACACTGATTAAATATACGACCAATACCTTGACCAAATTTGTCCGAAAATACATAGGTTGTATTAATCAAATTATTATTATTTTTGCCATCCAAACAGCTACCTACAGGCTGAGCCACTGAGGGTGTAGGTGTAACCAGTTGAGGTTGGGGCTCATGGGAGCAGGCACAGCTAAAAGAGAGGTTATTTGTCAGAGACTCATACCTCTCGGCGTTGTACTTGACCAGGTCAGCCAATTCATTGGCCTCCTGCAAGCGCTTACTCAGGTCTTGTTGAGAAGCCTCATATTTATTAAAGATATCCTTTAGAGCATATTCCCTAACAAACAATTCATCCTGTAGGTGCTGAGTGTCTGTATTATACATAGTATTACATAATTGTAGTTCACTATTACACTTCTTTAATTCTTTAATTAAATTTAGATTTTTTTGCCTAAGTTTTATATTTAATTTGTTAACTTTTTGGCGTTTCAGTGATTTTTTAATTTTTCTAATTAATCTATTAATTTTAATATATTTTTTTAACTTATTATGGCTAGTAAACAAATTGCATTTAGTGATAGTTTCATCAGTTAAGTCTATTGTTACAATTGGCTCAACACATGTGGGTCCAGACCCGCTACCAACCAACTCATCATAAAGACTGCAGGTGATCGCAGACTCTTCACCGGCTTTGAGAGATTCCAAACAGGTTATTGTGTCGTGGGCCCTGCTTAATTCCAGTTCCAATTCAGATATCCGTCTCAAAGCCAGTTCGTGGGTGTCACTACATTGCTGGAAATTTGACACAAGTTGACGGAGTTGTTGATGCTGGTCTAGTATGTCCATATGCTGAATATGTAGTTCGGCCAACTGGCTCTTAAGCTCAGTGTTCTTTTTATTAATATATTGCACTTCCACCTCACTGTCTTCTCTTTCCTGTAGCAGTTGATCGCACTGGTTTTTACTGGATTCCAACTCTTTCAAAGTAGCCTTCAGTTTTTCCTCCAAGGATGCAGCTCTACGGGTCAACATATTGACAAGCCAACCCTAGGGGCACCCTGGAATAAGAGAAGTGAAAGCTAAGTGAGTAAAAGGAATAAGAGAGAGGGATAAGATGTGGATAGTAAGTACTAAGATGAAGGGACTAATGGGAGTATAAAATTAAATATTATTCAGAATTGAAAGAAAACAAAGGAATAAAAGTTAAGAAGAGTATGTAATCTCAATTATGGGATGATAATTTAATCAATCGTATGTCTATTTGAGATATTAAAATTCTAAAAATAAAAGGGAAAAACAACAAAATTAAGTTTGCAAAAAGGTTGGGGGTAGGTACTACCTGCTATAGTAGTGATAGTAAATCTATATTTTTAACATTAATTTAATGATTGACACTAGTAATTTAACACCGAGGTAAAATAATAATGTGTAGTAATAATATAAACTGATGTCTAAAGTTAAACAAAAGTAAAGTTACAAGGACTAAGTACACTGATTTTATTAAAGAAACTTGGTTGACAATACAAGTCTATGACACATTACAGGTTTAGATAATATTAATAAGCAATAAGGCCTAATGAGCCTATTTTTTGTGAAGTAAATTATGTAGTGTTTGCTGTCTGGGCGAATGTTTTCGTCTTCGATTTTGCTTCCACTAGTTGTCAAGCAAAAGGAGACATAAACCGTGCCAGTGTGTGATGGACGTAGCTCAGAAACCTGAGCAGTATTTTGTGATGTTCTGCGTCATGTAAATAATAGGTAGAATAAGTTAAATAAAACAAAATACTCCCCGGGATTGATGAAATTTTGAAATCCGTCACCGTTGGGTTGGTCGAGTTGACAGCCGGTTTATATCCTTTTTGAGCGAAGTTCACGCGACAAAAAACACTGTATAATCACTGAATAAACTAATTAATAACTAAATACGACTATAATACACTAATTTAACATAATTATAACACTTTTTAATAATTTTCTAAATTAAATTAACCTAGATCTTTTTTTATGACGACCGGCTACCAGTATTGCCAGGCAAAAAACAGTGGTCGAGTTCAAACCCAAGGCACGCACCTCACTTTTCGGATTCATATGCGTATTTTGAAGCAAGTGATAATTATACAAATTATCACTTGCTTCAAAAACGGTGAAGGATAACATCGTAAGGAAAGATATTTCTCGACGGCATGTGAAGTACCACATGCCGTCGAGAAATATGGGTGGCTGTATAACTGACACCAGGTTAGTCACTAACCACACAAAAAGAAGATTTAAAAAAACATGATGGCGGCTTTAATTCTGATTTCAAACACGCGCCAAAATAATACCACACATACGCACAGTGCAGTTAGTACTGTAGCGGTTACACCACCATATACGAACTACGCATCAAAAACATGACGTCACACAAATCCTGCATCGCGCAATTAGAGTTTACCGCGTGAACGACATATAGACTATCCGACAGACACAACACCCGTCTGGTCGGAGGATCCTCCCTTTTCTATAGTGGATGAGTGAACTTTACACCCTGTTCCTCATACCTCCAAAGTACCATCACCAACCTTACTGACTGGCAAATCTTTTTGTCATGGTTTAAGCTAATTTAGAGAACCAGAGCCGAGCAAACATTGCTAAAAAAAAAAACAGCAAAATAATAGACTATCGACCCACCCCTGCTTGGACGAAATATCGAGATTTCTTTATTAATATGAACGTATTGTACACAAATGATGTAAATAGTTTAGAAGAATTAAGCGGGCGTCTTCTTCTTCTTTTCATGTGGTTAGTGACTAACCTGGTGTCAGACTTTCAAAGCCGCCCATGGGCCTCTGACTTGGCTTCACAAGCCGTCGAGAAATATCTCTCAAGCGGTTTCCTCACGATGTTTTCCTTCACCGTTTTTGAAGCAAGTGATAATTATACAATACGCACATGAATTCGAAAATTCAGAGGTGTGAGCCTTGGATTCTTGGACTAAGCGGTCATAGATAACGTTATTAGGTATACCTAAAACGCAACACATAGTTTTGTATATCGTTCTAGACTGTTTTTCAATACAAACAAGTTATTGGAATATTGTAAGAGCGTTATCACACTGACGATTTGTCAGCGTGTTTCCAGCGAAGTGATTTGTGAACGTGCTCTCCACGGGTGCAAAGCGAAGTCACCGCGACTATGCGACGTGTTCTTCAGGTTTTCATAATTTTATACACTCGCTTGTCTCGCTCTTTCTTGTACACTCACATCATTTGCTCTTGTTACGCAAACGCTGCGTACACGTTGCAAACACGCGGCGTGCTCGCTACGCAGCGAACGTAATAAAAAATCGCCTCGCGAGAAACACGCTTGCAAATCACCAGTGTTTTATGGTCCTAAGACTTACAAAGAACTTTTAATATTGAAGGTAACAAGTTTGGAGAAAGCCACCAAAGCTGTTTTGATGAAAATATTGATTATGTTCAAATACTTTTCTTGAAAAATGGTTAATAACGTACTGACTAGCAATTTCCCATGGTTAGGTTAGGTTAGGTTTGGAGATGTGTGAATCTCCTAAGGAAACTGTTACAATTATCAGGATAAAAATATCCTATATTTTAATTGAGGAGGTATTCTGGCTGGTCCCCAAAATTCATTTAAATCCGTGCAGATATTAGATATGCTCGATTGTGTAACAATCATACACACATCAAAAACTCATGAAAGTAGGAATTAGGATAGTAATAATGTCTGGTATCCTATCATTATTATTATATTACTTCGTACTTATTTTCTTCCATTAACTCCTACTAAACTTCTCGATGAAATAAGGAATAACATGATATGAAATTCGGGAAACACGTGGATGGTTCAACTACCAATATTTTGACCTTGCTTTCGTTTTGCTCACAGCTACGTTTCGGGATTTTCTGATTAGTTTTGGACCCAAACTAAGCTCTTTTCATGATCTCATCATGTGGCGAGATCAAAAATCAAAACTGTAGTTCCAAAAGTAATTAACATACACGTGGCATGAACAAGTAAGGGTAAATGTGAATGTTTTGTTGTGTTTATCGCGGACGGACAAAAAATCAGTCTAACAACATTTTCTTAGCTAATATTAAACTTAAATGATTAGTTCCCCGAAAAAATCGGATACAAAGACACACAAACGAAACAGAAAAATATGCTAAAATTATTAGAAATTAAATACTACTAAAATCCTCACTATTTTAATATACACAGGGAGATTAAGCAGATTTTGCAGTTCGATCATCTATGCAATTTTTAACGACACAAAAATCATTGTTATTAGTTACGAACACTTCGCCCGTGACTTCGTCCGCGCAAATCTCCACCGCCATGCGCAAATGATCCACCGGGTCCAAAACTATTCAATCTTTCAATCTAGAATATCTATATTTTAGTTCACTAGTTAGCCACATTTCATATTTCCTTACAGTAATATTTCCAAATTAATAAAAAATGTAAATATTTGACAACTATTTACGACGTTGCCAACTTTTAGGATAAATACTCATAAGTATTTTTTGAGTTTTTCCACAAACAAACTTACAAAATCAAGAAGATAATAATAAAGACAAAAGAGTAGAGCGGCGCACAATGATTATTACGGTTGCATGACGTGAAAGCCGAAAAAGACAAACAAATCAAATATCTTAACTTGGCTCGCGAGGTTGTCGACACGTGGGATGTGAACTCAGCGATCATTGTGCTGATAGTCATATCAGCCAATGGCTTAATTGCCAAGAGCCTCGACCAACACCTAAGGAGGCTCTCGTTGGGCAGCTGGATCAAGGGCTTGATTCAGAAAGAGGTACTCCTGGACACGGCTCGCATTGCTAGCAGGTTCCTCTATCTGGAGCCCTGACCTCCCGGTAGCTTGGACCCTGTTCCCGATACCGGTGGCTACATTTTTTTTAATTTTAATATTTTAACTGTAATTAATAAGTACTTACATGAAATAAAGGAGATAATAATATTTATTTATTACTTTATAATATTAGTTATGATAGGGGCAAGCCAATATCACGCTACACTTGCTTGTTTCAATAATCATCCCATTATATGCTCAATACATCCAAATTGACAATCTCAATCTATCGTTCGAGAGGGGAGTAGAGGTACTTACTGGGGTGATTGTAAGTGACAGACCAATTTGAATGATGACGTAGTTGTACTTGAACTCGAGTGGGACCCACTGACCCCATGTTTATAGCCAGTAACAGTTCCGTTTACAAGGGACCTTCGAATGGAGACGAAATTTAAATTTGTGGAGAGCTACTAAGATCAAGCTGTTTTGATAAGTACCTATTTGGGGTACAACATAGATTTTAGTTAACATGCCAAGGTAGCTGTGTAGTTTTTTTTTGTATATCTGATGATATTCCGTATAATATCGATCACCCAACAGCATTTTGTGAGGTATGTTAACTATACAGTATATGCTGCAAATGTTTTTTTTTTCGACTTTACAGTTTGCACAATGACCAGTGATTGTTTTCTGCGCCCCGCAGTTTCACCCGCATAGATCTCAATCCCGTAAGAATATCGGGATGAAGAATATCCTAAGTCCTAACCTAGGTCATGGTCTACCCATGTGCCAATTTTCATATAAATCCGTTCAGCCGTTTCAGCGTGAAAGCGTAACAAACAAACATACAAAAAAAAAACTCTAAATATTTGTATACTCGTATTAGTTATGACAACAGATTTGTAAAAAATCTTTAAGAAGCCATATGACCAATGATAGATGAGCCAAACCGGCAAAGGCCAGTCATGGTAGATTATGACAAAAACTTTTACGTCAAATCCTGTAACCACCAAATCAACGATCACTGTGCTTCATAACTGTTCTTTACTAGTAGAACTTTTCGTGAAAAAACCGGTCGAGTGCAAGTCGGAATCGCAAACAAAGTTCCGTACCACACAATATTTAACACTACGTATAAAAAAATAACGCAAAAAAAAAAACGCTTTGGAATGGGCATCTTTCTGACTGACCGACCCCTTGACAATTCTTATGTGCCTGTAATTGGTTTATTTGAAATAAATGCTTTGAGTTTTACGAGTTTTGATACTTTAGTTTAAAAAAAAAACACGTTTCTTGTATGGATATATATTTTTATTATATTGTTGTTATACCGGCAATAGAAATACAGAATCTGTGAAAGTTTTAACTGTATACCTGTTACGAGTCATGAGATATTGCCCGCCGACAGACAGACGGACAGCGGAGGCTTAGGAATAGGGTTTCGTTTGGCAGACTTCGTGTACAGAATTTTCGAATTATTAATGAATTCCAATAATAACACTGAATTTGATGTTGTAACCGTTTTAGGTGTAAAAAAGGCATTTGGAAAGTTTCCAATTACTTTATTCGGTGTTACGATAATAATTCTCGCCTCGCATTTCTTAATCAATATTTTAGTTCACTAGTTAGCCATATTTCTTATTTCCATACAGTAATATTGCCAAGTTTATCAAAACTGAAATATTTGACAGTTATTTGCGACGTTGCCAACTTTTAGAATAAACGTTCATATAACCTATAATCAAATTCTCTGTAATTTGACATTTTATATTTTAAAATGATTGATTGGCGAAATATGGGTGTACCTGCTACAGGTACACTCTGCCCAGCCCTTCGGGGAAACAAGGCGTGATGTTATGTTATGTGTTAAATAAAAATATAAAATGTCAAATTATTCGAAAATGGTTGACATTTGCATCGGGGTCATAAGAGGTCATTTAGTTTGCTGACATAATTATTACCAATAAGCCTGTATATGAGATTGGCGTCAGATGGTACAGACGCCAGCACATGAACCAACCCGAAACTGTCAAATTTTCCCAATCAACTTTGAACCTTATATTTTAGTGATAAAGTTGAAAACCTATTAAATAAATTTGGCAGATTGTAGTAGGTTGACGTGTTGGCGTCTGTACTTGCCATCAGATGAGTCGTCTGATTTGTTGAAAAAACCTAATAACTTTTAACTCTTTTGTACCGTACTTTCTAGGATTAAATATGGTGTGGTTGGGAAAAAATCACTTGTAAATCAATCATCATCATACAATCACGTTTGACCACCTCTTTAATATCTTCTAGATATAATTAAAATCACATAACACAATCAAAACAGAACCAGATTGGTTAATACAAAGTTGAAAGTTGCAATAAAAAAGCGGCCAAGTGCGAGTCGGACTCGCCCATGAAGGGTTCCGTACCAGCAAGTAACATAATATAAAAGTTCTTGTAGTTCATTGTAACTTTGATCGATGTTTTAATAATAGTGTTTTTTTAAATTAATTTATAATCCGGTTTACGATTTATGACGTATTAAAAAAAAACTACTTACTAATCTCGTTCAAACCAATTTTCGGTGGAAGTTTACATGGTGATGTATGTACCTACATCATATATTTTTTTTAGTTTTATCTTTCTCTTATTTTAGAAGTTACAAGGAGGGACACATTTTACCACTTTGGAAGTGTCTTTCGCGTAAATTATTCAGTTTAGAAAAAAAAAAAAAAAATAGAAACCTCAATATCATTTTTGAAGACCTATTATAGATACGTATGGGTTTGATGAAATATTTTTTTGAGTTTCAGTTCTAAGTATGGGGAACCCCCAAAATGTTTTTTTTTTTTTTTTTTTGTGTGAAAATCTTAATGCGGTTCACAGAATACATCTACTTACCAAGTTTCAAAAGTATAGTTCTTAAAGTTTCGAAAAAAAAGTGGCTGTGACAAACGGACGGACAGACATACAGACATGACGAATCCATAAGGGTTCCGTTTTTGCCATTTGGCTACGGAACCTTAAAAAGAATTGCTAAAGGAAGGTATATTTAAAGTATCAATCCAAACATTTAGATTAAAGCTGACACTTCCATTAACCATCAAAATTATCACTCGAAATTCACGCAGCAAGCTCTGGGCATCGGTAACGAGCTAACTCGAATCGGTTAACTTACCGATCGCTTAGAGCCACTTAGAGCCACTTTTAGGAGTTCCGTAGTAGTTGTATAATAGGAAATGTTCGATCCCTACAATTCGGATTTCAATTCGATATGATTGATCCAAGTTCTGCTTGTTATGAGTTTGCAAGATTTTGTGTGTATTATTCCGAGTATGATTTCGTGTTACTTGATTTTGGAAGTTCGGCGCGGGAGTTGACTTTGTGTTATTATAATGTAGGATGATGTTATTATCTTGTTGCTATGTTGATTAGTTGGTAGCGTTTCTCATTTGTGTGAACGATGTAAACGTAACTTTGATTTTCGAATTGAAAATATAACTTTTGAATTGCGACAAGCACTGTATCGTAGATATGAATAAAGTTTAGTATTTTGAATGAAAATATTGTTAGAATTTTCGTTAAGTCTACTCCACTCGTTCCTGCACGGCCCAGGTATGCTTCTACCTACGTCATAGTTCACTAAGCGTTTTCAAACGTGTGATACGCACAGCAAAGGAGTGGAACTCTCTACCTGCGTCTGTGTTTCCGAACGCATAAAACCCTAATATATTCAAAGTAAGAGTGAACAGGCTTCTTCTGGGTAAGCTCACTCCATCGTCGACTTTGTCTCTGTCACCTCTGGCCTAGACTAGAGTCAAGAGCAAACACATAGTAAAAAAAAAAACAGTATACGCCCGCTGCAAGACATGGACCTCCAAAAAAACCATTAATTTAGGTTCCCTTAGTTAATAACCATTATTGATAGCTGGGTCGAGGATCAAAGACTCTCGCGATAGCAGGAATTAACTGCCCTTTCCTTGTGACGAATAACCTGTACCAAGATTTAATTATAATAATAATACATTTTATTTCATAATCAACAGGCTTTAACAAATAAGTTGTAGAGGCCTTCTTAGTATGGAGATATCTGTACCAGAAAACCTCCCTCTTCTATAACTATGTATACAACATATAAAGCCTGTTAAAACAGATTTTTAACAAAGAAGGTACAATAAAAAAAAACTAGAACTAGATAATTTAAAAATAACAATGAATTAGTTACTTGAATTCGTAATCTCAGTTTATACAACATCCCCACTTACTCAACTGTCTATTTCAGCACTAGTCATTCTAAGTTGGTTTTGAAAATAAAAATAAAAAATAAATTGATGCTATGAAATTTTACCCTGCCGGGTTGAACATTAGGCTTGTTTTTCTAAATTTATTAATTGTCTCAGATTCCAATTTCAGCCAAAGACGAGTGAGTAGTGCCTGTGATATAATATATTTTCAATATACATATATCACGACGTAGTACTCGCAACCAGCGTGCGTGTATAACCAGGAACGTTAACGAAGCAAAAGGAATGTCTAAGGATCGTAGTAGATGGCGTTCTGTAGTATCTGCCTACCGCCATGCGGAGGCAGGCGTAAGTTTATGTATGTAAGTACCACAACATTCGCAAAAATATTCCACCACCCCTAAATCCCTCAGCGACCACGATAACTATAAAAATGTCCATAAGCAATCCTAAAACCCAACACATCATTAGTTACAAGTACCCACTCATTTGCCAGTTATACCTGCTTCAAATTCACGCAATTCCGAGCCAGCTCCAACTCGGGTCTCCGTAATGAGCGGACAGATACCGCGCGTCAAAACCGACATTCCCTCACAAAGGAAGTACATAACCTTTTTTAAAAACCTGTTAAAAGTGACCTTTGGCAGACTGACCGCTGTAAAACTGCCCTTATCCGAGACCCTTTCTTATCCAACTCGGATTTTTCCATTCGATTTAGCGAACTAAGAATTTGGGACCCATCTTTAAGGTCATTGAATCGAAAGCAAGAAAATTCAATTTATACGAAGCCACGATGCTTTCATCGAATTTACATATTAAAATAAGAATTGTTTTGGCATAATGTAGGGGGCTGAAATGTTTGTTTGTTAAACCCGGTTTGAATTTCTAGCGTTTCGAGGATCTAATTAGCTGATCTGTGATATTCTAGATTTTGGATTTCCATTTAGGTAAAAGGATCAAAAGGTTCGTGCCTTCTCTGTATGAGAAGAGGCCTTTGCCCTGCAGTGGGACGGTAACAGGCTGGTATTTTTATTTTTTTAAAGGATCAAAAGTTGATAAGGTCAAATGCAAGTGTCTAGTCTTTCGAAGAGGTTAAAGCTGCTTTAGGACAAACACACTTTGGATTACACTGTGGCTAAAGAACTTTTGGTTAAACATAAACTCTAACAGGCTTAGGCTATAGACATTTACATGTCTGATGAAGCAGTGAAGGATCTAGTTGAATTAAGCAGACCTATCACAGCAAAAAGGCTTGCAAAATATAATAGTGGCACTATAAAATATATCACAATTCCTAAAGCTGACATAATCCATTTTTCCTAACTAACGAGGCACCTAAAGAGTGAGATAAGCAGAATTTAACACAAGTACATGAGTTATCCGACTCGTTTTACGTCTCATATCCATAAAACGGTGTGATAGTATTCCCTACCATTTTTATGACGTCATCGTCGTCCCTTCCGGTTTGTCCGACCGGTAACATATGGTGTTTATTTAAACACGAGCTTTTTTATGTTTGGTGAGGTGAACAATTTTCAGTGGAAAGTTAGAGTGTATTTGTTTATTAAAATGGAGATATAAAAAAGAGTTTGAAGATGAATTAAGTGATTACATCATAACATTTAATGAAATAAATTACACAAAGTAATCACCACTGCTTTCAAAACGGTGAAGGAAAACATCGTGAGGAAACCGGCATGTCCTAGAGCCAAAAATTCGAAGACATGTGATATCTACCAATCCGCACTGGGCACGCGTGGTGGATTATAGCCCACTCCCTCTCATTGAGAGGAGGCCGTGTCCCTGCAGAGGGAACGTTATAGGCTGATGATGATGATGACCATAACATAAGGTGAATTTTACCAATGAAGCTGACCGCCTCTAACACTTCTAAACCGCGTTCAGTTTCATTGCTAAAATTCACCCTTAAATAATATGTATAATTCTAGAAGATGTTATTTACAGAATGATATTAAAATAGATCAAGGAGTGTTTCTACAAAGGATTATTAACACAATATACATTTGACTTACATAACCCAAAGACGTATAACAGTACAATTTTGTTTTACTTTCGCCCCAAGATAAAGGCATTAAAAGATAAATAGCTTAAAACAATAAGGAAGAGAATAGATCTCCGACCGGCAAGTCAAACCAAATTCAGCATTTAACATAAAGTGTAGGAAGAAATCAAATATTTCCTTAAGGAAGGCAAATAAGGAGAATCTTGAGAAGTTAAACTTTGCATGGGAATTTTAATCTAAAAGTCAATTAGTTCTACTTGTGAAGTTTGTCAGCGTTTAGTGGGGCACAAACTGGTGAAACTTGTCCTTGAAGAAAGGAAATTTAAGGAAACTCAATTAAAACGAAACCAATTAGTATCCTGGTTAACAAAGAATATGTCACAGTCCATTTTTCAATGGGTCTGTAGTAGCAAAACGGTTTGATGATTCATTTTTCAAGCATGAGACAGTGTGACGTCACGACCAATTTTATTGTTTCGAGCCGATAGGAGAAAATAAGAATAATGAGATACACTGCAAGGACTAGAGGGTACAGGGTCTGCGATTCTCCATACAAACGTATTCCTCTTTTTTCTTCCTAAATAATGCCTCTAAAACAATCTTTTTTTTTTTCATAAAATCAAAGGCTGCTGTAGACACGTCCCTGTTATTTCCTTTTGTTCAGAAACTTATTGGTAAAGAAAATATGACCCTTCAAAAATTTAAAAAATGACTCATTTTTCCCACCATGATTAGAGGACTACCAGACAAATTCGAAAAGTTTTTAACATAAAAGAAAATGATAGGAACCTAGACATACTCTTTATTAACATTTTAATGTCAAAAATAATTGAATCGGCTCAGTTTTCGAGGAGAAAAAAGAGGAATACGAATCGTCGATCTTGTCAATTTTTTTTGTGATATATTCGGTCTGAGCTGTAGCTGTCCTTATCGCACTCTGCGGGGGCAGACTTGAGGTAATACGATGGCAATAGTTTCTTCAAATACCTATTTTTCAAATTTCTCGCAGGCCCTGTTCCCTCTTAACACACTTAGCAATGGCTTTAATTTTGACAGTTTAGTGAACTGTCAAGATTTAATTTTGACAGTTTAGTGAACTGTCAAGTTTAAAATATTTGGAAGTTAAAATACACACATCAACACGGTCTAGGGATATTTTTAAAAAGCGAATTACTATCAATGTGTTAATTATTTATATGACATGTATATATTTAAAAGATACGTTATTTAATATTCTACCATTTTTTAATAATGGTTAAGGTACTTAGATTAAAATTTCAGGATTTTATGGAAAAAAAATGAAGCATAGACGGAAACCGTATATGAATTAACTTTTAATTTGTGAGTAAAAACTGAAAAAAATAGAAAAATCATTTAATTTGTGTTTATAAACTTGAATTTAGTAGTCTGAGAAAGCGCCCATGATGTTCATAACACATCGGCAACGATTCGGCATGCTCAGAACAAGGTTGTCAATGTCTTGCTGCGGAATATTGTCCCATGTTCTTCTGAGGTGCGGAAAAAGTTGATCTTCTGTAGCCAGATTTTCAGGAACTTCCTTCAGAGCTCTTCTTTGCAGCATATCCCACGCATGCTCAATGGGATTTAGATCTGGCGATTGAGCAGGCCAGTCTAAGACCCTAACATTATGTGTATGTAACCAAGCTGCTACCGTTCTCGCCGTGTGTGCCCGGGCATTGTCGTGCATGAGCAGGAAATCTTGCCCCATTTGTGTTCTGTGGGGCAAGATTACGGGCCCCAGCACCTGTTGGATGTATCGTTCTGCCGTCATATTGCCCCGCACCCAAACGAGATCCGTCCGTCCAAGAGAGTTCTGGAGACGGCTCCATCGTCCAGGAACTCGCCAAACACGCGTCCTTCGTGAATCTGGATGGAAGCTGAACCTGGATTCATCCGTAAACAGCACATTGGACCATTGCTCACGGCCCCAGTCCACGTGGTTCCGAACCCATTCTAATCGTCGTCCTCGATTGCCTCTCCGTAAAGGTGGGACCCGGAGTGGTCTACGAGAGCGTAGATTGCTTTCATGCAGTCGCCTTCTTACAGTTTGGTCACTCACAAGCACTTGGTGTTCCACTCGCAGCCTTTGGACCAATTGAGTCGCCGTTGCATTTGGTTGAGCTCGCGCAGTAATTTGCAAAAATCGGTCTTGTCTGGGGGTAGTGATGCGACTTGGCCCCCGGTGCCTCTCCGCTACTTCACCTGTGGCACGATAGCGTGTCCACAATCTTGAAATTACATTTTGATGGGTCCCTATGGCCTCAGCAACATTACGCTGAACAGATCCAGCTTCCAGCATTCCCACAGCTCGTAACATCTCCGCCCTCGTCAAATGTCGGCGTTGCATGGCTACAATACCTCAATTTTAACTTTATCTTTCGTTTAAAAATGAAAAAAAACTGTAACTAAACGTAATTCGTATTGTTTTCTAAATTTCGCACAAATGAAAATTCCCTCTCCTATACATCAAGACATTTTTATGCCACCGAAACAAAAGAATTTTCAAAAAAATTAATTTGGAATTAGTCTGAGATAAATTACAAACAAATCGGTGTATAAAAGATTCCAATGCGGCCAGTACTTTTCGAGTTATTTAATTGAGTATGAAATATCCCTAGACCGTGTTGATGTGTGTATAATGTTTAATTTCCAAATATTTTAAACTAGATATAAGTTAAATGTATAATATTGCTGCGCCCTTTTTTTTTTTTTTTTTGGGTGGGAAATCATCAAATGACTCCTTCCGCTCTGGGTGGAGCAGGAGGGCGTGTCAGACTCTTACTGACTAAAACCCACCCGTGTTCCTTCTCTTGCCTGTGCAATGCCAGTGGGCCACGGTATCCCTTTCGGACTTTCCCGCAACCCCGGCAGGCAATGGTCTCATCGGAGCCCTTCACTCGCTGACATCTCTTGCTATTGCTGCGCCCTAACAGGGTCATGTACTCATAAGTTTTAGCCTAGCCTGTAACTGAGTGTACATTATGCAAAATTAATAAATAAGCATTTTCACATTCATTGCGTTATTTACGTTGTTAAGCAGACAAAGTTTTCGAACATGTGAAACAATGTATTAGCAATATCCTTCAAAATCATTCAAATTGTGATTAAAAGTGTGTTACGCAATCAGGGTGCCGCCGCCGGTCTGAAATGCAACTAGCACTACTTCTGAATAAAAAGGTTTGGTGTAGGAGTGAAAAAAATACAGGCTGATACCATAGATGTAAACTCAAACTCAAAAATTCAAAGCATTTATTTCAATTAAACCATTTACAGGCACTTTTGAATTGTCAAGGGGTCGGTCAGTCAAAAATATGAAGCTAGTTGCCCATTCCAAAGCGTAGTAGGTACCTATGGAGAAGAACGGGAAAGAAACTCCACGGACACTCTTTTAAATAAAAAAATTGATACAAAATACTGGTTACATCATTCATTTTGAAATTATGCATGTGAGAAAGACGTGCACGTTCGTAAAAGCGTCCGTAATAAAAAGAAAAAAATAAAGAATCATTCAAAAACTTAAAATAAATTAAAATAAGCCATGGCAGCTAAGAGATGACCAGTCCCAACTGACGGCGCCCGTTCACGAACATGACGCATGGATCAGCACCATTCAGCTCATTATTGTATTATTTTAAAATAGGGTGATACAGTATATTTTTAATATTCTATTTTTGAATTTATCAATTTTGCTTTCATTTCCTCCATCTACATCATGGTCAATGAAAGGGTTCTATTACCAATTATTTATCAAATTGTCTTAATTTAAATTCTGTTCCCGTATCAGTTAACAATTTATATAATAATCTGAGAATTCTTCAATAATGAAATCGACTTCATTATTTTTGACGGAATCTGATTAAAATATCAAAGATTTCAAGTTTCATTTAGTTAGCAAGTTAAATTAGTGAAACAGGCTGTCAGGACGATGAGATGGGGTTAGGGCTTCAACAAACATAAATTAAATCAAGCGGTATTTGTAACGACGGCAAGTCGTAGGTACCTATTAAGGCACTGACAAGAGACGAAAGTGCTAACACAGGATAAATATGGACAGTACAGAAACCACGTAGTAAACGTTCGAAACGGTACACTCACGCAGACGCGCTCATTGATTAGACTCCAAGCGAATGTCGTGGTGCTGTCAGTTGCGGGTGCCGTGTCGAAACGAGTGGTCGCCGCGATCTTTTTAAAAATGGAGGGTAGTTCATTATTTCAACAAATTAATAGGCCTAGTTTACATACTGTCCATAATATTTATATTATGGTGCTAAGTAGGCTTGTCTTAAAAAAAAAGAATTGCCAAATCTATACATATAGTTTGTGGTAGTGGATAAAAGACATGTTAATATTGAATATAATTTTCAGAACATGGTTGTTAGCAAACACGTTTAAAAACAAAAATCGCTACAATTTAACGGTGAACTAACCTTTACTTGTGCTAATCCAAAATATCTGTATTCATTATCAACGTACAGACGCCAGCAGGTCAACCTACCCGAAACTGTCAAATTTTCCCAATCAACAATGAACCTTATGCTTCAGTAATAAAGTTGAAAATCTATTAAAGAAATTTGACTGATTGTAGTAGGTTGATGTGCTGGCGTCTTTACGTTGACAATAGACAATAGACTCGCCCCCTATTACATAAAGTACTTCGGTAACCCAGTTATCTTCTAGGAGATATGGTTCCAAGGAGTTGCTGGCCTGCTTTGAGGAGTTAGAGTGGATTGAATAACAAAATAGTTTTTTTTCTTCTATTTTTGCTAATCGTGTCTAAATCTAATTCGTGCTTTGACGTGGACGCGGACATCTACCCATATTATCTACCCAACATAATGTGCGAAATGTGGATGCACTATTAAGGCACACCCCTGCCTAACCCTTTAGGGATAACAGGCGTGCACATAAAAAAATTATATGTTTATTCTGCACAAACAAAACACACATTTAAAGAAAAGACACAAAAATACACAAATACAAAAGCCAAAAGTCAAAAGTAGTCAAAAGCCTCGTATTCAACCATCAATTAAATGCTTGAAAATGTTGTTCATCGATTGATGTCAAGGCCACGGACCAAAGACAATGGTCATACTCACACACATGTTATGTTTATTTGAACTACGTAGTTCTACATTCCTCATTCAAAATGTTAATTTCATAGATAAACAAAAGTAGGAAGATAGAGACATTCAAAGTAAATATTTTGAACGAGTAACATTGTCATTCAATGCAGCAATGTTGCCAGACTTGGCACGTTTCCGAAACCTTGCTATCTGCAGGAATTCTTGGTAGCTACGGCATAATTACTGTGTTATTTGATTCTTGTAATAAGAACGAAAATATTTATCTTTTGAAAGACAATAACTTCGTATAATGGACTTCTATGCGCTTTGCTACAGTAATAAAGTCGTCGATTAGCCATAAAACAATTAAATTAAATTATTATCTAACCGAAAAATAAATAAACTGATTGTTATCCCTAAGATATTCATCACCTCATCACCATTTCAGCTGAAAGACGTCCGCTGCTGGCTTATACCTCCCCTAGCATCGCCACTTCTCGTATCCAGCGGATTCCTACGGCCTTCACAAGGCCATCGATCCACCTTGTGGGAAGCCTTCCGAGGCCATGTCTTAGTATAAGCTTAAAATATTATCTTTAAATAATTCAAATGTGTATTTTTAAATTATATTTTATGTACCAACTACACAAAAATCTACTGCTCTAGTTACAAAAACAACGTCCAAAATGTAAATACAAAACTTTTCATAATAACCGTTTTCATTTTAAAGAACCACCATTTTTTGTCACTCAAGAATTGCATTCGAAATTTGAAAAAGAGCGATGGTAATTTGAAATTCGAATTCGTTCCGTGTCAGTCGACGTTTGGCTGTGCTACAGTTAGCACGTTTTAATGAAGTGCATTTAGCAGATGGCGTAGAAGTAACGAATTTAAATTACTTTGTCCCCTTCTTCATTAAGAGTTTTTGTCTCTTGAGCTCCTATTTCAACTGTTTCCTTTCCCCTTATCTTTGAGATAAAGACGTTTCATTATCCTTTGACCTCTTTTATTTTTATTACCGACGCCTTTCATAGTGGTAATTAAGAATAGATATTTTGTTGCTTCGTGGACTTAAAGTTTATCCGGCACGATTTACGTTCTTCTTGTTAACCTTTTTAGATTAACTTTGACTTTTTATGGTTGAGGAAATCCTTCTGAAAATGGAAGTAGAAGATAGTATAGAAGCCACTGGAATGTGTTGAATTATTTACCTACTTTCACCTTTTACCTTTTTTCTACTTTTCAATTATGTCTGATTTTTATGGTGTACAATAAAGAGTATTCTATCTATCTGTCTTGTTAGGAAATAATTTAGTTCAAATAATGAAATACTTGCAAAAAATGTGTGGCGAAAGGGCGAAACCAGCTTAAGAGCAGCCAACCCGTCATATTTTTCATACAAACGCTCGTACGTGATTATGGCGTTGTAACATATCTTACTTAGATTTTTTAAACTATTAAGTATCTTGTGCACTATATCTACGTTTCTATGCAAGCAAAAAATAGAAAATTTGAGAAACAAATTCAGTATAAACGTCAAAATATCTGCTTTTTTGCACAAATTTTACCTTAACTTTGGCCGGTCATAATATACTCATAAATAGTAAAAGTAAAGAAAACATCTGCATAAAAACCTCGCAAATTTAATGGAGATTCTAACTATCAAACATTTATTTCACAATCTTGTAAGGATTACCCAAAAACACATATTTTCTGAAAAAAAATTTAATTAATAAACTAGTTTTCGTACAATGTTATCGCGTTCTCACTTACTTGTTAGCAGTTATCACTTGCGCTCGATGAAATAACAAGCTTTTCGAATATGCTCGCGTTGATGACAGACGGACCGGGAAGTGCCCTCTTAAATTAGGTTGCTCAAAATGAATTTAGTAATTTTACGAAAATTTTGTCATTATATGAAATCGAATGACGATGATTGCCGTAACGTTTGCATTTACGTTCCCTTGGCACCTCAGTTAACTTAAGGTTGGTACTTTAAAATCGTTAAATAATTAGCTTATAATTTTCCCATTTCTGGCACACAGGCCTCCTGTCTTCGAGAGGGAGTGTTCGTAATAGTGGGTGGGGTAATCTACCACGTGGGTCCAGTGCGGATTGGTAGATGTCACATGTATTCAAATCACGAAATAAAAAAAAATCTTCTTCGAAATCTTTAAATGATTTTTTTTTTTTTTTATTCTTAAAAAATAATACAGGGTTTTTATCCACATGGATACGCCAACCCCATTGTACCTTATCACTACTCATACACCACTAAAATTAATATATAATAGCAATATTTTTATAATCCTTATATGCTATTCATTGATTAAGCTGTTGTACTAGACCACACAATTTTTTTGCAACATTTGATCTAGGATTCGCTAAAATAGTGAAAATAAGCCCAAGATCTAAAACATTTAAACTAAACTCCCTAATCAATGAATCTCTTTCATTTTTGTTCTTAACGCATTCCATCAGCAAGTGTTGCACGTCTTCTACTTTGTTGCATACTTCGCAGTTTGGAGATGCTGTCTTACGCATTAGGAAAGCAAATTTTGCTGATGGAAAGTGCCCAGAACGCAATCTTAAAGCTACTTTGACGTAACTCCTACTTAAATTAGTGTCATCAAACCAGGGCACGCGAGGAGGTTCACTCTGAATTACTTTGTACCATATACCTTTTTTTTTCGAAATCTCGTTGAAATGATCTTTCCATTTATCATAACAAGACTCCTTGATTTTTGAGACATATTCCCAGTGATCAGGTAGGTAAGAAACTTCATTCCCTGCGTTAATTGCCAATTTTGCCAACCGGTCAGCCTCCTCGTTACCGCGTAATCCTATGTGTGCTGGAACCCATTGCAATATAATTCTAATTTCGTCTTTATTAATAATGTTTATAATTTTAAGAATGTCGTAAGCTATCGATGCACCTCTGCAACCAGAGGCGCATCGAGCTACATGCTGTAAAGCGCTTTTACTATCGGTAAAAATAGCGGCTTTGTGTAAATTTTGATTGAGAACATAAGCTACTGCTTCGTATATTGCAATGAGTTCCAGTGACATTATACAAGTATTTGCATCGATTTTAAAGCTAGCTTTAAAGTCTAAATTTTTATGAAAGAAAGCTGCCCCACCACCAATATCATTTTTTGATCCGTCCGTGAAGATTTTATTCCAATCGTTATACTTATTATTTAATTCTGCTACCACTTCATTTACCAATAAATTAGGCTCATAATATTTTTTTTATTGTTTGACATATTCTAGATCACATTTAATAACTCCTTTAGTTTGTATGGCGGACACCCACACATCGAGAGTAAACATTTTCAGAACATCTGAAGAGACAATATGCAGCTGACTTAATTCGTTAAGCGTAGAAGCTAGCAACGGTTTCTTTTTATTCACCCTATAACTATTATTTATAAGAGAACTTAATTCAGAAATTACATTAATATTTAAATTATTTGTCCATGATCGAGATTTCAGGATGTGCTTAAAGGAGAGATATTGCCGCCTCAAAAACAGTGGTGGTATGTGCAATTCGCTTTCCATTACATGAATTGGTGAGCTTTTAATGAAGCCCCCTATAACTCTTAGGGCTTGGTTCTGTACTTTATCCAATTTAGAAACATGTGTCTTGGCAGCAGAATCATACAAATAACAGCCATAGTCAATCCGACTTCTTACGACGGAAATATATAATCTTCGCATGTGTTTGGTGTGAATTCCCCATGAACTACCCGCTAATACTTTTAAAACATTCAGATATTTTGAGCTTTTTTCAATTAATTCATTAATATGTTTTCTCCAATGTAAACTTCTATCAATCCAAAGCCCTAAATACTTAATACATTCTACCATATTTAATGGTTGACCATACACTTTCAAAGCTGGCAATATTCGTCTTCGACCCCTACTGTAAACACAATAATTAGATTTAGTTGACGATAAAGTCAGTCCAATCTCACCCAATAAACCTATAATACAATTAAGGGCATCTTGTAACTCATGTTCACAAATTGAGATATTTTTGTTACTAATGTAAATAACAAAGTCGTCAGCGTATTGTGACACTATTACATTGTGTATTTGATGACAAATTTGGTATGTAACCAAGTTAAATAAAAGGGGGGAAAGCGGATCCCCTTGAGCTAGGCCTCTATTAGTCCACCTACATTCAGACCCTTGACTATTATAAGACTTAATGATTAAATGTCTTTCACTTATAAAAGACCAAAGGTAAACACAAAATTTGGAACCAATTTGGATTTCATCTAGTACTTTAGTAACCGATTCAATTAACACATTATTGTAGGCATTTTCAATGTCCAAAAAGCATGCGACTGTTGGAGCATTTTTAGTAAATCCGATTTGAATATAAGATACCAGCCTAGAAAGTGCATCCAAAGATGATTGTGACTTTCTAAATCCTACCGTATATGGAGATAGCAATTTCTTCTTTTCTACAAACCATTCAAATCTTTTACAAATCATCAAGTGGAAGGTTTTACAGATACAAGATATTAACGAAATGGGTCTTAGTTTAATGTCTGTATTAAGATTATTCGAATATTTTGGAATGGGAATGATTAGAATATTACGCCATTGGAGTGCAACAATACCGAGTGAAAATATAAAATTGTAGATTTTAAGTAAAAACTGTTTTCCTATTTCGGGTAAATTATAAATCATTGAATAAGATATGCCGTCGTGCCCCGGAGCAGTGTCCTTCTTTTTTAAGCAATTTTCGAGTTCTTGACTACTAAAATCTATTTCTAAAACCTCATTTTTAGATCTAAAATAGGGCATACAACTAGAAACGTAGTCCGGAGTTAGGTTTTGTAGCAATTCATTTTGTTTTTCAACCGGTACACATGGCCGCTGATATTTAAAGCCCTTCATCCACCTCATCCGACGCCACATCTCAGGGGCTGAAGTAACTTCATCAATTGAATTACAGAATTTTTGAAAACCCTGATTTTTAGCTTTTTTAATTAGTTTTTGGGATTCTAAAGTCATTTTTTCCAATTTATTTAAGTTATCTGGGGTGGGATTTTTGCGGAAAGTGGATAGGGCTAATCTTCGTTGTGCAACTAATTGCGATAAATAAGGGGTCCAATAATTCTTAGGTTTAAACTTTTTAGCTGGTTGATCACTAAATTTATAATATGGTATATGCTTATTAGCCGCGTATTCTATAGTTTTTATAAAAAAATCATACATTTGTTGGACATTAACAATTATATCCTTAAATTCTAAAAATTTTTCAGAAACCGTTTCGCGATAATCTCCCCAATTAGCATTTTTAAAATTTCGTTTTTTATGTATATGAACGGTGGTCCATATGTTAGCCGTCATTTTAATAATAAGATGGTCACTACCCAAGTTTTCATTAAATATCTGCCAGCCGAATTTTATTACAACATCAGAAGAGATAAATGATACATCAGGTGAAGTCTGTTGTAAATTTCCATTCACTAATTTAACCCGAGTCGCTTGGCCGTTGTTTATAGAAATAAAGTCGTTATCTAGCGCCGCATCCATTATTTGTGTACCTCGAATATCCGATTTAACTGACCAATTGGTGTGGTGTCCGTTAAAATCGCCCGCTATTATTGTTTTTTTCGGAAAGTATGAGAATATATCATTCCAGTCAGACGATTGTGTTTGTACGGACGAAGGACAGTAAAGCGACACTACATATTCTAAGTCCTTGCAATTTAATAACTTAACACAAACCATTTCGATACCCACATTATTAACATTTAATGACACTAGGTGAGATTGTACCGACTTGTGTACCAACAAAGCGACACCACCGTAACCGTCACATCTATCATTCCTATAAACATTAAACCCGCTAATATTGACCCCAACTTCACAGTCAAACCATGTTTCGCTAATCATTGCGATGTGTATATTCTCTCGAGTTAAAAGTTATGAAAAAGATACAAGTTTAGGACGTAAACTTTGCGAATTCCATTGAAATAAGTTCAACTTAATTATTTTTTGTAAACTATCCATTACTAAAACAATTTATGTTATTCAACATTTCTTCCCCTAGTATCAACTTAATTACAAAATTTTTAAGCTCCTCACAAATGATTTTAAACAAAGACATAATTATTTCTTCAAATTGACTTTCGGATTTGATAATATTTTTAATTTTTACCCATAGTTTCTTCCATTCAAATTTGTATAGTAGTTGTTCGCTTCGCTTCGTACTTTCCTCATATTTCTGTGATATAGAACATTCTTCATCTACCTGCAGCTCTAAAATATCATTTTTGTTTTGGTTTGTTTTATTTATGTTTTTCGTGGTACCCTGTTTTGAAGTTGCGACTTTTTTCTTTGTTGTTGCCACTGGTGTTTCGGTCTGTTGTATTTCTTCGTCTTCCTTTCTATTTGCTTGCGGTTCCTGATGTACCATAACCCTAGTCAAGATACTACTATAGGTTCCTGTATTCGGTGAGATTATTGATTGCGTATTAGCAATTTGCTTTGAGGTCTCCATTGTATCTCTATTCACTTCTTGCTTTTTCTCCATAAAACGTTGTAGGGCTTTTTTGTATGTAAGTTGTTCCTCACTCATTATTTTTCTGATAGCTTTTTCTTTTAAGTACATCGGACACCTTTTGTCCAGAACAAAATGATTCCCCTTACAGTTTAGACATGTGTATTCTTCCAAACTACAATTGTCGTGTTTTCCTCCGCACTTAGGGCAACATATCTTTTTAGATGGACAATATTTAATGATATGGCCAAATTGCCAGCAACTTGAGCATTGCGTCACTGGGAAGATATATGCTTCTACTATAAAACGACAGTTATAGGCATAAACATATTGAGGTAGTACATTTCCTTTGAAACTAATTCTTATCGACTCACAATCAATCCATTTTCCTTCCGAACTCAGCCGTTTTAATCTCTTAGTTGATAAGACCTCAGTGTTTGATTTTAAAATATTCTTAATTTCATCTTCGTTTAATTCAAGGTCGATATCTTTCACAATTCCATAGGATATCGTCATTTCCTGAGTTAATTGACACCGTAAGCCCATGTCTTTGATTTTCTGACAGTTTAGAAGTCTATCAGCATCTTCCCTTCTTTGAAATTGTATCAGAGCTTTATATGAGCTTTTATATTTTATTTTCAGAATATTCTTCATATTTTCAGAACTCAGCAACTTAGCCATGGCTATAGGTTTCGGCAGATTATCCTGTGAGGTAATACACACTTCATGATTGTCCATTACTTTTGCCACATTCGTCTCAATCCCATTACGATTCATTGTCTCCATAGACTCACTCCTTATTAAACGTTTAGGTTTCCTTCAGTTCACAGTTATAAAATCATCTTCGCTCGAGTCCACTTCTCGTTCTTTTCTCTTCTCCACAGACCTTATTATTCCATCAGCTCTTTTTTCTGTCCCTCTAACTTCTACGTCCATCTCGATTAGTTGCTCTTCACATCTCTTTACTATTTCTGAATCACTTAAATCCGCTCCACTTGAATTTTCTCCCATTTCACAATTAACCGGGTATAATTGTGTCACTCGTTACAAAGCTGCGAAAGCATAAACGCGTACGCACAGCTCCACGACTCGCGCCACACTCTGAAATCTTTAAATGATTCGAATTCAACTTTTGAAAGGAACGAACGAACTTTCGAACAGGGAAATTAACTGTGTTACATTAACTGTATACTGATTTCTTGAGGAAGTTCTACATTTGCGGAGGAGGGGGTCCTCCGCAAATGTGGAACTTCCTCAAGAAATCGTAGGTCCCTCCGCATCCGCACCCACCTTTGCAAGCTTTTGACGGAGTTGTAATGGAAGTCGAATAATGAAAATCGGCTCCAACTAAGCGAAGACCCTAGTAGTTGAACCTTAAGCCGCTGCCAGGTTCAGTACTAAGTACGCAACTGTTTGTTTGTCCTAGTTTTATTTATGAACCACTAAGAAATCGTCTTGAAGGTGACAACAAAGCCGCTTCTAAGCATAGGTCTATTTTTTTCTTTAATATAAAATGTTTATATAATCTTTTTTCCTACCTCCGCCTCCATTAAATCCCTAGTAAATACTTTTTAGATCCGTTTATTACCTATTTCAATTAATAATTATAATTAGCATTATCGCAAATCACAACCGCCATAATATGATAGCAGCTGATTCTTATTTGCAGGTCTTTAGTAGAAAGGCCAGAACTATGCTTTTTTAGGGGTGAGGAACAGGGTTTACAGTTCCCTCATCCACCATAGAAAAGGGAGGATCCTCCGAACAGACGGGTGATGTGTCTGGCGGGCCGACTGCCCGACTGTTGATGTCGGATAGTCTTATATATGTCGTTCGCGCGGTAAACTCTAATTGCGCGATGCAGGATTTGTGTGACGTCATGTCTTTGATGCGTAGTTCGTATTTGGCGGTGTAACCGCTACACTTTCAAGGAATTTTGGTACAAGGAACTTCGCCATAGGTAAATATGTACTGTCACATATAATTAGTCTTTATTGAGGACCTAGTTAGTAACAGCCAAATAATAGGGATTGTTAGAAGAACTTAGAATTAAATTGTTATTTTTCTCCATTACTTTAATAGTTTTATTACTGTATCATTTTGTGTGAGTAAAATTCAACCGTCGTGCGTGTATGCCAGATCTATAATCGTAAACGCAGAAAAAGGAGTATGTAAAGATCGTAGCAGAAGTCGTTCTGTAGTTTCTGCCTACCCCCATTGGAAGAAAGCGTGAGTTTATTTATGTATTATGCATCGTTACCAATGCAAGGAATTGAAAGCTTTACTATCAGTCAGCCACTTGGTAATACGATACCCCTTGGTAAGATCGATTGTCAGACTTACAGGGCTTCTGACGATCCGTAACGACTGTCAAAGATCCACGAATGACAACCGGGACCAACGGCTTAGCGTGCTTTCCGAGGCATGGAGGAATCTCGGTATGTTAAGATGGTCACCCATACATAGACTAACCCCGGCGCAAGCGTACCTTAACCTGATGGATCGACCTGATCGTCCACCCACTCCAGCCACTTGGAAGTATTCAAGAGAAATTGACAAAAAACTGTTTGATGAAGCAGTAAAGAATCAATTATAGATTAAACCAAACGTTTATACGAGTGCAACCTTCTGCCTAGCAAAATCATCTATCTCTGTTCCACCGAAAACGTTAAAGAGCGTGAAAATACCGACCGCTTTTCCCAAACTTGGGAACTACCGCGATGAGTCAACACCACTTAAAATTCCGCAGTTCACAAGGCAAACTTTATACACATTTTAAACAAAAGTATTTTCAGAACGATTTTCTATTCAGGGCCAGATAATATCAATAAAACCCGAAGAAACTCGTAAAATTTAAATAGAGTTTTAGAACTGCAGTAACAGCTTTGCTGGACCAGTTTTTGAATTCTGTGTTGGTTCTGAAAAAAATGGGTTTTGTGTACGGTAAATGCAGTTAGTTGAATAAGAGGCTTGGCTTGGAGCTTAGTTGGATGAGAGTTATAATGTTAAATTATTGAGCTTAGTTGGATGAGATTTCTGAGCTCACCATAATTATTTTGTCTTCGAAAATTGTGTTTAATGTGTCTTTGAAAATTGTCTGCGGGTAAAACTAAAAGACAATACTGTGATTTTCAGGATTATATAGGTTATTGCAAATAACATCTATATAATGTAACATTTTGAAAATACTGATGGAGCTGCTGAAGATTGTAAGACCATTTTTGTATTGTATAAACTCAATTTTCTTTGTATTATATAATTGCATAGAATAGGTGTGAGTACTATGTACTAAAGAGCTACCATTTACCGGGTAATATGTAGTATTTCATTGACTTGAATGTGCCCTGGCGGCTGCGAGTATGTCATGCTCACTCAAATGTCTCGCTGATGGTGGCGTGTGTGTTGGATCATTTAGCTCCCTTCAAAATGGTTGAGCTGAATGGTGCTAATCCATGCGTCATGTTCGTGAACGGGCGCCGTCAGTTGGGACTGGTCATCTCTTAGCTGCCATGGCTTATTTTAATTTATTTTAAGTTTTTGAATGATTCTTTTTTTATTTTTTATTACGGACGCTTTTACGAACGTGCACGTCTTATTACATTGTTCTCACATGCATAATTTCAAAATGAATGATGTAACCAATATTTTGTATCAATTTTATATTTTATTTAAAAGAGTGTCCGTGGAGTTTCTTGCCCGTTCTTCTCCATAGGTACCTACTACGCTTTGGAATGGGCAACTAGCTTCATATTTTTGACTGACCGACCCCTTGACAATTCAAAAGTGCCTGTGCCTGTGTGTGTTTAATTGAAATAAATGCTTTGAGTTTGAGTTTGAGTTTGAGTTTTAACAGGCATCTCAAGTAAATTGTTTTCTTTGAGACAAAGTTAAAGTGTCTCAAGTGCCTGCTCCGGCAACCTATACCACGGGTTAGAGGCATAAGGAAGCAGTAATGCTCGCGAAGGAGGAGGCAGATCGCGTGAGGGAGAGGCAAATTTTACGCCCTCACGCCCCTAGCCACCGCAGGAGACGCTCTAGGCGTCGGGAATCAATAGCCGATTCCCGGCCACCTTAGGCGTGGGCTTGAGGACGGTGAGCAATGGGTAGCTCGCCGTCCGATAAGGATCGGGCCCAGGTCGACGGCGCGTTGTGTTCCACGCGCGTCTCAAAGAAATGTCAGCAGGCAACTGAAGGAACACGGGTGGTGATTTTAGTCAGTAAGAGTCTGACACGCCCTCCCGCTCCGCCCAGAGCGGGAAAAGTTATTTGATAATTTCCAATCCAAAAAAAAAAGGCATGAGGAACAAGGTTTAAAGTTCAATCATCCTCTATGGAAAAGGGAGGATCCTCCGACATCCTCCTGGGTGTCGTGGCTGGCGGGCAACTGCTCAACGCGTCTTGGTCGTGTCTGCGCCCCCGAAGGGTATGCGATGAATCGGTTTTGGGGCTTTTATGGTCCCTTGCCCGAGACCTTTTTTTCTCGGCCCACGAAATCGTGGGCCGGTCGTTGGGTTTTCTTCCACCTCCTAGAAGGGGGTGGGAGTGCTATCATGCACACCTGTTCGCTGAGAGGTTTACCTCCTCTCAGCGCGTTGGGGTGTATCTGTGGAAGCGCCTGAAGTGCTTCTCGGCGCCCGTGCGACCTAGCCCCTGCCGGGTGAGATCCCTAGTTCCCTAGGGAAGGCCCAGCAAAGGCCGGTCTAGCAACGAGGGCGTCGGTTTTGTTTGGCGCTCCCCACAGTGGGTCTTCCCCGCCCCCCAAAGCGTGAACCAGGTCTAGCCAATGGCGCTGCGGGGTGCGGAGCGTTGTAGTGTGTGTCGGGCGACTTGAGTTGTGTGTGCGTCGCTCGTGTGGTACTTATTGGGTTTTTCAGCGAATGTAGTCATGTGTGTGTGGGCCGCGCGCGCGGCGCCTAGGTCGCTTTGCGCGAGGCTGGCGTCGTATAGCTAATGTGGAGTTCTATTTGTCATGGGTAAGCCGCGTGTAGACTGAGGGCGACTTACTCAGAAGGGTCAATCCGGTTGTCTGCGATGGTGTCGCGCGGGAAGCGCTTGTATTCGTGCCATGGTGCTATGTCTCTGATGTGGTGCAGTTCAGAGACGTCGGCACGCGCGAACATCCTCCGCGTCAGGTTGGTGCAGAATTCTTTGATGCTCTCGAAACGCAGGTCCCTGCGGATTACAGAGTTCCTCACGAACCGAGGAGCTTTGGTTATTTGACGCAGCACGGTGTTTGGTTGCGTTTGGAGCTTCTTCTTGTGCGTCTCAGCCATGAGGGTGAGCCAAGCTGGGGCAGCGTAGGTGAGTTGCGGTCGCACGTAGGTCTTGTAGATCTCCAGCTTGACTCGCAATGGGAGGCGTGACGAGCACCGGGCGGAGGAGGTGTAGTGTTACCTTTACCCGCGTGACGGTGTTGCAGACGTGTTGGCCCATGGAGAGCCGGTTGTCGAGTTTGATTCCCAAACTGCTCAACGATTGATGTCGGAAAGTTATATATAAAATCGATCGCGCAGTAAACTCTAATTGCGCGGTGCAGGATTTTGCATGATTTCAGTATTTTGTGTCACGTCAGGTCTTCGATGCGTAGTTTGCATGTGGCTATGTAGATGCCGCCATAAAGGCAATGCTGCTTAGCGCCAAAATAAGATATGGTGGTGGTACTTCATTGGCCGCGCTCATGTGCAGAAAATCTAGTCGGTCATTTAAAGACTTATTTAAACATATTTATTATCCTCGTGAGATAATATCTACACACACATAACACCACGCCCGTATTCCCTGAGGAGTTAGGCAGAGGTGCACCTATAGTACAGCCACATTTCGCCAGTATTGTTTAAGTCCCATGAAATAGGGGCGAGCCTATTGCCATCCACCACGCATAAATCCAGACTCAGGGACCAAGAAATTCCAGATGGAAAAACTCAATAACGTTTTACCCGACCCGATAATCGTACCCAGGATTTCATGCTTTTTTTTGCGACCACTAGGCGAACGAAGCTTACTGTTATCACCAATTGGTTTGCTACACACGTTGTTTAAAACAATATCAAATGTATCACAAAACGTCTAAAAGATATTTAATATACAATTCTGTTTTCTGTAATAAAATAAAGAAGAGAAATATCAGCAATATTGTTAAATCGGGTATTATCACGTAGGTTAGTCGAACTATTTAGCCACGCTCAAATACACAGAAACACTTTCAATGGAGCATTGTGTGAGGGCAGCTAGTTATAAGTAAGTTAATATTCAATCGAATCGCGCTTTATGTATGTTTGGCTAGTTTTGTGTTATCTTCTTTTAGAGTTCCGCACCCAAATGGTGCCAACGGGACCCTATTACTAAGGCTTCGGCGTCCATCCATCTGTCACAGGGCTGTATATTTTGTACCTAAAAAGGTAGACACTTGAAATTTTCACAGAGTACTACTATAGCCGCTATAACAACAAAGAATAATAAAAATAAAATTAAACATAAAAATCAAAGTGGTCCCCACAAAATAAACGTGTTTAAAAGAAATATATAAAAGAACCCTTCGTTATAAAAAACCCAAAAATAAAAACATAAAAAATATAAAGGAACCCTTCGTTAAAAAGTGTCCATGTGACTCGCACTTTTAGGGTTTCGTACCCAAAGGGTGAAACGGGACCCCTTTACTAAGACTCCGCTGTCTGTCTGTCTGTCCGTCTGTCATCAGGCTGTATCTCATGAATTGTGATAGTTAGACAGTTTAAAATTTCACAGATGATGTATTTCAGTTGCTGCTATAACAACAAATACTAAAAACAGAATGAAATAAATATTTAAGGGGGGCTCCCATACAACAGACATGATTTTTTTGACGTTTTTACAGATAATGATACGGAACCCTTCGTGCGCGAGTCCGATTCGCACTTGGCCGGTATTTTTTACATTTCCCTACCAGAATCATTTGCGGTGATGAACAGTTTATTGCTATAGTGAACACGGTACAAAGTCGCATGACACTTCAGTTTTCGTCTAACTTGATACCTACATGAGTGTAAGTTCTATGACCTTTGAAACACCCAAAGCAATGGGTTGATTACATATCATGAAAATGCTGGTTTTAAATTTCAATTTCTTCATTCTTTTTCTGAAGAAGTAATGGTCAGGTGTGTGATACCCGCAACCGGAGTGTGAAGGAATCGATTCGTTTAGTAGTTTCTGCTTATCCCCATAGGAAAAGTGAGTTAGGATCAGGATTAGTTCTAAGTAATCATGCTTAAAATCTTATAAAGAAAACATTAACAAAAAATATCTACACCAATAAACGGGAAGATTTATTAAAAAATTACGTCTCAACTATCCAAATGGCTCCATACCACGATCCCATTGCTCATATTGAACATTTAATTCTAACGAAAACATCTCCCGGGACCTGTTGTCAAAAATATCACGTAGAATCTTTATTGGCAGACACATTTGCACATAAAAGAAGTTTACGATCTCGCCGGTACATCGGGAGATAAAAGTCGAAACAAACCACAATATCGTATGCCTGATGCTTTTTTTTGTTATCTAATATTTTAGCTGACGCACTGGCAATAATCTTTACTGGTTTGCCGCAAATTTCTTGGGGGTATTCCCTTAGTAACTTACCCCTGGGTTATTACCTAAGAGGGTTGTTTTTCCCTGTGGGGTTCTAGCTCCTACCATGTACGGTATTGTGCTGGCTGTTCTTCACATCACACAAAGCGGAAACAAAGAAATCATAATAATATAAAGAATTACTTTTTTATTGGTCTTGATCCCAATACCAATAAAAAAATAAGCAATTTTTACAAAATGATGATGTTACTTCGACAGTCCTTTGTTTGAGAAATCTGTTCGTCCTACTTGAAGAGAGTACTTGAAACCGGCGTTCGTGTATCACCAGATACATGAACATAAACGAAGCAAATGTATGTAAGGATCGTAGCAGGTGGCGTTCTGTAGTTTCTACCCACCCCCTTGGGAAAAAGGCTTGAGTTTATGCATGTATCTGCATGTAATGTAATATTGTGTGGTAATGTTGAAGATAAGAGAACGAACAAGAGTGATCTGATCACCATAATAGATTTTTAATAATACACGGTTTCCAACCTCGAGGGGCTCGTGGATAAGTAATAACAGCCACACGGGTCGATCCAAGGGTAAGCAACGACGAACCGGTAGGCGCAGTGGTTAAGCGATTGACTGCTGCGCTGCGTGTCGCGGGTTCGATTCCCGCACGGAACAAATATTTGTATGACCTACAAGTAGTTGTTCCGGGTCTGGCTGTTTGTGTATGTGAGTTTAAATGTTTGTAAACGCACCCACAATACAGGAGAAATTCCTAGTGTGGGGCAACGTTTTTATTTTAAAAAAAACATTTAAAAAAAAAAAACGCTTTCCGCGGTTGGCTCGTGGACCATTCATTACATAATTATCTAGACCTCTCCGTACCTCGGAAATCACATTAAGCCGTTGGTCTCGGCTGTCATTCGAAGATCTTTGACAGTCGTTACGGGTACTCGTATTCAGAAGTTCAAAAGTCTAAGTCAAAGCCGACAAAATTTGGGAAAAGCTAGGCAGATTGATTGACACTATTTTCAACATATTCTGAGCGATTATCAAAACAGTAGAAGGTACTTTAAGTCTACATAATACAAAGAGTTACTCCAATCTCCTAAAAATTACTTGCAGCGATAATCAAGTAAAGTTTTGAGTAATTTCTATTCAGATCTGAATTATTCAACAAATTCTCAAACCCTAAGCAAGAAAATGAATTTTAATTTTAATCGTATATTTAAAATAACTAGCATTGAAATGATAACTATGACCCACCAAGTTTACTCACCACAAACATGTAAGTAATGGAATCATAATATTTTAACGTGAGATTTTCCTCGTAGATAGAACGATATTATTTTCTCTGAATCACGGTTTTCCTTAGCAAATACATTTATTATACGTTCTATTACGTCCCATTATATTTTATTAAGTCATTTTCTAAACTAGCCTATTAAAAAGCTGAACACAACTGGGTCAAATTCTGCTATTATCGCAAACACAACGATCCTACGAATCTCCTTTTCTTGAAACGTTAGGGGAGTCAAAAGAAGCCTACATACGACCTCCTTAAGCTACCTATCGGGCCATTTGAAAGGCGCCACTCTCATCCATTGTTTCCCAAACTGCCTTAGACAGTTCCCTCAATATCCACACGGCGACATTTTGCATAATATTAGGGTCGCCAGATTGTTTAGCCTTCGTCGTTGTCGTTTTCCTAAAATAGGTACCTTTTGGGACATGAATTTATATGGGATGTGGCTAGACCTTTTTTCCTGGGTTTCGGCGATTCAAGTTTAGTGTTTTCTTCGAGTGTATTGTTGTTTTTACTTGGAAGGGTTCTGGAAATTATGCAGTGTGCCATTTTTACTTAGAAGCCAAACCACGGATTGACTTTTGAGGCTTAGGGTAACCTGGGATTTAAATCTGGGATAGCTTTGGAAAACCCGGAAAGGTTTTTGAGGGCTAGCAAAAAATCCTAGTAAGAATGTTAAAGAACCATTATGATTTTAAATTCCAAGATAAAAAGAATTTCTTACACATAAATCTAAAGTGGCGGTAGACTAATGCATGGTTGTTGGCGTTTTTTCCATACTGGCGTAATTATAAAATTATTATTTTTCTAAAATCTATCTATTAAGGGTACGCTAGTCGGTCATTCCATACAAACGTAGTATGGTGATTACTCGTCTGTTTGACGGTGTACGTTCAAAATTAAAAATAAATATATCAATATTTCTTGTCATTATCTAGCCCTGTACGGAAGCAGAATTGGAAAAAAAAATTGGTTTGGAAGTTATGAGCGCCGAAACTTCCATATTTCAACACTAATTATAACTCGTCTGTGGATGTAAATAAATAACTTATGTAGTAAGAAAATGTCAAAATAGAAACCGTACAGGAATACATAATTTATTCAATGATTTTATTTTGAGTAATAAATACACCCAGTAGTTTTTTCATAATATCTACACGCCCAAAAATCTGTTCATGAAATTTTACGCGCTCGTTTTCGTTATAAATCATCGTATATTTCACAAAAGAAATGAATAAATGTATAAATAAATAAATACTCAATAAATAAAACTAAATAAATAAATATTTAGACTAAATTAGCATGCATATTAGTCACACCCACCAACGATTTCAACTAGTGTACCCTAAATACTTACGTGAAGCAAAAACTTTGTATGTACCCCTTTTTACAAAAAATACGCGGCACTAAATATGACATAATTACAGTTAAAGTTTGTAGAGAAAAGAGTGCAGAAAGCAATTTTTTTTTTGACAATATGGATTAGAAATAAATTACCTCGACTGCCTTGTTGGTTAGAGTCCTGGGTTCGATTCCCAGGTCGGGCAAAGTGTCATTGGGTTTTTCTTTCTGGAATTTCTTCGTAGCAGCCCGGGTGTCTGGATTTGTGCCCAGTTGATGGCAATAGGCTCGCCCCCTATTACATGGGACTTAAAACATAGCTGGCGAAATGTAGGTGTTCATGTCAGACGACGCACAATGAAGGGTTCCGTAGTTGGGATGAATTTATCCCAAGAACAAACTTAACTTAGTAGTTGAGAAACATGTTCTCCCATACATCGATATACGTCTCGGTCAATTCTCCAACAACAAATGTAAGTCATTTGTTGTTGGAGAATTGACCGACATCGGTAGTAAAAAAAATTTAAAAAATTGTGTGATAAAACTATAAGTTATCAATTTTCGGACTTTTGTCTTTACTTGTGCTGAGACCTGAGACCTTGCTTCCAGCCAAATTTCATGATTCTAGATTAGCGGGAACTACCTTGTAGGTTTTTATTTATTCGCGAGTGTCAAAATACGTCTCATACCGCCGCATTTTTTTGTTGCGTTGACTTTGAAGCTTATTTTTTTAGAGTTCCGAGGGAACATTAGATCTACGTATTTGATATTAATTTCAACTTGATACCTCGCGTTCCTGAGAAAATGGGTCTTGAAGGCCGGGCAACGAAGTGATCCTATAAGGATTCCGTTTTTTCCTTCTGAGGTACGCAATCACCCTGCCTAGCCGCCGCAGGAGACGCCCTGGGCGTCGGCAATCGCAGGCCAATTCCCGGCCACCGTACGCGCGGGCTTGCGGACGGTGAGCAATGGGTAGCTCGCCGTCCGATAAGGACCAGGCCCGGGTCGACGGCGCGTTGTGTTCCACGAGCGCCTCAAAGAGATGAAGAAACTGTAAACTCGGCAGTTTTTCTGGGCATAACAGTAGATGCTAAACTTCAGTGGGGCCAACATATATCGAGCCTAGCGGGAAGGCTCAGTTCGGCCGCCTACGCTGTCAGAAAAGTAAGACAATACACTGACGTTGATACAGCTCGGTTAGTCTATTTTAGTTATTTTCATAGCGTTATGTCCTACGGTATTCTGCTTTGGGGCAAAGCAGCAGATATTCAAAATATATTTGTCCTCCAAAAACGAGCTATTCGAGCAATTTACCAGCTAGGTGCCAGAGTTTCTCTGAGAGATTTTTTCAAAGATATCGGTATCCTCACAGTGGCATCACAATACATCTTCGCCAACATCTTATATATTAGGCAGAATATACACTTATACACTAAAAACAGTGATATTCACAATGTTAACACTAGAAGTAAGGATAAACTACGTGCTCCCTTTCACCGGCTTCATAAGGTTCATAACTCATTTGTTGGGCTTGGTATAACCTTTTATAACAAGCTACCCTCTTGTTTGCTAGATTTGCCTTTTAATGCGTTTAAAACTAAAGTAAAGTCCAACCTTTGTTCAAAGGCATACTATTCTATCAACGACTACTTAAATGATAAGAATAGTTGGTCGCTGTGATTAACTCAAGACAATGTTTAAATGTTCTTTCTCCAGAATTAGTTTACCTACTGACAGGTTTTATGAGTTTATATAAAAGTCTATAATTTTACTTTTTATGTACATTTATTTTATTTTTATTTATTGTTGACATAATCTACTCATTACAATGTTTTTTTTTTAATGAGTTGTATTACAATATGTGGTTAGCTAGCGACCTCGACAATTATTTATTTTACCTTAATGGTCCTAGTTTATCAATATTATTATAACTTCTAGTTACAGCTCTATGTAAGCGGGCACGCCCTTTATGCCTGGAGGCTTTATTTTCTTTTTTTTTAGATATTGTTTACGTTTAGTTATTTTTATTTCTGCTTGAGTATAGTTCTCGATGTTTTTGGTTGATATATTGGCGTGTGCTAGCTGTCATATGGCTATTAATTTATAATTTAAATTTTATTTTGCGTAATGTAAATTATCTTATAAATTATTGTATAGAATCATTTTATTTTTTCCTAACTGAACAGACAGCTGTGCTGCTGGGGAGTTTGTTGCGCCACTTCTTCTTCCCAGCAAAAGCACTAGGAAGTGGTGAAGGGTGGGCGTTTTGGGGGACTGTCTTATGTAATTTTGACGTTCGAAAAGTGCTGATTCTCAGCCTGATTTGAATAAATGACTTTTGATTTGATTTGATTTGATTTGATGTCAGCACAACTGGCGAGGTCCGCTAAGACCGATGCCTGCCGGAATCGCGAGAAAGTCCGAAAGGGATACCGTGGCCCCTGGCAGCGTACAGGCAACTGAAGGAACACGGGTGGGTTTTAATCAGTAAGAGTCTGACACGCCCGCCCGCCCAGAGCGGGAGAAGTTATTTGATATTTTTCCACCCAAAAAAAGAATGGAATTAGTATGTAATATACATGGAATTAGTATGAAATATCCTCAAATTTTAATGAATTAATAAATTAATTATGAATTATGGTCGAATTTCGACCATTGGGCGACCACTAGTTTATATAATTACGCCAAAAACAAAACAGTACACATGGCAATGGTAGATAGGTATACATTATATCGTAAAAAAATGTTTGGATTAACCAGGCAGCGAACAGAGGAATACGTTAGTATGTCAGGTACGAGTATATTGGGTACGAGTATTTCTTTGTGCGAAGTATAAAATTGTAATAAAAGTACCTAGCAGTAAAATGTACAAGACAATAGCAAAAAACATGTTACATTACTTCGAGAAATGAAAAAGGGAACTCACTTTGCAAATTAAATTAATATATCGATGATAGACACTTCATTAGTCCGCGTAAACAATATAACAATCGAATAATCGATAGCTATCTAGTTACTTATAAAACAAACTAAGTCGATTAAGATAAGCAAGCAATTAGTTTTATTGGAAAAATAATCGATTAAATTACTTTGGTGTTTAGGGAATTTCGACCTTAGACTTTGGAAATAAGCGATAATGTTGAATGATGGTTTGTTGCTATGTGGCTCTCGGAATATTCCGATAATTGTCTCTTTTTTCATGAGTTTAAAAAAAGATCAAGTAAGATTATTAATGTCAAGAGCGCTTCATTTTCAATAAGGTTTTTGTATCAAAAGTTGTTATCATATGGTAATTTGGCTAGTAAGGAAGAGGCTAGTTGATGGAGACGTATGGAAGAATCGATTCACTGCGGTGACCCCAAATAAATGAGGTTAGGGTAGGAAAATGATAAATACTGCATCAATATAAAAATAAAAATAAACTAATCAAGAGCGAACAACCCGGTAACTGGGTAACAAGATACCCCTTGGTGAGACTGGTTGTCAGACTTTCAGACTTCTGACGCCGATACGAATGACAGCCGGGACCAAACGTACCGGTAAATTCTCGGTATGTAAAGATGGTCACCCATCCACGGAACGACCTTCAGAATCGAGCCCCCCAATTGATCAATCGACCCGGCTGTCACTACGGGTTGTCGGTCAATTCACACGAATTTACTCGTCCGAAACGGGCTAATCACACAAACACAATAAAAAAAAGAACAGTGGCACATTTTGAATTCTTTTTCATAGCGTATCGATGGCAATAGTTCTATATAGTGTCTGGTCCAAAATTCAGCTACGCGAACTGCACGCACTGACACAGTCATCAAGTGCACAAGTACCTCTGTATTATAATTTCATTAAATAAATATATTAAAAAAAAAAACACGACATGCGGCGCAAAATGGTAGGTGTGCCAATTGTCTCTAAGAAACGATTAATGAAGTGCAATGAATAACGCGCGAGTTTCTGTGACAAAAATAAACCTTTATTTCTTTTAATTCTTTGTATTTTATCTTGTTTTAAAATATTTAAAATATAATAATACTCTTTGTATGTACACCATACAAAACTAAAAATCACCGACACTCTGCCGTCGAAATTGAATAAACTAAGTATCAAAAAAAAGGCTGCGGTAACATAAATTCTGTAATGACCAACGTTTTATGTAAATGGCAAGTTTCATCGTGTTCGCCATATATAAATTAATGCAACTCCAGTAGGTACTTTCAGGAAATGCATTTAAAATTTCCGAAACTAGGTTAAAAATAACTTAACCTTTGACTGCTCGGTAAATATACTTTTTACGTTCAAACCGCTTTTAAAAAATGTTAAGCGTTAAAGCTTTTTAACTGTTACTCTGAAGCGCGTGGAAAAATATGTGCTTTAGTAGGGACTGTATAAATAGATGTACGATGATATAAGCATTATTTAATTTTCTTTTATTTCTTTTTATCTGCTTTATATTATATCGTGTGCCTTTTTTTTTTTTTTAGTCTTGCCTAATATAGCGATTTACACTCATGTACAAAAGTGGCGATCTGTCCTGTATAAACAATAAGAAAGAAAAGAAAGAAAGAAAATACTTTTATTTGCGGTACCTATGACGCAAGCAAAGGAAAAAACACGAAAAAACTATTTGGGGGAAAATATGCGTCACATCCACGCAAAACGGCCATCGCTCAGCATAATACTGGGACCCTATGCGAGACTGAGCCCCAACGCTGGTTTTCAGCGAAAGCTGGCGTTGACGTGATGACGTCAACCGGTGCAGCATATACAGAAATAACAAAATAAGACAAAAATAAAATAAACACAATAGTGAGTCCTAAATATATAAAATATAATATTTAAAATGGCATCATTTCATAGCGTCAATAAGATTTAGTATATTATCCTATTTACTTCAAATAAAATTATAATTATAATTTCTTCTACCTGAAAAGGATGACATTAATATTGCTGAATAGTTGTATCAAATTAATTATTATTGCCATTTAATTTTGATAGAACTATAATAACTGCTCTGGAACCAGGGTCTAAAATTGTTCTGTAACCTGTTTATGGCAATAAAGAATTTATTTATTTATAATTTCTCAATTTATTTGTACTAATATAAAAGAAAATAATTGAGTAGTAATAATGTGTAATGCATGCTAATTTAGGATAATAAGGGCAGGCGATGATAATTTAATTAATTTATTAATTTTGAGGACACGGTGGAGCATACGGTGGAGGTATGCCCGGCTTGGGCAGAGCACCGCCGTGTCCTCGTGGAGGCGGTGGCGGGGATCTCTCGCGTCCGGCCCTGGTCCAGGCCATGGTACGGAGCGAGAGGGCATGGGAGGCCGTCACCTCCTTCTGCGAAGCAGTAATGCTCGCAAAGGAGGAGGCGGAACGCGTGAGGGAGAGGCAAATTTCGCGCCCTCACGCCCCTAGCCGCCGCAGGAGGAGACGCCCTGGGCGTCGGGAATCAATCGCTGATTCCTGGCCACCGTAGGCGCGGGCTTGCGGACGGTGAGCAATGGGTAGCTCGCCGTCCGGTAAGGACCAAGCCCGGGTCGTCGGCGCGTTGTGTTCCACGCGCGCCTCAAAGAGTGTCAGCGAGTGAAGGGGTCCGATGAGACCATTGCCTGCCGGGGTTGCGGGAAAGTCCGAAAGGGATACCGTGGCCCCCTGGCATTGCACAGGCAACAGAAGGAACACGGGTGGGTTTTAGTCAGTAAGAGTATGACACGCCCTCCTGCTCCACCCAGAGCGGGAGACGTCATTTGATGATTTCCCACCCACAAAAAAAAAAAAAAAAAAAAAAAAAAAGGCGATGATAATTGCAATTCTTCTAAAAGGCTGCTAAGTCATAAGTACTAACATAACATGACACCAACATTGTACACTTAGTTACTTTCGCAATATAAGTTTTGACTTTGACTTTTTGAGTCTGTCCAAATTAAAAGTTTTTTTTTCTTTCTTTTGTTCTGCATCATCGTGTCGATGGAAAATATAATTCAAATTTCCTGTTTGGCCCAGAACTTGGCAACGCTAACACCATTCGCTAACGCAGTAATTAGGTCCTCACGTGTATAGGTGGCAGGGTATTTGGCGCAAGATAAAAGGTGGGCTTTACTCTGCGGAGAAACCCCACATATACATCGAGAATCTGAACCATCTGAGAAACTCCACCTGTGGATATTGCATAATATCTGCCTGCCTAGCCTTTTCACAACTATGTTGGGGTAGGTTTCCAGTCTAACCGGATGCAGCTTCATACCAGTATTTTACATGGAGTGACTGCCTATCTGACCTCCACAACCCAGTAACTGGAAATACAATACCCCTTGGTAAAACTGGTTGTCAGACTTTCGGGCTTCTGACGAATGCGTAATTTTCGTAAAAAGGGGTGCAAAGTTTTGGCTTCACGTATTATTATACTATAGATAAACGACTTCTATTCTTCCGACAGTGTCATCAACATCATCATTTCAGCCATAGGACGTCCACTGCTGAACATAGGCCTCCCCCAATGATTTCCAAATCGGCCGGTTGAAAGCGATCTGCATCCAGCGGCTTCCTGCGACCTTTATTAGGTCGTCCGACAGTGTAATAACCGAAAATGTTTAATTTTCTACACGGCAGCCTGTGAATAGCTTGCTGATTCTTTTATAATTTCGTGGGTAATAACTAAGCTGCATTTAAAAAGATTCTACTGATATAAGTAAGTTTTGATATCCAAGTTGTCTCCGCTACCAATTTGGTCTTTGACGACTAAAAGTGTTTGTATAAACCTACTAAAAAATATACATAATTTATTTTGTTGGCCAATAAATTATACATAATGGCCAATCTTCTCATCTGACAGTATGGTCTTATCCTCAACACAATTAAAACCAACATGCTTCTTAACAAACTGCTGAGACCACCAATCCTACATTTCGTTTGTATCATACAAAGATTCTTAATAAAACTATTATGAAAGAAAGAAAGAAATAAATAAATAAAGAAATTCGTTTATTTGCGGCACGCATGACGCAAGGAAAGAAAAAAAAACGAAAATAACAATTAAAAAAACATGCAAAACGGCCATGAATCTTTTTATGATGCAAAAATTTACACCTCTACCATAATTTTAACGTAACATAATTCGCCTGTATTCCCCGAAGGGTTGAGAAGAGCTGCATCTAAAATACACCCACATTTGCAAGTTATCTTTTAAGTCCCATGTAATCGGGGCCGAGCCTATTGCCATCAACCGGGCACAAATCCAGACTCCGGCCAGCTACTGAGAAATTCTAAATAGAAAAACCCAATTCCACTGCTTGACCCGGGAATCGAAACCCTCATGCTCCGCAGTAGGCATGAGACCACTGGGCTAACGAGGTAGTCTATAGTTTCAATTCAGTCGTAATAACTACACATACTGCCAGGTATACATTGAGCTGAGTACATACACCTATAAAAGTATTCCGTGCGTGCACTATAACCTTTATATCTCATGTCTGACTTAATCCCCTTACCTTGAGGCTTCAAAGTAAGCATTTTAAAAGGAAATGAGTTGGTTTTCTAACATTTATGCTGGTCACCGTTGAGAGCATTTTCTATATAATAATGCTTTTTGATGTTAAGCGCATTACTTTTGAACGGCTGGACCGATTTCACTGCTTTTTATTCTAAAATATCTTATAGAGTCCGAAATTATCCGATTAGTAAAAAATCCCAGAACATGTGGAAAACCTGAAAGTTTTTTCCGTTTTTCAATGAGACTTTTGCATAATAGGGAAGAGGAGTAAACATTTTTTCTGTCCGTCATGTTTATTATGAAAAAATAACGTACACGTATTTTTTTTTCACGTTATCAAAAGATTACGGCGATACATTGAGATAAAATGTGCCATGACGTCACGAGTATGTAGATTTAATACTGAATTGTGACGTAGCGAGCCCCAACTCCCCAACTTTAATGCGTTTTATCTAAGTCATTTTTTTATTAATATATTAAAACAAAAAAATACGAAACTAATATTTTTTTTAAATATTTGACTAGCGGACTAAATAAATAGATTTGTTTTTTTTTATCCAGAAATCATCCCTATTGTTTGGACAGGACAACGTCTGTCGGTTCAGCTAGTTTAAAATAAATACTGGCTGCTCTGGGCTAGTTTTTATTATTATTATTTCGGGAAGTTCCATTCCTCATTGTCAGAAATGGAACCGAAAAATATAATTGCGATTTCTTGTTTATTTTTTTATGAAACTAACCCCTCAGTCAATCAGTCAACTTAGCCTATCACAGTCCACTGCTGGACATAGGTCTCCCCAGGCTGTGCCACAACACCCTGCCCTCTGCCTTCAGCATCCAGTCTGTCCCAGCCACCTTCTCAAGGTCGTCGGTCCATCTTGCTTCGGGGCGTCTCACACTACGCTTGCCGATACTTGGTTGACGGCCAGTTTCAATGGCTAATTAAAAATAGTAACATTAAAAGTGCCACAAGGATCTTTTGACGCCTAAATGACATTGACAGGGGGGCGTTGTTCGTAAACATTTGTGAAATTGTCAGAGAAATTGTATTGAAAAACAAGATGGTGGGGTTAATTCCAGTATGGCCGCTAGTCAATAATGCTTGTAGCGTTTTAATTATAGAACATCGAAGACAATAGCTAGCTTATTTATTTCATGCGTAATCAACCTATATTATGTCCCCACTACTGGGACACAGGCCTGGACACAGGCGTCTTCCCAGTGAGAGGGGGTGGCCCGTAATCCACCACGTGGACCCAGTGCGGGTTGGGAGATGTCACAGTCATGGCTTCGAATTTTTGGTTCTAGGACATGTCAGTTTCCTCACGATGTTTTCCTACACCGTTTTGAGAGCAATGGTAATACAATTTACACAAAGAAAAGCGCCGGTCTGGGTTCGAACCTATGACCTCTAGTCACGGCCGTTACCGCTGTACCACCACTGCTTCATTTATTTAATGGATTTTACAAAATTCTTCGACAGCCATTTCGCTTCTAGTGAACGCTATGATCGTGGCCCCACGCTAACAGGGGTGATAAACATTTTACGTCCACGTCTATCTACAATATGAATTTCCTCATAACATCTACAAAGTGCGTTCTTCTGTCTGTTTCATACTTACAAAGTGTTGACGGATCCCATTTACCACACCACTTTTGCCATAGTTTTATTTGCCTACTCAACGTGGACACAATTATATTCAGTGATTGTTTTCTGTAGAATTAAGTATACGGTATTCATTGGTTGGAATTCCAACCATGTTGTTATCAGAAATCAACGTGATGAATGAACTTTAATAATATTATAACTTTTATTTCAGACAAAAATACAGAGAAAAAAATGTTTTTTTCACTTAACATAGCGTACGTCACGTACGTTTGTTGCGAGTGTTAGTTGGTACAGACGCAAATTACCGTACAACTAAAGTAAAATTGAACGTGGAGCTGCATCCACCTCCACCATCGATGCATCCCACCGATCTGAAAACACACTGATAATACTGTTGGTACTGCCGTGAACACGCGTCATCAGAGATGCACGACACAGACAGCTTTTTCTAACAATGGCGGGAAATCCACCAATACTATTTATTATCCGCAAACATCCCTGACGTACTACAGCGCAACGACAGCTGCAACAGTACATATTGAACTAGATCACGCAAGCGGCTTCGCCCGCGTAGATATCAGAAAGTATCCTACAGGAGGAATAATTCCTTTATACATTGTATTCATAAAACTCTATTGGTTTACGCGGCGCACGCCAGTAAGTTCCAAGCGGTATGATTTTTTCCGACCTCTTCAACAATCATCGTCATATTTCAGCCAATTTAAACAAAACCTTAGTAAATTATACACTTAAACCTTACCTAGGAATCACTCTGTAAATTGGTGAATCATCATCTGCCTAGCCGTTTTCCCAACTATATTGGGGTCGGCTTCCAGTCTAACCGGATGCAGCTAAATACCAGTATTTTACATGGAGCGACTGCCTATCTGACTTCCACAACCCAGTAACTGGGTAATACGATACCCCTTGGTAAGACTGGTTGTCAGATTTTCGGGCTTCTGACGACCCGTAACGACTGTCAAAGATCCACGAATGACAGCCGGGACCAACGGTTTAACGTGCTTTCCGAGGCACGGAGGAGTCTCGGTATGTAAAGATGGTCACCCATCCACAGACCAACCCCGGCAAGCGTAGCTTAACCTGATGGATCGACCCGTGCGGCAGTTATTACTTAGCCACGAGCTCCTCCTGTAAATTGGTGAATACGGTATGAAAATCCGTTCGGTAGTTTTTGAGTTTAATGCGTTCAGATAGACAGACGCGGCGGGCCAACTTTGTTATATAATGTTGATATCTTTAATCTATGTTGATTGCAGTGCTATGATTAACCAAAATCATGTAATGAACTTCTATTTTATTTTATTTATCGACATTCTTGAAAACATTGAAAGATTTCCAATACCTCCTTTATATTACGTAACTTAAATTATAGAAATTCAGGTGGTCATCCTATTCAGAAACAGCAACTTATGGTATCATAACACGGTTAACACACACGCTCACAAACACACATAGACACTTCACCCCATCTCCACCCTTCACATATACTACATAGTAACCTCCACATAAGTATCGTATTCTCTTTTTTATTCCTTTTTAAGATTTCTTTTTATTAATTCCTCAATGAATTACTAATTAACTCTTTGTGAAGTCTGGAACAATGTCTTTGTAAATATTTTTGGGTCGGGGCTCGACAGTGCGCCACATTATTTTACTTTTGTGGCTATCTTCGTTTTCCTTTGTAAATTGTAAACATAAGTTGTTACAAATAAAATTTATTTTATTTTTATTTTTTATTCTAGAAACACCATATTTACCTCTTACTCCTCGGTCGGTATTGCAGGGGAGATAAAAATTGTATGCCCCTATTATTTGAATTATAATTCTATTCACCTGCCCATCATGTAGGTAGATAATGCATAAAATATTCAATATGCATCCAATGAAATTTGAACAAGCGTAGTGGGAGGCCCCCCAGGACCTTAAAAAGATGGTTGAGGCAGACTCTGGATACGGAACGCGGAGGGCAGGGTGTTGATGCGCAGCCATGTTTTTTTTTATCGTTGTCCCACTCTAGGAATTTCTCCTGTATCGTGAGTGCATTTACAAACATTTAAACTCATATACACAAACAGCCAGACCCGGAACAACAACTCGTAGGTCATACAAATATTTGTTCCGTGCGGGAATCGAACCCGCGACACGCAGTGCAGCAGTCAATCGCTTAACCATTGCGCCAACCGTGCCGTCAAATGTCCAGCAGTGGACTGCGATAGGCTGAGTTGATTGGTCGATTGAAATGTTTATCTTGAAAAATCTACTTAAGTTCCTCAAATGGCGCGTTTGACTAACATTTACGAAAAGACCTACGAAAAGATGATTCTTCAAATGTCGCGAAACAACAATTCGAGCAAAATGAAAGTGAAAAGCACTGGCCCCAAGCTTTTGGTTTCGACGAAAAATAACAAAATAAAACGTGCTGTCATAGGAAATGCCAAAAGAGATCACTCAATATGTTCCCCCGCTATTCACAAAGAGTTTTCTACTTTGACATCGGGAAACAAAATTAGATTCCCTGAAGGGGTAAAAGAAAACACTTGTTACATAGGCCAAAGTTTCGTTTTATTTAGAAAAGTAGTTTGTACAATTTTACTAATTTACAAGTTGCAACTTTTTATAACTCAATCGTTACGCTTTTCTATCTACTTTTTTTTCCTCACTCCATAAAACATTACTCTCCTCTCTTCTATCGGCTAAATTAGTTCACAAAGTCAAAAGCCCTTACATTTTTTATTATTAAGTAGTACATTTTTCTTAACAATTTCACTCACATAGTAATGTAGCGATTAATATGTACAAAAAACACTTTAATCTATGTATCACAGAAATAATAATTATTTATCTAGCATAATAATAGATTTTATTACAAGAGGAATAATCGACATAAACCACCCTACACACAGACGTTTTTGCGTGTTCCGAAAGATAAAATCGCAAGTGTGTAAGCAGTTTTATATTTAGCTAGTGAAATTCTCGATATTTTTTGTACTTTTTAAAACAAAATAAACTTTCAAAAAACAGTTTTTTTAACGTTATTCGCAATAAAAAAACACAAAAGATATCGAGATAAAATTTAATATATTAAAGACGGATGAGATGATTCCTAAGGCGATTATAATATTCTGATAAATATTTTGAAATTGTAATTTCTAGGCCATTTTGTTCTTGAAGCAATTTTATTGACTCAATCATAAATAATTTTGTATTATTGAAATAGTAAAATAGATTGTTTCAAAATTGTTATATTTATATTTCTTTTATCTGTTTATTAGGGGTTTCTTCTAAATTACGAAAAAATTGGGCAAAATTAGGGAAATATGTATTTTTATTTATTTTTTGCAAACCTTGAAAAATACTGATTCATTTGTTCAATTTATATTTTAAATGAAGCATTGATTTCAAATACGATACCTTAAACCTTTTCTAAAAGTTGATGTGACAGTATAAATATAACAATTTGAATTAAAAATAGTACAAATTAAACAATTGGAAAAATTAGGCGTGTGGTGTAGGTTAGTCTAATCAGTCTTGAATTGATAATTTGAAATGAAATGTTTACTTCTCCTATAGATTATTGAGCATATTGTGATAAGCCGTAAATGTTTCATAACTATTTTAATTTCATAATTGATTTTTATACTATTAAATAATATTTTTTTAATATTAAATTCTCTACTGGACATACTTATCCAAAAAGTAACATTGTTAAAATAAAAATAAAATGTGAATTTCAAAATATGCCCAGTAATTTCAAAATAAAATATAAATTGACATGACTTTAAACAAATCAATGGAAGAACTGTGCATTTTCAGCAAAATTTAAAATGTACGTAAGATATGTTTGAGATATCATGAAAATGGCACATTTTAGAGAAATTAAAGCTTATTTCATAATTATTATTATAATATGTGTCATAGTGACAGGATTGACGACATAAAAACGATAGTAATGTTTACTTATCCTGATATGTACTCTTCTAGAAAATAAACGGTATTCCTAACTGAAAACTATAAAATAATAACTTTTACTTTTATTTTTACAGATACACAATATTTTTATTTATAAAAATGTGGATTGAAAACATAAAAACGATAAATAAAATATAATTATGAACATAAGTAAACTACGTATTTATTACGAAAAGTTTTTAATAAAATTGACTTTTATTTTATCTACAAGAAAATAATAGTAATATTATGATGTATCTAAAAGGCGATGGTTTAATGGAAATATGACATGTTTTCGAAGAGAGTGGGGCATGTCCTATATTTTATTTTTAAGTTTTATACAACGTCCTTTCATGAGCTAAACCTAAGTGTAATAAAATATAAGTGCTGTTTAGAAAAACTTCCTTAAAATCATGACAACGTGGTATAACAGATATTTTTCTTGCCTTCGGTTATAGTGACTGCGTTTTATAGTATTTATTTGTAAAACTGCGTTTTATAGTTTTTTAAAGTTAAGACTCATTCAAAGTACTTATCCAGATATTCAGCTCATCAAAGGACAACCTATTTCAGACATCAAAGGACAACCTATAACAGTTCTTTCAAGAAATTACCGCCATTACTTTCAAATATATTTAATTTAATATTACTATACACACTTTAATACAATAGTAACAATACCAGTCTCAGTCGGGTTATACGAAATTGACGAAAATTTACATCTTTTTTTCAATAATTTTCAAAGAATTGACTAATAATGTATAACTGTACCTAGTGCACCATTTTGTTTTTTTTTAACCATAATTATATGAAATGGGAAGACTGTATCCGGAAAATATTATTATTTATTTATTTTTACTTTAACTTATAAGCCAAATATTAGCAAATATAAAATTTATAAGATAAAATTAGACAAAAAAATCATACGCTGATCTCTCAGAACTCCAGACTTATTTAGAATAATATTAATCAATTGAAATAAATTAAATTAAAATTAAAATACATTATAATTATTAATATAAAATAATATTAATATAATATAATATTTTTAAATTATATTTATTTTATTACAATTATTTCATTAAAATAAACTTCTAAATTTATGTCTGTAATTTTTATGGTGTACAATAAAGAGTATCCTATCCATCTATCTATAAAATACTATCAATTTGAAATGTTCAATAAATCTACGGGGTGATTGCGTAACACACACAAAATGTGCCTTTTCTTCTTTTCAGTTATTTACGTTGTTGAGCACATGAATTTACTTCAAAACCCTCTAATTGTGATTGAAACTGTTACGCATTATGATGCTGGGGTAAATGTAATCTTGGGTTGGGTATTATTTTTTAGGCCAAAAAACAAAATGGTGCCAACTCAGTATTCCCATATTCCCAGTAAAATAAAACATCTATTAAAGATAATATGCACGCAATATGCTTACTTAATATCATGAAAGTTTTAAACCGATCAACATTTGCCTAATTCGGTGACAAGAACTTTTTCGTGGTAATCTATTTTTTACGATCTATAACCTAGATTTTTGAACACTAATATGCTAACTAACTTCAAGGACAATAGAGGCTCGCAGTTTCCATTCAAACATTTTGCTGTCCAATCAGTTTTTTAGTATACATAATTATTTAAATTTACAGAAAATGCTTGAACAAAAACTGTAATGATTTTTACAAAAGTTTAATTGATTATATTCCTTTAATTTGACCGTAGAAGTGACCTGAAGAAAATACTTCTAAATTAAAATTAAATAAAAAATTACGATAGTACACAAATACGCAAGTCTTTGCGTAGTAAATTCATCCAAAGTCTTTTATAGAAAAATGTTTAAACTTAACTTATACGTGGGTCGCTAACGGGGTTTGATGACCGTTACCTGTAAAAAAAAAAAAAAACTGTGAATATAGAAATACACTTCAAGTTTTACATAGCAAAAATAATGGGTCAAACTCAAACTCAAAGCATTTATTTTAATTAAACCATTTACAGGCACTTTTGATTAGTCAAAGAGTCGGTCAGTTAGTCAGAAAGTTGAAGCTAGTTGCCCATTCCAAAACGTAGATCTCTATGGAGAAGAACGGGCAAGAAACTCCAAGGACACTCTTTTAAATATATAAATTACAAAATACTGGGTACATAACTCTTGTTGCTTCTATAAGTGAGAAAAATGTAAAACAAAAAACGGATACGGAAGATGACACTTAAGCTATACGGTTTCCTAGAAGAGCGGTGACCGCCATATTGCGGTCGCAGAGACGGCTGTCATGAAAATGATGGTACCTGGGTTTGTCAATACGTTCTCAAAAACGCTCCAGCTAGGAAAACAAAAGATTTTTTTTCATATACAGGGTGGAAGGGAACATCGACGCGAAAACTGATACCATGGATTCAGTACATGATTCAAACCCTCCTTCGTTGAAATTTTATTATTAACAGCTGTTTCATAGAAAAGTTACCTACGCGGTCAAATGTATGGAACAGCTGTTTTTTTTTTAAATGACTGACGAAAAATTTCAACGGAGGGGTGTTAAGAATCATGTACTGAATCCATGGTATCAGTTTTCGCGTCGATGTCCCTTTCATCCTGTATAACGTTTCAGTGACGTCATTCATCGGGAAATTGCAGACGCTTTGTGGCTGCCACCACGCTTCTAGGAAACCTACGCTTTAGAGCGGTATTTTTTTAACTTCATTCAAGTGTTTTTTTTTTCTTCGGAAAAAAAGTTACTTGCTGAAGAATCAGCCCTTAGTTATGAAATTCATTAATTTTCTTTTATTTCCTAAAGCATTGTCAGAATACCCGCAAAATTTCGCGTTGTTGCTTAACTTTTTAATAAGTCAAGATTTTTATTAGGTCACGGGTAAGGTCCTAAGGCACGTGGCGTGCAGGTTGTCAGGCCTGTGACCTGTGCTTACGCTACACTATAAGGGACCTCTTTAGGTCATGAGCTCTCCGAATATCAATAAATATTTGGTCTATGTCTTAAAGGCGTGAAAATTGATTCGTTGTTGCAATGTGAAGTAGATACCTACACCAATAAATACTTGTACGAAAACAGATCTAGCGCGGGGTTTTCAAAATACTATCCATGATTTAGTGCCACGTTTTCAACGTAGTGTGAATTATTTACCCGTTTGACGTTGCATGATATATTCCCGTATTCGATTTCCGGACACTGGAATCGTAATAGCAAGGTCCTTTCAATAGTTGAAATGGATGCACATACATATAAAATGAAATATATTACAGTCTGGCTGACTGTGAGCTAATGCACCGGGCATTAGCTCACAGTCACTTTTTACACACTTTTTAAAATATATTTACAAATTAGAGTAGATTGATTCATAGTATTTTCTCTTTTTTAAATATTATAAAAATGTCAGTTTTATATTTGTTCAAATTATTTATTAGTACATAAAACACAAAAAAGTTTCTACAAACAATACAGTGCTTGATTTATACGCTGTAGTAATTATACTGACTATTTATGATATAAGTCCGTGATTTTTTTTTAAGTTTTCATGGAAATTAAGTTGTCGTATAATACTGTCTAATGTCTAATAATTGACTGTACTTAATTATTTCTTGTGACATAATATTATTATAGTTTATTATATTATTATAGTAAAGAATAATAATATAATTTAGAATATTTTCTCACCTTTTTTGGTAACAGTCGCATTACTAATAGTCCTATTTGAAGGCGCCAAGATGTAGTGAGCACTCGGCGATTGTGGAGTCGCTGATGATGTCGCTACACCAACCTAAGATAAACGTTTATTGTTAAAATATATAATTTAAAAAATATTAACTTTCAAGACAAAACTTCATACGAAGCTCGACGCTCTAATAGAGAAGAAAACTATTAGGTCCCCACCTATGAAATCAGCGTTTTGTATAGAGAATTTTAAAGAAGTTGCATTTTCATACTAACATTTTCTTAAATTATTTAACAACCATGAACACTAATGTTTTAAAACTTTTATGCACTAATGTGTAAGAACTAAGATAACGTATGCCACTTAGATTAAGCGACAAAAATAAGTTTTGGCTAAGTTTTAAAACAAATAGTGGTCATTTCTGCTCGCAAAAAAGGAGTAATTTTTAAGGTATTTTTTATGTTTAGAAAACTATAAGTAATAAGGTTTTTTTACTATTGGTAGTTGTCTATGATGGTCATTATTCGATATAATATCAAGCAATTGATGAATATTTTAAATCATAGAGGTGACGAGGTTCTCTATTTGTGAGAAAAAAAACGCCAATTTCTTAGGTGGGGACCCAATATTAGGCCTTGTCCTAATATGAAGGAATACGTTTGGATGTCATAATAAAATATAAATGATCGCGTCGATAGCGTATTCGCGCGACGAGATCTTTCTATTAGGACAGGGACTTACGATTTTATTTAAAAAAAATTATAAATAAAAAGTATTAGAGAAAAAGAATATATTGAAGACTAATATTATTTCACTCAATGATACACATAATATATAATTAATATTAGTATTCCTATAAAAAATAAATGTTAAATAATTTTTTTAAGCACATATAAGTAAATTGCACAATAGTTAAAGATGTAACAAAATAATTCGTTGCAATTATTTTGTAATATTTTCGTGTGCTAAAAAGATAGTTGATACGTTATTTTTTTATTTTTTTTATTAATGCCTGAACTACATTTTTTTTTAAAGCCGGCAGGCATGAAACTATCAATGAGGTAGTAGGATTATAATAAACCTAGTTTTATTAGTACCTATTTGTTAAGAGAATAATTTATTTAACTTACTGGTGGTTGCGTACTATCAGTAGACATGGTTGAAGTGGTGATGGGGCTGGTGGCACACTGTGGTGACGCTAGACTGGTGGGTGACGTTATTGAGTGGGAGGAATTACCTGAGGAACAAAATAATAATATTATTATTGAGTTGTGGCTAAGGCGTAGCCACCTAATTGCGTAGAACTAAACGAAGTGATACTAAAATGTTGGGACAAGTTAATTAGTAACGAATAACGAACGAATGGGTTTCATAGTTGCTGATGAACAGTAAAAATTACAAACAAAAACTCGTAATATTAATTCGGTTTAATAACAAATTAGAGTTTTACTAACGCTTTACAAATACTTAGGTTCCCGTCTGTCATCTTGAGTTCAAAGGCATTTGCACAGTAGGTATAACAAATAATCAGTTGTATAGATTGTAAGATTGTATATGCCTTAAATGGAAACAATTTTAACTAAACCGTCATATTTGCTATTCTTTTAAATATTTGAAGAGGGCAAAAATAATGAAGATCAGCATCTCGGTTTTACTGTTCCATATTATTTTACTCTCATCCGATTCGAGTAGCGGAACATGACGCCAGTCTATTGAATTTTACTACAGCGGTTTCGCTGCTAAGGTTTTGCAGCGGAGGTATGCTACTGGGGTGAACATGCAGCGCTGACACCAAATACATTGGGATACACGAGGACGAATATGAAAACAAAAAACAAATTGTGTTGATTTAAACTCACCTGAAGGTAGAACAACAGAACTTCTAACAGAAGAATACGGTGGCGGCGCGGGAGTGGACGCTGGTTTCGCCGTATTGACCGTGTTAGCGAACCCAACACCCGTCCGGAGATGGGGGTTGCCGTAAGTGGCCGCGTACCGGACGTCAACGCCGTGGATGATACCGCCGTTTGGAACACGGTTCACTGAAAATAAGATATGGGTAAAGTTTTGGCTAGTGGCACTCTTGGGGGTTAAGAAATAACTTAACACAAACATAACACCACGCCTGTAATCCCCGAAGAGTTAGGTAGAGGTGTACCTATTGTACACCCATATTTCGCCAGTTATGTTTAAGTCCCATATACAGGGTGTTTGGCGCATGGACCGACACAATTTTTTCAGGGATTTGGGAGGTCATTAGCTAGGTTCTACCCATACACCCTTTGTCCCAAATGTCACGGTTGGTTACATATGATTATTTTTTTAAAATGAAAAAAATTCCCAAAATGTGTCCTTTAATTTGAAATAACTTTTTTGTTTGTGGGTGTAGTGGCACAAAACAAATTTTGTTGCATTCTCCAAAGTCCTTTAAATCTAAAAACATCTTTGTTTTATACAACTGGTTTCAAGAAAATTCCTTACAAGCTTCCAAAGTTAATTTTTGTATTTAATGAATGAAATTTTACAACTTCTAAATTAATTATAAAAAAAACTAAAAGCTATTTTGAACTTAGCTAGAACCTAGCTAATGACCTCCCAAATCCCTGAAAAAATTGTGTCGGTCCATGCGCCAAACATCCTGTATAGGGAGCGAGCCTATTGCCAACAACCAGGCACATATCCCGGATTCGGAAAAATAGTCACATGTTAAAGAGGTTTGTTCCTTTTTTACGTAAAATGAGAGTAAGTTCTAGTGTTTTTCATCAAAAAGTCTTATGGTTATGGAACAATATTTTAGGTAGAATTACTCCGTTGTATATCTGACTGTTGAATATAATAGAATTCCGTTTCTAATTGGGAACATGGAGAACATGTGGGATAATTATGTAACACACTTACAAGAGGTCAATCGTCAAATCTAACTCGGCTGGGCAACGTTAACGTAGCCGCTCATAGCGGGTGACTTTTAAAGCACAAAGAGCATTGGAGAGGGCTATGCTTGGAGTTTCCCTACTTGATCGAATCACAAATGAGAGATCAGCAGGAAATCCGACATAGCCCGAAGAATTGCCAAACTTAAATAGCAGTGGGCAGGGCACATTGCTCGCAGAACAGATGGCCGATGGGGCCGAAAGGTTTTGGTGTGGCGACCGTGTAACGGAAGACGTAGCGTTGGAAGGCCTCCCATAAGGTGGACCTGGTGAACTCTGTGAAGGCCACAGAAATCCGCTGGATGCGGGAAACACAGAACCGGTCGAAGTTGCAGTGCTTGGGGGAGGCCTAAGTCCAGCAGTGGAGGTCTTTCGGCTAAAATCATGGTGATGACACTTACAATGGCAATGTCATAAATGTTGACAATTCAACAACATTAATTGCATTATTTACTTTTTCGAACAGATGAAATTTTCATACAATGCATTAGCAATTTTCTTCAAAATCCTTGGGATTGTGATAGAAAGTGTGTTGGGTGCGCAATTTGTGTGCTGATTACTTTAAAACAATTGGACAACTGTCATAGTTTTTTTTTAAAGACAATGTAGTATGTAGAGAGGTAGGTGCAAAACAGTTATACAACATGTAAAAAAAAACCCTGTCCGATCCGTGAGGGTGTTGTTAGGTATCGTACTGAGTCTATTTATGTGGTAATTTTCAGGAAAAAAGAAAAAAAAATCCAACATTTTTTTCAACGGGGAATTTTACCGGGTTTATTACATGGGGCGCAGACGGCCGTCATTTAGCGGGTGTCTACAAGTAATAACTTCTAATTTTTAATGGATTTGGGGTAATTTTGTAACTAAAAATGTGGTAGTTTTGTAACTAAAATTTAATTATTAAAAAAAAAAGTTATTAGTTAGTTAGTAGTTATTGCAGTAGGTACCTATGGTGCCCCTTTCGGATCGGACAGGGTTTTTTTTTTTACATATTGTATAATACAGGGTGGTGATTTGGTCACCTATATCATCGTCAAGGATTCTACCCACCATATTAAACATCTTTCGCTATATGAGTCATATCCGATTCGTGATTTAAAAAAAAACAATTTCTATTCAACCGAGACATTCTATTATAATGCACGTATGAAAAGTTTATTTTTTACGACTCGTAAGTGAGTTTCATAGGGAAAGTTGTTTAGAATGACCGGTAAAATCACCCCTTTGACGGATGCAGGTGACTAAATCGCCACCCTGTTTATTATGTTTCGGATAACCTTCATCGAATTTATTACTAGAACGCACCTATACAAAAATATTCATCATCTTCCTACAGGAAATACAACTTTCATTTTCCTGAAACGAAATTCCTTTACATTGAAACATTGAAGCGAAATTTTATTGAATACGGTATGAAGGAAATATTTCGCGAACAAAACGCGCACGAAACGATTTTTCCCCTTTTAAAATCCTATAAAGTATTACGTTAGAACGCACGATACAAAGAGTACCTATGTCAAAGAGTTGTATGCTTTGAAGTCACAGGGTTAAAGTTTATGGCTTCGTTCCAAAAAAAGAAATGTAAGGGGTTATACAACATAGGTGTAAGCAGTTCTTAAGAAAAAAAATGCTTTAGCTCTTCTTTGGTTTCGAAAAGCCGTGTGTTAGCTGTTGAAATTGGTTGTTACTATTCAATAGGCCTAAAAACAGACATAAAAACTCTGATACCAGGTTAGCCACTAACCACATGAAAAAGAAGAAACTAATCAATATAAATATTTTTATTCATTTTTCTTTTAATCTTGTAGGTTCTGTTCACATTTTTTATTACTTATTACCTCGACTTTAACCGTTTTGTAAATTAACATGTCGTATTTAAGAGAGCCGGGTGTTCTGTACCTAACTCCGAACCCTCCTACCTCAGATACCTTTCTCTATTTTAGATTGTTCATTTACTAACCAGTGCCTGTAATAATGATTTTGAGATAAATAAAGATTTATGATTATGATCATTAATATGGGTACAATATTGAAATGTCACACTAAAGTTAATAGGTTTGCAAAAATAAACATAATTCATCGGCCAATTATGTGCCACTTGAAAAAAAAAATGAGATTAATAAACAAGTAAAATATGGCGTAGAAATTCATCCGCATCGCTGTCAACTGGTAATGTACCCAAGAGACTTGCCGCATTGCCACATTGTATGGTAATGTTTAGCCTCTACCCCTTATATTATTGTTATTTTTATTTATGAATTAGGTATAAGTTATTTATGTAGGTACACATTTAAATTTCATTTTAATTCAGAATAAATAAAAAAAATGTAAGAATAAACAGATTAAATTGATTAAACTGCATAATTGGGTCTTATTTGTTCTGTTTACGTTTTATTTTTATTTCTAATTTTCCTATCACAGGTATGCTGGAAGAGATTTCTTTAGAAATAAGCATCACTTTTGTACGTATTTTTCTGTTCCTTTCTTTCTCGTCTGTTTATATGTGTTTACTTAGACTGTTAAATAAATAAATATAATTTTTCGATGATTTTGATTGGTATATTGACGTATGATAGCTAACATAATATGGCAAAATAATTTAATTTAATGTTTTGTGTTGCGTAATGCAAATTTGTTTGCATACGTACAGAATCAAGTTTTTCTAACTGAACAGACAATTGTGCTGCTGGGGAGTTGGTTGCGCCACTTCTTCTTCCCAGCTAAAGCACCAAGAAGTGGTGAAGGGCGGGCGTTTTGGTGGACTGTCTTATGTAATTTTGGCGTTCGAAAAGTGCTGATTCTCAGCCTAGTTTGAAAAAATGACTTGATTATGATTTTAATTTTTATAACCTGAATACATTTTTTGCTGGATGAGCCTGCAAATGCGCTCTTACATCTAAACTTACCCTCAGTGGTAGGAAGTCCAAGATTATTGAGCGCATTGCTGCTATCTTGCCTCTTTTGCTTGCGCTGCAACGAGTTGTTCTGTGACCCGTTGCCAGTGTTGAAGTGGACTGTTGAAGGCGTGTCCACACTACGTGGTAGACTACCGTTTACAGACCTATTTAAAAATGATTGTGGGTTAGGTACTAAAGAATACTGGCAGGATCATCTTTAGACTATGTACTATGCCAAGGTACAGCTTGAAACAATAAACAAGAGTAAATTTTGTTAAAATACAACTGAATATGAGTAGATCAAAAGAATGATGGTGTAGAAACATGGCATGGCACAGAATAGTACAGAAGGTGCACTCCGCATTTTAGGTATGAAGCTACAAGTACGTGGCAGGATCGTGTTGTCGAGCCAATTCAGTGAGCCTATCGTAGTCAGAAGATATAAGAGGTAGGTCTTGTTGAATATAAGTGTAGGTAATTAGCGCTGTGCGACCTGAATTGCACTTTATTGTGTCGTAACAAAAGTCGCTTTTTATTTAAATGATTCTGCGGAGTGAACCATCTGTACTGATGCTTTTACCACAGTTAGTGGACAGATCATCAGATAGTGATGTTACTGTCACACAGTTTTATGGGCTTCTCTTTCATCCCGAAAAAGGAACTTAAATGCAGGAATGGATAAAAATATGGAAAAGACAGGAGAAACAGATCAGAAGTGAGCAGGTGATGTAAGTAATCTTACCTATTAGGTGTAAGTTTATCACTGCTTATGGTAGGAGACTGCACCCTCAAAGATCCAGGGGTGTAGTCATGACCATAATGCACGTACGTCTGGTAACCGTTGCTAAAGCCGTTTACCTAAAAACAAAAGAAGATATTGTAGAAAATTCATCACAGCATAAAAATAACAAGGGTAATGCAATAGATCAGAAACATTTTAAATACTGAGTGATGTATTCGTTTCATCGAGGCATTTTTCTGTCGCTTCGCATAGAGTATGTGTTTAAGTAATCATTATAAGAAAAAAAGGACATCGAGTACTATTAGATGTTAATAATATGTCAAGGCTTCATCAAAATGAAATTGCAGTTCATCTGTTCTGTTCACATTATTTTATATCATAAAACTAATAAAATATTTAAAAAAAACGTAAGCTCTGTTTGGATGTCCGAAATAAAAAGAAACCAATAAGTTGGGATGAATTTTAAGTACTTATTTGATTCAAGGCCAACAAATCTATCTAGTGAGCTACTAAAATCTTCAAAAACATATAAAAGAAGAACACTAAACCCTTCATATACAGAAACAGACAGTTACATCAAACATGTTCTCCCAAGATCATACAAGATATGGAATAGAATATTGATAGACACATTACAAATTCCATTACCTTATAACAATCAGCGTACGCGGGATCCGTGTAGTCATTGCTATATCTATACGGCTGATATGTGTTCGTCTGATTAATAGATGATAGAGGCACTGTACCGGCAAGCGGTATACCGCTTCCAAGTTTAGCGTTCGAACATAGTGTGCTGTCCGATCCTGTGTTTGAGTAATCCTAGAAAAAATTGTATTGATATTATTTATGGAGCTAAGCGCTTCCTGCAATTATGATACGAGCGAACGATTAATAAAGTATGACTCAATCGTGACAGGAACTGAAATAAATAAGGAATTATGAACTGTGACTGGGTGATTCATGGATTTTTTCTGGTAGTAACTGTAATAGGACTTTGCATTGAAACATTTTGAATGTTGTATACTTTAGGTATTGGACAATCTTAAAATCCCAACAACAAGACATAATAGCTATGTAACTTTAAGGTTACATTCATTATTCTGAAACTTTTACTATACAAAACGTAGGTCATGTGCGGTACGTGTCGCATCTTTAACGTTATTAGGCTTAATCATATTCTAATTTCACATAAAACCGCTACCAATTGACCTTTCAAAATCCTCTACTTACGAAGGCGACTCATTTTCAGTGATTAAATTACATATTATGTACTAATGAAATCACTGACAATTAAATTATTTCGTTGAGTGGTTTTGAATCTAACTTTTTCTTTAACTAATTCTTCTACTATAACGTGTAAGTTTCAGTATCAGTATTATCGTTATCTCTATTTAGAATCATTACTTCGTCAATATTTACAAATTCAGACAAAACGAAATGTATACTCACAATTTCACAGCTTCCATTCGCCTGCCTCAACTCAAGCTTCAGATCACTGATATTAGAATTCCTATCGTTTTCTTTATACAATTCTTCTGCTGTAACAGTGACATCTGGTTTCTCAGCCACCTGTGTCTGTTTGTTCTTCCTCTGCTTTCTTTGACATAGTATCACTAACATTATTACTGCTCCTACCATTATGGTGCCTGATGTTACTCCGAATAAAATTAGTAGTAGTGGGAATGTTTCTAGAACAAAAAGTTTTAGTTAGATATGTTGTGCTACAGTTCAAGTTATTGTGGCTGAGATTAATTAACTATACTAAGCTCGTGCTTTGGCTTAGATATTTTCCCGTCTCTCTGACTTGCACGCAGTTTGATAGTTGAACGTCAGTAAAAGGAATACTGCTGAGCCATATGATGTGCTACGTTAGTTTGTCTCAGCAAGAGGTCAAATCAATATGGCCATTAATTTTGATTGTTGAGATAAATATAGCCACATTTTGCAAAGATTGGATCACCCAAATACACGAATAGAAACCTTAAAAACCCAGCATCTATCAAGCTACAGTATATTTTTCCAGTCTAAGACAAAATTTTAGTCTAAGACCCTCGATCAAAATTGATCGAAGTACAAAAGCCTGAAACCAATCTAGTGTGAACATTTTCAGAAAAAATATAAGAGAAATTTGTAAAGAGACCGAAGATCGATGAGCTATAGTTATGTGAGGGTTATAAAGTCAAAATGGCGATACATTTACGATAATGCACGGCCGTTGAAACTGTAATAGCGGTTCTGTCAGCCGAGAGAATAATAGTGATATCCTTTCGGCCGATGGGACGGGAGCTTTTAACGAATTTTCGAATGAATGACAGGAAGGTATAGAGTTATTCACTATTTCAATAGTTCATAGTGAACAATCACTTTTGTTGTGCGATTCTTTGGAAGCCAAAACATACGAGTAGCTAGATAAAGAATCGAAAATAACTCTAAATATTTTCATTGATTTTATCTTTATTTACTTTAAATAAAAGTAGATTAAGGTACTGCACGTCGATGTTAACACTTATAATAATGAGACACAGTCTATACGTACAATTATAAACTTAAAATGTTTATATCGTCCATTCTCTTAAATCTACCATTAAGATAGAGATAATAACGAGATAACAAGACATAAAATTACTCAAACCCTCGAACTTTTATCAACTCCTATCAGAAATATTTCTCTATAAAAACTATAAAGTTAATTTTTGAAGCAAATTACAGGTCTTTAAAGACCAACCAACAGAAGATTATCCGTTTCTTTCAATTTCCTCGACGAACAGTCGTAAACTCGAAACTCGTAAAGTAGCTGTCATAAAATACTTAATAAAAAACAATGGTTGTAATGACGACCCCCATCATCTTTTAAGACCAAATAGAAACAAGATTTTTTTCACTTCCAAATATTACTTTCTTTTTAGTGTTAGATAAAAGTATGTAATAAAAAGCAATAATATTAAGAACGAAAAGTATAAAACTGAAAACGTGGTAACACAAGATGTTAATTTTAGCCTGAACCTAAAACAAAAAGAAATATAATATACTTTTCAAGGCAATTATATTTACTTAAAACCTAAAAGATTTGGAAGGAAATTGGAGAATATTTCACTAGTAATGAAGACATTTTTATTTAGACTGCTACACACTAAAGAGCGTTATCCCACTGACTAACAAGCGTGATTTGTAAGCGTGTTTCCAGCGTGGCGATTATTTAACACGCTCTCTGAGTTTGCGTCGCGAGCACGCCACGTGTGCCCAACATGTTCGTCACGTGTAAAATATTGTGAAAACGCGGAGAACACGTCGCGGAGTCGCGGCAACTTCGCTTTGCATCCGCGGAGAGCACGTTCCCAAATCGCCTCGCTGCAAATGCCAGTGTGATATGGCCTTAATTGCTTTACCCCAATTTTTTTCAAATTACGAAGTGGAAACAGTGATATTTTTAATGTAAAGTCATCAAAGAAACATTAGCTCAATGATTACATTGACATGGTACAAGCTAATCCTTGATTCACACACTCAAAAGGTTAGTGGGTCATTTTCAATAATATCCTTTAATTTTTGGTTCGGAATAAGACACAAAATAACCACAACAGAGTTCTTCAGAGTCTTACTATAATTTGGCTTTAGTCACATGACGTAAAGTTCAAATTCAATTGCAACTGAATTTTTTTGTGATCTTTTGTAAGTTGACTTTTGTCTGGCCGATAAACTACATGTAGAAATGAGTGTCGATTATCTAAGATTAGATATTCAAGTAGATACCTACAACATAAACATATTTTAACAAAGATAAACTTACTGTTAGGCCGTAACACAATTTCCATAGTATCGCTTCCATAGTCATTTGAGACGTTACATTTGTAGACCCCGAAGTGTTTGGACTGACTTTCTCGAATGATTAGAGTTGAGTTCACTACACCACCTGATTGGAGCTCCTCGAGGAATGCGTAGTCCTGGATAGAAAAGGTTTATTAAAAAATGATGTAAGTTGACTTCTGGCACAATAGCAGAGTGTGCGGGAAAAGGAGTACAATACAGGCAAGGTAAAGTTGTCTTTAAAAGTCCTTTTTAGCGATAAGACCGCCCATTGTGTCACCCTACGTAAAATGTCTACTTTTATATCTGTAGTTCATAATAAAGAACATTCTATATATTTATCTACTGGTTAAAAATAATAGAGACTGTGGAATCTATATATCTGTACGATAGATAAAGGACATTTTGGGTAAAAAAGATTACTACATTATAATTTTCTTCAAAACTGTGGGTCAGATTTTTCTTATTTCGTTATAAAATGATCATGAACATACATTTGTTACAAGAAACGTCTCTATTGGTTCATAGACTTGATATTTGGAATGTGTGACACTTTTGACCCCGTGTCAAGCCAAAATACATAATTATTTTTAATTTCAGCATCAAAATCATAATGACACGGTGGAATGATATTTTCCTCTTGCAAAATTGGCGTATACTTTAAAACGAGTTTTTTTTCGTTAATAATAATGATGATAATGCGACACCTTTCATCATTACGGCGAAGAGCAATTGTATAGAATGACATGAATTTTCGATATCGTCAATTATTTTGATTGCAATATTATTATGAAATTTTTCTTTGGCATCAAATGTTGCTTTATTATTGCCCTTTCTGAACTTCTGATTGTCCACGTTTGATATTTATTCGACGTAACTTATCATTTTCGTCAGAAATGTCTTCATTAAATTCAATACCTGATCATGTATAGCATCGATTTCTATTCCATCAAAGGTCCATATTATATTGTCTATCCTTGGTACTGCAAAAGCTGCACATTCTATGTTCACTGTATCTCCTTGATTTCCAAACTGGGTCTGATTTGATACTATCTTCGGTGGTCCTGAAAATAAGGTTTATGTTAGTACAAAGTCCATTGGTTATAATCACCATGCTTGGGAAACGGATTTCATTATTTTAATTAAAACAAAGGGAGACGACGCAAATAAATTCTAAGATCATCATTAAAAAAAGCGGTTGATTCCTATGATATCATTATTTATTATTCTTTCGTAATTCTAATTATATTTCTTGCCGACTTAATCAAGATTTCAAGAGCTATATTATTTAGTGGTAGGGGCATTAATTACAAATTGAGCTCATAACATATACGGTCATATACATGTCATAAACGACGCGTGTGGTCATAATGTTCGGTTTAACGACCGTAAGTTGCTACTATACCATTTATGGTGCCTACAGTATATACATATGGTCGGTGATAAGTAGCCTAAGCTTATCAATACCAAAAAGTGGCAATGCCGCCAGTCTCTTGGATATATTACCGGTGGCCAAAGTTTTCAACGCCATATTTTAGTTTGTTTATAGTTTTAGTTAAGAATTATGTTTTTGTTTTAATAGTTTGTTGGTGAAGTTTATCCAATGCAAGTATATATTTTTAGAGCTACCCTTTTATTTTATTTGACGTCTACCCAAAAAGTTGAGTTTTTAAAGATCTGAGAGAATCTGTTTGTTACAAGACTTTTTCTAAAGCACCTCTTTTTGTCTTAGTATACCGTGAGTTGACCATCAAATATAACCGATATTGAAATTATTCCACATTAGAATATTAACTCAAATGTATTATTGAACTGTCCAACCATGTCATCAAATTAGGTCATCCAACTAATCGACTAACATTATTAATACACCGAATATATCACCTGTCTAATTCATTCTAGAAACTATTTACCTACCATACTTAATATGAGGCTTCATTATGCATATCAAGTTTAGATTGAATAGGAGTAGCAAGTGTTTTAGGGTTAGAAATCAACCCCTTTGTTACTAACCCAGTTAGACCTGCCCTACTTACACCTGTGATTAAAATTACAAATTATTCTAGGTAAGGGGCCTCACACACTGGGCGACCACGACCGCAACTTTGGTAACAGCGACCAACATTTTTACGTCATCATGACTAGCCTTTTGCCAACTAACTATATTGGGGTCAGCTAACGGTATATGCAGCTGGAAATCAGTAATTTACATGGATCGACTTCCTATCTGACCTATACATCCCAATTATTGGGTAATACGACTCCCCTTGTTATGACTGGTTGTCAGATTTTCCTGTAACGACTGTGAAAGGTCTACGAACGATAGCCGGCACCAACGGTGATTGTGATTTCCGAGGCATGGACAGTTTTTGGTATGTAATAGATGACCCATCCACGGACCGACCTTGGCAAGCCCAGCTAAGCCATATATTACTATAATAAACGTAAAACTTCGTCATTGCGACCGTGGTCGCGTTCGTGGTCTCCCAGTCCGCGTGATACCTTAAAGGCCAGGCTGTATGACTTCAAAATGTCTGCTTTTGTTCGGCTTGTATTGTTGGTCTCTGAATAGTCGGTTATTTGGTTCAAGACTTGTTACTTTGGAACACTTTATTTACTTGAAATGCGTCATTAGTTTGATGGACGTTGCTTTTTAAGTATTTATAACTAGGACTTTATTAATGGTCAGGTTTTAAATATTAGTCATTCCGGGTTTGTTCTTTATCCATCTGACAAAACTTATCGTGTACTAGTTAAAGTAGGTTGAAGATCTTGTGTTCTTTGTTCCTAATTTGAAACATAAAAATAATATTGATGAGGGTGTAGCGGTTACACCGCCACATACGAACTACGCATCAAAGACATGAGGTCACACAAATCCTGCATCGCGCAATTAGAGCTTACCCCGCGAACGACATATATAAGACTATCCGACATCAACAGTCGGGCAGTCGGCCCGCCAGACACAACACCCGTCTGGTCGTATGTGGCGGTGTAACCGCTACAAGGGCAAAATAAAGCTGATGGATTATCTTTCCTATTACTACTACGATTAATGTCTGACGTGTGACGTGCTTAAGACCTTAAAAGTGGAGGTACTGGCGTTGGTTACCAGTACAGGGTGTGATGATACATCAGTAAATTTTAGAGGAGAAGGCTAGTATGGATCTGAAGAGCAAAATTATCATGTTCATAACAATATAGCGTGTGAGTGCGAGTGCTTTTCAGAAATTTAGCTTTGAGATGAAGAAGACATAGAAATTCGCCAAAAATATACAAACGATACAATCTCAAGCGGGATTGGGCCGTACGAGTCTGCCTCATGTCAGATAAGCTATGGGTTAAAAGAACCACGGGTTATTAAATGCTAGGTGATATCGCGGTAGACTAAGACGATGATGGAGGGACCAACTACTAAAAGGTGGGCCCGCAACGGCAGAAGATAGATGTTTGCGGAAAAACAAGAGAAACTTGGGAAAACAAAAAAAAAACACAAGACAAAACACATATATTTTAAGAGCATGCCGAATGTTTAATAAGGTGTGCCGGAATCGGGGTTGCGGGAAAGTCCGAAAGGGATACCGTGGCCTCCTGGCATTGCACAGGCAACAGAAGGAACACGGGTGGGTTTTAGTCAGTAAGAATCTGACACAACCTCCCGCTTCACCCAAAGCGGGAGAAGTCATTTGATGATTTCCCACCCAAAAAAAAAAACGGTGTGCCGGAAGTGTTCAGAAAAAAAAAGAAGATATTTAAGTAACTTTGAAGAGTAACATTGTTGCGTAATGTATTTTGTTTTTGTTTATTCTCTTTGTTTCTATGTTTAACTCTCACGCTGTTTGTACCGCTTTCTCAATTGTATACATAAGTGGAAACTTGTGATTGGCTTTCTTACACATATTGCTACTGACTACTCGAATGTATTAGCTGTAAGTTAATGAAATAAAATAAAAGGAAAATAAGACCACTGCCCAGAAGTGCGAGTGTGATAAATCCTAATCACGAATAAATAGGGCTAAATATAAAGATGTAAGATACACACGAAACATTTTAAAAATCTAGACTCACAAACACGCAAATGAAACCATAAATACACATTACCACGTTCCACCCACTATATAACGTTACTTAAAGTTGAGCTATTCCCTAACATTTTGTTACACAATATATTCATCTACATGACAGTAATGATAGGCAAAGAGTGAGACCTGCGTTGTGGAAACGACGAGCGAGTAGTATTAAACTTCTTATTCACCTTTCCTGAGGTAGCTATGTACATACATTCGCATACAACCAGTTAAGTCGAGAAGCCCTTACTAAGGGTTTACGAAAGAAAGATATGTGAAAAAAAAGTTGGAAAAGTGACAAGCGCCGTTGGCTTAATAATAAGCGTATTTTTCATTCATTAATAATGTTTTTCTTTTCTTAGTTAAAGTGTCTTACTTTTGTTGCGTTAACTTAGAAACGTAGTTTTGTTCAAATGGTTTGACTCGCTAACGACTTGTCTTGACTTTACTACCTACTTTGCATTTCCTTGTAACGATAGACAATGCTATGCAAAATAATTTGATAGAATAGATCAATAACTGCCTACCTAAAAGTATATTTTTTACAACAAAAAAAACTGCAAGCACTGCTGTTATTTCTACGCAATAAGTTTAGTCTAGTCTAGTTTAGTCGAGCGAGTTCTGCTCGGGTGAAAATAGATAAACATATCATCCAGGTAACCAATGTTGTATTACATTCTCGAGGCGGTGAAAATAGAGACAACGAATTTTATCAGATATGTGACCTATATCCTAAAATATGTTAAATAAAGGTAAACAACAATTTATTTTTTGAAAAATACGATAAAACAAAATTAAATTTATTTTAATTATTTAAAATAGTTTCCTCTTTTATAAATGTATGTTAAACTTTATCATTTATTCTTAAACTACTCTTCGTAGTTGTAACTGCTTGAGCACAATTGTTTTGTTAGATTTATAATAATATAATATTTTGTAATCTGTCTATTGTAGGTAAAGAGCCCAAACTCTAAACGTCAAACCTATAGAGTATAGCTAGATTGATTTTACGCCCCCGTAAACCCCTATGATACAATTTTAATCGAAATCGTTAAAGCCGTTTTCGAGAACGTGATAACAAATATAATTAATAGTATAGGATAGGTCGTCGGAAAAATTGATCGAATTTATTTCAGTAATAGATACTTAAATATTGATACTCCGATAGTGCAATATTTCACAATAAAACTAGTTAATCGAAAACTAAAGGTAAAGTCATGGAAATCAATTGTTAAAGAAATGAAATTACTACAACTACCAACTTAAATTATCGTATATTCAAATCACAACTGTAATACTTTGAAAGTTGTATGTAATGGCTATAACATGGCAAATTGACGTAGTGTATATATTTGTTTAACAAATAATTCCACTGTGTGTACCTATATATAATACCATTATTAAAAACACGAGAATTTATTCGAGAAAATTATACAGTAAATAACTTATTACCTACAAGTTCAGGTAGAATTCATTAACATTTACGATTTAAATGAATGATTCATTACACTCGGAGATACTACTTTAGTGAAAAACGAGGCTCCGAAATCATTTAATATTCTGTTTAGAATTTCAGGCTAGGTAGGCTTCGGTGTTAAATAGTTTATGATATAAGATAATATGACCTACTTTCATTAATGTAACGGCACAGAATACCTAGGTAATAATTAAAAATTTCGTTATAATAATCATACGTGAACTTTACTGAATATTACGCTTGAATATAAATGAGACTCCGATTCATACGCTTAAGATTACGAATGATAAATTATTAAAATTGAAATTGCTGTTGTTCTCAAAATTATCATCCAATTTGAGAATTATGTGAGCTAATCTCTTATAATTATCAACTCTAGTTAATTTGCTTAGCAGACTACATTGTCATGATGATTCGTTTGTATAATAATTCATACTTTCTTTTTACATTTTAATTTTTATATTGCCAATATGATGAAGAAAATAATTAGTTACCTACAAAATTTATATAATAACGTACACTTACCTTAAAATTAAACGCACACAAACTAATTACATTAACCATCTTTGATGTTAACATATTATACGATTCCTTATTATAATAATTAATTACAGGGGAGGAAAATAGTAGGGTTTCATTAGAAATGTGTGAGCTATTCAGAGTATGAACCCAAGGGTGGAATTCATTTATTTTTTATGAAAGAAAGCGTTTCGTACTAGCTGTACCTACTAAGAAATATATAGGCTTCTACAGAAACTTCCAATTATACATTAGTAGGAAAATTAAATGGCCTCAGTAGAAATTTTCTACTGTTTTTGGAATAATAATTATGTCAAGTTTATACGTAGAATTTATTCAGGTCACGTTTCTAATAATAGATTCTGATACGTAAAATTCGAATCCAATTCTTCTACTTTCATTGATACCGTGTATGACATTGATTTTTCTCAGTAGGTAAGTAATTGCGCGTTTCGCAAAATAAAAAAATTGTTTTATGTTTCTAGAAACTCCTGACTCTCGGAATGTGTCATTATATTATCAAAGTGGAAAACTAGAAATAAATAGACTTCATTTGAAATAATGTTTTAATCAAGTTTGGAGTATTGTTCGTTTTAAGGTTTCTATCGAAGTTATCAATCTATACATTAGAAGTAGATACAACCTCGTTTTAAATGGCCTCTCTTTCAAAAATGGGTACCTATTAAATTCTTATACATGAAAAATGATTCTCGAAATTGCTTTACCATTTTTACAAAAAACTGCGAAACTTTTTCTGTAAATATAAAATTCACTAACTACTGTCTGAGTAGTCTGTTTGTCTGGATGTATGTTCGAGATTGGCGCAAAAACGGCAGTACAGATTCGGATGAAATTGAGCAAACAGATAGTTTATAACCTGGATTAACACAAAGGGTACTTTTAATTCCGGTAGTACATTGCCGTGGGATATCTTCCGATATGTTTTTATTTTCACGGCCAAAATCTAGTTAGTGTTAATGCAAAAATAGGCCTTGACGTTTTTATGGCGCCCAAGTGACATTCAACCTCAGGATGATAAAGCAATTACGAGGGCAACTCTATTACCATTATAATTATAAATCATTTTTAATTCTAGAATTCTACATGTTTTTGGAAACGTAATACACCTTCTTAGCGTTCTTTAATTAAGTAGGTAAGAATCTAGTAATTCTACTACTTAACTTAAGTTTTCACTTACCTTTAATAAAAACTGAAGCTTCAGCCTCTATTTCAGTATATCCATCGACGCTAGCTTTACAAAGGTACCGGCCCGAAGTGTGGGTGTCCAATGTCAGAGTCAGGTTTGCTGTTCTGCCAACTCTCTGTCGACAAAATGTTTTTATTAATATTTGGAACAAAACTTATTACAAGAAAGTTCCTTGCTTATGTTATTGTTGTCACTATATTAATTCACATGCATAGAAGCAGGTCAGGATAGCCAGAAAAAGTCTTGTAATCTATATAATATATTAAAAAAAAACAAAGATTTCTAAAGTCTAATTATAGATAAGTAAGTAAATAATGGCAATCTTCTTTAAGAATTTCGAAGACATTGCAGAAGCTCTAGACAAGGGACAATTGCTTTCAAAGCGTTGCGTATTTCTACAAAAACTTTCATCAGGATTGACATAATTGGATTGCTTTTCGGTAGCTTATGTATGTCATTCCAATTACATTTTTGACTTGTCCATTGAATGTCACTTTTATCTAGGCCCTCAGGTCAAGACTAATACATAATATTGTAGAACAACTCAAAACGCTTTAATTAAAAGAATATTAAAGTTCAAGACGAGACAACAAAACCTAAATTCAGACAAACAAGGCTATCTCATGTCTTGTTAGTACAATTTTCTGAGAGATATGACAAGTCCGTAATAAAGCCACGGCCATGACGCCCACGGGCAAAGTTATGTGTACCAGTAAGTAATGAGATTGCCCCGGGATAGTTTCGGATTTTGTAGACGAAATATTTATATTAAATATAATATTCTTGGAAAGAATAGTTTTCGAGAAATAATTTTTCAACCACACCCACACAAAAGGATTGGTAGAACTATGAATATTATTAAAAATGTTTGCCTTTTTGGGACCTAAATTTAGATATGTTTGCCATACGTGTGGGAAGAATTCTAATTTTAAAATTGATACTCCAAAAATTACATGAATAAACGTAGGTTCCTTAAACAAAAAATAAAAAGAAGATTATTACGACCGAAATTCTAACGGACAAAACAATTCTGATATTTGTTTATACAAAGTAAATACCACAAATGAAATAACTTTTATTTGAGCCGAACAATTAGGACAACACAATATTGATACTGGTACAGCTCTACTTATTATTGGAGATATAATTGAAAACTTTATATATTTATGTGAAACAAAATCAATGATTGAAATTGATTTTTGTGAAAATATAGCCAATATGGAGAGTGTCTCTGCCAGTAGCAAAAGACCAAGGGATCAGTGACCAAAACGGTCACCAGACGTGATGTTCCAAACCTTAAAATTTTATTTTAAGTAAGTCTCCAGAATGGCCCAGTATTTGGGATAATAAAAGTACAAGATGGGTCACAATCCTCAGCACTGATGGACAGAGTTTATAGAAGATGCCAATTAAATGGTAAATGAAAATAAAAGGTGTCTCGAAGGAGTCACTAGGGTTGACATTGATAAAATACTAAGAATTATTCATATTTATTGTATGGTATTGCTTGTAGCAAAACCTGTTATGTTTGAGCCGTTAAAAATATGTAATTAGTAACGCACTTCTTGTTCTATGCCTTTGAGCACTATTGCTAGCTAGTTTTTTTAAATTCCTGTCATTAAAGTAAATTGTGTTGGTAGAATTAAGAAGAGAGTGAAAAAGGCAAACGTTGAAAATTTGCAAAATGTGAATAAAGTGAAATGTTCTTTCGTACAAAAGAAATTTTTTTCTAAACCTTTTTCTGCCAATCCCTAACTTTTATGTAACATTCTTAAGAGCCCACTACGCCATTGACAAAGATGTTATAAAACCAGAGACAGACAATCAACAGATAGTGAATGCAATAGAAAATGTGCAAGAGCTAACAATGGCAACTCATTGACCACCAATCATAATTTCAAACCACAGCTTAAACCTAAATACCACATAACCGAAAATCTACAACCTAACGGTGAAACTTTTGATATAATATTGTCCACAACAGCGCTTTGGTCATCGATTTCACACAAAACTTTTGTATATGTGTAACATAATTACTCATGACCAACTGACTTTATACGGTTTTCATTGCGTCGGTTATTTTTGGCCATTTGTTTCGCTTCTAATTGAGAATTCTTTTGTTGATTCGTGCGTTTTTTAAGTTTTATTGTTTTTATCGTATTTTACAATAACATTAAACTTGCATTTTTTGAATAGGTACTAAACATAGGTTTATGCTACACCCACATTTCGCTGGTAATATACGAGTCCCATAAATAATAGAGGGCAAAACTGTGGCGGCATCTACATCGTCGAACTACGCATCAAAGACCTGACGTCACACAAATCCTGCATCGCGCAATTAGGGTTTACCGCGCGATCGACATAAGCTCCTGACTTCAACCATTGGGCAGTTGTTCGCCAGACACGACACCCGTCTGGTCGGAGGATCCTTCCTTTACTATGAGTTCCTTTAGGATGAGTGAACTTTACACCCTGTTCCTCATACCTCTAAAACCCTATTCTTTATTATTTCTGACTCCTAAGACACAGGCACATACACCTAGTTTAGGAGTCAGGGAATTAAAATTATTGTGACCTAGTTATAAGCCTTATATGCTCTTAGTTTTTAGTTCTTGTTCTGTGATGGCTTTTGGTGAAATAAAGAATTTATTTATTTATTTATTGCCATTTACCGGGTACAAACGAAAACTAAAGGCTGCTAATGTCTAGAAAAACTGCCATAAAAAACTATTCTTCTTTCCGACCTGGAAATCAAAACCAGTACTCAAGCTCAGCAGTCGCTCTTGTAACTACCACACGAGCGAGGCAACATTTTGTTTCACGAAAAATACTTATGTTTCCGATAATATTAAACTACCTACATAGGGAAACCCACACATTCTGTCAATTCAAAACTTCGAATGGAAGGCAACAAATAAATCCTGAGAAATATTGAAGTGATTGCTTCGAAAGAGAATGCTATAAATAGATCTCTCTGGAGATATGTAATTGAGAGCACCCACTGGTGGCTTTCAAGATGTATTTAGCCGAGTTATTATTCTGCTAAAAGTAAGAATAAATTCCGTAAATATCCATGTTATTAGGTGTTTAAATTAAAGTATCCTGAGGGTTGATCCATATATTCGGATCGGTTTGCAACTACAGTTGTGGTAAGCAGCGGTAATTCGGTGTTTAAATTTTCGAAACCAATCAATCTGTCTAGTCTTTTTCCAACTATGTTGAGGTCAGTCCAGTCTATCCGGATGCAGCTGAATACCAGTATTTTACATGAAGCGACTGCCTATCTGACCTCTATAATCCAATACCTGGGTAATATAATACGCCTTGGTAAGACTGGTTGTCAGACTTTCGAGCTTCTGACGAGTCGTAACGACTGTCAAAGATCCACGAATGACAGCCGGGCACGGAGGAGTTTCGGTATGTAAAGATGTTCCCAGTAAGTGTAGTTTAACCAGATGGATCGACCCGTGCGGCTGTTATTACTAAGCCACGAGTTCCTTGTTTAATTTTCGAAACCACAGTTGCAACAGCACGCGACGTGTTGCGGCGTCATGTCGCTGCAGTCATGATTCCGAACCCGACCGCAGGCGGCAGCAGCCCGTATTCCAGTCGGTAAATAGAAGATAGAAAAACGTGTTATTGCTCGAGAGTTGGCGGCAATACTGGTCTGCGGTCCGGCTGCACTCAGCTACGCTGTCACTCGCCCGTAACAGCTAACGACGTGTCGCTAGCTACGGAAGGTATTTCATAGAAATTCATAGAAACCAGTCGCCTGCAGTTGCCTACTGCGGTCGGGTATGGAATGGTACCTTAAGAATGAAATAAACACTGAAATGGCTACTGATAGAGATGAAAGAAATGAAAAGACTTAGGTACTGCTTTGAAGGACGATGAAGATAATAAAAATAATCATCTACTTACAATCATCTGGTCTTCTTCATGATGCAGCCATCTGATCTCCGGTGGAGGATAACCATCGACATCACAACTGAGGGTGACAGAAGTACCTACTTCTGCTTCCACGTCTTTTGGTAGGTTTCTGAATGTTGGTGCATCTAAAAAGGTAGAATCGGTTTAACAATAAAACTTTTTTGACGACAACTTTATGCTAATGCAGAATAATATGATACATATGGGTCAGTGACGCGTCACGTCTTGGTGTGAACCAAGACGTGACGCGAAGCGACACTTGGCGCACTTTTTAAGATAGTGATGCGATATAACTTTATTTACTACTTAAAAAGATACACATTTAATTGAGATAATTCGAAAATGCCTCGCGGTGTCGCGCTGCGCATCACGAAGCGGTGAGACGTGGGGCTACCAGCGACTTCATGATGCACTTTGCAACGTCACGCTACGTCTCGAGGCGCCGCGCTGCGCAGCGCTAAACCACTGGCTTCTTCAAGCGTCGTCACGTCGCGTCACGTCTCGGTGTGAACTGATCCTAAGTATTATATTGAGTGCAATATGGAGCAAACGCAAAAACTGTCTTTGGAAAAGAGAATTTTTGATGAGCTGGATAGAATTTTGCCCGTGACTAAACTCAAATCGCTTATGTCTTGAATTTCCCGCTTTTATGATTTAAGTCTTCTTCAAAATAATTGTCTTCTAGTATATTTTATTTAAGCTGTTTCAACTTACATGTAATTTCTAGTGTCTCTATTTCTTCGCTGTTTCCAACATCATTGTAGACAATGCATTTTATCGTTGCATCGTGGTATTTTCTTGTTATGTTGTATATTTTCTGTTAAAAAAATGTAACGTTAGTTTTAAATTTAACTTGTTACCTATTATCTTCTTTATCATTGTCTAGTGATTATTATGTTACAATAGTTTATCTTCTAATTGTATTTGACTGTAATTTTATTCAAAAGGAATTCTTACAGATTTAAAGAAATTACTATTTTTACATTCGTCTTTCATATCTACTTATTTATTATTTACATCAACATTACGGCTGTATCCCCCAAAAGATAATTCAGAGGTGTATCTATAGTACACCCCCATTTCGCCAGTTATGTTCAACTCCCATGGAATACCGGACATTTATTAATTATCATTTTTATTATTTATTTGGTGTAGATAACTTACTAATTCAGTGGTATTTCCTTCAATAAGTTTTTCGTTCAAGAACCACTTATACGTCAGGTTGGATGGGTTTGCATCGGCTCTGCATGCTATTGAAAAAAAATTGCAATAATTGGCAAATGAATAAATATGGGAAAACGCTTCAATGTAACTGACCCAAATAAAATCTAATGGAAACTTGAACAAAGTTTTAAATTTACAAGTACCTAATAGAAAATGAACAAAAATGAAATAAACATTTAAACACAAAAATGCATAATTACAAATATACATTAATTGAAAACTGATTTTCTTTGAGTTATCTAGGGTAAAAGTAAAGACCTATGTTAAACGTGACAAAAGTGAAACTAGTACTTACTACCAAAAATAATTATGGCCACATAGGTATATAACTTAATCATTATTTTATTAATGGACAATGTAGTCTTTGACATTAATTGATGAACTGGTTTTAATAGCTTTCCAATACAACAATCAAGCGATTAAAATTCATTTTGTTCTTGACTTTCAATAGGTACTTATTTGTAGAGGGTTTTGTATCAACTAGATGTCAAAAATCAACGTTACCTATAACAACGTCATCTCCTTCTGGAATCTTCCCATTGGCACCAAATTTGATGAACATCTTTACTTTAGGAGCATATTTTACCTGTTGACAAACATCGTTAATAATATCAAAATAATTATATGTGTGTAATCACAATATAGACGGCAACAGGAGCCCAAAATTCTTCACTTTAGGAGCATATTTTACCTGTTCAAAAATACCGTACCTAATTAATATCAAAATAATTATCTGTGTGAAACCACAATATAGACAGGAACAGAAGCGCGGGTGCGTAAATCGAGTCAAAATAGGTGACATGAACATACAGACGGCGTATGTTCGGTGATCTCATACCATCACAAACAAATGCTAGTCGCGAGTTCGCTTACACTCACTATACGTGAAACGTATATAATCGTGCGTGCGTTATAGCTTGTTGTATAAAGCCGACCTTCTGTACCTATCTATTTTGTGGTAGAACGTTATTACTCTCCATCTTTTAACGGTGTTAAGAGGCTTCCAATATTTATCGCGAAAAGGAAGTGGGTATAGAGGAAGTGTCGTTAATATATTTTTAATAAAGCCTCAAGTACGTTGATTCGAGGCTATATAAAGACGTGGATGGCGTTGATCGATCTTCAAGTGTTTTGTCCTCGGATGGATGATGCTTTTCAAATTAAGGTAATACTTTTTGTCTTGGAGTAAACGACTATTAGTCTAGATTTTCTTTAATCTATGACTTTTTGTAACACCACCAAACACCCCAATTATGATATTATGATAAAATCATAATACTTATAATGATTTTTTTATTGTTATGTATAAAATATTGTTTATTAATTAAATTAGTTATACTGATTGTAGGAGAAAATTGTGGTCACATTACAACTACGCAGGCACACACACACGTATTACGTATATGGGTCTAGTGTAGTAGGTACCATCGAAGAACTTCATATCTATGTATACATCGTAAGGACTATTTCTGCTTGCAGCGCTCGGCGGCTATAGAAACGGGGCGGTAACAGATGTGGTTATCGTGTTCACAGGATTTTGTTTTCAAACTGCTTCGATATGAAGTTCTTCGAAAGTACTTCGTCCATTATGGCTTGTTTTGACTGTACAGTGGAAGTATGGCTGTAATTTAGGTATACGTAGTTTTAATTATTTTGGGATAATAAATAAAATATATATAAAATTACAGAAATTGATTCAGTAAACAATTCTGAACAAACTACTTTCATAATGTATCAGTAACACTACACATTGTATATCGGGCTACAGTTCTCTGAAATCTTACATAAAGAGATGAAATGGAACAGGGGCACCTGCCTGTTCGACCTAATCGGAGGAATGAACTTACCCAACAGTTTCATTTGTTTATGCAATTAGTTTTTTTTATTATTTTATTTAATTAGAACGGGTAATACCAATTACAATTGCAGTGTGAGGTGAAGCTAGGGTGAATAAATACATCATGTATTGTTGCATAGTAACTAAACTTATATTATAAATGCGAAAGTCAGTTTATTTGTTACGCTTTCACGCTAAAACGGCTGAACGGATATGGCTAAAATTTGGCATAGGGGTACCCCTTGACCTGGAGAAGGCCATAGCTTACTTTTTATAATGGATCGCAGACGAAGTCGCGGGCAACAGATACTAGTTACTAAAAGTGAAAATTTTAAGCAAAAAAAATGGACTAGTAATACTGTTAAGTACCTAAGTAACGCTATATGATAAGTCAATCTATTGAAATTCTCAAGTAGGTCAATGATATTATCGATTATCATTCAAACAACAGTTTGGAGAATCGTAAATGTTCTGGATTTTAATCCTTTCCGAAACAGTACATTTTTTGTGTTAACGAAATGAATGGCTAAGCGATTCATAGAATACTCATCATCATTTCAGCCGAAAGACGTTGAGTGTTGTACTCTCGAAAGAACACCTTATATTTGTTTCAAACAAACTATGAAAAAGAAGTTAGAGTTGTTTTTCGTAATCAATCATATCTGAAAAATAATCAAAATGAATGTAATCTTTAGTATCAGTGTTTACGCAAAGAAATAGACGAGTTATATATTAAAGAAAATAATTCACAAATTTTGAATAGCCTACATCCAATTTATCTTCTCTCCATTATTTACTTTACAAAAGAAGGGTATTGAAATAGTAAAACAAAATAATCAGACTCCAAATTTACGATCCTAATTGCTTAAATTCTATTACAGAAACAATTTAAAACTAACAATGAACAATTACTTGATAATGTTAGTTACTTATTATACTTAACGAAGATTTGCAAAATACAAATTTTGTTCAGTCTCGATGACAAAACTTTCAAGAAATTGTTTCAAAGACTTTGATTCAAGCAATAAATAGACCTTTAGAACAACACAATAGATGTTAAATTGAAGAGCATACTAGGAAACTAATAAGATCAAGTACGTACCTACGTACTATAAAACTGAACTGAACCGTGGGTTCAGAATCTTCAAAAAGAAAATGATGTTTTGGAACATATAACTTTCATGACAAAGTTCAAATTCCATTACGAGCAGAATTTATGAAGGATCTCATTACAAATGGTCACTCAAAAAAAAACTTTGACCTAATAACGCTAGAGTAGATATTTGAGTACGCAATATCTAAGATACAGAATTCAAATATAGCCATAATAAGGTTCACCATTCCTGATCTATTGTGACATTCACCCAATGACGGTATTACGCAAGTCCCGTCTAACAATGACAAAGCAAATTACCATATTGCCCTCGATACCAATAACTCTGATCTAATACCGAGAATGACCCAACACAAAAGGCAAAGATCACTGAACCCAAATAAGGAGAAGAACAAAGGACCTCTCGACGCTGAATAAGGAATCTACTAGCCCAATGAGGCAATCAAACACATGCTTGCAGTTACTTGCAAGTTATAATATGAATCAACTGGAAGGAATGAGCAAGTTGAAGCTCTTGTAAGTGCTGGCAAATTCTCACTGGGAAATGTGTTCATTAAGGCCTACGTTACAGCTTCGCTGGTAACACTATTATTCCAAAACGGTAGTGCTATTTTCTCTATAGTAGCAATTGTAGACCTTAAGACGAAAACGTCAGGGTACCCCGCGAAATTCAAATTTTCTTATGTTTTTTGATATTTGCAGGTTAGTCCAGGTTGTACGAGTATGTTGATCTAAATATGATTCGCGGTGTAACAAATATTTATTTATTTAATTATAATAAAAAAAAACATCAATACAACTCACTAAGTTCATGTAGGTAACCCTATTGAATGACTATTTCATGAAATCATGACATTTGAGAATTACTCTAACTTCAGGAGTTATATTGCTGTTTCTAATTCTGTAAAGCCATATTTGTAATGGTCGTGAATTTTTATCTTGATTAAAATATGATTCAACCTGACACTGATCCGCGAAAAGTAAAGAAGTTTTGACAAAGTATAATTAAAGGAAATTCAATGAGATCATCACACTGTTGATACTTCAATACAGAAAAAGTGGCAGAGGAAGATAAAGCTCTTAATAAAATCTGAAATCTCGGGAACATTGATAGTTCTCTTTTCACCCGACTGCGCGACGCACAGGAGGGTAATGTAATTTTTACTAACCAATTTGACTCTATAACTAATATAACTAATCTCTATCTCTATTCTCGAAAAGGTGGTGTTGATAACCATGAAAGGACAGGAATTTGGTTAACTTCAAAATGTTCAAAGTATTGCTAAAAGAAATCGACACCATACAAATAATTACTAACAACAAAACTAATTTTCTTAATATTTTTTTTATAAATGAACTCCAGTAGAAGTAAAACTAGAGTCCGCAACACCACTAAAGTCCATACATGTCATTGCATTAAAAAAAAATGTAGTTATAAGTACTATTTTCCGCCGGCCTTCTTTCATGTCGCGATGTATGTAATGTACGAGTATACAAAACAGAGCATTTTACAATAATTATCCATAAAAGATATTACAAATATATTTTAAGGATAATTATTGTAAAATGAGATATGTGAATAAAGAAACAGAAGAAAGTAAATGCATAATATTTAAAAACAACCAGGAAGACCTTACTGCCGTTTAAAAACAAACTAGAGACAATAAAAATGATTAATTGCGCCTAGAAAGTACTAAAAACTGTACCTCCAGGTGTAATTAATGAATACAGAGTAAAAAATATGGAGTAGACGCACAAAAATATTCTGAATTATGCGCGAGGAACGGTTTTTGTGCATTTTTAATAGCTGCAGTATTATCGGTTGTTGTTTTGCAGTTTGTGTATAAATGGGCTTTAAATTTACTGTCTATGCTATTTCTTGTCTGGTAATGATGTTTTTCGTATTATTATAGAACGTTCATTGGTTTGATTTCTGTTCTGAAGATGTTTCTCTAACCATCTCGTTTGTTCGATGGTTCTCGTTCGTTCTCGTTCTCGTTATATCCAGAAAAAGCTTATACATGCACATTTTCAAAAATCTAAACAATGGGCAGAATTTTTTAAATGTGCATGTTTTAAGTGTAGTTTGTCTATCATTAATTGGCCTACTGTTATGTGGAATGAAATTGACGCTCTTCAGAAATATTGGTTGTATCGATAATTTACGTTTAAGATCGTAGATATAAATTGTTCCAAGAAAATAATTTAAAGTCACGTTAAATCGATTCCTATATTCAGAAAGTTTTTATTTAACTTAGCTTTATGCTATCAAAATTATTCCGTGGTTCAAATAAATAATCCCGTCCCTATACTACACCAAACAACAATCATCTTTAATGTCAGATATAAATAACGTACACAATCCACTTCCTAAATTATCGACGAACCACAATATCCTCCAAAACCCATAAAGATCGATGCCCATAAAGATCCCATAAATTCGGCCTAGAAGTTTCAATCCCAAAAAAATTGGAGACGCCATGAAAATTTAGATTTTCCACCATTAAAAAAGAAAAACGGTCACAACGGTATTACATGTACAAATGGCAAGTATCTCGGTATCATAGCGATATCATAGCACATCAGATCGTAAAAAGTAATTGGGTTGCCCGTAAAAAGGGTTTTTATTTTATGACCAACCAAAAAAATATATGATAAACATATCGGCCTTTTCTCGTCATAACAACGGCGTGGGCTTAGAGAGAATAGATGCGGTTTAGGGTGTAGGAATAGGCTGTTTGCGAGCGCAGTTTCAGTGTGAAAGTACTTGGTATTTTGAGCACTGTCGATTTTATTCTTTCGGGTGTTACAGACTGATGTTTGTAATTCATGATTTATGGCTTCGCATTTAATACGCTTCAATTTATTACGGTTATCAATTTGATGACGAAGTATCTGTTACTTCTTATGATTTGAATTTTCAACGTATGATGGCTGATGAAAATACAAAGATTGCCTCATTTTTAAGGTTCCTTACTCAAAGGGTGCCCAACGGAACCCTATGACTAAGCCTCCCCTGTGCGTCCGTCCGGCCGTCTGTCTGTCAGCGGGCTGTATTTAATTAACCATAATAGGTAGACAGTTTACATTTTCACAGATTGTGTATTTCTATTGCCGCTATAACAACAAATAGAATAATGTTTAAAATTAAAGGGGTCTTTTAATTTTATACAAGAAATGTATAAAAAAAGAAATGTGTTAAAGACGAAGTATTAAATCTTTTACGGTGGTTCGGAATACTTCGTGTGCGAGACCGACTCGCACTTGGCTTTTTTTTTTTTTTAGCTCAGTTCTACATTTCCATTAAACTAAAACAAACGGAACCATATCCAGACTTCAATATCGAAGTAAAACAATAAACGAAACCTTAATATTAAAGGGAAAAACCTATTAATATTAATACCACATCCAGTTTCTCTGTATACGCGACCGGAATAGTAATTTCCTTTGACTCTGGGGACGTACGACAATAATTTTTACATCGGTATGTACTAAAGTTAGATTTGATCATTGTATGTGTATGTTTATAGGCATCGGTGTAAGTATTTTTATGGATCACTGAATGTGCAGTAAGTAGTGATGAAATATCATAATGCTTCCTTATTTTGAGTGGAAGTATTTGGGATATAAAAATATTGGGTAAATGTTGGTTAAAGATATAGTGAAGAACGTTCGTATAGAGATTGTGTAATATTGAGAAATGAGGAAAAGATAAAGACTGTAGAAAATAATTATTTCGTAGCACGCACGGCTAGTGAATCTGTTGCTATGCTTAGACGTTTTGATTTAGATCAAAACTGTAGTAATACCGACAAAAAAATAATTATAGTTCGCGCGCGACTGCTAGTCACCATCTGAGGTATGTGAGTGGTGAAACGGGGGAGGTAGACAATGGCCAAAGCTAACTGGGTCAGCCATTTTTTATAATATATATATATTTATATAATATGCTATGATACAAATCAGTTTAATGCTAACTATGCACATGTAGGCATGCATTTTGCACCAACTCAAAGTAACGTGAGACAAAGACAGGAAGAAAAAAAAGAAGCAAATCATTCTAATGCTAAACCAAATGCTGAAGAAGATACACTTACTGATATTAGATCAACAAAATACAAAACAGTAACGCATCACAATCATTCTCACGATTGCTTCTCAAAAATCGATCCAACAATTCCTACAAACAATTTATTTGCAGATAGCAATATTTTCATAAGAGAAAAAAACAAATACACGGGCGTAAAAGTTTACTAGGGGTTGAAGATAACAAATAGCTACGACTGGAATTTTATCTCAATATTTTATGAGATCCCATGCTGAGAGGCTGCGGATTGCTTTGCCGAGCTAGGGTAAGTTTGGAGGGAGATATTTATAGAAGGGAAGTAAACATTTAGATCTTAATACTCGTATATCGTTATTTAGGTATAGGTGTAAAAGTCAAATCTTTTATTTCAAATAGGCTCTTAAAAGGCATGTTTGAACTTCAAAATTTACAACAAAAAAAATAATTGATTCTAGTCGCCCCTTCCAAAATGTAGTTTTCGCATGGAGAAGAATGGGCAAGAAACTCCACTGTAGGTAGGTATAGCTAATATATTGATTTATGGGGACACTTCCAATCGAAAAAGCACAAACTTAAACCACTAAGAAATGGAAAAGTTCTGATCCTTTATGAAAATAAATGAGAGAGAATCATGCAACAAGCCAATTGCAAAATAAACAGAACACCGAAGATTGATAACATCGCAGTGTGTCCAACAAAAGAAAATGAAACTAATTGATTTACAATAGTAACTACAAGTTCCAATCAAATAAATGACCTCGTTGAAAAAACTTTGCAAAAACTCAAACCACACAGCAAATATTTATCGGTACAAGCCCTTTTTGTTTACTCGTTACATTTCTTAGCTCTTTGGTAGAAAAACGTGGGTTTTTCTGGGAATGTCGAACACGACTGGAATAAGTAAAGAGATTACGGTACAAGTCTAAGCAGGGATCTGATGTAGGTTCGCTACGTATTTTTCTAATTAGGAGAAGGAGGATTCTATAAAGAATGTGCTGGTACTCTATTTGCTAAAGGGATTAGAACAAAGGTCTTCAACCAGCGGCTCGCAGGCCTGCGGCTGTGGAGGCTTCCTTGGCGGCCTGGCAATAGCTTGGCAACATAAAAATTATTATATTTACTATTAGACCAGCAGAACCCCATCAAAATACATCGCCCTTTCAGTTTTTTTTTACTAAAATCAGAAATTATGCAGTGAAAATGGCATGACTTTTTAGCTCACATTATCTATGCGAGCAGTTATTTTCTCGAATGGAAAACGTAAAGTCCAGGGCAAGGCTTAGAATCACCGATATTTACCTTGAAAACAGTGAGAATTGCAACAACCACTATTGTGTAAGATATTGATAAATTATTTATGAGTAAATAATGTCAAACATCTCACTGATTGAAATTTATTAGTATCCACCGACATGCCTGAGAGATATTTCTCGACGGCATGTGAAGCCAAGTCAGAGGCCCATGGGCGGCCTTAAATCTCTGACTCCAGTTTAGTCACTAACCACAAAAAGAAGAAGAAGATTAGTATCATTTGCTATTTCTAGCCTTGTAAAATGTTATTGTACCTAAAGTAAGGCCATTTTAATACGCCGGGCATAAATAATATATTTTTTCGTTTTGTTAGAACTGCACAATTGCTTAATTTTTTTTCAATTACGATTACATATTTATTGTAATAATGACCGATTCGAGTAATTTTACGATTTTCTTTCACTAAACTGACAGACGTCAATTTTTACCTATTAAAATGGCCTTACTTTAGTTACATATAAGTTTATAATAGAATATAATCAATTTCCCTTGGGTTCTGGGCCCTTGATTTCAAAAAGGTTGAAGACCCCTGGATTAGGGTATTGAAGATTTGGATATTTTAACTAGGTTTGAATTCTCAAAATCATCAATTTACACAACATGAATTCCGTCTACTGGATCTACGTAATGACTAAATAAAGTAGATATTATAGGTTTTTTTTTCCCACCGAACCGCTCTTTGTTGAACCAGACAGCATAGAAAAGACAATTTTCAAAAGAGAATGAAGATACTGCTATTATAAAAGAACTTAGATTTTTATGAAAAAGTGTTGAAAATAAAGATGTTTTCAGAAACTGTGTCCACAAAACATTTTGATAAAGTTGTTTTGAGTAAATTGAACAAGACATTCTAGGATATATTATACAAAAAGGTGTATCAGATTAATGAAGTCTACTTGTTAGTATATTATCCGCCGATACAAGGATATCTTTACAAAATTCTTGGAGCACTCCTTTTAATTAATTAACTAAATAACTTTCATTCACAGGTCACAAAATGTCCAATGCAAATTATATTCAACGAACATCCTCCCCTAATTGTCAGTGTCATAAATATAAAAGCCGTAAAAATACGACAATGTTCCAGAAACAATTTTCATATTTCTAACATCATTCTGTATTCTGCGAGTGTACCCATATTTACTGCGCTTGCCTCTGTCAGTGCTAAATCTCTTTCGTATTGCAAATGGCGACACGTATCGCCCATCCGACTCAGTGTCCAGTCACTTTTCTCAATATTTTTCGGTCGGTTCTGGTTTAGTTTCTTTTGTTTTGTTATTGTCTTTTGGTTAGTTCATCAAGGTGGTTTTGTACCGTAGAAAGGCTTTATTAAGTTTTTGGCATATATAGTATATATATATATAGTATAATCAACCTATAATGTTCCCACAGCTTGGAAACAGGCCTCTCGGTAAGAAGGAGTGGGTCGTTATCCACCACACAGGCCCAGTGCGGCGTGGTAGATATCACATATATTCAAATTTTTGGTTTTACGACATGCCGGTTTCCTCACGATGTTTTCCTTCACCATTTTGAGAGCAGTGGTGATGAAATAATTTACACAAAGTAAAACGCCTGTGTGGGTACGAACCTACGATCTACAGCTAGTAAGTCGCGCCGCTACCACTAGGCCACCACTGATCCCATGTTTATAAATACCCTGTTTCTATATTGAAAAAGTGTTGGTAATTATTTGAAAGAGTGAAGTTGCTCGTGAATTACTGATGTTCTCTTTTTAAGTATCTTTAAAAAGTTTAACATATGTATCTAATCTAATCTTGTATATGTGTACTTCTATTTCAAAAAATGTTTCAAGTTATAAGACTAACCTCAATTTGTATGCTTGCAGCTCTGTACGCTCTGTCAGCTGTGTTCTGTGCCTGACACGTGAAGGTCTGGTTGTGGTGTTCCTGCTTCGGAGTCATCTTTATAATTGACCTGTGTAAATAACACATCAAGATTAGGTGACAAATAACAATCAATACTAAAGTGCAACATTTCGTAGATGAAGAACTTTTCTAATAAATAAAAATATTATATTGTATGAAGTGAATCTGGTTCGATAGAATTACGAAATTAAAAATTATGAAGTAAAGAATTTGACATCATTGGATAAATTAAATGATAATTTAGTATTATTGAAAAAAAAACGCGATTGGCATAATAATAATCAAACATGAACTGATTATAAGATACTGGACATAAAGGACCAATTTCCAATAATTACTTACCTAGCTGTAAACCTCTGCCCGTCAGGCATCGGTTCAACGCTATACGTGACTCCTTGCGTCAAAACACCAGCATTACTGTCTACCCACGTTATCTAAAACAAAGGAAGCGTAGTTACTAAGTATTCAGGACGCTGGCCGTGTGAAGATGAGAACTATATAAATGCAAAATAGTTCTTTGAAAATGTCTCGCACATTGGTATTACAAAAGAAAAATATGGGTTTATGGGGCCGTGTCTAACTTTATAACGAGAACTAGGGACAATTTTGTAAAAGCTAGTGCCTCTTTTACGGGACTTTCGTATTAAAAGTAGTCAGGAATACATTTTTTATCGTTCTTCTGCACTTAATCTAATTTGTTCTGGATCACTGCAGCATGTCTGTTTGTTTCACACATTAACCGTAATCTCAGAGTTAACTTTTTTCCTATCTACATAGCTTTTACACAATCCATCTATTTTTCCACATTTATTCTTAACACGTTTATCATTGACGTGCTAATTTGAAATCTCATCTTAATTATAATCAAGAAGAAACACCGCCACAAAATTCACTCCACCAAAAATTTTCAAACACATTCATTATGGAAGATGATTAAAACCCTCAGCGAATAATTTCCGCATCTCCTCAAATCCCAGTCTCATCACAAATATTACTTGAGCCAATCCTAATCCTTCAGTATGAAATATTTGTGCAATCAAACCGTTGCAGCCTCTAAGGGCCTACAATACAGACGCAAAATCATTTTCAATTTAACTCCTAATTGTGCGCACGTCCCTAGGGAGGTATACCTATTCACTCTACTTGAAAAGCTTAAATGGAATATTCTCTTGGTTAATACCGGGACAAACAAATTGACACAGAGCTAAATAAATTGGACAGACTGGGTCTCAGCGGATTTGTTTATGTAGAATGTGACAATTTTGAATTTTTTGCTTGGCACGCCTTAATTTTTTGGTTACGTTTGGAATGGGAGTGAAATTAGTTTTGAGGATTATTTTCCGGTTTATTACTTTGTAAAGCTTTAACTTTTTATGCTTTGAAGTTATTTGAAAAGTACTGGCACAAAGGACCAAAAACCATTATGTTAAATTTTATTTTGGAACCTAGGACTAATTTTTTTTCATTATGTAGTCATTTAGTTACTTTTATCACTAATAATAATAATAGTTTAAAGTCAAGAATAATAAAAATAATGATTACAGGATTGAAAGATTGCATCGTTCTTGACTACAACGAAGAACCAATTATTCTTCAAGCCGCAATCTCTAACACTAAGGACCAATATTCCCTAATTAATTCACTAATCATGAAAACCGAAGAATAATTTGCCAACAATTTCATACGAAGCTCAATTCCATTTAATAATGAAACCGCGGTGAGTCCTCTATTAATTTTCATCGAAGCTAACACTACTTGTGTAATACTAGCTCCAATTTGTATGCCAATGTTCGCGTAACTACATAATCGTATGCAACTATGCATTTGTATCAAAATTAATTCTGTTATAGTGAATCTAATTGATACCTACAAAGGCTACATGCAAAATACGGTAGTATATAATATAAACAATGATTTTGGTTCGCATGGCATTCGGAATTTAAAACGGAAATAGATTTAAATATATTTGAAATAAACATGACGCAAAGAAAGAACACAAGAAAATATGAGTCACATCCACGCAAAACGGTCATCGCTCAACAAAATGCTGCGACCCTAAGTGAGACAGAGCCCCAGCGCTGGTTTTCACCGACAGCCGGCGTTGACTTGATGACGTCAACCGAAGCAGCATACAAAGAGACACACACATTACACCAGTAAAGTTATTTTAACATAACGGTGTAGGGCCTAGTACACCCATATTCCACCAGTTAGGTTCACCATAACTGGCGAAGTGAAGATGTACTTTTATACCTCTGCCTACCTGTTTGGGAAATACAGACGTGACGTTTTGTTTTACATTTTATATTGCAAGTACATGCCACAACATTATTTTCTCCATAACTATTTACCCACAGCGAGTGCGACATGAATTTTATTATAAACACCTCCCGTTCGCTTACAAATTGTGTTCGATTTCTCATGTTCTGTTCGAGATCATACTTTGGAACTAGTTCCGATACATGTACCTCTCATATTTCTCACTTGTCGGTAAATAGGTCAGTAGTTCTTGCTATAGCTTGTTATTGGGAATATGAAGTTGGTAGTTTGATGTATTTTATTTTTAGTATGATAGTACTAAATATAACATAACAGAAAGGGTTGGGCAGAGGTGTCCTATATAGTACACCCACATTTCGCCAGTTATGTTTAAGTCCCATGTAATAGGGGGCAAGCCTATTGCCATCAACTGGGCACAAATCAGAGAGAACAGTGGTGGCTCAGTGGTAACTACGAGTTGTAGGTCAAGGGTTCTAACTTTGATTTGTAGTGGTTACACCGCCACATACGAACTACGCATCAAAGACATGACGTCACACAAATCCTGCATCGCGCAATTAGAGTTTACCGCGCGAACAACATAGATAAGACTATCCGAAATCAACAGCCGGGCAGTCGGCCCGCCAGACACAACACCCGTCTGGTTGGAGGATCTTCCCTTTTCTATGGTGGATGAGTGAACTTTACACCCTGTTCCTCATGCCTCTAAAGATTCATTTCATCACCACTACTCTCAAAACGGTGAAGGAAAACATCGTCAGGAAACCGGCATGTCCTAGAACCAAAAATTCGAAGACATGTAACATCTCCAACCCGCACCGGGCGCGTGTTGTAAATAACATCCCACTCTCGAATAGAGGCCTGTGAGTGTCCCAGCAGTAGGAATATTATAGGCTGATTAAGCTAAAGACTAACTTAGCTTGTCTAAGAATAATAATTATAATTGAAACGAGTTTTCAGTCAGAAAAAGATCAATACCAAGCTTTCAGAACAAGTCAAACTTCTTCAATAACCTAGAAAATAACATTAAGTAGATTAATGACTTTCGAAACCTGACTAAAAGGCGCCAGAAACCATAAATTAGGTACATTAAAGTAGCCAAAAGATTCCATTACAATATATTTTAAAAGCTTTTTAATAGAAAGAAATAGATCTTCCAAAAGTACGTGAAATATTAAGAAAAATGATAAAAAATATGAAAAGGTCGAAGTAGTACGGTGGCAAGCCTGTAAAATGCCATTTAAGTAGCGACATTGATTAATTAACATTATCAGGGGCTCACAAACTTGGGTGACAACTGAGAAAATATTGCTGTAAAAACATTCATAATGACATCCATTCGTTTCGTTAGTTACGAAGTTTTTAAACTGAAATTCTATTAAAAGTAATGTTAAAAAGTGGTCTAGAAGTGTCTTGTAACAATGTTTTTTTGTCATTTTATAATAAATAAAAATGGAAATTAATATTTTAACCAAACCTTAACTTACAGAAAACATCCTATCTGTCTAAATGAAAATGACTTAAATATGTTATTTCCAATGAGAGAAACGAAGAGTTCATCTATCATCATAAACTTCCAGTATCATTAATATTGTCGCATAAATATTTATTAAAGCTATTTGGTGAAGTACAAAAAAAATAAAAAAGCTAACTTAATGCCTTAGGCATTTTCTACCCTGAGGGTGGTGCAGAGACAAAACATGGCAGGTGCAATATAACAGAAAGACATGAGAGAGATTTACTCACGGTTACTTTCATTCATAGTATTTGCAATAAAAATATCCATCTCATACACCTGAAACCATTACTTTCATCCACTCACCGCGGAACAACACCTAGTTCCACACACAGAAACACACACACAAAAACACAAATCAATTCTTACCTCAGCTGGCGGTTTTCCACCAATAGACACGCACTCCAATTTGATATTTCTGTCCTCTATCGTCGAAAAGAAATTGCCTTCGATGATGCGCGGTGGCTCGGGCGGCACCAACACGGTAAGTCGTGCGTACCGGGATCGAATCGCCGGTTCTCCTGTCAAAACAGTTTTAATATATTACTCTGTATCGAAAACGGGTATCGGGAAAAATATTGGAAGTTATAAAATTGTGAGGAGATTAAAATGGCAGGCAATTTTGTTTCATGAGTGTTGTAAACTTGTAAGGGGTTATAGGTTATCGAATGGCATTTTAGATAGGGGTGGACTCAATTTCATGGGTTGATGCCTGTACTGGACAGTGTTATGAATGTTTTAAAATTATATTGGATTAAATTGTGAGTCTTTCTTATGTATTAAATGTAGCTTTTGATAACTGAAAATTAATAATGCACCCTAATTAATAGTCGTGAACTTTATTGGACACAATTTAGTGAACAAAACGTTTAATTTACACAAAATATAGTTTACTAACTACCACTAGTAAAATCATTAACATTTATAATAAACTTTAGCCGGTCGTTAATCATCAAAGTTTTGCTAATGAATCATTATCTTTTAACAAAAAACAGCTTAAACTAAAATATTGTAAATACTTTCAACTTTGTCCTGTGATTATTCACAAACTTTGGTAATATAAAATAGTTTTGTTTAGTAAAATGTTTAATTTTTAAAATGTTTAATAACTATTTTTCTGTCGACCCTTTTTGTGTGTAACAATGACAATGTAATTAAAAGGAGCTCTAAAATATTATTGTAATTTACCAGGTCACCTTTTCAATGACATGTTTTTGTTTCAAATACGTCCTTTTTCTTTCTTATCAAAAGACTAGCAGCGCCTCGCGGTTTCACCTTCATAAGTCTCAATCCCATAAAAATCTGGATAAAAAGTATCCTATGTGTTAATCCAGGTTATAAACTATCTGTGTGCCAAATTTCATCCAAATCCGTTTTGTAGTTTTGCGTGAAAGAGGAACTAACATCCATTGATCCATCCATCATCACAAACTTTCGAATTATTAATATTAGTAAGATTTGGACATGGCTCAATTCACACTACAATCCGGCCGTCGAGACAATGAGTTTGAATTCCTGAAGATAGACAATTTCTAGTAACTATAAGGCTCAAATTTGCAAAACACATATTCGTAAGTGTGAAAGTGACGTGTGAAGAACGCATTTTCTCGAAGGCCGGACTTTACATTGCCTACCTATCTTAAATCGAAAATTAAACTACTAGGTAAAATGATCTAGTTGTAACTTTAGGAGCATGCACTATAGTAATGCTCGCGATGGAGAAGGCGGAACGCGTGAGCGAGAGGCAAATTTCGCACCCTTACGCCCATATCCGCCGCAGGAGACCCCCTGGGCATCGCAAATCCCAGGCCGATTCCCGGCCACCGCAGGCGCGGGCTTGCGGACGGTGGGCAATGGGTAGCTCGCCGTCTGATAAGGACCAGGCCCGGGCTGACTGCGCATGTGTTCCACGCGCGCCTCAAAGAAATGTCAGCACAACTGGCGGGGTCCGCTAGGACCGATGCCTGCCGGGGTCGCCGGAAAGTCCGAAAGGGATACCGTGGCCCCTGGCGACGTACAGACAACTTAAGGAACACGGGTGGGTTTTAGTCGGTAAGAGATTGTCACAACGGAAGTTATTTGATAATTTCCCAACCAAAAAAAAAGGAGCATGAACTATGAATAACATCCTTGATACCATACAGTTCTGAGTAGCAGAAAATGTTTCAGTAATTAGGTATTACAAAAGCGATTTGCTTCGTAAGAAAAAAATATTTTCAACTATACGTAATCCATACCAACCATAAAATGCATTAACAATAATGTCCAACCTCTCATAACTCCAACAGAAACGAAATTAAATCCAGCAATAAAGTAAGGAGGAAGTTTGTGAATTCGTGGTCGGAAACCCACGGAACCGCGGATCACAATTTAATACAACAGGAAGGTACAGAGACAATGCCTGGTCCCGTCTTGAGATAGTTTCTTCACAACTCGGACCAAACTTTGTAAAGTTAAATAGTGCAAAGTTGTACAATTTAGCCGCAAGACTTGTGTCCATTGTACTTTCGATGATAAAAAACAAAGTTACTGTAGTTAGTTTCATGTAAATCTTGGTCCTTTTTCCAAAGTTATCTGGTGATGGAATTAATTTGAGGCTCTGTGGGGACTTGTTGGTGGTCCTTTTGGGAAAATATGGTGTATCGTTTCTTTATTGTGTATTTGTTTTGTCTTTTCCTTGTTCTTGTTTGTTGGGTGGAATTATTATATTGGTTCTGTTGCTATTATATGAGTAGATTGCATTATGTAAGATAGAGGGGTGGTACAGATTAGCCAGTCTAAGTTGGTTTTTGCTATTATCGTTTTCAGCTACTGAAACCAGGGTTTATACTTCTATTAAAAAATGTTTACAGTTCTAATTCAGTAAGAAGGTTTTCTGGATTAGCTTTTTACTTGTAGTGTTCTAGCTATTTAACATAACATCACGCCTGTAATCCCCGAAGGGTTAGGCAGAGGTGTACCTATATTACACTCACATTTCACCAGTTATGTTTAAGTCCCATGTAAAAGGGCACGAACCTATTGCCACCAACCGGGCACAAATCCAGACTCCAGACTGAGAAAGTCCAGATGTAAAACCCAGTAACACTTTGCCCGACCCGGGAATCGAACCTAGGCGCTGCGCTCAGCAGTAGCGCTTGCGACCAGTAGACCAACGAGGCAGCTCTAGCTATTTAACTATTAACATTATCAAAGTGGTTAAGTTAGAAGTGGTTAGAATTTACTAAGGCGCCTACGATTACAGGCGATCTACGGACGAGAAATTCGTAGCGATAGTCACGCTGTCCCTTTAAATTATCGCCGCGATGATATCACCATGTGGAGATTGATTCATAGAGTTTCTATTGAATTTGATGGCACGGCGAGACCTATCGCCGCAATTTTCTCGCCCGTGAAGATGGCGCCGTAAACATCCAAATGACTAAGGAGCACTTTCATCGCAAATCGCTAAAGGTTTAATATTTTAAATACGTTTAACTTTTAATGCATTTATTGATTCTTGATGCAAGTGGGTCGAAAACCATCAGAGAGAGAGTATAGTCTAATTCTGAACATCTTTCAGTAACGCATAAAAATTCAATTCAATCCAAAAATCACAGAACCGCAAGCATCACACATGAAAATGTAATTAACATAAGTACAAACAGCGACAAACGCCTTCAGGCTTGAAAGATAGCAACAGAACAAAATGTACCAAGAATTGTTCGCGGTTTAATTTATTTTAATCTGAATCATCCTGAATCCAACTTCTCTAAACACGGAGCTTATTATTGAGATACAGGATTTGTTCTCGACGAGAACATTTCTACTAAACACGATTTAATTCCTGGAATTCTGCGTTATTATCGCATCAAGTTCTAGTTTCTATGTGGATAAAATGAAAGGTAAATACAAATGGGATCTCATTTTGTTTCTAATTAAATGGAATAGGTATTTTAACGGATGTATTTTTCTTCTATTTTCACCTCTATATTCACATTTCAGTAATATAATAGACTAATTTATACCTTCTACAAAATGGATTCTGCGAAATTTTGGTATATTTTATGAATATAAGGGTTCCTATAGTGTAATCACTTTATGTGGAATTATATTGAATTCTGAAGACTTACATAAACAACCCTTAAAAGTAATTAAATCCAAACTAAAAGGATCATGGATATCAAATGTATAAGATTACTAAAGAAGTACAGAATCTAAATCTTGAGACAAAGGCTGAATATCCCATAAGAGCCCGCTTTAGACGAGATAAGAATACTAACAGAGACGTTTCAAAGGAAAAGCGAAATTTATCAAAGGTTACGTTCTATACAAAGGGCAATGTAAATTAATATTATAGACCTTTTCGTTTGAATAGAGTCCCGCCACTCGAGGCTAAAAGGATCGAAGCACTTGAAATTTCTGAGATAGCATATTATAAATTCGTATTTATAACTCAAGATGATGCTAGATAAATTAATTTAGATGACTTTAACGGTAGGGGATAAGCGTATTTAAGATAATAAGCGTTGAGATGTTATCGTTGAGGATATAAGCAATATTAAGTCGAACGTTTCGTTTAAGAGGAAGCGGATAATTTATAAGTTACCTTTTTGGGGCGAGTAAATTAGTCGGGGAGGGAACTTAAGGTAAGTACTGCTTGCACGGCAATATTATTATATTCTATATCAGAATTTGTGTAGTGTCAGTGAAAACCAGACTACTTTCTCATTAAACTTAGCTTGCTACAGTCTGCTGCTGAGCCTACGTTTTTTTTACAGAGATAATGCTAGCAATTTCATGAATCATTAAAGATGAATTTCATGAAGTCTAGTGTCCAAAATTATAGTATTGTCACGATGTGAGATTGCCCAAGAAACCTTTTTAAATGGACTAAATCTATCTCTATTCCCGGATTAGCTTCAAAAGAGACTTGAGATGTTATAATAATATTCTTTTAAAACAACATTTTATATCCAAACCCCAGAATTGCGGCGAGAAATGCAAATCAGGCGTTATGAAAAATTACAAAACAAAAACTGAAGCGAAATGAAAGGGTTGTGGATGAATTAATTACTAATTTAGGCTCACCACAAGACCAGAATTTGCATGAAATAATAGAAATAGTTGAAAAATTACCAATGGAGTGAACCAAATTGGTTTGCGAAAACGATATTCGCCAGAATTGTTGTATAAGGTTAGAAAATGCTTATATTTTTAGAAGGTTTGAATAAACACAATATATAAAGTGACAAAAATGAATAAAATAACAGCAGGTTAATAGGAAAAGTACATTAATTTTCACCATCTAAAGATACTGTGCTAGTGAAAAAAGACGTTAAGCAGAAATGCACTGCCAAAACTAGTGAAGCAGAAACATCGATTTCAAGCAATTATCTTTCGGAAGTTCACAATTCACAAACAACCTACCACCAACGTCAAAGCCAAATTTGCTACACATAGACTTGACTGACATCGACAAGCAATAGGACTAATACGTCACAGCGAACAGGTACTGACAGCGAACTATTCACAAATACAATTGAGCAGATTCTTGCCGAATAGATGGACATATTGACAAGCGCTTAGACCTTAATACTGAGCTATGCAAGGTGAAGTTGTTGATAGACTACCCGATGGAAATAGTGAGTTAGGATACTTTGATTCATGATGACTTAAGGATACGAGTATAATAGAATGATCAGATAGATATATGATGTATCAGTAGAATGATAAACGATGGAAATAGTAGAAGTTGGCTAAAGGAATGAAGTTAAGTACGTGTCGCTATTGATCTAAGAAAAAAGATAAGATTGAGTATAAAACGATTGTATAACAAAAATAGACGGAAGTATTAACACAATCGGATTGCTGGTAAATGATTTATCCAACGACATAAACTTCTTTCCCAAATTGATGTTACCCAGCTGAGAAAGAAACAATCAGACTTTTCCCTCACGAAGCAAACTTTCAAAATCCATCAGGGCGGATTACAAGCTCCTAAAAATATAGGTATTATATAAAATGGGGAGAAAAATCGTGAGACGAAGGCCTGAAAACAGGCCAAGAATAAAATGCGAGTCAAGATTTTCAATTTATTACAGGCAAACACAATTTCGCGGGCTCCGGCTCAAGTACGAAAACAATAGTTACTTGGCTCGAAAGAATTATCTTTGGTACAAAGGATAAGTGTTAAGCGATTTCTTACGTAACAGTTGCTAGACTTTTATCTTTCGTCAGATCTGGATTAAAATAAAAGCTCGTGAAGGTTGAATAATCGTTTATTCGTCGAAAATTACCCATCGAATGCTAGAACGGAACAGACTAATTTTGGATTGACTAATAAAAAATGAATCATGACCAACATAAGTATCAATCTTGAGTGAATAGGTTAGTAAGACTTACAAGTAATATCTAACTATATCTTAACAAATTGTGGGAATCAAAATGTACAATAATTTTATTCAGTCAGCTAATGAGGCAATTTATGTATCTCACAAGGGATTATCAATTATGGGTCTTTAATCTTAGATTGCCTTGTCTGGGTACAAATGATACCAGTTTAACTCATCCTATGATAGCCAAGCTGCGCTTGTAATCAAAATCGATAACTCCAATCCATAAGACGATAAGTGTACCATCTCATTTAATGGTTATAAATTCTTACAAGTAGTTAAGGCGTCGCCTTTCATGCACGAGGCTGTGGTTTCAACTCTGATCAAGTACCAATGTGACATATTCAATTCGTATGTACTTTCTGAGTTTATCTTGGACATTACTGAAGTCGATTGAAGAAAACATATATAAACATATATAGACACTAAAACTAGAAGTAAATATAAGTCTGAATTCGCTAGCTAATCTTTAGCAAGCGTGCGAGCGAGAAGACGTCTTTGCTCTGCAGTAGAAATTATAGGCTGGTTATTGTGAATAAAAAAATATAATAGTACCTACTATGTCCATAAGATAGCTACATCTGGGAAGTTCAGTGGGAGAGCAAATATATTAAACAGGCTTTTGTTCACAACTTTGTTTGCTTGGCCTTTGGGAGTTTGCGGAATATAGCTGAGTTCTCTGTTACTATGTTGATGTAATAATATATTCAAATTATGCTGGAAAACGGACGGTGGCATAAAGGGTCAATGCTGGAGAGCTGTCTGACTATTTTATTTTAATTGAATAAAAGAGAATATTATGGCTGTAGAAAAAACATAAGTAGCGGTTGGCGTAAGAAATTTGTGACAAGAATTTTTATGGGTTAATTGGGTCAATAATAGTAAAGAAGTTTCTAGTTCAAAGGCTACAAAAATAATTGTCTCAATTCTAACCAAATTGAAACCTTAAACGTACAACAAGAACGCTTAACCACTTTGCCTTCCGAGTATTCCAACAATTTTGATTACAAAACCAAATTATTCTGGAGACTGTTACGATACCAAATTGTCGTATTTATCTATTACTTTATATCAAGTACTAGACTCACTTATCTTCGCGCTCTTTTTCAATTACGGGGTTGGCAGTCTTCCAACCGGAAAGCACTAGTACAATTCCAAGGAATTGATGTGTTAGCTTTTTCTATTTCAGTAACTGCAATTGTTTTTATCATTATTGTTATCAAAATCTGTAGGTAATTCCCGAATTCATTATGGTTGCTGTAAACAATGACTAAATAATATTTATAGTTTAACAACTAAGTAGTCAAATTAAAGCCCTCTTCTACTTTGCTTTGTCCGACAGGTTCCCCAATGATCGTCGATCGTTGTAAAACCTACCCCCTAAATTTACATTTTGAATGCAATAAATATAATGATTGAGTTGAGTATTGAGTATTTTTATCTACGGTTAAATTCGACCTGAATTAGATACTGATGTACCAAATTAAGTTAACAAATCTTTGTTAAGTTGGTGCCTTCCTAAAGATGTCGTAATTTTACGTAAGCGGGCAATTGACTACGTAATGAATCGGACAGCGGACTATATCTTCTGAGTCGTTGTTCTAACTTCCCTATTAACTTGGCATAGCAGAAAAGGATGGCGTTGAATATTTGATTCATCACTTATTCTGCTTGTATTACCCATAACAATAATGGTTCTACGAGTCTCAGCTGTAATACTGGTTGCGTTCTTATCTGATAGGTATGTAAGAAAAACACTTTAGGCAGAAAATCGCGTTTAAGACACAATAATATAAACGATTAAGCGGCTTGTCTTCTTATAGCTGTCAATAATATCTTTGATATCGGAATCCAACATAATCTTACTCAATTTGATTTCCATTTTCTTTGCCCGCTCCACTCTCAAAACATGGACCCGCAAATTGCTTTTTTCCTTGCATGCTCGTACTAACAAGCATCTGTTTGTACGCTACCGTATCGTAATTTTGTGTGTCGAGCATTGATTTATTATTCCCAATTACAAGGAGTTTCGTGGAAGATCACTTTATTCAAAATTAGGGATATTATTGGAAAAACCAATTTATTTTGGGTGCAATTATTGGCATAATATTATGTGTTGGTTTTTCTTGTTAAATGCAGTATTGTGGGTTTAAGAAGTGCTTCTTTTAATAATTATTGTAATAATGATCGTATATCTTGAGTGGTTTGTGTATATTTTTACTTAACATTGGGAAGTCACTTATGGAGATAATAGAGGACGGTTTAAATGAAGGAAAAAGAAGGTCATTTTAAAATCTGAAATCTAGATCGGTTTGGAATTTTTAAATGCCAAACCAAGGCAGAAACAGTGTTGTATTAAAGTGATTCCCATGCCAGGGAATAAATTTTCAGTTACATTCAGTTTTACACCTAACAATGCAGAAATTTAAAACAATGCAATTTCATCATCAAATATTTTTTCATTCAAATGAAAAATTTGTTTCTAACAACTACTTTTATCTTTATTTGTACAGTTAGTTAGCCTTTTAATTTAGTACCTATTGTAAATAATTCGTTGTGTTAAATATTGTAAGATATATACAATAAATAAATAAATGTTTTGTTAAATTATAACATAATGTAGTAACATTGAAATACATACCTTTAATTCCTGAGCTGACTTGACACTGATATTTTGCGTCGTCATCCAACGTCACATCCCTGATGTCCAAAGAATAATCACCTGTGGACAAAAGGACCAATTAATAAAATAATAAGTATTAATATTTATGAATCAAGAAAATTATGGAGAAGGGCGTTATTTTTCTCAATATTGCCATATTGCGAGGAGGTTCTTGCTTCTAGAGATCGTATTTCTTACCTGTGGAATAATACCCCCGATGCCCTCCGATTGGGGAGAACGAAGGATTATTATTATATCTTTCGAACAAAATCACCTAATTGTTTCTACTACTACCATGAGGCGGAGACTATTCACTAGGCTAGCTACGTGCCCTTCTCTGAAGCCTTTACCACTGTTCGTTTGAACTTTAAACCCAGTCTGCTTTGCCAGTGTACCCTTTTTATTTACATTTTTTTTTTTTCTGTTAATATAAAATCACCAATCGCTCTTATATATAGTTATAAAAGACAATTTGAATGGAAAACCAATAATAGTAACACCAATTATTATACATAGTTCACAACCACAGTACATTACTATTAATAATTATTATAGTTGCGATAATATCTTCCTTTGCCACGTGCATTGAATACGGAAAGCTCGTTCGTGCGTGTATTATCTGTGCACCAAAGCGGTGCTATAAAGATATTGTACTGTACTGTCATATACTTTGGCATTGTTAATGGTTTAATAAAAGTAGTAGATGTTACTTGTTTTCATTCGAATCTTGCGGAACTACTTCATGTAAACGGACATGGTTTGTCTGTTTGCCCATAGAAATTCAATCAAAATCTTCTTAAACTTTCACATTTTATAATATTTCTGGGAGGTCATTTCGTTTGACTCACGGAAATCACAAATGTCCGATTTTACATGCAGCGATACGGTCTATACACGACATCGAAAAATAAACTGCATAATTATTACCAACTCATTATAAGCTATGTCTTCTTCTTCATTTGGTGTGGTTAGTGATTAGCCTGGTGTCATAGCTTTATAATGGGCGGCGACTTGGCTTCACATGCCGTCGAGAAATGTACCTACTCACGATGTTTTTCTTACACCGTTTTTGAAGCAAGCTATGTTATTCATAAAAAAACTACTAGTATTTCAGTGGATTTAAACGACAATTTGGAATAAAAACTAAATACATAGTTCATTCATACTAACAATCACTGTAGTTCAAAAATATGATATGCATTTATAATTATAATACCTAAGAATATTATTTCTTTCAAAAGCAACAATTCAAAAGAAAATATTAAAAACCTACGAATGAAATCGAATATTTTCAAATAGCTTAACGTCAGAGGACAAAACGGTCGAATCACTTATTCTTTCAGACATTATATTTAATGAAAAGGTGAACCTTAGGACGTTTCGTAGATGAATAATATTATGTACATGTAGATATGTACAGGACAACTATGAATTATTATAGAGATATTAATAATAAATGTTTATGAAGGTACATAAATAATAAAGGTTAGACTATATAATGAGACCTTGAGTTCAGTAAGCTAGAAATCCTACATAAATATATTTTAAATGTGAAAGTTTGAATGTTGGTGTGTTTGTTACTCAATCGCAAAATAAAACGGCTGAACCGATTTGGATGAAATTTGGCACACAGATAGTTTATAGCCTTGTTTAACACATACTATATATTTTGTCCCGGTAGTACGTTCCCGTGGGATAATTTGCGACCTCCACGCGGCCGAAGCCGCAGCCGAATAATAAATTTCTGATTTCCGAGATATCTTTTTGGCGGCATCTACAACGCCAGATGCGAACTACGCATCACATTGACGTCACGCAAAATCCTGCATCGCGCTAGCAGGGTTTACCGCGCGACGGGTATATATACAGCGTCCCGACATCAATCGTCAGGCAGTAGCCCACCAGACACGACACCCGTCTGTTCGGAGCATTCTCTCTTTTCTATGGAGGATAAGTGAACTGTTCCTCTTACCTCTATATCCTTATTCAGTGTTAAATATATATATAATTTTGATAAATCATTAGATCATCATCATTCTCTTTTAACTATTTTTTTTTTTGGAGTAGTCGATGTATGTCTTCTTCCATACTTCACTGTTACAGATAGTGCAAACCATGACGACGCGCTCCACTCCGCGATTACTTTATTGTAAGCTGTATGTGTGATTTATGATCTGATCTGACTTCAATAACCGGGAATGTGTATAATTTAACTTCTTAACCTCTATTACAAATATTGACTTTAATATCAACAATACATCACAATACAATACAATACATACATTTCCAACTTCATTGAAGTTATCTATCGGCCAAGACCTGTATTTATCCAATCCAAAAATAACCTAAACGAAATAATACATAGTTATTATCATTCCTAGTCCTCAACATAAACGATAACGCTAGAAACTTTCCAATAGCCCAAAATTATCTAGACGCGTCATAAAACGTCAAATAATGTGAAGAAATAACGTGTAATAGAGGCAGAACATAATCATGTAGAAAGCAAGTTTTATGCTAATCCGAGGAACCCTAATAAGTATGAGTTATTACTGCTCCTTACAAGACATGTTTACGAAAGCAAAAAAGGTTCCCTTGAAGATAATATTCACATTAATTACGTTAAGAGCGTGAATAAAGAAGATTGTGTACGTTAAGTAGGTTTATGAAAAACAGACCTCCATAAAATGATAAAATGGATAGTGCTAAGTTAGTAATTATATTACGCTCTAATTAAAAATTAAAATTAGGGGCGTTTGATGTTTTATACGTAAGGTATTTTAATATTTTTCTTATTTAACAGCCGCTGAGGGATTTGTTCCTAAAAATATTATGAGTAAAATCTAATACGACGAAAGTGTAATAAAATCTTTAGGGCAGGTAAATTTTATAGCTTTCAATATGGCTAGGCTTTTGTATAAGCCTGCGTTAAATTATAAACTGAATTAAAACATCAAAGCTATAATATTCAATCTCATAAAGCAAGAAAAAGTGTTGAAGCAAGGACGGTAATTGAAAAGATCCTCGTTCATAGAAGCGAAGACCAATTGAAAATTCTAGCACACTGCATTATCATTCAACAAACAAATAGAATAGATCAATAGATTGCTAATTCAAGCTGAATGCAACGTCAGCGAATAATATCTAAGGTCTGTCAGCTGCTTTAGAACCCGAGCAAGCAAAATGGTTGAATTTAAATGGCTCTTCGATTGGCTTGAAAGCCGAAGATAATTCACTTAGAATTCAACCTGAGGAAATGTTTAGCTTTTACTATAAGAGAGATGGATTCTCCTTTAGAATTGGGTTTTGCTGCAGTATAATTTAACTCAAAATTGAAATCCGGAATCGATCATCTATTTTGCACTAGCTGTTGTTCGTGACTTTGTCCGCATACAAACTACAACACCCCTCAGGAATTGATCCTCAATGCAACGTTTTGTGTTTCCAACGTCAGTGGTTTAGGCTATGCGTTGCCTATCAGTCAGTCAGTCAGTTTTATGTGCTCAAAAGATTTATCTTTCAGCTCTGGACACAACATGTTTTCCCATGGAACATCAGTTGTGGCTTAACGAGTTGCAACTGCAAAAAGCCACAAACAGTTGCGGCTACCAGCAGTTTGTAGTGTGGTAGCGGTAATAGCTTTTGTTCACAACAAACTGATCTTAACGACACTTTATCCATCAAAGGATTTCAATTTAAATGAATGTTTTGTTTACGATTTATACAAACTGCTGCATTAAGTAATTGATTAGTACTCCTTTTTTTAGGTAGTATATGCGACGTTTATCTTATCTTAAGAATTTCCATAATGATGTATAAATCTGTTTCCTGATTATTTTAATTTTACGAGATTGAAAACTTAAATCAAATTCAAAGTCAATTGATATTTTCCTGTCGTGACTTTGAACTTCAAAAACAAAAAGGAAGATACTTCCAATACAAGCCTACTTAAACATACCTTAATCGTATAAAAGATATTACTTCATTCTCGATCAAATATAGCTTCCTATGTATTTGTTTTGACCCACATCAAGCAAGTCCTAATGGACAACAACAAAGTAAAGAATTATTATGAAACACCAAATTACCTTCTTCATCGCTCCCAATCATCTTATACCGGTCGTAGCCGCTCAGCTCTCGATGAAGGCCAAGACCGAAGTCGTCTTTCGTCCATTGCAGTTGTCCCGCTTTGTTCTCCACTCGGCATGGTAACGTTACTCGAGATCCGACTACTGCTGTCTGTTGGTTAGGGAATAGAGATATTGTTATATTATAATGTATAATTCATAAATTGACTTTGAAAGATTCTAAAACAATACGAGTTTTTCGTTGCTCGTAGGTACTTTTTACTGATTGAAAAATTATAATATCATCCAAGTACACGATCGATGAATTTATTTTTTAACAGCATATTGTTTTAAAAATACAAGTAAATTTTATTCTGCTGCTTATTAGTCTTAGTATTAAATTTGAGCTTTTTAGCACCTTTGATTGTGATGAAGATAATATATGGTCCCTGAAAAAAGATTTTGAACCTTAATCTGAAAGTATCCTAATAGCATGTCTACCTAAAAATTACCACGTAGCTGTAAGAGCAAACAAACCTTTTACTGAATAATCAAGCAAATGGTTAACTTGAGACACTAAACATGATGAAGGACATAAATTTTATGGTAAATAAACAGACATTTATTTTGGGACAAATTAATCTGAGCTAGTTGAAAGGCTCGCCTTTGGCTCTAACTTAGAAACTAACCTAATAAATGTTTTATTCTTTGCAACAATTAAATACATTGCTATTCTTAGTTATATTGGCGTAGATAGATAGGTTCTTGGAATTCGTAGTCTAGGATTAGTCTTAAGGGATTTTTCGTCCAAATTAAACTTTGGAGCTTGTTCGTTTCTTATCTTATTTTGAAGTTATCTAATTTTGTTTCTTTTTGTACTCTTTTATGTTGTTTTAGTATCCAATCAAAGTAATGTTATTGTGAATTACTGTGATGATTGGAATTTTAGTTTAAATAGTATTTAATTGTATGGCTTACTGAAGTAAGAGAAAGAATCACTGAAAGTTATCAAATTCATAAAGAGGGAACGTTTCTAAGTAAAACTGAATTAAATCTCTTATTACTCTACTCATAAATCTATCTGAAAAATCTTTTCACTTTTGCAATATTTCCAATGAACGTTTTTTAAAACTTGGATAGGATAGTGTTTGTCATACATACGCTTTTTAGTAATTGACATATTTACCAAAAAAGAACATCTAAAACCGTTTGAAATTCTCGTTTCTCCTCTTCCTTCCTACATTTGGTTAGCAACTAATGACATGTGTCCATTTCATAGTGGCGACGGTAATTTTCATCCCATTTCCTGTTCCCACTGCTTCCGTGTCGCTACCGGTGTGGTCTTAATCTTGGCCTTTGTCATGGGTTTGAGGCCAAGGATACTTAGCTTTTGAAGTTGGTTCAACTTTTTTGGGAGATTAAGATTTAATGAGGGTTTTGTAATTTATTGTATTGAACTGGTTTGAATTATCTCTCGATACATTTTCAAGAGTATTTAGGTAGACAATGAACAGTTTGTCCAGAGTGATGAGTATGAATAATGGGCACTTTCTCACATTTTTATAAATAGGTTCAGTACAATTTTTTGGGGCTAGCTTTTATATTTTTATTTATGTCTTAAAAACGGTCCGTAAGACTAAATTTTGTCATAATACGTAGGTAAGTGGGACAAAATAAAACAAAGAGTACCTGATCCTGAGGCTCCATAGCAAACTTCTGCTCCTGAAATCCACCGCACACACCAAAAACACCAAATAACACTGTACAAAGCCCAATCACTTTCACATTCTGAGTCCGTAGCAACAGAAATAATGGTGATACTCCCCTACTAGTAAGTCTCACTCTAAAACTAACTTTCAACACCATTTTAACCACACTACACACAGTACTATTAGGCGTCTGCCACCATAACAAGGATATCCGGGTTTTATTTTTAGACATTCACATTTTAACGGAAGCTTCAGTTTCCCCTACGCGAACGTTCTATTTTTGAAACACGCAGTTTTGGTGTGAATGCCATGCTTTATTTTTGGATGCTTTTTAGTAATATGATTTATTATTTTTCGGTTTTTAAAAGCGGCCGCTGATGTGTAGTATCTGAAACAAATAAAATGACGGAGTTAATTATTTTAATGCTGATTCATGACAGTATTTTGGTGATGGACTGAATTTTGGCTAGAAATGAGGGCTGTCATGTTTGTTTGTCACTTAACTTTTGACAGCGCGTTTAATTTATGTTTTTTAATGTATTTTCGGATGGAATTTCAAACTGCATGCCATCCTTAACATTATAAAAGTTGACGTTTGACGACATCATTTGCTTGATGAAATAATGAAAAGTTTTCACGATCTGTTTCTCGAAAAAAAAATCTACAGCTCGATTCTGGATAATTGTGAATAAAACTATGAGATTTGTGGTAAATGCAATACATAAAAGCATGGGTGGTGGTGGTGGGTGGTTAACAAAAAAACATAAATAAAATAGAAAAGTGAAATTACTAGTCATTTCGGCTTTACTTTGAACGGAAACCCAAACAAAATAAAATTATTTTATCAAAATTAATTTAACTGTGCCGCAAATTAAAGTTAACAAAAATATTCATAGAGAAAATAAAAATATATAATCCGCCATTTTTGTTCTACAAATTATTGTTCGTATTTTAAATTCTTGCACCGTTGCACATTTGACCCATTTTTGTGGAAGTAACCCATTGATATAGCAGACTTAATGATGTGTATTTTCTTTTGAAGGAATATTGTTATGCTTCAAAATAAGTGTTTCATATTTTCCAGTAGCATTGAACCTGATAACGCTTAGTTTCTTTAAAAATAACGGTAGATTTACAACCAATGATGGTAAGAATTTATTCCTGTTAGTTGTTGAATAACGCAAAGTAAAAAAAAAAAAGTGTATTTTTTAATAAATGTAAATACGTTTTAAAATTGAGACAACATAATGACAGTCGTTTGCATTTTCAGTCAGGAATTTATTTAAATTTTCAGTTCGGCCTTGCCGCTTGCCGGTGTTCAGCCTACAATATAAAAGAAATCTTGCAACAACATCACGTCGAAACTTTAATAAAACGCGCGCCCATCGCTGTCTGTTCATAGCCTTACTTTGCACAATATCAGTCTATAATTTTCCCACTGCTAGGACACAGGCCTACTCTCTGTGAGAGGGAGTGGGCTATAATCCACCACGCGGGCTCAGTGCGGGTTCGTAGATGTCACATGTCTTCGAATTGTTGGTTCTTGGACATGCCGGTTTCCTCACGATGTTTTCCTTCACCGTTATAAAGCAGCGATGATTTAACAATTTACACAAAGTAAAACGCTTATCTGCGTTCGAGCTTATGACCTACAACTCGTAACTCACGGCTGCTACCACTTGGCCACCAATACCAGGCCACACTATAAAAGAAATCTTCCAACTACAACGTCACGTCAAAACTTTAGCAAAACGCGCGCCCACTGCTGTCTGTTCATAGCCTTACTTTGCACGAAGTCTTAAAATAATAAATTACTAAGAAAACATAAAGTTCTGACTAACTTCCAAGACTGAAGCAAGAATTGTTCTAGGCTTCGGTCGGACTTTCAAAACTATACTTATATTTTTTTCTTGAAAAAATCTCGTGATAAAAACTAATTTCTCTTCAGTTTGCCAACTGCAGACGGAAACATTGAAAAGGGAAATAAAGAAAATTGTTTTTTTTTATAATTTCTTTGTTAACACGCACTACAATGTTGTAAGTTGTTTTCTATAATTTGTATATTGTTCAGTTTAGCATCAATTAGCATATCATGAACAAGAACATATAAAATACTTAGAGATTTACTCACAAAGTGAAAATAACTTTAACTATAGGCAATTAAGTTTTAATTTCGTTCAGAACGTAGGGGAATAAGGGCAAGGAATATGTGCAGTATTCATAAAATTTCAATACTGTAAGTATAAATAACTATTTACTGCCAGCCATAGCCCAATGTTCTTAAAATAATTTAAGCAGAAAATTATCTAGGCAGAAATACGGCTGCATACTATCAATGCATAACCGAATGTCTAATATCACTTAACACCTTTTAGATTGTGTATTTGCTGTACCTCATAAAATTATCTTAATGATTATAGGATTCGGGCATGTTTGCCGACGCGAGGGTGGATGACTTTTACGCTATAATGCGCAAAAAGTCAGCCTCACTAATTCGCCGAATTCGAAGTAGTGGCAACGGAATCCTGAGGATGATTGCAGAGAGACCTGAATCTGCAGTTGTAGGAAGGTTCATCAGGCTGCATGTTGTCTAAGTGATTTTTCTGACTAACATAGTTTTAAGATAATGTTACTAACAATTTATGGACATTTTAGTAGTCTGAAATAAACGTATTTTATTTTATTTTTTATTTTATTTATTTTAATAGATTTAACCTACAAGGCTATTTTAAGAAAATAATATTCTTAGCCAGTGACTAGAAGGCTAATAAGACGGATGTTTCGGCAAACAGATAGCAATGACACACAATCGTTCATCCTCTATTTTACCACATTAGGAGGGGATACATAAAAAAAAAATATTTATTTAGGTGCTCACCTCAGTTATATATAACATATTTCTAGAGCGGTTCAGGCTGTGCATTGTCTGTCACTGAATGAATGATGGCTCCTACAGACAGGCGCAACTCGAAGGTGTGACGCGATCCTGGTAGAACAATTTCCATGAAGTTTTCATAGAAATTGTTCTACGACAGTCGCATCACGTTGCATCGCACCTGTTTGCGGGAGCCTTGAATAAATCCAAGAGATCGACTGACAGAATCTAGTAGCAATTTATGAAGCATAGAATCGATTAGTCTACTGTCTGCCAGACACGTCATAAAACCTGATAATATTAGTAAAATAATTCTTCAAAAAAGACAATCCTTTTTACGGAATGCTGAAATCTGTCATCAGCGGCAGTTTAAAAATAACCTTTCCGCATTCATACCGGATCAACCCGCTGAATACAGGCATTTAGAAGCTGATAGGCATGCACTATTAATATCACTTAAAAGGACTGCTATTTTAGAGCTATTTCAGAATAAAAAGGAGCCGATTTGGACAAGAAATATGCAAGTGGTTCATGGTAGGAATTTTGTCAGACTACTCATGGCAAATTTACGTCGATTTGGAATTAAATTGTTCGGATCGGATACTTTATTATGTTTGTGTGTACTGGAAAAGAATGCTTTAGCAAAAAAAATATTATAATACATTTATGCAGATATGTAATATGAATATAAACCTATTCATTCTGTTACACGTCAATGGATTTTAAAGACTAGATGAAATCGACGTTTCCTATCCGACTACTCTGAGAAGAAACACCGAAACAGATTCAGAGGTCTCAAAGTTTCGTTCATCTACAGATGAAGATTCAACGAATGATCAAAGGCGTTAACCAATCACCATAATCCTTGGTAACAAGATGGATTGGTGATCGTATTAAATTCTAAAGCTCCTAAACTTGCTGCTGCATATTATCGACAGGTACATCAAGTGGAACTAGGAATAATGTAGGTATATAGTTCAAGCATAGCTGTTGACCTTTTTAATTAAATCTTCAACAACAGTAAGAATAGGACAAGCGTTCACTCGGGGTTCGTTTTAAAACAGTAATCTTCTTTAAATTCTGGAAAAGAATGTTTCGTTTTGACTCCATTCTTGTTCTACATTCATTTGTTTCTAAATTGTCTCGGTTTTAAGCTGTCCAATAAACAAATGAAAGTGTAAGTATACTCTCGACATAATGAATGAAAGGCGATTATGTACAGTTGCTGGTTTTACGTTGACCTTAAGCGGGCCTACCGTAGTTAAAGTAGAATGTGAGATCAGCTCATGCTGGTTTTGACACCACTGATGTGAGGCCGTTCAAGGGTTTTAGAGAAGAGAATAACGTCATAGGAATATTCCCTTGAAGGTTATACACAGATTTACAGCGATGTTCTTCATAAAGGTCAAGTCCGTGAAAATGATGATGATTTTTTTAAATCACAACGGGGACGGTCTTGGCCTGCATCTGACCTGATGGTAATTGATTATCAGGTCGAAGGTGGAAACGAGCTTCACCCGGAATCCTCAACCACAGAGGAACTGGCTATCTTACCTCTAACTACCGAAACACTACAATTGCTGTTATGTTAGTGGTGGTGTCAGTGTTGTTAGTTTTCGACAGTACTAAGAAACGGTTTTACAGTCTTCGGATAGAAACTATCCAGGGGCTCGTTAAACAATAAAGAAAAAAAATCGTACTTGTATCCAGCAAGGATGGGTGAACTGGAGCTAACTTATCTGTACTTTCTGCCCTGATGGAAAAATGCTTGTGTTTATGTACACTCCCTTCCTTTATTAAATTTTCTTACAAAAAATATACGTTTAGAGCAATTTACGACTTAGCGTGCAGTCTAGCTGACGTAAAACAAATTCCCACTTAAAACAGGTTACAAAATAAAAAATAGACCGAACAAATTGTCATTACTACAGTTTAAACTTAAAACCAGTTCAAAGTTATAAGTTTCTAGTCAAAGCTAATCAGTATTAGACATAATAACTAGACTAGGCTAGAATAATATCTAGATTTATGCATAATTATGTCATTTTGCTCTGATTCCCATGGCCCTAGGTATGGGATGGTGTTATTATATCTGTTTAGTCTTATTTGCATGTTGTGGGAGATGGGAAAATCTAGTCGTTTTATCATTTTCCCTAGGATATTTTTTTGTGATGTGACTGTTTTTTACGTTTCTGTAACCTGATCAAGTTTTTTTACTATTTTCTATGATTGGATTGGAATACGTTTCTTGCGAAGTATGTGTGATTATGAATGATACGCTGAAAAATGATGTGATAAGACAACGGTGAGGTTTAAAAGAAGATGTAGTGACAAAAAATTTAAAGAGTATCCTTAGATGGTTTGGTTATATTGAGAGGATGAATGAAAGGCGACTTACGATATGTATTTACAAGGCAGGTGTGAGTGGAAACGCCGCCGCGCCGGGAGGCGACGCCCTAGGAGGACATAGTGACTTTATTTGTGGTTTTCTTCAGAAAGGTCTGGTGCGAAGTACTTGCAACCGGCGTGCGTGTATGACCAGATGTATGAACGTAAACGATACAAAAGGAGTATGTAAGGATCATTATACAAGGATCTAAATTTGTAAAAAAATCTCTGTATCAGATAAGATAACTAGAACTCTTAATTGATAGAAAACTTGCAGATCCTAAAATGAGACCCGCCACTATATTTTGTCAGTGTTTTCTGTCTTTTAAATGCCTCAAATCTTTCGATATATTCGTAATATGGTTTTTACCTATCTACATTGGGTTTGTGATAGATGAAATAATAACTCATCGAATAAATTGAATTGAATTAGTTATAACTCGAGATATGTGCTTCAATATTCATAAAATCAAAACGAATAATTTTTGTTTTGTTAACAGAGTTCAATTAATGTTGCCGCATTTTTATGTTAATTGAAATTGAAATTATTTGATACATTTATCAATTAGAATTAGTTGTTACATTGTAGAAGTTAGTTTTATTAATGTTTTATGAAGTTATTTCATAAGTTATTGGGAGTTAGTAACCCGTCTTTTAATTGTACATGTGAAAAGTGGTTTCTGTGGGAAAATTGATGGTAATCGATAATTTTACCATCTATTAAGGTTCATGGTTAAATTAAGTAATTAAATTTAGTCAAGTAATTTGATGTTTTATTAATTACAAAGAAATCCTACTAGCAAGCTGGAATAAACTTTCATTTCACAAGGAGTAAAATCCAGGTTGGGCAAAGTGTTATTGGGTTTTTCTTTCAGGATTACTTGAATAGCAGCCCGGAGTCTGGATTTGTTCCCGGCTTATGGCAATATGCTGGCCGCCTATTTAACAGACGAAATGTGGGAGTACAATACTAGGTAGGTACACCTCTGCTGAAGCCTTCGGGAAAAACAAGCGTGACCTTATGACATGTAGTGTAAAGTCTTATGCGCAGGCTGAGTAAAGATTGCCTATACGACAGACTATGGCTGAAATAAAACAATAATAGCATGTTAAATAGTCAAAGTTATAACAAGCTGCTGAAAAACTCAACTAGCATAACATCAAGCCTATTTTCAGCTATGTTCAAGTCATACGTAATAGGGTGCGACCCTATTGCCATCAACCTGGCACAAATCTAGACTCCGGGCGGCATTGAGAAATTCCTGATGAAAATACCCAATAACACTTTACCAACCAGGGAATCGAACCTAGGACCTCAGCAATAGCCCTTGAGGCCACTAGAACAACGAGGCCCTGAAAAATTTGTCTGTCACAAGATAAGATAATACTGTTCCAGCGATAAAAATGGTACAAAACTGTTTTGTTCCAAATATACGCCGCGTCTTATATGTCTTTATATTATCCCACATAACCAGTTTAACTATACCATATTCAAAGTCAACTTCACATCCGATTTGACCCGATCTAACACTGATAACTCAACTTGAAATATCTCTATAGATTTCCATATCATTCCCTATCATTACACCATAGTCTTATTAGATATCAAACCACAGAATATTTATATTAATAGGTTCAGAAGGCCAGCTCCACACAACAGGCGCACGCACACATGGACGCGTAAACAAAAGAAAGAAAATAAATTTATTTGACCTAGGTAAGGCATACAATATTCCACAAAAAAAAAAAACAGAAAAAACCTTTGAAACAGCATTGTGTACGTCACGGCTGCGCCAAAGAGGCCCAGTTCAGCATAAATGCCAAACAACTAGAATTCAACCTAACTGATATCCCGCGTTTACACCAAGGTATAAAATATTTAATCTACATGCTGTTTCTACTGTCTGTATTTATAGTTTCGACCTAAAACAAGTTGCAAAGACTATGTAAGCTGAATACAAAACGTTTAAATATATTTCGTAAATTACAAAAACGTGAACAAAATGGTTATCAATGCATGTCGGAAACCACGTCACTACAATGATATACATGCTTAAGGCCCTTTGAAACACGGCACAGTTTCTTTACGGTAAGGCACGGCGTATAAACAAGTAAGAAAAAACGTATCTATCAAGAAACTTCCATAGTGATCCATACAACACTAACGACCGTGCCTACACATGGCGAATAAACCGTAGTTTTTCACGGCAAAAAAAAACGTGTGTGTAAAAAGGCCCTTAGACACACAAGTATCACAACTTGTACCTACTCGTACATTATGTGTAAACGAATGCCAGTCATGAGTGCGCTTGCACTTACTATCCATGTGTGCGTGCGTTTACGCTTTTTGTATGAAACTAACCTTCTGTTGCAATATATTCTGTGGTCTAAATAAATATCAATCGTTTCAATAAAAACGAATGTTTTAGATACCACTACCTAATTACTAACCGAATCATCAGTATCTCTAAACTTAAGAAGGTTATTCTATCCATTATCGTGACCATTTAAATTTATTGCTGATAAGCAAATTGAAGTGGATGGTAGAGATAAAGTTTTAAACAAATTTCTATCATATAATTCGATTGGTTTGAGTCTCACGGTTCCACGTGTTCCGTATTAAGTTTTTAGTGAGTTTTAAGTATGTTGATAAAGAGATTTTAGTATAGTTAGTTGATTTTTTATTCGGTTTTAAGTTTAAGTATTAAATTATGAGTGGGTTGAAATTGAACACCATTTTTAGGGCTTTTATAACAATTTTTATAAGATTTTAATTTTTAGGTTGAATTTTCAAATGTGATGATTATTATCAAATTAAATTTTATCTATAATTATTCGGGAATAACTTCACTTAAGTCACTCTAAGATAGGTAGGATCTCAGTAATATGACATAAAAACATTCCTGGTGACAATTTTAATGGTTCAAAAGAATGTGAATCTTTCTGTTTCATATTTCCTCACCAAGGAACGCTAAGAGTACATTCTATAAGTAGCTAAAAGTGAACACACGAACTTACCTATCCAAGAAAAAAATATCACAGCCGAAACTATTTCACAATTTATTCTAAAACACAAAACGTAACTCTGCTACAGCAGACGTACATCCGCGGTGTGACCAGCCAACCCGTGCCTCACGACTGTCCCGACATTTGAATATTAGCCTACCGTCGGGTATTTTTAACCTACCCCCTCGGAAGCTCAGTCTCGCTCGGAACTGAGTCATAGAGGGTGCCACAATCCAGTGATCTCCGGTCGAGTAATTAATTAATTGTTTCTGTTGTTCTTGTGTTAAAAATAGGACTTAATGCAGACGGGATATAAATGAACAAAGTTTGGGTACGTGTTTTTACAGTTGGTTGTGATTACAGAGGAATGGATGGGTAATGTTTCATTGTATAATGGGTTCAAAAATAATAAGGTAACAAAGTTTCGGGACTTATTTTTGGAATAAAAAAATAAATAAAAACACCTTGATAATTTATGTGTCTCTAACAAATTAATTACACATACATCACTGGCAAGAACTAAAACACAAAAATATTTTTATCCAAATCTGACAAAAATTTACACCGATAAAACTCATGTTTGTTCAAGTTTCCTAAAACAGAACACTTTAACGGACGTAAAATCAATTTCAATTAAAATAGTTTCACCCAAATTGAACCTTCGACAACACATTAAATGCATTTTCAAAATTTAAATCGGTCTTAGCGACTTTAAAACGCATATTAAGCAAAGTGAAGAGTAAAATATATTATGACATTAACTGCAAATGGTGTGAGTAAACTGAAAGCTTCAGTTAATTTTGAATTCAGGCAATTCAATGGCTGCATTCAGTTAATTCATGCATGCCTTAATCTGAACGTTGAAAACAAAAATGTCTTTCAAAATGGAACCTTAACGACCAAACTGATAGCACTGGGGAAAACGCCATTCCAGGTTCAAATTTAGAAATGGTTCTAAATTTAAACTCTGAGTCGCTATTGGCTGTCCGGAAATGGACTGCATTCTGGATACCGATTGATACAAGTTTCGACATGATCCAGTTTTTTATGGAGTACTTGAGAAAAAATTGGATACTTTTGTAGCTTTTATTTGTTTCTTACTTTCAAGATTTATTTGGTACGTGTGTTACGCTTAAATGAAACAAACAATGGTCAAAGTGTATCTAACGGAAAATAAAAAAGGAAAATTCTTCATGTGTAACTAATTCCTTTTCGTCACACAAAAAGAATCTTTTAAAAGTAGATAAACGCCATTTATCAATAATGAAGTTTAGTATTCGAATCAGAAAAGTATACAAATATATACAATGTTTTTATAATTTATACTGAATGACAAGCATAACACAAAATAAATTGCAATTAAATAAATGAATATCTACCGATGCTATTCAAGTTTTTATAAACTGTCATTTATTTATTTACAAAAACAAATATACAAAAGGAAATGATTGTGATACTATAAGCAGAGATTAGATTACGGAGATTAGACAACATTCATCCGTTTAAAATGGAATGAAATTGGACGCCAAACACAAAATAGATGAGAAAATGCTTAGATAATGATGAATGATGATTCACAGCGGTCTAAACGTGATCTTGAATAGAAACCCTTGAAAACAGAAGATTTGAAAGCTAGTATTTTGAATAGAAGTCATATCTGAACATACACGTCTCAACAGAGAGCAAAATAATTGTGGAACTTTGAGCAAGTCAATCAAGCAAGTTGCTATAATGAACAACTAACTCATAATTTGATTGCAATGATGTTTACTCATGAAGATTATGTAATAGAAAATATTTAAAAAAAGTATTTTGAGATGTAACGTGGAAATTATCCTGTTTTTAAATTTAAAAAAATATATTCTCTTGGCCGAATTTTGGTCACGGCGCGGCGGCGGCCAATCTCAACGGAGCCTAACCAAGTAAGTAAGCATGAGATATTATAATACACAAGTGCGTGCGCAGAATTAATTGCACTCTCTTTTCCTTTACTCTCATAATTCAACTGTACGGCAATCTGACACGACCGAGGAAGAACCAACGGCACAGGACCAACCAGCTTAACGTGATTTCCGTGGCGAAGGGGCGTCACTTCCAGACTCCGGGCTGCTACTGAGAATTTTATAACGGAAATATCCAATAACACTTTGCTCAACAAGACCTTACGGTCAGCAGTCGCGCCTGCGACCTCTACATCAATGAGGCAGGCTAGACGTGGCGGGCAATTAATACTTCTAGTTCACTTAGACCGAACAAATATTTCCATACACCATTACCAATAGTCATTACTGTCAGTACATCAAAATATTCATCAAAAAGCCTATCATCATCAGAAAACAAAACTAAAACTCTAATTACATGTTGTGGAGCTGAATACTATAACTATAGTTATTCCTGATCCATATAGATCACTATGCATGACCATGTTCGTGTTCTTGTTATGATTATCATAGAATAATTACTGTTTGTTACGTAAGTAAGGTTCTGAGTCGATAAATTGGAAAATGGTTTGGTGTGGTGGTGTTGGTTATAGCCACCCAATGGAGCAAGGAGTTTTTTTTTTACAGATAGTAGGACTGAATTATATTGTGAGAAGATGAGTTTCTTTGTTGATTGGTAAACAGGCGTGCGGGACATATGGCTTACCAAATTGAAGATAGTTACTGCCATAGTGCAACATTCAGGATAGTATAAGGAGACAAGATATACGGGGCCGTAATGCTGTTAACTTTATAGAAAAGTTGAAATATCTAGCTTGTATGTATTTTGAAGTTCTAATATGCTGAGGATATCAAATACAGACGTTTTCTGTACTGACTGTTTCTGTTCCTCCGTACATCTTAGATTTTTTTTCAGATTATTACAACAATAATAAACTCACTAGTTTCTTTTAACATAACATTCGACTTGGTAACTCATTGTGACTATCGAAATATTGGACTAGGTGTATATTCCGGTATCAAACATCAGCACTCGTTTTTCATATTTTTTCAAAGAATTAACATGTGCGTTTGACATTATAATAAAAAGCAAAAACAATTTGCTCATCATATCTTCTCAGAATCATATCGACTTCATTTGTGACTCATTGATTACTCCGAAAGAGTAGCGTGTTAACATGTCATATTTAAAATAAAAATAATTATTTAGGTATGTAATCTGTTTCAGCTATAAAAAAAATAAGTTTTTAAGTCAGTAGAGTGAATAGGTTACTTGTGGAGGAGCTCGTGGCTAAGTAATAACTGCCGCACGGGTCGATCCATCAGGTTAAGCTACGCTTGCCAGGGTTGGTCTGTGGAGGGGTGACCATCTTTACATACCGAGACTCCTCCGTGCCTCGGAAAGCACGTTAAGCCGTTGGTCCCGGCTGTCATTCGTGGATCTTTGGCAGTCGTTACGGGTCGTCAGAAGCCCGAAAGTCTGACAACCAGTCTTACCAAGGGGTATCGTATTACCCAGTAACCGGGTTGTGGAGGTCAGATAGGCAGTCGCTTCATGTAAAATACTGGTATTCAGCTGCATCCGGTAAGACTGGAAGCCGACCCCAATATAGTTGGGAAAAGGCTAGGCAGATTGATTGAGTGAATAGGTTACTTGTAGCGACTAGTCATAGGTAGGTAATGGTCAAACACCAATATTATATCCCATAGCAAATTAAAAGGATAAGTGTGAAACATAATAGGTGGTAGGTTAACAAAATATTTCAATACTCATCGTAACTATCCTAATCCTTAACTAATAATTATAAATGCGAAAGTGAGTTTGTTACGCTTTCACGCTAAAACTACTGAACGGATTTGAATGAAATTTGGCACATGGGTAGACCATGACCTCGATTGGGACATAGAATACTTTTTATCCCGATATTCTCACGGGATGGACTGTGAAACTGCGGGGCGCATCTAGTAAAAAACTAAATCATAAATCAATGATCATTAGTTGATGGCGGTCCTAACTATCTTGCATAAAACCCAAAACTTGCACTTATTAATCAAAAATTGTTTTGGTATTGGTAAGACGGTCAGGTGTTTGCAACTCCACGTCAAAGTGCGTATTTTGCGTACTAGTGGGAAAATCGATCATTCGATCCACCTAGCTCCTAAAGAAAGGCCAGCAACGAAGGGTACCTGGGTTACCGCAGTTTAGTAGCACATGAGCTGTTGTGTCGTCTACCTTCATGCAAGCCCTGCACAGTAGACTGTCTGAATTTTGTGACTCTTTCCAAAAATTGTTTTAAACAGTCATGATATTGTCCGAAGCAGTATTATATTTCGACTGCAACGAGCATATAATGTAGAGCCTTATTGGTGGACTGTTGGTCTAGTGTTCGCAAGCGCTACTGCTGAGCATGAGATCCTGGGTTCGATTCCCAAGTCGGGCATAGTATTATTGGGGTTTTCCAACAGGAATTTCTCAGTAGTAGCCCGTAGTCTATAATAGTGCCCGGTTGATGGCAATAGGCTCGCCCCCTACTACAGTACTTAAAAAACATAACTGGCGAAATGTGGGTGTACTACTGGTACACCTCTGCCCAACCCTTCGGGGAAACAAGGCGTGATATTATGTTATGTTATGTTCCTTATTGGTTCGTTTACATATAATTATGCCTTTTTTTGTGCAATAATTTCACCTTATTTTACATTTTTACGGCGTCAAGGATAACAGCATGGAATATTATACATAAAATTGCGTGTTATATTTATACTCATTCAAGAAAACGAAAAAACAGGTTCAGGTGGTTCATTCACATGACCGAACGATAATTTCAATGACCGAGAATATTTTTTTTTTTCCTCAAAATAAGTATGGCTCATTATATCAATTATTTTCGACGATTTCATTCCAATTATTTGTTTTCTGAGCCATATGGAAGTGGGTTTTGAGCTATTAAAATTAAAAACTATTGTTGAAACAATCATCTTATTACCGTAACCATGTTTTTGAAGGGTTAAACGTGATGCTGCGTGACACACGGTTAGAAATTTTGATGAGTAGCGGACCAACTTGTTGAATGTTCTCAACAAACTATTTCATGGTAAACCCCTAATGTTAAAAAGACCCAGCCCGGAGTCTGAAATTGTGCCCGGTTGATGGCAATAGGGTCGCCCCTATTACATAGGACTTAAAACATAACTGGCGAAATGTGGGTTTACTACAGATACACCTCTGCCCAACCCTTCGGGGAAACAAGGCATGATGTTATAAACATGAAGAATGAAAGAATTATGTAGCCTATAATTATTATGTAATTAAACACAGAAGAAATAAATAAATAGAGCTGAAAGCTTCTGCTAAAAATTAAAACAAAAGAACGTGAACAAATTGTATAATTATAAAAGCTGTGTGAAAATGTAGTACTTACGCATAAATACTTGATTGTTGTAAAGTAATAACAAGCAAAAGACACTATAATAAAACACTATTTTAATTGTTTCAACACCAAGGGCAAATTGATTTAAAAATAATAAAATAGTAGCGAATAACAATTAACTGGGTATAATAAAATAAAAGTAGCTCTAAAATTGTCTGAAACGTACAAAAAATATAATAATTTCTCCAACAAGCTCCTCAAACTACTTAACCATATGTCTCAACTTTTTTTTACCGTTTCAATCCTTCTGAGAACGGATGTCCAGAGCATCCGTTTAATCGTACAATCCGAAAACAACTGACTACCATCGGAGATAAACCTCACACCAAAATAGATTTAATCCTGAAATGTATAAAGGTGAGAATCGAGTGTACAATTTCCGTGATGATATCAGTACCTCAGAGGTGAACTGTGCATAAAGAGGGCAACTTAATGATGTGGCCGGCCGGAGAGAAAAAAAAGAAACCGATACGTATTCGATTTTATTGCTCACTCTTACTTTTTTTAACAAAAAGGGTGCCGATTCTGTGTGCGTGTAAAATATTATTTTTTTGTTCATCCGGTAGGTAGGTAAGTACTTAATGGGTGAGAAATATCATATTTGTTTTAAAGATAAGGTCAGACGATATGACACTGAGATTTGCAATAAAATTGATGGTACTTCGGACAAATTAGGGAGTCTTCAACATAATGAACACGCATTAAGAGGGTCTGTAGATGATACAGAATCAATCAATCAAGCAGTTGCAGTTGAAAGGACTCCACCGAGGGTGTATCACCATAACTATTTTTGTCGCTAAGCAGCATCCTTTTGGTTCTGAATTGAATAGCAGCGATGGTGAAACTAGTACTCGATTGAAGTTTGTCTTAAAACTGCTTCGGTTAATTAGTCGAAAGACTTTTCTCCATAGGAAACGACCAATTGGAACCGTGCACGTGCGTGAACGTGCGTGGAGCTTCTGACGTTTCAAAGTGCCCATGTAGGTTTAAGTAAAATAAAATATTTTGAATTTGAAAAAAACTCGCCAACTGCATAACCTCCTCCATTTTTCAGAATCAGTTATACCCCAGAAAGAGGAGAGATAGGAGAGAGATTTTGATTATATTTTGGATCTTACTGCTAGGTAGCGTAGCGTAGGTAGTGACCAATTTCTTGATTGTTAAGTATTTTAGTACTCATTGCCTTATCTTCCGTTTTGTAATTGCCGCTGTACACTTTGCAACTAGGTAACTCTTTGGTTGTCAGGAGAAGGAAATTCTCCTGACAACCAAAGAGAAACCGTTTTAATATTTCCGTTTCTATTCTGCTAGCTTTGCCCCATTGCATTTAGTCAGTACTTATCTAAAGTGAAATCGAGGCCATGGTTTCTTAGAACTCTCAACTTTTAAACAGTTTCAGATTTGTCCATAATGAAATGCAATGAAATTGTTTATTCTGTAAATAGGATATTGAAATCACTTTTACACGTCATATATTAAAAATAAAAAAATAAAAATTAGCTAGATGAGTTCGGCGTTTCCTATCTGACTACTCTGAGAAGAAAGGCCGAAACAAACTCAGAGGTCACAGTCTCTTTTAAAGTCCAGACATAATCTTGGTCAGGCCATATGAGGACCATGTCTGAAATGGTCTTTTGAGAAAAGAACCACACAGATTTGAGTGGACCTGTCCTGTCAGTGCAAGCATTTGTCAGTAATCGTGGAGCTCAACTCAGAACTTAAGGAGCTCAACTCGACGAACAATACCAAAGAAAGGACATTTGGGTAGGCCGCATAAACTACTCAAACTGCCAGACCATCATTAAAACTAACTGAGAAAGAAAGAAATAATAATAATAAAAATATCCACATAGTCCTCACATTCACAAAAATTTAAATAATAATATAATACTTTATAAAGCAATCTTGTCATTTTGTATAATATATTAAACAATGTCAATGTTTATATAATGATCCATCTCAAGGGATATCGAATCAGCCTGTATCTTATTCTTAATGAATAAAATGCACTCTAAAGTACGAATCTTATACATACTCTCTATTTATGTATGAAGACCTAGACTATATTTTTCTTTACAAAACCGTTTCCAGACTAAACAAGAACGCAGCTATGACTCATTCCTCACGTGTAATTAGTACAGCATCGCTAATGAGGTGGCACCTGTTGCTGACATTGTCATAAGTCGGCGCTACCAACTTAACAGACAGGTACAGAAGGTCGGCGCAGACAACCAGCGAAAACCGGTGTACGCACACATAGACGCAAACGTATATTGATCTCAAATAAATGCCAGCAGCGAGAGCGCAGCTTGTATTCATAAGGCTGGTTTCACAGCTGACCCGTACGGGCCGTCCGTGCACGGGAGACCCGTACGGGTAGCGCCCGCAGTGCTCTGAAATGAGGGAGTAGTACGATACGTTGTACGGGCTCTACCCGGAGCGGGTCGCGTACGGACCAATCAGCGTCGCTGTGAAACAATGTTCTAGCACCAGCTGTCCAAGACACACGTGAGGTGCTAACCTCACGTGTGTCTTGGACAGCTGTAAAATGATCGTACCACAACCACACCACATCGCAGCAAGAAATGTGGGCAAGCAGTGATTACGTCTGAATATTGTCGCTGCAACTTCGTGCAGTTGCGTTGTCGCTAGTAGTTGCGATGTGGTTACGGTTTTGCTAGTGTTTGCAGACAAATTGACTCTGACTGTGACAGTTTCGTGGCGTTGACGCAACATTGTGGTTGCGTTGTAACTGACACACAGTTGATTTTGACGACCAAATGTGGTCCGTGTGAATAGACTATTAGTTTTTAAACAAATTAGTGCCCGTCCACGTGGTGTGGTTGTTGTATGGTTGTGGTACGTGTGATCGGACTCTTAGGGTTTAGTCATAACCGCACACAACCGCACATGACCGCGTTGCGGCGCCGCAACGCAGAAGCTTCGGCCAATTCTTAAGAAAATCTTAGGGTGCCGTCGGTGATTTTTGCGATGCGACGCTTTTGTGTGTGTCGTCCCTTAAGCTCACTGTTTGCTGAACTGGGCCTATTTGGCGCAGCCGTGAATCATATATATTCAATTTAATTCAAATTCATTTATTAAACTTACACAGTTCACAAGCATACAAGTAACATGACATGAAATTCTAACCAACAGAAAACTTAGACAGATTGAACAGCGGGCCCCAAACTAGGCACAGCCTGTATCTTGATGACCCAAACACTACACAAAGTTAGCAATTTAAAGGGTTATATTTTTTCTTATTTTTTATAACGCACTTTGTTCTTTGTTCACATGATTTTAATTTGAAGAATATGTTGGTTGCTTTCTAATCAGTGCTCAATATATTATGTATTTTCTTTCTTCTTTCTTTCAGTCGCTTTACGTGAAGCCTGTCTATGTGTGTGTGTGCAGTTTCGCTTCTTTTATGGAGCTGAACTTCTCTACTCATCTGTTTTGTGGTACTACCAACTAAATAAATCTTGGTGAGAAGGTAAATAAGTGAGCTTCGAGACGGGTGCGAATATGAATTTTATGAGTGTTGGTAGTTTTGTTTATGCTTGAGGTACTTTAGTAAGTCTAGTTTTGTAAATAGTTAGTGCAAAGGAAAGTTTTACCTTAAGGCGCATCGCTCTTAAGTCAAAACTTTACTTTGCTTTTTCTTTTAACTAAACTTACGCTAAGTTAGCCCGCGAATTGGGATCAGTAATGCCTCAAATGTCGTGCTGTCATGAAATAGTCATCCAATGAACTTATACTCTATTTGAAATAAGAGTAGACATTTAAACAAACCTTTCTCAATACTCAATATACTCAATTCTTTATTGCTTTACCATAATTTTCCATGTTGTTGTTGTTGTATGTTCTTACAGTCCGTTCAACCGATTTTGCCAACTATGTTGGGGTCGGCTTCCAGTCTAACCAGATGCAGCTGAATATCAGTACATGGAGTGACTGCCTATCTGACCTCCACAACCCAGTTGCTGGGTAAGATGATACCCATTAGTAAGACTGATTGTCAGACTTTCGGGGTTCTGACGACCCGTAACTTTAACTTTTTTTACATACCAAGGCATGTAAAAAGTCGCGGACCGACCGCAGCAAGAGATAACCCCAGTCAGTCGAGACATCGAAAAACATTGTCACTTACAAACACTGAATGCTCGACAGCAGTAGGTATCTACGTTCATAAAATCAAGAACAATGCTGTCTCATTCAGTTCCCAGACTAATTAAAACCTTAACTCCCAGCCAACTGACACAGACAATGAAAAACGACACAAAAACGACCAACGCAAAGTAAAATCAATTAAACAAAAAACTCCAAAAAATAACCCTTCTCTTCACGGCCCCTTTCTAATCGACTAAACAATCGATTTAGTCGATTAGTTCCACTCGATTCGACTATGCAATGTTTACTTTCGTACTGAACATCGAATGTGTTAAGAGGACGTAAGGGAAAATCTCATTAGGTAGGGTCAATTTTGTTGTTCAACCCGGTTTTCAGCTGATGTTGTAGTGGAAGATTAACTTTAGGTAGCTATTTTTTTGGATAAAAGCTAATAAAGAAGGGTGTAGTTAGGATATACCGTAAAGTTATCAACTTATCCATTAGTATTATTACCCTAGTGTTAAAAACATAACATAACATCACGCCTTGTTTCCTAGTTACCTACACCCACATTTCGCCAGTTATGTTTAAATCCCATGTAATAGGGGACGAACCTATTGCCAGCCACCGAGCATGAAATAATGTAGTGTTAATAATAACTTTTTATAGCGAGAGGATATAAATCCGCGCGGCTAAACTAAATTAAATGAAAGCTCATCAATTAATTGAAGAGCAAACTGATTGATTCAAACTGTTGAGTAAAAAGAACATTATCTTTCCAGTTCGTCATAGTTGCATAATACTTGTTTATTTTTATTATTTTAAATTACATTATAATTATACACCGTGACATTTTAATCGTCTTCCAAAAGCACTTTATGTATCCAATGACTACTAAACATTAATTTTTAAAAGTCCTTTGAACATTTCTGTGCTTGAAGTATTAAATAAAAAATCAGTTCATTCGTTTAGCAGAGATAACACATTTAACAAAAAGAACTACAAATAATTTCGCTTGAAAAAAAATATGATACCCTGCGACTCACTTTCGTAAAAAGAAAAATATGAATTTAAATAGTGCGTAGTCCCACCACATTTGACACTTCACTGACTGAATAATCTTATTACCACAACGTGTCGACACAAGATAATAATTTTGAAAAAAAAATGTGGTTACACATTATTTTTACACTGAAAACATACTCATATTCTGCAAAAAAAGTGAAACGAGATAAAAAGAAAACGTATAGCTTATCACAAGCTGGAAGTCAAATATTAGGGGTTGGTCTCCTCAACTTACTTTAAGGGTTGTTTCCTCTTTTGTGTTTTATTCAAACCTCACTTGATAAGAATATTTTTACTTTACTTAACTTTAAAATTCAAGTTTGTTCATTTTTACTTGGGGAAGAATCATGCTTAAAAATGTTTGAAAGTTTATGGAAGATGAAAAAGATGGAGTTAAATTATTTTGTTCGTTTTAAAGTTCTTTAGAACACTAAATTCATGTACCTACAGTAGGATAGCCTACTGTAAATTAATTTGACAGAATAATTATACTGTTTTTGTTACCACTGACGTACGGACATCAGATCAACATGTGAATTAGAGTTTGTCGTAGGATTATCTAAAATTAACCAGTCAATAGGGATGATCATTTTTTATTTGTTCATCAGGTCGTTTATTAAAAATATTGAATCCGTATTTTTAATTGTTTTACGTAGTCAATAGATTACGGTGATATACATATAATATAATGAGTTAAACTGTGGCAGACGTCACGCCTTGCTAGACTTTATACTGAATTGTGAAGTAGCTCCACTCCCCAACTTTAATGCGTTTTATTAAGGTAATGTTTTATTAAGCCGTAGGTCCCGGCTGTCATTCGTGGATCTTTGACAGACGTTACGGGTCGTCAGAAGACCGAAATTCTGACAACCAGTCTTACCATGGGGTATCGTATTACCCAGTTAGGTACTGGGTTATGGAGTTCAGATAGGCAGTCGCTCCATGTAAAATACTGGTATTCAGTTGCCTCCGGCAGGCAGATTGGTTGGTCTAGCGAAGTAAGAGGTTTCAACTGAATAAAAGGCTAGTTAATACTGGTTTAGTTGCCAATGATGTGCAACCTACCCACTCGTCCACACCGTCTAGCACACCCTAGTATCCTACATAGAAGCAAAAGCATAGCGCCTGTCTGTGCTGGAAACCACGCAGGCGCTTTCCTTTAATTTCATCACCACTGCTCTCAAAACGGCGATGAAAAACCTCGTGAGGAAACCGGCATGTCCATTACAGCCCACTCCCTCTTGAAGACAGGAGGCCAGTTCCTAGCAGGGGGAACATTTTAGGCTGATTGCTAAGTTACTTTCCTGATTGGCTAATCAATCTTCTCAGAGACGAGAAAATAATAATATTGTACAGATGAACAGTAGGCATAAATCCCATCGATAATTATCTTTTTTCAAACAATGATATGAAAAGTAAAAAGACGTAGATAGGTTACCTACCTAACATTCTATCTTCAAAAACGGCACTATGTCACACTATTATATGACACGTGGAAGTAGGATGGCATGTCGTAATTATCGGGAGCGAAAAAGAGACAAAACGAAGAAAATGTGGCTAATTAGCCAACTTTTGACGTGCCACTTGCGGAACGTTTATAACCTATCTACCTCTTTTTACATTTAGTATCAGTGATTTCAAAGCCCATTTGAATAAATCATAAAAACCATGAAGAAACAGGTTTGACAGAACGATTCGAACGTAAATAATACATCAAACTCTACGCATAGTGAGTTGTTGACTGCAATAAATCAATATAGAATTTTAATTACGAAAAGTTGTTGTTTATCATTCTATAGCGTAAGTTATAGCTGATGGTTTCTGGCAGAAGTGGGTCGGTTCTTCTCTCGTATTCAAACGAACTAGAAAATCTCATTCCTAGGCAAAATATGAGCTACTAGCTGCGCCGTGCGATTTCACCCGTATAAGTCTTGATTCTGTAGGAATATCGGGATAAGAAGTATTTCATGTCCTAACCCAGGTCATGGTCTACCCATGTGCCAAATTTCATCCAAATCCATTCAGCCGTTTCAGCGTGAAAGCGTAACAAACAAACAAACTCACATTCGCATTTATAAATATTAGTTAGAATAGTGTACGGCCCCGACTTACGTAACGTAGGTCGTGGGCTCGAAGTGCGGTAGGCACTTCTATGTATCTATCTATTTAGCCCATAATTTCCCACTGCTGGGCAAAGGCCTCCCTTTTCCACAAACGTCTGTCCACTGCCATTTGCAGGATAGTCAAGCTCGTCCTTCCATCTTTGTGTTGCTGCCACTGTTAAGTGGGATTGGGCCGGACATGTCCTACTCATGTCATGAGCTGTGGGCTAAAATAACCATTGATTGCATCCCATTTAATGCTAGGCAACATCGTGGCAGGCACTTACTACTTTGTATAATTTATTTCATCACCACTGCTCTCAAAACGGTGAAGGAACACATAGCGACACATAGTGAACACATAATGGGTAATCTACAACCAAAAATTCTAATATATCTGACATCCACACCACAATCCCTTTACCTACCACAGAGATCAGGCCTGGTCCGAGCAGTGGGTACATTATTATAGGCTAATTATGCTATGTTATATATAACATATGTGGTAAAAATATTAACGAGTCTAAATGGGTTAGTTGAAGGAGGAACTCAGTGACATGCAAACAAGGCACAAAATAGTTTCCATGAAAAATCGTGACGTTGAAAATAACCATGTTGCGGTTGTGTTAGTACATTTTACTCGAGTGCTACTTTTACTTGAAGCAAGAAATAAGTGAAGCTTTAAAATAACGGGATATTGAGAGCATTTACTTTGTGTACATTATTTTCTTGGTTCACATGATTTTAGTTAGAACTACAAAACTAGGAATTAGGAGAGCTGAGAAAGAGTCTCATCTCACAGCTTCAATTTATTTCTAGTTATTTCAAAGGAATAGGCGTTACAAATACTGCGAATAGGAATTGGGCCAGAATACCTAATTCCAGAATGAGAAACTGGCTGACGCATTTAGAAGTCAGCTTATTAATCGTAGGGTCATACTTGCCATACATTCTAATTTAAACCAACCTACAGCCAAAAAAACGACCTACCACATATTTTCAATTACATCCAAAGAATCCTGATAAAAAAACTTCGTAGGTACATCTATCACTAAGTCGTTCATTTCATTAGCATATTGATTCGAACATCCACAGTGGCGAGTAACCGTCATAACATTGTAACACATCAATCGAAAAGTAATGAGAACTTATGACTTATCATTATATTTATTGCTTGGCAACTGAGCAATGTGTTCATGGCTAAGTAATAACAGCCGCACGGTTTGATCCATCCGATTAAGCTACGATTGCCGGGGTTATTCGTGCCTCGGAAAGCACGTTAAGCCGTTGGTCCCGGCTGTCATTCGTGGATCTTTGACAGTCGTTACGGGTCGTCAGAAGCCCGAAAGTCAGACAACCCATCTAAACATGGGGTATAGTATTACCCAGAAACTGGAATGTGGACGTCAGATAGGCAGACGCTCCATGTGATACTGGTTATCGGCTGCATCAGTTTATACTGGAAGCCGATCCTAACATACTTAGGAAAAAGGTAGGAAGATGATTCGTAAGTCTATGGTTCTAAACTGTTTTGTTCATTCGAAAATCCTCCTGAACACTTTTGACCAGCAGCGGGTCCACATAGGATAACAAAAAGAAACCACTTGAAAAATTAATAGATTATCTACAACTTTTAGGTACCAACTTTAATGTCGCTGTTAGTGTCTACAAATAATGTATTTTAAAAGAAAGAAAAATAGAAAAAGTATTTATTGGGACAAGCACAGGAGATATCAATTAAGCTAAACTCTCAAAACAAAGTAAAATTAAAATATAGCAGAAGGCATTTTTATTGTGATCTCCGGTATACTGACGGCTTAAAACATCCCATGGGAGAGAAATCCTTTCACGTCCCACCATCGAAGCAAGACCTGCCCATGTTTGATCCCCTTACAACCTCAATGCAAGAACCAAGTGATACAAATGAGATATCAAAACGGTAATAACAGTATAATACATACAATGTCATAGTATTGATGCAACACAGATGAACTACTATCTAGTATCGTGAAAATACGGCAAGTCGACTTGCCAGGGGTTTCACAAACTGACATCGCTTCAACTACAATAAGTAAGTATGTAATTTAATAGTCTCACGCAAGCCATTATTTTATTTACAAAAATATTTTATTTCGAGCCACTGGGCATACAATCTGATATGCTTACTCTGGTTTCACACGCTTGCAAAAGTACAAAAATAAAACTTAACGTAGGTTCATGATATAAATAACAAAAACAAGACCTAGTGCTAATATTTTTTATATTTAACTAACTATGCCCCGCGGTTTCACAGATATAAGTCTCGATCCCGAGAAAATATCGGGATAAAAATTATTTTATGTCCTAATCCAGGTCATGGTCAACTCAAGTGCCAAATTTCATCTAAATCCGTTCAGCCGTTTTAGCGTAACAAACAAACAAACTCACTTTCGCATTTATAATATTATTAGATAAAGGATTTTAAAATATCAGGATAAAATCCTGACATTCCCACGAATTATCATGTAACCCATCCGCAGTGGGCCCGCGTGGTGGATTATGGCCCATTCAATCTCATTGCTGGCCCATCCATTATAGGCTGATTGTGTATGATGTAATTAGTACTGGGCATCACAGAAAATCCAACATGGCGGCCGCTTAATGTAAAATTTTATACTTTTCAGTTGTCTTATCCCGGATTGACCGTTTTTTTCCTGAAACCTTTTATTTTCAGCTCAGCTTAATAAGTCACGTACTACAAAAATATACAAAGAAGGTTTAATGAAATTCGGCTTCGATTCGCATGGCTTAAGCTTTCCCCCGACTCATTATTAAAAAAATAACACCGAAACTTTTTGACTGCGTAATATTCAATTTCGATTTATTACACAAGTTTTTGTACATTTCAATAGTTTGTTGCTGTTCGATTGTGAGCTTTACGCAGTTGTGTTAAGGGTGTTGATCTGATATTGGGATGATAAATAAGCTTGGTAATTCTGGTGTCAGGAAATGTCAGGCGTATCAATTGACAGGTGGAAGTTCTTCTCGTGTTTTTTGGGCGTAAAAAAGATACGAATAAATTAAATAACGCTGTATGATATTTATTTGTTTTGTAAATTGCCTGCTATCCTGGAAGGTATAACTTATTTGGGGGTAGGCAGATATGACTGCTGTTTGTCATGTTTCATTAGTTTAAGTTTATGGGTGTACTTAATGACAGCTGCAAAACATAATCCATTTAAAAATGGTTTGGTTGAAAGCTGGACTGCTTCGTTGGTCTAGTTTTCGCAAGCGCTACTACTGAGCGGCTCTTGGAGCTGGTCCTGGGTTCAATTCCAGGGTCGGGCAAAGTGTTATTGGGTTTTTCCATCAGGAATTTCTCAGTAGCAGCCCGGAATCTGATTTTTGCGCCGTTGATGGTGATAGGCCTACTAAATGGGACTTAAACATAACTGGTGAAATGTGGGTGTACTACACAGAGTTATTGTTAAAACACTAACAACATCTTAAGGGGTCATTGTACTCATCATTATGAACGACTTCTAATATGAGACCTAAACTGAAATCGCGAAAGAAAATCAGCTGTTGACTATGTTTTGACGAGTTATGCGAACATAAATATAGGGAACAGCTGATTTTCTTTTCGCGATTTCAGGTCTGTCAGGTCTATGCGCGAAGAGGGCGCACATTAGGGAGTGGCGCGAGGAGGTGGAACGCCGGGGCTTAACTCCGCTGCCGTGAGAAAACGCGGCACAGCGCAGCGGACAGAGCTCCAGCGCGATCTCATGTCGTCATGCAGGTCGCACCGGACACGGTTGTTTCGGGAAGTTCCTGTTCCGTGTAAGGCCGGAGGAAACGCCCGGGTGTCATTATTCCGTGGATCGCCCGGGGACACGGCGGAGCATACGTTGGAGGTCAGTAATTCTTGCGAAGGAGAAGGCGGAACTCGTGAGGGAGAGCAAACTTCGCTCCCTCACGCCCCTAATCACCGCAGGAGATGCCTTGGGCGTCGGAAATCGCCGGCCGATTCTCGGCCATCGTAGGCGCGGGTTTGCGGACGGTGAGCAATGGGTAGCTCACCGTCCGATAAAGACCAGGCCCGGATCGACGGAGCGTTGCGTTCCACGCGCGCTTCAGCGAGATATCAGCACAACTGAAGGGGTCCCATCACCATCCTAGCGGGCCCCGTCAGTTGTGCTGACATCTTTGAGGCGCGCGTGGAACACAACGTGCTGTCGAACCAGACCTGGTCCTTATCGGGCGGCGAGCTTGTCTGCCTAACCCTTCAGCAAACACAAGCGTGATGATATGATGTGATGTTAGTTGAAAGCTTTCACTTCAATATTATTAAACTTTCATCCATTAGAAAATAATAGATAGGTTTATAACAGCTGTCATTATAGCGTTCGATCACAATACTATAATGAGGTGGTCGTTCATATTAATTACTGGATAGTTAGGTACTACGTTAGTTAAAGCACTATCGTTAACAAGTTATTAGACTGAAACTCTGAAAGTTATTTTATGATGTCAAGGTGAAAACGTATGAAAGAAATAAAGAAATAAAATACGTTTATTTGCGATACGCATGACGCAAGCAAAGGAACAAACACTAAAAAACAATTTGGGGGAAAATATGCGTCACATCCACGCAAAACGGCCATCACTCAACATAATGCTGGGACCCTATGCGAGACAGAGCCCCAGCGCTGGTTTTCAGTGACAGCCGGCGTTGACGTGACAAGACAGTATACGCGACAAGACCCACCCTGCGATCAGAAGCATAATTGCGAAACTCCAGACCGAATTTCGACCATGGCGACCAATCTCAGTGGTGCCAGCCTACGGCGCAGAGATATTATAGTGCACAAGCGTATGCGCAAACATGCACAGGTGCTGTTCTCTCTCTTCCCGCACTCTCATAATCCGATGGGATGGCAAACCGACACGCCCGGAGAGAGATCAGGGGCAGGTCCAACGGTTTGACGTGCTTTCCGAGGCACGGGGATATCACACGGCCAACTTCCTAACTCCGGGCTGGCGAACGAGTTCCAGGTATCACTTGAACGTAATTTTTTAAACAATTAATTATTCTTATTCTTTATTTTTGATTCTATACAAATGAAGATACTATGTAAATGAATAAACTTAGTGCAGTATTGTATGGGAGAGCTGATTATTTCTATGTAATTACGATGTTGGTTAAAAGAAAAAGAAAAAAAAAAGACGGAAAGAAAGTTAAAGACAGAAAGTTGTTCAGTTTGACAATCTGTACCATACCCTTAAATATGACACTCCTTTCTGACAAATGCTGTATACAAGTTGTATTTATCTCGACGTTGTAAATGCCAGTAGATTTTTTTAAAGTAATAACAGATAGCTGTTAATCTCCAACAAATTTCTCATTTCCGTAATTCACTGTGTTCTTAAAAAAACAGGATGAGCATCTGAAATACTCCATTTTATATTCCCATACCATTGAAATAGTTCCAATTAAAATTACTCAATTAATTACTTACAATCTTAAACCTGTTTTGAACTGTAGTATTAAATTGTTTAACACTTCATCCTATGTTGATGAAGAGGTATGGACCTATATGAACAAGTTTTTTTTTTCATTTTTAGAGTTCCGTAGTCACACAGATGAAGCCGTTGCTATCTTGTCTCGAATTAACACAAAACTATAGGAATAGGTACCTAATATATATAATATATTATTTATAAATGATAACTGTGTGACAACGACTAAAGTTCAGACACTTCCATTAATTGGCTCCTCTTCATGCATACCTATAATAACTTAGAAAAGGCTAACAAATCACTGCATGTTCTGGTGTCTGTACATGTGACAAAATTTTAAGGCCCCAAATACTACAGACTTGCATAGCGGTACCTACGATTAGATGAATAGATCGGCGTACAAAATGGTTGAGCTGGATGGTGCTGATCCACGCGTCATGTTCGTGAACGGGCGCCGTCAGTTGAGACTGGTCATCTCTTATCTGCCAGGGCTTATTTTTAATCTTATATTTTTAATCGTTTTTGATTTTTATATTTTTTTTACATTGTTCTCACATAAAGAACCAACAAGAGTAATGTACCCAGGATTTTGTAATTTTTATATTTAAAAGAGTGTCCTTGGAGTTTCTTGCCCGTTCTTCTCCATAGAGATCTACGTTTTGGAATGGGCAACTAGCTTCAACTTTCTGACTAACTGACTGACTCTTTGACAATTCAAAAGTGCCTGTAAATGGTTTAATTGAAATAAATGCTTTGAGTTTGAGTTTGAGTTCGTATTGGTGATTCGCCTGGATTTATTCGCCCAAAACGGACGAATCCACACTTTTAAATATTTTTCTTTTCTTGAGGCGATTTGCACGAAGCTAATTTATTTGTAGGTGAATCTATTTCTAGAGTTGTCGATTCGTCTACAAATAAATGGGCAAATCAAGCCAATTCGTCACCCTTGAAACCATTTTCTGAGAATTGAAAAGTCAATATTTTTAAAAATCTTTATCTTTAAGATGTTTACATTATCATTCTGTTTTTCTTCATTTTATGATCTGCGGAACCCTACATCGTACGTGGATTTAATAACCTATTTACAGGAAATATCAAAACGTTTACGAGGTTTTTTACCGAGCTGTTTTAGCAGTAACTTCCTCCGGTTTTAATTATTAATTATTTCGTCAGAGCATTCCAAAAATAGATTATTTACAAGTAATATTTCTTTAGTTATAGCCTCGTTTAGGATTTTAGACATAAATTATAATCTGGTTTAGTGACACCAACTAATTAAATCTGTAGCTCCTTTGCTAATTATAATGACCTAGTTTGCTCTGAATATTTGGTATCTTATTGCAGGATATGAATTTTACTATTAATCTTATTATTGAGAGCTGCCTCGTTGGTTTAGTGGTTGCAAACGCGACGGCTGAGCTCTGATTTCCTGGGTTCAATCCCCGGGTCGGGCAAAGTGTTATTAGGTTTTCCATTACGAATTTTCCCAGTAGCAGCCCGGAGTCTGGATGTGTAGCCGGTGATAGCCACTTCTGCTTACCCCTCAGGGGATTACAGACGTGAAGGTATGTAATGTTATGACATGAATTTTGTAGAGGTTAGCTCAGTGTGAGCGAAGAACACAGATAAAAGGAAAATTAAGTACCTAACTGGGATGATGTTTTTCAAGTCATGCTAGACGTGTGAAAGATTTTGGACTCAGATTCATTTTGTAGGGTGAGGTGTGAAGAATTACGAGTAGCACATACCTGTATGGATACAAAGGATTTTGTTTTTTTGTTAAGACGTCTCCTAAAAATGATGTTCGTTTTCACTAAACGAATGTGAGTAAAATAAGCAATCGCTCGTTTGGTTTAAACAACCCTTAATGCGCTGCCTAAAGAGGGACACCGTAAAACGGCCAGTTTATCACCGCACAGTTAGCCGTATTTCTACATAATATAAGCCAACAAAAATACAGTGTAAAGAACGAAAAGTTGGCAATAAGTTAACTATTTCAGAAACTTTTATAGAGGATTTATAGCATCGGTGTAGATAAAAGACATAATTATATACAAAGTGCATATTTTTTTCAGAATTTGATAAAAATTTCATTGTTATTTCCGAAGCAATTTTGACAGGTTTTATATGAATTCTTATCCAATAAAATATGTTATTTAAATTGATCATTTAAATTAGATTGAAATATGCTTCGACATCATATAATTTATTTGAATAGTTTAAAAGATATCACAGATTCAAAATTACGCGTAACAAACTAATTATGGTTGACGGCAACGCGGGCGCAGCGGTAAGAGTCAATGATCTTTTCCTCGGCTATTAGGTATGTAATCCCGGTAGTACGTTTCCGTGGGATATTTTGCGACATCCACGTGGGCGAAGCCGCGGGCAAAAGCGAGTAAATTATAAACTACAGCGAATTTGTCACTTAAGCACAGTACTTACATAGTTTGCCTGGTTATAATTAAAGAGATAAAAATAATAATAAAATCAATTAATTAATAATAATAAGTATTTAGTAGATATAGTGTTTGCTTGTGTATATAGTGTGTTTGTTTGATTGTGTTTTAATTTTATTGTGGTTTTTTTAAGCTTTAATTTTGCAAAACATTTTGTGTCGCGTAGTATTAGTGAAAACGTGCGTATGCACTATAAATACTAAGTACTAACAAGCTCTTCATAACTTACATATTTTACCCATCAATTAAAATTAAAAAATGACACGAAATATGGAAAATAGGGCTTATAATAAGGTGAAGAGTAGCACCTATTAACCTCATTAAAAGCCTTAATAGGATTTTATTCGCTACTAAATCGCATGCCCAAGACCGGCGACACCTAACCAGTCTAATCAATTCTAGGGCAGACCGGATAAATAACATAACATCACGCCTGTATTCCCCGAAGGGTATGACAGAGGTGCACCTATAGTACACCCACATTTCGCCAGTTATGTTTAAGTCCCATGTAACAGGGGGCGAGCCTATTGCCATAAACCGTGCACATATCTAGACTCCGGGCTGCTACTGAGAAATTCCAGATGGAGAAACCCAATAACGCTTTGTCCGAACTGGGAATCGAACCCAGGACCTCATGCTCAGCAGTAGTGATTGCGACCACTAGACCGACGAGGCAGGAAAGCCCAGTTCCTATTAATCTTAAAGTATAAGTCCTGATGTAACACAATTTACATTCTGATAATATTTTCTTCGCTATAAAATTGCTTACCCAAGACGCCAATACTGAACCTAACCTAACCAGTTTAATTAATCCCAGACCGGAAAGATGTCGCCACTTATTACCATAAACAGTTCATAGAACCAGGATGATGACTAATCAACAATTCGAAGTATAAAACAGTTGGTTTTCGTGGCTCAAATACAATTTTTAAGACCTCAATTTGAATTTTAGTCATGGCACACAGGAAGTGAAGTGAGAGGCTTGTGGTTAAGTAATAACAGCTGTACGGGTTCGATCGATCCGGTTAAGCTACGCTTGCCGTGGAGACGATCTTAAATACCAAGACCCCTCCGTGCCTCGGAAAGCACGTAGGTAAAGCCCTTTGTCCCGGCTGTCATCTATAGATCTTTGACAGTTGTTACGGGTCGTCAGAAGCCCGAAAGTCTGACAACCAGTCTTACCAAGGGGTATCGTGTTACTCAGCAACTGGGTTGTGGAGGTCAGATAGGCAGTCACTCCATGTAAAATACTGGTATTCGGATGCATCTGGTTAGACTGGAAGCCGACCCCAATAGAATTGGGAAATATTAGGCAGATGATGAAATTCAGAAAGTGATAGTGCATGTATTAAATGGTTTTTGGTTTCCTTCGTTCCTAATCTACATCCTTCCTATTTACAGTAATTACGCAATTTTTTCTTTGGTCCGAGGCCTTGACATCAACCATTGAACAACATTTCAAAACGTTTTTTTGTAGGTTGAATACGAGGCTTTTGGCTAGTTTTGTGTTTTTTATTTTTCTTTTAATGTGCGTTTTGTCTGTACAGAATAAACATATTTTCTTTCTTTCTTTTTTTCTATCTATTTGTATTTTTTTTTAATCTTAATTATTAGTAGAAAGATAGGTACTTAGTTTTAATATCCTGTGTGAAATTGGTGTAAGCAGACTTGTGGAAGGAAAAATTGAATATTCCTCGTGAGTGGTATTTGAGAGGGGCTTGTGTTCAGCGTTGGACTGGAAAAGGCTGGGTTGGTTGCACGTTTGAAATAAAATTGTTATGTACGTACTAACTTCCACCAGCGTCTTCGCCTGCATGATCCTACTATAATAATAATAATTTATAATTGTGAAAGTTTGTGGGTATGTTTGTGTGTTTGTTGTTGTATGTTTGTTGTATACCTGACTATACAATCAAAAGACTATTTTAGACACTAATCTACATGGTCCTCATAAGACCTGACTAAAATTGTGTCTGGACTTTAAAAGAGACTGTGACCTTTAAGTTTGTTTCGGTCGTTCTTCTCAAAGAAGTCAGATAGGAAACGCCGAACTCATCTAGCTATTTTTTTTTGTATGACGTGTTTAAGTTTTTCCCTATATCATATTTACAGAATAAACAATTTCATTTCATAAGTTGTATATACATTAGGTCTAATCAAATTCATTGTTATAAACTTTTTTTGTTTGTAAGAAATTAAAGGTTTTTATTTGATTCATTTATTATGTAAATTCTACACTGTATAATTTGTTGACCTTATAAAAGTTTTCTTCACCAGAAATAATAATTTCTACTAGTGTAATAATAAGATCAAAATATTTGCCAGTAAATGTCGAATACCTACTTGCCTGCTAATAAATAACTTTAATGAAAAGAGCCGATCGATAGATAGGCGTTTTATTTGTGAATAATATTTTAATTTATTACAAACAACTCTATAAAATAAAGACTATAAAAGTTAGTTGACCTCTGACACCAAAATTAATAGAAAATTAGCAAAAATATGCGCCATAATCGACAGTTCGACGATTTTTTTAAATGTATTCATTTTCATTTGAAGGCCATAATTATTATGAGATATAAAGATGCCGTAGAGATAAAATAATTAATAAAAGTTAATGACGGAAATATAATCATATTTTAAAAACTTAATACGTAGGTGCATAGGCATCGACATACATAAGCCTTGCTGCCATGGAGGTAGGCAGGCACTACAGACCTGCTACGATAATTACATACTGTGTGTTGTTTAATGCATTGTAGCATCTGGAAAATAATACACAAGAAAATACTAAAGATTTAAAGAATCTTACATTCAAAAGTCATTTATTCAAACTAGGCTGAGAATCAGAACTTTTCGGACGTCAAATTACATAAGATAGTCCCCCAAAATGCCCACCTTTCCTTCACCACTTCCTAGTGCTTTAGATGGGAAGAAAAAGTGGCGTAACAAACTCTCCAGCAGCACAGCTGTTCTGTTCAGTTCAGCAGAAAAAAATGATTCTATTTAATCTATATGCCAAATAATTTTCAAATTATAAATTTATGTCAGCTAGCACACGCCATTATACCAACCAAAAATATCGAGAACTATAATCAGGCAGAAAAAATAAAGACTAAACAATATCTAAATAAATGCCTCCAGGCATAAAGGGCGTGCCCGATATGGAAGCGGGCACGCCCAATAAAAAAAAAGGAACGTTTTCAGTTTATTTTTATATTCACATATGTAAAGTACCTATAACTTATACAATACTACTTATAACTGCCCCACAAAACCGTAGTAGTGGTTGGACTGTGGGATCGGTTAGTCTCTATAAAAATAAACTTCGTACTTAAAACTAATTGTCATTTATAGGTAGCACGTTATCATGTTTCTAAATAATATGTTTTTAATTTTCAAGTAATCAAGTGTGATGGTTTTTACCACATTGTTCAACATTTAAAAAATTCTATCGATATTTCATACCCACTTTAAAAATACATTCTATATACGTACATAATAATATATGCTCTAACTAATGTGTTTTTGTATAATTTATACGCGAGGCGCCACAAAAGTTTTGACATTAAAATCGCGTTAGCTATCAAATTAAATAGTCGTATTGATGTAGAGTTCTGGTCGGTTTGTTAGCGGGGAATTGTGTGTAGGTTGATGCTTACTCTAAGTTTTAGAATTATAATTAAGTACCTGAGGGAACGGTGTTAGCCCAGTGGTATCGACACAGACTTATGTAGGTCGTGAGTTCGAACCCAGGCAGCCACTTTACTTTGTTTATTTAATTTCATCACCACTGCTCTTAAAATGGTGAAGGAAATCATCGTGACGAAACTGGCATGTCCTAGAACCAAACATTCGAAGACATAGTAATATTCATCAAACCGCACTGGGCCCGCGTGGTGGATTTATACCCACTCCCTCTCACAGAGTCAAGACCTATGTCCTAGCAGTGGGCATATTATAGGCTTATTATTATTACCCGAGGGGAATAATAGGTAATACTGGCTGGTGTCCTTAACACCGCGTCAAAGCTCGTATTTTGGGTACGGGTGGGAAAATCGATTATTCAAACCACCCCAGCTCTTCGGAAGGCCTGCAACGCCTTGGTGTTACTGACAATCTCACGGAGGGTACGTGGGTTACCAAAGTACTATAGAGGTTTATCAGCTGGCTGCTAATATTAAGACTGGCAGACATTCTAATATTCAAATATATAACTACTTTTGAATGTAAACAGGTGGATTTTGTTCTAGAGATAGATCGATTGAGGGCTCCGTGTGAATCAAGTGTTGTTCTATAAGTTGTAATTTCTTACGAGTTTCAAATAGAGCGGTCCTCTGGACCCCTTAAAGTACCTCCACAGACTATTATTTGTAGTTACAAGCCCTCAGTGAGGGTCAACCCCTCACAGTACTTTACCCTGTAACAATCTTATAAAAGTATCAGTTCTGTTTCTAAAACACAAAATTGTATTATGTGGGTATATTTAATTTTAAGGATACATACACAATACATAAACTCATGCCTTTGTCCTATAGGGGTAGGCAACACCTACAGAACGTCACCTACTACGATCCTTAGGTACTATCAAAGAACTTCATATCTAAGCAGTTTGAAAACAAAATCCCGTAACCACGATGATCACATCTGTTACCGCCCCGGTTCTATAGCGGCCGAGCGCCGTAAAACAGAAATATTCCTTACGGTGTATAGATATGAACTTCTTTGATAGTACACACTCCTTTTGCTTCGTTTACGTTTGTACATCTGGCAATACACGCACGCCACCGGATTAAAATACTTCTCACGGTTAAGTAATAACTGCCGCACGGGTCGATCTATCAGGTTAACCTACGCTTGCTGGGGTTGGTCTGTGGATGGGCGACCATCTTTACATACCGAGACTCCTCCGTGCCTCGGTAAGTGAGAGTCTCGGCACGACGGGTCGTCAGAAGCCCGAAAATCTGACAACCAGTCTTTCCAAGGGGTATCGTATTACCCAGTTACTGGATTGTGGAGGCCAGATAGGCAGTCGCTCCATGTAAAATACTGGTATTCAGCTGCATCCGGTTAGTCTGGAAGCCGATCCCAATATAGTTGGGAAAAGGCTAGGCAGATTGATTGTAGTAGGTACCTACCCGTAAAATGAAACTGCAAAGTCCACCAAAAATATAATAGCATTTACAGGGGCAATGTTCTATAGTCTCTTCTTAGAGTGTCAATAGCAATCTAAATAGACTCGGCCCAGAATTCGGCGACTTGTTTGGCGCCATCACCAACGTCCATCAGTTCCTGTAACGTGCAGCTGACAGGACACGCAGGACACGATATTAAGTGTCCCGTCGTTTGTGGAACCACATTTACATTCCAAGACGGAGTCGTCTATGAATCTCCACCTGAACAGGTTTTCCTTGCTTCGGCTGACCTGGGTCCGGATTCTGTTAAAGACTTCCAGGTTACCCAAGGTAACTCATGTCCAGGCGGGAGGTCTTCAGCGGGTGGAACAAATAGGTTTGGTAAGGAAGCACCGGCTCGCCACAACTTCAGTCTTTCTTCGGATCGTTCGCCTGTGAGCGGGACAACACACTTTAAAAAACTGTTTCGGCTTTCAGCCTTTGTGGCGCAAGGATGTTCTATAGTAAGACTGGCATTGAAAATTTCGTAAGCACCTACTAAATAATGAAAGGCATTATCAACTTCAGTAGGTAAAAATAATCCTTATGTTTTAAGATACAATTTACTGTAGAATGATTTATTTATTGAAATATCGACAATCGCTCTTTTCTAACAATGGCCGATCCTTATCAAAACATTAAATCCAGTTCTATAAACGTTAGATCGTTGAAAACTCGTAAAACAAAACAAAATGGCGCCGATACTGCCTCAAAACTACCTTCATTTTAGTCGACATTGTGACCTTTGACATCCAATTAAAATACCTTATTATCATTAGACTTTACCATGTCAAATACACTTTTAACACCCACAAAATCTGTTAAATTAAAAAAGTTTTTAATGGTATGTCGATACAAAACCGTACATTAACGCTTGATTAAAAGAAAATTTATTTGAATTGTTTAAAATAACAGTCTCATTTTTTTAAATATTGCTAACTAGTTAGGTACCTAAAATATTGATTAAGAAATGCAATAATTAATATTATCGTAACACCAAATATTTAGTTTTAGATGTAAAACAAGTATATTTTGGAAACTTTTCAAGTGCCCTTTTTAGTGTTATAATTGCAACTCATTATTAATATTTTAGGTCACTAGTTAGCGATATTTTATATTTCCATACAGTAATATTGTCAAATTAATCAAAACAGGTAAATATTTGACAGCTATTTGCGACGTTGCCAACTTTTACCGTTTTTACGCTCTATAAATAATTCAAATAAATACTGCTTATTGAACAGCGAACTGGGTAGGTATCTATCAGTCCTATGTTAATTACATTTCTGTCCATTTATCTATAATAGGTAACAGTCCTAATCCTAAACTTTGACATTTCGAAAATAAACCCAAAAATACAAAATTGATATAGATACCTAACTCAATAACGGATGCAATTAAACTCAAATAAACCAGTGAAAACACGATAAAACACCCACTACCGTATAGGCTAATAAATTATCTAGCCTCTCCCTTACGCTTAATAGTCTGTAGTCCCCAGTGGCGAGACTTGATGGGAAAATACCGAGCCAGATGTATTTTTTATCATTCGCCAGCTTTACAGAAAAGTCATTTAAATGAGGGTATTTTTTAATTTAAATTATGTTTCTGTGTTGGCGAAATCTCATCAGATGCAGGGCAGTGTCCTCTTGAGGAGTGGCTGGAGAGGCGCCACGGCGTCCTCACCTTCCGCCTGACGCAGGTCCTCACCGGACACGGCTGTTTCGGGAGGTACCTGTTTCGGATAAGGCGGGATGAAACGCCCGGGTGTCATCACTGCGTGGATCGCCCGGAGGACACGGTGGAGCATACGGTGGAGGTATGCCCTGCTTGGGCAGAGCACCGCCGTGTCCTCGTGGAGGCGATCGGTGGCGGGGATCTCTCGCGTCCGGCCCTGGTCCAGGCCATGGTACGGAGCGAGAGGGCATGGGAGGCCGTCACCTCCTTCTGCGAAGCAGTAATGCTTGCGAAGGAGGAGGCGGAGCGCGTGAGGGAGAGGCAAATTTCGCGCCCTCACGCCCCTAGCCGCCGCAGGAGGAGACGCCCCGGGCGTCGGGAATCGATCGCGGATTCCCGGCCACCGTAGGCGCGGGCTTGCGGACGGTGAGCAATGGGTAGCTCACCGTCCGGTAAGGACCAAGCCCGGGTCGACGGCGCGTTGTGTTCCACGCGCGCCTCAAAGAGATGTCAGCGAGTGAAGGGGTCCGATGAGACCATTGCCTGCCGGGGTTGCGGGAAAGTCCGAAAGGGATACCGTGGCCCCCTGGCATTGCACAGGCAAGAGAAGGAACACGGGTGGGTTTTAGTCAGTAAGAGTCTGACACGCCCTCCCGCTCCACCCAGAGTGGGAGGAGTCATTTGATGATTTCCCAACCAAAAAAAAAAAAAAAAAAAAAGAAAAAAAAAAGGGCAGTGTCCTCAGACCAAATAAAAAACCAAGATAGCGATGTCGTAAACGATTTCGATAAACATGTGTGCACCTAGTGAGGTGTAGTTTGATTGTAATTGTGTGCGTGTGAGCGTGTATGCACAGGCGGAGGTGTAGTTTTGGCATTCTTCGCTGTATTGTTCGCAGCGCTGTGTGTTGGTTTTTTATTTGGTCTGAGGCAGGGTCTTATATTTTAATGTCAGTTTTGTAATGTGTATGTATTCATGTTTGATATTTTTTTGTGGATTGATAAGTATTAAATTAATCTAATATGGTAGGTAGGTTACCTTTATAAGCTAAGTTGTTAGGATTTCAGGAACAAATTGAGATGTGGTTAAGAGCGGGGGTTTTGAGAGACTGTCTTATGTAATTATGACGTTAGCAAATGCTGATTTTCAGGCTAATTTGAATGATTCGGTTTTTTATTTATTTGTAACAATTTAGCAAAATCGACCGGTACCTAAATAGTTGGTCAAACGTAAAGGTTTTTACACAACTTGCGTAGGTTTGCATGTTTATGTTTTGAGCATATTTCAGTCGACAACATCATTACCAACTATCCAGGAGTCACAGTTAGAATATACATAAATTCTGAACCAAGCAGAATATTCTATCCATTTATCAAACCACTGACCGGAGAGGGTAGTTAGACTATGATATCATGCTTCGCAAGCTTAATGCTGACCACAATATGTCATGATCAACATAGGTACATACGTTATATGTACTTTGTTAAACAAAAGAATTATCATTCATTAATTCATAACTCCAGGTAGACAGATCTGTCTGGCCTACACGAACTAAATGCTCCCGCAGACAGGTGTGACGCGATGCTGGTAGAACAATTTCCATGAAGTTTTCACTTTTTTTTCTTCTAATAGAGTCACGACGCGACTGTCTGCGGGAGCCTTAACATGAACGCGCAACAATATTTTGCCGTTGCATTATTTACAAATATCACGCTTGTATTCTTCGAAGAGTAAGCAGAGAAGTAAATGATTAACAATATTCATTTTTTTTAAATTGGTGCAAGAACACTTATGAGTACAAGTCAAAAGTTGATCGTGTTTTAAAACTAGATAAGGTCTGTGTTTCTTATCTACTATTCTGATAAAAAGACCGAAACAAACTTAGAGGTCAAAGTCTTTTTTAATTCAGACATCATGATCTTGGTCAGGCCATTATGAGGATCAAGCGGATTTGTATCTGAGATGTTTTTTTGTGGAAAGAACCACGCGGATTTGAATGGACCTGTCCAGTCAGTGCATGTATTTGTCAGAAAACGTGTAGCTCAACCCAGAACTTAAAGAGCTCAACGTAAGAAACTATAGCACGTCACCCACATTCCGCCATTTTTCTGTTAGTTCCATGTAACAGGAGGCGAGCTAAACGCCGTCAACCGGGCAGAAATCCAGACTCTCGGCTGCTACTGAGAAATTCCAGATAGAAAACCCCAATAACACATTGCCCAACCCGGTAATCGAACTCAGGACCTCATTCACAGCAGTAGCGCTTGCGACCACTAGACCAACGAGAGTCTTACTCATATTCTGAAAAACCAGTGAAACGAGATAAAAGTAAACTTAAAGCGTAACTATGGATAGCGATAAATTTTTCCCGAGCTGGGAATTGAACCCAGGACCTTATTCAAAAAAGCGACCTCAGCTGCTGGCTGCACTAATCTGGTAAATGAGTCGCCCTTGACACGGGCGCTTTGCACCCTTAACCTTGTAGCGGAGGAAATAGACATTTTTGCTTGTGCACGGAGTACATTCACAAGAATAACATTGTATGTATTAAGTTTTAGAAAATAAGTTGTTATTATTAAGTTTGCTTCACTATTGCATTGGGTTGTACCTGTGATCTGTAATAATAGTTCTAGTAGTAGTGTAGTGATTATATAAATAAATAAAGTCAAGCAAAGAAGCGTCCTGTTAGGATATGCTTAACGTAAGCAGTTTCAAAAGCTACAACTAACGTGTCGCCATTTTCTTTTTAGCAGGGTTTCTCTACTCTCTTTTTTTTTATGGGAAATCATCAAATGACTTCTCCCGCTCTGGGTGGAGCGGGAGGGCCTGTCAGACTCTTACTGACTAAAACCCATTCATGTTCCTTCAGCTGCCTGTGCATTGCCAGGGGCCACGGTATCCCTTTCGGACTTTCCCGCAACCGCGGCAGGCATCGGTCCCATCGGACCCCTTCAGTCTCCAGTCGGACTCCTAAGCTCTGAAATCTATATTTTTGACTCTAGTCTGTGATTTTTTAAGTCAAATGCAGTGTCCATTAAAAATTGTTGGACTTATTATGTTGCTAGGCAACCTGGCAACATTTACGTGTCGCCTACTGTTAATTAAAATGGGCATTAGACAAATGAGGCAGTCGCAATTTTGTCATCGCATTTGTTCGCGCCAAAACGATAAAATATGACGACAAAATTTTGTCGCCTGACCAGACATAATCAGTTATTTACCCATTACGACTCCCAAAGGTATATTTCTATACTTATAGACAAACATACTTAATATCTGTCCCGAATTCCCATTCCCTAATCACTATTAAATTAACTTCCCAACAAATTACCAATTATTATGTTAATGAATAAAATTTACATACACGCGTATTTGTTCAAGTCGTGTTACGAATATTTTCCTATGTCATTAATTAGAATTTATTTTGTGTTGAAAACAGTTTTCGTTACAAACATTTTTGCGTTCAAAGTTGATGTTTACTATACCTACTTAATTACCTTTTTGTCGTTGGGTTTAGGTACGGTGCTAACAAGAAAAAGTAAATAGTTTGATTACTTACCTAAATGTTTAGGTCTTTGGAAACAGTAAATAAAGTGTGTGTTTTAATTGGTTCCTTTTAAGTACAGAGTATCCACCTATATATTTAAGAGCCCACAGTACCTCAGCTCAAATTCACTTTTTATCTCGCTCGCATCATACTGCTCGCAGACTGAGTGAGAGCGAGATTCAGTAGGGAGCTCGCGGCTCCAAAACGCCAATAATTTAGGTAATTTATGTTTAAAATAATGGTAATTAAAAAAAAATCGTTGAAATCGTTGTTCGTTGTATCTGCTTTATTATGCAGTTTTATTACCTAATTTAAAGTATTATTTGAATAGCAGTGGTTTATTGTTCGGTTCGGAGGAAACTTTGGTTGTTTTTTCTATAGAGATAATTTTATGGAATTGTGTTTTCGACAAACATACTAACCTAACATTAATGCTCGATATTAACATAATTATATTTATTTCAAAATGAATACTGAAGTATTTTTGACATAACGGAGGATAGTGCTAAGCAATTTTAATTTTACTTAGTTTATATTTGTATTGTTTATTTTTATCGAGTGTGTGTTTAGCTTCTCTTTCTTTTTTTGAATTTGAGGTAGTTTACGCCCTTAAGACGTTTTAAATGAATTTGTAGCGGTTACACCGCCACATACTAACTACGCATCAAAGATATGACGTCACACAAATCCTGCATCGCGCAATTAGAGTTTACCGCGCGAACGACATAGATAAGACTATCCGAAACCAACAGTCGGGCAGTCGGCCCGCCAGACACAACACCCGTCTGGTTGGAGGATCCTCCCTTTTCTATGGTGGATGAGTGAACTTTACACCCTGTTCCTCATGCTTCTAAATTGGTGACCTCGAGAATGAACGTCATCGCAGCCTTCGTGGAACTACTTCAGCGTGACGTCATCATCATCACTCCCGCAAGCTTTCGTGAGGCGAGTCACACAGACAGCCAGCACCCTCGGCTTCAACGGGTATCCTGACCACCAGCATGCAGCGAACGCGCATTCCTGGTCATCACCCTCAGCCTCATCACCCCGACTCACTGGGGAATCAACGCAATCATCTCAATCAGCGCAATCACCGCTATCACCTCAATCACCTCAATCACCACAACCGCCGCAATCATCGCAGACAGTTCCGACTCACCGCGAACTGTGCGGCACCCGGTTCCGACTCACTGGAACCTTAGCTGGCACTGTGAAGCATCGCAAGATACAAGACAGCCTACTATCGACCTCCGTTCTCCGGAAGGGAGTGATGTAGCGGTTACACCGCCACATACTAACTACGCATCAAAGATATGACGTCACACAAATCCTGCATCGCGCAATTAGAGTTTACCGCGCGAACGACATAGATAAGACTATCCGAAACCAACAGTCGGGCAGTCGGCCCGCCAGACACAACACCCGTCTGGTTGGAGGATCCTCCCTTTTCTATGGTGGATGAGTGAACTTTACACCCTGTTCCTCATGCCTCTAAAAATTAACCACTCAACTCTGTATTGAGAGATTCAAATCATTCAAAGACCATCTCTATTAGGTTATCTGCATGGTCCTCACATGAACTGACCAAGATAATGTCTGGTTTTTAAAACAGACCTCCGAGTGTGTTTCGGTGTTTCATCTTAGAAAAGTCTGATATGAAACACTGACCTCATAGTATTTTTTGACGTATAATAACATAACATCGCCTTTAACTCTCGAACGATTTTGGCAGAAATGTACCTACGTATAGTACACCCACATTTCGCTAGACATGATTTCAGTCTAACGTAATAGGGGCGAGCCTATTGTCATCAACCAGGCACAAATCCAGACTCCGGGCTGCTACTGAGAAATTCCTGATGGAAAAAGCCAACAAAACTTTTCCCGACCTGGGAATCGAATCGAACCCAGGACCTTATACTCAGCGGTAGCGCTTGCGACCACTATATCAACGAGGCAGTAACGTGTAATAGTATTTGTTATAACCAATTTACAGAATGGTTATCATTAAGATTTAACATGTCTATTAAGAGCGCTTATCTTAAAAAGTTGACAACTTTGCAAATGGCTGTCAATTATTTACCTGTTTTGATTAATTTGGCTATATAAAAAGACCGCCCATTGTGTCACCCTATGTAAAATTTCTAAATTTATGTCTTTAATTTTTATGGTGTACAATAAAGAGTATTCTATATGTCGTAGAAAACGATATCGTTTCATTAAAAAGTTGCTCATAACCAATAAGCCAAAACGTCAAACAAACAGTTTTTTGACAGTTGCGCGCACAGTTTGTATTAAGTCTGCGGCGCGTGAGTCGCCGACGCTATGAAATGTTGCCACTTTAAATATAATATTTTATTGTAGTTAGAACTATTGTGTAAATTGTATTTATTTTTTTGTCTTATTTTGTTATTTCTCTATATGCTGCACCGGTTGACGTCATCACGTCAACGCCGGTTGTCGCTGAAAACCAGCGCTGGGGCTTTGTCTCGCATAGGGTCCCAGCATTATGCTAAGCGATGGCCGTTTTGCGTGGATGTGACGCATATTTTACTCTAATTTGTTATTTTCGTGTTTTATTTGTTTTTTTTTCCTTGCTTGCGTCATATTTTACCGCAAATAAACGTATTTTCTTTCTTTTCTTTCTTTCTTTCTTTTCTCATTTGATTACTGTAGTACCAAGGAATTGGTAAACACCGTGACGTCAGTTGTTATTGTAATGGCCGCACGTGGACAGTCGTGTTGGAGAGTGGGGTTGATGCAAAGTTCACTTTGAATTCGGACACCGACCGGAACACTCCTCTAAAACGAAACTGTCGGTTTACCCAGTTCTTTTTGTGGGTTTTAAAATAATTAAATGTGATTATTAAAGTGCTATTATTTTTCAACTATTGCATTAGAGTTATTATTCTCTATTAACTACGCAATGAACCCTGTAACACCTAATTAAGATGATGACGACGCTATCGCTCAGCCATCGCTGGCCCCGCTTTATATCTATCTATTACTGAATGAAAATATGAAATGTGGCTTACAACTGAACTAAAATATTGATTATGACATTGCAATAATTAACATCGTGACACCGAATATTTCGTTTTAGATGTAAAAAAAGTATTCGGAAACTTTCCAAATGCCTTTTTTACACCTAAAACGGTTACAACATCAAATAATTCAGTGTTATAATTGCAATTCATTATTCCTATTCTAGTTCACTAGTTAGGTACATTTCATATTTATTTTTTTATTTAATATCGCCAAATTAATAAAAACAGCGAAATACTGGACATCTATTTGCGACCTTGCACCTCCACTTTCAGAATAAACGCTCTTTTTATACCGAAAACCATACTTTTATCATAGTACGTTGACATCTACCTAAAAAATAAAATCCATCACAACCATAATAAAATCTAACATCTACGCAATTATCTTCTTCTATTCATTTCTTACACTAAAGATTAACTTCCTTGACATAACCGATCAATCGTTTATTATATAGCAACATAAAAAAACTGCAAACATTCTAAAAAAAAAAACGTAAATCTTTGTAATCGCTGAGGTATGTACGAAGATTTTTTTTGTAATTCTGTTCACACTTGACACCTGTCTGACTGGCTGTGGCTTTTATTATTTTTATTTTAGGGTTCCGTAGTTCGACGCATGAAACGCTGCGGGCAGAGATCAACGGCTTTTTCCATAAATTCTCTTCTACACACACATACATAAACTTACGCCATCTTCTCACGGGGGTAGGCAGAAACTACGGAACGCTTGCTACGATCCTTACAAACTCCTTTTCTTGATTCTTTTCTCTTAATATGAATACGATAATTATGTGAGTCCAATTCAAACAACAATTACAAAAAAAAAAAAAATGTTTTAAAGTGTTTTTTTTAGGTATAATTAAAATACATTATTATTAAACAATAAGCTCGAGGAGCTCGTGGCTAAGTAGTAACTGCCGCACGGATCGATCCTTCAGGTTAAGCTACGCTTGCCGGGGTTGGTCTGTGGATGGGTGACCATCTTTACATACCGAGACTCCTCCGTGCCTCGGAAAGCACGTTAAGCCGTTGGTCCCGGTTGTCATTTGTGGATCTTTGACAGTCGTTACGGGTCGTCAGAAGCCCGAAAGTCTGACAACCAGTCTTACCAAGGGGTATCGTATTACCCAATTACTGGGTTGTGGAGGTCAGATAGGCAGTCGCTCCATGTAAAATACTGGTATTCAGCTGCATCCGGTTAGACTGGAAGCCGACCCCAATATAGTTGGGAAAAGGCTAGGCAGATTGATATTATTAAACAATAACATAAATATTAATATTGTATAATATTTAACCTATGGTAAAGATACCAACTGGTAGAGTTGGTTTGGGCGAAATCGCCCTAAGCTTTCAAAAGGATAGATTTAAATCAAAACCTTATGCCTAACCTAAATGCTTTTAAACAACAGCTCAGATTCCAAAGTCGCCTTTGCATTTCGCTAAGTACATAAATGTTTTCTCTTCTCCGGAACCCGATCGCTAATCTATAATCAACCTTAGCATCCTTTTTCATTAAAGTGACGAATCAGAAACCTGTTTAACAAATAAGCTATTGTATCGCGTGTATTTAATTTACGATATTTGCTCTTTCAAGTTGGTAAAGTTTAAAAATAATTTAAAAAGTACTGAGATTGATAGCCGTTGGTTTTTGAGGTAAGCTTTATTTTTGAACTTCGGATATAAGGACCAGTTGCAAAATCGAGACGAATATATGCGCGAATTATATTAACGAAATACAATATTGAGATAATATAGAGGTTGTTGAATTAAACTGTTTGTAATATTATAAATAAAACACATTTATATAATTACAATATTGGTCCTATTGAGGAGCTCGTGGCTAAGTAATAACTGCCACACGAGTCGATCCATCAGGTTAAGCTATGCTTCCCGGGGTTGGTCTGTGGATGGGTGACCATCTTTACTCCGTGCCTCGGAAAGCACGTTAAGCCGTTGGTCCCGGCTGTCATTCGTGGATCTTTGACAGTCGTTACGGGTCGTCAGAAGCCCGAAAATCCGACAACCAGTCTTACCAAGGGGTATCGTATTATCCAGTTTCTGGGTTGTGGAGGTCAGATAGGCAGTCGCTCCATGTAAAATACTGGTATACAGCTGTATCCCGTTAGACTGGAAGCCGACCCCAATATAGTTGGGAAAAGGCTTGGCAGATTGATTGGTTTTTATTGGTCCTACCCATCAAAACAATTAAATGACACTTTTTTAAATTCCATGTTTGTTTTTTTTAAATATAAAAGTCTCTAACTAACTAGAACTACCACTTTAACCGAGGGTGCGCAGTGTGGAATACCATAGGTGCCATTCGAATTGGTGGTCTAAATGGAATGCCTCTAATAAATAGGTTTAGTAGGATATTTGCTTGTATCAGAATCTTTAAAAAATCAATAAAAGGTGTCGTTATGATGTAATACTCGTAAGTAGATCAATTCACTAAAAGCAAGATGGCTGTACTCCTATGCAAAAGATTAGCTTATCTTCTTCATTTGAACGTTATTCGATTTTGCTAAGCGGTTATGCCTTCTACCTGATATTATCATTTAGTGTTTTTATTTAGAATTTATAGAAGAAAAAAAACACCTAAAGCTCTTTAATAGTTTTTTTTTTCTTTTGTTTTTATTTTTTTAACTTTATTTACAATAACCAAAAAGAAAAATGTTTGCCATACTTGGGACGACCCTAGACCCCACGACACAGGGAATCCTAGTGTGTTCCAGGGAATTTGTCTAAAAATCTTGCACCTTTCTGAACTGAATAAAGTTTTTTTTAATTACATAAATATTTATTTATATTTAAAAGCCAAAACTAATGATGTGAAGAGTAAACTACCCGCAGTGATTTTAGAGATTTTTTTGCAATTGACATTATTTTGACAGCTTATAAATAAACGTAGTTGGCTCGTAATGACAGAAGACAGCCGTATGTGGAAAAGGCAGACCTTTGCCCAACCGTGGGATATTTCGGTCTAAATAATTAGATAGATAAAATACAGGTAGGAGGAGGAGGTAGGCCAGGTAGCTAGAAATACCTATGAAAGCATCGTAGCAGGCGTTCTGTAGTTTCAAAAACCCCAAGGGAAGAAGGCATGAGTTTATGTACCTATGTATGGGTATAAAATAAAGGTGTTCTAATTTCAAAAGTAGTTTTTAACCGACGACCGAAGAGGTTCTATAGTGACCAGAATCTTTTTCGTTAACGTTTATTTTTTCTCTTTTTTTAATATGGAAGAGCGCACTGAACCTTGACAAGTGATTTTGATTTTAAACTTTATAGCCTTTTTCACATTCTACCGAGCAGAACTAAAAATATAAAAAAGTTACTAATCCTCACAAGTTATTACAAAGTGCATCGTTAACAGGAGACGTTAATTTTATAAACTGCAGTGCCATAAAAGTTCTCTTGATTTAAAGTTTATCTGAATAATGATCAGTACAACAGACCACACACGGAGAGATAACGTAAGTAGAAGTCAACCGTTTGTCAGTGGTAACACTGACTACGAAATCGGTCCTTATTGCTTCGGCATAAAGGTCAATTAATCAAAGTCAAATAATTTATTTCAATTAAGCTAATAAATAACATGAATAAATGGAACTTTTAAACGTCAAAATTTACAAGAAAATAGAATCGAGTCTCGTTGCACCTTCCAAAATGTAGTTTCGTAGGGAGAAATATGGGCTAGAATCTCCATTGTTGTATGTTACCGTTTTAATTAAATATTTTGTAAATATAGGTAAACTTTAATTATATTTGAAGGCAATGTAGGCGAGGTCCGTGGCTAAGCCAGCCGCACTGGTCGATCGGTAAGGTTAAAATGCACTTGCCGCGGTCCTTCGTGGATGGGTGACCATCTTTACATACTGAGACCCCTCCGTCTGAAAGCTCGTTAAGCCGTTGGTCCCGGCTGTCATTCTTGGATGTTTGACGACCCCAGCATAGTTGAGAAAAGGGTAGGTGATGATTGATGTGAAGGCGATGTGCTATACTACAATATATATAGTTCTCCAGACCGTATTTCCCTCACCCCAACGGAGACTGGCCTTCGGCGCGGGAGATATTATAGTGCAGGCGTGTGTTCGCAGATACAGGTGCACCCTCTCTTCCCTCACTCTCATAGTCCGCTGGGACGGCAATCCGACACGACCGGAGAGAGATCAGGCGCAGGAACAACAGCTTAACGTGCTTTCCGAGGCACAGGGGTATCATACCGCGAACTTCCAAACTCCGGGCTGTTACTAAGAAATTCTTAATGGAAAAACCCAATAGGTAACACTTTGCCCGACCCGGGAATCGAATTCAGGACCCCACGCTCAGCAGTCGCGCTTGCTACCACGAGACCAACGGGGCAGTTAAGGTTAACGGGGTACTACAATAAGTACAATTTATTAAAAATTAAGAAATTTTTTTTTTTTTTTTGTTTTTTTTTATCTGTTACTTATAAATACAAGGTGCTCACAAATTAAAAATTTAAAAAAAAATAAAACGTTAATATAGATTAATCCGAACATTGTAACAAAAATAAATCGTGTCGGGCGCTGGCGAAATTGTAACCATCGTACGTACAGTCTGCTAGACTGTACATTTTGAATAAGTATCTGTTAAACTGCGGTCTAATTAGGAGCAGTTTAAAAACGATTTTTATCGATATTGGAAAAGTAATTGCTGGCGGAATGTGAAACAAAAAAAAAACAGATTAAAAAAAAACTTTTGGAAACGGTTGTAACCATTTCGATGAAAGTTGAAATAATTATAGGGGTTTACGGGGGCGAAAAATCGATCTAGCTAGGTCTCATATCTGGAGAAATTCGTTTTCTCTGTTTTCACCTGAGCAGAGCTCACTCGCTCTGGTACTTAATTGATAAAACTCCACAAGACAAAAAAAATCGCAAGAGAAAGGGCCAAAAACCAGTTATTTTATAACGGTTTTAATAAAAGAATTGGTCCTTTAGTCCGCGAAAACCGATGTAACTTGATTTAACTGATAATCCTGACGCATTTATTATTTGCATTTCGCATTAATTCATGTTCAGATGTTAATGAGATAAATATTTCGAAAATAAACTTGAGCTTCAATAATGCAGTTTGGAAATGTTTTAATTAACATTATATATAATTAATTATTGACTGAAATAACTGTATCTTGCTTCTGCCCACAATTTCGTTCGCTTATAAGTCGTTAAACTCAAAAATATACTAAAACTTCCTGTTGCCCGCGACTTCGTCTGCGATCCAGTATGAAAGTAGCCTATGTTCGTCTGCAGGTCCCGGTCTACACATGTGTCAAATTTCATCCAAATCCATTCCGTCGTTTTAGCATGAAAGCGTAATCAAATATACAAAAAACTAAATTATAATATTTTAATATAGTTAGAATAACAGCCACATTTTCATAACGCTTCTCTATAAACTATGTTTGTAGTTTTAGTCTCAACAACCCTCAGTTCCTGACCTAACGTGTCGCATCGCATCGCCCACCTGCTCTCTTACTTCGTTTTTGTTTAGCGTTTTTTCTTTTTGCTGGGCTCTCAGTGCATTCAAACAAAAAAAAAAAAAAACATACAAATTCTTCATCTTTATTATATTAGTATAGAATACCTGATTTTTTATAAAATAACAGCTACAGTTAAATACAAAAGAGATTATTTAGTAGGATAACTAAAGATAGTTCAGTTATGGTAGAGAATCATGCAGCATCTACTTAACTGACCACACCACAAAAAATATACGACTAACGGCCATTTTCTTTACATAAATACTTAAACAGATGGCTTTGATAAACATTAACAACTATAATTATTCTTCATCTCCTAACAACTGATTACACTGGACATAATCATAATAATGTTTTTTGTAAACCCATTCCTTCGGCTCGCAACGCGTTGTATGTATTAACTGAGCCGACGACTGTGCGCATAACTTCAAGACCACTTTATGGTACTTCTGTTTTCTTCTAGTCGTAATTTTTAACGCACTACGAACAAAACTGGTAGCTAAATGACGGGTTGAGACGTCGCAAAACATTGCAGCCTATAAACTACCAAATACTATTTCAATAAACATTCAACCTAATCCTCATGCGCCAAAGTGCTATTTTGATCAAAACCATTCTGACGCTTGTGCTGTTTCAGAAATTGTATGCACGGTCGACGGCCACGCGAACGCTTCGGTATCCTAAAAGCCGTTTTGGATTTTATTCCTTGGAAGTAAGTGCCAATTTGGGATGAAAGGAAAACTATGTATACGACGTTCTATGTCAGGATAATGTCGCCACGCGTAAAGTACTTGCGGGGACTCAACTGGTTTTTCTTTTTATGTATTTTTATATTATTTTTCGCATTTTTTCGATGCGTAGCCGCAAACGTTGGGAATATTTATTTTATGCTATTGTTCAAAAATGGCAATATTTTATATTCGTGTTTTGAATTTAAAATATGAGGTTTTCATGGTCCTTGGTCGTATTTTTTACTTTGTGTCAAAATAAATAAAGAATCTTGTCGTTTACACATGTATAAGTGGTATCCTATGAGACATTCAAGCGATGACTTCAAAAAAATGAATAACATAAGTTATTATTTTTTTATCAAGTTATATTATTGAATTTTAAAACTTTAAAATTTAAGCGTAAAATTGTAAAATCATAGGCACCAAAATAAAGTGAAAATCATATAATTATCTCAATAGGATATCACAGTCTTAAATGTAAATATTGAAGACAAATCAAACATTTTAATAACTTTTAAGTAGATACTCTTGAGAGAATTGAACATTTATTCAAATATTCATAACAATTTCTCCAGCACAGCATGCAGATATTGCCGTTAATTTACAAACACCTATAAAATTAACTAGATAACCCAATCCACAACCGTGACCCACCATTTCATTGAACCTCAACACTATAAACGTGTTATAAATTACCGCACTGACTTTCCATCCCCTGTAATTCGACTGTCTCAATAAAATAACTATACGGCGATCTTATTAACCTCGGTAGAAGTCTATGCGAGTTCATCTGAAGGCCCGTCGGTGGTAGCCAACCAACGAGGCGTCACAAGTATGTAACTAAACAAAATAAACGTAACTGCATCCGTTCACTATATGGGAAAATGCTCAGAAGTTTCACTTTTAATAATAATTTTATAATAATTATTGAGTGTGCAAGTCACCCCCTGCCATTTTACCTGTGTATTTATATAAAATGTTGGTCTGGCAGGGGCCTTGTCCGATGAAGCGCCAGCCCGCGTCGCAGCTGAGCGCGTAGCTTAATTTCCCTCATAATAATAATGATATATCCTTGATCCAGCCTGTCCCATCTTGCTGTCCTCCCCTCAGCGACGCCCTAAGCCGAGGTTCGCTCCTGGCTGGAGGCTTTAAGTGTAGTAGCTTAAGGCAGCCACAGGATTATCTGGTTGAGCAGTAAATACCTTAGTAGTATACCTGCGAGATCCCCTAGTTAAAAAAAAGGGCCATAGTCTTTCTATAGTTCACTTAGCCACCTAAACCCATAATCCAATATCTTTGTTTCCATATCGAGCAATAGTCCTGCACCAACCGGGGGTTGTCCTTAGGTGCACTAGCATAGTGCATACAGAGATAATCGCAGCTTGGTGCCTCGTTTAATTAAACACGTCTAACGGGCCTCTGCGGGTTGGCTTCGGCCCCTCGTACGCCAAAGGTCCGGGACCTTTATAATAATAATTTTGTTATTATGTTCTTCAAAAAGGTATATTTCTTTGGTATTAGTGCTTAAATGCTCATTAGGCTGATGCCTACAAACCAGCCGAATAACAATCTATTTTAGAACCAGATTTAATTTAACTTAATACAGATTACGAGTTTAGACTGGCCCTTCAGGCTTCGTCTTTTAACTCATAATGTAGTTTATTTTGAAACCTTCGATTATTAATTAAACTAAGAACAATCATTAGTTGACCATGGTGTTTATTGACAGGCTGATGTCAAACAAATCAAATCATTTACACGTCCCGATACAGTAGAAGAAGTTACAAATGCAAAATTCTTAGGTATAACCATAGATAATAAACTAACCTGGAAACCTCACTTAGAGGAAATTGGCAAGCGTCTGAGTAAATCTGCATATTTATTATTCCAATCATCAAAGAAAGTAAATACTGACACACTACTAACAGCCTATCATGGATTGGTCGCTTCTATTTTAAGATATGGTGTTGTTTTTTGGGGACAGTCAACTAATAGAGAGCTTATATTCAGGATGCAAAAAATATGTATACGATCAATGTGTGGTTTCAGAACAACGGATAGTTGCGTTCCTTACTTTAAAAAATTAAAAATACTAACTTTTCCATCTTTGTACGTATTGGAAACTGAATTATTTGTTAAAAAAATGAATCAACAGCTATTTCAAAAAAAATCTGCAGTTAAGAGAACCCCAATTCGTGCCCAATATGAGAATTTGTTATGTCAAAACATGTTTAAAACTGCTTTATTGAAAAAGAGTTTCTTTGGTATTGCTCCAAATATTTATAATAAAATACCAGATATTATTAAATGTATGCCTCTAAACGAATTTAAAAAGTCCCTTCAGGTGGTTATTACTAGAAAGTGCTATTACAGCGTAAATGAATTTTTAAACGATATTTTGCTTGTATAAAATTCTGATCGTGCGTATTAATTTGTTTTTTTTTCTGTACGTCTTACTCAAATTGAATTTAAATTTTAAAATTGTGATTCTGAATTGCATTTATATTTTAATATTGTAATTTCGAATGAAGGTTAAATTCTGACATTGTTAGTATATATTTTTTTGTGTGTATTGTTTGTCTAGTGCAACTAATTTTGTACGCCATAAATGGCAAAACATGTAGCCACCACATATTAATTATAAGACCTTCATACTGTTCTCATGTTTAACAAAATAAATATTATCTTATCTTATCTTAAATCGTGGTTAAATCTTTCGTGATTAATTGCAGTTTTTTTCTTTTGAGGTTCGGCTGTTTTCGTCTTTTGTAATGGCAAAACATCATTATTTTTTATATCTTTACTTTTGTACTCAGTAATGATAAAATTAAAGGATCCTTTACGGAATAATATTATCATGTTAAAAGCCTATACCAGTCTATAAGTAAAGTTCTACGAGTATGTGTACGAAAAAATATTAAATTAGTTATGATCGCGTCTGAGAAAAAATGTGCGCCTTTTGTCACCCGATTCGATTATTTGATAATGCTCTTTAATATTAGTAAGCCATGAAATTCGATAAAGGTTACAACGTACGCAAATAATGTTATGAAATGTTGTTATCATTATTTTATTCAATTAACTGCAATCACCAATTTTGTTGAGGGCAATTTGGTTGAGGTAGGTAATGTTCCCTCGGGAGGGTGTTGTGAGATTTTTGGCATCAGGAAGAATAAAGTATTTTATTAAAACTGTATGATAAATATTTTTAGATAAAGACTTACATCATCAGGCTTAATACACGAGAAAATTATTATAGAGATTGTACAAAAAATAAACAAATCAGAACAACCAAAACTAAAATATGTTAACCTTATTTTATGTCAACCCTAATTTACAAATTAACCCGATTCCAGGCGGAGACAACACGCCAGACATCACAGAGAATATAGAATCAACGAATAAAAAAAGACAATTGTTTTACCTTATTCTATTTCCACATAATAAACAAAGAATTTACCTACAAAACTCGTACGAACCTTCTGTCCGAACCCTGTGTATTGTACAGGCGCCGTTCACGACAGGTGTATAGAGCGGATGTGTGACCGGTCGCAGACTCGCAGCAGCCAGTTTGTGGTCGCCTGGTTGCCATCTCACTCTACCAGTATCTCAGCGACCATGTATCGGTTTTCTAATTTGATTATAAATTGTTTTGGTCTTTTGGTACGGAGTATCTAGGTACTTTAATTTATTTTTAGATAGTGAAAAATAAATTCAATTAAATCCAAATTCAAATACTTACATTTTAATATAATTTATGACGTGACGAAAAAAAAAATTGTTTTATCCAAGAATTACATTTTAGAATTCAAATCTTAGAAGTGAGAAAAGACCTAGTACACCGACACGTTAGTGTTGAACAAAATGAGTAGCCAATCATAATAAATCCCATCACAGAGAGGAAAAAATAATATTATGTACCTATAAACTAACATTCACTTCGTCTTTCGATAAATCATATTTCACAAATATTTAAAAAAAACTTGTTAATTATCCCACAAATGCCGATAAAACATGAATTATTTGCACTTCCACATAAATAAATGCGTGTCATAAAAACGTTGTTAATATCCCATTAATTTTAAAAGCCTGTAATTTTCAGTTCGCAATTATTTGTGGTTTAAAATACCTTGTACTTCACCTGGTAGTACACTGCCACTGGTGGCCTTTACAGAGCATTCCAAAATAATAAAAAATAAAGACATAATTTTTTCTTATCTTATCTCAATTTGGGGTCGGCAGTTTGGTACAACATGTCTTTTTCTTCCATACTTCACTATTAGTCGTCATAAAATAATATAAATAAAATATCGTTTTTTTATCATCGGTAAAACAGTTCCCGATTTTGTTCCTAAATCTTACGTTTCCGGCTTAAAAGCCATAAAAACCACTTTCAAAAATTTCAAGCTAATAAAAAGTTATTTTACACAGTTTTCGGCTTTATTGCGTCGTCCTAACAATACGTGGATACTTTTTTCTACCGCAAAAAGACCTCGTAAATAATGTTTTATATTTTTTATGTTAGTATATTTTATATGGGTTGTATATTTCCCGAAACGGTTTGCGGTAAATCATTTATATGGCCAGTAAAAGTCCAAAGTTTCCTTAAAACTATCTGCGACGGTATCGTAAACAAATTTTAGGTTGTCGGTACCCTTTGAGAAGTGGAAATTAAGTTTATATCTTAAAGATTGTAGGGCAGAGGGTTTGAGATGTTGACTAGCTATCAGTTTCCTCAAAGATGTGAGTATGTAGACAAGCATAATACATAATGCAGGGAATTACAAATACATACCTAGTAAAAAATACCCTCGTGAACGTCTTTATGGATTTGATTTTCCAATATAATGCAATAATTGATTAAAACTCTCGAATAACAACGAATTTCTTATAAATGATGAGTCAGTTACAAGAAATCAAAAGATTCCCAATGCACATTACTGTCACATTGACTCAACCAAGTTTGATTGATCATGTAAAATTATATTATATCGGCCATTACTAATTCCATGTTCCAGAACGCATATTAAAACCAGTCATTATTTGAATGTAAAACCAAGTGAACATCACAATAACGTGTTATTACTGCAGTTTTTGTATTTCACCTAATAATATCATCCCAAAATTCTTGGAAGTCTTTAAATATTTCCTTGATTTGGCGAATCTAAACCCGCTTAGGTGGAGATTTACTACTCCTCCCTGAACTGTAAATGTGGTGCTGTTGCTCAAACAATGGGACACTTAATATCGTGTCCAGCCTGTCCTGTTGTCTGCACGTTATAAGAACTAATGGACCCTACTGAAGGTGTGAAAGTCATAGTCAAAGTCTGAGCCGACTCTATCTAGGTTGCCATAGACACGCTAAGATCTCTCCATTGCTAACATTGTGTGCATTTACTCTGTGTTAAAAAAAAACTATTTTCTTTGTTAGTTTCTTCATAAGTGTAATAGAGACCTTCTATTTGCACGCATAAGCTGTTAAGATTAAAATTACAAAGTGAAATGGACTCCAATAAATCTTGAATTTACTGTCTTTTAGTCTTCACTTTTGCATCTGTCTGTATGTAATAAAATTTACATTTTCCAACAATAAAATGTGACTGAATCATTCATGGACAGATTCGAGACGTCAACATAGAGATTTGTGGTTATTTCATTCATAAATATTTTACAAAAACCTATAGAAAAAAATGTATGTGAATGAATTGAATATCATAAAGAAACAAAATTGCATAATGTTACAAAGAGGATGGGTCAATCAAATTAAAAGCCATAAATCAATTTGAAAAGAAATGATGTCATAATTTTGGGACATTTTTAAAAAGTTAGAGAGAGAAAAATGCCAAAGCAAAGATGGAAGGATTGTTTGAGAAATGATATGAAAGAAAAGGGAGTAAATGATAGCGTAACGGTTGTCAGGGGAGAAAGGAAGAAGAAACTTGATGCACTGACCCCAACTAACATGAGACAAGGGCAGAAAGATGATGATTTATAAAAATAAAATAAAATATTTTGGGTTGTGGGAGTGGTGTAAGGATTAGATAGCACAACCAAGGAAACGATGGAATTATTGTAGGAAAAATGATATCGCTAGATAGAGTGTGAATTCTGAAAACAGCTGATACAGACGTCTGCATAAAATATATATACTGCGTTGGTTGACCTCTAATAAATCGGGATGGAATATGGTAAGTAGGTAATGGACGGCAGGACGATGATAATAATAAAGAGTTAGAACTGGTTCGCATTTTTTTCTTTGTATGGAGTCTTCAACAATGAGCTCTACTTTTTCCATTTTACAGATCATTCAAACGGGACCCGTCTTTGCCGAATCGTCAAAAAAACGATACATGACGGATGTACGTTCACATTGCATACGTAAATGAGTTTAATCACGATTCGTCAAAATTTTTGAATAGATTTTCACATTTGATTCGTGATTCAGAGTTCAGTCTTGGACGACCGCTTCAGCGTATCAGTCAAAAAAAAAAATCACGATTCATGTTTTTTTACGAATAAGATTTTTAAAAGACGACACGTGATTTAAGAAGTGTTCGTCATTTTCGCTATTCGTGATGAGTGTGAACACGGGCATCTAAAAAGCATTGCCGGCGTAAAAAAAAAAAAAACGAATCGTGAAAAAAGACGATTCGTCAAAAAACACGAATCGTCCTGTCCGCGTGAACGAGCCCTTACTGTTTGTATTTTTAATGTTACTGCACATTTTAATAAGAACACGAACTTTAAAGCACAATAAATATACCAGTATCAGGTCGGAAAAACTATAGTCCCAAGAAAAACTGTCAGATTGCACGTCTCTATCAGTAAAAACCTCATTTACTCGCTTGTCTATTTCGACATTCATTTGCAGAAAGTGTGAAACAGTCCATTGTGTATCTACCAAGTATTTATGTGCAAAAAGTAATTATGTAGGTACTATTATTATAATTCCAACCTCATTACGTGGATTTCTAATTTTTTAGTTTGACCGTTACTTTTTAAATGTTGGGTGACAAAAACTGTGATAGGCGGATGGATGTTGTCAATTATGGTGCGGGATGTAATTATGATGACGGTAAAAAATTGTTTTATGCTGGGATGAAGTGGATGGGTGTCTGTTTGGCAAATTGCTTTGAGTATACCGTTTGCGAACCGCCATGATGGTTTTAGATGTACAAAAAAGTAAAGTAAAATAAAAGTTTTATATTTAGAACAAAAACAAATAACCGACCGAAACGGATTGTCCGAGCGAGAAAAACGATCTCTGCTTCAAGTCTGGCAAAATTTGCTTTCGTGTGTCAGTTTGTTGGTACTCCTCTACAGGTCGTATTTTACCACCGATCTGGACGAAACTTGATATACAGGTTTTATGACTTTATAGTTTTTTTTGACGTTAGGGATTTTTGATTGGAGGGGAACTTCCTCCAAAACTATCATAGGAGATTCGATTTCAATAGTTCTTTTTTAATTTGAAAGGTTTAAGTTAGCCTCATAAAAATTTGGTGAAGCAAATGAGGCGCAATGAGCAGAAGAGCTCCTCAAAATGCAGTAGGTCAATTTCTCACTTTTAGATTTCTAAAACTGGAATCAGCCCTTTAACTACTAGGCAGGGATTGATGGAGCACCTGGAACCACCTTCTCATCACAAAACTAGAGAATTCGGAAAATAATTTTCAAAAATCTATTCGAATTCAGAATTCTCTAAAACGTTTTACAGTAAAGTCACTGGATTTTAAACTGACGTGGTTATTTTCACTACTAAAGTTATTTAAAACGGGTTATTTACCATGTTTTTAAAAACAAAAAACATCACATTAATATTATAAAGGCGAAAGTTTGTGAGTGTGTATGTTTGTCTCTTCTTTACGCTAAAATTACTGAACGGATTTGAATAAAATTTGACGCACAGATAGTTTATAATCTGGATTAATACATAGAATACTTTTTATCCCGATATTTCTTCGGGATCGAAACTTATGCGGGCGCAGCTAGTGATAAATATTCCGTTCTAAATAACTTTAATGGTATATTAATATTGTTTCAATAAAGTTTGTGCTTGCGAAGTACTGTTCGCAGAACTACTAGTTACAATAGGCATAATTACAATAGAAACGATGATAGCTACAAAAGTTAACAGCTGTGTCGCAGGTATGAGCGCCCGTCTAAACATAAAGAACACATTGTTCCAGACTTACCCATGAAATGGGTACAATTTAGCCAGCATTGGTATCTGGAGTAGAACAAAATAAATAGGTAGCACAGCAATAATTACAGTATATAAGGTACAGTACCAACTAAAGGAGATGAGATTCCAAAGTGCATGACAAACTGAAAGTATACAAATTTTAACTAATTCGTTCGATTTAAAAAAAAATCATAAATATGATCAAAAGTCTGCATTATTTGAACACTAAATTTTATACGAGACAGTCCCTAAAACGCCCAAACTTTGTGAACTACTTCTTGGTAATCATGGAAACGACTTGAGGTTAAAATTTAGATGGGTGTTAAACATATAACACCTCTTTTTTTCCCCAAAGGGTTAGGCAGAAGTAACTTTTAAAATAGTACACCCACATTTTGCCAAAAGTGTAATAGGGGGCGAACCTCTTGCCATCAAGCAGGCAAAATCTTCTAGATATGTGTTATTTAAGGCATTATTCTAAGAAAGGTTGTAACAACACACATAATCTGCATTTTACAATAATATGTGACCCAATAAAACTATATCGTGGGCGAAATTGATTTATTAGCAATAAATTATGACTGTATCTCTGTTTGATGGTCATTTTATCTTTTAAAAACAGTATATCATTGAATTAATGTCCTTAAATTATAATATTGAGCTAAAAGTTTCATTTTGTAGATGTTTAACGCAGGTTTAAGATTTGCATAAGACATTAACTTAGGCATGGGTTAAAAAATCTCGCGCTTTTTATTTTTGAAATGGTTAAGAACGAGTTGAAGTGGTATGTTCCGTAACATTTTTTAAACAGTCAATAAATTTTAATCTATGGATGATCTCGCCCCCTATTACACGGGACTTAAACATAACTGGCGAAACGTGGGTGTACCTACTACAGGTACACCTCTGCCCAACCCTTCGAGGAAACAAGGCGTTATGTTATGTTATGTAAATTTTAATCTATACAAATAAATAAAATTGAAGCGTCTGTTTATAATGTGAAAATATTATTTACTAAAAGTATTTACGGCACCTACTTAAAACAAAAAACAATTTTTTGTTTGTCTGTTTGTCTGTCTGTTTGTTCCGGCTAATCTCCGAAACAGCTGGACCGATTTTAATGAGACTTTCACTGGCAGATAGCTGATATTATATAGAGTAACTTAGGCAACATTTATTTTAGAAAAAGAACTAGGGTCCACGCGGGCGATTAAGCGGGCAGCAGCTATTAGTCTATGTGAATAAAGGTTGACTGGTAGAAAATGCCCATGTCATTAGGTCCACATAGTACATTTGTGTGCTCAAAGTGTTAAATGAATAAATAAAGTCTTAGAACTAAATAAATCATATTTAGTTTTAGAGAGACGAGTATTTTCAATACAAAAATCGTTCGAATTTACATTACGTTTACTCCACGCGGTTACTAGACCTGCTTAGCAATGGCAGCTTACGAGTATATGTACTGTCAGAAGGCATGTTTTTTATTCCGTCTTGTGACTGCAATCTATAAAAAACACGCAATTTTCCTAGAGCCAATTTCCATTTATTTCTTGCCCATAATGCTCAATGACTATTTCCCATGATTTCAATCATGAGAAAAAGTGTGCAATAAAAATAAACGACCAATCTGCTTACTTAATTCTCAAAAACCATTGACCAACTATTGGACCAAACCAATTTGCGACCAGCATTTGTGGTGGATGATCTAATTATTTTTACATTATAAGGTGTGAAGTACTTGCATGAAATACCTTAATATAAGGTTCATATAGAAAGTGCTAAAGTAGGTGTTAGAAAGCATAATCGGTTCGTTTTATAGGGCATCTGTGGTTATCGTAAGTGCATTCAAAATTAGCCTACTTATTACAGGTTCTATAGGAAACCAATTTAGTTGCTTATTAGCTTGCTGCCTGATCTACAACGGTATTAATCGTCAGGCAAATAGAGGCACACTTCCTGATGAATAAAACCTGATTTCCCTACTATAGATTGCCTTGTTGGTACAGTGGTCACAAGCACGAGTGCTGGGCCTCAAATTTGCTATTACAATAGTGTCAGAATGGTCTATCATTGATTTCATAATTGTTGATTTAATCTACTAACTTAATGGCGTCATTATGACTTTCCAATGGTCAGCCACTGACAATCCATTGAAAGAAATGGCATCTATTGCTAATCTCGTACATAATGAAAAATGAATGACCGACTTAGGCGGTAATCTGCTAAAATTTTGACAGTTCCTTTGATCAGTGACCTACCTTGAGAACGTCATTGTGCAGTCATTTCTTTCAATTCGTTACGAGTATCGTGTTTGTGGAATACAATGATCAACCGATGATCAACCATTATGAATTTAGCAGATTACAAACTTTTAGCAAAATGACAATGGGATCGTGTTGGAATGACGAATTTATAAAAATAGCAGACTTCGGCCCCTGATCATGAGATTCTGGGTTCGATTCCCGGGTCGAGCAAAGTGTTATTGGGGTTTTCTATCTAAGATTTCTCAGTAGTAGCCCGGAGTCTGGATATGTGCCCCGTTGATGGCAATAGACTCGCCCCCTTTTACATGGGACTTGAAACATAACTGGCTAAATGTGGGTGTAAATACTATAGGTGCACTTCTGCCCTTCGAGGAGAATAAAGGCGTGATATTATGTTATGTTTGGATTTTATGCAAATACATATAACTCTCTAATTACGGCGTTAATGCATATTTTAGCCGTTTTTCCCAGTCGTGTATATTTCGTTTAGTAGCGGGCTGCCGCAGGTACGTATAGGGAGCATACATCAACGGCACAGGTCATACCCTACCTAAACAGGTATCTCCAGAAATGGCTCCAAATTTAAAATGTTGTCCAATGACGTCAGTTCACGTAGAGAGGTCGATTTCGACGTACAAATTAATACTGGATGACAAACGTCAGTTTGCTCTCGAAAATTTGGAAAAATACCTAACTGTCACAAAAACTATGCATAATTTAATTGAAAGAATATTTCGCTGTTTTTGTACCGTTTGAACTAAAAATGGTATTTTGATTTTGCATTGTGCATTATTTCGGCATTTGTGAAGAATTATTTGTGCATATTTCGGCCATTTTTAGTGCGTATTTATAATCCGATGTCTAATAATTATGTTTTATAGGAAACCAATTTAGTTGGTTATTAGCTGGGTAACTGATCTGCAAAGGTAAATTGACAGGTAAACTGAGATACACTTCGTGATGAATAAAGCCTGATTTCCCTACAGAAATCTGGGAAAATATTCTCGTGATTCGGACGAACAGACAGATTGGTTGATTAAAACTTTGGGGAAAATATATAAATAATCTTTACTTCTTATTTACGTTAAAATTGCTTGTGACTGATGTAGAAGCTGATGATATGGAATTATGTCATTTAAACCGTTTATTGTATCATTTGTATTAGTAAACCAGGCATATTGTGTCAAGCTTTTATGCTGAAGATCTCCCACTTGGACATGAGTTGCCTTGCGTAACCTGGAAGTCTTTAAACGGACTCCGGACCCAGGTTGACCGAAGCAAAAAAATCTGCTCAGGTGGAGATTCATAGACGACTCCGCATTGGAGTGTAAATGTGGTGCTGATCCACAAACGATGGTACACTTAATGTCGTGGCTTGGGTGTCCTGACAGCTGTACATTACAGGAGCTGATGGACGCTAGTCATGGCGACAAACACGTGACCGAATTCTGGGCCAAGTCTATTTATTAAATTGATTTCGGCACTCTATGAAGACCCAACTTGCATCAGTCTTTTGTTTTCCTCGGGTCTAGATGGTTACTTACCATTACGAGTTGTAGAAATATGCACAGATATAAACACAATTATTATGTCATATTTCTTTTGTCAATGACATTCATTGGTTTTCAGAATATCATACATCGCATCGTAACCAAAATCCCTTGTATCTTATCTACCTGCATTTTTTTAACCCAATACCAAACAACCCAAGATCCAAATCTCACCTCTTCGAACCTAAATTATATAACACTATAAAGAAGACGATCAACATTTTGCAAGAACACAATCTTTTTCACTGTCTGACCCGAAAGCTATGGGACTGGTCTAAGGTAAGGAGCTGAGCGGGTGCTAAAGCGGACGCGAAATATCATAATGAAACGGCGTTGGCATCCACAGGGCCGTATTACAGAACTTCACTGAACCAAACAAAAGACTTTAAACGAGTTTTAAGTAATGCTTTAGTTTTGAGCAAGGTTCTGTACCTAATACGGGCCTTAGTGAAGTGAATACAGGCTGTTAAAGTAATTGCGTGCCATAGCTTAGGGGTAGGTTCAGTATCGCGGTAATAATGTTTTTTTTTTCTTTTTTTTTCTGGCTTCCATTATCGATACTGAACCTAACCCTAAGCTATGGCACGCAATTACTTTAACACCCTGTATAGCGGTTGCCTAGCGCGAGTGGACTGAGAGATCTGTACTGCGATCACGACTTAGTCTCCAAACATGTTATCAATTACCTGTGTTTTTTGGAGAAATAACTTTAATACGTTAAGTTCAGTTTGCGCTACAACTTATGAGTTTTTCAATAGTAGGTACCTAATTTTTTTTTTTTTTTTGTGAAAATAAACGGTTACACATTAAAATATTATGGTATGTAACTTAAAACAAAAATGGGAGTATAAATGTATAACCAACAACATTTTCCAAATAATATAAAAAAGTTAAACAAACACGAACAGCATGCGATATAAATTACCTACATTGGATACAGAGTATGGTTAAATATAAAAAAATTATCAAACTAAAACCGAGTTAATTTAAACTTACTTAAAGTATTACTATAGTAACTCTTCGTTTAAGTGTAATTAATCGCGCCCGCAACCGCGCCCGCTACCGCTACCGCGCACCACTCGGGCTGAGGCCATGGGATGTCGTGGGCGGACCAGACCATCGCGCAATCTCTAACGGTCTCAGAAATCCGTAAGCAAACGACATACGAATACCGAATGGTGGTATTGTGTTAAGTAGATTGTTGTTTTAAGATTTTAGTTGGTTTTCGTTTTATTTCGGAGGGACTGGGTTCTTCAAAGCGAGCTTTTAATTTCCTTTAAGGAGTAAAAAAAGTCAGAATATACTTATGTGAATTTCGGTAATAATTGAAATGGGTAAGTAATTGATATGCGTAGTAATGAAAACTAGGCAAACAAGGGGTTTATTATTTATAATAGTATCAGCAATGCTCACATGCTTGCTCAAACTTTCTAAGAAAGACATATTGTCCATTTTTGCTGACATAATCGATTAATAATTCGTAAAAATCTTTTTAAACAAGAATCTTGATGGACTTTATAATTTTTTTAATGGTTTGTATAATTTGAAGTTAAACGTATCAGTCAGACGTATGCAATCATCGCTCCATACACAATACACAAAACAGCCTTATAAATCCATCATCCTACTGATAATTCAGCTTCAGTTAAGTGCTAAGCCAGAACTGTTTACGCCCGTAAAAGCCAATTCAGATACTGATATATTTACGGATGAGTGGAAGTCGATAACATGATCGGTATTATTAGGCCGAGTAAGCAGCATCCGTATGGTATTCCTGGCTTTAGATAATGTGAAGGAATTACTTCTGCCTGGATGAAATAAAGAGTAAACACAAACAAGATAAGGAAAACATCGTGAGACAACCAGTACGTCCAATCAATCTGCTTAGCCATTTTCCAATTATGTTGGGATCGGCTTTCAGTCCAACTAAATGTAGCTGAATACCAGTACATGGAGCGACTGCCTATCTGTTCTCCACAACCCAGTAACTGGGTAGTACAATATCCCTTGGATATGACTGGTAGTTGTCAGACTTTCGGACTTCTGACGACCCGTAACGATTGTCAAAGATCCACGAATAACAGCCGGGATCAACGGCTTAACGTGCTTTCCGACGCACGGAGTTGTCTCGGTATGTAAAGATGGTCACCCATCAACAGGCCAACCCCGCAGTAGCTAAACCTGATGGATCGACCCGTGGGGCTCAATACTCAATACATTTATTGCATTCCACAATGTGAACTTAGGTGGTAGGTACATAAAGACATACATTAGTTTTGGAGCATTGTGGGCCCTGTCGGGCATAACAACATAAAAATTAGGAGGAGGGCTATTATAGCTATTTGTTAACAATTTTAATATTAATCTACTCTTTCGTTTTGTGGTGGTAGGTAGGCTGATAACTAATTGTGTACTTATAATTTTTACCACTCATATAATGGATTTAAACATCATTATTATCATTGGTAATTAGAAATAAATTATTATTGTTTATTTATTAAATTTATCATTTAAATATTCATGTACCTACATTATAATAACATTTACAGATTAGGAATTGTTTTAATTTATTTATAAAGATATTAAATTTTTGTTCATTTTTAATTTCATCAGGTAGTATACTAAATATTTTAACTGACTACAGTGCTTGTGGAGTGAATTTTCAGCTTTGAACCTGGTTGGTTTAGTCTGTTTTTGTGTCGTAGTGTGTAGCGAGTCTGTATGTTTTCGCGTGTAGTAAAGAGTTTTTGATTATTTCTAACAAATTTGCACATTTCCAAGATATATATGCAAGGTAGGGTTAGAAGTTTATGTTCTTGGAAATGGGGTTTGCAGCTGTCTGTGTTATCTATGTTAACTAGTATTCTAATCAGTCGTTTTTGTAGTATGAATAGTGTTGATGCGTCTGTACTATTTCCCCATAATTTGTAATGCTGTTATTACGTAGCCACGAGCTCCTTGAAACCGGTGGGTCCAGGAACCAAAAACTCAAAGACGTGGTAAATATATCAATCCGCAATGTGTCTGCGTGCTGGATTACGGCCCATTCCCTGTCACTGAGTACTGACCCGTGATTTTGTCCAATCAGTGGAAACTTTATAGGCTAATTATGCTTGTGTGAAGAGTGGGAGAGACTTACACTTAACATTTTAACCAGAGATGAGAACTTTCAAAAGTTTACGTTAACGTTTTGTAAACCCCAAATAATTTCATACATTTTTGGTGGTGCCAGTTGTACAGGAGTGCAACTACTGAACAAATATCTCTTCTAATAAAGACACTCGATGAGCGATGATTTTTGCGATCGACTTAATTTCTGCCGAACAGAAATCTTAGGGGTCTTGTTGATCGTGTGGTCGAGGCCTATCTGGCAGACAGGGCCATCATCTACCCCGGTCACCAGGGAGAGTGGAACCGGCGAGAGATGTCGTGCGGTGTCCCACAGGGATCGGTCCTGGGGCCGCATCTGTGGGACATCGGATACGACTGGGTGCTGCGCGCCGACCTCCCCAATGGCGTCAGCGTCGTTTGTTACGCTGACGACACGTTGGTCCTGGCGCAGGGGAGGTCGCACCAGGCGGCGGTCGAACTAGCGACACACGGGGTTGCGACAATCGTGGCCAGAATCCGGCAGTTGGGACTCGAGGTGGCCTTGCACAAGTCCGAGGCCATGTGTTTTCATGGTCCTCGGAATGCGCCACCGTCGGGTTCCCAAATAACGGTAGGAGGGGTTCACATCGGCGTCGAGTCGACGATGAAGTACTTGGGACTCGTCCTCGACAGTCGGTGGAACTTCGTGGAGCATTTCCGACGTTTGGCTCCCAGACTGGACCGGGCCGGGGCTGCCTTGAAGCGGCTCCTGCCCAATCTAGGGGGTCCAAACGCCTCCTGCCGGAGGCTATACGCGGGGATCGTGCGGTCCATGGCCCTGTACGGGGCACCGGTGTGGGCGCATTCGTTGAGGCGGCGGCCTGCCCGCCGGTTGAACGCGTCCCAGAGGGTCATGGCCACCCGGCTGGTCCGGGGATACCGCACGGTCTCCGGTGAGGCGGCGAGCCTCCTTGCCGGATTGCCGCCATGGGATCTGGAGGCAAAAGTCCTCGCGCATATTTGGGAGTGGCGCGAGGAGGCGAAACGCCGGGGCTTGACTCCGATGCCGCGAGAAATCGCGGCACAGCGGACAGAGCTCCGACGGGATCTCATGGCAGCATGGAGAGTGCGATTGTCGCAACCCAGTGCTGGGCACGCCACTATTGCGGCGATAAGTCCCCTCTTTGAGGAGTGGCTGGAGAGGCGCCACGGCGTCCTCACCTTCCGCCTGACGCAGGTCCTCACCGGACACGGCTGTTTCGGGAGGTACCTGTTTCGGATAAGGCGGGACGAAACGCCCGGGTGTCATCACTGCGTGGATCGCCCGGAGGACACGGTGGAGCATACGGTGGAGGTATGCCCGGCTTGGGCAGAGCACCGCCGTGTCCTCGTGGAGGCGATCGGTGGCGGGGATCTCTCGCGTCCGGCCCTGGTCCAGGCCATGGTACGGAGCGAGAGGGCATGGGAGGCCGTCACCTCCTTCTGCGAAGCAGTAATGCTCGCAAAGGAGGAGGCGGAGCGCGTGAGGGAGAGGCAAATTTCGCGCCCTCACGCCCCTAGCCGCCGCAGGAGGAGACGCCCCGGGCGTCGGGAATCGATCGCGGATTCCCGGCCACCGTAGGCGCGGGCTTGCGGACGGTGAGCAATGGGTAGCTCGCCGTCCGGTAAGGACCAAGCCCGGGTCGACGGCGCGTTGTGTTCCACGCGCGCCTCAAAGAGATGTCAGCGAGTGAAGGGGTCCGATGAGACCATTGCCTGCCGGGGTTGCGGGAAAGTCCGAAAGGGATACCGTGGCCCCCTGGCATTGCACAGGCAAGAGAAGGAACACGGGTGGGTTTTAGTCAGTAAGAGTCTGACACGCCCTCCCGCTCCACCCAGAGCGGGAGGAGTCATTTGATGATTTCCCACCCAAAAAAAAAAAAAAAAGGGGTCTTGTTGATCGGATTCTTATGTTGGGTTATGTGTTTTTGTGTTTTGTCAATAAGAGTTTTTTCAAGAGTCTGGATATGTCATAATTTATGACTCAAGACTAACTGACAAAATCTTCTTTCTTTTTCGTGTGATTAGTGACTAACCTGGTGTCAGAGTTTTTATACCACCCATCGACGTTTGACTTAACTAAATATCTTTCAGGCATGTTGTTTCCTTCACCGTTTTTGAAGCAAGTGATAATTATACAATACGCACATGAATCCGAAAAGTCAGAGCTGAGTGCCTTGGGTTTGAACTCGAGACCTACGACTTGGCAGTCCGACGGTACCACCACTAGGCTATCACTGCTAAATGAAGCCCTTCTGGCAATACAGAAAGTATAAATTACATATGTGTACAAATCCAAGTTTCCTCAAAACGTAGTTCTTCATTCAGAGGTGTCACAGATAAATTTAGAAATCACTAAGTGTTGAAAAAGAGATCTAGAAGCCAAAGAAAGCCCTACAAACTGACAAAGTCACATTTTCACAAATATTTCTGCAAATCCGAGAAAGGTTTCTGACATAAAGAAAGCAGTTAAAAATACCAAGAAACACCGCTAGAATATGTGGGTAGGTAGCCTATCGCACACAAGTGATTCGAAGAATTCGCGTGGGTTGCACGCCGGTCGTCACCTAAGTAGTAGAAGAATGCATAAGCAATTTCCTATGTATACAGCTCCACACCTTAAATTTCTCTAGAAAATATGCGGTATTTTATGACTTTATTTGATGGATGAGAGTGTTCAGTTGTGTAAAGGGGGCATTTTAATGGCAGTGGACTACTCTAACGATAGTGATGTCTCTATACTCACATCCGTTTTTATCACAGTTTTCTGACCTTTTCAATGTCGACCGGAGTCTTCCCATGGTGGAACAAGCTCAAAACTAGTCGGGCGACACTTTGTCATATATAATCATCATGACTGTATTACGGGAAGGCCTTGGCAGAGTTGTATAGTACAGTCAAACTCACATATAAGTGGTAACACTTGCACTAAGATAATCGTCCTCACTGCTACAATATAACGGCACTGCTAATGTCAAAATGTTACAATGCTGTGCTTGAATGTACAAATTCTAATAAAATTCATGTCGGTCATATTCCTTACTACGTATTTCTTGACCTACCTATTATCAAACACAAAATATCAATTTTCCGTGAGAATTCGAAACATAGGTCGACGAACCTCTTACAATTTGATTTACAACTTTAAACTCGCCTCAAGAAAGTTGCAAGTCGCTCGCTAATTAAATTTGAAATCTCTGCATAATGATTGAGAACTTTAAACGCTTCTAAATAAATGCTAAATTCGTTTAATCGCTGGCTAAGTGGTTCTTACGTGGCGGGTAAGATAAGCCATGTATCGGGTTCCATAGACGATGATAAAGTCTCATTTCTGATAAGGCTATAAGGGCTAAATAATTGTTATGGTCTACCTACATAACACAATAGATGTTAAAAGGCTATATATTTCCATTACAAAGATTATGTGTTGAAATGATTTATGATAAAAACGGTTTAAGTAGCCATAGAAACTTGTTCCGAGGTCCACAAGTATTATTTAATTACTTTGCAGTTTTGTTTGATAAATTAATTTAGTACAAATTTTGTAGTAATAAAAGACAACGGTGTGATAATTGAATGGAGACATCTTTATTATGCAGTTCCATTAATTTTTAAATTGACTTTAAGATTGTTAAAGCTCCCTAGAATTTATCTTCAGCAATCATAGAGATATAGCATTCTTTGAAGTTATTTAAAAATAAAATTATATTATATTCTTAGTGGTAAAGAAATGAATATTCAGAGACACCCTACCATGTTTTCATCGAAAAAAAAACGACATGTTTTTCGAATCTGTCTTCATGTGATATTTCACAAGTACCTAAATCTCCTAAATGCACTAAATAGCCCAACAAATCCAAAATACAACGAAACAATCAATTCGCTACACTATACTTAAAAAACTTTCCTTTTAACCAAAACTCGCGCAAACTACGAAAACACACACATAAATGGGTGAACCATTAAAAACAAAGTTTTACGAAAAAATATCTGATACTCAGTAACTGATCTTGATCGTCTAAAAGCAACCTGTGAAAGGACCTCACAATACATGGTAGGATACTATTGAAAACTCATTCGGTTATCACTCTATTCTCGATTAGGTATGTGAGATTTCGCATTAATTAATTATTTCTTTTAATGTCTACCTGCCTACGCAATTTAAAATTGTTAAGATCTGTGAACAATTTCAAATCAGAGACAACTAAAATAATTTATTTTGTAATCGTCAAAGATCACTAAGTTTATTTTATTTTAAGAATGAAAGTGATAAAATAAGTATAAGTAGTTAGTTAGTTTTTAGTTTTCTATTAAAACACGCGGACGAAGGCGCGGGCAGAAGTTAGTACTAAATATAAGAATACCTCAAGAAGCTAAATTGTATACACGCCAGTAACTGACAAATGAAACAGAATCAAGCTTAAACTAAGTAGACACAATAACTCATCCAAATCTCCCGCAAGTAAGAAAGAAAAGTTAATATTCTTGCTCTAACCAACTAGGTACACATCTAAAACTTAACAATAATTTTGATTATTGAGTGATAATCAATCGACCGTCACCCAGTCACCCAACTCGAAACCTTAGTAACCCTGCTTCTATTAAAACAGGGAGCGGGTTTTTGTGCCCTGGGATAATTGACCAACAGGTGTGTCTGAACTTTGTTTATTTTTATTCTAAGTCGACTGGTTTCGAGAACAGACTCGATCATTTGTTACACAGCGTTTGAGGGTTTCGGTCAAGTGCCGTTTTGTGGTATCACTTGCCCTGTGGCTTCGTGCATGTTTTTATTTCCTTAAAAATAATATTATGTATCTATTATAAAAATAAGGCATTACAATTTTAATTTAACATGAAATTATCGCTTATCGCTTTCCGTGATCGTTTTTATGCCAAGGCACAGTAGGTACTAATATTTTTTTGTAAAAAATTAACCCACTATCCTTTTCAAAGTAGAATCAAACTACCTATATTGAAGTCTTTGGTTATCAAAATTGGTTCCGTGAGAATCATTAGTAACTTCAATAAAAAAAGGGATACTAAAAGGAAATTACTTCCCATGGTAGAATGGGTTCTAAGGTAAGATAGTAACACTACAAATCAATCTGCCTAGCCTTTTTCGAGACTATGTTGGGGTCAGTTTCCAGACTAACCGCTAGCAGCTACTTCCAGACTAGCAGCTAATTTTACATGGAGCGACTGCCTATATAACCTCCAAAACCCAGTTACTGGGAAACACGATACCTACATCTTGGTAAAACTGGTTGTCAGACTTTTCAATTCAATTCCGAAAACATCCATATTGCATTAGTATTAGAACTTAGAAACTACATAAATGTTAGTAGCATTAAAATCACAACCAATATACGATCAAAAACAATAATTAAATTAAAAACAATTAATATAATAATAAAAAATAATTACATCTAAATTAAATTAAATTACAACTTTTGGGCTTCTGGCTACCCATAACGACAGTCAAAGACCTACGAATGACAGCCGGGACTAACGGCTTAACAGGCTTTCCGAAGCTTGCTTTTGTGACTTTTTTAGGTTTCCTTTCTCATCAAAAATTAAATCCATTATACCTTTATATTAATAATGTAATTGTACACGACGACAATTAGTACATCGACCTCCAAAATAATTGGTGACGAACTTCCAAAATCTATTGAATTCTGAACAATATGGCCCTTTTGATTGTTACCTTCGAATCTACAAAGCACCATAAATTAGCGGGCTAAAAGGCTATAATTTTTAAAGCTGAAAAGCTTGTTATGTAAGTTAGATTCTAGGAAAAAGTAGCATTTAGTTTTCTACTTCTATTTTAGGTTGCTGTGAAAATTGATTTAGCTAAAGTGTAGTGAATTAAAATACTTTTTTTTTTCGAATAAATGTACTCCATCGCATCACTTTGGTGCTGTCAGATGGAAAATTATAAAAAACATGCTTCAAAGTGTATTCTCTCACGTTCCATAATAAGTGAATCAATTTGTAGAACACCTGCCATGTTTTATCTCTGCATCACTCTAAGGTTGACTGGTAGAAAATGCGTCCGCCTTTGTACGGTATTTTTTTTAACTTGTGAATACAGTTTTAATAAATAAAAGTAAAGCATAAAACATAACTCTTCTTCTAGGCAGTTAGGTAAAAAGAGATGAAATCTTTTACTGAAGTTGAAATAAAAAGTGCAACTAGAATAATATTGTAGAGTTTCTCATAAAAGTTACTATTACAATATGGCATTAAGGCTCCCAAAGACAGGCGCGATGCGACGTTGCGACGCTATTCTGGTAGAACAATTTCTATGAAAACTAAATAGCAATTGTTCTACGAGCGTTGCGTCGTGCTGCGTTACGTATGTCAGCGGGAGCTTTTAAGTCCACCTCAGTAGGTACAACTGTATTTGAAGTGTGAAATAAATAAAATCATAAGTAGCCACAAACACGCAAAAAGCCCATAGTTTGATGTCTCATCAGTCATCGTATACAAACAGTACAATGACTGCCACATTACCGTGATAGGAGGCACACCTATTCTATTAAAATCCCTAACCTAACCTATCTTGTTCCAAAGAAAATTCTTACAAAATTCGTTTTGCTACATCTGGCCTAAATCTACAACACACTAATATTATAAAGGCGAAAGTTTGTGAGTATGTATGTTTGTCTCTTCTTCACGCTGAAACTCTAGAACGGATTTGGATAAAATTTGGCACACAGATAGTTTATAACCTCGATTAACACATAGGATACTTATTATTCCGATATTCCCACGGGATCGAAACTTATGCGGGTGAAACCGCGGGGTGAATCTAGTTAATCACATATTAAGTACCTATATACGGCTACTCTAAATGAAGAAGCAATACGAAAGAAGTTAATAACGTAGTGAAACGTAGCCAATCAGCCAGGTAAGTAGCTGGGCTGACTGCCCAAATTAGGCTACTAATCTACATCATCATTTCGGCCGAAAGACGTCCCCTGCTGCTTCGCCTGTGCTCCTCGTATCCAACGAATTTCCTGGGCTACTATCAACGCATTGAGGGACAGTAAACGCCCATAGCCGTAATAACAATAATACTTCTTTTGTCTCTCGTTCAATGTCCTTCAACCGATTAATGTATTTTATAAACTTTTTATACCACATTAGGTATTTATTCAATCAATGAAAAATGAGTACCTATCAATCTTCAAAAAAAAATACCTACCAGCTTCATACCCAACAATTTGCTCCCTTTTCAGTAAAAATAAACGAACAATAAGTAGACTATTTCAACATCACTCAACATTTTTCACCTGACGTCACGATTCGTGACACTTCTCTGAATTAGGTACCAGGGGGTGAAAAAGGGGGTGAGGTGGATAATTCACCCCCTAAAGTACAAAGTACAGTGTTTACAGTTCCCTTTTCATATTAGTGGGGGTAATAATAATTAAGATTTTTCGTTTACTGTTTTTGTTTTGGTTTGAAAAGAAGTTTTGAAAAAGGTATTTAGTGTAATTGGTGGAAGTTGGAGTGTATCGGCTAGGCTATATTTAAGGGGGATTTACAATATCGCAATTTTAGAGAGGTTGTAGTAGATTGGGACAGGCTACTGAAAGCAAATTGAAGTCGCTTATTTCATAAATGAGACATAGAATCTGTACTGTCATCATAAGCAGTAATGAATAGACAGAGAGTTAATTAAACATTAATGATGCGCTTGCACAGGCGAAACATCACGACAAAACATGTTGAAATCTCTAGTTCCTGACAAAAATTGTATGGAACATTGACAGAAACAAAAGATTTCAACATATTTTGTTGTGAATATTTCCCATGAACGACATGTAGGCATAACATGCATCCCAGATTCTCAGGCCGCAAATACGTCATACTGAACATGAAACGTTCCAATTACAGCTATCTACTAGGAACGCATAGATGTAGGTACCTATCATAACAATCATCATGTTTACCAAACGCATTGGTGATCTGATTACAGTTAAGGCCCACTTGCACGAAAAATCACCAATTAGGTACGTTCAGCGTTAAGTCTCAAACAGGTGCGACGGTGCGACGCGATTTTAGAAGAACAATTTCCATGAAGTTTTTCCAAGAAATCCTTCCACTAGAGTTGTGTCGAGCTGTGGCGTCGCACCTATCTGCCAGAGCCTTTATGCGTATTTAAAATATCATTCTGTTTCTTTCCGTTTGAAGATAACAGAGACAGAATTATGTATATAAGGTTAACCAGTCAAAGGACCAAAAAGAGAACAACCCAAATATTTCTAATAATTATTACGAATCCCCAATACTAAACAGCTTTTATTGAAAATAGACCATAATTCCCATCTATTATTAAGACCAATAAATGCTTTAATAATAAAAATGGAACACTTTAATCAAAGCTAACTAAAATCAGAAGTCAAAATAATAACACGCGTAACAAAATTACTATCGATTTCTTGGCTAATAACATACCACCAACGCTTTAAGTACCCTCGAATTACACTAAAAACACTGCTTGTACTCTTGAAATTAACGGCGTGTGTATACAAAAGATAATTTCCTTACGCCAAGACAATGTTTTGACACAATAACTCCACTGTTGTGATTATGTTAATGAGTTCTGTACGTAATAATTTTATGTTGAACATCGAGGAATATGTTGGTACAGTGTTACTAATGTTCAACATTAATGTGCGTGAGCTTAGGCTTTTATGTAGAGGCTTCTTTAGTAGTTCAACCTGGATTTAGTTGCAGTTTTTCTATTAAACATGTTATCAATTAGAATAAAAACATTGTCGTTACGATTTCCTCTAGGTCTCAATCACCAAAAATTGGTTCATTTATTTTAGAGTTCACGATATGATACAACACAAAGCCACTATCTCTTTTCATAATATTTTTACAGGAAAAATGTAAAGCCTTCGGGAATTTTCGCTCGAAAAACGCATGGAGGAAAAGCTTAGCAAATATTTTCTCATACATTTTGGAATACCTAGAACCAGTAAGTGGCTTTTTCTGCGACACTGTAGCAGCTACAGTCAACATTTTATATTTAAGTACAGAAATAAAACAGATATAAAAGTCCTGAAGCGTGAAATTTACTACGCGAAAAATGAACCCGGCATTTTCATGAAAACGTGCATTTGTCCTGACATATCGCCCAGAAACACTGCATCGTCAACACGCTATATTCATAACAAAAATAAACCAGTCACTCACAGCAAAAACACGCAAGAATCACGCGGAAAAACGCCTAATTTACAAAAATATAATAGTCCACTAACCTTCAGGTTCGTTGTCACGAAAGAAAACGTTCATTACTTAGGTAATCCTGTAATCTTTCACATAAAAAATCCAACAGCTGAAAACGGCACAACACTAAATAAATCCACGAAAATAATTATCCACCACAGACTAAAAAAAAAATCTGTTGCTTTTCGCACTGGCACTCACAGAAAAACACAAAATTGTTTTTATTTTTAATGTTTTTTTTTTAAATGTTCGTTTTTCAAAATGCCGCGTAATGACGCGCGCTGGAGCGACGGAACGCACTGACGCCCGCAACGTACAGCTAGTGACTGAGGGTGTATGTAAAGCTGCGCTCGCCCGGCCAGGCTGGGCACCAAAGAGTAGGCTTTCGAGAGAAATGGCGACAGATTTCTGCCTATGGCATGTGAAAGTTGTGTGAAAAATTGTTTTGTTTCGTGATTGCTATAGTTATACAGTGTTGAACTTGGCTTTAGTAAACTTGTCTGAGGTTAGAAGTAAGTTGTGGGCAACGCCCATAGATATAAATTTTATATTTCTATGGTAACGCCAATGAATTATCAAAACACGTGGTATTCGGTTTGCACTGAAACTTTGAGAGTGATAGACTTACATTCATAATTTTTTCAAAGATCCTAAAGAACCTAATGTTTAAAGTCGTTGCTTAAATCAGTGTTAATAAACAGTCCAGTGAAAAATAGAAAAGTGAATTGTATGAATACCTAGTTTTAGTGGATTGTGTTGTGTCAAATTAGGAAGACCACAAACCAAAAATAATTATTACTTTTGGCAACAAAAATAAATGAACCCAGCTTATAATACAATGCATTATAAATATAGGACACCATATCTTGGCGATGGTACGTCATACAGAACATTTAATTGTACGGTAAGTCTAAAAAAAAAAATAACTTACTGAAAAATATACTCAAATGGCCAACCAAATTTATAAAAACAACCAAGCATATTCCTCTACAAAAGTACAAAACTTTTGAAAAGCTCTGTCTGTGTCCTCACTGAGTAATCCATAAAAGCCTCCAATAATTCTACCTAAACACGTATCTACAAATTTTCCCATTAACCTGTTCTTTGACTCGACAACGACCTTAATCTGAAATCCCTTTTCAACTCCTCGTGCGTCTCATTATTGATCTCTTTCACTCCTCACTACCGGTGCAATAATACCCCTGTCTCGCTCTGTCAAAGCGTAGTCGTATATGTCTGTCTCTGTTCCGCATCACTGCAGAGCCTCAAAAACGAGGTAGAACCACCGTACTATCAACGTGCGCGTTCCGAATAAGAAATTTTTCCTTTACACTGACCACAGTGTAGACTGGTTCAGTTCGTTCATTTTATCTTACTGGCAATTTTTCTTGAAGACTCTATGAACTTTATTTGTCTACGCCATTTCTTGTAAAAATGAGAAGTTAAGTATGAACGACTGGATGTCATAAAAAATTCTTTGAAAAAAAAAATAATGATGCAGATGTAAGTCTGAAGTGTTTTTATTTTTTTTTACTTTTTAGGCAACAAACGGCTTGATATTCTAGTAGGGAGGTTGGGTTCGGGCGCTGAATAAAATATAGGAACAGTTGGTCAGACACAATATTTTCAATCGAATTGGTTTGTGTACTGGAACCATTATTGTAACGATACGTTTCGCGAACTAGTTTGCGAGGGGAGATAGGTCCGGAAAATGGACATTGTATTTTCTCTATTTTGTCAGAATATATTTGTAGTACACTGTTGCTTGTTGCTTCCTGACAGCGTCCCAATGGGGGATGGCAAAAGAGATGAAATGATAATAATAAATTATTTAATAACATAAATCATTTTTAACAAAGATATTGAGACCCTGACTCCTGCGCTAACGATAGCACCTGTGTTACAGGACCCAGTGTCTTCTCCCGATTTTTATGCAATAATAATCAATTAATCTAAAACACATGCAAATAATAAAAATGGAAATGAAAAAGAAAATTATAATAATGACTTGAAGGAATTCTTTTGCCACTAGTGAAACATTTGCCTATCGTCCATATTCTGGTATTTTCGATAGCAGGTTGAACTTTAACAAGATTTTTATTTATAAAGGTAGGTACACCAACAGCTTCTATATACAAAATATAAAATAACGGTAGTTAACGGTTATGTGCTTATACAGTTGCCAATAACAGATGAACCAATATTCTCAAATACAGTGATAACCTAAGGTAAAAACGAAAAGAATAGGTTTTTTTTTTTAATAATAATTAAGTGGTAACAAACTATGTAAACAGAAATACAAAATTATATAAGTTAAAAGTTACAAAGGTTGCAAGAAATACTTACATACTAATACAACTAATCTTTAGATTGTGCGGGTTGCGTGCTTGGAGATGGAGAAGAAAGATAGAGTGAAGAGATCATAAATAAGGAGGGATGGTGAGTATGACATTATTCATAATGTTGCTGGTTGATAAATCTGGACACACGCTGATGCTTAAAAGATGTATTAAAAACAAATTTTAAAAAAAAGGGTGCTATAAAATTTCTGAAGATTTAGAAGACATTTGGGACATTTGCCTCGTTGGTCTAGTGGTCGCAAGCACTACTGCTGAACATGAGGCCCTGGGTTCGATTCCCAGGTCGGGCAGTGTCATTGGGTTTTTCTCAGTAGCAGCCCGGAGTCTGGATTTGTGCCCGGTTGATGGCAATAGGCTCGCCCCCTATTACATGGGACTTAAACTTAACTGGCGAAATGTGGGTGTAGAATAGGTACACCTCTGCTCTACCCTTCCGGGAAACAAGGCGTGATGTTATGTTATATGTTATTAGGGACAAAAGAGATTTGGTATTTAACTGCTCGCTCTGCTAAGCCTTGTGATAAAACCATAAAACTTGAATTTTCAATTATTATGCAAAATCATCATAATATACCAGTTTTCAACCGACTTCAAAAAGGAGGAGGTTCTCAATTCGGTTGTATGTTTTTTTTTTTTTTTTTTTTTGTATGTTTGTTACGCGATTACTCCGCCAATTATGAATTGATTTTGATGATTCTTTTTTTTTTGGTATACTTCAGAAGTGGTCCCATACAAATTTGGTCAAGATCTGATGAGGGGTTTTTGAGTTAGCTTCAATAATACGTATTTTTCCCATCTAGTATATGTGGACGATATTCTAATAGTTCCTGTCACTGTAATTTACATAGCAGGTAATGGGTATTCAAATTTTTGTGGGGGTTTTGTGTAGGTAACACAACTAAAAAGTGAAAAATAAAAACTTTTTCACAAAAAATAAAACCGACTTCCAAAAAAACACTACAAAGTGAAAAATAACTGATTTCGGAAGTCGGTGGCAAAAAAACGAAAATAAACCCCAAAGACACCGACTTCCGAAATCAGTTATTTTTCACTTTGTAGTGTTTTTTTGGAAGTCGGTTTTATTTTTTGTGAAAAAGTTTTTTATATACTTGATTTAGACATTGACATTAATGATTATTATAAACAAAGTGGCATGATTACTTTGAAAACTAATAAATAACTTTAATAGGGATGATGCCTGGGTCAAAAAAAAGAATTTCTATTTAGTCCGTCAGTCAGATAATAAAAAAATATTAGACACGTATTTTTTGCTTTATCATATTAATAAAAGATGACTTAGATACTCGTACAACGCATTAAAGTTGGGGAGTGGGGGTTGATACGTCACAAGTATGTATAAAATCTACATACAAGTGACGTCATGGCACATTATAACTCAATGTATCGCCGTAATCTTTAGATAACGTAACAAAAGAAAAAATACGTGTACGTTATTTTTTCATAATCTAAATTACGGACAAAAAAAATTTTTTATTCATCATCCCTATTGTGAATGTGAGGACTATAATTCTGCTCAACAACGTAAATAACGCAATGAATGTTATTGAACCGTCAAAATTAAACAGATTAGTCGTAATGTTAATGTTTGCATAATAAGTCGCGATTAGTTTACGAAAATATGTTACGTAATTAGATAGCAGGTATTGTGCTATTTTTTCAATTAAATTCCATACGTTGACAAATACGGAAACTGGATTTTGTACGGTTTTCCTCTTACACCCTGCAGTTCGAGAAAATGATTTTTTTTTTACGAATTCATTCTTCTTCTCGCATATTGGTTATTTCCTCTTTCCTTAAGGAAAGTAATTTGGGTTGTCCGTATTTTCTTTTTTGCCCAGTTGTTTTCTTTTCAATTTGAATTAATCTCGTTTTAAAAGCAATTTTTTATGACATGACGTTTATTTTCGGCCAGTCTATTTATCTTGAAAAGTAGATTGGTGGTCTCATTTCCCCCGAAATATAAATGATTAAAGTTTTTAGCGATTTATGTTTTTCTAGTACTCAAACCTCAATTGGCATATAGAGCTTTAGATTCTTAAAAGAAACAGGATCGATTGGTATCAAAAAAAGTTTTTGTTAAAACTGTCTATTTTCTTGCTGGCATTGCTTTCAAAATCTGTGAATGCAGATAAAAATATCTAAAAAAATCTTAAGGACAATCTCTTAGGACCGTTTTTCTGTAGCTACAACGGTTAAGGTAGCTAAACCCCTTACTGCCCCATCTCAAAAATTCACCCGTATACCTACTTAGTCATCTTTCTCTTGGATTTATCCCGCAATTTATATGGGGTCGGCGTAAAATGTCTTTTTCCATACTTCTCTATTAGTCGTCATCTCTCGGTAGACACCGAAACCTAATTAAACAAAAATATATCTTTAGGCAAATACAATATTTGCTTTTCATTATCACAATACCGGCGCACCTGTTGCTTATATAATCGCAAACAACCGTGAAGGAACCTCTCCCGTTGCAAACCATAACTATTCAAGTGGTGTGCAAAGTGCAAAGCAAGTTCTGTCATAAAAAATGACAAACCTAGAGTTATCCTGTTTGAGCCACGCGACTTCTTCCATCTCCCTTACTCCTGCATATGCTTCTGTATCTATCTTACTCCAACATTGCGCTTATGTGGTATGACTTGTATGAGTACTCGATAGAATTCCAGTTTTTGTCGAAGATAAAAATATACCGTAATTTATATATTGGTTACGCCATGTCACGTCGGCTTTTGCGAATCAATAAATTGATTGCTTAATTTTAGTTGTTAAAGAATGCATTGTTTGTATTTTTTCGGTAATTTCGCGATTGTATCGGTTTTTTATTTTTTTAAATATTGTAAGTCAGTCGAATCTGGTCAGGCTGTTAGTTGAGACTGACATTCTTATGAACGTTGGAATTAATTAAGTCTTGCTGGGTTCCTAAAGAGGGTTCAATTAAATTAGCTAGGGAAACTTTGCAGACAAGATGAGAATCGATATCAAAACACGATGATAAAAAGACAACATTTTTTTGAGGCTTGACCCTCAAAAAAAAGTTGTCTTTTTGTCGACCGCTTTGTTGTTGTTAATAAATTGAAGTATGAGTTGAGACAATCTGTTTTCCTTTGTTTTATCGTGTTTAGATATCAGTACCAATCACTTTTTTTTTACTGATATTTCAAGTAACTACACCAACATGCAGTGATAGTGGTGTGAACGTCAGACTGTCAAGTCATAGGTATCGCAAAGCACGCATCTCTGACTTTTCGGATTCATGTGCGTATTGTTTAATTATCACTGGATTCAAAAACGGTGAATGAAAACATCGTGAGGAAACCCGGCCATGCCTGAGAGATATTTCTCGACGGCATGTGAAGCCAAGTCGGAGGCCAATGGGCGGCTTTTAAACTCTGACACCAGGTTACTCACTAACCACACGAAAAGAAGAAGACTAAACTAACTGAGGTCGGTGACCGCACAATTTTTTTTGTTTTATTATCTTGAGATTTCGATACTCGTTACGTCTGCGGAGTTTCACTCGAATTTCAAATATTTTATTTCACATAAGCCTACATGGGCACTTATGAAACGTCAGAAGCTAGGTGCACGGTTCCAATTGGTTGTTTCCTATGGAAAAGAGCCACCAAGAAACTCCACATTTACTTTTTTTTTAAGTAAATGGTATTTACAATGTTTTCAAATTACAGTGTTAATAGGTATGAGAGGACAGTGTAGGCCTATCAAGAAGTACCAGGTACTTAGCAAGATAGAAAATGGTCGACAGATCTACAGTCTGTTAAGCCTACAACGAACGTTCTCACATTCACAAAATCTAAAAGAAACGACTCTTTATAGACGAAAAATAAAATAATAAAAATAAAGACCTATTTAAACCAAATGACATTTTCGGGATATGAGGGGTGTGAGTTGGGGTGGCGCTGCATCACGATCCAGTGAATCGGATGTGGTATAGCGCTGGGTTGTGGCTGACTGCTAGCGTCGACCAGGAGAGGGTAGAAAGAGCTCTGCTTGTGAGACCGGCTGAAAGTGCAGGTACTGTGCCAAGGTTGCTGATGAGGCTGAGGGTGATGACCAGGAATGCGCGTTCGCTGCATGTTGGTGGTCAGGATACCCGTTGAAGCCGAGAGCGCTGGCTGTCTATGTGACTCGCCTCACGAAAGCTTGCGGGAGTGATGATGATGATGATGACGTCACGCTGAAGTAGTTGCACGAAGGCTGCGTTGACGTTCATACTCGGGGTCACCAATTTAGGCGTACGAGGAACTGGGTGTAAAGTTCACTCATCCACCATAGAAAAGGGAGGATCCTCCGACCAGACGGTGTTGTATCTGGCGGGCAACTGCCCAACTGTTGATGTCGGATAGTCTTATATATGTCGTTCGCGCGGTAAACTCTAATTTCGCAATGCAGGATTTGTGTGACATCGTGTCTTTGATGCGTAGTTCATATGTGGCGGTGTAAAACATGATTGCCACTACAACTGTATCAAATCAAATTAATAAAAATAGATAGATAATTTGCCCCTGTATAAGTTGATAGGATCTGTAGATACATTGGTATGCTTTTGTGTTGAGTCATAGATTCTTCAGCAGATGCATTACCCAATACCAATATTTTTTCCACATTTCTTAATTAGGTACGGTGCATAACGATGTGAGGTATATTGTAACAGGTATTTTGTAAAGTAAATCATATTTTTTATGGTGTTTGTCTAATTTGGGTCACTTCAAGTATACTTTACTTAGATAACTTCTTGATATTATTTTCTTGGACAGACTCCATATTAAATATTATTTAATAATGTTATGTAGGTATCTACTTATGAAAGTATAATGTAATTTTTCTGTGGAACGCGTTTTTTATAATAATTATGAAAGTCTTAACGGCGTCACTTACCGCGAAATGAAAAAAAAAATGACATTAATTTCATTTTATGTTCTTGAACACGGAAAAACTAATTGCTGGTATTATTGTTGTAAGTAATGAAATTGTAATTGTGTGGGGTGTAAAAAAAATAATCTTCTTGTTAGTGTAGTTCGCAGAATATTATGTAGCAGGTCTTTGATTTTATTTTTAGTTCAGTCGGCCTTAAAGAAAAAAAATGAGTCAGACGCAATTAATAAAATAAAAAAATAACGATGTTATTTAATAAAATTTATAATGAATTACAAAAATGTATTTCATTGCATTCCTAATGATGCAAGCGTTCATAGATTCTGATATTTTTCAGTTCTGAGCAGATTTATGGACAAAATGAGACGATAGACTTTCTGACGGTTTCTGATACAGCCGTTGCTATTGTATGTGCTCGGCACTAAATTTTTTAGGCTCATTGCATTCCTTATGATGCAAGTTTTATTATTTTTAATTTCTAAGCACATTTACAGCCGATGTGAGTCTATACTTTTATGATATTATTTTGCTATTGTCAACTTCATAATAAGCATTTTTACCCCCATTTTACGAAATATTTTCATTGTTGGTAGTCCTTTGTTACTTCTTGGGAATGACATCAGAATCACCGTTCTGGCTGAACACGTTTTTGCATAATACGACTTGGAATTTCAACATAATATAGTGAAAAATACAAGGTCGCGTGCATGCACCTGCCCTCGCGGCTTTAGGCAATATATATCTTGCCTCAAAATTGTTATAAATATAACCTAGCTTTTGCGTGCTCAACCATTACTCTAGAATTAAACGTCTTGTAGTTATTAGCTATTGAAAATTTACATGTTTTTGACGGTCAGAAATATTGAACTTATTACCAGAAATCCGTGTGAAAAGAGGTTTTCAAGTCCAAATTTAACTGTTGGAGGTCAATGGTTAATGCAGAACAGAAAATCATGAATCTGCTCGAGAATCTACATACATAAACTTACTCCTTATTGCCATGGGGGTAGGCAGAAACTACAGAATGCCACCTACTACGATCCTTATATACATACTCCTTTTGAACAGACAGCTGTGCTGCTGGGGAGTTTGTTGCGCCACTTCTTCTTCCCAGCTAAAGCACTAGGAAGTGGTGAAGGGCGGGCGTTTTGGGGGACTGTGTTATGTAACTTTGACGTTCAAAAAGTGCTGATTCTCAGCCTAGTTTGAATAAATGACTTTTGAACTTTTGAACTTTTTTGAACTTTTGAACTTTTTTGAACTATTGAACTTTTTTGAACGTTTCAACTTTTTTGAACTTTTGCTTCATTTACTCAAGAACTTCTTCATATTCATATTTATATCTTTATTTGCATTCCATAATGCGGGTATTAAGGTGTTACAATGGCTTAATGTTAAGGTACAATTCTTCTAATCGATATAGTTTTTACTCACTTACCACTCAAGGAGAGAAGTGACAACTGTCATCAGTGAATCCACTAACCAATAACCTATTTTCAGTAAAAGACAGATCGCTACTGATGGTAGACGCTATAATTGTATCTGTCATTGATGTCGTTCCAAAATTCCGTAAGGTCCTTATTCTCTGACAGATTATTGGGACGTTAAAACAATAGATGGATAGGTTTTTCTATCTCCAATTTAGAAGTACAAGTTTTTCTATGCTAAAACTGGTGATAGATTGATAGGTTATTGGGTTTGGCCGTAAGACGAAATTGTTTTACCATAGTAAGAATCCACAACAGAGCCACTAGTGTGAGTTTAATTTAACCATCTCGATTTTACGCATCGACCGCGTTCGGCGCTCCGATTGGCAGCCAACCGGCCTTCACCAGTGAAGGGCCAATCGGAGCTTCTAACGCGGTCTATGCGTAAGATCAAGATGGTTAAAAGAAACTCACACTAGGGCCTCAGGTGTAATTGGTGTGGCTTTTCTTGGGGATGTCAACAGTAATGTGAATTAGATACTATTAGCATAATCAGTCATGATCAGATTTTTACTAGCTAGGAGCTAAAGTTCTGTTCTAGAGTTAAAAAAAGAGTTTATTGTTTAGAGGAATTTTCGGTATCAGAACTTTGAAGAGGGACAATTGCTGTATTTTTTAAGAACGTTCGAATTCTAATATTATTCACAATCTGTCAAAAATACAATCAATTCACCAACATTTTTGACAAGTTTGACAGATTGCAACTTTAATGTGAACGTGAGATGCAGGCCAAGAGCTTCCCCGTTGCAGTTTAAAAAAAAAAACCTACCACAGATAGAGTTTTCCATTTACTAAAAGCGCCAATTGCTGTTTGCTCCGAATTCGTTGACAAAAGTTTTCTGATCATAATTTATTCATGACTAGATGCCCCGGTAAACTTCGCACCACGTGAGACAAATTTAGATTTTATTGATTATTCGGCTGGTCCTTTGAGTTTTTCCTAGTTTTGTGTTTTCCTAAACCAACCCAGCATTGAAGCGAACACACAAAAAAAAAAAAAAACGGTCAAGCCATTTTCGAGTTTTTGCGAGACTTATGCACGGCAATTGATTTTTGTGTATAGACCAGCTTCTACCCACAATTTTATTCGCGTGAAAGTCGATAAAATACAGCTCATGTTACTCGATGATAATGTCGCTGAAATAATTTTTATAATCGTTTAAGTATTTTTTTAAATTTAACCATTACAAACAATTCACAAAATCGGCTCGCTACCTGTCTGCGCCTGGGCGCTCCTTGTGTGGCTCTGCATCGCTGCCAATGCGGTGAAGGTGTCGACTGTCTCGGACACCATGGCCTATCCTGCAGTAAGAGAGCAGGCCGGATAGCACGGCACGCCAGGATCAATGACATCATCCGTCGTGCTCTTGTCACCGCCGCCGGAGTGCCAGCTGTTTTAGAAACCCAATGGCTTGGCGCTCGACGATGGGAAGAGACCAGACGAAATTACCATAATGCCTTGGAAAATAGGTAGGCCTTTGGTGTGGGATGCAATGTGCGTCGACACTCTTGCGCCATCCCATCTTCCAAGCACGGCGGGCTGTGCTGGGGCTGCTGCTGCAGGTGCGGAAAACCTCAAACGGCGCAAATACTCCAATCATATTGGGACTTATATGTTTCGACCCCGAGGTCCGAGTGCTCATTTAGTTTTTCAAGACATCAAGAATCTTCAATAGTCAGACAAGGTTTTTCAAGACTTCTGGTCACGTGAAGAGGCAGCTGGTCGACGCTTCACGTGACCAGAGGGCTGGCCTATTCTTTGGCCAAAGAATCAGCATCGCCATTCAACGTGGCAATGCTGCCAGCCTTATGGGCACTTTTCCTGTTGACAGCGATGCGGATGAATTTTTTTATGCCTCTTAATTATGACCCCCCCGCCCCTATTTTTATATATACTTGTACATATTATTATTTTAAGTCTGTTAGTTTTCAAATCATGTACTCGTAAATACGTCCATTGTTTAAATAAATATTCCCATTCACAAAAAAATCAACTCCTCAAAAGGACGTCAGAATTAGACATAAGACGTAGCTTCAGATTAATACCTTGGTTTGGCTTAAGCTTAATGTTGTTATTACGTCGAAACATCTTTATATCGTGCCATATATTAATTTATCGTAAATCTTGTTTGAATGTCCTACAGTGTATATCTTACTACTGATTACATCGCTACTACACTTGAGGCCGAGATAAGGGTAACATCTCATTTAAAGATAGTTGTTGCAATGATGTAGCTTTCACTTTCACTAGAACTTTCGTTTTTGAATGCTGAGATTTTGAACAACAATTAATAATAACAAGCTTTAACCAGTATTGTTTAACATGGAACCATTAAGTTGTCTAATCATACTTAATTACACTTTTTTTTTGTTCATGTCATAAATATCAAGCTTATTTTCTCACAGAAGGCAGAATCAAAAGTAAAAAAAGTAATGTTTTCCTTATACCTATTACTTTTGTATTATCATAAATTACACACACGTGTTATTTTTTTTTCATTTTATGTCCAGGCAAATCACTGTCCATTCCAAGGTTGTCTGGAAGAGATCGCGGAAAGCGATAATGCCGCCCAAAGTGTATTTTGTAGTTTATTTTTTCTGTGTGTGTTTGTGGTGTACATAAATATAACATAACATCACACCTTTTTTCCCGAAGGGTTGGGCAGTAGTGAACCTATAGTACACCCACATTTCACCAGTTATGTTTTTTAATTCCCATGTAATAGGGGGCGAGTTCGGACACAATTCCAGACTGCGGGCTACTACCTACTAAGAAATTTCTCTTAGAAAAACCCAATCAAATATAATTATATAAATATAAATAAATAAGGTTTCTATTGCCTTTTATCAATAAATACATTGAGTACTTAACGTATTTAACACATCATAACTATTGACAGAAACGGAACGATATCTATTTATTTATTTATTTATTTAAGGACAACCAACAAAGCATACACCAAAAATACATGTTATAATAGGTACTATCTTATTTTTACATTTTATAGTGTAGCCTTAATTAAAGGCTGCCACGGCATGCATTGAAAAGTAGGAAATGCAGTTACAAAAGAGTTACAAATAAAAATAAAAATAAAGTTACAAAACCAAACATATTATACTCATTTAAATAGATTTAAGTGAAAATTAAAAAGACAATAGAAACTACAATATTAATTTTTCACTTTTATGATAAAGCCTCAAGCAATATAGCCTTGACTTTAAATAAAATTGAAGTGTCTGTTTGTAATGTTAAAATAACAGCTTTTTACTAAATGCATATATACGGTACAAATAACAAATAAAACTTTTTTTAAATTGTCTGTCTGTCTACCTAATCTTCGAAATGGCTGGTCGACCGCTGTGACCGATTTTGACGAGACTCAACGGCAGATACTCGTAGCTGATGTGATAAGGAGTAACTTAGGCTACTTTAATTTTAGAAAAAGAATTAGGGTCCACGCGGGCGAAGCTGTGGGCAGCAGTTAGTTTTAAATAAGTTTAGCACTAAATGCATTTAGCGATTTGGTGCAAGCGGGCCTCAATAGTAGGTATTCAGTGAAATTCGTTCGACAAATGAATACATCTATGCAAGGTGCATTACGAAATCTCAAAGGAGAATCTGTGTAAATGCTCCACAGTGTAATATCTCGGTACTCGGTACTTACCGATTATATCGGCTTCTGTACACTCCAGGACAAAGTAAGGTGAACAGTTATGTTTCATTGTAATAATGGCGTAATCACGATTTTGTTTTATTGTATTTGAAAATATATGTCATGTTTACATTGTGTGCTAAATGTCTGTTTTATTTATAAAACACGACGGATTCATTTTAAGTTCATACTGAAAGTTTAGTGAATGGTTTTTATCAAATCAAATCCATTTAATTGTATGGTATGGTAATGGTAGAATGTATAAGTTTAGAATATATGATATTAAAACTTTATCGGACACTTTACATTCTACCATTACATAATATTATCATGGTGTATAAAGATATTCTTTTATTTTACAAACTTTAACTGTAAATTATATATCTGTCTATATTTATTAGATGTTATTTTTTCTTGCACAAATATACCTTTTATAAAATACTAATACTAGCTTTTACCTACCGCTTCGTCCCCGTAAAGGTTGAAAAAAAAATACATATTGTGCCAACTTTCATGGTGATAGCTTAAATGGTGTTAAAGTTTGTCAATTTTATATACAGAGTCTTAGCTGTCCTTTCTGCCCCATCTCAAAAATCCTAATAAAAATTAATGTAGTTATAAAGACCAACATTAATTTTAATGTATACAGGGTGGGAGGGACATCGACGCGAAAACTGATACCATGAATTCAGTACATGATTCTGAACACAACTCTGTTGAAATGTTTCGTCTGTTAATTAAAAAAAAAAAAAAAAGCTGTTTCATAGAAAAGATCAATACCTACGCGGTCAAAATGTATGGAACAGCAGTTTTTTTTTTTTTAAATAACCTACTTATAATTTTAACGAAGGGGGGTTCAGTATCATGTACTGAACCCATGGTATCAGTTTTCGCGTCAATGTCCCTGCCACCCTGTATAGACCTATACCTTATACATCTGCTATAAAACAGAAGATGTTGACAATCAACACTACAACATTTAAATCTCATCAAAATAGAACTCATCTAACTGTGATGATGAACCGCTAGGAATTCTGCTCACATCGTAACCATAACGAGAGTATGAAGATAAATAGTGCCCTCATTGCGATTGCTATTGTGATAAACGAAATCCCACGATCACGAGTACTCCAGATACTAGCCCACTGACTTACACAGGCTAAAGTATGCTGACTGTTATTTCTGAGTAACTTGTTAATGGTTATACATTAATGTACTATCATTTGCATGAATAAATAGGGTTAGGTTTTTTTTTGCTTCATAAAAAAATAATATTATTAGTCTCATCAACAAAAGATTTTTTTACTGACTTCAAAAAAAAGATGGAGTTTTTTTCATTCGACAAGTTTTTTTTTTTTCCATAATTGTACACCGTTTTTGTCCATAATAAAGAACCGTTAATAATTATTACGTGTTTTGATAATAAGGTCAATCAATTGTGTTATAATAAATAACAAAGAGTTATATTTACCTTTTTAGAGTTTAGTATTACACTTTTCATTTGATAGTAGCAGTTGTTACATTAGCTATCTGTATCTGTATAACTATCAACGTAAATTCAACAAGTTTATGCCGTCTGTCAGTGCAGGGGTTCTTCGTCGTCTAGACCGCTCTAAAACCACGCTAAAAGATTAAGTCTTAGTGATCTCGTAAAGTCACGAATCTTATGTAACAGTAGCAACGTAGCAATAAACTAAATTCAACTTACTTTTTAATACCAAACAGTTATTGAACAAAATCTAGACCAACAAAATTAATGGCACAATAATTCTGTCCTGCAGTATAAACGGGTTAGGTTTAGCAACGCATTCGCAATGTCAAAGCAGACGTGCCGAATAACCCGACCATAGGCGAGGCCTTTTAAGAATTTATCCCTTCACTTAGAAAGGACTTTAATATACGAGTATCGGTTGCAAAACCATTTTGTATAGTGTTTAGTGCTTGTGAGTATACTGTGTGTTTCCTGTGAAGCTGTTAATTTCGTTGCTGCTGCTATTATTAGGCCATAATTAATAGTTTGCAACATTATTATGTACTAAGGGATTCATAGGCCATGATTAAAGTTAAGAGACGTTTAAACGTCCAAAATGTTTGGTTAAACAGGCGCTTATCATTACTTAACTTAAAGCAGAATATATACTTGTTATAGGGATCAGAACCCCAATAATCATCAGCATTACATTTCTATTACCTAGTATGAAGACTGACCTTGAAGATAATTTTAAAGCGACTCATTAGGACATAACATAAAAATCGTCAACAGCACTTTATACTTATGTCTCGCCTGTGTTGTGTGTTTTTGTCTTTATGGGTATATGAAAAGACTAACTAAGTCTAATTTAAATGCAAATAAAAATCCTAATCAAATAAAAACAACAGCATTCCGTCAACGCATCAACAATCCGCCATTTTATGAATTCACCTCGTGCGCAAAATGGCCGCTCGTATTTGTGGCCAGTATCGTTTCCCTTAATGTCCACAATAAATGTCAAATTGCAATCGTTACTTCTAAAAATTATGGTGTACATTTGTCGTCCTACGTGTTTCGCACAGTAATTAGAGGTTTTCGGGTACTATGATATTTTTTCGTTCCGTTTTCCGGTGCAATGTAATTACTATGGCTTAAACTGAAATTGTGGTCCCAATTTCGTTGAAATGCAGTGTAAATTGTCGGTGTTAAGTTCTGTCTTTTTGGTTAAGTAATGCCGAAAGCGGTTTCGAATTGGATGTATGAAAATAAGCTTCATTCATAAGGTAATCAGGCAGTGGTCGCCAGATTCGTTTTGCTTTATAATTCATTGTGGTTCATTAACAATCTCTACAGAAGAGAATTTCGTTTATTTGGTGAACTTACGGGTTTCTGTGATAATAAAATTAATGGTGTTTTACTTACGCTTTTATGGTGATTTTTCTTCTACAAAAATATACAAGAAGATTATATTAAATTAGTTACGTTACAATAATGATTTGTTTCATTCTAAATCGCTAAATATATTCTTAGACAAACAAAAGGACTGTTATGAGAATTTTATTATAGAAAAGTTTAAACTATGACCATCCATTCGGGACACCGCAGGGAGCAAGCCTAATCTAAAAACAACCATCTTCCAAAAAATCCAGTACAAAGTGAAAAATATCTGTAATTTCGAAAGTTGGTAGTAAAAAACTAAAATACAATACCAAATACACTGACTTTCAAAATTAAAAAAAAAAAAATTTTTACTTTTTAGTTATAGTACCTATCCCAAATAAATTCCAATACCACTACCTGCTACGAGTATGTAAATAACAGTGACAGGAACTTATTACGACATCATCCACAAAGACTAAGTGGGAAAAATACTCAAGCAATAATATATAATGATAAAAGTTATATAGGAACACCGCGTAACCTTCCTCTAGCAAATAAAAAAAGAATTTTCAAAATTGACGAAAATATCAATGAAAAAACAATAAACAAAAACACAAAACAGACAAACATAGAACGTCCTTTTTTATAATGTCGGCTAACAAAATAGACATTAAGTCGACTAGCCACACCATCTGTTCTACAAGCAGGATTCAATATACATAAGTACGTCAATGGAAAACTAATGAGGATACAACTGAGATAATAATTTATGACAAACGACATGTTGGTAATGCTAAAGTTTTAGCACCAGACCTCATAATATAGACCGGTCCACATTCATTAAGGCATCGTCTATATTTGAAGCTTTAGAAAATGACGAGGGAAAAGTTACCTTATCCGGTTTTGTTTATAGTTCAGTTCTAATTGTAGTTCAAATTTCTATAAGACCTTTTAGGAAATTATGTTATACTAAAATAAACTCTATGGGTATGGTTTTAAAGTTAATATTTTTATAAGATGCAATAATAGATGTTTTGTTTTATTTAGGTAGTTGTAGTATATACGGTATACGTTGAACGCTTTTATATTATAAATGCAGAAAAATATAAAACATACGATGGTATAAATCGATATTAATAATATGTATATCAAACATTTGCCAAGCGAAAATCAGGAGTATTCAAGTGGGTTCAGTAGAGTATAGCTCGTCCAGTCTGAAATGACGCAAATTTTACGTACTAGCCGCGTAAAATGCGGTAGTGGGGCGCGTCATTTCAGAGTGGACAATCTATACTGCAGTTTTTTTTTGCTGCTGATTTTGTAGGTTTTCATAGTAGTTGGTAATGAGTTCAAGACTCGATATAGTCTAAGACTCAGTGGTTAACTAATTTTTGATCAATCATTCGTCTACTTTTTTTTTTACAAACCAGTACTATTAATTTATTGTGTTTTCAATACGTTGAAATAAAAATTTTAAGGAGGCTTTTATTGTTTAACTCTTACGACAATGGTGTGCAATCCATCATCGCTTTGAAAGTATTTATCTACTTTTATTAAAATAATTATTATTTGAGTCATAAATAGTCAGTGACATTGACAAAATTGAAATGACAGTAAAATTAAGAGGAAATTGATGACTGAAGGATTAAGACTTTTAACTTAAAAATTTGCTGTCCTACGAATTTAAACATGGATTGGCAATTATTACTATATGACTTTATTTAAAATACCCAGAACATTGTCCATGATTCGAATTGCAAGCATAATTTTTATTAAAAAAAAATATTTTCTCCAATTTGCCTAAGGAACCCTAAATAATATAACGCTAGCTCATCCGGTGCGGAGCCAACGGAAATAATAAAACAAGCACTCTACATACCGACACTAGATAACACTCTTATTAATAATAATTGCTTTGATTCCAACGTTCGGTGTTTCAAAATTAATAATATGTCGAGTTTGGGAAGATTGCTGCGTTCAAGAGTTGCATGACTCGTTATTTAAAACTGTTTACCTGACTTTACCTGGGTCATGTCTGTATTATTTTGAGGGGTAACTAATAATTTAAACTAAAATAGTAAATAAGTATTATCCTTCTTTTTTTATGGGTGGGAAAATGACTTCTCCCGCTCTGGGCGGAGCGGAAGGGCGTGTCAGACTCTTACTGACTAAAACCCACCCGTGTTCCTTCTGTTGCTTGTGCAATGCCAGGGGCCACGGTATCCCTTTCGGAATTTCGAGCAACCCCGGCAGGCATCGGTCCCATCGGACCCCTTCAGCCGCTGACATCTCTTTGAGGCGCGCGTGGAACACAACGCGCCGTCGACCCGGGCCTGGTCCTTACCGGACGGCGAGCTACTCATTGCTCACACCTCTTTCTTTGCTCGCTCCTTCGCGAGCATTACTGCTTCGCATAAGGCAGTGATGGCCTCCCATGCTCTCTCGCTGCGTACCATGGCCTGGACCAGGGCCGGAAGCGAGATATCCCTCCACCGGTCGCCTCCAATAAATATTATCGAAAAATTTGTCTGCTCAAAAACGTAAATATAACACAGTGATTGTTGTTGGACTGTCAAAATTAAAGCCATTGCTACTGTTAGTGTTTTCTAGGCAGAGGTTAACACCCACATTTCGCTTGTTATGTTTAAATATCATGTAAAAGGGGCGAACCTATTGCCATCAACCGGGCTTTCAATCAATTTCAGAGGTTTATAAACAAATTAGTCCCGATCAAAATGAAAAAAAAAACTTTTTCGGGATAGGTTTGTGAAAATTCGGTTTGACGTAACATAGTTTTAGATCTGGAATTAGATCAGTGGCCCAGTTTGGAGTTTATTTACGTGCCTACAGCCTAGGAGCCGACTGAATATTTTTACAAATAGGAACGTTGAAATAGTCGTAGATACTGTTGAGTTTTTTAAGGTTGTTTAAAAGGGCACTTTTATTGCTGAAAAGGTTTTCTGAAACAATGGTTATCGATCTATTCAAAGTCATACTGGAACATGATATTATTTTAAGTTTACCGATGATGTATTATGTGGATGAATTTTTCGACATTATCTTTTAGTTTGTATTAATAGTTTTGGTTATGGTGTCATATTTTTAGTTTTGGAAGTAACGTAGTATTTTTCTTCTTATTTATGTCTATAAAAAACTATTCTGATATTAGTAATATCCAAACAAATTATTATAGAACTACATTTTCTCGACGGTATAATTATCATCAAAACGCATTACCAATATTCATTTTTTTTATTTTACAAAGCTATATAATGTAATAAATGAACTAAAATCTATTAAAATATAATAACTTAACCTAAATAAAACAAAAAATATGGCGTCGAAAATTCCTCCGCATCGCTGTCGACTAGTAATGTACCCAAGAGACTGGCAGCATAGCCACGTTCTATGGATTGCCATACAACGTGGCTTTACTGCCAGTATCTTCTTCTTAGCCTCTGGCCAAGCTAAAAACCAGCTCTTTGGTCACGGGAAGTGTCAACCAGGCGTTTGGACCTTTGTTTGAACAAACCATGAGCACTTGGACCCCACGGCCCGAGGGTTTCAACGACAAACGGCTCGGAATTTAAAAATAATTGAAAATAAACAAACTAAAATTCTGTAAAAGCGCTTCAATATCAAGACCTTATTTTTAACTTTCAGTAAAACTGTACCTAATATCTTTCAACAAGACCTAACAACTTCTACAAAAAACATTCAACACAATGGCAAAGACTTAGTAAAAGCGATCAAACTCACCCGGTTTCTGTCAGCCAATCAGCACTCAGTGATTTTTCCGAAAGAACATTTTTGCTCCAATAAAACTGAAGGACTGAGTCAGGCCTTGAAGAATGAGTGCCGAAATGAAAATAAAGCTTCGCGTCAATTGTAACTGTGATTTTCACCGGTGACTCGCAATTAGGAGACACTCGGGGGTAAAGAAGGAGTAGCAAAAAAAAGCAACGTGTTTAATTTTTGCACTCGTCGAACTTTAAAAGACAATGTTCTTTTTTTAACATTGCTACTTCTTAAAACAAATAACGTTTCAATTGTTTTTTGTTAGGCTTATCAATATAAAACTAAAACAAAATATTACAGCGACAACGACAATGTTGACCAAGAAATTTAGCCAAATCTCCCACATACTTAGCTCACAGCAACTTTCTGGTAGAATAATGACCTCAAAGTAAAAGGGTTTAATGCAAAATCACAGCACCAATATCTGCTGACAAGCAAGAATACTATGTTCCAGTTTTAAGTTTTGTAATGGACAGAATACATGATAAGGTATACGGTGGTAGCCATATTCTGAAAGACATGCTTGATCTTTGAATATAACCTTAACAGCTTACTCCATAACATCAGTGTGCGCTTCTTTTTTTTTTTTCTTTTTTTTTTAACTATGGCATCTCGCAGGTATACCACTAAGGTATTTACTGCTCAACCGAACAATCCTGTGGCTGCCTTAAGCACTACACTCAAAGCCTCCAGCCAGGAGCAACTATTCTAAATTAAAATTAGGCGAACGCTCGCTAAGGGCACCCCCTGTGGGGTACGAACCTCGGCTTAGGGCGTCGCTGAGGGGGGGACAGCAAGATGGGACAGGCTGGATCACGGATATATTATTATTAGATGGGGAATTTAAAGCTACGCGCTCAGCTGCGGCGCGGGCTGGCGCTTCATCGGACAAGAGTGTGCGCTTCAAAGAAAATGTTTGTTATATTTACCCTTTTGATAAGATTACCATTCCTCCAAGCCCGTATGTCCCCAACACACGCACCGTTTACCCAATAAATGGGCTTCATTAGGTGAAATTTAAGACAATCGGTCTTGGGTTACCTGGGACGTAATCACCGTAATTGGTAGCAAGCTGCTCGATCTTTACCGTCTGTCTGCGTATTGTAGCTTTTACATGCGAGTATTTTTCTTTTAGAATTTTTGATAATATATTACCTTTTTGCTTCGACTTTTATCATTGGCAAGGTTTTACAAGGATCTTTTGGCTAGTGGCCAAAGTCGGAACTAATACCGACCTCTTGTTTTTTCAATACATTTCACAAAACAAGTTCACCAGCAGCGCCCGGTTTCCTCACGATGTTTTCTTTCACCGTTTTTGAAGCAAGCGATACAATACAATATTCACATGCATTCGAAAAGTCGGAGGTGCGTGACTGGGTTTGAACTCGAGACCTGGCAGTCCGAAGGTCACACCACAAGGCTACCAGTATCACTGCTCCACGTCAACCAATGGGACACCACTACTTAATTGTCACTGAGGCACCACTGTTCTCTGTCAACTTAAAATTGCTAAAATATTTTGGCGCTGCCAGCAAAATATATACAGCTATGTAGCTATGTAGGTATATCTCACCTGGCATCCGATCGGTTACGCAACCAACCATATATTTTTGACAGTGGGACCATGGTTGCACCGCCATTGGTTTTCTAGCCCTAAAGCGTCATATAGAAATGTTTGAAATAATCAAACTAGCAAGAATCAAAAGCGAAATCAAAATGGCATAGCAATGAACTGATAAAATAGCGAACTGTAATTTGTACATACAACGTAAACCATCCAGCATGCATACAAATCATGCAAAATGAGCAACAAATAATGCTTATCTATTTTATTGTTCAATTCCCTAATCAAAACATTGAATTAATATTATCTCCACTAAAATTTATCTAACGTTTAAGCGCAACATCATTTCTGTATCAAAAACTTAATAGGTACAAGAATAGGGATGACCACAAAAATTTGTGCAATGCACATTTGTTCGATACATTGAACCGATAGTGTTGCGACCGGTCGATATGTATCGAGACGGAAAGAATATCGACATTCCTAGTTCGTATGATAGCTATGTAATGTAAGCGCCACACCTGCGGTTGGAGCTAGAGGTGGGAAGGCGTTAATGTTAATATTGGTTGAATTTGTTTTTTTTTTTTATAATATAAAACGTTTTAATTCAAATTGTTTTATTGTGGTTACGAAGGAGACGACGGTTTCGAGATTGTGTTTCAACTTTCAATCTTCTTTCTTTTTCGTGTGGTTATTGATTAACTGCCCACGGGCCTCTGACTTGACTTAACTTTCAATGACTTAAGTATTTAGAACTAAAATATACACAACATAAAATTAATTTAAGATTTTCATAGATACCTTCTCAGTAAAACTCCTTAATTTTATCAAAAAACAGTAAAAAACATATTTTGGGTTTTAAAATACTACCAATTCTGTTTTGAATGCTATGATTCGATTAAAGACAACTCATACAATACCAATAATATCAAAACCACAATAATACCCTAAATATCAATATCCGTCAATATTTGGTTGCTCAATTATTGTAAATTGATGGATTAATTACGCTATAATCTAAACTAATATACACACACACGCCATGTCATTGCACATCGTATTATCGATAATGTCGATAGATTAGTCGCAACACTACACTCAATTACAGTAGGAGCGGCTAATCGCAAATGTGCGTTGGATGTTCGTCGTTAGTACATTTGAATACGATGATATATTATATATGTATCTATGGAATATCTAGTTTGGTTGTTACTTTACTTAGATTATTTGGCATTTGTGTTCTTTGCACTTTGAAATAAGGATGTAAGGACTGGTTTAATAATTGCTTATCAAATCAGGTATTGCAGTGATAAAGACAGCGCAATAGGGTATTATACCCATTTTTGAAAAGTGTCTCAATTAGATTCTATAGTGCTAATGAACCACTAAAAAATTCACAATTTTTTTATTCAATCGTTAAGTGCTATAAAAATGCATTTAAATTTTACATTTTCAAATTTCGCGCGTAATTTGACGAAAACGCTGGACGCAGTGGACGCCATATTGCTCTGTGGTCATGAAGTCAGTTGGCTGTGTAAGCAAATGCAGTGATATTTTTTAAGTTCTAAATTGGTGTTGTCTTCTTTTACAAAACCGACCTCCATGGTATTATTTCAATAAATATTACGTTGGTTACGAAAATAATAAAATCCCTTTATAGATTAAAAGTACGCAGATAGTTGACAGTTAACACTTTCTAAGTTTACATAGCCGTATGACGTAATAACATGGCGACTACTATCTAATGGTGTTATGAAACAGATTAAAAAAGCTGAAACTTTTGAATTGAATTTTAAAATTTGGTTTGCTATTTTATGAACTAAAACTAACGTTTTCCGACTACTCTATCTCAATAATATTATATTTTTAGATTTTTTCTCATATAGAGTAAAATACCCTACTGCCAGAACAACCCAAGACAGAAAAATTTGTCGCAGAAAAGTGAGGAGACCCGACCCCAAATAACGGGACCAGAGACGGAAGAAGAAGAAATAAGGTATTGCAGTGATTTTGTAGATAGAATTAAACGCCCTTTTCATTGAAGTCTTTTAATTGAGAGGTGACAGAGGAGGGCTGAGATAAAAAAATCTGCCAGTGGAATTCAATTCAGAGCTATTGTTTATAGTAGCGATGCTGATGTGAAAACACGACGAACTTTGCAAGCTTATCTTTTTGTTATGACGGGAATTTTATTTTCATGTAACTTGTGCCGAGTTGAGAAAGTCATTGCATTATGATGTCATCAATATAAAATGTACTAAATAATATTATGCCATGCGATGCAGTCCCGCCAAAGCATGTTGCAAGAACGCATTGAATTTCTACCAAATAGGAGTGACCATAAAATAATATCAAGTATTAGCTGTAGCATGAAGTCAGAATCTAGTTAGCCCACTCAAGTAAGGCCAAGTAAAGGAGGTACTTACCGTACCTTGTAATTGTACTAACTTGCGATGGCTCAACAATCCTGTGTTTGTGTGCCCTTTTGATCTTTCTGCCCACGCGAGAGGTTACTACATTTCGACTTTTGTGTATTTAGCTACCCATATCATACTTGTATTAGGTATATTTTTACACAACTACGGCGAAGCAAAAAGGAGGTTTTATCTTTTTGATCGGTATGTATGTATTTTCATCTGTTCCATCATAACTTGCAAACTAATTACCATAATTTGACAAATGAGGTATCGTACGTATGGAAGCGTCTTGATCGTCCGCTGGCTATGTGTTTACGTGTGAACTTGAGAACTATGGTATGCATGGTCATTTGCTACGCTGGTTTGAATCATATCTTTCAGAACGACAGCAGAGAGTAATTATAAAGGGTTATCAGTCGTCACTTTATTACTCAACCTCTGGGGTGCCACAGGGATCGCATCTTGGTCCTATTCTCTTCCTGGTATTTGTGAACGACATCATACACTCCATTAAAAACTCAAAATGCTCTATGTTTGCGGATGATCTAAAAATATACAGGGAAATTGAATCAAGTACCGACATTGATTTGCTTCAGAAGGACTTGGACGCAATTCATGAGTGGTGTCATAGTAACATGATGACTCTCAATGCCGTTAAGTGTTTTCATATAACATTCACACGGAAAAAGTTGATACGGCCTTCAGCATATCACTTAAACGGTATAAGTCTTCTGAGAGTCGATACCATTCGGGATTTGGGAGTCCAACTCGATAGTCAACTATCCTTTACAAATCACTTTGACACTATTGTCGCCAAAGCGAATAAAATGTCCGGATTTGTAAAAAGAACTTGCAAGGAATTCCGGTCCAGTGGCACCCTTAAGGTTCTCTATAACTCTTTGGTGAGGAGTATACTGGAATATGCATCACCTGTATGGAATCCAGCGTATCGTGTCCACATCGACAGAATAGAGTGCATCCAAAAAAAGTTTACGAGATACCTGCGCTACAGATCACAGACTTGTGATCGCGAAGCTGATTATCCTCAAAGGCTCTGCCACTTCAAGATGAGCTCCTTGGAGCAACGAAGGAGTTGCTCAGATTTAATTTTCCTTTATAAGACCCTTCATAATTTGGCGAATGTACCGGAGTTGGTTTCGGAGATCAATGTAAATGTGCCCCGCCGTACCTCATACAGATCCAATTTTAAAACAGATACATTTCAAATGCCTAAAAATAGAACTAATCTTGGCCGTTCAGCTCCTTTATACCGATTTTTGTCTAGCTACAATAAGCTGTGCACGCGTACCAACAACTTAGACATATTTTCGAACAGTCTGAATGAATTCAAACGATACGTCCTCAGTTCTTAATCGATTTCTTTGACTAATTTTGTTACAAAATGTTAATTTGGGTATTTGAGTGACTCCATTCTAGATAATTAATATTGTACAATTTAATTTAATTTAATTTTTGAACTCTAATTTTAATCTATTCTATTCTTTTAATTTTAATTGTAATTAATGTAATGCGTCCTAATTTATTTGTTATTTTTATTGTTTTAATTTATAATTGTTTTTCTAATTTAATTGATGTTTTTTCTTTAATTATTCTGAATTTTAATTTAACTACATTTTAAACTCAATGCAAATTTTGTAAATTTAATTTTGTTATTATCATAATTCGATTTTAGTTTTATTATTGATTATACAAGTGCTGTGCACACCTATAAGTGACGAATTCACCGCAAAACTGTTAAAATAGAATATATTTAATGTAATTATTTAGTGAATAAGTCGTTGGTGTGTCAATAAATAAATAAATAAATAAATAAATAATTGAATATGGCGCCCTCTAGAGGACATAAATTAAATATTCGGAGTCACACGTAATCTGATTGATGTATGCCCTAACACGATGTGTGACTCCGGATATTTGTTTTGTCTGCCTGTGATGTCTTGTTTATATATTTTTAGTTGGCGTTTTTTTCGTAGTTGGGTTTTAGTTTTTTTTTTCATTTTTTCTATAAATTTATCTAGCTGAGTGTGTAAATCCGGAAAGAAATTATCGAACTGTGAACTTTCTGTGTTTTTAAGATGTCCCTGAAAACCCTTGCAAAACATAATATACAGTCACTGCAAGAAATAAGTTTTAGTAAATTAAAGAAATCTTCTGGACGGACTCCATTTATCACAATCATTATTCAGCCGAAAGACGTCCACTACTGGACTGAGGCCTCCGCCAAAGCATCGCCAAATCAACAAGAGGGTCTACTTCAGTAAAGGAAAGATATGAAGCTCTACAGGACGTATAGCTCCATCGCTTTCCTTCACTGAAGTAAGATTAAAATAATACTGCTATAAGAGGCCTCTTTTTTATTTCGATTCCCAGGTCGACCAAAGTGTTATTGGATTTTTGTTTTCTTAATTTTCCAGTTAGAAAGTTGGTAGTCGTAGTAGCCCTGTAGTTTGGAAAGTGTTGGTTATTGTAAAACCGTTTACAGCTCAGAACAAATTATAATTTACTATCAAATTATTCACACTAGCAATTTCACACTATAGGTACACGACAACTATTTGGAACGTGTTTACTACTTGACCACCACCGATGAACTCTGCTTAGCTCCGGCCGGTCCGAGCTTTATGTTGTAGACTCTGTCGAGAGCCACTAGGCGGCGCTGGCGTCCCGATTAGTCAACTCGTATATAACGTTTTAACGTTTCCGACATATTTATAAGTATACGTTCAATTTGTGCTCAGTTAATTTGTGCAATATGAGCAACATTGAGCTAATTAACATCATGTTTCAATTGGCTGTAGGTACTTATAAAATAAATTAGTCAAATAAAGAGATTATATTATTTGTTTGGTAAATATTACATAGCTGGTATACTGTGCTGTATTTCTACCACAAAATCAAAATCCACAATCACCTATTTATCTTAATAGACTATAATATTTGTAGACCATTTTCTATTTTGCTAAGTACCTGGTACTTGTTGACAGGCCTACACTGTCCTCCCATACCTATTAACACTGTAATTTGAAAAAATTGTAAAAGCCATTTTAAAAGAGTAACCGTGGATTTTCTAATCGACTCTTCTCCATAGGAAACGACCAATTGGAACCGTGCACCTAGATTCTGACGTTTCGTGTGCCCATGTAGGTTAATGTGAAATAAAATCGGAATTTGAGGGGGGAAAAAATGAGTAATTTCTCGAAGTAAATGCCAAACCGCTCTAATTTTAAATGAAAGAAAGAAAGAAAGAAAGAAAGAAAATACATTTATTTGGCACAACAAGCAAAGGCACACAAGTAGAAAGAGAAAAAAAAAAAAATATATAAAAGGAAAGAATACAAAATAAAAAGTGTAAAAACTGCGTTACATGATAAATAAAAAAATATAAAAAATAAAATAAGTTTATTACGTATCAATTTGGGTTACATTGCATGTCAAGGAGTCTCCATTTAGGCATAGAAATGCCTGTAGTTGAAGGCTCCGCTCTTCCCTTACATTATAGTGATACAAAATAAATAGGCAAATAACAAAAAAAGAAAAAAGTAAAAAAGAAAAACAAAATTAAACAAGGAACGATAAATTGTATAAGCGTGTGTGCGCACCTGCGTGTGTATTTGTGTGTGTGCGTGAGTGAGTGAGTGAGTGTGTGTGTGAGTGAATGTGTGTGGGGGAAAGTGTGAGAGAGAGATTTTGAGCGCATAATATATTTGTGAATAGCTAAGCGAATATCATGACTCCATATTATTTATTATTAAGTCACACGTTGCAAAAATAACTCTGTGTCATCATAATTTAAATTGTGTAGCCATGTTGTTAGCTTTTTTTTGCATTCATATTTTTTTTTATCATAAATATATATTAATTTATTAATTTTATTGTATAAATAGGCGGAGCGTTTTTTATATTGTCTACTGGCAAATTCAGTTTTAGTTGAGGGAACGTTTACTATGCAATGTTTCTTTCTCTTTTTTAGTATTTTAGGATCATATGGAGTCTCTTTGTGCATTTTGAGGATGATAAGAAGGATGTACAATTTTCTCACTGACAGCAGATTGCATAATTTGTAAAGCTTTTCAGTGGAGAATATTCTTTTTTTGAAGTACATCACTTTAAGTATCGCTCTTTGAGCACGTTCTAACTCTAGAAAACTAGATTTCGTTGCTCCACCCCATGCAGTTATGCAATATATTAAAACGGACTGGACCAAGGATACATAAATTTCATTTAATAGATTTCTTTGGTTGTCATTATTTTTATTTACTTTTATTCTCCTTGGTACAACATATCTCAGCTCTTTGAATATCCAAATAAGTTTTCGTACCCTACTCATGACTAGTTCCAGTTGAGGATGCCAGGAGAGACGCTGGTCAATAATCACTCCCAGATACTTTGTTTGGGTAACTTGTTGGATAGTAGGACAATTGCAGCAAGTTCCAATAGTAGATATGTCGCACGTATGGATTCTTAGACTAAATTCCTTGTCTGGTTGAAACCGATTATAAACATTAAAACAAACGTAGTTGGTTTTGCTAGTGTTCAGGGTGAGCAGATTTTTTTTTAGCCAAGTTGCAACAAGAGCTAGCCCTTCTTCTGCACTATTTTTAACCTCGTCCCATGTTTTCCCTGAGAAGACGACAGCTGTATCATCGGCGTATGAGAATACTTTGGCATTATTAATCCTCATATTGCAAAGGTCATTAATGTAAATTAAAAATAGTGTAGGTCCTAGAACACTTCCCTGTGGTACACCGTATGATACATCCGCGTCCTCACCAACAATTTGTCCCAGTTTCACTTTTTGTGTTCTACCAGAAAGATAATCTTTAAAAAGTGCCAGAGGTATTCCACGAACTCCGATAGCTTCAAGTTTGTGTAAAAGAATGGGAGTAGAGACGGTGTCAAAGGCCTTTCTTAAATCCAGAAAGGTTGCCATACATTTGTTTCCTTTGTCAAGCTGTTCGGTTACTAAAGAACTTAATGCTAAAACAGCATCTTCAGTTGACTTTTTTTGCCTAAATCCAAATTGAGAAGGTGACAGAATATCAAATCTATTTAGATACTGCAAGAGACGAGTATTTATCAATTTTTCTAATATTTTTGAAATTGCAGTTAAAACTGAAATAGGTCGATAATTGTTGACGTCGTCTCTATCGCCACCCTTATGCACAGGTGTAATAATAGATTTTTTTAATGGGGCTGGAAAAGCACCTTTATGAAAGCATAGATTGGCAAGGTGCGTGATAATTGGTACAACTTCGTTCTTAGCCAGTTTCAAGAAGCACGATGATACCAGCAGGAACGAGCAGGACGAGATGATACCAGCAGGAATGTGTGCCTCGCGGCTACGCCAAATAGGCCCAGTTCAGCATATATGCCAGACAACTAGTGCCTGACGCTGGTTTTCAACTGAACCCGAAGTGTGAGGTGACGGATGTAAATCAGTTTTATACCGCAATGTGTGTATGTATACTTAAATAAAATAAATTTGTGTAATATAGTAATAATAATTAATAATTTAAAATGATTAGATCCTAGTTATTAAATATAATTGCAATTTGCAAGACAACAAAACAAATTCAAATCGACAAATAACTGAGACAGACGCGCGATAAATCTAGACATCATTCGAAACGAACAAAACCTGTTTTGAGCGATGCCAGACTTCCACGCTCCAACACATAATTTATTAATCCGTGCACTTCATCGCACAATACGCTGCAAGCAGCCGATCGCAATGGACTATCTACGGACCGAATAAATGAGGAAACGCTTTGCAAATGGAAGTGTAGATGTATTCTGTTCTCACAATTTCAGGCTTTTCTTAAATCCGTTTCCTTGAACATTGGTTGGACAGGCCGCGGTACAGATGGTAATTTACTAAATTATTCCTTTCCTGTTGCGTGATCGCCCTTGCAATGTCACCCTATTACCGTGGCTTTGTTTAACATTGATTTTGTAAAGGTTTTAGTTGTGTTATGGTTCTTTAGGAGTTTGTCGAGTGTACTTTGAGTGCCAACGTGGTGATTTAGCAGTATCAGCAGTCAATATTTTTGTCAGAGATAAAAAAAATTGGTAATGCAATAAACAGTTGAATAATGTGACAAAATAAAATACTTTGTTTAGTGACAAGTCTTGGACTTTAGGTGCGGGAGGAGAACCTACTTCTACGAACAAGGGAATATAGTAATAAATGGGACACGATTTCGAACATTTGTGTCAAGGATAAGATAATCTTCTTTGAGGACAAACGTTTTTACCGCCTAAAAAAAATTGATGGAGACTCCTTGGGATTGCCCTGTATGGTAAAACAATTGTTTTATAACATTACTAGCTTTTGCCCACATGAAAGTCGGAAAATATCCCACAGAAACGTACTATCGGGTTCATTTAATTACATTTTTATTCAGAGTATCTTTGACCTAACCCAGGCCATGGCCTATTCATTAGCAATAGCACTAGCCAATTCATCTAAATCCGTTCAGCCATTACGGCATGAAAACGTATCATTGGCAGATATTTAATAAATCTGTTTTAGGGTTGCATAACTATCTAATAATGAAAAATTGAGACCCTTAAAGGATGACTTCGTTGTCCGTCAAGCAAGACCTTTTTTTCTCAGGATCGCGTGGAGACATCAAGTTGAAATAGATATCAAAAACTAAGATCTACTTACGGTCCTTTGGATCTGTAACAAAAATCAAACTTCCAAATCAACGAAATAAAAAATACGGCCATTTATGCCACATATTTTGACACTCGCAAATAAACCAAATCCTATTTGGTATTTCCCGTGTCGGCCCAGCAGCATGAAGTTTGGCGAGAAGCAAGGTGAGGAAAATCCAAAAATTGTTAATTTATAGTTATAAGAACTGCAAAGTAAAGTTTGTTCTTCAATATGGGATCAAAAATATATAGGACGTGTCTTGAAGTAACATTTAGTCTGTATTTCATTCAAATTGGAGCTCTCCACTCTAATATAAGTTCTTTTTCAATTGAAAAGTTAAGCTTGTCCTTCAATCCGGATTTGGAAATTCGGGCAGCCGAGCAAGCACAACTTTGAGATGGAACCCTCAGGGCTCCATTCCTACTCCTACTCACACATGAAAAAAAAAGGTTTAATGATAAAATAATGCTATAAAATAATAATTATGCATTTTACTATTATTATTACCATTAATTTGTAATACCTACTCTAGTGCCGCCATTGACCACGTAATAACCTACACGTTAGAAAGGTTAGTTTATGACTTTAAATTATAATAACTAGAGTGGGCCGATTTGAATGATATAAAGACTAAATGTTAATTCAAGATACGGTCTATAACTATTTCAAATCCCTTTAATCTCTGGAAAAGAAGACCCAAAAAAATAATATTACACATAAATTTGAAAATCCCCTATTTGCCCCTTTGGGAGATGATTTTACAACAACGTTAATTGAAACGCGTAATTCTTTATTTCTTATCAAAAGCATAACATTGAATTAAGAAATACTGGGTTTCCCTTAAAAACTTTCATCCCTTATATCACCCCCTTTACGATTATTTTTGAGGCATAAAGTATGTCCTTCTCCAATATGCCATCTACCTTTTTGGCAAATTTTATCGAAATTCGTTCAGTGGTTTAGCCGTGAAAAGGTAACATAAAGTAAAGTAAATACGGACAGACAGACAGAGTTACTTTCGAATTAATAATATTAATATTAAAATAGATTAGATTTTTTTAATATTAAAATTCTATTTTTAAACGGTATTGTGTTTAGAAAGTATTTTTGAAGTTTATAATTCGAATTCTTCGATACGAGAGTAGATAACTTGTTTAAAGTACCTAATAGTTGTCCATCATTCTCTCTTCAAAATCTTAACACCAACAGGCAAGGGCGTATATCCCAGGCTGTTATTAACAGCTTCAAATCCATCTAATATCTAAGCTAAAAGCTCGAACCCGAGCGAGCTGTTAGTAATCGTGTTGGATATTAGCATTACTTTAGCTATGCTATCACTTTGCTTAGTTTTAGAACCCATTGCTATAAATTGTAAGTGCTTTTAGCGTTTGGTATGGCGCTTAAATATGTGGTTCAATAGATCGTTCTCTTTATAGGATTTTGATAGAAATATAAAATGCCGTGTCATCGTCATCTTGAAATTATTTTTTTTATTCTGTAAATAGGATATTGGAATCACATTTAAACGTCTTAAGAAAAATAAACTGTATACACAATCTCAGCGGTCAAAGTATCTTTAAAGTCCAGACATAATTAATGTGTCAGGTCTTATTATCAGTCAAAAACAATCCACAGCCGGACATTTGGTCATTTCTATTTCATGCTATTCTCGGCCACTCTTATTAACAGTATTTGGGTACCAGATAAAATTTCGTGTGTTTACGGCAATAGTCGGGCCATCTCGTCACTTTTTGTGGATTTTGTAAAACGAAGCGATTATGGGAAAAAAATCATTGATCATCACGCGTGCATTTAAATAGTCTCCACGAATGGTGACACGTCTTAAGAGTCCCCGAAACGACCAATTGATGAATTGAAATTGTAGTAATATTGTCAATCGCTTCAATTGCATTTAGTAGACGATCAATTTGCGCACCAATGTGTATCAATCACGTAAAAGTTGACAATTGCAATAGATCGTTTCGGGGACCCTTTAGATAACTCAACTGCTTTCAGCGCACCCCCTTGTGACTGGCTAATAAATTCCACGGCTCGAGATATCTTTATTCTAGACTGTGTCAATACGAGAGGAAAAAAGATTTTAAGTCCAAGTTTATCCATTCCGATAACCCAACAATTTATATATCCGAATCGTAACGCTTTCAGTACCCAACACCCCTTACAACAAACTTATGTGCGTGCTTCTCAGTTATGTTGGCAAAGTTAGAGATGCCTCATTTATATGTTCAACATGTGACACCAACTGTAAGTAATATGTTACGTTTGACTTTATATTGTTTGACCTTTGTTGTTGAACTTTTGACCCTGAGAACAATGACCTGGCAAAAAGGATATTTGAGTTAGTATGTTTGTTTGGTGAGTTTTGAGAAGTAATAATTGCTACTTGTATGTTCTGTTGTTTGCTTACTTGATTAAATAAAACTTCATTGCCAAAACAATACAACAATTTCATCAGTAGTAAACCACTACTTTTACCTACCCTCGTTGAGTGGAGGAAGTTACAGGAACCTTGGTTTCTGTCTGACTGCCTAATACTGATTATAGATATCAACGTAAAATTTATCAACAGATCGTGTAACAGTAAAAACCGACTAGATATGCATGGGTTACTCTTCAATATTCATCATCATCATCATCATCATTTCAGCTTGGAATCACCTACTGCTGGATACAGGCCTCCACTTTCTTCTCCCATACTTTCCGGTTCCATGCGTCTCTCATCCAGGTGTTTCCCGCGACTATGACGTCATCGTCAACCCAACGCGCTTCTGGACGGCCCTGGATTATTTGATCTAACCTTGCCCACCATTCGGGCAAACCTTTACTCCGTCGGCCATCGCCATTATTCACTAGTCAAGCTGACTGTCCATTGTTCCATACTAACATGTTATAAGTTCATACCTAACAGTTACTCAATAGTCTAAAACCAGTTTCATTCGGTGACAAAATAAGTCGTGAAGCTTCATTAAAAACTTTATTTGAAGAATTGACGTGCTAATTACGTGGCAGTGCACCTTTTAGGGATCTCGCGCACATCATACAATACCACTAGACGGCCACTACTGGCCGGAGTCGTGGCCATCTAGTGGTATTGTATGATGTGCGGCTAGTGGCCGTTGCGAATAAGTGCGTGATTCGTATCAGTTTCTATGGCACCTGGTTGCGGTCGTGTTACAAGAAATAATGAAAAATTGGTTAATTTTGACAGAAACACGTGAAAATAAAAAAGATATGTAAGTTATCTACATATAATCACACAGAAATCAGAAATAGTCGGCAGCTGCACGTCCGCGTCGTGACTGTGACAAGAAGGCTTCCACTCAGCATGTCGATCCACAGCACAGCGGTATTTTCAGTGGTCACCCGAAATCAACGTCAATACTCAATACTCAATACTCAATACATTTATTGCATTCCACAATGTGAACTTAGGTGGTAGGTACATAAAGACATAGGTACATTAGTTTTGGAGCATTGTGGGCCCTGTCGGGCATAACAACATAAAAATTAGGAGGAGGGCTATTATAGCTATTTGTTAACAATTTTAATATTACACACAAAGACACGTCCGTCTGGTTAAACGATTTGTACAGATGAAACAAATAGGTATCTAATAAAGTAAAATTTAATAATTAGTACTTAGAATACAAATATAATAAAAAATATTAACTAGCCCGTACTGTCCCACTGCTGGGCAAAGGACTCCTTTTCCTTTTTTCACGCAACTCGATCCTGAACTAATAAATACCCTACGTTAAAGGAAAAAAAAACAATAGCATGAATACCGGTTTTCCCCGGAATTTGCAATAATTCGACATTAAAATGACGTAAACCGCGCGTCAAACATTTTTCTGAATTTTTCGGTGTTACCTGTAATTTTTTGATTATTTTTGGTCTAATTGGCAAGAAATCCGTTATACCATAGGTTAAAACAGCTCACAGACGATAATAGCCATTAATTAGCACACTTTTTCCCGCGTCGCCAATTGGCGACGTTCTACTTTTACGGTTTAAATCACTATTTTTACTGCTAAATTATGACTATTATCATCTGTGGGCTGTTTTAACGTATGGTCTTACGGATATTCTCGTCGATTAGACCAAAAATAATTAAAAAATTATATTCTTTCTATCTTTAACTCGAACTCCCCCTTTAAAGTTAATTTTTGATCATTTTTCTATCTTTAATATTTTTATTCTTTAAACGAAATTTTCGATAATTATCAATGAGTATTCAAGAAAATACTCATTGATAATTATGGCGGTCACATGCCCATTGGCAGCAATAAATAGTATGACGCTTAAAATCATTAATCTTATTGTTTCACAATTTCTTGGTAGATGAAACTTTGAAAGCCGTAATAGACTCTTAATACCACTTAGATATCGTTCAAAGAACACCTTCAAAACACCGTTATTACCTTCAAATAATATATCAAAATTTCAAGGAACCAGTAATGTAATATCTGCCTTAGAATCCTGTCCGCGGATACCTCTGCCGATGCAATTTCCTACATAAGTTATGGCCAATAAAGGGAATATGAAAATCGAGTGAGCAACCAACAGATTGTAGGTAAAGCGTAGACCAATATCTGATATACAGTAATAAAAAAAGAAAGAATGAAAATAAATTTATTTCACTCACGTTAAGGCACACAATATTGACACAAAAACCAAAAAATCTAATCTTTATGCCTATTTAGGCACAACACTAGTAAACAATTTTGAAAGATTATAAAAGTAATAATAAAAGTCAAGCATGCTTTCCTGTTAAGCTAAGTTTGCTGAGGTCGGTCCGTGGATGGGTGACTATTTATTATACATTGTAACAGCTAATAAATTTTCACGCCTATGACCCAGGCCAAATTATGTGTTTGGAGTAGTTCATAATCTACCACGGGAGCCCAGTGCGGGTTGGTAGATGAAGAGTATTATGCTTACGTAATTATTAACAGTGAACATTATATGAATGATAGTCCTGACAAAAAAGGTATGCGGTTTGCTAAAAATAACGAAAAGGAACTCAAGGCTCATTCGAAACTCAGCTCAATCAATCTGTGAGGTTAAGCTGTGCATAGGAAAAGCAGTCATTCGATAGATATTATGACAAGAAAAGTTAGGTTAAAATAATAATTAAGTACCAATGAAATGAAATTGTTTATTCTGTAAATAGGATATTGGAAACACTTTTACACGTCATCTTAAAAAAAAAAAAAAAATTGCTAGATGTGTTCGGCGTTTCCTATCTGACTACTCTGAGAAGAAAGGCCGAAACAAACTCAGAGGTCACAGTCTCTTTTAAAGTCCAGACATAATCTTGATCAGGCCATAATTATGAGGACCATGTAGATTAGTCTGAAATGGTCTTTTGAGAAAAGAACCACACAGATTTGAGTGGACCTGTCCTGTCAGTGCAAGCAATTGTCAATAATCGTGGAGCTCAACTCAGAACTTAAGGAGCTCAGCTCGACGAACAATACCAAAGAAAGGACATTTGGGTAGGCCGCATAAACTACTCAAACTGCCAGACCATCATTAAAACCAACCGACAATGAAAAAATTAATGAGATCAAGAATTACTACCATCAAATTTAATCGTTTTAACATACTAACAATTATTGGTACCTATATTAAAACTATGGAAAGCATTTTGAGTTAACAGGCTAAGCCGCTATTAGTACCTACTTCTTAAAAATACCAACTACAAAATGGAATCCAATTACATTTTAATAGATTAAAAAATACAGAAGAAAGAAATCTCAATCACATGAGAAATGTAACGATGACATGAATCAAATGATGTTACATTTTGAAATATAAATCATAATACCTTGTATGGGACGTCGAGAATCATCGAAACAATGGAAGATCATTAAAACATTAATTACCGTTAAATGATTTATGAAGGAGATATGGTTAAACATGCGGAATTGCTTGCCTGTTAAAACTCTAGGTTAGGTTTTTTATATTTTTTATTCTTGACATTCCACCTCGATACGTCTTTCCTGGGTATGTCTTTATATGGTTTGCTAAACTTTCTCAGGTTAGATGGAAAACTTGTCTATGTTAAAACTATAAATGGCTATGACTTCGGCTGAAAAGTAAAGTGTACCTACCATCTTTTTATCCTAAAGGTACAATTCCGTAGCCGACGTTAGCGGCTGGCAACTGCAGGCTATGATAGGTTTCTGTGAATTCATAAGGTACATGTGAGCATAAGGTACACGTGAGCAAATATGTGAGCACCATGTATCTATCACATAATTAATTTATGTCATTCCTTCATTTTTCATTCTTTTTACCTATCGTGGTACAGTAATCTTATTCTAGGTGCATCGTCTTCACATATAATTAATGTATACAAGATATTGTGATAATATTTTAAAAGAGTAACGGTGGAGTTTCTTGCCCATTCTTCTCCATACGAAAACGACCTTTTGGAATGGGCGACTAGAATCAATTATTATATTTTTTGTTGTTGTAAATGTTGACGTTCATAAGTGCCTTTTTTGTGCCTAATTGAAATAAATTATTTGACTTTGACTTTACAATTTCATAGATTCGGCTATGAAATGCTACCTTAAGGATACACTAGTCGACGCCGACGGCTTGAACTCGTTGGTGGTCGTAACTAATATGCATGCTAATTAGTCTAATTATTTATTTAGTATTTATTTATCTAGTTTTTATTAAATAGACGATGATTTATAACGAAAACGAGCGCGTAAAATTTCATAAAACTAGTGTTGAAATAAATGGAAGTTTCGACGCTCATAACATCCAAAAAAATTTTTTTTTCCAATTCTGCTTCCGTACAGGGCTAGATAATGACAAGACAAATTGATATAATTTTTAGTTTTGGACATATATTGTCAAACAGACGAGTAATCACCATACTACTTTTATATGGAAGAAAAACCGACGAGCGTTTTAAGATCATTTTTCCGTCTTTCAAGTGTGGTGATCAAAGCTATGCCTACTCAGTCCATGAACCATTGCTCCAGTAGCTAATGAGTATTTTGCATTCACATAATTATATCTATATCTAGCTATCTATATTATATTATACGATAAATTAAAGTCGATTTTCGTGTCTCCGTGCGACCGCAATGTTCTTCTAAACTACGCAAAGGATTTTGATGCGGTTTACACCATCTTTAGAGAACATATTCTAGAAGTTTTATATGTATAATGCATATACAGGGTGTCCAATAAATAGTACGACATACTGCAGAGGGTGAAAGCTTGGGTATACCTTCCAAAAAAAAAAAACAATATGTTCAGCAATATGTTACTTTTTTTCACTACATACTACTAAAACATTCTTGTTTTTAATAGAAAATGACTTAATCAATGTGTAGAGTACGAAAAATTGTATGTAAAAAAAAATACTAGAAAAGGAATTTATCACTACGAAATGCAGAAAAATCTGTTTTAAGGTAGAGATTTTGGATAATTTCGTGTAACTAAATCCGTAACATATTGCTGAACATAATATATTGTTTTTTTTTTGGAATATATTGACCCAAGCTATAACCCCCTGCAATATGTCGTACTATTTACTGGACACCCTGTATATAAAGCAATAATAAATCAATCCTAATGCTTTGTCAATTCATAAATCGTGTGAAGCAGGGGCGGGTCGGTAGTACCTTTATAAATTACAAACTTCTGCCCGAAACTTCAAACGCGTGTAATTTCTTGAGCTACCCCATCGTATCGCATTACCTGCCTTTCTTCGTTCTCACTTAGCATTCTTTCTGACTTTGTTTTTTCTTTTTGGTCGGCTCCTAAGGGTGCCAGCGTGATTACAAATGCATAAAAGAATTTTTCAAATCCGACTGGTGGTCCCAAGATTAGCGCGTTCAAAAAAAGAAACAAACTCTTATTTATTCATTATTTATACATAAATCAAAGTATATTTATTTATTTATAATTTATTTATTATTTTTTTATGCACAGGTAAAAAAATTCTGTACCAAGGCGGACTTAATGCCTGAGGCATTTTCTACCAGTCAACCTTAGGGTGGTGCAGAGACAAAACATGGCAAGTGCAACATAGGTGATAGATAACTTGAAAATTAATACCTACTAATACATAGATACATACATATAAACCGAATAAACTTTGTCAGTAGAAATAACCATAGGTAGAGGAGAAAACAAATCCAGCAAATCAGCGCTGCAAAGATTCTGACAACTTTTCACGAATATGTTCACGTGCCTTCAACTTGAAAGATAACCGATTGGTTGCCATCCTGATGTCCAGAGGAAGTGCAATCCAAAGAAATACCACCTGGACAAAGAAAGAAGAGTGAATAAAACCAGAGCGATGAGAAGAACGTCGTAGAAGACGAGACGCGATATATGCTAAGTACAAACATAACACATAAACGAATAACAACAATTAAATACTATTATTCTCACAAAAATCTTAATTTTTCTGAGAATACAATAACCATAATACCAGCACATATCCATTAAATTGGCGAATTTATCACCGAACAGATCGCAGTCCGGGTTGTCTTCCACGAGCTTCTTTAGTGCAGTCAATACGCGCGGTAGGGGAAACGCAGCACGAGCTGCTGTCCGACACGAAGGCACGCCTAGCAGTCGATGATTTTGTATTTTTTACATTCTTCCTTGACATAATCACCCTATTATTTGACATTATATAGGTAAACCTACATTTTAATTTCAACTCTTTATTAGTGGCTTTTGTGGACATGATAATTATTCAGATTTGTTACAGCTGTAATAGAATTCACGTCATTTCGCTTAAAATACGTTTTTATTTTTATTAATTTATTTATATAGATTATTTTCAATTTTGTGAATGTGAGAACGCTGTAGGTTTAGTGGACTGTAGATTTGTTGACCATCATTATTCTGTTAAGTACTAAGTCAATTATTTTTAAAAGAGTAACCGTGGAGTTTCTTTCCAGCTCTCCTCCATAGGAAACGACCAATTGGAACCGTGCACCTAGCTTCTGATGTTTCATAAGTGCCCATGTAGGTCTATGTGGAATAAAATAATTTGAATTTGATGTTTTCTGCCACGGAGATAATTATTCGTTGTGTAGAGTCTTCATCTTTATTATCAGAATTCTTCTTCCTTTTCGTGTGGTTAGTCAATAACCTGGTGTTCAGAGTTTTTCTGCTGTCGAGAAATAGTAGTATTGGTTGGAATTGGTGTAGATATAGATTCCGATAAGATACAGGTTCCAATCTTGGTATGTTTATTACTGATAAAATAATACTTTGTCTAGGTATCTAAGGACTATTAGGACAAGGTTTTCAACCGTCACTGCGTACAATTTTATCAGAAGGTACACACCACATTTTCAGTTTATGCTGATCTCGCATTATACAGGATTTCCGTACAATGCAAGGTCAGCTTATACCTACTGGAAATGTATAGCTTGATGTGTAGCCGTGTGTACAACCCAGTATTAAATGTCAAAGTTATGCTTTGGCATAAATAAGTCGAATAACATGAGTCTACTGTGTCATTATAGTTAGTGTTATTGTATGATAAATAGCTTTACTTGTTTAACCTCAGCCGATTTTTAATACTTTTTGTCAGTCTACATCATCGCAATGCTGAGCAAAAGCGAGTCAAGTTTAAGAGTTCAAGAGTTTTTGGTATCTGTGTCTAATGCTAATAAAGACCATTTTAGCTCGTCCTCTTCATCTTCTACGTGATCTGACGCATTCTAGCTGTCATCATCTGCCTAACCAGCGGGATAATTGCGTAACACACAGTAGCAATGGCTTTTATTTTAATAGTTCAAAAACATTCATTGGGTTATTAACGTTGTTGAGCAGATACATTTTTCGAACATAATGAAGCAATTTATTAGCAAAATCATTCAGATTGTGATTAAAAGTGTATTACCTAATTAGGGTGCTGTTTCCAACCAAGATAGGGTCGACTTTCAGTCTAACCAGATGCAGCTGAATATTAGTATTTTACGTGAGGCGACTGCCTTTCTGATCTCCTGTCTTCTGGTTGTGTTATTTCTATCCATCATCTGTCTATCCTATCTGCTGGATATAGGGCTCATCCAGGCACCACCACTTCGACCGGTTCTGTGCTTCCCGCATCCAGCGGATTGCTGCGGCCTTCACAAGGTCACCGGTCCACCTTGTGGGAGGCCTTCCAAAGCTACATCTTCCGGTACGCGGTCGCCACTCCAGAACCTTTAGGCACCATCGGCCAACAGGGGCCCAAGTCTGCTATTTTTATAAATACGTCATTCCAACACGATCCCATTGTCATTTTGCTAAAAGTTCGTAATCTGCTAAATTCATAATGGTCGATCATTGGTTGATCATTGTATTCCACAAACACGATACTCGTAACGAATTAAAAGAAATTACTGCACAAGGACGTTCTCATGGTAGGTCACTGATCAAAGGAACTGTCAAAATTTTAGCAGATTACCGCCTAAGTCAGTCATTCATTTTTCATTATATACGAGATTACCAATATATGCCATTTCTTTCAATGGATTGTCAGTGGCTAACCATTGGAAAGTCATAATGACGCCAATATGTTAGTAGATTACCAAACTTGTCAAAATCAACAATTATGAAATCAATGATAGACCATTCTGACACTATTGTAATAGCAGACTTGAGGCCCTGTTCTGCGAACAATGTGTCCTGCCCATCGCCACTAAAGTTTAGCAGTTCTTCGGCTATGTCGGATACCTTGGTTCTCCTCCGGATCTCTTCATTTCTGATTCGATCATGTTGGGAAACACCAAGCATAGCTCTCTCCATTGCTCTTTGGGTGTCTTTTGGCCTAATCCTACTAATATTATAAAGGCGAAACTTTGTGAGTGTGTATGTTTGTCTCTTCTTCACGCTAAAACTACTGAACGGATTTGGATAAAATTCGACACACATATAGTTTATAACCTGGATTAACACATAGGATACTTTTTATCCCGATATTCTAGATAGGTGAAACCGCGAGGCGCAGCTAGTAATTTTATATAACTCTAATAAGGTCCATGATTGATAACCGACGAAAAAATTCTACTCTAGTGGGTCTAAAATCATGTGCTAAATTCATCGTTACAATTTGCGCGTCGATCGTCGGTCTTGCCACTCTCTAAAATGAAAAAAAGAAAACGAATTTGATCATAAAGTTGCCCCTAGCATATCTCCTGTGTCATTTATAGACACGCCAATCCAAAACAATTATCTCTAGGCCACACAAGTTCTCGTTTCTTACAGGTATCAAACCGCAGGACACGACTAGTATGCAAATTATACTGTCATACAATTATTATCTCTCTATTATTTTGTATCGTAAGGTTTGCAATGCGTATGCATGCAAGATAGACACACTCGTAGACAGAGATTGATTGAATTTTAAGTGATCTGTTAGATTGCGATATTCAATTCGAGACGTCATAAAAAATTATATCATAAATCTGTGTTCATAGTGATTTGGATTGTCTGTCTGTCCGTCAACTTGTAAATACTCTCCAATAGTTATACAGATAGTGCAATCCACGACGACGCGCCCCACTCCGCAATTACTGTACTGTAAGCTGTACTTTAGTACGGAGCGGAGCGGAGTGGGGCGCGTCGTCGTGGATTGCACTATCTGTAGGCCCACTTCCTACGTGTATTACACGGGACTTGGCATAATCATAATCAGCATATAATGTTCACAAAGGCCACACGGGACACAGGCCTCCTCTCTACGAGAGGGAGTGGGCTGTAACCCACCACGCGGGCCCAGTGCGGGTTGGTAGATGTCACATGTCTTCGAATTTTTGGTTCTAGGACTTGCCGGTTTATGTTTTCCTTCACCATTTATAGAGAAGTGGTGATGAAAGGGTTCGAACCCAAGACCTAAAAACTCTACTAGTTACTATAGGACCACCACTGCCCCCACGTGGGACTTAGAACAACATAATAGGCGAAACATATCGTTCATCGGGAAATAAAAGTCGTGATAGAGAGATAGAGAGAGAAAGAGAAAATACGTTTATATGCGGTACAATATGACGCAAGCAAAGAAAAAAGAAACACGAAAATAACAATTTGGGGGAAAATATGCGTCACTTCCACGCAAGCGCTGGTTTTCAGCGACAACCGGCGTTGACGTGATGACGTCAACCGGTGCAGTATATAGAGAAAAGGATGATGTTATTTTATGTCATTATCATCATCATTGGCTACCTTGTTCAACCCATTGCTGAGTGTTATAGGTCTCCTCCCTTTTGTGCCATGCTTCCCTGGTCTATAATCCTAGTCTCAAACTCAAACTCAAACTCAAAGCATTTATTTCAATTAAACCATTTACAGGCACTTTTGAATTGTCAACGGGTCGATCAGTCAAAAATATGAAGCTAGTTGCCCATTCCAAAGCGTAGTAGGTACCTATGGAGAAGAACGGGCAAGAAACTCCACGGACACTCTTTTAAATTAAATAAAAAATTGATACAAAATATTGGTTACATCATTCATTTTGAAATTATGCATGTGAGAACAATGTAATAAGACGTGCACGTTAGTAAAAGCGTCCGTAATAAAAAGAAGAAAAAAAGAATCATTCAAAAACTTAAAATAAATTAAAATAAGCCATGGCAGCTAAGAGATGACCAGTCCCAACTGACGGCGCCCGTTCACGAACATGACGCATGGATCAGCACCATTCAGCTCAACCATTTTGAAGGGAGCTAAATGATCCAACACACACGCCACCATCAGCGAGACATTTGAGTGAGCATGACATACTCACAGCCGCCGGGGCACATTCAAGTCAATGAAATACTACATATTACCAGGTAAATGGTAGCTCTTTAGTACATAGTACTCACACCTGTGCTATGCAATTATATACATATATATCTCATTCAGGTCTTCCCTTGATCTTCTGTAGACCATCCACCTATCTGGCTAATTGGTCTGCCACGCTCCTTCTACCGTTTCTTGGCAACCATTCCATTAGGGCTCTGCTCGACCTGCCATCGCCACCACCATTAGGTATGTTATGTAACCCCCACTAATACTTTCACGATTCTCGATTTACAAACTCGGACAGTTCATGTACCCGATTAATAGGTATCGCACCAGGTATTTAAAATGTTGATGACCACTTTCGGTATCTTAAGTGGCAACAATTTAGTACCATACTGTCCATTATCAATCAAAATTCTTTAGAAACCCATTCAATAACATTAAATACCATAGACAATTTTTAAAAAAAGCATGAGGCCATTCATTATCTTTGAACTACAAAAGGGTATTTAACACAATCGGCGTCGGGAGCAATGCTTATAGAAATACTTGTAACAATAGATATTTTATATCATTAATCTGATCATAAATGATGCTTTATCTGACAATCACTAAAAGGAAGTCGATTAAAACCCGACACAAAAAAAAAACAGAAATAGTTTTGCGGCATATTGTTGTTTTTCGAAAAGCAACTTAATAGCTTTTGAAAAAAGGTATATTATGGACTAGTTACACAGATTAGAGACTGGTCAAGGCATTCTTGAAAAAAAAAAACAAAAGATGTTTTCATTAGTAACATACCGATTAATAAATCATTTGGGTGTTTCTATGAACTGGACATTTGGGGCATCGTTGTGCAAAATAAGAGAACGAAACTTGAACTGTCTCCTACTACCTAGTGTTTTCTTAACTATGTTAGGGTCAGCTAAAATACTGGTATTCTGCTGCATTTGGTAAGTCTGGAGACTTACCAGATACAGCAGAATACCAGTATTTTGCACAACCCAGTTACTAGGTTGCACGATATCCGTTGGTAAGACTAACAAGAAAACAGTAGCATGAACTGTATTGTTCTCTTTTATTTTCCTAAACAGTTATCTCTGCAGGGAACATCTAATCTAGTTTATCAAGTAGGTAATTATAATTTTCTAATTAGATTGTGAGGTTTTTCAAACCTTTTAAATGTATTGTACTCTTTGTTTTACCGTTGTAGCTTCGATACCACTTAATTAGCTATCAAAATTTTTCTTTATTTAGTAACAAGTTTAAGATTTTAACTTTCATTTTTTCAACGGTGTTGCCAAGATGTTTTAGTTTCGATTCTCAGCGAAATACGATGTTTTAATTTACTATTTTGTTCTTAAATATAACACCCAAGATTAAAGCAATTATTGGACACTCCTCACTCGCCCCTGCTTCGCACAGTTGTTGCGACTTGACAAAACATCGATATTTCTTTATTGTATTATAAACGTTTCGTTATATATTTGTGGCGGGATCTACAACGCCACATGCAAACAACGCATTAAAGACCTCGCGGCGAGTATATATACAACGTCCCGACATCAATCGTCAGGCAGTTGCCCATCAGACACAACACCCGTCTGGTCGGAGGATCCTCCCTTTTCTATGGAGGATGAGTGAACTTTTCTTCCTGTTTCTCATATCTCTAAATATTCTCTAAATTATGGTGGAAACTGCATCATGATCCGTGGCGAAGTCTAGAAGAACAACACGGTGACACAGACAGACACGTAATGCTAATCTTATAATGTATAAAGAAAGAAAAATAGGTATATTTGTCACAGAAACACGTGCATACAAAAAGAAAAGAGTAGGTACCTAAGCAGAAAACAAAATAGATCAATGATATAAATATTAATATAGTCGGCAGCTGCACGTCATGACTGACAAGAAGGCTTCCACTCAGCATAATGCTGTGCTATGGGAGGCCCACCAGTACAGCGATGTTTTAATCTATATAAAAGATATAAATAAAATAACAGAATGTGTTTGCATCACATAATATTCTTGCCTGAACTCAGGAATACTGGCAAATAAAAAAATCTTCACATTTTTCCAGGTAACAATAAATGTCCTCATTCAGAATCCTATAATAAATCGCCATCTCTTTCATACAGTGTGACAAGATAATAATTGAATTCCTCCAACCAAAGTACAGTCGACAAAGGAAATTGGTTTACAGGTTAGAAATTATTAGATTTGCACGACGCTTTCTTCAATATTGCGGGCGTTATAACAAGCTCATACATCTTATACTACATGTTTGTAATTACGTTCTCGACAGCTCTAACGAGTTCGATGAAAGTTGCAATTTAAGGGTTTACAGGGCGAAAAATCGATCTAGCTAGGTCTAATGTCTCGGAAAATTCGTTTTCTCTATTTTCACAGGTCGGAATGTGATACAACGTTGGTATACCGGAACGACATGTTTGTCTATTTTCATCCGAGCAGAGCTCGGTCGATCAGGTAATTTTTCGTTTTTTTCGGTTATCTATGACTTCTCGGCAACACCGACCAATATAAAACAATACTAAGATTATATAGAGGCTGAAAAAAATTGCTCAATTTTAGTTGTCCATGCAAACCTAAGACTAGCTTTGTAATTTCCTTTTTACAATGAATGCTTTTCACCACTATTTAATTTACATAATAAGAAAGAGATTCGTCTCAGACGATGTTATTGACTTGACAGCTCTGCATGCGCCGAATATCAGATGTCAAAAAAATATTTTTGCTGCCTGCACACTTATCTCTTATGTCAATAGTACCTACCTTAATTGCAATATTAATCATAATCTACAATTAAGTACCAAACGTGTAATATGTTGTGTGGCTACATACACATATACTAGATTCCGCCAGCGAATGAATGAATGTTTGAATGCCATTAAATGTTTGAAATTGTTTATTCTGTATTAGCTTCCGCCAGCGTATTCGCTCGCGTGATATCTTTATAAATTATAGCCTATGTTACTCAGTGATTTATTAGCAGTCTACTGGTGAAATAATTTTTAAAATCAGTTCAGTAGTTCTTGAGTTAATTCGTTAAAAAAAATACAAATCTTTTGTCTTTATAATATTTGTGTAGATGTAGATTATGGAACAAAGATTGACATTATATAAATTTTATTAATGTATGTTTTTGAGATTGACTGTACATTGCAATATTAATCATATTCTGTACGTAAGTTCTACCCCAGAATTAATATTACATGATTGCAGTATTTGTATTGTTATAAAGATTTTTGCCTCCAGCTATCCGGACCTGAAAATTGGGTATTATTATCTTTACAAATATTATAAATGCGAAAGTGAGTTAGTTTGTTTGTTACGCTGTCATGCTAAAACGGATAAACGGATTTGGATGAAATTTGATACATTGGTAGACCATTAATTTATTTATTATTATTAATAGCAACAGTTATACACCAGTAACAGTAATTAATTAATTTCATAACTGTTATATAAATTACAATTTCATCTGGATAGATTTACAAATTATTACAAACACATACACATACATTTACATTTATTATTATTGGACAAGCAATTATTCATATACAATGTCTTTCACAAAATCTCGAGCATAGTAACATGATTTGGTTGAATCTTTCGGTCAACACGTCACAATCGGGTAGGTCAAAAATAAGGGCATTGATTGACCATGACCTGGATTAGGACATATTTTACTTTCCATCCTGATATCCCCACGGGACCGAGACTTATGCCGATAAAACCGTGGAGCGCAGCTAGTTTTTTTATGAATGTGAAATAATTGGTTCTTTCGACTGATATTTTATTGGAAACTTATTAAAATGTTCTCTTTTTGTGGTTGATCTGAAAATGTTGAGTATCCGCTCTTTTTGCTTGAGCAAAATAAATGATGAATGGTTAATGGATATATCGAAGGTTATGTAAGTATGTAAATTATTATTTTATTTCATACGGCTTACCGAAATAGTAGTTCGGTAGCATTTTCTTCTTCCATTTCATTAGTCACATTAAGATGAAAATACGCTATTCGTAAATATAAAATGGAGAAAACATGGCAAAATGTGGGTGTACTATAGGTACACCTCTGCCTAACCCTTCGGGGAATACAGACGTTATGTTATGATATGTTAAAAAGGAGAAAATGAAAAATAAACTATTAGAACTTAAAATATCACTAACCAGAAATTATTGGCCGGTCTCTCTAATCAAAGCGGTGAAGTAAAACATCGTGAGGAGGACCGGCATGTCCTAGAACCAAAAATTCGAAGACATGTCTCATCTATCAACGTGTCTCAGCAGTGGTAAACATGCTCCCTAATCTACTCCTTGATTTGGTGTATTGAGTAATAATATTTTAACGACCAACATTGTATAAACAATGTCATTTCAAAATTAGCAGATTACCATGAAAGTTATTTATAATTTAAGCTCATACGTATAAAATAAAAACTAAAGTCCGTTTGAAGATATTATAAATTGAAAGTGGCGCGTCGTTAAGCTGTTTGCACACGTTCAAATAATATTATCAAGTTCAGTATCAGAAAGAGCAAAATTTTAAGCTTTTACAAGGTTAGATTATAACCGCCTTTGTAGTCACGGCAAGACTACCTGTCTCAGACCCAGAGGTCTTGGGTTCGATTCCCACTTGGAGCAAAATATTCTGCTCGGTTTGCTTGGAGGTAGGGCTTGTTCTAAGTCCGCGTAACAACAATGTTAACAGCATTATGTTGTGTTTCTGTTAGAGGTACGATAGCCAGTTCCTCTGTAGTTTAGGATTCCGGGTGAAGCTCGCTTCCACCTTCGACCTGTTCATCATTTACCATCAAATGAAAGAAAGAAAGAAAAATATTTTATTTGGGACACGCACAGGAAATACAAACAGTAATAATATTTTTTTTTTAAAGAACAAAATTATATAAAATAAAAAAGGAGTAGCTAAACTAACAAAAAATAAAATAAAAAAGACCTGTGCGAGGCCAAAAAGGCCCCTATCTCAGCAGAATACGGCGATATTTAAAAAATAATAATTAAATACCACCGCGCTGGTATTCTGATAGGGCCCACTGTGATGCCACGGACACACACATAAGTTCGTAAACTTACATAGATCCCAATAAGGGGATTACAAAAAAAGATAAAACAATAAAATAATGAGATGCAGGGCCAAGAGCATCCCTCAAACTACCAACACCCTCACCCACAAACGGACCTACAAAATGTCAGACTTTTTGTTGTCAGACTTTTTGCGTCTACATAGTTATAGTTGCTTTGTAGAATGCAAAATAGCGGTCATCGCCCTTTCACTTATATCTCTCAGTAAGAATCCAGAACCATACAATTTGTATGGGTTTTTGTTATTGGAACATGCTGAAGACCACGGTAGATATTGATTCAGGACGTTAACGGACTTTATTTCAGTTTGTTTTAAATAAAGAATGCTACAAAATATAAGTGGGTCAATGACCGCTATTGCCGTGCTAAAAAGCGAAAACTATAGCTTCCCTTACGTCTGTTATTATAAATATCGTATGAAAACCAACACCTCAATTGCATCACACTCTCTATCACAATCCGAAGGGTTTTGAAGGAAATTCTTAATCCATTGCTTATGTGTGAAAATACAGGGTGTCCAGTAAATAGCACGACATACTGTAGGGGGTGATAGCTAGGGTCACTACCTATCAATACAACACAATATATGTTCAGCAAAATCTTACGGATTTACAGTTTTACAAAGTTTTCCGAAATACCGAAAAATCTCTACCTTGAAACAGATTTTTAAGCATCTCGTAATGAAAAAATCCTTTTCTAGTACTTTTTTTTACATCAAATTATTCGTGAATAGTTACTTTACTCATTGATGATAAGTCTTTTTTCTATCAAAGACAAGAATGTTTTCAAGAAATACTATTTTTTGTTTAAATATTCACATAACTTTTTTCTTATCACTTAAGTTTAACCTACAGTGGTGAAAAAAAAAGTAAGATTTTGCTGAACATATATTGTGTTGTATTGATAGGTAGTGACCCAAGCTATCACCCCCTGCAGTATGTAGTGCTATTTACTGGACACCCTGTATATCTATTCGACAACGCAAATAATGGAATAAATGTTTTTGGAATGTCAAAATCAATGGAATTGCCATTATAAGTGTGTTGCGCACGTTACGTAAAACCCCGCAGGACTTATAATTCGAATCAGTCAATTCAGCCTATCACAGTCCACTGGTGGACATAGGTCTCCCTTGGCTGCGTCACAACACCCTGAGCCTTCAGCATCCAGTCTGTCCCAGTCACCATCTTAAGGTCGTCGGTACATCTAGCTGGGGAGTGTCCCACACTATGCTTGCCGATACGCGGCCTCCATTCCAGGACTCGTCTGCTCCAACGGCCATCGGTCCTTCGACAAACATGGCCAGCCCAATCCGAATGAGTATATCATGAGAAATGTTCCTTACCTGCTTAGCCGTATTAAGGAAAAGAAAGAAAGAAAATACGTTTATTTGCGGTACAATATGACGCAAGCAAAGAAAAGAAAAAACACGAAGATAACAATTTGGGGGAAAATATGCGTCACATCCACGCAAAACGGCCATCGCTGTGAGACAGAGCCAGCCCAGCGCTGGTTTTCAGCGACAACCGGCGTTGAAGTGACATACAAAAAGGAAAAAAAGGAAGGTAAGGTGAAGACTAAATTAATCTTACATATACCTTGATCAACTCATTTGCTACTGTACTTTTCTCCCAAAAGCATTTGAGCAAGACCACACACGATCCAGCCAACACGGTCTAAAACCGAAGTAATTACATCCATCACCCCACTAGCATTCAAAGGCTCCATCAAAGTAATTAGTTACGGAGCAATGGACAGAATACGAAGGCATTAGATCAACGTGTGGAGGCAAAGTAATAATTTAATTGAATGGTAGAAGGGAGATTATTGTTGGGTTGCTTGAAAATGGCTGGTAATGCGATTTGGGAAGTTCTGTTGCACTTGCAGCAGTCATAGCGTGGCTGGGTGATCAGAATAAGGGCCCGATCATACTACAACCACACAACTACTCAAAATTTGGGCAATCAATAGTTACGTGTGAATAGTGTCGCTGCAGATTCTTGCAGTTGGCGCAAGTTTGTGTTTGCGCTGTGGAAGGCCCAGCAAAACCGCGCGTTTCGCTCGTGGTTGCGTTGTGGCTTTGATGTGATCGGTATCGCCGACACGGTTCATTTTCAAGGCTAAACGTGGTCTGTTTGAATAAACTATTAATTTTCATTCAAACTAGTGCCTGTCCACGTGTTGTCGTTGTGGTGAGGTTGGGGTTGTGATCAGGCCGTAAGTGTAACACCTGGTTTTTGAGTTAAAAAGAACTTGTCAAACTACTTTCGTTGCAAAAACGGAAGAAATTTTTGAAATTTGAAACCTCGTGTAAGCTATCCATCTTGTCAAGTGATAATGAAGACCTATTTAGCTTGCTATTGGTGGGTCTATTATGATTCTGTGTTATGGCTCGCAAGCTCAATTTTCTTACGGGATGAATATCTTTGTTACATAGCCTTTAAAAAAATGGCTTGTGTTTGACAACCATGTCAAATTCAAGATGCTTAGGCATCCACAACGTAGGCACGATTCGGCACAGCTAGATGTCTAAATACTCGTATGTATTCGAATTTGCTGTCCGACTGTGCAGAATCATGCTGGCCAAGTGTGTAGCAACCTTTTTATGTGTGACTCTTTACTAGACTGGACCGAAGAAGCATTTGAAACACTAGCTTTTTTAACCGACTTCAAAAAGGAGAAGGTTCTCAATTCAACTTGTATGTTTTTTACGCGATTACTCCACAAGTTATGAAATGATTTAGAGGATTCTTTTTTGGTTGGTAGGTCATATTTCAGAGGTGGTCCCATATACATTTTATTAAGTTTGGTTGAGTAGTTTTTGAGTTAGCTTCAATAATAGCTATTTGTCCTGTTCCTGTCACTTTTATTTACATAGCCAGTAGTGGTATTCAAATTTGTGTGGGGTAGGTACCACAACTAAAAGTGAAGAATAAAAACTATTTCCAAAAAAACTGAGTCGGTGGCAGAAAACGAAAATACAGAACCAAAGACACCGACTTCCGAATTTAAAGTTATTTTGCACTTTATTGTGTTTTTTAAATAAGTAGAGATAATCTATTTCGTTCCACTGCCGCTGTCAAGAAAGCACTAATGCGCGAAAGCTGTATCGTATGCAACCAGTCTAAGATAAAATGAACTTTTTCATCCCATAAAAAGATGTATGTTTGTGTATCTTGGAATTCTTCACTACTGATGTGTTTGCTATAAATAAATAATATTATGCATTTTTAATGACACGTGTACCGGTGCAAATTACAATTGAGTATATTATCATTTTCATGCTCATAGCAATTGCTTTTTTGGTGTTTGGAAGTTGAATGTAAGCTATTATTTTGTAGATGGTAGAAGAATAGACTAGAATATTTAAAAAAAAAACTTTTGATGAACATTTCGTAGATGTTTTTTTTTTTTAAGAATGGCCTGTCTACCTAGAAGATGGTCGACTGCTTAACCGGGCTATCCTGTGGATGACTTAATAAATTAAGACCTCCAGCCAGGGCATAAAACTTATGAATTAGCGACCAAATGCTTGGACCTCGGCTTAGGGCGTCACTGGGGGAGGGCAGTAAGGGATAGGCTGGATAAGATCAAGATTTGATTTCTTGATAGTTTGTATGACGTTAGTTAAGATAAACAGCATTTTGTTCGTGTCAATAGCAGTGTAGGATTTCACTTTTTAGGGTTCCGTACCTAGAGGATGAAACTAGGAATAAATATTAATTAAAAATTAAATGATAATAAATAAATTATAGTTTAATTAATGAGAATTTAATGATTAGAAATGATGTGATAAGACAACGGTGTGAGCTAAAAGAAGATGTAGTGACAAAAATTGAAAAGGGTATGCTGAGATAGTTTGGTCATGTTGAGAGGATGAAAGAAAGCCGACTAACAAAATGTATTTACAAGGCGGATGTGAATGGAAATACCGGGAGAGGACGCCCTAGGAGGACGTATACTGACCTTATTGGTGATGTTCTTCAGAAAGGACAGGTGCGTAATACTCGTAACCGGAGTACGTATGAACGTAAACGACGCAAAAGGAGTATGTAAGGATCGTAGCAGGTGGCATTCTGTAGTTTCTGCCTACCTCCGTGGGAAGAAGGCGTGAGTTTATGTATATATGATCTAAAAATTAAAAATTAATTACAATTATGAATTTAAAAAGTCACATTGGTATTGAACCCACAACCTCGTGCATTAGAGACGGATAGGCAAACACCATAGGCGTAGCTAAGCTTATGGTGTTTGTCTGTCCGCCCTCCATCCATCCATATGACAGTCACAGGCTGTATATTATTTTACCGTAATAGGTAGTGAGCTGAAGATTTTCACAGAGTACGTGCTTCTAAAGTGTTAATAATAAAATTAACTAAAATAGTATAGATGTCGTGATGGCCCAATAGTTAAGAACTCACCTCTCATGCACGAGGTTGTGGGTTCAAATCCGGGCAAATACCAATGTGACAATTTCAATTCATAATTATGTATTTTCTAAGTTCATATCAGTGAAGGAAAACATCGTGACGAAAACCTGAACTTAAATAAATAGTTAATATAAGTCTGAAATCACCAACCCGTCTTGAGCAAGTGTGGTGATCAGTGCTCGTGCCTTCTCTGTAGGAGAAGAGACTTTTGCTCTGCAGTGGAACGGTAAAAGGCTGGTATTATTATTAAATAGCTGTTGGCTGCAACTTTGTCTGCGTTCTAGGATGAAAAGTAGACTATGTCTTTCTCCAGGTCATGGTCTACCCATGTACTCAATTTCATTCAAATCCTTTCAGCCGTTTCAGCGTGAAAGCGTAACAAACAAACTCACTTTTGCATTTATATTCTAGCTGCATCCCGCTGTTTCAGCCCGCATAAGTCTCGATCCCGTTGGAATATCGGGATGAAAAGTATTTTGAGTCCTAACCCAGGTCATACTCTACTTATGTGCCAAATTTCATCTAAATCCGTTTAGCCGTTTAGGCGTAACAAAAAAATAAACAAACTCATCTTCGCATTTATAATATTAACATAACATCACGCCTTGCTTCCCCGAAGGGTTAGGCATAGGTGTACCTATAGTACACCCACATTTCGCCAGTTATGTTTAAGTCCCATGTAATGGGGGCGAGCCTATTGCCATCAACCGGGCACAAATCCAGACTCCGGGCTGCTACTGACAAATTCCAGAAAGAAAAACCATATGACACTGCCCCACCTGGGAATCGAACCCAGGACATCATGTTCAGCAGTAGCGCTTGCAGCCACTGGACCAACGAGGCAGTCATTATAATATTACTTAGGATATATTATTATATTATAGTTTAGTAGAATTAGAATATAATTATGTAGTTAAGAATAAATAGTTTTGCTGTATTGACACCCTTAGTATGCGAGTCCGACTCGCACTGAGGCTTTTTAATACGATAAATTTTTAATATCTACAACGGTTACTGTAAACATTTTTCAACAAACAACAACATTGCTTAACCCGAAGCGAAGTTAAAACTAATTGTAATAGCCACTGCTTTGGCCATGTCATTGTTGACTTTGAGCAATTAGGTGTAAACTGTGACTAAAAATGTTGAGTAAGAACCTATGATTCGTGGATATTTATTGAAAACAAAAAGTATTGAAACGAAAGAGTTTGGTAGGTACCTATGCGGGAATGAAACAAACATCTTTTTTTACCAAGCAGTTTTTGGATTTTGCAAAAGAAAATCCGTTTTCCCGGATTTTTTTATTGCTAATTTCTTTAGATAAAGTAAGTTTCTCTTGGAATTGTGAGATATTAAAAGTACAGTATCTACCAACATAATAACAACTAATATTATAAATGCGAGAGTGAGTTGGTTTGTTTCGCTTTCACGCCAAAACAGCTGAACGGATTTGGATGAAATTTGACACATGAGTAGACCATGAGCTGAATTAAGACATAGAATACTTTTTGTCCCGATATTCCCACGGGATCGAGACTTACGCGGGTGAAACCACGGGGCGCAGCTAGTAACGTAATTAAGGGCTTGTGGCTAAGTAATAACAGCCGCACGGGTCGATCGATCAGGTTAAGCTACGCTTGTCGCAGTTGGTTTATTTATTTATTTATTAATTATTAGAAAGGTACACCAACGACCTATTCACCTGAAACATTGACATGATTACAAATACATAAGCGTTGAGTTATGGTGAATTAGTCATTTACAGGCGTACACAGCACTTACATAAAAATACATTTTAACAAGATTGTTTTACTCGTAGCGTAGTGAGGATAGAAAAATCAATTTAAAACAAAGAACAAAACATTTAAGTAAACAAATAAAATCATAATCGAAATTAGAATCAAAAATTTAAATTATCATAAGAATCAAAATTAAAATTAAGATATTAGGATTTAAATTACAAAAATTAAACAGTAAATTATTATCATGCATTACAATATTATTATATAGAGTATAATCAAGTTCAATAAGGTAGAATGCGTTATCGAATGCAATAAAAGAACATTCCAAAATGGTCAAAGTGGCAGGCACATGGTAAAAACCAAAAAATTAAATAGTAAAAAATAAAAAGTAAAAAGTTCGTGGATGGGTGACCCTTTTTATATACCAAGACCCCGCCGTGCTTTGGAAAGCACGTTAAGCCGTTGGTCCCGGCTGTAATTTGTAGACTGACATTTGTTATGGGTAGTCGGAAGCATGAAAGTCTGACCACCACTTACCAAGGGGTATCGTGTTACCCAGTAACTGGGTAGTGGATAACTCTATGTAAAATGATCCAACTGCATCCGGTTAGACTGGAAGCCGACCCCAACATAGTTGGGATAATGCTTGGTAGATGATGATCTGCCAACATAATGTATTTTTTTTCCTTTAATAATCATATAATAGAAACAGTCAATGAATTCACATTACTAGGCATAACTATAGACAAGAATATAAATTGAAAGTCACACGTGCAAAAAATCAAATCTAAACTTTCAAAATTTTTATACGCCTTGCGTGAAGTTAAAAAAAAAACATAAACTTACTGACTGCCCTCGTTACATACTACGCTTATGCTTATACATGGCTTAGCTACGGCATAATAATGTGGGAATACAGTACAGACGCACTGTCACTGTTCACGGTCCAAAATAAATTGATCCGTATCTTAGTAAATATACAACAAATCGATAGCTGCAAACCCCATTTCGTAAATCTGAATACATATTTTAACTGCCTTATTTATGTATTCTTGAAATACGCAAGTACACCCACAAACACAAAGACTTTTACACTAAACGAGAAGACATACAAACAAGATACACACTCCGACACAAAACACGACTCAACATACTAACATTCCGCTTAAAAATACACTCAACAAGCCAGAGGGCTAGTTGAGTATATTTTTAAGCGGGTTTTTTTGTTTTTACATATAAAAAGTAAATTTTGATGGACATAACTCTCTAGTTATGTCAATAAAAATTTACAATATGTTACCTGAATATATAAGAGAAGAAAAAAAAAACCATCTATTCACGAACAAATTAACAAAAGTTATTAATAAGCAAACGTTATTATAGTGTCAACGAATATTTAAATGATAAATCGTTAAAACACATAAGTATGTAATACTCGCATGCTATTTGTCAAATTATTGTTATTATAAAAAATAAAAAGTGTGTTGAGAATAAGGTATGTAAATGATAAGCCCTCTTCTCCACATATCTTTCTTTTGCTGTGCCCAACAGGGTCCATGATTGTTTCTTTTGGCAAATATCTACCACCTAAGCCTACATTGTGGAATGCAATAAAGAATTGAGTATTGAGTATATAGGTAGGTACTATTTTGTAATGAATAGGTATTTATAGGTATAACAAAAATTTTCAAGTCATCTTTTGAAATACAAAAACGCATTCGATTCCCCAACCGCCAAAATACTTGGGATAAGGCTAAGCAGACTGATTTATTATAGCTTACTGCATACTACTTATGTATGTTGTTCCTTTAAGAGGGGGCGCAACGGTTCAGTAGCGCCACTCCTTCAAAAAAATATTATCTCGTGACTGAGAAGGAATTATGAATAACGGCTAATTAGTGTGTCTAGAATTTTCTAATACCTTTAATAAAGTTTCATATCGAGACACAAAGCCATAAAAGACGATCTAAAAGAAATGTAGCCGCTTTTCTTTAGATCGAATTTTGTTGATTCGTGTCTCAATATGAAACTTAATAAAAGGTATTAGAAAATTCTAGACACACGCCGAGGGTCCTTTCTAGCCGTTATTCATAATTTCTTCTCAGTCATAACAATTTTTTTTTTATTAGCGCCTCACACATGTTATACAACCAATTAATCCCTTAAAGTAAATTACATAAAATAAAATTAATTAAATGAAATCCTTGATCAACACTAAGTAGTTTTACATCACAACAGTCAGATTATTGGCACACGTCGAGTTTCACAACAAGCATTTTAATTATTAATTAATGAACGCTTATTAATTTACACTCACATAACACTAGAGCAATTATTTAACCCGACATTTAGGGCCCATACATACGTACCACAACTACACAGCAGTAGTTACGAGTGAATATGGTCGCTGCAACTTTTTGTCGTTGCGTTGTGGTTGCCTTGTCGCTAGTAGTTGGGGCCCAGTTGCAGACCAGTGGTGGCCCAGTGTAACGGCCGTGAGTTGTAGGTTTGAAGCCACAGGGGCTTTAGTATGTGTAAATTATTTCATCACCACTCACTGCTCTCAAAACTCTCTCTCACTTTCTCACGAAGGGAAACATCCTCGCTCTCACCCAGCAGTGGTTGTGGCCAGTGTTTGCAGTCAGACAGATCGTTGTTTGCGATGTAGCCGGCCGCTTGTGCGCGGTCTCGCTGGTGGTTGCGACGTGGCCTTGATGTGGTCGGTATCGCCCACACGGTTGATTTTGACGGTCAAATGTGGTCCATGTGAGTAAATTCATTCTCATATCACCCTCACACTTCAGTTCCAAATGAAAACCAGCGTCATGCACTAGTTGTTTGTCATTTTTGCTGAACTGGGCCTATTTGGCGTAGCCGCGAGGCACACATTCCTGCTAGTATCTTACAACGCACTTCACACTTTTTCTTTATTTTCTTTTTTGCTTTTTATTCTATGCTAAATAAATGTATTTTCTTTCTGTCTTTCTTTATATAAACTAGCGCTTGTCCACGTGCTGTCGTTGTGGTGTAGTTGTGGTTGTGGTACGTGTGTTCGGGCCCTTAATAAGCACTGCTATGGCACTGTAATGGAGCCCCATTATTATGATTCAAATGAATTTATTATTTACAAGATGGCGGAGGAGTTATTATGTTTTATAGTGAATTGTCATTTATTTAAATTGGGATTTTGGTTTTTGTTGTTATGTGGAAATTGGAAAGCGAAAAGGTAGTTATTATAATATAAACTTTATTGGCACGAAAAAACTGTTTACAGAAACTCTGTGTTCGATAACAACTGCATTAGTATAATACTGTGTCGCATTCATTAACGCCCACCTCCAAAAAGTTCGAGACAAAAGCAAAACTAACTAAAACTATAACAAATCAAATTTAAAATAAAATAAACAAGATTAAAAATAAGAGTAAAAATTAAATTAAGTAATTTTAAGTTCTAATTTTAATGTTTTAAAACATTAAAATTAGAACTTAAAATTAAAACTGGAATGTGACGTGTTTGCGTGTTGTATGGAAGGATTGTGTAGTTTTGAGCGTGGAGTGTATGTGTGTGCGTGTGTGTGTTTGTGTGTTTGTGAGGGTGTGGTGGAGAGGTTGTGTTGTACGTGGTAATTATTGTCGAGTGTGTTTAAAAAAAGAATAAAATAAATATAAATTAATGGCATGCTTCTTTTAGAATTGGCCTGCAATCGCAGTAGACCGGGAAAAGTGAAAAGAGGGAAGGCAGGCTTTAGCCCTGTAATGGGACAATACAGAATTATAATAATAATCATAATAACCCCACCGCCGTATCTCTACGCTGACGTCATTGTAGGGCTTGCGCGCTCCATACTCTCGGTCTATGCCCGAACATGTCTAGGATGAGGAGCCAGACCAAGAGAGATACAGAAACCCGCAGGGCAGCATGTGGCGAGCTGTTGGACCTTATCTCCGGAGAGAAAAATTGTTCCCTTTCTCTTGGCTTGCCTTTATTGGCTGACTAGAGTGAACACTGACGAGGAACAGAGCTCCGACCTCATTCTTGCCTTAATTGGCCGGCTTGAGTGGAGATTCGCAAGAGCACAATTGTGCTCGGAGGAAGGAAGCATTCCAGTATGTGCTCGTAGGGATCTTGACCATCTTTTGGACTCTGGGATTGTTCTGAAAGCCGTGGAATACCTCTCCACTCCTCAAGCACCTCAGGACATGTTGCTCCCTTGTCGGTACGTCACTATGTGCTAGCGACAGTTTTCGGAGGCCAATTATTAAGTGTGCTAGTCACCCCCTGTCATTTTATACGTGTATATATAAAACATCATCATCAGGCAGGGGCCATAGTCCTTCCATAGTTCCAGGTCTGCTATTTTTATAAATTCGTCATTCCAACACGATGCCATTGTCATTTTGCTAAAAGTTGATCATAGTATTCCACAAACACGATAGTCGTAACGAATTAAAAGCAATGACTGCACAATGACGTTCGAATGGTGGGTCACTGATCAAAGGAACTGTCAAAATTTTAGCAGATTACCGCCTAAGTCATCATTATGTACGAGATTACCAATAGATGCCATTTCTTTCAATGGAGTGTCAGTGGTTGACCATTGGAAAGTCATAATGACGCCAATATATTAGTAGATTACCATACTTGTCAAAATCAACAATTATGAAATCAATGATTGACCATTCAGACACTATTGTAATAGCAGACTTGAAGCCCAGGGGTTGTGATTTGTGTGATGGAATATTAGTTTTAAAATAACCGACGAAAAATTTTGAACGCAGGGGATTCAGAATCACGTACTGAATGGTAACAATATTCGCGTCGAACTCCTGCCATCCTGTATTATTATTATGTTGTTGGAGATTTTGTTTACTCAGTTTTTTGATGTTATTTGTCAGTGATAGTTTTTTGATAATTGTAATTAAAAACAAAATAAATACATACAATTATTCCATTTAAACTATCGGGGTCAACATTGGCAAAAATCTAATTTCAGAAAAAGTTACCAAAGAAACTCAAAGCACCAGGAAAACCTCACAAAAGTCCAATTTAAGTTTTCTTTTAGACCCTCAAATTTCGGGTCGTTTTGCCAGGGAGGCACTCGTTTTGCCTCGAGAGGTGAAAAAAACTTTATAAGAGAGCAAAGATGTTTGTAAATTGGTTTTGCTTTTTGGGCACTTGAATTTGAAGGTTGTACTCGTATTTCTTTTTGTTGATGTCACAAAAGTAATTCTTTGTACAATACTGAAAAGCCAATTAAGTGGAAGAAATTAATTGCTACGAAAAGAATACGGAGAAAAGAAACTACCTTTTCAATCTGATCACTATAGATTTTCCTAGAACCATTTCTTTCGCTTGCTACTTGACAAGCCAACATGAAAAAAAAACTTAAGTACAACTATTTCCAACCTTGCAGAAAATTCAAACAGAAAAGGCGAACAATTTCACAATCAACTACCAGCCATCAAGTGGCCTCTCAACAAAGAAAAACAAAAAAAAACTGCAATGTTTTCTAAAGTGGCATTCTGAAGTCGTTAAACCCGTCACAGACGTAGCTATAATATTATATATATTATTATTTTAATATGTTTTAATTTTAATTTTGATTGTGATGTTGATTTTAATTTGTTTTAATTTTAATTTGATTTAGTTTTGTTAAAATTTTAATTTTAATTGTGATTTTAATTTTAAATGTCATGCCTATTTTATTTGTGTTGATGATTTTATAATTTTTAATTCTGTTTAATTGTACCTATGATCCAAAGTTGATTGAAATAAATAAATAATAATTATTATTATTACATTTTGCCTTCATTTCACTGATGGTGGGCCTAGCGTCTTGCTATACCACAAAACATCTGCCTAGCCTTGTTCTAACTATGTTAGGGTCGGCTTCCAGTCTTACCGGATGTAGCTGAATACTAGCAGTGCCTTGCTATACCATAATAAATATATTAGAATAATCAGCCTATAATGTGCCCAGTGCCCACTGCTGGGACACAGGCCTTCACTCTGTAAAAGGGAGTGGGCTGTAATCTACGTCGCGGGCCGAGTGCGGTTCGAATTTTATTTCTAGGACATGCCGATTTCCTCACGTTCCTTCGTCCTTCAACGTTTGGAGATCAGGAGGCCAATTCTCGATTTTAGAGATGGTGTCGAACTCGACAAAAATTTCTAATGACGTCATTTTTTCGACAAATTTTAAAAGTTGCTATTCTGGGGATGTCGAATTCGCCATTTGTCGAAGGCTAACGTTAGAGTTCATGTCGAGTGCTGCTGAGCAGTAGAGATGTCATGTCGATTGTAGAGATACGTCATTTCTGAGTGAATTCGTTGAGTTTTGGATTGTACACTGTGTTTTCTTTTCTTTAATTTTTGAATAAAATACGGCCCTGCATCTCATACCTACTGGAAATTCGATTTATACTCTTTGATTTGTGCATTGTGTTTTCTTGAAACGACGACCTTCGCGCAAATAACAGACTCTGTAATTTGTGTACCCACGATTGGACTTGAAACCACTGAAAGATGGACGAGTTTAATAGCATTTTTATCTCGGAGTTGTTGGAAAGTGGCGAGCAACTGGCCAATACACGGCGACAACAGCGCACTTATCCCACCGTCGATATTTACGACTTGAGCGAAACAGAAGTCATTAAAAACTTCAGATTAGATAAAGATTTAATAAGGGTTCTAAAATATCTATTGGCTCCTGTAATTCAGGATACCACGAAAATAGACCTGAAAACGAAGGTAAATAATCGTCTGCTTCATAACTTTATTAGTCTTGTATAACTGTTCACTAAACTAACCTTACCCACCAAAAATACTAATTGCACACCCTTAAATACCTAAATTAAAAAATTGTGAAATGTAAAACAGCACCCAATAATGATGTAACACAGAGTACATGTAAACATAACAAAAGTTTTGGAGGAACCGCAAAAAGGCGCAAATTCTGACACTGACAGACAGTCAACTTGTCAAACTGATTATTTTTACACTAAACGTTTCATTTTATACTTAAATAATTAGGTTTAGTCAGCGTTTTAAAACAAAATCATTCATTAACTCATAGCTACCTAAAACGGAACGTGCGATTCTTCATAATGATAACATTATCTTCACTCGACTCGACATTTTCGTGACATTTATTTCTATTTTGACTGATACGGTATTCTGCTCAATTCGACATTTTTTGGTAGAGATAGAGATATTTTTAATAGACATAGAGATAGACTTATGATCTCGAACTCGAGATAAATGGCGAAAATCGAGAATTGGCCCCCAGTTCAATCCCACGACCTACAACTCGTTAGTCGGGGACGTAATTACTGGGCCACCACTGTTCTAATTACCTAATATATATTAAGTGCAACAATCTAAATTACAATATAGTTTGGTGACGTCATAGAAATATAAATATTATATATTATACTAGCTGGATCCGGTTAGACTGGAAAAGCTAGACAGACGATGACTAGCTGGTGCCCGGCGCGTTACAGCCGCAGCGCCACCTACTGTAAGTTATTTGTACTATGCCTATGTTAGGAATAAGTTAAGTTATACGAGTAAGTCATATATTTAATTTTATAAGTGTTAGTAATAATTTAAGAAGTTTAAATTTAAGTATGCTTCGTTGGTCTCGTGGTCGCATGCGTTACTGCTGAACATGAGATCCTGGGTTCGATTCCCAGGTTGGGCAAATTGTCACTAGGTTTTTCTTTCTGGAATTTCTCAGTAGCAGCCGGTTTTTATTTGTGCCCGGTTGATGGCAATAGGCTCACCGCCTATTACATGGGACTTAAATATAACTGGCGAAATGGGGGTGTACTACAGGTACACCTCTGCCCAACCCTTCGGGGAAACAAGGCATGATGTTATGTTATGATATATTTAAGTATAATATTAGAATATTTTTCTGCTCACGGCTTACAAAATAGTTAACAGTATTACCTAATTAGTTATTTTATTGAGTTTTGATTTCATCCTGGCAGCACTGACTCGCTCACCGCCCGGTTGCGCTCTTTCACTAAGCGTGCAGGGAACTTTCTAGCGCGGGTGCAACGGGCTGGAGGGTCGAGTCAGTTTTAGACGAAGAAACAACTCACAGTTTACACGAGTGCATAAATCCAAAATATTGTGGTATAAGTGCTGTTTTAAAAATAAGCTATGTACACCGTTTTAATAACAAGTAACGAATGTTAACAACTAATGATATTAGTGTTTAGATTATTCTTTATTTTCAACAAAAATAAATGCCGGATAATTAATTTGGAGTTTTCTTTCACATATAACCTTCTCGTAAATACAAGCAATAAGTTGACTAAGTTTTATCGCAATCAGATTAATGGTATGGCAGCACATGAAATATAAACAAACATTGATTTTTATAATATTATATTAGAAGAAGAACAAGAAGAAGATTACACTCTTATGCTGTGTTTTGACCCAAATGCGTCCCTGCTCTAAAAAGAAGTTGATCTCCAACATCACCGGAATATACTAATGGCATTTACACAGCGTGGTTATTTGAAAAGTTTTCAAAAAAGGAATTTGTGTTTTTTTAAACGTTCCACCTTCAAGGTAAAACGGCGTGACGGTTGTTTAAAAAAAGCGGAGTTTCTTCGCCGTGTTGAAAAACATGTAAATGAACAAAAGGCGGTGCTAGTAATAAATATTTTAGACTTCGCCGGACAACACTGGCTGGCTTATTTATTTTTCCTAAAGTTCTCTATCTGAGTTTTCACGCAGTTTACTTTTATGGAGTAAAGAAATATTCGTGCTTTTGGTAACGTTCGTAAGTACTTCCGATGTATAGCGCATTTTGCATGTAGCAAAGCTTAATTTTTTTTTTCAGAAAGGAATAGAATTTGAAAAAAAAAAGGTAAAATCAGACGTTTCGTAATAAAAACTACATGTTTTAGATATTTATAATAAAATTTCATGAGAAAAGAAGAGAAAAATATTTTTAACTCACACTGCCAGCAGCCGGAGTTGCAGCTGCTGTAGTTACTTGAAATAATTATAAAATAATAATTATTTTGTTTTATCTTCTAATATCAAAATAATACAAAAATAAAATAAACACAATAGTTAGTCCTAAATATATATAATCAGTCATCCCATACAAAACATATGACGACATTGTTAAAATACATTTGGGTCGAGTACGACCCAAACTGTAATTCAATAGTTGGATGGTCTGTACTACATCCTTAATTTTGACCACACCTTTCTAATACACTCTGTTCTGATACACTCATCATGTCTGTAAATTCTCTGTATACCTCAGAATTTGAACTCTGGTTTCGGTTTGATCCCCTAAAAACATCAATTCATGAAATCTTCGTTCCATAAAATAGTATCTTTTTTATATCTATTTGAAGTTTTTTAAATGTACCTTTTTAAATAAAATTGTTAACGGAACGAAGGAGCCTGGATCTCACATCACGGAATCCTAGTGTGAGGTCTAGGAATACAATCCACTTGAATGTAAACTTTACAAAATAAATTTATTCTTATTATCTCAATTAAGGCGCTAACCAAGCAGAGATACCGTAAAACGTCCACTTTTTCGTCACACTGTTAGCCGTAATGCTACTTTTTGCATAAAAAAATACAGTGTATAGTCAAGGGTATAACAAAAAGACTTATACAAAGATATTTAAAATAAATTATCTAGCAGCTTGAACAAGAAATCGCAAAAAAGACCCCGAAAAACCTTTTTCGTCACGAAATGGTCAATATTTTGAGCGACAACTTTTAATTTTTTTGTACCTATAAAAAAGGCAAATTAGTCAACTTAAGAAATATTATGCAGAAATGTTTTAACCTATTGGTGTATTTAAAAAAAAATAAATTTGAACTGCGAAATATCTTTCATTTTATTTGCGGACACGAGCTCAACCAAAATCAAACGCATAGCCATTTTCAACCGTATTTGCATACCGCGATGCACTACCGTCGCTTCACCTCTTTCCACAGCTAAATATTTGCTTATTACAGCGCCTTAACCTGATGAATTTATCAACATTGTTTGCTTCAGTACTAATTCCTGTTACTATAATATTCCTTGAAATCTAAACCCAATGCTGCAAGGGAAGTTTAGGATTCAGATTATTAGAATGAAACCGACTCGAGATGGTTTTCGGAATGTTGTTTATTAGCTTTGCAAGAAACAAAGTTTTGCTGTCAGAAATGGAGAATGGAAGATAGATTCTAGTTAATTATTTTAGGAATTTCTCAGTAGCCGCTCGGAGTTTGGATTTGTGCCCAGTAGATGGCAATAGACTCGCCCCCTTACATGGGACTTAAACGTAAGTGGCAAAATGTGGGTTTACTAATAAATAAATAACGATTCCTATAATTTTACGAACTGTTATTGGTTAAATAATTAAGACTCTTGTATCTATACCAATAAGGAAACAAAGAACTCATAGCTTTGCACAGTAGACCCTCCCATATGGAAGTAACTATCACAGGTAAAATTAGCTTACGAATCTATTTATGTATATGCCCAGTTTGGCAATAAAAAGCTACCATTGGTAAGTAAAACGAGCCGTTTTCGTTTATAGGAATCGACCAATGGTACTCCTCTACCTAACCTTTAATTAAAAAAAGGGTTGATGTTATTTTTTTATTTTTTCAGAGAGATAATAGAGCTCTTTGTGAGGGAACTCTCTGGCTACGTTTTAGTAAACATATGTTATGTTAGATAAAATAAAAAAACTATAACATCACGCCTCCATTCTCCGAAAGGTTATGCAGCGATGTACAAAGTCAAATAACTTATTTCAACTAGGCACAAACAAGGCACTTATATTGTTTCTAGTCGCCCCCAAAATGTAGTTTTCGTATGGAGAAGAATGGGCAAGAAACTCCGCCGTTACTCTTTTAAAATGTTTTCACAATATCTTATATACATTAATTATATAATTATATGTGAAGACGATGCACCTAGAATAAGATTACTATACCGTGATAGGTAAAAATAATGAAAAATTAAGGAATGACACATAAATTAATTATGTATTCGATGCATGGTGCTCACATATTTACAAACATTGTAAAATTATATGGTATTCCTGACATTTTAACAAGTAATACTAATAATAAGTCAGTACTAACACTAACCCACATTTCGCTAGTAATGTTTCATCATAAAAACAAGTACTTAAAAGGCAAAGCCACGGGAGGTCGCTAGTAAAAAATAAATAACCTGAAGCGAAACAGAAACAGCAAACCTGAATTGCTATCACCAATAATTACCAAGTGGCTATGTAATTTGGAGATTCCCAGATGGATTAGGGTCAGCTGATGTCTGTATTAATGGCGAAGATTGTCAAGATGACCAAATAAAGAATATTTTGTCAGCGCTTAGGTACCTACAGCTTCTTATTACGCTCTAATTGTCGGCTTTTGTACTAAATATACTTTACAGAAGGTCTATTTTACACAACACTACGGTTGAAGTGTTTCACTCCCAGCAAAAGTTTTAACTTTACGCCCTGAGACACTAGGGGACAAATGGAGCGACATGTTGCGGAACATGGCGCTCGACAACGTGAATGTCCCGAGAGTCACGGGAACTTTTACAGGCCACACTAATCACTGTTTATAGAAATGCTAAATATGTTTACATAGAAATGCACTACAGACATGTTGAGGGGCACGTTGCGCACACACTACACTCGACGAGAAATAGTGCAGCAATGAAGCGCAGCACGTGCGCTCGGTCTTGGCGCAACAAGTTCGGCGTCACGTAAATGCGTCTCAAAATGTTGCGGGATACAGGGCAACGTTGCAGCGTCACGTAGATTGAGCGTTGCGCATCATTTTGGAGGACAGTTTGTTCCTTAGTGTATTCGCGGCTTTATGAAGTAAGTATGGTTATATTGTTCTATGTGTAATTTACTTCACAGCCAAGATGCATCACATATTTATTTGCCTTTGCCTAGCAGCTATCCAAATAATTTGTTAGCTAACTACAAGGTGTTTCTGGTTCGCTTTTAAATCTATACTTTAATATTATAAATAGGTTAAATTTATGAGCTTGTATGTAGGATGTAATGTTTGGAACTACTGATCCGATTTATCAACTCAAACTCATAGCATTTATTTCAATTAAACCATTTACAGGCACTTTTGAATTATCAATAAGTGGGTCAGCTAGTTGCCCATTCCAAAGCGTAGTAGGTACCTATGGCTTTTAAATAAAAACATTTAGTACAAAATAATGGTTACATCATTCATGTTGGAATTATGCATGTGAGAACAATGTAGAAATACGTGCACGTTCGTAAAAGCGTCCGTAATAAAAAGAAAAAAAAAAACAATGAACCAATCAATAATTTAAATTTTCCATGGCAGTCAAGAGATGACCAGTCCAAACTGACAGTGCCCGTTCACGAACATGACGCATGGATCAGTACCATTCAGCTCAACCATTTTGAAGGGAGCTAAATGATCCAACACACGCGCCACCATCAGCGAGACATCTGAGTGAGCATGACATACTCACAGCCGCCAGGGCACATTCAAGTCAATTAAATACATATTACCCGGTAAATGGTAGCTCTTTAGTACATAGTACTCACACCTGTTCTATGAAAACTCTTTCACAAATGGGAGACTACTACAGTACTGGCAAGTGTCATAGGATATATGTATTTTATGGTAAAACAAGAAATCTCATGCTGACGAAGTCACGGACAGAAACTAATGATTAACATTATAATAGCGCACTCAGTATGACTTTATAAAGGCTTCCGCCGACAGGCGCGACGTGACGGTACGGCGTGACACTGGTAGAAAATTTTTCGTGAAGTTTTCTTAGGAATTCTTCCACCAGAGTCGCGTCGCGCCCGTTTGCAGGAGCCTTTAGTCAGTTTCAGTTAACCTTCTGCCCTAACTTTTTGTGATGTCATGCAACAAATTAACCTGGACTTATCTATAAAAAAATATACCGAAACCGGTTGCGTTAAGGTAAATTAGTGTGACGATAATCTAATTAATGAATTTACTTTTTACCGTTAGTTTTAGTTTAATTAGGTATTCCTGTTCTGTAATTAATGCGTAGACGCGCGGTAGGTTTAGCCTTCTAGATTCAGTTTAAGTTTGTTGCAAGCATATTTGGCGTACTCAAACTTTTCTAGGTACTCGATTTCGTGAAGGTGGATAAGTATGGATATTTTACACAAGACTAGCGACCGGGGGCTTTGTACGGTTTTTACGGTTTGACAAAACATAGTTTTTAAAATAAATGTATGTAAGTTAAACATTTATGTATTGTACACAAAACCTGCCGGATTAAATTTCCTAAATGATGTTGAAAACCTCATCGAAATCCGTTGCGCAATTTACAAGAACAACGCGGTCATACAGACAGATATGAAAAGAATCGACTTCCATTTATAATAATGATGTATGTTATACGATTATCTTCCACAAATAGAGTAATCAAAATAAACTCAAGCTTTTTTCCCATGGGGGTACGCAGAAACTACAGAACTCCACCTGCTACGATCCTTACATACTTCTTTTGCGTCGTTTACGTTCATACATCTAGGAGTACTACGCACCTGTCCTTTCTGAAGAACGTCACCAATAAGGTCAGTATAATGTCCTCCTAGAGCGTCACCCTGCCGGCGTTTCCAGTCACATCTGCCTTGTAAATACATTTTGTTAGTCGCCTTTCATTCATCCTCTCAACATGACCAAACCATCTCAGCATACCCTTTTCAATTGTTGATACTACATCTTCTTTTAAGGCGAGGTTTTCCGTGTCTGTAGGCCTTTGAAACGCTACCTCCGCCTCCCCCAAATGCAGAGTGACGTATCTATTTACGATGCACTGCCGACCATTTCACGGAAAATCCATGCCACAGCATGAAATATTTGCAGTTGATCAACTGAACTAGTTTTTCTTAGATTCGATTTTTTCAATAAGTTTACATTTTATGGGACCTACGGTGTCGATTACTTAAAATGACCTGTGTACCTAATGGGCGTTTTCAGTCCGTTTCGTCGCTGTCTGCGACGATATAGGTTACGATAACAAGACAAGGCACTAAACGTATCCGATCATCTGATCGCCAATATCGTGTCGATGTCGGGTCGGTGTCGTTATCGGATAATGTATTGTGTGTGTGCGTGCGTGTGTTTGTTTTGTGACAATCAATTCATTTTATTTATAAAATAAACAACATTTTTTCCTTTTCATATACCTACTGTTATGGAAGAGATCGTAGAACGTACAACGAAAAACATGAAGTTTAGGCGTCTTCTGTCATCTATGGTTTTAATAAAAATCAATAAAAAAAATCTCATTAACAGTCACCTAACCATAGCCACCCTTGTACAAACTGCTGATTTTTTTAGTGATAGCTGGGGTAGTCATGAATAATCTGTAAGAAGCAGTTCGTGTATCAGTGTTGTGCCATTAGGTAGTATATGAAGGAACGCAGACGTTTAATAATTCACTTAAAACGAAAAACTTCGCAAGCAATGGGAAATTGCTACTGACGAGTGTTACTTGCGCGTTTCGACCTCAGGAGGAGCTGCTTCTCACACGGATAACTCTGTCACTTGCTCGCTAGTCAACGAGCAAGTGACAGAGTAGCCAGCCAGTCGCGTCACCAGTCCTAAATCTCTGTATATTTTGGTCGCCGAGACCAAAACTACAAACAGTGTACAGTGAAGATTTATAAAATGTGGCTGTTATTTTAGTATATTGTGATGTCTTATGACTTTCACGCGAATGAAGTCACGGACAGAAACTAGTTTCAGATAAACATGACTTTGCGGAAGTAAGGTGAAAGTTTAAAATTATAATAGTGCTACTGGGTATCTCAACGGTCACGCAAAATGTAATTTTGATAGAAAATATCAAAGTCATAATTTCGTTCGTTATAAAAAGAACTATTGTGCAAAATTGCATGCTTCTAGACCCAGCGGTTTAGGTTGTGCATTGTCTGTCAGTAAATTTAAGAATTTTATCAAGTGAATTTAAGAAAAAAAATGGCGAATTTCCATACAAACTTTCATCTTTATTTCGTCGGGATTTTTGTTAAGTTGGATGGGCTAAAAATTGTCTTACTGTTTCGCTTATACTGTGACCATATTTTTTTGTTTTGGATATTTCCCACCGCTCATGAAGATTCGTAAATATTGACGGCTATATACGAAGTAACAATTGCCATAATTTATTGTCAAGTGACGTACCTAATTTCGATGTCCTAAAATAATAGATTCGATAAATTATAGCTGTAGCAAGCTATAATTTATCGAACCTATTATTTTCGAAACAGTAAGACAATTTTTTCCCTTCGACTTCTTTCCCTTACTGCTTTGACCACCTTTTTCGTACGAACACTACGTGGACGGCCAGATCTTTTTCTGTCACAAACAGAGGAGGTCTCATTGTACCTATTAATAGCCCGGTACACAAACATTTGACTAATACCAAGCGTATGGACAGTTTTATCGAATCTATTATTTTAGGACATCGAAATTTTAGAACGACATTTTATCGTTTATGTGTCGTATAAAATATCGTAAACAGTGACTTTTTGTATTCAAAACTGAAAGTTGTTCATACTGAGCCAATACGATAAAATCACGGATTCAAGAAAAAAATTGTGTTGCTGGCTCCGCTATTCGAAAAATATTGTTATATTTAATTTGTCTTACGGTTAATATCAGTTTCTCAATTGATTAAGAGTGTTATGTTTTATCTGTGTCAGTTTCATATCAGTTGATCAATTGATTTAAAGTGTTGGTAAAATGAGTGATTCTGGAAGTTACGCATTTTAATAAATAAAATAGAAATGGCGCCGTTGCAAATTAAACATTATTTAGTAATAATAACAAGTGCTAGTATATTTGTTGAGAAAATACAACGACGAAATAAGAAAAGTAACACTGTGCTTTATTTAATCTCCTTACTTCTTAATTGATTACAATATAATTACGATTTTTATCGTGTTCCATACATTTGTTCATGTTAGTATAGCACTTTTGTTTGAAACACCATTTCTTTTTAAATTTTCTTTGTTCTTGCGAGAGTGATAGTTTTTTGAAATATTCCATATGCAACCGACAACCGGACAAATTGTATATGATGTGTTTATTAATGTAGGATTTGATATTAGCAAAGACAATTCGATAGAGAGTGAATATAGTACATATACATTGATGAATCTGATTAAAAAATCAAAAAAAGACTTCTTCATAAACGACGACAAAAAATTATATATCGATAATAATTTGTAATGTGTCTAGCACTATTGTAAGATGACAGTTAAACGTCATCATATCGCATAGAAATAATCTCACTTTCGAAAACAATGTTATGAATTAAAACTATAATAAAATATTGAAATATTTTTTCTGAGCTGTCGCAATTTCATATATAATTTGAATTTGAATTTGAATTTCTTTATTTTGCATAAAATATGGTACATAAGGTCTTAAATATAAAAAGTTCCACATATTTTGCTTACTTACATATTTCAGCATGCAAAAAACAAACAAAATACCTTATAATAAAATTATAGTACAAAACCACTTACATTTATATTGTTACTACTGAGGTAAAAAGTAAAAAAATCCTTAAAATTACGTTATTTAATTATATTACTACTTACTAGTGAGATCGTATTTCGAACTTTGCTTAAAATTTAAGAACTCAGTTATTGTATAAAACGTATTAATAAAGAGCCATTTCTTAAGTTTCTTCCTAAAGTAGTTTAGTGGCAGCTCTCTGATCTGTTTGGGTATTTGGTTAAAGATTTTGACTGACATATTGTAGCAATTGTTTTGAACTAGTGTGCTTCTACTAATGTGTTCTTCTTTTATTAGATTTTTTGTAACAACTGCAGAGAGAGCGTATTTTTAAAAATTTTGACACAGGTCCACCTCCGATGACGTCCCGCAGGACTCTGAGCGCGAGCCGATTTAACCCGATTTACTATATTTGGGTTTATTTTTAAAAAAATCTATTAAACTTAAAAATCCAATCTTTAAATAACCTCTAAAATACGATTACCTCATCATATATGCAATTTTCATATTGTTTTGGGCTGTAATTAGGAAATGAAACGAAAAATGGTTTTGAAATCGACCCTGTTTCGGATTTTTTTTCGATCGAGCAAATTACAATTTATCGTGTTTTTAACCTTTAGCGTCCCTCAAACAAGGATGTATCTATGACATATCTTTTTTTCAGGACCCAAATACACTAGTTTGACCATTTAAAATTGATTTTAAAACAGGCAAATTCGTAAAACCTCCCCTTAACTCACACCGTTGTCTTATCACATAATTCCAAATTCAATCATCTTTCAAATTCAATTGGGTAATCAAATCAAATTGTTTATTTATTGATTTGCAAACATGAGTAATTAGTTCATAGACACGTGCAATAACAAAATAACTTTTGTTTACCAATGTCGCCACATAATGAGGATAAGTATGTTATTATCCATGCCTTAATCAGCTGTCCGAGTATAAAAAATATCAAAACTCAAAATCCCCGGGACAAAATCTAAAAATAGAACCGTGTCGTAACTAGGGTTGCCAACTTTTATTGTAACAATAATTGTAGTATTTTCTAAGTCGTTGCCTGTAAAAACATAGCAGATGGCGCAAAAAATAAATAATATAAAATACCGGTATGTTTCAAAAACATTTTTATTCTTTAAATTTTATGAGACTAACACCTCCAACCTATTCCGATATTCTCGCTATTTTGTATTGAAATAAAAATATATTATAGTAGTTTCGCCTACAATAATTTTCTTCAGAAATATAGTATTTAGGCCTGTAATATAGCAGGATACTATATTACATAGTAGGGTTGGCAACCCTAGCCTAACCTCTAGTAGAAATTGATACGGTAAAAGTCAAGGCTAGGTAAGTAGTAATGAACATAATACGAAGCAAACCCGATCTCGGGCCTTTCATTTGTGCCGCCACTTTATTTTGTTTTTTACTTATATACCTGACACAAGTAACCTGTGGTTAGAGCGCGGTTAGTATGGAGTGGGCTTGAGTTTAGTTCAAAATGTACGTGTGTTGGCTAGAAAAATTGTATGCAGCCAAAATATTAAGGCGAAAGAGAAAGTGAAAAAGAAAAGAAGGAAAAATTATTTATTCTGCAAAGACAAGACGCACATCACAAATAAAAGATACGCACACTAATACGAAATAATAGCTAAAAGCCCCGTATTCAAAACGTTAAAAAAATTTTTTTACTATGTTTTCCATTGCCTGATGTCAGGGCAGGTCACAATTGATTGGTCTACACCAAGACCAAAGACAATATACGTTACGTAAGAGGTAAGAGGGTAGGTAAGAGGGACACTTAGTATATTTTTTCAAATAATTAGGCTAGGGGCAGAACTGGCTGTCCACCGAAGTGTTTTTAGGAAACCATTGCCTATTGCAACACCCTCATAGGAGTCATAGGTGACGTCCACTTAGTGCTTGCTTATGTTTGTCACTTTTTATAATTACTTTGCAAGTTGACATTGCATGGTCAGGCCTTTTTTTTTTTTTGGTCTCGGGGTGGAAAATCCTCATGGATGTCCTCCGCCTGGGGCGAGCGGAGGGGTCTGTCAGACTCTTACTGACTAAAAACCACCCCGGTGTTCCGTCTCACACCTACGCCGGGGGTCGCGGGAACGAAAAAACCTCCGCAACCCCCGACTGGTGCCAGTCCGCCGCAGCGGGCCCCTCCTCCTTCATCACCGGCGCACCAGAACACATGGCACGCCGTGACCAACCCAGGGACCAAACCAGCACATGGGCGCCAGACAGCCCCTTGTCTGGGCGCCCTTGGTCCCTCCTCGACGGGTCAGTTTATTGGCCCCGCCGTCTACCAATTTTCGGCCGCAGAGGATAGGGAGAGCGGCCTACGCTATACCGACACTCCTCTTCCCCTGCGGCCCCACCGCGTTCGCCATCAGACGGTGGCGACCCCGCCAAGGCCGCGGCAGGGAGGGAGAGCGCTGTACCGCAAAACACCTTTCCAGCCGCGGCCCTGAAACCGCAGCCGCGATGCCCCCGATACACGACATCGCGGCCCGCCTCAGTTGCGATGTCGCCACCGCAACCTACTCGTTGGCCGCTACGTCATGGGCTTGGGTCAAAAAGCCCTGACGAGCGGCCCCTCCTCGGGTTCCTCTTGGCTTCACCGTGGGTTACCAACCCACGGCTAATGAGCCCCCCCGCAACGACAATGCGGGAACCCTTCGGGGGGGCGGGAACCCTTCGGGGGGGTGCATGGTCAGGCCTTGCTTGACTCCGGTGGAACTTCGTGGAGCATTTCCGACATTTGGCTCCCAGACTGAAGCGGGCTGGGGCTGCCTTGAAGCGGCTCCTGCACAATCTAGGGGGTCCAAACGCTTCCTACGAAGGCTCTATGGGGGGTCTTGTGGTCCATGGCCCTTTAAGGGGCACCGGTGTGGGCGTTCCTTGAGGCGACGGCCAGCCCGCCGGTTAAACGCGTCCCAGAGGGTCGTGGCCATTTGGCTGGTCCGGGGATACCGCACGGTCTCCGGTGAGGCAGCGAGCCTCTTTGCCAGATTACCACCATGGGATCTGGTATATAAGCAGCGTAGCAGGTGGCGTTCTATAGTTTCTGTATACTCCCGTGGGGAGAAGGAGTGAAGTTATGTATCTATGTAAATGATAAAATGCAGATTGCTCACAAAATATTCACAAACGAATGAGTTTATTCACAATTAATGTGGCAATCAGTCTACCATATTCTACTAACCTTATTGCATAGGTGAATGCAGGAACAAATAAAAAAATCATTACCATCGAAAGGCTTTTGACAAGCAATTTTAGAGCTAAACTTTTTTATTTTCACGAGCATATTCCACACTCCTCAAACCCGGTTGGAAACGGAAGGCCGTCCAAACCCAGGCTAGTAGCTAGCAATCAGCGAGCGCCGCCCAAACACAGACACCGCATGATTTATGTACTGAATATGTATTTCATATTCACTTCTTGGTCAATCAGCATTCGTGTGAGGAGTTTGTTTGATTTGCTGAAGGAAAAATGTTGGATTTCTGTGCTGATATTGCTAACCAGCACGCGTAGCAATACAAAATTAAAGAAGAAGCAAAAATGAAAAAAATGAAACGTCACTTTGTATACAGGGTCAAATAAAATTAGCTAGCGAAACTCCGCAGACGTGATAGAAAAAAAAAAACATTTGTCGTTTTTTTTGGGGGTCAGCCGCTTTTAGTGTTGTCACTTGAGGGACGAGTTGAGAAGTTCTGTTTTATTGTGTTAAGACGTCAATATTCACGTCTGTAAAGTTTACTCAAAAATACTGTTTTTCTAAACTTAAATTTCAAGTGACGCGCACTACATGGGGTCGGTGACCCCAAAAAAACTCATTGAATTAATTTATTTTTTGTTTAATCGTGTTTGGATAGGGAGTTAATTCAATTTGATTCTGTAGAAAGAGTAGTACGACTAATGTCTATTCTTCGTAGAGAAGATATAGAAGTGGTCATACAACGCATGCTGGTTTCATACATGAATGATTCTTTTTGATGTCAAAGATACGATAGATGGATTGCGTTAAAGATTAGACGGCAGAAAGGGGGTGACTACTAAGATGAAAGCAGATGTTTGGAAGAAGAAAACATTGCTGCGCTGACCTCAATTAGATTGGGATAGGTGTAGGAGGATGAATTATGATGACTGGCATCTATGTTCTATGTTATGGGATTTGGTTTCCGCACTCAGTCCGTCAGGTGGACCATTGTGCGTGGGCCATAGCGGCCGTTTGGGGGGGTTATTCCAACCAGCTCAACTCCCTTCAGAAGGCAATTAGGTCTCCTGGTTAGTCTAGAACATCTGTGTATGATCTGGGTGACCCGAGGTTTTCTGTTCTGATCTGGGTAACGCCCGTGCATTAAAAGAGCACGTGCGCAACGGTCTCCTCAGCCTCCATGCACGCCCTGCACAGCGGACTGTCCGTTATGCCAATTGTGTGGAAGTGTTTTTTTAGCGAGCAGTGTCCCGTGATGGTACCTGTCACCAGGCGCAGGCCGTTCCTGTCCAGGCGTAAAAGACGCTTGGTCAGCCTGCTATCCAAGGATGGCATAGCTTCCTTTGACTGCCGACAGCCCGGTGTCGAGGAACCCCATTGCCCTGTTTCTGTGTGGGTGATTTCCTGTAATGTTTTCTGTGATGACTGGCATTCATATATAATAAATGTCACCGTATGTTTAAGTATTATATACGGGCCGTACGGGCAAGAAACTCCACGGACACTCTTTTAAATCATAATATTGTTACAAAATATTGGTTACATCATTCATATTGAAATTATACATGTGAGAACAATGTAGAAAGATGTGCATGTAAAAAGCGTCCGTAATAAAAATATAAAAAGAAATCAATAATTAAAATAAGCCGAGGCAGATAAGAGATGACCAGTCCCTACTGATGGCGCCAGTTCTCGAACATGACGCATGGATCAGCACCGTTTAGCTCAACCATTTTGAAGGGAACTTAACGATCCAACACACACACCACCACCAGCGAGACATTTGAGTGAGCATGACATACTCTCAGCCGCCAGGGCACATCAAGCCAATGAAAGACGTGCCCAGTAAATGGTAGCTTTATATAAGGTACATGGTCACATGTGCTATGCAATACTAAGAGATTGACTTGCTATACTTTGCAGCCCTTGGTATCAAATTTGCTTGCGATGGAACGCACTATACTAAAAAGCTTACCTAGCTGCGAACAACTTGGAAGTAAGTGTTCACAGTTCTAACCTAACCCATTTCACCCAGTTCACAAATTTTCGACAGTTATTGATCTAATGGAAATAATACCGATAGATTATAAACTAACAGTTCTCCCAATCTTACGGTGACATATACAACCCTCTTTTGTTGAAGCTGGAGGACGGCTAAACCTTGGCTGAACGCGTTTTCATTTCTTGAATACTTCCATCCATTGTCCATTGGACCTCCTTCGAAGGAGCTTTTAAAGTAGGTAGCTATATTTGGCGGACTATTGGGGTTATTGAGGACAAGTCAAACTAACTAGTCCGTATACTCCGAATACTAAGTTACTAGTCTAAGAAATGTAGGTCAGTAATAACCCCAGATTTGAAATTTAGCTAGACAAAGCTGTGTTTTGCACGAGCGTTTGACTCCGTTCGAAAGGTCAGTTTATTGCATTTGAATGTATTGAAGACCAAGTACAAGCCACTCCCTGTAGATCCTTCTAATGTAAAGTATAGTGAAGGTCTATCTAGTCCAAAGTTCGCACTGCAATCAGTGAAAGGTGGCTAGCCAATCACCTACGAGCACCTTTAACCCTAGAGTACTAATCATCGCCCGAGAGGCCGCCTGTAGTGGCTTTTTTTTTGTTTATTTGAAATTGGGGGACGCATCGGCTTGTACAAGTACATTCGTGCCAACACAGGGTAACCGTCAATACGTTAAAGGATCATCCCGCGCTTGGCTAGCGTGGATTCACCGTTGCCAAGATATTAACTATGCGATCCCCTGCGGAGGCGATTAGTATTATAAGGTATATTTTTGACTGAATATTAAAAAAAAAAAATTTTTCCTTTTTTGTGTTATAAATCGATATTTGCTATGTTTTCGATAGATCATATAAAAGTCTCTGTAAATCAACACTCTCAGACGTACATTACCTTTTTTTTTTTAATATTTCCGTAAGGCTGTGACAGAAGGTGTAATACTATACCCAAGGTATTATAATTTATGGACCAATAAGAGTTAATCTGAAAAAACGTTGCGAATTTACGAAAGGTAGAATGCTTGTCTGTGATTTTGTTTTCGAAATATTTTCGAGATATTTGTAAAATAGCTTCCCAGGCGATCAATAGTAATAATGTAATAGGGGGCGAGCCTATTGCCATCAACCGGGCACAAACCCAGACTCCGGGCTGCTACTGAGAAATTCCAGAAAGAAAAACCCAATGAAACTTTGCCCGACCCGGGAATTGAACCCAGGATCTCATGTTCAGCAGTAGCGCTTGCGACCACTAGACCAACGAGGCACTCAATAGTAATAAGTGGTTATAAAATAAGATTAGTATTCTAGGGTTAAATGACCCGTTTACTTAATTTATGCTAACTATCTGCGTAGAACCTAAGTTGTATATATTATAAGGTCTTGTTACTGCCACGCCTCGGTTTGGAAAAGGTTAATACGCAGTAATGGTCTTATACAGAGTGTGGATAAATAGATGTAGTCTTTATTGCACTGCGTAGAAATGCAGTACAAACACGTGAACGCAAATAAGAATCAGTAATGTGTTGCTATTTAGCCCTGTATTATTAATCAATGTATTAATCAAATGTCTGTAGCGGTTACACCGCCACATACGAACTAGGCATCAAAGACATGACGTCACACAAATCCTGCATCGCGCAATTAGAGTTTACCTCGCGAACGACATATATAAGACTATCCGACATCAACAGTCGGGCAGTCGGCCCGCCAGACACAACACCCGTCTGGTTGGAGGATCCTCCCTTTTCTATGGTCGATGAGTGAACTTAACACCCTTTTCCTCATGTCCCCAAATGTCTTTTCTTTGGTATTGTTAGTCGAGTCGTTGAGCTCCTTAAGTTCTGAGTTGAGCTTCACGATTACTGACAAATGCGTGCACTGAGTGGACAGGTCCACTCACATCTGTGTGGTTGTTTCCTCAAAAGAACATTTTAGACACAAATCTACATGGTCTTCACATGATTTAACCAAGGTTATGTCTGGACTTTAAACGAGACTGTGAACTCTGAGTGTGTTTCGGCCTTTCTTCAGAGTTGTCAGATAAGAAACGCCGACCGCATCTAGTTTTTAATAAAACTTTTTCACAAAAAATAAAACCGACTTCCAAAAAAAACACTACAAAGTGAAAAATATCTTTGATTTCGGAAGTCGGTGTCTTTTGGGTTTTATTTTCGTTTTTTTGCCACCGACTTCCGAAATCAAAGTTATTTTTCACTTTGTAGTGTTTTTTTTTGGAAGTCGGTTTTATATTTTGTGAAAAAGTTTTTATTTTTCACTTTTTAGTTGTGGTACCTACACAAAACCCCCACAAAAATTTGAATACCCATTACCTGCTATGTAAATTACAGTGACAGCTGGAACTATTAGAATATCGTCCACATAAACTAGATGCATCCTACCAAATAAAAAAAGAATCATCAAAATCAATTCGTAATTGGCGGAGTAATCGCGAAAACATTCAAAAAAAAAAAAAACATCCTCCTTTTTGAAGTCGGTTGAAAATACTAGCTATGCCCACGGCTTTTCCCGCGTGCTGGTCGGAAGTTATACCACGGGTATGAATTACCGGGATAAAAAGAATCCTATATATTACTCCAGGTTATAAACTATCTGTGTGCCAAATTTAATCCAAATCCGTTCAGCCGTTTTTGAGTAAAAAACATCCAGACACACAAACATACAAACTTTTACATTTATAATGGGATGATTAACGTGTAAAAGTGTTTGTACAAACCTACTCACAGAAATAAAATCATTTTTCATTTACGTGATACTTCAGCCCTTAGGTTGAAGAATAGTAATGACAGCAAATTGCTTTTGTAACCTGGAAGTTTTATCAGTGTATCTGTGTCCGAATAATCATGAGTATGTTGGAAATGGAGAGTTCATAATCATATAACGAATCAGCAGTACCTACTGCCGATTTATTGTTGACTAAAAGTGTCCTATTTGTTAACCCAGGTAAACAATGTATTAATTTTGTCATATATTATTTTCATATTATAACTATTGGTTTTCGCGGCGTACGCCAGTAAAGCTCCCAGTCGGCATGATTGTCATCTGCAACATTCATCGTCACATTTCAGCCAATAAAAAATAAAAAAACTTTATAATTCATTTTTTAAATATCGCAGGATTATGCTGAGATAGGGGCCTTTTTGGCCTCGCACAAGACATTAGTAATATTTTTGTTTTAGTTTATTCCAAAAATTATGTTAATTTTTTTGTTGTTGTAAAAGCTCATTATTTATTTTATTTTATTATACTGTTTGTATTTCCTGTTGTGTGTGCCACATAAAATATTTTTCTTTTCTTTCTTTTTTTAAAACTTCCTCATAAATCACTCCATATATGGGTGAAAACCGTCACAGACGGACGCGGCAGGAAGACTTTGTTTTTTATTAAGGCTCGTGCAGACCAGCGCGACGCGACGACGCGACGCGAACAATACAATTTCTAAGAAAACTTCTCTGTATAACAATAACCGGCATCGCGTCGCGCTGTCGCGTCGCGCTAGTCTGCACGAAGCTTTATTTAGTGAAGACACACACGATTTTTAGTTTAAATACCTATTTTTAATATCTGTTTTGCGTTCTCATCGTCACACAGACCAAAAGGGGGTATACTTTGTCCTCTCTGAAATGACGCGCCCCACTATCGCATTCACGCACACTAACGTAATGGGGCGCGTCATTTCAGAGTAGAAAAGCTATACCCACCTTTTTATCTAAAATCATAACCTAACCTCACTCCTCAAAACAAACGAACAACATCTAATATTACTAACAACCGAGCCAAGGCACATAAAACTCACTTCACAGGTAATCTTAGCTTGTCAGATACAAATGACACGCCCTAACGTACAGAAGAAGATAATTTTAACAGAACATGTTTTATTTCTTTATTTTCGAGAGCATATTGAAAATTATGACGTTTGAGGGCGGGGGACGTGTGCTTTGATTATTAACGTAATTTCCTTGTTCATTTGGAAGTTCGTGTCCCAGGGAAAGTGTACAATAATAAATGAATTCGTGGATACTGAGATACGTGTTTTGAATTTTCTCAAGGGTAATGTGGAGGGCGATGTCCAATTGGTAGTCCAGAATTTTTATAGCAAAGCAGAAAAATCAACAACATACTTTAAAATAATAATCACACAAGTATTCTTATAATTTACCGGGGTTGCCTCAATTTTGTAAACGCACCCACGATACAGGAGAAATACCTAGAGTGGGGCAACGTTTTTAAAAAAAGTAAAAAAAAAAAAAAAATGTGCAGTCGAACAATTGTATGAGAAACAATAAAAACATTTTTCATAATGCAGTGCTGCACTCTATTTGCGTCAAAGAGATTACCAATCCATTGCTTCATAAGTATGAAAAAAAATCTGCTCAACAACGTAAACAACGCAATGAATTTTGTTGAACTGTCAAAATGAAACAGAGAACTCTTAATCGTTTAATAAAATTTGTTGCGCAATTAGATAGCAGGACATATTTTATTATGCCTCAAAGAATCACCCCAACAACTGAAATAATGCGTTCACTAAAATCATAAGGACGTCGTCATTGTAATGACTTACACTTACTTTAGTTTTAGAGAGTTTTATAGTAGTTATAGGATAATTATTTACCACTAGATGACCGGTGAACTTCGTACCATTTCCCGTATAAAAATTGTAATTATTCATTTTTCGGCTGTTCCTTTGGGTTTTTCCTATTTTTTTGTTCTTAAACCATCCCAGTATGGAGAAGATAACAACAATATCAAGTCGGTCGAGCCATTTTCGAGTTTTTGCAAGACTAACGCACGATAATTGATTTTTATACATCATCATCTGCCTAACCTTTTCCCAACTAAGTTGGGGTCAGCTTCCAGTCTAACCGGATGCAGCTGAATACCAGTATTTTTATATGGAGCGACTGCCTATCTGACCTCCACAACCCAGTAATTGGGTGATACGATACCCCTTGGTAAGACTGGTTGTCAGACTTTCGGGCTTCTGACGACCCGTAACGACTGTCAAAGATCCACGAATGACAGCCGGGACCAACAGCTTAACGTGCTTTCCGAGGCACGGAGGAATCTCGGTACGTAAAGATGGTCACCCATCCACAGACCAACCCCGGCAAGCGTAGCTTAACCTGACGGATCGACCCGTGCGGCAGTTATTACTTAGCCACGAGCTCCTCCTGATTGATTTTTATACATATTATATAGATTATTTTTGCCATTCTCACAGATACATTTTTTTCCCAATATTTCTCAAATTTTATCACGGAAAGGTAATGTCTTCAAAACCCCCACACACACGATAGGAAGCAAGGAGAAGCTCTTCATAAAATTATACTGATAATGGAGTCTCCCGCGACCTTACAAGAGGTCAATAAGCCCTCCTGAAATCTTTTTCAGGGTAAAAAGAGAACTTAGTAACATTCCGAATACGTACGAACACATTCATCCCCCATCTTAAGTAGGTTGACTGTGCTTTGAGGATTTTCGGTTGGAACAAGCTTACTTTTTGTCCTTTTGCATAGGCTAGATTATCTTAATCATCACCATCCTATTGCCTATAATGAGAGTTTTCTGAAATGACGTTCACGTTGCAGCACTGAGACGTCAGGTCCGGGCACCTGTCAAAAGTGTCAAAGTGCCTATATTTTCTTAGTGATGAATGAAACAAATGATAAACGTCATCATAAATATTTCTTATTCCTTGTCAAAAAGGCGTCAAATGGTGGCGTAAATTTTCATAAAAATTCTGATCGTAGTTTATAGACAGACGGGATATTGTCAGGTTTTAAGGTACTATATGGCATACAGATACCGACAGAAGTACGTCACGACAAGAGTGTGACTAACTTGCAATGTCGCCGTTTGATTGTCTGGGCCTTGTCCCGTCTAAGTTTTTGACTGTTTTTTTAACTGTTGTTTTGACTGATTTTTGAATGTTTTTTGACTGTTCAGTTGTGATTATTTACCAGTTATAATAATTTCCATTTTTATTTTCCACATAATAATATCCCATCCCTTCAACCAACATGGCGGCCCTACTCGAAGGTTACCTCAGAAGCAAGTAAATAATTATTATTTAGTATTCCCATCACGTCGTCGCGGCTTTTGGGGGAAGCAGAGAGACTCGTGTGAAGTTGAATAACGAATAACAATGATATTTTCTTATTTTCACAGTTTTTTTTTCGAAGCTTTTCATGTTTATGTTGTATGGGAAATTGAGGGGAGGTTTGTTTATGTGTTTTGGTTCTTGAGGTTTGAAAGGATGATAATTTGGTGTATCACTTTCGATACAAAGTTATTTTAGTGCAGTGAGAACGTTTTTTGCTGTTAGTCAAAAAATGAATTAAAATCAAGATTACCCATGGTACGCTTACATTTCAAAGTCTGTTCTCATGCCTTATGTTAGCTTTCATAGCCTGCTCCTCACGACGGCAACGAAGCCTTAGAGAATAGATTTCACAACATGAAACACTAGGGCCATGGGGTCCGAGTGCCCACTTAGTTTTTCAAGACATCGCCAAGCGGCTGGTCGACTCTTCACGTGACCAGAGGGCTGGCCTATTCTTTGGCCAAAGAATCAGCATTGCCATTCAACGTGGCAATGCAGCCAGCCTTTTGGGCACTTTTCCTGTTGACAGCGATGCGGAAGAATTTTTTGATGCCCTATAATTATCCCCCCCCCCCACTTTTTATGTAATATATACTTGTACATATTATTAATATTATTATTTTAAGTCTGTTAGTTTTTAATTATGTATAATCTGGTGTAAAATAAAAATAAGTTTCACAACATGTTTCATTAATACCTATTCGTTATATTTCATGAAACTCCATTTTATATATAACTAGCTGATCTCGAAACTTATCCCATGGGAACATACTACCAGGATAAAGAGATATATCCTATGTTCTAGGTAGACCATGGGTGGTCATGGTCTACCTATGTGCAAAATTTCATCCAAATCCGTTCATCCGTTTTAGCGTGAAAGCGTGACAAATAAAAAATATAATATAAGGATTGTGATATGTTTTTTTAATTTAACTTTGTTATAACAATACAGAGCATAAAAATAAAATAACACAACTTTATATCTAACCCTTTACAACATCAAGCCCGCTTTTTATTAACAAAGTTATTCCCCTCTTTTTCATCTCCATGAAAACAAGGTCGTGACGAAATTAAAACGAACATAAAGAACTGTGGAAGTTCGTATTACGTGTTCCGTTGATTAGCGTGTCTCTTGCTATTGTATGAAGGTCAAATGATGGCCATAGAAAGAGCTCTCTTCCTTATCTAGACATCTATTCAAAATATTAGATGCGCTGTTCCCTCACCTGAAACCTGGACTTATAATAACTTAATTATTAGTGAGTTTTTTACTCTTTCACGCTAAAATGGCTCAACGGATTACAATGAAATTTGGCACACGTGTAAACCATGACCTAGATTAGGGCACATTTCTGTGGAATAAATTCTGACATGCCAAAGCCTCTGGCAAAAGCTACTATTAGATAAATATAAGTCTAAAATCGCCTACACGACTTGAGTAACCGTGGTGATCAATGCTCGTGCCTTCTCTGTATGAGAAGAGACCTTTGATCTGCACTGGAACAATAATAGGCTGGTATTGTAGATACACTGTAATAGCAATTGTCAAGCACTTGAAAAACTTTTTCCATACAAAGGTTTTATGCAATTTCTGACTTTTGTAGAGGACTGTCTTTTTTAACGTTTCTTATACAACTCTGAAAGTTCAAAATTATTAAAACAAACTATATTTACTCTATGATGGACAGATTAACCGAAATAAAAACAATTAAAAAAAAGTGAAAAATTGTGTCTAATTTTTTTTAACTATCTGACTGACGGACTAAATGGTTTTTTTTTCCCCAGTCAACATCCATGTATGGTCAGCATCCGGCGTTTCCACTCACACCTGCCTTGTTACCGTTTTGAAAAATCGTGTCTAATATTTTATTATTATCTGACTGACGGACTCTATAGTTTTTTTTCCCCAGTCAACATCCATGTATGGTCAGCATCCAGCGTTTCCACTCACATCTGCCTTGTTACCGTCTCTGTTGTGTTGTTGTGTCTGTCTTGTTTGTTTCTACCTTTTGTTAACCACCTCCTTTTGTTTAATTGATCCTCTCAACATGACACTTTTTTCAAAGAAAAGTATCGTCGTAATCATCTTGAAGAAGTCTCCCACAGTAAAAGTACGTCCCGAAAGTTTAGATCCATCCTGTAGGTTTATTTCCATTAATAGACAATTTCCATTCAATCTCCAACACGTAATACCGCCCCCATTCCGTAACAATTCGTTGTACCTGTTGAATGCAGATCTTACTCTGTCATATTTCAACTATGTTACTTCTATCTGTTTTCAGCTGAAACTGTCCGTCTGTCTAGCAAATTAAATAAACTAATCTCGTAATTATATTTCAACTTGTTTCAAGGAAGACTGACCTTTCTGAAAACTGAAAAGGTTACAAAGAAGTTTTGATGTTGAAATGAGGAGAAACAAAGCTTTACCTAACAGAGCTGTGGACGCCATATAACGGTCGCAGTGATGGCCGTCATGAAGATGATGGCACTGGGATTTAACTATCTAGGAAAACACGCAAACATACTTTCATAAATAATGTTTCAGTGACGTCATTCGACACTGAATTGCGGACGCTATGTGGTGCCACCAAAGTCTTAGAAAACACTACCTATAGCGTAGAGCACGGTGAAGGCTCCGAACCTACCGTGTCAACGTCTGCTCTACGACACGAATGACGTAAAAAACTGACGGCTTTGAAGGCGACCCGTGACAGAAGTTGTGCTTTTAACGCACATTATGAGCGACTGCTAGTCGCTCGTGGTGGAGGAGCTCGTGGCTAAGTAATAACTGCCGCACGGGTCGATCTGTCAGGTTAAGCTACGCTTGCCGGGGTTGGTCTGTGGATGGGTGTCCATCTTTACGTACCGAGACTCCTCCGTACCTCGGAAAGCACGTTAAGCCGTTGGTCCCGGCTGTCGTTCGTGGATCTTTGACAGTCGTTACGGGTCGTCAGAAGCCCGAAAGTCTGACAACCAGTCTTACCAAGGGGTATCGTATCACCCAATTACTGGGTTGTGGAGGTCAGATAGGCAGTCGCTCCATATAAAATACTGGTATTCAGCTGCATCCGGTTAGACTGGAAGCTGACCCCAACGTAGTTGGGAAAAGGCTAGGCAGATGATGATGCGAGACTGCTAGTCACCGCCTGAGGCATGTGAGCAGGTGAGACAGGGGAGGGCGCTATTGAAAAAAATGTGGTGACTACCAATCGCGCGCGAACCCGACTCTAGACGTGCGCTGTGGTACTTAGTATTGAAGTGACAATTATGTAGCAACGTACTTGTTATGTGTTTAAACTTCGAAATCTTCAGGTTCAAATTAAATTAAAAAACTCACTCTAAGTGATGGGTCCCAACAACTGTGGCGGCCATTTTGCAAAAATGCCGTAAAAATTCGTAAAAATTTGCGGCCACAGACAGGGCCCCAAATTTTTACGAATTTTTACGGTCCACTACGGACCTGCCACAGTTGGGGGGATAACTTCACAGACGTGGGTAATCGATATAATAACAAGATAAAATAAAATAAAAAATTGGTGGTGTTATGTTAAAAAAAATATTTTCTCAATTTCGTCTAGCTACCTTTTGATGTTTTTTTTTTTTAAATTGGATGTTTTTTTTTTAAATTAGTGAGCAAAACGCGTATTGACGCGTCTGCGCACAAATTTAATTTGACCCAGTATTTTTGAAATGCTGAAATTGGTTGCTTGTTTACCTAATGAGTATTAAGGAGCTAAATAAATTCGTTTTGTTTCAGTATTACAGACCGGTGTGCCGGAATAAAAAGTAAGTGAGAGTTGCAACATTGTTTCAGACAGAGTACATTCATGAATGCCTTATAAAGGCAGTGTATAGAGTGCCGCTAGCGGTATTATAGTGGCGCTGCCTTGGCCCAGCTAAAGTGCCGTAAGCATTGCATTGTCATTGTCTCTGAGTCACTGTCACTTGTTATTTTGTTTGATGGTTAAGGTTAGTTCGATCTAAAACACCATATTCCACAGACTATAATTTTAGTTAGGGTACATTCCCAAAACATTACATTATCTTGTGCCTAAACCGACCCAGGCACTCGCCGGCCGCTGCCGCGGCACCTTTTATCTAGATATTCCCACGGGATCGAGACTTATAAGGGAGAAACTGCGGCGCGCAACTAGTAATATCCTAATTAATATTATAAATGTGAAAGTGTGTTTGTTTGTTACGGTTTCACGCTAAAAGGGCTGAATGGATTCGTCTCGCATGCTAACCTAGCTATTAATGATTCCTTACTATATTCTTTCGGCGCGCTTAGTACATAATTTATTAAATGAAAATGTAAATGGGTGGGATCCTGGTGTCCTGAAACACAGGCCACGAGCCTAGCTTAGGCACCAGTCTCCCACAATACCTATATACTTACCTGAATTGTGTGTAATGTATGTATATTGTGGTGAGAAAATAAAGTTTATTGTATTGTATTGTATATGAAACTTGGCACATATGTAGACCTGTGAAAGATATAGACTTCATGACCTGGAGAAAGATATAGGCTACCTTTTATCCAGATATTTTCACGGGATTGAGACTTATAGGGGTGAAACCGCGCGCTAGAAATATTATAAATGCGAAAGTGAGTTTGTTTGTATATTAGGTACGCTTTTACGCTAAAACGACTGAACTGATTTGGATGACATTTGGCACATGGGTAGCCCATGACCTGGAGAAGGACAAAGACTACTTTAATCCTATATTGCTGCAAAACGACGCCTAATAGCTAGTAAATAAATCATCATCATCATCTGCCTAGCCTTTTCCCAACTACGTTGTGGTCAGCTTCCAGTCTAACCGGATGCAGCTGAATACCAGTATTTTATATGGAGCGATTGCCTATCTGACCTCCACAACCCAGTAATTTGGTGATGCGATACCCCTTGGTAAGACTGGTTGTCAGACTTTCGGGCTTCTGACGACCCGTAACGACTGTCAAAGATCCACGAATGACAGCCGGAACCAACGGCTTAGCGTGCTTTCCGAGGCACGGAGGAGTCTCGGTACGTAAAGATGGTCACCCATCCACAAACCAACCCCGGTAAGCGTAGCTTAACCTGACGGATCGACCCGTGCGGCAGTTATTACTTAGCCACGACCTCCTCAGTAAATAAATAAATAATGCTAGTAATATTGTAGTACGGTCCTGTGGGTTAGTTTCCGACCTCCACGATGCTGAAGCCATGGGCGAAAGCTAGTCTGATATACACTCCAGAACCGAAACAATTCTTTATAGATACCTATTAATTCAGATGAGCCTTATATATTTTTTTAATTCCAAAATAAATATTTAAATAATTACTCAGTAATTAATCTTTATTTAACACCGCTGGCCGGAAATCGGGGAAGTTCGTGAGAATAGCGGTTAAACGCATACAGAGCATTCTGGTACAGTCAACCTCAAGATTTGGTAACAATTTGGTCGCACACACCGTGCCTTTATGTCCAAGCAGTAAGGGTGAATTTCGTAGTGCAAGTGTTAGACATGCATGTTGACCGTACATAATTAAGGTTGCTCCACTTAAACTGAGCATTAACATTAATATATTTTAAGTGTTCCGTAAGTGATCGCTTTTGGGTGAGACTTTCATGATAAGCGGTAGCGGGAGCGGGTAAAAATCGGTGATAATAGTTAAAGAAAAGAAAGAAAGATAGAAAATACATCTATTTAGCACAGAATAAAAGGCACACAACTTAAGTAAGTAGGTATAATTAAATTTTAATTACAAACAGGTAATGAAAGATTTGGGAGTTAAAAAATTGTTCTCGTTCGTAAGCCAGCTAATTTTCCTTTTTTGAAAAATTGAAAATTCAACCGTTATCATAAAGACACAACCCAATTTTATCCCTAAATAATTGCTTTAACTCCCATGGGAAAGATTTATTTCAACTAAACGAATAAGATGCCTATTTTTAGCTAATCTCTGTGGTATTTTAGAGGCTTGTTAATTGTAATTAAAACTCGCAACCTTTTTCATTAAAGGTACCTACTTAAAATTAGTTAATTAATAAATCACTGTTGTCAAGGGCACGTATTGTTTAGCGAAATGGGTAATTATCAAAATAAATTGTCCGTAAATTCGAATCACGAGTGTAATGTTTTGGTCAGTTTATGAATTAATGGCTAGACATAATTATAACACGACCAATTTTAACGCCAGCTGTCACTGAAAACCAGCGCTGGGGCTCTGTCTCGCATAAGGTCCCAGCATTATGCTGAGCGATGCTGGGGAGTTTGTTGCGCCACTTCTTCTTCCCAGCGAAAGCACTAGGAAGTGGTGAAGGGTGGGCGTTTTGTGGGACTGTCTTATGTAACTTTGACGTTCGAAAAGTGCTGATTCTCAGCCTAGTTTGAATAAATAAATGACTTTAGAATTTTGAATTTAGATATTTTTTTGAATTAAAAAAAAAAATGAATTTTGATGGCCGTTTTGCGTGGATGTGACGCATGTTTTCCCCAATTTTTTTTTTTGTGTTTGTTCCTTTGCTTGCGTCATATGTACTTACCGCAAATAAACGTATTTTCCTTCTTTCTTTCTTTCAATTTATTGATGTAGTGTATCATACTGCTCAACAATCAATTTCCCTGACTTTACATGGTCATAGTCCTGGTATGTCGTAGTCTATACATATTATAAAACAAAGTCACTTTTCACGTTTGTCTGTATGTTCACGTTGTTCTTCTAAACCACGCAACAGATTTTGATGAGGTTTTCACCATCATTTAGAGAATTTATACTGAAAACTTTATGTGTAATAAATAATACATTCATATTAACTTTATATCTTTCCCTTTTTCGTTACTTTTATGTTTATTTTTATTAGAAAATCTCGATATTTTGCCAAGTCGTAGAAACCATGCGAAACAGGGGCGGGTTTCTAGTTAAAAATAATTTTCAACGACCATGACGCTTGACAGATTGGTACTTATTCTAAACAGTCATAAATAGAATACATCTCATCTATTACTATTATCTATACCAATAATATAGCTAAAGAGTTCGTGTTTCTATTTCTTTTTTTGAACGAGCTGATCTCGGAAATTACCAACCGGAACTAAAAAAAAAAATTGTTTTTAATAGCCTAATTATTGAGGAACATTATAGGCTATTTAATATCACGCTACGACCCTTAGGGCGGCTATAAAACATTAGGTATATAAAGACGCTTGCTTTGAATAAGTTTGCTTTAATTTTTTTTTTTATCTGATTTTAAATTATGAATGGAAATGAAATGATGACCAATTAATTGTTCTTACCCTATTCTATACTATACCGTGGCAGTTACTTTTTTAAATAAAAAAAATTATGGTCATCTGATAAACATGTTAAAATTTGTATATTTATTTTGGTATATTTGTTTTTAATTTGTGGCACTGTATCATTAAACTATTTATATTTCTGTGCCCTGGCAGGGTTCATGTATGAAACCTATATACTTGTAACAACTTGTAAACTACATGAATGCAATAAATTATGATTATGAAGAAGACACCCTTAGGCAAAAAATGAAGAGAAAAAGTCAGAAAGAATGCTGAGCGTAAACCAAAATATTAGCGCTGACGATTCGATGCAACGGAGTGGGACGGGGGAATAAGAAATTTCACGAGGACGAAGTTGCGGGCAGAAAATAATTGTTTTAATATAATCCCTCTGATGTAACAACAGCCAATGAGATGCTTGTATTCCGCTCTCATATTGAATAATCTATGGGGAATATACTCGTACCTCCATGCAATGTAGGCATATTGCAACATGTACATTATGAATATGACTTATTTTTTATTTATAACTTATTTTAATTTTAATGACGTTGTTGACGTATGAATTCATACGTCAACAAAGGTTATTAAAAGAAAAATAAGTTTTATATTGTCATCTATGTTTTTATCCTTCTGAATATTATACTTATAAATTCTATAAACTTGTCTATCTGGGTTTAAACTACAGTAAAATAGCTATAAATTAAATAATTATCGACCACTAAGACCGACCCCTTAATTTGCTACGCTCGTATGTGAACAGAATTTATCATTAGCTTAAACTTAACCTCACTGTAATACCCAATAATGTTAGTTGTAAGTGATCATTTTGATACCTCAAAACAGAATGAGTGATTTGAAGTAATAAAGCGATGCAGACAGGCGCGACGTGACTGTAGTAGATTAATTTGTATGGGAATTGTTCTACCAGAATAGCGTCGCACCGCCTGGCTGCTCCAGCCTTTAGAGAGGAACTCTGATGACCGTCTGTTGAAGAAGCAAGAGATAGAGCAAAGTAGAAGGTAACTTGTGAGCAAGGCAGACCAAAGTACAGAATAATCTAACATCGGTCAATTAGCATTAGAACCGTTTGCTGGAAATTGAAATTTTCGCAACCGGCGTGCGTGTGAGACCAGATGTACAGGGTAACACAAAGTTTTTAGAACTGGCTGGTTAAAAAAAAACAATATAAAATTTATTTAAATTTCGAATTTAGAACTCTTTGGTATTGAATTCATCTGTCATATTTTATGCCTATAAATTGGCGGCAATTTTAAAAGTCCAAAAAGTACGTCACAGAATTTAATGCGAAAAAAATTTCGCTCTATGTTTTATTACGACTTCGTTGTAGTATTATTCAACAACTAAGTTATAACAAACTTCGATTAGTATTTTATGATGAAGTCCCATCACGTGCCACTGTTTACAACTGGTTCAATGAGTTTAAGCGTCGTCGTAGGAATCTTACTGATGACCTGCGTGAGCGACATCCTGCAACGGCGACAACTGACGGTAAGATCATTACTGAGCGGCGCATGATAGTGACTGATAAGAGCGTGACCTACCGACAGATTTGGGCAAGCTTAGGTATTCGTATGAGTCAGGTGCAAAAAATCTTACATGAGCATTTAAGCGTCAGGATGCTATGTACTAAGTGAATACCCTATAATTTGACCGAAGACCAAAAACGCCGTGAAGAGGCGTGAAAGTTTGGTCCCTAACATAGTGGTTCTTTAGAGGTGTAGTATAGTTCTAGGCGAATCTATACTAACGCTACACGGGAATTTAACCCGTATAGTAAGTTAGTTATAGCTATTTCGTGTACGAAGCGAAGCAGGAAGAATGAAGGTGATGAGCAGAGAAATGAATAGTATTATTGAGACAGATGAAATTATTATAATAACGTTTAACAGTACAAACACTCAAGACTAAAAGATAGCAATTATAAAATAATGAATTTAGTGATACAATGTTATGAGCGCGGCGCGACCGGTAAGCTAGCTAGTAGGAAGACCACTGGTGACCGCTGCTCGACGCTCGCGAACGAAGACTCGGTATCACGCAGTCACGCAGCTACCTCATGTCGTTGCCGGCCGCCGCGGTACATTTACCACGCGCCCGATGTGTGCTCGTTACACGCGTAAGCGGCAGTGCGTCTGCACTCGACGACAAACAAGACATCACCTGATTTGAGACCGCGGTACAAAATCATAAGAGGTAGCGGTTTTCTTGCAATTGTAAGGTGGTGGTCTAAATATTCCGCTACATATTCCCCCCGGCCAGACCGTAACTACGGTCGATAATAATCGGGGAACTTTACTCGCCGCCCACTTCTCGTCCTCTTCTCTTCAGTTGTGGTGCTGGTAGTGTCAGCGGTTGTGATGTTGGTTTCGTCAGCGGTTGTGATGGGTGCTTCGTTGCATACCTCTTCACGCATCATGAAAGCTGGTTTGAGTCGATCGACCGATACGTTGCTTGGCTTGCCTTGTATCTCGATCGTGAAATATTTGGTGTGCCTCTGTAGAACTTTGTAGGGTCCTGCATACGGCGGTTCTAATGAGCGCCGTACGTAGTCTCTTCGGAGGAAGACGTGGGTTGCTGTGTGAAGATCTCGTGGCACGTAGAAAGGCGATGTAGAATGCCACGCAGTAGGTTTTGGAGTGAGGTTGGCCAAGTGACGTCGTAGCCGGTTTGCGTACTCGGTGACGTCTGCTGTGGTGTAGTCGGCCTTTGTTGCTAGGAACTGGCCTGGAAGCTGAAGTGTTTCCCCGTAGACAAGTTCGGCTGGCGTAGCTTGGATGTCTTCTTTCCACGAGTTACGCATGCCGAGAAGTACCAATGGAAGAGCTTCAGTCCACTGGGAAGAGGTGTGGCACATGATGGCAGCCTTCAGCTGCCGGTGCAGTCGTTCCACGATGCCGTTCGCTGCGGGGTGGTAGGCAGTGGTGCGGAAGTGGTCTGCCCCCAACAAGGCAGTGAGAGCCTTGAACAGGTGGCTCTCGAATTGGCGACCACGGTCAGTGGTAACCCGGTCAGGACAGCCAAACCTGGCCACCCAACCAGTCACCAGGGCGTTTGCGCAGGTCTCCGCAGTGATGTCCTTCATGGGATACACCTCAGGCCATCGAGTGTATCTATCGATGACGGTAAGGCAGTACCTGTAATCAGACGAAGGGGTTAAGGGCCCTACGATGTCGAGGTGAATGTGGGAGAAACGAGAGGATGGGGTCTGGAATGAGGAAAGTGGAGATTTAGTGTGGCGTGTGATTTTACACGCCTGGCATTGGACACATTGCCTTGCCCACTCTCTACAGTCCCTGCGTAACCCTGGCCACACAAAATGTTGTGAGACCAGTCGCACTGTAGCAGTCTTCCCTGGATGATGTAGGTTATGCAGTGAGTTGAATACTTCTCTTCGCAGTGTTGGCGTGATATAAGGGCGAGGTGCCTGAGTGGAGGTGTCACAGTAGATGGGTAAGATTCCACTGTAAGAAGATGCTACCTTTTCCAATTTTAGTGAAGAACCATGGAGTAGGATGTTTTGTAGCTCTGGATCATTGTCCTGAAGTCGTGCAAGGTTCTCGAAGTTGATAGCAGGTGATACCTCTTCCACGCGTGACAAGGCGTCAGCAACGATGTTCTCACTGCCTGGGAGATACCTTAAATCTGTTGTGAATTGGCCAATGTAGTCCAAGTATCGGAACTGCCTTGGTGGCAGACTCTCCTTATTTGCCTTAAAGGCAAAAATTAGTGGCTTATGGTCTGTGTAGATAGTAAAGATTCTTGCTTCAACCATATGACGGAAATATCTGATGGCCTCGTACACTGCTAGAAGCTCTCGGTTGTACGGGCTGTACTTCTTCTGCGCGTTGTTTAGCTTGTGTGAGAAGAAAGCTAGTGGCTGCCAGTTCTCACCTTTACGTTGCTGAAGAACTGCGCCTATGGCTGTATTTGATGCGTCCGTCACGATTGCTAGTTCTGCAGTAGCATCTGGATGTGCCAAGAGTGTTGCGTTGGACAGCGACGATTTGCTATCGTCGAATGCCTTCTGCAGCTCTGGAGTCATTTGAACGGGATGCGAACCTTTTACCTTGGGGCCAGAAAGGACTGAGTTTAAGGGTGCTTGAATTTGAGCTGCGTTTGGGACAAATCGGCGATAAAAATTTATCATTCCCAAGAATCTTCGCAACTCCTTCACCGTTTTGGGTATAGGGAACTCCTGGATCGCCTGTACCTTGGATAGTGGTGGACGTATGCCTTCGGCTGTGACACTGTACCCTAGGAAAGTAACCTCTGGTTGTCCTATGTTGCACTTGGCTGTGTTGATGACGACTCCATACTGCTTCAAGCGATCGAACAGCTGGCGTAGATGTGCCTTGTGTTCTTCAGCAGTTGCTGAAAATACTAGTACATCGTCAACGTAACCGTAGCAGAAGTCTAGGCTCAGGAGGACTTCGTCGATGAACCGCTGGAATGTTTGAGCAGCGTTCCTCAAACCGAAGGTCATGAACGGGAATTCAAACAGCCCAAATGGAGTGGTTATGGCTGTTTTAGGGATGTCCTCCGGGTTTACCGCTAGCTGGTTGTAGGCCTTGACAAGATCTATGGTTGAGAACACGGTGCAGCCTGCTAGTTGGTGAGAGAAATCTTGTATGTGACGAATGGGGTACCTGTCAGGTATTGTCCTCGAGTTAAGTGCCCTGTAGTCTCCACATGGTCTCCATTCGTCGTCTTTCTTCTTCACAAGATGCAGTGGCGCTGACCAAGGGCTCTCAGAGCGCCGTGCTACACCGCTTGCAAGCATCTTCTCGAACTCCTTCTTAGCAGCTTGCAGTCGAGAAGGGTCTAGGCGTCTAGGCTTGCATGCTACAGGTGGGCCTGGTGTCGTCCTGATGTGGTGCAGCGTGTTGTGTTTGCCTGGTAGCTGTTTTCCTGGAGGTCGGGTTATGTCCGGATACTCACGTAGGATCTGATGATAGACTGATTCTCCTACGACTGCCTTCACGGAAGCGATGTCTACAGTATTGCAGGGTGCAGCAGGAACTGATAGGGAAGTAAGGTTGTCGATCAGGCGTTGATTCCTGCAGTCTACCAACAGATTATAGAAGCTAAGAAAGTCTACTCCTATTATAGCCTTCGAAACATCCGCGATTGTGAAGTTCCAGCTGTAGTTCCTTCTGAGTCCTAAGTTTAGATGCAGTTGTATGGGACCATATGTGTTAATAACAGTATTGTTTGCGGCTACTAGGTCGTACTTAGACTGTCTACATGGCCTCTTGATGGCAGATCGGGGAAAAACACATAAGTCTGAACCGGTGTCCACTAAAAACTGCGTTTTAGATGTCTTGTCGGTAATAAATAAACGGCCTGATGAAGAGGGGTAGTCGTTAGCCGCTACTTGCGACAACCCCTCGTGTTTTCCGACTTGTATGTGCAGGGTTGTGTACACTTTCGTGCCTTGTCTCCATACGTATAATGGTAAAAACAGTGTGGGTGATTCGGAGGTGGTTGTTGTGGCCTGGATTTTGAACGCACATACCTTCGGTGGTTGTCACGAGGCCTTGAGCGTGAGCGTTGTCTCCCTCTGCTGTTCAAAAGTGACGCTACCTGCTTCTGGAGCTCGCTGACCTGCCTCGCTAGGTCCGAAGAATCAGCAGTTGTGGTAGCGGAAGTGCTCGCTACCTGTGGTGGCATCGGGGCGATTTCGTGCACCCTATCCGCTATCTCCGCTAACTGTTCCACTCGTAGGTCTGCAATTTGAGAGGCAATTACAGTCTGGATATTTTGGGGTAACCGGTTAGTCCAAATGCTTTTGACGAACTCAGCCGCCCCTGATGGCCCTGCTAAATTTTGCAAGTGCCTTAGGAATTGGGACGGCTTGCGATCACCTAACTCCTCGTGCAGTAAAAGCTGTTGAATTCGCTTTTCTTGCGACGCTGATAACCGACGTACAAGTTCGGTCTTCAGCTTCTCGTACTTGTTCGCCTCAGGTGGATTGGTGATAATATCCTTGACCTGCATAGCGTATTTAGCATCAAGTTGAGTGGAAGCAAAATAAAACTTTGTCGTGTCACTGCTTATTCGCGACAAAATAAATTGGCCTTCAAGCTGCGCGAACCACAATTCCGGCTCCTCCGGGTAAAAAGGTGGACAGCGCAATGGCATTCCAGCTGCTGCTACCTCACCAGAGGTAACAGTAGCGTCCTTACAATCGACATAAGACTCTGTCTCAGCCATGGCAAAAATAAATTAAAAAACGCTCACCGCTACTGTCTTGTACCAACCACAACCAGTTTTTACGTAGGAAACTTCACGCTCGCTCTTCAACGGTGTCTCGCAGGCTTGATAACGTTACCACGTTCTCGTACACGGATCACGTAACACGTCGTCTTCTGATCACGTCGGGGTCACCAATGTAGTATAGTTCTAGGCGAATCTATACTAACGCTACACGGGAATTTAACCCGTATAGTAAGTTAGTTATAGCTATTTCGTGTACGAAGCGAAGCAGGAAGAATGAAGGTGATGAGCAGAGAAATGAATAGTATTATTGAGACAGATGAAATTATTATAATAACGTTTAACAGTACAAACACTCAAGACTAAAAGATAGCAATTATAAAATAATGAATTTAGTGATACAATGTTATGAGCGCGGCGCGACCGGTAAGCTAGCTAGTAGGAAGACCACTGGTGACCGCTGCTCGACGCTCGCGAACGAAGACTCGGTATCACGCAGTCACGCAGCTACCTCATGTCGTTGCCGGCCGCCGCGGTACATTTACCACGCGCCCGATGTGTGCTCGTTACACGCGTAAGCGGCAGTGCGTCTGCACTCGACGACAAACAAGACATCACCTGATTTGAGACCGCGGTACAAAATCATAAGAGGTAGCGGTTTTCTTGCAATTGTACGGTGGTGGTCTAAATATTCCGCTACAGAGGCATGAGGAACAGGGTGTAAAGTTCACTCATCCACCATAGAAAAGGCAGGATCCTCCGACCAGACGGGTGTTGTGTCTGGCGGGCAACTGCCCGAGTGTTGATGTCGGATAGTCTTATTATGTCGTTCGCACGGTAAACTCTAATTGCGCGATGCAGGATTTGAGTGACGTCATGTCTTTGATGCGTAGTTCGTATGTGGCGGTGTAACCGCTATAGTTCCATCTAATCCGACGTTGCTTACAAAGGAATGTAGAGTATTTAACAAAAAAAACAGTACAGGTATTAGCAACTTAATGCTTCATTCATTTTCTAAGAACTTTCAGTGTGTCCCACGTATGAACGTAAACAAAGCAAAAGGAGTATGTATGTACTTTCTGCCTACCCCCATAGGAAGAAGGCGTGAATTAGTATATTCATCTTACTAAGAATATTGATTCTCGTTTCAGCACGAACTATTTAAAATAGCTCAGTCTTAATAGAAGTATTAGTCTGTCAACAAGAGGGAAGCGGAGCTTACTGCCCAGGGTTAGCTAGATATTATTACATTTAAATATCACCATTCGTTGATCACGTATACACAACTAACTACAGATGGGACACTCAAAATCATTTAATTAAAAAGCGACTCTTGCTACGACACAATAAAGTGAAATTCAGGTCGCACAGCGCTAATTACTTACAGTTATATTCACCTAGAAGAAAAAGAGGCAATCTTTTCCAATCGTATCTTCTGACCACGTTACATTCACTGAATTGGCTCGAAAAGACGAGTCCGCCATGGCCACATACGAGTACTTGTAGCTTCATACCCAAAATGCAGAGTGCGGCTTCTGTACTATTCTATGCTTCTATTTAGCCGACAACCTTACTACCATAATCACCTTCCTGTCCTTGTCACATGCTACGTGGGGTTGGCGCACACGTTTTCTTCTTCCATTCTCCCCTGTCAACCGTCACGCTATCATTCACTCCTTTCACAATCCATCCATCTTTTCTTTGGGCTTCCTCACCCTCTTCATCCAGTAACATTTATATTCATTACGTTTTTAGTGACTCCTCATCACATGCCCATACCTTGCTACACAACTTTCTACCACAAAATTGACAATCTCACTACTACAAAGTGAAATAACCACTAAAGTCTGCCATTTCAGCATTAAAGAGACGTTTAGACGTGACAAGAGGCTGGCATTTACCTTAAACAGAGGATAAGCTTGCCGTCTAGCTGGCAATATTGCCTAAAATTGGAACACTGCCAGTTGAGCGCTTGGCACTTTTTTTTTCGCTTTAGGTATAAGTTCCTTGCTTATCGTCCGACTATTTTTCGAATTGGCTAAGTAGGATATGAAGGGGAGTTTTGCTAGTGTAATTTTATTGTTGTGATCTTCTTCTTCTTTTCGTGTGGTTAGTGACTAACCTTGTGTCAGACTTTTAAAGCCACCCATGGGCCTCTGTTTTGACTTTACTTTCAATTACTTAAGTATTTAGTACTAAAATATCCACAAAAAAAAAAAAAAATGATTTTCTTCGATATTTCCTCAATAAAACTCCTTAATTTTATCAAATACAACATATTTTGGGTTTTAAAATACTACCAATTCTGTTTTAAATGCTGTGATTTGATTAAAGACAACTCATACAATACCAATAATATCAAACCCTAAATATCGATTGTAACCTAGTTTTGCTCGTGGATGGAGAAATTGACGCCGACTATTTGAGACACATTTTGATGCATAATCTCTGCAGTAGATTCGAGGTAATCAAAATAATTTGTCACTAATGCCAAATATACGTTTTATCTTATAATTATGTACCATTGAGGCTGGATTGAACATAGTAGGTATGTGTTGTTTCTCTTTTTTTCTTAATGGTTGGATTAACCAAACCTAATCACAATTTCAAAGAAAATAGTCCACAACATACCATTTCAGTTTTATATATTTTACGAACCAGAACACAAATATAATTACAACTTCAGTAACAGTAACTGCATTGCGAGAAAAAACAAAGGAGAATGAAAACCGCACACCCTTCTTGATTGAACTCCTATAAAAACAATTGAAAACAATACGGAAGCTCTTTGTGCAAACCTCTGGAGAATGCTCCTGGCATTTGATAGTAGTAATGTTAGACCGCCTCTAGAGAGCTTCAGACAATATTGAGGTAATAAAGAGAAAAAAGTAAAGCTTTATGTACTAGTGGCTAAAGAATGATTGCTTTGGTATATATAACGGCTACTTTATATTGGGTCTCCACCTATGAAATTGGTCTTTTTTTTCTCACAAATAGAGTACTTACCTCGTCACTTCTATGATTTAAAATATTCATCAATTGCTTGGTATTATATCGAATAATGACCATCATAGACAGCTACCAATAGTAAAAAAACCTTATTACTTATAGTTTTCTTTAATTAAAAATGACTCCTCTTTTTGTTTGCAGAAATTACCACTATTTGTTTTAAAACTTAGCCAAAACTTATTTTTGTCGCTCATTATACGCTAACTCAGTTTTTAAACAATACTGCATAAAAGTTTTAAAACATTAGTGTTCATGGTTGTTAAATAAATTAAGAAAATGTTAGTATGACAAATGCAACTTCTTTAAAATTCTCCATATAAAACGCCAATTTCATAAGTAACGACCCAATACCATGGTCAGTTCTATCTTTAAATCTTTAGGGGTATGAGGAACAGGGTGTAAAGTTCACTCATCCACCATAGAAAAGGGAGGATCCTCCAACCAGACGGGTGTTGTGTCTGGCGGGCCGACTGCCCGACTGTTGATTTCGGATAGTCTTATCTATGTCGTTCGCGCGGTAAACTCTAATTGCGCGATGCAGGATTTGTGTGACGTCATGTCTTTTGATGCGTAGTTAGTATGTGGCGGTGTAACCGCTATTTCACTCCCCTCCGGAGGCCGGAGGTCGATAGTGGGCTGAGTCTTGTATCTTGCGATGCTTCACAGTGCCAGCTAAGGTTCCAGTGAGTCGGAACCGGGTGCCGCACAGTTCACGGTGAGTCGGAACTGTCTGCGGTGATTGCGGCGGTTGTGGTGATTGAGGTGATTGCGGTGATTGAGGTGATTGAGGTGATTGCGGTGATTGAGGTGATAGCGGTGATTGCGCTGATTGAGATGTTTGCGGTGATTCCCCAGTGAGTCGGGGTGATGAGGCTGAGGGTGATGACCAGGAATGCGCGTTCGCTGCATGCTGGTGGTCAGGATACCCGTTGAAGCCGAGGGTGCTGGCTGTCTGTGTGACTCGCCTCACGAAAGCTTGCGGGAGTGATGATGATGACGTCACGCTGAAGTAGTTGCACGAAGGCTGCGTTGACGTTCATACTCGGGGTCACCAATTTAGGAGCATATGGAACAGGGTGTAAAGTTCACTCATCCACCATAGAAAAGGGAGGATCCTCCAACCAGACGGGTGTTGTGTCTGGCGGGCCGACTGCCCAACTGTTGATTTCGGATAGTCTTATCTATGTCGTTCGCGCGGTAAACTCTAATTGCGCGATGCAGGATTTGTGTGACGTCATGTCTTTTGATGCGTAGTTAGTATGTGGCGGTGTAACCGCTACAAATCCATCGGATATGACCAAAATACGAACCTCTAGGTACGTTACAAGGGCGGAACGAGTACTGTTAGAAGAAAATCGTCGTTATAACTAAACTCACAGTCCTATCGTTTCGAGTTGTTCTACAGCCGACGAAGGAGCGACAAGCTATCAACAATCTTCTCGCTCAAAAAACGTACAAAAGATTGTAGGTCCCATGTAAGTAATATAATATTATTGATAGCACCGCCGTTAAATTTTAAAGTGTCGATATTTTTGAAACCGAAACTTTAAAATTTAAGCTCAAATGTCTTCGAGAGTCATTTTTTCGATCCGCAGTGCGCCGCCGCGCTGCCGGCAAGAACTCGTTTGTCGCAGCGACAAGAGCTATCAATGAGAGTATTCGTTTAGCGGCATTCGCTTGGCGGACAGAACACTCTCTAAGAGACTCGCGCTTGGTACATATACATACCAGCGAGAAATCACCCGTCGCCGTCATGCACTTGCTGTTCGTTGCGCACCAACTCGTTTTTAGTTGGTAGCTCAACTCGCTTCTCATTAATTTCCGGAGGTGGAACAGGTGCTTTATCTAGATCTGATCTTGTTTCCATTACATGGTAGCCTTTAACCTTGCTGAGCAGGGCCGAGACACAATGTCTTAAGTTTTAGGTGAGCATTAATATAGCCTCCACAAGTGGTGATAATAAAATTGACCTATGTCTGCAGAATCGTGGATAATCATAGGTACTTCGTGTTGATACGAGAGAAGCCATGAAATATCATTATTGACATTCATTAACTCATCCAGAATAGTCCATCCCTCTAAATTCCCGACATAAATAGTTCATGCATTTACTTCTCTTTTTGTTTTATATTGTTTTGAATCTCTGAGTATAATATATATTTTATTTTATGGCCTATCCTTTCACATTTTTTTTTTAAATCCTTGCCTTACACTAGGAATTTCTCCTGTATCGTGGGTACATTAATTTACAATTAACTGATTATGTTTACAAAACCCTGGGGACCCGGTGATCTGCTCTTCAGGTATTTTTGCAGACACCATGTCTCCCTCGAGCTAGTGTCACACAGTTTTTCAAGCTTGTCTAAATTATAAGATGCCATTGTTTGCATTTGAATTTGAATCAACATGATCATTCATTACAATCTCGTAAACATTTATTATTATACATATTTGATTAGCACAATCATTTGTCGCAGTATTTTCTGTCCACAAAAATGTTCGAAGGACTAGAAGAGGTCTGGCGGTGTCTAGTAACACAACGTCACCATGATATAGCAAGATACAAAAGTCCGAGGTAATTGTCACAAAGAGCCATGTTAATTACACTCGTGAGGTTTAATCCTCCTCCTGCCATTATCCCAGATTATATGAAATCAGTACAATACGCCTTTTTGTTCCATCCATCTCAATTAGCTATTTTATCATTGCTCATTCCGCTCTTAGCCGCAATCATCTGTTACACATCTATCTTTTTTTGGATGAAAAGCGACGATTACTGACAATATTAGTTCCTAATGCCCCAATAGAATGAGAGCGAAACAATCTAGATTAGAAAAGGAAGTCACAAAAAAATAAGGGTCTTTAATACCTTAAATTGCTTTGCATGATCTTGAAAATTGAAAATACTGCAGCTTTCATTTTGAAATAAATAATATGGTAAAGTTGAGGATTAATATTTTAGTACTAAGTTTGACTAAACACTATTCCATAAAACTTTCTTGACAGAAAAAAAAAAACCAAAGTTACCTCCAAGCCGAACAAAAAACCGATGGTACTAAAAAAAAAAACATCTAATTAGATCATGAAACTTTGCATAATTTAACTGAACTATTATAAAACCTACTACTATGTTATTTGTTTTTTTAATTACCATTATTTTAATCGAAAAAAGAATTTATCTAAACTATCAGCGCCTTAGAGCCTTCTGCCCGCTACTCAGTTTCGCTCTCACTCAGTCCACGAGCGAGATAAAGAGTGAATTTGAGCTAAAAGCTAAATATTTATACAATGTGGAGATGACAAATACGACAGTAATTTTACCTTGTCACTGGGATTGCCAGTAGGTATTTACATTTATTGTGGTATTGTTGTCTTCACATTGTATATTTACCTTGTATGGTTTTTTTTTTCTTTTAATATTGTGGTTTTGTAATTTTTGTATAGCAAAATATGTAATTGCAAGTGTGTTGTATTTTTATGAATTTCAAAAAGAGCGTTGTCATGCACGCGCGTTTCACTACCAAAGCGCCGTAATTTAAAAAATGAGAATAATTATTACAACAAATAATTATATTATTATCTATACATTGTTTGTATTAGATACTCAGTAATTAAACTTTCCATGACATTTACATAGAGTTCTTACAACAATACAACACCCTATGGTTTCAGAACTTTGTATAGAAGATTCGTATCATGGGTGTGGTGTTACTTGAATTTTCACTTGACAAGTAACGATTGGCAAAAACTTGAATTGTTATTTCATGATTAAACAACAACAAGTTTGACAAATATTTCACATAAGATATAAAATATAAAGGAAGTCACAAAAAATTAAGGGTCTATAATACCTACCTTAAATTGCTTTGCATGATCTTGCGTTAAATAAAATTGAAAATACTGCAGCTTTAATTTTGAAATAAATAATATGGTAAAGTTGAGGATTAATATTTGAGTATTAAGTTTGACAAAAACACGATTCCATAAAACTTTCTTGACAGAAAAAAAAACCAAAGTTACCTCCAAGCCGAACAATAAACCGCCTGGTACTAAAAAAAAAAACATCAAATTAGATCATGAAACTTTGCATAATATAACTGAACTATTATAAAACCTGCTACTATGTTATTTGTTTTTTTAATAACCATTATTTTAATCGTAAAAAGATTTTATCCAAACTATCGGCGCCTTGGAGCCTTCCGCTCGCTGCTCAGTTTCGCTCTCACTCAGTCTGCGAGCGAGATAAAGAGTGAATTTGATCTCAGGTATTATGGACTCATTAACTGCAGCTAAATATTTATACAATGTGGAGATGACAATTACGACAGTAATTTTACCATGGCACTGGGATTGCCAGTATTTACATTTATTGTGGTGTTGTTGTCTTCACATTGTATATTTACCTTGTATGGTTTTTTTCTTTTTTAAATTGTGGTTTTGTATAGCAACAATAAACTTTTTTTTAATAACGTTTATTTGACAAACAATTCATTTTTTATTCATGTTATCTCATGAAACAACGTTTGGAATAAAAACGTTTTGCATATTGCATGACGCAAATTCCTAAAAATTAAACTCACTAATAATCAACAAAAAATAATTTATTTAAAAAAAAGTATGCCAGAAACGACTTGTGCTAACAGAAAAAACAATATTTTTGTAGGCAAAAAAGGTTAGGTTAGAACTTGTCGGGAGGACACGGCTCGGCACACGCTGGCAGAGTGTGCTGCTTGGGAGGAGCCACGCCGCTCAGGTGTCGGCAGTGACCTGTCGCTGCCAGCCGTTGTCGACTTGATGGTCGGCAGCGAGGAGTCCTGGGACGCGGGGATATCCGTTCCCGAAACAGTCATTTTGCAGTAGGAGGCTGCGGAAAGGGAGCGGGGGATTGCTTCCGCTAACCCGATCCGCAGCAGACGCACCGGGAGTCGGCGGAGGGCGGATAATGCCCTCTTCCAGCCCCCCTAAATGGGTCCAGGGGTGACGGATCTGGGAAAATCCGTCGCCCGCCACTCCTTAGGACCCGAGATGGTGTCGCGTAGTGTTCCACGCGCGCCTATCTATGATATAAGGGGGGAGCTTAACACCTCACTCCCCACTAACTCGAGGTGGCCCGCAGAGGCGGGCAGACACTAGCTGGGGATCGCGGATGTCGCATTAGATCCCGTGATCCCCGGTGCAAGTGTGACACGGAACACCAGGGAGGTTTTAGTCAGTAAGAGTCTGACAGACCCCTCCGCCCTCCCAAGACCGGAGGACATCCATGAGGATTTCCCCCCGTAATCAAAAAAAGAAAAAATAAGGTTAGGTTAGAACTGCAACCCCGAGCCGAGCGAGCGTAGCGAGCGGTACCACGGCAGCGCCCGGCGAGTGCCAAAAACGACTAGAATTATATAAAATTTATAAAAAATAATATTTTGTGGGTTCAAAAACTTCAGTACTTGCCTGTAAATTATTTGGCTCAAATGGAAATTGTACGAGTAACCATGATCACTTTGACTGGTTTAAATTTTTTATTATAAAATGATATTTAGTATAAACGTGATTTTTCTTATCTTATCTTGTCAACAAAAAATTATTCTACTAAAAATGGTGTTTTGGTGAATCATTAGTTAACCCATGGGTGTAAATAGAGTCTCGTATGCAACTGTACATAATTAGGTATTAAAACACTCATGTGGTACTCAAGTCAGATTGGTTTCGCCTCGTGTGATAAACCCACTTTCGTGTTTTATTAGCCCTTATTATACAACAGTTGCATAAATAACTATAAGATTTCTCAATTATAAATACCACATAAAAATACTTACCTTCGATAGTTTGTATCGACCCAAATCTCAACCCGGTAGCGCAAAAGCTAAGTTCAAACATCAAAAAAGAAATATATCTACACCAATTATAATCCAGTATTTAACTCTCATCCATTTCGGAACCCGACACGAAACTTAACGATTTGTATGTTAGTCTGTAATTAATTATATGGCCCCGAGCCATCCAAAACGCAATTTTAATTATTGTTCTTTGGAACTTTGAGTATATTTTATACGTGAATATGAAGGAAGTTTTTTTGGAGTTCTTGTGTTTAAGTTTCGTTGAATATGTTTCAAAGAAATGATGTTGGATTTGTGGTCTGCTATATTTAATCGACATTGAAAATTAAAGAGATTTTTCTATACAAGCTGATTTAAATTTCTTAAGGGTACAGGCGCCTGGTTCACTGTTTGAGAGTCTTCTATTTCTAATAAGTAGCTTTGTAGGTACATCGTACAAAAATGATCATGCAATGTAGTTAAAAGATTGAACAGTCTGTAAAGGCTAGGGCAACGCAGGGTAGGCTGCGCAGGCCGTTAACAAATAGTTAGATAGAATTAAAACAGCTAGAAAAGTTAATACATATATTTAGGTAGTAGTCGTAACATGGCAAGGTCGTGGGTAAGGTCCTAAACACTTGGTTCTGAGCACTCGCACACTTAGAGGAAAGGTAGGATACCGTCCTTGGTAGCACGTGGCAGACGTGGGGGCCTGTTCAGCACAGGCTCAGCTGTAGGCCGGACGGCCCTCGCAAGACGACGGTAGACGACTTGGTTACATCATTCATTTTGAAATTATGCATGTAAGAACAATGTAATAAGACGTGCAAGTTCGTGAAAGCGTCCGTAGTAAAAAAGAAGAAAAAAAGAATCATTCAAAAACTTAAAATAAATAAAAATAAGCCATGGCAGCTAAGAGATGACCAGTCCCAACTGACGGCGCCCGTTCACGAACATGACGCATGGATCAGCACCATTCAGCTCAACCATTTTGAAGGGAGCTAAATGATCCAACACACCCGCCACCATCAGCGAGACATTTGAGTGAGCATGACATACTCACAGCCGCCAGGGCACATTCAAGTCAATGAAATACTACATATTACCCGGTAAATGGTAGCTCTTTAGTACATAATAAGTATGAATATGTGTTAATTATAAAGTAAAGTTTTGCAAACGGTACCGTGTGACATATCAAATGAAAGGGCTTATTGCGAGGATCTATTTTTAAATATATTTTTTTCAAATTATAAAATTAAAACTACTATTTTAGAAAATTTTGAAGAAAAAATACGGATTTTGGTTCTATACTCATAGATTACAGGAAAACCTATAAGAGGTCTGTGTCTTAAAATAACATGGTAAATCTGTCAATAATGTGCGTAAAAACTTATATTTGCAGTTGAAATGTATGGGAGAACATGTTTTTCAACTACAATGGTAAGTTTGTTCTCGGAATAAATTATTCATCCCAACTACACACACACCACACTTGGCCGGTTTTTATTTATTCCTAAACTTAAAAAAAGTTATCTTCTTTCACATTAAATTATATTTTATAGCTATCTTTAAAGTTGATGAGTTTTATTTACATAAAATAAATCTTGAATGTGTTATTATGTGAAACCAAAGAATAACTTTATGTCAAAGGTTGAACAAAATTATAAATAGTTAATAATCTTTTGATTGGAATTTGGTCAATTTAAAATTTAAAACTTGATGACAATTTATGAATAGTTCACGAACACGAATGTTTACCAAACTTTTAGAATTTGGGCGCCAACATCTCACTTGTTCTTACTTGAGTCTACTCCCTAAGCACGAATTCCGTAATTTCGACCGAAGACACGGGCGTTTCCTAATCCGTATCTCTTACGGACATGATTATTTCGGGGCCAGAACTAAAAATGAATGTCATAACGATTTGATAGTTGTCCCTACACCCGAAATGAAAATGACCGTCCGAAAAATTGATTTTGACACTTCCTTTTACGGATCAACTACGGACGGGACCATATCTTCGTTGACGGACTTAGAGTTCAGACCCCAAACAGCATACATTTATTAGAGCATTTTATTTTCTAGTAGCAACCAAGTAAGACAAAGCCTGTTATTAATTTTCAAAATGAAAAAGAAGAAAAAAATAATTAAAAATCGAAATTGATTCTACTTACATTCTTCTTCTTTTCGTGTGGTTAGTGAATAACCAGGTTTCAGAGTTTTAAAGCCGTCTATGGGCCTCTGACTTGTCTTCACATGCCGTCGAGAAATATCTCTCAGGCATGCCGGTTTCCTCGCGATGTTTTACTTCACCGTTTTAGAAGCAAGCGATTTTTTATTTTATTTTTAATCATTGCCCCAAACTAGGAATTTCTCCTGTATCGTGGGTTCGTTTAAAACATTTAAACTCACATACACAAACAGTCAGACCCGGAACAACTACTTGTAGGTCGTACAAATGTTTGTTCCGTGTGGGAATCGAACCCGCGACACGCAGCGCAGAAGTCAATCGCTCAAACACTGCGCCAACCGTGCTGTCGAAGCATGTAAAGCCACTCTATCTCATTGGATCGCAGATCTGGTTTTTAAGATTTGCGTGAATAAATAAATAAAGTTGAACTGAAAGTCAACTCCAATAAACAGGCATTTTAACTCCAATATGCTGGGCCTGCTCCATAGGACAATTTATAATCTAGACAAAATCTGGTTGCCAATTTAATTGTATAATATTATTTTTTATAACATTGATTTTATATTCTGTGATTACTTGAACTCACACACTGACTTATTATTAGTAGTACTTGTTAAAATGTTAGGAATATCGTATAATTTTACAATTTTTTTTAAGTATGTGAGCACCATGCATCTTTCACATAATTAATTTATCAGTCATTCCTTCATTTTTCATTATTTTTACCTATCGTGGTATTGTAATCTTATTCTAGGTGCATCGTCTTCACTTATAATTATATAATTAGCGTATACAAGATATTGTGAAAAGAATTTAAAAGAGTAACGGTGTAGTTTCTTGCCCATTCTTCTCCATACAAAAACTACCTTTTGGAAGGGGCTACTAGAATCAATTATTATTATTTTGTTGTAAATTTTGAAGTTCAAAAGTGCCTTTTTTGTGCCAAATTGAAATAAATTATTTGATTTTGACTTTGACATTATATTTAGGAAAAAGATGGGAAATTGTAGAAAAACCAGCGGGTTAATTGCGGAACACACTCACGATTCCGCAGCGATTTATAGCCGATTCCTATATTTCCGGACCGTTATTGGTTAATAATAACACTTTGCCCGCGGCTTGCTCCCGTGGTCTTTCCCGCGGGACCCGTTACTTTTCCCGGGATAAAAATATTTTTTCAAATCGGTCCAGTAGTTTCGGAGCCTATTCAATACAAACGAACAATCAAATCTTTCCTCTTTCTAATAGTATTATAATATTATTATTATAGTATAGAAGTATAGATGAAGCCCGAATGACCTCATAGTTTTGTATAGTAGACCCTCCTATATGGAAGTAGCTATCACAGGTAAAATTACGAATCCATTGATAAGCCCAGTTTGGCAATAAAAAAACTACCATTGTTAAGCAAAAAGAAGAAAAAAAAACGAATCATTTTTGTTTATAGGAACTGAGCATTACACCCGTTTTCAATATTGATTGCGTTATTGACGTTGTCGAACAAAATGAAGCAATAGATATTAGCAATTTTCTTCGAAATCATTCGGATTGTGATTGAAACTGTGTTTCGCATTTGGGATGCAGGTTAATATCGTCAGTTTTTAAGACCGAGTGTTTACGGAAATACATTCTTTGATATTTAAAACACCGATAAATTATTTAAAATAAATTGAAAACATGCTAAGCTTTATTCAGCATAAACTAGTAGGATTATACAAACTGATATGGATTAAAATATTCAAATACGTATGCGGATTAAAAATGTATCAAAATAAATAATTCCTGCATAGCTGCCTGAGTTAATGGATGATTTTTTACAAATTGAAATATTATTAATAATTTGCCTTCTACTGCTATTTAATAGCTTAAGTATTGTTAAGTTAACTTGTATAATTTAACTAATCGAAACGTTATAGTTGTAGTTACTTAATTAAAGTTAAATAGTTGATAAGATACGATGAGGTTGGTATCGGTATGCACCAAAAACCTCTTGTGTTAAAAAAGAATTAAAAAAAAAACTCATCGAAACAAACCATCATTGGGACAACAAATAAATGTTGTCATTTTTGTTTTTATGAACTCAACACAAAGTTTTCGAGTCGCTGTCCCTGCCGCCCTGTATATTATCTACATAATATATAAAAGAAAGTTGTGTTAGTTACACTACTCGTATTTATAACTCAAGAACGGCTGGACCGATTTGACTGAAAATTGGCGGGGAGGAAGCTTAGAACCAGGAGACGGACATAAGATAGTTTCTATCCCGGTAGGGTAGGTTAGCTAGGTAGGGTAAGTAGGTAGGTAGGGTAGGTAGGTAGAGTAAGTAGGGTAGGTAGTTAGGGTAGGTAGTTAGGGTACGTAGGTAGAGTAGGTAGGGTAGGTAGTTAGGGTACGTAGGTAGAGTAGGTAGGGTAGGTAGTTAGGGTGGGTAGTTAGGGTAGGTAGGTAAAGTAGGTAGGTAGGGTAGGTAGGTAGGTAGGGTAGTACAACACGTGCGAAACGTGCGGTATTATAATATAGTATAGATTTGTTCATAATCGCGTCTAACTGACACGGAACGCAGTCTCTCGGCGGCCGGAGTTACGCTAAACTTTCACTCTCCTTAACACTGGAGCCATGTAAACGATCCCTCAAAGTCATAAAGTAGTATAACGTCGTACTAATCGTAAAGTCACAGGTAAACTTACTGTGCCGTAACTAGTAACTAAACGGGTCAGTTCTCAAGAATTATGTCCGAACCCAGAACTTTATCAATGATTTCGATCTACAGTTAGATTGTTTCTCCTTTATGCTTTTTTAAGCGGATTAGATGACAATTTTCTCGTTAAGGGGAAGTGGTTCATTTGGTTTCTAAATTAAAATTTTAAGGCGCAACTTTTAGATCGTAAAAAGTACTACAATCAGCACCCTTATTGCCGAACACAATTTCAATTACAATCCGAAAGATTTTGAAAGAAATTGCTAATCCAAGTTAAAAAAAAAATATCTACTCCACAACGTAAATAATGCAATGAATATTGTTGAACGGTCAAAACGAAAGCCATTGCTACAGTTAGTGTGTTACGCAATTACCCCGCAGAGGTCAATGATTACAAATTAAAAGGGAATAGGTGCGAATAGTAGGTACCAATTTTAATAAATTGCTGCAAAAATGGAAATAACAGGAACGTGTCTACAGCAGACCTAGATTAAATGAAAAAAATATCGCTTAAGCTAGAGGAATTATTTAGGAAGAAAAAAAGGGGAATACATTTGTATGGAGAATCGCAGGTCCTGTTCCCTCTTAAACGTATTTAGTGATTTAAGGTGTAAGCTGGTCTTAGAATGTATTGTTGAAGCCTTCATAATTTCTTCCAAGTATTTTCAGGGCAGTTTCCTGTTTAACTTTAAACTTAACAATTTAACAGCATTGTCTAACTTTATTGTTCAGAAACTCACATTTGATCTTTTGAGAATAACATCTTACGACCATCCCAAAATGACCCTCAGTTTCTGAGTGCTTAAAAATTTAGTTCATCAAACAGCGTAAAATGGGTAACCAGTAACTGCGACAACCGCTTAATCTTCCACACAGATTGATCTACGCGGTAGCTATATAGCCGCGAGTCTTATACAATTATCATAAATACACATATTATGTACCTATCAGATATCTGAGTACATCAGTAGTAATAGGCAGGTAGGTACAACACTCAGACGCAGTTTGCCCAGAGGGTACTATGCTCCCGGCATAAAAATTTCATGATTACTATTCATCTATCTTCTGTCGTTATGTATTTCCGTGAATAACTGACAGACTCACAACAAATAGATAGTCTAAATACTAAAGATAGAAACATACGAGTATTTTACTGTAAATAAAACCATGAAAATCAGGTCAAGTGCGTAGTACCTACTCGCAATTGGCGTGCGTGTATGACCAGATGTATGAACGTAAACGAGACAAAAGGAGTATGTAAGGATCGAAGCGGGTGGTGTTCTGTAGTTTCTGCCTACCCCCATGGGAGTAAGGTTTATGTATAACCAAGAAAGAAACATGAAATTGCGTAGTTTTGTGTTTCTTAAGGCTGTGGTGTTATCAATGGAAAAATACGTATTATTGAAGCTAACTCAAAAACTAACCAAGCAAAGTAAATAAAAAAATTATGGAACCATCGCGCAAGCTTCTTCCACCAAATGAAATATTTAATAATTTTCAAAATCGGTCCAAAATTGACGAAAATATCGATCAACATACATAAAGTCGAACATAGAACATTCTCCTTTTTGAAGTCGGTTAGAAAGAAAGAGAAGAGAAAGAGGGAAAAAGATGAATTTACAGTAATTTTATATACCTTTCAATGCAAACGATGTAAATAGTTATGGTGACTATGTAATTTATATGTAGCTCTTAAATTAAGTACTAAACTTGAAGAAGAAGACAGTGTAAGCCCTCAGAAATACAATATTGAAAGACCTATAAATCTATTATATTTCATTTGATGCAAAATCGACATATTGATTTAATTAGATATAACATAATAATAATGAAAATAAAAGTTATAAAACTAAAACTAACTTAACTAAAACTATTGAAAAATTAAAATATAGCGTCGAAAAATTCATCCGCATCGCTGTCGACTGGTATTGTACCCAAGAGACTGGCCGCATTGCCACGTTGTATGGCAATGCTTAGCCTCTGCCCAAGGTAAAAACCAGCCCTTGGGTCACGGGAACTGTTAAATAGAAAAAAAATCGACATCATTGAATTGTCAGGATTCAATGAAAACACATAACAAAACAAAGTGTAATTTGATAATTGATGGCGCGGAAAGTATTTCGTAACTGAACCAGTATTATTTTCATGATTTTCATAAAAAGTTTAACTTCAGTGAACGTGATAGTATTGTGTTCACAAGTCCGTGATAAGCTGTTGAAAAAAAATGGGTTTTACTAGTATATCATATTTAATGGATAGCCAAGTATATTATTAAATGGCCGATATATCGTATATACTGGCCATTTAAAAATACCGGTCAATATAAAAAATACTCCTCACCGATTATAATCGATGAGGGGTATTATATTGACCTTGTACTTTATTGATACTTGAAGAGCAAAAAACAGTACCCGAAGTACTTTTCCCATCTTCCTAAGATATTACAATTCCCCTTAAGTGTGTAGTGATCGACATATAAGTTGTTTCGGGCGCCACACCAGATCGATCAAGTGTCTAATACGCGTTAACGGACTGTGTGCTAAGATACCATCTATTTACATATATTCACTAATGTGTGGATGTGGTAGGTGTGAATATGTAGTGGAAATGAATCTTTCAAGTTTTGCCCAAGGGAGAGTGACATTTTGTGTAGGGATTTGTAATTACTTAACTACTGAGATAACATTTTCATATCAACGTCAACTGAGAAGCAAGGTCCTTTTCGGATTCATCATCATCATTCAGCCGAAAACACACTACTGGAAAAAGGTCCTCGCCAAGCGTCGCCACTTTGACCTTTCCTGTGTTTCTTCCATCAGACTCAGTTTTTGATGTGAAACATCTAATGCGGCGAGTCAAACCGGCTGTCAGTGTGACAAGGCGGCCGACAGCCAACATCCAAACGAAATTTAAATAAATAATATATTATTTTTCTATAAAAATAATCGGAATATTTGTTTGTTTTTGATTATGCCATATTTATTTCTGTAAACCGTCCTTTGATGCATATTTTCTATTAAAAATTGTTTCGATGCTTCCATCTGCCAGGCATTCCGCGACGGCAATTTTTTTCACACAAAACTCACCAGACATTTTATTAATTATATATTTATTTCAGAATAAAACATTCCGTACATTGTTAGTAAATAGTACTTCTAACTTAGTTCGTTAAATTGTTAATTATTTATTTAATATTATTATATACAATTCCGCTATTATATCACGGTTTGTGCTCTCTAGAACTGTTTAGTATTTCTTATCTAAATGTACCCTGCGCAGTGTACTTTCTATCATGTGGCAGACATTGACAGAATTACTATACAAAAGATTTTTTTGTGTATCCAATTTTTTTCCCTCTATGCAGAGCCCTTTGTCAGTGAGCGGGGAAAAACTGAAAGGTGCAATAGATTTCTATTGAAAACTAGGTCCTCATAATTCCGAATGTATTTTCATCTGTGCTCACCGCGTCCATTCTTCGCTACTCCATGTAAACCGCGGTCGGGTAGCCGCCAACTCGCCAGACTAGTTTGACAAATATTTTTTATTTTCTGTGTGCCCCTCATTTGCGGTCACCGCGGGACATACGACACTTTACTTCGTAACTTTGAACATTTTGACATCGATCTTGGGTTCTTCATTTTTTTTTTTTTTGTATCGGTTAGGTTAACTGGTGTTTGACCTCTTTCACACTTTCATCATAATCATTCTCCTGACTTTGACCCAATTTATTTGTCTTCTTCTTCCATACATTTCTATCGGCCTTCCTCTCAGTTTTGACATCGATCTTGGGTTTTTTAGTTTTTTTTTTTTATGTTGGATAGATTAAGATTTTACTATTATTATAGTACAAAAAAAAAACTTTCTTTATTTCTTACTATTTTTTTACACTGGATTTTCAACTCTCGGTGTTGAGCCGAGCGTTGAGAATCCAACCCAATGAGACGCACTCTTGTCCCAGCGCGTTGAAAAAACACACTGTTGGATTTTCAACTCTCGGCGCTAAACAAAGCGTTGAAAATCCATTGCACGAAAAAAAATCGCCGCTATTTTATCCAAGTCCGTGCAAACGTGGGTTGGCTGCCGTTTTACTGCTTCTTTCTTCATCGTGTGGTTAGGAACTAACCTGGTGACAAAGTTTTTGAGCCGTCCATGGACCTTTGACTTGACCAATTAAACACTGTTAACATCATATAATTCTCCAGGTCCATTATCCCAATTTATTAGGTTTTTTTTTTCCATACTTCTCTATTAACCTTTATCTTTATCTTCTGTTTTCACTCCATTTATAGCCTATTTCACACAGTCTATTCATGGTTTCTTTAATGTTCCTCTTCTCTTTTACTTGTCTATCTTTCTGGTTTTTGATTAAGAAAGTCATTTGACGTTAATTTTGCTAAGACACCGTACTTAGGATAAGAGTAATTATAAGAGTAATTCTAGGTAATTTAAACTTAGTCATTTAGATTTCTTGGAATTTCTATTATTAGTTGTAAGAAGATCATAGCTTTGGTGTCTGAATAGATAATTGCTAACTATAATAGCGGCACTGATTGATGCCTTGTGACGTTTGTAGAGTTTTCATGAATTTCCGTTAATATTGATTAAAAAATTTATGTGAGGGAACAAATTCCTTACTACATTGTTGTACACGCGGCTACACATCAAGCTATACATTTCCAGTTTATGCTGATCTCGCATTGTATACGATTTCCGTACAATGCGAGGTCAGCTTGTACTGCAAATGTATATGTAGATTGATGTGTAGCCGTGTGTACGATCAGCAATAATAACGGACCGTTGGAGCTATATTTATTGAATGGAAATTTTATTATATATTTAAATAATTTGTAACCCGTCACAGGCGCCACCATATAAGGCCATTGGTTTAGTAATAATAAAATATAAGCCTGCAAGTTTTATACTCTTTTATTTCTACAGCATTTGTGCCCTTTCCAAAGTATAAGTAGTTTCACATCACGCCTGTTTCCCCAAAGGGTTAGGCAGAAGTATATCTATAGTACACACACATTTCGCCAGTTATGTTTAAGCCCATTTAATACGGAGTCTATTGGCATCAACCTGTCATAAATCCAGACTCCGGGCTGCTACTGCGAATTTTCAGATGTAAAAACCGAATAAAACTTTGCCCGACCCGGGGATCGAACCCAGGATATCATACTCAGCAGTAGTGCTTGCGATCACTAGACCAACGAGGCAGTTTTATGTACAAGTAGGTACCAAACTACGTTAATGTATAATAAAATGTAATGAACTGTAATAATTAGAATCAATATTGTATTATGTAATTTAATCATTTTATATGAAACATTTGCAGTGCTCTAATACGGGGTGGATATCTTAATATTGTGTCATGAAATTATAATGCATGCCTACTAACCAGTGTTTTACATGTTAGCAAATAAATAAATATAATAAGGTGTTACAAGCCAACTTAAAAAAACAACAAAACGAAACAAAAAACGGTCGATTTCTTAACAACATACATTTCTAAAGATACAAAGTATCGATAAATGTTGTACAAACAGTGATGCTATCGATCGTCACGACTGGCCCATTAGTCGACCACTGTGTTCACGCGTGATGGACGCAATATAAAACTGTCGATTGGTAGAAAAAAATTGAAGAAGTTGACGCTATCTATTTTTATTTTAACTAGTGACATGGGAAATGGAGATTAGCGAAAGGAGTTAGCTTCTCTTCTTTGACGATTTAAAACAGCCTTGTTGATCTAGTGGTCACAGGCGTGACTGTAAGACATGGGTTCTGGGTTTAATCCCCGGGTCAAGCAATCTTTGACATTCTCAGAATTTTTCGGGTGCCTCAATTTGTGCCTGGTTGGCAAAACGCTCGTCCACTATTACACGGGACTTAAACACAACTATACTCGGTTGGTTTAGGTAGTTAAATAAAGATAAACAAGAAGTAACCACGTGACGAGATAGCTGTTAAATAACTGACTAAAAGTAATACTTGTAACTTCAGTTGTCATGTTACGTCACAGTTGTTGTCTTCAATTTAGCAACATTATAATTCGTTGACGTTTAGAGAACCTGTCTTTTTGGGCTCTTTACATTAGATAGATTACAAAATTTTATAGCATTAAAATCTAACTAAAAAATTGTGCTCAAGCAGTTACATCTACGAAGATTAGCTTTTGAATAAATGATAAAGTTTAACATACATTAATCAAAGAGGACCCGAAATTACATTATTATTTTATTTAAAAAAAAAATGTAATTCTATGTTACAACGTATTTTAAAACAAAAAAGTGTCATCTTTAAAAACCCTTTTTACGATTTGTTCAGCTTTATTTAATTACCTAAACCAAATGAGTAAACGAAAGTAATGTGGCTACGAGTATAAGCTATTATGCCTTTGGTTACCTCTTTGGGAAATACAAACATGAGAGGCGTATGGTTTTTTTTATGTCGCTGCAGCATGCTGAGATAGGACTTTCTGTTTTTATGATTAATGGTCATGTGCATAGGGATATCCTTGAGGATCTACTACGGCGCTCAAACCTGGTCTTTGATGGTTCAAAAGTGGTTGAGGTTGTGGCAGCTTGATGTTTGCCAGCGAGCAATGGAGCGCAGCATTACATAGCAGAACACAGAGTTGCGCTCCAAAACATAAATCGACGACGTCACCCAAAAAGCAGCCAATCGTAAGTGTGACTGGGTAGGACACGTTTACCATGTGGGTCCCAGAACATGTCCGTCTGTATCGAGGCAGACCCAGGAGAAGATGGCGAGACGAAGTTGACGCCTACAGACAGGATTGGTCTACACTAGCTCAAGACAGAGAAGAGTGGAAAGGAGAAAGGGAGGCATTTGCCCTGCAATGGGACAACAGCAGGCTAACAATAAATAAATCAAATATAATATTTATGATTGTGTACCGTGTAGTCCCGGACTCAAAGAATAGCACTATCTACCATATTTCTTCGCGCGGGTGTCGTAAAAGGCGATTAAGGGACTCACTAGAGAATGGCCAGCAGCGTTCTCTATGCATTTTTAACACCATACTGCGATCGTCAACCCGCCTGCCAAGTGTGGTGATTCTGGCATAACCCCCCAAAATTATAAGCACCAATAAGAAATGGCCCTTAGTGCTCGGTAGCGGTCAAGGCCACGGTGAAGCAAGGTGAATCACGGTGAAGCAGTGAAGCAAGGTGGTGCTTGGGGGTTTATGTCCAGCAGTGGACGTCTTTCGGCTGAAATGATGGTGATGAATATGATTGTGTTTAGTTTGTGATCTTCCCCATAAAAACTTTTTCTCTCTTTTCTTTCTAGGTATAAACTCATGAAAATACATATCCAGCTATATACGAGTACTTAAATCAAAGCAAGATTTGCAACTGTCACACACAATATACGATGTCTTTGTATTGCACTGTATCATTTATATTCCACCGTCAGTAGCTAACGTTTGTATCGGTTTACGCCCACCGGTAGCGAAAGATATTTATTAAAACAGCTTCCTTTTCTTCTTATCTTGAAGACGATTATTCAAAATGTACATGTAGCTATTTTTAAATCAAACTGTAAGCATGATTAATTTGCAATAATCTTCTGGCTGTTGGATGTTGGTTTTCAAATACTGGTCGCTTGTGGTCCGCTTCTAGTCCGATAAAACAGATCGTGCTAAAAAAAAACAAATAAACCAGAATAGCACAATTGATTTTGAGGATAAGAAAGGAGAGGATGAAAGTAAAAGGGGTTAAAATTAAAACGGACCTACATGTATAGTTGCCTTCGGTAGAACCTATGAGGCTGGCACAGAAACTTGGATATTGGCACAAGAAGTCTTTGCCCAGCAGAAGGTGAGATCTGGCTGTGGATAATGATAATCATCACAATTAAGTAATAGACCAAATTACCGAGATTTGGTGGTCACATATCTATAGTATGACTACTGTTTTCACGTGCCATGTGGATGCGTTGGCGGTATCTCCGACCAGATGGACAGTAGCCCTCCAGACACGACACCCGTCTGGTCGGAGGATCCTCCCTTGTCTATAGAGGATGAGTGATCTTTACACTCTGTTCCTCATACCTCTAGAAGTTCATCAGTATACATTTATGTATCAGCTTGCCTAATCCAGGTAACAAAACCAGTAGAAGCTGGCCTCTTAGTATAATAGCAGCCATGCATAATCAGTCTATAGTGTTCCCACTACTAGGACATATCTGCCTTATATACCTTCTATAAAGCTGCCATTTGCTGGGTACGTCTTTCATTGACTCGATATGCCCTGGCGGCTAAGAGTATGTCATGCTCACTCAAATGTCTCGCTGGTGGTGGCGTGTGTGTTGGATCGTCGAGTTCCCTTCAAAATGGTTGAGCTAAACGGTGCTGATCCATGCGTCATGTTCGTGAACGGGCGCCATCAGTAGGGACTGGTCATCTCTTATCTGCCACGGCTTATTTTAATTTTTTAATTGTTTTTTTATTTTTATTTTTTATTACGAACGCTTTTTACGTACACGTCTTTCTACATTGTTCTCACATGTATAATTTCAACATGAATGATGTAAACAATATTTTGTAAGAATATAATTTTTTAAAAAGAGTGTCCGTGGAGTTTCTTGCCCGTTCTTCTCCATAGGAACCTACGCTTTGGAATGGGCAACTAGCTTCATATTTCTGACTGACTGACTCCTTGACAATTCAAAAGTGCCTGTAAATGGTTTAATTGAAATAAATGCTTTGAGTTTGAGTTCTGCACTATCACGCGGGCCCAGTGCGGGTTGGCAGATGTCACAATTTCGAACTTTTGGCTCTAAGATCCTCACGATGTTTTCCTTCACCGTTATGAGAGCAGTGGTGATGAAATTATTTACACAAAGTATACTACCTATTTGGGTTCGAACCCACACTACTGCTCCCCAAGCCACCACTGCTCCGTGCTAGCCTCTTATTGTATTGAAACGTAGTACTACGCCAAGCCAGCTCAATGTAAAAGTGTTACTACCAACGTACGGTCGAGTGTACCTCATATGCAGTGGTTAATATAAAAATAAAAACTCCCATCTTCAAAACAAAACCAACAACAGTGCACCCGTGAGAAAATCACCATAATAATAGTCGTTTTTTGCATAAAATAACTGGTGATGCACTCGCTAATGAGCAATATAAACTAAGTGCCTCCTTCAAGTAGGCGATAAGACAGGAACACACCGAGTTAAGAAATCCCACCGCCTTTACTCAAAATTATGAAAGGATCGTCGCACGGCAAATGAAGATTTTGTCTCAATGTATGGAAAAGCGGGCGTAGGTTTATAGGGCAAGTGTAATCAGAGGTTTACGTAACTTAACAAATCACTTTTCGTGCCTGTTTGTATGACCGCGTTATTCTTCTAAACTATGCAATTGATTTTGATGCAGTTTTCACCATCATTTACAAAATGTATTCCGGAAGGTATAACTTGGATATGGCACAGAAATCTCGATGTTTTGACATATCGCCACATCAATACATTGCACCCGTGTTACGCAGGGGCGGGTTGCTAGTCTAGACAAAATCGAACTGGTTGCTAATTTAATTGTATATATTTTTTTATTTTTTTTTACATTTTTTTTTTTTTTTTTTTTGTGATTACTTGAACTCACACACTGACTTATTATTATTAGTATTACTTATATGTTATAATGTTAGAAATATAGTATAATTTTACAATGTTTGTAAGTATGTGAGCACCATGCATCTATCACATAATTATGTCATTCCTTCATTTTTCATTCTTTTTACCTATCGTGGTATAGTAATCTTATTCTAGGTGCATTGTCTTCACATTATAATTATATAATAAGTGTATACAAGATATAATGATTTTTTTAAAAGAGTAACGGTGGAGTTTCTTTCCCATTCTTCTCCATACGAAAACTACCTTTTGGAATGGGCGACTAGAATCAGTTTTATTATTTTAGTTTGACGTTCAAAAGTGCCTTTTTTGTGCCTAATTGAAATAAATTATTTGACTATTGACTATTGACTATAGTCATCATTTCAGCCGAAGACGTCCACCGCTACTAGACTACCACTTAGACCGGTTCTATGCTTCCCGCATCCAGCGGATTCGGGTCGCTAGAGTCGCTAATTGCTTAACCGCTTTTGACAGACATTTCTATAAATCTAACGTTGAATCCACGTCTCTTAAACAAATAGACTTTGTCATTTTATGATATGCAAGTGACATTGTTTCAACTTTGGACGATAAGCTTACGAGGTTGAATTTATTCTCCTGTAGACAAAGCAATTTAGAAAAATTGTTTTTGTCTGCGAAATGTAGATGAAAAATTATTGTGACTGGTTTGCTTTTAAAACAAATTATTATAATTGCATTATAGAGACATCTCGTACTGGTACCAAAAAATAATTCTTTTTGAAATATGAAAGATATAACTTATACATGTATGGGAATTTGAATAATTACCGATTTCTTCTTTCATTATGTGGTCCTGCAGAAGACAGAAAATTTAAGATCCACCGTACGCATAGATATCCGTGAACATACGGTATTATAAAAAAAATTGTTGTGATTTTCCGAACGCACTTTTTCACAAGAAGCTCTAATCATAGTTACCAGATCCTTTTTAGGAGGTACCCCTTGAAGTCTCAAGATCCTTAAGAGGATGGCTCCCTAAATTGTATGTTAATTTGCATTATATATTCTAATAAAGTCACGCATACAATCAAAATGGAACTTTAGTAAATGATATATTGGATCTTTTTCTTTCCATGTTAGTAAGACAGTTACGTAATTGTAACATTTTCACTCAATTAATTTTTTATTCGTTTTTTAAGATTATTTAAATAAAATCAAGATTACTCAGCTTTTATGTCTAAAATATATATTCACAATAAGAAAATATCGTTTATTATCCAGCCACAAGATATTTTTTCTCTTGATCAATTATTACTTTAGTTATAAATAAAATAATAATTGAGACTTACGCCATTTAATTTCGTGCTCGAACACGATCAAAGAGCGCACGCAATATTCAACTTTATAACTAATGAGTTAGCGTTTAACCCATAGTAGAGTGTCGGGGTGCATGGGGGCGGAGCTTGCGTAGAAATTGTCTTTAGAGTGCCTGGTCTTAAAGGGAAACGGAAAATTATAAACTATTACCTTAGTACTTTACAGCAACTATAACAACATCTTCATTAATATAAATCTAAACTTGAATCGAAACAATAAACTATGTAGGTAAAGTAATTAAATACTATATAGTTTATGACGTAATTTGTTACTACGCCGTAGATACTACCGAGCGAGGCAAATATAGTCTTTCCTACTGGCGTTTAAAGTTTCGTCAGTTTTGCTGTTTGAGTTCCAATGGGTTAGATCGTCGTGTAACAAACATCGTTTTATCCCTTCAACTGTGGGAAGTCCGCGTCGGGCGGAAAAATTTGGGTATCGTCTGTGGCAGGTCCGACACGGACCGTGTTTTTATCTGTCCCATATTTTGACATAAATGGCATATTAAAACTGTGCCTATCTCGTTTATACTTGCACAGAGTCTACAAGACGAAATGAGAAAGACATATTAACTCCGTCCAAGTCTGTAACATACCGAATGACGCGGTACCAACTGACAACATACGAGCCCCGCACCCGCTCCGCAGTCGAGATTTCGCACGCGCGCCATGTTTACGTAAATATTAAAAATATTTTATTGTGAGTGTACTGTGTGTGGTTTGCGAGTTATATAACATGCCTGGGTAAGTAATAACCATTTTTGATTATTTAAACCGTGTAATTCATAAAGATTTCGGGCAGAAATAGTCATTTCAACAAACATGGAAAACATTTGAAGCGTGGTCGACGAACATTTCGTGGTATTTTCGCGGTATTACTATTAGCAGAAATGCAAAATATGGTTGTTACGTATGTGTTTATGTATCGTATTATTGATATTAGGCGTTTAATTATAATATTAAAGTATTTTAGTAGCGAAATTATTGAAATGAAAATTTCATTTAGTCATCGGTCCGAACGGACCAATCACGAACAGGGATAAACCGCCATCTTGTACGATTTTATAGATCATAGAAAATATGGATGCGGCATCCGAGATTTGAATTCGAATATTTTTTTATATTTATATATTTATATTTTTGAGTTTTTTTTTTATTCGTGATTTTAACCGACTTCAAAAAAGGAGGTTGAAATCGAGTCTGACTGTTGAACGTATTGGAACTGAAAATATAGTAGCTGGGTGTGTGTGTGTTCGTGTGTACATGTATATATACATAAGATTGGTTGTTTGTTTGTTGTTTCGTTGTCTGTCTGTCTGTCACAGGAAAGGCATACATGTTTTTAATTTTTCTTCTCACTCGGAAGACCACAACGAGGACTGCTTCGTTTTTAAGTTTTTTTATTTTTTTTATTTACCTAATTTATACATAATATATACGCTAAAATACTTAAAATAATAATAATATTATGTACAAGTACGTAAAATGTTTTTGATTTAAAATTATATTTTTCTTGTTTAAATGTGACAGTATTGGCCGCATCCATATTTTCCATCATCCTTGTTTAAGTACTTGCGTTTTTTGTGATTCTTTTTTTGAAATTGTTCGTTTTGATTGTTGATTTGTGTATTTTTTTTATTAGGCAGCATGCCTTTTTTATGTGCCTATCGATTTGTAAATATCTTCAAAATGTAGAATGTTGATTTAGATTTCAAATTTAGGCAACAGAATTTAAACAGTGATCCAAAGTTTGAGTGGGTGTTTTTTGCGCCCGTTTTTTAGTGTTGGGTTCGGTTAGCCGATACTGTTAAACTAAACACTTCAAACAGCTGAGACTTTGAATGTAATAAGTTTAAGGGCCAAACATTATTATAAATAACAAACCCAAGCCACTAGGCTTATCGCGTTCTCAGAATAGAACCGTAAACATACCCATTGTTTTGTTCGGAACGCCGCACGTGCAAATTACGTCATTCTTTTGTTTTGCTTGTGGCATGAAAAAAATGTATAGGATGGTGTGTTCTTTTGTTTTATTTATGTGAAATAGGTTGTATTTATCGAAATTTAACAAACACTTTTTAAAGTAATGGTTTATTTTTTTAATTATAATGACCCTAACACGAAAAACTGGGAAATATTCCCTCACACTGAACATACATTACAATTACTAATACATTACAAGGCAAAACTATACTAATGTATACATATCTTGTAAGCTAATTTAATAACGATTCCAATAATATAACTGGTAGCGAGCTAACTAACGTAATTTCGGAGATATCGTCGTTTTAACCAGACACGCCGTAATCACGCGCGACCCCGAAAGGACCTTTAACAGAGGGTATCCAAATTTTTACGGTCCGACGCGGACCTCCCACAGTCGAAGGGTTATACACCCAATGTGTTATAGAATTAAAATAAAATATACATAATATGTAACAAAATCTAAAGATTCGTTATATTTGTATGTAAGTATTTCTTGCAACTTTTTTAACTTTTAACTTATATCATTTTATATTTCTTTACGTACGTTTACATAGTTTGTTACCATTTAATTTTTATAAAAAAATATGCATTTCGTTTTTTCGAGTACTTACCTTAGGTTATCACTGTATTTGAGAATGTTGGTTCACCTGTTATTGGCAACTGTAATAAGCACATAACTGTGTTAACTACTTTTATATTATATTTTGTATACAGAAGCTGTTGGTGTACCTTTATAAATAAAAAATAAAAAAACAACATATGAATAAATTTAAGAAAATATAATATCATAACTTAACTATTTATTTGAATATAATATTACATAATTGACGGGATATTACATATATGCTATAAATACATTCACAAAAGATCAGAAATTAAATAACAATTTCCTTAGAAAAAATAAGTAAAAAAAATTACGTAGCTAAAACTATTAACGAACGAACTATTAACGAAAATATGGCGTCGAAAAATTCCTCCGCGTCGTTCTATGTTCTATGTTATGGGGTTTGGTTTCCGCACTCAGTCCGTCAGGTGGACCATTGTGCGTGGGCCATGGCGGCCGTTTGGGGGGTTATTCCAACCAGCCCACCTCCCTCCAGAAGGCAATTAGGTCTCCTGGTTTGTCTAGAACATCTGTGTATGATCTGGGTGACCCGAGGGTTTCTGTTCTAATCTGGGTAACGCCCGTGCATTCAAAAAGCACGTGCGCAACGGTCTCCTCAACCTCCATGCACGCCCTGCACAGAGGACTGTCCGTTATGCCTATTATCTGGAAGTGTTTGTTTAGCGAGCAGTGTCCCGTGATGGTCCCTGTCACCAGGCGCAGGCCATTCCTGTCCAGGCGTAAAAGACGCCTGGTCAGCCTGCTATCCAAAGATGGCATAGCTTCCTTTGACTGCCGGCAGCCCGGTGTCGAGGACCAACATTGCCCTGCTTGTGTGTGGGTGATTTCCTGTAACCACCTACGTATTTGGTTGAAGGGGATAGGTACGATAGGCTCAGGTCCACAGACTGCCGTGCTGGATCCTCGCCTAGCAAGTTCGTCAGCTGCGTCAGTACTTAGCGACCCGCTGTGTCCTTTTATCCATTGCAGTGTCACCATGTTGCGGCTAGAGACCGTTATTCGCTCTAATGCCTTATGACATTCTAGTGTTAGCTTTGAGGTAAAAATTGTTTTCCTTAATGATTGGAGGACTGAGGCGCTATCGGAGAGTATACGTATGTGTGTATCCGTAACTCTCCTGGCTTCTAGGGCATGGACCGCATGTATGATTCCCACACACTCCGCCTGATAGACGGTGTTGAACCTTCCCAGCGGTCTGGATATATTTATGTTGAGTTCATATGAGAAGACTTCGACTCCGGTTCCGGAGTCAGTCTTCGAACCGTCGGTGTATACTCTCATTTCTTTGGGGCCTGAGTAGTCACATTGTTCTTCGGTGAATATTATGTTGTAGTGCCTTTGAAAGTGGATTGTTTTCGGGGCTTTGTCGCAGAGTGATGTCATCATTGGCTTTCGTTTGATCGCATCCTCCTTTATGCGTGTTTGTTAATTCTGGAGTCGTTACTTAGGGTTCCCGATAAGTGGAGCCTGAAGGCGGCCAGGGCCGCTTCCTCCCGTACGATTAGGTGTAGAGGCGGCAGCCCTAGCATTGCTTGTAGGGCAGCGGTCGGTGTGGTTCTCAGACAGCTAGTGATTGCGACACAGGCAAACCGCTGTAGTTTCTCGAGATCTCTCTGGGTTGTGCTCAGGTCTGTCCTGGGCCACCAGACCAGCGAGCCGTATGTGATAATTGGTCGAATGACTGTGGTGTATAGCCAGAAGGTGACTTTGGGGCTGATCCCCCAATTCCTGCCAAGCAATCGCTTGCATTGCCATTGCCACTGCCGCTGGCTTTCGTAATAGTATGGTTTGTCCTCCGCGACGTTGTCGACTGAGAATATCTTATTTCGCGAATGTGCTATGAGAATATAATGTCTTGTTATGATGTTTTGTGAATATCATAAACGGCGACGGAGGGCATTCTACTGGTGATAGATTTTTAAATCGGTCCAGTAGTTTTGAGTTTATTCATTATAAACAAAAATACAAATCTTTTCTTTTTATAATATAGACCAGTGTTACTCAATGTGTACTCCGTGGAGCCCCTGGGCTCCGCAAAGCCTCTGTGGGGGCTTCGTGGAAATATTGTCGCTGCCAAATCTAAAATCAGTTCTCGTGGAAGCAGTAAAAATAATGAATTTCGTCAAAACTTATCCATGCAAATCCCGATTATTTTCAAAATTGTGTGAAGATAATGGCAGCAAACATTGAAATACTACTGATCCATACAGAAGTGAGATGTTATCTCGACGTTAATCTATAACAAGGCTAAATGAACTTAGGCCGGAGTTACAAACTGTGCGAAACAGGATTCCCAAATCAACTTATGCAGCTATAAAACAAAACACCGCAATGAAGTGAATGCTGAACCTGAAATGCAACTTTAAAATCAAGACTGACATCAAACAATTGATGAAAAGTTAAAATCTATTTCATACGCCCCATTAGATGCAAATGTTAATGTCAAGTATTATGATTATTAATGACTTGCTTCCGCCAGCGGCTTCGCCCGCGTGATATCTTAAATTATAGCCTATGTTACTCAGTGATGATAATATAGCATTTTACTGTTTTTTTACCGGTCCAGTAGTATTTGAGTTCATTGATCACAAACAAACAAACATACAAAATTTTTTTTTTCTTTATTATAATGTTTAGAAGAATACACATAAAACCAGGTTTTGATTACCGTCAACCGTCAAATATTTCGTTTTGCAAAAGGGTTCGGTCGACATAAAAGTTTGAGAACCACTGATACGGACTATAGCTTTAGATTGCGGCTTCGTCCACGTGGAGGTCGGATATTATCCTACGAGAACGTACTATCGGCAAAAAAAGTATCCTTTAACTTAACCCAGGCCAGATCAGGAATCCGTTCAGTCCGTCACGAGTCCTGCCGGGGTTGCGGGAAAGTCCGAAAGGGATACCGTGGCCCCCTGGCATTGCACAGGCAAGAGAAGGAACACGGGTGGGTTTTAGTCAGTAAGAGTCTGACACGCCCTCCCGCTCCACCCAGAGCGGGAGACGTCATTTGATGATTTCCCACCCAAAAAAAAAAAAAAAAAAATAGGTCAGGAATCCGTTAATGGCCGATTCCTGTAATTTACGGACCGTTTTTGGTTACCTAGTTTATTAAGACTCTTGCATCTTTACCAGTAATAAAGCAAATACCTCATGGCTTTGCATAGTAGACTCCCTAAGGAAGTAGCTATCACAAGTAAAAGAAAAATTGCTTTTGAATCTATTAATATATGATCAGTTTGGCAATAAAAAAGTTACCATTTTGGTAGAAAAAAACGATTCGTTTTTTTAATAGGAACCGAGCATAAGCCGATAAGACGAGAAAAGGTAATAGACAGACAGACAGAAATACAGTTATTATGGCAATTTATAATGGATTTCTTACATTTATTTGAGTTATTTTCATAAAAAGACGGTACGAGTATGTGCAGTAGACCACACGATAGAAGTGAAAACTTACGACTAGAGCCGAGCATACGCCGATCAGCGCCGAGTATAAACGATTCAGCTTCATAGACCGACTGGAGCTAAGTATACCTGATTCAGCGTCATCACCAACCCGAGTGACGCAATGTACCTACGCCTAAAGAAGTATTTACTTCAAAAATCTGCTTTTGTTACACTACGGTGTGACAGTCGGCAACTTTTGTTAGCAAACCGACGAATCCGAGTGTTAACTTCAACTTTCTAGTTGTAGTTTTAGACTGGTAACAGTTTATTGGTTTTATTCACGATCAAAATGTTACGGAAATTCCATGTTGGTACGATTTATTTTATTCTATGAAGCAATTATTTGTGATGTGTTAGGTCGGTGTAAAAATGCATTAAACTATTTTAATAATATTTTTCACTTCGGTTTTTTTTTTAAATGAATGTTGTTTTTCTAGGAACGAGTGACAAAAACTGACATAGATTTGAGGTAGCAACAATTTCTATGTTTAACAACAATTAATATATATAAATAAAAGCTGGAAAATCACGCCTTTATTCCTCGAAACTAGAGACAGATGTGCACCTACCTATATTTCGCCAGTTATTTTTAAGTACTATGTTTTAGGGGGCGAGCCTATGGTTATCAACCGGGCACAGATACTGGGAATTTTCCTAATTAATGCAAAAACCACTACTACTAACCGCTACTACTAGGAATTTTCCTAATTAATGCTTGAAGTTGAGTTGAGTTGACCCACAATATTACTTACTCGTATATTCTTACTTCCTTACTAATAAACATAATATATGAGGTGAACAGTTACACATCGCTACCTCTCTTTCAGTCGTCAGTAATTTACTTTCGAAAGAAGAAGACAAAGCGTTGTGTAACTACACAGACGTTATACAACGTTTATTAGTAAGGAGGTTAATTTACTGTTTTGGATTGCTAGAAACCCGCTTCTTTTTGTTTAATGACCTACTAACCCTAACAAATCACAAACATACATTAACCCTTAACAAATCAACCCTTATTGACATTGAAATATAAGTTTCGGAGCTAGTTTCGTAACATTTCTTCAACTTCTAACCCTTTAACTGCTACAGTCACGAGAAGCACATTATCGTGGGTATAATTGTAAAACAACGGGTCTCGACACGACACATGTCAATTGAGTTATGTGTAGGTTTGGAAGCGACACGTGCCGCGCTGGGGGCAATGTCAAGGTAGCCCCTACTCAGTGGAATATCTTCATAGACCTCGACCAACGACCTCATCTAGTTTTATAAAATATTTTTGATCGTGTAAGTGTGTTAAAACCAATTTACAGTATGTACAAAATTCTAAATTCAAAATATTTTAGTTTACATAAACCAAAACGTCAGAAGCTAGGTGCACGGTTCCAATTGGTCGTTTCCTATGGAGAAAAGCCGGCAAGAAACTCCACAGTTACTCTTTTAAAAGTAAAATGTAAATGGTACAGTCGACACATGCCGCGCTGGGGGCAATGTCAAGGAAGCATTTAGAATCATTTCGAAGGTAGGTATAGTCAATGGAACATCACTTTAAACTAAGGAAACCACTCTTACTATGACGAAATGTGCACTTTTATAATTTCTAACTTGGCGATGTTATCGTGGTCGTCAACGTCCACGTCAGGGTATCACAATAACACAGGGAAGTAAAATGTATGGAAATATAATGAAGACGCTTTTAGATTTTCGTTCACGATAACGTTTTATCGTACATGTATTTCCATACATTTCATGGACGTGTCCACGAAGATATTTTTACGATAGAAATTATAAACAATACGACGCTTTTATCGTCAAATTGTTTACCATAAATATGCGGATAAAAACTGCACTTCTTTAAGAAACAATTTTACTGTTTTATGTTTGTAGATCAACGAGGCAGACTGTCTCGTTTGTTACTGCAAGCGCAAGCGCAACTGCTGAACATGAGGTCCTGGGTTCGATTCCCAGGTCAGGTTAAGTGTCATTGGGTTTTTCTTTCTGGAATTTCCCAGTAGCAGCCCGGATTCTAGATTTGTGCCCGGTCGATGGCAAGAGGCTCGTCCCCTATTACATGGGACTTAAACATAACTGGCGAAATGTGGGTGTAATATAAGTACACATCTGCCCAATCCTTTGAGAAAACAAGGCGTGATGTTATGTTACGTTATGTTTGTAGATCGTTAAATAGCAAGCAGCGCAGCACCTGATGGTAAGAGGTCCACGATGCTTATGGACATTTGCAATACCAAAGGAGGTAGGATAAAGATAGGGGAGGGATAGGTGACCCTCGGATAAAGGTGAAAATGTCTCAGGAACCCGTATATCGTACCTACCTGTGTACCTGTGAAATCGTGCAGAAGATTTGGTGGTATTAAGGCTCCCACAAACAGGCGCGATGCGACTCTGATAAAACTGTTATTTCTAAGAAAACTTAACGGGAGAACCATAGGGAAGATGAAGGTAAAAAAAAAAAAAAACTATTTAGTCCGTCAGTTAATAAAAAAATATTAGATTTGTATTTTTTGCTTTATCGTATTTATAAAAAATAACTTAGATAAAACGCATTACAGTTGGGGAGGGGGGTTGATACGTCACAAGTAAGTATAAAATCTACATACTCGTGACGTCATGGCACATTTTAACTCAATGTATCTCCGTAATCTTTTGATAAAGTAAAAAAAGAAAAAATACGTGTACATTTTTTGATAATCTACAAAACGGCTAAAATATATATTTTTTTGTCACCATCCCTATTACCATTACAAGATACCCCATTTTCTTATTACAAGATACCCCTTCCTTACATAGTACGACTGGTTGTCAGAATTTTGGACTTCCGACTACGCGTAACGAATGTCAAAGATCTACGAATGACAGCCGGGACCAACAAAAAAGTGACTTTCAAAGAATGGTATTTTAGTTTTTAGAGCACTTTTAATCAGCTAGGTACTATTCCAAAAAAATCCAAATTTTAGGTCGCTCAGCGCACAATGGAGCGGGCTATGCTTGGAGTTTCTTTGAAGGATAAAATCAGAAATGAAATTATCCGGAAAGTAACTGGAGTTGACGACATTACTTATAGAGTAAGCAAACTGAAGTGGCAGTGGGCTAGCCATGTTTGTCGAAGGACCAATGACCGGTGGAGCAGATGAGTCTTAGAGTGGAGACCGCGTATCGGCAAGCGTAGCGTGGAACACCCATCCAGATAGATGGACTGACTGGACGAGAAAGGTGTAGGTGGACCTATGTCCAGCAGTGGAGTGAAATAGACTGAGTTGCTTGAGTTGACTATTCCTGAATATATATTTTTAACTCGATTTTGACTAAGATAAAATGAAGACTGCTCACGGTGAAATTTATCAACAACATGAAAATACGAGGAACATTTTTACAAATTGTTTGTGTGAGGAATGATAATGAAAGAGAAGGGAGTGAATTATAGCGTGACGGTTGACAGGGAAGAATGGATGAAGAAAACGTGGTGCGCCAACCCCACGTAGCATGGGACAAGGACAAGAAGATGATGAGATTATGATGATGATTTTTAGTGTTCCGTACCCGAAGAGTACTGAACGAAACCACATTAGTATGTCTCCGATGTCCTTCTGTCTGTCTTCGGGCTGTACCTCATGATTGAATTAAAAAAAAAAAATACTTTTATTACCGCTATATCAACAAATAATAAAAATAAAACAAAGTTCCTATACAAAAAACGAGTTGTTTTCGGCATTTTTTGCGAAATGTATGGTTGTACGTGCGAGTCCGAGTCGCATTTGGCCGCTTTTTTTACACAAAACTTCGACAAGTATAAAATATTATAAGAATTATATGAAAACATTTTCTATACCATGTAATCAGATACCAATTTGCCACTTTATTTGATATTATAGTAATGTAATTTATAACGCGTTGCGACATAACACATGTGAATTGAGTTATACATTAAACCAACACGTGTCTAGCTTGGGGCTAGGTTTGAGGGAAGTGTATAGTGTGAGCTATAAGATTTATAATAGCTTTAGGGATCTCACGCACTAGACGGCCATGACTCCAGCCAGCCGTGGCCGTCTAGTGGTATTGTATGATGTGCGGCTAGTTGGCCGTTGCGACCAAGTGCACGATTCGTATCGGTATCTATAGTTTACCTGGTCACGGGCGTGGCCTTGGCCATCTAGTGCACGAGATCCCTTACGGTAGCTAGCTAATTTGGTTATGTGACCGTTTGTATCGTTGCCCAGATTTCTAAATTCTTTGAAAACATGCTTGAACACTTACCTTACATTACAAGAAGTGTTTTTTTTTTGCTACTAAATGAATATACGGCATTTTATCGTGCACAAAATATCAGTATCAATAGCAATATATATTGATATATATATGTAATCAAGTTCTCAAAAACGGCTAGAGAATTAATTATATTTTAATTTTTAATGTGCCTACGCTAAAATACTACTAAAGTGTTAAGTATGAAAAAGGCTATCATTATACAATAGACAGATAGCCTAAACTCAGTCCATTGACTATTTGATTACTTACTGCTTTCTTGCAGACCTTTCCGAGGACTGCAACAACACTGGTCTTCTACCAGAAGAAAGAGATAGATATACTGATGACAATTTTATTTTTCTCAAACTGTGGCGCATTGCTAGGCAACTATTTGACGGAAAACGTACAAATTGAATTTTCCGGGATGCTACCATCATCTTTACCGCTTTGCTCCCACTACACACTAAGCTTTAAATCAACCATTTTAATAAAAAATGTGTAGTCAAAATAATAACAGAGGTACTTTGAAGGCTTTCACCGTCTATAATAATTACTGTAGTGTTAATATTACTCTTCATCTTTGTTTTACAGACCGTGTTTAATATTTGATGTATTTAAATATAATTATAATATTGTAATGTTTTTGAAGGGATCGGTTTTTCCCTTGGGGATAAGGCTTTATGTTTTTGATAATATAATACATAATGAATTGAATACAAGTTGGTGTGTTATTTATTTATAAAGGTACACCAACAGCACATTTATATAATATATCTTAAGTACTGTGGCGGCATCTACATTGCCACATGTGAACTAAGCAACACACTGACGTCACGAAAAATCCTGCATCGCGCAAGCAGAGTTTACCGCGCGACTAGCATATATAGAACATTCTGACATCAATCGTCGGGCAGTAGCCCGCCAGACAACACACCCGACTGGTCGGAGGATCCTCCCTTTTCTATGGAGGACGAGTGAACTTTTACACCCTGTTCCACATACCTCTATGGTTATACTCGTAGTACTACCTAGTACTAGTGTTGCCTTGAATGTTATGTCTTGGAGCCCTACTATCTCGTACAATCACAAGATAATTGGTCAAATGAATGGGAGCAGATAAATCTATTAAGATAAGATTTATTTATTTGTATTAACATGGTATTTACATACAAGAGCACGCAAGATGATAATAAATTACATTATAGTCCAATCATGTTTAGCCTTATAATATATTGGCGTACAAATATTTTAGTCCCATTACTACTTTTAATCAATAGAACTTAACTATAATAAAATTAATGTCAGACAATTTTTTCGGCAAAAAATTAAGTCACACTTTATTAAGATTTATGCGATAAAAACATTATCAACTGACGATTAATTGACTGTTTATTTGTCTGATTATTATGACGATAATTATGATATTCAGAATTATTTATGGTTAACACGTTCGGTGTGCTATCAGGTTGATCATATCCGATGCTCATCTTTGCTCCGGTGCGGGGTAAAAATTATTGTGCCAACCACTGGTGCGGGACAGAAAAATTTTGGTCTCCCTATGAATATGAATGAGACGACTAGTATTTGGAATTGCCTCGTTATAAAGATAATAGGGTGTTACAATAAACACTAAGGATCAGGAATCCAGTTCAAGAGTCCAGTTCAAAAGTCCAGTTCAGTAGTCCAGTTCAAGAGTCCAGTTCAAAAGTTCAGTTCAAAAGTCCAGTTCAGTAGTCCAGTTCAGATATCCAATTAAGAAGTCCAGTTCATGAGTCCCGTTCAGGAGTCCAGTTCAGGAGTCCATTTCGGGAGACGAGTTCAGCAGTCCAAAAAAACAGGGGTGAAAAGAAAAATAATTGTCGAGAATGCTATAATAAAAATCATACGTCTAATATTACGGTATAATTTATTTTTATATGTAATCAACAGATCTGAAAAATATATAATAAATTTTATGGCTATCGTTTTTTTTTTATCATCCACAATTTAAAAAATGTATCGACACTTTTACTAACCAGTGCGGATAACGGGTCGTAAACATCCGACAGGCAATACCTTTATTTACAAACAAACCATTCACTGCGTGTACCTACGATTTCATCCTTTTATTGAGTGTTTATTTGTCAACATATTGCTATTGAGGAACATGCTTTAATCATTATACCTTAAAGATAAGTCCTCCTAAACAGATGGAAGTCGAACGGGTCTTTTCGACGCAGCAACGCACCGGGAACAAATCACGCTTCGGATATGTATAATAGACCCCAAATATTACTAACGCAGTGAGCGTGTTAAGGAAATTAATGAAAACGATTTCTTGATAGATTTACAAGCAGCACCAGTTTCATTAAATACCGGATATTTTTGATTATTTGCTCTCATATAATCATACAATCACAAAAACCGAAGATTAATAATTGACTTAGATAAATCTTCGGTTTTTGTACCGATGGACATGAACCCTGTCAGAGCACTGCAAAGCAAAATGTTGGTTCGCTGTTGAGTTAGTAAAATTTTACATAGTATAATATATGACCACAGGGTGATTTCATAATTGTAATAGTATCGCATCCATTTTTCAGCTGTGTCAGTCATGTGTTATCTAAATTAACCACAACGATAGACTTACGGGCTTCTGACGACCCGTAACGACTGTCAAAGATCCACGAATGACAGCCGGGACTAACGGCTTAGTGTGCTTTCGAAAGCACGGAGGAGTCTCGGTATATAAAGATCACCCATCCACGGACCAAACCCGGCAAGCGTAGCTTAAACTGACGTATAGACCCGTGCGGCTGTTATTACTTAGCCACAAGCTGCTCCTATCCCATCCAATATTTTATCTCATTGGGCCAAATTAGCATCACAAACATCCAATTAATTCCATTTCATCCCGCACCTAATGCACTGATAAAACACGAATAAAAACCGCTCATTAAAGGTTTTAACTATCAGTAAGTTCAGTAAGTTAAGTCCTAAATGATAACAGCGCGTCCTCAATTACACCGATGGGACTAACTTGATGCGCGCACGCGATGCATTCCGTGTCGCTAACTGTAGTGCGTTTAGGGGTGTCACGGTGTAAATAAAGGGATATTTTTGGTTGAAGATCTATGTGATTTCTTAAGCCTTTTGTTGGCTCTAGGTATCAAATAACGATTCTTCCAGCTCACTAGAATAATTTGTAAATAGTTCAAAACTAAATATAAGAGGTATTATTTGTAAAAAAAAACCGACCAAGTGCGAGTCGGACTCACACACGAAGGGTTACGTACTAGTTCCGTACCGTATTAATTAAGATCGAGCAAAAAAGTCGAAAAAAAAACCACATTTAATTTTCTTGTATGTGGATTTTAATTATTAACTTTATTTAATTTTTTATTATTTGTTGTTATAATTTCTCTGTGAAAATTTCTACTATCTACCTATTACGGTTCATGAGATACTGACATATGGACGCCTGCTGACAGATGGACGGACGGACGGACAGCTGAGGCTTGGCAATAGGGTTCCATATTGGCACCCTTCAGGTACAAAGGTCAAAGTTCCACCAAAGGTTATATCATTGCTATTTAATTGGCATGAAGTATGCACAAAGGAATGTTGCTATTGAGACTGGTAGAATAATAACAACACACTAATTAATACCTACCAAATGGTAGCATTTGTGCAGGGTGGTGAGGCACACCGTAATATTCTGTTTTTTTTTTTGTTTTTTATTTTTTATTAATTATCTAATGAAGTCTGCTTCATTATTGGTAAAGATACAACTCTTCATTTTAACCAATATACGTCCGTAAAATATAGGCATCGGCCATAAGTGACCACAACTTCTTCACATAAACAGCCAATATTAAAAATAACTTCTCTCCTGCCATCCCTAACCACATGTTGTACATAATGGCATTTATCCGACCCGTACACTTTTGTTCTCTCCCACGAAAACAAGCAGAGCATGGAAGCTTCTACTAGGTTTTTTAAACGGTTTATACTTGGAATCAATTGCTTTGGATGTGGTATATTTTGTATTATATTGAAACTCCAGGCTATGTCAAAGATAATAAAATAATACACTATCTGGTAGATCGCTATTTTATTTACTTTTATTGATAATATTATTTTTATTATTTCTTTCTTTATATTTTTTTTTATTTTTGTTCGTAGTACTCGCAAGTGGCATGCGTGTATGCAATAGTTTTCATTCTGACAGTTCAACAACATTCATTGCGTTATGTACGTTGCTAAGCAGACAAAATGTTTCGAACATATGAAGTAATGGATTAGCAAGATCCTTCAAAGTCATTCAGATTAAAAGTGTAAGTGGGAGGAGCTCGTACCTAAGTAATAACAGCCGCACGGTTCGATCCATCAGGCTTAAGCTATGCTTGCCGGGGTTAGTCTGTGGTTAGACCATCTTTACATACCGAGACTCTGTGCCTCGGAAAGCACGTTAAGCCGTTGGTCCCGGCTGTCATTCGTGGATCTTTGACAGTCTTTACAGGTCGTCAGAAGCCCGAAAGTTAAGACTTTCAAGCTTCTGAAGACCTGTTACGATACCCATTGGTAAGACTGGTTGCTGACAACCAGTCTTACCAAGGGGTATCCTATTACTCAGTTACTCGATTGTGGAGGTCACATAGGCAGTTGCTCTATATAAAATACGGTATTCAGCTGCATCTGGTTAGACTGGAAGCTGACCCCGACATAGTTGGGAAAAGGCTAGACTGATTGATTGTGATTAAAAGTGTGTTTCGAAATTAGGATGCAGATGTATGATCGTAAACGAAGTAAAAGGAGTATGTAAGGATCGTAGCAGGTGGCGTTCTGTAGTTTCTGCTGTCCCTCAAGGGAAGATGGTACTGTTTTACACTTTTAGAAAAAATTAAGTATCTGGCCGTAGACAATGGACATCTTATTGGTCAAAGTACTGCGCCTATCTATGACGATATTCCACAGTATTGTGTTCAAAAGTATATTATGGAATCTACTACATTATATTTGACTTGAAAGAGCATGATGAGAGTATGTATGTCATGCTCACTTAAATGTCTTGCTGATGGTGGCGAGTGTGTTGGATCCTTCGGTTCCCTACAAAATGGTTGAGCTGGTTGGTGCTTATCCACGCGTCGTGTTCTTGTGCGGGCGCGGGGACTGGTCATCTCTTATCTGCTAGGGCTTATTTTTAATCTTATATTTTGAATTGTTTTGATTATTTTTTGTTCATTGTTCTCACATATAGAAGCAACAAGAATAATGTACACAGGATTTTGTAATATCTATATTTAAAAGAGTGTCTTTGGAGTGTCTTGCCCGTTCTTCTCCATAGAGATCTAAGTTTTGGAATGGCAACTAGCTTCTACTTTCTGAATAACTGACCGACTATTTGACAATTCAAAAATGCCTGTAAATGCTTTGAGTTCGAGTTTACAATGTACATTTAAATAATTTGGGATATTTAACGAGTAATTTAGCGAGGCTTTCTATAAAAACAATTCTTGCCTGTTATTGTTTGAGAAATAAACAAGCTATTTATTAAAAAAAAAAACAATTCCAATTGTATCAACTCTTTATATTAATTAGCCAAAATATTGGTACCTAATTCAAAACAAATAAACAATTACTCATCTATTTTGTTTTAAGAATAACATTTTTGTACACAAAAACCTTTTTGCTCCAGATTGAGAGGGCTCTCAATCTGGGGCAACAAATTATTTGGTGGTCAGTGAAATATCTATATGTATCCCATACATCTCTTTCATGCGTCATCTTAGTGTCAACTTCCTTCGCTGTCATAACATTTTGTCAAACAATCCATCTGTAATATACTTTGCCTCTTTTCTTACCCATCGACATTCATAGTTCTTAGAAACTCTTATAAGACGCAATACCAACAATTAGGTCATTATATAGAAAGAATATGACATTATAATAACAAAAATGACAGATAAAGTTGACCACTAAAGCTACTTAAAGTGAAATCCAAGAAATGCTTATAAGAGTGCTTAGAAAATGGTCTAAAGCAAATTGTAAAAAAAAATACAAGTGAGGCAAAGTCAAGGCCATCTAAAAAAAATACACAAAGATTTAAAACAAAATTTAAAAAATTGGAACAAAATTATCGTGAAATGAAAAATTTAGCTATGTCTCCTCCATTTTAAAAGCTATTTCATCGTAACTCTTTGGTATTGCCACAAGAAACAATGTCGAGTTTGAACTGAAGACACAGCATGATCTACTTACTGTTGACCTTGCATTGTTCTCGGTAATAAAGATTATTACCAGATGTTAACCAGAAGGTTTCATATGTTGACCCGTGTTCAGGCTGAGGAGATTAATTTTGCACACGTGATTATAAAAGTTGGGGTGAATTGAGGCAGATACTAATCACAACGTCATGCGTAGGAGTTCTCGCGGCCCATCTGCAAAAGTGACAGTAGGCTCACGGCGGTGTTTTTTAGTGGGTGTAAGCCCCACATAACCAAAACCGTCTCCCTGGACGGTGCGGTACGCGTCAGGCATTTATCACAGCTTAATAAAATAAAAAAAATACTAATCACCTACGTATAAATAAATACTCTGCTGTATCAGCCTGTTTTGTGTGGTTCCTTGTTATCTTTCAAATAAGTTCTATTTAAAAAAAAGATTTTTTTCAAATAAAAAACAAACGACTTCTATAAAAACACGACAAAGTGAAAAATAACTTAAATTTCGGAAGTCGGTGACTTAGGTTTCGTATGTTCGTTTTTTGCCACCGACTTCCGAAATTGAAGTTATTTTTCACTTTGTAGTGTTTTTTTGGAAGTCATTTTTTTTTTTTTTTTTTAAGATTTTATTTCTCACATTTTAGTGGGTCAGTTTGTAATTTATCTAAGTCACAATAGCCTAATGTCAACACTCATCACCTTTTACAAAATATTACTTTTCCCGATGCACGTTAATCGTTGAGGAGTTCTCTTGGTACTTCACCATCAGCTCCACTTCTCCATATCCATTGTGACGAGCATAAATTGCTTGGCAACCATATTAAAGTAATCGCATTGCATTGTGTTCCGGTAGCCATATGTGGTTTTTGTCATAAGTTCCACTTCACCAAATGGTGCTTTCCGTGAGCAACTGCACGAGTTACTATAAAAAATACCAAAATCCCTATTGGTGTGCCTATATTATTTGACTCTTCAAATAATATAGACACACCAATAGGGATTTGGGTATATTCCCTCGATTTCTCCAGGATCCCATCATCATTTGACGGCACGGTTGGCGCAGTGGTTAAGCAATTGACTGCTGCACTGCGTGTCGCAGGTTCGATTCCCACACGGAACAAATATTTGTATGACCTACACGTAATTGTTCCGGGTCTGGCTGTTTAGAAAGAAAGAAAGAAAGAAAATACGTTTATTTGCGGTAAACATGACGCAAAAAAGAGCTTACACAAAAAAAACAAATAGAAAAGGTTGGGGGAAACATGCGTCACATCCACGCAAAACGGCTATCGCTCAGCATTATGCTGCGACCCTATGCAAGACAGAGCCCCAGCGCTGGTTTATGCTTGGTTTATGGTTTGTGTATGTGAGTTTAAATGTTTGTAAACGCACCCACGATACAGGATAAATTTCTAGTGTGGGGCAACGTTTTAAAAAATAAAATTTAAAAATCAGATTCTGACTTGATGACGAGGGGACCATCTCGAAAGTATATCCTTTCAAACAAAAGAAGAATTTTGCAAATCCGTTTGCATATGACGGACTTATGCCCGAACATACATTTAAATAAATAAATAAATATATTTATATGTATATGTATAAACATCCGAATAGACAACCTCCTCCTTTTGTTAGTCGATTAAAAATAAATTACATTAAGTTAAAAGGATATTAACAACTTTATATACTTCCAAGTCTTATGTCGTATTGAGAGCGTCCGGCCTGCACCAATTGCAAAGGGCAACTGATAACTGACGAAACCCGAAGTTAAATAAATAAATAAATAAGAAGGCGTAAGTTTATGTATATATTGTATGAAGCAAGCTTTCTCTTATTACGAACATAGTTGAATAGATTAATGGACTATAATTAAAATTTATGAATCTTCTTGAACATTTTACAGAGTGTAACTATTGTCATGTTAAAACTTCTAAAGGTTCGTCGCATGTGTAAGGCTGAGGCATCGCACCATCTACCTAGTCTTTTCCCAACCATGTTGGGTTTGGCTTCCAGTCTTACCGGATGCAGCTGAATACCAGTATTTTAAATGGAGCGACTGCCTCCACAACCTATTTACTGAATAACATGATACCCCTTGGCTGAGACATCTGTTATTTATAAAAGGTAGTAATAAGTAACTTTAAGTATAAAGAGTCTCCGTATCGGATAAAGTGCCGCAATTTGCGGCATACTAGTGGCACTGCCTCGGCACGGCTAAAGTGCCGTAAGCATTCCATTGTCATTGTCACTGTCACTTGTTATTTTGTTTGATTGTTGAGGTTATCTCGCAGCCCTTTGTATTGATTGATGGTATTTGTTTAAGGTAATTTATAATTTTGATAATAAAAAATATTATATATTATATAATTATCTGAAGTCACTACATTGACTGAATTTACGAAAAATGAAGCAACAAATTAAAATGGCTGAAAGTTAGGTTAGGTTATGTTAGAATTGTGACCACAGTGTGGCAGTGTATAGAGTGCCGCTAACGGCACTCTATACACTGCCTTTATAAAAATATTTGCGGCGAATGCCTCGCAATGTTTGGCCTTTGGCGGATGAACTGTAGGCCATGTCTATATAACCCAAAGTCTCAACGTTTCATGTATTTGGATTCATCCATTCAGGCCTAACCTAACTGACGCAGCTTCACCTGTTCAGTTTAGCCTCTCCATGTTGTATGGTAGACTTTAGTAGCAACACCGTAGATTTAACTTACACAGGGTCAAATTACTTAGTGAAATTGAAGAAGTGATGTATGTGTCGATATCTAAAGATGATGAAACAAAAAAGAATTTCGTTTTCTCAAACATGCTTGGAAATTACAGCATTATTTTGACAATCTTCTTTAAGATAAACAGTAAATGCTGTACAATACATGCGAGTAGGCGGCCGGCAATGCTACTATACAAATCTATATCTATCGTGTAATTTAAAAATGGAACGAACTTTTTACTTCGACACATGGCAACTAAAGATTTTATTTAAATTTCGATTTGGATTGCAAATAGAGCTGTTTTAAAAAGTAAAGAAGAAGCAAATGAACACATCGGTGCGTGTGAACATTTTCGTTGTTTGTCATTTATTCTGGAATTTTTAATTAATATACTTAGTTTGAATTTTCGCGCATTATTTGAGAAAAGTACTATACAAGCCTTGGCCGCAATCAGGCATTGATATACTCACGTCGATCGTCCATCAATGTTGCAGGCCACGACAGTACAGAGTTGGTTGCGCCACTTCTTTTTCCCAGCAAAAGCTCTAGGAAGTGGTAAGGGTGGGCATTTTGGGGGACTGTCTTATGTAATTTTGACGTTCGAAAAGTGCTGATTCTCAGCCTATTTTGAATAAATGACTTTTTATATTTGAATTTTAGTAATGTACTATTGATGGATTTTTTTCGTGGGCTCATCGATCGCTGTTAGTGCAGTCACTTGAAATATCAGTTGACAAATCCGGTTTTTGTTTTGTGTAAATTTCACAGACGTTATGGGGTTCGATATCTCAACAAAATAAAACAAAAGAAAACAGTTTTTCTCAAACCAAAACTTCAATTAAAAAAACTACCAGCGGTCGCTGACCGCCAAAGAAAAATATTTATTTATTATTTATTAAAACTTTATGCACAAGTAAAAAAAAAAAAACTGTACAAAGGCGGATTTAATGCCTGAGGCATTTTCTACCAGTCAACCTTAGGGTGGTGCAGAGACAAAACATGGCAGGTGCAACATAAGTGATAGATAACTTGATAATGAATACCTACTAATACATAAAACATACATAGATACATACATATAAACCGAATCAACTTTGTCAGGAGAAATAACGATAGGTAGAGGAGAAAACAAATCCAGCAAATCAGCGCTGCAAAGATTCTGCCAACTTTTCACGAATATGTTTACGTGCCATCAACTTGAAAGATAACCGACTGGTTGCCATCTTGATATTCAGAGGAAACGCATTCCAAAGAAATACCGCCTGGACAAAGAAAGAAGAGTGAATAAAACCAGAGCGGTGAGAAGGACATCGTAGAAGACGATTGTTGGTAGAACGAAGATTTTTGTTATGGGCAGAGCAAAGGTATTGAACATGGGAAGTCAGGTAAGACGGAGAAGTGGGTTTGTCGAGTATAGAATACAACATTAACAGAGCCCTCAACTCTCTGCGCTGACGTATGGGTAACCATTTTAAAAGCAATCGATGCGCAGACACATGATCATACTTACGGAAATTGAAAACGAATCGAATGCAGTTATTTAGAAGGCGGTCAAGTTTATTGAGGAGATCTGCATTCAGGTCATAGTAACACACATCACCATAGTCTATTATGGGAAAGATTAGGGACTGTACAAGCATTGCCTTTATGTGTGATGGGAGAAGGTTTTTCACCGATAGAGCGACCGCAGCGTTCCGGTGACTTTTTTACTTACAGTCGTGACCTGCTTTCGCCAGTCAAGACATGTGTCAACATGCAGACCAAGATCCTTAACATCGGAGCTAAACGGGATGACTGAGTTGTCAAACATTACAGGTGGCACAATTAAGCCATTCAGCTTCCTCGTACTGTAGGTGCTCCCTACAATGATAGCCTGACACTTGGTAGGATTAACCGCCAACCCAAAACGATCAGACCAGTTAAATAATAAATAATTGTAAAAATAATTCAAATAATTTTTATTTAAGAGGGCGTGTCCTAAAAGTTGGCAACGTCGCAAATAGCTGTCAAATATTTACGTGTTTTGATTAATTTGGCAATAATACTGTATGGAAATATGAAATGTGGCTAACTAGCGAACTAAAATATTGTTAATGAAATGCAATAATTAATATCGTAACACCGAACATTTACTTTTATAATATTATGTAAAAAAAGTATTTGGAAACTTTCCAAATGCCTTTTTTACACCTAAAACGGGTACAACCTCAAATTCAGTGTTATAATAGTTGCAATTCATTATTAATATTCTAGTTCGCTAGGTAGCCACATTTCATATTTCCATACATTAATATTGCCAAATTAATCAAAACAGCGAAATATTTGACATCTATTTGCGACGTTGCCAACTTTCAGAATAAACGCCCTTAATGGCGTTTACATATCGATGCCCTTCACGTCTGCAGTTTCTCTAGCTAATTTAATATGACCCTGTATTGCCTAGTAAACGAAATATACCAGCAGCCGTCATTCTTGGCAGTAAAAGTTAATTGACCATTGTAAAAACTCTTGTTATGTTATTGCGCACAAAGAAACGGGCATCGTTTCAAGTAGTACATGAATGAATTAACCCACTAAAGAGAAGAATGGATAATTTGGCTTTCGCAAATACATATAAATCTTTTCTATTCATTGTTAAAGTTATGAGTGTGAGTTTTATTATTGTTGGGAAAGAGAAAAGGGATGATTATAGTTAGTATTATAAGGAGGTAATAGTTTAAAAGTTATGGTATTGAACTGTCAAACGAAATGTAGTGAGTTCGAAGTTTCATATTGCACTTTTAGCATGAAACCTTTCTTACAGTGCTTTTTCAGGTTCATTGACGCGGTTATTTCTGCAATGGACGTTTCAGGAGACATGGATGTTTTAGAGGCTACAGTCACAATGTGGGTTACCAGTCAAGCCACCATCACAATAATAATTTTCTTGCCCATTTCCCAATTTATTGGGGTTGGTAGAATATGACTAATTCTTCCATAGGTCGCTCATTCGTCAACACTCACGGCGCGAGGAGTCCTGCCCGCTGCTCATTGGTCAACGCTGCACACCACCACCCGAGGATCAGCGGTGCCGGTCAAACTATAGTCATCATCTCAGTTGTTACCCCCTGTAGCCACTAATGTTCTTGTAATTTTGAAGACCGTGATTCTTATAAATGTTAGAAAGGCAAAATCAACTAGGCATAAGTCCAATAGTATCGAAAAGCCAGCTTCAACACGATAGCAAGTGATAAAGAGTATAATAGAAGGAACATTTTTGTAAATTGTTTTAGTAAAAAGATCCAGGTTCTTAATTAATTACAATCTAGCCTTTAAGACTAATAAGCATTTTTTATCTAACAAACATTTTCACGTGATAATTATTTAAAAAACTTAGAATAGCGTTTAACACACTTAACACAAAGTCCATTTCACTTTCTTATAGTCTGATGTATTAACAAAAACTCTTTGTTCACATGTTAATATGAACAAAGAGTTTTCGATGGGTTTTGTTCGTTTTAGTCTTCGCACTATGTTTGTGTTGTGTAATAGCTAAATTGCTTCAAAAGAACATGACCATAACCCTTCATCCTCCTCTTTCAGCAGCTTCATCTTCGAGAATCTTAAAAACATATTGCTACAAAGACCAAACACCATAAAACGTAGCATCAGCAATAGATCTCACACGACACCTTTAGCTCCTATACAAAGATGTCTGAAACTTCGAAATACCGATACAGCAATATTAAAATCCTCTACCATCGAATATGAAAAATTCTATACAAAGATACCAAGAATCCAATTCCTTGTTGGCTCCAATTCTTTATGTGTTGCAATTCTGCCTGCTGGTGCGCGCAAAGTTAAATTAAAAAATGTCGATGCCAACCTATGTGTAGGGATGGTTCGTTTTCTTTTCGATGTTTCTGTTTTCCTGGTAGCGTTGAAGGAAGTATTGTAATAGGTAACTTTTTATACATCTTTTATATTTAAAAAAAACTGGCCAAGTGCGTGTCGGACCACGCACAATGAAGGGTTCCGAAGTTGGAATGAATTTATCGTAAGAACAAACTTAACTTTGTAATTGAAAAACATGTTCTCCCATACCGAATATATGGGAGAACATGTTTTTGCAACCGCTAATTTAAGTTGGTCAATTATTACTCGTAAACTTGTAAAGCCCACTTAAGTGTGATAGTTTTCCTTTAAATTTCGTTATATATAAGTACTAATGCAATGACATTTGAATTTCTGACTACAACCATTTAGTTGGTAGAGGGGGGGGACACTTGACTCTAACGAAAATTGGTACTTTAACGCTTGATAAGTCACGAACGGTTTACTTAATCAAAAAACGGTCTTCGCAAACCGTTCCCACACTATGGGAATGACGAAAAAAAAATTATCATCCTCACTTTACATGTAGGGGAGGTACCCTAAATAATTGTTTTTTTTTTCAAAATTTTATTTTACCTCTTTTTCGGCGTCATTAATTTGTATACTCATGCCAAATTACAACTTCTAGTACCAATAGTTTTTGAGCTAAACCACGGACAGACAGACATACAGACGGACATGGTGAAACTATAAGGGTTCCTTGTTAACTACGGAACCCTAAAAAGACTTTGGTATGAAGAATTTTTGAAATTAAATGAGTATAACTCGAACTCGAGGAGCTCGTGGCTAAGTACCTCTATCCTCTATCTCTACCATTTACTGAGTACGTCTTTAATTGACTTGAATGTGCCCTGGCGGCTGAGAGTATGTCATGCTCACTCAAATGTCTCGCTGGTGGTGGCGTGTGTGTTGGATCATTAAGTTCCCTTCAAAATGGTTGAGCTAAATGATGCTGATCCATGCGTCATGTTCGTGAACGGGCGCCGTCAGTGGGGACTGGTCATCTCTTAGCTGCCATGGCTTATTATTTTATTTTTTTTAATATTTTTACTATGGTCGCTTTTAAAGTGCACGATTTATTACATTGTTCTCACATGTATAATTTCAACATGAATGATGTAACCAATGTTTTGTAACAATATTCTAATTTAAAAGAGTGTCCATGGAGTTTCTTGCCCGTTCTTCTCCATAGGAACCTACTACGCTTTGGAATGGGCAACTAGCTTCATCTTTCTGACTGACCGACCCCTTGACAATTCAAAAGTACCTGTAATTGGTTTATTTGGAATAAATGATTTGAGTTTGAGTTTGAGTAATAACAGCCTCATGGGTAGAACGATCTGGTTAAGCTACGTTTGCCGCGGTCAGTCCGTGGATGAGTGACCATCTTAACATACCGAGACCCTTCCGCGCCTCTGAAAGCACGTTAAGCCGTTCGAAAACTCAAACTCAAAGCATTTATTTCAATTAAACCATTTACAGGCACTTTTTAATTGTCAAGGGGTCAGTCAGTCAGAAATATGAAGCTAGTTGCCCATTCCAAAGCGTAGGTTCCTATGGAGAAGAACGGGCAAGAAACTCCACGGACACTCTTGAAAAAAAAAAAACTTACAAAATATTGTTTACATCATTCATGTTGAAATTATACATGTGGGAACAATGTAGAAAGACGTGCAAGTAAAAAGCGTCCGTAATAAAAAAATAAAAACATATCAAAAATTAAAATAAGCCGTGGCAGATAATAGATGACCAGTCCCTACTGACGGCGCCCGTTCACGAACATGACGCATGGATCAGCACCGTTCAGCTCAACCATTTTGAAAGGAACTCAACGATCCAACACATTCTTGAACCTTTGGCAGTCGTTCGGTCAGAAGTCCAAAAGTCTGACAACCAGTCACCAAGGAGTATCAGGTTACCCAGTAACTGGGTTGTGGAAGTCAGATAGGCTGTTGCTCCATGTAAAATACTGGTAATCATTGGCTGCATCCGGTTAGACTGGAAACCCACTCCAACATTACTCGGACAAGCCAACAAACTAACGCATTTACAATTTGTGTGGATGCATGTGTGACTATGCGATCGAGTTTCATTTCATTACGCATATTTGGGAAAAGGCTAGGCAGATTGATTTATAGCTTTCATATTCAAAATAATGAATGATCTTCAATTTAGAACGTTTCTATGGTATTGTGGTAGGTCCTCAAGGTGATTACTTACTAGGCAGACCTACCAGATAACTTCTCCTGTTTATCTGTTTTCTCATAACATATTTTTGACTGATAAATAATTTTATCATTTTTCATAATTATCAAGAATTGCCAAACATAAAAGGAAATTCTTGATAATTATGATGCCTACCCTGAAATTGATCGCAGAACAGATGACCGATGGGTCCAAAAGGTTCTGGAGTGGTGACCTCGTACCGGAAGACGTAGCGTTGGAAGGTCTCCCACAAGCTGTACCGATGACTTTGTGAAGGCTGCAGGAATCCGCTGGATGCGGGAAGCACAGAACCGGTCGAAGGGTCGGTGCTTGGGGGAGGCCTTTGTTTGAATGAATAATCAGATATTTAACCGTAGGTAAACAGTCATAATATCGTAATCCTCAATCACTGTATTTACTCTTAGCAGAAAACCACACGACACTTATTGAATCTTGTATTACGTACTGCCTTTTTCCTATGTTTCTAAATCGTCACTACGAAAGTCGTCGGAAACATTTTTCCTTCCCAAGACACCAACCAACCAAGTTCCTCCAGGGTCCCTTTACAACATAACTCAGCAACTCTCCAACTACTTTCAATGGAAGATACATAGCTGCAAGAACGAACATGGCTGAAAAGAGACGCATTGACCAGAATCACGTAGCAAGTTGGTGGGGCCCCGCTCATTACGCGATATAATTAATTGGAGTTCAGTAGAAAAGTTCCCAGTTCGGGGTAGGTTTGGGAAATTCAGGGACGAGAATGTAGAGAGCAGCGAAGAGGCAGGTTTGAATGATCTTTCAAAATAATTCTGAAATACGATTGAAAGTTACACTGTGTGTGCCTAATCAGACGAGTTTTGAAAGTTTTTGATTTGATATCAACCTTTAATTAACATTAATTTCGTGGAAATATTGCTACTATGATTGTAACAGTCGTTCACTGGATTGTAAAAATTAACACGCTGCATAAAACGTGCTTCGAATGTTCATGGACGATGTGTAAGAACGTATTTGAAAAAAATAATTTCGCGCATATTTTAATGAGTAGACGAGTCATTTTTCAATAAAAAACTAGTAGTAAAGGTTTGCAGTCACTATCGGAAAATTAAAATAACTTCTTGGTTTCCTTTTTTAAAATATTATTCTCAAAAGACGAGTGGAATAAATGAAATGAAACGAAATTGTTTATTCTGTAAATAGGATATTGGAATCACTTTTACAAGTCACCTTAAAAAAAAATGAAATTAGCTAGATGAATTCGGCGTTTCCTATCTGACTACTCTGAGAAGAAAGGCCGAAACCAACTCAGAGGTCACAGTCTCTTATAAAGTCCAGACATAATCTTGGTCGGCCATATGAGGACCATGTAGATTAGTCTGAAATAGTCTTTTGAGAAAAGAACCACATAGATTTGAGTAGACCTGTCCTGTCAGTGCAAGCATTTGTCAGTAAAAGTGTAGCGGTTACACCGCCACATACTAACTACGCATCAAAGACATGACGTCACACAAATCCTGCATCGCGCAATTAGAGTTTACCGCGCGAACGACATAGATAAGACTATCCGAAATCAACAGTCGGGCAGTCGGCCCGCCAGACACAACACCCGTCTGGTTGGAGGATCCTCCCTTTTCTATGGTGGATGAGTGAACTTTACACCCAGTTCCTCATGCCACTAAAAAAGTACTACAATTTACTACTGCTACAATTTGTAGATAAGTAAAAATACTGTTAACTTTAAACCACATCTAGAGAATCAACATTTTTGTATAAAACTGTATTAGACTGTGACTGGAATCGATAAGGGAACTCTGGCTGGAAGTTTTTGTCCAATTCGAGAAAGGTTAAATGATAAAATACTTCTGAAGTAAGAAATTTTGTTGTAATTAATGTTCCTCTGTGATTATTGGAGGTAAGATAAATTGTTATAACGTTTTCGATAAAGTTATGATTGGTATTATTTATGTTAAAACGAAACGAGTTTACACTGAACGTGATGTCTTTAGTTCGAGCCGGAGGGCGGGAAAAGTGTTAATAGGCGTTTTCATTACGAGAGAACTTTACTGGTGCGAAACTGCGAACACATACGAACACGCACGAACGATCCCGACCTCCCAAGTACCAATGGAACGCGCAGACTGAGTGCGAGTTAGTCGTACGTATAGTTCCGACGACGTCCGAAAACAATCCGAACTTGTTGGGATTTTTCGTGCAATCAATACGATATCAGCGGAACACTAATTATTTGACGGAGAAAAACGTATTCAGTATGCGCACTCAATTTGTACGACCACGATCATAATTGAGTTTACGCTGACGTTACGTTAACGTTTACGTTGACGTTATGTTTACGTACGATACAAATTCGTGTCCAAAGTGCGCGCGGCCTTAGACATTAATGCGTGATTACTATCAATAATTATAATTGTGTAACGTACGGGTAAACTAATCCATTCGATTTGACAATACAGGGTCAAATCAAATTACCTAGCGAAACTCCGTACCTACACCTGATGGGTATCGATATCTGCGTACATGATAATGCAAAAAAACCGGCCAGGTGCGTATCTGATCAAGCACAATGAAGGGTTCCGTAGTTATTCCAAGAACAAACTTAACATTGTAGTTGAAAAAAAAAATCTCCCAAACAATCCAACTGCAAATGTTAGTTTGTACGTACAATATTGAAAGATTTACCATGTTATGTTAAGACCATACGCTTCTTATAGGTTTTCCATGAGTAAAGAAACGTTGTCTATATTTTTCAAAATCTTAGGTTCGGAGATAAGGGTCAATTTTCATAAAATTTTCTTGAATAACTTTACAAGTATTGATTTTAAAATCATAAAAAATATATTATTGAGATCTTTGCAACAAGCCTTTTCATTTGGTGTGTCACATGGTACAGCTTGCAAAACTTTATTTTTGTTACTTGCCCTCCAAAAGTTTTTTTATTTTTATTTACGTTACACGTCCGTGTTTGGGTCACAGAAATACATAGTATGTGTACCAAATTTCAACTTAATCAGTACAATAGATTCAGAGCAAATTGGCTGTGACAGACGGACAGACAGACAGACAGACACATGAGTGATCCTATATGGGTTCCGTTTTTTCCTTTTGAGGTACGGAACCCTAAAAAAAAGAACTCAATTTTTTTTTTTTTTTGTTTTGGCATGTTTAGATGATCATGCAAAAAAAACCCTGTCCGATCCGTGAGGGTGTTGTTAAGTATCGTACTGAGAGAGTCTATTTATGTGGGAAGTTTCAGGAAAAACGAAAAAAATATCACCACATTTTTTTTCAATGGGGTATTTTACCGGGGTATTACGTGGGGCGGCCGTCGTTTAGCGGGTGAAGTGATAACTTATGTTGAAAATTTGCAAATTTTTAATAGATTTGGGGTAATTTTGTTACTAAAAATGTGAATTTTAAATAGCAATTACTATTTTATTTTCAATAATATATTTATTATATTTTTGTAATGTTATTGCAGTTCCTTTGTGACCTTTTCGGATCGGACAGGGTTTTTTTTTACATATTGTAAAATTCTCATTATGTCTGCGGAGTTTTGCTACGTAGTTTAATTTGACCTTGCATAAAATAATACTCGTAAATAAGTAAATGTTTATTTTGTACACAAAAAGAAAAAAGTACAATTTTGTGTCTTAAGAATTAGTTTTACAACAGTGACACAGTTTAAAGTCGAACGTTTGGTTTCTTCGAGTCTTAGAAGCCAATGTTTCCCGAAATTGCAGTGACATAAGTACAATAAATTCCATCGCTCCTTAATGTTTGCTAAATCCATCAGCACGACAACATTGACAAAATGAAAGAAACTGAGATTACCCATGACTGTGTTCTGAAGTTTTCTCAACGAAATATAAAAGTATTTTAAGAGCTTTTAAATCATTTGTATTTCTCATATTACAAATTACAACTCAAACGAATGTTTATAAATTTTTCTGTGTCAGTTACGTAAGTTTAGTAGTGAGATCTACGCGCCGACCTGGATAGGTTACTCCTACGCAAAACTTACAAGGCTCTGTCAGATTACTGTTTGTTTGTTATAGTCCGCTTAGCGTGGATAAGACGTTTGTTGTTCGTAGAATGATTGGCATTTCATTAAATTGTGATATAGCAAAAGAGAAGGGTTATTATTATTTGGTGGTTAAAGGGTCACACGTCAATCAATCAACTCTATTGCCTCTCCCAGGTGGCACCACAACGCCCTTTCCTCTCCACCTTCCTCTCCAATCTGTCCCAGCCAACTTTTTAAGGTCATCGGTTCATCTAGTCTGGGGGCGCCTAACACTACGCTTGCTGATACGCAGTCTCCACTCCAAGACTCCTCTGCTCCACCGGCCATCGGTCCTTCGACAAACATGGCCAGCCCACTGCCACTTCAGATTGCTTACTCTGATGACTTTGGGTCACACATGCACAACGGTTAAAAATGTATTATATTCATTGATGTATTAAAAGGAGGAAGATATGTTACGCGCCAACATCGCAATCAGTAAACTTGGGCTCGGCGCACGACTACATGCACCGAAACTCACACATCTGTGATCAGTGTCATCTCACAGTCGCAAAGCTACAGTTACCGATAGACGAGGATAGAGATAGGAGACGGCGCTAACGTGCGATTGAAATCGCGTTAGCACCTCGCGCATTGTGTGCGTATCGTGTCTTTCACGCATGTTTTTAATATCTATCTCGCTCTCACAAACATGGCGAAGCAGACGTTTAAATATTTTAGTAATTTTCAACAAATTAACATTTTTGGCTGTAGGTACTTATGAGTGGTAGGTAATTCCATGTGTCTTATTTTTCTTTCTTGTATTATTAAAGCACTGTTTAGCTGTACAAGAAGTCATTTTGATGCGTATTTATTACAAAAAAACAAGAAATTATTGAGCTTTGTGATCTACGATGTTCCGTGCGCGACTGAGTGCCAACTATGGGCAATCACTTAGTTGAGTAGGACCAGGCGCTGTGACTAAGTCCCGTATCTGTCTCTTTTAATAGATCAATGATTATATTGCAATTAACAGCATATTTGGTAACGCATGTAAAGAGTAGTTGTCTCTGGGATTGTCTAGAGATAGCAAACTTAATAATTTGTTAAAGCATAATCAGGCTATAGTGTCCCTACTGCTGGGACACTGCCCTTCTCTCTGTGATAGGGAGTGGGCCGTAACAAGTAGTGTGTTGGATCATTTAGCTCCATGCTGTGCTGATCCATGCGTCATGTTCGTGAACGGGCGCCGTCAGTTGGGACTGGTCATCTCTTAGCTGCCATGGCTTATTTTAATTTATTTTAATTTTTTTAATGTTTCTTTATTTGTTTTTCTTTTTATTACGGACGCTTTTACGAACGTGCACGTCTTGCTACATTGTTCTCACATGCATAATTCCAAAATTAATGATGTTACCAATATTTTGTATCATTTTTTTTATTTAAAAGAGTGTCCGTGGACTTTCTTGCCCGTTCTTCTCCATAGGTACCAACTACGCTTTGGAATGGGCAACTAGCTTCATATTTCTGACTGACCGGATTCTTGACAACTCAAAAGTGCCTGTAAATGGTTTAATTGAAATAAATGCTTTGAGTTTGAATCCACCACGCGGGCTCAGTGCGAGTTGGCAGATGTCACATGTCTTTGAATGTTTGGTTTTAGAACATGTGTGTCCTCACGATGGTTTCCTTTTTTTTAAAGAAAACAGTAGTGGTACAATTCGGAAGTTGCGGCCATTTCTTCTGGGCCACCACTGTCCAATTCGCTAAAGAATCATCACAAATAAAAGAATATCCATACTAAACTATCGCGAAATCTTATCGACGACATTGCCGTCGGCGCCACACTCGTCGCCGCTTGCGCAACAAACTAAGTTTCCAAATTTGAAATATTGAATGCGTTTACTAGCATTATAAACCCTTATATGGAGTTTATAGAGCTATTGTTTCGGCTTGGGTTTCGTAAATAAAGTGAATGTCAAATGAAATTAATTATATTAGTAATTTATTGTTGTGTCGAGTTCTTTGTAGGTAGATGGGTAGATGATAAGTGTTATTAATTTATGACATTGTTTTAATATGTAGATTATTTGAATTTTAAATATCAGATCACTAACGCTAGTACGAGAAAAGTTTAAAAAGTGGTATATGTGACATTTTTTTTTCTAAAAATGCTGTTGGTCTCGTTCTAGGATTTTTGGGATGAAGATTTGGTAGGGTCAAACTTTACTTTTTGCAAATTGCTTCATTACCGCGTCTCTAAAGACGGTGAAGAAGAACATCGTGAGAGAACTGTTATATCATATTACCAAAAACTGGAAGACTTTAATAACGTCCAACCCGCACTAGGTTCGCGTGGTGGGTTATTGCCCAAACTTAGGAGGCTTACTGGAGTACCAACAGTGGGAATTAATTCACTTTAAATATAACCACCTTGCTCTTAAATATTTCAACATTCCCACATACACTTAAAACAAATAACCAACATTAATCAACGCCCTACGGAACCTTTTAGCACAAATTATTGTGTTACACTAAACTTAAAACCAAAACTGTGACTCACACTAATACAATTTGCTTTAAAACGCTGTTTATAAATGGGAACCACCCACATAACATTCCTTATTTAGTACGGAACCCTAAAACTGTAAAACAATATAAATCTATTATAGTTAAAGAGTAGATTAAAAACCGAAAGTGATAGTGGTTCGTCTCTGTAAGGCTACGCCATTGTAATGGGTGTAATAAATTGATTTTAAGATGGTTTTAGATTTTGTAATAGGGTACTTCAAAATAGCTTGCATTATGTAATTTCACAACACTTAATTTTTTTTAAGAAAAATTAAGCGCTCGGTGGTTGTATTTTAAGTATGCTATAGCATAATAGTTATTTATACAACTGTTGTATAATAAGGGGTATTAAAACACGAATGTGGGTTTATCACACGAGGCAAAGCCGAGTGAGTATCACATGAGTGTTTTAATACGTAATTATGTACAGTTGCCTACAAGGCTCAAACTCAAACTCAAAGCATTTATTTCAATTAAACCATTTACAGGCACTTTTGAATTGTCAAGGGGTCGGTCAGTCAAAAATATGAAGCTAGTTGTCCATTCCAAAGCGTAGTAGGTACCTATGGAGAAGAACGGGCAAGAAACTCCACGGAAACTCTTTTAAATAAAATATAAAATTGATACAAAATATTGGTTACATCATTCATTTTGAAATTATGCATGTGAGAACAATGTAATAAGACGTGCACGTTCGTAAAAGCGTCCGTAATAAAAAGAAAAAAAAAATCATTCAAAAACTTAAAATAAATTAAAATAAGCCATGGCAGCTAAGAGATGACCATGGCTTTATCTACACCCATGCTATGAATCCTCTATAAAACGTTCTGAAACCATAGGGTGTTGTACAGTGTTGTAAGAACTCTATTTTAATTCATGGAAAGTTTAATTTCTGAGTATCTAATACCTACAAACAAACTATGTATAGGACAAACAAACAAAACAAACAAAAAAAAAAACGTAGCAAAGTACTTAACAAAATTGCATTATTGAACACAAATGGCGGGATGCGACGTTAATTCGAATAACCAATAAGTTTTTTTTTTTTAAATTATGGCGCTATGGTAGTGAAACGCGCGGGCATGACAATGTTTGTTTTTTTGAAAAGGAGATGCATAATGAAATTTAGTACATTATAACTCCCGTTTGGATGCTATTATGGTTACTATGACACTGGGTGTTTTAATGTTGGCAATAAGGTTAACTGTTTCAGAAACTTTTACGGAGGAATTATAACGTGGGCGTAGATAAAGTCTGTTAATGTTCTCGATACACAGGTCTCCTCTTTTTGAGAGGAAATGGGATGCAATGCTCCACGCGAGCCCAGAGCGGGTTTTCAACGACACATTCAAAGCAAATAGGTTCCTATGTATTGTAAAAAAGTAATAGACCGCTAAAATATGTCAGTAAATGAACAAAGCTTAACTAAGATATCCCAGGTTTCAAAGTAGGTAACATTCTTCATTTCAGCCGAAAGACATCTACTGCTGGATGCAGGCATCCAACAAGCACCGTCATTTCGTCCGGTTCTACGCTTCTCGCATACAGCGGATTCCTGCGGTCTTCACCCAGGTCATCGGTCCAGCTTGTGGGAGGCCTTCCAACGCTAAGTTTTTCGGTACGCGGTCGTCACTCCCTGAATCTTTCGGCTATGTCGGTTATCTTGGTTCTCCTGCGGTTCTCTTCAATTATAATTCCATCACGTCGGGAAATTCCAAGCATAGCCCTCGATAGCTGCCCTTTGGGTGACTCTCAGCCGTCTAATGAGGGCCATTGTGAACGACCATGTTTCAGTGTCATACGTCAACACTGGCAAGACGCACTGGTCAATAACATTATGCCAACGTAAATACAAGTGGCGTGCCATAACATATATATTTTATAACAATGAGACTGAAAATACGCTGATTTTTGCAATAATGCTTAACTACAGTCAGAGGTATATTTCAAAAATCCGACAGGCGACAATCCGATAGTAATTTTACAAGATTTTTATTTTCATAAAAATAATCTCTCTACCTATCTAATTCCATAGCTTTATCAATGGCGATCTCATAGTAATTCCATAAACATTAATGTCATTTTTAACGGCACTTGCAAAAGTATGTAATTACTTGTGATGAAAAATTATTACCGTTATGCACCCCTGTTTGGAGTTTTCTTGTTTTGATTTTAGGGTGAAACAACAGGGGTTGGACAGGGTTGATTTTGTTTAAAAATTCAAACCACCGTCCAATCTAGTCATGTCATAAAATAAATACAATATTTGGAGACAATTTATGGGATCGTCAAAGTGCAAAACATTTATTATTTATATAAATATATGTACCTAAATTATTATGAGCTTGTTTGTTTCTATTGTAGAGCAAAGGCCTTATTTATTTATTTATTTTATTTAAACTTTTCGCACTCAAAAAAGTACAAAGGCGGACTTAATGCCTTAGGCATTCTCTACCAGTCAACCAAGGGTGGTGAAGATATTAGATGGCAGGTGCTCTGTTTGAGAGGAACATAGAAAAAATCATTTTTTATTCAAATATATCATTAGAAATAATTATAATACACATACATACATATTTAATAAAATATATACCTATATTATATATACAAAGTCAAAGTCAAAGTCAAAGTCAAATAATTTATTTCAATTAGGCACAAAAAAGGCACTTTTGAACGTCAAACTTTACAAAAAATAATAAAACTGATTCTAGTCGCCCATTCCAAAAGGTAGTTTTCGTATGGAGAAGAATGGGCAAGAAACTCCACCGTTACTCTTTTTAAAAAAATCATTATATCTTGTATACACTTATTATATAATTATATGTGAAGACAATGCACCTAGAATAAGATTACTATACCACGATAGGTAAAAAGAATGAAAAATGAAGGAATGACATAATTATGTGATAGATGCATGGTGCTCACATACTTACAAACATTGTAAAATTATACTATATTTCTAACATTATAATAAGTAACACTAATAATAATAAGTCAGTGTGTGAGTTCAAATAATCACAAAAAATAAAATAAAATAAATGTTTAAAAAAATAATTATACAATTAAATTAGCAACCAGTTCGATTTTGTCTAGATTCTGAATTGTCCTATGGAGCAGGACCAGCATGTTTCCAAGCATTTTTATCTTGGATATAATCCTCTAATTTGTAATATGCTTGTTTACAAAGTGTACTTTTTATATGATTTTTAAATTTTCTTTCATTTAATTCTAATATATCACAAGGTATTCTGTTGTAACATTTAACACAGTACCCCATAAAAGATGTATTTACTTTAGATAGTCTGAAAAAAGGTTGATCTATTTTATCTTTATTTCTAGTATTAAAACTATGTCTATCACTTATTTTATTAAAAAGATGTAGATTTTTTCTCACATACATAATATTTGAATAAATGAATTGGCAAGGTACCGTCATAATATTAATCTTTTTAAATAGTTCCCTGAGAGATTCGCGACGACGTAGATTATAAATGGCTCTGACAGCTCTTTTTTGTAAAACAAAGATGGATTCAATGTCAGCAGCCCGACCCCACAGTAAAATGCCATATGACATAATACTGTGGAAGTAGCTAAAATAGACCAAACGCGCGGTTTCTACATCTGTTAACTGTCTTATCTTTCTAACAGCATAAGCGGCCGAGCTTAGCCGCCCCGCGAGAGATGTTATATGGGGTCCCCATTGTAATTTCTCGTCTAGCGTGATTCCAAGGAAAACTGTTTGATTAATAAATTCCAGTTTTTCTCCATTCAATACGATGTCACATTCGCTACTTCTAACATTTGGTAATTTAAATCTAATGCATTTGGTTTTTTTATTATTTAGTACCAAATTATTTACCGTAAACCAATCTTGGACCTGAACAATAGAGCTATTCACGTCGTCAAGATTTGGTGACCGTCGGTTTATTTTAAAGATCAATGATGTGTCATCTGCAAATAACACCATCTTTGGCTGATTTAGAAATATTTGGGGTAAATCATTAATATAAACTAAAAAGAGGAATGGACCCAATATCGAACCTTGAGGAACGCCCATTACCATTTCAGACCCTAATGAGTTTGTGCCGTTGACTTGAACTTTAACCTTTCTATCTTTCAGGTATGATCTTAACAAATCATGAGCTGTGTTCCTAATCCCATAGTGGTCCAGTTTCAGCAGCAGTGTCTCATGGTGTACGCAATCGAACGCCTTCGAGAGGTCGCAGAAGATTCCAATGGCATCTTGTGCTTCTTCCCAAGCGTTAAAAATGTTCTTTATTAGGGTGACACCGGCGTCAGTGGTACAGCGCCCTTTGGTGAAACCGTACTGTTGGTCATGAAAGATGGAATTTTTATTAAAGTGACGTAACATTTGATTGAGTATCAACTTTTCAAACACCTTACTGAGAACTGGCAGAATTGACACAGGCCTATAATTGTTTGGTTCCTTACTATCACCGGATTTGAACAAAGGAACTACTTTACTGTGTTTCATGAGATCCGGAAAGACGCCATGGTCTACACTAGTGTTAAATATGAAAGCTAGATAAGGCGCAATGGTTTCGATTACTGATCTACATACTTTTACAGACATTCCCCACAGATCTTCTGTTGATTTAATTTTAAGATCTTTAAAAGCTTTTATAACAGCCTGGGGGTCTGTATGCTGAAACCTAAACTCCAAAGGGCATGCCTTTACATTCTTTCTAAGTAAGGCAGCAGAAAGCGCGGGTGAGGAATTTAAAGCTTCAGTGGTTTTATGGGGAATATTAGCAAAAAAGTTTTCAAATTCCTGAGCTATTTCTACATCTGAGTTGATGGGACCATGTGCAGTCTCTAAATTAAATTCAGTATTACGCTGTTTTTTCCTACCGGTTTCATTATTAATTATTTGCCAGGTAGTTTTTATTTTATCATCAGCTGATTTTATTTTATTGCTAATGTGAAGAGCTTTAGCCATTTTGCACACACTTTTAAAAGTTTTAGAATATTTTGCAACATACTGATGAAAGCTTGTATTATTCATATGTTGCTTTAGGCCATAAAGTTCAAAAAGTTTTTCCCTGCTTTTACGAATACCTGGAGTCGCCCAATCACTAAATAAGAATTTTGTGTAAATAGTTTTAGTCTTTAGTGGAAAAGTGTCAATGAATTGTTTGTTTAATCTGTCGCGCGCGCAATTAGCAGACACAATAGAATTTTATTGTTATCTGTCTCCAATATGAGACACCAGTATTATAAAGGTTAATAGTGAAAAGAACTCTGTGTAGAACTCATTTGGGTCACATATATTATCAAAACTCTGAATACATAATTTACTTGCCAAAACATTATTTAATTTCTCTAGATTTCTACATGTAATTGGCCTAAACCTTATTTGAATTTTTTGTAAAGGCATGTAGGAGCAAAATGTTATTGTTTGTCCACTGTGATCAGATGGCAACTTATTTACAATTTGTTTATGTAAGTAATCACAATTACAGAAAATATTATCTATACAAGTGGCAGAAGAAGCTGTCACTCGGGTTGGTTCATTAAAAACATTTGACAAGTCAAATGACCTGAAAAGACTTAATAGTTTGACAGTATTAACGTTATTTTCTAATATATTAATATTAAAATCACCACATATGATTATTGACTTACTACTACCATTTAGTTTATTTAACACATCTTCCATTACAGAATCAAACATAGATAGATTCTGGTAACTTGGAGGTCTGTATACACATACTATAACATGCTTATCTAGCTCAACACAGGACAATTCAATGGTGTGTTCAACAGACAGCCCGATTATGTCTTTTCGTTCTTTCGATTGAATAGAATTTTTTACTAATATTAATGATCCGCCATGTATCATACGTTTTCGGCTGAAATGGCTAACTACATAATAATTATCATAGTTAATTGACTTTTTTGAATTTACATTATACAAATTCAAGGGAGAGAGGTGTTGAGATTACTGGCCTTACGATGAGGGCCATATAAAAGTAAAATCTAAGGAAATAAAATAAAGCAATATCTAAATTATATTTCAGACACAACCTATCCGATTTTTCAGACATTATTGTAAAAGTTTATAAACAAAAGTATTTTTTTTGGGGCAGATTAACGGATGAGACGATAGTAGCGGAACCCTAAAAAGCATAAACACATCCCTAACACCGGAATCAAGTAACAAACACAAGTATACACCCTCAAGTAATTCGTTTAACTTTTCAACTTTTTGATGTTTACCCGTCTTCTAAAGTTTTGTAATTTATTCTACGAAGCCGATGTACTATGTAGGTACTACTACCCTGTTTCATTTGTCTAATGTTGGCATTTAAAATTGTTTATGTCTTGTATGTAAGGTCGGTAATTTGTATGTGCAAACTTGACAACTTGACAGATATTGTAAACTTAGCCCCTCTACCTTATCTTTAACCTGCAGATTTTAAAGAAAAGTTTTTCAAACCCCTTTTTCGCACGGCTTTTACGACTTGGCAAAGCATCGAGAAAATTTATGGTAATTATGTAAGTGTAATGTAAATATATTACAAACATAAAGCTTATGGAAGAAATTCATTAAACGATGGTGAAAACCACATCAAAATCCGTTGCATAGTTTAGAACAATAACGTAGTCACATAGATATACACGAAAAGCGACATTAATGGGGATGCGCCAGGAGGAGCCCGCGAAAATTCAAATGAACTTTAGTTTTTTCAACCGACTTCAAAAAGGAGGAGGTTCTCAATTCGGTTGTATTTTTTTTTTTGTATGTTTGTTACGCGATTACTCCGCCAATTATGAATTGATTTTGATGATTTATTTTTTGTTTGGTAGGGTATACTTCAGAAGTGGTCCCATATAAATTTGGTCAAGATCTGATGAGGGGTTTTTGAGTTAGCTTTAATAATACGTATTTTTCCCACCTAGTATATGTGGACGATATTCTAATAGTTCCTGTCACTGTAATTTACATAGCAGGTAATGGGTATTCAAGTTTTCGGGGGGGTTTTGTGTACCACAACTAAAAAGTGAAAAATAAAAACTTTTTCACAAAAAATAAAACCGACTTCCAAAAAAAACACTACAAAGTGAAAAATAACTTTGATTTCGGAAGTCGGTGGCAAAAAAACGAAAATAAAACCCCAAAGACACAGACTTCCGAAATCAAAGTTATTTTTCACTTTGTAGTGTTTTTTTTGGAAGTCGGTTTTATTTTTTGTGAAAAAGTTTTTGCTATTACAGGTCAATGGTGCCGATGCTCTTGTACACCGAAATGAAACAACTAAACTATCACTAAAATTCCTTACTTTTGGCTATGAGAATCTTAAAGCTATTCTGCAACAAAAAAACTCAGTCTAAAAATAATTTTGACACAACTTAAATCGAATTTGACAATCTTTGAACAAAAATTCACGGGGTAGGGCAAACAAGTACGTACCACGTGGAGTCACTCCACTCCACGTGGTACGTACTTGTTTGCCCTAGCCCGTGAATTTTTTCGGTGTTTTGACGGGTTTTATATGGAATTTTTCACTTTTTGTATGGAAAATATGAAAAATTATGTTTATGATTAAAAATAATTTAAAAAGACTGAGGCAATTAGTACAGTATTTGTGAATCACAGGTAATCAACGAATTTACAATAATTCTCTCAAAATTATGCATCACAGATATTCAACTTATTTACATAAATTCTTACACACATCAAAATAACTACTTACAATTACCGAGTAGATGATAGTAAGTTGATCTTAGAGAGCAGTACTGACTACCTAAATAGTGATTCAAATATTTTAATTCGTTGATTATCTGTGATGTGTGACCATTTTTATGATTATAATTCTATAAATAAACATTTGATACGGCCGCAAATCATATTTAGATCAACATAGGTACAACATGAAACTGACCTGCAAATTGCATAGAACGTAAGAAAATTTGAATTTCACGGGCTACCTTGACGCTTTCGCCTTAATTTATAATATTTAAAGATATAGATATTATAATCAAGGCGACTACCATCTGATGGAAAAGAGAAAATTAATTAAGAAGTGATTAATATTCAAGTTCGCCACAATTTTTGAAGTGAAAACTTCTTTAGCAGCGTTGTGCACATTTTCTGTGATGTTTAAAAAAAAATAAACTCGCGTCAGGACACGTGACCTGATCAAAAATTCGTAAGACGGAGGGAGAGTAGACTGTTGTACTTACAAGTTTTCTCTTCTGCCGGCACTCCCGGAGTGCAACCCGTTGTTTTCACACATTTCACGATTTGAAATGAGCCGCCATATTAGTTGTTGCTCTATATTAAAATGCCTATCCAATGACTTATTTGCGGTTGTTTTTGGTTGTGGGGACCATTTTGTCCAGTCTTCCTTTATAACCGCTACGTACGGGCGTGAGATCTAGGAGATAGTAATTAGGTTACTCATCTCAGAAAAAAAAATTGGTCAACTTATGTCATAGGTATGATGTGAGCAGTGGTGGATCAGTGGTAACTTCCCCAACTCTAGTTGTAGGTCGTGAGTTCAAACCCCGGGCGCTTTACTTTGTGTAAATAATTTCACCACCACTGCACTTAAAAAGATGGAGGACAACATCGTGAGGAAACCGACATGTCCTAGAACCAAAAAATCGATTCAAAAGTCATTTATTCAAACTAGGCTGAGAATCAGCACTTTTCGAACGTCAAAGTTACATAAGACAGTCCGACAAAACGCCCACCCTTCACCACTTCCTAGTGCTTTTGCTGGGAAGAAGAAGTGGCGCAACAAACTCCCCAGCAGCACAGCTGTCTGTTCAGTTGTAAAAACTTGATTCTATACAATAAGTACTTATGCAAAATAATTTACTTAACGAAACACAAAACATTTAATTATAAATTAATAGCCATATGACAGCTAGCACACGCCAATATACCAACCAAAAACATCAAGATCGATAATCAAGCAGAAATTAAAAAACTAAACGTAAACAATATCTAAAAAATAAAATAAAGCCTCCAGGCATAAAGGGCGTGCCTGCTTACATATAGCTGTAACTAGAAGTTATAATTGATAAACTAGGACCATCGAGGTAAAATAAATAAACAGTTAATTACGAATAACAGTAATAAAACCATGATCAGCAAGACGACCAGTCACCATAAGCAGCACCCGTTCAGATGGGCAGATAACGTGTGAAATCTACCAACCCGCACTGGGCCCTCGTAGTAGATTACAGTCCACTCCCTCTTGAAGACAGGAGGCCTGTCCCAACAGTGGGACCATTATATTCTGATTGTGCTAAGATGTAAAAAGGCCATAAAGCATCACCAACATGTTTAACATTGAAATGAAATGAAATTGTTTATTCTGTAAATAGGATATTGGAATCACTTTTACACGTCATCATAAAAATATAATTTAAAAAAATTAGCTAGATGAGTTCGGCGTTTCCTATCTGACTACTCTGAGAAGAAAGGCCGAAACAAACTCAGAGGTCACAGTCTCTTTTAAAGTCCAGACATAATCTTGGTCAGGCCTTATGAGGACCATGTAGATTAGTCTGAAATGGTCCAATGGAACCACACAGATTTGAGTACACCTGTCCTGTCAGTGCAAGCATTTGTCAGTAATCGTGGAGCTCGACTTAGAACTTAAGGAGCTCAACTCGACGAATATCTAAATCAACACCATTTTCATTCAAATTGATATCAATATTTTCACTTTATGTAAACATATATCGAGCTATTTACTATTTTACCATCTAAAGCTCTATAAAATATAGTATTTTTAAAATTTATTACAGGATCGAATAAAAAAACTAAAATGTTATAGAGCAAAAGTTTATTACTACTGGTTTTTATTACATTTTATTGCCAAATTTTAGGCTTTGAAAAGAGTTTTTTTTTTTGTGTACTTATTACTGCTTTAAGCGAAAATCTACTCTAACATGTATTAATCCTTGGCTTCCAGTATCTACTTAACAAGTTAATTAACAATGTAGGTGGATTTCGTTTATTTTGTAAACATTCACACATTTGCAAGAAAAATAACCCCGTATTTTGTCATGAATCAAAGTGAGGCAGCGGTTGATTTAAGGAAAAACACAAGACTACTGTAAAGTAAGTGAGTGGGTACCAACAAGGTTTATATAGGTATAGTATGGTTTATTTTTTACCAAGTGCAATTAAGCACTCGACATAGGGTACAGTCTGCCTCGTTGATCTAGTGGTCACAAGCGCTACTGCTGAACATGAGGTCCTGGGTTCGATTCCTAGGTCGAGCAAAGTGTTATTGGGTTTTTCTTTCTGGGATTTCTCAGTAGCAGCCTGGAGCCTGGATTTGTGCCCTGTTGATGGCAATAGGCTCGCCCCCTATTAAATGGGACTTAAACATAACTGGTGAAATGTGGGTGTACTATATAGGTACACCTCTGCCCAACTCTTCGGGGAAACAAGGCCTGATGTTATGTTATGTTATGCAATTAAGCAAGCGCTACTGCTGAGCATGAGGTCCTGGGTTCGATTCCCTGGTCGGCAAAATGTTATTGGGTTTTTTCATCAGAACATGGGACTTACTGGCGAAATGGGTGTACTATAGGTACATCTCCGCCAAACCCTTTTCTTCTTTTTAGGTGTGTAATCATTAAATTACTTCTTCCGCTCTGGGCGAAGCGGAAGGGCGTGTCAGACTCTTACTGACTAAAACTCACCCGTGTTCCTTCAGTTGCCTGTACATTTCCAGGGGCCACGGTATCCCTTTCGGACTTTCCCGCAACCCCGGCAGGCATCGGTCCCATCGGACCCCTTCACTCGCTGACATCTCATTGATGCACGCGTGGAACACAACACGCCGTCGACCCGCGCCTGGTCCTTATCGGACGGCGAGCTACCCATTGCTCACCGTTCGCAAGCCCGCGCCTCCGGTGGCCGGGAATCGGCCTGCGATTCCCGACGCCCGGGGCGTCTCCTGCGGCGGCTAGGTACGTGGGGTCACGAAGTTTCTCTGCCTAACCCATCGGGGATTACAGGCGTGATACTATGCTATGTTTGTTTGTGTTGTTATTTTTTACCACTGGCTTTTTTCCGTGGCTTCGCCAGCGTGAATGTAGGATATTATCGTCCCACGGGAACATACTACTGGGATAAAAATACCCTATGTCCTAACCCACATCATGGCTTATGCATATACCTTTCATCCAAATCCGTTCAGCTAACATAATAGGCAGACACACATTGTAACAACTTTTGACCCAGTGGAGCGATTTGAATGAAATTACGTATAATGACTATATTTACATCCCTAAAATCTCTTAAAAATAATTACTGCACAAAAATTTATAAAGGTACCTATTACATGTGAATTTTAGAATCATTCCCTATTTTGCTTCCTTAAGAATGATTTTACAAAAACTTTCTAACACGTAATTCTTTATTTCTTATCAAAAGCAGCATGATCATATCCTTAACTTATGGGTTTCTCATAGAAACGTTCATCCTCTATAAGATTATATTTGAGACAAAAAGTAGTATAAGTTCTTCCCCAGGTTTCCATCTCCATGGGAAATTTGTCGAAATCTGTTTTGTGGTTTAAGCGTGAAAAGGTTCCTTATAAAGACAGTTACTTTTGAATTTATACCATAAATAATGTCTTAAAAGTATGGATTATACAAATTAAATGGTGGTAACCAGATTTGGTAATTGTTTGTGCTCATAGGATATGGCGGAATGTGACAACGGGTTGTGACTTCAGATAATTAAAATATTTTCACGTTTTTTTTTTCTTTTTAGGGTTTCATACCTCAAAAGGAAAAAAAACGGAACCCTTCGTTTTCTGTCTGTCTGTCAGTCTATCAAGACCTCCACGCTTTCCTGAGAAAAGGGTTCTCAGGAACGCATCGAGGTATCAAGTTGAAAATATCAAATACGTAGGACTATGGTCCCTTGGAATATGTGAGTCCACCAGGACTCACATCGGTACCTCGGTACCTTGGTACCAACCAAGGTACCGAGTTTTGATACTAAACTACCCGTTGACCTGGAATCATGAAATTTGGCAAGAAGCGAGGTCTCACAACACAAGTAAAGGAAAAACTCCGAACATCTATAATTTGTAGTTTTATCACATAGTTTTTTATTTCCAAATTATATTTGCAGTTGGAGAATTTATTGACCGTAACGTACATCGATGTATAGGAGAACATGTGTTTCAAACAATTTATCCCAACTACGGAACCGTATATTGTGCGTGGTCCGACATGCACTTACTTGGCCGGTTTTTTAGAGCTCAGAATTTGTTTAGTTGAAGTTGGTAGTACGTCTAGCCAGACTTGACCCTCAGGTTTTGTAGACCAACAAATTAATTAGTGATCATTTTGTGACTTCTAAATAATTTTTGTAGTTTGATTTTTTATTTTGTGGTTTAAAGATGTTGGAGTTAAGTTTTAATGTCAAATCATTTATATCAAATAGGCACATAAAAGTCACTTTTGAAAGTCAAAATTTACAAGTAAATAGAATTCTTTCTAGTAAATCTAAGCAAAGCTCCCATATGATTTTCAGTTCTTTTTAGAACAAAATTTCTTCTTTAATTGTAATTGTTAGTAATTCCAACCTTTTTTTTTTTTTTTTTTGTCTAGGGCATCTCGTAGCTCAACTCTGAGGTGATGACTACTTAACCGGTCAATCCTGCGGCTGCCTTAAGCTACTAACTCAAAGCCTCCAGCCAGGGGCAAAACTATTCTAAATTAAAACTAGGCGAACGCTCGCTAAGGGCACCCCCTGTGGGGTACGGACCTCGGCTTAGGGCGTCGCTGGGGGGAGGACAGCAAGTTGGGACAGGCTGGATCAAAGATGATTCATTATTATTAATCGGGGAATTTAAGTCTACATTTCTCAGCAAAACGCGGGCTGGCGCTTCTGCGAGCAAGGGTCGGTGGGGAGTATTATTTACTCGGGCGGGTCGCGATCGCGGAGGACCTCGGCGGCGAGGTCGGAATGCGGGTCGGTGTAATTCCAAACTATTTTATGATATCTGCATATACACAATCTCTGTCACGATAATTTTGTCACTCCGCAGTCATTCAATAAATTATTCAACTTTATGTTTTTGACGATGCGGAATTTTAACAAAGTTGTTAATTCAATTAAAATATTCATTCGCCCATAACATTGTTGTGTGCCATATAACGACATTGTTGGTAATTGTGACAAACAACTCGTTGGTAACGAGCGGTAAGTATGTAATGTGCTAATTAGGTAAAACTTTATGCTGAAACAAAGTAGATGTATGTGACGTTCTACTGTGATTATAATTGTATAAGCTGTGGTTACGTTCAATTGAGTGTGCATTTCAGGATATGCTATTACTAGTTTTTATAATGTAGAAGATAAATTTATTGTACCTCGTTGGTAATCCTTAAATAAATAGGTACAGTACCTACGACACAACTTAAATGTAGCATAAATTCCAAAATTTGCAATCATTCATTTAAATTTTACGAATGTATTTGGTTATATGACTTCACAAGTTATTGAGTTTGCGTAAACATCATTTTCACCTAAGGCAGTAATAAATATTGGTTATTTTTAATGCGCACTTAGTTCAGATTGTGATCGGTTTTACGAATTTTGCCAATGCTACATCTAAGTTAAGTCGAACTGTATGGTGATTTATCATTTATTTTGATCTGACTTCAAAAGTGATGGTTTTCTATTCGAATATAGGTATTATATCGTTTACCGAAACCACTGTACCGCGTCTTAGGAATGCGCGGCAAAGCGAGGGGCGGGACGCCGTGAGCGTTGACGAACAAGCGGCCTGTACTGACGAATGAGCAGCCTGCACTGCTCCCCCGTCACACAGCGATTCCGATCAAACTATAATATATATACGTGTGTGCATGTAACACCAATTTTCTGGAATGTCTCGACGAAGAAAGGAATAGTGAGATCGAGTCCCTATTGTAATATCATGATCTAATTAAGAGCTTAGTGGATACAGAATGAGACTCATTAATGATTGATGACAACAACCTGCGAATTTATCACGATAGCTGCTGCATACATTTTCATTATTCCAGCCGGAAGATGTCCACCGTCAAGAGCATTTTCTTAAAGATGGCAACGTCGCAAATAGTTGCCAAACGTTTACCTGTTTTGATTAATTTGACAATATTACTATATGGAAATATGAGATATCGCTAACTAGTAAACAAGAATATTAAAAAAGGCATGTCCAAATATTTTTTAACATCTAAAACTAAATATTTGGTGTGATATTTATTATTGCATTTCATAATCAGTATTATAGTTCACTAGTTCCTTATAAAATAAAAAATAAAAAATATTTGACATATTTTTGTGACTTGGTCCAATTTTTGATGCACGCTCTCAAACCACTCAAAATAGTCACATTTGATTCAAATCCATGCAGCAAAAGATATCTTTTAAAAGAAAGATCCTCTTCTTTTGATTATAAAAGCCACCTTTATTAATCAAGGAGTTAACAAGGGTGGGAATGCACGGACGGAGGCACCGTGGCACATCAAAGAGATACATTAGCATATTAAAATGGTGAGACACGTCTGGTTCGTTGCATGGACGCTTTTGTAGGACTAAAGAGATGAAAGGAGTTAGCACGATTGTTAAATGTGACGTGGTAGTGTATGGACGATTGTAGCGTAGTTAAGGGACTTTTGAGTGACAATAGTCATAGCATCTGGAAGCCGGAATCAGAAAAGGTGAGAAAACAATATGAAACCAATAGAAAGGCAAATTAAGACAAAGTTATTACTAAAAGGGTTTTCTAGGGAAGTAAAGTAAAGAAAGAGAAAGAAAATATATTTATTTGACTCAGGTTAAGGCAAACAATATTCACATAAACTCACTTAAAATAGTACTACATTATTTATAAGGGTAGCAATTCTTTGCCATCAAAATACCTTGCTGTGTTTCGGCTAAATGCCGGACAAACTAGACCTCCATGAAACTTTGATTCTAACGGCGCGGCGACGCCGCATGGGTAATCATCATCTACCTAGCTTTTTCCAAACTATGTTGGTGTTACTGGGTAATACGATACCCTGGTGATATACGACTGGTTGTCAGACTTTCGGTCTGTCAAAGATCTACGAATGACAGCCGACTGACAGTAATCGGTAAATATTCCAGTTTTGTCAACAGTGGTAAACACTTTCTCAATTTTTTCCCTAACTCAACTTATAACAGTTGTTAGAATGTTTGTCCATCGACAAACGGCAAACTTATCATTATTAGTGATTGCAGTATATTGTTAAATATGTGAAAAAAGCTGTCAATCCGCCTAAGTCACCACGGGGAAATAATAATGCTTAGTCCTCCAGACCGAATTTCAGCCACGACGACCAACTTTAGCAAAGACCAGCCTTCGTCGCAGCAGATATTATAATAGTGCAGAAGTGTGTGTGCAGATAGGTGCATTCTCACTTTCCTCAATCTTAAAGTCCAATGGGACGGTAATCCGACACGTCTGGAGAGGTCCCAGGCGCAAGCCCAACGGGCGTTCCGAAGCACAGGGGTATCACACCGCCAACATACAAACTCCCGGCTGTTACTAATAAATTCCTGATGGAAAAACCCAATAAGACTTTGCCTGACTCGGGAATCGAACGCAGGACCCCACACTTAGCAGTCGCCTCTACGACCAAGAGATCAACGTGGCAGTCAACGGGAAAATATGCAGTGCCTTAAGCTCCACAAAAGAACTAGAAAACGCTACTAAAAATACCTATTGGTTAAAGTTTCACATGCTACCTTAAAATATATTCAAGAACACACTCCACAAGCAATTCTGTACAAAAGAATTACATGCTTTGCAAGCAAGACAAGTTGATAATTCGAGACTGGAGTTTCTTGTTAGCTTAGCCACTGTAATACTGTTTCAATGTACCTATACTATTTGCTTTGAATTCCAATTTTCTTACAGAACAAACATGTATGTTTCATTTATTGATTCAATACTATGTGCTGTTTGATATTGGAGAATTTATTTGCTTGCTGCCACAATGTGTTTTTTCTTGTTTATTATCTAGCGTAATCTGTTGGATTTTTTATGGGTAGCTGAAAAGTCGAAACCAACAAAAAGTTGGTTTCGACTTTTCAGCTACCCAGATTCGATTGTTTATTTTTTTTACTTAATAACCGAATTATTGCGATATTTGTCTTTATTCGAGATAGACTGGTTAGTTTAGATGTCAGACTTGTCTGACTCTTGGACTCAAAGTCTGTCACAGGTTTTGTTTTGATTCTTATGACCACCAGGATCAATTCAGGAACCAGGAACCAAAAGCATCTCAACTGGTTTTTCTAGGCATACTGAGTTCTCAATGTGTATAATAAACATCATTCATTAAGAGGGAACAGGGGCTGCGACGAATTTGAAAAATAGGTAAGTATTTGAAGAAATTATTGCCGTCGTGCTGCGCCCGAAAAACCGAGTTAAACCCCGTAAAGTGCGATAGGGACAACTGCAGCTCAGACCGATTATATCACAAAATTTTTGACGAAAACGACGTTTGGCATTCTCCTTTTTTCTCCTCAAAAACTAAACCGATTTAATAATTTTTTACATTAAAATTTTAAGAAAGAGTATGTCTAGGTTCCTATTATTTTCTTTTATGCTAAAAAATTTTTTAAGAAAGAGTATGTCTAGGTTCCTATTATTTTCTTTTATGCTAAAAACATTTCCGAATTAGTCTGGTAGTCCTCTAATCACGGCGGTAAAAATGGGGCATTTTTGTAATTTTTGGAGGGTCATAGGTAGTTTCCTTACTTATTAATTGCTGGAAAAAAAAAGGAAATGACAGGGACATGCCTATAGAGACCTTGATTTTATAAAAAAAAAAATGACAGCTCTAGAGGCATTATTCAGGAAGAAAAACGGGGAATACGTTTGTATGGAGAATCGCGGGCCCTGTTCCCTCTTAATTACAGATCGCTGGTCTAATTCTTATTGGATGATTAAATTGGTTTTTTCAATCTCTAATCAATCTGCCTAGTCTTTTCCCAACCATTATGGGGGTCGGCTTCCAGTCTAACCGGATGCTGCTGAATACCAGTATTTTACATGGAGCGACTGCCTATCTGACCTCCACAACCCAGTAACTGGGTAATACGATACCCCTTGGTAAGACTGGTTGTCAGATTTTCAGGCTTCTGACGACCCGTAACGACTGTCAAAGATCCATAAATGACAGCCGGAACCAACGGCTTAACGTGCTTTCCGAGGCACGGAGGAGTCTCGGTATGGAAAGATGGTCACCCATCCACAGACCAACCCTAGCAAGCGTAGCTTAACCTAATGGATCGACCCGTGCGGCAGTTATTACTTAGCCACGAGCTCCTCAATTATTTGTTTTTATCAATCTGCCAATCTTATTTATTATCCTATACTACACTCGAGAGCAATGAATCCGGGTCACTTAAAGAATCCTAAAAATCTCGGAAACTAAAAATGCTAGGTTAATGCAATAAATTGTATTTAATAGACAATGTAATACTCCTTAAATGAAGGTATTAAAACGTCTTAGTTATTGTAAAGTTATATCATAAAAAAATCAAATTTGAAAAAGGGCCACTTTCGAAGATGGAACTACGAAATTACAGCATTTGGTTTTGCTTTTGTTTGTAATCTGTCATTTATGTGGGTACATAAACCATGTTGATAGTGCTCTATATTCATTATTCAAGCTGAAATTATGTCGCTTACGCCTGAAGAATGCACCAGAATACTTACAATGCTGGAAACCGGCCGGAGTCAGCGCGATACAGCCAGGACTGTCGGTGTGTCGCTGTCAACAGTACAAAGAGTTCTCCGACGTTACGAAGAAACTGGTTCTAACCTACGCAGACCAGGAACGGGCAGAACCAGGTGTACCACAGCACGAGAAGACCGATACTTGGTGAACACCATGCTTCGAAATCGCTTTCTTACAGGAACTGAACTCACAAATCAGTTTCGACGCCTCGGAGGAAGTAACCCAAGTGCATGGACAGTAAGACGTCGGCTTGCTGAATCTAACTTAAAACCCCTTAGACCTGCAAACGGCCCTAAACTGGAGCGTGGGCATCGTATTTCAAGACTAAGATATGCCCAGAGCCACGTAAATTGGAGTATTGAAGATTGGTCAAAAGTTATGTTCTCCGACGAATCAAAATTTATGCTCTACAAGCACGATGGAAGACACAGAGTGTATCGAAGACCAGGGGAAAGATTCAAGCAAGCATGCATCGAAGAAAAAGTAGCCTACGGTGGTGGGTCTGTACTTGTGTGGGCCGGAATTTCTTCTGAAAGTCGCACAGAGCTGGTGATCATAGAAAACGGCTCTTTAACTAGCGAAAGATATGTGGAAGAAATCCTCAATGATCACGTTGGTCCATTTATGGTCAATTTAGGTGAGGATGCTATATTTATGCATGACAATGCCCGACCTCATACAGGTAGGATTGTGAATGACTACCTTCAAGAGATGAACATTACTCGTATGGAGTGGCCAGCGCGCAGCCCGGATATCAACCCGATCGAGCATGCTTGGGACGAGCTAGGCAGATGCGTAAAACAACGAAACCCTCCCCCAATCACGCTTCGTGAGCTCAAAATTGCTCTCACAGAGGAATGGGAGAATATTCCCCAAAATCGTATAAGGAACTTGGTGTACAGCATGCCAAACCGCGTAAACGCAGTAATGGAAGCACGAGGAGGCAATACGAAGTATTGAAATTCAAGAAAATCGTAATAAAGTTCAAAAATTTCATGTTTCCTATTTTTGTTTTAAGGAGAGATCAGCAGTTTTTTTCTTTATGTAATTTTGTGTTAATAAAATGTATGGTGACTCATATTTTTTTTACTTTCATTTAAGGAGTATTACATTGTCTATTAAATACAATTTATTGCATTAACCTATCATTTTTAGTTTCCGAGATTTTTAACATTCTTTAAGTGACCCGGATTCATTGCTCTCGAGTGTATTTGTTTATAAATATTTTTATGATCACGTTCTCGAAAACGGCTGTAACGATTTCGATGAAAATTGCAATATAGGGGTTTACGGGGGCGAAAAATTTATTTAGCCGGGTCTCTTAAGTGGGAAAATTCGTTTTCACCCGGGCTGAGGTCGTTCGCCCAAAGTTAAGATAAGATGGCTACCTTAAAATTATGACATGGTAGCATGGAATTAGTATGAACTATCCTATAGTATTAAATGAGCATTCTCTTTTTTTACCAGAGCAGGGCTAGGTCGCCCAGGTACTTCCATCAACACGACTATAAGTCTATAAGTATCTTTTGATTCCCTTCCCTTTTGTATAAAGCCTGTTCAAACACAATCAGGCGAAAAATCAATGTTAATTATTTTGAGGATTCCTGTTCGTGCACTATATTCTCTGTAATTTGTCATTATAACAGTTGGATGTCATTGTTTAGATAGGTAACGAAGAATTTGAAAGGACTTTTATTCCAGAAAAAAATCAAAGGAAACTGCAGGTTATTTTTTGAGACAGAAAGTTGAAAATCCTTTGACTGTAGAGCTTCGCGTGACCAAATCGCGTTTCCAACTGCCTATTGTGTTGACATTCCTTTTGAAATATCTTAGTTTTTTTCAACGTCTCTTTTTACACCGCTGTGTTTCTTTGCTCCAACTTTTTCAACAGGCGTTCTAACTTTTCAATGGACACTGAAATAATTAGTTTTGTTGAAAAATGCGACAAAGCTGTCTTGGTGACGCGTCATGGCATGATTTTTATGGGTCTGCTAACACTGTTATCTGTCTAACTAATTGATATTGAATATCGCGGTATTTTTCTAAAGTAAGACGGATTAGAGGGATTTTTTTGGACTGTCTTCATTTGTTTAGATAGTGTTGTTTTGGTTAGTTTAGAATACAAACGCTTGTTATTAGAGCATTATTTTCAAACATTTTGAGATATCTGTTAGGAAGATATTTTTATTATTTTCTGCTACCAGTTACAAAAGAAAAGATGGTTGAAAAATAATACAGTAAATAATAATCAGAGAACCTACTCAATTATTATTAATAATATTATTTTTGGTACTGATTAGTGATTAGGACATGTTTTCATAACAAAAACATTATTTGGACAAAAGAACTGTTCTAGTGAAGCTTGTGTGACATGTGCGTCACAGACGTACATAGTTTTATAGAGGGAGTATAGGTAGTAAGATTTTATGGACATTCTACTATTACAGAGCTTATTGAAAAAGTGCTTCAATATTCAATTTTTTTTTACTGTATATCTTGTGGATATTGTGGATCATATAGGTAGGTACAATACAGTTCTTAAATAGTTGAAGATTTTGATCAGCTATGTCCCACCCGTAGGGTATACAATAATTACTTATAAATTAATACTATTCAATAAAATTAACATTATTACACATTATTATTATTATTATTATATCATTTATTTCGGGCTACGCCCATAGTGTTAGTAACAATGGTCTTAAATACTAGTGTTAGTAGACATAGGTACAAGTTTTAAACCGTGTGGAGTTTCATCCAATGTCGCAGCATTGGAGACTCCCATCTATCTGCGAATAAACTCAAGATACTGTTGGTACTGCCACGAAGACGAGCGAGCAGAGAAGCGCTTCTCTTTCGCATGATGGCCGTAAAACCATCTATAAGGCATATAGATGGTTTTCTGCAAACATTTTTGACGCACTACATCGCCATGGCAGCCCCAACAGAATCCTGAGTGCGTTATTATATTGGACCCGTAGATCGCTATATACACGCAAACTGTAACTAGTCCACAGGCTGCACGTGTAAAATGATGAGCAAAAAGCTTTGAACAAATTAAATTATTATTCAAAAAATAAAAATATAAAGTCAAACATAACAAATTAAGATTAGTAGGTACATGTCAAATTATACACATTAAAAAAGATAAAATTACTTTTAACAAATTGAAATGTCAAATTGTAAAAATCTTACATCAAATTAAAAAAATGATAATACGAGAAGAATAAAATTAATTCAATTTGTCTGTAGATCATCGAACATAATATCATGACTATTTTTAAGTAAAGCTTGTCGGACAGAAATTATTTTACAGAGTAGTAACTTTTGTTTTTCAAACTCAAACTCAAAGCATTTATTTCAATTAAACCATTTACAGGCACTTTTAAATTGTCAAGGGGTCAGTCGGTCAGAAATATGAAGCTAGTTGCCCGTTCCAAACCGTAGGTTCCTATGGAGAAGAACGGGCAAGAAACTCCACGGACTCTTTTAAATCATTTAACAACTTTTAATATTCTTACAAAATATTGGTCACATCATTCATGTTGAAATTATACATGTGAGAATAATGTAGAAAAACGTGCACATAAAAAGCGTTCATAATAAAAATATAAAAAAAAAGCCGTGGCAGATAAGAGATGACCAGTCCCTACTGATGGCGCCCGTTCACGAACATGACGCATGGATCAGTACCGTTTAGCTCAACCATTTTGAAGGGAACTTAACGATCCAACACACACGCCACCACCAGCGAGACATTTGAGTGAGCATGACATACTCTCACCCGCCTGGGCACATCGAGTCAATGAAAGACGTACCCAGTAAATGGTAGCTTTATAGAAGGTACATGGTCACTAACAATGGTTTACTAACAGATCATGGAGAGTCCTTTAATAATGTTAGTTTTTCATAATTATTCTAATAGGCCCCGGATGCTTGCACTAGTTTATCAGATTTATACTAATACCAACTAATATTATCAATGCGAAAGTGAGTTTTTGTTGGTTTGTTAGTTTGTTAGTTACGCTTTCACGCTAAAACGGCTGAATGGATTTGGATGAAATTTGGAAAATGGGTAGACCATGACTTGGGTTAGGACTTTATGCCGATACTAATTTTGTAAAGAGAGTTTGTATGTAGGGGGTAATCTTCGGAACTACAGACCCGATTCCGAAAATTCTTTACTAATGAGAAGCTACAGTATTGCTAAGTGTCATAGGATATATTTTATGTTAAAGCAAGTTTCATGTGGACGAAGTCGCGGGCAGAAGCTAGTGTTTTATAAGGATTTGATAGGTTTTACAACATCCCTTTACATTTTTCTTGTACTATCGCGGTACACCACGCATATCTAACCAGTTTGAAAATAAAATCCCGTGCACACGACCCTTTTTTTTCATAGGTAAGCGTTACAAGCGGTGAGAGTCCTTACGGGGTGTTCAGATATGCGTTTCCGCGATAGTACCATATCTTTTTACAGTTTTATACAGAAAACTCTGTTTGAAAATTATGTTTTGATCTTGCCTATTTGTGGAATTCAATTAGAATCAGAACTTACAGACAGTCCTAGTTCTTACATGACAACCAGTGGTAGACATGAAGCCATCACACTTTTTCCTCAAAAAGGTAAAAGTCCGTGATGTCACCAAATTAATCATGGCGATCCCACTTTTCAACCCAACAACTGTACCCCGCCCACGGCGCGTTTGTCAACATTTCGATAGTGGATCGATTGCTGCCTAATTAGACATGTGTAGGTAATTGTAGACTGGCTATTTGATACCGTATACCATAGAATAGATAGGTACAGAAGACTGGCTCCATACAACGACTGAAAACGCACGCAAATATAGACATGCTTCACGTACAGCGCCAGCGAGTGTTTGAGATCGCCGTACATACGTTCCTATGTGTGCGAGCGCCATTTTTTGCCTGTTTTTTGGGGGTGCGTCTCATATCATAATATATATAGTTACTTGGTATATTCTCATTTCAATAACGTTCGCAAGATGTAATAAACGTGAGATATACCACCTGCTGATATAATTTATTTACATATAACATTTATATACTCTAAAACTTATTTCATAAAACGATATTGGATATAATGTTTATTTAATCAAAAATCATTAGGTCTATCGTTTAAAATATACGAGTATATTGATACAATCATTATGGTTATAATAGTACCCCGATCAGAGAAATCTGACTCAGACAGGTTACCTTAGAAGGCTAAGGCGGGAGCATCATTTGGGTTAGGTTAGGGCGGAGGACATCCATGAGGATATCCCCCAGTAATAAAAAAAAAGGTTAGAACAGTGACCATTATTAAAGGCGAACGCGCCGCAGGAGCGGCAACCGAGCACCAGATCCACTCTATTGTTGGTGAATCATTTGGGCTAAGTTAGGTTAGAACAGCGACCATTAACGTGTGAAGGCGAGCAAGCGAAGCGAGCGTGCCGCGGGAGCGGCCGCCGAGCGCCAGATCCCTTCTATTGTTGGTGAATCATTTGGGTTAAGTTAGGTTAGAACAGCGACCATTAACGCGCGAAGTCGAGCAAGCGAAGCGAGCGTGCTGCTGTAGCAACTGCCGAGCGCCAGATCCCCTCTATTGTTGTTGAATCATTTGGGTTCAGTTAGGTTAGAACAGCGACCATTAACGCGCGCAGGCGAGCAAGCGAAGCGAGCGTGCTGTGGGAGCAACTGCGGAGCGCCAGATCCCCTCTATTGTTGGTGAATCATTTGGGTTAAGTTAGGTTAGAACAGTGACCATTAACGCGCGAAGGCAAGCAAGCGAAGCGAGCGTGCTGCGGGAGTAACTGCTGAGCGCCAGATCCTCTCTATTTTTGGTGAATTATTTGGGTTAGGTTAGGTTAGAACTGCTCGCCTTCGCTCCTTAATGGTCACTCATTAAGGAGTGAAGGCGAGCGAGCGAACACAATATGACAACTAACAATGATATTTGTTAAGCTACCTACAGGCTACAACTTATCAATAATTAGTCTAAGTTAAAATGTGTATATGTATATGCAATTTTCTTTGGGTTTTTGACTAGGCGTTTTCATCATAATATACGATATTCGGACATTATTGGTTTTATGTCTATTGAGCAGTTATTTATGTATATCAATCGATTTTATATTCAATGTATTTTATGCTTATAAAAATATTTCAGTTGTTATATCTTGTAAATATTAGAGAGTTTCTAAACAAATTATAATATTATTTACCCGTTTTTTGGAGCCAGCCTTCTGTACCAATATATTTGATACCTTATACTGTAATAGCTATGGGTGTAATTAGCAGTCCAGATTAATTTGCTGCCTACCTAATTATTGATATGCGAGATCTTGTTATTAATTCTGTCTAATATGAATGAATGAACGAAAAGCACCGATCCCAGCGTGGTTTAACCAGACTCGATAAATCGAATGAACCCCAAGGTTTCCACTAGCCCATGAAGTCTCATGTTTCATGGGACTACAAAGGCCATTGCATATCAAGGAGTAGCCTGGGGGGCGTGGTAATGGTAGGGAAGACGTGCTCTCAGGATAGGAAAGGATTTACGAGCCGTACCGGATATGCATCCTTGAGTAGGCAATGGAATAGTGGAGAGCCGGGTGATTTTTATCTATGGATGGGCATCTTTTTAAGTCGACTCCGTTGGTTCAGGTTCAAGTCCAGCTTCACCGATGCATCTACTCTTTGTTGTTTCCAAACTCGTCTGAGGCTTTCGCTGCTATCCGTTTCAGGTTTCTTGTAAATCTCGCTCTTAGGCTTAACTCAGTCTTCAGCCGTGTCCATCCAAAAAAATATTTCCTTGTCGAAGTAAGTCATGTCCTGTTTGAGGTTGCCATTACACGCGTAAATAGGTCACCCAGGTTTCTTGGATTTGGTCTTGTATTGCATGTTACAGGTGTGGTTTTCAGCGCATGTGCTAGCACGTTCTTGATGCGTTTGGTTGCGGGTTTTCTGTCTAACGTTATTTTCATTTTTTGTCTACTGGCTTGGTTTATTCCTAGCGTGGTTAATCAAGTCCTCCTCCTTGTCTATGTCCAGCTCTGACACGGTACAACTTCGATCTGTAGCTCGCCGCTGTCCAACTCAGGTAGACGCGATTCTTCTTATTTTCGTATGATTAGTGACTAACCTGGTGTCAGAGTTTTAAAGCCGCCCACGGGCCTCTGACTTGGCTTCACATGCCGTCGACAAATATCTCTCAGGTATGCCGGTTTCCTCACGATGTTTTCCTTCACCGTTTTTTGAGCAAGTGATAATCATATAATACGCACATGAACCCGAAAAGTCAGAGGTGCGTGCCTTGGGTTCGAACTCGAGACCTACGACTTGTCAGTCTGACGGTCACACCACTAGGCTATCACTGCAGGCTAACACTAGGTAGACGCGATTATATTATAGTTCTAAATTATGTACACTATTCGGCACAGCTAATTAATAAGTCAAAAATCCCGACGCGTGTCGCCCGAATTCTGTTTTTTATATTTATCGCGGCCGCTATAGTAACGCTTACCTACGCTCATCAACCAATAGTATTGCAGCATCAGATTTTTGCTGAGGCCCTTGTTTTTGTAAATAAAAAAAGAAAAAGACCGTAAAGAACCATCAGAGGTGGTGCGTTTTTTCATTGAAAATGTTTAACAATACCTTCGTCCGGTCGTAGTTCGAGCACGGACTGGGCCAGGGTACGTTTATTTTTTATGAAAAGGTTTTCCATGCAATCAGAATAGTATATAATTTGCGTCCACGGTTGAGTAGATTTCTTACATTAGCAATTTTTTGGGTAAGACCTGGAAACTTTCCATAAAACTTTAAAAGCGTAAAAAGACGATAAACACCCGTCATTTTTGTTTTAAATTTACTCGAGTATAACCCCTTTTCAAGGAATGCACCTAAATATCACCCTGTAGACTCAAACTGATGTTTGAGTATATAATAGGTAAATAAAAATAGTAAAAATTATAAAAAACATAATATGTCGTATTTAACACCATCTCCAGTTACGCTTTCAATGACAGATTATACAGCGCATTTACTGAGATACCTCGATAAGCATTCCATAAAAGACACAAAAATAGTAAGTATCATAAAAGTGAAATTACAAATTGCTATGCGCCCTAAGGCAGGCGCGGGTGCACCTCTAGTGCATAAAAATGGCGCTGCAAGCTGCAGATGCGGTCATCGAGTGCACGGAACCCTGTTTTCAAGTTGTGTGGTATGCGCGCCCGAAATCGTAAAAACACCACGCAACACTCACAAAACAAAGCTCCGTATTCAAAAAACGTTTTTGGAACACTATAAACAGCACAGAATATTATTAAAATTGACACGCATTATTCTAAAATTGGGTACATTATTTAGCCCAAACTATTAAACCTGTAGGGACAAAATGAACAAGTGACTTAAAATGACGAAACTACGGCGGTCTTGCAGAAATTTTATGAGAAAATAGTTTTGTATGAAATCTAAAGCGATAGTGCCATTATATAGGTAGGTATTTAAAATGCGCATAATAAATAACATTACTATGATTTATAGCATTAACTTAGAAAATAAGAGATTAATGTGCTTGGCACTTCACCACTGCAAATGCACACTCGCGATGTTGTCCTTTAATCTATCAAATAAAATAAAGATTTTGCAGAGCAACCCCCTGAAAGTTAAAGAAAGATTTCACCAGATTATCTTGGCTTCCTTGTATGCTCTGCAACACTATTTCAGCACTATTTTAATGCATTTATTTGGCGATTAATAAGGTCACAGCATTATCAAAAAACAATATACAACACTAGTATAAAACGCACTGTTCGAATTCGCCGGCAAGCGACCTTGTTATTAATTATGTCTAATACTAATAATAATAAATCGTTTATTGACCAAATAAATAATTTTTACATTTCCATAAAACTAATACAAAAAAACGACTCCTAAAGTTATAACGGAAACATAATTTTAATATATGAACTCGTGGACTCCTAAGCCCTACGCACGGGTGATTTTTTCCAACAGCGATTTTTTTCCACACTGGATTTTCTACGCTCTGCTTGGCCCCAAGAGTTGAAAATCCAACAGTGTGATTTTTCGACGCGCTAGTTTGCACTCTGTTGAATTCTCAACGCTCGGCTTAGCACCGAGAGTTGAAAATCCAGAGCGCGATTGAATCCCGCCGCGATATTTTCACGTCCGTGCGTACGTGGGCTTATATCAAGCCTGTCTTGTGGAGTCCTTGAGAGTATTTGTTCATTAGAAATTTCAGGGCCGATACTGTATTGTATTTTATTACGTCATTATTGTTTTAAAAATGTAATTTAAAAACAAAATCAACAAAAAAAGACTTTACAACAACCATATTTATGTTACAATGTAGGTATTTATTATTTCTTCAATTGTGTCCTTGATCCTTTGTCTATTAAGGTACACAAGTTTGAGAATATAGGAGGGGCTCGTGTCTATGTAATAACATCCGCATGAGTCGATCCATGAGGTTGAGCTACGCTTGCCGGGGTTGGTCCGTGGATGGGTGACGACCTTTACATACCGAGACTCCTCCGTTTCTAGGAAAGCACGTTAAGCCGTTGGTCCCGGCTGTCATTCGTGGATCTTTGACAGTCGTTACGGGTCGTCAGGAGCTGGAAAGTCTGACAACCAGTCTTACCAAGGAATATCATATTATAATCCAGTTACTGGGTTGTGGAGGTCAGATAGACGTCGCTCTATGTAAAATACTAGTATTAAGCTGCATCCGGTTAGACTGGAAGCTGACCCCATAGTTGGAAAAAGGCTAGGCAGATTGATTGAAGTTTAAGAATACAGGGTGACAGGGACGCGAAAACTTTTACCATGGATTCAGTACGTGATTCTGAATCCCCCTGCGTTGAAACTTTTCGTCGAAAAAACTTATAGAAAAAAAAAAGAGAAAAGAGCAATACCTACGCGGTCTAAATGTATGAAACAGCAGATTATTTAATGATTTCAGAATCACCTACTGAATCCATGGTAGGTAACAGTTTTCGCTTCGATGTCCCTCCACCCTGTATACATAATAGCTAATGTTATTGATCTATACATATCTTTAATAAATATTATAAAGAGGGAAAAGGACATTGGAAAAGGAAACAAAAGACAAAGTCCTTTGTGCGCCGAAAGAAAAAGTCCATTACAAATCTAGATTACCCCCACATACAAATGTGGGGTAATCTAGATTTGTATTGGATGGTCATCTATCCACGGACTGACCGCAGTTAGCGATCGGCCCGTACGACTGTTATCATTTACCCACGAGGTATTCAATTCAGTATTAATAAGAGAGCCGTCGCCAACTCAACAAGTAAGGAAGCGGTTTATACCAGGAAGATAGCAGATGACAAGTTATGAGAAACAACCGTCTCTCACTATTGTTGATCACAATTGCCGAGTTTTTTCCGTTACATCTTGTGTATGATTTCCTTGATTTGCATGTGAAATTTTGATGCGTAGCATCTCTTCTCTCGTTTTCTTGCAATCTGCAATCCGTGGGATCCTGCAATCTGTGGGAGTGATTTTGTGAAAAGGGACGGAACTGTATAACAGGAAGCCGGGGAAGCGCGCGCTTTTTGATTTTGAAAGAAAGAAAATAAGTTTTCACCACTCCCGCACGAAAGAAGTGTCTTTCCTCTACAGAAACAGTGAGGAAAGTTGGTTTTTCCTCACTGCTTGAACAGTGAGGAAAGTTGGTTTTTCCTCACTGTTTGAACAGTGAGGAAAGTAATGATCCCGTTTAGAAACTAACCTTGCCTGATTTTTTTATGTTAAGTTTTAAAGATATTTTAAAATATAAAGAATTATTTTGATTCGCTTTGTGTCTATTTAATTTATTTACCTATGATGACTGAATACTTTCTTGCTGGGAGTGGTGAAAAGTTTTGTATGCAACTTGTGAGCAAGTTCATTTGCTATTCGTTTTGTTGAGTCTTTCGCTTACCTATTTTTCAATCCTTCGTTCGCTCAAGACTCAAAATCAAAACTCATAGGAAAAACGAACTTTCCTCACATGTTGGATAAATAACTATTATTTGACTCAGGTTTTTTTTGTCTTAATTTTTTTAGGAGGCTTTCATCCACAGTGGCATGTCAGCCTCATCATAACTTAAACTATTCTGAACTACATCTACAAATACAATATACATTATATCAGGTGAAGGTTGCGCTAAAACTTTAACATATGGACCAATATCATATTCATTTACTTTTATTCTACTTACATGCTTAACAGTGTCTCTCTGTCCTTCTTTGTCTGAGTACCTACACTCCATAAGTAAATGGTGAACATCTTCAACCATTGCGCATGTTTCTCAATTGGGAGAATTCACTTTCTTCGTCAAATAACCAAACTTGCGGAATGGGTAGTGACCAGAGCGTAGCCTATGAAACAGAACAATATGATACCTACTAATTTCCTTGGTAGCAAACCACGGTATCCGAGAAGACTGATACTGTATAGTTTGATACCAGATACCGATTTCCCTACTTCGTTCGTCAAAGTACTCCTTAAATGTATCATAGCAATTACATCATAAAATTATTCTGAATAATTAGGTAATATACAACATTCTTGACATTGGATAACCGCTAATTTTGTTATTATATCATCCTCTTCATTACCTCTCAAACCTACATGAGATGGTCCCCATTGCAATTTAAGCACTATGCCGTTGTTTGTAAGATCTATAACCCTACTTATAATGGAGTAAGCTATCGAAATTCCTCTGAAACCAGAGACACAACGAGCTAAATGCTGCAGACCACTCCTACTATCTGTGAAAATCACCAAATACCGATCTCCCGAGTTATAAGCAGAGTTAATGGTTTCATAAATTGCAATGAGTTCCATCGTCACAGTAGACACGTTAGTGCTTACTTTGTACATAGCTGAATTGTTTCGATCAACTCAATTATTGAATAGCTGAATAGAGTGTTTTACTCTATATGAGAAAAAATCTAAAAATATATTATTGAGATAGCTTAGGCAAAAAGCAGTCGCAAAACGTTAGTTTTAGCTCATAAAATAGCAAACTAAATTTTAAAATTCAATGCAAAGGTTTCAGCTTTTTTAATCTATTTCATAACACCATTAGACAGTAGCCGCCATGTTATTACGTCATGTAAACTTAGAAAGTGATATGTCAAATATCAGCGTACCTTTAATCTATAAATTTGTTTACACAGCCAACTGACGTCGTGACCACCGTGCAATATGGCGTCCACTGCGTCCAGCGTTTTCGACAAATAACGCGCGAAATATAAAAATGCAAAATTTAAATGCATTTTTAAGGCACTTGACGATTGAATAAAAATTTTGTGATTTTTTTTGTGGTTCATTAGCACTATAGAATCAAATTGAGACACTTTTCAAAATGGATGTAATACCCTATTGTTTCAACGACTCAGGTTAAGGCACACAATATTCACAAAAAAAAAAGTAAAAAAAAATAACTTAAAATAGTATACCTAATAATATAATAGTAGATTTTAATGAGCGCGTGCGGTGCCAGAGTTGGCCGTCAGATGGTACCAACCCATTTTCTGAGAGGTTGTAAACGGGATTATAATGCTGATGATGATGATGATGATGAATATTGTTTTTATCATTACAGGTCAGCCTAGATGTCAGATGTTACACATGTCATCATATGCGACTACTGTTATAAGACTCGCTCGTTTTTAGGGTTCCGTACCCAAAGGATAAAACGGAACCCTATTACTATGACTTCGCTGTCCGTCCGTCCGTCTGTCACCAGGCTGTATCTCATAAACCGTGATGGTTAGACAGTTGAAATTTTCACAGATGATGTATTTCCGTTGCCACTATAACAAAAGATACTAAAAACCGCATTAAATAAATATTTAATGGGGGCTCCCATACAGCAGACATGGTTTTTTTTTACGTTTTTATAGATAATGGTACGGAACCCTTCGTGCGCGAGTCAGACTCGCACTTGGCCAGTTTTTATTTGTCTTGGAAGTATTAAGTCGATTCATAAATTAAAAACTAACAGCGGTACGGTAGCTGGAGTAATAATGTGATTAATCTGATGTAAAGATTATTCTGTACATCATTGTTGATATGGCGACAGACTTAGATAAGATAGTGGTAGCTAGCCAGGCGGACTTAGAACCACCCCTACCAAACCGAGTAGAAAATTTTGCCTGAAAATTCTGATGAGAATTGAACCCCGGACCTCTGGGTCTGAGACAAGTGGTCTAACCACTAGACCACAGAGGTGGTTAGATAGGATACATAGACCACTTTATATTCAGTATACCATAAGAATTACAGATATAAATGTATATATTTTAAATAGGGTGGCACAATGGGCGGTGAGCGTAGAGTATTTTGAAGTATAATAATATAAGCTCGTTATTGCGCATACTATAGCATGCTTACATACATGCATGCCCATCTCTTTTGGTCCTAACGGCGCCTGCCAGTCAAAAAAAAAATCAAAGTCAAATAATTTATTTCAATTAGGCACATAAAAGGCACTTTTGAACGTCAAAATTTACAAAAAAAAAAAAAAAAAAAAACTAGTCGCCCCCCTTTCAAAAGGTAATTTTCATAAGGAGAAGAATGGGCAAGAAACTCCACCGTTAGGGCGCGTTCCCACTATGTCGTGACGATTAATTTATCGTTGGAAAATTGTAGATGAAAGTCGTGGACGACAGTTAATCGTATCGTCCTGTTGTGAACAAGTCTATTTAAATACACAAGCCACGTCTCTTTAAACGACACGATAATCTGTCGTCACGATATAGTGGGAACGCGCCCTTACTCTTTTAAAATGTTTTCACAATAAATCTTGTATACATTAATTATTTATTACAGGTGAAGACGATGCACCTAGAATAAGATTACTATACTTCAATATAAAAATAATAAGGTAATAGGTAAAAATAATGAAAAAAATCTAGCTAAGAGCGTCATAATCCATACCTATATTCATGTCTCCCTGCAAACATGGGCCATGGTACTCTAAACGGAGCTCATTCAGTCCCCACCACTCAAAAACTGACCCCCAAACAGTCATAAAAGCATAACCCTAAACCGCCACGCGTCACCATTACGTAAACATCAGTAATTTCGGTACGGCTGGCACTTCGCAAAAAAAATAAAAATACAAAAAATTAATTAAACGCAACCGGGACCTTTTGTGCGTTGAATTCACGTAGTTATTAGAGCGAACATCGTGGCTGTATTGTAATTGCCGTGTAGGGTTGGCGGGCCGTTTCTATCCCGTATTTAGGGTTATATAGGGAGATAGATCACAGAAAGATGCAATTCGATTGTTGATTTTAGAAAATAATCGATGAAAGAAAATAAGTGTTGATGTTAAGAAATCAATATTTTGAACAAACTGTTTACCGTTACTATCATTACTACTTATGGGTACCGAACCCTACGGGGATTATTTTCTTTCTGTACTATAATTGTATAATATTACAATATTTTTTTCTTGCTGTGATTGTGCATTTGGGTTGTACGTTGGCTCGTTTTAATATTGTGAACAGTGTAATGGTTGTAGATAAACCAATAAATATGTACAGACGCCAGCAAAGCCACCTACTACAATCTGTCAAATTTCTTTAATAGATTTTCAACTTTATCACTAAAGCATAAGGTTCAAAGTTGATTGGGTAAATTTGACAGTTTCGGGTAGGTGGACGTACTGGCGTAGGTACATCGTTTGAGTGTCGAAAAAACGTTTTGTAGTGTTTCACCTTTTGTGGTGTTTATATCTTCAATAAATCTTTCAAATAGGTACAGAGATAGCAAGCACTTGACAAGAAGAAACGTAAAAAAAACATTTTTATGATGACAGTCATACAGCTAGGTCTAAAGTTCTCATCAAAGCGAATGAAATAAGCCCAAACACGATGTAGCTGCTATAAACTGCTGAGGAGCTCTCGCGACTGTCTTCCATCTCCATCATCAGATCAACTCCAGGTCTTTGTTATGTGGTTCTGTGATCAGAACAACATAATTATTAAGTGTGCGAAATTACAACAGATCGGTTCACAGTTGAAAATTCAGTAGGTGACAAATAAATCAACCCCATTTTTTTTAACTTAGGGGTGGATTTTAGTTTTCAATATTACATGGGACCAATTTTGAGGTATACCCTCTATAATAAAATAAGAATCATTCAAATCTGACTATTCAGTAAAAAGTTGGCCGTGGAAATATATATTTAAAAAAAAATACACGTTGACTTGAGAAGTCTTCCTTTTTTTTCGTCGGTTAAAAACTAATTGAAAGAGTTCTCCCTTGTAACGACACGTGTAACTCAGGCGCATCATGGGCAGTAATTTCACTTCTTGGAGTAGCTTATCTATTTCACCGTAGTTCGTGAACGCGAAGAAACTGTTGGTATTTTTTTCCCGGAGTAATTCATTTTATTTGAACATAAGGAAAAGGTTTGAATAAAGAAGAACCTTTCAGGTCTAAGAGGATGAATTGCAAAGTTATAATTTCCGTCATTCTTTTGATGGAATCACTTGAAGTTTATGCGATATTAATTAAAATATGATAAATTTTTAAACTGTTTTAGATTCAATTCGTGTGTGATGTTTTGGTACTTTTCAACCGACTTCAAAAAGGAGGAGGTTCTCAATTCGGTTGTAAGTTTTTTTTTTTTTTTTTTGTATGTTTGTTACGCGATTACTCCGCCAATTATGAATTGATTTTGATGATTCTTTTTTTGTTTGGTAGGGCATACTTCAGAATTGGTCCCATATAAATTTGATCAAGATCTGATGAGGGGTTTTTGAGTTAGCTTCAATAATACATATTTTTCCCACCTAGTATATGTGGACGATATTCTAATAGTTCCTGTCACTGTATTTTAGCTGGTAATGGGTATTCAAATTTTTGTGGGGGTTTTGTGTAGGTACCACAACTAAAAAGTGAAAAATAAAAACTTTTTCACAAAAAATAAAACCGACTTCCAAAAAAAAACACTACAAACTGAAAAATAACTTTGATTTCGGAAGTGGGTGGCAAAAAAATGAAAATAAAAAACCCAAGACACCGACTTCCGAAATCAAAGTTATTTTTCAGTTTGTAGTGTTTTTTTTTGGAAGTCGGTTTTATTTTTTGTGAAAAAGTTTTTATTAGATCATCAAATATATTTGAGGTTTGTAATATTTTTTCCCAAAACTCCTTTTAGTAGTCTAACGTTCGCGCAAATAAGCGATCACCGCGTTTGTTAGAAAAGACGGTAAGCACTAATAAATGTATGAATAGGTATTTCCCAAATTAGCAAGCTTTGAGTGTCAGAATGATTACTGGTTATTTACTGTGTATGAAAGATCTGATAAATCTGTTTTTTAGGGAATGGATTTCTTGAACTAAAGCACAGAAAGATAAGGCTAGACATTTATTTAATTAGACTTAACATCACGCCTGTAATCCGCGAAGGGTTAGGCTGAGGTGTACCATCCAAGAAGTTCATATCTATACACCGTAAGGACTATTTCTGCTTGCAGCGCTCGGCCGCTATAGAACCGGGGCGGTTACAGATGTGGTCGTCGTGTTCACGGGATTTTGTTTTCAAAATACTTAGACATGAAATTCTTCGATAGTACCTATAGTACACCCACATTTCGCCAGTTATGTTTATTGCCACCAACCGGGCACACACAAAATCACAGACTCCAGACTTCTACACTGAGAAATTTCAGATGGAAAAACCCAATAACACTTTGCTCGACCCGGGATTTTAACCCAGGACCTTATGCTCAGTAGTAGCGCTTGCGACCACTAGACCAACGAGGCAGTTAATTAGATTTGTCAGTATTTAATCAGAAAGCTAGTTGTCCGTTCGCAAAGCTGAAGAAGAATGACAAGAAACTCCATGGAAACAGTATTACAGTATTCTATCAACACATTTCTATAACTATCATAATCTCAAAAACAGTTAATGCTATGTCTTGGAACATTATTCAGAATAATAGCAACATTATAGAAAAAGCAAGGATCAACATGAATAATATACCACAATATACCAACTATATTTATACCACACACAACAACATAATCATAATAAGTCATTTATATGTTCACAGGCTGAATTTATAATCACCGTCCAATTTTTTTCTGGGCATTAGGTATGTATTCACTAACTCCATTTTTGAAAAATAATCGATACGTAAAATTTTAATATTAAATCATTTTCTCGAAAGAATTATCCGCTCTGCTTGGTATATAATAACTTTGTGATGTGATATCTCAATATTTTTGTATTGAGTGATACTAAAATAAAAAACACGTATTCAATGATTTTCGCCAAAGATTAATATATCAAAATTTGGACGGTGACTCAAAATTCAGGCCGTATACTTGACACCTGGTCGGTCTATTTCACACAAGAACCAACCAACTTAAAATCAATACCGAGTAACTGACTCGATAAGATCATTAATAATAATCAAATAAAATAAATAATAAATCCTTTTTATGTCCTACCAACGTCACATTACGTCAAACATTGTCAGTCATTTTGAACTAAATACAGATTATCATACATCTTGGTTTAATAATGTCTAATACAGGTAATAAACAATAAACAGATATTATGAAGTGAAAAAGTTAACGACGGCACGGTTGGCGAAGTGGTTAAGCGATTGACTGCTGCACCGCATGTCACAGGTTCGATTCCCGCACGGAACAAATATTTGTATGACCTACAAGTAGTTGTTCCGGGTCTGGCTGTTTGTTTATGTGAGTTTATTAAATTTTTGTAAATGCACCCACAACACAGGAGAAATACCTAGTGTGGGGCAAAGTTTTTATAAAAAAAAAAAACAAGAAAAATAACCAATTTAATAAAATCTGATTCGTAACTCATAGATAAAATTCAATAAAATAACAACATCAACCGACGACGGTTTGAAACTGCTTAGTAAAGCAGCAATATATAATCTAAGATATAGTACAAGTGACATTAGGTAGTATCACTTAATAATTTTTAGTAACAACATTTAAATTAATTTTACAACTGTTATTTTTAGGTAAACACTACAAAAAAATGTACTTACATCTACATTAGTCCCAAGCATCGTGAAAAAGTGACAGATGGCATTATCCAAAAAACAATATTATTCTACAAAATGAATTATTTAACACGTGATCTGATACGTGTGTGTGTGTGTTCATGTGTTTAAATGTCTATGAAATTTACTAACGTAAGTTACTGAGCTTGATTCTCTGCTATCAACCGCTTACATAGGTACTGACATTCAAAATATCACATTAAAATAAATTAACCAAAACCGAAACTCCCAAAAATAACCTACAAAAACTTTAAAAACACACGTAAAACTTCAAGTACCGAAAAAAATTATAATCACCAACCTTCCTAATTACATTGAAACCCTAAAGTCATTACTAAATGTCATTCTGGATATCGCCAGCCCTGTTCCCGGGGTCATTCTGACGCGAGTGTTAAAGGGTTAATTTAACGGTCACTGCTTTGCGACAGACTCGAACCGTGTATTTCGGCGTATGTAGTGTTGTAGCGAGCCGGGATTCAAATTAAAATCCCGGGAATTTGCATGGCAGTGAACATAGTTACCTACCTTAGTTGATTTTATCATTTTATGATGAGTCAATTTAGTTTTTAGGTTATGCGGTAGATCATAACATCACGCCTGTATTCACAAAGGGGTAGTTAGATGTGTATTTTATGGCTACATTTTGCTAGACATATTCAGGTATCATATCACTCAGTCTGTCAGGCGTGTGTCTGCTAGATGTCACTTTTTACGATCTTAGAATTGACCTCCAAAACAGTCATGTTTACGACCACTAGACCAGCGAGGCAGTCAGTTTTGGGCTGAAAATTATTTTTGTTTACGGTAACAACAAAGTCGTCTCCCTCTGGAGAAGGTATTCTGAAATAGCACGTTTTGAGGTAAGCACATAAATTATGCATACGGAATTGTTTACACAACGGTATTGGATTTTGAGTTGGATGCAAGTTTGTTTTGAAATCAATTTATTATTAAAGTTTGCGCCTGCCCGAGGTGCGTTAGCAACACGCTTACGCAAGTAGATTTAACGATATGTTAGGCGGTCTACGCATATATGAAACTTATCATAAAACTATTTCACAACATAACATAACATCACGCTTGTAATCTCCGAAGGGAAGGCAGAGGTGTACCCTATTGTTCACCCACATTTCGCCAGTTATGTTTATATACAACGTGATAATTAGGATATCTCATAACAGTCATAACTCTAAGGTGTTTAATGAGATCATGTCAAAGAATCAACTAGCATATAATTGGCTTTTACAATATTTTCAAATAACAGTGTTATTAGGTATGGGAGGACAGTGTAGGTCTTTCAACAAGTACTCGTACCAGATACTTAACAAAATAATGATGGCACATTTCGCCAGTTATGTTTAAGTCCCACGTTGACCAAGTTTGCACTGAAAGCAAAGCTAACTAGTTGGTTGCAGAATTTGTCTTACGAAGATACAGAAAATATTCTTACGATCATCTCATGAATTTCTCAATACGGATACTTAAAATAGGTACTTAATTACTGAGTCTCTTTAACTTGATTACATTAATATTCAATGTTTATGAGGAACTTCGGCTCCTGAGATACAAGTATCTTTTTACTTAGTTCGGGAGCCAGCTGTTCAACTTGGTTTTTGACCAACATTAATGTACTATCTTGTTTTAGTGTATGACATAAATGTATTGTGTTTCTCTTTGTACAATAAACTAATTATTATTATTATTATGACTAAACTTTGACATTTCTCGGGACCCTAGGGTCCCGGACCTTTGGAAGGCGTACGAGGGGCCGAAACCAACTCGCAGAGGCCCGTTAGACGTGTGTAATGAAATGAGGCACTAACCGACAACTATCCCTGTACGCACTAATCTAGTGTACCCAAGGACAACCCCCGGTTAGTGCAGGACTATTGCAAGATATGGACACAATGATATTGGATTATGGGTTTGGGTGGCCAAGTGAACTGGTTATCTAGAACTATGAAAATACTATGGCCCCTGCCTGACCAATATCTTATATAAAATACACAGGTAAAATTGCAGGAGGTGACTTGCACACTCAATAATGGGCCCCCGAAAACGGTCGCTAGCACAAAGTGTCGAAGCAACAAGGGTGCAACATGTCCTGAGGTGCTTATAAGGAGTGGAGCGGTATTCCACGGCTATCAGGACAATCCCGGAAGTACGGTCAAGATCCCTACCAGCATCTTACTGGAATACTTCCTTCCTCCGAGCACATTTGCTCTTGCGAATCTCCACTCAAGCCGGCCAATAAAGGCAAGAAAGAGGTGGGAGCTCTATTCCTCGTCAGTTGTCACTCCAGCCGGCCAATAAAGGCAAGCCAGAGATGAGGAACAAGATTTCTCCCGGGAGATAGGGTCCGTGGGGTCGCTACTGCCCAACAGCTCGCCACATGCTGCCCTGCGGGTTTCTGTATCTCTCTTGGTTTGGCTCCTCATCCCAGACCTGTTCCGGCAAAAAACTCTACCGGCATGGACCTGGAGTTCGAAGCGCGTGTGAGAAAAAGATTATTAGATATACTACATAAATTTTTAGAAGCATTGATATCCACTTAACTATCAACTTTTGAGTGTCAGGATGGTTACCTATTAGTTAATTATTTAATCATGTAGGTATTTTAATATCTATGAATATGGTGTGTAGGGAAAAGGATTATAAGAAAGCACATGGAGACAAGACTAGGCATTTATTACAATTAGACTTGTCAATAAATAGGTATTGTTAATGAGAAAGCTAGTTATCCGTTCCAAATCTAGGTCTTCGTGGAGAAGAAGGATAAGAAACTCCACGGAAGCTTGTTTTGAAGTATTTTATCAACACATTTTTACATTAGCATTTAGTTTTGTTATTACATTAATCTCTTGGACCATTTCTTAAAGCTAATATCAATAACAAGAAATAGAACATGAATATTCCTTAATTCGATTTAACACTTATAGTTATCAGCAATAATCAAGATATAATGACAATTTAACTTATATGAACATTGTAGTCAGTCGATCTTTCACCAGAAGTGATCTGATGATCCTTATTTCAATCCATTTTACAATAAAAGCAGAACTTCTGATAAGCAACATTATTTCCTTAAGCAACTTGCTTTAAGCAACTCAATATTACGGACATGAACACCACTCAGGGTCTGTTCTTAGATGTTAACATAAGCTTTTATATTGTAACCAGTCCAGTGACACGTACAGAAAATAGAACAAGTATTAAGTTACACGACCTTAAAAAGCATTTCAAACGACAGTTGTCTACTCTTACTACCTATCTAACATGAATATTGCTACAGATAAAATGAACTGAACTATTAGTACAAAACAAATACTTTTAAACTATAAACTGTAATAATGCCTTTACAAAAATCTAATTTATACGTAAACTAATCTCTTAGATATTCTTAGCAAAATAATTTTATGGAACTTGTATCCTCAATCATTTAGTATTTAAATATAGGAACAACAAATAAATCAGTGTGACCCTTCTACATAATTCAACCAAGATATTGGAGACAATAACACAACAGTTGAGTCAAATCAGTGTTTGACTTATAAAAAACAAGTTTGTTATTAAATTAATTTAGTAAAGTAACCATAGATGATAATTACATTTATAGGTATAACAAGTATAATTACATTTATATAACACGCGCAAGCCCCACCACGACGTCAACGTAGAGATACGGCGGTGGGGTTATTATTATTATTATATCATAGGGCGCGAGCATATTGCCCTCAAACGGGCACAAATTCAGACTCCGAGCTGCTACTGAGAAATTCCTGGTGGAAAAAACCCTTTGCCCAACTCGGGAATCAAACTCAGAACCTCAAGCACAGCAGATGTAACATTTGCCTTGAAAACCTTCGACAACCTCACAATCCAGTTCAATAAAAACTAGCTCAACGTCAATCAGGATTTTCGCCACAGAAGCACAAAAATCTCCGGGAATCCCGGGAAGATATTTAACATCACTATTTGACTGCGTGTCGTTTCGTACGTCAGGTGCTTAAATTTCATGTAAATCATACCTTTACTTTTGAATGGCACACAGTTGAATTTTACATTTCAATGGTATTGTGAGGCTTTTCAGTAATTTTGAAGTATTATAAAATTTTATTAAAGTTTTTTCATCACGCAGTCGTGGGTGCTTGAAGACGATCAGGATTCTTTCATGATTAATTTTGCAAAAAAGATAGAAGTAAGCAGAAGGAGAGATCTTTATTTGAGATCTATACTTATTTCGAGATATTTGTCAAATGGGAGACTTTTGGACAACATAATATATGAAGGCACAGGATCAGATATATTGTAAAATAAAAGAGGTTCTTTAAATAATAAGAATTTAGATTTTCTTATAAATTATTTAATCAATTAATTTTACACGAAACTACACTTAATCAGTTTCAAGACACAAATAGCCATGACACCCAGTCATAGCTTAGTTTACACAAAATAGTAACAATGTACAGAGAGGCAGAGTAACAATAATTGAAAGCAATACAACCTGTGCACCGGGCAACGCCTGAAGGTAGAATGCCATTTCGCCGCCGTGCGGACTCTTTTATACGGTAGTATTGTAGATGGGGCAAAGACGTAGCGCGCTACGACGTAGCGATCACTAACTCCGCCCAGCAGCGAGGAGGTGGGAGAATGTCGTAGCGCGCTACAGCGCCATAGTGCTACAGCGTAGCCCGATGCACGTGTTGTTTACAATGTGACGCCGACACGGCCATGCTGACGTGCGGACGTCCTCGCACGCTTAGCCCACAATGCCACATCTAGAACATGAAAAAACTGATTAAGTACCGTTTGGTCATCCTGCTATTGTTTCTGGTCCGGTCTACTTATACCCTTCAGATATTTAACCACTTGGTCCAGTCAGCTATGACTCTACAAGGCTTGGTCCGGTCAACTTCTGACCCTCCAGATATTTGACCACTTGGTCCAGTCAGTTATGACTCTACAAGGCTTGGTCCGGTCAACTTCTGACCCTACAAGATCAGTCCCCTGGTCCGGCAATAGTTTTGCCCTTCAGGTGTATCCCTTCAGTTAAACTGGACCGGATCTAGCTAGGCCGAACAAGTATTGTTCCTTTAGCTTAATTAACAAATAGCTCAATACTTTGGTTGATGTACAAGTGCTTCTGTTACAATGTTAATTGATTCAGGTCTAATAGATTCTACTGAAACAGCACGTAAACCAGGGTTTCTACAATATGCATTACTATGAGAACTGGTAGATATAGTGTCACTTTTAGCAAACATGGTACTATTATCGGCAGAGATAGTATCACTATTAGTAGACTGAATATCATCAAAGTTAATATGTTGCCTAGTCTCGTGAACAAGAACCTTTGTTATTATCCGCCGACACGTCATCCTCATCAAAATTTTCTGTGATTTCCAAAAACAATGACTGACCACGGGGTACTTCTCGCAAGTTTTCGTGAGAGTATTTGTAGACTCTATTGTTTCCATTAATGTGTTTTAATTCGTACCGATCATTTTCCAAAATAGCGGTTATTTTAAAGGGGCCTTTGTATTTACGGTCTAGTTTCGTTTGGTGTCTTTCTTCGCATTTAACAAAGACAGAGTCACCTACTGAAAAAGGTTTAACTATAGCTTTACCCTTGTTAAATCGACCTATGTCATATTGAGCCAGCTTTTTTTACTAGCAGAAGCATCGGATCGAATGGTTTCGAGGTTTAACCTATCTTCATCAGGATTATTAGTCTTGATACTCTTGATATCCTTAATGAACTGCCCTTAATACCAAACATTAATTCCAAGGGCGTGAACCCTGTTACTCTACAACGAGTACTATTGAGAGTTAATTGGATGTCGCCTACATGATCTTGCCATAAGCTGTCCGAATATGTTTCAACTATAGTGAGCATACGCTCGACCTGACCATTTGCCCTACTGGAACCAGTGGCTATAATATGATATGATTATCTTTACAAAAATTCTTAAATTCAGCATTGTCGTATGACCTACCACGATATGCAGCTATTCTTTTAGGAGCGCCAAACAAGTTCACTGCATTTTTAAGTGATTTAATAGCATCAGATGCATTTGGGTTAAGGTATGCTCTAACAAGACGAATTTTATAAAACCATCAATAATCACGGAACAATACTCCTTACGCTCGCTTTTTCGGCTGAGTTTGCCAGTTAAATCCAAATGAATTGTATGCCATGGAATGGGCAATTTAGGGATTGGATACAGATGGTCCTGCTGGGCACCCGACGGACCTTTGGAAACCTTACAAACGACGCACGAATCTATTTTTTTAATTTTTTTTTTTTAATTTTGAACATTTTTTTGGAGCCAATAAGGATCGTATAATTTATAGAGCGCTTTTTTTTATTACCATGGTGTTTTATTTCGCTGTGTCCATGATTAATCATTGATCAGGTTAAAGAGTGTGGCAATATTGGTAACCATTTAGTGGTTTTATTACGTTAGATTTTACGATAAAGTATGCCCTGTCTAATAATCGTATGTGTGTGATATTTCAGACGGCAAGTAATTTGAACGGAATCTGGAAATAATGTCTGATATTTCAGAATCACGTTGTTCTACAGATAACCAACACCTCTCTAGTTCAACCAAATTTACAATTTTAGCTGGTTTATGAGTAAAAGATGTGTCAGCATGATTACGTGAAAGAAAGACTGCATGTGCTATATTTTTTCCCTCTTTATAAATGATATCAAAGTCATACGACTGCAAAATTGCCCACTACCTGTGTACTCTAGGTGTAATGTCCTTTTTGGAATGAGAGGCCTTGAAGGCGTTACAGTCAGTAAAACCGTAAATTTACGCCTATACAGGTAATGTCGAAAATGTTCCACAGATTTAACTACGGCCAATGTTTCCAATTCATACGAATGATAACGACTTTCAGCACTTGTGGTTTTTTGACTAAAATAAGCGACAACATGAGGTAGACTATTTTTTTTTTCTAGTGTAGCCCCATATCCTTCACATTTTGCATCAGTGTGGAGTTCGATGGGTAAAGGGTCAATTTTTTTTTCTTAACTTGCTGAGAAATGACATATTTTACTATTTTATGATGTAAGTCATTATGTTCACAGGTCCAATTAATAGTAACCTTTTTGAACGCGGTTAGAAGATACAAAGATTTAATCAATTTTGAGAAATTTGGAATAAATTATCGAAAATATGTGTCCAGGCCTGTAAATTGATGATCCTGAGTAGCAGTGCTTGGAGGAGGGGTATTTTTTAGGGCTTGAACCTTATGAAGACTTGGTCCAACCTCTCCAGAGGATATTAAGATACCCAGATATTCCATTTTTGTCTTCATATGAACATTTTTTGAAAGTTAATCTATTTAAACGAACCAACTCTTCTTAAACGGTCTCTGATTCAGGAGGTTTAAGTGCAGTATTTATAACCCTTTGAAAAACCTGTGGAGCGTTTCGTAAAACAAACTGCATGGTTAGGTACTCAAATTGACCCGAAGGTATCACAAAAGCAGTTTTCTATAGACTCCTTATGGACGCAAATTAGGGAAATCCAGTGGCCATATCCAAATTAGAGAAGAAACAGGCCCCATGTAACTTATCGATTTGATCACTAATTAGTGGTAAAGGATAGCTTATAGTCTGGTCGAGTATTGCTATTAAGTTCCCGGTAATTAACACACATACGATCGCTACCGTCCCTTTTTTTTTAATTTATAATATGGGACTCGCGAAAGGCGAAGAACTTTCTCGAATTATGTAAACATCTAGAAGACAGTTTTGTACCATGGTTGGGAATTTTATTTGGAGTGAGCAATTAACGTTATTAGAACCAATCGAATTGCATTTTCTCCGAAATGGTGTTGACGGACGGGGCATTTTCGTGTACGATTCAGACGTACCTGGTTCCGCAGTATACGGAAGAGTTGATTCTTATCGTTTATAACGACAGAATTGAGTTTAGGCCAAATTTTGTCATTGCACTGTGACAGGATAGATATGCCAAAACCGGTTAGTACATTTCCCGGTAAATTCGCATTCCTGCCTCGACTATATTATCAATTTGAAATTTGATAATTAAATCAAAATGATCCTTCATTGTCATGGATTTGGAAAATTTAAAGACCAGTATTTCCTTAACAGCAACCCATGAAATATTATCTGGCTTGATTTTAACGCACACGATCGAAAGGAACCAGCATTGACTGCGTACTCGGTGTCATGTAGCTAGGTGTCATATTATCTGCTATTTTTTTTTAAATAATTGATTCCATACTAGCCGAAAAAAAATTACATTTGTTCCTGTTTCTAAATTACTGGCAATCCCAGATAAAGGTGGGAGTGGGTCTGATCCCACTTCTGATGAAGGCACAGGATCAGATATATTGTAAAATAAAAGAGGTTCTTTAAATAATAAGAATTTAGATTTTCTTATAAATTATTTAATCAATTAATTTTACACGAAACTACACTTAATCAGTTTCAAGACACAAATAGCCATGACACCCAGTCATAGCTTAGTTTACACAAAATAGTAACAATGTACAGAGAGGCAGAGTAACAATAATTGAAAGCAATACAACCTGTGCACCGGGCAACGCCTGAAGGTAGAATGCCATTTCGCCGCCGTGCGGACTCTTTTATACGGTAGTATTGTAGATGGGGCAAAGACGTAGCGCGCTACGACGTAGCGATCACTAACTCCGCCCAGCAGCGAGGAGGTGGGAGAATGTCGTAGCGCGCTACAGCGCCATAGTGCTACAGCGTAGCCCGATGCACGTGTTGTTTACAATGTGACGCCGACATATACTTTACAAAACCTTTTTGTATTGCAGATCGAGGGACAACTGATGAAAACTAAATAAATCCCCTTATTACGGCGTGAATACTTCACGGAAGGTCATCAGTTTTTAATTAATAATAAAACTACATGTTTCCGATAACGTATACATTTTGAATTTTCAAAATGTGTATTTGTTTTAATAATATGAAGGAAATACCTAAAATAGCGTGCGACCCATTCTTCATCCCGCTCTATCCCTGCATTAATTACCGACAAAAGCTCTGTGAGCCCAACGGGCCGGCGCGGCGGAGCATGCGTAGTTCATTCATACCTTAAGAACATGTTTGATTTACAAATTATTTTGGTATTACGTTTGTATGAACTACGCATGCTCCGCCGGCCCCTTATGCCCTGGTAAAAAAGTTAGCCAGTCAGCCTATAACTCAAACTCAAAGCATTTATTTCAATTAAACCATTTATAGGCACTTTTGAATTGTCAAGGGGTCGGTCAGTCAAAAATATGAAGCTAGTTGCCCATTCTAAAGCGTAGTAGGTACCTATGGAGAAGAACGGGCAAGAAACTCCACGGACACTCTTTTAAATAAAAAATTTTTATACAAAAAATAGGTTTCATCATTCATTTTGAAATTATGCATGTGAGAACAATGTAGAAAGACGTGCACGTTCGTAAAAGCATCCGTAATTAAAATTAAAAAAAGAATCATTCAAAAACTTAAAATAAATTAAAATAAGCCATGGCAGCTTAGAGATGACCAGTCCCAACTGACGGCGCCCATAACGATAATAATAACCATTTTCAAGTTACTGTAAGATATGGTCTATAGATCACCATATTCATGGTACTGTAACATAAGATCTCATAACTTCGTTAATGTGTAACAATCAAAAAGGATATTCATGCGTACGCGTGGTTTGAGAGAAATAGTCCCGAGGGGGTCGTTAGATGTGAATAAGAGATTTCATCAAATTGATGGGGCTGAAGCCAAGGTTTCAACTTCATTTGGAATTATCCTTGAACTTGAAACTATGTAATAAGCTTGCATATTGAAATAACAGTACCATGAAAAATTATAGCCTAGCCTTTTTCCAAGTATGATGGGGTCGGCTTCCAGTCTAACCAGTACTTTTCATGGAGCGACTGCCTATTTGACCTCTACAAACCAGGGCCTCAAGTCTGCTATTACAATAATGTCAGAATGGTCTATCATTGATTTCATAATTGTTGATTTTGATAAGTTTGGTAATCTACTAACATATTGGCGTCATTGTGACTTTCCAAAGGTCAGCCACTGACACTCCATTGAAAGAAATGGCATCTATTGGTAATCTCGTACATAATGAAAAATTAATGACTGACTTAGGCGGTAATCTGCTAAAATTTTGACAGTTCCTTTGATCAGTGACCTACCATGAGAACGTCATTTCTTTTACTTCGTTACGAGTATCGTGTTCGTGGAATACAATGATCAACCAATGATCGACCATTATGAATTTAGCAGATTACGAACTTTTAGCAAAATGACAATGGGATCGTGTTGGAATGGCGAATTTATAAAATAGTCTGCTATTTTTACAAAAAAAAAATTAAAAAAAAAAAAACAGGGGCCCAAGTCTGCTTGGGCCCCTGATTTTAAATGGGTAACACGATACCTCTTGGTAAGACTAGTTGTCAGAGTTTCAGGCTTCTGATAACCTGTAAGAACTGTCAAAGATCTACAACTCTACAAATGACGGCCGGTACCAACGGCTTAACGTGCTTTCCAAGGAACGGACCAACTGTGACAAGCATAGCTTAACTCGATCGATCCGTGCGGCTGTTATTATTTTGCTACATAGCCCCCCTTGACTAACCTGTTATACATAATTGGATATACATAACTGTCGAACCCAGTTAGCATAACTTATGCCACATAAATAAATCATGGTAACGCACGTAATGTCATTTGGAACTGAGCGTCATTACCGCCTGTCGCAGCTCTGATCCCTTCCTGAGAACGTGACTATTTGTTTTATTATGTCTAAAAGTTGGGCTATGAAAACTGCAGCAGATGTAACGGAAGCGGGAGCGATTTAGTGATATTCTTGTAAAACATTGCACAGCCGAAAGACGTCCACCGCTGGACAAGGACATAGATATCTGATGTCATCGGAAAAATTGTTTTGTTGCATGTACCGTTTAGACGTATTCATAGTAATGCATTTAGAAAAAAGCTATATTTTGACATTACAAACAGAGATTTCAATTTTATTTATTTGAATGCTGTATAGGTATATTTGTATATATATATGTATAGATTTGTATGGTATGCATAATATAGAGTACTTTTTTCTAGAACTCCCCCATAAATTGTCACAATATTCTATCGCGATAATACCCGCACTGGGCCTACGTGGTGGATAACGGCCCACTGTTTCTCATAGAGAGAAGGCCTGTGTTCCAGAAGTAGGGAAACAGCTAGTTTTCCATAGCTTTAAAAAAAATTTTATTAATACCGCTTTTTTAAGCGGAGATTTACCTTACTTCCTTGAGGTCACAGTGTCTCATGATAAACTTGCTGGGTACCTAAAACTTTAGCAATTAAAGATGAATAAATAAATCAAATAAATTATCCAAGTTACTCAAGTTGGAAAGTACCAACTATTGATTGATTATACTAATAGTAACTAGCGAAATTTGCGTGTACTATAGGCACGCCTCTGCTTAACCCTTCGAGGATTACAGGCGTGATGTTATGTGGTATGGTATGTAATACTGATAATATTGTCAGGCACAGAGTTTTTTTAAGACTAATCTGAAAGTTGGTAGGAGACAAAATAACATTGAAAGTTGACCTAATCGTAGATCCAGTGTATCTAGTAATGTCATTAACTTTTGAAGTATTAAACCGTGTTCGTTGTTTAAAGTAATGTCGAACGTCCATGTTGCGCCCTACCCAATATCGGTTGGGTGCTCTAATCTCGAAACTGTTGACAAATATGTCTACCTGGGACAAGTGATCCAGTTTGGTAGGTCCAGTTTCGAGATGGAGGTCAATCGTCGAATCCGACTCGGCTGGGCAGCGTTCGAGAAACTACACAATATCTTCTCGTCCAACATACCTCAGTGTCTAAAGACGAAAGTCTACAACCAGTGTGTGTTAACATACGGGTGTTAACATACGGAACTGAAACGTGGCCTCTTACCATGGGCCTCATAAGAAAGCTCAACGTCACTCAGCGCGCTATGGAAAGGGCTATGCTCGGTGTTTCTTTGCGAGATCGAATCAGAAATGAGGAGATCCGCAAACGAACTAAAGTCGCTGACATAGCCCAACGGATTAGCAAGCTGAAGTGGCAGTGGGCGGGGCACATAGCGCGCAGAACTGACGGCCGATGGGGCAGAAAGTTTCTGGAATGGAGGCCACGTACCGACAAGCGCAGCGTAGGACGTCCGCCCACAAGGTGGACAGACGACCTAATAAAGGTCGCAGGAAGCCGCTGGATGCAGGTCGCTTCCAACCGGCCGATTTGGAAATCATTGGGGGAGGCCTATGTTCAGCAGTGGACGTCCTATGGCTGAAATGATGATGATGATGATGAATCGTGTTCGGTTTCCCAAAATCGCGTATTTAACAGCTACACACTAACGCAAATCTGTGCTAATGTAATAAAAGGGGCATATTTGTATGTCGTACTGAACGAATTGAAGGTCCCTTGTTATGAACGAATGATTTGCATACATATCTGAGCGGAAAGAACGCCTGATTGAACGGATACATAAGCAGACTGTATATTTGTATTGAAATTTTCTGCTTGAATTTTGTCTTACGTAAATAAAGTTAAAGAAATTGTTGTTGAGGTTTTTGGTTCAGAAAAATAAGGCTGTTTGTCGGCTGTTGGCTGTTGTATTATTGCGTCAATCAAAAATAGGGTACGCTTGGCACCATGTATGTATGGAACCCTAAAACTGTTTCGTACAAGAATAATAATTATATTCATTTAATGAATCTATACATATTATAAATTAAAGATACCAAGGTTACCATTTTGGTATAAATTGATTTGTCCAATGTCTTTAAGAACCCCCACCGACCCTTGCTCGCAGAAGCGCCAGCCCGCGTTTTGCTGAGAAATGTAGACTTAAATTCCCCGATTAATAATAATGAATCATCTTTGATCCAGCCTGTCCCAACTTGCTGTCCTCCCCCCAGCGACGCCCTAAGCCGAGGTCCGTACCCCACAGGGGGTGCCCTTAGCGAGCGTTCGCCTAGTTTTAATTTAGAATAGTTTTGCCCCTGGCTGGAGGCTTTGAGTTAGTAGCTTAAGGCAGCCGCAGGATTGACCGGTTAAGTAGTCATCACCTCCGAGGTGAGATACGAGATGCCCTAGACAAAAAAAAAAAACTTTAAGAACGTTTATTCTGAAAGTGGGCGTCACAAATAGATGTCAAATATTTCACTGTTTTGGTTAATTTGGCAATTTTACTGTATGGAAGTGAGAAATGCACGATATTCTCCTTTCGATCCTCTCCCTATCTTACGGTATCATCCGAGGCTCTGGAATGGTTCTCTTCTTATCTTCGGGGACGTCAGCAGTCGGGTTGCGTTGATGAGAGCTCGTCAAGTTGGCGTGACCTGGATGCTCTAAGCATGACCAAACCATCAAAGGAAACCAAGTCATTACATCGTAAATTGTAAAGTAGCTTAATATTATGTTACTTTATTGTAGTTTTTCACTTCAGTGTTTAGGGACCTCAGGAACAGGGTGTAAAGTTCACTCATCCACCATAGAAAACGGAGGATCCTCCGACCAGACGGGTGTTGTATCTGGCGGGCAACTGCCTAGGTGTTGATGTCGGATAGTCTTATATTATTATATGTCGTTCGCGCGGTAAACTCTAATTGCGCGATGCAGGATTTGTGTGCCATCATGTCTTTGATGCGTAGTTAGTAGGTATGTGGCGGTGTAACCGCTACAAGTAGATTTATTGGAACTGAAAAAATTAGGTAACGATGTTGCCTCAAAATAAAGCCTATAAAGTAAGGGCTTGTTCACACGAGGACGATTCGTGTTTTTTGTCGAATCGTCTTTTTCACGATTCGTTTTTTTAAGGCGGCATCGCTTTTTAAATGATCGTGTTCAAACTCAAACTCAAAGCATTTATTTCAATTAAACCATTTACAGGCACTTTTGAATTGTCAAGGGGTCAGTCAGTCAGAAATATGAAGCTAGTTGCCCATTCCAAAGCGTACAAGTATCTTATCTCTATTTAAAATCCCATAACTGCCATCTAAGTACGCAAAGTTAGTCTTCCAAGTGTTAGTTACTAGGCTATAAGTCTGTTAAAATCCTATAACTGCATTATATCTAAGTATATTTTGATAATTTTTATTATAAGCAAGAAATTGCTTTGATATAAAGCAGTTAAGGTATAGTTAGCGGCCTTATAGTGCAGTATATTAAATAAAAACGAAAAAAAAATGGCTTAGCTTAAAATTTAGAAAATTTAAATAAAATGTGGTTAATATAAATGAATGAAATATATCACAAATTGTGCACAAAGACTATGCCTACTTATATAACTTGCAACCTTGTTCCTAGGTAGTATACTTTTCAAGAAACATCAATTCCCACTTATTTTTGCGTTTTCTCGAAAACTACTTTTTGCACTTAGCTGCCTATCAGTTAGTGGACGGCAGGGTAGTCCTGACAATCGGTCTTACCAAGGGTTGAAGGAAGGGGTGGGGTGTTACCTACTAACTTGGTTGTGAAGGTCAGATCGGCAGTCACTCCATATCGTCACCCTCCCCGCTAACTGTCCTATCTAGCAATTGATATTTTTCCAGGGCAACAGTTTTTCAGTCGGGCGCTACATTTATGTTACTGTCGTTGCGTTAGCTGTGGCTATATTAATGAATGAATAACTTTTATTATATTTTGCCCTAAAGCCCTAGGTCATAAAACGTTACGTAGCACCCGACTGGAAAACTGTTGCCCTGGAAAAATATCAATTGCTAGATAGGACAGTTAGCGGGGAGGATGACGATATAAACCACATCATATTTTGTAGTCTGCATGTCTATTTAGCTATATCTGGTTATACTGGAAGGCGATCTCAATATAGTTGGAAAAAGGCTAGGCAGAATTCATGATGAGTCGCAATATGCATACCAATTGCGACATTCAAAAGGGATTTCGTCCTACAATATCGATCAAAAATATTGTATCATTTTTATTCGTAGTATTTCACAGTTGCGTACTTTTGAAGATATAACCTTTTTGATTTTTTTGAAGTGTGTACATATTTTCGTGACTGTAGATACGTATTGGCTTGATTTTATTCCGAAAGTAGGACATTTTCCGAATATTGTTCTGCGATTAAAATATTATCTTGGGCGAATAAAATTGTGTGATGGTTTTAATTCATGCAGGGATCGAGTGGGAATAATTAATATGGATTTATAGTATTTATTGAAGTTCTTTGTTGTGGAAAATGGAATGAGATATCGCATCTTTTGTGGAGTTGCACAGTAGTTAAATGAAGCTCTTTCGAATGTTCTCAAAAAATTAATAATAAACGATTTTCTTTAAGTCTATAAAACCCTGTGGCCATTATAAGACGATATGAAGCGTTTTTATACTATAAGATTTACATCACTAGACTTACATCCTATCTGTAATAATTTCGTTTTTCAAAAATAAATCATCTTAATAATATAAACTCAAACTCAAACTATTTATTTCAATTAAACCATTTACAGGCACTTTTGAATTGTCAAGGGGTCGGTCAATCAAAAATATGAAGCTAGTTGCCCATTCCAAAGCGTAGTAGGTACCTATGGAGAATAACGGGCAAGAAACACCACAAACACTCTTTTAAATAAAAAAAAATGATACAAAATATTGGTTACATCATATAAGATAACATCACGTCTGTAATCTCCAAAAAGTTAGGCAGAGGTGTACCTATTATAGTACACCCAAGTTGCGCCAGTTATGCTTAAGTCCCATGTAATAGGGGGCGAGCCTATCGCCATCCACCGGGCACAAATCCGAGCTCCGGGCTGCTACTTACAAGTAGAAATTCCTGATGGTAAAGCACAATAACACTTTGCCCGACCTGGGAGTCGAAACCAAGACCTCATGCTCGACAGTAGCGCTTGTGACCAGTAGACCAACGAGGCAGTCAACAATATAAATAAAACAATAAAAAATATGTTTCTAATAACTTGATCTATCTGATATTAGCACTAAGAACCCGAATGAAAAAAATGAACGCAACCCGTTACACTTTCCCAAAAAATCAAATCCAGAACCCTAATCAATCTACAAAAATCTGACCGTTCATTACGAAAATTCTCACGTATTCGCTCTCACCCATCAAAAATCACTTACAAGTGCTTACAAACCAATAAAAACAAACGGCCGTGCCTCCGAAACTGGCTCTTTCTAGTTTGAACTGGAGAAATATCCGCCATTTTGCCGTATAACACCTCCCGAAACCGCCTGAGACCGGTGTGAACTGGTTTTTGCCAGATGTCGCATGACAAATAGCAATGTGGTTCTAGATGATTTCGGGACTCTTCGGGCGTTTGTTTCCTATTGAGTGATAAGCGTATAGTGGTTTTATATGGATTACTATGTTGTTGTATGTACAAGGATATCTTTTTATTCGAGTAACTAACAATACTGGCATTTGAACCCTTCAGTTAGTGTTTCTTCTGTTTATTTATTGCAATATTTCGTTCATTTACTAAGTGCCCAGTACATCATTGCAGAGCACTAAGCCAACCAAACACCAATATGTAAATACCTATGTTTAACAAATAAAGATTCTGATTCTGATTCTGCTTCTGGTTAAAAAAAAAAATTGCCAATTAATTGCTATATTTTGGTATGATTGGCACATATTTCGTCCCCAGACAAGGCTAAGAATGATGAAGAAGAAGGCCAAACTAAGTACAAATAGGCCAAACCCAGGCACGCGGGCCACGAGGTGGCCCGCCAAGGCATTTGAATTTGCCCGCCGCCTCCACTGATTGGTCGCCCGAGCGCAACCGATCCGCGTCGTTCGGGTGTTGTCGCTACTTCTACGTACCAATTTTACTTGAATGTTCGGGTGCATTGAATTAGGTACTACAATAATAAAATCAGTTTGGTGACAATTTGCTTTGAAAATTAGAAAAGATTCTATAAAAACTTTGCATCTTTTCTGCAGGTAAGTGACTATGTACGTGCTGTGAGTTTGATTTAGATACCTACCTACCATTTTAAGTTTTTGTTTGTTTATTTGTGTGTAAACCAAATATCGACAAATTACTATCAGGAAAACCTCTTCACAGATCACATTAAATAAAATAAAAAAAATGTTATTTTATTTCATTTACAAATAAAGTACAATAAAGCATATTTTGTCTTAATTACCTCATGAATATGGGAGTACCGGTGGCCCGGCGCCGTCAGAAATTTTGCTCACCTGGAAAATCTATTAGCCAGCCTTGCTATAAACCAACAAACAGTCACAGAACACAACAACAATACAATACTCGCCAGTAATAAGTAGAAATCGTACATAAGGTTTACTTCAAACCACATCAATTAAGTACTACAAGCAATATTCTCCGAAATTATATTAACTCATTTCCTTCATGTCATTGTAAGTTAACTAGAATTTAATAACTTGGCAACTTCGGCATAAAGTAGCTACTAGCTAGCGTTAATACCAAACTTATAGCGCTATGCAAATTATACTAACTTATTCCGCTTTAGATCTCTTTAGAACATGAAGGCAGTCTCCTTGACTACTTAGTCGGTAACTGGAGAAGTAGTAAAGTGGTATTAAGGATCCTAAATTCATCAGATTTTAGTACCAGTGGCTCCTTGTGATAGGGAAATATACTGGGTACAGATTTTTGGTTTGGGTACACCAATATGAGACATTACAGCAGTTTTTTTTTTTTTTCAAAATTGACAATGCTATGACATTTTGCAGATGTTTTTGTTGACAACAATATTCGATAAAGCATGCCTTGTGCTACAGTTATACTTAAAATAAGAATAATCATAATGTTCACTTTCAGTCATCATGAATTCAACAAATTTTTGTTCTGGCTTACTTCCAAGCAGCTAAGATCTATAGCAAAAAATACCACCATAAATAGTTACTAAAGAAAATCTAAAAGATCTGTCTAAGAAATTTCACAGGTCAAACTAAACGCTAATCGCTTGGAACTAGACCAACACCTAATAAACTTCTGACATTAATAGTAACCCAAAATTAAGTACGATGATATAATTGCTATTTCGTGGAAACTCTCAAAGCTATATGTACACACAATATGTCCTAATTAGGCCAGGAATTAAGGGCCTGTGCTTAATTTAGAAAGGTTAGGTTTTGTAATCCAATTTGGTTAGCACCAGGTTCAAATCCTTGACGTGTTAAGTGGGAACGTAATGGCTACCCATTCAAAATAACTTTGAGTTAAGGTAGAACGAAAATAAGTGTACCGTTCCAAAACGTGTTTCATCACTTTTGTACAAGTTCTCGTTAATATTGCCGTGTTCTTGAGTAGAGACCAGGGCCTCAAGTCTGCTATTACAATAGTGTCAGAATGGTCAATCATTGATTTCATAATTGTTGATTTTGACAATTTTGGTAATCTACTAACATATTGGCGTCATTATGACTTTACAATGGTCAGCCACTGAAACTCCATTGAAAGAAATGGCATCTATTACATACAGTACATAATGAAAAATGAATGACTGACTTAGGCGGTAATTTGCAAAAATTATGACAGTTCCTTTGATCAGTGACCTACCACGAGAACGTCATTGTGCAGTGATTTCTTTTAATTCGGTACTAGTATCGTGTTTGTGGAATACAATGATCAACCAATGATCGACAATAATTATGAATTTAACAGATTATGAACTTTTAGCAAAATGACAATGGGATCGTGTTGGAATGACGAATTTATAAAAATAGCAGTCTTGGGCCCCTGGGATGTTGCGGATTTTCAAATCTGCATTCGCAATTGCGGAGCTTCCGCATTTAACTTTATCAATGCGGAGCTCATGCGGATGCAGATGCATGCCCAACAGGGTGAATATAAGTAAACTCATAATTAACAAAATGGAAATTATATAATCATTTAAATCATCAATATAGCTCTAAATCGACACACGAAATAGTGTTATATAAAAAAGAAAGAAAATACATTTATTTAACACTGACAAAAAAGGCAACACAACATAATTCCATATTTATTAGATACATCTATCAAACACATACAATTTTGAAAGCTATATAGATTTTTAAATAATTATATATTTAGTCATTATTTTATCATACGAGTAATTGCCGCAAATTTGATCAACATACAACGAAGCGCTGCAATTTGCAAAAAAACTTAATACATTTTGAATTTCGCCTTGCCGTCTTGACGGATCCCTTAAAAAAACTTGAGATCCCCATTCGCATTCGTGGCCAGTAGCATATGGATGAGAGAAAAATGGTGTGCAATTGTGAGGCCTATGTCCTTTCCAATCGCAATCGATTTTCAATTGTTCAGGGAGCACTGCCAGCCAATTACATCATTATCAACTTAAATTTAACAATGTTCTGAAGTCACCAGACCTTTCGACAGGCGTACTTAATTATTATCTGGTTGATAACTTTACAGTCTCCGTGTCAAAGCTGAATTGCTAAATGGTTGCCAAAAGAAATAACCACGAAACTATTTTTTAAGAGACACCTTTCCACACCATCTCCCTTCAAAACCTCGAAGAAAATTCAGGCGCAAAAAAACATCCTCTTACCGCCACTAAATTCTGTCAGCTAATTACACAAATAGCCAAAAATTCTCTGCCGTTCCAACGAATAAAATTCAACAGCGCACTTTCTTTCAAAACGAAGGCTTTCTTACTCAAAAATCCGACGTTAATGCCCTGTTATGGAGCTCAGAAACAAAAGCATAAAAATTAATCGATTCCGCACAAAGTGGGGGAGGTTTCTATTCAAATCTGAAATGTAACAGTTTTTCGCTTCGTTTTATTAAAAGCTACTTAAGGCGGGCTGGAGGAAACATTGATTCTTTGTGTTATTATACTTGGTTTGGTTGATTTAATTGGTATATTTTCGGTGAATTGGAAGGGTATTATTGGTTTGTATTTGGAAAAGTGGAAAGCGTATGGACGGTTAGACTGTGTTCATAATTTAAAAGGAAATTAGTGAGTGTACTTGACATTGGAAAGGCAATACAAACGAATAATCGGCGATGGCTTTTTAGTATGTTTTCATAGGAAACCAAGGTTTGGAAAACGACTTTCGAGATGTCATTCGATTCTTGTGATTTGAATGTGACGATGTAAATGTCCCAATGTTATGAAAGAAAGATGAAAGTGTGATAATCGTCTTATTAAATTGATCACAAGGTGGACCTAAGACCTTACGCCGGTTATACCTGTTGGATGAGTCGATATGGTGATACTTGGGGAAACATTATGTCCTTTGTCCAGAAATGGACATCTTTGTCTGATATAATGATGATTAGTGACACGCCATGCATCACAGGATTCACAGGTCTTTACAGCAAAACCTCCGGGACATACTAGCCCAGGATTGGCCAAAGGCTACAAATAAGTTCATTTGCTTTGAAACTAAACCAGTAACCTCGGTAAACACATACTCGTAGTACATTAGTTTACTCAAAAAAATCCCCTCATTCCTTGCTAAATTATATCCATCGTAGCGAACTAGCGACACATTTCTCGAACTCAACACGTTTTTGCTTTAGTATAAATGCCAACATTCGTTCAAGTGGTGTGCGCAGGGCGGGTATACATCATTCTTAGTGAAATATGGCCAACTTAAGTGGATTAATTTACTTGTACTCAATTCTTGCTAATTGTTAGAGTGTAATTTTTATTTCAAACTGTTATTTATTGGGTTTTGCTGTTCAGGTAGTTATGGTTGGCTGCAAATGTGCGACTATAATTTTTTGATAGCATTTTTTTTCTTTTATCATAATAAGTAGTTTTATGCTACAAATATGCTAATGGGACTACCTATATTAATTACTAGCGCCCGCGTGGGCTCTAATACTTTTTCCAAAATAAAAGTAGCATAGTATACCTAAGTGTCTCCTTATAACATCAGCTATCTGCCAGTGAAATTCCCATCAAAATTGGTCCAACCATTTTGGAGATAATTATGCTGAAACACACAGACAAAAGTGAAAAAAAATGTTTACTGTTATAATATGTTATATGCATCTAGTAGAAGCTTTTTTTTATTACATTACATTTTATTTATTTGTATGTGATAGATGACAATGTGTATCCATATTTAATTTTAGCATAATATTTAGACTCTTAAGGAAATATCAAACATCTCAGAAAGGGATCGTCACCGTATCAACTCGATTCAGTATTCTTTGCATGAAACTCCCTACTGCAACGCACACTAATCGGAATCGTAACGTAATCGCCTCGCCTCGGGACAAGCTCACGAACCGCGGCGATATGGTGACGATCCCTTTCCGAGTTGATATGACCTTATAGCGGTAAAATATAGTAGTTTTTCAATTGCAATCCAAGAGTATTTTGAATGATACAAAAGAGGGGTATTTATAATAATAGCCTATTACTGTCCCACTGCAAATCAAAGACCTCTTCTCATATAGAGAATACACGGCATTGGTCACCGCACTTGCGCAAGACGGGATGGCAATTTCAGACTTATATTGACTATAAGTCCAGGTTTTCTCACAATTTTTTTCTTTCACCGACGTCAGTAACGTCCAAGATAAACTCAGAAAAGATATTAAAAAAGTCAAGTTGGTACCTGTCCGGATTTGATGTCACAACCTCGGGCATGAGAGGTGAGTCCTTAACCACCACCTGGCAGGTATTTCCCAATTAAGAAATGTTTGATTAGAATAATATTGTACAGAAATAGGCAGCTCATAAAGTCGAAACACTTGTTATCAACTCAGATGGTAAAGAATAAATGGAAATAAAGACCAAATACTAAAAAAACATTCCTATCTAATGAAGGCATTAATCTATATTAATAATAAAGCTGAAGAGTTTGCGCTAATCTCTGAAATGCAAAAAGATTTTTTCAAATCCGACTGGAGAGTTGGATTTGAAAAATTCTTTTTGCATTTGATAGCCCAATTCTTGATGAGGCTTTTAATATCACGCTAGGACCTTTAGGAGTCCTAGGCGAGAGTGTGGATCGGGGGTGCAAGAAGTTTTACGCAGAAGAAGACGCGTACTCACACCTACCGAAATAACAACAGCAGTGCTATTCTGTAACCATCTCACCGTGAAAACTTAGGTTAAGTGAGCTCAGAGTGTGCTGTCAGTCCCTAGCAGCAGGTGGAATGACAGATCACTCCGAGCTCACTTCACCTAAGTTTTCACCGTGAGATGGTTACAGAATAGCACTGCAAATATTTATAAAAATACCAATTATTATGAAGTTAGACTTTAAAAAAGGAAAGGAAAGACATGCTCCCGAGTTGAAATTTAGCCTTTCTTGAAATAGGAATTAAGCTCTAGGTATATGAACCTAGTTTTCTATCGATCGTATGGCGTAGGATAGTCCTGTAAAATGCTTTACAATTCAAAATATAGGCAACTGTTATTCTTCGTTTTGTGTCGAAGACGTGAGAAATGGATCTGAGTGAGTTGACCGAGCGACGAAAGCGAGAATTTTGCTGGAATGGCTTGCGGGTGGTAGAAGATTTAGACGTACAAATGAACGGATGTAGGAATGATTAAGTTTCAATAGTTTGAACCCCGTCATCATCAGTGCAGGAGTCCCCCTACTATCGCCCCATTTTGTGTGGACCTTAAGGAAACAGTAATATTTATAACTAAAATATTTTAAAAAAATGAGTAAGTCATTTAATTTACCCCGCGCTTTGTCTTTTCTGTCTTTGTCAATCCAGACTTCAGACAGATAATACAAAGTAAAAAAAAAACATTTTTCACATTAATATTAATTACCTAGGTACTTTGTTATTTTTGTTGTTTTAACCGCTAAAGTCCCGCAAAAAATTCGCGCAAAATGTACATAATAATTGTTTATTACTTAATAAAGAAATATTGCTATTGCAATCGTCTGCCAAATGGATCACGTCATATTTTTTTAAACGGGCCCCTAATTTTGCTAATTGGTGATTCCTGATTTACCGGAACGCCTTTACTCAACTATCTTGAGGTAATCTTTATTTATTTATTTATTTATCAACAGAACAGTGGCTTTAACAATAATACACGAAGTGGTTCTTAACTATAAATGTAACACAAGAATAGGGATGATGACTAAAAAAATGTTTTTTGTCCGTAATGTAGATTATGAAAAAATAACGTACACGTATTTTTTCTTTTTTTACGGTATCAAAAGATTACGGCGATACATTGAGTTATAATGTGCCATGACGTCACTTGTATGTAGATTTTATCCATACTTGTGACGTATCAACCCCCACTCCCCAACTTTAATGCGTTGTATCTAAGTCATTTTTTATTAATATGATAAAGCAAAAAATACGTGTCTAATATTTTTTTATTATCTGACTGACGGACTAAATAGAATTTCTTTTTTTTGACCTAGGCATCATCCCTATTAAAACAATTATCGTAAAGCAAGCAAAAAAAAAAAAAAATATGCAAACACTACATTCCACATTGGTCACAACACTATTAGTCTTAATATTAATTATAATATTTTAACTTTATATTAATTCAAGCTCAATATAAATTCAACTTAAGAAATGTATGTCAATAAAAATCCAATCCAATCTAAAAATCCAATTTTTATACTAGTATGTATTATATTTTATTGTATTGGTTGATAACAATAGGCACGCCCCATTCTACAAGGGAATTAAACATAACTGGCGAAATGGTCAAATGGGGGCAAATGGTCGGGACGCTCTTAAATAGAAGAAAACGGCGAGTTCAGAACTGAATATTCAGCTTACTTAACATTATCATTTTCAACTACTTAGTAAGCATTTACCAAATTAATGTTTCCAAATCTTAGGATTTACTAGTCTAAGGATTCTTCGTTTATTTGCTTTTATTGTAAGTTAAGTCGATTGACAGACAGACGACTTCGACTTGATTGGATGGGGTAAATTATAAAGTCAATCGAAGTAGATATTTTGTCATTGTCAAGTTGAAAACTTACGAGGCGATATTTTTGGCGCAGCCGCTTTTCAATACGTTTTTTTATTGAGCCACATAATATATTGAAAATAGATACATTCGAAAATTAGGCAAATTGTCTTTTCTGCCGTAATATTCATCAATAGTGTAAGGACCTTCCAATTTTGAAATAATAGCTTGTAATTAGTACTTAAACTGCATTCGCAATGTATTTCCCAAACATGTAAGCAAACACGAGTTTTCCACTTAGACAAACATCAACTTTATGTTTGTATAAATAAAGTTGATTTTAGACTGACTAGTACCGTTGAAAAAGTCATAAAAAATATGAAGTTGTAGCGCAAACTGAACCTTATGTGTAGGCAATGCAGTTGTTTTTCCTAAAATTCGTGATTGTTTACATGTTTGGCAAATAAATTCCGAACGTAATATGTACGCTTCGAATATGAATTATTGGTAAAAAAAAAATTGTATAATTAAAACACTGCATAAAATTCTCTACCCAGTATTAAATATTAAAACGATTCCCATAGAATATCCGACGGCCCCGATCAAAACAAAGACCCTTATAATATCCACCATAACGTTATTAAGACAGTGGGGTCACGGATGCCAAAATATGTGACCCTTACCCCTACCCATTTTACCCTAAAATTATACCAACTGTTATTGTTATACCCGTTAAATTTAATTGTTCAAAGGATCAGTTAGAGGAAACAGTATCCTTCTGATTTGAAAATGGAATACTAGGAATAGACTGTTATCGTATCGCGTTGTTAATTGTAACGGGCTTTGGCAATTTTAGGGGAAATGATGGTCTGTGTTGATCTTAAGGCCAATTCCTAATGTCTTACATCAGTAAGACATTATTAATTGGCCTTAAGATCAACACATAATATACGAACAACCATCAGGTTGTTCGTATATTTGCCAAAATCGAAGTTATTATAGCTTAGCTGAAGAGATTCGTCCTTTAAAACGGTTTAAAAGTCACTCCTTTCAAGGAGTGACTTCGGATTAGTTGCGTAGCACAATCAGAATCCCACTGCCATTTATTTTGGCTTATTGGTGATTCGCCCAAATTTACTAACTTTTTTTTTTTTTGCCATACAAATATACTAACTTCGTTCCTCGCCTGGTACGTAGTTAGTATATTTGTATGTGAATGGATGGCCGATGGGGCTCAAAGGTTCTGGAGTGGCGGCCGCGTACCAGAAGACGGAGCGTTGGAAGGCCTCCAATAAGATGGACTGATGACCTTGCCGCAGGAGTCCGCTGGTTGCGGAAAGCACAGAATTGGTCGAAGTGGCGGTGCTTGGGGAGGCCTATATCCAGCAGTGGACGTCTTTTGGCTGAAATGATGATGATGATGAAATAATGTATTATGTATTTCTTTCATCCCGAAGGATTTTAAAAGAAATACATAATACATTATTTTTATTGTAATGGAATTGGTGTTAGGTATAGCGAAACCCCTAATAGCGACTTTCAGACTACAAAATGCTGCAAAGTATTCATAAAAATCTTTATAACTTAAAAAATTGGCACTAAAAATCTCCCAACATATTTTGCCTTTTACTAATAACAAACTTAACTTTTCAATTAAAAATCACTTTTAATAGAGTAATAAAATACAGAATAAATGTTACTTCAAGACACGGCCTATTTTTTTTAAATTCCATACATAAGTACATTTCATTAATAAAAATATTTTGTTGTTCAATCGGGGATTTAAAAAAATATAGGCTGTGTCTTGAAGTAACATTTAGTCTGTATTTTATGACTCTATTAAAAGTTATTTTTCAATAGAAAAGTTAGGTTTGTTCTTCAATCCAGATTTGGAAATTCGGGCAGCCAAGTAAGCACAGCTTTGAGACGTTACCCTCAGGGCGCAAGTCCTACTCACACTTGTCCAGTTTTTAAAATAAGTAAAACAGGTTTATATGATTCTAAGGCCCGTATTACAGAACCTCACTCAACACTCAAGCATTACTTAAAACTAGTTTCAACCAATCAAAAGGCTTTATACGAGTTTTAAGTAATGCTTGAGTTTTGAGTGACGTTCTGTAATACGGACCTAAATGTCTTACTCAAAATACTAATAAAAGGCGAGGCTGACTGTTTGAATTATATTATTTAAATTACCATTTAACGTGAAAATGTTACCATTTTTTTAAATTATTTTCTCAGTTCTTTTATTTCCTGATGACGACGATGTGTATGAGTAGTTTTTATTATCTTTGTACTACTTATTTTGATTGAAAACGTTATGGCTACAAAAAAATATACGCCTAGAGAGTACTAAGTTACTTTAAAACTCGTTACACCGAGCCGAATAAACCCATCCCCGAATGAGGTGTCCGATAAATTGTTTTCAGTGTTGTCTCACAGAAATGCACAGCAGTACTCCGTTTGTAATGGGTATTATTGGGTATTAGCACCAACACCCGTTAGTACTTTAGTGCTTTAACACACATTGGCCACATAGGACTCCGAATAATCGGTAGGTAGGTAATATGAAATTTGCCAAAGGGCAAATGGCGGTTACCAAGCCTGAGCCGGAAAATGTCCCATCCAGTCTATTCTCACGTGCATTTTAAATGACATTGATCATCGTCAAAATCCTTTATATTGTACTAGCTGCACCCCGTGGTTTCACCCGCATAAGTTGCGATCCCGTGGGAATATCGGGATAAAAATTATCCTATGTGTTAATCCAGGTTATAAACTATCTGTGTGCCAAATTTTATCCAAATCCGTTTAGTGGTTTTAGCGTGAAAAAGAGACAAACATACACACTCACAAACTTTCGCCATTATAATATTAGTGTGATTGATTCGAACTACATAAGAAAGAAATAAAGTTCGGTTTATTTGCGGAAACATGAGGGAAAGAAAGAACAAAAACACAAAAAAGAAGCAGTTGGGAGAAGATATGCGTCACATCCACGCAAAACGGCCATCGCTCAGCGTAATGCTGCGACCCTGTGCGAGACAAAACCCCAGCGCTGGTTTTCAGCGACAGCTGGCAACCTGTGGTAATATGAGAAGGAATATATGAGAACCACCCATGGCCAAAAATATCAGCCAGTCAGCAAGGTGTTAGCCTAGTGTTAGCGAACAGCAGTAACAGCCTAGTGGTGTGATCATCGGACTGCCAAGTCATAGGTCTCGACTTCGAACCCAAGGCCAATCAATTGCTTCAAAAACGGTGAAGTAATGCATTGTAAGGCGTGCCTGAGAGATATTTCTCGATGGCATGTGAAGCCAAGTCAGAGGCCCATTTGTGGCGTAAAGAACTCTGTCACTAGGTTAGTTACTGACCAAAGGAAAAAGAAAGAAATAAGTAAGATGTTAGTGGGGCTAACTGTCCAAGGTGCGCTGGATGTACAAACGCCAGCACATCACCCTACTACAATCTGTCAAATTTATTTAAAACTTTATCACTAAATTACTAAATTATTACTAACACTTAGTCTTTAAGTTATTTTTTATACTAACTTAATTCATTTTCATGTTTACTAACAATAGTCTTTAAGTTATCTTGTATACTAACACTATGGACGCATGTCTGAAATAAATTATTTGAATTGAATTGAATTAAATCATAAGGTTTAAAATTGATTGGGAAAATTTGACAGTTTCGGGTAGGTTGACGTGCTGGCGTCTGTGCAATTAGGAAGATTAATTGCTAAGAAAATTAACACCCTACGTCAATTTTCCGTGCTCTAGCTATTTCTAGCTACTTTTTTCCACTACGAGGTAGCTCTTGGCCTGCATCTCACCTGATGGTAAGTAATGATTAGGCCGAAGGTGGAAGCGAGCTTCACCCGGAATCCTCGACCACAGAGGAACTGGCTATCTTACCTCTAACTGCCGCGGCCGCCGAAATACACCAATGCTGTTAACATGGCTGTTGTGGTGATAGACTTAGATAAGATGGTGGTAGCTAGCCAGGCGGGCTTAGAACAAGCTATACCACCAACCTAACCGAGCATACATTTTTGCCCCCACTGGGAATCGAACCCGGGACGTCTAGGTCTGAGAAATGCGGTCTAACCACTACGTATTACTACAATTATTTCTCTGTCTTTACATTATATGTAAATACATTTTATTTATGTCACCACTCGCTATTTCTGTACACTGTATCTATGAGTCGCCTTTCTTAGAACAGGCTGGTAATTGATTCCTTTGGCTGTTACTAATTCTATTAATAGAATGGAGATCGCTGACGATTAGATGTTCCGTGAATAATCTTGAAAATGTAGTGTTTCTGACGTTATCAAGATGACCTTCATAGAGAAGGGCATAAATAGTATTCAGTAGCGAGAATTATTTAATAGAAGCCGTTGTAACAATTTAATCGTCAGTTATATTTTCATTAGTGTTAAGTTGATCAGTGACCAGGATGTTAAGCAACAGTCCACGATGATGTATGATGTCCAGAACTAATTAACGCATGACTCGATCATAACCACATGAACAGGTATAATCCTAACTATTCTATTGTTTGTTTGATTGTTGTGTGTGTCTAAAACAGCTGAACGGATTTGAATGAAATTTGGCACATGAGTAGACCATGACCTAGGTTAGGACATAGAATACTTTTTATCCCGATATTCCTACGCGATCGAGACTTATGTGGGTGAAACTGCGGGGCCCAGCAAGTTAAGCATAAAGTATAATGAGCCTTAACGTAGCAGAACGTTCCCCGGGAACAATAAAACGATGGGAACGATAAAGGCTGATTGTGGCCTCCTACCTATGAGGAGAAGTGGGCTATAATCTACCACTTGGGTTCAATGCGGTTTGATGGATGTCACATTTCTTGGAATATTCGGTTCTAGGTTTTATGGGCTTCCTCACCATTTTGAGAGCAGTGTTAATGAAATAATTTACAGAAATTAAAGTGCCTGCCTGAGTTCAAACACATGACCATAACACAGAAGTCTCCATGGGTTTGAAACACAATATTTTATCCCCATATTGAAGTAAGTCTGCCCAAATTATTCAACTTGCAAATCACCATAATGCTTGAAAAGACTCAGCGGCAATAAAACAATGACGGAAATCTACATTGATACCAAACGGCCTACCCGTGTAGAATCATCTGTCATACACTCCACAATAGCACCCTCATTCATTCCAAATTACACCATATTGATCAAGGATTAAAGTTGAAAACGCAACGTCTGGAGATTTTTCCCTGGAAATCATTGCGAACGATTTCGGTCGACGATTTAACCGCAAGGTGCAGGTAATTCAGAAGTTCGGTGGGTAATTCTGAACCAGAATCTGTCCTTCACACATTGGTATGAGAGAAATGAGAAGATGTCCTTAAAAAGGCGATTGGGACAGATAAGGCGGAGCGCCGGGTGTAAACGTGTGGCTCATTTCCGACAGTAGTCTGCAATAGGCTACTTAAATTTCCAGAGCCAGTTTAGTGCTGGCTCTGGAAATTTTAAATACTAGTACAGAGAGAGTGAAAAATTGCAAACTCTAAAGATAATTTTAATGTCATGGAAGTAATACGTTTATTTCCAATCCAGGATGGATTGACAAACAATAGTATAATGTGAAGTGATAAATAAGCATTTTCCCTACAGCCCTGTTCATGATAATGGAAATACTTATACATTATCTTATCTTTTCACCTTCTGACTGCCTTTTAGTCTAGCTTAACTGAACGACCGATTTAAATTTCAAATTGCCAGTTATCCAGATAGAGGTTAGCGATGAATGGAGTAGCATTAAGTTCTCTGCCTACTTTCTGCTCGCCGAGTACCGAATCGTATTACAGGGCGTTTTAATTATAGCCACGTTTGCAACGATCGACAAAGATGGTGCTAATTTTCGCTTTTATAATTGCTAATGTGGACGTCCACGTCCTCGTCACAGCATCACGATAACACAGGGAAGTAAATTGTATGGAAATATGTGTATGAACTATGAAGACGCTTTTAAACCGTCCCGATAACGTTATAACGTGCACGTATTTCCATACATTTTATGGACGTGAACTCCATTATTTTATCGTGACGTCAGAGAAAAGCGTATATTGTTTAAAAAAAAATTGAAGATTTCATGAAATAATAATATTACACAATACTACAGAAGGAGAAACTCTGCATTTTTGGTATGAAACTACAAGTACACGGTGTGGCGGCGCAGTGATCTGAAAATCACCAGCGTGAGCAGCAGCCCTATTCTTTTTGGGTGGGAAGTTATCAAATAACTTCTCCCGCTCATCGTGTCAGACTCTTACTGACTTAAACCCACCCGTATTCCTTCAGTTACCTGTACATTGTCAGGGGCTACGGAATCCCTTTCGGACTTTCCCGCGACCCCAGCAGGGATCAGTCCTAGCGGACCCCGTCAGTTCTGCTGACATCTCTTTGAGGCACCCGTTGAACACAACGCGCCGCCGACTCATTCCTTACCATAAAATACGTAACTTTTTTTTCTTACGTGTGGGGCTACGATTCCAGTCCATACGTTAATATTACATTGAATGAGTATACCAGAGACATTACATTTTTTTTTAAATTCCTGTCTTTATGTTTTTGTGAGTATGGAGTTCGATTTTCAGATCACTGTTGATTTGCACTTTATTGTGTCATAGCAAGAGTCGCTTTTTATTTAAATCATTTTGTGGTGTTAATCTGTGGCAATACTTGGACAGATTATTCAAAACTGGATCCGATCATCATCATTATCTTGTCCTTATCCCGATTTATTTGGGGTCGGCGTAACATGAATGTCTTCTTCCTGCTATACTTCTATTAGTCGATCTTTGGAGTAAATTATAGAGAGGTATGAGGAACAGCGAAAAGTTCACTCATCCTCCATAGAAAATCCTCTGACTAGACGGGTGTTGCATCTGGTTGGCAACTGCCCGACGATTGATGTCGGGACGTTGTATATAATAATATACTCGTCGCACGCTGCTTGCGCGATGCAGTATTACGTGTGACGTCAGTCTTTGGTCGCCGGTGGTCTTATTGCTGAAAATGTTTTTTAGAGAATGAAATGATTTTGGAAAAAGAGGAATGCAATCTATTGGTTGTTCTGAAGTCCTAAATGGCGGGACTGGATAGTTTTGCTGGCTTATCATTACTTGCAAGTCTGTTATAATTTTGCCGTAGGTACTTACTATAATAACGCATGAAAACTCCGTAGACGTGATGGGTGGAAAAATAGGTAACTAAAAAAAATTGTCTTATTGTAGTTAGTTGAAATGTCAGTTTGAAAATCATGTTTCTTATGTAAAATTTACAGACGTACTTTTGGGTACCAATATCTAAACAGTATAAAACATTTAAAAAAAAAGTTTTTTTTCAACTCATATTCAAAGTAACTACACTAAAAGCGGTTGTTAACTCCATAAAAAAATAAGAGTTTTATATTATATTATTTTTAGATATCAAAAACCAATAGATACGTGTATAGAGTTTCGCTAGCAATATTTTTTTTAACCACTACTGGGAATTTCTTGGCCTGTATCTCACCTGATGGTAAGTGATGATCAAACGGAAAGTGGAAGGGAGCTTCACCCGGAATCCTCAACCACAGAGGATCTTATCTCTAACTGCCGAAACACAAAAATGCTGTTAACATTATTGTTATGGGGGCAGACTTAGATATAATGGTGGTAGCTAGCCAGGCGGACTTAGAACAACCCTACCACCAACCAAACCGAGCAAAAATGTTTGACCCCTCTATGTCTGAGCCAGGTGGTCTGACCAGAAAACCACAGAGGCGGTTAATATAATTTGAACCTTTGTAATTTTCGAAAACTGAGATCATGAACCCTTCCTGTTATCGGGTATTAAAACAAACACAAAAAAAAACTTCCAAACTCAGCGCCTCCATCTAAAATGCAAACGTTGTAATAAAAACATTTGTCACAAAACGTTTAATAACGACTTTACTTCCTTAAAACAAAAAGTAAAGAATTATGAGTGTCTTTATGTAATCTTTTATTTGAGAAAACTTTTATCGAGTATTACGAGTTGTTTGTTTTTAGTTAAGAGTAGAAATATAAATGAAATTTCGAGGGCATGGGCAAACCTTTGCCTACCGCTTTGAGAAATATAAATACAAAGGAGACTGAAACGATTACATACAATCATGGGCCTGGGTGTAAAAAGATGAAAGTGGTGTCAATTAATAACTTATATATTATCAACCTTCCACTGAAAATTCTGCGGATTTTGTCAATCTGAGAACAGAGATAATAGAGATTATGTAAAAGTGAGCTTATGTTACAATCTTTAACTAACAGCTGATTCCTGAAGTGCAAAATATGTGCTTTTGCAGTAATAGTTATTATATTTAGTAGGAAATATTTGATAAATCATATGAATGAACGTCAATGACTTCAGTCGTACCTTCGTATGTATGTAATAAATGTGGGCGCCCTAGCAAAAAGGGTCCAGTTTTTGGCATTTAGTTTCCGAGTTATAAGAAGTTTTGTAAAGTTGGGTGAAAAAATAACATTTCGCAATTTTGATTGATTATTAATAAATGCTCAATTACCTACAATTTCATATAGTAAATGACTATAAACGACTTTTTCAGAATTTCAACTTCAAATGTCTGATAGAAAAATATGTCCCAATATTTTTGAATATTTTTTTCAATCCTTACTATCAATTGACAATAAAGATACCGAATCTAGTCTTAACTCAATATCCCACTACTGGACCCTTTTTGCTTGGACGCCCACATTTATAATAATATGTAAGTAGGTTGTACAAATACTTGTTAGAGTGCTACAAGGATCATTTGGCGCCTGGATGATATTGACAGGGGGCGTGTTTGTAAAGAGTTTGTGAAAATGTCACAGAAATTGTATTGACAAAACAAGATGGCGGCTTTAGTAAGATATTGGCCATGTGCCAAAAGAACTTTGTGAACCAAACGTGATGCTTTGATGACCCAACGCAGAGTGTGCCGCGGTGGGCGGGGCTTACCGATTGTGCCGCACATGCTTTTAGTTCGTCCACAATAAGCAACAGCGGCGGTCAAGTATTATTTATTGTTTTTTGCGTGACAAATATTTAAAAATTCCTTCTTGTGCAGTGAAGTGGTGTATCAATAAATCACATTTGCATAAAAAGAATGCTAGAATAAAATTAGTTTTCACGATTAAGTACATCGCTATTTATTATATTTCTATAAAAAATGAAGTCGGTTTGAATTACGCCACGAAGTCTATGGGGATGATGGTATGCCAACCAAACAATTTTTTTCTACCTGAAAATAATGACAAATTTAATTATTTTGATTACAATCTAAGATACTACTTACATAACAGTTTTTTTCTATGGGGACGGCATTATGCAAAATATACTAAGCTATTGAAGGTTCATAAAAGTTCCATTAATAGCATGGAGAAAAAAGATATCGAACATTGCATTAAAAATATATTTGGGAACGAAGTTCTTTAACGCGGCTTGCGGTAGGAGTTGACGAAAGTATGAATTTGGTCGAAATAAAAATCCTATTTGCTGTGCTCTGGACGCTTTTAACGCGTACGTGTTTTTAATAATAGTTATAATAACAAATAATACGTAAAAAAAACTGATTTCAATTTATAGATACCTAAATTGTGAATAATAATAAAAAAAATAGACCACACATTTATTTTATTTACCCCATTGATGTATTAAAAGAGGACTTACAGTTTTTTTGTAATAAATACGCATCCGAATGACTTCTTGTGCAGCTAAACAGTGCTTTAATAATACATGAAAGAAAAATAAGACACATGTGATTACCTACCACTCGAAGTACAGCCAAAAATGTTAATTTGTTGAAAATTACAATAATATTTTAGCGTTTGCTTTGCCATTTTTGTGAGAGCGAGATAGATATTAAAAACATGCGTGAAAGACACGATACGCACACAATGCGCGAGGTGCTAACGCGATTTCGCTCGCACGTCAGCGCCGTCTCCTATCTCTATCCTCGTGTATCTGTAACTAGCTTTGCGACTGTGAGATGACACTGATCATAGATGTGTGAGTTTCGGTGCATGTAGTCGTGCGCCCAGCCCAAGTTTACTGATTGCGATGTTAGCGCTTAACATATCTTCCTCCTTTTAATACGTCAATGATTTACTCTATAATTTTAGCATACATACCTACCTATTACTCCCTAAGCACTGCTCTATTTACAGACTTTGTAACAACTGTTGCCATACAGTTCATAAAACATAGTATGTTTTATCCATAATTCTATAATTTAATACCATCAATATCACGATTAATTATTTGCGTTGAACCTTATTACATAAAACATCTTGGGCGACGAATGGTCGGCGAAGTGGCTTCTTAGAAATGTCGTTAGCGGTCTATACGTTACATGGTAATTTAAAGCCAAACTATCAGGGAAATACGGTCCATTTTAAACTGTGCATCCAGAGTAGTAATAATATTGTTTGTGTGGTTTCGCCAATCAGCGACGGGTTTTCGATGTGTGAGTTTGTTTGGGATTTTGTGTTTATTTTCGTTCACTGGATGTTATGTACCATTGAAGAACTTCATATCTATACATCGTAAGGACTATTTCGTGTTCACGGGATTTTGTTTTCAAACTGCTTAGATATGAAGTTCTCCGATAGTACATTGCCTATTTATTTTGGTCTACCATAGGCCACAAATGAACACAGGTTTTCCCCAAAAAAACCTAACGTGCCATAAAACACAGTTTTTTATATAAAGTTTACAAAAAAATACTAAAAACTTTCGTCGCTCATAAAAAATTCAAAAACTAAACCACAAAAATCCAAAACTGTGTATCTAAACAACATATTTGCATTAAAAAGTTAAAATATAAAACAGCCGGGCACTGCTGCTATTACCCCCTGAGGGGTAAAGTACACGCACTGACAAGACAGGAGTAGATAGTAATCAGAGACTCGACTCTCTGCCTAGCCTTTTCTCAACTATATTAGAGTCAGCTTCCAGTCACCAGATGCAGCTGAATAGCGAATACCACTATTTTACACGGAGCGACTGCCTATCTGACCTCCACAACCCAGTAAATGGGTAACATGATACCCCTGGGTAAGACTGGTTGTCAGACCTTTGGGTTTCTAACTACCCGTAACGACTGCCAAAGATCTATGAATGACAGCCAAGACCAATCGCTAACGGCGTACTTTATAAAGCACGGAGGGGTAATAGTAAGTATATGTAATTGGGCGTGACCGTCCACCCATCCATGAATCGACCGCGGCAAGCGTAGCTTAACTTTAGATCGGCCCGGGTGGCTGTTTTTATTTAGCCACGAGCCAATGATGTTATTATAATTCAATAGACTTTCACGTGAAGCTGAAATTCAACTTATACAATGTAGATAAGTGTGAGATTCTGTATTTCAATTATAAATATTATATACATAAATATATAAATATATATATATATACAGGATTACTGGTAATTCGACGTATATCCGTCAGGGGCTGATAAAGGGGGCCAAATGCAACAAATTGAACCCCCCATATGTATGGCCGAAATTCAATAGTATTCGAGATATTTGAATTTTAAGGGTTTTTCGATATTTACCCAAAATTTGACATTTAATTCCAAATAAAAAAAAAACTACACATTTGAATGGGTACCATTAAAAATCATGTTGTAGCTAGCACTTCAATTAAGCTATGGACATAGTTAAAACTACTTAATTTAACAAAATAATTAAAATAATGAACGATATAAGAATAACATCTTACCAATATTTTTATTTTACGCATCAAAAATGTTGCCTCCTCACAAAAATTTCTATGACATTAATCGTAAAAATAACTAGAAAAACTTGCCTATTCTGTAAGCTTTCCAAAAAGGTATAAAAATCAACTTTAAAATACATAATTCGTGGGTTCAATTTGTTGCATTTGGCCCCCTTTATCAGCCCCTGACGGATATACGTCGAATTACCAGTAATCCTGTATAAACGCGTACAATGCGAGTGTGTCTAGAAAAAGAGAACATTATTCATATAATGTAACTGATGTATAAATTTTATGTGCAAATAAATAAGGTTCACAGTCGTATGAAATGCTTACTGAGCAAATTAAAGTCAACGTGCGGTCCGTGAATCTTGCCTTTAGCGTTTCTTGTTAGAGCGATTCCACCTAAAGACCACATGGCCACTGCAATTAGTTTTAGTATACTTTTGAAGCTAGGTATCTGTACAGTATCTACTCCTGTACCAACTGTATGTCGGTAACATGTATAAATATAGGGATGTTCTGTGCACGTCGGCAAACGAATATTAATTTCCAGTAGCCTTTGTTTGTAGACTCTGTTAGCCTGCTTTAAACTAATTAATTGGATGCACAATGTTGTATTGAGGCAGAAAATTATACAATATGGAAAGTATTATTAACAATGGGATTTAGTCAGTAAGGTGTGCACAATTTACGCATGGTGTATTAAAAGTCCCTTCATGAGCCATCATAATCATTTATTTGTCAGAATAATTATACATTATAATGGTCTTAAGCATGATATTTTGGATATGAAATTTCGGATCTGGATACGGATTTAGAAATAATATTATACCGGTTTCGGATATGAAATTATTTCAGATTATCCGTTGGTTTTGGATAGTTTCGGTTACGGATATTAGATTTTTAAGAATATAAATAATAAACAAACATGCAAGTGACGCGCGCGGCTACTGTGTCGTTTCGGCCGGACAGAAAACCCGGTCATAACTTTGTCTCATTTAGACCTCGCCCCTCTCCGAAACCTATATCGGATTCGGTCACGGATACGGATAGATTTTTATTTCGGATATCCGATAGTTTCGGTTACGGTTCTCTTGAACATCCCTAGTCTTAAGGTTAGTGCAATGGTCTCATAACACATTCTGCCACGTGTGGCGTGCAAATTTAAGGTACCTACATCAATTTTTTTACAGAACAGAGACTATTAGGTATGTATGAAAGATTATTTTACAACGTTCGGTGAACTCTGGGTAGTCAGTCTCGCTCCTTACCTTACTGACTGGATTATCTTTTTACCACGCATATTTTTTACCACAACGGGATAGCTCTTTGCCTGCATCTCACCAGATGGTAAGTAATTTCAGGCCGATGGTGGAAGCGAACTTAACCCGGAATCCTCAACCACAGAGGAACCGATTATCTTACCCTTAACAGATCCAAACTGCAAACACAACAATGCTGTTTACATTGTTGTTATGGCGACAGACTTAGATAAAATGGGTGTAGCCGGGCGGACTTAGAACAAGACCTACCAGTAACAACCCGAGCAGAAAATATTGCCCGCGCTAGGAATCGAAACGGTATTACCACTAGACCACAGAGGCGGTTATGTTCGTATAGTTTGTGTAAACACGAAAAAATAAGTAGCAAGGACATTCTTGGTACCAATCAAAGGGAACGAAAAGTTCGAATTTTTGAATTCTTTATATGAAATTCTATGACCCTCGCACACCTGCTCGCGTCGAATCGTCTGAATCTGGAAGACCGTTCCTAGCGTTCGGCTTAGATAAGCGTGTGTTCACCTTTACCCTGTAAAATTAAAGTTAGAAAAATACCTAAATAATTGTGTATTTAAATAGGTACATTTTCAACTCTTAATATTAAAAAAAACAAAGTTGCTTTTTGTGTGACCGCTTTGAGCTTCTAAACTATAAATGGATTTTGATGCGGTCTTCACCATCATTTAGAGTCTATGATGTGGAAGATTTATCGTGTATAATATATTAATATTTAACTTAGATAAACCGAATGTTTTGATATCATTGTGAGTCGCTAGTTATCCTATAAAAGAATACCGGAATATGCAGCACCGCCCTATCGGACACTTTTATTTGCACTACTACATATAAAATAGGATCATAAACTCGGTATTTATTTCTTAGAAAACTTCCTTTAATTTTGTAATACAGCGAAGAGTGAAAAAATTAATTATATAAATGAAATAAAATCATTATTTTGATTGAATTTCTTTTAATGCAATTTATATGTTGTCTCTGATTGTATTTTTGAACTGATGTAGCGTAAATGTTGTTACAGAAAGTACCAATAAACATTTGTACCTACTATCATTCAGCATAGTTTTTCTGTTGAATGTTTTTTTTTTTCAAAACGAATTTTTATCCTCCCCATTTTATATAACTTTAATCCTAGAATCAAAAATTCGAAGACAATGTGACATCTACCAACCGCACTGGGCCCGCGTGGTGTATTAGGTACAGCTAGAGATTGCAATCCGGCGTCATTTCCAATCCGGCCGGATCCAGCTAGATTCCCATCGATCCGGCCGGATCCGAACGGATTGATCAATTCAGGATAATTTTCCCTTTTTGTTCCAAAATGGACTGTTTTAATGAGTTAATCGAGTAAGTGTAGATACACAGTGTAGATTTTTGAGATGGTACCCTATCCCTTGTCGCAACAAGAAAACGGTTTTAGGAGACAGTCCTTAAATTTTGAAACATTTTGATCTGGATTCACGGATTTTAAAAACAACATACAAGTACAGTCAGCAAGAAAATGAACTTGGTGGATTGCCATTAGAAAAACCTTTTTTGATGCCAATCGATCCTGTTTCATATAAGGATCAAAAAACTTTACTGGACCAACTGAGGTTTGAGTAGGTACTAGAAAAATCAGAATTCACACAAAAACTTTTTCCATACTTATGATAGGAAAGAAACTCCAACTTACTTTTTTTTGTAGTGGACAGACTAGCCGAAAAGAAACAAAAAATTACTTCGAACATGCGTTATAATTATAATTGTTTATGCTTTATGAAGTATAATTCGATGTATATTTTTTATACGTTTAGTGATCTGGGTCCGCCGGATTACCGGATCCGGTAGAGTCCGGTAGGTCCCTCTCGAAGTGAGGAGGTCTGTATCCGTGCTGTGGGAACATTATATGTTGATTATGCTATAACTTTAATAGACTGCTAAAAGGGCGAGTCAATTTTAAGCCCCACTAGGGATCACAGGATTGGATCTGAATATTAGACTCAAACGTCAGCATTTCCCCTAGAGAATCCAACACTGTCTATCTGCACTTAGAACCATTACGATTTTAAGCCTAATTCGGGCGGTGGCCGAAACGTATTTAGCTTCCTACATATTTGACTATTTACATAGTTAGCAATGCTCATGTCGTTTGACTGAACCCTCAAACTACCGGTATCACTTTGGTTCACAAAAACCTAGTATCGGAAATCATAAAAATAATTTAATAATTGATTATTGCCATTGTTATTGGGCGTATTGACTTTTCATCTTGCTTATTCTTTGAAGTGTACCGAGACTGAAATAAACACGTAAGAATACGATAAAAAAAAACCGTTAAGAAATATTGGACACGTACCAATTATTTAATTTTTTTACGTAATCAAAAGATTACGGCAATGCGTTAAAATGTGGCATGACGTCACTCCCGGTAGATTTTATACTGACTTGTGACGTAGCGAGCCCCCACTCCCCAACTTTAATGCGTTTTATCTAAACCATTTTTTATTATAAGATGTTAGAAAAAAAAAATTAAATTGTTACAGGTTTTGCATCTAGCGTAAATAGGCGAACGTCGAGTGTTAACGCTGCGCTAATGCAGCATCTTTGTGACGTCAATGAGACGTAAGCCAGAGCCCAGATGCAGATGTGTCACAAAAGCGTCACTATTTATCCCAAGAACCCGAACTCAAATCAAACGCCATCACAATTCAAACACAAATTGAACCCAGGATGCGTAATTACAAAATCTATTTACCTCACTCATGAAGTCAACCTGAGGTTGTGTAGCACAGAGTAACAATTAGCTAAACATATGCAAACGATTGCAATAGGCGACGTCAACTAGGATTTGGTGAATGTTAATGTTTTCTGGGCTAGGGAAATGTGTGGAGAGGTCAAGGTAGTATTTTTTGTGCTAAGGTTAACGCCGCCGTGGTTAGGTTATTAGTTGATTGTTGCCGAAAAAGAACAGCCTAGTTTCACTGTAATGGGCTAAGTAATGTGGTACTAGATTAAAGCAAAGTATTTGAATAGAAAGAAAAAAAGAAAGAATAGTTAATATTTATTTGGACACAGTTCGTGAAACACATAATAACAATATAAAAAGTGAAAATAATCATAAAGCAATAATAGTGTATGCCTCACGGCTGCGCCAAGCTGGTTTTCTAATGAACCCCTATGGACAAGTGACGGGGAGTACCAAAAGTTTCAACATACCTAATACATAACTTTTATACATCTAAATAAATAAAATATATAAAATCTATTAAAATAATTGTTTCCAACTGATGTTATTTTCACGTAAACAAACATCAACTTTATAAAGTGTAAATAAAAATGAATTTAAACTGACTAGTACTGTTGAAAAAGTCAACAAAAATGTTGTCAATAGCAAAATAAAGTAAACACAAATATTAACAAACCGTTTTTTATTTGAAATGGAAAATATCATAATAAATGTCACAATGTGTTTATTAATTAATGATTGACTGTCTCGGAAAGTATGGCTCTCTTAGACCACACTTAAAAGAGACGAATGATGATGATTTCAAATATACAAACAATAAAATCATAGCAGTAATTCGACCCCACGCTTTTCCTAATCCGACCCGTATGGCAACAAGATGAGTCTGTGTACGTACACAGTACTCCACCCCGGCTTTGTCTGTGGCTTTGTAATTACACATCAACTTTACCCATACACCGCAAGATGCTTCATCCCAGCTCTCTTAATCTTCTAATGTATTAACACCTCTTTCTTCTGTCTGTGGGTTCCTTTTGTCGCATCCAGTTTTTGACAGCTCCCAAATCTGCTAACGTCATAATTTGTCTTGTGGTTTTTATTAGGACCTCTTTCTTGAGTCGGTTTTTTGTATTTGTCGCTTCGAGTTTTTGACAGCTCCCAAATCTGCTTATGTCATATTTGCTGTGTTTTGCATGGAACTAGTATGTGTTTTTCTATGTGTCTGTGCTGTGTATTTTGCTGGTTAGCAAAAATGTTGACAACCAATAATGTGGGTCTTGATTCAATTGGATCTAATTGAGCTCTTGCTCTCAGAAATAAGAAGAATAAATGATGATTATTCATTAAATGATGAGGCCACGTTCACAAGGTGATGATCAGTACGATGTTTTACAATATAATAATTTTAGAATCAGATGGTGTCATATTACATTTGTTTTTAATAGTCTATCACAATCGATCGTCTTGTATGGTGTGTCTCATTCTCTCATTTTGATTTCGGCTACTTTTTAGGGTTCGATACCCAATCAAATTTCGGGTGCCAAACCCTATCACTAAGCTTCCGCTGTCCATTCGTATGTCTGTCAGAGGACTGTATCATGAACCGTAATAGGTAGACTGTTGAAAGGAGATTCACGTTTCATACAACATTGGGCGTTCGCAATATAAATTGTCTCTTTTGAGGTATTTTGCCGTGCAGAACCCCATCATTTAGTCTATTTATATGTTATTATACTAAACAAACTACCTTTTGATCTCCTATTGAAATCCAATGTCAGTCATGTAACTTTCTTTTTATATATTCTTTAACACTGTTTACATCCGAGAAGCATCCTTTTAATTATATATTGATTGTTTAAGCATCCAAAAACTATTTTATTATTATATTTTATTTTATATTTTTCGGAAAAGTTCTAGCTAGACAGAAACAATATTTAGGGTTAATAACATGATGATGACCAATTACAAGTTTTCACGGATATCATGTAAACAAATTAGAATTAAGGTAGGTAGTAGACAGTGTTACATTGTCGTTTCCCATATTCATATAGAGTGCAAGGGCTATGTTATGCTATCGAAAAAGTGGTTGCAAAGACCTTAACAATCCTTTTTGTAAAAAAACTTCTATTCTATTTTTATTAAATAGCAAGCAAAGCTGATGTCAACTATTCTGCCAATGTCTAAAGTGCAGTGGAAAAACAAGTGAGCATGAAAAAAAAAAAAAACAATAACTGAAGACACAAGTAAAATTCTTCGCTTGATACAGTTGAACATGTAAAAAATCTTAGAATAAAAACAACAACAACATAAAATTTTCATTATATGCAGTCATCTGGGGCCCTACCACCACCTCTTTTAGCAGTATTATTTAAATCTTGCTTGAGCGTGGGAAAGAGGTGGAGCTAGACGTCCTGTAAAGCTCCACTTCTTTCTCGCACTGAAGTAAAATCAAAATAATACTGCTTAAAGAGGTGGTGGTTGGCCCCTGCTGTCTAATTTATTTTTCTAAGCCATAGACATAACGCACCATGAACAAGTAAACTTTATCTTCTTCTAGACCTCTTAAAAAGCTGGTGAATACACTGTAACCTTCGCAATAAGGGCAGGTGTAGGATTTTCTCTCTGTAAACCGTTTTTATTATTACTGGCCATCAGTAAATTAAGAAATAATTGAAATAAAAACGGCCTTGTCTTCTTTTGGCTTTTGAAGAAGTCTCTGCTTTTCTGCCCCTTGAGTCTATTTTTCTTAAAACATGTAACTACTCGAACTTTAGTTCCATATAACTAGCTTGGGCGCGTATATATAGCGTAATTATAAGTGTAATCATACTAAGTGTGTAACCTAAACTGTCCATACTTAGTGGTCTCTGACTATAAACATTGAGTGCGTTTAATACTGTGTATCATTTGTCCGACCCTCTTTCCTACCCCTATAGGAGGCGTCTACTCGGATTCCAAACGAACTTTAATCACGTGGCGTAAAATGCCACGGATACACGCACACAAAAGAGGTATCCGATGTCAAGTGGCGTAATGCCGGTCAACAATACCCTCCGGGAGAGACCTCCGCCATCACGTGTGACGCTAACGCAGTCGTCCCGCTAGCGCGAGGCACCGCGAAGTGCCTCCGCTATCTACAAACCCTCACACCCATCTCTCTGTTCGACAGGGTGGATATTTTGCTCTGTGTGGTGCCGCAGCCCAGCTCCTCCACGCTGACTGACTGCCTGCCTGCCCGTCTACCTGATCCTGTCTCCCGCCTCTCCCGAGCATCCCATGTCCTGTGAAGCCGTCCCTTAACGTCCCAAACTTAATCTTTAATCTTAATATTGTTTTTTACTATTATTTTTATTGTGACCTACGTTAAGCTTCTCCACGGAGCTAAACGTACCGTTACACCTTTCACAGATTGTGAATTTCTATTGCCGCTATAACAACAAATACTAAAAAATTAAAAAATTAAAGCGCCATGTTTCACCGAACCCTGTACAAAAAAACGTGGCGTTTTTTGCTAAATATTGTACAGTGGTACGGAACCCTTCATGTGCGGGTCCGACTCGCACTTGGCTGTTTCCTACAGAGCCTGTCTGTCCCCACTTCCCAACGATCGTAGTTTAAGTTTGTAAGAATGGAGTACCCATAAGTCAACAAGGTACATAGTGATTGGATATTTTACTTCCTTCTTCTCTATCGTCCTAGAGAAAGTTGGAGTGTAAGCCAAGCAGCCTAACTCGGCATGCAAGTTAAAAAAATAAAAAGCAAATAAAAAATAATACTTAATAAAAAAAAATGTATAAAATTTTCATCTAAATAATTGCAAAGTAAATGATTTTTGTACAATTATTGGAGTTTGCTTCAACGTCGACATTACAGTACTCGTAAGTAGGTAAGCTTAGAGTACAACTGATCAAGAATGGCAAGAAAGTAACAGCATAAGTGCCTCGGGATGGTTGTCTCAACCAAATTGAAGAGAACGACGAAGTACTAGAAGCAGGCTTCGATCGCAAGGGGCATGCCGTTGGTGACATTCCCGAAGTCAGGTTTAAGTTCGTGAAGGTGGCCAACGTCTTGCTTCTAGCCTTGTACAGAGAAAACAAGAAAAGACCACGTTCGTAAGAGTGACTTTACACTCTGATAAGTAAGTCACTCGTACTCGCTAAGCAAGTAGATAACCTGCAGCTACAAACAGTAATGTTCCTTGTGTTAAGTGTTTAATACAAAATGTAAATCCTTTGAAAATGGAAAATATTTTTTTATCGCTAAAATTAAGGAGCAGTATTCTTCTTTCTCCTCTTATTAGTTTGTAACTTATTATAAATAATTTTCCTATCATTTTCCGAGAAAAATCTAGACCGAGCTAGGACGAAGCACTTCTAAACATTTTCTCATTAAGTTTGCGATTCTAGGTAGTCTTAAGTACTAATTTATAAAGTAAATATTATCGTCAGTTACTTTTTATAAAAAAAAATGAAATGGTTGCTATTTTAATAAATTAAAATCATGAACTTGTTTTAATTTCATACAATTATTAAGATATAAGATATTTTGAGTTTAATATACACTGGCCTGCAAAACTAAGTCTACACTTTTAAAATTTCAATTTTTTATGAACTATGTAAATTAGAGATATGAAATAAAAAACTTTATATAGCAATTTTTATCAGCTATCTTTGAAACTAGTAAATTATACATTAGTAAAAAAAAAAACTATAAAAAGATAAAACATTTACAATAGTATGCTTTACATGTTTATAAAATATTTTTTTAATAACTGGTATGACCTCCTCGGGCTCTGCTTACAGCTTCGTGTCGATTTGGCATACTGAACACGAGGTTTTGGAGCAGATGTTGGGGAATATTCTCCCATCCTTCTATCAGGGCCTGTTTTAGTACCCTGAGGGTGGTAGGTGGTGGTCTGCGGCTTCTGACTAGCCTCCCTGGCTCATCCCAGGCGTGCTCAATCGGGTTGAGATCAGGACTTCTTGATGGCCAAGCCATCACGCTGATAACAAACCTCCTGAATATACTCTTGCACGACCCGAGCCGTGTGTGGCCGGGCATTATCATGCATCAGTATCGATCCATCACCCATATTTACTAAATACGGCCATATATTTTTTTCAGCCATTTCTTAAAAGAAGGTTACCGACTATGAAGTTTTTATGTACAAAATTCGACGAATACCAATCTCATGTTGTTCACAGACTTTATATTTAAAAGCATGGATGAACAAGTACAAGTTGACGCTGTGTACACGGATTTTCGGAAGGCTTTTGACAAGGTGGACCATAAACTGCTCCTAGATAAAATTGCTTACAACGGAATTCGTGGCAATTTGTTACGATGGTTCATGGCATACATACAAAATAGATCGCAAAAGATAGTCATTAATGGATTCCAATCAAGTTCAATCATTGTGACCTCAGGGGTGCCACAGGGCTCAATTATGGGGCCCCTACTCTTTATTCTGTTTATCAATGACATTAAGAAATGCTTAATTCATTCCCGATTTCTAATGTATGCCGATGACATCAAAATTTACAATTCATGCAAAAGCACAGAAGATTGCCTACTTTTGCAGGAGGACCTTGATAGGCTTTCTCAATATTGTTCATACAACAAACTCCAGCTTAGTTTACCTAAATGCAATTCAATCACTTTCACAAAAAACAAAAATATTATAAAATTTGATTATAGTCTACAGGGAATTTGTCTGCAAAGAGTTGACCATATTCGAGATCTCGGTGTTGTAATGGACCCAAAATTGCACTTCAATCTTCATATCGACAACATCGTTAATAAGGCGTATCGTATGTTTGGTTTGGTCATGCGTTCTTCAAACGACTTTATAAGACCGTCTACTTTTTTACTACTTTACAAAGCTTTGGTCCGTTCTCAATTGGAATTCGCAGTACCGATTTGGAGTCCCATTTTTGATGTTTATATAAAAAGAATGGAAATGGTTCAAAAAAAATATTTACGTAGTATGCACTACAGATGTACTAAGTCTAAATTACCATACAATCAATTATTGATACGTTATAAACTTCAAAGCTTGGAGTCAAGACGCAGCCTATTGATGGTCATGATGCTTCATGGTCTTTGTAATAACAGGTTTGATTGTCCAGATATCACCAATAACTTATGTTACGTTGTACCAAGAACTGTGATGCGTCGAGAGGCGCGCGTGCCTCGGCTGTTTCACACCGCAAGGTGCAGAACTCACGCTGGTGCACGGGCGCCTCTCCGACACATTGTAGATACGTATAACACCACTTCATCGACTTAGATATTTTCGCGCTTACACACTTTAAGTTTAAAAGGATGGCTATTGCATCTTTGAAATAGCCATCATAAACCTATCGGTATTTATTCTAAAATACCTACGAGACAGTACGAGTACTTTTTAATTTTCTGTAAAATCGACGCACGTATTAAAGTAACTATAATATACCATTATTTCGCGGACATTGGTGTGGGTTACACGTTTACCTAGTTTTTTTATTTATTCTGTCACTCGTTTACTGTAATGTGTAACTGTTTTATGTCCCAATAAAGTAAAATAAAAATAAAATTGAATTTTTTTTCGAGTCCTTTTTGTTTTGAAAGTATATCTTGTGTACTTAAAAAGTAATTGCAATTTGAAAAGTGTGATACTTAGTTTTGCAGGCCAGTGTATTTTTACTCGATTTGTAATAATTTAACTTACCGGTCTTCAGTGGTTAAACCCTTGTATCTCTGCAACTAAATATTAAAACATAGCAAATGGTAACGGCCCCGATTTACGAGTTGTAGGTCGAGGGTTTGAACCCAGGCAGGGGCTTTACTTTGTGTAAATTATTTCATCACCACTGCTCTTAAAACGGTGAAGGAAAACATCGTGAGGAAATCGTCATGGCCTAGAACCTATCTTTTACATTTTTTTTTTTTATTACCATAAAAAAATATTTAAGAATTCCACCAAGGAGTTTAAAATTACGAGAATAAATAAGCTGAATGATCGAACCTCCTTGGAAGCGTTTTTGCTCAATACGTTTATCTTACTTTAGTATTAAAGAGAAAATGAGACGAAAGATGCTTTTCGACTGGACTTTTTGCGATTCTAATTTTCACCACGCGCACGTAGCGCCATTTGGAAATGGCGCCATTTTCATATTAGAAACGTCAAAGATTCTTATTGTTGGGACTTTCTGACTGATATTTTTATAAACAAAAGTTTGTTTCATTACATATTGTACTGTTTTCTCGCAAATGTGTTGAAAAACGTTGTATAACACACGCGCGGAAATTGGTATTTACAAACTCGTGACTATGGTAAGCCCTCGACTTCGTCTCGGGCTGACATTCGTCTGCTTGTTTGTAAAAACCAACTTACCGCACTAGTATCATAAATAACTATTTTCTTAAATAAATGGCTCCCGTACTATGGTTAAGAGATTTTTAAAGATTTAAAAAAAGAAAATAGAAAAAATGTTTAGTAAATAAAGCAAGGGTTACTAAAACAATAAAATTTAAAACAATCTCATACACTTTATTTTCTTTCTAATTCTTCATAGAAAAGTTTACTCCAAGAAAACGGCTATTAGACTTTTTGCTCGCATCAAAGTCTAACAAAGGACAGACAATAAAAAAACTGGCCAAGTGCATGTCAGACCACACGAAATGAAGGGTTCTGCAGTTGGTATGAATTTCTCCATCCTAGACCAAACTTAACTTTGTTGTTGAAAAAATGTGCTCACGGTTAATTCTCCAACTGCAAATGTAAAATTGTTATCGCAAAGAAATACATTTTTATGTGATAAAATTACAAATGAACAATTTTCGGACTTTTTAAATCCTTTACTTGTACATTGAGACCTTGCTTCTTGACAAATTTCATGATTCAAGGGGAAGTACCTTATATTTATTTATTCATTTATATTTCAGACATTATGATCCATTTTGTTAATAAAATTTGTGCTTAAAGCTATGTTAGTTCACACATAAATATTTTTAGGTTTTGATTTATTTGCGAGTAACAAAATATGATGTCCCATAAGTTTTCGTATATTTTTTATTGCGTAGTCTTAGAAGCTTGATTGTTTTTTGAGCTCCAAGGGTCCTTAATCTACGTATTTGATATTAATTACAGATAGTGCTATCCACGACGACGCGCCCCATTCCGCGATTACTGTACTGTAAGCTGTACTTTAGTACGGAGCGGCGCGGAGTGGGGCGCGTCGTCGTGGATTGCACTATCTATACAACTTGATACCTCTACGTGTTCATGAGAAAAAGGGTTATGACAGACCGACAGACGGACGGACAACGAAGTGATCTTATAAGGGTTTACGTTCTTTACTTTTGAGGTACGGAACCATAAAAACATTTTTTTTAAGGCGGCGCTGTTGACCCTGTCTTCGCCTGCATAATGAAAATTAACTGAAGAAAATGTAATACCCTTTTGTGTTTTGACCTTAAGAGATTTAATTACTGACATAGCTGCCGCGTTGCACGTCTTTGAAAATGCTTTGTGGAGGAGACAGGGAAATACTTGGTGGTTCCTAGGTAAATACTGATAATGGTTTATACACTGGGTGTAATGCATGCAGCAACGTCTTAGAAGATAAGATCACCCATGATGAGGGTTTTCATGAAAATTCACGCCACCAGTTGGCGCCACTTTGACTAGAGGTCTTCTATTTCGATAATGAATATAAAATATAAGATGACGTTCATCATTCAGTCAGGACTTATGTACAAAAGTATAGGCGCTTTGACACTTTTTACAGGTGGCCGGACCTGAAATCCCAGTGTTGTCACTAAGAGGACGTCGTTTCAGAAAACCCTCATTTAACATAAAAACAAATATGGATCATGATGTTTAGCAATGAGGATACATTAATAATAATAAACAATTTTTAAGCGAGTAAAGAAATAAGCAATCTATCTATACTATAATATTAAAATACTATAATATATTATATAATATATATTATATTATATATTATAAAGACGAAAGTTTTTTTTTGTTTGTACCGAATAGGCTCCTAAACTACTTGACCGATTTGAACAATTCTTTTACCATTAGAAAGCTTAGTTTTCAGGGAGTAATATAGGCTACTTTTTATCCCGGTAAAAATAACGGTTCCCGCGGGAAAGACCACGAGGTGAAGCCGCGGGCAAAGTGCTAGTACTAAATATAATTAAATAAATAATTAATTAATAGATAGAGCTGCATATAAACACCCGACAGGGTCCATAATTGTTTCTATTGTTATTTCTTTTACCTGTAATTGTACATTATGGATTGCAATAAAAGATTTGAGATCTGAGGATAAGAACGTCGAATTATTATTGAAACTTCATGCATGCCTATATTACCTACTACAAGACTGAAAATGATTCATGCGTATATCCACTAGCAACCTCACTTTTAATTATCAGAGTTTGAAGAACCTCTACATTGAACAATCTCAGTACCTACAGTGAAGGAAAACATCATGCCTGAGAGATATTTCTCGACGGCATGTGAAGCTTTAGCAGTTACACCACCACATACGAACTACGCATCAAAGACATGACGTCACACAAATCCTGCATCGCGCAATTAGAGTTTACAGCGCGAACGACATAATTATATAAGACTATCCGACATCAACACATGGGCACGTCGGTATCTCTTTTGCAAAAGGAAACAGTTAGGTTAGGTCACGATAAAGATAAAGTAAAAAAAATAAAAAATTAAACGAAATCCTACTAGATTTGGTAAACAATAAACAACTAAATGAATATTACACAATCTAAAACATTCTGCTACTCAAAAGTTGGCATTTAAAAAAGTGTCATTATGAAAAGCTGACCAAACGTACAGTTGGTAACTGTGAGGTTGGAAAATAAAACAAAATTATATGATAAGTTGGCAAATGATTATTCGGCGAAATAAAATTCTGCGAAACGTTAGTTGGCAAGTGAAAATCCGGCAAACAATTTTCAGCGAAAAGGCAGAGAACCGTCAGATAGTCTTAATATCGTTCGCACGGTAAACTCTAATTGCGCGATGCAGGATTTGTGTGACGTCACGTCTTTGATGCGTAGTTCGTATGTGGCGGTGTAACCACTACAAGTTATAAGCACAATTATGGACAAAAGATTGTCTTTTACAGGGTGTGGAGTAAATAGTGGTCCAAAGTTAAGGATTCGACATGTGGGGGCATCTAAATCGCCACAGCGAACAACGCATCAAAGACTTGACGTCACACAAAATCCTGATGTCACAAAAATCCTGCATCCCGCAATTAGAGTATACCATGCGAACGACTTAAGCTTCGTTCAGACTAGCGCTACGCGACACCGCGACGCGACACCGGCTATTGTTATACCGTGAAGTTTTCTTAGAAATTGTATTGTTCGAGTCGCGTCGCGCCTTCGCGTCGCGCCGTCGCGTCGCGCTGGTCTGCACGAGCCTTTAAACAACTTAAATAAAACTATCTGACATCAACCATTGGGCCGCCAGACACAACACCCGTATAGTCGTAAGACCCTACCTTTTCTATGGTGGATGAATGAACTTTAAACCCTGCTCCTCATGCTCCTAACAAACCAAGTCAGAGGGCGAGAGAGAGAGGGTGAGGGGTCTATGGGTGGCATAAAAACTCTGACACCAGCTTTCTTATTACGCAACATATTTTCGTAAACGATAAAGACAAATCTGTTTCATTTTGACAGTTCAACAACATTCATTGCGTCATTTACGTTGCTCAGCAGTTTTTTTTTTCGAACTTACGGAGCAATGGATTAGCAATATGTTTCAAAACGATTCAGATTCGGATTGATTTTGCATTACGTAATTAGGGTACAGGTTAGTCACTAACCACACAAAAAGGAAAGAATAGGATCATTTTGATATCTATAAAGCCATATTTTATTCGGTAAAAATAAATAGCATCGCAAATTAAATAATGTTTTGACCCGAAATAACAAATCATTATCACGAAATACCGACTCTTAAATGAAATTACCATTCCCCAACAATTTCCATACATCAATCACCCGAAGACACAGCAGCTCCTGAATCAAAAATTCACTTCAATAGAGAGCCGACTGAATTGATTGGGCAGACAGAGCACATCACCGGATGACGTCACCAAGTGCCCAGTGACGTGAAACGACCACCCAAAGTGGTGCACGGTTTTACCACAGAATAGATACGCACAGAAGCCCGGCTTCGGGTTTTGGAAAGTGATATGAGAGGGTGTTCAATATATACAAATGGAGAAAAGAAATTAATTTTATTCGGACATTTTTGCACATGCTAAGACATCAGTTTATTGACAACTGTTTAAAAAGAATAAAAAGTCTACTTGACTTAGACAATGAGGTTTTAATCACAACACTACCCCTTAAACTATTGTCTTATAAAAACACAAATGTAACTAGTTAATTATTACTAAAATATTATGAGAAATATTACATTACATAGTAATAATTAGAATAACAATATTACACTGATAAAAGAGACAAACAGAACTTAACATGTTTCTCTTTATTCAGCGGTTTAGTGAGCAAGTCAGCTACTATGTCACCTGTAGGCATATAACAGACATTAATTAGTTGATTAATTACAATATCCCTTATAAAATGGTGTCTTATATCTATATGCTTGGTACGAGCATGAAACATTGAGTTAGAGCATAGTTTTTGTGCCGACTGATTGTCATTGTATAAATTTACCTTACAATGAACTTGAAGACATTCATTCAAGAAAGTACGTAAAAACAACGCTTCTTTGCAAGCATCTGAAATAGCCATGTACTCTGCTTCCGTACTCGAGAGAGCCACAGTCCTCTGCTTACGGCTTTCCCAAGATATAATAGAATCACCTAATTTAAATACATACCCTGTATATGAACGACGGTCAACCTCATTGGATGCCCAATCAGCATCCGTGTAGCCATTTATGACCAATCCGCTCTTAACATACTTAAGAAAGTAATAACTTGTACCTTTGAGGTATCGCAGGACCCTTTTCGCAGCTTTCCAATGTGTTTCATCGAAACATTCGTTAAATTGGCTCAAAACACCTATTGCATGCGAGATATCTGGTCTGGAACAAACTGAAATATACATTAAGCACCCTATGAGATTTCTGTAGTCGAAACGAGTATCCTTGACTTCACTTTTCTTCAGTTTCGATCCTACTTCCATAGGGGTCGGAGACGGTTTGCATTCAGTCATATTAAATTTACGTAGAACAGTTTCAATATAATGTGACTGATCTAAAGTAATCGATTCCTTATTCCTGCATACTCTCATGCCTAATATTTGATGAGCAGGTCCCAAATCCTTCATCTCAAACTCTGACATGAGTTTTTCTTTCATTATATCTCTTTCTTTGGATATTGGTGAAGAAAATAACATAATGTCGTCGACATAAAGAGCAATTATAACCATTTCCCCCTTTTGTCCTTTATAATAGACACATGGTTCTGAAGGCATCCTATTGAAATGGAGTTTGTTTATTAATACTCCATTAATCTTTTCATACCATGACTTTGCAGCCTGTTTTAATCCATAAACGGCTTTTTCCAACTTATACACCTTATGTTCTTGTCCTTTCTTTACGAAACCTTGTGGTTGTTCTATTAGCACATGCTCTTTAAGATCACCATTCAAAAAGGCTGTTTTGACGTCTAGGTGATTTATTTCCAGATCATATTCTGCAGCTAGTGCTAACAACAAACGGATAGTAGAGTAACGGACGACAGGCGAAAAAGTTTCATCATAGTCAATGCCATACCTTTGAGTGAATCCCTTAGCCACCAGCCGTGCCTTGTATTTGAGGAGACTGCCATCTAAATTCCTCTTTTTCTTAAAGATCCATTTGCATTTTATTGCTTTTTGATCTTTAGGTAGATCCACAAGGCGCCAGACTTTATTGGTGATAAACGATTTATACTCATCTTCCATGGCTTCCTTCCATTCTTTAGCTTCATTGCCACCAAGTGCTTCCTTAACAGTCTCCGGATCGCCAAGATCCCTATACTGTTGACCTACCAGATGTGCATAAAGATCTTCATTTACAGCATCAGTGAAGTCTGTAGACGTCGAGTCTTCACTTGAACTCCCTGGAATATAGGTTTCATCCGACGAGTTATCTGCTTCAGATGAAATTCTACTGTCATTGATACTAAATACTGTGTCCCTGTTCCTATTTCTGTCATCAGAAGGACAATTTTCAGACACACCCTGTGGACTTTCATCCCCAGTGTTTTCGTCTGATCTACATGTCTGTTCTGTATGCGAAACAACATGAATCACTTGGTTAGCATCATAAAATAATTTTTTACGTATCAATTTGGGTTACATTGCATGTCAAGGAGTCTCCATTTAGGCATAGAAATGCCTGTAGTTGAAGGCTCCGCTCTTCCCTTACATTATAGTGATACAAAAATAAATAGGCAAATAACAAAAAAAGAAAAAAGTAAAAAAGAAAAACAAAATTAAACAAGGAACGATAAATTGTATAAGCGTGTGTGCGCACCTGCGTGTGTATTTGTGTGTGTGCGTGAGTGAGTGAGTGAGTGTGTGTGTGAGTGAATGTGTGTGGGGGAAAGTGTGAGAGAGAGATTTTGAGCGCATAATATATTTGTGAATAGCTAAGCGAATATCATGACTCTATATTATTTATTATTAAGTCACACGTTGCAAAAATAACTCTGTGTCATCATAATTTAAATTGTGTAGCCATGTTGTTAGCTTTTTTTTGCATTCATATTTTTTTTTATCATAAATATATATTAATTTATTAATTTTATTGTATAAATAGGCGGAGCGTTTTTTATATTGTCTACTGGCAAATTCAGTTTTAGTTGAGGGAACGTTTACTATGCAATGTTTCTTTCTCTTTTTTAGTATTTTAGGATCATATGGAGTCTCTTTGTGCATTTTGAGGATGATAAGAAGGATGTACAATTTTCTCACTGACAGCAGATTGCATAATTTGTAAAGCTTTTCAGTGGAGAATATTCTTTTTTTGAAGTACATCACTTTAAGTATCGCTCTTTGAGCACGTTCTAACTCTAGAAAACTAGATTTCGTTGCTCCACCCCATGCAGTTATGCAATATATTAAAACGGACTGGACCAGGGATACATAAATTTCATTTAATAGATTTCTTTGGTTGTCATTATTTTTATTTACTTTTATTCTCCTTGGTACAACATATCTCAGCTCTTTGAATATCCAAATAAGTTTTCGTACCCTACTCATGACTAGTTCCAGTTGAGGATGCCAGGAGAGACGCTGGTCAATAATCACTCCCAGATACTTTGTTTGGGTAACTTGTTGGATAGTAGGACAATTGCAGCAAGTTCCAATAGTAGATATGTCGCACGTATGGATTCTTAGACTAAATTCCTTGTCTGGTTGAAACCGATTATAGACATTAAAACAAACGTAGTTGGTTTTGCTAGTGTTCAGGGTGAGCAGATTTTTTTTTAGCCAAGTTGCAACAAGAGCTAGCCCTTCTTCTGCACTATTTTTAACCTCGTCCCATGTTTTCCCTGAGAAGACGACAGCTGTATCATCGGCGTATGAGAATACTTTGGCATTATTAGTCCTCATATTGCAAAGGTCATTAATGTAAATTAAAAATAGTGTAGGTCCTAGAACACTTCCCTGTGGTACACCGTATGATACATCCGCGTCCTCACCAACAATTTGTCCCAGTTTCACTTTTTGTGTTCTACCAGAAAGATAATCTTTAAAAAGTGCCAGAGGTATTCCACGAACTCCGATAGCTTCAAGTTTGTGTAAAAGAATGGGAGTAGAGACGGTGTCAAAGGCCTTTCTTAAATCCAGAAAGGTTGCCATACATTTGTTTCCTTTGTCAAGCTGTTCGGTTACTAAAGAACTTAATGCTAAAACAGCATCTTCAGTTGACTTTTTTTGCCTAAATCCAAATTGAGAAGGTGACAGAATATCAAATCTATTTAGATACTGCAAGAGACGAGTATTTATCAATTTTTCTAATATTTTTGAAATTGCAGTTAAAACTGAAATAGGTCGATAATTGTTGACGTCGTCTCCATCGCCACCCTTATGCACAGGTGTAATAATAGATTTTTTTAATGGGGCTGGAAAAGCACCTTTATGAAAGCATAGATTGGCAAGGTGCGTGATAATTGGTACAACTTCGTTCTTAGCCAGTTTCAAGAAGCACGTAGGAATATTGTCCCATCCGGGGGCACTGTCAGATCGTAGATTCATAAGTGTAGTACAAACTTCGGGTTGATCAGTGTCCAGAAGTACCATAGAGCTTATGTGTGATGGCGTTTTATTTAGGAGATCGCTAAATAAGTTAGTGCCAGATGCTATGATTTGGGCCAGATCTCTGCCTATGCTTGCAAAATATTTATTAATATAGTTAACGGATTCTATGGGAGATGATTTAACTTGCAACAATTCCAAATTATCTGTTCGTGATTTATTTGTATACGTGATATTTTTTATGTTTTTCCAAAGAAGTCTATTATTTTTGACCGCGTTAGTAATTTGTTCCCTATTATATTTTCTTTTTACCTTTTTAATAAGATTATTGCAATAGTTTCTATACCGCGTGTATGTCAATTTGGCAATGTCATTGTGAGGATCATTTTGTGCCTTTTTCTGTAACATATTACGATTCCGAATGCATCTCAGAATACCCTGAGTTATCCAGGGCTTTAATAAACGTTTACTGCTTGGTATGGTAATAGTGCGTGTATTAGCAGTCAAAGATTCGGTTATCTTTTCTATTAAAGAGATTATAACTACATCTGGGTCATCAATAAATAAAAGTTCAGCTAAATTTTGGTTCTGTAAATATAGGAGAGCACTGTTAAAATCTATAGTTGTTTTAATTTTATCAGGAGTAATTTTGTCTTTTGTTTTTGCCAAAGAAAGAAAGGTGGTAAAGTGGTCTGTAGTAGTAGTACGTAAGATAGCTATAAATGCCAATATTTTTTTCGGATTAATTTTAAGCATAAAGTGATCAAGACAATTCATTTCTCTAGTGGGTAGTGTATGCCCGGCCAAAATTCCATAAGACGATAACATAGTAAGGTAGTTTACTCTATTTTTGTGTTCGTAGTAATGTTCAGTTTCCCTGTGTCTTAAGTTAATATTCAAATCCCCTGTGATCACAATGTTTCTTTTTTGTACGTTAAGTGATTCCAAATGTAAACTGAAAGAGTCAATAAAATTTTCTGCGCTTAAATTTGCAGGGGATCTATATACTCCAAAGACAATGTTATTTAGTACCTCAATTTGAAGACAAGACGCGTGTAAGAGCTTAACTTCTGTAACTTTATGTTTTAAAGTTTTTTTCACATAAGCAACGACTCCGTCGTGTTTATTTAAAAGATTTCTGGTATAATAGCAATTGTAATTATCAAGTTGTGGTACAGGTTTATTTAAATTAAGTTGGCATTCCGTTAATATGATGATATCTGTTTCAAATTTAAAACTAGATAATGTTAGCAAAAAATCGTCAAAATTACAGCAAATGCCTCTAATGTTCTGGGAAATTATGGTAAAATCATTTTTGTGTATGGATGTATGTTTCTCGAGATCTGTACAGTCGCATGTGATCGATTTAGCAAGATGTATGTTGTCTATTTCTTGTAGTGTTTGTATCGATTCACACGCGGCAGCCATTTTTTAAATAATAATTAATAATTGTCTTTGCTGGCCATTGCTTAGAATGTGTGTAGTGTGTCGGTATGAGGTTTGTGTTTATTTTGAGTGTGTTTATATTTGTTAGGACATATATTTTAAAAGTGTGGTTATTGTAGTATTGGCTAAGGTAATTGATGGAATTATGTGTATTTTGTTGTTTTTTGCAGGTGAGTGTGATTTTAAAATTAGTGTTCCAATTTTCGTATAAAGCTAATACATTAATTAGAATTATACAAATCAAAATTAAAAAGAGGTAAAAATACTGAAAGTTATGCTTTATTTTTAATGCTGGTGAGATCGTTCTCCGATTTGATCTGCACTCGTTCATTATCATCGAGACGCAGAAAAACCACTCCACGAAAAATCCAACACGTGTAGCCATTTGTTTTGGCAAATTCCCGGACTTGAGAAAATAATTTAGCAGTTTTTTTTGTGACACTTTCAGACACATAGATAGGCTTCCTTTCTCCTTTCAAGTTAAAATGACCAGTATGTAGCTTATCACTTAATTCTTTACTTTTATTGAATTTTTTTGTAGCTGTTAGAACCTTTTCTTTCCTCAGTACTGTAGAAAACTCGGCAATGATAGTACCTGTGCCATTAGATTTTTCATGTGGCTTTATTCTGTAGATGTCTTTGATGTCAGTATCCTTGATCTCAGCAACAACTATCTTGCCCAGCTCAGACATAAAATTGCTTAGATCGTCTTTCCCTTCAAACTTATTCTGGTCGGAGATCAGTTTTGGTACGTTTCTAATTTCAATTGTTGTTGAACATGTTTTCTTTTCCAAATAATCTACTCTTTCCTCCAGTGCAACAACCCGTTTCCTGTCCTCCTTCTTCTCGTTTTGTAGCGATTCAATCTGCTTCAGAGCCACTTCATATTTCTCTGATAAGAAACTGATACTTTCTTTAATCTCTTCGCTCTGTTTCTGTAAGTTCGCTTGCAACTCCCGGAAGCGTACATCTTGTTCAGCTGCCAGAGAACTGAAAAGTGTACGCATTTCTTGCATAACCTCTCCCATATTTGAAGCATTCGCAGTTTTAATTTGAGGAGGCGTTCTCAAAGCTCGTCTTTTATTAGTCCTACGGGAAACATTTTCATAATCGTTTGTATGTTCTTCCGGATCCTGTTCAGATTCATATTGCAACATACTTGCTCGCTCCTTTAAAGGTTCTTTGTCTTTTAGTGGTGGACTACGCTGAACTGACATGGTTGGCTCAGTTCAGAATCTCTTGAATGTACTAGAGAGTTATTAACTACAGGCTCTGGAATGCAAAGTCACCTGCGTGAAACGGAAGTGGTCGATGCTCCAGTTCCTGATTTAGTAGGTGCCTGGAACGCTACCGATAGATGACAAACGACGATGACACTGACAGGTGACGTTGACGGATGACACTGACAAGTGACCTTGACGGATGACACTGACAGGTAACGTTGACGGATGACACTGACAGATGACGCTGACATATGACACCAAGAATGGCGTTAACAGGTGACAAGGACAGGGAACACTCACACTTTGCTGACGCGGAGGCACGTTCTTGTAGTGGTGATGTATGTAACGTTCGTGTATGTGTGAGTAGTGTACTCTCACCGCGCCGCACGTTCACCGCCGCTTGCTTCTGCGCGCCTAGTACTTCCACTGAATTGTTTTTATTTTATTTTTGATTTAAAATACTTTTATTAAATTATTTCCTTTGCTCTAATTACACGTCCACATTGCTTAGTATCCGAGGGGGAAGAGGAATCATCATCTGACAGATCCTTTTTCCAGAAACGATCTTCTAAGAACCTCACATGGCGTGCTCTAATGCAATGCTCAGGGTTCTCCGGATCAATGAGTCTGTAACCCTTTGTATCGTTGCAGTAACCTACAAATATATATTCCTTTGCCCTCGAATCCAGTTTCTTGTGATTTGAAGTCAAAGCATAAGCCAAACAACCAAATGTACGAAGATGACTTACGTTTGTCTTTGTGTTAGTCCATTTCTCCAGTGGTGTCATGCCCATGACAGCTTTTGTGGGTGAGCGGTTCTTCAAATACACTGAAGTGTTTACGGCCTCTGCCCAAAAACGTTTGTCAAGACCAGCATCTTCCAACATGCAGCGAGCTTTGTCCATGATGGTACGGTTTGCTCTTTCTGCCACACCATTCTGTTGACTACAATGCGGGACAGTCGTTTGGTGACGGATTCCTTGCTGTTGCAGAAACTGCTGAAATTTTTTATTAATATATTCGCCACCGTTGTCGCTACGAATACATTTTATTTTCTTATCAGTTTCATTTTCAACAAGCTTTTTGAATATTTTAAACTTTTCAAAAACTTCACTCTTTGTTTTCAAAAAATAAATAAATGTTTTTCTTGAACAGTCATCAATGAAAGTAAGAAAATAACAAGCACCACCAAATGACTTATTTTGCATTGGACCACATAAATCTGTATGTATTAAGCCTAAAATCTCCTTAGACCTACTATGAGACACTTTTGGAAAAGCTAATTTTGTAAGTTTTCCTTTAATACAGGCAATACATGATTGAAAACGAGTACTATCATATTTAATACCAAAGACCATACCTTGTCTCATGACATTCATGCTCCTAGCGTTGAGGTGCCCCAGCCTGCGATGCCATACTTCCTGTGACACCAAACTGCTCTGCTCTTGCTCTGACACATCACAGTCCAGTAGTGTTTTACTGCTGCTGTCAGACACCATGCATTGAGGCTGCACTCCAACATCAGCTCTGCTGCTATTCCCTAAAGAATCTAATTGAAAAATACCATTCACATAACTAGCAGTAGCTATGATTTCATGCCCGTCCATTATTCTACAGGTTTTAGAATTAAAATTGACTTTATAACCTTTCCTTGTTAACTCACTCACTGATAAAAGGTTAGTTGACAGTTGAGGAACCAAATAAACATTAGTTATTGTTCTAAAAACGCCGTCTAACTTAATTCTAACTTTACCTAATCCTGCAGTACATAATTGATCACCATTTGCAATGTTCACAGAGAGGTCCTTAGTTGATTTGAACTCCAACATAACACTCTTGTCGTTGCACATATGGTTGGTTGCACCAGAGTCCACGTACCAGACATCCTTCTTGAGATTTACCGACAATGCTGACAATAACACCTTCTTCTTATCCTTGACATTACTCACTGGAGTCGTAGAAGCAGCATTCTTCGGGCAATTCTTCTTTGTGTGTCCTGGTTTCTTACATCGGTAACATTTGATCTTCTTAATGGTAGTCAAAGCCGATGCAGTCTCTGTCTTATCATCTCTTCTGTAAAACTCCTGTAATAATTTCGTTTTTACTGTTTCACTTACAAGCTTGTCACTGGAATTCTCCAACGCCATAATGAGCGGGTCGTAATCGGATGTCAGTCCGCTCAACATGATGACTGCTATGAAGTCATCGTCTAGTGGAGAACCTATGTCATTCAATTGTTGTGCAATTTCTGTTATTTTCGTAATGTAAGTTTCCATGTTACAAGCATTCTCTTCGAGCTTAGTTCCAAAAAGCAATCGCAGTAATCCTAAGCGTCTGCACAGACCCTTGTCCTCATAAGCCTTTTGTAAACTTGTCCATGCTTCATAAGCTGATTTTGCGTTACGCACAAGCGAAAAAGCATTGGTTTTCACTGATAGACAAATTTTAGCAAGCGCGCGCTGATTCTTTCTAATATCTTTGCTTCCGTCGGTGGACTCGATACATTCAAGTAGGTCCTCGTGCATCAGGAGCATCTTCATGGAAAATTTCCAGTTATTATAATTTTCCATGCCCTGCAGCTTTTCGATTGGAATTCCTGTCGAACTATGTGCTTCGCTGGTCATTTTTAATTAGTTTAAACCAGATAGAAAAAAACTCATGGAAAAGAAAAAAAATGTGCCGGTCTGCCGATCGTTTATTTTTTTTTTTCTTCTTACTAAAAATAACTTTTGTCTCGAAATGAATCAAAAAACCTTACTTGAGTAGGTCTGCTGGGCCCATAACCTGATATGAGAGGGTGTTCAATATATACAAATGGAGAAAAGAAATTAATTTTATTCGGACATTTTTGCACATGCTAAGACATCAGTTTATTGACAACTGTTTAAAAAGAATAAAAAGTCTACTTGACTTAGACAATGAGGTTTTAATCACAACAGAAAGTGCATAGATACTAAACTGGCTCAGAAAATTAGACTACGAACAAATCGGAAACTTTATCTCAACTGATCCTAGTGTTGGGACCTTACCAGTGTCGTGGTTGGAGAAGGAGACTAAATAAAATTTCTTTGTCCAAGATAAAGTCTATTCAGATGACCATGAATATTAAGCACAATGACGCTTCTTACATTAGTAATACAGATCACAAGTTATCGGCACGGTGGCGCTGGAAAAACGACTGGCCGCTAAACTCTATGCGCGTGGAACATTGCATTTTGCACCGCTAGCATTATTGCTATCTGTAGTCCCTATACCTAGTAAATAAAAAGACTGCACTACTAATACACACAATCATCATAGCACTGTTTACTGATTCTTAATCCAGACACGCAGTGAAAGCTTACAGCTCACACACATGAACACACATGCAACACACAAACAACACCACACAGGTACGCAATTATAATTATCATTTATGTTTTAAATTTTTTATGTTGCACTATTTCTTTTTATTGTACCTACTACTAGCACTTTGCCCGCGGCTTCGCTCCCATGGTCTTTCCCGCAGGACCTGTTATTTTTCCCGGGATAAAAAGTAGTCTATGTTACTCCCTGAAAACTAAGCTTTCTAATGGTAAGAGAATTTTTCAAATCGGTCCAGGAGTTTCCGAGCCTATTCAATACAAACAAACAATCAAATCTGTCCTCTTTATAATATTATTAGTAAAGACAATTATATTGTATTTGTTAGATGTGTTAGCCACATAAACAAACCGTGTTATAACGTAATTGGGAAGGAAACTGTCTCCATATTTCAGGAGCAATAGTGTCGCTCATGTTTTGCTAATAAAAATAAACCATTGTCTTTATAAAACGAGCGAAGACAAGCATACGCACACATAGACACGTACGTACGTGGGTGATCTCAACAATTGCCAGTCGCGAGTGCGCTTGTACTCGCTGTACGTGATGCGTGGCTATGTGTGCGTGCGTTTTCACTCATTGTATGAAACCGGCCTTCTGTACCTATCTACATTTGTGGTCAAACGTTGGAACAACCACACCTGTCAATGCAAAGGGAGAAAAAATACTCTTTCGGCTCTCGTTTTGGTATAAAATATTATTCGGTCTTATTTTTTGGTGAACGGATCTGGACAGTACGGTTTTTTTTTTTTGAAAAAAATGTGACTGTGGATGGAATTGAAAAAAGTCAGCTTTTATACGGTTTAGGTTAATATTTCGACCATTTTGATGAATGGCTTCAGAGAAACAGATATTGAATTTTTAAGCCTATGAATTTGAATTGAAATTTTGATAAATTTCCCAGAATTCCGTCCAAAATACCCTTTAAAAAGATATTCTACCTCCACCAGAACACGTGTAAATTGGTTTACTATAACGATGCATAAAAACCACAACCTTCACACAATATAATAATGCATTTCCTGAACACCATGATCATACAAAAAATTGTGTTAAAAATTTTCTATTGTGTTAAAAAACCCGACTTTGGCGTCTGAACAATGCATGGTGAGACAAAGACCTTGGAGTGGTGGTCGAGGGCTCTTATTGTGAGTCACTTTTCATCGCATAGTCGGGTCATGAAAGAGACCCTCATAGGCATAATCGGGAGAAGGAAAATTTTATGCAACATTTTTTTCAAAGAGCTCTGTCGTGTTCAGTTTATGTGGTGTAAGGTGTACAACCTGTGTGGTGTGTTTAGATTGTTCTTGTGTTTGACGTTGATTTTTTTAAACGATAATGCCTTAAGATGACAATCTTAACTATGCTGATATTTTGCGAAATGAGTATCACAATGCAAGAGAACAAGGCTTCAAAATCTAAATGCCACAAAGATTTGAAATGCCGGAAGCGAGACGGGATACTTTCTCGATAAAATGTGGTACCAAATTTTAATAAAGGCATGCTTGTTGTACACTGTGGGTACATTAATAATTTTTTGTAAAAACGAATATAAATTTATTTCCGTCACTGGCAAATATAAGACCACGTAATGGGCCCTTGAGATCCCAATACAAGAACTTGCTACATTCGGGTCATTACAAAACAGCACTGTTAAGGAAAAGTATTATGACAATGGGACCTGTCATTTATAATAAAATACCTCACGGTTAAAAGGATTTGTCTGTAAACATGTTTAAATTTATGGTAACTGCACTTCTTTTAGGCAAATGTTATTACACTGTGAAAGACTTTCTAAATGATATGAATTTGTCCAGATTATGATTGTTATAATTAATTGCAATTTGACACTGTAAGACTTATTTAGCTGACTTTATTATTATTAATTGACTTCCCTATAATTTCTGTTTTGTTTTGTTGACATTGTTTTGTATGTATTGATATTTTAATTAATGTAATAATTTGCACGCCGTAAGGTAGACTATAGCCGATCTTACTAATTTATGAACATCTTATACCTGTACCTACATTCATAGCAAATAAAGTTCTGATTCTGATTCTGATTCTGAATAAGTAGGTATCAAAATATTTCAATGCAGAAAAAAAAAAATAGTAAAGGCCTCGCAGACAGGCGCGATGCGATGTTGCGACTTGATTCTGATAGAACAATTTCCATGAAGTTTTCATAAAAAATGTTCAACTAGAATCGCGTCGCGCTGTCGCATCACGCCTGTTTGCAGGAGCCGTAATACTTTAATTTTTCGAAACGCTGAGATGCTTGCTTGCTTAGCTTTACATGAAAGCGAGGTCACCATTTTAATCCAGTGTAGGAAACATTAAATAAACCTTAATCCTAGCTTTGATTTTAAAATCGGTCTTCAATCATACGACTTTAAAATTAACCCCCATCACTCTTTCTTAGTTATTAAAGAAAATATTAAACCTTCCTTCTCCGCTCTCAGCAGTATTGGATTAAGTAAAAATAATTACTACAGCGCCGGCAACTGACGTAAAACTAATCAACAAAAACCACATCAGTAATCCTTTAACTTAATACCCTCATTTTTACTTGAAAACTGTTTTGACAGATTAAGATTTTTAATTATTCTTCTAGAGCTTGCGTCGACACTGGCTTGTGATGGTAAATAGAGCGGGAATGTAATGTGGTATGGTGGTGTGTGGTGTGATGAAGATATAACTTAGTATTTTAAGGGAGATCTGTTTTTTCATTCGACTTTATAAAAATACTAGCTTCAGCCAGCGCCTGAATATCTTTATAAATTAATTATAGCCTATGTTACGCGGTCGTACCCAAGAAACGGCCAAAGGAAAGTAAACCACAGAAAAAGTGGGATGATGACATCAAAGAGGTCGCTGAAACGACATGGGGCAGAGTGGCCAGAGAGAGACAGGAATTGAGAAGGTTGGAGGAGGCCTTTGCCGGCTGGTAAACGGGCATACAAAATATAAACAAACGCTAAATATGAGACTGAAGACTACACTTAATTGATTATTGACATAACGGTCCCGCATGACGGGAACCTCGTGAAAGCCGAGAAAGATAAACAAATCAAGTATATTGACTTGGCTCGCGAGTTTGTCCTCATGTGGGATGTGGACTCAGCGATCATTGTGCCGACAGTCGTATCAGCCAATGGCTTAATTGCCAAGAGCTTTGACTGACTGACTTGAGGCTCTCGCTGGGCAGCTGGATTAAGGGCTTGATTCAGAAAGCGGTACTCCAAGGCTCACATTGTTAGGAGGTTTCTCTCTGGAGCCCTGACCTAGTAGCTTGGACTCTGTTCCTGATACTGGTGGGCTACTATTTTTACATGTTTTTTTTTTATAGTTATAAATATTTAAAAATTTAATTAAATAATATTAATGTTACTCGGCGATGATTAAGAATTATAATGGTGAAAGATTTTTTAAATCAGTCCAGTAGTTTTTAAGTTTATTCATTAGAAACTAAAATATAAATCTGTTCTCTTTAAAATATTAGTGTAAATGATGTAAAGTCATTTTTATAAAATTTCCAACTCGCTTAGCATGACTACAATAGAAACGGGTTTTGTCGACGGAAGAATAGATAAATTGACAGATAAACAATCACAATCTGTCATTTTGTCTATTCCTCCGTCGACAAAAGAAAACCCATAAAATAGTTAAGCTACTAAATAAAACAGAGATACCAATCGAATAGATACTGAACACTTCCAATCTACGCTCAAAAAGTAAATTTTCTACAAATATGTTAAATGCATCACAATTATCCAACACCCGTGATGCAACTAACAGTTTTATAGAAGATTCTACTAAGCATATTATTCAAGTAATGCAACCAAACCTTATATTAAAACAAGCCGTGTCTTATCCGGGTGATAAATTTCCATTACTTCAGCTATGAAACGCTGAATATTCAGACCTAATTGTATGCTGTATTCGCTAGTTTGAAAATACTGCTACTGTAACTGAATTACTTGTGCATTTATCAGTATGTAAATACTAGTTCGTAAATACGTGACACTGGTGCCGATTCTCTTATTCACCGAACTAAACTAACTATACTATCACTAAAATTCCTTACTTTTGGCTATGAAAATCTTATAGCTATTCTGTAGTAAAAAGTCTAAATTTAAACATTATTTTGGCACAACTAAATCAAATTTGTCAATTGCGACTCCACGTGGTACATACTTGTTTGCCCTTTTTTTTTTTTTTTTTTTACTATGGCATCTCGCAGGTATACCACTAAGGTATTTACTGCTCAACCGAACAATCCTGTGGCTGCCTTAAGCTACTACACTCAAAGCCTCCAGCCAGGAGCAAAACTATTCTAAATTAAAGTTAGGCGAACGCTCGCTGAGGGCACCCCTTGTGGGGTACGAACCTCGGCTTAGGGCGTCGCTGAGGGGAGGACAGCAAGATGGACAGGCTGGATCAAGGATATATCATTATTATTATGAGGGGAATTTAAAGCTACGCGCTCAGCTGCGGCGCGGGCTGGCGCTTCATCGGACAAGCGCGCCGTGGGTGCAGCCTCGACGTGTTTTATATGGAATTTTTCAGTTCTTGTATGAAAAAAAAAAAACCTACGTGTTGAGTATTAGGGGTATAAGGGTTTTAAAAAAGGAGTCGAAATTGTCATTATTTTTGCGATAGGACACACCATTTTCGAGATTTAGGCAAAAGAAAAGAAAAAATCCAGTACAGTACTGTTTTTGCACCCGAAGTCGAGATGTTCGTGTGAATTTTAGTTCATGACAACTAATAATATTCCACACCATTTTCAGTGGCGATTAAAAATGGTCAGAATTAGTTAGACAATTAAAATTTTAGGTGAAAAACGTCAAATTCAGAATAGCAAAATTGTCATTTTCACTAAATTAAAATCTCAGTACAATCTTCAATACTCAATACTCAATACGTTTATTGCATTCCACAATGTGAACTTAGGTGGTAGGTACATAAAGACATACATTCGTTTTGGAGCATTGTGGGCCCTGTCGGGCATAACAACATAAAAATTAGGAGGAGGGCTATTATAGCTATTTGTTAACAATTTTAATATTAATCTACTCTTTCGTTTTGTGGCGGTAGGTAGGCTGATAACTAATTGTGTACATATAATTTTTACCACTCATATATTGGATTTTCTTAATGCTGTCCAGCTAAAATATAGTTAAGTTGTGCAACTTTAATCTATTTCAGAATTCGAAATCATCGTTTGACAGGAGTAAACTAAATTTTGGTGATTTTTAGTCTAGTTTAGACGCCTTTGTGGCAAGAGAATCGGTACCAGTTAGTTAGTTAGCTTAGCTAAATTAAACATTGTGCCATTGGTAGAACCTACTAGCTCAAAGACTTACGAATAACTTATTCACATAAAGCATCCATCGGATAACGATCATTCGATGAAAAGATAATTAAATACCAATTTTCATACAAATGATGATATAAATAAAACAAATTGCAAATCCCATAAAAATGCCTAGAAAGTTTAAGTAACACGCGATGGTCTCTCATCAAAGAAAATGGTATGTTCTTATGTAGATTTCGACTAAGAGAACCAACTATCTCACCTACACCACGATTTGGGAAGTCAAGTGACTAAGCTTCTAGCAAAATCCATTTTATTGGTAGGTTCACAGAATAGTACAGATGGCGCACTCCGCATTGTTGGTATGAAGCTACAAGTACGCGACGGGCACGTCTTGTTGGGCTAATTAAGTAAGCGTGACGTAGTCAGAAGATATAAGAGTTATGCGATAGAAAGAGAGGCAACTTCTAGATGTAGGGATGATGCCTGGGTCAAAAAAAAAAGAAATTCTATTTAGTTTGTCAGTCAGATAATAAAAAAATATTAGACACATATTTTTTGCTTTATCATATTAATACAAAATGACTTAGATAGAACGCATTAAAGTTGGGTAGTGGGAGTTGATACGTCACAAGTATGTATAAAATCTACATACAAGTGACGTCATGGCACATTATAACTCAATGTATCGCCGTAATCTTTTGATAACGTAAATAAAGAAAAAATACGTGTACGTTATTTTTTCATAGTCTACATGAGGGCCAAAAAACATTTTTAGTCAGCATGCCTGCGACCTGAATTGCACTTTATAGTCTCGTAGTAACATTCGCTTTTTATTTAAATGATTTTGCGAAGTAAACCATTTGAACTAATCTGTGGTAGGTACCTACTCGAAACCTGTAGTTGTTTGATCATAAACCGTTATATACACACCCACTTTAGGTCGCTTATGTTTTACAAAATAAATTGATTTGATTTGTCCTTCCCCGTCACTTCAATCCTCTTACCAACACAGACACACCTTCTTTGATCTCAAACATTAAAACTGGCTCACAAACTCCACAGATCGATCCCTATAAAAAACTTACCGTATTACCAAACATATTTGAAACTCTACGACTGATCCAACTGGAAAGTAGATATTAGCCTTCATTACGATTCGACAGGTAGAGTCAAAAGTTAAAGCGGAATCGCTCTACTGACGCTATAAGTATTTCAAGCACGTATAGGATGGTGTTATGCCAAATGTAGCGACGAATAAATGTGCTCGTTCTGATGAGTTTAATTTCCGAGGAGTCGTCAATTTTCGGGTGAATGTGCGTGTGATGACGAGTTTTGTCTTATGGGACGAATCGTTATGTTCTAAATAAGGAGAATATTTAAATATGTAACAGTAGGTAATTTATTTCTGAGGGATTGTGACAGCAGTCAGCGCTATTTTATGTTTGCCATTCTTAAAAAAAACGGTTAGGATTGTACATTTTCTACAAAAAATAATGTATGTATTCCCGATACATTATTAATCTTGATTAGAAATCATTGAAGCTATTACAATCTCAGGAGGAGGCTGTCATTCTTGAATCATTGACAGTTGTTACGGGTCCCCAGAAGCCCGAAAGTCTGACAACCAATTTTACCAAAGGGTATCGTATTACCCAGTTACTGGGTTGTGGAGGTCAGATAGGTAGTCGCTCCATGTAAAATACTGGTATTGTTGGGAAAAGGCTAGGCAGATTGATTTTGACAACCTATAATGCACAGTCTTATAGATTAGAGGTGGTGATCTGCTATACAGGTATTCCTAGTACAGTCTGTTGTCAATATTATCTGACCCACCCTAAAAACAAACGAATTTGGACCCTCTGACATTAACAATAAGGTTTATTCAATTTAAATGAGCTTAACAGACAAGCGATGCGACGGCTTGATGAACAAATACAATAATAATACAGACACGCAAATTTGATCTTTAAAACGTTAGCGTTAGGTTATATGTTATAACTACTTGTTATAATATAATTAGTGTAATAACTTATTTTAATAACTATCTTCAAGTAATTCTGGTCTCGTGGTCTGAATATAAGACTGGGAAAAACAAGTTGCGAGATCAAATCCTGCGACAAAATAATTGTTTTGCTTTTAATTTAGAATTTATTACAAAACCATTTCTTGTTTATTGTAAAGAACTATAGACGGATAACCTTCAAATATAAACTTTCTAAAATGGTAATATTTTCGCATAATTTGTAATAAGTGGGTAGTTGAAAAATAAATATTCGTATTCATTATAAAACCTAAGGGTATGCAGTGACTACGCGCAAACATATTTTACCTTGTCTTACTATATCGCAAAAACAACGTCTCTTTAGAATTTTTTATTTTCTGTTTTATGTAGTTTTTTTATTATCATGTGTCTTATTATTTATTAAAAAAGGAACTGATAATAGGTGGACTGTGTTTTTGAACCGACATGTTGTTCGTCGCCAATCCAGCATCAAACCGCTAAGCCACAAGCACTTGTTAGAAACGTGCGAAATTAAAGATTGGGTTGTAATTATGTAGTGTGACTTAAAAGCTTTTCAACTTTAATATCAACGAGATAATGATTAAAATAGCATAACAAAATGATACATAATGCCGGTGGCTCCGACAATGTTGGGTGGGTTTACCTTAACGTTACGTGTTAAAGATCAAATTTGCGTGTCTGTATTATTATTTTATTTGTTCATCGACTAACTAGTCTGATATGCTCATATAAATTGAATAAACCTTAATGTTACAAGCACAGGGTCCACATTCGTTTGTTTTTAGGGTGGGTCAGATAATGTTGACAACAGACTGTACAGACACCAGTGTCTCACAAACTTTGTCAGGTAATTTTTAAGCTTGTTTTAAATGATTTATCATTGTTTGTGAAGAGAATCAAATTAAAATGATTTATTTATTTTAATTTGATTCGAGTCAACAAAAGACTAAAAACCATGTCGTAGTTTTTAATCACTTTAAATTTTTGTATGCATTTTTGTTTCATCTAAATACAACAAAGTTCTGCCACCTACTTGTTGGAGACAAAACATAGCGGCTGCCCGCCACTGCGACTACGGGAGCGGGGCAGCAGCGGGCGGGGAGCGGGGGACGAGGTGCCGATCGCCGCTGGCCTGCACTGCCTTCACTACCAAAAAGGGTCCGAGACGCGCGCGTCCTTATGTTCATATTATACGAACCATACCTCTGATACAGTCCGCTATTTTATTTAATAACACCTCTAAGAATCGCCAACATATGGTCCTCTCACCGTGGAAAAGGACATAAGGACGTCTTGAAGCTTATTTTGGAGACTAGTCCGTATCTTAATCAAGAAATTTGACGAGTCGTACGCGCCGGTCATTACGCGACGACTTTCGAGGAGGTCAAGGAAGGACATTTGAAGGACGAACGAATTGCCTCGTTGCTGGACAAAGGACAAGACATCTTGTGAGTTCGTTCCTGTTTATTCCTCTTATTCCCTCTTCTCTTAGCTAGTCAAATTCATATTTCCTTTTTAAATGTCACACTCATTTCGCTAAAACTTGAGTCGGAGCTTTGTGCATTCTTCATACGTTACAACTCAAAGAATAATACAATACCTATATCCAATTAACTATAGCATTGCAGTTAATTTAGTTTGTTAACAATTTCATCGTCTTAAAACTAGGCTATTGTGAGCTACTTGCAATCATAAAAACTCGAGCGTTGAATGCCTATCGCATGAATCATCTTGTTTACTTCAATTACGCACATTCATTGAGCTCAGCTACCTGGTTATAAATTATTGCTTACATATATTTATTACGGTGCATCAATTAGCTGTGTATAGCTAAGTGTGGTTGCTGTTTGAAATCAGCTGTTGCCCCTTATTGCGATTTAAGGTTCGTTTTGTGATCATGTCCGAACTTAAAACTTTAATTAAAAAACGCTCAGCTATAAAATCAAAGCTTACTATTTTTAGCAATCATATAAAATTAATTAAAACTTCAAAAACACTAACGGAGCTACAAATCATAGATTTAGGGTGTCGCTTTAGAAAATTTGAGCCCTTATGCGAGGAATTTGACACGTTACAGACTGAAATCGAGATCCTATCAGATGAGCCACCAACCGATGAAGTTTCCGCGGAGCGTGTGCAGTTTGACAACGACTACTACCCGCTGGTGGCCACAGCCAAGAGCCTGCTTGCTGCCGGAGGCAAGGGCGGCGGCGGGTCTGTGTTGGAGTTCAGCGATGCAGAAACAGGTGGGCGTGTAAGAAATTTGGTTAGGCTACCGAAAATTGACTTACCACATTTCAAGGGTGGCTATCAAGACTGGCTTGAATTTAAAGACACATTCCTTTCTCTTATACATAACAGTGATTGCATAGATAACATAAATAAATTCCACTATTTACGGGCTTCTCTTCAAGGAAGTGCCGCTCTGATAATTAAAAACATCGATTTTAAAAGTGACAACTATACAATTGCGTGGGAATTATTGTGCCAGCGATTTGACAATAGTCGCTTACTGGTTAATAACCACATACAGGCTTTGTTTAACGTAGATCCTATTCGATCAGAATCGTGCAAATCGATTCATTATCTTATTGATGTAACTAACAAGAACATTAGGGCTCTCAAATCATTGAATGAACCCACTCAGTACTGGGACACGCTCGTAATTTATATGATGTCAACTAAACTCGATAGTGTGACGGGTCGAGAGTGGGAAGAACACAGAAATAGATTGACTTCATCCCCAACCCTATCGCAGTTCATAACATTTTTAAATAACAGAGCCGACTTATTAGAAACTTTAGAAGAGAACAATAAAAATAATAAAATAAAATCAGAACCCGTAAAAGCGAAAAGTTTAGTAATAAATAAAAGCACTAATAGCAAAAATAATAATAACAAACGTAAATCATGCCCATTGTGTGACGATGAGTCACATCAGCTGTTTAATTGCGACTCTTTTAGAAGTCTTCCACTAGAATCTCGGATTTCAAAAGCAAAAGAGTTCAAAGTGTGTTTGAACTGTTTGCGTTTTGGTCATTTAGCAAAGAAATGTTTTTTGTCACACTGCAAATATTGCAAAGAAAAGCACAACACTCTTTTGCACGTAGAAAAATCCGAGCAATCTGCTTCTAGTGATTCGTCTTCATCGTCTTCAAAAGATATTGTACTGACAACTGATGTTCTACCGGTAACTACTCCGACGCGTGTTTTCCTATCCACAGCGTTGGTGAGAGTGATTGACGGCAGGGGCAGCAAACACACCGCCAGGGCGATCTTGGACAACGGTAGCGGAATAAATATCGTTTCCGAAGCTTTTTGCAGTAAGCTGGGTTTGCCGAGGCGGAACGTGAGCTCCACGGTTTCAGGTTTTAATAATCATGTATCCAATAGTACACAGTCTTGCAATCTCACAATTGAGTCATTGAATTCTGGCTATAGGACTAACATTGATTGTCATGTGTTTACCAACGTCACCACAGCAGTACCAATCACATACATTGACACACAACACATTCAAATCCCAGCAGGCTTATGTCTATCTGACCCCTCTTATAACATTCCTTCTAAGGTCGATCTTCTTATCGGGGCAGATATCTTCTGGGATATTCTAGGTAACAAAAAGATTAGCCTAGGCAAACATCTACCTATGTTACGTAGTTCGGAGTTCGGATGGATAGTCACTGGACACATCTCGAGTCCGAAAAGTACTTTCAGTCAATGTCTTTTTACTCAAGGTCAACTTGATATTGACCTCACTCGTTTTTGGGAAGTAGATAGTGTTTCTCTTGAGCATTCTCAATCCGCGGAGGAACGTGCGTGTGAAAATCATTTCACTGTCAACACAACTCGACATAACGATGGTCGCTTTGTCGTCACCGTACCTCTCAAGCAAGATCCTCAGGTCTTAGGCGATTCTTTTGAGATGGCAAAGCGCCGTTTCTTATCACTTGAGCGAAAATTCGAACGAGAACCAATATTCAAGGGAAAATATTTAGACTTCATGAAAGAATACGAGCGGTTGGGTCACATGACTGAAAATAAAACACTTTTTCCATACAGTGAAAATGCCAACTACTACCTTCCTCATCATGGCGTACTTCGGGAGTCCAGTACAACGACAAAGTTGCGTACAGTCTTCGATGCTTCTGCCGTCACCACTTCAGGAATTTCTTACAACGAAATTCAGATGGTCGGCCCTACTATCCAAGACGATCTCTTATCGATTCTCCTCAGATTCCGCCAGCATAAATTTGTAGTATCGGCAGACATTGAAAAAATGTATAGATCAATTGACATAGTACCTAGTCAACGCTCGTTACAGCAAATTGTATTTAGGTATGATTCCTCTCATCGTTTAAAAACCTACACACTTAACACAGTTTGTCAGGGGACTGCTGCTGCGCCATATCTCGCGACAAAATGTTTGAGTAGTCTGGCATCCACAGTCAATGATAATAGCGTCAAATACAGTATATCACACGACTTTTACTGTGATGATTTATTAAGTGGATCCAGTACTGTAAGCGATGCTATAAAGTTATGTAAGGGAATTACTGCCGCCTTAAATTCAGCAAGATTTAATATTCGCAAATGGAAATCTAATAACGCATTAATTCTTAATAAGCTGTTCTCAGGTAAAATTATAGATTCAAACACAATATTGGATCTATCAGATAACAACAAAAATAAATCATCGAAAACATTAGGTTTATATTGGCTTTGTAAGCAGGATACATTATCTTTCTCAATTAACATTGAACTTCATGAGAAGGTTACTAAACGCCACATTCTTTCAGTCATAAGTCAAATATTCGACCCATTAGGGCTTGTAGGTCCATGCGTTGTCGAAGCTAAATTGATTATGCAGAAATTGTGGGTCAATAAAAGCTCTTGGGACGAAGAAGTCTCGTCAGAGATTTTACATCTCTGGTCTTCATTTGCTAACACACTACCCTGTCTTAATAAATTACAAATTCCTCGATGGGTTCTTAGTGATATTTGTGTAAAGATTGAAATCCATGTATTCACAGATGCATCTGAAAGTGCGTATGGGGCATGCGTCTACATTCGGTCTGTGTGTAATTCGGGACTTGTGCGTGTTCAGCTCTTAATCTCAAAAAACAAGGTCGCACCGATCAAACCCACAACTATTCCCCGTCTAGAGTTGTGTGGGGCTCTATTAGGTGCAAGACTGTGTACTAAGGTAAGAAATTCAATTACATTAAACATTAACATGTGTAGGTTTTGGTGCGATTCCACGATCGTCTTAGGGTGGTTATCCACCCCTTCAAATTTACTTAATCAATTCGTACGTAATCGTGTTAACGAGATCAAAGAAAGCACCAGCGGTCACACGTGGAGCTACGTTCCGTCCAAGGAGAACCCGGCGGATCTTGTTTCTCGCGGGGTGAAGGCTGATATCATCAGCAACGCCTCGTTGTGGTGGTCGGGCCCATCGTATTTGCTCGAGTCAGATCATTGCTGGCCAAAAATGCCTAATGAATCCCAGAAACAGGACCTACCGGATCTTCAACCTTGTCTACTTATAAATAATGACGTTACAAAGAACGATGACGATAAACTATTTACAAAACTTATACCTAAATATTCACAATTTACACGTTTACAAAGAGTTATAGCCTATATACACAGATTTATTTATAACTGTAAAACCAAAACGAACAGATTCTGCGATCATCTTTCTTGTGAGGAATTGCAAAATTCATTCAATTTTATTATGCACACTGCACAGTTAGAAATGTTCCCAAATGAATACCTTATCTTAAAATCAGGTCACGCATTACCAAAGAAAAATAAATTAATATCATTGACCCCATTTCTCGATTCAAATGATATCTTGAGAGTAGGCGGTAGACTTGATAATTCGCCTTATAGCTATGACACCAAGCATCCAATATTATTATGTAGCAAACATCATCTAACGAAAATCATATTTCACATGCATCACTTAAAGCTTCTACATGCGGGGCCTCAGTTATTGTTGTCAAATATTCGTCAAACCTTTTGGCCTTTGGGAGGAAGGAATCTGTCTAAATCCATAACGAAAGGTTGCATAAAATGTTTCAGATTTAAAGCCAGCAATGTTCAACCCATAATGGGACAGTTACCTGAATCCAGAACTATACTGGAATTCCCTTTTTTACACTGTTCGGTGGATTATGCAGGCCCAGTTAAGATAGCTAACCGTAAAGGTCGAGGTTGCCAACTAACTAAATCTTACTTGTCCATTTTTGTCTGCTTAGCTACAAAAGCCGTGCATTTGGAAGTCGTTACAGACCTTACTAAAGAGGGATACATGGCCGCTCTAAATCGGTTTGTGGCTCGTCGAGGGAAGCCTCAAAGTATAACCTCCGACAATGGGACTAATTTTGTCGGTACATGTAACGAGTTACACCGTTTCTTACAGGAATCAAGTTCCCAAATTAGTTCTGAAGTCGCCCAAGAGGGTATAGACTTCCTCTTCATTCCGAGCTACACCCCCCATTTCAATGGTATGGCTGAATCTGCTGTCCGTTCCACTAAATATCATCTTCGTAGGCTTCTCCAACTCACTCATTTCACTTATGAAGAAATGCACACTTGTCTGACTCAAGTGGAAGCCATCCTAAATTCACGTCCTATCACCGCCTTAAATTCCGATCCAACAGACTTCACACCTTTAACACCAGCTCACTTCCTAATAGGACGATCACTTGTGTCTGTTCCACATCCACAGCTAACAGAAAAAATTACAAGCCTTGAGCGATACAAAAGAATCGAGTTCGTCAAGCAACATTTCTGGAAACGATTCTCCAACGAGTACGTCACCACTCTGCAGCAAAAGACGAAGTGGCCTTCTTCGTCAAGCGAACTAAAATTGGGTTCCTTAGTCCTTATAAAGGATAAAGCATTGCCTCCTTTACGTTGGGCCCTGGGACGTTGTGTGGCCGTTTTCCCAGGGGCTCAGGATCAAGTTGCTCGAGTCGCCGATATAAGGATCAAGGGAGGAACCATTATTCGAAGGGCGTTTAATAACATTTGTCCCCTTCCAGAACCTGCTTGTTGAATCAGCTGCCTACCTATTTCAACCCGGGGAGTATGTTGGAGACAAAACATAGCGGCTGCCCGCCACTGCGACTACGGGAGCGGGGCAGCAGCGGGCGGGGAGCGGGGGACGAGGTGCCGATCGCCGCTGGCCTGCACTGCCTTCACTACCAAAAAGGGTCCGAGAGGCGCGCGTCCTTATGTTCATATTATACGAACCAAACCTCTAATACAGTCCGCTATTTTATTTAATAACACCTCTAAGAATCGCCAACATACTTTATCCATGAAAATTTGCTCCATTGAAATCCCAGATACAATTATATATCCTGTAATCATCAACTACTAAATGTTTTCTTAAAACATTAATAAAAATATTAAGATATTTTTTTTGGCTCACTCTTCCATGAAAAAACCTCGTGAATTTTTCCCTCGATTGGCAAATTAGAGTGTATGCGAGTCGTCGGGATATCTCAACTGATTCTACTCGGTTCTGATTCGTCTCGGTTCACTTGAGTTCAGATCACGCTAGTTTTTCACTTGTTACAGCCCAGGTCATTAGGTTAAGTAGGTTACTACCCGTTTTATCCGACTGAGTTTTTAGATCGAACCAGATTACCAGGAGATTCATTAAATGAGATCGTTTGTAAGTTGAGGGATTTTTAATGGTTCGATTTTGAAATAAATCGTGGTACGGAGATTAGAATATAAATAAAGAATTTATTGTATATAATATATTGTATAATTATACATAATATTGATTGTCATAATACACTCGAGAGCAATGAATCCGGGTCACTTAAAGAATCCTAAAAATCTCGGAAACTAAAAATGCTAGGTTAATGCAATAAATTGTATTTAATAGACAATGTAATACTCCTTAAATAAAGGTATTAAAACTTCTTAGTTATTGTAAAGTTATATCATAAAAAAATCAAATTTGAAAAAGGGCCACTTTCGAAGATGGAACTACGAAATTACAGCATTTGGTTTTGCTTTTGTTTGTAATCTGTCATTTATGTGGGTACATAAACCATGTTGATAGTGCTCTATATTCATTATTCAAGCTGAAATTATGTCGCTTACGCCTGAAGAATGCACCAGAATACTTACAATGCTGGAAACCGGCCGGAGACAGCGCGATACAGCCAGGACTGTCGGTGTGTCGCTGTCAACAGTACAAAGAGTTCTCCAACGTTACGAAGAAACTGGTTCTAACCTACTCAGACCAGGAACGGGCAGAACCAGGTGTACCACAGCACGAGAAGACCGATACTTGGTGAACACCATGCTTCGAAATCGCTTTCTTACAGGAACTGAACTCACAAATTAGTTTCGACGCCTCGGAGGAAGTAACCCAAGTGCATGGACAGTAAGACGTCGGCTTGCTGAATCTAACTTAAAACCCCTTAGACCTGCAAACGGCCCTAAACTGGAGCGTGGGCATCGTATTTCAAGACTAAGATATGCCCAGAGCCACGTAAATTGGAGTATTGAAGATTGGTCAAAAGTTATGTTCTCCGACGAATCAAAATTTATGCTCTACAAGCACGATGGAAGACACAGAGTGTATCGAAGACCAGGGGAAAGATTCAAGCAAGCATGCATCGAAGAAAAAGTAGCCTACGGTGGTGGGTCTGTACTTGTGTGGGCCGGAATTTCTTCTGAAAGTCGCACAGAGCTGGTGATCATAGAAAACGGCTCTTTAACTAGCGAAAGATATGTGGAAGAAATCCTCAATGATCACGTTGGTCCATTTATGGTCAATTTAGGTGAGGATGCTATATTTATGCATGACAATGCCCGACCTCATACAGGTAGGATTGTGAATGACTACCTTCAAGAGATGAACATTACTCGTATGGAGTGGCCAGCGCGCAGCCCGGATATCAACCCGATCGAGCATGCTTGGGACGAGCTAGGCAGATGCGTAAAACAACGAAACCCTCCCCCAATCACGCTTCGTGAGCTCAAAATTGCTCTCACAGAGGAATGGGAGAATATTCCCCAAAATCGTATAAGGAACTTGGTGTACAGCATGCCAAACCGCGTAAACGCAGTAATGGAAGCACGAGGAGGCAATACGAAGTATTAAAATTCAAGAAAATCGTAATAAAGTTCAAAAATTTCATGTTTCCTATTTTTGTTTTAAGGAGAGATCAGCAGTTTTTTTCTTTATGTAATTTTGTGTTAATAAAATGTATGGTGACTCATATTTTTTTTACTTTCATTTAAGGAGTATTACACTGTCTATTAAATACAATTTATTGCATTAACCTATCATTTTTAGTTTCCGAGATTTTTAACATTCTTTAAGTGACCCGGATTCATTGCTCTCGAGTGTATTATTATTAAATACGCTTGAGGGAGGCCTATCTGTCAAGCAGTGGAAGTCTTTTAGCTGAAATGATGATGATAAACATTATTTTTTTACTTACTAAGGTAGTGGTAGGTTTGCTCAGAGTCTATAGGAACAGATTTTGTTTGTCTCTTTATGGTCCATCCCACTCTCCCTGGATAGGCCCATTGTTAGCATTATTTTTACCCCTGAATGTGCTGTCTCGTAACCGATAAGTAATTTTAACATATTATTTTTTTATCTTTATGATATCCACTTTAGAAAATTTACCTCAGGCCTTTTATTTAGGTAGGTACTAGTAATGAGAAGGGTACGTATCTAATTATTTGACTTTAACCTCTTCAAAAAACAAATCGTCCCCAAAATACTGAACCCGTAAACAATGCAGGTCTATGTTACATGAAAGAATGATAAATTATTCATTTAATGAAGCGGCCATGACAGAAAGGAAATTGGGTGCGTTACTGCCCTGGAATTAATCCTTTTTAAAGGGTTAAGCTGTAAGAAAGTTTATTTGTTTTTTAAGTGCGTTTCATTGGGATATTTTGGGGATTTTTTTTGTTTGACGAGAAGTGGGGGCATAAAATATTAAAGACCCTCCACAAATGATGAAATTCAAGTACTTTTGGCGTACACTGGGCAGCCAGCCTCGCAAATATTTTGATGAGTCGTTCATCTGTATACTATGAAATAAATTTTAAATATTTTTGATATATTACTTCGTGCAGATACGAAAATAGAAGAAACATACATGATTGTATTTCAACAACTCTTATCAACTAGCGGTGCTTTACACGATTTTTATGACTTGATGAAACATCAAAATTTCTTTATTTATATATAAGCTTAATATAATGTTGGAAATACATCACTGATTTGACTAATCGGGGCGCCAGCGCCACCTACCGGCGATCGACAGACAACATAACGCTTGACCGCAGTTAAGTGGAGTTTGTCGGTGGACGTCGAGCAGTGAACACATAAGAAACTGGCGCGTTCCGTATAGTTTTGTCGTGTACCTACAGTGTGTGTATTGCTAGTGTGATTAATTTGATCCTAAATAATAATTTGGTCTGAACTGCAAACGGTTTTTCTATTGCGCAATAACCAACCCTACAGAATGCCCACAGTAGTTAAAATATTTATTTTATTTATTTATATCCAACTTACATCTATCATTACAGGGTAATCTATTGCGATAGCGTACTTATCTTACTCTTAACATAACTTAGTCATTTGCAACCATAAGTTCCCTCATGACCCCTATGCCAATGTCATTTTTTTTTTGAGTAATTTGAGATTTTTAATTTTAAAATCATCATCATCATTTCAGCTGAAAGACGTCCACTGCTGGACATAGGCCTCCCCCAAGCACCACCACTTCGACCGATTTTGTGCCTCCCGCATCCAGCGGATTCCGGATTTGAATTTTAAAATAAAAGTATAAAATTGTTAACATTTGCATAGTAGTGAAAAGGGGTCATTCGGTTGTAAATGACCTCTCCTACGTCCTCTTAGTGGATTGCCGACGTATAACCAATAACCCTGTCTATAGATAGACACACGATCTTTGCTTTTTAGAGACTTAGCTATGACCTAAAAACATTACCCTCCCTTAGGGCTTCATTGCAAAATCAATCCTTTTCCCAACTATATTTGGGTCTCCTTCCAGTCTAAACGGATGCAGCTGAGTACCAGTAGCTGCAGTATTTTACATGGATCGACTGCCTATCTGACCTCCACAACCCAGTAACTGGGTAATACGATACTCCTTGGTTAGACTGGTTGTTAGACTTTCGGGCTACTGACGACCCGTAACGATTATCAAAGATCCACGAATGACAGCGGGGACCACCGGCTTAACGTGCTTTCCGAAGCACGGAGGTGTCTCGGTATGTAAAGATGGTCACCCAACAACAAACCAACCCCGAAAAACGTAGCTTACTCTGACTGATCGACCCATGCGGCAGTTATTACATAGCCAAGAGCTCCTCTAGGGCTCATTAGGGTTTCATTGCAGTTACGCAAAAATAAATACTAACGTAATCACCACACTTGGCAAACAGATGATCGCAGTATTGTTGATTACACAAAACAGAATGTTTTTGATAATCCCAACATGATCCTTCAGTCCCCTTGCCGACGCAAAGAAAACACAATTCATATTCTCGCTATTCGGCAAAAATATCAAAAATCCCCGTCCCAACACGCAATTGTAAGACCCAACAATAATATCATGCTCCAAAATAACTTTATACAAATCATGAGCCCAGTAAACATATAAATTAACTGGATTCAGGGTGGTAGACCCTTATCAGGGTGTTGTCAGCTCCATACTGTGCCAACAACTCTTTCGAAACAGTCACCTGTAAAGCGGGTGAGGACGGCCTGTGTACTTTTAATAATTATGTAAATGTGGAGTTAATTATGTTGAACAGAAGTATGTTGCTTTGTCAAGTACAGAAGCCGAATATATGAGTATCACAGAAGCGTGTAAAGAGGCATTGTATTTGAGCCACTTGGTATGTGAAATAACAAATGAACTGTAGGTACACCATTAATGTATTTAATGATAATCAAGGTGCTCTGAAGATATAAGAATAATGTTTTTCACAACCGTACATAACACATTGATATACGTTATCATTTTTGTCGTGATTGCGTTATTATTATTATTTTATTATAAGCCTGTGTTGTCCCACTGCAGGGCAAAGGCCTCCCTTCCATCTTTCCACTTTTCCCGGTCTACTGCGATTGTGGGCCAATCCTTTAAGAAGGAGTCCAGCTCTTCCCACCATCTCTTTCTAGGTCTGCCGCGTAGTCGTTTCCTGCTATTTGGGATCCACATCTGTTGCAGGTTTTGACGTAGTTAACCTACAACTTACAGGCACATCATTCACATACACAATTACTCACACTCATTGCACAAACACTTACACACACTCATGCACAAACACAAACGCGCAAGCACACGCACACTTTCACATACACATACAAACCCCACATAAGTAATTATTCTAAATTGTTTTGTTCATAAAACACTTTATACTTTTATTTCTATATTTTTAATTTGTTAATCAACCTTTAACATTGGTACAACAATGATACTGTAAAATGCTTTCGGAGTGGAAACCTGGTGACCTGTAATTCAGGTATTTCACTACCTACCACAGGCATCAGTGATTCACAACCATGTAATATATACTTATATTATATGTATTTTCTTACTGATTGGTGATTTTTGCATATTGCTGCGCCGACATGTGACAGATATGACCAGCCCAGTTCCGTTTTAGTCCAGCAACTGTGCGGCCAGCCTCCGCTATTTGTGTTTTGGAACGATGAAGTGATTGCGTTAGTAATAATATTATCAAATTACAATATTTAGAGACAGCAAAGATGCCAGCAGATTTATTGACCATGAGTTTACAAAGTGTCAAATAATACTGTTTCCTAAAGGCATTGAGTATACATGTTTCATTTTAGCGGGGAAGAAGAAAATATGGTGGGGTAGTGAGGGTTTTAAAAATAATGGCTCGGCTTCTTACCTAATGGGTTTTATCTAAAGGGTTATAAAATTACATAAGAATTGTGGGTTATTAATACAATCAACAATACTGCGATCATCTGTTTTCCGAGTGTGGTGATTATAGTGGTATTTATTTTTGCATAACTGCAATGAAGCCCTAAATGAGCGTAATAGATTTGCGGCAAAGTCCGAAAGGGATACCGTGGGCCCCTGGCATTGCACAGGCAACAGAAGGAACACGGGTGGGTTTTAGTCAGTAAGAGTCTGACGCCCTCCCGCTCAACCCAGAGCGGGAGATGTCATATGATGATTTCCCACCAAAAAAAAAAAAGGAGCGTAATAGATTAATCGTCTTAGGTCATAGAGAAGTCTCTTTCAAACTAACGGGCTGGAAGTCTACTTATTCCGATAATACACTATTACGAGCTAATACGCTACAAGTGAGCCTGTTTACAATCGGCGGCTGACTAAACTTTTGGCGCGGTCTTACTGTCAAAATCCGCGTGTAGTCTTTTATATAAAACTAAGGTTGGATTCTATTTATATTATCCCTTTATACGAAAACATATCTTAAATTTTAATTGTCCATCTCAATAGGTACGTTGGTACTCCAAAATTGTAACAGCAACATTAGAAGCACTATGTAACCTTACGTCATTATACCTTAGGGGACCGGACTGCTTCTCCTTAACACAGGTTTTCATAACCTAGCTAGGACAGCAGTGCTCATCCACACGTTTGTAGATTAGTACTTATTTTGTAAAACTGTTTTTTTTAGCGTGTGCTTGCTTTGTTTTTGAGTAAATAAACATAATTGTCACAGACTGACTTTAAATTCATTGGCTGCCATTCAGGGGTGACCTAATCATGAACAACTTAGTTCTTACTCATGAACAACTTAGTACTTACTCATGAACAACTTAGTACTTACCTACTCATGAACATCTCAGTACTTACCTACTCATGAACAACTTAGTACTAACTTACTCATGAACAACTTAGTACTTACCTAGTCATGAACAACTTAGTATTTACCAACTCATGAAATACTTAGTACTTAACTAATCATGAACTACTTAGTACTTACCTACTCATGAACAACTTAATACTTACCTAGTCATGAACAACTTATTAATCACGTACTCATGAATTTAAACTACTTGTACTACCAGGCTCTGAAATTCCGAAAAGAACATAATATAGTTCCATAGATTCCAGCAATTTGTATCAGACTGTATTGAACTATCCTACAGTGTGATAAAGACCAAATTGTTCGTGTATTACTTAAATTATTTGCGAGCCAAAATTTAAATCGAATACATTTTTGGCATGCACGCTGCCAAAACAACATTTATCTAAGCGAACATTTATTCCCTCCAATTTGCTGCGGGCATATCGGTTACAAAAAATATTTAGTTATAGTTATTGTTCTAGAATTAATTGCTAGTTCCTGAATAATGTAGGGGCTCGTGGCTAAATAACAACAGCCACACGAGTCGATCTTTAAAGTTAAGCGACACTCGCCAAGGTCAGTCCATAGATGACCATCCATTACATACCGAGACCCCTCCGTGCCTCGGAAAGCACGTTAAATCGTGTCATTTGTAGATCGTTGACAGTTAAATTACTTGGGAACCCGTCACAACTAGTGAGATTGTTAAATTAATAAATAAAATGGAATTTAAGTTATCGTGCGGTTTTGATGAATTACCTATAATGATATTTAAAGATAACATAGATATTTTAGCAGGACCTCTAAAATTTTTTTATAATAATTGCTTCAGGGACAGTATTTTTCCTGATCAACTGAAAATAGCCAAGGTGATCCCTGTCCACAAAAAAGGCTCCACTCAGGATCCTAAAATGTATAGACCTATATCTCTCTTGCCAACCTTATCAAAGATTTTCGAAAAGTTAATAAAAACTAGACTAATTACACATTTAAACAGAAACAGGGTCTTGAATTATAAACAATTTGGTTATCAATCTGGCGTAGGAACGCAAGATGCTATTGATACACTACTTAAGGAGGTCAGAAGTAAACTAAATTCAAAGCAAATGGTAGCCGGGCTCTTTTTAGATCTAAGTTCTGCTTTTGACTTAATAAACCACGACTTGTTAATAATTAAGCTTGAGCATTATGGCGTGAGAGGCAAAGCTATACAATTTCTGACATCCTACTTAAAAAATAGAAAAATGTTCGTGGAAGTGAAACAACAAATTCGCGTTGAAAATAACAATGAGAGGAATGTTTCAGACAATGCATTTCATCAGCAAGCAATTAGGTCTAAATTAAAAAACACGAGTGTAGGAGTTCCACAGGGATCTATATTGGGTCCTATTCTCTTTATTATATTTATTAACGATGTAATAGATTATGTGGAACATCTTTTAGGGGAACATACAAAGTTAGTGGTATTTGCAGATGATACTAATGCTGTCATTTCAGCAGATAACATTCAATCCCTTAATTTGCGCCTAAACGAAGCTTTAGAGGTATTTCACAATTGGTTCACTATCAATGGACTGAAAGTGAACGCTAGTAAAACCAACTTAATCCTATTTCGTACCACTGCCAAAAATAAAAGTCAACTAAATTGTTCTTTGGATGGAGTCCATGTCAGTATGGTTGAGGCAGTAAAGTTTTTGGGAGTACATGTTGATTGTTATTTAAACTGGAAACCAGAACTTGAAAGTTTAAAAAACTCCATCAGCTCAGCATGTTATGTACTGAGAAGCCTACGAGATGATATTGACATTACACAGTTAAAAAAAGTCTATTACGCGTTAATCGAGTCAAGGTTACGATACAGCATCTTATGCTGGGGAGGCAGCTACGGTTACAATATACAGAGAGCATTTGTTTTACAAAAAAGGGCCATTCGCACCATGGTTTGCATTCGTCAGCAGGAATCTTGTAAGGAGCACTTTGTAAATTTGAATATTCTTACTGTACCTTCCCTATATGTATTGGTGCTCCTAACACATTTTTCTAAATATGTACATCAATATGAGACTGAAGAGGAAAGAAAGCTTAGAGAGAGTACGAGAAGAAAGGAGTTTAAATCCACTAATATTCCTAAACTTAATATAGTAGAACACGGTACCTACCACATGTCAGTTAAAATGTTCAATAAACTTCCCGTTGATATAAAATTATCACTATACAAAAGGGACTTCAAAACTACATTGAAGCTTTACCTACTGGAAGGCTGCTATTATTCTCTTGATGATATTTAAATTGTAAACATACATATATTATACTAGTTTATCATTATTGTTGGTTCTGCTACTAGAGTCTAAAAATCTTATAAGTATTTGTTCTTTAATTAAGTGGCATGTATTTTGTTATATTATTTTTTTTTGTATAAAATCATTTTTAATAGGTATTCGACACAATGAAAAATTGTTATGAATAAATAAATAAATAAATAAATAAATAAATAAATAAATAAATAAATAAATAAATAAATAAATAAATATTACGGGTAGCCAGACGCCCGAAAGTCTGACAACTAGTCTTAACAAGGGAATCGTGTTACTGGTTATCACGATTCTCTCTCAAGTCACTGGGCTGTGGAGGTCAGATAGGCAGTCGCTCCATGTAAAATGCGCATCATGTTAGACTGGAAGCTGACCTCAACATAGTTGGGAAAAGACTACGCAGATAATGATTGCTAGTTCCTGAATATCACGAAAATAAATTATGTTATTGTTATAAATGAGTTTGTCGTAGGTCATAGGTTCGAACCCTGACAGGCGTTTTACTAGTACTCCCTCCCTTTCTTCTCCTAAAATTGTTTGTCCGAAAATTATTATCCATAACTCGTTTGCTATAAACTTCAGTAACCATCATGTTCAAAACCCCGAAATTTTGTTTACTATATATCTTTAGTTCTAAAAGTATTCTGTCAAAATATCGAGTAGGTACTATAATAATTGAATCTCCTAATTTTACATGACATAAAGTCATAAATGTCCTGTGATAAATAATGTGTATTATTCCGAATGTTCATTTATAATAAATTTTTAGTCCTAAAATATTTGCTACAAATTAGGTTTTAGTGACAAAACGAATCGCTGTAAATCCGACTCCACGCAGTCTTGTCTGCTCTAACCCTACAGTGTAATTTAAAATGGCGTAGGTTCGGAGTGGCGAGGCAGCCCGTGAGTTGAGGAGCAGGTGGTTGTAACACTTGCCGCCGCGGCTGAGGCTAAGCCGAAGCTCCGGTGGTGAGCGTTAAACCCATCTGCGACGATAAACTCGCGTGGGATCGCCGGAGCCCCGCAGCACCGGAGCCGTGAAAGAAACTATGCCTGCTGCATGCTGCGTGCTTGCTTGCATGCTGCATGCTGCAAGCTTGCATGCTGCATGATTGATTGCTTACAAAAACCACATGTTCACAACCAACTGCTTTATTGAGTACATGTATAATATATTTATTTAAGTATAATAAAAATTATAATGCAAAATAAGAATTAATTGAATTTAGGACATAACTTTGATTGAAAACGGTATTATGTCTTTTGTATATTATTGATTGTAATATTTATGACAAATGGATTTAGGACATATTATATTTAGAGATTTCAATTGTATGGCATGTGATATTAAGTTTGGGTTCATTCGGACAAATGTTGATTAGGACAAAAAAATTATGACACTTTATATTATGGATAAAAAAGTTAGGTGACACAATAGAGCACCGTTTTACTTTGTGTAAATTATTTCATCACCACTGCTCTCAAAACGGGGAAAGAAAACATACTGAGGAAACCGGCATGTCCTAGGACCAAAAATTCGAAGACAATCATGTGATATCTACCAAAGCGCACTGGGCCCGTGTGGTGGATTACGACCCGAAAAATCATGCGTCAAATTGAAAATGGTTTGTTGTAGTTCAAATTTTTTTGACAGTTTGTATTCTAACGGAAATAATACCGATAGATTATAAACTATTGAAGTTCATAACTATACGGTGACATACAAGTAGAGGACTTCTATAGGCAGATGATGATTTTCTATCAGAATTTGTTTGGAAGTCATGATATGAGCGAAGATTTATTAGTTATACTAATCACCTCTGTCCATCCCTTTAGAATCCAGGCATTTTTAGTTCCGTACCTGAAGGGTGCCAAATGGAACCCTAGGGCAATATCACACTGGCGATTTGCGAGCGTGTATCCAGCGAGGCAAGCTCGCTGGGTGTGCGCAGCGAGCAAGCTACGTGTGCGCAACGAGTTCGCCGCGTTTGCGGAACGAGAGCGATTGACTTGAGTGCACAAGACAGAGCGTGACAAGAGAGTGTGAAAACGCGGCGATCACGCCGCGTGGGCGCGGCTAGTTTGCTGCGCACCCGCGGAGAGCACGTTTACAAATCGCTTCGCTGGAAACACGCTCGCAAATCGCCAGTGTGATATCGCCCCCGCTGTCCGTCCGTTCTTCTGGGCTGTATCTCATGAATTGTAATAGGTAGGAGTTGAAATAGTCACAGATTGGTGCCGATTCTGTTGTTCACAAACTAAACTAAATTTAAGTTCAGTGCATCTTTTTCTTTCTATTTCAATAAGAAAAGGACAGAAGATACATTTTAGTTTAGTCCTGTCAAATTAATCAGTGCCTGACATAAATTGACGTAATTTTAGTGGGCAAGTTTTTAATCATGTCAAAACTTGTATGGAGCCCCTGACAAGGGGCTGATTAATTTGACAGGACTAAACTAAAATGTATCTTCTGTCCTTTTCTTAATTAAATAGAAAGAAAAAGATGCACTGAACTTAAATTTAGTTTAGTTTGTGAACAAGGGAATCGACACCATTGTGTATTTTTTTGCCGCTAATAAATATTTTTTCTATATTTTATCTAATTATTAAAGGGTTTGTTTTTCGGCGTTTTTTACTTGATCATCATACGTTACGATATATAAACATAACAGAAATATTCGGCAGCTGCACGTCATGACTGTGACAAGAAGGCTTCCACTCAGCATAATGCTGTGCTATAGGCGGGACCTACAGCACAGCGCTGTCTTTCAGTGGTCACCCGAAAAATACGTACGGAAATCAAGTCACTAAATAAATAGTTAATAAATACACTGTGTAAATATTGAGTAAATCCAGTGTTCTGTCTCGTTCCCACCCTCACCGAAGCGACGACGACGCCTGCGCGCGCGCTTGCTATCTAAAAAGTACAGCAGTAACATTTAACTATTGCGTCTAAGAGCGTGATGACGTACAAAAAAAACGGTTATATTATTTCTGTAAATAGGTTTGTACAAATAATTTTACTCGTCAATCATATTTAAAAAACTGTTTGAGAAGAAAGGACGGAACAAAATCAGAGGTCACAGTCTCTTTAAAGGTCCAGACGACATAATCTTGGTCAGATATGGTTAGATGTTTATCCTTCTTGTTACATAGTAACAAAATTTGCGAATCTCATCAGCATTTATGTAGACTGGTTGTCGACGCCAACACGTGGGAAGAGGCTAAGGTATTCTAAGAGCTATGAATAATTAAAGGATATGAATAATTTTGTTTAAGGCAAATTAAAACACAGCGTCGCTGTTGCCTGTTGATTATACACTTCGTTTCTTTTCGTTCTGCATTCATTCCCTACTTTCCTTGTGTAGCAATAAAAAAATGAGTACCTAATAAGCTTAGATAATTATCATTTTTTTCAATTTCTTTTACCAATTTTTTATTTTATTTAATTCTTATTAATTTTAGCAATGTTATAATGTCAAAGAATATTTAATTTTACCTTTACCAATAATATAATTTTGAATCAGAATTTCAAAATCCAAATTTCTTAAAAATGAATGAACTTTTTACCGATTTTACCAATTTGTCAATAACATAACATAACATCACGCCTTGTTTCCCCGAAGGGTTGGGCAGAGGTGTACCTGTAGTAGGTACACCCACATTTCACCAGTTATGTTTAGGTCCCATGTAATAGGGGGCGAGCCTATTGCCATCAACCGGGCACAAATCCATACTGAGAAATTCCGTGTCAATAACACTTCCGTCCAATAACACTTTGCCCGACCCGGGAATCGAACCCAAGACCTCATGCTCAGCAGTAGCACTAGCGACCACTAGACCAACGAGGCAGTCAATCAATATTAGCGCTTATTACTAAGTACATTAGCTTATTTCTCTGATTCATTGTTTTATGCATATGGTGTTTACCTAGTAACTGATGCACTGTTATTTTACTTTAAGAAATGTATTATGTGTTTATATCAGTGTAATCAATTGTTGGTGATACTAATAATATGGTTCCCTATCCATTTGCATAAAATTTTAAGACCTAATATAACTTAGCATAATTTTGTTTGGCATAATTATATTTTCGCATAATATAATTACGCATAACAGCTTACGCATATTTTTTTAAGCATAATTTCTTTATCCATAATAATGATTAAGCATAATATTCTAAAGCATAAATTTATCAAGCATAAAGTTCTAAAGCATAACTTTCTTAAGCAGAATATCCTAAAGCATAAATTTATTTACGCATAGTGATATTAAAACATATTTTTATTGAACAATTTTGTGGGTTTTTTTTTCGCTGTAGGAAGCATGAAGCAAGCAAGCATACAGCATGCAAGCCAGCATACAGCATGCGAGCAAGCATGCAAGCAAACATGCAGCAAATAAGCAAGCATGCAGCATGCAGCATGCAAGCAAGCATGCAGCATGCTGCATTCAAGCGAGCATGCAACATGCAGCAGGCAGGGTTTCTGTGACGGCTCCGGCGCTGCGGGCCTCCGGCGGCCCCACGTGTGCTAATCGTCACAGACGGTTTTCGCTCACCACCGCAGCTTCGGCTTGTTGGCCGGCTTCGCCGGCCAGCCTCAGACGCGGCGGCTCCCTTGCAGCCGCCTGCTCCTCAGCCCGCGGGCCGCCTCGCACCTACGCGCCTACGCGATTTTAAATTACACTCTAGGGGTAGGACAAACAAGACTACGTGGAGTCGGTTTTGCAGCAATTCGGTTCTGTCACTAACTTTTGTTGCACAGCATATTAAATTTTTAACCAACAATATTATTTAATTGTTACAGAAACTATAGCAAATTGGATTGATCAGAATTATGTATGGGGCACTACAAGTTCACCACCACCATTTCCACCCAAAGTCTGGAGTACGTATCTACTAGAAAAGGAAAATATATATATTATTATTATGCTAATAGTCATTAGGCCTACTAACGTTATGCGAATCAAATTTATGCCAAAACAAATTAGTCTTTATGATGATTATGCCAACATAAAATGTATGCCTAAAAAAATTATGCCGAAGTATTATTATGCCTAAACAAATTGTGCCAAAATCGTTATGCCGAAGTATATTAGGACAAAGAACACTATGCGAAAAGAAGGGATCCCTAATAATATCTATAATATTTGATATGCTTAGAGGATAATGTCGGGCTAACCTTTCCAGGGCCGGTCCCAGTAGAGACTGTTATTGAACTGCATAGACAAACTTAAAGAAAAAAACCAACCGTTCGATAAACTGTGCACAAATAGATTACTTTTACGATGAACGTAAGAGCGAAAAAATAGCAATGCTATGAACAATATTTCGTAACAACAAATGTCTTAACAAGGACAAATTTAATTAAGCTGTTAAGTTTCGCCAGTTAATTTTATTTGACCTTTCATTTTACTCTAAATCATGCTCTGACTAAATTAAGCTCTATAAAAATCAAAAACCGATTTTTTTCTTAATTTGCCACTGATTCAGCTCCATACCAACAAGATTACCGTTCAAATAGGACTCCAACCGAAAAAATAACCAATTCACGCAATTTTAAATCCCAAAACAAACAGACAAACAGTTTTATCGGTATAGATTCCCACATTTCAGGCGTGCAAAGCCTTTTATCGATAAATTTCAACTGTAAGCCCACTTAAGCCTTCGCTGCGAGTAGTATGGCACTAATTTGTGGACTAAAATTGTTCAGTAGGTATTTAGTTTGGGTTACAAATGATTTTATACCTGTATTCTGTTATTTTGTGGTTATTTCGTGTAAACAATGATGTGGGAAAGTTGTTTAGGATTTGAATTTTATTCATGTTTGTGCAGCGAATAAGGCAAAATATTTTCTTTGAATTTAGTGGATTACTTTTGATTTAATTTGTTTTTATTACCTAAGCTTTTGATTTTTTTTTACGGCAGAATTAGTTAATATTGGTACCACTACTAAGACATAGGACTCCTCTGAGGTGAGAGGTACTAGGCCGTAATTCACCACGCGGGAAATCGCACGCGTAATCCTCACGTCTTGTCGTTGAATTTTTGGTTCTAGAAAATTTCGATTACGTCACGATGTTTTCCTTCATCGTTTGGAGATCAGTTTTGTTTTTGAATGGGTCGTAGATAAATGGACACAGTGATAATAATTATTGATGAATTTAAGGGCCTATCCACACGACGCGACGGTGCGATATCCGCGCTGCTGAACTTGAGAAAGCAAGTTAGTTACGTACGCATTACGTTATCGTTACAATTGCGTAATACGTACGTCGTCGTGTGCATAGGCCCTTAGTCTAGGGACACACCTGTCGACAATTACGTCACGTAATTCGGCGCCGAAGAATTTTTAAACGATACAATGTTTCATAGTCGCGGGTTCGATTCCCGCACGCAACAAATATTTGGATGACCTACAAGTAGTTGTTCCGGGTCTGACTGTTTGTGTATGTGAGTTTAAATGTTTGTAAATGCACCCACAATACAGGAAAAATTTCTAGTGTGGGGCAAATTTAAAAAAAAAAATGTTTATTACTTAATTTGCTGGAATTCGCCATTCGTGCGACTGCTGTACAAAATTTCCGGCAACTACCTAAGACAAAATCATTCTGACAAAACTCTCACTGCATCCTTTTAAATAAACCTAGACATGTAAACCTTTTACATACAAGCCACTCCAAACAACAACAGCTATGTAAGATAAATATAGACTCAACACATCCGCCATACTTGTGTAAATCACAGCATCCTATAAAAACTAAAGGGGAAACCTATTTCTACACGATGCAAAGCCAGCAACAGGAAAGGAGGGGAAGCGACAACTTCCTCTTGTGAGTCCTAGAGGAATTCCTCTTTATTCCCCCTTTTCCTTGGCAGACATCATTTACATTAGGTACATGTATTTATGTTGTCTGTTGTTGCATAGTAGTGTTTTGTTTTTTTTTTAAGTTTTTTATGTTCACTGTGCAGTGATACTCCGTACTATCACAGTGAACCTACAAAACTAGGGTCAACCATTGTTTTACTTGGAAAGGGAACGACGTGTGGATGCTTTGCCATTTGGGTGACACGCACTGGTCGAAGACTTTCGTCTTGAGAAACTGTGGTATGTGGGACGAGAAGATATTGCGTAGCTTCCCAAACGCTGTCCAGCCGAGGCGGTTTCGACGATTGACCTCTTTCGCGAAGTTGGATCTCTTGGATCATACTCGTACCTAACCCACTTAGGTTAATTTTTACTTGCATCTAATTATTTTGCGAATACGCGAATATGACAGTTCTATAAGGTGACATGCGCCCGCTATGTGGGAAAGAATTATGAATAATTTTTACTGTATTGTTAGGTAATTTTCAAACAATTTTAACAGTATAATTCACAGTAAAAATTATTCATAATTCTTACAAACAAGAGATACAGGCACATTATTATTCCAATACTACCACAAACTAACGTAAAATCTGCACATAATTACACTTTAATTATCGAATCGTTTACGGAATGCGAATCACGTAGCGAACGCGAATAATCGAATAACCCGATTGATCATATCGATAAACTTGGGAACTATAATCGTTTTGTGGGTGTTATCTAAAATTATGATGTGCTCCCGTTTTATGGATCATTTTACGTTTTAAACTAAATTAAGAGCCAGTGTTGCTTGGAGAACATTTTAAGTTTTAGTTGTATTCAATGATTCAATGCCACCCATGGGCATGTCACCGCCCGTATTTTTCTGAATATTCATGAAAAAATATCGAAAATTAACTTAATAATTAACTCATCAATGAAAAAACTAAGTTTACGCCAATTGGGCTTTAATTTTTTTTTTTTGTGTCTGATTACCCAATGCGTGGCAGACCACGACGTCTTGCAAAGCAAGTGAGGGGTCATGGGATCAAAGTCTTTGAACTATTAAATCAAATATCAAACCTTTCTATAAGTATTACTAATTTAGATTTAGAAGGAGTTAGCCGGAGTATCAAGTAGCAAGGAGACCCGGTAACTGGGTTGTGGAGGTCAGTTAAGCGGTCGCTCCATGTCAAATACAGATACTCAGCTGAACCCGGTTAGATTGGTAGCCGACCCCAACAAAGTTTGTAACAAATTTAAAGCTTTTTAGTTTTATTATTATTATACAAGATGTTCCTTTTGATATCCCATAATTCTAGGGTATTAATGAGAGCATATCAAAGAATAAAGCAAATGAATTATTTTTAATTTTTTTTTCAGATAAAATAATTATATTTTGAATTAGAATTTAGAATTTTATTTATTTGTAAGAATGTAGTTTTACATAGTATGGTGTAAAAATATTTTTGTTAGTTCTATACATTCTTTCACAAAGTATTTATGGTGTACAAATATTCAATTGTCATTCATAACTAAGTACAATATTAATTTTAAGATTTGTGATTTATAAGTCCAATGTGAAATAGTATTCATTGAACATGAATTGACTCATTGCTTTATAGCTTCTATTTGATACCAAAATTGTTGCAATTTATTTTATTCCCCTCCTTTTTTTGTATTTTCAGGTGCAATTAATAAATATTAAGTCTATGTCACTCCCACAATTAAAATGAATCTAACGAAAACTCATAATTATGTAAAAAAAAACCCACAAACCGTTTAGAAATACATAAATACATACTCTCGATAAACTTACCCTCCTTCTAGAGAAGTCGGGTAAAAAGCCGATGAAGGAGTTCATAGGCACAAAACTAGCTATAAGTGACATATTTCACCATCACCAGTTCATTTAATTTTCTTTGTTTTGCACCCCATCACCCCCAACAGCCATGCACTTTATTAAGCGCCTTTGTTTAATACCCATAAAGGTTTTATTTTATCCACATTTTATGGACGCTGTCAATTTTTTCATTGTTGCTGCAATATCGCTGTGACCGGCGGTCCTGTGTAAGAAATAAAAACATGGAGTAATATTATGAAGCTTTATAATATATAAAAAAATTGTTATTACGGCTCATCTCTATTGGCAAATAGTAAGACGACGATGGTTTAGCTGAAGAATAATGTCCATATGAGACTGACGATATCAGAGTTGCGCGTTCGAGCATGCCACGTGTGTGCAACATGTTCACCGCGATTGCGTGACGGGAGCGATTGACGTGAGTATAACGAGAGAGAGCGAGACAAGAGAGTGAATAGAAATACGAAAACGCGGATAACACGTTGCGTAGTCGCGGCTACTTCGCTTTGCACCCGTGGAGATCTCGTTTAAAAATCGCTTCACTGGAAACACGATGGGGAATCGTGTGATAACGCCATAAAAAGCTATCAGAATATTAGATACCGTTAAAGATTTAAATCATTAAGAGCACTTATACTAAAAGTTGGCAACGTCGCAAATAGCTGTCAAATATTTACTTGTTTTCCATACAGTAATATTGGTAAAACAGTGAAATATTTGACATCTATTTGCGACGTGGCCCACTTTCAGAATAAACGCGTTAAATGGTCACTTTTCTGTTTTGGTGACAATGACATTGTCTTGCTCACTCATTCTAAAAATCGTATCTATCGTTCCATGCGGGATGTGTTAGTGAGGACACTTTTTTGTTCGACCTTAGTACGTTGAGGGCACATTTAAAGATTTAAATCTTAGGTCACCATTTTGTGTTCCCGTCGCGTTGCCGAATCATTTATCATCTCGTTGCCAAAAAGTTATAATTAACATGGTGTCTGTAATATTACCTAGAGTCACATTCTCACTCAAATGTCTCGCTGGTGGTGGCGTGTGTGTTGGATCGTTGAGTTCCCTTCAAAATGGTGAGCTAAACGGTGCTGATCCATGCGTCATGTTCGTGAACGGGCGCCATCAGTAGGGACTGGTCATCTCTTATCTGCCACGGCTTATTTTTAATTTTTGAATTGTTTTTATTACGGACGCTTTTTACGTGCAAGTCTTTCTACATTGTTCTCACATGTATAATTTCAACATGAATGATGTAAACAATATTTTGTAAGTTTTTTTTTTTTTTTTTAAAGAGTGTCCGTGGAGTTTCTTGCCCGTTCTTCTCCATAGGAACCTACGCTTTGGAATGGGCAACTAGCTTCATATTTCTGACTGACTGACCCCTTGACAGTTCAAAAGTGCCTGTGAATGGTTTAATTGAAATAAATGCTTTGAGTTTGAGTTTGAATAATTGTGATTGGTCATCCAAAATGACAATAGTATTAAATTAAAATTAATAGATTAATAGATTAATTAGAAAAATTAAAAAAACACTAAAACGCCAAAAAGTTAACAAATTAAATATAAAACTTAGGCAAAAAAATCTAAATTTAATTAAAGAATTAAAGAAGTGTAATAGTGAACTACAATTATGTAATACAATGTATGATACAGACACTCAGCACCTACAGAATGAATTGTTTGTTAGGGAATATGCTCTAAAGGATATCTTTAGTAAATATGAGGCTTCTCAACAAGACCTGAGTAAGCGCTTGCAGGAGGCCAATGAATTGGCCGACCTGGTCAAGTACAACGCAGAGAGGTATGAGTCTCTCACAAATAACCTCTCTTTTAGCTGTGCTTGCTCCCATGAGCCCCAACCACAACTCGTTACACCTACACCCTCAGTGGCTCAGCCTGTAGGTAGCTGTTTGGATGGCAAAAGAAATAATAATAGTATTGATACAACCTATGTATTTTCTGATAAATTTGGTCAAGGTATTGGTAGGATATTTAATCAGTGTTCACAACAATATGTAATTAATAATTGTTTACCCGGTGCCAGTATTAGCCAATTAATTAATAAAATTAAACTGACAAAAATAAACCCCAGTTCCACTGTTATATTATTATATGGGGACAGTTTAACTGTAAGAAAAAAGGACATAATTGAATGTGTCCATTTGATGTTACATCTCAATGAAACCAATAATTGTAAATTTATTTTCTGTGCCTTGCCTTATTCTCGGTATTTGTCTAATGAGACAAATAGGCACATTTATAAATTAAATATGTTAATTTATAATAGGACTTGTCGTCACAGTGACGCTATTTTATATTTTGATTGTAATCAATTCATTACTGATTATAAACTGACAAATTATACAATGTATTTGCCACCTAGTTGTAGAAGACAAATTGCTAATCTTTTAGCATACAATATACACAGTGACACTGGTACCTGTACTGTACCATCGATTACTGTTAGTAGTGGTACTAACACTACTTTTGATACGCCTTGTAGTTTAAACTATTAGGAGCGACAACGGGTGAGCCGCATAATTATATTGAATGTTGTTCATCAAAATATGCAGGGTCTGTCCGGCAAAGAGCTAGAATTAAGTTTATTTATGGAGAACTATGATGTTCAGGTGTTATGTTTGACTGAACACTGGTTGAAAGAACATGAAGTAGTGTTTATCAATGATGATAATTTTACTGTACAAAGTGCGTTTGTAAGAAAAAGCGCCATTCGCGGTGGATCTTTAGTTCTTGTTTCAAACAAGTTGAAATGTAAACAACGTTTAGATTTAGTTAATCTTTCCATCGAGCGCACTATTGAGTTGTCTTGTGTTGAACTCGAGCGATACATTATAATTTGCGTGTATCGACCCCCCTCTGGTGATTTTATTAGTTTTGAATCGGTGATGGAGGATTCACTCAATAGGTTAAAATCAAGTAATAAAAGTATAATTTTATGTGGAGATTTTAATATTAATATTTTAGATGTCACTTCATTAAGTATTAGACTTCTTAATCTGTTTAGGTCTTATAATTTAATTAACTTGTTTTTTGAACCTACTAGGATCACGGCATCTTCGTCAACTTGTCTTGATAATATATTTAGTGATTGTGATGCCAAAAATAAATTAGTGTTAAGTGACTTAACATCTGACCACTGTGGTTTATTAGCTAGTTTCCCCATGCCATTACATAAAAAGTCGCATAAAATAGAATGTAGGCCTTATACAGCTAGTCGTTGCAATAAATTTAAAAATAATATAGCTCATAGAATAACACCATCTATAGTAGAACACGAGAATCCTAATGAAATGTATGGAGCCCTTTTTGATGTTGTGAAAAAAGAGTACCAATCTACTTTCAAGACTAAAACTATTAACATTAATGGCACCTCCGTTGGCTTTAACCAATGGGCCACTCCGGGTATTTATAAAAGTAGAGCGAGACTATACGAGTTATATGGTTTGAAAAAATATAGGTTTGATACTCCTTTCCTAGAGTATGTCAAAAATTATTCAAAATTATTTAAAAAGGTTAGTGTTTTTGCTAAATCAAAATTTTTAAGCGATACAATTAAAAATTCCAATAATAAAGTAAAAACCACTTGGAAAATTATCAACAATGAAACGGGTAAATCGGTTAAGCAAGATAAACAACTCGAGATTATAGTCGATAGTAAATTAGTTACTAAAGCAGCTGACGTAGCTGAGGCGTTTAATGAGTTTTTTGCCAACATACCTATAACTACGACTCGCTCCTTAAATTCGTCCCCATCTAAAGCCGAAAACCTTCTGCTTAGTAGTGTGTCTAAAAGTAGTCGCATATTTAGCTTCGAACATGTAACGCCTCGTGATGTAGTTAATGTTTTTAACACACTCAACTGTAAAAACACTGGTGATTACTGGGGAATCTCCATTAAACTTTTAAGTAATATAATAGACATCGTAGCCCCCTATCTAGCTGTCACTTTTAATAAATGTGTTGATTTAGGAACTTTTCCTGATCTCATGAAGAGTAGTTAAGTCATACCATTATTTAAATCAGGTAATGAAAATGACGTTGGCAATTTCAGGCCTATTTCTATTTTACCAGCATTCAGCAAAATATTTGAAAAGTTAATACTCAAGCAGTTGCTAAGACATTTTAATTTAAATAGCCTCCTTCATAATGAACAATATGGCTTTACAAAGGGTCGTTCGACTACAGATGCGGGTGTTGCTCTGCTGAAACACATATTTAACGCATGGGAGAACTCTCAAAATGCTATTGGAGTTTTCTGTGATCTCTCCAAAGCCTTTGATTGCGTGCACCATGACACGCTTTTGCGTAAACTGCGTCATTACGGTGTGCTAAACGAAGCTCTAAACGTTTTAAATTCGTGTTTAAATAATAGGTCGCAATGTGTAGATGTTGATGGTGTAAAATCTTTCGGGCTACCAGTTCAGTTAGGTGTACCTCAAGGCTCAATACTGGGTCCATTCTTGTTTTTAGTGTATATCAATGACTTACCATTCTATTTAAAGGATATCTGTGAAGTTGTACTGTTTGCAGATGATACTTCTCTTATTTTTAAAGTAGACAGGAATAGACAAGATTTTGACGATGTAAACAGTGCACTGTCAATGGTTACGGATTGGTTTACGACAAATAACCTAGTTTTCAATGCCAAGAAAACGAAATGTGTAAAGTTTGCCCTCCCAAATGTTAGAAATCTAGGACCCAACATCGTCTTAGAGAAAGAGGTGCTTGAAACTGTAAACTCGGCAGTTTTTCTGGGCATAACAGTAGATGCTAAACTTCAGTGGGGCCAACATATATCGAGCCTAGCGGGAAGGCTCAGTTCGGCCGCCTACGCTGTCAGAAAAGTAAGACAATACACTGACGTTGATACAGCTCGGTTAGTATATTTTAGTTATTTTCATAGCGTTATGTCCTACGGTATTCTGCTTTGGGGCAAAGCTGCAGATATTCAAAATATATTTGTCCTCCAAAAACGAGCTATTCGAGCAATTTACCAGCTAGGTGCCAGAGTTTCTCTGAGAGATTTATTCAAAGATATCGGTATCCTCACAGTGGCATCACAATACATCTTCGCCAACATCTTATATATTAGGCAGAATATACACTTATACACTAAAAACAGTGATATTCACAATGTTAACACTAGAAGTAAGGATAAACTACGTGCTCCCTCCCACCGGCTTCATAAGGTTCATAACTCATTTGTTGGGCTTGGTATAACCTTTTATAACAAGCTACCCTCTTGTTTGCTAGATTTGCCTTTTAATGCGTTTAAAACTAAAGTAAAGTCCAACCTTTGTTCAAAGGCATACTATTCTATCAACGACTACTTAAATGATAAAAATAGTTGGTCGCTGTGATTAACTCAAGACAATGTTGAAATGTTCTTTCTCCAGAATTAGTTTACCTACTGACAGGTTTTATGAGTTTATATAAAAGTTTATAATTTTACTTTTTATGTACATTTATTTTATTTTTATTTATTGTTGACATAATCTACTCATTACAATGTTTTTTTTAATGAGTTGTATTATAATATGTGGTTAGCTAGCGACCTCGACAATTATTTATTTTACCTCGATGGTCCTAGTTTATCAATTATAACTTCTAGTTACAGCTCTATGTAAGCGGGCACGCCCTTTATGCCTGGAGGCTTTATTTTCTTTTTTTTAGATATTGTTTACGTTTAGTTATTTTTATTTCTGCTTGAGTATAGTTCTCGATGTTTTTGGTTGGTATATTGGTGTGTGCTAGCTGTCATATGACTATTAATTTATAATTTAAATTTTATTTAGCGTAATGTAAATTATCTTAAAAATTATTGTATAGAATCATTTTTTTTTTCCTAACTGAACAGACAGCTGTGCTGCTGGGGAGTTTGTTGCGCCACTTCTTCTTCCCAGCAAAAGCACTAGGAAGTGGTGAAGGGTGGGCGTTTTGGGGGACTGTCTTATGTAATTTTGACGTTCGAAAAGTGCTGATTCTCAGCCTAGTTTGAATAAATGACTTTTGAATTTGAATTTGAATTTTGAATTGAATTTGAATTAAATACATATTTCCATTAGTTCGAGCGTGTTTTTTTGCGAATAAACGATGAAATCGCTTTTCCATTGACTTGTACCTTAAAAACACACACATTCATGTAAGCGAAGCCACGGATACAGCTAGTCCAATATTATAAGAATCAATTAAATAACTTGACAACTGATTTGACGACAGATGAAATTAAAAAGCTTTCAATAATCGTGGTTCAAAAAATTGATCCTATACACACATATCACATAAAATAACGCCTTGTTTCCCCGAAGGGTGGGGCAGAGGTGTTCCCCCATTTCGCCAGTTATATTAAACTCAGTGTAATAGTAATCTATGGCCACAAACTCAGAAGAAGTCTGAATTATATATTATATAATATCCTATACAGAGACACTTAAATTCGCCCTTCTTTTGATGTAGCGACAGCTTAAGAAAACCAATATCAAAAAGTCTTTCATCCCACTAATATAAGTCTGAAAAATTAATTTCGCTAAAAGATTGTCGTAGGAGGCAGTAAAAAAAGAAGATAATAATTTAGCTTGATACAAATAATTCCATATTTTTTATCTTAAAAGAGCCATAAAAACGCGACTAGCGAATAAATTCTTTCAATAAGATGGTAGGTAGCTACTTACTTTAGGTACTTGTTTTATTTGGCAGTAGTGGGCTTGTACATAAGCTATGTCCTCGCGGTTATGACGGGTTTATACACTAACTTTATTTTACATTAATAGGTACATATAAATTATATTTTTAAATATTAGAATAAAAAATAAAATAAAACATTTAAAAATATAAAAAATAGTAGCCGACCGGTATAGGGAGCAGGGTCAGGGCTCCAGAGAGAGAAACCTCTTAACAATGCGAGCCGTGTCCAGGAGTAACGGTTTCTGAATCAAGCCCTTAATCCATGCTGCCCAACGAGACCCTCCTTAGGTGTTGGTCAAAGCTCTTGGCAATTAAGCCATTGGCAGATACGACTATCGGCACAATGATCGCTGAGCCCACATCCCACATGTCGACAACCTCGCGAGCCAAGTCAAGATACTTAATTTGTTTACCTTTCTCGGCTTTCACGAGGTTCCCGTCATGCGGGACCGTTATGTCAGTAATCAATTTAAGTGTAGTCTTCAGTCTCATATTTGGCGTTTCTTTATATTTTGTATGTCCGTCTATCAGTCGGCAAAGGCCTACTCCAACCTTCTCCATTCCTGTCTCTCTGGCCACTCTGCCCCATGTCGTTTCAGCGACCTCTTTGATGTCATCATCCCACTTTTTCTGTGGTTTACCTTCCTTTGGCCGTTTATTGGGTACCACCGAGTAACATAGGCTATAATTAATTTATAAAGATATCACGCGGGTGAAGCCGCTGGCTGAAGCTAGTATTTTTATAAAGTCCAATGAAATAGTAGATTGTTTGCCTAGGGAGCAAACAACTATTTTTAAGGCGAGAGTGTTTCTTTGAATCCAGAGCGGAGCGAAGGATTCTAGAGTAGAATCCCGAACATAGCGAGGGATTCTAAAGTAGAATCCTGAACGCAGCGAGGGATTCAAAGTACGTCACTCGAGCTTAAAATAGTGTTTTTCTCGAGGTGAACACTCTACTTTTCATCACCCTCTATGAGAAAAAAAAAAACGTATGTGGTCCGACCTCATCTCTCACGCTGCTTGTGCACGATGCAACATTCACAAGTCCAAGCACATACGCTGGTTAAAGCCCTCTTGTAATCGTTGGCGTGAAAATGTGTGCGGGTCCAATGAGTTACGCACCGCGTATAGTTAGTAGTCCAGGCACAGACTTTAGCGGCACATGCAGCTAAAAGTTACCTAGCGATCGATTCTCCCAGTTCTTAAACCAGAATAAATCCTAAAATTGTGCAGTTCAGTAAGCTTGTACGCTACTGCCGAAGTACTCGTAACTTTGAACGACGTGAACCACCTTTGAGCTGGCTCGGCTGCAAACATACACTGCATATTTAGCTTTAAAGGTATATGCAGGGATATATTTATGATACGAATATGCCTACGTGTTATGGTGAGCATAAAATTTGAACGTGTTTCGGAAGCTAAAACTGATGTTGTAAGTTTGAAATAGCAATCAAAGTAAAATAATATGATAGTTTTAACATGAAAAGTGTGTAGATTTATTGAATCATTGTAAAATTTAATTATTTTATCTACAACAAGCTGATGGAGTCCCGAAACTGATGATTAAGGTTCTCAATTTAGCGTGAACTTATTACCTATGTTTTTCAAGTTAATGCTACCCCAATTGACAACTATCAAAGGGACAACTAATTTGTTCTGTGACCAATAATTTGGACCTATTGGTATTTAGTTCGTTCGGTCATATAGCATCTGTTATTCTGTTAAATAAATGATTGAGGTGAGAGCCATTAAACTAATTGCACAGTAGAAGACGTTGGTCAATACTGTTTGATTCTGCTACAAACATTATCAAATTAAAATACGATTTCAGTTGTTTAAGGTCAACTTTTCAATATATCATTTTTTTTTATATAGAGAATCCTATTCTTTGCCATTCATTAAAATGAAAAAATTACTGCTTCGTTGGTCTAGCAGTCACAAGCGCTACTGCTGAGCATTAGGTTCTGGGTTCGAGTCCCAGGTCGGACAACCACCACCAAGCCCAACGAGGTCGTAGGAATCAGGTCGGTCGGTGCTGTGTTTTTCTATCAGGAATTCCTCAGTAGCAGCCTGGAGCCCGATCCAGGCAATAGACTCACTCTATTCATGTGACTAAAACATAACTGGCGAAATGTGGGTGTACTTTTGGTGCTACATCGGCTCATGCGAACTACGCATCAAAGACCTGATATCACACAAAATCCTGACGTCACACAAATCTTGCATCGCGCAATTAGAGTTACAGCGCGAACAGCATATATATAACTTTCCTGACATCAATCGTTGAGCAGTTGCCCGCCAGACACGGCACCCGTCTGGTCGGAGGATCCTTTTCTATGGTGGATGAGGAAACTTTACTCCCTGTTCCTCATACCACTAAAACAATAAAGATATACCTCTACCTATGACCTACCTATACCTATGATAGTTTGTAAATATACCAACATATCGAGCCCCTTTTAAACCTAGAAATAAAACCAAAACTAGCCACATTATTACATTAGTTATATTAGCAAACAAGTCGGTCCCGCTCCATGCCAGGCCCACAATAACATGTCGCCAACTAACTTGACACTTTTGAACACTACTCTAAAACTAATATCGAAGTTTATTACCTATTCTAGCGAACGGAACCGAGTTTAAAGGCTCCGGCAAACAGGCGCGACAAGACGACGGGACGCGACACCGATAGAACGATTTCCGAGAAATTTTCATAGATTTTTTTCCATCAGAGTCGCGTCGCGCCTTTTCGCGAGAACGTTAAAGCTGCCTGTTCATGGTATGACAAAAAACCGTAGTCTCTTTGTAATAGTCGAGTTAATAAAGAATTCTTGGAAAAATTGTCCTTTACGTTTTAAGTAGGTAGTTTTATAATGGGTTGCGTTCCAGGAAGGCTGATGCGGGTGGCTAAGACAGGACAGGAGGAAGGTAGAAAATATTGAAAAATAAAGCTTCAGTAGAGTATATTGAAAATGAATTGAAGCAAAATAAAATGATAATGCTAGAGAGGTTTTTTATAAGTCTGTAAAAGGTTTGTGTCTTTATTTTAAAGACGCTACCTAGTTTAAGGCAGTAAAAAACATATTTAATGCAAAATTATGTAGAAATACAATAGAAAAAGGTGCGTTCAAGATTTTGAAAGTTTGATCGAAATAAACTAAACAGTTGGTCACCTTTCACAAAAAAGTTACTCCGAAACATATTCCTCCACACGCATCCCTTAAATTAATACAACAATCGCAGTGACTAAACGCACATCCAAAACCAGCTTTAAGGATAAAGTCGGGATCCGGATCTGGGTCGCCATATTGTGTTGTGATTGAAATTTAATGCCTCTGTTCGCAGTTTGTTTTAAAACAACTTTCTTTGGACTTTGCTATGTAAGATTTACTTCGTAATACCATTGAGTTTGTGCAAGGTTAATAGTTCGAGCCTTCCTTATGACCCACCCATGTTAAGTTTGAGAGTGTAGTTTTAGTTAACGATAGGTTTTAGGTTTGATGTGTGTTCTAGTTTTTGAGGAGCTCGTGGCGAAGTAGGTAATAACAGCCGCACGTGTCGATCCATTATGTTAAGCTACGCTTGCCGATGGGTGACCATCTTTACATACCGAGACTCCTCCGTGCCTCGGAAAGCACGTTTTTAAGCCGTTGGTCCCAGCTGTCATTCATAGATCTTTGACAGTCACTACGGATCGTCAGAAGCCCGAAAGTCTGACAAACCAGTCTTACCTACTCTTTCATGTTCAAAAGTGCCATATAAGGGCCTATTTGAAATAAATGATTTGATTTTGACTTTACCAAGGGATGAAGACTTTATTTAAGTTTATCGAGTCACTAACATCCTACGTACATAATCAATAACGTTAGTAAATTTTTCTTGCTCAGATGTGATGTGAAAACGCCTGGAGGAGGCCCTCTAGATTACATTCACTGACCTTTTTGGTGTTGTTCTTGAGAAAAGTCAGGTGCATAGTACTAGCAACAGGCGTGCGTGTATGACCAGTGGCACTAGTGTGAGTTTCTTTTAACCATTTTGACTTTACGCATTGACCGCGATCGGCGTTCCGATTGGACCTTCACTGGTGAAGGCCGGCCGGCTGCCAATCGGAGCGCCGAATGCGGTCGATGCGTAAAGTCGAGATGGTTAAAAAAAAACTCATACTTGGGCCTCAGATTTATGAATGTAAACGAAGCAAAAGGATTATCTAAGGATCGTAGCAGCTGGCGTTCTGTAGTTTCTGCCCACTGACGCCTCAGAAAAATACTACACTAAGGCTTTGGTTTCCTAGGAAAGTGGTTCTGTCATAATATATACTCTGTCATTTTCACCAGTATAGCCCAAAGATTTAAATTGCTAGATTATCCTTCACCATACTTAGCCACAAGAAAAAGTGTGCATACTGAGAAGAGTTAGCTCACACATTATAATATAGCGTTTCTTTGACAATCAAGTGAAGGCACTGCGGCATTGTGCCAGAGGTGGCAAAACGACACAGAAATGCGACTATCTTTTGTAGGGCGAATCTAACGATTTAAATCTTTGCCACTGCTATCATTTTCATTACAGCCGGCCGTTAGTGACAGCAACCACTCTTCTAGGAAACCGTAGCTTTAGAAGCTCTTTATTTCCCTAATTTAAAACGTAAGCAAGTGTCGCCCCCTATGACAAAGAACATAAACTACGTTCACAATATAATAAACAGACATGGGGAACATTTTTCATGCTGATTGATGGCGGATTATGTGTCCTCCTCTCTTGAAAGGGTAAGATTTGCAGTGTGGTTTGGGGTGAGAAAGCCTGCATACATATCATGGTGCTGAGTGATCGCTAATCTGCCAGCAAAATGCAGAGGCCAAGTATGTACGAATTTTAGAGTCACTTTTAAAAAGATATCTTCAGTGACTATTGCACACTTTGTTTTTTTTTTTTTGTGTTTTCGTGTTGAATACAATAAATTTTGCTATCGAGCACTAAGCGTAAATCAGTATTAATTTAGATCAAAGGCGTAAGGTCCTGCTAAGCAATATTTTGCTAATTCTAACAATTAGGAATACCTGTATTAGTTTTAGCGGGTTTAATTTTTTTATGTTAATTATGATTAACATAAAAATCTCACTGAAATCTGGTCAAAATGGTATGAAATCACTAAAATCAATTTGTGAAATGGACTGAAAAAAGAAATTCAAGATGCCGAGGCATCTTAAATTTCCTTCTAGGATACCAGGATATAAATAATTAGGTACTCTAATAAAAACAACCACGGATGAATATCAGAAAAATATCTAATATAAATAAAAATTAAACAATAGAACACGCGTTAAGTTTCCATGACATCGAAAGAAAATAAAACTTTCTTACCCAATAAACCTTGTATGGGAAGCCAATCAAATTTTTTCTATAGAAAACATATAAAAAAGGGAATTGTAGGGAATCCGCGGCAGCCTATTAATCAGTGGTAAAGCCACCGTGGATTTCGCAAACAGAATCCCCGACAAAACAGCGATCTTTGACGTATGTGGTGCAAAATAGAAACTTACAGCTTTTTTCTTTTTGTAGTATTTTTTTCAAGCGTAGGATGGTGGATAATTAATTGGCAGATCAGAAAACTGATGAACAAATGACCTGCAAATGATCAGTACATACGGGTGGCATATTATAGAATCATTGCACATACCAATAATGATGGAGCCTGCAGTAATACAGCAAGGAGTCTCATGCAGCTTTAGATATTTTGTGGGTGACAATCAATAAAATTGTTTCACGTACAGTATCTACGCGAGCACATCGACTATTTAAAAAGTTTATAAATAAAATATATATATGAGAAAATCTGCATTACACGATGGCAAAGCCGCGAGCGAAGCGCTAGTATAAAGCTTCATGCAGACTAGTGCGACGCGACATCGGCTATTGTTATACCGTGAAGTTTTCTTAGAAATTGTATTGTTCGAGTGGCGTCGCGCCGCTGCGTCGCGCCCGAGCCTTATCAATAAAACAGGTATATTGATAATAGAAAGTTTTCGTGCCAACATTAAAAACTACAAAAAACCTACACGAACCACGCTTTTATCATAACTTTGCGCCAATACCGAAATCCTTCAAATTATTGGGGCTATAAGTAGCAGCGGAGGACTCTTGCTACCCCATGACAAATCAAAACGTGACTTTCGGTGATTTTCTATTGACTCACCCACTTCAGACGAACAGGACAATATTGAAGACGAATGATATCCGTAATGAATGCTTTTATGGTGCACTCGTATGAAGTTATCGGGAAAAGGGGTAGGTAAGTATGTTTTCTGAAATGGTTTACCTTATTAAAGTTAGCTCATGTTAATGGAAGTGTTAGGAACACAGTGTTACGCTCCAAAACACAAATCGTCGACGTCACCCAAAAAGCAGTCAAGCTTAGGTGGGACTGGGCCGGACACGTCTGCCGCATGTCAAATGAGTCATGGGCCAAATCTGACACTTTGTGGGTCCCATAAACCGTCTTTCGACATGGAGACAGACCCAAGAGAAGATGGAGAGACGAGCTTGACGCCTGCAGACAGAATTGATCCACACTAGCTCAAGACATAGAAGAGTGGAAAGGAGAAAGGGAAGCATTGGCCCTGCAGTGAGACAACACCAGGCTAAAAATAATAAATAAAATAAATCATGTTGTGTTGTCACTACTGAAAGTTGTGTACCCCCAGAATACGACATTTTACTTATAGTTGATGAACGAAGAATCATCCCATCCAATGTAAAAGGATGACCACATTTCTGGCCACCGGAGCTTTTTTGGAAAGATAGATATATATATAGTTGCCTGTCATGCAATAATGATAACAAATTTTCAATTTGCGAGAGTGAGAACGTGAATTTGGAGTTTTGAAGTAATACTCGAGCAATACTCGAGAGAACGATACTAATCAAAATAATGAACATAACATAACATAATATCAAGCCTGTAATCCCGAAGGGTTTGGCAGAGGTGTACCTACAGTACACCCACATTTCGCCAGTTGTTTAATCCCGTGTTGTGAGCCTCGTATAGCCAACAACCGGGAAAAAAATAATGAAGTTTTAATAGAAACACGGTCGAAGGTTTTGTAAGAAGCTTGACTTTCAAATAATCTGTACTAAACTATTCGAAAGTCAGTCAAGTTCCGAAGTGTAGATCGAAAGTTCAGTAAGAGCTGTGAGGAATAACGACAAGGCTTCAAACTAAAAAATAATTATTGTCATACATATATGCATAGAACTGCCACGATGGTACAGTGGCCGCAAACGCTACTGCTGGGTTTGAATCCCGAGAGTGCCCGGTTGATGGCAATAGGTTCGCCCCCTATTACATGGGACTTAAACATAACTGGCGAAATGTAGATGTACTATAGGTATACATCTGCCTAACCCTTTAGGGGGGGATACAGGCGTGATGTTATGTAATATATAGGTTTTCTGAATAGGTTAACAGCCCGACTCATGTGTACAATTTATTTCATCACCACTGCTCTCAAAACGGTGTTGGAAAACATTGTGTGGAAAACGGCCAACTTAGAACCAAAAATTCGAAGAATATAGAAAGATTTTGATTCGATTCTAAATATTTACTATGTACTGTCAATAGACGGAATCCGACCGAAACATTTATTTTTTTATAAAATTATCCTGTCAAAAATAATGATATTTGTGGTAGTAATCGAAATGCCATGATAAATCCAACAAGGAAAACCAAAAATAAATATAATAAAAATACACTAATAACATAGGTACATGAAATCTTACCCCAACCCTCGTATTGAGAGGGAACGCGTGACCAATTATGGCGATATTTCCCCAGTCGTGATTGGGGATGGGGACTCTTTTGTTTTACCTTCGTTAACATACAATGTATGGAAAACTTACTTTACTTTTTAGCCCCTGGAAATTGAGTGGTGAAATTTTTTGATGCTTTTGAGGGACGATTTGAAGGTACTCGTTAGCAAGCTTAGAACTAGTTTTTCCATGTTATTAAAAGGGGAACAAGGCAAAAGTTTGTTTTTAGGGTTCCGTACCTCAAAAGGAAAAAAACGGAACCCTTATGGGATCACTCGTGTGTCTGTCTGTCCGTCTGTCACAGCCAATTTGCTCCGAATCAAATGGACCCTTTTAGTTGAAATGTGGTACACATAATTATTATACACATATACCAATTTTATTTAATGTTAGGCTGGGATTCAGTTTCATTTAGTTTAATAATAGAATAGGTACAGTCTGTTGTCAATATTATCTGACCCACCCTAAAAACAAACGAATTTGGACCCTCTGACATTAACAATAAGGTTTATTCAATTTAAATGAGCTTAACAGACAAGCGATGTGACGGCTTGATGAACAAATACAATAATAATACAGACACGCAAATTTGATCTTTAAAACGTTAGCGTTAGGTTATATGTTATAACTACTTGTTATAATATAATTAGTGTAATAACTTATTTTAATAACTATCTTCAAGTAATTCTGGTCTCGTGGTCTGAATATAAGACTGGGAAAAACAAGTTGCGAGATCAAATCCTGCGACAAAATAATTGTTTTGCTTTTAATTTAGAATTTATTACAAAACCATTTCTTGTTTATTGTAAAGAACTATAGACGGATAACCTTCAAACATAAACTTTCTAAAATGGTAATATTTTCGCATAATTTGTAATAAGTGGGTAGTTGAAAAATAAATATTCGTATTCATTATAAAACCTAAGGGTATGCAGTGACTACGCGCAAACATATTTTACCTTGTCTTACTATATTGCAAAAACAACGTCTCTTTAGAATTTTTTATTTTCTGTTTTATGTAGTTTTTTTATTATCATGTGTGTTATTATTTATTAAAAAAGGAACTGATAATAGGTGGACTGTGTTTTTGAACCGACATGTTGTTCGTCGCCAATCCAGCATCAAACCGCTAAGCCACAAGCACTTGTTAGAAACGTGCGAAATTAAAGATTGGGTTGTAATTATGTAGTGTGACTTAAAAGCTTTTCAACTTTAATGTCAACGAGATAATGATTAAAATAGCATAACAAAATGATACATAATGCCGGTGGCTCCGACAATGTTGGGTGGGTTTACCTTAACGTTACGTGTTAAAGATCAAATTTGCGTGTCTGTATTATTATTTTATTTGTTCATCGACTAACTAGTCTGATATGCTCATATAAATTGAATAAACCTTAATGTTACAAGCACAGGGTCCACATTCGTTTGTTTTTAGGGTGGGTCAGATAATGTTGACAACAGACTGTACTAATAGTATATATAGTACCTATAGTAATACTTACGATTAAGATCAGCAGGCCTAACATGCAACAATTACTCACTCTCGCGTGAGTAATTGTCTTCTATTTCTGTCACCTTTCTCGTTTTCTGATAGCGCTTCTATACAAAATAGTCGTCTCCTTCTGTCAAACTTCGACAAACCTTTTTCTTTTTTTTATTATGTTGTGAAAAATGCCTGTTGATATTAACGCTACTAACATATTTTTCTTAGTTCTAATACTAGTACAATATGAATGTTTTCCGAAATAAATGATTGAATTGACTTGAATTCCATAGTCATTTCATACAACTGTCAAATAATGACAGTTGGCATTTGAATATACACTGATAGTAGGATCTTTTGGCGTTCCTCGTCTCGGTGAGAGGGAGTGGGCCGTAATCCACCACGCGGGATAGTTGTCTTCTAATTTTTGATTCTAGGACACGGGTTGTATTCCTTCACCTTTTTTAGAGCAGTGATGATGAAATGAATTGTTTTGTGAAATGTATTTAAAAACCAAGATGGCGGCGTTAGTTCTGGTTTTACAATTATACAGACAATATAAATTGGTACTCGATTTGCTAAGCAATTAATTTTCTGAATGTGCTAGCTAAACATATAGAACAGCCCATCTTATTGGTCATAAATCTTCGCGAGAACCGTCTGAGCCACAGCAATTTTGGTCAATATTAGACATGAAAGACTTAGGATCTAACACTAAATTTGTGGCAGCGATTAATATTAAGTGGATTTGTAGTTTGGGTCTAACAGAGGTAATATATTGCTTGGCGTTTTACACTACAAGTTGGTGATTTTGGGTAATGGAGGGCGGGCATTGAACTTGAGTATCTAATAGTGTTTGTTTTGGCAGCAGCTTCATTATTTTGTTGAGCTTTTGTGATCTTGTCTGGGAGTTATGTTTAACCTAATTTGTCTACATATATACTTGTACATATTATTAATATTATTATTTTAAGTCTGTTAGTTTTTAATTATGTATAATATTTGGGTGTAATAATAGAGATAATTCGTTAATTGAAAGAAGCAGTAAAATCCACCCCTTCTAACAGTAATATTTACAATTCATATTTATGTTTATGAAGAATAACCCAATAATAATATAATTCATGCAATTTTATTTTGATCAGTCGGTTATTATGAGAGTTACAATTCAACAAACATAGTGCGAAACCGCAAAAAGCTTGTCCTGAAAAGTCACCTCAAAGTTAGTTACGTCAGTTAGTAAGATAAGCGACGTCATGTGCCCATCCGTTGCCTTGAGGATATCCAGAGCAGTGCTTGGTATTTATTTATTTAACAGTTTATGTACACAATATAAACAGACAAGAACCAAGGAACAGAAAAATACGTGGCCGTGCCGTGGTGACAGATGACGGGCAGTGGAGGCATAGTAATAGGGTTCTGTTTGGCACGGAACCCTCAAAACGTTGTAGTGGCAGCGGTGTGGGTTCCTATAGATTAATTTAATATAAATAAGATAGGTATTTAATGTAACCTCTTCGGAAGGACATCGTGAGAAGTGACTGGGTTTTTACTTTTAAGTATAATTGAACCGTGATTCATGCTTGCATATGAACTTCGTTTTAGAATATTACTTTCAAGCCTCGAATTAGGACTCAAAATAACATCTCAGAAGCTAATCTACATGGTCCTCACATTTCTAACAGGGACAGTGTCTGAATTTTAAAAGAGACTGTGACGTCTGATTTTTTTCGGTGTTTCTTCTCAGAGTAGTCAGATAATAGGAAAGACCGACCACATCTAAAAAAATATATGTTTTTTTTTTGGCATGTTAAAGTGTTTGTACAAACCAACTTGACCGCAAACTGCCTCTTAAAATACAGGTAAAACCTAGCTTATGAGGTAGAGTATTATTCTTGTATAGAATTTGCAACAGAAACTATAAATTAAATATATTTTAAACCAAATGTCAAACTGTACCTCAAACTCTGTATATTTTTGAATAAATAAAGATTTTTATTTGTCTACATAATTAAAATGATATTCGTACCTACTACACACAATTTAGAAAGTGAAAATCGTGATACCTTAGTAAATACCTCGCAAATTATTATTCAAATTTATTATAATGTTAACAAGATCTTACAATGGCTTATAGCTAAGGTACAATTACGAAACTGTAGGTCATATCATTTTTTTTTTTTTGATACGGTGTTCCTCTTTGGATATTCGAAAAATCTATTTGAAATTTTAGCGGTATGAGGAACAGGGTGTAAAGTTCACTCATCCACCATAGAAAAGTGAGGATCCTCCAACCAGACGGGTGTTGTGTCTGGCGGGCTGACTGCCCGGCTGTTGATTTCGGATAGTCTTATATAAGTATATGTCGTTCACGCGGTAAACTCTAATTGCGCGATGCAGGATTTGTGTGACGTCATGTCTTTGATGCGTAGTTCGTACGTGGCGGTGTAACCGCTACAAAATTAATGTTTACAAAAGGGACCATGCATTACTTAATTTTGCCAAAGCAAAAACGAAGAAGATAGACCTTACTAAAATTGACGATGGCAATAACCTCAAATAACATTCAAAGGAATAAGAAAAATAACTCCGAACCGAACCCCCAATTTTTCAAACCGCACACCCGAAACTAGAAAGTCTCAGTAACCTTCAGTGTGACGCCGATATCTGTAAAACATAAGCCATAAGCTGTGCGACACGCGATCAAATAAAACACACACGCTCAGGATTACTGAACCCTTTCGTGGAGACTTTTTTTATCGAGTTCCAAGAGAAGAGCAGTAGCGGGATTCGATTTTTGCAAAAATTAGATTAGTTATTTTTTCCAACTTAACCCAGAGAGAGCAGTGGTAGCCCAGTGACAACGACCCTGACTTACGAGTTGTACTTAGGATGTGAGTTCAAACCCAGCTAGGTGGTTTACCAACCCGCACAGATTACAGCCTCCTCCCTCTAGAAGAGAGGAGGCCTATGTCCCAACAATTTACAAGAATCCTTGTCTACATTTCACAATAAATAATAGAGCTAAAGATGAGGTCTGAACTCAGAAATCTTTTATAACAACGCTTTTCCAACTCACTATGCTGACCCTGCAATAAAGTTTCCAGCAGGCCACTGCCATGACTCACCTCTAAACCAACTACGAAGCCAGGTGGGCCGTTGTAGGCACCACTTGGTAGTTAGTGGGGGTACTCTGATAAGCTACAATGCGACTGTGAAGCCACATCACAAACGATGCTTCACGTCTTGTCCTGTTTCATGTGTCCGTGAAACCTTAAAAACCGTGAAAACTTACATGAAGCGTGAGCTTGAAGTAGCAGACGCTTGAAGCTCACTTCACCAAATGTTTCACAGTAAGATGTTTACAGAATAGACCGACTGTACTATGAAAGACCTTTGCGAGGCCAATGTTTAAGATGACGCGCTGTCCTCGAGGCTGAATTCTGGCTGACTGGCGCATTTATGCTAACGATTCTTAATTTTCCAATTTATCGCTTGGCACTAAATAATCCTCTGGGTGGTCGCAGCAAGCATCAACTCGCTGTTATCGGGGCTTGCCCTAGAGAAACTGCGGGCCTAAAATACTTTTAACAGTACAGTAAATTTTTTCCTGCTCCACGCTCTTCACTTACACCATCCTCTTTATAAATGGCCTCAATATTTCTACCCAGAATGTTTGGTGACTGCTGAGTGCCATCAATCGGTGACCAGCGAACACTGGATATATCCTTACTCCAAGAAGATTTGGATGGCCTTAATGATCGGGACTGAAGTGTAAGATTGAATGAGAGGTCATTAATACCTGTAGAACTGGAGTTTTTAGGGATAAAAGAGGGATTGGTGACGTTTTTGCGGGTGGCATAGTATTCAAAATGTATATGGTGCTATGTTGGGTGGTACCTGGTTGTATAGGAATGTTGCGATCCTCCTTGGCTCTCAGTTCAATTATTTAACTTCTAATAAAATGATTGTCTGTCGGTAATCAAGAATCTTACCAACTTTTGAAGAACGCTAGAAAAAATATAGACCAAAAAATTTAAAAATTATAACTAACCCATAAATAAATAATCCGGCTGATTGACATAAACAGAAAAAGATGTAGGTAGCATGATAAGTGTTTTGATTTGTGTGACGTCAGGTATTTGATGCGTAGTTCACATGGGGCGATGTAGATGCCGCCACATCACTCCCCTCTGGAGACCGGAGGTCGATAGTGGGCTGAGTCTTGTATCTTGCGATGCTTCACAGTGCGAGCTAAGGTTCCAGTGAGTCGGAACTGTTTGTGGTGATTGCGGTGATTCCCCAGTGAGTCAGGGTAGCGCTGCGTCATGATCTAGTAAGTCGGATGTGGTACGGCGCCGGGTTGTGGCTGACTGCTGACCAGGGGAGGGTAGAATGAGCTCTGCTTGTGAGACCGACCAAAAGTGCTGTGCCAAGGTTGCTGTTGAGGCTGAGGGTGATGACCAGGAATGCGTGTTCGCTGCATGCTCGTGGTCACGATAACCGTTGAAGCCGTGGGTGCTGACTAGCTGTGTGACTTGCCTCGCGAAAGCTTGCGGTAGTGATGATTACGATAAAGTCACGCTGAAGTACACAATGCAGGATTTGTGTGAAATCAGGATTTTGTGTGACGTCAGGTCTTTGATGCGTAATTCGCATGTGGCGATGCAGATGCCGCCACATGTCGAACCCTTAACTTTGGACCACTATTTACGCCAGACCCTTTAGAAAAGACAATCTTTCGTCCATAATTGTGCTTATAACTAATCAACCGCAATATCCAAATTACGTGATTCTTGATTTTCAGTTAGTTCAATATTTTTGAGTGCAGCCGCGGGCACAGCCTACTGGTTTATAATAAAGAGATAGTCTGTCTTTAGAAAAATAAAGGTCAAAGACAAACTGATCTCAAATAAAAATTAAAACAAAATTTATTATTCATCCCTTCCATTATTCTCAATTAGTCCAATTTAGTTAGGTAGGTACTTCTACATTCAAGTCCTTTTTCATTTATTTAGTTTAGACTCCGTCCACTTTTCATACAATACTATATTTTTTTCATCAAATTTTTGTTTATTCACGTCCTCTCAAAAAGACTTGATGGCACGCAGCCCTTAGGTTTTTTTGAGGTCTTCTTCTTAACATATTAAAAGTAAAACATTTTGTACAACTATTTTTCTCTGGTGTTAGGGCAAGGACAAACTGGACACTTTATTCACTTATTCGCATCGAGAAAAGCGTACAGTTTGTAAAATCCATGTTTTTTTTAGGGTTCCGTAGTCAACTAGGAACCCTTATAGTTTCGCCATGTCTGTCTGTCCGTCCGTCCGTCCGTCCGTCCGTCCGTCCTCGCTTAATCTCTGTGACCTTTAGCACTAGAAAGCTGAAATTTAGTACCAATATGTATATCAATCACGCCGACAAAGTGGTAAAATAAAAATTGGAAAAAAATGTTTTATAAGGGTAGCCCCCCTATATGTAAAGTGGGAAGTGGTTTTTTTTTAAATTTCAACCCTAACGTGTGATATATTGTTGGAAAGGTATTTAAAAATGAATAGGGGTTTACTAAAATCATTTTTTGATAATGTCAATAATTTCGGAAATAATCGCTCCAAAAGTAAAAAACAATGTGTGTCCCCCCCTCTAACTTTTGAACCATAAGTTTAGAAAATATGAAAAAAATCTGAAAAGTAGAACTTTATAAGGACTTTCTAGGAAAATTATTTTGAACTTGATGGAAATAACAGTTTTTGTACAAAAATGACAAAAAGTTGTACAAAATAATTTCTGGACTAAGTTTGTAGTATAATCGTATATGCAAGCAGGAACACTTATTGTGACGGACGGGAAACTACGGAACCCTACACTGAGCGTGGCCCGACACGCTCTTGGCCGGTTTTTTTTAACTAGAGATCGAATGAATCCACGCAGCGTTTTCGACAATGGTGCATTAGAAAAAATATCAAAGTGCACAATATTTTGATGAAAGATAATTCAGATAAATCAAACGACAAAAAGCGTATATCGTTTGATGTATTCTTCAAACGATACAGTTTTTGACGAACATAGCATCGAACATCCTGCACTAAAAATCATTACGAAGTACAAGTTTACGTGAATTTTACACTTGATAGAAATGCTCAAGTTTGCACTCACCTTAAGACGAACATAAAATATTCATTCCTCCCCTAGCCCCCTCTTCCTCCTCTGGTCCCCTTTGGTTAGTACTTGTGGTTTTTTATGGTCCCTCAGGGGCAACCCAAGGTTTGCGTCCAAAACCTTATTAATCCTTTGTCCGCCCGTCTTTACGTTGTAAAATTTAATTTCTGGCATAAATTAATAGCTCACAGTGTGGTCGAGATTTTTGCTCGTGATTGTACTAAAATGTCATTACGAGGACTTTATAAAAGTTAAAAATATGTCGAAAGTGGGAGAACATTATGAAATAATGTTTAGCTGTTCGCAGAATTTTCTACTGAAAAACGACAGCGTAAACGACGAAGAAGTTGGGTTTGTAATTTTCAATTTTCTTGTTAATAATATTTTTAGACTAAATTAATCAATTACAGTCACAAAATCTCTGAAATGGACAAGAAAAACTACTAACTCAACCAAGCTTTAAAAGCAATAAACCACAAAAGAAACGACACTAAATTAAGTGAATTAACTGCACCAATTAGGTTATCGCCCCCAAAATTGTGCAAAAAAGAAAGATAAATCTGAAGAAAATTGCCTGTATCCATCCCCTGTAAAGAATTCTCCCCAAGATATGCAGTAGCAGCTGAAATTACAATAATCGTATGGGGCCGAAAATCCACTTGGATTTGGGCGTCCAAAATAAATAGGTATCAGGGACTTGAGCTAGAAGAATGTAGTGTAATACGTCACGGAGACATTGCGCCGATTGGTTGCGCTCCGATAAAAGAATAGTGAGGGGACTGAAATGGTTAAGGATATCGGTGGTGATATTTTTATAGTCTATCTCTTCAGATAAATCTCTTCCAGCTTCTCTTCTACCTTATCTTCATAAGGTAGAAGAGAAGCTGGAAGAGATTTCATTAGATATAAGCATCACCTTTGTACGTATTTTTCTGTTCTTTTATTCTTGTCTGTCTATTTTTGTGTGTACATAAATGGTTAAATAAATAAATAAATAAGGTAAAGCCCAATACAATAAATCAAAACAGATAAAATTGGTTATTCTCATAAACCACACAATAAAAAATTAAAACAATACTCAACATTCAAAGGTGTTTGTCGTCATGTCGGAATGTTATGTATCGTGTAACCAATAGGTAATCTAAAAATAACAAAGGTTTCGGTTCTCACTATAATAGTTGAATTTTATTGATTGTGACAATTGGTTTCATTTTAATTTATACAAAACTCGTTGTACTAAAATAAAAAAAATGAAATTTTGTCAGCAGATAAGGAGGAAGGGTTATCAATTATAAAAAAAGTTTTTAAAACTTAACCTAATACTCGTATCGATTAAATACTCATTCAAGTTTTCGGACAGCAAAATTAAAATTAATTTAAACAAATTCATCGACACGTCTACAACACTACGCCAAACAGAAGAACGGACTAATTTTATTGGCTGGATTTAGGATTTCACGATAATATACAGATACTGCCATTTGACTAGCTTATTTTTTATGTAGGATTTTACCCTGCCATTCAATGGACAGGGGCTTTGTTATCGATTGTACTCTGCTGCTTTTTCCGGGTAATTTTGTTTTTAAATAGGTAAGTAGACTTTTTATTCATGTTCATTGTTAGGTAGACTTTTGTTCGTGGCTAGCAAGCAGCAGCTTATAATCTTCCTGTATACGACGCCGGAGCCGCATCGGAGGCGCTGGACCGCATGTTTCTGAAAACGAATGAATATTGACCATGTGCCGCACTGCCGCAGCACCAGCGCCGCACCGCAGCCCCGACGACACCGCGTAGATCTGAGAATTTATGTTTTTTTAATAATAGCGTTTTTTTTTTATCGAGCAAAAATGCCGAAAAAGACACGTTTCTTGTCTTTTAATTATGTTTTTTTTTTTTTTTTATAATTTTCACATTTTTCATAATTAAAAACTAACAGACTTAAAATAATAATATGTACAAGTATAGATTACATAAAAAGTGGGGGGGATAATTATAGGGCATCAAAAAATTCTTCCGAATCGCTGTCAACGGGAAACGTGCCCAAAAGGCTGGCTGCATTGCCACGTTGAATGGCAATGCTGATTCTTTGGCCAAAGAATAGGCCAGCCCTCTGTCACTGTCACGTGAAGAGTCGACCAGCAATTTTTTTTATAATAGTTATTATAGCGGCAATAGACATACACAATCTGTGAACATTACAACTGTCTACTAATTACGGTTTATCAAATACAGCCGGCTGATAGACAGACGGCCGGACGGACAGCGCAGGCTAATAGGGTTCCGTTTGGCACCCTAAAAATAATGTACTAGCGGTTCCTATAAATCTATACTAATATTATCAAGAGGAAATATTTGACTGTTTGTTTGTATTGAATAGGCTCTAAAACTACTGAACCGATTTGAAAATTTTTTTTACCTTTAGAAAGCTTAGTTTTCAGGGAATAACATAGGCTACTTTTTATCCCGGGAAAAATAACGGGTCCCGCGGGAAAGACCACGGGAGCGAAGCCGCGGGCAAAGTGCTAGTGCACAATATAGCTAAAATTAAAAACTAAATTTACCTTTTTCGGGTCGACAATATGTAGGTAATTATCATTTTCTGGATGTGTCCAGCTTAGCATATTATTTTAACAGACATTAATCTCAACAACCTCGACAATTCACCCAAAACTTTAGTATCAAATTATTTATTATTATTTATTTACGCAAACATTGCACGTAGGTAATTTATATGTGTACGTGATGCAATTATGTAGATTAAAGCTGTAACGTGAGGGCCTCTTCTTACTTAAATCGGATAAAAGTTTATTCTTTGACAACCCTATTGTTGTTAAAGTATTTCAGAGTTTTAGGTTTTAGGGGTTAAGTTCTAGGTTACAATCGTCTCTTAAGACGCTGACAAGAGCTAAACCGCGGTCACTGCGGACTGCATAGAAAATAAAGAGAAGCGCGATGTTGGTAATTGATTGCAAAATATGAAGCAATTTATCTATTTACTCAAAAATTAGTTGAGTAATCGAACGAAGTTCTGCATTCAAATAAGACGTTCTTGTTATTAATTAAATACCAATTTACCTTGATATTTAATACAGATATTTTGGGTTGGAAAAGGTAGTTTGCCGTTCATTTGTATGGATATATTTTTTATGTTTTTTTGTAACAACCAGGTCCTGAGAAATATGTTCAAGATTAACATATATTTTTCTTGCTAGCACAAACTGACTACACACGACAAGTTGACTTCGCAATATTTTTTTTAAGACAAGTCTTCTTATAACATTTGCCTCTTGTCAGTGCCTTATATATGGCTGTTTTTAAGGTTGATGTCAATCATTTAGAAAGGGTTGAAGGAGGTTAGGTCATTTTAACTCAAAATTCCTGCACGCCGGACAAATGCATCATTTGAGCGTTGAGATTGATTGGCTCAAAGTTACCTTTGTCGTAGGAATCCTCTGGATGCGAGAAGCACAGAAGGTTGGTCGAAGTGGCTGTGCTTGGTGGAGGCCTATGTCCAGCAGTCTTTCGGCTGAAATGATGAAGTTGCCTTTTCTTCAAAAGGTATCTCTGGCGTTGTCCTGGAAAGACCTCATAAAACTTGGAAGGTTTCCGAAATATTAGTGATAAATAGTACATATTTGTTGTTCTATCAATCTTTGTTGCAGTTTTGTTAAGTAAATTGGTTATCCGATTTGATTTCAAATGAAAATAAGAGATACCTAGTCAGTTAATAAACGTGCAATAATCTGCATAATTGACCGAGCGAGCGTAGGAGCGTAGTGAGCGAACCGTATCTGCATCAAGTCTGGCAAAATTTCCTTTCGTGTGTCAGTTTGTACGTACTCCTCTACAGGTCGTATTTTACCACCGATCTGGACGAAACTTGGCGTACATGTTTTAGGTTTTTTTTTTGCAATTTTTTGCCGTTGGGGATTTTTTATTGGAGGGGTACATCCTCCAAAATGGGGCAAAAAGGGGGCTACTGGATATCTTCGCCTTATGTCCAAGTTCCCACGGACGTAATAAATCGCGGCAATTTTGTTTCGTGCACTGGATTTTCAACGCATTCTTGAAAATACACACACACTGTTGGATTTTCAATGCGCTGGGACGAGAGTGCGTCCCAACGCGTTGGATTCTCAACGCTCGGCTCAACATCGAGAGTTGAAACTCCAGTACCTACGCGATAAAATCCCGAAACTTTGAAAAGCAGTAAGTAAGTTTAAAAAAAAATATGTGAAAATCTTATCTTAATTTTTAAGGTTTTTAGGGTTCTGTATTCAACAAGGAACAGATATAGTTTCGCCATGTCCATCTGCCTGTCTGTCTGTCTGTCTATCCGCGGCTTAGCTCAAATAATCTTAGTACTAGAAAGGTGTAATTTGGCATGGGCCTTTACATAATAATCACGCAGACAAAGTGGTAAAATGTTGATATATTTTTTTTCCTACACGTTAAGTGACGATGATTTTTGCTCTCGTCTGTCCCATGTTGTGGGGTGTCGTGGGTATGTGAAAACTATTTTTCAATTCAGGGATCCGTTTGCAAAGTATTAAGCTATAAAGTACAAATTTTTGTTAGAGCCAAGTTTCCTTTCCCCCTACCAGCTAAATGGTTGTTTATGGATATGTAAAAAAATCATGGCAGCAGAATATAACTACAACAAAGTTAAAAGAAAAACTATCACAAGTATGGTTATGGTACCTATCTAAGTATGGTTTACAAGACTTAACGAGTAATAAAAGACCAACTTACATTGACAGTTGGAATGTATGGGAGAACATGTTTTTCAACTACAATGTTAAAGTATTTTCTTGGGATTAATTATTTCCAACTACAGAACCCTAAATTGTGTGTGGTCCACGCACTTGGCTGGTTTTTTATTTTTGAATTTGACGTATTGAACGATGTCATGTTTTTTTTTATAGGAAAAAAAGTAGGGAATCGCTGACAAATCATAGAAGAGCGTTGGTAGCTTAAAATATTTTCGAACGCTAAAACTACAAGCTATCGTTCATGGTTTCTTCCTGTAGGTCTATTCCTACTCCTTATCACCTACGAAGATAAGATTAGTTTGGGGCCTGATCTAAGAAGGAATGGTAGGGTTCGAGGTCTGACGATGGAGCCGGAAGATGGCCATAGGAATTCCCCAACCAAACAAGTTAGAACCATTAACTAGACCCCGTCCCTACGTCGACCCTAGCCCTGTTGTGTTTAGACCATTCGATTTGTTTTTGGAAATTGAAATTGTTTATTGAAGTAATTTATTTACATAAAATATTTACAAAAAAGGGCCTTAAAGAGGTACATATATAATAATTGGATTCTACCTGAACTAGGAATAAACCTGTATCTCAGGTATCTCACTCAAGTGCTTACACATAAATGTTAATTATCTAAGATTCCAACAAATAGTAAATTATGTATCGAATATATTCGTAAATTATGGTTTCATTAAGGTCAATTACGAAGGTTACGGCCGGAGGACTTAAAAAAACAAAATTATTTTAATAAAAGAGTTAATTAGGTACTTTACAAGTAAAGGATAGACACATACATATTTTATAAAATTCTAATGCTTTAATAAAATATAAGTTAAATACGTTTTATAAACAAGATTTTATTATACGCTTGCCGGGGTTGGTCCGTCTTTACATACGACTCCTCCGTGCCTCGGAAAGTACGTTAACCCTTAATCGGGCCGAACAAAAAAAACATCTTTGCATGGTTTAAGTGTAAGTTCTTGTATCATGTTAGATAGCAGTGTATATAAAATACAATAAAAATGCCTGAAACTGAAAAAAAAAGGTTTTTTTCGGGTGGGAAATTATTTAGCCGTTAGTCCCGGCTGTCATTCGTGGATCTTTGACAGTCGTTACGCCTGAAAGTCTGACAACTAATCTTACCAAGTCTTATCGTATTACCACTGGGTAATACGATACACCTTGGTAACATCGTGAGGAAACCGGCATGTCCTAGAGCCACAAAGAACTATCTGTAACTTCTATGTATGACGATGTAAAGTTACGAATGTGTATTTATTTCTGATCCTTGTAAAATATTGACAATCCGTTGATAATACCAAAAAAAAGTAACATTTTTAAAACCAAATGTACCGCGGTACTTATATACCTGGTACAAAAAAAAAAGTTTTCATTGATGTTTGTTTTCAAAACGCTCCCCAGTAAAATGCATTTTCTGCAGATTCGCAAGTTAGCCGTAGAGGTGACGGTACGATCCCATGGGATATTTTCCTACATCCATGCGGGCGAAGCCGTATTAGCTAGTGATCTTATAAAGTATATTTAAATGCCGAAATACTTGCACGAATCGACATCATTTAGCACTTCTACCATAACTCTTTAACCCACTCCCTAACTGCAACTTATGCATTCTCAATACTTACTAAACTGACTCCCAAATGGGCTCCGAAAGCGATAATTAAGTCCGTATTATTTGCAATGCACCACTCGGTAGAGATTGCACCTGTTACGTTTTGAACTATTGCAATATTAAATTCGAACTTGAGCTCAAACAATTTGCAAGTTGTTGGTTATAAAGTAGTGGTGGAATGAAGCCATAAATTGGAGTAATTTTATTGGGACTAAGATTTGTAATGGTATTTTCTTGGCAGAGTATTTTCGGTTAGTAAGTCAAAACGTGGGTTTTGGGCTAATGAACGCGTTTATGTAAGTTTGAAGGAAAAGACAACAGAAAAAGGTTGTAATTCAGCGTTTATTCAGTGGAAGTATAGCTCATAGAGAACACAAAACTACCAAGCAACATTGTCCAGTTCGGAGCCCAAACTAAAAATTAATGACAACACGATTTGACAGTTGTCCCTCCTACTCCCGACGTATTTTTGCCCGTCCGTCCCAATTTGACACTTGTTTTGACGGATAATCTACTTCCAGACGGGCCCGTATCTTCGTTGAAGGATTTAGAGAGTAGACGCCCTGGGACTTGGAGAAAGACATTGGCTGCTTTTGACCCTGGATAATATTGTACAAAAAATTACGAAATTCAAAACACACTTAGATGCACACATTCCTTTGGATCAAGTTTAAAATCTCTAACTCTAATAGTATCAGTTTCATGGGCTCGACTATCTCGATGAATCACCCAGAACAGTTACAACACTCAACAATGACTCAACTCAGCCTATCGCAGTCCACCACTGGGCATAAGCCTCTCCCATGTTGCACCACAACGACCTGTCCTCCGCCTTCTGCAGCCAATCTGTCCCAACCACCTTTTAAAGTCTTCGGTCCATCTAGCTGGGGGACTTGCCGATACGCGTTATATACTCTAGGACTCGTCTGCTGGCTGCCTGGCTTCCTACATTGTTGCCCCTAAAAAGCTTTAACCACTCAAACATCTAACCCGCGCGACCATTTATGGTCTCTTACGTTTGCCACGCGCGGCTGCCAACCCGCGGGCGTCATCGCCCGTTCTGTCGTAACTAAAACCTCTAGCTGCTTATCCGCTATAAAGAGTAATCTATACACATTTTCTAAATGATTCTTCATAAGACTTTAAGGTTAAAAGATTAAGCAGTGCATAATAAACTATTATTTTGTTTAAAAATGTAAAATAAAACAGAAAAATAAATATGCAATTTTTTTCATATCGGTTGGTAGATATAAGTAAAAACTTTTTGCAAACTTTCAAAACTATTGTTTATACCTGCTACAAATTGTCTTTGACAGCAAAATTAAGAGTACATCGTCCATCTGCCAAACGAGTTTAATTTTATTGAAATAAAAAATAATATACATTTTAATGGTGCCTCTAATCTTACACTGGCCTGTGGACACTTTCTCATACGAGATAAAATTTCACGTGATATAGTTCTTTTACACCACCATATTGAAACAGCATACCAGAAATCCACTGCTTAGCTGAACGGGGGTATCCTCTGCTTAAAAAACCTCAACCCTCGAAGTGGTCATCAATCTTTGGGTTCATAAACATCTAAGCATCAGTCTACAGCTGTCTGAAGAACAATGCCATTGAATCATCGCAGACTCTGCTGCATCACTTCAGTAGTAGGTTACCTCGCCTACACGAAATCCAAGTATGAATCACCGGAATATTACGTGGCTCAAAACCATGATGGCCAAGAGTACTTTGAGAAAAAGAAGTCGAAATGGGATTAAATTTATCTAACGTTAATTTTGTAATGAATTAAAAAATGTGGACTACATTAATAAATTAAATAAAACGTAAAATTGTATTTTATTTATCATTCAGTTGCCGATTGAAACAGTGTTGTAAATCTGTATTAAACGTGCAAAAAAGAAAGGCATGTATTTGAGCAATATTATTACTCTTTAAAAGGTCGGTACAGATTACTTTGAAATAATTTTTCTAACTTCTTTCAAAGAACTTAAGAGTAGTCATCAGATGTTAAATTCACTGATGAACATAATTACTGCACTGAACATAAAAATCATAAGTAGATGTACACAATACATGACACATAAATAAAGGGCAACATTAGGTTTTAAGTAGGCTCAAATATAGGGAGACTACAGCATGCACAATAAAGCTAAAATAAACGCTTGATCGAGTTCAACACCCAGGTCGCGAATGTTGAGGACACGGTGGAGCATACGGTGGAGGTATGCCCGGCTTGGGCAGAGCACCGCCGTGTCCTCGTGGAGGCGATCGGTGGCGGGGATCTCTCGCGTCCGGCCCTGGTCCAGGCCATGGTACAGAGCGAGAGGGCATGGGAGGCCGTCACCTCCTTCTGCGAAGCAGTAATGCTCGCGAAGGAGGAGGCGGAGCGCGTGCGCATGAGGGAGAGGCAAATTTCGCGCCCTCACGCCCCTAGCCGCCGCAGGAGGAGACGCCCCGGGCGACGCCCCGGGCGTCGGGAATCGATCGCGGATTCCCGGCCACCGTAGGCGCGGGCTTGCGGACGGTGAGCAATGGGTAGCTCGCCGTCCGGTAAGGACCAAGCCCGGGTCGACGGCGCGTTGTGTACCGTGGCCCTCTGGCATTGCACAGGCAAGAGAAGGAACACGGGTGCGTTTTAGTCAGTAAGAGTCTGACACGCCCTCCCGCTCCACCCAGAGCGGGAAGAGTCATTTGATGATTTCCCACCCAAAAAAAAAAAAAAAAAAGGTCTCGAATGTTGCTTAGTTTCATTACTTCAACTCCCATTAAGTAGTATTTGTTCTCAAGCAGTTTTTTATTACGATTGAATTGGATATAGTGACATTTACTTATATTTATAAGCATTTTGTCCAATTTGCACCATTCTACAAGTTTGTTGATGACGTCTTATAGCGTTTTGCGAGTGTCTTCATTATCTTTCTAACGTCTGTCATCGTCAATCAATCAATCAATCATCGAAAAAACCGTGCTAGTGCATGTCAGATCACGGACAATGAAGGGTTCTGTCTGTAGTTGGGATGAATTTATCCCAAAAAAAAAACTTAACATTGTAGTTGATAAACATGTTGGCCCATACATCGATATAGGTCACGGTCAATACTCCAACAGCAAATGCAAGTTTGTAATCGCAAAAAAAAAAATGTTTATGTGATATAACTTAAAATTAACGAATTTCGGACTATTTCCTCTGCCTTGCTTCTTGCCAAATTTCATGATCTAGGTCAACGGGAAGTACCCTATAGTTTTTTATTTATTTACGAGTATTAAAATATATCGCATAAATGGCCATATTCTCCAGTTTACCTCGCGAACGACATAAATATAAGACTATCCGACATCAACAGTCGGGCAGTCGGCCCGCCAGACACATCACCCGTCTGGTTGGAGGATCCTCCCTTTTCTATGGTGGATGAGTGAACTTTACACCATGTTCCTCATACTCCTAAATTGGGATCTTTCGATTTCAATGCACGCAATTAATTTAATTATATTAATTCGTCGCATTAATCCTTTACGCGTTCCTGAGAAAAAGAGTTCTGACAGACTGAGAGACAGACAGATGGACGGACTGACAGACAACGAAGTGATCCTATCAGGGATCTTATCTTTATTTTCCCTATTGTGGTACGAAACCCCAAAAATCACAAAGTTTTGCAGGAGGAATTGTCAATCGATGATCGACGAGAGCTATCACTCTCTTGTCACTGCGTTTATTCAGTGGAAATATAGCTATTTAAAGAAAACATAACTATCAAGCGACATTTTCCATTTTAGGTTTAAAGGTTAAGTACGGTATTATAACGTAATTATACTTTTCAACTTTGTCTGTAAACTACGTCCCTTGTTAGAAATCTCAAGACCTTACAAAATAATTGCTTAAGACGCAGATATATGCCAGTGACCTTGAGTGGTTAGCTTGCGTGTTCTGTATTGAGCTCACGCAACGCGTCGTACGTCCAGCTAGTAATAGGACTCACCCATCAAGGAGCGGTGTCACAAATTAGACGCATTATTAATTAATTACATATAAAATAAAAGGTATTTTAATAAAACACGTATACTAAAAGATCAATCATAAAATTATCCTTAAAATGGTGAAGGTTTGAGATAGATACACTTGACAGATTTTGCGGGATTCTCAGTTTTTTTAATCCTCGTTAGACATCATTTTACAAATTAATTTCACTCTGTAATATAAACATAATCTAAAATATTTCTATATTAAGTAATTTAAAAAATGCTCTTATTTAACATTTGTTTTTCCAAATCATTAACACTACTCGTTTAGACGTGATCTTCAGTATAAAATCATTAAAAGTCGGTAGTCGTCGCCTTAAACACCTATTTGCCTATGGGCTGTTTTTTTTTTTTTTTGGGTGGTAAATCATCATATGACTTCTCCCGCTCTGGGTGGAGCGGGAGGGCGTGTCAGATTCTTACTGACTAAAACCCACCCGTGTTCCTTCTGTTGCCTGTGCAATGCCAGGGGGCCACGGTATCCCTTTCGGACTTTCCCGCAACCCCGGCAGCCAATGGTCTCATCGGACCCCTTCACTCGCTGACATCTCTTTGAGGCGCGCTTGTACAGACGCCATCACATCAACCTACTGTAATCTGTCAAATTTCTTTAACTGATTTTCAAATTTACCACTAAAGTATAAGGTTCAAAGTTGATTGGGAAAATTTTAAATTTTCGGGTAGGTTGACCTGCTGGCGTCTGTACTTATATCAATTTATTTGGGGTTCCATACTTCTCTGTTAGTCGTCATCTCGGTAGTTACCCCCTTTCTAGCAATATCATCTTTCACACAGTCCATCCATCGTTTCTTTGGTTTTCCCCTACTCATTTTTTTTTTTTTACAACAATACACACTATTTTTGTATTTATTTTACAAAAAATGTTATGAGCCTTTTTGTCTGTGATAAATTATATGAAAATATTTAAAAATGTAAACAATATTTATATAAAAAGAAATATAGGTAATTATAATAAATTCTTTATTGGCATAAACACAGATTAATGTGAAACACTGAGTCCAGAGCTAGGTTTAAGTAAGGAATGTATAATTTATTTATTATTTTCTTAAATCCTCATCCATACATTTTCGTAGTCAAAACTAAAAAAAAAATATTTTCCCGAGAAAATCCCTAAATACACCATAATTGAGAACCAACTTAATAAGCAAGACTGTATGTCAAAAATAGTTGTAACAACGATACAATTGTGCGGAATATTTCATTGGGCTAGACCCAGGCAAAGTCCCTGAGGCGCAAAGGTCAAACTGCTGTCCTTATCCTATTTCTAAAGGTCATTTGTCAAACGTCAAGACTGTTGAGCTACGAATGTCTATTGTGTTTGGTAAGTCGTATTTATTTTGGTTGGTGAATGGAGTGTGCGTTTCGTAGGGTAATGATCTGTCGGTCTGTTCTGTAAAAATCTTACCGTACCTCCAAACTAGTAATGAAATGAAAAAAATGATTTAATTTACTGTAAATAGGTTTGTACATACACTTTTATACGTCAATAATATTTTAAAAACTAGATGAGGTCGGCGTTTCCTATCTGACTACTTTGAGAAGAAAAACCGAAACAAACTCAGCGGTCACGGTCTCTTTTAAAGTCCAGACATAATCTTGGTCAGATCATGTGAAGACCATGTAAATTGGTCTTTTGAGGAAAGAACAACACAGATTGAGTAGACCTGTCCAGTTAGTGCACGAATTTGTCAGTAATCGTGCAGCTCAACTTAAGGAGCTCAACGGAGCTCATGCCACCCATGGCCATGTGACCGCTCGTATTTTTCTGATTATTCATCTTTTTTTTTTCTTTTTTTCTAATATTAATTTTTAAATATCTGAAAAAAAGAAAAAAAAATATTAAGATAGACCCCCCTTTTACGATTATTTTTTCATGATTATTCAGAAAGATACATGCCCATGGGTGACATTGTATAAATTCAAAAGGAGTATGTAAGGAGACGTAGCAGGTGGCGTCTATAGTTACTGCCTACCCCTTGTAAAGAAGGCGAGAGTTTATGTATATAAATGCGAAAGTAACTCCTCTGCTGTCTGTTACATTTTCTTGCTTAAACCTCTGAACAGATCGATAAGAAAGACAGAAAAGTAATCTGGGACCTGGAGAAGGACATAGGCTGCTTTTGACCCTGGATAAATGTAATAAAACATGATGTACATAGGTAATCAAATTTACACGAAAATGAGATATGGTTCCTTAAGTTTAAAATCTATACCTCTAATATATTTATATATCCATAGCCTTATGTATAAAAAAAAGATGGACTCCGCGCCACGCATATCGAAAGTGAAGCACAGTAAGTATGCCGGACTGTTTGTGCAAACACGCCTCACGCACACATTTACATCTTAGTATGCCGACCGGCCGCCGTTACGTGACACAAAAGCGTCTGTGCAGGTACTAATTGCATCAAGTAATAAAATCACGCACACATAGATCGGTACGGTGCTTCACTTTTGATATGCGTGGCGCGGAGTCCAACTTTTTTTGTAAGTGTATGTGAATCACCAATAATACCTACATTCAACAATCAATCAACTTGGCCTATCGGAGTCCCTTACTGGGTATAGGCCTCTCTCAGGCTGCTCCACAACACCCGTCTTCCATATTCAGTCTATCCCATGTCATCGGTCTATCTAGTCTGGGGGCGTCCCACACTACGCTTGCCTATACGCGTTCTATACTCTCGGACTCGTCTGCTGGCTGTCTGGCTTACTACATTGTTGCCCCTTTTTTTTTTTTTTTTTGGGTGGGAAACGATCAAATGACGTCTCCCGGAGCGAGAGGGCGTGTCAGACTCTTACTGACTAAAATCCACCCGTATTCCTTCTGTTGCCTGTGCAATGCCAGGGGGCCACGGTATCCCTTTCGGACTTTCCCGCAAACCCGGCAGGCAATGGTCTCATCGGACCCCTTCACTCGCTGATACTCTTTGAGGCGCGCGTGGAACACAACGCGCCGTCGACCCGGGCTTAGTCCTTACTGGACGGCGAGCTACCCATTGCTCACCGTCCGCAAGCCCGCGCCTATGGTGGCCGGGAATCGGCAATCGATTCCCGACACCCAGGGCGTCTCCTCCTGCGGCGGCTAGGGGCGTGAGGGCGCGAAATTTGCCTCTCCCTCATGCGCTCCGCCTCCTCCTTCGCGAGCATTACTGCTTCGCAGAAGGAGGTGACGGCCTCCCATGCCCTCTCGCTCCGTACCATGGCCTGGACCAGGGCCGGACGCGAGAGATCCCCGCCACCGATACATTGTTGCCCCTAAAAAGCTTTATAATTCTATTCTAGAAATTCGTAGCTCAACGTTTTAGTAACATAGTGATGATGAAGAGTCTGGCTCAGAACGTCTCGCGGGCTTAGCTTAAATTTTAACTGAGCGATGTATGTCCATAAATTACATCCACATGCCTTTATTTCAACTTATTTATTACAAAATGCACTCATTTTCGAAATATTTTTCATATGACTTTATGCATAATGTAGTTTGTTCAAAAAAGTAAAAAAGAGTCATAAATAAAATATTATGGTAATTTTTCGTAGAAGGTTGGTAAATATGAGTACCAACTTCTTTAACCTTCAAAATTCTTTTCTATACACACTACAAATTGTCTTTGACAGCAAGAATACAAGAACGTCATTCATCTGCCAAAAGTGGGTCAAAAAAAAAATCACATCTCAAAATTTGAAATTTTAATGGTGCCTCTAATCTTACACTGGCCCGTGGACACTTTCTCATCCGAGATAAAATTTCACGTGATATAACTGGCTTACAGCACCAACGTATTGCACACAGTCTACCAGCAATCCATTGAGCAGAGCCGGGGTAGCATCTGCTTTAAAAAACCTCAACCCTCGAAGTAGTCATCAATCAGCTTTGGGTTTATAAACATCTGAGCATCAGTCTACAGCTGTCTAAAATACACCCTGAAGAACAAAGCTATTCAATCATGGCGGAAACTCCAGGAGACGGTATTCGGTCTTTAAAAACTTCCCCGGCTTTTCGAATTACGAATTTTGAACTGTACATGAAGCCAAATAAGTTTATCATGGTCTTTGGAATCTGCTGCTTCACTTCGACATTAGGTTACCTTGCCTACATGAAATCCAAGTACGAATCGATGGGATATTACATGGCTCAAGACCAAGTTGGTCAAGAGCACTTTGAAAGAAAGAAATCTAAATGGGATTAAATTTATGTAACGTTAGTAGTGTAATTTATTTTAAATAGGTAGACTAAATAAATTAGAAAAAGTAAAGCACATATTAAGTGGAGTTTATTTTATTTATCATTAAGTTATAGTGTAAATTTGTACTAAACTTTTAAAAGAAAGTGTTAGAGCAATATCGTTGCTCTTTAGTTGCTCGTAAATTTTTCTCACTTTTTTCAAAGTTCTTGAGAGTAATCATCAGATGTTATATTCGCTGATGACCATATGTATATTAATAATTACTGCAGTGAACAGAAAAATCAATGGAAAATGTTGAAAATCACCAAGTTTTACTGGAGGAATTGTCAATTTTATTGATGATCAAGGTACTTTGCAGCAAGTATCAACTTTTTTTTTCTATTTTTGCTCGATATTTCTATTAGTTCATGGTGTGGTCAAATGGTGTGGATCAAGTGTGGTTTCTATTAGCTCATGGTGTGGTGATAAGCGTTACATTGTTAATAGGCACCTGTCCCGTCACTGCTGACGAGGAAGCGACTATGCACACTCAAGTTTCTCACTCGAGAAACGTATAAAAGATTTGTAGGGTATTAATACCTCGAAGCGCACCAACTTTGGAACGCTCCAAATGAAGCGCACCAAAAGTATTCCTCGAAACGCACCATTTATAGGTCCCTTAGTAAGTAAAAGAGATACATAATATATTATTAGTTGATCACTGCCTGTTCACACCACCGAGTACTCGTTTTATGCGACGACAAGAGCTATCAAAGAGAGTATTCGGTCAGCGACCGTCGTTTGGCGGGCAGGATACTCGCCGAAAGATTCACGATTGATACTTTAGCATGCCAGCGAGTAAGCGCGTGTATTAACTACGCGCTCGTCGCCGTCATGCACTTGCTGCTCGTTGCTCGCCAACTCGTTGTTAGTCGCTAGCTCTACTCGCTTCTCGTTAATCGCTAGCGGTGGGACAGGTGTCTTAGGCTGGTAGTGGGGGTTGACTGTTCTGGACTGCCCAGGATGCGACGTGCATAAGAGTATCGTCACTCATAGATGCTATAATTTGCATTTCAGCCTCTCCCAGCGACGCCCTAAGCCGAAGTCCGTACCCCACAAGGGGTGCTCTTAGACTTTAGAGCGTAGTCACTTAGTGTTTAATTTTGAATTTTATTTATTTATTTATTTCACATAATTTTAATTTACACATAGGTACATACATTTAAATTAATTTCTATACACATAAAAACACAAAATAAAATTGTGATTTTAATTTATATTTGACTACCAATAAAAGAAACGAAAAAAAAATTTGAATTGTCAAAAAAATATAAAAATGTCAAATTATTATAAAAAATAAAATGTCAAATAAAAAATTGTCAAATTGTAAAATGTTTCAAAAATGTCAAAACATTAAAAAAAAAATTGCAAATACTCGTAATATAATAATATTACAAAGTTTAAGTTTTATGCCTTGGCTGGAAGCTTGAATTTATTGAGACATCCACAGGAAACTCAAACTCAAAGCATTTATTTAAATTAAACCATTTACAGGCACTTTTGAACTGTCAAATTCAGTCAGTCAGAAATATGAAGCTAGTTGCCCATTCCAAAGCGTAGTAGCTACCAATGAAGAAGAACGGGAAAGAAACTCCACGGACACTCTTTTAAATAAAAAATTTGATACAAAATATTGGTTACATCATTCATTTTAAAATTATGCATGTGAGAACAATGTAGAAAGACGTGCACGTTCGTAAAAGCGTCCGTAATAAAAAGAAAAAAAAAACGACCATTCAAAAACTTAAAATAAATTAAATTAAGCCATGGCAGCTAAGAGATGACCAGTCCCAACTGACGGCGCAAGAAAGTTTGGATAAGCAGCCGACAACCTCCTAGGCAGATCTGCGAGATGCCATACTAAAACGAGTGAGCCTTATTTATTAATTTATTTATATATACTTTATTGTACACCACAAAAATTCATAACAAAAAAATAATTAAACACTAGAAAATATACAATGGGCGGCGTTATCGCATTGGCCTTATGGCTGGCTTACAGTATTAAATGATGTGTAACATTTGACATCTTACTTTGGTAATAAGCAACAAGGTCGTTTCTGACGGCGAACTCTAGCACCGCGCGCACTCATTGGTCAATTCAAATAGCACGCGCTTCCCTGGCTTCCTGTTACACAATTCCGTCGCTTTTCAAGAACTCCCACAGATTGCAGGAAAGCGTTGCACATAAAAAACTATATTTTTTTTGCATCCTCCTTAGTACAGAAGCCGTTATTGGTTTATGACCTTTGGTTTTGAAAGACTGTTAAAAGTCATAATTAGCTAAAATAGGTATACTTATAACACAAATTATAATCAGCTTACATCACTCATCTCATTCTCGTGATGATTTAGGTATTATATAATATCAAAACACCTTTTTCGAGTCGTTCAACATTTTATCCTATATGACCTTTGGTTTTTAAAGACTGTTAAAAGTCATAATTAGCTAAAATAGGTATGCTTATAACACAAATTATAATCAGCTTACATCACTCATCTCATTCTCGTGATGATTTATGTATTACTTAATATCAAAACACTTTTTTTCGAGTCGTTCAACATTTTATCCTATATGACCTTTGGTTTTTAAAGACTGTTAAAAGTCATAATTAGCTAAAATAGGTTATAAACAAAAAAATTATAATCAGCTTACATCACTCATGTCATTCTCGTGATGATTTATGTATTACATAATATCAAAACACCTTTTTCGAGTCGTTCAACATTTTATCCTATTTACATCATCATTTTAAGTGATGACTTGGGTAAAAATTCTTTGGATATTAAAGGTAACAAGATGACCTTCGCTCACACCGTAGCGAAATAATCCTCAAAGCACCGGTTTCCGGCGGCTTCCACATAGTGTCTGCAATTTACAGGCGAATGACGTCAGAGAAACCGTTATTTTAGGAAGTAAGTTGGTGTGTTTTCGAGAGCGCAAACCCTACTGTCATCATTTTCATGACAGCCGTCACTGCAGCCGTCATGTGACGGCCACCGCTCTGCTAGGAAAACGTGGCTTAAGAAATCGATACGCCTCGCTGGGATCTAGCGAGTTCTGGAAGTTTAATAAAATTCAGATATCCATCTGAATGTTTAGACGTCATAATTATTAGAAACTTAATTCAAAGTTGGTCGAACGTCTGAAATTTTGTTTTTTTTTTACTCACTGACCACTATGATTGAATCAAGAAATAAGAATAAGAATTTTGCAAGATTTTTATTTTTACAACAACAACAACAAAGTTTTATACATTCCCACCACTTGTTCTGCTAAAATTCTCAAAAACTTCATAGCATGAAGTCGTGAGTAATTTCCTTCATACGCCATACATTTTTGCGATAGCAGAGTACATTCTCCAGTTCAACACATGGGTATCATACTTGTAAACAATTTTACGAATCTGTGAATTGTTGGTAGAAGCGATGCAACAGGCTAGAGGGAAGGGAGGTTAATTTAATATACATTCTTTAAAAGACTTGCACGGCAGTTTGTTTAGATGTGCTTTCATCGATAGTCTGTCCTAAAAGTATGTAATGAAAATGTAAGCCCGAAATTCTGATTATAAATCACCCAGTGCTCATAACACGAGCGGCATGCGTCGACGACAGACGCAACTGCAGCCGTCGACAAGCGTCGCATAATCAAATACACAATCGGTTTATAAAATAAATAAATATTATCCATTTATTTCGGGTTCTCGCATATTCAAAAATCACAAATTACAACACACGAGATACATACAAAACACAATATAAAAATAAATAGAAAGTCATCAAATTATAGAAATGTCAAAATCAATGTCAAATAAAAACTAAAAATTAAAATTAATCGGAATATAGTCCTATAGACTATATAACCGGGGTTGGTCTGTGGATGGGTGACCATCTTCACATAACGAGACTCCTCCGTGCCTCGGAAAGCACGTTAAGCCGTTGGTCCCGGCTGTCATTCGTGAATCTTTGACAGTCGTTACGGGTCGTCAGAAGCCCGAAAATCTGACAACCAGTCTTACCAAGGGGTATCGTATTACCCAGTTACTGGGTTGTGGAGGTCAGATAGGCAGTCACTCCATGTAAAATACTGGTATTCAGCTGCATCCGGTTAGACTGGAAGCCGACCCCAATATAGTTGGGAAAAGGCTAGACAGATTGAACTTTTAATTACTATTTATGTTATTCAAACAATTATTGTTAGAAAAAGTGGTGAGATATAAAGTTGAAACCTTCAAAATACAGATGAATGTGTTACTTAATAAAAATTCTCTTTAGTGAGTGATTGCGTAAAAAAAATTACCCGCACAGAGTTTGTTTACCTTTTTATCAGATACGTTTAGAACAATGTACAGTTTGGACATTTATAGGTATTCAAGTTTTTCTGGAATGGACGACTAATTGCAAACACATCTAAAGCCTCTAGTCATGAGCGAGTCACACAGACAACAATACTTTACGTGTCTTGTGGCCTTGCATTCAGGCCGGAATATATACTCATTTACCACATCGATTTAAGTTAATTTTTGACCTTATCATACAAGGTACATAACTGGCGAAATGTGGGTGTACTACAGGTACAGTCATGAGCACCAATATGTATACACTTAGTAACTTTTAAAAGTGATTTTCTCCTCCTGCGTTTATTGCAATTTTGTATTATTACGAACAAAGTATATTGGAACCCATACTATTATGGAATAGGTCGTATTTCAAAGTTGCAATCGTAATTCCCCGAGTAAATCGCTTTTGCAGTGTTTACATATTATTGCTCGTGACTGTACACCTCTGCCCAAACCATCGGGGAAACAAGGCGTGATGTTATGTTATGTTTATTGTATAAGGTAACCCCGTGTCTTGTTTAAAAGTGATTGTCGCGTGAAATGAGATCATCGCGATGCTATGTCACTTTTTTTCGTTGAACCTGAACGCGTGGTTGCGCCGACACAGGCCATTTTCCAATATTCCGACCAAACATTGGCAGAACTATGAAAGCTACGATTTTTTATTCGCACGGCGATCACTTTTATGTAGGACGCGGCCTAAACGTGAAAAAAAAGGCAGTGAGGTAAGAAATAAATACCCGGCACACTATGCAGGCAGACATGATGATGATGATGATGATGGGACTCCCTTTTCCACACTTAGACTCTCATTTCGTCCGTTGTGCGTGGGGATACTGGCTAACAGAGCTAGCCTAGCTTCGCCCAAAAGCACAGAAGTCTCCAGGGGGCTTCACAGGCTTCGCAGAGCGACCTCACCGTTCCGAGGATTTCTTCCCGTTGAGAAGCCACAGCCTCGCACTCCAGGATAACGTGGGCGGCTGATTCCTCGGCGTCAAGGCAGCCCCTGCAAAGGGGGCTATCTGTGGCGCCTATGTTGAAAAGATGTTTGTTGAGGGGGTTATGGCCCGTACCTAATTGTTGCTATAATTATTCTAAGGTTATTTCTACCCAGGTTGAGAAGTTTTTTTTGCAGGCAGGTATATTATAGGTTGGGGGAACACTGATAAAAATGCTTGGCTCAATGCTGGTCGTGCTCCACAACCACAACTAATTGATTAACATTTAAAAATTCTGTTGGAGCTGCTGGAGATTGTAAGACCATTTTGGCATTGTATAAGTTCAATCTTCTTTGTATTATATTTATTTGCTTAACATTGGTGAGAGAGCAATGTTCTAAAGAGATAGGTGTGTTATGTCTTTCATTGACTTAAATGTGCCCTGGCGGCTGCGCGTATCTCATGCCCACTCAGATGTCTCGCTGATGGAGGCGCGTGTGTTGGATCATTTAGCTCCCTTCAAAATGGTTGAGCTGAATGGTGCTGATCCATGCGTCATGTTCGTGAACGGGCCGACTCCTTGACAATTCAAAAGTGTGTAAAAGGTTTGATTGAAATTTTTTGAGTTGAGTTGACCTATAGTTTACAAAGTTAAAGTGATATTTATTTAATTCCTTCACATTAATCATCATTTAGCAACTAAAATAAAAATATTCCTAAACAAAAGTTTTCTTATATCTGTAAAGTGTGTACCTACTAGATTTTCAGAACTCGCTCACCACGGTGTAACAGAGACTCAAAAGGTATCTATTGACGCGGACGATGAAAAATCACCGCACACTGCAAACGCTTTCATTACCCCCGTACGTGTAACCGGGTAGAATATGATACCGCGATCTTAAGGGATAATCCACCGTCCTAGGCGAGAGACTAATGCGATGCGAGGCGAAGCGATATGAAGTTTTTAACTGGTACAAACAATTTTATTATTAAAATTATAGTTCACCTGGTATGTTAAATGTTTGCTGTTGAATATATAGGAAGAATATTATAATAGTAGACTCATTGTCCTTATATTATAACATCAAAGTCAACGGATTAAGTCTCTCCAAAACTTGGAACAAAGGAAAAAGATCCGAATTTGGTCCTTCTCTATCTCCTTAACTTATCTTCTGAAGGTCTCGATGCCACGATAGAAAAATAAAAACAAGAGACTTGAAAATAAATCAAATCGCATAAAAAAGTTGCTTCTGCACCCTATCGCGTTTCATATTTCCGCATCGCATCATGTCGCATTTGACACCCACGTAGGTCAATAGATTAATGTTCAAGAGTGTGAATATTAAAAATAAAGTTATAATGGTGCCCTCAAGTGCTTGATATTACACGCTGGTAATAAATCAGAACCTAATTGCTTAACTTCTATGGCTTTGGGTTTGGCAGGAATCCATTAATCCGTTCTCTAGTTAATATTGTGAAGGCATTAGGGTTGGGGCGATACTCGTATGACCTTGGTAATCGGTTGAATAGTGTTTCTATATTTTTTTTCAGTCTCAAAAGAATGTAATGTCATACTAGGCTAGGCATTTTATGGCCGTGCATTCTGAAAGCGGGCAACGTCGCAAATAAATGTCAAATATTTCGCTATTTTTATGAATTTGGCAATATTAACACTTAACGCCTGTAATCCCCGAAGGGATAGGCAGAGGTGTACCTATAGTACACCCACATTTCGCCAGTTATTTGGCAATATTACTGTATGGAAATAATTCTGTATAACTAGTGAACTAAAATATTGATTATGAAATGCAATAATTAATATCGTGTCATCAAATATTTAGTTTAAGATGTAGAAAAAGTATTTGGAAGCTTTCTAAATGCCTTTTTTACACCTAAAACGGTTAAAACATCAAATTCAGTGTAGTAAAATGTAAAGTAAAGTGTGTGTAATAAAATGCAGTCCATTATTAGTATTCTAGTTAACCACATTTCTTATTTCCATACAGTAATATTGCCAAAGTAATCAAAACAGGTAACAGGTTCGACAGCTATTTGCGACATTGCCAAATTTTTGAATAATTTTTTTAAGCCTTGTATAACGACAAATGTTGCGCCTTACCTAACACAACAGTGATCAACTGATCTTGGGTTTTGAAGTTAGGTACATGGAACTCCTCAACGATGAAAAGCATTCACGTATTCTTCTTGTGATTGGGTAAGTGTATAAAAGAGCAAAGAAAATAGCTACCTACCTTTTTTTTTTCTGGTGTAAATCCTTATGGATGTCCCCCGACCTTCCCAGGGTCTTTCAGATTCTTACTGACTAAAATCACCCTGGTGTTCCGTCTCACACTTGCACCGGGGATCACGGGATCTAATGCGTCTTCCGCGATCCCCGGCTAGTGCCGGCCCGCCTCTGCGGGCAACCTCGAGTTTGGGGGGAGTGAGGTGTTAAACTCCCCCCTTACATCATAGAGAGGTGCGCGTGTGACACTACGCGCTGCCATCTGGGGTCACCCAGATTACCCAGCCTAACCTAACCTAACATTGATCAACAGATTTTCACTCTTGATGAACAGTATTACGCTATGCTAGTCAATCTATACGTGATTGATCTGATTGGAGCGCTTAGCAGCATGCGTGTCGGGTGTCATATTGATGGCGTGATGTAAGCTACGCCGACGGCCATGGTACTGCTGAGCGCGTCAGTCTGCGGGCTTAGGCCACTCGTGGCCACTTGGGAGCACTATGCTAGACTGCATGGTCTGATATATAATGTTAAGAAGAGTGTGGTCATGATCTTTGGGGCCAGGGGCATGTGCCAAGAAGCTGTACCTTTAGTGAAGTTAAACGGTATGCGCCTTTGGAGGGTGGAAAAATTTAAATATCTGGGTCACTTATTGACCATTGGCCTCAAAGATGATGAGGATATTGACAGGGAGTGGAATGCGTTGTGTGTGAGAGCTCACATGGTTGCCCGCAGATCAGGCGTGCCAGGCCAGGCAGGTGTGGCGGGTCAGGTGCACTTTATTTAGTGCTTACTGCACGTATTTTTACTCTTGCAGTCTGTGGGCTCATAATACTCAGAAATCATACGGTGCCCTTCGCGTTCAATATAATTACGCATTAAGGGTGCTGATGGGGTTGCCTCGATACTGCCGCGTATCAAGGATGTTTGATGAAGCTCACGTTGACTGCTTCTACACTGTGATGCGGAAGCGGTGCGCATCCCTGGTAAGTAGGGTGGCGGTGCTGCCGCACCAACAGCATCCTGTCTTTGGTAGCAAGCAGGTTAGATTGTGCATTTGTGAGTCACTGCTGCAAAGTATCGGCTGGGCTGGTCACCTTGCAGCAGTGATGTCACAAATTGTTTCTGTGTTATGGTTTTACTAACATATTTTGTAAGTTTATCTGTTACTAACTCAGTCTTTTTGCTTGATTAAATAACTAAATAATAATAATTATCGTATTTGCGCATAACGCTTTTCATTGTTGATAAGTTCCATGAACCTAATTTCAAAACCCAAGATTAATTGCTGATTACTGTCAGTGTAGGTAAGACCTACCTATTGACATCGGTTTACTTACTCTATGGGCTGATTATTTATTTATTTATTTATTTGTTTAAATGCCTTAAAACTACCATTACAGGTCTTAGCCTAATGCGATAGCCAAGTCACACACACCAAATTAAAATTAAAGCACCAAATACAATATAAGATCATTAAGATCATTGTTCATAACAGAGTGTAAACAATAGTACTTTTGTGAATTCACCCCAGTGACATGTAAATATTATATCAATTTTGATTTGAATGTAATTGATGGTGCGAATTGCTCGAGTCAGAGGGGTTTTGGCTAGCAAATTGGTCCTAGCTGATGGTACGACCAGGAGTGGCGGGGGCCGTCGCCTCCACACATAACGGTCGGGTACGTTATGATAATACAAACCAGTAAATTCAATAGCAATGAAAGGTCTCTTCTCCTACAGAGATGGCACAAGTATTGATCATTACGCTCTCTATTTTGAGGATACTAATTAACAGTTAATTCCTGTCTAGACTTATGATATTACTGTACATTCGAACTAAACAATTCATTGAGAATTGGTCCACAGCATTGTCATATGTTCCAGACATTTATGTTAATTTTGTATTCCATATTTTACCATTTATTTTATGTAGTTGTAGTTGGATTTAAAGTTATTTCTATTTCATAGTGAATGAGGAGATTGTCTTTGCTAAGATATCAATTATTGAACGTAAATACGTAACATATGAGTATTATTACGTAACGTTATTTTTTCTTTTTATTTCATTTTACCTAACTTACAATCTTCTCCCATCGTCTTGAGCATCAGCAGTATCCAATACGTAGATGGGTACAGAGAGGTGCGAAAAAGAAAGAAAAAAAAGAATCGCATCACAACTAGATGCGAGTGTGTCGGCATCTATATTGCCACATATGGGCAGTTGCCCGCCAGACACGACACCCAGCTGATCGGAGGATCCTCCCTTTTCAATAGAGGATGAGTGAACTTTACCCCTGTTCCTCATACCCCAAGCAAAACTTATAAAGGACTTGTCACACTGGATGCGTTTTGTATCCTGCGGTCCGGTCAACTTGAACCCTGCCCGCACCCTATGTGAACTTCATGGTCAGGGCAACCGGTTAGCAAACCAGGCCAGTCAACCGGTCAGCAATCTGGGCATGGCAACCGGTCAGCGATCCGGGTATGGCAAATGGTCATCGACCTTTCAAATTTTTTATTAAAATGAACTGCCTGGACCACCGCCCGTCACCCGCTGCCCGCTGCCCGCCTGCCCGCAACCAGGCGCCATTCCGCGTCCTTCCCACCCCGACCACCTGCCCGGTGCGTTCCCTACGTTCTTTGCTTGTGCTCGGATAGTCAGATTGTAATTACATAAGATAATAAAATGCAAATGATGTTCACATAGGACGCGGGCTGCGTTTGATTTGACCAGACCGTAGGACACAAAACGCATCCAGTGTGACAAGTCATTCTTAATCTACACGTGCGGGCAGCACTCAACTGCTTACTGCACAAATTAAACAAATTGAATTCAAAACTAACTCACCAAAGCCCCAAAGCATAACTCTTCTGCATGAAACAATTGACAAGAAATGATATAACAACTTTTATTCTCAGCTTTTTATTTCCCAACGGTGCATTGCAGAGAAGGATATAAAAATAGGAAGTACAAAACGGACATAAATTACCTTCGTATTGCATTGCAGGAAACATAAAAAATGTTTTAAGGCCACTTAGTCAGATGTTTGTAAAAACTTTTTGGTTAATATAGCGAGGTTTTTAAAAATCTAGCATGTCTTCTCAGCAAGATAAACTGAATTTGGTAACCCAGCGGGGTCACTGTGTAATACGAATAAAATGGCAATCTATCGCAATGCATTTTGATATCCATTGCTTCATAGATTTGAATAATTTTTCCACTCAAAAACGCAATGAACGTGATTGAAATGTCACAATGAGATTTATTGCTATTTTGTGTATCTTACGCAATTACCCCGCTGAAGTAAAAGGAGTAGCTTCTCAAGAATGAAGATATGGGTTTGAACCTTTCAAGTAACAAAAAGAAAACACTACAAAGTGAAAAATAACTTTGATTTCGGAAGTCGGTGTCTTTGGTTTTGTTTTTTCGATTTTTTGCCACCTACTTCCGAAATCAGTTATTTTTAACTTACAAACATACAATCGAATTGAGAACCTCCTCCTTTTTGAAGTCGGTTGAAAATAAGTTTATTTGTTTGCCAGAAATCAAACAAAGTATTTTATTTCACTTATCATGGGAACTTATGAAATATCAGAAGCTAGGCACGGTTCCAATTGGTCGTGATGTTACTCTTTTGAAAAATAATTAGGTTTTAAAATGTTTTCAAATTACAATTTTAATAGGTATGACTGCTATAAGCGAACTATAAAGGTATGGTTTCGAACCCCACTGCACGCGGCAGTGCTGTCACAGCAGTGCTGCCGCGTTACTACTGGTCCCCATACATTTTCTATATAGGTTTATATGAGATTACATTCCAAGCACGGCAGCACTGCTGTGTGGCAACGTCGCCCTGCCGCCTCAGCAGACCATTACTGTGGCGTTCATCACAGCGATAACTCGTGAAACAACTGATGACACTTTAGAGGTATGAGGAACAAGGTGTAAAGTTTACTCATCCTCTATAGAAAAGGGAGGATCCTCCGACCGTGTCTGGCGGGCAACTGCCCAATGGTTGATGTCGGATAGTATTATATATATGTCGTTCGCGCGGTAAACTCTAATTGCGCGATGCAGGAATTGTGTGACGTCAGGATTTTGTGTGACGTCTTTGATGCGTAGTTCGCATGTGGTGATGTACATGCCGCCACAACACAACAGCAAGACACCACAAACAGCAGGTGCTCGAAATCAGCGCGGTTGGCAGCACTGCCGCACAGCTTTGCCGTCGCCGCGGCAGCACTAATGCATAAAACAGGGTTCTGAATAATACCTTAAAACAGTCTGATACAGCAAATCCATGACAGGTATTGAATTAATATGAATCCTTTTGTATCAATCCTATAGTTCCTTTTCATGTAAACCGGTGACGAGCAAAACTATCTAAAATATGTATTAGGATGACAGATACGGACGTAGCTACGCACGTGAACTGCCAATCAATAACGATACACATACAAACATGCATACATTCATCCATGCATGTTAAGGTTACGGGTATTGTGTGGAAATTCGGTAACGATCCAATCCTACTACTTGCATTTGAAATAGTACTGCAACCTTACTATTGCGTGAGGCCATTCTCGTACGGTGTGACGGCAACTCAACCTAAACTAGTTGGCAACAGGCGTTGCCAACTGCGATGCAATTGGTACTCCCACATGGCGCAACTCATGTTGTATTGGAGTGGAGTGGAGTTTCTTGCCCGTTCTTCTCCATAGGTACCTACTACGCTTTGGAATGGGCGACTAGCTTCATATTTCTGACTGATCCCCCCTAGACAATTCAAAAGTGCCTGTAAGTGGTTTATTTGAAATAAATGCTTTGAGTTTTGTGTGTCAATTTTAATTTTTTTTTTTTGCTCCGATGACATGACACTGCGTTGGCTACAACCGACTGACCTGCACTGCCAGTCGCGAGTGACTGGTTGCGTCGCCGTTGAGTTGTAAACTAGATTTCGACAAGTTGTGTCGTTTGAGAACCACCATAGAAATGTATTTGCTAACTCGATTAGTGGCGTTGGCGTTGAAAACTGGTTTTATTTTGATCACCTCGTGTGAGAATGGCCTAACACACTTTCTTTCACAATCCGAAGGAAATTCCTAATCCATTGTTCTTACGTTTGAAAAATTCGTCTGCTCCACAACGTACATAACGCAATGACTACTGTCTAATTATCAAAATGAAAGACATGGTAATTATGAGTGTGTTACGCAAATACCCCGCTGCTCACGACACGTCATGTTTGTAGTATGTATTACAGTTAAATCAACATCCTAAACATATTGTAGAATAATAAAAATCTTAAATTCCTTCATCATTCTCCTCTCCATTTCTTCTTTTGATTTATGACAGACACGTTTGTCTCATCATTAGTACTGAACAAAAACATTTCAATTCGTATCAGTCAGCTAAATGCTGTGAGTACCAAGTTTTTTTTTTTTTTTGTCTATTTAAAATCTAAATATTTTTTGTTGGTGATCTACCAACAAAAAAAGTGACATAAATACTGCTCAGATCTTAGCCAAATACTACAACCATCCAGAAAATCATCTAGCCATTCGTCACATTACCCTATTTTCCCATTTAACCAGTGACACAGATACACAAAGGTGTATGCATGTTTGTGAATTATTCCTCTATCGATTCACGCAGCAAAATATTTGTCGTTTTGCAAATGCAATTTGCATCAGATTTGCCATGCATTGTATTGCATTGTTGTAAAAGCTTTATGGAAAACGGTGCGAAATTATGTTAATGTGTTGTAGGGTGTTTTCAATAAGGTTCAAAAGTGTTTAAAATGTCTACATGTTCAAACATAAAACTATAGGGGCGTGGAAAAAATAAACGGAGGCCAGAAGTGGGGCAGACTAGTCTACGAAAAAGGGTGCCGCGGCTGGTCGAGCGTAATTTCTATCGCTCAAAATCAGCCAAGCAATTTAGGGGCAACTTGATTATTATAATTTACTTTTTTCGCAAGGACTTATTTGGCGACGAATGTATTTATTATCACAATACATACATACTATCACGCCTTATTTCCCCGAAGGGTTGGGCAGAGGTGTACATATAGTTCACCCACATTTAACCAGCTATGTTTAGGTCCCATGTAATAGGGGGGGAGCCTATTATCACAATATTCTTTGAAAACAGTTTTTCGGTAACAGGGCTTTTAGGAAATGAAATCGAAAAATCGCGACTGCAGCCGTGCACAGAAAAATAATACAAAATCATAAGTGTCCTACTCGTTCTTTTTAAATATAACATAAATTCGGCTACCCAAGAACAATGCACACGAATATACCTCTCGAGACCATTATGCAAATAAATCGATACAAAACTATTCGGAACATATCTCTCGATAATCGAATATCCTCGCGGCTTGAATTATAGAGCGGAGCGCGCAACTGCCAGTCGTAAATAACGAGTTAGCGCCGATTCGCTGAGACAACGATTGTTCTAATCGATTCCACTTCTCGATTATTCGGATGTTTGTTTCCGAGTCTTGTTGTGTAGTGCTGTTTATGAATGTATGGACTTGTGAATTATGTTTGAGTGTGTTTTGTCTAGAGTGCAGTTTGCGAACCTTGAGATTGTTGGCAGTAGTACCTAAGTATTTTGTAAGTGATGAAATATATTATCCTCTTCTAATTTTCTTCTTCTCTTTTTCTTCTTATCAATGCTTGACTGACACCTACATTCTGTGTAAAAAGTACCGGGAATTGTTCGATAAAACCAAAACAAGTAATTTATTCGTCAAAATTTATTTTATATCCTTCACTTGCAATACAGCTACGCCAGTGCTTGACCCAGTCCTCTATACATTTTTGGTAAACTGATTGAGGTATTGTCTTCAACTCCTTCAGAGAGTTTTCTTTTATAGCTTCAATCGACTCGAAACGTCTTCTTAGAAGTGGTAATTTTAGCCTCGGGAATAGGAAATAGTCAGACGGAGCCATATCAGGTGAGTGCGGTGCTTGATCGATGACATTTGTCGAGTTTTTGGGTAAAAACTCTTGCACAATGATGGCTTTGTGCGATGGTGCATTATCATGGTGCAAAATCCATGAATTGTCGTTCCAAAAATCTGGCCGTTTTCGGCGGTTGAAGTTCCCTCGCAAACGCCTCATGACGCCTAAATAATACTCTTTATTCACCGTTTGTCTCTCTAGAAAGAAATTTGTAGTGAACTACACCGCGGTAATCGAAGAAAACTAACAGCATAACTTTCCCGGTACTTTTTCAACAGAGTAGTATATCCAGCCGTGGACTTCTTTTGGCTGAAATGATGATGATGATTATAAATCATTATAGCACAAATGACTATGGAAGACGCGTTAAGGAATTAACTGTTAAAAACCGAGAGAACTAGTCTCTGTAAGATGCCACTGAAAAAATATGGGAATGGTAACGCCAATCATTTGCGCTTTGTGAGTGCACGGTGCACTATTTAGCTCATCGCTAAAAACAGGTTTTTGCTTGACATTTGCCAAACATGTAAACGAGCACGAGTTTTAGGAAAAACAACTGTATTGCTTACACATGGGGTTATGTTTTCCGGTACAATTTCATATTTTTTATGACTTTTTCAACGGTACTAGTCAGTCTAAAATCAATTTTTATTTACACTAGCTTAAAATTAATGTTTATTTAAGTGGTAATAACATCAATTGGAAACAATTATTTAATTAGACCTTAAGTAGTTTATTTATTTATTTGGATGAATAAAAATATTTATTAGGTATGTTGAGGCTGTTTGTTGGTGCTCCCCGTCACTTGTCCATGAATATCATTAATGTCATTAGAAAACCAGCGTCAGACAGCATCTGTCTGGCATTAATGCTGAAATGAACCTTTTTGGCGCAGCCGTGAGGCACACATATACACTATTACTATTATTGCTTTAAGATTATTTTCATTTTATTGTTTTGTTTATTGTGTTTCACGACCTGTGTCCAAATAAATATTATTCTTTCTTTCTTTCTTTCTTTAATCAGAAGAATATCTATAAATTCATGAAAGGTTAACCATTACTAACTTGTAAATAATGATTTATACATCCTAACTAGTATTATAAATGCTGAAGTCACTTTGTTTGTTTGTTTGTTACACTTTCAGGCTAAAACGGCGGAACGGTTTTGGATGAAATTTATCACATAGATAGACCGTGACCTGAGTTAGGACATAGGATACTTGTATCCCGATATTCCCAAGAGATCGAGACTTATGCGGGTTCAACCGCAAGCAAAAGCTAGTATATCATAAATCGTTCCTAAATACTATCCCACTGTACGTCATAATAGTAAACTAAACCATCTCTATACATCAAAACACTATCTGTATAACAATAATATATACAGTACTAACACAATCAGTGATGTATCATGACCTCACACAATTCACGACAATATGTCTCTATGTTGCAACTGTTATGTAGCGGGTTTGTTGAGTTAGATCGACTAGGTGTGCCCTACATCCTATAATGGCAACTGTACACTCTCGCCGAGGCACACCAAGACAGGCCGAGTGCGAGAATATAGATGAGAGCGCTCGGCCCGCCTCGGTGTGTCTCGGCGTTCCTCGCTCGCTCTCCTGGTTATTTCAATGGCTGCGTCCATCCTCGCAGGGTTCACAAGTTGCACTGAACTAGGCGTGAGTGTACATAGCCACACTCTCTCGCTAAAACTCCTCGCTCGAGAAGTTTTAGCGAGACCTAGCATTCGCACTTGGATAGGAGTGTACAGCCGCTATAAAATGAGGCGTAGACTATCTTGTTGGTCTTGTCGACGTAAGCGCTATAACTACTGTGCTGTCAGGTCGATCCATGGATAGGGCATTGAGTTGTTCCATTTGAAAATTCCCAGTAACAGCCCGGTGCTTAGATGGCCTGTGGTTTATATAGTTTCCTATATATTTGATTTACTTCGTCCAAGAGGGGTTCAATAGAACTATAAAATCATAACAAAAGGATTCAAACTATAGAATCATAACAAAAGGAAAAATCTAGGTTACATTACAGGCTAACACTGCAATGTCCTATTCTTCTGCCAAGCGTGATGATCATTGCCATCAATTTGACATCATCACGATTTAACTGTAGCCTTTAGCAGTAAATTTTATTGCTTTCAGGATTCTCCCGACCGACATGGTCATAAAAATGAGACGAGAATTATTAAAATATCACATCTAGTCCACATACATCTTGAAAGCATGAATAACAATTACCATACATTGCATACTTGGGGAGAGCAGTCTTTATTGTTTTTGCATCACAGCAAATGGTATTCAGATTACAGGGTCAAGTTCGCCTTATCTGTTAGTTGTGTTTATTGAACCTTATTTTCTTATGAAAGGTTTATTATGGAGAGATCCACATTCTGGGTATGAAAATGGGCTTTCAATGGAGTCGTATAGGTCACCGTACGAGGTGGTGTAGATAAGTAGCTTGTATAAATTAGGAATGAAAAGTGGGTAAAAAAAAAAAAAAAACTATTTTGTCCGTCTAAAAAAATACTTAGATAAAACGCATTAAAGTTGGGGAGTGGGGGTCGTTACGTCACAAGTCAGTCTTCATACTCGTGACGTGATGTCACATTTTAACTCAATGTATTGCCGTAATATTATGATTACGTAGAAAAAGAAAAAATACCAAGTCCAATATTTTTTAATAATCTACCCGACAGACAAAAAATATTTTTTAGTTATCATCCCTATTCTCTGGATGCGGCCAAGTCAAAGTCAAAGTCAAATATTATGTTTCAAGTAGGCAAAGGCAAGATTTTACGTCATAATGTACAAAAGTATATATTTTTAGTAGATGACCCTTCGAAAAGGTAGTTTCGTATAGAAGAGTAAGGAGAAAATGGGTATGAAACTCCATAGTTGCTCGGCAATGCGGAGCAAGACCAGTCATTGTGATAATTTTTGGGGGAGGTATGTGTCCAACAATTGACGTCGTTTGGCTGAAATGAGGTCAATGGAGAATGTCAATAATGGAGAATTATAAAATAGCAGTTTTTTTTTTCTGTCATCATTTTGCTGAATGACGTCCACTGCTGAACAAAGGCAACCCCCAAGCACCGCCACTCCGACCGATTCTGAGCTTCTCGCATCCAGCAGATTCCCACAGCCACCACCAGGTCATAGGTCCACTTTTGTGAGGGGCCTTCCAACGCTACGTCTTCTGGTACGCGGTCGCCACTCCAGAACCTTTCGGCCCCATCGGCCATCTGTTGTGCGAGCAATGTGCCCTGCCCAATGTGCATTGCCTTGCACTATCTTGCCTTGGCTATCTTGGTTCTCCTACGTATTTCTTCATTTCTTCGATTACGTAGGTAAACTCCAAGCATGCCCTCTCCATTGCCTTTTGGGTGACTTTCAACCTTCTTATGAGTCCTATTTTTTTTTTGTATGTTAATACAAAAAATATGCTTAGAATTTCTCTTACCTTTGACAGTCATTCGTCCACTAAAGATTAGGAGGAAACAACGCCTCCTATGTAAGGCTGCAAGGAGATCAGAATTAAGGCTATCTTTAGACATACTACAATGAACAGAGCACAGAATCACGCCCCTAGAGTCGGTACTGATTAAATTCGTGGCACCTTCCATAGTGGTGCTTATACACTCTCGCCGAGGCACTCCGAGACAAGCCGAGTGGGAGAATGTAGTTCCTCGCTCGCTCTCCGTCCCGTGTCAGTTTTTCGTGCCTGAGTGAAAGGATCTCGCGGCAGTTACGAGTGCAACGCTGTACACTCCAGTGTTGCTTGCGCCGATTGACAGAGAAGCTAGTTCTATCCATCTCTCTCTAAGACACTAAACTGTCTAAACTGAAATAAGCGAGAGTGTAATTGTCGCTGTCGAGCTGAATCCCCTCGCTCGAGACTTTTTCGAGACCTAGTGAGAGCACTCGGACAGGAGTGTACCAGCTGCCATAACAGACCGGCATCCAAAGCCGTCAGTTGCGTCGTAGTACGAGTAAACGGTGGCACACACAAAGATCGATAAAATCGAGTAAATCTGTAAGAAGCCGATATAGATGATAGAAAACGCATAATTACGTAAGAAGCTGATATAAATTGATCGTCAAAGCACGATTGTAAAAAATCGTGAAAATCTGTGGGCGCCTTTATTATTTATTTTCGTTGAAATTATTTGAGAAAAGTATTTAAAAGTAATCACTTCCATTACCCGTTTTAAATCTCAATAAACCATCTACAAAATTGAATATCATACGCAAAAAAAAACGCTAACCAATCGAAATACCCTCCAAATCGTTATTTCACATAACCCAAGCGTTCAAAGTCGTCAGCAAAAAAATACATTCAGATTTAGCTGACATGAAAATTACAGTTTCGATATGAATGTAGGTCGAACAGTTTTCTCTGTAATTATTTTCAGTGTGCAGTTTTCCGAGTTTTTAAATGGAACTGCAAGAGAACATGATTTTGTGGGTATAATTTTTATGTGATACCTGCTTTTTCACCACTGCTCAAACGGTGAAGGAAAACAACGTGAGGAAACCGACATGTCCTAGAACCAAAAAAAATGAAGACGACGAGAGATGTGACTGACATCTATCGACCGCACTGGACCCGTGGTGGATTATGGTCCACTCCCTGTCCCAGCAGTGGGAACATTATAGATTGATTATGTTTATACTATGCCTGCTTTTTCACAAGTTCCTTTGGACATAGATTTTCGGTCTTGCGTAAACTGCATTTTATTGTTTTTTTACTCAATGTATAGCCGATCTCGTAATAGCTCAACCACTTTTGACAACAATTCCCATTAAATTGAAAATATTTTACTGACTCTCACATAGATGTTCAAGCTTAGGGTGATAAAGCTGGTTTGGATTTTCAGGTTTGAAAGTCAACTATACAGGGTGGCAGTTACATCGACGCGAAAACTGTTACGGATTCTGAACCGCCGGCTGTTTTTTTTCCGGCTGTTTTTTTTGTTTTTTTTTTTCTCTATATGCTGCACCGGTTGACGTCATCACGTCAACGCCGGTTGTCGCTGAAACCCAGCGCTGGGGCTTTGTCTCGCATAAGGTCTCAGCATTATGCTGAGCGATGGCCGTTTTGCGTGGATATGACTGTATTTTCCTCCAAATTGTTATTTTCGTGTTTATTTGTTTTTTTTTCTTTGCTTGCGTCATATTTTACCGCAAATAACCGTATGTTCTTTAATTATTATTTTTTCTTTTTTTTTTAAAGTCTGCTGCTTCATAGAAAAGTGCAATACCTACGCGGTGAAAATGTATGGAACAGCAGATTCTTAAAAATAACCGACGAAAAGTTTCAACTGTTGAAATTATTCGTAGTAATTTTTTGGGTTGTATATATCAGCCGGTCGATTCTGTAAACATCTCACCGTGAAAACTTAGGTGAAGTGAGTTTGTTTTTGCTTGGAATTGAAACTATTGACAGCTCACTCCACGCTCACTTCACCTAAGTTTTCACGGTGAGATGGTTACAGAATAGCACTGCTGTTGTCATTTTGTTCATTTTTCGTTTGGTGAGGTTTCAAAGAAAAATACTGAAGCTTGATACTGTAGAAACAGTAAGGAACCTGCCCCACGGCCGAAGATTAACGAGAAGCGAGTACAGCTGACAACTAAATGTGAGTTGGCGAGCAAGTGGGCGACGGCGACGAGCTACTCCTTACTCCCGGGTATGCGTACGTAGGTATCGAGCGTGAGTCTCTCAGCGAGTGTTCTGTCTGCCAGGCGATGAACGTTGCTGAGCGAGAAATCTCAGTAATAGCTCGTAACGCTACTATAACGAGTACTCGCCGGCAGAATGAACAGTCAGTGATCAACTATTAATATTTATTTATTTTATTTTTAATACACACAACTATCATCACAGGCTTACCTAATACAATAGTGTAGTTATAGTTACGAGTATAATAGCTTACAAAGATTAGACTTACAACTACCTATATTATTATGACCAACCAAGAGTAATTTTACAAAATGCGGCCTGTGTGAATTCACTCAGAGTACAATTGAAGCAATCAAACTCTACCAGGGTTGCGGGAAAGTCTGAAAGGGATACCGTGGCCCCTGGCAACGTACAGGCAACTGAAGGAACACGGGTGGGTTTTAGTCGGTAAAAGCCTGACATCCCGCTCCGCCCAGAGCGGGAGAAGTTATTTGATAACTTACGACCAAAAAAAAAAAAAAAAACAGTCAATCTGTTGTGGCACCATATTGAGTGTATGCAGGGCACGTGCTGCATGCAGCAGGTTGGTGCGAGCGGGCGGCACCCGCAGCAGCGGCGGATGCCTCCGTCGCCCCACGTGTCCATCAGGTACACACAACCCAAACGTGCTTAGAACGCCTGGGTTGTGTATTTTACCACGCATAATCTTAAATAAATAAGTGGCGAGAGCTACTTCCCTTCAAGTATTTCTTTAACTTACACAGGACCTACAATCTATTGTACGTTTCTTGAGCGTAAAAATCGTTGATAACTAGTCGCTTCCTCGTCGGCGGCGGGACAGGTGCTTAAGGCAAGGTCTATGCAATTTCCCTTTAGAGGCATGAGAAACAGTGTAAATTTTTTTTTGTAAATTTTATCCTCTTTAGAACAAGGAGGATCCTCCGACCAGAGGGGTGTTGTATCTGGTGGGCCGACTGCCCGACTGTTTTTTTTTTTTTTTTTTTTGATATGGCATCTCGCAGTTGACTCTCAGATTGAGGTCGCAGCTGCTTAACCGGACTATCCTGTGGGTGCCCTAAGCTACTAACTTAAAGCCTCCAGCCAGGGGCATAAACTATTCTATGTTATACTAAGCGAACGCTCGCTAAGGGCACCCCCTGTGGGGTACGAACCTCGGCTTAGGGCGTCGCTGGCGGGGGGACAGCAAGGTGGGACAGGCTGGATCAAATTTTCATTATTATTGATCGGGGAATTGCCCGACTGTTGATGTCAGATAGTCTTATATATGTCGTTCGCGCGGTAAACTCTAATTGCGCGATGCAGGATTTATGTGACGTTAGGATTTTGTGTGACGTCAGGTCTTTGATGCGTAGTTTGCATGTGGCGATGTAGATGGCCGCCACATCCCCTTATAATAGCCCAAGTCCACTAATGAAGCTATAAAATGCCATGAGATAAAGACAAAACCCATCATCATTAAAATTTATCAGTCGCCATTCAATTTTGGGTTAAAGCTTTAAAAACTTTTGTTACAGAAAAACTCAATTATTATTTTTCCCATAAAAACAAAAAATAAATGAAGGTATTTTACTTACACGTTAGGGAATTAATGGGGATCGTGGCTAAATAATAACAGCCACACGGGTCGATCGAAGGTTAAGCATTGCTTGCTGCTGTCAGTTCGTGGATGGGTAGGGATGTGTAACGTTAGATATAATAACAAAAGTTCTAATGATCTTATGACCTAATTTTATTTAATATTGTATATATATTATTTAATATAACGATCAAATGATATAATGAATTATTGATTAAATTTAATTTTACCTAATTTCATATGGTATAATGAACAGTTTATATAATGCACATTGGAAATAATATTCAATTAATATAATATTCAGTTGCTATAATATTCAAAATCTATAAGTAACGTTTAATATATATAATAGGTTGAATCTGCTCTAAAACCGAATCGGGCCACTCATTTTGGCTCCTACCACTAGAGTGTATATAAAAACCGGAGGCGCGGAGGGAGAGTAACCCTCGCCCTTACGTAACAAAGGATAGGCACCCATGCGAAGGGGTTGCACTTCCCGCAGCGCCGGAGAAGATGCAGAAGCAGCTTTATTGTTTTGAGGTTAGGTTACAATATAATTTGCTTTTCTCAAGAACGATGCGTTACCTTAGAAAATAATATGAAATTCGGTCAAATGAAAATTATATTAAATTAACGTTATACTAAATGAAATTAGAGTAAATGAAAATAATATCAAATATAACATTAGATCATATGAAATTAGGTTAAATGTTTTTATAGCATATGAAAATTATATCATATGAAAGTTATGTCAAATGAAATTAGACTATCTGTTATTATACCAAACATTACACACCCGATGGGTAGATAGGTAGTTGGTACGGAAAGCACGTTAAGCCATGGGACGGCCCCCACGGCTTAAGGCATTCGTAGATCTTTGACAGTCGTTACTGGTAATCGGAAGCCCAAAAGTCCTGACAACCTGACTTGCCAAGGGGTATCGTGTTACCCAGTATCTTGGTTGTGGAGGTCAGCTAGTTAGACTATAAGCCGACCCCGACATGGTTGGGGAAAAACTGGGTGATTGTTACGGAATAAACAGGTATCAACGGATTTGTAAATCTTTGGATTCTGCCCATTAACACTTTTACTGACAATTTTGTTAGCCTTATACTCCATACTAACTGTTGCCCGCGACTTCGTCTGCGATGAAAAGTAGCCTATAACCTTTTCCAGATCATGGTCTATCCATGTGCTAAATTTCATCCAAATCTGTTCTGCCGTTTTAACGTGAAAGCGTAACAAACAAACCAAACAAATCACTTTCGCATTAATACTATTACTAGCTGTCCGCCCCGGCTTCGCACGGGTAGCAGTAAGTACTACGGTGCACCTACCTTACCTACCCACCTACCCTACCCTACCTACCTACCCTACCTACCTACCTACCCTACTTATCTACCCTACCGGGATAAAAACCTTACCCGGTATAAAAAACCTCGCCACCAATTTTCAGCCAAATCGGTTCAGCCGTCCTTGACTTATAATTAGTGTAACTAACACAACTTTCTTTTTATATATATATAGTTAGGGCTAGAAAAATATTATAATGTAATTGACCAAAAAGCCTACCTAGGTACTTCTTTGTGGCGCTTGAAAACTTCTGATCTGTATTTTTAAATCTGGATAAATCGTGCTTATCTGAATACTGTTAATGACGCTTAATTAATAAGCATGTATTCCCAAAACAATGCGTCGATGTTTTACATTAAATACATTATTACATCCTATTACTCGTATGTGGAGTGGTGGCCAAGTAAAAACCGCCGTAACTTATGAGTTGTATGTGGCTGGTTCGAACCCAGGCAGGCCACTTTACTTTGAGTAAATTATTTCATCACCACCTGCTCTCAATATGGTAATAATTGTGAGGCAACCGGCATGTCCTACAGCAAAAAAATCTAATAATATGTGACATTCACCAACCCGCACTGGGCCCACGTGGTTACCAAACACTCCCTCTCAGAGAGAAGAAGCCTATGACCCAGCCAGTAGGAACATTATAGTCATAATCAATCCCATTATGTGGAATTGGAAACGGTTATAGAATAGAATATTTTTAATTCAGACCGGAGTCCATAGGGTTAGTAACAATTTTAACTTAAATTCTAGTGTTAGTATCTTACAGACACACATTTCGGCATGGAGCCGCATCCACCTCCGCACCATCGGGGAATCCCACCGATCTACGAATACACTGAGAATACTGTTACTGTTGTTGTTATGTGTTATAGACTCTAATGTTCATGACTTTAGAGTATAATTCTAAGACAAGTATATTATTATTTCTTTACAATTTGTTCACGTTGCCTGCCCAGCCTTTTCCCAACTATATTGGGGTCAGCTTCCAGTCTAACCGGATGCAGCTGAATACCAGTATTTTACATGAAGCGACTGCCTATCTGACCTCCACAACCCAGTAACTGGGTAGTACGATACCCCTTGGTAAGACTGGTTGTCAGATTTTCGGGCTTCTGACGACCCGTTACGACTGTCAAAGATCCACGAATGACAGCCAGGACCAACGGCTTAACGTGCTTTCCGAGGCACGGAGGAGTCTCGTTATGTAAAGATGGTCACCCATCCACAGACCAACCCCGGCAAGCATAGTTAAACGTGATGGATCGACCCGTGCGGCAGTTATTACTAAGCCACGAGCTCCTCTCAATTTATTCACGTTATTGAAAAAAAATTGTCACGTTTCCTTCAGTCGCAACCAATATTTTCGTCCTCAAAAAACCAAATCAAAATCCAAAATTGTACCAAAAATGTTTTGAACATTGTTTCGCTAGTTGGTAGTAGCGGACCAAGTCACGTCTATTCCACGTGTAACGTGTTTTGAATGTGATTGTACTAGGAGCGGAAGTGAAGCGTGTCCCAGTGGATTTTACTCATCATTTGAAAAGAGATTTTTTTGTTTGGAACGATTTTTCGGGAGTCGCACACATCGCAAGTATTATATTGACAGTATTTATGACTATAAATTATTACAGGACGCTGGTCATACGCTAAAAAAAAAGAAAGAAAATTAATTCAATTAGCGCTGACTAAAAGGCATAACATATTATACTGCAAATAAACAAAGTCAACTAAAAAGTGGGATGTAAGACATTTTGCAGGAATGTGTGCCTCACGACTGCGCCAGATAAGCCCACTGAAAAATCTAATGCCACCTCACTTTTTGTTTAATGTTACCATCCTCTAGGCGCTCGTTCCAACGTAGACCATCGCTTTCCATCAAGCGAGATCAAGGAGAAGAGCAGGTCTAACAGGTAATAAGAAAACCATTACCTATAAAAACCGGCCAAGTGCGAGTCGGAGTCGCGCACGAAGGGTTCCGTACCATTATCTATAAAAACGGCAAACAAATCATATCTGTTGTATGAGAGCCCCCCTTAAATATTTATTATATTCTGTTTTTAGTATTTGTTGTTATAGCGGCAACATAAATACATCATCTGTGAAAATTTCAACTGTCTAACTATCACGCTGCCCACCATACACTAAAGTGCAGTAACAGCAAAATCACGATTTCGAGTAAAACGCATTTAAAGTTAAGAATTGATTTAAAAAAATCAACAGAATGTATAAGCAAAAAAATTTGAATGCAGAAAGGTTGTAAAGGCATAGGTTCACACGTTAAAGCAATAAAAAAAAATATATCTTAATAACTGAATTTATTATGGCCATTTATTCTTTTTGGTGCCTATTACTGCATAGCCTTTTTTGTAAAAAATACCATTTTAAACTTAGTAAAATGCAGCAAAAAGCCCTATTACTGCGTTTGGATCAGTTATTTTGTCAAGAAACCCAACTAACATGCAGTAAGGTCAAAAAAATACTGCATTTTAGTTAGTTTTTTAAGAAAAAAGTGTTCAATTTACTAGTGCAGTAAGAAAAATAGCTAGTTCACATTTTAAAGACCGTTTATTTCTTATTATTTAATCACATGCCCACCTGAGACTAAAGAGCAGTAACAGCCCTTTTGTGATTTTTCGTTTTATTAGTGATTCTATTCTAATTCAACTCACTTATGTAAAATTTACATATCAAAAATAATAAATAGTATTTAAAACATTAACTGCACTTTAGCTAGGAATAATCATATCTGTGTCATTATGCTATCCAAACTAATCTGCAGTAATGCTGTATTTTACTGCGTGTTAGTCAGTTTATAATGATAAAAGAATGTTAAGTATTCACAACTAAAATGCGACAAGCTTTGATTTTACTGCATTTTAGTTGGGAGTTCGTGACAATAAATTGTATTTTCTTAATTTGCAGTAAAAATAGCTTGTATGGCGGTAAATTTTACTGCGTATTAATTTTTTTTTTAATTTTTTTCCAGAAATATAAAACTATCTAAAGAACTGTAAAATTATATTGCTTACTGCATTTTAGTTATGAAACCTTAAAATTTAATCTGCAGTATAATTTATACTGTATTTTAGTTGGGAAATCACGCCAAATTGTTAATTTTTTTCGTTTGCAGTAAGTGAAAACTGTTAAATAAAAACCATTCTAATAGTCTTAGAAATAAGTAAGTTAATTCAATAGAAAGCTTAAGAAACCCGCTTTCAGAATCACTAATAAAACGAAAAATCACAAAAGGGCTGTTACTGCTCTTTAGTCTCTGGTGGGCAGCACGGTTCATGAGATACAGCCAAGTGACAGACGGACGGACGGACGGACGGACAGGGAAGTCTTAGTAATAGGGTTCCGTTTTTACTCTTTGGGTACGGAACCCTAAAAACGAGCAAAAAAATTACGTTTATTGTATGGGAGCCCCCTTACTTTATTTTATTCTGTTTAGTATTTGTTGTTATAGCGGCAACAGAAATACATCATCTGAGAAATTTTCAACTATCTAACTGTAGCGGTTACAGCGCCACATACGAAATACGCATCAAAGACATGACGTCACACAAATCCTGCATCGCGAAATTAGAGTTTACCGCGCGAACGACATACATAAGACTATCTGACATCAACAGTCGGGCAGTCGGCCCGCCAGACACAACACCCGTCTGGTCGGAGGATCCTCCCTTTTCTATGGTGGATGAGTGAACTTTACACCCTGTTCCTCATACCCCTAAATAACTATCACGGCTCATGAGATACAGGCTGGTGACAGACGGACAGTGAAGTCTTAGCGATAGGGTCCCGTTTCGCCTTTTGAGTACGGAACTCTAAAAATACCTACGAACACGAGCCCACTAATGAGTCTGGATGAAGGGCACAGTAAATAGGTAAAGGCTTGCTTTCTATTAGCTGGAGGTCAAAAACTAACTGACGAAACTGGGTGTTACTGTATTATACCTTTGCCTATTACTTTTAGGAATACAGGCGTGATGTTTTGTCATGATTTAAGCAACACAACTTCTACAAAAAAATACACCTCACCTCCGTTGACACGTGATTTTGTTGCGGCGCAGCGACTCGCTTCATGTTCCGAGGCCCCATAAAGTTTGTATCGGGTGTTCATAGCTACAGAATAAAAAGAACCTAAAGTAAGGCCATTTTAATAGGTAACATTTGACAATTCATCAATATTCAACAACGTAACCTTGTAACGGCGGTCATTTTTTCGTTTTGTTAGAACTGCACAATTGCTTAGATTTTTTCAGTTACGATTACACATTTATTGTAATAATGACCGATACGAGTAATTTTACGATTTGCTTGCAGTAAACTGACAGATGTCAAATGTTACCTATTGAAATGGCCTTACTTTAGGTACCTATTTGCTTTTGACCCACTTTTTTAAAAGATTAATTGCTACCGGCGCAGGTTTTTTGATTTTCTCATCTCACAAAATTATGATTCATATTATTTTGTTAATTCCCTTTGATAAGGAAGTAAATGGAAAATGTTTTTTTGTTGATGCTTGTATTAAGACATGACATGTACAGACGGAACGTAGGAAGTTTGATGGCAAGAAAAGTCGCTGACATAATTCAATTTCTGGAATTTTTTACGATATTTTTTCATGTAAAATCATTTTAAGGTACGTTTTACTTGAAAATTTCACTAAGAAAACTAAGTTTACAAAAAAACTGGCCAAATGCGAGTCGGACTCGTACACGAAGGATTTTGTACCACCAAAGTCAAAAAAAAAAAAAAATTATATTATGCACTTTTGAACTTCAAAATGTACAAAAAACAGAATTGATTCTAGTGGCCCCTTCCAAAAGGTAGTTTTCGTATGGAGAAGAATGGGTCAGAAACTCCACCGTTGCTCTTTTAAAATGTTTTCACAATATCTTGTATACATTAATTATATTATTATGTGAAGACGATGCACCTAGAATAAGATTACTATACTACGATAGGTAAAAAGAATGAAAAAAAAATTAAGCAATGACAGAAAAAATAATTATGTGATAGATGCCTACATGGTGCTCACATAGTTACACCACCGTTCAATATTGAACACTACATATTAGTTTACAGCAAAAAACGCCGAAAAATGCCGCCCATGGGCATGTAACCGCCCGTATTTTTCTGAATATTCATGAAAAATTTATCGAAAATTAACTTTAAAAGGGAGGATCAATTTTAAATTTTCATGATATTAAATTTAATTTTTTTGGGTAGCGTTGTGACCTTGCTTTACATTTTTTGCCTTATCTCCCGATGTTATTGACTTGACTTGATAATACCTGGTACATAAAGTTTTTATCTTACGAAAAACTATTTCCACCTCTAAAACTAGAAATAAAAGTACAATTGTAACAACGTACACCGTATCCACAAAGTTGTGCATGTCGCACTCGTCTATAGAACATTTTCAGTGCAAAACCTTATTGTTGGCAGTACAATGGTCCCAGTATCGGACGCCTCACAATACGGTATTGTTCGTATTGTAGACGATAGACTAGATAATGTTACATTCAATGCTTGTTCGATGGAAAAATGAAGAACTTATGTCCTTTGTTTCTTTGGTCAAATAAAGGGTGATTTCAGGACTTCAGTGTGTGCAGTATAAATATGGATGTGTGAGGCTGAGGAATGATGGGAAAGAGAAGGGAGTAAATGATAGCGTGACGGTTGACAGGGGAGAATGGAGGAAGAAACGTGCTGTACCGTCCCCAAGTAACATGGGACACGGGCGGGAAGATGATGATGATTTCAGTGTATGCAGGGAAACATTCATACATACATACATACCGTTCTTAAGGACTGAAACTCAAAGGACTAAAACTCAAATAACTAGAACTCGAAGGACTCAAAGTACAAGAACTCGAAGGACTAAAAGTCAAAGGACTAAAACTCAAAGGACTAAAACTCGAAGGACTAAAACTCAAAGGTATAAACACAAAGAACTAAAACACAAAGAACTAAAACTCAAAGGACTAAAACTCAAAGGACTAAAACACAAAGGACTTAAACTCAAAGGACTAATAATGACCTTAACTTAAAGATCTTGGTTTTGAAACTAGAAAAGTATCAATGTGACGTTCTCAATTTCATATATTTTAAAGTCGTCTTCGGTTATAATTTTTGTAAAAATAATAATGTGCCTTTTTTTTGGCTGGGAAATCATCAATGCACGTCGAATAACGGGAAATCATCACTCCACCCAGAGCGTGGGAGGGCGTGTCAGACTCTTACTGGCTAAAATCCACCCGTGTTCCTTCTGTTGCCTGTGCAATGCCAGGAGGCCACGGTATCCTTTTCGGACTTTCCCGCAACCCCGGCAGGCAATGGTCTCATTGGCCGGTCGACCCGGGCTTGGTCCTTACCGGACGGCGAGCTACCCATTGCTCAACGTCCGCAAGCCCGCGCCTACGGTGGCCGGGAATCGGCAATTGATTCCCAACGCCCAGGGCGTCTCCTCCTGCGGCAGCTAGGGGCGTGAGGCGCAAAATTTGCCTACCTTGTTTATCTATCAATCATTTCTGATGTCTAGTTCGCAATTTTTTAAATTTTTATGTTTCTACAAGTTTTGAGAGATTTTATTTACATACTTAAGATTCTACTGATGGAAAAAAAAGTTTTCAATGCGCGGTAAATGGAAGAAAATCCGATAATTATATCGACTAGGATTAGAAATTTTCATGAAGAGTAAAAATAATCATGTACAGTACAATTATTTTCATAATGTCCCTCGGAAAACTTCGTGTTTCGTCAGACGTCGGATTTCTATCAGTTGCCTTTGCACTTGGTGCAGACCGGACGCTCTCAATCGACTTACACGAAGTTTGCCGAGGGTCATTAAGAAAATAATTGGACTGTACGGTACCTATTTGATAGATTCACCTCATTTTACGTTTCGTTTATGAGCATTTTTAAATATTCACAAAGATATTGAAAAGCCGGATGGGACGCAATAATCATTACCCTATTTCTAGAAATTGCCTACTCAGATATTCTGTTAGAAGCTGAAATGAAGCTTTCAGCTAGAACCTCCATCCTAAACTAAAGTATTAGTTAGGCTAAATTTATATTAAATAATAATTAACAGTTAAATTTAACGTAATTATCCTATTATTAACGCAGCATCGCAATCTCTTTGAAACTGCTTCACTATTTTGACTTTTCTCAGAATTTAATTAAAGTGCTTGTAATAATGTTGAGTGCAAGGCCATAGTGATAGGCTTACGCGGGCGCTGAAGCGGGCGTGGATATAACTATCAAACACGAATCTTTCCTACGCGTCCACAGTGAAGTGACTGAGGCTAAAGACAAATCTGGGCGAATAAACGCAGATTTTTGGATGCGTCTGTGAAGTCAGAAGCGTTTATTACATCGAGACATCGAGTTATAATGTTTCGAAAGTGCCAAACTTTCGAAACATTATAACTTTTGGTACGCGGAATGGATTCACCACGTTTTCCGCTCATGTTTTTATCAAAGCCGTTCAAAGGCTAGCAGTGGGAAATGCTAGTATATATTAGTTTCTGATGATCCGTTCTGTTCGTTACAGCTATACTGACTCTTACAGCTAGATATTGGCAATATTGGAACAAATGTAAAAAAAAAAAAACTTCTTAATCTTTTCCTAACTATGTTGGGGTCGGCTTACAATCCAAGCGAATGCAGCTGAATACCATTATTTTACATGGAGCGACTGCCTATCTGATCTCCACAACCCAGTTACTGCGGTATCACGATACCCCTTGGTAAGACTGGTTGTCAGACATTTGGGCTTCTGACTACCCGTCACGACTGTCAAAGATCTACACGAATGACAATCGAGACCAATAGCTTAACGTACTCTCCAAGGCACGGAGGAGTCTCGATATCTAATGGATGGTCACCCATCCACGTACCGACCGCGGCAAGCATAGCTTAACCTTCGATCGAGTCGGGCGGCTATTATTATTTCAACACGTGCCCACTCTACAAAGAAAAAAAAAATCCCCTCTACAATTTGATGCAAAACAAAAATATCGCGATAGAGGGTAGGATAGTCGTGTCTATAAGGCGGGAGGAAACGCCCGGGTGTCATCACTGCGTGGATTACCCGGAGGACACGGTGGAGCATACGATGGAGGTATGCCCGGCTTGGGCAGAGCACCGCCGTGTAATCGTGGAGGCAATCGGTGGCGGGGATCTCTCGCGTCCGGCCCTGGTCCAGGGTATGGTATGGAGCGAGAGGGCATGGGAGGCCGTCACCTCCTACTGCGAAGCAGTAATGCTTGCGAAGGAGGAGGCGGAGCGCGTGAGGGAGAGGCAAGCTTCGCGCCCTCACGCCCCTAGCCGAGGAGACGCCCTGGGCGTCGGGAATCGATTGCCGATTCCCGGCCACCGTTAGGCGCGGGCTTGCGGACGGTGAGCAATGGGTAGCTCGCCGTCCGGTAAGGACCAAGCTCGGGTCGACGGCGCGTTGTGTTCCACGCGCGCCTCAAAGAGTGTCAGCGAGTGAAGGGGTCCGATGAGACCATTGCCTGCCGGGGTTGCGGGAAAGTCCGAAAGGGATACCGTGGCCCCCTGGCATTGCACAGGCAACAGAAGGAACACGGGTGGGTTTTAGTCAGTAAGAGTCTGACACGTCCTCCCGCTCCACCCAGAGCGAGAGGAGTCATTTGATGATTTCCCACCCAAAAAAGAAAAAAAGTATAGTCGTGTCTGCTTTTGCGCCAGTCACCGCGTATTTAACTACTCTGGCCGAAGCTTTATCGTTCCTTTGTTTCGGATCTATGTGGAATTATTATTTAGAGTAGAAATCTTGTTTGTTTACCGTTTGCCTATTACGTGAGCGTTCTAAAAGATGCCTGAGGAGTTTGAATTCCTAAAGATATTTGATTAGTCTAGACTGGCTGGCAAATGATTGGGTGCGTAGTCTTATAATAGGTTACACGATGATTTCATTAAAATCGAGTTGGAAAATGAAATGTGTCTTGTTCAGGTTTATAAAACATACCTACACACATAATCACTCGTCAGAGGCAGTCCAACGTCTGTATAAAATAATCATGTCACTTTAAACTTTGTGAATTATTATTGAAATAATATATCATTGACGTATTTTCTAGAAAATTGGGTAATATATATCTAAAGAGTAAAAAGTATTCTATTTCATTCTGTATAATTTATTTATTTATTAACACTTCAAGCACATAAATTTACAGAGGCGGACTTAATGCCACAGGCATTTTCTACCAGTCAACCTTTGGATGATGCATAGACAAACAGTGGTAGGTGCAATAGTGAGAATTGAGGAAAAAAATATTTATTTAAATATAAAGATATACATATATACCTATTAAAAACTAATAAGGTATGGATGCAAAAGATAAGCCTACCTGCAACTAACAACTTACTACACCATGTAGATCTTGGGACACAAGCAACATATCCATTTCCAAGTATACCATGAAGCCTGGGCCTCAAGTCTGCTATTAAAATAGTGTCAGAATGGTCTATAATTGATTTAATAATTGTTGATTTTGACAAGTTTGGTAATCTACTAATATATTGGCGTCATTATGACTTTCCAATGGTCGGCCACTGACACTCCATTGAAAGAAATTGCATCTATTGGTAATCTCGTATAAAATGAATGACTGACTGTTAGGCGGTAGCGGAGTATCGTGTTTGTGGAATACAATGGTCAACCAATGATCGACCATTATGAATTTAGCAGATTACGAACTTTTAGCAAAATGACAGCGGGATCGTATTGGATTGACGAATTTATAAAAATAGCAGAGTTGGGCCCCTGGTTCTAAACGAGCGAAAGTGAAGATATTATTTGCAAAGTCTAGCCTAGGCTTAATTGGATCGCGTAAGGATAGTAACACACGGTCGTCCTTAGAGCTTTGCAGTTCGCTCGATACTAAAGTGGTGTAGGGCTGGCTGTTATTCATTTGTTTTTGGTTACCTACTCTGTTTACTTGGTTTTAAGAAATGAGTTCGAGTTATTGCGAAGTTTTGAGTAATATGGCATCAAAAGCTTGAAATTGTGTGACGATGATGATGAAATTCCTTTTCATTTGACACAGCAAAACAAATAAATAATGTAATTAATTAGGTAAAATGCATTTTGCGTATGTTTGTTTTTTGCCACACTATTTAACTTAATTTGATAAATAAAGAGACGTGTGATCAATCTGCCTAACCTGTTCCCAACTATATTGAGGTCAGCTTTCAGTCTAACCGGATGCAACATAATACCAGTATTTTACATGGACCGAATGCCTATCTGACCTCCACAACCCAGTTACTGGGTAACACGATATCCCTTGGTAAGTCTGGTTGTCTGACTTTTTGGGCTTCTGACTACCCGTAATGACTGTCAAAGACCTACGAAAGACAGCTAGGACCAACGGCTTTTAACGTGCTTTTCGAGGCACGGAGGGAACCGGAGTGAGTGCAAAATAAGGAGAAAAAAAATTACAATGAGAGCTTTTTGATATAAAAACAGTAAACAAGTCTAACATTTCCTCATTAAAAAATATTTCGTGTATGACGTTTTGCATTAGATTTTTTAATCCTAAGGTGCAGCGTAATGAACTTTATTAACATCGTCAACCCTACTCTGCCGAGTCTCGCACGGCACATTAATTTGCATTATACTCTCTCTCCGTGGTGCATAACCCTATAAAATGTAGTAATGGACAAGCTTATGCGCCATAAAGTGTTATTTCGCATGAGCTCGGAATCAGCCGCGCCGTTCTGTTTGATGAGCCGATTAGATTCGAACGCAAGCGATTCTCGTCTCTATCGCCTTCCACGGTTTTATTGGAAGTGATTCGGGAATTGGGATCGTTCGTCCTATATTTGGGAATGTCGTGCATATAGAATGCGTGATAGGAATAACTTGTATAGTATTGATTTGGAGTGTATCACACTCCAAATCAATACTATACAAGTTCGCAAGTTCGTAAGCATCACATATTCATCATCATGCGAAGTTTCATTAGCTAATTTGTATTGTATAAAACTTCTGCTTACCACAAAAGAAAACAGTTGTTAACCAACATACACTAGAATAACTGTCAGTAACAAGTAGCGTTCCGTACATACGCTCATAGTAATTCAAAACGCCTCAGGTAGGTTTTCAGAAGGAAAGTTTTACTTTACTGAGGAACAACTGACATGCTAACGTTATCAAGCGGGGTACAGATGTAGAGGTTATGGAAGGAGTTTCATATTGTACGAAGGAAGTTGATGTTGAAAATGTGTAAAGGCAGATTCTAGGCTCGCGCACATTTATTTGGACGGGTCGCATCGTAACGCTGCATCGGAGCGCATTGAAAAAATCCCCCTGCATCACTTTAACACATTTTCTATGAATCATAGCACACTACAGGCGGGCCGCATCGGGCCCAACGCGGCAGCGCAACGCACTGGCGGATCGTGCACCAGGCTTGGCCAGGTTTTGTATGTTTTTGTGTTGCAATGCAGCCCGTCTGTTATGTGCGATGGTTCAAACAAAATGTACTAAGAAGATGCAGTAGGATTTTTGCAATGCTACGTGGTTCACCCAAATGTGCGTGAGCCTCATTGCACTGGATTGAAAACAGTTCAAATTCTAATTCGAAGTTTGAATCTGTCTTTGTGGTGCGGCCAGCCACGGCTCCTAATGTGCTTTGGCGTATTTTTGCAATGCGGCACGCTGCGGCCCGCCGCTATGGCATACTATATCTGTTATCCATACCTACATGTTTTCTAGGTATCTTGCTATCCTACGCTAAGCGTGTGCGCTTAGCTTAACATGACTTAAAAGAGACAAACTGTTAACTGATCTTGCGTGTTGTTGCCTGTAAATATTGATAGCAAAACATGATGTCTCCTTTTTCATTTGTACCTACTCATTCATTCATTTTAATTGTATTGACATTTTATTCTGATCTATTCTGTGGCACTATTGTGAAATTTTATTTTATTGTAGGGTCTTGCCTGAATATTTATTTATTCTTGCAATTAGTGTAATTTTTAAGTAGGTCATATTGGGAAGTATTACAAATATTTTCGAGTCTTATTTCGGTTTTGAGTTGCCCTCATTTTGCATGATATGGCAGACAAGATGAAATGGCAATCAACTGCCATCTGTTTCAGTAGATCATAGAAGGACTAACTTTCTGCGTTAGTTTGCTCCAGCGCCACGATATAGGGCGGTGCGTCTTGCGGTGCGTCTTGCGGCGCGGGGCGGCGTTTTAATGTTCGCCGCTCTCCTCCACAAGTCACTATAACTTCTAACTATAATAACTTCTAACATTTGTTCTCACCGCGGTCGCAGACGCAAGACGCAGGTCACACGAGTGGTGATGTCGTGGCCAAGGGGTAAGGCGCAAAGAGGGCTACTAACCCAAAGGATCTACGCTTATGTACCAGTTTGCCCAGTAAGCTAATTCTGTGTGCCTAATGAAAGACAAAATTAATGTAGGTAGTCATTCCAGTGAAGCGACATCATACACCCAGCCATTACATCCAGCTAAGTAAAATTTAGAGACAGTGTGTGAAAGAGCGTTACATACATGTATAATCCATTCTTTGTGTGGTAAAGACTTTTACTGTTACTGTCGCTAGAGGGCGCTCTGTACTTTGATGTGACACACAACTCGCACAGTTTACAGCACAGATCGTTCATTATAACTTGACCCGTGACTGAATTTTGCAGTCATGTGATTGGTAGTACTGTTCTGTCTGTCACCAATTTGAACTCTATTTGTATTGCAACTAAGACTGCAAAATTTAGTGCTACCAATCACGTCACGGGTCTATTTATTATGCACGCACTTTAATTTTGAGGGTGATAAAGTTTATGCCCGTGGGATTGAAGGTCATATTGTGGTTTTTATCGCGTTTTTTTTTTATATTGACTATAGATACCTACATGTTGCACTGTCTCACTAAGTCACTGTGAACTACCGCATTAGTCTAGCGGTCGCAAGCACTACTGTTGAGCATGAGGTCCTGGGTTTGATTCCCGGGTCGGGCAAAGTGTTATTGGGTTCTTTAATCTAGAATTTCTCAGTAACAGCCCGGGAGTCTGAATTAGTGCCCGTTCAATGGTAATAGGTACTTCCCCTATTACATGGGACTTAAACATAACATGGGATTTACGTTACACATCCGTGTTTGAGTCACAGAAATTCATATGTGTGCCAAATTTTAACTAAATTGGTCCAGTAGATTCAGAGCAAATTGGCTATGACAGACGGACAGACAGATAGAGAGCCAGCCAGCAAGACAGACACACGAGTGCTATGCTTTGTGTGAGTCACTTATTTACTACTGCATCATCTCCTGGGGAGGTGCTGTTAAAACGCACTTGATAGAGGTGGAAATAGCTCATCGTGCCATACTTAAGGTTGCTACGGGTCTTTCCTTCCGCTTTCCTACAGTTAACCTATACAAAAAGTGGGATGTACTGTCTATAAGACAAACATTCGTTCTGCAAACAGTCCTCAAAAAGCACTCGCAGCTAGTTTATGATTCGGATCTACTAAAAGATAAACGAAGAAAGGGTACTGTTTGCAGTACAAAATTTTTCCATGCAACTCTGTCCCACAAGTTCTTCTGTTATTTAGGGTTTTACAAGTTCTTCTTTTATTAATTATCTTTATAATGTTATCAACATGGGTCTAAATATTTATCCAGTACACAAACCCAGTTGTAAGCAAAAAGTAACCGACTTCTTAAAAACCCTTTCCTACGATGAAATACAAATCATGTTATTCATGTTATTTATTACAAATGTAGTTAAGTAACTCTATAATCGGCATTTTGTGTTTGTTATGTTTTTGTTGTCATTTGCCAATGTCGCAACCACAGATTACGTAATGTCGCAACAGTAATTACGCAATATATTCTTTGGTCCGAGGCCTTGACATCAACCAATGAACAACATTTCAAAACGTTTTTTGCTGGTTGAATACGAGGCTTTTGTCTACTTTTGTATTTTTGTATTTTTTTTTTTTCATATAATGTGCGTTTCGTTTGTGCAGAATAAACATATTTACTTTCTTTTCTTTCTTAAATAGAAAAATTGCTCCACTCGATTAAATAAAACTTATATTCAAAAAAATATTTACACATTCACCACCATTCACATTCAAATTCACCACTATTCACCTACACATCCACCACAATTCGTCAACACATTTACCTTCATTCACCTACACATTTACCACCATTCACGAGCATTCACCATATTCATGAACATTCACCTACATTAGGGTGTTTCACTTTTGTAGGAGAAAAAAAATATTGTGCTATTTTTTCTGACTTCGCTCGGCTTCCGGTTTTAGCTTATCTTAATAGTATATTTGCCAAATTTTAAGTGGATTGGACCATGTTTAGAGGTTGCACAGAATGAACAATTGAACAGTTATAAAGAAAAATCGCAAAAAAAATAAGTTTATTTCAAAATAGCACAATATGGAAGCCATATTTAGTAGCCATTATTCTTATGTGAAATAAAATAAAATAAAGCATAAAATAGAACATTAATTAATTAACTACTTAATTGGTTACTTATGCTGCAACCTCATCTTTGGTTCGCTTGGCCACGCATTTTCAGTGATGCTCGACGACTCTTAACAAGAATTTGTTTCTGCTATTCGTCTTTGACCAAATCATTAAATTTTTATATCAAAGCTATGCCCCTTTCTGCAGTGTCATTGACACCATCTTCAGGACCACGTTCATCGAAAAAAGCTAATCCTATGTTCATTTCTGATAAATACCAAAAGTATATTTTAGCCACCACGAGGACATTTTTCTTAACATTCTGATTAGGATAACAGTTCAAAAGCTGTAGCATATCCAAATCATTCTTGGGAGCCCATCAACTTACCATTGCTTCATGCCAAAATCAGACTTATATTAGACAGACAAAATCTCCCACTTGTTTCATACCATTCAGTTTTCTTTTAGTGATACCAGGAACATTCAAAAGTTGTCGGGTGCACAAGATAATTTAAGTGCATATATTATAGCCTTTGCCATTCACCTTACTTGATGAAGAGCTCCTGATAGAAAACTACACAAATTACAGGTATATTAAGCCTTCTTCCACACTTCCTGCAGTTGAATACGTGTCGACTCAGTGGCTTTCGAAAGCGTTTTTTTTCTTTGTGATGGTGTTAAAAAACCAACAACACTTGTTCCTTGGAAGGAAGTCGAGCTCCTAAAAAGTTATCACAAGGAACCCTCTAGCGAAACCAAATTCCTCGCCTACTATTCATATTTACATTAAACGATTATTTACTACCCTCCACTTCAGATAGTAAACTTGAAATATTTGCTACCCTCCACCACACCGATACCAATTTCTTGACATAAAACTCATCAAACTGTGCAACTTTCAGATGATAATCGATTTTACTGATTTTTGGCGTATGAACCTTGATTATTTGAAAAAAAATCTCTTGATATTCGAGTTGTTTACAAACTGGAACGGACGAATGTAAAAAAAATCCTAGACACCTATTCATGTTACTTACAAAAGATGAAAAGAGCTATTATATTTGGGGATTATAACCTCAATCTTCTTAAACCTGATAGAAACGTGAAAGATTATAAATATTTATTAAAAGAAAATGGCTATACAATATTAAATAGGATTACTAAAAAACATTGCACACGAGAAACTCCAACTACCAACACTATCTTGGATCATGTTAGTCCTAACCTGCAAATCACTGACTACAACTTTCATTTGGCAGTTATTGAGTCGTCGTTATCAGACCACAAACAAATTTACTTTGAAATAAAAAGATTATATCCAGAACTACTACAGAAGATCAAATACAAACAAACTGATTATGTAAATCTATACAAAACTATAAAGGAAAACAAGTTTGAAAATGAAAATGATGACTATTTGGTACTTGAAGAGTAATTAAAATCTGTGATCAACAAAAATAAAACTGAAAAATCAAAGATTCTTAACCCACCTAAAACCGATTGGATAAACAAAAATATAATTAAAACTATCAATACTAGAAATAAACTGAGAAAGAAATTAAAAGATAATCCTGAAGACGCAGAAATAAAGAGCAATTTTATAGCTGAACGAAATAATGTGACAGCTGTTATTCAGAATGCTAAGAGTTCTTATTATATAAAATCTTTCAAAAATTGTATTGGAAAGCCTTTTAAGATGTGGAAGTTGATTAATAATATAACTTGCAATAAAATAAAAAATAACTCGGCCCCTACAAAACTTGAAGGTCCGATTACCGACAAAAAACTTATATATGAGAGCTTCAATCAATACTTTTCAACAATTGGTACAGTACTAGCAAGTGAAATCCCATAATGCAATCAAAATAATGCAACTGACACGCTCACGAGGCTGAGTACATTTACACAGGCTGGTATAGAACTTACAGAGTTGTCACCAACCACTACTAAAGAGGTTTCAAAAATTGAAAACTAACACAAGCACAGGCACCGACGGCATCAGTACTAAAATAATTAAATGTATTAAAGATTTACTTTTGGAAGACTTAACAAAATGCATTAACAAAAGCCTTCAGGAAGGAATATTTCCTGATACATTAAAAATCGCCAGTCACACCGATACATAAAACCGGAAACAACGCAAATTTTATTTCCAAAAACCAATATGGCTTCAGACGAAAATCAAATACCCTATCCGCGACTATTGATCTTATTACTAACTTAAAAACTAACATTGATAAAAAACAAATAGCTCTAGGGATCTTCATTGATTTAAAAAAGGCATTTGACACGGTAAGTCACAAACTTCTTCTTAAAAAACTGGAAAGTATCGGTATTACTGGTTTGGCATTAAAAATATTAAATTCTTACCTTACTAATAGGTACCAAGTAGTCGGTAATGGTGAACATTGAAGTGAACCCAAACCCATTACCTGTGGAGTACCACAAGGTTCTATACTAGGGCCCCTATTATTCCTTATCTACATCAACAATATTAATGAAATCGGACTTATTTCACTGTAAGGGGAGTTATGTATGCCGACGATACCAGTCTCTTTTACTTTGGCAGTAATATAAAAAAAAATGTTAATGAAGCACAAAGTGATCTTAATAGACTAGCTTTCTGGTTCCAATCCAATCTGCTTACTATAAATGCTAGTAAAACCAAATATTTAGTGCTAAAAATAAAAAACTTCATACTCATGGTGAATTAAATATAAAGAGTCAACAAATAATTAAAACAAATTCTGAGAAATATTTAGGTCTTACTCTTGATGATAAGCTTACAATGAAACCTCACATTGAGAAAGTAAGAAAAAAGATATCATCACTGACTGGTGCACTCAAGGGAATTGTTCGATGTCTGCCACTACAGGTCAGATATATTATTTATAATTCAATGGTCAAACCACATCTCGATTATTTAATCGAAGTATGGGGAAGTGTTGCCAAAGCTCACCTTAAAAAACTACAAACTACTCAAAATAAAATTATTAAAGTCTTATTTAATTATGATTATTTAACATCTACTCAAAAAGTTTTAAAAGAAACAAAATTAATGTATATTGATCAAATTTATAAATATAACACTTGCATACTTGTACGCAAAATAATGAATAGAGACATAACAAATAACATTTACAAAAAGAATGCAAATTCAAAAGCGCATGACGAGGCAGGCTAGCCATTTAATTTCAAGAGCACCTAGGACAAACTACGGTAGAAAGAGGGAGCTGAACTCTATACCTCTATGTCTAAAATAATTAAGGAATCAAAATCACTTCCAACTTTTAAAAGACTATTAAAGCACCACCTGAATAATGTTTAAATTGTAAGTTTCTACCGTTTTCCTAACTTAATTTTAGTTTATACCAAGCGAAACCGTCGCATATCTAAATTATTATGTTTTTCCTCATAGATGTGAATAATTGTATTCTTTTTGAGTGAAATAAATTTCTTAAACCAAATTATGAGTCGAATCGAGAATTCGAACGAAGTCAAAGAAAAATAAAAAAATTGGAAAAATGAAACATCCTAACCTACATATTCACCACCATTCACCAATACGGTCACCACCATTCACCTACACATTCACCTTCATTCACCTACACATTCACCACCAATCATATACATATTCACCACCATTCACCACACACCCTTTGACTGCTTTTGATGTGTTAATTTCTTTTCATTTATTTATTCCTTTGTTTTAATTGTTTGTGGAAATACATGTTACCTGCCTGTTTATTTGTATGATGCCACTAAGTGGGGCCTGGTGACCTTAAATACAGGTTTTTTTTAAATCCTACTTTGGACACCAGTTCTTACAATGTGATTTTTTATAGTTCAAACTGTTAAGTAACTGTTAGTCCTAAGGCATTGTGAGAGAAAATAAATAAACTTATTAGTTTTTTAGCTATAAGGGAACCGTGTTTTCATTCGGACGTACGGAACCCCAAAAATAAGTTTAATAGCACAAATCTTACAAACCCCCTTAACTCAAGCCACTAGAAACCAAATCCATTTCAGCAAACTTGCAAGAAACATAATCCCTGAATCCTTTCATCGGGAACAACAAACAATCAAAATAATAAGTGAAAATTCTATAACAAATGATTGTACTAGATAAGTGCTGTGAAGCCCTTATAATTAATGAACTGGCAATCCTTTCTACGTCGGAGTTAATGAAGTTGGAAGGGGACACACGGACGGGACGTTGATCCAGCCGATTGGATTAACTCCTGTCGAAATTATCTAGCCATCGGGTTCTCGAAAGCTGGATTGTTTAGTAAATCTGCTGTTAGATGCTTTTGGGTAATTTTTTTCTACTCCATGGGGGCTCTTGGTCTTCATCTTACCTGATGGTAAGTGATGATCAGGCCGAACCACAGAGGAACTGGCTATCTTACCTCCAACTGCCGATACACTACAACGCTGTTGCTGTTGCTGTACTTAGATAAACTGGTAGTAGCTACCCAGGTGGATTTAGAACAAGCCCTACCACCAACCAAACCGAGCAGAAAATCTTGCCTAGCCTTTTTGCAACTACGTTCGGTTCGGCTTCCAGTCTAACCGGATGCATGTTGAATATTAATATTTAGTATTTCACATGGAGCGACTGTCTATCTGACCTCCACAACCCGACGGTCAAAGAGATCTTTGAGCGTCGTAGTTGGTTAGACTGGAAGCCGACCCCAACAATTTGCTCAACGGTCGATTTTCTTTTAGAAGGCGATAACAATTAAATTAAATTCTATTGAGTCTCGTTAGTGACAGCTGAACTCTTATGAAAAGGTAAGGCAGATTGATTTAGTTGGGTAAGTTAACATCAGAATAGGCGATAGATCAAAATAAAGAAACCATGGTCATAGGCTTTTTCTGTAGTGCAAATCCCATCAGGGCAAACCGCCGGGGGTGCAAAAACACATCAGTGATTTTATTGAAAAAGTTTGAGTGAAGATCCTACGTAGTTTAGGCGTACGAGAAATAGGGTGTAAAGTTCACTCATCCACCATAGAAAACGGAGGATCCTCTGACCACACGGGTGTTATGTCTGGCGGGCAACTGCCAAGGTATTGATGTCGGATAGCCTTATATGTCGTTCGCGCGGTAAACTCTAATTGCGCGATGCAGGATTTGTGTGACGTCATGTCTTTGATGCCTAGTTTGTATATGGCGGTGTACTGCTACAGTATTATTGGTGCCTAGACTAGACGCCTGCGGATCAAGAATTCCTGAAGAAGGTGGTAATGTTGATACCGTTAGTTTTAGGCCACCACGACGTACCGACGTTGTAGCCTTTTTTTTTTTTTTTTTTTTTTTTTTTTGTTCCGGGGTGGAAAATCCTCATGGATGTCCTCCGCCTGGGGCGAGCGGAGGGGTCTGTCAGACTCTTACTGACTAAAAACCACCCCGGTGTTCCGTCTCACACCTACGCCGGGGGTCGCGGGAACGAAAAAACCTCCGCAACCCCCGACTGGTGCCAGCCCGCCGCAGCGGGCCCCTCCTCCTTCATCACCGGCGCACCAGAACACATGGCACGCCGTGACCAACCCAGGGACCAAACCAGCACATGGGCGCCAGACAGCCCCTTGTCTGGGCGCCCTTGGCCCCTCTTCGACGGGTCAGATCATTGGCCCCGCCGTCTACCAATTTTCGGCCGCAGAGGATAGGGAGAGCGGCCTACGCTATACCGACACTCCTCTTCCCCTGCGGCCCCACCGCGTTCGCCATCAGACGGTGGCGACCCCGTCAAGGCCGCGGCAGGGAGGGAGAGCGCTGTACCGCAATACACCTCTCCAGCCGCGGCCCCGAAACCGCAGCCGCGATGCCTCCGATACACGGCATCGCGGCCCGCCTCAGTTGCGATGTCGCCACCGCAACCTACTCGTTGGCCGCTACGTCATGGGCTTGGGTCAAAAAGCTCTGACGAGCGGCCCCTCCTCGGGTTCCTCTTGGCTTCACCGTGGGTGCCCAACCCACGGCTAATGAGCCCCCCCGCAACGACAATGCGGGAACCCTTCGGGGGGGACCGACGTTGTAGCCTCGTTTATCCACATTCATTTAGTTCATACCTAATGCAAGAACTTGTTCTTCTCCATCTGTGCGTATTGTACAATGTAACTAAGAGAAATTAGAGCATAAGATAAAGGTTACAAAATTATGGTTAAACGATTAGCTGAAGATTTAGCCTGGTTGTAGTCAACTGCTAAATGTCAACTATAATGCAATTATGTCCGTCTGTCAAGAGTGATTATCACAAGCTGGAATCTTTGCCCATTGTTGTCATCTAATCTGGCCATATGGAGTACAATCGACCCATTCCAATCACAGCGTGTGTTTTAAGCCCCGAAACCGAATATTCTTCACCATCTTCCCTGCCTGTCGTGCTTAACTTCGCAGGTAGTGTACTCTTAACTCATTTGCTTCAAAAACGGTGAAGGAAAACATCGTGAGGGAACCGGCATGTCTGAGAGATATTTATCGACGGCATGTGAAGCTAAGTCAGAGGCCCAAGGGCGGCTTTAAAACTCTGATACCAGGTTAGTCACATAACCACATGAAAAGAGGAAGACTAGAAGAGCGCACACTTTAAGGCTTTAATGAGGCAAAAGACAGAGCTGTCCAGGTCGCTAAGTATTGGTCGGAGAAAATATGATTCGAGAAGAAGAAGATTGAACTGCATTATCCTTCATCTTAAGCTCAAAGAACTACGAACCAGTGTGTCCAAAGAAATAGATCCAGCCACTCCACTTCATCGGGATTGATTTACGCAGCCTTCTAATTATCAGTGAAGAGATTGAAAGTAATTCACTGAAACAACGTCTTCCAGGATAAGCGGTAACAGATTGAATAAAATTTATCCAATAGATCGATTTGGTTGTTTATTGGACTTGGACAGTGGATTGAAATAATTTACTTTTGAGGTGGAAAAAAGTTCAAGAAATTACATTAACTTGTCAAACTGTATTTCAGTATTATACATGAAATGAAAGCTCGCGAAATTTTAAATTTAGTGGCAAAAAACGTAAGAAATTTTGAAATTCGCAGGCTACATTGTCAGAAACACCTTAGGTAATCCTAAAGCAGAGTTTGACAAGTTCTCAACTTCAAATTCTCAATTCAGAAACCGGGCTTAGTCTTAAAATTAATGCGTTCCGATGAAGGGCAAAGGCATTCATCCATTTCTTTTACACATAACAAAGACCACATTCAAATTACTTGTTTGGCCATAACAAACAAATTACAATCAAAGTACCTACATATGAATGTTATACAAAGTTTTTGGGGAGGCCAATGACCGCTGTTTATTTTGTTATTAAACTTGAAGTATGAGTTGAGAAAAACAGTTTTTTTTTTGTTTTATCGTATTTAGCTATTGAAAACCAACACGTGAAGATTACACAAAATAAAAGATTTTAAAAACTGATTTTCAAGTTATAGGTATATAAATACAAACAATAAATGCGGTCGATGTCCCCACAAAAAAAAAAGTTTTTTCTTTTTTGTTTTATCATTTGTTAAGATATCGATGTCTGCAGAGTTTAGCTAGCCAATTTAAAATAACCCTGTATACACTTACTAATATTTGTGCGGAATAAAGAATTTCTCTTTTTTTATGGTTCCGTACCAAATTCGTAAAAAGGAACCCCTATGGTGCGACTCAGTCTGTCTGTCCGTCTGTCTGTCACCGCTGCTAAGCTCAAGAACTACTAATGCTATCAACTTAAAATTTGGAATAGTTTTAGATGACGTTTGACTAACTATGAAACAGGGACTGAACGGTCTTAAAAAATCGAAGTTGGACTACTAGGGCACGTGGGGTATCATAATTATGAAAGAACGCTATTTCCACATTCTCAAAAATTTATTTTTTAATTTTTCATGTGACAGTTTTTGGCATTTAACGAAAAAATTTAAAAAAAAATACCGTTCCGTTCCTTAACAATGAAGTTTGCATAGAGAAAAATCAGAAATTATTTTATGTGATAGAAGTTTCTGTAAAGATTACAGGAAAAATAAAACCCTCTAAATGGCACACTTTTTCAGAAATCATCAATCAAAATTACATTAGTTCCACTATCATATAAGAGATGGCGCTGACCTAAAGCTGCAATATTCTACACCGCAGTGTTAAAATTCTCTGACGAATATAGGCCTCGACTATGATTTAAAAACATTTCACGGCTTCTGGTAAATGTCCTCCTTCCTACCTACTGGCAAGTTGCTTTGGGTGAAGCACAGTTGTAGTTTTTTCTGGGCACAGAAATATTTATGTACGGTCTATACGAATGAAGCTAATAGTAAAGTACTATCTGCCTGTTCGCCCCTCCACCTGTCCGCCCATCCACCTGCCCACCTGTCCTACTTATGAAGGACTGTACGTAAAGTAAAACATCCAAAATATTTATATAATATGATTGTACGGAACCCTCAGTGCGCGAGTCCGGCTCGCTCTTGATCGGTTTTTTCTTTCTTTCTTCAATAGGCCTGAGCACTGAGCACTGAGCACAACTAGTAGTTTTATGCTAGGAACCAGTCTAGCTGGTTTTGCTGACACTTCGAAAAGTATATTACAAGATCCTGACAAGCAGATAGATCTATGGTAGTCTCACATCGCATAGCATACTCTATTTAGGTTGTCACTGACGATCCTATAATTGCCTAACTAAATATTCTGACGTCTGAAGTACCTACATTGCAGCATAGGCATAACTGTACATCCAGTACACAATAGAATAGGTATACATGCATAAGATACACTTTAGTAACTATCTTATCCAAATATCTCTTGAACTAGGTACAAACTACAAGTTGGTGAAAATTTTCAAATAAAATAATAATAGGTATTGGTAAACAGCTGTTTAGGCCTAAGTTTAGTCAAACTCTTTTTTGCACTTTGGATTATTTCATAAAGCAAAAATTTATTAAAATTCCGTTCCAAATGATCTATTCTATCACAAAGTAATAACGATTGATAGCCTAGTGGTGTGACCATCGGACTACCGAGTCATACGTCTCGAGTTCGAACCCAAGTGAAACCAAGTCCAGGCCCATGGGCGCCATAAAAACTCTGACACCAGGTTGGTCACCAAGCACACGAAAAAGAAGATTACAATTTTGTGAAGTCGCAAAGTTCAACGTTTTTACTTATTACAAAAAACTGTAAATATAAATCAAACCCATGTGAAGCTAAGTCCAGGCCCATGGGCGCCATAAAAACTCTGACACCAGGTTGGTCACCAAGCACACGAAAAAGAAGATTACAATTTTGTGAAGTCGCAAAGTTCAACGTTTTTACTTATTACAAAAAACTGTAAATATAAAATTGTTTTAATAGATTCTAGCATATAAAGGAACTGTTAAAAACAAAAGCCAACAACAAGCTATATTAATAAAACACTCGACGACTAATTAAAATATTCCAATTTGCATACTTATCAAAGTAGGTCTCTGCCATTTTACATTTTGCCCTATCTAGGCCACCACCTTTCATTCACCTAGGATATTTCCATGGGACACTTAATCAAAGTGACATATAATCCATCACCTTTAGGAAACCCGAACTTCCACTTTCAATTCATTATGCCGGTCCCAATGATAAAACGGCTGCAATTTTTCAAACATTATGACTATAAAAGATTTAAATATCTATTCAATTTATTTTTATCTTGGAGAATTGCGCGTTGGAGCACTGGGCGATGGGGCGGAAGCGTTCCACTGTGTTCGAAATCAGTGATTTTAGGGAATGGGATCGTGTTTTTGTCTGTCGACATCAATTAAAATTCGATTTGGCTTGTGAATGGAATCGCGTTCTGAATGTACTGTTGGAGGATTTTAGAAGGACTTTCAATTTATTGTATCTGCTAAAATACTCACAAATTCATAGAACATACCCAACATGTTCTATGAATTTGTGAGTATTTTTACTTTAAATGACAAAGCTTATGTAGTCATTCGGAACCTAAGTAGAGGTATACCTTGTAAATCTGAAGTTTATATATAAACGTTGCTTAAAGTTAAGTATATATATACCCATATGGTCGCGTTTATAGAAAGTGTTTGTGCTTTGGCGTAACAAATAATAGTGTGTGTGTTGTTGTGATTTGTGTGTGTGTGTATTTGTGTGTCTGTGTTAAGTCTAATCTGCCAAAAAGATAAGTAACTTAAATTCAGTGTTGAAAATTCGCCCCGCTAAAATGCTCACAGTATTTATTTATTTATATATATACTTTATTGTACACCACAATAACACATAAAAAAAATTAACACTACAAGATATACAATGGGCGGCCTTATCGCTTTCCGCGATCTCTTCCAGGCAACCTTGGAATGGACAGTGATTTGCGTGGACATAAAATGGGGCTGTCGTTGGTGCAAATAATTAGTACAATATACTGGAATAGATACACAGATATATACATATACTAAATAATAGATACATAAATACATACATACTTACTAGTATTATAGGACCCAAACCTTCAATCTTCTTCGGATCTGTCTACCTCACCAATCAATCGGAGGAGCTGACAAATCTGACCCTGTCGACCTATTTTCGAGAACCTGTCGTGGTTGGAAGACTTGCAAAGTGCAATTTTCCGAATCGTTTGATCAAAAGGATTTTTGAAGTGAACACTTTTTAGGCGCGTTGATTGATTTCTGGTCGGGGATAAACTTATGGATTTGCGTCACTAACATGCTCGCGCCGTAGTGTTGTGCTATAGGGTATAGATGGCGCTAATACCAGTTAAGTTTTCACTTCTGTCGGCATTCCTTATGACTGCCTTTTTAATTATTTTTTTATTGAGTTCAAAGCTATGAGGTAAAAAGGTGTTGAATACATACGATGAATTTGAAATAAGTCCTACTCACATTATAAGTAAGAAAGTTGGTTCATTTATTCGTCCCTTGCGTTACCAATCCTATCCTCTAATCCTATTTGCCACACGCGTTATTTTAAACAGCCTTATAAAGAGTGGCCAAATGCGAGTGGGACTTGCACACGAAGGCTTCCGTACCACTGTACAATATTTAACACAATGTTTTTGTCGTAAACACGTTTCTTGTATACAGAGAATTATAGAGACACTCTTTCATTTTTTTTTTTTGTTTTTGTTGTTATAGTGGTGATAGTAGTACACACATTCAGTAAAAAATTCAAGTGTCTACTTATTATGGTTCAAAAATACAGCCCTGTGACAGATGGACGGATGGACGGACAGCGGAGCATTAGCATTAGAGTACCCTTAGCACTCTTTGGGTACGGATCCCTAAAAAGGAGATTGTTTGACGTGAAGACAAATTGTCTTTTTTTTGTTATTGCATTGATCGTCACAGGCTCACCTCATCAAACATAATAAAATATTTTTACTTTTATCCTTGACTTGAAAAGAAGAAGATCAACAGGATCTTCAGTTTTGTTGGTAAATTGAAACTGAAACTAAGTCTAGGTTTGCTAACGATATTTTTCCTTCGTCAAATATCTATGATTATTGTTAAATTTGACAAACAACATAAGCATCCTCTGCTCCAAAACAATTTGATAAAAACGTAAACAAAAAGGTTCGAAAACGTAACCGTGAATGACAAATTGTAGTGTCACTTACAAAATTAAGTAATTTCATATGATCATTTGAATAATCAAACCATTATTTCTAATTTTAAATCATCTGTAATTGAGGTTACTTATAAGACCTCAATTTCCGTAAGCGATTTTTGAATTACACAATTTAATAAAGTTATTCAAATAATAATTGTTGGAATAAGTGGTGACTTATAAACCCACATAATACAGATGAATGTGTCATTAAATCCCTATAAAGAGCGATTGCGTAAGAATTTACTCTTGAACAGATTTGTTAACACAATCATCAAGAAGTTTTGGAACAGGGCGTAGTCCTAGTCAGAACCTCTCAAGATTCTCTCCTGATCCTGACAATAACACTTAAATGTCACATACGTACTCGGTAGTGCATAAAAATCGGCCACTTTGCTTCCAAAGGTTTATGGCAACATTTCTTGGCTATAACTGCATAAGTTTACTACATAGAACGGTTTCCACGCGAGTATGTTGGTAATATCCGCTCAAGTAACTCAAGTTCCTATATAGACTGGAAATAGAAGACTTGGGAAGGAAGTTGTGACTGCACATCTTATTTTAAATGTGTATTGGTATATATTATGTACCTACGAGTACACGGGGAGCAAAAGTTTAAGCTATTTTCAGCCAAGAATCAATCTGCCTAGCCTTTTCACAACTATGTTGGGGTCGGCTTCCAGTCTAACCTTCACAAGCCAGTTACTGGGTGATACAGTACCTCTTGGTAAAATCGGTTGCGAGATTTCTCTACCGAGACTGACTTTCTGTCTACTCGTAACGACTGTCTAGATCTAAAGGTTAAGCTATTTTCAAACACACATATATAATTATATACTTTGAAATATGTAGGTATTGGTCCAGGAACGAAAAGGTTTAAAAAAGATTGATAGATAGCATACTCTTTATAATATACACCATCACGCCAGTAGCACATCTCCGCCGCGAAACCATAGCAGCGAAACCGCAATAGTTCAATTTAACTGGCTCGCGTCATGTTTCGCTACTCGAGTTCCGCTACTGGAATTTCGAAAAGCGGAACATGACGCGAGTCAGTTGAATTGAACTACTGCGGTTTCGCAGCTATGGTTTCGCGGCTGAGATGTGCTACCGGTGTCAAAATTAGATAGAAACTTGGTGACCAACTAGCAAAAACCACACCCTAATTGCGTAATACACGATCAATCAGAATCTTCTCAGAGTAGTCAGATAGGAAACGCCGAACTCATCTAGCCATTTTTTTATTTATTTTTACACGATTACGTGTTAAGTGATTCCAATATCCTATTTACAGAACAATTTCATTATGAAGTTTTCATAGAAATTGTTTTACTAGAGTCACGTCGCGCCTGTCTGCGGAAACCTTTAAGAACCGATGTTAAACTACATATATCTCGTTCTAAGATGAGAAACTGAGTTGAATATTAAGTACGATAAGTCTTTAAACTGTTAGTTACGAGGATAGTGAGGGTTCATATCACGAACAGATTTCAAAGAAGCCTGTGTTGGTCTGAAGTCTAACTTCAGTAAACTTTCATGTAGTTGTGGCACATGCTTATCTGCTACATACATGACATAGTTATACATATATAACTGCATACGAAATATAAGTGGATACAGATAGTGCACTATCCGCGACGCGCCCCACTCCGCGATTACTGCACTGTAAGCTGTACTTTTGTACGGAGCGGAGCAGAGTGGGGCGCGTCGTCGTGAATTGCACTATCTATATTCTTTTATGTGTTTTTAGTTTGATTTAAAAATAATTATTGATTTATTATTTACCAGCGACCCGCTGCTTCACGTGGTTTTTAAAGCTTGACTAAACATCGAGTTTTCTTTATAATATGTTCATCATTATCATCATCATATCAGCCGAAAGACGAAGAAAGCCGTGACTGTATCGAAAATTAAACACATCGAGATGTGACGCGACGTGACGATGCTTAAAGAGGCCAGTGGTTTCGCGCTGCGCCGCGAGACGCGGCGAGGCATTTTCGAATTATCTCAATTAAATGTGTATCTTTTTGAGTAGTAAATAAAGTTATATTTTGTATCACTATCTAAAAAAACTTCGGTGTGAACTGACCCTTAGTGTTTGTAAAATATATTCATGACAAGGATGGCACAGTAATAAAAAACTGATGAAAAGATACCCTATATACCCGAGTTTTTCTTTAACCCGTTACCCATTTAACCTTTCGCACAGAAACTTGCGCTTCTTTAAAAGGATATTAGGAACAATCTCACGTGTAAAGCATTCTGTATCGCTCGCAGTTAGCCTTCGCAACAGATGGCGCTCGCTAGAATACATAAAAGATGATCGAAAAGTCTTGTGCTTTTCTCTATCTACAATGTTTAACAAAAACAGGGCATAGTTTGTTTTTAATGGAATAAACTTAACGTAACCTCATTACAGCCAAGACCAACTTGCTGGCCAAGACTCGAGCAATTCGATTATATTCAAGTCAAAATTGATATATCTACATGTCGCTGGGGTGAATTCGCAAAAGTACTATTGTTTACACTGTGTTATGAACAATGGTCTTTATGATCTTATGATGTATTTGGTGCTTTAACACTTTCACTGTCCATGCATTACATGTAATGCACTGAAGACGTAGCCCTATACGTCCATGCATGACATGTAGTGCACTAGTAGTTATCTTTTTATTCAATACTAGCTTCCGCCCGCGACTTTGTCCACGAGCCTTCCCTAAGAATTGGGATATCCAATGCAAAAATAATGTTTCAAACAAACAAACAAATAAACAACCAAACAAACAAATTTTACCTCTTTATAATATTATATACAGATTTCAGCTAAATTAAATTTCTATTGTTTGTTTTATTTTAGCTGGAAGTGAAGCTCATACATCCGTAACATTATACATTATGAAAATAATATGTAATGGTTATCTGTAGGTGATAGACGAATTTTCTCTATCGTAGTATCGCGTATCATAGAATTAGGAAATGACCTTATAGAACATCACAATACAATAATATTATTGGACGTATGGTGATAGAATTACCAATGACCTTGGAACAGTGAAAGTGTTAATTTTAATTTGATGTGTGTGACTTGGCTATCGCATTAGGCTAAGACCTGTAATGGTAGTTTTAAGGCATTTAAACAAATAAATAAATAAATGTCAAACTCATCCTGTAAACGTTACTTGATGTCTAACGTGATGTTTTTTAAGCTGGCCAATAAGAGCAGACTTATGTATACTGCTGCGAGTATAGTACTGTGTACGAGTCTATTCTGTAATAATCTCACGGTGAAAACTTAAGTGAAGTGAGCTGTCATTCCACCTGCTGCTAGGGACTGACAGCTCACTCTGAGCTCACTTCACCTAAGTTTTCACGGTGAGATGGTTACAGAATAGCACTGCTGGAGGGGTTCGGGTGTTGTGGTGCCGCTTGGGAGTGGACCAGCAATGGACCACAAAATGCAATGGGTTGATTGATACTGCTGCTACAGGGTTGATGCATTAGAGCTTCAGAGACTGGTACTGCCCACTCTACTGGCACATTGTTCTATTCCTTATTTGTGGGTGGTCTTTTCTTTCATTATTATGTATTTCATGGACTCATGTCGCTGTACGTTACGTATCACCCCAGTAGCACACCTCCCGCCGCGAAACCGTAGCAGCGAAACCACTGTAGTTAAATTAAATAAACTCGCGTCATTTTCCGCTATTATAATCGGATGCGAGTAGCGGAACATGACGCGAGTCTATTGAATTTTACTACAGCGGTTTCGCTGCTAAGGTTTCGCAGCGGAGGTGTGCTACTGGGGTTAAATACAGATTTGTTAACCAAGTTGGGCTGCAGATACTCCCATGTTGTATTATTCATTATAGTTTGCATTTACGCATAATATGGTTGTTGTGATGTTATTATTGGTGTCAATAAAAACTATTTCAATCTACCTAGCCTTTTCCCAACTATAGTGGGGGTGGCTTCCAGTCTAACTAAATGCAGCTCAATACCAGTATTTGTGCATGAAGCGACTGCCTATCTGACCTCCACAACCCAGGTACTGGGTAATACGATACCCCTTGGTAAGACTAGTTGTCAGACTTTCTGGCTTCAGACAACCCGTAAGGACTGTCAAAGATCCCAGAAAGGCAACGTCCTTTACGACCCACGGAGGGGTCTCGGTATGTTAATATGGTCACCCATCCACGAACTGACCACGGCGAGCGTAGCTTAACCTGAACGATCGACCCGTGCGGCTCAATACAAAGAGCCACAAGCCCCTCAATAAAAACGACTTATTTATTTAAAATATCCTATTTTCGTAATGTGAGAAATGCAAGTTAATAATAAAGATCTTAAAATAAAATGCAATGAAAGAGGCTTATGATGCTATTAAAAGTGCCTACTTGAATATTCGATTTTGATCTTTTCATTTCTGATTCGATCACGTAGGGAAACTCCAAGCATAGTCTTCTCCATTGCCCTTTGGATCACTTTCAGCCTTTAATTATATTACCGCGTACTGGAAGACGTAGCGTTGGAAGAACTCCCATAAGGTGGACCTGTCACCTTGTGAAAGCCACAGAAATCCTCTGGATGCGAGAAGCATAGGACCGGTTGATGTGGTGACGCTTGGGGGAGGCCTATGTCCAGCAGTGGACGTTTCTCGGCTGAAATTATGATGATGATAAACCATTGTAATTTTGAAGAGTTCTATGTACCGAGCACATGCATAGTTTTACTAGATGTTGCCCACGATTTCATCTAGGAATAAGCATAAAAAGTATTCTATGTCCTTTTCCAGGTCATGGTCTAGCCATGTGCCAAATTTTATCCAAATCCGTTCAGCGGTTTTAGCCTGAAAGCGTAAGAAACAAACAAACTTACTTTAACTCATTTATAATATTTGTGAGCATAACCATAAGTTTATATTGTAGCAACCCTAGACTAGTACCTGCTCATAAAATTAACCCTGTCATTAAAATCCGCTTCCCAAGTTAAAACCAAAATAAACCTAAACCATTAACCGCATCTTCATCAACCTCACTCATTAAAATTCCCAAAAAAAGTACAATTTCTTTGACAATAACGAACTTTTTAAAAGTGAAAAGTATAACGATTCCCGTGACGCGAACTTAACCCTTCCGCCGCCACTCGAGGGGAGTGGTCGCGCATGTCCAAGGACAGATGTCTCGCGTCAGCAGGGTTAGTTCGTATAATGGATGTTAAAAAGGTTTAATGGTACTTTTTGTCATTCATTTACGCTTTGCAACTTTGTGAAAGTGACAAAAGATCCAGCGATGTTTCACTGTCTTGGTATTTCTGAAAAAAATATACATCCTATCCACGCTAATATAATAAATTCGAAAGTAGCTCTGTCTGTTTCACTCTCACGCCTTAACTCTTGGCTCTTGGCTCATGTGTAGACCATGACCTGGGTTAGGAATTAGGAGGACTTTTTATCTGGTTAGTCCGTTCTCGTCCGTTCCCGAAAACATTTTTTCTTTAAAATTATCTTGTGTAAAATTTAGAAAATTTTATCCGTTCTCGATCCTTTTAAAGCCCGCGACGAAAATTTTATTTCGTGCGTGTTCTCGTAGCATCGTATTCGTAGCCGTGTACGGAGCTACATGCACGAGCTACGCTACGCACTTACGCTACGCGGTGCTGCTACGAAATCAGGGGAGTGCTACGCTTCTTATAACGAAACGTGGTTACATATAATTACAAAAAAGGTTTGAACACAAACAAATGAAATGCAGAACATCACGCCTGTTTTCCCGAAGGATCTGGCAGAGGTGTACTTATGGTACACCCACATTTCGCCTTATGTTTATTTCCCATGTAATAGGGGGCGACCCTATTGCCATCAACCGGGCACAAATCTAGACTCCGGGCTGCTACTGCAAAATTTCCCGCTGGAAAAACCCTAAAACTGGGACTTAAACCAAGGACCACAGCAGCAGCACTTGCGACCATTAGATCAACGAGGCAGTCTGACAAAATAAATAATAATATATTAAATTAACAACATATTAAAAACGTACAAAAACATTATTCTAATATCACTTCACTCACTGCAGGATGGTCTTCATAAATCTATGTTCCCAGACATATCGTATGGAGAACGAATAATATTAACTATATTAACTTTTCCTCACAGTATACACTACAAAAAACTTACTTCCAACAGGAAAATGTTATTAAATAACTGCGAATCACGTTCCAAGTGACTGTCAAAGGGAGTAATTCATCTTTCATGATTTCCTATTGGGGTAAGTTATCCCATATATTTGATTTGAAGGTCTACATCAAAGTATTTTAGCAAAGATTTATTGCCATTGAATTCTTGTCTATGGGTATCGACTTTGGCATTAGCATTGCAAACTAAGCTATAGCCAAAATTAAAACAATTTACACTCAAACTCAAAGCATTTATTTCAATGAAACCATTTATAGGCTACTTTTGAATTGTCAAGGGATCAGTCAGTCATAAATATGAAGCTAGTTGCCTTTTCCAAAGCGTAGGTTCCTATGGAGAGGAACGGGCAAGAAACTCCACGGACACTCTTTTAAATCATAATATTCTTACAAAATATTCGTTACATCATTCATGTTGAAATTATACATGTGAGAACAATGTAGAAAGACGTGCACGTAAAAAGCGTCCGTAATAAAAAGATATAAACAATTCAAAAATAGTCCCTACTGATGGCGCCCGTTCACGAACATGACGCATGGATCAGCACCATTTAGCTCAACCATTTTGAAGGGAACTTAACGATCCACTTACTACTAACTTTAGAACGGTAAAGAAGTCAGTTAGCTAGTTGAAGATAGTCCGATTCAAAATTCAAAATATTTTATTGCACATAAACCTACATGGACACATAAGAAACGTCAGAAGCTAGGTGCACGGTTCCAATTGGTCGTTTCCTATGGAGATGAGCTGGCAAGAAACTCCACGATTACTCTTTTAAAAATAATTGGCTTTTACAATATTTTCAAATAACAGTGTTTTTAAATATGGGAAGGACTGTAGGTCTTTCAACAAGTATAAGAAGATTCATAGCGTATGTAGATAGATTCCTATGGAAAAGAACGGGCAAGAAACTCCATGGCTACTCTTAGCTATTACATTATCACTGGTGACACGATTTGCGTCACTGGTTATGGTTAAAGTAGCGTTTTCTTGTATGCTTATAAGCGACTGCCTTCAAAGCAAGAGTAAACAGGTATTTTCTGGGCACGCTCGTTCCTGATACAACAAAAGCATATCGAAATTTCTCGGATACAGTTACAATACATTCATATCTTCCAGTTTATTCGACCTGAAAACTAGTTTTTCTCAGAATTTTCCCAATAATTTTTAAAATCTGATAATACCAACGCATCCAGTAATACTCTTTTGAGTATCAATTCAAAGGAAAAGCTTACTGTAATAAATAAATTACGAGTCCTAGAAAAAACTACATAATTATATCCTACCTATTACAAAGTTACCTATTAGTACACTTTGTGTTTTCATCTGACATTATGCTGAGCTGAGGCCCCTTTGCTTTATAATAATTCATTTTCTGTTTTTATACACTTGAGAGCAATAAAATCGCACACCCCTTGTAATTTGGTTTATTACTGATTGTTTTCTAAAATCTAAAGATGTTGAGTAAAAATCATTAGACAAAATTAAAGCATATAAGCTTAGCTTTACAAAAACATAAAATTAAAATCATTGACCTTCACGTAACTTACTAAAACCCCGAATTCCCCAAATTCACGCGTTTGCGTTGTCACTACTTGCACCCTTAGCCGCAGGTATAAAAAGGTCGGTTTATTGGAATTTTTAATCAGTTGCATAGGTACCGAAGGTCAACGTGATAACATCTCTACTGGAAGCATACGGATTTTCTGGAAAAATATGGATACCACGCCCGCAGAAGCCGCTGAAGTTATTGCCTTGCTCGAAGCAGGCCATAACCAAAGTGAAGTTGCTCGACGGCTAAATTTGAGCTGCTACTCTGTTCGTCGTGTATACCAGAGGTTCCAAGAGACCGATGGCTACATTCGGCGACCAGGATCTGGCCGGCGACGCACAACATCAGAGCGTGATGACCGCTTTCTTGTGACAAGCTCTTTGAGAAATCGGCAACTGAACGCGGTTCAACTGGGACAACAGCTTCGAGAAGTTCGCAATGTCAGTATAAGTCGGTGGACAGTTTGAAAAAGACTAGGTGAAGCAGGAATGACTTCACATCGCCCAGCAAATGGTCCCAAATTGACCACAGCTCACCGACAAGCCCTGCTACAATTTGTTAGGGAACATTTAAATTGGACGTATGACCAATGGCGGACTGTTATGTTCTCTGATGAGTGCAGAATGACTTTACATGGTCATGATGGACGCTCTAGGGTCTACAGAAGGTCATCAGAGCGATTTTCACAATGCTGCATAAGCGAACGTGTGGCTTTTGGAGGTGGATCGTGTACGTTTTGGGGTGGCATAATGTTGGACACTAAAACTGACATTGTATTCATCACTACGGCGAATACCGGCCCGAGATCGAGAAGTTTGACGGCTGCACGATACGTCGAAGAAGTGCTCGAAGAACATGTGAGGCCGCTTGCGTGGCTTATGGGAGAAGATTTTCTCTTAATGCACGACAACGCCAGGCCGCATGTCGCTAGAACAGTTTGCGACTACATGGAAGACGTTGGAATCACCGCGATACAGTGGCCAGCTCGTAGTACTGATCTCAATCCGATTGAGCATGTCTGGGATGAGCTAAAAATAAGAGTTCGAACAAGAAACCCTGCTCCTACGCGCCTCCAAGAGCTTCAACTTGCCATTGAAGAGGAGTGGAACGCCAGACCACAAGATTTCATGGTGAAATTAATACGGTCCATGAAAAACCGATTAAGAGCTGTAATCAAGGCTAGGGGAGGGAATACACCTTATTAAAAACTATTTGATCAAGCATTTTGAGTTTTATTTTTATTCTTTCTTAAGCGAAATTGGGTAATTTTATCCGTATGTTGGGTTTTGTGCCCTAAAACCCCCTGTGGGTATTTTTTTTTACACTGTATTTGATATCATTAGAAAGGTACTGAAGTAAACATTCAAATAGTGTAAGTTTTATTTTAATATTATGTATTCATATTCATGAAAAAAACTGCTTTAACAACAAAAAGTCAACGTGTGCGATTTTATTGCTCTCAAGTGTAGTTTATGGTGTATTTTTTGTAATGCATTTTTCTTTCTTTCTTTACAAAATAACAAGTGTTTTTTGTATTGAAATTTCTTTCCATCTATTTTAGTGAAATGTTGGTTTAGCAAAGTAAACTATTCCAGACTTAGGTCTATAAAATACATATGTAACATCTTGGGTTTTAACTATAATTAACTGTGATTTGGGATACATTAAAAGAGCCTCCACAAGTAAAATGATTCTTATGCTTCGGCCGCATTTGCGTCTATCGTGACGAAGCTTCGCACAGTGATACGATACACGCAGATGTGACCAACCATTATAGGTTATCGTCGCGATAGTTCGGGCTGCGTAGCACTTATCGCCCGGGTGGCGGTACATAATAAACGTGGCAAAGCTACTAATGTGTGTTTTGTTCGCAACAAAGTTATCGCGCTAATGCGGAGGATTAGCGCGATATCTTTGCACCGAGCAAACGGCACGCATTGCTTTGTCACGATAGACGCAGGTGCAGCCGCATCATTAAGTACGTCTGGCGCGGGGTCGGCCGTCATTCCAAGCGTTGCAAACTGGTTAATATTTGAGATTTTTCACATAGACAAGAATTCTAAGCAACAATTTATACGTCAAATGATTTTAGCAAAAAGCAAATTATAACAACCACAGAGTACTTCGACATACTACCTATAAATAATAATGATACCAACCTAAGAAATAAGCATAAACAAAATACATTCCAATTTTATTTTATCTCTAAATTAGCACTAAAACTGGAAGCCGTGTTACCAATTACTTGTTGGTCCTTACCAAAGAAAACTGAATTTTCTGCCAATAATATTGTGGAGTGGCATTTTTATACGTCCATAAAATTGAGACGCTTACATAACGTCTCAGAAAATAACAATTTAAGTAATGGTGTAATACAATTATGGTATCAATTCCTCTCGTGAGGGTGTCAGAAAATTCCGAGTTGAAATTACCCTGGCTTCGGAAAAATTCCGAATCGGAATTACCCTAGCTCCAAAGAATCGTAGATTCTTTTTAGGGCAACTTTTTTGAGCGAAGTATCGCCTGATGACGTCGTATGGATTGCATGAGTTAAAAATAATGGCGCGGAAGCTACGTAATAGGCTTTTCTTGTAAGGATTGGATGACGCTACAGAAAATTAGGGTGGATTTTTTCTTTGTGTTGGTACTTGAGTTCTATTGTATTTCGGCTGATATCCGACGATTGAGGATCGTTCGCAGAATCTCGTTTAAAACATGTTGGGTTCAAGTGTGCCATGGCTTAAATGGGCACAAAAATGGTCTTGCCCTTTATAAATTCTGCAAAACTGCTAATAAAATCCGTTTATCGTAAATTGAAATTAAATAAATAATTATGAATTTAAACTTACATAACCATAACCATAACCTTTAACTTATTTTTTTTTAAACCGGCCAATTGCGAGTCACCCACGCAGAATGAAAGGTTCCGTAGTTGGGATGACTTTATCCCAAGAACAAATTTAATATTATAGTTGAAAAACATGTTTTCCCACACGGAATGTATGGAAGAATATGTTTTTGCAACTGCAGATGTAAGTTGGTCGATTATTACTCGTTAACTTGTGAAGTTGTTATAGTTTTTCTTTTAATTTCGGTACGGGTACGGGTTTCGGTTGGCTTTTACTATCGCCGTTAATTTTTTCATATTTCCAAAACCAACCATTTAGCTGGCATACTTCACACTAACAAAGATTAGTACTTTAAAGCTTAATATCTCGCAAACGGATCCTTGAATCCAAAAATAGTGTTCACACACTCACAATATTTTTGAACGACATTTCCAAAGACACACCATGGAATAGACGAAAAAAAATAACATCCCACTAAGTGTACCAGAAGTAATCTAAAAAAAAAAAAAAATTTCATGATTTTATTTTACACCTTTGTCGTCGTAATTAATATGTATACCCATGCCAAATTACAGTTTTCTAGTATTAAGAGCCTCTGAGTTAAGCCGCGGAAAGACAGACAGACGGACAGACGAAACTATAAGGGTTCCTTGTTGACTACGGAACCCTAAAAACGAGACATAACTCAATATTTATAAATTTAAAACTAACGGCCTATTCCGGCAATAACAAATACGTTTATAATTACGGGAATTGGGTTTCAGTTTTACTGAGTTACGTCTCGGTTTTACTGTGTCAGCGTCAATCAATGTTACGAGTATAAACTTGTCAAAAGTTTACGTAAATTAGAGATATTTATGACAGATTGAAACTGAGATTGAATACGAACGTTCTTAAAAATACAGGAATTACCCCACTGATCTCTTCAATGAAACCACTACTATACAAACTAGTTCAAAAATATCCGTCTATAAAAAACTGAAGTTGCATACAAAAGCAAAAAGAACACGGTCATGGTGACAACGGAACTGTTATAAATCACAGTATACCGTGTAGAACCGTGCCTACTATGGAAGCGATACGTGAAATATCGAGGCAAAGTTGATTGTGTCCATAAAGCGAGTCGGTGGACACAGAAAAAGTTTGTGGAAAGTCAGGAGTTTTGTGTAAATGTTATGAGGGATCGAAAGTTTGACAAAGTAGAGGGTTATTTTGTAAAAAAAATAATGATATTTTGTGTGGTGTTACCGTTAGTACACAACATTTATCGGCGCATCACAAAATATCTTTTGTTTTTTTTTTAGGACGAAGCATTCAATTAAAATAATACAATCTTCATGTCCCGCGACTTCGTCTGTGATCCAAGATGAAAAGTAGCCTTTTCTGGGTCATGCTCTTTCCATGTGCCAAATTTCATCCAAATCTGTTTAGCCGTTTTAGCGTGAAAGCGTAACAAACAAACTCGCTTTCGCATTTATAATATTAGTTATGATAGGATGTAAAGCAATTTAATTAATTGTCTTCATTGTCATAAAAAATATTAATACAATTAAAATATATATACACTGGCTGAACTTCATAAACTAAATTAGAAATGTAAAAGAATAACAGCTGTGATTATTTGATAATCCATTATTCAATTTCCCGACTTTACATTGTCATCTTCCACATAAAATTTTACGCCTTTCCTTAAAATATATTCAACACACAGTAAAAACTAAACACAAGATTCCTTCACACGCCTTACACACCCATAAAATCAGAGTAGCACCATAAAAACATACATCATTCATGAGCATAATGTTAATATGCGGGAACTAGCCATAAAAACAGTATTACAGAGCAAAAACTGCCAACGTTACCTACGGACTACACAAAATGGTCTCTTATTATACCATAGAACAATGACCACTTCAAAAGGCTCGAGAACCCTTGGAAAAAGGGGGACCGGCCCTGGAGAATCTGTTAACCAGGGGACAATTCATTTTTTTATGGAAGCATGTGATGCCTCGGCTTTTGGGGGTGGAAGAAGATGCTGTTACAAGTGTGCTTCAGCCTTTTGATTATCGTTGTATGAAGGGGAGTACCTACTGTAATAGAAAATGTTTTTTTTTTTCTTCATCCTTAAATATTGAAGGCATTTTTCGAGGAGGTCAACTGACATGAATTTTTGGGATGAATAAGCATTTTACGCTGTGTCGTCTAATATAATTATTTACTTTAAACTAAAGGTGTATATCGGCAGTTTTATGTCTCAGTGACCTTTTATGCAATGCTCGTAAAGGTAAAGTGTATCGCGACCTTTATGCAGGTGCATTATTAAAGCAACACTACTTATTAGGTCACCTGGTACTTATATGTACCTACCTATTACTACAAAGAAGCAGTTTTATGAACTAAACTATACAAATAAAAAGGTAGGTGAGTACTATTCAATTTTTTTTTGCAATTTCAGACAAATTACTTGACTCCTTAATTAGATTCTCAAAAAGAACATTCTCGAATTCCAAATCTAATATAAAATTTCAAACAAAATAAATCAACCTTTACTGCGCCCCACTCGAACTTAAAACAGAATTTAAAAAAAGAAAAATATCTACCTTCACTCTTTTGAATTTTCAACAATGCCTCACGTCCCCATTTTTCAAACGGACTGTGCAAACACAAAATATATAAGTACAGAAAGCCAGCTTCACACAACTAGCGAAAATAGGCTCACGCACACATATTTATATAACAATTGCTTGCTGCCGTAAAAACCAAAGCGCGCAGCAAGCCAACAACATGTAGTTAAAAAAAATTATGCAAACATTTAACATACGATTTAGTGCTACACATAAATATTATAAATTATTATATTATAAATATCTTGAGCAATCATGGCGTTCAGCAGATTGATCGCCTGGGTTGTGGGAGCATATCGAGTAGTATGAGTAGCACTGGTGGAGCCGCGAACAGGTTCCGCGAGGCAAAGGCGCAAGACCGCCGCTGCCGGTCCGGAGCAAACAATGAACAGCGAGCTAGAGCAGCCGCGTCATTGATCACGAGTAGAGGCGCACGTACGGTGATCTCAAACAAATGCCGGTGGCGGTTCGAGAATGTGTCTATGAGTGCGTGCGTTTTTGATGATTGTATGGAGCTGAACTTCTGTACTTATTCGTGGAGTAAGGGGTGCCGATCAACAAACAATTTTTCGTCTTATTAAGGAGGGGAATTTATCAATTTAGTTCCCCCCTCCCCATTTCCCCTGGAGTTTAAGGTGAGATTATGTAAATTGAGAGTTAAACGATAAATGGAGTGTATTTTTCGTTCTTGTCAATGGGAGATTGTTTTATATAAGAATGTTTTGGGGGCAAAATTGATCAGAAGCGATTATCTGCTTCGATTTGGGGCGTTTTGATTGGTAGATATTAGCCTAATGTTTTTGTTTGGCGTTCAATTAAGCTGTGTGATTTCTAGTCTTAGTGTAGGATTTTAATATTCATAGTTATTTGTTATATTTTCGACTGACTTGTAGGTCTAGTGGTGGCAAGTGCAACTGCTGAGCTGTCCCGGGTTCGATTCCCAAGTCGGACAAAAAGTTATTGGGTATTTCCATGTGAAATTTCTCAGTAGCAGCCTGGAGTCTGGATCAAATATCCAGATAAATATATGGTAATAGGCCCGATAGATGGCAATAGGCTATGGCGCCTATTACATGAGACTTAAACATAACTGGCGGAATGTGGGTGTACTATAGGTACTCCTCTGTCTAACCCTTCGGAGATTACAGGCGTGATGTTATATTATGTTTTTTTTTGTAAAGTCTTGAACAATGATTTAGAAACAGAAATCTGTCTCAAACTCCAAAATATTTTGATATTCTGAAACGATTTTTCTTGCATATTTTTATTTAGTGTATTGCTATTTCAAACATGCAGTACTACAAAAGCTTTTACTCTATGGAACTATGCTATTCCGCAATATTATTACACATAATTTAACATTACCGTTGTAATGTATTTGGTCAATAAATTTTATCGCGCAAATTCATAGGAACCTCATGAATTATGCACTATTGATAAATATTAATGAGCATAATCATATTCCTGTCAGAAAGTATTGTTACTAACGAGGGCAGTAAACTGGTGTGTTAGAATCATTTAGTTAGTGTAATTTTAAATCAAATAGTACATAATACAATATGAATTCTGAATTTGCTGGTATCTGCAAAAATCGGAGATCGGAACAATTAGTACCCTAGTTTAATTATTTGTTTAATAAACTATGTTATTATTTTATAGTACTTAGATTATTCACTAAGGGTATAAACTTAGTAATAAATAAGATTCGTTGTATTTTGTAACTTTTAACTTATACCATTATTTGTAGTTTGTTACCACTTAATTTGTATAAAAAATTATACATGTCGTTTTTACCTTAGGTTATCACTGTATTTGAGAATGTTGGCAGAAGCTGTTGGTGTACTTTTATAAATAAATAAATCAAAATAAATAAACACTGCTTTATCCCCTTAGTAATGACACGGTTGCTATATGGATTCAAACTCGTATTAGACGAAGACACCTTTATTCCCGAAGAGAATATTCTACCTTTCTCACTTTCTGCGAGGTTACTAAAAAGCAATTCGACCTTCGTTTTATTTTGTATTTTCATGCAAATTTTTAATTGAGGTTCCAGAATTCAAATCATATTATTGACCAGCGGGTTATAATTAAAATCCTATAATATAATATTAAGGCCCTGCTAGACCTCAGGGCTATAATGAATTACTTTACGTTAGGTTTGCATGATTCATAATTTGACATTACCGAGCAAGTGGTAAGTAATTTTTTTTCACATGAATCTAATTATCCACCTATTTTCTGTCTGTGAATAGTGAAATTTTATGTCGCTGTGTTGGTGTCTACAGAACATTTCAGCGCATATTTAGCAAAGCATGTGCCTATCTATACATATTATAAAATTGTAGCGAAGTCAAAACTGTACATCGAATATTTAAAAAAAAGTTATTCCTACGAGGTCTGGGATCGACTCAAATGCCGATTTTTTTTAAATATTTTTTATCTGTTTGTCTGTGTATATGTTCTACACAATATCACGCAAATTGTACTGAACAGCAGTGCTATTTTGTAACCATCTCACCGTGAAAACTTAGATGAAGTGAGCTCGGAGTGAGCTGTCAGTCCCTAGCAGCTGGTGGAATGTCAGCTCACTTCACCTAAGTTTTCACCGTGAGATTATTACAGAATAGACCGGCTGATTCTGTTAAAATTTTGCATCTATATTCTCTATAAGTCTGGTCAAACTGTAGGGTATAAACTATCACGCTATTTGCTGTGGTGGATGAGCAATATTCCATTATGTTCGAATTCTTCTCCGCAAATCGTAAAAGTACGCGCCATAGTGTTAGGATATTGCAGATAGTTATCGATTTAACTTTTTAAATGATTATCATCACGCTGTACTTTTATAGAGCTAAGCAGTCATTCACGAAATATATAAACATAACATCACGCCTTGTCTCCCTGAAGGGTTGGGCAGAGGTGTACCTGTAGTAGTAGGTACACCCTCATTTCGCCAGTAAAGAAAGTAAAAGTAGTAAATAATATATAAATTTTATATAAAATTTTAATAAAATAAGTAATAAATAATAATACAAATTACAGTCTTATGAGTAAGCACATTTTATTCAAATATCAAAATCCCAATCAACCCAGTTACCTCTCATCCTGACATTATCCTCCTTTTACTTCAAAATAATTTCGTTTTCCGCCATTACTCAAAGATAAATGGGCGAAAAACAAATTTTCGAGGCAACAGAACCGTTTTTAATGGCGTCTGTATTATAAATCGTTATGATAATTGCCTTATCGGTACAAACGGATAAACTGTATTGAATACTGTATTCTATGGGGAGCCTAATTGGTGTTCGCTCTTTGCTGGTTTCCAATGAATTTTATAATGTTATTTGTGTTATATTTTTGGGTATTGTAATTGTTATTTTGCAAAAAAAATGGTGTTAATTTCGTTTTTGTTTTTATCTTTCTCGAATCACATACTTAACTGCTTACCCTCGTATTAACATGAACTATGATAATATTATTTGATTAGCACATGGTGTAATAAAAATATGAGCTATTCAGTAAGGTGGAAGAAGGATGTCAGCCCAGGGTGCACATCATCACATCATCGCTCCACAAGTCGTGTTGCGGTGACTCGTAACTTGCTCCAAACAACTTTTTTCATCTGTTTTCTTTGCAGTCGATGTCGCAAGACGCGTGTCACTTGAGCGTGTTGGTAATGGCCAAAGCGTAAGCCGTATTTAACTATCGCTAGTCTTGGAGGCTGGTTCAGAATATAAAGAAAGAAATAAAGTAAGAATAATATTTATTTGGACACAGTTCGCAATAGGTAGGTATACCATTTTTATTTTTTATTATTTTTTATTAAAACTTTATGCACAAGTAAAAAAAATACTGTACAAAGGCGGACTTAATGCCTGAGGCATTTTCTACCAGTCAACCTTAGGGTGGTGCAGAGACAAAACATGGCAGGTGCAACATAAGTGATAGATAACTTGATAATGAATACCTACTAATACATAAAACATACATAGATACATACATATAAACCGAATCAACTTTGTCAGGAGAAATAACGATAGGTAGAGGAGAAAACAAATCCAGCAAATCAGCGCTGCAAAGATTCCGCCAACTTTTCACGAATATGTTTACGTGCCATCAACTTGAAAGATAACCGACTGGTTGCCATCCTGATATTCAGAGGAAGCGCATTCCAAAGAAATACCGCCTGGACAAAGAAAGAAGAGTGAATAAAACCAGAGCGGTGAGAAGGACATCGTAGAAGACGATTGTTGGTAGAACGAAGATTTTTGCTATGGGCAGAGCAAAGGTATTGAACATGGGAAGTCAGGTAAGACGGAGAAGTGGGTTTGTCGAGTATAGAATTTTCATTCCGGCTTTAAACATCCTGTAACAGCAAATAAACGATATGAATATTTAAATGCAAAAATGATTACATTTTGTACAGATAATTTATAAAAAGCACATGTTATGTTGATGACTCAAACATTTTGATCCCGAGTTTTAATTTTTTTCTCAAAGGAAAACTTCGTTTGTTTAATTTTAAAGCCTTTTTGATGTTAAAATTCGGATGGCGGACTCGATAAATTCAATTTGGGCACTTTGTCATCTCTTTTTCTTTAAAATTAGGTCGTTTTTTTGGATATGATGCAAGTAAATTCAGGATTTTGATTACTATTTTGATCAGTCAGGTACCTACACTTTACCACGACATAAAAAAATTGTAACAACACTATTCAATATAGGTAACTAAAATTCTTTCATAATGCGTTTTATGCGCAGTGGTTTATAATGATTAAAACTGGAGTATTCAAGCAAAACGTTAAAAAACAAAACTGAAAAAAGGAGCCAAGTGCGAGTCTGACTCACACAAGAAGGGTGCCGTACCACCGTACTATATTTAATACTACATTTTTTTTAAACACTTCGCTTCTGGTATAAAGATTTTTTTTATTGATTTTATTGTATTATTTGTTGTTATAGCGGCCATAGTACGAGTATTACACACTATGAAATTTTCAATTGTCTAATTATTACGGTTCAAAAGATACAACCCTGTGACAGACGGACGGATAGCGGAGCATAAGTAATAGGGTTCCGTTGGTACTCTGTGCGTACGGAACCCTAAAAAGCTAATTATAAAGAATAGATCCAAAAAAAAGAAGTGAGAAACCCATTTCATTCGCAAACAAATCAGAAAATATTATTGCTATTTATCTCCAAGCAAATATCTTCATCTCTCAACATACGAAATGAAGACACACAATCTTATCTGTTTGATCTCTCTCCGATCCAAATTACTAGAATCGTAATAAATCGAGACAGCAAAGTAATTTCCAGATAATAACGAACGCTCCACCTTACATTATTGGGAAAGATTTCAAAGAAATATATATCCATAACATGTACAATAGGTACTAAATATAAGAAAAAAATAACTAGCAGTTATTATCTTGATAAACATATTTCTTGGTCTTTTACGATAGCATGACTTTTTAGGGTTCTTTACCCAATCTGTAAATAATACACAATCTGTGAAAATTTCAACTATCTTCCTATTACGGTTTATAAGATATAGCCCGTTGACAGACAAACGGACAGTGGAGGCTTAGTAATAGGGTTCCGTTGGGCACCCTTCAGGTACAGAACCCAAAAAATGGTTAAACTAACATTATCAATTTTTTTCAGCCACATCAGCCTGCATGCATGCTCGATAACCTTTGGGTGTCTCCACACAATGGGTGCCTGAAGATGAAAGGCCCGTCGAAGCTGGCCCAGAAAGAGATAACGGGATGACTTGGACACGCACTGCAAGGGCTGGTTCAGGTAGCGCGGGAAATAATAGTTCGTGGCAGGCCTTTGGGGACGCCTATTACCAGATTTTGATATTTTTCCTTAGTCTATAGGAAGATAAAATAAAAAAAACATTAAGCAGGGTGTAACTTTTCTCCCATTTATTGATATGGGCTACCTAGTACGAGCAAATAGGTAATAAGTAAGTACTACGTACATTCAAAATCATATTTGTATTTTAAAAAGTCCCTCATGTTGAAACGTACCAGTTTATCCTGGTCGCTAAAAATATACAAAGCACACACTACAACCTGTAATTTCATAAAGCAAATATTAATTTTCTTGGAAAAAACGGTTACCAATGTGGCCGACTTGATTTAGTAAGAAATAAAAAACTTGCCAACAGTAAGTTTGCCTAACATTTCCTTGGACGAAGTCGCTTATTAAAAATAAATTGGAGATGTGATTTGCTGTTTTTGAAGAGTTTTAGTTATTTTTGCTTTTACTGGGTTATGTTAAAAAGGTTGTTCAAGTGTAGAGGAGTGAGATTTGGTTCAAATGATGGGTTTTTTTTGGTATTGCAAGCAAATGATAAGAAAAAAAAAACGTTGTGTGCATATTATTGTACAGTCTGTTGTCAATATTATCTGACCCACCCTAAAAACAAACGAATTTGGACCCTCTGACATTAACAATAAGGTTTATTCAATTTAAATGAGCTTAACAGACAAGCGACGACGGCTTGATGAACAAATACAATAATAATACAGACACGCAAATTTGATCTTTAAAACGTTAGCGTTAGGTTATATGTTATAACTACTTGTTATAATATAATTAGTGTAATAACTTATTTTAATAACTATCTTCAAGTAATTCTGGTCTCGTGGTCTAAATATAAGACTGGGAAAAACAAGTAGCGAGATCAAATCCTGCGACAAAATAATTGTTTTGCTTTTAATTTAGAATTTATTACAAAACCATTTCTTGTTTATTGTAAAGAACTATAGACGGATAACCTTCAAATATAAACTTTCTAAAATGGTAATATTTTCGCATAATTTGTAATAAGTGGGTAGTTGAAAAATAAATATTCGTATTCATTATAAAACCTAAGGGTATGCAGTGACTACGCGCAAACATATTTTACCTTGTCTTACTATATTGCAAAAACAACGTCTCTTTAGAATTTTTTATTTTCTGTTTTATGTAGTTTTTTTATGATCATGTGTGTTTTTATTTATTAAAAAAGGAACTGATAATAGGTGGACTGTGTTTTTGAACCTACATGTTGTTCGTCGCCAATCCAGCATCAAACCGCTAAGCCACAAGAACTTGTTAGAAACATGCGAAATTAAAGATTGGGTTGTAATTATGTAGTGTGACTTAAAAGCTTTTCAACTTTAATATCAACGAGATAATGATTAAAATAGCATAACAAAATGATACATAATGCCGGTGGCTCCGACAATGTTGGGTGGGGTTAACCTTAACGTTACGTGTTAAAGATCAAATTTGCGTGTCTGTATTATTATTGTATTTGTTCATCAAGCCGTCGTCGCTTGTCTGTTAAGCTCATTTAAATTGAATAAACCTTATTGTTAATGTCAGAGGGTCCAAATTCGTTTGTTTTTAGGGTGGGTCAGATAATATTGACAACAGACTGTACATCATAAAATTCGCTTTTAGAAGAAAGTTTTTTTACAAACTAGTAGGTAGTTGTTTTTTATACCTGAGCATAGATTAGTAGTAGAATAATAACATTAAAGGTAAAAAAAGAGAGAAAAGAAAAGAAAAGAGGTGAAAAAAGTAAACTGCACAAGCGCCATGGAGTAAATAAGAAACGACACTAATAATGATTTAAAAAAATTCTAAACTCTTATAGATGACTGACATAATTAGCATTAGCTTATCAACTTATAATACTGTAAAGAGACAGAGAGGCATATTCTGTTGTAAAGAATGCATTGTTTGTAATAAGTTTCAAAATTTCATTATACTATGTAATATTAATAATAGGTTAGGATATGAGTTTAGATAAGTATATTATCGCAATAAGTTACCCTTTAATTATAGATTTAAATTGGAAAATAAATAACAAACCACTATTACTTACCATTATTATAAAATAAAAATAAAATACTAACCCACGACGTTCAACGATAAAATAAGTTAAATGCCTCATAATATCTCAAAATTAAACGCTAACGGAATCAAGATTGCACTGAACATTTCCCACTTTCAAATAAATTGGACAGAATTCTAGACACTTCGAAAAAAAAAGTCCTAAAAGAGACATCACGGACCCTTATCTTAGATCTTCGGTTGTTGCTGCCATAAAAAACGTAGTTTCACAAAGTTTTTATTCAATTCAATCTTTAAATTACTGCCTCGTTGGTGCTGAACACTAACTAGGTCTTGGGTTCGATTCATAGGTTGGGCAAAGTGCTATTGGAATTTTCCAAGAACAGCCCGGAGTCTGTATCCGTGCCCGGTTAATAGTAATAGGTTCGCCCCCTATTTTATGGGACCTAACCTAACATAATTAACAAAATGTGGGTGTACCATATATTATATTCATATTCATATCTTTATTTGCATTCCATAATGTGGGTATAAAGGTCAAATATGCAATAGCTTAATGCTAAGGTACAACTACGGACCCTGTAGTGTAGGGCACAGCAAAAAGTATAAAATTAATTCAATATATAAAAATTAAATTAAATTAAAAAACAAATTGAATTAATAAACAAATTAAATTAAAAAACAAATTAAATTAAAAACAAATTAAATTAAAAAAACAAATTAAATTAAAAAACAAAAAACCAATTGATTAACATTCAACAATTTTTAAATATGTTCTAACATTAATTGAGATCTTAGGTTGTGTGTACATAGTATGTAGTTATTTGGTATGGTCAATAAAATTTAACATAATGTCATATTATAATACACTCGAGAGCAATGAATCCGGGTCACTTAAAGAATCCTAAAAATCTCGGAAACTAAAAATGCTAGGTTAATGCAATAAATTGTATTTAATAGACAATGTAATACTCCTTAAATGAAGGTATTAAAACTTCTTAGTTATTGTAAAGTTATATCATAAAAAAATCAAATTTGAAAAAGGGCCACTTTCGAAGATGGAACTACGAAATTACAGCATTTGGTTTTGCTTTTGTTTGTAATCTGTCATTTATGTGGGTACATAAACCATGTTGATAGTGCTCTATATTCATTATTCAAGCTGAAATTATGTCCCTTACGCCTGAAGAATGCACCAGAATACTTACAATGCTGGAAACCGGCCGGAGTCAGCGCGATACAGCCAGGACTGTCGGTGTGTCGCTGTCAACAGTACAAAGAGTTCTCCGACGTTACGAAGAAACTGGTTCTAACCTACGCAGACCAGGAACGGGCAGAACCAGGTGTACCACAGCACGAGAAGACCGATACTTGGTGAACACCATGCTTCGAAATCGCTTTCTTACAGGAACTGAACTCACAAATCAGTTTCGACGCCTCGGAGGAAGTAACCCAAGTGCATGGACAGTAAGACGTCGGCTTGCTGAATCTAACTTAAAACCCCTTAGACCTGCAAACGGCCCTAAACTGGAGCGTGGGCATCGTATTTCAAGACTAAGATATGCCCAGAGCCACGTAAATTGGAGTATTGAAGATTGGTCAAAAGTTATGTTCTCCGACGAATCAAAATTTATGCTCTACAAGCACGATGGAAGACACAGAGTGTATCGAAGACCAGGGGAAAGATTCAAGCAAGCATGCATCGAAGAAAAAGTAGCCTACGGTGGTGGGTCTGTACTTGTGTGGGCCGGAATTTCTTCTGAAAGTCGCACAGAGCTGGTGATCATAGAAAACGGCTCTTTAACTAGCGAAAGATATGTGGAAGAAATCCTCAATGATCACGTTGGTCCATTTATGGTCAATTTAGGTGAGGATGCTATATTTATGCATGACAATGCCCGACCTCATACAGGTAGGATTGTGAATGACTACCTTCAAGAGATGAACATTACTCGTATGGAGTGGCCAGCGCGCAGCCCGGATATCAACCCGATCGAGCATGCTTGGGACGAGCTAGGCAGATGCGTAAAACAACGAAACCCTCCCCCAATCACGCTTCGTGAGCTCAAAATTGCTCTCACAGAGGAATGGGAGAATATTCCCCAAAATCGTATAAGGAACTTGGTGTACAGCATGCCAAACCGCGTAAACGCAGTAATGGAAGCACGAAGAGGCAATACGAAGTATTAAAATTCAAGAAAATCGTAATAAAGTTAAAAAATTTCATGTTTCCTATTTTTGTTTTAAGGAGAGATCAGCAGTTGTTTTCTTTATGTAATTTTGTGTTAATAAAATGTATGGTGACTCATATTTTTTTTACTTTCATTTAAGGAGTATTACATTGTCTATTAAATACAATTTATTGCATTAACCTATCATTTTTAGTTTCCGAGATTTTTAACATTCTTTAAGTGACCCGGATTCATTGCTCTCGAGTGTATTTATCTATTTAAACATGAACGACTAACTGTGTATGGTGTCCGTTTGTGTTAAATCATTTGTAGTTTTTTGTCGTTTAGGTATTCGTTTATTGTGTAGTATGCTTTTAAATTAATATTTGCTTGATCTTATTTATAAATGTCGTATCGCTGGTTTCATCCTTATACAGGTTTACCTCTGTTTATCACGCGGACACTACACATAAAAAAATAAAAAAACATCCCTATATTTAATATGGAAATTTAATTTGGTTATGTAGTAATTGTGGTTTTGGTATAGTTATTTATATTTTTGTTTTGGTATGGTATTTTTATTTTTTGTTTATTTTTGTATGGAAGTGAAAAATGAAAGTGCAAGAGTGTGGACATACCACCAATACAAAATTCACAAATGAATTTATTTTGTCTCAATAGTCCAAAACAATTTAATTGATTTCTATTCAATTCGTTTGACTCCAACGAATGAAATGCTTCAAAATAAATCAATTTGGAGCCAGTTAGTAAATTAATTCCATTTAAATTAGGTTTGGAATTACATAGTGCCAGTGCCATGTTGCCCCAAAATAGATGTAGTCGCATTGAATTCAGTGGTAGCAATCAGTTTGCTCAATGACACAATTGAGCTTATGGCACTTAACTGGATAAGTACGGTTTCATTGATTGTAACTCTATTAGTCCTACATTGTTTCTATTTAATGAGAATTATTATTCATTCACAAGCCACGTGCGTTATGCGTAATGGGATATCTCATCGGTAAAAATGACGGAATGATTTAACCCCCTTTGAGATGAATTTTCAAAAATCCTTTAATAGTGCTCACTTTCGTTATTCAACGTGGGACAAAAGTAATATCGTGATGTAACAACTGATGTCATTTTTAAAAATCTTATTAACCACCAACTGAGTTGATGCATATTTTGTGCTCGTTTTAAATTAAGGCTTTTTAAAAATAATCTGGCTCTAATTTGGTGATTTCTGGTTCAGTGTTGGCTTTCAAGATTTAGAAGGCAAGGTTTGTGGTTTAAGTTGGTAAACGCGAGAGCTGTGTGTATGGTTCCATTGCATTGTCAACTAATTGTCTATCTGTCTACAACATATGTGTGTAATCACAATGACATTATGACGCCAATTGCAAAATTTATGGCATATTCACATTATGACATTATTTTTGCCCCACCCCTTATATTATAAGTATAATATAGTTATATTTAAGTCATTAAGGAGTGTTCTTATAGCGAATGTGAGATGAAATGAAATGAAATTGTTTATTCTGTAAACAGGATATTGGGATCACTTTTACACGTCATAAAATTTGCTAGATGAGTTCGACGTTTCCTATCTGACTACTTTGAGAATGAAAGGCTGAAACAAACTCAGAGGTCACAGTTTATTTTAAAGACAGACATAATCTTGGTCAGGCCATAAGAGGATCATGTAGATTAGTGTCTGAAATGGACTTTTGAGAAAATAACCACACAGATTTTAGTGGACCTGTCTAGTCAGTGCAAGCATTTGTCAGTAATCGTGGAGCTCAACTCGACGAACAATAACAAAGAAAGGACATTTGGGTAAGCCGCATAAACTACTCAAACTGTCAGACCATCATTAACTATAAATGATTAAAAAAAAATTTTTGCACTTTCACAAAAATTTTAATAATATAATACTTTACAAAGTAATCGTGTCATTTTGTATGTCATATTCAACAATGTCAATGTTTATATAACACTGGTATATTTTGATGATTTTACTGAATAATTATAATGTCAAGTTTTATGGTTTTATCACAAGGCTTAGCAGAGGTAGCAACTCAATCCCAAGATTTTTATCTTCTAAATAATCTGAAATTGTATAGTAGCCTTTTTTACAAAGTCTGGTTTTAATACAGCTTTTAAAACATGTAATGGGTAAGTTACGAATGTCAATGGGAAGTTTGTTGTAAAAGCGTGTAGTGGCCTACAAGCATACGTCCGGCCGCAATAACCTAACAATAACTACCAAAAGCGTATACATTGACCCATGAACGAGTTGCCTACTCTGTGGAGACGTGTGCGATGCATAGCAAGGTTGGGTTTATTCCTGGTATTTAAACTATGAATATCGGACATTTTGATATATTTTTGTAAACATACAAAAGGTTTTCAAAAATTATTTGTAAAAATTTATATTGTGAGGCTAGACAGAATATTTATTTCTTTGAATTTTTCTCGAAGGGAATCTCTTGGACCTAGATTGCTAATGGCTCGAAGAGCCAGTACAAACAACCAATACAAACCATTTCTGGTTTAATGGTACAAAAACAAACACGAACCTGTATTAATGACTGTATGCAAAATAAATAATAATAAATGCAATCAATAAAGTTTATAAAAAATATCGGCTTATTTAGTTTTTCTTAGCAATTGACTATCATATCATGCTAAATGGGTATCTCTCTATCTCAAAATAATACCTCAAAATTATCTGCCATGTCACCCATCTTGAGTTCAAATGACTTATCTTCCCTTTAAGGCTTAACTTCGCCTCACTAACCAACTACTATGCAAAGATCTTGAGTTCTACGCAGGGGGTGACCGAAAATCCTCTGCCCTAATTCCCCTATAAAAATGTGTCAACTAAACAAAACGGGAGCCGGGTCCATGTTTGCCCATAATTTGCCATTAAAACAGGCTAATTGAGGGGAATGTCGGCTAGAGGAAATTTGGCGGAGTGACTTTCCTTGTAACTGAGGTAATTGTGGACTGACGTGGCCTATTGCGTGTTTTGCGCTGCTATATTACTTGGGTGCGGGTCGAGGTGTAAGACTTTTGGGCTTAAGAAAACTATGGTCTATACACACATTTGCATTTCAACTGGAATTTGGGATGATAATTTCAAAAACATCGTGAGAAAACCTGGACTTACTAGTGACTAGCTGCGCCCCGTGGTTTCACCCGTATAAGTCTCGATACCGTGGGTATATCGGGATAAAAAGTATTTTATTTTCTAAGCCAGGTTATGGTCTACTCATGTGCCAAATTCCATCCAAATCCGTTTGGCCGTTTAAGCGTGAAAGCGTAACAAACAAATAAAAAATCAAACCTTTTCTCTTTATAATATTATAAGTTTAGAAAATACGCCTGAAATCGCCAACCCGTTTTGAGCAAGTGTGATGATCAATACTGGTGCCTTCTCTGTATGAATTGCCCTGCAGTGGGACAGTAATTTAAAACTAACAGACTTAAAATAATAATATGTACAAGTTTAAATTATATAAAAAGTGGGGGGAGGATAATTACAGGGCATCAAAAAATTCGTCCGCATCGCTGTCAACAGGAAAAGTGCCCAAAAGGCTGGCAGCATTGCCACGTTGAATGGCAATGCTGATTCTTTGGAGAAAGAATAGGCCAGCCCTCTGGTCACGAGAAGAGTCGACCAGCCGCTTGGCGATGTCTTGAAAAACTAAGTGGGCACTCAGACCCCATGGCCCTAGTGATTCAACCCCAAACTGCTCAAACATATAAGTACCAATAAGATTGGAGTATTTGCGCCGTTTGAGGTTTTCGGCACCTGCAGCAGCAGCCCCAGCACAGCCCACCGTGCTTGGAAGGCGCAAGGGTGTCGACGCACGTTTCATCCCACACCAAAGGCCTACCTACCTTCCAAGGCATTATGGTCATTCCTTCTGGTCTCTTCCCATCGTCGCGTACCAAACCATTAACAAGACAGTAATAAGCTGATATTATTATTTTTATACTTAAAAGGCCCGTAATTTTAATATTGTCTGTATGTCTGTCTGTCTTTAGGTAGATGCTGATTAATATCACTGAATTTGAACGAGATACTGACAAATCAGGGACAGATCCGACAATCAACTTTACACAGTTCTGACAGACTTCTATCTTTATTTTAGGACCTTATCACACTGGCGAGTTATCAGCGAGGCGATTGTTCAATGCGCTCGCTGCGTGTGCGTAGCGAGCACGCTATGTGTGTGCAACGTGTTTGCGTTACCAAAGCGACTGGTGTGAGTATATAAGAGAGAGCGAGACAAGTGAGTGCGCAATATTGTGAAAACGTAGCGTATACGTCGCGTAGTCGCGGCACCCTTGGAGGGGCATGTTCACTAATCGCCTCGCTGGAAACACGCTGGTAAATCTTCAGTGTGATAACGGCCTTAGGGTTTTTTATTTACTTAAAATAATCTTAAAAACATTAAAGTCAAAGTTCAAAATTCATTATAATAAACCGCTGCCTGTCATAACTTGTACCTCTCGCAAAAATATAATATCAAGCCTGTGAGTTCATCTTTAAATACTGTCTGAACTTCGAGTTCAACGATAAAAACTTAATTCTACTGTTATTATCAGGAACTTACCAACTTGTAGAATCCTAGTTCGTTTTACTACTTTTTATATTCTGGCGTTCTTATTCTTACAAATCTCTGATTCGTGTTAGTTTGAAAAGTCTTTAAGTAGATTTTTTTCTGCCTGTGTTAATTACTTTTCTTTGTGATTGTTTTTACTTGGATCTTTATGTGCCTACGAAATGTTTTGGGTTCGGTGTTGTTCGTCATTTTATGAAATTAAATTTCCACTTCTTCAAGCGTTAAGTAACGCTTTTTGCGATGTTTGAATTCCTTTTTCGCCTTATTCGTTCAGGATACGAAATTTAACAAAATAGTAATTTGGGAAACTTAATTCCAGTGTCGTTAATGCGAAACTCAGACCCCAAAATTTATGAGATTTGCTCGTCAAGCTGAATGACCTTTTCCTGCCAAAACTAGTAGCTGAAATTAACGAAACAACAAACCTGTACCTACATTATCGGTTTTAAAATAATATTTTAAAAACATGTGAACACAATTTCTATTCCAGATACCATGGCTTTATATTACGTAAAGTCTTATCTGAATCTAAGACCATTTTAATTTTCAATTCCAGATAACCTTGGTCTCAAATACCATACTGCATAAACCCTATTTATCCTATCTCAAAAATGAATCAGTTGCCACTGAATCTAATTGAAACAGTAGACCCCATTCCTGGATCTAACTATAACCTTCATAGAAGGTAACAGGCATTACGGACCGTTTCCTGAGCCATTCAATTATTTTTTACGATCAGGTGGGACAAAATGGCCGACAGATAAAACTGGGATACCCCACGTCCACGTATAACAACCTTCAAGGTATTTTCACGGATCATATTTGAAAAGTTCAGTTATTTTTGCACGTTTGGCAGGTCTTAATTGAACCAGAGTGTAAATTGGACCAGAGGTTAAATTGGACCGTTTTAATATCTGTTATATAATTTTGTTTGAGAATTCATCGTTTTGGGCGTTTATTTTTAGAAAAAATCAGCCATCTCATACATTTGGGTCGAATAAGTATTGAAGTTTTGTATGGGACAGCTGATCATTTTTTTCGCGATTACGATGTTCGTCCCATGGACAAAGTTATTCAATTTGATGCTGAGTACACCAGATGCCACACATACTTAAATATCATCACGGATTTCTGATACACGCTGAATATTTTAAAGTTATCTTTGTTAGGTTTCTTGATCGTAATGAAAATTAAAAGGCAGTTGAAAGAAATATAATATTTGATCCATATTTAACTAATGATATGTTTATAAAAGGACCACGTTCATTTTTGTCAGAGGATTGATTTTTTTCTCTCACGTGAAGTGAATGGAAAAAGGCTTTTTAACCTTTACATTTTTAAAAACTACCACAGAATCATTGCAAAAAAAGATCCATTGACCGAGTGCTGATAAAAGTTTATTTATATGTAAATCAGTTCCCTGTTATTCTCGACTCTGTGAGAAGCCTCTTTACATTAAATTTACAAGGTTCCCTTGCCTCTAGTATTTACGTTTCATCTAGCCACTTATTCTAGTGCCAAGTAGATAAGACTCAAAACTAATAAAAAGGTAAAATTTGTGAGTTCGTTTATATGTGGTAATCTTCGGAACTACTGATCTAATTCCGGAAATTCTCTAACGAGAAGCTACCGTATTGCCCAGTGTCATAGGGTATATTTTATGTCAAAACTAGAACTTGCACGTGGACAAAGTCACGGGCAGGTGCTATGAGATATAAAGTACAAGACGTGACATTGGAAAAGTAAAGTTTTTGGAACCGTTTTCCTGACTTTTTAAATGTAATCAAACTATTAAATAAACCATTTAAATCCTTTGAATTTTGAACCTAAAACTTAGTACACCTGCATCTGTCCCACCACGAACACGCGGAAGCGACTAGCTATCAACGATTTTTCGCGCTCAGGAAACGTACAAATTATTGTAGGTTCCGAGTCAAAGAGATATTATAGAAATTAAGTTATAGTTGATCGGCAACTGTTCACACTGAGTATACTCGTTTGTTGCAGCGACAAAAGTTATCAAAGAGAATACTCGCTTAGCGACGCTCGCTTGGCGGGTAGAATACTCGCTGAGAGACTCACGCCTGGTATATATTAATATCAGCGAGTAATGGTTGGCCACGTCGCGTATTTCTTGCCCGTCGCCGTCGTGCACTCATTGGCCGTCACCGTCGCGCACTCATTGTCCGTCACCGTCGTGCACTCATTGCCCGTCACCGTCACGCATTCCTTGCTCGTCACCGTCGCGCACTCATTGCCCGTCGCCGTCTCGTACTCATTGCTCGTCGCCGTCGCGCACTCATTGCCCGTCGCCGTCGCGCACTCATTGCCCGTCGCCGTCTCGTACTCATTGCTCGTCACCGTCGCGCACTCATTGCCCGTCGCCGTCTCGTACTCATTGCTCGTCGCCGTCGCGCACTCATTGCCCGTCGCCGTCGCGCACTCATTGCCCGTCGCCGTCTCGTACTCATTGCTCGTCACCGTCGCGCACTCATTGCCCGTCGCCGTCTCGTACTCATTGCTCGTCACCGTCGCGCACTCATTGCCCGTCGCCGTCTCGTACTCATTGCTCGTCGCCGTCGCGCACTCATTGCCCGTCGCCGTCGCGCACTCATTGCCCGTCGCCGTTGCGCACTCATTGCCCGTCGCCGTCGCGCACTCATTGCCCGTCGCCGTCTCGTACTCATTGCTCGTCACCGTCGCGCACTCATTGCCCGTCGCCGTCTCGTACTCATTGCTCGTCACCGTCGCGCACTCATTGCCCGTCGCCGTCTCGTACTCATTGCTCGTCGCCGTCGCGCACTCATTGCCCGTCGCCGTCGCGCACTCATTGCCCGTCGCCGTTGCGCACTCATTGCCCGTCGCCGTCGCGCACTCATTGCCCGTCGCCGTCGCGCACTCATTGCCCGTCGCCGTCGCGCACTCATTGCCCGTCGCCGTCGCGCACTCATTGCCCGTCGCCGTCGCGCACTCATTGCCCGTCGCCGTCTCGCTCGTCACCGTCGTGCACTCGCTGCTCATTGCTCACCATCTTGTTTTTGTTGTTAGCTCTACTCGCTTCTCGTTAATCGGCGGCGGTGGGATAGGTTCCTAATGACTAGAGACAAAGCGCTGTGAGAAAGTGAGGGTAAACGCTACGAAATATAAGTAATGCGTATTTTATATTATGATAAACATGCGAAAAAAAGTACCTACCAATTAGATTTTTTGAATTCACATACAGGGTGAAATTTAATTCATGGGCATCTTAAGAGGTCATTGTACTCATCATTATGAACAACTTTCAGTATGTTTCCAAAACGGAAATCGTGAAAAAAATCTGCTGTTCCCTACATTTTGACGAGCTATGCGAACTTATAATGTTACCAAGTTTCTACAAAAATATAACTAAAATAGGTAGTCAATTTCATTCCCAGTAGAATCGATCGGAACGCCAAATAATGCTTTCCGCTGCGAATATTTGCGTTTGGTTTAAATACAATTAATATTTGTAGGACGATGCCTCCTTGTTTGTGTAGGTGTGGCTGGCGTTATGAGAGAGTGAGCAATTTTTGGATAAATTTGACGTAATTTAAGGGATTGATATTGTTTTATTAATTAGTTGAGTTTGAAGGTTGTTCGTTGTTCGGTTTACCATTTATTTGGTTTCATAGATAACATTTTATTTGAATCTTTAGTTTTGTATACCTAAGTTAGTAGGTAATCCGTAACTTTATTGATAGATTTTTACTTATGGTTGTTATTAAATTGTGTTCTTCTTTTCTCTTTCCCGTTCCCACATAATACTAACACATAATAATATTTCACATATTAACCTATGGGAAATACAGCACCCGCCACCACCCGACTTCGTTCAGCCTCAGGAGCATCTGCCACCCGGACGTCACCTGCAGTGGCCTATATAGAAAGCAATCAATCGACTGCGGACCCAAGTAGGCCGCTGCAAGCACAATCTAGCAAAATGGAGGATAATAGATCCAACCGATACCCAGTGTGAATGCGTTGCTTCTGACCAAACCATGTCCCATATATGCCCGAGTGTCCAAAGTGTACACACCTGAACTTCTGAGGACCTAAAAAATGCTACTGATGCCGCGGTTGGTGTGGCCACCTGCCGGGTCCAACTCGTTGAACATAAATCATGTTTTTCCATTCGAAAAGAAGAATACATAATAACAATGTGCTATTCTCATAAGTTCGCGCCGAAATCGGCACGACAGAAGAACAACATTTTGAAGTTCTAATAAAACAATATTCATGAACACATCTTCCATAAAACCGACCCATCGCAGTGTGAACGTTGTAATCAATGTCGTTTGTATTTACTATAGCAGTAGCTGCACTGCACTACGCTGCATTTCCGAGCCGCGCCGGCATTCACAGGTATTTCGAATTCAATGACATTTCCGTGATTTACGGTCAATTGCTGGCGTTTTTTTGGGATACGAGTATCTTTCGTTCAAGGTTTTGTTGAATGATTTTAATTGGCGTCACATTTTGAATTTGATCACAAAAATATTGTTTGTTTGCCTGATTTGAAAAAAAGAGGTGTCAACGTTTTCCTTGTCTTTTGTCTAATTAAATGTGTCACATAATGCTATTTTAGTGTTTTTGTGATTTTCATATTTACACGCTTGGAGAAAATTGTTTCACCTGTTTTCTTTGTGTTTTGTTCTGAATCAGTAACAAATGTGCGCTTTTATAATTTCTAACGTCACGATATTATCGTGGACGTCCACGTCCTTAAAATGTATGGTGTAATATACGTGCTCATTATAACGTTATCGTAGACGGATATTTAAAAGCGTCTTCATTCATTTCCATACATTTTTAAACGACTTCAAAAAAGGATTCTTTTTTGCATGTAGTTGTTTTGAAGAAAACTTATTTTTTTGCTTGAAAGAGTTCTGAAGTTCCATATAAATTTGGTCAAGTTAGCATCAATAATACTTATGTTTAGTGTATGTTGATAATGTTATAATAAGTTCCTGTCACCTAGTGTCGGAGTTTTAAAACCACCCATGGGCCTCTTCACAGTCCGTCGAGAAATATCTCTCAGGCATTTGTTTCGTCATGATGTTTTCCTTCACCGTCACTGATATTTACTTATACGTACCCCAAATTCATATACCACGAGTTGTCGTGGTATATGAATTTGGGGTACGTATCACATTAGTGGTGGTACCAATTATGTGTGTGGAAGGTGCCACAACTAAAATGTGAATAATAAAAAAACTCTCAAAAAAAAACAATACAAAGTGAAAAATCGGTGACAAAAAAAGAAAAGACAAAACCAAAGATATCGACTTCCGAAATTAAAGAAATGTTTCGCTTTGTAGTTTTTTTTTTTTGAAGTCGGTGGTTTACTTCCCTGTGTTACCGGGATGCCCTGAACGTCCACGATTAGATCATCAATTTAGAAATTATAAAAACGCTGATTTAAATATTATAATAACTAAATATTATCTAAGAAACCATGGAGACTCACTACAATATAATTTATAATAACTTGCTTTATCTAACCAAACGAAAATTGCTCTTTCTAGCACGAACCGATTCACCGTAGTGTGAACGCAGTAATCAATGTTGTTTGTGTTTATTACAGCGTCACCCGGCTGCAGCTTTAGACGGCCAAGAGTCCCGGGATGTTCCCGTGCTCCAGATTTACTGAGATTTCCGGGATTCAAGAGTCTTTGCAGAGATTTCAGAGATGTTATTGTCACAACAACAGACGCTCTCTGATAAGATTACTGAGAAATATTATAAATCCTAGGCGTTGTCGGGATTTACTGGCCGATTTAGAGTTAACTGGGACCTTGTTGTGATTTCCGAAGGATTGAATGATTAAATAATTATTTCTCAAACATGCTTGAAATTCGAGCATTATTTTGACAACGTTCTTCGAGATAAATCGAAAATGCTATACTGGTCAGATACAAGCGAATAGGCAGCCGGAAATGTGACACTGAAAATCCATATCTATCGTGTTTAGCAGCTGAATAAATTACTATGAAAACTCAGTTCTGTCGTTTTATTTAAAAATGGAACGAACTTTTTACTCGACACATGGCAACATAACAAAGATTTTATTTAAATTTCGTTTGGCTTGGATATAGATCTTTTTAAACCTAACGTTTTTCGTTATTGATTCTGGAATTTATAATTTACTTAGTTTTAATTTCCGCGCATTATTTGAGAAAAGTACTATACAAGTCTTGGCCATAACCAGGCACATTTTCACGATCGTCCACCAATTTTGCAGGCCGGGACAGTAAATTACCGTGATCAATTATTGTTTTCATTTCTTAATCTGTTACAAAAAAAAATGAATCGATCTGTTCTTTCATACTAGTTCCCATGACGTCTCTTGCCCATACTTACCGTAGAAAATACAATTTGAAATGGATAATTTTATTCTCAATATTCTGTGTTGATTGTTTGAACAGCCTAAAAATCATCAAAGGTTTCTTCTCTTAAAGAGAAGGCATAAGCATCGATCACCACGCTTGGTCAAGAGGGTCGTAACAATTAATTGACTAAAATTATTATCAAGAAACAAATTTTGACTAAGTACAAAATTGCCATTTCTATCTTTTAATTCCACACAGACATCTATAACGCACATCTAACCTCATAGATCTGTTTTATCTACCCATTATTTTGTACTGTTTCTGGTAAGATTTCCAGTTTCATTCCAGTAGGATTGTAGGTTATTTAAATAGGTTTTCTTAATTTATCGGTTGTCGTCTCAGTAGTCTAGTGTTATCTACAAGTCTTGGATTCAATTACCGATTTCCGTGAAGAAAGGAAGAGTGTGATTTGGAAATGCAATCCCTTTGGTGATTGTCGAATTCTGGATTTGGAATTGTTTTTATATACGTTTGGTGAAACATAGATTCTTGAGGAGTTTATTATGGCTTACTTACGAGTTTTAACGGGAATCTGAAACTAGACGCCCTTGTCGATTAGTCTACAAATAAATTAACTTCGTGCGAATCGCCTCAAGAAAAAAATCACCAGAATTTCTTTTCCCAAAACGGGCGAATCGACCCTTTTAAATTATATAATTTTTTCTTGGGGCGATTTGCACGAAGTTAATTTATTTGTAGGCGAATCGATTTTTAACTGCGGTTTTTTTTTTTTTTTTTTTTTTTTTTTAAATATGGCATCTCGCAGTTGACTCTCAGATTGAGGTCGCAGCTGCTTAACCGGACTATCCTGTGGATGCCTTAAGCTACTAACTTAACGCCTCCAGCTAGGGGCATAAACTATTCTATGTTAAATTAAGCGAACGCTCGCTAAGGGCACCCCCTGTGGGGTACGAACCTCGGCTTAGGGCGTCGCTGGCGGGGGGACAGCAAGGTGGGACAGGCTAGATCAAATTTTCATTTGATTTTTAACTGCGGATTGAAACGGAACTTTTTATTTTTGTGGTCATTGTTTGACTTATGACCATACCAATTTTTCACCATATGAATTCTAAATTCAGTTTATTAGCGCTTTGCCGGTTTAGATAATGACAAAAAGTTACTTGAAGTGAAAACTTCTTTAGGCGCGTTGAGCACTTTTTGGGTGAACAAAAATCATGGAACTCGCGTCACCGTCACCGAACGCTTTCCATGAGCTATATGTATACTGTTTAGGTATATATTTGTAGGTACTTTTTGGGTGAACATGAACAAAAAGCGTGAAACTGGAGTCATCGTCACCGCACTTTATTTCACTTCTATCGGAAGTCCCCAAAGACTGCCCCGTATTTTTTTTTTCTTTGTTATATTACTAACACTAGGTTAATTTTCTAGAGAAGTATGGAAAAAAGGGACAAGTTGCGCTGACCCCAAATAAATTGGTATAAGGGCAGGAATATGATGAAAGATGACTAGGTAAATTTTCTAGACTCAAATGGGGGGACTGCGGGGGAATTTGTAAAGGACGTACCATCGAAGAAGTTCATATCTATACACCGTAAGTAACTAAGTACACGCTCAGCCGCCGTAGAACCGGGGCGGTAACAGATATGGTCACTGTGTTCACGGGATTTTGTTTTCAAAATGTTCCACCTCCCCAAACTGTGATACAATATTGGAGAATGGACTGTACGAGTGTTAAGTATATTTGTTTCACTTCTTCTTTTTGTGTGGTTAGTAAACTAACCTGGTGTTAGAGTTTTAAAGCCACCCACGGGCCTCTGACTTGGCTTCACATGCCGTCGTGAAATATCTCTCAGGCATGCTGGTTTCCTCACGATGTTTTCCTTCACCGTTTTTTGAGCAAGTGATAATTATATGTATAATACGCACATGAATCCGAAAAGTCAGAGGTGCGTGCCTTGGGTTCGAACTCGAGACCTACGACTTGTCAGTCTGACGGTCACACCACTAGGACGGTATCACTAATTTTGGAGGTGCAACATGTTTAAGGTTCTTGAAAACGTAGATCAATTTTCTTATTCTAGATGTGAGCAGGTGAATATGGTCTCTGAAGGAGAGATTACAGTCCAAAATAATTCCAAGATATTTAATTGAAGCTGTCTTTACTAGTTTTGGGCAAGAGCATACTAAGCTATTTCAACAACTATGTGCTGTAATCGAGGGGGTATAAGGTAGCTGATTATTTTGAGTGCGCATCGACAATATCATATACTTGGTTTTATCCAGATTAAGGGCCAGCGAGTTATTCTGAAGCCAGTGGGTCACAACATTGAATCCGTCCTGCGCCTCCCTATATACTTTGTCCCAGGTGTCATCAGAGAACAGCAGAACGGTGTTGTCGGCCATATGAAATAATTTTACCTCCTGAAAAGTCTAGTTCACAGAGGTCATTCAAGTATACAAGGAAGAGTGTCAATCCCAAAATGCTCCCCTGCGGAATCCCATAAGTGATTGGTAAATCACTGCTGATACTGTCATTAATCTTAACGCACTGTAAACGATTAGAGATGTAGTCCTTTAAGAGTTGTAGTAGACTTCCTCGTATTCCGAGGCGTTCTAATTTTTGATTCAGCAAAGGCGTAGAGACCGTATCAAATGCCTTGCCTGCGTCCAAGTGTTTGCCGCTAGATGAACGCACACTAGAAAAGCACAATGACAGCACAATGACAGGTCGCGAGTGTAAGACGTAACTGTCACGCACATAACAAAGTTGGCTTGTTTGTTTGAATTTTTTTGCTGTTCGACACTCTATCTAGACATTTATAAACGATAAAGTAGGTAAGGTAACGTAAGGTACACACACATAAAAAATTGTTTATTGTTGTATGAAATGCTTTTTTTGACCCAAAACTGTAGCAACACATAATTCATTATTTGTTAAAATATTATAATCAATATTTTGAAGCACTACAGACCGATATTTCATCATTTCATCGAGTAATATTTAAAAAGTGCAGTTGCGGATTGGTTGATGACACATGTCTTCGATTTTTTGGTTCTAGGACATGCCGGTTTCCCAACGATGTTTTTTTTCACCGTTTTGAAAGCAGCGGTTATGAAATTATTTACAAAAAGTAAAGCGCCTGCCTGGCTTTGAACCTCACACGAATTATTTACAACTCGTAAGTTGGGGTCCACCCCCACTTAATACCGTATCAAATTCATACCGCTGCAACCCTATAACCCAACTTCAAGGATAAAACGTTGATGTGAATCAGCATAACCCACCGATTTCTTTACCCAAATCGAATTGACAATAACCACGAACGTCACGAAAATGGAAGAAGCCCACAATAACTTCTTCATCAAAACGAAATGAAATTTCAAAAGCGTCAATTATAACTTCAGTGTTGCCCTTTGTTTCTTCAAATGTCCACCGCTCAAGTAATTTGTACCTTGTTTACAAAAGTTTTCTCATTTCATGTTTATCCAACCCCCTGAGAGGCTTAATCAAATGCTTTGAAAGCTTTATGAGGAAAACTTTAGGGACTAGGATGAATTAAAAGAATCGTTGACTCACAAAATTTTGTTTTTTTGGAGCACATGGCCTTAGTAATGTGTTAAGAGTTGCCAGCGTAAAATTTTCCGTAAAATTCTCTTTAAAGTACGAATTATACAGGGTTTTATAATTATTGCTCGTGCTATCTCGGCCAAATGTTGCCCTTTATGAAAATAAACTGATGATGTGTTTATAGATTTTAATTTAGCAACGGGTAATATTTGTTTTTTTAACGTTTGGTAATGTAAACTTTGCAATCACGAATAACTCCCATATACTGTTTCAAAGTTATTTCTCCGGTATTTATTCAATATGATTGTGACTATTGGACCTGTAGGTAAAACTTGTTGGTGCTGTGTTTGTTTGGTTTACTAATTAAAACAAAAATGTACAGTCAACTATTTGATCAGTACCTTATTATACTAAAAAATCAACCATTACGCGTAAAAAACAAAGTAAAAAATAATGTGAAATGATTAGTTATCTCAATTTCACGCCCCCAAAATTAAGGGCCACGCAAAATAATTATTCTAAATTCAAACTGTAAATCGAACATTACATTCCATTACGTTCGAAATTCGGAATTTCCAAAATACAGGATCGTACGAATTCCACCAATCACAGTTTAGAACATCAAATCCCGATTCGATTTGTTTTTACGATTGAATTTACGAGTGTGCAGTACCTTAATTTACGATTAAAGTTTAGTTTATATCGATTTTAAATCGATTAATGGAGTCTATTCGAGTTGCTACTGAATGTTTTATGGCTCTGCGAGTGAGACAATGGGTGTTGCGTTTTATTTAAATGAGGTTTGAAATCAATTGGTTTTCATTGCATGTTAAGTTAAAACACTGACCTCCATATATACAAGTACGCTGGACCTATGATAAGCCGAGCCATAGTGGGGCGATTTGATTTTCGCCATTTTGGCGCTGATCGCAGAAGTGGGTGGGAACGGAACTAATAATAGGGATGGGACGGGTATGATAAAAATACATCGATAAAAGGCTTTTCCGACCATCAGGTATACTATTTCTATGTTTCCGACAGATATAGATATTTCGGCCGGGTTGTTTATACTTATTAATATAATAAAGCTGATGAGTTTGTTTGGTTGAACGCGCAAATTTCAGGAACTGCTAGACCAATTTCATAAGTTCTTTCACCGTTGGATTGGTACGTTATCCCTGAGTGACATAGGCTATGTGTGTACCACGGGTGAAGTTGGGGCAGTCTGCTAGTCTTAGGATAATCCGAAGCCAGACTAAGGGGGTACTTAGTATGTGACTAACTAAATCCAAAAATAAATAGGGAACGCTTTTTAAAATAGAAATGAGGGTTTCTTGGGATGGAGTGGAATAGGTAAGGTATTTATAGAAAATAAAATGAGTTATGTTTAATAAAACAGTCATCGGAGAAGTGCTTTGAACAGATGTAATCATATTTTTTCGGACGCCAACTAGGCTTTTCAATGTTTTTCAGCCATAATTCCAGTCTTCTTTTGTCAGTCGGAAACCTGTGAATTATTTTTAAATTATATGTATTTGATAATAAAAATCGGTCATCGGCGATTTCCGTTCTTGAAAGTAAATAGATATCGTTAGGAAAAATATCGATAGCTTTTATCGACAGGTAACTTTTACAGCACTATAAAATTTTGTGGTTTATAAAAAACCGGTTATACAAAGACAAATATATTGTTATTACGTATAATAAGATAAGTGACAGATTTTTAAATGTCTAATAATAAGTTGTGGAATGCAACCCCACTTCCTTTCTGGTAACGAGTTTTGCATAACAAACACTCTTTCATAGTTGACCTATGAATGACCACCACTTATTTATGTATCAACTAAATTAATACGACACAACAAAGAAGCTTAATCGCGTTAAACCTCCAAAAACACTCTAAAAATACGGGAGACAATTCAAACGAGACAACGGCCATTTGCAAGTTATGTCAGATTTAGTTCTCTTCCCACGCATTGGGGGCGCTTCAAATAGGCACAATAAAGAGCTGTCATTTCATAGGGTATCGTAAGTCCAGCGTACTTGTATATATGGAGGTCAGTGAGTTAAAAGAACTCAGTACATAGGTTAGCACAGTAAAACAACAAAAAAAAAAAAACGAATTGATAACCTCCTCCTTTTAGAAGTCGGTTAAAAATAGATTTATAAAACTTTTCGTTTACGCTTTATATGTTTATTTTAAACATGCCTCTAAAAAAACACACTTTAAAGCTTAATATTTCGCAATCGGATCCCGGAATCTAAAAATGGTTATCTACACTGACAATATCACAATATTATTAAAGACCTTTCCAACGACACTCCACATTATGGGACAGGCGAGGAAAAAAAAGACATCCCCACTTTAGTAGGAGGAGAGGTCCTACAAAAAATGTTTTCATGATTTTTTTCATTTATATATTATATACCATTGTTGGTATGATTAATTTATGTATATCCATGTCAAATTACAAACTCAAAACACAAACTCAAACTCAAAGCATTTATTTCAATTAAACCATTTACAGGCACTTTTGAATTGCCAAGGGGTCAGTCAGTCAGAAATATGAAGCTAGTTGCCCATTCCAAAGCGTAGGTTCCTATGGAGAAGACCGGCAAGAAACTCCACTGATACTCTTTAAAAAAAAAAAAAATCTTACAAAGTATTGTTTACCTCATTCATGTTAAAATTATAAATGTGAGAACAATGTAGAATGACGTGTACGTAAAAAACGTCCGTAATAAAAAGATAAAAACAATTCAAAAATTAAAATAAGCCGTGGCAGATAAGAGATGACCAGTCCCTACTGATGGCGCCCGTTCACGAACATGACGCATGGAGTACCGTTCAGCTCAACTATTTTGAAGGGAACTCAACGATCCAACACACACGCCACCACCAGCGAGACATTTGAGTGAGCATGACATACTCTTAGCCATATCAAGTCAATGAAAGACGTACCCAGTAAATGGTAGCTTTATAGAAGGTACATTGGTCACAGTGCTCACACATGTGCTATGCAATTATACAATAAAAAAGAGATTGAAGTTATACAATTCAAAGATAGTTTTTGCAATCTTCAGCAGCTCCAACTACAGCTTTCTAGTACTAAGATTCTCTGGGCTAACCTGCGGACACATAGACAGACAGACGAACTTGGCGAAACTATAAGGGTTCTTGTTGACTAAGTGACATCATATTGAATAGGGAATAGGGAAAAACTGGAATTTATTAATCAAACGGTTTTCCTAGGAATGATGCTAGACGAGAAATTACAATGGGGATCTCATATAGCAGCTCTTGTGGTGCGGCTAAGCTCGGACGCTTATGGTGTTAGAAATATAAGACAGTTAACAGATGTAGAAACCGCGCGTTTGGTCTATTTTAGCTACTTCCACAGCACTATGTCGTATGGCATTTCACTGTGGGGTCGGGCTGCTGACATTGAATCCATCTTTATTTTGCAAAAGAGAGCTGTCAGAGCCATTTATAATCTACGTTGCCGTGAATCCCTCAAGGAAACTATTTAAAAGGATTAATATTATGACGGTACCTTGCCAATTCATTTATTAAAATATTATGTATGTAAGAAAAAACCTTGTGATATATATTAAAAGTACACTTTGTAAACAAGCATAGTACAAATTAGAGGATTAATATTCAAGATAAGAATGCTTGGAAACATGCTGGTCTTGCTCCATAGGATAATCTAGAATCTAGACAAAATCAAACTGGTTACTAATTATAATTGTATAATTATATTTTTTATTATATTACATTGATTTTACATTCTATGATTACTTCCTCACACTCTGACTTATTAATTGTAAAGTTTTAGGAAAATCGTCTAATTTACAATGTTTGTATTCATCTATCACATTATTAATTTATCTATCGTTGCTTCATTTTTTATTATTTGTTCCTATTGTAGTATAGTAATTTCATTATATCTGCATAATCTTCACATATAATTATATAACTAAAGTACCTATACAAAATATTGTAAAACATTTTAAAAGAGTAACGGTGGAGTTGGTTCCTCAAATCAAATCAAATCAAATCAAATCAATTTATTTGTGAAACATAGGTATTAACATTTTAGATGGATCTTAAGAACTAGATAGCGCGCTATGTTTTGTCAATTTTGACATACAAATATTTATAGAAAAACATGCATGCATGCGTAGTTATGAGCTTTATATAATAAAAAATTATTAACAGATTGGAATTAAATTAGTTATTTAGTTTACATTAAATTACAATACTTTAAATCTTCTTTGGTATTAAATTATTATCATTCAAAAAGTCTTCAATTTTGTAGTAACATTTGTCAATTAGTAATAATGTGAGAGCTTTTTTAAATTTTACTAGAGGCATATTTTTGATATTGTCAGGTATTTTATTGTAGATTTTTGGTGCAATGCCAAAAAAACTCTTTTGCATTAAAGATGTCTTGCATTTTATATTACACAACTGTGACAAATATTGAGCACGTATTGGCATTCTTTTTATGTCAGACATTTTTCCGAACAAGTGGGGGTTGCTTTTTATAAATACTGCAGATTCTAAAATATACAACCTATACCTCGTTCTTCTCCATACGAAAATAATCTTTTGGAAGGGGTGACGAGAGTCAAGTCATTTTTTGACGTTCAAAAGCACCTTAAAAGGGCCTATTTGAAATAAATGATTCGACTTTAACTTTTACGCCTAAAAAAATTACTAAGATATTTTTTATCGGGGGGTCAACGACCGCTTGTAGTATTGTTACTTGAAGTATGAGTCGATAAAATCTGTTTTATTATATTGTATCGTGTTTATATCGATCACGGCAGTGAACTGATTTTTTAAACCGTTATTTCAAGTTAGGTACTACTCTAACTGCGGCGGTCGATTACCTCACAAAAGATTATCATCAAATTATTTTATTTTATCTTTATCATGTTAAGATATCCAGTACGTTTGCGGTTTCGCTAGCTCATTTAATTTGAACCCGTAGTCAGCGAATAAAGTCACACACTGCTACTTTTACACATCATCTAATTTGACACAATATTATTCGATTCATTGTTTTTCAGAATTTCATAGTTAATTATCAATTATTAATTATAATTTCATACTAGTTATCAGCTCATATTCTTTAAATTTTGCGTTTGTCCCCATTTTATAATTAAAATATTAAGCTCAATAATTAAGATTAAAAAACTCAAGTGTTAATCGACTGTTATCACTAATAGTATCTAGGTTCCTACCCAACCAGTTTTTAACTTGATAAAAATATTACTTTTAGAGGTTTATTAATCTAATTGAAAGGAGATGTTTCATTTTCGGCCATAAAGTGTACGGTACCTAATGAAAAAACCGGCCAAGTGCGAGTCGGACTCACCCATGAAGGGTTCCGTAGAAGCAAGTAATATACTAAAAAGTTCTTGTAGTTCGTTGTAACTTTGATCGATGTTTTAATAATAGTTTACGATTTATGACTTATTAAAAAAAAACTACTTACTAGATCTCGTTCAAACCAATTTTCGGTGGAAGTTTACCTGGTAATGTACATCATCTAATTTTTTTAGTTTTAACATTCTCTTATTTTAGAAGTTACAGGGGACACACACACACACATCTTACCACTTTGGAAGCGTCTGTCGCGCAAACTATTCAGTTTTGAAAAAAATTATATTAGCAACTCAAATATCATTTTTAAAGACCTATCCATAGATAACCCATACACATGGGTTAGATTAATATTTTTTTTTTGAGTTTCAGTTCTAAGTATGGGGAACCCCCAAATTTTATTGTTTTTTTCTATTTTTGTGTGAAAATCATAATGCAGTTCACAGAATACATCTACTTATCAAGTTTCAACAGTATAGTTCTTATAGTTTCGGAAAAAGTGGCTGTGACATACGGACGGACAGACAGATAGACATGACAAATCCTTAAAGGGTTCCGTTTTTTGCCATTTGGTTACGGAACCCTAAAAAGAGGAAAAAAAATCACGAATTGAGGAAAAATATTCTTAATAGATTATCAAATTATTGCCTATCCCTATTGAGTCTTACAAGACTTGCACACTGCTTTCGTCCAGAAATCATGTTACATTAAAACATAATAATATCATGTGTTGATGATGTTATTTATATAAATATGAAAGGCATGTATTTCTATGATAAGATAAGATAGTTATTTAGACAACGTTTTAAATTAGTGAGTCAATCATCGTTACAAAAATATATTCTAATTTTGTGGATTGTAGATTTGTAGGTACCTACTTCTGGAAGAAAATTCAAACATACTGTTTGTATAACCCGTTTTTTTTAACTGTGCCACAAACACACTGTAAAATTTTGACAGGCGTCAACGCTCAAAATTTTACAGTGTGTGTCGTTTAAAAAATAACAATTGCGAATTAACGAATAATAAGACATAACTGTGGAGATAACACGACTAATGTAGACCGTACGGTTTACATATAAGAGGCGTTGGGGCACTGAGGAGGTAACCGGGCGTGTGAATTCAATTCTAACAATCTACGATCTTGACAGCTCCAAGCGCAGTTATAAAAATCGAGCTATATTGCTATTTGACATCATCTGTCAATCTCGTTCGTCTATAATGCGGTGTCAGTACAGAAAATGTTTTTTTATAGAACAAGTCAGCGAGGCTTCCAAACCGGCCTGGGCGTTCACCTGGAAAAAGTTTTTTGCAAACAGCAATCACAGTTATGACAGTTCTAGGTTATGTAAAGATGTAAACGGCATCTCTCTAACCTATCATGGCTAGCTGTCGATGATCTTATTTCTCTTGATAAAGTCAAACATTTTCAGTTTATATTTTGCCTAAAAAGTATTAGATATTTTGAAAAAAAATGTTGTTATTGTATTCAGGGGTTCGTTTCCCAGGTTTTATAAAGCATACATGTTATGGCCGGAATCCTATATAAAAATGAAACGTCTCCTTTATACTTTATTTACAACCATAATTATAACAAGTCACGTTGCAGAACTATAATCTTATTTTATTTTATTTACATAATCATAAAACCATATTTATTCACCAAACAAATCCTCATGAAATTATCTCTGTTTACTATTTCTACTTCGACCTTCCAAACTTAATTTACCTTTTCTAAACAGACTTTGCCGTCTAATTTTATCTCAAAATCGAGTTCAATTTTATCAGGTGCCTTCATAAATATAATTATCTTATACCCGTATATTTAGGTAATTCGCTTACGGACCTAAACCTGGGTATAAAGCTAGATTATCTTTGCGCAAGGTCGTCGGATTAGGCAAGAGCGTGGCACGTATTTTCACGCTTAAGATAGGTATGAGAGTAGAAAATATTGTTGGAATTGTGGTGAATTCTTGGAATTTTAAGGCTTCATTATAACCCTTTAAATTATGTAAAAATTAGCGCATTCAATGTTGAAATAAGTTACTGTTCTGAGCTCAAAATCAGCCCAATTTTTGTGACATGATAAAGTTAATACTCTTAGTCAACGGGTCAAGAACGTGGTACGTAATTTCACGGTTTAGATTATGATATTTACCTTTTTTCTGTCATCTGTCAGGCTGTATGACACACCAAAATTTACTAATTTTGTATTTGAATGTGTTCAATATGGATGGAGTTATGGAACTACGGATAAATTTCTTGACGCTGCGTGAGAGTGCGTGATCCATCGCCACCCTTTGATGTCCACCGCGCACAGGATAGACGGAAAGCAGCACATAAAGTAATGTTTTGCTCCGTTAGTGTAATTGCTGTATGGCGTTCTGTGGGAGGTTAAATAAATGAAAAAAACAAGTCACAGGGGCAGACACTGAAGGCTGCGGGTATGGACCTCAGGACAAGCTGCTTCTCATATGGCTTGACCAAGAATAGGTCTGGATTTTATAAGAGACTGTGACCTCTGACTGTTTGTTTCGGCCTTTTTTCTCAAAGCGAACATATGAAGCTATTTTTTTTAAATATGTATTTTTAATATGACGTGGAAAAGTGATTCCAATATCCTATTTACAGAATTAACAATTTCATTTTATTTCATTTCTTACACAGACAACTGTACGTCACTTGCTCCCGCGTCACCAGTCCTGACTCTGTATATTTTGGCTGTTGAGAACAAAACTACAAACGTACGTAGTATACAGGGAAGTTTTTATAAAAATGTGGCTGTTATTGTAGTATATTTGTGGTGTTATAAGATTTCCATGTGAACGAAGTCATCATCATCTGCCTAGCCTTTTCCCAACTACGTTGGGGTCAGCTTCCAGTCTAACCGAGTGCAGCTGAATACCAGTATTTTATATGGAGCGACTGCCTATCTGACCTCCACAACCCAGTAATTGGGTGATACGATATCCCTTGGTAAGACTGGTTGTCAGACTTTCGGGCTTCTGACGACCCGTAACGACTGTCAAAGATCCCCGAATGACAGCCGGGACCAACGGCTTAACGTGCTTTCCGAGGCACGGAGGAGTCTCGGTACGTAAAGGTGGTCACCCATCCACAGACCAACCCCGGCAAGCGTAGCTTAACCTGATGGATCGACCCGTGCGACAGTTATTACTTAGCCACGAGCTCCACGTGAACGAAGTCGCGGAAAGAAATTAGGAAATAAATCAAAGGAGAAAATATGGGTGGATTGTAATGTTGTGGGATCTTATGCCTTCATTGTAACGCTAAATGTTATAAAATAAATGTAAATTAGCATATTTAATGCTGAGGAACTTAAAACTGAGTAAAAACTAAGTTACAGCTCTGAGGTCAAAGAATATTGAAATGACTGGGTCAAAAAAAAGCAATTCTATTTAGTCCGTCAGTCAGACAATAAAAAACTATTAGACACGTATTTTTTCCTTTTTCATATTAATAAACAATGACTTAGATAAAATGCATTAAAGTTGGGACGTGGGGGTTGCTACGACACAAGTAAGTATAAAATCTAAATACTCGTGACGTCATGGCACATTTTAACGCAATGTATCGCCGTAATCTTTTGACATAGTAAAAAAAGAAAAATACGTGTCCCAGCTGACGGGTTTAACATTTTTTTTAAAATTAATATCCCTATTATTACACCAACATTGCAGCAAAGATCTTTTGGTGCTCGAATGACGTTGCCAAAGGCGCTGTAGGTAAACAATTTGTGCAATTATTGCTTTGTGAAATGTATTTAAAAAATAAAATGGTGGCTTTAGTTCCATTTTGGCCATTCGCCAAAAGAACCTGGTAGCGCTATAGGTACTATCGAAGAACTTCATATCTAAGCAGTTTGAAAACAAAATCCCGTGAACACGATGACCACATCTGTTACCGCCCCGGTTCTATAGCGGCCGAGCGCTGCAAGCAGAAATAGTCCTTACGGTGTATAGATATGAACTATTTCGATGGTACCTAGGCATAATTTAATAATGTAATAATTTATTTTTACCCAAAAAGATTGTACAACAACAACTTAAAAACTAGTAAGCTATTAAAAATACAATACAAAATAGGAGCATCTGCAACCGAAGTAGGTGAAACCTGTATCTCGGCATGCAACGCCAAACCTCTCAGTATGTTATTTGGAGAAATTAAGCTAACAAGTACAGCTTTATGTAAATAAAAGAAAAGAAAAAAAAAAAAAAGTAAACTAACCTAAAAACTAAGTGAGTTGATGTGTATTTAGAGAGAGGGGAAAGTGATTGTGTAAGGGGCGGTAAGTGTTAGGATATGTGTGTGTTCGTGAGGTGATGTATGGAATTATGAGTGTAAGCAAATGTATGTGTTTGAGTGATATGTAGATGAAGAGTAAAAACCTTAAAATTTGCACAAAGGACCCTATCTACTCTGGAATGATTAATAGTATCTACTTCTGTATCAACGGAAAACGGAAACGGAGAGCAGCGGTGGCCCAGTGGTGGCGGCCCCGACTTACGAACAGTAAGTCGTGGGTTCGAACCCAGACAGGCGCATTACCTTGTGTAATTTATTTCATCACCACTGCTCTCAAAACGGTGGATGATAACATTGTGAGGAAACCGGCATGTTCTAGAACCAAAAATTCGAAGACATGTGATATCTACCAATCCGCACTGGGCACGCGTGGTGGATTATGGCCCACTCCCTCTCATTGAGAGGAGGCCGTGTCTCTGCATTGGGAACGTTATAGGCTGATGATGATGATGACTTCTGTATCATCATAAGTTAGGATCAATAAGTACTTTTTTATCCTGTCTTTGCAACGAACCCTAGTAAGAGGGTAAACATCTTGAATAGAGTTAATTTTACTATAGATATAGGGACCCAAAAATATAAAAAACCTTCTAATAAAAGAAGTTTTAGGTTTGTGTTCACGAGTACACACTAATTGTTTCCTACGCCTTTGGTTAAGGTTGGGGTCATATGCCAAGTCTTGATGTTGCTTTATAGTTTAGTAGGTAGAGTATTTAATACGATGAACAAAGGTTTTTTGTATCTTTTTGTGCCCTTTCAACAAAAACACTCGTATCTTTATCTCATTTGAACAAACCTAACAGTTTATTAGACTTTTTGTCCTATTTTAGTCAGCTTGTTTATTTCCTCCCACGCCGAGAATGTCGAGATACCTACCTACTGTTAGAAATAAAAAAGAGAATTAGATTCACGTTAGGTATTGTTTGATAGTTCTTGTTAGTTCAATAGATTGGCGGAGAGTTATTTGACGCACGACTTGTGTAGGTGCAATGATTGATATTTGCGGGGTATCAAATTAATAAAAATTAGAAAAATATTTGTTTGAGACACACACAGGAACTAAAAATTAAAGCTAAGAAAACCATGACAGCAAAAAAACCTGAGCGAGGTCAAAAAGGACACTAAGCAGTGATATTTAACAAATAAATACCACAGCGCTGGTATTTTGCATGGCAACTCGTAGACAATTCAAGCATCTCAAACTCAAACTCAAAGCATTTATTTCAATTAAACCATTTACAGGCACTTGAATTGTCAAGGGGTCGGTCAGTCAGAAATATGAAGCTAGTTGCCCATTCTAAAGCGTAGTAGGTACCTATGGAGAAGAACGGGCAAGAAACTCCACGGACACTCTTTTAAATAAAAAAAAATATACAAAATGGATACCTACTTTGATTTTCTTTGGTTTCTATACTAAATTTTTTACTGTTTTTCTAAAAGCTCCCCCTACTTATTCTAAGCAAATAGACGAAACCAATACCATTATTTTAGCCATTTAAAAATAATAATTATTTATAAGGCAAAACCCGCTAAAGTAATTGGGTACCTTTGCCCTTTCCTTTTAAGATTTACCTCCATTCAATTCTTGTTGTAATATACTCTGTTTATCCCTAGCAGTGCAGAATAATTAAGTATATGCGAGTAGGTAATTTTATCCAGCTGTAATTAAAGTTACCGCTAGTACCACTCTCCAGTCTTACAAACTTTTAGATATTTGACCCGTTGTTACACGAGTGTGAAGTCTAAGAAATCGTTGGAAATTCTCGTTTTTATTGAATATCTAACACCCAACAATGCAATCAGAACTCAAACAACAAATTGGAATAAACTCTCGCTGATGAAAACAAATGGTCTTTTCTTTGTAACCCAATACAGGACTTTAAACTGCAGTGTCCTAGTATTGCCATAGAATAACAATTTATAGAAGCGAAACTCCCGCTCCGAACACATTATGAATTATTATGCCTACAGTGTTTGGGATGTTAATGTTATACCCGTTTTCACTTACCGCGCGCTGTTGGATTTTCAAGTTTCGGCGCTGAGCCAAGCGTTGAAAATCCAACAGCGTGCTTTTATTTAGACATTCATTAAGTTGTCGTCTAGTGTGAGTAAAAAGGGGCATAAGGAATGTTCAAGTAACACCCTGTTTCCCAGGACAATGTTATCAATTTAAGCAAAAATCTTTCCTGTGTTTTTAAAAACATTTTCTTTCCTGAGTTATCAAAAACACAGCGTGTCGCGATATCGAACCAATAGCTCAGTATTGAATAGATTCAATTAAAGCTTTAGCCAAATTGAGACGAATCCCGCACGGGATGTCCGATAACATTCGTTCGCGCCCATTAAGTCGCTTTTCTAAGCGAATCAACTGGCGCGAATAGAATCAAAGCGCGCAGTCACTTTCCGCATCTTTATGGCCAGACCTTGATTATTTCGTTGGCATCAGCAGAAACACAGAAAAGTGAAATGGATTCGCATCTATGGTTTTTATATTCTATGGTATTGCTAATAAAGTGCCAAGCATTTGACGTCACAAGTGCGCGCCATTTTGTTTTTTATTGCTGAGCCAGTTTGAGATGGAACTTGAGTTGTTTTTTATCGTTGTCAGTAAATAAATGTTCTTGAAGTAGCTCCTTAAGACTACTCAGAGATTCTATCATTTTTGTTGTTAGAAGATTTCAGCTCTATGTACCTTTTGTGTGCCGAAATGACAATACTTAAGGTGTATGCTTTAAGGAAGACCGCGAAATTCAAATTTTCTTATGTTTTTTGCAGTTTTCAGATCAGTTTCAGGTTGGATGTTGATCAAAATATGATTCACGACCGTAACAAATATGTACTTACAGAATTATCATTAGAATATAAGATTGACCTCAAAGGTCAAGATATTATTCAATAGTCATTCAGTAGGGTAATTTGAACTTAGAGAGTATTTTATATCACACAAAGCTACACTGAATTACATCAAACTCCTCCATAATATTAGAAATATGCTACTCAACAGTTGCACCGCAATCCGTTGCATAAGCATTATCAAACGAACTCTAATAACAATAGAATTCATTTCCTACACGTAATCGGAAATTATGATTTAATCATCAAGCAGGTGTTTAAGTAGTTTTTGTTAGGCTTAGGAAGCTTATGATACCTGGCAAGGTTGTGAACTGAGAATCTGAGAATAATCTAGTGATTATACAAGGTATAATGAGAAAGTAAATTCACAGTTGGCGGTTCACTCCGCAAAATCGTTTAAATGAAAAGCGACTCTTGCTACGAAACAATAAAGTGCCATTCAGGTCGCTCAGCGTTAATTAACTACACTGTTATATTCACCTAGAAATTGCCTTTCTTTCTATCGCGTAACTCATAAATCGCGTAATCATCAATTTTATTTAAAATTTAAACTCCATCACACAATAAATAAAACAATTAAGTAAGCATGTACAGTTATCTATACGTCACTTTAGTGCTGGGACATTAATTCCCAGACCGATGCCACAGAGTAATACAGAAGGTCACCTCTATACAACGTGCGAAAACGCACGCACACATAGAAACGCTTCACGACTGGCATTCGCTTGAGGTAGACTGAGACTTAGAACGCGTACCGGAAAGCGTAGACCAAGCAAAGACCGATGACCTTGTGAAGGCCGCAGGGATGCAATGGATTAGATAAGCATAGACCTGGTCGATGTAGCGACACTTGGGGGATCCCTATTCGGCTGAAATGATGATGATGATGATGAGACTACTATACGTGCGCACCACAGAGCACGGAAACACCTTGGTGGCCGCTGCTAGAGGTGGCATTGTCAACACTTTCCTTAAAGAAATACAAATAACGTATATAAACTTGGCTTTGAATAACAGAAATAGTTCGTTCAAAACACTTTCAGCACCGCAAATTTGATTAGTTCCGCCGACGATGCCAGCGCGGCAGGCCCGTGCTGCGGTGCACGTCTGCGTGCGTGCATTTACGCATGCTGTATGGAGCTGGCCTTCTGTAGTACTAGGTATTCTGTGTCGATGGTACCAATTTAATAACGGCCCGCGACCCGAATGGAGGCCGAAAGTACAACTTAATACGCATCATATTATGCAGCGGTTATTAATTATTGAGTAAGGTTATTGCATAACAAGCGTAAATTGAGCTTGAAATTAACGTGAAATATCGCGTATCATACTTGTTCATTTTACCTGCAACTACTCAAGGCGAGAGAAATGCATGATAAGCGAGGTTAAGCAAGGCTCGTTGGCAAAGCAACTAACTACAAAAGAAACAGCCCCTTTTGTTTGGGTGGCGTGAAAAGTGATCAGAGGAAAGAAAAAAATAAGTGGCGATCACAAATTCATAAGGCTGATAATGCCGTAAGTTTTTTACCCGACTGCCATGGAATGGTTATGTTTTTGCTCGTATCTTGAATGTATGTATATTTGTAAATTTCTTTATTACCTCGTACCTTCCAAACGGCTGGATGGATTTCAACACTTAAGGTATCGTTATATTCGTTTTAAAAGCCAAGTGTCATTAGATTTGTTGGAAAAAAATGGCGGATTTTTGGCGCGAAATAGTAATGCGTTAGTTAAAAAAAAATAAGTTTAATTAGGAATAAAAATTGTTTAAAAAAAGTTGATTGCGTAAAAATAGGCCATGTCAGGATCGGTTTTTGTTCTTGAGATAATAAAATAAAATAAATAATTTAAAACATGAACCAATAACCTGAAAATACAATACCATACAATTTTATACATTATAATGCGTGTTTTTCTCTTTTCAGTTATGTGATTAAACTGGCGGGTTTTCGTTTGTAGAATTATTTATTTTAATTTTATTTAGATTTTTTTTGCAGCATGTTATCATATTTCCATTGCGACGTCGAATTGATTAGTCGATTTTTCAATCGTCTGATAACGTAGATCTGAAGAATGTACCATTATGGCGGTTTGTCATAATAATATATTGTCTATACACAAGATGTCAGTGCGCACATTTTATTCCTCAGATAAAAGTTATCTGATAATTGAAAAATTGGCCCTAACATAATAATTCGTTAATTGAAATTTACCTTTTTAACAAGAAAATCCATATTATACATTTTATCCTCTACTAGAAAAAGTTACCCAGACTTCAATAATTAATAAACTTTTTTCCAAAAACAAAATAAACAGTATACTCGAAATTGAATCGCAAAAACATCTAAAGCTTGCCACACACGATACGTAATGAACGCATCGACCTACTTAGTCAAGTGGTACACTGTAGCACTGCTGGGTACTCAGTTTTTTAATTAAAATTGTCTCGTCGCAATCAAGATGGTTTATCAAATAGTAATACTAGCAGGGAGGGGTAGTGCCGAGGTTGTTGTGAAAGCGGGACTTAATGTGAAAGGGTTGTATTATAAGACGTTGGTTTTATAACCATCAGATAGATGGACGGTAATATAAAAAAAAAAACTATAATAATTCTAAAAACTTAGAATCTAGTCGCTTGTTGTGCTCAAAACAAGGTGATTTCGGTTTCGTTCAAAGGTTTATTTCCTAAAATCACTAAATCGTCCTATAACGCTGCTTAAGTGTCTTCATTCTTTATACATCAACTCTGCTGAATTGTCATTAGTGAAATATTGTGATAAATTCTAAATATCTATTCAGTTTATCATCTTCACTTTTTCTTAACATCAACGAGCGAACGATCGTTTCGTACTCGAACAACAGTTGTCCAACAGTCAAAACAACTACAATTTATTTAATTCAGCGCTCCGCTTGCGTCACAGTTCTCTCCGCTCTCTGCGCCACCTTGTGTCAACTCCACAGTCCATTGTCACGGGTACAATAGTCTGATTAATGCCAAACAGGCACTGAGATTGGCTCTGTACAATGTCTCTGTTTACGCCGATGATGGCTTTAGTGATTTACGTGTGTTCCCAGCCTAAAATATAAGGACTCTTGTCTTATGGAAATCTTGTGGCGTTGTTGTCGTGGTGTGTGTGCAGCTTAAGTTATGATTATACGGAGATAAGATTTTGTGTGTTAAAGGAATTTATTTGATTAAAGGTTTACCTAACTAGATATTAGTGAAAACAGTAGTATATTAGTGAACAAAAGAGTAATAGGGCATTTTTCAATGTCAGACTGAGTGCTCATTTTTTGTGTGTTGTATCCATAACTGGCGAAATATGGGTTTAGGTACACCTCTGCCTAACCCATCGGGCAACAGGCGTGATGTCATGTTCAGTTATGTATTGTATCATCGATTCAAAAATAAGAAATACTTGATGTTACTCATTGAAATGAAATTAAATTTATTTATTTGCCAGAATATAGGTACATAATAACATGGAAAAGTAATATTAGTCTCACTATATTCGATTATCAGTCGTGCAAATATTTATAGTATGCATGCATAATAATATCATGACATTACAATACATGTAATTTTAGTCATACACATCATAGTCATAATAAAATTTAATATTACTTAAGCATATTACTTTACAAAATATATTAATTTAGTTTATTAGATTCAGTTTATCAATTTATTGATTGGATTAGAAAATAATGTGAAGAATTATAATTTGAATAAGTGTTCGCATTCACATGTAATCCATAACCTAACTAATAATATAAATGCAAAAGTGAGTTTGTAAGTTTATTTGCGCTTTCAGGGTAAAACGGCTGAATGGATTTGGATGAAATTTGACACATGAGTAGACCATGACCACGTTTTCTGCAGCAAAGTGTATTGTGGGTTGCTCCAACAATATTTAATAACATTCCAATACATATTAGAAGTATTTCAGAAATTCCCTTTTAAAAGTTTAAAACAATATTTTGACCAAGACCATGGTGCAGTCAGTGCTGCTAACTATTAATTTTATGATCTATGACTGACCTATATTTTGTGATACTTAATTTTTTGTTTTAATATTAGATTCTAAGTTTGTAACTTTAGGTAGGTCCTAACTAGATTTTTTTTTTCTTTAATTCAATGCATTTTTTTTTCTTTGTTTATTTATTAAAATAATAATGTTAATTTCTTATATAATAATAAATGACACAATGTTAATCATTTGTATTGTATGCCCAAAAGGCGGGACATAGCTGACCAACATTACTGTAATTCTTAACACCTGTATCTATTTCTGTACCTATGATCCACAATAAACATGATTGATTGATTGATTGATTGATGACCTGGATTAGGACAAAGGATACTATTTATCCCAATATTCCCACGGGATCGAGACTTATGCGGGTGAAACCGCAAGGCCCAGCTAGTTTTTAGGGTTCCGTAGCCAAATGGCAAAAACGAAACCCTTATGGATTCGTCATGTCTGTCTGTCCGCCCGTATGTCACAGCCACTTTTTTTCCGAAACTACGTATAAGAACTATACTGTTGAAACTTGGTAAGTAGATGTATTCTGTGAACCGCATTAAGATTTTCACACAAAAATAGAAAAAAAAAAAACAACACATTTTAGAGGTTCCCATCATTTAGAACTGAAACTCAAAAAAAAATTCATCTTTCCCATACGTGTGGGGTATCTATGGATAAGTCTTCAAAAATGATATTGAGGTTTCTAATATCATTTTTTTCTAAACTGAATAGTTTGCGCGACAGACACTTCCAAAGTGGTAAAATGTGTCCCCCCCCCCCCCCCCCTGTAACTTCTAAAATAAGAGAATGATAAAACTAAAAAAATATATGATGTACATTAACAAGTAAACTTCCACCAAAAATTGGTTTGAACGAGATCTAGTAAGTCGTTTTTTTTTAATACGTCATAAATCCTAAACTATTATTAAAACTTCGATCAAAGTTACAACGAACTATGAGAACTTTTATATTATGTTACTTGCTGCTACGGAACCCTTCATGGGCGAGTCTGACTTGCACTTGGCCGGTTTTTTTATAAAATAATAGTAATAATTATCCATCGCACCGGAAAACTAAAAATATCTATAAATTATACGATACAAAACTAGACCGGTCGACGTGATGACGTTAGACGGAGGTCTATGTCCAGCAGTGAACATCTTTCAGCTGATATGATAATGATGATAAGATACAAGGCTTCCATAAGTCAAAAATCATTGCTATAGTTCACGCGGTGTAGCATAGTGCGGGTGACAGGTGACGGAAAGGGTAATAAAATATATTATAATTTACTTGTTTTTACTGATTCTGTATTTTTCGACTGATCCGTACCTACATACAGATTGTGTACATAATACGGACTCGGTGATAACTGTAGTAAATTAAATAAATTTACCCTTTCTGTCACCCGCACTATGCTACACCGCTTGAACTATAATAATCTCAGTACCTACCTACTGATACTTATCTCACATCTAGATCAAAGCGACAAATAGCTGTATGCTGTTTGTGTTGCTCTAGGCATACATTCAAGACCACTGATTGGATTGACAACACCTATCCCTTCAAATCAATCAAGGTACTGCTAATCTAATCTGCTAAATAATTAATCCTACCCAATGCACTATGTAATCACGCATTCGAAAAGCAAAACATTTTTCAATTGAAAATTCAATCTCCTTAGATTGAATTTTCAATTGGTCATCATCAGCATCATCATCTTTACGGTCGGCTTCCAGTCAAACCAGATGCAGTTGAATACTAGTATTTTACATGGAGCGACTGCCTATCTGACCTCCACAACCTTGTTACTGGTTCACTACCCCTTGGTAATACTGGATATGAAACTTACAGGCTTCTGACGACCCGACCGTTGGAATCTACGAATGACAGCGAGGACAAACGGCTTAACGTGATTTGAGGCACTGAGGATTATCTGGGGGGAGGAGGATATGTACACAGACATTAAATTTAAAAATATTAAATTTAAAAATTTAAAATTAGCTGCGCCCCGCAGTTTCACCCGCATAAGTTTCGATCCCGTGGAAATATCAGGATAAAAAGTACCCTATGTGTTAATCCAGGTTATAAACTATCTGTGTGCCACATTGTATCCAATTCCGTTTAGTAATTTTAGCGTGAAGAAGAGACATACAAACAAACTCACAAACTTTCGCCTTTATATTATTAGTAGGAAAATGTTTATTGTCCGTCTTGTAAATTCTTTTTTTACGTCATCAAAAGATAGCGGCGATACATAACAACATAACATAACATCACGCTTGTATTCCCCGAAGGGTAGGCAGAGGTATATCAAATGTAAACTTAATCAATATTTTTTAAGTATTATATAGGGTTGATTGTGACTATTTATGGAACTAAATATAATATGAATTGTATTGGCAATAACGCGTACATAAAATGCTTCATTGTATAGTTAGATATTGAGATAGACTCATGATAGCACAAGTTTAAACCTTAGTGGTTTTTGGTTGCTGTAATCCTGTGTTCTTTTGTATGTACTTCTCCATAGGAACCTACGCTTTGGGATGTGCAACTAGGTTCATATTTCTGACTGACTGACTCCTTGAAAATTCAAAAGTTCCTGTAAATGGTTTAATTGAAATAAACTCTTTGAGTTTGAGTTTGACAAACAAAGAAACAAAAAAATCTTTCCTCTTTATAAATTAAGTTTAGATTAGTTTAGATTGACATTGGTGCCAATTGTCTTGTACACCGAACAAAACTAACTAAACTATCACTAAAATTCCTTACTTTTGGCTATGAGAATCTTAATGCTATTATTCCGTAGTAAAAAATTTCTAAATTTAAAAATTATTTTGACACAACTAAATCGAATTTAACAACGCGCCTCCACGTGGTACATACTTGTTTGCCCTACCCCGTGATTTTTTTTAGAGCCGGAGGCCGGAGGCGCCTCGACGTGTTTTGTATGCAATTTTTCACTTTTTGTATGGAAAATTAAAAAAAAGTAAAAGGGGTATGAATAAGTGTTTCATAAAGGGGGTCGAAATTTTCATTATTTTTGCGATAGGACACACCATTTTTGAGTTAGAAGCAAAAGACAAGAAAAAAATCCAGTACAGTACTGTTTTTGCACCCGAAGTCGAGATGTTCGTATGAATTTTAGTTTTAGTCTAATAATATTCCAAACCATATCAGTGGCGATTAAAAATGGTCAGAATTAATTAGATTATTGAAATTTTAGGTGAAAAACGTCAAATTCAGAATATCAAAATTGACATTTTCACTAAATTAAAATCTCAGTACAATCTTAGTGCTGACAAACTAAAATATAGTTAAGTTGTGCCACTTTAGTCTATTTCAGAATGGGAAATCATCGTTTGACAGGAGTAAACTAAATTTTGGTGATTTTTAGTCTAGTTTAGACGCATTTGTGACAAGAGAATCGGCACCATTGTTGAATATTCCTTACAAAATGGACGTTAAAAGAGTGAGTTTGTTTCGGCCTTTCTTCTCAGAGTAGTCAGATAAAACGCCGAACTCATCTAGCAATTTTTTTTTATACGATTTGTAAAGTGATTCCAATATCCTATTTACAGAATAAACAATTTCTTTTCATTTTTAAAGGTTACCCATCCAGCCAGCCTCGGCAAACGCAGTTTAACTTGATCGATCAACTCATGCGGCTGATATCATTGGCCATTTTCAATTGGTAACCACTGACACTCAAAATTCAGGATTATAATTGAAAACACAAGCACACAGTTCAGTCCAACATAATACATATAAACGTAAAACAATAGAATCCTACCTAGAATATATTAGAGGTCTAGAGTAAATATCTCAGTCAAATAGTCACTATTGTTAGACGCTTTATTGACTAGATCTCCTAGAATCCTAGGTAGATTGTATTTACGCTGTGGTCTTTGTCCAAATGATTTTAGTAGAAGGAGTGGTCTTTATAAAGACTTCTAATACCTATCATCGAGGTCAGTCCGTACGTGGATGTATGACCATCCATTACATTAAAATCCTCCGTGGCTCGAAAAGCACGTTAAGCCGTTGGTCCTGGCTGTCATTCATAGATCTTTGCGACAGTCGTTACGAATCGTCTTATTTACAATTTTAATTTACAACATACAGAAGTGTTTAAACTTAAGTCCCTTTTTTTTCCTTTTTTTTTTGGGTGGGAAATCATCAAGTGACGTCTCCCGCTCTGGGTGGAGCGGGAGGGCGTGTCAGACTCTTATTGACTAAAACCCACCCGTGTTCCTTCTGTTGCCTGTGCAATGCCAGGGGGCCACGGTATCCCTTTCGGACTTTCTCGCAACCCCGGCAGGCAATGGTCTCATCGGACCCCTTCGCTGACATCTCATAAACTTAGTCCCCTGGCTCCCAAATTCGGTCTATACGTGTGACTTGAGGGTCAGTTTTCCTCCATTAAAAAAATCATTACGTATGTCGTAGATTATTAAAAATGTTTTTATTACAGGCACATGAGGCATTTTAAGCATTAAGCATTTATATGTCCATGGATGGCTGTGATCACTGGTGCTTTGTGTTACCATCTGGTGCGCTGATCGTAAGTTAAGGGCTGAAGTCCGACAGCCTGGTAACCAGTCTTGTCAAGGGGTAACGTGTTGCCCAGTATGGGTTGTAGAGGTCAGATAAGCAGGCGTTCCATGTAAAATAACGGTATTCAACTGCATCCAGTTAGACTGAAAGCTGACCCCAACATAGTTGGGAAAAGACTAGGCAGATGATGGTGGTGATGTGTTGGTAAGTGGTTACCACCAATGATATTATTAGTAAAAAGAGGTAGATAGGTTACCTACCCAACATTCGATCTTCAAAAACGGCACAATGTCAGGCGGATCCACACCTGCGCACGCTAGGTGGCTCGAATGGCTATGGACGGGGATCAGCATCACAAAATGGTCGGACTAAGGTGAGTGCAGGCAAGCTAAGGAGGCACTCCCTTCTATCGATGGCCGGCTCACGAATCAGTTTCTCCGATTAACTAAACAACAGCTGCGTACGGTTACAGCAGCTATAACTGGCCATGGGTCATTAATAAACACCTTTGTCCTTTAGGCCTGCATGGAGGACGACGAGACAGCGACTCATGTGCTGTTAAACTGCCTGTGGTCCCCACTTACAGGATAAAGTGCTTCGGTAACCCAGGTAGCCTGTTCGAGATTGCCAGTAACAATAAGGCGTCCTTGAGGAGCTGGGGTGGATCAAATAACCGTATTTTCCCACCCATACGCAAAATACGCGCTTTGATGAGGAGTTACGGAAACCAGCCCGTATTACCTATTACCTATTATGGTTATGGACGCGCCACATTCTATGAGCGCGCGAATGTAACGAAGGTTCGCGTACAAAGATATACTATCGAAGAACTTCATATCTAAGCAGTTTGAAAACAAAATCCCGTGAACACGATGACAACATCTGTTACCGCCCCGGTTTTATAGCGGCCGAGCACTGCAAGCAGAAGTAGTCCTTACGGTGTGTATAGATATTAACTTATTCGCAATTGAAGCTCACGCACGAAGCGTGTACACTACGTGCCTCGAACGGTCTCGAACTACTGAGCACATCCGAGGTAGGACAGGTATGTGCGAACGAGTATTTTGTCTGTCTTTTGTACGCGAACCATTCGCTGATGGCTCGCGAACATTTTCAAAGGTATCCATACTATGTTCCTAAGATGCACGAGAAACGTACTGTTCGTGTCCGGGAGAGGACATTAAACTTGCACGCGAGCTACTCCCTAACCGTTCGTGAACATGTCCGAAGGTGTATACTATGTTCCTAAGATGCTGGTGTGGACCCGATGACATATGGAAGTAGGACGGCATGTAGTAATTATTGGGAGCGAAAAAGAGATAAAACGATACGTAACTAGGCTAATTAGCCAAGTATTGACGTGACACTTGCGGAGCGTGTATAACCTACATATGTACGAGAATATTATTGGTCACCATCACCACCACTGTAAACATGGTGACAAAACCTGAATTCCATCAACAATAATTTTTAAAAAGCTGTGCGAAAAACAATACAATACAAAATTAAATGCACTTCCTACAATCCAACTGAATTACAACTGAAAATTAACATTAAAATAATATAACTGCGATACAAAACTGACTAAAACATAGATTTAGGTTATGAATTCCGTTTTGCTACTGTTCGCAACACTATCAACCGGAAACGGATGCTAACAACACAATTCCGAATGCGGAAATGCTGTGTTTGCTACCACTTCCTGTCATTCGGATGTGCTTTGTAGTGGCAGCAAAAAAATGTTCGTAGATTTGATATATGGGCTGAAAACCTTGTTAATATTTATAGGTCAAGATTGGAAGCTTTGTTTTTTAGTTGCAGGGAAACAATGGCGTCAGTTTGATTGATATGCTGTTGAATATTGAAGTGATTGCTGGGGAGTTTGGTAAGCTAATTTTTTCAGCTAGTGCGAAGAATGGCTGTTTTGGGGAGCTGTCTTTTGCTACTTTAATTTACAAGAAGTGAGGTGGAAGGACTGGAAAAAGAAGTGTGGCGAATTGCGAAGACGACCAACACCACCACCATGTTGTCATCGCAGGGAAAATTTGGATGAAGCTGGCACCGGAGCGTGGGGATTGATACACGCAAAGAGAGGGCTATCAACAGTGACTGAAGTCAGGCAGTGAATAATGATGATGATTACCAGGAAATCCTCCATCCGTCATGGCGAAAGATTCTAAAAGTTGGCAACGTCGTAAATAGCTGTCAAATATTTACCTGTTTTGATTAATTTGACAAAATTACTGTACGAAAATATGAAATATCGCTGACTTAAATTTGAATAATGAATTGCAATACTATAACACTGAATTTGATGTTGTAACCGTTTTAAGTTTATTTTGAAAGTTTCCAAATACTTCTTTTTACATCTAGAACTAAATATTCGGTGTAACGATATTAATTATTGCATTTCATAATCAATATTCAAGATCATTAGTCAGCCATATTTCATATTTCGATACAGTAATATTGCCAAATTAATCAAAATAGCAAAATATTTGTCTTTTTTTTTAATCGTTTGGTTAGTGACTAACCTGGTGTCAGAGTTTTAAAGCCGCCCATGGGCCTCTGACTTGGCTTCACATGCCGTCGAGAAATATCTCTCAGGCATTGGTTTCCTCACGATGTTTTCCTTCACCGTTTTTCAAGCTAGTGATAATTATACTATACGCACATGAATCCGAAAAGTCAGAGGTGCGTGCCTTACGCTTGAACTCGAGACTTGTCACTTGGCAGTCCGACGGTCACGCCACTAGGCTATCACTACTATTACTACTATTTGACATCTATTTGCGAGGTTGCCCACTTTCAGAATGCTCGCTCTTATCTAATCAGTGCGAAATATAGTGAAGCTAAATCCGCGGTCCCACGGCCAGTCGAGGCCTGTCGCGGCCTGACGCACGGCCACGTCTGTCGAGGCCGAGCATTCCCTCCACAGGCAGTCATAAGAACGACGGGTCCCACGGTCTGTCGGCCTGGCCTGACTCTATCTGTCCTGTGAGAAAGCGCAGCATTACTTCCTAAAATTCTCCAGGTGTTTGTACTTAAACATCAGAATAATACATATAAAATCTTGCTATTCTTCGAACCTTTTTATAAAGATGCTAATATGCAGCAAAGCTTATAATGTTGAACAAAGCAGATTCTTCAAACGTGACACTTCAGAAACTCCAGTACTAGCAATTTGATCTCACAATTGTTTGCATCGTTCCCAGTAACGCTTTAAAAGCGATGTATTCGTTTAAATGTTGGCGCATAAAGACAACAATGTAGGTCTGATTACCAGCGCCATTGTATACGGAGTTTAATGTGACATCTGAATAGTGTTTTGTGATTTAAAAGAGTAGGTATCTGGGAATAAAATAAAGACATGCATGAAGAGGGATATTTTAAAAGATTGAAAAGTTTATGGGTTTTTTATGGTTTCGTACATACCAAGATTGAATTTGAATAGGTGCAGTCAACCGCATGGCGCTGGCGCGGCTGTAGTAACACTTTGATTTTGAGCTGGCCTGGGGTAGTACGGAGTTTCAATATAATAAAACGCCAGCTTATACTGTTTTTTTTACCACTGTCGAGCGTCATATTGTACCTAAGTAGTAAAGGTTGCCAAAAGCTGTGGCTTAGATGTTCACAAAGCATTTTCTCTTGCTATTTCCCGTACATGTTAGAGAAGTCTTCCAAGTCTAAGTGTGAACGGATGGCCCCACCCAGTTTATAAACACAAATATCACAGAACCCATGAAAACTAGTCACAATTTACAAATTCTCAGTTGCGACAGTCAAGACGAAATTTCTACCCGAAAATAGACCAGCTTACCTGAAACAAAGGCCACATAGAGACGTTAAACCTATTTTCATATCCATTGCCTGGAGCACGTAGGTCTAGATTGAACGTAAACATCGCCTAGATTGCTTCAGGCTAAGCCCACGTATGCTCCAGTGCTTATATCTAAATTAGCTCACATTTTGGTCTTTTGTAATAGGGGTAGATTGTTTGAACTTTTTTGTGAGTTATTTCTCTATTACATTATTGAAAACGCACAAATTCAGTTATTCGTAGATCTTTTGCAGTCGTTACGGGTAGTCAGAAGCCTGAAAATTTGACAACCAGTCTAATCAAGGGGTATTGTGTTAGGGCTCGTGTACATGGCACCGTCGCCGCGCCGCCGCCGCGCCACCCATCACCACTCCCTCGCCGCCGCGCCCTCTCCGCTTGATTTTGCCATATCACTTTTATAAATCAGGTGCATTTTTGCAAGTGGCCGGTGAGGGAATAAAAAAACAGTTTATACACTAGTACTGTTTAAACTGTGTGGTGTTGTGCAGGCGCGGTGGCGGCACGGCGGCAGTGTGGCAGCGGTCTGGCAACGTTGCATTTACACAGCTTAGAGTCGCGGTGGCGGCGCGACGGCAGCGTGGCGACGGCGGCGTCGTGTCGTTGAGCACTCACGCAGTAACTGGGTTGTGGAGGTCAGATAGACAGATGTTCCATGTCATCATCATTATCATTTCACCCAAAAGACGTTCACTGCTGGCCATAGTTGTTCCATGTAAAACACTGCTAAACAGCCCAGAATTTTTTTATATTTCATAGTTGGCAAAATATTGATGATTTTATTAAGATAAAATCACTCCTTTTCTATCAAAGGAGGCAGAAATACATACGGCGAACACCTAATTGATTATTTATAATTATCTTAAACGTGTACACAGTAAATAATATGTTGTGGATCATGTCCAGAAAAGAGATAATATGAAAAATTGCATTATTTAGTTAAGATTTCAGTTGAAAGGAGAATGGTTATCAGTTCATCATGCTATGCCTTCATGAAGACTTCAAAGTCATGACGTTTTAGCATTTACGCTGTCTGTCTTTGGGCACGCAATGCATCCTGAACTAAATAATGCATTTAAAAAAAGGTTGCACACAATATTTTTATTCGATACGAAACACCTAACCTACATAACCGATTTTTCACTAAACATTACTCGTCAAAGCTCTGTTCTTCGAGACAAAAGAAGTGAGAGCACTTTGGGCCTGAAAGTGCACAAGTGCCCATCCGTAGTCGCTTTCTTGTCGGCCATTGTTTTCCACTCTCAGCTGGTCCCCTTTATAGATAAGGGTGTGCCACGGACTTGAGATCGTCTTTGATAATATTTTATCTGGTATAAAGAGTTTTATTTTTAAAATGGTGGTCGGGTTATGTTTTGTGGCCGTTTTTCCCAAACAAACTGAGGGTTATAATGAATTTAATTTTTAGATCATAAAAATATAGACAATAAAATAAATTAAACTGTGAGTGTACTATAAGTACCTACACCTCTGCCTAACTATTTGGGGACTAATAGGCGTGATGTTATCTTATGTTTGTAAATACTTTTTTTATTTTTTTATTTAACCATTTATGTACACACATAAATAAACAGACAAGATGAAAAGAACAGAAAAATACGTACAAAGGTGATGCTTATTTCTAAAGAAATCTCTTCCAGCATACCTGCGATAGGACAGAGAGTTCTAAGATGCGACCTGCAAGGCACATCAGAAGGACGGGCATAAGAAAAGCGCTCCCGCAGATAGGAAGGAGTTTTAGGATTATGAAGGAGGTTAAATAGCAGACACAATATCCGAGAGTTCCTGCGAAGTCGAATGGGGAGCCACTTGAGTATCTTGCGAAAATTAGAGACGTGATCATACTTTTTACGGTTAAAAACAAAACGAATACATATATTTTGTAAACGCTCAAGTTTATTTAAAAGCTCCTCGGTGGCATCCAAATAACAGGCATCGGCGTAATCTATAATGGGTTGAATGAGAGTTTGAGCAAGGGAGATTTTTGTGTTCAAGGGCAAGAAGCTCTGGAGGCATTTCAACGAATGGAACGTAAAGTGCACTTTGCGACTGACTTGAGCAACATGGGCAGCCCACGATAAGTACGAGTCCATGGTCACCCCCAGGTTTTTAACTGTATTTGCGTAAACAATCTGAACTCCATTCAGACAAAGAGGAGACAATGACGCAACATCTGATTCGAGCCTATACCTTTTAATTTTAGGTCGAAGTTTTTCTCTAATCTACTTATAATTTTTCATATAAATTCTTTCTAGGAAAAATTGCTATGGAAAATCGCAAAACAAAAAATATATAAGTGTCCAAGTGTCCTTTTTGTTTTTATATTAGTATTTTATAAATGATAATTAGTAGCTCTCTCACAGCCCCACAAACGTTGTTTAAAGTTGAGACACATCAAAAATGTATGGTTAAAAAGACTAACCATGACTTAACTTTAAGCAATGCGATTTATAAATAAGGTGGTTAGTTATTTAATTTAGTACCCTTCGTAAATGTGTAAATGACTATATAGCTTAAAAAATCATGAACAATTCGGCCGAAAGACGTCTACTGCTGGACATAGGCCTCCCCCAAGCCCCAAACACCGCCACTTCGAACGGTTCTGTGCTTTCCGCATCCAGCGGATTTCTGGTTCGATGACGTAGGAAAACTACAAGCATAGATTTCTCGCATCCAGCCCTAGTACAGGCCATGGTACGGATCGAGATAAGATGCCATCACCTCCTTCTGCGAATCAGCCGCCGCAGGAGACGCTTTGGGCGTCGAGTATCGCAGGCCGATTCCCGGCCACCGCTGGCACGGGCTTGCGGACGGTGAGCAATGTGTAGCTCGCCGTCCGATAAGGACCAGGCCCGGGTCGGCCCGGCGCGTTTTGTTCCACGCGCGCCTCAAAGAGATGTCAGCAAGTGAAGGGGTCCGATCGGACCGATGCCTGCCGGAGTTGCGGGAAAGTCCGAAAGGGATACCGTGGCCCCTGGCAACGTACAGACAACTGAAGGAACACGGGTGGGTTTTAGTCAGTAAGAGTCTGATACGCCCTCCCACTCCGCACAGAGCGGGAGAAGTTAATTGATAATTTCCCATTAAAAAAAAAAGACATAGCCTTCTTCATTGCCCTTTGGGTAACTTTTAGCCTTCTAATAAGCAAATTCACTCAAAAATGTCACTTAAAGTGAATATATACAACTTGCAGCTAAGCTCAAAGTTGCTCTTGAAGTGGGTTCTCGTGAAAAACGGTGCAATAAGCAGGGAATGAATCTTTCGATCTCTTGTTGGCTCGGCTATTCCCACTGTAGAATCCTGTTGATACCGTCCAACTCATTATATCATTACACCAGCACACTGGCTCGTCATCACAACAAGCCTCCTCGTGCAAGCACTGCTTCACTTTCAACCCTTTTTCCGCCGTTTGTAGTGACTGACAGTTGACATTAGAAACAGCTACCTCACTACTTGTGTGCATGGAATAGGGATGTTGACTCAATTTTTTTTTGTTCGTCTTATGGATTATTATATAAAAAAAATATTGGACATGTATTTTTTTCTTTTTTTACAATCAAAAAATTACGGCAATACAATGAGTTAAAATGTGGAATGACGTCACTCTCCGGTAGATTTTATATCGACTTGTGACTTAGCGAGCCCCTACTCCCCAAACTTAATGCGTTTTATCTAAAAAAAAATATATATTAATATGATTAAGAAAAAATACACATGTCTAATATTTTTTCACTATCTGACTGACGGACTAAATAGCTTTTTTTTTTCCCAGTCAACATCCCTATTAGTATGTCAGTAGAATATGAAATTTCGTCGCACAAAATATCGATAAATGCTAATACAAAATTGCGATGCACGTTACTGCAGAAGATCGTCTCTGCGAAGCCACTACACTTCGACGCACGTTACTGCGATAGATCTTCACTGCTGACAAGGATTTTGGGGAAAAGTCGGAAAGGTAGATTAGGTTAGGTTAGAACTGTGACCACACAATTGGTCCGTTTAGGCACAATAAGAATGAAATGTTTTGGGAGGCGAAATCTATCGCGGTAACGTGCATCGAAGTGTAGTGGCTTCGCAGAGACGGTCTTTCGCAGTAACGTGCATCGCAATTTTGTAGCATCGTATTAGCATTTATCGATATTTTGTGCATCGAAATTCCGTATTCTACGCTTAGTATGTATCCACTATATCTTTTTATAGATAGGTACCCTACAGCCACATTATCGTTTGATCAGTTTTGACTTTGGATCTGCCATACCTACTTACTGTTATCTTTACAGAAGAATTAAGATATTTCCAAAAAGTAACGAAATAGCATTACTTAAAAAAGCTTTTAGGTTCTATGAGTTTGGATTCTATTGTGGTTCTATAGCCAGTCCTAACCAACCTATTATAGTGATTAGTATCCAGTCATTTCATAGATATATGGTCCTGTTTAGCGCCCAGGTTTAAGACGTAGCATGATGAAGTATTATCAATGTTTTTAAGTGTTATTGGGTTTTTCATCAGGAATTTCTCAGTAGCAGCCCAGAGTCTGGATTTGTGTGTGTGTGATGGCAATAGGCTCGCCGCCTATTAAGTGGGACTTTAACATAGCTGGCGAAATGTGGGTGTGCTATAGGTACACCTCTGCCTAACACTTCAGGGATAACAGCGTGATGTTGTTATGTAATATTTTTCAATGTTTACAAATTATTGCTTACTATTTCGTGAATACTTCCCAAGTTTGTTGCCAAACGTAGTATGAAACATTCAGGATTACTGAGTTGTTTTCTAGATGCAAAAATAAACAACCTTGGCTTGAATTTGGCCAGTTTTTTTCATGTTCTTTATTATGTTGGTCGGGTATGACAATTAATTTTGCCGCTGCACAAAACAAGAATAAGAAATATAGGAGTTTTTTGCTTCTGTCATACTATCTACCAAGTTTCAAAGGAGTTAATAATGTAAGTAAATAAAAAGCATGTGATTATTATTCAAAACTTTTATTAATCTTGTTTTTCATTGCGGAACCGACTCCAAAAACATTTGATATCTAGCAGTACAAATAGTTCTAATTAATTAATATTACAATTCAATTCAAAACTCAGTAAATTAATCTACTAGAAACCTTTGGACTATATAATTATTTTATTAAAATTATTAAAAAAAACTGTTCAAAAATGTTTAAAAGATAATGTTATCTTTTGTTTAAAATACGCAGTAAGATATAGTGACTGAATAAAGTCTAAAAAAATATATAAAATAACAAAAATTACACGTATTTGATGCAAAATATTAACAAAATAATCATAATTACGTTTTTTAGAAACAAGAAATGAATTAGAAGTAGTGCCTATTTACATATTAACTAACCCAAATACTCACTCGTTACCCGTGGTCCCGGTGGGTCGACCCATTACCGGGTCCATGGGTAATTTTAATTTCCCGTGGTCCCATGACATTAGGGATTGTTCCCGGACTTCTGACTATATCGATAGAAAGTTAACTACAACCAAAGAGCCTACTTATAATTAAATACAAATCCATAATAACAGCATTATTAGGTACGTCAAAATCAAAAAATCAAATCTTTTTTTATTTCAGGCATTGTATAAGTACACACAAATACATATCAAAAGATATCACATGTTACAAAGAGTGTAATCTTTTGGTGGTAAACTTCTTTAAAGGTTATAAATATATTGCAAACTATAGATAGTGCAATCCACGACGACGCGCCCCACTCCGCGATTACTGTACTGTAAGCTGTACTTTGGTACGAAACGCATTTTTATTTTAATTTTTTGTATATGAGAGTACCATGGAGTCGTTTACTATGATATTATGTTTTATTTTGACTTGAAAGAGCAGGGTAGTTGAGAGTATGTCATGCTCACTTAATGTCTCGCTGATGGTGGCGAGTGTGTTAGATCATTCGGCTCCCAACAAAATGGTTGAGCTGGATGGTGCTGATCCACGCGTCATGTTCGTGAACGGGCGCCGTCAGTTGAGACTGGTCATCTCTTATCTGCCAGGGCTTATTTTTAATCTTATATTTTTAATCGTTTTTGATTTTTATATATTTTTTTACATTGTTCTCACTCATAGAATCAACAAGAGTAATGTACCCAGGATTTTATAATTTCTATAATTAAAAGAGTGTCCTTGGATTTTCTTGCCCGTTCTTCTCCATAGAGATCTAAGTTTTGGAATGGGCAACTAGCTTCAACTTTTGTGACTAACTGACGGACTCTTTGACAGTTCAAAAGTGCCTGTAAATGGTTTAATTGAAATAAAATAAAGGCTTTTGAGTTTGAATTTGGATTTTTTTCTGTATTAGTCATGTTGTAATTTAGGATCTTTATCACAGACTACATAGAGTTATTACGTATATCTTTATTCATTTATTCTCTTTTGTCACTTTGACATAATTATTTATAAGCAACTATGTACGCACCCAAATTGAATATTTTTTTGCGGAAACGAGAACGAGTCTGGGCATAGCAATTTTTTTTTTTAATTGCACAATCATAAAGCGTCTCCTGAACTTTTTGGACAAATTATCAAAAAATAAAAAGAATAATCCAGTAGAACCAGAACAAAAATGGCAATTAAAATTGATGAATTCATAGCCGATACACTAATGGAATTAATTAATGGCGAAATATCAGTTGGATACGCATTAGAAATGTTAAGATAGTTTGTCGTAAATCATTAGTGGTTATGAATTCATGATTTTCAATATAGCTGTTATTAGGAGTATGTTTTTGTTCCCAAGGATGGAATTAGGTATTTTATTTGCTTTGAATGAGTAAACTTTCTTATATGACTGATGGTTTTCATTTTCTATCGATATAGTCAGATGTCCGGGAGAAATCCCTAATGCCATGGGCATGGGACCACGGGTAATTAAAATTACCCATGGACCCGGTAATGGGTCGATCCACCGGGACCACGGGTAACGAGTGCAAATACTAATCTAAAATTAATTTTCAGTCTCAGTCAGAAGGTTTTTCTGAAGTTATTTACATAAACTAGATACTTAATTTTAACAAAATTATTTAGCAATAGACATTACAGGTTAAAGTATTTATTTTAGTCCATATAAGGATTTTCAATAAAATCGATACTTCGAGGTTAAAACACTATTAAAATTAACATTGACGACATAATTGACAATATTTTTATCAATAAAAAATATTTAAACATTTTATTTATTTTAATAAACCAAAATCTAGTTTTTTAAACACATCTTAGATTAAATATGAATATTTTGATTATCTACAATGTAAAATAAGACAGCAAATTCAAAACTTACTTTAAAAAATACAACTTAATTTTAACTTAAACGTAACATAACTTAGGTTAGTTTTTCTTTGACATGAACACTTAAAGCTTTTTAATTTTAGGCTCGTTTGTCAAACTTTTGACGTAGGTAAGTAATTAAAGTCGTGAGAAGTATACTAAGGAGACATCTTTTTTCATTAAACTTTTTTATTATTTTTGCACCAAAGTTAACTAAAGTAGTTTTCTTTTTAATTACAACGTGCTCTTATTACTTTTTCTGTAAATGTACAAAATAATTATAAAAAAAATATTTTCATTAAAGAGTCATAGAACTGAAGCTTGAAGCGAAAGAGGAGCTTGTGGTTAAGCCTCACGGGTCAATCCATCACGTTAAGCTACGCTTGCCAGGGTTGTTCCATGGATAGGTGATCATTTTTACATACCGAGACCCCTCCGTGCCTCGGAAAGCACGTTAAGCTGTTGGTCCCAGCTGTCATTTGTGGATCTTGAACAGTCGTGCGTAGAAGCCCGAAAGTCTGACAACTAGTCTTACCAAGGGGTACCCAGTTATTGGGTTGTGGAGGCAGTCACTCCATGTAAAATACTGGTATTCAGCTGCATTCAGTTAAAACTTGAAGCTGACCCTGACATAGTTGGGAAAAGACTAGGCAGATTTATTGAGTCATAGAACTGAACGAATAAAACATTATAGAAATGGTACTGCTAAAAATAATAACAAAACTTTTCAAACTATCTAAAAAGTTAAATTTTATAATAATAATAATAAATTAATCTAACCAAGATTATGTCTGGACCTGTGACCTCTGAGTTTGATTCGGCCTTTCTTCTCAGTCAGTCAGTCAGATAGGAAACGCAAACTCATAAAGTTTTTAAAATATTATTATGATTGACGTGTGTTCGTGCAATCCTAATTACACAAATAAAATCATTCATCATTTTAATCTTCGACTAAAAAGACAAAAAATGTAAATCCGCTGAATACAAATACGTGCAAAATATATGTAGTTATAGATAAACAAACAACGCGCTAATTATAATAATTATACTCTGACGAAACGTGGGAATAACTTATAAAATGACCCGATCAGTATATCATAAAAATATAAGTGTAACTTCTTCTTTCCATCTAAAACATTTTAGAATGAGTGCATTCTAAAATCTGGCAACTTCGCAAATAGCTGCCTGTTTTGATTAATTTGGGAATATTACTGTATGGAAATAATTATGAAATATCGCTAACTAGGAAATTGATAATGAATTGCAATTAAATTGCAATAAATTATAACACTGAATTTGATGTTGTAACCGTTTTATGTTGTAGGCGTTAAAAAGGTATTTGGAAAGTTTCCTAATACTTTTTTTACATATAAAACTAAATATTCGGTGTTACGATATTAATCTAATCTTTTCAGTAAAAGAGGTGAAAGACACAATTATAGTACTAGAAATAGGGACCACTTAGTTCAACCGGGTTTCAGACTGGCTAAAGTAGACTCATCCTTCATGGGGTACTGTTTCAAATGTTACAATAAAATACCTCCCCATATACTACAACTAAATGAAACGAAATTTAAATCTTGTATAAAACGCACACTATGCTGCCAAGCATATTATAAGCTCGGGGATTATATCGCTGACAAAAATGCTTGGCTTAATGCTGGTCCAGCTCCACAAGGGCGCATATACTAATTGATTAGCATTCGAAAATATTGATGGAGCTGCTGAAGATTGCAAAAACTATCTTTGAATTGTATAACTTCAATCTCTTTTTTATTGTATAATTTCATAGCACATGTGTGAGCACTGTGACCGTGTACCTTCTATAAAGCTACCATTTAATGGGTACGTCTTTCATTGACTTGATATGCCCTGGCGGCTAAGAGTATGTCATGCTCACTCAAATGTCTCGCTGGTGGTGGCATGTGTGTTGGATCGTTGAGTTCCCTTCAAAATGGTTGAGCTAAACGGTGCTGATCCATGCGTCATGTTCGTGAACGGGCGCCATCAGTAGGGACTGGTCATCTCTTATCTGCCACGGCTTATTTTAATTTTTGAATTGTTTCTATCTTTTTATTACGGACGCTTTTTACGTACATGTCTTTCTACATTGTTCTCACATGTATAATTTCAACATGAATGATGTAAACAATATTTTGTAAGGTTTTTTTTTTTTTTTAAAGCATGTCCGTGGAGTTTCTTGCCCGTTCTTCTCCATAGGAACCTACGCTTTGGAATGGGCAACTAGCTTCATATTTCTGACTGACTGACCCCTTGACAATTCAAAAGTAAATGGTTTAATTGAAATAAATGCTTTGAGTTTGAGTTTAATCATTGCATTTCATATTCAATATTTTAGCTCAGTAGTTAGTCAAATATCATATTTCCATACAGTAATATTGCCAAATTAATCAAATCAGCTAAATATTTAACAGCTATTTGCGACGTTGCCCAGTTTCAGAAATTAATACTCAAGAAAATTTTGTATCATGGCTTCACTGTAAATTTTCTGGGTCCTAATGTTGGAAAGGTCAAAGGGACCAATTCTAAAATAATAGTAATAAACAATTACCTAAAGAAACGTAAATAAGAAATAATTATTTGAGTAAACATATTTTCTTTAGTTAACGTCAGTGCAGTAACATTAATAAACAATTTACACAGTGTCTTCGACACGATAGGGCGATTCATCTTTAAGCTTACGTATATTATTTATATTTAAAACTGATTATATTTTAAAACATTTTATGTATTTCACCTAACTACACATCATTTAATTAAACGTGGGTCCCGGCTGTCAGCTGGGCGCCATTACCTGAAATTGGAGGCAATATTAATAAAATGCATCGGCAATCATAATTTATTGGATTTTTCGTGTTTGGGAAGGCTGAAATATCAGATGTAATGATCATAATTTTGTGGAAGTAAAATATTATCTGATATCAAATAGCGTGTTGAGAAAATCCTACCCTTTTTCCTATACTATTAAATGAGCAATATTTGTATATTATACAGGGTTGGAAGATGGGTGCAAAGCTTTAAGGCGAAGATAGTACAGTACATTTAGAACCATTTAAGCCATGGTTGTCTCAGACGAAGTCTTACCAATTTTTTTTTTAATAAGGTTTAAAAAACGTTATGATACAAATTTTCTGAACTTTAAATGTCTGTAAAAAATGTCTAATGTTCACAGAAGCCTAAAAAATGTTTTGCTTGATTGCTTACACATTACTTTGATTAAATAAATAAAAAAAACACTCTTATATCATTCAATTTGGCCATAATTATGCAGTTTACATAAAATTTTGGGAATTTCCGAAAAAAAAAAACAAATATTAGGTTAAAAAAATTGGTAAGACTTCGTCTGAGACAACCGTGGCTTAAATGGTTCCAAATGGTCTGTGCTATCTACGCCTTAACCCTTAATTTGATTATGTTCACTGTGATAAACCTTTATAAAAAATAAATATTGAGCGACTATTATCTACAATTTTTTGGTTTTTATTTTAGTTATAACAAGTTTAAAGTATATTTATCGGTATAAAAAATTATTCTACTAGTGGCAACATCGTTCATCTGTCATTGTCGAGACAAGATGTCAGGGAGGCGCGGGCAAGTCCTCGCGCATATTTGACAGTGGCGCGGGGAGGCGAAACGCCTCTGTCCGCTGTGCCGCGAGAAATCGCGGCACAGCGGACAGAGCTCCGACGGGATCTCATGGCGTCATGGAGAGTGCGATTGTCGCAACCCAGTGCTGGGCACGCCACTATTGCGGCGATGAGTCCCCTCTTTGAGGAGTGGCTGGAGAGGCGCCACGGCGTCCTCACCTTCCGCCTGACGCAGGTCCTCACCGGACACGGCTGTTTCGGGAGGTACCTGTTTCGTATAAGGCGGGAGGAAACGCCCGGGTGTCATCACTGCGTGGATCGCCCGGAGGACACGGTGGAGCATACGGTGGAGGTATGCCCGGCTTGGGCAGAGCACCGCCGTGTCCTCGTGGAGGCGATCGGTGGCGGGAATCTCTCGCGTCCGGCCCTGGTCCAGGCCATGGTACGGAGCGAGAGGGCATGGGAGGCCGTCACCTCCTTCTGCGAAGCAGTAATGCTCGCGAAGGAGGAGGCGGAGCGCGTGAGGGAGATGCAAATTTCGCGCCCTCACGCCCCTAGCCGCCGCTGGAGGAGACGCCCCGGGCGTCGGGAATCGATCGCGGATTCCCGGCCACCGTAGGCGCGGGCTTGCGGACGGTGAGCAATGGGTAGCTCGCCGTCCGGTAAGGACCAAGCCCGGGTCGACGGCGCGTTGTGTTCCACGCGCGCCTCAAAGAGTGTCAGCGAGTGAAGGGGTCCGATGAGACCATTGCCTGCCGGGGTTGCGGGAAAGTCCGAAAGGGATACCGTGGCCCCCTGGCATTGCACAGGCAACAGAAGGAACACGGGTGGGTTTTAGTCAGTAAGAGTCTGACACGCCCTCCCGCTCTACCCAGAGCGGGAGACGTCATTTGATGATTTCCCACCCAAAAAAAAAAAAAAAAAAAAAAGGGAGGCGCGGGCACTCGATTCTTCGCAAGGTAAATGTTTTTATTTTATATGTTTTACATAACTGAACTAACTTTTTCTGGTATTTATTTACTAAACAATGTTTATGATATGGTTTGGAATGGGTTTTTCGTAATGTTTTGTGTTTTTGGTAACTTTTTTTTTTGAGACAATCTTGTTGCTTCATCACAGTGAACACTGCCAAATACTCTAACAAGTATTGTAAATTTGATACGTTCATTCTGATGAACATTGCCAAATACTCGAACAAGTATTGTCAATTTAACACGTTCATTGTGACGAACATTGCCCAATTAGGTATAACGTTTAATTACAAATAATTGCTTTTGTGTGGTGGGCTTTTGCTGGGCTTATTTGGGTTTTTCTGCTTGTTAACAGAATAAAATCCAAGACCGCACGCGTAGAATCCTAGCACTTGTTCCTGCCGAGCATGCACCATCCGACACTAGTGATAAATCCGAAAATAATAGTGACAACGAATTGCCGCCACCTTCTCCAAGCCCTGTTTCATCTTCTGCGCCTTCCATTAATTCTTCTTTAGAACGCTTAGACATCAGTAGTAGTCCCGAACCTGAATATACTCAAAATGACGATGAACAGCCGTTAGAACCATCCGATTTATACCACTCCGAAGCTCTCTAATTAACTCCAGTTTTGCAGGAAATTTGCCCTAATACACCATCCCGAGAACCAAACTATGATAATATTCCGTCATTATCTTCAATAATATCGCTTCCATCTGAGATACAATCACCAACACCTGGTACGTCTTATACTAGAAAAACTAGAGCAAAAAAGCAGATAGCTCCAGCTGCAAAAAAATCGAAAAAAAAAACAAAATTTTTCTCTTTCTTACAAATGGAAGAAAGGTATTTTTCGTCACCGTGCCGTAATCGAAGAAAGAACCGAAACCTATGTCGATTTTCCAGATGAAGACCCCCTTGATTATTTGTATTTATTTTTTTCTGAAGATATATTTACCGATTTAGTAGACCAGACCAATCTTTACTCCGTTCAACAAACTGGAAGATCAGTACAAGCATCAGAGAATGAGATACGGGATTTTATAAGCATTCATATTTTGATGGGAATTGTTGAAATGCCATGCTATCTTGACTATTGGAGCAATAGGTTTCGATACGGCCAGATAGCAGACATAATGACGTTGAAACGTTACCAACAAATCCGCAGATTTTTACACTTTACCGACAATAACCTGCAGGACTCAGACAGATATTACAAAGTAAGACCCATAGCCGAAAAAATCCGAAGAAATTGTTTAAAACAAGAAAACGAGAATAAATTTAGTATAGACGAAATGATGATACCCTACAAGGGCAGGAAAGCAGGAAACAGAAAACAATATATGAAAGACAAGCCCAATAAATGGGGTTTTAAAAACTATGTACGTGCTGGTGTAAGTGGAATGATATATGATTTCGTTTTATACGCAGGAGAAGATACCTTTCGTTCGCATAAGTTTACAGAGCAAGAATCTTCACTTGGGTTTGGAGCACAAATAGTTATAGCCTTGACTCAGACTATACAAAAGAAACCAGCAACTATATTTTGTGATAATTTCTTCTCATCGCCAGAGCTTTTTTACCTATTGAAAGAAAACTATGGTGTCTTTGGTCTTGGTACGATACGTAGCAACAGGATTAGAGGAGCTGAAAAGATTTTACCGGATGAAAAATCGATGAAGAAAAAACAGAGGGGTAGGTTTTCACAAGTTGTTTGTGATGCAAACAAATTAGTTATTGTACGCTGGAATGATAATAAACCTGTAACTCTTATTAGCTCATTTGTTGGATCTGAACCAGTACAAAAAATAAAAAGGTATTGTAAAGAGCAGAAAAAAAAATAGAAGTTGATTGTCCGCTAATTGTTCGCGAGTATAATAAACATATGGGGGGTGTAGACCTGGCTGATATGTTGATATCATTATATAAAGTTCCGTTTAAAACTAGAAGGTGGTACATAGGAATATTTAGTCAATTACTAGACATGTGTATAAATAATGCTTGGCTATTGCATAAACGTAACTGTTATGGAAATCAACGAAAATCAAAGTCACTGAAAGTTTTCCGATATGAGATTTACTTAAGTTTAACAAAGAAAAACAGATCTATACCTCAAGAAAAAATGCAGGAATGTAAAATTGTAAACCCAAGATCAGCCAGGCCTACAAGCCCCATCAGATTCGATAATACAGGACATTATCCCAGCACAAAAGAAGACATGGGGCGATGCAAGTTTTGCCAAAAAAATACAACTGTTTATTGTATAAAATGCAATATAAGACTTTGCTTTGTTACGGGAAAACATCCTCGCAATTGTTTTTTACATTTTCATAATAAATAATTTGATTCATTGGTATACATAGTGTTTTTATTTTACCTGTTTGAATGATACTAATTTGACAATGTTTACCACAGTCAACATTACAAATTACTTGTTGTTTTCAACGTATTTCGCAGTGTTCACTGTGATTAACAATGATTTCCTGAAAACCTGTTTTTTTTTTTTTTTTTCTATTTTTCCTAAGTTTTATTTAATCCTAGAACTTCAGAAATACATCTTATTTTATAAAATAAAACAACTCGGATCTCTGCCAAATTAAGGGTTAAAGCTTTGCAACCATCTTCCAATCACCCTGTATATATTTGTAATCACGTTCTCGAAAATGAATTTAAAGATTTCGATTAAACTTGCATTATAGGGGTTTGCGGGGCGAAAAATCGACTTAGCCAGGTCTTTTTTCCGGGAAAATTCGTTTTCTCCATTTTCACCCGAGCAAAGCTTTGTCGACCCGGTACTAATATTTATATTACGGTAATAACTTTTCTGTTACTCAGCAAAATTATAGTTAAATTAAAAGAGTAAGAACATCGTACCGGTACTGGTGTTTAAAAAAATCGTCTACTTTTACAATGTTTTTAGATATGTGAGTACCATATAATATCTAAAACATAATTATTTTTTCTGTTGTTGCTTCATTTTAAATTCTTTTTACCTATTGTGGTATATATAAACTCTTTCCGAGCAAAGTCCATGTATTTTAATGGAATGGAAATAAAAACATTGAATACATGAAAAAAATGGATTAATGTTATACAACAAAGTCATAACCGCTCGTTTTAGATCCAACGGACCAAAAATTTAGAAATCCTGAAATCACACCGTTATTAAGAATCACTAACAAAATGTTTGAAGATTCTGTGATAACATACCTTTGGTAGTAATCTGATTGGACTGCAAGTTTCCTTGACTGGACGGCGGAAGAATATACAAAGCTCCTGATGACTGCGAAGATGATTTAGGCACCTGCATATAAACAATTGAGGTTTAGAATCAATGAAGAAATTGAACAAGCGACGTAGAAGACGAAGAACAGAGGAGAAAATGGGGTAAGTAAAAGTGATGTAATGCTTAATGAGTTAAATACCTGGCAAGTACCAAGAGGAGAAACATGCTTTTGGCATTATGATTTTGTTGGTTTCGGTTTTAGAAAAGTTCCATAGTAATTGGTAGTCTGTCTATTTTGGTGGTGTTTGCTTTTATTTTCAATAACGTCTTTCATTTTTACCCCTTGTTAAAATAATTTCATAAGAGGGGCAGGGGATGTGTGGCTAAATAGTAACAGTTGCACGGGTCGATCGAAGGTTAAGCTACGTTTGTCGCGGTTGGTCTGTGGATGGGTGACCATCTTTACATACCGAGACTCATCCGTGCCTCGGAAAGCACGTAAGCCGTTGGTCCCGGCTGTCATTCATGGATCTTTGATAGTCATCCGAAGCCCGAAACTCTGACAACCAGTCTCTTACCAAGGGGTATCGTATTACCCATTTACTGGGTTGTGGAGGTCAGCTAGGCAGTCGCTCCATGTAAAATACTGGTATTCAGCTGCATCCGGTTAGACTGGAAGCCGACCCCAACATATTTGTCAAAAGGCTAGGCAGATCGATTGAGTCATAGAACTGAATGAATAAAACATAAAACTTTTCAAACTATCTAAAAAGTTATATTTTATAATAATAATAATAAATTAATCTAACCAAGATTATGTCTGGACTTTAAAAGAGACTGTGACCTCTGAGTTTGTTTCGGCTTTCCTTCTCAGAGTAGTCAAATAGGAAACACCGACCTCATCTAGTTTAAAACCTACTTATAGAAATAAAATCATTAATCATTTAATATCCGAGTAAAAAGACAAAAGTCTAAAAGTCTGACATCCAGTCAATCATCTGTACCGGATTTAATCCTTATCACCGCCTCTACGAGGGCTGTGGCTGGACTACCCTACGAGCTGACCTTGGTGCCGTTGGAAGACCGAACCACCTACCTAGCTGCCACCAGTCCACCTACCTGTTGGGAACTACCAGGATAGTGGTTTTCTTAAGGCGGGCTAGAATAGATCAGTCTTACCAAGGCATATCGTGTACCCCGTAACTGGGTTGCGAAAATCAGACAGCTAGTCACTCCATGTAAAATACCGGCATCGCAAAAAGCTAGGCAGATTGATTTGTTAAAGTAATTTCCACAACCAAGTATAACTTTAAACTAAGCCTCGGAGGTCGTTAACAAACTATGGAGGATATATTATTCAGGACCAGCTATCGTTTAGTATTTAGTAACTTTTCCTATTATACCCTAAGGACCAATATGTGAGCTGGTTGCTCGCCTAAATTAGGAACATAACCATTACGTCACTGAAATTAGTCAGGAATATTACCTGTACCAAACTTGTTTTAATTTTTATAACCAGCAATTATTTCGACGTGAACTTTTTTTTTAAACGTTGTCCCATACTCGTAATTACTCCTGCAGTGCTATTCTGTAACCATCTCACCGTGAAAATGTAGGTGAATTGAGCACGGAGTGAGCTGTCAGTCCCTAGCATCAGCAGTGCTATTCTGTAACCATCTCACCGTGAGAACTTAGGTGAAGTGAGCTCGGAGTGAGCTGTCAGTCCCTAGCAGCAGGTGGAATGACAGCTCACTTCACCTAAGTTTTCACGGTGAGATGGTTACAGAATAGCATTGCAGGTAGAATGACAGCTCACTTCACCTAAGTTTTCACGGTGAGATGGTTACAGAATAGACTGGCTGTATTGTGGGTGCGTTTACAAACATTTAAACTCATATACACAAACAGCCAGACCCGGAACAACTACTTGTAGGTCATACAAATATATGTTCCGTGCGGGAATCGAACCAGCAGTCAATCGCATGCCGTCACAACTGAGACATTACTTGTTTTTTTATTTTTATTACATTACACGCAACTTTCGAATCAAAAGGCTAGCCTTTTGGAAGTCTCAAGTTTAACGGATTTTTGGCTACTAAATAATTTGTAGGTTTCGCTTCAATTATTTAGTCATTACAGGCCAATGTCGCGCCTATTGTGTATTTACGTAATCTAAATCTGAACTGATATATTATTATATAAAGAGGTATTTTTTTTGTTAAAATTTGTAAGAAGTAAACTCTGAAAAAACTATTACAACTTTTTTTTTTCACTGATAGAAAGCTACACATTTTTTTTTTACCACTATTTGGTGATCAGGCCAAAGGTTTAAGCGAGCTTCACCCGGATTCCTCAACCACAGAGGAATTGGCTATCTTACATCCAACTGCCGATACAATAATGCTGTTATCATTGTTATTATGGCAACAGACTAAGATAAAATGGTGGTAGCTAGCCAGGCGGGCTTAGAACAAGTCCTACGACCAACTAAACCTAGCAGAAAAATTTTGCTCCCTCGAGGAATCGAACCGACCGGGACCTCTGAGTCTGAGATATATGGTCTAACCAGTAGACTACAGAGGCGGTTAAAGTTATTTCCAAGTGTTAAAGGAAAGGAGGATATGTGAAGTAATGTGAAAAAAAAAAAACATGCAAAAGAAGTTGTCGGCAGAAGCTATTAAGTATTTGATATTCATCAGTTTCTGTTGCAAACTTGATTTATGATAGATCAAACTTAAGTTACGTTATGACGTAACAGTAGTGCTATGACACCTAGTTATTGGCTATTGTGTTACAGAAACTCTTAGTACAAGAGCCAGGTCTACACTGACGTTTTTGAAAAAAACTAAATAATTATTACTATAAATTATTAGTTATTCATCTTCCTAATAAAAGATATCCTTTGATAGGAAGTCAATGGCTTGTTGATAACAGTATTTTAATTTTGGTAGCCTATATTATATCCCACTGCAAGACAGAGGCCTCCGCTTTTTACTTCCAAACCGCTCTGTTTTGGGCGGTATCTGACCATGTTGAACATGATCAGATCGTCACACCAGTTTCAATGCCCTCCCTCAGGCCTCTAGTGAGTGAAGATCTTTGTCCATATCTACCGGTGCATTCTCTTGACGTGGCCAATAATGTAAATTATAATGTTGTACTTACTTGAGGCTGAGCACCACTATTGGTTGACGATGAAGATGCCAATGGACTGGTGACGGGCCTCGAAGATGATGATGATGAAGGTGAAGTTACTGATGGCACTGATATAGATATAAAATTCATGTTACAATTTTGTTACTGATGGCACTGATATAGATATAAAAGTCATGTTACAATTTTGTTACTGATGGCACTGATATAGATATAAAAGTCATGTTACAATTTTGTTACTGATGGCACTGATATAGATATAAAAGTCATGTTACAATTTTGTTACTGATGGCACTGATATAGATATAAAAGTCATGTTACAATTTTGTCACTTACATGTCATGTTGAAAATGTCACAAACATTGTAAAAAAAGATAGTAAAACCTAATATCAGTATCATAAAATAATGAGCCTTTTTTAAATGATTAAGTAAAAGGTCCTCAAGCAAATTTCAGCAGAAGGTGATGGCAATTTTGAACCGAAAACCATGGAGGCAGATTGTCCATGTATAGGGCTCCAGTGACCACGATTCTCAGTAATGAGGGACCGATTGAAGAAGGGAGAACACTTAAATACGTATATATACCCTGACATTACTGCAATTAAGCATTAAGGTTTTAAACGGCAGAGGTAAAAGGACCAAATATAAATAAAACTGAAGGGTACTTGACTGCAAAAACACTATTTGATTATTAATTGGTATTCCATAATATTATGAACATCCATATTATGATTATCCATATAATAATGGATTGAAGTAGTAAAAGAAGATAGTATAAAGATACCAAATGAAAAAAAAACAAGTATGAGAAGAGAAAATGAAAAAACACGAGTAAAAGCTTATTAAAAAATGTCATTACCATAGAGATTACCTGGAGGATGATTAGCAGTTCTAACAGAGTAGTACGGTGGAGGTGCTGGCTTCCCAACTGGATTTGTATTCATATGTGGCACATATGCTGTTGACAATGTTTATTGATAAGTCGTTATAAAATAAAAACAAAAAGTTGCATAGGTATTAAAGTTGCAGCCATTACCTAAGCTTACTTAATGAACTCAAACTCAAAGCATTTATTTCAATTAAACCGTTTAGAGGCACTTTTGAATTGTAAAACAGTCGGTCAGTTAGTCAGAAAGTTAAAGCTAGTTGTCCATTCCAAAACGTAGATATCTATGGAGAAGAACGGGCAAGAAACTAAAATATTTGTCTTCTAAATATAGGCATCAGCGCCTGAAATATAGCTATTATCAATATAAATAACATAATTATCTATCGTGAATTTATCATGTCTTGTCATATTTATATATTTATAACCTATAATTTATTATCTAATGTAAACCAAATACATTATTTATCTGCCACTGTTATCAATTTTTTTTTTCTTTATTGTTAATTTTTTTTTAAATTAATTTAATTGCTACTTAAAAATTACAATCGTAGGCTAAGCTACTATTATGTAAAAAATATATATATTTGGGCCTAGTAGGTGGCAACGTTTATCGACTGATTTTGGCAAGGTACACTACCTTAATATATTCTAAGATATACAAATTTGGCTTCAACCCTAACGGTATACTAAAACTACAAAGACGCTGTGACCTTTGAACTTTGACTCTTCTCAAGTTTCCTGTTAGTACTAAGAACAAGTTTACAAACACATTAACTTACCAACAGGGGCACTGCCTCTCAAATAAGGGTTGCCGTAGGTAGCAGCATATCTTACATCTTCCCCTGTAAGCACCACTCCAGGACCAGACATAGGTATCACTGTGGAAAAATCACAATTTGAATCTTCTTCATAAGTTATCATCAAACCGTTATTGTTGGACTTATTGGCAGGGTCCGTTTTGCTAAATGATCTGTTTTACTCGTTTCAGAAATAAAGCCACCAGTTTCATCAGTAGTGTATAAAAATGCAAAAAAAACTTTTTTTTAAACAAACGTTTTTTTAAACTGAAAAGCTAACTAAAATATTTACAAAAAAAAAAAAAATAATACACATAACTTTACAAAACAAAAACCACCGAAATCTACAAAAATACACTTAAAAGTGAAAAATTACTTTTATTTCGGAAGTCGGTGGCAAAAACTAAAATATTTTAAAAGTCAAAGTCAAATAATTTATTTCAATTAGGCACAAAAAAGGCACTTATGAACGTCAACATTTACAAAAAAAAAAAAAATATAATAATTGATTCTAGTCGCCCATTCCAAAAGGTCGTTTTCGTATGGAGAAGAATGGGCAAGAAACTCCACCGTTACTCTTTTAAAATATTTTCACAATATCCTGTATACATTAATTATATAATTATATGTGAAGACGATGCACCTCGAATAAGATTACTATACCACGATAGGTAAAAAGAATGAAAAATGAAGGAATGACATAAATTAATTATGTGATAGATGCATGGTGCTCACATATTAACAAATATTGTAAAATTATACGATATTCTTAACATTTTAACAAGTACTACTAATAATAAGTCAGTGTGTGAGTTCAAGTAATCACAGAATATAAAATTAATGTTTAAAAAAATAATATTATACAATTAAATTTGCAACCAGTTTGATTTAGTCTAGATTCAAAATTGTCCTATGGAGCAGGACCAGCATGTTTCCAAGCATTTTTATCTTGGATATAATCCTCTAATTTGTAATATGCTTGTTTACAAAGTGTACTTTTTATATGAGTTTTAAATTTTCTTTCATTTAATTCTAATATAGCACAAGGTATTCTGTTGTAACATTTAACACAGTACCCCATAAAAGATGTATTTACTTTAGATAGTCTGAAAAATGGTTGTAATTTATTCTACATTATACCGTTTATAGTTATACTATGAAAGTGATTCACAATCGAATTGGAGCATACCTACCCACACAAATTCTAAGGTGCCAACCCTAGTGGGGAAGAATCTATGCCATGGGGCAGAATGCATTTGCCCCACCAGTGGGGCGACTTGATGGGGCAAATTGGAATGATTTAAATTAATTCCTTTGTCCCCCACAAAGGGATTTATTTAAATAATTCCAATTAGTAATAATACAGTTCGTCTGAAAGATCTTATTCATTTGGTTTAGAAAACGTGGTATAAACTTATCGAGGTAATAATAAAGATGGAATCATACATTTTTCAAAACTGGCTTGGAAGTGTAGAAAGGGCGTTAATTTTTTTTTTGCATTTCAATGTCGTCTATTGGCTTAAAATGGTAGGTACTAATGTAAACATTTTTCTACATACAATTTAACAGAAATAACATTTTTGAAATTTAATTACAGTCCTATTAAAATTGTAAATAGAATATAATTACGATGTAACATTTAGTTTTGTTTCATTGCAATCGTCTCATCCAATAAAAATATATGCTAATTTAAAGTTTTTAAAGTGATACCCATACCACCAACAAGCAATACGTTCCAGGTTGCAAGGGGTTACGGAGATGTGGAGCATCGTATACTGCCTCTAATATTAAGCTAGGCAGTCACAGTACATAAATTACAGGGTACCACCCTCGAAAGAGCTGTGATCGACCTTGGTAAAAAAAATAATTGCAAAAGGGCAAATATACGTCGCGCTTAGTCGTGTCACAAGTTTGGAAGTCATAGTTTTATGAGATTTGTACGCCAACAAATTATTAAAGCGACCAATCGTCCTTTCAAATAAAAAAATAATTTTCAAAATCGGTTCATAAATGACGGAGATGAGGTTAACATACATAAAAAAATAAAATACAACCGAATTTATAACCTCCTCCTTTTTGGGAAGACGGTTAAAAACAGATTGGTGAACACAATTTTTGGTCCTCAGCATAAAAACCAAGACACGAAAATGAAAACAATTGAACTTGATTATAATCATGTAAAATCTAATGTACCTATATTCATGTAAAGTCATGCTATTTAATAACAATGGAAATAATAAGAGTTCCCCGAGAAGTGTAAGTGATTTTGACAATAACTGGTATCATTTGTATTTTTTTTTTATCAAATCAAGAATTAATGCTACAACTGCAAGAAATAATCCGTGAACTCGACCCCGTTGGTCTAGTAGTCGTCCTGGACTCGATTCCCAGGTCGGGCAAAGTGCTATTGAGTTTTTCTATCTAGAATTTCTCAGGAGCAGTCTGGATTTGTGCCCAGTTGATGTTAATCGGCTCGCCCCCTATTACATGGGACTTAAACATAACTGGTGAATTGTGGATGTACAATTCATAATGTACAAATTGTACACTCGGAACAAAATCCAGGTGCCAACATGGCCTTGCTGCATCGTGCCTGCTCCAGGCACGCACGCTCACGCCTGGGAAGCCAGTACCTACTTTAATGTAATTAGTTTTCACTACAGGTAAAACAAATTAATATTTTTTTAGAGTAACACAGTACTGTACCCTAAAATACACGATCAATCAGTATCTGAATCATTTTGAAACAGATTGCTAATCCATTGCTTCATAAGTTCGAAAAAAAAAAACTGCTCAACAACCTAAATAACGCAATGAATGTTGTTGAACTGTCAAAATTAAACAGATTAGTCTCTACGAAAATGTGTTAAGTAATTAGATAGGTAGGTGGTCTTAGAAATAGCAAGATTGAGTCTATTCTATAAACTGTTAATTTATTTTCCGCATTCGATTGCGAGAAACCCAACTAATCGGGTTGGAAAGCAGAAACGTCTACGGGCAACGCTAGAATTACAGGGGAAATAAAAGGAAATGTAGTTATACTTTATGTTTTTTTCTCAGTTAGTTTTAACTATGATCTGGCAGTAACTTATGTAGCCTACCCAAATGTCTTTTCTTTGGTATTAGTCGTCGAATCGTTGAGCTCGCTCCTTAAGTTCTGACTTGAGCTCCACGATTACTGACAAATACGTGCACGGGCTCACAGGTCCACTCAATCTGTGAGGTTCTTTACAGAAAATACCATTTCAGACATCAATCTACATGGTCTTCATATGATCCGACCAAGATTGTGTCTGAACTTTTTAAGGAGACTGATCTCCGAGTTTTTTTCGGCCTTTCTTTTCAGAGTAGTTAGGCTCTGATTGACGTGTAAAAATGTTTTTACAATCCTTCTTACAGAAATAAAATCATGTATCTAAAATGTAGACGCATCGTATGTATTTGACGAAGGCAAAAAGTATTATTTTATAAATGGAGAATTGGTTTTGATCAGCAATGCAATAATCATTAAGGCGCAGTAAGATGCAAATTTTTAGGTACTGCAGGAGGTGAAGCGACAGTAATGCATCGCGGTATACAAATATATATACGGTTGAAAACGGTGCGTTTGATTTTAATTGAACCTCATGTCCACCATTAATATAAAAATTATTTAATTTAATAAAAAAAAAACATTAATAAGTTAAAATATTTTTACATATTTCTTTAGTTGATTAAATTTCCTTTTTTGTAGTTACTAAAATATGAATAGTTGTCGCTCAAAATATTGAGCATTTCGAGATGAAAAGGATTTTTCGCGTTCTTTCTTGAGATTTTTTTTTTCAAGATTGATCACTTCTAAAACAAGACAAACAAAGGTTTATGTCTTTTTTATATACTTGACTATACACTATTTTTTTGGGCTTGTAAAATGTAGCAATACAAATTGTGTGACGAAAAAGTGGAAGTTTTACGGTCCCTATTTGGGCAGCGCCTTAAATAGCGCGCTTTTGGCAAGGCTAAAAGTTCATTCCAAAACAAGAAAATTCGTAACGAAGGTCTTCGTAAGGATCTTGACTTTTTAGATTTTACTCAATCACTCATAATATTTACTATTTACGTACGAACGTACAAGAGCCATCATTATTTTATATTAATTATTAATTTGCGTCACACATGACGTAATATAAAACTATATATTAGTCTCATCATAAAAATATTCCTTTATTTAGTTTTTATTTTTCAACTAAAATGTTCATTGTGTCGTGGTTTCTCACAATATTTTGCATGAGTTCTGCTTTTTTTTATTAAATCAAGAATTAAGGTACAGCTAATCCGTGAACTCACCTCGTTGGTCTAGTGGTCGTCCTGGGTTCGATTCCCAGTTCGGAAAAAGTGCTATTGGGTTTTTATAACTAGAATTTCTCAGGAGCAGCCCAGAGTCTGGATTTGTGCCCAGTTGATGATAATAGGCTCACCCCCTATTACATGGGACTTAAACATAACTGGCGAAATGTGGATGTACTATTCCTATGTAGAATTGTACACTCCGAACAAAATGTAATTAGTTTTAGATACAGGTAAAACAAATTAATATATTTTTAGACTGAGAGAGTACTGTACCCTAAAATACACGATCAATCACAATCTGAATAGTTTTGAAACAGATTGCTAATCCATTGCTTCATAAGTTCGAAAAAAAATCTGCTTAACAACGTTAATAACGCAATGAATGTAGTTGAACTGTCAATATTAAACAGATTAGTCTTAATTATTTACGAAAATGTGTTGCGTAATTAGATAGGTGGTCTTAGAAAACTAATCGGGTTGACAAATGGAAAACAGATTTTAGTCAATTACTCATAATACATATTTACTATTTACGTACGAACGTACAAGAGCCATCTTTATTTTATATTAATTAATAATTTGCGTCATACATGACGTAATATAAAACTATATAATAGTCTCTTCGTAAAAACATTCCTTCATTTTGGTTTTTATCTTTCAACTAAAATGTTCCTTGTGTCGTGGTTTCTCACAATATTTTGCATGAGTTCTGCTCTGAGTAAGTAATATAATTCTCATAATTACTTTTAATAAAAGGTACAGATTTTTGTCATTGTGAGAATTAATTCTAAATGCTTTTAGACCTAGTAGAATAGGTGGTCTTGTTTTCTTTGATTGATTTTATTTAAATATGAATAAAACTTACTTAACTACTTACTTAACTAAATAGTGTTCTGCCGGTGTCTGGAGCAGGGTCCAAGCTACCGGTGGATAGGGCTGCAGATACAGGAACCTCCTCACAATACGAGCCGTATCGAGAAGTGCTGCCTTCTGAATCAGGATCAGGATCTTGATCCAACCGCCTAACGAGAGCCTCGACAGATGTTGGTCGAGGCTTTCGGCCATCAGGCCATTGGCCGTTATGAATCGGCACAATGACAGCCGAGCACAAATTCCATATGTCAACAACCTCGTGTGTCGAGATATTTTTGTAATTCTTATTATTACCATTTCAGGTGAAATATGTGACATTGCCGACCATGACTGCACGACTGAGGGTGCAAACAATAGTTTTGGTCCTTTCGTTAATGGCATTGATAACATAGTCGAAGCTTCGGACCCGCTACGAATAGATCTGATTGAAGATAAGCAGCCTATTATCTCTTATAAGTTGACTAATGCTTCCTTATCGGGATTGAAAGACTGTGTTGTAACGAGCCTGAAGTAAGTTCTGAAAAGGTACAATTCTTTGGCTGACTGCAGACAGCAGCAGCAGGCAACGTGTCGCTACGTCACTAGGTACTGGTTTCTATGACATCGAATCGAATTTCTATGAAGTTGGCTGCTGGTGCCTGCAGTCGGCTACGGAATTATATCTTTACTATTTATTTTTATCCAGTGACCTGGCGATGCTTTGCACGGGTGCAATCTGCTGATATGGGGACATGTAAAAACGTTATAATCTAAGTGAAATCTATTCTGTGTATTGTGTATTAAACACTGAAACCTTCCGGAATAAAATAATTATCTAATTGATGATGAGATCCGCATCAAAATCCCACACATTGTAGTGACAGACATGAAAAGCGAGACGAAAGTATTTTTATACCATATATAAAGGAGCTCGTGGCTAAGTAATAACTGCCGCACGGGTCGATCCATCACGTTAAGCTACGCTTGCCGGGGTTGGTATGTGGATGGGTGACCATCTTTACATACCGAGACTTCTCCGTGCCTTGCTCCGTGCCTCGGAAAGCACGTTAATCCGTTGATCCCGGCTGTCATTCATGGATCTTTGACAGTTGTTACGGGTCGTCAGAAGCCCGAAAAGTCTGACAACCAGTCTTACCAAGGGGTATCATATTACCCAGTTACTGGGTTGTGGAGGTCAGATAGGCAGTCGCTTCATGTAAAATACTGATATTCAGCTGCATCCGGTTAGACTGGAAGCCGACCCTAATATGTTGGGAAAAGGCTAGGCAGATTGATTGATATATAGATATGGACAATAATTATAATAATAATTATTTCCTTTATTTCATTATTTACATATAAATTATATTTTTAAATATTAGAATAAAAAGAATTAAAAAGTAGTATACCACCCGGTATCGGGAACAGGGTCCAAGCTAAAGGCGATCAAATCTATTATTAATAGATTTATCAATAAAGACCATGACTTTTGTTTGTATAGTGTTAAACAGATGATGATGGATGGGGCGGGAGAGGAAGGCCAAAAAAAGATGGATGGATTGTGTGAGGAATGATAGTTGATAACAGCGTGTGCGCAACACGCCTATAAGTAAAGGCCTATTCAGTTATAAGAGCTATCGCTGTCACGTTCAGTAGAGATACTGGTCTAAGGTGATTAAACAGAAGACGGACCGATTATATCAGAATAGGGCTTAACATGGGAGAAGGGCAGGAATATGATCATGAGTGCTTAAAGGAAGAAAAAAAGGACAACGACAAATTTAAGTAACTGGATTTGGTTTAGATGCCAATTGTGTCTTGGAAAATTTTATTTTTTTGTTTTATATTCGACTCATCTGGAAAACGAACATTAACAATAGTGGAAACAATGTTAATGATTACATGGGACTTTTTTCAAAGAATACAGGCATGATGTTATGATAAATATAGTGACAGTCTCAAAAATATAGTTACAATAAATATGTTATGTTGTTTGTAACAGTGATTATAAACCATGTCACCGTGGAGTTAGAAGAGAACATTTAGTAGAAACGTTTTTATTTCAGAATCGATGAAGAAACACTAACTTTCCTGTTTAACTTGGAATGCCCACATATTGTTGTAAAAACCGATTACGAAGTGAAGGGGAACATTTTGACTTTGTATGTTGAAGGGAAGGGAGTATTATCAATCACAGCTAGTAAGTTACTATTAGACCTTGAAATATTTACTGAACTAACTCCATTAGGTAATTGCCTAAAGGTAAAAAAATCGAAAAAGCGTTTTTTTTTAATGACAAAGTTTGATTAAAAATACGTAGTAACCAATCAAATTTACTCTCGTTTTAGGGTTCCATACCTCAAAAGGAAAAAAATGGAACCCTTATAGGATTACTTTGTTGTCCGTCCGTCAGTCTGTCAAGACCCGTTTACTCAGGTTTAAAAAAAATCAAGCTTCTAAGACAACTCAATAAAAAAATACGGCCATTTATGTGACATATTTTTATAGATTGTTTGTTTTGTAAATAGCTAGCTATTATTGGTATTTAAGCTTTTATCACTACCTACGCGGCATTGCTGAGGTCCCGGGTTCGATTCCTGGGTCTGGCAAAGTGTTCTTGGAATTTTACATCTGGAATGTCTCAGTAGCAACCCGGTTGATGGCTCACCCCCCGTTACATGGGACTTAAGGGTAAATAACTGGCGGAATGTGGTGGCACTACAGGTACAGTTCTGCCTTACCCTTCGATGAATACAGGCGTGACGTTTTGTTGTGTTAGCTTTTATTAATTAAATACTAATCCATAGATTTATTACAGATATTTACGTTTTTATGTTCAACTGCGAATACGAGGAAATTATTGGCGAAGACAATAAAACCCATGTCCAAATCAAAAGTCATACTGTTGGTGTTGACCCTAGAGGAAATGTGATGTACGACATTACGAACCTTTTTAATGGAGATAAAGAAAAATCTAAGATTACAAGTTTTTTTTTTTTTTTTTTTTTGTTGGTGGGAAATCATCGAATGACGTCTCCCGCTCTGGGTGGAGCGGGAGGGCGTATCAGACTCTTACTGACTAAAACCCACCCGTGTTCCTTCTGTTGCCTGTGCAATGCCAGGGGGCCACGGTATCCCTTACGGACTTTCCCGCAACCCCGGCAGGCAATGGTAAATGGTGGTTTTGCGGCACGGTTGGCGCAGTGGTTAAGCGATTGGCTGCTGCGCTGCGTGTCGTGGGTTCGATTCCCGCACGGAACAAATATTTGTATGACCTACAATTAGTTGTTCCGGGTCTGGCTGTTTGTGTATGTGAGTTTAAATGTTTGTAAACGCACCCACGATACAGGAGAAATTCCTAGTGTGGGGCAACGTTTAAAAAAATAAATAATAATAATAATAAAAAAAAAAAAAAAAAAAAATGGTCTCATCGGACCCCTTCATTCGCTGACACTCTTTGAGGCGCGCGTGGAACACAACGCGCCGTCGACCCGGGCTTGGTCCTTACCGGACGGCGAGCTACCCATTGCTCACCGTCCGCAAGCCCGCGCCTACAGTGGCCGGGAATCAAGTTTACAAGCTTACAATTCTATTAAAAACTATCTGCCCGTTCCGATTTCGCACGGGTAGCACTAAGTACTTATCTACGGCGCACCTACCTACCTTCCCTACCCTACCTGCACCTCCCTACCTACCTACATACCTATACCTACTTACTTACCTACATACCTAAACCTACCTATCTACCTACCCACCTACCTACCTACCTACCCTACCTGGGTACCTACCTACCTACATACCCACCTACCTACAAACCCTACCCTAACTACCCCCTACCCCCTACCTAGCTGACCCGACGGACAACTTTTGTTTGTTTTGGTTTTAGAACAGCTTGTATTAGAAAAAGAAACGTGGGGTTTTTACGTGTTTTTACTCTTACCTTCATCGAAAGTAAAGAAAATTAAAAAAAAAAATTGCTATATTGGTCCAGCCGTTCTTGAGTTTGGCGCTTAGCAACATATTTAGCGATTTATTTTTATAGGAGAAGATACTGTATTTAGGCATTTTGACTGGCTCATTGATCTAGTGGGTGCAAGCATAACTGCTAAGCGTGAGGTCCTGGCTTCGAATCCCGGGTCAGGGAGTGCGTTAAGTTGTATTGAGTTCTTCCGTCAGTAACTTTTCTGTGGCAGCTCAGTCAGAATCCTTACGGATAGTAGCATAAGACTTGTACTCTATTATTGGGAATTAAATTTAACTGGTGAAATGTAGAATGACGTTCTAAAAACCTCTGTTTACACATTAAAGGAATAATAGTGATAGTCTTCCAGACCGAATCGGCTATGGCGACCAACCTCAGCGGAGACCAGCCTTCGGCGCGGGAGATATTATAGTGCACAAGTGTGTGCGCAGATACAGGTGCACTCTCTCTTCCCCCACTCTCATAGTCCGATGGGACGGCATCAAAGCGCAGGACCAACGGCTTAACGTGCTTTCCGAGGCACTGGGGTATCACACCGCCAACTTCCAAACTTCGGGCTTCTTCTTCTTTTCGTGTGGTTAGTGACTAACCTGGTGTCAGAGTTTTAAAGCCGCCCATGGGCCTCTGACTTGGCTTCACATGCCGTCGAGAAATATCTCTCAGGCATGCCGGTTTCCTCACGATGTTTTCCTTCACCGTTTTTAAAGCTATTGATAATTATACAATACGCACTTGAATCCGAAAAGTCAGCGGTGCGTGCCTTGGGTTCGAACTCGAGACCTTCGAACTTCGGGCTGTTTCTAAAAAAGTCCTAATGGAAAAACCTAATAATATTTCGCCCGACCCGGGAATCGAACCCACGACCCCACGTTTAGCAGTCGCGCTTGCAACCACGAGACCCACGGGGCAGTGCATTATAGGAATATGTGGATAGGTACAATGTGATAATTACAAAAATGAACATTACAATTCTTGTTTTTCAGCCGACATCGTACACAATTTTATAAACGCAAACTGGAGGACAATTGATAAGCTATTTCGTACGCCAGCGATCGACATGTTTATGGAACTGTTTGTAGGTAACCTTAACAAATTCCTGAAAGCTGTGCCTGTCCAAAATGTACTGCCAAGTAAATCGTGACACGTAACATTATTGTCAGGTTCCACTTATTAGTTCAGGTGAAAATTAATAAACTTGTAAAAAAAATGTTATTATGATATTTACATTGTATTAATTTTATATTAAAATCAAAATGATTAAATAAAACTCCATTACTATTTACAAAATGCCAAATTTTTATTCAAATGCCTGTTCTTTTGCTGCTTGAAAAGTGCACGGATAAACGCTAGATGTTTATGGCTTTCTCGTTTATCATGTTTACTTCCCAGAAAATAAAGCATTTTAATAAATTAGAATAGAGTAGTCACTAAGTTACATTATAGACTTACCATCAGGCCCAACAATGCCACCAAGTCTTCCACAGCTCTGCTGACGATTTAAAGACCCACAGTGACTAGGGTAGGTAGACCCATCAGTGCTTCTTGATAGTGAAGCGGACAAGGAGTCCGATGGCACCGGTGGGGCGTAATCTCGGGAATAGTCCACATAAGGAACGTAACCGTTGCTCTGTCCGTGGTGCTGGGGAATGAAAATATTATTAAAATAATGCTTTACCCCTTGGCCATGAACTACACGCTCAAGCAACAGTGACTGCGGAGAAAAGAAGCTGTTTACAGCATGCCGCGATGTGACTTGCGCGTGTCGCTTGACTCAAGTCGTAATGCCCAAGGCTGTGAACGAAGTTATCAGTCTTTAGCTACACAGACTAACGACAACGATGTGGTATAAACTGGATACCATTGGCACAGCTGCACTACTACTCAGCAGATGATGAAATAATGTAGCCAACAAAGATGACGGTGATAGTGAAATCTCTAATACTGGATCTAGCTTAGCAAATGGTGTAGTATTTTAATGATTAGGTGCTAATATTTCCCAGGCCGATTCCCGGCTACCGTAGGCGCGGATCTGCGGACGGTGAGCAATGGGTAGCTCGCCGTCCGATAAAGACCAGATGATCTATTCTGTAAAAATCTCACCGTGAAAACTTAGGTGAAGTGAGCTGTCATTCCACCTGCATGTCGATTCCCGTAACCACTTCACCGTGAAAACATGTGAAGTGAGCGTGGAGTGAGCTGTCAGTGTCATCTCACCCTGTTGGAATGACAACTCACTTCACCTAAGTTTTCACGGTGAGATGGTTACAGAATAGCACTGCTGCTGCTAGGGACTGACAGCTCACTCCGAGCTCACTTCACCTAAGTTTTCACGGTGATATGGTTACAGAATAGCACTGCAGGCCCGCGTCGACGGCGCGTTGTGTTCCACGCGCGCCTCTAAGAGATGTCAGCACAACTGACGGGGTCCGCTAGGGCCGATGCCTGCCGGGATCGCGGGAAAGTCTGAATGGGATACCGTGGCTCCTGACAACATACAGGCAACTGAAGGAACATGGGTGGGTTTTAGTCAATAAGAATCTGACACGCCCTCCCGCTCCGCCCAGAGCGGGAGAAGTTATTTAATACTTTTTTCGCTAATATTTCCAAGATCTTATACTCATAGTCACAATATTAGCCGACAATATTATATATTATAATTGCAAAAGTCAGTTTGTTTGTTACGCTTTCACGTCTTAACGGCTGAACTTTAGATTTCTATGAAATTTGGCACATAGGTAGACCATAACCTGAGTTAGGGATATAGCATGATTTTTATCCCGGTACGGTACGTGAACGTACTCCCGTGGGATAATTTACTACCTCCACACAGGCGAAGCCGCAAGCAAAAGCCAGTATTAAGAGTATTATGATGCTTTAGTTGCTTTTGAAGATACCAACTGTAAATAAAATAAGGCAAAATCTCTCAGGTTTAATTGGTTCCAAGAACCACTCAGGGATATGCCAGTTAATCATCTCATTTGAAAAGTATTTTCTTGTTACTAAAGACATAAGGCATAATTATAGTAAGAGGTACGCTTGTTATGTCTACAAAAAAAGTACACTTCCTTCAAAACATTTCATCATCATTCGTAATTCATAATTTGTTTTCTAAATTACAAAAACGAAAGTTTTTATTAGATTTGAGTAATCTAAAACAAGGTCCCTTTGAACCTTTTTTATTTAAATAAAGTTGAAGAGAACAAGTTCGTTATGAAATCTTAGGGCGCTCCCTCACTGAGAACATTCACCTGTAATGTAACTTTTACCTGGGACCTAGCCATATATGTCTACCTTTTTCTAGTCTAGCCATCTTTAACTATTAACAAAAGAATGTGTGTGTCAAACGTATGCTAATGTGTGTAATGTTTTTTTTTAAATTAATTTAATTTATTTCTATTGCATATTATATAAAAAAATAGCTTTCTACACTCGATCGCCATATAAACTTTAACTGTGTCAAATTTCATACTCCTCCGTCCGTATAATTTTCGTAAAAAGGGGTACAAAGTTTTTGCTTCACTTATATTAAATAGAAAGATGTACTTTCCTGCTGGTTTCAATAATCTCTTTACACTACCTAGCAGTTGAAGGCCAACGCAGTTTACTTGCAAAGCCATTCCAGTGGAATGTTGGATTGCATTATAGGCGAATGCTCCCCGCGAGGGAGCGCCTTAAACTAGATATTGAACGAACAGTGAAAAATGAGCACGCCTTTACATTTTTACACGAGGCATGATGTTAGTATGTAACAAGGTTCTCGTATTATTATTTTCTCATAATTCAGCATTGTTATGCTTTGCCAACTGAAATTCTACCCACGTATAAAATTATATTTTGCCAAGAAATATTTTATATGGTTTTAGTTGCGAAGTAGAGACCTACTTCGGTCGGATGAGTTTCCGAGAGCCGTTTGTTTGTGAGTAGGAATTAAAAATGTAAAAATATAGTCATGTTACAGAACGTTGTGTTTTTTGAGGACAATTTTTTTTTTCTATTTAATAATAATATAGCCATTTATTTCGGACAGAATCCAATAAGTGTAAGTAATTTGTTAGTAGGTACCTAATACAAGAAAGTGTTTTTTATTATTATTATTTGTATGTGCTTTTCTCGGGACCCTAGGGTCCCGGACCTTTGGAAGGCGTACGAGGGACCGAAACCAACTCGCAGAGGCTCGTTAGACGTGTTTAATGAAACGAGGCACCAACCTACGATTATCCCTGTACGCACTATGCTAGTGCACCCAAGGACAACTCCCGGTTGGTGCAGGACTATTGCAAGATATGGAAACAAAGATATTGGATTATGGAATTGGGTGGCTAAGTGAATGATTATCTAGAACTATAGAAAGACTATGGCCCCTGCCTGACCAATATTTTATATGATACACAGGTAAAATGGCAGGGGGTGACTTGCACACTCAATAATGAGCCCCCGAAAACGGTCGCTAGCACAAAGTGTCGTAATGAGAAGGAGGCAACATGTCCTGAGGTGCTTATAAGGAAGTGGTTATTCCACGGCTGTCAGGACAATCACGGAAGTACGGTCAAGATCCCTACCAGCATCTTACTGGAATACTTCCTTACTCCGAGCACATTTGCTCTTGCGAATCAACACTCAAGCCGGCCAATAAAGGCAAGAAAGAGGCGGGAGCCCTATTCCTCGTCAGTGTTCACTCCAGCCGGCCAATAAAGGCAAGCCAGAGATGAGGAACAAGATTTATCCCGGGAGATAGGGTCCGTGGGGTCGCTACTGCCCAACAGCCCGCCACATGCTGCCCTGCGGGTTTCTGTATCTCTCTTGGTTTGGGTCCTCATCCCAGACCTGTTCCGGCAAAAAACTCAACCAGCATAGACCTGGAGTTTGGAGCGCGCAAGCCCCACCACGACGTCAACGTAAAGATACGCCGGTGGGCTATTTTTATTATTATTATTTCCCCGTAACTACTCCCACCCAGCAGTGTGCCTGTATGGGTCAGTAATTTCGGGATGAAATCACATGCAAAATGCTGTTGGTGCTACCGACGCCACTTTCTTATGCACTATAGCGTGGAATCCGTCAACGCAAGCATTTGCGACTAATTACAATTTAAATATCGTGGCAACCCTAAGTCCAACAGGATTCTGAGAGCCTTATTATACTGAACAAGGAGGACGATCTAAGCTGTATTTAAATATGAGCCAATTACCATGCAACCAATGAACCAATTGCAATGAGCCAATTTATTAATCGTAAGTATGTGACTTAATGATTTCTGATAAAAAAGTTAGGTAAATGAAGAGGTGTCTCTTAGTCACGTTTTTGAAGATTTTTTTTTAATGTAAATGCCATCGTGAAAATAATATAGATATTACAAGAAATAATAAATGAGTATGTGATAAGAACGCGACAAGATTGCCAATCATTTGTTTGTGCCATTCTTAGCAGCCATTGAAGATCGTCGACGATGACAACTGCGAGAGTATAGAACTACAGAGAAAATACAGAAATTCACTGCAAAAACATAAACTGACTCAGCTTTAAATAGACTGAAGAATATCCCGCCATCCGCGTACTAGCCCTCCGAGCCTAAATATTTAATTTCTAATTCCACATATACCGACTCGGTACATTCTAACAATAATTCCCACGTACCTTAAAATTCAGGTTACTGATGGGTTGGTTGAAGTCCCCACTGTATCTCTGGTACTGTTTCATCAGCTCGTTGTCGTACCCTGAGTCTGGGAGAGGAACTGGACCAGCTAAAGGTAGACCCAGATTTGATGTTAGGTGAAGAGTTGGATGGAGGTCTGTTTCGGATCCCGCGTTGGAGTTGTCCTGTTTTGGGTGGAATTATGGATCAATTAACAAAGTAATTTAGTTACATACGAAGGAGAAAAAGGATGTGGCTTTATAGGGATTGTATGTTCGACGACAAATCAAGCTATATTTTGACGTGATAAAGTGTTTTCTAAAAACAGTGTATCATGCAGTTATTATTATTATAATGGGAGGTAAGCTTATACTAGAAAAATCTATACCTTGATATGCGGTTGTGGCACTTAACACAGATACTCGTAACCATCAGAGAACTATTATCTAGTAAGTGATCTTAACGATAAACGATAAGATTACTTACTAGATAATAGAAAAATACATCTAAGATATAATCTAATGGTAGAAGATGAGCTGAAGCAAATCTTAAACGCTAATTAATGAGATTGGTTGTGAGGCTCGCTTGCACCACAAATCAATAAATGCAATTAGCGCTAAACATTAAAACATCATTGACAGAATGTTTTATCTGTAATTTTCAGGCAATTTATAGAAACAGAACGAACGTTTTTAATGCGTTTAGCGTTAAACGTATGTAGAGATTAAAAGAAAGACAGATGAATGCGTTTATTGGCATTACAGCAAAAAAATACACCATAAAACTATAAAAAACAGAAACCAATGATTACAATACCTAAAGAGCCTCAGCTCAGCATAGATTAGATTAGTGGATTAGATTAGATAAGTGGTGTAAGCGGGCCAAAATGCATTTGTTTCTTTATTATAGTAAGGCCATTTTAATAGGTAATATTTGACGTCTGTTAGTTTAGTGAAAGCAAATCGTAAAATTACTCGTATCGGTCATTATTACAATAAATATGTAATCGTAATTGAAAAAAGTTAAGCAATTGTGCAGTTCTTACCAAACGAAGAAATATATATTATTTTATGCCCGCCGTTACAAGGTTACGTTGTTGAATTTTGATGAATTATTGTCAAAAATGTTACCTATTAAAATGGCCTTACTTTAGGTTATAGAACAGGACCTTTGTCCCAGCAGTGGGAACGTTATAGTTATGATAATTATATATGCATTATAGAGAGTCATTGAACTAACCATATCACAGCTGCCTTCAACCTGCCTGAGCTCCAACTTCAGGTCACTAATATTAGAACTTCTATCACAATCCTTGAACGGGTCCACACAAGTCTTCCCCAAGTCTGTTATATCGGGTTTCTTTACATCCGTCTTCTTGGTCTTCTTATGGCAAAGCATTATAATCAACATGATTATCAGAACGAAGATTACTGCTGAAGACCCTCCAGCAATTATAAACACGATCGGAAATGTCTCTGTAAGAAATTTTTGATGTAAGAATCTGAGAGTAAAAATTTGAAGAATTTTTCTGCGGAAAAATAAAATGAAATATAAAATGTCTTTAAAACGGGAAGACTGCATCGTGTTTAATAATCTCTTTCGGAAATAATTCAAAGGAATATTATGCTGCTGTTAAAATTAACGCGTAATAATTTACAGTGTGGAAAAAGAGGTTTGGTTTTAACACTACGGCGAATTTTAGCACATCTAAACCATGTTCAAGCGCTCTCGTCAGTGTCTATTCTTTTCTATTTTTATTAAATGGTATGCAAAGCCGATGTCGACTTTTCTGCCAATGTCTAAAGTGCATTGGAAAAACAAGTGTGCATGGAGAAAAACTCATCAGTGTCAATATTCCACAACACTGATGACACTGACAGGTCTTGAACGCCGTTTGGATGAGCTGATCGCGTTCAGTTTCATTGGTGAAATGTGTGATGTCATACTCACTTGCTGGGACTAGGTTAATTTCAATGCTGTCTATTCCATAAACATTGACTACGGTGCAATTGTAATGCCCAAAATGCTTCGACTCACTTCTGCGTATAATCAAAGTAGATTTCGTCATCCTATCTGTCAGACTTTCTTCCAAAAATGCATATTCCTGAAAGAACACTCGGAATGTAACGATAAAAACTTATACGGAGGACAGCAAAACTTTACAAACTTGAAGTTTTATACAAAAGTTGTTCAAAGATAAGAGTAGAGAAACATATTCATTCTGTATCTCTAAGTAAAACAGAATTTTTAAATTTCTGTTTGCTGAATACATTTTAGCGGTAAAACAAAAGAATTGTTTTATCTCGAGTTTTGTGCTGTGCATAATTTTTTTCTGCTTTTATTATTCCAGTTTGAGAAATCTTGGCCTAACTTTTTTCCGGGAGCCCCTTGTTTTAAATAAGCGATGGAGGCAAATTTGCCCATTTCTGTGAAATGTGCACTTAACTGTGCAAGTTTATGGCAAAGTTTTATAGTTTTTTGAGAGCGGCAATATAGACTTCTTCTTCAAGCTTGCGATAAACAGTTTTACCTCTAGATGGAAATAAAAGATAGGCATATGCAATTCAAGCACGCGTTTTTGACACACATACTCAAATGATACTTAATTAATTTAAATTAAAATAGCTATACGAAAACACTTATGCACCTTATAAACGTTGCTTAAGGCTTAGTTATGATTGACCCAGCAGTCAAACTCAAACTCTCAAACTCAAACTCAAAGAATTTATTTCAATTAAACCATTTACAGGCCCTTTTGAATTGAGAAGAAGTCGGTCAGTCAAAAATATGAAGCTTGTTGCCCATTCCAAAGCGTATAGTACCTATGGATAAGAACGGGCAAGAAACTCCACGGACACTCTTTTAAATCTAAAATTTGATACAAAATATTGGTTACATCATTTATTTTGAAATTATGCATGTGCATAATTAATACATAAAAATCATTATCAGCAATCAATCAACCGCAATAGAAGCCTATCCATAAAATTATGCTTGATAAAATATTAATTTAAGTACCTGATTATGAAAAGTATTAATCTCGCTCCCTCCGAAGGTCCACACAATATAGTCAGGTTTAGGGACGGCAAATGAAATGCATTCAATCCTCACACTGTCTCCCTCGACGCCATACTGTGTTTGATTTGACATTATCTTCGGTGATCCTATAAAAACATGAAGAACAAAGGACCCCATAAAATTTTCGTAATTTTTTCCTCGACACTTTAATGGAATTTTGTCGAAATATTTTTTCAGGGATATGACGAAAGTGGGCTTATATTAAGTGCTTTTTATTTATTTTAAATATTATATAACAGAACAGAAAGAATTGCCATTATAAAGATAACAGGTGAAATGTGGGTATACTATAGGTACCAACACTTCTGCCTAACCTTTCGGGGAAAACAGACGTGATGTTATGTTTGAGCTAAGTTAATTTAAGTCCAATATACAAACCTTCAATCTAGCCTATAATAAAATAACCTGCTACTAATTTCAAGTGTCAATTAGGGAAACACCTAAGTTTACAAGTCGACTTAGCCTCTATACTCTCAAAAACTTAATCTTCTATTAAAATGTTTTACTTATCAGAAGCCACAGCTTCCTAAACTTTGCAAATCCAAATAAGGACCAAGAACTTCCAGAATCCATGTCTAATAAACACACCTAAAAGGTGAAAAGTTAACAACAATTCAACCTTTCAAAGCACTATTCAATTTGCATAAAACGAAAGTTGAAACAGAACATGCAAAACTGATTTGCCTATATGGGTACCTATAAAGTTGGAACCACAAAGTTACGAACTGCTAACTTGGCTAGTTCGCAAGATGTTCAAATTGAAATGACCTCGGGTACGACGCAGCACTTGCAGAGTTCATATGGGTCGAGTTGGCTGGGCAGAGTTGTAGATCTACGACTTAAGACTTTTGTATATTTTAGAAGTTGTGTAGACGGTTTTGGGGAGTTGGTACATTTGAAGTGCATAGGGAGGTTCGTGTTACATAAATTTTGAGGCATATATTGTAAATTTTAAATTACAAACTATACTCAATTTCCAGGGGGTGGATTGTTCGTAATTCTACCCAAGGAATTTCTAAAATATGCCACTAAATTAGAGAGAGAAAAAAGCGCCTGATTGAATAGGGATCTCACTCTCTTTTCCCGGGATTACTCTCATTGTCCGATGGAAGATCAGGCACCAAAGGATTAACGTGCTTTTTCGAGGCACGAGAGTATCACACCGCCATCTACCAAACTCCGGGCTGTTACTAAGAAATTCCCAATGGAAAAACCCAATACTTGCCCGACCTGGGAATCGAACCCAGGACCCCCACGCTCAGCAGTTGCGCTTGAGACCACGAGACCAACGGGGCAGTCAACACAACTATTAATAATTATGAAACTCTCGCATATGAAATAGAGATTACTTTGCATGCTTTTTAACCGATAAAGTTTTGTAAAACCCCGCCACTGTAGTAAAGTTATAACTCTCAAGCTCCGCGGTTTGACATGGACGCACGCGCCACGCACTTTTGGCGCGCGCGTCACGGTCAGCCATCGCTTATAGGCGACGACGGCCGGGGCTTGACGGTCGGAACCTTTACTGTCAGTGGCGATGGTTGGGACTTTGCGAATAGGGGTAGCATTGGCTAGTTTACCTTTAATATAAACCATGGCAGGAGCTTGCACATCTTGCCTGTTCTCAGTACTCGCTTTACACCAGTACTGTCCGGCAGAATGAGGAGTCACTGTGAGGGTCAGGTTTGCTGATTTGCCGACTCTCTATTGTGGAAAGAGATATCACAGTATTAATAACATGATCTCAAAAATTAATATTTAGATTAGAATCAACAGTAGCAGCATCAGAGTCAAGGCCCGGAGGCCTCTCTCATAACCCTTTCGTAAACTTTGACTATATTAAGCTCTCAGTTTTACTTTAGTACCAGGATTTCCAGACTTCATTTTAAATACGGGTCATTCCACCTAAGTAATACAGTTCTAGTAAATATCAAAGTAGGTATTTATATGAATCATTCAGTAAACTCCATTCTTAATTACAGAAGTACCTACACGTTAAATCAGAGGTACACACACAAACATTTGAGGTATACATTTCCAGTATAAGCTCACCTCACATTATACGGAAATTCTATACAACGCGAAATCAACTTACACTGGAAATCTGTAGCTTGATATGTAGCCTGTGTTTTTACTAAAAAATAAAGATAGTATTCCCGTGATAACTCGTACTTACAATAAATCTCTCATTTTCATATCGCAGCCACTGTATTTTCGGCGGTGGGTGACCATCTACGATGCAAGACAGTGTAGCCAATGAACCTGTCTCACCTTCAACATTCTGAGGTTTTACTTTGATAGATGGTCCATCTGCAAAAAAAGGCAATTTGAATACCTACCATCGAACAATCTGTAATCTGATACTAATCATTTTGATTCGAAGATATCATTTTCAAAATTATTTCCAGTTTCAGTACTAACGTCCTTATACGAGATGTTATAATAAACGCTTCAGATTATTAACTATACAACGACTATTATTATTTCTTTCATAATAATATTAATTATTGTGAATGTGAGGACTATGTGGGTTCATTCTTTTTTGTTTGTATTATTTTCTGTCTTTGTTCAAAACAGCTCAGTCAGAAATGAAACTTTTCCGGAATCCGCGTTGATAGCCCATTTACACACCATTTCCTATAACGCTAGCTGAACCACGAAATAACAATCGTGGAGTGCTAGTTAGTAGTCATACACTCTTTATTTCGTTTTTGTTTGAAAAAGCGAAAAGGACGATACCTTACTAAACAAAATTTGTCACAACGTACTATACAAAATGGTATTTTAAACAAAATTTGTCACAACGTATTATACAAAATGGTATTTTAAACAAAATTTGTCACAACGTACTATACAAAATGGTATTTTAAACAAAATTTGTCACAATGTACTATACAAAATTGTATTTTTTTTCTACATGTTTGAAAGGCAACAGATACTTGGATTGTATGATATAATAAGACACCACATAATTTAAACTTTTACAAGCAAATCAAATAGTGCAATGTTTACTAGGCATTAAACAACTGCAACTAATGGCAATATAACACGGTAAAAACAATTTTTTTTAACCTCAACGATGAGGCTTCATAACACCTGATGATAAGTGATAATCAGGCCGAAGGTGGAAGCGAGCTTCACCCGGAATCCTTAACCACAGATGAACACACGATTCGACGATTTCCTCTATTATTATGTATGTACCGAAATACAAAAATGCTGTTAACATTGTTGTTATGGCGACAGACTTAGATAAGATGATGGTAGCTAGCCAGGCGGACTTAGAACAAGCCCTACCACCAACCAAACCGAGCAGAAAGTTTTGCCCTAGCTAGGAATCGAACCCGGGACCTCTGGGTCTGAGACAGGTAGTCTTACCACTAGACCACAGACGCAGGTGTTTAATTTTTATGTTTACACGATCAATGTGGTTGCTTCATCCGAAATAAAAGGCATACGCATAAGTGAACTGTGTAATATTGCCTTATCAAAGTTCGCTCGTAAGTGAGCACTCCATTTCTTTCTACTCCATGTCAACACTGCAATGCTGCAGCATATGAAAAGTTAAAACTTTATTAGCCCATCGTATTGGCGGAGAAAATAAAAATATCTCGCAGAACATTACTCTTAGCACATAAAGTGAATTCCATATTGTAGGAATACTCATAACAACTAATTGGTAATTGAAGAGATTTTGCTGTGTATAATGATTGTTGAAGAAGCTTTTCATGTTATTTCACGTACCTAGTTATTTATTTTTCTTTCGAAAATATATAGTTAAATATTTTTTTAAACTTCTTAGTCTAGCAGCCCGGAGTCTGGATTTGTGCCCGGTTGATGTCAGTTAGCTCGCCCCCTATTACATGGGACTTAATTATAACTGGCGAAATGTGGGTGAACCCCACTGCCTAACTCTTCAAAGAAAATAGGCATGATGTTATTTATATAAGTATATTTCTAGTTTTTGATTGACTGAGAGAAAGATATTTACTTTTGGTAATATTACTGTATGGAAAAAAATATGAAACGTAAATATTAGGTGAACTAAAATATTGATTAGGAAATGCAATAATTAATATCGTAACACCGTTTTAGACGAACAAAAAGTATTTGGAAACTTTCCAAATGCATTTTTTACACCTAAAACGGTTACAACATTCAATTAAATGTTATAATTGCAATTCGTTATTAATATTCTAGTTCGCTAGTTAGCCACATTTCTTATTTCCATACAGTAGTATTGCCAAATTAATCAAAACAGCGAAATATTTGACATCTGTTTGCGTCGTTGCCACAGAAATATTAAAAACAGGAGAAGTGGCAAGGGGGCGTGTCGCCGACCACGTGGACATGAGCTTATCGCTCAGCTATTGAAAAAATGGCCGTCACCGCGAGTTAGTGTGTTGTCAACCGCGATCGTAAAAAAAACGATTATGCCGTCTTGTTAAGTGGGTTCGTGCAAAAATAGAAGCCAAAACAAAATTTTTTGAAGTCATGGCATCAGTTACCACAGCTAAATACAAGTATTTTACAATATTTGTCTTAAAAATCACGAAAAACAACAAGCCGTAAAATATATCTGAGTTGTACTACTTTATTTTTGTTTTCCTATATTATCCCGACAGTATTATTTTTGCATTAAATACATTGCTCTTTTACAACCACCTCAGTCTGTCACTGAGTGACTGAACAAGCAATGTAAATCTGACATAACGAAACCTCAATAAGCCATAATGTCGCATGGTGCGTCCGCTGCTCTGGTCCGCCGTATTTGAGCGCGAGCTAGTGATGTGCTCGTGGAGGTCTGACAAAGTCTATCGACAAGAAAGTCGACTGCGAATTGTTATATTACAATTTCATTTAATTGATTTTTCTTCAATTTGTTAACTCTTGTAATCCGGTTGGAAGGCCGATGTGGTTCTATGCATTTTTACCCATTTTTATTATTTTACAGCGTAATAGACAAATGCGTAACCAAAGATCGTGAAGTAAGTTCAATAATGTTTAGTTTAGTAATCTATGGAATGTCCTTGGGTTTGAATTATGAGATGTAATGCCTTAGCCTCAAGTAACTTCGTCATTTGTTATGGTTATGGTATTTTACTGAAGTCTTCATAAATGCACCATTAGCTTCGGATGCATTATAATAATCAGCATCATATAGTCATAATTATGTATTATGCCGCAGAATTTCTAAAGAGGGTTTGAAGCCATATTGTGACGTCATGCATGCTCTAAAATAAACAATTATAATATGAAAATTACTTTTAAAGATTTGGCAATGGGTCAACATTCATGCTATTTATTCCTTATGCATGCGTGTGTGTTATTTTTACATAAACCCCTAGTTACTAAAGAAAGAAGAATTTAATTTCTTAAAAATACGGGTTTTTTAAGAGCCTGCAAACTTACAAGTTTATGATTAGCTTCGTATACCTATATAATTCCGTAAGTCACTAACAAATTGTAATTGTACCGTTTCAGTTTCCCAAAAGAAGCAAGTAAAAAATCAATGGATTGATGCCATAGGAAGGTCAGCTAACTGGTTCTCTACAAAAACGAGAATCTCTTTTTTGAACATTTTATGGCATCATAATCATATATAACTACGTGTCGTTTGATTTGTAATTGTTTTTAAAATATTTTTATTAATTAATTAAATAATGTTTTGTTGGTTTCATATCGTTTTTGTTTACTTTATTTCCAAAACCTTTATTTATTTATTTTATTTAACCATTTATGTACACACAAAAATAAACAGACAAGATTATAAGAACAGAAAAATACGTACAAAGGTGATGCTTATTTCTAATGAAATCTCTTCCAGCATACCTGCGATAGGACAGAGGGTAAAAAGAGATGTAGACACCGTGTGTAAGAGTAGAGAGAAAGTAAAATACATAAAATCAAAACAATTCACTTAAAGTAAATTTATCGATATATTTATCGATAACTCTTCGATTTAGTCAAGCACTATGTCGTATCCGCCCCCGAGTCCCGACAACACACAATGATAATTGTTTTAGTGTGAGTAATTATACGGAAAAAGTACGCTGTGGTTTAAATAATAAGGTTTATATTTAAATGACTGAGTTATCGATGGCGCGTGTGTGCACTTGTTCGTAGTATTGTTTTGACAGAACTGTGTGTGCAATATTAGCGTTATGGAGGGGCAATTGTAGCTTCATCGGTTTTCTATACATTTTGAACTCCACGCCATATCTCCTTCTTTATTATATCTATGGTCGTTGCCCACTTTCAGAATAAACGAAACGTAGACCTAATTTAGTATTGCTTAAAGTGAATTCTTAATTAGAGACACGTGCCTGGTCCATTACCAACTACATATGATAACCTTTTCTGACCATAACCAGCTAGGGGAACATAATATTCCTACTATTAAATTGGACAAATATACAGGGTCATTAAAATATAAACATCTCAAACTCGTAATAGCTCCAATTTCAAAATTACGACGACGTCGAAATGACCATGACATTCCTTTTATTCGTCCTTTCGAATCACCGACTAGGTACTCTGCTCCCGAACAATAAATCTCTATAGAATGCAAATTAAATAATGGTCCAATCATTTCACAATAGAGGGCACTTCATTCGACGTCAAGAATTGCCCTGAAACCACGTAATTGTGGGCAAATGACTATAATTCGGTATTGTGTTAAGGACTCTTGAAACTTTGAATAATACCGTTTTAGTCGACCCACTTCGAATTGACGGACGGCACGGATTTTTGCTTCGGTCTAGATTTTATTAGGTACTCGTAATTGTTTGGACTTGTAATTTTGTTTCGAAAATTATTATTTAGTACGGCTTAATTGTGTTGTTCTACATTGGTTTCAAAGTTATTAAGAGACTAATTATCAGTATCATTATAATAGTCTTCATAATTATGTTTTTTTTTAATTCGAAGTGACTTCACTTTTGATAATTTTTACTCCCTTGACTAGGGATATAAATGTCAAAATTAACAATAATACTATAGTCATAGACAGATATGCAACCAGTATGATGTTATCAAGTCATTTTAAAAACCATCTTGAAGTACTCGGGTATATAACGTTAAAATACAAACCGTAGAATACTACCGAGATTAAGTCAAAACAATCAAATGGTAAATACGTGATTGGGTAACGAAGAGGAATCATATTTCATTCCATATATCCCTTAGGTATAAAAGGGAAAAAAGTAACCATAGCCTTTTGAGCCAGCTTTCTGTATGCCAAATTTCATTGTCATTCAGTTTTTTGAGGGAAAACAAAAGGGCCAACAAAGCTGTTGGCCGTTTCTAAAATATTGGTATTGGGTTTGACCGGTGATCGAATCTGACATAGATAGCGGATCAATTGTTGGGCAAACTCTTCCCACTCACTCTTCTTTTTTTCTCTATTTGTTTAGCATTTGGTCTGAATTCAGCTCTTTATTCGCGATTTAGTCTGAGTATATTTCAGATTTATTAATACTAAGATCATTTCACACTTTATTTTTGAAGTGAGACTTCTTAGGCAGCGATTCGATAACTGGACGAGAATTAAGAGTTTAGTTTCAAGAACGCGTCACGTTAAGGCACATTTTGTTACATGAGAGAGACGAAAGATATAACTCTCTCTGACGCTCACACAAAATCTCTCTATTCTTAATTTTTTTTTAAGTAAACTTCTTTCTTAGGTTTGGTGCTGCAAGCGGCTTTTTTTTAACTTCGTTTGTTGTGATTTGTATGCCTATGTCCTGTTTCAAAGATAAATATATCTCTATAACTAACTATCTAAATCATTTAACCCGTGAAAAGGCTATACACAAACAGACAGAGAACATTTCGCATTTACAAGTATGGAAATACAGTTTTCCAAAGTGTCATTAATATCCTAAATAAAGCCAAAGCCGTCAAACTGAAAACGTTCTCAAAGTATTTCTGAAAACACAAAACCATGTTTATTTATCAAATAAACGTCACAATAAAAGACTTACCCAGAACCGACCAATAAGTAACGTATAATAATAATTTATTCTCGTTACTAGAAATTATCAGTAGGACTCAATAAATAATGGTTCAATGCTTTCTATGAATTAAGTCTTCTATAAGCATATTGAATGGGTTACTAGCTAATGTAAATTAGCTAAGTCTTAGAATTAATCGATTGAGTAAGTAGGTACTATTACGTACCGCTTATAGGAAAAAACACTCAAATTAAAATGTTGCTGAGCTAAGGCTGACGCTCAGTTAACACAATGTAACGTTTTCAATTCGCACAATAATGTATGTAAGTACACGCCAGAGATCGTACTACTCAACGGCATAACATTAAAGTTTTCTAAAAAAAAATACACCTCTCATCGCGACCATCTGAGGGGCACTTCTTGTCCCATCTCAGTGTCAATCTCTGTTGAAAATACGCCTATTTTCCTACTTCTTGACAAGTTTTTGACATTGATTGTCGCTGAAACGAGATTACGAACAGATTTAAATACGAGAATTGGCCTTCTGATCTCGGCCACAGATGAATACAATCAAGAATTTCTCAGCAGTAACACAGTTTACTACAGATGGTTCGCTCCACAAAATCATTTAAATAAAAAGTGACTCTTGCTACGACAAAACAAAGTGCTATTCAGGTCGCACAGCGCTAATTACCTACAGTTATATTCACCTACAGTTGCCTCTCTTATTATCGCGTAATTCTTATATATCCTTATTACGTTACGCCTACTGAATTAGACAAGTCAAGCCCACCGAGTAGCATCACTAAAATTGTACCTAAAATGCGGAGTAAACCATCTGTGTGTTAGCCTATTGAAGTTTCAGCCAGATGTGACGCCAAACCAACTAACTGATAGGTCTATTTAATTTAGTTCTACGACCTATATGTAATCTATGCCAAAATAGTGGGAAATAATCGACCGATATTAACCATAAAACCCATTAAATGGACTATTGGAAGCGCATCGATGGATAAAACAATAAATGTTTTCGGCTTTTCTGTGAATGCGGCTTCTGCATGTTTGAAAGACCACATGCATGATACCTCGTGAAAACTCATGAATAATATTTCGTATGCGCCAGGAACTAGTCTCAAATTCTCAGAAATAATTTTGGACGGGAATATTTTCTGGGATGTACTGGAGTCGGTATTCAAATATGGATTTGGTTGGCTGTATCGTCGTCACGGGTTGGTATTGAGCGTTATAAAGTGTGGATGATAGTATTTTTTTGTTATAGCACGTAGACGAGATTAAAAGCATAATTATAATTCTTGGCTAAACTACTTGATTAGTTTAGCCAAGTTAGGTTAGATTAGGCCAGAAACACTTGATGATAAACAACGTAATATTCATAACGTAAACTTTTTAAGATCGTGGATTCACGCAAGGTTGACAGTGACATTCGCGATCTCTGTAAAATGAAAAGTCTTAAGTAATCTATATATACGTGAAGCAAAAACTTTGTACACGTTTTTACGAAAATTACGCGGACGGAGGAGTATGGAATTTGACATAGTTAAAGTTTATATGGAGAATCTACTAGCAAGGAAGTTTGATGCTGCCCTTCATAAAAAAATACAACTACGTAAAAATAACACGGATAAATCATACGTCAAGACAAAAGACTACGCTCGAACGCTCTTTTCACACCAAGCCTCCGTGAGTCTATCGAACCGCAGAACTGACGAGGTATTATAATTCTTGAGTCGACACTTACAGACCACTTCCAGAGTTTTGGTGTCAGCACTTTTGCCGACTTGGTTGTGAACCTCGCACTTGATGGTCGCTTCGTTGAATCTCCGGGATACGTTTGATAGTATCTATAACAAAGGTTAAATAGGAAGTGATTTTTTTTTTAATTAGAAGGTTTAAAAGTTAGTAATGGAGTTCTCCATTTTCTACATACATTACTTTTCAACCTTCTAATTTGAAACATAATTAGGGTCCAATTTTTTGTCTATTATAATCGTCGTAGCAATAAATATACTATTGTTGTTTTCACAGCCCAGTTTAATATCTAAATTAATAAAAATTCACACGATTTTTGGTCCAAATGGTAGTAACATTTTTAAAATTATATTTTTAAAGTAAGTATACACATAGATAAGATAATTAGATAGTTACGTTAAAACAAACAAGGAACATTCCCGTAACACGCCACTGTTTCCAGAAACAAGAAACTTTTCCCAACTAGTGCTTAAAATTACACGAAGCTAAGGTAGACCAAAAGAAAATATCCAGTGTAGTAGTTAAAACAAGACTTCTAGCAAGACTTTAAGAAGACGATGCCAATTATCATACAGCACTAAACATTTCAGAAGAAGGAAGAACAAAACACATAAGAGAAAACAAAACACTTAATAAGCCAAAATTTCCGAACATAGGTACTCCTTATAACCATCTAATGTAAAATGCATATTGCAGGTATTATGTTGTGCCAAGAAGAAATTTGAAAATTCTCTCTTATATTTTCGGAGAACGCCTCCTACAGGAGATGCAAATAGGGATGGTAAAATTTAATATAGTGTACGGAATTAATGGTGAAGCGACACTTGAGATGATATAAGATACAAGGACTTTACTTTGTTTTGTATTTTTAATGGAGCATCCCATAAGTGGAATATGTTAGTCTCTGCTTACGGTTTTCGTTTACGCGTTTCGTAATTTCCATTTTCGTGGATGTAAGTGGAATTTTTAGACGACGTTGTGTTTTGATTTGAATTTGTGTTGAAACGGGGAATTGGTAAATACATCTGGCTAAGCCCAGAAATTCTAACATGTCCACATTTATCAAATGTAGCAATCGCACTGATACTGATTCCACAAAACACAAGATACGAAGTAGATTTTTTAGGAAAACCAAATTTCTCTTCTTCTTTTCGTGTGGTTAGTAAGTAACCTGGTGTCGGAGTTATAAAGCCCACCATGGGCCTCTGACTTGGCTTCACATGCCGTCGAAGAAATATCTCTCAGGCATACCGGTTTCCTCACGATGTTTACCTTCATCGTTTTTGAAGCAAGTGATTATCATACAATATGCACATGAATCCGAAAAGTCAGAGGTGCGTGCCTTGGGTTTGAACTCGAGACCTATGACTTAGTAGTCTGACGGTCACATCTCTAGGCTATCACTGCATTTTGAATGAAAACACAGATAAATATATCTGAACCTGATAACTTTTGAACATGTTGATTAACTTGTTCAAAGTTTTCACAAAATAAATTAACCTACTTGTTTACAATGGCAGTATCAAAAATTGAAATTTGTAAATTTGTACGCAAATATCCCGAATTATACACCAAAAGAGAAGACATACGGAATAGATTTACTCTAAGACATAAAAACAGACTAAACATTCCAACATTACGACGAATGCATTCATCAAGTACATGTCAATAAAAATATATAATAAACTACCGGAACATCTTCAAATTATAAATAAATATAATATGTTTAGTAATAAATTAAATCTATTTCTTATAAACAAAAGCTACTATACTATAAATGAATACATGAATGATAAACTATTACTGGAATTGCAATAAAATTTAAATATTTAATTGAGATTACTTCTGCATTTGCCAATTACATTCACGCATATAAAATAAACAATAAATATTGTATAATTCTTATATATACTCGTTTATATATTAATCTGAATAAATTGAACTAAGAATTATTAATGTTTTAAATGCTATTACTTATTTAATTTTATTATTTTTCCTTACTAACGTTGCTGTGCCCTTACAGGGTCTTGGGTTTGAAAAGCCTATTTGTAATAACTTAATTCAAATTATGGTACGCAAATAAATGAAATGAAAACCGATTGATACGTGTAGCTGCAACAGATGTATTGACAGCAGCATGGTTGGTAGCCACACCTATGAATACCCCATTTGCCTGATTAAAAACGCCATTTAAAATCGATAATGGCTAAATGACTAGCACGAATTCTCGAATGGTTGGTCTTCGAAGGAATTCGAGCTCGACCTAGTTGAACTAAAGCGATGACCTAGATACATTAAATTCTGAAAACATTAAAGCAGAGTTTTGTAACTGGAATGTTTACAACATATCCCTTAACAAACCTTTTTGTATAATTTAGAATTTTAACAGTGAACCCTAATTAAACTTTGACCAACGTAGGCTGAACTTTAGTCGCGTTGGTACCGAGCTAATTAGGTGATGTTTATTTTATTATCATCTCCTAAACACCTAAATGTGTTTAGGAGATATACACATTTAGGTGTATAAGGTAATTAGGAACAGTGTATTTTTTTTCTTTCATGCCTTATTTGATAAACAAAGAAATCGAAAACTAGTAGCCTATCTTTGTTTACAAATGAAGTCAAGAAAAAAATATACACGTAAATATATGCGTACGATACAAAAAATAATCAATGTGTTCTGTTCTCATACTCACCAATTCATTACTGATGTCACCGGCTATGTACTCATTATTGACATACCATTTGTATGTTAGGTTGTTTGGATTCGCACTCGCTTGGCAACCTAGGAAATAATTAGTATAATTATAAGGAAATATCATTTCTGCTTTCAAATCTTCCATTTATAATATTATGAATGTCGTCAAAGTTTTTTCCTAAAGAGTTTTAAAGGTTTTCTTCCTCAGATGAGTAGGTAAGTCGTTCAAAGGATCAAATTGAAAAGAATGCTTATAAAAAGGAATTAACTAATTAATTAATTTAGTAGTCTTGAATATATCTCAAAATGTTGTACCTACGTAGCTTTTATGCGTAAGTATTCAATAAAATTAATAGGGGCACCAGAATCGACCCTTGGGGTATATCTACGAATAGCAATGAACTTTGATGGGTTGATTAAAAAAGTTAATGGATGAATCGAAATTAATTGGGATTTGTATTATAATGAATGGGTAAAATGTTTCAAAACTAACCAATAACGACTGTGTCTCCTTCCTGGATAATTTCTTTCAATATTCCGGATTTCACGAAAATGCGTACTTTTGGCGCGTATTGTACCTGTAACAAAAAAAAAAATAGTGTTACTTTTCTAGACTTTTATCAGCTTAAAGGACAATGACTGTATCATTATTTAGATTTGTCTTTTTGTACTTTTGTACTACATTTTCAAAGGTAAACCTACAAGTAATCAAACTAATAAATGAAAATATATAAATAAAGTCGAACAAAATTTATACTCTTTAGAAAACTACAGCATTTTCCACAAGTCAGAATTGTGAAAAACCAAGCTGAAAATGAGAGAAATGTCGCAGAAAACATCGTCAATTCTCCAAGAACGAAACAATACTGCAGGAACCAGCCATTACGAATCGACTTGACCTAAAAATACCCAACAATTTTTCACTCGGAACTTTAAAAAAGACGGTTTAAAAAATATACGTAAAACCGACCATTTCTCGTTGTGTCCAAATCAGTACTATTCTCCAGTAGTTGTACGATGTAGCAAAACATACGAAGTAACAAAGGAGTAAGAAAAATAAATACAAGTGAAGCATCTAGTAGGGGAAACTTCGATAGCTGCGTTAGTTGCAGTTTTTTACAAGGAGCACGTAAGGAAGGGTGAAGACATTATTTTTACTACAACGCAATTGACTTTCCAAAGCTTTTCAAATACAAAGCTTTATAAAACCTTGTTTGTCACCTCTTGTGATAAAGGGTGAAATGTGTGAGGGATGATAATAATATGAAAGAAAAAGCAGTGAATGCGTGAGGGTTGACAGGGAAGAATGGAAGAAAAAAACGTTTCAATGACCCCAAGGAGGGATGATGGTGTCACCACTTGGGGCTTTCAAAACAGCAAATTAAGGTGTGTCCATCCTTTAGAAAATGCACTTAATGGTAAATATTTCTCCTTTACCATTGGCGTTACATAATAATATCGTCGAAACCAAATACTATTCTAAATTTTTTAAAGTCAATGAACAATACACATATTTTCAAGTCTCGTGTTTCCATGGAACATCTCTTTTGCTTCTTTGATCTAAGGTTCCTCTGCATTTCACCGAGGGTAAGCTGTTGTCACTAATCTTTTGCAGCCGATTGTTCTTATCTTGTCTGTTCTTTTGTCTGGATGGTAAGCAGAGGACTTAGTAGTATCTGTATTGGGTGCATCGTTATTGGTTGAATGCTATTGTAATAGTGATTTGGATCACAAAACATGGATCAGCATGTTCTATGAAAACTGTTGGATTTGATTAATTTTTACTGATTTAATGATTACTCTGATTAATTATTATTTTTCCGTTTGTTCCGCATTCACCTCACCTCTCAAGGTTCACCTTTCATCATTATTATATTCCTTTTGTAGAAGTATGTAGCTTGCCGTATAAGCAAGTTTTATTTCATTAAAAATTAATAAATTTTGCGTATAAATTGTATTACGTGATAAAAATATGAAGTTAAATCTTAATTATCACAATTAATGATGATTTTTCAGGCAAATCTGATCTCTATTTGTCATCAATGAGCAATGACCCTTTTTTTTTTTTTTTGGGTGGGAAATCTTCAAATGACTCCTCCCGCTCTGGGTGGAGCGGGAGGGCGTGTCAGACTCTTACTGACTAAAACCCACCCGTGTTCCTCCTCTTGCCTGTGCAATGCCAGGGGGCCACGGTCCCGCAACCCCGGCAGGCAATGGTCTCATCGGACCCCTTCATTCGCTGACATCTCTTTGAGGCGCGCGAGGAACACAACGCACCGTCGACCCGGGCTTGGTCCTTACCGGACGGCGAGCTACCCATTGCTCACCGTCCGCAAGCCCGCGCCTACGGTGGCCGGGAATCAGCAATTGATTCCCGACGCCCAGGGCGTCTCCTCCTGCGGCGGCTAGGGGCTTGAGGGCGCGAAATTTGCCACTCCCTCACGCGCTCCGCCTCCTCCTTCGCGAGAATTACTGCTTCGCAGAAGGAGGTGACGGCCTCCCATGCCCTCTCGCTCCGTACCATGGCCTGGACCAGGGCCGGACGCGAGAGATCCCCGCCACCGATCGCCTCCACGAGGACACGGCGGTGCTCTGCCCAAGCCGGGCATACCTCCACCGTATGCTCCACCGTGTCCTCCGGGCGATCCACGCAGTGATGACACCCGGGCATTTCCTCCCGCCTTATCCGAAACAGGTACCTCCCGAAACAGCCGTGTCCGGTGAGGACCTGCGTCAGGCGGAAGGTGAGGACGCCGTGGCGCCTCTCCAGCCACTCCTCAAAGAAGGGACTTATCGCCGCAATAGTGGCGTACCCAGCACTGGGTTGCAACAATCGCACTCTCCATGACGCCATGAGATCCCGTCGGAGCTCTGTCCGCTGTGCCGCGATTTCTCGCGGCATCGGAGTCAAGCCCCGGCGTTTCGCCTCCTCGCGCCACTCCCAAATATGCGCGAGGACTTTTGCCTCCAGATCCCATGGCGGCAATCCGGCAAGCAATGACCCTAAGAATGCAAATATTAATTTGATGATAAACGTTTTGACGCTAAAACTAAATTCGCAAAACTGATTGGAATATCAGAGTAGAGTTGGATTGACTTAAGTATTGATTCCCATAAAAAGAATAGCACATTCTAGGATCCAATTTCCACAGTATAGACACATTCTAGTGCCATTACATAAGCTAGTGGCTTCAGATAACCTCACTAATATTTTACGGTGATTGTATAAGACTGGGTATTACGGGGGCATTTTAAAGGCGTATGGTATTGGAAGCCAGCCAAACTGATATGGCAGTCCCCATATATAATTTTGAGAGTTTGGTAGGAAGTAAATTGAAAAGATGGTTCTAATTTGAAATTGAATACTGAGCCATTGGAATTGGAGTAGTAAGTACTAGTGTTTTATAAGGCTGAGGTTATATAAATTCACTGTTAACCGTTGTTGGAGTTATAACCATTTTGTTTGAGAATAAAATTAAGTCCAACAAAAACAAAATATTTCACCTAAAAACCTTTTGACTAAAAAGCTGCTTACTATGATTTGAAAACTGAAATGAGAATTGAAAGAATAAAAGAAAGGGCAGAATTTAAAAAAATGAATTAATAATATGTCTGGTCCGTTGTTGATATTTTTCCATTACAGTATGAATTTAATCCAGTAACATGTTATGATGCTTTGTACATGATACACTTTTTGCAGTACCAATCAAAATATTATTTCAACAAATATTATTGTAGATCGTAAACAAAGCACATAAAACAATAGTGTTTTTTAATGCAATCAATTGTATTATAACTGATGATTAGATTGGTACGTAATAATATCAGGCGCATATACTCAATTTATTACGGTTGCTAGCTGAACAAAATTTGTTTAAATAACATAAAGTACAATACCTACTCAACAAAAACTCTGATGATAATAATAACATCATGTACCTAGCCTTTTCCCAACAATGTTGGGGTCAGTTCCCAGCCTAACCAGATGCAATTGAATACCAATATTTTACATGGAGCGACTGCCTATCTGATCTCCACAACCCGGTTACTGGGTAATACGATACCCCTTAGTAATACTGGTTGGACTTTCTGGCTTCTGACTGTCTAAAATCTAAAAATTTCAGTCGGGATCAACAGTTTAACGTGGTTTCCGAGGCACGGAGGGGGCTCACTATGTAATGTATTCCTGAGAATATTATGTATAAAGTAAATTATGTTGTGAATAATTTAGAGGAGTTTTGATTTAAACTGGGTTATAAAAGTATCAAGTATAAAGATTAGATGGTAGTAGAAATATAAAACTATAATCTATATATTATATAATATAAAAGCGAAAGGTCACTCACTCATTCATCACGAAATATCGTAAACCGCTTGACGTATAAAGATGAAATTTGGCTGGGAGGTTGTTTATAGTTAGTAGACGTCCGCTAAGAATTTTTGGAAATTCAAAATTTGGGGAGAAAAGGGGGGGTTTTATTAGTATGAAAAATCTTATTCCTTGAGTTAATAAACTTGAAACATGGCACGAATACTTATGTATGGAAATTATAAACTATGCCATTTTTAGTTTTTCTAAACTCCCCCTGAAGGAGGATTGGGGGGTGTCAAAGTTTGTATGGAATAATTTTAACGTGCGGTCTGATTAGCTTGAAACTCAGTATTTATACTAAAACCTGAAAATAAATAAAAACGTATATCAGGCTTTTTTTTTAAATTTACCCCTAAAGGGGCGAAAAGGGGTATTCATTTTTACAGCGGAGGATTTTACTGTGTGGCTTGATTACCTTGAAAATTGGTATAAATAAATAATATTAACTTTTCAATAGACTTTTGGCAAGGGGGTAATGGCTGATCTTTGCGTTATGCTCGTGAACGGATGCTGCTTGTGGTGACTGGTCGTCTTGCAAATCATGATTTTGTAATTGTTATTAGTAATTAACTGTTTATTTATTTTACTTCGATGGTCTTAGTTTATCATTTATAACTTCGAGATGATGAAAAGTTTAAATTCAAATTGGTACAGTATGTTAAGTAAAAAAAGGGAAATGCTTTATGGGAGTTTAGTACTCACACATGCAAATGAACAAATTTTAAAAGAGTAACGGTGGAGTATCTTGCCGGTTCTTCTCCTCAGCAAATGACCAATTGTAACCGTGCACATTGCTTCTGACGTTTCATAAATGCCCGTGTATGTGAAATAAAATATATAGCTACGAGTATATGTAAGCGGACACGCCCTTTATGACTGGAGGCTTTTATTTAGATATTGATTACGTTTAGTCTATAATAAAAAAAAAAACTGCTTGAGTATGGTTCTCGATATTTTTTATTGGTATATTGGCGTGTGCGAGTTGACTTTATAATTTAAATTATGTTTAGTGTTGCGTGGTGTAAATAATTTTCAGACTATTATATGTATAGTTTTTTTTTTCTAATTGAACAGTCAGCTGTGCTGCTGGGGAGTTTGGTGCGCCACTTCTTCTTTCCAGCTAAAGCACTAGGAAGTCGTGAAGGGTGGGCGTTTTGTGGGACTGTCTTATGTAACTTTGACGTTCGAAAAGTGCTAATTCTCAGCCTTGTTTGAATAAAAGACTTTTGAATTTATTTAAAAAAATATTATCACGCTTTATGATATGGGGGATGAGCAATATTGCATTATATTCGTATTCTTCTATAGTTTACCGCAAATTGTAAAAGGCTAGCCAAAATGTTAGAATATTGCAGATAGTTACGGATCTAACCTTTTAAAAGACACGCTATAGCTTTATGGATGTAAGCAGTCAATCATAACATTTCCAGGGTGGATTTTGAGATGACGATGAAGTACTTGGGACTCGTCCTCGACAGTCGGTGGAACTTCGTGGAGCATTTCCGACGTTTGGCTCCCAGACTGGACCGGGCCGGGGCTGCCTTGAAGCGGCTCCTGCCCAATCTAGGGGGTCCAAACGCCTCCTGCCGGAGGCTATACGCGGGGATCGTGCGGTCCATGGCCCTGTACGGGGCACCGGTGTGGGCGCATTCGTTGAGGCGGCGGCCTGCCCGCCGGTTGAACGCGTCCCAGAGGGTCATGGCCACCCGGCTGGTCCGGGGATACCGCACGGTCTCCGGTGAGGCGGCGAGCCTCCTTGCCGGATTGCCGCCATGGGATCTGGAGGCAAAAGTCCTCGCGCATATTTGGGAGTGGCGCGAGGAGGCGAAACGCCGGGGCTTGACTCCGATGCCGCGAGAAATCGCGGCACAGCGGACAGAGCTCCGACGGGATCTCATGGCGGCATGGAGAGTACGATTGTCGCAACCCAGTGCCGGGCACGCCACTATTGCGGCGATAAGTCCCCTCTTTGAGGAGTGGCTGGAGAGGCGCCACGGCGTCCTCACCTTCCGCCTGACGCAGGTCCTCACCGGACACGGCTGTTTCGGGAGGTACCTGTTTCGGATAAGGCGGGAGGAAACGCCCGGGTGTCATCACTGCGTGGATCGCCCGGAGGACACGGTGGAGCATACGGTGGAGGTATGCCCGGCTTGGGCAGAGCACCGCCGTGTCCTCGTGGAGGCGATCGGTGGCGGGGATCTCTCGCGTCCGGCCCTGGTCCAGGCCTTGGTACGGAGCGAGAGGGCATGGGAGGCCGTCACCTCCTTCTGCGAAGCAGTAATGCTCGCAAAGGAGGAGGCGGAACGCGTGAGGGAGAGGCAAATTTCGCGCCCTCACGCCCCTAGCCGCCGCAGGAGGAGACGCCCTGGGCGTCGGGAATCGATTGCCGATTCCCGGCCACCGTAGGCGCGGGCTTGCGGACGGTGAGCAATGGGTAGCTCGCCGTCCGGTAAGGACCAGGCCCGGGTCGACGGCGCGTTGTGTTCCACGCGCGCCTCAAAGAGATGTCAGCAAGTGAAGGGGTCCGATGAGACCATTGCCTGCCGGGGTTGCGGGATTAGTCCGAAAGGGATACCGTGGCCCCCTGGCATTGCACAGGCAACAGAAGGAACACGGGTGGGTTTTAGTCAGTAAGAGTCTGACACGCCCTCCCGCTCCACCCAGAGCGGGAGACGTCATTTGATGATTTCCCACCCAAAAAAAAAAAAAAAAAAAAAGGGTGGATTTTGAGATAGGGCAATAAAGGCACGTACATTAACCGTTGTCGATACAAGAAAACAGTCATAAGAGACTGTCTTTAACTTATTGAAACATGTTGATATGCCGTCACAGATTTTGAAAAAAAAATTACAGTCAGCAATAAAATGGCCAATTTTCACAAAAGGTTTTTTGATGCCAGTCGATCCTATTTCTTATTACTAGGGTAAAAAAACTATATCGGGCCAACTGAGGATTGAGTACAAGAATGTCTGTCTGTATGTGACCTTTTCACGCCTAAACCACTGAACGGATTTCGATCAAATTTGGCAAGGCGATAAATCACATCCTAGGGTAAGATATAGGTTATGGGAATATAATCGCTTTCGAAACCCTATGTGTTCAACAAACATTTTTGATGACTTAGAATACAACAAACTGAAAATACAAGTAAATTAAATTCAAACGAAGATAGGATTTTATATATATTTTTTTACAATAAAATTATAGCTCGATTTATTTTTTTGTATTTTTCCCGGAAAAGTATCATATACGAGTAGTACGGTGAACCTGGTATTCACATATCACCATATTAAATACCAAATTCCAGACTATATTTTATACATGTTTGTTTATCCCACATTCACCATCGTTTTCTGTAAAGCTATAGATTAAATTTTCGAAATTTAAAATGTTTATTATTATTAGCAAATGCAATATTTTTAAATAAAGAATGAATTAAGAGGGAACAGGGGCTGCGAGGAATTTGAAAAATAGGTATTTGAAGAAACTATTGCCGTCGCGCTGTGCCCGTAAAACCGAGTTAAACCCCGTAAAGTGCGATAGGGACAGCTGCAGCTGAGACCGATTTTATCACAAATTTTTTGACGAAAACGACGTTTGGCATTCTCCTTTTTTCTCCTCCAAAACTTAGCCGATTTAATCATTTTTTACATTCAAATCTTAAGAAAGATATGTCTAGGTTCCTATTATTTTCTTTTATGCTAAAAACTTTTCCGAATTAATCTGGTACTCCTCTAATCACGGCGGTAAAAATGGGGCATTTTTGTAATTTTTGGAGGGTCATAGTTTCCTTACTTATTAATTTCTGAAAAAAAGGAAATGATAGGGACATGCCTATAGAGACCGTGATTTTATTTTAAAAAAATGACAGCTCACAGCGCACAGAGACATTATTCAGGAAGAAAAACGAGTAATACGTTTGTATGGAGAATCGCGGGCCCCTGTTCCCTCTTAAGTGACATCTCAGATTTAACAACTGAACAACTATGAAACCATTTGTTTCAATCGCACGACGCGCAAGACGGAGCGCGGGAAGTGCGGAGTACGTGGGGGCCCGTGATTAGGTATGGCTACCCGAACGGGCAGTCACGTAAGGGCAGGCGTCGTTGTCGCACGAATCTGCTTTATGCCTACTTTATTAATGTTCATTTTCTCTAATTGGTTTCGATTATTATTTCTGTGCATTTAAATATTAATTTGATTTTTCTGTTACAAATTCTGACACCTAATAAATATTAAAGGACTTATTCTTTTAGATAGCTACTTTTAAAATTTATTTCAAAGTTTTATTTCAATTACTTAGTAAAATTTGTTTTATTTTTGTTCGTTGATTAAATTTACGTTTGTTTGAAAAATGGACGGAGAAATTACAGCAAACGGCGTCGATGGATTCCAAATCTGATGCAGAGTTACAGAAATACTTGGTGATGGGGCGTGTTTATTTTCGTCTCTATCTTATTTACTTTATGGCAATATTTCAATGGCTGCTCAAGTTCGAGATAAAGCCACGTGACTAACGATTGGAAAAGATTTAGGCGTTTTACAACGGACCAATCTGGCACCCCTTATGGTACGAAACGCCTCTATCTAGCCTATATGGGTAGGTTGCATACTTCTGGCACAACCTGCGAACTTAAAGCAGCTGGAGAAATATTTCCATTTGAATTCCAACTGTTTCAAGGTGGCAGAATTATTGCCACATTTGGGCAGCCAATACAAGGGATAAAAATAATGCGTTTTAATGGAGATTTTAATTAAGGACATTTTGACGTGTTGATTCCTGTTGCTTCGACTAATTTACCGAATGTTGATGCAAAAGCGAGTGAGACAACTTTGAGCCTCTGCGCGGCTGAGTTGCCGCAACCTGCTCCCGAATGAGTAGATTAGGTACGATTTAAATTTTTCATCGAATATGACCAACAGCAAAAATAGTTATTTGAATAAATATGATAAAACGTAGGTATATAAGCTTGTTGTTTTTCCACTCAAATGACAAATTCACTTGATCCAATAAAAAACTAACTATTATCGTTAACAAAATCCCCTACTTAATACTACAGGTCGTAAAAAAAACCTTTAATCCGCTATAGCACATACTTTATTTTGTAACCAATGAACCCTTAAGTCTAGACGAAGCCTTTCATTGCAGGGAATTAAACGAACAAAGCCTTTCTGAAGTGACAATAAACCATTTGAAAGGCTCTCACCGTTGTGAAAGGGAAGAAGAATTACGTGTTATTTTCATACACACATTTTCATATGGAGGAAGATAAAGCAGACTTCGAAATAAATATGAAAGTAGATCTTCTGTTGTTTTATTCTGTTTGTTCCTTACGAGATTAGGTACTTTGAAAGAGTACGTTGAAACGGTATCAAAATTTATAAGGGGTAAATGGTTAAAATTACTTTTGAAAGATAGGTATTTACCTACTATAATTACCCATATGAGTTTGGCTTGTTATTTTTTTTAATGTCCCTTTTCAAATTTATTTCCAACTTACATCTATCATTACAGGGTAACCTATTGCAAAATCGTACTTATCTAACTCTTATCCTAACTTATTATCTATTAACTTATAATTATAATTAAATTTTGTAACTTATTACAAATAATGCATTCTTTGTGAACTCACTCAGAGAACAACAGAATAGGTCCGAGTTTATTTTTCCATTAGCTATGAGGTTGAGAGTGCGCACGCGTTAGTGGCGCTACATTTAACAGAGGCCTCAGATTAGTCCGAGTACGCGGCTCCGTCAGCCGAAGCAAGCCGCTGACGAAGAGGCGACTAACTATAACACTACTTTCGCGCACAGGAAGCTTACAAAAATTTGTAGATACCGTGTCAGCAAAAGATATGTTAATAAATAATTGATCACTGACTGTTCACTCACCACCTGCGAGAACTCTGTCAAACAAACGCCGGCACCGGTGGCGGTGGATCAGGACGGTGCCTTACTATTCATATTTATAAGCAATTTTAAATTGGGCATGAGAAACTAAAACATAAAATACATTTTGTTAAATTACAGCATCTAAGTAACAAATACCAATCAACATAAAGTTTATCTTATTCCTCAAAAATATAAAAATATTGCCTAATATATAAACCCACACATATTATAATGTCAACTCTTACTTGCCAAGTCTTAACAAACCAAGAAAAGTAAAAAAAAAAAATGTTCAACGAAAAATGATATTTCTGCGAACAGCAGCAACAAATTCAAGGATTTGCCCCATTAAAACCTGGCGAAACGGCTGGAAAACCGCAAAGAAAAAATCATTCGCCTCATGATATACACGATCTGCTGACACTGTTACAGAGCGTCGTCACGAAATTAGAGCCTTACACAGCCCTCCTTATTTTCACTTTTCCAGTATAAAACCACGTCCAAAATATTAGATCTACCCCACTTAACACATCGTGGAAGAAAAGGACAGTTTTGATAGGCCAAAGGAAACTGGGCAAGTTGGTAAGCCGAATCGGCGAATTTTGTAAAAGGAGGATGTACAAAAATTGCGGAACGGATTTTTTTTACCGACTGTCTGTTTCCTTATTTCGTTTCTCCTTTCTTTATATCCGTTTATTGGAAGCTTGGCTTAAGGAGTAATTTATGTGTGTGTACAAACTCAAATTAAGGTTTGTTTTACTTGTGTTTCATGAGATATTTTTCTTTGGACGGATATTATTGAAGAATAATGCCTTTATAGAAACTTTGCCTGTAACTATTTGAAACTATTTAAAATCAGGTAGCAAGATAATTTACTTTTCTTCTTGTTTTGTATATTATTGTAATCTGTTCAACTCTACAGAGTTTTCAGAATTATCTACAATAATCTAAACCTACTTTTGCTTCATGACCTTGATCCAACAAAATTCTTACAATAGCAATTTCTTTTACAACTTCTTCCATTATTATAAAATCACAATAGAGTGTTATCGAAGAATCCAAAACACCTAGGAAGCCAGAACAAAAAAGCATCAAGAATTTTCTTAAGCAATTTATTATCGTATGGTAATTCGAGAAAACATCTTGAAGGCACAGCGTACGTCGCAAAAAGATGGAAGCAAACGTGCCCCTTTTTCCTACTACATACATTTTAATACAAAATTATACGAAAAAGATATAGGACCCCGGGAAAGTTAAAACATAAAGTCTTAAACAAAATGTGGGTTTAATCGTCGCATCAAATTATCTCATTTTTGTGAAACCTGAAACGTCCATTTGTGGATATAAAATGATCATTAGCATAAACTCTGGCTTTGATAATGTGCCTGTAAGTTATTTTTTTCAAGTTATTTTAATTTTCAGTCTGATAAAGCTAAGTGTATTTTAAATCTATTATTTGGATTTAGTTTCATAGTTTCCAACCGTTTTAAATTGGCAAAAAAACTGCTTTTCTATATTATTCACATTCCTCAATTGTCTTTTTATCCATTAAGGGTCAAAGCTCCCGTAGACAGGCGCGACGCGAATATGAGAGAACAATTTCCATGAAGTTTTCATAGAAATGGTTGTCTGCGGGTCCTGTCTGCAGGAGCTTTTAAGTGTAAATTATATATTTTATTAGATTTTGTGTGACAGTTTCAAATAGTTTTACGGTTTATGAAAATATTATAGTCATTGCGTTCTTAAATTGTCCTTTGAATTCATACATTTTCCTATGTATTTTTACACAAGTGATTTTGTTTCCAAATACTGCAGTTAATACAAGGCAAGTTGTAAGTTTTACAACGTAACTCAGCACGTTTATTGGCTAAACTTTTTTCCCGTCACTGTCCCACAATTATCAAACTACATGTGCAAGATAGAGACGGGAACATATGTAAGCCAAAGCACGAGCTTAGTAACCTATATGGATATCACAAATTATACCAGTGAAAATGTTGAAGAAGACATTGCTAACTCAGGAATTTGATGGCAGATCTCATATCTGTTCCAAGATCCGCAATCATCTATATTTCTTGAAGACCACAATGCAAAACCTAAACATACAGCTCAAACATTTAGGTGTGATGATAATAAATGAGCTGTTATATTGGATGGCCGTAAATCATGTCTAAGTGGGTTTGGAACAAGCTGGTGGAAGTACTCGTAAAAGAATAATTTATCAGAAACGGAATGAGGATGTTTGTTTTATTAGTTATGCGGATTTGGGGAAACTTGTAGCTTTAGGATTTATTTCTGGTAGGTAAGTAGTGATGCAACGAATACTACTTTTACGAATACGAATACCGATTGTACTATTCGCCGTATACAAATACCTGATTCTATTATAGCTGCACACATTTATTAGTCAAAGAATGTGAAAGAAAATTAAACACGCTAAGCAATATTAATATGAACATGTAATTAAACAATAAAAATTAAAAATTTACAAACATTTTTTTTTTAAGCCAAAGACAAGATTTTTTTTATTCCTGCGCCAGTAATAACTGTGTTGCAGGAGCCAGTGTCCTCCCGTAATAACAACACACAATTTTTAACAATTTAATAGGTTTTTTTTAAACGTAATATGCGAGTATTACGTTTTAAAATTAAAAATACCTGTGTGTATTACCTGTATATTTCCTGCTGTTGAAAATAGCCTTTCTGAGGCCACTGTGAAATGTTTTCGAAAAATATCTCAACGCAATATCTATAAGGGGTTTCTAGTAAGTCACTAATTACGAATGTCATGAAAGTATTCGATGAATACGAATATTCGGTAATTTGATGGTATTCGGCGTATACGAATATTCGTATTCATAATCGTTGCCTCACTACTGGTAAGGTAAGCAGAATTTGAGCAAAATATGTATAACTATTCCGATCAGTGTCATAGTTATTTTTATTTCTTTGTTACGGCAGCATACTCAGGCTTAACAAAAGTTAACAAGAGACATTTTATTTTATTACATATATATATATATATACATTCTGTCTCATTATCTATCTATCTCCCTCTAATGTCTTTGTATATTTTCTGGCTATAACTTGATTTTATTTGTAGGTTTGAAGGCAGTTTCATTATCTGGTTAAAGTAAGTAATTTTTATGTTTTTTTTATATAATAATTTAAGATTTTAGCTCAGTAAAGATACAGTCTTCTTTTAAGCAATATTTATGGTTATAGCTGACTCCAACTCACAAGAATTTGTCAGTAAAAACTTAGTTCTACTTAGTCTAGACAGAACTGTATATAATATGTATGTATGTGTATTATAATTATTTCTAATGATATATTTTAATAAAAAATATTTTATCTTTGTCTCAAACAGAGCACCAGTCATCTAATCTCTTCACCACCCTTGGTTGACTGATAGAGAATGCCTGAGGCATTAAGTCCGCCTTTGTACTTTTTTGTGTGAAAAGTTTTAAATAAATAAATAATACTTTTCACACAAAAAAGTAAATTAAGAAAGCGTAACAACAAAACAAATAAAAAGACTCACTTAGGCATTTATAATATTAGTGAGGATAAGGATGTGTAATCCGAAGACAGCACTTTAACACCGCAAGTTATGATAAGAGTCATGCAATTTTTGAGACACAGATTTTAAGGACCGAGCAAAATGGAGAGAAAAAAGAAAACGATTTAAGGGCTGACCTTGACCCTTCACTTGGGACACCAAGTGAGAGAAACACCTTATCAATATATTTATAGAATACATTCTATTAATAATACAGCTGAAGAGTTTTTTTTGTATGAACGCGCCAAGCTCTAAACTGTAGGATTTGAAAAAATGTTTTTGCTATTCATAGCGCAATTCTTGAGGAAGGCTATATTTAGTATTACGTATTACCTTTAGGAGCCGAGCATAAAGAAAAAAGTAAGAAAGATCGCTGAAACGAAGCAATAGCGAGGGTAAGCAATGCAATGAGACGGTTTGGGTCAGTAGAACAAATAATATAATATATCGTAACATAGACCAATTTATAGGCATCAATAATTAGGAACTTATAGTAACATCGCTTTGTAATATTAAATAAATTAAATAATTCTTTGGCCAGTAAATTATGTGTTCAGTTTTAATAATATACGTGATTAAATTGTGTTCTACGCCGACTTCTTTCAATATTAAAGAAGCAATTTAATGACACTTTTCCACTAAAGACTAAAGTATTTACACAAAGTTCTTATTTAGCGATTGGGTGACTCCAGAAATAAATTCGTAAAAACAGAGAAAAACTTTTTGAACTTTATGGCCTAAAGCAACATACAATAATAATAAAACAAGTTTTCTTCAGTATGTTACGAAATATTCTAAAACTTTTAAAAGTGTGTGCAAAATAGCTAAAGCTTACATTGGCAATAAAATAAAATCAGCTGATGATAAAACTAAAACTACCAGTAAAATAATAAATACCTAATGAAACAGTTATGAAGAAACAGCGTAATACTGAATTTAATTTAGAGACTGCACAAGGCCCCATCAACTCAGATGTAGAAATAGCTCAGATTTTGAAAACTTTTTTTGCAAATTTTCCTCTTAGAACTACTGAAGCTTTACATTCCTCACCCACACTTTCTCGGCCTAACTTAGAAATAATGTAATGGCATGCCATTTGGATTTTAGGTTTCAGGCTGTTATTAAAGCTTTTAAAGATCTTAAAATTAAATCAACAGAAGATCTGTGGGAAATGTCTGTAAAAGTCTGTAAATCTATAATCGAAACCATTGTACCCTATTTAGCTTTCATATTTAACACCAGTGTAGACCAAGGAGTATTTTCGGATCTCATGAAACACAGTAAAATAGTACCATTGTTCTGATCCGGTGTTAGTACAGAACCTAACAATTATAAGTATGTGTCAATTCTGCCAGTTTTCAGTCAGACGTATGAAAAGTTGATGCTCAGTCAAATTTTACGTCACTTTAAAACAAATTTCATTTTTCATGAATAACAGTACTGTTTCACCAAAGAGCGTTGTACCACTGACACTAGTGTCACCCTAATATAGAACATTTTCAACGCTTGGGAAAAAGCACAGGATACCATTGGAATCTTTTGAGATCTCTCTAAGCCGTTCGATTGAGTAAACCATGAAACACTTCTGCTGAAACTAGAGCACTATGGGATTAGGAATTCAGTTCTTGATTTACTAGGATCTACCTGAAAGATAGAGAGGTTAAAGTTCAAATAAACGGCATAAACTAATTAGGGTCTAAAATGGCAATAGGCGTTCCTCAAGGTTCGATATTGGGTCCATTCCTCTTTTTAGTTTACATTAATGATTCACACTAATTATTTCAAAATCAACCGAAAAATGTGTTATTTGCAGATGACACAAAAACCAAATGAATTAGATTTAAATGACCGAATGTAAGAAGTACCGCTAGCGATTGTGACATCATATTGAATAGCGAAAAAAATGTTGGTATTTGATTAATTGATTAATCAAACGGTTTTCTTAGGAATCACGCTAGACGAGAAATTACAATGGGGACATAACCTCACATAACATCTCTTCCGGGGTGGCTAAGCTCGGCCGCGTATGCTGTTAGAAAGATAAGACGGTTAAAAGAAATCGCGAGATGTACAAATCGCGCGTTTGCGTCGTTTTAGTCTATCTTAGCTACTTCTACGGCATAAGGATTACAGCTCACTCTCTCTCACTGAGAGGTGGTGGCTGTGTCCTAGCAGTAGAAACATTATAGGGTGATTATGCAAAACTTTCATCAACACCAGTTTTTAAGTTAAACAAGTATATTAACGAATAACGAGGTAGGTAGTCCTATTTTAAACCACTCTCTAAGAATAGAACATCGAATTTCATAAAACATTCACACGAACGAAGTCACGAAAGGTTTCTAGTTATAATAGAACTACTGATTTCAATTTAAATAGTTAATAGCTGCCGTGTACGCGGTTGTCGACATTTAAAATGACCTTATAAACTGCCCAAAGTATTGAGGAAAATCTTTTAATAATAGATTATCGAAATCAAATGTATCGGTAGTAGTCGAAGTAATATTATTTCTGTTATAGTCATCGCCACCGTCGAAGTAAAGATTTATAATAGAATAGAATACTCTTTATTATGTTCACCATAAAAGTTATATATATAAAAGTCGAAATTTTACTTAGGGTTTACACAAAAGGCGGTCCTGTCGCTAAATGCGATGTTTTAAAGACAACCGATTTTTTGTAGTTCGGCAGTTAGAGGTAAGATAGCCTGTTCCTCTGTGGTTAAGGATTCCGGGTGAAGCTCGCTTCCACCTTCAGACTGATCATCACTTACCATCAGGTGAGATGCAGGCCAAGAGCTTCCACCCTGAGTATAACAAAAATAAATACAAAATAGAACATATTATAATGTTGTTTATGGAGAAAGATAGTGTTAAAAGAATTAATTTCATTTCCATGGGTCACATATTCATAACTTATGTTCTTACACGAAAGATAATGCTTATTCAAATTATTGCGCACGCGTGTTCTTTGAAACGTGGCTGAGTCCTGTTTATTGTATGCCCTGACCCTTGAGAACAAAAGAAGTCAAAACTTGGACTCACATTCTATGGTCAAGTCTTACTAAATCGTCAACAAATGCTACATAAGACTGCCTAATTTAGTCTTAGCTTATTTTATTTTTTTGTATAAGTTTTAAAGTCCTTTTTTACATTGTTTGTCTTTCTTTTTTTCTGTGTTAAAAGGAGGGAAAATAATCACAGAGCATCAAAAAATTCGTCTGCATCGCTGTCAACAGGAAGCGTGCCCAAAAGGCTAGCAGCATTCATATGTTGTATGTCAATTCTGATTCTTTGGCCATAAAATATGCCAGCTCCCTGGTCACGTGAAGCGTCAACCAATCTTTTGGAGATGTCTCGAAAAACTAAGAGGGCACTCGGATCTCAAGGACCTAGTGTTTCAATCCCAAACGGGTCGAACATTATAACTCCCAATTAAATTGCAATATTTTCGCCGTAGAATAAACTGCCTTCCATTTCTTAATACATAATAATATTTTAGCGCAACAAGACATTTTTAATCCAGCACTTTTTATATATATCCACATTCGCGTAATAATAACTCATTTCACTTCGTTAACGCACACATGAGCAGGATGACAGGAATCTAATAATATACCTACGTGATTCATATTTTTTATTAAGTCGAGCAAAATCTAGAAAATCTGGTTCACTGCACGAGAATTGAAGAAGGAATGTGAGTTTGCTATAAAGAATATGTTCATGTTATCCTTTTTTATTGTAGAATTTACGTGTACTAGTTTGTGATATGAAAAACTGGCTTTGATGCTTGCTTCTGCGTGGGTTGGATCTTAAAATGGAGTAAAAAGTTGCATAATGATGAACGTGTATTATACTATGCAAGAATTTATGTGAAAATATTGTAAAGTATACATAACAACAAAGGTAAAAGTGCCGAAAAATGAGGATATTAGAATAAGATACAAAAAAATCTGTTGAGTCTGTACGGCCGCCAGACATCAAAAAACAATGGGAGACTAATATAATTATTTAAATAAATCAAATAATGCTTCTAACCTTTCTCTAACCATTTTAGGGTCAGCTTCCAGTCTTAAAATAGTCTGACATCGACAACCAAGTAACTGGGTAACACGATACCCCTTGGTGGGACTGGTTGTCTGACTTTTGAGGTTTTGACAGCAGGGACCAACAGCTTAACGTGCTTTCCGAGGCACGGAAGGGTCTAGATATGTAATGAACCCATCCACGAACCGACCGCGGCAAGCATAGCTTAACCTTCGATTGACCCGTGTGGGTGTTATTATTTAACCACGAGCCCCTCGGCTGTTATTATTAGTATTATCAAATAAACTCATTTAGTACCTATGAATAGTCATACTAAATAAGTTTATTTCTCAAAGCGATACCCTTTGATATCGCTTTGAGTCTGTTTATGATATTGATGATTAAAACTCTGGTAAAAACACACTTCCTCTCTCCTTAAACATCATCATTACATTAAGTTCCTTGCTCTTGTTTCATGTTTATATATTTATATGAATAAGTTTATGCTTTATGTATGTATGTACATATTTATTGTATATGTAGATGGTACACCGCTGACTACCTGCAGTATTGTCTCTCCTATTACCTTTAATCCATCCAAAGGTTGTCTGTAAAAGATCGCTTTAAGCGATAAGACCGCCCATTGTGTCACCCTATGTAAAATTTTTAAACTATGTCTGTAATTTTTATGGTGTACAATAAAGAGTATTCTATCTATCTATCTATCTATCTATTAACATATATTATAATAATTTTGTTTCTCAAAGCGATATCCTTTGATATCGCTTTGAGTTTATGATATTGATGATTAACATAATTATATTATAATGATTTCATTTCTCAAAGCGATATACGATGATATCGCTTTGGTAAACTCATTTAGTATGACTATTCATACTAAATGAGTAATAGAGCATACTATAGAAGATAATCCATAGAGATTTTCTCCAAAATCACATCTTAAACATAACATAACATCACGCCTTTATTCTCGAAGGGTTAGGCAGAGGTGTACCTATAATTGTACACTCACCAGTTATGTTGGAGTCCCATGTAATAGGGGGCGACCCTATTGCCATGCCAGATGGAAAAACCCAATAACACTTTGCCCGATCCGGGAATGGAACCCAGGAACGAGATCCCAACCACTATCTAATGATCTTAAACATTTCGACTAAAATTCGTGCTAGCTCAAAACACAAGACAACAAAACTGACATTCATTCCTTACACTGAACACTGTAGCAAATCCTCAAAAATTTGTCAAAGCTAAGTGTTGCAGATCAGAGACACAAGAATAACCAAATGTAACCAAATTCCTATGAAATCTATATACTCATTCTCATTATAAATGTTAATTTAACAAGAACTGCCACGTTCTAACGAGAACTTGATTTGAAACGTAATGTGTTTGGTATCAATTAGCTAATTTGGATTATAAATTTAATTGTGCTTACGGCATTTGGAATTCGTGTAAAGGAATATTAAAACAGTTTGTGTCAAAGTAAGACTACTCCAGATTGAATTAAGGTAATCATGTAAGTTGTGTGCTCGAAATCCACAATTATAATATTTTATTAACTTGAAATATAATTTTGACATATACTAATTAACAAATGAAACTATGAGAATTCTGATATTCCCAAATAATCATCTTTAACCATATCAAGAAAATGTTTGTTCTTACTCGTACGCAATCATTTGAGCCATAGTCAGCGTTTATTAAGAGCCCATTATACCTCAGCTCAAATTCACTCCTTACCTCGCTCGCACGATACTGCTCGCGGACTGAGTGAGAGCGAGACTGAGTGGCGGGGAGAAGGCTCCAAGGCGCCAATAGTTTATGTAATTTCTTTTATAAAAAAAAACATAGTATCTGCATTATAGTTAGTTCAGTCATATGCAAAGTTTTGTGATCTAATTTGAAGTATTTTTTGAATACCAGCGGTTTATTGTTTGTTCGGTTTGGAGGTAAGTTTGGTTTTTTTCTATGCAGATTTTTTATGGCATCGCCTTTTCGTTCAACATTACTTAACATTAGTCCTCAACTTTAACAATCAATCTGCCTAGCCTTTTCCCAACTATATTGGGTTTGGCTTCCAGTCTAACCGGATGCAGCTGAATACCAGTATTTTACATGGAGCGACTGCCTATCTGACCTCCACAACCCAGTAACTGGGTAATACGATACCCCTTGGTAAGACTGGTTGTCAGACTTTCGGGCTTCTGACGACCCGTAACGACTGTCAAAGATCCACGAATGACAACCGGGACCAACGGCTTAACGTGCTTTCCGAGGCACGGAGGAGTCTCGGTATGTTAAGATGGTCACCCATCCACAGACCAACCCCGGCAAGCGTAGCTTAACCTGACGGATCGACCCATGCGGCAGTTACTACTTAGCCACGAGCTCCTCAACTTTAACATAATATTTATTTCATAATTAATGCTGCAGTATTTTTGCAATTTGAAGTATTATTATAATCTTAAGGCTGTCCTAGGGCCATCCGAAAACACCGCTATCAGAGAGTGAAAACCCTCAGGGCAAACCACAAAAAACAATACAAAGGAATCAAATAGACTGAATAAGATATGGATGTAAAATAAACGTGAATTTAAGAGGAAAAAGAAACATTTCGTAAATTCACAGCTTTTCCTTATGGAGATAGAAAGTACAGTATGCCACGTGCTGCGATCCTTATATACTCGCGTCTTCCACGTTCGTAAAGTAAGAGGAATATTATGAAAAATTCTGACCTGCAGCTTGATAGTTACTGCTCTGTAGGCTCGGTCAGCTGTATTTTGTGCTTGGCATGTGAGGGTCTGGTTGTGGTGATGCCTTCTTGGGCGCAGCCGAAGTACAGACCTGCCAAAATAAATTATATTTACAGATCTACTTTTGAAACAATAAATGCTTCATTTCATAGAAAAACAAGAAGAAAAGGATCTCCAAAACGATGTCGAGAAGCTAACTGTAACTAAGCCATTTTGCAAAACTGTCACTATATCAATCCATATTATTTTATTACTGGTGGTTTTTGCAGCGTAACTGTCTTCTGACTTCAGAATTTCTAAAGGACACTATGCAATAATAATATTTATTTGTGTGTTACAAAATAAAAATCCTACTAAATTAGTTTTACTAAACTTACCAAGCGGTGAATCTCCGACCGTCAGGCATTGGCACGACTGTGTAGTTGACTCCGTGTGTCAGAACACCACCATCATTATCCACCCAGGTGATCTGAAAAAAAAAATGCAATGACGCTGGTAGTACATCTCCGCGAGCCAGTTGAACTGAACTACTGCGGTTTCGCTGCTATGGTTTCGCGGCGGAGGTGTGCTATCGGCGTGAATTTCGTTGTGGTTTTGGATGTTGAATATAAAACCAAATAGGTGTGTGTAATGTATAAAGAATTGAATGCTGATAATTTCGCCGGTCATACCTTAATTGATAATTTTTCTTTCATTCTCTATATTGGCTTCACCCATACTTCGGTAATAAGTTTTGTAGGCAGATTATTAGCAGCCAACAATAATATTATTATGTCTGAGCTGCAACATACTAGCTTCCTATTAAGGTCTGTACTCCTTTTTTTCGTGTGGTTATTGACTAACCTGGTGTTAGAGTTTTAAAACCGCCCATGGGCCTCTGGCTCCACGTGCCGTCAAGAAATATCTTTCAAGTTTCCTCACGATGTTTTTCTTCACTGTTTTTGAAGCAAGTGATAATTATACAATACGCACATGAATCTGAAAAGTTAGAGTTGCGTGCCTTGGGTTCGAACTCGAGCCCTATAACTTGGCAGACCGACGGTCACACCGCTAGGCTATCACTGCTAGGTCTATAGGTCTATGCTATTTTCCCGTTAGACAATTATCGACAACATCGGGAGTAATAGTTAAAATGTTGTGAGAATCCTGAAATCTGAATCCTGTGAGAAAAACCTCTGGATTCTGTTCATATAATGTATTACGCACCTCAGCCGCAGGTTTTCCTCCAACAGAAATACACTCCAAGTTAACTTCTCTATCTTCAACTGCTTGAAGAACTGGACCTTTCAGTATCTTTGGAGGTTCTGGAGGCACCAGAACGAGAAGACGCGCGTATCTGGAGCGGATTGCTGGTTCTCCTGTAGACAATAATAAAGTAGTAGTTAGTAGATTCTTGTATACCATCAATTACAAATTGAGGAGATTAGGATATTTCACCGCAACTACACAATATTAAAAAAACAGAACTATGACCTTGACTCGAGCAGGCATGCACTTTAATTTGAGCAATTTTATCACCACTACTCTTAAAATGGTAACGAAGAATATTGTGAAGAAACTGGAGTGTCCTAGGACCAAAATATTCCACCTGCTGGATTACGGCCCACACCCTATCACAGAGAGAAGGACAGCCTACCAGAAATGTGAACAGTATAGGGCGATTAAGCTTGTTAAAATTACGTGGGATAAGTAATACATAAAAACAAATGGCACCCCTGCTTGCTTGTGTGTTAGATCTTTCTTGATCCATATCGGAGTACATAATGATACAAAAAAACACTTTTTAGGACACTGAAGAAGATTTATTCTTATTCAAAACCCACAGAATAAGAGAAGGTAGTTCATTTTCTATCTACTTCAATACATAAATTCAGCCATAACGTTGTTTATTATGCAGCCCAAGCATCCAAATTCATCTAAAACACGTAACCTCTACCACAAATTGTAAATACCCTACCAAATCAACATGTACAACTGCCAACGCATAAACCTAACCCAATTACCATAGTTTGTACTGTTTTATTATAATCTAATAAACTGTTTTATACCTGCGGCTGAACCTGAGTGGAATTAATTGTGTGGGGAGGTTCATTCCTGAACCTCCCCACCCCCTCTTTGTTTTGAGGAAAATGGAGTATAACTACGTACATACACTCATAATCAGAGTATATTCCCTCTGGTGGGGCATAGACCTTCTGTCTGTGAAATAGAGTGGCATGACATGGCAGTTTCCCAATTATGCTTTTCTTTATCGTTTTTTATGGTGTTGAGACAAAATTGCACAAAGTGATAGAGTGCTGGGTGACTGATCCATGCGTCATGTTCGTGAACGGGCGCCGTCAGTTGGCGCTGGTCATCTCTTAGCTGCCATGGCTTATTTTAATTTATTTTAAGTTTTTGAATGATTCTTTTTTTCTTCTTTTTATTACGGACGCTTTTACGAACGTGCACGTCTTTATTACATTGTTCTCACATGCATAATTTCAAAATGAATGATGTAACCAATATTTTGTATAAATTTTTATTTTATTTAAATGAGTGTCCGTGGAGTTTCTAGCCCGTTCTTCTCCATAGGTACCTACTACGCTTTGGAATGGGCAACTAGCTTCATATTTTTGACTGACCGACCCCTTGACAATTCAAAAGTGCCTGTAAATGGTTTAATTGAAATAAATGCTTTGAGTTTGAGTTTGAGAGTTTGAGTTTGACTGCTGGGGAGTTTTCTGTGCCACTTTTTCTTTCAAGCTAAAGCACAAGGAAGTGATGCGGGGCGGGCGTAATTTTGGGCGACTGTTTTTAATTTTGACTTTCAAAAAGTGTTGCCCAATTTGAATAAGTGGCTTTTGATTTTTGAGTGCGTCTACCACGACTTGGGTTCTTATTTTTAATTCAGTGCTAATCATATCTGTTTAGGGCCTCCTTTTTGGTGTTTCGATACTGCGTTTGAATCTGCAAGCGGTTCGGTTAAACTACTTGTTCTGAAGGACAAATTATAACCAGACCATTACGTATGTCATTTCTTCAGTTTTCACCAAGTTTTCAAGGACCTAGCTTCTTTTCAATCCAATTTGTCTAGCCTTTTCCTAGCTATGTTGGGATCGGCTTCCAGTCTAATCAGATGCAGCTGAATACCAGTATTTTACATGGAGCGACTGCCTATCTAATCTCCACAACCCAGTAACTGGGTAATACGATACCCCATTGTAAGTCTGGTTGTCAGACTTTCGGGCTTCTGACGACCCATAACGACTTTCAAAGATCCACGAATGACAGCCGGGACCAACGGTTTAGCGTGCTTTTCGAGGCATGTAAAGATGCTCACCCATCCACGGACCGACCCCGGCAGCCACGAGTTCCTTTCTTTCTTTTCTCGAGCTTCTTCACGAGCTTTTTCACGAGCTGGTTTACAATTAAAATTTGAACTGCGGAAACCACCACCACTCCCTCATTTTACGCGACAACAGATTGCCACCAACTAACTAATTTAACATCCAAGCGAAATGCTAAAAGCTCGTCTGGAGCGATAAAGCTAAAATAATTGTTATCTAAACATGTTAGAGAAAGTTGGGGAGCTAGACGACAATACTAGAGAACTCTGTTTATTAAATCATTTAATGGCTTTTGTAGTTCTCTGTGTGGTAATTGAGAGAGATTATTATGTTTGTATATTCTGTGACATTTTGGTTGGGAAGGAGAGACCAGTCTCGTCTCCATGGGTTATCGTGTTATCCAGTACATTGGTTGTGGAGGCAGTCGCTTCATATAAAATGCTAGCACTTTGACCGCGGCTTCGCTCCCGTGGTCTTTCCCGCGGGACCCGTTATTTTTCCCGGGATAAAAAGTAGCCTTTAGTACTCCCTGAAAACTAAGCTTTTTAATGGAAACTGAATTTTTCAAATCGGTCCAGTAGTTTCGGAGCCTATTCGGTACAAACAAACAAAAAAATCTTTCTTCTTTATAATATTATTATAGTATTATAAAATATTGGTATTCAGTTAGTTCCACTTAGACTGGATTCCGACCGTAAAACGTTAGGAAAATGCTTAGCAGATGTCAGTATCTGCAGGAAAAAGGAGACTAAAAGATGGATGGATTATATGAGAGGAAAAGGGAGTGACAACATGACGGATAATGGAAAATGGTAGAGGATTAAATTCTGTGCCGACCCCAAGTACTTTGGAATTAAAAGCAGACGGAAGAAGTGTCTTGGGACGCTTTATTATCAGTGTTCTGAACAGTTTCTCAAACTTCGTCTACTATAGCTTTAGATCGTTATGTCTTGTCGGTGTTCATCTTTACCTAATCACGACTACCGTCGAAACACACGTCCATAGACATTCTTGGGGGGAATGAAAAGCCTCCTTCACTGACGATGCTTAAGTATGTCTGGCGCATTGTGAGTAGTTTGTCTCGCTACCAACCTTGCTGACTAGCTCAACTTTGCACTAATAATGCCCGGTTTCTGAGTCACTTCTATCAATGGTTTTTCTATTCAATAGCGCTATTGGTTCGATAACTCGTGAAAGCGCGTTTTAACTTAAGTTAACTTAACTGACCAATGTGTGCCGTTTATCGGTCCCATAACTATACTTGTTTCGTTTCATTTCATAGAATACATCAAGTTTTAGTAGCATTATTCAAAGCAGAAAACGTGTTCGTCTTCTTTAGCCACTTCGATAAGAAGTATCTTCTCTCTTTCAATAATTTTTTGACTGAGTTTTCTAGATTCCATTATGTTATTTAAAGAATGGTTAAAGCACAAACGATTTGAAAGACAAATAGACTTTTAACTTAAAATCAAACGGCAAAGCAAAAACAATACCACGCGAAGCAAAAACATTGAAGTGAAACTAGAGATAATTATAAAAGTCGTTTCGTAAAAAAAAAAATACGAAGATATCCTTCATACAGCCACCCATAAATAACGGCTTAACATATTTTTTTACCAAAACTTTAAGCCTTCTCTTTCTTATTTGGCCCCAAAAGGGGTAGGGTATCTCTTTAGCATGATCAATGTCTGATATTTAGTTTTTATTCACATAAAAATATCTTACTTTCAATAATTACTAACTTTTTCCAGCGGCTTCGCCCGCTTGGAGATCGGAAATTATCGGATCGTTTTTTTTTTTTTTTTTTATTTATTTCAACAAAAGTTACATAGGTGTATTTCACAAATCTTCTGCCAAACTGCAGGACAGTTTGTCGGCAGTGTTCTCGTGGACACAATTTTTAGACACAATTCTTAATAGTTTTTGCGTGATTCTCAGTTTTTTACCCGCATTAGACATAACTTTACAAATCAATTACACTATGTAATATAAACAAAATCTAAAATATTCATAGATTAAGTTATCAATAAAATGCTCTAATTTAACATATATTTTTTCCAAATCATTAACACTACCCGTTTAGACGTGATCTTCAGTACAAAATCATTAAAAGTCGGTTAATAGCGCCTTAACAGTTTAGGTTAGGCGTTAGGCGCGATTGAGTAACAAACACCCAAACACAAACGTTTATATTTATAATATTTATATTATTGAGTAGAATAACATTTAATTTTTATGCCATCATTATCTTCAAGATGATACCTGAAACTACCTCGTCACCACCAGACCAAGTGGTTGCAAGCGCTACTGCTGAGCAAGACGTTCTAGGTTCAATTTTCAGGTCCGGCAAAGTGTTACTGGGTGTTTCCATCAGGAATTTCTCAGTGGCAGCCTAAAGCTTGGAGTTGTGCCAGGTTCTTGGCAATAGGCTCGCCCCCTATTACATGGGACTTAAACATAACTGGCGAAATGTGGGTGTACTATAGGTACACCCTGCCTAACCCTTTGGGAATTACAGTCGTGATGTTATTTTATCTCAAACTATCTTGCGATTATTTTGTATGCTCTCAATCAATTCAAACGCTCCTTAAGCCAACTCCATAAAATTCCCTCCGTTTAAAAGTTCCGAAGTAGACATGCGGTACCAAAGAGTTATGAATAGAGTCGTTAAACATTTTATGTACAGTAGCTGAACAAGTTGTTTTGATTTATTCTGATAGTTCCACATTCGCGGTTAATAGTTTTACGTTAGAAATACCGAAGTTCTCGCGTACTTTTTACTTTGGCATGTGTAGTTGTGAAGTTTTTGAATAGTTGCAACACATTTTAATCTCTCGTATATAAATAGCGTTGGCTTTAAAGTATAACGATGTAACATAACTTTGAAACTTCGTGTTAGTTTTAAATTTCGATTCCGCGTAAATGGTAAAATATTTTTAAAATGGTAACATCTAGCGAAATTTTCTTATTCTAAACTATATGCTATCTGCTTCACTGCGGGGATCATCTTTACATAGTTTCTTGCTCTTGTTTCATGTTTATAATTTTATATAAGTATATAAAAGTAGTGTATAAGTAGTGTAGTAAAGTAGTGTATAAGTGTATATAATTATGTATATATATTTATATGAACAAGTTTATGCTTTATGTATGTATGTATTTATTGTATATGTAAATGGTACACCACTGACTACTTGCAGTATTGTCTCTAATGTTACCTTTATTCCATCTAGAGATTGTCTGTAAACGATAATTTAAGCGATAAGACCGCCTATTGTGTCACCCTATGTAAAATTTCTAAATTTATGTCTGTAATTTTTATGGTGTAGGTACAATAAAGACTATTCTATCTATCTATCCTAATAATTTTTCAAAAATAAAAGTAGCGGTTACTTCTTTATCCATGACTTTTATGAATGACCTATTGGGTTGGATGAGAAGAGCGAAAGGGGAAGGGTAAAGCGTATTTAAGAAGGTTCTTAGATAATTCCTGGTGTAGGGAAAGACAGCATGTTCAAGCATCATGTAAAACACTTCTTATTCAAGACTTCTTATTAAACGTAATTAATATATAATTCAATTAGCTGAATTTTATGATTTATTTTGTTACTATAGATAGTCAGATGAAAAATGGGCATTCTTCTTAAAAAAAATATTTTCCCTAACTTAATAAATGCTGGGTTTTGAATTCCCTACATCACCCCCTTTAGGATTATTTTGAGACAAAAAGTACCTTAAGTTCTTTTCCAGGATGCCATCTATCTCCCTGCCAAATTTTATCGAAATCCGTTCAGTGATTCGACTAACCGTGAAAAGGTAACACAGAAAGACAGAGTTACTTTCGAATTTATAATAAGAATGGATGGATATTATTATTATAAGAAATATAAAAGTTAGGATATCATTGTGAATGTTCATTTTCTTCCATTCAATTCACACGACACCGACAAAATTACTTAAAAATGAACGTTCAACTGCTCATTTCATTTTTCAATCATTCGAAAGATGCCGAAATGCCGCAGTACTACATCGTTGAATCGTTACACTAGTGATACATTATTAATTTCTCTTGTTTCACTTTGAGTGACAGATGATGAATGAAGAACAACAATGAACAAAAAGTGTTATATCTGATATCTCAACTAAAATTGAATCCATATATCCTTATAATATTGAAAACACATATCACATAAAGCAAAGTATTTGGTTAGAAAATAACCACAGTATGTTGCTTGACAGGTAGCCAAGCTGCAGCCGAGTCCGTGTCGTGGACGGCATGATAAGTAGTTCACGGTTCTCTTTTATTTTTATAGCAAAATGGAATTTTGTGACCATTTTCATGTGTCTGAAATAAAGGTGCTGATGGTTGTAATTACGTTAGTAGTATTGCAAATAACTAAGGCAGTAATTTAGCCTTTTTTTCTCGACAGTTTAAAGATGATATGGTTGCCCTGTTTTGAAAAATGTAGTGATTAAAGCTATTTCACTTATGACTAATGTTATACATATTAAAGGTTCCATTTTTGAAAAATACATTTAATTGTTTACAAATTAGTACCGATTTCAAAACAAAGAACAAAACAACGTTTTCAAAACAAAGTACTAAGGGATATAGTCAACGCACCCTGGTACATTAGAAACAGCGACATTCACCGGGACCTCAAGATGGATGTCGGAAACATAGTAATAAAAAAAATATGCAGAAGCTCATGAACACAGACTTCATCATCATGTGAATGTCGAGGCGATCCAACTCCTTGACATCACTGAATTAGTGCGAAGACTAAAAAGGGTAAAACCTTTTTAGTTAGTTTAGTGCAGTATGAGTGAACTTAAAAACTGCAGTGCAAGTGCTGACTATTTTATAGAACACGTGAATGAAGTGTGGAGAACATAAAGTGAAAAAGACAGACGTTATTGGACGACTTCTTAATTTTATAGTTACTTAGTAGTTTAAGTTATATTTAATTTACTTATTAGCTGAATTGGCTAGATTGTAATGTAAATAAAGTATCATCAGCTACGAAACCTTAAAAAAAAAAAAAAAATGTTCCAATGAATTGATGAACGGGAATCAGCTGGATGCAAGAAGCACAGAATGGTCATCCGGTCTATGTAGCGATGCTAAAAAGAAGCCTATTTTCAGTAGAGGACTAAGATTATAAACATGATGATTTATCGATTTTTCCTATAGCTAAAGACAAAGGCAGAGCCTTATTTGACAGAATCTTTAAAGAAAAACACAATTTTAATCACCCATGTCGCCACTAACAGTAAAGCTGCATTTTCGTAAGTCCAAGACGAAAATAACCTCGCAATACGAAACCTTAGACCACGTTTATCTCGTAAATAAAACTTGTCCCCAAACAAATATTTCCGAACTTATTTAGCTAAATTATCAGACTAAGAAAACCCGTATGTCTCAAAACTTATCTACCACGAATCAAGCGAAGTGCACTACAGAAAGGAGGTACCTTTCAAACGACAAAAGAGCGTAATAAACCGTTAAAATAGCACATAGGTTTCAGAAAAATATCGGCTTTGTTGAGCGTCTTTTTGGTCAGTCATATCGTTTGTATTCTCATTCCTCATCTGCCTGCATACTATGTTGGAGTCGGCTTTCAGTCTCTACCAGATGCAGCTGAATACCAATACATGGAACGACTGCTTATTTGACCTCCACAACCCAGTCACTAAATAACACGAAGGTCTGATGACCAGTCTGTCAAAGACCAAAGAATGACAGCCGCAACCCACTACTTAACGTGCTTTTCAAGGCACTGAGGGATCTCCTATCTCTGTTTGAGTATAGTTCTCGATGTTTTTGGTTGGTATATTGGCGTGTGCTAGCTGTCATATGGCTATTAATTTATAATTTAAATTGTGTTTTGCGTAATGTAAATTATCTTATAAATTATTGTATAGAATCATTTTTTTTTTCCTAACTGAACAGATAGCTGTGCTGCTGGGGAGTTTGTTGCGCCAATTCTTCTTCCCAGCAAAATCACTAGGAAGTGGTGAAGGGTGGGCGTTTTGGGGGACTGTCTTATGTAATTTTGACGTTCGAAAAGTGCTAATTCTCAACCTAGTTTGAATAAATGAAATGAAATGAAAATGAATTTTGTATGTAATACATGGTCACCCACCTACGGACTGACTTCAAACAGCGTTATTTATTCTTGAAGATTGACCTCTCCGGCTATTATTTATTACTTAGCCACGATCTCTTCTCACGTCACCCTGTTTCTCACCCTAAGTGTCATATTACCGCGCACTGTACCTTTTTAGCGACAAAGGGCTGGACAAACACAATAGTTGTCTCAGTGCTCCGAAATTGTCCAACTTTACATCGTTTAACTCACCAACGCCTGTTTAAATTCGGCTATAGTGGTGGTTGACGCAAGATATGAGATGTTAGCGTTTCGAAAATTCTTTACTTATTATTTATTCTTTTTTTCTTTATTTATCTCTGTGGGTTCGATATACGCAAAAGGCATACAAAGCCCTCAGAGTGCAATATAATAATGCCTTCAGAATGATGTTGGGGCTTCCACGCTACTGCAGTGACTCTGGAATGTTTGCTGAAGCACATACTGATGGTTTCAATACCATCTTAAGAAAAAGGATTGCGTCCATGATGCGCAGAGTGCGTGGGAGCGTCAACGGCATTCTGAAGGTCATTAGTGATAAGTCATGTTGCGCCATTACGGCGCATTGGGTGCATGTACATGTGCATGTACCCGGTGCGTCTGGTGAGTGCAACAGATTTATGAATTTAAATGTTATATATCTAGATTTGTTACTAACATAGTTTATAAGTAGTGTGTATTACTAACAACATATGGACGGAAAGGTCTGTTTTTTTTTTTTTTTTTTCATCCGCTCATCTTACAATACTCTATGATACTGGCAAGATCGTTTTTCATTGAGTCAGGTATTTTTGGCGTCGCAGAGAGCCTTGAGCGACAATCGTTAAGTATATTGACGGCACGGTTGGCGGAGTGGTTAAGCAATTGACTAATGCGCTGCGTGTCGCGGGTTCGATTCCCGCACGGAACAAATATTGTATGACCTACAATATTAATTTTTCCGGGTCTGGCTGTTTTGTATATGTGAGTTTAAATGTATGTATGTAAACGCACCCACAATACAGGAGAAATTCATTGAGGGGACAACATTAAAAAAAAAAAAAAAAAAAAAAGATACTTTCTATAAGCTCAAGATGACGAACTGCAGCATACATTTCATGCTTTGTTTTGAGTTGTACTCGTAAGATGATTATGAAAAGTTAATTTTCAAGTTGAAAAGTTAACGATAATTTGTTGAGACCTTTTCTTTATGTTACTAGTGCAGCCAAGGTTTTTCTTCCTTTGAACTTTCTCATTAATTCTTTTATTTTATTCCTCATTAATATAAGATTCTGTTACTGTTACTGCCCTATCTCCTACAACTTAAGCCACAGCCTAACCTCTAACAAAGCCGTTGTGGTTGAACAATTTGCGGGTGTGTTTGCCTTTGACCGTGCAAAAGTGGCTTTTTCTTTGCCGACCCGTGTTTGACGAACGTCTAGTTGGACACAATTAACTTGTACCACTGTAAAGTTACAGTGCTGTGGTATTGTCCTACTGTTTTGTGCGGAACTGCTACGGTTTTGTGATGTATGAATAATTTGTTTCATGTGGTCAGGGGTATTGTTTTAGCTGATGTATTATGGAGGTTTGTTTTGAGAGAGTGAAATAGAATAGAATGGTAACATAGTTCTGTTTTGAATTTAAAACAATTTTGTATGGTCGGGTTATCAAATCATTATTTTATCTTTGATGCTTTGAGCAAAAAAGGCCATAGAAATGTTGGATGGTATGGAGTGACTACTGAGATGACGAACAATCGAGAAAGATGGAAGAAGAAGAGTCGAACCCAAATAAATTGGAATAAAGGCAAGAAAATTTTGATATTTTTTTGCATCGAGCAAAAAATACGACTACCTGCTTAAAGTTGGTGAAAATGTGATTGCAAACAAAAAAAGAGATAATAATGTTATAGAATGAAGCAATAAAATAGTGTGGTAATTAAAAACAATGCCGAGTCGGTGATTTACGCTGTCTTAACCAATGATATTATATGTAAAAAGAGGTAGATAGGTTATAAACGTTCCGCAAGTGGCACGTCAAAAGTTTGCTAATTAGCCACATTTTCTTCGTTTTGTCTCTTTTTCGCTCCCGATAATTATGACATGCCATCCTACTTCCACGTGTCATATAATAGTGTGACATAACATAGTGCCGTTTTTGAAGATAGAATGTTAGGTAGGTAACCTATCTACGTCTTTTTACTTCTAATATCAGTGGTCTTAACAAATAGCCGGGACATATTTTTTCAAAATAATAAACACCCATCTTCAGACACACCACAACAATTGCCATCCTACCTGTCAGAACAATTAAACGGTTGTTATTCAATTCTTCTTACTCATTATCTCCAACTTCATAAGACTAATTGTCACGAAGTTCAAAGACAAAAATTGATTCAGCATTTAATAAGTTAACGTAAGACACGCGACACCTTTTAAGATTAAAGTTCCAAGTAAAGTTAGCGACTTGAAGCAACTTCTTATCGAAGTAATTTGCAAAAGTGAGGTGAAAAACATCCTGTGGGAATAAGGACGTCGTATTTTTGGAGAGATGCTTGTGCGATGGATGGAGCTGGTTCGTGCTCGCGGTTTCACCCGAATGGAGATCGGAAAAAAACGGGTTGCACTCCAGGAGTGCCGGCAGAAGTAAAAACTTGAATGATAACGTTGTGCATTTTTGATATTTTGGAATGGTTAGGGAATAATTTTGCACCGGTCTACTCTCCCTCCATCTTACGAATTTTCGATCAGGTCACGTGTCCTGACGCGAGTTTAACATTTTTTACCCAACTCAAAAAAGTGCACAACGTCGCTAAAGAAGTTTTCACTTCAATAATTACTACCGGAATAAAAAGTATCCTATGTTCTAAACCAGGTCTACCTGTGTGCCAAATATCATCGAACTCCGTCCAACTGTTAAGGCGTGTGAATAGGTAACAGACCGGCAGACAGAGTTACTTTTGCATTTCATAAATAATAATTATTTTATTTTATTTTTATTCGGGGTGAAAAATACTCAAAGTAGGTAAAGTTAGTTTTTGCATTGGAGCTTTAAGCAATCATGAACTGTTTGGATTTAAGCCCAAACTAGGCGTTTGCCCGTATCTTGGAGATTAGAAAAGTAACATAACATAACGCCTGTATACCTTGAACTGTTAAACAGAGGTGTAATAGTACACCCACAATTCGTCAGTTATGTTAAACTCTTATTCGCGAGGCGAGCCTATTGGGATCAACTGGACACACATCCAGGCTCCGGATTTCTTCCAAAAAAATCCTGATGGAAAAACCCAATAACACTTTGCCCGATAAAGGCTCAGCAGTTGCCAAAGTCAGAAAAGTATGCTGTATTTGAGCTACTTTGTAAAAGAAAGTAAAATATTCTCTTTTGGACCACGCACAGGATATACAAACAGTAATAATAATTTAAAACAAAAATGAAAATAAAATTATATAAAAATAAAATAAAAAAGAGCAATAAAAAAGTAACAAAATAATAAGGATCTGTACGAGACCAAAAAGGCCCCTATCTCAGCATAATACGGCGATATTAAAAAAAAATGAAATAGCACCGCGCTGGTATTCTGATTCTGACACACCTACGAACTTAGATAAATCCCAATATGGGATTACAAAAAAAAAACAATTAAGTTAATAATACAAATATAAATAAAAACCGAAACTATTTACCTTTGTTTTATTTTTATTTATCTTTGTCTACATGTATCTGAAAGTAACACTAACAGAATGGTATCGATCCTTTAACCTTAAACGTGTTATCAGGGCTATCTTATAATTTCCTCATAATCGTTTCGACAGAATTGAGCCTTTAGTACAACTGGTTCGTAACAACGTAGACTTAGATAGACTTGAACTGATAACAGTTTATCTAGATCCCTTCAAAATTGCAAATTGCCGACAATATTGTGTTAGATATTATTACCTTTCATTAGCATACTTACCCTATTACATGGGACTTAAACATAACTGGCGAAATGTGGAAATCGGTACTATAGGAACACCTCTACCTACTCTTTCGGGGGAAATAATCAGGGTCACCGCTGTTGATTTTTACCAACCCATTTTCGTACTTGAGCAAGTGCATACGATTTTGTGTTTTTAGGGTTCCGTACTTCCCCGGGTGTCATCACTGCGTGGATCGCCCGGAGGACACGGTGGAGCATACGGTGGAGGTATGCCCGGCTTGGGCAGAGCACCGCCGTGTCCTCGTGGAGGCGATCGGTGGCGGGGATCTCTCGCGTCCGGCCCTGGTCCAGGCCATGGTACGGAGCGAGAGGGCATGGGAGGCCGTCACCTCCTTCTGCGAAGCAGTAATGCTCGCAAAGGAGGAGGCGGAACGCGTGAGGGAGAGGCAAATTTCGCGCCCTCACGCCCCTAGCCGCCGCAGGAGGAGACGCCCTGGGCGTCGGGAATCGATTGCCGATTCCCGGCCACCGTAGGCGCGGGCTTGCGGACGGTGAGCAATGGGTAGCTCGCCGTCCGGTAAGGACCAGGCCCGGGTCGACGGCGCGTTGTGTTCCACGCGCGCCTCAAAGAGATGTCAGCAAGTGAAGGGGTCCGATGAGACCATTGCCTGCCGGGGTTGCGGGATTAGTCCGAAAGGGATACCGTGGCCCCCTGGCATTGCACAGGCAACAGAAGGAACACGGGTGGGTTTTAGTCAGTAAGAGTCTGACACGCCCTCCCGCTCCACCCAGAGCGGGAGACGTCATTTGATGATTTCCCACCCAAAAAAAAAAAAAGAAAAAGGGTTCCGTACTTCAGAAGAAACGGAACCCTAGGATCACTCGTGTGTCTTGCTGGGTGTCTGCCTGTCCATCTGTCACAGACAATTTGCTCCGAATCTAATACACCGATTAAGTTGAAATTTGGTACACATATTAATTTTTGTGTCCCAAACACGGAAGTATAACGTAAATAATTGAATTTTGAATATGGGGGGGTCACTTTTGGGGGCAAATAAGAAAATTTACAAATATGGTTTTTTGAACTGTACCTTGTGACATATAAATAAAAAGCCTTGCGAGGATCCTAAATATTTATTTTTCATAATTTTAAAATATTTATTTTTCCTAATTTTAAAATATTTATTTTTCATACTTTTAAGAAAATTGATGATTATTGACCACCCTTATTTCCAAAACTACTGCGCCTAAAATTTAGAAAAAGAAATACAGAGAATGGTTCTTTACTCATAGATTACAAGAAAATCTATAAGAAATCTATGGTCTTAAAATAGCATAGTAAATTTCTCAATATTGTGCATACAAACTTACATTTGCAGTTGGAATGTATGGGAGACCATGTTTTGCAACTACAATGTTAAGTTTGGTCTTGGGTTAAATTCATCCCAAGTACGGAACCCTTCATTGTTGAGTAGAATCGCCTTCGTCAATTAGTAGTAGTACGACACACACTTGGCCAGTTTTTTAAATAGACTCACGAAGATAATGAATACGAGGAGCGCAACCTGGTATAAAAAAAAAAGTAAAATGAGACATGGCATCAGATAATATAAATACATTTTCAGAAGACAAAACACAAACCTAAAGACACTTGACACGATTCTAAGACCCATTCTTCCAAATCATATCCTATATAGCAATAGGAATCTTTAGAGTCTCCTGAATAATTCAAAATGATAACGAACAACCCTCTTGGTGTTCGAACCGAACCATGGGACATCGTGATGCCCCCCTCCTCCCCGCATAAACAACACCCCTCCCCCGCCGTGTCATTTCGGCAACATTTGTACGACTTCATAGGGATATTGCATGGGATTTTTTATGGTTTCTCTGCCCCTCTCAAGCAGGGAAATGACTCATAGAATGGGGAGTTCCGAATGGGCATCCTAAATGAGTTTGTAATCTTATGGGGATGCATTTTTTTTACGCGAATGTGGCAAGGAAATACTTGAGATATGCTGAATAAAGGGTATTTTATGAGGAAAATCTCTTTGATTTATCGTATCCTTTCGCTTTTTTGTTGTTGATCATATTTAGAGGAACTGATACAATATTCAAATGATGTATCAGGGCTGAAAAAGATGTTATGGGGTTCAAAAAACCGCTTAGCGAAGAAGAACCAATGAACACCATGCTCAGCAGATGGATTTGTGATTGCAGTTTGCTGATATCAGCCGAAATTGTACTCTAGCCATCGCAGTTTCTTTGGTAGCCTTGACGTAATTAAAAATTAAAAATTCAAAATCAACTTTAACTAAACAAATTTTAGAAAACATACCTATTTTCTGACACTAATATCACCAAAAAGAGGAGAAACGATTATTTTGTATTTCATTATCACCAGTTTCTAAGAATACCTCTTTACCTTAGTTAATTACATTATTCTAAAGCGAACTATTATCTTGTTTCAATTTAATATGGCGTTTTCTCGAAGAACAATGAAGACCAAAATAATACAACAGTTTGGCTTATCGACCTCGACGCTTTATTGACAAGTCGATAAGATTAATTGAAAGAAAATCTTCCTACATGATATTGCTTTTTGCAGATATATTTAGTTTAAACTATACTCGTAAAAATATTGATGAATCATTGCATTTTAATTGGATGTATGAAAATATAGAAAATTCTCGTGAATGTAAGTGTGTTTCTCGTGGCTATGAGAGTAGGGGAAGACCAGAAAAACGATGAATGGACTGTGTGTAAGAGATGATATTGCTAGAAAGCGGATGATTTCTGAAATGACGACTGTAAGAGAAGTATGAAAGAAAAATATTACTATGAAATGAGCGTTTTGTATGGAGAATTTTAAAGAAGTTGCATTTTTCTTACTAGCATTTTCTTAAATTATTTAACAACATGTTTAAAACTAAGATAACGTACCTATTCCACTTAGATTAAGCGACTTAAATAAGTTTTAAAACAAATATTGGTCATTTCTGCTAACAAAAAGAGGAGTCATTTTTAAAGTATTTTTTTTTGTTTAGAAAACTATAAGTAATAAGGTTTTTTTTACTATTGGTAGTTGTTTATGATGGTCATTATTCGATATACTACCAAGCAATTGATGAATATTTTAAATCATAGAAGTGACGAGGTTCTCTATTTGTGAGAACAAAAAACACCAATTTCATAGGTTGTGCCGACCCCAAATAAATAGCATAGTGATGAAAAGAACCATCTATGTAATACATATGGAATGCAATAAAGATTGTAGTATTGAGTGTTGAATTTTTTTAGCGTTGGACAGGGTAGCCAGAAGCCTGTACTTAGTTCGACCCATCCTCGAACCGACCGCGGCAAGGATAGCTCAGTTTTCGATCGAACCGTGCGGCTGATATCATTTAGCCACGATTGCCCACGATACCTAAATAATATAATACAAAGTGAGAACAAAATTAACTCGGCTAACTAACAGATAAACTTATATCTGTATGTACCTACCTTACTTTAGCACAACCAAAAACTAAAAGGTTCTTTCGGTACAAAAATACGGTTCTTTCCGGAGATATTCAAGCATATATTTTTCTAAATTATCCGTGACAGTCCGCTCGTTTTAGTTACCCGCCCCTAATTAAGAGAGGGCGAATGCAGGGTTGCCACTAACGGGAATTATTAAATGGTTTGAGTATTTTTTCCTTCTTTATTTTATTTTAATTGTTTTTGTCGATGTCGTTTGAAATGACGGAAAGTCTTTACCTAAGCTACAAGTTTACTAAAAAAGTGGAAAACCAATTTTATTTTGTAAAATATTAAAACCCCTTGTGTAAATAAAATATTGCGGTATGTATGAGAGTATACAAGAGATGAACATGTCATAGTATAAAATAAATGTGGAGTCCGTCTGTCATGAATTATGAAAATCTACAACTATGGTCCATTAATATTTACACAAAAAATAGTAATATATGAGCAGATCAATTTTAATTCATTCTTTTTGACATGCTTTATTGAATACTTTAAAAGCACAAGTAAGTATCAGCTGCATAAATTCAAGAAACTAAAGTATATCCAAGTGTCGCCAACAAGAATAAACATTAATTTTATTAGCCATGCTAAAAGACTTTAAATATTAACTAAAATATTCAAACAAAATGACTGACACTTAACGTCAAAGTAAGTTACAAACTAAGTGTTAACTGGCTTCAGTCAACATCAAAAGTGAATACATAGCCCATCCAACCTAGAGACAACCTTCACCCATCTGTTTAAAAAAAGAGTAAAACCTTGCATAGATTAAAAATAAAGTCATTTTTGCATTTTTTATTCATCTCAGCCTGGCCATGAATTTTTTAGCCAATCCACTCGCGATATAACTTTTCTAACAATATATTAATTTGATTTAAAATACTTTTCATCGATTAAACAGATGGGTGGTCGCTCAAGGTCGGATCCGGATATTAGGGGATGAATATTGATAATATTATACCTGTTCTAAGTTTCAAAACTTACAAAAGAACTTGTATACATGATTATATAGTAAAATAACAAGCGACCCGACCTTGCTTTGCACGGTTATTACGACTCAACAAAATATTAAGATTTATTTATTCTATGTAGCTTTAATATTAATGTATTATACATTTAAACATTCCGGAATAAATTGCCAAAATGATGGTGAAAAACTCATTAAAATACGATATGTAGTATAGAAGAATAACGCCGTCACACAAATAGAAGATCGAAGGCAACTTTAATTTATAATACTTGTTTAAATAAGATAAAAATAAATATTTTTGTGAAAAAATAAACCAATGACTTACTCCTATGAGAATTATTTTTTAGGCCGAAAAATATCCAAGACTTTTGGTTTTGACAGTACACTTAAAAGTTTTATATCTACGTAAATAATATTACAGAAGTAATTCTGTACAAACTGGCTGAAGGGCAGACAGCTCATTTTGTACATGTTATTATAGTTCTTTAAAAGCTTGTCTAAACTGTAATTTATATATAGATATAAGTTTCTTGTCATCTCATATGAGTTCGCCATATTTTAAACAAAGCAAATTATAATTAAATGTGTTTGTAATCTTGTCGTAATTGCACAATGGTGTTAAGTAAAACCAATAGAATATTTTAGTCACAAGGGACTATACTCTGTTCATTTTATGACGTACAATGCTAAAGCCTTTTTTACAGCTGTGGAAATAAGATAATAGTAAGATTTTATACTAAACCATAATCCTATACTATTAAATGAGCACTATATAAATATTCGTAATCACGTTCTCGTAAACGGCTCTTGATGAAACTTGCAATATGTTTAGGGGTTTACGGGGTGAAAATTCAATCTAGCTAGGTCTCATGAAATGGAAAAAAAAAAATAACCCTTTGAGTAGAGCTCAAGGTAGTTTTCTTTACGATTTCAACATTATTTCTCTCTCTTCGGGAAACCAGCGGGTGAAGTTATGTTACGTTATGTTATGTGTTCTCTTAAGATTGTTTAAAAGTATTTAGGCATAACTTAGTTGTGCCCGATTGATGACAATAGATTTGCCCCCTATTACATGGGACTTAAAAATAACAGGCGAAATGTGAGTGTACTAAAGGTACCTCTGCCTAACTATTCGAAGAATACAGGCGTGATGTTATGTTATGTTACTTTTATCCTAATTAACGACCGTCCATTGTTCTCTAGTTTTATATATTTTCAACCGATTTCAAAAAGGAGGAGGTTCTCAATTCGGTTGAATGTTTTTTTTTTTTTTTATGTTTTTTACGCGATTACTCCGCCAATTATGAATTGATTTTGATGATTCTTTTTTTGTTTGGTAGGGCATACTTCAGAAGTGGTCCCATATAAATTTGATCAAGATCTGATGAGGGGTTTTTGAGTTAGCTTCAATAATACGTATTTTTCCCATCTAGTATATGTGGATGATATTCTAATAGTTCCTGTCACTGTAATTTACATAGCAGGTAATGGGCCCGTTCTTCTCCATAGAGATCTACGTTTTGGAATGGGCAACTAGCTTCAACTTTCTGACTAACTGACTCTTTGACAATTCAAAAGTGCCTGTAAAGGGTTTAATTGAAATAAATGCTTTGAGTTTTTTTTTTTTTTGAGTTTTAGAGGATATTCAAATTTTTATGGGGGTTTTATACCACAACTAAAAAGTGAAAAATAAAAACTTTTTCACAAAAAATAAAACCGACTCCGAAAAAGTTTTTCTAATACATATTATGGCGTACAAGTGAAATTAAATAAATAAAATCACAAAAACATATGACATAACTGCCAACCCTGGATTCCACTTAACATACGTCACGCGAACAGTCCTAAACAAACCATACAAAAACAATCTTGTTATGAAACTAACTTATGTCATATTATATACGTCTCATTTATCACTGAGTGAGTGTATCTAATGAACCACAGGAGTCATGACCCGGAAACACTATATCTTTTTAAATATCTTCCCTCGGCCCTAAGAGGACATAACACTGACCTTATTGGTGATGTTCTTCAGAAAGGTCAGGTGCGTAGTACTCGCAACCGGCGTGCGTGTATGACCAGATGTATGAACGTAAACGAGGTAAAGGACCGTGGCAGATGGCGTTCTGTAGTTTCTGCCTACCCCCATAGGAAGGAGGCGTGAGTTATGTATATATCTTAATTTATGTGTGTTTTTGCAGCTATACTGCCTCGTTGGTCTAGTGGTCGCAACCGCTACCGCTGGGCATGAGGTCCAGGGTCCAATTCCCGGGTCGTGCAAAGTGTTATTTGGTTTTCCATTTGATATTTTTCAGTAGCTGCTCGGAGTTTGGATTTGTGCGTGGTAGATGGCATTAGGCTCACCCCCAATTACATGAGCCCGAAACATAACTGGCGAAATGTAGGTGTACTATAGGTACACCCACTCCTCTACCTAACCCTTTGAGGAATACAGGCGTGATGTTATATTTTGTGTTATTACAGCTATATAAATTATTACCACCCGTTTGCAGGTACTTCGTGTTGCAGCACTGGTACTTATACATAGTTTGTCCAATCTGAAATGACGCGCCCCACATCCGCATTTTACGTACACGGGCGCGCGGCTTGTACGTAAGACGCGGTAGTGGGGCGCGTGGACAAGCTATACTATTCAATGCGATCAATTAAAGATCTAATATTTAGAGTTCTAATCAGCTGTTCCATTTTTCAAAATATCAGGAGAAATATACAGTGTAACCCAACCTTTAGTATTGAAGAATAACCAGAAAAATAAACAACAAACAACAACAAAAAAAAACAACACAACCAAAATAAAAATAAAAAGACAACTAAAATTAAACAACTTAACTTAATTAAAAAATAGACAACTTTTAACCATTTATGCACACACACGACTTTATGAGTAAGTAACCTAAGTGAGGAGTAAAAATAACACACATAGGTGAACCTCCTTTTAAAGGTATTCAGTAAAGGCATTTGTCCTGGAATGGGCTATTACTAGCTGTAATAGCCCATTGCAGGACAAATGCCTCTTCTAATACTAGAGAACTTGCCAAGTCTGCTCAGCACGGATTGACAATCAATTCATCTTCACCATTTCAGCCAAAATACCTCCACTGCTGCACATAGGGCTCCCCCAAGTATCGCCACGTAGGACCACAACATCAGTACTTAGGGACACACATTTTTATTTTTAAATGTCGCAGCATCATGCTAAGATAGCCTTTTGGTATCGTACAGCACTTTTTACCCGATTGCAGCGATGCCAAAAGGGAGGTTTGTTTATGTGTTTGACCTGTATGTATGTAGGTATGTCCGTCCTTATGTTTCCTTGTAACTACCAAACGGCAGAACCGATTTTGATAAATGATATGTTGTTATATTCGTCTTAAAATATTAATATTAACAACAATCTAAATGGTGGAATTAGGTGCCAAAACGAATGTTTAAAAAAATATAAAACTCCCAAACCTATCAAATGGGGTATCAAAATTAAAGTGTTTTAAAAGGTGACTACAAAAATACGAATTATGTAGTAAAATTTAAAAAAAAGTAAATTTAATAAATCTCGACTGTGCCAAATGTAAACTAAAAAAAATATGAAAACAAGATGACCTGATATTCCTGTCTCTTACAATTCCTAACAATCTCAAACAGTCGTAGTTGGAGGCATCTCATTAAATTTAATAATAAAGACATTGCCTCCAGGTCATCTTGTTTCCATCTTTTTAAAGGTCACTTTTTACGCAGTCGGGTTTTTGATTTTTAAAATTAACTTTTTAATTTTTTTAAATATACAACGTGTATCAGAAATGCGTGGTCATATGTTAAGGTATGATACAGACCATTAAACTGAACAACTTTCTACATGTCAAAGTCAAATAATTTATTTCAATTAGGCACATAAAAGGCATTTTGAACCTCAAAATTTTCAAAAAACAGAATAGATTCTATTCGCCCCTTCTAAAATGTAGTTTTCGTATGGAGAAGAATGGGCAAGAAACTCCACCTAACTGGTGGAGTTTCTTTTAACACGGGACCAAAACATACATTTTTTTTCTTTCTGTTTTCAACTAGGTTGCTGGTTCCATTCCCTTATGGATATATAATATTATAATGGCCTACAGCAGTATCTAAATCGGGCCACCTCACAAGAGTCAATGGCAATTGTTAATTAAATCAACAACTTCTTATAATAAAACCTTTCTTTAGTCCGTGCTTACATACATAATATTATTGCTATAAATGGACAAGCCACACCATGGGGGGTCCAAAGTGTGGTGGCAATATTAGCATTTTAAATCTAAAAGAAAATGTTTTTAATATTGTTTAAATTAAGCTTTTCTGATTCAGATTTTTGTGAAGATGTTTTTGTAGGTAATTTAGACGTTTTTGGAGGAGCTCGTGGCTAAGCAATAACTGCCGCACGGGTCGATCCATCAGGTTAAGCTACGCTTGCCGAGGTTGGTCTGTGGATGGGTGACCTTCTTTACATACCGAGACTCCTCCGTGCCTTGGAAAGCACCTTAAGCCGTTGGTACCAGCTGTCATTCGTGGATCTTTGACAGTCGTTACGGGTCGTCAGAAGCCCAAAAGTCTGACAACCAGTCTTACCAAGGGGTATCGTATTACCCAGTTACTGGGTTGTGGAGGTCAGATGGGCAGTCACTCCATGTAAAATACTGGTATTCAGCTGCATGCGGTTAGACTGGAACCCTAATATAAGTATAGTCGGGAAAAGGCTAGGCAGATTAATTATTTTGTAGATAATTTATTTTTAAATAATTGAATGCCTGTACTCCTCGAAGAGGTAGGCAGTTTTGTTTTATTAGGTACATCCAAATTTTTATTGATGACAGTAAGCTCACCCCCTATTACATGGGAATTAAATATAAACGTGGGTGTAGGTACTATGTAGGCAGGTACACCTCTGCTTGACCCTACTGGGTAAACAGGCATGATGTTATGTTATGTGACATCTACATTGAGCCAGTTACGAATTAACGATATAAGTAAGTCCAATGGAAAGTAGTGTGAACCCATTGTTAATAACAGGGAAAAAATCACGGTATTCCAAGTTGTTACTGAGAATTTCCTATCCATTGACAAAGCCAATGGCACTTCGCCTGAACCGGAATCGAACCCAAGACAGTCAACAGTTTCAAGACTAAACCTACAATGCAATTAACGACCTAAGCTTGCTAATTATCTAATTAATATAAAATTCATCATCCACCATTATTATTTACCATCCATTTCATATTGGACATATCTCAGGACCCTGGGGTCCCGAACCTTTGAAAGGCGTACGAGGAGTTGCCATCTTTTTTATTATTAGCTTATTAATCTAGCCACCAATATCGTACATAAGTTCGTACTATCGTTCATACTATGATTCGTTCGTAAACATTGGCTCACATTCTTCAATCAACGGTCTATCTCACCCCAATACGGCAACCAGCTAAATAAAGAGAATTGCCATTTATGGCAGGAGAGAAGCATAAATGAAGTGGATATGGTAGTATTCTAAAGGCTTTACTGCCTCTTCGTAACTCTAGTAGTCGCTATACTCGCTATAGAAAAAATAAAAAGTTTTAGTTTCCAAATAATATTGTCTCAGCCAATGATATTATACGAGTATGTAAAAAGAGGTAGATAGGTTATAAACGTTCCGCAAGTGGCACGTCAAAAGTTGGCTAATTAGCCACATTTTCTTCGTTTTGTCTCTTTTTCGCTCCCGATAATTACGACATGCCATCCTACTTCCACGTGTCATATAATAGTGTGACATAGTGCCGTTTTTGAAGATAGAATGTACGGTAGGTAACCTATCTACGTCTTTTTACTTCTAATATCATTGGTCTCAGCAACAATATTATTTGGAAACTAAAACTTTTTAATTTATTTTTTCATTGTTATTTGCGGAATACTAGGTTTTTGACTACTTTGTATTAGTGCGTATATTTTGTGATTTAATGTGCATCTTAATTGTGGAGAACAAACAATTTTTCTTTCTTTATTTTGTTTTTTCAGAGCACTGTGATCATAGATATGTCATCTGAAGTGCGATGCCCAGATGGGACAAACTATTATTTGGTTGTTTATATCATCTACATCGCCACATAAGAAAGTACCACACTGACGTCACGCAAAATCCTGCATCGCGCAAGCAGAGTTTACCGCGCGACTAGTATATATACAGCGGCCCGACATCAATTGTCGGGCAGTAGTCCACCAGACACAATACCCGTCTGGTCGATGAATCTTCCCTTTTCTATCTAAGACGATGAGTGAACTTTACACACTGTTCCTCAAACCTCTGTAGTCCTGTCTGGACTTTTTTACTAGTAGCTGGGAGTTTGTAACTGTGTCTGGTAATTGACAAATAGGCTCAACTTCTGTCAAAAGGGTATTTTTTCTGATTAAAGCGTGACAAGCAAACTGGTACAAAAACTTTTGAGCTACGAGGCGTGGGTTCAATTTCTGCACTGTTTGAGTACGAAAACGAATGTTCCAAGAATAGTATGTATAAGTAAATAGTATGTTTTTGTAAAACGTGAGTTTATAAAAACATCCACGTAAAGTAAGAAATTAAAACTGTGTCTAATTCGAATAAAACTGAATTTTGTTTTAGAAAACCTTACAAACAAATTGTGTTGCAAGGTACCTACCCAGAAATATTATTCGAAGGGGGCGCTTGCCTCAACTGTTCCATACAGACATATGCAGGACTAACGCTTTATTGGTTCTTACAACACGCATTTTATAGAACTAGATATATTTTGTCTATCTAAGCAATTATTTAAGAAAATGGCTCTGGATATTTTGTTTAGGGAGTAATTTAAGTTAAATAAGCTGAGCAATATATTGTGGCAGCGAGTATTGTTTTATTTTTCTTTTTTTATCACTTGTCTTCAGCACTTCTTTTAACCTTTAGTTAAAACGTGGACAAGTGTATTAAATCTTAGTTTAATTATTTTTTTGTATTTTGTAGCAAGTAACTGTTTTTAGACCTTAATAAAATTAAAATAAGGCGCATGCATGTTGTGCTTGACAATAATGATGGCAAGGAGGTATTGCAGATTAATGAGCTTCACGGATGCTATTTCCGGGCCCTAAGTGGACACAATGTCGATTTACTAGCGTCCATAGCCTGGCTGCGTTTGGGTGACCTCTTTGGGGAAACCGAAAGTTTTGTCTGTGCAATTATGGACGAAGTTATGATGACGAACAGTTACCGCAGATTCATTGTGAAGGACGGCATGGTTGACATCTGTCGGGCATGCCACCGTCCGGGAGAATCAATCCGACACATTATCTCCGGGTGTTCACCCGGAGATAATGTGTCGGATTGATTGTCGGATAGCTAGTGAAAAGTATTTGCATAGACACAATAGACACATGTGCCCGACCCAGTTCTCAAATATGGAAATATGACATTGTACTGGGATCGATCCATCATCACGGACAGGACTATTGTTGCCAATAAGCCTGATATAGTGGTGGTGGATCGAGGAGAGCGGCGTGCAATGATTATTGACATAACGGTCCCGTGTGACGTGAACCTCGTGAAAGCGAAGAAAGATAAACAAATTAAGTATCTTGACTTGGCACGCGAGGTTGTCGACATGTGGGATGTGGACTCAGCGATCATTGTGCGATACTCGTATCAGCCAATGGCTTAATTGCCAAGAGCCTCGACCAACGCCTAAGGAGGCTCTCGTTGGGCGCTGGATTAAGGGCTTGATTTAGAAAGCCGTACTCCTGGACATGGCTCGGATTGTTAGGAGGTTCCTCTCTCTGAAGCCTTGACCGCCGGGAGCTTAGCCCCTGTTCGCGATACTGGTGGGCTACATTTTTTTAATGTTTTTATACTTTTTATTCTAATATTTAAAAATATATTTTATGTGTATAATAATGAAATAAAGGAAATAATTGTAGCGGTTACACCGCCACATACGAACTACGCATCAAAGACATGACGTCACACAAATCCTGCATCGCGCAATTAGAGTTTACCGCGCGAACGACATTTATAAGACTATCCGACATCAACAGTCGGGCAGCCGGCCCGCCAGACACAACACCCGTCTGGTTGGAGGATCCTCCCTTTTCTATGGTGGATGAGTGAACTTTACACCTGTTCCTCATGCTCCTAAAAACAATAATCCATAATACTAATTTAGCTGAACTGGGATAAAAAAAAAAAAATAGTAACTAACGAGAAAATATGGCGTCTGCTGCTCTGCTTAACCCTTGAGGGGCTACAAGCGTGATGGCATCTAATTTACATTCAAATATTAGCCTACATGATCCACCTACGTTTGATACTTAAACTTTTATACGTAGGCGTAGGTAATATATTCCTTTATGCTTTAACAAACCCGACACTTACGTGAATGGAATTTATTATGCTTTGAAATAATGCAAGTTATGTAATTTATTTTATAAACAGTTGCTTGTACAGACGCCAGCACATAAACCTACTACAATCTGTCAAATTTCTTTAATAGATTTTCAACTTTTTTACTAAAGCCTGAGGTTCCAAGTTGATTGGGAAAATTTGACAGTTTCGGTTAAGTTGACCTGCTGGCGTCTGTACGTTTTCTTAAATACCAAAAATTTTTTAGTCGTAATAATCAGTTTTCGCTAGTCTGCTGAAAAATTATGTTTGATATTGTTTTAGGGTTCCGTAACTGAAGGATGCCAAACGGAACCCTATTACTAAGCCTCCGCTGTACGTCCGTCTGTACAGTGGGCTGTATCTCATGAACCGTAATATGTAGACAACTTAAATTTATACAGATTGTGTATTTCTGTTGCCGCTAAAACAACAAAAAATTAAAGGGGACCCCGTACAAGAACCGTGTATAATATGTTTTATTTTACTAAAATTAAAATAAAAAACTTGTGTCATATATTGCACGGTAGTACGGAGCCATGTGTGTGCAATTCCGACTCGCCCTTGGCCGGTTTTTAACTTCTGTGCTGATTTTAGTTCCTGCCCTAATCAACGAAAAATTATGTTAAGAAAATGTGCATAATTTTTTCTCTGTATATCCACCAAAACATTAGTTATTATATTCTAAAACGGAAACACCAAGGTACTAAATAGTTCGTCATTAATTTAAATTTAATTTATAACCCTACAACCCATATTCTAAAATAACCCGACCAGAAGGACCACAACCTAAAACAACGTGGAAAAAAGGACCACTAAAAATCACTTGATGAAAATACCACATCTGCTTTGACGAACATCGCTACCTCCCTCGGGGCGGTATCCATCCGTTGTCTTGCTACAAAGCCGCCTGGCGGTTGACTCAAAGGAATAACCCCTACTATCCGGGTATAAGCTCCGTATATTCTATTTTGTGGTGCAAAATTGTTCGTCGTGTTACGTTTTTATTGCACCTAATAATTATTAGAAGGTTTGTTTTTTGGTGGGTGAATTATTGAGTTAGGGCTGGAATTAGAAGGTAGTAATGAGTTGGGTGGGAAAATAACAAAATTACCTCATATTTTGTGGTATTTAAGATTATGTTGAGAGGATTGACAGGTTTTTGTGGTGGCTTGTCATCCAACGTGGAATAGGTATGTCGATTCTAAGCCACGCAAAAAATTGTTTGTTTTTTTTTTGTTCCTAAAAAATTATAACAAGAATACTCATACATAAGCCCGCCCACCTTTGACATTTATTAACTGTAGACTTCTGTAAGAAGTTAATATTTAATCTGTTTTGGCAAAATTACTAAACTGTCCTTCCATTTCACGAGCCACGCTCAAACAAATTTAAGCAATTTAACGAAACAAAATCTACAAACCAGCCAACAGCTGAACGTTGAAGCCAACATTTAAATCATAATTTAAACTTTTACCAAACTCCTGTACTTTCTGATGGCTAGTTCGTTTTACAGCCCAATTACACGGGAATAGACAAAACACCGAATTTCATGGCTGCTAAAGGAATACCCTTATTTAGACTTTGACTCATAAACTAAGAGTTAAAACATTAAACTCTTTAACTACTTTGCTAATGCCATATCCCTTACGAGATACAAAGTACTAAGTGATCTCTGTGGGGCTCTTGAAGTCGTATTTAACTTGGGATATAACCCAACAATTCCAACGATGTATTTTGCTACATTGCGCTGTGATGATCTATCTGTCCTTGTGATAACGTTTAGTTCCAATTTTTTTATAATAATAATTTAGCCGATACTGGTCGTTAATATGATTTAGATCCATTCGTTTTGTTGATTACAAGAAAATGTCATGATGACAGTTATTGCTTTGCTTAATCTTGAATATTGCTTCTGAACAATGTTTATTCTTAATTGCTTACCTCTTGCTCCTGAGCTGACTTGGCACTGGTATAACGCGTCATCATCCAAAGTCACTTCTCGGATGTCCAAGGAGTAATCACCTGAAAGCAAACATTGTGTCAAAAATAAACGTTATCTTTTGTTCTGTAAGAATGTATTTTGTAAGTCTCAATCTCCCTTTGTCTTTATGTATGCGTGTATAGAAACAGCATTTAATTATTTCACGGTATGTAATTTGATACGTATATTATGTGATAAAAAACATATATAATTAGTCAAGTTAATCAATTAATGCAAAAAGAAAAGTCTTCGATCCAACCCTTGCGGTACGCGTGCGCTAATAGAGAAGTATGTAAGAAAACAGACATATTGCACCGACCCTAAATAAAGAGGAATAAAAGCAAGAAAATGATGATGATGTTCGAAGCCTCCTTATGGTTAAAGCAAACATTGAATCATTTACGCAGTAATCATCAAGACCCTCTTTAGTTATAACTAGTAGCCTAATCTTTTCTATATGCTAAATAACAGCTTTCATCTTACAAACGACAGATCATACAAGTCAGAGAACCCATTCACCTTCGATGAAAATTATAACAAATTCTCCGAAACAAGGACCAACCGCCTCCATACACAATACAGTAGTAACCTTTCACGGTCAGTTACGGTCAATAAGTCTGTTCAATACTATCTTAAACCAGCTTTAACGCTTTGATACACTGAGCGTCGAATAAAATAACATCACGCCTGTATTCCCCCAAGGGCTATAGTTAGAGGTGTATCTATTGTAAACCCACATTTCACCAGTTAAGTTTAAGTCCCATGTGGAGGCGAGCCTAATGCCACCAACTGGGCAAAAATCCAGACTCCGGGCAGATACTGAGAAAATATAGATAGAAAACCCAATAACACTTTACCCGACCCAAGAATCTAACCTTGGATACCTCATGCTCAGTAATAACGCTTACGATCACTAGATCAACTATGCAGTAAGTATCATATCGATCAGAACAGTCACCTTCGGGTCACCCAAATCATACACAGATGTTCTAGACAAACCAGGAGACCTAATTACCTTCTGGAGGGAGGTGCGCTGGTTGGAATAACCCCCCAAACGGCTGCTATGGCCCACGCACAATCTGGTCCACCTGACGGACTGAGTGCGGAAACCAAACCCCATAACAACAAGTGTCATATCTTCACTAAAGTGCAAAAAGCGCTACATATTCCAAACGAGGCATGTTGAGAATTTGAAGTACATGAGAATGTTCGTCTCGCACTGAAGTTAGTTCTTTGAGCCTGGTTTAAAGGTGTATTTCAAATTTTTACGCCTTAAAACCACTTTTGGGGTGCCTTCGCATTTGGCGATGGTAGACGTCGCGTTGACGCTGCGCTAGCGTGGACGCAATTGTAACGGCACTGCTCTCAAAACGGCGAAGGAAAACATCGTGATGAAACCTGCATGTCCTAGAAATAAAAATTCGAAGACATGTGACATCTACCAACCCGCACTGTGCTCGAATGGTGGATTACGGCCCACTCCCTCCCACAGAGAGAAGATCTGTGTCGCAGCAGTAGTGGGAATATTGTAGGCTAATTATGTATATTATGTACCATCAAAGAAGTTCATATCTATACACCGTAAGGACTATGTCCCCTTGCTCTCGGCCGCTATAGAACCGGGGCGGTAACAGATGTGGTCATCGTGTTCACGCGATTTTGTTTTCAAACTGCTTAGATATGAAGTTCTTCGATAGTACACGCTACGTGAACACGATAACGCAGCGTAAGCATTCGACGATCGCCTAATAAACGTACAAAGGGTGCCTTAGCTTGTCAACCGTAGGTCACTGTAATAATTAAACTATGAAAACCAATTACAAGTATATTGGGATAAATCCTGCCAGTGACCATGAATGAGCCTGTACTAAAAGGGATCGTATGGAGCTCTAAGCTACTAGAGAATTGAACTGGTGTTTGATATTAATTCAGGATAATTATTATTTCTTTAAAAACCTATAATATTATATTTTTACGTCTTTGAAATTTCTCGAGACCTGGACCCTGGGGTCCTGGACCTTTGGAAGGCGTACGAGGGGCCGATGGCACCAACCGACGCTTATTCTTGTACACACTAATCTAGTGCACCCAAGGACAAGCCCGGTTAGTGCAGGACTATTGCAAGATATGGAAACAAATATATTGGATTATGGGTTTGGGTGGCTAAGTGAACTGGTTATCTAGAACTATGGAAAGACTATGGCTCCTGCCTGACCAATATTTTACATAAAATACATAAGTAAAATGGCAGGGGGTTACTTGCACACTCAATAATGGGCACCCGAAAACGGTCGCTAGCACAAAGTGTCGTAGCGACAAGGGAACAACATGTCCTGAGGTGCTTATAAGGAGTTGAGCGGTATTCCACGGCTATCAGGACAATCCCAGAAGTACGGTCAAGATCCCTACCAGCATCTTACTGGAATACGTCCTTCCTCCGAGCACATTTGCTCTTGCGAATCTCCACTCAAGCCGTCCAATAAAGACAAGAAAGAGGTGGGAGCTCTATTCCTCGTCAGTGCTCACTCCAGCCGGCCAATAAAGGCAAACCAGAGGCGAGGAACAGGATTTCTCCCGGGAGATAGGTCCGTAGGGTCCGTAGGGGGCATCTAGAATCTTTTTTTTTTTTGTTAATTTTGACTTACAAAAGTGCCTAATTGAAATAAATTATTTGACTTTGACATCAACAAAAATATATTTTGAAGAAAAGTTTACCTTCTTCATCGCTCCCAATCATCTTGTATCGTTCGTAACCAGTAAGATGGCGGTGGGTTCCTAAGCCGAAGTCATCTTTAGTCCACTGCAGCTGCCCAGCCTTGTTTTCGACACGGCAGGGCAGTGTCACCCTGGATCCCACCACAGCACTCTAAATAAAAAAAAAAGGTTTAAAATACTGAAAGTTAAAAGTTAGCAAATACGGGGATTAAAAGAAAACTTACGCACTTATTTTTAAGTGCCAGAGATTTGTCTAGACTGACTCTTAAGAACTTATCGAACGCATAATAAACCCATGAAAAATAACTACGTTACTTTGTTAAATCTGGTCTTTTGGTACAGGTTTTATTTAACTTTGTCAATAATACCATACTTTTCTCCTTGCGTCGTAATCTTTATAAGATTCTACCACTGTACAGTCACATATATATATACTTAACTGATACACTTACTCATATAATTAGAGCACTTTATTGCATTTATTAAACTTTTAAATCCTAAGTTTTACTTTGGAATGCACTCATACACAAGCACACACACACACATTCATGCAGCCATATACGCACGCACAGACATGCACACACATTACATACCCACACAGCCATACACATAAACACCCATGAATGCACACACTCACACTTACCCCTACACTCACTAGCGTAACACCGTTTGTTCACCTGTTTTTATTTTTATGTAGTTTTATTGTTTCTTTTCTGTGTTATTTTTAATTGTAGTTTTACACCTAACCTAACAACATCACGCCTTGTTTCGCCCACATTTCGCCAGTTATGTTTAAGTCCCATGTAATAGAGGGCGAGCCTATTGGCATTAACCGGGCACAAATCCAGACTCCGGGCTGCTACTGAGAAATCCCAAAAAGAAAAACCCAATAACACTGCCCGACCTGGGAATCGAACCCAGGACCTCATTTTCAGCAGTAGCGCTTGCGACCGCTAGAACAACGAGGCAGTTCACCTAAATAGTCTCTAATTCTTGTGCTTCGTAAGAAATAATCAAAAACTTAACATAAGCTACCTATCATAACTATTTATAACTCATTTGATATTCAAAAATATTCCTGTAATTTATGCAATTTATACCTTCACTTATTGTTCAGTTCATCACCTATGTTCGTGCTACAAGGTATTTTTTCTCTTTTTTTTTTAAATTTTACTATGTTGGGCACAATAACATCGCCCATAATAATAAAGAGGGTGGGTGCTGATACCTATAAATACAATATATTAAGTTATTTTAGCTTAGATATTGGTTGAAAGTCTAACATACCATAAGTCCTATTTTTATTTTATTTATTGTAAACTAATAAACCATCCTATATCACTTGAATGAATGATGATGAATTCGTGCAAGAGATCCTGCCCCAGAAACAATTAGCCAGCTGCAAAATGCAATCCAAGAGGAATGGAATGGAATGCCACAACATTTGATCGTGACTCTCATCCGATCGATGAAGAACCGTATGGAAGCAGTAATAAGAGCTCGGGGAGGGAATACAAGTTATTAAATAAACATTTCTTAGCTTTTTTTTTTCATTTACGTGTGTTTTTTTATCAATTTCCTTCATACTCCATACAGGGCAAAAATGACTTGTTAAACAAAATAAGAAACCTATGAAAATTTAATTTGAATTTAGACAATTACCATTAGGATTTGAAAACCTCATATTATTCACTATTAAACGACATTTGACATAAATATTCCTAAATATACACATTTTTCTGATAATCCTTACAAAACATAAACTTGCAGGGTGTTTCGTTTTTTCTGAAGTGTATTTTTACATATTTTTTTACAGTAAAACTTCTATTATAATTTATAAGTGCTTTTTCTGCAGGCTTGCATAATGGAAACGATATTTTATCTAAATAAGTCCCCTACCAACAAATAATTCGTAATAAAAATATGACGCATTTTCCTATTAACATTTTCAAATACGGTCTCGGCCACACAACGAATTCCATTTCGCGACATATTCATACCAATTCTCCGGTAGGCAGACAAAGAAAATTCGTTATTCCAAAAATTACTTCACATTTCGAAACATTAATTTAGGTCTTGCTCCGTAAATCAAATATTCCCCGGTGGAATCCTCGGAGCAACAACGTCGCCCAATATTATTCTTTTCGTAAGCAAGTACCTACTGAGTTGACATAGAAAAGGCTTGTATTGAATATCTGGTGATATTAAAAATTCCAACCCTCCATCCCCTTGGGTCGGAACGGATGTTTTCATAGATGACCAACCTTTTCGAATTAATTCTGTTCCTATTTTCTGGCCCAGTTAGTTTGTTGATCCTAATTTTTGTGAGAGGATTCCATTGTAAATGTTTCTCTATTTGAAATGTTTTGTTGATTTATTTTCTCACATGATCGGTATTTCATTATTCAATGCTGCTATAAAAGCAATTAGTAGCAAGCAATACTAGAGGCAGAATATTTGTGAACCACGGCGGCGTTCCAAAATGGCAAATATTTAAATAAATTCTGCATTTACGAACAATACCAGTGTTTCCACCTATTCACCACATTTAACTGAAATAGATGGCAACGCAAATTCAGAAAACAAAGCCGATTAAAACAAAACTGTACTAAAACGCGATGGGATTTCCAATGAAGCCACTATTAATACATTTGTCGTTGATTAAATAACTTAGTTCACTGACGCATTTTATTTGCCTGATAATATTCATTTGTTGAACAGAAATGATCATAATGAGGATTGAATTAATTTGTATATTCAGTGCCGAGTATTCGTCAGTTATGGCCCAAAAATAAATTGTTATTGAATCAACAATCATTAAAACAATATTAAGTGTATGTTTTGAATATTGGTTGAGCGAATTTTGCATGATTTTAATTGATGCCTCTATATTGTAGAGATTTAAGTGTAAATATTTATGTGACGGTACAATAACAGCGCAGTAAATTGAAGATACAATTTATACGAAATACGAGGATTTATCTCCCGTATTTTATGGTAATCGTGTTTTTGTATACCGTCTGAATCATGGTAATAACAGAATAGAGTTTTTACATGGAAACAAGAACTGAAATTAGATATTTTATCAACAACGATATTGCTATTTACTTTATGTTCGGATTCTTTATGAATGTGTTGTTCCAAATCAAAAGGGATCACAAAGTAAAATAAATACGAAAAAATATAGGAAAATGACTCACCTGATCTTGTGGCTCAATTGCGAACCTTTGTTCCTTATACGCACTCACAGCACTAACCAATACCAAAACTAACATACATTGCTGCACTAAAACGTTAAACTTCATTGGTATCCTCAACAAAAGAAACAATGCATTGGCACTTCTACTCGTTACACGTAATTTATGTTCCACATCATTAGATGTTTCACTAAAATCACTTTTAGGTTTATTAGCATCATTCATACTGATGTTTTGATTATATTTGACATCAGAATATTTATCGGTATCTAGTGTTTTATTAATATTAATTAAACTTTGTTCAGAATGAATATCATAATTCGATTTGTTCGAATCAATAGTTCCCATTGTGGATCAGTGCTTTTTTTTCAGTAACATGTTAATTTCCTTGCTGGTTCAAATGTTCAGTCTTTCCACTTGATTGGTTCATTGTTCTCCCTCTGAAACAAAGAAAATGTTTTAATTAGCTTTTTAATTTAATTTTAAGTATTTTCCTTGTGTGTGGAAGAATACAATCTAGTGTTAGTTGGTAACGTTATCTGTTTTCTGTTTTTATTGCATCTCTATTTCCGTTATTGTCTTAAATAACACATTTGCTTAAAACAACCTAAAACCCTGGTCTTTACAGGCCCCTTTTACCGCACAAAGCATTTAATTTAACTCGGGTGCTATTTCACAAAATTTGGTCGCATTCCGGTCATCATCAAAAGAGATGCAATCAAACTGGACCCAAACATTTCCATTTAAAATCCCCATTTGATACGAAAAATATGCACGAATAAAAATGAACGAAAAACCAATGCTTATTTTAATAACCTCGTCATCATTTCAACGAAAAGCAGCGTTTTCAAAGGAAACAAGGATCATAAATTCTAGATACTAAACATGATATGAAATATGTTCGTGATGGAAAGAAAATTAGTTTCCGCATAACTAAAACTTTACTCCATAAACATAAATAGGAGTTAGTGGTACGCTTTCAAAATTCTGTTCAGTACACGAAAGCATAAACATCTCTTAACCATACTGTATTATAGAAGATGTTATGAATAAATCATTCTGGAACATTGCAAAAGACGGCAATTTCTACTGCACCGGTTTATAGTTCTCGGAAGGAAGGGGAATAGATATATCTAAAAGCTTTACTATTGGTTAGAGTGGTTCACAAAGACTCGATAGTAACTCGAAGCAAAATAGGTACAATACGACAAATTTGCATTCATTCATTTAAATTTTACAAATTTATTTGGTTATATGACTTCACAAGTTATTGCGTTTGCGTAAAGAGCATTTTCACCTAAAGCAGTAGTAAAAATATTGGTGATTTTGAAGGCGCACTCAGTTCAGATGGTTGTTGGTTTCACGAATTTTGCCGATGCTACATCTAAGTTGTGTCGTACTGTACAGTGTCATCATGTGAATAAAATTACCAACACATACCTTATGGAATCACATTTTATTACATCAATTATATTTTTATTGTTGTTGGTCTTTTTTAAAAGGCATTTTTCTCTGTGGAGATCATAGCAGAATGACTAAGACATGATAACATTTAGGCATTTTATCGTCTCTAGTACCTTTACACATACTCGTAATACCTTTATCTAAACCAGCAAGATAGAGGTATAAGAGTAATTTTTAGGGTTCCGTACCCGACTGTCTGTCAGCGGTCTGTATCTCATGAACCGCAATAGGTAGACAATTGAAAGGAGATGTTTCAAAATGTATGGGGCCCCGGCCACGTCTTTGTACACCATACAAAAAATGGGGAAACACAATTTAAACAGTTTTCAATAATCCAATTTCTTTAAGTTGGCTGTGTTTGGTAGTAAAACACAAGAATGTACACTTGAAATTGCAACACACAACAAAAACCCGTCATGGCGGTAAGCTGTCATGTTGATTGATTAATGACGTTTGACATGTTTATTTGTCTTAATTGTAAAATCACTACTTTTCGTTCAGACTTTTGTAGACTCGAGAAATTAACACAAAACGCACATCAAACGGCGAACGACCACGAAAGCGAGTGAAGTGACAGTTGACAGTTCACGATCTATGATCAATGGCCGATCTATGGTTTACTGTCATTGTTTTTAACCACAGAGTAATTAAATTGGCGAGACGCCATGTTGAAATTCGATAAAAAGAATTGATAAATATCAAATTATTACAAGAAAAGTATGCATTTAAGCAATTTATCTGTATTTTTCCCGAATTCCATAGATTTTTCTCGATTTTTCGAGGTACTGTACACATACTGGGCCGGATTTGGAACATCTCCTTTTCAGATTGTGTATTTCTATTATAGAATACTTAGTACCATCTTTCCTTAATAAACTTCCAGAAGAGCTAAAAACGCTATACAAAGCAAATTCGAAAAGTTATAAGTACAAATCAAAACGTTTCCTTACACATAATTTATCTTAATGTATACAAATTTCATTATCACCATTTGAAAAGTAATGTATCATTGTAGTATGTAATTATAATTAATTGTAAAATGTAAATGAACGACTCGCCAGCACACAGATAAACCCTGAGAGGTTTTTGTTGTGTGGCTAAAACCAGTGTAATATAGGTTAAGTGTTTTAGAAATAAATAAATAATAATTTCCGCTATATCATCAAGCCGAAATAAAAATTTAAAAAAGTTAATAATCAAAGGGCCGACTTTTGTGCCGAACTTGGCTGTTTTTTTTTTTTTAACTCTTCTATGCCGTGAACATAACAAAATCACGGTCTATATTTCCTTTTATTTTCAACTTTGGAATGAAAGTATAATGTTCATTGTACAATTGGTAAAGCCGAGTAAAGTCTTGGCATAGAGCCATATGAATACACTGAATCTATTGATTGGGTTTCTACTATCCTCTCGAAATGTAATGGATACGAGTGGCTTTTTAAAATTGCATTATCCTAACTTTATCTTATATTATAAATGTGAAAGTGAGCTTGTTTGTTAGTTTGTTACTCTTTCACGCTAAAACGGTTGAACGGATTTGGATTAAATTTGGCACATGAGTATACTATGACCTGGATTGGTACACAAGGTACTTTCTGGCTTGATATTCCCACGGGATCCAGACTTATGCGGGTGAAACCGCGAGGTGCAGGTAACTTTAAATATTCTTTTGTAGATCGTAAAGTCTTATTTAGAAGTTTTATTGATTTTTAAAGTACATGTTTACTGCCATATAGCATTGTTATTGTAGATTATTTAAGTAGGTACATTATGATTATTGTTATTAGGTCATTGAAGGTTCACTATCAGCTTATGACTATTACGGGTTTAATAATTAATGATGATGAAAAAAGATAATTTCGATCAATAGTTCACCAAGTACTTCATCAGTCGAATTTATATCCCCGAAAAATTATTATTTGCGATAACAACTCGCGTTTACGTGAACATGTAGTAGCTTCTGTAAGACTAACGCTTGTTTGACAGAATCGCATTTCCCATCTCTTTCTGTCTCAAAGCAATTTAAACTGTAAGAAAGAGATAAGACACATTAATATAACACGGCTCTTTTGTAATACTTCCTTCAAAAGAATCTCAAGATAGGTCTTATTTATTAACTATCGAATGCTTCATAATACAAAGTATTATTACTATGTTCGAAGCGACTTAAACTCTTTGTTGTATAATGTTCACTTTTCAATTTTCAATTCTAACTTGTAATATCCTAACTTATATATTCCAACTAATAATATAAATGCAAAAGTGTGTTTTTTTTTGTTACACTTTCGCGCTAAAATGACTGAACAGATTTGCAGTAGTTAAGACGTGACAACAAACAAACGCACTTTCGCATTTATAACATTAATAATGCTGGCTACGCCCCGCGGCTTCACCTGCATAAAGGCTCGTGCAGACCAGCGCGATGTGACTCGAATTTATAAGAAAACTTCACGGTATAACAATAGCCAGTGTCGCGTAGCGCTGTCGCGTCGCGCTAGTCTGCACGAAGCTTAAGTCTCGACCCCTAGGAATATTGTGTTTTAAAGTATCCTATGTCCTAATCTCGGTCATGGTCTACCAATGTGCCAAATTTCATCCAAATCCGTTCAGCCGTTTAAGCGTAAAAGCGTAACAAACCATCAAACAAATAAACAGACAAACAAACTCACTTTCGCACTTATAATATTAGTTAGAATGAAAACAAGCTTACTATGAAAGATTTCCCAAAAATATTTATGGTTATTTCTTGTTCAAAACATAAATTAAAAATGCAGCGCTTACCTAAAACATGAAATATTGTATAAAAAGACAAAAGGTCCCAACACGCTGCCTTGCGCGGTACAACAACAAATAAATTCCTAAAAAATCTTTAAAAAATCCAGGGTATAATGTACCTACACTAGAAAAAGTGGGCGTTGGATCAGTTTTCATCCTTATCTCCTTATTATAAAGTTGAAAAAGGGTTAATCGCAAACATTGCCGACGGTAAAAAAAGAAGGTTGAGAAACCAGGTGTGCCAAGTACGAGCTTAATATATTAAATGTATTGGAGATTCTAACATAAAACTATATTGCTAAGGTTATAGTTGGGAATGTTGAGATAAAGTCTACTGATATGGGCTATGAAGCTGCAGATGACAGTGATAAAGATCTGAATGGGAGGAGTGTTAATAAGGAATCCTGGACGGACGGTTCAGCAAATGTTGAAACTGCTGGATTTAAGTGAGGCGTGCAAACTTAAATAAGAGAATATGGCTTTGAAGAAATTGTATTAACTTTTTATTCACCATTGTTTGAATTTTGTAATTTATTTTAGCTAGTCCATTTAGTGCTGTAGTTTTTTATTTGAATATGTGAAAGACGAATGATTTGTGAATAGATATTCTGCGAAAGGTTTCCAAAACGAAAAGCTAACTTTTGATCAACAAAAACAGGTAAGTCAATAAGAATAATAAATAACTTAATCTTCACTAAAGATTTCAAGAACACAAAGTATCATTTAAAACTCCTACCAACAGAAATCATACAGGTAAACGATTATCTTTTAACAATTAATTCGGCAAAAGAGAATTACGAAATCTGCCCGACTGTCAAAAGACAGAGGCTCAAACATTTCGATGAGACGGCACATCTCTGAAACTAGGAGATCCATTCAAAAAGATAATTCGCGTAAAATACAAAGCAGCACTGTCTTAAGTTTTAGCATAGTGTGAGATACGGGGACGAAGTTAGGTTCGCAAAGTTGGATTTCAATGTTCTTAATTCTTCCTTGGATGTTCAGTATTAAGTTAGTGGGAGTTGAGATTTTGCTTGAATTACATTGAAAATTTTGGTAGTGACTTTATCAATGTAGGGTGTTCGAGGAGTTCAGACACGTTAATTCAATACGTCCTTCCATTCAGTTTATAATTCTTATGAAGACATTATTACCAAGGCTTATAGTTGAAACCTACACGGCTAGATGTAGGCTTCATAAAAAACTTTCGATAGCTTTTCTAGGTCATTAACATCACAGGGTCAGCAAAACTTAATACACATTTAGTAGCTAAACTACTTATAATCTGAAACAGATCACCTGTAGACGTTTTAATTAACTTATGTAGAACAAATAATATGATTTGCATTTATTTATGTACAGTAGGCCGCACGCGCTTATTCTATTGAAACTCCGTACAAAGCTAAGCTTCGTGCAGACTAGAGCAACGCGACTGCGCGACGCAACACCGGTTACTGAAGTTTTTTTTAGAAATTGTATTGTTCGAGACGCGTCGCGCCAACGCGTCGCGCTGGTCTGCTCGAGCCTTTAAGGTCAAAGTGTTACCACTTACCGGCTCTTCCTTCTCCGTCTCACTTACAGACATACCATAAGAGAGACAGTACACGAAGCGCCCCTAGCTTTGGCCGTAAATACGGTTTTTACTTAAGGAGTAGACTCTCGGAAAAACACATTATCACTTCGCCCATCCTCCCAGATCTTCACGCTCAGTACTATCAGTAGAAAAACGAGGAGATTTTTTTAGTATCCATAAAATGCCTAAGTCTGACAATCCATCGCCCTGTATGTCAGTATCCAGTTGACGTAACTAGCTCTTGCAGCCATAATCCCGACAAATCATCTACTCAGATTCTTTGAATAGTTTAGCTAATTTAAGCTCCGGTGTAGGAAGAGCTCAATTAAATTATACGGGTGCCGCCATTTGCATGGGTTATTCATGAATAAAATTCACAATGAATATTCATATTGTAGTTGGTAGGTGAAATAAGTTTTTGTACTATATAGATTAGCTTGTTTATGAATAGTCCTGTACTGTGAGTTAATTTATTACTGTATCTTGTGTTTATTGCATGGAAGGTTTAAGGTTATTGTAATCTTATTCAGTTGGGTTGAGTTATTCAATTTGTGGCTGTTAAGATTAATCAATAGGTTTATAGTTTACTTGCAGATGTTTAGTAATCAGTATATTTGTGTTCCTGGGTCGGGCAAAATGTTATTGTGTTTTTCCATCTGGAATTTCTCAGTAGCAGCCCGGAGTGTAGATTTGTGCCCGGTTGATGGCAATAGGCTCGCCCCCTATTACATGCATGGGACTTAAACATAACTGGCGAAATGTGTGTACTATAGGTGTACCTCTGCTCAACCCTTCGGGGAATACAGGCGTGATGTTATGTTTATGGTTTATAATAATTTTTATTAAGAAGAAGTTTTTGAAAATATGATTTTAACCCCCGCCGGAAAAAGAGGGGTTATACGTTTAACGTGTGTCTGTATCTATGTGTCTGTCTGCGCATCGTAACGGCTGAACAGATTGTGTTTTTGTTTGAAAGATGACTTGATCGAGAGTGTTCTTAATTATGATTCAAAAAAATTTTTTCAGCCGTTTGAAGATTATCAGCTCTTTTCTAGTTGATGAATAGATGTGAACATCTTCCACAGTTCTGATCAATTTGTTTGGTATTCTGTTACTTCAATGATATTGGAAGAACATAGTAACCTTGAACTGATGCTGAAACATCATCTGGAATTTGCAAGATACCCAACTCCCTTACTAACTTACAGCACAGGTATCGTGTTTGGGCTCATCGGAATGGTATCAATGAATAGGCTATAGATGGATGGTGAACAGGGTCTGGTGATGGAGTAGGAAAGAGAAATGAGGAAATGTTTGTGCCGGGAGTTTTCTAAAATTTTAATTTACGTTGTCTAGTGTTTGAGTTTCTAATGGAATTATTACTACTTTAAGTATAGTAGGTAGTATTTTTATAGCTTTTATACTACAGTCATTTGTTTTGATCAATTATTCTACCAAAAACTAAAATCATTCAAATCAGTTTAGACCCGTTTTCTTCAACCTAAACGTTTGTTTTCTATCAACAAAGAAATAATAAACGAAATAAATACTTTATTAAATTGGCCCCTTATCTATTTTCGGAACACATAATTATCTGTTTACTGTATCATGAAAAGGTCACGATTTCTTTTGACGACAGTAAAATAGGTAATCTAGATACTTTTATGAATGTCCTCTTTTGGAGGTACTTGTAAATATTTTATGTTCATGTTCGTACTCATTAAGGACTCTCTGGCTGTGAGATCATTGCTTAGAAACGTGTTTTTTTGTCTTGTATCTCTTTGAACTACATGACTGTTTTTTTTTGTATTGTGCCGTATATTGTAGTTATGTATGTATCCTAGTCTTAGGCAATGTCAAAGGTTTTTTTTTTGTGTTTTTTTTTTTTGAAATATTATTACTTGTTTACATATCTCGGGACCATGGAGTCCCAGTCCTTTGGAAGGCGTACGAGGGGCTGAAGCGAACTCGCGAGACCCCTTAGACAATTTAAATGAAATGGGGCACCAACCGACGACTATCCCTGTATGTACTATGCAAGTGCACCAAAGGACAATCCCCGGTAGGTGCAGGGACTATTGTAGAGCAAGGAAACAAAAAATATTGGGTTATGAGTTTGGGTGGCTATAGTGGATTGGTTACCTAGAACTATGGAAGGCCTATGTCCGCTGCTTGATCAATGTTATAGTATACACAGATAAAATGGCAGGGGGTGACTTGCACACTCAATAATGGGTGCCTGAAAATTGTCGCTAGCACATAGTGACGTAGCGACAAGGGGGCAACATGTCCTGAGGTGCTTGAGAAATGGAGAGGTATTCTATGGCTTTCAGAACAATCCCAGAGTCTGGAAGATGGTCAAGATCCCTACGAGCACATACTGGAATGCTTCCTTCCTCCGAGCACATTTGTGCTCTTGCGAATCTCCACTCAAGCCGGTCAATTAAGGCAAGAATGAGGTCGGAGCTCTTTTCCTCGTCAGTGTTCACTCCAGTCAGCCAATAAAGGCAAGCCAAGAGATGGGGAACAAGTTTTCTCCCGGGAGAGATCCGTGCGGTCGCTACTGCCCAACAGCTCGCCACATGCTGCCCTGCGAGTTATATATTATTATTATATATATTGTATTTAAAATAAAACGTTATTTCTTTATTTCATTTTTATTTTGATAGTACATCAAAAATCCGATACTTATTTTAGTAAGTAGTCGGTAGGTTCTTTTTCCAAAGTTTGTTGCGGTATACCTCGACGCACAACTTCGGATCATGATTCTAGATGGGGGTTCTGATGAACCCCCTTGCATTTAAATGAATAATCAGTTATTTAAAAAAAAAGTGTTTAAAACTGTGAATGAAAAAAAATGCATTTAAAAGAAATAAAGAAAATAGTAATTATTGTGTTGTTTAAATTAATTACTGTCATTTATTAATAAAATGCGCCAGTGTTTGTCATGATTCATCAATAAACAAAACTGAACAACTCCTCGAACAGATTTTGACGAGCTTTGGTTTACAAACTAGTTTATGACCAAGGAACATAATGTATACTGTATATCCATTCTGGGCAGCACTTGGTCCAAATCCCATACATGGATGGTCCTTTCACGTTGCTGCATAACTTTTTAATTAGTCGAGATTTTTTATTCATATTCATTATGGCACCCTTTGTTCTGTTCAAAGATACGAGTATCCTAACAATTCTATAAAAAACCCTTTGGCTGAATCAGTGTCCTCAGACTTCCTAGAATCTAAATCTGCAACAAAAACTCATTCTAAAACAGCATCCACACATACATGTATTAGTTCTATTCCTAAACTGGAAACTCCATCGCCTTTCTAACGTTCCCATTTACGTATTAATTTCCTCCTAGACTAGATATACCAGTTTCAGGCTTAATGACTAGACTTGGTTCCACAAAATTTATAGGGTGCAGAAGGCTCCATAGAACGAGCGAATACAGGCGCACGAACACATAGACACGTATATACTTACGGAAAATGTGCTGACCCATTGGTTTCGTGGTCATAGGATAGGTATGATATATCCCGGTATTCCCACGGGATCGAGAGTTATGCGGTTAAACCGCAGGGCGCAGCTGGTACATTATAAATTAAAGTCGCTTTTCGTGTCTGGCTATGTGACCGCGTTGTTTTCTAAATTATGCAATGGATTTTTATGCAGTTTTTATCATAATTTAGAATTAAAGAAAGAAAGAAAGACGGAAAGAAAGAAATAAAGAAAAAATGAAGAAAATATAAATGAAGAAAATATGTTTTTATGTCACAGAAACACGTGCATTCAAAAAAAAACATAACAGAAATATTCGACAGCTGCTCGTCATTTAGAGAATTTATTATTAAACATTGTTTGTGTATAATGTATTTATATTAAACTTATGTATAAAAAAGCAATCGCGATGATTTGTCAATTCGTTAGAACCGTGCGAGGGTCAGCTCGAATAGAACATTATTATATGTTCAATTGCCTGGTTGGTCTACTGGTCGCAAGCGCTACTGCTGAGCATGAGGTCCTGGGTTTGATTCCCGGGCCGGACATAGTGTTATTGGGTTTTTCCATTAGGAATTTCATAGAAGCAGCCCGGAGTTTGGAAGATAGCGGTGTGATACCCCCGTGCCTCGGAAAGCACGTTAAGCCGTTGCTTGGTCCTGCGACTGATCTCTCTCCGATCGTGTCGGATTATCGTCCCATCGGACTCTGAGAGTGAGGGAAGAGAGAGTGCACCTGTATCTGCGCACACACTTCTTGAAAGAAAGAAAGAAAGAAAAAGAAAGAAAATATGTTTATTCTGCACAAACGAAACGCACATTATAACAAAAGAAAAAAAATAAAAATTATACAAAAATACAAAAGTAGCCAAAAGCCTCGTATTCAACCAGCAAAAAAAAAAAAAACGTTTTGAAATGTTGTTCATTGGTTGATGTCAAGGCGTAGTGTCAAGGCCTCGGACCAAAGAAAATACCTTCTTTTGCACTATAATATCTCCCGCGCCGAAAGTCTCCGCTGAGGTTGGTCGCCATGGCCGAAAATTCGGTCTGGAGGACTCTTTTATTATTACGTACAGAGATCTCAGACTATCTCAAAGAAATGCCAATCGCTCTGCCTGAGTCGTGTCTATGTGTGCGTGCGTTTACGCAAGTTGTATCAAGCCGACCTTCTGTACCATTGTATGTTGTATGGCTACTAATTATGAAATAAATAGGCTGGTTTGAACGGATATTGGTAAGATATAAAATATATGGAGTATTTTCTGATAAATATGTGGGTATGTAATTGAATTTGAATTTCATTTATTTATGGGCCCTAAAATCAGATTTATTAGTCTTCTGTACATTAAGCTGAATTGAAGCCGATTGTGATTTTTTAGGAGTATGAGGAACAGGTCGTAAAGTTCACTCATCCACCATAGAAAAGGGAGGATCCTCCGACCAGACGGGTGTTGTGTCTGGTGGGCCGACTGCCCGACTGTTGATGTCAGATAGTCTTATACAGGGTGGCCCAAAAGTCGTGGATCAAACGCAACTAGAGGTTAGATGGGGGTCATCAGCTGCAAAAAGTTGTTCTACGTGAGGTCCTTAAGGTCAACCCCTGCAGAGTTATAATTTATTTTGTGTTTTTATGAGAAAATTGACTTTTTTTTTAACTAATTCTTATTAAAATTCGAAAAAATCTACTTCCTGTATCTTTCTTATAATTTTCACTAGATTGGTGCTGATGAGTCCTTGCGTTAGACATGCTATTTATGGTTGTTTATTGGGTGTGTTGAAGATAATATTAAGTTTTACGATTTTTTTTTCTCAAATCATAACTTTTAATTTACTTCGGACCCCACTGTGAAAAAAAAATACTCTACCGAAAAGTGACCCAGTATTACAAGTTTTGGCGCATTTAATAGGGATTCTGAAAAGGTATTACACATGGCGCGAACAACATATACAGGGTGTGTATATGTTGTTCGCGCGGTAAACACTAATTGCGCGATGCAGGATTTGTGTGACGTCATGTCTTTGATGCGTAGTTCGTATGTGGCGGTGTATCCGCTACAATTTTATAATGTCTTTTTGTATGCATGTGTTTCTGTGACAAATAATACAATTTTTATTTCTTTCTTTAAAGAAAAGAAAGAAAAAAACACATAAACAACACAAATACAAAATTAGCCAAAAGCCTCGTATTCAACCAACAAATAAAAGTTTGAAAATGTTGTTCATTGGTTGATGTCAAGGCCACAGACCGAAGACAATATTGCGTAATTACTGTTGCGACATTAAGTACTCTGTGGTTGCGACATTGGCAAATTGTGCTTTTGTATGTTGTGCACTAAGTAAACGATTTATCTATCTATCAAATGACAACAAAAAATATCCAAAACAAAATGCCGATTCTAATTGATTTATGAACTTCACAGCTATGAAGTAAAGCAACTCTCGATGAGGTTGACTTGTGGTTTATGTAGTACATTGCGATCTCTCCTTCCCTCGCGAGTCCCAATATATCTTTCCGTTGGTTGACATTGTCTCGAAATATTCTTATGGTCACCTTTGATCTGGGTAGCCAAAGTCAGAATTGAGTACTTGTGTTGTGGAAGCAAAATATCCAACCAGTTCTGGTGAGAATGCCAACCCATACATAATTGAAAATGGAAAAGACAAAAATGGTGACTAACACACTAAAACTGCTAACATTGCACATGCATTGCAGATCAACATTTCTGCCGAAAGACGTCCACTGTTGCCTGGACTTAGACCTCCCCCAAGCACTGCCACTTCGACCGATTATGTGCCTCCCACTGCAGAAAACTGCTAATACACACCAATTTTACACAACATTAAGTATTTCCACAAGTCATAAAATATTTTACGACGGGAAATCATTCAGCATTATTACATCTTCCTATATAGAATCACTTACAAGGAAAAAAAAGCATAAAAAAACCATAGAGTTCAACTTGCGTCTGTCAACGAGAACTTTTATTTTTCTTTTTATTTTCTGAGCGTAAAGTAGTCTTCACACGAACTGTGTTAATCGTTGCGATGGTGGACTTGAATTTTTATGCTCTGTTTTTAATTCCAGGGAGAGAAAATTATTATTTCGATGGATTATACTTTTGTGTTTTTATTGGTAATATATTTTTATGATTATTGTATTCAGACATAATTATTTACACCTTATTAAAAAAAAAATACTTAGTCTAGTATTTGTGTCTTAGTCTTGTGGTCGCAAGGGCTACTATTGAGCATGAGGTCCTGGGTTCGATTTCCGGGTCGGGCAAAGTGTTATTGGGTTTTTCTACCTGGAATTTCTCAGTAGCAGCCCGCAGTCTGGATTTGTGCCCGGTTGATGGCAATAGGCTCGCCCCCTATTACATGGGACTTAAACATAACTGGCGAAATGTGGGTGTACCTACTACAGGTACACCTCTGCCCAACCCTTCAGGGAAACAAGGCGTGATGTTACTTAGTTTAGATTTTATGTACAGTTTACTAAAGTGACAGAAAGCATTTTCTCTTGAACTCTTTCATTGCACCTGAGTACTTTTCACACACTAACGGAGCTCTTCTTCATCACGGCAAGCTTAGTGAACATGAATAATATATTATGGCTAAATATTATACAGCGGTGTGTCATTGATCCGAAACCCGAATATTATGTCCCACGCTTGCTCAAGAAGGGTTGGTGATTTCTGACTTATAACCGTTAGTTTCTACCTGAACAGGCGGGTTGCCGATATTTTGTCCGCGAGTCGATAATAACCTTTTTCAAGAATTGGGCTACCGCTATCCAATGCAATTTTTTTTCAACTTTGTTTTTTGTTCCGGACATTACCTCCTACATACAAACTTATAAACAAACAAATTTTACCAGTTTATAATATAAATAGTATGGATAAGTTCAGGGTAAAAACCACTTAATAAATACAATTTACCGCAAACTGTAAACTAACAACTTATTAGTGTTAACACCTATAATATTATGAAAATGAATTGTAAATCCTCTATTAATACTCACGCCAATTATTATAAATGAATTTAATTAAAATTTGCCTCGAAATTATAACGGGCACCGCAGACCGCAGCGGCTGGTTCATGTGAAAAGGTATTTATGAAAAGATTATTATTAAACACTCTATATTTGGCCCGCAACCCTCCTGCATTGAATGGCCCTCGAGGTTCTATTAATAGCTTTTAAGTATGCCTAATTGCTTATTTTGTAGTTGGAACCGTCGAAAACTTGAAAGAATATAAATTGAGAGAGAACACTAAACTGAATAATATAGGCTTGGAAAAAATACTCAAAGTACACTTATTAGGGTTCCGTACATCCGAATGAAAAAACAGAATCGTTATAGGAGCACTCGTGTGTCTGTCTGTCACAGCCAATTTGCTCCGAATCTAATGGACCGATTAAGTTGAAAATTAAGTTCACATATGAATTTCTGTGACCCAAAGTGTGAATTTTGAATGAGGAGTCACTTCTGGTAGGCAAATAAATACATAAAGTTTTGCGAACTGTACTGTGTCAAATGAAAGGGCTTACTCTTAGGGTCACAAATTTTTTATTTAATAATTTTAAATATTTTTATAGTGTTTTAAGAATATATATGACAATTTACCATTTAACTCCGTAACTAAAGAGCCTAACATTTTGAAAAAAAAAAGTAAAAATAGTTCTATATTTCTAGATTCCAGGAAAATTGATAAGAATTTTATGTTTTTAAAATAACATGGCAAATCTCTCAATATTGTACGTACAAACTTACCTTTGCAGTTTGAATGTATGTGAAATCAGGTTTTTCAACTACAATGTTAAGTTTGTTCTTGGGATAAATTCATCCCAACTACGGAACTCTACATTGTGCGTGGTTTATTTTCATATAATTCAAACTTTGAATCTTTTATTTATTTATTTTGATAGGGAAAACAAATAATTGTATAATATATATTGCATCTAAGATTACAAAATAATTAGAATTGGGTAAATGTACAATCCACAATATTTCCACAGATTACCTACCTATACTCCATTTGAAATATGATATGACACAACCTTTTTTACAGCTCCACATTGTTTATTTTCATAATTAAACTTTGAATCTGTTATTTATTTATTTTGTTAGGGTAAACAAACAATTGTACAATGTATATCTAAAATTAAATTAAATCTAAGATTACAAAATAATTGGAAGTGGGTAAATGTATAATCCACGACATTTTCACAGATTACCTATACTCCATTTGAAATAAGATTAGACATTTAAATAAACCCTTTTTACAGCTACACAGCTACAGATTTTGACTTCTATACCGTAGGCATACGGATGACATTAAAAGCAAAAAAGTGGTTACAATACTTGTACCAACAGTTTACTGCAGCTGTCATTTGTCATGCCACCAACTCAATAGAAATGAAAATCGGTTGAACGAACTGTAAAAAAGGCTTGTTTAAATATCTAATCTTATTTCAAATGGAGTATAGGTACAGGATACAGTGAAGACACAATATTCAAGAAGAAGACAGGAAGAAAAAAAGGGGATGTACTCCACTTAAACTTAAATAAATGTTACCTAATTATAAGTATTACGAAAACAAACAATAAAAACAAAAAAAAAACTTCACACCACATCAATGCAGCAATGCAGACTATTCACAAAATATTTTCTAAATTGTTGGCGATCTAAAGCGAATATTTCCAAATTCGCAAAATGGTTGTTGTAAATATTAGCTAGTCTATTGAGAGACGCTCGTTTGCGTTAGTACTTCTTATAAGTCCACGTTCGCACGGCCGTAATTAAATCGCGGCGGGACTTTGTCGCGCACTGAATTTTCAAATCTCGGTGTTGAGCCGAGCGTTGAGAATCCAACACGCTGGGACGCACTCTCGTCCCGGCGCGTTCAAAAAACACACTGTTGGATTTTTAACTCTCGGCTCTAAGCAGAGCGTTGAAAATCCAATGCATGAAAAGAAATCGCTGCGGGAAAAAATCGCTTGTGTTTACCTGGGCTGACTATTCTGAGTACTACATAAAATATATTTATAACTGATTCTGAGCAGTCAATCTTGTTGTGCAATAGATCATGAAGCATCGTGGCTTGAAGCAATATACCTTGATTCCCAAGGTTATACTTTTCATACACTGAGTCCCACACACAGTGTATGAAATACGTTCAATATGACATATAAACTGCATTGTTCTTAAGATTTTTTCTAAAGCAAGATTTTATTTAGCATTTTATGAATCCCATATCATGCAGGCGTACTTATTTTGTGATCGAATCAAAGAATGAATGAATCTTGTGAAAATCTATGTCTATCAAAAGTAAACCCAAGTAAATTGCATTAAGTTCGTTGCAAAATTACTTCATTTTTATTTTTAGAAGCCCATACTTCCTGGCCGTTCGTTTTTTTATTCGTAATTGCATCGAAAGGTTGTATTAAGGAAAACTGATCTTATAACTTGGCAAATGGAGTCGAAATTGTGTTGCACAAAAATTTGGGTTACGGCACAATGAAATTTGAACTTTATGGTTTTTGTATTGAAAATTAATATCGTTTGAAGGGTGTAAGGGTCTGCTCGTTTCGTTGGCTACGATCCAAGCTATCCATTCGCGTGCAATAATTCTATCAGTGGCTGAATTAGAGATTATCTCCTGAAATTATTTCACGCGGCCAAATACAAGTGCAGTGAGTACGTTAAGCCTTTCATAAACATGTAGTTAGTGTGATAAAATGCCTGCGTTTAGCTTATCTTGGTAAGTTGGTATACTGCAAACGTGGTGCGGATAACATTATAAAGTAGAATGTATTAGCATACTTTAGTAAGGGTTATTTTTCGTTGATATGCTTTTTCAATGTTCGCTTGTGCCATGTTTTATCGTAATCTTAATTTAATCATTATTAAAATTCAAAATTTATTTTTTTAAAGCGAAAGTGAGTGTTTGTTTGTTTGTTACGCGTTGACGCTAAAAGGGCTAAACGGATTTGAATGAAATTTAGCACATGGATAGACCATGATCTGAAAAAGGACATAGAAGACTTTTTTCCAGATATTTCCTCTGAATCGTCACTACGGGTGAAACTACGGGGCGCAGCTATTAATCAGTACTTAATAATAATAAGAAGTAAAATCTCGATATGTAGGGGGTAATCTTCGAAACTACTGAATCGATTCCGATTTTCACTAATGGGAAACTACAGTATTACCGACTGTTATAGGACTTGTATACATACTTTTTTTTTTTTTTGATTTGGACATTATCAAATAACTTGAGTGTGCCGGATGGGTATGTGCAGCGTCGACGGCGACCCAACTTGTTCGCGGTGCCGCGCGGTCGAACTAAACTGTTGGACTATGTCCCTCTGACGCGAACAATGCGCACACTAAACTTAGTTGCCAACAGGATAGATCTTTTCTCATGTTCACTGGGCGAGTTCGCAAGGGTAACGTTGTACGTGTTATGTTTTTAATTTGTAAATATTATGTTGCACCTATTATTATTTTCATAAATGATAATTAACTACACTACTGAATTGGGAGACTGTAATGGTAGCGTATGTATGTAATAAATAAATAAATAAAAACTTCTCCCGCTCTAGGCGGAGCGGGAAGGCGTGTCAGACTCTTACTGACTAAAACCCACCCGTGTTCCTACAGTTGCCTGTACGTTGCCAGAGGCCACGGAATATCCCTTTCGGATTTTCCCGCAACCTCGGTAGTCATAGGATACTTTATTTCACGTGACGAAGTCACGTTCATATTAGGTACACAGTTATGTCACATGAGTAAAGAAACGGAATTCTTTGCTCTGTGGTTTTGCTAAGGTTTGAAGATTGTTGATGAGTAGGAATATACGTAAGTTTAATGTAATCTCAGTCTTGAACTTGAAGCTTTAAACAAAATTGAAATCTAAGCAAATTATGTGATTTTCATGAATACTAATTACGATGTTAATTAAAACCGACATGAAAACTATGCAGGTAAATACAGAGAAATTAACTGTTTATCAAATTGACTATCAACTTAAATTGTACGTATATAATAACTATTACAATTTTCGTAAAAATGGCTATTAAAAAAATATATATATTTCGGACCCATAGGTATAGTCAATTTGGTTAGTATAAACACCACTAAAAAACTAGTGTTACTCGTAGAACTTACATCTACCAGAAAAACAACACAAAAGTATTCGTCACAGTGCCAGTGGTAAGAAGGCGTATCCAATGTCCCAGTATGGGGCTGTCCCACCTATCAGCTATTATTATCATTATTTAGGTACCTACATTAAGATAAATGATAAAAATAGACAGGTAGTGATCGACAGTGACAATATTGTATTTGGTTAAAACTGATCAGAAGTTTTCTTTCGTCCATCGAAAGTGATCAAATGCACGTCATAAAGATTTCAAATTGACTTCTTTACCACATAAAAAAGAGCGGCCATGTGCGAGTCGGACTCGCCCATGAAAGGTTCCGTAGCAGCAAGTAATTTATGACACATTAAAAAATAACTACTTACTAGATAGAGACTAAACTTCCACCGAAAATTGGTTTGAACGAGAAACTAATTTTCGGTGGAAGTTTACATGGTATTGTACATCTTATTTTTTTTTTTGTTTTATTATTCTCTTATTTTAGAAGTTACAGGGGGGGGCACATTTTACCACTTTGGAAGTGTCTCTCGCACAAACTATTCAGTTTAGAAAGAAATGAATTTAGAAACCTCAATATCATTTTTGAAGACCTATCCATCGATAACCCACACGTAAAAAAAATTGAGTTTCAGTTCTAATTATGGGAAACCCCCAAAATTTATTGTTTATTTTTTCTATTTTTAAGTGAAAATCTTAATGCGGTTCACAGAATACTTAAACTTACCAAATTTCAACAGTATAGTTCTTATAGTTTCGGAAAAAAGTGGCTGTGACATACGGACGGATAGACAGACAGACATGACGAATCCATAAGGGTTCCGTTTTTTGCAAACTAAAACAATCCCATACTGAGAGAATAAGCAAACATGACGCTCATCGTACGTCAGACCCCTTTTAGAGAATTGCCACAGATGATGACAAATTTCATTTTCCTCTTCCTATTCGGAGTTTCGGAGACAGTTGCTATCAAGATATTGTATTGAGTTACGAGGCTTTCCCTTAAGGGTTTTTATATTTTTGTGTTAGAACAGTTCCTAATCTTTTAATATAACGGAACACTCAACAAATACCTTTTGTGTTATGGAATCCCTCAAACGATTTCAAATCAAAGACACTGTAATTTAAATACAAACAAAAACTTTTATTAGAAATATTTTAAAGTTGATACACTTTCATTCTTGTACTTTAACTTTTAGTGTGAAGAATGATTTTTTTTCACTGTTTTATCTATAAATTGTTTGTTAGTTCGGATTGATGTCCGACAGTTTCAGTGCATATCTGGGGTAGCATCCAATCTCGACCTGTACCCTAATACCGTAATACGCGATCAATCGGAATTTGAATCGTTTTGAAACAAATTGCTAATCCAATTGCTTCAAAAGTTCGAAAAAAAAATCTGTTTAACAACGTAAGTAACGCGATGAATGTTGTTGACCTGTCAAAATTAAACAAATTTGTCGTAATCGTTTACGAAAATGTGTTGCGGAATTAGGTAGCTGGATTTGTTTTTGGTATAAGTATAAACTGAGAATAACCTGTTTCACAATGATACGTTGTGACAAATGGGAGCAAAGTTAAGATGGCCTTTTTGGCTACTTCTGGGTATTTACTCTTAACACCAGCCCAAAACTCACTTAAGACAGAGTTAACAGTGTGTGTTAATGTGGATGAAATTTGAAAATCTATGAACGCTTTATAATCGAGGACGCTTAGCATCGCAGGTGTGACTTCTGACGAAAAATGGATTTTGTACCCATTCAATATCAAAATCACTATCCGGAAATACATATTTTGCGCTATTTCAAAATAATATTTTTACTTAACTGTGGTATTATTTAACAGCCAAAAATGAATAATTTCGCGGAACCCTGGTGACTTTTACACGGAACTCCTAGGTTCCGCGGAACCCATTTTAGGAATCACTGGGTTAGAAGATAGTCTGCCTAGCCTTTTCCCAACTACATATATTGGGGTCCGCTTCCAGTCTAACCGGATGCAGCTGAATACCAGTATTTTACATGGAGCGACTGCCTATCTGACCTCCACAACCCAGTAACTGGGTAATACGATACCCCTTACGATACTGGTTGTCAGACTTTCGGGCTTCTGACGACCCGTAACGACTGTCAAAGATCCACGAATGACAACCGGGACCAACGGCTTAACGTGCTTTCCGAGGCACGGAGGAGTCTCGGTATGTAAAGATGGTCACCCATCCACAGACCAACCCCGGCAAGCGTAGCTTAACCTGACGGATCGACCCGTGCGGCAGTTACTACTTAGCCACGAGCTCCTCCTGGGTTAGAAGATAGTGTGGAAGTTAATACGGCATCTTTTTTGCCGTGTCTTTGTTAAGTCGTTTGCAAGTGATATGACTCCCGACTTTGCGGTACTAAGTTGAATAAAAGTCAATTCTGGAGCGATATTGGGCGTATCTATAATTTCTAACGTGACGATATTGTCGTGGACGTCCTGAATATCACTATAGCACACAGAAATAAAAGTTATGAAAATATAATTATGATGATGGTTTTAAATGTCCGTCTACGATAATGTTTTACTTCTTAACTTCTCTGCCGTGGACGTTCACGATTATATTGTCACGTTAAAAATTTATAAAAGCGCACATTAGAGTTTTCATTCGAAAACTTAGCCAGAATGTTTTGTTCGTTCGTGCGTACACGCCTTAAGCATCATTGGAAACAGTGAGCATAAGCTAGGGTGCGCTCAGGCTAGGTATTGGGACAAAACGGAAGCACTGGATATGAGTGGAGTTGCATGAGCGAGGCAAAAAGTGCCGTGCAATTGTATAGGCCAGCGTCCCAGCAGGGGAAAATATTCAAAACATTATCGTTGAACATGTGAAATGACAAATAGGTCTTATTGGTTGACACCGCTTAGCGGTTTGGTCCTAGGAGGTTGACAAATAGGTATTTAGAGGTATGAGGAACAGGGTGTAAAATTCACTCATGCTCATTAGAAAAGGGAGGATCCTCCGAGCAGACGGGTGTTGTGTCTGGCGGGCATCTGCCCGACTGTTGATGTTGGATAGTCTTATATATGTCGTTCGCGCGGTAAACTCTAATTGCGCGATGCAGGATTTGTGTGACGTCAAGATTTTGTATGACGTCAGGTATTTGATGCGTAGTTTGCATGTGGCGATGTAGATGCCGCCATAGGTCCTATTGGTAGTCACCACTAAGTCTGGCCGTGGGAAATTAGAATTATGTTCTATGTTATGGGGTTTGGTTTCCGCACTCAGTCCGTCAGATGGACCATTATGCGTGAGCCATATCGGCCGTTTGGGGGGTTATTCCAACCAGCCCACCTCCCTCCAGAAGGCAATTAGGTCTCCGGGTTTGTCTAGAACATCTGTGTATGATCTGGGTGACCCGAGGGTTTCTGTTCTGATCTGGGTAACGCCCGTGCATCCAAAGAGCACGTGCGCAACGTATTTGAATTATTGCCAAGGATAAGTATGCTCAGGGTCATGCTCTGCAGCAAGCATGCACTGATGTACAACCGTATACGGTTTTGTACGGGTCTCCCCTAACTATTCTTCGGGGACTACAAGCGTGATGTCACCGGCCACAGCATTATGCTGCGCGATGACCGGTTTGCGTGAATGTGACGCATATATTTCCCCAATTTGTTATTTTTTGTGTTAATGTTTTTTCAATGTGTCATGTTTACCGCAAATCAATATTTTCTTCTTTCATTCTGATCGTAAGTTGTTTGTTTTACATAAAATAATTCCGCAATACAGTACGGTTATTTAAAACTTCAAGACATCCCTATTTTCCTCAACACAACCAATTACCGTGTCACTGTCGGAATATAAATGAACTATTATCGCTAAAATCTACACGATAAACGCGAAGCAGTTCAAACAGTACGTATGTTAAATGTTAAACCTATCGTTACAATAACTAGAGTCGAGCTGTAAACTACGCGGTAACAATCGTGAGAATTCTTGGTGTGGGTCAAGTTAAAGAATACTGGCGATAAGGGGACGTGCAAAAATTTTCGCAAAAAAATCGAACTTCAAATATTTATATGTTTGTTTTCCTAAAAATATTATTGTACACTTTAATATAATAAATGCGCCTCTTTTTGTGAACCTGTAATATAAATAGCCAAGTAACTGACCCTCTAAAACCTTATTTACATTCTAATGATGAACATTTTTATGAGGATGTTACTGCGACCAACGTGAGAAAAGGCCAAAAATTTAATGAGAGGCTTTTTTAGTTTAAAAAGTTTGCATCTACATAAGACCAAAATGTTTTTAGAGGTTCATTAGTTTAACAAAATGTTCATCATAAGAAGTTTTTAGAGGATCAGATACCTAAATATTTCCCGAAAAGAAGTAAAATTATGTCATATTTAGTTATGTCCTAGGATGTCAAGCCGACGAGACGGTGATAAGTGGTCACTGCCAGCAATGGATATCTGCAATACAAGAGGCATAGCAGATGACTTGCCATTGCAGAGATAACTATACCTAAAATGTCTCATGATGTGCTCGTAATGTCTTTGACACCCCCCCAATACAGCAAGGCTGCTTGGCAGCAAAGTTAGTCATCATAGTGCTTAACCCTGATCCGTGAAATAAGTCAAAGTCAAAAGTCAAATCATATAAGTAGGCCATTAAAAGGCACTTTTGAATGTCATAATTTACAATAAAATAAAAAAGATTCTGGGCGCCCCTTCCAAAAACTTTATGGCTCAAAGATTCTTGAGTTTACTAGTTACTAAGAAGCAACGTTCGATTCCATATGTGGTTGTGGCAAACGACAAAAAAAATGCTTTGAGAAGGGTACTCAAGTACCTACTGCCTCTGCTATAAAATTGCAAATACCAACCATTTTGCCTAAAATGGCAATATTCCATATAAAACGTTCATTAGGTGGTTCTTGTTCAGTAACCACTCGTCAATGGTTGTAATGATGCTGGCCGTAATCAAGTAGACTACTTATACGAGCATGTAAAAAAAACATTCGAGAGATGTCATGGGACACCTGGAACCAACTTTCACTTTTGCACATTTGACTGAGGGCTAGACCGAAAAAAGTGTATCGTCAAAGTGCATTTTTACAGATTTTTTGTGATATGTATTACGTTTGTGCAATTTTAACCAGAATGAATTTGAATATTTTTTTCTAATTTAGAACGAAAGAAAAGAAAGTAAATAATATCGTCGATAAATAAATTAATGATATCATCGCGACTCGCAGTTAATCGGACCGTGATCTCAATATTTCGTTATTAGTAGCAGGTGGAAGCTACATAATCCTCTCGAAGCTGAGACCACGCTTTGAAGAACTGTACTGCACACGGTAACAATCATGGCACGGTACAAGACATAAGCGGAATCGGGTACTCTCATAGGCGGTAGCGATTTTATGTGGCTTTTTTAGGGGAAGCGTCCAAAAGTCAAAAATCCAATTTTTGACTTGATCACTATTATGTGCATTGATTGAAATCCTACAAAGTGTCGAGATTAATAAGGCAAGCCAGGAGAAAACTTATTTAAAAACAAAAGAAATAAAAATGCTACAAAATAATGATATTTTAAAAGCAGTAGTAAATAACAGTCACTATTAGGATAATGGACTGGAGTCACTAGTGCTGCTGAACTAATCCAGCGAGCAAAAGACAAGGAGAAATATTCAGAATTGATGGCCCACATCCATTAATAGGAGAGGCACCAAAATAATATAAATAATCCGGACAATCAATTACTAGTATTACAGAATTACCTACTGAAAAAACAATGCAAACACATTTTCCGTTATTTTTAGTGCAGATAACTATTCTAGAGGTCACAAGTGCTACTGCTGAGCATGAGGTCTTGGGTTCGATACCCGGGTCGGGCAAAGTGTTATTGGGTTTGTCTATGTAGAATTTCTCAGTAGCAGCCCGGAGTTTGGATTTGTGCTCGGTTGATGGCAATAGGCTCGCCCCCTATTACATGGGACTTAAACATAACTTAAACGAAATGTGGGTGTACCTACTAAAGGTACACCTCTGCCCAACCCTTCGGGGAAATAAGGCGTGATGTTATGTTGTATTTTGTAACTTATGTCCAGATTTTCCTCGGTAAGTATCGGATCTCAGGTTCCAACCAAACAAGGCGTGATGTATTAAAAAAAACCCCAACGCAGAAAAGAAAAGCGAACATTTAAAAAGTCAAAAACTACTATTATTTTTTCGAGAGTGTACTAGTCTGCTGGATATCCAGGCTACAGCTACAGATCATCGTGTTGCAAACAGTTCATTGTATGTACAATTAAATACTGTTCAAAATGAATCCAAACACGACATTATCTGCTATATTTTTTTTCATAAGTGTACTAGTGCTCTAGATATCCTGGCTGCAGCATCAGCCAAGAATTCCATAATCTTGCATAGTTATACATATAGCATACATGGATGTTTCAAATTTTAGGTCACACATATGTTTGAAAGTAAAGTAAATACCCATTATGCGTCTAAGATCCCTTATGCAGCTAACACAAAAGAGCTGATGACCCTACAACGGCTGAACTGTTTTTGATTAAACATATCTAAGAACCATCGCTAGAAAACTAGAAAAAAAAACTGCATTTAAATGGGTTCACCCGTTTAAGAGCTATGTTGCCACAGACAGACAGACACACACACACATATAATGGTTAAAATTAAAACACCACTCTTTTTGCGTCAGTGGATAAAAAGAGTTATATAAAAAAAGTTTGATACATAAGCAGGATGACAAATTCCAACATTTTATCCTATTATAATACGCAAAATAATAGAATAATGCAAATTAAACTTTTTGCTAACTTCAAAGCTCATGAGCATCTCGTGATTAGCAAATATTTCATTTATATATTCATTTAAGCGACGCCATCCGGTGGAGATGAAGCACATTTTATAGCATTCTTTGAATTTATTTCTGTGCTCCAAGTAATCTATTTAATATTTTCTTGGTCATTATTATTTTGTCAAGGTACTTTTAAATTTGAGTACTGGCTTATGATTTTACGTACCAAAAGTAGCCATTAGCATTGCCAATAATAATTAAACAAGATAAAATCCGTGCCAAAAAAAAACACCGTACGAAAAATATGGAGGACCTAAAGACCAATTTTACTGCTCATAAAAGGACCAATAATTTTGAACCGCCCATAACTTAGACCACGCCTCGCGTCGGAGGTCGCATTCCACTATGCCAGGTGCAAGACGCATTCACATACGATTTATGCTTCTCTATTCAGACCAAAATGGAAACCTCGGTGGGAACAGCGATTTTATTAATAGCTAAAGGATCCAAGTATTTGATTACTACGATAACTACTGGTAGCCTTTTGGGTAATCGAGTTTGGTAAAGTAAGGGATGCCGATCGGTCGGATATAGGGACCGATTCGGAGATAAGGTAAATGTTTTAATTTCTTGGAAGTGGCCTCGAATTTAACAGGTAATGTAATTATGCCGTGTAGGCATGCTTGGATTGCTGTGGTATTAATCGAAATTATGGGAATTTAAAGTGTGAAGGAGCGTCTCTGAACGATGATATTTTGATTATGCGAGTTTATCTTGGAAATATGAGTACTTAGAATGTTTATATTCAAGAGGAAAGTACACAACTTAATTTAAATAATAGCGTAGTTAATATGTGAATGAATAAACTCCGTTATTTTTTTTATTTTTTTTGGCCGATTCGGTGTAAAAACAAGTACCTTAGGACCAAAATCAACATTATGTATTTATATTTTTTCAAGGATACTAGAAAAAAAGGTTTTATTTTTGGTAGGTACCATTTTTTTTACCTTTTTATTGAATCGGTAGTGGAGACCACGTATCAGCAAGAGTAGTGTGGAATGTCCCCCAGCTGATGCACCGATGCGTGACGGCCTTAAAAAGATGGCTGAGATAGACTGGATGCCGAAGGCAGAGGCCAGTTTGTCCAGCAGTGGACTGCGATAGGCTGAGTTGATCGAAAGGCCTGGATCCCACCTTCCTGTTCAAATCGTTATCGGTACTACACCATGAAATGAATAATAAAGCTTGGAACATAAAACAAGGAGTTACAGTCTATTAGCTTACAAGAACAAAAGCACATAAATCATTGTATTAAATTAATAAGCTGGTCCACATACTTGTTTGTTTACGCTAGCCAATGATTAAGGATAACTTTTAACTAACAAAATCTTGATATTACTATTATAATTATATAAGGCTGATTGAAGGCGAAGGCGATCAGCACTGAACCGCCCTTAAGAGCTGTCAATGTCATCACTGACATAATATTTACATTGACAGCTCTTGTGCTGATTGCGTTTACTTTCATCGGTGAAATGCGCTCTAAGGCTCTGTCTGTAAGTAAGCCCGCTGTCAATTGTCATGTATTTTGTGATTGCTTGATAGCACTATCAACAGCTGATTTATTCATAAGAGACAGAAGATTAAACTTAATTGAATATGGTTTTTAAAAACTGGAATCGATTGTAGGGCAATTCCCCTTGCGTCCCTAAATTATTTTTGTTTTATAATGTAGGAGTAGTTTAACCCAAAAAAAATATTGGAGTTACTGAGTAAGTGCTATGTTAAATAAAAGAAAATAGTTAAGAATAAACTTTCGAAAAGCATATTAAAATAAGAGAGAGAACAAAATAAACAGGCAGTAAGCGATTGGCGTAGCGCGGCAGGTGCTACGCGCGGATGTGTACCGCTTCACGTGTACTCTGATGCGAGTGTTGCAAGGACATTGAACAAAGCTGGGAGATTGATAAATGGCTAGACTTTTTTCGTTAAGTTTTGACACATACGAAAATAAGCACGACTGGTTATTTTAGGAGCTATAGCTAGGTAAAAAATAAAAAGGTATCAAAAGTTAATTATTCGATTATCCATGTGTTTTCTATAAATGACCGTTCGTCGTTTGTCGGTTCATTAGTCGCTTGTATCGAACGGTGAACGGAATAACTGTGAAAACGCAAACGTAATATAACAGGAACTGCATCCGCAGGACGTAATGGTTCGCTTTATTTTAATGTACTTTATATTGTATTAGATTGCCTCGTTGCTCTAGTGGTCGCCAATGCTGAGCAGGGTCCTGGGTTCGATGCCCAGGTCGGGTAATCTTCATTATTTTTTTTCATTTTTTTTCATTTTTTTTTTTTCAGTAGTAGCCCGGAGTCTGGAGTTGTGTCCGGTTTATGGCAATAGACTCGCCCCCTATTACATGGGACTTAAACTTAACTGGCGAAATGTGGGTGTACATCTGCCTAACCCTTTAGGGAATACAGGCGTGATGTTATGTTATGTATGTACATTTACCATAATCTGAAACAGCAACAACAAGCAAAACAAGCTGAAGTGCCAGTGGGCGGAGCACATAGCGCGCAGAACTGACGGCTGATGGGGCAGAAAGGTTCTGGAATGGAGGCCACGTACCGGCAAGCGCAGCGTAGGACGTCCGCCCACAAGGTGGACAGACGACCTAATAAAGGTCGCAGGAAGCCGCTGGATGCAGGTCGCTTCCAACCGGCCGATTTGGAAATCATTGGGGGAGGCCTATGTTCAGCAGTGGACGTCCTATGGCTGAAATGATGATGATGATGATGAAACAGTTTTTATCTTTTTTTTTTTTTTACTTTTCTAAACACTAAATGCGTTTAACTTTATTGAGTTTGTCTACAATGTTGAACATTTTCTGATTTAAAGAAAAACTCAGTGTGTGCGTGTTGATAACGAGTTCACAATATATCACTTAGTCGTAATAGCACTACATGAACAACTACAAGATCTAGATTCTTCATAATTATACCACTACCGTATTGCGTGAGACCTCAACCTGTGCCGCCATTATGTAATTATTTTATTGATACTACACATTTTATGACAGCTTTATTAAATACGTTGCTAAGTACTCCTTCAATATAAAAACTGAGGCGGTAATGTAAATAATAATGGTATGGTTTTAGCTTTTTGTTTAGGCAACTTCTTATGAAAGGTTATACGCGGTTAGTATCACCACGTCTATTTATGCCTAGAAGCATAATTTATTGCTCTTTTATTTAAAACGCCTGCCTTTCGCTATTCCTAGTTTATTTTTATTTTATATTTTAAAGTTTTGGTAACGCGGTCTTACTTTCCTTGAAACGCGAACTCCATCTCATCATGAAAACCAGCGTCAGACAGCATTTGTCGGGCATTAATGCTGAAATGAACCTTTTTGGCGCAGCCGTGAGGCACGCACTATTGCTTTATGATTATTTTACCTTTTTATTTTGTTATTGTGTTTCACGAACTGTGTCCAAATAAATATTATTCTTTCTTTCTTTTCTTTCTTTCATCTAGTAACTTCACCAAACGACGAATTAAACAGCTTATACCACACACCCATCTGGTCAACATAAACATGGTGCAGAAAATCAATTTAATACATCGTCAAATTAGTTACATACACATAATATGAACTCACGCCTTGTTCCCGTGGGGGGTAGGCAGAAACTACAGAACGCCACTTGCTTGTAGCAGCTTACATACTCTTTTTACTTCGTTTACTTTCATACATCTGCAGTGCTATTCTATGTATAACCATCTCACCGTGAAAACTTAGATGAAGTGAGCTCGGAGTGAGCTGTCAGTCCCTAGCAGCAGGTGGAATGACAGCACACTTCACATAAGTTTTCACCGTGAGATTATTACAGAATATTTTTTTTTAATTAGATTTTTTTTTAATCTCGTGGCTAAATAATAACTGCCGCACGGGTCGATCCATCAGGTTAAGCTACGCTTGCCGGGGTTGGTCTGTGGATGGGTGACCATCTTTACATACCGAGACTCCTCCGTGCCTCGTAAAGCACGTTAAGCCGTTGGTCCCGGCTGTCATTCGTGGATCTTTGACAGACGTTACGGGTCGTCAGAAGCCCGAAAGTCTGACAACCAGTCTTACCAAGGGGTGTCGTATTACCCAGTTACTGGGTTGTGGAGGTCAGATAGGCAGTCGCGTCATGTAAAATACTGGTATTCAGCTGCATCCGGTTAGACTGGAAGCTGACCCCAATATAGTTGGGAAAAGGCTAGGCAGATTGATTGTTTTTTTTAAATATAGATTCTCTTCTTTTATATTTTGTGAATGTGAGAACGTTGTAAGCTTAACCGACTTGGAGATCTGTCGATCATTTTCTATCTTGCTAAGTACCTGGTACTTGTTGATAGGCCTACAGTGTCCTCTCATACCTATAAACACTGTAACTTGAAAAGATTGTAAATACCATTTACTTTTAAAAGAGTAACCGTGGAGTTTCTTGCCGGCTCTTCTCCATAGGAAACGACCAATTGGAACCGTGCACCTAGCTTCTGACGCTTCATAAATGCCCTTGTAGGTTTAAGTGAAATAAAATATTTTGAATATTGAATTGAATTGAAAATTTGAATTGAATTGAATAGACCCGCTGGTCATACACCCACTGATAATGTCTTCAAATAATCTAATTCCTTCTAGTAACTTCACCAAACGACGAATTTAACAACTTCTAACACCCATCTTATTCCCTTATACATGGTGTAGAAAATCAATTCAATACGTCGTAAAAGTAGTGTTCGCACGAATAACACTGTATTCGCTTCGTAAAGCCCGCACCTGTTGTGATTTTTTATAGAAAAACGTAGAAAATGTGAGGGCACTTTATTTTAGATTTTGGCTATCTCTCGATTTCGTTCCGACGATAAAAATGGTTATTTTATTTTTTTGGTGGCAATTTTTTTAAAGTTACAAATAACATAATATTACGCCGGTATTCTCTGAAGGTTTGGGCAGAGATGCACCTATACACACCACCATTTCGCCAGTTATGTTTAAGTCCCATGTAATTGGGGGCAAGCCTATTTGCCATCAACCGGGCACGAATTCAGACTCCGGGCTGCTACTGAGAAATTCCAGATGAAAAACCCAATCGCACTTTGCCCAACCCGGGAATCGAACCCAGGACCTCAGCAGTAGCGCTTAAAATCACTAAGCCAACGAGGCAGATAGCGTCGAATATCTTCACTTTAGCACAGAAAGTGCTGCACATTCTAAACGAGCTTCTTATGCAATGTTTTTGGTAATCTTTTATTTTATTTTGTTTTATCCATGAAGAAAAGCTCTAAATAATGGTACGTATTATTAAGTTTATATAACTTTACTTTTTTATTAGCATCTGGAGACTAAATGATTTTGCGAACCGTCGTAAACTAGACTCCAGGGTCAAATTGTTTTGAAGCTTAAACTTATCTTAAAACAAGGAAGAATACTAATAAGCGATTTTGTTCTGTCGGTAGACTCGAAAGTTAATTCACAAGAAGAAGAATGTTTTTTTTGTTAATAACATCACTTCTATTAATTGAAGTTTAGGGACATGAGGAACAGGGTGTAAAGTTCACTCATCCACCATAGAAAAGGGAGGATCCTCCAACCAAACGGGTGTTGTGTCTGGCGGGCTGACTGCCCAACTGTTGATGTTATGTTCAAGTCCCGTGTAACAAATGGAGGGGAGGCGAGTTTACTGGCATCAAACTGCCAAAAAAAACAAAACTCTGGGCTGCTACTGACGAATTATTTATGGAAAACTGACAACGAGACGAACTAAAATACAGTCCAAATTAAATTAACTTTAAAAGCAACACTTTATAACGAACAGCCTGTATATTTCTAGCGCCGCGCCGCAATCTATCGATAATTGATAAGGTCGTCTCTCTCGCACTCTAGTTTATTGACCCCAAGAAAAAAACTTCACATGTTATCGTCCAACTTAACCTGAGCTCTCCGTATCCACAAATCAAGCTTTGCTATGGGTCTTTAGAAACTGGTGTATCTAAGAAAACGACCAATATTACTTGAGCTCCTACAACGTATATTACATTGAGTTATAGAGGCCATATATTTTCAACGGATGGTGGGACCACTTTTTAGTTGGTTGCATCTTGTGGTATAATGTTTGTCTATAAAGCGGTTAGGAATAGCTTAGAAAATGTCTTTTCGCTACGTGACCATTTAAGGAAGGAATGGTGCTGTAAAATAATGCTGTTCGACTGTTTTATTTCTTTATTGAATTCGTTTCTTTAGTTTTCTGAGGATATTTTTCAAATTTGCGTACCTATATTTTAGATTAGAAGTAGTTTACTTAAGTGGTTTTTAATATCATTGATTTTCCAGTAGTTACTATGTATGTATAGTAGTCCTTCTTAAGTCAGATGGAACATCATCATCATTATCGTTTCAGCCGAAAGACGTCCACTGCTGGACATCCCCCAAGTACTTCGATTTATGCTTCTTGCATCCAGCGGATTCCTGCGGCCTTGACCAGGTCATCGGTCCACCTTGTGGGAGGCTTTCCAACGCTATGTCATCCGGTTCGCGGTCGTCACTCCAGAACCTTTCAACCCCATCGGCCATCTGTTCAGCGAGCAATGTTCTAATGAGGCCCATTGTGAGCGATCTATGGAATATGCTCAACATCAAACAAAGATTGGCTGGTAAAGAGATGAGTATTCAATATTTATGGCACGTATTTAACGCTAATTACTGACAAATGCGTGCACTGACTGGATAGGTCCAATGAAATCTGTGTGGTTCTTTTCAGACCATCTGAGACACTAATTTGCTTGCTCCTCATATGGCCTGATCAAGACCAAGATCTGGATGTCAAATGAGAAGTCTTTGAGTTTGTTTCGGCCTTTTTTCTCAGAGTGGTCGAATACGAAACACCGAACTCATCTATTTTGTTTTTGACGAGTTCAAGTTGTTTTACTATGGTGTTAAACCTGATAGCTAGTGTCTAACGGACGTCGTACTGGCAGTGAACGGTAAACTTAGTGTACCTCGAGAGGATAACACCATCATTTGCGACGTGTTATAGCTGCTTTTTATACGACAGTAGGAAGATAGCGGTTGTTTAGCGACAAATACTTCTTACATCAAAAGGCAGTACCAGTCATTGCCAGCAGAAACAAGAAAGGCCTGATAGACATTAGCCGTATTCATTTTTAGTTGGCCTGGTGGCTGCAAGCGCTACTGTGGGACATGTGGTCCTGGGTTCGATTCCCAGAACGGGCAATGTGTCATTGGGTTTTTCTTTCTGGAATTTCTCAGTACGGTTGATGGCTATAGGCTCGCCCCCTATTACATGGGACTTAAACATAACTGGCGAAATGTGAGTGTACTATAGGTACACCTCTGCCCAACCCTTCGGGGAAACAAGGCGTGATGTTATGTTATGTAAAAAAAAAAGACATGACCACCAATAAGATTTTTGTCTCCAAAAATCTTCGTAGATTGTTTCTTTGTTTTTGTGTAAACAAAGATTGTTTACAAGAAAAAAAGAAAGAACCAAGGAAAGAAAATTCTTGATAAGTTACCAATATTGTTAGCGACGAAAAAGATTTGCGAAGACTGCTTTTAAAAGAACAATCTTGAAATCACGCATGAGTTTGTCAGTATCACGTAAGTGTGCTACCGTCTTTCTCCGTAATCGACTTACATTATAAGTATTATGATTATGACGGATATAATAGGATGTGAAAGCATTCACAAAAAAAAAAAACTGCGTTAAGTCAAAATTGCGTCAGTTGCTCGCCAGACACGACACCCGTCTGGTCAGAGGATCCTCCCTTTTCTATAGAAGATGAGTGAACTTTACACCCTGTTCCTCATACCTCTAAAATGTTACCATGTCTATGAACTTTCGCCAGGTAATTTAATCAGAAATAAAACACAAATCAATGAAGTCGTTTGCACATTTAGTTTAAAACGTGTTTTGGTAACAACCAAGTTCTGAGAAATATGTTCAAGATTAAGATACATTTTTTCCGCTACCACAAACAATATAGATTAGGCAATTTTTCTTAAGACTAGCCTTCTTTGAACATATTTTGCCTCTTGTCAACCCCTTAACGCATTTTGTGTTATGTGGTTCAAGTAGAGCCTTATTCATTACCACAAACCAAACGTTAAACATTTTCACAGATTTAAGTGTTATTCATCATTAATTAGCTCATACGTAACTTTACCTAAACCCCTGCTTACCCATTAGCCATAAAAACGGTAATAAACACTCGGTGAGTATATCAGGCGCTTATCGCTGCACAAGTAGTAAACTGAACTGATGGAAATGGGTGCATTAACAGTGAAGTATGCACCGCAATGCGCTTTGTTATAGGTAGTAATTGTTTTAATGTCAAGTATTTAATATTTACAATAAATGAAAATGTCATTTATGTAATTATAATATTTACATAAATATAAGCTAATAGATTGAAAATAATAATATGAACATGTAGGTATATAAAAAACGAGGTGAAATAATCATAGCGCATCAAACACATCGTCCGATTAGCTGTTAGCAGGAAAAGTGTCCAAAATGCTGGCAGCATTGCCACGTTATAATTGTACATTACAAATAGGTACATCAACGTCTTATTCCCATCAAACACCATAATATTATGGGAAAGACATCGATACACAGAGCCCGTGCAATTTGTTATAAAAACTCCATAACGAAAGTATAATGTTTCTGTGACGAATCGCAACGACATTTAGCAATTACGAAAGAAATTGAATAATAGCATACGTGCATAACATTGTCGATTGATTGCTTGAGCTTTAATATGTATTAGAATAAAGGTACGGATCATAAATAATAATATCAACAACGGTGGTCTGGTATTGGAGCTTCTGTATACGCTTAATCATTAATTACCATACAGTAATCTGTATATCTTTAAATATTTATGTTAAATACTTCCCATCGTATTTATTTGTAAACATAGCTCATTTTCGTTTTATTTTGTAACTTGTAACCAATTCAACTAACGGTATCATATACGTCCTTTAATCATTACGTTCTATGCTAATGCTGTGAACTTCTGTTAGTGACGAATTCACAATACCTAAAACTGTATGTGATTTTTTTAATGTATGTTTTAGTGAATAAGATACGTGCCATATCAATTAAATGTTTGTAGTTCCTCCGAAGGCAAAGATATTGATTTTGTAACCAGTTACAAATCCTTTGTAATAGGGACACGAGTAGCCTACTGAGCACTCTGGGCCCCTATTGCAAGTGACTAATAATAACTGGAAGAAAATTCAAGTTGTTTCTGAGAATTTCAACAAAACTTCATTGTGTTTTGTTCGAGATTAGATTTTTACAGATTCAATGCTCAGAGCATTGAATCTGTAGCGGTTACATAATCAAAAACATGACGTCACACAAATCCTGCATCGCGTAATTAGAATTTACCACGCGAACGACATATATAATACTATCCAATATCAACAGTCGGGCAGTTGCCCGCCAGACACAACACCCGTCTGGTTGGAGGATCCCTTCTCTATGGTGGATGAGTGAACTTTACACCTTCTTCCTCATGCCACTAAAACTCCAAGAGCAAAAACTCTCTTAAAGTTAACTCGCCTAAGATTTGACAAATGATTTACCAAGGTACTGAACAGCTGGTCTATTCTGTAATAATCTCACGGGGAAAACTTAGGTGAAATGAACGTGAAGTGAGCTGTCATTCCACCTGCTGCTAGGGACAGCTCACTTCGAGCTCACTTCACCTAAGTTTTCACGGTGAGATGGTTACAGAATAGCACTGCAGGTCCCTGATCTACCTTTTAGAAATTAGGGGTCGATAGTTGATGCAGGCAATAACTGCAAAAAGTAACGAGCACCAAAAATGAAAATATAATGTGCCAAAAAGTTGATACCACAGAATTATACCAATACGGCGTTACTGTGACCGATTGGCTGTGGTTATTATTTTTATTGGTTTGCTCCCAAATTGGCGAGGATAAAGCAAAGCTTTGGGGATTATTAAAATAGTATGGGTTGTAAAGGCGTGAAGTTTATAAATTTTTTACTTTGTATAAGAGCCAATTTGATTTGATATTTTAAATTTTAGATAGATGTTCCCTTGGATTTTAAATTGTGTTCTGAATTGTTTTGGTAAAATAATGATATGGTAACATTAAAATATAATAATTATGATGACTATCTGAAGGTATGTATCTACAAATTAATTATTGATGAGTTGAATGAAAAATAACTAGATGTTCAAATCATTAGATAGATACCTAGACAAAATACTCTTTATTGTACACCATAAAACATACAGACATAAATTTAGAAATTTTACATAGGGTGACACAATGGGCGGTCTTGTCGCTTAAAGCGGTCTTTTACAGACAACCTTTGGATGGATTAAAGGTATTAGGAGAGACAATACTGCAGGTAGTCATCGGTGTACCATCTACATATACAATAAATATGTACTTAAATAAAGCATTAGGTAAGTACTCTAATAATGCGTACCGTACTTACTTGAGTTGGTTCCGATCACAAACTGCATTCTTCTAAAATACCTACTCTTTAAAAAACACATAAAACAAGGCTGAACCAAGAAGTTTATGCCAAAAGAGAGAGCCGCTTAAAAAAGACAATTGTAAAAAAATAAAAATAAAGCCTACTGCACTAAAAAAAAATACCAAAGCTGCGAACTAAATAATTTAAATAAGTGCACATGCACTGACGGTACGTCAACCAGTAACGTGGCAGTAATAAAGCACTTATTTTAAACATGTCCTTAAATACCTAAATTACCACATTTAAAGAGGAAAAATACAAATAATTATTGTACTTGAAACACTTCAATATTTTTTTCTGAAATTTGAGTCCCATTGGTCGTCCAATGCAGGCACAGTAACCATTCGTAAAGGGGCTTGCAGACTGTATGTGCTAGTACAGTCGGGAAAACACCTTACATCAATTTGCCATGCTTAACTCATTTCAAACAACAGTCAAAGAATGACAGTTGTGATTTGAATATACGGACAATTTAAGTTGGTAGTCAATTTGCTCCACAATTAATTTTCCTGACACAATAATCAATGTAAAAGTTGACTTACGCATGTTTTCGGGATTGTACTATACGGATCTCCCCATATTTTTATTCTAAAGTAAAAATCTTAGTTTGAAGAGGAAAAAAAGGTATAGGTACACTGTGCGTGACTAAATTACAACAGTACCTTCAACAGGCTGAGCTGCCTGAGATTATTATCAAATATACCCCATCCTTCTCATTTAGAACCGAATAAAGTAAGACAGCAATACATGAAAACATTACTTGAAAAATCTTAATTGGTCTCTAAGGACCGTTTTGACTCTACGAGTACGAATAGAGTACTTTTATCAGTGGCAGTTTGCATCACATTTGATCGATATTTTGTTGATGGTAAATCCATCAACAAAAATATTATATCGATCAAATCTGCACTCTCCTTTAGGCATAATTAGTCAGTGTTGGTGCACCAACACCAACATAATATTATGCAGGTATGAACTCATTACGGATAATGTTCGTTCTCGCCAGCATTTAGCGATATAGCTTGTCATGGAAGGTATAAATAATGATGATTATGGGCCCGGATAACAGAAGACATGTTTTACTGGTTGGAACCTGAGATCCGATACTTACCGAGGAAAATCTGGACATAAGTTACAAAATACAACATAACATCACGCCTTATACCTGTAGTAGGTACACCCACATTTCGCCAGTTATGTTTAAGTCCCATGTAATAGGGGGCGAGCCTACTGCCATCTCATCATCATCTGCCTAGCCTTTTTCCCAACTACGTTGGGGTCAGCTTCCAGTCTAACCGGATGCAGCTGAATACCAGTATTTTATATGGAGCGACTGCCTATCTGACCTCCACAACCCAGTAATTGGGTGATACGATACCCCTTGGTAAGACTGGTTCTCAGACTTTCGGGCTTCTGACGATTCATAACGACTGTCAAAGATCCACGAATGATAGCCGGCACCAACGGCTTAACGTGCTTTCCGAGGCACGGAGGAGTCTCAGTACGTAAAGATGGTCACCCATCCACAGACCAACCCCGGCAAGCGTAACTTAACTAGAGCCTATTGCCATCTACCGGGCACAAATCCAGACTCCGGGCTGCTACTGAGAAATTCCAGATAGAAAAACCCAATAACACTTTGCCCGACCCGGCAATCGAACCCAGGACCTCATGCTCAGCAGTAGCGCTTGAGACCACTAACCAACAAGGCAGTCAGTCAGTCAGTTACAAAATAGTGATGAAATATTCTTATTGGTGATGTTCTTCTGAAAAGTCTGGTGCGTGTATGACCAACGTTCATTGCGTAATACACAATCAACCACCATCTGTTTCATTTAGACAGTTCAACGACATTCATTGCGTTGTTTACGTTGTTGAGAAGACATTTTTTTCAAACATAATACAGGGTGGAAGGGACATCGACGCGAAATTTGATACCATGGATTCAGAACATAATTCTGAATGACATTGCGTTGAAATTTTTCGTTGGTTATTAAAAAAAAACAGCTGTTTCATAGAAAAGTTCAATACCTACGCGGTCAAAATGTACGGAACAGCAGATTTTTTTTTAAATAACCGACTCAACATTTCAACGGAGGGGGCTCAGAATCATGTACTGAATCCATGGTGTCAGTTTTCACGTCGATGTCCCTTCCACCCTGTGTATGAAGCAATGGATTAGCAATAACCTTCAAAATAATTCAGATTATGGTTGATCAAGTGTTAGAGTGTTACGTAATTAGAGTGCAGGGGCGGTATTATGAAGTATTCATTCCTTCATTATTCCACTGCGAAAAAAGGATGGTGCTATCGGCCTTGTATAGCTCTGTCACTCACTCATACTGGAAAAATGATGGCATTAATACGTCTTAAGAACGTAAACGAAGCAAATTAGTATGTAGATAAGAATCGTAGCAGGTGGCGTTCTACAGTTTCTGCCTACCCCTATTGAAAGAAAGTGTGAGTTTATGTTAAAGTCAATTCTACACTCTTTCACTTAAGATTTAAATTTATGTGATACAAGCTGTTGCTCGTAATTTTGTCTACGTGTATATTTTCTAATACAAATTTTCAAGATGAAAAGTAGCCGACATTCTTTTGCCAGGTTACAGGCTACCTATTGCAGCGTGACCTCTGCGGTTACAACATTTTGGTTCCTCAGCAATATGGTTTAAAAGTTTTTAATTTTTTCATAGGGCTAAGTCAGTAAGTAATTGAAAAATATCCATTGAAACAAGTCACACTACCTATTCTGCGGCTAATCCAATCATATGTTTTCTGGTATTTTATATTTTTTGATACGTTTTATATAGTAAGGAGCTCGTGGCTAAGTAATAACTGCCGCACGGGTCGATCCATCAGGTTAAGCTACGCTTGCCGGGGTTGGTCTGTGGATGGGTGACCATCTTTACATACCGAGACTCCTCCGTGCCTCGGAAAGCACGTTAAGCCGTTGGTCCCGGCTGTCATTTGTGGATCTTTGACAGTCGTTACGGGTCGTCAGAAGCCCGAAAGTCTGACAACCAGTCTTACCAAGGGGTATCGTATTACCCAGTTACTGGGTTGTGGAGGTCAAATAGGCAGTCGCTTCATGTAAAATACTGGTATTCAGCTGCATCCGGTTAGACTGGAAGCCGACCCCAATATAGTTGGGAAAAGGCTAGGCAGATTGATTGATACGTTTTATATAGTATTCTAAATTAATATACCTATGTGTAAAAATGTTGTCGCTGAATTTTTATTTCACTACACTATGAGGCCGCCTCCACGAGCGAGAGAATCGCGGTGATATTATCGTCGTGCCACGTGTTTCTATACACTCTCTTAGGGGCCGTCTCCACGAGCGAGAGAATCGCGGCGATGCGACGAGTGGCTGAGTGTGAGCGAAACGTCAACGTATCGTCGCGCGGTCGTCGCTACTGTCGGAGCGCCCGCCGCGCTGTCGTTGCGGAACGCGCTGTATTAACGCAGGCGTCCCGCCAAGCTATTGCACAACGCCTCGCTGTGAAAACGCGGCGATTCCGTTACGAGTCATCGCGGACACGCGGCGCTTCCGTTACGAGTCATCGCGGACACGCGGCGATTCCGTTACGAGTCATCGTGGACACGCGGCGACTCCTTTACGAGTCGCGACGACACGCTGGCGGAATAATCGCTCGTTCGTGGAGATTACCCGACGTAGAAGCGCGGATTCGTCGCGACTCTCCCGCTCGTGGAGGCGGCCCCTATGTGTATGTTAAATTTCAAAACGATTGGTGCAGTGGTTTAGGCATACAAAAATAACAAACAGACAGACACAGTTACTTTCGCATTTATAATATTAGTATGAAAGTAAGACAGTAAACCGTTAACAATTGAATTTGTAGCGGTTATACCGCCACATACGAATTACGCATCAAAGACATGACGTCACACCAATCCTGCATCGTGCAATTAGAGTTTACCGCGCGAACGACATATAAATAAGACTATCCGACATCAACAGTGGGGCAGTTGCCCGCCAGACACAACACCCGGAGGATCCTCCCTTTTCTATGGTGGATGAGTGAACTTTACACACTGATCTTCATACCCCTAAAAATTCATGTGTTTTTAATCTTTGAGACAAAATTAAACTGTCTCATGTAACCGTTACTATAGAAATGCTTTCGTAGGAGGCTCTACTGCAATATGCAGCATAATGTATGCATGAAACTGAACCAGTCTTACCAAGGGGTATCGTATTACTTAGTTACTGGGTTATGGAGGTCAAATAGGCAGTCGCTCCATGTAAAATACTGGTATTCAACTAGCTTCAACTTTCTGACTAACTGACTGACTCTTTGACAATTCAAAAGTGCCTGTAAATGGTTTAATTGAAATAAATGCTTTGAGTTTGAGTTTGAGTCATCCGGTAAGACTGGAAGCCGACCCCAACATAGTTGGGAAAAGGCTAGGCAGATTGATTGTATGTATGAAACTAAACGGCAGAAACAAGCTTTTATAGTTTTGACATGTCTATCCAGCTGTTTATCTACGAACTGCAGAAAATTCCAATTACAGAAAACAGGAAAAGGATAGAGATTACCATGAAACCTTACACGTAAGCTTAGTAAGAAGTCATTAGCACCGTTGCACGTCCAAGGAAGTCTTCGATATTATCGCCTGTTCATCTAGACTTTGATTTGCACAAGTAATCATGGATAGCAGATAAAATTACCTCGATGGATACAAGTACTAAGGATAGTATTTTATGTACTTGCACCTAATGCATAGCGGGATATTTTTATGATTTCCTGCACAGAAAGCGGAAAAATAACTCTTGGTTTGACTTGTTGGATGTCATCAACATCCTCTTGCTCGCTAATATTAAGATAGATCACCAAGGTTCGGCAAAATATGTGGTTATTATTCATGTATCGTTGTTCTTAGGCATTAATGCTTAGATAGGAGCCTTTTTGCCTCGCACAGGTCGTTATTATTTTGTTAGTTTAAAATGCTCCATCTTATTATTTATTTTTATTACTGTTCGTATTTTCTGTGTCCCAAATACAATATGTTCCTTTCTTTCTTTATTTATGGCAAAAATTACTTATGATAAGCTGAAGAACAGTAGTTGTAGTCAATTCATAAAAAAACTATTAATTAAAATGTCGTGTATTAAAATACCCTCAACCACTGAATGTAACTTATGTATAAGCTAGCAATCGATATGTTAGTGATCGTGCTGATCATACTGTCCACTTAAGGCGCAGGGTTCCGATTTGCCTTTGTCTCTGTCTTTTTCTTTACTTGTAAAGAGTAAAGAAAATAACCACACTTTTGTACTTTTTCAATGTTTTTCGTTGTTTATTTCATCATATTGCTCATCATAATCCATCACTGAATGCAGGTTGACATTAGACATTTTATGGTATATTTTTAAAATTATTATAACTATAATTGTTAGTGAAGGTATAAACTGCTTTTTAAGACAATTAAGAGGTGTGTTTGAAGATTTTTTTGAAGCATTAATGTATGTTTAATTATGATTTGAGTTCCATCACTATATTAAAATAAGACTTGAAAATATCATTCTATTTTTTTTGGTAAAAATTATTTACGGTTTAAGAGATACACTGCTTTAAAAAACCCCGTTTTCGGAACCCTGCGCCTTAAAATATTGCGCTGTGAAGTCATGCGAGATAAATCTTCGCACCAAACACGCATCTATTTTTCTATTACTTAACATTAAATAAGATCACATTAATATGGGGCAAACCTATTGCCACCAAGTGGGCACAAAAACAGACTCCGGGGTGCTACTGAGAAATTCCTGATGTAAAAACCCAATAACAGTACCTGACCTGGGAATCGTAGCCAGGACTACTACTGCGCTACTACGATTGCGACCACTTATATACCTATGAGGCAGCCATTTTTTTAAATAAAATCCTGACAAATCAACGACCAACAAGGTAACAAAATCATAAGTAAACACACTTCAAAACCATAACCATGTTTAAAGTAATCCATCTTCTTGCAAGCTGGTTATGGTTAACTACAGTTAGCTATTAACCGCACGAGGACTGCGGTTCAAGTCAACACGGAAAGGGTTAGCTGTCAACTTGGATTATAGAAATTTATGAGGATATGAGTATCGAAAAACGAGTTTTAAGAAGGGTATTGCTGTCTCACTATAAACATAACATCACGCCTGTTTTTCCTGAAATGGTTGCGTAAAATTGTACTCACGTACACCCACATTTCACCAGTTATGTTTAAGACCGGAGGAGGCGAGCCTATTGCTACCAGTGTCTCATCCGTTATTGTCCAAAGTATTTTTTTTTTGCATTGCTAGGCATTTCTCGCGTATTGTGGGTGCGTTTACAATCATTTAAACTCACATACACAATCAGCTAGACCCGGAACAACTACTTGTAGGTCATACAAATAATTGTTGCGTGCGGGAATCGAACCCGCGACACGCAGTGCAGCAGCCAATCGCTTTAACCACTGCGGCAACCGTGCCGTCAATTTGCCATCGCATTTATAAATACGATATATTATTTTGCCTATACTGTCCCACTGCTAGGCTACATTTCATCAGTTTTGTTTAAGTCCCATATAGTAGGAGGCGAGCCTATTGCCACCAGTGTCTCATCAGTTACTGACCAAAATAATTCACTATCGCATTTATATTCGTCGTATTTATAGTCAGAATCGGTTGAACGGACTGTAAGAAAGGTTTGTTTAAATGTCTAATCTTATTTTAACTGGACTATACATCACATTAAAAGTAGGCAATAGCTTCCACCGGAATTTCTGGCATCCTATAGGAAATACAGTACTTTTTATGACAATTTTGAGCATATTCAAGCATCCGTTAACCAACCCGCAATGGTGACATATCAAAACATCGAGATTTCTGTGCTATAATATTTACCCAAATGTCCTTTCTTTGGTATTTTTCATCAAGTCGTTCAGCTCCACGATTACTGACAACTGCTTGCACTGACAGGACAGGTCCACTGAAATCTGTGTGGTTCTTTCCTCAAAATACCATTTCAGACACTAGATTAGTGTCTCAACCATTTCAGACTAATGAACATGGTCCTCATATGGCCTGACCAAGATTATGTCTGGACTTTAAAAGAGACTGCGACCTCTGAGCTTGTTTCGGTCTTTCTTCTCAGAGTAGTCAGATCTGAAACGTAGACCTTATCTAGCTTATTTTTAATATAACGTGTAAAAGTGATTCTGGTATCCAATTTACCATTTAAACCATTTTTGACTCAACATTTTTTTTTTTTTTTTATGTTCTAAATCTAAATGATGAACCACATCAAGATCAATAACGTAGTTTAGAAGATCTAAACGGCCACACATACAGAGACAAAAAGCAACTTTGTTTTATTTTATCATTTGTATTGATATTCATAGATTACACTAACATGGCTTATCTCTCTGTTTCTATGATCTAAGTCAGCGACAAAAGATAATGTTAGACGGTAACAGTGGGAACATGGGTGAGTGTAATAGTAGTGTGGCGGGATCTACAACGCCACATGCGAACTACGCATCAAAGACCTAACGTCACACAAATCCTGCATCGCGCAAGCATAGTTTACCGCGCGATTCAACATACTTATATATAACTTCCCGACGTCAATCGTCGGGCAGTTGCCCACCAGACTCAACCGGTTGGTTGGCTCCCTTTTCTATAGAGAATGAGCAAACTTTACACCCTGTTCCCCTGTTCCCTCATACCACTAAATTAGGTACACGACTTCATGATGTTTTGCGAGCTAGATTACTGGTTAAAAAATAACTTTTCTCTTATAATGTTTCTCAACCTAACAATTATACAGAAATTTAAAAATGACGTTCACCATCTCATCTCTAGCCAATCATATCTTAAAAGTTTTGAAATTATTGAATATAGCTATATGTGACCAGTTACCTACTGGTCGCATATTATACACACATTATATATATTATGTTCTTTATTTAGGATCTTCAACAAAATATATTATAGGTACAAAATACATGCCATATAAATAAAAGGCAACATCAGGTATTAAGTAGATGTACTCCATCACTTATAGGAAACCATAGCATGTACAATAAACTTAACAACTAAGCTAACAAAATTAAAATAATAATAATCGTTCAAATCTTCATGAGATGGATTAAAGTTTACAACTACCTGGTACTCAAACTATGCTCGACCAAACCGTTTCATTACCTACATTATTAACATGACTCCATAAATGCGAATCCCAGGTCAGTCGGCAATATAATTTGGTACAGCACCTGGAACGTAATGCTTGCCGTAATGTGATCACCAAGCAATATTTATTGTCCTTCAAGTCTTAAACTCAAACTCAAACTCAAATCATTTATTCCAAATAAACCAATTACAGGTACTTTTGAATTGTCAAGGGGTCGGTCAGTCAGAAAGATGAAGCTAGTTGCCCATTCCAAAGCGTAGTAGGTTCCTATGGAGAAGAACGGGCAAGAAACTCCATGGACACTCTTTTAAATTAGAATATTGTTACAAAACATTGGTTACATCATTCATGTTGAAATTATATATGTGAGAACAATGTAGTAAATCGTGCACGTTAAAAGCGACCATAATAAAAATATAAAAACAAAAATAATTAAAATAAACCATGGCAGCTAAGAGATGACCAGTCCCCACTGACGGCGCCCGTTCACGAACATGACGCATGGATCAGCATCATTTAGCTCAACCATTTTGAAGGGAACTTAATGATCCAACACACACGCCACCACCAGCGAGACATTTGAGTGAGCATGACATACTCTCAGCCGCCAGGGTACATTCAAGTCAATGAAAGACGTACTCAGTAAATGTTAAAGTAGGTAAACAGTGCTCACATATGTGCAATGCAATTATATAAAACTAAGAGATTGAATTTATACAATGTAAATATAGTTTTTCAATCTTCAGCAGCTCCAACAATATTTTCCAATGCTAATCAATAATCTTATTCATGGGGAGTCTAGATTCTAAAATAAAACCTTACCATGAACTAAGAATAATTTCAGGAAACATTTATTACAATCAATGTAGCGGCTGCAGGGGGTAAAATACTCGACCAGTCTGCCTAGGTAGGCAGAAATAGAAAACTGGTCTTAAAACGAGTCTACTTGACCGCCAGTGTAAAAGAAATTGCATCGCCCTATTGCGTATAAAATGTATGAAATTATCTCAAATATTGCAAATCATACCATCGTACAAATGCAAGCTAAAAAGCTAACGTTTAGTTTTTGAAATATCGTACTACATCTTAAAATCTATGACATGAACGTAAACGAACCAAAAGGAGTTTGTGATGATCGTAGCAGGCATTCTGTAGTCTCTGCCTACCCCATGAGAAAAATGCATGTATGTTCTAAAAATAAATAATTTACGCAAAAATGTGTTGGGCAATTGGGCATGACTACATCTAGGAGAGCAGCGGTGGCCCAGTGGTGGCGGCCCCGACTTACAAACAGTAAGTCGTGGGTTCGAACCCAGACAGGTGCATTACCTTGTGTAATTTATTTAATCACCACTGCTCTCAAAACGGTGAAGGAAAACATCGTGAGGAAACCGGCATGTCCTAGAACCAAAAATTCGAAGACATGTGACATCTACCAATCCGCACTGGGCTCGCGTGGTGGATTATAGCCCACTCCCTCTCATTGAGAGGAGTCCGTGTTCCTGCAGTGGGAACGTTATAGGCTGATGATGATGACATCTAGGATGAAAACAACGGTTGTAGTATAAAATTTACCGAAAGGTCGGAAGCTACAAACATTTCATGCTTAGTGGAGGTACCTAGAATCACCCAATGGTAAACAAAGTAATCATCGTAACTGAAACTTTTTGATAATGCTGGCATGCGGGATGAGATCTTAGATCATGTCAAAAATATATATGTAGAGATAATTCACGAAAATTAAAATAATAATCCAGTTTCTGTCAACGTGGGTGTCGAAAACAATGTCAAAAGTTCTCGTGTTTCTATAACAGTGAATTGTAAAAAGGTCAAAGGAAAGGTTACCTTAAAATCAATCCATACCAATAAATAAAATAAATGTAAAAACTACACTGTCTTTTACATTTTTACCGATCGTTATGAAATTTCACAGAACGGTAGGTTTTTTATATATATTTTTTTATTAAATTACTTCTCCCGCTCTGGGCGGAGCGGGAGGGGTGTCAGACTCTTACTGACTAAAACCCATCTATGTTCCTTCAGTTGCGTGTACGTTGCCAGGGACCACGGTATCTCTTTCGTACTTTCCCGCAACCCCGGCAGGCATAGGTCCAGATGGACCCCGTCAGTCGTGCTGACATCTCTATTAGGCACGCGTGGAACACAACGCGCCGTCGACCCGGGCTTGGTCCTTATCGGACGGCAAGCTACCCATTGCTCACCGTCCGCAAGCTCGCGCCTACGGTGGCCGGGAATTGGCTTGCAATTCTCGACGCCCAGGGCGTCTCTTGCGGCGGCTAGGGGCGTGAGGGCGCGAGATTTGCCTCTCCCTCACGTGTTCCGCCTCCTCCTTTGAGAGCATTACTGCTTCGCAGACGGAGGTGACGGCCTCCCATGCCCTCTCGCTCTATATCAGGGCCTGGACCAGGGCTGGACGCTAGAGATCACCGCCACCGATCGCCTCTATGAGGAAACGGCGTTGCTCTGCCCAAGCAGGGTAGACCTCCACCATATGCTCAACCATGTCCTCCGGTGATTCACGCAATGATGACACCCGGGCGTCTCCTCTTGCCTTATTCGGAACAGGAACTTTCCGAAAAAACCGTGTCCGGTAAGGACCTGCATCAGGCGGAAGGTGAGGACGCCGTGGCGTCTCTCTAGCCACTCCTCAATGCGGGCCGGACTTATCGCCACAATTTTGACGTGCAATTTTGATTGTCGCAACCGCGACAATCGCAGTCTCCATGACGCCATGAGATCCCGCCGGAGCTCTGTCCGCTGTGACGTGATTTCTAGCGGCAGCGGAGTTACGCTCAGGCGATTTGCCTCCTCGTGCCACTGCCAAATGTGCGCGAGGACTTTTGCCTCCAGATCCCATGGCGGCAATCCAGCAAGGAGGCTTGCTGCCTCATCAGAGATCGTGCGGTATCCCCGGACCAGCCGACACATAGGTAGCTTGGGAAGAAGGCTGACTGGCTGGAGAAGGACAAAGGCTGTGGATATTTTTATGAAAAAACTTGCTGTGCCACGATATTTCACCCGCATAAGTCTCGATCCCGTGGGAATATCAGCCATCGTTTACGAATGTGTCAAATTTTCTCAAAATCTGTTCAGCCGTTTTAGCGTGAAAGCGTTACAAACAAATTCACTTTCGAATTTATAATGTTATAGTTAGAATTAGGAAATACAAACTAAGCAGACGTAGTCATGGCAACAGCTAGTATTTATATAAATATAAAGTAAAGGTAAATACAAAACAAGTATCTTATGATTTAAATTCTGCTTCACCTAATATCAACTGAACGCGTAGGCGGATACATTTTCTTATAGTTATCCTAAGATAAATTAATATTAATGGACCAAAATACTAATGAATTATTCCCAGAAATGATTAAGTAAGTGATAGGAACGGTTAGAAACCATTTTCGCTTTATGATTACGCTCGTTGAATTCATGATGGTGAATTTTCTGGGAAACATTAAATGAAGGCAATACATAATTAGTTGTTACCTAGTTTGTGCGTAAAATTAGTTATTAGTAAAGTTGGCTAGTGTTTATGTATTTAGGACCTAGAATATTCATAAACCAAGATAATATAGTTGGTTGTGTGGCAGAAAAATGGTTGGACGATATTGTTGCCATCACGGTTAAAAAAGTCAAAAGTCATCATCATTTCATCATTTTATTTATTCAATAACAATTAACATTATGTCTGAATGTTTTACAAAGATACTTACTTACACAAATCGTTAAAATAATAACAAATTAAACACAGAATCAAATTTGTTCCAAACAATGTACTTTCCTACCTACATTATATTATTTAAACTCAAAAAAGTTCAAAATTATTAGTAGTCATTTCTAAAAATAATAATAAAATTAACTTACAATGTAATGTGTATGCAGGCACATAGTTAAAAAGAAAAAAAAATTGCGAGCTAAGTGTACAATGTTAGTGTTATATTAGCACATAGGACTTAGCAGCCTTTTACAAGCATTGCATTGCAATAATCATTCGCCTGCCCTGGTCATCCTAAATTAGCATGCATTAAACATTAATGTTACTTAATTATTCTACGTCTTTTTTATTTTTTGAACCTGGATTAGGCTGGCACAGGAGCATAAGGATTAGCACTAAAAAGAAATATCTATGCCCAGCAGTCGGTGAAGTCTGGTTGTGAATAAAGATGTTGCTGATATTTAAAATAAGATTGTCAATCTTCTACTACTTCGAATAAGAGGCTTTGTGCTACTTTGTATGTGTGTGTATTTTATGACATGTTTTTTCGTAATGTGCGTTTTGTTTGTGCAGAATAAATAATTTTTCTTTCTTTCGTTTAAATGAAATGGTTTATTTTGTAAATAGGATATTGTAATCACTTTTACAGGTCATCTTAAAAAAAACAAAAATTGCTAGATGAGTTCGGCTTTCCTATCTGACTACTCTGAGAAGAAAGGCCGAAACAAACTCAGAGGTCACAGTCTCTTTTAAAGTCCAGACATAATCTTGGTCAGGCCATATGAGGACCATGTTCATTAGTCTGAAATGGTTGAGAAAAGAACCACACAGATTTGAGTGGAGCTGTCCTGTCAGTGCAAGCATTTGTCAGTAATCGTGGAGCTCAACTCAGAAGTTATAGTGAACCTGTTCAGAGAATTTTTCCTATTTAAGACAAACTAGCTGCGCCCCGCGCTTTCACCCGCATAAGTCTTGATCCCGTGGGAATATCGAGATTAAAAGTATTTAATTTAATTCAAAAGTATTGTCTTAACCCAGGTCATAGCCTACCCATGTGCCAAATTTTATCCAAATCCGTTCAGTCGTTTCAGTGTGGAAGCGTAACAAATAAACAAACTCACTTTCACATTTATATTATTAATTTGATGCACTACCAGCCCCATGCCATTAGTGGCAATATGATTGCCGTCGTTGGAATAACAATCTTGTGTACCTAACTTCAACAGGAATACAACCATTACGTGTTAAAAATAAACAACAAATTATGTGCCATCAAACTAACATAACATTGGTCTATCAATAAATTCCGTAATTAGCAGAGAATGCATCTAAGACAGTAATCTAGGCATCCTAGGCTCTTAGCACCATCCGCCGGCTCCTATAGGTCTACCTACCTAGCCCACCTGCTTGAGTTGACAAAAATGTTCCCACAGAAGGCCAACTAGACGCAAGGAACTAGACGTAATGTCAAATACGTTGTATTGCCGGGACAGTGAGGTAAAAATGAGACCTACAATCGAATTTGATTTGACTATCTGAAATTCTAGTACTTATATATTTTGCTGCTTTGTAAACAAAACTACAAATAATAGTGGTTTAAGTCTTGTGTATCTTCTTCACGTATCAGTCAACTCCAAACATTATTCCATGTGCGCAATGCAGAAGATTTTTTGCTCTCTAGTTTGACCGAATTACTAGTTCAGCTGCAATATTGCAAATTAGCATGATAAAAATAAAATAACAAAAGCGTTACTGTTGCCAAAACAGAACCAACCTAATTCAGAGAAGACAGAACAGTTAATGCAATGAAATAGTTAGTTAGAACTTGGACACACTTACGCGAGCTTGTCTCGGTGCTTTGTTCCAAGTTTCATTTCTGCACTATCTACACCACATCCACAATATGGCTTACCCCTAATGGATACGAATGGACATTGTGGGAAAAGGTAATGTTGTTTGATGGTGTAATGGCGACTCTTCAAATTGCCAGCTATTTATTTCGTTCCTGTATCTAGGGACGTAGGTAATTGTCTTTAGTTGTGACCTGGGACTGAGTTGTGTCTTTGTGTAGTTCAACTCCATTTTTCTTTGGTACATCCTGCGAAGAAATTAGAGCACAAAGATTTCTTTGTCTACTGATTGGCATTATTTGAGACCAGCCATTTGTTTCTATAGTAGTACAAGCGATGGCTTCTAAGCACGTGGTCCTGAGTCCGATCCGGGGTAGATCAAACAGTTGCTTGGTTATCAGAGTTTTGATCGGTTCCTGTTATAGAAAATAATTATGCTCGCCCCCCATAACATTGATGAGTCATTAATTTGCCATAATTTCACAATATATAACTGACGAACTGTGGAAAAAGAAAGACCAAAATACTTTTTAGAGTCTAAATTGTCTTTCGGGGAATACAAACATGATAATAATCTACACTAATAATATTATAAAGAGATTCTTGCCTTTATTGGCCGGTTTGAGTGGAGATTCGTAAGAGCAAATGTGCTCGGAGGAAGGAAGTATTCCAGTAAGATGCTGGTAGGGATCTTGACCGTACTTCCGGGATTGTTCTGATAGCCGTGGAATACCGCTCCACTCCTTATACGAGACGAAAAAATCTCGTACTTGTGAAGCACGGCGCGTAAGCACCTCAGGACATGTTGCCCCCTTGTTCCTTGCTTCGTAACTTTGTGCTAGCGACCGTTTTCGGGGGCCCATTATTGAACGTGCAAGTCACCGCCGCCTGACGCAGGTCCTTACCGGACACGGCTGTTTCGGGAGGTTCCTGTTCGGTATCAGGCGGGAGAAAACGCCCGGGTGTCATCACTGCGTGGATCGCCCGGAGGACACGGTGGAGCATACGGTGGAGGTCTGCCCGGCTTGGGCAGAGCACCGCCGTGTCCTCGTGGAGGCGATCGGTGGGGATATCTCTGGCGTCCGGCCCTGGTCCAGGCCATGGTACGGAGCGAGAGGGCATGGGAGGCCGTCACCTCCTTCTGCGAAGCGGTAATGCTCGCGAAGGAGGAGGCGGAGGGAAAGGCAAATTTCACGCCCTCACGCCCCTAGCCGCCGCAGGAGGAGACGCCCTGGGCGTCGGGAATCAATTGCTGATTCCCGGCCACCGTAGGCGCGGGTTTGCGGAAGGTGAGCAATGGGTAGCTCGCCATCCGGTAAGTGGTTATGTTCCACGCGCGCCAAAGAGATGTCAGCGAGTAAAAGGGTCTGATGGGACCATTGCCCGCCTGGGTTGCGGGAAAGTCCGAAAGGGATACCGTGGCCCCCTGATATTGCACAGGCAACAGAAGGAACACGGGTGGGTTTTAGTCAGTAAGAGTCTGACACGCCCTCCCGCTCCACCCAGAGCGGGAGAAGTCATTTGATGATTTTCCAAAAAAAAAAAAGTTTTTTTTTATTTATTTTTATTGATCAGTCAGGGCCATTGTCTTTCCTTTCCATAGTTCTAGATAACCAGTTCACTTAGCCACCCAAACCCATAATCCAATATCATTGTTTACATGTCTTGCAATAGTCCTGCACTAACCTAGAGTTGTCCCTGGGTGCACTAGATTAGTGCGTACAGGGATAATCGTCGGTTATTGCCTCGTTTCATTAGACACGTCTAACGGGCCTCTGCTAGTTGGCTTCGGCCCCTCGTACGCCTTCCAAAGGTCCGGGACCCTAGGGTCCCGAGAAATGTCAAAGACGTAAATAGAAATTATAAAGAGAAAATATTTTTATTTTTGTTTGTAATGAATAAACACTAAAACTACTAAAACAATTTAAAAAAAAACACCTTATGTATTCTGTATTACTGATAATATTATAGCATTCACTATAGTATCAATATCACAGAATAGCTTAGGTTATAATTTATAAAAATATCACGCGGGCGTTGATGGAAGTTTTAAGTAAAGAGATAGTTTAGTTATTTACTTGGTATAAAAATAATGAAACTTCTAAAACTTTCTCTTAAACAGAAGAAACAAAATTCTTCAGGATAAACGAGACCCCCAATTATAGAGTTTCAAATAAATTTCGCTCAAAGGCAGAGAAAACTTACTAAAAGTTTAGCGGCATAAGCCAAGTTTAAACTAGTATTTTAAATGAAAGAAGCTTTATAAACACTTATACCTACAAGTAGTTTATCTTTCTAATCGAGAAAGTTGGGTTTTTTAGGCAAATTATTAATTCTGAGAAAGAAAATAACAATGCTGAAGATAATAATAAACTTGGGAGAAACAATGTCAATTAAATCGGGGTTTAATTGTAAGTCCTATTATCTTAAACTATCTAACTATTATAGTAATTTATTTCCAAACTTCTGAACACGTTACATTAATGAGGTCTCGACCCCTGAACTAGGACGTCCTATATGACAGGGGTCGAGGTTTCTCCAGTTACATGGATCAGCATGAGAAAGCTTAGACTAGATTCAGTTTACACTTACATTTTACAATCATTTTAAGGAAAAAAAAAAATGTTTGAATGTATCTACTAGCTTCCGCCCGCGGCTTCACCCGCGTGGTATTTCGATAAAAAGTAGCCTATGGTTTTCCTTTAGGTTAAAAGTATAGATACCCATACCAAATTTCATCAAAATCGGTTCAGCCGTTTAGCCGTGGAATCGTAACAAACAAACTCACATTCGCATTTTAAATAATAGGGGTTAAAGTATGAAATTGCCGTTTTAAGAAAGAAAGAAAGAAATTCATTTGTGTCAAATCAATAAAATAAAAAAATATGACAAATGGGTGCCTCATGATTTGACTGATCTGCAGAATGAAACGCGTGTTGAAACTTGTGTTCCCTTGTTGAATCGATACAGAAATGAAGGAATATTGGATCGCACAGATCGTGATGAAAAGTGGATTCTTTATGATAACCGTAAGCGAAAATGCAATGGCTGACCCCAGGTCAAACGCCGCAACAGTGTCCTAAAGCAAAGCTTAACAATAAAAAGGTAATGGTAACTGTTTGGTGGTCTCAGCATGGTGTTGTTCATTATAGCATTCTCCGATCTGGTCAAGCAATAGCGGCAGATGTCTACTGTGCCGAACTCCAAACAATGATGGCAAAACTAGCAGTGAAACAGCCCCGACTCATGAATCGATCTTCACCATATTGCTCCATGATAACGCGAGACCTCATACAGCATGAGGAACCGTTTTAACTCTACAGGAACTGCAACTAGAAACCATTCGTCACCCTCCGTATTCGCCAGACCTTGCTCCAACGAACTACCATTTTTTTTTTTGTAATTTGGTAAATTTTCTACGTGATAAAAAGTTTTCTTCTCAGGAGGCCGTACAAAATGCTTTCACACAGTTTGTCGAATCTAGATAACGAGAGTTCTATTTCAAAGGCATAAATAACTTTCCTATTAGATGGCAGCAATGTATAGATAGTAATAGTAATTATTTTGATTAAATAAATATGTTATATAAAAAAAATAAAACAATTTTTCTGTACAAATCGGCAATTTCATACTTTATCCCTTACTTGTTAAGATTTCTGTTCTGTGCTTGTGATTATAGATCTTTATTTTTATTTATTATTAGAGTTACTAAACCTATTTTTCTTTCTTTTCTTTCTACCTAACCTTTTCCATACTTAATTTTTCAGGAAAATAGGGAAAATCATCTGACATCAAAATGTTCTACAGAGCCGCAGGAGGAGACGCCCTGGGCGTCGGGAATCGCAGGCCGATTCCCGGCCACCGTAGGCACGGGCTTACGGACGGTGAGCAATGGGTAGCTCGCCATCCGATAAGGACCATGCCCGGGTCGACCGGACCGATGCCTGCCGGGGTTGCGGGAAAGTCCGAAAGGGATACCGTGGCCCCTGGCAACGTAAAGACAACTAAAGGAACACGGGTGGGTTTTAGTCAGTAAGAGTCTGACACGTCCTCCCGCTCCGCCCAGAGCGGGAGAAGTCATTAGATGATTTCCCGCCCAAAAAAAAAAGGGGGGTGCTACAGACATGTTTGGCTCGGCATGATTCGGCACAGCCGGGCGACAAAGTGCCGAGCCAACCCAAACATGATGAAACGAGGGTGGATGCTGAACGAAGTGTGACAATCGAATGAAATCCGAATAATTATGTGAACTAATTTCTTCGAGTCGGCTTTGTTCAACAAATACTTCCGAGTCGAATTTGCCGACCCAACGTGTGTAGTAAAAGCAACTCTTAGGTCTTGTGGTCATTCAACAAACACTATGTGCACATAAATATGATATTTTGATGACATTCCAAAGTTCTGCGTGTACTTTGTGAGGTAATAAGACCATACATGTAGATAAGACACGGATTCATTAGTAACAAAACAATATCAAATTCAGAGTTGCAAGCATTATACCAGGTGTTTAACTGAAGAATTATTTAACTCGGTTCAAATTACTTGTTAAGAAACTGCAAGCAAACCATATTATAAAAGTTAAGCCAGCTAAACTAAGTTTATGTTTGATCATAGGCTAGAAACGGACCTAAGGGCCTAGACAAAGTGAAATTATGTCAATACTCTAGAAAGTCTTTGTAGAAATACGTAACGGCTTGAAAGTTATTGTCACGAACTTGTCTTATCTAAACGTACAGTGCTATGAGGAGCTTTTGGCGCTTGAATGGCGTTAACAAGGGGGCGCTGCTGGTAAACATTTGTGCAATAGTTTTATGAAATGTATTGAAAAAACAAGATGCGTTAGTTCAAATTTTGGCCACGCGCCAAAAGATTCTTGCAACTTTATAATAAAATCACCTCTTTTATCTGTTCTGTGGTTATAATGTTAATTTGCGATGGAATCAAATAAGTTCACTTTCGACTTGTGAGCAGTTACTTGAGTGAGGTTTGTAATGAACTAGACAGAGTATCATACTGCTGCCCTTACCCCAATTTATTTGCGCCAGTAGCACATCTCCGTCGCGAAACCATAGCAGCGAAGCCGCAGTAGTTGAATTCAACTGACTTGTGTCATGTTCCGCTATTCGAAATTCGAGTAGCGAAACATGACGCGATTGAACTACTGCATGTTCCGCTTCTCGAATCGGATGAGAGTAGCGGAAAATGACGCGAGTCTCATACTGCTGCCCTTACCCCAATTTATTTGCGCCGGTAGCACATCTCCGTCGCGAAACCATAGCAGCGAAGCCGCAGTAGTTGGATTCAACTGACTCGTGTCATGTTCCGCTATTCGAAATTCGAGTTGCGAAAAATGACGCGATTGAACTACTGCATGTTCCGCTACTCGAATCGGATAAGAGTAGCGGAAAATGACGCGAGTCTATTGAATTTAACTATAGCGCAACTTAAGGTTTCGCAGCGGAGGTGTGCTACTGGGGTGTACTACTGCGGTTTTGCTGCTACGGTTTCGCGGCGGAGGTGTGCTACTGGCGTTGGGGTCAGCGCAACATGTCTGCTTCTTCCATACTTCTCTATTACTCGTCATCTCGAATAGTAGTTCCTCCCTTTCTTTTCATATCATCTGTCTCACAGTCCATCCAACGTTTCTTTGGTCTTCCCCAACTCATAGAGCCATTGACATTCACACTCAAAACTTTCCTCACAACATTTCCCTCATTCCTCCGCATCACATGCCCATACCATGACAACCGATTTTCGCACAACTTTTCAGTCACCGGTGCCACTTCCAGACTTCTTCTTATGTACTCATTTAAGATAACAACATTATTTTATGAAAATTCCTTATAGCGTTATTAGCTTGCAAGCTAACTTATTTAGCGATATACGTAAACAGATAACCGTTAAGCGTATACGGTAACGTCGAGTTAACGCTTAACTATAGTTAAACGTACGTAATTGTCAATTTTAACAAGGGTTTGTGATAAAATTTAACGTCTCGGACGGAGATAACGATTTTGTGATACGTTATTATTATTAGTCAAGCTTAGTTTAGTAAATGTAGGTTATATTAATTTTAGTTTAGTGATTTTCGTCAAATTTATTGATTTCAGTGAGAAAAGTTTTATACCAAGGTATTTTTAAAATCGACTAAAGTACCTAACCACATAAAGAAATAAAGAAAGAAAGAAACATGTTTATTCTGCACAAACAAAACGCACATTCAAAGAAAAAAATAAACAAATACAAAAGTGCTAAAAGCCTCGTATTCAACCAACAAATAAACGTTAAGCATACACACATTATACATCGCGAGGAAACCGGCATGCCTGAGAAATATTTTGAAGCCAAGTCAGAGGCCCATGGGCGGCTTTAAAACTCTGATACCAGGTTAGTCACTAATCATACGAAAATAAGAAGAGGTGATATGGAACTCCTAGAGCAAAACATCTCATCTTTCGCCTCATTTCAATTTATTTTGGGGTCGACACAGAAAATTTGCTTCCCGTTTCATTAAAGCTCTATTTACTCGATGCAAGTTCCTTTAACTTTTAACGTTACTTCAACTTACGCTATACGACCGGAAACTAAATCGGTCCGTGTAAATCTAGCTTAACACTAGGCATTAATTTAGGTTTCGTCTAAGTGTTCGTGAAAACGTGAATTCTTCTTTCAAACAGCTCTAATCACAGTAAGAGTCTATCTCAGTACCATCTGCCTAACCTTTTCCCAACTATATTGCTTGAGGTCGACTTCCAGTCTAACATGATGCAGCTGATAAATACCAGTATTTTACATGGGGGACCTCCACAACCCAATTACTGAGTAATACAGTACTGCTTGGTAAGACTGGTTGTTAGAATTTCAGGCTTAATCTGATGACCTGTAACGACTGTCAAAGATCTACGAATGACAGCCGGGATCAACGGCTCATTGTGCTTTCCGAGGCACTGAGGGGTCTCGGTGTATAAAGATGGTCACCCATCCACGGACCAACCGCGGTAAGCGTAGCTTAACCTAATCGATCGACCCGTGCGGCTGTTATTACTACTTAACCACTAGCCCCGCACCTGTGCCTAGTAATAATGAAAAATATTGAATAATGATGATAAAATTAACCGTCGTCGTGTGAATATTGTGCCATTTCTTTTCAATTAATTTAAGAGGTATCGTAGACGTGATTGAGGTAGGAAAAACTGTTTTCCAGATATTAAAATCTTTGGTAGTAATAAGGCTGTAAAACTAGCTATTTTATTTCCAGTACCTACATTCACTTAAGATTCAACGATATAGTGCACTATAAATCTCCTACAATTTCCATAGTAAGTAATGTATTCTGCCATGCAAATTTAATCAGAGATAAATAGGTAATTTCTTGTAAACTTAATCTTTTTATGCAGCAGTTTATTATCATGCTAACTTGTTTCTTGGATCAGTTGCTTTTCTGGATTTTTCAGGATAATAGTATATTACGCAATTAGTGAATAAAGGACGGATTCAAAGCGAGGGCCATAGATGATTCACGAGCAAATGAAGCATTCTAACGGCTGCTAACGATGCTAATCAAGTGTTAGAATCCTGAGTGACGCGACTGATTCATGGCCCTCGATATAAATCCGTTTTATTCAAGAGTTGCATACTATACTTTATACCATGACTACGAGAAAAAGAAAGATTAAAGCGAAAATAGACTCTTAATGAAGAAAAACGGAAGGTTAAATTAATTCAAATGCACATTAATATTGGAACAATTTGTGTTCGTATAACTTACAGTATTAAAAATTGATTGATTCGGGCTTAACTTATAAATTGATCGAACAGCTCTTTTCTGCAAAACAAAGATCTGAATGTCGGCGGCATTTCCCCACAACAGAATACTACTTAATAAGCGAAATAACACCACTTCCCGTCGATTTACACACAAAAACAATTAAAAAATACCGAAATTCTTTACCAAGCGCGCACTCGACCACACGAAAACAAGATGGCGCGAGAAGTAGCGAGAACAAGAACGAGAACTGCAGTTTCAACTTTTATTCTAATGTTGCCTATTGATATTTTTGTATTTAAATGCTTTTGTTGACGAGAATATCCGTCAGGCCATAGACTAAAACTGCGTTCAAATGATATTAACCTTTATTTAGTAGTAAAATAGAGTTATAAGCCGCGTGAGTCACCCGTCACGTATACGGGTCGGCCGCGATCGACGCCTGACGCGCGATGACGCATGCGGTGACCCGCATACGAGACAGATGTATTTCGCCGGTTAAACTTTTAAGTAATATAATAGACATCGTAGCCCCCTATCTAGCTGTTACTTTTAATAAATGTGTTGATTTAGGAACTTTTCCTGACCTCATGAAGAGTAGTAAAGTCATACCATTATTTAAATCAGGTAATGAAAATGACGTTGGCAATTTCAGGCCTATTTCTATTTTACCAGCATTCAGCAAAATATTTGAAAAGTTAATACTCAAGCAGTTGCTAAGACATTTTAATTTAAATAGCCTCCTTCATAATGAACAATATGGCTTTACAAAGGGTCGTTCGACTACAGATGCGGGTGTTGCTCTGCTGAAACACATATTTAACGCATGGGAGAACTCTCAAAATGCTATTGGAGTTTTCTGTGATCTCTCCAAAGCCTTTGATTGCGTGCACCATGACACGCTTTTGCGTAAACTGCGTCATTACGGTGTGCTAAACGAAGCTCTAAACGTTTTAAATTCGTATTTAAATAATAGGTCGCAATGTGTAGATGTTGATGGTGTAAAATCGCTTCGATGGTGTAAAATATATTAGTCGCTAAGATACATGAGAAACTTATAAAGTAAATGCTCGCACTGCTACGGAAATCTAATGAGGCGAAATGATGACCATAACGAAAAGACTCATGAATATAGAAGACGGAAAAGATACTGTGCACGACTACCAATAACTTGGCTGCAAACTATAAAAAACATATTTGCGAGCAACACAACAAAAGATACAACCGTACGTGGTGGCGCAGAAGTACTCGGACGGCTGACCCTAAATAAATTATTATAGATGGAGAAAGAAAAAACTGTTATTAGGTGGTTCTGTGCTTATTCTACTACATTATGTATTAACCAACGAATCACGTGTGTAATGGTTTCTGCTTGCCTAGATTTGCGCAAAAGTCATACGAATTAAGGTCGATATCTATAAACATTACTTAGCAGGAGCTTTGGCTTATATCAATCTGCCTAGCCTTTTCCCAACTATATTGGGGTCGGCTTCCAGTCCAACCAGATACAGCTGAATACCAGTATTTTACATGAAGCAACTGCCTATCTGACTTCCACAACCCAGTAACTGGTTAATACGATACCCCTTGGTAAGACTGGTTGTCAGACTTTCTGGCTTCTGACTACCCGTAACGACTGTCAAAGATCCACGAATGACAGCCGGGACCAACGGCTTGTATTCCTATAATATTTATACTCCCGTCTCTATCTAGTACTTGTAGTTTGATAGTTGTGCGAAAGTGACAGGAACTACGCTGATTCAAAGTACAGTAAAGGCTCAGGCACTATCATCGAATGGGAAGCTCCTTACCTACACTTAATAGCCAAATCACAATCCGAGAGTTTTGAAGGATATTGCATATTAATCGCTTTATTGGTTTGAAGAATTCGTCTTTTCAGCAACGTAAATAACGCAATGAACGTAGGTGAACTGTCAAAATGAAACCCATTGCGATCTATTGTCATTTTATGTGTGTTACAGAATTACCCCGCCGAAGTCAATACTAGACAATTAAAAACCGGCAAAATGCGAGTCAGATTCGCACACGAAGGGTTCTGTACCATTATCTAAAAAAAAAACATTACTGTTGTATGGGAGCCCCCCTTAAATATTTATTTTATTCTGTTTTTAGTATTTTTTGTTATAGCGTCAACAGAAATACATCATCTGTGAAAATTTCAACTGTCTAACTATCGCGGTTCATGAGATACAGCCTGGTGATAGACGGACGGACGGACGAACAGCGAAGTCTTAGTAATAGGGTCCTGTTTTTACCCTTTAAAATTATTTAAATATTATGTGGGTCCATACTAAGACTTGCACATACCTACTTGATATACAATGTTCATAAATAAATAAGTTATGTCATGTCAACGCAAAATATAATAATAAAAGTATGTTTAAATGTTTGTAAAGGCGACCAAGCCTATGAAACAAATAATTCACGGTTTGTATACAAATAGAATAAGATCATTTGTAAACACCTTTGTAACAACATTATGTGTGAATAAAGACCTTGAAAAAATTAAAAAAAAACAATAGGGTCCTGTTTTTACCCTTTGGGTACGGAACCCTAAAAACAACAGACAACACCAAAAAAAGCTCGTTCTAAAATTGTAAATAATAACACGACAAAAAGTGATAAAACAGGGATGTTTTGTTTCCAAAGGTATATTTATCCTAAACCCATTGGTTTCGGAGAAATCAGGGCGGCCTTCAAACTGACGGCATAATGACTTTTGCTACATAAAAACAACCGCAGGTAATCATCGGACGGCTTCGATTCCCGGGATTGAATATTTTAAGACGTTTTTTTTTTCTAGCTTCCGCTTGATTGAGCTACTGGTTTTTGTTTACTGTTTCGAAAAAAATGTGTGTGTATAATATGGTGGCAGGAAATTATAGATTTGGAGTTTATTAGAAAGGATCAGATTAGCTTTGGTATTAATTACTTACAATCTTTTTATGAACAAGGACATGCATAAACATAATTTTAAAGTATATTTACCCACTTCTCTATTTTTTTTATTCATCTTTTTTATTAACTCATGTATATTTCTTGTTATTTTTTAAACGATAGCACATATAATTTTTTTAGACTACCTCGTTGGTCTTGTGGTCGCAAGCGCTACTGCTGAGCATGAGGTCCTGGGTTCAATTCCCAGGTCAGGCAAAGTATTATTGGGATTTTCCAACAGGAATTTCTCTGTAATAGCCCGGAGTCTGGAATTGTGCTCGGTTGATGGCAATAGGCTCGCCCCGTATTACATGAGATATAAAAACATAACTGGCGAAATATGCCATGGGTGGACTACAGGTACACCTCTGCCCAACCCTTCGGGGAATCAAGGCGTGATGTTATGTTATATAATAAATTATTTACAAAATTAAACATGGTTTGATTGCAAGGTTACTGACCAAAAAGCTTTTAAGCATGATCAGCAAGTTAGCTGTCAGATATTATTTTAGCAGCTGTGTTTCTGCGTTTTTATAATTTCTAACGCCTTCTAACATGGAAGTCCACCATAAATAGTTAGTTTTTTTTACGTTTCCGATAGGGTCTTAGTGAAGGATTCTTTTCGTGATGTTCCATTGAACATACACATTATGTTTCAGTACTAAGTTAACTTATAAATTTTCACTATCTCTGGTCTAAGTTCAGGATTTGTCATATCTTTAGGCGGATTATATCCCCTTGTCGGTTTAGAAGGTTCTTTGCTATGCCATTGCTGTGCTTGCTCAGTCTGCTCGCATGTTTTGCATTTTTCGCATACTTCTTCTTTCACTATTGGTGTCTTTAGGTGCACGTCTATTTCTGGACAAAGCAGGGTGCTCTATTATTCGTAATGCTAAATTTTGGAACCTTTGTAAATTTTCGATATTGAATACTATCGTTACCAACGTTAGAAATTATTTAAAAAAACACATCATATAAATGCTTACATGCAGTAAAAAGATCCATCACAAAACCGTCACTTACCTACTCTACATCAAACTAAGTAGCATTGTTAAATTCAATTACAGCTTTCATTAAGTTGGAGATTTGTCTGACCGTAGATTCGGCTTTCAGTATCTTCATTCTGCTGCCCTTATCCTAATTGATTTGGGGTCGGCGCTATATCGTCTTTTCCTTCCATACGTCTCTATTACTCGTCATCCCGTAGTCACCCCCTTTCTAGCAATATCATCTTTCTCACAGTCCATCCATCGTTTCCTTGGCTTTGCCCTACTCTTATAGCCGTCGACATTCATAGATTCAACTTTCAGTAATCATTGTTTAATCAAGCTCTACTTAATAGTAAAATTACCGAAGGAATCAATAGAAACCTGACCCATACATTATCAGAAGCCCACTAAATTAGGTCTGCCATCCCAAATTCCCTACGTATTCAAACACTGTAGTATTACCCTTCCCTTCGACAGTCGGTATAAATAGACTGGTTATTTTTACTTCGCCAGTTCACCATGTGTGGACAAATACGAGGAACTTATGTCAGTTGCTTTTTGTAATGTTCGATCGTTAAATATATTGATTGACTTGTACAAAGAAATACTAAGAATTTTAGCCCTAAGGTTGCCTGGCGTTTTGGAGTTTTTGTACCGATTAGGAGCTTGAAATGTATCAGATGGTTTGTATGTAATGGTTTGTTACCATTATCAACGTCATTAGGTGCAGCAACAATGTGTGCCTAGCTTGAGGACATGTTTCCGATTCCCAGGTCGGGCAAAAACTGGTTACAGAGGCTTACGCACGGCGTGACGTAAGTCAAATAAATGTACCTACCATACAAATAAATGTCTAACCTTACAATTGCAGTCGTCGGGGTTACACTGCAAGCATCTAATATCTTATCAGGATATGATATGGGCAGTATGAGACCTACAGCAGTCATGACACCTGTCTAACTCTTCGGAGAATACGAGATAAGAGTGATGTTAATGCAATATCGACGTATACTGCGTTCGTGATTTACAAATATGTAAACAAATTTATTTTTGGAAAACCATTTTTAATACCCACAAATAAAGTTCAGTTTGCGCAACAACTTCAAACATTTTGATGGATTTTATAATAATAGTACCAGTCATTCTAGTAATGAAAAAGCTGATTTACTGAAACAAGGATTTGAATTAATTTTAAATATGAACACGTGCGTTTTTGTTGGTGCAAAGTTTTATCTCTTCACAGTATTATTATGCACTTACTTCTATCTGTAATAACAAGCGTCAATTGACTTGTGAGGTCCTTAATTACGAGTATGTCATCACATTTCACAGCGATAGATGATATAAGAGACATCAAAGAATTGATAGTGGGTATGCACACATTTACATAAAGGTGTAGAAACATGCGATACTTATAATGGGATTATTTTACAATACCGGCAAAGTGGTCCTTAGCTACCAAAAGGACTACGAATTTTAGTCATGCGAGAATGTAAGATGACTAAAGGATTGTAGTTCTGACATTTGGTAATGGAGCAATTTTTCTGCAATGATACGGCTTATAGGATTGTACATACTGAGGCGAATCCCGAGCAGGTCAATTGTTTTAATGATTAGAAAGTCACGACTATTCGCGCCAAATGTAACCCTTCCATATTGACTTAGGAGATAATAAGGATGCTACATTTTAGTTCACAAAATTGACGCGAGTGAATTTCCTTCCACATGCCGCGCGGTTTTTGCCTTAGTTTGATCAGAAATGAAGTCTAAAACAAAAATCTGATTTGGAATGTATGTTTATTTTCCCTTCAAAAAGTTTTCCTTGGAGGACTAGACATTTGCTATTAAGTCAAGGAAAAGTGAGAACCAAAACCACCACCACCAAAAACCATTCTTTTTTACGGAAATGTTCACAAAGAAAGTAATTTCAAGCCAGTCAATATTTATAAGTTAACTTAGTACTGAAACACATTATGTTTCAGTACTAAGTTAACTTATAAATTTTCACTATCTCTGGTCTAAGTTCAGGATTTGCCATATCTTTAGGCGGATTATATCCCCTTGTCGGTTTAGAAGGTTCTTTGCTATGCCATTGCTGTGCTTGCTCAGTCTGCTCGCATGTTTTGCATTTTTCGCATACTTCTTCTTTCACTATTGGTGTCTTTAGGTGCACGTCTATTTCTGGACAAAGCAGGGTGCTCTATTATTCGTAATGCTAAATTTTGGAACCTTTGTAAATTTTCGATATTGAATACTATCGTTACCAACGTTAGAAATTATTTAAAAAAACACATCATATAAATGCTTACATGCAGTAAAAAGATCCATCACAAAACCGTCACTTACCTACTCTACATCAAACTAAGTAGCATTGTTAAATTCAATTACAGCTTTCATTAAGTTGGAGATTTGTCTGACCGTAGATTCGGCTTTCAGTATCTTCATTCTGCTGCCCTTATCCTAATTGATTTGGGGTCGGCGCTATATCGTCTTTTCCTTCCATACGTCTCTATTACTCGTCATCCCGTAGTCACCCCCTTTCTAGCAATATCATCTTTCTCACAGTCCATCCATCGTTTCCTTGGCTTTGCCCTACTCTTATAGCCGTCGACATTCATAGATTCAACTTTCAGTAATCATTGTTTAATCAAGCTCTACTTAATAGTAAAATTACCGAAGGAATCAATAGAAACCTGACCCATACATTATCAGAAGCCCACTAAATTAGGTCTGCCATCCCAAATTCCCTACGTATTCAAACACTGTAGTATTACCCTTCCCTTCGACAGTCGGTATAAATAGACTGGTTATTTTTACTTCGCCAGTTCACCATGTGTGGACAAATACGAGGAACTTATGTCAGTTGCTTTTTGTAATGTTCGATCGTTAAATATATTGATTGACTTGTACAAAGAAATACTAAGAATTTTAGCCCTAAGGTTGCCTGGCGTTTTGGAGTTTTTGTACCGATTAGGAGCTTGAAATGTATCAGATGGTTTGTATGTAATGGTTTGTTACCATTATCAACGTCATTAGGTGCAGCAACAATGTGTGCCTAGCTTGAGGACATGTTTCCGATTCCCAGGTCGGGCAAAAACTGGTTACAGAGGCTTACGCACGGCGTGACGTAAGTCAAATAAATGTACCTACCATACAAATAAATGTCTAACCTTACAATTGCAGTCGTCGGGGTTACACTGCAAGCATCTAATATCTTATCAGGATATGATATGGGCAGTATGAGACCTACAGCAGTCATGACACCTGTCTAACTCTTCGGAGAATACGAGATAAGAGTGATGTTAATGCAATATCGACGTATACTGCGTTCGTGATTTACAAATATGTAAACAAATTTATTTTTGGAAAACCATTTTTAATACCCACAAATAAAGTTCAGTTTGCGCAACAACTTCAAACATTTTGATGGATTTTATAATAATAGTACCAGTCATTCTAGTAATGAAAAAGCTGATTTACTGAAACAAGGATTTGAATTAATTTTAAATATGAACACGTGCGTTTTTGTTGGTGCAAAGTTTTATCTCTTCACAGTATTATTATGCACTTACTTCTATCTGTAATAACAAGCGTCAATTGACTTGTGAGGTCCTTAATTACGAGTATGTCATCACATTTCACAGCGATAGATGATATAAGAGACATCAAAGAATTGATAGTGGGTATGCACACATTTACATAAAGGTGTAGAAACATGCGATACTTATAATGGGATTATTTTACAATACCGGCAAAGTGGTCCTTAGCTACCAAAAGGACTACGAATTTTAGTCATGCGAGAATGTAAGATGACTAAAGGATTGTAGTTCTGACATTTGGTAATGGAGCAATTTTTCTGCAATGATACGGCTTATAGGATTGTACATACTGAGGCGAATCCCGAGCAGGTCAATTGTTTTAATGATTAGAAAGTCACGACTATTCGCGCCAAATGTAACCCTTCCATATTGACTTAGGAGATAATAAGGATGCTACATTTTAGTTCACAAAATTGACGCGAGTGAATTTCCTTCCACATGCCGCGCGGTTTTTGCCTTAGTTTGATCAGAAATGAAGTCTAAAACAAAAATCTGATTTGGAATGTATGTTTATTTTCCCTTCAAAAAGTTTTCCTTGGAGACATTTGCTATTAAGTCAAGGAAAAGTGAGAACCAAAACCACCACCACCAAAAACCATTCTTTTTTACGGAAATGTTCACAAAGAAAGTAATTTCAAGCCAGTCAATAGATACAAAGAAAGAAATAAAAATATTGTTCTTTTAAACATAACGCCTTGTAAAAACTCCTACTTAGCAACTGACATGGAAAAGCTATTATCCTAATTTATGTGTAGGTAAACAATGATTTCTATCGCCAGTGTAACATTGAGGCCGACGGCAAGGAATTATTAGTGTAACATATTGATTAACTTTACATTTCAAATTTATACTTTTTCATTCATTAATGTCCTATTTTTTTATTTTATTTTTGTGGCTACTGGTTGTTCATGATTTTTGTGTCCAACCATTTCTTTCCAAATACGTTATTATTATCTTGATCTATGCGGATTTTAGAGTGAATCGATATGTTATTTTAGGCTTTCTAATATTTTTTTAGGCTACTGCTTATTATATATTTTGAGGTTACTCTGTGACTTGCCGAAATCATATTAAGTTTCAAAAGTTTCTCGCCTAAGGCTCAATTTACATTGCCACGGAATGGAAATGTTTTTTTTTTTAACAAAGCCTTATGAACGTTATTAGTGTAACGTACAAATTAGATACGAGACTAAAACAGGTCGCGCGTTTTCTGAAGAATTCTTGCGCATTATTGGTAATTCCCGCGGTTACAAGCTCGTGTCTAATAGTTTGTACGTTAACTCGCTTGTATACCGTTCCGCGGTGGCAATGTAAATTGAGCCTAAGGTGCTACTTTTGTTAAACCTTGTTTCACAAAAATTACGTTGGTCCACATTTTAAAATAACTCATACATACGTACTTAGGTAAAATAAGCATAATTATTATTATAATATTTAAAAAAAATAACACAATTTTTTTTATCGTGCAATTCACGTATCCACTATGTATCGGCGTCATTGTTATCCCAAAAGCTATACAACCACGATATACTTATTCCACGTTAGACCTAATTCCAAAATTCAACCTATTTTGAGTAAATAGCTCAGGTTTTTTCCTAGAAACGTCTAAAGGTGGGTATAGACCAAACGAACGTGGGTATAAACCAGATCAAGAGCAAGTGTATTCTTCTGTTGACATTCTTGACATTTTACGTTCGTTCTGTCCCTGTTTACACAAAAATAATTAGGTGGAGTGGGGATAGAATGTGTATTCGCACGTTTGGTCTAAACCGACCCTAACATGGCAAGTTGAAAGCAAGCAAGTACCGAGTAGTGTGGTAGTAGAATCGATTAGGGAAGCCCATTATAAATGGATAGTGGATGCACACACAGAATTTAGAATATAGCTAGTAAAGGATGAAATTTCAGTATCTGTAAGCGATGCTATACACTTATTCGGGGCGGCATGATTCGGCACAGCCGGGCGACAAATTATTAATATATTCGAGAAGCTTTTGCAAATCAGAAATTGTTCCGTGGGAGCGTACCGGTCATCATCACCTTCATTCTAATTTATTTGGGGTCGGCGGATGGTCTACCTGTATGCCTAATTACATCGAAATCTATTTTGGCGTGACGGTAAAAGATAGACAGATTTACTTTCGTATTTATCATAATATCATTGATATGGATTTTGCCGTCCCGCTGTGCCGAATCATGCCAAACGGAACAAATGTGTCGCACTTCTTACGACTCAAGTTCAAGCTCACTCTAGTTACCGCGTACGATTCAAAAGCGAATTATTTTTTGTTGGTTTAGTTTTGGTTTTCTGCTCTGAGGGAAGACATTGCCGTCGAGGTAGACCACGGCAAAGGTGGTGTATTATCTGATAATGTTTGCAGGGCCAACATAGCCAGAGATCGCACAAGACATGGTTTGAAAGGATAAAGGAGAGGTTTTTACCCAGCAGAAGGGCACAATACAGGATAACAAAAAAAAACCCCCCAACCCAGGCAGAGAGTAATGGTTATGAATCTTACTGGCTATGAATGCAAGTTTTCCTGGTACAGGTTGGTCTTGATCCAGAAAGATCCAAAAACAGGACTAAAAATTCTAATAAAAGAATCTCCTAAACTATACGTTATGAAGATATCCCTCAGCATTATCTACCGTTAACGGCAGTTAACGATCAGTAATTTTCAGGAATCCAGACTAACAAAACGTTTGCAAAAAAATTAAGAGTCCGTTAGTTAAAGTACTGAGTAAGACCTGTAATATTAACTTGAAGAGCAGACTAAGTAACGACAGGTTACGTTCTACGAATTACTTAATAATACATCTGCCAGTTAAAACTAGTGGATGTCCTGAGACCTTTTAATTTCCAGATCACCGACGAAGAACAATTAAATAAATGAGGGTAGATTAGCATAGCTTGTTCAATGACGTTATTCAGGTTTTAAAAAGGGTAGAAGTTGGATTAAGCTGAGTTATTAAGCTAATAATAGTAATAAAAAAGTTAATTAAAAGAAACACTGAATTACGTACTACTTACCTTCATTAATAATTATTTATTTGGTATTTATTTATGTAGTTTTTATTTTTATTTATTTATTTAGTGAAAAAGACGATGATATATAACGAAAACGGGCGCGTAAAATTTAATAAACAGACTTTTGGGCGTTTAGATACATTATGAAAAAACGACTGAATGTATTAACTCAAAATAAAATTATTTGAACTATTGAAAGTCTATCCCTGCCTGCCTATCCTTTTCCAAACTATATTGGGGTCGGCTTCCAGTCTAACCGGATGCAGCTGAATACCAGTATTTTACATGGAGCGACTGCCTATCTGACCTCTACAATCCAGTAACTGGGTAATAAGTAAGACTGGAAACCCCTTGGTAAGACTGGAAAGTTATCCCTGTACGTTTTATAATTTGCCATTTTCTTACTACATTTTATTTATTTACACCCAAAGAGAAGTTAAAATTAGTATTGAAATTGGAAGTTTCGACGCTCATAATTTCCAAACCAATATCTTTTTCCAATTCTGCTTCTTTATAGGACTAGATAATGACAAGACGAATTAACACTCTTTTAAATAAAAATATAAAATATTGATTACCTACATCATTCATTTTGAAATTATGCATGTGAAAACAATGTAGAAAGACGGGCACGTTCGTAAAAGTGTCCGTAATAAAAAAGAAAAAAAAGAACCATTCAAAAACTTAAAATAAATTAAAATAAGCCATGGCAGCTAAGAGATGACCAGTCCCAACTGACGGCGCCCGTTCACGAACATGACGCATGGATCAGCACCATTTAGCTCAACCATTTTGAAGGGAGCTAAATGATGCAACACACGCGCCACCATCAGCGAGAAAATAGAGATGCAAATAGAGAAATTCACAACGGAAACATCCTACTTCGCAATTTGCGTGGGTGTAGGTACATGAAATATATACGACATGCTATTTCTATTTATACCTAGTGACACCCACGGAATAGACATTCTAAATTAGGATCCATAATAAAAATCTCTAAGGTAAGTATGAAGGATAAAGGGTCCCACAGACAGGCGCAACGCGACTCTGGTGGAAAAAGTATTATTTACTATTGTGGCGGCATCTCCAACGCCACATGCGAATTACGCATCAAAGACCTGACGTCACACAAATCCTGCATCGCGCAAGCATAGTTTACGGCGCGATCAGAATTATAATAATATAATAACTTTCCGACGTTAATCGTTGGGCAGCTGCCCACCAGACCGGTCGGCAGATCCTCCCAATTCTATAGAGGATGAGTGAACTTTACACCCTGTTTCCTCATACCTCTATATTTTTACATAAAAGCGACCACAAATTATCAAAGAAGATGAAGAAAATCTAACTGTCAAATCCCAAATCGATTAAACGTGGTCGTTGATCATTCCTTCTGTATATGAATACAAAGTCAGAACGTAATTATTATGTCCATTTGTTAGTGTGTTCCCTATCATGGAAAAGAAAGTGTCTACTTAGTATTTGACCGCAAAATGCGCAATACTTTTCGACTACGTCAAAATAAAGAAAACGTTCAAGAACGTGTAAAGTAAAGTTTTTCCAGAAGGCGCTCCCAACCTAATTTCTGTAAAAAAAATCCGTTATAAGAACAATAAACATTCTTGCCTACATTCGATGGTTACGTGAGCAAAATTTCATACAACGCTGCTAGTTCTACTACAGTTTACACGTAGATACTAGCAAAAAAGTAATGATGAAAACTACGTGTTGTTTGTAAAAAAAAAAAGTAAACGTATGATCCGTGGTACCCGCGCGCATATGAATAAAACATACTAATATACCTAGTTCTTTTTAAATCTTTTTTAACCTTAGGTATAGTTATTTCGCCGGGTTGCAGGAAAGTCCAAAAGGGATACCGTGACCCTGCGTGGCCCCCTGGTATTGCACAGGCAACAGAAGGAACACGGGTGGGTTTTAGTCAGTAAGAGTCTGACATGCCCTGCCCGGAGAAGTCATTAGATGATTACCCACCCAAAAAGAAAAAAAAAGGTATAGTTATTTCATAAAATCTTTTTATAAAAAAAAAAACCTATTCTTTTCGTTTTTACCTTAGGTTATCACTGTATTTGAGAGTGTTGGTTCACCTGTTATTGGCAACTGTATAAGCACATAACCGTTAACTACTGTTATTTTATATTTTGTATACAGAAGCTGTTGGTGTACCTTTATAAATAAATAAATAAATAAATAAAGGTAAGCTTAATTAACTAGTTAAGGTTGAATAACATTATTATACTTCACACACAATAGGTAATAGGTAATTATGCTACCGGTTGTCGGGACATCTCCTTGGTAGGTACTAGTAACGATTGTGAAAGATATTTGCATGAAAAACCGGGACCCGTATTTTATTTCAGCAAAAAAACCATATATGTAAAAGGAAACCTAATGATACGACCTTGACAGAACAGGGATATTATGAAGTACAAGCTGGGACCACACGGAATGCATTCATTCTAGGCAAGTTTATTTTTAAATCATCAACATACCTACCTACTATTAAACCCAATATGGAACAGCATAGCCAAACAATCACTATGTAGTTTCAATTACACAAACTAGTCCCATTCTTTTACCATAAAAATCGCCATGACACTCAAAAAACTATCAAGCACCTGCATTCAATAAAATAAGAAACAAAATAATCAGTCGTTGGATCCCTTTAGATGCCGCAATCTTTTTTTTTCGTATATATTTTTTATCTGTAGAACTGGTTTCGTCTGGGAACGAAGCACGACAACAGGTGTTACGCTACTGAACGATTTTGTTCTTTTTTCGAATTTATTTGTTAAGGAAAGTTGATTTAAGGGATCGTGTGACGAAATTGTTGCCATGTGTGACAAATTATGTAGATCTGTGAGTTTTGAAGATTTTTTTAGGCAAAGGGTGAATGACGGTGCAGTCTTGTTCGGGATCTACGTCTGTTTGTGTTTATGCTGTGAAATTGAGATTTTGACATGGCTTTGTAAGCAATGATGAGTCTGAAATTAATGTTTTTTTGTTATATTATTGACCTTTTTCCGATAGATGATAACAAAATAACCAGACTTTTAACTCATAATTAGATTTTTAAGTTCAAATGTAAATCTTATATACCTACAATATAAAATCGAACACTACATTTAATGACTAACTAACTATACAAATAAATACACTTACAAAAGGACTCTTAGGCGTCGAAATATTCACCCGCATCACTGTCATCCGAAAACGTCCCCAGAAGCATTGCCACTCAATACAACAGCATTGCCACGTTGAATAGCAATGCTAATTGTTTGGCCAAAGAACGAGCCAGCCCTCTGATCACGTGAAGTGTCGACCAGTCAGCGAGAAAATTTATTCCTTATCCTATATTCCTTCCTTAATAATTTGATTTAAAAGATTCGAAAATATCTCTAATAACAGGAAAATTGAATTATATAATCATATATGTATCTGATCACAGCCGAAGGTCATAAGGTAAGCCAGATATCAACTAGGTATGAAATTATCAGTTATTACCGAAAAGATAATTATCCTAATATTATATTTTCACATAGTCTATAAACAAGATGTCAACATTTATATTCCATTTTAGCCTACACCCAATTGTGTAACACGCTTTGAATGACAATCCGAGAGTTTCGAAGGAAATTCCTTATCACTTCAAGCTCACTTCACCATAGCTTTCACGATGAGATTTTTGCAGAACAGCAAGCACTATTTTACTCTACCAGAATACCTAGCCGTAAAATTTCGAAGTATTTTTTTTATTTTTTTTATTCATATCCTTTAACGCACCTCTTTAGATCATGAGCTATTCGATTTTCAAAACTTATTTTGCCTAGGTACTAAGGGGGACGCGTGAAAATTGATTCGCTGTCACAAAGTATAATAGTTACTTTTGTCTGTGAAATATAACTATCCATAGACAGTAGAACACGACCTGTGCTAGGTCGTATAGCTATCTAAAGTATCGTTGACCTGAGGTGACATCATTAAGTGCCCCTGTGACCAATTAGGGTACGATATTGGGCAAAGTTTTAAGTGTATTTAATAACTACTAGGGGTGATTTGATACAGCTTTGGTATTGTAGGTAAATTAATTGGCACTTGATAGTTTGGCAGTAATAATAATATTGAATAAATAAAAGGTAGGTAGATATAACCGATAAAAAATAGCACCATCCCATTTCTTCCTGTGGGTGTCGTGAAAGGCGATTAAGAGACTCACTAGAGAAAGGGCAGTAGCGTTCTCTAAGCATTTTAACACCATACTGCGATCGCCAACTGGCAAGCGTGGCGATTATGGCAAACTCCCCTTTTGGGGGAGGCCAGTGTCCGGCAGTGGATGTCTTTCGGCTGAAATGAGGTAGGTATATGACTTTACTACCTATGGGTGCTCCCAATATTATGCATAGTTAGGCAACTCAAAACAACATCACGCTTGCATTCTTCGAAGTGTAAGACCGAGTTACTACCGAAGAACTTCATATCGAAGCAGTTTGAAAACAAAATCCCGTAAACACGATGACCACATCTGTTACCGCCCCGGTTCTATAGCGGCCGAGCGCTGCAAGCAGAAATAGTCCTCGGTGTATAGATATGAACTTCTTCGATGGTACCTACCTACAGTCCAACTATATTTCGCTATAAGTAAGTTCTATGTTGTAGGCTGCTCTGTCAGTTGTTTTACATCCTTTTACAAAGGTCGAGTTAATATTTTAAGGTTTGTCCAAATCGACAGCAAAATTCTTTAGAAATACCCTTCGCGAAATTATAGATTCAACTTTATGGCAAAAGAGTTGATACCACTGATATCGAATTGATGACCAAATATAATAACATACTATAATAAAATGACATTAATGTAATAAATACTCAAAATCTAGTTTATATCACACTGCATAACAAAAAACAAACAAATATTCAGTTACCCGAAATTTGAACCACGAAAATAGTCGCACGGGGTATTTTACACCCCAAACGCGCTCTTCTGACATAACTATAGACGATTGAGAGCTGTTTGCTACTAGATCACAAAGAGTAAATTCGTTTTAAGGCGCTGACAACAGACAAACGGTAAAAGTAGGCTTGACTTAATAAAAAATAAGCCAAATCTATATAGTTTGTGGTAGCGGGAAAAATATATGTTAATCTTGAACATATTTCTCAGAACTTAGTTGTTACCAAAAAACGTTTACAAAAAAAAAAAAAAACTCGATACAGCTTAACGGTAAACTAACCTTTTAATTTGAGTTCTAATCCCAAATATCTGTATTAAATGTTAATGACCGTTGGTATTTTAATTACTAACAAGAATGTCATATTTGAATGCAGAACTTGGTTGTTTTTTTTTTCGATTACTCAACTCATTTTTTAATAAATCGTTAATTACTTCATATTTTGCAATAAATTACATGCGTTGTGTCATTGCGCTTCTCTTTCTTTTCTATGCAGTCCGACAGTGATGGTGGTTTAGCTGTTGTCAGCGTCATAAGTGTTTGAAACCTTTAAAGATGCACTGGGGTGTGTCACACCCCACGTGATCAATTAAGGGTTAAAGACAACCTATTGTAATTTCATAAAATTATTATCATGCCTGTAATCCCCATATGGCATGGCTGAAATGAACTTATAGTACCTACACTCATATTTCATCATCATCATTACGAAATTTATTAATTCATTTCTTTTTTTAATTTGATTTGTTTTTTTTTTTTTAATTCTATTGTTAATCACAAATCCAGAATCCAGACTGCTACCAGCTGAGAATTACATTCACCATAATTCTCAGCTGGTAGCAGTCTGGATTCTGGATTTGTGATTGTGTGACAGACAAATGTAATAATTTAACAATACGTAAACGTCGTACTTATAGTTAGTGTTCGGTGTTGAGAGTAATAAAAACAAAATACATAGGTAGTGTAGAAAAATATCAGTCAAGACGAAGTTTAGCTCTCTTTGCGACTATTAGCGCCATCTCTTATCTTCTTTGCGAACGAAGCGTGGCTAAGTGAGACTAAAATAATATCAACAGTCACTCTAATATACAAATCATTTAAGCTGCATCCAAAAAGTCAACTGTCGTTACGGATAATCAAAATGTACACTTGAATCCTACAGATAATTACCCTGCATTGCATGCAAAGATTTATGAAGAAGAGACTCATGATGTAGCTTCTTCTAGCGGCTTCGCCAGCGTAATATCTGTATAAATTATAGCCTATGTTACTCAGTGATAGTATAGCATACTACTAGTGAAAGATTTTTTTAAATCGGTCCAGTTGTTGTTGAGTTTATTAATTACATACAAAAATACGAATCTTGGTCGGTGGGTCGTCTTAGGTGGTCTCTTTGTAATAATTATACTGTAAAAATGTCATATTTTTCAGTGGTCACCTATTCCTACAGACAAGTAGCATTGCCCATAATTCTCATCTTTCTCTTAAGTTTATTTGGGGTCTACGCAACATGTCCTTTTCTTTCATACTTCTCCAACAATCGGCATGGACGGACTTTAGTATCCAGTGGCAGAGTTTAGTATTATGGTTAAAATAGGTCGAATCTGTCCCAAAATCGAATCGGGGCACCCCGACTCCACCTAGTGCTTTTGGCTGCACCCTAGAGTGTATTTCAAATTTCGAAGCTGTGAAGGTGAGCATGGGTGCCTATCCTTTGTTACGTAAGGGCGAAGGGGCTGCACTTCCCGCAGCGCCGGAGACGTGCAGAAGCAACTTTGTTTTTGTTTTTTTTTCGAAAATGGTGCGTCCTCCTTTCATGGGAGTGGTACCAGAAGGGGTAACCCCTCCCCCCCTCCCCCCTTCCCTTACCTTCGTTTTCGTGCCACCAGATCCTAAATTTTAACCATCGGCATCTCTGTCCTTCTAGCCATATCATCTTTAACACAGTCCATTCTGTACTCTTCTCTTACTCTTAAAGCCTGCCACATTCACACTCAAAACCTTCCGTACGTTGACTTGAAAGATTTTGGTGTCGGTAAAAATCACACAATATCGACACTTTTCAACCTTGTCTCTCGGTAATCAATGCATGGATAGATTAGTAGGATAGGTCCTAAGAGAACGTGGAAAGGATGTACTACTGTAATAATAAGCTGGCAAGCTATTGAGCTAATTCTGCCAGGTAATTCTGGTCCCAGGTCTCTTACAAAAAGTTGAGATAATACCGCTGAATTTAAGTAAATATTTCATTGTAGGAAACGATAATTTTGAGTTATTTTTAATTGACGAAAATATTATGACATCATTTTAGCAATCTACATGATACAATTATTAATAACTGTTCTATCCATCACGTAATCAAGTAGTACGAAAAATTGCTGAACTTGTCTTTTTACCCTTGGTTTTATGTAATTCACATTTTAATATAAAAAACCGTAATTAAAATACGTCCAATTGAACGAAAATTATATGAATAATGTAACAGAAAAATCTTCCGAAATCGTAGAAAATTATCACACCCTAACATTAGAACCTAGTTTGTAGAAACTATTGTAGTACGACCATAATAAAACACGCACTTACCATTAATATTGTGCCATAAAATCCAATCTCACTAATGTCCGCACATATTAATATTAAAACACATACAGCCAACAAAACATCAGTATCTAAAACTTATTTACAGCTTGTTCCAGTAAACCAAAACGACTGCAATATTTTTTTTAAATTTTATCTGAATTTAGAAACACGAAATGTCAAACGCGACGTTCGATTTACGAAAGAATAAGAACACGTTCCGACGTCCGCAAGGCGCGAAGCCTGGCAGGGCACTGGATGAAAATGTTTTCCCGCCCTTAGATCACAGAGTATACATTAGTACAACAGAAGCGACATTCTATTGTATTTTTTTTTTTCAAATCGTTTAATGACGCGTGGTAATTAAATGTTTTGGAAGAAGCTATGGCGGCTAATGGTGCTTAAAGGTGACATTAATTTGGTGTTTAGAGTCAGAATGTAATGACGGGTGTAATGTAGAATTATGAAGACTTTAGAAAATTAATATGTGGCTTTTATTTAGGTTTTACATGCGTTATACATGCATATTAATATATTATGAATATGAATATATTATAATAATAATAATAATAGTTGTTTATTTAGCAAAAGTAATACATAGACACAGATTCAACACAGTGGTAGACACATACAATAATCATGAATGGCTGTTTATACATACGTGTAGGGTTACAAAAGTATTAAATGTATTAGACAAAAAATTAAACCCTGCCTCTCAAACTAGGAGACCTGTATCTTGAGAGACAGTGTTCGGCAAAGCGTAAGTAAAATTTTGTTGTACCTTAAAGAGTGAAGGGGTGTCAATCTACCATTACATATAGTGAATTGAACATCATGTGATGTGTGAGTGTTAAATACTAGGATATGAATCTGTTACATGGTCACATTTTTGAGGTTGTGTTTTTTGTGTGATAAAATTTGAGTTCTCTGCGTGATATTATTTGGCCGTAATCTATACATATTGTAAAAAAGTCGCTTTTCGAGTTGGTCTGTAAGACCGTGTTGTTCTTCTAAACCACGCAACAGATTTTGATGAGGTTTTCACCATCGTTTAGACAATTTATTCCGAAAGCTTTATTATGTATAATACGTTAATATTAAAGTTGTTTACCTAAGAAATCTCAATGTTTTGTCAAGTCGTGCGAAGCATCTAATTGTAATTATTAAAACGAGGTAAAATTTGTATGTAGGGGGTAACTTCGGAACTTCTCATCCGATTCCGAAAAATCTTTCACTATTAGGAAGCTACAATATTGCCAAGTGCCATGGGATAATATAAGAAATTTTACGTGCGCAAAGTTGCCGGCAGAAGCTAATGTTAAATAATTTTGTAAGTTAGTTTCGTATTTTCGCCAATTAATTATTAGTTTTTAAAGGTAAACAATATCCAAGTATGTGTGTTGAAAAATAAATAAACTTTAAGTATCACACGTCATAATTAAATCATAGTAACAGCTTCTAAATATTTTTTCCTATTTCAACAAACGAATTGGTTTTACCGTAGCTATCCGAACAAACAATCACAATTAAAATATTTGCCTACACTATTTATAAGATTACTCTGTGACATGTGCATACATGCTGTTTCTTTCACTCGTGGACTCAATGTATATTCCAGTCTCTTTCTCTCGCCTCTGCAGGACTCTATTTATATTGGGTAGCGTTAGTAAACGCAGTAAATTATAATTAAACCTGTTTATGGAATGGCGTGTCTGCAACTATTTAGCCATGATATTATTATTTTAAAAGCCGAACTCCTTGCTAATGAGCTTAGGGTGAAAATATTTCTTTAACGGTTGGAATTAAATTATAATATGAAAATGGGAACTGAGAAATAAATTATTAGTTTACGGTAATCTAAGTTTCTTGTAAATTTTCCTTTGGTTTAGTAAAATAGTTTGGGTGTTTTAATAAGCAATTTCAGTTAGATGTTTAAGTAGGTAGGTTCATAGGGCAGTATTTTTACTGACGTAACAAATGCTTTTAAACTAAGAATTATTTCTCATTATTATTTTTTATCATGTGGGTGTACTAAAGGCAGGTACATCTCTGCCTAACGCTTCGGGAAATACAGGTGTAGTTTTTCTCATAGTTAAAACTGTAACTGAATAGTGTTTTTTTTTACTAGTCCAAAAAAGAGTGATTTATATAGATTTCCAAGTAGGTATAAACCTTTTACTGTAAATAAAATTAAGCTTTTTTAACACGATTTTATTAGCTTGACCTGTATCTATCTATCTATGTAACGGAATCTTTCTACGTAATTTTCACCAACTTCAAGACGTCCGATAAACCTGGAAATTTTCACACGTATCAAGGACCGATGACAATACAATAATATCATAACTTTGGCCGCTGATCTGATGATGGAGCCAGGAGGTGGATGGTGGAACTCTTCAGTGAATACTAGAAAACCCTTCGAGTTTGGGCTCATATGATTCGTTTTGATAAAACTTCGCATGTATAGTTCAGCTAACAATACTATAATTTGGTATCTTGAAGCTGATCTCATCATGGAGCCAGGAGGTGGATAGTGGAACTCCTCAGTGGCTACTAGTAAACTCCTCGAGTTTGGGGTCATATGATTTATTTTGATGAGTCCGATGTATTGCGAAACGTTGAAAAAAAAACAAAAAAACAAATTGCGCTTATTGTTGAGGGTCTGATGATGGAGTCTGGAGGTGGATAGTGAAATTCTTTAATGGCTACTAGTAAACCGATCAAGTCATAACTTCGTTGACTTTAAAACTAACTAAGAAAAATACTAGATTATAGAGTACAAAATAAAAATATGTAGTTTAAAAAACACGAAATAGCACGCATTAAAAATGATAAAATAATTAAATTGACTTGTATTAGTTACGACATTAGTAGGTACATAGTTATGCTGCTTGTCACTTGTTTTATATCCAATGATTAAATCAAAAAGTTTGTTTAAATTATTATTATTTTTTTAAACAAAATATTTTTTTTATCATAATCCTTTCGCTGATGCAAACGTTACAAATATAATGACGTCCAACGGTCTTAATTTAAACACTTATAATTTTTAATTTTAAAAACTTTACGGGTAGAAATGAATACAAATGAAATGTCAACTCCTAAACAATGTTTTGAACTTCCTTAACTTTGTCAAAAACTGTACAAAATAATACTTTTGAATTTCATTAGGGGTGATTAATTATGCTCCTTTGAAAAAAGCAGGAAAAACACTCTTTCTTTGAATTAGTCGGGATTTTTTTTTGGGAGAAATTCTTCAAACAAACGCGATTAGTAAGGAGGTTAATTAATTCATAGGATGTAATTAACATTTCTGAAATAACATGTTACTTTACATGAGCACATGTGAAAGTAAATAAAGTTATTTTTGTTTAGCTTCTGTTAGTTGACCATTAGATTTTGTTAGCTGGAGGGGCTCGTGGATGATAACAGCCACATGGGTCGATTGAAGGTTAAGCTACGCTTGCTGCGGTCGGTTCATGGATGGGTGACCATCTATTACATATCGAGACCCCTCCGTGCCTCGGAAAATACGTTAAGCGATTAGTCCCGGCTGTCATGTCCTAAATCTTTGACATTCGTTACGGGTAGTTAGAATCCCAAAAGTTCGACAACCAATCTTCTCCAAGGGGTTGAATGTTTCTCAGTAATTTGGTTGTGGAGGTCAGATAGGCAGTAAAATACTGGTATTAAGCTGCATGCGGTTAGAGTAAAATCCAACCCCAATATAAGCTGAAATTTTAGTCACCGTCCAAATTTTTTCTAGGCATTAGGTATGATTCACTAACTCCATTTTTGAAAAAAAATCGATACTTAAAATTTTCATATTAAATCATTTTCTCGAGAGAATTATCCGCTCTGCGTGGTATATAATAACTTTGTGATGTGATATCTCAATATTTTTGTATTGAGTGATACTAAAAGAAAAAAACACGTATTCAATTATTTTCGCCAAAGATTAATGTATCAAAATTTGGACGGTGACAAAAAATTCAGCCCGTAGAGGCGGGAAAAGGCTAGTCAGATAGATTGAGTAAACCATTTGTACGTAGGAGCATTATAAAGTATCGAAGCTCCAAAGATTAAAAGGTTTTTATCTGGTCCAAACTGTCGATTCCCCCACAGGGGTTGCCCTTAGCGTATAGTCGCTTAGTTTATAAAGAAATGAAATGAAATTGTTTATTCTGTAAATAGGATATTGGAATCACTTTTACACGTCACCTTAAGAAAAATATATAATTAGCTAGATGAGTTCGGCGTTTCCTATCTGACTACTCTGAGAAGAAAGGCCGAAACAAACTCAGAGGTCACAGTCTCTTTTAAAGTCCAGACATATTGGTCAGGCCATATGAGGACCATGTAGAGGTCTTTTGAGAAAAGAACCACACAGATTTGAGTGGACCTGTCCTGTCAGTGCAAGCATTTGTCAGTAATCGTAGAGCTCAACTCATAAGCCTAATATGCCCCGGATGGACGCCTTAATTTAGTAAGGTATCCACAGAATACCACGGTTAACCAGCCGGCAACTTTTAAGGTTGACATACGAGGATTCATTTTTTTTTTTTTAAAGTTCATTTTAAATACCTGTTTTCTACTGAGCATCAGGTTGTAGTTTAGGGAACGCAGTATGTAGGCATCAATCTGATATTAAATCAAAGCCAATGTATTAAACTGCTTTAACATAACATCACGCCTGTTTTCCCTTGAAGTTTAGGCAGACTCCACAGTAAACACCACGCCAGTTTTGTCTTTAAGTCCCATGTAATAGGGGGCGAGCTTATTAACATCAACCGGGAACAAATCCAGACTCCTCCGAGCGGCTGAGAAATACCTGACGGAAAACCCAATAACACTTCGTCAGTTGAGACTGGTCATCTCTTATCTGCCAGGGCTTGTTTTTAATCGTTTTTGTTTTTTATATATTTTTTTTACACTATTCTCGCATATAGAATCAACAAGAGTAATGCACCCAGGAACTCTTTTAAATATTTGTAATTTCTATATTTAAAAGAGTGTCCTTGGAGTTTTTTACCCATTCTTCTCCATAAAGATCTACGTTTTGGAATGGGCAACTAGCTTCAACTTTCTGACTAACTGACTGACTCTTTGTTAATTCAAAAGTGCCTGTCAATGGTTTGATTGAAATAAATGCTTTGAGTTTTAGTTTGACTGTGCCCGAACTTTGAACTACGGCAGTCACACTTACGACCACTAAAAAACGAGGCAGTCAATACATTAATCATCTGAAATCGCCAGTAGGCAATTTTTAAAGCTACGATTCCCTAGAAGAGCGATAGCCGGCACAAAACGGCCGCTGTGATGAAAATTATAGCACTGGGTGCATTTTACGGTGTTAAAAAACGCTCTCTAGGAAAACAAAACATCTTACTTCCATAAAAAAAATAACGTTTTAGTGATGTCATTCGACCGTAAACTGCGGACGCTTTGTGGCTGCCACGGCAGCCTGAAGAAAACCCTAGCTTTACGTAAAGCCAGGAATACACATGACAGTAACTGGCACAAAAGTATGACAAGAAGCTTGCATGCCATTGTGCCATAACCACTTCTGATTGGTTACCTACTCGTATGTGGGAACGGCATGCAAGCTACTTGCATACTTTTGTGCAAGTTACTGGCATGTGTATTCCTGGCTTAATGGACGACAACATCCTTATAATATTACCTATTCATGTTACCGTATTTGTTGAGGAGCTCGTGGCTAAGTAATAACTGCCGCACGGGTCGATCCGTCAGGTTAAGCTACGCTTGCCGGGGTTGGTCTGTGGATGGGTGACCATCTTTACGTACCGAGACTCCTCCGTGCCTTGGAAAGCACGTTAAGCCGTTGATCCCGGCTGTCATTCGTGGATCTTTGACAGTCGTTACGGGTCGTCAAAAGCCCGAAAGTCTGACAACCAGTCTTACCAAGGGGTATCGTATCACCCAATTACTGGGTTTTGGAGGTCAGATAGGCAGTCGCTCCATATAAAATACTGGTATTCAGCTGCAACCGGTTAGACTAGAAGCTGACCCCAACGTAGTTGGGAAAAGGCTAGGCAGATGATGATGTTACCGTATTTGTTGTGCCGTAAATCACAAGACATTTAAAACGCAACTCGAAAATCTACTTCAAACAGACCAAGGAAAGTATTTTAATAAAGGCAAAGATTTACAACATTGAAATTGTTCGAAACAATAATAAACAGTATTATTTCCGGCTTTGATTAAATAAAATTTCGCTTTTGTTTTCACAAGTTCTGATTCCGTTGCGACCACTAAGGCGCGACCTGCTTCTGTCATAAACCATTTTATAATTATAAATAATAATTTGATGTACAGAAGTTTTTATTAACTTTCGGTAGCTAATATGAATTTGATGATTGTTTTTAGGTAGATAAAATAAATACAGAAATGGATATAATGTGCAATTTTTAACTAATAATCCTAGTAACCAAGGGAATAAGTTCTTATTAAGGACAAAAACTACCTTTATGGGTAACGATGAAAATATTTTTTCAACACACTTGCTCGTAAAGTGGCTCTTATTGAACCAATTTTAGGTTCATAATGCAGTGTATTAAACACGTGTGCTTTTTACTTAATATTACCGCACTAGTGCGGTAATTTGCGCCCCAGGCCACAGATAACTATTTACAGTCGGCGTAATGATATGACGTTCAGACAGACGGACGCGGCGGGCACATTGTTTAGTTTGTTTTATAATATGTAGTGATGTAGTGACTATTTTTTGGTACTGTTTTTTTATGTAAGTTTTCTTAAATAGATATTAAGCTTACATACCTTTTCCAATTCGGTAAGACATACGTAGACGTTTTTATTATAAAGACATCGAAAAATACATTACATACAGTAGGTATTATTGTCATTTTGGTCATCAATATTCCAAAGCTAATCTGGTGTTACGGAACCCCAACGATTACATAACTCCTACAAAAAAATCAAGAACGGCCTCATTGCATTTCCTGCAAACCACTTCACGATATTGCTGCTATATATCGTACACTTATGGCGAAGAACTGAAAAAGTTGAGCATCTGTAACTAAAAATATTGCAATTACAAAACACTGCTTTTAATTTAACACTTCACGTCAAACATAGTATAAGTAAAGAGCGTTAAGAACAGAAGACATATGTCTTACTAATTTATCGCCCACATAAAGCTGTCGCCTGAAATAGTCAAAGGAATGCAACTAGCTTAAGTCCTAACAAATAAAACTACGCTACGGAACCCGTCGGGCATGACGCGGGGATATTGCTGACGAGCAGTGGCTGGTGATAAAAACTTGATCCTTCACAGTTACGCAAGGTCAACCGCAGAGCGTAGTATATGGGAGGGGTTCAGATAAAAAGTTTAGAATTAATTTATCGTTCAGGATTTTTGAATACTCTGAAAAACCTCAATAGCCTTACTCTGTTATCATTTTCTGTTTCAACTACGTACAAAATGGCGTTGTTTTTTATTTAAACTCCTTATTAGCTGATACTTAAACATTCGCTTCTGGTCACTTATTATGTTTAACTCCTATGGCTAGGATCGACTGGTTGCGGGAAAGTCCGAAAGGGATACCGTGGCCCCCTGGCATTGCACAGGCAAGAGAAGGAACACGGGTGGGTTTTAGTCAGTAAGAGTCTGACACGCCCTCCCGCTCCACCCAGAGCGGGAGGAGTCATTTGATGATTTCCCACCCAAAAAAAAAAGGGCTAGGATCGACTATGTTCAATTTACGTACAATTAAGTTCTGGTACTGTTTTAAGCATTAGAAACTGCATTCTTTGTCGAACTACAGACAGTAAACTGTTTGAATTAACCTACAATTTTTATAACATCTGTCAAAAAAAACTACTTAGAGCACTATCTTGCATCTTCATTGACTATTTTAGACACAATCAAAAAATAATATTTTTAGCTTTATTATTTACATCTGCACATTTAACATATACTGCAGATGCACCTGTATCGAATCGAGAAAAGCTTGATCAGCGACAGGTGAGGGAGCGAGACAGTCGCACTGAAGCATAAAGTTAGAAAGAGACAAGAACAGTGCCATTGTTGCTACGAAGATGAGCTTTTATTAGACAAGTCTGCAAGTTATAAATGATAAGTTGCGGTCTGAACGAGTCAATATTTTTAGAAACGTGAATAACCTGGCTGGTTGCGAAGGGGGGTGATTATTGAATTATCTTTTCTTGTTCGTTCGTTGAAGCGATCTTGTAGGAACGTGTCTTGTATTTTGTTGAATTAAAACTTTTTGAACATAAACAAAATGCAACATGTCTTGAAATTGCGGTTTGTTTGATGGCAAAAAAGTTTAAGTGCCTAGTTCTGATAATATTTAAAATTAAATACATAACATCACGCCTTGTTTCCCCGAAGGGTTGGGCAGAGGTGTACCTATAGTACACCCACATTTAGCCAGTTATGTTTAAGTCCCATGTAATAGGGGGCGAGCCTATTGCCATCAACCGGGCACAAATCCAGACTCCAGGCTGCTACTGAAGAATTTCTGATGAAAAAACCCAATAACAGGGTTTGTCTCTGCATCACCCAAAGGTTGACTGGTAGAAAATGCCTGTGGCATTAAGTCCGCCTCAGTACATTTATGTGCTTGAAGTGTTAATAAATAAATAAATAAATAACAGGTCGCCCGCCCGGGAATCGAACCTAGGACCTCATGCTCAGCAGTAGCGCTTGCGACCACTAGACCAACGAGACTGTAATATTTAAATGTTTCTTTAAAAAAATTATAGCATTTTTATCTGTTTACGCTGTAAAAAATGGGTGCTGATATACAATGCTTGTAGTAAAGTGAATGTCACTTATGGCTAAGTATTGTATTTATTTTATTTTTTATCTTGTTATTTCACTATAATGTGGCACTGGTTGACGTCATCACGTCAACGCTGGCTGTCGCTGAAAACGAGCGCCAGGCTCTGTCTCGTATAAGGTCGCAGCATTATGCTGAGCGATGGCCGATTTGCGTGGATGTGACGCATATTTTCTCCCAAATTGTTCTTTTCGTGTATTTGTTGTTTCTTTACCGAAAATAAATGTATTTTCTTTTATTAAACATGAAAGAAAGAAAGAAAGAATAATATTTATTTGGACACAGTTCGTGAAACACATAATAACAAAATAAAAAGTGAAAATAATCATAAAGCAATAATAGTGTGTGCCTTTCGGCTGCGCCCAAAAAGGTTCATTTCAGAAAACACAGACACACACACACACTCATGGTAGGAAATAGGTGTCCATATGCAATAATTATACATTATGAAAACAAAAGTGAGCTTCTATTAAACTGAGCTACAAAATCATACGTCGCCTTGTGGTAATTGAACATCCCCTAAACATGCACACAACCTTAGGGATGTTCATCGATTTTCGTGCTCAACAGCCTTCTACATGAATATTGAGGTAGGTTTGTCTAATGACAATCGGTTGCCTATTTTATTTTATTATTGGATGGAATATTTTGTTAGGTAATCAAACCTCCAAAAAACTATAAAACCAGCAATTCAACGGAACAGTTTCTGAGAATTATGAAACTACACTAATTAGGTATCAAAACACTAGTTGCTGCCCGCGGCTTCGACCGCATTTACATTCTTTTTCTTTTCCTAAAATTAAATTTACTCCCTATAACATCAGATATCTGCCAGTGAAAGTCCTGTCAAAATCGGACCAGCCGTTTCGTAGATTAGCCGGAGCAAACAGACACATACTGACCGATGAAAATTTTAAAATTGATTTTTGTTTTATGTACCGTATATACGTTTATATGAATTTAGTAAACAGTTGTTATTTTGACATTACAAACAGACACTTAAATTTTATTTATTTATATTTATAAACAACCTGAAAAAAAAACTTGTCCGATCCATGTGTGTGTTGTTAAATATCGTACCGGTCTATTTATGTGGAAATTTAAAGGAAACAAGAAAAATAAAATCACCACTTTTTTTTTCAATGGGGAGTATTATCGAGTTAATACATGAGGCGCGGGCGGCCGTCGCGTCGTTTCGTGGGTGTCTCAAACTCACTTATGACTCCTGTTGAAAATTTACTAATTTTTAATGAATTTGGGGTAATTTTGGCACAAAAAATCATCATCTTCCTGCCCTTATCCCATGTTACTTGGGGTCGGCGCAACATGTTTTCTTCTTCCATTCTCCCCTGTCAACCGTCACGCAATCATCTACACCTTTTTCCTTCATATCACTCCTCACACGATCCATCCATCGCTTCTTTGGTTTTCCTCTCCCTCTCCATCCCTCAACATTTATATTCATCACTCTTTTAATCACATGCGATTCTTCCCTCCTTATCACATGTCCATACCAAGACAGTCGATTCCCTTTCAACTTTTCTGTAAGTGGCGCAACTTTCAGACTTTCTCTAATATACTCATTCCTTATTTTATCCATTCTTATCACACCACACATCCACCTGAACATTCTCATCTCCGCTACATGCAATCTTTTTTCGTCCATGCATCATGCAATTTTGGTACAAAAAATGTGAATTATAAATAGCGTTAATTTTTTATTTTTATTTTATTAATAACATAACATCACGCCTTCTTTCCCCAAAGGTTTAGGCAGAGGTGTACCTATAGTACACCCACATTTCGCCAGTTATGTTTAAGTCCCATGTAATAGGGGACGAGGCTATTGCCATCAACCGGGCACAAATCCAGACTCCGGGCTGGTATTGAGAAATCCCAGAAAGAAAAACCCAATGACACTGCCCAACCTGGGAATCGAACACGAGGTCTTGGACCTCGTGTTCAGCTGTAGCGCTTGCGACCACTAGACCAACGAGGCAGTATGTTAATTAATAAAAATTAAAAAAATCTTTCTGGTAATGTTATTGCAGTACCCATATACCCCTTTCGGATTGGACAGGTATACAATATGAAAAAAAGTTATGAGTTTTAGGCACCCGCTAAACGATGACCGCCCGCGCCCAATTTAATCTAATAACCCATTGAAAAACAATGAAGGGATTTTATTTTTCTAATTTCCTGAAAATTTTCAAAACAAATTTTTTGAACAACACCCTCACGGATCGGACAGGATTCTTATTACATGTTGTATGTATTTATTTATGTGTGTGTACATACATCCATACATTTATCTATACTCTATACATGTGTGTACAAACATCCTTATATTCATCTATACTCATCATCATCATTCATCATTTCAGCCATGGGACGTCCACTGCTGAACATAGGCCTCCCCCAATGATTCCCGAATCGGCCGGTTGGAAGCGACCTGCATCCAGCGGCTTCCTGCGACCTTTATTAGGTCGTCTGTCCACCTTGTGGGTGGACGTCCTACGCTGCGCTTGCCGGTGCGTGGCCTCCATTCCAGAACCTTTCTGCCCCATCGGCTATGTGCCCCGCCCACTGTCACTTCAGCTTGCTAATCCGTTGGGCTATGTCAGCGACTTTAGTTCGTTTGCGGATCTCCTCATTTCTGATTCGATCTCGCAAAGAAACACCGAGCATAGCCTTTTTCATAGCGCGCTGAGTGACCTTGAACTTTCTTATGAGGCCTATGGTGAGAGGCCACGTTTCAGTTCCGTATGTTATCACTGGTAACACACACTGGTTGTAGACTTTAGTCTTTAGGCACTGAGGTATGTTGGACGAGAAGGTGTTGTGTAATTTCCCGAACGCTGCCCAGCTGAGTCGGATTCGACGATTGACCTCCATCTCGAAACTGGACCTACCCAACTGCATCACTTGTCCCAAGTAGACATATTTGTCAACAGTTTCAAGAGTAGAGCACCCAACTGATATTGGATTCATCTATACTGTATACAGAGATGAACAGAGTATAGATGAAGACAAGATGACGTTGGATATAATTTGACACCCTTTGTAAAAAAAAGGGGTTCTTCAATATGAATTTTAAAATGAAAAAACACAACCCAATTTGTCAATCAACCATAAACTACTGCAAGACAACGCCCCTTCAGTTTAAATGAATAAATAACTATCTACACATGCAACTGCAATATTAACTGAAAACGGTACAATGTGTAATTATCTTGCTTCAAAGGATTATACTAAAGTTCTAAATATAGAAACTTCCCCACGTTTTGTAGAAAAGCCGCTATGAATTAAAAAGGGGTTGCTGCAAGGGTCGTGTGTTGGAGTTTAGAGTTAAATTCGACGTTATTGGAAATGTCTGTAAATTGGGTGGGATCAAACTGATTGAGAGATGATGGGAGTCTTAAGTTTCATAATTTTGTGGAGATGTGAACTGCTCCGCGGGGATTGGTGAATTGGTGAATTCGATCCCCACTCGTTGCAGAGTACCATAAGTATAATTTAAAAAAAAACAACAGAAATTTATTTACAGTGCGTGCCACTAAAGATGAGACTTGACACACCACGTGGTTTGACTTGCGCAGTACAGATAGTGCAATCCACGACGACGCGCCCCACTCCGCGATTACTGTACTGTAAGCTGTACTTTAGTACGGAGCGGAGCGGAGTGGGGCGCGTCGTCGTGGATTGCACTATCTATAGTCGATTTATAGGTCTCTTTAGCGGTATGAGGTCTACATCGGGGCGTCATCGGGGCGGCGGAAAAAGCTCAGGAAGCGCATTTTAGTTTCATCTTTCCTGGCGCGTATTGTACGTAGGTACCTACTAATGTGCAACCTACATTGCTTTTAAACTACTTATGACTGATGATGACCCATTAAGTTGGGTGGGTACTCACAATGGGTTAAAAAAGCGTATCTGCAGAGGTTCTTAGATAATTAATGTTCCTGATGTAGAGAAAGACAACATGTTTAATCATGTAAAAGGTTTCTTACTTAATGATTATATACTATCTTTATATGTATTTTTTTTTATCATCAAGTTATAGTATTATAATATTAAGAATGATTTCATTAAATTAAATTACAAGTTAGTGCAAGGTGCAAGTGGGTGAATTTTAAACACCTCGACTCATGGTCAATAGAGAGAATTAATAAAAATGTTATTTTATTAGTTATGACTAATCATAAATATAATATACAATCTAACACTAAGATAGCTCATTGGGCATACAAATGTCGACCGCATCACTGTCAGTGAAAGATGTGCCCAAAATGCTGGCAGCGTTGCCACGTTAGATAATAATGCTGATTCTTTGACCTAAAAATTGGCCAGCCCTCTGGTCACGTGAAGACTCGACCAACCACTTGGCAATGTCGATGATTAATAATATAATTTGTAATCTAATTGAACAATTCAAAACCACACTCCAAGCTTTGCTTCATAAGCATTCAGGTAATTGAATTGAATTAATGCCTTTCTCCCTTGAATTCGTCTATACATATAATATAGATATATATTATAGTAAATATTATGTATGTCTTAGAAGTACCTATTTATGTACTTGTGTACAGACACCTCCACATCAACCTACCACAATCTGTCAAATTTCTTTTATAGATTTTCAACTTTATCACTAAAATATAAAGTTCAAAGTGAATTGAGAAAATTTGACAGTTTCGGGTAAGTGGTCTGTACCTATTTTATTTATAATTCAGTATGAAATATTTTTATTATTTTTTTGTGCACCTGTCATGTAATCTCTTCGCCCGCTCTTGGTTGACTGGGAGAGAATTCCTATGGCTGTAAGTCCACCGTTGTACCTTTTGTGAGTGCAAAAGGTTTGAATAAATAAATAATTACCCTATGCCCTAAAACCTAAATCAACCAACTGCCTGCGGCATACAGGAATGCGTCACCCAAGTAAAATGTCACTTGACACCAGACTTTCGACCTTTACGTATACCCACAGTTAGTCGGCTAACCCTTCTTTATTTTTTTTGCTAAAGGGTTCAACAGTTACACGTTTACAGCGATAACGAGGAGATCAAATTCAAAATGGCGAACCTGGTATAAAAGTTTTCAAAAAGTCGAGTTTCTGTCAGTATTATGTAAATGTAGGTGGATTTATTTTCAATTAGTTATTTGTAATTAAAATTATTTTGAGGATCGCTTTAGTATTTTGTATGATAAGACGGTGGGCATCAGTATAGATAACCCAAGGCTTTCAACGCACTATCGGCTAGCCTGGTCTCGGTTCTATTGCGGTCCGCCGCAATGATCAGTTTTTCTTGAAATATTGCACAAGATTGTCCAATCTTGTGCCATATTTCAAGAAACACTGAAGTCGAAGAAGTTGCTGCAGTTATTTATTTATATTATAGAGGACGTCTTCGTAAAAATTGTTGAGTCGGGGTGCCCCAAGTTGGCCGCGAAAGTTGACCACCCTGCAGCTGTCAACTGAGGCGCCCCGCGCGGCCGGCCGCACAGTGCGAAGTATGCGGCACATCGCTACATTCAACCGGCACGGTGCACCGTAGTCTCAAGTCAACCGGAGCGGTTGACGGCCGGCCGCAAGTCAGTGCGTTGGAATTATACGATTTCATATAAAATGTCATGTCTATGCGGCATGCCGCACCGACTAGCCGGTAGTGCGTTGAAGGCCTTACTTACTGCGATGCGGTGATTTTAAATACGAAAGCAACTCTGTCAGTCGAAATTAGGTCTGTCTGTCTATTACCTTGTCACACCTTTACGGCTGAACGAATTTGATTGAAATTTGGCACACGGATAAAACCATGACCTGAGTTAGGACATAGGGTTATTTTTATCCCGATAGTGCGGTCTCGTGGTTTAATATCCGACCTTCACGCTGGTGAAGCTGCTTGCAAAAGCTATTCACCAATATATTGGATTACATAAATTATAACATTACGCTTGTAATCACTGAAAGGATGGGCAGAGATGTATTATTTTATCACGTTAAATTTATTTATTTATCACAAACACTGCTATCATTACAGGATTTTCCTAATGCGGTAGCGTGGTCCTTAATTAACCTAAATCTTAAAAATAACATAACACATACAACAAATGTCCCCATACCATTGATGTATTAAAAGAGGTAGATACGAGACTTAGTCACAGCGCCTGGTCCTACTCAACTACGGGATTGCCCGTAGTTGGCACTCAGTCGCGCACGGAACATCGTAGATCACACAGCTCAATAATTTCAGTTTTTTTGTAATAAATACGCATGTCAAAATGACTTCTTGTGCAGCTAAACAGTGCTTTAGTAATGCAAGAAAGAAAAATAAGACACATGGGATTACCTACCACTCGTAAGTACAGACAAAAATGTATTTTTTTTGAAAATTACAATAATATTTTGACGGTTGCTTCGCCATATTTGTGCGAGCGATATTAAAAGCATGCGTGAAAGACACGATACGCACACAATGCGCGAGGTGCTAACGCGATTTCGCTCGCACGTCAGTGCCGTCTCCTATCTCTATCCTCGTCTATCAGTAACTGTAGCTTTGCGACTGTGAGTTGACACTGATCACAGATGTGTGAGTTTCGGTGCATGTAGTCGTGCGCCGAGCCCAAGTTTACTGATTGCGATGTTAGCGCGTAACATATCTTCCTCCTTTTAATACATCAATGCCCCATACATATTTTTTTGATAACCCCAAATGTCCAAACGAATTTTTGTAATGTTCTTTCTCAAATCGATACTTCAAAATAACACATTTTCAGTAGATACGCTTATAAATAACAAATCATCCAGTTTAGCACACTGTCGGCGTACCGTATTTGGTACACGGACTTGTTGAGTTGAAGCAGCGTTACTTGTGACGGCTAATATTCGAGAGCAATAGCTAAAAGAGTGACAACGAACTGTAATTTATAGATGTACAAAAGCGGACAGTCTTCAATGTTTTTCTGAAGTTCCTTTGCATAAATAAAGCTATTTAACACTTGTATGTCCAGTTACCCACATTAAAAGAAAAAAAAACTACATGTTTTACGTTTTTTCTATTCGTTGGTGTCCTGTTGAACAATCCTGTCAAATAGAGCAATTTAACTCATATGTCAATGAAGTTAGAGCTCATAGAAAGAGACAGGGGCGCATGTACCATTTTCGGTATACGGGCTTGACGGACCATTGGAACCATGCGGCGTGTACTGCATTCGGTACACTAGACAGCTAACATGTTATAATATAGTACACCCACCTTTCACCTTTCATGTAAAAAGTAGTACTCTCACCTCATACACGTGAGTCACACACATTCAAAATCATTTATTTGCATAAATAAGGTTTCCTACAGAAAGTTTTTAAAATAATATATCGATCTCTTCCCTTCTTTTTCTTCCCTTTTAATTATTATTAATCTTTATTCACTCAGACTACAATGGTCTATAGTGTTAGTAACAAAATAGCTTAGCCTATGTTAGTACTTAATAACTAAAAGAGAACAGGTCTGGTTTGCAAGCGCCCACACTAGCGGGCTGTTTGCCCGGGCGGCTATTGATTGCAGGATAGTGTTGGGACTGCCACGGAGCCTGCGGAGTAGCGAGGCAGATTTCTCACGCCACACTGCATCGAAGCCGTCAGTGCGTGCGTCTGCAAACATTGCCGAGGCACTACAGAAGCGCGGCAATCGCAACAATACCCTGAATTCGTTATTGTATTGGATACGCAGAGCATTGTAAGCCTTTTGGGTATATGTGAACCACAGGGCTCCCGAGTACAGTGCTGTGCAGTACGCCTTAAAAAGGGGTTATTTTAATTGCGTCTGTACATCGATAAAAACTACGGGCCAGCATATTCGCTCTAACTGACAATGCTCTGCACTCCCTCTCTAGATCCATGTCATCTTTCAGGTTATCGGTAACCAGATGGCCCAGGTATTTAAATGTATATACTCGATTAATCCGGTGACCATTCATTAGGAGAGGAGAGACAGTAGAGGGACACCTGGTGCCAGACCTGAAGACCATGAATTCTGTCTTACTACCGCAGCGTACGATTCACACACATTGAGTAGCTTTCGGAGAGCACCGATCGATAGAGCCAGCAGCACCATGTCGTCTGCGTAGCTAATGTTGTTAAAACAAACTTCATCCACGTAGCAGCCGACACGTGTGCTGCTGAGTCGCTCAATCAGAGCATTAACATACAGATCGAATAGCAAAGGCGAGGACAGCCCCCCCTGCCTCACCCCGCACTCCGGCCGGCATGGCTCCGACAGCTCTCCCGCCCATCGCAGCTGAGCCTCTTGGTTCAGGTACCAGTGCTTGAGGAGTAATACGAACTCTGGCGGCAGCGTTGTCTCTTCTAACTTTTGCCAGAGAAGATCGTATGGGACAAGGTCCAAGGCCCTGGACAAGTCAAGGTTAACCGCATAAACAGGTGTATTTCTATCCGTCTAATACCTGACAACGTACTTCAAACTAACAATAGCAGTCTCCGTTGACAGCCCAGGCCGAAATCCGAACTGGGCATCGCAGAGCCGCACATGCTTATTTAGATGTGAGTTAAGCACGCTGTCAAGGACCTTGGCTACGACGGCCGCGAGTGAAATAGGCCTGTAGTTTGACTTGTACAATACGTCTCCTGTCTTGCTTTTGACCACCGGCACCACCAGAGTTTGCACTAGATCAGGCGGAAGATGTGAATGACACAGACACAGATTAAATAATAGTGCCAGCACCCGGGGTAAGTGGAAACCAGCATGCTGCAGGTGCTTAACGCTGAGTCCATCATGCCCAAGGGATTTGCCTCTTGTCATCTTCTTCACTATGTGCCTGATCTCATTTGCAAGAATTACAGTGGACATCTCCGCACCCTTAGGGCCAGCATTGAACGCCCCGCATGGCGGCCCCAGTGTCGACTTAATAGTGAATTGGTTTTTGAACGCCTCAGCTATATTCCTACGACAGGAAACCCCGTCGACGCTCACAGGAACGCCAGGCTTTTACCACTTTATTTATAATCTTTGCTTAAAGTTAAGAGACGTTTAAACATCAAAAATGTATGGCTAAACAGTCGCTAATCAGTACTTAACTTTAAGCAACGTTTATAAATAAACCTCTTAATGTCGGCGTGCAAATTTTATATATTTAGAGATTATTTTAATTAGCTGCAATAATGCATGCGATTAGTAAATTATATAAAATTCAATCAAATTGGTAACAATTAATTTATACATTATACCTACTACCAATTCAAAAGTCATTTATTCAAACTAGGCTAAGAATCAGCACTTTTCAGACGTCAAAATTACATAAGTCCCCCAAAACGCCCACCCTTCACCACTTCCAGTGCTTTAGGTGGGAAGAAGAAGTGGCGCAACAAACTCCCCAGAACACAATTCACAACTTATAATCTAAAAACTCAACTGCACTATAAAAACGTTTAAAAATGAGTAGTTTTGTTAAAAAAATGTGTGTAAAAATAAGTGTCTTTATTGTACTCGGAATTTTAGTATACAATTTGATGCACATTATATAGCTGTTGTTGGATGTAAGTGTGAGATTAGTCTTAGGTTGATACAATTTATTAGTATTATGAGATCGAGGGGCATGGTAGCTTGTCACTTTCTGAAAAAGAATCTTATACTTGAAAACATGATTCCAGATGATTGGGATGATTGAGATACATGATGCACGGTAAAGTGAGTACCTATCTTATATTTTCTAAAGAAAGGGCGACAAAAAAAGTGTTTCAGGTCTATTGTGGGCTGAAACACATAGCCTTGTTTTTGCCCAAATATAGCCTTGAAACACTTAGCGAGTTAAATGTTGTATTGGTGGTAATTTATTAAAATAAATTAAAGGATATGAAACAGTGCATTTTATTCATTTTAGACATCATAATTATTTCATAGTTATATTTACTGCTTAAGACCTACACAATGGATATCTAAATAGAAATAGTGTTAGTTTTATTTTTCAAAACGTCCGGGTTCGATTCCCGAGCGGAGTAAAAGTTTTTTTGTAAATGAATGAATGCAGTTTTTCTTGTTACTAAAATCTGAAGTGTAACAATATAATATGTATGCTCCTTTACTTTAGTAAGTAAGTACACTCCTTTATAACTGAGCATGTATGCTGAGTTTGCACTATACCTCATGTGCGTTTATTCTACAATTATTCATGCATTCAATAAATAGTACTTAACAGATGTGGTTGTTTCTTTGAAACCACTCCTTAGGAACCCCAACATTACATGGCGACCCTGCCTCGGGACCCTGCCAAGGGGATTATTAGTAGTTTGATTAGTTTCAGTTTTTCAGCATAACTACCTATAGTATATAGTAATGTGTCGGTCAACTGTCGAAAAGGAAGAGGTTTTCCTCAGCCAAAACGCGGCTGGAGGCAACAATGAGGCCACGTTGAAAGAAATCGGCGGCCACGTGGAACGGCTTACCATTGTGACCTACATTGTTCTGGCCATTATTGGAATCATTGCAGTTTATGTTGGCCTGCGGATGTACAGGAGCTGCCACCGCACATGGATTCAGTAGGAAATTGGGATGAGTACCATGCAGAGACTTAGATCATCCATCAGAGGGCGCACAGAAGGTACCGAGAATCAGTAATGAAAGTGTTGTGTATTCGTAAAAATATCAGTGAGTGACTACGCGGTATCATATTTCATAACGCGAAAACTTAAAGGTGCTAGAATCATGCGGGGACATTCAGCCATAAGACACCAAACGGAAACAAAATGCAGCGTCGGACTTTTTGCTTCATTGCATTTACGTAGAATGTGTTACGTTATGCAATTCTATTAATAGATTAAGAATATGATTGATATTTTAGAACAAAATTATGTCTTATTGGTAGAAATCCGTAATTATTTAGTAAAAAAGGGACAAGCTAGATATAAAGGTAATGTTATTTCAACAAAGTTAGAGCACACAAAAACCGCTTACAAAAAATGTTGCGAAATATTATTAGTATTAGAAAAAAGTAAGGATATTAATTTGGCATCGGCAATAGATCTTTATGAGAAAATAAAACAAAAATACGAGGAAATAGATAAATTGTGTATTTTTCCCGTTACAGCAGATTTAGGAAACATGGATTTTGACCTTAGGGTGGCGTGTAGTTTGATTCCAGTAATGGATGGTGTTGAGGCCACCACCAAGCGCCTAATAGACTCAGTGGAGATGTATGCTGGCATGCTGGATAGCCCAGGTAAAGCATTATTAATAACTTTCGTTTTAAAAAGCAGGCTGAATGAGAACGCAAAGTTAAGAATTTCAGGCTCATATAAAAGTATTCAAGAACTAATTGACGATTTGAGGAAATATCTTTTACCCAAAAAATCATTTATGGCCATACAGGTGCAACTTCAAAATATTCAACAAGGTTCGAGGTCCATTGAGGATTATGGTTCAGAGGTAGAAAAGTTATTTACAGAGCTCACAATTACCCAGGCAGATGGAAAATCAGAAACAATTTCAATTTTAAAACCGATCAATGAAAGCTTTGCTATAAAACGATTTTCAGATGGCCTGCGCAGCTCGAAGCTGAGCACCATCATCTCGGCACGCGGCTTCAGCAGCTTGAAAGTTGCCATACAAGCAGCGAAAGACGAAGAGTGCACGTCCTTCCAACCATCAGGTAATATTTTGCATGTATCTAAAAATGGACGAGTTTCCCATAATATTGGGCACTCACAAAGTTATCAAAGAGGTAATTCCAGTAGTCAATATGGGAACAATTACCCTTGGGGACCCCAATATAATAACAGTTACAACCGAGGACAAGGTAATCGTGGAAATCTTAGAGCAAACTATCGCTCATCATTCAATAATCAGCGAAGTAGAGGTTCGAGATATGTTAGGAACCGTGGACGAGGCCAAAATACGTTTTCACTAGAGCAAGTAGATGACACGCGTCAATGCGATAAAGATGATAATGCAGGTACGTCAAACCAGTTTTTTCGAGTTTAAGCATTTTATATTATCATTCCAAAATAATGCGAAGCATAGGTATAACATTTCATATTAGTAACATTAAATACTATTGGCTTATTGATACGGGTGCAACATTGTCAATTATTAAAAATGAAATGCTACCAAAAGATATCGTTGTTCATAGAGATAATACTTTAATAAATGGAATAGGTGGTCAGCGACGTTCTCAAGGATCTGTAGATATATTATTAAAGCACGACAATGTCACATTTCAGCATAACTTTCTTGTTTTTAATTCGCTACCACTAAGAGCTGACGGAATCATAGGCTTAGACTTTTTAGAAAAATATCGAGCAATAATTGATATACATTCAAATAATTTAACACTCTTTAACAATAACAAGCAACATTATCTACATTTTATTGATGAACATGATATAATGAAAAATGCTATAATTATTCCTGCACGTTCGGAATCAATTCATTTTATTTTTGTGAATGAGAATGTAAATGGAGAAGTTGTAGTGTGCAGTAGAGAGTTAGCGAAGGATGTGTTTATAGCAAATGCAATAGCAAAGGTTAGTAATAATAGAATACCGGTCAAGATACTTAATGTTAGTGACAAGGAAGTAAGTTTGCCATCTTTTAAACCAGAATTGGAAAAATTAGGAGACTATAATATTTGTCAATTTAATAAGACCAATATCGACGTAGCTAGCGTTAAAACTTTGATGACAGAATTAAATCTAAATTATTTAGACGGAGAAGAGAAACAATCAATTGAAGCAATATGTGCAAAGTATTCTGACGTTTTTCAATTAGAGGGAGATAAGCTAACCACAACGAATATTTATGAGCAATCTATAGTCGTAAAACAAAGCTCTACTCCAGTCTACGTCAAGCCTTATAGGTTACCACAGGCATTAAAACCAGAAATAGCTAAGCAAGTTAATAATATGTTAAAAAATGATATTATAGAAGAGTCAAATAGTGAATGGTCCAGTCCGATTTTATTAGTACCCAAGAAAAGTAGCAAAGGTAATGAGAAGAAATGGCGTTTAGTTGTAGATTATAGAAAATTGAACGAAGTTATTTGTGACGATAAATTTCCTTTGCCAAACATTAATGAAATTTTAGATACGCTTACTGGATCCATTTATTTTACGCACCTTGACCTATACCAAGGCTATTATCAAGTAAGTTTAGAGTCAAGTAGTCGTAAATTAACAGCTTTCACTACAAATACTGGCCAATATTGCATGAAACGTTTACCCATGGGTTTAAAGATCAGTCCTAATGCTTTTAGTCGTATGATGTCTGTAGCAATGTCTGGTTTAACTTCCGATAAATGTCTAGTGTATCAGGATGATCTCATTGTATTCGGAAGAAATCTATCTAGCCATAATCGAAATTTAATAAGTGTAATGGAAAGATTGAGAAAAGTAAATTTAAAACTAAATCCACAAAAATGTGAATTTCTAAAGAAAGAAATTCTTTATTTGGGACATTTGGTGTCAGAAAAAGGTGTTTTACCAGATCCAGAAAAAACAAAAGTGTTACAAAATTATCCAACTCCCAAGAATGCAGATGAAGTAAAACGTTTTGTAGCTTTCTGTAACTATTACCGTAAATTTATAAGACATTTTTCGGATATAGCGTTGCCTCTAAACAAGTTAAGTAGGAAAAATGAACCATTTATTTGGACTAAAGAATGTCAATACGCTTTCGAATTTTTAAAAACATCATTAATTACACCACCTATTCTACAGTATCCCGATTTCTCCGAGAATCATGAATTTATTTTACAGACGGATGCCTCGGGAACAGCTATTGGTTCCGTATTATGTAATAAAGATTTCAGACCAGTTGCATATGCGAGTAGACCCTTGAATAAAGCAGAAAAGAACTATCCGACTATTCAAAAAGAACTTTTGGCAATAGTGTGGTCCGTTAAGTATTTCAGACCATATTTGTTTGTTTTGTTTGTCTGTTTCTATAGCATTAAGGAATTTATGGAATTTAAAAATTATTGTTAGGTATGTACTATTGAATGAAAATGAATAATTGAGTTTAGAATAATTGTAATAAAATTAATTGCATGATAATAATTACATAAATAGACGTAAGTAAATAATTTGCACGCTTGCTTGCAGGCAGAATACAATGACTTTTAGGACATAAGATCTTTCCTTGAATTGGTATGTATTTTCTAGCAAATAAAAATTTTTGATTTGATTTGAAACAAATTTACCATAATGACGGATCACAAACCTTTGATTTATCTTTTTGGTATGAAAGATCCATCAAGTAGATTACTTAAATTTCGGTTAACTTTAGAAGAATATAACTTTAAAATAGTATATGTGAAAGGAAGAGAAAATGTAGTGGCAGATGCTTTATCTAGAGTTTGTATAACGTCAGATGAACTTAAGAGTATGAATGAGCAAGTAATGGCTGTAACGACCAGGGCGCAAAAGAAAAAGATGAATGAGCTAAGTAAGAGTAAGAATGAAGATGAAAAGAAGGCTCTTAATAAATCCATTAATAACTGGACTGATCAACCAAGAATTGTGGATATATTAAGAAAACCGTGTGATTCAGTAGAAATGAGTTTGATTGAAGGCAAAAAATTAAAAAGATTTAGAGATACAGACATGATAACAGAAGAATTTGAATGCTTAGCATTTGTAGAGATTAAAAAGACATTATACATTAATCTTGATTTCAAGGCGCATTTCTCGCGAGCCGAATTTGTGCAGAAATTAAGCTATTTTTGTGAAAAGATACGTATCAAAGAAGTTTGTATAATTAAAAATAATAATAATATAGAATTTATTAAAAGTGTTTGTGATGAGATAAAAACACTTGCTAATTGGTCCGGACCACGAATATGTGTATTACGAGGCGTAAAAACAATAATTGATGACAATGAAAAGACTATAATTATGAATGACTTTCATTTACTGCCATCCAGTGGTCATGCTGGAGTGCGCAGAATGGTAAATACTATCAAAAGACGATACTATTGGCCGAGTATCGACAAGGATGTTCAAGAATATGTCAAAAAATGTACAAAATGTCAAAAGTCTAAATATTTTCGTTACATTAAAGAACCGATGGAAATTACCACAACGGCTTCCTCGGCATTTGAAAAGATTTATTTAGATGTTGTGGGTCCTTTAGATAGAGACGAAAGTGGTAATTGTTACATATTGACTATGCAGTGCAAGTTAACAAAATTTGTTCAAGCTATTCCTTTGCAAAACAAAGAAACGGTGTCCATTGCAGATGCATTTGTTAGACAGTTCATATTAAGATTTGGTATTCCGGAAACAATAGCTACGGATCGAGGAACAGAATTTATTTCTGCAACTATGGAACAGGTTTGTAAAACTCTTAACATTGAAAAATTATCTTCTACAGCCTATCACCATCAGTCCATTGGAGCTCTTGAAAATGCTCACAAAACTTTGGGTGCGTTTTTGAGGATCCAGTGTGGCAATCATACGGACACATGGAGCTATTGGTTACCATTTTGGTGCTTCAGTTTTAACAACACAGTCCATTCAGAAACAAATTATACGCCATATGAACTTGTTTTTGGTAAACTTTGTCAAATACCTGATAGCATTTGCAATACAGTAGATCCATTGTACAATATAGATAATTATCCATTACAATTAAAATACAGGTTACAGCTAGCTCATGCCGATGCAAAGAATAATTTGTTGTTAAATAAACATAAACGTAAGGAAATACATGATAGATCAGTCAATTCAACAATATATAAGAAAGATGATTTAGTTTTACTAAAAAATGAAGCACGTAGTAAATTAGATGTACTTTTTGAAGGTCCCTATACAGTTGTCGAAGATTTAGGTTGTAATGTAAAAATAATTAAAAATAATAAAATAGAATTAGTACATAAAAATAGGACTAGGCCTTTTTGTCAATAGATTTGATGTAATGTAAGATTTAATTTTAGATAACATTGCAATGTATAATGATAAGGATAAATAGGTACCCATGAATTTGTAATAAGTAAGTAGGTATATTTATCTGTAATACACTAATAAGTTTAAAGATATTACTTTAAAATAAGTAACTAATAATAATTTAGTATAAGGTAAAAAAAAAAAAAAAAATATATGTAGTATTTTTTTTTTTTCACTCTCCCCGGGAGGTGAAGTGTAACAATATAATATGTATGCTCCTTTACTTTAGTAAGTAAGTACACTCCTTTATAACTGAGCATGTATGCTGAGTTTGCACTATACCTCATGTGCGTTTATTCTACAATTATTCATGCATTCAATAAATAGTACTTAACAGATGTGGTTGTTTCTTTGAAACCACTCCTTAGGAACCCCAACATTACAAATCGATGACATGGTACCTAAGAAGAGATCTTTGTATGTCTTATGGTTTCAGACTTTCCCATACTGACTGATCTAAATGTGCCACCCTGTATTGCACCAAAGAAACGTGGGTTGTTCTTGTAAAGTGAAAATTTAAGTATTTATTTCTGAGTTTGTCTCGTTTGAACTATAAAGTCTTGGAATTTTTTTACTTACACCTACGTTCACATTGTTTTCAAGTAAACTCTTAAACAATATTAATAAGAGCCATAGAACGGTTGAGGCAGACGTGTTCTTGAGTGGCGATCACTGCATTCAGCAAAAGCAGTGAAGGAGGCCCTCAAGATAGGTGGAACGACGATCTTCACAAGATGACTTTACCAGTAATCATACAATATGAGAGGATGGATTGAGTTCACTTATGAGCTGATTGAACTCAATCCAGCCTTATGACCTGGGGCTGTATAATAAAGTTCTACATAATATCATAATTTTACCACTGTGAGAGAAAGAGAGAGAGAGAGAGAGAGAGAGAGAGAAAGAGAGACGGTATTGTGGCGGCATCTACATGGCCACATGCAAACTACGCATTAAAGACCTGACATCTCACAAAATCATGACGTCACAAAAGTCCTGCACCGCGCAATTAGAGTTTTACCGCGCGAACGACATATTTTGACTATCCGACGTAATCCATTGGGTATTTGCCCGCCAGACACGACTCCCGTCTGGTCGGAGGATCTTCCCTTTTCTAATGAGTACCAGTGAACTTTACACCCTGTTCCTCATACCTCTAAATTGGCGACCCCGACTGACTATGAACGTGAACGCAGCCTTAGTGCAACTAATTCAGCGTGACGTCATCATCATCATCATCACTCCCGCAAGCTTTCGTGAGGCAAGTCACACAGCCAGCCAGCACTCACGGCTTCAAACGCGTATCCTGACCAGCATGCAGCGAACGCGCATTCCTGGTCATCACCCTCAGCTTCATCAGTAACCTTGGCAAAGCACCTGCACGATGGCACTGATGGCATTAACACTTGACTTCAAAATACAGCAGTAGACTTAAATAATATAGCTAACACAATGGTGTCGTGACAGAGAGACAAACCTAAGTGAGTATAAAAATAGAGCAAAAGCTAAAAGAAATGCGTATTTTACAAGCTCAACAAAATTTTCCGACGCGTAGGTTTCTATGTAGGAGTCTAACAATGCCATTGAATATCTACCTACCTTAATATGTCAGATTACTTACATAATATTTTCTAATATCCACCCACATTATAATTTCGAAATGCCAATCTTAAATATTATTACTATTAATAAATTAATTTAATTAATTATTATTACCATTGTGTTTATTTTATTTTTGACTTATTTTGTTATTTTTCTATATGCTGCACCGATTGACGTCATCACGTCAACACCGGCTGTCGCTGAAACCCAGCGCAGGGGCTTTGTCTCGCATAGGGTCGCAGCATTATGCTGAGCGATGGCCGTTTTGCGTGGATGTGACACATATTTTCCCCCAAATTGTTATTTTCTTTCCTTACGTGATGTGTACCGCAAATTAACGTATTTTATTAGGAGCTCGTGGCTAAGTAATAACTGCCGCACGGGTCGATCCATCAGGTTAAGCTACGCTTGCCGGGGTTGGTCTGTGGATGGGTGACCATCTTTACACACCGAGACTCCTCCGTGCCTCGGAAAGCACGTTAAGTCGTTGGTCCCGGCTGTCATTCGTGGATCTTAGACAGTCATTACGAGTCGTCAGAAGCCCGAAAGTCTGACAACCAGTCTTGCCAAGGGATATTGTATTACCCAGTTACTGGGTTGTGGAGGTCAGATAGGCAGTCGCTTCATGTAAAATACTGGTATTCACCTGCATCTGGAAGCCGTCCCCAATATAGTTGGGAAAAGGCTAGGCAGATTGATTTTTTATTGTATAATCTTAACTATGCAAATCCTGCGCTAAAACGGGTGAACGGATTTGAATTAAATTTGGCACATGGGTAGACCATGACTTGGAGAAGGACATAGAATACCTTTCAACCCGATATTCTTACGGGATCAAGACTTATGCGGGTGAAACCGCGGGACGCAGGTAGTCCTTTATAAGTTCATACATCCTCTATGTATGGAGGCAGCACGTCGGTGGCTTTGGTCACTTTGATCTTGAGCTGGCCTAGCATAGTATGGGGAAATAATAGGATAAGAGAGGTCAGTCTATATACTGATAAAGCGAGCGATGGATCACAATGATTATGAAATAAGGTAGGTGAAATGGTTCGATGAATAGTTCAGTGATTAGTGAAAATGGAATTAGGTCTAGATTCGCATTCACACCTTTCTAGAGGTAAGTTAGGAATATTCTAGAGGTAAGTTACGGACGCTTTTACGAACGTGCACGTCTTTCTACATTGTTCTCACATGCATAATTTCAAAATGAATGATGTAACCAATATTTTGTATCAATTTTTTTATTTAAAAGAGTGTCCGTGGAGTTTCTTGCCCGTTCTTCTCCATAGGTACCTACTACGCTTTGGAAGGGGCAACTAGCTTCATATTTTTAATTGAAATAAATGCTTTGAGTTTGAGTTTTTTTTTAGTTTGGGATATTCAGGCTACAGTTTGACAGCGATTCCAGTCGCCTTAATACTTAAACTACAAATGTATTATTACTGACTGTAAACTGTAATAGACTCTCTAGTATAAAAATACCAAGAATCCAAACAAATCTCTTTCACATTTCAAGACAACTTTAAAATGACTTTAAACCAATATTCTGCTATGATCGTCAATCTGTATGGTACTTTAAGATGTTGCTACGTTTAAACAAAATAAAATATGAGAACTATCCCATCATGAAGTTCACAAAACAAATGATTCCATTGTTTCCATACTCAAAACTAAACAAAACAATATCACATTTAAAATAACGTCACACAAAATGCATCGAGAGCGATTTGAAACCAAGTTCTGGAAACCGCAAACCAGAGGCCAAACCAGAAACCAATTTTAGAGATATATCAAAACGAAATTTAACAACTAAAGGTCCCAAATAAACAAATAACACTTTGCAAATGGAACGAATTAAATGTTCAGTGACATCTGTTAGTCGGTGGAAGTTTTTAGGGAACCACGGAGTAGTTTTAACCCAATTTTCAAATGTTTCAATGTAGTTTGTGCGAAATTTTGGTTTGTAGCTTGATCATAAATTTTTAGGGGTTAATCGGTATAATATGGGTGTTAATAATGCGTCTCTAAACGTGTGGACTTAATATTGGTTCACTGTTTACTCTTCTATTACCATCTTGTGTTAATGTAGCTGTTAGTCCTCCATGTTTGTTAAATAAATGGCGTAGGACCGATGTTGCCGTGAGTGACTGAGCCTAACTTCAGCCTCCAGTAAAGTAACCCAGGCCATGACTTGTATATCTATCTCCCTAAATTAAAGATCAAGTTGGGACAGCCAAATAACTTTCCATCCCTACTAACACACTCTACCCCAAAGCTCTTTGCGGCTTTGATGTTTTTTATTCGCGTCAATGACATCAAATTATGATGATTTTTGTGTGGTTTGTGATCATATATGTACAATTTATAATATAACTAACCATATTTTTTATATGTTTGTTTCAATAAGTTTCACATTAAATCCACCTAGTACATACTTTTTAATTTTTTTTATTTCCCTCCTTGGCACGTTTGCTCGTAACACATCTGGCATTAACAGAATTGTCGACATCGGCACCATTGCCATAGAGAAAAATAGAAAGGCATGGTCATTCGGCTGAGATGAAGATTATGATCTTAAATATTTCCGGACACAGCTGGATTTCAGTATTTTACACAGAGAGCGATATCATCTAATTTGACCATTTTCCAGATTTTCACTTTGAAATGAAATTGAAATTCAATTAAGTTAATTCTTTATTCTGTAAATAGGATATCGGAATCACTTTTAAACGTCATATTAAAAATAAGCTACATGAGGTCAGCGTTTCCTATCTGACTACTCTAAGAAGAAAGGCCGAAACAAACTCACAGGTCACAGTCTCTTTTAAAGTCCAGACATAATCTTGGTCAGGCGATATAAGGACCATGTGAGGACCATGTAGGTATGTATAGTGTCTGAAATGGTCTTTTGAGGAAAGAACCACACAGATTAGAGTGGACTTGTCCAATCAGTGCAAGCATTTGTCAGTAATCGTGGAGCTCAATTTATTCAGAACTTAAGGTAGCTTTGTTTATTGTAACGACAGCCAAATAGAGGTATTCGAACCACAAAGAGGACTTAATTCGTACAAATAGCAACTCAAACTCAAAGCATTTATTTCAATTAAACCATTTACAGGCACTTTTGAATTTTCAAGGGGTCAGTCAGTCAGAAATATGAAGCTAGTTGCCCATTCCAAAGCGTAGGTTCCTATGGAGAAGAACGGGCAAGAAACTTCACGGACACTCTTTTAAATCATAATATTCTTACAAAATATTGGTTACATCATTCATGTTGAAATTATACATGTGAGAACAATGTAGAAAGACGTGCACGTAAAAAGCGTCCGTAATAAAAAGGTAAAAGCAATTCAAAAATTAAAATAAGCCGTGGCAGATAAAAGATGACCAGTCCCTACTGATGGCGCCAGTTCACGAACATGACGCATGGATCAGCACCGTTTAGCTCAACCATTTTGAAGGGAAATTAACGATCCAACACACACGCCACCACCCAACCAACCCATGCAAGAGTAGTGTTCAACTATTCGGAGCACATTGGTACACAAAAACATTCCTATTTATTTTATTACCAGCCGTGTGTCCCTATGGAACTTAACGGCGCGGCAAAAATGACGGACTTCCATAAAACACTTCATCACTTATTTAACCCTTGTAGGAGATACATTTTCAAAAATCCTTCCTTAGTTCTCACTTTCAATGCAAAAGGAACTTTTATGCAAAATTGTATGCTTCTAGACCCAGCGGTTGAACGTAGATGCGTAAATCTGAACGCACCATTTTACTGTCATTGGTGTCGATTCCCTTGTTCACAAATTAAACTAAATTTAAGTTCATTGCATCTTTGTCTTTCTATTTAATTAAGAAAAGGACAGAAGATACATTGTAGTTTAGTCCTGTCAAATTAATCAGCCCCTGACACTAATCCATACAAGTTTTGACGTGATTAAAAACTTGCCCACTAAAATTACGTCAATTTACGTCAGGCGATGATTAATATAAGAATAAGATTTGAATCTATTCATACTAAAAAAATAATCTTCACACATTTTTGACGTGAATACCTACGAGTACGTCTTCAAATTTGTTTCTACAGTGGGAGGCAATTCAAAAACTGACGATAACAATATCGGGGATACAGTTTGGTGCTGCAGCTACCTATCATCTACATTCAAAATTTAATTACACCACTCTATAGCTTAAAGATGAATTCATCTCAAAGAAAATATTACTCGTAACGCTCAACTCGTACGTGTACGTACGAATATTCACGTAAAACACACGGCCGCCGGCCGTGTCCACGACACAGCCACACCCCATTTTTTTCAAATAGCAACAACACCGTAAAACATAGCAACAAAAATTAAAAGCATCGTCCTTTGTTTTCAAGACACCATCTCAAAAATCCTCCCTCCCATTGTAACGCTGATAATATTTTATGTCCCAACAAGATCACGCGGAGGTCAAAGCAGCAAATCAACTGCAAAGGCTGCCAAACTTTTTTTCACGTCTTTTTTCAACAACTGTAACCGTTTTGATAAAACAGACCTTTGTAAAAGTTAGACGCGGCAGAATTATTTCTTTTTAAGGTTCCGTACCCAAAGTCTGGCAAAGGGACTTTATTACTAAGTTCCGCTGTCCGTCCATCCGTCCGTATATCGCAGGGCTGTAACTCACAGGGACAGCCCTATGACTGTGCATCTTTTGAACCGTAATAGACACTTGAAATTTTCACAGATTGTGTGTAGGTAGGTACTATAATGGCTGAAAAAATCAAGGGAAAACTTTAATTTTAATTTTACCATGCAAGTAACGTGTTTTTTTTAAATTAAGTTCTTTTTTAGGGTTCCGTACCCAAAGAGTAATAACGGAACCCTATTATTAAGACTTCGCTGTCCGTCCGTCTGTCACCAAGCTGTATCTCATGAACCGTGATAGTTAGACAGTTGAAATTTTCACTGATGATGTATTTCTGTTGCCGCTATAACAAAAAATATTAAAAACAGAATAAAATAAATATTTAAGGGGGCTCCCATACAACAGACATTATTTTTTTGCCGTTTTTATAGATAATGGTACGGAACCCTTCGTGCGCGAGTCCGACTCGCACTTGGCCGGTTATTTAAATAATTTGTAGTGTTAAAATATTGTACCATGTGCAAGACCAACTCGCACTTGGCCACTTTTTCAATAGTTCGTAAAGTATTCAGTTCGAAGCTGAAAAGTTCCTGCATCAGATAGGTTCTTTGAATATAAACTATTTCGGTTGAAGCCATTTATTGATTTTTGTGAGAACAAGTTATATTTAATCTGTGATGAAATTGAGGCGAGATATTTCTTTGAAATAGGTGATCTAATTCTGACTTGACGACTTGGTTCTGTTACTTAATTATAATAATAATCATTTTATTTCAGAAGAAAACATCCACAATTTGTTAGTAAAAATTTATCTTGATAACTGTTAGTAAACGAAACGAACGAGGAGCTCGTGGCTAAGTAGTAACTGCCGCACGGGTCAATCCGTCAGGTTAAGCTACGCTTGCCGGGGTCTGTGGATGGGTGACCATCTTTACATACCGAGACTCCTCCGTGCCTCGGAAAGCACGTTAAGCCGTTGGTCCCGGTTGTCATTCGTGGATCTTTGACAGTCGTTACGGGTCGTCAGAAGCCCGAAAGTCTGACAACCAGTCTTACCAAGGGGTAGGGGTAGTCTTATCTTACCAGTATTACCCAGTTACTGGGTTGTGGAGGTCAGATAGGCAGTCGCTCCATGTAAAATACTGGTATTCAGCTGCATCCGGTTAGTCTGGAAGCCGACCCCAATATAGTTGGGAAAAGGCTAGGCAGATTGATTGAACTGTTAGTAAACGAACTGTTAGTAGCGGACGAGCGCCCCGCAATGACATTCAGGAGACTATTTGAGCTGACCCGAACCCTTTGCAGCAGCGACGTGGCACGCTAAGGCGTGGCACGTCTGATCGCTGCTAAGCCATCAGTGTGCGCATCACCAAACATTCCCGATGCGCTGCAGAAGCGAGGCAGCACAACAGCATCCTGAATGCATTGTTGTATTTAACTCCAGGAGCATTGATGGATTTCTGCGTACAACTTTTCCTGAGGCTGCACGTGTAAAATATCTGGCGATATACAGGGTCACATTAAATTGGCTAGCAAAACTCCGCAGACATATATATATATATATATATACATATATATATAGATGTCATATATATATACGAGTTATATATATTTTTGCATGATAAAGCAAACATAAATTTTTGATGGTTTTTTTTTGAGGTCGTCAACCGCATTGTAGTTGATATATTATTTAAAAAAATCTGTTGTTTTGTAAACTTCATAGACGTGATGGGTATCGTAATTTAAACAGGATAGAATAAAAATAAAAATCTGTTGTTTTGTAAACTTCATAGACGTGATGGGTATAGTAATCTAAACAGTCATACTTGAAGTAACAACACAAATAGCGGTCGTTGATCTAAAAAAAAAAAAACATCAAATCTTTTTATTTTGTCGTGAACATCACGTCTACGTAGTTTCGTTAGGTAGTTTAATTTAATCCTGTAGAGAAGAAGACTTCTGAAAATACTTCTAGCCTCTGTTTTCTAGTTTTGGGAATTGGGGTAAGTAACATATTATTCCCTAAATTTTTCACAACCATAGCAACTCTGCAAGCCAAAATCTACAGAGGCAACTGGCGCCCAACCAGAAGAGGACCGAGAAATGATTTAACTGCCTTGAAACTCGGTCGGTACGGTACCAACCGTCAAGCCCCGGCCGTCGCCCATAAGGTTTGACCTTGACGCGCGCGCCAAAAGTGACGTGGCGCGCGTGTCCATGTCAAACCGCTGGGCTTAACAGTTATAACTTTACAAAAGTGGCGGGACTTTAGCGGAAGACCTAGTGACCCACGAAATGCGGCGTTCGCAAGACTGGTCGATTATTTATTATGTCCCACAATATCACATCCCTACTCATATGCGAGGAAGTTGTCAAAAGTCATGCTAGCGACGCCAGAGCCCGACTCTGGCGTCGCTAGCATGACTTTTGACAACTTCCCGACAGCGGATGACGTCACGAACGAGATTAGTGATGTAGATGTCAGATTGTAGTTCTAATGTCTGCTTTTCGGTTGTTTAGAACTTTGTAATTGGTGTTTCATGATAGTATGATACCAAATAGGGTCAAATAAAATAAAATAATAATGCACTGTTAATATTTTATTTAAAAAATATGGAACGAAAAGCAATGATTAATTGGTTATCGATAACTTATCGATAAGATGTTGGAATCCCTATTTTTTTTGTAGGTATTTGTGCTGAATTTGTGGCTTGGCGTGGAAGGGGCGCCGATGCGTTTACGCTCTGGCGTTCAAAAGGAGTCAGTCTGAAGATGGGTGACCATCCATTAAAAATATCGAGACCCCTCCGTGCTTCAGAAAGCACGTTAAGCCGTTGGTCCCGGCTGTAATTCAAAGATCTTTGACAGTTGATACGGGTAATCTGAAGGCCGAAAGTCTGACAACCAGTCTTGCCAAGGGGTTTCGTTTTACCCAGTAACTGGGTTGTGGAGGTCAGATAGGCAGTCGCTCTATGTAAAATTCTAATATTCAGCTGCGTTCGGTTTGACCGGAAGCTGACCCCCACATAGTTGGGAAAGGGCTAGGCAAGGATGATGTCAGAAAAGATTATTATTACTGTTTGTATTTTCTGTGTGTCCCCCAAATAAAATATTTTTCTTTCTTTCTTTCTTTCAAAAGAGCTAGGACATACAAGAAAAAGGTAGTCATCAAAGGCGAGCCTATTAAATCAAAATTCAAATAATTTAAATTCAGGAATACACGCATATAAAATTCACAAGAGATTACAAATACAAGTTATTAATTATAAACTAATACAAAAAGCAATAGAAAAGTATTGTTTTAGCTGGAATATATATTGCCATATACGAAGAAATAATTAACCTCGAATACAGCCCTCAATATTCCATTGTCAGATTTATATATAGGCCTGCAACTTTCTCGTGACTGCGTAGGTAAAAGTCATCTACCATGTTTTCGGCTACCAGACGCACTAAACCGCCAAGCTAGACCCAATATCCACTATACAGGGTGTTTGGTGCATGGTGTGCATTATACTTTATAAAAAAATGTATTTGAATATAAAATTTAAGTCTTTTTTTATAAAACAATAAAAAGTCGATAAAAAAAATCCACAGGGCATGAGAGGTGTTAAGGGGTCTGAAAGGATAGCAGATGACCCCTTCAGTCGACCATTTCAATTTGGAACACGATGCAAAAAATACCCTGTATATAGTAATCCTACTTTAACATTATAAATGTGTTTTTTTATGTTTAGATGTTTGTTACTCAATTATGCAAAAACGGCCGAATGGACTTGGATGAAATTTGGCACACAGATAGTTTATAACCTGGATTAACACAAATAATACTTTTTGTCTCGGTAGTACATTCCCATGGGATAGATTCCAACCTCCACGCGGGCGAAGCCGCGGCCAAAGCTATAGATGAGACCGTATACACACACACGTGAAGACCCTAACTCCTGTAACACAGGTACCACCTAGCTCAGGAGTCAGGGCTGCAAATTAAAATCAATAAAACATTTTATTTAATACCCAGCAATAGATAAAAACGATAAGAAGAGAAAGAAAGAAAAATTTCGAGTTAAAAGAAGCTACAGTTCCTGTCTATATTATCTGAAGTCTATGCCAACACGGAAGGCAAATCACAGCCGGTCCCGGTATGAATTATGATAGTTTTTGCGATCCCCTGCTCGACGTTTATGACGTGTAAAGGGCGACCTAATGCTAAGATATTCAGACCCGGCGACCCTCTGACGTAGTCAATAGTAGCTTTTTGCTGTCCCATACTCGAATATGATTTCTTTTGTTCGCATAATGCTAAGCTTAAGTGTTGGAAGTGTTATTTCTGAATTTATTTTTTCGGAGGTTCGTGTTTTGAGGACTTTTTGTTAAGGAAATTTTGTTGGAGTTAAAATGGTGATGATAACCTTGCTGTAGGTGGTATAACATCACAGCACACCTGTATTTCCTGAAGGGGGTAGTCCGAGACATATCATACACCAACTTTTTGGTCGAGCCTATTGCTATCAACTGGGCACATTAATCTAGACTCCGGAAAGTTATTAATCACTTTTTAGGGAAAACATCATTATGACCTTCTACCGGACCCGGTAATCAAACTCAAGAACTCAGTCACTTGTAAGGCCACGACAGTTTCTAGGCAATTTTCCACAAGATAATTAGGAAGCTCGTCCGTGCCTTGGCAAGCACGTTAAGCCGTTTTGGAGGGTTTTGGAGGTCAGTTGCTCCATGTAAAATACTGGTATACAGCTGCATCCAGTTAGACTCGAAGCTGGCCGGCTGGTTGTGTAAAAGTTAGTTGATGGCTGATTTATTGAATTAGGAAGAACTTGAGGGCCTAAATAAGTGGCAATCGTTTGTATTTTTTTTTCTGTTTCTTGTTTTTGTGTGAATATTGAGTGCCTTGTGTACGAAACTCTGAAAAAGAAAAGAAAGAAAATGTCTTTCTTTTCTTTTTCAGAGTTTCGTACTTCTACAAACACTTTCAACAGGATTGGAGGACATCATATTTTTGACTTCTCCATCATTGTTATTGCTGTCACTTTGTCTAGGCGCTCTGGTCTCAAAAAATGCATTTTGAAAGTTGGCAACGTCGCAAATAGATGTCAAATAATTCACTGTTTGTGTTCGTTTGTTTTTGTGTTTCGCTGTTTTTATTACATAATTTATCAATATTTATTGTATGGAAATATGAAATATGGCTAACTAGTGAACTAAAATATAGATTATGAAATGCAATAATATCATAACACCGAATATTTAGTTTTAGATGGAAACTTTCCAAATGCCTTTTTTGCCTTTTTAACATCAAATTCAGTGATAAAATTGCATGTTTTCATTATTAATATTCTAGTTCCATAGAGATATTTTGACTTCTAATGTTAAATATTGTTAAGAATTTTATTGTCCTTCAATCACCATAAAGTGACAGCTCATGTCTGTGATACAGGTTTGTACAGGCATCTAAAATTATAATACCTTTGTAAATCATTTCTAAGATTTTATGTGAATTTTAATACTGAATAAACATATATTATTATTATTATATTTCCATACAGTAATCTTGCAAAATTAATCAAAACAGGTAAATATTTGACAGGTATTTGCGACGTTGCCAACTTTAAGAATTTCACTTTATTCTTCCTAAAGTTCAACCTAAACACCAAAAACAGCAAAATAATAAACAGTCCAGCCCTTTAGTTAAACTAGTTTACAAATAGCGTTTGGCAGGGACGGGTGTTATACCAGCCCAATTTCGCTTTGACTACCGAACCGTTCCCGTTATGGTTTGGAGCGCAGAATAAATTAGGTACATCCAATTACTATGTATTTGAGTGCTGCTGCTGCGAAAATTGGATCATATTTGCGTTAGATACTTCGACACCTATTTACGGCGGTAAAAGGTCTATCCAAACAGTGTTTTGTGTACTGATTTGCGTGAAGAAGTTAGTGATTTGCGCAACAGCGTGAAGGTAATTAGGTCACCTGTCGATGCGTCAAACGTCAACACATGTCGCGGAGCCGGCCTCGATATATCGTCGTCAAATTCTGCGTCAGAAGTTTCGTCGCAAGCGCAGCCGTCGATTGCTGAGCTTGCAGAGCGCCCCGCTGCTACCGCGTCGGCGCGCCCCACAGCCCTATGCTCGTCATCGCGGCTGCTCCTCGCAGCACCGCCCGCGCCTTTTGCCCCATCCCACTACCAGTGTCTGCAGCCCTGGCGAAACCCCTACTAAGGAATTTCGTTAGCGTCACCGCGAGTGCTCCTAGTGTCCAGTCCATGCCAGAAAAGGTGCCGAATAGGGCTGATAATGATGACGGTTTCGTGACAGTGCAAAGGAGGAAGCGCCGATCGCGAACGAACAAGAACCGAAGTGAGCCTGCGTGCCGCAAAGCCGAACACACCGGTGTACATCTCCCGCCTGCACTACACCACTAAGCCAAAAGACGAGGTACATGCCGAGGGTGCAGTTACTAGAATCGCACCGGAACGTCGACTTCGAGGCGTTCGTCGTGCGAGTACCGAACTGTTATCTGCCCCTCGTCATGGAAGAAGACTTTTGGTCGCAGGACGTGTTGTTCCGTCGCTTCCGCGGACAAGTTCCACAGGACAGCACAAAGTCAAGCTGGTTCAAAGTGAGGTGCTACTAACATTATGTCATTCCATAGGTAATTGCTGAAAACCAGCGCTGTTGACGTTAGGGTGGCCCGAAGTCACAGCATTTCGCTGAGCAATGACCTGTTCTTGCACAGATACGACGCACAGTTTAATTTCTCATATTATTTATTACAAATGTAGTTAAGTAACTCTGTAATCGGCATTTTGTTTTTGTTATGTTTTTGTTGTCATTTGACAATGTCGCAACCACAGATTATGTAATGTCGCAACAGTAATTACGCAATATTTTCTTTGGTCCGAGGCCTTGACATCAACCAATGAACAACATTTCAAAACGTTTTCTTTTTTTTTTTTTTTGCTGGTTGAATACGAGGCTTTTGGCTACCTTTGTATTTTTGTATAATTTTTATTTTATTTTCTTTTGTTATAATGTGCGTTTCGTTTGTGCAGAATAAACATATTTTCTTTTTTCTTTCTTTCTTCTAACATAGTCTAAGCCTTATTTAATAACACAAGTTTTTGTTTATATATATTGTATATATTTATGTATTTATTTATTTATTGAATAAAACACAATATAAGCTTACAGTTACGACCAAAACGCTTACATGCTAACAATTTCCACAATCCATTTAAAACAAATAATCAAACATTAACGAAATTGAGAAAAAAATTATAATAGAAAAATTATACATGTCAATAGAAAGATGTCAAAGAAATTCAACATTATAAGCAACAAAAAAAAAAGAATGAGAAAAATTATATAATAATGTCAAAGATGTCAAAAAAAAACAATTTATCAAATACAAAAAAATAAAAAATAATAACATGTCCAAATTCAATATCTCGGTCAAATTCAAATAATTACAATAGAACATTTAAAAATAACAATACCACATAGTTCACATAATCAACTAAACTACAGTACAATTATATTATTAACTAGTCTATTTAAAAACGACAATACATCTTTCCTTGTGCTGTTGATACTATCCACAAGTATGTCGGCATCTGGACTACTATCAAGGTAACTATTTATGAGAGAAATTGCTCTTGCGGTTGGGCTGTTATTGACCTGATGGGTGCGCCATGCCGGTGGGTACGCGAAAAGCTGATGCCACCGCCGCCCTATGCCCCGCATGTATTGCTGCGGAACATACAAATGGATATGCTCTCTAGCCGATGGATTATCAATCGTATTGCTTATTATAAGAAATTAATGTAAAATATGCATTAAGTTGCGTCTCAGCTGTAAAGTATCCAATCCGATCATACCCGACACGAATAAAGAAGGATATAAGAATGGGTAATAGCCGTAAGTCAGCTTATACACATAACGGCAAAATTTCCTCTGAATTTTTTCTACCATTAGTACATACAACTTCTCCGTAGGATTCCAGACAATTGCATTATACTCCAGTTTACTGCACAAATATGCATTGTACAGCAACTTGACAACCCTGACGCTACGAAATTGAGAGGAAGTTCTAATGACGAAGCCCAATGCCTTGTTTGCATCTTTGCACACTTTTCTAACGTGCTCGTGAAAATTGAAACTACTATCTAAGGTAAGTCCCAGTCCCGTATTATTGAGACACGTTCAAGTGAAACATCCGCCAGCTTGTAGGCAGTAGTGAGACCTGGAGAATGTGATGACTTTACACTTAGACATATTAAGCGGTAACTTATTTCTCACACTCCAATCCAAAACTGCATCAATGTCCCGCTGAAATGCCAAACAATCCTCTGCTCCAGTGACCGACAAAAACAGCTTTAAATCATCTGCAAACATTAAGCATTCTGACGCAGATAAAACTTTTGGCAAATCATTAATCATCATTATGAATTGGAGAGGACCCAGTGTACTGCCTTGACTAACGCCCGGTCTAGTAAAATATTCCGGTGACTGACAGCTATTGATTTTTACAAACTGTCGTCTATCTCTGAGATAGTCTGCTAGAAATCGGAGAAGTTCGGGACCGAATCCGAGAGATGCAAACTTCACCAGAAGTATATCATTGTCTACCAAATCGAACGCCTTTCTAAAATCAAAATATGCTGCATCAACCTGACTCCCAGCGGTCATTTTGGCCTTCAAGTAGTCAGCAAAACATATATGATTAGTTAAGGTAGAACGAGCAGGACGAAAACCATGCTGGGAATTATCTAATAAACCTCTGACTTGTTTCGAGATAGAATTATTTAAAATAGACTCGAAAATTTTCCCGAAGACTGGCAGCACAGCAATGGGTCTAAAGTTTGTCACGTCTGTTGATGATCCACTCTTTGGAACGGGTGTATATATGCGGGTGACAGGTGACAGAAAGGGTAAATTTATTTAATTTACTACAGTTATTACCGAGTCCGTATTATGTACACAATCTGTATGTAGGTACGGATCAACGTAAAATACAGAATCAGTAAAAACAAGTAAATTATAATATATACTACCCTTTCTGTCACCTGTCACCCGCACCATGCTACACTGCAAACAGTATAAACATACATATTTTAATATATGTTAAGTATATTTAGTAATTAATGTTTGTATAGGTTAAGGTATTTTCACCTCAGCACCTCAAACAAGCAGGTTTTGCTGTCAAAAAACAGTGTGCAAAATTCAATTTTGCTGCGAGCGTGAGACAAAGTAATTTTTTAATATTTTTTTTTAAATGTCATGTTGTCACTCACAAAATTCTAAAGATTTGAATTTCACTTAGTTTTGTCACTTTCACTTCGATACGAAAAAAGCGAGAGATAGAATCAAGTCGATTCGAAGTTCGATTTCAAAATTCCATAACTAGTAGGCCCAAAAAAGAAACAAACAATAAAACGTTCGGATACATATTAAAACCTTTAAATTGCAAATCATCTGTTAAGGTTTTATTTAAAATCTGTTTTATTAATTTTTTTTAGAATAAAGTTCTTAAAGCGGCTTGCGGTAAGAGTGCACTGGCAGAGATCGTCACGCGTAAAGGTGCTGCGACTGTCTTCTTCTAATTCAAAGAGAAAGAAAGACGGAGATAGATAGAAAGTGTGAATTTGGCGGTTGCGAAAATTTTTACATTTTTCGTCATGGGTATCGTTTCTATGGTTTTCAAGGTTGCTAAAGCCGATGGTGAAGTCAAAATAAAAATCCAAGATGGCGGCTGCGAAAATTGTCACATTTTTCGTCATGGGTATCGTTTCTATGGTTTTCAAGGTTGCTAAAGCCGATGGTGAAGTCAAAATAATAATCCAAGATGGCGGCTGCGAAAATTTTCACATTTTTCGTCATGGGTATCGTTTCTATGGTTTTCAAGGTTGCTAAAGCCGATGGTGAAGTCAAAATAATAATCCAAGATGGCGGCTGCGAAAATTTAAAAAAAAATCTTCATGGGTGTCGTTTCTATGGTTTTCAAGGTTGCTAAAGCCGATAGTGAAGTCAAAATAAAAATCCAAGATGGCGGCTGCGAAAATTTTCACATTTATCGTCATTGGTATCGTTTCTATGGTTTTCAAGGTTGCTAAAGCCGATGGTGAAGTCAAAATAATAATCCAAGATGGCGGCTGCGAAAATTTAAAAAAATTTCTTCATGGGTGTCGTTTTCATAGTTTTCGAGGGAGCTAAAGCCGATAGTCAGATCAAAATATAAATTCAAGATGGTGGCTGCGAAAATATTCAAACTTTTCGTCATGGGTATCGTTTTCATAGTTTTTGAGGGTGCTTAAGTCGATAGTGAGGTCAAAATGTAAATCCAAGATGGTGGCTGTATCAATTTTGTTTATGTTTTAAATTAAATCATACGTGAGAAGGAACTTCGTGCCTGACAGGGGTACCCCGATCACACTTTTTTTTTATAAAAAAAAATTGTTGTTTGCCATTGAAAAAAAACTGGGGATTCGGATTTCTTTTTTCCTGAAAATTTCCACATAAATATGCTCACAGTACGATACCCAACAACACCCTCACGGATCGGAAATGTTTTTTTTACATGTTGTATGTTCTCGCTGCTGAGGTGAAAAGTTGTATGTGTTACACGAGAGCAAAGTTATTTGCATCTCGTGTCTTTGAATCCCTCGCCGCACTCAGGATTCTAACCTAGAATCACTCGCTACGCTCGTGATTCAATTATAGAATCCTTCGCTTACTCGGGATTCAAAATCAACACTCGCAGCAAAAAACAACTTTGCTCTCTTGTTCCACAAATAACTATTTTCTATGGGCCGGTGTCGCCTGAAATAAATGGTATTAATATAATTTAATTAAGTATAAGCAAGAACATTTATATTTCCATCAACAAAATCAATTAGCATACGCATAATCAGCCTATAATGTACCCACTGTTGGGACACAGCCTCCTCTGTGTGAGAGGAAGTGGGCCGTAATCTACCACGCGGGCCCAGTGCGGGTTGGTAGATGACACGTGTATTCGAATTTTTGGTTCCAGTACATGCCGGTTTCCTCACGATGTTTTACTTCACCGTTTTGAGAGCAATCATGATTAAATAATTTACATAAAGTGCCTGTCAGTGTTCGGACCTACGACCTGCAAATCGCAAAGTACTGCTCTCAACAACCAATTTATAGCAAAAAAAGCAAAAGGAAAGAAAGTAGCTAATGATCTGATTCCTCAATACTTTTATTGACCGTAAGAACCACTTTTTTATTGTTTTCGAGTTCTAATCATATTCAGGTCTATGAACTTGTTAGGAGCTGAGGTGATGGAAAGTAACGACCAGTTCAAGTCACTAAATGGTACTGGGTTTATTTTATAAAAAGCTTATCCATAAATACAAAATTCTTACAAATATTAAAATTAATCTTAAAAAACATACGATTTTGGATAACCAATCACTGCACAGAACGTATTGATCTGTAGTTCCCGAAAGTCACGACGGGGGCGCCACCATCGCGGTGGCGGCAGCAGAGCGCTAGGGCTCCACGGTCGGCCACTCGGCCGGCGCGCGCGGCGCGCATGTCGTGTAATGATGATGCAGCTACATACTTATTGCTGAGGTTCCGACAGGAAAATACCTATGCTTTGGAATGGAACTAGCTTCATCTTCCTGACTGGTGGTTTATCAATACTCAACACTACCTATATCATTATTTATTATATATGTTTATACAAATTATTCTTCTGTACGTCTGTATGTCAGTGAACTCCTCCTAAACGGCTGGTCCGATTCTGACTAAATGTTTGGTGAGTGTTTGAGTGGGTTCCTAGATGGTTTAGACTTCAATTGGACTAGGTAAATTGTGGTGTTCGGGCAGAACAACATCTGTTAGGCCCGCTAGTCTAGAATAATATAATACAACTTATAATATTATTATCTCTTCCTATTTCCTTAAATAAACGTTTTCACGCCATAAAAACTAAACGGGTTTTGATGAAATTTGGCTCACATATAGACCATTACTACTTTTTATCCCGGTAGTACTTTTTCGTGGGATGAACTCCGACAAGCACGCGGTCGGATCCACTGGCAAAAGCTTTAGAAATAAATGCTTTAAGTTTTAATAAGTTTTATCTTGTGCCAAATTTTCTGAAATGCATCGGTCGCATTTCAACAATTGATTCTACTCACTCCACCAAACTACCCAGCTAATAGAAAGGATGGCAGGGACATTGATACATAATCTGTTACCATGTATTCAGTACATGATTCTGAAACCCCCGGTTTTGAAATTTTTCGTGGGTTATAAAAAGAGACACCGGCCAAGTGCGTGTCGGACCACGCACAATGAAGGGATGAATTTATCACAAAAACAAACTGAACATTGTAGTTGAAAAACATGTTCTTATCTCATCTCTCATCTCATACATCGATATACGTGCAAATGTAAGCTTGTTAACGCAAAAAAATTATTTGTATGTGATAAAACTACTAATCAACGATTTTTTAACGTTTTCCTTTACTTGTGTTGTGAGACCTTGCTTCCTGCTAAATTTCATGATTCTAGGTCACGGGAAGTACCCTGTAGGTATTGATTTATATGCTTGTATCAAAATATGACGCATAAATGGTCGTATTTTTATAGCATTGACTTAGAAGCTTGATTTTAGAGCTCCAAGGGACCATAGACCTACGTAATTGTTATCAATTTCAACTTGGTTCCTCTACGCTTTCCTAAAAAAAAAAGGATTTTGACAGACTGACAGACAGACGGATGGACAACGAAGTGATCCTACAAGGATACCGTTTTTTTTTTCCTTTTGAGGTACGGAATCCTAAAACAGCGGTTAACTACAAAAGTGTAACACAAACGTGTTTTTTTTTATTTCTCCAACTTTATACTTTATTTTCATCCTTTATTATTACATAGAGTAATTTATTTGTAATTAAATTAAAATTTGGATTCTTTGAGCTTTCCGTGAGTATTTTTTATTCGAATGTAGCTATAGCAGTTTTTCAGTAGTAATCGTTTTTGTTGAGAGCATCTCGCGCGGTCATAAAACAGTAAGTGACATTTCATGCGAGGACCGGCGGGAGGGGAATCGCCGCGTGGCTTGGACCGTTGAGTGGAACTGAATGAAAATTTCAATGCAGGTCCAGAATAACGAACTAAACCCCTGGTAACAGGGCGCGCGTAACCTGGTAAAGGTACGTAGTTTCGTATTAAGTAGAATGCTAATGTATCGTTTTGGCCCTTCCATAAATTATTTAATCGAATTCGAGATCAAAAATGTAAACAAATATGTTGCCAATTTTAAATAATAGCCTCAATTGTGCAGTTTGCCGAAAATTACTATAACATAGTGCTAAAATTGTAGGCATATCTTAAACAGTTACAATATAATATTGCACACAGTTTTCAACTTTAAAGCGACGTAAAATACGATCTAATAATAAAATATAACTGTTTGAAATAAAATAGTGCAAATTATTTTTATGCTACTGGTAATAAGGCAGTGGTCTTAAACATTTGGACTTAATTTTGTGTATTCAGCTAGTGAAAGGCCTCGGCTTCGCATGCGTTTTACTAATTAAATAAATGAGAATTTTCTTACACACAAACTCTGTCCTGACAATTTATGAACAGAACAAAAAATAAATTCACATTATAGACAGAGTGACGGATCAGTTCATAATAAGTATAACTGATTCGGGCTCTTCATCAAGCTCATCAGAGTCCGAATCACAAAGTGAATAAATTTTAATTAAATTAAAAAAAAAAAAGTTAAAGTTGAATTACTAGGGAAATGTTGACTACCCCTGAACTGTCACTTTGAAAAAGACATTTCTTTATTTACGTTTTTGATCTCGAATTCGATTTCAGTTCGAGAATTGATAACCTAATTTCTTCAAATGTGTTCCCCATATCAAGATTGAACTCATTTATTCCTATAAGTTATGTTAATCTATTAAACGTGGCTTAGTTTCAAGGCTCTTCCTGAAACTGTTTTGGTTCGTGCGATTGCTTACAAGGGTGTCCTAATCGATATCAATTGAATCAGACATTCAGAACGTGACCGTCCTGCATTTTGTATAGGTCTGTGTAGGGCCCGTATTGCGGCTAACAATCACATTGCAAGGTACTTTTGTATCTTTCCTTTTAATTAATTCTTTGAATTATTGAAAGCAGTAGTTTCCTAGTGGAAATGGCCGAGTCTTACGAGTTGTAACTTGTACGTACGAATCTAGACAGGCAATTTACTTTGAGTAAATTATTCCATCAACATTGCTCTCAAAACGGTGAAGGAAAACGTGAAGAAACCATGTCGAGAACCAAAAATTCGAAGACATGTGTGTGTGGTGAACTGGGATTAGGTACTTATCAATCTACATCATAATCAGCTACTACTGATGGGACTCAGGCGTCCTCTCAGGTGGGAAGGAGTGGGCTAACAATCTACATATTTACCTATAATGTAAGCTGTTATGGGAACTAATAAAGCAATTAACTGCTACAATCTGTGAGAATGGTAATTGCAACAAGATAATTATAATTAGTCGAGTAGGTAATAGAATTGCTTGCCGATTATGCCATTGGAGAAGCCTCTTAGAAAATAACTATGTGAGCATTGTTAAAACTGAGGTTAATTTTATTCCAGTATCTTTTTCTTGTAAACAGAAGATGGAAAAGAAGATAGTAGGGACAAAAAATATGAATTTCTGTGAAGCTGTTATATTAATTCAAGTGGTTATACATAACGATTATTTGCTTTAAGAGGGAAATTGGTATGGTGGTAGTACCTATTTATCCGTATGAGTTTCTTGATAAGGAGCTCTGCTAATGAATTCATAGACATGGAGAATGGACCGAGCATTCCGTATTCAATCAGCATGTGCTTGTGCATCCAATGTGAAGTGGACTACCAGAAAGACAAAGCGAATGTACGGCCAGTATTTGTCTCTTTCTAGAATTCTGATTGATCAACGTCACGAGTGCTTCGTTCTACGCTGCATGTACAACTGAAGTCAAAAGAGACAAGAATTGGCCGCTGCGTCGCTTTTTCTCTTTTTAGAGAGTGGCCACTTTTGTGAGGCTAATGCTCAGTCCATTATCTGTCTGTCTATAGGTAAATTCTGCCAAACTTTTATATTTAGATGTTACTTAATCTGGTATAAATATTATCCTGCGAATTTGATTTTTGATAGTTTATTCATACAGAACTATCAGACGTCAATGTTATTCCACAAATAAAATGTATCTAATGTTGATAGAATCAGCCATTCGTTCTTAAAATCTAATTAGGAGGTTCTTGATTTTCTATAAAATGGGTGAACGTGATTCCCTTAGAAACAAATTCATATACTAAATCTTCCTTCTCTTTATTTCTAGAAAGTATTTTGTATGTTCTTATGACTTTTTCATAGTATAGCGGTTACACCGCCACATACGAACTACGTATCAAATACATGACGTAGTGTTAGACTTAGAGTTTACCGTGCGAACGACATAATATGTATATCCGACATCAACACTCGGGCAGTTGCCCGCCAGACACAAAACCCGTCTGGTCGGAGGATCCTCCCTTTTCTATGGTGGATGAGTGAACTTTACACCCTGTTCCTCATACCCCTAAAGTATAAATACACGTTGTAAACATGAAATTATTGTCATACCCAAATTTAGATTAACTAAAACTAGCAAGTCATTTCTTATAAACACATAACATAACATCACGCCTTGTTTCCCCAGAGGGTTGGGCAGAGGTGTACCTGTAGGTACAACCACATTTCGCCGATTATGTTTAAGTCCCATGTAATAGGGGGCGAACCTATTGCCATCAACCGGGCACATATCCAGACTCCGGGCTGCTACTGAGAAATTCCAGATAGAAAAACCCAATATCACTTTATCCGACCCTTTTTTTTCAATTAGGCACAAAAAAGGCACTTTTGAACGTCAAACTTTACAAAAAATAATAATAACTGATTCTAGTTGCCCATTCCAAAAGGTAGTTTTCGTATGGAGAAGAATGGGCAATGCACCTAGAATAAGATTACTATACCACGATAGGTAAAAATAATGAAAAATGAAGGAATGACATAAATTAATTATGTGATAGATGCATGGTGCTCACATACTTACAAACATTGTAAAATTATACTATTTATTTCTAACATTATAACAAGTAATACTAATAATAAGTCAGTGTGTGAGTCGAACCCGGGAATCGAACCCAGGACCTCTTGCTCAGCAGTAGCGATTACGACCACTAGACCAACGAGGCAGTCAGTAAACAATATCCGCTTTTATAACAATTTGCCAGTCGGTTACAGAACTTAGCGATGAAAATTTCAAAACCCACATCAAACGTGTCCTTATCACTAAAGCATTTATAATATTATGATTCTACGTAGTCAAATATCTAATAATTGGTACCATAATGTAATATTACATTATCAACAACCGCTATAATAAGGGCGCTACACACGAGTCACGCCGCGGATGCGTCGGTATTCATTAATTCATTTGTTTTCATAATTCAATAATTAATTAATTGCGCGAGACTAGGGCTGGTAGTTGTGAGCTGTTTGAAACTTCGAAGAACGAAGTGACATTCGGTGTATTGTGTCGGTGTTACATTATTGCTTCTAAGGGGTCATGCATAGGGTGCATAATTGTGTATATAGTGTCGAAGGTTCAGGTCTAGGTGGAGGGGTCTAAATTCATCTAACTTTTTCACAATGCAGTGAGATAAAGGGAAACATTATTGTAAAAATCTGAGTTTATTGATCTGCAAACAACAAAACTCAATTTAAAAAAAACCGGCCAAGTGCGAGCCGGACTCGCGCACGAAGGGCTCCGTACCATTATCTATAAAAACGGCAAAAACATCATGTCTGTTGTATGGGAGCCCCCCTTTAAAATATTTATTTTACTATTTGTTGTTAAAGCAGCAACAGAAATACATCACCTGTGAAAATTTCAACTGTCTAACTATCACGGTTCATGAGATATTGCAGGTCCTGGTGCTGTAGTAGGGTCCCGTTTCACCCTTTGGGTACGGAACCCTAAAAAGTGTATATGTAAAGTATCAATGCTCATTTAGTCTCTAGAAATCATGGAAACCTTCGAATATCAAGGGCAAAACTGTAATTTTGGATTTGTACATCAAAATATATTCTGTTTAGCGTAGAAATAATAACAATTTTGACTTTAATCCGGTCTTCGATAGAATGGCATGAATGTCCGCCATTGCTCCCACTTGGTGTCGCTGGTGTGTTTGGCGGTCATAACAGGGGCCGTATTATGACGTATTAATGCCACCATTATTCCAGTGTGAGTGAGAGACGGAGCTATACAAGGCCGCTAGCACCATCCTTTTTTCGCAGTGGAATAATGATGGCATTAATACTTCATAATAAGACCCCAGTTCAGTTTCTCAAGGGGAATTTGTTTTTTTTTTTGTGTGTTCATTTTATTTCCGGCAATTACAAGATTTACTGATGAAAAAATAACTTATAGATACGGTAATTGGAATATGAAAGAATTGAAGAATGAACTTCGAAATAAAAATGCAAATGTATTTGGAAAAAAGGAAGACTTGGTAGAGAGGTAAGTAGGTAACCACTCCGAATTATGTTTTTTTCCAACAAAATAGCGTTCAAAATGTATGATAAGATAAGTATCTGTGTGAATAAATACCTATCTATGATTTAAGTAACAGTCTTATTTCAGATTGGCAGCGTATGACAGAAACAACCACTTCGAGAGCTCTCAGCTCTGTTGAATAAAGTTTCGTGATAAGTGCATCTGACGCTATTCAATGGCCACCTGATGAAACATTCACGAGTATTCAAGTTACTTCTACAGTGGCTAAAATAGATATAGTCAACAGAATAGAGTTTTCTAGACCAGACGATATCGGACAACAACAACAAACCTTCACCTTCCACATCAGGCAGAAGAAGCCAGAAAACCTATCTGTCGTCTGTAATAATAACAATATACTTAGTTACCTACTAAGTTTTCCTTTATTTGTTTTTGATTAGCATCTGGAAATAAAAGTCTTGTCTTGTTTTATATTATTTCACCTAATAATAATTAAAAAATAAATGTCATATATAAACTTGTTTTAATTTTTCTAACATATATTATACAGATTTACTCACAAAAAGTAGGTACGTCTATCTCACCAAATGTTTAGGGATTACGTTTCTTCCATACATTATTACGGTTATTGTACAACAAGTAAAGTTAGGTTTATTTTTTATACACTAATCATTTACACCCGATAGTTCTGAAATCGAGTTTAACCCCAAATACATTTTAAAAAAAAACGGGTTAGACCCACCTAGGCTTAAACCCGATAACCCGGTGGGTGGGTTGCGCATCTATATATAATTTAGCGTTGTGAGGATTCACAACTAATAATAGTCGAGTGTTGCTGAAAAATCACATTTAGTAAGCTCCTAATCACATCACTAGAATCGGGGTACAACACTAATCTTCAGGAGACTCTCTGGCATTTCGTCTCCGCTTGCAGAACTGGTGAATACTATTCCCTGTTCCTCGAAATCCTGTGTGCCCCGACCTAGGGGTTCCTTGTACGGGCTGAGGGCAGGACCCCTTACCCAATCCTGCTGCTGATGCGTGGCTGTGCTGCACGCTGCCTACGCATGCTAGCGAGGGCTATCTAAGGCCTGACAACCTATGCTGCCACGTGCCTGTGCTGATAGGCCTGTGACCTGTGCTGACAGGCGGCCTCCACGTGCTACCGCGCCGCTAGCTACCTCCGCAGCCTCTGCTGACAGGCTTCCGCGGCCACGTCTGCCACGTGCCTCTGCAGCGAGTCTGTGACAGGCCCCCCCACGTCTGCCACGTGTAGCCAAGGACTACCGTCCTTGGCTACAGGGTACCCCCTACCAACCTCTCTAAAAGTCTACAAGTGCTCAGAACCAGTGTTAGGACCTTACCCGCAACCTAGCCGTGTTACTTAAACTATTAATATATGTATTAACCTTTTTAACTGTTTTAATTCTACCCACTACCTATCAGTTAACGGCCTGCGCAGCCTACTCTATGCAGCCCTAGCCGTTACAATAACACTGACGCATTTTTATTACCAAGAAAACTAACTAACTTTGGTGAAAACTTCGTCGCTCCAAAGAATCAACCAATGTTTGACAGTTCGTATGACCCCCAACACAGCCAGCGCCATCTGCGTTGAGCTTTTCAGATTACCTGCCATTGATATTTAATCAATACTTCAAGAATCAAGAGCCTCCGATCCCATGAAACAATACATAACCAAATAATGTAGCGACACTAATCCAGTATCCTACGCAAACGAAGATGCATAATTATCCCGATGCATTAAAAAATCTATTATTTGCAAAAAGCAACCAACCCTAAGAAGCTTTTCATCCGCGGTTCGTTGAATTCCGCTCGCGAGTTTCACCAAATTAAAATTACGTACGAAAAGCGATTATATCATTAAAGTTGGTGCAAATGAGTGACAGTTCATTTACGGCTTTGTTCGGCGCGGTGGAAATAATATGATATTAAAACAGTGTTATGTGTGTACTATAATCTTGTTTGGTGTAAGTTGGTGTCACTTATTTGTATCAGGACCATTTCCTGAAGTCAGAAGTCATCTTAAAACAGAGGTCGGATAACGATCTAGAGGCCGCGACACTACTAAAGTCCGTTGTTTTCCTTAGTCAAAGTTGAGGAACTATATTTTCTTAAATGCAATTTGATGCAATGACATAAACTAGCGCAGCGTCAAAACAACTTCAATGGTGGCGCGAACTCTCTCTCTCTTTCTTCATTATATATTATTAAATCACGACTGTATTCTCTGAAGGGATGGGCATAGGTGTTTTTGAATAGTGACTACATCCATGCGCTTTGACCACGTTTTTCTCTCTTCTCAACTCTCCCACTTATCTTACGTCTTACTTCCAATATCTATGTTCTTCACACACTAAGAATCTGCGTTCTCCTACTTTGTGCTTCTCATACTTCTGACTTTGTTCATTCTTCCTTTCATATTCAGTCCATTCTTCTATGGAATGCGCTTCCTCTTGATATCAGGACAGCCACCAGCCGGTATGCATTTAAGCGGAAATTGCAGAGTTTTTTGTCAAATTAAATAGAGTAGAGTCATCTCAACACCTCTCTCCCTTGAATTTGTATATATGTATAAATATAATATAGGTATGTATGTGTATTATAACTATTACTAATGATATATTTTAATAAAAAATGTTTTTTCTGTGTTTCTCTCAAACAAAGCACCCGCCATCTAATCTCTTCACCACCCTTGGTTGACTGATAGAGAATGCCTAAGGCATTAAGTCCGCCTTTGCACTTTTTTTTGAGTGTGAAAAGTTTAATTAAATATATCCACGTTTCGTCAGTTAGCCAATCTTCTTTATAATGAGATCAGCCAATCAGCTTCTTCTTCTCGTGTCAATGACTTACATTTTGGCCAACCGGTACGTAGCAACCTGAACAAATCTGATGTTTGCCTCATTTCTCTCAGGTAGTTGTGCTTATTGGTAGCAAGGCTAGCATCTAAGATTGTGACCCAGACGCATTTGAGTAACATCACTTTTGTGATTATTCAAATCATGTTTTTGTGTATCTCCACCGATAAAAGGTGAAAGGTGAGCCTCACGGCCGAAGCATGTTTGGTTTTTAGTAAGGTTTTCTTCAGCAAATCCTTTCCAACACAAAAAACATGATACAAAACTATGTAGACTTGACGAACCTCTGCGGCTATCGTCATAGTTTACCGGCCATCATGGCCGATCCTCTAAACACACTCTCCAAGAAAATAGGTGTTAACAAAGCTATCGGCTAACCAGTAATTACTTATGCTAAGTCGTTATGTTAAACTCCTCGCTTTACAGGCGTCTGACCTTTCGCAGAACACTTCGTTTTAATGGCATTTAAATGGTATAGAGCGAGATGACCACGCGCTGAGGTTGCAAGTTCATTTCCGCCTGAATTCTGCAATGTCGATGTCTAAAGGAGATGTTAGGATTGCATCTTGGGTCTTGTGTTTGGTTTGGCATCTGGGATGTGAATCTTGGTGATAGAACTGATGTTAAATTGAAGACGATCTGGCATTGAGAACCTAGTACCGAGGCATTTTTAAAATAAGCATAGATTGGCTATTTTTCAACAAAGCCAAAGGAGTTTGTAAGGATCGCAGCAGGTGGCGTTCTGTAGTTTCTGCCTACCCCCATGGGAAGATAGCGTGAGTTTATGTATGATATCTACCTATTGTTCAGTGCCATGCGGTTGATTTTAAAGAATAGTCGTTTTTATTACATAATTTTTAGGTATAGTTTCGCCATGTCCGTCTGTCTATCCATCTGTCCGTGGCTTAGCTCAGAGATTCTTTGATTTTTTACTAGAAAGCTGTAATTTGGTATGTTTGTTTTTCTCATCTATCCCTATATTTTATTATTTCTCATCTATCTATGCTGGGGTGTCATTGGAAAGGTCGTTCAGTGACTTTGTGAAAACAATTTTTAGATTCAGGGATCCGTTTGCGAAATATTAAGCTTTAAAGTGCAAATTTTTGTTAGAGTCAAGTATCCCTCTCTGCCCGCTGCCTGCTAAATGGTTGGTTATATATACATATATAAAGAAATTAAAAGAAAAACTATCACAGCTAAGTAGGCTTTACAAGTTAACGAGTAATAATCGACCAACTTACATTTTCCGGTTGCAAAACATATTTTTCAACGACAAAATTAAGTTTGTTCTTGCGATAAATTCATTCCACTTACGGAACCTTTAATTGTGCGTGGTCGGACACGCACTTAGCCGTTTTTAGGGTTCCGTAGTCAACAAGGAACCCTTATAGTTTCGCCATGTCCGTCTGTCTGTCTGTCTGTCTGCGGTTTAGCTCAAAAACTATTGGTACTAGAAAGTTGTAATTTGGCATGAGTATACAAATTAATGACGCCAAAAAAGTGGTAAAATTAAAATTTGAAAAAAACAATTATTTAGGGTACCTCCCCTACATGTAAAGTGGGGATGATATTTTTTTTTCGTCCTTCCCATAATGTGGGATATCGTTGGATAGGTCTTTCAATATTAGGGGTTTGCTAATACCGTTTTTTGATTAAGTAAACCGTTCGGGACTTATCAAGATTTAAAGTACCAATTTTCGTTAGAGCGAGTCAAGTGTTCCCCCCTCTACCAACTAAACGGTTGTAGTTAGAAATTCAAATGTCACGGCATTAGTATTTATATATTTATTTATTTAAGGACAACCAACAAAGCATACACCAAAAATACATGTTATAATAGATACTATCTTATTTTTACATTTTATAGTGTAAAGTGTAAGTGTGTGTGTGTAAGTGTTTTGTAGTGTGTGTGTATATAACGAAGTTTAAAGGAAAATTATCAACTTTACAAGTTTACGAGTAATAATTGACCAACTTAAATTTGCGGTTGCAAAAACATATTCTCCCATATATTCCGTATGGGAGAACATGTTTTTCAATTACAAAGTTAAGTTTGTTCTTACGATAAATTCATTCCAACTACAACACGACACGCACTTGGCCGGTTTTTATTGTTCATATTTTAGTTTGTGTAATAGGTAGCCTCTTTGACCTTTCTTCTCCCACACTGCGATCACCAATCTCCATTCCAAAGTTTTATGGTAATTTTAATTTTCAGAAGTCTGGTCGTTTCAGAATTGAGCAAAAAGCTCTATCATGCCATTAATTATTCTGAAGTAGAGATAGAGTCAAAAAGCTTGACATCGAAATACCTTTTGTTTTATAAGTTGATAAATGTTCATTGCAAGGTTGTATACGTGTTGCATTAATTAAAAAAAAAAAAAAAACAAAGTAGTATACATTTAAATGTATACTACTTTGAATCGCTCTGTTTAACTTGCAAAATAAAGACATTATTTTATGTATTAGGAAATAACAATGTGTTCACATTAATTGAAGAATGAATACTCTCATTCCTTTATAAACTTATCCACAATCTGCATTAAAAGGAATAAAATAGTCCCAATGACCACAGGACCTTTGAATCAGCTCATTAAAACCATATTATTTTTATCATTCAATAAAGGTTTGAAAGGCCTTGTTACCTGAGCCATAAGCGTAAAATTCGAACGACATAAAGTTCTTAATAAATTGGTTGTAGGTGTTAAAGACATTCTAAATAAATATGCTAGTTGTCCATGGCACTATGGAAGATTTGGAAGGATTTATTAGAATATTAAATAAATAAATAATAAAATAATTTTAATTCGGACAACTAACTGATCCATAAATTGTTAGTAAGAGGTTTGCATTTAAAACGCTATTTGTTAGTAGTAACTTAAGCCACTCATCAACTAGACAACGATAAATGGAAACTAGGGAATAAGTCTTCTCACAAATTGCCTTATTATGGCCGGGGAAGTATCTGCCGCCACAGCCTTCATAATGCCTATGATCTCAGGCCGATGATCGGGTTGATGGTCGGTGGTGCTGATGAGTGGAGACCGCTTATAGGCAAGCGTAGCGGTAGTCGCCCCCCGCAGCTAGATGGACCGAAGAATTTAAAAAGGTGGCTGGGAAAGACTGGATGTGGAAGGCGGGGAGGGCTGGGTGTAGTGGCCTAGGACTAGCCTATATCCAGCTGCGGCTGTGACTGCGATAGGCTGAGTTGATTGATTGTTGTCTGATAACAAAAACTAAGAAACTTTTTTTTACAAAAATAAATCCGACCTCCAAAAAACAAACACTACAAAGTGAAAAATAACTTTGATTTCGGAAGTCGGTTCCTTTGGTTTTTTATTTTTGTTTTTTGTCACCGACTTCCGAAATCAAAGTTATTTTTCACTTTGTAGTGTTTGTTTTTTGGAAGTCGGTTTTATTTTTGTAAAAAAAGTTTTTATTTTTCACTTTTTAGTTGTGGTACCTACACAAACCCCCCACAAAAATTTGAATACCACTACCTGCTATGTAAATTACAGTGACAGGAACTATTAGACCATCATCCACATATACTAGGTGGGAGAAATACGTATTATTGAAGCTAACTCAAAAACCCTTCATCAGATCTTGACCAAACTTATATGGGACCACTTCTGAACTATGCCCTACCAAAATCAAAAAGAATCATCAAAATCTATTCACATATGGCGGCGTAATCGCATAACAAACATAAAAAAAAAAACATACAACCGAATGAAGAACCTCCTCCTTTTTGAAGTCGGTTGAAAATTAAAAGAGCATTCCAACAGCCTTACTCAATCAAGAAATAAGTTATGCATCAAACAAAAACTATTCCCACCTGCATCGCTTCACAAATTCAAAGGATTACGGCCCTAACAAGGTCGGTGGAAATTGTATGCAGGTTTTATTACCCTAAGATATACGGGTCTAACCATAAACGACTTGCTTGATGTTCTAGATGTTCTGTCACGGGCATAAAACTCGGACTTTACCGTTTTCGGGCAGACATAAAGTACAGGCGCAGAGCAATGACTTTTTGCTGTTAAGTTTTAGGCAGGCGCTCTGACGTATGGTTTGCGGTTATGATTTAGAGTACCGTTTAAGGTATTTTGAAATCTTCTTTTCTTGTGGCTAGTAAACTAACCTGGTGTCAGAGTTTTAAAGCCGCCCACGGGCCTCTGACTTGGCTTCACATGCCGTCGAGAAATATCTCTCAGGCATGCCGGTTTCCTCACGATGTTTTCCTTCACCGTTTTTTGAGCAAGTGATAAATTATATAATACGCACATGAATCCGAAAAGTCAGAGGTGCGTGCCTTGGGTTCGAACTCGAGACCTACGACTTGTCAGTCTAACGGTCACACCACTAGGCTATCACTGCTGGTATTTTGAAATTACTTTTGCTTTATTTTGTTTCATAAGTAGATATTTTTTAACAAAATGGTAACTTTGTTGAATAAAATAAAAATGATTAAAAACAAAAAGATTTTCTACTTAGCGCTCAAACAATCTCTACCTATCTGTCAAAAAATAAAAATTTCGTCGTAAAAAACTTAACTAAGTGTAATTGGGGCTCTACTTTATAGCCTAAAAGATACAATTGTAGCCGTTATCCATAAAATTGCAATAATTTTATTTAAATTCTGAGCTTTTCATTTTCAGGACTGTCCGGCGGGACTAATGTAATTAAGTACGATGAACTAGCCCACTAGCAGTGTTGGGCAGTACCTAATACAGCTTAGGATATCGATGTCGATATTTTTGTAGAAAATATAGAAATAATAAATCACCCTTGATTCTCTCCAATTCTGTAATCAACACGTCAGGATTCCAAGACATTCATCATATAAAAGCTGCTGCTGTATTTTACATTCTTCTATAAAATATCTGGTGTATCTTTTGAATAGATGTTCATATAATATTTTGCAACTAAATTCCTTCTTATAGTATTAGAAGGGAACATTTCAAAATTCAAAAGTCATTTATTCAAACTAGGCTGAGAATCAGCACTTTTCGAACGTCAAAATTACATAAGACAGTCCCCCAAAACGCCCACCCTTCACCACTTCCTAGTGCTTTTGCTGGGAAGAAGAAGTGGCGCAACAAACTCCCCAGCAGCACAGCTGTCTGTTCAGTTAGAAAAAAAATAAAAAATGATTCTATACAACAGTATGCAAGACAATTTACAATATGCAAAAAATAATTTAAATTATAAATTAAATAGCTATAATTAATAGCCATATGACAGCTAGCACACGCCAATATACCAACCAAAAGCATCGAGAACTATTATTATACTCAAGCAGAAATAAAAATAACTAAAAGTAAACAATATCTAAAAAAAAAAAAAAAAAGCCTCCAGGCATAAAGGGCGTGCCCGCTTACATATAGCTGTAACTAGAAGTTACAATTGATAAACTAGGACCATTGAGGTAAAATAAATAATTGTCGAGGTCGCTAGCTAACCACATATTGCAATACAACTCATAAAAAAAAAATAGTAATGAGTAGATTATGTCAGCACTAAATTAAAATAAATTGACTTATAAAGTAAAATTATAAACAATTATATAAACTCATATAACCTGTCAGTAGGTAAACTAATTCTGGAGAAAGAACATTTAAACATTGTCTTGAGTTAATCACAGCGACCATCTATTCTTACCATTTAAGTAGTCGTTGATAGAAATATGAACAAAGGTTGGACTTTAATTTAGTTTTAAACGCATTAAAAGGCAAATCTAGCAAAGAAGAGGGTAGCTTGTTATAAAAGGTTATACCAAGCCCAACAAATGAGTTATGAACCTTATGAAGCCGGTGAAAGGGAGCACGTAGTTTATCCTTACTTCTTGTGTTAACATTGTGAATATCACTGTTTTTAGTGTATAAGTGTATATTTTGCCTAATATATAAGATGTTGGCGAAGATGAATTGTGATGCCACTGTGAGAATACCGATATCTTTGAAAAAATCTCTCAGAGAAACTCTGGCACCTAGCTGGTAAATTGGTTTTGGTTCCAAGATAAAGCATAAACCGGGGTTTTAATTACTCAACAAAGCTTACTACCTGACTTTCAGTATTTCTGCTAACTACGTTTGCATAAAGTTTTTTGCAAAAAGCTTCATAAACAAACATCATCATTAACATTACGTATCATCATTTCATAAACGATGAAGGAAAACATCGTGAGGAAACCGGCATGCCTGAAAGATATTTCTCGACGGCATGTGAAGCTAAGTCAGAGGCTCGTGGGCGGCTTTAAAACTCAAACACCAGGTTAGTTACTAACCACATGAAAAGAAGAAGATCATCATTTCAGCCATAGGGCGTCCACTGCTGAACATAGGCGGGAGGCCTATGTTCAGCAGTGGATGTCCTATGGCCAATGATTTCCAAAATGGCCGGTTAGAAGCGACAAGCAAAAAGCTTGAACAAACCATTTTATCAATAAGCTCAGCTCCGTAATGTACCACATCACTAAACCTTTTGTACTTCCAACCTCATGCAAGGCGCTCCCTATAATATAATAAACTCAGTATTTTTTTAACACATGAACTTTCCGTATGCCGTACGAGTTACACAAAGAGGCGAATGTTTTTTTATGGTGCTCTTACCTTTTAGCTTAAAGCATAACATAAATTATGTGATGGTAAGTAGATAGAAGGTTTATTTTGTGGGTACAACTTTCTATATTATATAGGATGGACGAAAAAGATCAGTCCACCATATCCAGTAAGCCTCGCTACCTGACTAGTGAGTATTATTATTTTACTCTAAATTATCTTTTGGTAGCTCTTGCCAAAACGACAGAAGTTCTTCGGCTTGAAATGGAAAATAATGATGTAAGGTTGTCTGGACACAGGCTCCGTATTCGACCTCCGGATACGGAAGCCATTCAGGTGGAGCTGTACGAGGGATACAGAGACGCACGCCCTCCCGCTCCGCCTAGAGCAAGAGAAGTCATTTCATGATTTCACAACCAAAAAAAAAAAAAAAAAACTGGACGCGTTGAAAATGTCCTTTTAAAATTTTTTCTTCTTTTAAAATCTGAACTAGATTTTAGAAGAAAATGAAATTTTGAACGCGTCATCATCTTTGCCTAGGCCAACCACATCACCGTTTTCACACCGTTTTTCAGAAGCGAAGAGAGCTGTGGTGGAGCACCTGTCAGGGTTCGAACCTACGACCTACAATTCGTAAGTCACTGACGTTACCACTGGACTACCAATGTTCTCATACCCATATTAACATTCCTGAAACAACTACCAATGCCAACATTTATTCACAATTTCCTTCAAAAGGAACTCATTCTGTACCTACCACGGGTCGGGCACACTAAAATTTCATTATACGTACGTACCCAAGTTAAAGTTAGAATTAAGTTGGCAAAACTTACGCCCGACGTAAGTTAACGCAGGTTAAGTTAGATTTATGTTAGTTTCCGAGTGGATTGGACTATGTACTTGAATATACTGTATCTACCGTATGTTAGGTTTTACTAGTTACTTATGTTTAATGATTTGTTTAGAGAACAAACGTGGCGTTAAGCAATCAAATATGCGTAGAATTCGGTCTTAACTTGATTTTTTATTTTATTTATTTATTCACAAAAGCCACAACTCTTTAACAGTTTCACTTAGGATATATAAACTAAACTTACAGCCAATTACGGATTTATAATTTTATAACCACACATGCATCAGAAACAAAAAGGATGTCATGCTAGCACCTTCTAAGCATATCTAAGTGTGCAGTGAGAGTGGGTGTGTGTGAGGACTTGTTTCGGATTTTCGGATTATTTCATACAGTTCTATTTAGAATATTATTAGTCAATTCGTCGCATACGGAAGTCACTAAAAGTTTCCTGAATACACCTTTTTTGGTGTTAAATATATCAAGATTAGAGAATTTCTTGTTAAAATTTCTTAATATCCTACCAACGACAGTATTTTGAGCGTAGTTTGATGGATAACGTGGTAAAGAAATTCCTGTGCTTAGGTACTATCGTTTCAAAAACCTTCTTCTATTGACGCAGCTTGTCATAAGTCCTTTAATTTATTTATAATAAACGTTGCTCAAAGTTTACTAATGACTAACGTATGCTTATGCTCGGTTCCTACAAATCGTTACAATTACCAATGGTAACTTTTTTATTGCCAAACTGGGTATATAAGTCAAAGTCAAAGGCAAACAATTTATTTCAATTAGGCCCATGAGAAGCACTTTTGAACGTCAAAATTTACAAATAAAATGAAATTGATAAGTCGATTCGTAAGCTAATTTTGCCTGTGAAAGCTACTTCCATATGGGAGGGTCTACTATGTAAAGCTTTGAGGTATTTGCTTAATTATTGGTAAAGATACAAGTCTTGTTTTTAACTAATAACGGTCCGTAAATTATAGTAATCGGCCATTAGCCATACTTTTTGACGTATAAATGCCTCTTTAAGCAACGTTTATAAGCCTTTATTAACTCAGTCTTACGAAAGGACTCCACCTCTTTTATCACGTCTCACACATCACATACTTCACACACCCAATACACCCATATAAGTTTAAAAAAAAAAAATAACTCAAAAAACTAAAAAAAAACAAATATTTTGTAAATTTTGTAAGTCACAAATAGTCAAAGCTATGGAAGTGTGGAGTCTCCTAACACAGGCGTCATAGTGCTTAAAAGGAGGTTCCAATAGTTGGTACAGAAATAAACATTTTGTACTTTTTTTTGTATTTTTTTTTTGTAATCATGAGTCACTATGAAAAAGGTAGTCGATGAGAGTAATAATACGCAAAAGTAATAATTATATACTTTGAATTAACCAACATTAAATTTCAAGTTTGTGGGTGGTGGTGTTTAATTGGTTTTTGGGTGACGTCTCTGAGTGTGGAAATTGTGACTACATTATTTCATTGGGTTCCCACTTGTAAAAACAAATGGAAGTGGTAATAGTAAATAAATAAACATTTTACTTACTGGATAAGGAAAAGACAACCTCATTCAACCTGATGGGGAGTTTTTTGCGCCACTTCTTCTTCCCAGCTAAAGTACTAGGAAGTAGTGAAGGGCGGGCATTTTTGGGGGACTGTCTTATGTAATTTTGACTTTCAAAAAGTGCTGATTCTCAGCCTAGTTTCAAAAAATGACTTTTGAGTTTTGAATTACGAGTAATATTTCTGCTGATGTCGTGTTTCAGGATAATAATAAACCCGACATAATGCGTGAAAGTTATAGACTTTTTCACAGATATAATTTAATGCACAAAAGGGGCTAATATCGTTTCTTGAAACGAGTGCATAGCAGACCCAATTTGTATACGTCTCCGTAACTGCAGACAGCACAGGCAAATAGCTCAAATACCTACGACAGAGCTATATTCTCTCAAAGTCAAACTACCCACTCAAAGTGAGGCACAAATGTCTGCTGTGAACGTCAATCAAGCTACATAGCTCTCAGTTTCAAGCTGAACGCTGGCAGACTAGCATTGCTTAAACACCTTGATGGGGAGATCTGTTTAATGTTTCTCATTTATTTGAGTGGTTCTTGTCTCTAAATCTAATAAAGATCTTTGAGGAATATGTGTCTGTTTGTGTGAGTGAATTTGCTTTGTCTTGTCATGTTTCCTTGTCTTGGCTTGTGTCTTGCGGTGTTACCCGTCGGGAACAAACAAGACTTAAGACGCTGACAACAGCTAAACCACGGTCACTGTCGGACTGCATAGAAAAGAAAGAGAAGCGCAATGACACAACGCAAGTAATTTATTGCAAAATATGAAGTAATTATCGATTTATTCAAAAATGAATTGATTAAAAATGTCTGTTTGTGTGAGTGAATTTGCTTTGTCTTGTCATGTTTCCTTGTATTGGCTTGTGTCTTGCGGTGTTACCCGTCGGGAACAAACAAGACTTAAGACGCTGACAACAGCTAAACCACAGTTACTGTCAAACTGCATAGAAAAGAAAGAGAAGCGCAATGACACAACGCAAGTAATTTATTGCAAAATATGAAGTAATTATCGATTTATTCAAAAATGAATTGATTAATCGAAAATAAAAAACTTGAATGAAGAACTTGGTTAGTTCTGCATTCAAATAAGACATTCTTGTTATTAATTAAAATACCAACGTTCGTTGATATTTAGTACAGATATTTTGGATTAGAACTCAAATTAAAAGGTTAGTTTACCGTTAATTTGTATCGAGATATTTTTTTTGTAAACGTGTTTTGGTAACAACCAAGTTGTGAGAAATATGTTCAAGATAAACATATATTTTTCCCGCTACTACAAACTATATAGATTTGGCGTATTTTTTTGTTAAGTCAAGCCTACTTTTACCGTTTGCCTGTGTTGTCAGCGCCTTAATGTGAGTAATTTAATTTAGTTTCAATATTTCAGGACTTATTCTAAGTCATCAGTATTACCTGTATTACATTATGTCGAACGAAATCAAAACAATGAATATCCTGATAGGACTGGTCAAAGAACAGTCACATACTTTTGATATCTCCTGGAACATAGTATCGTGAAATATGTATGATCTGTTCCAAAATTATCTCATGAAAATGTAAACAATGAAAAAAATGTATAAGATCTGGTGCTAAAATATCAGACAATCTCGTACTCAATCATCCAGAGAAGAAACTCAAATTAAAAACTAAAAAGTAACACTAAATCTCATTACAAACATTTACCAGCTATCCATTGTACAACTTCACAAGTTGCTATTGACTTAAAATCCAAGCTTTTCGCTAAGAAAACAAAGTTAGTGATAATTTGACTAATACAGTTTGAGGCTCAAACTTTGTCTTAACTGTCGAATAAGCCGGGCCACTGAGTATTTATTTGTCTTTGTTCAAAGAACTAATATTTATTGTAAAAGTAGGAGTTTCATTCCTATCAGGGGAGAAGGGAAATTGAGTAATTTATGCATTGTAAGAGCAATTGGTTCTCAGAAACGTAAAAAATAATTATGAAAAAAATAAGGATTTCATAGTATTTAATGTCTCAAACAGTAGTCTGTTGCTGGAATGCTTTCGAATAATTTATTTATTTTTAATTACTTAATAGGTATTTATTGAAATCACTCATACAATTATGACTGTTACTGATGATATTGATAGTAGATAATAGCGTAGACTTAAAAGGCAGTTGATAGTATAAACCAATATAATATCCAAAAAAGCTTTTCCTGATAAAGCTAACGAACGAGCAAAATAGAAAACTTTTTTACAAAAAATCATACCGACGAAAAAAGAACTGAAAATTGAAACATAAAAATAGCCTTTTAATAATTAGCTCCTATACTAATTTAGTAACACATTTTGAGGCGTAGTTATGCATGGTAAAACATTAAAAAATAAATATGTATATATACGCGGCGACTTGAGAACCTCCTCCTTCTTTTTTCGCTGGTTAAAAAAAAGCCTGAAAATATTTATTTATAAAACTTTATACAATAAAATGGTACAGAGGCGGACTCTTAATACCTCTGCTAAGCTGCAAATATACCTACTGTAGAACGAATACAAATAATGATCTGCACACAACACTTAATTTTCTGACGTACCATCTATATATCTACATTCAAACCATTCGATCTCCATACACCGGAGAAACCAAACATCGTATTTCCTATTCCCGAACACCCAATCCGTTTATGATCCCAGTTCCAATACATACTAATTTCTCTATAACCCTGCAATTCACAGTATTCCCAAGTCTTGCACGTTTCGGGCATAACCTATACAGAAATTATTCCTGACCAAAAGCATATTGCAGCTTTCACGTTCACTAAAGATACTGTGAGATACTGAAATTCAATTTCAAAAGCTTTGAACGCCTCTTTCAGGCAGTGTTCAGTATACCTTTTATTTATTTCCGAATCGATAAATTTAGATTTAATAATTCAGGGTAAGTTCGGTACCTATAAAGTTTTGTTGAGTGGGGTAAGTTCGGGTTTCGGATCGTGTTGTGCTTGGACTAGTGACCTCTTTATATTGTTGAGGTCCTTTCTCTGTGTTTTTCTTATTTTAAATTGTTCTTAGTGTTGGTTTCTTGTGGTTTTTCAGAAGTCTTTTTGGTGGTTATTTCATATGTAGTAGTTAAAAGTGTGTTTAAAATCCTGAAAAGTCCTTCTGCCAATCATAGCCCCTCCGCTGGTCGGCTATTTTCGCGAATTAGCGCATCCCCTGGTGCGCAACTTCTGGCTGGTCCCGTAACCCGATATCCTACGGGACAACTTGAGATTAAAGTGACGATATGTCTAAAGTTATTGAAGAGGATATCGTGTTCCTTCCAAACTACCTTTTCATACAACAAACTTTCTATAAACTTTTCACACTGTATTATTCCAGTGATTTCCACTTATTCAATACCTGTCACATACCCAGGCAATCTCTTTGACCTTTAGGCATAAAAAATTGGACCCTACCTTTCTTATTTAAAATACGTCAGGTTAGACCCAAATACTCGACAAATTGTAACATCTACATTACACAGGCTGAAACTCTAACAAAACTTGAAAAGCGAAATGTTCGGGGCCCACTGAATTCTTTATGACGGCTGTAAATCTAGGTAAATCGTAAATTTTGCAAGCACCCCGCGACCCGACGAAAAGGGCTCAGACCCTTTCTGCGCAGAAATGGATATTAACGTGCTGGAGTCTCACTATTTGAAGTAACAGGAAGGTGTTAGTGACTTCAAGGGTGAGGTGAATTCGAGAACAGAATAGGGATGATGACAAAAAAAAAGATTTTTGTCCTTAATGTAGATTATAGAAAAATAACGTACACGTATTTTTTCTTTTTTTACGGTATCAAAAGATTACGGCGATACATTGAGTTATAATATGCCATGACGTCACTTGTATGTAGATTTAATACATACTTGTGACGTATCAACCCCCACTCTCCAACTTTAATGCGTTGTATCTAAGTCATTTTTTATTAATATGATAAAGCAAAGAATACGTGTCTAATATTTTTTTACTATCTGACTGATGGACTAAATAGAATTTCTTTTTTTTGACCCAGGCATCATCCCTATTAGGTAGTGAGGAATGTAGAAGTATCTTTTTAAATGAACTGAATTTGAGGACAGGGAAAATGAATTAGTTTTAAACATAATAATTATCACGTCTTAGTTCACACAATGAATAAAAATTAAATTGTAACGCCTAAAAATTATTAAAGACTGATTACGATTGCTTTGTACCTACCACAGGTAGACTCGATCGAATAGCGTTTTGGGAAATAAGCCTTTCACAAGAATGCAAAAGACTTGCACAAATATTTTATTAATTTTCTTGTCTTTTACATATTTTTCTTCGAACTCATCTCACCCATAACTCGCTCTATATTTCTAAAACTCATAGTAGTCCAGTTGTGAACATGACCAGGGTAGGCGAGCTGGGATGTGGTTTTGGCCCATTTAAAATTCCAATTCTGAACCTTTGATTTGATACCTGTCTGAATTCTGTACCAATTGTAATATTATATTTATTTGTCTATCCTAGGACACAAGAAGGGCAAGTAGGGCTTATTGGGGTTTATATTACACTCGCATCTCATTCTCCTGTCCTTATCGCAATTTGTATGGGGTCTGTGCAATGTAACTTTTTCTTCCATACTTCTCTATTAGTCGTCATCTTGGCAGTCAGTATCTCCCTTTCAAGCCATTATCATCTTTCACACAGTTCATCCATCGTTTCTTTGGTTTTCCCCTACTCGTCATCCACATTCTTACTAAAAACTTTCCTGATGACATCCAACTTCCATTCAACTTATTACACTCTAATGGATTTTTAAAACTTAATTCTTTTGTTGGCAGATAAATCGTCTTCTTGCCAACATTGTGCTGTGCGGTAAATATAAATTTGTCGTGGAATTTTCCTCGTTCATCACAAGTGCTGCAAAATATTTAATTTAAAAGTATGGATTCTCTTCTGCACAAACCAAATTTCAGCTAAACCAATAGTCCATATCTTATTTGTTTGATGCATCACAATGGCCGGTCAATCACAACTTTTGGCAGTGGTTGGCAGTACGTTGTCATGTCAGGTACATTGAAAAAATAATCCATTAGTCGCATTTCTCACACTCACAGAAAAAGATGAATTTGTTTATTGTTTGGATCTGCACATTTACTCAATATTATCATGAAATATTTCCGAAATCACGCAAGATAGCTTCTTGAAGTAAAAATCAGCATTCAAGTGTATTTAATAGTGCATAAAAATCACCGATAAAGCGGGTTTCAATAAAAAAAAATCTCTTTTTTTTTTTTTATGTAGTTAACTTGTGTGGTTTAGGAGATATTTATTTTTTTATGGCACTTTGCATGTGGCTTTTTTATATTGCGTCAGTGTAATTATTTGATTCCACAATGTGAACTAAGGAGGTAGGTTTAAAAAGACATGATATTCTTTGGACCATGCCGGGCACTGCAAAGAAGATGAGTAAAAGAGGCTATAATTTAATGACTTAGTTGTTATACTATTTATAGAGCATTCATTCTAAAAGTTGGCAACGATAAATGACATGCTATGTAAAATAATTACAAAGAACGTGCATTCTGAAAGTGGGCAACGGTTGCAAATATTTCGCTGTTTTGATTCATAAAAGATAGCTTGATCTCTGCGACAGCCGTCAGTAAAATCACGTCCTGAATTTCATAATAGTACAGATAGTAACTGTCAATGTCATACTTTATGGGCATGCTGACCTAATGAATGAATTACTACCCTAGGAATGTCAGTTTGACAGATGTCGCAGAGATCAAGCTATCTTTTATGTAGTTTATGCAATACTAGCTGCGCCCCGCGGTTTCACCCGCATAAGTTTCGATCCCGTGGGAATATCGACATATAAAGGTTAAAAACATTCAGTAGTTTTAGCGTGAAGAAGAGACAAAGATACACACTCATAAACTTTCGCCTTTAAACTCGTAATATTAGTATGAAAATATGAAATATCGCTAACTAGTGACGTACCTGAAATATTAAATGCAATAAAATTATAACACTGAATTTGATGTTGTAAAAAGGGTATTTGGAAACTTCCAAATACTTGTTTTAAATCTAAAACTAAATATTCGGTTTACGATATTAATTATTGCATTTATAATCAATATTTTAGTTCACTAGTTAGCGATATCATATTTCCATACAGTATTATTGCCTAATTAATCAAAACAGTGAAATATTTGACAGCTTTTTGCGATGTTGCCAACTTTCAAAATGTACACTCACAAGTAATTATTTTAAACAGTATGTAATTTCTAACAACGGAATTGACACCAACCCAATTTAGTCTAAAGTTAGAAACCTCCACTCATAAAAAAGTACGATCCAATAAATTTCTTAGCAGACTGAGTCCATTTATAACATTTAAATAGAACAAAAAAACAACCGTACCGTAACCGTTTTTCCGACCGTGTCTGGAAAAATAGAACCGTACCTATATCCTTGCGTCATTTTTGTTAGCAGTTTCCCTGCAAACCTGAGAGTCTATTAAGAGAAATGGATCATTATGAATAGCACCGTTTATGTATTGTTCACAGTATTCACGACAGCACTGGAGTGTGGGAGTGCGCTTGAGTAATAAAAACTTAGGAGTTACTTCATTATAGCTGTATGTTAAGTAAGGCCGCGTCCTATTTAAAAGCGATCGTTGCTCTCAAATGTCACTTTTTGTTCGGTGAACCTGAGCGCGTGGTCTCGCGTACATATATAGGGCATTTTCAAACGTGACATACATGTATGAAATGGAACAAAAAGTGACATATTTGCACACAGTTAAAACACACAGTACAGTTTAAAAATAGTTCATTTTAGTTGGTGGAGGTGTATAATCGGTTTTTGGGTGACGTCTCAGAGTGTGGAAATTGTGACTACTCAAACTCAAAGCATTTATTTCAATTAAACCATTTACAGGCACTTTTGAATTGTCAAACAGTCAGAAAGTTGAAGCTAGTTGCCCATTCCAAAACGTAGATCTCTATGGAGAAGAACGGGCAAGAAACTCCAAGGACACTCTTTTAAATATAGAAATTACAAAATCCTGGGTACATTACTCTTGTTGATTTTGTATGTGAGAACAATGTAAAAAAAATATAAAAATCAAAAACGATTAAAAATATAAGATTAAAAATAAGCCCTGGCAGATAAGAGATGACCAGTCCCAACTGACGGCGCCCGTTCACGAACATGACGCATGGATCAGCACCATTCAGCTTAACCATTTTGAATAGAGCTCAATGATCCAACACACACGCCACCATCAGCGAGACATTTGAGTGAGCTTGACATACTCACAGGTGATATAATGTATATATTGTAATTGTAATTACATTGTACATATTTACGCGGCGTTCACTTTTAAATAGGACGCGGGGTTATAATGCAATATCATACAAAAAATATAATTTACCTTTTATTATTAGATACATAATAATATTTTGTTATAATAAAACAGTACAAATAAATTATATTTTTGTTGTATTTATGTTTATATATAGAGTATATTATATTATAATATATGTTATATTATACTATATATATTATAATATACTCTAGGTGTGATTTATCTTGTTTCTTTTCAAATAATTGTAACCAATGCTGTAAGACGGCAAACTATTGAAATTATTGTAAAGTTATCTAACTATACATAAAACTTTCGAAAGTGTAAAATTATCATTAATACATAAAAGTTTGAAAATATACGAAAAATAATGATGCTGTGAAACTCAGAAACAGCTAAATAAAGAAACTTTCTACGTTTTTCAAGTTATTTAAAATGGCAACATTTTTATACAAATCCACGCGTATATCTGCATGCCAAAGGCTTGAAATATCATGTACAACATACATAACAGTTTTATTTCGGTTCCTAGCAACACATCCATGGATGAAAGGATCATACGCGTATAGAATAAATACGTTCGATGTATGTCGAGAAATTCAATGAAATTGAACTGTACCATTTTGCTTGGGAACCAGCAACTATTCGTTGAAAAAACTCGATACTTGAACAGTAGTACAAATTGAATGTAAAAGAAAAATGTGAGTTTGTCTGTCTGTATGTTTTTAACAAACTTTTTGTTAAAATACCTCTAGCGTAAACTATCCACTACCAATAGAGAATAATATCTATGAAATAAAACACGTAAATCGGTAAAAGTGGTTTTTGAAGTAAGCACACTAATGCCTTGATCACATGTACCAAGTAGATGGGTGAAACAGCAAAATATACTAGGCCGAGAGAGTTAGGTGGACGAGTAGATGTTTATAGGTATAACTTGGCACCGAGTCAGTCAGTCATTTCAGTTTCGACGCTGCAGACTAGCGAGACAATGAATCGCAAAAATATAATATAAATTGTACGTTAGCGTGCTTTGAACGACGTGAGTTTGTCGAGTGGCGAGTACGCACCGAGTGCATGTATATATCTGCCGAGTGGGCAAGCTAGTCAGTGCGGGCTAGTGGGCACTTGGTCTTGTAGCGGTTACACCGCCACATACGAACTATGCATCAAAGACATGACGTCACACAAATCCTGCATCGCGCAATTAGAGTTTACCGCGCAAACGACTATAAGACTATCCGACATCAACAGTCAGGCAGTCGGCCCGAAAGACACAACACCCGTCTGGTCGGAGGATCCTCCCTTTTCTATGGTGGATGAGTGAACTTTACACCCTGTTCCCCATACCTCTAAAAACGAAGGAATGAAGTCGTTTAAATAAAACAACTACTACTGGAAATGGGACCCTCATAGACAGCTATGTCAAAATGTTGTATTTCTACGAACACCGCCTGGAACCTTCACTAGCTTATCAAACGCTAGGCGAACGAATCTCGAATATTTGGACATCACTTCATTCGCATGGACTGACGAGTTCCAGCTTTACAGATTAGAATTACAGGGCTACGGCTTCATCTATGTGTCTACGAGTATATAAAAAGGGAATTAATAAAAATATTTTACTTTATTATTTATTCATGGTAGAGGCTAGGCAGATAAGCCTTGCCTTTTCCCAACTCTGTTGGGGTCAGCTTCCAGTCTCACCGGATACAGCCGAATATCAGTATTTTACATGGACCGACTGCCTATCTGACCTCTACAATCCAGTTACTGTGTAATACGACGCCCCATGGATATCAGACTTTCAGGCTTCCGAGTACCCGTAACGAATGTCAAAGATCTGTCTTTTGTCTTTTACTCTTCTTATTTATTACATTTAATCAATATTACTTGACTGTACTTCTTATATTTTGAGAATAGTTGGGAATAACATATTAAGGAAACGAGGGTATTTTTCTATAAAATATAATATCTGATATTTTGACATAAAAAAATCAATAGGTATTACATGTGTGTTTTAAAATCATCCCCAATTTTACCCCTTTGAGGGATGATTTTACAAAAACGTTGAAACGTGTAATTTTTATTTCTTACTAAAAGCATAAATTTCAATTTTCATATCCCTAATTTAAGAAATGCTGGATTTCCCATACAGTCTTTCATCCTCTAATATCACCCGTTTTAGGATTATTTTTGAGACAAAAATTACCCTATGTCCTTCTCCATGATCCCATGTATCTCCTTGCCAAATTTTATCGAAATCCGTTCATTGGTTTAGCCGTGAAAAGGTAACATAAAGACAGACAGACAGTTACTTTAGAAATTATAATATTAGTATGGAAGTATGGACGAAATGCAATAATTAACATTGTAACACCGAATATTTCGTTTGAGATGTAAAAAAGTATTTGGAAACATTCCAAATGCCTTTTTTACACCTAAAAAGGTTACAACATCAAATTCAATGTTATAATTGCAATTCATTATTAATATTCTAGTTTGCTAGTTAGCCACATTTCTTATTTCCATGCAGTAATATTGCCAAATGAATAAAAACAGTGAAATATTTGGCATCAATTTGCGACGTTGCCCACTTTCAGAATAAACGAAAATGTATAAAATAAAGTCGAAAATGAACATGCATCTCATCTAGACCATCCGTAGCTTTGCATTAGTCGAGTTCGAGCTCAAGAGCAGGTGATTCACTAAAATAAAGACCAATATAATAGGGGCGAGCCTATGTATGCCTTTTATATACAGGGTGTTAAAGTAATTCCGTGCCATAGCTTAGGGGTAGGTTCAGTATCGATAAAGGAAGCCAGAAAAAAAATACTTGGAATTGTACGTATCTACCTAGTTACCTATCCTTCACCCGGCGTTATCGAAGTGTTCGGGCGTAGGTATTTCATTGCGTTCGATAGTATGTAGGTAACTCTAGGAAATTATTAATTAGCATTTGAACAACGAATTGTAATTCACATACTGTCGTAGCGTTAGTTCGATTCGCGTTCGTTAGTAGGTAAGTAATTAAAGCATTTAAACAAATAAAATAATTTTAATTCTAATCGATTGCTATTTTAAGTAAGAAGGTTTTTTTTTGCTTCCTTTATCGATACTAAACCTACCTATGGCACGCAATTACTTTAACACCCCGTATAATTTCTAAAAAAAAATACTAAAAACCGCGTTTTGTAGGATGCATCACTTTTAGACCAGTTTCTCAGTAAAAATGACCAAACTACGGGGGACATAACTTTTAAAGTGTCCACCATGTCCTTGATGCTTTTAAGCTACTTAGGTTCTTGCCAGATGGCAAACTTTGTACTGGACTTTTCTCTCAGCTAATACTGTGTCCAGTAAACTTGTAAGTACTAAGTTTTCTTTAGATACGTTTTTAACAGCACTTGTATTAAAACTAGTCTTCATCATCATCATCATCATCTAAAAATAATATTTCGATACAAACACCGGTGGGTTTTTTTTTTTTATAACTCTTGGCCTGCATCTCACCTAATGGTAAGTGATGATCAACCACAGAGGAACTGGCTATCTTACCTCTAACTGCTGACACATGACAATGATGCTAATATTATTGTTATGGCGGCAGACTTGGATAAGATGTGGTAGCTAGCCAGGCGGACCTAAGTTCAATTATTTTGGTGATTGTAGGGCTTGTTCTAAAACAAGCTCTACCACCGCCAAAATAATTGTATAAACTATTCACTTTTTTTTTTTAAGAACGTTGCCCCGCTAGGAATGTTTCCTGTATTGTGGGTGCGTTTACAAACATTTAAAATTCACAAACACAAACAGTCAGACCTGGAACAACTACCTACTTGTAGTTCATACAAATATTTGTTCCGTGTGGGAATCGAACTAGCGACACGCAGCGCAGCAGTCAATAGCTTAACCACTGCGCCAACCATTTCGTCAAACACCAACACAAACAGTTCCAATGTCTTTCTTTTTTTTAGTATTCATTGCGTTATGTACGTCGTCGAGCAGAAAATTTTTCAAACATATGGAGCAATGGATTATGAATTTCCATTTAAATTCTCCGCATTGTGATAAAAGGTGAGTCATGAAATTGGGGCGCAATTCGCGTTTAAGCGTGGTTATTTGATCAATTTGTCTGCTATTATTGCACCGATGCGACGCCCAGTCAGACAAGACAAGACACGTCTTGGGCCTCTTCCCACGTGTTAAAGCTGAATACCGTATTTTACATAGAGCAACTGCCTATCTGACCTCCACAACCCAGTAACTGGGATTAGGTACCCAGGTTATTGTATATTATTAACAATACAAGTACCCTTTTTAAGACTCTGGTTGTCAGACTTTCGGCCATTATACTCGTATAATTGGTAAATTTTGATATTTAATTCATAAAAAAAGAATAAGAAAAAATTGTAATTGACATTGTAATAAAAATTACCTGTTTTCATTTCAAACTAATTTACAATTATTAATGAGGTTATCGGCAGCGGTAGCATAATGTGAAGCTTTTTATTCAAATTATGATCTTAATGTACTATTGAAGAACTTCATATAATTATAAGCAGTTTGAAAACAAAATCCCGTGAACACGATGGCCACATCTGTTACCGCCCCGGTTCTATAGCGGCCGAGCGCTGCAAGCAGAAATAGTCCTTACGGTGTATAGATATGAAGTTCTTCGATGGTACCATGTACTGAGAAATAAATTATCTTATCTTATAACTTAAACGTCAAAAATTTATGTTGAAACATTCGTTAATAATTACTTCACTCGAATGTATGGACAAAGAATTTACCCTCAATCATGGACACTTAAGATCAACTAACAAGGCCGTCCACGAGTTAGCTGAAACATTAGACCGTTTTCAGACGACTCGTAAAATTGAAATTCCACTTAATGAAAAAACCTGATGCCAACTAAAGCTAAATAACGGTTTTAAGAGCTAAATCAATTCCATGTAATTATTGAAGTGTACTTCAATAAGGTCATGTCTCTCTTCATTTTTCATTACGATCCTTGAAAATACACCAATTTAAGCGCTGACCTACTTTTGCCTACATGCTACACGCAGTGAGAGCTCAATGGAGATTGGTCCTTTCCACTTAGGACCAGACTATGGACTCGGTTTGTAAACTAAATGTTATAATTACAATTATTTGCTATATTTTCTGTGAAATGCTTGAGGAAATGTTTGAAGTTATATAATTGGGAAATAGAAAGTCTTGGCCACGGTATTTTTAGAATTATGACTATTTAAATACCTTAATACCCTATATTAAATACACTGTTTAGATTAGTGAGATGTTCTATGCAATTTATAACAGTCAAGCAATAATGCCGCAACTTATGCCGCAAACTAGTATTCTTTGTCCACTGCTCGAGGGAAGATACATTTTGAAAAACTGAAAATAAAATGAAAAAATAATAATTAACGTATGCTTGTTAAATTTATTTTTGGTATCTACGAGTATATTATTAACGGGCTGGCGGAGCATGCGCAGTTCATACAAATGTAATACCAAAATAATTTAAAGATGATTTATGAGAAAAATAAGTTTTCTATAGAAATTTGAAATTCCTCATATTTCATCTTTATATCAATGTCCATTCAAAATATATAATAGAGAGCCTAGATATTCTGTAATCCAATCGGAATAAATACACACTACCTAAGAATATGTTTGATTTACAAATTATTTTGGTATTACGTTTTTATGACCTACGCATGCTCCGCCGGCCCTTTATGAAATAGTTTTGTAGACCACATTCAATATAATGAATAAAACGTAAAACTGTTAACTAAACTCCGGCCGCTGAGAAGACTCAGTTGTATAATCAAATAAAGTATAAATTCGTAAAACACGTATCATACTATTGTACTCAACTGACAGGGGTCGGGGATCTTGGGGTGCTTGGACAGGAAACCTCCCCGTGTGCCTGTGGGCTGGAATTCCCTTCGGATGCGTCCGGGGGGAAGGCCAGTCTTCAGGACGGTGCACCCTGGGATGCGGGCAATGTCTCCCCATTAGGTACTGTGTGCCTAAGGGGTCTCGTTGTCCGTATGCCAATATCCTGTCGGAGGAACGCTCTAACGTGTACTCGGAGAGAGTACACGTTGAGCAGCGTTGGAGTACGGGCTCGGCGTGCACTTACACTGCCGTCGGGCAGGCAGGAGGAAGCCTTCTGCCACCGTTGGTCTCGTAGCCCCGAAGAGTGTCAAGGTCATGTCTCTGGCACTTGACGGGGGTCGAGGGTCTTGGCTTAACCGCCTGGACCGCGAGGAAGAAATCCTCTATAAAAAATTACCCCAAACCTCCAAGCGGCGGCGCACCGTGAGGGAGGTTGTAAGCTTGACTAATGGGTAGCTATTAGATAATCAGTCGCTAGTGCGAACCGATGTTTTGAGTCAATACACAAAGTTTATACTCGTGGGAACAAATATGGTTAACACAATTAAACACAAAGAAAAGGAGAGGAGTGATGCGGAGTCGGAGTCCGACGCTGCGTCTGGTGCGATGAGCTCGGGTCAGAGCTCGGAGCGCGAAGTGGTGGTGGGAGCGACCGTGAGGAACCGAAAGTTCCTCCGGAAGCGCTCCAAACCGGGGGATGGCCAGGGGTCGTCCGACGAGGTGGTCTCGGGCAGGAGGAAGATCCACTCCAGTCGGCGAGGTGCGGCCCGGGGAAAAGGTGTGGGTAGAGGGCTCACCACCAAGGAGGCAGGCGAGCCGAGTCCGGCCAGCCCAGTTGAGGTGGAGAGGCCCTCTACAGAGGAGGAACACCACCCTGTAGGGACCAGCACCGTGGCGGCCCCTACAGAGTCGGCAGGTGGTGAGCCGGGCGTCGCTGGCGGCTCCAATTCGGAGCGAGCGGCCAGGTTTGCGGAGGCTGTGGCAGCCGCAATCAAGGTTTTGGTCTTGAAGAGGACTCAGTCCTCTAAAGACAAGGCCATGCCTGCGGCCATAGCCTCTATTTTGGCGGCAGCGGAGGCGTATCACCTCAGGCCTCCGTTGGACGGCATGTCCGAGATGCGGGCGGAGGTCGCCCGCTTAACAGCCGCCATGGAGCTTCTCCGAAAGGAGAATGAGGAGCTCCGAGCGGACCTGGCCGGGCTCCGGGGAGCCGGCCCCCGCGAGGTGGCACAGGGGAGGGAGCAGCATGGGCAGGGACGGCCCGTGCCTGCGGAGGACCGGGTTTTGACCCTGGTGAGGCAGGAGATGGCTTCTTTGCGGTCTCGTTTCTCCGCACTAGAAGCCATCGTCCTGCGCCCTCCTCTGGAGGCGAGCACGCCACCGGTCTCTGGCCAGCGGAAGGCGGCATCATATGCTGTCACAGCAGCTGCCTCGGCCAACCCAGGTTCGTTGGGGCAGACCAAGAGCGGGGCGGCTACTCAGGCGGCGAGGGCCCCAGCCCTGACGGCGAAGGCCCCAGCCCTAGCGGCGAGGACCTCGGCCCTAGCGGCGAAGGCCCCGGCCCTAGTGGCAAGGACCACGGCCCTAGCGGCGAAAGAGCCGCCCCCGCCTCCTCATAAAGCTACACCGGCTGACGCCGAATGGCAAGTAGCCGGGGAGAAGAGGAAGGCGGGGAAGAAGAACCGGACGGCCCAAAGAAAGGCGAGGCGGCAGCGGCGCAAGGAGCAAAGCGTCGCGGCTAGGCTCCGCGCCCTGAAGTCCGCAGCTGTAGTGATTACGCTACAGCCAGAGGCGGAGAAGAAGGGCGTGTCCTACCGTGACGTGCTCGCCAAGGTGGGGGCGGCGGTGGACCTCAACGAGATCGGTGCCACTGAGGGCATCCGGGTGAGGGTCACTGCGACTGGGGCCCGGATGCTGGAGGTCCCCGGTGCGGCAAGCGGCCCGGCCGCTGACGCTCTGGCCGAACGGCTTAGGGCGTCCCTAAATGCGGACGAGGCACGAGTGTCCAGGCCCACCAAATGCGCTGACATGCGTATTCTGGGCTTGGACGACTCAGTGACGGAGGGACAGGTGGTGGCCGCTGTCGTTAGGACTGGGGGGTGCTCTGCCGAGCAGGTTAGGGCAGGCGCCATCCGTCCTGACTTCACGGGGATGCGAGCCGTTACGGTGAGCTGCCCCGTGTCGGCGGCCAAAAAAATTGCAAAAAAATTGAGGTGTTTCCGCTGCCATGTGGGTAACCACGTGGGAGCTAAATGCACCTCGGAGGTGGACCGCAGCAGTCATTGTTACCGCTGTGGTCAGCCCGGTCACAAGGCCGGCTCGTGCGAAGCCACGCCGCATTGTGTCGTATGTGCGGCGGCTGGCAAGCCAGCCGGCCACTGGATTGGGAGCAAGGCCTGCGCTCCACCCGCCAGGGCTAGAGGCAAACCACCTGCCACCGCCGTCACAGCCGCAACCGCCGCCACCGTCGCCGTTGCCGCCTCAACAGCCGTCGTCGCCGCCGCAGCCGCCGCGGCAGGGCCCTCACAGGGGGCTAAGGAGGGAGCTGACATGGAGTGCCAATAATGGCCCCATTTCGCCTCCTCCAGGCGAACATCAACCACTGCGCCGCAGCTCAGCATCTGTTGCTTCAGAGCATGGCGCAGTGGTCGATTAACATCGCGGTGGTCGCTGAGCCGTACTTTTTCCCACCCAGGGATGACTGGGTGGAGGACCTGAGCGGCTCAGTGGCCCTAATTTCGTCGGCCGCCGCCGGTACCCCGTCCCTCGAGGCTGTTAAGAGAGGACGGGGTTGCGTTGCAGCACGGTTCGGGGAGATTGTCGTGGTAGGCGCGTACTTCTCCCCGAACCGAACTCTCGCCGAGTTCCACAACTCCCTTGCGGAGTTGAGAGTCGTCGTCGTCGGGTTCTGTTCCCTCCCCGTGCTCGTACTCGGGGACTTCAATGCCAAGAATGTGGCTTGGGGTTCCCGGTATACGGACACACGGGGCAGGATGGTGGAAGACTGGGCGCTGGAGACAGGCCTGGTCGTCCTTAATCGGGGTTCTGTCCCCACGTGTGTGCGGATGCGGGGTGAATCAGTGGTGGACATCTCGTTCGCTAGCCCCGCTCTGTCGCCGCGTGTCATTGACTGGCGCGTCATGGAGGGGGTGGAGACGTATTCCGATCACCGGTACATCCGGTTTGACGTCTCCGCCCAGACCTCGAGCGCGCCGGTCCGACAGGCCCCGAGTGGTCCGCGGTGGGCGCTGAAGCAGCTGGACCGGGAGCTCCTCCTGGAAGCCTCGATCGTGCAGGCCTGGGTGTCATCACCGGACAGGCCTGCCGACATTAATGACGAGGCAGAGTGGTTCCGGGAGGCCATGTCCGAGATATGCGACGTGGCAATGCCCCGGGTCCAGCCCGGACGTGCTTCGCGCCAGGTGTACTGGTGGTCGCGTCAGCTGACGACACTGCGCAATGCGTGCGTTACTGCGCGACGCCGGTACACTAGGCACCGGAGGCTCCGTATTCGACCTCCGGATACGGAAGTCATTCAGGCAGAGCTGTACGAGGGGTACAGAGCGGCGAAGACCGCCCTCCAAGCGGAAATCCTGCGGGCCAGGGCAGTGGCCCGCGAGGAGTCGCTGGAGACTCTGAACAGAGACCCGTGGGGACGCCCATACAAAATGGTGCGGGAGAAACTCCGCCCATGGGCTCCCCCGCTTACGCAGAGTCTCCGGCCGCAGCTTGTGGGGGATGTGGTGAGCGCTCTGTTCCCTTCACGAGGGGAACATGCCTCCCCGCCCATGGCTCCGCCTACTACGGTGCCTGATGCGGACCACACCGCCGACGACGACGACGATGCTCTGGAGGTGACCGAGGAAGAGATGAGGGTGGCGGTACGTAGGCTGAATGCCAGAAATACCGCCCCAGGACCCGACGGCTTACCTGGGAAAGCCTGGGTCCTGGCCTCAGAGGCTCTCGGGCCTCGACTAAGGGGGCTCCTAAGCGCATGCTTGGAGAGGGGCCAGTTCCCGCTTCGTTGGAAGACGGGGAAACTGGTCCTCATCAAGAAGACGGGGCGCCCTGCGGACTCTCCGTCCGCTTACTGGCCCATAGTGCTGCTCGACGAGGTGGGCAAGCTCTTTGAAAGAGTCATTGCAGACCGCCTCGTCGGGCGGCTGGTGCGGGTGGGGCCGGATTTGGCGGAGAGCCAGTTTGGTTTCCGCAGGGGGCGCTCCACGGTGGACGCCATCATGCGCGTGCGAGCCCTCACGACGGGGGATGCGGTGGCTCGGGGTGGGGTCGTCTTGGCGGTGTCTCTAGACATCGCCAACGCCTTCAATACCCTGCCCTGGAGTTGCATCAGGGAGGCACTCCGGTATCACCGGATGCCGACCTACCTCTGTCGTGTGGTCGAGGCCTATCTGGCAGACAGGGCAATCATCTACCCCGGTCACCAGGGAGAGTGGAACCGGCGAGAAATGTCGTGCGGTGTCCCACAGGGATCGGTCCTGGGGCCGCATCTGTGGGACATCGGATACGACTGGGTGCTGCGCGCCGACCTCCCTAATGGCGTCAGCGTCGTTTGTTACGCTGACGACACGTTGGTCCTGGCGCAGGGGAGGTCGCACCAGGCGGCGGCCGAACTAGCAACACACGGGGTTGCGACAATCGTGGCCAGAATCCGGCAGTTGGGACTCGAGGTGGCCTTGCACAAGTCTGAGGCCATGTGTTTTCATGGTCCTCGGAACGCGCCACCGTCGGGTTCCCAAATAACGCCGATGTGAACCCCTCCTGGGTTCACATCAGCGTCGAGTCGACGATGAAGTACCTGGGACTTATCCTCGACAGTCGGTGGAACTTCGTGGAGCATTTCCGACGTTTGGCTCCCAGACTGGACCGGGCCGGGGCTGCCTTGAAACGGCTCCTGCCCAATCTAGGGGGTCCAAACGCCTCCTGCCGGAGGCTATACGCGGGGATCGTGCGGTCCATGGCCCTGTACGGGGCACCGGTGTGGGCGCGTTCGTTGAGGCGGCGGCCTGCCCGCCGGTTGAACGCGTCCCAGAGGGTCATGGCCACCCGGCTGGTCCGGGGATACCGCACGGTCTCCGGTGAGGCGGCGAGCCTCCTTGCCGGATTGCCGCCATGGGATCTGGAGGCAAAAGTCCTAGCGCATATTTGGGAGTGGCGCGGGGAGGCGAAACGCCGGGGCTTGACTCCGATGCCGCGAGAAATCGCGGCACAGCGGACAGAGCTCCGACAGGATCTCATGGCGTCATGGAGAGTGCGATTGTCGCAACCCAGTGCTGGGCACGCCACTATTGCGGCGATAAGTCCCCTCTTTGAGGAGTGGCTGGAGAGGCGCCACGGCGTCCTCACCTTCCGCCTGACGCAGGTCCTCACCGGACACGGCTGTTTCGGGAGGTACCTGTTTCGGATAAGGCGGGAGGAAACGCCCGGGTGTCATCACTGCGTGGATCGCCCGGAGGACACGGTGGAGCATACGGTGGAGGTATGCCCGGCTTGGGCAGAGCACCACCGTGTCCTCGTGGAGGCGATCGGTGGCGGGGATCTCTCGCGTCCGGTCCTGGTCCAGGCCATGGTACGGAGCGAGAGGGCATGGGAGGCCGTCACCTCCTTCTGCGAAGCAGTAATGCTCGCGAAGGAGGAGGCGGAGCGCGTGAGGGAGAGGCAAATTTCGCGCCCTCACGCCCCTAGCCGCCGCAGGAGGAGACGCCCTGGGCGTCGGGAATCGGTTGCCGATTCCCGGCCACCGTAGGCGCGGGCTTGCGGACGGTGAGCAATGGGTAGCTCGCCGTCCGGTAATGACCAAGCCCGGGTCGCGTTGTGTTCCACGCGCGCCTCAAAGAGATGTCAGCGAATGAAGGGGTCCGATGAGACCATTGCCTGCCGGGGTTGCGGGAAAGTCCGAAAGGGATACCGTGGCCCCCTGGCATTGCACAGGCAACAGAAGGAACACGGGTGGGTTTTAGTCAGTAAGAGTCTGACACGCCCTCCCGCTCCACCCAGAGCGGGAGACGTCATTTGATGATTTCCCACCCAAAAAAAAAAAAAAAAAAAAAAAAAAAAGGGGTCGGGGATCTTAAAATTGATCATGTCATGAAATTAACATCGAACACTGGTCAAATTATGATGTGGCCTGGTCAGATCATTGAATACTTTACGTTTAACGATGCGAACCGACAGTTCATAGCATCATGTCTTACGGTATTTTGCTGTGGGGACGAGCCGCAGATATTGATTCTATCTTTATTCTGCAAAAGAGGGCTGTTAGAGCCATCTACAACCTCCGCAGACGCGATTCTCCAAAGGAACTGTTTAAGAAAATTAACATCATGACGGTACCTTGTCAGTATATATATGAAAACATTATGTATGTTCGAAAAAATCTACATCTCTTTAGTAAGATAAGTGACAGGCATAATTTTAACACAATAAATAGGAACAAGTTAGATCTACCACGTTTCAGATTGTCTAAAGTACACACATCTTTTATGGGGTACTGTGTAAAATGTTATAATAAAATACCACTCGATATTCTTCAACTAAATGAGAAGAAATTTAAAACTTGCATTAAACGCACACTATGTAGACAAGCATACTATAAGTTCGATGATTAGACCGTAGATAAAAATGCTTGGCTAAATGCTGGTCCTGCTCCACATCCACTTGGGCTCACTAGTTAAAAATGAAAAAATTGGTAGATGTGCTTCCCCTTTTTTATTTTTTCTGACTACGAACATAATGTTTATTTTGTTTTTTTTATGAAACTAAGTTTTAATTATTGAATACTCTAATAGATAATATTGATTTTCTTTCTTTTGGTGGTAAAATTCTTTAAATACATTGCAAACTATAGTTTTGTATAACTTAGACGCATTTTTATTTTAAATTTTTGTAATTGTGAGTACCATGGAGTCGTTTACTATGTTATTATGTTGATTTTGACTTGAAAGAGCAGGGTAGTTGAGAGTATGTCATGCTCACTTAATGTCTCGCTGATGGTGGCGAGTGTGTTGGATCATTCGGTTCCCTACAAAATCGTTGAGCTGGATGGTGCTGATCCACGCGACATGTTCGTGAACGGGCGCCGTCAGTTGAGACTGGTCATCTCTTATCTGCCAGGGCTTATTTTTAATCTTATATTTTGAATCGTTTTCGATTTTTATATTTTTTTTACATTGTTCTCACATATAGAATCAACAAGAGTAATGTACCCAGGATTTTGTCATTGCTATATTTAAAACAGTGTCCTTGGAGTTTCTTGCCCGTTCTTCTCCATAGAGATCTACGTTTTGGAATGGGCAACTAGCTTCAACTTTCTGACTAACTGACTGACTCTTTGACAGTTCAATAGTGCCTGTAAATGGTTTAATTTAAATAAATGCTTTGAGTTTGAGGTTTTGAGTTCAAAGTTTTAAAAAAAAAACTGGCTTCCTTTATCGATACTGAACCTACCCCTAAGCTATGGCAAGCAATTACTTTAACACCCTGTATACGTGTAAATAAATAATATTAAAAACGATTAGATATTATTTTTTTAAATTATTATAGATAATTATATAGTGCTGGGTAAGGAAAGAAATAAAATGGTATGGTTGCACAAGAAACAATGGACGGTCGTCAATAAAAAATAGATTACTACGTCATGGGTTCATAGCAATTAAACATTAAAATTAATCATTTTAGGATTCTGACTACCCTTAGACTGTCTAAGATTTATGAATGACAGCCGGGACCAACAGCTTAACGTGTTTTCCTAGGCACAGAGGGGTCCCGATATTTAATGGATGGTTACCCATACACGAACCGACCGCGGGAAGCTTAGCTTAATGTTCGATCGAGCCGTGCGGCTGTTATCACTAAGCTACGAGGCCCTCACAGTTGTTATACTGAAACATGATATCTATATACCTAATATTGGCTCTAAAAATAAACTCAATGAAGACTAACAAGTCGTTAATGTTTGTTTTCTTTTTTCTATGTCGTTTATTTTGATATGGAAAATATTTATTCGTTTAGCAATCATTCAATTTTATGTTGGTTTTTCCGAAATAGTAAAGTTTTTGCGACTCCCACTCAATTTGGTTAACAGACTAATTATTAATGTTATTTTTAGCGCATGCTAATTATTTTTTAGGATCCTCGATTAAGAATCCCAAAATATTACAGCACCTCGAATAAGCACCGAGTATTCTTACGAAATATTATTGTTATCCTTTTAATACTCCTTGCTGCCACGTTGTACTGCCTCGTTGGTCTAGTAGTCGCAAGTGCTACTGCTGAACATGAGGTCCTGGGTTCGATTCCCAAGTCAGGCAAAGTGTCATTGGGTTTATCTTTCTCGAATTTCTCAGTAGCAGCCCGGAGTCTGGATTTGTGCCCGGTTGATGGCAATGGGCTCGCCCCCTATCATCTCAGGCAAAGACTTTTCAGGTCATTTGACTTGTCAAATGTTTTTATTGAACCAACCAGAGTGACAGCTTCTTCTGCCAATTGAATAGATAATATTTTCTGTAATTGTGATTACTTACATAAACAAATTATGAATAAGTTGCCATCTGATTACAGTGGACAAACAATAACATTTTTCTCCTAACTACCTTTAAAAAAAATTCAAATAAGACTTAGGCCAATTACATGTAAAAATCTAGAGAAATTGAATAATGCTTTGTCAAGTAAATTATGTATTCAGAGTTTTAATAATATATGTGACCCAAATGAGTTCTACGCCGAGTTCTTTCACTATTAAACAAACAATTTATTGACACTTTTCCACTAAAGACCAAAACAATTTGCACAAAGTTCTTATTTAGTGATTGGGCGACGCCAGGTATTCGCACAACCAAATAACGGTTCACATCGGCGTCGAGTCAACGATGAAGTACCTGGGACTCGTCCTCGACAGTCAGTGGAACTTCGTGTAGCATTTCCGACGTTTGGCTCCCAGACTGGAGCGGGCCGGGGCTGCCTTGAAGCGGCTCCTGCCCAATCTAGGGGGTCCACACGCCTCTTGCCGGAGGCTATAGGCTATGGGATCGTGCGGTCCATGGCCCTGTACGGGGCACCGGTGTGGGCGCATTCGTTGAGGCGGCGGCCTGCCCGCCGGTTAAACGCGTCCCAGAGGGTCATGGCCACCCGGCTGGTCCGGGGATACCGCACGGTCTCCGGTGAGGCGGCGAGCCTCCTTGCTGGATTGCCGCCATGGGATCTGGAGGCAAAAGTCCTAGCGCATATTTGGGAGTGGCGCGAGGAGGCGAAACGCCGGGGCTTGACTCCGATGCCGCGAGAAATCGCGGCACAGCGGACAGAGCTCCGACGGGGTCTCATGGCGGCATGGAGAGTGCGATTGTCGCAACCCAGTGCTGGGCACGCCACTATTGCGGCGATAAGTCCTCTCTTTGAGGAGTGGCTGGAGAGGCGCCACGGCGTCCTCACCTTCCGCTTGACGCAGGTCCTCACCGGACACGGCTGTTTCGGGAGGTACCTGTTTCGAATAAGGCGGGAGGAAACGCCCGGGTGTCATCACTGCGTGGATCGCCCGGAGGACACGGTGGAGCATACGGTGGAGGTATGCCCGGCTTGGGCAGAGCACCGCCGTGTCCTCGTGGAGGCGATCGGTGGCGGGGAACTCTCGCGTCCGGCCCTGGTCCACAGGCCATGGTACGGAGCGAGAGGGCATGGGAGGCCGTAACCTCCTTCTGCGAAGCAGTAATGCTAGCGAAGGAGGAGGCGGAGCGCGTGAGGGAGAGGCAAATTTCGCGCCCTCACGCCCCTAGCCGCCGCAGGAGGAGACGCCCCGGGCGTCGGGAATCGCGGCGCGTAGGCGCGGGCTTGCGGACGGTGAGCAATGGGTAGCTCGCCGTCCGGTAAGGACCAAACCCGGGTTGACGGCGCGTTGTGTTCCACGCGCGCCTCAAAGAGATGTCAGCGAATGAAGGGGTCCGATGAGACCATTGCCTGCCGGGGTTGCGGGAAAGTCCGAAAGGGATACCGTGGCCCCCTGGCATTGCACAGGCAAGAGAAGGAACACGGGTGGGTTTTAGTCAGTAAGAGTCTGACACGCCCACCCGCTCCACCCAGAGCGGGAGACTTCATTTGATGATGTCCCACCCAAAAAAAAAAAAAAGGTATTCGCACAAGCAGGGAAAAACTTTTTGAACTTTGTGGCCTGAAGCAACGAACATGAATAATACAAGCTTATCAGTATGTTGCAAAATATTCTTAAACTTTTAAAAGTGTGTGCAAAATAGCTAAAGCTCTTTACATTAGCAATAAAATAAAGTCAGCTGATGATAAAATAAAAACTACCTGGCAAATAATAAATAATGAAACCGGTAGAAAAAAACAGCGTAATACTGATTTTAATTTAGGGACTGCTCATGGTCCCATCAACTCAGATGTAGAAATAGCTCAGGAATAAGAAAACTTTTTTGCTAATATTCCCTACAAAACCAATGAAGCTTTAAATTCCTCACCCCCGCTTTCTGCTGCCTTACTTAGAAATAATGTAAAGGCATGCCCTTTGGAGTTTAGGTTTCAGTATACAAACCCCCAGGCTATTATAAAAGCTTGTAAAGATCTTAAAATAAAATCAACAGAAGATCTGTGGGGGATTTCTGTAAAAATGGATCTGTTATCGAAACCATTGCGCCTTATTTAGCTTTCATATTTAACACTAGTGTAGACCAAGGCGTCTTTACGGATCTCATGAAACGCAGTAAAGTAGTTCCTTTGTTCAAATCCGGTGATAGTAAGGAACCCAACAATTATAGGCCTGTGTCAATTCTGCCAGTACTCAGTAAGGTGTTTGAAAAGTTGATTCTCAATCAAATGTTACGGCACTTTAATAAAAATTCCATCTTTCATGATCAACAGTACGGTTTTACCAATGGGCATTGTACCACTGACGCCGGTGTCACTCTAATAAAGAACATTTTTAACGCCTGGGAAGAAGCACAAGATGCCATTGGAATCTTTTGCGACCTCTCGAAGGCGTTCGATTGCGTAGACCTTGAGACACTTCTGCTGAAACTGGAGCACTATGCGATTAGGAATACAGCTCTTGATTTGCTAAGATCATACCTGAAAGATAGAAAGGTTAAAGTACAAGTCAACGGCACAAATTCATTAGGGTCTGAAATGGTAATGGGTGTTCCTCAAGGTATTGTATTTATTGTGTTTATTGGGTCCATTCCTCTTTTTAGCTTATATAAATGATTTAACCCAATTATTTCAAAATCAACCAAAGTTGGTGTTATTTGCAGATGACACATCATTGATCTTTAAAATAAACCGACGGTCACAAAATCTTGACGACGTGAATAGCTGTATTGTTCAGGTCCAAGATTGATTTACGGTAAATAATTTGGTACTAAATAAATAAATAAATAAATAATAAATAAATTACCAAATGTTAGAAGCAGCGAATGTGACATCATATTGAATGGAGAAAAACTGGAATTTATTAATCAAACAGTTTTCCTAGGAATCACGCTAGAAGAGAAATTACAATGGCAGCCCTGCGAGAGATGTTACATGGGGTCCCCATATAACATCTCTCGCGGGGCTGCTAAGCTCGGCCGCTTATGCTGTTAGAAAGATAAGACAGTTAACAGATGTAGAAACCGCGCGTTTGGTCTATTTTAGTTACTTCCACAGTATTATGTCGTATGGCATTTTACTATGGGGTCGGGCTGCTGACGTTGAATCCATCTTTATTTTACAAAAGAGTTCTGTCAGAGTCATTTCAAGTCGTCGCGAATCTCTCAGGAAACTATTTAAAAATATTAATATAATGACGGTACCTTGCCAAATCATTTATGAAAATATTATGTATGTGAGAAAAAATCTACACTTTTTAATAAAATAAGTGATAGACATAATTTTTATAGTAGGAATAAAGATAAAATAGATCAACCATTTTTCAGACTATCTAAAGTAAATAAATCTTTTATGGGGTACTGTGTTAAATGTTACAACAGAATACCTTGTGATATATTAGAATTAAATGAAAGAAAATTTAAAACTCATATAAAAAGTACACTTTGTAAACAAGCTTATTACAAATAAGAGGATTATATCCAAGATAAAAATGCTTGGAAACATGCTGGTCCTACTCCATAGAACAATTTAGAATCTAGACAAAATCTAACTGGTTGCCAATTTAATTGTATAATATTATTTTTTGTAACATTGGTTTTATATTCTGTGATTACTTGAACTCACACACTGACTTATTATTAGTAGTACTTGTTAAAATGTTAAGAATATCGTATAATTTTACAATGTTTGTAAATATGTCAGCACCATGCATCTATCACATAATTAATTTATGTCAGTCCTTCATTTTTCATTCTTTTTACCTATCGTGGTATAGTAATCTTATTCTAGGTGCATCGTCTTCACATATAATTATATAAATAATGTATACAAGATATTGTAAAATATTTTAAAAGAGTAACGGTGGAGTTTCTTGCCCATTCTTTTCCATACGAAAACTATCTTTTGGAATGGGCGACTAGAATCAATTATTATATATTTTTTTGTAAATGTTGACGTTCACAAGACAAACTCAAACTCAAACCATTTATTTCAATTAAACCATTTACAGGCACTTTTGAATTGTCAAGGGGTCGGTCAGTCAAAAATTTGAAGCTAGTTGCCCATTCCAAAGCGTAGTAGGTACCTATGGAGAAGAACGGGCAAGAAACTCCACGGACACTCTTTTAAATAAAATTTAAAATTGATACAAAATATTGGTTACATCATTCATTTTGAAATTATGCATGTGAGAACAATGTAATAAGACGTGCACGTTCGTAAAAGCGTCCGTATTAAAAATAAAAAAAGAATCATTCAAAAACTTAAAATAAAAGTGCCTTTTTTGTGCCTAATTGAAATAAATTATTTGACTTTGACTATTACATGGGACTTAAACATAACTGGCGAATTGTGGGTGTACTATTAGGTACACCTCCGCCCAACCCTTCGGGGAAACAAGGCGTGATGTTATGTTTATGTTGTATGTGTACTCCTTGCATGCATCGTGACCGATGGGCCAGAGTCGTCACACAGTGGGAGCCAGAAGATGGGCGTTGGCGTCATCGCCGAGGGAGGCCGACGAAATTGTGTAGAGTGATGACTTAGAGGCGTATAAGGGAGATTGGCCGGGGAAGGCAAAATACAAGGAAGAGTGGAAATCTGTGGGGGAGACCTTTTAATTTACATTTCTACTCCTCCTTAGTATATTGTAATGACGAAAGAAAATTAATTATGTATTTTTTTTGTTATTGTATAATAATGTGTTATTATAATTATGTATTTCTAATGATATATTTTAATAAAAATGTTTTTTCTTTGTTCCTCTCAAACAGAGCACCTGCCATCTAATCTCTTCACCACCCTTGGTTGACTGGTAGAGAATGCCTAAGGCATTAAATCCGCTTTTGTACTTTTTGAGTGAAAAGTTTAAATAAATAAATAAAATACGTCTGTATCTCTTGTTTTTCAAGGTTTGTTAATCCTGAAATGAGGTACATTGATACCCCTACCTAACCTAACTTCATTATGAGGTGAACTGGAATTTCCATGTTATGAAATTGTTTCCTTAGGCCCATTATCCACGACTTTACTCAAAAGTAATGTGTTAGTAGCTCAAATCACGAATGTGTAGCCCAAATGTTACCGCACATGTATTTCCATGACGGTCCGTACACGACGCGACTGACTGACTAACTCCGCTTCCATCCCTCACTTCCACACAATAGGCATAACGGACAGTCCTCTGTGCAGGGCATGCATGGAGGCTGAGGAAACCGTTGTGCATATGCTCTTTAAATTCACAGGCGCCATCCAGATTAGAACTGAAACCCTCAGGATACCCAGATCTTTCATGCATGTTCTGAACAGGCCAGGAGACTTACTCAACTTCTGGAAGTAGGTGGGCTGGTTGGAATATCCACCGATGGACGACATGGCCTCCGCACACTGGTCCACTTGAAGGACTAAGTGCGGAAACCAAACCCCATAACACAAAACATAGAAAGCAGCGTCCTTTAGAGTTAAAAGCGAACGGCGCGCGAATACATACGCTTTCGCTGAACCTGAACGCGTAGTCGTGCCGGCAGAGGGCGTTTCTCGGTTTTCCGGGTGCCTTTGTAAAAATGAATGAAAATAAATGTTAATGTGTAATGTAAATGTTTAAATATCTTCACAGTTTTAGGAACACAAGTGCTATACGTCTTCTACGTCTACAGCGGTTATGATACAGCAGCCCTTTTTTAAACTACGTCACGCTCGCAATTCTAAGTCGAGTTTCCTCGTCAATAAACATACGGATTGGCATCTGAAATATGGTCGATGCGTTCAATCGCATAGCTGAAAATGTAACGAGTACATGGGAGTACACTGTAGCCTCGTCCTGTCCGTCATCGCTTCGTTTGCCTACAGACGCGACGGTCGACGCCGTCGATGTGTGAAGAGCTTTATGTCAAAGAATTCTGTAATTTCTGTATTATTTGTATGTAAAAGGATTTCTTTATACTTGGTTGGTTTGAGTTTTCTGTTTGTGACTTTGTGAGGTTTATCATTGTCATAAGCTACCGGAGTAGGTAGGTAGGTATGATGGGCGTTTGGGTTGTAGGCAAGAAGGTCATACTAACTTCCTTTATACTAAACACCTTCTTTATCAGAGTTAAAAATCGGCACCATCTCAAGGACCTATAAATTATACTAAACTTTGTTTACTATATTAATTCCTTATTTACTACTAGTAAAGACAGCTAATACTTTTGCTTGAACATAAGAAATAACTTCACAAAACAAACGTACCTCAATGACGCCATTTCATAAATGGCCTCACACAACTATTCGATAGGTAGCTTTTATTTCATCTTCGATTTGACGTGTAACAATATTAGTTCTACTTCCTTTGAAACACGGTATCTTGCAATAAATTCCTGCTCGTCCCATAGGTTTAGGGTATTAACAAGAGTTTTAAATACTTTTTAGTGTTCCGTACGTCCAAATAAAAAAACGGAACGGATTAAGTTGGAATTTGGTACCTACCTATCTATAAATTTCTGTGACCCAAACACGGACGTGTAACGAAAATAAATGTTTTTTTTTTAAATATGGGGTCAGTTTTCGGGCGCAAATTGAAAGATATTCAGAAAATAGTTCAAACTACTAATACTTATAGATTACAGGAAAACCTATAAGAAGTCTATAATAGTCCTAAAATAACACGGTAAATCTCTCAATATTGTGCGTACAAACTTACTTTTGGAATGTATGGGAGAACATGTTTTTCATGTGTTTTCAACTACAACGTGAAGTTTTTCCTTGGGATAAATTCATCCCAACTACGGAACCCTTCATTACGCGTGGTCCGACACGCTCTTGGCCGGTTTTTTTTAATTTTGGTTTGACGAAAGTTAGCGCTATTTTCGACATATACGCGTGCGTTAAGTGGACATGTAACAATCCGCTCTAAGAGCCTTATCACTGGTCGTATAGGTACTTCTTATCCATAACATCACGCCTTGTTTCCCCGAAGGGTTGGGCAGAGGTGTATTATACACCACATTATATTATACCCACATGTCGCCAGTTATGTTTAAGTCCAATGTAATAGGGGGCGAGCCTATTGCCAACTATTGCCTATCAACCGGGCACAAACCCAGACTCCGGACTGCCACTGAGAAATTCCAGATAGAAAAACCCAATAACACTTTGTCCAACCCGGGAATCGAACCCAAGACCTCATGCTCAGCAGTAGCGCTTGAAATGAAATTGTTTATTCTGTAAATAGGATAGGAATTTTACAAGCCATCTTAAAAAAAAAATAGCCGCATGAGTTCGGCGTTTCCTATCTGACTACTCTGAGAAGAAAGGCCGAAACAAACTCAGAGGTCACAGTCTCTTTTAAAGTCCAGATATAATCTTGGTCAGGCCATATGAGGACCATGTAGATTAGTCTGAAATTGTCTTTCTAGAAAAGAACCACACAGATTTGAGTGGACCTGTCCTGTCAGTGCAAGCATTTGTCAGTAATCGTGGAGCTCAACTCAGAACTTAAGGAGCTCAACTCGACGAACAATACCAAAGAAAGCACATTTGGGTAGGCCACATAAACTACTCAAACTACCAGACCATCATTAAAACCAACCGACAAAGAAAAAAATAATGAGAGAAAAAAAAATCCACATAGTCCTCACATTCACATTATTTAAAACAATTTATTACTTTACAAAGTAATCATTAAATTTTGTATTATAATTTTCAACAATGTCAATATGTATATAAAACTGGTATATTTTAATGATTTTACATAAAATAAAAAATGACAAATATGGTTTTATCACAAGGCTTAGCAGAGCGAGCACCTCAACCCCATGCTTTTGCTTGCTACCAATAGACCAACGAGGTAGTCAACTTTTGGATGTAGATTATTTCTTATATCGTATGCTTAGACGGTTTGGTCATTTTAAGAGGATGAATGAAAGACGACTAACAAAATGTATTTACAAGGTAGATGTGACTAGAAACGCTGGGAGGGGACGCCCTAGGAGGACATATAGTGACCTTATTGGTGATGTTCTTCAGAAAGGTCAGGTACTCGCAACCGGCGTGCGTGTACCAGAATTGTATAAACGTAAACCAGGAAAAAGGAGTATGTAAGGATCGTAGCAGGTGGCGTTCTGTAGATTCTGCCCACCTCCATGGAAAGAATGCGTGATTTTATGTTTGTATGAATGTTATTTGTTCTACAAGTTTTTATAAAAGCGTGATAATAAAACATGGCATAAAACTATAGCCTAGCTCCGGATCCAATCGGAACATCCTTTTTATTTACAGTTCGCGCTCTGTATTTGTTTTATTACGATTCTGTTTGCGATAGCCAAGCCGGTCAGTATCTATGGCATACCTATTTGCCGGTGTTGCCAGATCTGTGGAGTTAGAATCTACGAATTTCTCAGATATTAATTTGGTTTGGTTTTTAGCTAAAGAAGTATGTCAGAGTGGTAGATGACACACACACTGACTTATTATTAGTATTACTTGTTAAAATGTTAGGAATATCGTATAATTTTACAATGTTTGTAAATATGTGAGCCTCTATCACATAATTAATTTATCTGTCATTCCTTTATTTTTCATTCTTTTTACCTATCGTGGTATAGTAATCTTAGTCCAGGTCGTCATCATCGTCTTCACATATAATTATATAATTAATGTATATGTCGTAGGATAATTTGATACTTCGAATCTTCGCGAAAATCCTAGGGGTTTTGCGAAAACGCGGATAATTAGACATAGGCGAAAAATTATCAAATCTTACTGGACAAAGTCAGGATTTTTGCGAAAATACTCGTTATTATAGCAATATTGCGAAACGAAACGCTGGCTGTTATGAAATAAGAACGCTGATTGGTCGGTCAGCGCGTTCAATAAGAGATCGTCTCTGATTGGTTGACGTCTTAAATGTCAATCATTTGTTGCCGCACGTTATTTGTTTACGTTTGTGTCTGAGTTAAATTGCAGAAGTGTTTTGTTTTTTATCGTAAATAGTGTACCTACTTGGACTTAAATAAAGTGGTAAATAAAAGTGCTACACGGATGTACATAGTGTCATATATCATAAAAGTCTTAGTCAACCACTCAACAACAACAATGCTTTCGAGATTGGTTTAGCGGTGTTTTGTTTGTCATTGTGTTAAAAGTGGACTATAAAATTGGACTTGAACTAAGAAACGGTGTGAATAGGAGGTTTGGTTTTCATATAATTATGACAGATTCGACAGAGAATGATGTTCAACCTTCAGCAGAATCGGAGAATTTGGAGGTTATCTCCGATAAAGACAAATTTTACATAGAGTTAAGAAAGTTTTACTATAATAGAGTTGACGGTACAACTAAACCAGAATGGACTAAAGAACGCGTAAGTGCTGTAATAAATTCAATTGAACAATTTAAAACTGCGAGTGTACTTAAGCAACCAAAAACACAACAACAGTATAGAAATGCAAAAAAATACGACGTGATGAGTGTAGGTGAAGAAAAACTTCTGATACTGAGAAGAAAGGATCTTAACTCTCCTGTTGTACAAGTACCTTCAACAGATATGTACTATGATATTCTTCTGCAGGCGCACATATCAACTGGGCATGGAGGACGCGACAAACTGATATATAACCTAAAGCAACAATATGTGATACCGGTACCGATTATGATATTGTTCCTCAACTTGTGTAAGATCTGTCTGAATAAAAAAAGTTGCCCAAAAACAGGAATTGTTGTACGCCCCATAATTTCTCAAGACTTTAACAAACGTGGGCAGGTAGATTTAATTGATCTCCAGTCAACTCCTAGCCACAATTACAAATGGATTTTAAACTATCAAGACCACCTCACTAAGTTTTGCTTTCTCAGACCTTTAACCAGTAAAAAAGCAACTGAAGTAGCCATGGCTCTTTTAAAAATATTAAAAAAAAAAAATTAAGTGGGTGCGCCAATGATTTTACAGAGTGATAATGGCAAGGAATTTACTGCCAGCATAATAAAAGAGCTAATCACATTGTGGCCTGCATGCAAGATAGTGAATGGACGTCCCCGACATCCTCAAAGTCAAGGTTTGTTTGCAAGTTTTGCACTATCCCGCTTACCGCTATGCATTTTTCTTTCACCCAAAGGTTGCCTGGTAGAGATTGCTACCTTAGCAATAAGGCCACCTATGTTGTACTGTCTTTTGTTGTTATCTGTTGTTTTGTATTTTTTTTTATGTGCAATAAAGTATTTTTCTCTTTTTTAGGTTCGGTAGAAAGGTGCAATCAGGATGTTGAGAACATGTTGCGTTCCTGGATGTCCGACAATAACTCAACTGAATGGTCACTGGGATGCTATTTCGTTCAGTTCCAGAAAAATACTTCGCATCATCGCACAATAGGACGTTCACCATACAAAGCCTTGTTTGGTCACGATCCTGTAATTGGCCTGTCTTCAACTTATTTGCCTAGAGATACATTGTCAAAATTAGAAAATGAAGAAGACTTTAATTTTTTTAACAACAGGTTTTAATTAATGAAAATCCTCCTCGCACTGAAGATATTCAAGACGAGCGAAATGCAAGTTGTAGAAATGAAGAAGACTTACAACAGGTTTTAATTAATGAAAATCCTCCTCGCACTGAAGATATTCAAGACGAGCGTAATGCAGGTTGTAGAAATGAATCCAAAGTTGAAAATGCAATCCTTTTCTATGAGCAGCTTTCTACCCCTCTTTCATCTATGACACAATATAAAAAAATATCTGCAAATAACATTACAATTTTAGAAGATGTAATAATTGTCCCAGCAAGTACAACAAAAACGATCTGTCTTGATCAATATCGCTATAAATGACACAAATTCCCACACAAATGTACAACAACAACATTCCAATAATATTGTTGCTACTGATCCGATTCACTCAAATGTTCAAAATGCCAACAAGTGATTCACGGCGCATGTGGAGTGTCTGAAGTTAGAGAAGGTAGTAGTTCTTCTAATGTTAAATGTAACTTATGCTGGCAAGAAGATTCTATTAAGAAAGAAAGAACAAGTTCGCATGAAAATTTAAAAAGAGCAGCTGCGACTATGTGTACTACATCCAACAAAAAATTTAAAGAAATAGATGTAGGTGCTACAATTTTGGTTGATGTTACGAAGTACGATCGTGCACCCTTAGATAACAAAAACATTATAGGACGAGTAATTGATAAGAAGAATGGTTTGTTTCAAGTTGGTACCTCCGTTGGTATAATTAAAGATTGGCTACCAAGAAACGCACTTCAAATATCTCCAGGAGCTCAATTTACCGGCCCCGTTCCCGAGGTAGTATTACCTATTCGTGGTATTTCCTCACAACTATCACCATTCGGCGGACAAGGGTTTAAGCAATGTCATTGCAAGAAATCAAGCAAACAATGTTCCTCAAATAAGTGTGCTTTTAAAAAGCACGGTTTGCTTTGTAATTCCAAATGTCATAAATCTTTGAATTGTTGTAACAAGTAAAGTCTTACTAATAATTTCATATTACTATTTACTAAACACAGCTGTGCTTGCATTGCAACTCCAATGTTACAGGTCCATGCAACTCAGCGTAAGTTTCACATTAGTGACGTATTTAATTATCTTTTGTTCTGTGATTATTCGCTTTTCAAATTTTTTTCTAGTTATCTTTTAATTTCTTTGAATAAGTCTATTTTTTCCTATTTTTGCTAATTCAATAATAATTTGTTGTAGTTATTTTGTTCACTATAAGTGAACCAGAATGTGATAATAATTTTGCCTCAATATATCTTAAGTTTAGCTGTATAAGAGAAGAGAAGGCTGATGAATGAGTGATTTTATCTCAAGACTTTAATTCACAAGACTGATCAATTCCATTGTTGCACTATTAAACTAATTGTTTACCTAACCAGTTTCATCCAATTTATGGATTACACCCTAAAATTGGATCATTTTTTTTTACTACGACTGAGATCTCCTATTGTCTGTAGAAAACAACATACATACTAAAATTTTCAATAAAAAGTTTATAAAAATCAATTTAGTGATTTTCCTTTCTCACCTATTCTAAACCTTCATAACTCTATGATACAATACTTGAAGTTAATCATCGGCAAACTAGGAACCAATTAGAAGTCAGCCAGCAAAATTGTAGCCAATCAGTGTTGAGCACATCAAATCTTACTATAGTAACGAGTATTTTCGCAAAAATCCTGACTTTGTCCAGTAAGATTTGATAATTTTTCGCCTATGTCTAATTATCCGCGTTTTCGCAAAACCCCTAGGATTTCCGCGAAGATTCGAAGTATCAAATTATCCTACGACATATACAAGATATTGTGAAAACATTTTAAAAGAGTAACGGTGGAGTTTCTTGCCCATTTTTCTCCATACGAAAACTACCTTTTGGAAGGGGCGACTAGAATCTTTTTTTTTTGTTGTTAAATTTGACGTTCAAAAGTGCCTTTTTGTGCCTAATTGAAATTAAATTATTTGACTTTGACTTAGATGTAGGAGTTATTGCAAAAGGTGTCTAGCTGTTTTAGAAACTTACCTACTCAACAATAAACCTCAACATAATAACATGAAAATTATCATGCTACAAATCAGCTGTTCCTGAAAACAATTTTGAGGAGTTATGCTCTTTATGGAGCAGCAGATATTTTTTGTCACGATTTCCTCTTGGCTTCAAAAAAATTTTTTACTATACATTAGTAAAAGTTATTCATAATAAGTAATGATAGCCTACGATGACCTACTAACAGTTATTTTAACTACACCTTATTTAGGTAGCACTTCTATCTCCAGCGCCCGTAACCATTTATGTTTTGAACGTCATCCGACCGCATTAAAATACTTTACAACATCAGTAATTCCAGGTCCTTCACACACCTTAAACCTTTAGCGGTTAAGTGAAATGCTAAGTTTCAAATTCAATTGCTTATCACATAAGACGCAAGTTGTGAGGGCAAACTGAAAAGGATTAGCGGTCTGTCGGCACTTGAGCATTTGTTATCGTTGATGAAACATGAATACGTCACCAACCACAAGATGTGCGTGGGTAATGCTATTTGTCATTGGGAAAATAGGACAGATTATGTGGATTATACAAGTACATACAAACAGTATTGATAATTTATTTATTTATAGTATTAAAATTGTTTGAATAGGTATTAAAAAATCCTCTAAATAGAGGCCTTTTTTTTTTGCTCAAATGGACATTAAGTAAGATAAAAAAAAAATAAAAAAAATGTTACTGTTTGTATTTCCTGTGCGTGTCCCAAATAAAATATCTTTCTTTCAATACCATAATAAGCAAAACTTTTCTATGACATAACAAAAACACAAAAAAAAAACCTAGTAAAACCGTAGACATTTCAAATCTTGGCAACCCCAAACATTGAGGTGTATTGCTAGTGCAGCACATGAGAAGAATTTTCCCCCGTTCCCCGTAGTTCGTTAGGTAGAAGTGTGTGGAGCTGAAATGTTAGTAAGTTAGTAGGTACTCGGTAGTCGGCACATGTTGATCTAGTTTTTTGTCGGTCTGGTTTTCAGTGCAGTTATTACGAGTAGTAGTTTTAAGTCTAGATATTATTACCTATAGTTTCGACTGCCTAATTTTAAACGTTTAGATCATCAATGTATTTCTTCCATACACATTACCATAATCAGCTTGTTCAAGAGAATTTATTGGACATAGTTCTCTGCATTGCATATTTTTGAGCCTATTTTTGCCTCATCTATACCGTGTTCATAATATAACTTATTGCGTTAGAGGAAAAACCATTCGGGATTTTTTTAACCATTTTAATTGTATCGAAATAACTGTGGTTTTTTTCTATGGTTTTTTTTAAATCCTTTAAACGTTATTGATATGATATCTGTACTAAAAGAACGACTTACTGTTACTGTTAGCCGTATCATTCCATTGCTGTGCAAAGGGTTCTCCATGAGTTCCAGTGCTTGCGATCCAGGGCTAATGTAGACTGAATCATTTTTTTCGTCCAGTTTTCTAGCTAAATCATTCAGCAACATCCTGTTGAGACGAAAATACAACCTCTATTAGAATCAATGTTACAAGGTAGAAAAAAAGTCTAATAAACACAACATTTCTTAACTAGAAAACAGGAGCTCGTGGCTAAGTAATAACAGCCGCACGGGTCGATCCATCAGGTTAAGCTACGTTTGCGGGGGTTGGTCTGTGGATGGGTGACCAGACCATCTTTACATAGCGAGACTCTTTCGTGCCTCGGAAAGTACGTTAAGCCGTTGGTCCCGGCTGTCATTCGTGAATCTTTGACAGTCGTTACGGGTCGTCAGAAGCCCGAAAGTCTGACAACCAGTCTTACCAAGGGGTATTGTATTACCCAGTCATTGGGTTGTGGAGGTCAGATAGGCAATCGCTTTATGTAAAATACTGGTGTTCAGCTGCATCCGGTTAGACTGGAAGCCGACCCCAACATTTTTGGGAAAAGGCTAGACAGATTGATTTCTGAACTAGAAATACAGAATCAGTACAAAAATCTCTGCTAAATTCCCACCTTTTCTTAGACACTAACCCAACCCTCAAACTCCTAATATCGCCAACAGTTAAAGTATAGTCGTACCAAAATATTTTTGTCTCATGAACAGCGAACAATCTATTAACACTCGACAAAGACTTACGAAGTCATTCGTTGTTAACAATTAAAACATGCGTTGTCGTGTAAAAGTTGGCTGTATAGAGCCGTCCGCATAATAAATTGTCTCGCTGGCAGCTTGCAAACTTCTCGTGATGCCTTATTAAGGTTGTGGGCTTAGTGATAGCGCGTACACTTGGTTTTACAGCGGGTATGCGGTATCGTTTTGACCCACGAATTTTTTTATCTGATACTTAATATAATAATAATAAATTCATTTATTGTAGGTAAATAACACCCATTGCCCAACATAAATAAGAAGAAATCACCAGACCAAAACCAAATAAAATACAATAAATAAAATTAAATTAAATGAAATCAAAATAAATTAGATTGAATGGAAACAAAATAAATCAAATTAAATTAAAATAAATACATAATCAAAACAATAAAATTAATATCTTCTCTCCAAAACTAGTACGGCAACATGTCTGTTGGAACAATGCCGGATGAAGGACCAGTCCAGCCTTCCCGCAATCATCGCCAGTACGATGTTGGGGCTAACCCGTACGCTGCGCACCAAGGACGCGGCGCGCTTGCGCGTGGTCGCGTTATAGCAATCGGTGCGTGCCTCTGCGAACATACCCAGGGCGCTGCAGTATCGGGGTAGCCCCATCACCGCCCTTTTTTTTTTTTTTTTGGGTGGGAAATCATCAAATGACTTCTCCCGCTCTGGGTGGAGCGGGAGGGCGTGTCAGACTCTTACTGACTAAAACCCACCCATGTTCCTTCTCTTGCCTGTGCAATGCCAGGGGGCCACGGTATCCCTTTCGGACTTTCCCGCAACCCCGGCAGCCAATGGTCTCATCGGACCCCTTCATTCGCTGACATCTCTTTGAAGCGCGCGTGGAACACAACGCGCCGTTGACCCGGGCTTGGTCCTTACCGGACGGCGAGCTACCCATTGCTCACCGTCCGCAAGCCCGCGCCTACGGTGGCCGGGAATCGGCAACCGATTCCCGACGCCCAGGGCGTCTCCTCCTGCGGCGGCTAGGGGCGTGAGGGTGCAAAATTTGCCTCTCAATCACGCGCTCCGCCTCCTCCTTCGCGAGCATTACTGCTTCGCAGAAGGAGGTGACGGCCACCCATGCCCTCTCGCTCCGTACCATGGCCTGGACCAGGGCCGGACGCGAGAGATCCCCGCCACCGATCGCCTCCACGAGGACACGGCGGTGGTCTGCCCAGGCCAGGCATACCTCCACCGTATGCTCCACCGTGTCCTCCGGGCGATCCACGCAGTGATGACACCCGGGCGTTTCCTCCCGCCTTATCCGAAACAGGTACCTCCCGAAACAGCCATGCCCCATCACCGCCCTGAACGCGTTATTGTACTGGACGTAACTGCTAATGATCTTTTATTCCGCAGACCCGCAAGTACAAAGTTGGGACTGCTGGGATTATTATTATTTTTATGTGTTTGACTTATCTCGGAACCGTGGGGTCCCAGACTTTTGGAAAGCGTACGAGGGGCCGAAGCTATCTTACAGAGGCCCCTTAGGCAATCTTAGTGAAATGAGACACCAACTGACAATTATCCCTGTATGCACTATAATATTAATCTCTCTTACTCACATACACACCATCACTTCTTTATCTCCTTTTCTGAGTCGTCACGCCAGCGTTCTCTAGCCCTGCATTGACAACGACCGTTTTCAAGCACATTCATCGGGAATCAAGAAGTATAATTTAAGAAAAATATTTAGTATTGGCTGGAAACTATAAAATGATACATACATGCAGTTACCCTTTGAAAATCATCATCAAATCAATTTTTTTATCAAAATAAACAACTTTCGCCCCAGCAATGTATTAATTCCCATCCCTTCGCTGTCAGTGGGCCCTCCTTCGTGTTGGCACTTATTCTGCAATTTCTAGGACATTACGCATAACGCTAAGTGGTTAGAATAAAAAAAGTCTTTGTGTTTCTTTTTGATATCGATCTTTTTTGTTCTGAGTAAATTTATTTTTCGCCATTTCTTTTTCAATGTTATGTCGTCTTCTGTCGTCTGGATTACCTTGAATGTTGTCAAATAGAATAAAACAGAAAACATAAGTTTAATCTTAGCTTTTATTCTCAACTACCAGTTTTTCATCATCTCCTACATTCCACAATTAAGTGCAAGGACTCTGCACAGACTTAAGTAGCATAAGTTTTTCACTAACAGACGCCTTTATTTATGTAAATCCAAACAATAGAAAACCCTGCCACTGCCACCCCACCACATTATCCCGCACAGTTTGTCAACAATAATTACAGTTAGTAATTACACAAGTACAGCAACTATCGCCCGTCGAGTAATAGCGTTACCAGCTGTTTCAAGCCTCGCTAAGGCTAGGCACCGAAGTTTTCACGACTTAGGACTAACAAAGACTTTTAGTCTGTCGTTTTCTGGAGTTATTGTTATGTAAACCACAATTTTATGCCTCGAGTGAAGAAATACTTCTTCGTTAATGAGGGTTGACTGGCAGAGAATTCCTTGCGAAAGTCCACTAAACATTAAGTATTTGAATAAATAAAAAAGTGCTGGTACTAACAAAGACGTCTTCAAGATAAGTCTATATTGTGGATGTCAATTTATTAATTAATCCCTGTTGTTTCAGGCCACTTTTTAGAGAAACCTTTAATTATTTTTTATGGGGAGTAAGTGGCTACCGCCTCGGCCGTCCTATTGGATTATATTAGGCTCAAATTATAATTCATAATATTATAGTACATGACTGCAGCGGCCGGCAAAAGAGGCATTGATGGACGAACGTGAAAATGTGGGCTAAGGCGAAGCCAAGGCACACATTCTTGAGACCATCAATGCTTGGTTGCGGCCAAGGCTGTATAGTTTTTTCTCAAATATTGCACGGTAATTAAAAATAAGTACTATCTATGTAGAAATTTTTATTTGCGAACAATATTATTATTCAGGCGCCAATAATTATGTTTATTTGTTTCTTTTTACTTTTTAAACAGCTCTATTTGCAAGCCACTTCGAGATTTAAATAAAATCTTTCATATGTTCCATCCTTTGTTGCCATGTTTCGAAGTAAAAAGTATGTTCCATTTTTAAATTAGGTACTTATATGTTTTCATAATAACATTTCCAGCCGTTGGTCGCATGTATTTGACCAGTGCAGCATTTTCGATTTATGTCGAAGTAGGTTGTGAAAATAATGCTGGAATTTCTAAGCATTTTTAGGGAAAATTTATTTATCTCTACGAACAGTATTATAATAATTTGAATTACTTTCAACAGTCACAGACTTTGCAACTACAGCGACGATAAAACTTGAAAGGCATGGATAATGTCGCAACCAATGAACTGAACTTCATCCAAAACTTATTACCAGTCCTAACAGAATCAAGTACTTCGTAACCACCCGCCTGAAACATGGTGCACTGAATTATGACACTTATCTCCTAAGACGTATAGAAATAGTTTCCTGTTGGAGGTGAGAGGAAATTGGATTAACTACCTCTGAGTTAGAGAGGGTAAGTGTGAATAGCGAGGTTTTAATTGTTTTAGAGGCGAAATATTTTGGTATAATAGAGACAAATGTCAAAGTCAAATAATTTATTTCAATTAGGCACTTTTGAACATCAAAATTTACAACAAAAAAAAAAGAATTGATTCTAGTCGCCCCTTCCTAAAAGTATTTTTCGTATGGAGGATTAAGGCTCGTGCAGACCAGCGCGACGCGACGGCGCGACACGACTCGAACAATACAATTTCTAAGAAAACTTCACGGTATAACAATAGCCGGTGTCGCGTCGCGCTGTCACGTCGCGCTAGTCTGCACGAAGCTTTAAGGGAAAGAAATTCCACCGTTACTCTTTTAAAATGTTTGCACAAATATCTTGTATACATTAATTATATAATTGTATGTGAAGACGATGCACCTAGAATAACATTACTATACCACGATAGGTAAAAAGAATGAAAACTAAAGCAATGAAAAATAAATAAATTATGTAATAGTTGCATGGTGCTCACATATTTACAAAAATTGTAAAATTATAAGATATTCCTAACATTTTAACATTTATTTTAATACTAATAAGTCAGTGTGCGAGTTCAAGTAATCACAGAATGTAAAATAAATGTCATAAAAAATAATAGGGGTTAAAGTATGAAATTGCCGTTTTATTGTAATAGGTACTTCGAATTGACATAGAACCTTCATGGTTTGAGATTTTTGAGTGAAACTTTTTTCACATGGTACATATGAAGTTCTTCTTTTAAAAAATGTGCAACATTCGATTATCGGCTTTCAGTTGTTTTTTTTATTCAGCTTAGACAAGAAAGATGAATACCTACTTTGAAAATTCGAGTTATTTTTAAATACGAGTTCCGACGCGGAACTAACGCGGCAGAAACAGCTCGCAATATCAATGTTGCGTTTCGAGAGGGTACTACTAATGAACGCACCGTGCGATTTTGGTTTAACCGTTTTCGTGATGGAAACTTTGATTTGGTGAACGAACCACGTGGAAGACCGCCCAAACAGGTGAATAACAATGAATTGAAAGAGATGGTGGATCCGAGCCAAACTACCCAGCAATTAACGGAATGGTTTAACATTACCTTACCAAAAATATTGACTAATTTGCGTCAAATCAATAAAAAAAAAAAAAAGAGAAATGGGTGCCTCATGATTTGACTGATCTGCAGAAAGAAACGCGTGTTGAAACTTGTGTTGCCTTGTTGAATCGATACAGAAATTAAGGAATATTGAATCGAATTGTGATGAAAAGTGGATTCTTTATGATAACCGTAAGCGAAAAATGCAATGTCTGACCCCAGGTCAAACGCCGCAACAGTGTCTTAAAGCAAAGCTTACCAATAAAAAAGTAATGGTAACTGTTTGGTGGTCTCAGCATGGTGTTATTCACTATAGCTTTCTCCGATCTGGTCAAGCAATAACGGCAGATGTCTACTGTGCCAGTCTCCGAACAATGATAGCAAAACTAGCAGTGAAACGAAATGAATCGATCTTCACCATTTTTGCATTTTTATTCATTGCTCTATGATAACGCAAGACCTCATACAGCACGAAAAACCGTTTTAACTCTACAGGAACTGCAATTAGATACCATTCGTCACCCTCCGTATTCGCCAGACCTTGCTCCAACGGACTACCATTTTTTCGTGATTTGGACAATTTTCTAGGTGATAAAAGTTTTCTTCTCAGGAAGAAGTACAAAATGCTTTCACACACTTTGTCGAATCTAGTTAACGAGAGTTCAATCGCAAAGGCATAAATTACCTTCCTATTAGAGGGCAGCAATGTATAGATAATAATGGTAATTATTTTAATTAAATAAACATGTTAAATTTAAAAAAAAAACAATTTTTCAGTAAAAATCGGCAATTTCATACTTTAACCCCAATAATATTATAGAATTAAATTAGCAACCAGTTTGATTTTGTCTAGACTCTAAATTGTCCTATGGAGCAGGACCATGAATGAATGTTTCCAACCATTGGTTTGGTTGGTCTATAGAATAGCAATGGTTTATAGAATATCAGTGTAAAATAGATTTATATTGATACACTTCAATTGAAAAGCGTAGAAATGAATGGCATGACCGCCAATGAATGATTAGTTGCGTCATACAAATTTAAAGACAGAAGTGAACAGTGTAATATTCCTATAAAATACGTGGTAAGTCCTAATATCGTTCAATATTTTTAACCCCCGACTAAAACAGAGGGGTTTTATATGTCAATGTATGTATTTGTGTCTGTCTGTGGCATCGTAGCTCCGAAACAGCAGAAAAAAACAATAGCAATAATAATAAAATTATTCAAAGAAAAACAATTTACACTAATGAATAAACAGAATTATAATACATAAGTACAGGTATATAAAATAATCTAAAATATTTAAGTACATTTTGCAGATAAACTAATACATATATAATAGATAAGCGAAATACTAATCAACTGATTATAATAATATGTAAGTTATAACTTGTTCCCACAAAAATAACTAATTTATCTCGTAAAACAGGACTTCCTCTCTCCTACCCTTTTGCTGTGCCATACAGGGTCCATAATGATCTAAATTATATAGTTACCACCTAAGTAAACATTATAGTAAAGCAATAAAGATAATTATTGAGTATTGAACCGTTTTTTTTTTAAACTTTTTTATCTCATGAAGCTTATAAGAATATCGATAATAAATGTAACAAATGTGCTTAGATAAAATCGGAACTAATACTATCATCTTGTTTTTTCAATACTTTTTCACAAATATTTACCAGATCGCCCCCTGTCAATGTCATTCAGAAGCCAAAACAACCTTGTAGAACTCTTCTGTCAGGGAAATTAAGTAATTGTTTATCTAATTGACACACTACACCAAACTTGCCGTGTTATAGCCATTTCATACAAATGTCAATGACAAACGGTTGTGTTTCGAATATATGAACAATTTATGTTGATCAAAACCGCTGTACCGCGCCTGTAGGAATGCGCGGCGAGGCGGGACGCGGGACGCCGTATGCGTTGACGAATGAGCGGCCTGCACTGACGAATGAGCGGCCTGCAATGCAGCGGTTTTGGTCAAACCATAGTGAATTTTATAAGCAATTAATTTCCCGTGACTTTACAACCAGCGCACAATGGCCAGTCAAACACGCTATTACCTTAATGACTGACTAATATTTCTACCACGGTATCAGCATCTTGAACAGTTCATGCCAATTTAAAAAAAGAAGAATATTCAATTATCAGCACGTAGGTACTTAGTTACGGTATTTTTTTTATTAAATTTGTCCCTCGCTCTATTTCCGGCTAAGTTCCGAAACGGCTGGACCGATTTTGACAGAACGTTCACTGGCTAATGTTGTATGGAGTAACTGAGGCTTAACTTACTTTTACTTTAGAAAATAAATTAGGGTATACGCGGTCGTAATCACGGTCAGCAGCTTGTAGTCAAAATTATAAGGATAACAAAATAACTTTCAGATAAAAAAAAAATAAGATTCTAAACATCGATACAACCCCATAAAATAGCCAGGAACCAGTAACCCATAATAAATTGAGGGGCTTTTCTCTGGGCATACTATCAATTCCTTTGGCCCTTAGAGATTTCCTATCGTTTTATTTATTTAGGGACTTCATATCCACGTTTATGTATACATTGTATTTTTGGCACAATTTATTTGGTTGAAATCTTTCCGATCAGCAGATTTAGGATTAAAATTTAATTCATAATATTATGTTTAACTACATATTATGCAAGAATGAAATCATGGGTCATCTTACGATTCTTTTGCTCACTATTGGCTTTAATTTAATTTCTTTTTAGTAAGGAGTGGGAGGCAAAAATCCGACGGACCACCAGGTGGTAAGTATCATAATCACTCTATAATGTTCCCACTGCCGGGATACAGGCCTCGTCTCAGTGAATGGGCCGTACCACCACGCGGGCCCAGTGTGGGTCGGTAGACGTCACATGTCTACGAATTTTTGGTTCTAGGACATGGCAGTTTCCTCACGCTGTTTTCCTTCATTGTTTTAAGAGGTGATGAAATAATTTACACAATGTAAAGCGTCTACCTGGATCCAAACCTACGACTTCATCATCGACATCAGATGCTTGTTTCCATACTAGAACTGAGATGTCCCATCATCATCACTGCTTGCTATTAGGTCTCCCACAAGCACCGCCACATTCACAGGATTCCTGCGGCCTTCGCAAGATCATCGGTCCACCTTGTGGAAAGGCCTTCCAACGTTACGCCTTCCAGTACGCGGTCTACTGTCCCATAATGTGACTATATCTATTGAACTGGAACGCAACAACATTTGTAAGTATGTGAGCACCATGCATCTATCACAGACATAGATATAATAAAGAATTGTTTTTAATATTTCTGTGATCACAGAATTAATTTATGTCATTCCTTCATTTTTCATTCTTTTTACCTATCGTGGTATAGTAATCTGATTCTAGGTGCATTGTCTTCACATATAATTATATAATTAGTGTATACAAGATATAATGATTTTTTTAAAAGAGTAACGGTGGAGTTTCTTTCCCATTCTTCTCCATACGAAAACTACCTTTTGGAATGGGCGACTAGAATCAGTTTTATTATTTTTTGTAAAGTTTGACGTTCAAAAGTGCCTTTTTTGTGCCTAATTGAAATAAATTATTTGACTTTGACTTTGAACGCTGCTAGGCGGCAGAAATGGGTATATTAGTAGTACTTCTCTAGACAAGCTCCTTCATGAAAAGCTATACCTACTTAACTACAAAATACTGTTTTGGTTCTGGTTCATTCTCGTCATTATTCAGACAACGTTGAAGTTGAATTCATAAATATCATCTGCCAAGCCTTCCCAACTATGTTGGTGTCAGTTTCCAGACTGGAGTATTTTACCTCCACAACCCACTAGGTAACACGGCTTCTCACTACCCGTAACGACTGTCTACAAATGACAGCCGGGACTAACCGCTTAGCGGTATTTCCGGGGTACGGAGTGGTCTCGGATGGTCACCTATCCACGGACTGACCTCGGCAATGTCGTGCCGCTATTATTATTTAGCCACGAGCCTCCTTTTTAATAGGTAAATAAAACTTCACAAATACCAAACTCGCGTACACCATAATGTTCTTTCAGCATGATTTCGGACAGTAAAGTTCACTGCGCCGTGTGATCCGATTCGGATGGACGACTTTAAATGCGTCCACATGACTGTGGTAATGTTAATTTCGATTCGCATCCGATTTCCGAAACCAGAGGTTTAAACTGCACGGTGTAATTATGAAACCAGCATTCGTGTTTCTTTTGGAAATACCCGTTCGTCTGTTTATAAGAAAATTCTGGGGAGAGTCGGGTCATAATTTTGATGGCATTTAAATTAGCCCTTTTTGATTCTTTAAGTCTTGAATCAGAATATCGGCGTTGCGATATTTATTTTCAAATGTCCGTCATGTCAACGAATGAAACCATTAGTTGGGTTGTGGAAAAGATTAAATTATTTATTTATTCACAATTTCACTTAGGATAAATAAACGAATCTTACAGCCAATTACGGATTTACAATTTACTAACTACACTTATTCTATGCATCAGAAACAAACAGGATGTCATACTAGCACCTTCTAAGCGTGTCTAAGTGTGCAGTGTGGGTGGGTGCATAGGAATGTGTGGGTAGGTGTGTAAGTGAGTGTCACGGATTACTTTATTCAGTTCTATTTAGAATGATTAGTCAATTCGTCGCATACAGAATTCACTAAAAGTTAAAATTTCTTAATATCTTACCAATGACATATTATCAATCTGCCAAGCCTTTTCCCAACTATACTGGGGTCGGCTTACAGTCTAACCAGATGTAGCTGAATACCAGTATTGTACATGGAGCGACTGCCTATCTGACCTCCACAACCCAGTAACTGGGTAATACGATACCCCTTGAAAACCAAGGCGTTGCTGGCCTTCTTTGAGGAGCTGGGGTGGATCGAATGACTGATTTTTTCTGTACGCAAAATACGCGCTTTGACGGGGAGTTGCGGAAACCAGCCCGTATTATGAAACCCCCCCCCCCCAACCCCTTACCAATGACATAATATCGCTAGGAAAGGGGTGAAATGGAAACTATGAAGATGGCTTATACAGGAATATAGGCGTTGTCTCTCCTCTTCTCTTTTCTATTTTTACTAACTTTGTAACCATAGTCATCTCTTCTCACTTTTCTATGCCGACGATCTATAGCTTTACAATAATTTCGTAAGTGAGGCTGCGGAAACCGCCATGTCAGCTAAGAAGTGGATTTGATTGGCGCGTGGTCGCGGTCCTTTGAACTGCAAATCAACCCTAGTAAACCCCAGGACATGACTATCGGCGGCAGGTATATGCGGAATAGGCTCGACGTCACGTTGCTGTCTCCACTCTGTCTGAATGGAGTGCAGATTGTATACGCAAACACGGTCAAAAACATGGGTGTGACCATGGACTCTTACTTATCGTGGACTGCCCTTGTTGCTCAAGTCATTCGCAAAGTGCACTTCACGTTCCATTCGTTGAAATGCCTCTAGAGCTTCTTGTCCTTGAACACCACCATCTCCCGTGCTCAAACTCTCATTCAGCCCTTTATAGATAACGCCGTTGCCTGTTATTTGGATGCCACCGAGGAGCTTTCAAATAAGCTTGAGCGTTTGCAAAATACCTGAATTTGTTTTATGTTTAACCTTAACACGTATGATCACGTGTGTAACTTTCGCAAGATACTCAAGTGGCTGCCTATTCGACTTCGCAGGAACTCTCAGATATTGTGTCTGCTATTTAACATCCTTCACAATCCTAAAACTCCATCCTATCTGCGGACGCTCTTTTCCAGCGCCCGACCTTCAGTTGTGCCTTGCAGGTCATATTATCTTAGAAACGTCCTTAAGTCTCCTTCCCACTCCACTGACTTCTACTCCTACTCCTTCACTATGCACTTGGTGCGGTTGTGGAATTCACTTCCACCTGACCGATATCAAAAATAATAGTTGCTTCAAAGTATTGTGACAGTCGTATTGCATTCAAAAAAAACTTCGAAAACTTCGTTGTTAGTTCTAAAATATTTTAGATATTCAAGGAACATACTTTTCTAATAGTGTAAATAATGACGCTAACATTCTCAAATGAGTTGAATCGTGAGTTTCATGGGTTGGTTTCGATCACATGTCATATTTATCGTGGATACCGAGATGCCATTTCACCTCTAAATCAATTGGGCACTCAATCAATGATGAGATCTACTTTGAGGCCCCCGCCAAAGTCAATATACAACTGAAGAATTTAATAAGATGCGGATATACCAAAACATGATGGATAGTGGTAGCACGAAATAGCCATCTAAAAATATTTTCAAACTCTTCAACAATTCCATATCCACGTCTCATGTTCCGAATTGAAGCGACTTTCTCCGTATCGCTGGAGCCATAACAAATAAATATTTTGTAATTATTACTATGCCAAATGCAGACGTACCTACAGCTAGCAACTACGATGCGTAACTGTGTTGGCAAAGTTAACGTCGTACAAGAGGTGCGGTGCGGGCGGGGTGAGCGACGACGCACGGTGCGGCTCGGTCGTTTTGTTTATGTGCTGCGCCACGTCGTTCCTATACATTTTGTATGAAATATGAAACGGGCGGCGCAATGCCCCTACCACAGGACACCGTCACCATGCCAGCTTCACACCCGTGCCTCTCACAACTTGTGTATGTCCCGCGCCTTAAATAAAAATACTCCATGAAAAAAAAGACTTTCGGTACAAGATCCCAAGATCCAATTCAGCAAAATCGGCCGAACGACTTGCCTACTATGCAAAATACGGGTAAAACATCTTTGCCTACCAAAGACTATTAAACCACCTTTACTGCGTACCCATTCAGCGTATACAGACGTAGAAATATGTTTATAAACCATAAAATATGAACTTAAAATTTAGTGGTTTATGTGAATGGTTTTTGTTTTTAAGATCTCGTTTGCATAGATCTTTCACTAATTAACAGTTTGAGGAAAAAGCGTATTTAACTTATTACAAGAACGCTGTGTTTCATGATGAGAATGTATTTTAATATTCTTATTTTTTCCTTTCAGTCTTGGTCAAATAAAATTGATTATTTGGGTACAGCTAATGCCGTGGTGAAATGAAAATATAAGAGAGTCAGCAAGGTGCTATCGGGAATAAGTGCCCAAGGTGCGAAGGTCATATGTAAAGCCAAGGAACTAAATTGTTAAACAAATTGAGTAGGTATCAACTTAACATAGGCTAACTAGTCTATAATGTTTCCACTTGACAATGGACACAGGCCTTCTCTGTGGGACGTCCATCAAGCGTGCCCAGTGCGGTTTAGTGGATCGCGGGCCCGGTGCGGATTAGTGAAGAACCAATTTAAATTGTACGTTTATTAAATTCGCAACTTTAATTCTTTGACAGTTAATAAAAAGGTGTCAATTTGCTTAACAATTTATTTTCTTGACTGTAACTGCATAATTTGAGAGGAGCTCGTGGCTAAGTAATAACGGGTCGATTGATCAGAATACCGGTTAGATGCCGAGGTTGGTCCGTGGATGGGTGACCATCTTTAAATATCGAGATTCCTCCGTGCTTCGGATAGCACGCTAAGCCGTGGGTTCCAGCTGTCATTCTTGGATCTTTGACAGTCGTTACGGGTAGTCAGAAGCCCGAAAATCTAACAACTAGTTTCACCAAGGGGTATCGTGTTAACCAGTAACTGGGGTGTGGAGGTCAGAGCAGTCGCTCCATGTAAAATACTGGTCTTCAGCTGCATCCTGTTAGACTGGAAGCTGACCCCAACAAAGTTGGGAAAAGGCTAAGCAGACAGAACTGCATAATTTGAGTAGGTATCGCCAAAAATTAAACTGATTTATTTATACACGATCAAAATGTTTACGAGTATATAAGAAATAAAATTAAAATAAGCCCGAAAATAAATTATGTCAGACTTTTAAAATAGGGGTAAAATTGCCGATTTGTACAGAAAAATTTAAATTCGTTTTTTTTTTTTTAATTTAACATATTTGTTTAATCAAAATAATTACCATTATTATCTATACATTTGTGCCATCTAATAGGAAGGTCATTTATGCCTTTGCGATAGAACTCTCGTGGTCTAGATTTGACAAACTGCGTGAAAGCATTTTGTACTGCCTCATGAGAAGAAAACTTTTTTCACGTAGAAAATTTTCCAAATCAGGAAAAAAAATGGTAGTCCTTTGGAGCAAGGTTGGCGAGACCTTGCTCCAAAGGACTACCATTTTTTTTCAATACGGAAGGTACGAATGGTTTCTAATTGAAGTTCCTGTAGAGTTAAAACGGTTTATAGAGCAATATGGAGCAATAATGGTGAAGATCGATTCATGAGTCGGGGCTATTTCACTGCTAGTTTTGCTATCATTGTTCGGAGTTTGGCACAGTAGACATCTGCCATTATTGCTTGACCAGATCGGAGAAAGCTATAGTGAATAACACCATGCTGAGACCACCAAACAGTTACCATTACCTTTTTATTGGTAAGCTTTGCTTTAGGACACTGTTGCGGCGTTTGACCTGGGGTCAGCCATTGCATTTTTCGCTTACGGTTATCATAAAGAATTCACTTTTCAGCACATGTTACAATTCGATCCAATATTCCTTCATTTCTGTATCGATTCAACAAGGCATCACAAGTTTCAACACGCGTTTCTTTCTGCAGATCAGTCAAATCATGAGGCACCCATTTCTCATATTTTTTTTATTTTATTGATTTGACGCAAATGAGTCAATATTGTTGGTAAGGTAACGTTAAACCATGCCGCTAATTCCTGGGTAGTTTGGCTCGGATCGGCTTCCAACATCTCTTTTAAATTCATTGTTATTCACCTGTGTGGGGCGGTCTTCGACGTGGTTCGTTCATCAAATCAAAGTTTCCATCACGAAAGCATTTAAACCAAAATCGCACGGTGCGTTCATTAGCAGTCCTGTCTCCAAACGCAACATTGATATTGCGAGCTGTTTCTGCCGCGTTAGTTCCACATCGGAACTCGTATTCAAAAATAACTCGAATTTTCGAAGTATCCATCTTTCTTGTCTAAGCTGAATAAAAAAAACAACTGAAAGTTGATAGTCAAATGTTGCACGTATAAACGGCAATTTCATACTTTAACCCCTATTATTTAAATGGAAACCCGTTTACAACTTTTCTTTTGTAAGATTTAAAATATATTGAATTTCAGTTTACTGACATGAAAGCATGACAATTGAAGCAATCTACGTCACTTGTTTTTCATTCATTTTATTACGGACCTGGTATGGAGTATTCTGGAAAGTTTATTTCATGTAAATACGTTAACTACAATGTTTATATAATTTAACTAGGTTTTACACGTAGATCTATATCTGTGGTTTTACAGGATTATTTTCTAGAGTTTTATCTGACAGTTCGGCAGAATCAGAATCAGAATATTTATTTGTGAAACAGAGGTATTTACTAATAGGTTTTAGGTTAATAATAATTTATGGGTGCTTTGTTTTGCGGAAAGGCGTACACATATTGAATAAAATAAAAGCAAACAAAAAACTAACAGAAAAAAAAAAACAAAATTAAATACATTCAAGAGAAAAAAAATATATTTTAAATTTAAATAAATATCATAATAGAATCTACTATTAAAGAGAACCTAAAAAGGGAAACAGTTTTCTCATTTTTTTTTTATAATTACGTCAGATGTTAACGTAAAAGTATCGGACACGAAATATTAAAAATTATCACTTATAAAATCTTCTACTGTATAATAACATTTTTCAATTAATAGCGAGTAGAGACTTTTGTTAAACTTTAATAAGGATACATTTTTTATGCTATTGGGTATTTTACAATAAATTTTTGAAGCCATGCCATAAAATCTCTTTTTCATTAAAGCTGTTCTGCATTTTCTGTCGCACAGTTTATTCATATTCAGAACGCATTGGAGTCTTTTTTATATCGAGAAGTTTTTGAAAGGTGTAAGTTGATTTTAACAAACAGAGCAGTATCGTAAATGTACATAGCTGGCATAGTCAGTAATTTTAATGATTTAAAGAAGTGAGGTTTACAAGTTGCAGTTGTTGACTCCTAAGTCATAGGATTACTTAGTTTAGGTTAGGCAATGTCAATGGTTTTTGTATGAATAAAGATTTTTATTATTATTTTCTTTATCATATAAAATACTTTTTTTTTAAACGATATAAAAATACATTTAAAAATATAAAAAATAGTGTTCCGCCGGTGTCGGGAGCAGGGTCCAAGCTACCAGTGGTTAGGGCTGCAGAGACAGGAACCTCCTCACAATACGAGCCGTATCGAGAAGTACTGCCTTAATCAGGCTTTTGATCCAACCGCCTAACGAGAACCTCGAAAGGCTTTCGGCCATCAGGCCGATTATTATTATTATTATTTCAGTACTTTTTAAGCCACACATGGACCGAATACGTCGTGTTTGTGCTTTTAAAATCGTATTTATACGTATCTGATAAATAAAGGAACCTCACCATAAATTTTCCGAAAGAAAAAATAGATCTACGAAAAACAGAAAATTTGCCAGGAAACTGAACGTAAAATACCTAACGAAAAATTATATTGATTCCTCTTTAAATTATTTGAAAACATTCCAAAGAAAAATAAGCACATAATGTTCCCATTGCTGGCACAACCAAGATCAACCAAGGCCTATAACCAGAATAGTACAGATGGGACGCTCCACAAAATCATTTATATAAAAAGCGACTCTTGCTACGACACAATAAAGCGCAATTCAGGTCGCGCAGCGCTAATTACCTACAGTTATATTCACCTAGAAGTTGCCTCTTTTTCTATCGTGTAACTCTTATCCTACGTTACGCCCACTGAATTCGACAAGTCGAGCCTACCGCGTACCTACTTGTAGCTTCATATCTAAAATTCGGAGTGTCACTTAGATGTATTCATCTGTGGTTGTGTGAAAGATCAATTTTAGTACCAACTAGCACTTTGCCCGCGGCTTCGCTCCCGTGGTCTTTCCCGCGGGACCCGTTATTTTTCCCGGGTTTTAGCCTATGTTACTGCCTGAAAACTAAGCTTTCTAATGGTAAAAGATTTTTTTTTCAAATAAATCCATTAGTTTCGGAGCCTATTAAAAAAAAACAAACAATCAAATCTTTCCTCTTTATAATATTAGTATAGATGAATGACCAGCTATCTAATTACGCTACACATTTCCGTAAACGATTACGACAAATTTGTTTCATTTTGACAGTTCAAAAACATTAATTGCGTTATTTACATTGTCGAGCAGATTTTTTGTTCGAACTTATGAAGCAATGGATTAGCAATTTGTTTCAAAACGATTCAGATTCAGCGCATTTAAGATAAGCTTCCTGGTGAATCACAAACATACCTTTCCATCAATACAATTTGCAATCTTGATGAAGTTATTAATCATCCAACAAAAATTTTAAGCAATTTAATTGAGGAGATACTTTTCAAAACTTGATTTTTCCACAATTTTTTTACCTACCTACCTACCTAGGTAGGTTAGGTAGGTAAGGTGCGCCATAGATAAGTACTTAGTGCTACCCGTGCGAAGCCGGGCCGGGTAAATCTAGTTATTATTAATAATATTATAAAGAGGTAGAATTTGTTTGTTTGTTTGTAAGTTTGTATGTAGGGGGTGATCTCTGGAACTACCAGTCGGATTTGATCAATTCTTTTTGCATTAGATAGTCCAATTCTTGAGGAAGGCTATAGGCTCGCGTATGAAGCAGAAGCTGTTGTATTAAGAGGTTTTCAAATACGAAAAACCAAGACGTTTAAAAAAAAAAAAAACAAAACAAATCAACGACTTGCAAAGAAGAAAATTGAAATTAGACTTAGCAGTATTTCTTTACGGGAAGTACAGAATTATTAACTTTTCGTAAACACTGCGAACATAACAAACATTTTTTTTTTTGTTCAGCTAGTTCTAAATACCCCTCCGCTTAACGCTTCTGGAAATACAAGCGTGATGGTATTATACTACATACAAACATAGACTCTCGCTTTTATTTTATTGGGGGTTGGCAGAAACTACAGAACGCCACCATCCTTTCGTACTCCTTTTGCTTCGTTTACTTCGTTAACGTGATTCTTATCAAGTTAGCAATAGCAATTGATTAAAATCACCAACGTGTAACGTTCATTTAAAACAAACCATTCATTTTATTAACGTTGCTAACATGGTGTCGACCGACCGCCCAGTTTTGCAGTTTTTCATTTTAATTTTATGCGCAATCGTAAGAAATTTTTGTATAATTTATTTTGAAGAGGTTTTATTTGTGTTCAAGTTTTAAAACCTTTTGAAAGATTTCCATGATATAATACTTTTTGTGTCCGTATGGATTGAGGAGCCATGTCTCGTATTTAAACGCGGGTACTACCAATATATTTTAGTCGTAAATTTTCCGATTTTGTAGGCCTGATCCTTGAATTTGTAGTAAAACTCGTTAAAAATTTACACGAAGTTTAAGGTGGCTCTTCAATTCTGACTGGTCTATAACAAATATATGTTACGTAGTTAGGGATTGCAATCCAGCGGGGTTTTCAATCCAGCTGGATTCTTGCTGGATTGACCTGAATCCAGCTGGATCCAGCGCGGATCCAGCAAAATGTGGAACGAAAATAAAAAGACGACCTTTTTAAGACTTTTTTTATTAATTTGTACTTCTTACGATAATCTATGAAATCTTTCACTCATTTGGTGATATCTGATATCAATTTGCTTTGGTTTCTTAATCATTTGAGATCAAAAGAATCAACTTAAAATTAAATAACAAACATATAACCTCATATAACATTTTAGATAATGTTTCTAAGTAAGCAATATCTTATTACGTTTATGTTTAATGATAGGATAGGATAGGACGGCTAATCAGTAGCAATCAGTCTTACAAATTCTTTTAAAATTAACTACAAAAAAGAACCGTAATAATAATACTATTTTAATCTTCAATCAATTTTTTGTATCAAAAGAAGCTCCGAAATAATCTTCTCTCCACTCGTTATTCGTTAATTATTAGGTAGTATAAATTCTGACGTTAAGAGACTGAAGTTAAGTCTTTTTTTGAATTTTCTGAAAGTAAGACCTTAGAAAACAAATTTTATCTATAGTCTTTAACTCCCAACCTGCTTCGCACAGAACTGCGTATGTAGCCGGCTGCTGAGAATGTGCTTTCGGCCTCTACATTGGTCGGTTTTAGGGTCATTAAATACTCATAAACCATAGATAAATGTTCAGCTCGCACTTCTTCGGTCTCATAAACGCTCATTTCTTTTTTCAGGACCTTTTCGTAATCTACTGGACCACTTGGCTTTTGTTTATTAAAGTGCTCCTGCTCTCTTTTAAGTTCCATCTCAAGCTCTTGCTCTAAAATCATTTTCACAGGTTCTGCGTCATCATCTAGACCATCCTCTTCTAACTCCATGATATCTTCTTGCACCGGCTCTACAATATGTTGTTTATTTACTCGTTCTAACAAAGTTTTCATCCCCTGCCGCATCGCATTATTTTTTGGCAAAGGAAAATAGCCAGGTTTTTTTACTGCTTCTTCATACTTTTTTGGATTTTTCAAGTACACTAACGTACCAGTAACTTCGGAGAGGCGCCGTTCTGCGATTCTGTTGCGTAGTGCTTCAGCTAGCTCGGCTCTTAGGGAAGTGCCCTGGCTATATAGCTTGTCTAAGACAAATTTCAGCAGTTATCAATGTGGACTCTCTTCTGCAAAGAGCTTCTACAGCCAGTTTCAACGGTTGTAGACTGACGATCAACTCATTGATTATTGACCATTCATCGCCGGAAAATTTTATTTCGGAACCGACGTCTATCAATGCTTTATCGATGCAAACTTTTATGTTGTAGAAACGTTCCAGTATATTGAGCAAACTGTTCCATCTCGTGCGGCAATCAAGAATCAGACTTAGTTCTTTACCTTTCTCTTCTTAACATATTTTTGCAAAAATAAATCATCTTTGGTGGGTGATTTTTGGTGAAACAATAGAAATTGATACGTTTGCGGATCCGCATCGGTGGATTCAGCGCTGTATGCTGGATCCAGCATGTTTAAAAAGGCGCTGGATCCAGCTGGATTGCTGTATGCTGGATCCAGCAATTGCAATCCCTATACGTAGTCTACTAAAGTAGGTAGTTGATTAAATCGGATAACAATAGCACCAATATTTAGTAGAAATTTCTACTAAATATTGGCATAATCCAACATTCTGCACATTCAATATTTGAAAAGATAGGTATTAATAAAATAAACATTTCTTAACAATTTAGTGTGGTACAACAGCCCACGACCAAAACCATGTCACATCATTTTACGGCCAAAACCATAAAAAAACGTTATTTTAGATGATCCTGAACCCGACTCGATGGGAAGTACTGGTCAGAAACGTCCCAGTTTTACGGGAGCCCATTTCAGATATGTCAAAAAAAAATAGGTTTTATCACGTAATAATATTAATGAAATATAATTTAAATTAATGTAAAAGAAAATAATTCATTTAATATTTTACGTTGTGTAATGTAAATTATTTTGCATAAGTACTTTTGTGTAGAATCAAGTTTTTCTAACTATTATGACAGTTGTGCAGCTGGGGAGTTTGTTGCGCCACTTCATCTTTCCAGCTAAAGCACTAGGAAGTGGTAAAGGGCAGGCGTTTTTGGGGGACTGTCTTATGTAATATTGACGTTCAAAAAGTTTTGATTTCTCAGCCTGGTTTGAATAAATGACTTTTGAATATAAGTAAAAATCTTTTTAAAACAAGCTTTTAATTAACTAAAAAGTACAAAAACTTACGTTAACATAGAACTTTAATATTTCATACCGCAGGATCCAAGCAAAAGGTAGCCAGAGGCTCTAGACGAAGGACAATATCTATGACATGACTGACCTTTCCCCAAATGAAAAATTTCTAATACGTTGTTGTTTTCAGAATGGCATACATTCCTATCCACGCAATCATCCTTCACTAGGAATCCTGAATGAGCTTATAGGAACCGACTCAAAAAGTCCACTTATTGTGGTATTAGATTCTAATAATCAGGCCAAAACTTTGGACGATGAACCGGATCAAGGATATGGACAAGATCAAGGTCAACGACACTCAAAATCATGCCCTAATCACGCAGATAATGACCACAGTCATAACAAAAAATCGCCTAAATTGTCGAACCAAGATTATGAAGCCGCTCTATATGAACTTTTGAGGGTATAACTAATTTTAATAATTTTTATTGTTTGTTACATTTGGATAATAGCATTGCATTATCCCGACTGCTGCAAGATGGGCCTCCTCTCTGAAATAGGTGGGCTGTAATCCACCACGTCTTATTTTCGGAAGAGCACCTTAAATTACAGGTACATGAATAAAATTATGTCTGTTTCCCCCGAAGGGACAGGTAAAGGTGTTCCTATAGTACACCAACTTTTTATGTAATACTCGTACGGCAAGCCTATTGCCATCAACCGGACACAAATCCAGACTCCGGGCTGCTACTGAGAGATTAGCGACAGAAATACCCAATAATACCTAACACTGCCTGACCTAGGTATCAAACCCAGTACCTCATGCTCAGCAGTAGCACTTGTGGCCATTATAACAACAAGGCAGTTTCCCTAGTCTAGTCTACTCTAAAAAAAATCCTTAAAAAATCTGATAGAGGTAATGTACTAATATGTATTATATTTTGAAATAATGACAGTCAAGTCAAAAAATTATGGAGAAACCGGGACGACAGGGAAGCTCAAACAACGGAAAAAACGGAGGGAAAAAAGACAAACAACAGGAATTTTTAGCCGAACAATGTTCGGTATCTGAAAATAGCTGTGGAAATTTTGATGATGAAAAGGAAACTTGCTGATACAATATGACCCAAAATATGCACCAAAAAGTTGCAACAGGCAACGTTCTGGATTTTATTTAATAAAATTCGATTATCTGAACAAACCATTTTAATTTTGAAACCCAGAAATTAAAAAAATGTGTTGGCGCGGCGGGTCTAGCTTTACCCTTTAATTTCTCTTCGACCCGCTTCTTCGCACGGTTTTTACGACTAGAAAAATTATCAACGTTTTCTATTTTACTGAGGGATTATATTATACTAGCTGCATCCCGCAGCTTTACCCGTATAAGTCTTGATCCCGTAGGAATCTCGGGAAAAAAAGTATCCTATGTCCTAACCCAAGTCATGGTTTACCTGTGTCCCAAATTTCATCCAAATCCGTTTAGCTGTTTAAGCGCGAAAACAAACAAATAAAAAAAACAAAACTACGGGATCAATTTAGTTGAAAAATTCATACATTTTTTCATATAAAAATAAATGAATTTTGAGTATAGAGACTTGTCCGATGAAGCGCCAGCCCGCGCCGCAGCTGAGCACGTAGCTTTAAATTCCCCTCATAATAATAATGATATATCCTTGATCCAGCCTGTCCCATCTTGCTGTCCTCCCCTCAGCGACGCCCTAAGCCGAGGTTCGTACCCCACACGGGGTGCCCTTAGCGAGCGTTCGCCTAATTTTAATTTAGAATAGTTTTGCTCCTGGCTGGAGGCTTTGCGTGTAGTAGCTTAAGGCAGCCACAGGACAGTCCGGTTAAGCAGTAAATACCTTAGTGGTATACATGCGAGATGCCATAGTAAAAAAAAAAAAGAGTATAGAGGTCACTTTTCGGGGGCAAACAGTTTTTTATTTTTATTTTGCTAACTTTACGTTAGAGGCATGAAGAACAGGGTGAAAGTTCACTAATCCTATATAGAAAAGGGAGGATCCTCCGACCAGATGGGTGTCATGTCTGGTGGGCAACAGCCCAACGATTGATGTCAGGAAAGTTATATTACGCTGTTTGTGCCATATATAAACAGAACTGTATTTGCGCCTTGCAGGAGTTTGTATGATATCAGGTCTTTGATGCGTAGTTCGCATGTGGGGATATAGATGCCGCCACAGTATCATGTGACATATTAAATGGAAAGGCCTCATAATTGAAGATCTCATTTTTTTTTATAATTTTAAAATAAATAATTTTAATGATATTTAAGAAAATAGATGACAATTTCTCCTCTCCGAAACAATTAAACCCAAAATTCATTTTCTCAACTCATACTTTAAGTAATACGAGTATCACTACAAGCGATCGTTGACCTCAAAATAAAATCGTCAAATCTTTTTTTATTTTATCGTGTTTAGATATTGATATCTGCGCAGTTTTGCTAGCTAAATTCATTTGACAGCTGTGGTGGCCTCAAAAACACGTTTCGCGAGAGATGTCCTGATAGAAGCTTATGTAAGAGGCCTATTGAATCTGATATTGGCAAAGCAAAGGGGGGGTGACAATTTTTCGCAACCATAAGACAACTTGCAGACTCACTTACAAGCTCTTGAAACCTTAAAAGTCACGACAACAAGTACGCATCAATCCTTTTCCTTACGATAGAATCATCTCTACCAGAAGAACTTTTACGAGCATGGAATATGATTCGAAAAAAGCAAATGACAGTTTGTGACGACTTGAGTAGAGGTTTTATGAAAATGGCAGACTCAGTTGCGGAACAGAAGCTACCTTCAGCGTGTTTTACGAGTAATGCAACCAAATTCAAAAAGTTAACGGTAAGCTGCTTATGATGCAATAAAAAAACACACACTAGTTCAGAATGTCACAAAGCAACAAAAATGTCACTGTCAGAAAAGCAAAAAATGTTGAAATGTAAGGAATCTTGACTAATTTGTTGTAGAACGAATCACGTGACGAAGGAATGTCGAGCAGCTAGATGTTTAGTTTGTAAACATAGGCATTTAACTATCATGTGCCCTGAAATCGAAAAAAAAGGTAGAACAGAGAACTGCGTCTTCCACAAAACAAAACCTGTCAAGTTCATCAAGTTCTACAATAAACAACTTACTTCCCAATCATCAAGATTATGTAGGAAATAACCAAGAAGTCCTAATCCGTGTTTTGCTAGATAGTGGAGCACAGAGATTCTACATAGACTGATTTGGCGAAGAGACTCAACTTAAAATCCAAACACAAGGACTTGTACATTGTTTTTTCGGGACACTTGAGATGACCTCTGAAGAATATGAAGTATTTTTATCAGATTAATACGTTTCTATGATATTTTCTTTATAAGCCTAAAGGTTGTAGGGGAACAGAAACAAAATATTTGCGGTTTATTACCAAAAATAACGATTTCATTACTTGACATCTTAAAAAAACATTAGATAAGCATGACTGAAACGGCAGAATCTACTAACGATATTGACATTCATAGGGGGTGACTATTTAGAGAAAATAATGACTGGAGAGATTTTACATAATTATTTCAAAAAATCTAACGGAATATCGAACTAAATTAGGATGGACAATGGTGCCGATTCTCTTGCCACAAATGTCTCTAAACTAGACTAAAAATCACCAAAATTTAGTTCACTCCTGTCAAACGATGATTTCCCATTCTGAAATAGACTAAAGTGGCACAACTAAACTATATTTTAGTTTGACAGCACTAAGATGGTACTGAGATTTTAATTTAGTGAAAATCACAATTTTGCTATTCTGAATATGACGTTTTTCACCTAAAATTTTAATTGTCTAACTTAAATCTGACCATTTTTAATCGCGATTAAAAATGGTGTGGAATAACATTAGTTGTCATGAACTAAAATTCACACGAACACCTCGACTTCGGGTGCAAAAACAGTAATGTACTGGATTTTTTTCTTTTCTTTTGCTTACTCGAAAATGGTGTCCTATTTTAGGAGGCATGAGGAACAGGGTGTAAAGTGCACTCATCCACCATAGAAAAGGGAGGATCCTCCGACCAGACGGGTGTTGTGTCTGGCGGGCCGACTGCCCAACTGTTAAAGATAAAGATAAAGATAAAGATATTTTATTTTGCAAATACAGGTACAAGTCATGGTGGTACATAATATAAATACAGAAACAGCCATATTTTGCCAATTACAGGGCATGCAAAAGTATAGAGATTACAATTAAAATTAAATATTTACTATTCCATTACATAATACAATTTTAGTTCATCATTCACTAATAATTATCAATTCATTCAATACCTACATAAAATGATTCTGATTCATCGGTCAATAATAAAATTAATGTCACAATTTCTAATAGTTAATACAATATATAAAATAGTCAAACAATTTCTTTTTCCAATAAATAATCTTCAACCCTATAATAAACTTTGTCTACTAAAAAGTTCCTAAGTCTTTTTTTGAATAGTGTAAAATTATAGTCCTTCCAACAACTTGGTATTTTATTGTATATCACCGGTGCCATGCAGCAGACACCCTTGCGCATCAGAGTTGTTCTAGCACTAGGGATACATAGGCTACTATTGTCACGCCTATTCCGTGGAAATACGTCAGCCATTCGTGCGAAGCGATCCGGGTTTAATTTTACGAACACTGCCAATTCTAAAATGTACAAACTTGGTAGGGTTAATAATTTATATTGTTTAAAATATGGCACGCAGCTATCCGTGCTTTTCAATTTAAAAATAGACCGTATGCATCTTTTTTGTGCCTTAAATGCTGTTTCTTTTTCTGTTGAGTTGCCCCAAAAGATAATTCCGTATCGCAGATGGCATTCAACTATACCATAGTACGCAGTAAGGCATGCATCCAGATTTACAATAGCCGATAAGGTATATAGAGCATATGCCGATGAACTTAGTTTCTTGCAAAGTAACTCAATGTGTTGTTTCCAGTTAAGTTTTTTATCTATTTCTAGACCAAGAAATTTAGTACTAGCTACCTCGTTAATTTTACTGTCGATATATTGCACATTGAGCTTGTCCGTATCTGTCATGCGTTGGTTAAATTGAATTATTTTTGTTTTATTTAAATTTATTCTTAAGTTATTTTCCTCTAACCATTTTATAATCATTTTTAACGAATTATTAATGTCACTTTGGTATGTATCAACGCTTTTCGAAGGTATTGTCACTGTACTGTCATCTGCGAATAGAGTCAATGGTTGTTCAATCCATTCCGGTAAGTCATTAATATATACTATAAATAACAAGGGACCCACTACACTACCCTGCGGTACCCCATAACTAACTTTTCGCACTTCTGATCTAAATATCTCGTCATGTTTATTAATTACATTTATCCTGTTGATTTCGGTTATTTGTCGTCTATTTACTAAATAAGATTTAAAAAGTTCTAAAACATTACCCCTTATACCATAAGCTTCCAGTTTTTTTAGTAGTGTAGGATGGTGGACATAATCAAATGCCTGCGTCATATCGCAAAAAATGGCGCAGACTGGGTTTCGTTTATCCACATTATTTATGACATTATTTAAAAAATCATAAATCGCCATATTTATAGATTTTCTTGGTCTAAATCCTTTTTGTTGCTCACACAGAATATTATATTTGTCAAGATATTTATGTAGCTCTTTGTGAATATATTTTTCAAATATTTTTGAAATATTAGAAATCAGTGAGACTGGCCTATAATTTTCCACTAGCTCTCTGTTTTCCTTTTTAAATAGTGGTTTAACAATGGCAATTTTCAAAGCATCTGGGTATACACCAGCAGCTATACTGAGATTAAGTATATAACTTAAATGGACACACAATTTCTTAGCTACAGCTTTAATCACATTCGTGGAGATGCCGTCATAACCTACGCTCTTTGTGTTTTTCAGTGACATTATTATTTTAAATATATCATCTGGTACACTTGGTGCCATGAACATCGACTTACATCTTGTGTGTATCTTACGTTGTGGGTTGGGCTGGCTAGCGTCATTAATTATGGGCTGTATTTTGTCAACAAAGTAGTTGTTAAACGAATTAGAAATGTCCTTAGGATCTAATATATTATTATCATTTACTTTAATTTTATCAATTTGATGTTTGGGAGTATTGAATTTCTTTCGGTTTATTATTTGCCACGTAGTTTTTGCCTTGTTTGTGGCTTTTTCTATTCTGTAGTTGTTTTGTGCCTTTTGTGTCAGATTTATAATTTTTTTATGTAACTTAGAATAGTTGACCAACTTTATTTTATTTTCTCGGCTAGGGTTTAATCTCCATTGCCACAGAAGTTTTCTTTTCTTTCTGCTACATAATTTAACACCTTTTGAGACCCATTTAGGTTTATTTATTACGTTTATTTTGAATCGAATAAGCGGGAAACACAAGTCATAAAACAACATTAAAGTGTCTATAAATGCATGATAAGCTTTATTAGGATCGTTCGTATCGTATATCTCTGAGAAAGAAATATTTTGCATGCAGTGATGGAATTTAACTATATTTTCTTCACTGTAATCTCTTCTTGTACTATACCAATAGTCTATGGCACACGCCTTTGTCACAGGGCATTGAAGTAGCTGTGCTGTGTGATCCGATAATGCAAACTCTATTACTTCGCTTTTACAAGCTTTACTAAAATTGTGCGCAAAATTGTCGATGCATGTCTGGCTGGCCATGCGAGTCGGCTGTTTAAATACTAGTTGTAAATTATAGCTTAATAGTAGACACTCAAATGTAGCAGAAAGTCTATTGGACTTTAGTAAATCTATATTAAAGTCTCCTGCTATAACAATATTTTTCCAAGTTGTCTTTGATATCATTTGTAAAAGTCTCTCTAGCTTATTCAAGCAATCATTATAATTATTTACATTTGGTACCCTATAAATACAGACGACAATTATCTTATAGCTTATAAGCTCAATGGCGCAACATTCAAAAATACCAGAAGTTGATAATTTAGCAATTTTAGGAAGTTCTTTCCATTTGTGGCCATTTTTCACAAGAATACATGCTCCCCCTCTTTTTTTCCCTTTTCTGCAATAAGACGACGCTAAACTATAATTGGGTACATACAACTGGCTCTCGTAGCCTTCCATAATGAAATGTTCGGTGATGCATATTACATCAATACATATTTGTTTATCAGCTAGTTGATCTAGACATACTGATAAATCATCCGATTTTTTTAACAAACTTGCTATATTTTGATGTAAGATATTTATATACTTATTCGAGAAAAAACAACTCTTTAACATTTGGCTCTGAGTTGTTAATGGTGTCAGTTATTATAGGGAATAACTCCAAGTCAATTTTGATCCTATTCATTATACTTTTAAATATGAATTGTATTCCAGTTTTATTTAATATACCTGATTTATATGAAAACATGTCAAATTCAAATGTTAGGTCATAATTAGTGTCGAAATAGTATGCGCAGTCATGATATAGGAGATTTATATAAAGTAGGTCATTAAACGTCTCAACCTTATAGTTATATATAGGCGCTCCACGTACATATGAAGGAGTGCACACTATAATATTTGTATGGGTTATCTGCGCTAAGCTCTGGTTAATAACTTTTATTAAATCAATAAAATTATTGCTATATTTAATGTCAGTGTCTCCAATAAAAATTATACAATAATCATTCATAGTGAAGCCTCTTAATTTCGATTTTAAATTAGCTAATAGTTGTTGTATCTTAGAGTTTGGTAATGAATAACTACAGAATTTAAATTCTTTAGAGAAATTTTCTTCAATAGCTTGCAGTATACCTCTTTGTGTGCTATTACTTAATACACACAGTTTCCTCTGCTTGGCTTCATTGGGTGTGCTCGCTCTTAAAGTTTTCTTATCCGGTGTTGGATTTTTCATTTGCGGCGTCGATTTTGTATCATTAGGCGACATAGCTACATTTGATATCCGATTTTTTGTACCTAATGCGTTATTGTTATTCGATGCTTGTGCCTCCTCCAATTTATTCTTCACCTGTGTGCACATGTTATCTCCCGTTGGTGAGTTTTGGTCTTTCTGCATCTTCTCTTCAGAATTCTCCACCAACGGTGTGCATGTTATTTCTTCAATAGGTAGTTGATTACGTCTTTCTGGGGTCATATACTGTAGGCATGCGCTTTCTCTGTTGCTGTCATGTAATTTATTTCTTTTATTTTTCTTACTCGAGGTTTTTGGGGAATTCTCTATGAAATCTAGTTTTTTGTAGACATTTATAATTCTCTGGCAATTTAACAATTCGCCTTTCAAATTACTATTTTCTTCATGTAATGCATCAATTTCGTTATTAGCAGACTGTAGTTCGCCTGCCAGTTGATCGATTTGTGCTTTGAGCACTTCACAACATGAGTGGCTTACATCCAGGGATGTGCTTGGAAGACTTGTCATTGTTGAGTCAAATATGTGCGAATTAGATAAATCAGTCAATGATTTCGATTGCTGTAGATTGGCAGTAACCCTCTTTCTTTGTGTTATGTTATCGTACAAATCCATTCTAAAATGTTGATGTTATTATTTTATTAAAACCCAAAATTATTTTAAAATTCCCACTTTGGTAGAAAAAAATCCAGGCTTGCAACACTATGTAGTTTTCAATGCTCAAAATAGTATTCTCTGATGACCTGGAATGTTTCTGTCAAGTTCCGCTACTCACAGCTAGATGGCGGTAGATTAATGCACTAATGTTAATTATGTGACACTAAGTCAAGTTTTTAACTGGAACGCGATCGTCGGTTGACCAATGACAGCAATGTTATTGTTTTTATTTTAAAACTTAACGTTCACAATAGGTGCAATTTAGCATGTAAGCATTAATATCACTTATTTAGTACGCGATTTATTGTAAAAAACTTAGTTGAGATGACGTTGGTTCACTCTTTGTCTTTTTGTAGCACTTTTGTTACTTTATTGTTGCTTTTGTAAACAAACATTAAGTCGTCGCTTTTTGGCAATTTTTTCAACACAATGGTTCCAAAACTTATAGATAATACTGTCACTTGGTTATTAGTTAATGTTTTAGAGGTTCACATAATTATATTCACTTATACGCACTAAAACTATTTTTTAAGATATTTTAGAACAAAGCGTTTTTATTTTACGTTAAGCTTCGCGCAGCGCCATCTGGCGATCGATCGTGTTGATGTCGGATAGTCTTATATATGTCGTTCGCGCGGTAAACTCTAATTGTGCGATGCAGGATTTGTGTGACGTCATGTCTTTGATGCGTAGTTCGTATGTGGCGGTGTTACCGCTACATCACTCCCCTCCGGAGACCGGAGGTCGATAGTGGGCTGAGTCTTGAATCTTGCGATGCTTCACAGTGCCAGCTAAGGTTCCAGTGAGTCGGAACCGAGTGCCGCACAGTTCGTGGTGAGTCGAAACTGTCTGCGGTGATTGCGGCGGTTATGGTGATTGAGGTGATTGCGGTGATTGAAGTGATAGCGGTGATTGCGCTGATTGAGATGATTGCGGTGATTCCCCAGTGAGTCAGGGTGATGAGGCTGAGGGTGATGACCAGGAATGCGCGTTCGCTGCATGCTGGTGGTCAGGATACCCGTTGAAGCTGAGGGTGCTGGCTATCTGTGTGACTGGAATATTATTAATTCAGAAACGGGAAGAACGACAGTACGGAATCGTGACTTCCATCTAAAAATCAATGATGAAAATATTGAGGCAGAAGTGGAGGTGGCAACTGAGTTTGAAAATTTCTTCACTAATATTCCCATTTTAACAACCAAAATTCTGTCTTCGTCATCCTCCACTTCTGCTTACTCGATACTAAAAGAATTTGTACCAGAATGTGACAAACTTTTTGAATTTACAATTGCTACTGCTAAAGATATTACAGAATCTTTTAAAGATCTTGATGTAAAAAAAAACTGCTGAACTTGGGGATTGTCAGTACATACCATGTCCTCAATCATTGATGTTATTTCACCCTTTTTAGCAATTGTTTTTAACTCTTGTATTGCATCTGGTGTATTTCCTGATCTGATGAAACTTAGTAAAGTGATTCCACTGTTCAAGTCTGGCAGTACAACTGATCCTACGAATTTTCGGCCTATTTCGATATTATCTACATTGAGCAAAATCTTTGAAAAAATAATTTTGAAACAGATGTTAAGACATTTCAATGCAAATCATCTTCTATTACATCTGAAACAGTTTGGTGTTATAAAAGGTCGTTCAACTACAGACGCGGGCGTGGAATTACTGAAGAGAATATTCGAGGCCTGGGAGGAGACGCAAGATGCTCTTGGCATTTTCTGTGACTTGTCCAAGGCCTTCGATTGCGTACACCATGACACACTCATCAGGAAACTGTAGCACTATGGTATGAGGGACAGGGCTCTCGACTTTCTGACTTCTTATCTGAACAACAAAATTCAGAAGAGGGTCGATGTTAATGGCAAGAGATCTGCAGGATCTGCGGTCACCATGGGCGTTCCGCAGGGTTCAATTCTAGGTCCTTTTTTGTTATTAATTTATATTAATGACTTACCTCACCTCATAAGGAATAATCACAAGATCGTATTATTCGCAGATGACACTGCCCTTATTTTTTAAATCAACCATCAGTTAGTCAACTTTGAACAAGTGAATGATGCGCTCTCTAAAGTTGTGCATTGGTTTAAGTCAAAGTCAAAGTCAAATAATTTATTTCAATTAGGCACAAAAAAGGCACTTTTGAACGTCAAACTTTACAAAAATAATAAAACTGATTCTAGTCGCCCATTCCAAAAGGTAGTTTTCGTATGGAGAAGAATGGGCAAGAAACTCCACCGTTACTCTTTTAAAAAAAAAACATTATATCTTGTATACATTTATTATATAATTATATGTGAAGACAATGCACCTAGAATAAAATTACTATAACACGATAGGTAAAAAGAATGAAAAATGAAGGAATGACATAATTATGTGATAGATGCATGGTGCTCACATACTTACAAACATTGTAAAATTATACTATATTTCAAACATTATAATAAGTAATACTAATAATAATAAGTCAGTGCGTGAGTTCAAGTAATCACAAAAAATAAATTAAATGTTTAAAAAAATAATTATACAATTAAATTAGCAACCAGTTCGATTTTGTCTAGATTCTGAATTGTCCTATGGAGCAGGACCAGCATGTTTCCAAGCATTTTTGTCTTGGATATAATCCTCTAATTTGGAATGGAAAAAAGACTAAACTCATTAAATTTTCAACGCCAAATGTCAGGCAGCTAACTACTAATGTACCCTGTTGAGTCGACAGTTTTTCTTGGAATCACTATTGACGGTAAATTATAATGGGGCCCACACATAGAAAAATTGTCCGGAAGGCTAAAATCAGCCACCAATGCTGTTAAAAAAATTAGACAGATAACTGACGTAGACACAGTCAGAATTGTTTATTTCAGTTATTTTCATAGTCTTATGTCATATGGAATTCTTCTCTGGGGAACCTGTTCGGACATTAATACTATCTTTGTTCTACAGAAAAGGGCTGTTCGAGCCATTTGCAACCTAAGTCCGAGAGATTCCCTTCGAGAAAGATTCAAAGAAATAAATATTCTGACTGTAGCTTCACAATATATTTTTGAAAACCTATTGTATGTACACAAAAATATATCAAATTTTAAGAAGATTTCCGATATTCATAGTTTAAATAGCAGGAATAAACACAACCTTGCTGTACATCGCACTCGTCTCCACAGAGTAGGAAACTCGTTCATGGGTCAATGTATACACTTTTACAACAAACATCCCATCGACATTCGAAACTTACCCATTAAACGATTTAAAAACTGTATTAAAACCAAACTTTGTAAAAAAGGGTACTATAAAATTTCAGATTATTTAGAAGATAAAAAAGCTTGGGATTGAGGTGCTAGCTCTGCTAAGCCTTGTGATAAAACCATTTTTTTATTATTATTATGTAATATCATTAAAATACTCGTATACCAGTTTTATATACATATTGACATTGTTGAAAATTATAATACAAAATGATATGATTACTTTGTAAAGTAATAAATTGTTTTAATTTTTGTGAATGTGAGGACTATGTGTTTTTTTTTTTCTCAATCATTTTTTCTTTGTCATTTTTTAATGATGGTCTGGCATTTTGAGTAGTTTATGCGGCCTACCCAAATGTTCTTTCTTTGGTATTGTTCGTCGAGTTGAGCTCCACGATTACTGACAAATGCTTGCACTGACAGGACAGGTCCACTCAAATCTGTGTGGTTCTTTTCTCAAAAGACCATTTCAGACTAATCTACATGGTCCTCATATGGCCTGACCAAGATTATGTCTGGACTTTAAAAGAGACTGTGACCTCTGAGTTTGTTTCGACCTTTCTTCTCAGAGTAGTCAGATAGGAAATGCCGAACTCAACTAGCATTTTTTTTTTATTTTAGGTTGACGTGTAAAAGTGATTCCAATATCCTATTTACAGAATAAACAATTTCATTTCATTTCACTCGCCTCACGAAATGTTGTGGGAGTGATGATGATGACGTCACGCTGAAGTAACACGCTTCTACGTTGACGTTCATACTCGGGGTCACCAATTTAGGGGGCATGAGAAACAGGGTGTAAAGTGCACTCATCCACCATAGAAAAGGGAGGATCCTCCGACCAGACGGGTGTTGTGTCTGGCGGGCCGACTGCCCAAATGTTGATATCCGATAGTCTTATATATGTCGTTCGCGCGGTAAACTCTAATTGCGCGATGCAGGATTTGTGAAAAATGCCCGCCTCCGGCTCTAAAAAAATTCACGGGGTAGGGCATACAAGTATGTACCACGGGGAGTCACAATTTGCGAAATTCGATTTTAGATGTGTCAAAATATTTTTTTTTATTTAGAGACCTTTTATTGCAGAATAGCTTTAAGATTCTCATAGCCAAAAATAAGGAATTAAAGCGATAGTTTTGCTCGTTTGGTGTACAAGAGAATCGGCACCAGTATCTGGTCGAATGACGGGGATTTATAAGTCTCTCAATCCAAAGGATACGGTATTACACGGTTCATCTAAATTGCCGGACTTGTGGAGCTTCCAAAATTTCCCACAAAAGGAAGTTCTCGAACACTTCAATGAATCAGTGGAAGGTAAAAAATAAATCTTCCTGGAAGGACATGCCTCGCCCTCAACCCAACTATCAGTTGGCTAAAAAACGTTTGATGACCACAACGGTGCGTCTCTAATCGCTTAACAAAATAACCGAGTACGATGTTGTATTTAAAGAGTGGAAAAATCACTGTGTATTATTGAAGAAGCGCCACAGTCAGACATCAATGAAGGTACGCAACTACGCATATGCCACATCATGCAATATTTAAAATGTCAAGTGCTCCTACTAAAATACGTCCTGTCGTTGATGCTTCGGCTAGGGATCAAGATAGATTTGACTCAATGTTTGTCTTGAATAGGGCGTCAACCTAATTGAGCTTTTATGTGAATTGCTTATTAATTTAATTTTTTTCAAAGTACACAAAAATTATGCGAATGGTAATGGATACGCAGATTGTGATACAAAGTCTACAGAAGTCACACTGAAAGCGACTGTGAAGCTACAATAAATAGCCGACCACTAACGTATACTCGTATTACTGGTGGGCAAGATGAGCTAAGACCGCTTACTATACGTCATTGTTTATCCAACCACGAGTATAAATTGACGTTGCAGATCTTGATACAATAGACCAGGGGTCCTTGAACATTCGGGCAAAATATTTTCAAAAGATTCAATCACAGTATCTGAGCAGGTTGGTACAGAAAAAAAGTAATAAAACATCTCAAGGCCATCTGGGGATGTGGTTTTGATTCAAACCGTAGATAAAAGGACCCACTGGCCGTTGGATGTCGTCCTAGAGACATATCTGGGTGGAGATGGAGTGTTTCGAGTAGCAAAGGTGCGGACAGCCATGGGTGAAAAGTTACCCGCTTTCCAAAGACTCTACCCACTGGAAGTTTCTTCCAGCTCAAGCGACATTACCGATGGTAGGTTTGACATTACCGATGGTAGGGTTGACATTACCAATGACTTGGATACAGCAGCTGACGTACCGCGAACAACACGGTCAGGACGTATGGTACGTCCACCCACACGTTTCAATATTTAAAATGGTAGTAGACCTACCGTTCCACTTAAGCCCGTGAGTTTCGTGAATACTCTTTTACCTATATATTTTTTAAGAAAAAAAAAAAGGATGACAACAGTGGGGCAATTCCTATAATTTTTAAGAACGTTTTCATTCGCAATGTATCAAAAATACAAGTTTTACTTGAATGTGAACGTTTTTTAAGCACGAGAGTTGGCCTTCTAATGTCACTATATACGAAAAATAATTTGAAATTTAATAGAAAAAAAAAACTCTCTTTTCATTTTTGTTCCCAACACCAGGTACTGGGTAACATGATACCCACCCCTTAGTTGTTGTCAGATTTCCGAGCTTCACTATTGTCAAAGATCTACGAATAGGATATATTACGCAAAGCTCAGCAGATGGCGCCACTTTGACACAAAGTTATCAAAACAAACTGTCAACGGCGCACGGCAATATTTTGCGGCGTTTTTCATACTTACACTTTAATTATAGTTTAAAATAAAACCAAAAGGTTAAAAACATGCATATACTCGTAAGAACTACAAACATATTTGTTTTGTGTTAATGAACAACTTATTATCATATACTTTTAAAAGTTACATTCAAGTAAATAGCACTAAAAATAATATATTATGTTTATATTACATTAGTTTTATACTCTGTTCTGTAAAAAATATCTTCATTCTTATAGTATTCACCTTTAAAATGATCAGAATACAACCTTTAATTTTTTGTGACTGTAAAATGCTTGCAATGGTGCAATTTACCATGCTAGCGAAATTATTCGATTTTAGTGAACTTAATGAACGCCTTCGTTCCTGCTACGTAATGGCACATCACTGATGCAGAAGATTACTCCTGACGAACGACGACGAAAAAAGTACTCTGTGGAATGGCTATGATTAAAATAATATGTCAGTAGATTGTAAAACACCGAATTTCTCATCCTTACCATAAATATTTTCTTTTATAACCATAGATGACAGAATAGGCCTAATGTTTATGTTTTGGCATTGTATAGAGTGCCGCTAGGGGCACTCTATGACGGCAGTGTATTAAGTGCCGCTAACGGCACTCTATCTTGGCAGTGTATTAAGTGCCGCTAACGGCACTCTATCTTGGCAGTGTATTGAGTGTCGCTCGCGGCACTTAATACATAGCCGTGGGAGCAATTGCCAGTAAGATTCCTTATTACAGACGGAACATATCCCTATGTAGTCTGTGGACGGAGCCAACGGCTTTTGCGCTTTTTTAGACACGGAAGAGTTTCAGCCCAGACAATTATTTATAATATGAAGCCTCGTGTTTTCGCCTTATCGATAAAATAATCAAATTCTGTTGCTACCACAGAAAGTTGGTGACCGATAATTAAAATCAGCAATGTGTAACATAAATAAAATCATTAATTAACCTTATCAGCATGTTGCTGGGCTTTACTAATAAAAGGTTTTTTTTTTAAATAATATTCAGCTTATGATGTACGACGGTAGTCTGTAACTTCCAAAAAGCACTACAAAAATACAAAATTGTAAGATGTTCAATGCTAATATCGTACAATTTTGTGTTTTCGAAAGATGGCCTGAAAATTATCATTTTGATGCATTTAGTACAGTGAGTTCATTATAACTTGACCCGTGTTGCGATTGGTAGCACTGAATTTTGCAGTCTTAGTTTCAATACTAGTTCAAAATGGTGACCACATATATAAATAGATGTCTATCTATATCTGTGATGGTGACCGAGCTCAGACTAAGGAAAAGACCGAGTCATGTGATTGGTAGTACTGTACCAATCACATGACTGGAAAATTCAGTGCTACCAATTGCAACCGTGTCACGGGTCAAGTTATAATGAATGCACTGTAGCCGTACTTGCGTACCCCTTGAGTTATGGACCATTTAGACGCGGCCAATCCCCGAGACAATCCACTAAGCCAATCCATTAAACCATACCAATGAAAAGTGCAAAAATCGTGTCGTTCAGTTACGCTACGCCAGCCAAGTAGGCCAGTTCAGTCAGATCAGATTCAAAATCAAAAACACGTGCGACCGGCTACTTAAAACAAGTACTGGAATGGCTAACTGGCTCGGACGGGGACACGCGTTCACACGAAGCCAATCCACTTCCAGAGTGGTGGGGGAAGCTATTGGCGCCAGCTTTGAAATCGTTCAATTACAATAGACTGGTTTCATCAATGGCTTGAGGACAATCCAATGCAGTGGACTGTCTCTAATTACACGATGACATTATTATATTGGCTTAATGGATTGTCTCGGGGATTGGCCCCGTCTAAATGATCCATTAGACCAACGAGGAAGTCAAAATAATTTTCTTAATAGATAGTTTGGATGCAATTAATTTAATCGGTTTACGGTGGATGCGATTGGTGAAAGTTTGACCGAGACCGCAGTTTCGCTCCTTAAGGAGCAGTGCACAATGTGCACATAGCACATTGTGCACTGCTCCTCGTCACAGCGCGTGGAGTTCCTCCCACCGCTCATTGGTAAACGCTGCTCCCCGCCTCACCGCGCATTTTTAAGGCGCGAAACAACGGTCATACTATAATACCTACTGTATTAAATTATTGTTGTGTTAAATTCATTACACACTATCCATCAGCGAAGTTTGCATTCCTTATGAAAAAAGCTGATTCACCGAATTGCAGAGTATGTAACCAGATTGAGGATGTGCAGCGTTTGCTGATGGAGTGTGTCCGGAACAGGCGGTACAGGCAGTCACTTTAGAGGGAATAAGGCTTAAATAAACTTAACGTGGGATTAATTCATTCAATTCTATCTCAACCAACTTCAGAAGGTGCCAAAAGGTTATGTCGTTTAATAACAACTCTTCATCTGTGACTTCCATCTTTATCACTAAGTATATAAAGAAAAAAGAATGAAAGCAAACACGTTTATTTGCGGTAAAATATGACGCAAGCAAAGAAAAAAAAACAAATAAACACGAATATAACAATTTGGAGAAAAATATGCGTCACATCCACGCAAAACGTATATCATATTGTTTTATTAACTGTTTAGTATGGTTTATGTATTGATTATAAGTGGTCATTTAATATTAAGTTAAAAGGCCCGATGACGTTGGCATATCTCTTTAGATAAAAAAACCCCAAAACAAATAAAGAGAAAAAAAGTACATTGTTGTGTGTAGTATATACTTAATAGGAACTATCATAATTATGCGAGAGGCATTTTCCACTCAATGTCATGAGTTTATCCCTTTGTAGTCTGTGGTTTCATCTGGCAACCATCTGTCAACCATTTTCTCCCTATGTAGTCTGTGCCATTTTCACAAATGACTTGGTCTGGTGCAGTCTTGTGAAATACTTGATTTTTCTTGAGGTTTGTTTGAAATAAGTTTTTCTCAAACATCTTTAAACTCAGATTTACCTGGTAGATTGTTAGAATAAAAAGAGTAAATTTATGTTTCTTTATTCCATTTTTTATGCTCTATCATCTGTCAGATAGATTAAGTACCTTTCATGTTGTCAACAAGATTATAACAAAAATAAGTGTTATATTAGCTTTTATTTAAAACGTTATATCTACCCTGTCTATGTATCTACCAGTTTTCCTCATCTCCTGCATTCCACATGTAAGCACCCACTCTGCACGGTAGAGCCTTAAGCAGCCCTACTAACATAAATTTTGATGTAGTTTTTACTCGGGGCTTCTATCCCATGGTCAATCCCACAAAAAACCGTGATTTTCTTCAACATTAAAAGTGTTAAGCCTAAAAAACCTTAGATCTACATGCAAAATATAACGTCAATTCTTGGCTTCGTCGCAGCGTGAACGAATGCCAACAAACACATTGCCGCGGTATTTTATAATATTTATTTAATTAGAACGCCAACAGCGAAATCATAGCATAATGTTGCCACCGCTGGGACACAGACCTACTCTCTTCTAGAGGGAGTGAGTTTTAACCACCACGCGGGCCCAGTGCGGGTTGGTAGATGTCACATGTCTTCGATTTTTTGGTTCTAGAACATGTCAGTTTCCTCACGATGTTTTTCTTCACCGTTTTGAGAGCTAGATGAAATTATTCAATACTCAATTCTTTATTGCATTCCACAATGTAGGCTTAGTTGGTAAATATTTGCCAAAAGAAACAATCATGGACCCTGTCGGGCAAAGCAAAAGAAAGATATGTGGAGAAGAGGGCTTAACATTTACATAACTTAATATAATGAAACTTATTATCAACACACTTACAAAATACTTATTTTTTATAATAATTATAATTTAACATTTAGCATGCGAGTATTATATACTTATGTGTATTAGCGATTTGACATTTAAATATTCTTTGACACTATATTAACATTTGCTTATTAATAACTTCACACAAAGTAAAACGCCTGGCTCGGTTCAAACCCACGACTTGCAACTCCCATTACCACTGGGTCATCACTGATTGCTCTAAGTGCATCATCCTTCTCACTCCCTTATCTCAATTGATTGGGGCATTTTCATTCCATATTAGAAGAATGTGTCGTGGAAGGATCACTAGTGCTTTAATAAAATGTCTTTGGACCACTATCATGATTTGCCTAGCCTTTTCCCAAATTTGTTGCGGTCAGCTTCCAGTATAACCGGATGCAGCTGAATACCAGAATTTTACATGGAGCGAGTGCCTATTATCTGACCTCCTGTAGCCAGTTACTGGGTAACACGAAAGAGAAGGACCTTGTCGTTTTCGTTTTTTCTTTCAACTTAGTTAATCTACATCTCAGAAACACAGAATACCTTGTGATATATTAGAATTAAATTAAAGAAAATTTAAAACTCATATAAAAAGTACACTTTGTAAACAAGCATAATACAAATTAGAAGATTATATCCAAGACAAATATGCTTGGAAACATGCTGGTCCTGCTCCATAGGACAATTTAGAATCTAGACAAAATCTAACTGGTTGCCAATTAATTTGCATATTTTTTTTCTCTCACACACTGACTTTTTATTATTACTTGTTAAAATGTTAGGAATATCGTATTAATTTTACAATGTTTGTAAATATGTGAGCACCATGCATCTATCACATAATTAATTTATCTGATATTCCTTCATTTTTCATTCTTTTTACCTATCGTGGTATAGTAATCTTATCCTAGGTGCATCGTCTTCACATATAATTAATGTATGCAAGATATTGTGAAAACATTTTAAAAGAGTAACGGTAGTTTCTTGCCCATTCTTCTCCATACGAAAACTACCTGTTGGAAGGGGTGACTAGTTTTCTTTTTTTTTTTTTTTCGTTCAAATGTGCCTCTTTTGTGCCTAATTGAAATAAATTAATTGACTTTGACTTTGACACAAACAGTGCTACTAAGAAAGCTATTTTCATTGTTTTCAGGTTTATTACAACCAGAAAAGTGAAACATTCATAAAAACTATTAACGCAGTGACCTTTAAAAAATGGCAGAATCGAAACGGGACATCATATTGCTGACAATCGGTATCATGATAATATGGAAACTATTCAATTATTTTTATTTCACGGTCATTTCAAGCGAATCGTCTCCACCACACAATTAAAAAAAAAATAAGAAGAAGAATCAGAAGAACTTATTCTTTTGAAGAATGATTACAACCAAGATGACGATTGGCTTTTAAGTACACATGGTAGAGCTGATTTAAAAAGAAAAAACTCTAGTCAATCAGAAGTTTTACGAAAATGACGACTGAATTTCATCTGCCATATTTAGCTAATTTATAGTTTTTTTTTTTTTTTTTTTTTTAACTATGGCATCTCGCAGGTATACCACTAAGGTATTTACTGCTCAACCGAACAATCCTGTGGCTGCCTTAAGCACTACACTCAAAGCCTCCAGCCAGGAGCAAAACTATTCTAAATTCAAATTAGGCGAACGCTCGCTAAGGGCACCTCCTGTGGGGTACGAACCTCGGCTTAGGGCGTCGCTGAGGGGAGGACAGCAAGATGGGACAGGCTGGATCAAGGATGTATCATTATTATTATACGGGGAATTTAAAGCTACGCGCTCAGCTGCGGCGCGGGCTGGCGCTTCATCGGACAAGAATTTACCGAAACGAAGTACGTGTTCTTATATAGTTTGGAATGCGCGCCGTGGCGAGGGCAGCGTTGACTAATGAGCGGCAGGTGGAACACCGCGCGCTGTGAGCATTGACGACTGAGCGGCCTGCACTGCCCCGTCGTCTCACCGCGTACATACCTAAGGCGTGGAACAGTGGTCAAACTATCACCAGTAAAGTTTATTTCTTCAAGTCAAGTTTTCTTTCAGTCAAGTTTCTTCTTTGTCACTACCAGCAGTGAAGAGCCCTTTGAATTTAAATTCTTAATCCAATTTTCTGCCCACTTCCCCATTTTGACATCGCTCGTTAGCCGAAATAAAATACACACATCAACACGGTCTAGGGATATTTTTAAAAAAGCGAATTACTATCAATGTGTTAATTATTTATATGACATGTATATATTTAAAAGATACGTTATTTAATATTCTACCATTTTTTAATAATGGTTAAGGTACTTAGATTAAAATTTCAGGATTTTATGGAAAAAAAATGAAGCATAGACGGAAACCGTATATGAATTAACTTTTAATTTGTGAGTAAAAACTAAAAAAAATAGAAAAATCATTTAATTTGTGTTTATAAACTTGAATTTAGTAGTCTGAGAAAGCGCCCATGATGTTCATAACACATCGGCAACGATTCAGCATGCTCAGAACAAGGTTGTCAATGTCTTGCTGCGGAATATTGTCCCATGTCCTTCTGAGGTGCGCAAAAAGTTGATCTTCTGTAGCCAGATTTTCAGGAACTTCCTTCAGAGCTCTTCTTTGCAGCATATCCCACGCATGCTCAATGGGATTTAGATCTGGCGATTGAGCAGGCCAGTCTAAGGCCCTAACATTATGTGTATGTAACCAAGCTGCTACCGTTCTCGCCGTGTGTGCCCGGGCATTGTCGTGCATGAGCAGGAAATCTTGCCCCATTTGTGTTCTGTGGGGCAAGATTACGAGCCCCAGCACCTGTTGGACGTATCCTTCTGCCGTCATATTGCCCCGCACCCAAACGAGATCCGTCCGTCCTCCAAGACGAATTCCTGCCCAAACCATAATTGTTCCTCCTTGGTATGGGTGAACTTCCTGAGGGTTCTGGAGACGGCTCCATCGTCCAGGAACTCGCCAAACACGCGTCCTTCGTGAATCTGGATGGAAGCCGAACCTGGATTCATCCGTGAACAGCACATTGGACCATTGCTCACGGCCCCAGTCCACGTGGTTCCGAACCCATTCTAATCGTCGTCCACGATTGCCTCTCCGTAAAGGTGGGACCCGGAGTGGTCTACGAGAGCGTAGATTGCTTTCATGCAGTCACCTTCTTACAGTTTGGTCACTCACAAGCACTTGGTGTTCCACTCGCAGCCTTTGGACCAATTGAGTCGCCGTTGCATTTGGTTGAGCTCGCGCAGTAATTTGCAAAAATCGGTCTTGTCTGGGGGTAGTGATGCGACTTGGCCCCCGGTGCCTCTCCGCTACTTCACCTGTGGCACGATAGCGTGTCCACAATCTTGAAATTACATTTTGATGGGTCCCTATGGCCTCAGCAACATTACGCTGAACAGATCCAGCTTCCAGCATTCCCACAGCTCGTAACATCTCCGCCCTCGTCAAATGTCGGCGTTGCATGGCTACAATACCTCAATTTTAACTTTATCTTTCGTTTAAAAATGAAAAAAAACTGTAACTAAATGTAATTCGTATTGTTTTCTAAATTTCGCACAAATGAAAATTCCCTCTCCTATACATCAAGACATTTTTATGCCACCGAAACAAAAGAATTTTCAAAAATTTTAATTTGGAATTAGTCTGAGATAAATTACAAACAAATCGGTGTATAAAAGATTCCAATGCGGCCAGTACTTTTCGAGTTATTTAATTGAGTATGAAATATCCCTAGACCGTGTTGATGTGTGTATGAAAAACTCTTTAAAAAAAGAAAGAAGACGGTGCCTGAAGGAGGTAATATAAATATTTTTGTTTTAGTTCTAGTTTCGTCATAATATTTTTTTTGTTTGTTTTATCATGTTAATTAAAGAATTCACAGAAAACAACACATTTTTTTTTCTTGAAAACGTTGACCTCATCCATGTAAAAGAAGAAAATCGACAAAACATCTTTAATGGCGTCTCGCATAGACATTCTGGGACACATCATATTCCCGGCATCCAAGCAAGAATGTCTCTGAAAACTGCAGTTTCAAAATTATGGAATATCATAATATTAGGTCCCCACCTATGAAATCACCGTTTTGTATGGAGAATTTTAAAGAAGTTGCATTTTTCATACTAACATTTTCTTAATTTATTTAACAACCATGAACACTAATGTTTTAAAACTTGTATGCACTAATGTTTAAAAACTAAGATAGCGTATTCCACTTAGATTAAGCGACAAAAATAAGTTTTGGCTAAGTTTTAAAACAAAAAGTGGTCATTTCTGCTAGCAAAAAGAGAAGTCATTTTTAAGATAATAAAGAATCATTCAAATATTTAAAATAAATTAAAATAAGCCATGGCAGCTAAGAGATGACCAGTCCCAACTGACGGCGCCCGTTCACGAACATGACGCATGGATCAGCACCATTCAGCTAAACCATTTTTAAGGGAGCTAAATGATCCAACACACGCGCCACCATCAGCGAGACATTTGAGTGAGCATGACATACTCACAGCCGCCAGGGTACATTCAAGTCAATGAAATACTACATATTACCCGGTAAATGGTAGCTCTTTAGTACATAGTACTCACACCTGTGCCATGCAATTATAAAATATAGTAGAGGTTAACATATCTGAAAAAACAGTATAGTAGTATATTCAATTCAATTCAATTCAAAATATTTTATTTCACATAAACCTACAAGGGCACTTATGAAACGTCAGAAGCTAGGTGCACGGTTCCAATTGGTCGTTTCCTATGGAGAAGAGCCGGCAAGAAACTCCACGGTTACTCTTTTAAAAATAATAATAATATTTATTTTTATATAGTGTGTTTCCGCTTCTCTCTTCTATACCCGGTAGGTTATTCCCGATTTGGACGTTACATTGTAACCTTAATCATCCGATAACCATAATAAGCTACACATAGTGTGGGAAAAATAAATTAAGAACGAGTTATGTATTTTCGATCAATTTAATTTAAATGACATGGAATATGCATGTTTTGTTTATAATTAATTTTATTTTAAACACGCCTACAGGTTAGGTTAGGTTTTTATTGACACGAGTGAATATCAAAATCACATTTTAATAATCAATGCGTTTAAAGGAGGGTTATTTATTAGACAATGTATCTGAAATTAGTAGCGGACACCTGTGTAGGGACCAAAGGGGAACAATCTTTTTCATAAAATCGATAATTCAATCGATTTGTGGCAAAGCTGAAAAATTCGATTAACAAAAAAACGATTTTTGAATTGATATTTTATTTTACCGTCTTTAACCGTGTTTGATGAATAATAACATAACATAACATCACATCTGTAATCTCCAAAGGATTAGGCAGAGGTGTACCTAGAGTACACCCTCATTTCGCCAGGCCCGTGTAATAGGGGGTGAGCCTATTACCATCAACCGAGCACAAATCCGGACTTCGGGCTGCTACTGAGAAATTCCAGATGGAAAAACCCAATAACACATTGCCCGACCCAGGAATCGCAACCAGGACGTCATGCTTAGCTGTAGTGCTTGCGATCACTAGACCAACGAGGCAGTCCAATGATTTCGATTTTAGGAGGTTCGAGAACCGTTGAACAATCAGCTATGACCTAATACTACAGTGAAATAATACTATTTAGCAACAAGACAGCTATAAAGTCTGACACAGCGGTTGATAACATGTAAGCCAGCAAAACTTCACAAAGCAGCTTTTATGTGGTGGTTTACATGACCCATGATGATCAATCTATTATGTTTATTATTACACATGGTTGGGTAGGATAAGTGATTATCCCCTAGATGGTATAAAGAAAACCTAGCACCTGGATAACCACAACGCCTAGCGCCATCTCATATCGAAAAGCAGAGTTATTTAGTGAAAACTTATCTTTCTTTTTCTCAGTTTCCTGACCTTTTAGACTTGTGGAACTTTTTATCTGTAAACTATAGAATACAACAATTGCAAAAATAAAACAATATTTGCTGCACATTGATTTTGACACTTAGGCAGTCGCCCATAGCCCCACTGTTCATGTCCTTTTGAAATTCAGTTGCCACCTCCTCGTTTGCCTTAATATCATTGTTTTTTAGATGGAATTCATGACTCCGTACTGTCGTTCTTCCCGTTTCTGAATTAGGAATATTCCAGGTCACTTAATTTTATTTCTAGAATATTTTATTTTTAATGTGTATGGCTTTTGCTCGAGCTTGGTAGACACAACTTTGAGAAAGAAGCCGACGGAAAAATCCCGTTGGGTTGGGCGGCGTTTGGAAGATGAGGTTAAATAGTAAAGTATAAACTTGATCCGTGTCGGTGTGATAAGGCGAACCTGGTAATTTTCCATTAAAATAATTTCTAAATTGTTCTGAGTGAATTTTGTTTCATCATCATAATCATTTCGGCCCAAAGAAATCCACTGCTGGACACAGAGCTCCCCAAGTAACAATTTTTGTTTACAGGAATAAAACTCACTAGTTTTTTTTTAGCTCTGACTGTATGGTAGCAATTTTTAAGAACCATTTCGAAGTGTTTTATGAGTGATGATCGTCCATCCTGACGTTGAAAAAATTTACCTTTGCTGAAAGTCGCTTGCTTTTATTACAAAATTGCTTTCAAGAACATTATTTGGTACACCTACCTATTTGGAAAAACCCAATTGCTCAGGCAGGGCGTGGGTTCGAATGCCACTACACATTCTGTCGCCTTTATTAGACGCTTACAGTTTCTTCGCAGCGTGTCGTTTTGTGTGCTTTGATTACGTAAAAATAGAAATTAAATATAAATCGTTTTTTTGTTATTATAGAATTTCTCGGTTCGCCGTCTCTCCGTCGATCAGCCCTAATCCTAACAGCGTTGGTCCACCGCAACGGTCAACGGGACGTCAACGAGAAACGGGATTATTCGAACTGAACGTGACGTTCCTTTGATAGACGTGCGGTGGACACGCGATCAAAATAAATGTATGTATCGCAACTTTGGTACTGTCATCTCGGTCTCGTTTTCGTCCCATTGACGTGACGGTGGACCAAAAGGCCTTAAATAGTCAGCCCCACTTTATCTAGTAATCGTTTCTTTTGAAACTATTCATATACATTTCTTGAGGACTTTCAAGGAAGTATACTGCATGACCATATATTTCCAAGTTTATAGTTATTTTCAATATGAACTTGAATTACGACAATGATTATAAAATTTCAAAGAACGATTAAATAACATAAACAAGTAATAACTGAACAGGAAATTTGAATCAAAACAAATAACAAATCTTATCAGCTACTAAAAATTGATTAAAAATATATGTAGCGTTAAGTTTACTTAATAAGAAGAAGGCCGGAATAAAGCATATTTGGAGACAAGACGCCAAAGGGTCGAAATGGCGTCCTCAGTACCGAATCTCAAATACCTTCAAAATATTGTATTTTTACTTCTGGCTACTGTAAGTTGAAGTTCCAATTTGTTTTCTTTGTTAATATTTCTGACTGTATTCCCTCTTTTTTTGTCTATTTTAGTTTTTTTGATTATTATGCTGTTATTTCTATTGTAATTCACTCAGCAAGTTAGTGGGCATGAATCAGAATAAAAATTCTGATTTATTTCGAGTCTAGTCCATAGCACCCTGATATTTTATTTATGGGCGAGACCTTTGCCCAGCAGTGGGACAGTATAGGTTAAGTTTTTTTAAAGTTTTTATTATCTATCGTTATATTAACTGCTTTCATTATCTATTTTGCAAACAGTTTACTAGACCTTCATTGTTGAAACAAAATACTCCATTGTTGTGCATGTTTCTTAATTTAAATTATTATTTCCTTTATTTTCAGAACATCCTTCCATCTCTGACTGAGGAATACTCTGGCCTTCTTTCAAATCTCTACAAAAAGGCTTCAGATCAGAATCGTCCCCTTATCTTAGTTTTGGACAACAATGCTAATCGGAACTCAAATTACAAGGAATCGGAATCTCGGTCTTCCAGCTACAAATCGAATAACTACAACTCTGATTACCAGTTGAACAGAAATGACAAGTCCAGGGCCAATGATTACAAATCTTTAGATCATTACAAGTCTGATAGTTACAAATCAGATAATTACAAGGCAGATAATTACAAGTCCAATAGTTACAAGAATGAATACCAGTCAAACAGCTACAAGTCCAATTACCCGGTGAATAGTAACTACAAATCCAGTAGCTATTCGAATCGAAATGACGATGAAGATAACCGCAAAGAAGATGGACCATACGCCTATCTTTACCAATTGGCGAAACAGGTATTTATAAACAAAAACAATAAGATTACATCCCAGTCAAATAGAGACGAATTTACAAACCTTCCATTTTAGTTTCTAAACTCTTCCTAAAAACTGACAATTAATCACGTGTACGTCTTTAAATAGTCAAGGTCAAAAAACCTCCAGTACTGAAACTATAAAAAAAAAATTAAATCCTCCTAAACGTCTGAGTTTGCGTCAGCAAACATTTGTTTCTAACTTTTCTCTAATTAAGTTTCATTGCATGCCTTATTTTCAGGTGAAAGACCAGATAAACAAGGATATCAAACCATCAAAATCTAACCATTACAGTTCACACAGCTCTTACCATGGTAGTAATCAAAATGACAGGATTGACAGAGCAAGAGATTACAAAGACCGAAAAGACAGTGACTATAGAGGAGATAAATATTATAGCGCCAACAAATACGAAAAGGGGGATAGAAGTGAATCTAAGGGAAGTAATAGGGGCAATAATTATCATAAAAATAGCTACAGAGGTGATAGCAATAGTGACTATAGGGGAAGCAACAGAGGTAACAGAAACAATAGAGGCGACAGTGACTATAAAGGTAGTAATAGAGCTGACAATAGCAATAGGGGAAGTTATAGTACTGATAGCAACAACAGGGGCGACAATTATTACAAAGGCAACTACAAAGGCGATAGCGAGTATAGGGGAAGCAACAGAGGTGACAATGATGGCAGCTACAGAGGAGATAATTACAAAAGAGGCAGTTATAGAGGACAAAGGGAAAACAGAGGCAGCTATAGAGGAGATACCAACAATAGAGGCAGTTATAGGGGTGATAACGACAATAGGGGCAGCTATAGCGGTGATGATAACAATAGGGGAAGCAATAGTAATAATTATTATTATAGAGGAGACAATAGGATCGATTCTGACTATAGGGGAGATAACAGAGGGGATAGGGATAGAGGAGATAGGGATTACAGAGAATACCAAAAAAAGGATAGATATGATAACGAACTCTTAAAATCACCTTTAATAAAAACTCTTATGGATATATCGAACACTTTGAGGCAAGGCAAGGATTCTTGTGAAGACAAAACAACTACACAACGTCCAGCGGATAAATCGGACAATTGTGAATCCAGTAACTCCTGTGGAAACACTGATGAAGATAAGAATCCAACCACAAGAGGTGAACTTTGGAACGAATGTTTAGATAAAACGAAAACTTGTAACAGCTTGAAAAAATAAAATATTTTGAATGGGTACTTGAAGATATTTTTTTTTTTTTATACTCTCTTAAAGCACTTGCCATACTTGCAATCTTTTCACCACCCTTGATTGACTGGTAGAGAATGACTAGTTAAATTAAAATCTTATATTTGGGACACATAAGCAGTCCATTTGGTTAGTATACACACGACTTAAAAACTAGTTATAGTACTTACATCTACGAGAAAAAGAACACAAACTATTCATTAATACGCCACAGTGGCATGTAGGCGTATCCAATGTCCCAATATGAGGCTGTCCCACCTATTAGCTATAGTTTTCAAGATGCCGCGTACCCTGCGCATAATGGAAGCGCAACGCTTGATGAGAACATGATGGCGTGAAAGCCATCTATTCTCACCTTTGCAAACATGGCAACCCCTTCAACACCCTGAACGCATTATTGTATTGTACGCACAGGGCGCTGTATTCCCTCTGCGTATAGTTGACCCACAGACTGCATGTAGAGAACGACCGACAGTACGCTGCAAATAGCCTTTACTTCAGTCGTGCATTTGTCAAATCTGCGTGCCAACATATTGCAGCGGACAGCCAACGCCCTGCGCTCACGCTCTATATCCAGGCTGTCTTTTAGGTCTGCGGAAACCCAGTGGCCCAGATACTTGAAAGAAGGAACATCCGCAAAGTTTCAAGTGTGGTTCAATAGGGTAAGTTTTAGTTCCTGCTTTGAAAACTAGTACCTCACCCACCTAGCCCATGAGTCTCCGCGTACCAAAAATCAATGCATCAAGCACTAAGTCTAATGCATTAAGTTTGCCTTTGTACATTTTTTATTGCGAAAAGATTAAATAAATGAATTAATTTTGTTTCATTTAATCTCAAGCATCCTTGCGCAAGCGTAATCAATGCTCGCGCCTTCTCTGAATGAGAAGGAGGTCTTTGCCCTGCAGTGGGTCAATAATAGGAGGGTATTATTATAATATATTATTAAAACCGCAAGGTGATTTTGCTAAGCTAATTTGCTTTTAGGTATGGAAGATTTTTGATAAGAAAGGAGTGAAACTCAATGGCTCTAAAACCACTACATTAGGGTAATTACAGCCACGATTCTCATCATTGCATAAAAGCTGTCGATGATTTGGGGATTGCATCAATGCGGCATCGAAATGAAATGAAATTCATTTTTTTATTCTGTAATTAGGATATCATAATCACTTTTACTCGTCATATTAAAAAATAAGCTGGGTGGAGTCGACATTTCCTATCTGACAAACCCTTAGAAGAGATGGCAAAACAAACTCAGGAATCCCTGAGTTTAACTGACTTTGAACAAAGTTAAAAGAGACTTAACCAAGTCTCTTTTAACTTTGGTCAAAGTCAGTTAAAATAAAGCTCAGATCAGGTGAGGACCATGCAGATCCGTGTCAATAATGGTCTTTTGAGGAAACAACCACACAAATTTGAGTGGACCTGTCCAGTCAGTGCAAGAATTTGTCAATAGTCGTGTAGGTCAACTCAGGACAAGGAGCTCAACGACTCGAAGAACAATACCAAAGAAAGCACATTTACAGTAATTTATTATGGAGTGTCCCGGATATTTATCTGTTAACAAGCGGCCTAAGTCCTTTCCAATCTCATCGCAAAATATTACAATATTAATATATTTTTTTTACAATTTATTTAAATTGTATAATGGACTACTGTAATTAGGAAATGCCAAATCAACACAGGGCTGCGGTAAGGTGGTATTGCATATTGTCAATGAATGGTCCGGTGTAGGTAAGTACATTGGATGGTCTTTGACTATGCTCACAATTGTTTTTTTATGAACTTACCAGCTCATTAATTGATTATATTTATTCCCACAAAGTTAGGTATATATACTACGATCACTGATAATCACCGATGCTTTGTATGTAACGCCCAATGCTTTGCTTTGGGCCATTTGGGTCATAAAAATAAATAAAATAAACTTAAATAGTTTTAGAATTAATTACCATAAACTCAAAGCACATAACTTTTAAACTATAAACTTTTTTGCCTTCATAAGTCTAAATTATTTGTCATTTTGACATAACTATCCGACTTGGAGGAAATGTGGAGAAAATACGTTCAGCTGTGTAGTGAGAATAAAACATTTTACAGACAATATAAGTTAACACAGTGATTTATCTTCCAAACGTAGGTATTTGAAACGCTCTAGTCTTCAAAGTTCTTATCAAAATGTCGTTTGAGATTCAAGAATTTGCAACCATCTAGATAACAGATTGTTCACAGAATACACCTAAAGATAAAGTTTTTTTCGTCTACGAGGTACTAATATGTATTATAATATTACTAGTTTACATGATAATATTTACATAATTTTATACGCCAGCAGTATAAAATAATAATAATAATATGTACATGTATGAAAAAGGAGGGGAAAGAATCATAGGGTTATCAAAAAATCGTCTACATCGCTGTCAACAGGAAATGTGCCCAAAAAGCTGGCAGCAGTGCCACGTTGAATGGCAATGCTAATTCTTTGGACAAAAATAGGCCAGCCAGCTGGTCACGTGAAGATTCGACCAATCGCTTGGCGATGTCTTGAAAAACCAAATGAGCACTCGGACCCACTCGTAGTTTACATTGACTTGTAAATTTTTATCTGAGGCTTAGTCTAAACAACTGTTATACGAGTACATGTTTTTGTGGTAGGTAGTAATGTCATAATATTCCATCTCTGAGTTTATGTAGTATTACCCAAATAGGTAATTAAGTTAGTTAATAATACCCATACCTATTGGAAAGTGCATATTTTTAGATGAAACCTATTAAAGACGCAAATGCGGGTACATCACAGGCGGCTGCTACTGGATCCACGACAGCAGACGGTTCTGTAAGTTAAGTATTATATCCCTAAGTTACCACAAGCCAGGTCATATCATAGATCCACAGTTGGGCAAAAGCTAGGAATATAATAAAATAAAATTTTGTTTAGAAACTAACCTGAGCCCATGGCTCACGATATCCATGAATCCTACTACCTTTACCTTGCCTTACTATCTTTTATTCCCTGAACTATCTCGTAAGGAACAAAAGTCTTTAAAAAAATCGAGAATCTGAATAATTTTCCTTTGTGTAAACTGTGTTTGAAACTACCCATTGTTTATTTGCTTTACTATATTACCACACGAGCTACGAAATAGAGGCTCTGAGAAAGACCGATGCTCTCATGGTCGTTCAATTTATTACTCAGACAATCGTGTAGTTCAATTAAGTTTCTAAATTTAAAATTCCAATGAACCTTAGCTACCTTCCTCAGGGCGCCACATCTGACGCGACTGCTCTAACGACTGTGGGACCTCCTACTGCCCCTGGCTCTACCTCAGAGCTAGATGGTTCAACGGTGCCCACCGGTCCTTCAACCACGACTGGTCCTGTTACGGCTGCCACGCGTCATGTCGGCATTTCCATGGTTCAAGGTCCTGCAATCACGGGGCTTGATATTCCGTTATCTGAATCCAGTACACCAAGTGGGCCTAATTCGTTATCATACGCTGACCCATTAGCATATATTGGTCATACTGCGTCACATCTTATTGCCTCTTCAGTCGCTGTTACTGCTGCTTCTGTACGAAATTCTCCTTCTGATACTCCAACCACTAGTAGTTTGGTAAGACATGTCGGATATCCTGAATCGACTAGCACAATGCACCGACAGGAATTAGATGAAGTAGTAAGTTATGTTCTCCTTTAGATAATGCTTTCTTATTTATGTCAGTATTTATAAAAATTTGCGACAATCTCTGTTTTATTTTAAGGCTAGCTACCGTTACAGATTCTTTTTTTTAATACGTAAAAAACAATTAGTATAATTAAATTATATTCTAAATATTATCTAGTGCTACTTTTTCTCTATATTCAGACATAAACTTGTAATATTTAGCAACACAATAATAAGTACCATCTTTAATTTATATTATGTTTTGATTTCAGACTGATTATAGTCGTGGTATACCGGTAAGATCGATAAATTTTATTAAGTTACTGAATAAAGTTTTTCTTAAAAACAATAAATATTGAGAAAAATCTCGGGATGTGAGATTTAATACATCACATAGGTACGATAAATTAGACTTGTCCATCAGTCTATCGGTACCTGGCTTAATTCCATGAAGATTCGAGGAGCTTCAGAATCATTGACACTTAAGACTTTGGGGATAGCTAAATATTATTTGCCAAAACCCTCGTAAAGCTTACAGCAGCACAAAGCGTAACATTTATATTTCGGTCTGACATGTAAAGAAAAGTCATAATATCAATCTGCGATATTGACGCAAAATATAATGTTGAGTCAGTAAAAAATATTCCTATAATGTAATCAGCAGACAAAAATAGCCTTTAGCGCACACTGACGGACGGCAGGGGAGAGCATCGAGGAGGATCTACAACTATCCCCCAGCGCACGCAGACAAGAAAAAATCTCTGCAATAAAGCGAGTTGTTTTAGTATACCGGCGCATACCGCTGCATACCGGCGCATACCGCCGCGTACCGCTGCATACCAGCGCATACCGCCGCATACCGCCGCATGCCGCTGCCTCCCGCCGCGGTATCCTCCAGCATGCTTTTCAATGCTCCAGAGAAAACTGCGCTGCGATGCTCCAAGGTCTATCACCGAGTATTGAAATATATACCATATTTCGATTGGATAATAGTATTAAATTCACTTGATAAATTTAAAATCCTCTGCCATCCCGTCCGCCAGTCTGCGCAGGCTATTAAGGTGACGAACATTATTTTGAATTGACTGTACCTGCTATTTTGGTAAATTCTCCTGTCACATATAACACACAGTGCAGCCTGAAAGAATAGTATGGCGTTTAATAGTAGACACCACCCTAACTTCTTAGTTATCTTTCAGACTAGCCCAACCCCTAGCGAGTATACCTTGGATAAAGAAGTCCAGCGCTACATAAGAAGAAGAGATAGCGCTTTTTATGACTACTACCCTGGAACTGAGCGAGACACTTATGACTATATTGCGGAGAGGCTCGACATGTTTACTACTAAGTATATTATGTTTCTTTAGTTATTTTTATTATTTACTAGCTGCGCCGTTTCAGCCGCATAAATCTTGATCCCGTAGGAATCTAGGGATAAAAAGTATCCTATGTCCTAACCCAGGTAACCCATGTGCCAAAGAAGATGAATAACGGTCCAATACAAGCTTGGCCCAGAAATGAACACAAATGAAACAAAATGTATTTGCCCTGTATATTTTTGTTCACCGTAAAACTTTATGAAGGGACATAAGACCCTTCTCAAATCTGATGATTAAAAAAAAAATCAATTCATGATGCTGTCATACACAGCACCACAGAGATAGAAATGAAATAGAAATCGTCAAAGACAGACCTGACAATAAGGGTTATGTATTTGTATGGTACATACAATATACTATCTGTAACCATACCTATGTTTCAAAATAAATGATTGATTGATATTATGTAATTGTGCCCTATGTATGTAGGATTCTTTATTCTCTCGTAGCATCCAGACGTCTGGATGCATTTTAAATTTACATGTCCTTACGTTAGTGGCGACCGCCCAGCGAAATGCACTTCACTTTCAACCACAATCAGAAGGATTTTGAAGGAAATTCACAATGTGGTTCCATGTAAAGTAAAGCAGACACCGTGAACAAAATGTTTGCGCAACTCGATGTGGGTCCAGGGACAACAAAAGTCTCAGTCACTACCTGCCGTTTATGGTGGCAGGATATGACAAACGATTATAAAATAACTTTTGAAAATGCGTTCTTGTGGGATGATTTTTTTTTTCCTTTACTCGAGAAAATCAAATAAAGCTCAAAGTGTGACATTTCGGAAAATCACTCGTTTTAGAGTCATTTAAAAATAAATAATATTTACAATAGCCATTTCCTGAAAAACGGAGATTATGAAAAATTATCAGAACACACACGACATAATAAAACCTACAAATGTATGTACCTAGGTTATGATGTAAATAAAGTCTGTTAGCAGATGTATGCAAAAAAATATTAGGTTGGTATATCTATTTTATTAAATTCTTTCCAAATTATGGATTCTTTTCTTCTTTTCAAATTATGGATTCTTTTCTTCTTTTCAAATTATGGATAACGTTAAACGTCGAGGGCCGCGGAAATGCGACCTAAATAAGAGTTTTCTTTGGTATGTTATACTTTTTTAATAATACGCTTAATTTGAAGGTTTCACGTTCTGACCATTCAAACCGGGAACGTTGGAAAACATTTGTGCAAACAAAATGCCACGAGGAAACGTGGTTGCCAAGTGAACAATCAATTTACAATGAAAATTAGTATGTTCTGGATTAAAACTGTGTTAGGTATCAGTTAGGCAGACGAAGCAGACTGTGTCCCATCTGTGAGTACGGATTGTGGATTACTCTATGAGAACTGCGAGGTAGTTCTCAGCAGGCCAAAATGTGTCCCGCGGATGTCATGTGTCACAACTGCAGTGTATGCGCACATCGCAGTGGTCACACTTGACATCCACGGCACACATTTTTTGTTTGCGGTGTCTGCTCTAGTTTACATTGAACCTCAATGGAAATTCATAATCCAATAGGTGAAAGGCAACGTATCAAAAAATCAAGTCGGGGAGTGTGGTGGGACAACCGACTGGAATTAAGTTCCTTTCGTTGTATTACTATATTAAGTATTTATACAGAGCCATCTAGTATAAGTTTTTAGAAGCTAAGAACTTATACTGGATGGTTCTGTATTAAAAAACAAAAACTTTTGACACTTGAACTTGACACCTTAAGGCTGCGTTTCCATCAGATATGAGCGAGGATGCGTAGCGAGGGACGTGTGTGAAACTAACCAATAACATCGCTTCGCTGTCATAGTTTGAGCTAAGCTAGCGTTATTATTGGTTAGTTTTACGGACATTCCTCGCTACGCATCCTCGCTCATCTTTGGTGGAAACACCGCCTTATACTGATATTTTTCGGACATAATGCTTTTTTTGTTACCTCTTGTAGATTTTTAACCAGTCAATTAATACTACCGCAAGCCGAATTAAAGAATTTCGTGCTAAAATTATTTTAATCTCATAATTTCAAGTAACCACTACAGCTAATTATGGAGTCAAAGGCCGCTAGTAACTTGAAATTATGATTTAGAAAAAAAAAAAAACGTCACTAGATATCGATTCTAAGGTACCTGTGTGAACATTTTGCCAGCTTATTTAATTTGAGCCTGTATAAAAATAGCAAGAACATGTTTCACGGTATCAAGATAGGCACTATCTACAGGGTCAATAATCTTGTTTTTTCTGGCGGTGGATAAACAGACCATGATTCTACCTATAGATAGTGCCATCTACGAAGACGCGCCCCACTCCGCTCCGCTCCGTACTAAAGTACAGCTTATAGTACAGTAATCGCGGAGTGGGGCGCACAGTCGCGGTCGTCGCACTAAGTAAACCTTGGAATGCCTGCGGGGGCTAGACCAATGTTGCCAAGTTTTCTTCTATTATGTGAGACCTAAACACTTCGGTATCTAATAATGAAATTTCAAGGAAGGCATCATAAATTAACCTGAAAAGGTGCATAAATTTAGTAGGTAGCTTTTGTGTTTTGTTTTAAATTATTAATCAACAAATTAGCTGATATAATATTTCGTCTAATTTATATAATGTTAATACAATTTAATAAATATAATTCATGCAGAATGTAATAGATATACCTACGCTCGTATAGCAGAGGTTGTAACTATAAATAAACAATTCATCAGGCTACTTATTTTCTAAATTTATTAATTTCACAACATTAGGAGGGTTAGCTTTTGTCAAATGTATCTGGCAGCCCCACAGACCCCATTTCATAAGAAAATGTCTGCCGGCGTGATCTCACGTTGATTTTGTTTCTTGTAAACTCTTTTGTTGTCATTTAATCATCTTTTAATTTAAACAATAAGGCTGCTTGACCACAAAAGCAGAGCTGGAAAATTGTAATCAGTGAAATTGCACAATAATATAACATCGGTTACAGTTTCCCAGTTCCGTTTTCGTGGACAGACCTTGAAAAAATCCGATTGGCGGTTTAGAATATCCTGCTTTCACGAGGTTTTCGGGGGCGTCCACCAGGAGGCGCCAAAAACCGTACCATTTTATTTTTACGTACTTGTCATTCTTCTCCCTATAGTAAATATGTAATATGTTGTTTTGGGGTCGGCTTTCAGTATAAATGGAGCAACCAAACTTGACATGGAGTGACTGCTTCGTATGATCTTCCTTAACGACTGTCAACTATTTACGTTGTTGCTAACTTTCAGAATGCATAGCCTTGACAGAGTTATTACTTTGCAGTCTAGTTGAGTCCACCGCTCATATGATCAAGGGCAGTCTTGGCGCCGCAGTGCTAAGCATGCATGAGGCTTACATGATCGGAGGACTATGGACATCACTAGCTGTGACCGTTGTGGTTGGAGTCCTTATAGGATACACTATGATTGTGAGTTTTCTTATAATTCTGGTCTGGCCCTAATATGCATTGTTTTTGTCTCCTCTTTGGTGTGGTAATATTTTCGTCGCATTGAAAATAATAAATAAAAATGATGAACATCTACATTGCAAAAAAGGGGTGGTGCTATTTGTCTTTTATAGCTCAGTCTCACAAATACAATTCCATAGCATGGACTCTGAACACCTAACCATTATTGTTTTTAGAAAAAAAAGGATGACGCTATTTGTCTTTTATAGCGCCGTCTCTCTCTTTCAAGGATACAATTCCATAGTATGAACTCTTTAGTCACTTTAATATTCCTAAGATTTTCTATCTGTTTTCTCCTCTTATAAAACATAAGTACAAATAGCCTGAACAAGTCTAAACACGTAGTAATTTTAAGAATCCCATAATTTCACAGATGTTAATAAGATCAGCTCAAAAAATGTATCGTAGGGTAAGGATACATAAACTATCGTACCCTGACTTGGCTGAAGCGGCTGCTGCGACCGCACCCTGGAATTGGGTCAGGAAAAAAAGCAAAGCTTTTAGGTAAGTACGTACTTTTCTGAGTTTTACTTTCCAAACTTGACATAATTGATCTATTTTATAACAGTATAGGTATAATTATATGATTACATGTATATTTTTGTGTGTACTTATATATAAGTTCATTTATTTAAGTAGAAGTCGCCAGACCCTAAACTTTTCCTTACATCTCTTTCCCGTGCCTCTTGCATCCATAATGGCCAGACGCAGACTGGCGGACGGAATGGCAGAGGATTTTAAATTCATCAAGTGAATTTAATATTTATCCAATCGAAATAAGGTATATAATTTCAATGCTCGGTGATCGACCTTGGAGCATCGCATCGCAGTTTTCTCTGGAGCATCGAAGAGCACGCTGGAGGATACCGCGGCGGTATTCGCCGGTATGCGCCGGTATGCGCTAAAGTCTGCCAGTCTGCCACACTCTTTCAAAAGCAACTTTTCGACACGAGTCACTAGTGGAATAATCCAATCTCGGCGAGTGGTGGCCAACCGGCACTTCGGGTCGAATATGGTTGTTGTCTGTCCAAGCGATCTCCGACGGTCGACAACTAAAAATAATTAAAGTCGAAGATCCAATAGAGTTATTAGCCGGAAAAAACAGACAGACGATAGCGACATTTTTTTTATACGTTGGTAACTGAGGTACCTACCAAAACCCGATACTTTCATATGAGAAACTTTTAATAAGCTGTTAGTTTGACATTACAAATAGTCATCTCTATAATATTTATTTGCATTAGACTAGATATCATCATCGCACCTTCATATTCGAACGCGATGTGAATATTTACATAACCTAAACCACGTTCAAGAGCTGTCAGTGTCATCATGACACTGACAGCTCTCTCGTGGTGTTCGCCTTAAGTCGCAGTTCTTTGTTTAAAATTCTCTCACTTTCAGGTACACAGTAGAAGTTAGCTTGTTTTTGCATATGTGTGGAGGTTGTTGTATTTACCAAATTGTAATCGCACAATCGATTAGGAAGGTAAGCCATATTTTTTTGGACTTTTTCCGATGTCATTAATATGTCTGCGCAGTTTGTTTCTTGTTTTTCCTCGACTTAGGATTGCCTTGTTAGTCTAAAGCTGGGGTTTCCTAAAACTGCGGTGGCCGCCACATATTGTCCGCAATTTAACGTCGAATGACGTCACTAAAGCGTTATTTATGAAAGTAAGCTGGTGTGTTTTCTAGAGAGCATTTTTTGACACCGTAAACTCACGCCCTGGTTAATTGCTCTTCTGGGAAACCGTAGCTTAAGCGCGACTACACGAGGATGGTGTGGTGTATAGGTTAGATTCCCAGGCCAGGCAAATTGATCGGTCATCTGAATGATAGCGTAGTGGCCGATGGTTGGTCGGTCATTGATTTTTATATAAGTACATAAATACCCAAAATAAGTGTGACAAGATTTTGTTTCTTTCAAAACACGATGCTCGTATCAAAAAGATGTAGTCCAGTCAAGTTAGTCCAAAAAATAGGGGTAAGGTTTAATATTCATTCGCATAAAGCTGAATTTTGGTTTGTTGTTTATTTATATCACCAATAGAAAATAAATGTCAAAAGTCACCATCGATCTCGTATGTGAAAAAAAAGTTATTCAAGGTCCAAAGTTCGCAAAAATGTTTTTTTTGCATTTTCCAACTAAACGGTAAGTTTTATCACAGAAATAAATCAGATAAAAAATGTAAAACATGTAATTATCTACAAAAATTGACTTACACTTTTTTTCCTAAGAATCATCGTTTTTTAAATAAAGCAATTCAAAAGTTCTAATCTCCACAACAAGCACACGTTTTCCACCACCTGTGAGTAAACACGACGCGCTTTTTTCAACGTGGCTGGGGAAGCCATTGTTAAAAAATATGCACATCGAAATGCGGCTGCAAAAAAGCTGGATTGTTTTGTGCATCAGCATGTACCAGTTGTCAAGGTCAGTCGTACTCCAATTTTGAATTGCCACCAGAAAAGGATTCCTACGATATCAGTGAGGATACATTAGATGTATAGCTGTTAGAAAAATTCACGTATATCCAGCAGGAAGAAGAAAACGTTGCTTTTAAAGTTCCGGTAGAAGATTATGATTCTGACGAGTAGTCGTCCCTAATTAAGTTTCACACAGGTTCCATCATCTCCATAGTTCCATTTTTAGGATTCCGTACCTTAAAAGGAAAAAATGGAACCCTTATAGGATCACTTTGTGGTCCGTCCGTCAGTCTGTCAAGACCCATTTTCTCAGGAACGCGTGGAGGTATCAAGTTGAAATTATATCTATTATATTATATTTTTTTATTATTTATTTAACAGTTTCTGTACACACATAAACAGACAAGAAAAAAAGGAACAGAAAAATACGTACAAAGGTGATGCTTATTTTTAAAGAAATCTCTTCCAGCATACCTGCGATAGGAAAGTGGATAGAAAGAGATGTAGACAACGTGTGTATTGTATTTTTACGAGTATATTACTATGTTCTCTTGGAGTGTAAAAAAAACAAGCTTTAGTGCAGACCATCGGAATCCTTTTACAACACCCATGCTACCATTGACCATGGCGTCAGACACCGAAAAATTTCTTCTCAGCACAACTATTGAGCCCACTGTCACTTGAAGTTGAGTTAAAAGTTCACCACTTTGTTTGGGTCGGTTGAAATTACGTTTTCTGGTGGCGTTTTGCCATAAGTAGGTAGCTGCTTCTCTTGTCTGTGGTTGATTTTTCTTACATGACATGCACTAGAATTTGATTGACGTTTTGAGATGTTTCTAAATGACACCACGACCGCAGCTCTCGTATCAATAAGCCAGGCCGTCTTACTTACACGTATTAGTCCATATCTTGAAAACTACTGAACCGATTTTGATGACCGCACTGTTACCTAAGTTAAAGTAAATGCAAGCCAATAAAAAAATGGTCACAATCCGATCAATACTTTCGGAGAAATGCGTAAACAAACATACATACACCTATAAAAATTTGTATATATACAGATTATCATATGTGAATAATATTGCTTCCTTTTTTGAAGTCGATAAAAAACGGTGATTCTAAGAACAAAAAGCGTTCTTAAATTTTTCTCTGGTGTATTTCTATGATTAAACTTACCGTTTGGTTGAAAAATACAAAAAAAAAACTATTTTGGCGAACTTTGACCTTGAATAACTTTTTTTGCACACTGTATACGGGATCGATGTGGACTTTTGACATTTCTTTTATATTGATGTTAAAAACAAACAAACCTAGATTCATCTTTTTGTGAATTAATGTAACCTTTAATGTTTATTGTGACCGGACTAGTGTGGTCATATTTATTGAAGAGTGTGGTACTGATTATTTTTTTCGCGATTACGTTGTTGGTCGCATGGAGAAAGTTGGTCAGTTTGCAGTTCACACCCTTAAATATGACCTCACCTATCTAATACATACTGGATAACGTGTCATTTGCAATTGTACACAGATTATTGAAAGCTTGCATTCTGGTATAACCGCATGGGTGTCTGACATCAGAATTTACATATTACTCACTACCCCATTGCTGCTTCCATTGTGCCTTATCAGGAGTATTAAATTTTTGGCACCGTTCGCCCTGATAGCTGATATTTTCGTGGGTAAGAACATTTTTGATTTTGGTCCCATACACCAAAACACCATCCACTCCATGGGCCGTGGATTCACTCTTGAACCATGGACTTGTTAAAATTGATGAGTTCAATAACCCATTATGAGGTTTCAGTTACTTCAATTCATCATCACCTGCCTAGTTTTTCCTTAGGGTCTGCTTCCAGTCTAACCAGATGCAGCTGAATACTGGGATTTTACATGGAGTGACTGCCTATCTGATCTCCACAATCCAGTTACTCCCCTTACCCCTCTGTAAGACTGGCTGTCCGACTTTCAGGACGACCCTTAACGATTGTCAAAGATCCACGAATGACAGCTGGGACTTACGGCTTAGGCATGATTTATGCTAGACACTCACAGGCACGAGCCGTGTCCGAGTATAATTAATTTGTAGGAACCAAGACTCGAGACGGGACATGGACGCTGCACGGTGTAGCATGATCTGCTTCATATAAAACGTTCTTGAAGCTTTGGATCCGTGTCTCGCCCGCGCTTCGCGGTGCGGCTCGCGCCCGACACGGTCTTTCATAAATAATCCTTTAACGTGCTTTCCGAGGCACGGAGGAGTTTCGGTATACAAATATGGTCACCCATCTACGGCCCGACCACGGCAAGCGTAACTTGGTCGATTGATCCAAGGGGCTGTGGGCTGTGATTACTTAGCCACGAGCCCCTCTTTAGTTATTTCAATTACACCTTGTAAGTAATTGTATTTGTGCTTATATTTTGTGTATTTTCTTTCACCGAATAAACATTTTAACAATCTTTTTGCCACTTCAGTTTAGCTAAAAAATATTTCTCATTTTCCAGCAATATGTGTTTTCTCGACACTGTACTATTGTCTACTGGCATTTGAAAGTCATATTATGGAGCGAGCGGCATGGAAGGATCTGCATGGCTTCATCAGGGTCTGCGGCATATGCATGTATGGCACTTCGGGCATCTGTGTCGCACTTCCAATAGAAAATAATATGAGAAGACCTCGGTATTTCCCCTTTGTAGTGCGATATGGTAAGTATTTAGTATCCTTATCCTTTTCGACAGCTTATTTTAATTAAATATACAGGCAAGGACATCGACGCTAAAACGGTTACCATGGATTCAGTACATGAATCTGTACCCCTGCGTTGAAATCTATCCTCGATTTATTTTTTTTAACTCTGCTGTTCCATACGTTTTGACCGCGTAGGTATTGCACTTTTCTATGAAACAGCAGTTTTTTTTTTAAGAGGGCTTGTGATTCTTCATTCAAATGTTTTCCCCTTTTTCTTCCTGAATAATGCCTAGAGCAATTTTTTTTTTTTTTTTTTTTCGTCAAGTCAAGGTCTACTGAAGACACGTCTTTGTTATTTTCATCACATCTATTCAAAAAGAGCTAGTTTGTTCGTCGTAAACAGGGACCAAAATAAGACTTTGATCCCTAGGGAGCAAAGTAGATTTGAATTTGGAATGTGGATATTGTTAGAAAAAGTTCCAATCACCAAGGAGATCAATCACGAACATTGTATGAACAAGTAACAGGCTGGCAAGAAAGAGAGAGAAACTGTGATTTATTATTCACACTTTGACAAGCCTAGTCAAAATGAAAATCCAAGATGGAGGCAACGACACATGACGATAATTTTCAAATTTTTCGTCATTGGTGTCATTTTCATAGTTTTCGAGGGCGCCAAAGCCGATAGTGAGATCAAAAAAAAAACCAAGACGACGGCTGTGAAAATTTTCAAAATTTTCGTCATGGGTGTCGTTTTCATACTTTTCGAGGATTCTAAAGCCGATAGTGAGGTCAACACGTAAATCCAAGATGGCGGCTACGGAATTTTCAAATTTTTTGTCATGGGTGTCGTTTTCATAGTTTTCGAGGGTTCTAAAGCTGATAGTGAGGTCGAAATGTAAATCCAAGATGGCGGCTCTGAAAATTTTCAAATTTTTCGCCATGGGTGTCATTTTCATAGTTTTCGTGGGTTCTCAAGCCGATAGTGAGGTCAAAACGTAAATCCAAGATGGCGGCTACGATAATTTTAAATTTTTCCGTCATGGGTGTCGTTTTCATAGTTTTCGAGGGTTCTAAAGCCGACAGTGAGGTCAACATGTAAATCCAAGATGGCGGCTACAAAAAAATTCAAATTTTTCGTCATGGGTGTCGTTATCATAGTTTTTGAGGGTGCAGACGTAAAGGCAGGGGTTTTAAAAGCTGCTAAATTCGATAAAGAGTTCAAAATGTAATAAATCCAAGATGGCGGCTGCGATAATTTTGTTTTGGTTTTAAATCATACGTGAGATGAGGGTAGAACCGTACACGTTTTTTTTTTCACATAGAGGGTGATGAAAAGTAGAGTGTTCACCTCGAGAGCAACACTATTTTAAGCTCGAGTGACGTACTTTGTAAAAATACTACTAAAAAAACACTAAAAAAATACTCTCACCTTAAAAATAGTTGTTTGCTCCCTTGGCAAACAATCTACTATTACTTTTTTCAGCAACACATTGATAATGAAAATATTATACTCCAAAAATTACAAAAATGCCACATTTTTACCGCCGTGATTAGAGGACTACCAAACAAATTCGTTTTTTTTTAAACATTATAAGAAAATGATAGGAACCTAAACATATTCTTTCTTAAAATTTAAATGTAAAAAATAATTGAATCGGCTCAGTTTTCGAGGAGAAAAAAGGGGAATACGAAACGTCGATCTCGTCATTTTTTTTTTGGGAAATAATCGGTTTGACTTGAGGTAAGATGACGGCGATAGTTTCTATTCCAGCCAGCAGCCAATCAGCCGTTTTTGTTCCTATTTTTCGAATTCCTCGCAGGCCCTGTTCACTCTTAATAACCGACGAAAAATTTCAACTCCGCCTGCGTTTAATTTTTTTCAGAATCATGTACTGAATCGATGGCAACAGTTTACCTCGATGTCCCTGCCACCCTGTATACAGGGTGGAAGGGAACATCGACGCGAAAACTGATACCATGGATTCAGTACATAATTCTGAACCCCCCTCCGTTGAAATTTTTCGTCGGTTATTAAAAAAAAAAAAACAGCTGTTTTATAGAAAAGTTCAATACTTACGCGGTCAAAATGTATGGAACAACAGTTTTTTTTTTTAAATAACTGACGAAAAATTTCATCGTAGGGGGTTCAGAATTATGTACTGAATCCATGGTATCAGTTTTCGCGTCGATGTTCCGTTCCACCCTGTATATATATATTTTTTTTATTTAATTTTAATTTGACCCTGTATTTTCTAGGACTATTTCCTTTTTGTGGTATGATATTGAATTCCTTTTTGTTACAGCTACGGTGATAGTGGTTTCGTTAACAGCTACGACCGGGTTTTTCGGTTACTGGGCCTGGGGCGAAGATTGCAGAAGTCCAATCACAGTACACATGCCGCTCAATATGTAAGCATAATTATTATAAAGTGTGCAAAAGAAATGGCGCTATACGTCCTGTATATCTTCATCTCTCAGTGCCAACGATGGCTAAAGTTGGACAAAGACCGCGTCCACACCAAACGCTCGCTCATAGACAATGAGCCGTCACAATCAGCAGTCGATGGTTGTCGTTGTTTTTCCACAAATTTCATACTTACTTGACACTCACAGTTGGCGACTGACTATACGTTTGGTGTAGACACAGCCTAAAGCCGTGTATGCACAAGCGAACAAGAACATAGTGAACACAAACATTGAACACTTTGTTCGCATGTGCGTACAACTAACGAACATCAAACACTGTGTTCGTCAAATACGTTCGTGGCGATCCAATTTCGTTGATCTGTGTGGACAGTGTTTGGAGAAATTAGATGCGATCACTACCAACGGCGAATCCATGGCTACTAAAGAGAACGGGGCGGTTGAGAGGTGAACACAAGTCAAACTGTGTCCGTATGGTGTTCGTGTTTGCTTTGCAAAACGTACACACGTACGAACCAAATGTTCCGTGTTTGATGTTCGTGTTCACCATGTTTTGTTCGTTCTTCACTCGCCTTTACACGTCGTTATGTCCCTGTTGCCGTTCCGTGGTCGCTAGTTTATTTTTATTATTTTTACCCAAAAAGGAATACTCTCTACTAGTCTTTTAAATCGTATCACCGGTGATCAGTAAGGGGAGGCACATCGGGGGGCACGGTACTGCGGCACCACCGTACCATTTTTTTCTCTAAGCAGTTCAGGCCATTTTGGACCCTCCTATAACTTCGTTGTGGATAAAACTAGAAGCCTGTATTTTTAGTAACCAAGCAGGCATTGTATAAACACGGTATATTTCAAATTTCATTCAATTTGAACTAGTAGTTTTAAGAATATAACTAATCAAAATTTCTTAATTTTGTCAATCACTGACTGACCGATCATCAACTCTAAGGCACTTCTAGCAGACATAGAAACTTCAAATTTAGAATACAATTAGTGTTTAGTGTATAAATCGAGGAAAAACTAAAATATTTTGCAATTTCGGTCCAGTTTTTTAGATACACCAACTGCATAAATAACTTTGTAATTTCCCATATAAATATGGGAATTACATTTGCAGTGAATGATATAATATAATGGAATAATAAGAGACGATAAGTACCTAGATATAATTATGTTCAACGGTAACTTGTAATAAAATGGTCAAAACTTGTAAAATGGTCAACGAAATGAAAAAGCAAGAATGGGACATAGAACAATAATGGGTTATTATGTAATTTATTATTAAACAATGGGGATAGAGGTGTTAAAAAAAGTTTGAGTGCGGCTGTGTGTGCCGTACATTAGTTCAAATAAAGTTCAGCTGATCAGCTTGAGGTTGTAATTAATTAATTTTCTGTTAGTACATTGAAAGTGTTTGTAGTAAGTATTAACTTTAAACGACGTTTGACGAGGGCGGCCCTACATATTACTAATGCAAAAAAAAAAAGAACATGACGCGGCCGCTTTCGTCTCGTATGTATGATGAGTGTAAGTTGCCATGCCAGCTAAGTACGTGCGTATTCATAAGTGCGTAAGTAAGAAAGTATAAATGTAAATAACCGCGCTTGCTTGCACCGCGGCGCGCGCATAGGTGGATGCCAGGATACCTCCGAGCAAGCGGCAACCGCGCTCATACCATGCTCATACGCGCGAGCGACCTCTTGCTGTTCGAATGTGTTTAGAAATCTTACCTATACATTTGCGATTTTCATTCATTATTTCAATAGGGTAATACACCCATTTTTGAAAAGGATCTCAATTAGATTCTATAGTACTAATGAACCACTAAAAAATTCACAAATTTTTTATACAATCGTTAAGTGCCATAAAAATGCATTTAAATTTTGCATTTTCAAATTTCGCGCGTAATTTGACGAAAACGCTGGACGCAGTGGACGCCATATTGCTCTGTTGTCATGACGTCAGTTGGCTGTGTAAGCAAATGCAGTGATATATTTTAAGTTGTAAATTTGTGTTGTCTCCTTTTACAAAACCGTCCTCCATAGTATTATTTCAATAAAAAATACGTTGGTTACGAAAATAATAAAGAGCCTTTATAGATTAAAGGTACGCTGATAGTTGACAGTTAACACTTTCTAAGTTTACATAGCCGTATGACGTATTCACATACGACATATACTTGAGGGTCCTTCTGTCATAAGTCTTTTTTTATTGTAATTTATCTTTTTTTATTTTTTTTTATTAAAAACACAATGTATCACAAGTAATATTATATAAAATTAGATTGTTTAGTGCGACTACCAAATCAATATATTTATTTAAAACATAAAAGATTATTTCGTCCATGAAATTCTCGAAGCTGTTCTTGGACCTGTACTGAGGTGAGGTGATGATTATGCAGGCTGGTCGTAAAGATAAACCGACCTTATCGTGCTGTAGTGACCCGGTTTCGTGGTCGTCTTGGATGGCGCACGAAGCCGCCAGTCTTCAGGTACCGGTGGTTAATTCTTTGATCGGCATGCGGCATGATGACTTGCATGAAGTTGTGCACTTACGGTTTGATGACTAAGCCCAGACTAAAAAATTGCCACATAATCGGTGCAGTATCCATAATTCGAACGTCTGAATGGATAAAAAAATAAGTAAAAATAATTTCGATACTCTTTTTATGCTAATCAAAATAAATAACGAAATTACTATTTGACCTACAGATGATAGTCAATGCTTGTTGCGGCAAGCCCGTTGACCAACGCAAAATACATACACGCAAATCAAACGGCAAACCACGCAAAAAGGCTCAGTATACGTTGGCCGAACGACGGACTTGCCAAAAATGTTGGGGGTTTTACAGTGACCAACCTCCGAATATCTTCTCTTTTTCAAATTCGTGATTTCAAATTTGGAACAATGGTGATACCGAAATGATGGCCAGTATGTCGCTTAGCTTCAAAACTGCATAAAAACTTTTTCTTTAACTTATCATTATTTTGATATTTTAGGCCTAAAAACATAAAAATGCATGGTGCCATACAAATCGAGCCAGGTAATCGGGTAATATACGTCAGATGCTCGAGAAAAATAAACTAATTACCTGTGTATATATTTAAATTTCAGATTCACTATAGTCCTGCAATTTCTTTTGGTGATGATGTTAAGTACCACATTTGCTGTTAACTTTTGGGTTCCATTCCGAATAGTTTGGCACTACATCATGAGGAAATATAAAAGGTTTCGTTTATCACCTTTTTCACCTTTTACCAATACCAAAAAAGGCAAACATAACCTATCATAAGCAATCGATACCTATCATAATATCTGCAGCTTCGCCAGATAATTGAATTTAACCTCGTTTAATTAATTTAATGAAGCTGTTTTGCAACCTTTGTAATTTTGTACCATTATAACAAAACATAACATCACGACTCTATTACACCACATTCCACCAGTTAAGTTAATTTCCATGTAATATGGGAGCCTATGGCCATCAACCGGGTACAAATCGAGACTCAGCTCCGCGGGCTGCTACTGAGAAATTCCACCCAATGACACTGCCCGACCCGGGAATCAATTTTGTTTTTAGATACTTATCGATATCGGACTGCCTCGTTGTTCTAGTGGTTGCAAGCGCTACTGCTGAGCCTGAGGTCTTGGGTTCGATTCCCGGGTCGGGCAAAGTGTTATTGGGTTTTTCTATCTGGAATTTCTCAGTAGCAGCCCAGGGTCTGGATTTGTGCCCGGTTGATGGCAATAGGGTCGCTCCCTATTACATGGGACTTAAACATAACTGGCGAAATGTGGGTGTAACTACTACAGGTACACCTCTGCCCAATCCTTCGGGGAAACAAGGCGTGATGTTATGTTATACTTATCGATCATTTTCAGTTGTCTGTCAATCATCGATATTTTTTTTCTGTTTTTTTTTTTTTTTAATAAATGTAATATTAAACTTTCAGACAACTTGCATGTTGGGAAAGACTATATCGAGTCCTACTGGCGATACTAGTAATGGGCGCAGCTGTATTTGCTACTCATACGATTCCAATTATGATTTTTGTAAGTATCTATAACTACAGTGCAAACAGTGCACACAGTGCAGTGCAGTGTGTACAGTGCAGTGTAAAAGCAGTGATAGCCTAGTGGTGTGACCTTCAGACTGACAAGTCGTAGGTCTCGAGTTCGTACCCAAGGCACGCACCTCTGACTTTTCGGATTCATGTGCGTATTATATAATTATCACTTGCTCAAAAAACGGTGAAGGAAAACATCGTGAAGAAACGGCATGCCTGAGAGATATTTCTCGACGGCATGTGAAGCCAAGTCAGAGGCCCGTGGGCGGCTTTAAAACTCTGACACCAGGTTGGTTTACTAACCACACGAAAAGAAGAAGAAGACTACAGTGCAAACAATTAGATAACATCACGCCTCTTTCGCCAAAAGCGGGCTTGGCAGAGGTGTTCCTATAGTACACCCACATTTTGCCAGTTGTGTTAAAGTCCCATGTAGTAAGGGCAAATCTCAACTCTGGGCTGCTACTGAGAAATGCCTGATGGAAAAACGCAATAGGTATATACGTGTGTAAGACATGTTGCCCGACCTGGAAATCAAACTCAGAACATCATGCTATGTGGTAGCGAAATCAGCAGCAGTCGGAGAAATTAATTGTGCGAATTGACCGCTACCAACTTATAAATAACTAGCCCGCGGCTTCGCTCCCGTGGTTTTTCTCGCGGGACCCGTTATTTTTCCCGAGATAAAAGTCTATGTTACTCCCTGAAAACTAAGCTTTCTAATGGTAAAAGAATTTTTCAAATCGGTCCAGTAGTTTCGGAGCCTATTCAATACAAACAAACAATCAAATCTTTCCTCTTTATAATATTATATAGTATAGACTAAAAAATGATTCATTATATTCAATTCACAACTGTCATTCATTGACAGCTGTATGAAATCACCATACTAACGGTAAATGGTTATAATAAATACACGGAAAATTGACCTATCACCTTAAGGGTATGCTAGTCAGTCATTCTTCCATGCAAACATGGTGATTAGAAAGAAAAATATTTTATTTGGGACACGCACAGGAAATACAAACAGTAATAATATTTAAAAAAAAAGAACAAAATTATATAAAATAAAAAAAGAGCAGCAAAACTAACAAAAAAAAAACTGTTGTTGATTACTCCTCTGTTTGACGGTGTACGTTCAAAACTAAAAATGATATAATTTTTTCTTGTCATTATCTAGCCCTGTATCCAATATGCAAGCATAATTGGAAAAAAAAAATGGTTTGGAAGTTATGAGAGTCGAAACTTCCAAATTTCAACACTAATTTTAACTCATCTTTAGGCGTAAATAAATTACTTATGTAATAAAAAAAAATGGCAAAATAGAAACCGCATAGGGATAGATAATTTATTCAAAAGTTCAAATGATTTTATTATGAGTAGTTATTCCATAATATTTATACGCCCAAAGGTCTGATCATAATATTTTACGAGCTCGTTTTCGTTATAAATCATCGTCTATTTCACTAAATATAATACATACATAAATAAACAAAAACTAGATTAATAAATAACAAATACATAAAACTAAATAAATAAATAATAAGAATAATTAGCATGCATATTAGTCATGCCCACCACCGACTTCGAGCCGTCGACTTTTAAGAATAAAATACTATTTTATTCCATGCTACTATCAATACTTATAGGTTTCTGTTTTTATAATCGTTTTTAGGGTTCCGCACCCAAAGGGTAAAAACGGAACCCTATTACTAAGACTTCGCTCTTCAAAAATGATGAGGTAGGGGCCCCTACATTTTTTTTAATTTTAGACCATTTTTGTACGAGCTCTAACTCACTCAACAACTAAACATTTTAAAATTTGAAACTTCTGTATGTCATGTACCATATTATACTATATAATAATCAACAACAACGCTGATTCCTAAGGTATTTATTTAAATATGGGTTATTTCTTCAACTTCAAAAATAACTTTGTAATTCATCGTATCATTATGAAATACAAATTTATCTTGGCGATTTTCATTAACCTTTATGGCCCTGCGCGCCGATGACGCAATAAGATGAAAAATAATAATATTCTTCGTTTAGTATTTTCATTTATTTGCTAAATAATGCACGGTGGTACGGAACCCTTCGTGTGCGAGTCTGACTCGCACTTGGCCGGATTGTTATAGGCAGTCAGTTAAATTTTTGACATCGACAAATTAAATTTTCTAACAACGCTGCTCCTCAAATCTGTGGGATAAATTTGCCGCCATCTTGGATGAATGTACTGTAACATAATTATATAAAGGACAATGCTCATAATGTGCGGAAAAATTACCCAGGCCCGGCGCAAACCAAATGTAACTCAAATTGTAGGAAAAAATGAGTAATTAAATACCGCTTATCATCATCATCGAAATCGATGGCTAAGTGTGTGAAATTGCTATTCGCATTTTTACAGGGGTCATGTATTAGTAAAAGAAGCGTTAAATTGTTACAGTTGCGGCATAAAAGTGTGTAGTATGACAAGTGTAAAGTAGCCCTTTTACATTTACAAGATAACCATTAAAAATTATGTCAGGTAGAAAATAAATAAGTATTTTTTTGAAGTATTCATTTAGTTGTCTTTGCTTAGGGCCTATGCACACCACGTTTTTTAAACGCGCTGTCGACGCGCGTTTTGGGAACGCGCGTCGCCGGCGCGTTTTTATCCTGCAGAGCTGTTCGTTGTCGTTTGTATATTTGTTGACTTGCGTGCGTATCGCGTCTGTATCGTCTACAAACACGCGTCGACGGCGCGTTTAAAAAACGTGGTGTGCATAGGCCCTTATAAGTTACAGGCTGGGCCTGAGTTTTTTTTAGCATTGTCCTTTTCCCTGCAAAAGTCAAATCGTCATATATATGTATTCCTCACATAAAAAAGATCTATTAGGCTCACCCCCTAATTACGTGGGACTTAAACGTACTGTAACTGGCGAAATGTGGGTGTGGTGGATACCATAGGTAAACCTCTGCATAACCCTTCAGGAATTACAGGTATGGTGTTTTGTGAATTGTATGTATTTCCTTACCAATAACTGTATTCATATATTTTCAGCTTGGACAATTCTTTCTTGGGTTTGTAGCCCTAATATTCCCAGCGTTCATAGAGTTTGTTGTCGACTGGGAAGAACAATATGCAAGTAGAGCCAGGTAAAGGAAATGTCGTATCAGTATAATCAGCATATAACATTCTCACTGCTGGGACCCAGGCCTCCTCTGTTTAAAAGGGAGTGGGCCGTAATCCACCACGCGGGCCCAGTTTTATCAGTGGAAACTAATAAATGTTCTTCAATTTCATATTGCAAGTTTCCCGAATATAACAAAATAAAAAAAACCTGCCTAGCCTTTTCCCAACTATTCAAATTCAAAAGTCATTTATTCAAACTAGGCTGAGAATCAGCACTTTTCGAACGTCAAAATTACATAAGACAGTCCCCCAAAACGCCCACCCTTCACCACTTCCTAGTGCTTTTGCTGGGAAGAAGAAGTGGCGCAACAAACTCCCCAGCAGCACAGCTGTCTGTTCAGTTAGAAAAAAAATAAAAAATGATTCATCTCATCATATATTGGGGTCGGCTTCCAGTCTAACCGGATGCAGCTGAATACCAGTATTTTTACATGAAGCGACTGCCTATCTGACCTCCACAACCCAGTAACTGGGTAATACGATACCCCTTGGTAAGACTGGTTGTAAGACTTTCGGGCTTCTGACGACCCGTAACGACTGTCAAAGATCCATGAATGACAGCCGGGACCAACGGATTAACATGCTTTCCGAGGCACGGAGGAGTCTCGGTATGTAAAGATGGTCACCCATCCATAGACCAACCCCGGCAAGCGTAGCTTAACCTGATGGATCGACCCGTGCGGCAGTTACTACTTAGCCAAGAGCTCCTCCACGAATATAACAAAATAAATTAAAATAAAATACGTTTCCGTGACGTCGTCGCGTTCAAAATTCGCGTCTGCGTCCGCGTGAAATTTGTTGTTCCTCCGACCCGCCGGGCGTCGCATCACATCGCCTGCCCACGCTATTACTTCGTTGTCACGTAGTTTCTGACTTTTTTTCTTTCTGCTCGGCTCCTAATGGTCTAAGCGTGATCTTAAATAGCGTATAGCCTTCCTCAAGAATGCATAAAAGTATTTTCGAACCCGACTGGCAGTTCCAGAGATTAGCGCGTTTATACAAACTCTTGAGCTTTATTATTAGTACAGATAAAGAAAATTATTGCAGTGTATTATTTACTGTAGTTTCGTTTATTCAATCAATCCATAAAATCTGCCTACTGCAGTCTACTGCTGGATATACCTATCCCTCCTAAGTAGGGCCTTAACACCCGGCTTTTTCCCTTCTGCATTCGAAAATTAGGTTCGAAAAATATAAGCAAATATAAAGTTATTTGAAAAATAACTTTAACACCCACCGATAAAGTTTAGTTTGCGCTACAACTCCAAACAGTTTCATAACTGTTTCAGTAGCTCTAATCATTGACATAAGAATGAAGTTGATTTTCAATATGGAAATAACTATGGTATACTTAGTCTGGCCATAAATACTGTTACAATTAAAAATAAGAAAGATATTACATTTGAATTTGGAATCTGTCGTTTTTATACGATTGTTCATTGAGTTTTCTTATTTTGGCGCTAATACATTGTACAATATTTTGTGATATTAAAATGGAGTGGGGTGATAAAGATAACCGAATCGCTGTGATTGCATTACACAAAGTTGGTATGGAGCCAAATGCAATTTTAAAACTCTCCATACGCTTGGTATAAGTCAAATGTTTGTGTACCGGGCTATTAATAGGTACAATGAGACCTCCTCTGTTTGTGACAGAAAAAGATCTGGCCGTCCACGTAGTGTTCGTACGAAAAAGGTGATCAAAGCAGTAAGGGAAAGAATTTGAAGAAATCCTGTCCGAAAGCAAAATATTTTATCTCGGGAGATGAAGATATCACCCAAGTATCGTCCTTACAACAAGACTCGGCGCCGGGTCATAAAGCTCGGTACACGCAGTCTTGGATCGAAGTGAACGTTTCGGACTTATCAGAGCTGAAGACTGGCCGTCGTCTAGTCCCGATCTTAATCCGCTGGATTATGATTTATGGTCAGTTTTAGAGAGTACGGCTTGCTCTAAACGCCATAATAATTTGGAGTCCCTAAAACAATCCATACGATTGGCAGTGAATAATTTTCCCATGGAAAAAGTGCGTGCTTCTATTGATAACAGCAGTGCTATTCTGTAACCATCTCACCGTGAAAACTTAGATGAAGTGAGTTGTCATTCCAACAGGGTGAGATGACACTGACAGCTCACTCCACGCTCACATCACATGGTTTCACGGTGAAGTGGTTACGGGAATCGACATGCTGGCCTCAATGTTTAAAGGACTGTATTGCAGCCAATGGAGACCACTTCGATTATGCTTTTTATATTTTAAATTGTTTTATATTTATGTGTTAAACTAACACACTGTAAAAGTAATAAATATTATTTGCAATAAAAAAAATTAAAAAATCTTCGTTACAATATTTATGGCAAGACTAGGTATATGCGTAAAGCGGAGAACAAATTTATTTAAAGTCGTCGGCCCATTCATTCGTTCATATTGAATTAAATAATTTCATTAATTTACTCAGACGTCGTCTAATAAATACTTGCTTTTGCAGGGTGAGGTTCGCTCACAATTTGAAGAACTTTGGATTAGTCTTCCTGGGTTTGATACTCAGCCTATCAACTATTTATTCAGTTAGAGACGGACATTGACGCATCTTTGTTTCGTGTCACTTTGTAAATATGTATTCATGTAAGTAGATACCTACATATTTTGCGTAATTAAAACAAAATGACAATTTTAGATAATTACTTACTTGTGTTTCATTCCTCATCATTTGCCTAGCCTTTTCTCAATAATATTGGGTCGGCTTCCAGTCTAACCTATTTACATGGAGCAACTGCCTATCTGACTTCCACAACCCATTTACCGGGTAATACGATATACATAGATAGTGCAATCCACGACGACGCGCCCCACTCCGCTCCGCTCCGTACTCAAGTACAGCTTACAGTACAGTCGTCGCGGAGTGGGGCGCGTCATCGTGGATTGCACTATCTGTACCCCTTGGTAAGACTTGTGTTGCATTATAGACGTAAAAAAAAAAGTTAGCCAGTTGGAAAATTTCTAGTAAGTATAAGCATTAAATTCGTGAAACACATCCCATTCGTTAGTATGAAACTGACAGAAGTCAAGAGCGCATTCTCTCGACAGACGAACTGCATGTCGATTCCCGTAACCACTTCACCGTGAAAACACGTGAAGTGAGCGTGGAGTGAGCTGTCAGTGTCATCTCACCCTGTTGGAATGACAACTCACTTCACCTAAGTTTTCACGGTGAGATGGTTACAGAATAGCACTGCAGCTGTAGATGTATTTTTGACATTTTAATAAGGGTCGACTGAGACAGGTTTTTCATTCTCGGCCGAGACCGAGAGCGGAGACCGAGAATAGAAAAATCGTGAAAAAAAAGAAAATGTACTAATTTAGCATAGTTTCAATACCTATTCAAAATTAAACAACATGATGTTGTAACACAAAAAGAAGCAATTTTTCGGCGTTTTCACCCATCGAGAAGACTGTCGCCTCTCGTTGTCTATCTAACTAACCAGTTCTGCTAAAAAGTAGGCGGTCCTGATAAAAACTTTTTTGCTGCAGGCCTAAGTACTTTATAAGGTTAAGAATACCAGTACTCAAATATTTGCAATTCTTTGCAGCCTTGACTCTAAGAAAGCTTTCAAGCGCTATTTCGATTACAGCATTTGAACGGTTTTGTCACTCATCTTCAAACTCTATGGAATCATGAGCTGCCTATAAGTTGGATTCATCTGTGGCAGCCATGTTCGATGAGCTAGCTAACTATGCAGTAAATTATACCGTAAAATAATTTTCGGTTATTGGCCACGGATATCGGTTATGGCCGAGAATCTCGGCGATATTTAGCCAAGAACCGAAACCGAGTTCTCGGTCCGATTTGTAGCCAAGAATGCCGAAACCGAGATCTCGGTCGAGCCTTATTCTTAAAAGTACAGGATTTACTTTTCTGTTCATCAAGATGATCAATTGCCCTTTAAGAAGTTTTTAGTTAATATGTATTTTAATATTAGGTTGGGGAAAAAGTCTATTCGCATTATAGTATTATGAACTTGTAATAAAATCTCTTTGGCTATACTATTTGTATCTGGCTGGTTTTGGTAATTGAAAGTTTAAATTTTAAAGAACATAATTCCAAATTCAAATTAGGAAAATGTGTGATTTTCATTTGTTTTTCGTAACGTCAAGATGAATCTAATGAAGAAATTCGATACATTTTAAAATTTTACTACAAAAAAGGTAAAAATGCAACACAAGCCGCGAAAAAAATTTGCGATGTTTATGAACCTAGTGCAGTGTCTGTGAGAGTAGCACAAATTTGGTTTAAGCGTTTTCAATCCGGAAATTTTGATGTCAAAGATGCACGTCGCTCTGGTCGCCCTATTACGGATAAAATGGATGCCATTTTTGAAAAAGTGGAGCAAGATGTCAGTAGTTACGACGTAGCTGAAGAACTGGGAATTGACCACAAAACAGTTTTGTTGCATTTGAAAAAAACTGGGTATACAAAAAAGCTCGATATTTGGGTACCTCACGAGCTCACTGAAAGAAACCTAATGAACCGTATAATCATTTGTGATTCTTTATTACGACGTAATGAAACCGAACCATTTTTGAAGAAGCTGATAACTGGTGATGAAATGTGGATCACGTACGATAAGAACGTGCGAAAAAGGTCGTGGTCAAAGGCCGTTCAGGCTTCACAGACTGTGGCGAAACCCAGGTTAACTCGCAACAAGGTGAAGCTGTGTGTGGTGGGATTGGAAGGGTATTATTATTCATTATGAGCTGTTACCACCAGGCAGGACCATCGATTCTGAACTCTACTGCGAACAATTGATGAGATTAAAGCAAGAAGTTTAGAGAAAGCGGCCGGAATTAATCAACAGAAGGGGTGTAGTTTTTCATCATGATAACGCTAGACCTCACACATCTCTAGCCACTCAGCAAAAATTAAGAGAGTTTGGCTGGGAGGTGTTAATGCATCCGCCGTATAGTCCTGACCTTGCACCTTCAGATTTCCACCTGTTTCGGTCTCTTCAGAATTCCTTAGGCAGTGTCAGGTTAACTTCAGGAGAGGACTGCCAAAACCACTTGTCGCGGTTTTTTGATCAAAAGTCCCAAAATGTCTATAGCAATGGGATCATGTCCCTACCTACAAGATGGCAAAAAGTTATCGAACAAAATGGTACCTACATACTTTAGTTAAATATAAATAAAATATATTAAAAAATGTTTTGAATTTTCTTAAAAAATGCGAAGCAACTTTTTACAAATGTTTTGAATTTTCTTTAAAAATGCGTAGCAACTTTTTCCCCAACTTTATACAGCTGCGGTTTCCTAGAAGAGCGGTGGCGGCCGGCCACAGTGTTCAAAACCGGTGAATGATGTCACTGAAACGTTATGAATGAATGTAAGTTGGTGTGTTTTTCACCGCTCTTAGACAGACGACTTAGAGGCTCTCGAAGAAAAAAGACGAGCTGTGCCAACTGTGACATTATTAATGTAGTGTTTAATGAGAGCTTTTTCTTTTGAGTATTAAAAAAAAAACATAGTTCCCAAGAACTCTGTTGATGGCGTTGAACTGACTACGTTACTAGGTGCCAAAGCCAAAACGCTGGGAAAAAAAACATTGCGTCACGTCATATTCGCTCGTTGACTCTGACACGGTGACACAGGACACTTTCGTTTGCTTCAAATATAACCTAGTTGTCTCGCGCTTTGTTAAAATTCAGTTTTGTTTGTTCGTTGTTTTCGTTAAGTTTTGGTTTTATTGTTTTATCTTTGTTATTATTGTTACTATTTTTATGTACGTTTCGTTCCTTGTAGTATCTTACCTTACTTACTTACTTAAGTTCAGCGCCATCTATCCAGCGACTAGGGAAGAGTTTAAAAAAAATAAAAAGAAAATCCCTCATTAATTATATATTTGTTATCAAAACGTCAAAAAAGTTGTGTAAAATATCCTGACTGTTTTTTGTTGTTTGTGGTGAACTTATTACACAGTAGATATTATTATGTCTTTCAACGTGCAAATACAAGGTCACAAGTGCACGTCTACAGTGTTTCTTTTAGGTATCAATTTAATATTTTTGTGAATATTTTATTGTAAACAAAATACTTTTTTTTGCATCTACGAGTATGGACGCTGTACTATTGCGGGTAAACGGGAACGCCTTTCGCTAATTAACGTACTTTTTATTAAAAAAGTATATCCCATAACGGAATAGAAGAAGAAGAATAGAATTTCCTCTATACACTCAAAGAAGTATATATTTATTGTTTCTAAATGTCGGTCTCCCAGCAGGACAAAAAATGGGTTCCGTATGTATTTTGTGAAAGATGTAGAAGAACGCTAAGGAGTGCAGGTGGAAACAGATCTTTGAATTTTAAAAGCTGACAAAACCTAAAGCGCTGTCACTATCGGACTGCATACAAAAGAAACAGAAGCGCGATGACACAGCGCTGGTAATTTATTGCAAAATATGAAACAATTTTCTATTTACAAAAAACCTATTGATTGTAATAAAAAATAAAACACTATTACGTTTATGTTTCTTATAGAATAATCTGATTGATTCAAAAATCAAATTGATTGCATGTATACTTATATTAATTTTGGTTTTTAATGCTTAAAATATATTTTTAGAGGTATTTTCGTGATTTTTTCTATCATATCAAATAAGTTGTATTATGTTTTCTACAGACTATCTTACTAGCATATAATTATCCTGAACAATATCATATTTTTCAGACTTTGTTTAGCTCATGTAGTCCCCAATGATATGGAAGGAAGCATTCAACCACAAAAATGACTGTTACTTCTGTCTCGCTAAGACATTTTGTTTGAATCACAAGAACAAAGATAAAATTATAATATATAATAAAGATGTTCCTTCGATTACTAAATCTGTCTACAGTTCAGACAAGCGGCAAGTTCCAGAATCTCCCGGTTAACTGTTCCAGCAAAATATTTATGGCTAACACGGAATCTGAAGAAGTTCAAATTCATAGGGACACGAGTTGAAAATGAAAAGTACCGACACTTAATTGCTGAGTAATTATTATTAGTAAGTGTATAGAGTGCCGCTAGTGCGCTAGACTATATTTGCCATAATAGTGGCGCTGCCTCGGCCCGGCTAAAGTTTCGTAAGTATTGCATTGTCACTGTCACAGGTTATTTTGTTTGAGTGTTGAGCATTGCATAGTCATTGTCACTGTCACTTGTTATTTGGTGTTTGAGGAGAGCCTAATCTTAATTTATTTCATCTATAGCTGGCTAAACTTATGTGTAGTCATAAACCCTTGGCTTAGCAAACGGCTGAAATGTAGGTTAGGTTAGGTTTGACCACACAACGCACGAGCCGAGCGAGCGAAGCGAGCGGTGCCGTGGCAGCAGCCGGCGAGTGCCACGGTCCGTTTAGGCACAAGAGAATGCAATTTTTGGGAATGTGGTGTATAACAGCGAACTAACCTCAACAATCAAACAAAATCACAAGCGACAGTGACGGTGATAGAGTGACAATGACAATGCAATGCTTACGGCACTTTAGCCGAGCCGAGTTGTCGTCACTAATATGCCGCTAGCGGCACTTTAATCGAAACTGATAGAGCGCCGCTAACGGCACTCTATGCACTGTCTAAAAATAATAATTTACAGTTACATTCGAAATCCTTATGCCCCCAACGTAACGATTACTCTATTAACATCAGTGGACATAACCACGAAATCTGTAGAATGTGGGACAGTAGCTATCATTACTGTATAATAGCCCCAAGGGTTAGTCGAGTCACCATGTAACCGGATTGTGGAGGATATGTTCAGGAAACTTATATTTTTATTACTTAGGTAAGGATTCTGGCCCTCAATCCTTACGCACATTGTTAATTAACTAAAAAAAATATTGATTCAAAACCTTTTATAAAACTATTAATAGCACTTATGTTATCCTTCGGGATAATAATTATACGAATGATGAAAAGGATGAAGGGATTTTTTTTTTTATAACTTAGACATCATAACATCACGCCCTGTTGTTTCCCCTAAGGGTTGGGCAGAGGTGTGGATACCTATATAGTACATCCACAATCTTTTTCATATCCCGACTTATACTGAAAACTTTCGAAAAGTTCTAAATGTTTTTTATCGGCTTGGTTAAGATCTGCACCCTAATTATGTATCACAATCTGAATGATTTTGAAGGATATTGCTAATCCATTGCTTATTATGTTCAAAAAATGTTCTCTGCTCAACAACGTAAGTAACGCAATGAATGTTGTTGAACTGTCAAAATAAAAAGCCATTGCTATTATACTCCATTTGAAATAAGATTACACATTTAAACAAACCTTTTTTTATATTTCGCTCAACCGATTCTGACTTCTATACCATAGGCATGAGCATGGCATTAAAAGCAAAAAAGTAGTTACAATACCAACTGTTTACTGCAGCTGCCATTTGTCATGCCACGAACGCAATAGAAGTCAAAATCGGTTGAACGGACTGTAAAAAAGGTTTAGTTAAATGTGTAATCTTTTATTCAAATGGCGTAGGTATAGTGGTATACCGTATAGTGTTACGCAATTACCCCGCGGTTGAGTCCTGGATTTTCCTAGTGTCAATCTATATTATATAGGCAGATTGTCCCAATTTTTACCAAAGAAATGGAAAGCCTACCCACTTCACATTAACCAACAAACGCCTATACATTTACAAAGCCATATCGAAACGAGTCGCCCAAAGTTGAAACTATACGCGTTTGTAACTCAAATACTTTAGTCAACAGATCTGGAGGAAATTAATAGTGCTATGACTTTAACGAAGGAATGGACAGGGTTTTTGGTTGTGTCCTATGCTAGAAACAAACATAACATCACGCCTGTAATCTCTAAGGGGAGAGGCAGAGGTGGACCTATAGCACACCAACATTTCGCCAGGTCCCATGTAAATAAACAAATACCATGTAATTGGGAGCGACCGTACCGATCAACATAAATCCAGACTCCGGGTCGCTATTGAAAATTTTCTAATAGAACAACCTATAAACTCTTTACCCCACCCGGGAACCGAACCCGGACCTCAAGCTCAGCAGTAACGCATGCAACTCCTAAACCAACGAGGCAGTGAAATCTGTTGATTTCGTTGATGTAATATTGATCTCAAACAGTAGCACTTCCTGGCAGGCCCGAAGCGTAAAGGCGGACTGGTCAAAGATACTAGAGATACGGGTTCAGGAAAATCTGGGACGCTATTTAGCCAGATCTTCGACAACTTTTATGCAGCTGCTACCAGCCACCATGCGAAGATCGTTGTTCCACCTAGCCCGAGGGTGTCATACCCTACGTTTTCCGATTCACGGTCATCTACAAGTTCGTCAAGGACACGTCTAAATCAGTCTTTATATACTTAAGTACTCATAAAAGGCTAGTTGACGGATTTTGAAAAACTAATTAATACTGTTCCTTGTGGTTTATTTACCTCAAAATATGAATATTTCAGCGAAATAATTAACATTAAGAACAAATTTTTCATTTTTATAACGTAATTAATTTTATAGTAAAAACAGGGCATTCTGTCATGACATTGTCTCTAGTGACGTCAAGATTTTCATTCTGTCAAATATATACTAAATTAGAAGTATTTAGTTATAATATTATGAAGAATGAGCACTGCCACATTGTGCGAAAGGGACACACTACCAATCAGTGCTGTTCCTTTCAACACCTTTCGTTCTACATCAATTGGTATTGCAAAAGAAACTTTATAACTGGAGTATAAAGCTTGTTTCTGTTTACAATTTAAAAATGACGTCTGAATGTTGTCACGTGACCAATGACTTTATTTTTCTAAATTATTTCTCACATATTTATATTTAATAGTACATAATGTTGATTTTTCAAATTTTTGTCTGTCCACCATTCTACATTGCAAAATTCATAAGTTATTTTTCTTACTACTTATAACTTCTACAGCCTAAAGTACTTTTAACAGGTTTTGCTGGTTTTAAAAGTACTTTTGCTGGTAAATAGTTTTGACTGCAACACTTATACATCGCAAGAATGTTGTAGCCGACACGCGTCAGTCAAATGATTACACTTTATTGGATCAATCGACGCGCAACGAGGGAATATCAATGTAAATTCTATTGCTGTGCATGTGGGCTCACCAAATGTTTTGATTAAGCTGGACAAGCTCTGTTTTTTATACTTTTGCCAGAAACGAGGTCTTGCAGTCTCGTTAGCCTAGTAGTCCTAGGCAAGATTGCCGATATCCTGTGTTCGATCTGGGGGCCTTCTTCTTGTTCTGTTCGAATCGATGTATTTGTATAAAATGAGTTTAGCCCAGAAGCTGCTTAGGTTAATCGCGGCATCAGTGGCGTTTTTAGGTCCTCAAAAGTGCAGAGCTTCCGGGAGTCTAACAGTTTGTGACCTCCAGATCGGACATCGGACAGTAGATTTTCCCTTTTTCATTAAGGAATGACTACTGAAAAATGTCTAACGCCAGGCCAAATATCCACTGAGAACTTTCAAATACCGGAAACTAAATAGAGACTCAGATCAACAGTAGCCCTCAGTTTATGGCAACAGGCTCTCTCCCTATTACATAACTGTAACATATACTTCTGCCTATATTGCTCTGGGGAAAGGCGTGAGCATTAATCGACATGAGAAACCAAACTCAGGATGACCTCGTGACCATAGCAGCCGCGAAGATCAGCACCGATTCGTTTCATTATACGAATGTCCGAATTATCTGTATTGAACCTGGGAACCCTTCTAGCCAGTATACTGACTAAGTAATATAAAGTATTGGAAATAAATGTATTGTGCCTAAACGATATACTGCTGCTGTGTGATATCGACGAATCCACTGTGATAAAACTACCTGTGGAATTAGAGGGGTAGTGGCGGAATGACGGGTAGTCTTCTCATGTATGGTAATAGTATCACTATGATACGATACGATACGATACTTAAATATACGTCCGAAGTACTCTGGACCAAATAAACCGATATAGTACGAAGAATTGCCTTACTCAAGTGGCAGAATGGAGGCCGATGGGGCCAAAAGGTTTTGGAGTGGCGACCGCGTATCGGAAGACGCAGCATTATTAGTAGGTCTCCCATAAGGTAGACCGATAACATGGTGAAAGTCACAAAAAGCACAGAACCGGTCGAGGTGACGTCTTTCGGCTAAGATAATGATGATGACCCCTTGCCTGGCTAATATTTTGACCACAGATTAAGTTAATTCTTATTTTTTTTTCATCTTTTTCAAGCAAAATAAATTGCTACGTCGAAGAAGGTGGTGATGGTGGTACAGAGGTATGAGAAGCAGATTGTAAAGTTCACTCATCCTCCATAGAAAATGGGGAATCCTCCGACCTGACAGCTGTAGTGTCTGGTGGGCTACTGCCCGACGATTGATGTCTGGACGTTGTATATATGCTAGTCGCGCGGTAAACTCTGCTTGCATGATGCAGGATTTTGCGTGACGTCAGTGTGATGCGCAATTCGTGGAGATGTAGACGCTGCCACAATGTAATTAGATATTTTTTAAGTTCCTAGGTAAATGCTAGGCAGATTATGAATGGTCCAGGTGGACTTTAATAAAAATGTAAGTTTGAAATCACTAATCATTAAATATTAATATTATTATTATTTTATTTATTTCAATCAAATTTGGATTTAAAAAAATATATATATAAAATCATCAACACAATTAAAATCAACATCACAATTAAATAGATTACAAAATTAGATTTAAAAAAAAAACAAATTATAATAATATATGCAGCAGTGGTTCACGTACTGACAGTCGAAACGTTCAGCGAAAGCCTTCAGGATACTGTTGCGGCTGGCCCGCACCCTGCGCACCAGGGATGTGCACCGCTTGCGCATGACTGTGTAGAAACAATCCACACGTGCGAGAGCAACGCGTATATTGTAAGCGTGGTGACATTGATCACCACGCTTACTCACTGAGGATTGGCGATTCTGAGGATTACATTGAGGATTAAGAGCGCTTATCCAAAAAGTTGGCAACGTCGCAAATAGCTGTCAAACATTTCGCTGTTTTGATTAATTTGGCAATATTACTGAATGGAAATATGAAATGTGGCTAACTAGTGAACTAGAATTTTAGTAATTAATTGCAATTTTAACACTGAATTTAATGTTGTAACCGTTTTAGGTGTAAAAAAGGCATTTGGAAAGTTTCCAAATACTTTTTTTACATCTACAACTAAATAATTGGTGCTACGATATTAATTATTCCATTTCATAATCAATATTATAGTTAGTTAGTTAGCCACATTTCATATTTCCATACAGTAATATTGCCAAATTAATCAAAACAGGTAAATATTTGACAACTATTTGCGACGTTGCCAACTTTTTGGATAAGCACTCTTAAGTACTAGGCAGGAGCCTTATTCTGCCTAGAGCCTAGTTATAAGAGGCACTAGGCAGAAGAGGTCTTTGCTCTGCATTGGAACATGACAAGCAGGTATAAAATTATATTAGAAGAGCCATTTGCCCTGCAGTGATGATCACTCTAAGAAGAGTTATAGTTATACCTAGTTATTACAATACGCTCGTTCACTTCTAACAGTAAACGTTGGTTTATTCATAAACTAGAACAAAATTAACGTGCATGAATAAGTTCATTATTTTCATAATTGCCACGTATGAATGATACTAGTGACCGAATATACAAAACAGGCTGAGAAAAGTAATCACGCAAAAAAATCTACATTATAGGTAGGTCTGGTTTTTGAGGTCAATGAAACTTTAGTCCAGCAGTAGGAAACAATTAAGGCCGAAAAACTAGAGAACATCTTTAGAAAACTGATTTGAAACTGTTTCAGAAGTAGGTATGTACCATCGAAGAAGTTCATATCTATACACCGTAAGGACTATTTCTGCTTGCAGCGCTCGGCCGCTTTAGAACCGGGGCGGTAACAGATGTGGTAATCGTGTTCACGGGATTTTGTTCTCAAACTGCTTAGATATGAAGTTCTTCGATAGTACATGTATATAATATTTAAAATTTAAAAAAAAAATGTGTCTACTTTTATTATTTCCTTTATTTCATATATACATATAATTTACATTTTTAAAATATATAAATTTTTTTTAAACAAAAAAGAACAAAAGCATTTAAATTTTTATTATTATTATTAAATATTTCGTGTCCCAGTGCAGGGCAAAGGCCTCCATTGCGTTTTTCAATTTTCTTTTTTATTATTTGCAATTAGAATCCAGTCTTTTGGGTAGGAGTCTATCTCGTCACTCTATTTCCTTTTTACACACTAGGTATTATGTTAATTTATATTTAACTTAATAAAGGTATGACTTCGATGCCGCAGCAACTCTGCCGCGTCACTACAACTGGTCCCCATACATTTTCTATAGGTTTATATGAGACTAGCTGCGCCCCGCGGTTTTACCCGCATAAGTCTCGATCCCGTGAGAATATTGGGATAAAAAGTATCCTATGTCCTAGCCCAGCTCATATTCTATCCATATGCCAAATTTCATTCAATTCCGTTTAGCCGTTTTAGCGTGAAAGCGTAACAAACATACAAAAAAATCAAATCTTTTTTCTTTATACAATCATTCATTCATTCATTGTATAGAATCATTTTTTTTCCTAACTGAACAGACAGCTGTGCTGCTGGGGAGTTTGTTGCACCACTTCTTCTTCCCAGCAGAAGCACTAGGAAGTGGTGAAGGGTGGGCGTTTTAGGGGACAGTCTTATGTAATTTTGACGTTCGAAAAGTGCTGATTCTCAGCCTAGTTTGAATAAATGACTTTTGAATGTTGAATTTTGAATACATTACGGGCACGGCAGCAATGTTGCGGCTCGCTGCAATAAATGTATGATTCTGAACCCCGCTGCAGCACTGCTGCGTACAGCGGGGATCAATATATACCTTAGGAGCGTTTATCCAAAAAGTGGGCAACGTATCTGTCAAATACTTCACTGTTTTGATTAATTTGGCGATATTACAGTATGGAAATAAGAACCGTTGGTCTAGTGGTCGCAAGCGCTACTGCCGAACATGAGGTCCTGGGTTCGATTCCCAGGTCAGGAAAAAGTGTCATTGGGTTTTTCTTTCTGGAATTTCTCAGTAGCGGCCCGGAGTCTGGATTTGTGCCCGGTTAATGGCAATAGGCTCGCCCCCTATTATATAGGACTTAAACATAACTGGCGAAATGTGGGTGTACTATAGGTACACGTCTTTCCAACCCCTCCAAGAAACAAGTCGTGATGTTATGTTGTGTTGGAAATAAGAAATATGGCTAACTTGTGAATTCAAATATTGATAATGTAATGCAATAATTAATATAGTAACACAGAATATTTAGTTTTAGATCTAAAAAAAAGTATTCGGAATCTTTCCAAATGCCTTTTTTACACCTAAAACGGTTACAACATCAAATGCAATGTTATGATTGCAATTCAATATTAATATTTTAGTTCACTAGTTAGCCATATATCTCTTATTTCCATTCAGTAATATTGCCAAATTAATCAAAACAGGTAAGTATTGGACAGCTGTTTGCGATGTTGCCAACTTTTTGGATGAAAGCCGTGATTGTGCACGAAAATACTCTAAGTAGGTAAGGTAAGTACATCGTTGAAATACAAAGAGAAAAGACGCTTCATTTTAAGTAATATGTTGCAATAGACACAGTAAAACTATATCGTTCCATGTAAAACGCTTCAGTAGTAAAATTTTAGATATGTGCACCTATAGGTACTAAGTAAATAAATCTTCAGGATAGATAAGACAAAAGTAAACTTTGTTAGAAAGATAAAATGATAATACTTTATTATGATCTGCAGTGTATTTAAATGATTGTTAAAAACGAATTACACTGTAGTGCAAATGAATGGCAAAATGTTTTCCTTTACCATTATGTCAGTGACACACGAACGAATGTTGGTGAACGCGAACATCGAACACGGAACATTTGGTTCGTTTGTGTGGACGTAAATTATCAAAGCGAACACGAACATCATACGAACACAGTTCGACTTGTGTTCACGCTCAACCGCCCCGCTCTCTTTAGTAGCTATGGATTCGCCGTTGGTAGTGGTCGACAGTGAAGTAGCAAAAAATTCTCTCGAGCACCGTCCACACAGAACAACGAAATTGGATTAAAATGGAATTTTACCAAAAATCTGTATCCTATCTTAAAAGTATTGAATTGAGACCTGATTTTTTTTTAATCAACAATATTATTTATTGTTAAAAATGTTAAAACATCACCAATACCAACAAAATATAAAAATTACACGGACAAACACAACAGGCTAGAAAAAAATATTGTTATAGAAAAAGAATATACTTCAAAATTGGCGTTTTTACAAGCACTTGATAAAAATATACACCTGAAATAAAATACACAGTTAAGTTAGTTAGCTGTTAGTTAAAAAATATTAATTTTGTCGCAACAAAATAAATAATTTATTTTATATTAATAAATAATAATAATGTTTTTATGTGTTTTTTTAAAGAAATATTTAAAAATGTTAAAATATGTTTAGCAAATGAATACAGGGAATACTAATAATACATTTATATTAATATTTTTTGTAATTGTATGCCTAACTACTATTATGCTAATATGTAGTCACTAAGCCTAGTAACATTATGCGAGTAAAATGTATGCCAAAAAAAATATAAGTATGGCAAAGTATTACTATGGCAAAACAAATTATGCCAAAACTGTTATATTATTATGCCAAAGTATATTAGGAAAGAGAACATTATGCAAGAAGAAGGGATCCCTGTTCTTATTCGTTCGTGCGTACACGCCTTAAGGTAATTTAAAAAAGGAACATTGGCACTTTTTGCACTCGAGAAGTAACGGGGCCTCTTTTACCCGGAGGTAAAGATGCTCGGTAACACAATAAGAATAAGTCGTAATGGTTTCTAAACCATCATTACTTATTAATTATTATTTTATGCAATACTCAAGTTTATAAAGAAAATTTAAATGGAACAATATTGTAATTCCCTATTAGTAATTAGTTGTTCTAATATTCATATTTAATTTTCTACCACACCTCACAAAAATGTACTGAACGTTATTATTACTTTCCGTACATGAAAATTACATGCACTTGCTAGCAGAAAAACAAGCACAATTGTTTTTTTTTTTTAATTTTTTAATTTTCTAATAAAGGTTACTCGCCAAACTTTCAAGTTTGATGGCGAGAAATGCTGGAATGGTATTTTTTTCAATCATTAGAAATCATTCAATCTTTGCCAATACTAATCAGGCATTGCATGCTACTCAAGCAACTTTTATTATTTATGCACAACGTTTCTGCTGTTGGCGTACCTATCTATACTAACATTGGAGGTTAAGATGTTTTTTAAGCTTGTATGTAGGGGGTAATCTCCGGAACTACCAGTCGGATTTGTTAAAATTTTAATTAATGCAAAAAATATTTTTGCAAGCCCAATTCTTTGGGAAGGCTATGTAACAAGACGCTAAAACGAGCAAAAATAAAAACAGTCAGAAAGAACGCTAAGCGAAAATGAAGTAGTCGCGGGCAGAAGATAGTTTTAAATAAATAAAGCTACTAGGAAGTACCGATATTTTCAGTTTCACAGACTTTTCTGACAGTTCCTCAACACTTGTATGTTTTTAGTTCAACCGAATCAGATGGTTGTAAGTGCAATTCGGGACACCAAACGATATCAACATAAAGACGGACAGCCATCCATTTAAGGACAGTTAATCAAATTCATAAAAAAAAACCTAATAATGTGTTTCTTTTTCAATATTTAATAATAAAATAAAAAATAAGTTAATATTTTACAAAATAGAGCAGTGGTGACCCAGTGGTATCGGCTTAGACTTACGAGTTGTAGGTCCTGAGTTTGAACCCAGGCAGGCACTTCATTTTGTGTATTTAATTTAATCACCTCTGCTCTCAAAACGGTGAAGGCAAACATCGTGAACAAAAACCAAAAAAAAATCGAAGACATGTTTTTATTTTAATAATATTTAAAATATTATTAAAACGAAAATGCGTTATAATTATAAAGGGCACATAGAATGCCGCCATTCAAAGCATGCTCAATTTAATAAAAATGTGTGTGTGTGAATGTTGTGATTGTATCACAACATTCACACACACACATTTTAACAAAAGAAATACATTTCAATATGACAGCTTTTGGCAAGTTGAGACGGAAAAAAAAACTTACTAACCAACTAAACTTGGGTTGACCTTTTTGTCTCTAACTACTAGTTTCCATATTTTCCTTATTGATCTCTCACGGGTACTACACCTTAAGTTGCCAAAAATGCAACCGGTTGACAAATAATTGCCGACGTTCTCGAAAATCAAGTTACAACCGCGCAGCGCACCAATTATGTTTTTTACTAAAGAATAATGCACTACAAGTCAAAATATTGGACAAGTACTTAACATTAATGGTAAATAGTTTTTTTTTTCACTTGATTGAATTTTGTTTATTTTTACAAGTGTTATTTTGTTAGTTACTTTTGTTATTTTCTCGTGTTTACATATTTTTATTTAAGTTCTATGTCACATTTAAAATACATTTTTATAGTATGTAAATTGCACTGGTACAACGCCTTGGGATTCTTTGTCATGTAGTGTTATGCATGTACACTTAATTATATAACGAATGTACCTATACAAAATATTGTAAAACATTTTAAAAGAGTAACAGTGGAGTTTCTTGCCCATTCTTCTCCATGCGAAAACTAACTTTTGAAGGGGCGACTAGAATCAATTCATTTTTTTATTTATTATGATGTTCAAAAGTGCCTTATAATATATATTTGAAATTAATGATTTGACTTTGACACATAAATAAATGAATAAATTAAGCGTAACAGTTTCAGGTATTAAGTATTTTCTTAGATACAAACTCTTCTTCATCGTTTGGTATCTATTAAATTAGTAGTAAGTATACAAATGTAAAAGTAAGACTCCATGAAATTAGAAGTTAACACCGAAGTCACTAATTGTTTTAGAAATAACTGATTTGCGTAACGAAAAAAGCTAAACATACATTACTTCGTTGATTATAGTACATAATATTTTGTTATAATTACAAGAAGACCATAAAAAATCAACTGTGAATATTTTCTGTAAGCCACACGTGACTATGGATGAGGTATTCGTAGTTTTATTTATTCTTTGCATGTAACGGTTCATAAGTGGGTCCTAAGGATTTAAAGTATGTTTTTTTTTAAACTAAAACTCTTTATACATTTTTTTAATCAACTGCTATTTCATAGTAAAATAAGCGTCACAAACGTTTTAAAAATAATGATTACTTCCAATAATCTCATGCAAATTGTTCTTCATTATCAACTTAAGCATCTGCGAAGCTGAAAATAGTCAAGCATTCACCCGAAATCAAACATGACTCACATGCGACAGGGAAGTTGTTAAGAAAATGATTTAAATTATAACAATATTATTCGGTTGTGTTTTTTTGCACTGAAGTGTACAGCAGAAGGCCGCGCAATGGAGTCGTCTGCGAAGAATATTTAATTGACACAAGATCAAACTACTGGAGGAAATGGTTGTGTGCTGTGTTTAAATATTGTGGGTCGAAATGGAATTGAATTCAAATTATGTAAGTTTTCTTTTGTTTTTTAAACTTGGTATTTTTTTTTGCTGAATTTGGAATTACGATGAAAATTGAGTATACATCATCTCACTAAGAGAATCTCACCGGGACCGGGACGTCATGGTGGCGCAGCCAGGACACGTCGACAAGAAAATGTATGGTTGGCTGCGTAACCAAGCGGACGCCAGGTCAGCCACCCACTGTATAGGTAGCGTGACCTGGCGACGTCACCATGGCAACCCCATCCCGGTGACGTATGGCTCTTAGATGTATAAAGCTACCATTTACTGGGTACGTCTTTCATTGACTTGATGTGCCCTGGCGGCTGAGAGTACTTATGTCATGCTCACTCAAATGTCTCGCTGGTGGTGGCGAGTGTGTTGCATCGTTAAGTTCCCTTCAAAATGGTTGAGCTAAATGGTGCAGATCCATGCGTCATGTTCGTGAACGGGCGCCATCAGTAGGGACTGGTCATCTGTTATCTGCCATGGCTAATTTTAATTTTTGAATTGTTTTTATCTTTTTGTTACGGACGCTTTTTACGGGCACGTCTTTCTACATTGTTCTCACATGTATAATTTCAACATGAATGATGTAACCAATATTTTGTAAGAATATTATGATTTAAAAGAGTGTCCGTGGAGTTTCTTGGCCGTTCTTGTCCATAGGAACCTACGCTTTGGAATGGGCAACTAGCTTCATATACTGACTGACCCCTTGAAATAAATGCTTTGAGTTTGAGTTTGATAATATAGACTCAATTTTCGACTTCAGTTTTCTTAGAATTTAATTGAAAAGAAAAAAAATTGCCTATTTTTTCCACACTCTCCCTAAATGAAAATAATGACGTAGACCAAATTCGTTGAAGTTTTATAGAATTCTCTGTAGTTTCTGCCCCTCCAAAGTAAACTGGCGTGAGTTGAATTATAATTATGTATATATTGAATTGGGCTGCAGGAAACCGCTGGATGCGGAAAGCATAGAATCAGTCGAAGTGGTGGTGGTGCTTGGGGGAGACCTATGTCCAGCAGTTAACGTCTTTCGGCTGAAATGATGATGATGACGATACATTGAATTCAATATGACTGCCTCGGTCGTCTAGTGGTACTGCTGAGCATGAGGTTCCGGTTTCGATTCCCGGGTCAGGCAAAGTGTTATTGTGTTTTCAATCTAGAATTTCTCAGTAGCAGCTCGGAGTCTGGTAATCCAGACTCCAAGCTGCTAGAGGGCGTATTCCCATAGGCTCGCCCCCTATTACATTGGACTTAACCACAACTGGCAAAAAGGGTAAATCTTTGCCTAACCCTTCGGGGAAATACAGGCGTGATGTTATGTTATGTTAAATGAATTCATTATTGTGGTAGTGATCTTGTACTAGAAGTCAATAATTTGATTGGTTGCATCAATTTTGTGCCAATTCCAAAGATTAATTTAGGTATGTAAAGTTAAGGACCAAGCCCGGGTCGACGGCGCGTTGTGTTCCACTCGCACCTCAAAGAGATGTCAGCGAGTGAAGGTGTCCGATGAGACCATTGCCTGCCGGGGTTGCGGGAAAGTCCGAAAGGGATACCGTGGCCCCCTGGCATTGCACAGGCAAGAGAAGGAACACGGGTGGGTTTTAGTCAGTAAGAGTCTGACACGCCCTCCCGCTCCACCCAGAGCGGCAGAAATGAATTAATGATTTCCCACCCAAAAAAAAAAAAAAAGGTATGTAAAGTTCCCCCAAAGTCTGGCGTAGGCTTCCTGTACATGATCCCGCATGGCGCCGCGTGGATTTTAATATTCTTAATTTTAATCATCTTGCGGTCCGGCAGGGTGCGGCGCATGGGTGATATTCTTCGTATCATGTACTGGAAGCCTTATTTTGACACACAGACCGTTATCTCGTGCATAGCACAACCCGGCTGTCATTCGTAGATTTTTGACAGTCGTTGTGGGTAGTCAAAAGCCTGCCTGACAGTCCTACCAAGGGTATCGTGTTACCTGCTTAAGTTCCCTTCAAAATGATTGATCTGAATGTTGCTGCTCCATGCGTCATGTTCGTGAACGGGCGTCGTCAGTAGGGACTGGTCATATCTTAGCTGCCACAGCTTATTTTAATTTTTGAAGTGTTATATTTTTATGTGGGGTTCAATTTTCTGGGGCAAATTAGAAAAATAAAATAAATAATGCAAACTGTGTACTGTACTACAAACTTGTGACATATCATGAAAGGGCTTGTTGTGACGATCTCAGATATTTTTTTTATGATTTTAATATAAATACTTGTAAAGATATTTAAGAAAACAGATGAAAATTTACCCCTTATTTCCGAAACTAACGAGGAGCTCGTGGCTAAGTAGTAACTGCCGCACGGGTCGATCCGTCAGGTTAAGCTACGCTTGCCGGGGTTGGTCTGTGGATGGGTGACCATCTTTACATACCGAGACTCCTCCATGCCTTGGAAAGCACGTTAAGCCGTTGGTCCCGGTTGTCATTCGTGGATCTTTGACAGTCGTTACGGGTCGTCAGAAGCCCGAAAGTCTGACAACCAGTCTTACCAAGGGGTATCGTATTACCCAGTTACTGGGTTGTGGAGGTCAGATAGGCAGTCGCTCCATGTAAAATACTGGTATTCAGCTGCATCCGGTTAGACTGGAAGCCGACCCCAATATAGTTGGGAAAAGGCTAGGCAGATTGATTTCCGAAACTAACGAGCCTAAAAATTTAAAAAAAGATTCTTTACTTATGTATTACAGTAAAACCTATTAGAAGTCCATGGTCTTCAAATAACATAAGTAAATCTCTCAATATGTGCGTACAAACTTACATTTGCAGTTGGAATGCATGGGAGAACATGTTTTTCAACTGCTATGTTAAGTTTGTTTTAGGATAAATTCATTGCAACTACGGAACCCTTCATTGTGCGTGGTCCGACTCACAATAAAGGGTTCCGTACCGACGCACTGATCCGTTTTTTTTCTGTAAATGAAAACGTTATTTTAAGTCTTATGTATAAATAAAATATAGCAAATAAAAGCGTTCTACTCAGCGTTTGCATTTCAATATGAAGATTTTAAATCTTTTCGATAAGGAAAATCTAAAATAAATACCTTTGAAAACTGGTTGTTTTGGATAGCTGTTCATGACTGCCTAATAATTTTCCCTGTAGCTAATCGTCATATATTTTTTTTAGTTCCTACCTTCAAACAAAATCCCGCAATTCACAATCGCAAATTTTCCGTTATTTTCTAATAGGTATTATTAAATGCGAAAGTGAATATTTTTGTTTGTTACGCTTTCACACTACAACGGCTGAACGGATTTGAATGAAATTTGGCACATGGGTAGACCACGACCTGGGTTAGGACTTTAGAATATGGATACGTTTTATCCCGATATATCCACGGGATCGAAACTTATGTAAAGATAAAACCGCGGGGCGCAGCTTCTTAGTACACAATATTTGCAAAATAAAACGATTCCCGGAGTCTGGATTTGTGCCCGGTTGATGGCAATAGGCTCGCCCCCTATTACATGGGACTTAAACATAACTGGCGAAATGTGGGTGTACCTACTACAGGTTCACCTCTGCCCAACCCTTCGGGGAAACAAGGCGTGATGTTATGTTATGTTAAAACGATTACATGTATTTCTACTTTTATATTTATCTAGCACTTTGCCCGCGGCTTCGCTCCCGTAGGCTTTCCGCGGGGCCCGCTATTTTTCCCGGGATAAAAAGTAGCCTATGTTACTCCCTAAAAACTAATATTTCTAATGGTAAAATAATTTTTCAAATCGGTCCAGTTGTTTCGTAGCCTATTCAATACAAACAAACAAACAATTAAATCTTTCCTCTTTAAAATATTAGTATAGACTAGTGACCCAACCCTGCTTTGCTAGGTTTTTACAAGAAAAAATTTCAAGATTTCTTTATTAAAAATATGTAAGTTTAATAATTAATATTAAACTTACGTCCATCAATCAACCTAGCCTTTTCCCAACTACCTATATTGGGGTCGGCTTCCAGTCTAACCAGATGCAGCTGAATACTAGTTTTTACATGGAGTGTAAATTCTTTAAAGACATCATTTGCTTAAGTGAATCATTCATTAAAACCAAATCAGAATCACTTCTAAAGATTCCTGGTTACAAACTCGTTGCTTCATACTGTCGTGATACTAAACGAGGTGGGACATGCATACTCATTAAGAATGATAATAATGTTGAAATGTACCGGAATAGAATTAACAATTAATCAAACTATCATTATTTATCGGACACCAAACAGCAATCCAAAAGTTTTCCTATAAAAATTGGAAAAATTACTAATTAGAGTCACACAGAAATTGAAGAAGGTAATTATTTGTGGTGATTGGAATTTAGACAAAATAAAACCAAATAGGCCGAGAACGGTCTAGCTAGCATAATGCAATGGCTAGAAAATAGTTTACTCTCGCTGAACACCTCCAAAACAAAATTTGTTTGTTTCAACAAATCTCACTTAACAAATCCAGGCCCGAACTTCTTGCGGGCTTGCGGACGGTGAGCAATGGGTAGCTCGCCGTCCGGTAAGGACCAAGCCCGGGTCGACGGCGCGTTGTGTTCCACGCGCGCCTCAAAGAGATGTCAGCGAATGAAGGGGTCCGATGAGACCATTGCCTGCCGGGGTTGCGGGAAAGTCCGAAAGGGATACCGTGGCCCCCTGGCATTGCACAGGCAAGAGAAGGAACACGGGTGGGTTTTAGTCAGTAAGAGTCTGACACGCCCTCCCGCTCCACACAGAGCGGGAGAAGTGAATTAATGATTTCCCACCCAAAAAAAAAAAGGTATGTAAAGTTCCCCCAGTCTGGCGTAGGCTTCTTGTACATGATCCCGCATGGCATTCCTAAATCCCATCGATCCTATGGAAGTGTTCAGGGTAATCCAAAACCTAAAAAATACTGCGTTTATCCGGTTAAGACACAAATACAAATAGGTACGGTAGAAATAAATACCAAAATTATAAAAGCCTGTGCTAATCGCTTATGCAAACCGTTGAGCTACTTAATTAACATACTCGTAATTCGTCAATACTTAATAGTCAAACCGATATTTAAGAATGGTGATAAATCTGACATGACGAACTACAGACCGATAGCCTTAATTCCAATAATATCAAAAATATTTGAGAAGACAATATTAAAAAGACTGACTATGTGGACACTATTGAAAATACGATATGACTATGTGGACAAGTAGGTATAATTTGCTGAAGCGGGAACAATTTGGATTCAGGAAAAATAGCACCACCTCTTTAGCTTGTTTTAATTTATTAAAAATAATAACTGAGGCTGACGACATGTTGGTCCTGGCGCAGGTCGCACCAGGCGGCGGCCGAACTAGGGACACACGGGATTGCGACAATCGTGGCCAGAATCCGGCAGTTGGGACTCGAGGTAGCCCTGCACAAGTCCGAGGCCATGTGTTTTCATGATCCTCGGAACGCGCCACCGTCGGGTTCCCAAATAATGGTAGAAGGGGTTCACATCGGCGTCGAGTCGTCGATGAAGTACCTAGGACTCGTCCTCGACAGTCGGTGGAACTTCGTGGAGCACTCCCGACGTTTGGCTCCCAGACTGGAGCGGGCCGGGGCTGCCTTGAAGCCGCTCCTGCCCAGTCTAGGGGGTCCAAATGCCTCCTGCCGGAGGCTATACGCGAGTGTCATGAGGTCCATGGCCCTTTACAGAGCACCGGTAATTCTAATTCTAAGACTGGTTGTCAGACTTTCGGGCTTCTGACGACCCGTAACGACTGTCAAAGAACCACGAATGACAGCCGGGACTAACGGCTTAACGTGCTTTCCGAGGCACGAAGGAGTCTCGGTATGTAATGATGATCACTCATCTACAGACCCGTCCCGGCAAGCGTAGCTTAACCTGATAGACCGACCCGTGCGACAGCTATTACTTAGCCACGAGCTCCTTATAAAACCCGAATATAAAACTTCCGTATTATACACATAAACTCTCCGGAATAAATTTTCTAAACGATGCGATGGTAAACCGCATCAAAATCCGTCGCGAAATTTAGAAGAACAACGTGATCACAGAGACTGATACGAAACGCGACTTTAATTTATAATTTATTAGCTTTTGCCCATGGCTTCGCTCGTGTGGATGTTGGAAAATATCCCACGGGAACGTACCTACTACCGGGATTTTTAGTACCTACCCTATGTGTTACTCCAGGTTCATCTAACAGTGCGTTTGGACTGGCGAAACATTCACAACAAAACTTGTTGAAATCGTTAGTTTCTGTCAAAGTTCTATACAATATTTGACAGGAACTAGAGATTTCAACATTTTTTCTTGTGATGTTTCGCCAGTGCAAACGCACAGTCACTCTATTGGATTAATCGACGCACGCCAGTAAAGCTCCCAGTCGGCAATTTTGTTTCCGATATCTTCAGCAATCATCGTCATAATATTTAAAAAAAAAAAAACAATATACACCTAAACCTTTATTATGAGTCACTCCGTCCATTGAAAGCCTGACAACTGAAAATCCGTTCGGTAGTTTTTGAGTTTATCGCGTTGAGACAGACTGACGCGGCGGGGACTTTGTTTTTTATTATGTAGTGATAATATATAAACAGATGCCATGATAATAGCGGCCGCACTTACACGTATTGGTTATAGCGACATCTATCCCACATCATTGGAATTATGCAACTAGCCAGCAAACTACAATTTCCAGATGACGACAACCCCTGAGGTCGCAGAATCCTGGAACGCGCAAGCTAAATTTTCCCCACATTACCAACATTGGGTAACTCGCTGGCTCGTTGCGTAGTTTTGATGAAGTGGGATAGATGTCGCTACAACAGATTACGTGTCACTGTAGAGTCTGGCAAACGAAAGTAGAGACTGAAAAAGTTCGACAAATTAAAAAAATATCAGCGAAGCAACCCCAAAATTAGTATGACATACCTGGAATAACCTAATTTGATACTTTAGAATTTTAATTTAAAATCATGCTTAGGTAGCATGATTTTAATGATCCAAATCAAAGAGACGAAAAATACGACTTTAGTTATTATAACTTATTAAGCTTTTCGACATTTAAAAAAAACCATATTCTATAATAATTTTGGTTAATATTCACTGCCATAATCAAAATCTGAATCTAAAACTTCCATAAATGAGACAAGATTCATTAGAGTCACTGTTTTGTCATTTTTGAGAAAGTAAAAGCCATGTAAAAGCTGTATCAAGATCACAACATGCTGGATCAAATTGAGGTTGACATTAGTATAGCATTGGCATATAAAAAATTTGCAAATAATTTTGTCTACTTTCGTTTGCCAGATTTTAGTATCTATCACGGAAAACAAAGACATTCAATTATTTACTTAACAAACGGAATATAATGAAAACGGTTAGGTTATGTTGTGTGAGATTCAGACCTTCATTAAAATAAAATGATTTTTTTGCCAATTTTTTTTTTTTAAGCCGCAACCAAAATATTTGTATGTTATTGTACTAAGCTGAGTTGATACATGTTTTATTATGCAATGTACCTTGCAAGCAGTGCTACCAATTTACTAATAGGAGGTAAAAACCATGTAATATGGGGCAAGCCCATTGCCACTAGCCGGCCACAAATGCGGATTGAGAATTTCCGATGACATTGTCTGACCCGGGCCAAGTAGATACATTTTAGTAGCCTCACTTGTGACCACTAGACTAACGAGGCAGTATTACCACAGTGTAAGTTTCTAGACTGTGGTATTACTGTGAAGACTATGGCTATATTCCCTGGCACAGATGAATACAATGGGGAGGGACGGGCAAAGCTAATTACAGATGTCACCACCGTAACTGTTGCTTGTCATTAATGTTTATACCTAATTGGCGGTTAGAAAATTTACTGCAAAAACAAACGCCAAAAAATGTATTCCTTAATGCCCTTAGGTGATTTAAAAGCAAATATAAAGAAAAAAAAATGCTTGTCTAACTGGGAAAAACGCGGACTTATCTTGTAATAAGTTGCAAGGTAAGTAAAAGTAGGATAAATCTTGGATTTAGTTTCGTCACCATTTTTTTGTTGACATTATTTAAATTCCAATTTTATCTTATTACAGACTAGAATCATACGATAAAAACTTTGGTATTAATAATACAGGGACTGCCGAATACCTAGAGATTGAAGACTAAATGTATGATATTTGACAATTCTGACAGTACAATCAGCACCAGTGATTATACGCCACCTACCGGGATAAAAAGTCAGCTGTCTCCTCATTGGTTCACTACGCAAAATCGCTTAAATAAAAAGAAACTCTTGCTACGACACAATAAAGTGCAATTCACAGAGCGATAATTACCTTCATTTATATTCACCTAAAAATTCGTAGGTAAATGTGACAGGCTGGCTGGACAAATCTTCAAAATAGCTCGCATTGAACTAGGCTAAAAGGGCAATTTATGTTGATGGCTAAACACCCTTATTTCAGAATTTCTGACGGTACAGAATCTTAGATAATCGATTGAAAACGTGTCCAGCCAGCTTGAAAAACCACTTTTCGCTGGTCTCTCAATCTCGGTAACTGAAGTGATTTTGAGACAACTTTTTGCTTATGTAGCGGTTACACCGCCACATACTAACTACGCATCAAAGACATGACGTCACACAAATCCTGCATCGCGCAATTAGAGTTTACCGCGCTAACGACATAGATAAGACTATCCGACATCAACAGTCGGGCAGTTGGCCCGCTAGACACAACACCCGTCTGGTTGGAGGATCCTCCCTTTTCTATGGTGCATGAGTGAACTTTACACCTTGTTCCTGTTCCTCATGCCCCTAAACATATCAACAGGCGTCACATACATTTTTGACAGGCATCGAGCTAAAAGTTTTGTGATACGTGACTTATATCTTCAGACTCCGTTACGTTCACTGAATCGACCCAACAGGACGAGGCCACCGCCAAAAATGCTGCATATTTGTAGCTTCATACCTAAAATGCGGAGTGAACCATCATGTATATTCATATATGCCACTCCTGAGACTGAGGCCTCCTCTCTGTGACGCGGAGAATATTCCGCAACTTGTTTATAACTATTGCAGAAGTGCAGATGGCGTAAAGAAATCAAGGTTGTAGTGAACTCCCCATTGACCTAGTCCTCACATAGGAAGACAACAGAATAATAGAAGTCTCATTTGTAATCAATTATAACGCTAAATTGGTCGCGGTGCCAACTGGCAAGGTTTATAGACCGTGAACTCTTTAACTTGTGAGTGTCAAGTTTGATAAAAAGAGCCATTCGCACATTCTTAGAGCATTAGGGATGCTTTAGACTTATTTGGGTCAGCGCACTTGTTCGATTCGGTAGTATTTGTTGAGCAGTAAAACCAACCCGAAGCAATCACAAGATATATTATTCGGCTTTCATTCGGCTCGTGTTGATCGGCTAACTCCGTTCGGCACATAGATTAATGTTTGGCGTCTACCCTCTCTCAATTAAACCGACTTTTCTCTAAACACAATTATAGGGATCTACTTATTATAAATTCCCTTTTCCCGCCTGGACTGTTCCGAATAGTGCCTAACCGAAAAAGTGTGTAGCACCCCTTAGCGCACTTCATCCGATGCGAATCTATGAAATGATGGTCAGTAGTTTCCATAGTACTATTTGTATGGCAGGTTGCACACGAGAGATTTCCACACACAAAATATTAAACTCATATTTTGTTAAATTCAGTTTTTTTTTTGGTGTAAGGGTCAGTTTACACCGAGACGTGACGCGAAGTGACGCTGCGCGCACATTTTAAGATAGTGATACAAAATATAACTTTATTTACTACACAAAAAGATACACATTTAAATGAGATAATTCGAAAATGTCTGGCAGCGTCGTGCGGCACCGCGCTAAGGCTCGCGGCGTAGCGCGACGTATCACGAAGCAGCAATGGGCTGCCAGCAACTTCACGATGCGCCTCACGAGGCGACGTCGCACTGCGTCTCGCGGCGCCGCGCTGCGCAGCCCGAAACCACTGGCCTCTTCAAGCATCGTCGCGTCACGTCATGTCTCGGTGTCGCCTAAGCTAAAGAGTATTTTATTAAACATTTTTCAGGGTAACCACACAAACGTAGAACACGCGGACTCTGCAAGAAAGCCGCCCCCACAACCACCTCCAGACAACCCGAAGTATGTACTGCACTCAGAAAAGGATACCTACGATTTTGTTTCACACAGATGCATTGCCAAGCCAACCAAGTAAGTGCTGTTCGATTTTCCATTACAATGTCATTGAATTGCTCATAAGACAGTGGCCCCAGTGGGGCGAGCACGACCTACTGTGATATGGCTTGAGTCACACATTTTATCACAGTTTGGGTGATAAAACCGTTTTGTCTTATAAGCTAGGACGGCTGCGTGAGATAATTCTTGACATGTGACATAACTTCTTGAAGTTTGGTTGGGACTCAATATGTGCGTACCCATTTTGTCACAATGTTCCTGCTACTCGTAGTTAGAGCAACAAATGACAGTCAAAAAGGTCTTTGGTACGCCCGTGGTAAGTGGGCACTGCCGATGTGTGAATCGGCAATATTGTGCAGCCATTGCAAATGAGTTATACCGGAAAGCTCCCAGAAGGTGGACCGCGGATGACCCGGTGAAGGCTGCAGGTATCTGCTGGGTGCGCAAAGCAGAAGCATATAACCGGTCGAAGAGGTTCCCCCTATGTCCAGCTGTGGACGTCTTTCGGCTGAAATAAAAATCCCCATGAAAACCCAGATTATGCTTCAAAAAAAATTTCAAGGAGAGCCCAAAAAGTGCTTACGAGTTTTTTAAGTATTAATTTTCTTGCATGTGCGCTACATTATAAGACCTATTCAAAAATATTGTAAGTTTCGAACACTTGTTCGATTCCAGGTTTTAAAATGGTCAAAGTGACTTACCTCTCTCTTACCTTTTTTTGATTCGTTTCGTTTTTAGATAAAACTATGTGATACACTTACTTCATAGTTTTAGTGGTATTAAAATCTCCGTTTTTGCTAAGATTTTATAATTTCATGGGACTAACAATGAAAGTAGAGATTTTTTTTTATGTGTTTTTTATTTTTATTTGTCTCTTGCTGAGTTTTGATATGAAGCAGTCAAAATGCGAAGACATGGTGAAATCCACTAATCCGCACTAAGTCCATGTGGTAGATCACTGCCCGCTCCCTCGCTCGCACCTGTGTTCTAGCAGTTCCAGCAGTGGAAACATTATAGGCTGATTATGCTAAGCGTTATACGCCCTCAGGATAGGTCAAGAAAAGACCTTGCACGGTGGCTAGAAGCAACTGGATGAGAGCAGAGCGGCGTATGTCCGGCAGAGCACTGCTACAGGCAAATTATGATAGTTAAGAGGGCTTATCCTAAAAGTTGACAACGTCGCAAATAGCTGTCAAATATTTACCTGTTTTGATTAATTTGGCAATAATACTGTATGGAAATATAAAATGTGGCTAACCAGTGATCTAAAATATTGTTAATGAAATGCAATAATTAATATCGTAACACTGAACATTTACTTTTATAAGTAAAAAAAAGTATTTGGAAACTTTCCAAATGCCTTTTTTACACTTAGAAATGGTGGTTACAACATCAAATTCAGTGCTATATTAGCAATTCATTATTAATATTCTAGTTCGCTAGGTAGCCACATTTCATATTTCCATACATTAATATTGCCAAATTAATCAAAACAGCGAAATATTTGACATCTATTTGCGACGTTGCCAACTTTCAGAATAAACGCCCTTAAGTGCGTTGAAACAGAGCTGATATCCATACTCCATACTATAAAGAAACTATATTTACTATCCTAACTTCTTCTTTCTTTTTCGTGGGGTTAGTGACTAAACAGTACCATAATTGCGTAATACACGATCAAACGGAATAGTTTTGAAACAAATTGCTAAAATCCATTGCTTCATAAGTTCGAAAAAGAAATCTGTTCAACAACGTAAATAACGCAATGAATGTTGTAAACTGTCAGAATGAAAAAAAAAATGTCTTTATCGTTTACGGAAATGTGTTGCGTAATTAGATAGCTGGTGTCAGAGTTTTAAAGCAGCCCATGGGCCTCTGACTTGGCTTCACATGCCGTCGAGAAATATCTCCATAACACACTATCCTCTATTCTCTCTATAACTATGCGAAAGTGAGTTTGTTTGTTTGTTAAGCTTTCACGCTAAAACAGCTGAATGAATTCGTATGAAATTTGGAACATGAGTAGACCATGACCTGGAAAAGGACAAAGGATAATTTTTATTCCGATATTCCCACGGAATCGAGACTTATTTGGGTGAAACCGTGGGGCACTGCCAGTTCTTTATAGTTAAAGTTCACGTGTTGGACAATTCTAATATTGTAACGTATACCATTTTAGATCATTATTGAACATATAATATTACCATCAATTTGTTTGCTGCCATCTATAATAAGCAATTCATCCTTAAACGATTCAACCTTCACGGTGAATTCGTTACTCTAAATTGTAGAGCGTAAAACAGTGCTCAAGATATCATTATTTTAATTATTTGTTAGGTTCGTCAGGACGAACTAATATAGGTTCCTAGCCTACTTACTATTAGGTTAGTTGAGATGTGCAAAGTTAAATCTATAAAGAATTTGAACGCATAAGACACTCAAATCTAACTCTAAGGGCGCATCTTCTACATAATAAAAATCTTAATTTCATTCATTTATTCAGTGACAGACAAAGCACCGCTGGAAGCGCTGAGTCTAGAAGCATGAAATTTTGCTCAAAAGTTCCTGATAATATTACAAAAATGGAAAATTCATTAAGGGTTAAAGGAGATATTTTTTATGTGCGGGGATTAGGCCCACCAAAAATTGTACCGTCTATTAATAATATGCATGTTGATTTGTTTCTTATGATCTCTAGGTTACAGTGGTAGTAATAATTATACATCGTCGAACGGGAATACTGAGAAATGCGATCATAACTTAAAAATATACTAAGAGGTATTGTTTAGTGAGTAGGTTAGCCTCATTAGTGTTTTTTATAATTCAGTAGTGCACTGAAAGATAGAAAGAAAGAAAATACGTTTATTTGCGGTAAAATATGATGCAAGCAAGGAAAAAAAAACAAATAAAACACGAAAATAACAAATTGGAGGAAAATATGCGTCACATCTACGCAAAACGGCCATCGCTCAGCATAATGCTGGGACCCTATGCGAGACAAAGCCCCAGCGCTGGTTTTCAGCGACAACCGGCGTTGACGTGATCAGTATAGTAGGAATAGGGGATGTTAACTCTAAGGGTCAGTTCACACCGAGACGTCACGCGAAGCAACGCTGCGCGCAGTTTTGAAGATAGTAATACAAAATATAACTTTGTTTACTACACAAAAAGATAGATAATTCGAAAATGTCTCGCGGCGTCGCGCTACGCCAAGCTGTGCCTAGAGATGCCTTGCGGCGCAGCGCTTCGCATTATGACACAGCGCTGCTTCGCCAGTAGGCGTAGCGTGCAAGAGCGGCGCTCAATGTGCCTCACGAAGTCGCGTGACGCAGCGCGATGCTGCGAGGTGCATGTTTCTATAATCAGGTAGCAGGGCGGGAGCTCGCGGCGGACGTAGACACGTTCCACTGCGCCGTACGGCGTCTCACTGCGCCGCGCTGTGTCTCATTACGCAGCGAGGCTTGGCGCTGCCAGCGACTTCACGATGTGCCTCGCGATGTTGCGATGCGTCTCGCGGCACCGCGCTGTGTCTCATTACGCAGCGAGGCTTGGCGCTGCCAGCGACTTCACGATGTGCCTCGCGATGTTGCGATGCGTCTCGTGGCACCACGCTGTGTCTCATTACGCAGCGAGGCTTGGCACTGCCAGCGACTTCACGATGCGCCTCGCGACGTTGCGATGCGTCTCGCGGCACCGCGCTGTGCAGCGCGAAACCACTGGCCTATTCAAGCATCGTCGCGTCGCATCATGTCTCGGTGTAAACTAACCCTAAGCGTCTCATTTTCAACGTCAGACGGCTTAGAAGAAGTATTTCATCTAAAAACATGCAGGTCACTCCACTTCTCATCTTGATACCTACCATGTCCAAGATAAAAATACCACATGATCAACATAACACGTGCTCAACAGGCCAACAGACCATCGTCTGGCCACCAAAAAAACACGATTTTTTTCGTTAAGTTTTTTTCTGTGTGAGTTTCAAACGTATGAAGCTGCTGGAAACCTTCTAGTTCTAGTACATATAACTACGTACCTTTTTTTTTTTTTGGGTGTGAAATCATCAAATGACTTCTCCCGCTCTGGGTGGAGCGGGAAGGCGTGTCAGACTCTTACTATTTAAAACCCACCCACGTTCCTTCTGTTGCCTGTGCAATGCCAGGAGGCCACGGTATCCCTTTCGGACTTTCCCGCAACCCCGGCAGGCAATGGTTTCATCGGACCCCTTCACTCGCTGACATCTCTTTGAGGCGCGCGTAGAATACAACGCACCGTCGAACCGGGCTTGGTCCTTACCCGACGGCGAGCTACCCATTGCTCACCGTCCACAAGCACGCGCCTACGGTGCCGGTGGCCGGGAATCGGCTACCAATTCCCGTTGCCCAGGGCGTCTCCTCCTGCGGCGGCTAGGGGTGTGAGGGCGCGAAATTTGACTCTCCCTCACGCGTCCCACCTCCTCCTTCGCGAGCATTACTGCTTCGCAGAAGGAGACGGCCTTCCATGCCCTCTCGCTCCTCCGCGCCTGGACCAGGGCCGGCCGTGGGAGATCCCCGCCACCGATCGCCTCCACGAGGACACGACTGTGCTCTGCCCAAGCCGGGCAGACCTCCACCGTATGCTCCACCGTGTCCTCCGGGCGATACACGCAGTGATGACACCCGGGCGTTTCCTCCCGCCTGATACCGAACAGGAACCTCCCGAAACAGCCGTGCCTGCGTCAGGCGGCAGGTAAGGACGCCGTGGCGCCGCTCTAGCCACTCCTCAAAGAGGGGACTTATCGCCGCAATAGTGGCGTGCCCAGCACTGGGTTGCGACAATCCCACTCTCCATGACGCCATGAGATCCCGTCGGAGCTCTGTCCGCATAATAACTACGTACCTTAAATGCAACTTGAATTAACTTTTCAAATTATATAATCGGGGAAATCAAGTCCCTAACCGATTAACTGAGTAACGTCACTAGAGTTTAAAAACTGACAAGCAACCAAAAACTACACTCCGTTCCGAGTTGATTTTTATACGCAAAAATAAGCAAACTTAAAAATTGTAATTCAACATCACCTATGTTAGAGTCTGGCTAACAAAAGTAGGCCTTGGAATTATTTGTGAACTTTTTATATAGCAACTCTGTATGAACGTCAACGTCAATTTGACAAGGTTGTCGTTCGGTATCTCTGGTGTCAAATTGTATGCGTTTGTGTAAATTGTGATTCTAATTACGGTTTAAAATGAACAAATCTATCAAAAGTGGTGTACGAAAGATGTTGTTTTGCATGATTGGCAAGTTCAACGAAAAACAACAACAGCGTGATGCCGCGTTTAAACAAAAACAAGATTGTCTACGTGTGGTGTTGAATTTCATAGGTTAGTAGACAATATTATTTTGATACTTTGAACACCTACCTATCCAGTCGTCTTAATAAAATTTTGATTTATAATTTACGTATCCTTACAAATAAGTTACTTTCGCTTTTTCGTATTGAATAAAACTAATTATATTCATTCGTACATCGCATCAGTCAACGTATTCATTTTAATAACATCACCTATGTTTTACGTATATACTCATAATTAATTTTTGCTGTATTTTTATTGGTAATTTATTATTTATTATAATATGCTTTATTGTACATACAAAACGATATATAACAGAGGAAAAAAAAACAATTAAAATACATACAATGGTAATTTTAAAACGATTAACTTTCTTTAACAGAGAATCTGCAAGATGTCGAAGGAGTTGATGAAATAGTAAGAACTATTGAAAATCTCACTGAATTAGAGCAGAAAGATAGGATAATAACCCAGAATCAGTACTTAGAAGAAATAACTTCAATGACTGGTAAGTTTTTACTATACACTGGTGTTTTGAAATTATGCCGAAAAAAACCTTTGCATTTACGTAAACCAAGAATTAATTACATATTTTGTATATCTTCTTTGCAGAAGTGAGTATCAGAACACTAAAGAGAGTAAAAAGGGAAGGTGCAGTAAATGAAGGTGTCTGGAGTACCCCGGGGAAGAAACGCCCACGGAAACCTACTGTGTCTAACCTAGATAACTTTGACATAGATGCTATGCGTAACAAGATAAACGCATTTTATATTGTTAAAAAACAAGTTCCTACACTGAGGACACTGTTGGTGGAGTTAAAAGAAAGTATTGATTTTAACGGATGCAGAGAAACTCTACGCCGCTTGTTATTAGCCAATGGCTATGAATTTAAAAATAATAAAAATGATCGTTCTGTATTAATAGAACGCTATGACATATCTGCTTGGAGACATAGATTTTTAAGAACTATAGCAGGAAAACGTGCAGAAGGCAAGCCAATCATTTATTTAGATGAGACTTATGTCCATAGAAACTACAAGCCTAAGAAGTCATGGCAAGGTCCTTCAACTAGTGGTGCAATTGAAAATGTTTCGACCGGGAAAAGGTACATTATAGTTCATGCTGGATCAGAGAAAGGCCCCGTACCAAACTCTTTGTTAGTGTTTAGTACTAAATCAAAAAATGCTGATTATCACCATGACATGAATGCTGAAAATTTTAATAAATGGCTTAAAGAAAAACTTATACCAAATTTGGAAGAACCAAGTGTAATCATAATGGATAATGCTAGTTACCATTCGGTAATTATAAATAAGGTTCCGAACACACAAACACGTAAAAGTAATATAAGAGAGTGGCTTCGTGATAATGGAATTCAATATGAGGACTACCACACGAAAGCAGAGCTGTTGTGTATTGTAAAACGAAATACGCCTAATCCAATATATGAAGCTGATGAAATTTTAAATCAATGTGGTCATGAGGTGTTGAGACTTCCACCCTATCATTGTGATTTAAATGCGATCGAGCTTGTGTGGAGTTTGGCAAAACGTAAAGTGGCTAGCAAAAATATTGCAGTTACTACAGCTGCATTAGAAGAAATAATTAAAGATTCATTTGAAAACGTAAGTTCACAGGATTGGAAGAAAATTACTGATCATGTAATACATGTTGAAAATAAATATAAAGAACGTGATAAAATAACAGAAGAAAATTTAGAAAGTTTTATTATAAATGTTGGAGACAGCGATACTAGTGACAGTGATGAATCTTTTGGCATTGAAGTGTTAGAATCTGATTTTGATAACGATGAATAAAACTAAGTTATTATGTATGGAATATTATCGTATTTTATTTGTCTATTTATTTTCGGATTCCGCTCATATTTACCTCATTTATACTAACACCTATACCAGATCAATAAATCCTTAAAATCCCGTTACAAACCTGATACATATCAAAAATTAATACATGTGTAGATAAATTCTGTTTCTTTATTTCCCTAACATAATGTTCTTATACTGTCTATATATAGGGTTTTTCATTAAGAGCGCTCGAACTTTGAAATGAAATAAAACAACCTGTTTAAGTGATATTACTACAATTTTATAACATTTTAAAGAATATTCAATGACATTATGTGTGGAAAATAATATCAGCCAAATGGCCACTGCGACTCCGCTGTAGATGGCGTATTCTGGTGGACTAATCTTGGAGGACGTCTTCGCATAAATGGTCAATTTCACGAAGAACGCGAGTTATGTTGGCCTTTAGGGCAACAATTGACTGTGGTTTATCTGCGTACACTAAAGATTTCATGTAACCCCACAGAAAGTAATCGAGCGGTGTTAACTCACACGATGAACGCCATAAATTGAACACAACGCACAGAACGTAGGCGAATAGACAACTGGTTTTGATAATAAATTTTACACAATTTCTACGCGTTGTTGAAGCGTGTAGCGTTCCATGGTGAAATGTCACGACAAAATATATATTCATGCCAAATTTGGTAGCAATCGCATAACAGAAATGGCCGCTATGCGCTGCTAAAGTTCGAGCGTCCTTATTGAAAAACTATTTATATGATATTTTTAATAATGAATTACCAAGTATCAAAGTAGGTTATTCCAATTTTCATAGTATAATTTTAGTGTTGTCATGCATGTATTTTTTAAATTTGCCGCCAATATTCTGGGGCCAACTTTCGTTAGCCAGACTCTATTACAATTTTTAAGTTTGCTTAAACCTGCTGCAGCTTCAATGGTTTATTTTTATTTAATAAAAACAGATTTGGTTACCACCTCGAACTTGTACAATTTTTTTTTTTCGTGTAATTTTTAAACACGTTTCAATCGCTCCGTCGTTTTACTTTGCATTTATGTCATTGACGACCATAAACTAGAATTATATCAATTGAGTGCATTATCAAAACACCAAGATGGTGTTTTGATAATGCACTCAATTAAATTAATATTAAATTTAATATATTTTCGTGATTATGGTTAGATTTTATGAAAAAAAATGACCAATTTAAATGATAAATCGGTTACGTTTTTTTATGCATAATGTGATTAATAGACGTTAGAATACAGTGGGCCAAAAAAAAAACTATCTCCATTACCTGTTTTTATTAGATTTTATCTTTATGAAACATCGCTCTGTATTGCACTAAAATAGTTATTATGGTAACACTGCATATTATTATTTGCAACAAAAACACCAAACACTAAAAACAACAACACTTTTAAAACATGCATCATCATCTAATTCAGTGTTATCATTGCAATTCAAAATCAATATTTTGTCAGCAAATGAATTAATCGAACACCATCGCATCGTCGACTAAATATTACGAACCTATGCCGCACTAAACCTGAAGTTAACAAATAATTATTTGTTTTGTTTTCAGTGCTCTAGAATCAACAGGCCACTTAATAAAAGGATGCCTTGGCGGGGGCATCCTGGGCATCCACGAGGCTTACATGAAATGCGGCCTTTGGACATCCCTTGTTGTTACCGTTATCTTCGGTTTCTACATTGCTTATTGCGTACATGTAAGTTATTTTATTTACTGAAAAACATTGAATTTTTTGCATGACTAGGGGCCCGATCACACGTACCACAATTACAACCACACTACAACGACAACACGTGGTCGGGCGCTAATTTGTATGAAAATGAATAGTTTATTCACACGGACCACCACTGCTGTCAAAAACGACCGTGTGGGCGATACCTACAGTGTCTACTGAGATGACGGGCATCAGATCTCTCCCCCCAAATAATAGTGGCATCATCATCATCATCATTTCAGCCGAAAGACGTCCACTGCTGAACATAAGCCTCCCCCAAACATCACCACTTCGACGGTTCTCTGCTTCCCGCATACTGGTGGCATATTTGAGCGTGTATAACGCTCCAAAACTTATTTTCGTTCTTTCCACTTATCGCCGCCGGACTGTCCATTGCAGCTTCTAAGATCAAAAATACATATTTCAAACTCAAAAACAAACCTTTATTTCAATTAAACCATTTACAGGCACTTTAAAATTGTCAAGGAGTCAGTCAGAAAGATGAAGCTGTATTTCGAAACATAGTAGGAGAAAATAGGGCCAGAAACTCCATGGACACTCTTTTATTAAGTAAAAAAATTGATTCTTCATTTGTTTTCCAGATTTTAGTTAGTTCAGCACAGTTACTTTACAAGAGGCTTCATTTACCACAAATGTCGTATCCGGACGTCGCAGAGGCGTCACTAGAAGTAGGACCTTTTCCTAGCATGAGGAAATATAGCAAGTGGTTTAGGTATGTATAACATTTACCGGGTCTATACTGTAAAAATTCAAACTGATGCTATAGAGAGTTGATTAACAATATAAACAGCTCAATTCAAGCCCATTTCTCCTCCATTTCCAGTTGAGAATTTTACAGAATAGCACTGATGTGGTGGTGGAGTTGTAGGTCGTAAATTTGAACCTAGGCAGACACTTTACTTTGTGTAACTTATTTCATCACCACTGCTCTCAAAACAGTAAGGAAGTACATCATAAAGAAACTGGCATGTCATAAAACCATTTTTTTAAAAGATATGTAACATAGTTATCAACCCTCAATGGACTCCCGTGGTGGATTACGGCTCACTCCTTTTCACAGAAAAAAGGCCTGTATTCCAGCAGAGGGAACGTGATTAAGCTATGCTTATACTAACATTTATAAAGTAATTTGGGATCTACGTGGAATACGGTTACCCTTCCCGTTCAGTATCAATGTTGAATTATATTAATAATTTTATCAAATACAAATTCAAAATTCGAAAGTCTTTATTCAAACTAGGCTGAGAATCAGCAATTTTCGAACGTCAAAATTACATAAGACTGTCTCCCAAAACGCCCACCCTTCACCACTTTCTAGTGACTTTGCTGGGAAGAAGAAGTGGCGCAATAAACTCCCCAGCAGCATAGCTGTCTGTTCAGTTAGAAAATTGATAATTTACATTACGCAAAAAACAATTTAAATTATAAATTAATAGCCATATGACAGCTAGCACACGCCAATATACCAACCAAAAACATGAGTATACAAGCAGAAATAAAAATAACGAAACGTAAACAATATCTAAAAAAGAAAATAAAGCCTCCAGGCATAAAGGGCGTGCCCGCTTACATATAGCTGTAACTAGAAGTTATAATTGATAAACTACCTAACCATCGAGGTAAAATAAATAATTGTCGAGGTCGCTAGCTAACCACATATTGCAATACAACTCATAAAAAAAACATTTTAATGAGTAGGTTATGTCAACATATATTTTAAAACCATTTAAACTTAAACTATTACAAAGTAGTGTAATTTATTTATTTTATTTTATAAATTTTCGGAAAGCTTACAGCTAATACATTTCAATAACTAGTACAGTGTGTAAAATATGGCCAATTACAAGCTTACACTAACGATTAATGTTAGTAACAAATCCGCGAAAACAGCGCGACTTAAGAGGGAACAGGGGCTGCGAGGAATTTGAAAAATAGGTATTTGAAGAAACTATAGCCGTCGCGCTGCGCCCGAAAAACCAAGTTAAACCCCGTAAAGTGCGATAGGGACAACTGCAGCTCAGACCGATTATATCACAATTTTTTTGACGAAAACGACGTTTGGCATTCTCCTTTTTTTCTCCTCGAAAACTGAGCCGATTTAATAATTCTTTACATTAAAATTCTAATTTCTTATTATTTTATTATATGCTAAAAGGTTTTCCGAATTAGTCTGGTAGTCCTCTAATCACGGCGGTAAAAATGGGGCATTTTTGTAATTTTTGGAGGGTCATAGTTTCCTTACTTATTAATTGCTGAAAAAAAGGAAATGACAGGGACATGCCTATAGAGACCCAGATTTTATTTATATAAAAAAAAATGACAGCTCGAGAGGCATTATTCAGGAAGAAAAACGGGGAAAAGGTTTGTATGGAGAATCGCGGGCCCTGTTCCCTCTTAAGCAATACGCAAATAAAATTATCCCACACTCAAAAAATACAATGATAAAGAGAAAACGAAAATGGTTAAACATCGAAGAAATAATTATTCAAAGTTTTCTTTAGTTCCCTAATGTTACTTGTAAATAAATCTAACTCGACATCCTGACACACCATATTAAAAGTACGACAAGCTCTTATCACGTACGAGTTCTGTCTGTAGATAGTTCTAACTTGAGGCACAAGGAGAAGCGAGCACGTGGCTATAACTAGAATAGCTTAGAATATCTACATCAAAATGTGTCTTTTATCTATTTTAGGTATGCGGTAGACGTAATAATTTGTATAGATCTGTTCGGAGCTTGCTGCGTATACCAGATCATAATAGCAAAAACCATACAGCAGCTGGTTGAAACGGAGGAGGGGACAGAAAACCTGGATTACTTAAGACTATACATTTTAACTTTATTAGTCCCCATAATGCTGCTCTGCATGATCACAACCTTGAAGTATTTGGCACCATTTACACTAATAGCTGATGTTTTTATTGGTAAGTCCATTCCATAGTCAGCGTCAAGAATAATCATCGGTCCCCCTCAGAGAATAATAATAATAATTTTCCACGCGAGGAGAGTGGAAAATTTCGGAGTTTTTTTTACTGAGCGGAGGTCTGGTCCCAGCTGATTATGCAAAGAAACTAATTCCTTTTCCGTTGTTATGTATGGTATGTACATAATAATACATATATTTATGGTATACACATAACTCGACAAAATGTACGGAACAACAGATAAATTAAAAAAGTTTTGCACTCTGTACCGTGTGACATACTTACATCAAATGGCTTATTTTTTTATAATTTTAAAATGTATATACTATTATTAGCCTAATATTTAAGAAAATTTATGAAAATGACCATTCCACCCTGATCTCCGAAACTACCAAGCCTAAAATTTTGAAAAAATACAGAGAATGGTTCTTAGCTCATAGATTACAGGAAAATTAATAAGAAGTCTATAGTCTGAAAATAGCATGGTAAATCTCTCAATATTGTGCGTACAAACAAACATTTGCAGTTTGAATGTTCTTCTTGGGATAAATTCATCCCAACTACGGAACCCTTCATTGTGCGTCATTCGAGTTTGTTTATAAAAAAAAAAAACTTGATATTTCAGTGACCTGTGTGATAGCCACGATTGTCTACAGTCAGCAGTCGGCGCCAAAGATCTCTGAAATGCCTGCATGGAAAGACGTCATTGGATTCTTTGAATTCTGTGGCATTGTAGTATTTAGTATGGAAGGAATAGGCGTCTCGCTGCCCATCGAGAATAATATGAAGAATCCCAAGCAGTTTCCCATGGTACTATGTGGTGGTAAGTGTTAGAATGTGGTAACATTGTATAATCCATCAATATCATGGTGTTGATGAACGGCAACACTGTTGCGGAGGGTCAAGTTACTTTTTTGACACTGACGTTTCTCTTCCTTCTCGTTTTGGACTCCCGGCATGGATAGCCTATGTAATTATAATATCCTTAAATTACTATAGAATTACTACTATTTATCTTGAGAATAAATAGGAATAATTGTATGTACCACTAACGTGCTCTTCGTTTCATTTCGGTTGACTCCGAGTATCTTACCACCTGTTACCACGTGCTGCCTGCATCCACTTACTAACCTTTGTGGATTCCGATTAACAATACACTCGCTATTCAGACCTCTCAACAGGTTATGGGCTCAGTGGATTAAAGGCAAGACAAGCCGTGGTGTTTTTCTACACATCAAGGGTGAGTGCGCACATTGTGCACGTGGTCGCACGTCATCATGGTGGACACGTTACCTGATAATGGAGTAGTGGTTCCTGGCACCGGCGCAGCGATGTACTCGCTCGGTGGAGGTATACACGTCGAAAAATTGGAAGGCGTTGGTAACTACAATTCTTGGAAATTTCAAATGAAAATGTTGTTGACCCTAGAGGGGTTATGGAATTGTATTGAGGGTGAGGACAGTCAGACAGACACATCGCGAGATCAACGAGCTCTAGCACGCATATGCCTTAGTGTGAAAGGTGCGTGTCAACAACATGTGCGGCATTGTGTAAAAGCGAAGGATGCTTGGATAAAGCTCGCAAACGCATTTGAAGATAAAGGTCTTTATCGGCGAGTTTTACTACTGCGGCAGCTGCATCACACCGATTACGGTCAGTTTAGTTCAATGACTGATTATATTGATGGAATTATGACACGAGTTCAACAGTTGGCGGACATAGGCCGAATCATAGAAGATGCAGAGGTCGCTGAGCTCCTGCTCAGTGGATTGCCCCAGGAGTTTGACGCTTTGGTCTCTAATTTGGAGACAGCATGTATCACAAACGCATTGTCTAGTGAGCTGGTTCGTTCGAGATTGATACAAGAAGACTATCGGAAGAAAAACTTTTGTGACAGAAACATTGATACTGCTTATGTATCAAAGAATAGAAAAGTACCAAAAAGTAAGGTTATTTGTCACTATTGTAAGAAGATTGGTCACATCAAGTCGAAGTGTTTCAAGATGAAGAAGGACATGACGAAACCAGAAGATACATCGCTTGTGGCTGCAGCATTTATGGCCAAATCACAAGATAGTTGGCTAGTTGACTCTGGGTGCTCCGCACATATGTGTAATGATAAGAATTCGTTTTCAGAGCTAAAAGATTGTAATAATTCAATAAGCATCGCAAATGATGAGAAGTTAGAATGTTTAGGTAAAGGAATAATACACATTAAGACTGGAAATGTGATAAGGAAACTATTAAATGTTTTATATGTACCTAAACTTGCTCATAATTTGTTGTCTGTCAGCTGTCTTACACAAAGGGGCTTTAGTATTTTATTTAATGACCAGGGTTGTTCCATACATGAGAATAGCAGTAAGATTTCTGGCAACCCAATTGTTTGTGCTTCCAAAGATAATGGTCTTTTTAGGGTAGACTTTGAGGTGTGTCGATCTGGTAGGTATTCGCAAATTGTGCATTCTTCTCTCCTGTGTGATAGACAGGAGGACCAGAGTGCAAAGGATGCTGCTCATACTGTGCCTATTGATATATGGCACAGGAGGCTTGGCCACCTTGGTATACAGGGTATGTGTACTTTAAAGAATGGAAGTGTAACTGGTGTTCTGTTTCAGACTGACAATGTGCAGGATCTGAAGTCATGTGTTCCATGTTTAGAGGGAAAGATGGCTGCCAAGCAGTTTCCAGTTGGAGAGGCAAGGCGAGCTACCCAATCCCTCGAATTGATCCATTCTGATGTGTGTGGGCCGTTACCTGAGAGCAGCTGGAATGGTGCGAAGTACTTAGTAACGTTTACTGATGACTACACCAGGAAGACTTTTGGGTATCTAATGAGGCACAAATTGGAGGTAATGTCTCATTTTGTTAATTTTAAAAGACTTGTAGAGAAACAAGTAGGGTTGCCAATTAAAATTTTTAGGTCTGATGGTGGTGGTGAATATTGCAATGAAAGTTTATCTAGATTTTTGCAACAGCAAGGAATAATTCACCAAAAGTCCATACCATACTGTCCGAGTCAGAACGGCGTCAGTGAACGCCTAAATAGGACACTTTTGGAGAAGGCTCGATGTATGCTGAGAGGTGCTGGTCTCTGTGGGCGCTATTGGGGGGAGGCAGTTATGACTGCCATTTATTTAAAGAATAGGTGCCCCACTGCTGCTCTTTCAGGCCGTACGCCAGAGGAGGTCTGGACCGGATCTAAACCAGATCTAAGTCACCTTCATGTGTTTGGTTGCATAGCATACTCTCTTGTTCCTGACAAGAAACGTCGTAAATTAGATCCTAAAAGCAAAAGGTATTTATTTGTTGGATATTCTGAAACTTCAAAAGGTTATAGGTTAATGGACCCTTCAGTTCCTAAGAAAGTTGTTTTGTCCAGAAATGTTGCATTTATTGAGAATAAATTTTATGATAGTTTCAATGACAATAACAATACTGAAAAAGACTGCATTTATTATGAATTGACTAGTGATGTCAATAATTTGAATTCAAATGGTATTAATGAAATTAATTGTAATAATAATGATAGTAATGTGATAAATTCTAGCAAAAGTGTCTGTGATAATATTAATAATTTGAATTCAATTAATGAAAATGTTATGAATACTAGTCAGCATACAAGTTGTGGTAAGGAAAGGTCTGTATTAAATGATACTACAGGTGAGGTAATAGTTTTTTCAGATGTTGAAGAAGAGTACTGCACAGGCAGCGAGGACGAGAGCATCCCTGCTGTTTCGTCAGTGTGTGGCGTGCACCACGAGAGTGTGTCGCCTTCACACGAGGCGTCGGCTAAGGGCGGAGGTGATTCTTCACCCCCGGTAGCTGAGAGTCAGCGTCCTGTGCGTAGTACCAGATCCAGATTACCGGTAAAGTACAATGATTACGAAACAGACTTCTGTTTGACAGCGCATGATTATCCATTTCTTGAACCTCAATCTTTTGAGGAAGCTGTAAATTCTCCTGATAGTCATGAATGGAAGGCTGCAATGCAATGTGAGTATGACTCACTGCTTTCTAACAATGTATGGAAGTTAGTTGATAGGCCGCATAATGAAAATGTAGTAAAATGTAAATGGGTGTACAAGAAAAAGTATGATGCAAATGGCAATTTTGACAAATTTAAAGCAAGATTGGTTGCCAGGGGTTTTACCCAAGTAAAAGGAGTAGATTACAACGATACATTCTCCCCTGTTGTGCGTCATAGCACCATGAGAATACTGTTTTCTTTTGCAAATGAGCTGAATCTAAGTATAGACCATATAGATGTAACAACTGCATTTTTAAATGGTGACCTCCAGGAAACCATATTTATGGAACAGCCTCCTGGCTTTAGTAATAATAATTGTGAAAACAAGGTGTGTTTATTGTTAAAAGGCATTTATGGCCTTAAACAAGCAAGCAGAATTTGGAATGCTAAAGTGCATAATTTATTAACTAGCAATGGCTATAAGCAATGTAAGTGTGAACCTTGTGTGTATTTAAAGCATTCTAATAAGGACATAATAATTGTTGCATTGTATGTGGATGATTTTTATGTGTTTTACGGTACTAAAAATAATGAGCTGTTTCCTTTGCTTGATGATAATTTCAATGTCAGAAACTTGGGAAGTTTGAAAAACTGTTTAGGAATAAATATTGATAGAAATCGAGCAAAAGGTATTATGAAGCTAAGCCAGTCTGAATACATAAAGAGACTATTACAGCGCTTCGGTATGGAAAATTGTAAAACTGTAAAGACCCCTATGCCTACCAATTGTAAATTAGTTAGGGGAGACACTAATTTATGTGATGATCAATATAACTATAGGCAGCTTATGGGATGTCTTATGTATTTATCTGTATGTACTAGACCTGACATCTCATACGCTTGTAGCCAACTGAGTCAGTTTAACAACTGTTTTGATGTGACACATTGGCAGGCAGCTAAAAGAATATTGCGATATTTAGCAGGGACAATTAACTATTCTTTATATTACTATAAAGGGAGTAAATTGAATTTGACTGCTTTTGCAGATGCTGACTGGGCCAATGACCCAAATGATAGAAGATCATATACTGGGTTTGTTGTAAAATTTGGGAATAATGTAATTAATTGGGAATCACGTAAACAACGTTGCGTAGCACTATCCAGTACTGAAGCTGAATATTTAGCAATAACAGATGTATGTAAAGATATTTGTTTTATAAGAAACTTCATGATGGAGATCATACCTAAAGAATATAATGTAACAATATTTAATGATAACCAGTCTGCTCAAAAATTGTTACAAGTTAAAGAATATTGTCATAAACGCACTAAGCATATTGACATCAGATACCATTTTGTAAAAGACTTTGTTCAAAATGACTCTGTAACAGTTAAGTATTTGCAGACAGATTGTATGATTGCAGATGTGCTTACAAAGCCTTTATGTGCTGTAAAACATGATAGATTTATAAAAGATATGAATGTAAAAGTCTGACTTATTATTTAATATGTTGTTGTGATAATAATACTATTTGACGGACTATGTTGATAAATCTGTTTATAAATAATACCTGCTTATTTTTGCTAAGATGTTGATATTATCTATTGACTATGTTGTAAAAGTTGGTAGAGTGGGTACTTACCTTATATTAATAGAGAGTTGTAGAGTACTCACTTGACTTCTATAAATTATAAGAAAAATTGTAGAGCCATAGAGCAATTTGTTAATTTTATGGAGTTCTAGAGTTAATTCTGATTTTGAATGTAGAGCTCTAGTGTAGGTATTTAAGCATGTTTTTCCGATATTGTGTTATTATAGTGTGACATGATGTTGCATGGATTAAGGGGTAATGTTAGAATGTGGTAACATTGTATAATCCATCAATATCATGGTGTTGATGAACGGCAACACTGTTGCGGAGGGTCAAGTTACTTTTTTGACACTGACGTTTCTCTTCCTTCTCGTTTTGGACTCCCGGCATGGATAGCCTATGTAATTATAATATCCTTAAATTACTATAGAATTACTACTATTTATCTTGAGAATAAATAGGAATAATTGTATGTACCACTAACGTGCTCTTCGTTTCATTTCGGTTGACTCCGAGTATCTTACCACCTGTTACCACGTGCTGCCTGCATCCACTTACTAACCTTTGTGGATTCCGATTAACAATACACTCGCTATTCAGACCTCTCAACAGTAAGTTTAAATTCAGGCATTTAAGGGATCTCGCGCACTAGACGGCCACGACTCCGTCTAGTATTGTATTTATGGAGGCTAGTTGGCCGTTGCGACCAATTGCGCGATTCGTATTGAGTTCTATAGTTTACCAGCACGCTTAGCAATGACCATAATAGAAGTAGGTTTTGTCGTTTTGTCTATTCTTCCGTCGATTTAACCCGTAGAAATCCCGTTTCTATGGTTGTCATGCTATCGTGCTGGTTACGGTCGTGGTCGACGACCGTGGTCGTCCGCGAGTGAGATCCCTTTAAGAGCCATACCATAACAAAGAGTGTTCAATCTAACTATCTACCTATCTATATTTTAAAAGACCGTGTCCTACCCGAAACCGACAACGCGATCGTCGCGCTCATTTTAAATGAATGTGACTGACGTACCTACTCGTATTCGCGCGAACAATCAAATCGCGTTTTTACGTCAATTGCTTATCCGCGCGACAGTCGCTTCGGGTCACAGAGTACTTTTTTTATATTCGGGTCGGACACAGCGTAAGGTCGGTTTATGACGAATCTCTTTAAATGATGGATCATTTTGACGAACAGTATTAAATCACGAATATTTAAATAAATGATTACATTTCAGACTGATAAGTATGAAAACGTCACAAACATAACATGGAAGTTGTAACGGAAACTAAACTTATTAAGTAGGCGTTAAAGTTCTTTTTCCATAATCCCATACAATAACAACTTATTGTATGGGATTATGGAAAAAGAACTTTTTCATAACTAATATTGCGAAAGCTGTTTGTCATTTATGTATGATTAATGCTCTATTCCAGGAATGACGGTGGTGGTCTCATTCCTGATTCTCGTCGGATTCTTCGGATACTGGGGCTTTGGAGAGAAATCAATATCACCTGTTACACTGAATTTTCCGTCAGAGATGTAAGTACTGCCTCGCGGATACTGGCTCGTGTAGCTGTGAAGGTCAGATGTGCAGTCGTTCCATGTAAAATACTGTTTGTTACTCAACTACATCCGGTTAGACTGGAAGCTGACCCCAACATTATGTAGTTGGGAAAAAGCTAGGCAGATTGATAGATTAGTACTGCCGCGTTGGTCTAACGGCCGTATGCGCAACTGCTGAACGCAAGCCATGTTAAATCACCGGGTAGAGCAGTGTTATTGAATTTTCGCAATAGATAATTCTCAGTGAACTGCCTCGTTGGTCTAGTGGTCGCAAGTGCTACTACTGAGCATGAGGTCCTGGGTTCAATTCTCGGGTCAGGCAAAGTGTTATTGGGTTTTTCTATCTGGAATTTCTCAGTAGCAGCCCGGAGTCTGGATTTGTGCCCGGTTGATGGCAATAGGCTCGCCCCCTATTACATGGGACTTAAACTTATCTGGCGAAATGTGGGTGTACCTGCTACAGGTACACCTTTGCCCATCCATTCTGGGAAACAAGGCGTGATGTTATGTGTGTGGGTATAATTCTCAGTAGCAGCTTGGTGTCTGGATTACTGCCCGTTAAGGCAAAAGCGCCAGGTTAACCCGCGAAATTCAAATATTCTTACGTTTTTTACAATTTGCAGATCACCATCAGGTTGTAAGTTGATCAAAGCATGATTCGCGACCGTAACAAAATTATAAAACTATATATGTTCAAATTGCCCTATCGAATGACTTTTTCATGACTTTTTAGGCCTATTCTAACTTACGGAGTTGTATTAATGATTCTAATGATTTTAACGAACCCTAAAACGCTGTGTTCGTAGATTCGTAAAGGCGTGTACGCACGAACCAACAAGAACATGGTGAACACGAATATCGAACACTTTGTTCACATGTGCGTACCACTAACGAACATCAATCACTGTGTTAGTCAAAACAATCGTGGCGATCCAATTTCATTGTTCTGTGTGGACGGTGTTCATAGAATTTTTGGCTATTTCACTGTCGACCACGTCGATCTGTGTTCGTGCGTACACTCCTTTAGAAAGCTCTTATAGCCTGTTTGTTTGTTCTGAAAAAGTAGGTACCATCGAAGAAGTTCATATTTAATACACCATAAGGACTATTTCTGCTTACAGCGCTCGTTCGCTATAGAACCGGGGCGGTAACAGATGTGGTCATCGTGTTCACGGGATTTTGTTTTCAAACTGCTTAGATATGAACTTCTTCGATAGTACATCAATGATTAACCTTTCTGTTACAGCTTCCCAACAATTCTGAAGGTGTTAATGGCAATTATGATCTTTGTGACATTTGCACTCAACTTCTGGGCCCCATTCAACCTAGTCTGGTATTATGTGTCCAAAAAACATGACCCAAAGAAGTATTGGATTTGGGAAAGGGTATACCGAGCAACGTTCATAGTCATTATCACTTCTTTAGCGATCGCTTTTCCGAATATAGGAAATCTAATGGGACTGGTAAATATGTTTCTTAAACAATAATAATTCTTCTAAAAAGGCTCCACCCACGGCTGAGCTACGCACGTGTACTTATATTCACTATGTATGAAAATGTAAGTGAAATCGACGTCTAATGCAGCTCACGGCAACGCGGTGTATGAATAAGTGGCAACCAATTAACCATGCAACTAATATGGCAAACATCTCCGTGCACATTCTGCGTTGCAGTCGACGTTCGAGTTACACACATGTTTGTCCACCACCACCATCAACGGGACGTCAACGAGAAACGAGATTATTTGAACCGAACATGACACGCTGCCATAGTAAATTTATGTATCGCTATTTCGGCGCCGTCATCTGATTCTCGTTGACACTCCGTTAACGGTGCCGGTGGAAAATTTGCATTGCACTGTTTGTCCACCACACCGTGAACGAGAACCGCGATTACGTGGCAATAGTAAATGTACTGTCGCTACTTTGTCGTCGTCATCTTATACTCGTAGACGTCCCGTTGGCAATGCCGGCGAACTAACGGCTTTAAATTAGCCACCAAAATTCAAAAACTCTTGCTGTTTTAAAATTGCACAGTAAGGAATCTAAAATTTCAAAGGCTACATCACCTAAAATATGATTGTGCAATAATAAAATACAGACGCCAGCTCATCGACCTACTAAAATCTGTCAAATGTCTTTAATAGATTTTTAACTTTAATACTAAATTATAAGGTTCGAAGTTGATAGGAAAAATTTGACAGTTTCGGGTAGGTTGACCTGCTGGCTGGCGTCTGTACAGACGCTCTAAGGCCCGTATGACAGAACCTTACTCAAAATTCAAGCATTACTCAAAACTCGTTTTTTTAAACACTTTTGATTGGTTGAAACTAGTTTTAAGTGAGTGAGGTTCTGTAATAGGGATGTTGACAAATATTTTTTGTCCGTCAGATAGATTATTAAAAAATATTGGACACGTATTTTTTCTTTTTTTACGTAATCAAAAGATGACGGCAATACATTGAGTTAGATTGCGGTAGATTTTAAACTGAATTGTGACGTAGCGAGCTCCCACTCCGCAACTTTAATGCGTTTTATTTAAACCATTTGTAAGTTGTTGTATCTAGTGTTTTGTTGCTGACAGTGATTTTCTTTTTCAGCTCGGTGCATTTTGCTTGTCGAACATGGGTTTCATATTCCCGGCTATTATTGAACTGCTGGTGGTATGGGAAAGTCCTGGTCTGGGAAAGTATAAATGGCGTTTGTGGAAGAACGTCATAGTTCTAATAGTAGGAGTGCTATTATTCGTAGCCGGTACCTACTCAAATGCTAAAGGATTGATTGCAAGCTTGTAATGTAATATTATTATAATATTGTTATAAATATACCTCCTTTTTTAAGTTCACCGGTGGTTTTTGTTTCGGTGCCTTGAAGCGATTTTGAAAGATATTTTATTGAATGAGTAGAAAATAGTACGATTTTATTTTGAAGTGTTATGTGATAGAACTCAATAAAAACTATTTTTGAAGTAAAACTACCTGTATTACTGCCTACCTCGGCACTTCCTTAATAATGGTGCAACACAACGTCAAGGACTCCTGACAAGTTGTTGGAACAAAACAGATATTACACGCAACGATTGGAGCTAATTTAGAATGATCTAGGATTTATAACGAATCTAGATTTAAGAGCAGAAATGAGCGTGCGTACATCATATAATATTTTTTTAAAAACCTTCTTACATTAAAAAATAACCGACTTATATTATTTATTATTTTGCACTCTTTTGTTAAGTCGGTTATTTTTTTTGTAAAATGTTTTCATTTTAAGAAAAGAAAGAAAATACACTGGACAGCAAATCAACCGAGCCACCCGCTACCTCGGCACTCTAATTCGATTTTCTCAAAAACTAAAAAACCTACAATTATCAAAGTTGTACCTACAGAAAGTGCGTTTCATGGTGATTAAAATGAAAGGAAATTCATTGGGTTTAATCAATATTTCTGTGTTTATTAAGGATTTTACAAAGAATTGTCGTTTTCCAGTCGTGACAATTAAAGCCAAAAACAAAGGTAAAATCAAAAAAAAGTTTTTGATCAATATTCCGTATTCCCTCCCCTTGCTCGGATAACTGCCAGCATCCTTGTATTCATCGACCTTACGAGCCTGACGATAAAATCTTGAGGAATTGTATTCCACTCTTCAATTGCGATTCGCAGCTCTGGAAGCCTTGTAGGAGCAGGTACCCGGGCTCGAACCCGACGTTTCAGCTCATCCCATAAGTGTTCTATCGGATTCAAGTCCGGGCTTTGAGCTGGCCAGTCCATCGTACGAATGCTGACGTCGCGTAGATACTGATAACGTTCTCCAGGGCGACGATATACTCTCTGACGTCGATCACTTCCATGTAGACTCACCCTGGTCTCATCAGTGAAGAGTACATTACTCCACTGCTCTAATGTCCAATCCCTATGCTCTTGAGCAAATTCAAGTCGTGCTCGACGGTGTGGTACCGTTAATGCTGGGCCTGTTGCAGCTCTTTTTGGGATCAGGTTCCGTTCAGCAAGTCACCTTCTGACGGTATCTGAACTTATGACCACTTGGCGTTCGTCAGGCAGACTTTGTTGGACTTGAACTGCGTTGAGGTGGCGATTTCGCAGAACAGTAAGGTGGATATAACGATCATCTGCTGCTGATGTAGCCCTAGCTCTGCCCGTACCTGGACGGCGATCGAATGCTCCAGTCTCTAGGTATCGTCTGTAAACTCGTTGCACCGAAGATCTGCTGATTCGAAGCCTTCGAGCGACTTCACGTTGCGCAATGCCTGCTTGAAGTAATGCTACAGCTTAAGCTGCTTCCTGAGGTGTTGTATCCATTATTAATCGAAAAAAGTAGCAAAAACACACGCGTCTGAGCAAACGATGGACAAAAACTAATGAAATGATAAGAAATATCCGACTACCCTCATTGTAGCGAAAAAGAACGCTAATTTCAAACTCTGGTGAAAACAGAGCAAATCGTTAGTATTGTGTTTGTTGCTTGATTACAATGTGAGTTGACGGTACTTTCGAATTAATTTGTAGTCGTTTTAATCACCATGAAACGCACTTTTTGTAGGTACAACTTTGATAGTTGTAAGTTTTATACTTTTTGAGAAAATCGAATCAGAGTTCCTAGGTAGCGGGTGGCTCGGTTTATTTGCTGACCAGTGTATGTTTATTCTGCACAAACAAAACGCACATTATAACAAATAAAATAAAAATATACAAAAATACAAAAGTAGCCAAAAGCCTCGTATTCAACCAGCAAAAAAACGTTTTGAAATGTTGCTCATTGGTTGATGTCAAGGCCTCGGACCAAAGAAGATATTGCGTAATTACTGTTGCGACATTAGCAAATGACAACAAAAACATAACAAAAACAAAATGCCGATTACATAGTTATATAACTACATTTGTAATAAATAATATGAGAAATTAAACTGTGCGTCGTATCTGTGCAAGAAAAAGTCATTGCTCAGCGAAATGCTGTGACTTTGGGCCAACCTAACGTCAACAGCGCTGGTTTTCAGCAATAACCTATGGAATGACCTATTGACGTCCCCCTGTATGATGTAATTTATAGATATATTTTACACTTTTTATTGGTACCTATCCCACACAAAGGAGACTGAAACGATTACATACAATCTTGGGCCTGGTTGTAAAAAGATGAAAGTGGTGTCAATTAATAGCTTATATATTATCAGCCTTTCACTGAAAATTCTGCGGATTTTGTCAATCTGAGAACAGAGATAAAAGAGATTATGTAAAAGTGAGGTTATGTTACAATCTTTAACTAACAGCTGATTCCTGAAGTGCAAAATATGTGCTTTTGCACTAATAGTTATTATATTTAATAGGGCATATTTGATAAATCATATGAATGAACGTCAATGACTTCAGTCCTACCTACCTATGTAGGTAACAGGTATGGAGTTACGGAAAGGATGTCTAAAATAAAATAAAAAAATTAAGTATTATAGTGTTTTATCCGTCTTCAATTATAATTGAAATGTCGTCTAGGAATTGTGCAGGTGGTGCTATATGATCGTGGTACCTAGCCCAGCTAAGATACCATATAATGCAGATTATATCAGCGCAGTAGCCTACAGTTCGTCTCCCTACAATACAATTTACAGTAATGCATTACTATAGCCTCCCTTCCTGTACGAGAGCTAGTGCTGAATCACTGACAGAATTGTTTCATCGGGTAAGGGTCGTCGACCCAGTGTATTGCAGTGATCAGTTGTTGTCCCACAATTCACACAGCGATCCATAGTTTCACTGTTTTTTCTATTCCGTGGTTTCAACAATACCCAATACACAATCCGGCGGTAAAATCCAAAATAATAATTCCAAGTCAAACGTGTGAGCCATCTTCGGTGTCCAGTGTGAAAGCAAGGGTCGTACGAGGTAGACAGGGTCGGAATCCGTAAAATACAAAGCAAAGGTCGTGAAAAATGAAGAACAATTGGGAAAGCACTCAAAACGCATCGGAAAACACGAAACGAGTAAGCCACAGACTACATAGGGATACTACGTTGGCAACTGTCTAGTGTCCGTGTCAGACAGCTGTCATGCCAGTGACATAGACTAAAAATAGAAAACTAATTTTAATCGATATGAAATCGATAATCATTAATATTGTTTTTTCAGTAATTAATTGATATTTTATTTATTAATATGACTGTAATTATATGCACTATATTGCACATAAGTGTATAAAGTGCATTTAATTACTTTAAGTTATTTATTTAGTGCAAAGGTTTTATTTTCGTAATTGTGTAATCGATTACTCAATCGGTAATCTCACGAAAACTATCTTTTCCATATTTCTCCGCTTCCAGATTGAGAATTGAGGTGATTTTTCATATTCTAAGATAAAAAAATATGACTAATTTTTTAGATCATATCTTAACTTATTACATTTAGGCCCACCGTTTTCCATCTCCTTTATTGAATACCACTACCTGCTATAATAATAACAGTGGCAGGAACTTATCATATCATCCATAAAGACTAAGTGGGAAAAATACGTATTAAGAGGGAACAGGACCTGCGAGGAATTTGAAAAATAGTTATTTGAAGAAACTATTGCGTTGTCTTACCTCATGTCTGCCCCCGTAGAGTGCGATAGGGACAGCTGCAGCTCAGACCGATTATATCACAAAACATTCGTCTATTCCCGTATTTCCCTTTTTTGTCCTCGAAAACTGAGCCAATTCAATTATTTTTTACATTAAAATTTTAAGAAAGAGTATCTCTAGGTTTCTATATTTTTTTACTTATGTTAAAAACTTTTCAAATTTGTCTGGTAGTCCTCTAAACAGGGCGGTGAAAATGAGGCATTTTTACCATTTTTGACATTTTTAGAGTGTCATAATTATTTTATTAACCAATAAGTTGCTGAAAAAAAGAAAATAACAGGGACGTGTCTACAGTAGACCATGATTTAATGGAAAAAAAAATGGTTGCTCTTGAGATGCCTCTAGAGCAACCATTTTTTGATCGCAGGCCCTGTTCCCTCTTAAGTTCACACAACATCAGTAAGCATAGTCAAACAAGCATACAAACACAGTGATTAAATAGTCAGAAGCGAGAACACAAATATAGAAAAACAAACGAGCAACAATAATTTAAATCAAAATGCAGACAAACATGCATTGCGCGTCATACATCTGGGAGCAGGTAGTGCCCCCGCCAATTGGCTCGTCAGCCAAAACCAAAAAGCAGGGGGGCACTACCTACGCTTTCTTGAAACGTTTCGTCGTATTTTCAAACCCTCATAGCTTCGGCTATTGACCATTCCCATTGGAGATTTAATAAGGGTCCCTTATCTCCGAGCCTACAATTTTGAAAAAATGCAGAAAATTGTTATATACATAAATTCCAGGAAAACCTATAAGTCCGTCTGACTAAGTCACTCTCTCGCAAATAATTCAATAAGTAGTCTATGGTTTTAAAATAACATGGAAAATCTCTCAATATGTGCGTACAAATTTACTTTTGCAGTTGGAATGTTTCTGAGACCATGTTTTTCAATAAATAAGTTAAGTTTGTTCTTGGGATAAATACATCTCAATTAAGGAGCCATTCATTGCGCGTGGTTCGACACGCACTTGAACCGTATTTTTTATTAATTTTCCGAAACGCACGGCCTAATTGAAATCCATATAGACAATATGCCCTAAATTAGTTTGTCATAAATATTACAATCCATAACATAATTATAAAAGATTTAAAACCGTTTTCAATAAAAGTTATAAGTCAGTTATAGTACCTAAATTCAAATTATTTAATGTTTCATTTATTGTAATAAATATTATCTGATTTTGTATTACAATTGTTTACTACTTTACCAAATCCCACTGATACAATACGTACATAAATAATAAAGATGCAAAAGCAATATGGCGCGGCTGAGGCTGGCCGGCTGGCCGGCCAGCCTCAGCCGTGGCGGCGAGCGTTAAACCAACCATCTGCTCCTCAACTCACGGGCCGCTTCGCCCCTCCACGCCTACGCGATTCTAAATTACAATCTAGGGGTAGGGCAGACAAGACTGCGTGGAGTCGGATTTACAGCGATTCGTTTGTCATTAACAGATGTGTGATGGCTGATGGGTGTTGTTGATGGGTGACCATCTTTACATACCGAGACTCCTGCGTGCCTCGGAAAGCACGCAAAGCCGTTGGTCCCGGCTGTCATTCGTGGATCTTTGACAGTCATTACGGGTCGTCAGAAGCCCGAAAATCTGACAAACAGTCTTACCAAGGGGTATCGTATTACCCAGTTATTGGGTTGTGGAGGTCAGATAGGCAGTCGCTCCATGTAAAATACTGGTATTCAGCTGCATCCGGATAGACTGGAAGCCGACCCCAATATAGTTGGGAAAAGGCTAATCAGATTGATTTTTTATTTCTGTCATTATAACCAAAATTTTAGCAAACGTTTCAGGACTAACAATTTGATTATAGATGAACATTCGGAATAATACATGTATTATACAATACTTAGGACATAGGACTTTATTTCATGCAAAATTAGGAGATTCAATTACTATAATAGTACTCGATATTATGACAGAATAATTTTAGAATTAAGGATAGTTATGTAAAATACAATTTCGAATTTTTGAACATTATGGCATCATTATGGTTACTAAAGTTTCGTTAGTTTAGCAAACGTGTTATGGATAATGATGTTCGGACAAACAATTTTAGGAGAAGAAGTACTGGCGTGCCTTTGCGCGTGTGAGATTATTAATATCTACAGGAGAATATCTAATTGTATTGATCACATAATTCGGTATGTAAAGTATTTTTCAGGTTTTTTTTAATATTTTTATTTTATAGATATGAATAATTGAAATATATAATTTCAACTTTTTGTTTTCAAAAGCTGTAGTTATTTATTTATATTTTTTTTAAGTTTTGTTTGTGCTGACGTCATAAAGTAGGCTGAATAGCTTATGATCTTTGCCACGTTTAATACATATAATTAAAACTAAACTTGAAAATGCAGTAAAGTCAAACTCAAATTTGACAGTTATTATTATTTTTTCTTAACAGAGCGATTTTTATTTTTACAGTATCCGTACCTTATTATAAAGCTTATTAATTATGAATCGATCAAAGACTATTTGTGCTAAATGCTTCATACCGTCATAGACCGTCATGTAAAAACACCACAACAAATAGCCAAAACAAATTGTTTGTGTACTGAGGTTAATATTTAAAACAAATCCAAAGGGTAGGCAAGTAGTTCCTTATAACAAGCAAATGGTCAATGTAAGTATTGAAGTCCGAAGGGAAAGCAAGGGTTATAGTGAAAAGAATTAGGTAACTCATCAAAAAATCAAGGCACGGTACGCTCAACGAAAGTAAACAGCTTCATGTAAACTTGACGTTGACATTGACGCTTGAGACGTACAAAATTTTATTACAAGAGGAACTGAAAGTTTCCTATATAGGGTACTTTATGACGTCATTTAGAGGTCAAGTAAAAGTCAAGTGGTTTAAGAATTTTTGTGAAAATAAATACGATCTCAAAATTTTAAGACCTAAAAATAGAAAAAAAAGTCTTACAAACCTAAAATCTCGAAATGGTTTTGGAATCAGCATAGGTTAATTTTTACTTTACATACCGAATTGATTGTTTACAACAATCTATCACAGTATGAACGTCAGCTGTCAGAATGATAGATGACATTGACCTATAGAAACTTTCTTACGTTCCATTTCAACAATATTTTATTAAACGTAAATTAATCTTTTATGAATAGAAAGGTTGTAATAATATTTGTTATTTGCATTTCTCTGATTGATATTTCATAGACAGATGTATTATATATAAATGGTTTTTAATGTGATCTAAAAGGCTATTTCACAAACAACGATTCTAGAGTTTTTGAACAATTCATGCATGATTGTGGTTTTTATAGATCAAAACAAATGTTTATTATCTTAGCAGTACAATAAATAATTAATAATGAACACTAATATGAATATTAAAATCATTTATTAAGATTTTATAATGCAATTTTAAAGTAACATGGTGTTTCGAACGATTTTTGGAACATCCAGTTGATGTTATTATATGTATTATGAGATTTTACATAAAGATTACAAATAAATACATACTAAATTGCTAAATAATCTTATTAAGTTTTAAGAAAGTTCCACTAGATAAGATTTGTTAATTATTACTCAGGTTAGAAGTTATTTAGTATTTATGTATGAGCATCTATGATTCGTCTAAAATGGCGGGAGAAAGGGCGGCAATGTTTGAGGATTGATAGGCTATAAGATGGGGTGACCGCCAATTTTAAAGGAAACTTGGGTTTTGCTGTTGGACGAGAGAAGACCTCTGACTTTTACAGGACATACCCTGAGTGGTGTCCATGTCCTTATTATTAAGTTGCTAAAAGCAAACATAAGGAAATCATGTTGCATATCGGGAGTTCTGCTATTATTGTAAAATGGATTGAAATAATGATCATCAGATCACTTCTGGTGAAATATCGACTGACTACTATGTTCATGTAAGTTAATACTTAAATTATCTTGATTATTGATGATAACTATTTTGTTCTGTATGTATTTTAATATGGCTAATATTACTACATAAGTGTTGAATCGGATTAAGGAATATTCATGTTCTATTTATTTTCATTGATAGCTTTGAGAAATGGTCCAAGAGATTAATGTGATAACAATACTAAATGCTAATGTAAAATGTCTTGATAAAATACTTTAAAACAAGCCGCCGTGGAGTTTCTTATCCTTCTTCTCCACGAAGACCTAGATTTGGAACGGATAACTAGCTTTTTCATTAACGATACCTTTTACTGATTGACAAATCTAATTAAAATAAATACCTAGTCTTGTCTCCATATGCTTTACTTAAAATCCTTTTCCCTACACACCATATTCATACATCTACATAGTTGAATAACTACGCTCTGCTAAGCCTTGTGATAAAACCATAAAATTTGTAATTTTTTATTATTATGTAAAATCATTAAAATATACCAGTTTTATATACATATTGACATTGTTGAAAATTATAATACAATGACATGATTACTTTGTAAAGTATTATATTGTCTCAATTATTGTAGGTAAATGTGAGGACTAAGTATGTGTTTTTTTTTTTCTCTCATTAATTTTTTCTTTCTCTGTTGGTTTTAATGATGGTCTGGCAGTTTGAGTAGTTTATGTGGCCTACCCAAATTTCCTTTCTTTGGTATTGTTCGTCGAGTTGAGCTCCTTAAGTTCTGAGTTGAGCTCCACGATTACTGACAATTGCTTGCACTGACAGGACAGGTCCACTCAAATATTATGTGTGGTTCTTTTCTCAAAAGACCATTTCAGACTAATCTACATGGTCCTCATAATTATGGCCTGACCAAGATTATGTCTGGACTTTAAAAGAGACTGTGACCTCTGAGTTTGTTTCGGCCTTTCTTCTCAGAGTAGTCAGATAGGAAACGCCGAACTCATCTAGCAAATTTTTTTTTTTTAAGATGACGTGTAAAAGTGATTCCAATATCCTATTTACAGAATAAACAATTTCATTTCATTTCATTGCTATTAGGTAACCATCCTGACACTCAAAACTTGATAGTTAAGTGGATATCAATGCCTTTAAAGGTAGTCTTTCATCCACTTTCTAACACACGTATAAATAGATAAATGATACGCATATTTATACGCGCAAAGGCACGTCTGTACTGGAACGTTGGTTTAGGTTTAGGGGGTTTAAGGCAGGGGTGTTACGGAGCTTCGGTTCCGATTCCGAAAGTACGGAAATTCCGATAAATTTTACACCTCTGATTCCGAATCCGATAATTTTGCAGCCCACGTTCGTAAGTCGCGTTGTAATCAGCACGGTTTCTTTACGGTTCTGCGCATTAGCCGCACCGTAGAATAATCGTGTAAGCTTGTCTATGACACGGCGAACGATCCGAAGAAAGACTGAAGCTGTGGCTAGCCGGTGCTTCCTTACCAAACACATTTGTTCCATCCGCTCCGGACCCCGGTCGGCCGAAGCAAGGAAAACCTGTTCAGGTGGAGATTCATAGACGACTCCGCCTTGGAATGTTAATGTGGTGCTGTTCGAAAAACGATGGGACACTTAATATCGTGTCCTGAGTGTCCTGTCAGCTGCACGTTACAGGAACCAATGGACGTTGGTGATGGCGCCAAACAAGTCGCCGAATTCTGGGCCGAGTCTATTTAGATTGCTATCGACACGCTAAGAAGAAGACATGGCAAACAGCGCCGTGCCATAGTGCCGCCCTGTCCGTCAACAAGCTTCCATTGTGATCCATACAACACTGACGAACGTGCCGACACGGCGAATCAACTTTAGTTTTTCACGGCAAGAAAAAAAAGGTATACCTAGTCATGGCATTAGCTGGATTAACTGGAACTTATCAGCAGGTGGTAAGACCGGCCATTAGCGTCGTAGTGGCAATGCTAAGTTTTTGTATGCCACTATCAATATACTTCAAATAGTGCCACAGAGTAACACAGATTCAGTTTACCGAGAGTTGAAATATGTCGTAAATATCGTTCCCCACTTACCAGTCGAATTATTCAACAAACTTGCTGACCCTACTAAGTAAGTAAGAGCAGCTGGATCTGTACAAATTTATAAATGAATGTCGCTTTTAGTTTTCTGTCTGTGTGACCGCGTTGCTCTTTTAAACCACGCAGCAGATTTTGATTTGGTTTTCACCATTGTTTAGAGTATTTATTCCGAAAGGTTTATGTGTATACATGGTGTTAAAGTAATTGCGTGCCATAGCTTAGAGGTAGGTTCAGTATCGATAAAGGAAGCCAGAAAAAAAAATAGCACCTACTAACTTAAAATAGCAATCGAATCTGAGTTATACCGGAGTTCGAAACGCAGCGATGCACTGAGCGCGTACAAACAAGTTTTTACTCGTCGTAATGTAATGTTTGTTTATATTATACCTACACAGGCTCGCTCGAAGTCTCTGTTTATTGCTTTGTTTGTGGATGTTATCGCTAATATTAAACTGATTAAAGAGACTAATTAAAGAAACTGATTAAATACACAAATTAAAAAGACTCATTAAAGAGACTAAATTATATTTCTATTGTTTCATTAAGCCTTCTCTACCCATGTTTCTTCAATTTCCGCCTGCGACACCGGTTCCGGTTCCGATTACGAAAACCTCCGATTTCGGTTCCGGTAAAACGACTTCTGTTACATCCCTGGCTACATACCTACAATATGTTTGCCCAAAAGCTTCATTAGCGCAACACTTTGTGCAAGTGTTGGCATTAAGAAGCATTTGGAAACTACGTATTTCTTTCTTCGCCTCAACACAGTTTATGTTCAGTCATCACGAAGGTAAATGGCTACACAACCCGCCCTCCTACCGAATCGGTAATTTCGAAGAAGAACGAAACCGGGGAGCGGGTAAGTGGTTGAAAGCAGTTTAGGTTTGAGCCAAGTCTCGGAAATCAGGTCGGGCATGAACGTTGTTGCCGGCAAACGTGTCATAGGTATAGTTCTTGTCCGACAGCTGTTAGAAATTTTTGGTTGAGGCACGATGAAAACTTGTTCAATACTTCTGCTATTATACCCAAGTACAGAACCGCAAACCTGGCTGAAGGGTAGCGGGGCTGAATCGACCCTTATATTTTAAATAAGAGTTTTTTTTTGCAAAAATATTCTCTAGGCATTCTGTAATTTTTATACTTACTTTAAAAATAACTAGGTATATAAAGAGTGAAAAAATAAACAAGCCAGATTATTTTCGTTGTAGTGACTGGGAATGCTTTGAGCATTGAGGTTGGCATACGTAAAATAGACGGCCAGAATTTTGGCAAAAAATTTCATCGTTTTGTCGTCGCGTCATACGTCGCCTTGTCATATGCCACTGAATGTTTTATGATACGTCCATGGTTTTACGAGGCCGGAACCAAAACCATTGTTATTTCTTTAGCCTTACATGTTTTATTGTGCAATGTAGGTACAAGAAGTACCACCAAGAACGCTAAAGGAACATAATATAGTATTTTATACTATTGTTAGGAGGTAGGTATAGTAATTCAATTCAAATATCGCCGGTTAAGTTATAAGAACCATGTAATAGGAGTAAGTCCATTGCCACTTAACTAGCCCTCCACAAATGCGGATTAAGAATTTCTGATGATATTGCTTGACCCGGGCCAAGTACATTTTAGTAGCCTCACTTGTTACCATTAGACTAACGAGGCAGTATTACTGTGTAGTAAGAATAGGTAAGGTTATGTTCCCACCGCGGAGACTCAGGCCTCCGCTATGTGAGACAGAATATGCACGCCTCAATTTGTTAAAACATATTGCAGAAGTGCAGATGTCGTAAATAAATCAAGGCCATAGTGAACTCCTCATCCACTTAGTCCTCACTTAGGAAGAGAACAGAATAATAAGCCTAATTTGTAATCAATTACAACGAGTCGACACATTCAATTCGGCAGTATTTATTGAGCAATAAGACCGACCCGAAGCAGTTAATTCCGAAGCGATTATTTCTTAAGACATACTGTATTTTACTATTTTTTAGTGACTACTTTTTATTATTATTAGTTACTAGACATATTCTTGGCAAACTCTGTTCGGCACATATCTATGTGCTGAACAGAGTTTTCCAAGAATATGTTCGCCGAACATGAATCTTAATGTTCGGCGTCTACCGTCGCTGAATCATGTTCAGGTAAGCTCGGTACAATTCGAGCGGCTTTTCCCCGACCACAATTATAGGCATCTACTATAAATTCCCTTATGGCCGCCGCCTGGCTGTTCCCAATCATACCTAACCAAAAAAGTGTTTAGCACCCCTTAGCGCACTCTAACCCACGAGAATCCGTGAAATGGCGGTCACACTGGAGTTTCCACACACAAAAATATTAAACTCATATTTTTATTCATGCAATGGTATTGTTGTTATTTTTTGGTGTGAAATAAAGAGTATATTATCCTAAAAAACAGGTTAACCCCACAAACAAGGAACACGAGGACACAATGGCAAAAGTGCCTCCAAAGTTTGTGCTGCACCAGGATCCCTACGACTTTGCCGCAAATAGAAAGAATCCCAAGCCAACCAAGTAAGTCTTGAACGATTTTCCACTACCTACTACCTATATCATATTAACTAGCTGCACCCCGGGGTTTCACCCGCATAAGTCTCGATCCCGTGGGAATATCTGGATAAAAAATATCTTATACCCTAACCCAGATCATGGTCTACCCATGTGCCAAATTTCATCCAAATTCGTTCCGTCGTTTTAGCATGAAATCGAAATAAACAAAAATACAAAAAATCTTTCCTCTGTGTATAATATAGTAAATAATAATAATAATCTACGTTGCCGTCGTGGTAGGGCTTGTGGGGTACAACCCCCACCACGACGGCAACGTAGATTCTAGACCGCCATATCTCTACGTTGCCGGCGTGGTGGGGCTTGCGAACTCCGAACTCTAGGTCTGTGCCGGTAGAGTTCATTTTGCCGGAACAGGTTTTTTTTTTTTTTAAACGTTGCGACACACTAGGGATTTGTCTTGTATTGTGGGTGCGTTTACAAACATTTAAACTCACATATACAAAAAGCCAGACCCGGAACAACTAATTCTAGGTCATACAAATATTTGTTCCATGCGGGAATCGAACCCGCGACACACAGCACAGCAGTCAGTCGCCTAACCACTGCGCCAACCATTTCGTCAAAGAATGTCATGTTAAGAATGAGGAGCCAGACCAAGAAAGATACAGAAACCCGCAGGGCAGCATGTGACGAGCTGTTGGGCAGTAGCGACCCCACGGACCCTACCTCCTGGGAGAAGTCTTGTTCCTCATCTCTGGCTAGCCTTTATTGACCGGCTGGAGTAAACACTGACGAGGAACAGAGCTCCCACCTCATTCTTGCGTTTATTGGTCGGCTTGAGTGGAAATTCGCAAGCAATTTTGCTGTGATTCAGCACATCTGGAGAGCTAATAGATGTGCCAATTTTTTAAGAACACACTAAAATAACCGCGGAAAAATACGTGGAACTGTTTATTCGATACTACATGACATCGACCGTACACAAATTATTAATTCATTGAATAATCGCAGAAAATGCTATTGTGCCAATTGGGAGTCTTTCGGAAGAAGCTTCAGAAGCCTGAAACAAAGATTTTAGGAGGTTCAGAGAACACCATTCGAGGAAGAAGAGTAGACAAGCATCAAACGAGGATGTCCTCAGTACGCTTATCGTCTCTTCTGATCCTCTTATCAATAAGACCAAAACCCATAAGAGGCAGACATACTTTAAGGAAACTTTAGACCTATTTAAACACCAGAAGGCCTATTCTCGTACTTAAAAAACATTCACAATCAAGTTGCAATCTGTCAAAGTTGTCAAAAAATTTGTTAAATTGATTGTATTTTTGACAGATTGCGAATGAGATGTGAATGCAAACGTTCTTAAAAAATGACTGGAATCGACCCTCTGGATCAGGAAGCTCTGATAGAATTCTTAGATGTAGTGTCAATTGTAGAGCCTGATTATCAAGTGGATTCTCATGTTGACGAAGAAGTTTAGAATAAGTTAAGTTGTATTGTTTATGGTAGATCCTACTAATATTATAAAGGCGAAAGTTTGTGAGTGTGTATGTTTGTCTCTTCTTCACGCTAAAACTAACGGATTTGGATAAAATTTGGCACACAGATAGTTTATAACCTGGATTAACACATAGAATACTTTTCATCCCAATTTTAACGGGATCGAAACTTATGCGGGTGAAACCGCGAGGCGCAGCTAGTATATTCTTAAATATTATATTTATTTTCTTTTTTTTTTTGCGTAATTACGCTCTCACTCATCGACATTTGTACAGTACAGGGCTGCACTCTATAGGCCAAAGAGCCGCATGCGAGTTGCGACCTGCGGTTTGCCGACCACTGCACTCAAATATTGATATATGAATTGCAATAGTTATTATAGTAATACTGTATGGTGTAGTAAAAGCATTCGGAAACTTTCCAAATTATTTTTTAAACATAAAACATACAACATGTTATTATTGCAATAATTCTTATTCAATATTTTGACGACAAGTGAATTAATCGTTTATCATTGCATCGTTGACTAAATATTATACGTACATAATTGAAATTGTGATGTGCCGTCCTGAGTTTGAAGTCAACAAATGATTCTTTGTTTTCTTTTCAGTACTCTAGAATCAATAATCCACGCAATGAAAGCGGCGCTTGGTGGGGGCATCCTTGGGGTCCACGAGGCTTACAAGAAATGTGGCCTTTGGACATCCCTATTTTTTACAATTATTTTCGGTTGCTACATCGGTCTTTGTGTGCATGTAAGTTATTTTATTTACAGAAAAGATTTGATTTGTTTGCATGTCTGGGGCCCGATTATACGTACCATAACCACAACAAAATCACAACCACACTACAACGACAACACGTGGACGGGTGCTAATTTGTATGAAAATTAATAGTTTATCCACACATATCACCTTTGACCGTCAAAATCAACCGTGTGGTTGATACCAACCACATCACGGCCACACACAACCTTGCGTCGTCGCGTCGACTCGATGACAATCTGTGTGATTTTAAGTGTTCTGTTAAAATGGATGTACCTAATAAATATTAACACAAACGACGACGCTGACATCTTCTTCTTCTTAATAAAAGCCATAACAGATATAGCAACAACAATGATTCCTCTCCGAAGTCCATGATAAACCACACCTTGAGTCAACGAATTGAGTCAAGGCGTGCTGCCTCTAAGAAAAAACGGGAGTCGATGTGTCTGTCTGCAAACACTAACCGCAAGTCCACAACATAACCAAACCGCAGTTCTACTAGCGATAACGAAACTACGTCGAAATTTTGTAGTTACTACAACGCCACTGCAAGAAGCTGCAGGGATACCATTCACACGCAACCACTGCTTGCCCACATTTGGTCACTGCGATGTGCTGTGTTTGTGTTACGAGTAATCAGGCCCTTATGCAGTTGTACTTACAAAAAAAATAGCACTGATTAACACACATAATAAAGAGGCGAAACTTTTTTTTTTTCTAGTCAATGGCATAAGTAAAAATATTTTATTATGTTAGACAAATTGGGCTCAATAGATAGCCACGCCAATGGCGGCATTCGGTGGAGTTTTTTAGGCACATCGGACTCTTCAAAATGTAGGACATGGTTTGGTGTCAGTTGGGTCAATAATCCCCCGTTTCGCAAAATTGTGCTAGCAGCGGCCTACTTGGGTCCACAGTCGACTAACGACCGTCGACCTACGTCGGTTGCTTTCCATATAGGCCACTGCAGATCGTGTCCGGGTGGCAGGTGCTCCTGGGGCCGGATGAAGTTGGGTGGGTGCTGATTTTCCCACAACTCTATTTTCACCTCTGGTGGTTAGTCTTGAATGGCCTAAGTACAACGAAGAAAGCCCTTCCGGTTCTTTAGTCTACACGTGGTTGTTAGGTGTTCATAAAGGAGATGTCAGGAATCGGCTTCTTCCTTTTATTTCTCAAGGGCGCATAGATACTAGCCAACGTGTACGAGCTTGTTGAGCGGAGTTGGTTCCATCCCGATATAATTCGACACATTTAATTTCATCATTCTTGTCCGATGAAGCGCCAGCCCGCGCCGCAGCTGAGCGCGTAGCTTTAAATTCCCCTCATAATAATAATGATATATCCTTGATCCAGCCTGTCCCATCTTGCTGTCCTCCCCTCAGCGACGCCCTAAGCCGAGGTTTGTACCCCACAGGGGGTGCCCTTAGCGAGCGTTCGCCTAATTTTAATTTAGAATAGTTTTGCTCCTGGCTGGAGGCTTTGAGTGTAGTAGCTTAAGGCAGCCACAGGATAGTCCGGTTGAGCAGTAAATACCTTAGTGGTATAACTGCGAGATGCCATAGTAATAAAAAAATTCATCAGTTTATCAAAATTTGCCCATTCCAAAAACGAAGTAAGAGAAGAAAGGGCAAGAAACTCCATGGACACTTTTTTAAATAAAAATATTGATTTTTCATTTTATTCCAGACTTTAGTTACTTCAGTACAGAGACTTTACACGAGGTTACATATAACAGAAATGTCGTATCCGGACGTTGCAGAGGCAGCACTAGAAGTGGGACCTTTTCCTAAGTTGAGAAAATTTAGCAAGACGTTTAGGTACGTATAACATTAAGAGAGGTCTAATCTGTAAAAACACGCAACGTTAAAATTTAGTTGAAGTGATCTTGAAGTGACCTGTCATTAAACCTGCATGTCGATTCCCGTAATCACTTCACCGTGAAAACATGTGAAGTGAGCGTGGAGTGATCTGTCAGTGTCATCTCACCCTGTTGGAATGACAACTCACTTCACCTAAGTTTTCACGGTGAGATGGTTACAGAATAGCACTGCTGATGCTAGAGATTGACTCTATTCAAGCTCATGTCTCCTCCGTTTCCACGGTGAGATTTTTACACAATAGCACTGCTATGGTGGAGTTTTAGGTCGTAAGTTTGAACCTAGGCAGACACTTTACTTTAGGTAATTTTATTTCATCACCACTGCTCTCAAAACTGTTAGGAAATAAATACATTGTAACAAAACCGACATGTCCTAGAATCAAAAATTTGAAGACATTTGACATCCACCAACTCACATTGGACTCGCGTGGTGGATCACGGCCCACTCCTTTTCGCTGTGTTCTAGCAGCGGGAACGTGATTAACGATCGATTTAGCAATGGTGACGTGATAAGCCTAACAACGGTCCCAAATTATTTTATAAATAAAGTTTTTTGGGGCCTACGTTGAATAGGGATCTCTTCACGATCAATAATGATTTAGATAGGTGTAATAGCTTAGAACCTCTACATCAAAATGTGTCTTTTATCCGTTTCAGATATGCAGTAGACATGATAATATGTATAAATCTGTTTGGAGCTTGCTGCGTATACGAGATCATAATAGCAAAGACCCTACAGCAGGTGATTGGAAAGAATGTAGATGACGTGACTACCCTAAGGCTGTACATATTATCTTTATTAGTACCCATAATTCTAATCTGCATGATCAGAAGCTTGAAGTATTTGGCACCATTTTCACTTGTTGCTAATGTTTTTATTGGTAAGTCCATTCCATAGACAACGTCAAGAACATCGGGAATAGCAGGCAAAAATCTAATTAAAAAACGTAAACCGCACTGGCCCCGCGTGGTAAATTACAGCCTACTCCGTCTCATAGAGAGGAGGTCTGTGTCCCATCTGTTGGAACGTATTAGACTGAAAAAATGCAAAAAAAAATGCTATTCCGTATACAGGCTTTAAGGGTAAACAACGTTTTTACTCAAACCATGGGTAGTTCACTTAAATAGGTATAAACATATAAGACCAGGTAAAAAAAAAACATTATTTTCTTTAAAATATTTATATTCATGGATGTGCACCCGAGTGACGTAATCACTGTAACGATCCTCACCCGTACTAGTACCTACCTGCATCTACACAAGTTGCACAACACAACACATAACCTGTGCTGTGATGCAACTTTTCCTTTATACTTTTCGTGACTTCAGAAGGAACACGGGTGGGTTTTAGTCAGTAAGAGTCTGACACTCCCGCTCCACCCAGAGCGGGAGAAGTCAATTGATGATTTCCCACCCATAAAAAAAAAAAGTTTTGCGTGGCGAGTCTAAATGTAAATTTGATTCAATAACAAAGATGCTCCAGTAATGTTCATTATGAACATTGTAAATGCCCGCCCTCGTACACATTGCTTCGTCCGTAAACAAAATAGGAATGTTACCAAAGTTATCGATAAGTCACTGCGAAAATACGATCCGCGGTATGTGATCGTTGTCTTTTAATTTTTGGACTGGCATGTGAAGATTTTTCGATACTGTCTAGTGGGAAATATTTAAAAGACACGCCACCCTCCTGGTACTTCTCTCTGGGTGCTCCGCGAAAAAATTCAGGACACGTTTTTCAATATAACTGGTCTGGTTGTCACGACTCTGAGCGTGGCCCGGCACGGTGCGGGTATGGAGTTAGGTACTTTAATTATACCTTTTTTTTATCAACATAATATTTCAGGGATCTGTGTGATTGCCACAATTGTATACAGTCAGCGGGTGGCGCCAGCTCTCTCTACAGTCCCTGCCTGGAAAAGTCTCAGTGGCTTCTTTGAATTCTGCGGCGTTGTAGTATTTAGTATGGAAGGATTTGGCGTCACGATGCCCATCGAGAACAATATGAAAAATCCCCGCCAGTTTCCCTTGGTAATATGTGCTGGTTAGTCTACATTCAGAACTTTTAAAGAGCCATGATAAAAAAAAATCTAAAGGGACTATCGCGCGAGATTTCAACTGTCACTCTCGTTTATAAGAACGAAACGTACTCGCGCGAACAATCAAATCGCGTTTTTTACGTCATAATTCAATAAATTCATATAACAATGATAGCGTAATTGCGTATTCGCGCGACAGTCGCTTTCGGGTGCGACACAGGGTGCATGTCGGTTTATTACGAATCATCAAATTAAGTCGGCCGGGACTCGAACACGGCACGACATAGTGTAAGCTACAGCTCAGAAATACAGGGGTTCGCAATGGAAAACTAAACACATTATTTAAACACAAACATATTTATTCCCTTCTCCATAATATTTGTTCAAAACACTGAAAAATCACCAAAGTAATAAGTCTTGTACTTACGTCCTAATTAATATCAAAGTCCTAGCTGTTCTCTGCTCGGCGTCTCGAACAAGAAGGCCGGCTGTCAGTTGTCACTCTTATAGAATGACAGTGAATGTCGTGATGAACGAATAATCGATTGAATGACATACGAGTATCAGTCGATAAAATAAGTAGGGTTACCAGATACAAGCTAACAGCTCGGCCATCCTGTTCAAAGTGCGTCCTCGCGCTCACAATCTCATTTAAATTGTAAAGAAAAGAGAAGGAAAAAAAAACAAAACAAATTATTAAAAAAAAAACCCCTAACGATACATTATCATCTACTCAAAGAACAAAAATAAATATAACCATTAAGTTTCAGTTCATTATTCATAATAATAATTCATAAGAAGTTACAATATTTTATGATCAATTATTTCGAAATAAATGCTTAGGTAATATTATTTACTATTCCATAATTTTTAACAATCATATGCATAACAAATCAACATCATAATTATGATACAATTCAAATAATTTATTTTAATTATCTACTTCATTCTGTTCCTTACCAGTATTACTACCACTATCCTCATCATCACTACTTTCTAAGTTTCTACTAAATGTTAGCCAAGGCTGCATTTTATCTATGTATCACGGCTTTGTATCGACGGCCGTGTTTGCGTGTCATAGGGGTGTCCTCAATCATGTTCCATTGGGAAGCACTATCATTACCTATACGATATGGCCCTTGGAATTTAACCACAAACTTTTGGGATTGGCCATCATGAGGAACTCTTCTCTAAACGCGGACTAAGTCTATACCTTTTACGTTTTGCCTGATGTCCTATGCCTATTAAACCTTTCAACGTCTTTTAATTGCTGTGTCTTTATCCTGCAACTTGCCTTATCTCTTATGCTATTCAAATTTTCAGAGTCAATTAAATTAGTGATATCGCATATAACGGGGTTTAAAATACCTTCTGATCTACTTGATACATTAAACCCAAATATTAATTCGGAAGGGCTTTTTTTGTAATTTTTATGAATATCCATGACTAAATCCGCAGTTTTATCCTCTAATATATTTGCTCTGTACCTCATCATCCGCGTCTTACACGGTCGCAATCCAGTCCTGATGGGAGAGTTCAATAATTGGGATGTGAATACGTGTGTTTCGGCTTCGGGAGCCGTAACTGGTCCACGGCTCAATGCATCAACATGCGTCATTCGAGTTCTTGTATTTGGACCCACCAACTTGCAACTCGCGGAATCAGATCACGTTTAACGAATGTAGATCTTAAAGCGCTACAGTCACTATAAATTGTAAATGGTATCCCCAGCAAATATACCCTGAACCTACTCAAAGATGCTACCACTGCCAGGGTTTCAAGTTCGTAAGAGTGCAGTTTGCGTTGATCGGGGGAGGTTTTACAGCTAAACTATGAAACCAGATGAAATACGCCTAAAGAATCACTTTGTATTAGTATACCTGCAAGCCTATCTTTGCATGCGTCGGTGTGCAATTGTGTTACTGCTTTAGGGTCGTGCCAATAATGGTCGCTGAATAAGTAACCTTTTAACCAAGTTGAAAGATTCTTCTTGGTTACTACTCCAGGTCCAAACAACCTCCTTCTGTATTTCCTTGTCCTCTCGTAGCTTGTACCACCAAGCGACGTGCTGTCCGAATCCGTGATGTTATTTCGTCTTTTCCGATTTCTAGGCAACGCAGCGTCCGATCTTCAATCCTTGCTGCCATCTCGGTAGTAACCCGTTTCTGCACCATATTCCTTCCTTTGCCCTCTAGCCTGGGTAGTCCATGACCTTCCAACCTAGGTGTTGATATGCCCTCTAACCTGGGCTCACTTCCGCCCTCAAACCTGGGCACACATCCGCCCTCAAACCTGGGCTCACTTCCGCCCTCAAAACTGGGCACACTTCCGCCCTCAAACCTGGGTACACTTCAACCCTCAAAAATCGTCGGTTGACAAGAATAATCAAAACTTTGGTGATTTTTAGTCTAGTTTAGAGGCATTTGTGACAAAAGAATCGGCACCATTGAATTAATTAAACGGAATCTCAAGCCGATGTTGCTATCATAAAAATAATTTGTTTCTAATAACTTGCAACATCGGTTTCTCGTCGTGAGATATAGAAGTGTCAAAGTGCCTTTTTCGAGATATCTCGTCGTTTACGGTCATGTTAGGGATTAGAATGACGTCAGAATCGTAGACAAATTTCGACATAACGAGATAAAGAGCTTTCTCGCGCTTGCCATGTTAGCCCTGCATGACTCAAAATCATATCGGTGTACTCGAATGACGTAAAATTGCTACGAGGCATCTTGAGAATACAACACAACACAGAAAGGAACATTAAAAGCGTCTGGTTTCGCATGAATTGTCACATCAATTACACTAAGCTACCTACAACTAATTTTACTGTTGTAATAACGTGTCCTATAACAAATAAAAAATACAGATAAAACAGTAAAAGCGTCTAATCTCGCTCGAACTGTTACAACTAACGAATCACTGATCCAGCACTTAACTAATCTATAACTAATAATAACGTATCCTATTCCTATTACAAACAAAGCGAAAAACTTAACAAAATGTCCTCAAAACAATAAAAACAGTAAAAATACGCAAAGCGAGTGTGCGAATAGGAAACTCGTGAACTATCCCTCAAGGACGACGCCGCGCGCCCGGCTAGAATGTAAATTTTTATTAATTATTTTAATTGTGTATGTTTAAAATACGTAACGTAGAATACGTGGTTTCAATTCATGTGATAACCTAATCGCCACACTGTAGAAGAAAAGGACATGTTGCGCCTACCCCAAATAAATTGGGATGAATTATATTTTTATAAAGAAGTCAAAAAACTTAGACTTAACAAAGAAACTAAACTTAATGAGTAGGCACTGAAGTTCTTATTCCATAATCACATACAATAAGTAAGTTGGATACATAATATCGAGAACGCTGATTGATCATTTATGATGAATGTTCCACTCCAGGAACGTCGATGGTGGTCTCATTCGTGGTTCTTGTCGGATTCTTCGGATACTGGGGTTTTGGAGAGGCCTCAGTAGCACCAGTCACACTGAATTTTCCGTCAGAGACGTAAGTATGCTGAACATTAATCTACCTAGCTTTTTCTCAACTTTGTTGTGGTCGGCTTACAGTCTAACCGGATGCAGCTGAATACCAGTAATTTACATGGAGCGACTGCCTATCTGACCTCCAACCCAACAAAAGGGGTATCCTATTACCCAGTAGGGTAAATACGATGACCCTATTTTTTTACATTAACCTACATATGGGCACTTATGAAACGTCAGAAGCTAGGTCCACGATTCGAATAGGTCGTTTCCTATGGAGAAGAGCCGGCAAGAAACTCCACGGTTACCTTTTTTTTAATAATTGGCTTTTACAATACTTTCAAATAACAGTCTTAATAGGTATGGGGGGACAGTGTAGATCTTTCAACAAGTACCAGGGACTTAATATAATAGTAAAAGAGGCTAAGACTGGAGAGTAAGACTGGTTGTAAGAATTTTGGGATTCTGACGTATCTTAACGACTGTCACGAATGACAGCCGGAGGCATGATTTATTCCAGACACACACAGGCACAAGCTGTGTCCGTGTCTGCTCAATTTGTAGGAACCAAGACTCCCCAGAAGCTGCACGGTATAACATAGTCTGCTTCATATAAAATGTTCGTGAAGCATTGGATCCGTGCCCGACCTAAAGATCCCCACAATCCACCAATTTCTCAAACGCAATTCCAAGCGTTTCTTTGAGTCCGCCGCCAAACACCGCATCCCTCTGGTTGTCGAGGCCGCCCATTATGTCACTAGTAGAATCAGTCAGATCCGCCGCCCGAGGCAAATCCTTACCGACCCAGACGACCCCATAACCCTCCTCCAGGAGAGCAATAGGGCCACAAGTACAGTGCACAAACACAGACACCGACCCGCATTCCGACCACGCCGCTGAGGTCCTCCGCGATCGCGACCCGCCCCAGTAAATAATACTCCCCACCGACCCTTGCTCGCAGAAGCGCCAGCCCGCGTTATGCTGAGAAATGTAGATTTAAATTCCCCGATTAATAATAATGAATCATCTTTGATCCAGCCTGTCCCAACTTGCTGTCCTCCCCCCAGCGACGCCCTAAGCCGAGGTCCGTACCCCACAGGGGGTGCCCTTAGCGAGCGTTCGCCTAGTTTTAATTAGAATAGTTTTGCCCCTGGCTGGAGGCTTTGAGTAAGTAGCTTAAGGCAGCCGCAGGATTGTCCGGTTAAGTAGTCATCACCTCAGAGGTGAGCTACGAGATGCCCTAGTAAAAAAAAAAAAATGGATCCGTGCCATATATGGTACGGCTCGCGCCCGACACGGTCTTGCATAAATCACCCTGTAACGTGTTTTCTGAGACACGAAGCGGTGTTGGTATGTACCTAAATATGGTAAAGTTAATAAAAATCTCCTGGTAGGGCTGTTTTTATTTTCCCTATAGGTAGCCACAAAATTAAAAATGTCTAATATTATTTACAACACCAGGTCAGTTGTTAAAACATGATTTGCGACCATATCAAATATTTATTTATAGAACTATTGTTATATATAAGTAGATAGATAGATAGTGCCCTATCGAATGACTTTTAGGGTTAAGTACCCAGGACCAGGCCCGGGTCGACGGCGCGTTGTGTTCCACGGCCTGCCGGGGTCGCGGGAAACTCCGAAAGGAATACCGTGGCCCCCTGCCATTGCACAGGCAACTGAAGGAACACGGGTGGGTTTTAGTCAGTAAGAGTCTGACACACCCTACCGCTCCACCCAGAGCGGGAGAAGTCATTTGATAAATTCCCACCAAAATAAAAAAGGGTTCCGCACGGTACCCTAAATATGCCTCCGCTGTTCGACCGTCCGTCTGTCTGTCAGCAGGCTGTATCTCATGAACCATAATAGGTAGACAGTTGAAATTATTACAGATTATGTATTTTCTATTGGCGCTATAAATCTGCCTAGTCTTTTTCCAACTATGTAGGGATCGACTTCCAGTCTAACCGGATGCAGCTGAATACCATATTTTAACGGGACCAACGGCTTACCGTGCTTTCTGAGGCATGCCTCCCTGCTTCGAGTAGTTCCGAGTCTCGGTATGTTAAGATGGTCACCCATCCACAGACCAACCCCGGCTAGCGTAGGTTAACCTGATGGATCGAACCGTGCGGCTGTTATTACTTAGCCACGAGCTTCTCCTTTATTGCCGCTATAACAACTAATAATAAAAATTATTTAAAATTAACAATTATAGGGCGTTTTACATCAACCTTTTGATTTTGAAGAAAAATAATTCTTACCCTGGCATGTGGGTTTCATTGTCTAGAAATCATCGAGTAGAGTACAAATATTTTATTTTTATTTTCTTTTTTATTAAAAAATTAAGAATATTAAAAACGCCGATTCATAAGGTATTTTATTTAAATATGGGCGATTTTCTGCAACTGCAAAAAATAACTTTGTAATTCACACATTATGAAATTATCTTAGCGATTTATATTCTTCGTTTTGTATTTTCATTTAGGTACCTGAACGAAAAAAAAACCTGTATTGATGGATGTAATAAAATTAGACAATCACTGTAATTATTGTAAAATGTAAAAAATTATTTATAATATTATAAAGAATTTTTTACAAAGTAGGTATACAGTATACGAGAGAATATCTTACCTCTGTCCTTGCCAAGGTCAGATACTTAAAAAATCTCTATTAGGACTATGGAGACCCCCTTTATTTTACTTTTTTCTTTATTGTTATGGCGATCATAGAAATACTCAATCAGTGAAAATGTTGAACTATCTAACTATGTATTACGGTTCATGAGACACAACCCGCAGACAGACGAATGGAAAGCGGAGGCTTAGTAATAAGGTTCCGTTTTGCATCCTTCGGGTACGGAATCATCCTAAAAAGTAGGTATATCAATGCCTTAAACACTATAAACCATTCTGTTACAGCTTCCCAAATATTCTGAAGATATTAGTGGCACTTGTGATCTATGTAACATTCGCACTCAACTTCTGGGCCCCATTCAACCTAGTCTGGCATTACCTGAAAGGAAGATATGACCCAAGCAAGCATTGGATTTGGGAGAGGGTGTTCCGAATTATAACCATAATCATCATCACTGCTTTAGCGATCGCTTTTCCAAATATAGGAAATCTAATGGGACTGGTAAATATGTTTCGTAATCAATAATAATTCTTCTATGAAGGCCCCGCTTCACAGCAGCCCACGGCTACCTAGGCACGTGTACTTAGCTACGCTTTGTATGGAAATGTAGGTGAAATCGACGTCTACTGCAGCCCACGGCAACGCTGCCTGAATGAGGCTATGCGTTTAATGAGAAGCACTACGTGACGCAATACAGTACAGATTTTGCAGGGTAGGGCAGGTGAGGCAGAGATAAGCCACGAGTGCATGCGACCCACGGCGCTACACAGGCAAATTCATGTCCTAACTAGTACAAACAATAAACGTTAATCATCTTTGAATAGGCTGGATGATTGGTTCGTTCTTATTTGTTCATTGTGCAGATTTAATTTCGAGACAGAGATACAAAATTTTGACAGGGTTGTGTGTTGGGTGAGATTTATTAGTTAGGTACTCTCTTTGTTTGTCTTGTTATGAAGTTTTTTTGTTTTTGTTGAATGGACTTAAAGCTTAACCAATCATGTGCCTTTCGTCACAACGTTCAACAAAAAATAAAACAAAAAAAAAGGTTGCCCCAGACGCATAGAATATAACCACAGACGCGACTGTTTTGTAAGGTTTAAGAAATTGCCAAATTGTTAAGGTTATTTTCTGGGATTTAAGCTTGATGTTATAATTATTAGCATGCAAGAGGAAAATATTTTTGTACGCAATCTAAAGCGACAATGTTATTTTGTAAGAATCATACAGTATAATACCAAACTTTGCCAGTCACTACGCAACTGCAGAATCGTGCTCACGATATTGTACGTATCAAATAATATACCTGAACTTTGCCACTGAATTTTAGCCAAATAATCGAAACAGAGCCGAGTTGATCTCAGTCCTCTTGGTCGCTACACTTACTAGAAACAATTCAAAATGCAAATCGTTTTGGTAACTGGATCTATCGTTGGAGTTAATGTTAACCTTGAGTTTGAATTAAGGGAATTAGATTTATTGGCTGAGTGATTAGTAGGTAGGTAGTTTGTGAAATAGTGAGCTTTGAAAGATATACTCGTAGAATGATCTCACCAGATTATCCTGGCTATGTCGTTCAGTGGCCCTGGAATCTTCGGCAGACGATTAGACGCCTATGCCTGCTTTATGCCCTGGATTGTTCGCCTGGGATCAGGAACGAACGTAGCCCTTCACTCAATGTTTATGATCTGTTTTGTCGGTGGTCTGTCACGCGGTGATCTGTCATGGCCGTTCCGAATAAACCGGGATTACTAGCTACACGTTTTTTTTACTCATACTCGTATATTTCAGTGGCGACGAGGATTAAAATTAGAAGCGTAATATATTAAAAAACAAAATGTCAATCGAAAAAAAAACCGATCACTTGCGACCCAAGCCGTCAATCGATTTTACAATATCTATATAATTTTTAATAAAAAACACTTTGTTTCTGCTATATTGAATTTATTTATACTGCACATCAAAATTACAATTGGTCGAAAAAATGGTAATCGGATGGAATTTTGTGGGTTGAGTGCGCTGCTTGCATAGCGAGCAGTTTTATATCTAGATAGTATATTATGAATTCTCAATATGTCCAATGGCAATATTTTGTACGAACAATTATTTTCATTAGTGCAAACAGAGTTCAATAAATCTTTTAAGAAAGAAACTAAAACTATTAACTATCTCCATCCTGTTTATGTAGTGTTTTGTTCATCTAAGATCCTGACACTGATTTTCTTTTTCAGCTCGGTGCATTTTGCGTTACGAACATGGGTTTCGTGTTCCCATCCATTATTGAACTGCTTGTGGTATGGCAAACTCCTGGTCTGGGCACGCTTAAATGGCGTCTGTGGAAGAACATCATGGTTCTAATGGTAGGAATGCTATTATTCACGACCGGCACCTACTCAAATGCTAAAGGATTGATAGCAAGCTTCTAAGCTTGACAAGTTAAACAAGCTTGATAACTTAACTTAAATTTAATGTTGATTCCTAATAAATATACTTAATTATTTTTTTGTATCAGTGGTTTTCTTTTTCGTTGCCTTGAAGCGATTTTGTTACATATTTTTATAAGTGTGTAGGATAAAAGTAAGATCATGCACTATGTATGATGTGCTTTTCTATAAATAATGAGGCGTTTAGATATAATATGGTTGCACTAGTCGACGACGGCTCGAACTCGTTGGTGGGCGTGAGACATGCTAATTAGTAATAGTTATTTATTTATTTAGTTTTTATTTATCTAGTTTTTAGGGTTCCGTACCTAAAGGGTGAAACCGAACCCTATTACTAAGACTACGCTGTCTGTCCGTCTGTCACCAGGCTGTATCTCATAAACCGTGATAGTTAGACAGTTGAAATTGTCACAGATGATGTATTTCTGTTGCCGCTATAACAACAAATACTAAAAACAGAATAAAATTAATGTTTAAGGTGGCTCCCATACAATAGACATGATTTTTTTTGCCGTTTTTATAGATAATGGGACGGAACACTTCGTGCGCGAGTCCGACTCGCACTTGGCCGGTTTTATTTATTTATTTATTCAGTGAAATAGACGATGATTTATGGACAGACTTTTGGGCTGATAGATATAATGGAAAAAGTAGTGGATGTATCTACACAAAATAAAATTATTTGAACTTTTGAATAAATTATCAATCCCTGCATGGTTTCCGTTTTGCCATTTTTATACTAAATAAGTTATTTACTTACGCCCAAAGGTGAGTTAAAATTAGTATTGAAATATGGATGTATCGACGCTCATAACTTCCAAAACAATTTTTATTTTTCCAATTCTGCTTCCATAAAGTGCTAGATAATGACAAGGTATATTGATACAATTTTAAGTTTTGAACGTATACCGTCAAATAGACGAGTAATCACCAAAACCACGTTTGTATGGAAGATTGACCGACTAGCGTAACCTTAAGTTTGAACAAATTGTAAAGTAACAGTGTAGGTAACTCATTGTTGAAGCCTGTTATATAAATAAATAATTGGAAGTAGATTAGCACTCTTACTGCGACCATATTGCGATCGCCAACTCGCCTGCCAAATGTGGCGATTATGGCTTACCCCACCCAAAATGACAAGCACCAAAAATAAATGGCCCCTAGTATGAGACAGGGAGACGTTATCTCTCAGAAACTGCTCACCGCTGCACTGGAGGATGTCTTCAAGGTTCTGGACTGAAAAGGGCTAGGAATTAACATCAATGGCGAGTATATCACTAAACTTCTGTTTGCCGACGACATAGCTATCATAGCTGAGACCATGGAGGAACTCAGTACAATACTCGATGAACTCAGTAGAGCCTCTGAAAGAGTGGGTCTTAAAATGAACACGGACAAGACAAAGATCATGTCAAATTCCCATGAGGATCTCCTCATACTCTCATGAAGACCGCTCAAAGTTGTGGACGAGTATGTTTACCTAGGACAAACTGTCCAGCTAGGTAGGTCCAACTTTGAGAAAAAGTCAATTGTCGAATCCGACTCAGCTGGGCAGTGTTCGGGAAGCTACGCAATAATAATATCTTCTCATCCCACATACCGCAGTGTCTCAAGACGAAAGTCTTTGACCAGTGCGTATTGCCAGTGATGATCTATGGCACTGAAACGTGGTCGCTTCCAATGTGCCTTATCAGAAGGCTAAAAGTCACCCAAAGGGCAATGGAGAGGGCTATGCTTGGAGTTTCCCTACGTGATCGAATCAGAAATGAAGAGATCCGCAGGAGAACCAAGGTAACCGACATAGCCCGAAGAATTGCCAAACTTAAGTGCCAATGGGCAGGGCACATTGCTCGTAGAACAGATGGCCGATGGGGCCGAAAGGTTCTGGAGTGGCGACCGTGTACCGGAAGACCTAGCGTTGGAAGGCCTCCAACAAGATGGACCGATGACCTTGTGAAGGCCGAAAGAAACCGCTAAATGCGGGAAGCACATAATCGGTCGAAGTGGCGGTGCTTGGGGGAGAAAGGACTCACAACAAGTAATTTTTGAGGTATCGAGGTTTTAAGTTTAGATGTGAATTGCTGCCATGATGTTGTATCTATACGAGTATCAATACAGTAAAACAAAAGTAGTTTTTCGCGTTTGTACGAATATACAGGGTTACAGGGAAAGTCGTACTGAATATTAAAGGAGGTTATTATTCAGGTCATTTCTGATGATTTTGATTCTGAAATAAAATGTCCGAAACTTAACCGTTATGGAGATATTAAATTTTAAAGATTATTTTTAAAAATCCTTTATTTTTTGGCTTTTAGTCGTTTTCTTTGGGATTAGAGCTCCTAGAGTCGGTTTTTTTGATGTATCCAGTTAGAAGACATGTTCATTAATAAAAATGATCAATAAAAACTGAACCTACTACTAACAGCTTAAAAAACTGCTCGACAACGGTTAGCATTATGAATTTTCTAGTGTTCTTAACTTTGATGGGCTTTAAAAAAAAAATGTATGGAACTTATTCTGCGAATAACTTTACAAAGTTCTACGTCTCTTTAGCTATTCAAAAAGGTATATCATCTACTAGGTTTGTTCATAAAATCTTAAAATAATGTTATTAGAATAGGCCCATCTGGTAGTACAACTTAACAGAATTTCGATACAAAAGAATCCGGCTTACTACCTGGCACTTTTAAACAATGAAAAAAGGTTTGGGTAGACATTGTTTGTGCCCGGGAGACGTGCGGTGACAGGTATTTATGTCATTTTAAATGTCTGAATTGTCAAATCGTGGATCGTGGTGTTTGCTTAGTCTGTTCCGTATATAAAAAAAGTACTCTGTGGTCTGCTCATGCGATTCATCCATGGTAGATGTGTTATCCGTGCCCTCCGATTTTTTTTTGTAAAAACGCGACTTGGCTTGGATTTTTGGACTGATTCATCTTCTAACTGTGTGACGTGGCTTGTAACTGGACTTTAATTTGTGTTGTGAACATGGCAACATTTACCAACGAGGAATATGCTGACATCCTAATGTGTTATGGATTTTGCGAAGGAGTGTCGTTGCGTGCACGCAATGAATACATGCTAAGGTATCCTACTCGCCGAGTACCTGATATTGGCGTATTTGACAGAGTTTATCGAAGACGACGAGAAACTGGTTCTGTGCTAGTACGTCGGACTGACATGGGACGACCTCGTGTTCTTGATGACGACGACGAAGATAATGAAATACGACGTCTCTTTGAAGCCGACCCAACCACGTCAACAAACGTTGTCGCTCGACGGCTTGGTATTTCCCAGTGGAAAGTCTGGTTCGTAATGCACAGTTCTAGGCAATACCCTTATCATTACACGCCAGTGCAAGTAATTGAAGAAGGGGATCCATTGAGACGACTAGACTTCTGCAGATTTATGCTCAATGCCGATAATGAAGATCCGGATTTTTTTAAGAAAATCATGTGGACAGATGAGTCGAAATTTGACAAAGACGGCATCACAAACTATCATAACACCCATTATTGGGCTCCCAAAGCGCAAGGTAACCCCAAGAAAAAAAGACCGAAAGGGTCAAAAAGGAGATTCAGTCTTAATGTGTGGATGGGTATAATATAAAATAACTTGATAGGGCCATACTTCCTGCCCGATAACTTGAATGGCGAGACATATTAAAACTTTTTGAGGGAGGAGTTACCCTCTTTAATGCAAGACTTGCCTATTGCATTGAGACGAGACATGTTCTTTCAACATGATGGCTGCCCAGCGCACTACAGAAGAAGTGTTCGAGCATGGTTGGACGAGAATTACCCAAACCAATGGATTGGAAGAGGCGGACCCACAGCATGGCCGGCGAGGAGCCCCGATTTAACGCCGATGGATTTTTATGTGTGGGGTCATATGAAAAGCCTAGTATACGACCAAATGACACCGATCGCAAATGTCGATATTCTAAGACAAAAAAATATTGATGCGGCTGAGGAAATGAGGCGGAACCTACGAACTTCTGTCGTGAAAAGTAATTTAAGAAAAAGAATGAGACTTTGTGTAAGAAATAGCGGCGGCCATGAACATGAATTATAAAAATATTGCTAAAATTTTTGTCTTTTTTTTACGTATTTTAGCTACTTTTACCTCAAACTAAAAATGTACTCTCTCCTAACTTAACTGTTATTTGGGCAATATTTTGCCTATTTAATAGCAAGTGTTATACTTTTTTGAATAGCTAAAGAGACGTAGAACTTTATAAAATTATTTGCAGAATAAGTTCCATACAATTTTTTTTATTAAAAGCCTGTTAAAGTTAAGAACACTCTATTAGAAAATTCATTATGCTAACCGTTGTCGAGCAGTTTTTTAAGCTGTTAGTAGTAGGTTCAGTTTCTGTTGATCATTTTTATTAATGGACATGTCCTCTAACTAGATACATAAAAAAAACCGACTCGAGGAGCTCTAATCCCAAAGAAAACGAGTAAAAGCCAATAAATAAAGGATTTTTAAAATTAATCTTTAAAATTTAATATTTCCATAATGGCTAAGTTTCGGACATTTTATTTCAGAATGAAATTCATTGGAAATGACCTGAATAATAACATCCTTTAATATTCAGTACGACTTTCCCTGTAACCCTGTATATGTCCGCGTTGTTCTTCTAAAATACGCAACGTATTTTGATGAAGTTTGCAACATAATTTAGAGAATTTATTCCGGAAGGTTTATGTGTATAATATATTAATATTTAACTTATAGATAATTAGTTTCAGCCCGCGACTTTATTCACCTGGAAGTCGTATTTTACGTTTTATACTACGTACGTTTGTAGTTTTTTTTCTGAACAGCCAAAATATATAGACAGGACTGATGACGCGGGAGCAAGCGACGAACAGTTTTCCGTGTGAGAAGCAGCTTGTCCAGAGGTCTACTCCCGCAACCTTCAGTGTCTGCCCCTGTGACTTGTTGATAATCATCACAAAGCAATGCTTACAGGGAACTGCATGCGCTTAAACAGGAAGCGGTAACTGTGGGGAATTTATGGTACACGCAAATTAGTGGTATATACTATAAACACTGTCTCACCAAAAAACTCAAACTCAAAGCATTTATTTAAATTAAACAATTTACAGGCAGTTTTGAATTGTCAAGGGGTCAGTCAGTCAGAAATATGAAGCTAGATGCCCATACCAAAGCGTAGGTTCTTAAGGAGAAGAACGGGCAAGAAACTCCACGGACAGTCTTTTAAATCATATTGTTACAAAATATTGGTTACATTATTCATGTTGAAATTATACATGTGAGAATAATGTAGAAAAATGTGCACGTAAAAAGTGTCCGTAATAAAAAGATACATAAATAATTTGACGTTTCTGTGCAAAGACACGACTTCGAGCCAAGTTTCATTACAGAGCTTCGGCGGAGTTACGTTCCAAAGGAGCATAATCGGGACTCCGACCTTTAGCTGGATGAAGTCCAGCAGCTTGCCGTTAGCGAATTCCGAAATCCTACGGTATAATGTGTGGCATCATCTTTCTACAAAGCAGTGTTAACCGATGGAGGTGTTATTATTTCACTCCATTCAATTTGCAATAGAATACTGTGGTTGATCGCTGCAGCTTAATCATTTTTGGGCGTTAAAATGGCCCGTGCACACATCAAAGAATTCTCTAGGTATCTACAGTAATCGACTGATGTCGCGGTACACCAAACTAATCAGATCTTCTAAAGTGGGAACTACACTACCAAGAGTCTCTGGTAGAGCGACCGGGCCACTCTCCTCTGGTAGAGTGCCTTTACCAACTTTTGGAAGAACATCGGAGAATTTTTGAGCATGTGAATTCCCGCCAAGCCGAGTTCGCATATTGGTCTATGAACTCGCAACCATAAAGTCGACCTTTTCAACGAAGCATTCATCTTGTCAGCCCTAGTTCCACGAGTCACCACTTTAATTTTATTCTTGTTATTAATGATAAAGTAATACCAAAGATTAAATTAAGTACCTATTTCATGCATTTTTGTTTTTGTGATATTGAACTAGGTAGGTACTTTATAAATAATATGCTTTTTAAAGTAAATAGCACTAAAAATATTGTGCTTTTCACATTACGTTTACTGTGTGACCTGTAAAAACTAGACTAGGCTGTTAGCTGATAGACTAAACAGCTGTTTCATAGAAAATTTCAATACCTACCTATCTAGAAAAGGTCAAAATGTATGGACCAGCAATTTTTTTTTTTCAAATAACTGACGAAAAATTTCAAAGCAGGGGTTTCAGAATCATGTAGGTACTGAATCCATGGTATCAGTTTTCGCATCGATGTCTCTTCCACTCTGTATATAAAAAAAGTGCAATAGCAATCAATTCGTCGTCGTCCATGCTAAACGTGCTTTCATGAAAGCGTCACTCTACCTACTGGCAGTGTAAATTCGTAATACAAAAAAAAAAAAAACGTCTGTGCTAGTCACACGGAATTCCGAATCAGAAATCCTAATCTGGAAACCGAATCAGGAAACCGTACGTACTGTGAGGGTTTAACCTTACAAGGGGTTAGTAGCTAATAGTAGCTATGAATTAAAATATGCGGAGGTACTTTGAGAGGTCCAGAGGACCACTGTATTTCAAACTCTCAAGTAATTACAATAATAAGAAGCACGCTTGCACGAGACGGAGCCCTAAACCGATCTGTCACAGAACAAATGCTAGACACGTAAATATTCAAAAGTAATTCTATGTTTAAATGTTAGAATGTCGGCCAGTCATACATACTGCCAGTCATTAAACCTCTACAGTACCGTACGGACAGCCTTACTTAATCTATAGAATACAAAGCGAAAGTTTGTTTACTCGCTGAATAAACAGATAAATAAAATTGTCATTGCTGTCGGGGGACCGTTGAATTGTTGTGTGGAACACTTTTTAATCTAAGAGGTCCCCCGACTGCAATGACAATTAATTTTATTTATATTTAAAGGACTTGTCACACTGGATGCGTTCTGCGTTCTACGGTCCGGTCAAATCGAACGCAGCCTGCATCCTATGTGGACATCATTTGCACAAAAAATCTGCCCGGACCACCGCCCGTCGCCCGACGCCCGCTGCCCGCCTGCCCGCAGCCAGCAGCCCTCAGCCCTCTAGTTGGTTCGTAATTATCGGACTCCTGACCGGTTGCCGTGCCCGGATCGCTGAGCGGTAGACCAGCCCGGATCGCTGACCGGCCCGTTTCGCTAACCGGTTGCCCTGTCCATGAAGTTCAAATAGCGTGCAGGCAACGTTCGAGTTGACCGGACCGCAGGACGCAGAACGCATCCAGTGTGACAAGTCTTATAAATAACTAGCGACCCGCTCCTGCTTCGCACGGCTTTTATTACTTGACAAAACATCGAGGTTTCTTAGTTATATGTAACATAACGTATTATACACATAAACCTTCCGGAATAAATTCTCTAAACGATGGTGAAAACCTCATCAAAATCTGTTGCGTGGTTTAGAAGAACAACGCGGATATACAGACAAACACGAAAAGTGACTTTTTATTTATAAATGTATCCTGTATATGGAGGTGTAAAGTACTCCTAACTCCCTCACATACCCCAACAAAACCACACACAACACACATGCCACAAACACCACGAACACCCCTCGCACACCTGATTAACAATCACCCACACACCCATTCACCCTACACTCACGACATTAATTCAACGTCTAAAACACATCCCAAATCATAATGTCCTGTTCTGTACTGTTTACCTTTGTCTTATTTACTGTTCATATTATTATTTTTCTAAATTTAATTTATCTAAATTAATTTAATTACCTTTTAAGCTTTTTCATGGAACATCATTCCACTCTGTATCTGGAGAAGGGCGTTGTCAGCTGCGCTACAGTTTATTCTTTTGCAGCTATCATCGTTTTATTTGTACTTAGTCTTGTGTTATTGTTCCGAAATAAAATTTTATTTATTTATTATTATAACTGTCAAAGAATGACAGTTGTAGTTTGAATATACGGACAATTATACATTTATAAATTCAAGTCGCGAAAACTGCAACCATGGATTCTGTACATGATTCTGAACCAACCAGCAGCGTTGAAATTTTCGTCGGTTATTATAAAAAAAAATCTTCTGTTCCATACATTTTGACCGCATAGGTATTGAACTTTTCTATGAAACAGCAGTTTTTTTTTTTTTTTATAACCGACTATAAATTTCAACAAGGAGTTCAGATTCATGTACTGAATCCATGGTAACAGTTTTCGCGTCAATGTCCCTGCCACCCTGTATACAGGCAAAAGGAGTAAGTATGTAAGGATCGTTGCTGCATGTATAGACTAAACGCTCGCGTCAATGTCCCTGCCACCCTGTATACAGGCAAAAGGAGTAAGTATGTAAGGATCGTTGCTGCATGTATAGACTAAACGCTAAGTGTACCCCTGTGGGATATGAACCTAGGCTTAGGGTGTCGCTAGGGGGGACCAGCTTTCTAATTACGCAACATATTTTCGTAAACGATAAAGACAAATCTGTTTCATTTTGACAGTTCAACAACATTCATTGCGTCATTTACGTTGCTCTGCAGTTTTTATATTCGAACTTACGGAGCAATGGATTAGCAATCTGATTCAAAACGATTCAGATTCGGATTGATTTTGCATTACGTAATTAGGGTACTGATTTATTCTTTGTTTTGTCGACTACATCAGGCCATAACGCAAGGCAATAAGGGATTCGCAACGGCTTACGAATTCATGGAAATAATCTGCTCAGTTATAAGTTATAAGGTAATCCATCCGAAAATATCTTATATAGGTAGGTACTTCCCTTAAAATATTCACGGGGTTAATATTCGACCAACGTATGTTTATTTATGTAAATAATGGTATTCTTTCAGTCGGTACGCAAGCTAATTCAGTTTACATGACGGATAGAGCTTTTATAGCAATGTAAGCTAAGTATTTATGGCTTTTGGTGCGAGACTAAAACTTAGCAAAAGTAAAAATATGTTCGAAAAATGATTTGTGTGCACCACGAAAACTAATAGTAGTAAAAACTCTGCAACTGCCTTGCATGGTAGGTATTCAAGACTAACACCTGGTTTCTGAATTTGAAAATTTGAAGTTGAGAACTTGTCAAAGGCGGTTTTCGCATTGGACGATAACGATAACGACACGATATCGTCGGACTGCTAGTTTCATACAATTACAACATTAGCATTACTTAAGGTAGCAAAACCCGCGAACTTCAATATTTCTTCGCAAATTCAAAATAAGAATATTTTCGCGGGTTTAATGAGAGGAATCACCTAAACCAGAGTACCTATGAAAAGTTCTCTATTTCAAATTTAAAATTCAGCTACCGTGTAGAGTACCCAGTACCTAAACATGCATGAAAATTAATCAACATAAAAAATAAGTACTTAAGTGTAACTACGGTGTTTTCTGATTGACTACGGCTGTCGTAAAAGCATACTTTGCAAAGTATGATAATCGATTTCATAGATCGTGGATAATCAATGCATTCACCGCAAGTAGGTAGATACATTTTAGTTCACAAAGTAATATCAGTCTGATAGTAGGTACATAAATATGTCAAGATGACTAAAATATTTTTAGTTCTGTTTATTTTATTGGTTTGCAGTTATATAAACACTGGGAAGGTAATATTTTTTTTACCAAGTGATTATACAACATTCGATACCTATGTTTTTTTTTCTAATATATTTGGTGATTATTGGGTGCGAGTAACTTCTTAACAAATACCTAGGTACTTACTATGTACCTCCTCGTGAACAAATAATAAAAAATTATAAAAAAAAACCGATAAATTTAAATATTCGCAAAGATATTTTTTTAATTCTTAATGATACTGTGAATTACAAAGTTATTTTATATAGTTGCAGAAAATCACCCATAATTATATTCTATTCTATAAATCGGTTTTTAATAAATATTTGCTGATTATATTGGTAAGTACATAATATACACAAGTTTAAAATTCCTAACTTGTTCAGTTGTTACGAAAGAGTTCGTCCAAAAGTGAGAACTTTACCGGCCCCATTTCTCAATTTTTGAAGATAAAAAAGTCTATTTGTAGGTACTCTACTGGATGAGACAATGGTGCCGATTCTCTTGTCACAAATGCCTCTAAACTAGACAAAAAATCACCAAAATTTAGTTTCTTCCTTTCAAACAACTGTTCCCCATTCTGTAAAAGACTAAAGTGACCTATATTTTAGTTTGACAGCACTAAGATGGTACTGAGTTTTTAATTTAGTGAAAATGACTATTTTGCTATTCTGAATACAATTAGTTGTCATGAACTAAAAATTTATACCAACACCTCGACTACAGGTGCAAAAACAGTACTGTAACTTTTATTTTTTCTTTTATCTCGAAAATGGTGTGTCCATCGCAAACATAATTAGAATATTGACCCCCTTTATAAAACCTATAAACCCCTAAAACTCAACGTACTTAGGTAATATTTTTTCTTTTTTTCTATACAAAAAGTGAACAATTCCATATAAAACACGTCGAGGCTGCCCATGTGCGCCTCCGGCTCTAAAATAATCGAGGTAGGGCAAACCAGTATCACGTGGAGTCGCGATATCTTGTCCAATTCGATTTTAGTTGTGTCAAAATTATTTTTAAACTTAGAGATTTTTTTGCAGAAAAAAAATCAAAATTCAAGAATAAGAATAAGAATATTTATTTGCATAAAAACATGGTATAGAAGATGGTACAAAAATTAAATACAGAGCATACATGTTTTTGCTTAACATTATAAGCGTGCAAATTTTTCGTGCATAAGTAGGTACATTATATTATTATTTACTATTTAAAATCTTACAGTCATTAAAATTTTTTGTCAAAAAAATCTTTTACACTTTAAAAACTATTAGTGGACAGCCAATCATACAATTTACTTTTAAATAATCTTGTATTTACATTTTTTAGGTCGCTCGGTATCTTATTAAATATTTCTACACACATATACAAACAGCTTTAATTATATTTAGCTAGCCTTGGCATGACATCCAGTACGAGCCTGTGAGGGTCACGCCGGTTTCGGGGATGTACATCGTCTGCTTTTGTAAATAATTCCTTATGCTTCCACACAAACATGCATATCTCATATAATTATATAAAGAGACGGTAGCGGTAACAAACCAAGTTTCTGAAATACCGGCCGACAAGAATCGTCGGATTGAAGCCCGTAAATTGCTCGAATGCATTTTTTTTGTGCAACAAATGCTCTATTTTGATCGGTGCTATTGCCCCACATAATCAATCCATAGCGTAACACCGATTCAACATATGCATGAGGTGATGTTATTGCCGTTTGGATGTTTGTTATATTCCTTATTTTTTTTAGCGCGTATACAAACTTATTTATACGTTTTGAGACATTATCGACGTGGGATTTCCAATTCATATCTTGATCCAAAGTAACACCTAGAAACTTAGTTTGCGTTACTTCAATAATTTTATTTATATTAATTTTTTTATTATATTGACAATTATATGATCGGTGAAATTGAATATATACAGACTTTGCAAGATTTAATGATAAATTATTTTTATTTAGCCATTCAATCAGTATGTCAATTATGTTATTAATTTCCGCTTCATGATCGTCAATTGTATTATTATTTTTATCAGATGTCACAATAATGGAAATGTCATCAGCAAATAATATACATCTATGATTAGTTATATTAGTAATAGAATTAATATAAAGAAGGAATAAAATTGGGCCTAATACACTTCCTTGTGGGACGCCATATTTGTTACATTTGAGTTCAGAAGAGTGTGGTTTCATGTCGTTATATCCATTCAGTTTTGTAATTATAACACGCTGTTGTCTGTTACTCAAGTATGTCGATATCCATTGAAGTACAATGCCTCTAATGCCAATTGCCTCAAAAAGGTGTACAAGCGAATCGGCACCACTGATGACCCAAATGCAAAAAAAAAAGTTAATATTATAAAAATGACACTAAACATTTTCATACAAAATAATAATAAAATAATATTTATATTTATTTTTGCCTTGACACTAGAATTTTTTTATTGAGTGCAATATGACACTGGATCACGTGGCTTCTTAGTAATGTATGCAAATTTACACGGGTACAGGCGGTTTGTCTGTTTTGACTTGGTAAAATTAACCGCCGGTTGGCGTAGTGTCATATAAACACGAAAAAAAATACGCCTCTGGCCGTGACGTCAGTGAAAGTGTTAACTTTATTTAATTTTAATTATTTGTTGTTATAGCGCCAACAGAAATACATAATCTGGGAAAATTTCAACTATCTACCTATTATGGTCCATGAGATACAGCCCACTGACAGACTGACAGACGGACGGACAGACAGCAGAGGCTTAGTAATAGGGTTCCGTTTGGCATCCTTCGAGTATAGAACCCTAACAAGGAGCGTATCTTTTTCTCGTATCATAATTAAAGCGTATATAAAATTTCATGTTTGTACTGTTGACCGTTCAGGAGTTACCTTGTCCGAAGTCAATCCTGGGTGCAGCAGTCAGATCATGGTGGATTTAAGAACGGACTATCATAATTAAAGCGTACCTATTTAAAATGTCGTGTCCGTACTATTAAACGTTGAGGAGTTCCTTCGTCTGGAGCCAATTCTGGGTGTAGAATCAGGTCATACTTATCATAAAAATGCATTGTCTTAAGAACTGAATCAACATGTGAAATATCCATTTTATAGGATAAGATAAAGTGGTTTTAATTCAGCTTGCAAGATTCGGTCTAAACAAACATTGCAAGTTAAATAAAAGCTTGTAAAAAAGGAATACTTACCCTTTTATATTTTTTTATTATTTGTTTACGCATATTGATGTTATATCTATAATCACACTACGACCATTAGGTAATTAGGCAAAAAGAAAAAAGTTGGAAAGAAAGCTAAGAGAAAACGAAGTAATGGAAAAAAACAACGATGAAATGCGACGCGGTGGGTCGGGCAGTCGCGGGTAAAAGCTATAATGATAATATACGTTATCAAACTACTCTAAAGATAATAATGAAAATAGTTTACAGATAGTGCAATCCACGACGACTCGCTCCACTCCGCGATTACTGTACTCTGGGGCGCGTCGTCGTGGATTGCACTATCTATAGGAGCCGACGAATATTTTTATTTTCTTAAAAACCCTACCTATTTCCAATGCTAAAATATATTATTAAAATTCGTAGGCAGAGAAATCCGGAGAAATAGAAGATAACACTGAAAATACTAAGAGTGATGATGATGAAGATGAGTCTGCCTCAATACAAGTTGTTCAAAGAGATGTATTTGTAGAACAACAAGACAAATATTTATTAGAATATGGCAATAATTCACACGAAGAAGAAAATTATACAGAAGTTCTAAAAGATACGAATACGAATTCAACGACAGTTGAAGCCAAATACGATTCTTCTTTTGAAGATTTAATTAGTGACTCTGGTGAGAAACACTTAAAAAACGGAGATGATAACAATGAAGAAGTACCAATACCTGTCGTTGTTTCTCTTGAAGAAAATAATGAGTATAATAACAATGGTCAAGACAAAATAGCTATTGCTTTCGAAGATAATACCAAAGCTTACAATCATGATGAAAAAAGTCAAGAAGATAGTACGATTGTTGAAGATGACAAAGATAATTGGAGAAGTGCAGAACATTTTCATTCCGGTGAAAATAAATATACTGATGAAGCGGCAAATGAAGAAAGTGTTGAAGATGTCGAAGACTATATGGATAAAAAAATTGACTTAGAAGTCAGAGGAAGAATGGAAACAAAACATCCTGAAAGAAGGCAACATTTTAATACAAGGTCAAATGTTATGCATTTTGGGCCACCTGAGGATCATGGTTTGTTAGGTAAGAAGAACATGATAGCTTGGGGAGTCCGCTATGGCGCTGATTTAGCCGAGACCGCTGGTTGCCAAAATAGCTACCGCAAGTGCGGGCAGTGATTTTATTAGAAGCAGCCAAATCGCAAGAGCTAGTGAATTGAGCCTGGGATGTTGGGCACCCCAACTCGAATAGGTTCGGTTCCACAGGGATGATGAGGGCTGGAGTGCACAAAGCCTCCTTTATCCTCTTCGAACCTGGGAACCGGGATTGTTTATTAAGTCAAATAATTTATTTCAAATAGGCCCTTATAAGGCACTTTTAAACGACAAATTTACAAAAAATATGAATTAGTATAGGCGCCCCTTCCAAAAGGTAATTTTCGCATGGACAAGAATGGGCAAAAAACTCCACCGTTACTATTTTAAAAAGTTTTTGCAATATTTTGTATAGGTACATTAGTTATACCACAATAGGTTTATGTGAAGACGATGCACCTAGAATAAAATTACTATATCACAATAGGTAAAAATAATTAAAAATGAAGCAACAACAGATAAATTGATTATGTGATAGATACATAAGTTAGTGCTCACACACTATCCACCACTACTCGGTTTGGAACTTCAGCATGAGGGCAGAAAGTCCTTAGAATCTGAATCAGCTCCATATGTTGGAAGAATTTACTAACAAACTAAATAATAATTATAATATTTTACCTTTACAGATTCTGGCCCTATGAGAAGTTTCGGCGAAATGATGGTACCTCGCTACCGGACAATGTTGACTAGAAGTGGAATTGTGTATACACCAACTTTATTTCCAATGCAAACAGGGTCATCTCTTTTAGACCGATTATCAGGACGCAACTGGGTTTCAAATAGAGTTCATATGAATCAAGAGGTAGAGGCTTTCAAGCCACGCCATAACAGAATCATTGGAGTACCCCACTATGAAGATTCTAAGATGATAGATGACTACAATGACTACGGACCTAATACAAATACTTATTCCTATACACCAGCCAGGAAGGTGACTACGCAGGCGCCACCTCAGCAGATCGTTGCTCCAAACAAATTTGATGTCTTCCAAAAGCTTGTGGAAGCATCAAATCATCCTAAGCCACAAAAGAGAACGTTTAATGAGTTCCCTGGTAATTACCAAACTCAACGGCAGTATCCTGAGAGCTTTGGAGCTTTCAATGTTCGGAGGGTTCGTCGAAACGCACCACCGTTGTCGATGAACCACCCTTTCAAGATATTTAAGATTGTATAGTTAAAACATAATTAAAACAAGATTTCTCATCTATGATCACACTAAGCAATTTTTTTTAAATTTCACCAATTATTAAAAAAATCTAGCAAAAATCTAGAAATTTAGCAAATCCAGAGTTTATGAGTAGGAGTAGGTTACTTTTTGTCTCAAAAATAATCCTAAAGGGGTTGATATATAGCTTCATACAAACTTGCGAGAGTGCTTAGACCTCTTTAATCCGGCCCTGTCGCAAAATCCGTTCTTAGCAAACGTATACTAACTATTAATTACCTCCCAGCCAAATTTAATGTTTGTAGCACAAAAAATTAAGGACTTTCATACAAACTTGCGAGAGCCATTATACCTCCTTAATCTGGCCATGTCGCAAAATCCGTACTTAGCAGACGTCCACTAACTATAACCTACCTTCCTGCCAACGTATATATCACCCCCTTTAGGATTATTTTTAAAAGAAAAAGTAACCTATCTCTTACCCTAGGATGCGATTTATCTCCTTGCCAAATTTTATCGAAATCCGTTCAGTGGTTTAGGCGTGAAAAGGTAACATACAGACAGACATTCATGTACTCAAACCTCAGTTGGCCCGATATAGTTTTTTGACCCTAGTAATAAGAAATAGGTTCGACTGGCATCAAAAAAGCTTTTGTGAAAATTGGTCATTTTTATTGCTGACTGTAATTTTTTTTTTTTTCAAAATCTTTTAATGTATAACAACATGTTTCATAAAGTTAAGGACAGTCTCCTTAGACTGTTTTCCTGTAGCGACAACGGTTAATGTACATACGTGCCTTTATTGCCCTATGTCAAAATCCTGGACATGTTATGATTGACTGCTTAGATCCATAAAGCTATAGCGTGATGATTATCTTTTAAAAGGTTAAATCCGTAACTATCTGCAATATTCTAACCTTTTGGCTAGCCTTTTTACAACTTGCGGTAAACTATAGAAGAATACGAACATAATGCAATATTGCTCATCACAATAGCACAAAGCGTGATAATATTTTTTTTAAAGTCTATTGTAACGTTTCTATTATTTGACCTATAGATTATTTATACCAATTTTCAAGGTAATCAAGCCGCATAGTAAAATCCTCCGCTGTAAAAATGAATAGTAGGAGGACTTTATAGTTAAATTATGTTTAGAATTTAATAAAATCACTAGTTCGAAATTTTCCCTAATTCGCCATACTGACCTTTTCAACTCGTCACGGAAAAATGAAATAGTCAACACAAGCATTCCTTTTGTTGAGCCTTTTGTACTAGAGGATTATCACACTATGTAGGTTTATGGAAACAATTGAAATCTGAAATAGATGATCTTAAGAAACAGTCGACCCAAACAATCAGTGTCCACGACGTGCATCAATACAGCGTGCTCTACTTGCTGGTGGCTGAGCGATCCTGACGGGCTATATTTATACGGGCTTAGTTGTCATGTGGATCCGACGGAAGAGGAGTCAGCAGCCGACACTGGAGACAAAATTAGAATTAGCAGGACTTCAGGTTGGGGGCAAAGAGTTTTAGGTCATCCATGTAGGTGAGATATAACCTGACCACCTCTTCTCAACCGATAGCCAAGCCTCCAGCAGTGTGCTAAGGGGATTCTGGGCTAAGTAGAACCAGAGCGGACTCAAACTATCGCCCTGAAATATGCCTCCCGCTATTCCTCTGGATATTTCGACATCCTGGATAGTGAAGAACCGTCCTCTATTGCCTTATACACGACATGAGGAAGGTGCGCAGAGTTGCTTTTACTTTATACAGCTCCAGCACCCTCATGAGCCATGAATGTGGCACCGAGTTATAGGCCTTCTTATAATCTATCCAGCATGTCGACAGATCTTTTCGGAAACGGTGAACCTCCAACAGGTTCTACTAATGGCCATATGAATGAGGAGTAGCTCCTTAGTACCGCGGGAACCATTCCTACATCCATTTTGAGAGGCAGAGATGATGGAGTTGGTGTCAATATGTTTATTTTTGTTTTAGCTCTCAAAAATAGATGTAAGGACTTTAACTTAAATTATGTTTAGAATAATAATAAAATCACTAGTTCGATCGTAATTTTCCCTAATTTGCTATACTGCTGACTCTTGGCTGCCAAATTGTATTTTTTTTTATACGTATTACTTATTCATTTCCGAACGAAACGCGACTTTAAAATGAAATGTCAATGTCATTGTCATTGTCAAAGAAATTGTATCAACGTCTGAGACAGGATTGTTTTTATTTTATTTATTTGTGTAGAAAAATTGAATAAGTATTCAATTTATTTCTATTCTGTGCAACAACTGAATTAATCATGGGTAAAAGATATATTTGTGATTACTGCGACAAGTCAATGGTGGCGGCACCAGCAATCGTGCGGACTCACAACAATGGGCTGATACACCAAAAGTTAGTTCAAGAACACTACCAACAGTTCAAAGGTACTTAAAATATTATTATTTAACTAGCCTTGTAACCGGTCAAATGTCCTATTGGAAACTCCTCTTCAAAAAGGCATAATACAACTAACGTTTACTAAAGAGAAGCTTAAAAATTGGATAATAAAAATCAAACTCAAAACATTTATTTCAAATAAACTAATTACAGTCACTTTTGAACTGTCAAGGGATCTTTCAGTCAGAAAGATTATAAGAATATAATGGACCATTCCAAAGGGTAGTAGGTTCCTATGGGGGAAGAACAGGCAAGAAACTCCACAGACACTCTTTTAAATCCGAATATTGTTACACAATATTGGTTAGATCATTCCACAAAAGTAAATTTCCATGTAATAATATTTCAGATCCCGAGACCATACTAGCAGAGGAGAGCAAAAAGAAACTGTGTACAAGATTCGCCAATGGAGAATGTCAGTTTGGCAGCATATGCCGCTATTCACATTACAGTGTGGAACAAATACAAGCTCTTAGAGAACATGGTACGGCTTTTGTTACATGTTGTTGCCTCGTTGGTCTAGTGTTCGCAAGCGCTACTGCTGAGCATGAGGTCCTGGGTTCAATTCCCGGGTCGGGCAAAGTGTTATTGGGATTTCCTATCTGGAATTTCTCAGTAGTAGCCTAGAGTCTGGATTTGAGCCTGGTTGTTTGCAATAGGCTCGCTCTTATTACATGGGACTTAAAAATAACTGGCAAAATGTGGGTGTACTATAGGTACACCTCTGCCTTACTCTTCGGGGATTACAAGCGTGATGTTACGTTACGTTATTGTAATTCAGACTTTGTGTAAAAAAAATTCATGCAATTATTTTTTTTCTACTTTCAGTTGCATCAAAAAACATGCCCAAAGATGTAATATTTCCATCCTTTGAAGAGCTAGTTCATAAACTTCTGAACGAGAAAACAAATAAACATCAAGACTCAAGCAATGAAAATACTGTTATGTATGATAGTAATGGAGTCACTCATTCTTTCCCATGGACTTACAATAGCGTTTTGGACAGTTATGCTAATAACTTACCTCCTAGTGTCAAGAGATTGAAGATTGAAGATTTTACTGATGCGAAAATTGAATCTTGGGGATGATTACTAAAAGGTAACACTGATCTAGTATGGAAAATCTATTTTCGTTTCTATAATTATTATCGGCCTGTAAGCCTTAAAGCATACATGACTGGCAAAGGCATAAGCAAAATATTCCGAAGTTCCGAACATCAAAGCTACTAGATATTAACTTTGCCTTGTCTGTATTCCTCGAAACTGTAATGTTTGTTAAAGCGAATCCCAAATTATTTCGACCCTTACATGACGCTGTCCCACGTAATAGACAGGATATGAGCATAATTTGTGTATAAATATAATCATAACCCTTATTGTGCAAATATGAGACATTCATACAACTTAAAGTAACTCAATAATAATAAAATAAACAAGATGACAGAAATTGTTTTAAGTTAGTGATAATAAAAAATTTAGGCAGGTCATCAGTTGGTTGTTGGATATCCTGCTAAATATGCACTCATGCGCAATAGTAGCATTTGCATGACTCCAACTTAATTTAACAAGCTACCTAAGTGTTGTAACGAGTTTAAAATATCGTTACATGCTTCTCGTCAGTTAGTCGATTTCGGAACGGTTTTTTTTGCTGTCATCGATTGTGTTTGGTGGAAGCTGTCAACTTTGACGTGATCACTTTTGCGACGAACATTCCTGATGTAGTATTGAATTTTAACGACATTTTTTAATCGGGATAAATCCTGGGTAATGGCGGCCTATTGATGCCGTAAACTTCTAAAACTTTCCCTCAGGACGTGGTGACGTAGGAATAATCCTTCATTTCTTTGGTAAGATTGAATTCTTTCGGATTGATAAATTGGATAGCGTGACGAGTGCTCGATATCATACTAAATTATTGTTCCAGGCTTTTAAGTGATTTGTCGCCCGCCTGAATTTTGTGGTGCATTTAAATTTGCCATTTGTTGGAAAAGACGGTAAGTTATTATTACTCGTGGAACGCCACGCTTCCCAACGTTTGGGAATCCTGAACAATTTATTAATTCTCTGTAAATTTTGTTTCAGCCGGATTTTGACCGAACCTGGTCCCGACGTCTTTTTTTTCTTTTTTCTTCTCTTTTCTATTTATTTTCTTTACTGGATATATTTCTACAAGGGATATTTTTATCCCTACCATCAACGCCACGATCCTAGAGGTTTTATTTAACCATTTTATTTAATCATTTCTTTTTTTTACTACCTACCTTTTTTTTATCAACAAAGATGCAATAGTAATGTAAGTTCCATAATAATAATATTGTAAATTCAATGATAATAATGTAAGTAATTATAACCTTTTTTTTTTGTATTTAATTTCATAATTTTATTACTCTGAAGCTACTGGCAATTAATTAAACAAGGTATTAGCAAAGGAAATTCCATTCTTTTATTCATTTAATTAGCTACCTACCGGCAGATTAACAGTCTGACTCTCCGAAGAGTTCTATCTGGCAAGTTTGGTTTATTTGAAACATACTGTGTGCATCTCCAAGGCGCCCGAAATTATTTTATTGTTTAATTTGTATTTTTTTTATAGGAGAACACACCATCTTTACACATTTTTATTAAATTGGGCAAGCTCCCAACACATGTGACACTCATGTACAACCCATCCATTACATTTGTCGCTCTGCGAACAGGGACTTGAAGTAGCTTCCTTGTATCTTATAAATTATTATTGCATCTTATATTTTGTAGTATAGTTTACAGAACAAATTACATAGTTTCTGTAATACACTTTTTTTGGAATTTTGTAATTTACAACTAAGTTTTCTTGATGTTTCCTAGTAAGTAAACAATATTTATTAACAACTTTATTGTACTATTGTGTGTTTAACTTTTATGGTTACAGCAATATCATTATACTCTTGCAAAATCAACATATTGTATGGTAAGACAGTTTTGTTTTGTATAAGTGACTCAACGGTGTAAAACTAAGTGCGGTGTTTCATATTAGATTTTAAACAAACTTTGGTTTAACTTAAGTAATACCTAATCATAGTTTAAGTGATATAAGCTTATCCTGTAAATTATTACTGCATCTTTTCACTTTGAAATTTTTCATAAAAATCAACTTGTAGGTAACTTAAAAAATATTTTTTCACTTTAACCTCAAATATTTTACAACTTGTGATATTTTGCCCTGCTTTTCTTATCGTATTGTTTATTCATAATGGATAAAGAAGATCAATCTCCTCTGCCTCTTGCTAAGGATAACATGGAATCTGATGGTGCATGCACAGTTCCTAATGTTGCACCTGTTGCTCCTGACATGATTAATTTGACAGAAGTACCACTTTCTTTTGATCATAATGACAGAATTGCACACTCTTCTTCAGCTTTTGCGATGCACGCTTTGCCTTCGTTTAATTCTATGAATGTTTTAGTTAATGAACATATTAAAAAGAATTTGCCTTCTGCAATTAAGTTACCCGATTTAAAAAGGAGTAGAATTAAATTCGACGGGAAATCTTGTGTTAGAGAATTTATTATGGAAGTTGAGGAATATTTTTTATACAAAAACTTTGACGAAATTTTGTTGGTTGGTTCATTTACGGACTTGCTTGATGGTATTGCATTGAAATGGTTTCGCACAGTTCGCTTTCGTATTCCATCCTGGCACGAACTTAAACTTGCTCTTCTTAAACGTTTTGACAGGCCGGATTTTGACTATTTGCTGGAACATGACCTTCGTACGAGGAAACAGAAGACATCTGAATCTCTTCCAGATTTCATTACTGAAATAATGGACATGGCTAGTCGTCTTTCTTCGCCAATGTTTGATGTGGTTTTGGTTACTATTATTAAACACAACATGTTGCCTATTTACACACCTTTTATATTTGGTAAGCATATTGATTCTGTAGAACAATTTCTTGTTCTTGCAAAGGAACTTGAAGTTTTCGTCAGCCATAAATCATTTAAAACTGAAAAACCTACCGTAAAGTCTAATGCAGTTTTAATTTGCTTAAAGTGCAAAAAGCCTGGACATCATTTTAAACATTGTACATCCATACCTGGCGTTATTTGTTTCAAATGTCAAAAGGTTGGAGTCACATCTAAGAATTGTGATGTTTGTAATTTAGAGAAAAAGAGCTCTAGCGAGTCAAAAAACTAATTAGGTCGCATCGAGCCCCTGTTGTTATTGATATAACCGCGAGTGTCTCGATGAAAGAAAATTTTGCTAAATGTCACAAACCTGATGATGCTACTCGTAACAAAGACTTTGCAAACTGGTTAGACTATTTAAAAACATTCTTCCAAATTTATAGATCAGCTCCTGTTTTATTTGTTAAAGATAATGATACTAGACCGTATTTACAATTTTCTGTAGGTAACCATACTTTTTCTGGCTTATTGGATAGTGGTTCCAATGGTTGTATTTTGGGTTCAAATAGTCATGAACAATTTCCACTTTTAGGTTATAAAATAAATTATTATCCTGTTTCTAGTGCCGCTTATACAGCTGATGGTTCTTCACAGAGAATTATTGGTACCATTGAATTACCTGTTACTTGTGATAATTTAACTAAAAATATTAATTTTCTAATTATACCTTCTTTTCAGCCTGATTTCATTTTAGGTTTTGATTTTTGGTTAAAGTTTAATTTGGCTAAAGATTTATGGAAAAATATAACTTATGTTAAAAGCAATACAGTTCAAGTTTGTACAGTCACCTCTGCCAGTGAACTTTCTCCTTCTGAGAAACAAAAATTAAATGATACTGTTTCACTCTTTGAAGATATTTCTTATGAAAAGAGAGGCTTAGGTCTTACTCATCTCGTTCAACATAAAATTAATGTTACTAGCGAACCTTTTAAACAAAGATATTGGCCTTTAAGTCCTGCAAAGCAAAAGGAACTTTTTGATGAAGTGGAAGTCTTATTAAAAGAAGGAATCATTCAACCTTCTAAATCACCTTGGTGTTCACCTGTCTTAGCTGTAGAAAAGAAGGATGGTAGTACTAGATTATGTTTAGATTCAAGACGTTTAAATTCAGTAACTATTAAAGATTCATACCCTCTTCCTTATACCTCTAGAATATTAGATAACCTTGGGGGAGCCAAATATATTAGTACAATTGACCTTTCTAAAGCATTTTTGCAAATTGCTTTGGAAGAATCTTCTCGAGAAAAGACTGCTTTTGTAGTTCCGGGAAAAGGACTTTTCGAATTTGTTCGTATGCCATTCGGTCTCACCAATGCACCAGCTGAGTTGCAGAGACTTGTAGATAAACTTTTTGGTCCTGAATTCGATAATACTGTTTTTTGTTATTTAGACGATTTAATTTGTGTAAATTCAGATTTTAATTTACATATTGAGTATTTACACAAAATTTACAATATACTGAAAGAGGCTGGTTTAACGGTTAATTTGAAAAAGTGTAATTTTTGTAAAGATAGACTTCGCTATCTTGGTTATATAGTTGACAGTAATGGTTTGCATACCGATCCTTCTAAATTGGATACCATTAAAAGTTTCCCACGTCCTGAATCTGTTAAACAACTTCGTAGTTTTCTTGGTTTATGCTCATATTATCGTAGATTCATTAGTAAATTTGCTGATATTGCTTCTCCTTTAACTAAATTAACAGCGGGAAGTAAGAATTCTAAAAAATCACTTTGTTGGAACAATGAAGCTGAGAATGCATTTGATGAGTTGAAACAAACTTTAATTACAGCTCCTGTCTTGCAATGCCCTAATTTTGAAAAACCTTTCTTTTTACATTGTGATGCTAGTTCTGTTGGCATTGGTAGTGTTTTGAGTCAAGAGGATGATAATAGAGATCAACATCCTATTGCGTTCTATTCTAGATCACTCAATAAATGTGAACGCAATTATAGTACCACAGAACGTGAATTACTTGCTATTTTAGCTTCAATAGAACATTTCAGACCTTATATTGAAGGAATGAAGTTTACTGTAATAACTGATCATGCTAGTTTAAAATGGCTTTTAGGTCTTAGCAATCCTAGTGGACGCTTAGCACGTTGGGCTGCTAGAATTTCTCAATTTACTTTTGATATAGTTCATAAAAAAGGATCTTTACATTTAGTTCCAGATGCTTTATCTCGTATTGAAGTAGCCGCTATAGAAATCTCTCAAAATAATTTAGTTTTGCCAGACGATGATATTTATGATCCATGGTATAAAAAAGTATTTATTAATTGTCAAAAGTCTCCTTGCAGATATAAGAACTTTAGAGTAGAAAATAAAACCTTATATAAATTTTGTAAAAGTAAGTTTGATCCTAATAGTAATCTTAATTGGAAAATAGTTATTCCTAAAGAACATATTTTAGATACAATTCGTTCTAATCATGATGACATTAATTCTGGTCATCTTGGTATCCATAAAACTTTAAATAAATTAAAACAACACTATTTTTGGAAAGGGATGTTTAATGATGTTCAAAAATATATTCTAGCTTGTGATACTTGTAAAGCTTATAAACACACCACACAACCTCCTTTTGGTATTATGGTTAACCCTAAAAAAGTTGATCGACCTATGCTAATGCTTTCAGTGGATATTATAGGTATATTACCTAAAGCTTATTCTGGACATAAATATATTCTCTCTGTTGTTGATGTGTTTACTAAATACTGCTGGATTTTTCCTATGATAAATGCTACTACTAGAGTAATAAATAAACTTTTTGAAAAAGAAATATTTCTTAAATTTGGTTGTCCTAAAATAATTGTTTGTGATAATGGTACACAATTTACTTCTAAACATTTCGTAGAATTTTTGAAAGGTTATAATATCACAAAAATATTTTATAATACTTTATACACGCCTCAAAACAATACAGTTGAGAGATATATTAAAACTGTTGAAACTTGCATTGCTTGTTTTGTTAAAGATGATCATAGAACTTGGTCTAAATATTTACCTCATGTTCAACTAGCTTTGAATAATAGTGTGAATCTAGCCACAGATTTTACACCTAATTTTTTGACGTTTGGAAGGGAACTTATTTTTGATGCTTCTTTACATCGTTTAAGTGACTCTATAGATAATTTAGATGAACTGGAAGTTTCCCATAGAACTCACTATGCTGATTCTCTTAATTCACTTAGTGAAATTTTTGTTAAAGTTCAAACTCATTTATTAAAAGCTTATCAGCGTAATGCTCGCTATTATAATAAAGGTCGCAAAGTCATTTCTTTTGATGTGGGCGATGTCGTGTGGAGAAGGAGTTTCATTCAATCTCATGCACCTACTTATTTTTCAGCAAAACTTGCTCCTAAGTTTATTAAATGTAAAATTATTGAAAAGATCTCTGATAATGTTTATAATCTGAAAGACCTTAATAAGGGTACCGCTGGACGTTATCATGTTAAAGATATAATTAAATTTTAATTTGGTTTCCAAGTGTAAGTCTTGATTTTGATAATTTTGTTTGAAGGTCGCTTATGATAGTGTGATGTATGATGGGATGGATGATAGGTTATCAGCGATTTGAATGAGAGTATGTTAGTTAACTTCTTATAATTTTATTGAATTTGATTTCTTAACTTTCTAAAATACAACTTAGGACCTTTTAATAACTTTTTCTACCCACACGAATACGTTTCTCATATCAAAGGATCTTATTCTTATTATTAATATTTTGTTTATGTATCTTATTACTATTTTTATACATATCTTATTATTATTATTCTTTTATACAAGTCTTGTATGCGATTTTTATGTATACATTCTTGTATAAAATTTCTTAGTTGTTACCCACTGCTTGTGAACACTTTGTTTTCACTTGCAGAGGTTAACCTACTTTTTTACGGATCTCGGTATATTTTTTCCTTGATTTCGTTGTTTTTTTTTGCTTCTGTGCTCGGAAGGTTGGTAGTGTTGTGCCGATCACAGGATGCATCTCTTGTTCTGCTATTGTGCTCGGGATATTGGTGGTGTTGAGCCGATCACAATATGCATCTCTTGTTCTGCTATTGTGCTCGGGATATTGGTGGTGTTGAGCCGATCACAATATGCATTTATTTTCGAAGGTGTTTGTGCTCGGAATATTGGTGGAGTTGTGCCGATCACAACATTCTTTATATTGTTTGTATCTGTAGAGATGTGGAGATTTTAAACTGTGTCTCACAGTTATAATTTGTTCTTGCTAGTCAGTGGCGATGGTGCCTAACTGCACTCATAAAGACATTTTTGGATTATTCTCGTTAGACAGCGGCAATTGCGCCTAACTGTACTCAAATTAATATTTTTATCGTGTTATATACTTGTTAGTCGGTGGCTATGGTGCCTAACCGAACTCAAATTGGTATTTTTTTTGTTGTTTCTAGAGTTATACTGTATGTTAGTCGGTGGCTATGGTGCCTAACCGTACTCAATTCAGTATACTCTTGTTGTGCTCTTATACAATATTGATCAGCGACTATTTCGCTTGACTTATTTGTTTTTATATGCATGTTATTTTAAGAAATAGTCATAGAAACTATTTTTTTGTTTAGTTGTTGTTAGACTTAGCGGATATCTTCCTTGCGGTCTAATAATCCTATCTTTTTATAGGGTATTTTTTTTGTTTTGTTGTATTTGGAATTTATATTTCCTATTTTTTGTAATTTTTTTTTCTTTTGCCTTGTTTATTTTTTTGCATAAAAGAAATTGCTTTCTTTTATTTTTTCGGGGAGGGATGTAATGTAACGAGTTTAAAATATCGTTACATGCTTCTCGTCAGTTAGTCGATTTCGGAACGGTTTTTTTTGCTGTCATCGATTGTGTTTGGTGGAAGCTGTCAACTTTGACGTGATCACTTTTGCGACGAACATTCCTGATGTAGTATTGAATTTTAACGACATTTTTTAATCGGGATAAATCCTGGGTAATGGCGGCCTATTGATGCCGTAAACTTCTAAAACTTTCCCTCAGGACGTGGTGACGTAGGAATAATCCTTCATTTCTTTGGTAAGATTGAATTCTTTCGGATTGATAAATTGGATAGCGTGACGAGTGCTCGATATCATACTAAATTATTGTTCCAGGCTTTTAAGTGATTTGTCGCCCGCCTGAATTTTGTGGTGCATTTAAATTTGCCATTTGTTGGAAAAGACGGTAAGTTATTATTACTCGTGGAACGCCACGCTTCCCAACGTTTGGGAATCCTGAACAATTTATTAATTCTCTGTAAATTTTGTTTCAGCCGGATTTTGACCGAACCTGGTCCCGACGTCTTTTTTTTCTTTTTTCTTCTCTTTTCTATTTATTTTCTTTACTGGATATATTTCTACAAGGGATATTTTTATCCCTACCATCAACGCCACGATCCTAGAGGTTTTATTTAACCATTTTATTTAATCATTTCTTTTTTTTACTACCTACCTTTTTTTTATCAACAAAGATGCAATAGTAATGTAAGTTCCATAATAATAATATTGTAAATTCAATGATAATAATGTAAGTAATTATAACCTTTTTTTTTTGTATTTAATTTCATAATTTTATTACTCTGAAGCTACTGGCAATTAATTAAACAAGGTATTAGCAAAGGAAATTCCATTCTTTTATTCATTTAATTAGCTACCTACCGGCAGATTAACAGTCTGACTCTCCGAAGAGTTCTATCTGGCAAGTTTGGTTTATTTGAAACATACTGTGTGCATCTCCAAGGCGCCCGAAATTATTTTATTGTTTAATTTGTATTTTTTTTATAGGAGAACACACCATCTTTACACATTTTTATTAAATTGGGCAAGCTCCCAACACATGTGACACTCATGTACAACCCATCCATTACAGTGTTAAGGAAGCACACTAAATACCTACCTAATAAACTGATTATAGTTAGTAAGTACATCTGCACATGTTAAAATAGTATCAAGTCGAATCATGTGTGGATATTAATCAAGTCGGGACATGAAGTCCAGTAGGTAGCATCAAATCTGGAAAGTTATGGCCCAGTTCTAACATGTCAACTAATATAGAATGTTTCGAATAAATAATCCGACAAGTTAGAACAAGAAAGTCTAATAAAATCAAAGATTCCTGACACAAAATCAGGTCTCTAGCAATAACCAATGTACCTATAGACACCGACTTAACTAAAAGATGTGTTAGACATTTGTCTGTGTCTACAGGTAACTAAAAATACCTTATTTTCTCTTGTTTACCTGTCCTTATGTAATAAAAGGTATATAACTCCGTTGTCAGTCATAATACAATGTTTTGATTATGACTACAACACTGACTAGACTATTTCCCACCTGAATACCTATTTAAAACAATGAGAATACCTATCTGTGTTTATAATTACGTAATCCATTGTTCTAGAAGTAATTATCATGTCATAACTTGCACCTGCGCAACCCTGCCTCCCTCATTCGTGTAAACACCCACGTCATAGCAAAATGGGAAATACCCAGCTATACCCCGACCCTCTGTCGCGTCCCTGAATAGCGAACTGCCCTGTTGTATAGGAGCAAATTATTGTGTTTGCACAGATGGTACCCGCTACTTGCCCTATAGTAAAAATCTACTTAAGGTATCGGGTCTGATTTTACAATTGTAGTTGCCTAGTACTAGTTGCCTAGTACTCTCTTAGAAAGTCTCAGATTCTTAGTCAGTTGAGCTTTAACTTCGTTCCTACAAACATCTCGCTACTTGAGGTATAAATTCGTGCTAAATAAATTCAATTAAATTCGGATTACATCTAGCTCTAACCTTTGTCTGTATTACTGTTGTGTATTTTAAATATATTGTGTGTGTGTTTTATGTGCAATATACGTGGATTTGTTACATTAGCTGCTTGTGGTTTTTCTACTGTGCCAAACCTTATAACAAACCGCCCCCTTCAAACGACATAAGTTGGTCGTTTACATTTTGGTCCTTCGACAGCCGGATATCGTTTACATTTTGGTCCTTCGACAGCCGGATATCGTTTACATTTTGGTCTTTCGAGCGCCGGATAAGGTTTCAAGTAATCATGAGTCAGCAGGGCTCCATCACAACACGCAGCAAGCTAAGGAAGCTAGCCGAACAGGAAGAAGCACGTAAGGATGACATCACAACGGACACCGGGTTGCAGTCCGATAGGGGACCAGGTTCGCCGTCTGTGGCGCCGACCATGGCATCAATAGATCGCCGGAAATCGCCGCGAAGCAGAGCTTCATCCACACATAGCCGCAAGAGTGTCGATTTCTTGAGAAAAAGAATCGAATACGAGGCCGAAAAGGAACTAGTCGAGTTAAAATCGAAGCTAAGCGAAAACCGCCTCAAAGAAAGAGTGGAGGCCGAAAAGGAACTAGTCCAGTTAAAATCGAAGATCAATGAAGACCTCCTTAAGGATAGGGAAAACCTCCTCAAGAAAAGAGTGGAGGCCGACATTGCCGAGATAGAGGCAACTACCGAGAGCGAAGACGACGCCTCCAATTCAGACGCGAGTACAGCACAGCGGGTCGACCAGTGGATAGATACGACGCCGCAAGTTGGCCAACAGGAAACAGTGTTGCGTAATTCAGTTAGTGTTTTACGGCAATCGAGTACAGTGTTGTGTCAACCGGATGCAGTGTTATGTACCCCGTCTGCGGAGCGCAGGCCCATGGATGTGGCCGCGCCCCGGATCCCTACCGTGAGTTATTCACAAACCGTAAGTACGCTTGATCCGACTACATACCGTAATAATGTGTCGCACATACTAGGTATACCCGTGCCGGTACCGTATTCGAGTACGATACCTAAAGCACGGACGTATACACCAATGCCTACCGAGAGAGTTACGTCCCGATTACCGACCAATAACCCCGTCTTTACCACTCCGGCCGCAAGTGGACCTCGCGTTTCGATACCCGAGTCGGATTCACAGCGGCAGTTGAAGTACGGAGATGATGTTAAAGAAAGACGGCGGGAGTCTTCGGTTGAAAGGGACTCTGTGTTAGATAGGCTGGCAGAGGCAATAACCAGTATGGGGAGACCGCGACCGGTACCGCGACAGGCGTACGAATTACCACATTTTAGTGGTGATCCATCCGAGTGGATATGTTACAAAAATATGTACTGGGATACCACTCAAGAGTATAGTTATAAAGTTCACGAGAACTTAGCCCGGCTTAGAACGTCTTTACACGGCGAAGCTAGAATCTCAGTGGAGGATTTATTAAGTTCAGGTACGGATCCCAACGACATAATGCACGCGCTCGATCAAGAATATGGTCACCCGACTTTAATATTACAAAGCGCGTTACAAAAGATTAGGGACCTACCTAGAATATCGGAAAGCTGCCGCGAGCTTAGAAAGTTCTCGTCAACCGTGCGAAATGTAGTAGCCCTACTTAAAAATATTAAAGCTGACGGCTATCTTAACAATCCACAACTAGTTAGCGAGCTATTAAACAAGCTAACTCCTATACAACGCGCGCGGTACGGGGACTTTGCCATGGGGTTAGATAACGTGCAGGGGGTGGACCTAAGAGTCTCACCTAACCTAGAATACTTATCTCACTTTTTAATACAATTAACGCATACAACGTCGTATTATTTACAGCCATCTATAATAGAACCTAGTGCTTCTAGGCCCCCAATTAGGCAACAGGAACAAGTCTTCGGTCAACGACCCATGAATACCGCGCGTCAACTATTCAGTAGGCCACAGCTGACTCATAAGATAAATACACAGAGTGATGAGTCTAGTATCGTACCTAAGAAATGTATCGTATGTCAAGGTGAACATACTATAGAAAAATGCGACACCTTTAATAAAATGACAGTTCAACAGCGATGGAACATCGTAAAAGAATTAAACACGTGTTTCAAATGTATAGTAAACAAACACAACAAAAGGTTTTGCCGCGCCGATAAATGCAAAAAATGCGGTTTTTCCCACCATCTATTATTGCACGCCGATAAGCAATACAATGCGAGCGATAAGCATAAAGATAAGCCCGAAACTGCTACAAACATCGGTGAATGGAATGCTTCTGCGCTTTTAAAAATACTGCCAATAGAATTGTGTCATGACAAAGACAACAATAGTCATTGTTACGCGATACTCGATGGAGGGGCGACAATTTCATTGATCGACAGCTCGATCGCTACCGACTTGAAAGGGCCAAGCATACCTCTTTCATTAAAGACCGCGGGCGGTCACGAGATCACTGACCCAACGTCGCGAGCGGTTGAAGTAAAGGTCAAAGGGCCAAACGGACAGTGCCACAACATTAAATGTCGCACTATACGTGATTTAAACTTGCCTTCTCAAACCGTCACCACCGCAATGCTTAACGACAATGCCCACCTCCGCGACCTGGGATGCGTGGAAATGAGGGGCGCCAAACCGCTAGTATTGATCGGGCAGGACAATTGGCAGCTAGTTGTAGGCCGGGACGTCCGTCAAGGAAAACCCGGTAAACCAGTTGCCTCCCTTACCGAGTTAGGTTGGGTCATACATGGTCCGTTCGGCCATAACAATTTAAAAGGCGAACAAATTAACTGTACGGCAGTTTCCCTGCCTGACCTGCATGACCCAGTTAAATCTAGCGAAGCGATAGGTATTTCTGAGAACGTACGTAAAATCCAATCAGATGAAAGGGCCTTAGAAATACCGGATAAAACTAACCACCGTGTACCAGATGAATCACAGTGGGCAGTAGGTTTGTTACGAAAAGATAACAACATAATACCTACCAATTATAACGGTAACCTTTTGACAGGACCCGACCCATTATTATTATTACCTTTTCAAGAAAAGGAAGCCGAGACTTGTTTCGCTCGGCTTAATAACCTGCATCGCCTGGAACGAATAAAAATACCAGGGTTGTATGGGCTAGATCTAGACAAGGATCTAGATCTAGATTTACAAATGTTTAGCGACGCAAGCAAACAAACATGCGCAGCGGTCGCGTACCCAGTGGGCTACTGGGATAGTAACCTAGCATCAGTGACGATGTTAGGTAGGGCTCGCGTAGCCCCACAAAAAGTAGTCTCAATTACAAGGCATGATTTACAACCAGCCTTATTAGGTAGACTATCGGACCGAGGCAACTGGCACTGGGTTCCTTCCGCGGACGACCCCGCGGGCAAAGCAACCAGGTCGTCTTGGCCCGAGAACCATACGGCGTGGCTGTGCGGCCCCCCGTTTTTATGTGTTCCACAGGAGCGGAGGCCGGTGTGTCGAGAGGCTGAGTCAGCAAAAGTGGACTTGGAGCGCATTCAGCGGGTCCACTCTACAGCAGCGACGCCGGCGCACGTCTACCGTGCGGCGCCACTCAGCTACGAGCGCTACACGTCGTGGGCGCGTAGGAAACGCGTCACGACTCAAGTACTCATCGTCGTCGGCCGATGTCGTAAGCGTCGGCCAATACAGCAGCGCGATCAAGAAGAAGCTCACAACCATCTCACAAGGTTGTGCCAGGATGATAGCTTCAGTGAAGAAACGCACTATGAAGTACGCTCAGGGAGTGTGCCCCACGTGAGGAGGTCCTTTACACCCTCCTCACAGAGGCCGAGCTCATCATAAATAGCCGGCCTCTCAGCTACGTCTACGATGACCACAACCAGCCCGTGGTCCTGACGCCGAACCACCTACTCCTTGGCACTGCGTCCGGGAGCACTCCGTTCGCGCCGGGAGACATCGAGGACGTCGACTCCCGCTGTCAGTGGCGGCGTGTGAACGCGCTCGCCGACATGTTCTGGCGTCGGTGGCTACGGGAGTACCTACCTACTCTACAACGTCGAGAAAAGTGGACGAATAACGTACCAAATGTGAGTGTCAACGACGTAGTGGTTATCGTAGATAACACAAAAAACCGAAGTGAGTGGACTAAAGGAATAGTCAAAAATGTGTATCACGGAAGTGACGGGATAATCCGTGTAGCTGACGTAAGAACAATAAATGGGGTCCTGCGTCGGCCCATTGTTAAATTAATTGTGCTTCCCACCGTCCATGTGTAATGCGGCGGAACCCTTTTACAGGGGGTGGAATGTTAAGGAAGCACACTAAATACCTACCTAATAAACTGATTATAGTTAGTAAGTACATCTGCACATGTTAAAATAGTATCAAGTCGAATCATGTGTGGATATTAATCAAGTCGGGACATGAAGTCCAGTAGGTAGCATCAAATCTGGAAAGTTTTGGCCCAGTTCTAACATGTCAACTAATATAGAATGTTTCGAATAAATAATCCGACAAGTTAGAACAAGAAAGTCTAATAAAATCAAAGATTCCTGACACAAAATCAGGTCTCTAGCAATAACCAATGTACCTATAGACACCGACTTAACTAAAAGATGTGTTAGACATTTGTCCGTGTCTACAGGTAACTAAAAATACCTTATTTTCTCTTGTTTACCTGTCCTTATGTAATAAAAGGTATATAACTCCGTTGTCAGTCATAATACAATGTTTTGATTATGACTACAACACTGACTAGACTATTTCCCACCTGAATACCTATTTAAAACAATGAGAATACCTATCTGTGTTTATAATTACGTAATCCATTGTTCTAGAAGTAATTATCATGTCATAACTTGCACCTGCGCAACCCTGCCTCCCTCATTCGTGTAAACACCCACGTCATAGCAAAATGGGAAATACCCAGCTATACCCCGACCCTCTGTCGCGTCCCTGAATAGCGAACTGCCCTGTTGTATAGGAGCAAATTATTGTGTTTGCACAGATGGTACCCGCTACTTGCCCTATAGTAAAAATCTACTTAAGGTATCGGGTCTGATTTTACAATTGTAGTTGCCTAGTACTAGTTGCCTAGTACTCTCTTAGAAAGTCTCAGATTCTTAGTCAGTTGAGCTTTAACTTCGTTCCTACAAACATCTCGCTACTTGAGGTATAAATTCGTGCTGAATAGAGTATTAAATTCGGATTACATCTAGCTCTAACCTTTGTCTGTATTACTGTTGTGTATTTTAAATATATTGTGTGTGTGTTTTATGTGCAATATACGTGGATCTATTACATTAGCTGCTTGTGGTTTTTCTACTGTGCCAAACCTTACAACAAACCGCCCCCTTCAAACGACATAAGCTGGTCGTTTACATTTTGGTCATTCGACAGCCGGATATCGTTTACACTAAGCGTTGGAAGGAGCTAAATATCAATGCGTTCAAACGTCTGTTGATGTTGTTTTTATCGCAAAAAGCTTATTGTAGTGTGTCTGAATTATTTTCCGAAAAACTTGTCTGACATTAATTTTTATTATAAGTTATGTTGATTAAAGGTAGCAATGTGACTAAAATATTTGTACGCCAATATATTATAAGCACAGATATAGATAGACATAGATAACGCAAGTATCACGATCTGTATGAAAAACAAGCGTGCCATTTTTTGACTACCTACTATGACGTCACAAGCACGATTTAGTGATGGGAAAATCAAATCGATTCAAAGACGCCGCCGCGTGCGGCACTCGTCTCGCCCCAACCCCCGCCTAGCGCCAGCGCTCACGCTCATCCAGCCGGCATCGGCCGTGAAAGTTTTCGTAATGAGAGTTTCAAGTAAGTTTACCGTTATGAACACGTGAATATTCGGTGACACCTTATATTATATTTAGTTCTAGTGTTTACAAAAAGCAACGGGATTAAACCCTTTTTCATCTCTTTCTATCACTCAAAGATTTGCTGGGTGAAAACTCAATTTTGAATACAGTTCACCTTTCTCAATTAAGTACTTTCCGAATACTATTTATTGAGTAATTGTGATACAGTAAATAATTATTAAAAATCGTTTAAATCGATTAGTAAATCGATTTAAACGATTTGAGTAATGTTAAAGACAGCTTGCTTCCTCAAAATGTACTGAACATAGTGCTATGCTTGTTGGGAACCAATCTTTATTTCCAACCATGTTTCTTTTTAATTGGGTTCATGTGGAAAACTAAAAAAACCACGAAACGTTTCGATTATTTATTAAAATTGTCTAAGTACATAATAAGTACCTATAAAATACAAAATCATTCCTCTATTTCCGAAATCGATTCTCGAAAATCGATTTGTGTTGTATAGGATGAACATCACTAATCGCTAAAATTGTCAGAAAAATGATAAAAGCGCCTGTACTACGAAACCGAAGCGATATACGATAGTATCACTTGTTTCGATATTCATCACTTGTTAAAACAAAAAATAAAACCGACTTCCAAAAAAAAACACTACAAAGTGAAAAATAACTTTGATTTCGGAAGTCGGTGTCTTTGGTTTTATATTTTCGTTTTTTTGCCACCGACTTCCGAAATCAAAGTTATTTTTCACTTTCTAGTGTTTTTTTTTGAAAGCCGGTTTTATTTTTTGTAAAAAAAGTTTTTATTTTCACTTTTTAGTTGTGGTACCTACACAAACCCCCACAAAAATTTGAATAAACAAAAAAAATAAATAACAGTTAAAATACAGTGACAGGAACTATTAGAATATTGTCCACATATGCTAGGTGGGAAAAATACGTATTATTGAAGCTAACTCAAAAACCCCTCATCAGATCTTGACAAAACTTACATGGGACCACTTCTGAACTATGCCCTACCAAAAACAAAAATAATCATCCAAATCAATTCATAATTGGCGGAGTAATCGCGTAACAAACACAAAAAAAAAACAACCGAATTGAGAACCTCCTCCTTTTTGAAGTTGGTTGAAAAGTCGCATTAACCGCTCCAAGTAAAAGCCGCAAGCAGCACAAGTAGGTATGCAGCTTACTTTTGATAAGCTATGTTTTTCTCAAATTTGGAATTAACCTACCGAACCGAATTAACCTATAAGATTAAAAATTATTGATTTTAAAATGAATTACGCATAATATTAATCACAAAATGACATAACGATGGAAGGAAACGTTTACTTTATTTGTTCTCCACGCATTTGTACAGTTTTTACAATTTATAATAGCGCAATTGACCGTTTTAATTTTTTTTTACTGACGTCCGAGTAGCGCGCACTTTGATGCAGACTGAGCACGAAAATAGTGACTTATGATTTTTGATCATAAGCTGGGCACGCGAAGTAGTTACCCTTGTGTTATCTATGTCTATCTATATCTGTGATTATAAGGCTAAACATGATTGGACTATAATGTAATTTATTATCATCTTGCATGCTCTTGTATGTATATTCCATGTTTATTACAAATAAATAAATCTTATCTTACAGAAAAAAACAAAAGCTGCTCGCCAAGAAAGACAAATCCGTACCATCGAATTGTTAGTATCGATATGGATATTCATTCGGAATTTTGCTTGAATCCATGAAATAAAACTGCTGATGCATAAAATAGTAAAATTTTAATAAGAAGAAATAGAACTACAATTAAATTTGTAATAATCTCAATAAAAAAGAGGTTAAGTTAAAACAACAAAAAAATAAATTACTACACCATCTGAATGGATATATAAACCAGAACTGTGGCGGCATCTACAACGCCACATGCGAACTACGCATAAAAGACCTGACGTCACACAAATCCTGCATCGCGCAAGCAGCAGAGTTTACCGCGCGATCAGCATATATAGAACTTTCCGACATCAATCGTCGGGCACCCACCGACATCAATCGCGCGGTTTACCCATGACAAATAGAACTCCACACTCGCTACACAACGCCAGCCTCGCGCAAAGGGACCTAGCTTAATATAGGCGCCGCGCGCGCGGCCCACACATACATGACTCTACATTCGCAGAAAAACCCAATAAATACGACACGAGCGACGCACACACAACTCAAGTCGCCCAACACACACTACAACGCTTCGCACCCCGCAGCGCCACTGGCTAGACCTGATTCACGCTGTGTGGGACGGGGAAGACTCCCACTGTGGGGAGCGCCAAACAAAACCGACGCCCTCGTTGCTAGACCGGCCTTTGCTGTGCCTTCCCTAGGGAACTAGGGATCTCACCCGGCAAGGGCCAGGTCGCACGGGCGCCGAGAAGCACTTCGGGCGCTCCCACAGATACACCCCAGAAACACACCCCAACGCGCTCTGAGGAGGTAAACCTCTCACCGAACAGGTGTGCATGAAAGCACATCCACCCCCTCCTAGGAGTGAAACCCAACGACGAGCCCACGATTTCGTGGGCTGAGAGAAAAATGCCTCGGGAAAGGGGCCATAAAAGCCCCAAAACCGATTCCTCGCGCCCCTTTCGGGGGAGAAGAGACGACCAAGACGAATCGTCGGGCAGTTGCCCATCAGACACGACACCCGTCTGGTCAGAGGATTCTTCTTTTTGGATGGAGGATGAGTGAACCTTACACCCTGTTCCACATTCTTATAAATCTCGACAATCTAAGAAGCCTGCCATTGCTCCACAAGTTCGAAGAAAAAAATCTGCTCAACAACGTAAATAACGCAATGAATGTAGTTGAACTGTCAAAATGAAACAAATTTTCTGGATCATCCAGTGAATAAAAATGTTACAAATTTAATGAATTTATTTATTTACCTGATGATATGTTAATGACGTGTAATAAAACGATATGTCTCAAGAATCGGTTTTTAAAGCAACCAATTTTATTTCCCATCACTACACAAAGTACTTTGATAGGTGTCAAATCGGGCTTCTTAGATTTTCGCGCGATTAAGAAATTATCGCTTTTTTCTTCCGAGGGTAGTGGTGAATGCTTCACGTGCTTTGTTTGGGCTACAATTTTTTTTAAATTTTAGTGGTTTTTAGTGTTAACTTAAATCGAGATTATTGTAAGTGTTTGTGTTCGTTGTGTAAGGTTAGTTTTAGTGGTAATTGTCCCGCTTTTTAACCATTATTGTTCAAAATGAACTCCAAAAAGCCCCCTCACTCACCCAGATCCTCCGAATGAACCTTTTGAACTTTCCCCTATATTAACTGTTACCCTCCCCATGACACCCAAATACTCACACAAGACCCCATTAGATACAGAGACCTCAAACCGAAAAAGAGTAGCTGGCTCCCCACCTAAGATAGCAAATAACGTAATCGGCAGATTTACCTGTACAGCCAGGGATAATCCGCCGTATATTGTCCACGTATCCCAAGGATGACCAAACTTCAGGCACTGTATTACAACCGGTTAAGTTTGGTATGTTTTTGACGATGAATAACGTCAATAGCATAGACCTCGATGGGATCAAACGTTTAGGTAAAAATCGTGTGTCGGTCGAGTTTAAGTCGAATCAGGACGCAAACAGTTTTTTAAATAATAACCTGTTAATACAACATAATTATGCTGCCTCCATCCCACAATTCAATGTTATAAGTATGGGTATTGTTAGGGATATCCCTACTGAATGGACAGAGGAAGGAATTATTAAAAATGTTAAGGTTCTGAAAGGATGTGGTCTTGTTATTAAGACCAAAAGGATAAGCCGTAAGGTGACCTCCTCTGGTGAGTGGAAACCTACGCAAACAGTAGTACTAACTTTTGATGGAAAAATCTTACCGAAACGTGTGTATTGTTTCTATTCAGCTCTTCCAGTTGATAGGTACACATACCCGACTATACAGTGCTATCATTGCTGTCTTTGGCCACACACGCACTCTTTGCCGTTCGAAACCAAAATGTTTTTAAGGTGGTGAAGATCATCCTGGTGATGGATGTGAAATCACTGCTGAGTTAGGTTTTTGTTTTTCTTATTCTGCGAACCACTTGCAAACAACAGTGCTTGTCCTGAAGACAAAAGAGCATCAAAGCTCTGATGGCGGAGAAATCGATCTCGTATGCAGAGGCAAGTCGGGTTTTTTCCCCTGTTTCCAGATCGTATGCGGATATATCGGATGTCTCAAAATCTTCTCCACGTAACAAGATTATATTTAATACACCACAATCTTGATCATCAACCCCAATTCCTGTAACCCAAATATTATACCGTAAAATGTTCTTCATAAACCCTAAACCCCGAGCCTCCCTTTCACCTGGCTATAATAAACAGGCCCATCAAGCCCTAACGATGGATACGGGGGATGTGCTTTGTTCATCAATAGCAAAGTATCATCTTCCCCAATTCCTCTACCCTCTGATGGCGATAACATAAATGTTGTTGCTGTTAAGGCTGAGGATATCAATATTTTTTATATTGCGCACTCGAATATCTTTAGGTAATTAGAAATTTGTTATGCAGTGTTAGCGGTCCAATCATTGTTACGGGTGATTTTAATTGTCACCACTATCGCTGGGGATCAGATACTTGGATATATTGGATGATCTCTTGATCTTTGTGTCATCAACGATGGCAGTGCCACACGCAGGTCTACTCCAGGGCAGAGTTATAGTTGTGTTGACTTGACGTTCTGCTCATCCAGTATCTAGTCTACTCATCTGGCGTCGCTTGGATATGACATAAGGAAATAATCTCACTATATCTTCCCTTCTAAAAGTTAACAGTGATAATGCCCAGGAATGCTTTTTGTCGTTTTCTTCCACCGTTTCTTCTACAGCAAAAAACCCAGTCTGCTAGTGTTAGTAAAGTGGTGTTGTAGAAGTGTTAAAAAAAGAAACGAGAAGGTTGGTCAAAATATTGCAGTTCTCTGAGCCCATCTAACCCAGTTTCAGTAATGTGGCGAAAGGTGAAGCGTTTTAGAAGTAGCTTAGCATCTGCCTCCTCAAACAACCTCACAGAAGAAAAACGAAAAAAAAACCTGTGCGCCAGCGTACAGGTTTTTCTCAAAAATTGCTCCAGTTTATGTTCCAGGTGTAGAAGACGGTTGTGTTGGCATCGATGATGTGGACGACACTAACGATCCTATGAACATGCCATTTACCTTGGAAGAATTAAAAGCTGTAGTATCCCATGTCAAAGATTCCGCACCAGGGGTTTGATGGATTTCGTTACTCCTTTATTTATAAAGCTGGCCCAAAAACTCACCAATACTACCTGGACTTGGCAAATTTTTGCTTTAGTTCTGTTTACATTCCCACAGACTGGAAGGTTCAAGCTGTCATTCCAAAATTAAAACCTGGCAAAGATCCTAATGATAATTGCTCATATAGACCTATCGCTCTTTGGTCCATACTAATAAAACTTAGAACATTTAATTTAAAATCGTTTAGAGTGGTTGGTGGAGGGCAGGAGGCTGCTTCCGGCGACTCAGTTCGGCGTTAGGAAAAGTCTAAGCACTGCGGATAGTATGGGTATCCTCACGTCAGCGGTCCGGCTAGCCCTCAGCAGGAATGAGTCTGTGGTTGCTGTTTTTCTAGACATATCGGCTGCCTGTGATTCAGTGCTCCTGCCTGTTCTCAAGCAAAACCTGCAAGAGCTGAGAATCCCGGCTAGGATCTGTCGTACCATTGGTAACATCTTTACCAACCGCGCCATTCAATTAAGAATCACTGGGGCTGACTGAACAAAGAAGTCTGGAGAGGGTTACCTCAACGATCTGTTCTTAGTCCCCCATTGTGACTGCAAAATCCTTCAGTATGCTGACGATATTGTATAACTGGTCACTGGCAGTTCCATTGAGGATGCCGCTTAATCGATGGATGTGTCTCTGTCCTCACTTCACCAATGGCTTCTTGATCACGGGTTATCTTTAAGTGCACCAAAGAGTACAGCGGTCATTTTTACCCGCAAGCGTCTGTTCCCCAAATTAATAGATTTAAATATAGATGGACAAATAATTCCAGTCAAGGATAAGACTAGGTTCCTGGGAGTAGCTTTGGATTCAAAATTGTCTGTGGTTGACCACATTAACAACACGGTCAAAAAGTGTGAACGCTCCGTGTCGGTCTCTAAGTCTTTGGCCGGGGCGTGGTGGGGAGCTCACCCCTACACCCTTAAACTGGTATATTATGCGTTGACCATGGCCGGAGGGGTACCCCCCTCCCCCCTGGTACCACTCCCATGAAAGGAGGACGCACCATTAAAAAAAAAACAAAATTGCTTCTGCACGTCTCCGGCGCTGCGGGAAGTGCAGCCCCTTCGCCCTTACGTAACAAAGGATAGGCACCCATGCTCACCTCCCTCCGCGCCTCCGGATTTTTAAATACAGTCTAGGGTGCAGCCAAAAGGACTAGGTGGAGTCGGGGTGCCCTGATTCGATTTTGGGGCTGATTCGACCTATTTTAACCATAATACTAAAGTCTGCCACTGGATACTAAAGTCCGCCCGAAAGTAGTTTTTATGAACAACATTTGTTCTTGTACTTTATCAGAGGGGGAAGTGCTAGTCGTTAGGCTTCTCCAGTGTTATATTCTCTAAGCTTGTAGCAGACCACTATTGCCTGAGACTAAGGCCTCTCTTATTGCTTACTAAACATCAATCGTCGGACTGTAGCCCACCAGACAACACCCGTGTGGTCGGAGGATCCTCCCTTCAATGGAAGATGAGTGAATTTTTTACACCGTTTATCAGTTTTGTACTCTAAGTGTTACCCTAGTCATGGCTTGGAACTGTGTGAACATTGTCCAAATAAATAAATAAAAGTCATTATATTTTGGGTTATTATTTTTAATAGCAGGTCCTTATTTGACGAAAAAGTAACTGTGACGGTATTTAGTTATGCGTGTATGAAATAGTGCCATCTTTGTCTAGCGTTGTTGAAGCCGGCCATTTTAAAGATATTTTATCAGTGTTTTCAATGTTTGTATAAAAACTTGACCTGTAGGTTTAGCTATTCACAACCATTCGACAGCCTTCCGTGTCGAAAATTACACATTTCGGTTACCTGATTTGCCTAGCCCACGACAGTAAATAGCCGTCGGAAGAATAGTGGTCTTCTATTTGGTTTCAACTGTCAAAATGTTTCGGATTTGTGATCACCGTTTAGAGGACTCTTCCGATTATTCGATGATTGATGCTCGATACGGCACGGAAGCGTATCGAATGGTTGTGAATGGTCATGCTGGTCTCCAGAAACTAAGTGGTAGTCTTTCTTGATTTGAAATACTAAGGTCCGTTTAGAGAAAAATCAGTCTCCTTTGTTCCATAGGTACTTTAGAAGTTCTCTGTGGTTTAGCTGGTCTGATTTCGTTCCTCCTCTCTGCATAGTAACTTATTGAAGGGTAGTGCATGAACCTTAATTCTGGTGCCACTTCATACCTCAAAGGTTCAATCTAAAACAGTTGCAATACTTTTAGGAGTTTATTTATAAACATTGCTTAAAGTTAAGTAATGATTAGCGACTGTTTACCGCTACCATATTTATGTTTTTGACATTTAAACGTCACTTAATCACGGTTAAAGCGGTCTCTGGGGGCTTTGGGGAAACGAGACGTTTTATGTATGGTAACTGTAAATAAAGGGGTAGGTACGTTGCCAATCGTTGCCAATATGAGGGACTTATTGGTAAGTAGGTAATAACAGTCACACTTGTCTATCGGGACGATAAACCATTGGTCCCGGCTGTCATTCGTAGATCTTTGACGGTCATTATGGGTAGTCATAAGACCGAAAATCTGACAACCAGTCTTATCAAGGGGTATCGTGATACCCAGTTAATATTGGGTTGTGGAGGTTAGATAGGCAGTAGCTCTATGTAAAATGCTAGTACGAGGGCGGCACTGAAAATTTCGGAAATCAAGGAAGTGACACATCATTACTATTTAAAAATGTATTTATTGCTTTTCGAAGTATTCTCCGCGAAATTTGACACATTTTTCCATACGATGGAACCAATCATTGAAGCAACCATTCCATTCGGAAGTTGGGGTCTCCAAAATGGCCGTTTTGTAGGCGTCCACAGCTTCTTCAGGTGATGAAAATCTCTGTCCACGCAATTTACTCTTTATTTTAGGGAAAGTATAGAAATCATTAGGGTTTAGGTCGGGGCTGTACGGCGGATGGTCTAATAATTCTATGTTTTCTTGCTCTAAAAACTCTTTTGTTCTGTGCGCGGTGTGAGAACTCACATTGTCGTGATGGAGGATGATGCGGCGGTTGCAGTTCTCTTTACGGAGTTCAGAAACGACCTGTGGCAAACAAATGCTAGCATACCATTCTGCATTAACCGTTCTTTGTCCCTCAAGAGGAATAGTCGTAACATGGCCGGTTTTGGAGACAAACGTGGCCACCATTTTTTTGCAACACTCCGTGAACGAACAATTTTTGTTGGCTTTTACTCATTTTCGAACACCCAAACTCGTGACTGGTTTTTTGTTTCGGGTTCGTACGCGTATATCCAGGATTCGTCACCTGATACGATGTTGTTACAGCATTTGAGGATCCTGCGTGGAATCTTTCGAGAGTTCTGACGCACCAAGTAACGCGAGCCGCTTTTTGCTCTTCACAGAACGAATGCGGTATCCATCGGGAAAACAACTTTTTTACACCTAATTGTTCATGCAAGATTATTTGTATTTAAAATCAGAAATCATTTATTTTGCAAAGACTTTGACTCATGCCAATGTCTAAAGTTGCCTGAATTTCGCGGTATATCACATGTCGATCTTCCTCAATCAGCTTACACACAGCATCAACGTTTTCTTGGGTGACTGCAGTTTTTGACGACCTTGACGGGGATCACCACTGAGCTTGACACGTCCACGTTGAAATTCAGCAAACCAGCGATAAATTGTGTTTTTGGATGGGGCTTCATCACCAAATGCAGAAATCATCCGGTCAACACACTGTTTTGGTGTTAAACCACTTCGAAAGTCATAATAAATCATCGCTCTTGAATTTTCTCGAGTCAATTCCATTTTCTCAACGAGTAAACAAGTTTGACAAAACCTTGTGACAAGACCGAGAATCTTTTTTAAAATAAATAAAAGGTATTCGATTTTTAAAACCAAGGATTTTTCAATTAAATAGATTTTAATATGACAGGAACAGTGGAAATATTCCATTCCCGACACTTTTAGTGCAGCCCTCGTAATCAGGTGCATCCGGTTAGACTGGAAGCCGACCCCAACATAATTGGAAATCGGCTAGGATGTTGATGACCTGAATATTCATCAAGTTTTAGAAAAAGTCTTCAAATATTAGAGCATCATCTCTATCTCAAAATCAAAATATTTTACCGCACATAAAATGGGCACTTGTGAAACGTCAGAAGCTAGGTGCACGGTTCGTTCGTACGCTAGGTATACGTCGTTTCCTATGGCGAAAAGCCGGCAAGAAACTCCACGGTTGAGAAACAGTGTAGTTTTAGAAATAATTGGTTTTTACAATGTTTGCAAATGACAGTGTTGATAGGAATGGGAGGACTGTAGGCCTCACAACAAGGCTTACAACGTTCTCACATTCACAAAATATACAACAATCTATATACTCGTAAAATATGTATAAAATAATAAAACCAAATGACATGATTGCCATAAAAAGCCAAAACGAAATGCAATAGGCAACAGTTTTTTTTTTAATAACCGACGAAAAATTTCAACGCTGCGCGCCGGTGTTTCAGAATCATGTACTGAATCCATGGTATCAGTTTTCGTGTTGATATCTTGTCTCTCATACCGACCGAGTTTTTAATCGGTTTGGCATTGTCACCATCAGTCTATTGCAGCCCACTGCCTGCTGGACAAAGGACTCCTCAATCACATGCCATTTAACTCTATCCATGCTGTAAAGATTGTCACTCCTACTGTACTAATCCGAGAACGTCCTACCTACGTTTGCCTATTTGCGGTCTTCAATCCACGATGCAAAATTTAAGGCCGATTCAAACTTAATGGCGGCTCGGAACATAAGGAGAGTCGCTGCGTAGTAACAAATTCATGTGTGGTACTGCGCAGCGAGTGACTAACTTCCGAGCCGCCATTAGCTTGAATCGAACTATAATCGAATCTTACCATCATAACATCACATCACGCCTTCAATCCTCGACGGGAAAGGCAGAGGTGTAACTATAGCACACTCACATTTCGCCAGTTTTTTAGGGGGGCGAGCCTATATCCGTCAACCGGGCACAAACCCAGATTCCGGGCTGCTGCTGAGAGTTTCCTCATGGAAAAACCCAATAAAACTTTGCCGGATCTGGAACCACTAGACCAAACGAGGCAGTAGAATCATTAATAATATAAAAGTAGTAATAATTACCTGTTTAATGAACCCAAATAAAATTAAACAGAAAAACAAATGTATAAATGACATGGTAGACATGGAAAATTCAATTCAAATCATTTTAGCTACATCATTTCTGGCCTATCATGGCATTTGACGTTTACTACGAGTACATACGAGTATAATCCAATTTCAACTGCTGCACAATTTAGTTTCCAATTTATGTGATTTCACAATAAGTACCTAGTAGGTAACTTTAAGACCTGCACATAAAAGTCAGTTTCCGATACAAATTTCATATTTTTTTAAATAGTACTAGTCTGAAATCAACTGAATTTACAGTGCTTTATAGTTGATATTTGTTTAAATGGAAATCGAATCATTTTGAAAGAATTATTTCAATTGACGTTAAAATGATTTATTAATATTATTTCAACAGAATTCCATTGTTTTTTATAATGTACCATAGGGTCTCTGTTCTATATTTTTGGGAAGCAGTCATGCTCGCGAAGGAGGAGGTGGAGCGCGTGAGGGAGTGAAACTCGTGAAAATAACGATTCCCGGCCACCGTAGGTGCTTGCTTGCGGGAGCGGTGAGCAATCGGTAGTTCGCCGCCCGATAAGGACCAGGGGGTCTGCTCCCTAAGCCTAGTTACGGGCGTTTCCTACTCCCTAACACCTACAGTCATACGATTAGTTCGAAGCCCAAACAAAGAATGAATGTCGGGACGATTTGACAGTTGAAAGAGATGTCAGCAGAACTGACGGGGTCCGCAAGGGCCGATGCCTGCCAGGGTCGCGGGAAAGTACGAAATGGATACCGTGACACGCCCTGCTGTTTTTTTATAACTTCCCACCAAAAAAAGAAAAGCTCAACCTATTATCGGTAATAATAAATAAAAAAAACTCCTATACAAAAAAAAAAAAAAACGAAAAATAACTTAAATTTCGGAAGTTGGTGTCTTTGGTTATGTATTTTCGTTATTTGCCACCGACTTTATTTTTCTTGCTTTCTAGGTTTGTAATTTATCTAAGTCAAAATAGCCTAATGTCAACTACTTATCATCTTTTACAAAATATTGCTTTTCCCGTTGCAGGGGCGTTAGTCGTTGAGGTGTTCTCCTGGTACTTCACCATCAGCTCCACTACTCCATATGCATTGTGATGAGCATAAATTGCTTGGCAACCATATTAAAGTAATCGAATCGCAACCCGTAAAATACTCATTATTGAGCAGGTCCGGTGGACATCTGTGGTCTTCATCATCAGTTCCACTTCACCAAATGGAGCTTTCCGAGAGCAACTGCAAGAGTTACTATAAAAAATACTCAAATCGTTATAGGTGTGCCTATAATATACGAAGAGTTCCCTCAATTTTCAGATAACAAAGGGATCGTCTAAAATAACACAAATAATAATAAAATAATAATAATAATATTTATTCAATAAATTACAAGGCATAAAAAATAGTAGTCAGTACAGTAGTTGAGTAGTATAACTCTTAATTTCACAAATTTTTCTTCCGATTTGCATTTGTTTCTGTCTTTTTCTTTACGTGTAAAGAGTAAAGAAAATAACCACACTTTTGTACTTTTTAAATTTTTTTCGTTGTTTTTTTCATCATATTACTCATCATAATCCATCACTGAATGCTGGTTGACATTAGACATTTTATGGTATATTTTTAATTATAATTATAATTGTTAGTGAAGGAATAAACTGCTTTTAAAGACAATTATGAGGTGTGTTTGAAGATTTTTTTGAAGCATTAATGTAGGTATGTTTAATTATGATTTGAGTTCCATCACTGTATTAAAATAAGACTTGAAAATATCATTTTTTTTTTTTTGGTCAAATTTATTTACGGTTTAAGAGATACACTGCTTTAAAAAATCCCGTTTTCGGAACGCTGCGCCTTAAATCACACATAATATGTGTGTTTAAATATTGTGTACACGATTTAATACCGTTAAAAGATTGTAAAATCCGTTCCGATCCCATGCGATGCGAGCCGTTTGGTGGAAATCATCCTTATGTTATCCGCAAATCTAAGGTGCGTTAGGTATTTACCATCTATCTTAATGGGCTATGTGATGGGTCTTGATACATGCTGTAAATAACAACTTCAAAAAAAAAAAAAACTTTAGAAATAAATATTATTTTATTCTATTTATTCTATTCACCAGTAATAAGTCCTATGTAGTAGGTAGATGGTGAGCCTATAACCATAAACCGAGCACAAATCCCAAAAACAAAATCCAAATAAAGTCGACTGCCCACTGCTAAGTCCTCCAGACCGTACTTCGGCCACGGCGGCCAATCTCAACGGAAACTAGCCTTCGACGCGGGAGATATTATAGTGCACAAGTGTGTGTGCAGACACAGGTGCACTCTCTGTTCCCTCACTCTAATAGTCCGATGGGACGGCAATCCGAAACGACCGGAGAGAGATCAGGCGCAGGACCAACGGCTTAACGTGCTGCTAAGTAGAATGTGCACGGAGAAGTGTGCGCATTATACCTACAGGAGCGGCACGCGTCAACGACAGAGGCAACTGCCAGGAACTGCAGCCGTCGACACACTTGTCAACAGCGTGCCGCTCATTTATTTGAGTACCTACGGTGCTCAGAGCTGCAGCTATGCTCTTCATTTGTTTGCCAGCCACACATTTGTGTGTAGCGTGGCCGTGGGCGATCCTATCAAACTCAAACTCAAAGCATTTACCTATTTCAATTAAACTATTTACAGGCATTTTTGAATTGTCAAGGGGTCGGTCAGTCAAAAATATGAAGCTAGTTGCCCATTTCAAAGCGTAGTAGGTACCTATGGAGAAGAACGGGCAGGAAACTCTACGGACACTTTTAAATATAAAAAAAATATACAAAATATTGGTTACAAATCATTCATTTTGAAATTATGCATTCGAGAACAATAATTATAGAAAGACGTGCACGTTCGTAAAAACGTCCGTATTTAAAAGAAAAAAATAATTCAAAAAATTAAAATAAATTAAAATAAGCCATGGCAGCTAAGAGATGACCAGTCCCAACTGACGGCGCCCGTTCACGAACATGACGCATGGATCAGCACCATTCAGCTCAACCATTTTGAAGGGAGCTAAATGATCCAACACACGCGCCACCATCAGCGAGACATGAGTGAGCATGACATACTCATAGCCGCCAGGGCACATTCAAGTCAATGAAATACTACATATTACCCCGTAAATGGTAGCTCTCGTACTACTCACGCCTGTGCTATGCAATTATATAATACAAACGAAATTGAGTTTATACAATACAAAGATGGTCTTACGATCTTCAGCAGCTCCAACAGTATTTTCAAAATGTTAATCAGTGTGTATGTCAATTAGTTGTGGAGCAGGACCAGCACTGAGCCAAGCATTTTTATCAGTGATGTAGGTACCTAATCCCCCAACTTATAATATGCCTGCCTACATAATGTGCGTTTTATACAAGATTTGAATTTCGTCTCATTAAGTTGAAGTATGTAGGGAGGAATTTTATTGTAGCATTTTAAACAGTACCCCATGAAAGATGAGTCTACCTATCAAGTATCAAGACCAGCGGAACCCTTTACTGTGGGGCTTTTCCATGAAAATGTAAAAATTGAAGCTACATGTGCGTAGATTAACCGTAGGCTACAGCAGTCTTTTATGCAGTAGGTAATAAACTTATCTTGAAGACCTTTCTGATATTAACGAAGTATTCAAACGATGCATGAAACAATAATCTGATAAGAAAATGCCAGAGCTAACTGTGTGACACTGGGGGCCTTTTTCCTATAATTGGGATTTGTATTTAAAATATTTTATCACATACTCGTAGTATAAAAAAGTCCCCCTGCCGGTTTATATGTACCTACCATCGAAGAACTTCATATCTAGGTATACACCGTAAGGACTATTTCTGCTTGCAGCGCTCGGCCGCTATAGAACCGGGGCGGTAACAGATGTAGTCTTCGTGTTCACGGGATTTTGTTTTGAAACTGCTTAGATATGAAGTTCTTCGATAGTATGGAACGAATTTGGGTCCACTTGATGGAAATATGAAAAAAAAAATAAGTGGCAATATGTCTGGGTATACTGAACAATCTGCTAACTCATTCGGGAATACAGGCGTAATCCTATGTCATACTTTTTAAAGAAGTCGCGAGCTGCATTAGCCGCAGCTCGCGCTTTGCCCACGTGTAATCTCGTTCCCCCGACCAATCACGTCGCATCGCATCGCCCGTACGCGCTATTATTTAGTTTTCGCTAAGCGTCTTTTCTGACGTGTATATAACCTATGACCTTCCTCAAGAATTGTGCTATCAAATGCAAAAATATTTTTTCAAATCCGACTGGTAGTTCCAGAAATTAACGCGTTCTAACTAACAAACAAAACGTGTGTGTGTTAGCTCCGACGCACAACTGGAGTTTACTCCTTACGACGCCGATGTATGCCAGCGACCTTTTTTTTTTGTGGCCTTGCTTGTTCTGTGCTGAGCTCACGCAACGCGTCGTACGTTCAGCCAGTAATAGCACTCGCTCATCAAACCCACCGGTCTCCCCTATAATTAATTACAGTTTTGTTTAAATTGGCAGAAATGTGACGATGTAAAATACTCCAGTAGTCGGTCTGATGAACATCAGTTACATTTTAATCTTACCAACATGCTCGACGCAATAGGCTGATACGACACTATGAAAGAAAAAAAACCTAGCGAGCCTTACAGTAGTCGCATATGAAGAACATCTGACATCTCGGCTGACGTATATATGATATAAACAATATTCATCATCTTCATCATGATCTTGTTTACAATCTCTCGGAAAATGGGTTGGTACCATCTGACAGCCAACTCTAGCACCGCGCGCGCTCATTGGTCAAATCAAAAAGCGTGCGCTTCCCCAGCTTCCTGTCACACATTTCCGTCCCTTTTCACGAAATGACTTCCACAGATGGCAGGAAAGCGAGAAGAAAGATGTTACACATTAAAAATGTAGGCATATATTATACTCTGCTACCCGTGCGAAGCCAGAATGGGTTGCTAATTTCACGTAAACCTACAATGGAAACGATAGAAGCTAGGTGCACGGTTCCAATTGGTCGTTTCCTATGGAAAAGATTCTGTAAGAATCTCCACGGTTACGTTTTCAAATTACCCTGTTAATAGGTAGGAGGACAGTGTAAGCCTAACAGCAAGTAACAGGTACTTAACAAAATAGAAAATGGTCAACGAACCCTCGTCTGCGTGCGTGTCTGGAGGTCTACTCTTCCAGCGCGAAATCCGTAGTTTCGGCGGACCTTTACCTACTTCTCCGTATCACCTACAGACATAAGATTAGTTCGCGGCCCGAGCTAATAATTAATGACAACACGATTTCACGATTTGACAGTTGTCCTTACTTGCGATGTGTTTTTTCTAGTCCGAAAAAGTTATATAATCGGGAGTAGGGTTCACTCCGAAGTATCGGTCTAGGTACCTACTTTCGGACGGGTCTGTATCTTCGTTGACGGACTTAGAGAGTAGGCCCTCCGGCCCGTATACGCGCTGCCCGTATTCTATCGTTTCGTACCTACAAACTTGTCCTCTCATGCATTCCGCACGCAAGCGGGACGTGGGGTGTTTGCGGGTGCATTAAGCTCACGCATGCGGGTAAGGCACGCATGCGGGCGTTAACTCGCGTGACAAGTAAAAGTTTTTGCTTTATACAAGCTCGCGGATCACAGCTTGAAGCCGAATTGGCTTTTTGCGTGGCACCCGCAATGCACCTTCGCGTCCCAAAGAACGCAATTGTCGCGTGAGTACACATAGTGCAATCCACGACGACGCGCCCCACTCCGCGAATACTGTAATAGTACGGAGCGGAGCGGAGTGGGGCGCATCTTCGTGGATTGCACTATTTTATTTATAAGATCATCGCATTCATTATGTTCGGCGAACACGACCGCGTGGTCGCGTCGACAGTTTTCCAAACAAATGACTGACATAATTTCATATTACGAACGCGACTGTCGCGTATTCGTGCGAACGATCTTATTCGGTTACCTAGGACTCGGGGTTATGCATGCTACACGCACTTCAAGCGCCAGTTTTGTGATTATTATTATAATTTTCTTATTTTCAGATCACCACACATCTCGAGACAGTCGCCAACGGAAATGCAACGAATGACTTAACATTACCTATTAAAACTACCTACAAAAAATTTCGGAAGATGTACCTATTATACTGGCGAAACATAACAACAAAACCTTTTGGAATCTCTAGTTCCTGTCAAATAGTGTATGGAACTTTGACAAAAACTAAAGATTTCAACATGTTTTGTTGTGAATGTTTCGCCAGTGCAAACGCACAGTTAATTCTGGCAATTAATGAAACGCACAGTGATGCCTTGTATTGGATAGGAAACTAAAATAAAGAAGGAAAGCTCCTTTATGACTTAATCTATGAAATATGTCATGAAAAACACTATGGTGGTATGGAGCCCAGAGGGTTTTTGAGCAAGAATATGTGCTTGCTTTCCTAAATCAACGAAATTTCGTTATATTTGCCAAAAGGCTCCATCAATCCGTCAGATATTTATATATTCACTATCAGGGTAGGCTTACACTATTATTATAATTATTCGCCCTGAATATTCTTTAAAAAAATGCCCAAATCTGAGTTTTAAAACTCGTCAGATTTAGGGAAAGCCCTCAATTTCTTCGTCAGATTTTCCTATTTATGTCATTAGGTGTTAGGCCACACACGACCATACCAAAATCAAAGGCTCTGAAGGTCGCTTTATTTTTGGTCCAATTTAGAAATCTGAAAGTGGACTTCTGACCACGGGGTTCCTACCTTAAACTTTTCAAATATATATTCGGTGTTCTCATCATGCATGCCCCGCACCTACTCAGCTAACTAGCCGAATTGTCGACATCGGCACCATTGCCATAAAGAAAAATAGAATAGAATAGAACTTCCGCTTTTAGATGAAAGTCTAACCAAACCCTGTCCAGGTTAAATTCTCGCGAACACTTATTAGAGCGAATTAGTAACACATTTATATGAAAAAATCTTGATATATTAAGAAGTTTTTCTAGTCTAGTTCATTACTTAGCCATATTTCTTATTTCCATACAGTAATATTGCCAAATTAATCAAAACAGGTCATTATTTGACAGCTACCTTGCGACGTTGCCAAATTTTTGGATGATCGCTCATAATGTCTCACCACTTATTGCAACAATTAATTGTTTGAATAACATTATTATAATTGAAAAAAACATCGACGAATACCTACTGAAGTTAACCTCAATAATCGTCAAATGAAAAATATCTATGCTTAAGGTGTTTTAAAATTTGAATTGCGGGTTTAAGTATTGAAATAATTCGATCACCTAATTCAAGTACCTACCTATTAATTATTTTATGGTTTCTGATCCATTTGTTAACATTTTCACTATACATTTATAGGTACTTATCATGTATTTGATTAGGTAGTACACTCGTGCAAAGTATGTTACAAAACTGTTTTCCGTCCACCATCAACTTAAGACATACTAAATACAGAATACAATAAGTCTAAGGCTGTTTTTTATTTATAATGTAAAGCAATTGTGGAGATATTTTCTTCATTCGTGACACCACCTTATAGAATTCCGTGCCTGGGTTGATTTTTGCTCTTATTGATCCCTGTAAAGATTGAATTAAAATATAAGTCTATTGCTTGTTTAAGCAGGTAGGCGCTGTCCCCACGGACGATATAATTCACGCTGTGCCTTCAAATTATTTCCGCGGTGATATCGCCGTGTGGAGATTTCTATTAAATTTGACGGCACGGCGACACCATTGGTAGATACCATTGGTCCTACGCAATTTTTTATAGTGATCAATGATTTACCTACTGTTATCACTAATGCAAAATGCCTTATGTTTGCTGATGATTTAAAACTGTACCTCTCTGTAACCGACGCTAAGGATTGTGAGGCGCTACAACATGATATTGACGCTGTGATTGAATGGAGTATAAAAAATAAATTGTCATTTAATAATAGGGATGATGCCTGGGTCAAAAAAAAGAAATTCTATTTAGTCCGTCAGACAGATAATAAAAAAATATTAGACACGTATTTTTTGCTTTATCATATTCATAAAAAATGATTTAGATACAACGCATTAAAGTTGGGGAGTGGGGGTTGACACGTCACAAGTATGTATAAAATCTACATACAAGTGACGTCATGGCACATTATAACTCTATGTATCGCCGTAATCTTTTGATAACGTAAAAAAAGAAAAAATACGTGTACGTTGTTTTTTCATAGACTACATTACGGACAATAAACATTTTTTTAGTCATCATCCCTATTCTAAGTGTAAAACTATAACTTTCTCCCGATCCCGTAATCCCACTAGAAATAATTATAATCTTGCTGGCGCGTCAATGGAACGTGTTTTCTCGAACCGGAATTTGGGAGTACCTAATAATGGATAGCAAATTAAATTTTCATGTGCTTATTCTTAAAACTTGCAAAGACGCTAATAAATGTCTTGGTTTCATCACTAGATTATCATCTCAATTTAAGAACACTCAAGTTGTAAAACAAATACACAAAGCCGATTTCCGTAGTAAATTAGAATATAGGTAATGCAATAGTTTGGAGTCCAAAAGAGTCATTGTACACTATTATGATAGAAAAAATTCAACGTAAATTCTGTAGGTAGGTACCTATACAAACGTCAATATGGATACTAACCCTTTCTATATCCTTCTTTGTTCGTGTCAGGAATGGTGGGTTTAGACACACTCAAATTTAGGCCAGAAACCTCACATATAATTAATTATAATCTAATATTAGTAGGTAAGATGGATCGTTCTACGAGAGTCAATAATTTTTATGTTCCTGACCAGTATATGCGTGGCGTTGGAAGACGACACCATAGACTCCTCTGCTACACGCCTACGTGGCGTGCTCCCCGAACCAACACAACTCCCACTGCTAGAGCAATTAAGTTAATAAATGACTGTAAAATATCAGGTAGTACCTTTACCTATGAAACTGGAGATAAGTAAGATAATTTTAAAATATAAAAATATTGTTTTTTTATTTATTTCAGCTAATCAAAGTACTGGCCCAAATTATCTATACAATTTTGCCATTTTGATGGCAGTTTGTTTATCCCTTTACTGTAGAAGTCTGCCGGACGGGAGGCGATGAAGTCAGCGAAAGCGTTTTGTACTGCCGCTCGGGTGTTGAATTTTTTCCCACTTAAAAAATTGTCTAAATTTTTAAAAAATAGTAGAAATCTGTTGGGGCAAGGTCCGTAATTGACGGAGAGCTTCCAGCTGTAACTCTTTTAGCTTTGCGATGGTCTGTCGTGAAGTGTGAGCTCGCGCGTTGTCGTGGAGAAGCAATGGGGAAGAGCGATTGACTAGTCTTGGTTGTTGAATTACGAGCTTCTTCATCATTGTTTGCAATTCTTGGCAATAGACATCTGCCGTCACTGTTGTGCCATTCGGTAAGAAGCTGTGATGTACAAGTCACATCACAGCTTCAAGAAAAATTATTCTAAATTTAAAAAATAGGTATTTTGACACAACTAAATCGAATTTGACAATTGCGACTCCACGTGGTACATACTTGTTTGCCCTACCCCGTGAATTTTTTTAGAGCCGGAGGCGCGCAGTTGGGGCAGCCTCGACGTGTTTTTTATGGAATTTTTAACTTTTTGTATGGAAAATAATAAAAAATATTACTTACGTGTTGAGTATTAGGGGTATAGGCTTCATAAAGGGGGTCGAAATTTTCATTATTTTTGTGATAAGACACACCATTTTCGAGATATACGAGTAAGCAAAAGAAAAGAAAAACATCCAGTACAGTACCTACTGTTTTTGCACCCGAAGTCGAGATGTTCGTGTGAGTTTTAGTTCATGACAACTAATAATATTCCACACCATTTTCAGTGGCGATTAAAAATGGTCAGAATTAGTTAGAAAATTAAAATTTTAGGTGAAAAACGTCAAATTCAGAATAACAAAATTTACATTTTCAGTAAATTAAAATCTCAGCTGTCAAACTAAAATATAGTTAAGTTGTGTCACTTTAGTCTATTTCAGAATGGGAAATCATCGTTTGACAGGAGTAAACTAAATTTTGGTGATTTTTAGTCTAGTTTAGACGCATTTGTGACAAGAGAATCGGCACCACTGTACTTATTACAATAACATTCTTAAAAGAATGATAATCAAATTAGCACCAAGTTGGACATTCCACTTTAGTCACTACTGTTATATTTGCTTTCAATACTACTAAAACAAGTTATTTTATTTTCATGGTAACGTTATTATGGTAGATCAGCCATTTCTTTTTATCCATCGGACAACCGTGTCGCGGTAATCGGTGACGAAAGACGTACGAAATACAGTTAGTCAAATAAGAAATCCGCACAGTTGTAGCGTGATACTGGGAAGTTCTTAAAGCATTCTTTAATTTGCAAATTATATTAGGATATATGCGTATGTAATGAAATAATGATTCCCTCTAAAATAACAAAGAATATTGGTTTTGTCGTCATTATTGTTAGTAAAGTTCGTCACGTCCCTTTAATGTCATGAAATATTAGTGGCAATTGTCTATTTTATCCAGCTTAGTAACAAGGGTCATTTTTTCCCGGAATGGCTCACTTATGACTCGAATTTTTTTTCGACGACGGTAACAACGCTTATAGGATTTTTTGTGCAAGTGGGCCTAAGTTGTCATCCAAACTATCCTAACTATAGGTAATCTATATAATTACTTAAAAGAAAGTCGTGTTAGTTACACTATTTATAACTCAAGAACGGCTGAAGGGGAGGTAGCTTAGAACCAGGAGATGGACATAGGATACTTTTTATCCCGGTAGGGTAGGTATGTAGGTAGGGTAGGTAGGGTAGGTAGGTAGGTAGGGTAGGTAGGTAGGTAGATAGGGTAAATATTTAGGTAGGTAAGTAGGCAGGTATGGTAGGTAGGTAGGGTATGTAGGTAGGGTAGGTAGGTAGGTAGGTAGGGTAGGTGCGCCGTAGATAAGTACAGTGCGAAGCCGGGGCGGACAGCAGAGCTAGTAATATTATAAATGCGAAAGTGAGTTTGTTTGTTTGTTTGTTACACTTTAACGCTAAAACAGCTGAATGGATTTGGATGAAATCTGGCACATGGGCAGACCATGAGCTGGAGAAGGACATTTTCATCCCGATATTCCCACGCAATCGAGACTTATGCGGATGAAACCTCGGGGCGCAGCTATTCTACTATACATTGCAACAGCGAATCAATTTGGACGCCTCCCCCTAAGACTAAGGCCAAATATTTTTTGATATTCGGATAGCTCATGACCTAAAGAGGTGCTGCATAGAATATGAATTAAAAATCTCTACTAAAGCCTCGTGCAGACTAGCGCGACGCGACGGTGCGACGCGACTCGAACAATAGAAAGAAAGAAAGAAAATATATATTTTTTTTACTCAGGTCAAGGCACACAATATTTACACAAAAACAACAAAAAAACAGAAAAATAATAACAGAATAGTACTGTGTGCCTCACAGCTGCGCCAAATAGGCCCAGTTCAGCATAACTGCCAGACAACTAGTTAATCAATTTCTTAGAAAACTTCACGGTATAACAATAACCGGTGTCGCGCCGCACTGTCGCGTCGCGCTGGTCTGCACGAAGCTCAATTAAAAAGTTATGCAGCAATGCGTAATTTCGCGGGAATTCTGATTTTTGTACAATGGACTTTAACATTATTGGAGCTCGTGGCTAAGTAGTAACTGCCGCACGGGTCGATCCGTCAGGTTAAGCTACGCTTGCCGGGGTTGGTCTGTGGATGGGTGACCATCTTTACATACCGAGACTCCTCCGTGCCTCGGAAAGCACGTTAAGCCGTTGGTCCCGGTTGTCATTCGTGGATCTATGACAGTCGTTACGGGTCGTCAGAAGCCCGAAAGTCTGACAACCAGTCTTACCAAGGGGTATCGTATTACCCAGTTACTGGGTTGTAGAGGTCAGATAGGCAGTCGCTCCATGTAAAATACTGGTATTCAGCTGCATCCGGTTAGACTGGAAGCCGACCCCAATATAGTTGGGAAAAGGCTAGGCAGATTGATTGGACTTTAACATTATTCTGAATAAGGTTCGAACTACAAAAATTGGCTAGAAGGTTTAACCTTGGAAATCATTAGAATTCGGTTTGTGATGTGACGGTAGGTAAAAGTTTACAAGTTGATAATAATTCTCACTAGATTTTTTTTCTGTGAAACAGTCCTCAAAGTGCTTTTTGGCTTTACTTCTTCTTTCCATACTCCATTCCAGTAGTCCTGAAACGTTAAAAATCATGCTAATAAAATATGTAGTATAAAATCTGTACAAAACGGCTTCACATCAAGCTATACATTTCCAGTTTATGCTGTTCTCGCACTGTATAGGATTTCCGTACCATTTGAGGTCAGCTTATACTGGAAATGTGTTAGGATATAAGCTTGCTTCGTTCGTATGTGTTTCCAATTACTGCAATTGTCATCCATTTTTGCAGAGACATATAACTATGAAGACATTTTAAAAATATGATACCATGGAGCTGGTTTGATGATGGAGCCCGAAGATGGTCATAGGAAATCCTAAACTAAATAAGATAGCGTCGTTGAACTCGTTGTTTTTGTCTTGACATGAACTATAGCCAAAGATGGGTGTCCAGGGTCTGATGATGGAGCAGGAAAGTGGCCATTGGAACTCCTCAATCAAACAAGATAGCACAATCGAGTTTGGCCTCATTGGTTCTGTATCGACAAGTGCTATTACAACAGATTAATAGGTACAGATAGGACACTCCGCAGTTTCGGTATGAATGAAGATACAAGTACACGGCGGGCCCGTCTTGCTGGCCCAATTCAGTGAGTGTAACGTAGTCAGGCGATAGAAAGAGAGGCAAGTTCTAGGTGAATATAGCTGTAAGTAACGATAGCACTTTATTGTGTCGCGTCGTACCAAGGGTTGCTGATTGGCGGGGATCTCCCGCGTCCGGCCCTGGTCCAGGCCATGGTACGGAGCGAAAGGGCATGGGAGGCCGTCATCTCCTTCTGTGAAGCAGTAATGCTCGCGAAGGAGGAGGCGGAACGCGTGAGGGAGAGGCAAAATTCGCGCCCTCATGGCTCTAGCCGCCGCAGGAGGAGACGCCCTGGCCGTCGGGTATCGATAGCCGATTCCCGGCCACCGTAGGCGCGGGCTTGCGGACGGTGAGCAATGGGTAGCGGTGAGCAATGGGTCACAACCTGCTGGTCCGGGTCGACGGCGCGTTGTGTTCCACGCGCGCCTCAAAGAGATGTCAGCAAGTGAAAGGGTCCGATGGGACCGATGCCTGCCGAGGTTGCGGGAAAGTCCGAAAGGGATACCGTGGCCCCTGGCATTGCACAGGCGCAACTAAAGGAACACGGGTGGGTTTTAGTCAGTAAGAGTCAGACACGCCCTCCCGCTCCGCCCAGAGCGGGAGAAGTCATTTGATGATTTCCCACCCAAAAAAAAAAAGGGTTGCTGATTTTGCGGAGTGTATCTGTATTTCTTTTGGGTTGCTGTGTGCTACCTATAAACATAAACTCACGCCTTCTCATTGGGGTAGGCAGAAACTACAGAAGGCCACCTCCTACTCTAATTAATGAAGCCAAATATAATTATCCTAAGGAGGGCATTGATAAACTAATAATCAATGACGAGGTACTTACTGATCCTAAGACTATTGCAAATACCTTTAATGACTATTTTGCTGACATTGCTAAAAAACTAATACAAATCTTTTTCCTGACTCAATACGATCGTATTCTACTAACTTGACATTTAACATTAAATCAATATTCATGCCCCCGACAATTCCTCCAGACATTCTTAAAATTATAGCTTCTCTGCGGAATACAAATAGCGCAGGTTATGACGGTATTACTACAAAGATCGTTAAGGATGCTACATCCTTAACTTTAATTGCTGCTCCCTTAAGTTATATTATCAACTTGTGCATAGGACACGGTATTTTTCCAGAGAAATTAAAACTGTCAGTAGTAAAACCAGTACATAAAAAAGATGACAAATTTTCCATCAGTTACTACAGGCCCATTGCTCTAATAACCATTTTCTCTAAAATATTTGAAAAAAACATATATAATTGCCTCTACCCATTTTTCGAAAATAATAACATATTTACCCCATGTCAATATGGTTTTAGGAAAAATAAATCGGTTAATATATATAACTTTTTACACAAAGTCCTTCTAAACATGGACACTAGGTCGCCAGCCATAGCGCTGTACATGGACATGTCAAAAGCATTTGACCGAGTCAGCCATAAAATACTATTGAATAAATTATATGCATTTGGCGTAAGAGGTAACGTATACAGATTAATAGAATCATATCTCAGTGACAGAAAACAGATGGTAGAATTAAAAAGAGTCTCTATAACAACCAGAACTGAAGAAACCGTTGTTTCTAAGGTTAGAAATGTCCTTTCCGGTGTCCCTCAGGGCAGTATTCTAGGCCCACCATTTTTTCTAATTTATATAAATGACACGTCGACGGTTACAATGCACCATATGACCTTATTTGCGGATGATAGTACTATATTGTTTACCGGTAATGACAGATCTGATTTAAAACTTGACTTAAATAGCACCCTAACTACAATTATAAAATGGCTTGATGAAAATGACTTAAAAATAAACTTGGAAAAAACCAAAATAATGGATTTTAAGCAGCGAGTTCAACCTGATGCCAATTTAAATATATGTCACTCTCAAACCAGCATAGAAGAAATCGATGTAACCAAATTTCTGGGTCTCTATATTGATAGCAAAGTAAATTGGAAATCACATATTGAGCAAGTCTGCAAAAGACTTAGTCAAGGGTCTTATGCTCTTTACAGATTAAGGAACACTGTCAGTCAGTCGGCACTACTAACTGCATATGTTGCTCCATTCATACGCTACGGCATCATATTCTGGGGCAACTCTGTAGAAAAAGAGCGTGCTTTTAGAGCCCAAAAACGGTGTATAAGATCGATGTGCAATATACACAAAGTAGATTCATATAGACAACATTTCACAAATTTAAAAATATTTACTCTCCCTTGTGTACTCAATACTCAATACTCAATTCTTTATTGCATTCCATATGTATTACATAGATGGTATAAAAAGTAAAAGATCAATATGGACCCTGTCGGGCACAGCACAATTAGGAGAGAGGAAGAGGGATAAGTTACAATTAAAGCAATTAATATTTTTATAAATTAATTATTAGATGTGTTTAATTGAGTGTATAATTATTTATATATATATATATATATAATTATACATTATTATTATATATTACTACGTTTGTGTAAATAGGTGTAATTTTGATATTATGTATTTATATGGATAATGTAGTGAATTTCTCAGAAGTATTTTGATTATTATTATATTATATTATTAATTATGTATTCATATTTTCATATTTATATTTGATTTTCTATATTCCATATTAGATTATATTTATTTCATAATGTTTTCTGTATAAGAGAGAGAATAATTTTATTTTGCAATCGTTTTGTCTTCTAAAAACTCCTTTACTGAGTAGTATGACTTGGATTCCAGAAATTGTTTCAATTTATGAATAAATGTATTTGTTTTTCTTACTTCTCTAATTTCATTTGGCAATTTATTATATATTTTTATGGACATAACTAAAGGGCTGGTTGAGTGCATTTTGAGTCGGGATTGAGGTATGTTTATTTTGTTTTTATTGTGTCGAAAGGTGTATCTTGTTTGTGTTTCTTCGCAAGTGGTGTAAAAATCTGGGTGGTTTCTGACAAATTTACATAATTCTAAGATATATAGACAGGGAAGTGTCATTATTTTGTGTTTTCGGAAGTGTGGCTTGCAGCTATCTGTTTGTTCTATGTTGGTTATTATTCGAATTAACTTCTTTTGCAAAATAAATATAGTTAGTGAATCTGTACTGTTACCCCACAGCATGACCCCATAGCTGAGCCATGCCTGGGCATATGCATAGTAAGTAACAAGTGCAGTCTGTAGGTTAGTAGTTTTTTTAATTTCACGTAGTGCATATGAGAATGTTGATAATTTTGCTCTTATTTTCTGTATATGGGATTTCCAATTTATGTGGGTATCTATAGACAAACCGAGGAGAGTAAATTCATTTACTTGTTCCAGTTTTGCATTATTAAAAATGAAATTTAGTTTTAATGGGGATTTTTGATGGGGATGAAAAGTAATTAGTTTTGTTTTGGTGACGTTTATTTCTAGATTATGATTATCCATCCAGGTTACAGCTGTAGAAAGAAGAGAATTTAATTTGGCGCTTATATTATCATCGCTCTGGCATGAGATGAGCAAAGAGATATCGTCCGCAAATAGAACACATGGGCCGTTTATAATTTTAGGAAGGTCATTTATGTATATAAGAAACAATAGGCAGCCTATTACACTTCCTTGGGGAATTGACGCGTTAACTGCTTTACTGTCTGATCTCATTTTAATTATTTCATTTGTGTTGTTATCAAAATATTCAATTTCTACTACCTGTATCCTATCCTTTAGGTATGATGCAAACCATTCATGAGCTTTTCCTCGTATTCCTATCCCATGTAATTTGTCCAACAGTATTTTAAATTGCACCTTATCATATGCTTTGGTCATATCGAGTAGCATACCAATGGCGTAGTTTTTATTATTTATAATAGTTAGAGCCTCTTGTACGTATTTGTAGACTGCTAACGTTGTAGACCTGTTTTTACGGAAACCGTTTTGGCAGTCGTCAAGTATTTTATATTTTTCACAAAAAGAGTATACGCGGTCATACATAGCCTTCTCAAAGATTTTTGACGCAGTTGGTAGCAGTGCGATAGGGCGATAGTTATTAGGGTCGGTTTTAGAATTTTTCTTATGTATGGGTTTTATCAGAGCGTTTTTAAGTTGGTTGGGAAAGGTTCCCTCTTCAAACGATTGATTAATTAATTTATAAAATGGTAGGGTTAGTTCGTCTGCACATTGCTTAAGTAGAAAGGGGGGAAGTTCGTCTACTCCATAGCTTTTTTTATTTTTTAGATTTTTTATTATTTTATTAATTTCATAGGGATCGACAGGGCTGAGAAACATAGTGTTCTCTGTGGGGCACATTACAGGGGCTCCTTTTGCTGGTGAGGTTTTTTCCCCAATAGAAGCAAAGAAGTTATTGAAAATATTAGCTATTTGCTTAGGTTCAGTTATCAAGTTATCATTTTTATGTAATTTTATGTTAATTTTTTCGTTTTTTATGGATTTGTTTGTTCTTTCGTTTATTATATTCCACATAGTTTTTACTTTATTAGTTGATTTTTTAATTTTATTTATATATTGTAGTTTTTTTGCTGTCATTACAGATTGCTTTAGGGTTTTTTCGTATTTTTTATAATATTTTGATAATATGGGATTGTTTGTTTTATTGATAAGTATTTTAAGTAGTCTTTTGTTTTTGCAAGATAATTTAATACCCTTTGTTAGCCAGTACTTCTTATATACCGTTTTTATACAAATATGAAACTGTAATGTTCATAAAATCAAACCCAAACTTGTTTGAATTTTGCACTAGGGCCAGACACAAAGACAAGCTGCGCACCGTAGCCAGTAAAACAAAGGTTTTGCACCAAAGCATTTTTTGTATGGGCCCACGTATCTTTGATAATCTTCCATCTTTTCTCAGAACTATAAGCGATATAAATACCTTAAAAAAAAATTACACGAATCATTTGATAAGTAAATGTTTTACTCTATATGAGAATTTCTAGATGACAATACATTAAAGCGAATCCATTGAATTAATAATTTGTAATTTGACATAAATATTTAACTATTTCTATAATTTAATCATAATGTATTGCATGACAATTAGATGTATTATATTTTAACTGCATATTTACTTGTGTCATGAATGTTGTATGCCTTAATGGCGGGACATAGCAGAATTACCTGTATTTAGCACAACATCTTATGAACCTATGATCCACAATAAAATTATTTGAATTTGAATTTGAACTATCCTTGCATATTCCTATTCTTTCCTTTAAGTACGTTCTACATGCCAAAGAAAACTTAAATTAGTACGTACCCCATATCTCAATATTTTTTTCTGATCAATGTCTTGGTCTTTATCTTCGTCAGCTCTCAACAATGCAGATTCCTTTGCCACCAGTAACACGAGTTCAGGAGGAGCCTGTAATACTTTTTATTAAGACTAAGTTATCATCTGCCCAGCTTTTTCCCAACTATGTTGGGGTTAGCTTACAGTCTAACTGGATACAGCTGAGTAGTAGGTACTGTGAGGGTTTAACCTCACAGAGAAGAATGGGCAAGAAACTCCACCGTTACTCTTTTAAAATATTTTCACAATATCCTGTATACATTAATTATATAATTATATGTGAAGACGATGCACCTAGAATAAGATTACTATACCACGGTAGGTAAAAAGAATGAAAAATGAAGGAATGACATAAATTAATTATGTGATAGATGCATGATGCTCACATATTATTTATGCCTTGTAATTTTTTGAATAAATATATATTATTATTATTATTATTATATTTACAAACATTGTAAAATTATACGATATTCTTAACATTTTAACAAGTACTACTAATAATAAGTCAGTGTGTGAGTTCAAGCAATCACAGAATGTAAAATTAATGTTTAAAAAAATAATATTATACAATTAAATGGGCAACCAGTTAGATTTTGTCTAGATTCTAAATTGTCCTATGGAGCAGGACCAGCATGTTTCCAAGCATTTTTATCTTGGATATAATCCTCTAATTTGTAATATGCTTGTTTACAAAGTGTACTTTTTATATGAGCTTTAAATTTTCTTTCATTTAATTCTATTATATCACAAGGTATTCTGTTGTAACATTTAAAGCCCCACCCCATAAAAGATGTATTTGCTTTAGATAGTCTGAAAAATGGTTGATCTATTTTATCTTTATTTCTAGTATTAAAATGATGTCTATCACTTATTTTATTAAAAAGATGTAAATTTTTTCTCCCATACATATTGGGACGGTAAAAGTTAAAAACCATAGATAGATAGGTTATTGGCTACGGCCGCTAGACTGGTTGTCAGACTAGGGTTTGTCACTACCGATAACGACTGTCAAAGATCTACAAATGACAGCCGGAACCAACAGCTTTATGTGCTTACCGAGGTACGGAGGGGTCTCGGTATGGCTCCACTTTTTATTTTTTTTTATTTTGGTTTGTGTCTTCATATAAAACGCTTCCACAAAAAATCACAATGCGCAAACGCCTAGTTTTTGACAACAAAAAAAAACTTTCAGCTTTGTATGTTAATAATTTGACATTTTGCCATAGTTTACCATGCACGAATTTCACTCCAAGGACTTCCGTTTTAGTTTCAGAGAAAGTGACAGCGGATTTTAATGGTTTTTAGAATAAGTATTGTAAGTTTTTAATTTGAATTCATTTTTAAATTGCTGCTGCCGCAATTACCTCAATTATTATGAAAATAATCTAACTAATGAAATTAAAAATAATAAAGTATTGTTTGATACGCTATCGTTTGTCAGTTCTCATCCATCGTATGTACAAAAGGCAATATTACTACTGTTACTTGAGAACTTAGAAAGTCAGAGCGAGCGAATCGAGCTCGGGACTTGGGGCATCCCAAATTCCCAACTCGGACAGGTTAGTTTCGAAGGGCATGGCAGGGTCTAGTGAGCGAGCAAAGCGAGCTTTTTTTTTTACCACTCAGAAATAGGAACTCCACGGAGCGTGGCTCCGTAGAATACATCTTATTATTGCTTGGAAACAAATTTACACCCGCCACGTCATCTTCCCCATCCTTAATACTCCCAGTATCCCACCAATCCCGAAATAAACTGGTGTTTTTTTTCTCGTCACCTACGATTTTGCGCACTTTGGGGTTTTAAAAAATACACTAAAAAGGGTCGAAACCACCCAAAAAAATAGCTTTAATAAAAAAAGCGTCGGGTGTTATACGAAGCCTTATTAATTAAATACGTTTTACCTAATTAGTTTACTTATGCCTTAGGCTCTAGACAGACGGACTGCATTTCAACTGCAATAAAACTGAGTCGTACATGCTGTCCGTCTGTCTAGAGCCTTAGGCTTAAATTGCTGTACCTTTTCAGGAGTGAGGTAATCAACGTTTTCTGCCGCAATATTTTTCAAAGCCTGGCAAAAAATATCTCTCATTAATAGTCTACTAGGTACTGTCTGCAGTTTTCTACTGGTGCCTCAATAAAATTTCCTGTAAAAATTACACCTGTGTAGCGATGCGATGAAAAAAATATACAACTATAAATACAGAACCTGATTTATGTAATATTAACCTATATTCTAAACACAAGGACATTCATAGCATAACATACTAAAAACAAAGATTTATTTAATATGCCCAGGACTAGGCTCCAAATAATTTATAATTAATTTAAGTGCCAAAGTATACGTTTTTACAACTGATCCTCAATAAATTTAAATCATTTATTAAACAGAAACTATGTCAAAAAGGTTTCTATAAAGTTAATAATTAAGCTACTGACACTATATGATTCATATAATTGTTTAGTTATTTATTTTATTTTATTAGACTTTTTAACTGTGACTTCAAGTTACAGCTATAATACCTATATGTAAACTGACACGCCCTTTATGCCTGGAGGATGTTTATAGTCGGAAGATGAGGCGTCCCACTCGTAGTTAGTCGCAGTAATTTCACTCGTGGTCCACCATTTAGAAGTACGAGTACCTAATATGTTGGTGCTTGGTCATGTTAGTTTATTGTGGTTCTGCCATACAGATTTTAGTTTGACTTTTAATGACCTTTTTTACCTATATTTTAAGTAATTTCTCTTATTTCTGAAAGAATGAACTTTCTCAAGACTTCGGTAGGTTTTATTACTTACTTGTGCTTCAGATCTTCGTCCTAAATCGTGATAAACGTGACTTTGCACCACATGTTGATTTCCGCCGATTAAATCTGATTCGGCACCCGCTTTCACCTCTGTTAGAAACCTGAGCATAGTTTCCTGAACAAACACACAAGGACGGTACAATGCTCGGCCGATAATACAGGGTGGCCTTGGTGGCCCATGAAATGACATCCAAAAGGAGATTTTTCAATCCTCTATCTAGGGGCTTCCCGAAAAACCAATATGTAGGTAGTTGGGGAGTTCTCACCTGACAGTATTTTTTGTCTCATTCTGTGTCGCATTTTTTTATAATATATTTTATTTAATATTGAATCATTAAAAAATGTGCTACGAACGACATACTTAAAAAGGGTTTTTTTTTTTGTTAAAAAAATTGTTCCAGATTTTCAGTCGGCAAACAAAAAAAAGGAAGGGTGGCAATGACCCAATAGTAGTTTTAAAAACTTCTACAAAAACAAGTACCTAGTTTTGGGAACTTACACACACACTTAAATAAACTCACGCTTTCTTCACATGGGGGGCGCAGGCAGGAAATACAGAATGCCATTCCGTACATTTATTACATTACTTTTTACTACACTACGTTTCACATAATTATGTGTGTACCAACAATAAGGCCAAAAACACAATATTTTCATGTGTTGAATATTTAGCGTTATTTTGTTTTGCTAGCATCCGATTAAGCTGTAAGTCATACTTAAGTAACTTTAGTGGCAATGTTATAATATAGTACCATGGAGCGTGTGTGATGATGCAGTCGGAAGGCCATAGGAAATCCTCAACTAAACATGAAACCCCCGTCGTGTTTAATCGCGTTGGATTTGTCTTGACAAGTACTGTAGCTCTAGCTAGAGTCTAGGGTCCGATGATAGAGCAGGAAGGTGGTTTTAGGAACCCCTTAACTAAACAAGATAGCCCCGTAGTTTTTTTTAAGCTTGCTGGACTCTGGTTTCTATAAAGGGTTACAGTACTTCTCACTCAGATATGTATGTATGAACTCACGTCTTTTCTCATTATTTTCTCTAGATTTTACAAAATCATATCACTTTCTTACCTCATTTATTTTATATTTTTCCTCATCTATGAAATTTTCCGTCAATTTCAAATGATCATCTGACAGTTTCTTTTCTTTTAATTTCTCAAGGGTTTCTTGTTCTGAACTTTCAGCTTCCGTAGAATCGTCACCGTTGTTAACATACTTGCCATCATAAGTACTTTGTTCTGATTCTTCTGAGGGATTTTCTGTTTCAGCTTCCAAAGGATTTTCGTCACCTTCGATGTCAGGTTCACCTGAGAGATTCTCTTTTGTTAATTCGAGGAATACTGGATCATTATCATCATCGCCGTCACCGTGATCTGCGTTATTTTCTCCTTGCTAGTTCGAAAAGAAAGGGAGTAGAGAGTTTATTAATGATTCTAATGATAATAATGATGTGTATATTTTATTAGATATTAGTTACAATCGCAAACCATATCCTGATCTACATACAACCTGTCACTGTCCTGATCATTACAAAAAATGTAAGAAAATTTGAATTATACGGGCTGCTCCTCCATAAGGAGTGAACACTAATAATGCTAATGAACTCGACAAAACATTCTTACCACATCAATAATACTTCCTAAAAAAAGGGTAATAATAAATAGCAAACACTTCATGACATCCAAAGCAAAGGAATGAATATAACTGCAAGAAGCGCAATAAAATTTTATTGCAGTTCTTGATTGAAAAAATTAATCGAAGTTGAATTTTAATTGTTAAACTGAACGTCTACATGTCTTGAGGAGCGTAGTAGCACACTTTCTATCTCAATGCGAATGATTATGAAGGAAATTTCTTATCAATAGCATCATTATAATATGACCACGATAACGACACGCTATCGCCGGACTGATAGTTTCATACAATTACTACTAAACGCTGTCACACTGTGTCGGTGTGACATTGATTGTCGTGCCGATATCGGCTGACGACACAGTGCTCCTCGAATATGTAGGTACACTGTTAAACTTTTGGAATCGCGTGGTGATGTAAGCTTTTGCTGGCGCAATGCTACTATTCGAGGCTGGAGGCCAATTCTCGCGTTTTTGCACTCGTACTTGCCGAATTCGTCATTGCCGCTCGTCTTCCTACGTCGTAGTTCGTACAGACGCCAGCAGGTCAACCTACCCGAAACTGTCAAATTTTCCCAATCAACTTTGAACCTTATCCTTTACTAATAAAGTTGAAAATATATTAAAGAAATTTGACAGATTGTAGTAGGTTAATGTGCTGGCGTCCTTAGTAGCTTAACTTGATGGATCGACCCTTGCGGCTGTTATTACTTAGCCACGAGCTACTTAGTTAGCATACTGACGTTAGCATATCTCATTTTAGCAGAATATAAGTAACTACTCCAAATTATCAGATTTGTATATACATAACTTAGTAGTATCAATTTTGATTTTGTGTTACTGGTTTGCTGTCGTTGGTATGTGTGTTGTTACATTATTTCGAGGCCGCGTAGTTCAGTCTGAAGTTTTTCGTTGTAACGTGCATTCGTTGTTCCGTGATTCGTCATCAAATGTTTTCGTTGTAGCGGTATTCGTTGCTGCGTGCTTTCGTCATTAGGTGATTCGTTGTTGCATACTTTCGGCGCTGTATTATTCGGCGTCGCATATTTCGGGTCACGTAGCAGACTCCGTTTCAACGACGCAGCTGCAGTCTGAAAATATTGTCAATCCTTCCAAAACCTCCCTGAGTGTCAAGCGGTAGGAGTCTGGTCACAACACGATTTTCAATTTTCTTGTGGTTAAAGTCCTGGACAACGTCTGTCGAAATTCATGAAGACTTTGGGCTACTAAACAGCGCGCCACACATGACGCCGACTAATCGTGTAAACTAGTGATTCTTATAGTGTTTATTCATAGTATTTTTGTTAGATAAAAGTTTCATATTGGAAAACAATTATACATACATATTTGAAATCTTTATTGTTTGAAATGCTTTTGAAATTCTGCATCATATTTTTGGCACTATTGTAATACAATAATAATAATAGTTCGGGTGAAAAAATACAAAAACATAATTATTATTACACCACACTAGGTTTTGGTCATGCTTCCCTGTAACATTTGTATTTCGCTTGGCGAAATTCTGGGCTATGGACGACAACCTTTTGCAGCGCGGGAACCTGGATGATGAAGGACTTAAAATTTGTTATACAGCTCGACTTCATCCGCGAAAGCTTCAGCAAAGTCCTTGCTTCGGCACTGATATATACCTGGCTCTCGTGGTCTCGTGGTTGCAAGCGATGACTGCTGGGCGTGGGGTCCTGGGTTTGATTCCCGGGTTGGGCAAAGTGTTATTGGATTTTCCCATTAGGAATTTCTTAGTAACAGCTCGGAGTTTGGAAATTGGCAGTGTGATACCCCCGTGCCTCGGAAAGCACGTAAAGCCGTTGGTCCTACGCCTAATCTCTCTCCGGTCGTGTCGGATTGCCGTCCCATCGGACTATGTGAGTGAGGGAAGAGAGAGTGCATCTATGTCTGCGCACACACTTGTGCACTATACCTAATATCTTCCGCGCCGAAGGGACTAGCCTTCGGCGCGTGAGACGTCGTACGTTGAGATTGGCCACCGTGACCAAAATACGGTCTGTAGGACTACATTTACCTGGCTCTATTTATTTTTTTATTTTATTTTATTTATTTGGCTCACCAACAATTGAATACACTGATACAATGACTATGGTTGTGACATTGTCTTTGTTACTTATTTACTACGTCAATAAATATATTTTTGTATGATGATATTAATCATTTTCATTGGCGACGAGGATTAAGTAGTCAAAATGAACGCGGAACAATTTAAAGAATTTATACAAATACAACGGGAGCAACAACTGCAAATATCAGACGTTTTGCAACAACTCGGGTTACAACCACAGCGACCGACAGCGGCGGCCCCAACACCAGCAACACCTGATACGGAGTCTACTAGCTCGGCGAACACCAACAACAACTGTAACACACTCACAATTATTAAAAATGTCAAGTCCGCTACGTTTAACCCTGCTACTACGACGGTGAATTTTGCGTCAAGAAAGCTGAGAACAGCGGAAACTAAATATTCAGTTATTGATCGAGAAACATTAGCCATATTTTTCGGCATCCAAAAGTTTGACCAATACTACTTACGTGCACAAAATTCACACTCGTCACTGATCATAAACCCATGATTCACGTATTAGGCCCGCAATTACCGAAGCTTGTTAATAATCGCTTAATACGTTGGGTTTTAATCATTGGTAGCTATGACTATGACATCGTCTTTACAACAGGACAACTTAATTTTATAGCTGTGTACCTTTCCAGTATGCCCAATCTTGATGAGACACCGTCCTGTATATAATTGACAGTACACAGAATAATAGCTCCACTAAAACATAACAATGTTTCAGATATAGCGTTGACAGTTGAAATAATAAGGAATGCGACAAAGAATGATCCTATTTTCAAACAAAATATCGGAGAACATTAAGACAGGTTGGCGGGAGAATTCATTATTCAGACATCTTTAAACCTTATGCTCGGAAACGCACCGAATTGTCCATCGAAAATAAGATTTTGATGAGGCAGGGTCAAATACCTAGTCATTCCGAATACGCACAGGAAGGCTACATTGAAATACCTGCACACAGGACACACAGAAACTTCTGCGATGGAAGCACTCGCACGTTTTTACGTATAGTGACCTTCGATCGACTATGATATTGAAGAGTACATCAAATACTGTTGTAAATGCCCAGAAAACCGTGTTGTGTACTACTGGTCCGTCCCTGACAACCCATGGGAAAGACTTCATGACGATTTTGCGGGACCATTTGAAGGAAAATATTGGTTTGTTCTAGCAGATGCACTCTCAAAATGGATTGAGATCAAGCCCATTAACCAAATAACCACAAACAAACTGTGTGAAGAGTTAGACTCTATATTTACTACGTTTGGTTTTCCACAATTCTTGGTGTCGGATAACGGGACACAGTTTACCAAAATTATTGCAGAGACAAGGGTATCCTACATATTAAGTCATCTCCATATAACCCGAGGACTAATGGCTTGGCAGAACGCCTGGTTCGTATTTTCAAAACTAGAATGTCATCAAGTGCGAGCGATGGCATGACTCTGAGAAGGAGGCTAGAAAACTACCTATTTTCCTACCGTACCAGGTAAAATTTTGTTTGGGCGTCGATTGCAGTGCTCTGGATAACGCGCGGCCTAACCCTAAAATAACTCTGCAACACAAACAGATACAGGCAAACATTGACTCTGAGAAACTAACCCCAACTTTTAAAGCAGTTGACATCGCATTTGTTCGCAGCCGAGACGGATCTCGATGGGTACTTGCTACAATATCAAGGCGTACGCACAGATATTCTTACGCTGTGAACACTTCAGACGGTGTAGAGAGGAGATATCATGCAGATCATGAGCGTTCCCGCTTAGCAGACCCAATCAGTCCATCTGTTACTGATTTTCCTCCATTACCTTCGTCAACACCTGTTGGACACCCACTAACACCTCCATCCACACCTCATTCTCGCCTATTGCCTCCATCCACACATACGCCTCAATCACTAACTTTTTCCACACCTATCAGACAGCGATCACCATCAGCCACACTTAGTAATTAGCCAGAGTCACCTCATCCAACGTCTCAACTAACCCAACCATCAATTTGGTCCTCCTGCCAGGCTACTCAAGACTCGCCTGATATAAATACAAATGTGATGGAGCACATCAAGTTCATCAGGCACACAGAATCAAGCAGGCTCTCCACGACAAGCTAACGCTGAGACACCTGGTCTCCCACTGGCCACGGCTGTCCTGCAGGGAGCACCAGCAAGCCGCGGTGGGTGCACCACCGCGAAGCCTCGACGACTTATCAAGGAGATGTCGTAGCTTATTATGATGTGAACGAATTATATATACCTGGATCTATGGTTGTGTCTTATTGTCTTTGTTCCTTATTTACTACGTCAATAAATACATTATTTTATGATGATATTAAATCTATTTCAGGCACTGATTAGACCTTGGCTTCTTTTCTTTGAATGTCTGTGGGTACAACCGGGAAGCTCAATAATCCTTGCTTGCCGGAGTGGTACGGTGTTAGTTGTGGCTGCTCCGCGATCGGCTTTTCTTGCCGTCAACCAGGGTAAAGCCGTCTTCGACCATTTCACTGGTTTTAGAAGCCTTACGCTTCTATCTCAGATATGTGTCTCATCAATCGACGCCGCAAAGAGTCTACCCTTTATAGCAGAACTTTTTATGTCATAATATTATTTTGCATAACAGCGGATAGCATAAACTTCATGTTGCTGAAAATCGTTAGGCATACACTCATTTATCATAATTCAAAAATCATAATTTTGTAAGTCAGAACTATCTTTAGGCATAAATTTCATATTCCTAATAATTAAATAGCAGAACCATCATATCGCAGAAAGTTCACACAAACATGCAAACATGTAAGCAAGCAAACACCATGAATGCACCGCCTCGCCCCTCCGCGCAGACAAGACTAAGTGGAGTCGGTTTTACAGTGATTCGTTTCTGTCACTAACTTTTGTAGCACAACATAATTATTGACTTTGTAAGATAATATTTTAGTTTAACTTAAGATTTAAAATGATATTTTATAGAAATGGCAATAAGCCTAATAAAATTATTCCAAATTAAATTCTGCCATCTTAAAAGTATGCCATTGTAAATTCGGACATATAAACATTCGGCCAAACAATCATTATATTAAAAAAAAATTATGCCTTTAAAATATTCGTTTAAAGAAGATTATGCCAAGTGTGTTAATGCCAAATAAATTTCGGAGCATCAAGATTCTGCCAGATAGAGGGAACCCCGCCGCAAAAGCAGTGGATAGTTTATAGCTTTGGCGGAAGCGTAAATTTTCTTCATGTGTTTTTTCTTGCTGTGGCAATCACAGCGTTTTCTACAATTTTGTTGAACTCGTAACACATTTTGTAAAAAAAACATTTATTATTTTCTTTCGCATTGACTAATCATGAATGATATTAACATTCTCTAATTTATAACAAAATATAATATTTACTTTAAAATCGGCATACGGTTTGGGCTACTTAGAAACACATTAAATCTCAATTTTCTGGTCTGACAGCTTGACACGTTACCCTATTAAATAACAAAACATCCTATTTCTTTTAAATTGTAAAACAATATTAAGCTAGTTGAGTTAGTTTTGGAGCGCTTCGGGAGACAGTCGAGACGACGAAGGAGAGCTCGAGGCCCGAGGCTAGGCTGGGTAAAGTGTGCAGTATTTTGTAAGTGAGTTGTAATCTAATCCTCTCTAAGGAAAACCTTGGTAAGTGTCAATCTTAATTAACTTTTATCTTTACTGTAGTCACGAACCCTCCGTTATAATTGTCCCTGCTAGTAGATTTTTATTACATTTATAGGTAACAGTTAGGTGATATCGCTGTTGAGTTATTAATGATCGTTTATTCCAGAATGTTAATAACCCTTATCTAGTATCGTGTTTTATATTTTAATGTTACATTCTTGTGTATTACATACATGCCCATATCCTATCCGTGCCTTGGCAGAGTATTGACAATTTCATTTGGCTTAGGGACATGGTGAAGGCCTTCTACCATACTTGACACTGAGCACTAACGCTCGAGACTATTGACGATTGTTGACCTTGAGCTGACGCACCATATTTGGAAGGAAGAACCATAGATACTCACAGCTCTTTTATAAATGGAGCTAGGCTATAAAGCCAATCTGTAAAATTGTATTATAAAACAACCAAACGTTAGTGATGATTTCTGTATCTAAAAAAGTCTTGCCACAGAATACTTTGCGTGAGGTTTGTTGACGCATAATTCCAGGGAGTAGGGGTAGGCATCACCAAGTACCCCAAACTGAATTGGTAGTCGTTCTAAGAATACTAGGGACCGTGTCTCATTAAAACCCCATCCGGCTGTGTGTAGGCCTATTACTGAATCGACACTATTGATTGAGACACGCTATTGGGACGCAATGCCGCTAATAGCCGCACCGCATCCTCTAAGTGGGACAGACTAAGAAAATATGAGGTGACGAACTATCACTTCAGCGTTCACCAGATACGATCGTGATGTATTCTGCTAGAGACTGAGTCTACGGTGCGCTTGTGATAGTTTTGTGTTAACTTAGTAAAAGGGGGCTAGGCCGCCGTAAAGGGAGTCTTTCAAAATGGTATGCAATTATAACTAAACTAAACTTATCTTCCTCAATAACAGTTGGACTTCGCAGTACTCTGTCTTAGGATTGTGTAAGATATTTATATTGTGATTAGGGAGCGTGTTCCGTTAGAATCGTATTAGTTCCTCAAAGGTTCTATGCGTTAGGTCTTTAGGTCTAACGGATCACGTACAATGAGGCAAACGTTGTAAAACGGTTCCCTGTCTCACTGAAGTGGGTACATTGTAAACAGACAAATTAACGTCGCTATAATAATGATTTAAAGCGCAAGCGTAACGATCCCTTTACCCCTTCACCTTATCAAGGTTGGATTGCAGATATTAGTGCTCAGCTGCGAGAGGAGGACTTGGTTTTAGACCATGGTAGGTTACGGACGTAATATCCTAGGCGAGTTATATTAGCAGACTTGGTGAATACTATAGAGGCTATGTCCAGTGGGTGTCGTAAGGCAGCTAGTATTAATTATAAAGTTAAATATAGTTGGGCTAAAGCCCAGATTAGACTAATGTAGTATTTAACGTAGTATGTGTGTTTGTTGGTGTGGCTGGGTGAGTCTTTAATTATAAACATATTCTAGGTGGTGATGTAGGTAGGTAATTAAAGTTCTTGTAACGAAACAGACAGAAACGTTTTGTTGTGGAGTTTGTTGCGCCACTTGTTCTCCCCAGCTCAAACACTGAAGTGGTGAAGAGATGGCACTTTGGAGCTGTCTATAGGCCTTCAAGAGAGTTGATCCACAAATGATTCTCGAATTATGATTCTCTAAGCTAATATCTAGTACCCAAATCTAGAATTTAGTATTATTTGACTCAGATAATATGGGCTTTAAGAGAGATTATCCAAAACTCGAATGAATAATGATTCTTGAGTTTGATTCTCGACTCTATTAGCTAGTAATTCTTGAATGTTGTATTATTTATCTCAGGCCAATAATTATACGCAAGACACGTGTCTTGCAGATAGGCTTGTTGTGCGAAGGGTGAATTTCCAGGGGTTTGGGTGACCACATCTATCTTATATTCAGTCCAAGGACTGATAGGGACTATGTCTCCTAAAGAGCATGATGCCGACGCAATGCCGCTGGAACTAGCGACTCTGTTGCTTGTACAAGGACGGTCGCACAGTTGCCGCAGGGAAAGCCGCTTCGTCACGTTTATCAGTTCGAAAGAACTGCTACAGACCATGTGTCCAAAAGAGCGTGATGCCGACGCAATGCCGCTGAGAAGCCGCTGGCGTCACTTTATGGAAGTGTTGCTCTTAGTACACCAAGCGCAGATGTGAGGTATCGTGTGAGCAATGACTGAACAAATACCTGACGTAAGGGTTACTCACAGGTTTATATAATATACTTTACATCTCACTATTATTTATTAGCTTTCTATAACCACATCCAATATAATTATTTTCATAACAATGAGTTCCTGTCTTATTTACAATCTCTTTCAATCCTTTCCTGGCTTTATTAATGGGACAAGGTATCGGACTTCTTATTTGGGAATTCATTTATATTATCAGTGGGAGAGTGACCAGTCTGGAGACGAGCTCTACATGGCAGTACGGGGTGGAGTGCGGCCCTTCCCCAAAGGGGGAACCGACTCAAACACTAATATTAACATAATTAGGAAAAACGAAAATTTTATCAGCCTAGGGTAATTTAGGTACAGTCACAATACAATAACCGTTTGACGTTGGTCCGACGGTCGACATGACGTCATGAACATGTTGACTGGTCCCGACCACTGTTTGCATGTCGCATGTAAACTAAAGCATGTCGCGTGGCGTTTCTGCGAGAAATGCTCGAATGTACAAGGCGAGAATAACTCCACTTGATTTTTACGACTGAAAACATGATGTTTACGAGGAAAAAATACGAATCGAGCGACAATAACGAATGCGAGATGCGCGAGAATTGCATTCCTGCTGTGGCATTACCACATGACAACAAGCGGTTGGTTACATCTTGTCACATAACGATATCCTCACGATATTGTCAGCCGATATCGTTGTCGCCGACGATATATGTCGGTGTTGTTATCGTCGCAGTGTGAAAACGGCCTATGTACGAAAAATGTAGATAAATAATGGACCATTTTAGACGAGGCCAATCCCCAAGACCATCCTCTAACTAAGCCAATCCATAAATTTGCTACATCAATGGCTTGAGGACAATCCAATGCAGTGGACAGTCTCTATTTACACGATGCTATTATTGGATTAGCCTAGTGTCTCGGGGATTGGCCGTTTTCACATTGGACGTTAACGATAACGACACGATATCGTCGGACTGGTAGTTTCATACAATTATTACTAAACGCTTTCACACTGTGTCGGTATGGTCAACGGTATCGTTGCTGACATTGATAGTTGTGCCGATATCGGCAGACGGCACAGTGCACTTGTTCACTGCTGCCATTATTACCTCGAATACAGTATTACACTTTTGAAATCGCGCGGCGATGTAAGCTTTTGCCGGTGCAACGTGACAATGGCTGAAGGCCGAAAGCCGCTGAGAGTTCTACTAAGCCTCCTTAGGTGTTGGTCGAGGCTCTTGGCAATTAAGCCATTGGCTGATACGACTATCGGCACAATGATCGCTGAGTCCACATCTGACATGTCGACAACCTCGCGAGCCAAGTCAAGATACTTAATTTGTTTATCTTTCTCGGCTTTCATTGGTGTCCATCATGCGGGACCGTTATGCCAATAATCATTGTGCGCTGCTCTATTCGGGTCGGTCACATACCTGTAGTACGGCACTAACGATTCCACAAGGTTGTATTTCAAAGCAAGTTGCTGATGGATAATCCTGGCTACAAGGTTGTGTCTATGCAAGTACTCTTCATTAGCTAGACGAGAACACCCGAAGATAATGTGTCGGATTGATTCTCCCGGAGACGGTGGCATGCCCGACAGATGTCAACTGTGCCGTCCTTCATAATATGACTCGGGTCACATATCACCAAAACGCAGTCAGGCTACGGACGCTAGTAAATCTTCATCGGGTCTATGTAGGGCCCGGAAAAAGCGTCCATGAAGCTCCTTACTCTGACATACCTCCCTGCGATCGTTAGTGTCAAGCATTACAGGCTTGCGCCAGTTATCTTTAGCCATGGCGATGGCGACTTAGCGATGGGAAGTTCAAAACCCACATTAAACGCGTTCTTATCAAGAATGCATATTATAAAATTAAAGACTACGTTGAAGACAAGGAAGTTTGGCAATAATTCCTTCTGCACATGTGGCTTCCCTGGTAGCTCATTAACGGCAAATTGTATAAGTCTATTAACTGCTCCCAAATTACCATGTTTATATATATATATATATTTACATTATTCACATTTTATTTACATTTTTATTTTTACATTCTTCCTTGACATTTAAATCACGCTATTATTTGACATTATAATATACCTACAATTTAACTTTAAATCTTTATTAGTGGCTTTTGTGATCATGATAATTATTCAGAATTGTAATATCAATCACGTCGTTTCGTTTATAATACTTTTTTATTTTTAATCATTTATTTATTTTTATATAGATTATTTTCTATTTTGTGAATGTGAGAACGCTGTAGGCTTAGTGGATTTGCTGACCATAATTATTTTGTTAAGTACCTGGTACCTGTTGAAAGACCTACACTGTCCTCCCATACCTAATAACACTGTTATTTGAAAATATTGTAAAAACCAATTATTTTTAAAAGAGTAACCGTGGAGTTTCTTGCCGGCTCTTCTCCATAGGAAACGACCAATTGGAACCGTGCACCTAGCTTCTGACGTTTCATAAGTGCCCATGTAGGTTTATATGTGAAATAAAATTTTTTATTTTTTTTTATTTTGAATTTCATGGACAGCGGGGTGAGGCCCTTGTCTAGCACGACTACATCTCGATGCATCACCACGTCGGCTTCTAGGAAATACCTATCCCCTGAGATTTATATCGAATACGAGCATGTAAAATTTCATGAACAGACCTTTGGGCGTATAGATATCAAGGAAAAACTACAACTATTGAATAAATTATTGATCCCTGTACGAGTACGGTATTAAGCTTCGTGCAGACTAGCGCGACGCGACACCGGTTATTGTTGTTATATCGTGAAGTTTTCTTAGAATTTGTATTGTTCAATTCGCGACGCGCCATCGTCGCGTCGCTCTAAGTATGCTATATCGATATGTCTCTAGAATCGGTTTTTAAAGCAACCGATTTTTTTTCCATCGCTTCACAAAGTATTTTGATAGGTGTCAAATCGGGCTTCTTAGATTGTCGCGAGATTAGATCGGAATTTTTATATTTCTCTACTATTGTGGTTAAAGTATTCGATTTAAATTACTTGTTCTCTATATATTTAATATGACGGTAAGCCATTCATGAGCTTTCCCGCGGAACAATTAGTTAATTCCCTGTAGTTTCTATAAAGCACATATTTGACCAGCCATCCTGATGTCAGGATGGCCAATAGGTAGCATTTTTAAGAACCAATCAACCAATGGCCAATAGGTAGTATGAACGATGACGTGATAAAAACTATACATTTTCGAAATCTATTTATTCCCATTTAACAAGATTATAAACATATAAAACAAAAAATGCTACAATATTATAGAAGTTGTAAAATATTAAAATCCAATAATTGGTATGAATCATCGTGCGGTCGACAGTAAATAGTACAAGGCACCTGCTTAACAAAATACAGTAATGCAGTCCCTCAAGCCATTTGGCTCGATGAAAACGTCAGTGATGGCAAACAAAACATTATAAACTTCGGGCCGTGTTATGGAATGACATAATCTTTCATTCTAACAAATCTCTGTCCATCCTGTTTACTGAGCCTTCAATCCTTACGATTGATCATCACTTTTCATTGTGGTTTCGTTAGTTTCGCTTTCAGCCACCGCGTACCGGGTAAGATAATATATGGCACAATACAAATGTTTGACAAACTATCGCTATACATATGAAAAACCTTTATATAAAATGACTTTGGCTTTTTTTACTTTTGAGGTATCCAAATCAACAAAAAAAAAACATTAATTGTATTGAGTAAAGCTCTGATGAAACTGTGCGCATTTTCGAAGATCTTCGAACGCTTTCGAAGAAATCAAAGCTGATCAGTACAGTGTTCCAAAAATAAATCGTTTTTTTTTTAAAGAAATTCTGGATGATTCTAAAGAAACATAAAAATCACTACCTAAAAAGAGGAAGCGGTAAAAAATGTGTTAAACTATTTAGTTTAAAAAATCATAATCTAAGTTTATATTATGGTGGTGGTGGTGGTGTATCTTTTATTTTATTTTAAATTTATATCTATGAATACGGAGACCATTTCCATCGCATTCACGACGCTCCCGCAGACGAAGATAAAAAGCCCGAAACCTATAAGGACCAGTGCTCTCCAGAGCCTCCACTTCATTTGACCAAGACCAGGCCTATGCCAAATAACCAATAGAGTGATCAGATTCGGCCAAATAAACGCCATGTTTGTAAGGCAGAAACATCCAATCTGAAAATAAAAAATAAATTATTGACATAATGATTTATCTATTTTACTATCTATCTCAAAAGGGTGACTGGCAATTCGTGACCGATACTTAAACACGTGACTACTCATCGCTATGAACAACTTTCATTATGTGCTAGGGTAGGGAACAGCTGTTTTTTTCTGCGATTTCAGGTTTAGCCCATAGCTATCGGTCACTAATAGTTTTTTTTTTATAGTTAGGTTATTTCAAAATGGGGTTGCAAAGTTTAAAAATGTTGCATATATTATTATGTAATTTTTAGTTTCAACTATACAATAAAGACGGGAGAAGTATTGTTCTCCTAGATAGGCTAGAATTTAGCCTGTGTTAAGGGGAGACAGTGCCGGTCCCCTGATTGACAGATTATTGTATAAATATTGTGTGTTTAAAATTTAAAGTTTGAAACAGCATCTAGGCATAAGTGTAGTTACTGTACAATAATAATAATTAATGATCCAGTGTCATTATAATTGAGCTCCAAAAAGAGTGTCCGTACAGTTTTTTTACAATTTAGTCCGGTCAAATTAGACCAAAAATAGGAGTGAAGTTACAAAAATTTGCACCCAGCTGAAAATTGGTAGGATTGTTCAAAACACTATTATAAATGAAATCTAAAAAGTCCTCATCGATCCGATGTCTGGATAAAAAGTTGCTTGGGGTCAAAGGTCACAAAAACGGGTTTTTCACGATTTTCAGCAAAACGGTAAGTTTTATCATAAAGTTAGCCAAAACAAAAATTGTAGATCAAACAATTATGTATAAAAAATGTCTAAATACTTTTTCTAAAGCAAACTGAAGTACATAGTGTATGAGCTCGGACAGCTCTTGCGTAAGCATGACCATTGAGCATTTTTTCTAATGATTTCAGTGCAAAAATCTGTGCGAGTACTTCTTTCAAACTTGTTGCTGCACACATTGAAATTGAAAATTTAAACAGAGATTAAAGCATTAAAGCAAAGTCTAGAAGATAAAGAAAAAACTATAGGCCTAATAAAAAAGGTTAGCACCCCTAGTACATCGTGTCCCACCCCCGCGCGCGCGCAAGCTCGCACACTATTAAGAAGGAAACTTATCAATAGTCAAATAATAACACCCAGTGTCTCTCCACTTCATTCAGCTGGAGTAACATGCAGAGAAGTTTAGGAACACTTTAAAATTAAACCAAAAGGCAAAAATAATATAGAATAACCTGGACCCTCTGCACCCGTGAACTACGATGAAGGCAACTCTACCTGCTACAAAATTGACCTAGCTAAAATAGTAATCACTACAAAATATATAACACCAATGCCAAAAAAAGAGAAGACCAAGAGAATTATAATTGTATTAGCCGATCAGCAAGGACGCTACATCCGAAATATACTTCAAGATCTTGTTGGACCCAAGTACAAAGTTACTTGTTACTCGAGACCGGGTGCCATGCTGACGGATGTGTTAAATGGTCATGACCAAGTGACTAAGAATTTAACAATAAATGATTATATTGAAGTATTAGCAGGTATTTAATGACAATGCATATAGTTCGACTGGTAATTTAAAAACCTGGCTAGAAAAAGTCAGAAATACAAGTAATCGTTTCGGAAATAGGCCTCTAAAAAGTATCTGAATCTACGCCATCTAAATGATAGTTTTAAGACATATGTCGCAAATTTTCAAATTCAATATATGTACATAGACATGGAATACAGTACAGAAATATATTCTAAAAAGAAAACTTAAACATTGAATATAAAATAAAATTTGATGAATATACGCGAAAACTTAACATTTAAAAAGCTTATAATGACCAATGTACTCAGAAGGGCCTATCAATCTGTGATGACATAAATGTAATCAACAAAACCATCAGTCCAAAGATATCAATAATTCAAATGCAAAAGATAATGATTTATTTCGTGTATGATAAACTAATTGTAATGCATCAAAACAAACGGCTTAATACACAAAGCAAATTTACTCAATATACATTTAGACGAGCACGAAAAAATGAATAAAACTACAGACATAATTTGTGTAACAGAGCACAACATGAATAAAGAGGATCACATATTTCTAAGCTCGTGAAATGGTGGAAATAAAAATGGTGGATCATGTATCATAATAAAAAACAATCTAAAATTTCAAATAATTAAATATATTGAATAGTTAAGTATCCCAAATATGATAGAATGCTGTGCTATAAAGTTAATTGAACATTCTATTGTCATTCTATGCTTGTATCGTGTGCCATGGTCTCGGATAAGCGATCTTGAAACTTTGACTAATATTCTTAATAAAGAGCTACGTCATAGATAATTCAAAATAATAATTTGTGGTGATTTTAATCTGTCGCGCGCGCAATTAGCAGACACAATAGAATTTTATTGTTATCTGTCTCCAATATGAGACACCAGTATTATAAAGGTTAACATAGATCTTAAAAAAGAATACTCATCATCTGAATTTGAAAATACTATCCTAAATTTTAATCTTAATTTTGGTACCAGAGAATCAACGCGTTTAAGTAGCAAAACATGTATCAATAATATCATTAACAATATTAGGGGTAGCAAGAGCGACATCATCGACTGCCCTCTCGGACCATACTGCACAAATTTTATCATGTCCAGTTAAAAAGACCTGTCGAACTAAACAGTGGTAAACCTTCAGAAGAGATTTTAATAACAGAAATAAAGAAAAAAATATGCAATGTATAGAAAGTCTGACGTTTTTGACGAAAATGATGCAGAAATAGCTTCTTTTTTTTATCACTTTCAGATGTTTTATAATATTTGCTTTCCTGTTATGAGAATAAGAAATACATCAACCAAAAAACCTACGGATCTCAAAGGGAATAGCCAAATGCTGCCGACGGAAGAGAGAATTGTTATGGACGTATCGCAAAACGTCGAAAAAGGCGGATCATAATAAACTCTAAAATTATTCTTCAAGGCTGAATCGAATAATTAATTGATTAACTCAAAAATCGCAAAATGACTACAGTATAAAACAATCCAATAATAAAACTAAAACAACTTGGAAGATAGTTAACTCCACAAAACACAATATTCCTAAAAATGAATTAGTAAGAATAAATTTAAACGGAAAATCTATAACGGATCCGCAACAAATTGCTGAAGCTTTTAATACTTACTTTGTTTATCTTGTTAAACCTACAAACCCTTCAACATTGAATTCTTTGACATCACATCATAATAAAACGCTGACATTGATTGATAATAATTATAATTCCTTATATAAAAGTCCTACCATTCTAATCTGCCTAGCCTTTTCCCAACTATATTGGGGTCGGCTTCCAGTCAAACCGGATGCAGCTGAATACCAGTACTTTACATGAAGCGACTGCCTATCTGACCTCCACAACCCAGTAACTGGGTAATACAATACCCCTTGGTAAGACTGGTTGTCGGACTTTCGGGCGTCTGACGACCCGTAACGACTGTCAAAGATCCACGAATGACAACTGGGACCAACGGCTTAACGTGCTTTCCGAGGCACGGAGGAGTCTCGGTATGTAAAGACGGTCACCCATCCACAGACCATCCCCGGCAAGCGTAGCTTAACCTGATGGATTGACCCGTGCGGCAGTTATTACTTAGCCACGAGCTCCTCCCTCCTTGGAATGGTAGGACATATTTAAAATCATAAAATCTTTAAAAAATACACACAGTTCTGGATACGATAATATATCTACGTCAGTTATAAAGAACATCGCATTATCCATTAGTCTACTTGATTAATCTATGCATCCTAAACGGAAAATTTCCCAGTAGGTAAGCTAAAAGTATCAATCATCAAGCCTTTGTTTAAAAAGGAGGATATTTCTTGCTACAGGCCAATAGCTGCTTTAATCCCTATTTTTTCCAAAATAATTGAAAAAATAATCTACAATAGCATATAACTATTTTGAAAAACAAAATATTTTTTCTATCTACGATCTTTTTATTAAGATTTACTAAAATATGGACATTAGGACACCAGTAACGGCTATGTACATAGACATGACCAAAGCTTTCGACAATGTGGATCATAAATTAATGGTCGTAAACTGTATACTAGATACAGCATACGGGGTAATGCTCTAGACTTGATAAAATCGTATTTACCTAAGCCACAGAATGCAGAAGACTGAAATAAATAAGCTTTATTTTGCGACGAAAACTGAAGTGCAGTATTTATCAAGCCCAAGCGTAAACAAGGAAAAGCAAGGGACCCAAGACACTTCCCTGCGGCACGCCATATGTAACATACATACATACGTTACTGCGGCGTGCCGCAGGGAAGTGTCTTGGGTCCCTTGCTTTTCCTTGTTTACATAAACGATTTACCAAGAGCCGTGAAAATTCCGTTAGTCCTTTTTGCTGATGATAGCACTGCTGAATTTTCTCCAACTGACATCAAAACATTTGAAAATGACATATTAAACAAAACTTTAAATGACATTGTAAATTGATTAACATGTAATAATCTCATAATTAATTTAGATTTAAAAACAAAAATAGTCAGATAATCCCAAAGATTTCATAATTCATAATTATATTTAAAGGGTTTTGACCCTATGACATTAAATTTAAATTATGAAATGAAATAAATAGAGGAAACAGATACCATCAAATTCTTAGCACTATGGATTGACAAAAATATGTCATGGTAAACTCAAATTGATACGGTGTGTAAAAAACTAAATAAATTTTCCTACGCATTATACAGACTATCTAAGATTCTAAATCAAGCAGCAGTACTAACCGCCTATCATGCCTATGTAACGTCTACGCTTAGATATGGACTAATTTATTGGGGGAATGCTACAGACAGGGAACTCGCTTTTAGGGCGCAAGACATTTCTATGTCTTAGAGCTGTTTGTGGCATACGTGCCCCAGCTTAAGATTTTAACTTTTCCTGCCCTCTACATCTATAAGGTCGCTACATTTGTAAAAACCAATAGGGAAAAGTTTGGTAACCTGCACTCCCGTCGACATGCCGACAAAATTACAAATAATATGCCCTCAACAGCCCTACTTTCTAAAAGTTTCTTCGGAATGTCTTCACGAATTTATAATGAACTTCCTAAGCAAATAAGAGAAAATGAAAACATTAAATTTTTCAAGAAAAAATTAAATGAGTTCCTAGTAAACAGACCTTGAAATACACAGTACCTGAATTTTTGTCCGACAGATTCGTGATGAGTTAGTGCCAAACAGTTTTAATGTTTTGATGCAATAAAGCTCTGTTACAATTGAAAAGTCTCTTTGAATTACAAAAAAATACTTGGAAAAAAAATAATAGAGTAATTTTTTGAATAATAATAGAGTAATTTTTTTTCCAGGTGTCAGATCGACGAGGTATTTTTAGATTTCATTTATGATGGTGTTTTGAACAATCCTACCAATTTTCAGCTGGGTGCCAACGTTTGTACCCTCGGATGTCTAAATTGACCTGAATAATTGTAGAATGGAAGTTTAAAGATTGGGCATTTTGCATTAATTTTATTACAGAGAGATGGGAGCAAGATATAAAGAGAATCGTTTTACGAAGGAGGTACGAGGAGGTGGAATAGTGCAGATTAAGTCTTTCCGACGTTTAAAGATATGTCCGTACTCCGTGTCGTTGGAGTAAAACTATATGTAAAATGTACTGTTGTCGAACATTTAAAACGTTCCAGGTTTAATAAAGTTCGGTCAATTAGATAGGGATAGTTTGGAAATAAGATAGGGCGAAAGGTGGCAACTTTAAGTATGGCTATGGGAGCGATCTTTATAGGCTTCATCACTGTCTTAGCAGCTCCGCCCCAGCAGGAAACACAGTAGGTGACTGGTTATTGGCAAAGAGGTGAGGTAAAACATAATATGTCGTTTTTAATTAAATATGAAAATGTCATAACTAATTACGTATTATACGATCAATCGGTTTTTTTTTAACCACGTTGCCCCACACTAGGAATTTCTGCTGTAATGTGGGTGCGTTTACAAACATTTAAACTCACATACACAAACAGCCAGACCCGGAACAACTACTTGTAGGTCATACAAATTGCGGGAATCGAACCCGCGTCACGCAGTGCAGCAGTCAATCGCTTAACTGCGCCTACCGTGTCGTCAAATTTGAATCGTTTTGAAACAAATTGCTAATACATTGCTTCAAGATCGAAAAAGAAATCTGCTCAACAATCTAAACGCATTGAATTTTATTAAACTGTCAAAATGAAACATATCTGTCGTAATCGTTTACAAAAATGTGTTGTGTAATTAGATAGCCGATTGTCACTACCTAGGTACGGCCTTTGTGTTCTAACATAATCTTAATAAAACTCGTATAAAGGGTGAAGGGAAGAGAGCAACTTGTAGGGCTGCTGTTTCAGGGGCCTAGAGTGCCAAATACGTCGTCATCGTTTCGTGTCTACGCGAAACTACATAGGATTTTTTATGTGTCAATTTTAGTGAGAATTATGTTGTTTCGTTTTAGGTAGGTGCTTACAATGACAGACGTAAGAATGATAACTTACGAAACCCATCATAGCATTTATATCCGGAAATACAATTGCGACAATGCCAATGATAATAACAATAATGGTACGATAGATGTACTCCATAAAAACTCGTCTCTCCGGTACGTGTCTTTTCTTGAGGTAGTAGAAGCAGAGATTGAATGGCACCCAGAAGTTTAGTGCGTGAGTCACATAGATCATCGCAGCTATAAGACCTTTCAATATCTTCGGGAATCTGAAATAATGATAAATATTAAATTCTACGGTTACGTTTTACTTTTAACATTCAACACATTCGTTACCCCATGTGTTCGTTTAGAAGGTGTCTAGTCAAGCAATCTCTTTTGTTTACATAAACAAGATTTTGGGCAATTACACTATTATGTGTTAAGTACTTTTTTTTTCCTCGACACGGCCTGGGCCGTAATTGCACAAATTTACAATGCCTTTTCGACACTTTCTATGAGAGATCTGTCAAATCAGTCGATCAAGAGACCACTGTAACCTTTGTTAATTAGTACAACCAGGGCCCTGACCTAAGAGCTGGGTCGTTTTTATGAATACCTCAGCATAATTATTGAAACGGCAATGCTGTTAGTCTTCTGGACACGTTTCCAGATGAAAGTACTCTGATGCCTAATAGAGCCTACAGATCTGCTCGATTTTGAAGATTATTATTGCCGCTCGATATGCTGTGTTTTGACGATCAATAAGACTTTTTAAAGATTTACAACGTAAAATACGATGTCTATCGTTGATTTGACAACAGTCATTCAACCATGAAGTGGTAAAGGTCACCCATTTGTTATGTTTGTTTTCAACACAGTTGCTCGTGTAGTGGCTCTTATTGAACCGCTTTTACGTTTATAATACAATAGTGTATTAAGCCCGTCACAGACTTAGCTATAATATAAATATTAATATTTTTATAGCTAGGCATATTACTATATATTTTCTATACTAATTTTCGCGTGACCGCACACTCAGCTATAATATATATTTCTGTGACGTCACCAAGCGATACCGTAATATACATTATTGCATATTACTATAACACTAACACTAGGACGACCATCAATTAATGAAGGCAAAATATATATTTCTCAGTGTGTGGTAGCTTGCTATAATATATATTATAGTACGATATATTAATATATATTATAGCTAAGTCTGTGACGGGCTTTAAGCACGTGTGCTTTTTACTTTATATTAACACACTAGTGCGGTAATGTGCTCCACTGATACCTATTTACTAGTCAGAAATGTGCGTTTTTATCAATTTGATCAAAGAGACGATGTCTTCTGAATTTGTATGCCCACTGTGTAAATAAATAAAATATGATAAATTAACATAATATTTCATCAAATTATATATTTTTCATTACATTCTAACCTTAATTTGCGTATTCATAACACTATTTTGTGTATAACATATTTTTTTATACAGGGTGTCCAAGAACCTGGCGTCCAACTGGATTCCCACGATGCCCCAAGTTCTAACAGTACTCAGAAAAATATTTTAAAAAATCCACCCCATGTACTTACAGAATTATACTGATTTCAAAAAAAAAGGGGAAATGAGCACCCTGTGACATACTTTTGAATGCTGTGACTGCTAATGCTGATAATTTCGATATTTCTTGGAGGTTTTGTAATCTAGGGTATTGCTGTGTCTAAATAGAATGTAAAAATAAAGTACTTATTGTACCATTTTAAAATAAAATATTATTTTAACTAAAGGTGATATGGAAAACTATTGAATTTCGCAACTTTGACCGACTGTAGTGTAAAAAAAATGTACCAAAATAGTATGGCAAGTGACGTCAAATTTTGACGCGTTTATTCCTCTTTTTAAAAAGGTATAATACTTACACATTAATTTGAAAAAAAAAATTTTGATAATATTTTTACTCAACAACCCAATTTTTACGAAGTGCCTACCTACTAACGGTAACTGTCGGACCCTTTCTTATCTTAGAAACTGTTATGTTACTACTATTATTTACTTCGGTTCCAAGAGTGAGCAAGAAGGAAATACACACAGGTAGATGGGTTCCCAGTAGAATAAAAGCAAAGAATGTTAGTTTAAAGATATTTTATTACAATAAATGTTCAAAATGTTGACCACCCGCGGCAATACAAGCTCTCACTCTCCTTAAAAAGGACCGCTTTATGTTTCGCGAGTAACTTTTTTGACGTATCACCTGCACTGCTTGTGTTATCTTCTCACGAAGGTCAGCGATGTCATTAATGGGCTTCGCATAAACGAGCTCCTTCATAGTTCCCCAGAAAAAAAAATCCAGCGGATTTAAGTCAGGTGAGCGGGCTGGCCACGGGATTGTTCCTGATCGCCCAATCCACCTGTTCGGGTATTGCTCGTCCAAAAACTCTCTAACGGATACGCGAAAATGTGCTGGACAGCCGTCGTGTTGGAACCACATATCTGGTGGGGTCTCTTCTAGTAAGTTTGGCAAATCATTTTGAAGAAAATTTAAATATGATTCGCCAGTCAAATTCTCGGGCATCTCAAATGGACCAATAATATTCCCACAGAGAATACCGGTCCACATGTTCACTTTGAACCGGTACTGGGATCTATCTTCTCGCATCAAGTGCGGATTTTCCACATGCCACTCGTGCAAGTTGTGTAGGTTCATGTAGCCATCCTTCTTAAATGTTGATTCATCTGACCACAAAATTTTGTCGATAAAGTTTTCGTCTTCTCGATGTTTTTGCAGGATTGTTTCACAAAACGCGACTCGGCTCGGATAGTCTCGAGGTAAAAGACTTTGCACTCGCTGTACGTGGTACGGATGATATTCTTCTTTTTGGAGAATACTGTGTGCTGTGCTCTTCGGTATCCCCGTATCAGCTTCTATTCCTCGCACAGAGATGCTTGGATTTGCCGACACCGCCTCTAAAACTTCATCGCGTATGAAGTCATTTACGGGTCGTCCTTCACCAGCTACTTGATTGGGGAACCGCCCGTCACATAGTGATCTGTGCACATTAATGAAAACTCGATGGTCGGGATATCGCGTAGCCCTCGGATACCTTTCTCTGTAAAGTCTCGCTGCAGCTCGTCCATTACCTCTACATTCTCCATAAATGTAGTGCATATTTGCGTATTCTTGCGGAGTGTAGGTCGCCATGGTAGCACACACAAAACACAAACTGTCCAAACACAGGCAAAGGTCGTCGTAAAGAGTTCGTTTCAAAGTCCAGAGCACAAAGAGTAATCGAGTCCAATAAACAAAGCTTTAAATCGTAGTACGTGATCAATGGTAACAATAAGAGAGAGGTGCGTAGTAACGGCAGGAGGCAGTGACGCGTACTGACCGTACTGTTATCCTAAATAGCACGATCCCAGATAGCGTCACTATCTATCTCACTCGCACCTCTAACCTTTTTCTCCCTCACTCTTACCTGAATAATGGGGTACCATAAAGAAGAACCAGCAAATCGCAAAGATAGTTTCTGTCTTGCTCCCTCCTGTTGTAATAACGAATCACTATGGTGAGATGCATGCACATACCGTCCCTTACGGTCTAACCTGTTTTTTGAGAGGCCTGTTGTTATTTTTATGAGCATACAATAGTAATTCTTTAGAGGTTAGATTCAATTCGTCGTAAATTTTTCTTTCTAAGAATTCTGTAAGACATCGTAAAAATTGGGTTGTTGAGTAAAAATATTATCAAAAATTTTTTTTTTCAAATTAATGTGTAAGTATTATACCTTTTTAAAAAGAGGAATAAACGCGTCAAAATTTGACGTCACTTGCCATACTATTTTGGTACATTTTTTTTACACTACAGTTGGTCAAAGTTGCGAAATTCAATAGTTTTCCATATCACCTTTAGTTAAAATAATATTTTATTTTAAAATGGTACAATAAGTACATTATTTTTACATTCTATTTAGACACAGCAATACCCTAGATTACAAAACCTCCAAGAAATATCGAAATTATCAGCATTAGCAGTCACAGCATTCAAAAGTATGTCACAGGGTGCTCATTTCCCCTTTTTTTTTGAAATCAGTATAATTCTGTAAGTACATGGGGTGGATTTTTTAAAATATTTTTCTGAGTACTGTTAGAACTTGGGGCATCGTGGGAATCCAGTTGGACGCCAGGTTCTTGGACACCCTGTATATGCTGTTCAGCGGTTTTGCCAGTGCCATTATTTACACCTGCGCACGGATCTCTAGAACGGCGCGCGGGAAAAACATAACCAGCGCGCTATTTTCCATAAATATTTGTTACCGTTTTCGTTGTGTGGTTAATTATTATCAAAAATACGAAATCTAAAGTATGTCACCAACCGACGTTGGATAATTACTACTTGACAACAAAGGTCAGTTGAACTTTATAAATCTAAACGTATCATTACTATAATTACGTTATTGTAGCACAAGTTCTTACAACAAGTCTGTTTTTTTCCTCGCAAGTGTGTTGAAAAACGTCGTATGAAACGCGTGTGCATGGATCATTACACACTAGTATCCTAATGTACAATGTACATAATAATGTGTGTTTCTGTGTGTGTGTATGTGCAAGAATATGCAACGGACATTTCTATTAAATTACATTGAAACGGACATTACCACACTGGTGCATGATTTTAACTAAGAAAGGAGAAGGAACCAACTTGAAAAAAACCTGGTCACTTACACGGTCATAGGGAAGTTAAGTGTTACAGGTGACTGGCTCTGATCTAAGAAAGCCGCATAACCGAAGAAAGATACTAAGAATATGCAGACTATAATTAAACCCATACCTGAAATGATAATAAAGCTTATTGAGTGTTATTGTTACCATTATGGAGAAAATACACATGCCTGTAAAATGGAGCAGTAGTTGGCATGCCAGTTATACTGTGCAAAGTAAATATAACACTGTGGATACATTAAATGTACACAGTGCTGAGTCGCCGCGCGCCGGTAGCTCACTTCCGCCGCGAAACCATAGCAGCGAAACCGCAGTAGGTTCATGTCTCGCTGTCTCGTGTCATGTTCCGCTACTCGCATCCGATTCGAGTGGCGAAACATGACGCGAGTGTGCTACCCGCCTGAATGGCCTAAGTTACAGCGGCACGGACGATCAGCATGATCGGAGGAGCGGCTGCTGCGAATATTTTAGGTTAACAAGGGTAAATCTAGGTTTTCTAATCCAAACCCTGGACTGTAAACGCTACCTACTTCTATACTGTACAACTTAAATACTGTCATGCTATGCAGTAATACTTACCAATGGTCAGGGCAAAGTTGTACTCGTGAGGTTTATCCATGTTGGCTTCGATGGCGATAACAACTCCAGAGCAAGACATACTGAACACTGACATACCAATGTACTCGAACATGCCATATGGACTTGTAAACATTGTTAAGTTTGCGAATTTTGGGTTATATTCAAACGCATAGTAAACCGTCATAATAATACAAAACACTAAAAGAAAAAAAGAAAGATTAGGAGTATGCTACTTAATTGTAGTAATGGTGCTCGTAAGAAACGAGCTGGTTTTTGGGCATTTTATAGTTGAAATTGTGTATCCATCAAGTTAGGCTAAACTAAGGAGAATCCCGTCTAAGATGCGGGATGAAATTCGGTCGCAAGAATTGGGTAAACTTACGGTGTTCAAACTGACGCGCATAGCCGTGTGATTTTTTAAGAAGTCTGACCACTACACCGTATCATACCATGACCGTGCTAAGAACGTGTCAGACAAAAAATGTTTTATGTATTAAAAAGTATGTGCGTGCATGGCTTTCACCGATAGCGAGAAGGCTTTCCAGAGTGTCGAGCATTGGGCCGTGTTCCACGCTCTCCAGCGCTGCCACATCGATTCCCCTTACGTGGATGTACGCGAATATAACGGTCACACTACACAGGTCTACTATTTTAAAGTTTTATGAATTATTTGTTTATAAGTTTTAATTTTTTTTTTTATCTGGATAATGAATTTTGAAATGAAATGTAATGTTGGTTATTATTTAATTTTTTGTTAATGACTTAGAGCTATAATTATTTATTAGAATATTTTAAATGCTGAATTTTGATATGACTGTAATGTTTTATTTTTTATTAATTGTTTATTATCAGTGTAATATTTTCAACACAATGTATTTTGTTATGAAATAAATGACTTATGACTTATGAGTCCGCATGCATATACTATCAAAACCCGTACTGTTCTAGCGGGGAGCGAAACAGGGCAACACCGAAACTTTTAACAGCAGTCCTAGAAGACATCGTTAAAATGATAATTTTTGGACTATTGCGGTGTTAATGTCGCAGTAAAATAATTGAAGCCGTGATATAGTTATATCTGTAGGGATATAGCTATATGCCGTAATAACCGCTTTCATATAACTACAAAATTCAAAAGTCATTTATGCAAAATAGGCTGAGAATCGGCACTCTTTGAACGTCAAAGTTACATAAGAAAGTCCCCCAAAACGCCCACCCTTTACCAACTCCCAGTGCTTTAGGTGGGAAGACGTGGTGCAACGAACTCCCCAGCAGCACAGCTGTCGGTTTAGTTAGAAAAAAATGATTCTACACACATACATTATACATATTACAATGAAAGCGGTTCATAACTGTCTTAGTGTAGGAATATAACTATGATACGAGCACGATCTAGTAATATAACTATCTTACTAGACTAATCTAGTAAAGTAATTATAATTATATATTTTCTTTGATTTGCACAACTTGTGACCGTAAAGTGGGGTAATTTGGTATGTTTTTTTTATAATAAACTGTCTTGTACACAAAAACTACTAAGGTTGTGAGATAAGAGATTGTTTTTAATACTAACCTCATCAATACCTTCTAGAGAATTGCGGTATTATTTATACATTATATTTAAACTTAGATACAGGTTTTTTTTCTTTTTCAAAAGTGCTATTCCAAATATCGCCAATTTGGGGCCTTGTAAAATCGACATAATTTTAACTTCGTTTTTCACCTCTGTTTGGAGCTGTATCAATTTAAACAGTTCTTGCGATATTTGGACAAAAAAAAAATTGCCCAAAGACGAGTTGAAATTAATTAGTGTTGAAATATGGAAGTTTCGACGCTCATAACTTCCAAAACAATATTGTTTTTCAATTCTGCTTCCATACAGGGCTAGTTAATGCAAAATAAATTTATATATAATTTGTTTTGAACGTACACCGTCAAACAGACAAGTAATCACCATACTACGTTTGTATGGAAGAATGACCGACTGGCGTACCCTGTAGTACAATGGGTACTTCTACACTTTCACTGTCACAAGGTAATTGGTAATCCTATCACCATACGTCCAATAAGAAAAGGATAAATAAGGTCAAATACACATAAGGTCAGATAACCATTACATATCAATTGCTTGGTTCGTCTCTGCGAACGTAATATAAATTTTCTTCGTCACTTGTGGTTTTATCACTGTTATGTATCCGCCTGTACGCGCTCTATTATTTCTCTTAATTTCACTGATATATTGGATAAAAAATATTACTACTAGTGCATTACATGATATGCACGAACTTATAAGGCTACGACTTCAGTGCATTACATGTAATGCATGGACAGTAAAACTGTTAATAGGGACTTTTAATGATTTTATATTTGAAGATCACGTCTAAATAAGTAGTGTTAATAATTTGGAAAAAATATATGTTAAATTAAAGTATTTTTTTAACCCTTATTAAAATAAAGGTATAATGCTTACCACTTGAGTTTTTTGTTTAAAAAAGTATTTTTCGTGCACCGGCAACACTTAAATTTGTTAGAAAGTAAAACGTTGTCTTTTTTTAAATCCAACTACTGACCAAATTTTACTCAAAAACGTCACCCGTCCATATACGTCAATGTCAAAGGGAGCCAGTCGGCAGTTTAGTGAAAAAAAATTGAAATTGTTGTGACGTTCCAAATTTTTTTTTAGTTTTGTTCAATAAAAAATCTGTTAATTGTTTTTTTGCGTTCAGATTCATAAACTATGTTATATTCTTGTAGTTTTGCATAGATTAGGTTGAAAAATCCGGTAATATATGCATGTTTTTTGATCGTGCGAAGTTATGGGTAATAGTGGTAAATTATATACCATTGTGCATTCGTGCCTAACTGTAAATTGGATTTACTAATATAAAAAATAATATGTATTTTTTGGGTTGTGAATGATGCATATTTTTTAATTAGCTTAGCTTTGCTTATTTCAGTGATCTGAAATAAGCGATGAGTGTATTACCTAAATTACACAAACAAATCCAGGGAAAACAACTAGTATAGGAATTTATTCAAATCGTATTGGATAATGGTAACTATTTTACCACCATCGTAATATTTTACAAGTCGATAATGGATAATGGTAAGATATTTACCACCCAAAAAAACCCCTTTCCCTCCCCTTTTTTGTTTTTTTTACATCAAAAATGAAATCAGCGGCCCCTAATTACCTTGAAACAAACCTCGTTTTTTCCTAAATATCCACAGGGGCTCGTGTTTGTTTAAGGGTTAATAACTTAGTATTTTCATATTTTAGATTATTTATATTATACTCGTATAGTGAAATTAATTTTGTAAAGTTATGTCTAACGCGGATAAAAAACTGAGAACGTTCACCATTTTAAAGATAGTTTAATTATTGTTTTTTAGTACACGTTTTTTTTATAAAATACCTTTTGTTTTATGTATAATAAATTTATAATGCGTAAAATTGTGGACCGTGCTCCTGGATGGGCGAGTCCTATATGGCTGGATGTACGACGCGTTGCGTGGGCTCAGTATATAACATGCAAGCTAGCCACTCAATGTCACTAGCATATATCTGCGTCTAAATCTTTAGCTTTCTGAGAAATTAACACAAAAACGCGATGGTCGAATGTGAAATATGGTGAACGGCGAACATCAATTGACGCCCGTGACGTGTGTGCACGCAAGGTCAACGCCGTGGGGAGCGCCCCGCACTCTGCGGCCCGCTTTTACAATAATTTTACTAGATTAGTAAGATAGTTATATTACTAGATCGGGCTCGTATCATAGTTTAATTCCTAGTAAGATAGTTATGAACCGTTTACAATAACTAATATATTACGGTATATGGTTATATCCCTAAGGATATGACTATATCACGGCTTAAATTATACTATATTAACTATTCAGCATTAACATTAATCCTGCCAACCTGTCCCACTTAAGATATGCAGATCACCCAGTGCTCTTAGGTAAAAAAAAATGATTTTCTTCAGAAAATGATTCAACACCTTTATGATGCTTCCTTTAATTTTTGCAATTCAAATCCATCTGTTAAAGTCGGAAATGAAACGCTTGGAGATGGTCGACCAGTATGTCTATATTGGCCATATTATTTCATTTGGCAAAGAGCATCATCATACAGAGATATCGAGAAGAATAAAGCTTGGGGCCACGAAATCAGCCAAAATTCCACAATGTCCACACGTTACGGATATCACATGCGGATGCTTCGGTCACTACAAACGGTTGACGGTAAGAAACATGACACCTAGTGGGCATAGTAGTCCGTGTCTCGTTTCTTTCTGTGTCGGATACGTTAAAAATTCAAAATTCTAAAGTCATTTATTCAAACTAGGCTGAGAATCAGCACTTTTCGAACGTCAAAATTACATAGGACAGTCCGCCAAAACGCCCACCCTTCACCACTTCCTAGTGCTTCAGCTGGGAAGAAAAAGTGACGCAACAAACTCCCCAGCATCACAGCTGTCTGTTCAGAAAAAAAATATTCTATGCGTTTATAGCATGGTCATGGTACGGTGTAGCGGGCCGACTCCTTTAATCATTCAAAAAATCAACGCACGCAGTCGTGTCCCGTATCCTGTGTCGGATTCGCCTCCGTGTAACCAGGTTTACCGTTTAAAAATCACACAGCGCTTGCCGCAATCTCGTGAATGTCCAGGTTCGCGGGTGTTTTTTTCCAGAAATGGTCGAAATATAAAAAATATATAGCACCTAATTAGTATCAAACTGTACCACTTGTTAAATAATTTGTACCTCATGGGATCGCAAGTTATTGCAATAGTTTCATACACCCACCATTCTGACGTCAGCTTGGCGGGTTTATTTTTGTGTACCCAAGATTACTGAGAAGTTAGTTATGGATGCATGGATATTTAGTACCTAATTGGTAGGTACCTCTCTAAACATTCCTTAAGCCAGTGAAATCTCATCGGAATTCAACGGAAATTGAAAAATACATCAACATTCATTCATCAATTCCTTTATATATGTATAGGGTGTTACAATACGTTGTTTGTTTGACACAGATAGTGGAAACCGGGGATACTTGACTATCAGTGTTTTTTTTTTTCACATTGAGTTTTCAGGTAAATGCCTGGCCGAATGTCGTTTGACATGCCGGCCGGCCGGTGTAGCAAATGAGACCTGCCATAAAAAAATCATTATTCCATAAAAAAAACACAGTGAAAACGTAGGTGAAGTGAGCTGTCATTCCATCTGCTGCTAGGGACTGACAGCTCACTCCGAGCTCACTTCACCGAAGTTTTTACGGTGAGATGGTTACAGAATAGCACTGCTGTAACGTTAAATAAAAAAAAAAAATCGGTATCATTGAGTCGTTGCTGTCGCGTCGCGGGGTATTTTTTTGTATATTTTTTTAGGTACGTTTTTTTAAACATTTTCGACCATTTTTGAAAAATACACCCGTGAACCTAACATCCACACAATCTCCCAGGCTAGGAGATTGCGGCTAGGTTAGCCTATGTATACAGGGTGGATTTTTGAGATGGGGCAGTAAGGGCAGCTACCTTAGCCGTTGTAGCTACAGGGAAATGGTCTCGGGACTTTTTGAGACATTTTGATTTACATTCACAGATATAGAAAAAAAATACAGTCAGCAAGAAAATGGGCAGTTTTCACAAAAACTTTTTTGATGCCAATCGATCCTCTTTCTTATAAGGAACAAAAAGCTATCAGACCAACAGACTGAGGTTTGAGTACAAGAAAAACCAAACTCAAAATTTCAACTTACATATAAAATTACAACAATACATAAAAAATATGGGTAGACTTGCCGACAATGTGCCCGTCAAAATGAAGGGGCCAAGTCTTGGATTTCAAACCAACCTAAATAAAATTTTAGTATAGTATAAAAAAAATTGCATAGGTATGCAATAATTTTAACTACCTCAATTTATACGAAGTTATTTAAATAAATCCTTAGTCCCTCCATAAGGACGATTCAAAAATTTGGTCAGACAAGTATTTAATTACTTGATTATGACTTATTCAAACATTTTTTCCATGATTATGATCATGATTTTTTTTAGCAAATAGTAGATAAATAGTATTAAAATTATTGCATAGGTATGCAATAATTTTAGCTACCTCAATGTATACGAAGTTATTTAAATAAATCCTTGGTCCCTCCATAATGACGATTCAACAATTTGGTCAGACATAAGTATTTAATTACTTGTTTATGACTTATTCAAACATTTTTTCCATGACATGTAAATAAATGCATGGAAACGATGATTTTATCGCGATTCATTTGCTACCTTAAGAGTACGCAATATGATTATGATATGTAGTATTATTTTAAAGTTTAGAGGTATGAGGAACGGTGTTAAGTTTTATCCTCTATTGAAAAGGAAGGATACTCCGACCAGACCGGTATCGTGCCTTGCGGGCAACTGCCAAACGATTGATGTTGAATAGTCATATAGTCTAAGTTGAAAACCAGCGTCAGACACTAGTTCTCCGGCATTTATGCTGAACAGGTTTTTTTTCTTGTTTTTTTTTTTTTTGTTTATGTGTGAATATTGTGTGCCTTAATCTGAGTCAAATTATTTTTTTCTTTCTTTCGTTATTTCTTATGTCGTTCGTGTGGTAAACTCTAATTGTGCGATGCAGGATTTGTGTGACGAAAAAGTATAAATTCGCAAAATTTTGAGGCTTAAAAAGGTATGAAGGCTTTTTGCTAAAATTAAAAAATGCACATCTGACAAAAGTATAGAAAAAAAAATCATGAGAGAAGACCTTCGCCTTTTCTACGTACGAATCTCTGATAGACCTATAATACCACTTTATTTCACTTGCCTCGTTTTCCAATTCATAAAGTCGATCATCAGTTGGTAACGTCCATCGGTTGGTTGCTGGATCGCACCCTGGGATTCTTCGCACACTCTGCCACCACCCCGTTGCCATGAACGCTACCATGATCGATTGCCTTGGCTGCTGGATACTAAGGTCCATCTGTTTTGCACTCTCATTTGCGGAAAAGTTTATAGCCATATAATACCACGCTGGTCAGTGCATCTTGGTGAGTTTTCGTCAGAGCCTCGTCTGTTTTTTAGCTGCCAGGGTATATCACGTGGGCACGCCACTATTGTGGCGATAAGTCCCCTCTTTGAGGAGTGGCTGGAGAGGCGCCACGGCGTCCTCACCTTCCGCCTGACGCAGGTCCTCACCGGACATGGCTGTTTCGGGAGGTACCTGTTTCGGATAAGGCGGGAGGAAACGCCCGGGTGTCATCACTGCGTGGATCGCCCGGAGGACACGGTGGAGCATACGGTGGAGGTATGCCCGGCTTGGGCAGAGCACCGCCGTGTCCTCGTGGAGGCGATCGGTGGCGGGGATCTCTCGCGTCCGGCCCTGGTCCAGGCCATGGTACGGAGCGAGAGGGCATGGGAGGCCGTCACCTCCTTCTGCGAAGCAGTAATGCTCGCAAAGGAGGAGGCGGAACGCGTGAGGGAGAGGCAAATTTCGCGCCCTCACGCCCCTAGCCGCCGCAGGAGGAGACGCCCTGGGCGTCGGGAATCGATTGCCGATTCCCGGCCACCGTAGGCGCGGGCTTGCGGATGGTGAGCAATGGGTAGCTCGCCGTCCGGTAAGGACCAGGCCCGGGTCGACGGCGCGTTGTGTTCCACGCGCGCCTCAAAGAGATGTCAGCAAGTGAAGGGGTCCGATGAGACCATTGCCTGCCGGGGTTGCGGGATTAGTCCGAAAGGGATACCGTGGCCCCCTGGCATTGCACAGTCAACAGAAGGAACACGGGTGGGTTTTAGTCAGTAAGAGTCTGACACGCGCTCCCGCTCCACCCAGAGCGGGAGACGTCATTTGATGATTTCCCACCCAAAAAAAAAAAAAAAAAAAGGGTATATCACGTACAGGTGAGGTTAACTTGGACAGTTGGATGTACGTAAGCCGCGCTTCTTGCACGTAGATAAATGATTGTGGGGAGCCTCCAGGATTGTGTTGTAGGTATAAGTTAAGTAGTTCCATGTCGTGGTAAAGTTGGTCCATCGTAGCTTGGCTAAAACATTGATGGATCTTCTGGTAAAGGTCATTTTCATGGTACATTGAGGTAGCTAAAATTATTGCATAATTATGTAGCAAAATAGTGGATTAAACTTTTATGATTGATGATTTGAAATCCATGACTTGGTCTATCCATCTGGACAGGTATCCCAAAATTAACCAAAAAATTAAACTTAAACGAATACGCGTTATAATTTTATTTGCTTTGAGAACAATATTTTGTTGCTTGTGATATCCGACGTGAGACAAAAAGTGGCCTTAAATAATAGGGCGACCCCGAGCTGCATACGTCGCTATTGTTAGTAGCTCGGGACATGACTTTCAGGGCTAACACGTGTCTTGTTTCAAATGTTTACTTGTTACCAAAATGGTGGATACGACATGTGCTGTGCGAGAATGCGAGTCGTCATCTCGCATAAGTAAAGAACAGCGATTTCATCAATTTCCACACCTAGGAGAAAGGTGAATATATAATTGGATAGTGCTTGATTTGTAACATTTTTGTCATGTCATGCCAACGTAAACAAAATGGCGGATGTAAAAGCGTGATGCCTGCCAGCACAAAATTGAAACACGGCAAAAAATATCCGATAAAAAATTCGCAATATTTTTGTTTCTGTGTATGCAAAAATATTACATTTATTTTCAAATTGAAAATGGTGGACATGATTTTTTTTCAGTAATGATATGGTTGTAACTATCTAGGTTTTTGGTGGTGCTGATTACAAAAAAGATATTCACATTGGAATCCAAGATGGCGGACGTTAATTATTGTTAAAAATCGATATGGGTGTCATCTTCGAGGTACCTCGGAGTGCTGATTACGAAAATGACATTAATTTTGAAATCCAAGATGGCATATACTGGAAACAATATTGGAATCAAACTATTTCAGCATATGAGCACAATCGACTAAACCATGTGCATGCTTTCCAATAGATTTTTTGCTAAAATAGGATGAGAATTTTTTATATAGTTAAGTTCAACAACAGAAGTTTAAAATCTAATAAATCTAAAAACCGAAAATATTTGTCAGTTACCCATTTATAATATGTGTTTATTATTAATAGTAGCCAAACTGTACATTTAATGATTAATGAAAAAACGGAAACTGATTCAATAGGTAAAATACACTGAATATTAAAATTGTATTTTATTTGTATTGCTAACCAACTGTTATTCCCAAATAAAATACAAGACAGCCATGGAAAAAAAAATCACTCAGAACAATGTAAAAATTGTAACGATATGTCCAAACTGTTGAGGCATTTAGAAGTTATGGCGGAACAAAGAAACGTACATACCTACATACATAAAACCTAAACACATTACTCTCCTTTTTTGGGCCGTTGTGTAAAGTCTGTGACAAACCTAGGTAAGTACTGTGGCCTTGTGCGGTGGCGGCATTTACGCAAACATCAAAGGCGTCGGTCCACTGTTGCTCTTTACACTGTGGTAGTAGGTTGCAGTCTCATTTCCTACGAACATGTATGGGTTTCCTTTGCGGTTTCTGACTTTTCTAGTACTGTAATCTCAGTTGTCCGTTAGAGGTTTTTGATCCTTATAAGAAACAAGATCGATTGGCATCAAAATTTTTTTTGTGAAAACTGGCCATTTTCTTGCTGTCTGATGTACCTAATTTTTTTTCAAAATTTCTTTGAAGCAGATCCAAATGTCTCACAAAGGACAGTCTCCTAAGACCGTTTTCCTGTAGCTACAATGGTTAAGGTAGCTGCCCTTACTGTCCCGTCTCAAAAAACCATTATGTATATATATTATATAGGTAGGACTTGTAAGTGCTCGGCATCTAGGTACGTAAATGGATATTGCACTATAGTGAATTATATTAAGTTCGTTTTTTAATCCCAGATAGTAATTTGACATTTCAAGTCTTGTTTATTTTATTTTTCCATTTCTTAAACAGTGATGGGCTGCAACCAAAGAGAATATAACCAATAGAGAGCGTATAAGCCGATTTCTTCTAAGTACACGACTCACTACCGCGGGCCGGGGGACGAGGAAGAATGCGCGGCTGCAATTGGTCAGTTCAAGGTCAAGTTGCGTAGGTATGTCTGATTAGGGATTGCTCTACTTGATTAAGGGAAAATAGTCGATATCGATAAAATGGATTTTAACTTTATAAAAAATGCTCAATAAAAATCACATTAATATTTAATCGAAATCAGTCAGTTGCAAAAAGAAAAACAAGTATCCTCTTATTATTGATTTTTAAAATGAATTAATTTGGTATATGTTTTTCGAATTAGTTTTAGGGTCCTGACTATTCTTGGTAAAAAATGATAAACGAGCGTCTACATATTTCTGAATTATGCATCTTGCTAATTCAATCAAATGATTTGTTGATTCTATTTCATATTACACAGATGAAAAAACTGAGAACCTCCTCCTTTTTTAAAGTCGGGTAAAAGTAGATAGGTATTTAATGACAGTATCTCAATTGAATAAAAATTTAATTAAGTTTATTTTTGTTAGTATCGATATCGAATTTAGCCATTAAAGGTAACAGCACAGATTTTTACGATAAAAATACAAAGGGAAAGAAAGGGATAAAACAATTAGAATTCCCTAATGAAAGAAAGGGACTTTTCCAAAAGACATCAACGCGCGACTCATCCGTGTGCTCGGTCACCCAACCACCATTTTAAATAGACCCCTGCGGTGGCTCATAATGTGATTAAATCAAAAATAGTTTTCGTAGTGTTTATTTACCGATGAAAATTTATGGCATCCTTTTTGTAACTAAATGTCTTGGAATATTTCCCACACCACTTCACCGTGCATGAAGGCAATTTTATGCGTTAAAAATTACATAAAAAATTATAACAATTTGTAATTATTTAGCGTGCACACAGGTCTAACACTTGGTCACAACTAGAATGGTTACTAGTACCTTATCCTATACATAGGCGACAAAATACTAATACTTTTCGAGCGGCGGGGAACTGTATGCGCAGTCAAGTGGTTTTATAGTCTTTGGCTGCAACCGATATTGACCAAAAGACCGAAAAATATTCGTTTTCCAATATATTTTTTAACTAATTATAGTCAGCTTTTTACCTTTTTTTTTTCTCTGAGGGCCATTAGACAGATGCAAATGTGCAACTTATAAAATTTAGGAAGTGTATAGAGTGCCGCTAGCGAGGCACTTTATCCGTATCGGATAAATTGCCGCTATTTGCGGCATAATAGTGGCGCTGCATCGGCCCGGCTAAAGTGCCGTAAGCATTGCATTACTATTGTCACTGTCACTTGTTATTTAGTTTGAATAATAATTATATCAAAAGCAATAATTAAGTACTGTATTTACGAAAAATTAAGTAGCAAATGCTAATGGCTGAAAGGTAGGTTAGGTTAACTGTGACCACACAACGCATGAGCGGAACGTGTGAAGCGAGAGGTGCCGCGGCAGTGACCTGCGAGTGGCCGTTTAGGCACACGAGAAAAAAAATAAGGTATAAAATAATAATAATCCGGATGAAAATATAGAATCACTAAGCTGATACTAACACTTTACTATAACTTTTAACAATGACTTCGATTTGTTTGAAAACACATGTTTACGCTAGTTAAAAATAAAATAAATTAAATTATAAACTCTTATTTATTCAGATTCAGAAGAGTGAGTAATATGATTCATCGGAATGGCTAGTTAATTGATTGTTGATTAATTCAATTACAATAATTAAATCTATTAGAATTAACGTATTAATCAGTTTAAACAAATTAAATACTACATAATAAAAATAAATCTTAAAATCGAATCACGTTAGCTAATCGATTATTGTATTTTTAGTCTGTGCTGACATAATGCATTGCATGACACTACTAACTGACAGTGACACTATCTAGTTTCGTATCTTTTAGTGTGTGTGCGTTTTGAATGTGTTTCCTCTGCTTTCTTTCTACGGACTGCTGATCTTGCTTCTTGTACGACCCTTGCTACCATACCGGACCTGTGTCCCCAGAACCCCGCTTATATGTTGGACTTGTTATTTTGGATTCTACGACCGGCCTACCGATCGGATATTGACACCATGGATCGTTTTGTAAATTGTGGCATAGCCACAAAAAATTGTTAAAAACTATTTTTATTTCTAAACATCATCTCCTTACCCAAGATTTTTAAATCTTTGTGTTTCCTAATATCCTCCCACTTTACAAATATAAAAATTAACATCCTATCCATATCAAAAATGACAAAAGCACTTCAGAAATCAGCTGTTAAGTATAAATTGTTACGTAACCTCACTTTAACAAAAACATTTTTAAATCGGTTCTCAGATTGCCAAAATCCGCAAAATTTTCAGTGATGGTTTGATATTATAACAGCTATCAATTGACACCAATTTCATATTTTTACATCCAGGCCCAAGATTGTTTGAAAGCGTATCCGTCTCCATTCTTCAGTTGTTGTCGGATCGGCACATAACATTTTACCTTTGTGGCAGCCATGACTTCGAGGTTATGAGATACAGCACCTCTTTCAACCAATTTGTTTTTTAGTTGACCTAATAATTTTGGAACCGATTTTCAGGCCATCACTTTATGAAATTGAAAAAGACATCACTTGCAATATTTTAAATGGGATTAAAAAACGAACTTTTGTCAAAACACAATTAGGTACATCTGTTTTGGTTCTAACATAAATATCAATTTACATAATTATTTAGTCCAAATACCTATATCTTTTTTAAAATAAATATGGTTTAAAAACTTGAAAGTACTCACCAATCACCAAATTAGCAACTATTGAGAACGGCGCCAATGCTTTCAGATGCCTGATTAAACATATTGCAACAACAAAAGGTATCATTACGGCTAGGTAAACTCTCAAAGACGGGTATCCTAAGACATGAAATAAAACAGTTATACAATTATTTTTTATATCTTCTTCTTTCCGCAAAAACAGAACTACGTCGAAAACTAAATCTACAACAACGTAAAATTTAAAGATACGTGCTTTTAACGTCATTTAAATAATATAATAATAATAAATATATAAATAAACGAAACAGCTGATTCACACGTTCAGGCTAGGTAACTACTCCTATTGGCTTTTATACGTAAATAGAACTTGGGCAGCGACTTCTGCCCAAGTTTTCTAGCAAGCGAGTTCTGTCGTGGGAATTTCTTCAACACATAACATAACATCACTCCATGTTTCCCCGAAGGGTTGGGCAGAGGTGTACCTGTAGTAGGTACACCCACATTTCGCCAGTTATGTGTAAGTCCCATGTTATAAGGGGCGAGCCTGTTGCCATCAACCGGGCACAAATCCAGACTCCGGGCTGCTACTGAGAAATTCCAGATAGGAAATCCCAATAACAGTTAGCCCGACCCGGGAATCGAACCCAGGACCTCATGCTCAGCAGTAGCGCTTGCGACCACTAGACCAACACGGCAGTAGAATAATTTTTAGTAGAATTTCTTCAAATCCAACCTTATTTTTTGTCAACACATGATATATTTTGCACGGAGGGTCAAGTTTTCCGGGTCAAATAGTCGGGGTCAAGTAGTACGGTTTTATAATGTTTTTATTATTGCCAAATGAGTCTGCTCTTGACCACGACCTCGTCGATGGAAAGCGATGAAAGAGGTCTACGATAAAACGAGCGTGCTTAGGTGTCGTTCATCTGTTTTTGGCTAATTAAGTCATGGTGGCTTATGTTTATTTACCTGGATGAGCTCCTTCAAAAGTAATTTCACTGACATTTTCAACAAGCTGTTTAATGGAGGTCGCTATAATTATTTGGTAGCAACAGCAGGAACCGAAAAGATCCAAACATATAATGGCGTCTATACAGTACCTATAAATAAATAAACAAGAATAATTATAAATCCTATTATCGCAAAAATGATAATTACTTAAAAGGGAAAAAAAAATATAAGGTGATCTCATGCAATGCGCGAAAATAAATCATAGAAATCAGGCCTAAACTTGTACAAGTTAGGTACTCAAAAGGAATTTTATTAAAAATTATCATTAATTTTCCCGTTAATATTTTTGTCATGACTGCAACTGCCGAGTAAAAAAAAATTATAAATTAGTACTCTTAGCGAAGACATCGGTAAAACGTTGACATTTTGTGGTTAGTTACGTAGTAGTTTAATCTTAGTTTATAGTTTAATATTACGTGTTCTAATACCCAGTCGTTGATTAAGTACATGCGAGTTTTAGAAAACTACTACTAAGAATAGCTATCGAATATTTTCTCGCTCAAGAAACGAACCTACAAAATTTTTTAGGTACCAAGTGTCAGTAAAAGAGAAGCATAATTTTATTATCTATAATTATTTTTAAACAAATATCTAATCAAGTTTAATATTTTTTGCTACACATATCTATTTTTATTTAAATATAAAACACTATAAAACTGATTTACATCCGTAAGACGTCCTCGTAACATAAGGTCCAGTTAAAAACCAGCGTCAGACACTAGTCTGGCATTTATGCTGAACTGGGCTTATTTGGCGCAGCTGTGAGGCACACAATACTATTTTAAGTATTTTTTTTTGTTTTTGTGTGAGTAGTGTGCTTTCTGAGTCAAATAAATTTATTTTATTTCTTTCTTTCTTTAATTATGCTGGTCACACTCACACCGCCCCGGTGAGTACAAGTTTGTTGCAGCGAAAGAGAAAGAGCTAGCATAGAGTGAGAGACTCAAGATTGATTCATACGCCTAACTGTGCGTTTGCAATGGCGAAACATCACATCAAATATTGTATGGAACTTTGACAGAAACTAAAGATTTAAACATTTTTTGTTGGGTATGTGTTATAGTATATGGTTACAGAACGAAGTATTTTCTATGTCAATTGTCTTTGACGTAAAACTGACGTTGGGATTGTTCTCAAAACTGGTTTTACCGCGTTTCACGCGTGTGCTTTTGTATAACTACAATTACAAGATTCTTACAATATTACAGTGTTTCATTGCTATTTACATGGTTGCAGTACGATAAAACAGTGGCGACGAGAATTGGTGAAGTTTCTGCAGTGAATCATGGCTAAAGTGCCACCAAATTTCATAGAATTCTACGATACTAAAAACAAGTTTAAAAGATGGGTGCAGAGGTTTGAAAGTGCCTTAAAAATTTACGCGATTACGTTGGAAGAAGATAAGAACTCCTATCTTCTTCATTACATCGGTGCGGATCTATACGAGATTTTATGTGACTTAGTCTCGCCAGCGGAACCAAGCTCAAACTCGTATAGTCAAAATGTTGAAATCCTTACTAAGCACTTAGATCCAGACCCGTTGGAGATTGCGGAATACTTTAAATATCATCATCGTCACCAAAGAGAAGGTGAATCGATTAAGGAATATTTAGCGTCGTTAAGGAAAATGGCCTCGACCTGCAATTTTGGTACTTTTCTAGATACAGCCTTGAGAAATCAGTTCGTGTGTGGTGTCAGATCACAAAAAATACGTGACAGGCTTCTTGAGTCAAGCAAGCTAACATTAGAACAAGCAGTGCGTATTGCCACAGGCATAGAAAGTGCTCAAGCAGAGGGAACACAAACAATTGAGAGAGAGGTACAGGCAGTGTACATAAATAAAAAGAAACCCTCAGGTGCTCCAACACCACAAACAAAGCTAGGCACCAATTACAACACAGAGTCATTGGATAAATCTGGGCGAGCAACATCACCAAAAATTGTGTGTTTCCGATGCGGTGGAAACCATTATGCCAGCAAATGCACTATGATGAACATTAAATGTAATTTCTGTCAGAAAACAGGACATCTTAGGAAGATGTGCCTTCGATTAAAAAGAGTTAATGCTGTGGATGATGTAACTGGCCAAGTGGACTATAAGACAGAGGAGGTGGTATTTGTTAATAATTGCAACATAAATGCTAATACAAACAAGTTTTGGATAAAAGTAAAAATCAATGGGTCCGAAGTGTCAATGGAATTTGACAGTGGGTCAGCAGTGTCCATAATGAACCTGGAAGACTATAGGAAAATTTGTGATGAGGAATTGGTTTCTACAAAAACTAAACTGTGTACTTATTCTAATCAATTTTTAAATGTTTTAGGTGTCGCTAACGTAACAGCTGCCATTGGAAAGGAGAGTAGAAGTGTCAAGTTATACATCATATCGGGGAACCAGCACCCACTCCTAGGAAGAGAGTGAATCAATAATTTTAGCGCATTTTGTGGCTTCAGGGATTGCATAGCACAGGTTAATCAAGTATCTCCAGGTATTGTGTCACATGGCCATTCTTTGCAAAAATCATTAAAAAAGTATTGTACATTGTTTGATGACAAAAGCGTAGGTAAGATTAAAGGGGACCCAGTTGCTTTGCACTTAAAAGAAAATGCCAAACCTATTTTCTATAGGGCTAGACCAGTGCCTTTTGCATTGAAGGAGAGAGTTGAAATGGAAATTGATAATTTGGTAAACGAAGGGGTTTTGATCAAAGTTGATTATAGTGAATATGCCACCCCAGTGGTACCAGTAGTGAAAGCGAACGGCAGAATTAGGCTTTGTGGAGATTACAAGATAACTTTAAATAAAAATTTACTAGTAGATGAACATCCCTTACCGACTTCAGAAGAGTTATTTAATGGTTTGGCTGGTGGTGACAAATTTTCTAAAATTGACCTTCGAAATGCTTACTTAAATTGGGAAGTTAGAGAAGAAGATCAACACTTACTTACACTTAATACCCACAAAGGGCTTTACAAATGTACACGATTAATGTTTGGTCTTAACTGTGCTCCAGCGAAATGGCAAAGGAAAATTGAGAATATACTAAAAGGCATACCGGGGGTACATTGCTTTATTGATGATATCCGTATATCAGCCCCAAATGATAAGGAACATCTGAATAGGCTGGAACAAGTTTTCGCTAGGCTTTCTGAATTTGGGTTGAAAGTTAATTTAGAGAAATCAGAGTTTATGAAAGATATGATTGAATACTGTGGGTACAAAATCAGTAGAGATGGAATCCATAAGTCAGACAGTAAAATAAGAGCTGTAGTTGGCGCCCTTCAACCTAAAAATATCTCCGAACTGCAAGCCCTCTTAGGTTTAGTTAATTACTATGGCAGGTTTTTACCAAATTTAAGTGATACATTAGAACCATTGCATGAACTGTTAAGAAAGGAAACTAATTGGGTTTGGTCTACTGATTGTGAAAAGGCACTTACATTGATAAAGAAGCAAATGCTTTCAGACACTGTACTCGCCCATTACACACCAAGCTTACCTTTAATTTTGGCTACAGATGCTTCCTCTACGGGTGTGGGAGCTGTACTTTCACACATTATGCCGGATGGTAGTGAACGTCCTATTCAGTATGCTTCTCAGACTTTAAATGTTACACAAAGGAAATGGGCACAGATTGACAAAGAGGCTTATGCAATAGTGTTTGGCGTTAAACGTTTTTTTCAATACCTATATGGGAGAAAATTCATCCTTTACACCGACCATAAACCGCTTGTTCAAATTTTCTCACCTTCTAAAGCCTTACCTCATTTTTCTGCTACACGCATGCAACACTACGCCATTTTTTTACAAGGATACCAGTACGAGATTAAATACAAAAACACCAAGAGTAATGCAAATGCAGATGTTTTCTCGCGGTTGCCGATTGGGGAAGAAGTACCATCGACAACGCTAGAGGAGGCAGATGTTTTTCAAGTCAGTATGATTAATGTTCTGCCCGTGACGGTTACTGACATTGCTGCCGCTACACTTCATGACATTACGCTTAAGCCATTGTTAGGGGCGTTAAGAACGGGGAAGATGGTGTCTCCAAATGACAGGTTCGGTATTGAACAAATCGAGTTTTCCTTGCTAAATGATTGCTTAATGAGAGGGAGCCGCGTTGTTGTGCCTATATGCTTGAGAAGCAAGATATTAAAGGACCTGCATTCATGTCATTTCGGAGCTACTAGGATGTTGGCTTTGGCTAGGAGCTACTGCTGGTGGCCTGGGATGGACAAAGACATTAGGGAATTAGTAAAGAATTGCACAGAATGCTCCTTACATTTAAATTTACCGCCGTCGGTAGTGCCTAAACATACGTGGGAATACTCGTCGAAACCATTCGAACGAGTGCACATTGATTTTGCCGGCAGGTTCCATAATGTGTATTTTCTATTATTGATTGACGCATTTTCAAAGTGGCCTGAAATTCATATTTTAAATAGAATAGACACGGATTCTACAATTGAAGTGTTAGACAAAATTTTTACAACCTTCGGTTATCCAGATATTTTGACTAGTGATAATGGAACACAATTTGTTAATCCAAAATTTAATGAGTTTCTTAAAATGCGCGGAATCACACACAGGCGGTCAGCTCCGTACAATCCGGCTACAAATGGACAAGTAGAACGCTATGTTCAAACCTTTAAGAATAAATTACGCTGTCTCAGCACATTGGGGGATTCATTGCAAGCCAAGTTAAACCAAATTCTTTTTCAATATCGCATTACACCACACCCTGCCACAGGCAAACCTCCAAGTGACTTGCTTTTGTCCTACCAGCCTAACTCCCGGTTTTCATTAATTTGTCCAGACAAGAGTACAGTGCTACCTCGAGAGAAGCCGGTTTGTCTAAGCAATAGTACAGAGCCTTTCGAGAGAGAGGTGAAGGTGGCGCGTGTGAGGACACTAGTACCTGGGGATAGAGTGGTTGCTAGAAACTATACGAATGAGGGTCATTGGAAGCTGGGGGTGATTAATAAGGTTTTCGGGAAGCTACATTATTCTGTTAAACTTGACAATGGCATGCTGTGGCGTCGACACATTGATCAGATACGTAAAGTGGGCGGTAATATACCCATATTTGAGGAAAGTACTAATGCAGCCGTCGCTGAGGAGAGGGGGAATAACGAACGACCGATTTCCAGCCTGACTCCTGCCTGTCATTCAAAATTAGACTTTTCCCCGGCTGAGCCGTTTTTGGACTCGAGTACGGTTGCTCAACCAGACTCTGAGCCAACGGTTGCTCAACCGGACACTGATTCAAATATTGTTGCAAATTCTGAGGCCGAAGCGAATACTGGTTCGGGCACCTCATGCTCAGAGCAAGGTTTGCGCAGGAGTCAGAGAGTTAGGAAGCCAGTAGTTCGCCTTGATTTGTAACACCTAGATATAGTTTGGGTTATGATTTATGTTGCATGTCGATGTTTCAATCTTTATGTAAATTATTATGTTAGTAAATTAGTGAACTAAGTAGATATAGTCAGATTTACGTCCCGGGGTGTGAAACAGTTGTTTCTAAGTGAGGGAGGAACTGTTATAGTCTATGGTTACAGAACGAAGTATTTTCTATGTCAATTGTCTTTGACGTAAAACTGACGTTGGGATTGTTCTCAAAACTGGTTTTACCGCGTTTCACGCGTGTGCTTTTGTATAACTACAATTACAAGATTCTTACAATATTACAGTGTTTCATTGCTATTTACATGGTTGCAGTACGATAAAACAGTATGTTTCGCCAGTGCAAACGCACAGTAACAGCGAGTAATCGGTCCGTCGTCGTCGGCGGTTAATGAGAAGCAAGTAGAACTAAACTCGCTACAATATAACTGTGCGTTTGCACTGACGAAACATCACAACATGTTGAAATAATCTAGTTCCTGTCAAACATTTATTTGGCCCTATGTCAATCTATAATTCAATACTGCATCACTTCATGGGGTGGCGCACCAAAAACCAATCTTAAAGGTAGCAAACTTCCATCCCTTTTTCTTTCCCACAGATCTGCTATTATATAAATCCTGCAACGTGCTGACTGTTCGCCAACTTTTCACTATGCACTTAGTATTAAAACAGCACACCATGCTTACCTACACTGCTGACAATACTAACAAGAGACGGAATGATATAGTATGCACATCAAATGCAACATCAAAACATGTCTTTGTAGAAAGATTTTTTACATTCTTAGGCTCATTTCTGTACATTAGATTAAATAGAAAAATTAGTATTTATAAATTTAATTACTTTAGTTGTGAAAAAATTATACTTGGATATTTACTAACCATAGATTATGCACAGACAGAAGATCTACTTGTTGTCTGCAAATAGAATTGCTAACACGGTGTTTTACTTTGATTGACCTAATTTTAATTTAGTTTATACTATATACTCATTGTTAATTTATTACATAAAGTATTTATGCACTTCCTAGCCTGAAGCACAGGTTCAACCAAGTTCAGGCAATTAAGCAAATGTGCTCTATTTTAATTTAATTATTAATTTACTAGAATTACTTTATATTATTTTAACAATGGACGTATTTACATGATTTAAAAACTAACAGACTTAAAATAATAATAATAATATGTACAAGAATATACAAAAATAGGGGAGGGGGGGGGGCATAATTAAAGGGCATCAAAAAATTAATCCGCATCGCTGTCAACAGGAAAAGTGCCCAAAAGGCTGGCAGCATTGCCACGTTGAATTGGCGATGCTGATTCTTTGGCCAAAGAATAGGCCAGCCCTCTGGTCACGTGAAGAGTCGACCAGCCGCTTGGCGCAGTCTTGAAAAACTAAATGGGCATTCGGACCCCATGGCCCTAGTGTTTCAACCCCAAACGGCTCAAACATATAAGTCCCAATAAGATTGGATTATTTGCGCCGTTTGAGGTTTTCCGCACCTGCAGCAGCAGCCCCAGTACAGCCCACCGTGCTCGGAAGATGGGATGTCGCAAGGGTGTCGACGCACGTTGCATCCCACACCAAAGGCCTATCTATCTTCCAAGGCATTATGGTCATTCCGTCTGGTCTCTTCCCATCGTCACGTGCCAAGCCATTGGGTTCTAAAACAGCTGGCACTCGGCGGTGACAAGAGCACGACGGATGATGTCATGGATGCTGGCATGCCGTGCCATCCGGCCTGCGCTCTTACTGCAGGATAGGCCATGGTGTCCGAGACAGTCGACACCTTCACCGCATTGGCAGCGATGTGGAGCTACACAAGGAGCGCCCAGACGCAGACAGGGAGCGAGCCGGAAGGTGGTATCACCCAGCATAGTGCCTACGTTGGGTGACGGTAGCGCCTGAAGCCAGAGGCCCGACTCCCAATCACCCACAGCCAGCAGGCGGGCACGCTCAGCAGTATTGGTGGACGTATTAATAAGATTATTCCGTACCAACCTGCAGAGCGCCTCATCCCACTGTCTCTGGGTAGATGGGTTCACGGGCCGATCTGTATTCGGGCAAGCACTTCAGATTAAACCAGGCAGGGGGCCAAAATTGTCCCAGTCAACTTTTCAGTGCTGCGGACAGAAGACAGGAACGCGGGTAAGCTTATACTGGTAATTTTGCGGACGCCGAGGCTACCAAAACGGATGGGTAGTGGGGCTTGCAGCCACGCACGGTCGTCCAAGGTCACATTTAAAATAGATGTTAATGTGCTACGAATAATTTGGTCAATTTTGTCCCTTGTCAGAGGTGACTGCTTCCATAAAGGGGAAAAGCGTAGAAAATATATAAAATTTGGACCAAAACAACAGTATCGAATCAGGGTGAATGCCGAATGTAAATTAATTTTGGAGAGTCTGTCCGAAATGTCGTTGAAGTTTTTGATTTTTTCGTCGATGAAAGAAGGAAAGCTTCTAAAATTGGGGAACCTAGGCAGACAACAAGTAGATCTTCTGTCTGTGCATAATCTATGGTTAGTAAATAATCAAGTATAATTTTTTTACAGCTAAAATAATTAAATTTATAAATACTAAGTTTTCTATTTAATAAGGAAGTAAATTAGTTTTTGGTGCGCCACCCCATGAAGTGATTGATGCAGTATTGACATAAGGCCAAATAAACGTTTGACAAGAATTAGATATTTCAACATGTTGTGATGTTTCGCCAGTGCAAACGCACAGTTAGAAACCCGATTTGACGTTTCTCATCATACATGCCGCGATAACTTTGTATGAACGTCTACGTAAGAAATCGAAAAATCAAATTCATAATCCTAATTAATTACTAAGTTACCCATACACCAACAATGGGTATCATTGGTAAGCACCAAGTTTTACTTTATATTGGAAAATACCACTCAAAAAAACGAATTAATCGTTGATTATATTCCGACAGGACGTCATTACAATGTGATGTCTTTGGGTTCGTTACCGTAGTGCTGTGACGGTTTTAAGCAGTTTTCTGTCCGAATAAAACCGATGTTTTGAAAAATCTATACGTTACAAACATTACATTTAGAAAAGAGAGAAACGTGTAGTTACTGTATTATTAAATGTTAAAACATCTAAAAACAAAATCTGATCACTTAAAGTTTTAGCTTTAATTTGATATTAATAAATGGGTCAGTTTATTAGATTTGTCCACTCTGAAATGCCGCGCCCCTACTACCGCATTACCGTGTGCGTAAATGCGCCAGTGGGGCGCGTCATTTCAGAGTGGACAAGCTTTTGTAGCTGGATGAGAGTTGCCGAAAATCCAGCTGAAAGGCGTGCAGTTGGAGAAGACTATCTCCAGCAGTGGACTGCTGTAGGCTGATGATGATACCGTATAATAAAACGATATGCCTCGAGAAACCCTTTCAAACAATGTAAATAAATAATATGTCTTGAGAGTCAATTTTTAAAGCAACCGTTTTTTGTCCCATCACTACACAAAGTATTTTGATAGGTGTCAAATCGGGCTTCTTACTCGTAGATTGTCGCAAGATTAAAATCAGCTCATCAAAATCACTTTGCGGAATTGGCCGCCCACGTTAAGTCAAAAAGTTGTTGTGGGGTATCCACGGCAACCATACTCGGCAGAGCTCTTCTTGGGAGCATATCACATGCGTGCTCAATTGGGTTGAGGTCTGGCAACTAAGCAGGCTACGGCCAAACGTTGATGCGAGCGTGCGTGTTACGACTGTAGCCGTACGTGGACGTGCATTGTCATGCATTAGTCGAAACGAATCACCCAACCGGCTTTGCAAAAAATCACGTCTGAAACAATCCTCTCCGCATAAATCTGAGTATTGAGGTTGCCCCTTCTTCTTCTTTTCGTGTGGTTAGTAAACTAACCTGGTGTCAGAGTTTTAAAGCCGCCCACGGGCCTCTGACTTGGCTTCACATGCCGTCGAGAAATATCTCTCAGGCATGCCGGTTTCCTCACGATGTTTTCCTTCACCGTTTTTTGAGCAAGTGATAATTATATAATACGCACATGAATCCGAAAAGTCAGAGGTGCGTGCCTTGGGTTCGAACTCGAGACCTACGACTTGTCAGTCTAACGGTCACACCACTAGGCTATCACTGCTATTATTAGGTTGCCCCTGATCCAAATGAGATCGGTTCTTCCACCGATCCGAATACCGGCCCAAAACATTATTGTTCCCCGTCCATATGAATTCAGTTCCTGACAAAATTTCAAACGTACTTAACGTCTCGAGGTCCTCCAAACTCGAGTACGTCTTGTATTCGGCCTCATACCGAAACGAGATCCATCAGAAAAGCAAACAACGCCAGTCTTCTGCCTGCCAATTTCTATGTTCCTGAGCCCATTGTAAACGGGACCTACGATTGCGGGGTGCTATAGGTGGAACTCTCAACGGCCATCGGGAACGCACCCACTTCACGTAAATGATTTTGGATGGTTAGGTCGCATATCAGCAAGCCCGAAGAGCTGTGGAGCCTCGTAGCCAACATAATGGCGAAAATTCAAAAGTCATTTATTCAAACTAGGCTGATAATGAGCACTTTTCAAACGCCAAAATTACATAAGACAGTCCCACAAAACGCCCACCCTTCATCACTTCCTAGTGCCTTAGCTGGGAAGAAGGATTGGCGCAACAAACTCCCCAGCAGCACAACTGTCTGTTCAGTTAGAAAATAAATTGATTCTATATAATAGTATGCAAGATAATTTACACTACGCAACACAAAACATAATTTATATTATAAATTAATAGCCATATGACAGCTAGCACACGCCAATATACCAACCAACAACATCGAGAACTATACTCAGGCAGAAATAAAAATAACTAAACGTAAACCATATCTATAAAAGAAAAAAGAAAACAAGCCTCCAGGTAAAAGGGCGTGCACGCTTACATTTAGCTGTAACTAGAAGTTATAATTGATAAGCTAGGACCATCGAGGTAAAATAAATAAATGTCGAGGTCGCTAGCTAACCACATATTGCAATAACTAGCTAGCTAACTCATAAAAAAACATTGTAATGAGTCAACAATAAATCGAATTATGAATTATATATTGAATTATTATTATTTTATTGAATTATCTCAACAATAAATTCACTTATAAAGAATTATATAAACTCATATCATATAACCTGTCAGTAGGTAAGCTAATTCTGGAGAAAGAACATTTAAACATGGCGGTCATGGTACATGTAAAATACTTACAAGTTTAAAAATCTTTAGCCGTTTGTTCTATTTACTGTGACATGTCTCAAGCATTCGATTATGTAGATCACAATATTCTGCTAGATAAACTTGAAGCCTACGGTAAAAGAGGTAGTGTCTAGGAATTGTTAAAATCATATCTGTCAGACAGACAACAAAAAACTCAAATATCTAAATTCAATACTAAAGCTAAAAAGGCACAGACTTTCTCCTCTCAAAAGCGTCTTATTACGGATGGTGTGCCCCAGGGAAGTGTATTGGGTCCTCCCCTATTCTTATTATATTATATTAATGACCTATCAAATGCAACTTAAGAACCCATGACATTATTCGCTGATGACAGAGTACTGTAACTATAGCATCTAAAAATTGATCGGACTATAATTTTGACGCAAATAATTAATTTAACTCTAACCTGGCTTAGCAACAATAATTTGAAATTGTATCTTAATTAAACTAACATAGTTCATTTTAGGCAACGTGCAAAAAACACAATTTATCAAAATTACATTTAACTTACTATGATAATAATATACAAGAAGAATATACAGCCCGATTTCTATGATTAATCATTGATGCGCAATTGATTCAGAGAAAAAATGCTTGAGAGTAATAACTGGGGCGCCTCTATATGAGAGTTGTAGAAAAATCTTTCAAAGATAAACGTTTTAAAGCTAGCTTCTATTTATATTTTAGAAATAGCCATATATGTTACCAAAAATCACACTTTTTCTCCATGGTAACCAAAAATAATAGATTTACAAAAAAGGACACAAAGTCGTTGTTACAAAGTTGTTTTTTTTTAGGTTGGTCCCCACCAAGCTAAAAAAAACAACTTTATATCAACACATTTCTATTTCTTTCTTTATATTTATATTTTATAACAACGCTCTTCACTATAATATTATAAATTTCTTCTGTATGCTCTGTAATTATGTCCGAATATTTTTGTTTGAATACATTTTGATCACAATTTTCGTTATCTTTAGCAGTGTTTAATGGTTATATTTCTTATTTTTCTGAAATTTCAGTTTCAGTTCTGGAGTTCATGCATATTCCTGATGGTCCTGGCATGAGTTCATTTGAAGTTATTCCAGAGTTCACAGATGTAGGTATATTTTTTTATTCTGAGTCGATATATTCTTCCCCTTGTTCTATTTGACTTTGTGTACATTACACTTTCTTTTCGTCTTATTCGTGCAGGGGCTGGAGGATTACATATTTCTTGCAAAATTTCTGTAACTACTAATAATGTAGTGTTATTTATTTGTTCATCCGTAACATCTGTCCTTTGTGGCAGCCGTGAACTAGGAAGTTCAGGGTTGATTGGGTATAAACCAGATTTACTAAAACCTGCTTCGAGGTTAAGAGATACAGCACCACTTTCAACCAATTTGTTTTTTAGTTGACCTAATAATTTTGGAAATGAACTTTTTACCAAAGTTTTATGTTCCTTTAACTTCCAATGAGTTAACCCATCTCGCCAGTAGGTTGGTTTTTAAAGTAGTGAAAAATGTGATATCTAATTGCTGAAGCAGATGTGTAATTTTCGGTGGTAATCACACAAATGCAATATTCAATTCTTCACGTACGTCTTTCATTGTTATCACTTACTTACTTTTTTGGATTTTGTGATTATTCCTAAGTATTTAATTATTTATAATATGGATAGCACTGTGTTTTTTAAACAATTTTATATTGGTTTTGTATTTCAAAAGTTTGGACGAACAATGGTATGTATGTCATTCGATTCAGTATGAATCGGGCTATTGGCTATCGGCTTTTGTTTTCGATTCTATAGCTGCTATAGTGTGGTTTTATAAGACTGAATCTTATAACTGGTTTGTCCAGATACCAATTGATGCAAAATAGTAGATTTTACAAGAAGTGCACAAAAGGAACCATTTTTATCCGAGACTTTTAGCAGCCCGAGACGAAGACGAGGGCTGATAGTAATGTCGAGGATAAAATGGTTTTGTGGACGAGTTATAAACTCTGCTTTTCACTTCGATTGCTAGGAAATAAGACAGTAGTATAACATAACACTTCTTTAATTAAAATTCAAAGTAAAATTAGTACAGTTTTGAATACTGAAGGAAATTGTTTTTCTATTTCATATTAACGGTATTTACCTATGTCTTAAAAAACACATTTATGGCAAATAAATTAAAGTAAATATTATAAAATAACAAATTCCATCTATTAACTTCTTAATGTGTTTGGCTGTATGACTCATTTTCTTTGCCTTAATAATGATACATTTATGAGTAGATACGTTTATGCACTTGTGCACAAAAATCGATTTTGTGCAGCCTATATTATCCTGCACAAATAAGCACTTTCAGAGCATGAGAAATGAAAATAATATAATCACATTAATTTAAAGTTAAAGTTCCACATGAATTTTAGTAAGGATTTATTGATATTATCAATCATACGTCACGTCACTAGCGGTCACATATAGAAGACTTTGGCGTCTGAGAAAGCTCCTTTTTAAACGTTTAGTTTCTCCTTTTTTGTCATCAAATTTCCCAATAACCACGGTATAATTTAATTCATATTATTATTTCAATGCTTCAAGCATTGAAATAATAATATGGTCAATAGCTTAAATATTTAAGGTATACAAATAAAAACAAACAAAAGTAATGATTTAATTGTTTATTTCGTGATAAAGTGCACCGCATTTTTTCACCTAATTGTGTCGTTGGCGTACAGGGCACGCGTGTATATGCTTGTCACATATATATGACAATGGCGTTCGAAAGGTTAAAGATTTATCTTTATTATCTACATAATTTAATTCGTTTAAACTGTTTATTACGTTAATTCTAATAGATTTAATTATTGTGATTGAGTTAATCAACAATCAATTAACTAGCCATTCCGATGAATCATATTTCTCACTCTTCTGAATCTGAATAAATAAGAGTTTATAATTTAATTTGTGTTTTCTCGAAATCGAAGTCATTATTAAAAGTAATAGTAAAGTTAATATCAGCTTACTGATTCTATATTTTCGTCCGGATTATTATTATTTATACCATATTATTTCTATACTTTTTTTCTCTTCACACCAAATCCGAACGAACAAATAGAATGACCAAACCGCAAGTCTTCTAAGTCTTAGTCTAGCTGGGCTATTAAATTTTAGGCAGTGTATTATATCCCCAAAGTGCCGGTAGCGGCATAATAGTGGCGCTGTCTCGGCCCTACTAGTGCCGTAAGCATTGTATTGTCACTGTCACTTGTTATTTTGTTTGATTGCTTAGGTAAGTTCACTTTAAAACACCACATTCCCAAAATATTACATTCTCTTGAGCCTAAACGGCCACTCGCCGGCCGGCACCGCTCATGCGTTGTGTGGTCACAGTTAACCTAATCTACCTTTCAGCCATTTGCATTTGCTACTTAATTTTTCATAAAGTCACGTCACTTTTGGTATAATTATTATACAATTATTATTATACAAAATAACAAGAAGGTACCCCTCCCTTTTGATACCACTCCCATCAAACAATGACGCATCATTCTTGAAAAAAAAAAACAAAGTGCTGTAGCCTAACCTCAAAATTTTGTTTAATAACCATTGATGTATTAAAAGAAGTAGATACGGGACTTAGTCACAGCGCCTGGTCCTACTCAACTACGGGATTGCCCGTAGTTGAGTAGGACCAGCACTCAGTCGCGCACGGAACATCGTAGATCACACAGCTCAATATTTTTTTGTAATAATTATTCGCATCAAAATGACTTCTTGTGCAGCTAAACAGTGCTTTAATAATGCAAGAAATAAAAATAAGACACATAGGATTACCTACCACTCGTAAGTACAGCCAAAAATGTTAATTTGTTGAAAATTACAATAATATTTTGACGTTTGCTTCGCCATATTTGTGAGAGCGAGAAAGATATTAAAAACATGCGTGAAAGACACGATACGCACACAATGCGCGAGGTGCTAACGCGATTTCGCTCACACGTTAGCGTCGTCTCCTATCTCTATCCTCGTCTATCGGTAACTGTAGCTTTGCGACTGGTGTAGATGACACTGGTCACAGATGTGTGAGTTTCGGTGCATGTAGTCGTACGCCGAGCCCAAGTTTACTGATTGCGATGTTAGCGCGTAACATATCTTCCTCCTTTTAATACATCAATGTTAATAACCTTGTTTTCAAAACAAAGTTGCTTCTGCACGTCTCCAGCGCTGCGGGAAGTGCAGCCCCTTCGCCCTTACGTAACAAAAGATAGGCCTATGCTTCGTTACAGCGGGCGGGGGCTGCCCACCCTCCGCGCCTCCGTATTTTTAAATACACTCTAGGGTGCAGCCAAAAGGACTAGGTGGAGTCGGGGTGCACCGATTAGATTTTGGGACAGATTCGACCTATTTTAACCATAAAGTGGGGGTACACTTAATTTCCTTCTGAGCAGAATTTCTAGGTTTATAAAAAAACAAATAAAACAAGAAAACATTCATAAATTATTGTAGTACCTAGTGTTTTTATTGTGGTTCTCTCGACGACTCACGAAACTCGGAAAGAAACTGAATGAACGAAAACAAATGACAATTGACACTGACACAGTTCTTTTGTACGTTCCTTTTCAACGATTTTACACCACAGACATTATACTGGTACAGATTTGGTTGTCAATCGCCCATTTTAACGTTTCGTTACACTATTTATCTGATTTGAGGTTTAAAACCTTTTTAATATTTTTCTCGAAAAATATGCATTCTCTGTTAATAAGAGTGATAACGTTATAATCAAGGACCCAACCCTTACCACCTTCAACCACTGTCACCCCTCACTTCGTGCCACTGGATACTAAAGTAAAGCGAAAACATGGCACCCCATGAAATCGAAAAGGTTTTGGTTAACCCATTTTAGGGCGGGCTTAAAGGTTGTGATCTGATCTTGTTTTTATACATATTTAACTACTTACTAACAGTATTAAACGTTTCTCTTTTTTCTTTTTTCTAAAAGTACCAATTTTTCAGAACATCGATTTTATTCGGCCAATAAAACGTTAGAACACTACGGCAACGAACACAAAGACATGACATTGTAATAACGTTCTGTCGAAATATTAATCAACGATTAATACGTGTTTTTGAGTGCATTTTCCAATATAAAGTGAAACCTGGTGCTTACGAATGTCACTCATTGTTATGGATATCATAGTAATTAATTATGATTATGAATTAGATTTTTCGATTTCTGACCTTAGACGTTCATACAAAGTTATCGCGGCATGTATAAAGCTTCGCGCAGACTGACGCGACGCGACAGCGCGAATCTTACAAAACAATTTCTTAGAAGACTTCACGGTAGAACAATTACCGGTGTCGCGTCGCGCAACTAATCTGCACGAGCCTTAATGAGAAACGTCAAATCGGACTTCTAAGATTGACGCGAGATAAGTGTATGGTAAGTAGTTATTAGTAGTTATTATGCCGCTGGATGCAATGCAAGTCGCTTCCAACCAGCCAATTTGGAAATCATTGGGGGAGGCCTATGTTCACCAGTGGACGTCCTATGGCTGAAATGATGATAATGATGATGAAGTAGTTATTTGCTCTTGACTGTAACTAACCTACACACAGACACCAACAACTAGTATAAGCGAAATAAATTAATGTAAATAGTAACCTGAAAGGTTTTGCACAGCGTTGAACCATCCTATTTTTATGTATCATAGCAGATGCTTCTCCCACGTCTGCATACGACATAGAAGGTATTCTTGTACGTCTATAAAGTATTTGCGTAGAACCCACAAGTAACTGAAAGAAATTATCAGGTACTGAGGTATAATAATTATTTAACTTAGGTAGCGCGAATTCTTTGAAAATCAGAATACTTAACGGGGCAAAAAACAATGCCTAATCAAGCCTGGTGGATTCAAGGACAGATGTAGGAGTAGTACGGTTGAAGAGCATCATACGAGACTCCCAAGTCCAGTGACCCTAAGGTCAAGGTCAGCCAATAACAAAAAAAATTCGTGGACAAATATTGCTCCTCCAGACGCCCTGCACCCGATAAAACCATAAAGAGAAAGTATTAAGAAGTTTAATTTCAGACAAGTCTTTTCCTCAGTGCCCAGTTTCGTACCTACGGATAGCTCTAAAAAAGTTTTTATTTTTCACTTTTTAGCTGTGGTACACAAAACCCCCACAAAAATTTGAATACCACTACCTGCTATGTAAATTACAGTGACAGGAACTATTAGAACATCATCCACATATACTAGGTGGGAAAAATACGTATTAATGAAGCTAACTCAAAAACCCCTCATCAGATCTTGACCAAATTTATATGGAACTACTTCTGATCTATGCCCTACCAAACAAAAAAAGAATGGCGGAGTAATCGCGTAACAAACATACAAAAAAAAAACAAACAGGCGAATTGAGAACCTCCTCCTTTTTGAAGCCGGTTGAAAAAAGGAACATTTAGAACAATCAAAATAATACAATCAAAAATGAAAGACCTGTACCAGGACAAAAAGGTTCTTAACTACTACTTAGGAGTAGTAGCAGACGACATAAATAAAACAGCACGCGGCTAATACTTACATAAAGGCAGTAAGACATGTAAATACCGAAGAAAACGTTAAGAGGAACAGATGCACCCACGCCACCCTTCATGTAGCCGACGTGACCGCTGAGGATTCCGCCTCCAAGAGCTCCCTTCACTATATGTGCGATGGAACCCAGTGTACTGAAATCAGAAAGAGTTGGTTGCATAAAAGGCAATTTTATATTATTGCCTCTGTGAAAAAACAACTTAACACATTAACAACAACAATGAGCAGTGAGAGCTCACTTTTCAAGCAGTCAGGTGCAGTTGGTAGCATGTTATTCACTGTGACATGTGTCACTAAACGCGTGAAAAACATAACACTGTGTAAAAAGGAGAAAGAGGCATCATAAAATTAAATATTCGGTGTTACGATCATTTCACAATTAATATTTTAGCTCACTAGTTAGCCTTATTTCATATTTCCATACAGTAATATTGCCAAATTAATCAAAATAGCACACACTTTCAGAATACACGCTTTTATCAATGAGCCCAGACATATACGCAACACAAATTTGTTACTTACAATGTTTAATGAATGTATTCATTCATTGTACATGCACGAGCATGGACTTACCGTGGGAACTCATCAGCATACTCCGGTACTGGTACGGGCACTAGGTCAATAGTGTCCTCGTGGAGGCGATCGGTGGCGGGGATCTTTCGCGTCCAGCCCTGGTCCAGGTCATGGTACGGAGCGAGAGGGCATGTGAGGCCATCACCTCCTTCTGCGAAGCAGTAATGCTCGCGAAGGAGGAGGCGGAGCGCGTGAGGGAGAGGCAAATTTTGCGCCCTCTGGCGGTCTGACCTCGCCTACATTGTTCAATTTATATAAGGACGAACTGATCATCTCGCTCAGCAGTCAACATGTCGGATGCTATACAGACGGAGTTTGTGTCAACAATATTAGTTTAGTTATGCGGACGAAATGGTGCTATTGAGCGCGTCGATTTGTGGGGCTGAGGAGACTACTCGGTTTGTGTACGGAATACGCGCGTGGACATGGGTTAGTACATAATGGGAAGAAAAGCCAATACATGGTTCATCGGTGTGTCGAGCCCTATGAACATACTGGCTGTTTATCTTGTTGATGTTCCAATAGACCGAGTGGACCAATTGAAATATCTAGGGCAATTTCTCACCGAGGACCTAAAATACCATGCTGTCATGGAGCGAGAGCGGAGGGCGCTGTCGGTGTGAGCCAACATGATAGCCCGCTGGTTTTCGCATTGTTGTGCTGATGTGAAGGTCACGCTTATTAGAGCGTACTGCACATCACTGTACACTTGCAGCCTGTGGGTTGACCATACTGAAAGGGTGTACAGTGCCCACCGTGTCCAGTACAACAACGCGTTCCGGGCGGTGTTGGGGCTGCCCCGTTTCTGTTAGCTGGCTTATCCAATAAGGTTTTGGAACAGAGGCAGATATTAAGAACAGGTTTACAGTCTATTGTTGACTGGGCTGGTACTAATCCACAGGGCTTAAATCCAAATAATTTATTTGAAAAAATTTCTGTTATTTTTGGACCGGGATCATTATGTCATAAAAACTCTGAGACTACCATGCAAATTATATGCGGTAAACGTTCAGAGTGTATTGAGGTTTAGGCGTGAGCGTATTTTAAAGGAAATTTCTAATGAAAATCTTAGAAACACATTAAGACATGTCCCACCAAGCTCTGAGTACTTATTCAGTAGAGAGGCTCTGCAGCCTATAATACAGTCCCTCGGAGGGTCTCAGGTCTGGTTGAATACTCCAACCTACTTAAAAGAGAAGAAGGTTTCAGAGCGTGGGGATCATACATTCCATAATAGGAAGGGCTTCCATAAAAATAAGGTTAGGAAGTCAGATAAAAAGTTCAAACATAATATGGTTCGAAAGACTCGGCCCTTTCGTCAGCGTCGTTCCAATGTGGAGAGGTCAAACTCTAGGTCCAAAGATAATTGACTCACAACAGAATTTCAGGGGAGGATGCCTGAAATATGCCACAGAAAAGTGGGCTCAATTAGGGGCAAATCAGTTTATTATAAATTCAATAGCAAGTTACCGTTTGCCCTTCAAGAAAAAACCTCCTCTGAAATATCCAACAAAAAAATTTTTAGAATGCCTAGCCATAAAGTTTCCCCGGAAATGACACAAATCGTCAAAGAGTTGAAAAGCAAGGGTATTTTAGAAAAACCAAAGACTCTAGACCCGGGCTTCTTCTCAAAAATGTTCCTGATAAAGAAATCAGATGGGGGATTACGCCCAATTTTCAACCTCAAGGCTTTAAATTTGTATGAAACAACAAAGCATTTTCATGTGTTATATCACAGATAGATGTAGTAGACTTTCTTCAGACCAACGACTGGTTAGTGAAGATCGATCTTCACCAGGCTTATTTCCATCTGAGTGTCGCGGAGACTCACAGAAGGTTTTTACGAGTTGTTTACGATGGAGAAATCCTTCAGTTAACATCACTTTCGTTCGGCCTGTCCTCGGCACCCCGTGCGTTTGCAGCAGTTTCAAACTGGGTGGCCGAAATCCTCCGGGATCGGGGTATACGCCTCCTAGTATACCTAGATGACTATCTCCTGGCTTCTCAGGACAAATCCAAGCTTACGGCACAAGTTGCGGAAACGCTGGCCATCTTGGAATCTTAGGGTTGGCATTTAAATCACCAGAAGTCCGTAACTGAGCCCACACGCAAGTTTGAATACTTAGGGCTAGTCTGCGACACTCAGAACGGGGCAGTAGCCTTGCCCACCCGGAAATTTCTGGATATAAAAAGGTCTCTGACAAACATGTTGAGCCGAGACAGCTGCTCATTAAGAGAGCTTCAAAGTTTGTAGGGCATGCTAAATTTCGCCAACCATGCGGTCCCTCGGGGCCGGCTTTACTGTCGCAGGGCACAGCTCTTTCTGAGAACATTTACTCGGAGAGGCCAGAAAAGAGCACTGAGCTCCAGAGTGTGAGAGGACTTGCGGTGGTGGTTGGATGCGGTAGAGGGCAGTCCAACCCCACTACACAAGAGAGAAATAACACATTTCTTAACTACAGACGCAGCGGATGCGGGCTGGGGAGCGAACTTAAACAGTCAATACCTCTCAGGCAAATGGGCTACAAACCAAAAACCCTGGCACTCCAATATGAAGGAGATGTATGCCGTTTTTGCTGTCATCAAGTGCCAGGGTGCACTGTTACGAGATGCCCACATTCTAATACAGTCAGACAACAGAACTCTGGTGGCATACATCCGGAATCAGGGCGGAACTCGTTCATTAAACTTACTGGGGCTAACAACCAGGTTATTGGAATTGACCTTTCGGTTCAACATAACAATGACAGCATTCCACTTACCAGGGAACCTGAACGGCATTGCAGATTGCCTATCATGGGGAAGATCAGTACCCGAGTGTCATCTGCTACCACCAGCCACGGAGGCAATATTCAGATGTTGGGGCGTTCCCGAAGTCGATCTCTACGCAACAAGAGAAACCGCTGTCGTCCCAAGGTATGTGACGTTAGACTCAAAAGATGGCTGCGCACTTTTCTGCGACGCTTTCAGCCAAAAATGGGTGTTTCAAACAGCATGGGTATTTCCACCTCCGAGCATGATACCCAGGGTCCTGGCACACCTAAACAAGGCAGTAGGGACATACTATATGATAGCGCCACGGTGGACCCAGTGCTTCTGGTTCCCGGATCTGCAGGCACGCGCGCTAGCCCCACCTCTGCTGATAGAGAACCTGAGAGAGGTTCTGTTAGACTGGACGACGAGGTTGAGCCCTCCTCAAGTAGACAAGCTAAGGCTTCAGGCTTGGAAAGTTGGGGGTGGGAAGACCAAGTAACTGATTGGAGTCAGGATGAGCAGCTGTTACTGATAAAGAGCTGGTATTTTTTATTTTTTTTTTTGCTTGCCTTACGATGAATGGTTTAATTCTTGTGTTACATTTATTGTTAAGAACCACTTCGTGTATTATTGTTAAAACCACTGTTCGACACAAATTTAAATTTGTTGAAGAATAAATATATAGCACGTCCTGACTGTTTCTACGCGTCTATGCGCAAGCAGTCTGCGTCCTTGGTGCGTCGCACAGAGCATTTAACTTGAGGAAGCGGAACTAAGAACATTCAGTTTGTGAGAATGCATGACTTTCCTTAGCTAACTACATAAAAAAAACTATTGTGTGACCTACTGTTCGAGCAAAAAGTTGTCTTTAATTTTGAATTTGAAAGCAAGGATGTAGCGGATATTAATTGTAGAGCTTCCGCATTTATTAAGACCTCCCGCATCCACATCTGAATTGATCAATACGGAGCTCATGTGGATGCAGATGTGGGTGGAAAAGGGTGAATGTAAGTGTCACCGGATGATTGGAAAATACATCGATGGTCTAGTGGTCGCAAGCGTTACTGCTGAGCATGAGGTCCTGGATTCGGTTCCCCGGGCCGGGCAGTGTGCTACCAGAAATTGGGTTTTTACAACTGGAATTTCTTTTTTTTTTTTGTTTGGGTGTTTAATCATCAAATAACTTCTCCCACTCTGGGTGGAGCAGGAGGGCGTGTGTCTTACTGACTAAAACCCACCCGTGTTCCTTCTGTTTCCTGTGCAATGCCAGGGGGCCACGGTATCCCTTTCGGAGTTTGCCACAACCCCGGCAGGCAATGGTCTCATCGGACTACGCCCAGGGCGTCTCCTCCTGCGGCGGCTAGAGGCGCGAGGGCGTGAAATTTGCCTCTCCCTCACGCGCTCCGCCTCCTCCTTCGCGAGCATTACTGCTTCGCAGAAGGGTGACGGCCTCCCATGCCCTCTCGCTCCGTACCATGGCCTGGACCAGGGCCGGACGCGAGAGATCCCCGCCACCGATCGCCTCCACGAGGACACGGCGGTGCTCTGCCCAAGCCGGGCATACCTCCACCGTATGCTCCACCGTGTCCTCCGGGCGATCCACGTAGTGATGATCTGGTAGCAGCCTGTCTGGATTTTTGCCCGATTGATGCAATAGGCAATAGGTTCGCCCCCCCACGAAATGTGGGTGTACTAGTTAGTACACCTCTGCTTTACCTTTCGGGGAATACAGTCCCCCATGACTTTTGCAAAGGACCGGATTCATAGTCATATCTTTATTAGCATTCCATAACGAGATCATACAATGGCTTAAAGCTAACAATTACGGGCCCTGTAGGCACAGCAACAAGTATAAAATGAATACATAGCCCAACATAACATCACGCCTTTAATCCCCAAAGGGTTAGACAGAGGTGTATTCAATTCATAGAACATTTCGCCAGTTATGTTTAAGTCCCATGTAATAGAGGGCGAGCGATTTCGCCAGTTCAATCTGCCTAGCCTTTTCCCAATTTTTTGGGGTCGACTTCCAGTCTAATTCAGGATGCAGCAGAATAATCTTGTCGCAAAATAATAATATTAATTAAGTTTAAGATTTCTGCTTACTAACCCAATATGATGTTACTTGTCCGAAATAAAGGTTTTTTTTTTTTTAATATAGTTTAGATAGGCAGTCGGTTCATGTGAAACACTGGATTTTACATGGAGCGACTGACCATACTCAAACTCAAACTCAAAGCATTTATTTCAATTAAACCATTTACAGGCACTTTTGAATTGTCAAGGGGTCGGTCAGTCAAAAAAATATGAAGCTAGTTGCCCATTCCAAAGCGTAGTAGGTACCTATGGAGAAGAACGGGCAAGAAACTCCACGGACACTCTTTTAAATTAAAAAATTGATATAAAATATTGGTTACATCATTCATTTTGAAATTATGCATGTGAGAACAATGTAGAAAGATGTGCACGTTCGTAAAAGCGTCCGTAATAAAAAGAAAAAATAAAGAATCATTCAAAAACTTAAATTAAAATAAGCCATGGCAGCTAAGAGATGACCAGTCCCAACTGACGGCGCTCTTTCACGAACATGACGCATGGATCAGCACCATTCAGCTCAACCATTTTGAAGGGAGCTAAATGATTCAACACACGCGCCACCGTCAGCGAGACATTTGAGTGAGCATGACATACTCACAGCCGCCAGGGCACATTCAAGTCAATGAAATACTACATATTACCCGGTAAATGGTAGCTCTTTAGTACATAGTGCTCACACCTGTGCTATGCAATTATATAATACAAAGGAAATTGAGTTTATACAAAACAAGGTCTTACACACACTTCACAACCCAGTAACTGTGTAAAAATCCCCTGGGTAGTAGTAAGACTAGTTGTCAGACTTTTGGGCTTCTGACGACCCATAACGACTGACAAAGATCCACAAATGACAGCTGGAACCAACGGCTTAACGTGCTTTCCGAGGCACGGTGGACTCTCGGTATATAAAAATGGTCACTCATCCACGGACCAACCCCGGCAAGAATAGCTTTACCTGATGGATTGACCCGCGTGGCTGTTTTCCACCACCAACCACGAGCTCTTTTTCGCCAGATAATGTTCAAAAAATGTAAAAAATAAAATTAGGAAACAATTACTTTAGTTCAGTGTGCAAGAGAATCGGCACCATTGTTCTACTAGAGTCGCGTCTATCTGCTGGAAGCTTTAGTCATCTGAAGTTAGGTACTTATGATATTAAAATATAAGAATAGGCACTAATAATTACCATAATAACATTTTGCAAAGATTTAAATCGTTAGATCTGCCATACCGCGTCAAAAACTGATCACGTTTCTGTTTCGTTAACAATGAACTTTGAAAAGTATTGTCTCGCTCACTCATACTGAAAATGGTATCCATCGTTCCATGCAGGATGTGTTAGCTCAATCTTCTCACTTTTTCGCATGACTTAAGTTTTAAACCATTTAAATCTTTGACATTTTGTGGTTACCTGGTGAACTTGGAATCTGGGTCTTTCTCTCTTTCCTTCCGGTAGTCGTAGGTATTCTCGTCATCCTCCGATGTCGTGAGATCTCTGAAGTCTCTGCTATGTTTCCGAGTATCCTATTTATAACAAAAAATAAGGGATATTAGTTAAGGAACTCCGCAACCGTAACCGAAACCATCGGATATAATAGTTTCGGATATTTTTTGAGGGCGGGCGATGTCTAAATGAGACTATGAAGACTCATAGGTTTTTCTGCCTGGCCGAGCCGACGACAGACTAGCCGTGCGCGTCACTTGTATGTCTTTTTTATTTGTTAAAATAATATGTGTTATACTTTTACAATTTCTTAAAAACAAACTATCCGAAACTAACGGATAATCCGAAATAATTTCATATCCGTAACCTTATCCGAAATGAGTATATATCACCCGAATCCGTATTCAGATCCGCGAATACGTTTACATTACTGAGTAAAGTCAAAGAGCGATCTGTGGAATCTGACCCTGGCTCACCAGGGCTATTTAAATCGTTTGACCAAAAATCAATTTCACGACGTTACATATTATTGTCCAAAATCCGACATGTAATTTAACTCATCGGATTTCGGATCGGTCTTATGGACTCCTCACCAAGGATCGCCCGGAAGACACGGTGGAGGTCTGCCCGGCTTCGGCGGGACTCCGACCTGTCCTTGTGTAGGCGATCGGTGGCGGTGATCTCTCGCATCCAGCCCTGGTCCAGGCCATGGTATGGAGCGAGAGGGCATGGGAAGCCGTCACCCTCCTTCTGCGAAGCAGTAATGCTCGCGGAGGAGGAGGCAGAACGCGCGAGGGAAAGGCAAATTTTGCGCCCTCACGCCCCTAGCCACCGCAGGAGAAGCCCTGGGCGTCATGAATCGCAGGCCGATTCCCGGTAACCGTAGGTGCAGGCTTGCGGACGGTGAGTAGTAGCTCGCCGTTCGATAAAAACCAGGCCCGGGTCGACGGCGCGTTGTGTTCCACGCGCGCCTCATTGAGATGTCAACACAACTGACGGGGATCGCTAGGGCTGATGCCTGCCGGGGTCGCCGGAAAATCCGAAAAGGATACCGTGGCCCCTGGCAACGTACAGGCAACTGAAGTCACACGGGTGGGTCTTAGTGGGTTTTAATCAGTAAGAGTCTGACACGCCCTTCCGCTGCGCCCAGAGTGGGAGAAGTTATTTGATAATTTCCCAACCAAAAAAAGTACAAGTTAGCACGGATGTAATAAAATCGTGGCGATTTTTTTCTCGTGCACTGGATTTTCAATGCTCTGCTTAGCGCCGAGACTTGAAAATCCAACAGTGTGTTTTTCAACGCGCTGGGACGAGAGTGCGTGCGTGCGTTGCATTCTCATAAATCATGAATCATAAAATCATTTATTTGCATTAATAAGGTAGAGAAGGTTCTTAAGATAATATATCGATCTCTTATTATGCCTTTAATGTCAGCGTGCAAATTTTAAATATTTAGAAATTATTTTATGATGATATTCATAATGCTCGGCGCTCAATACCGAGAGTTGAAAATCCAGTGTTCCTCTAAAATCACGTCCGTGCTACCTGGGCTTAAAGACTCAATTTAGGTACCTATTCATATAAGTAGTTTAAAACTTCGAACCTCTTGTCTGTTAGAAAGCTCAGATGTCCTGCTGATTACTCCGAAGAAGCATAAATCCCTTCCCTTATTTATTTATTTATACTTCAAGCACAAAAATGTACAGAGGCGGACTTAATGCCACAGGCATTTTCTACCAGTCAACCTTTGGGTGATGCAGAGACAAACAGTGGTAGGTGCAATAGCGAGAGTTGAGGAAAAAACATTTATTTAAATATAAAGATATACATATATACCTATTAAGAACTATAAATATAATAAATACACCTAATTATATATAAATATAAGCACAAATAAGACAAACAATGGGAAAACATTACCGTTGTGATGATACTGGCAGGTTCCTGCGTCTTCCCTTCGTCACTCCCAGGCTACAATACACAAAGCAATGTCGCAATTACAATTCTATCAACAAAAATCTTACCATATTAGGGTATAATATGGCGAGATTTTTGTCGACATACCGTGACTGCAAAAATGAATCATGAATGGTTAAAGAGCAAAAGTTACGAAGCGATCGAGGCTATGCTCCATACAATAACATAATTCCCAATAAACATTATAATTACATACAATTTGTCGCTGGCTAAATAAGTACACAAATAGCACCTTCCACACCAACATTCACACCCCTACATCACACACACTCCCCCCCACACACACGCACATATCACTGTGCACATTCCTTAATCCGTATTATATAATTTTTGTATTGTTGTAAATCTTTGGCATGCTTTCAAAATGTATCTATTGTTTATTCTCTCACACACATGTTTAGCCAATGTAAACTGGAACAGCGGAACCACCTAATAAAAGAAAATCTTTGCTTATAAGGAGACTCCAAACGTTACAATGTAATTTACATAAGTTGATGAAATAAACATTTTTTTTTTCACTAGCTTTTGCTCACCACTTCATTCGCGTTGAAGTCGTAATATACACAATCCTAACTTATATTATAAATGCGAAAGTGAGTTTGTTACGCTTTCACGCTCATACACAACTTCATTTCTATGAATAATATAGGGTCAAATTAAATAAGCTAACAAAACTCCGCAGACGGGTATCGGTACCTAAACTTGATAAAATTAAAATAAATATCATGTTTTTTTTTTTGACTCATCGATCGCCGTTACGCTTGCCGCAAACGAGCCACTGAATTCAAGTACCTGTGGCTCTCTCGCACCATGTCACTTTTGCGGTATCCCCGCGCGACGGTAGAGCGTGACAGTCAGCTGTGATCCGAAGCCGTCACATTTTATAACCCGCTCTCTGCTGTGCAATCTCACGATGGACTCCTGAGTGAGGGTCATAGCGGAGTGGAGCGGCGCGTCAGTGACGAATATGTGTCTTCGTGTGGCCCGTGGCCTCAAGTAGCGAATCGCCACAATCGTGTGCGGTTAATCCCTACAAAATTTACGAAAAAGCGTTTTTCAATGGCCACCGGTGGCTGTAGTCGGTGGCTGTGGTCAGTGGCTCGTTTGTGCCGATCCTTAGTGTTACCTACTTGAAGTATGAGTTTAGAAAATCAGTCAATCTGTTTGGAAGTCGGTTATAAACGATTTAAATAATTGAGAGACTTGGATCTAGTCATTCCAGTGAACGAAAATAAACATTTTTCGTTCACAGAGACAACAACTAATTGAGTAAATAAAAATAAAGAAAGCTAAATAAAATAACACCATATCATACCATTTTTAAAATCTATGCAGCAAAACACATTTAATTAGTAAAATCTTTCCCAAAATCGTATATTTTCACAGTATAAGTGCTTTGTCAAAATACAATTGACTTAATTGACTATATTTTTCTTGTCACAAAAAATGGGCATCTTCTTAAAAAGAACGCCAGAGAAAAGGTTTGTTTGCACAATAACTTCTTTTTCAGACTGGCCACATGCGCAAGGTGTCCTTTGTCCAGAAGGGTGCAGCTTAGGGCCTTAACAAAAGGGTAATCATTTTTACAGATAGTGCAATCCACGACGACGCGCCCCACTCCGTGATTACTGTACTGTAAGCTGTACTTTAGTACGGAGCGGAGCGGAGTGGGGCGCGTCGTTGTGGATTGCACTATCTATACAACTGTTATTTAGACATTGACAACATTCACAAACATTTTTACTGTAAAAATGTTGGAATGGGCAGTTAGGTTAGGTTCGGTTACCGCCACCGGGATCACACATCGTGGTTGGGGGGTCCTGTATCGCTGTCGAGTCAACCATGAAGTACCTGGGATTGGTGCTTGACAGCCGTCTGGACTTCGGCCCCTACTTTCGGCGCCTGGCATCCAAGTTAATGGGAGCGGCGGGCGCGCTGTCAACGCTGCTTCCCAATTTGGAGGGCCCGAGCACCGCCTGTAGGCGGTTGTACATGGGGAACGTGCGACCCATGGGCCTGTAAGGGGCCCCGGTGTAGGCAACTGACTGCTGCAGCGATGACCGTCAGATTCATCAGAGGGTATCGCACGATCTCTTACGAGGTGGCTTGCGTACTGGCCGGATTCCCGCCGTGGGACCTGGAAGCGAGAGCCCACACGTCACTGCATCAGTGGCGTGAGGAGTATCGGACGCGGAGCGTTGTACTGGTGCAGTGGCAAATCACGCTGCGCCGGTCCGAGCTCCGTCAGGTCTTGGTGGCGGAATGGCGGGACAGGCTTCTGCGCCCTACCTCGTCTCGCCTCGTCACCATCGAGGCGGTCCGGCCGATGCTCGATGACTTGCTCGCAGACTTGACTTGACGCAGGTGCGCACGGGGCACGCTGCTTCGGGAAGTACCTGCATGGGAGGATACGGCGTGGCATACGCTTGCAGAGTGTGCAGCTTGGGAGGAGACACGCCGTGCCCTCGTATCGGAAGTGGGAAGTGACCTGTCGTTGCCGTCTGTGATTCGTTCCATGGTCGGCGGCTCAGCGTCGTGGGACGTGGTGATCTCCTTCTGCAAAAATGTCCTGTCACAGAAGCCCTGTCACACCTGTCCCTTTTCCGGCTCCCCTAAATGGGTCCATGGACGGTGGACTCGGGGACATCTGCCGCCCCCTATCATATAAGACCCGAGGTGATGGCGCGTAGTGTTCCACTCGCGCCTTTCTTAGACGTCGCAGGGGGAGTCAAACACCTCACTGCGCTTAACCAGACGGAGCGGCACCAGTCGGGGGCTGCGTTGAAGAGTGCTTAAGGGCCCCCGTAGCCCCAGTGCAAGTATGCGAGGGAATACGGGGTGGTTTTAGTCAGTAGAAGTCTGACAGACCCCTCTGTCCGCCCCAAGATGGAGGACATGAAACATGAAACTGTGACCTACAACGCGCGAGCCGAATTGGTCGCAGTAACTAAGCCAGGGCCCCCTGACCAAATGGGTTAGGTTAGTTTAACTGCGACCGATTAAGCCAAGTGAGTTAAGCGCGTAAGCGAAGTGAGCGTAGCGAGCGGTGCCGCTGCAGCGGCACCGCTACTTACAAGTGCTACTTCCGAGTGCTACCGACTAATTCCGATTTGTTAACTGCCCACACGTCCCGTTAAGCCATTTTACTGCTTAATATTTATTTAATTACCCATATAAATATTTATTATGACTCAACTTCATTGCTCTAAGTACTCATTAGTTTACTGCTCAGTCTTTACTGCCATTTTTTTAATAACCAAACATTTTGCATATTTTGTATTTACCTAAACTACAATAAACAACTGCCGCTTTAAATCAGTACCGTGACAAAATAGTCTGCCGGCAGAGTCTGCCAATATTCGCCTTTCAGTAATCAAGTAACAGGCCTACGCCACGCTAACAGGCTAACAGTTCATCTGAAGTTCTGAGACTGTGACCTGTTGCGAACTGTGTCTGTGGCGCTTTTCGACGGCCTGTCTGTCCGCATTATTCAGTGGCATACTTAGTCATAAAATTTGTTGAGGCCGCATGGACACTACTGCGGTGAAGTTCCAAAGAAGGGGGGCCTACGGAGCATGCGTAGTTCATACAAACATAATACCAAAATAATTTGTAAATGAAACATATTCTCAAGGTAGTGTGTATTTATTCCGATTGGATTACAGAATATCTAGGCTCCCAAATATATATTTTTAATGGACACTGATATAAAGACGAGATATGAGGAATTTCAAATTTCTATAAAAACTTATTTTTCTCATAACTTTTTGTACGGCACCGTACATTACTCTACCGACTTACGCGCCTTGCATTCTGCACACACAGCATTTGTACCTTTATTGTAAATAATATGTAAAATATATTTCAATAAATCAGTGTTTAACGAACATTCAAAGCGGTCGGTTTTATTTCATCATCCCAATAGAATTGCCTCGTTATCATATCACTAAGTGTAGGCATACCCCTAAATTTATTTTTGGTCCTTCGAGCATTGCAGGACCTCGTCGCGGTACTTTGACTTAGCGCGCGTACTGGTCAGAGTAACGGTTCGGACTCAAAGTTTCTGTGATCATGTAGCGGTTATACCGCCAAATACGAACTACGCATCAAAGACCTGACGTCACACATCCTGCATCGCGCAATTAGAGTTTACCGCGCGAACGACATTTATAAGACTATCCGACATCAACAGTTGTGCAGTTGCCCACCAGACATAACATCCGTCTGGTCGGAGGATCCTCCCTTATCTATGGTGGATGAGTGAACTTTATACCCTGTTCTTCAAGCTCACTAAATTGGTGACCCCGAGTAGGTATGAACGTCAACGCAGCTTTCGTGCAACTACTTCAGCGTGCTGCGTGACGTCATCATCATCATCACTCCCGCAAGCTTTCGTGAAGCGAGTCACACAGCCAGCCAGCACCCACGGCTTCAACGGGTATCCTGACCACCAGCATGCTGCGAACGCTCATTCCTGGTCATCACCCTCAGCCTCATCAGCAAATTCAAATTCAAATTCAAAAGTCATTTATTCAAACTAGGCTGAGAATCAGCACTTTTCGAACGTCAAAATTACATAAGACAGTCCCCCAAAACGCCCACCCTTCACCACTTCCTAGTGCTTTTGCTGGGAAGAAGAAGTGGCGCAACAAACTCCCCAGCAGCACAGCTGTCTGTTCAGTTAGAAAAAAAATAAAAAATGATTCTATACAACAGTATGCAAGACAATTTACAATATGCAAAAAATAATTTAAATTAAATAACTATAATTAATAGCCATATGACAGCTAGCACACGCCAATATACCAACCAAAAGCATCGAGAACTATACTCAAGCAGAAATAAAAATAACTAAAAGTAAACAATATCTAAAAAAAAAAGAAAAAGCCTCCAGGCATAAAGGGCGTGCCCGCTTACATATAGCTGTAACTAGAAGTTACAATTGATAAACTAGGACCATCGAGGTAAAATAAATAATTGTCGAGGTCGCTAGCTAACCACATGTTGCAATACAACTCATAAAAAAAACATTGTAATGAGTAGATTATGTCAGCACTAAATTAAAATAAAATTAAAATAAATTGACTTATAAAGTAAAATTATAAACAATTATATAAACTCATATAACCTGTCAGTAGGTAAACTAATTCTGGAGAAAGAACATTTAAACATTGTCTTGAGTTAATCACAGCGACCATCTATTCTTATAATTTAAGTAGTCGTTGATAGAATAGTATGCCTTTGAACAAAGGTTGGACTTTAATTTAGTTTTAAACGCATTAAAAGGCAAATCTAGCAAAGAAGAGGGTAGCTTGTTATAAAAGGTTATACCAAGCGCAACAAATGAGTTATGAACCTTATGAAGCCGGTGAAAGGGAGCACGTAGTTTATCCTTACTTCTTGTGTTAACATTGTGAATATCACTGTTTTTAGTGTATAAGTGTATATTTTGCCTAATATATAAGATGTTGGCGAAGATGAATTGTGATGCCACTGTGAGAATACCGATATCTTTGAAAAAATCTCTCAGAGAAACTCTGGCACCTAGCTGGTAAATTGCTCGAATAGCTCGTTTTTGCAGGACAAATATATTTTGAATATCTGCAGCTTTGCCCCACAGCAGAATACCATAGGACATAACGCTATGAAAATAACTAAAATAGACTAACCGAGCTGTATCAACGTCAGTGTATTGTCTTACTTTTCTGACGGCGTAGGCGGCCGAACTGAGCCTTCCCGCTAGGCTCGATATATGTTGGCCCCACTGAAGTTTGGCATCTACTGTTATGCCCAGAAAAACTGCCGAGTTTACAGTTTCAAGCACCTCTTTATCTAAGACGATGTTGGGTCCTAGATTTCTAACATTTGGAAGGCCAAACTTGACACATTTCGTTTTTTTGGCATTGAGAACTAGGTTATTTGTCGTAAACCAATCCGTAACCATTGATAGTGCACTGTTTACATCGTCAAACCCCTTTAAATAGAATGGTAAGTCATTGATATATACTAAGAACAAGAATGGACCCAGTAATGAGCCTTGAGGTACACCTAACTGAACTGGTAGCCCGGAAGATTTTACACCATCAACATCTACACATTGCGACCTATTATTTAAATATGAATTTAAAACGTTGAGAGCTTCGTTTAGCACACCATAATGACGCAGTTTACGCAAAAGTGTGTCATGGTGCACGCAATCAAAGGCTTTGGAGAGATCACAGAAAACTCCAATAGCATTTTGAGAGTTCTCCCATGCGTTAAATATGTGTTTCAGGAGAGCAACACCCGCATCTGTAGTCGAACGACCCTTTGTAAAGCCATATTGTTCATTATGAAGGAGGCTATTTAAATTAAAATGTCTTAGCAACTGCTTGAGTATTAACTTTTCAAATATTTTGCTGAATGCTGGTAAAATAGAAATAGGCCTGAAATTGCCAACGTCATTTTTATTACCTGATTTAAATAATGGTATAACTTTACTACTCTTCATGAGGTCAGGAAAAGTTCCTTGGCACAGCTTCTGCACTTTCGGCCGGTCACACAAGCAGAGCTCTTTCTACCGTCTCCTGGTCGACGCTAGCTGTCAGCCACAACCCAGCGCTATACCACATCCGACTCACTGGATCGTGACGCAGCGCCACCCTGACTCACTTGGGAATCACCGCAGACAGTTCCGACTCACCGCGAACTATGCGGCACCCGGTTCCGACTCATTGGAACCTCCACTAGCACTGTGAAGCATCGCAAGATACAAGACTCAGCCCACTATCAACCACCGGTCTCCGGAGGGGAGTGATGTAGTGGTTACACCGCCACATACGAACTACGCATCAAAGACATAACTTTACACAAATCCTGAATCGCGCAAGTAGAGTTTATCGCGCGAACGACATATATAAGACTATCCGACATCAACAGTTGTGCAGTTGCCCGCCAGACACAACACCCGTCTGGTCGTTGGTCCCTTTTCTATGATAGATGAGTGAACTTTACACCCTGTTCATCATGCCCCTAAACAAACCAATCAAACCAGTGTGGACTCATTCTGTAAAAAACACACTTCATCCTTGACTTGAGCAAATATAGCTTAGGTCTACAGCAAGATCGTGGTAAGCATATCACGGCGTGACATCAACCTCATCTGGCTCTGAAGGGCTCAACATCAGGCGGCGCGAGGGTTCAGCATCCGCTATCCGTCCCTTTGGGAGCAGCATCAGGTGCTGACAGCTACGTGGATCATCATATAACCAAGTAAGACTGTTCCTTTACTCGTACCTACATCATGGAAGCTCTTTTTGCCCGTCAATCTGAAATCATCACCAATTTCAATACAATAAAGATGAACTTCAACAAGGACTTGGAATCTCGCAAAGATACACATAACAATACTTGAGGAAACGGTTAGAGATGTTAGATAACCTCTGGGGAGAGTTCGAACAAAATCACCAAAAAATATCTGAGCATAAAAATGTGGCGGTTGAGTATTTCCTTGAGAACACATATCAAAAAGGTAAAGACAATCGACTCGTAATCTAATATCATCTTACGGCAAAACATCAAAATTTACTCAAAAATATGAAACGTGAGTTGAATAAGAATATCTTATCAACGACTCACTCAGAAAAAACAACTCCGCACATTGAAATACCATCGTTCAGCGGGAACACACAGTGGCCAACCTTCTATGACTTGTTCACGGAGACAATATTCATAACAATAACTCTATCACTAAAGTTTTGCTTTTAAGCTCCTTTTTTATTTTATTTTATATAATTTTGTTCTTTAAAAAAAAAAAAAAAACTGTTTGTATTTCCTGTGCGTGTCCCAAATAAAATAGTTTTCTTTCTCTCTTTCTTTCTTTATAAAGCTCAGAAGATGCAGCACCTTAAGGGAATTCTTAAGGGTGAAGCAGAACGTCTCAACTATCATCTCCATATTTCATTTGAGAATTATGATGTTGCGTGGTAGATCTTATTACATAGGTACAACAATTTTTAAGTTCTTTTCACGAATCAAAGCGAAATGTTCCTCAATCAACCCAATATTCAGAAGCAATCACCATTTGAAATCAAAAGGTTGTATACCTCAAGCAAATGTATTCACGCGATTCACAATCTTGGCGTTGATACGAATACGTGGGATCCGTTGTTAGTTCATTTACTATGCAAAAAAACTGGATCCAGAAACGTATGCTGACTACAAGGAAGGACGTAGGACACCGCGTGATTTACTAAGGTTGGACGAGTGAATGGCATTCCTCGAGAGTAAGTTTACCGCTCTCGAGCCTATTTATAAAAACGATGAGAAACCATCACCATCAAGCAAGCGGAACCCAAATCAATCAAAGAACATAAATAACTTTAGTAAGCAAAACAATTTACATTAACAAAAATTATCAAGCCATCATTACTCAAATTTCAAAATGCTCTGTATGCAGTTCTAATCAAGCTCGCAATTTGACACCGGACATGCAATTGAAGACGGTGACAAACTCAAATATTTGTCGAAATTGCCTATTCAGTCACGATGGAAGACACACTTCACACTTCGAAAAAACGTTGCAAAACCTATCAAGGTTATCATCATTCAATACTCCATGAAGCGTGTGTCCCCATTATCAAAATCAGCTTCTCAAACTTCATCATCATCATCTGCAATGACCGCTTCGTCATCAAAATCATCAAACAAGCTACCTAATGTTAATAATGTCACTGGAGATGACGAAGAGTTATTCTAAAGGAGTCTCATTGAAATTCTAAAGGGTGCTGGTATGAACCACCGAAAATGGTCCAGCAACATACCGGACCTACTGGTAGATCTATCACCTGACCAACTCAATAACCCATTAAACTTTAAGTGTTCAGAACCAAGAAAAACACTTGGGTTAAGATAGAATCCATCGACGGATAGCTTTATCTTTCAAAATCAATTACGGCGTCATGATAAACGCGTCACAAAAAGACCTGCTTTCGGAAATTTCAAAACAATTTGACCCCTTGGGCTGGCTGTCACCATTATCAATCAGAGCGAAACTGCTTTTTCAAAATGCATGGCCATCACATGTATCGTGGGATGAAGAAGTATTACAAAATGTTCAAGATAATTGGATTCAGCTTAAGGATTATTTCAGCATCATACATCAATTTATCATACCACGTTATATAGAAAGAAAGAAAATACGTTTATTTGCGGTAAAAATGACGCAAAAAAGAGCTTACACAAAATAAAAACTTTTTCACAAAAAATAAAACCGACTTCCACAAAAAAACACTACAAAGTGAAAAATAACTTTGATTTCGGAAGTCGGTGTCTTGGGTTTTTTATTTTCGATTTTTTGTCACCGACTTCCGAAATCAAAGTTATTTTTCACTTTGTAGTGTTTTTTTTTGGAAGTCGGTTTTATTTTTTGTGAAAAAGTTTTTCTTTTTCACTTTTTAGTTGTGGTACCTACACAAAACCCCCACAAAAACTTGAATACCAAGTAAATTACAGTGACATGAACTATTAGAATATCGTCCACATATACTAGGTGGGAAAAATATGTACTATTGAAGCTAACTCAAAAACCCCTCATCAGATCTTGACCAAATTTATATGGGACCAATTCTGAAGTATGCCCTACCAAACAAAAAAAAAATCATCAAAATCAATTCATAATTGGCGGCGTAATCGCGTAACAAACATACAAAAAAAAAAAAAAAAACATACAACCGAATTGAGAACCTCCTCCTTTTTGAAGTCGGTTGAAAAAAATAATAGAAAAGGTTGGTTGGTCGGTAACATAAATCAATTTTAAAAGAGTAACGGTGGAGTTTCTTGCCCATTCTTCTCCATACGAAAACTACCTTTTGAAATAGGCGACTAGAATCAGTTATTATTATTTATTGTAAATTTCGACGTTCATAAGTGCCTTTTTAGTGCCTAATTGAAATAAATTATTTGACTTTGACTTTATCAAATTCATAGATTTTGTGACGCTTCTGACAAAGCATACGCATGTGTTGTGTATAGTAGCAAAAGACAATAAGGGCGAGTACACATCAACGCTCGCGGTAGCAAAAACGAAGTTAGCACCTCTGGCAAAAAGGTGTCATTGCAACGACTTGAACTTTGTGGTGCGCTAGCTATCTCAACTTATCAAGAAAGTCATGGAATCTTTATCAAATCAGGATCTAGAGATTTTCACCTGGACAGACTCCATGATAGTTTTAGGATGGATCAAAGGCGACGTGAAGAAGTGGAAGCAGTTTGTAGCTAACAGAATTATCAAAATCATTAGTATGATTCCGTCATCATGTTGGCGTCATTTGTGGTCAGAGGAGAATGCTGCAGATTGTGCTACTCGGGGTCTGACGTCACGGAAGTTATTAAGTCATCCATTGTGGTGGCAGGGCCCGAATTGGATAACCAATTTAGAAGATAGTACCCTTCCTATCACCTCATATCAATCACCAGACTTGGAAACCAAGCAGCTTAATGTAAACACTGCTTTATATCCAAATCATATTATTTAAATTTTAATTCAACGTTATACAAACTTTATAAGAAATTTTATTTACCAATGCATCACTATCGTAATCATTTAACATCATGCCTGTTTTCCCCGAAGGGTAGAGGTGGATCACATAAGTAGTAAACCCACATTTCGCCAGTTATGTTTAAGTCTCATGTAATAGGGGACGAGCCTATTGCCATAAACCGGGCACAAATCCAGGATCCGGGCAACTTCAATGACAAACTTGTGAGGAACAATTATTTCCAAGTCCACAGCTTTTTCGCCACCGCCTGTTTTTGTTTGTCCCCTTCTATGTTTAGATAAGTTGAATTCAACTCATTCAACTCACGAACAAACCACGTAAAGCTGCTTCCAGATATTCTCTATTGTGCGTACCCTACCTCTGTTTCGTAACAGCGCGGCAGCTGCAGCGTTGCGATCCAAGAACTGTAGTTTGGACACCCGTTCGGTACGGTACGGTGAGACGCCGTACCACACCGTACCGTACCGACCCGCGCCCGACACGCACCCGCCTTGTGTGTTTATTGAGTTTATAGCTATACTAAGATCAATGAAACCAATAAGAAGTGCATTTTATTTATTAATACGTAAGACGCAACATATACATTTGTCTAAAATTACGCGCGCCGCCGCCGTATGTAAGTCGCTCCACTACACGCTATAGGTTGCCCAGTTAGCTCACGAGCGCCCAGCGTCGGTCGCCGAATCTCTGGAGTAATGGATATTTCAGGTTCGATTAGGTAATTGATAATATTCAGGAATTATGGTAAGTAAAATACATATTTTGACGTTTCTCTTAGGAAAAACGTCACTCACGTTAAGGAATCTTCAAAACATGAGTTTAACTGTAGAAATTCATATAAATATGCCTTTTAAATCTTATAATAATTGAACGTCTCTGTGAATTAGTTAAAAATAAATAATGGCTCAAAAGTTATTGGTTGAAAAGTAAACGAAAGTCGAATTTTCTTAAAATGTTTGAACTGAGAGCCCAATAATCTCTTATCTGCCATTTTTAATCATTTTTGATTTTCTTTTTTTACATGGTTCTCACATATAGATTCAACAAGAGTAATTATTATTATTTCCTTTATTTAACTTATATACTTATACTTTACATTTTTAAATATTTTTATAAAACAAAAAAAAAACATTTAAAAATATAAAAAATAGTAGCCCACCGGTATCGGGAACAGGGTCCAAGCTACCGGCGGTCAGGGCTCCTGAGAGAGGAATCTCCTAACGATACGCGCCGTGTCCAGGAGTACCGCTTTCTGAATCAAGCCCTTGATCCAGCTGCCTAACGAGAGCCTCCTCAGATATTGGTCGAGGCTCTTGGCTATTATGCCATTGGCTGTCACGACTATCGGCACAATGATTGCTGTATCCACATCCCACATGTCGACAACCTCGCGAGCCAGGTCAAGATACTTGATCTGCTTATCTTTTTCAGCTTTCACGAGGTTCTCGTCATGCGGGACCGTTATGTCAATAATCATTGCGCGCCGCTCTCCTCGATCCACCACCACTATATCAGGCTTATTGGCAACAATAGTCCTGTCAGTGATGATGGACCGATCCCAGTACAATGTGATATTTCCATTTTCGAGAACTGGGTCGGGCACATACCTGTAGTACGGTATTTCCGATTCCACAAGGCTGTATTTCAGAGCAAGTTGCTGATGGATAATCCTGGCTACAAGGTTGTGTCTATGCAAGTACTCTTCGTTAGCTAGACGAGAACACCCGGAGATAATGTGTCGGATTGATTCTCCCAGACGGTGGCATGCCCGACAGATGTCAACCGTGCCATCCTTCACAATGAATCTCCGGTAATTGTTCGTCATCATAACTTCGTCCATAATTGCACAGACAAAACCTTCGGTTTCCCCAAAGAGGTCACCAGAACGCAGCCAGGCTACGGACGCTAATAAATCAACATTGGGTCCATGTAGGGCCCGGAAGTAGCGTCCGTGAAGCTCCTTACTCTGCCATACCTCCCTGCGATCGTTAGTATCAAGTACTACAGGCTTGCGCCAGTTCTCTTTAGCCAACGAGAGCGGGGTAAGGCCCTTGTCCACCGCGACCACATCTCGAAGCATCCCCACGTCGGTTTCTAGGAAATATTCCCTGAGACTGCATATCTCGCGATTGTGGATGGTCTTAGCGTTTAAAAAGCCTCGACCTCCACACTTTCGCGGGATATACAGTCTCATTACCGATGACCGTGGGTGATGCATTCGATATGCAGTCAGTAGCCTACGGACCCTCCTATCCAGGGCGTCGAGTTCGGTCTGAGTCCATTTGAGTACGCCGAAAGAGTACATCAAAACCGGCATGACCCAACCGTTGAAGGCGCGCACCTTGTTTCCGCCTGATAGAAGACTATTAAGTACTTTCTTCAGGCGGCCAAAGAAGCGCTCCTTCAACGATTGCTTCATGTCAGTAACATTGATGCCCAACGCTTCCGACATACCCAAATACTTATAGGTTTCGGATGCGGAGAGGGCTCTAAGGTTTATGGAATCCGAGAGTTGGGTTCCCACGGATTCCACAATCTCCCCTCGCTTTACATGCATTACCGCACATTTGTCCACACCAAATTCCATCCTGATGGCTCTACTGGAAGTTTCAGTTACTTTCAGTAGCTCCATCAGTTGCAAGTTTTAGGTCATCCATGTAGAGGAGGTGAGATATAACCTGACCACCTCTCCTCAGCCGATAGCCTAGGCCTGAATACTCCAGCAGTGTGCTAAGAGGATTCAGGGCTAAGCAGAACCAAAGTGGACTCAAACTATCGCCCTGGAATATGCCTCGCTCGATCCTTATCGGTTCGCTATTTCTCTGGATATTTCGACATCCTGGATAGCGAAGGACCGTCCTCCATTGCCCCATACACGACATCAGGAAGGTGCGCAGAGCTGCATCTACTTTATACAACTCCAGCACCCTCATGAGCCATGTATGTGGCACCGAGTCATAGGCCTTCTTATAATCTATCCAACATGTCGACAGATCCTTTCGGGTACGACGAACCTGTTGGCTAATGGCCATATCAATGAGGAGTAGCTCCTTAGTACCGCGGGATCCGTTCCTACATCCATTTTGAGAGGCAGACATGATAGAGTTGGTGTCTATATGTTTGTTAATTTTAGCTCTCAAAATAGATGTAAGAACTTTATAGACCGTCGGTAAACATGTGATCGGTCTATAATTTTTGGGTTCCGCGGTGCTACCAGATTTATGGAGCAGGTGGGTAACTCCTGTCGTTAAGAACTGGGGTAGCGAACCAGACTCCAATGCAGTCTGGTACTGAGCCACCAAGCGAGCGTGCGACCCTATAAACCATTTGATCCAGAAGTTGTGCAGCCCGTCCGGCCCTGGAGACTTCCAGTTAGGCAAAGGACGGACTGCACGAGCTACATCTTGGGGGCAGATGGTAATAGCCCCCATTTCTGGTATAAGATTGCAGGCTCGCTCGACTTCCCGAGTCCAATCACCTTCGGTGTGGCTGACAGACGCCGACCAGATACTCCGCCAGAAAGAACACATGGCATCATCATCCGGAAGGCGCGTGTCAGCCACACCTTGGTCCGGTCGCTCCCAAGCCCTATAAACCCACCTTTCATCACTCTGGAAGGTGCGATTCTGAGTGTATCGCTCTACTCGCCGCTTATACCTACGAATACGGTTTGCCCATGCATACACTTTCTGCTTCAGGAAGTCGATGCGCTCTGTGACACGAGCTATATAGTCCTGAGGACTGATGTCAGTCCCTAAGAACGCCCGCCTCACAAAGCGCATCACTCTAGGGCGAGTATTGCCCTCCCTGAAGCAGATAAGTTTACCGATGAGCGCTCTGGCCCCACCAATACGGCGCTCAATTCTGCACTGCCAAGCTGGTACGGCTGGTTTCGGTCGTGTAGCTCTAGAGTCATTTGCAAATTTGACGTGAGCTACACGACATGCCGCTACAGCCACGCAGTACAGAATCGAATGAGTATCAGTGAGGTCTTCGCAGTTATCAAAATAGTTTGATAGCTGCGAATCCAGAGCCGCCACCAGCGCCCTATTTTTGTTATGCATGGGCAGACGAGGTAAGCGTGGTCTAAGTTCGGGCAACATGAAACGGTATTCCCCAATCGCACCCTCCAAAGCACTCCTCAATTCCTCATTGCATTGGGTACTTGCGTTTGTAGCCCTGTCATCAATCCCCTCGTCAGCTTGACTTGTAGATACCTGTGGTGGTACTATAACACTCTGCGACGGGGGGACGATGACATGGCTACTCCGCATTTCATTTTGCAGGCGATCAAGTACAGTGTCATACAACATATGATTACGCTGGATGACCCGCACCTGATCCGACAGTCGTTGTGCCGAAACGTTGACAGCTGGCTCAAGCACCTGAAAAAGAGAGCATCCGAACGGCCGGCGTCCTCTCCGTCGACGAGCAGGTGGTGGCGTCGTGGGCGGGGAGAAATACTCGTCGCTCGAGCTCGACGCAACTGCCGCGGCCGGTATCGTCACAGCGCTCACAGTGGGGCTGGGTACCGGTGGCGGCGAGGCGGAGCTGAGCGATGAGTCCGGAGGTGGTAGGCGTGCTCTTGCAGCTGATCTCGTCAACATTTAGTTTTCTGTTTTGTTGGAGGTGACATCTGTCAGTTCATCTCCGCTATGGCATTTTTCATTAGTCTGGTTTTATTATTTCTATGGTTCATTTTTATGTTTTATTTTGATTTATAGGGTGTTTTCTCGTAGGCCTGTTTTCGGCTTCTGATTTATCAAAAAATCTGCGTCTAAAATGAATAAAACTATGAAAATATAAGAAAACTATTTTTTTGATGTGTTGACGTTGTTGTTTGTTTAATAATTATTTTGTTTATTTATTCTTCTAACATATAAAATACATTTTTAATTTTTTTTTTTTTTTTTTTTTAAAGGTATAAAAACATTTAAAAATATAAAAAATAGTGTTCCGCCGGTGTCGGGAGCAGGGTCCAAGCTACCGGTGGTTAGGGCTGCAGAGATAGGAACCTCCTCACAATACGAGCCGTATCGAGAAGTACTGCCTTCTGAATCAGGCCCTTGATCCAACCGCCTACAGAGAGATGTTGGTCGAGGCTTTCGGCCATCAGGCCATTGGCCGTTACGACAATCGGCACAATGATAGCCGAGCTCACATTCCACATGTCGACAACCTCGTGTGCTAAGTCGAGATATTTTATTTGTTTCTCTTTCTCAGCTTTCACGAGGTTCTCGTCATGTGGAATGGTAACATCAACTATCATTGCGCGGCGCGCTAATCGGTCTATCACCACTATATCAGGCTTATTGGCAACAATAGTCCTGTCAGTAATGATAGACCGATCCCAGTACAACGTGACATGGTCATTTTCGAGAACTGGGTCGGGCACATACTTGTAGTACGGTACCTCAGAATCCACAAGTTTATATTTCAAAGCAAGTTGCTGGTGAATAATCCTGGCCACTTGGTTATGCCTGTGCAAGTACTCGCCGTTAGCCAGACGAGAACAACCAGAGATAATATGTCTGATGGACTCACCCGGACGGTGGCATGCCCGACACACATCAACCGTTCCGTCCTTCATAATATGTCTCCGGTAGTTATTCGTCAAGATAACTTCGTCCATAATTGCACAGACGAAACCTTCAGTTTCCCCGAAAAGGTCACCAAAACGTAGCCAGGATACGGACGCTAGGAAATCTACACCAGGCTCGTGAAGAGCCCGGTAGAAGCGCCCGTGAAGCTCCTTGCTTTGCCATACTTCCTTGCGGTCATCTGTAGTAAGTACCACAGGTTTGCGCCAGTTCTCTTTAGCCATGGAGAGCGGGATGAGCCCCTTGTCCACTGCGACCACATCACGGTGCATACCCATTTCGGCTTTTAAAAAATATTCCCTGAGGCTGCACACCTCGCGGTTATGGAGGGTCTTCGCATTTAAAAAGCCTCGACCTCCGCATTTCCGCGGGATGTACAGTCTCATCACCGATGAACGTGGGTGATGCATCCGGTTTGCGGTCAGGAGTGTACGGACCCTCCTGTCCAGGGCGTCGAGTTCGGTCTGAGTCCATTTGAGTATGCCGAAAGAGTACATCAAGACCGGCATGACCCAACCGTTGAAGGCGCGTACCTTGTTTCCGCCCGAAAGAAGACTAATTAATACCTTCTTCAGGCGACCAAAGAAGCGCTCCTTCAACGATTGCTTCATGTCAGCAACGTTGATGCCTAACGCTTCCGACATACCCAAATACTTATAGCTTTCGGCTGAGGAGAGGGATCTAAGGTGTATGGAGTCCGTGAGTTGAGTTCCCTCGGACTCCATAATCTCCCCTCGCTTCACATGCATGACTGCACATTTGTCCATACCAAATTCCATCCTGATGGCGCTACTGAATGTTTCAGTTACCTTCAGTAGCTCCATCAGTCGCAATTTGTTGGGGGCAAAGAGTTTCAAGTCATCCATTTAGAGGAGGTGAGATATGACCTGACCATCTCTCCTCAATCGATAGCCCAGTCCTGAATCCTCCAGCAGTGTGCTTAGAGGATTCAGGGCTAAGCAGAACCAAAGTGGACTCAGACTATCGCCCTGAAATATTCCCCGTTTAATCCATACAGGTTCATCATTCCCCTGGATCTGTCGACATCCTGGATAGCGAAGGACCGTCCTCCATTGCCCCATACACGACTTCAGGAAGGAGCGCAGAGTTGCATCTATCTTGTACAACTCCAGCACCCTCATGAGCCATGTATGTGGCACTGAGTCGTAGGCCTTCTTATAGTCTATCCAGCATGTCGAGAGATCCTTGCGGGATCGACGAACCTGTTGGCTTATGGTCATGTCGATGAGGAGTAACTCCTTAGTACCGCGGGACCCATTCCTACATCCATTTTGAGAGGCAGACATAATTGAATTAAGATTAATTAATTATTATTATTATTATTATTTATTTATTTCAATCAACTTTGGATCATAGGTACAATTAAACAGAATTAAAAATTATAAAAACATCAACACAAATAAAATCGGCATGACAATTAAAATTAAAATCACAATTAAAATTAAAATTTGAACAAAAATAAATCAAATTAAAACAAATTAAAATAAAAATCAACATCACAATTAAAATTATTATAAAATTAAAACAAATTAAAATAATATCTTGACATTAGTCAGTACGTGAACCATGCAACAGTGGTTCACGTACTGACAGTCGAAACGTTCAGCAAAAGCCTTCAGGATACTGTTGCGGCTGGCCCGCACCCTGCGCACCAGGAACGTGCACCGCTTGCGCATGACTGTGTAGAAACAATCCACACGCGCCTCGGCAAACATCCCCGATGCGCTACAGAAGCGAGGCAGCCCCAAGAGTACCCTGAACGCGTTATTGTATTGGACACGCAGAGCGCTGTACTGTTTCTGCGTGTAATCCATCCACAGACTGCCGGTATAGAAGGACGTACAAAATGCCCTAAATAGGGCTATTTTGACGCCCCTCGAACACCGAGCAAATCTGCGGGCTATCATATTCGCACGAACAGACAGCGAAAAATAATAATAATAATAAGCGTAATGTACCCAGGATTTTGTCATTTCTATATTTGAAAGAGTGTCCTAGGAGTTTCTTGCCCGTTCTTTTCCATAGAAATCTACGTTTTGGAATGGGCGAAAGTCGAATTTTCTTAAAATGTTTGAACTGAGAGCCCAATAATCTCTTATCTGTCATTTTTAATCATTTTTGATTTTCTTTTTTTACATGGTTCTCACATATAGAAGCAACAAGAGTAATGTACCCAGGATTTTGTCATTTCTATAAAGAGTGTCCTAGGAGTTTCTTGCCCGTTCTTCTCCATAGAAATCTACGTTTTGGAATGGGCAACTAGTTTCAACTTGCTGACTAACTGACAGACTCTTTGACAGTTCAAAAGTGCCTGTAAATGGTTTAATTGAAATAAATCCTTTGAGTTTGAGTTTTTGAGTAAGTTTTTTTTTGGCTTTATTGACTAGGCTCGACGTCCTAGATAAATACAAATATACCAAGTATTTTTGCTACGAGTATATTTTTATTAAAATTTGACTTATTGTCCGTTGTTCTAAATGCCTTAAGATTTTAAGAGAAAATGCATTTTCAAGTTTTGTCTAAGAGCGGTAGGGTGACCATAATGTTCTTAAGTACATAATAGAAAAATTCAAAGGAATTCAATAAAATGAATAAAATGTATCTATGCGAAGAAGAAGAAGAGATAGATAAAATGTACTGGCATGATGCCATTAAAACAGAAATTAGAGCACACGTAAAGAACGGTACGTGGCATATCGCAAAACGAGAGAAAGAAATGAACCTTGTAGATTTCAAAATGATATTAAAAAAGAAAATAGGTCCGAAAAACACAGAGACAAAGAAAGCGAGACTAGTTGCAAGAGGATTTAGGCAAAGACCAGCTTTCTAATTACGCAACATATTTTCGTAAACGATAAAGACAAATCTGTTTAATTTTGACAGTTCAACAACATTCATTGCGTCATTTACGTTGCTCTGCAGTTTTTTTTCGAACTTACGGAGCAATGGATTAGCAATCTGTTTCAAAACGATTCAGATTCGGATTGATTTTGCATTACGTAATTAGGGTACTGGAGTTGACTATGATGAGACATACTCCCCCGTTGCAAAGCTAAGTTCAATTAGAAGCATCATCGCTGTATCTGTGGAAGAGAAATTGAAACTTAACCAAATGGATGTCACGACAGCTTACCTAAATCGCGTGCTAGGTAAGAAAATAGCAATGGAGATGCCAGACTACTTGGAAGAATATGTGACAGAGATAATGGTGGAAGAAAGTAGTAACAATAATTTAACACTGTTCCATAAAGCTAAGAAAATGTTAGAGGACTTGAAAAATATAAAAAGAGAGAAAGTATGCCATCTCGAAAAAGCACTCTACGGCTTGAAGCAATCAGGTCGACAATGGTACCTAAAACTAAGTAGCGAGCTAGAAAAAATGGGGTTTATCCCATCAGAAGCTGATCTTTGCGTATATATATCAGAGAAAGGGGGAACTAAAATGATGATAGCAATATACGTAGATGATTTGTCAAAGTCAAAAAGTCAAAAGTCAAAGATTTATTTGCATACTAAGTGTACATTTTGGTGTTGTTTACAAATGCAGGTACTTACAACTTAGCGGCCTTTTCCAGGCATCGCAAACTTGAGGGCTAACTAGCAAACATTTAAACTATAGGTAACGACACAATGAAATTCATAATTACCTTCTATCATTAAGTAGGATTAAATCTAATAATTTAAGTCATAACATTTTGACGCATGCACATTCTTATAATTAATTAACTCTAATTGTGTGTAATGTCAGTGAGCGAGGCTATGTGTGTCTGTATTATTTAGTTAATCATTCAAGTATGTCTGGTATTTAGGTATTTGTTTATTTAATTATTCACTATTCAATTATTTAAGTATGTCTGTATTATTTCATTATTTAGCTATTCAATTATTTCATTATTCAATTATTATTATTTTTAATTTTTAATTATGTAAGTACTTATTTCTGATTCAAAAATTCTTCAGTTGAGTAGTAGCAGTTTTTCAAAAGAAATGCTTTCAATTTATTGTTAAACGGAGTGAGTCTAGTTTCATTTTTTATCTCCTGAGGCAGCTTGTTGTATATTCTTATTGCCATGTGATGTGGGCTCTGATGTAGTACTTTAAGTCTTGATGGTGGTTGGTATAAGTTATGTTTGTGTCGGGTGTTATAAGTGTGTATGTCCTTTACTTTAGTGAATGTGTGTATGTTTTTGAATACGTAGATACATATATCGTGTAAATATATACATGGAAGCGTGAGTAATTTATATTTAAGGAAATAGGGTTTACAGCTTTGTCTATTGTTTATTTGGGCTAAGATTCTAACACATTTCTTTTGTAAAATAAATAGCTTCTGTATGTTTACGCTGTTTCCCCACAACATAATACCATAGCTTAGCCACGAATAGGCATAAGCGTAGTATGCTGATAGTGCGGTTTTTGTGTTCGTGCTATGTTTTAATTGGAATAGTGCGTAGGTGAATTTTGATAATTTAGTTGCTAGTTCTTCTATGTGACATTTCCAATTTAGGTGTGTATCTATATTTATGCCTAGTAATTTAAAAGTATCTACCGTTTCTATAGGTGTATTTTGAAATGTGATATCAATTTGGATGGGACATTTTTTATATGACCTAAACTGCATAATTTTTGTTTTATTTAAGTTGATTTCTAGGTTGTGGTCTTGAAGCCAATGTGTTACTATTTTTAAAGTGTCGTCCATGATGTGTTGGGGATTTTCAGAATTTTCGCACTTTATAAGTAGTGATATGTCGTCTGCAAATAGTACGGGTAGAATCTGGTTTGTGTTTAGGGATTTTGGTAGGTCATTTATATAGATTAAGAATAATATGCATCCTACTACACTTCCCTGGGGGATTGAGCAGGTTAGGGGTCTCAGTCTAGATCTTATTGTTTCTACGTGATGGTTGGTGGTATTGTAATAGTCTATTTGTACTAATTGTTTACGGTTTTGTAGGTAAGATTTGAACCACTGGTAGGCAGGTCCTCGTATTCCCGAGCCGTATAGTTTTGTCAGAAGGATATCGTAGGAAACTTTATCATAGGCTTTCGTCATGTCTAATAGTACTCCTAAAGCTAGTTTTTTATCGTTGATATGCTGTAGGGCCATTTTAGTGTACTTATAGACTGCAGTTGTAGTGGATCTTGATTTTCTAAAACCGTTTTGTGAATCGTCTAATATATTATATTTTTCTAAGAAATTGTATAACCGATTGCACATCGCCTTCTCAAAAACTTTGGAAAAGGTTGGTAGAAGGGCAATGGGTCTGTAGTTGCTTGGGGTGGTAGTGTCATCTTTTTTGTGAATGGGTTTAACTAATGACGTTTTGAGTGAGTCTGGGAATTGGCCATCTTCAAAGCTCTGGTTAATCAAGATTGTAAGTGGTTTTGAGAGTTCTTCTACGCATTGTTTTAGTAGGATGGGTGGGATATCGTCCATTCCACAGCTATGTTTATTTTTCATAATTTTTATTATTCCAATGATCTCTTTTTGATTTACTGGGCGTAGATACATAGAGTATGTGGGGGGATTTACTACTGGCCGTCCAAGTTTGTTTGTCGGTGTATTTGCTTGAGTTTCGCCTACTGTTGCAAAGTATTCGTTGAATGTATTGCTAATGGTAGCTAAACGTCTTAGGTGGATTGCTTGCTTAGCAGCTTCGGCCACACACGTGTACTCTGCATTAGCCGTTGATAAGGCTACACTCTTTTGTTTTCTGCTTTCCCAGCTAACGGGAGCACCTGCGAGTTTAAAACAAAAGCCACTGTACGATCTTCGATCTATCGTGCAAGATGCAAAATCTGCATCAGCTTGTCCATACAATTCCATTTTGGTTTTCTTGTAGCACGACCACCATCCATCCATGCCTTTGGTCCCTTTTAAATAACGTAGTACACGCTTCGCGCTCTTAAAATGTTCCTCTCCAAAACAACTATTGAATTATAACAAATAGCTCACACTGAACATTATAACAGGCCTGGTGGCCACGGCTAAATACATCAGTGTTCCAATCAGTTGTTGGTATGGTTTTTCTGTAATTTGGTGTAGTTGTTTTAAATTACAGAAAAATGAAAAATGTGTTGAAAAATTAATTGGTCGTGCTACAAGAAAACCAAAATAGAATTGTATGGACAAGCTGATGCAGATTTTGCATCTTGCACGATAGATCGAAGATCGTACAGTGGCTTTTGTTTTAAACTCGCAGGTGCTCCCGTTAGCTGGGAAAGCAGAAAACAAAAGAGTGTAGCCTTATCAACGGCTAATGCAGAGTACACGTGTGTGGCCGAAGCTGCTAAGGAAGCAATCCACCTAAGACGTTTAATAAACGACATATCAGAATGGTGTCTCCATTCTGATATGTCGTTTATTAAACCCATCTTCAAAATATATAATGATAACCAGGCTGCGAAAAACCCTATGATTGGCTCTAAGACAAAGCATATTAATACGAAACTACAATTCATACGGCAGTTGAAAGAAGTTCAAATAGAATACCGTCGAAGTGCCCACATGGAGGCAGATATGCTGACTAAGAGTTTATCTGGACCAAGGCTTAATGGCTTGAGATCCTCAGTTGGTTTGATGTAACGATCATGCTAGTGATGAGGGGGGTTATGTTGGAGTTTGCATATCACAGAGCATAATCTCCTTACTAGAAATGTGCAGTTGCTATGGAGATTTTTAGCTAATATAATAATTAACAAGTAATCTTGTATCTTCATTGTATCTTGTTATTAGCACTATGTAATGTACCTAACCAGGTACTAAACTATCAACATCTCCTCTGCGTATGACGATGTACTTCTTTCCGTACTCAGGCAAACATTGCATTTCGTTCACTGGCAACAGCTGAGTCTTCCGGCTAAGATGATACAATGCATATGTGAACCACTGTTGTCCCGCTTATTGGTTCTGAGAGTCTAAGGTGAGGAGTTCGATGAGAGGCGGACATGGAAGGGACGTCCTCAGTCCCATACCTTCTCTACAATTTATACACGGCTGATATTGGGTCCTGGTAGTCTATGAGGTCCTGCCTAAATAAAAATGGTCAGATGTTACAATACATGCCGATGACATTGTTATGTATGTGACAGATTCCTCCATAGTTGACGCAACATTATCTTTGTGCCTTGAACCAGTGCCGCATAACAGAAAAATATGCTCAGATGGTGTTGGACATTGTCATGAACTGGTTTACCAATAATTTGTTGACCCTGAATGCAGAAAAAACGAAGCTTTTCTTTAAGTAATAAGTCTCAACCAATCATAACGCCTATTGTTAAAGTACATAGGTTGTTCTCAAGACTTCTGCTGTACCTGTCCCACTCTGGCAACCACATCTTGTATAAAATACTTGGGCGTGCAAATTGACAAACACCTGAACTGGTATAGTCATATTGATAATCTAGTCATCCGAACGCGTAAACTCATTTCCATCTTTAAGAAACTTCGTTGTTCAGCTGACTCGGAAACGTTTATGATGGTCTATTTTTCACTCTGTCAGTCTCTTCTCCTATATTGTTTGCCAGCTTGGGGTGGCGCAAGCAAAACATACTTTCTGAAATTAGAGAGAGCTCAGAGAGCAGTTCTGAAAGTTATGTTCTGCAAGAAATAGGGCTTGCAGAACATAACTAGTTCCAAAGTAGGGTATCTATAGAGATACCCTACTTTGGAACTTTTTAGGGAAAGCAGCGTTCTGACAGTGAGAGGCTTATATGTGCTACAATGTGTATTAAGGAAACATCGGCTGCCGTTCACAGCAAGTACTAAACGTCGCGCAGACATTGCCCTTCCACCAGTTAGACACAAAACCACCTTCGCACAACACCAATTCACCTACCTCAGCTATATTCTAATCAATAAATTTCTCCATATCCACAGTTTAAAATATCACCAATGCAAAATAACAGTTAAAGAATGGCTAATTGTGAAATCATATGAAGAGACCGAAAAACTTCTCTTTCCACATGCTTAAGACAGATCTCCTTTTATTCAAGTATTTTCACACACAAACACTCCTATACTCCCTCCATTTTCATACTTACTCATACATCCACCACTACTACACCTACCAGGACACATTCACACCATACATAAACCGCACTTTCACATTACCTACACATACACAACATACCTATTGCACCTACCACGACCAACAACTCACTGTAACTCAAACACTCACAAACAGTTTTATTATAAATTATTTTTACTTTTTATTTTGTCTATACTCTTAAATAATAATTATATTGTTATGTCAACCATGTTACTGGTGCAAACAGTTTGATCATCTACCCTTATGGAATCACTGGTCCCCAAATCACAGGCTATAAACCTAGTTCGGGTGCCACGAGATAATACTCAATGCTCTTTATGTTGTACCATATTACTGTACTAGTAACCTTTGTAAACATTTTACTGGAAATAAACATTATTATTACTATTATAACTGCCGAACTTTTTGGTGCAGATAATGATATCTGCACCAAAAACTTCGGCAGTTATTTTCTCTCGCAAAAGACTCATTCCTTGACTAAATGTACAATCAGATTTTGTCACGAAATAAAAAAAGATCACTCAATCCAAATGCACATGATATTTTGATATTTACTATAAATACTTATCGTTTTTTTACGAAACATGTATATCAGAACGTTCGGCCAGTCGAGATAGGGAGCTGGCTGCTACTCCAGTTTTTAGTGACGATTATGTGACGCATAAAGATGCCAGCCAAAGAATTTGTGACAGAACAGTTTGAAAGTTAGAAGCATTTATTTATGGCCGAACGACCTGATATCAGAACTTTCGGCCAACCTGGATCTCCATAACTGAGGACCTTAGAGAAACTGTTACTGAATAAAGATTTAGTGACGATTTGGTGACAAACAACCAATGCTTTACTTTTACTCGTAAAGTAAAATGAATTTTGGTTCCTGGAATATCAGGACGTTCGGCCAACGTAATCTCCATAACTGAGGACCTGAGAGAAACCGTTAATGAATAAAGATTTAGTGACGAGACAGAAACGAATTTTTATTGCTTATTTTATTTTTGTGACGGCCTTTTTAAATAGTAAAATGAAATTTAACATATAACCTCAAAACATTGGGATTATCGATTCCTCCACAAGGAAAAAGCCCAGAGAAACCGTTAATAAATAAAGATTTAGTGACGACACTGAAACGAGCTTTTATTGTTTTTTTTTTTGTGACAGCCCCTAATAAATCGGAAATTGAAAATTTAACATATAACCTCAAAACATTGGGATTATCGATTCCTCTACAACGAAGAAACCTAGAAGACTCGTTAAACCCCTGATGTGTTATAGGTTTTCAGTGCAATAGTGTCAGTATTTTTGTTACCATTCAAAATTAATCTATAAAAATGCACTATGGCGGATGGCGACTGAAATAGGGTGACCATGTATTTCAACGAAACAAGTATTTATCGAGTAGGTACCTATTTATCTACTGAATGAAGCAAAATACGTCGAAATAGTTGAAAGAACGTGACGATGTATGTATTGCAATAAAATAAATAGATACGCGGACGGAGGAATATGAGAAGAAGTGCAGTTATCTAATATTTTATATAATATGCATTAGAAATAAATTGTTATAAAAAACATTACACACACCACCATGCATTATGATGTGGCCTCTTTGCTTTACTTTTTATTATTTTTCTGTGTCTGTCACTGTCACATGAATAAAAATAATTGAAAGTATCGATCGAATTTCGACCGACCAATAGGCCACCACTAGTTTTACTTCATTCAGTTCATTTGGTGTAGTTATTGTATAATCTTACTGTGATTTATCTATATAACTGTTATTTAATTTTAAAATGTGTAATGTAGTTTATCAAACTAATAATAATACTGTCGGGCCACAAGTTTCAAGTCTAATCACCTAGCAGTAAACACAAGAAGCTGTCAAATCGATATATCTTCTCACGTGGTGAACCAATTTAACTGTAATTTTAAAAAGTACAAATTATTATGTACCTAACTACCTACCGCTTTTTGGATGATTGATTACAAATAAAGCATTTTTTTATTTGTGTAGGTACCTATTTATTGAAGTATTCTTGTACTTAGTAAACATTTCCCGATTCCTAATGTCAGTCACCTTTCCAATTTCGTTTGCTTGTAGCCAAAATAGACTCGATTAATATAACTAAAACTTCACAAGTGCAGTTCACTGGTATGCAGGCATCAGCGCAACGTTGCTTGTACCTATATAATTTAATATTACGACGTGTTTTGCTTCATTGTTTAGGTAATTAAGTACTCGATAAATACTTGTTTCGTTGGAATACATGGTCACCCTATTTTAGTCACCATCCGCCATAGCGTATTTTTAAAGACTAATTTTGAATTAACAAAAATACTGATACTATTGCACTGAAAACCTATAACACATCAGGGGTTTTTCGAGTCTTCTAGGCTTCTTCGTTTTGGAGGAATCGATAATCCCAATGTTTTGAGGTTATATGTTAAATTTTCAATTTCCTATTTATTAGGGGCCGTCACAAAAAAAAATTAAGCAATCAAAATTCGTTTCAGTCTCGTCACTAAATCTTTATTCATTAACGGTTTCTCTCAGGTCCTCAGTTATGGAGATTACGTTGGCCGAACGTCCTGATGTTCCAGGAACCAAAATTCATTTTACTTTTAATCGGTGGCATTACGAGTAAAAGTAAAGCATTGGTTGTTTGTCACCAAATCGTCACTAAATCTTTATTCAGTAACAGTTTCTCTAAGGTCCTCAGTTATGGAGATTCAGGTTGGCCGAAAGTTCTGATATCAGGTCGTTCGGCCATAAATAAATGCTTCTAACTTTCGAACTGTTCTGTCACAAATTCTTTGGCTGGCATCTTTATGAGTCACATAATCGTCACTAAAAACTAGACTTAGCAGCCAATTCCCTATCTCGACTGGCCGAACGTTCTGATATACATAAAAACTGGAGTAGCAGCCAGCTTCCTATCTCAACTGGCCGAACGTTCTGATATACATGAAGGCTTGGCGCGTAACTTAGGTCAGTAGGGCACACTTTCATGGTAAGAGCTTCTGCGTCCAAGATTGCGGCCAGTGTCGGTCATAATCGCGTTGCGCGCCAGATTTCTAAACCAAAGTTACTAGTGAGGGGTATGAACGACTGGATAAAAACTATAAATACTCGGAAATCTATTTATTCCAATTTAACAAGACTATACAAATAAAATAAAAAATGCCACAATATTATAGTTAAAAACAATAAAACCATTTTTCGAAAGAAGTTGTAAAATATTAAAATCAAATAATTATGTACCGAAAAAACACGTTATCTTTAAGAAAAAACAAAGGCCATAACTAATATGACTCGAGACAATAAAGTACGAGTAGTATTTTCAATGACATACTCTGTCGTACAGACGCAGACTATACATATATATATCGCAGTCATCTGGTTGAATCTACTACTTAATTGAATAACTAGCGCGTTCATTAAATGCCGGCATCCAATTAAATAGCTGAAAGACAACTAGCCAAGTCATTGAGCACAACGTTTAACCAGAATGGCTGAATGTCGTGTAGTCATTTAGTTAAACTGGGTGAAATAGGTTAGGTTAGAACCATGACCAACCGCGCGCGAGCTGAGCGAGCGTAGCGAGCGGTGCCGCGGCAGCGGCCGGCGAACGCTATTTCCAAATTGCTCGCAGAAATTCTTTCACCATTTGATACACTTGGCTGAATCTTGGTCAGTCATCTTCAAAGTGCTGACTTTCAATACGCCAAGTTGTTAAACGTTGAATGATACTAATTCAATTAATTATCGGCCTAGGCATCCAATTGGATGCCGGCTTTTAATGAACGGCCTAGGCGTCCAATTAGCTGGCTAAGAGAGAGAGAAATAACGTAATCTTTCATTCTAAGAAATCTCTGTCTATCCTGTTTACACTTAACTGCGGCAAAGTTTATGGCCATCAATCTTTACGCACATCATTTTTCACAGTGGTTTCGTTAGTTCCGCTTTCAGCCACCACGCACCGGGTAACATAACATGCACAATAAAAATATTTGAAGTATAACCATACAAATGAAAAAAATATATAAAAGGCCTGACTTTTTTTAACTTTTGGGGTATCCAAATTATCAAAAACCAAAACATTAAGTTCTACATTTAAGCTCTGACCAAACATGCTATTCCTGCGCATTGTCGAAGATTTCACTTTCGAAGAAATCAAAGCTTATCCAGATATAAATCGAATTTGTTTGAAATTCTGGATGATTCTAAAGAAACAAAATTCACTATTTCGAGGTTGATTAACTACCTAAAAAGCGGTAAAAAAATTGTTCTAAAAATCATAATCGTAACTATATACTATGGTGGTGGTGGTGCTGCATCTTTTAAATTATACTATGATATCTTATTATACATATTTGATTCAGATTATGACAAATTTATTTTTATGAATACTTTGACCATTTCAATCCCATTCACCATGGAACCGCAGACGAAGATGAAAAGCCCTAAACCTATAAGAACTACCCCTCTCCAGAGCCTCCATTTCATCGCACCAAGACCTGGCCTATGCCAAATAACCAATAGAGTGATCATATTAGGCCAAAGAAACGCCATGTTTACAATGCAGAAACATCCAATCTGAAAAACAAAAATAAATTATTGACAGAATAATATCCATTTTAATATCTATCTTATTTATATGTACGGTCAGCAACCGCACATTGTACTTTGGCCTGGTAAAAATACTGCAAATTTTGTTAATTTATAAAATGTAGTATGGGCACGTACGCAAGTAGGTAAGTTAGTCTTCGGTTTAATATCGAGCTCGCGCAACATCCTACATTTTGTAACATTTTTATAGCATTTTCTATTATTTTCATTTTACATTTACATTATTTTTAGTATTAAATACCTTTTGAACATTAACATTTATTTTATTAACATTCAACATTAAGTGTTGGTGAAAGGCTCACATTATATATTATTCATGGTGATTCGTTTAAATGGCTCCGTGGGGCAGTATGGACAGTAAATAAACGATTAGACATATTTTTTTTAATAGAATCTGTATGTCGTGGATTATACGGATAAAAAAGTACATTTAAAAATTTTCAAAATCTTGTCATGTAACAAAACTTATCTATTCGAGTGTCTTTTTCGTATTATTATATATATTATATTAAATTTATTATATTAAAAGGATTTTTTAAATAAATTAGACAAAAGGTAAGGTTAAGATTTGATACTGTTTATTGGAAAAAAAAACATTTTTAATCATTGTTGGACTTATCATCGGTATCATAGGGGGGTAGGAGCGTGACAAGCACCGCGCGTTTGCCACCCACCACATAATTATCATCAAGTTGCGTTTTATTCGATTTGTATAGTCGAAGCAAGATACGACAGTAGCCATCGTTGTTGTAGTCATTTAAAATTTTAAGCAATAAAAAGTATTCGTGTTGTACGCATGGCGCTACACATCAAGCTATACCTTTTCAGTATAAGCTGACGTCGCATTGTACAGAAATCCTATACAAGTCAGATATATATATATATATATATATATATATATATATATATATATATATATATATATATATAGAGATCAGCATAAACTGGAAAGATATAGCTTGATGTATAGCCGTGTGTATATTATGTTGAACGTATAATGTCCGATGGTCAGGTAAAACATAATATGTCGATTTTAATTAAATATGAAAATTTCACCTAATTCTCACTACCTAGCTACCTGGCCTTTGAAAAAGTGATGTTTAACTGTCTTTATAATTTCTTTGAGGAAAAAAACAGCCTAACGCCCAATCAATATGGTTTCAGAAAAAACAAATCCATAAATGTAGCAGTTTATAACTTCTTACATAAGGTAATGATTAACTTGGATAAAGGGTTGCTATCGTGCTTTCGATCGTGTCGATCACAAAATCCTCTTTAGAAAGTTGTATGCATATGGTGTAAGAGGAAATGTGTACAACCTCATAGAATCGTACCTTAGCAACAGGCAACCATTCACAGAAGTAAGGAGGATAAATCTTAGTACTAAAACAGAAGAACTATATGTATCTGAATCTAGAACAGTTAAATTCGGCGTTCCTCAAGGGAGTATTGTCGGCCAAAAAAAGACATAACAATATTTTTATAATTCACATTCGACATGGCCGCCACTATTTCTTACACAAATTCTCGTTATTTTTCTATTACTTTTCACGACAGAAGTTCGTAGGGAAAAAAATATCGAAATTTGCGATCGGTGTCATTTGGTCGTATACTAGGCTTTAATAATAAATGATTGTTCGATGACCTACAGACAAATTTAATTAATTTTATTCTTCTCGTATTATAATTTTTTTTAATTTTATGTTTGATTTTTACAATTTGACATTTCAATTTGTTATGATTAATTTTATCTTTTTTATGTAAGTATCTAATTTGACTTGTACCTACCTGTCTTAATTTGTATTGAATAGCTAATTTATATGTAACTAGCTGTTGCCCGCGACTTCTTCCGCGTGTTTATGAAGATATCAAGTTTAGTGATGTTTAACGCTAACTATTTTTATATTTCAGTCAACAGAAAATTCCTACTACATAAAAAGTTGCTTAACTTTTCCAATTATAAAAAAAACGATTTTGTTATTTTTGTAAAACCTCTCTGTACACCACATTTTCTGTTTTATTTTCAGGCTGCAGTATATACATAACTATCAGGTGAACTTACTCTAGAATAGGCCACATACAATTGACCGTGAGAAAAGCAATCGTTTCTTAGATCATCAGCCTTATTAATAGTCATGGCATAACACAATTTCACAGGAAATCGGATGCTCTTAAATTTAATTTGTTAATCAGTTGATATTAATGGGATCCGCGGTATAAAAACAATTTCTCCTTGATTCACACCAGTGAAAATGCATGCCTCAATGACGTGTTTATGTTAGAGTCTTTATTTGAAGTCTAGTTCCATTAAACAATTTAGGTGGTTTTAGATTACGTAGCAAAATTATCGGCGCGCCTACTTTCAGTTACAAAATATGAGGTGGAATTCCAGGTGGCTCGAGAGAATGGAGGAACTCTACAGGATAATATACAGCATCATCGACTTCTAATACAGTGTCCACCGACTCATATTTCACTTCAGCACCAGGCAATTTCACTTCTTCTTCTTAGCGTGTCGATAGCAATCTAAATAGACTCGGCCCAGAATTCGGTGACTTGTTTGGCGCCATCACCAACGTCCATTAGTTCCTGTAACGTGCAGCTGACAGGACACGCAGGACACGATATTAAGTGTCCCATCGTTTGTGGAACTGCACCACATTTACATTCCAAGGCGGAGTCATCTATGAATCTCCACCTGAACCGGTTTTCCTTGCTTCGGCCGACCTGGGACCGGAGTCTGTTTAAAGACTTCCAGGTTACCAAGGTAACTCATGTCCAGGGGGGAGGTCTTCAGCGGGTGGAACAAATGGGTTTGGTAAGGAAGCACCGGCTCGCCACAGCTTCAGTCTTTCTTCGGATCGTTCGCCTGTGAGCGGGACAACACACTTTAAAAAACTGTTTCGGCTTTTCAGCCTTTGTGGCGCAAGGATGTTGTCGTGCATAGGGTGTCGTGAGTTGGAGACCATTTTGGCTCTTTCACTGGAGGCTGCCACCGCTCTGCGAACCACTGGTGGCGCTATTCCTGCTAGTGGATACAGCATTTGTACCGGGGTCGGTTTTAGGCAACCAGTGATGTTTCATTCAAAGCTGTATCCACCAGTTTTGCATGGGCCGAACGACTCCACACGGGACACGCGAATTCTCCCGCAGAAAAAGATAGAGCCAGTCCCGTAGTCCCCATAACGTCAGGCGAAGCACCCCACTTCGATGAGACTAGTCGACGAAGAAGGTTATTGCGAGTGTGTACCTTCTGCTTGTTCTTGCAGTTTTTGCCGAATGTTAAAGACCTGTCCAGGGTGACACCAAGATATTTAGGGGAGTTGCTGTGCTCGATAGGTAGCCCACCCCAAACGATGTTAAGTTTGCGTCCCACCTCTCTATTGCGGAGATGAAATGTGCAAGACTGGGTTTTGCTTGGATTGGGCTTGAGTGAGTTAGCTTAGTAATATGTGGCTAAGTCACCAAGAGCGTCTGACTAATGAGCCTCAACCTCCTCAAAGGTGGTGGCTTGGGACGTGAGGGCAAGGTCGTCTGCATAGAGGAAGCGGGACGTGTTTGAGCTGGACGGTTGGTCGTTGGTGTATATATTGAAAAGGAGCGGAGCTAGGACGCTACCTTGAGGTAGGCCGTTTTTCTGCGCTCTCCAACGACTTCTTTCCGAGAGAAGGTGGACCTGGAACCGACGATTGTGGAGGAGTTCTCGGAGTATCCGGACAAAGTTCTGATCGCTTATTAAAGTCTCCACCTTCCACAGCAACCGTTTGACGTTGACGGTATCGTAGGCAGCTGACAGGTCATGTCGTATGGTATTCTATTGTGGGGAAATGCCGCCGACATTCAGACTATCTTTGTTTTGCAGAAAAGAGCTGTTCGATCAATTTATAAATTAAGTCCGAGACACTCTCTCAGAGAGAAATTTAAAGAGATTAATGTAAGGACTGTGCCTTCTCAGTATATTTTTGAAAATCTCTTATATGTCCATAAAAATTTAAACTTGTTTAAAAAATACAGTGATATCCATAACATAAATACTAGGAACAAACACAAATTTGTTGTACCTACAACAAGGCTCAAGAAAATAGGTGGCTCGTTCAGATGTCAATGTATACGCTTATATAATAAACTTCCAAGCCGCGTACAAGACCTAAGCCTTAATAAATTCAAATCATTCATTAAACGTAAGTTGTGCCAGAAAGCGTTTTATACCGTTAAATATTTCATTGAGGACAAAAAGGCTTGGGATTGAGCTGCTCCAATTTATTATATATATTTTTTTTTTCATTTTGAATTTTGTTTGTTTTTCTGCTAACTTTAAATTATATACAAAATGACATGAATATTTACTTTGTGAATTATAATATTATTATTATGATGTGAGGACTATATGGGTCATATATTTAGCTATATTTTACTTTTTGTTATGTTAATCTGGCAGTTTGAGTACTTTATGCGGCCTACCCAAATATCCTTTCTTTGGTATTGTTCGTCGATTCGTTGAGCTCTTTTTAAGTTCTGAGTTGAGCTACACGATTACTGACAAATGCGTGCACTGACTGGCCAGGTCCACTCAAATCTGTATGGTTCTTTCCTCAAAAGACCATTTCAGACACAAATCTACATGGTGCTCAAATTGAAATGCTCTGACCAAGATTATTTCCGGGTTATTATATACACATTGACATTAATGAATGTTATATATTCATTGACATGAATATTTACTTTAAAGTATTATATTATTTTAATTATTGTGAATGTGAAGACTATGCAGGTATTCCCTTTTGTTTTGTTTTTTTTTTTTTTTTGTCTATTAGTTTTTATCATGGTCTGGCAGTTTGAGTAATTTATGTGGCCTACCCAAACGTCCTTTCTTTGGTATTGTTCGTCGAATCGTTGAGCTCCTTAAATTCTGAGTTGAGCTACACGATAACTGACAAATGCGTGCACTGACTGGACAGGTCTTCTCAATCTGAATGGTTATTTCCTCAAAAAACCATTTCAGACATCAATCTACATCGTCTTCACATGATCTGACCAAGATTATGTCTGGACTTTAAAAGAGACTGTGACCTCTGAGTTTGTTTGGGCCTTTCTTCTCAGAGTAGTCAGATAGGAAACGCCGACCTCATCTAGTTTTTAAAATATGATTGACGTGTAAAAGTGTTTGTACAAACCTACTTGCAGAAATAAATCATTTATCATTTATCAGGTCCACAAAAACAGCGCCTGTGACCATTCCTGTCTCGAAACCATCCTCAATGTGTTGAACAATTTTGAGGGTCTGGTTGCAGCAAGACTTAATAGGTCTGAAACCAGCTTGCTCCGGGATTAGTTTTGGGTCAATAACACTCGTTAGTCGGTTCAGCAGCAGTCTCTCAAACAGTTTATACGTATGGCAGAGCAGAGATATTGGACGAAAGTTTTTTGGATCGTCCGTTGCTTTACCTGGCTTCGGAATTGCGATGACCTTTGATTTTCTCCAGAGACGCGGTATTGAAGCTGATTCCAGACAGTTGTTATATAGTTGCAGCAACCACGATACAGCAACTGGGCCAAGCTGTTTGATTTGCTCAACTGAGATGTCGTCCACTCCAGAGGCTTTACCACACTTAAGACCCCTAATCGCTGCGACGATATCAGAAAGGTTGAACGACTTGCTAATATCGTCGCAAGTGCTGTCGGGTTTCTGTGGCTTAGGGACTTTGCTAGAACGGCGTGATGGTTTACCGTTAACAAGCTGGTTAGCGGTGACTTGGCTTGGCAGGGTTGGTTGAGGGGACTCGCTGGTCAGCTTTCTTATAGTGCTCCATGCCTTTTTGCTGTTATGAGTCATATCGATGTTGGTAACAGTGTTGATCCACTTCTCCCGTCTGATTTCGCCTAATTTTGATAGCAGCACTTCTCCAGCCTGCGTGGTTTCTTCCGAAAAAGGGTCGGAGAGATATAGTGATTCGTACCGGCTCAGTAGGTCTCTGGTTTCTGTCGACAGCCCTGGAATATAGGAAGTCCTGCAGCCCCTTGGGATGTATCTTCAGGAAGGAGTTGATACAATCTCAACGAATTGGTCGTAGTTTTGCGGGGTCGGCAAGACACTCAGGAGGGCATCATCAATCGACCGCGTGAACGACTCCCAGTCGGCCGTGGTGTAGTTAAATCGGCGCTTAAAGGGGACATTTATAGCTCGGACCACCGGTTGGATGCAGCACATAATAGGTCTGTGCTGTGTGCGAGGGCGAACATACGTTTTTGGTGCACTGTGAGCTGATAGACGAGCTGGTGAAGATTAGGTCGGGGTTGTAACCGCGTTTCCAGCGCCCACTGTTGAAAGACGCCGGTTGTTTGGCGTCATGTATTAGCGTCAAATCATTCGTCTCAGCCCATTTCTCAACTGCTTCTCCACTGATGTCCGTGTCATTGTAGCCCCAGTTGGAGCTATGGCTGTTGAAGTCACCAATTATAACCTTAACTGGTTGGCTGCTGAAATTCTCTGGCGGAACGAAATTGAATGTGGTGCCAGGTGGTTTATAAACGGAAGTGATGGTGCAGTTGCCAACATCAACGGTGATGATTTCTATGCCTTAGCACTTTGTGGATAGTATGCTTACGCCGGGAGCAGCAAACACTGCGTTACCGTGCTTTGGGTGACAGATCTCGGCGATAAGCGTTAGTCCAGGGATGTGTGGCCGGCTTTGGGTTTCGTCTCGATGAGTCTCTTGAACGCAAAGAATGTCACAGTAAGTTTTGCGGTAGACATCAGAAAGAATTTTGGATTTGTCTCGTGAGAACCCTTCGATGTTAATCGAGACTACGCACAGAGCCGCAATTTCGCTAGTAAATATAAGTTAATGCTATTGGCTATATCATTTTTGGGGGTTAGGATTTTAGGATTGCTCTTTCCCTTAGCCACGCACTATTACTATTAGGTCTGCGACTTGATGAATATTGGAGTATATTTTATCAGTTAAACTATTTAAATCTTTCACCAAGTTTGTTAGGGATATCTTCTTCTTGTACCACCTGGAGCGTCAATAAAGAATAAATCGCCGTGACCTGAAATAATACTTGTCATTATCCGATCGTACGCTTCTTTCTGGTCTTGGTTTAATTTCGGCACATTAACAGCAACTGATTCATTAAGTTCCTGGATATTATATGACATTTCCATGAAATGCTGACGGTTACACATCATTGAGACTTATTCTCGCGGAGAAGAGGGCATTCCAAAATGCGAGAGAGCCTTTCCCGAAATAGATATAACAATATCCTCATTATTAATGAGACATTGATTGTAAATAGTTTTTTCTTGAACCAATGATATATTATCACATTCTTTTTCTAATTGCCTTTTAATATCTTCTGCAAGGCTGTCGTGGTGTTTATCCCACAGATTTTTGAGACCTGCCAATTGGCAGAAAACTATCATGATAGCTAATAGTTCTCGAAACCTTATGAGAAGAGTGACTTAATGAAGCTTCTTCCAAAGTCCAATCCCAATGCACATCATCCTCTAGCTAACAAAGTGCGTTGCAAGCCACTTGAAACGTCGGGTGTACTACTCCTGATACAGTTTTCAGAGCAGTAAATGATGTAGGGCCGCGAACCTCATGTAAAAGAAGACGCAAATAATAACACTCAGGGTTACTAACAGGATGAACAGTATATACTAATACCTTGTCTTTTTTTACTCCTGCAAAACTAGGCACAGGTTGCCCTTGCTTTCTCCTTTGAAATTCATAATTTTTCCAGACATAATAAGCAGGCACTTCGTAATATAAAAGCGTCCGTGCAAAAGAGTCAACTTGGCACAGCTCAAAAAAAGCCAAGAGTGTAGTTTTCGGTGGGTTGTTGATTCTATCAGTAACATTATTTATGTTAAAATACAATCTTTGTCCATTCTCGAGATGCACTGAGAGGTGAACTACGGAGGGCACCTTTCATGTATGGGGAAGCAAAATATGCGCCAAGCTGCTTCAGAGCTACTTATATACCTTCCAGTTTCATACCTTGTTACCCCCTTCTCAAAATCCACCGTGGACATGTTATGATTGACTGCTTATTAGATCCATAATATAAAGCTATAGCGTGATAATAAATTTTTTTAAGTCTATTTTAACGTTTCTATTATTTGACTTATACATTATTTATATCAATTTTCAAGGCAATCAAGCCGCACAGTAAAATCCTCTGCTGTAAAAATGAATACCCGTTTTCACCCCGTTAGGGGCAAATTCTCAAAAAACCCTAATGTACGTTTTTATTTACTTTCAGTTTTTAGTATAAATACTGAGTTTCGAGTTAATCAGCCGCGCGTTTAAATTTTTTTCCATACAAACTTTCCAATCGTCCTTTAGGTGGTAGTTTAGAAAAACTAAAAATAGCTAAGTTTATAATTTCCATACATAAGTATTCGTGCCAAGTTTCAAGTTTAACTCGAGGAATAAGATTTTTCATACAAATAATATCCCCCCTTTTCTACGCCCTAAAGGTCGAATTTCCAAAAATCCGTTCTTAGCGGACGTCTACTAACTATAAACTACCTCCCTGCCAAATTTCATCTTTATACGTCGAGCGGTTTTCGATATTAAATTTCGTGATGAATGAGTGAGTGAGTGACCTTTCGCTTTTATATATATAGATTATTGTATGCCCTACGGGCGGGACATACGAGTAGCTGATCAAAATCTTCAACTATTTAAGAACCGTATTGTAACGTACCTACCTATGATCCACAATAAAAATATTGAATTGAATTGACATTTTTATGAATATTTTACAAAATAATTTTGCAAGCACTTGGCAAATTTAGATCCGACTAAATAACCTGGCTAATTTATTTCTTCACTGTTTAAATAGGTAGTTAATATTATAATATAAAAAATTCAGAATGCGTCGAGAATACATGTTGCAAAAAAAAACTTATTTGAAAATATAGGGGTCGATTTAGCCCCGCTACCCTTCAGCCAGGTCTGCGATTCTGTACGTAGGTATAATAGTAGTATTGAACAAGTTTTCATCGTACCTCAAATACCTAACCAAAAATGTCTAGGTAACAGCTCTCGGACTAATAGGTTTTTTTATGCGTCACATTTACACCCAGATGCACAAAGACAAACATTAATGCCCCATTATGTATTGGATCACTCGATTTTTTATCACATCTATTCAAAAAGAGCTAGTTTGTTCTTCGTAAACAGGGACGAAAATAGCACTTTGATCCCTAGGGAGCAAAGTAGATTTGAATTTGTAATGTGGATATTGTTAGAAAAAGTTCCAATCACCAAGGAGATCAATCACGAACATTGTATGTACAAGTAACAGGCTGGCAAGAAAGAGAGAGATAAAGTGTGAATTATTATTCACACTTTGACAAGCCTGGTCAAAATGAAAATCCAAGATGGAGGCAACGACACATGACAAAAAATTTCCAATTTTTCGTCATGGATGTCGTTATCATAGTTTTTGAGGGTGCAGACGTGAAGGCAGGAGTTTTAAAAGCTGCTAAAGTCGATAAAGAATTCAAAATGTAAATCCAAGATGGCGGCTGCGATAATTTTGTTTTGGTTTTAAATCATACGTGAGAGATGAGGGTAGGACCGTACACGTTTTTTTTTCTCATAGAGGGTGATGAAAAATAGAGTGTTCACCTCGGGAGCAACACTATTTTAAGCTCGAGTGACATACTTTGAATCCCTCGCTGCGTTCAGGATTCTACTTTAGAATACTTCGCTCCGCTCTGGATTCAAAAAAACACTCTCGCCTTAAAAATAGTTGTTTGCTCCCTTGGACTTCTAATGGTTCTTTGATGAAATTAATGAAATCATTAGTGAAATTAATGAAATCATTAGCGTTGAAAATTATTTCATTAATTTCATCAAAGAACCATTAAAATCGAGTTTAATGTTGGTTTCTGCAACAAGTTAATGGAAGATTTTTATTTAATGACTGCTATACATGTTGTTTCTGCAACTGGCTGTGGTGCTTAGAATGACAAACGTCAGAATGATAACTTACGAAACCCATGAGAGCATTTATATCCGGAAATATAATTGCGACAACGCCAATAATAGAAGCAATAATCGCACGATAGATGTACTCCATACAAACTCGTCTCTCCGGTGCGTGTCTTTTCTTGAGGTAGTAGAAGCAGAGATTGAATGGAACCCAGAAGTTTAGTGCGTGAGTCACATAGATCATCGCAGCTATAAGACCTTTCACTACCTTCGGGAATCTGAAATAATCAAATATTATATTCTGCAGTTACGTTTTATTTTTAACATTCGACACATTCGTTACCCCATGTGGTCGTTTAGAAGGTATTTAGTCAGGCAATCTCTAGTTTACATAAACAAGATTTTTGTCAATTTCATTATTAGTCGGTAAGTATGTACTTCAAAATTTCTTTATTTTTTCCTCGACACTCGGCCTGAACCCTAATTCCACACAACAATGCCTTTTTGACATTTTGTATGAGAGATCTGTCAAATCAGTCGATCAAAAGACCACTGAAACCTTGGTTAATTAGTGAAATCAGGGCCCTGACCTAAGAGCTGGGTCGTTCTATGGTCGAAAAATACCCCAGCATTGTTATTGAAACGGCAATGCTGTTAGTCTTCTGGACACGTTTCCAGATGAAAGTACTCTGATGCCTAATGGTGCCACAATGGTACAGCTTTGTTCAATTTTTGAAAGTCGTTATTGCGCTCGAAATGCTGTTTTGACGATCAATGAGACCTGTCGGCTTCTTGTAGATTAACAACGAAAAATATGATGTCTATCGTATGTTGCTTACACATTTACTAAATTTTGTTTTATCACAACAGAAGCCAACCACCACCTCTTATAGCAGCATTATTTTAATCTTACAAGTGTGTGAGAAAGAGAGATATATACGTATGGAGTTATACGTCCTGTATAGCTCCATCTCTTTACAACTGTGAATATATGTAGAGATAGGTGGTGGTACAGTCACAGGTCCTGGTAAATTGACTTCATGAAGGTTGAAACTATGCAACTGTCATGGTCTTGAAAGGAAAAAGAGTCAGTCATAAAGGTGACCTATTTGTTAAGTTTGTTTACATTTCTAGGCCCTGCGAATATATAATTTCAATAACCTGCGCCCTCTGCGCCCTGCTCGCATTCCGACAGCGTGACGTCATTCTGATCTTGTTAACAAAAAACGCTACCCTGCTGTTTTTCTATGGGCATTTATCAGACCATAGACTGAAAATGCCACATAGGTTATTAGACTTTAATTTATTATACAAATAGAGATAGAACCCGCATAACATGCTGTCCAACATTGTTGGACACAGGGGCTTGACGGCATGGGGGCAACGTCACTCATTGTTGGTCGTCTGGGCTTGAGCGGCATTACATTGAAACGGACATTACCACACTAGTGCATGATTAAACTAAAAGAGGAGAAAAAAAGTAAAAAAAAAAAAACTGGTCACTTACGTGGTCATAGGGAAGTTCAGTGTTACAGGCGACTTACACTCTTCTAAGAAAGCCGAATACCCGAAAAAGGATATAAGGCCTATGCAGCTTGCAATTGCAATCATGCCTGAAATAATAATTAGTAAAGAAAGCTTAGTGAGTGTTAACGTGACCAATAGGGTGAATTCAGAAGATCGTAACCGAAAAGAGCTCATAAATCTGAGCATTCTTGCGAATTATACCAACAAGACAAAATTGGTAGGGACAACTTAGGTTATCTAGCTTTTAGGGCTCCGTACCCGAAGGGTGCCATACGGTACCCTAATACTAAGCCTCTGTTGTCCGTCCGTCCCGTCCGTCCGTCTGTTAAAAAAGTTATCCATCTACAATATCATGGGACATTCCACAAATGTGTAATAGCAACAAAAAAGAAAATTGCTCGTTTATGCATGTAGCAGAGGTTGCAAGGTTAATCTAAAATTTATATTTATATAGCAACTAGAATAATCTAGTTGCTGCGTTAAATATACATTTTAGATTTAAAGATTTAAACAATGAGATAAGCTTACATTTTTCCGGCGAATTTACCAATAGATCGATATTTAGGTCACCACAAACAAAAACAATTTTATTATATCTAAAAAGTTTAGTTTAATATTTTTTCCATTATGATTAAAAATTATGACAAGATGGTCTATAAACACATAAAAAAGTATGGCCTCCATCACCTATTTAAGTCATTAACTCCGAACTTACTAACAATAGGCCACAGTCATGCTAGTAGCAAAGGTTTTCTTCTTAAAAGCTAAAGCCATTGATGTATATCTTATGGCTTTTGGGCCAAGAAAATTCCTTAAATTGGGTGCCCAAGTAGAATAGTACTCCACCTATTTTGGGAAGTGATAATACACGGCAAAGTACTGGAAAAGGCGCATTTTTAACTAAATACAATAATTTTAAGTTACCTACCAATGACGAGGGCTACATTGAACTGGTGAGGTTTATCCATGTTGGCTTCGATGGCGATAACAACTCCAGAGCAAGACATACTGAACACTGACATCCCAATGTACTCGAAGGTGCCATATCCACTTGTAAACAGTTTTAAGTTTGAGAAAGTTGGGTTATTTTGAAACGCATATCGAACCGTCATGCCAAGACAAACCACTAAAAGAAAAGGAAAAAAGCTAAGAGTACGCTACGTCATTCTATTAAAGGTGCTCGTAAACGAGCTGGTTTTTGGGCATTTTCTAGCTGACATTGTGAAGCCAATAAGTTAAGCTCAGGCCAAACTAAGGAGAATCCCGCGCCAGATGCGGGACGAAATCCGGTCGCAACAATTGAGTCTACTTACTTGTCTGAAAGTGTTTAAACTGACGCGCCTAGCCGCGTGTCTTTTTAAGAAGTCTGACCACTACACCGTATTATACCATAACACGTGGCAAAAATATATAACACGTGGCAAAACATATTTTATGTGTTGAAAAGTATTTGTGTGCATGGCTTTCATCGATAACAAGAAGGTTTTCATCGATAACAAGAAGGCTTTCGACAGTATCGAGCATTGGGCTGTGTTCCACGCTCTCCACCGCTGCCACATCGATTCCCTTTACGTGGATGTACGTGGATGTTATGGTTACTCTATATGCCCGGATGCATATCCTATCGAAACCCGTACCGTTCAAACGGGGAATGAGATAGGGCAACGAAATACAATATTTTTGAAAACCTAATTATTGCACAAATACGCACAAATTACGAGCTACTGCAATACGTTTATTCAAAAAATAATCTTGTATATAATAAAGAACTATTAATCAAGTAGTACAACAATGGGTACTTCTATCTTTCTATAATCTTTAGCTTTCTGAGAATGCCGAACATCCACGGACGCTCGACGTGCGGAAATCTCGTAATCCCGTGCGGAGCGCCCCGCACTCTGCACCCCGCTTTTACAATCATTTCACTAGATTAGTAAGATAGATATTCTACTAGCTAGATCGTGCACGTAGATCTAGATCCCTCTGCAAACGTGTTTCGTCAGTCGTCGGATTTCTATCAGTTGCCCTTTGCACTTGGTGCAGACCGGACGCTCTTAATCGACTGGAAAGTATATTGAGTCGTTAATACTCTTTTAACGTAATGTTTTAAAATGGGAGGCTACTAAAGTCATAGGCACGACAAATAATTTTAAGTTGTATTTTTTACAAGAAGCCGTTGGATTCAAGAAAGAAAGCAATGGTTATTTTCAAAATGTTCAAAAACGTGTTTCTGAAGCTTGTGTTGTTTCAGTCGGAACTGTAAAGAAAATTGTAAAAGAAAATGATAAAAAGATAAATTGGCTCCTTCCCATCATCAAAAAGAGTAAAAAAGACGCAAACAATTTAGTTTTTTGGACGATTTTGACTATTCTGTCATACGTAACATGATTTACGATAGTCATATACGTAAGAACCGCTTTCATAGAACTATATTACGGTATATGACTGATCCCTAGGGATATAACAATATCACGTCTTCAACTATCTTACAGCGATAATAACATCTTACAGCGGTAATAACATTGGGCGATGTCCTGCCCCACTTAAGATTTGCAGACCTTTTCCACGTAGTGGTTTTCGCTAAAAACTTTGATAATCTTCAGAAAATGCTTCAACACCTTTATGAAGCTTCTTTTAAATGTTGGAAGGATGAATATGGCCAAGACGAAGATTATCGCAAACATCTTTGTCAATTCAAACCCTTCTGTGTTAAAGTCGGAAATGAAACGTTGGAGATGGTCGACCAGTATGTCTATATTGGCCATATTATTTCATTTGGCAAAGAGCATCATCGTACAGAGATATCGAGAAGAATAAAGCTTGGGGCCACGAAATCAGCCAAAACGTTACGGATATGACACGCGGATGCTTCGGTCACTGCTCACTACAAACTGTTGACGGTTAGAAACATGACACCTAGTGGGCATAGTAGTCAGTGTCTGATACGTTTCTTTCTGTGTCTGATACGCTCATAGCATGGCCATGGTACGGTGTAGCGGACTCCTTTAATCATTCAAAAAATCAACGCACGCAGCCGCGTCCCGCATTCTATGTCGGATTCGCCTCCGTGTCACCGTTTTAATCACTCAACGCTTGCCGCAATCTCCTAGGGGCTGCCGTCTCGACATATAATATATAGCGATTGCTATATGACCGAATTCGATCGCAGTCCTTCGTGCTTATCAAGCACGTCGCGCGGGTCTAGGGACGACATTAGGAGTTTTGGCTGGCTAGGAGATTGCGGTCAGGCTACCGGGGCGCACGAGTATACAGGGTGTTTGGTGCATCGTGTGCCAAATTGAAATGGTCGACTGAAGGGGTCATCTGATATCGATTAGATTACTTTTAAATTAAAAAATAAGTGACATTAGTCACTAATTTAAATTAAAAAAATTAAACCAAAATTTGTGACTAAAGTCACTAATTTAAATTAAATTTCAGTCTACGCCATACACTTTTTTTTTAATTTGTACTTTACTGTAATTTTTTTTTTTTTTTTTTTAAATAAAACAATAAATACGATTTTAAAAAATCCACAGGTCATGAGAGGTGTTTTGGGGTCTGAAAGGATAGCAGATGATCCCTTCAGTCGACCATTTCAATTTGGCACACGATGCACCAAACACCCTGTATATTCGACATGTTAGGTACGTAAATGGATATTCCACTACAGTGAATTTAATTGCTCGGTGATACAGTAAGTTGCCGGAAAATACTGTTCTTTTTGAAATCCCAGATAGATATTAGACATTTCTAATGCTGCATTATTTTTCAATTTCATAAATAGTGATGTGCTGCTACCGATATTGACCGAAACACCGAAAAATCCGTAGTAATTTCCATTCAATTTACTATGTATGTCGATATTCATTCTACACTTTCATTTTCATTAATCATCGTTTCACAGCCATTAATTTTATTCATATTCTTAACGAATTCCACGAAGTGGGATCAGATTGTGGGATCCGATCGGAATAAACCCAATTTGACAGATGCAAATATCAAACTCATAAAATATAATAGCCTATCTAGACTAAGAATTAGAAGACTAACAAAAGCTTGGTCATTCTATTTGTTCGTCCAGACTTGGTGTGAAGAGAAAAATATGTTATGCAATAATAATAAAATAGAAACAAGAACATAAATCGTACGATACATAAATGGTTAAATAAATAATATCAGAAAAAATATATGATATAAAATTTTAGGGGTATGAGGAACGGGGTGTAAAGTTCACTCATCCACCATAGAAAAGGGAGGATCCTCCAACCAGACGGGTGTTATGTCTGGCGGGCCGACTGCCCGACTATTGATGTCGGATAGTCTTATCTATGTCTTTCGCGCGGTAAACTCTAATTGCGCGATGCAGGATTTGTGTGACGTCATGTGTTTGATGCGTAGTTCGTATGTGGCGGTGTAGTGTGTTGCGACGCAGCCCGGCCACAGTCGATTTCTTAATTTATAGACGTATCAATTAAATGTTCATAAATTGTTCTTGCAGTACCAATTAATAGATTAAATGTACCACAAATATATTTTATTAAAAAAGCACTTGTTTGTGGCCGGGCAGTACCGTATACGTTGCAGCCCGGCCACGTGTATATTTTCTGGTAGGATGCTCAGAATGTTCTAAAATATAAACCAAATAAATGTTCCTTTTGCGTTCTTTATTTTTTTCAATGCTATATACCAAGAGAAACGCTTACATAAACAAAAAATGATTTCAAATAAGAAATTGCACTAATCCCACTAATTGCACTAGGCCACAAACAAGTGCTTTTTTAACAAGATATATTTGTGGTACATTTAATCTATTAATTGGTACTGCAAGAACAATTTATCGTTGCCGACTCGTAGTCACACCAGATTATCACACCAGTATGACAAACATGATTTTTTTTCTCGTTTGTCACACCTCTGATTTTTCCACACCATGTATACGATTTGCTAGTGCAGTACCTTTATAATCTAATAAAGTCGATCTGCTGATCGGCGTTAGCCGACTTTCGTTCCTTAAATAAAAACTACGTAACCATACTTAACATATTAACAGTATTATTCAATCAAAAGGAAATTAATATCGAAAAAAAGAAGGGCCGACCAAACTAATACAGATAATTTTATCATTTTCTGCCAATTAAAACTTATATGGTGAAATATCCTTGGGACATTTTTTTTTTGTTTTTTGTTTTAAAAAACGTTGCTCCATACTAGGATTTCTCCTGTATCGTGGGTGCGTTTACAAACATTTATACTCACATACACAAACAGCCAGACCCGAAACAACTACTTGTAGGTCAAACAAATATTTGTACCGTGCGGGAATCGAACCCGCGACATGCAGCGCAGCAGTCAATCGCTTAACCATGCGCTAACTGTGCCGTCATTTCCTTGAAACATTGCTTTAAAAACGGTATATTAATGAAGGTTTTTGATTTAACTAAGTAGTAAGTACCTATAACTAGGCTACCCTTTACCTCTACTGTGAAAGATCTCGGTTTGCATCTTGATTCGACTCATCGCTTAGCTGGCAACGCCAGGTCTCTTAGTGTTAGTCAAAGGGTCAACGGTACTCTGCGATCCCTGTATCGTCTGAGAAACTTTTTACCCGCTAAGACGAAAACTATGCTTGTGCAGACTTTGATTTTCCCTATCATCGACTATGGTGACGTGTGCTACTTTGACTTGAATTCGGTTTTGCTGGATAAGCTCGACAGACTGCTCAACAATTGTATCCGGTTCATATTCAACCTCAGGAAATATGATCATGTGTCGACCTATAGGTCTGAGCTCAAATGGATGTCCATTCGCCAAAGAAGAAGTATGCGCGCTTTGACCACGCTTTTCTCCCTTCTCAACTCTCCCACTCCTCCTTCTTATCTTACGTCTCACTTCCAATATCTATGTTCTTCACACACTAAGAATCTGCGTTCTTCTAACAATCTTCTCCTACTTTGTCCTTCTCATACTTCTGACTTTGTTCATTCTTCCTTTCATATTCAGTCCATTCTTCTATGGAATGCGCTTCCTCTTGATATCAGGACGGCCACCAGCCGGTATGCATTTAAGCGGAAATTGCAGAGTTTTTTGTCAAATTAAATATAAATACTCAACACCTCTCTCCCTTGAATTTGTTTATAGGTATATATTTTATTAGATATGTATGTATGTGTATTATAACTATTTCTAATGATATATGTTTTTAAAAATGTTTTTCTTTGTTCCTCTCAAACAGAGCACCTGCCATCTAATCTCTTCACCACCCTTGGTTGACTGGTAGAGAATACCTAAGGCATTAAGTCCGCCTTTGTACTTTTTTTTGGAGTGTGAAAAGTTTAAATAAATAAATAAACTAGGACAGTACTAGTTAGGAATAAATGGTGTGGAAAAATCAGTGGTGTGACTAACGAGAAAAAAAATCCTGTTTGTCATACTGGTGTGATAATCTGGTGTGACTACGAGTCGGCAACGCAATTTATGAACATTTAATTGATACGTTTATAAATTACGAAATCGATTGTGGCCGGGCTGCGTCGCAACACACGGCGGTGTAACCGCTACAAAATAATAAACCGGACGAAAATATAGAATCACTAAGCTGATACTAACACTTTACTAATTCTTTTAAGAATGACTTCGATTTGTTTGAAAATTCAATCGGGTTAACTCACAATGGTAAGGGGGCAAGCGTTAAATCGTGACTGGCTCAGTAGCCCTTTTTTTATTTTCGGGAAATCTCCAATACTTAGTTCCATAGTTTGCTTTCAGCAGTTTCCTCAAATGTTTTTTTTTTTTGCTTTCATGCTCACTCAACCACTCATCACATCGATATGAATTAATTTCTTTGTGGATATCAAGCCCTTTTTTGACTTCAAACCATCTTTGCTTCCAATACCAGCCGCCTCCCATTGCCAGTTGGTCCTTTTAGCCCAGTTGTTAAACCTTCCAAAAAGCTTGATGATGATTGAATGCTCTGTCAATATCGGTTGCAGCCCATCACTATTTGGGAAAAGGAAAAACATGCAACATTTTAAATGTCAAATTACTATAAGCAACATTTTAAATGTCAAATTACTATAAGCAACATTTTAAATGTCGAATTTCTATGATCTGGAATTAAAAAACGAACTGTATCTGTTTTGGTTCAACGAAAAATATGAATTAACGTAATTATTTATTTAGTCCAAGCACCTATGTCCTTTATAATTAAAATAAATATGGATTAAAAACACGTAAGTACTCACCAATCACCATATTAGCGGCTATTGAGAACGGCGCCAATGCTTTCAGATGCCTGATTAAACATATTGCAGCAACAAAAGGTATCATTATGGCTAGGTAAACTCTTAAAGACGGGTATCCTTAGACATGAAATAAAACAGTTATACAAATATTTCTTCTTTTTTTCCACAAAAAAAAAAACTACTTCAAAAACAATCTACAACAACGTAAAATTTTGAATGGTAAAAGTTACAGGTAGGGAAGGTAGCCGATTCTTACGTTCAAGCTAGATACTGTAGTGGCTGTAATCTAACAGGTTTTTAGTATGCAACCTCCACGGGTTTGATTTAATGGCATGAGACAAAAATTTGTTATATTTTAAAAATATAAAACAGCGGAGACTACCTAGAATATAAAATGCTAGCTCCAATTCTAGGAATAATTTATCCTATGCATAATATAAAGAATAAGTGTTTTATTCGTCCCGGTACCGTAGACTAACGTAAAATGTACAGTCACCTATTTTTCATACATACGAAGTTTATTCCCAATACCGTGGTAATTTCTTAAAATCCGACCGTATTTCTTGTCAACATCATACATTTTGCACAGACAAATTGTCGGGGTCGAGTTGTCCGGTTTTTTTGTTTTTTTTTTATTTTCTAATTGGCCTGCTCTTGAGCAGGATCTCACCCGATAGAAGGCGATGGACTAAGTCTACGATAAAACTAAACCTATGAGGATTTAAGCTGTGATATTACACCAGGAAGCAAAGTTCTCACAAAAGGTATGTTTTTACAAATACTGTATTGTCACTTGTCACGTTTTCATGATTTTCACTGCCAAACAAAAAATACTATCGACTTCGCCTTACATGAAATAAAATAAATATAGGTAATTCCAATAGTTTGCGAGAGCAAAGGCGACGAGCCACGCGAATATTATTGTAGATTACAAATTTATTGTCGACTATCTGCTTCCCGCAACGAGCGTGCTCAAATGTCGTTCATTTACCTGGATAAGCTCCATGAAAAGTCGATGCTTGGACATTTTCAACAAGCTGTTTAATGGAGCTCGCTATAATTATTTGGTAGCAACAGCACGAACCGAAGAGATCCATACATATTATGGTGTCTATAAAGTACCTATAAATAAATAAACAAGAAGATAAATAAATCGTAAAAAAAATGTTAATTGCATAAAAAGGAAAAATGATGAAGGGAATCTCGCGCAATACGCGAAAATAAATTATAAAAGGAATCTAGCCAAAACTTGTTCAAGTTACTTAAAAGTAATAAATTATAATGTATTATTAATTTTATTTTAAATTAAATTTATTAATTATATTATATTATATTATTTACTCAATATTTACACACAATAAATACACTGTATTTATTAATATTTATTTACTAGCTTGATGTATATGTTTCGGGTTACCACTGAAAATCGGCGCTATGCTGTGGGTCCCCCATAGCACAGCATTATGCTGAGTGGAAGCCTTCTTGTCACAGTCATGACGTGCAGCTGCCGAATATTTATAATGTTTATGTTTATATTGTTTTTTTGTATGCACTTGTTTCTGTGACAAATAAACCTGTTTATCTTTCTTTCTATATGTATTCGCTTCGGTTTCGTAGTACAGGCGCTTTTATATTTTTTTTGTCAATTTTAGAGATTAACGCTGTCCATCCTATGCAACACTAAATTCGAGTCTCGAGAATCGATTTCGGAAACAGAAGAATCATTTTGTATTATACAGGGTGTTTGGCGCATGGACCGACACAATTTTTTGGGGAGTTGAGAGGGTCATTTGCGAAGTTTCACCCAAAGATCCCATGTCCTAAGTGTCACGGTTAATAAGATATGATTTTTTTAGATTTTTTCCAAAAATTATGAACATAGTTTTATTTAAAAAAGTTCTTTATTTATTTAGAATAAGAATACATTGCAGAATACAATAAAAGTTATTTCGTGCAATTAGAACAATAAACAAAAAAGTAATGACTATTTAAAGGCGAGATTTCGGGTAATTTTGTGAAAAAAACAAAAAAAACATCTCAATAACCGTGACACTTAGGACATGGGGTCTTTGGGTGAAACCTCCCAAATGACGCTCCCAATCCCCCAAATAATTGTGTCGGTCCATGCGCCAAACACCCTGTATAGGTACTTATTAAAAAGATTTTTTTTATAAATAATCGAAACGTTAAAAGAAAAATGGATTGAGGCGACAGGAAATAAATATTGGATCCCAACAAAGCATAGCACTTTATGTTCAGTACATTTTGAGAAGGCAAGCTTTGTTGAAGGGAAAAAGCAACGAATACTGACAACAGCAGAAGATCCGACTATTGATGAAGTTAGTTAATATATAATTCTATGTACAGCTCGATTCAAACTTAATGGCGGCTCGGAACATGAGGCGAATCGCTGCGCAGTAACGAATTCATGTGTCAGCGGGGGTGAGGGGTGGGGTACTGCGCAACGAGTGGCTAACTTCCGAGCCGCCATTGAGTTTGAATCGAACTATACCTTCGAGCTTTTTGTTATAAGTGTGTAAAGTTTTAAATGTTTAATTTTACTTGTACTTGTATTACAGAATGGAATGGATGAGTGTGAGCGCTGGCGCTAGGCGGGGGTTGGGGCGCGACGGGTGCCGCACGCGGCGGCGTCTTTGAATCGATTTGATTTTCCCATCACTAAGTCATGCTTGTGACGTCATAGGTAGTCAAAAAATGGCACGCTTAGTTTTTACACAGATTGTGATACTTGCGTTATCTATGTATATCTATATCTGTGGTCAAAACACTACGGCCAAAGAACACAAAGACATAACATTGTAATAACGTCCTGTCGGAATATTAATCAACGATTAATTAGTGTTTTTAGGTAACACCTCTTTGTCATAGGAGTCACAAACAGTCCGCTCTGCAGAGCCTGCATGGAGGACGACGAGACAGCAGCTCATGTGCTGTTAAACTGCCCGGTGGTCGCCCCTTACAGGGTAAAGTACTTCGGTAACCCAGGTACCCTACGCGAGATTTCCAATCATACCGAGGCGTTGCTGGCATTATTTGAGGAGCTGGGGTGGATTGAATGACCGATTTTCCCACCTGTACGCAAAATACGCGCTTTGACGTGGAGTTGCGGAAACCAGCCCGTATTACCTATTACTTATATTATGCTTACCTATTATTCTGTGTTTTTAGGTGCAGCAGTTTTCCAATATAAAGTGATGTAACGTTGCACCTTGCAAGTTACAATTTAAAATAATTTAGTCTAAGAACCCTTAATAATAACAAACCTATGTACACTTAAAACTATACTATTTACACAAAACGTACATTAAATAACCTAGTACTTATAACAATTATATGTATAACTAACACTTCGAGGAACCTTCGAGTGTTTATTAATTTAAAGGGTCTTCATTCTATGCGCCCGCGCATCGCAAAAACGATCATTACCGAGCGTAGCCGAGGGGTGGGGATTCCGTTGGGCTCGGTAAGGACGATGACTAGTCAAATTGAGAGTGCTCAGGTGACGGCTGTGTCGCTCGCTCCGAACCTACTTAAATAATTTTGTTAACTATGTACAACGCTAAATCCCTCTAGGGTAAGTTTCCATATAAAGAATTAAAGTGCTAACATTTACTGTAAGGTGTTCCAAGAACCTCTTAAAACTAGTTTTCTGCTGTATTTCTTCCTATCTGGGACACTATAACCTTTGGACCTACGAAACGAGGTTCCGACAGCTTGCTTACGCTTCCGTTTCTGTCTGGATTTCCAGGATTCTAGTCTACCTTTGAATCATTTCATCACGTCGTGGTTCCGGAGTCAAGGAGAGCGCTTGGAGAAGATCCTCTGCTGCAGAGTGACTCACGCCTACCTTACGCTGAAATTTATCAACAAATACAGAACCTGGAACCTGGAGACGGGACCATCATCACCTAGGAAACGGTTCAGGCCAGTGTTCCCTACCCATTACTACCCTCTGCAATCAAGTTTGAGACGGCCCTCGGAAGTTTAGGCAATAAATAATAAGTAACTTGATCCGAGCTCTTATTATTTACAAACCCCTACATACCTACCTGCTGAAAACCCCCTAGAGGGTAAGTGTCACTGTGAAAAATGTGCTAACGAATGATACTCATAGTTATAGTGTCGTAGCCAGATCTTAGAATTGACCATTTCATGAAATGGCCAGCTAACATTGGCCATATCGTTTAAACGTCAACCGTTTAATGATATGTCAGTCGACGTTTGACCATGTCATTAATGTAGGGTATCCATGGTGTAAGATGTAGTAAAAATAGTCAAGTAACTGCAACCAACTTGGAAGTAGCGCTCGCCGGCCGCTGCCGCCGCACCGCTCGCTACGCTCGCTCGGCTCGCACGCGGTTGTTCACAGTTCTAACCTAACCTAACCCATTTGCCGGGGTGCTACATAAGCAGCGGAAATTTTTAATTTTAAGTGCTATGTTGCATTTGACGCCGCGACAGCGGCTGGCGAGCGCTACTTCCAAGTTGATCGCTTTCCATAATATCATAGTTGGAAACCCAATAAAAGTCCATCAACTTTTTTGTGTGGTCACCCTACTTTGTTTGATTTGTTGTATGCCGCCGCCATGACGCACAACAAAAACAAAGCGACATCAACGCCTCTACCGGTGGATAATCTAACTATTTTACGATATAATCATTAATGTTTAGCCTCATCATGAAGTAGTCGTGCGTTTAACTGTTCATATCATTAAACGTGGAGTATTCAATGATCTAGCCAGGCCACATCATGATGTGACCAGTGGTCGATGTTCATTTCATGAAATGATCAATTTTAAGATCTGGCCACGACATATGGATAACAGTAACGTGTCTGGTAACTTATAATTATGAATTGGATTTTTCGATTTCTTATGGTAGACCTTCATACAAAGTTATCGCGGCATGTATAAAGCTTCGTGCAGACTGGCGCGGCGCGACAGCGCAACACCCATCTAACAAAACAATTTCTTAGAAAACTTCACGGTAGAACAATAATTGTTCTACATCTAACATGGTGACAGCGGTATTTATTTATTCGATTGAAATGGATTAAGTCGCTAATAAAGGTACGTTTTAGACTTTAAAATCGTCAGGGACGGATAAAGAGCGCTATGGAAAACGCGCGACCACCAACTGAATTGTGTTTGGAGGGCAGCTCCGTCAGCCGGGCTGACGCATGGCGGCGTTGGACGTCGCAATTTATGTTACTTTTAAAAGCATCGGGGGTGCAAAAAGAGGAAACTGATGTTCAAGCCAGCTTAATGATAAATTTAATCGGACCTGAGGGGTTTGAAGTGTTTGAGACATATCTTTCATTACATAACATGGTAATTATTACCGGTGTCACGTCGCGCTCGAACGGCGTCTGAATGAGCCTTAATGAGAAACGTCAAATCGGGCTTCTTAGACTGTCGCGTGATTATGGTAAGTAGTTATTTATGCTCGTGACTGTGACACAGATACCAACAACTAGTATAGGAGAAATAAATTAATGTAAATAAATAGTAACCTGAAATGCTTTGCTAAGCATTGAATCCTCTTATTCGGATGTATCATAGCAGATGCTTCTCCCACGTCTGCGTACGACATAACAGGTATTCTTGTGCGTCTATAAATTGTTTGCGTAGAATCCACAAGTAACTGAAATAAATTATCGGGTTGGTATAATAATTATTTAACTTGGCAATACATTGGCAACGCTATGTCCTTGAGGATTAGATGATGCTTAACGGGGCACTATGAAAAAAAACACATCACCAAAAAAATAATGCCTAATCAAGCCTGGTAGATTCAAGGAGGAATGTGGGAGTAGTAGGGTGGATGAACTTCATGACAGACTCCGTTTTGACTCAAGTTCCGTACAGACAACCCTAAAAAGAGAGTAAAATAGAGATGTGTCCCTCACTCATGAGGTGCCTCGTTTGAGGTACTCGTGATCGTAAATTGAAAGAGTTACTCGAATTTCAACATTGAACCACCTCACTCGTTCACGCGTCCTCAAAAATTGACATTGACAATATTGACGCATCGCGAGTAGGTACTCGCGAGTGATTATTGAGTTATTGAGTGAGCTTAGTGAGCGAATGAACCGACTTTAGTACATAATTAGAGAATGAGTGAGGTGAGGTCTCGTAATTTTGAAAACACAGTAAACATTACGAACTCTAAAAACATTAGCATTAGATTGGTAATAAAGTGTCATTGATTCGTTTATTTTGGCGCTCAACAATTTATGAGCGAAAGTAAATTATGTGTGTGAGGGAGACGTAAAAATCGGAATCGTGAGTACTCGTGAGTTGACGCGCTCGTCCGCCTCCCTGCCTCGGATTATCGGCTAAGTTCGGATCGGGCTCGGCTCGTGAGGTGCCGACGTGCGATTACTCGCCTCAAATGAGGGGTACCTCGTGAGGAACTCCCGAGGAAAAATTATCCCTCATCCTCATAAAAAAATGATGAGTTACCCATCACTAGAGTAAAATCGAAGTATACTATAAAAACCAGTGGCTGCTAGCGTGACTATGATGAAATCGGCCTAAAATTAAGAAAGAAAAATATTTTATTAGGCACAAGCACAGGAAATACAAGCAATAAAAAAGGACATTTAGAACTATCAAAATAATAAAATCTAAAAAGAAAGACTGGCAACCAGGACAAAAAGGCTCACTACTCTAAATGACATCTAATAACTCCCACTAGGGAATAATAATGATAAAAGAAATAAAACAGCAGGCGGTTAATACTTACATAGAGGCAGTAAGCCATGTAAAAACCGACGAAAATGTTAAGAGGAATAGCTACTCCCACGCCGCCCTTCATGTAGGCGACATGACCGCTGAGGATTCCGCCTCCAAGAGCTCCCTTCACTATATGTGCGATGGAACCTATTGTACTGAAATCAGTAAGAGTTGGTTGCATACAAGTTTGTTGCATTTTATATTAAGTAACAATAGCAATGAGCAGTGTAGAAAATATTAAAAAAGAAACTAAAAACGTGACTGCAACTAAAATATTTAAAACAAGCTAACTTTTCAAGCAGTCTGATGCAGCTGGTAGCATGTTATTCACGTGTATCACTAAACTCAGAAACGCAGTCGGGTAAAAAGGAGAAAGAAGCTTGCCCAGTACATCTAATCTGGGCCTCAAGTCTGCTATTACAGTAGTGTCAGAATGGTCTATAATTGATTTCATAATTGTTGATTTTGATAAGTTTGGTAATCTACTAATGTATTGGCGTCATTATGACTTTCCAATGGTCAGCCACTGACACTCCATTGAAATAAATGGCATCTATTAGTAATCTCGTACATAATGACAAATGAATGACTGACTTAGGCAGTAATCTGCTAAAATTGTGACAGTTCCTTTGATCAGTGACCTACCATGAGAACGTCATTGTGCAGTCATTGCTTTTAATTCGTTACGACTACCGTGTTTGTGGAATACCAACCATTATGAATTTAGCAGATTACGAACTTTTAGCAAAATGACAATGGGATCGTGTTGGTATGACGAATTTATAAAAATAGCAGACTTGGGCCCCTGAAAATCTGTCCATTGCATCAACTAACAAAGAGGCCGGGAATAAGGTGGGGGGGCATTCATTAGAGACGGGCCTCACAAAGGGGATTAGTTTTCCCATACCTATAAAATCCCTATCTCCCCGTGGAGATGTGTATTATTTTCAAATACGTGTACCGGAAAGACTTTTCTTTGATAAGCTGTGTGTAATTACTAAATCATGTATATTTATGTCAAAGTAGAATGTAGCGTAAATCTTTTTGTTTCACCGTATTGACATTATTTGATAAATAATTTTAGTGTAAAACTTGTTTGTAAAAACCTACTTATAATAAATATTATTTACCATAAGGCTTTTCGTGGGTCTACCCTTTATAGCAGAACTTTTTATGTCATAATATTATTTTGCATAACAGCGGATAGCATAAACTACATTTCGAAGAAAATCGTTTGGCATACATTCAAAAATCATAATTTTGTAAGTCAGAATCATCTTTAGGCATAAGTTTCATATTCATAACAATAACAACTAAAAAGCTGAACCATCATATCGCATAAAGTTACACACACATGCAAACAAGCGTACACCATGCATTCAGCATGCATGCAGCAGGCATGGTTTCTGTCACGGCTCCGGCGCGGCGCTGCGGGGATCCGGCGGCGCGCGGTGCCACGCGAGCTTATCGTCGCAGATGGTTTTAACGCTCACCGCCGTGGCTGAGGCTGGCCTCTGCTCACGGGCCAATAAAATTCTGCTATTCCAAATATAATTATGCCATCTTAAAAGTATGCCATTGTAAATTCGGACAATAAAATTCGGCCAAACCTAAACTGGGGCTCAGTACACATGTGCGTACGGCAGCGGGTCATCGCTATCGCGAACCATTTCCGCGACTGGCGTGTCGCCGTGGAGGTGGAGACGTTGTTGGATCACAGATATATGCGCTTCGATGTCTCCGCCCAGACCACCGGCTGGCGGCGCGCGGCGGCCGCAGTCCATCGGCCCCGCGAACGGATGGCCCACGCTAGGCGTGTAAGCGCATCGAGAGGGAGGTTCTCGAGGAGGCCGCTGTTGTCAGGCCGGACCCGTCGACGTCGAAGAGGAGGCGCTATAGTTCCGCGGGGCGATGATGCAAATCAGCGACGCGTCCGTGCCCGCGTCCATTCAAATAATCGTAACACCGAATATACAGGGTTACAGGGAAAGTCGTACTGAATATTGAAGGACGTTATTACTCAGGTAATTTCTGATGGATTTGATTCTGTAATAAGGTGTCCGAAACTTAAACGTTATGGAGATATTGAACTTATAAACTCATGCTTATAAACTTATGCTCCAGTAATGTTCATTAATTTTAAAAATAAAAATTAAATTAGGAAACAACATTTGAATTATTGGAAACTAAGAAAGATGTTCGTGATAATACGAGCTAATATCAGGAGTTTCGCAATTATCTTGGGACGTAAACATGTTTTCAAGACTGAATATGGACCTAATTATTTTGTTTCTGCGACACAAACTAGGCTAAGAAAGATGTTCGTGATAATACGAGCTAATATCAGGATTTTCGCAATTATCTTGGGACGTAGGTAATAGTTATTTATCCAACATGTGAGGAAAGTTCGTTTTTCCTATGAGTTTTGATTTTGAGTCTTGAGCGAACGAAGGATTGAAAAATAGAATCACGAGCGCAGCGAGTGATTATAAATTTCAATCCTGAGTAAGCGAAAGACTCAACTAAACGAATAGCAAATGAACTTGCTCACATGTTGCATACAAAACTTTTCACCACAACCAGCAAGAAAGTATTCAGTCATCATAGGTAAATAAATTAAAATAGACACAAAGCAAATCAAAATAATTCTTTATTTTTTAAAATATCTTTAAAACTTAACATAAAAAATCAGGCAAGGTTAGTTTCTGAACGGGATCATTACTTTCCTCACTGTTCAAACAGTGAGGAAAAACCAACTTTCCTCACTGTTCAAGCAGTGAGGAAAAACCAACTTTCCTCACTGTTTTCGTAGAGGAAAGACACTTCTTTCGTGCGGGAGTGGTGAAAACATGTTTTCAAGACTGAATATGGACCTAATTATTTTGTTTCTGGGACACAAACTAGGTAACGTAACGTCGTAGGTACATGACATAGTTCCAAGTCCCATTGCACTCATTTATTTAGTAGGACCATTTTAATACAAGCGGTTAGTCAAAAATAAACTTACGACTACATAACGCTAAATTAGACAGTCAATTAAGTGGCAATACTCGTAAAGGCCTCCCGCAGACAGGCGCGGCACGACAGTGTGAGTGTGATACGATTCTGATAGAAAAATTTCCATAAAGTTTTCGTAGAAAATGATGCCGATTCTCTTGACACAAATGTCTCTAAATTAAAAATCACAAACAAAATGTTTATTCCTGTCAAACGATTTCCCATTCTGAAATAGACTAAACTGACAACTATATTTTAGTTTGACAGCACTAATATGGCAATGAGTTATTAATTTAGTGAAAATGGCTTTTCTGAATTCGACGTTTTTCACCTAAAATCTTGATTGTCTAACTAAATCTATTTTTAATCGCGATTAAAAAGGTGTGGATTAAAATTTTGTAGTTGAAATGAACTAAAATTCACACCAACACCTCGACTTAAGGTGGAGAAAAAAGTTTTAAAAAAATACCACCGACATAAAAATCTACAAAGTGAAAAATAACAAACTTTGTAGAAAGTTTTTTGGAAGTCGGTTTTTAAATTAGTAACTGCACGAGTTACTATAAAAATACCCAAATCGCTATAGGTGTGTCTATAACATTTGAAGAGTCCTCTCGATTTCACCAGGATCCCATATCCTGGTGAAATCGACCTACACATCCTGACCTGATGACAATAGGACCATCTCGTCAGTATACCCTTTCAAACAAAAAAAAAGGATTTTGCAAATCCGTCTATACTCGTATATTATGACGTGAGTTATATAAAAAATATACATACATTTATATAAATATCAGAGTTGTTATGCTCCTCCTTTTGGAAGTCGGTTAAAAACAGTATTGTACCTATATTTTTCTTTTCTGTTGCTTATATCTTGAAAATGGTGTCCTATAGCAAACATTATATACCCCTTTATAAAACACATAAGCCCCTAAAACTCAACATGTAGGTAATAGTAGGTACCACGCGGATTCAAATTCGATTTTAGTTGTTAATTTTTTTTTTTTTTTTTTTGCTTTAAGATTCTCATAGCCCAAAAGTAAGGAACTTTAGTGATAGTTTAGTTAGTTTCGTTTGGTGTATAAGAGAATCGGCACCTTTGATCTACTAGAGACGCGTCGCGCTGTCACGTCGCGCTCTCGCGTCTGACTGCGATGATATTTAAATATAAGTAGGCACATAAATGTAAATATCGTCAAGGTAGGGTATTCTGCTGTGGGGCAAAGCTGCAGATATTCAAAATATATTTGTCCTCCAAAAACGAGCTCTTCGAGCAATTTACCAGCTAGGTGCCAGAGTTTCTTTGAGAGACTTTTTCAAAGATATCGGTATTCTCACAGTGGCATCACAATTCATCTTCGCCAACATCTTATATATTAGGCAAAATATACACTTGTTCACTAAAAACAGTGATATTCACAATGTTAACACTAGAAGTAAGGATAAACTACGTGCTCCCTTTCATCGGTTTCATAACTCATTTGTTGGGCTTGGTATAACCTTTTATAACAAGCTACCCTCTTCTTTGCTAGATTTGCCTTTTAATGCGTTTAAAACTAAATTAAAGTCCAACCTTTGTTCAAAGGCATACTATTCTATCAACGACTACTTAAATGATAAGAATAGTTGGTCGCTGTGATTAACTCAAGACAATGTTTAAATGTTCTTTCTCCAGAATTAGTTTACTTATTGACAGGTTATATGAGTTTTCAATAATTGTTTATAATTTCACTTTTTAAGTCAATTTATTTTAATTTTATTTTAATTTATTGTTGACATAATCTACTCATTACAATGTTTTTTTATGAGTTGTATTGCAATATGTGGTTAGCTAGCGACCTAGACAATTATTTCTTTTACCTCGATGGTCCTAGTTTATCAATTAACTTCTAGTTACAGCTATATGTAAGCGGGTGCACCCTTTAAGCCTGGAGGCTTTATTATATTTTTTTAGATATTGTTTACATTAAGTTATTTTTATTTCTGCTTGAGTATAGTTCTCGATGCTTTTGGTTGGTATATTGGCGTGTGCTAGCTTTCATCTGGCTATTAATTTATAATTTAAAATATTTTTTGCGTAATGTGAATTGTCTTGCGTACATACTATTGTATAGAATCATTTTTTTTTCTAACGGAACAGACAGCTGTGCTGCTGGGGAAGTTTGTTGCGCCACTTCTTCTTCCCAGCAAAAGCACTAGGAAGTGGTGAAGGGTGGGCGTTTTGGGGGACTGTCTTATGTAATTTTGACGTTCGAAAGGTGCTGATTCTCAGCCTGGTTTGAATAAATGACTTTTGAATTTTGACTACTAATTACCATAATAACATTTTGCAAAGATTAAAATCGTTAGATCCGCCATACGGCGTCATAAACTGATCACGTTTCTGATTCGTTGACAGTGTTTGTAAAGTATTGTCTCGCTCACTCATACTGAAAATGGTATCCATCGTTCCATGCGTTCATGTCAGCTCAATCCTCTCACTTTTTCGCATGAACTAAGTAGGTACGGTGAGGGCACATCTAACCATTTAAATTTTTGACATTTGGTTACCTGGTAAATTTGTTATCTGGGTTTAACCCCCTTTCCTTCCGGTAATCGTAGGTTTTCTCGTCAGCCGGCGAAGACGTGAGGTCCTGGAAGTCTCTGCTATGTTTCCGAGGAGGCTATTCATAACAAAAAACAAGGGATGTTAGTTAAGGAGCTCCGTAACCGTAATCGAAATTATTGGATAATTATCTAAAATAAGAATCTCTTCGTAACCGTAACCGAATCCGATATAAAAGTTTCGGATAATTTAATTGAGGGCGGACGATGTCTAAATGAGACTCGTTATCACAGGTTTTTCTGCCTGGCCGAGCCGACGACAGACTAACCGCCCGCGTCACTTGCATGTCTTTTTCATTTGTTATAAATTTATAATATGTGTTTTACTTTTACAATGTCTTAAAAATTAATATCCGTAACCGAAACTATCCGAAACTAACGGATAATCCGAAATGATTTCATATCCCTAATCTTATCCGAAACCAGTATAATATTATTTCTATATCCGTATCTTTATCCAGATCCGCAATTTCATATCCATTACATTCTTACAAAAGTAAAGTCAAAGAGCGATCTGTGGAATCTGACCCTGGCTCACCAGGGCTATTTAACTCCATCAACGAAAAATCAATTTCACGACATTACTTATTATTGTCCAAAATCCGATATGTAAAAATGTACCTAACTCATCAGATTTCGGATGTGTCTTACCGTGCGTTTGCACCGGCGAAACATCACAACAAAACATGTTACATAATCTCTAGTTCCTGTCAAATAATGTATGGAACTTTGACAGAAACTAACGATTTAAACATGTTTTGTTGTGAATGTTTCGCCAGTGTTCGCCAGTTATGGACTCTTCAACTTTTACGACGACAAAAAATATATAGGGCTATGAAATACTATTATATATTATATACGAAGAACCCTGTCGGCGAAGAGCCCTGTCGGCGAAGAGCCCTGGCGGCGAAGAGTCCTGTCGGCGAAGTGTCGTGTCAGTGAAGAGTCTCGTCGAAGTAAAGTCTTGTCGGTGTTCAGTCTGTCGGCGTAGTGTCAGTCGGTATTTAGTCGTGCACACAAATTTTAAAGTGTCGATTTTTAGCCTGAAATGGCTTCTAAATAATATGCATAAATATATCATAAAATAAAATCTGGTAGGCAAATCGCCAACTTATTTTTTTTTTTCCAAAAAAAAATATGGAGCTAATGCTTATATATCCGGAACTACGAGAGTAGCCGTTATATCCTTGCACACAGTAAAGTAATTATTTATTTATGATTTTTTGACACACAAATCCAAGTACAGACGCCAGCAGGTCAACTCAAACTCAAACTCAAACCATCAGTTCATCAGTTGAAAATCTATTAGATAAATTTGACAGATTGTAGTAAGTTGATGTGCTGGCGTCTGTACATTCAGCTGGCTGTGCACTTTAAAATCTTAATATTTACGGTTTAAGACATTTATTTCTCAAAAGATTACATTAATCACTTACAGAGAAAATACAATAATAAGTACACAAAATAACCGATTAGCGTTTTTAGTAGGGTAGATGTTTTTAAAAATGTTAGTGAAGATTGTGCGCATACGCTGCAGCGAACAAAGCTTGTTTGTTAAGGCTCATGGCACAGTGCGTTTGAATTAGCGATAATTGAACAAATACATTGTTTTAGGATTTCACAAATAAAAATGGTGCTTTTCGTAGGGTAAGTACGGGTGTAGGTTATTTAGTTTAGGTTTAATTTTCGTAGTGTTATTAGAATTTACAAATTTAACCATAACGTTCCATTAATGAAAGATCCTTCAAAATGTGGCGCTTCAACAGCTTCTTAAAGGTTGATAACATTTTAGCCTCTTTTGTGTCTTTAGGTAATTTGTTATAAATCTGGGCTCCTTCGTACAGAATGCTCTTTTTCCCGTAGTTAGTTCTAGGTGGTTTCAAACGGATATTATTTGCCTGTCTCGTATTACGTTTGTGGTGGTCTATATTTGTGGTAAAAGTTATTTGTGAGTGAATGTCCTTTGTTATGATTTTTCTAATCAGGATGCAGGTGTTGTATTTGTAGCTTTGCGATAGATTCATTAGTCCAGTTTCCTTATAAATGTTTACGGTCGGTGTTAGATAATCATATCGAAATAGCGTTTTAATTAGTTTATTTTGTGATCTCTGTAGTTTATTTAAGTTGCTCTTAGCTGCTGATCCCCATACTTCAATTAGGTAATCTAGATGTGGCTTGACCAAAGAATTATAGATTGTGTAACGCACATGCCTGGGTAAGCATCGAGATATGGGCCGTAGGGCACCTGATAGGGATAACAGTTTATTTTGATTTTTTTCAATATGCGGCTTCCATGTAAGTCCACTGTCAAGAAGTAGGCCCAGATATTTTTCTGAGTTTGTTTTGTTTATTATTTGACCGTTAATTGTTAATGGACTATAGGTATCAATTTTTTTGTTTTTAGCTGTAAAAACAATATAATTTGTTTTTGAAACATTTATGGTCAACAAATTTGACTGGAGCCAAGTGTGTAAGATGTCCAAATCATGTTGTGTTTCATTTATAACCACATTTATCGAGTCACCAAAATAGAACAGGCTGGTATCGTCAGCGTATAAAGTAATTTCTCCCTTTAACCCTATCTCGTGTATACTATTTATATAGATTAAGAATAGTAATGGGCCCAAAATCGAGCCTTGGGGCACGCCACAGGTAATAAGTCTAGGTGTGCTTTGATGGTTACCGATTTTAACAATTTGGGTCCTATTTGTAAGATATGATTTGAAAATATCGTATGCTATATCTGTAACACCCAAATCTTTCAGTTTTTGTAAAAGTATTTCATGGCTGACGGTATCGAATGCCTTTTTTAGATCAATGAATATTCCTAGGCCAATTTTTCGATTATCAATATTGATCCTAATATTAGTCACTAAGTCAACAGTCGCAGAGATAGTATTGGACTTTGGTCTGAAGCCGTATTGTTTCTTAAATAGGAAGTCAGTGTTAGTTAGAAATTGGTTAAGACGGTTATATATAACTTTTTCATAGATTTTAGATAGTACTGGTAGCACGCTAATAGGTCTATAATTACTTGGATCCATTTTACTTCCCGATTTAAATATGGGACTTACTTTTGCACGTTTAAGAGAATTAGGAAAATATCCTTCGTTTAAGCATTTATTGATGCAATTTGCTAGGTTTTTTGCTATTAAATCTTTAACGCATTTTATAGTTTTCGTGTTAATTCCATCTAAACCAGAGCTAGTGTTTGTTTTTAGCTGATTCAGTATTTTTAACACTTCATTTGTACTGGTCGGATTTAGTTTTTGTAATTGAGCGTGGTTCGTTTTAAGTTTACTAGTTGTTGGGGTCCGCAATGTGTAGTTATTAGAGGTTTTTGGTATTTTGTTAGCTAGATCGCTTCCTATTGTTGAGAAAAAATAATTAAAACACTCACAAATTTCTTTGGTGTCTGTAGTTTCACCCGAGATGGTATTAATCTTTGATGGCCCACTGCTGATATCCGTTTTGTTTTTTGAGAGTCTGTTAATTAACTGCCACATTCTTAAAGGATCTCTCTTACAGACTTCGAAAGATTTACTATAGTAACTATTTTTGGTATTTTGGATGTCGATGAATGTCGTATTCCTTTTATGTGTAAATTGTTGTTTCAGGAGCTTATCTTCAGGTGTTTGTTTTAGTTTTTGCCACAAGTAGTTTCTTTCATTTATCTGGGTAATGAGGTTGCTATTTATCCACTCTTTGCATGGTGGATTTAGTATCTTTGTTTTTCGTGTCTTGTTTGTAGATATTGCATTTAGTAGTGTAGCTTCTAGGTCATCATGGTCGAGTATATGCTTGGTTTCAATAATATCTTCTACGGTTGTGTATAATTTTGAATAGTTTAATGACTCATACTGTACACGTTGTGGGCATTCAAGCTCAGTCCTATTTACCTCAAGATATATTTGTTTATGGTCAGAGGCTGAGGAATCAATAACTGTCATTTGAAATGTATTGTCTTGTAAGCTGGTAGCCACATGATCTATGATAGTTTTTGTAGAAGCTGTTTCACGTGTACAATATTCTAAAGTGATTTTATTTAATATTTTTATATTATTTCCCTGTAGCATTTGCTTATATTCTTTTACAGATTTTTCAGTGCTGAGCAGGTTTAGGTTCAGATCTCCGAAAATAATAGTTCGTTTTCTTTTTGAAAGTTGATGATTGTAGTTCTCGAGAAATTCGGTCGTATTTGCTGCTGGTTGTTTATATATAGCCCCAATATCCAGAGCGAGGGTGTTTAAATGTACCCATAAGAAATGGTTACCGTCTTCACAATGCTCGTCTATAAACTCATGTTTTAAGTCGGTATGGATATATATGGATACACCACCACCTCGTAAATTTTTTCTGTAGTTGTAGTAATGTTTATAGTGTGGTAATACGAGTCTTTGAGCTTCGTCCTCGTTTTTTATCCAAGTCTCGGTTAGCACAATCACATGAACCTTTGTTTGAAAGGATTCTATGACACACCGTATTTCGTCTAGTTTACCGGGCTTAACCACACTCCGAATATTTGCATAAAGAAATTTTAGTGATTTGTTTTTAACAATTAAATTATCATATGAGTTACAGATTTTATGGATTACAGTCTGGCTTTTGTTGGCACTATCTCTTGCATTTCTTCTTACTTCTAGTTTTTTGGTGATTGCGGATGGATCTGTTGTTTTACAATTTTAGGTATTCCTTTTTGATATTTTATGGTTAAATCCTTCTCTCCATTTTCTACCCGTTGTCGTAGCTCTTCTCGTAATTTTAGCATCGCCTGTTTCTGATTTGGGGTCTGGTCAGAATAGATTTTGATTTCGTTGTCCTTCAGATTTCCTTTCTTCTTAAGTATAGTTTGTGCCGTTTCTTGAGTTGAGAAGCAGACTTTTACAGGACGTTTCTTGTTCTCGTTATATTTCCCTAAACGTATAATTTTTTCGGGTTCAGGGCAAACGGGGTCTATAGCTGATGTGATGTTTTTAACTTCGTTTTTATCATCATATTTTTTTTTCTCCGTGTTACCTGAGTGTGGTTCGGCAATGCCAAATATTATGATATTTTTGCTACGTTCGGTACGCTCCTGGATTTCTGTAATTATTTCGCCGAAACTTGGTGTTGAGTGTTTTAATGATGTTGAGCAAGAGTTGGCATTACATTGTAGGATATGAACATCGCTTTCTAGACACTTGATTTTTTCTTGAGTATTATCAACAGTAGTAGTTAAGCTTTTTATTTCAGACTTCAAATTTTTGTTTTCAGCTACTAATTGGTCCGTTGTTGTCTTAATGTCACTCAACTGTCCTTTAATAGAGGATATGTCTTGCTTTATAGTATCAAGACTATCAGCCTGGGATTTCCCAAAGTTATTAAGTAATCCTATAATTTCCTTTTTGAATTCGCCGAATTGATATACAAAATCATCCTCTGGTGTTTTTCTCTTTCGTACTGATACATTTCTAGACTCAGACTCTGTTAGCCCGAAAGTTGATAGGTCAGGCTGAGATCTACTAGTTCCAGTAATGGTACTAACAGCATCATTGTTCGTAGTTGTATTTGTAGGTGAACGTAAGAGACTCATGTTCTAAAAGACCCAAACTGGATTTTCCGCTCCGCTTAGTTAATATGTGCACAGCCCTAATGATGCTTACACACACTGCTGTAGGCTGGTGTCGTCTCGCAGTCTATAGCTCACTGTCAACACTCACTTTTTCGGAATTATGCTATATTCGTTACCGTATTAGGTGTAATTTTGTATGACAACAATTTTTCCGTTTAAATGCAAAAACGTAAACACGTCCGTTCACTACGCTAGCCGGCGTCCGACGATATTTCGCAAACGGATCCCTGAATTGAAAAATGGTTTTCACAAACATAGGTACAATAGTTTTGAACGACCTTTCCAACGACACCCCACGCCATGGGATAGACGAGAAAGACAAAAATATCCCTGGGTCCCCCCCACCAGAGGGTGTTTTTTTTGTGTAGGTACCAGTGAACGAAATTTCGTTCACTGTTGTGTACCCCACACAAAAAACAAATATGCCAAATTACAGCTTTCTAGTACCTACTAAAAGTCTCCGAGCTGAGCCACGGACAGACGGACAGACGGACAGACAGACAGACGGACATAGGGAAACTATAAGAGTTCCTTGTTAACTACGGAACCCAAAAAAACAAGTACTAAAAATATAAGTTGCCAATTTGCCTATCAGACTGTATCCTATGATATAATATCTATGCATAATACTGACTATTAGAAGACATTTCTGGCAAATAAAAGACACTCTTCGAGAGCCTTTTTTCGATCCACAGTGCGGCGCGTCAGTGAAGAATATCGGCGTCTTGTGTAGTCCGCGGCCTCAAGTGGCGAGTCGCGGACACTGCTGTAGCGCGTGGCCGTCACAGGCCACACGTGTGCTTATCCCAAGATTTACGAAAAAGCGTGTGAACTATCGCTGGCCGGTGGCTCGTTTGCACCGAGCCTTAGTGTTACCAACTTTGAAGTATAAGTTTAGAAATCAGTCAATCTTTTTGAAGTCGGTTAAAAATGATTTAAATAATTGAGAGAGTTGGATCAGCTTTCTAATTACGCAACATATTTTCGTAAACGATAAAGACAAATCTGTTTCATTTTGACAGTTCAACAACATTCATTGCGTTATTTACGTTGCTCTGCAGTTTTTTTTTCGAACTTACGGAGCAATGGATTAGCAATCTGTTTCAAAACGATTCAGATTCGGATTGATTTTGCATTACGTAATTAGGGTACTGGTCATTTCTTCATAACCGAATACTCATCATAAAATAACTAGATTGTGCAAATAAAAATAAAGAATGCTGAAAAAAACCTAAATAAAATAATAAAATAACACAATATCATACCATTTTTAAAATCTATGCTGCAAAACACATCTAAATAGTAAAATATTTCCCAAAAATCGTATAATTTCACAGTAAGTGCTTTGTCAAGATACCTACTATAAACAATTGATAAATTGACAATATTTTTCTTCTCGCAAAAAATAGGCATCTTCTTAAAAAGAACGTCAGAGAAAAGGTTTGTTTGTACAAAACTTCTTTTTCAGACTGGCCACATGCACATGCACGAGGCGTCCGTTGTTCAGAAGGGTGCAGCTAAAGCGCCATATTCACCATCCATCTTGCTCTACGTCCCTCCAAGGCCACGCACGATGCACGAGCTAGGCTTGCCACCCGCACTATATTGTATAGTGTCATAGGTACTACCTATATTTCAATCAATTTGTAGGTACTATAAATATTATAGAAAAATTATATATTTTCATCGCTCATTCAACTATTAAATGTGACTGGAATGGAACGCACCCGTAGCGCAGCATGGGGAATTTCCGAACGAAACGCACTCACATCTCGGCAACTAAACGTCAACTTTCTGGTTGTCATTGTCAGTTTATCGATAAACGCCGCCCTTCCTTCTTTCCATTCCTGCAACTTCCGCTTTTACGGAAAGATTTTTTTCCGTCATGAATGTAAAATGGAGAGAAGAAAGAAATCAGAACGGGATCAGAGCATCTATTAATCTAATTAAAAATTAATTTTATTGTTAATCTACAGTATATTTATATGGATCTAAATTGCTTAGAGTACAATATTTATTTAAAAAATAATACAAGCTTGATGGCCAAAGCGCAGAGTAATGAAATCTATATTCGTATTAAATTAATTACCTCGCTGCCTCGTTGTCTCTCTCTCCCGTCTCCCGTCTCGGTCGCAAGCGCTACTGCTGAGCATGACGTCGAGCAAAGTAAATTATTAATTATATTGGTTTTTCCAATAGGAATTTCTCAGTAGTAGCCCGGAGTCTGGATTTGTGCCCGCCTCCACTCACAGAGAGTCTCCAACGTGAGTTGCTGGAGGAGGTAGTCACAGCCCTCTTATTTAAGTATTTATTTATTTATTTAAACTTTTCACACTTATAAAAGTACAAAGGCGGACTTAATGCCTTAGGCATTCTCTACCAGTCAACCAAGGGTAGTGAAGAGATTAGATGGCAGGTGCTCCGTTTGAGAGGAACAAAGAAAAATCATTTTTTATTAAAATATATCATTATAAATAATTATATTACACACACATACATACATATTTAATAAAATATATACCAATATTATATATATACATTATACAAATTCAAGGGAGAGGTGTTGAGATGACTCTACTCTATTTATTTTGATAAAAAACTCTGTAGTTTCCGCTTAAATGCATACCGACTGGTCGCCGTCCTGATATCAAGAGGAAGCGCATTCCATAGAAGAATGGACTGAATATGAAAGGAAGAATGAACAAAGTCAGAAGTATGAGAAGGACAAAGTAAGAGAAGATTGTTAGAAGAACGCAGATTCTTAGTGTGTGACGAACATAAATATTGGAAGTGAGACATGAGATAAGAAGGAGGAGTGGGAGAGTTAAGAAGGGAGAAAAGCGTGGTCAAAGCGCGCAAACTCCTTCTTTGGCGAATGGACATCCATTTGAGCTCAGACCTATAGCTCGACACATGATCATATTTCCTGAGGTTGAATATGAACCGGATACAATTGTTGAGCAGTCTGTCGAGCTTATCCAGCAAAACTGAATTCAAGTCAAAGTAGCATACGTCACCATAGTCGATTATAGGGAAAATCAAAGTCTGCACAAGCATAGTTTTCGTCTTAGCAGGTAAAAAGTTTCCTCTTCCCGGCAAGAGCGGAGTACACTCCGCCGCCGATGGCTTTGCCCAGAGCCGCAGAGTCTACCGACGAGAACGCCATCAGCGTCCCAGAGGTGACACAGGCAGAGATGAGGGCGGCCGTGATGCGGCTCCGGGCCAAGAACGTGGCTCCGGGGCCCGACGGAATTCACGGCATAGTGCTAGCCCTCGCTCTGAAGGAGCTAGAACCCCAACTGAGAGCTCTACACCGCGTGCCTTGAGGAGGGCCAGTTTCCCACTTCGTGGAGATCTGGCCATCTGGTCCTGCTCAAGAAGGAGGGGCACCCCACGGACTCGCCGTCCGCATACAGGCCGATAGTGCTGCTTGACGAGGTGGGTAAAATGTTTGAGCGGATAATCGCTGCCCCCCTCGTCGGCCACTTGTACAGGGAGGGGCCTGACCTGGCCGAGAGCCAGTTCGGCTTTCGGCACGGGCGCTCCACCATCCACGCGATATTGCGGGTGAGAGTCCTGGCGGGAAAAGCGGTGTCCCGGGGCGGGGTGATGTTGGCGGTGCCCTTGGACATATCCAACGCCTTCAACACCCTGCCCTTTTTGTTTTTTTTGAGTAGGAAATCATCAAAAGACTTCTCCCGCTCTGGGCGGAGCGGGAGGGCGTGTCCACACCCTGCCCTGGAGCTTCATTCGGGAGGCACTGCGGTATCATCGGGTGCTTCCCTACCTCCACCGCATCGTTGGGGCTTATTTGGCGGAAAGGTGTGTCACCTACATAGGACGTGTCATCGGAAACCAGCGCCGCATGTCGTGCGGTGTTCCAAAGGGTTCGGTCGTGGGACCGCTCCTGTGGAACATTGGGTACGACTGGGTGCTGAGGGGCGAGATCCATCTGGGCGTGGACTTGACGCATAACATGCGGATGACACGCTGGTCACGGCCCGGGGGAGCTCGTACAGGCAGCGTTGCTGGCGACGGCTGCGGTGTCACAGGCCGTGACCCGCATAGCGCCTAGGCATGGAGGTGGCCCTCAACAAGTTGGAGGCAGCATCGCTGTCTTGCTGAAGCCACAGCGAGCGATGGCCGTCAGAGTCATCAGGGGGTATCGCAGGATCTCCTACGAGGCGGCTTGTGTACTGGTCGGATCCCCGCCTTGGGACCTCGAGGCGAAGGTACTCGCGTCACTCTATCGGTGGCGCGAGGACTCGAGGGCGCGAGGTGAGTTGCTGATGCAACGACATTTGGAGATGTGTCGGTCACAGCTTCACGCAGCCCTGGTGGCGGAATGGCAGAACAGGCTTTTACGCCCAACCGCCGGCCCCATCACCATTCGGGCGGTCCGGCCAGAGCTCGAGCGCTGGCACGGGAGGTACTACTAGTAGTAGGACGCAGGTGCTCTCGGGGTCGGGGCATGGTTGCTTCGGGAAGTACCTGTTTCGCATAAACAGGGAGCCGGACGCTTGGTCTCACCACCGCGTCGACTGTCGGGAGGACACAGCTCGGCACACGCTGGCAGAGTGTGCTGCTTGGGAGGAGCCGCGCCAAAGTCAAAGTCAAAGTCAAATAATTTATTTCAATTAGGTACAAAAAAGGCACTTTTGAACGTCAAAATGTACAAAAAAAAAAAAGATTCTAGTCGCCCATACGAATGGGCAAGAAACTCCACAGTTAGGTACTCATTTAAAATGTTTTCACAATATCTTGTACACTAATTTTATAATTATGACCTGCTCTGGCATAGGCTCACTCACGACACTACTGTCCCAGCGGGTGTGATATCACTGTTTAGATATTGGTACAGTACTCAAAAGAATACAGTAAGTGGGCAGGCTCATATTCTGATATGTATGGGATGGGCTGGATTGTGGGGTGAGGCACGGGGGTCTGAGCTTCCGTCTTTTTAACCTATACTTAAACAAACTGATAGGTGGGCTCAGTAGCACCAAAATCGGTTGTCACGTGGACGGTGTTTGCGTGAACAATAAAGTGCTGCTGAGCCCATCTATCAGTGCAATTAGAAGACTTTTTTAAATGTGTGAAAATTATGCTATTATTATGCTATGACTCATGGGCTCAAATACAATAGATACCAATAAGAGTGAATGGTGGGTTTTTAATTCGGGTACTTCAACCTACAAACAGCTGCCTGAACTCTCACTCTCTGGGTCTACTTTATTATTATTATTTGTTGTTTAAATTTTGACATTTCTCGGGACCCTAGGGTCCCGGACCTTTGGAAGGCGTACGAGGGGCCGAAGCCAACTCGCAGAGGCCCGTTAGACGTGTCTAATGAAATGTATTATTATTTATTTATTTCAGACAAAGTCCATTACATGAAATTAAAATTAACACATAAAATTGATATAAAATCACACCTCCACAATAAAATCATAATCAAACATTCAAATCACATAGGTACACAAATGTCCAAATCAAATAAAAATACAAATGTCATTGTCTATAAATCTACAATACGGTAAGAAATAATTATTATAATTAGAAAAAATAAAACATTACAAAATTCATCAAATAAAAATATATGTTTCATTTTAGCCTATATTTAGATTTGGATCCGGAGTGCTCAATATGCAGCCTGGTCCAGTGCCTCATTAATGGGCAATCCAGATCCAAATCCATCCTCCATGCAAACAGTTGCAGGTAGCTGTTGGAACTGCCTCGTATGCGGCGTATCAAGGACGCAACTCTCTTGCGAATAATCGCCGCAAATCCAGCTATATTTGCGTCCGCAAACATACCTGACGCGCTACAGTAGTGAGGCAGCTTCATCAGCGCCCTGAAGGCATCATTGTATAGAACACGCAGGCCATCGTACGATTTTTTCGTATACTTGACCCATAGGCTGCACGTGTACAACGATTGGCTACTTTAGGTCGGGTTTCAAAGTTTAAGTATTTGGGTCACCGATGACTTAATTAAAAGACAATGTAGACATAGACAGGAAGCGCAGGTCGCTGGCTGTCCTTTGCAACATACTGGCCCGTAGGTTTGCAGTTTGCACGCTGTACTGATTCGGTTAAGATAACGCTTTGCCAGTCGTTTTACACGTGCAGCCTGTGGATCAAGTATACCCAGCGGGCATACAGCGACCTGCGCACTGCTACTGTTGCTACAGTACAATAACGCATTCAGGGTGCTTTTGGGGCTTTGGGGTTGCCGTGGCGATGAAGCGCGTCAGGGATGTTCGCGCAAGCGTGCGTCGACGGGTTCGTCGCGATCATGCGGAAGCGGTGCGCTTCCATGATGGCGCGCTTGCGCTCCTCCTCCAATGGCATCCTGTAGGCTTACTCTTGAAATCAATCCCAATCTCGATCGTATTCTAATCCAATCCCATTTCAATTCCAATCTAAGAAAATTGGCACTCTTGAGCGAAATCGAGATTGAGATTGGAATCGACTGCACGTTCGACTACATACACTGACACTGATTCACATGGGGTGGCCATAAAATACACACCAAAACGTTAATTACAAAATTTATAAATATTTAATAACTCGTTAAATCTATTAATAAATTTATTTTAACATAATTAATAATCATCTACGTGTTCTTTCCTTGCATTTCTTACGTATTTTAGTACTAAATACTTAGGCAGCAATGGTTCATTGTGTATGTCATTGCCTACGTTACATTAAAAAAAAACTTCTCGCGCATTCGTCACTCATCTGTCATTCGCAAGAATCGTAAATAATGTAAATAAAGAAATCATATTATGTTACATTAATATGTCGCTATCGTAGAAATATTATGTTCGTAATAAATGTCAATGTCGTAATCACAGAGAACTTTTTTAATCTATGGAATTCATATTTTAATAAAAAGTGAATTATTACTGTTGCGATAAACAAAAGATTCAAAAAGCGATGTTATCTAAATGTTTTCAAGTGTTTAGTTAGGAATGTACTCAAGTAGGTCTAATTTCGATATACGCCAATCTCATCTCGCGTATCCCTAGCGCAACACCGATTTATCAGTCCCAATCAGTCCCTTGTACGCCATGGTCACAAATAGATGACAAAATCGTCCATTAGATATTTTATAGTAGGTACCTAGTATATTATAACTGTGATATTTCTATGAATCCATACTTATGCACAAGTTCAAGTTAGTTTTACTATAAGACAAATATTCAACCGAGGAAGACAAAAATATCAAGGTAAGGAAACAATTCTTAAATATGTTTTAACTCCTTTAAATTTTATTATTCTCAATACAAACATTTATTGTCTTTACAGGATGAGTAGGCCAACACACCAACAGCTAGAGACTATGGTAGATTTCCTAGTCCAGAACCCAGGAATTGCCAAAGGGTTATTGCGCACTGCTCATGCTAAGCAGGAGACAAAGAGAAAGTGGAATGACATAGCAGTATCCTTAAATGCACTGGGCGGTGCACGGAAAGATGGTAAAGGCTGGGCTAAGGTACTGTCTCTACACACTAATTAACATATTTTTTTCACTTAATTATATAACAACAGTTACAATAATTAGTACATTTACTTCCTTTTCAGTATTGGGCTGACAAAAAGCATACCCTAAAGAAGACATGTGGTGAGCATGCACAGTCAATGAGGTGTACAGGTGGTGGTTCTGCAGATAATTTACCTGTATTAACAACCATCGACCAACGCCTGATAGCAGTGATGGGGGGCCTTCAATTTGCTGTAGAAGACAGCCATGTTGCTGTCAATCCATTACCATCCACAGTAAGTCAGTTTAGTTGTAAATGTTAAGACATAATTGTAAACTTGATACAAGTTCACACCTTCTTAATGAGGTACTTATTCTATAATTGCAGAGCCAAACCCAGAATGACATCCAAATGGAAATTATCATTCCAACCGTAGATGTTAAGGATGCAAATCTATTAGAGTCTCATGCCTCTCTCAAACAAAATGAAGAAACTGTAGAAGGTAATAATATTTCAAACTATGTATGCCATCTTTCATGATGATATAATTACTTACTTAGATGTTATTTATTTTATTTTTCAGTTACAACAACACGAGAACGTAGTCCTGGAAGGACCCGCCGGCCCCCAAGACAGCGTGTCCGATCAAGGACTACATTGGAACAAGACCAGGAGAGATTTGCAGAGATAGAGAGGAAGAGGGTTGAAGCAGAAATTGTTACAGCGAGGGCCTTATCTCGAGCTGTAGAACAAATGGAGGGACTTTCAGCAGCAATAAGAGAAGGCTTTCAAACTGTGGCAGATGCCTTCAATAATATTGCTGATGCCCTGAGACAAAATAGGCAGTAAATAAATTTATATTAATAGCTGTTGTAAGTAGGTTTAGAGTTAAATAGGGAAGTTGTTTGTGACGATGAGTCACAAAACAGCTTTATAGTGTTTTTTCTTTTCATTAACATAAATTCGTAGTGTTATTATTGCTAAATTAAGCAAAAACTTGTGATAAAATATTTTTTTGGAAATATGGTTTCTGCCACTATCATTTGAGGGTGCATGCCCTGAAAAACATAGTTGTGTTATTTTTAATATTATATTGTTTTAGGTCAATCAGCCTGAGGTATCTACAGGTAACTTGTAAATCGGTTAAGTACTTTTTGAGTAAGATAACATTTAAAGTATTTTTGTATTAAAAATTACAACTTTTTTCTATTTACATTGAAATATCTTTTCATTGGAAACAAATACTTATACATACCTCAGTGGATAGATAATATTGTAAGGAATCCAAAGATGTGTGATATCATGACAGTACTTTTATAAATACAGTGTTTAGAACTAATTGTTTTATTAAGTTGTGGCGGGAATGCCTCTTTGTGAATATAAATGAAAATTACTGAACAAAAAGTCTATATTTATATTTATGCAAATACTTACTTGTTAATATTAATTAGGGTACGAATTTCCATTGACGTCCAACGAATTTAGGGTGGGAGGAGGGTGGGGGGGAGAGGGAGGGAGGGGTACTACCCCCCCTTAAAAGGAAAAGTTGCGGAGCCCCCCCACCCCCTTTTTGAGTTTTTTTTTAGTTTTTAATTCTGAGGAAATTTCCCTCATTTTAGGGATTAATATTAATAATAAGTGTAAAAAACCAGAGGGGACCCCTTGGGGGAAGGGACGTTCCCCCCTACAGAAAGGGGGAACCCACTTCATCAAAAAAAAAAAGGAGGGACACTGATTCAGAGGGATTTCTGTATCTATTTTGAAACTGCAACTTCTCCGGCACTGCGGGAAGAACAGCCTCTACGCCTTTGCGTAACAAACCGCAGGCATCCATCCTCGCCTACGTGCCTTCGGCTCTATAAAAACACTCTAGGGGTAGGACAGACTCGTACCAGGTGGAGTCGGGGTCAATCAATTTGGTTCTTTGACATAAGTTGAACCTAACCTATTTTTTTGCGTCTGTCTTACGTTTCGTTCCACAAGCCGGCAAAAGACGGTAACAAACACTAAACATTATAATTTTAATAGCTCGTAATGAAAATAGCGCTGTAATTTAAATATAAACTGTTAAATATATGTGTGCATGAAAGCTATTGAAAATATAATTATTTACGTAAATAAATATGAAATAAAATGGTACCCAACGTATGACAACTTAACCGTAGGTAAAACGAAACGTTCAATGGCGAGAATTCTTTATCACATAAATATTACAAAAATAATTGATTTTCAATATTTTTTTTTCTCAAAAAATACACGTCTCCGCGTGTTGAAACTTTGCGTGAGTGATTATAATAAAGTAACCTTTCTGTAAAAAAAGTATCAACCTCCGACTCGTTGGACGTCAATGGAAATGTATGCCCTCTATGGCCAAGAAGACTTCCTCCATCTATTTTTTAAAACCCCAATTGTGCGCTCAATAGTATTGCGAGCCCCACAATTTGTATAGTGCTCTTCAACTGAGCCGATTGTTGGGACATCATTGTACCTTGGTTCCCTTAAACTAATCTCGAGCAGGCTGGGACATCAAAGGTTCCAAATCCTTATAAATCACTCCGAAAAGCTCCTAATTTATTAGGATTTTTTTCCTAAATTCATCGTCAGTCATGGCAAACGCGTTGTCTGCTTATCATATTCCACCTTCTCATATCTAACCAAAATATCAAAAATATCACAAATAAGTTTTTGGCACAACTTATTTGTGATATTTTCGACAATGCTCATAATTGTCGAAAATATCACAAATAAGTTGTGCCAAAAACTTCACAAATCAGCCTCAATAACAAACTCGATACCTTAGACTTTTTGTAATCGTTCAACTTTGACATAAACACGACTTCAAACCTCGATACGTATACGTCAAAATCTCGCCAAGAGTACCGAAAAAGTGCAATCGTTCGAGTAAAGTCGATTTCATTTAGTACCAAAAAAATCCACCTGATACGATTCCAATCGTGCGCTAAGTAGAGTCCATTTCACGAAAGAAGTCCCGCAGAGGCGGCGCCACTTGTCGTAAGAGACGATTCATAAATATTTATTTATCTCGACATCTGATGCACTGGTTAATAAAATCTACAATCTTAAGTAGAGAAAGCTGTATGAGGTAGGAGGGTTGTTGTCGGAATGTTGCTAACTATACCTACATATAATAATAGGTAATTAGTTCCACTTATTGCCGCGGGACTTCTTTCGTGAAATGGACTCTAGTGTAGCATTCAAGAGTGCCAAACACGGAGTAAAGAACGATGCCCTTCTTTCTTTCGATCCCAATTTCCAGCTCCGAATTTCCGATTGAGATTGAGTGTCGAGAAAACAACTGATGTCTGACGTAGTATACGTGGCGTCTCCTGTATTATGTTTAGTTAGTTATAAGTACCTACCTACTAATAGTGTACCTAACATTAGACTACGAGTGATGATTATATTAGATATTATTTACTACAAGTAGAAGTTTCTCTTCTGCTCTCTAACTACGCTTCACTTCCAACATGTAACAGGAGACAGGTGGAATACCTTCCACCTTTGTCCCTAAAGTGGTGACCCCGACGTGATCTGCGATTGCGTCAATCTGAGGTGAACAGCAGCAAGCTACGAGTTGAACTCGTACCGCGTCTGAGCTGGACATACAATGAAGAGGAACCCGACCACGCCATGTTGCGTATTAGAAAGCTGGACACTGCTGCTGACAACTCATCGGACCCTGCGGACTGCGAGACTTCGACTCATTTTATTCGCACAGATCCCATTTTTCGTCCGTTTACCAGTGCTATAGTGTTCTAAAATCGTTAATAAGTTCAAAAGTGATACAAACATTGAGTGATAAAATCAAAACCAAGTTTTTTTTTGTGAGTTTTTCGAGTCGACCCGACTCAGGTAGTGCTGCAAAATTCGTTGAAATTCGTGTCGAGCAAGTGGCACGCCCTCTGTCGCTATCCGGCGACAACATCTGACACTCGAACGACAGTTGTCACTACTGACAATTGTCAACTGTCAGCCGTCAACTGTCAACTGTCATAAACGTTCCAGTAAACGTCCACGCAAGTATTGTTCATATCTTGAACATTTCTCTGTTTCGCGTTTACATTTTTGTTCGTCGAACATTCGGCGTTTACTTTTGTTTACTTATTATGCTTATGTAGTCTTTCTTTACTCATCTAATTTTTTTTTTATTACAAAATTTTAATCTATTCTATTTTTAGAATGTTTTTTGATCATCCTGTCAATTAATAACAATATTTTTAAGCTTAAATAAATTATTGGTCTCGCTGCGCTTGACGCAGCGAGACCTATCATTCATCTAAGTTTTTAAGCTTATTGTTTTTGTTTATGATTGTGTGATTGTATTTTTTGTGTATTGTGCTTAAAGATTTGTAAGTTTTTTTTTTTGTAAACGTTATTTGTTTCGCTGTCCACCCACGGTTAAGGATAACGGCTGCACATTTTGGTTCGGTGTTCTGCGTATTTGTTTATTCCTCATTCTTTTAACCAATCTACGTCCCAAAAGCTGATTGACATGGCTGACGAACTTCAAGCACGCTTAGCAGCACTTGAAGCTGAAACTGTAGCTCTACGCGCCTTGCAAGTGCAGCCTAAGCCTCATTTCACCACTGCTGGGGCAGTTTCTGTCAAGCTACTACCCTTATGGACTGATAGGATAGCGGTTTGGTTTGCTCAAGCTGAAGCACATTTTCTTCTGGCTGGCATTTCAGCGGATGCCACCAATTAATATAGTCATATTCTAAGTCAAATCGATCACAAAACAGCCGGTGAAATTGAGGACATTGTCACCAACCCACCTGCTGAAGGCAAGTACCAGAAATTGAAAGAAACTCTATTTAAACGCTTTTCAATATCTGCAGAGCAGCGAGTTAAAACGACTTCTTAGCGACGAAAAACTTGGAGACAGAAAACCGTCACAGTTCCTCCGTCACTTACGGTCACTCGCAGGCAATACACTGACTGATGATAACATCTTGCGTCAGTTATGGCTTAGCCGCATGCCTCAGCAGGCGCAAAGCATCCTTGCGGCCCAGGCTGATCTTGACCTTGACAGGATAGCGGACATCGCCGACAAAATTGCCGAGATTCAGCCAGGACCTGCAAACATCTACGAATCAGCAGCTACACCTTCGTCCTCCCTATAGGTAGAACGAATTGAAGAGCTGAGCCGAAAATTGGAATTTTTAACGTCCAAACGATCCCGGTCTCGTAATAACTCCAGATCACGAAGCACAAGCAGACGCAGAACCAATGATGGCCTGGCTGCTAAATACTGCTGGTACCACAAACTGTACGGCTCCAATGCTAAAAAGTGCATTTAATTTTCTCCTTGTAACTGGAAGTCGGAAAACCCGCCAAGCAATCAGTAGTGGCGGCAACTGATTGCGACAGCTCACAGCACGCTCCCAGACGCCGTCTTTTCATAACTGATCAGGACACCAAACGTCAATTTTTGATTGACACCGGATCGGACTTATGTTGCTATCCTCATCGCTGGCTTACTGATCGAAGGAAGCCCTCTGACTACGAACTCTGCGCCGCTAACGGTAGTAGAATTAAAACATACGGCACGGTGACCTTGACGCTCAACTTCCGACTCCGTCGCCAATTCATATGGACTTTCGTTGTTGCGGATGTCAACAGCGCAATCATTGGTGCGGATTTTCTGGCACACTACCATTTGCTGCCAGACTGCCGTACCAAGCGTTTGATTGACAGCATTACGAGCCTATCAACCGTTGGGTCCACCGCCATATCAGACCAACCGAGTGTCAAGGCCGTTGCCCCGGCGAATTCTGCTTCTGCACAAGTGCTCGCAGAGTTCCCAGAAATCACTCGTCCTCCTGGCTTAACCAGAATAATAAAACTTGACACCGTACATTTTATTAAAACAACGGATGGGCCTCCTGTTTCTTGTCGTCCTCGCCGTCTGGCCCCTCAAAAATTGACATCTGCCAAATAGGAATTTGAGGACATGGTCCATTCTTGCACAGCACGGCCTTCCAAGAGCGCCTGGTCGTCTCCCTTGCACATGGCCTTGAAAAAGGACAACACTTGGCGTCCCTGCGGTGACTACCGCGCACTTAACGCCCGAACTGTACCGGATAGATACCCTGTCCACGATTTCGCTCACAACCTTACTGGTTCTAGAATTTTTAGCACCATCGACCTTGTAAAAACATATCATCAAATACCTGTATCTGAAGAGGACGTCCCGAAGACCGCCATCGTTACACCGTTTGGCCTCTTCGAATTTCCTTTTATGACCTTCGGTCTCCGCAATGCTGGGCTAACATTCCAGCGGTTTATCGACGAGTTCACACGGGGTCTCGAGTTCTGCTTTCCGTACGTGGATGACATTCTCGTCCATTCAGCTGATAAGGCTCTTCACTGCGAGCATCTACGTATTCTCTTCGGACGCCTGTGAGACTATGGAGTCGTAATTAACCCCTCCAAGTGCGTCCTTGGTGCACAAGAAGTTACATTTTTAGGCTACCACATCAGCCCCGAGGGAACTTGTCCTCCTCAAGATCGTGTACAAACCATCTTAGACTTTCCCCCTCCTAAAACAGTCCAAGGTGTGCGTCGTTTTCTCGGCATGCTAAACTATTATCGCCAATTCGTGCCCCGCGCTGTATTGTTCCAGGCTCCACTTATAAAATCTGTGGTTGAAACCAAAGGTAAGGGTGCCAAACCATTTATATGGACACCTTTACTTTTGGAACAATTTAAAGCCTGCAAAGAGAGTCTAGCTAATGCCACTCTTCTGCAATATCCGGTCAGCGGCGCGCCTCTCGGTCTGTTTACTGACGCATCCAACGTCCACATTGGGTCCTGTCTCCAACAACTCGTTAACGACAAGTGGGTCCCTCTTGCCTTCTTTAGCAAGAAACTGACAGATCAGCAAACACAGTGGCCGGCTTATTATCGCGAGTTACTGGCGGTGTACGAAAGCATACAACATTTTCGCCACATTCTCGAGGTCCAACACGTAAATATTTTCACGGATCATAAACCGCTTCTCTACGCCTTTATACAGCGCCGTGAAAAACCCCCCTGCTCAATTAAACCAACTGTCTTTTATCAGTCAGTTCACAACTGACATAAAATACATCAGAGGAGAGGACAATGTCGTCGCCGACGCTATGTCACGTGTCGACGCTATCGCATTTGACCAGGACTACGAAGCCCTCGCCGAATCACAAAAGTCCGATTCAGAGCTATCTTTCCTGCGTACTCAAGGGTCAAGCCTGCAATTGACCAATGTTAATATTCCAGGAACTAACATCTCTATCACCTGTGACGTGTCCACGGGCAAGCCACGTCCCTATCTTACCACTCCCTTTCGAAGAGAATCTTTTAACAAGGTCCACAACCTCAGTCATCCTGGTGCACGAGCTAGCACCCACTTTAGTAACTGAACGCTACGTTTGGCCTTCTGTCAACAGGGATTGCAAAGAGTGGGCACGAACTTGCGAGGCGTGTCAACGTGCCAAAGTATCGCGTCATCATTTTTCCCCAATCGGTAATTTCGAACTACCATCTGGTCGATTCAAACATGTCCATATTGACATCATCGGCCCCCTGCCGATTTGCAGCGACTACCGATATTGTTTGACAGCTATTGATAGAACGACTAGGTAGCCTGAGGTCTGGCCAATGCGGACTATTACTGCGGAGGAGGTAGCAGAAACCTTTACACGAGAATGGGTTGCCCGTTTCGGTGTACCGTCAGTCATTACGACAGACCAAGGCACTCAGTTTGAGTCTGATCCGTTCCGCCGAATGAAGATGACGATACACTTCGCCACTAAGCGAATTAGAACAACGGCATATCATCCCTGCGCCAACGGCATGATTGAGCGTGTTCATCGCCAACTTAAGGCTGCTCTCATGTGCCACCAAGATTCTTGGGTACGTGCACTGCCTTTCATCCTTCTTGGCATGCGATCCGCTTTCAAAGAAGACCTGAAAGCTACAGCTGCTGAATTGGTTTACGGTGAAACACTTCGGTTGCCCGGCGAATTGCTTGTTCCAGTTTCCGGAACTGATATCACTAACGATCCCGCAGACTTTGTTGTACAACTTCGACGTAAAATGTCGGCTGTACGACCAATCCCTGCATCTCGTCATACTCAACCATCTACGTTTATCTTCAAAGATCTCTCGTCAGCAACTCACGTTTTTCTTCGTGATGATACAGTCAGACGCCCCTTACAAACACCCTACACAGGTCCATACCAAGTCATTGATCGCGCCAGCGATGGAAAAACAATGACTTTGGTCATTAAGGGTAAAAACGTCGCTGTAAGCAATGATCGCGTCAAGCCGGCTTACATGGAACACGCCAGTCCTGCAGCCCTTGATCCTCCAACTCCAACAAAACCCACTCATACATCCACATCAAAACCTAAACAGCCCGATCCATCTCCAAACGCAGACGCCAATCAAGACAATACGCGAATCAGTAACTCCTAATTTGTTAAGAAAAATCTAAAACTCAGGTAATGTTTGTTTGGAGAAAAGTTTAGTAATAACACTTGGAAATCGTTTTAGTATAAAAAAAAATAAAAAAATACGACTGACCTTCAATATCTCCAGAACCAATGGATTCCCAGGTATGGTCTAGTAGAAAAAAATGATCCAAATAATGGGTAGAATATGTGGCTTTCGGCTTCGGAAAGGGTCTTTTGTTTTTACACCCGTTATAAAATTTACGATTTATGACGTATTAAAAAACTACTTACTAGATCTCGTTCAAACCAATTTTCGGTGGAAGTTTACATGGTACATCATTATATATTTTTTATTTTTATTTTCTCTTATTTTAGAAGTTAACGGGGGGCACACTTTACCACTTTGGAAGTGTCTCTGGCGCAAACTATTCAGTTTAGAAAAAAATAATTTTAGAAACATCAATATCATTTTAGGAGACATATCCAGATCTATACCCCAAAGTAAGGGTTTGATGAAAAAAATATTTGAGTTTCAGTTCTAATTATAGAGAACCCCCAAAATTTTTTTGTTTTTTTCCAATTTTTGTGTGAAAATCTTAATGCGGTTCACAGAATAAATAATTAAATAAATATTTAGTTTATTGTACAGACGCCAGCACATCAACCTACCCGAAACTGTCAAATTTTCCCAATCAACTTTGAACCTTAAGCTTTAGTAATAAAGTTGAAAATCTATTAAAGACATTTGACAGTTTGTAGTAGATTGACGTGCTGGCGTCTGTACAAAGAGAAACACAATACATTTAGTCATACAATAAAACAAGATAGTACTTAATGGTGGTCAAAAACCAGGTTGAGCAGCTGGCTCCCAAACTAAGTAAAAAGATACTTGTATCTCAGGAGAAAACAAACATCTACTTACCAAGTTTCAACAGTATATAGTTCTTAAAAGTTTCGGAATAAAGTGGCTGTGACATACGGACGGACAGACAGGCAGACATGACGAATCCATAAGGGTTCCGTTTTTTGCCATTTGGCTACGGAACCCTAAAAACCGGTCAAGTGCGTGGACCGCCCATAATGAAGGGTTCCGTAGTTGGGATGAATTTATCCCGAAAACAAACTTTAACATTATAGTTGAAAAACATGTTCTCCCATACATTCTAACTGCAAATATAAGTTGGTCTCTTGTAAACCATACTTAGCTGTGATAGTTTTCCTTTTAACTTCGTTATATATTCTACTGCCGGGATTTTTTTCACATATCCAAAAACAACCATTTAGTTGGCAGGGGGGGACCCTAGCAGGAGACGCCCTGGGCGTCAGGAATCAATAGCCGATTCCCGGCCACCGTAGGCGCGGACTTGCGGACGTTGAGCAATGGGTAGCTCGCCGTCCGGTAAGGACCAGGCCCGGGTCAACGACGACGGCGCGTTGTGTTCCACGCGCGCCTCAAAGAGATGTCGACACATAGGGATGATGACAATTTTTTTTTTTTTCCGTAATGTAGATTAAGAAAATATAACGTACGTAACGTAAAAGATTACGGCGATACATTGAGTTATAATGTGCCATGACGTCACTTGTATGTAGATTTTATACATACTTGTGACGTATCAACCCCCACTCCCCAACGTTAATGCGTTGTATCTAAGTAATTTTTTATTAATATGATAAAGCAAAAAATACGTGTCTAATATTTTTTTATTATCAGACTGACGGATTAAATAGAATTTCTTTTTTTTGACCCAGGCATCATCCCTATTGAAGGGGTCCTGAAGGAACACGGGTGGGTTTTAGTCAGTAAGTCTAACACGCCCTCCCGTTCTGCCCAGGCAGAGCGGGAAAAGTTATTTCATAATTTCCCAAACAAAAAAATGGGGACCCAAAAGCCTGCAGGCAAACTCGTAAGTCAGTGGGATCCTTAATAACGCTTAAGTTAATAATCCTTATGCATGAAACGATGCGATGCATGAAACTATATTCTGATAACGAAACGTCAGAACTGTTTGTGCCATGATTTTACTGTTGCTATTCTGCATAACATTTACATTTACTGTAAGTAATAAAAAACAAATATATCAAGCTTCTCACCAGTGGCGGATTTACACATTTTCAAGGCATAGGCTGAATAGTTTTTGCCGCCCTTGCCTCAACAATTTTCATATCATACATTATTTTTACAATGCAACAATTTCGTTGAAATTGCACGTAAAATAATTTTTCGGTATATTTTTGAGCTAATCGAAGCTCAATCATGTATGGGCGGGGTTATGTATGCTATTTACACAATAATGAACATTTGGTAAACGTGAATAAATAATCTTTTCACCTCAGCACCTCAAACAAGCAGGTTTTGCTGTCAAAAAACAGTGTGCAAAATTCGATTTTGCTGCGAGCGTGAGACAAAGTAACTTTTTAATTATTTTTTTTAAATGCCGACAGCAGTGTTGAGTCTACTCACAAAATTCTAAAGATTTAAACTTCAATTAGTTTTGTCACTTTCACTTCGATACGGAAAAAGCGAGATAGAAACAAATCATTCGAAGTTCGATTTCAAAATTCCATATCTACATAAAAGGCCCAAAAAAGAAACAAACAATAAAACGTTCGGTTATACTTAAAACGTTAAAATTGCAAAGCATCTGGTTTTATTTAAATTCTGTTTTATTAAATTTTTGGAACGAAGTTCTTAAGCGGCTTGGGGTAAGAGTGCAGTGGCAGATATCGTCACGCGAAAAGGCGCTTGCGACTGTCTTCTTCTAATTCAAAGAGTAAGAGAGAGTAGTAAGTGTGAATTTGGTCGAAATGAAAATCCAAGATGGCGGCTGCGAAAATTTTCACATTTTTCATAATGGGTGTCGTTTTCATAGTTTTGAAGGGTGCCAAAGCCGACCGTGAGTTCAAAATGTAAATCCAAGATGGCGGCTGCGAAAATTTTCACATTTTTCATAATGGGTGTCGTTTTCATAGTTTTGAAGGGTGCCAAAGCCGACCGTGAGGTCAAAATGTAAATCCAAGATGGCGGCTGAGAAAATTTTCAAATTTTTCTTCATGGGTATCGTTTCTATGGTTTTCAAGGTTGCTAAAGCCGATAGTGAAGTCAAAATGTAAATCCAAGATGGCCGCTGCGAAAATTTTCAAATTTTTCTTCATGGGTATCGTTTCTATGGTTTTCAAGGTTGCTTAAGCCGATAGTGAAGTCAAAATATAAATCCAAGATGGCGGCTGCGAAAATTTTCACATTTTTCGACATGGGTGTCGTTTTCATAGTTTTCGAGGGTGCTAAAGTCGATAGTGAGGTCAAAATATAAATCCAAGATGGTGGCTGCAAAATACGAGGTGATGAAGCTTATGTAAAAAAAACCTTGTCCGATCCGAAAATCTGGGGAAAATGGGCATATGGTACTGCAGTAACATTACAAAACAGTATTTTTTTATTATTATAGATAGTAAAAAAGTTATTGGTATTTAAAATTCACATTTTTAGTTCCAAAATTACCCCAAATCCATAAAAAAAAACAAAATTCATAACTTATGACTTTTAGACACCCGCTAAACGACGGCCGCCGCCCGCACCAAATGTAAAATTCGGTCAAATTCACCATTGAAAAAAAATGTAGGGATTATTTTTTATTTTTTCCTGAAAATTTCCACATAAAAATGCTAACAGTACGATACCTAACAACACCCTCACGGATCGGACAGGGTTTTTTTTTTACATGTTGTATGTTCTCGCTGCTGAGGTGAAAAGTTGTATGTGTTACACGAGAGCAAAGTTATTTGCATCTCGTGTCTTTGAATCCCTCGCAGCGCTCAGGATTCTAACCTAGAATCACTCGCTACGCTCGTGATTCAACTATAGAATCCTTCGCTTACTCGGGATTCAAAATCAACACTCGCAGCAAAAAACAACTTTGCTCTCTTGTTGCACAAATAACTATTATTGCGCTTTCAAACAGTTAAAAATAATCGACTCAGTCACGTCGGAATTAATGACCAAAATTACTTACGACGAAATAGAAGTTCGTTACAATGCCATTTTTTGTTGGCAAAATCATCGATCATGTCGTCGTAAGTAATCTTGTTCATTAATTCCGACTCTATGCACAAAAGAGTTCCCCAAATTTGCCTGCTGGTAGGTAAATCCGCCACTGCTTCTCACATTTCATCTTTTCAGATTATCATTAATTCAAAATTAAATTGACTGTCCGCATAATGTTATGCCGGGAGTCCTCACGGAGGGCTCATATTAAATGTAGGTTTTTCTTAGCGAATACAGCATTATAAACATCACGCCTTGTTTCCCCGTAGGGTTGGGCAGAGGTGTACCTGTAGTACACACACATTTCGCCAGTTAAGTTTTTTAAGTCACATGTAATAAACGGCGAGCCTTTTGTCATCATCCGGGTTCAATTCCAGACTCCGGGCTATTACTGCTAGAAATTCCTGTTACATAGAAAAACCCAATAATACTTTGCCCGACTTGGGAATCGAACCAAGGACCTCATGCTCAGCAGTAGCGCTTGCGACCACTAGACCAACGAGGCAGTCAGTACAGCATTTAACCGTGAAAATAAAATCTGATACAGTATATTTTAACATGATTTATTAGTGTAGGTAAGCGTTGGTTTTCAAATCCAGGCATTTTTTTAATTTTTTTGTTCACGGTAGCAAATATGTACAAAAAAAAAATAGTTTAAAAAAGGTTGAAAACTACTTAGAGTGACAAGACCCCCTGAAAACACTGTTTTACAATGTTTTATAACACGGTTTTAAACATAATGCCGTTGACCGTCCGACGGTTAACTTTAGCGCAAACGTAATGCCAGCAACCCTCCCGGAGGGTTCACCTTCAATATGTATGGTGGCATGGTTTATGAGTTCTTTGAAAAGTGAGTGGAGTCGAAAGTGTTAATCATCAAGTTTTGGAAAAACAAACTCAATATCACATCTTTTTTTCGCGGGTAGGTGTTAAAAAAGTAAAGACGTTTTAAAATTTGGAATTTTATTTAAAATATAATCAATTTAAAATATTGATTAAGTTTACATCGGTACTTAGTCCACAATAGATATATAACAAGTACTCACGTTTGTGGCACATTTATGTGACATACACACGTTTTAAACACCACCTGCCAGCTGATCAATTGCACTATCTCACAACATTATTTTATTAGCATTTAAAGTCACAAAATGTCTCAATTTGCTGAAGTTCTTGCTGCACAAAAAACCCTTGAGGAAAACTTTTTAAAGAAGATGGGTGAGCTGGAAACACAAATAAATTCTGCCGGTCCTGCCAAGGACACAGTCGCTAAGATAGCTGAAGAGTTCCGTAGCTTCCGTGAGCTCATATTCTCTATGCTTGGTCTGCTCCGAAACCAGATCTGCGAGTGTGCCAGACAAATTGATGGCTTGGAGACCAGGCATCGGCGGAAAGCGTTGATTTTCCAAGGCCTTGCTGAAGCGGAGAACGAAGAGAGCACAGCGGTAATTCTGGGCATCCTCAATACCAAGCTTGCCCTCAAGACTCTCTCAGCATCCTCAATTAAAGCCTGTCACAGGCTTGGAGCCCAAAGCAAGGACCATCACAGACCTATTCTCGTTAGGTTCGCCAGTGTAGACATCAAGGCTGCAGTTTGGAAGGCTAAGACGGGGTTGAAAGGCTCCAAAATATCTATTAAGGAGTTCTTGACCAGGGCCAGGCAATCTGTGTTCGGAAAGGCGCGTGAGCACTTTGGTATGCGGTCGTGCTGGACTCAAGACGGCGTCATCTGTTTAAAGGCATCCGATGGAAGTCGGCACAAGATTACTGCCATAGACGAGCTGAAGCCCTTGATAGCCAAGTATCCTAAGGCGCCGGGTGCATCTCCATCAACGAAATGAAGCGTCAACGTTGCCGGGAACCTGAAAAACACAAAACGTAAATTATAGATGAATGTTTACTTTGATGTATTGTTGTTTGTATATCCTAAATTCGTAATCTTTACTTACTTTTCTGTAGTAATTGTCCCGTTTAATAGTTTTCTTTTGTTTTGCGCCCCAACTGTTAACGTAATTTCTGTTATTGCGGAGTATTGGTTTTCGATACCCCCAGTGCTTATTTTATTTTTCAACCTTATTTTCATTGTTTTTTACTTTTTTGTTGTCAATTATGTTTGTGAGTGAATGTCGGCTTGTCATGTCAACTTGACGTTAGTAATGGTAATTTGACGTTGACGTTCCAAGTAAACGTTCTGAAATTGCGTTTGCCGCATTGTGTTTGCGTCAGTGCTCGCTCACACAGATAATAATAACGTTTCGTTCCAAGTTGCGCTTCATTTAGCTCTACGATTTAGCTGCTGCTGAGTGTCATTTTGTTTTCTGTATATTTTTTATTTCTTTTTATGTTTAATGTGTAATTTAATATTCTTTTAATATTTTTGGGAACACCGGATTTTACCTTGCTTCCAGTAGAGTATGCAAAAAATTGAATAGGTTTTGTTGTATTTATTTATGTGCTGAATACCATTACCATGTTTGTTTTAGTGTTGGTGTAAGCTGGTGGGTGGTGCAGTGCCTTGCACGTGTTGTTGGTCTGTTTTTAGCATTAGTATAATTTATTATATATTATATTATATTTATTTCTACTAACTACCTACTTATTTATATTTATGTCAGACAATGAGTCTTATTTTTCTGCCAACCAATCTACTGCTTCTTCTAGCGATGAAAGCTTTTGTTCATTCAGCTACACTCTTGGTGACTATTTGCAACAAAATTTCAATGGTCAGTCAAATCGGATGGTGAACGTGTGTCACATTAACGCTCAAAGTGTTCCAAGCCACTATAGCGAGTTGTACGATGCGTTTAATAACAGCAATATTCACGCCATCCTGATCTCCGAAACTTGGCTCAAACCACATCTCCTGTCCACCACCTACCCTCTTACTGGTTTCGTTCTTATACGGAACGATCGGATTGGTAAGGTAGGGGGTGGTGTGGCCATATATCTTCGCAGTGACTTTCCATATAAAGTACTAGCTACTTCCTCTTCACATTATTCTGCTTCTGCTGAGTATATTTTCCTTGAAGTCTGTGTCAAAGGAGCCAAAACCATTATTGGTGTTGTCTACTGTCCTCCTACTGTTGATTACTTCACTGAATTCGAATTAGTTCTTGAATCCTTGGGTTCGGAGTATGCACATCACATCATCATGGGTGATTTCAACACAAACCTTCTTGCTCAAAATTCCCATCGATCCCGTAAGCTCCTTCATCTTATCGAGTCAGCTAGTCTGCACGTATTGCCGCTCAAACCTACTCATCATAACACCGTCGGCGATGACACCTGGCTTGACCTGATCCTCACCTCGAATCCTTCCCTCGTTTCCTCCCATGGTCAACATGACGCTCCTGGCTTTTCTCATCACGACATGATTTTCCTTTCCTATATCCTGAAACCTCCCAAATCTAAACCCAAGGTTCTGTACAGGCGCTGTTTTGCTCGGATGAATGTCGATAAACTCAAGGAAGATGCATCTGTGGTCGATTGGGACCCTATGACGAAAGCCATTTCGGTTGATGACAAGGTTGCTATCTTCAATGATGTTGTACTCAAACTGTATAACATCCATGCTCCCGTCAAAAAAATTAAACTAAAACGCCCACCTGCTCCATGGATGACAAGAGGCATACAGATGGCAATGCGTCGTAGGGACCGCTCGTTCCGTAAATTTAAAAGGGATCGTACTGATGAGAACTGGATATTATTTAAGGCTGCAAGGAATAGATGCAATCAGATGATACGCAATGCTAAACGCCGCCACATTCTCGATACTATTAGCTCTTCCTCTTCTGCCGATATTTGGAAATTCCTTGGAACTCTTGGTATCGGCAAATCGCGACATTTAGACCTTCCTAATTCAATTGACTTAGATGATCTTAACCGACATTTCTCCACTGTTTCCGCCATGGATCGTCTAACCAAGCAACAAACCCTGTCTCTTATTTCTGGTCTAACGCGTCCTCATATTAATCCTTTCAGTTTTATTCCAGTCGAACCGGGAGAGATCAAAAAGATAATTCTCTCCATCAAATCAAAAGCGGTGGGATGTGACAATATCACCCGTGGTATGATCATTACTATTCTGGATCTTCTCCTACCCGCGATTACCCATATTATAAATTTTTCCCTATACACCGGAGTATTCCCTTTCCTGTGGCGCAAAGCCTATGTTCGTCCACTACCTAAGGTTTCCAATCCCTCTCTTCCTACCGACTTTCGTCCAATTTCTATCCTTCCCTTCCTATCCAAAGTGCTTGAGGCCTGTGTCCACAAACAATTCTCCAACTTTGTTCATCGCCACTCACTCATTAGCCCTCTTCAATCTGGGTTCAGGCCTGGGCACAGCACTATTTCCGCCCTCCTTAAAGTGACTGGCGATATAAGGGCAGGACTGGAAGACACCAAAGTTACTGCTCTAGTGTTGGTTGATTTCTCGAATGCCTTTTAATTCCGTCAGTCACGACATCCTGTTAGCCATTTTGTCACATCTTATGGTCTCTCCCAAAGCTCTGGAATGGTTCTCCTCTTACCTTCAGGAACGTCAGCAATCTATTCATGTTGGGGATTCTTCTTCATGCTGGTGTGATTTGGAAACTGGCGTTCCTCAAGGCGGTATACTTTCTCCTCTTCTGTTTTCTATTTTTATTAATCTTATAACTTCCGAGCTTCAGTGTGCGTATCATCTGTATGCAGATGACTTGCAGTTGTACAGTCAAGGAAGGATTGATGAATTACCTGACGCTATCGACAGATTAAACAGGGACTTGATAGCCATAAAAACCTGGGCTGATAGATTTGGTGTAGCCGTAAACCCTACAAAGTGTCAAGCGATCATCATTGGCAGTCCTCGTGGTATAAGCAAGGTGGACGGTACAACCTTGCCGCCAGTTCTCTTTAATGGTACGATCGTGCCTCTTAGCACTGACGTGAAGGACTTAGGCTTGCATATTGATAGTACCCTGAACTGGCGTACTCAAGTCGCTAAGGTAAGCCAGAAGGTTACTGGAACGCTGCGGACTCTGTACCGACTGAAAAATTTATTGCCAACGAGTACGAAGACAATGCTTGTGCAGTCCTTAATCTTCCCTATCATCGATTATGGTGATGTGTGCTATTATGACCTGAATGCAGATCTCCTCGACAAACTTGACCGTCTTCTCAATAATTGCATTCGATTCGTTTTTAATCTGCGTAAATATGATCATGTCTCTGCGCATCGGTCGCTTCTAAGGTGGTTGCCCATACGCCAGCGCAGAGAGCAAAGGGCACTGACCACCTTGTTTTCATTTCTTGACTCTCCCTCTTCTCCTAGTTATTTGGCCCCCCACTTTCAGTACATTTGTGCCAACCACAATAGAAATCTACGTTCATCTCACAATCGTCTTCTTCAATGTCCCACTCACCGCACAGACTTCATTCACTCTTCTTTCTTCATTCAGTCTATCTCTCTGTGGAATGCGCTCCCCCAGGAAATCAGAATGGCGACCAACCGATTATCATTTAAAATTAAAGTTCGCGAGCTCATTCGCAAGAAGCTGGCAGTATCATCACAGCGGTAATGTTTTCCCATTGTTTGTCATACTTGTGCTTATATTTATATATAATTAGGTGTATTTATTATATTTATAGTTCTTAATAGGTATATATGTATATCTTTATATTTAAATAAATGTTTTTTCCTCAACTCTCGCTATTGCACCTACCACTGTTTGTCTCTGCATCACCCAAAGGTTGACTGGTAGAAAATGCCTGTGGCATTAAGTCCGCCTCTGTACATTTTTGTGCTTGAAGTATAAATAAATAAATAAATAAAATAAATAGAGGTCTTTGTTCCAAATAGCCACACAGAAATCAACTAAGACTTCATAAGTTGATATTTTAGTAAGTACCAATCTGCCTAGCCTTTTCCCAACAATATTGGGGTCGGCTTCCAGTCTAACCGGATGCAGCTGAATAACAGTATTTTACATGGAGCGACTGCCTATCTGACCTCCACAACCCAGTAACTGGGTAATACGATACCCCTTGGTAAGACTGGTTGTCAGATTTTCGGGCTTCTGACGTCCCGTAATGACTGTCAAAGATCCACGAATGACAGCCGGGACCAACGGCTTAACGTGCTTTCCGAGGCACGGAGGAGTCTCGGTATGTAAAGATGGTCACCCATCCACAGACCAACCCCAGCAAGCGTAGCTTAACCTATTGGATCGACCCGTGCGGCAGTTATTACTTAGCCACGAGCTCCTATTTTAGTAAGTACCAATGAATGTAGCTAAATTATCTAGAAGTTTCAGATCACCACACAACACGAGACTATCACCAGTGTAAATGCTACGAATTCCTTGGACATATTAGTAGCCATACGCAGATCGGAAGACAAAGATGCTATTATTTTGTCAATTAAAAAAGTAGAAACCCCTAGGGGTACTAACGAAATTACTATCCTGCATGATGAAGAGTCGGATTATGAAGATAAAGAAGATTTCAAATACCCTAAAGAACAAGATGATACACAGTCACCAAAAATTAAAAACGTACTTCGATGGCTCCCTAAGAAAAGTCGTAAGAAGGCGAAAAAAACAGAAATAGCAGAGAAAGAGGCTATAGAAGATCAAAAATTAAGAGGTAGAGCCCAAAATGCTAAGAGAGTAGCTGACATCGTTTCTGTAATTAAAAACAATCACTTAGCCGCAGAATTTATGTATGGAGAAATAAAAAGAATTCTAAGAGATAGGACAGTTATTGATGACATTAGAGAAATGATTCTGCGTGTGGAACGTAGTAAAACAAAAGGATATAAACAAAGTGTCTTAGATTGCTACATGAAAGCAAAAGAGGAATCAAATGGGGAAGTGGTTAATAGGATGTGGGGGCAACCAACTAATGATTTGGTCATAAATACCGTCGCTTAACCATGGCGTCTTATAGATTCATAAAATATGGTTGGTTGGTGTTCAATAAAGCCTTCTCCACAGATCTATCCTCTTAAAAATATTGCTATTTCATTTTCGTTAGCCTATGCCTAAGACCTTTTAATAACACAGATCTTACCCTCGTCTCGGACTTAGAGGTATGTAAAATAAGACGTACCTAAATAGAGATGGTACTAAGTATTTATTGCATCAAACTGGTAGATATTTTGGCACTGAATGACATTGTTGGTAAACATTTGTGAAATTGTGAGACAAAAATTGTACCTATTAACAAAATAAGGTGGCGACGTTAGTTAAGATTTTGGCCCCGCGCCAAAATAACTTTCAATCGTTGTATGTCATGCTAGGAGTACCCTGCAACGACGAGGTCGGCATGGAAGTACTTTTTTTTTTTGATATGGTATCTCGCAGTTGACTCTCAGATTGAGGTTGCAGCTGCTTAACCGGACTATCCTGTGGATGCCTTAAGCTACTAACTTAAAGCCTCCAGCCAGGGGCATAAACTATTCTATGTTAAACTAAGCGAACGCTCGCTAAGGGCACCCCCTGTGGGGTACGAACCTCGGCTCAGGGCGTCGCTGGCGGGAGGACAGCAAGGTGGGACAGGCTGGATCAAATTGTCATTATTATTAATCGGGGAATTTAAATCTACATTTCTCAGCGTAACGCGGGCTGGCGCTTCTGCGAGCAAGGGTCGGGGGGGAGTATTATTTATTCGGGAGTGTCGCGAGCGCAATGGACCTCGTCGGCGAGGTCGGAATGCGGGTCTTTTTTATTGTTTTGTAACGTGCTGCTATCTAATTACGCAACACATTTTCAATACAAATTTGAGTGGAATTGATATCATTTAAACTGGAAATTGAAAAATTTGACAGCTTTCGTATTACGTAACTCTAAAATTTTTGATATCAACTGCAGTCTGAATGAGACGCTAAAGAGTGAACGATACGCGTATAAAAAGGCTATAATTCGAATTACGTAACCATTTTGACAGCGCTGAATTGGTTTAAAATCAACGATTAATTTGTTTCTTCTGTCAGTTATAATAGAAGGCAATGTACTCCTCGCATTTGATTTTCTTTGTAATATTTTTGGGATTTACTCGTATAATCTCCTTAATTATTACGAAATTATGTAAGTGAACATCGTTTTAATAAATTGTGAATGTGTTTTTGTGTAAAACCTCAATGATAAATCAATAATAGTGATATATTAAAATAATATCGAAGCGGTCGATAAATTAATAATATTGTGAAAATTATCCGCCCATAAGACGACCCACTGACCAAGTTCTCTTCTGTTACAACCTACTAAAGATATATATTATGAAATTTCAGAAACGAGGTATTTTATTGAAAGACAAATTCGTACCTCGTACTATATCCATTGTACTGAGCATAGAAGACAGTGGATTATGTAAGGACATCAATGAACATAACACACCACCATCTAAGGTACATAAGTAATAACAATATTCTTTTATTTCTAAGTGTTGAACATTGAATGTGTGTTTAGCACAATGTTTTATTTATTTAAACATACATACGTGTTATGTTGGTGACTACGAAATGCACCATCAAACATAAACTTTCATACATTTAATAAAGTCATTTAACCTAATAATTGTTGTATTCATTGAAGTGTTTAAGGGAGAGGCCAATTAGAATTTATTTTGTGGATGGATGTAATGGATCATGGAATATACATAATATAGAAGATTTACTTAAATTATTTTTGTTTTCAGGTGTCAGGCTCAACTTCATTATTGAGGAAAAGTATAAACTCTCATGTGCTTACAGCAAGAATTAGCAAGCAGTGCATACATAATCCATGATGAATTCCACAGGAATACATTAAATTTCACTAATCCTTACAATATATTTTCCAATTTCTTTTTGCCCCATGTGTAAATATTTCATAAATGTGAATAAAGGCTATTGTCAGTTATTGTTTGCTTTGTTTTCCATAATTTATTTCGCTCTATTTACTGAACCTACTGAAAATACATACATAATATCACTGTTTCTCTGAAGAGTTGGGCAGAGGTTTGCCTGTACACACACATTTCACCAGTTATGTTTAAGTCCCATGTAATAGGGGACGAGCCTATTGCCATCAACCGGGCACTACTAAGAAATTCCAGGTGGAAAAACCCAATAACTCTATGCCCAACCCAGGCTTCGAACCCAGGACCTCATACTCAGCAGTAGCTCTTGCGACCCCTAGACCAAAGAGACATAATTTTATTAATTGTTGTGTTAATGAAAAAAAAAACTTGAATTCTTAAATATTTCATAATAAGTTATTTTTATATTTTGTAGTTTACACTGTTATCATTATCAATTAACAAAATAGGAACATACATTTATATAACTGTCATTCAAGACTCAACAGTTTTCTAAAACAACAATTATATTTCAAGAACTATCTTCAGTTTCTAAGGAGCAACGCAGCAGGTGCCTTCATTCATGCTGCCTTCATGTCTTCGTAGGTGAAACTTCCCAGGAACTCTACAGTTTTAAAACAAAATCATATTATTTTCTGCTCAAATAAAGTACTTAAACATTATGGGGTTTATTTATAAACGTTACTTAAAGTTAAGTAATGATTATCAACTGTATAACCATACATTTTTGACATTTGAACGTCATTTAACTTTAAGCAATGTTTATAAATAAACCCTGTGGCAAAGTAAAGTAGGCATTCATTGAGCCCATGGCTGGACAAAAGCCATTAGCCTAGTTATTGCTGCTGTTTGTATAATTTCTTCTTTACTTAGGGCTGATTTTTCAATATCCAGATATTTTGTAATACTAAATTATGTAAACATTAGTTAGGTATACATAAAATATAATTATGATGTAGAAAGTTCGGCCAAGGAAATAAATATTCATAATTTTATTATAAAGTAAGTTGCCTCACTTGATTCTTAACGATGTGACTAAAAGCTTACATTTTCATTCACAGCATTTTTGCCATCTAGCCATCCAACTTCTTTGTTAGGAAATTAAGAAGATTCATGTTGGGTAGTGTTCCATTCATGTATTTTCAGCTCTAGCACCGTCTGTGAAAATATTATGAATATGTTTTGTAGTAAGGTTAGTGGTTACTATAGTTTATTTCAGCATGTAGGTACTTATGTACAAAAATATCAATTAACAATTTCAGTTAGAATGTGAGGTTGACGGACGTAGGGACTCACGTTATTCCTATTTATATTGGGTTACTTACTTGTAGTGATAATCTCGACGTATTTTTCGCTATTGAGCAAAATTTTTGAATTTTTCAGTTCATCCGGCTTACACAAGCCACAAGAAAAATGTTCCAAAACTGCCTAACTTATGCCCACGTTTCGTATAGGATATTAAATAAATTAAAATTTGTAAATATAATACAATTTTGTGTTGTTCTCAGTGTTGCCATTTTTTTTCCCCGAGTGCTATAAAAAGAAATAAGATGAGACATTTTTTATAATCCGTTCAACCGATTTTGACTTCTATTGCGTTGGTGACATGACAAATGGCAGCTTCAGTAAACACTTGGTATTGTAACCACTTTTTTGCTTTTAATGTTCAACCGAACACGAAACGGTATATTTAAATGTATAATCTTATTTCAAATAGAGTATAGTTTAGTCACAATTTTTTTAATTTTATTTTTCTGTTACTGACATTCGGTCGCTGTTTTGGAGGTCCATTTGAAATTTTGAGAATGAAAATAAAACAAAAGGTCAAAGTATTTTTTTAAACATCATCCAACTTAATCTACAATAATTAATGAAAAAGTTAGTGAAGATGTTTGAATGTTTGTTAGATCTATACATAACTTAAGCATAACGGCAGATTTTTTTTATTCCGGTAGTATTTTCCCGTGAAATATTTTTTAGAAATGACGTCGTTTTGCGATCACTACTCGGGCGGAGCCTCTGATTGGTTTCAACATATTCATCATGGTGAACAGTTTTGCCAAAACAGCGTTCGAATCTGCAGTGGTTTCGGCATTTGAAAGAAATACATCGTAAAATCACTGACACAGGTTTTAGACAAACAATAAAACATGCCATTATCTTGTTATTTTAATATTTTCTCGAGTCAGTTTTAGTAATTGATTGTATTGTTTTCTACAAATTGAATTAAACTAACCACTAGACAAAACCACCAGCCACTAAAAGCAACCCGCAATTTCAAGCAATTTCTTCGCCAGTAGGGGTGTCCAAACCCCCAGGTTTAGTGGAAATCCCACTAAGTTGACAACACTGCTTTTCTACGATTTTGTCATTGGCCACAGATAAAAAAAACCGGGGAAAGGAAACGTTTTGTTACGCATTTCAATTATGGTAGTTTTTGATAGAAAGTGTTTTAAAAAATGGTTTTAAATTTTTCGGCAATCATTGTACATTTTTATCTATATGCACTAGTAGAGCATCAGTTATAATTAAAATTAAATTAAATTAAAGCACAATAATTTGGAAATTAATCATGCCTATATGGTGGAACAAAACATATAAATTAAAGACGTATAGCCGTTTTATATGAACAACCCTATTCAATTTCGGTCGATTGGTAAAAAATGTTTATCGTAATTCCAATTATGGCATGCGATTTAAATTGGACTTGGTTTCGATTCGGAATTGATATCAAAAATAAAATGTGTTGCGCAATTAGGCTGCTGGTGTCCCTATTGCTTTCCTGAAGGAGGGTTATAGGGTCATCTGGGTCGGAGAGAATATGCCTCGGACGGCGAATCTTACTGATTTTAGAAGGGACATAACTGGCCGCTTTAACAATCAGAGGGTTGCGGTGAAGGGCGGCTTTATCAAAGAAACGCTTTGAGTAGCGTTTTAGAAATTGGGCTATAGTGGGGATTTTTAGGTCGAGATGGAGGTTCTCGTTTCTAACGTACCAGGGGGCTCCCGTCGCCATTCGTAGGAAACGGTTTTGAAGAGTTTGCATTCTATGCACGTGTCGGGGTTTGGCTTGTGCCCAGGCGGCGCACGCATAGGTCATGAGCATGGAAGTACGAAAAGGAAACGGCATAAATATACCTACCCGTACCGACTGCAATTGATTGAACGAATCCTAAACCATCTAGTTCAGAATCATTGTACTTATTACAAAAATCACCCCCTCTAGATACCGCATTAAAGGCAGTTTTCATCCGCCACTTTAAAAAATTACCACATAAAGGCTCGTACAGACTAGCGGGACTTGTCGCGCGACGAGATGGCGACACGACACCGGTAATTGTTCTACCGTGAAGTTTTATCAGAAATTGATTTGTTAGAGTCACGTCGTGCTGTCGCGGCGCACTGGTCTGCACGACGCAAACAGAGGAACGGAGAGGAAAACAAAGGAACACTGTAAGAGGGAACAGGGCCTGCGTTTCTCCATACAAATGTATTCCCCTTTTTTCTTCCTGAATAATGCCTCTAGAGCATTTTTTTAAAAATCAAGGTCTGCTGTAGGCACGTCCCTGTTATTTCCTTTTTTTCTGCAACTTATTGGACAAGAAAATATGACCCTCCAAAAATTACAAAAATGACCAATTTTTACCGCTGTGATTAGAGGACTACCAGGCAAAAAAAAATTATAGGAACCTAAACATACTCTTTCTTAAAATTTAGATGTAAAAAATAATTGAATCGGCTCAGTTTTTAAGGAGAAAAAAGCGGAATACGAAGCGTCAATCTCGTCAATTTTTTTTGTGATATAATCGGTCTGAGCTGTCCCCATAGAGAAAAGTAATATAGCTGTCCCTATCGCACTCTACGGGCAGACTTGAGGTAACAGGACGGCAATAGTTTCTTCAAATACCTATTTCTCAAATTCCTCGCAGTCCCTGTTCAATATTAAAAAGTCTCGAGCTATGATTAAGATCTTAACATTAGATTTGCGAGTTTCGTTTGAAGTTTAAATTAATAAATCTAGTAAATCTGAAAGTGTATTTAATATGCTGTAAATAGGTATAAAAAGTCAGCGAGGACTTACAATATCAAAAATTTCCCGTAGCATACTAAGTTATGTAAAATAATTTGTACTGAGCCGCCCTCGCCGAGCAGAGCTCAAGTTATATCCCAAAAAAGGTCACCAGATATTTATTTTTGTGATGTCCTTTTCTCTGTACGTAAAATATAGGTACGTTTTTGTCCTTTACCTTGTCACGCTGTGTTTCGCAACACTTTTTAAGACGATAAATAACTATCGAACAGCAGTGGCAGAAATAATTTTTAAAAATTATTAAATTATTCAAATCCCGTTAGGATATGAATTGAATACTATTACCTAGTTACTATCAATAATTAGATATAGTGAGAAAGTGGAAATAAACGTAGGTACTTCCGATTAAAGTTTTTCTTTAGTCATTTAATTTTCCGAGAGATTTGGGTGACGTCAGGCAAACTGGAAGATGATGATTTTTACTTTGCTGCCAAAAGTAACTCTACGGACGAGAGAATCCCGGCGATAGTCACGCTGTGCCTTCAAATTATTGCGATGTTAACACCCTGTAGAGATTGAAGATTGATTCATAGTTTCTAATGAATTTGATGGCACGGGGAGACTATCGCCGTGGTTTTCTCGGCCGTGAATGTTGTAGGTACCTATATTCAATATAACGGGTATACATTACTCTGTGTAGTGTACCTATGTACAAAAAAATACAGAGAAAGCCGACGTTAGACGTTAAGCAATTGGTCCCGGCTGTCATTCGAAATTTTTTGAGTCGTTACGGGTAGTAAGAAGCCCAAAAGTCTGACCACTAATCTTACCAAGGGATATCGTGATACCCTAAATACAGGTCTAATTCAGCTGTATCTAGTAAGTGTGGAAGCCGACTGATAAGGCTAGAATCAGAATCAGAATCAGAACTTTATTTGCTATGAATGTAGGTACAGGTATAAGATGTTCATAAATTAATAAGATCGGCTACAGTCTACCTTACGGCGTGCAAATTATTACATTAATTAAAATATCAATACATACAAAACAATGTCAACAAAACAGAAATTATAGGGAAGTCAATTAATAATATTATAGTCAGCTAGTTAAGTCTTACAATGGTGCCGATTCTGTTGTTCACAAACTAAACTAAATTTAAGTTCAGTGCATCTTTTTCTTTCTATTTCATTAAGAAAAAGACAGAAGATACATTTTAGTTTAGTCCTGTCAAATTAATCAGCGCCTGAAATTGACGTAATTTTAGTGGGCAAGTTTTTAATCACGTCATAACTTGTATGGATTAGTCAAAATCAAAATCAAAATCAAAAGTCATTTATTCAAATTAGGCTGAGAATCAGCACTTTTCGAACGTCAAAATTACATAAGACAGTCCCCCAAAACGCTGTGTGTCAGGGGCTGATTAATTTGACAGGACTAAACTAAAATTTATCTTCTGTCCTTTTCTTAATGAAATAGAAAGAAAAAGATGCACTGAACTTAAATTTAGTTTAGTTTGTGAACAACAGAATCGGCACCACTGTCAAATTGCAATTACATAATTATAACAATCATAATCTGGACAAGTTCATATCATTTAGAAAGTCTTTCACAGTGTAATAACATTTGCCTAAAAGAAGTGCAGTTACCTTAAATTTAAACATGTTTACAGACAAATCCTTAAAACCGTGAGGTATTTTATTATAAATGACAGGTCCCATTGTCATAATACTTTTCCTTAACAGTGCTGTTTTCACAGACTACATAGGGATTGGCTGTTTTGTAATGACCCGAATGTAGCAAGTTCTTGTATTGGGATCTCAAGGGCCCATTACGTGGTCTTATATTTGCCAGTGACGGAAATAAATGTATATTCGTTTTTACAAAAATTGCCACCTCCAATATGTACAAACATGGAAGAGTCAGTATCCTCAGAGACCGAAACACGGGTTCACAGCTGTCTGTGCTTTTTAGGTTTGACATAGATCTAATACACCGTTTCTGGGCCTTAAAAATCTCTTCCCTCTCACTACAGTTACCCCAAAATATGATTCCAAATCTTAACACTGACGCAACTAACCCATTATAAGCTAGTAGAAGTGTATCATTGCTAACTTTATGTGATAGGTTATATAGTACGTATGCTAATTTATTTAACTTCTTACATACGTCATCGGCATGAGCTTTCCAAGTCAAATTGTTGTCAATCAGGATGCCTAGAAATTTTGCTACACAAGCTGTATCCACTTTTTGACCATTATAACTAACATTTATATCATCACCGCGTATCCTTTGGTAGAAGTGCATTACTTTTGTCTTTTTTAGATTTATTATTAAGTTATTTGTGTCAAGCCAACGTATAATTGTCTCTAATGTGTTATTAATTTCCCTTTCATAGTGTTCTTTATTGGTACACTTAACTATGGCTGTACTATCGTCTGCAAATAGTACCATGGGTTGTCGTGTCTGTCGTGGCAAGTCATTTATATATAGAAGAAAAAGAGGAGGTCCCAAGACACTCCCCTGAGGCACACCGTATTTGACCTCCCTACCGGCTGATATATATCATATATCTATACCCATATATATATATATATAGAGACATGTTGATTTTAATTAATAGGCTTCACATACTTTATTTAGATGAATCTGTATCTCTGACGTTTGGCTGATCTGCCATACCTACCTACAGAATTCTTCTGCAGCTAACAATTAAATTCTTATAATGAACTTTTCTCAATAACGTGCATGATTGCATTGCATGGTGCAATGACTTCGGACTGTATGATCAAATGTATGAACGTAAACGAAGCGAAAGGAGTATGTAAGGATCGTAGCAGGTGGCGTTCTGTAGTTGCTAAATTGCTAGTTTAACAGAACTACTTACTCCCATTTGAAGAAGGCGTGAGTTTGTGTATGTTTGTTGACCATGACTCCTTTGTTATTTAAAATATGCGTAAGTTTTTTTCTTGTTTATACCTAATATTTTCATGGACTACATACAATAGGGATGATGCCTGGGTCAAAAAAAAGAAATTCTATTTAGTCAGTCAGTCAGATGATAAAAAAATATTAGACACGTATTTTTTGGTAAGTATACTATATTAATAAAAAATGACTTAGATACAACGCATTAAAGTTGGGGAGTGGGGGTTGATACGTCACAAGTATGTATAAAATCTACATACAAGTGACGTCACGGCACATTATAACTCAATGTATCGCTGTAATCTTTTGATAACGTAAAAAAAGGAAAAATACGTGTACGTTATTTTTTCATAATCAACATTACGGACAAAGAACATTTTTTTAGTCATCATCCCCTATGATAATATACAATAAATTATATAAGTACACACTTAACAATTCTATAAACTAAATAAAACACGCCACAAAACAATAATATTACATGATACAATTATGGCAGTGTATAGAGTGCCGCTACTCTACCACTATCGAATAAAGTGTTGCAAGCGGCATTCTATCACTATCAGATAAAGTGCCGCAAGCCGCGTTGTCCACTGCACTTTGTAACCTATCGTTTTTTTTATAGTAGCAAATTTTTGGAAAGTAGACCCTTTTGGTGTTAAGAAAACCCCAAAGTGCGCAAAACTTTGGGTGCTGCGAAAAAAATCGCCAGAGTCTAAATTTGTTTCCAAGCTATAAAACGGCGTAGTCACCGCAGCTCCGCTGAGCGGGGCTCTTATTTCTGAATGGTTAAAAAAAATAAACACGAACGGGATCCCCTTCGACCCTAACATAACCGTGTTGGGGTACCCCAAGTCTCAAGCTCGCTACGCTGGCTATTGCATCCAAAGTTCTCCTAGCAGTAGCAACATTGCCTACTGTGCACACACAAAATGTTCAATGTATGATACTAAATCTTTTAACGACGTAAATTCAGTAATTCTAGTCTAGAAAAACAAATACAAATAAAAAAACAGCGAATTATCCTCAACACTCAACCAAAATAACAAGTGATAGTGACAATGCAACTCCTTACGACACTTTAACCAGTTCAGTCTAATAATGCCGCAAATTGCGGCTCTTTATCCGACAACGGCAGTATGCCGCTAGCGGCACTGTATACGTAAACTTCCATACACAAATTATTGGCTTTATTGTACCTACATTAACCTGATAGACGTAGTCCTGTCACAAAAATCCGATAGAAAATGCACTTTCAGTTTTTACAAAACTTCCCGGCAACTTTTCAAAATTCTTCTTTCCTTATAACCTGATTTGGACTATTTTAAGAACATTTTTAGACAAAAAATTGTCAAAACAGTCCTCAAGTGATGCGCTTACCATCGAACATCATTTCATTTTTATTACATAGATAATATATACCTATCTACCCGCTAATTCGTAAAATTTTCAGTTAACCACAGTCACACTACTGCACGCGGATTTCGCAATTGGTTCAGATTTACAAGACATTAAAAGTAAGACGAAAGGAAAATTTGGTTCGAGACAACATTTCTCGAAGATGAAAAGTCTTGTGATTTTTATTCCCGATCTATCATCCGAGTCAGCTGAAGAAAATTATCCAGAGGCCAGAAAAATACTTCTTCGGAGCCAAGATTTGTCTGACGATATTTTAAAAGTGGATAATGATGAACAAAGAATGCCGGCCGCGTCTATCATTAAGAAAAATAGTAGTAACAACGAAAGGGACGGCTATGAATGGACCGCACTCAATCATAGAACGAAACGCACAAGTAAAGAAAAGATGCATATTCGTCAGGCTTCGATCAATAGAGCACAACAGGCTATGGAGCAGAGAGAAAGAAACCACGAAAGAATAGTCAAAGAAATCGTTGATTTCGTATCAGTACATTACCAATCATGTAAATATTTAGCATACGAAGCACAAAGAATTAAAACTGGCCATATAGTAATGGATGACTTCAGAAAACTTGCGGAGGATGTAGAGAAACCAAAATATCAAGGTCTTAAAGCTAAGGCATTGAAATGTGGCAAACCTATTCGTGAACCGGCTCCGTTTGTTTGGCAAGAACCAAATAATCCTGTTATGTATGTGGTTAAAGACTCTCTAAATGACGGTGTATATTAACTTTAAACTGTGTTATACTAATTTTATGTTGAAGAATTAAAACTTTTTACTTCGATTATGCAGTGTCTAAATCAATGTAACTGTGGCGTAGCTACCAAAGAGCTAGACGGGGCCCCAAGCTCAGGGGTCCTCGGACCCTGACCAGCAAACCTCGTATAGAACTAGCTAAAAATTCTCTTATCTTCGGAATTTAAATAAATTAGTTAGCAACACGACTTTAAACATAGCAAATCATTTGAAAGAATAGAGGGGAACTCACAACAAGTTTCGACTTCTGCTCGAAACTTGTGGGGAGATTCCCTGTATTCTTTCTCTTTTTTGTGCAGTGTGTGTAGTCAACTTGAAAGATTCACCGTCACATTTAGCGGGTTAAGGCAATAAGGAAACGGTCTATAAAAATAATCCGTTAAATAAATTGAAACTTTATTGCAACAATTTTTATTTTTTCTATAAACTGTTACTTGAAAAAATAACTACATATTATATGTATTCGAGTTCCAATATACCTATACAAGAAAAATAACATTTTCACTTGAGGAAGGCTATTTTCCTACCTTCATTATGGTATAGGTTTGGGTTGTACCTACGTTGTTTTATAGCTAATAGTTTTATAGAATTTCGATTCACATAAAAAAAATCTCTTATTTTCGTTTCATATATAATAATTAGGGATGCATCCGATACCGATACCGATACCGATACCGATATATCGGCGATACTTCGGGTTAGCCGATATATCGGTATCGACTCAACGATACTTTTTAATTTAAAAATGTAGTGTGCAAACGAGCGTGTTGTCTCGTCTATTTCGTTGCAAACGAGGCATGAACTATGCTCGGGGAAACCCCGCGCTTGTGAGTGTCTTGTTTCTCCCGCCCGCTTTGGCCTCGCGTCTATTTCGTTGCATACGAGGCACGAACTATGCTCGGGGAAACCCCGTGTCCTGTTTCTCCCGCCCGCTTTGGCCTCGCACTCGCATATCAGTAATATTTCGCTAGGTTGACCGTTGTCGCGCTTAGAATTTGTCATACATTCGTGTTGTTTGAGTGAAATAAAATAATCAGCAGTCATGTCAACTTCAAAACACAAAAGTGCGATATGGAATCATTTTGAAATTTCGACAATTGATAATTCACAATTCACAGTAAGCGTATCGGTATCGGTATCGCCGATATTTTTATAAGAGTATCGGTATCGGTATCGTATCGGCGAAAAGGCGTATCGATGCATCCCTAATAATAATCAATACGCAGAATACTTTGAAGATTTTTAAATCATTGATTTTTGTTTCACATAAAGTTTAATGTTAGAATAATTATATCATAGAATAACAAATCAAATAGGTATTGTTTATCCTTATGAATAGAACCGAGCCTTATAGTTAGACAATTTGATCTAACAACAAGTCGTGACTGGGAAGAGCATAGAAACAATACTTTTAAAGATGATCCTACTTTAACACAGTTTTGTTCAATTTTAAGCAGGAAAGCGGACTTGTTAGAATCAGTGGAATCACATTTTAGTTATTCAGAAACGAATGCTATAGTCGCCTTAAATAATAGTCATTCAAATAAAACTGATACTAAGCATAATCAAACAAACACAGAATAAGAAAATAAAAATAGAAAATGTCCACTTTGCTCCCAAGCACAATGACATAGGTACATTATTTAAATGTGAATCTTTTATAAGCTTGTCAATAGAAAAACGTATACAAAAAGCAATTGAATTTAATGTTTGTATTATATTTATATTTGTATTCTGCTTACGGTTCGGACATAATTCTAAGAAATACAGATTTCAATACAAATATGCAAAACAAAGCACAATACGCTTTTGTATTTGGAAAGTAGAAGGCAATGGCCAATATAATAATAATCCATTGCCTTCTGCCATGCCTTCTGCCATGCCTTCTACCATGCCTTCTGCACTGCCTTCTGCTTCGCCTTCTTCAAATGTTGTGCTTTCAGCCAATTCCATGCAGCTTGCTACTTCTGCGCATGTTTTTCTATCCATAGCTATGGTGAACGTGACTGGTGTGACGGGTAAGAAGTACCTACACTGCGCGCCTACTGAAGAACAACGGCAGTACGACGAACTTTGTTATGCAGAGCTAATCAGAGAAGCTGGGTATGTTACGACGCGGTACGAGCACCAGGGTAACGGGTAGATATTAATAATCACATATCCACCAGTAGGTACACAGTCTTGCAACCACACAATAGAGTCTTTATGCTGTGCCTTTCCTGCAGATATAGTGTCACATTTTGCCTGAAATCACAAAGGTTCTACCGTCATCATTCGTAGGGGAGGTGGGCCTAATACGGGTACCCCGCCTAATGCGGGTAGGCTTTTAAATTTGCGCGCCGTAAGTAACATTGCAAATGTGTGAGTGCAGTGTTGTGTCTCGAGCATCAACAAATCACATGCAGTCGGCTCGCTACAGTGATACAAGCGCTTTCAAGGTAAAATAAAAAAATGATTTTTTGCTATTTCCACAAAAAAAATATTAGTTTGGAATGGTTGTGTTTATTTAAAAATGGTGTATGATATGTTCTCAAAAGTTTTATGTTATGATTTTGCTAGTATTGTGCTATTTTATCTTCAAAAACTTGTGGCTACCTTTGTTTACATTTTAAGATTATGAAGTGTAAAAACTAAAACGTGCTCTTGGGCAGAACGGGTAGGGGTAAATCGGGTACCTGCTTTGCCCTTACCCGTTTTACCCTAGATATGGCTTCGTGGGTTGGCAGGAGTTACTTTGTTTAGTTTTAAATTCATAAATGAATGAATATTGCTTGTTAATGTAGGTATTGCTTCTTCTTTTTTAAAATGGTAAATAAATATAAAAGAAAAACTACACTTTTTTTTTTTTTTTTTTTTGAAATATTTCTTTGCATTCGCGTACAGCCTATAATAAATGCATCCTGGGACGAGGATATTATGAAACGGGCAATGGAAGAAGTTGGCAAGACTTCAGTCAAAGGTGCAGCCAAGAAATACGCATCAACCTATCAACATTACAGCGGCACATCAAAAAAGGATGCCCGAAAAAAAACACAAAGAGCCACGCCAATAAAAGATCAGCAACGAGAAAAAGAATGTTCCTATGAGTAAAATCCAAGCAGTGAAGAAAAATTTGAAGGTTGTAAAAGCTTCTCCTAGTAAGACAAAGAAGCAGAAAAGGTCCAAGCGAGGTCCAAAGGATAATGAAGATCACGGAGCCGAATACCCATGCTTGGTTTGTTCCGAGTACTATACTCATACCCGCCTATAGAGGACTGGATCAAATGTGACGATTGTCAAATGTGGGCCCACGAGGCGTGCACAACATATTCTGGTAGAGGTTCCTATTACTGTGACGGCTGTCAGGAATATTTATAGATAATAACTGAGACGTTAAAGTTGATTTATGATGAATGATGATCCAAGAAAGTACAATAAGTTTAATAATGAAGACTGAAATGAAAATGAAGACTTAATAGTATTAATATAGAATTAGTTAGTTAGTAAAATTTCGTTGTAATGTCCATTGATCTCGATAATTACCCTATACCCGTTTTGCCCAAACGCCGTACCGGGTAGTTTGAAGGTTTTTTTTGTTTTTTGTTTTTGTTCGAATTATGAAGAAAATGTTTATGTTTGTTCTTATTTTAGATTCTTTATTAATTAAATATTTAAAAAGTAAAAATAGAAGTTTAATTTTCTTTTCTATGACTTTTTTATTGTACATATCCCTTAGCGTACCCGTTTTGGGCCCACCTCCCTACATATCAATCAGCTTTCTAATTACGCAACATATTTTCGTAAACGATAAAGACAAATCTGTTTCATTTTGACAGTTCAACAACATTCATTGCGTTATTTACGTTGCTCTGTAGTTTTTTTTTTTCGAACTTACGGAGCAATGGATTAGCAATCTGTTTCAAAACGATTCAGATTCGGATTGATTTTGTATTACGTAATTAGGGTATCTACAGGTCCCTATTCCTTCAGGCCTTAAGCTAGCAGACCCGAACTTTAACGTTCCGTCGGTCGTAGACATACTGGTAGGGGCCGTCCTGGTTTTCTGGAATGTATTAGGTAACAAAACGATAGACTTAGGGAAAAACCAACCAACAAATTAGGATGGTTAGTTTCACCAATCATGCATGCATCATTCAGTATTTTGCAATCATCCGAAGTCATTGATACTTTTGCGAAAACTAAGGCTAGGAAAAGATTATAAACTAAATTGTTTTTGTTGTCATTAGTCAGAACCGTATAGTAGGTAGGTACAGATAGTTCAACTCATCTGTGCGCGCGGCGGTGTTGCGCTCGCACGACGATTGCCGCGTCACTGCCACTCAAACTAAAGCTGTATAATTACAAGCGCACGCACACATGGCGCCGCGCGCACAGATGGGTTGAACTATCTGTACGACTTGGGAGAAATCCCCCTTAAGAGGGAACAGGGCCTGCGAGGAATTTGAAAAATAGGTATTTGAAAAACCTATTACCGTCGTCTTACCTCAAGTCTGCCTCCGTAGAGTGCGATAGGGACAGCTGCAGCTCAGACCGAAAATACGTATCTCAAAAAAAAATTACTTGATTGACCTTTCGTATTCCTCTTTTTTCTCCTCGAAAACTGAGCCGATTTAATAATTTTTTACATTAAAATTTTAAAAAAGAGTATGTCTAGGTTCCTACCACAGAAATATTAAATTATATCTATGGTTCCTACTATCATTTTCTTTTATATTAAAAACTTTTAGAATTTGTCTGGTAGTCGTCTAATCGCGCCGGTAAAAATGGGGCATTTTATAATTTTTGAAGGGTCATATTTTCATAACCTATAATTTTCTGAACAAAAAAAGAAAATAACAGGGACGTGCCAACAGCAGACATTGATTTTATGAGAAAAAAAATGATTGCTCTGGAAGCATTATTCACGAAGAAAAAAAACATTTGTATGGAGAATCACAGGCTGTTTTCCCTCTTAAAGTCCATACGTTTACTTTTGTACGTGACTTATCTGCCTGTATTTAAATTTTTTATAGTAAATAATTATTATTATTTATTATTTTTAAATAAATTACCGTTGTATTTGGGAAATTTTGACAGTTTCGGGTAGGTTGGCCTGCTGGCGTCTGTACAACCTACCCAAAACTATCAAATCCCAGTCAACTTTGAACCTTACTGTTTAGTGATAAACAGTAAGGTTATTCAAATTCAAAACGCATGTTCAAACTAGGCTGAGAAATCAGCACTTTTCGAACGTCAAAATTACATAAGACAGTCCCCCAAAAACGCCCGCCCTTCACCACTTCCTAGTGCTTTAGGTGGGAAGATGAAGTGGCGCACCAAACTCCCCAGCTGCACAGCTGTCTGAATAGTTAGAAAAACTAGATTCTATAAAAAATAATTGGACTGCGTTATGTAATAACGAATTAAGCGACGAAATCGAAAAAAAAGAGTTATGAATGCAGATCGACTTTATGTATGATAAACTATGTATTCAGCTATTTTTGTGTTAAAAAATCACTCTTACGGCCTTATAATAAGGGGTTGAATCAAGCGACATTTCGAACTTTGCTAGAATTTGTGCACACATTCGTTTTTTATTAAAGAATTATGCGTCAAAGTTACAGTTACAAACAGTTTTCAAATTGCATAAACGAATTAAACACGTCCACGATGAAGATAATTCAGTTTTGCCTTTTGATTTAACCGTTTTTAAACCGCAGCATCGAATTAACCACCTAAAATGGTATTTAATTCGCTAATGCGTATCACCACACGCGCAATCTTTCATCCGTTCGTGAATGAAGCGCCAGCTTCTGGCGTTTCATTCGTTATTGCATTCTATTTTCGCGGGTTTTTGCGTACGGGACGGGGTGGGGCGGCAGCGGGTGGTTGTTTATCGATACTTTAAGAATTTCATCTGCAAGGATTGACAGCACAGAGTACTTTATACTATATTGACAGATACTTTAAAAAAATGCTCACGTCTGGAAAAAATTGGAGACAAAAGGGGAAAGGTATCAGGAAACACTCGTAAGATGCCTCAGGATGTTGAACAAAGTATTATCGAACACATTGATAAATTCCCAAAATATAAGTCCCATTACTGTAGAGCGCAAACAGACAGGATGTATTTACCACCGGATATGACTTTGTCGAAAATGTACGACTTATATTTATCGGAAGCAAGCTTTGATGAATCAAGAAAGACAGTTTCATTTGCATCGTATAAAAGAATATTTTATACCAAATTTAATCTACAAAGGAAAAAGCAACAGAAAGACACGTGTAATTAGTGCGACCTATTTGCTGTAAAAATCAGAGATACCTACTACTTCACAAGAAACCAAATTAAATTTAGAGAAGGAAAGAGAGCAGCACCATAAAAGAAGCCGAAGACGCACGTGCAATGAAAAGACAAGATATAACTTTGGCTAAGACTTATGATCATATTGAAACCCTGACATTTGATATGGAAAAAACACTGCCACTGCCAAGAATTCCAACCAACATCGTATTTTACAAACGCCAACTGTGGCTTTACAACTGTGGTGTGCATTCAGGAAGGCTCCACTTTACGCAAACATAATATATCTTTAAATCTAGACTCAAAAGTCAAAGAACTAATCTTATGGTCAGACTCCTGTGGTGGCCAGAACCGAAATATTAAGTTGACTCTGCTACTATTTGCAGTAGGTACTAGAAGAAAATGACAACCTAGAAAAAATCACCCTACGATTTATGGTCCCTGGGCATAGCTTCTTAGAAAATGATAGTGAGTTTAGTGATATCGAATCAGCGTTAAAACCCATACTCGGCTTTACACTCCACAAGACTACATTGATGTGATGACTAGTTGTCGTAAGAGAAACAAGTTAATAGCTAATAAAATGGAAAGTTTAGACTTTGTCGGAGTTTCTAAAATGCTGAAGACCATAGTGAATAGAAAAAAAGATATAGAAGGAAATCCTATAAGCTGGTTGAAAACTAATGAAATAAACATTTTTAAGGATAGACCTGGTCGGATATTTCTTTCAACCTGTCATGGTGGTCAAACCCATGAAGTAGATCTTAATAAAAGGCCAAAAAGAGGGGCAATAAATAACCCATTGACATTATGAGCAACTTTCAACACTTTCTTGGCCACAAGGAAAACCTATTTCTCAACCGAAGCTAGATGATATAAAATCCCTCCTTCATCTCATACCATCTGATGCGAGAAAATATTATGAAAATTTAACTGGATCTCGTGATTTAGAAGATGATGTTGAAGGTTTTGATGGATCCATTGATTTTGAAGTAGAAGATGAAGAATAAAAAATAATATGGTACAGTGTATAGGTAATTAAAAAAAGAAAAAAAAAAGGAATAAAAGTATTAGTAAGATGTAGAAGTGTTACAACATTTGTTTTGTTTATGTAAATTTTATTAAAATAACTGGATTTAATCTTATGTTCCAATATATTTCACCCGAAAAAAATCACAATAAAGTATCAAACGACAATAATGCCGTATAGTACGTTATTGATAAATAAAATGGGCTGAATATGGCTTAAAACACATTAACAAATTAAGCGGAAAAATGGCTATAACTACAAAACTGTATATTTTAGCCTTATATTTTTTTAACTAATGTGAACTTATACATATTTTATATGTTCAGAATAAAAATTATACTCTTGACATAATAAATGTATGCACAGCGACCATTTTAAGTTTGAAATTTTTGAAGCTCATTTTCTCAGGATTCGTTAAATGGCGCTTAATCGGTTCTTACATAACGCAGTCCAATTATGCAAAATAATTTACATTACGCAACATAAAACATTAAATTATTTTCTTTGAGTCACCTAGCACACGCCAATATTATACCAACAAAAAAGTAAAAAGAACTACATACCCGAATTCATGCCAGGCATAAATGGAGTGCCCGTTTACATATATAGCTATATTATAAAAGATGTAGCTCGAAAATCACAAATGAATAAACTAGGACCATCGAAGTAAAAATAACAAAACAGTCAAATACTAATAACAACAACAAAAACCATGATCAGCAAGACGACCAGTCATCACAAGCAGCACCCGTTCACGAGCATAACGCAAAGATCAGCCAGACCATTACCATTACCATCGCCATATTTGAGGGAAGGAGGCAACCCGACCCCCGACGCTACCGCAAGCAGTGACATCTAAGGGAGCATGACGAACTTGCTGCCGGTTGCTCAGGCAAGAATAATATGATCAATTTTCGAGGTCGCTAGCTGACCATTTATTTTATTTTATTTTGTTACAAGTATAATTCACCAAATGGACACGGTGGGACCTTAGTTTCCGTACCTACTTACGTCTTTTTCGGTTGACCACTGTAAAGCAGCGCTGTGCTGTGGGTCCCCATAGCACAGCATCATGCTGAGTGGAAGCCTTCGTCGGTCATGCCCCTTGATATCCCAGCCACAGGGCATGTAACTTTAGTCCCAGCAGCTGCCAGCCATTTATTTCTGTTTTGTGCTGGTGAATATAAAAGGTAGGTTATAATTCGGTTCAAGCGGCTCAGAAGTTAGCTACTCGCTGAGCAGTACTCCACCCCCCAATCCCGCCGACCCATGAATTCGCATACTTCGCAGCGACACGCCTCATGTTCCAAGCCGTCATTAAGTTTAAATCGGGCTGTACCTATTTAATATATTGTTTTGTAACAAAATCTTGGTAAATTAGGAAAAAAAAATTGCATGTGGGGATTTTAATGTCAATTTATTAGACGATTCATCAATGAGCCTAAAAAACATATTTCAGGCATATAGTCATTTATTTTTGGAGCCTACTAGAATAACCGCCATCTCAGGTACATGTTTAGATAATATATTACCTATAAATAAGAAAAATAAAAGTCAACTGGATTCTGACCACTGTGGACAGCTGATTAAATTTAGCAAACAAGATAAAAAAGTAGCTAGGAGATTATATCACTGTAGGTAGTGCCAAAAACTGCAGGTCGCTTGGAGAGTTTTAAAAATAAACTTAATAGTAAATTACCCTACTTGCCTTATTGTGACAATCCTAATGAACTGTACAATTCCTTTTTATAGTACAGAATTTAACTCAACATTTTAAATACCAAAGCAGATCTCAGTTAATGGTTCTGCAACTTTCAGTGAATGGGCAACTAAAGGGATATTTAAGAGTAGAATCAAACTCTTTGAACTGTATGAAGAAAGAAAGTAAAGAATTTTATCAATATACTAAGAACTATTCCAAATTATTTAAACAAGTTTGTAGCGAAGCTAAATGTCGATATTTAAGCTGAACAATCAAAAATAGTCAAAATAAAATACAAATGACTTGGGAAATTATAAACAATGAGACTGGAAAAGACAGAAAGCGTAATAGTGAATACAGCCTTAATATTAACAATACAGTTATTAAAAAGGATTTAGAAGTAGCCTCAGTTTTTGAATGTTTATTTGCAGATATTCCAGTCTCAACCACAAAAGCTTTAAATTCCTCACTCACTGTTGCCGAGTCCTTATTGAAAGAAAATGTTGATAATTTGTAACCATGAATTTAATTTCGACTATGTTAGATATTATTAAAACTTTCGATACACTCAATGTAAAAAAAAACTGCTGATCTGTGGGGAATTTCCCAAAAAAACACTGTAGCGCCTAAATTAGCAATTATCTTTAATAAATGTATTGACTGTGGTGTAATTCCGTACCTACTTAATGAAGACTAGTAAAATAACACCTTTGTTTAAATCGGGCAGCACATCAGACCCCACGAATTTTAGACCAATTTCTGTGCTTCCCACCTTCAGTAAAATATTTGAAAAATTGTTGCTAGAACAATTGCAAAAACATTTTAATAAACATACATTTGATTATTAAACAGTCAAAAATTCGGTTTCACAAGGTTTCGCTCAACTTCCGACGCTGGTGTTGAGTTTCTTGCACATATTTTTGAGGCCTGGGAGAAGTCACATGATGCCCTAGGTATTTTTTGTGACTTATCTAAGGCTTTCGATTGTGGTTCTCATGATACATTGGTCACGAAATTGCATCACTACGGTGTTAGAAATACTGCATTGGATTGGATCTTCTTATTTCTTATTTGGATAATAGGATCCAAAAAGTGGACGTTAACGGCAACGATCCCCGGGTTCTTTTGTCACTATGGGAGTTCCTCAGGGTTCAATTCTTGGCCCTTTTTATTTCTCATAAATATTAATTACCTACCATGCCTTATAAAGAACAGTCATGAAATAGTGTTATTTGCAGTTTTTTTTTTTTTTTTTTTTGTCTAGGGCATCTCGTAGCTCACCTCTGAGGTGATGACTACTTAACCGGTCAATCCTGCGGCTGCCTTAAGCTACTAACTTAAAGCCTCCAGCCAGGGGCAAAACTATTCTAAATTAAAACTAGGCGAACGCTCGCTAAGGGCACCCCCTGTGGGGTACGGACCTCGGCTTAGGGCGTCGCTGGGGGGAGGACAGCAAGTTGGGACAGGCTGGATCAAAGAAGATTCATTATTATTAATCGGGGAATTTAAGACTACATTTCTCAGCAAAACGCGGGCTGGCGCTTCTGCGAGCAAGGGTCGGTGGGGAGTATTATTTACTCGGGCGGGTCGCGATCGCGGAGGACCTCGGCGGCGAGGTCGGAATGCGGGTCGGTGTCTGTGTTTCTTGTGCACTGTACTTGTGGCCCTATTGCTCTCCTGGAGGAGGGTTATGGGGTCGTCTGGGTCGGTAAGGATTTGCCTTGGGCGGCGGGTCTGACTGATTCTACTCGTGACATAATTGGCGGCCTCGACAACCAGAGGGTTGCGATGTTTGGCGGCGGACTCAAAGAAACGCTTGGAATTGCGTTTGAGAAATTGGTGGATTGTGGGGATCTTTAGGTCGAGATGGAGGATCTCGTTCCTAACGTACCAGGGGGGGATATTTGCAGATGACACATGACTTATATATATAGCTTAAGCGACAACAGACAGTTACCGACGATGTAAATAATGCTCTCTCTAAAATAGTGCATTGGTTTAGTGTTAATAATTTACTTTTAAATGAGAAAAAAGCTAAATGTATTCGATTTCTGACACCTAACGATAAAGCAGGTGAAAACCAGTGTATTAGTAAATGGGGCGGAATTGGATCTTGTGGACACCACTGTGTTCTTAGGTATTACTTTGGATTCGAAGCTTCAGTGGGGCCCTCGTATAGCCAAATTATCGAAGCGGCTAAGCTCTGCAGCCTACGCGGTCTATAAAATCCGTCATTTGACTGATGTAGAAACAGCTCGATTAGTATAATATTTTAGTTATTTCCATAGTGTAATGTCGCATGGCATTTTATTGTGGGGAAATGCAGCCGACATTCAGGCTAGCAGACATTTGTGCTGCAGAGACGAGCCATTCGAGCAATTTATAACCTAAGTTGTAGGCATTCACTGAGGGATAAATTTAAGGAAATAAACATAATGACAGTCGCATCTCAATATTATTTGAGAACCTGTACCCTAATTACGTAATGCAAAATCAATCCGAATCTGAATCGTTTTGAAACAGATTGCTAATCCATTGCTCCGTAAGTTCGAAAAAAAACAAACTGCAGAGCAACGTAAATAACGCAATGAATGTTGTTGAACTGTCAAAGTGAAACAGATTTGTCTTTACCGTTTACGAAAATATGTTGCTTATTTAGAAAGCTGATTTATTTATAAAATAATATTAATCTATATTATAAGCACAGCGACATTCATAGCATAAATACTAGAAACAGTACTTATTGTGCCCAGGACTAGGCTCCAAAAAATTAGTACTTAATTCATTTCAGTGCCAAATTATAGGTACGTTTTTACAAAAACTCCCAAGCCATGCTATAGAACTGAGCCTCAATCAATTTATATCATTTTTAAACACAAACTATGTCAAAAAGGTTTTTATACAAAAAGGCTTGGGACTAACTCCATAATAGGTAATAAAATTTATTTTGTTTGGCTATTTATGTTTTCTTTTAGTGTTGATGTTAAAAAGGCTTGATAGTCTGTGGTAGGTATGCATTTCATTAGTCTATACCGTCTGTGACAACTTCCCTTTCCGTTTTGACGTTTACTGCTCCCATCAGTGTTGCCATATATACAGATTTCTCCGTATTTATACAGATTTTTGATGTGTAATACAGATTAGCACTGGATACAGATTTTTATACAGAGTTTTCTAACTCGATTGATTAAACTACCATAATATTCAACTCAAAACAGAACGAAGCAAAAAAACACATGATTAGTACACACATCATTGCATGATTCTATTGTTTATGGTAAGTTTTTTTTCACTAACGTAATTTTTTAGTATGGCAGCATTACAAGTGTCAATCGCTCTGCTCGGGAAACCCCCCGAAGATCTTTGCGTGCTGACCAAGGTACTTCGCTCTCGCTGCGAGAGTGAAATACGCAGTAGTGCGCATAGATCGAAAGTGTTGAGTGCAGACATAATATTGATTGTGTTTTAGTGAACCATTATGGCATCTAAAAAACCTCGAGTGATGCAAAAGTTTAATCGGAACTGGATGGAAGATTCTTCCTATAAGGCGTGGTTGAGACCTAGTAATAAAGGTGATTACTTTGCTTTTTGTACATTTTGCAACACAGATCTTTCAATCGGAAGTGCTGGGAAGAATGATCTCTTTAGACACACAAAAACAAACAAACACATAAATTCAATTCCTGGTGGATCTACTAGCTCGCAAACATTAATGACAGATTTATTTTCCAACAAGAACATTGAACCAGTCAAAAGAGGAGAGGTTTTGCTCGCAGCGTTTATAGCTGAACATAATATTCCCATGAACGTTATGGAACACTTGCCACAATTAATAAAAAACGTGTGTCCCGATTCAGTAATTGCAAAAAACATTAGTTGTGACAGAACAAAAACTACAGCTATTATAAAAAATGTGACTGGCATAACTGCAAAACAGATTTTAATAGAAAAGTTACAAAAACTTAAATTTTCATTAATCGTCGACGAAAGCACAGATAGGGGATGTGTTAAGCATTTATGCATATTAGCACGATTTTTTGAAAGCAAAGTTGAGGATGCATTTGTTTGTCTAATACCCCTTGAAGAGGCTACTGCCGAAAAGCTGTACCAACATATTAAAAAAGTTTTGAGTGACAATAACATCCCAATGGACAATCTTATCGGATTTGCAGCTGATGGTGCGAATGCCATGATGGGACAACACAACTCATTATCATCCCGTCTAGTTGCCGAAAACCCTCACCTGTTTATATTGAAGTGTGTATGTCACTCATTCCATCTTTGTGCATCATATGCGTGCTTAAAATTGTCCAGAGAGCCCGAAACTCTCATACGAGACATTTATAGTTATTTTAATAACAGCCCCAAAAGAACTGGAATTCTAAAAGAGTTTCAGCAGTTCTTAGATCTAAAACCTCATAAAATGCTGCATCCAGCTCAGACTCGATGGCTTTCGCTTAGAGCAGCAGTTTGCCGTATTCTAGAACAGTATGGCGCATTAAAATTATATTTCACCGAAGCCGCTCTTACGGACCACTTGAATGCTGATTCGATCTTGTTTAGATTAAACAATCCATATAATAAGCTTTATTTAGAGTTTTTGGAATTTTCGTTAGAGATATTTAATAACATGAATAAGCTGATGCAGTCAGAGCGGCCGCAAATTCATAAAATGCATGAAAACATGGTAACTGTTTTTAAAACTTTGTTGGAATGTTACATGGACGACGAATATGTTTCGGGAACTGAAGTCGGATTAATTCAGATTGACAATCCACGTCATTATAAATCAATAGACAACCTTTACCTAGGAGCAAAAGTTTCAGCCTCCCTTGTCTCCACGAGTTCAAACGCTCTAAATCAAGAAGATATTAAAGCATTCAAACTCAAATGCCTTGAATTTTTTATTGAAGGGGCAAAGCAGGTAAAAAAAAGGTACGATTTCAGCAATGATGTGATTAAACAAATGCAGTTTCTTGACCCACATGTCATCAAGTCTCGTAGAATTGATTCATTGGTCACTTTGGCAGTAAAGTTTCCAAATTTGATCTCAGTTGATGAACTGCAACAACTAGACACAGAGTGGCGGATTTTGCGTAATAATAAAGATCTAGCCCCTGATGAATCAGAAGACGTCGAAACCTACTGGTGTAAAGTCACTGCAGCCCGTGATCCTGCTAACTACAGCAATCAATTATATCCTACGCTGTCCAAATTTGTTTCTGCAATATTAAGTCTACCTCATTCCAGTGCCGCTGTAGAGAGGATCTTCTCTTCGATAAATTTAATAAAGACAAAACAACGCAATAGACTTAATACAAATACTATTGAAGGTCTTTTACATACAAAGCAACTGATTGGTGCAAAACCTTGCTATAGCCTAGAGGTTGACAATAAATTACTGTTGAAATTTAACAAAAATATGTATGACTGAAAATAATAAAGTAATTATTAGTTCGTTTATTGTAACTGTTTGAGTTATATGTTTTTTTGTTTAAATTAATGTTTTTAATTTTACTGTAGGTACATAATTACTCAAATAAAAAGTCATTTTTTTTCAATTAATGTATTGTTTAATTTAATATATGACAATCATACTTTATCACGTTAGTAATTACCCCTTGTTCTTCAAAAAATATATTTTGGTTTATTTGATTATACAGATTTTATACAGATTTTAAGTTAAAAATGGCATACAGATTTAATACAGATTTTAGCAATTTCTACTACAGATAAAAGGTTCAAGGCATCTGGCAACACTGGCTCCCATGTATATTCCGCTACCTGTAAAACTTTATTTGTGATATTATGATACGATTAACTCTAATACTATATCCATGTCAATCCATTTATATTGTGACGAATATGTGCTGATATTTGTTGACCAAATAAAGACAGACACATACGAGTTTGGATCCACTTTTATTTCCACCATTACATGCCTTGTCTCTTAAACATTGTGGCGGCCTGTCTGTCTGCTAAGGAATGCTGACGCTGAAATCCGCTGAATTGAAGACACTGCGCGACGTTTGCTCATCAGGTTATGGTCTCAGAATATTCTATAGCGACTACCGATCGCCGATCAAACCCAGACAGGTACGAAACTTATTTTTTTTGGATCTAACACGAGATGTCTGCCACATCGTCTAACAATGTAAATTCGTCGGCTCTTATTGACAAATTGGAAGGAGTTACAAATTACATTAACTGGAAATTTAGCATCAAAATGCTACTTACATTAGAGGGTCTATGGGACTGCGTCTTAGGTACTGAGACTGATGGAACTAAGTTACACAAAGCTTTTGCTAGAATTTGTTTAAGTATTCAGCCAAGCTTATATCAGTATGTGCGAGAGTGTACCAAACCAAAAGAAGCATGGGACAAGCTTGCCAATACTTTTGAACACAAAGGATTATATAGAAGAGTTCTACTTTTACGTCAACTTCATAGAATTGAATATCAACAGTTCTCCAACATGTCAGACTATATAGAAGGTGTCATGAAGCTTGTGCACCAATTAGATGACATCGGGAAGAAGATAGATGATGATGAAGTGGCAGAGATTCTTCTGAGTGGCCTACCCCAGGAGTTCGATAATTTGGTGTCTAGCCTCGAAACTGCACAGTTGAGGGACAACCTTACCACTGAATTAGTGAGAACAAGACTTCTACAGGAAGACCATCGACGCGTCAGTTGCAATTCAACAGCTTTTTTAATGAAAAAGAAGGAATTCAAATCTATTACCTGCGACTATTGCAAGAAGTCCGGACACAACTCAAAGCGCTGTTTTAAGAAGAAAAGGGATTTGAAGACTAAAAAGAACTCGGAGCACACACTATATGCAACAGCTTATATGGCTTCAACCTCGGAATCTTTTATTATTGACAGCGGAGCAACTTCACATATGTGTTCTAATCAAAAATTGTTTACTGAAGTAAGAAAAAGAAACTCTGTTGTATCAGTAGCTAATGGACAACAATTGTACAGTAATTTTACAGGTAAAATTCCTCTTAATTCTAATATAAGCCTTGAAAATGCTCTTTTAGTTCCCAATATATCTTGTAATTTGATTTCTGTTAGTCACATAACTAATAATAACTACATGGTAGTATTTGCAAAGGATGAATGTAGGATTTATAATGAATGTAAAATCACTGGCAACCACATCTTATCTGCCAATAAGGTTAATGGGTTATATGTAGTAAAACCGCAAGTTGAGCACGTCTCTGATTCGGAGTGTTCCAAGCCCCTGTCAGATATGCAGAGGACAGTGATTGCTCATGCTGCTTCATGTGTGCCTGTGTCTACATGGCATAAGCGTCTTGGCCACTTGTCAGAAAAAGGTATGAAAATACTTGGTGATGGGAAACAATGTGTGGGTGTCGTTTTACAGGAAACAGAGAAGATACCCAGTGGCTGTGCTCCATGCCTGACTGGAAAGATGAGCAATGCATCTTATCCAAAGTCTGCTCAGGAGCATGCTGCTCAACCATTGGACATCATTCATTCCGACGTGGTGGGCCCGATGCAAGTCAGCAGCTGGGGCGGAGCGAACTTCTTGCTAACTTTCACTGATGATTGTACTAGAAAAACATGGGGATATCTCATGAAGCATAAATCTGAGGTGAGTGCCCATTTTAAATCTTTTAAATCTATGGTAGAAAAGCAGACTGGTTTATATATTAAAATTTTACGTACTGATAATGGTAGAGAATACTGTAACCATGATTTGGAAAACTATCTCAAACAAGAAGGCATTCTGCATCAGACTACTGTACCGTACTGTCCACAACAAAACGGTGTTGCAGAACGTGTAAATAGAACAGTGTTTGAAAAAGCTAGAGCCATGTTACAAGGATCTAATTTGTCTAATATGTATTGGGGAGAGGCAGTTATGACAGCCATATATTTAAAAAATAGATCTCCTACCAGTGCTCTACCGGCAAATGGAATTCCTGAGTGTGTTTGGACGGGACATCCAGTCGATTTGAGTCATTTACGTGTGTTTGGCTGTGTGGCTTATGCACTTATACCAGGAGCTAAGCGACGCAAACTCGATGCGAAAGCCAAGCAATATATCTTTGTTGGCTATAGCGAGACATGTAAGGGCTACCGTATCAGTGATCCTACCAATCCCAAGCGAGTTATATATTCTAGAGCAGTAAAGTTTTTAGAAAATGAATTTATTTGTGATACACAAATGACGGGACAGGAGAATATTGGTCAATTTTATTCTTATGAAATAAATTCTAATAATTCAAATAATAAATATCATAATGAATTTTATATGAACGAATTTAATAATGATGACCTAGAGAAAAATAAAATAGGCAATGAAAACTGTGATAATAGCTTAAGCTCTAACAGGGAAAATGTTATTTCAGATGAAGAGGTGATATCGCAAGCGTGGTCCCCACTGTCTGACAACCCATATGCCACTGGTGATGAGGGAGATGATTCTGAAGGTGATGAAGGTGATGCGGGTAACCGCAATGTGACTTCTCGGCCGGAAGGTAATTCTCAAGGAGGTGAGGTCTCGCCGGTTGTTGCCGAGCGGCCTGTCACTCGTCCTGTACGCAGCACGCGTGGCAAAGTACCTGAGCGCTATACAGATTACGATTTATCTGCATTGATGGCTGGAGAAAATACACCAGCTGAGCCTGAATCCTATCAGGAAGCTATTAGTTCAGCTGAGAAGGAGGAGTGGTACAATGCTATGCACTGTGAGTACTCTTCTTTAATTAAAAATGAGGTGTGGACTCTGGTGGAACGTCCTAAAGGTGAAAATGTTGTAAAATGTAGGTGGATATTTAAGAAAAAGTATGATGCATCCGGAAATTTTGTAAAATATAAGGCTAGATTGGTTGCCTGTGGTTACAGTCAAAAACAGGGCATTGATTTCTCTGAAACTTTTTCACCGGTTGTAAGACACTCATCTCTTAGGATTTTGTTCACAATAGCTACTGAATTAGATTTAAAAATTAACCATGTTGATGTAACAACAGCATTTCTAAATGGTGAACTTGAAGAAACTTTGTACATGGAACAGCCCCAAGGTTTTAAAAATGATAACAAAGTTTGTTTATTAAAGAAAAGCATTTATGGGCTTAAACAAGCAAGTCAAATGTGGAACACCAAAATACATGCTGTTCTAACACAAAATGATTATAAACAAAGCAAATGTGAACCTTGTATTTATGTAAAGAAGACTGAAAAAGAGTATATAATAATAGGTTTATATGTAGACGATTTATATATATTTCATAATGATTGTATTAATAATGTGTTATCAATATTAAAGAATAACTTTGAAATTCGTGACTTGGGAGAGCTTAAAAATTGTTTGGGCATGAATGTCACTAGGAAAGAGGGTGTTATAATTTTAGACCAATCAGACTATATAGGGCGTTTATTGGACAAATATAATATGTCGAATTGTAAGCCTGTGGGAACCCCCTTGCCAGTAAATTATAAGTTTGAAAAATCTGATAAGAAATGTGTAGATGATGAAGTATATAAATATAGACAACTGTTGGGAAGTCTTATGTATTTAGCTGTATGTACTCGACCAGATATTGCATATACTTGTAGTCAGTTAAGTCAATACAATAACTGTTTTAATGTAAGTCATTGGTGCATTGCAAAGCGTGTACTTCGCTATTTAGCAGGAACTAAAAATTATGGACTTTACTTTGTAAAAGCTAATAATTTTGATATAACTGCTTATGCCGACGCTGACTGGGCTAATGATTTATTGGACCGTAGATCTTACACAGGTTTTACCATAAAAATGGGAAATAGTGTGATCAACTGGGAAGCTAGAAAGCAACGCTGTAATGCTCTTTCTAGCACAGAGGCAGAATATCTGGCTTTAGGAGATGTAAGCAAGGACATCTGTTTTGTGAAAAATTTCATGTCAGAAATTCTAACCAAAAATTTGAATGTCATTGTATACAATGATAGTCAGAGTGCACAAAAGTTGTTGTATGTAAAAGAGTATTCACACAAAAGAACCAAACATATAGATCTACGCTATCATTTTATAAAAGACTTAGTGCAGAATGGCTATCTTAGTGTAAAATATTTAGAAACCGATTCTATGATTGCTGATGTGTTAACAAAACCTCTATGTGTTATAAAACATTGTAAATTTGTAAAAGGTTTAAATTTAGAGGTATTGTAATTAAGATATTCTTAGATATATGGTTATATTTCTGTAAGCATGTTTGTATGAAGTTCGGTGGACAAATGCAATGCATAAGGAGGAGTGTTAAAAAGGCTTGATAGTCTGTGGTAGGTATGCATTTCATTAGTCTATACCGTCTGTGACAACTTCCCTTTCCGTTTTGACGTTTACTGCTCCCATGTATATTCCGCTACCTGTAAAACTTTATTTGTGATATTATGATACGATTAACTCTAATACTATATCCATGTCAATCCATTTATATTGTGACGAATATGTGCTGATATTTGTTGACCAAATAAAGACAGACACATACGAGTTTGGATCCACTTTTATTTCCACCATTACATGCCTTGTCTCTTAAACATTGTGGCGGCCTGTCTGTCTGCTAAGGAATGCTGACGCTGAAATCCGCTGAATTGAAGACACTGCGCGACGTTTGCTCATCAGTTGACTTAATCTACTTACTCATTATACTGTTTTTTTTTGTGAGTTGTATTGTAATATGTGGTCAGCTAGCGACCTCGAAAATTTATCGTATTATTCTTGCCTGAGCAACCGGCAGCAAGTTCGTCATGTTCCCTTAGATGTCACTGCTTGCGGTAGCCTCGAGGGTCGGGTTGCCTCCTTCCCTCAAATATGGCGAGGGGGTAATGGCTGATCTTTGTGTTATGCTCGTGAACGGGTGTTGCTTGTGGTGACTGGTCGTCTTGCTGACTATGGTTTTTGTTGTTGTTATTAGTAAATTGACTGTTCATTAATTTATTTTTACTTCGATGGTCCTAGTTTATCATTTGTGATTTCCGAGTTACTTACAGCTTTTAAAGCTAATAAAGGGCGTGCACGTTTACATATGCGTGCCCTTTATGCCTGGCATTCGGGTATTTAGTTCTTTTTACTTTTTTGTTGGTATATTTGCGTGTGGTATGTGACATATAGAAAATAATTTAATTTAATTTTCTATGTTGCTTAGTGTAAATTATTTTGCATAGGTACTTTTGTATAGAATCAAGTTTTTCTAAATATTCAGACAGCTGTGCAGCTGGGGAGTTTGTTGCGCCACTTCTTCTTCCCAGCTAAAGCACTAGGAAGTGGTGAAGGGCGGGCGGTAAGTAATTATACCATGGGCGGGCGTTTTTGTAATTTTGACGTTAGAAAAGTTCTGATTTCTCGGCCTAGTATGATTAAATGACATAAGAATTTGAATTTGAAAATTTATTGTTCTATTCGAGTTATATGTCATGTTATATTTTTGTATGCACGTGTTTCTGTGACAAATTAACTTAAATTTCTTTCTTTCTTATCACTTCAATTTGTTATTGTTACTAACCTATTTGAAAACAGCTTTATTAAAGTTTTAAGTAGGTAGGTACCAAAAAATAAAACGTGTAGTAACGCAAAAATCGAAACCACGGAATCGAAACGCATCTCGTCATGTTGCCATGTTCAAATCAAACTTACGCTAACGCGATAGTATTATTTTTAAAGTCTTCTTAGTCCAAATGCTGAATAAGTTTTGGAAAGAGACAAAGCTAGTGTTTATTCAGAAGTCGTTTTTGTCCACTACTATTGCATGTCCGGTAGTGAATTAAACCTTTATTTCAGACCATAGAGAATCTATACAGACCTACAAACTAAAAAAAAAAAAGGAAAACAAAAAAAAATACAGAAAATAGCTAATGTTATTATCGAAAAAAAAATGCTAGGTAAAGTCTCATAATGAAATAACTTTAGTATTTTTGTAATACTTTACTTTCGTATTTGTATCTATTTACTGTGTGTACCTACTTAAATAAAGAATTAAATAAATAAATAAACTTTATCATATCCACAAATAACAAAAAGTGGTTAATCTACCATCCCATCTTCCAAATGGTAACTTTCATTTTTTTTTGTATGCGACCAGAACGTTTACTTTCAGCGTGACCACTTTTAGTTGAATTCTAATTGAATTTTGAATTCTTTTTTGGTAGATTTGAGGCAAAGAGAACGATGATTTAGTAGTACGAAATCGTTTAGTATATTTTGGTAGAAAATCACTTTATTAGAACACGATACAATTTTTTGGTAATTGGCCTCTCTATCGTTTGATTTTCTATAGTATGAGCATTAGTTTGAATAATTTGTTTTGGCATTTGCGTTGCGGAGTACCTACAAATAAAAAGTAAAATTCATTAATGAAAAGGAAATATGGACAACATTATCGTCCTGAATGGAAGGAAAATCCATTATTCTCAGGACTGGCCAGTTCTTAGGACAAAGAATCAGTATTGCCCTCCAACGTGGCAAAGCTGCCAGCCCTTTGGGCACTTTTCCCGTTGACAGCGATGCGGGCGAATTTTTTGATGCCCTTCTTTTATTTTCTTATTTGTATAGTTAGTTTTTATACACTTGTATAGGTATATTTTTATTATTATAATAAGCATGTTAAATTTGAAATCATGTAAATACGAGGTTGTAAATAAAGTAAAATTATTCTCAGCGTGGCTGTGTAAATGTCGTGAAGACAGTTAAGCGCTTTTTGTAAAGCCTGTAACACTACAATTTTGCCTCGAATAGCATCAATCAAAGAGCACAGCAATTCCGCCAAACACAATAAAAACATGATTGGATTTAGTGGATCATCCTAGGTCAGTGTTTCTTTTATCTTTATCTTTGTTTAAATAATTATTCTGTTTGTGGGTATGTGCTGAACTCCTCCTTTGTTTTATTTTTGTTGTTCCTTTCGAAAACTAGTTAGTTCATTTATGTTTTATTTTAAATACCTAACAAACTACCTATGAATAATGATTTAAAGTATAGTGGTAAATTGTCGGTAGAATTTAAATCAAGCCTTGGTAGATTGTGCGATCTAAAAGTGGTCACATTGTATACTTTGACATTAAAGTATTCAATTCAAGTCAGCTGAACAATGCATTTTATTTATTTATCACAAAAAATAAACTATAGCATATCCCGTTAATGTTATTTCGCTTGTCTTTAGTGCAAATGTGATATCCTATTTTCTAATCGACATTGTGTTGCTTGCTGAGGTACTTGAGTGCCTTTGTTATTTTACGGTCGTAACAATTTGTTGAAAAATGTTTGGGAGGCCGAGATGCAGAGAGTGGACTCCACTAGCCACCCAGCAGCTACGACTTCGAAGTTTGATACAGGTAAGGGACATTGGAAAGTGTTGAATGAGATTTTAAGACAGAGGTTTACTAACAGACGCCCACACCAACACGGTTCAACTACGTGATAATATTTATTGTCATCACTGACATTACTAATCTACTCTAGAAGAATATAGAAGTGCTCGCAACCCATAAAGTTCCTTAATTATATCCCTATCTGAATTTGGTTGGTACCTGAGTTTTTTTCAATAGTTTTCCTGCTATGCACGTGCAGGCACTGTTTAGGAGATTAATTTATGAATAATTGATAGATTTAATATTATTAGTAATAGGGGCAGATTAAGAACCACAACATCATGCATATGAAATACAGTCAAAAACGTTTATATCAACTGCTCAAAACGATGTACCAGATCTAACAACGAAATTTTAAGGACCCATATTTATATTTACTTAACAAAGTAAATATAAATATGGGTCCTTAAAATTTCGAAACTAAATTCAAAATTTAACGTGTGGTATTTGGATGATGGAACGCTAGGAGGTGATGTAGACACCATTTTGAAAGACCTACAAGTCATAAAGCAACAATTTAAATCCATTGGCTTGGACCTTAACCCATCAAAATGCGAAATTTTCCTTTCTGACATTACCGACAGACAATTGACCCTGGAGAAATTTAATGCAATAGCCCCACAAATCAAAATTTTAGAAAAAAGTTCACTTCAGCTCCTAGGTTCCCCAATTTTAGAAGACAGCTTTCCTTCTTTCATCGACGAAAAAATCAAAAACTTCAACGACATTTCGGACAGACTCTCCAAAATTAATTTACATTCGGCATTCACCCTGATCAGATACTGTTGTTTTGGTCCAAATTTTATATATTTTTTACGCTCTTCCCCTTTATGGAAGCAGTCACACCTCTTGGACAAAATTGACCAAATTATTCGCAGCACACTATCATCCATTTTAAATGTGGCCTTGGACGACCGAGCGTGGCTACAAGCCACACTACCCATCCGTTTTGGTGGCCTCGGCGTCCGCAAAATTACCAGTATTAGCTTACCCGCGTTCCTGTCCTCTGTCCGCAGCACTGAAAAGTTGACCGCCAAAATTTTAGCCCCCTGCCTGGTTTACTCTGAAGTGCCTTGCTTGACCGATGCGGAGAACGCCTGGAAAGCGGCTTGCCCGAATACAGATCGGCCCGTGAACCCATCTTCCCAGAGACAGTGGGATGAGCCGCTCTGCAGGTTGGTACGGAATAATCTTATTAATACGTCCACCAATACTGCTGAGCGTGCCCGCCTGCTGGCTGTGGGTGAGTGGGAGTCGGGCCTCTGGCTTCAGGCGCTACCATCACCCAACATAGGCACTATGCTGGGTGATACCACCTTCCGGCTCGCTACCTGTCTGCGTCTGGGCGCTCCTTGTGTGGCTCCGCATCGCTGCCGATGCGGTGAAGGTGTCGACTGTCTCGGACACCATGGCTTATCATGCAGTAAGAGCGCGGGCCGGATACCACGGCACGCCAGCATCAATGACATCATCCGTCGTGCTCTTGTCACCGCCGGAGTGCCAGCTGTTTTAGAACCCAATGGTTTGGCGCGCGACGATGGGAAGAGACCAGACGGAATGACCATAATGCCTTGGAAGGTAGGTAGGCCTTTGGTGTGGGATGCAACGTGCGTCGACACCCTTGCGCCATCCCATCTTCCTAGCACGGCGGGCTGTGCTGGGGCTGCTGCTGCAGGTGCGGAAAACCTCAAACGGCGCAAATACTCCAATCTTATTGGGACTTATATGTTTGAGCCGTTTGGGGTTGAAACACTAGGGCCATGGGGTCCGAGTGCCCACTTAGTTTTTCGAGACATCGCCAAGCGGTTGGTCGACTCTTCACGTGACCAAAGGGCTGGCCTTTTCTTTGGCCAAAGAATCAGCATTGCCATTCAACGTGGCAATGCAGCCAGCCTTTTGGGCACTTTTCCTGTTGACAGCGATGCGGAAGAATTTTTTGATGCCCTTTAATTACCCCCCCCCCCACTTCTTATGTAATATATACTTGTACATATTCTTAACAAAGTGTTTCGTTATAAAGACTATCAGCTATAACAACCTTATTTGACAGTCCCTTCGAAGACATTATAAATGAGTTTGACTGTATGTAGATTTGTTAAATTCTTAAAAAAGACTACACAACCCTTAAAGTCAAAAGTCAAATCATGTATTTGAAATAGGCTCTAATAAGGCACATTTTAATGTCAAAATTTTGAAAAAAATAAATGGTTCTAGTTGCCCCTTCTAAAAGGTAGTTTTCGTATGAAGAATAATGGGCAAGAAAGTCCATCGTTACTCTTTAAAATGATTTACAACATTTGTTTAAGTATATTAGTTCTGCTGCACTGTGTGTGGCGGGTTCGATTCCCGCATGGAACAAATATTTGTATGACCTACAAGTTGTTCCGGGTCTGGATGTTTGTGTATGTGAGTTTAAATGTTTGTAAATGCACCCACGATACAGGAGAAATTCCTAGTGTGGGGCAACGTTAAAAAAAAAAAGAAAGAATTATTATTATTAAATAAATAAATTATATGTGAAGATGATGCACCTGGAATAAAATTACTTTATGTACCACAATAGGTAAAAAGAATTAAAAATGTAGCAGTGAAAACTCATAAATACTTTCTACTATCTATGACTATGTTTAACAGTATTTTTTTGCATTCTGTTGGCCTACATTTTCTAACAAGATTGTTAAGCTTATCCCATTTGCATAACAAAACTATAAAAAAAAAAAAACTAAACTGAAATCAGGTAAGTATTAACTTCTGTAAAACCATAAAAAAAACTAGTTGAAAGCACGTAATTGAAAATTTACTACAACACTTTTTTTTTTGCAATTTGGTGCTTTTCTATTCAAATTGTCCGCCCCCAGTATCAAATACTAGATTTATTGTGTCTCATTAGTCACAATCAAGATTTGATTGGTTAATATTAATTAAGCAACTATTTAGCTACAGCTTGGCAAAAAAGAGTGGAAAAAATGAGGGCGCCAGTATCGCCCTTATGTCACTTCGAATGGGGCACCATGCCATCATTGGCCTTTGTTTGATTGCATCTTCCTCTATGCAAGTGTGCTTAACTTTGGAGTCTTTGCTTAGGGTTCCTGATAAATGGAGCCTAACGGCGGCCAGGGCCGCCACCTCCCTCATGATGAGGTGCAGAGGTGGCAGACCAAGCATTATCTGTAGGGTGGCAGTGGGTGTAGTTCTCATACTGCTAGTGATTGCAACACAAGCAAACCGCTGCAGTTTTTCGAGATCTCTTTGGGCTGTGCTCAGGTCAGACCTGGGCCACCAGACCAGTGAGCCGTATGCAATAATTGTTTGAATGAATGACTGTGGTGTATAACCAGTAGGTGACCTTGTGGCTAATCCCCCAGTTCCTGCCATGCAGTCGCTTACACTGCCACAGGGATATGCTGGCTTTAAATTTTGTAGTGATGTAGTAGGTATGTTTTTCCCAGTTCAGCTGTTTATCCAAAAAGATGCCCAGATATTTGGTTTCAGTTGATAGGCTAGGGTTGTTCCAAAGAATCGTGGTAGTTGTAGTGTCGTAAATTTTCTCTTTTTTGTGAAGAGAATCAGTTCAGTTTTTGTAGGGTACACTGAGAGTTGGTGCTTGTTGCACCATTCCTCTACTATTTTCAGGGCTTGTCGCATAAGGTAGCATAGTGTTTTCGTGGGTCCCGTTTATTATTATGGTTATGTCATCGGCGTAGTCTACGGTGAAGTAACCTTTGTAGTTGAATGTTATGATAAGGCTGTCTACTACTAGGTTTCATAGAAGCGAGGAGAGGACGCCCCCTTGCGGGCAGCATTTCCCTACGATGGCCCTCGTAGTGTCATTTACTGTGACTTGTACAGCTCTCAGTTTGAGCATGTTGGTGATCCAGCCACTCAGGGTCGAGTCTATGCTGTCTGTCAAGGGCCATGTTTATACTGTTTCTGAACATGGTCTTGTCAAAGGCGCCCTCGATGTCAACGAAGGTGGCCAGTGCTGAGCATTTGTGGTCTACTGTGCATTCAATTTTAGAAACCACGCTGTGCAGAGCAGATTCTGTTGATTTGCCTGTAGAGTACGCGTGCTGTTGTTTGTGCAGTGGTTTTACCAGGAGAGGTCCATCTCGAATGTACCTATCAGTCTCTCGGGGGTTTTCAGGATGTGAGGTTTATAGGTCTATAAGCCTTGGGTTGTGGGCAGTTTTGCCTGGTTTGGGTATGAAGATGACTTTTGCCTCGTGCCATGCGAGAGGGTCTAAGTGCTATGCAGATTCGATAGATCTCCACCAGCCATGGTGTCAGATGATCTACCCCCCACTGCAGCAGGGCTGGGAAGATGCCATCCAGCCCTGCCGAATTGTATGGCTGAAAGGTGTTGATAGCCCACTTTATCCGGTCTTCTGTTACTATATTGTGGGTGATCCGTTGGGTCTATTCTGGTTCAGCCTCCTTACTCCTCACTCCAGGATTTTAGTCTGGGAAGTGAGTCCCGAGAAGGTCCTTACTGGTTTCATAGTCAGGTAGTGCGTATGAGTTATCCGGATTTTTCAGCGCGCCGATAGTTCGGTCCTGATCGGCTAGGATCTTCCTTACCCTTGCGACCTCATTATTTGTCTCACAGTAGCCATGCCGACCTCCTGGTGGTTCTGACTATACCAGTTTGGTATAGTTTTATGTAAAATTGGACTCATCATTCCTTTGACCAATTTTCTCTATTTATCATAGTTTCGGATTTGACCATAAAGTTCCATTTAAAAAAAAACACACAGACAGTGTGAATAAAATAAAACAATTAGCTTCTATAGTAAAATAAAAATCCTACCTATCTATAAATTGACTGATTATTTTCTTTTACTTGTATCATTTACTAAACTACCATATTCCATTGTAGATTATAAATATATAATATACATAAATATTCAACAAAATAACATTAAGGCTGAAAAAGAAGGAAATGGAAGTGGATATAAAAACATTTGACAAAAAAAAAAAAACTACTTCATATTCTTTTTTTTTTAAATAACTAAAATAACTGCTTATGTAAATAACTGTGACAGAACTAACTCAAAAACGACCCAAGAAGAGTTAATAAAATGTATATCGGACTTTAGGAGCATGAGGAACAGGTTGTAAAGTTCACTCATCCACCATATAAAAGGGAGGATCCTCCGACCAGACGGGTGTTGTGTCTGGCGGACCGACTGCCCGACTGTTGATGTCGGATAGTCTTATACAGAGTTGATATGACAGAGGGGCATACTAAATACGTATAGTATATGTTGTGTAATTTATACACAACGTATACTATACGTATTTAGTATTAATTCGATACGGTATAAAAATAAAAAGCATCAAAAATGAGTTTTTTTTTTTTTCACACAAACTAAATAGCTTACAAATCAGAGTAAAACGCAACCATCCTGTGTAAATAAATTTAACTGACCTTAGATACCTAGGTAACAAAGCGGCAACGTCGCGCGCGCGCCGGACCGCGGCGTGTGTTAACACGTGTCAAGGCGGCTGACCGGGGCGGTGGCGCGAGGCGGCTTAGGCCTCCGCTCTGCTTTTATGATAGGTACGGTTTTGAAGTAAGGACGCACACAACAACAATCACAACAAAAACTCCATTCACATGAATGCAAAAATTATACCGTATGATAATTAACTCACTGTTCGTTGCTAAGCACTTTAATTTGTAAAATGCTAAAATAATCCTATTTTTTAGTTCTACAATTGTATTTTAATTACACACACACAACCAAAGTTTAATTACGTGTCCTATCACAATAAAAAACAGTCAATCACAAAAAAACACTAACACTAAATAATAATAATCCGATGTTACGAGTGTCCTGTCACAATATAAAAAGAAATATTGTCTTAAACTTATTTAGTGTCCTATCACAATAACAAAACAAAATCAATTGTCTGCGCGCGTAAGCGGCGCAAGAGCTTCCGTGTTACGTAACTACGTTTAGAGAGGATAACGTCGGGCGGAGCACTAAAAAGTACTCTGTGCGGCGCACTGACTGAGGCCCCTCTGCCCCCACTTACTTACCGATCGCACAAGGATCTAGGATGCGTTAGCAACAGACTGACCTATTTCTATTTCTTTTACGCGCGGGATGTTTTGCTATGATTCTCTCTCTCTTGTTTTCTTTGGTTACTTTTTAAGCGAAAAATATTTGGTTGTACTTGTGACTTGCGTCAGAGCGGCAACAACGCATCGTAGGCTAAACTCAGATTTATCGTTTTAAGGTGGATGACCGATGCGTATAGACATAATCAGCTGTTAGGAAAGATACATCGTGTTCAAACGGGGCAAAAACTTAAAAAAATCATTTGCGGCTAAACTACTGCTCCTATTTAATTGATTTTTGGTACAGAGCTTGAAAATGGTACCTAGTATAGGCAGTTTAAAGAAAAGCCCCTCTGTCGTATCAACTTTGTACATGTCGTTCGCGCAGTAAACTCTAATTGCGCGATGCAGGATTTGTGTGACGTCATGTCTTTGATGCGTAGTTCGTATATGGCGGTGTAACCGCCACAGGACCACCTCTGAAGTATGACCACAAAAAAAAAAGATTCATCAAAATCAATTCATAATTGGTAACAAACATACAAAAAAATATACGGTCGAATTGAGGACCTCCTCTCCTCTCCTCTCCTCTCCTCCTTTTTGAAGTCGGTAAAAAATTATTAATAGGCGGCTAGTTTCCCACAAGGATCTCGAGACTCAGAGCTGGTTTAAAGTCCCATAAGGAATATATTTTACCTGAGACATTGGCGGCATTATTTTGACCACAGCAGCATTATTTTGTTTTTGTTGTCATTTACCAATGTCGCAACCACAGAGTACGTAATGTCGCAACAGTAATTACGCAATATTGTCTTTGGTCCGAGGCCTTGACATCAACCGATGAACAACATTTCCAAACGTTTATTGCTGGGTTGAATACGAGGCTTTTGGCTACTTATGTATTTGTGTATTTTTTCTTTGAATGTGCATTTGTTTGTGCAGAATAAACATATTTCGTCCTTTTTTTTATTAACTGAATATCTCAAATTTTCCAGATCGTGGGCTACAATATCAGGCCACCTGAATGGTGTACGTCGCCGTGCAGTTTCTATCTGACGCTGCACCACACGACTATGTCAGCTCCATTCTATACCAGTGAGCGGATATCCTCACCACATCCCAAATGGAAGGAGATCGACTCAGGTAATACTGTGATTTTAAACTCTTGAAGACATTTACACTCTCCATAAGTACCTACTGTCTTTAATTCTTCTGTACCTACGTTTGTATGTCACTGCTTCTAAATGGCTGCACCGATTTTGACCCTGGATGGTATAGATTCACAATTGGACCCGGTAGGTGGCGCTGCGATCGGGTTCTAGAAAACAGGATAGCGTCTGTCCTGTCAGCTAGTCCTAACTTTATCCTAACTATCATAATCCTAACTAATACTAAAAATGCGAAAGTGAGTTTGTTTGTTACGCTTTCACGCTAAAACGGCTGAACGGATTTGGATGAAATTTGGCACATGGGTAGACCATGACCTGGGTTAGGACATCTATAAAACTCAAACTCAAAACTCAAAGCATTTATTTCAATTAAACCCTTTACAGGCACTTTTGGATTGTCAAAGAGTCAGTCAGTTAGTCAGAAAGTTGAAGCTAGTTGCCCATTCCAAATCTCTATGGAGAAGAACGGGCAAGAAACTCCAAGGACACTCTTTTAAATATAGAAATTACAAAATCCTGGGTAGATTACTCTTGTTGATACTTTTTATTTCGATATTCCCACGGGATCGAAACTTAAGCGGGTGAAACCGCGAAAGTGAATTTGTTTGTTTGTTACGCTTTCACGCTAAAACGGCTGAACGGATTTGGATGAAATTTGGCACATGGGTAGACCATGACCTGAGTTAGGACATAGGATACTTTTTATCTCGATAGTACCCACGTGCTAGGATATATTTCCGACCTCGAGGGCGAACCCACGGGCAAAACCTAGTCATAGATTTTTACAAAACAATTACTACAAACAGATTAATATAAACATTTCAAACAGCAATTTCTATCACTGGTACACGTTGACTCATTTCAATATTACGTCTAGCTGTTTATGTGTCAATCGTTATCAAGCGATATGCCTAGTAATTCATCAACTGTTGATGTTGTTATCCATATCTGGAACACAACGACCTTTGTGCGTAAAAATGTGTTTATTAAAAATAGTTTGAAGCCGATTTCGTGGTAGGATAAAGCTTCGTTAACTAAGAGAAGTAAAGTAATATTCGATAATGTAAAATTTGTGTGTTTGCACAATTTTAGCCGTGCATGAACTTTCAGAGTTTATCTTGGTTATTCCTGACATCGGTAAAGGAAAACATCGTGAGGAAATTTGGACTTTAAGTAATAACATAACATCACGCCTTGTTTCCCCGAAGGGTTGGGCAGAGGTGTACCTGTAGTAGGTACACCCACATTTCGCCAGTTATGTTTAAGTCCCATGTAATAGGGGGCGAGCCTATTGCCATATGACGGGCACAAATCCAGACTCCGGGCTGCTACTGAGAAATTCCAAATAGAAAAACCCAATAACACTTTGCCCGACCTGGGAATCGAACACAGGACCTTATGCTCAGCAGTAGCGCTTGCGACCACTAGACCAACGAGGCAGTCAACAGTGACTTTAAGTAATTTAAGTCTGAAATCTCCGATCCATCTTTAACAAGCGTGGTGATCAATGCTAGTGCCTTCTCTGTTTGAGAAGACGCTTTTGCCCCGCTGCGGGGCAAAATAGGCTGATTATTATTATGTGTACATTTGTACAGCCGAATGACTAAAGCTGTATCTCGCTCCTGCCACATTAACAGTCTCATTATACAGGGCCTGTTTTAATTAATAATTTGCCAAATTTCACAGCCGTAGGTATTGTCATCTAGGTTTAATGTCTAATGTTCACAACCTGTTTTATTTACATAGAGAATTCCCACGGAAATTTGGTATTTATTTATAAACGAATGTTGATGAATAATTCATTTTTTTTTTGTAGTATTCAAATGAGCTCAATCGAATTAGGTTGAATAAATTAGGTATCTTTAATGTGACTTATACGGGCTTTGAACCCTGTTTCGAAAACAAAGATTATGATGATGATTGTAAGCGTAATTTAAGAGCGTTCGTTTTAAAAGTTGGAAAAATATTGATTATGAAATGCAATAATTAATATCGTAACGCCGATATTAAATATTTAATTTTAGATGTAAAAAAACCGGCCAAGTTCGTGTCGGACCACGCAAAATGAAGGGTTCCGTAGTTGGGATGAATTTAGCCCAAGAAAAAACTTAAAATTGTTGTTGAAAAACATGTTCTCCCTTGCGGAATGTATGGGAGAACATGTTTTTCAAACTGCAAATTTAAGTTGGTCAATTATTACTCGTTAATCTGTAAAGCCTACTTAGCTGTGACAGTTTTCCTTTAAACTTCGTTTTAAATAGGTACTACTGTCGTGACATTTGAATTTCTAACTACAACGGTTTAGTTGGTATAGGGGGGGGGTGGGAGACACTTGACTCTAACGAAAATTAGTACTTTAAAGCTTGATAAGTCACGAACAGTTTACTTAATAAAAAAACGGTCTACCCAAACCCCTAATATTTTTGAAAGACCTATCTAACAATATCCCACACTATGGGAAGGACAAAAAAAAAATATCATCCCCACTTTACATGTAGGGGAGGTACCCTAAATAATTGTTTTTTTCAAAATTTTATTTTTATTACATTTTTATTTTTCGGCGTCATTAACATGTATACTCATGCCAAATTACAACTTTCTAGTACCAATAGTTTTTGAGCTAAACCGCGGACAGACAGACAGACGGACATGGCGAAATTATATGTATAGGCTCCTTGTTGACTACGGAACTCTAAAAACTATTTGGTAACTTTCCAAATGCCCTTTTCACACCTAAAACGGTTACAACATCAAATTCAGTATTAGAATTGCAATTCATTATTAATATTCTAGTTAGCGATATTTCATATTTCCATACAGTAATATTGCCAAATTAATCAAAACAGTTCATTATTTGACATCTATTTGCGAGGTTGCCTACTTTCAGATTAAACGCTCTGTACTTGCGAAATACCCGGCTTACTATTTTTTTTTATTGTAGATATATAAGCAGAATACTTCGCGTCACAATGTTACAAGTTCCCACCGTACCCGTACCCACCTATAATAATGAAGCGATATGTAAAACGTTCGTAAAATCATTTGCTTTCATCGATTAATGAAATAGACATTTGAATATTATTATTATTTAAACTTTCTTTCATCATTGACTGTATCAAAGGTACCTAAGTCATATAAAACATTTTTTTTATATTATCTCGCCTCTCTCAACACCCTTTCAGATAAAACCATTACATTATCATTTATCACTAAAATTGGCTCAACGAAGATACTGTTTATACTCGTGTTATCGTTTCCCAACTATTAGGAAATCCAACTGCGTCATACTCTGAATCATGGCCGTCCTTTATTACAGAATCGACGCATCGCATGTCGTCAAGCAATGTCGTCATACGAATATGGTGTCATATACTTCATCCGAATGACGACAACAACAAACTACCACAGGATACTGTCATACAAACTTGGGGAGTATATTTCAGTGGTTTGAGGTACATAGGAGCTAATCTCGCTTCGAATTTCACCTCAGACTGTTTCAAAAGCAACACTTTAGTCTTACAAATGCATGGTGGATACTTCTGCTCATACAAAAGTCTCAAACTTGATATCATACCCCCAGAATACGAAATAGAACATGGTTCTTTATCTTCAGACTCCTCTGAAAGGACCAATCTATCTAAAATAAATTTAGAAGCTAAACATATACTGAATCATAAGTTAGGCAAAGAATCGAGGTCCATTTCTCCTAGTAAATACACTAAAAAGTCTGATAAGGAGTATTCGAAAAGTCACAGTCCTGTAGAAAGAGGATTTCAGCAAAATTTCCCGATTTTAAGGACGTCTGCTAGTTTAAACATTGGCCAAAGTCAAAGAGATTATCATAGACGAAGAGAAGAGAGTTCCGAGTATGGGAAAGGCGATCCTAACACGGCGAACCATATATACGAACATTCGCCGGAGAATTTAGACGTAAAAGAATACACTTCGAATGTAAACTGTGATAATGTGTGTAAAAACGCGTCAAAAGAAGATTTAACTTGTAACGTAGACCTAAGTGAAACAGCCGAGAATTATGACTTGAGAAACGAAGCTGACGGAGTTCCGAAGTATAGGTACATGGCTTTAAACTTCTTGAAGTCAGAAATAAGGCCAAGTTACAATGCGACGAAATTACAAAAGTTGCATTTACTGCAATATTCAATAAAGAAGAGACAGGAGGCCGTCCAGGATATAAAGGAGAGGATATACAAGAAGTCTGCGTTGACGAACGATGATTGGCCGTCACCGGATGATGCCTGTGACGTCAGACTGAAGTTCAAGAGTAGATCTCAAAGGAACCTGTTTTCTCCTGATGATGGTGATAGTTTAAGTAAAGATAAGTCTTCGTCACAAAGTGATCTGAGCGTTAAGAATGGAAGAATTAAGGAGGATAGGCCTATCGTGTCCAACGGGCCGAGGCTGACTCTGAAATTAAATGATCTCTTATCTTTTAAGGTTGGTATAAAACGAGTTTTTTATTGTTAGTCAAGACACTGCCCTTATATTCTTTACGACCCTATGTCATACTAAAACCTAAAATTAATCACATTGACTCTCTAACCGACCTAAAGACGACCTTCACCAATATGTTTAATGGATGAAATGTATTTTATTTATATCAAATTTAGTATGTTTAAATTAAATCGCAAAAGTTAAGTTAGTAGCAAAGATTCTCCTTGAAAAGCTCTTTCAATTGGTGTATATCTTGCAATGTTTAAAAATAGACTTTTTTATTTTTATTAATCACAATCTGGCCTGTAATTTTTTAGCCAACCCACTCGCGATATATTTTCTAACATACTAAAGGAGATGTTCCAGAAATGTAAGCCTGGGCTAACACTATGTACACAATATTGTAACCATTTTTAGGGTTCCGTACCCAAAGGGTAAAAACGGAACCAGAAACACACATTTTCGAAAATGCCACGTTAGTTTAAAGATATGATGCGACTCAAAACAAAACAGCATAACTGTCATATTTGACAGTGCTCACGGTATATTAATTTAGGGCATGGTCGGCGCTATCGCATGATGGCGCATGTCATAGCGTCAATTATGACGATTCACGGAACATCGTTAGCGACCTCACACTAATTCGGTACAGGTGTTAGCACACTCAAATCGATTACAGCGTCACTTGGAACGCAGCCTCAAACTGTCAAAGTTGTCAAACTTCATCAGGCCTAACATGACACACGCGACAATTACTCGCTCTCGCGTGACTAATTTTTGTCTATTTCGGTCACTTTCTCGTTTTCTGACAGCACTTCCATACAAAATAGTCGACTCCTCCTGTCAAAATTGATGTTTTCTCGACAAACCCTAACATGGCACCTTAGTTATCTCGATTTTTGACAATTCAACACGAGATAATCTCCGATTTTTCTATCATTTAGTCTTATTTACTCGTCGTCGATTTTGACGACGAGAAGAGTAGACAAAATTATGATACAAAAAAAAAAAAAACTCCAAAATAACATGGCAGTTTCTTAATTGTACTTATTTTAGTCATTTTATTTTAAAATATATTAATAATGAAAATACTTAGTTTTAAACTACTATTTATACTGGAACAACGTGTTTTATATGGAATTTTTCGTTTTATGTATGGAAAATATGAAAAAAGATTACCTACATGTTGAGTGTTAGGGGTTTATGGGTTTCATAAAGGGGGTCGAAATTTTCATTATTTTTGCGATAGGACACACCGTTTTCGAGATATAAGCAAGAGAAAAGAAAAAAAGACAGTATTGTTTTTGCACCTTCGAGGTGTTGGTGTGAATTTTAGTTCATTTATTAATCGCGATTAAATACTTAGACAATCAACATTTTAGGTGAAGAACTAACCATAACGAACTTGCCATTTTCACTAAATTAATAGCTCAGTGCCGTCAAACTAAAATATAGTTAAGTTGTCACTTTAGTCTATTTCAGAATGGAAAATCGTCGGTTGACAGGAATAATCTCAATTTTGGTGATTTTTAGTCTAGTTTAGAGGCATTTGTGAAAAGAAAATCGGCACCATTGAATGAATGAAACGGAATCTCAAGCCGATCTTGCTATCATAAAAATAATTTGTTTTTAATAACTTGCAACATCGTCGGTTTCTCGTCGCGAGATATAGAAGTGTCAAAGTGCCTTTTTCGAGATATCTCGTCGTTTACGGTCATGTTAGGGATTAGAATGACGTCAGAATTGTAGACAAATTTCGACAAAACGAGATAAAGAGCTTTCTCGTGCTTGTCATGTTAGCCCTGCAGGTCAAACAACTGTCATGGCTGCCCTAAAAATAGGGTTACCTTGTTAAAAATCTTCCTGAATAATCATTTTCGTACGCCTGTACTCTTCTTCAAATTAATGTGTATATATTTTTATGAAAATCCCCTATTTTTTTCCTATTTATCTACATAGTGGTAGCCCAGAATCAAACATATCCTTTGATGATACTTTTCATCCATTAAACAGATGGGTGAAGGTCGTTCCTAGGATGGATCCTCTACTATAAACACTATTTACTCATCAGTAACGCATTGCGATGTCTTTGGTATTGCGCGTACATAGAGTATAACAATAGCTAAGTCACTAAATACTCATCAAATCTTTTTTTTTTTCGTCTGGGGAGTTTCGCTAGTCAATTTAAGCTGACCCTGTATACAATAATCTCTATCTATGGTATTGCAGATTCCACAGTCGGTGGTGACCATCATGTGGGCAGCCTGTTTGTTTGCCACCCAAAAACATTTCAATCATTAAAATAACATATCATAACATCAAGGCACCCAGACAGGCGCGACGCGACAGCGCGACGCGACAGCGCGACGCGTCTCTGGTGGAACAATTTCTATGAAAAAATCTCGGAAATTGTTCCATCGGTGTCGGACTCAGCCTTCACGCGGAATAACGCCTGTAGTCCCCCAAGGGTTAGGCAGAGGTGTGCCTATAGTACACCCACATTTCGCCAGTTATGTTTAAGTCCCAGTAATAAAGGGCGAGCCTATTGCCATCAACCGGGCACAAGTCCATACTCCATATATTAAAAACAATGTTCTTCAATATTTCAGGCAAAACCTTCGCCTTTCCAAAGGGCGGAACATGTAAGGCTGACAAAACAGTTGGAGATTCTAAGGTTCAAACGCATCATACTATCAGACGAAAGAGATAGCAAGTTGACGAACATAAGGAAACTGAAAGAGAGGCATGCTAAACTGTTCGAAGAGAACCAGGATGTTGGTGAGTGTAAGGATATTTTTTTGTTTTAAGGTGTTTTGGGATATTGTGTAAGGGATGGGTCCCATGTGTGTTATGTTTGCATCTATAAGTACATATATGAAACCAGCCCTTGAGTATTTAAAAATGAACCGTAAGCTGTGTGGCCTATGGTCTATTTTACATTATACTCTGTTGTGAGGTGAAGTACTGATCTAATACATTTACTTTTTAAGTCACACAAATGATATGACTATTATCATTATTTAATCGCTTTTGTATGTTGTGCTGTTTTTTCTGTGCACTAAATAAACGTTGTATCTATCTATCTATCTATATAAGAACGGTTTAAGATATAAAGAAATCATCATGGAATACACACGCTAATCCTTTCATTGATTTTATCAATCATTTTCCAATAATTAATAAAAGAATAGAATTGAATCAGCCTTTTCGGCGCAGTTTGGTGAATATCAATTATATCTTTGAATAGTTTAAGAGCAGTAGGTGAAAAAAATGCACAAAGAAACGTGAATGTCTGCCTACATTTCAACCTCTCTGCTTGGATTCGGAATCTTTGATAACTACATTCCATTGCCAGTCGCCACTTACCTACTCAACTATCTACCTTACCGTTATTGATTTTAAGTTGATTTTTGAGTGACAATTTGTGTTATAAAGGTCCTACACTCATTTTTGTTGCAATGAAATTTGAACTTTGTCATATAAGACATTGAGTTATATAATAATCCAAGATTCTGAATTCAAGTTAAATCAAAGTACTTTTTCAGGGACGGAACTAATGCAGAGCTACCACTCCCTCTCACGACGAAATGAGAACGTCAAAGACACGCGACAATCCTGCGCAGCGATTCGTGAGCTAGCGGCCTCGTCACACCACGCCTTGTGTGCCCAACGGACTGAACTGCTCAAAAATTTGCACCATATATTCTATATTGAGCAGGTGAGAATTTATTATATTCTTATGGTATAAATGTGAGGTAAATTCGACCTTGGCTGGAGTCAATAAGACACAATATTGGAAGTTTAGTTACACAGTGAAGGATTCCGTAGTAGGGATTAATATTTACGCATGCACAGTATTGATTTCATCGTCCATAAAAGTAAGTTGGTATTTCATAGTATTTCTCGAGCGTTAATAATTCTTAATATACGATAATTTCTCGTGTTCAATGTCAATAAACTGAACAGAAGGACCACTCAACATGGATGATATGCGGCGTCCCGCTCGCGGTGTGCGGCGACGACGGTCCCCGCGGCTCCAGCCCGCTCAGCGACGCTGTGGCCGCGGGCTTCGTGGCCCAGTCGACCTGCTTAGCCGCTGCTCTACTAAACCAGCCACTGAGGTACAAGATCACGCTGTTGGGATCTGCCAGCAAGATCTTGGACATGACCCCGGATTTGCCGGATCCGAAGTGAGTGGATTTTTTGTGTTTTTTTTTTGTACGATTAGGTTTACAATGAAAACACATGTTAAATACAAAAAGAATGAAAGCAATTTAGTTCTAGTAACTTATTCCTTTTCTGCAAAATTCTAATCGCAAAGGGTCTTGGGTTCGATTCACTGTCATTGAGTTTTTCCATAATTCATTTTCTGTAGTAGGTTGTAGTCCGGATTTATTTATATCCGGATATTGGCTATAGACTCGCCCTTTGTTATATGTAAAGTATGACGGTATGACATAACTGGCCACATGAAGGTAGGGGTTTTAAAGTCAAAGTCAAATAATTTATTTCAATTAGGCACATAAAAGGCACTTGAACGTCATAACATATTTACAAAAAAAAAAAAAAAAAGATTCTAGTCGCCCCTTCCAAAAGATAGTTTTCGTATGGAGAAGAATGGGCAAGAAACTCCACCGTTACTAATATTTTCCCAATATGTTGTATACATTAACTATATAATTAAATGAAAACACATCTGACCTCTGCCTTTAGCCTGTTATTTAAAAAAATATTTATTTAATACTAGCTGACCCAACAGACGTTGTCCTATTCAAGTGAGTTCATACCAAAATCAACAGGAAAAAAAAACAAATTGAGAACCTCCGCCTTTTTTTGATGCCGTTATTTTTTTTCCAAAGAGCGTTCAGCCTTTCCTGCAATTTTAAAATATTTCGAGATACTTTTACAATGTTTCTTTCCATAAACACCTACTTCATACTATTACGAAAATATTAAAACAAAAAATAGCCAGATGGTCCAACCATCCTCCAGTAATGCTTTTACCAACAAACAGCATTTAATTTTTATTTATACAACGTTTTCCTTTTGATATCTCATAAATAGCTCTAGCAAGGGTATTAATGAGACCATGGTAAAGAATCAACTGGCATAATTAATTATTATTTTTAAAAAAAACTTTTTGTCCTACAGAATAAATAATACGACAGTCACGATTATTTATGTAAAATACGTGAAATATAAAAAAAAAACTTTAAATTCAGACTATTTTAGTTCATTAAAAAAAATTATAGCTTCGCATTTTCTTAGCTTTAAATATGAATGATTGAATGAAAATGATTTACGCGTACTTCAAACTCAAACCATTTATTTCAAATAAACCAATTACAGACACTTAAATTGTAGCAGGGGTCGGCCAGTCTGAAAGATGAAGCTAGTTGCCCATTCCAAAGCGTAGTAGGTTTCTATGGAGAAGAATAGGCAAGAAACTCCACGGACACTTTTAAATCAAAATATGGTTACATAATATTGGTAACATCACTCTTGTTGAAGTTATACATACATGTGAGACTTTTCAATAAAACTTAGATACACACATCGAGTTAAGTGTTATGTTTTCTTCGTATGACGTAACTATGTATTTTTGGATTATTTGTATTATTTTTACTTATAGCATATAACCTTAGAGTTATGGGACATCAAAAGGAGAACGTTGTAATGGATGGGTTGTACATGAGTGTCACATGTGTTGGGAGCTTGCCCAATTTAATAAAAATGTGTAAAGTTGGTGTGTTCTCCTATAAAAAAAAATACAAATTAAACAATACAATAATTTCGGGCGCCTTGGAGATGCACACAGTATGTTTCAAATAAACCAAACTTGCCAGATAGAACTCTTCGGAGAGTCAGACTTTTAATCTGCCGGTAGGTAGCTAATTAAATGAATAAAAGAATGGAATTTCCTTTGCTAATACCTTGTTTAATTAATTGCCAGTAGCTTCAGAGTAATAAAATTATGAAATTAAATACAAAAAAAAAAAGGTTATAATTACTTACATTATTATCATTGAATTTACAATATTATTATTATGGAACTTACATTACTATTGCATCTTTGTTGATAAAAAAAAAAAGGTAGGTAGTAAAAAAATGGTTAAATAAAACCTCTAGGATCGTGGCGTTGAAGGTTGGGATAAAAATATCCCTTGTAGAAATATAGTGTAGTCTTCTGCAGAAAATATATCCAGTAAAGACGAAAAGAAAATAAATAGAAAAGAACAGAAAAGAAAAGAAAAAAAAAAGAAAAGACGCCAGGGTCGATCAATGTCCGGCTGTAACAAAATTTACAGAGAATTAATAAATTGTTCAGGATTCCCAAACGTTGGGAAGCGTGGCGTTCCACGAGTAATAATAACTTACCGTCTTTTCCAACAAATGGCAAATTTAAATGCACCACAAAATTCAGGCGGGCGACAAATCACCTAAAAGCCTGGAACAATAATTTAGTATGATATCGAGCACTCGTCACGCTATCCAATTTATCAATCCGAAAGAATTCAATCTTACCAAAGAAATGAAGGATTATTCCTACGTCACCACGTCCTGAGGGAAAGTTTTAGAAGTTTACGGCATCAATAGGCCGCCAATACCCAGGATTTATCCCGATTAAAAAATGTCGTTAAAATTCAATACTACATCAGGAATGTTCGTCGCAAAAGTGATAACGTCAAAGTTGACAGCTTCCACCAAACACAATCGATGACAGCAAAAAAAAACGTTCCGAAATCGACTAACTGACGAGAAGCATGTAACGATTTTTTAAACTCGTTACATTACATCCCTCCCCGAAAAAATAAAAGAAAGCAATTTCTTTTATGCTAAAAAATAAACAAGGCATAAGAAAAAAGATTACAAAAAAAATAGGAAATATAAATTCCAAAAACAACAAAACAAAAAAAAATACCCTATAAAAGGATAGGATTATAAGACCGCAAGGAAGATATCCGCTAAGTCTAATAACAATTAAACAAAAAAATAGTTTCTAAGACTATTTCTTAAAACAACATGCATATAAAAACAAATAAGTAAGTCAAGCGAAATAGTCGCTGATCAATATTGTATAAGAGCACAACAAGAGTATACTGAATTGAGTACGGTTAGGCACCATAGCCACCGACTAACATACAGTATAACTCTAGAAACAACAACAAAAAAAAAACAATTTGAGTTCGGTTAGGCACCATAGCCACCGACTAACAAGTATATAACACGATAAAAATATTAATTTGAGTACAGTTAGGCGCAATTGCCGCTGTCTAACGAGAATAATCCAAAAATGTCTTTATGAGTGCAGTTAGGCACCATCGCCACTGACTAGCAAGAACAAATTATAACTGTGAGACACAGTTTAAAATCTCCACATCTCTACAAATGCAAAAAATATAAAGAAGAATGTTGTGATCGGCACAACTCCACCAATATTCCGAGCACAAACACCTTCGAAAATAAATGCATATTGTGATCGGCTCAACACCACCAATATCCCGAGCACAATAGCAGAACAAGAGATGCATATTGTGATCGGCTCAACTCCACCAATTTCCCGAGCACAATAGCAGAACAAGAGATGCATATTGTGATCGGCTCAACTCCACCAATTTCCCGAGCACAATAGCAGAACAAGAAATGCATCCTGTGATCGGCACAACACTACCAACCTTCCGAGCACAGAAGCAAAAAAACAACGAAATCAAGGAAAAAATATACCGAGATCCGTAAAAAAGTAGGTTAACCTCTGCAAGTGAAAACAAAGTGTTCACAAGCAGTGGGAAACAACTAAGAAATTTTATACAAGAATGTATACTTACATAAAATTGTATACAAGACTTGTATAAAAGAATAATAATAATAAGATATGTAAGTATAAAAATATTAATAAGATACATTACAAAATATTAATAATAAGAATAAGATCCTTTGATATGAGAAACGTATTCGTGTGGGTAGAAAAGTTATTAAAAGGTCCTAAGTTGTATTTTAGAAAGTTAAGAAATCAAATTCAATAAAATTATAAGAAGTTAACTAACATACATTCTCATTCAAACCGCTGATAACCTATCATCCATCCCATCATACATCACACTATCATAAGCGGCCTTCAAACAAAATTATCAAAATCAAGACTTACTCTTGGAAACCAAATTAAAATTTTATTATATCCTTAACATGATAACGACCAGCAGTACCCTTATTAAGGTCTTTCAGTTTATAAACATTATCAGAGATTTTTTCAATTATTTTACATTTAATAAACTTAGGAGCAAGTTTTGCTGAAAAATAAGTAGGTGCATGAGATTGAACAAAACTCCTTCTCCACACAACATCACCCACATCAAAAGAAATGACTTTGCGACCTTTATTATAATAGCGAGCATTACGCTGATAAGCTTTTAATAAATGAGTTTGAACTTTAACAAAAATTTCACTAAGTGAATTAAGAGAATCAGCATAGTGAGTTCTATGGGAAACTTCCAGTTCATCTAAATTATCTATAGAGTCACTTAAACGATGTAAAGAAGCATCAAAAATAAGTTCCCTTCCAAACGTCAAAAAATTAGGTGTGAAATCTGTGGCTAGATTCACACTATTATTCAAAGCTAGTTGAACATGAGGTAAATATTTAGACCAAGTTCTATGATCATCTTTAACAAAACAAGCAATGCAAGTTTCAACAGTTTTATTATATCTCTCAACTGTATTGTTTTGAGGCGTGTATAAAGTATTATAAAATATTTTTGTGATATTATAACCTTTCAAAAATTCTACGAAATGTTTAGAAGTAAATTGTGTACCATTATCACAAACAATTATTTTAGGACAACCAAATTTAAGAAATATTTCTTTTTCAAAAAGTTTATTTATTACTCTAGTAGTAGCATTTATCATAGGAAAAATCCAGCAGTATTTAGTAAACACATCAACAACAGAGAGAATATATTTATGTCCAGAATAAGCTTTAGGTAATATACCTATAATATCCACTGAAAGCATTAACATAGGTCGATCAACTTTTTTAGGGTTAACCATAATACCAAAAGGAGGTTGTGTGGTGTGTTTATAAGCTTTACAAGTATCACAAGCTAGAATATATTTTTGAACATCATTAAACATCCCTTTCCAAAAATAGTGTTGTTTTAATTTATTTAAAGTCTTATGGATACCAAGATGACCAGAATTAATGTCATCATGATTAGAACGAATTGTATCTAAAATATGTTCTTTAGGAATAACTATTTTCCAATTAAGATTACTATTAGGATCAAACTTACTTTTACAAAATTTATATAAGGTTTTATTTTCTACTCTAAAGTTCTTATATCTGCAAGGAGACTTTTGACAATTAATAAATACTTTTTTATACCATGGATCATAAATATCATCGTCTGGCAAAACTAAATTATTTTGAGAGATTTCTATAGCGGCGACTTCAATACGAGATAAAGCATCTGGAACTAAATGTAAAGATCCTTTTTTATGAACTATATCAAAAGTAAATTGAGAAATTCTAGCAGCCCAACGTGCTAAGCGTCCACTAGGATTGCTAAGACCTAAAAGCCATTTTAAACTAGCATGATCAGTTATTACAGTAAACTTCATTCCTTCAACATAAGGTCTGAAATGTTCTATTGAAGCTAAAATAGCAAGTAATTCACGTTCTGTGGTACTATAATTGCGTTCACATTTATTGAGTGATCTAGAATAGAACGCAATAGGATGTTGATCTCTATTATCATCCTCTTGACTCAAAACACTACCAATGCCAACAGAACTAGCATCACAATGTAAAAAGAAAGGTTTTTCAAAATTAGGGCATTGCAAGACAGGAGCTGTAATTAAAGTTTGTTTCAACTCATCAAATGCATTCTCAGCTTCATTGTTCCAACAAAGTGATTTTTTAGAATTCTTACTTCCCGCTGTTAATTTAGTTAAAGGAGAAGCAATATCAGCAAATTTACTAATGAATCTACGATAATATGAGCATAAACCAAGAAAACTACGAAGTTGTTTAACAGATTCAGGACGTGGGAAACTTTCAATGGTATCCAATTTAGAAGGATCGGTATGCAAACCATTACTGTCAACTATATAACCAAGATAGCGAAGTCTATCTTTACAAAAATTACACTTTTTCAAATTAACCGTTAAACCAGCCTCTTTCAGTATATTGTAAATTTTGTGTAAATACTCTATATGTAAATTAAAATCTGAATTTACACAAATTAAATCGTCTAAATAACAAAAAACAGTATTATCGAATTCAGGACCAAAAAGTTTATCTACAAGTCTCTGCAACTCAGCTGGTGCATTGGTGAGACCGAATGGCATACGAACAAATTCGAAAAGTCCTTTTCCCGGAACTACAAAAGCAGTCTTTTCTCGAGAAGATTCTTCCAAAGCAATTTGCAAAAATGCTTTAGAAAGGTCAATTGTACTAATATATTTGGCTCCCCCAAGGTTATCTAATATTCTAGAGGTATAAGGAAGAGGGTATGAATCTTTAATAGTTACTGAATTTAAACGTCTTGAATCTAAACATAATCTAGTACTACCATCCTTCTTTTCTACAGCTAAGACAGGTGAACACCAAGGTGATTTAGAAGGTTGAATGATTCCTTCTTTTAATAAGACTTCCACTTCATCAAAAAGTTCCTTTTGCTTTGCAGGACTTAAAGGCCAATATCTTTGTTTAAAAGGTTCGCTAGTAACATTAATTTTATGTTGAACGAAATGAGTAAGACCTAAGCCTCTCTTTTCATAAGAAATATCTTCAAAGAGTGAAACAGTATCATTTAATTTTTGTTTCTCAGAAGGAGAAAGTTCACTGGCAGAGGTGACTGTACAAACTTGAACTGTATTGCTTTTAACATAAGTTATATTTTTCCATAAATCTTTAGCCAAATTAAACTTTAACCAAAAATCAAAACCTAAAATGAAATCAGGCTGAAAAGAAGGTATAATTAGAAAATTAATATTTTTAGTTAAATTTTCACAAGTAACAGGTAATTCAATGGTACCAATAATTCTCTGTGAAGAACCATCAGCTGTATAAGCGGCACTAGAAACAGAATAATAATTTATTTTATAACCTAAAAGTGGAAATTGTTCATGACTATTTGAACCCAAAATACAACCATTGGAACCACTATCCAATAAGCCAGAAAAAGTATGGTTACCTACGGAAAATTGTAAATACGGTCTAGTATCATTATCTTTAACAAATAAAACAGGAGCTGATCTATAAATTTGGAAGAATGTTTTTAAATAATCTAACCAATTTGCAAAGTCTTTGTTACGAGTAGCATCATCAGGTTTGTGACATTTAGCAAAATTTTCTTTCATCGAGACACTCGCGGTTATATCAATAACAACAGGGGCTCGATGCGACCTAATTAGTTTTTTGACTCGCTAGAGCTCTTTTTCTCTAAATTACAAACATCACAATTCTTAGATGTGACTCCAACCTTTTGACATTTGAAACATATAACGCCAGGTATGGATGTACAATGTTTAAAATGATGTCCAGGCTTTTTGCACTTTAAGCAAATTAAAACTGCATTAGACTTTACGGTAGGTTTTTCAGTTTTAAATGATTTATGGCTGACGAAAACTTCAAGTTCCTTTGCAAGAACAAGAAATTGTTCTACAGAATCAATATGCTTACCAAATATAAAAGGTGTGTAAATAGGTAACATGTTATGTTTAATAATAGTAACCAAAACCACATCAAACAATGGCGAAGAAAGACGACTAGCCATGTCCATTATTTCAGTAATGAAATCTGGAAGAGATTCAGATGTCTTCTGTTTCCTCGTACGAAGGTCATGTTCCAGCAAATAGTCAAAATCCGGCCTGTCAAAACGTTTTAGAAGAGCAAGTTTAAGTTCGTGCCAGGATGGAATACGAAAGCGAACTGTGCGAAACCATTTCAATGCAATACCATCAAGCAAGTCCGTAAATGAACCAACCAACAAAATTTCGTCAAAGTTTTTGTATAAAAAATATTCCTCAACTTCCATAATAAATTCTCTAACACAAGATTTCCCGTCGAATTTAATTCTACTCCTTTTTAAATCGGGTAACTTAATTGCAGAAGGCAAATTCTTTTTAATATGCTCATTAACCAAAACATTCATAGAATTAAATGAAGGCAAAGCGTGCATCGCAAAAGCTGAAGAAGAGTGTGCAATCCTGTCATTATGATCAAAAGCAAGTGGTACTTCTGTCAAATTAATCATGTCAGGAGCAACAGGTGCAACATTAGGAACTGTGCATGCACCATCAGATTCCATGTTATCCTTAGCAAGAGGCAGAGGAGATTGATCTTCTTTATCCATTATGAATAAACAATATGATAAGAAAAGCAGGGCAAAATATCACAAGTTGTAAAATATTTGAGGTTAAAGTGAAAAAATATTTTTTAAGTTACCTACAAGTTGATTTTTATGAAATATTTAAAAGTGAAAAGATGCAGTAATAATTTACAGGATAAGCTTATATCACTTAAACTATGATTAGGTATTACTTAAGTTAAACCAAAGTTTGTTTAAAATCTAATATGAAACACCGCACTTAGTTTTACACCGTTGAGTCACTTATACAAAACAAAACTGTCTTACCATACAATATGTTGATTTTGCAAGAGTATAATGATATTGCTGTAACCATAAAAGTTAAACACACAATAGTACAATAAAGTTGTTAGTAAATATTGTTTACTTACTAGGAAACATAAAGAAAACTTAGTTGTAAATTACAACATTCCAAAAAAAGTGTATTACAGAAACTGTCTAATTTGTTCTGTAAACAATACTACAAAATATAAGATGCAATAATAATTTATAAGATACAAGGAAGCTACTTCAAGTCCCTGTTCGGGCGCCAAATGTAATGGATGGGTTGTACATGAGTGTCACATGTGTTGGGAGCTTGCCCAATTTAATAAAAATGTGTAAAGTTGGTGTGTTCTCCTATAAAAAAAATACAAATTAAACAATACAATAATTTCGGGCGCCTTGGAGATGCACACAGTATGTTTCAAATAAACCAAACTTGCCAGATAGAACTCTTCGGAGAGTCAGACTTTTAATCTGCCGGTAGGTAGCTAATTAAATGAATAAAAGAATGGAATTTCCTTTGCTAATACCTTGTTTAATTAATTGCCAGTAGCTTCAGAGTAATAAAATTATGAAATTAAATACAAAAAAAAAAGGTTATAATTACTTACATTATTATCATTGAATTTACAATATTATTATTATGGAACTTACATTACTATTGCATCTTTGTTGATAAAAAAAAAAATGTAGGTAGTAAAAAAATGGTTAAATAAAACCTCTAGGATCGTGGCGTTGAAGGTTGGGATAAAAATATCCCTTGTAGAAATATAGTGTAGTCTTCTGCAGAAAATATATCCAGTAAAGACGAAAAGAAAAAAAATAGAAAAGAACAGAAAAGAAAAAAAAAGAAAAGACGCCAGGGTCGATCAATGTCCGGCTGTAACAAAATTTACAGAGAATTAATAAATTGTTCAGGATTCCCAAACGTTGGGAAGCGTGGCGTTCCACGAGTAATAATAACTTACCGTCTTTTCCAACAAATGGCAAATTTAAATGCACCACAAAATTCAGGCGGGCGACAAATCACTTAAAAGCCTGGAACAATAATTTAGTATGATATCGAGCACTCGTCACGCTATCCAATTTATCAATCCGAAAGAATTCAATCTTACCAAAGAAATGAAGGATTATTCCTACGTCACCACGTCCTGAGGGAAAGTTTTAGAAGTTTACGGCATCAATAGGCCGCCAATACCCAGGATTTATCCCGATTAAAAAATGTCGTTAAAATTCAATACTACATCAGGAATGTTCGTCGCAAAAGTGATAACGTCAAAGTTGACAGCTTCCACCAAACACAATCGATGACAGCAAAAAAAAACGTTCCGAAATCGACTAACTGACGAGAAGCATGTAACGATTTTTTAAACTCGTTACAACGTTGTATACAATTTATTAAAAAATCTCATGTCAATTTCAGCATACCGCTTTTCCCTAGAGGCGGAGACACCACATTATTCCGCTACGCCTTGTTCCTGCTCAACAAGTGTATCGGCCAACTTGTGGTCGGTCGTGGCCTACCTTTGTCAGACATACGACCAACATTGGCCAATCTACAGAGGCTGCTTACTACGCCTGCTAATATGTAAGTTTATTATTGTACTCCACTTCTGAATAAAACATCAAACTAAATTCAACCTTTTGTCCTCCGCTTAAAAACTATTTCCTCACAGACAAGACTATAAAAAACTGATGACATACTTAAGTGCACCTTATGTTTAAGGTCGGACACCACAAAGTTGTATGGCACGTACAGATGGCTGGTGGACAGTCAGTGTCCGCGAACGCAGTCGCTAAGAAGTCTTGTCGCATCAGAGAGATGCAATTACAGGCAGTTCAACAGGTTTAAGGTATGTAGCACTCAGAACATTAATTACTACACATCACCGAGGTGAGATTGCTTAGGAAACGGATGTCGACATATATATGAATAGCAGTAAATCTATGCTTAATGTTTGCATGAAGTTTTTTAGTAAAATGTCATATGGTTGCATTGCTGTACACTTTGGTGTAAAGTGTAATTGCAGCAAGAAATCCTAATTCTACTTAATATTATAAATGCGAAAGTAAGTTTGTTTGTTTGTTACGCTCTCACGCTAAAACGGCTGAACGGATTTGGATGAAATTTGGTACTTCAGGAAATGGTTAGGCAATTCAGTACAATATTATTGTCCGAGTAGAGCCCAGGGCTATTATGACTTTCTTAAGAGCGCGTTTGCAAAATTGATAGGAGAATCGAACTACTGCATTGACAAAGGTCACACACTCAAGTCGTTGCCAAATCAGAGCGGAGCGGAGTGGGGCGCGTCGTCGTGGATTGGACTATCTATAGCTGCGGAAATAGTAGTCAAGTGAACTAATTTTGATACTTTGAAAGTTTTTTTTATATACATAGGCACAGCTACAATAAATATTTCGTATTTTTGTTTATATTTTTAATAATCTTTAGATACAAATAGGTACCTACCACTGACTGCTAGGCGCTGGAAGCCCTCTACTAGTAGAAAGATGTGGGCTGTGGACTTTGGGGATGATTTTAAAAGTTATGATGAGACTCTACCTCGGGCCTTGATGGAGTGACCTGAAGGTGTGCTTCCGTGATTGCTACTGGAACTCCTCGACTAGTAGAACTAGGTGTGCCGAGTTTGGGCTCGTTTTGTTAGTTATGATGAGACCTTACCCCTGGACTTGATGGAGTGACCTGAAGGTGTACTTCGGTGACTGCTACTGGAACTCCTCAACGAGTGGAACTAGGTGTGCCGAGTTTGGGCTCGTTTTGTTAGTAATGATGAGACCTCCGGAATTGATGGAGTGACCTAAAATTGTACCTCGGTGACTGATACTGGTACTCTTCGCTGAGTTGAACTAGGTGTGGCCGAGTCTTACACAAAGTCTGCCAATTTTAGGCTCGTTTTGTTAGTTATGATCCGACCTTACCTCGGGACTTGATGGAGTGACTTGAAGGAGTGCTTCGGTGACTGCTACTGGAACTCCTCGACGAGTAGAACAAGGTGTGCCGAGTTTGGGCTCGTTTTGTTAGTTATGATGAGACCTTACCTCCGAACTTGATGGAACTGAAGGTGTACTTTGAAACCTGTGATTATAAAATTATCTTACAATATCAGTATCAAATTTGGTTTATCGAATATTTTGTATTTGTACAGCGATCTTTGGGTCCACTCACGAAAGCAGCTGAGCGCGGACTGAGGTTCCTTTCGAATGTTTGTGCAATAAATCAAAGCGGACCAAAAATAAAATAACCCTTATTGCAATTGATTAAGATTCATCAGCAATAGCAAAATATGCAAAAAAGTTAGTTTCGATTTTTTATTTTTTTGGGGCTATTTTTTGTGGAATTTTGAAACTTTTTTTTTACTAAGGTTTAGAATTGAATATGTCGCCCTACTTATTGTATTTTTAGATATCTTAAAATATGTTGATAATATACTAAAAAAAATACCTAAACTCCCGGTATCGTTAATTTCGTTGAAAATGGCAACGGAAGATCGTTATTACAATATAATAAAAAACTATAAGTTTGAACAAAAAAGTTAGTATCATTTGAAGACGAAGAACCAATCTATATGTGGTAATTATTAGTTATATTTGACCGTCACAAAATTAACCGAAAAATAGCATAATATTGTCCGAATTGCAAATGCGCCCTGAAGTATAAGGGATTATTTGAGGTTCACAAAAAGAGCACCTCTTTTTGTGAACCTCATTCATTATATTAGTGTTAATTAAGGGAATTAGTTTAGATGCGATTAAAAACATTCCCTTTACAATAGGCTCGCTATATACATGCAACTTATGCTCGATGCTTATGAAAAAACCCTCTTGCCAATCTAATTGTGAGAAAGCTTGAAATAATTGAAAATAAATGTCTGTGTGTGGAATGTTTTTAATCGCATCTAAACTAATTCCCTTAATATAACACTAATATAATGAATGAGGTTCACAAAAAGAGGTGCTCTTTTTGTGAACCTCAAATAATCCCTTATACTTCAGGGCGCATTTGCAATTCGGACAATATTATGCTATTTTTCGGTTAATTTTGTGACGGTCAAATATAACTAATAATTACCACATATAGATTGGTTCTTATGGTATCTGAACCTCATTCATTATATTAGTGTTAATTATGGGAATTAGTTTAGATGCGATTAAAAACATTCCCTTTACAATAGGCTCGCTATATACATGCAACTTATGCTCGAAAAAAACCCTCTTGCCAATTACTTATCTAATTGTGAGAAAGCTTGAAATAATTGAAAAAAAATGTCTGTGTGACAAAAAAATTACAATTTTCGTGGTGCTAAACAATTCGTGTCAATCACAGCACCCTGGTAATAATTATATGTATAGTTGCATCACCTTTGCGCTCTCGAAAATATGGTTTATATCGGCTTTTTTTTTTTTTGATTTACTTAATGAAGATATTGTATAATCATAAAACAAAATTTCAAACATAATTTTCAAAGTTAAGACAGAAAGACTAATGTGTGATTTTTTAATTTCTTGGTATGGTTTGCTAAATAATAGGAAAAAATACATTAATGACGGGACTGAGTTATTTTCAACATTATTTTGCTGCTATATTTTGTATCGAAGTTGAAAAAAAAAGGTTCAGCCACATGCAAGTAGACCATACAATGTTGATGATATTTTTAAATGTTCAAAATCAAAAGTAGTTTCTTGTAAAAAAAATATCAAACGTCAGTCTCGCGTCATTTTTCGGAAAAAATGTTGCTAATATTAATGATTTTCCATGAACACTAAATTTATTTGAAAAATCCCTTTCAGCCAACATGCAAAACAATTAATTTTGCCCTCGGGGAATGCAGGCTTGATGTAATATTTCTAGATGTGTCCTTGGCATCACAACGGAGGATATAGGAGCCTTTTCGACGGGTCTCTTTCATTACTTTGTTAGTTTAAATGTAACAAAATAATGGAAGAGTCCGTTCCTTTTGAATTTTTTTGTATTTCCTGGACGTGTCTCAATTTTTTTTTCATATCAATTTGTTTTACCAGGATGCCGTCGACGGTCAGTCTCCACAATCAGCGATGAACAAGCGACACAGGCACTCTCGAAGCGTCGGCAGTTATCACGATGATCAGGTAACTTTAAACTATAACTCTTCATGTATATGATAATATGTTATCTGCTAATACCCAGTTACTCAAGGGAGAATTTGAAGTTGAGCTTGTCTGGTCAATCTCTACTTTAAAAAACTTTCGTTTTGTGCAAAGAACCGCTTCTTTGGTCTAGTGGACCCAGAGGTCCCGGGTTCGGTTCCCAGCGGTGGCAAAATTTTCAGCTTTGTTTGTTTGATGGTAGGTGTTGTACTAAGCCCTCCTGGCAAGCTACCACCATCTTCTCGTAAGTCTATCTTCATAACAACAATGTTAACAGCATTGTTGTGATTCAGCAGTTAGAGGTAAGATAGCCAGTTCCTCTGTGATTGAGGATTCCGGGTGAAGCTCGTTTCCACTTTCGGCCTGATCATCACTTACCATCAGGTGATATTAAGGCCAGGAGCTTACCAATTGGGGACAAAAAATGAAAACGTAACTCTCACCTTATGTAATGCTAAAGAAGAGCTTGACAAGTCCTCAATTGCAAATTTTCAATTCAGGTGTCAATCACACATTTATTTAAACTTTCGTTTTTATCTCACAAGCCATTGGCTTTTGGCGGACGTAACAAATATTAGCGTGGAAAGCCAAACACATGAGTAGGATGGCTAATGTTTTTTTAAAATTATTTTCGTGTTTTTGTTTTGTTTGATGCGAACCGAAATTTTGTGACGTAATTGTTTCTCTATTATGTTTTTGTGTTCGGTTTCTTTTTATTTTCAGTGTAAGTCACTTTTCTTTTCTATTGTAGTTCGAAATTTAGATCGTAGTTTAGTAGAAACACACTAGCGTAGTTTGGCTTATAGTCCGATTATATTCTCATTAGCATTTAGATTATAATGATGCCGACCTGAAAAAGCAAAGAATGAGGACACTGTTCGTTTGTCGAAACTTGATAAGGCCAATCAATGTCCAGCAATGGACTGTGATTGGCTAATTTGTACAATGAACCGTGACAGAGGCTCGGTCTCGACTATTCATTAATAATTATCATTAGTAGAAAGTTAATAGAAATTAGTACATTTGTCCGTACATAATCCGTAAAAGTGAACTGCCCGAGAGATACTCAACGGAATGGCAAATGTAAATAATCCATAGAGCCACAGTAACATACAGTTCTACAAGGATCATCTAGCGCTTTAATGACATTAACGAGAGGGCGTGGCTGGTAAACATTTGTGAAATTGTATTAAAAAATATTATGATGGCGTAATTTTTGCCACGCGCGAGAAGATCCTTGTAGAACTCGTCTAAGCTGAAATGACGCGCCCCATTACCGCATTTACGAAGTGTAAGTATACTAATTAAGCGGTGATGCGCGTCATTTCAGCTTAGACGAACTATAATATAGCTCCACATTAGCCAACATGCTAATAAAAATTACCCTCCAGGAGCTGCCAACATTAGAAGACTCAACGACTTCAATAATGGGCAGCGAACCAAACATCTACAACAGGAAACTGACACAAGTCGACAACTCAGACTTACCACAAGGTCTGAAGTCTCACAACTCTGACTCAGAAATACTCAGACTGAACGAAAACCAACAAAATGAATCGAAAGTCGTGTTCACTGTAGGCAGCGATTCGACTATCGACTTAACCCAGAAACTAGTCAGAATATCGACTAACAATCAAGACGATTTAATCACAACACTATTGGATGAAAACGTCAAAAAAATATGTTCGGATATATCAGATTTTTGTTCTGCGGACAAAATTCATGAAGGTTTAGATATCGTTAAGCATTTAGAGTCGGACTCGGCTAGAGGTGTTGGGGAAATTGATATAGTGGATTATTTAGAGAAAAAATGTAGTACGGAAGGTGAAAATGTCTGTGATGCTGCGTGTGCTGTGGTGGTTGATGTTATAGTCATACCGAGTGCCGAAGCTATACTAGACACCGGGCAAAGTGTCATTCAAGATGATGAGGCTAAATAGTGGTTTTCGCGTAGCCGTTGGTCGAAATTGAAAAATCGTTATTTTAAACTAGAATACCTCTTAGTCGCGATTTGGCTGAGCAGTTAAGGAAAATTCGATGGAATTGATGATTGTATATGAATTCTATTCGTTGCATGTATTTTTATACACAACAAAACAAAACACGATATCAACATAACTGGCGAAAAATTTGGGTGTACTATAAGTACTATCGAAGAACTTCATATCTAAGCAGTTTGAAAACAAAATCCCGTGAACACGATGACCACATCTGTTACCCCGGTTCTATAGCGGCCGAGCGCTGCAAGCAGAAATAGTCCTTACGGTGTATAGATATGAACTTCTTCGATGGTACACCTCTACCTAACCCTTCGGTGATTACAGGTGTGATGTTATGTTATGTACTATTTTTTTGCTTCTTTATATTCCTTTGTCGGGTTTTAAAATGTGATAAGTAGTCGATTTTGCCTCTAAACTTTGTAATTGACAATATAATAAATAGAAAATAATATAAAGTATCAATTTTGACCAATGGCTACCTTGTAAATAAGTAGGTTTTATATGTGATTGTTCTAATGGAATTTATTTATGGAAAAACCTCGTATACATAGTACTATCCCATGTATTGTTGCTTAGACGGTTGAAATGATATAAATAAATAAATTAATGAGTGATTTCTTTTGTGAAATACCTTTTTTGTAAAGCCTGGTTTTATTACGACAAGAAATAGAGATGCTATAGTGAAATGTCGATAGCTGGGTTCTGTATTAACTCGCAAGCGCTACTGCTGAACATGAGGTCCTGGGTTCGATTCCCAGGTCGGACAAAGTGTCATTGGGTTTTTCGTTCTGGAATTTCTCAGTAGCAGCCCGGAGTCTGGATTTGTGCCCGGTTGATGTTAATAGGCTCGCTCCCTATTACATGGGACTTAAACATAACTGGCGAAATGTGGGTGTACTATAGGTAGGTACACCTCTGCCCAACCCTTCGGGGAAACAAGGCGTGATGTTATGTTATTCTTAGTAGCTTCTTGAGCTACAAAAGTGAAGTACTTCCGAATTTTTGGTCGTGATTAAAACCTAGCTAAAATCGACAATATAAATAAGCTTCTAATATTATTTCATAAATGTGCACTATGTGCAACTTTAAGATATCAGTAGTGCAATATTGTGATACTGAAAAATTTCAAACTTTATATCTTCGGAGTATTTCAAAATACTAAAATTGAACTGCACATGGCTCTAAAAATCGATATAGTGATGGTCAGGTATCAATACCACTATGTTCGCGTTTCCATTCGATGTCTCATCGAAACTTGTCGATATCGGTGCTAGAGTGAATGAGGCTCTAAAATTTAAAAATAATTGAGTATGTACGTTGCAATAAATTAATACTAAGAGAGAAAATTTTGTGTTCATCGTCAATAATGATAAATCCAACTAATCGAATTGCCCTTAGATTTATTGAAGAAATCATTAAGTGTTGCCAGAAATACAAAATTTAAAAAGACTTAGTACGGTGCCCGGCCGTTAATATGGCACATCGGGTTATAGAAAACGATCGGCTTTATAGAACGTCGTCTCTTTCTCTCATACTTATGTGGCTCTTTCTAACACGGGATGTGTCATATTTACGCCCAAGCACTGTACAGGATTGCTGTGCATTCCTTTATGGGTAAGTAGTTCTACAACGGTGTAAGGATCTTTTGACTCGTGCCCACAATCAGAACTACCGCCGCCATCTTATTTTTGCAATATAATTCCTGAGACGGAAGCTTAGCACAACCCCCTGTCAATGTCATTCAGGCAGAAAAAGATCCTTGTAGCACTCTAGGGCGGATTTCACCAATGGAACTGAACGCGATCAGCACATCTAAACTGCGTTCAAGAGCTGTCAGTATCATCATTGTTGTTTGACAGCTCTTGAACGTAGTTCAGATGTGTTGATCGCGTTAAACTCAAACTCAAAGCATTTATTTCAATTAAACCATTTACAGGCACTTGAATTGTCAAGAATTCGGTCAGTCAGAAATATGAAGCTAGTTGCCCATTTCAAAGCGTAGTAGGTACCTGTTCAGTTTCATTGGTAAGTTTGGCACTTACATGGTTGTGCTAACCCAACTGTTACTTGGAATTGGCTATGCTTTAACTTCAGTGATGTATTTTCCTCATTCTACCTTGAATCTACAAACCAATATGGTCTCCTTCACCTGTAGCGGTTACACCGTCACATACGAACTAAGCATCAAAGATATGACGTCACACAAATCCTGCATCGCGTAATTAGAGTTTACCGCGCGAACGACATATATAAGACTATCCGACATCAACAGTCGGGCAGTCGGCCCGCCAAACACAACACCCGTCTGGTTGGAGGATCCTCCCTTTTCTATGGTGGATGAGTGAACTTTACACCCTGTTCCTAATGCTTCTAAATACCTATCGTCAACCTGATAAAAATATTCGCAAGATTTTTAAATAAGATAATAACTATGTTCAGGGGCCTCTATAAACATTGTGGTAAGGGCTTAACTGTCACTAACGAGACACAATAGAATTTTTATTGTTATCGACTTCTAAAGGCAAATCGACAGTTGAGCGGATTATTAATTAATTATTGTTACTGGTGTTTAGCCGTTGTAATTTTTAATAAATAAATTAATTAATGTATTTGTAATGAAAAGTTTCTGCCTACCCCTATGGGGAAAGGCGTGAGTTTTATGTATTTATTCATAGAACGCCACCTGCTTCGATCCAGTTTTATGTATACAGGGTGATTGGAAGATGGGTGCAAAGCTTTAAGGCGAAGATATTACAGACAATTTAGAACCATTTAAGCCATGGTTATCTTAGACGAAATCTTACCAATATATATATTTTTTAGTAAGGTTTAAAAAACGTATTGATACAAATTTTCTGAACATTAAATGTCTGTGTAAAAAATGTCTAATGTTCACAGAAGCCTAAAAAATGAATAAAAAATAAATAAAAAATGAACTGATATATCATTCAATTTGGCCATAATTATGCAGTTTACATAAAATTTTGGGAGGAAAAAAAAAAAACAAATATTAGGTTAAAAAAATTGGTAAGACTTCGTCTGAGACAACCATGGCTTAAATGGTTCCAAATGGTCTGTACTATCTTCGCCTTAAAGCTTTGCACCCATCTTCCAATCACCCTGTATATTCAATTAAATGCTCACGCTCACTCAGTTGTCTCGCTGATGGTGGCGCGTGTGTTGGATCATTTAGCTCCCTTCAAAATGGTTGAGCTGAATGGTGCTGATCCATGCGTCATGTTCGTGAACGGGCGCCGTCAGTTGGGACTGGTCATCTCTTAGCTGCCATGGCTTATTTTAATTATTGAATTAGTCTTTGTTTTTATCTTTTTATTACGGACGCTTTTAACGTGCACGTCTTTCTACGTTGTGCTCACATGTATTATTTTGTATCAAATTTTGATTTAAAAGAGTGTCCGTGGAGTTTCTTGCCAGTTCTTCTCCATAGATACCTACTACGCCATGTTGCAAAGAAGCTAGTTGGAATGGGTAGCTTCATATTTCTGACTGACCGAGTCCTTGACAATAGGGATGATGACTAAAACAATGTATTTTGTCCGTCATGTAGACTATGAAAAAATAAACGTGTTTAAAAAGTACACGTGTTTTTTTTATTTTTTATGTTTTCAAAAGATTACGGCGATACATTGAGTTATAATGTGCCATGACGTCATTTGTACTTATGTAGATTTTATACATACTTGTGACGTAGTGACCCCCACTCCCCAATTTTAATGCGTTTTATTTAAGTAATTTTTTATTATTAAAAAGCAAAAGAAACGTCTAATATTTTTTTATTATCTGAGCGACGGACTAATTAGAATTTCTTTTTTTTGACCCAGGCATCATCCCTATTCAAAAGTGCCTGTTTTATTGAAATAAATGCTTTGAAGGTGTTATTGGGATTTCCTTCAGGATTTTCTCAGTAGCAGTCTGGAGTCGAGATATGTGCCCGGTTGATGGCAATAGGCTCGCCCCCTATTATATGTATCACCGTAATCTTTTAAATACGTGTCCAAATTTTTTTAATAATCAACCTGACGGACAAAAAAACTATTTTTAGTCACAATCCCTATTTTATACATCACTGAAGTTAAGAAGTCTTTGAATTAAATGCAAAAAAAATAATTGTAGGTACACCGTGCCTAAATAATGATAAAACGTGTAAAAATGTATGTAAATTGTAAATAATTATCGGATATTCTACTTGTACTGCGTCTTTCATAATCGGCTGTTGTTATAATCAAATATTTATTTCAATTCTCATGTTCATTTGTTTTATTGAACTCTGCATGGTCCACCTTCTACAAGTGGAAGGCGCAGCACTGGCTGCTCCACCACAACGCCATTTGATATGGAACGAATTCGCTTATGGTCCGGCAACCGATTGCAAATAGAATTAAAAGGAAAAATACATATCCTGGATATTCGAACTCTAAATTGTGTGCCAGTGTTGACTATAATTCCAGATAAATTGAAACATGACTGAGGTTGAAACTATCCGCGAAGACGCGCCCCACTCCGCTCCGCTTCGTTCTAAATTACAGCTTACAGTACAGTAATCGCGGAGTGCGGCGCGTCTTCGTAGTTGGCACTATCTGTAACTGTCATACAGACAAATAGGCCTTGGTTGTTTTATGACGTGCAGGCGACATTCAGCCTTAGGGTAGTAAATCAATAAGAGGTCAACTATAAAAATTGAAAAACGGCCCCCTAAACAGAGCTAATAAAGACAACGTACTTGCAATCACATTGAAATTGGGCGTATTATCCGTTTAGTCGACATTTGACAGATTCTACTTTTGACATCATAGTCTACATATGACAGATTCTACTTATGACAGATTCTACATATGACAGATTCTACTTATGACAGATTCTACATATGACAGATTCTACGTTTGTCTGATTTTGAAAAAAGTGACAAGTAAGGAACATTAAAAAATAATACTGATAAATAGTAATCACTATATTTATTGATAAGCTTAATTTGTTTTTATGACTAGTATTAAATGTTTGAATTATAGTACCTAACTAATATTTTTCGATACATAGGTATTTAAACAATCACATTGAAAAATAAAACGCAAAATGGGACTTATTAGTAAGTAAATAAAGATTAAAAATAAAAATTACAGGAGCAATTGTATGTAAATTATTTTCTTAAAAAAATCTTCGACCGATATTTCATCGCTTTGAAGTTTCTTGACAAGTATGCTGTATTTTTTGTCAAAATTAATGTCGCGGTGCCGGTGAGGATTTTTTCGCACATGTTGGCTACTATTACGGAGCCTAATATTGCAGTGGTGGGCTTCTTTCCGCAACTTTTGGATAAAATAGAACAGGGTTGGTCGCTTTGGGATTAAGACGTTAATTCTGTGATGCCATCCTTCTAATGCATTATTCGTTCGATGACGTTGGGTGGCATAACTTAAAATTGAAGGACTCAAACGGATCCATTGCCTCTTGTAATAATTACTGAATTCTTGCATTTTATCGGTATGAACAGATTCCATTTTGTCCAAAATCAATTAACACCCCTCTGAAATGTACTGGGCTGGTAGTAAAGGTAGGATAGCAGCCATTCTTACAATTCGTCTTTCTTCACTAGTCCTATTTACTTTTATTTCTTTGGCTTTCTTCCACACAGCTCTTTGATAGTGGTAGTAGCATCCGCTTACATTTGATTCCGGGAAAACTGATCTTACAGCATTCATAATGCCTACTTCGTAGTCGCATTTGAAATATACTAAAACCCAAATTACTAATAATTTCAAATAGTCGAATGTATGTAGCTTGGGATTTATTTGGCAGTAACGCGTATAACACGGGGACTATATTTGTTGAGTTTGTATCAGAATGTAGGTCTATGTGGAGGTACACAGTTGATAGAATGGCTTGGGAGCACTTTTAAATGTACCATCACCGAAGCAAAACCTTGCCCTGCGCATTTTTTTTTTAAATAATTTAGTCATAAATACCAATATTTTTTTATTATTTTTTCTGTACCTTCTTCAGCAACTAGAAAATTCTCACCTAGGGCTTTGGGAATAAACACATCTTCAATTTTATTAAATGTCAATTGTTTTGCGCTCAAATACTTTTTTCTTGCATTTTGCGTTTTATTTTTCAAATTGTGATTGTTTAAATAACTATGTATCGAAAAATATTAGTTACTGTAATTCAAACATTTAATACTAGTTATAAAAACAAATTATGCTTATCAATAAATATAGTGATTACTATATAACAGTATTATGTTTTCAACGTTCCTTACTTGTCACGTTTTTCAAAATCTGACAAACATAGAATCTGTCATATGTAGAATCTGTCTTATGTAGAATCTGTCATATGTAGAATCTGTCATATGTAGACTATGATGTCAAAAGTAGAATCTGTCAAATGTCGACTAAACGGTATTATCCGCCCCGAAATCGAAGGCTGATTTAGCGCTCTCGAGTCTCTCCTCTATTGGTACATTATTTATTTTTCTATCTTTTTAAAGCTACCACGTTTTGTTTGTAATAGAAACATTCAGACAAGCAGAGCTTGCTGCAAATTTTTCGAGCAAAAACTATACAAATTAAGTCGTCTTAGTGCTAGTTATCAATAAAAGAAGGTGCTTACGCTAAGGCAACATCTGCTTGTGTAACGCCTCAAAAAATATACAAGCTTTTGGATTATGTTTTGAGCAAATAATCTATTTATCCGAATTAAAATTAAATGAAACATTAAATTAAAAATGCGTAGCGTGACAATTTATCATGTCGACCAGTACACGTGGTCTAGACACGTGCGAAAAGGAATCCTTGGTTTTTAGCTTTTATTTATTCGAATAATGTATCGATCACCTAAAATCGAGGTCGAGGACCTAAAATTATATTTCATTTCTAAAGATACTTTTATCTTATTCGTGAAACATTTTAGTTTTATATAAAAAGTCATTAACTCCCAGGTTCGATCAAGTGTTTCTCAGTCAAAATAATGACAACTGCCCAGAATTGATTGAGCTCCGGCTAGGTATAGAAGTACCTTACATTATATTGTGTAACACGGGAACGAGGGCTCTTACTAAACTGGCCAGTATTTAGCCCAGCGAAAATATAAATAGCGCGGCACCGGCACGCATGCGCGTTCCCGATCTGTTCTAAATTCAAATAGTCCGGCGCTCGGGCAGCCCGGTCGTTTGAAAATCGGATTTTAAATCCAAATTTCGAAATCCCAATCCCGACTCCGACTGGAAAGGCCACGTGATTGGTACATTTTGTATAAGGAACGTGTGTTTTCTTGAATTTAGAATCTTTAGTGTTGTGAACGGTGAAAATGTGTGAACAGTGCGTGCAGCGTTAATTCCAGATAAAAAAGGATTTATTTGTGCGTTTCGACGCATGTGGTAAGTACATTTTTTACTATAACCATTTTTGCATGAAAATTCCAGGCGGAAATTGCCAGGTCGGTCGAAATTGTCAAACATCTGAATATATTAGTTACGAATAAGTAAGACTAAAACCGCGTTACATAACTATAAATAATTCGATGCCCAGGCAATTAATTTTATTCGGCAATTTGGCTGAGCGCCGGGTTTACAATTATGCTAATCTGTAGGTCATCTAATTAATGGATTGATAGCTCTTTAAAAGTGCTTTGACACTTGATCGGTCTTTTCATAGGTGGTATCTATAGATACCTATAGCCTGTCACTAATTGTCTATTGGTTCACACTCACACGGTAACAGAAATAGGAAACGTTTCGTTTCCTAAAGACGTTCTGATTCTGATTATGCGATACAAATTCTTGGCTGTGTTGCCAGTGTCAAAAATGTCAAGTATAAAATTATGTTTTTACGTAGAAATATGCAAGACAAGCAAGGACTCTTTGAATACAGATTTTTTTACAGATCAATATTGATCACATTTTACATCTGTAGGTATATTCTTATGATTCATTAGTAAATAGTTGAAAGATCACTTGGGAGCTTGTGAGTTCAACCAACTCTAGATATGTTTAAAGCTACTTGGTTCTAATACAGGGTGTAAGGGATAGCCCTCCGCAGACTGATGGGGTGAATAGGGATGATGCCTGGGTCAAAAAAAAGAAATTCTATTTAGTCCGTCAGTCAGATAATAATAAAATATGAGACACGTATTTTTTGCTTTATCATATTAATGAAAAATGACTTAGATACAACGCATTAAAGTTCGGGAGTGGGGGTTGATACGTCACAAGTATGGATAAAATCTACATACAAGTGACGTCACGGCACATTATAACTCAATGTATCGCCGTAATCTTTTGATAACGTAAAAAAAGAAAAAATACGTGTGCGTTATTTTTTCATAATCTACATTACGGACAAAAAACATTTTTTTAGTCATCATCCCTATTCAGTATATCATACTAAGATGACCGGTACATGAAATTATTTCAGGAACTTTATGGGAGTCCAATAAACCTGATTGTTTTATTAACTTACACCCGTGACAAAACGCACGTAGCGAACGGCAGCGCAGCGAGCTTTCGGACGCCCTCCCCGCCCCCCGCGGTGGTTGAACAGCTGATTTCACGCGTAGTTCGTTTAGATAATTTCAACATCCATTGCTGTTTTTTTTATTATAGCTGTTTTATTTACATTAATAGAGTACTGCGTACAGAGAATGTAATTTTAAATTGAAATAAAGGACTAGTAACTGAAAACCCGATAAAAAAAATGAAAATTTTCCTGAGAAAATTTTCAGTGGATTACGATTCAAACTAAGGAGCTGAATGCACCTTCTTAGTTTGCAGAGGGCTATCCCTTACACCCTATACAGATATGTAACTAAATATAATTATTTATTGATCTTAACAGAACATCTTCAAGTACTCATCTAAGAGGAATTTCCCTAGCATTTTAACCCAACCCAACTTTTAAACTATTTCTCACTTGGCCAATAAATAAATGTACAGTACACGGCCATAAATATGGCACATCTAGTCTATGAAAATAACGACTTTGTAGAGCGTTGTCTCTGTCACTCATATAATCACCTGTGTCATAGATGAATACAGATGGTTCACTCCAAAAAATAAAAAGCAACTCTTGCTACGACACAATAAAGTGCAATTCAGGTCGCACAGCGCTAATTACCTACACTTATGTTCACCTAGAAGTTAGCCTCCCTTTCTATCGCGTAACTCTTATATCTTCTGGCTACGTTACACTCACATAATTTTACTTATTTGATGTTATGGCGATGCACAAAGAAAGAAAGAAAGAAAATAAATGTATTTGATTCAGGTGACAACAGACTACGCTATGCTTAGAACTTACCAAGTTTACCTAATTTCTTGGCCTTAAGAGGGAAGCGATTCTCCATACAAACGTATTCCCCGTTTTTCTTCCTGAATGATGCCTCTAGAGCTGTATTTTTTTTTTTATAAAATCAGGGTCTCTATAGGCATGTCCCTGTCATTTCCTTTTTTTCAGCAATTAATAAGTAAGGAAACTATGACCCTCCAAAAATACAAAAATGCCCCATTTTTACCGCCGTGATTAGAGGACTACCAGACGAATTCGGAAAAGTTTTTAGCATAAAAGAAAATAATAGGAACCCAAACATACTCTTTCTTAAAATTTTAATATTAAAAAATATTAAATCGGCTTAGTTTTCGAGGAGAAAAAAGGAGAATGCCAAACGTCGTTTTCGTCAAAAATTTTGTGATATAATCGGTCTGAGCTGCAGTTGTCCCTATCGCACATAACGGGGTTTAACTCGGTTTTTCGGTCGCAGCGCGACGGCAATAGTTTCTTCAAATACCTATTTTTCAAATTCCTTGCAGCCCCTGTTCCCTCTTAAACACAATCTTTTGTGTCTTTTCTATGGTTAGACAATTCAATTAAGTTTGAGTAAAATTTATTCTTAGTACAAACCCAATAAATGTATTTGTTAGTCAGAATACAACGCTAGCCAAAAAAATTAAACTTCCTGTCTAGTCGGTGAAGAAATCACGACAAATACTTTGCCCGGGATTTTTAGCTTTTTTTGTTGGTAATCTGTGATCGGTAGGTATTCTCTGTCTGATTTATGCAAAGACGGAGGATATAAAGTTATTTTACCTCTAATTTTGCATCACTGTCAAAATCACAATAATAAAATTAAATGAAAGTGTTTTGCCAGATATTAAATCCACATAGGTACAACATAACATAACATCACGCCTTGTTTCCCCGAAGGGTTGGGCAGAGGTGTACCTGTAGTACACCCACATTTCGCCAGTATAAGTCTTTAAGTCCCATGTAATAGGGGGCGAGCCTATTGCAATCAACCGGGCACAATTCCAAACTCCGGGCTACTACTGAAAAATCCCTGTTGGAAAAACCCAATAATACTTTGCCCGACTTGGGAATCGAACACAGGACCTCATGCTCAGCAGTAGCGCTTGCGACCACTACACCAACGAGGCAGTCAACATAGGTACAAGTTTCAATAAAAACACACATAAATATAACACATTCATTTTATTATTATTACTAGTAACGTTTATTCTCGTTGTAATAAGGTTGCTTTTGGGTTGCTTCTCTTTGTCGTTACAATAGGCCGACAGCAACCAATAATGATATCAATTCCATTTTCATTTCGGTTTCCATTTTGACGTCTTTCGGCAGAAATGACATCTGTCATCTATTCAATCAACAGATCATGTGACAGGGAATCCATCCATGTATTTTCTGGCAAGAGGGCCTAGGCAAAGTGAAATACTATCAACGATAGAGATGATGGAAAAGTCGGAAATGTATTGGACTGACATAAGGTACCGTAAAGCTTATGTCGTTCTTGTTGAAGGTTTTTGTAGAAATAAGACACGATGTACCATGGTAACCCAGGTACCCTACGTGAGATTGTCAGTAACACCAAGGCGTTGCTGGTCTTCTTTGAGGAGCTGGGGGTGGATCGAATAACCGATTTACTCACCAGTGCGCAAAATACATGCTTTGACGTGGAGTTGCGGATACCAGCCCATATTAAAAAGCGATTGCTACTTGCCTGGGCCTTAAGGCGCAGCATTCTGAAAACGGGGTTTTTTAAAGCAGTGTATCTCTTAAACCGTAAATAACTTTGACCAAAAAAAATGATATTTTCAAGTCTTATTTTAATACAGTGATGGAACTCAAATCATAATTAAACATACATTAATCTGTCGCGCGCGCAATTAGCAGACACAATAGAATTTTATTGTTATCTGTCTCCAATATGAGACACCAGTATTATAAAGGTTAATGCTTCAAAAAAATCTTCAAACACACCTCTTAATTGTCCTTAAAAGCAGTTTATACCTTCACTAACAATTATAATTATAGTTAAAAATATACCTTAAAATGTCTAATGCCAAGCTGCATTGAGTGATGGATTATGATGAGTAATATGAGCAATATGATGAAAAAAACAACGAAAAGCATTAAAAAAGTACAAAAGTTTGGTTATTTTCTTTACTCTTCACACGTAAAGAAAAAGATAGAGACAAAGGCAATTGGTCGGTAGGCCCTTGAGGCCTTTCTTCTCCAGATAGTCCATCCACTCTACGCCAAAATAATAATGTTCCGTGTTTTCCCAACGTATTCTAGCCATGCAAATATAAATTAAGATTAATTTATTACAAACGAAAATTACCGGATATTTTTCTATAAGTACGTATTAATCAGGCTTGGCATTTTACGGTGAATTTCGGTGGTTTTATTCTTAAAAATGCGAACGCTTTTCATCGTGTTTTTCATAAAATTTCATCATTTTCTCATACTTTATTAGGTATCCCACTAACAAAGTCTCAAATGTTCTGCTTTTCGTATTTAAGCTTGACCACGACACGTCCCTTTAGATAACCATACAGAAAAAAAGTCAAGACGTACCTATCTTGAAATCCTCAGTGATCAAAATTATTTTTGTTACTCTTAATGTTTTTTTAGAAAAATTGGGTCGTTTTTAAATTCGTTTAAAAACTTCAGAATTAAATTAATCAAAGTATTGCGGTGGTCATAGTCTTATAGACTCATCATCTTTCTGCCCTTATCCCATGTTACTTGGGGTCGGCGCAACACGTTTTCTTCTTCCACTCTCCCCTGTCAACCGTCACGCAATCATTTACACCTTTTTCCTTCATATTACTCCGCACACAATCCATCCATCGTTTCTTTGGTCTTCCTCCCTCTCCATCCCTCAACATTTATATTCATCACTCTTTTAGTCACATGCGATTCTTCCCTCCTCATCACATGCCCATCAAGACAGTCGATTCCCTTTCAACTTTTCTGTAAGTGGCGCAACTTTCAGACTTCCTCTAATATACTCATTCCTTATTTTATCAATTCTTGTCACACCAATCTTTTTTCGTCCATCTTCTTCACAGCCCAGCATTCCGATCCATACAATACGACAGGTCTAATCACGGACTTGTATATTACGCGACACTTGTATATTGTGCTTGTATTTTTATGTGTGATTCATGGTCTTATAGACTGCGTGCATAACAAATTTGCCGCATTTTTACTAAATGATAGACACCAAACAATTGCAAAATTTGGCGTCAAATCAGAATGGGGGCTGAAAAAGTTGTATACTTCTTAATTGGCCACCTTGTACATTATGTAGTATAATACACATAAAAATACATCAAACTTCGTTGTTTAAAGAAGAACTAAGCGGTTAGACAGATATCCAGGAAAATCGACTTTGTTTTATACTATTGAATTATAGATTCCCTTTTACGACACTATTTCTAGCCAGACCATACAGCAATAAATGAAAAGTTATGTGAAATCGAAGCGGTACATAACGGCTTCAGGTTTATTTCGCTCTATATTTATGATACTTTTAGGGGCTCGTGGCTAAATTATAATAGCCGCACGGGTCGATTGAAGGTTGAGCTACTCTTGCCGCGGTCGGTTCGTGGATGGGTGACCATCCGTTAAATATCGAGACCGCGCCTTGGAAAGCACTGGTCCCAACTGTCATTCGTAGATCTGACAATCTTTACGGGTTGTTATATGCCCAAAAGTCTGATACAGGTCAGTAGACGCTCCATGTAAAGTACACTGATATTAAGCTGCATCTGGTTAGACTGGAAGCTGACCCCAACATAGTTGGGAAAAGGCTAACCAGATTGATATTTATGGTAGGTTTTGCCCAATATATACCTACTTACGTGTTGTCTTAATCGTTTAGATAGATAGCTCTAATTTCAGAGATATCTCATCTAACTGTTGATTCAACTAAGGAAGCCATTACATACGCTTCGTCAAAATTATGTAGATTTAAATTCAGAAGTCGTTTACATTTTGTCATACGTATCAAATTAGGGTGGTGTTGCCGTATTATGATAATATGTCATAATGCCATCATGATTCTACTACGAGAGAGAGGTGGAGCTACATGACAACACCATTCCTTTTTCGGAGTGGATTCATGATGGCATTCATCAACTCAGCCTATCACATTCCACTGCTAGACCTAGGCTGGTGGCTGCGACAGAGATGTCGCAGTCACCTTTTTAAGGTCGTCGGTCCATCTAGCTGGGGGCCGTCCGACACCAAGCTTGTCGATAAGCGGTCCCCACTCCAAGACTCGTCTGCCCCACCGGCCATCTGTCCTTCGTCAAATATGGCCAACCCACTTGCATTTCATAAAAAAAAACGGGTTGCTTACTCTGCAAGCTTTGTCGGTAACTCCGGTTCATGTCCTCATGAATCATTTCTGATTTTATCCTTTAAAGAAGCTCCGAGCATACATAGACCCCGCTCCTTATAGTATAAGATTAATACTTGTATAGGATTCATTCTTTTAACCATATATGATACCTTGCCCTGATACCTTGCCTCCTAAAAATAGGTAGTCCAAAGAAGTCTTTGGTATGCGCAGGTCCGGTCATATAGCAAAAATTGAAATAGTTGATTGAATAATATGACTATGATCTTTATTAGTTCCATTGAACAGCACTAACCCAATCTTTTTGCTGCAACAGAAGAGAGACTAAGGAAATGTAAAAATAAATCAACTGCTATTATAGAAATGAAATAACTATGCTCTCGTTTATAACATTGACATAATCACAGGAAAAATAAAAATGAATGCTCATTTAAATCTGTCTTACAATCGCAACGCCATTATTATCTAACTTCCGTTATTAAAAGCTTAATTAGCATATTTCGTGTTTATTAATAATTATTTTTGTTAGTTTCTTCGCTCTAACATTTCTCGGGCTAAAAGCCAAAATCTGCTTTTTGTTAAATACTGGGCGAGTGATCATCAGCATCATCTTTGTGGGTTATGTCAGTTAAAGTTTCTCGTCATCTTTCTCTCTTCGTGTCAAATTAAACTCAAACATGGTATTTTCTATAGACTTCCACTCAGAAATCTATAATTCTAGACGCTTCCATCCAATTGTGCACTTATTGCACTTTTGTCACCACGAATTTTATTAGTATCTACTGCGTTTCTAGACGCCTACGGTATCGATTCTGTGCTCTGTGTCCTCTCAGAGCACAGAATCGACATCGGCGGCAAGACAAAAGAATGTGCGGATATTTTGGAGCAGGAGCTCCAAGATATCCGCACATTCTTTTGTCTTTTAATCGAGCTTCTGTCCCTGACCCATTTAACCCGATTATGCCAAATGTGGGTTATGTTTTTAACAGTATAAAGTACATGGTTGCCAAGCTCTTGACAGTGAGTATCGGGTTGGTCGTTAGTCTACGTTGGTGTGACGTGGGTAGGTCCTTGATTTAGAATTCCTATACTAGAGTAGGTATATTTTAGTATTGGTTTCGAGGATATTCTAACGTTTTCTAAGTTTGTCTGCTTAAACTATCGTTTAATACCTGAGAAAGAGGAACTTCAACCCGCCTCAAAATGTATTTATAAGGGAAATTTAAATACCATGCATACATACATAAACTCACGCCTTCTTCACATGGGGGTACGCAGTAAGCCACCTGATACGATCCTTACATACTCCTCTTGCCTCGTTTACTTTCATACATATGGTCATACACGCACGCCGGTTACTAGTAGATACTACGCACCTGTCCTTTCTGAAGAACATCACCAATATGGTCAGTATTATGTTCTCCTAGGGCGGGACGCCCTAGGAGAACATAATAAAACAAACACAACTCCTGGCGTTTCCAGTCACATCTGCCTTGTATCTATCAGCTCTGTATCTAAATACCATTTATTCAGTATTTAATTAATGTAAGGATCGTAGCAGGTGGCGTTTTGTATTTTCTGTCTACCCTCATCGGAAACTGCTCAAAATTACAGAGCTAGGAATGAAAATTTTGATCAACTGCTGAGAGGAAATTCCCTTATTTTTAAGAACGTTCACATTCTTTAAAAACCCCATTCTTATGACCGTTTTCACCGACAGCTAAGTGACACTTAAATGAATCCCTAAATAAAAGTGCACTATTGGTTTTGCAACTCTCAGCGCATTTTTATTTAGGGATTCATTTAAGGGCCATGAATCTTTCAAATATATCCTATTTACAATAATTTTTGACATTGATTGTCGCTGAGATGAGATTGCGGATAGATTGTGAACGTTTTTATCAAATACGGGAATTGTCCTTCTGGTTTGATCAGCCAGTAAAGCGTTACTTTGACTATCCCTCTTTGACCACAGCTTATGGATCCCCTAATCTCCACCCTTCAGACTTGTTTATTATGTCCCATAGCAAATACGTTTCTAAGATCAGCTATCTAATTGTGTAACACATTTTCGTAAATGATTAAGACTAATCTGTTTTATTTTGACAATTTAACAACATTCATTGCATTATTTACGTTATTGGGCAGATTTTTTTCCAAACTTACGAAGCAATAGATTAGCAATCTCTTTCAAAATGATTGTGATTGATCGAGTATTACGCAACGACACTTAATTAGAGCTCTATTTAGATTGGCAGTAGATTTTATTTTAGCAAATTTTTAAATTGTAAACTATCTTATATAAAAGTACTTTCATCATCCCATTTTCCGCTAGTGGGAAAGCGAGTCAGTTGAAGTGCACATAAATGCCCTGGAACACACACGTTCAGCTCAAAATGGTTTAAAGGTTGCAACTGTGCAATTGAGTAAACAAGGGTTGCTAGCCTTCCATTTCTATACACCTTTATTAAGAAATTATGATATTTATTCAAAGTTAATCTTAAATAGGGATCCTTACCGTGACATAGGTACAGTAAAGGAACAATGGGACACTTATTATCGTGTCCAACGTGTGAACTGAACTGATGAGCGCTACTGAAGGTGCCAAACTCGTTGGAAAATTCTGGGCCGACTCTATTTTGATTGTCATCGACATGCTAAGAAGAGGAGAAAACTGGAAATGATAACAGTCTGAAATTACAAACGCAATCAGAAAGCGTGGTGTTCGATGCTTGTTCCTTCTTCTTCACATTCTAGGCATTTGCAGGCTGGTATTATAACACTTAGGCCCTTTGTACACACACGTTTTTCTTGCCGTGAAAAACTATGGCTTATTCGCCGTGTGTAGGCACGGTCGTCAGTGTTGTATGGATCACTATGGAAGCTTGTTGACATTCACAATTTTCTACGGCGCGGTTTATACGTAGTAACACCGTAAAGAAACCGTGCCGTGTTTAAGGGCCTTATTTATTAGTCACTGAATGATGATTACGTCTGAAACTCATAGTAGAGGGAAAATAAATTTGTTTAAAATTATTTTCGTCACATTGAATTGACGTCATAATTTATTAATGTATCATCTACGTAATTTCAGACTTATAATGTCCGCTTGGTGGCACATGTTATTTTGATCATTACCTATCTTACGTACAACATACTTGTATTTTCAGTTCTAGTATTTATTGCATTGCAAGCGCCATATGCTTGATCATTCATAAATAGAGTTTCTTAATTAAATATTTTACATGAGCTTTTAAAATTCACAGATAGGACACTAAACTCTATTAATATAAACACCGTGTTTCCATCAACTTTTCCACATTCCGGGGTAATTTATCAGTGCTAGCAACATCGGTTACAGCGAAAGCTTTATCGCTTTGCAGATTTCAGTTTTCTGCGGCACCCGGTCGCGGTGAGACGTGTGTTAACGGAATTTTTCGTCCAACTCTTAACAATAAATTACTATTAAGTTGTTCGTAGTTTTGTGCAGTGTCGATACGTTCAAAAGTTGTTTGTGTGTGTTTTGTGCATGTAGAGGTGAAAAGTGATGTTAAAAAGGTTGGTTCAGTATGTTTATATTGTTATGTTAGTTTTAGAATAAAATTAAGTAGCGGTAATTGTTGTTTTCCGTGTTTTAGGTCAAAAGTCTTGGCTCGGGAAGTTTTTCTTTGTTTTAGAGGAAGTAATTTTTACACTGTCCCATTTTCATTCTCATAAGTTTAAAGTCTGGGGTGTATATTTCTTGTTACAAAGTTAGTAAACTGCATTAAAATTAAATATTTTGTAAGAGACAAAGAACTGGTTACAAAGTTATTTGCATAGGCAAATTTTCTTTATCATCAATCATTTTGAACTCTATTTTTCATACATGAAGGGTGATAATCCTTCAGCATATCTTTCAGGTCGTAAAGAATCGTTTATTCAGTATTTATGCCTGCGAATTTGTAGGTTTAAGCGTTTCATGCCTCGGAAATTACTTAAAGTGTACCTACCTTTTTAACGCTTTCCTCAATGGCGTTGGTATATCTGAATTACCTTTCATAGAAAGTTATGATCTATGACTTTATGAAAGATAACTATGGTTTGTTTTTATGGTTCAGAAACTCAAAAAAACTCAACTCAAACTTAAAGCATTTATTTCAATTAAACCATTTACAGGCACTTTTGAATTGTCAAGGGAAATCCCAGGGGGAATCCAGAATCCGGTCAATGCGGATAGAACATGATTGGGCGTTAAAACGTATATTATCCAGCTATTGCAGTATTTTAGCTAAGATGCTGATTAGGAGCTTGGTCACACACACACACACACACTAAATTCAGCTGCATTGGATTCACATACACACACACATAGCATCACGCCTAATAATTCCCGAAGGGTGGAGCAGAAGTACCTGCAGTAGGTACACCCACATTTCGCCAGTTATGTTTCGTCTGAAATAAAAATAGAAGACAAGGAAAACCACTAACTATAAAAGCATAAGTCTTTGTGAAGAAGCTCTTTTGGAAAATTATTACCACCATACCTATTTCTTCAGCCATACAGCGTTATAGGCCGTGCGCACTTTCGGTGTGTTTTCGTACGAATTTCACTCGTGCATATACGAACGACCATGGTCGTACGAATTGAGTACGGATACGTTTTTCCCCGTCAAATAGAACAAATCCCAACCAAAAATCAATAAGAGAAGAGCTGGTAATCTTTTGAAAATAATGGGCTTTTGCAATGTTTTCAAATTACAGCTTTAATAGGTATGGGAGGACAGTGCCAATTTAATTGTTTATTATTATTTTTATAACATTGATTTTATATTCTGTGATTACTTGAACTCACACACTGACTTATTATTAGTAGTACTTGTTAAAATCTTAGGAATATCGTATAATTTTACAATTTATATAAATATGTGAGCACCATGCATCTATCACATTATTAATTTATGTCATTCCTTCATTTTCATTCTTTTTACCTATCGTGGTATAGTAATCTTATTCTAGGTGCATCGTCTTCACATATAATTATATGATTAATGTATACAAGATATTATGAAAATATTTTAAAAGAGTAACGGTGGAGTTTCTTGCCCATTCTTCTCCATACGAAAACTACCGTTTGGGATGGGCGACTAGAATCAATTATTATATTGAATATATTATTATTTTTGTAAATTTTGACGTTCAAAAGTGCCTTATTTGTGCCTAATTGAAATAAATTATTTGACTTTGACTCCGAGTGTAGGTCCGGCAACAAGTATCAGATACCTACTTACCTACTCAACAAAATAGGGAATGGTCAACTAATCGAAACATCTATATGTCTCCAAGCTTCAAGCAATAACTTGTTGAATAATATATCGCCCGGTGCATCGGCCTACCCTTGTTGATTGCCTTCAAAGACGTAATAGGCTATTTCTTCCACAACGATTGCGTGGGTGCAAGACCGATATAATACTGTGGTAGATCGACAAGGAACTATTTTTATACTCAGTACATTGATGCCAAAGAGAAAGTTATGGTTTTAGCGATGTGGTTATGTAGGTATAGGAATTGAAATGTTATGTTATGCTGGGATAGGAGCCTTTTTGGTCTCGTACAAGTCGTTATTATTTTGTTAGTTTTAAAATGCTCCTCTTATATTTAAGTTTTTATTACTGTTTGTATTTCCTGTGCGGTATTTTCTTTTCGGTGAAGTACAGCAGTACGTACTAGGTAGGTATAATTTATTGAACTTATAAGACAGGAGATGTAAGCAAGAAAATATTACGACGTAAGGGAAAATCTTAGTAAGGTAGGTAACTACAGCTTATTTCTAGAGAAATTTCGCTAGCAGACCTACAAGAATGGTTAAAAAAGCTTAGATTAGAAGTAAGGAATACTGAAAATACGAATACATTTTTATATTAGAGCTTCCACCTTTTTTGTTTTATACCTTTCACGTCCTTTCTATCTGAAGATATTTATCTTGCCCGAGTCAGCAGAAAAAAATCATAACCATGCTGCTGAGATTGAAAATTCGATGTAAGTAGGTAAATTGAAAAAAACAAAAGAGTGAAAAATAACTTTAATTTTGGAAGTGGGTGTCTTTAGTTCTCTATTTTCGTTTTTTGCCACCGACTTCCGAAATTAAAGTAAGTTTTCACTTTTTAGTTGTGGTTGACCAAGGTCTTGAGATGTTTTCCCTTTTTACATCACACCCGTAGCTCGTATCAATAAGCCAGGCCGTCACACTTATAAGTGTTAGTCAATATCTTGAAAACTACTGAACCGATTGAAGAAGAAGTTGAAGTAAATGTACGCCAATAAAAAAAATGGATGTACATTTGTTTGGAAGCCTTAATAGATTATCATATTTCTTATCATACATACATACATAAACTCACGCCTTCTTCCCATGGGGGTAGGCAGAAACTACAAAACGCCAACTGCTACGATCCTTACATACCTACTCATTTTGCCTCGTTTACGTTCATACATGCACGCCGGTTGCGAGTACCTACTACGCAATTTATTATCATTTTTATTTATATCGCAGTTCCAATAATATTACATACATAGGTATAGAAGTGATATCCTCTACTTATAGCTATATATTAACTTTACCTTTACCTTAAAGTTTATAGGAACTATCAAGAGGGTTAAAAATTTAGAATATTGTGTTAAAGTATTCAAATTAAGATGATTATTTGATTTTACCTATTTTTCTTTTTTTTCTTTTACGTACTTTTTTGACATAATCTTTTCGTTATTTGACATTATATAACTTCACTATACTATATTTTTTATAGATTTGTTACAGCTTTAGTGGCAGTCATGCCATTTGGTTTAAATAGGTTTTTAATTGTTTTTTTTTATATAGATTCTCTTTTATATTTTATGAATGTGAGAACGTTGTAGGCATAACCGACTTTTAGATCTGTCGATCGTTTTCTATCTTGCTAAGTATCTGGTTACTTGTTGATAGGCCTCCAGTGTCCTCTCATACCTATAAACACTGTAACTTGAAAAGATTGTAAATACCATTTACTTTTAAAAGAGTAACCGTGGAGTTTCTTGCCGGCTCTTCTCCATAGGAAACGACCAATTGGAACCGTGCACCTAGCTTCTGACGTTTCATAAGTGCCCTTGTAGGTTTATGTCAAATAAAATATTTTGAATTTGAAATAAACAAATCAAAGCACTCATTTGTAAGTGGCGCTACAAATTCGCATTTCAGGTTCGTTTTCTACATTTGTTTACATTTTCTTACTACTACTGAATCTATAATCAGTTGTGACGAGTCAGCTCAAGCTAATAAAGCATTAATAGGCTATTAATATTCATACAGTTTAACATAATATCCCGTGGAACATAATTAGAAGCTATGTTGTAGACGGCATGCATATTCATAGCCGCTGTTTTCCTAGGAACGAAGTACGATCAAGAATAATGTTTTAGTTTCACATGTTAGGTAGTTAGTTTATGCAGCGGGGTAATTGCGTAGGTACCTAATACACTTTCAGTAGCAATGTTTAATTTTGACAGTTCAACAACATTCATTGCGTTATTCACTATTATTATTTATTATTATTATTATTTATTTAAGTGGTAATAACATCAATTGAAAACAATTATTTAATTAGACCATATGTAGTTTATTTATTTATTTAGATGCATAAAAATATTTATTAGGTATGTTGAGGCTGTTTGTTGGTGCTCCCCGTCACTTGTCCATAAGGGTTCATTAGAAAACCAGCGTCAGGCAGCATCTGTCTGGCATTAATGCTGAAATGAACCTTTTTGGCGCAGCCGTGAGGCACGCACACATATACACTATTACTAGATATTATTGCTTTAAGATTATTTTCATTTTATTATTTTGTTTCACGACCTGTGTCCAAATAAATACTATTCTTTCTTTCTTTTCTTTATTTACGTTGTTGAGCGGACAAATTTTTCGAACATACCCTTCAATGGATTAGCAATATCCTTCAAAATCACTCAGATTGTGATTGAAAGTGTGTTACACAATTAGGGGGCAGATTATAAACTATCTGTGTGCCAAATTTCATCCAAATTCGTTAAGCCGTTTTTGCGTGATTACGAGAAAATACATCCAAACATACAAACTTTCACATTTATAATAAATAATAGCTGACCCGGCAAACGTTGTTTTGCCATATAAAAATTTCTAAAAAATAAAGAAAAATGTTAAGGGTGGACAACCATTATCACTAAGGGGTATGAAAAATAGATGTTAGCCGATTCTCAGACCTACTCAATATGCTCACAAAATTTCATGAGAATCGGTCAAGCCGTTTCGGAGGAGTACGGGAACGAACATTGTGACACGAGAATTTTATATATAAGATTAGTAGATTGATTTATCTGTTTGATAATTTGATTTCTGTGGTGAACAATAAAGTTTTTAATAAATAAATAAATATTGTATTCAAGGAAAAGCGATAACCAGATAAAGCTTTTAAAAAGTCAGTTTTCATTTATATTCAAAGTAGGTACTTACTTTAATTTTAGTAATAATTTCGCGAATAATTAAAACTCATTACGGACTTGAATAAACACGAAATTTACATTTTCGATTGTCGTTTTTCATAAAATTTACATAATTTTATACAGAATTGAGCTTTAACCAGAGAATACAGTTTTCACAGGAAAAATACTTATTTTCCGGTGAAAATTGTGTGAGTGCCGTAAAAGGTCAAAAGGACAATCCTTTAGAAATCCCTTACCAACAGAAATGCCACAGTCGCGTATAAAACCCCTAATAACCGGATACTAATCCAATTCTAGTTAACTAAGCGTTGCGTGATAAGATTTGAGGGAGCATGTCCGGCCAAATATACACAAGTCGGCTTTTGCCGCCTGTCCGGCTTTTGTTAGGCTTTTGGTCAACCCCGCCCCGCCAAGAGAGATGCCTGATTATTGATTGTTTTAACCTCTTAATTACTTTCAATGTAATGAAGTTACAAATTACTTTAGTAATAACAAAATCAGGCGTTCAGGGCAAAATGTCCGGCTAAAACTGAATCTATGTCCGACTTTTTTATTTTTGGGCCTGGCAACCCTAGGTAGAACGGGGTTACAAAAGTGTCCTTTGTAACCCCTATGCACATAGCATTAGCGCGACTGCTGAACGTGGGGTCGTGGTTGCGATTACCGGGTCAGGAAAAGTATTATTGGGTTTTCCGGAGTTTAGCCCGGAGTTGGGAAGTTCACGATGTGATCCCCCCCCCCGTGCCTCGGAAAGCCCGTTAAAATCCGTTGGTCCCTGCGCCTGATCTCTCTCCGGTCGTGTCGGATTGCCGCCTCATCGGACTGTGACCTGTGTCTGCACAGACGCTAGTGCACTATGATATCTCCCGCGCCGAAGGCTGGTCTCCGCTTAGGTTGGTCGCCATGGTCGAGAATTCTGTCTGGAGGACATTATTACACATACCATTAACTCAAATATTTGTTGCTACTGTCAGTAGAATCGATTCTACTTCTACCAAGAGCGCCTAGATGAAGTGACATTCTATCAGCGATAAAAATGATGGAAAATTCAAAAATGTATGGTACTGTCTTAAGCTACCGATAAGCATAAGTCAATCCCGTTGGAAGTCGTTGTAGAAATACTATAATTATATATATTTTTTTTAATAGTACAGCATATCTCATGGAGGTAATTTTTTTATAGGTAGTTTTGTGGTTCGAGTAGGGTAGTTTAGTTTTGTACACATGATAGGTACTGTAATTGTTTCGATGCTGACAGAAACGGATACCTACTTATATTTTCACTCTTGCTTGATCAATAGGTATGCTTGTTCAAGAAATCTCTTCTGTTCAATTTCATTTGATGTTTTAAGGCGCTGACAAGAGAAAACCGAGAAAGAAGGCTTGTCTGAAAAAAATATTGCCAAATCTATATTTGTGTGGTAGCGGCAAAATAAGTATATGTTATACTTGAACAAATTTCTCAGAACTTGGTTCTTTCCAAAACATGTTTTGATAAAAGACCTTAATACAAATTTACGGTAAACTAACCTTTTACCTTGAGTTCCAATCCAAAATATCTGTATTAAATATCAACGTACGTTGGTATTTTAATTAATAACAAGAACACCTTATTTGAATGCAACTTGGTTGGTTTTTGATTTCCGATTACTCAAGTAATTTTTTAGTAAATAGATAATTGCTTTAAATTTTGTAATAAATAACAAGCGTTGTGTCATTGCGCTTCTCTTTCTTTTCTATGCAATCCGACTGTGACCGCGGTTAAGCTCTTGGCAGCGTCTTAAACAAAGTCGACTTTATACAAGTTTGAAAACAATACCTATACATACTAACCATTTGTAATCTACATGCCCAAAACTACAAAACAGAAGGCCAATTCCCCTAATTAAAAACGTTCAAAATCTAGTCGCAGTCTCATCTAAGCGGTCAAAAACTTGTCATCAATAGGGATGATGACTAAAAAAATGTTTTTAGTCCGTAATGTAGATTATAAAAAAATAACGTACACGTATTTTTTCTTTTTTACCGTTATCAAAAGATTTCGGCGATACATTGAGTTATAATGTGCCATGACGTCACTTGTATGTAGATTTTATACATACTTGTGACGTATCAACCCCCACTCCTCAACTTTAATACGTTGTATCTGAGTCATTTTTTATTAAAATGATAAAGCAAAAAATACGTGTCTAATATTTTTTTATTATCCGACTGACGGACTAAATAGAATTTCTTTTTTTTGACCCAGGCATCATCCCTATTACATTCCAGGTATCTTTGACAGATTGAGAACGAGACGGAGGTCGAACGCAAACGTTCTTAAAAATACGAGAATTATCCCTCAGATTTTACAACAAGGCCAAAGCAGACAGCCCCAGTAGCATATTTCCACTTACTTACCAAAAAAACAAATCGTCGATCCAGTAATAGATTTTTCCCAGACGGTAACTATTTTTAACAGACACCGAATTGGGTCAGCTTTCGTTCGTTCAACATAAAATACTTCGTCTTGTCTCGCTTCAAAGTAATTTATAGCTTGTTTTGATGGCCGCCATCTTTGGTACGATAAGTTACAGCTTTAGATCGATCGCCAGCACAGTAGATAAAGTTATAAGGCTGAGTCTTGTATCTTGCGATGCTTCACAGTGCCAGCTAAGGTTCCAGTGAGTCGGAACCGGGTGCCGCACAGTTCGCGGTGAGTCGGAACTGTCTGCGGTGATTGCGGCGATTGTGGTGATTGAGATGATTGCGGTGATTGAGGTGATAGCGGTGATTGCGCTGATTGAGATGATTGCGGTGATTCCCCAGTGAGTCGGGGTGATGAGGCTGAGGGTGATGACCAGGAATGCGCGTTCGCTGCATGCTGGTGGTCAGGATACCCGTTGAAGCCGAGGGTGCTAGCTGTCTGTGTGACTCGCCTCACGAAAGCTTGCGGGAGTGATGATGATGACGTCACGCTGAAGTAGTTGCACGAAGGCTGCGTTGACGTTCATACTCGCGGTCACCACTTTTAGGAGCATGAGGAACAGGGTGTAAAGTTCACTCATCCACCATAGAAAAGGAAGGATCCTCCAACCAGACGGGTGTTGTGTCTGGCGGGCCGACTGCCCGACTGTTGATGTCGGATAGTCTTATATATGTCGTTCGTGCGGTAAACTCTAATTGCGCGATGCAGGATTTGTGTGACGTCATGTCTTTGATGCGTAGTTCGTATGTGGCGGTGTAACCGCTACACTGTAATAGCAGATATCTGTAGCTATAAGGGTGACTGTTATTACATTGTTTTTTTAGAGGTATGTGGAACAGGGTGTAATGTTCACTCATCCGCTATAGAAAAGGGAGGATCCTCCGACCAGACGGGTGTCGTGTCTGGCGGGCAACTGTCTGGCAATGGTTGAAGTTGGGAGCTTATATATTATATATGTCAATCGCGCGGTAAACTCTAATTGCGCGATGTAGGATTTGTGTGACGTCAGGTCTTTGACGCGTAGTTCCCATGTGGCGATGTAGATGCCGCCACATTTTAAATCATTTCATTGCATTCACCATGACAGCCTGTTTAAAAAAATGGGCTATGGTGTTAAACAATAACTTTCATTAGGCTCTGGAGTGCCACTTGGTTATTCTTTTTCCTTCAATATGACGTTTTGTTTCTAATTTTTCATAAACTTCGCTAGCCCATGTATGTATGTCTCACTGCAGTGTCATTCTTCTCCCTCCCAAATTATTTTGGTTATGATTTTTGTTTCTAATGTCTTAACAACTTTGCTAGCATAGAAGCGACGTTATGTCATTTGCTCTTTGGACGACTTTGCTCTTTGGATCGACATCCAAACTTAGCTAATATTCTCTTAAATGCGTAACCCTGCAGGTGGCTTCAAAATATTGTTTCAACGTGACTTCTATTAGTCCTGCAGAAACTTATGTTGAATATGAAATCAGATATTCGATCAATAGTCTTCAAATATACTTTTTACTAAGCTGGGTTCTCCCGATGTGGAAGTTCTTAAGGTGGTAGTGAATACCTATTCAAATATACTCGTCACGTTTTTGATTTCCTAAGGGAAAGGTTGGTACTGGCATGGCACGGAACTTTAGTTCAAAAGAATTTAGAAACTCAAGACGGTATACTGGCTATGGAAAAAGCTTTCATTGATAGAATTGAGTTACTTCCGCGGTTTCGAATTTATTCATAAGTAATTAAAACAACATAACATCACGCCTGTATTCCCTGACGGGTTAGGCAGAGGTCCACCAAGGGCACCTAGTGCACCCACATTTCGCCAGTTATGTTTAAGTTCCATGTAATAGGGGGCGAGCATATATAAATAACAAATTTACAAATTCAGCTTTACAAATATATTTATTCATCAAATATAAGCTAACAGTTTACACCAAATCGCTTTCGCTTTTTTTTTTTTTTTTTTTTTTTTTTTTTTTCATATCTATGCTAATTCTACAAATTTACATAAATATCTAACTAACACTTAGACTAAACAGCTCAACATTTATTTCTGCATCATTTCTTCATATTTAAATAAATATACACATGTTTAGCGATTCTCCTTCGAGAGTCAAACAATAAATCTGCTTCAGGAATATATTTTAGAAAGTCAATTATTAATTGCTCTAGCAGTGGGAGTGGTGTTGGTTCGGGGAGCACGCCATGTAGGCGGGTAGCAGAGGAGTCTATGTTGTCGTCTTCCAACGCCACGCATATACTGGTCAGGAACATAAAAATGTATTGACTCTAGTAGAATGGGACTATCCATCTTACCTACTAATATTAGATAATAATTAATCATATGTGTGGATTCTCGCCGGAATTTGAGTGTGTCTAAACCCACCATTCCTGTCAAATGTAATGTTGTTGTTTGTATTAACGAACGAAATCTCATCTTAGCGATAATGAATTAGTAAATTCAAGTAAAATAAATCATGTAGTGCTTACTAATTCCATGGGTAAAAAATAGAGGATTCTTTGACAGATCGAGACTCGGATTACAGGCCGTTCACATTAACTTGTCCCTTGCCGTCATGTTGGCACCATTGCTTGTCAAACTTAGTTTCAATAAGGCGACTGACAGAACAGTGCTATCAATCGCGTCAAGAGAGAGTTTTAGTGAACGAACTGTAGAATGCGAACATTCTTTAAATAATACGGGCCCCTCTGATTGTTAAACCATAAATCATTTTTATAAAATAAAACAAACTTTTAGTTTATAGACAAAATACAACGCAGATAATTTTGCGTACACTCTTATTTATTTAATCAAGTAAAACTGTACAGTCATGTTACTAGGAAAACCTTAATGTTCTTTGTTACGATTAAGAATCCCAGAGGTATCATTGCCAACACATAGACCTTCGTTTATATGAGGGTCAAAATGTGTTCCAGTGGCATCGATATAAATTACGCTATATACATGAAACGGGTGAATTGACTATGGAGTGTAGGCGAGTAGCGTAGAATATCTAGCTTACTGGGCTTTCTCAAACATCACCGAACATTATTTATTTTCAACCAGCTCCGGGCTTGAGCAATTCTTGTAAATATGTTTTTTTCAAAGTAGCATGACAGCCATAGAAACGGGTTTCTATGGGTTACGTCGACGGAAGAATAGACAAAATTACAGAATGTGATTGTTTATCTAAAGAAAGAAAGAAAGAAAAATGCGTTTGTTGGCGTTACAAAAAAATACACCTTAAAACTATAAAAACAGAAAACAAATTATTATAATGCCAAAACGGCCTCAGCTCAGCATAATGTCAGATGAGAACACAAAGTGTATCCACCTGACGCTGATTTTCAGCTGCAACCCCACGAGTGCCATACGCTAGAATAATACACATAGGGAAGTGTTATTTATATCATTTTTGTTATCTGTCATTTTGTCTATTCCGTCGACAAAACCCGTTTCTATTGGGTCATGATAAACGTGCCGGTAGGTACTACCTAATACAAGTGACGTTGTTGCAGTTGTTTGCAATTGGACTTATGCAAAATGAAAAGTGATTTCGTGGAAGGATGATGCTGCTATACCCCGCATACTATTTTAAATCGTTCGTCAATGATGGGGAATCAAAAGGAACATATTGTATATAAAGGGACCATGGTCAAACGTGGCCCTACCTTGTAAACAAAATAGCAATGTGTTGTTATTCACTATCAGTATCAATAAAATAACCTATAGTGAGACTGTATAATAAAACATGGAATATACACCATTATAATATAGCGATGGTGCTTCACCGTAGATACGTTAGGTCGTCCGATGATGAATCGCTCGATGCTTTCGCCAATTCCCGTTGGGTTCAACTCGGAACCGTTTGGTATACTATGATAAAAAGAAAATAATTGGAATAAATTTAAGATTATCATATTTTTTATTTTTTTATATTTACTCACTGACAGACTATGCACAGCCTAAATCGTTAGAGTAGAAGTTCGAAATTTTGCTCAAGAGTTCCTTATTTAGCGAAAGTGACCACTGAAAGGGTTTTTTGGTGATTCATCCCCTAAAGCGGGTTAAATGGGGATTAATGTGCGTCATTCTTTCCGATGGGAAATCCCAATTGTATTCGTATTTGCTCCTAAAAATCCTTTCTGTGCAAACGTGTAAAGTCCTTTATTCAGGACCTCTAGTTTGATTTCGAATTGGGAATAGTACAGTTTCAGCGGTGAAATTGTTCCAGTTTTATGGTTTCGGTGCGTGAGACTGAAATAAATGTGGGTTTGACAAGAACTTTGTTTGTTTTGACACTGTTAAATTATGTAAATGCAATTTTGATGACAATTTTTAGTGGCAATTTATTTGTGGTTTGATTAATCTATTGTTGTCTTTCCTAAATTGATTTGCTTTCACTTGCTTTTTTCACTGATTAACGCGTGTCGAATCACGCAATCTGGTACTTAATTTACTACGAGGTGGGTAAACTGAAGGCTTTTAGTGATTCGGTCTGTCCATAAAGGTTTTCTGTCCAGAAAATTCTCTAGACGTTTTGTTATTTCAAAAAAATCTGTCTTGTGAGATATACCAATCCGCGGTAGGCCTGCGTGTTGGATTTCAGCCCACTGAGAGACATCCAGCAGTGGGAACGTTATAGTATGATTATGATTATGATTATGAAAGAATAAAAAACTCTTTTTTTACATAGATTGATATTTTACATGATTGGCGGTCTTATCGCTAAAAGCGATCCTTTAAAGACAACCTATGGATGGTTTAAAAGGAGAAGGAAAGACAATACAAGGCAGTTCTTGATCAACACCTCCTTCCTTGTACAACCTTGAACCAAAACTACAAAACCCTCGTCAATATTTTGTTCAAGTTACATACAAATACATGCATCGAGAAGATCTTATTGTGTCCCACCAGACAATAGCGAGACACGGATCACGTAGCGTTACGTAGTTGATCCTATTCAAAAGCTATACATACCCAAATAATACCCATCTATTGGAGTCCATACGTACTAGCTTTTGCCTACAGTTCCGACCGCGTCGAGGTCGAAAATTATCCTACGGGAATGTACTACGAGGGTAAAAATTATCCTATGTACCCAGGTTAGTCTATACGTGTGCCCAATTTCATCCCTATCCTTTCACCTGTGATAAGGTAACACGTCATATAGAGTTAAGATGTTCTTGCCCCAAAACTTCGCCGCTTCCACGAGGTTATCGGTGGCACTGCAGTGGTCGTTTTGACTGCATGTTTTGGGGCACAGAGGGCAGGATAGGAGTTGGAGCATAGTTTGCGACACAGCACCACACCCTACTGCAATTCTATCGAGGTAGGGACTTTACTAGAATCCGTTTACACCTTCCTAATTGGGTTTGGAGGTGGTTCAGGGACTTCTAAGTGGGCCGCGGAAGGTTATGCCCTACAGGAAGATGCTCGTTTGGTGGTAGATAGTGGGGGAAAAGGTATATTTATAATATTAGTATGGAAGAAGTTATACATACTGCAGTATATTCAAGTTTACTAGATCATAGTACTATTTCCTCGGACGTCAAGGTCAGGTTTGCTCATTAGCAAGAAGTGCAACACAATGGAATTCTCGGAAGGTTCTGTGAGGCCTAGAAGCAAAATAAACATGAATTTTCACGCCAACTGCAACGTAATAACTCTTAATGAGTTCGAAAAGAGTAAGTTTTTTTCTACCAAAAGTATACGAAAGACCGCCGTTTATTGAAGTAAGTATCCATAAAAGTAAAATATGTTCACAATTTAGTTTCCAAACATGTAAACAAAGATTTTGGTGAAATAAAGTTCAGTTTGCGCTACAATTTCTATAATTATATAACTTTTTCAGTAGTATCTACTAGTCATTCTAAAATCAACCTAACTAATCAAAAAACAATATCTCAAAGATACTTTTAATAATAAGTGGAAATAACATCATTTGGAAACAAGGATTTGAATCACTCGTTACCCGTGGTCCCGGTGGGTCGACCAATTACCGGGTCCATAAGTAATTTTAATTACCCGTGGTCCCATGGCTTTAGGGATTGTTCCCGGACTTCCGACTATATCGATAGAAAATTAATTACCACCTAAGAACCTACATATGATTACATACAAATCCATAATAACAGCATTATTAGGTACCTACGTCAAAATCAAAAAATCTAATCATTTTTATTTCAGGCATTGTATAAGTACACACAAATACATATCAAAAGAGATCACATGTTGCAAAGAGTGTAATCTTTTTTCTGAATTTTAAATCATTTCATGAAGTACAGGTTCCATTGCAACACCGAAATTTAGTTTTCGCAGAATATTATTATCAAGACACAACAATTTTGATGTTCTGTATGGAAGAAGATAGAGATAAAATTGGGCAAACAAAGGAAATATTTGGTGACGCAACATTCAATTGCAGCCCCCCTCCATTCGTTGAATTTTTTACTATACATGCTGATTTTGGCAGTACTGCTAGTACAACTAAAACAAAACCATTAATTTACGCTTTACTAAGTGATAAGAAAACCGAAACGTATACAGCCCTTATCAATATATTAAAATCCCAGTTTCCAAACTGGCAACCATTAAAGTATCACTGTGATTTTGAACTTGCAGCTTTAAATTCGATACATAATGTTTTTCCCGACATTGAGATTATAGGGTGCTATTATCACTGGCAGCAAGCTATGTGGAGGATGAGCAAAAAAATATTGGGTATTGCAAAAAGTAAACCTCAAGCCAGAGTTGTGTCACTGTGTGTGTTGTGCCATTATTACCAAGTGAACGAATTTTGGAAGGTTGGGAATATGTTAAATCACGGTGCAACACCAAAAACATTAAAATCCAGTTTTAAATTACATGCAACGTTTTTGGCTGAAGAATGATATTCTTAAAAATAACAGTGTCTTCGGAGAAAGGCACCGAACAAATAACGTGTCGGAGTCACGGCATAGCAAAATTAAATTAAAAAAAGAATTGCACAAACATAATGCGTCTCCTGAACGTTTTGGTCAAATTATCAAAAAATAAAAAGAATAATCCAGTTAGAACCAGAACAAAAATAGCAATTGAAAATGATGAATTCATAACCGATACACTAATGGAATTAATTAATGGCGAAATATCAGTTGGATACGCATTAGAAATGTTAAGATAGTTTGTCGTAAGTCATTAGTGTATTGGTTATGAATTCATCATTTTCAATATAGCTGTTATTAGGAGTATGTTTTTGTTCCCAAGGATGGAATTATTTTATTTGCTTCGAATGAGTAAACTTTCTTATGTAACTGATGGTTTTCATTTTCTATCGATATAGTCAGAAATCCGGGAGAAATCTCTAATGCCATGGGCATGGGACCACGGGTAATTCAAATTACCCATGGACCCGGTAATGGGTCGATCCACCGGGACCACGGGTAACGAGTGATTTGAATAGAATGTAGTCGTTTACGACCTAAGTATATCGGTTTCCATAATAGGAAAAGGACGATACATCAATCTCTTACCTAAGTGTTACGTCAAAAACACAATATACTTTATCATTTCATAACAATAGAATAGATATTTTCTCCTTTTACTTGCTACTGAAAATTGAAAGATTAAACCCATTTGTTTTCAAACTTTTTGGGAACCCCGCTGGTTGCGAATTTGTGCTCGTAGATTTGTTTTCACGTTGTTCTGAACTATTAATCAAGTTACTGGTTTTACAAAAGGATGGCAAACTATTTCAGTTACACAGGAAATTTTTTGCTCCCAGTTTTACTCGAATTACATAACACAACGCCTGTTGAAGGGTCTGTCAGAGGGTACCTATAGTACCTACTTACACTCGCATTTCGCTAGTTATGTTTAAGTCCCATGTAATAGGGGGCACAAATCCAGACTCCGAGCTGCTACTTAGAAAATCCTGATGGAAAAATTTTACTCGCATACCTACCTACTAACGCGAAAATTACGTTTCTTTAAAACCCGGATAAAAAGGTCAGTGGTCTGAGTCGTGTATATTTACGAAATTTCCTCATAATCGATTCAGTAGTTGACAGGTCAAAAAACAAACACACTTTCGAATTTATAGTAATACAAGCTATGTAGGTTCCTATGTAGGGCTAGGTAGGATGGGATTCTCATCCGCAACAATAACGAACTTACATACAAAATGTTATCCCCTAGTGAAGGTTTTTGAAAATTCATCCCAGAAAGTAATCGTTTTCTGGGATGAATTTGCAAAAACTTTCCTTCCGTTATTGTATAAAAAACTTGTGCTAAATTTCATGCTCCTAGACCCAACGGCTTAGTTCCAATCGTGTCCAATTTAATAACGCGTTCAGGGGCTCTTCCACCACCTCTTTAAGCAGTATTATTTTAATCTTACTTGAACGTGGGAAAGAGATGGAGCTAGACGTTCTGTATAGCTTCACTTCTTTCTCGCACTGAAGTAACATCAAAATAATACTGCTTAAAGAGGTCGTGGTTGGCCCCCAGAAAACTGATAGGGTTGCCAGTGCGTCGGGATATTTGCGACGGCGGCGGCGGTGCGTGTAGAATGGTTTCATACTATAATGCGCAAGCGCGCTGCACCAATAGTGGCTCGAGTCATGGCCAGCCTCAACAGGGTTCTGAAAATGATAGCTGACAGAGTGAACTGCCCTTATATAATTCTGTGCTGTCAGTTACATGTGTCACCGTATTGTGTTGTTTTTAATAACACGTTGTTTTAAGGATATTATTACTAACCCTATACGAGTCTTGGCTCGAAATATAGTTTTTGATTGAATTAATTAATTATTTTATTAAGTAAGCATAATGCATTAGTATGGATTCAGAAAATCGCTAGATTCCTTTGTAATGGACAATGTTTCTTAGGCCCGTATTACAGAACCTCGCTCAAAACTCAAGCATTATTTAAAACACGATTAAAGCCTTTTGATTGGTTGAAACTAGTTTTAAGTAATGCTTGAGTCTTGAGTGAGGTTCTGTAATACGGGCCTTAGAAATGTTACTTCCTCACCTTGAGTTTTAACTTTTGAAGCCTTGGCCCGAACACCTTTGCCATTTCTAGATACAATATTTTAATGCAGCGAAGCAGCAATAAAACCTTGGTAGTCACGACAATACTAGTGATTTCTGTACGGAGAAGTTTTCGATAAAACTTCGGGTTTCAGTTACGAAGTTTTTTATAACTGAATAAGTATTTGCGGATGAAAGTTTGATTGAAAAAAATATTGTTGTCGAAGTTATTTCCAGCATTGCCTTATCTAATTAAAGTGGATTTAATGGCTTCTGTAGTAGGAATTTCATTGAAAAAGTAGTAAAGGCTAAGCATGTACCTAATTCAATAAAACTCGTAATCAAAAATTAAATAATAACTGGGTAGAATATGTAAAATTCCAAAGAAATACACGTACGTATGATTTGTTTAAAAATTAGTGTTTCGCTTCCTATATTATTATGTCAATATAAACCTACCTCTACGCACCACTTACTTAATTAAAACGTTACCTAACCAAAACTTTGCGAATACTCTCATATCCCTAAATCACCCAAGTTTCGTATGGTTAATGCCTTTTGCATTAACCATACGAAACTTCTACCACAAATACTCATCCATATCGATATTATCGAAATTCATGGACCATCCCTATAATCGCGAGCCAGAGAGAATTCCCTCGAATTCCTTTTCTTTCTATTAAATTCCTCGTGAAATTCGACGCCTTGCCTGAATGCCTTTAAAAAACGTAAATCGGATTGTAATTGTTGTTATTCAAAAACGTTGTTGTTAGTTGTGTTTATTGTTGTTGGTATTTCTGTTATAATACCAGCCTATGTATTATCCCACTGCAGATCAAAGGCCTCTTCTCATACAGAGAAGGGACGAGCATTGATCGCCACGCTTGAACAGAACTTCCTAATTTTGCTGTGCCCGAGTAAAAGATCTTTCACTGCGAAAGTTAATTTGTTTGTTACGCTTTCACGCTAAAACGGCTGTATGGATTTGGACGGTTAGGATATAGGCTACTTTTATCCCGATATACCCACGGGATCGAGACTTAAGCGGGTGAAACCGCGGTTCGCAGCTAATTTACTATTCGTTCGGGTTTCCTCTCGAAGTTTTCCTTCACCGATATCAGCGATTTTCAAGATACACTTGAAAAGGACATAATATTATCAATTGAAAAAGTCACATTGATACTAGCCCGGAATTGTTATTTGACAAAAGTTGACCCACATTGGTTTTAGTATTCGGTTTTCCTTTCCTTTAAGACTAAGTTGGAAAATATATTTATTTAACCTTTTATGTACACACATATATAAACAGACAAGAAGGAAAGTACAGAAAAATACGTACAAAGGTGATGCTTATTTCTAAAGAAATTTCTTCCAGCATACCTGCGATAGGAAAGTAGATAAAGAGATGTAGACAACGTAAAAATACATAAAATCAAAACAAATAATATGAAAATATAATTACTTCCTTACATACATACAATCATACATACTTCTAAAATAAATAAAATACAAAATAAATACCCACGCAACTATGACGAAGTGGAAAGATAGTGTTCTTTCACTCTTCTTTTAAATACTGCAACAGTTTAGCAGTCCCTAATGCCACAGTGAAGGACTAGGAGTAGAAGTCAGTGGAGTGGGGAGGGAGGGACTTAAGGAGGTTTCTAAGATGCGACCTGCAAGGCACATCAGAAGGACGGGTGGAGTTTTAGGACTGTAAAGGAGGTTAAATAGCAGACACAATATCCGAGAGTTCCTGCGAAGTCGAATAGGGGCCAACTTAGTATCTTGCGAAAGTTAGGAACGTTATCATACTTTTTAAGGTTAAAAACAAAACGAGTACAGATATTTTGCAAACGCTCAAGTTTATTTATAAGCTCCTCGGTGGCATCCAAATAACAGGCGTCGGCGTAATCTATAATGGGCTGAATGAGAGTTTGTGAGCAAGGGAGATTTTGGTGTTCAAGGGCAAGAAGCTCTGGGAGGCATTTCAACAAAGGAACGTAAAGTGCACTTTGCGACCGACTTGTTAACTGATATTGTTTTTGTACGGCAATTTTATTGGTTTGAGGTTCCCTTGTGACTGTTCTTTGAAACGGAGGCGGTTCATGTTTTGTTGAGAATTCTTACGAGATATTGCGTGTTAGTGAAATGTAATTATATGAAGTTTAATAAAATAGCTGGTACTAACCCCAGTAGCACACCCGATACTCTCATCAGATTCGAGTAGCGGAACATGTCGCGAGTCTAATGAATTGAACAACTGTGGTTTCGCTGCTATGGTTTCGCGGCGGAGGTACGAGTATGCTACCGGCGGAAGAGGCAACACAAAAATAAAATTGATCATTTTTAGGCGCCATCTTCTTGGACGAGAGAATCACGGCGATAGTCACGCTGTGCCTTCAAATTATTGCGATGATATCGCCCGTGGAGATTGATTAATAAAGTTTCTATTGATTTTAATGGCTCAGCGAGATTATCGCCGGAATTTTACTCGCCCGCGGAGATGGTGCTTTAAAGATTAGATCAGAAGTTAGGTACACTTTGCTTAAAACTTAATTGTGCCTATTCCTAACCTGTGTCAATAAACAAACAAGAATTTATTTAGAAGTACAGTGAATTCCAAAGCACGGATTTTCTCCGTGGACCAAAATCATGTGCCAAAATATTTCGCTTCTAACGCAAAACCTGAATTGAATGATGTTGAAGAGCAGTAGTAAGAAAGAAAGCTGGACATTTGGCATATCTCCATGGCACTATATAAATTACTATACTTGGACAGCACTAAAATAAAAATTGGCGGTTTTAAACGTAGTAGGTGAGGAATGTACAGTACTTGTCTACCGGCGATCTTTTAAAATTTTAGAACACATTGTGACTCAACTGAGATAGTTAAATATGTATATTCCATCGTGGACTTTTTTGTAGGTAATAATGAGTACTTTAATCATGTAGTACATATTTTTTATGTATCATCAATAGTTTTCTCAGCGCACGCCAAATAATGAATTAAATAGGCAACATTTTGGTAGTTTGGGTTACATTACTGCAAATTTCATAAGGATCTCTAATTTTTCTGAAAACATATTATTGCCTATGTTACTTCCTGATAATTTAGCTTTCTATTGGTGAAAAAATGGTTAAAATCGGTCCAGTAGGTTCGGAGCTTATTCGGTACAAATAAACAAAAAATATTTCCTCTTTATAATATTATTAGTATTAATTAGTATAGTATATTAGTTTATCTGATGTTAAATAACAGAGGGCGTTCCCTTAAACTCGTTAATCTACGTCATTTATAGATTAAAATATCAGCATAGAAAAATAATTATAAAAAATCTGTTTTTTTGAATTGTGTTTTAATTATAAAAAAGTTTTCTGCCTCCTATCTTTTGTTAGTCGAAAACGTTTCATTTACATTTACGAGAGTAAAATTAACAATTATTTAATACTTGTGTATGTTTTTGTTTCGGCTTTTGATCGATGTTTTGTCAAGTCGTAAAAACTGTGAAAAAAAGCAGGGGCGGGTTGCTAATCCTATATTGTTTTTGTGTTATTATAAATCCGAAAGTGAGTTTGTTTGTTCGTTACGCTTTCACGATAAAACGGCTGAACGGATTTGGATGAAATTTGGCACACAGGTCGCTGATGAAGTCGCCGGCAACAGCCAGTTAATTAAATAAAAGCATAAACTAGGTAGGTAATAAAAGAAATTTATTGGAGTGACATTTATTATTATATTAATAAGTACCAAGTTATTTTTATAGTCGTAGTTAGCAGCTTCGGGTCAAGGTTTCTTGTATTTATGACTTGCATTATAAAGGAAATGTATGCAAATACTCAGCTATGTGAATCTATGAGAAGTATGTAAGTTCTGTTTATAATAATACAGGGCGGCAGGGACATAGACGTGAAAACTTTTACTATGGATTCAGTACATGGTTCTGAAATTATTCGTCGAATCCAGTAAATTATAAGTCCGTTATTTAAAAAAAAACTGCTATATCTTACAAAATTGCAATACCTACGCGGTCAAAATGTATGACAGCAGATTTTTTTTTAATAATCGACCAAAACAATTCAACGCAAGGTGGTGCAGAATCACGTACTGAATCCATTTCATCATCAGTTTTCGATATGGGATGCCACTATAAACACTGTTTTTTTTGTCTACTTTTGTACAGTATTCGTATACTGTTTTATGAATTCAGCGAAGTTAATGGTTTTCCAAATTAACTACCAACTTAAATTACCCTTATAATCAAGTCACAACTTTCATTCTTTGACATTTGTATGAAATGGCTTTAAGAGGGCTTATCCTAAAAGTTGGATATGTCGCAAATAGCTGTCAAATATTTACTTGTTTTGGCAATAGTACTGTATGGAAATACGAAATGTGGCGAACTAGCAGTGTCGAGGCGTGGTAAAACGAGAGAGGTCAGCCGGAGAATAAAAAAAATGCTTATAATAATTGTTATGACGTCGTCGCTTCAACTTTCATCGTGGCCACGAAAAGTTACTTCTTGTTTACCTAATAAAATAACGGTGTCAATAATCTGTTTCATTAAATTCCTATGTGTTTCGATTTACCTACTTCTCTATTATGAGCTTCATGCAAATTAGTGAAAATTTATTCTATTCCTACCAGTCCCGAACTCATAAAACAGCTACGAATATGTTTTTCAGTCTGCACGTGTTTTTCTATGAATTCTTCAGATTAAAAATAAAAACTATTCCATAAACTACTAGAATCTGAGAAAAGTAAACACGGAAACAATACATTTTATTTAATTTACAGCTGCCGGTCAGCCATTGATATTTATCGTAAAGGGAAACATTAAAATGTTTGAAAAAGCCATCGCGTCGTTTGTAATGTATAGTTATATCTGGACGAGCACGGCCTAACTTAATTATGTGTATCTTATTTTCAAAACTTAACCATGGAAAGCATGTTCTCACGAACTAAATAATCCGTCAAGCAACAATCTAAAACTATTAATGCCGCCATCCTAATACTACTGATCGTACTTATTAATTTTCAAATCTACTCTAAATAAATAATTTCAACTTATTAAGCTTTCTACTTACCCCAAATACCTAATTACAACGTACTTTTCTGTCACTTAACTCAAAACACATAAACACTATCTTAATCACTGTTCTATACCTAAAAACAAATATTACTACTACTAGTAATAATAAACTAATGAATTTAATTTATACTTAGCGAACAAAATGTCCAAACTCTAAGCCGAACGCATTACGAAATTCAACGAAAACAACCGAATATCAGCAATAGCTCTTTTTCGTTCACACGCATCATCATACGCCGATCGTTACTCGTTACAGATCGGCTTGTCCGGCTGCTAAGAAACCGCGGTGTCACGTGACCGAAGTGACGTCAAGGCGGACTTTATTTTCTATAGAAATTGAATTCACGATAAGCCCGACGCGCCTACGAGTTATTTTAGAGCGGAACATTTTGTTGTTGGGATATAAAGACAAAAAAATTAATGTAGGCGTTTTGTAATGTTTTAATTTTATGGTGTATCAAATACTTATAGTGTTATTATTCAATGACGATAGAGTGGTTTTGTTCCGAATACAAATAAATGGGTTAATCTGTCGCGCGCGCAATTAGCAGACACAATAGAATTTTATTGTTATCTGTCTCCAATATGAGACACCAGTATTATAAAGGTTAAAGCACATTCTACTTTAAATTAAATTATTAAAGCTACTCCCTATGTGCTTACAAAAAAAGGAATTTTCAATCAATTAGGAACTTATTACTTACGTAAATGTAACTGAAAACAGATATAACGTAAAAGGTCGTGACCTCTTCAATTAAATATAATAGAACAAACAGGACAACAACACAATAAAAAAGAACATCAACCTACTATTCCATTTGTCCTACGATGGTGTAATAAATGAAAGTATATTTTGTGAGTAAAAACAGTGTGCTCACTAAAACCAAAACAATTTTGTCCATCATAGATGATTTTTTTTGTCTTTTGTGGTGAGGAAATGTTTTTCATTGCCCGTGGGTACCTAATGAAAAACATTTAGATCTTTTTTCCCTGAGATCTTCTGCATTTACTTATTTACGTCCAAAATTACAGTAAAAATATGCTAAAACCAAAAAAATACCGTATGCACTTAAGAGGGCGTATCCTAAAAGTTGGCAACGTCGCAAATACTTGTCAAATATTTACCTGTTTTGATTAATTTGGCAATAATACTGTATGGAAATATGAAATGTGGCTAACTAGCAAACTAAAATATTGTTAATGAAATGCAATCATTAATATCGTTACACCGAACATTTACTTTTATATGTAAAAAAAGTATTTGGAAACTTTCCAAATGCCTTTTTTACACCTAAAACGGTAACAACATCAAATTCAGTGTTTTAATTGCAATTCATTATTAATATTCTAGTTCGCTAGTTAGCCACATTTCATATTTCCATACATTAATATAGCCAAATTAATCAAAACAGCGAAATATTTGACATCTATTTGCGACGTTGCCAACTTTCAGAATAAACGCCCTTAAACTGCTTTTATGAAATATCTCAAGCCCATCACTAATTGATTTTTATATGTGGTAGTTACGTAAAGGTCGTATCAAACATTAGTACAGACCGCTCATGCTTTTCACAAGATTCGGCGACTGTCGATGAGCAATAAATAGCTCTTAAGAGTTCAGCCACTGCCTAGGGGCAATAATTGGCTCTCTAAATTGCTTGTAACACAAATAACACTTTCGGAGTTAACTGGCTATTGCTCCCTGTAAGCCGGGGGGGGATTAGACGGGGCAATAACCACCATTTCCATTATATGTTTTTCCCTGAGCTAGGTTCAAGGACTACACAACTCCAATTCTTCTCAATGTCAATGTAAAAAATGATATCAATTTAAATTGCACTGGATTCTGGATAAGTTGTTACCCATTTGTTTTACAAGCACTAACACTCGATTGGTCAATTTGTTTTACTACTTTCGAAGTGTGATAAGCACTAGAGACACGCTAGGTTTTGCTTTTAATTTGAATTCAAATTCAAAAGTCATTTATTCAAACTAGGCTGAGAATCAGCACTTTTCGAACGTCAAAATTACATAAGACAGTCCCCCAAAACGCCCACCCTTCACCACTTCCTAGTGCTTTTGAATAATGTTGCTGTCGCTTTGGAGGGTTAAAAGAGTTGTGCTATCTAGTTGTTTTTGTACTGTGAAGTGCGTAGTTATTGGGGTAGAAATAATATAAATCTTTGGAGAGTTCTTGAAGTGTTCAAAAACTGCCAACTCGATAACATGAGTTCACTAGAAGTTACCCTTAGAATGTTCTAAAAGTGGACAAATTCTATTTTCAACTCCTATCCTCGATCTTCTTGAAATTACACAAAGGATGCAGACAGGATTGGTCATGTCTTTACGGATGAAAGGTGCTGATTAAAATATTTTCATAAATCCTATCCCAAAAGAAAGAAAATAATACATAAGAGTCAAATCAACAAAAAGACGCCAATTGCAAAAATTATGGCACATTCACATTATGACATTACTTTAGCTCCGCCCTATTTATGCTATAAAAAATATAGTATTACCTTACAATATTTTATTAAATGCAGTGTAACATTTAAGTTTGTAACGTAAATCAATTTAAATGGTTACGTACCTATTCGGGTACCGCAGCAGTTTATGGGGTCCGAAATTCAAATTATGTGATAAATATTTCGGTAAAACTGGTAGAGGCATAATTCTGTATGAGATATATCCACAGGCATATTTCCCAAGCGGTTGCTAGTGATGTAAACATTCGATGTTTGATATCGATTGTCGAGTATCGATATGTCTTGGTTTCTTTACGATGTGTGAAATTAACTACTTTTAGAGGGTCGTTTGGGATCATTATCTGGTTGGCTCAATGACGTTCGTTGTTTATATTACTTTATTCTGTTTATAAATTAGTTGATGTCATTGGTTTTTATAGTGGGGGGATAAGATAGTTGTCGTTTTAGGCAGAACATTTAATTAATTCTTGTCCTATATGTATATGGATATATATGCCTCATAGATACGCACGTTCTATAATTTAACTGTTTTTAGACTAAAAAGTGTGACATTAAAGTAACAAGAACACTGGGAGTTCATAGGCTGTTTATAATAGGAAAGTATTAGAGGCGTAAAATAAAAAGTTCGCAAGGCTACAACACAAAATGCAATGTTGGTTGGCCTTAGCATTCCTGCCGAATTGGACAAGGTCAGTAATTACTAATTACATTTACTACTAACTCCTAGTGCACGAATATGCATTTTGTACATATTCAAACACGCGAGTTACATGAACTCACGGGTACATATCAAGGTATACATTTCCAGTATAAGCTGATCTCGCATTGTATAGGGTTTTCGTACAACGAGAGGTCAGCTTAGACAGCTTGATGTGTAGCCGTGCGAAAGTGGAGTTATTTTCGCATATCCGTTGCATCGCGGTCGAGTAATCTTCAAAGCTTGTTCATTTTGCGTTTATTTAAAGTAATTATGTGTTTCTGGGAACTGCAAATAGCTTCGCTTGTAAACATGGAGTTTAGGAAAGTAGGTTTACGAGTATTATAGAAATATATCTAAGACGAGCGTACTGTTAATTATACAAACTACGTTCGCCGATTTGCTGTCTCCACTCAAGGACTCGTCAACTCCAACAGCCATCGTTTCTTCGACAGAAGTGGCGATCCCACTGCCACTTCAGCTTGGTATTTCTGCAAGCTGTATCAGTATGTTTCTTTACTAAATAATACTTATCCTTTAAAAAGAAACTTCGATAATATATCATCACCCTAGTATGTAAGGTGACTTAGAAATTGTGGGCCAAGCCGACCTTCAATAATGTTCCTATCAATAGCACCCGCATAGAAGATAAATTCTGCAACAAATAGTTGATGTGAAGGTAGCATTACATCAACCATCGTGATGCAGTCCAGCAGTCTCTTTCCCCCGCCTAGTTGGACATCTCGTTCCTCTACACAGCCCTAGTTCGCATGATAAGCGTGTCGGGCGCGGTGAGATCCCCTAAGGCCATTTGGTTGGCAGACCAACTTTGGATATTGCGCTGTGCCTAACTAGGAGATATAATTATATGTAGGTTCCTTTTAACCTCGGTTTTTTTCACATATCCAAAAACAACCATTTAGCTGGCAGGGGTGGGGGACACTTGACTCCAACAAAAATTAACACTTTAAAGCCATAGACTTTAATATTTTTGAACGACCTTTCGAACGACACACTATGGGATAGACGAGAAAAAATATCATCCTCTCTTTACGTGTAGGGAAGGTAGCCTAATTTTTCTTGGCTTTATTTTACCTCTTTGTCGGCGTATAATAATATGTACCTATACCCATACCAAATTACAGTTTTTTAGTAGGTACTAAGATACTCTGATCTAAGCCGCGAACATGGCAAAACTATAACCCCAGTAGCACATCTCCGCCGCGAAACCTTAGCAGCGAAACCGCTGTAGTAAAATTCAATAGACTCGCGTCATGTTCCGCTACTCACATCCGATTCGAGTAGCGGAAAATGACGCGAGTCTATTGAATTTCTTCTCCTGGATACCACTAATATCATATGAAACCAATCCTTATCAAATGCTTTGCCAACGATCTATGAAAGGAGAACCCAACGCCTGTCTAACGCAGAAGTGTCTAAAACAGGTCTTTAAATTATCTTCGGGAATATCTAAGCATCCTGTCCACCACAGTTTTAAAAAGAATATTATTCTCTACAACAAGTCAACATAACGCGACAATCTTCATTTGACGTTACCGTGACAAATCTCTGTCTTGTCCCTTTAATCAGAACTTGTGTGTCGACTTAGTTTGGCTGAACCCTCGGGAATGCTTTGCCGTGTGGAGTACGACGTAGTTAGCATGTGGTTGTGGGGTAGGAATGTATTGAGGTCGTTGTATGCGTTTGAGGGAAATATTGCTTAGCTAGTAGTTGATTTTCTGTGTCTATAGATACTGCACCTATAGTTGTGAATTTGTGATAAGCCGCGCAATTCCAAATATATTTGAAGACTGATTGACTTTTGATTGTACTTTACTGACTGTATACCTACTTACATAGAACCACAGTTCTTGTTTTGATGCCTCAGACTTCAATGTCTAATGTTTTCCTAATCATTATTAATTTAGATCCCTGTACCTATAGAGAAGAAATAGTCTTGCCACCCCTGTAATTCGCCAGTTACGTTAAATATGCTTTAGGTTGGCAATTTGGCATATTACCTAATAATGGTTGGTGACAACCTAAACCGCTCTAGATCTACCACTCCAAAATGATTTCATAACTATCAGACTCAATTCATAGTTATAGCTGGTCCACTGAAATGACGCGCCCCACAACCGTATTTTACGCACAAGGCGCATTAAAAATGCGGCAGTGGGGCGCGTTATTTCAGAGTGGACAAGTTATTCATTTTAAAACCCAGCTGCTATACTAAAAACTGTTAGCCCAGGTTCGCGGACGTGTTTTTATCGTGGCGATTTTTTTTCGTACATTTTATTTTCAACTCTCGGTTTTGAGTCGAGCATTGAGAATCCAACAGAGCCCGTTGGCGCGTCAAGAAAACACGCGATAAAAATACGCCCGTGCGTATCTGGGCTTAAAAATGCCAAACCACTCAACCCGGCGGTATTGCCAATGTCATTGCAAGCCGCTAAGAGGCTTTATCTGTAATACTCTCAGATTAGTGTCGGAGCTACTCGGAATATTTCCGTCCATTTCATTCGTACCAATTTTGTGAGTGAACAGAATTTGTAAGGGACATCACTATTAGATGAATTTGCGGATGTGGGTCTAAAGCTAAGAGTGCGGTTCCGTCATATTATTATGGCCTTAATGAAAATCTGTCATTTTCACCAGTTATATTTGACATTAAGAGGGAACAGGGGCTGCGAGGAATTTGAAAAATAGGTATTTGAAGAAACTATTGCCGTCGCGCTGCGCCCGAAAAACCGAGTTAAACCCCGTAAAGTGCGATAGGGACAACTGCAGCTCAGACCGATTATATCACAAAAATTTTGACGAAAACGACGTTTGGCATTCTCCTTTTTTCTCCTCGAAAACTTAGCCGATTTAATAATTTTTTACATTCAAATTTTAAGAAAGAGTATGTCTAGGTTCCTATTATTTTCTTTTATGCTAAAAACTTTCCGAATTAGTCTGGTAGTCCTCTAATCACGGCGGTAAAAATGGGGCATTTTTGTAATTTTTGGAGGGTCATAGTTTCCTTACTTATTAATTTCTGAAAAAAAGGAAATAATAGGGACATGCCTATAGAGACCGTGATTTTACAAGAAAAAAATGACAGCTCTAGAGGCATTATTCAGGAAGAAAAACGAGGAATACGTTTGTATGGAGAATCGCGGGCCCCTGTTCCCTCTTAAGGTGATACTAGCCAACATTTTTCCCATACAAATTTCGGGAGTGAATTACTCCACTGTTTGACATTGTACATCCAAAAATAAACATGATATCGTTTTGTCTCATTATTAATTGTGTCTGTACGGAAGCGGAATAGTAAAATTAAAAGCCAATAAAAAGTTATGAGCCAACAAAGTTTCATTTTTCTTTCTAATTTTAACGCAACTTTGGGCGTAAATAAGTAATAAAAGAAATGGAAAATCTCCAAAACAAAATCCGTACAGACATAGCTCAATTATCGAAGATTTTAATAAACTTTATTTGTAAATGATTTACGCAGCGGTTTTTTCATAAAACACGATTTCCCGAAGGACTTTTCGTAATTTTATTCGCGCTCGTTTTACTATGAATTGTCGTGCATTTCACTAGATAATGTTCCCCCGCGCGGTGCGGAGGGAAGACGCTCACGCATACATGCACATTACTATGTGATACGTACTTTCGTTCGAATTTCGATTCAGGCACGTGCATATCACGCACGTTTAACTTCGTACTTTTGAGTGTTTTTCGGCTGCGGCCTACGCGTTTGTAAGTTTGTCGATACTATGATGTCGCGTTGTTTCGATACTACCTACTTTATCTGTTTGACGTCGCGCTGAAATTTTGACTACGTATTTTTGTTTGAAATTGGAATTGTTGGTTTGAGTGGACGCTGTGTTGGAATCAAAACTTTTTTGTAATGCAATAAAAATGGCGCGCCCCGCTAGTTACATTAGAGAAAAAAAGAAAAATGGAAACTCCTTTGTGATGTTAACTTTTTGGATTTTAACTGTATCTTATTGGTAAAAAATATATTTTTCATCACAAATCTATTCAAGAAGAGCTAGTTTGTTCTTTGTAAACAGGGACCAAAATAGCACTTTGATCCCTAGGGAGCAAAGTAGATTTGAATTTAGAATGTGGATATTGTTAGAAAAAGTTCCAATCACCAAGGAGATCAATCACGAACATTGTATGAACAAGTTGGAGAAAGGCTGGCAAGAAAGAGAGAGAAAGTGTGAATTATTATTCACACTTTGACAAGACTGGTCAAAATGAAAATCCAAGATGGCGGCAATGACACATGACGAAAATTTTCCAATTTTTCGTCATTGGTGTCGTTTTCATAGTTTTAGAGGGCGCCAAAGCCGATAGTGAGGTCAAAATGTAAATCCAAGATGGCGGCTGTGAAACTTTTCAAATTTTTCGTCATGGGTGTCATTTTCATAGTTTTCGTGGGTTCTAAAGCCGATAGTGAGGTCAAAACGTAAATCCAAGATGGCGGCTACGATAATTTTAAATTTTTCCGTCATGGGTGTCGTTTTCATGGTTTTTGAGGGTGCAGACGTGAAGGCAGGAATTTTTAAAGCTGCTAAAGTCGATAAAGAGTTCAAAATGTAAATCCTAGATGGCGGCTGCGATAATTTTGTTTTGGTTTTAAATCATACTTGAGAGATGAGGGTAGGACCGTACACGTTTTTTTTTCTCATAGGAATTTCTTCATTCTAAAGTAGAATATATAATAGTATACTCTAGAATCCTTCGCTCCACTCTGGATTAAAAAAAACACTCTCGCCTTAAAAATAGTTGTTTGCTCCCTTGGCAAACAATCTACTATTTCATCACATCTATTCAAAAAGAGCTAGTTTGTTCTTCATCAACAGGGACCAAAATAGCTCTTTGATCCCTAGGGACCAAAATAGATTTGAATTTGGAATGTGGATATTGCTAGGAAAAGTTCCAATCACCAAAGAGATCAATCACGAACATTGTATGAAAAAGTAACAGGCTGGCAAGAAAGAGAGAGAAAGTGAAAGTGAAAGTTATTTGGTCAAAATGATAATCCAAGATGGCGTCAACGACACATGACGAAAATGTTCAAATTTTTTGTCATGGGTGTCGTTTTCATAGTTTTAGAGGGTTCTAAAGCCGGTAGTGAAGGCAAAATGTAAATCCAAGATGGCGGTTACGAAAATTTACAATTTTTTCGTCATGGGTGTCATCTTCATAGTTTTCGAGGGTTCTAAAGCCGATAGTGAGGTCAAAATGTTAATCCAAGATGGCGGCTGGGAAAATTTAAAAAAATTTCATAATTGGTGTCGTTTTCATAGTTTTAGAGGGTTCTAAAGCCGATAGTGAAGTCAAAATGTAAATCCAATGGTGTCATTTCGTAATAGTTTTTAAAGCTGCTAAAGTCGATAAAGTGATTCGTAAATCCAAGATGGCGGCTGCGAAAATTTTGTTTTGGTTTTAATCCACACGTGAGAGATGAGGGTAGGACCGCACACGCTTTTTTTCTCATAGAGGGTGATAAAAAGTAGAGTCTTCACTTCGAGAGCAACACTATTTTAAGCTCGAGTGACGTACTTTGAATCCCTCGCTGCGTTCAGGTTTCTACTTTAGAATCCCTCGCTACGCTCGGAATTCTACTCTAGAATCCTTCGCTCCACTCTGGATTCAAAGAAACACTCTCGCCTTAAAAAAAGTTGTTTGCTCCCTAGGCAAACAATCTACTATTATAACATTATTTTGTCAGAGAAAAAGTTTTACAATATGATTATATTTTTAAATTTCGATAGTGTGTATAAAAAGTATGCCAATAATAACTCATTTTGAAGTTTATAATTCGAATTTAATTTTACGTTATGAGAGTAGATAAAACTATTTTCGGTATGATTTTCTGCCGTTATAAAATTGCTTTTTGAGCTGTAGTGGCGATAGTTACAAACCGCAGACGTTATGTAAATAATCATGTTAGGTATTCATTTTATCAATAAAGATTTATAAAATAACTTAATAAATGATGGCTATGTACCATCGAAGAAGTTCATATCTATACACCGTAAGGACTATTACTAGCTTGATATGTAGCCGTGTGTACCGTTATAATAAATTGAGTAAGCAACTGACAACCTTTGTAGCAATCTATCGTTACCTACGTTACGTTATACTGTATACTATTACTGTAGTACTATTATTTATTCTGTGGTTGCGAGTTTCATACTTACCTACCTATATCTATTACCTATGGTGTGTGCTCCCGACACGACACCCCGCTGCACCATACGCTCATCATGTATCTACGCTCGGTTTATCATTGACTTACACCAGGTGTTTTTTTGGTCATGGTGGTTTAGAGTCTAAACCACCATGACCTACTCTCTAAACTTTAGAGAGTAGGTAAAGTAAGTACTCATGAATACAATCAAGTTTCATTATGGGACCAACCCTGAAATATGAAAAAAAAGTCAGCAGATCCCATGCATTTTGATCGTGTAGCTACTGCAGTTTACTAGGGATCAGCTGATTTTATTTTCACGGTTTCAGGGTTGGCCTCATAGTAAAAGTTGTTTGTGCTGAGTAGGTACTTTCATCACGTAAAGCACAAAGTACCTACGTAATCAGGCGGCGACGGGTATTTCGTGCGTAAAGTAGATATGACAATATGACTAAAAATTATGCTGTACTTGGTTTATTCTATTTGCTTGCGAAATAATTTATTTCAATTGACAACGCAAATTTTGCATACACTAACACCTACAATTTGATGCACGGAGTCGAAGACTTGCGGTAAGTAGGTAGGTTATCATACGCCAACAGAATATTATCTGCAATCTGCCTGGTACCTACTTACTGTTATAATTACCTGTCTTACATGTTAATTACCTACGTGTTGTTAGGTAAGTACGTAGGTACTTACAACCAAAAATATCGCAAACCTCCGTAGTCGACATTAGAATCTTTATTATTCTGTGCTTTATGTAGGTAAGTAGGTAGTACCTACCTACTTTATGCGTAGTCGTACGTCCGTGGACCGTGACTCGTGGTTGTGAGAAACTACCTATGTAGGTACTACTTCATCGGCTGTAAACCTACCTATACGCAATAATCTACATAGGTGCATACTTGTCTGAAAACAATCTTGATGTGCCTCTTAGTAGGTAGGTACCTAATAATATGCGCGGTCGGGCGACTGATGATTGTTCAAGTAAGCATGCGTCGTAATCTCGAGCGATCGCTGCATGTATGACACTCGGGGAAAACTAAACAAAAAAATAAGCAATTTGCAGGTACCTATAAGTGTAAGGGTTTATAACGATAACAGCGGCGCCTACTATTATATTACGAGTTTGTAGGTACTTGCTGACTTCTCGGCGAGCGGCACAGAGCGGCGCGGCGGTGCATGTGTGCATCGTCTAACATCGTTTCAGTTGGGAACAGTGTTTGTGTGCGTGCGAACAGACGTTGTGTGTGTAGACTAGCGTCTAACTGCTCATCACTCGTCTCTGTCGGGCACGATGCTAGGTGAGACAGCGTGCTTTTTGGCCACGCCCACCAGTGAGTTCGAGCCCGTGCAAAGTTTGTCCTTAAGATGTCAAAAAACGCTCTGTATTTGGACAGCCGATATTGTGTGACCATTCACCGCTTCACTTGCGCCTCACAATATAAGATTTATCAGCAGGTTTATTTATGAGGCTTTTAGCAACCGGGGGATGGAGACATTTGTCTGTCAATTAGCGAATGAATATCAGAGGCCTTTGGACCAGCTATCGTGACTATATCGCTAACCTACATTGTTGGTTTGAAAATCGATTCTTTTCGCTACTACAAGATCTTTTAGTTTGTAAATTATTTTCTTCTAAATATGTTATGTGACTATAAGTTAAATAGTGCTTTGGGAGTATGAGGAACAGTGTGTAAAGTTCACTCATCCACCATAGAAAAGGGAGGATCCTCCAACCAGACGGGTGTTGTGTCTGGCGGGCCGACTGCCCGACTGCTGATGTCGGATATTCTTATACAGGGTGTTTGGCGCATGGACCGACACAATTTTTTCAGGGATTTGGGAGGTCATTAGCTAGGTTCTAGCTAAGTTCAAAATAGCTTTTAGTTTTTTTTTATAATTAATTTAGAAGTTGTAAAATTTCATTCATTAAATACAAAAATTAACTTTGGAAGCTTGTAAGGAATTTTCTTGAAACCAGTTGTATAAAACAAAGATGTTTTTAGATTTAAAGGACTTTGGAGAATGCAACAAAATTTGTTTTGTGCCACTACACCCACAAACAAAAAAGTTATTTCAAATTAAAGGACACATTTTGGGAATTTTTTTCATTTTATAAAAATAATCATATGTAACCAACCGTGACATTTGGGACAAAGGGTGTATGGGTAGAACCTAGCTAATGACCTCCCAAATCCCTGAAAAAATTGTGTCGGTCCATGCGCCAAACACCCTGTATAATATGTCGTTCGCGCGGTAAACTCTAATTGCGCGATGCAGGATTTGTGTGACGTCATGTCTTTGATGCGTAGTTCGTATGTGGCGGTGTAACCGCTACAGTGCAATTCAAATAAATGATCTGCTTTTTTGAATTTTGACCAATATGACGCATATCCAAAACTGCCGATCTATTCACTAAATCTTACCGTGAAAACTCAGGTGAAGTTGCGTGAAGTGAGCTGTCATTCCACTGACACTATTGACAGCTCACTTCACCTAAGTTTTCACCGTGAGATTTTTACAGAATAGCACTGCAGTTTTAAATTCCTGGGTTAGGTGAAGTGTTAAATATTAGTTACTAGCTCCGCCCCGCGGTTTCACCCGCATAGATAAGTCTCGATCCTGTGGGAATATCGGGATTAAAATATCCTATGTCCTAATTCAGGTCATGGTCTACCCATGTGCCAAATTTCATTTCTAAATCTGTTCAGCCGTTTTAGTGTGAAAGCGTAACAAACAGCAAACTCACTTTCGCATTTATAATATTATAAGTTAGGATTTGGCATAGTAAGTTCTTTGTACCAGCTGAAGTACATGCTAGTGCATGTTAGCAATATTCTCGAAGTAAGTTCTTACTATAGTAAAGTTCGTAGCAGAGTTAACACAAAGCGAGCTAAGTTAACAAAATAATGTACCTACTTAAGAGGGAACAGGGCCTTTTTTTTTTTTTTTTTTTTTTTTTTTTTTTTTTTTTTTTTTTTTTTTTTTTTTGTTCCGGGGTGGAAAATCCTCATGGATGTCCTCCGCCTGGGGCGAGCGGAGGGGTCTGTCAGACTCTTACTGACTAAAAACCACCCCGGTGTTCCGTCTCACACCTACGCCGGGGGTCGCGGGAACGATAAAACCTCCGCAACCCCCGACTGGTGCCAGCCCGCCGCAGCGGGCCCCTCCTCCTTCATCACCGGCGCACCAGAACACATGGCACGCCGTGACCAACCCAGGGACCAAGCCAGCACATGGGCGCCAGACAGCCCCTTGTCTAGGCGCCCTTGGCCCCTCTTCGACGGGTCAGGACATTGGCCCCGCCGTCTACCAATTTTCGGCCGCAGAGGATAGGGAGAGCGGCCTACGCTATACCGACACTCCTCTTCCCCTGCGGCCCCGCCGTCTACCAATTTTCGGCCGCAGAGGATAGGGAGAGCGGCCTACGCTATACCGACACTCCTCTTCCCCTGCGGCCCCACCGCGTTCACCATCGGACGGTGGCGACCCCGTCAAGGCCGCGGCAGGGAGGGAGAGCGCTGTACCGCAATACACCTCCCTAGCCGCGGCCCCGAAACCGCAGCCGCGATGCCTCCGTTACACGACATCGCGGCCCGCCTCAGTTGCGATGTCGCCACCGCAACCTACTCGTTGGCCGCTACGTCATGGGCTTTTATCAAAAAGCCCTGACGAGCGGCCCCTCCTCGGGTTCCTCTTGGCTTCACCGTGGGTGCCCAACCCACGGCTAATGAGCCCCCCCGCAACGACAATGCGGGAACCCTTCGGGGGGGAAGAGGGAACAGGGCCTGCGAGGAATTTTAAAAATAGGTATTTGAAGAAATTATTGCCGTCGTATCACCTCCAGTCTGCCCCGCAGAGTGCGATAAGGACAGCTACAGCTCAGACCGATTATATCACAAAAAAAAAAAAATGACTAGATCGACCGACGACGTTTCGGATTCCTCTTTTTTCTCTTCGAAAACTGAGCCGATTCAGTAATTTTTTATATACAAATTTTAAGAAAGAGTACATCTAGGTTCCTATCATTTTCTTTTATGTTAAAAACTTTTCGAATTTGTTTGGTAGTCCTCTAATCACGGTGGCAAATATGGGGCATTTTTGTAATTTTTGGAGGGTCATATTTTCTTTACCAATAAGTTACTGAAAAAAAAGAAATAACACGTGTCTGCAGCAGACCTTGATTTTATGAAAAAAAAACAAAAATGATTGTTCTAGAGGCATTAATCAGGAAGAAAAAAGAGGAATAAATTTGGATGGAAAATCGCTGGCCCTGTTCCCTCTTAAGATAAGAACGGTGCATGTTTGCTAGCACCAATCCTTTTAATTCTTTAGTTCATATTGCGTCTTGAAAACTTGTTAAATGTAAATGGAGAAAAGAGTTACATGCTTGTACATTTTAAATGGAGTCGATGGTTTGTTAAGATTAAATCTTTCGGGAAGAGAATATCGCACCAAAAACATTTTCATGTAAAATGATGCCAAAACGAGACCTTAACGCTCACACTTACAATAAGTTATCAGGTCTCATGTCGAGCCAAGCTTCTAACTCTACACGACCTAACTCTACAAGCCCTAACTTGAAAAACTACACCTTAGCCAAAATATGTGGCTTGACCGTTTCCGGCTCGATCGCCGTCGATTTAGAAAGAAAAAAAGAAAGAAAATACGTTTATTTGCGGTACAATATGACGCAAGCAAAGAGAAAAAAACAAACACGAAAATAATAATTTGGAGGAAAATATGCGTCACATCCACGGAAAACAGCCATCGCTCAGCATAATGCTGGAACCCTACGCGAGACAGAGCCCAGCGCTGGTTTTCAGCGACAGCCGGCTTTGACGTGATGACGTCAACCGGTGCAGTTTATAGAGAAATAACAAGACACAAAAATTAAATAAACACTAGTTCTAAATATATAAACAATAATAAAATATTTAAAGTGGCAACATTTTGTAGCATTTATTGGTGGGGGTGGAGAGTTAGAAGCTTGACTCCACATGAGAAATAATTAACCTATTGTTTATTAGAAAGTAATGAACAGTGAATTTTTTCACCTTACGCCCATCATGTGACGGTAGCGAAACGGTGAAACATATCCCGTTAGACTGGAAACCGACCCCAACATACTTACCTATCCGGGAAAAGTCTAGGCAGAGGAATGTAGTGTGTTGAAAATGACAAAATTCTATTTTTTTTGCAAAAAGTCCCGCTTTATAACATACAATTTGAATTGCTTAATGTTTTACATTGTTTTATAACCTGACTATTGTTCTTCACAACATAGTACTTCACATCAATTCGCATATTACAAGTACATAGGTATGTTTCGTAGTAAAATTATTCACGTAGCTCATAATTCTTGTGCCCTAATGTATGAGCAAGACAAACTTATCTCCGCTTTTAGTAAGTGCAAGTGAGATGCAAAGTTATATTTATGAAGCCAGCAAATACCACGTGAGTAGGTATAACTTTACTAAGTTGTAAAATACTCAACTTCGAAAGAAAAATGACAGAACTTTAGCTCTCCATGTTACTGGAACTTGAAAAATCTTGCTATTTTTTGTTCTGGGATATGTAAGGATTTGCGGAGAAGTAATAAATTATGTATACTTTGCGAGTCCTTTGATACTTTATGTAAGCTTCAAGGATTCTGGTTTAAGGCTCCAGCAGACCGGCGCGACGGGATTCCGGTAAAACAATTTCCATAGAAGTTGCTCTACTAGAGTCGCGTCGCGCCTGTCTGAGAGAGCCTTAATATCTAACTGGATTTGACGGACTGTTTGTTTTTGCTAGGGAAACGAGTGTAGAGATAACAGAATGTATTCTAAAAGGCAGAAATGATCTATTTCCGTCCTATATATTGCATCGTGAAGAATTACTCGTAAACCCTCTGTTTTTCTTCTTTCTTACTATTATTCCTGTCAGTATCGGCTAATAAGCCATAACAATGCCTGTAATGCCAAAAGGTTAGGCAGAGGTGTACCTAGTAGTACTTTTTTTTTTCTTTTTTTTCGGGGTTGGAAATCATCAAATGACGTCTCCCGCTCTGGGTGGAGCGGGAGGGCGTATCAGACTCTTACTGACTAAAACCCACCCGTGTTCCTTCTGTTGCCTGTGCAATGCCAGGGAGCCACGGTATCCCTTTCGGACTTTCCCGCAACCCCGGCAGCACCTAGTAGTACCTACACCTACATTTCGCCAGATGTTCAAGTCCCATGTAATAGGGGGCGAGCCTATTTCCATCAACCGGGCACAAATCCAGACTCCGGGCTGAGAAATTGCTACACTACCGACTCGATATAAAATGTAATTCTTTTCTCTACTTATTTCAAGATTCCGAGACACAATCTAACTAAAGATTTAAGAGAATTGGTGCGTTAAAACGTGCACCGTTCTTATCGTAAGTAGGTACATAGTTTTATTAACTTAGCTCGCTTTAAGCCTCGTGCAGACTAGCGCGACGCGACAGCGGTTATTGTTATACAGAGAAGTTTTCTTAGAAATCGAGTCGCGTCGCGTCGTCGCGTCGCGCTGGTCTGCACGAGCCTTTACGTTGACTCTGCTATGAACTTAACTATAGTAAGAACTTAGTACTTCGAGAATATTGCTAACAAGCACTAACATGTACTTCAGCTGGTACAAAGAACTTCCTATGCTTCTCATAAGTAGTTTACTTATTTAAGTATTTAGATGTATAAACATTTTGTATTAGGTATGTTGAAACTGTTGGTACTCCCCGTCACTTGTACATAGGGGTGCATTAGAAAACCAGCGTCAGGCAGCATTTGTCTGACATTAATGCTTCTTCTTATCGTGTGGTTAGTGACTAACCTGCAGTGCTACTCTGTAATCATCTCACCGTGAACACTTAGGTGAAGTGAGCTCGGAGTGAGCTGTCAGTCCCTAGCAGCAGGTGGAATGAAAGCTCACTTCACGTTCACTTCACCAAAGTTTTCACCATGATATTATTACAGAATAGACCGGCTAGTGTCAGAGTTTTAAAGCCGCCCATGGGCCTCTGACTTGGCTTCACATGCCGTCGAGAAATATCTCTCACGAGGTTTTCCTTCACCGTTTTTGAAGTGATAATTATACAATACGCACATGAATCCGAAAAGTCAGAGGTGCGTGCCTTGGTTCGAACTCGAGACCTGTGACTTGGCAGTCCGACGGTCACACCACTTAGGCTATCACTACTATATTAATGCTGAAATGAACCTTTTTGGCGCAGCCGTGAGGCACACACTATTCTTGCTTTATGATTATTTTACCTTTTTATTTTGTTATTGTGTTTCACGAACTGTGTCCAAATAAATATTATTCTTTCTTTCTTTCTATGCCAAATAACTAATAACAAATTCACACACAGAAAACCATGTTACAATATGCATCATGTTCGGTCCCAACAAATGTGTTAGCTATGTTATCCCTGATTTTTTTCGCAAAAGCCTGGTCGAATTCGTACGTGGTATGAATTAAACATAACATCAGCTTCTTTTACTTACATGAAGCTTATAACCGACTACTTATGAAACGAGACATTTTCATTCCAAGAAATACTTAATACTAGTTGAGCTCCGTCGAGCTCCACGATTACTGACAAATGCTTGCATTGACTGGACACTCACACAGGTCCACTCAAATCAGTGTGGTTCTTTCCTCAAAATACCATTTCAGACACTAATCTACATGGTCCTCGTATAGCCTGACCAAGATTATGTCTGGACTTTAAAAAGACTGCGACCTCTGAGTTTGTTTCGGCCTTTCTTGTCAGAGTAGTCAGATAGGAAACGCCGAACTCATCTAGCGTTTTTTTTTTATATGACGTAAAAGTGGTTCTGATATCCTATTTACAGAATAAACAATTTCATTTCATTTCACTGGTGACACGGAATGTTTTATTTATTCAGTGTTTTATTTGCATTAGCTCATGCCTCTCGGCATTTTAAAACAAACAGTTAGTCCCACCATATTCGAATGAATAAAAAACAAATTCAGTAACAGGCAACGCACCGTTGGGTCTCCGGGGTTTGGTCACCGTCCGCAAGCCCGCGCCTACGGTGGCCGGGAATCGGCCTGTTATTCCTGGCCACCGTAGTCCGAGTCTGTTCAACCGAAGTCAAAATCGGTTAAAAACAAAAAAGGTTTATTTCAATGTCTAATCTTATTTCAAATGGAGTATAGAAATCGCGACGTGTTTTCGATACCGGACTATTCATCAATAAAACACATAAAAAGATTACAATAGTTTTGCTTCCAATTTTGTATGTCGCACTGGATTTTCAACACTCGGAGCTAAGAAGTAGATACATTAAAAAACTAGTCCACAAAAAAATATCGGCTGTACTTCAAATCAAATCAAATTATTTATTTGCTTAATACAGGTACCTAGGTATAAAACAGGTGTTACAAATAACTATAAAGTACTCCGTATCATTACCTACTGAGGTGTGCAAATATTTATATTATTGTTAATCTAATTAAATAATTATTAAAATAACATTACAAAATTAAAATTGACATTACAATACTTAAAATAAAATAAAAATTGTCAGATGTATTATATCATTTATATCACATGTCATAGACATAACAATCAAATAAATTAAATTAAAGTATGGGTTCAGATTAAAATAAAATGATACAGATGTCAAATTAAATTATTATAGCATGTCACACGATTTGTATTGCCATATTAATATTCGGTTTCAATAAATAACTCTTACTCTATGTATCTATCTATATTTTTATCTTGTAAGTAGTCCTACCTGGGCTTATCTACCTTTTACTCCAGAAATAATCCTACATAATATTTCGGTATAAACTTTAAATCATTATAACCATGTAAACTTAGGCTTATGCCATCATTAATTTTCCTGCTCTGAGCACTGTGATAATAAAACCTAAAAGATAGAACGGCAATAAACCACTTGTTTTTACAAAAAAGAAAGTAGTTTGCAGTCGTAAATCTCTCCGTTAGATGGAGTAATTAAATATTTAGTAGACACAATGTACCTACTTATTTCCTTTGCGTTTTACTGTGGTGTTGTGGTTAGAAATGTTCAACGTTAACCCCAGTAGCACACCTCCGCTGCGAAACCGTACCAGCATGGGGTAAGTTATTTTAAGGCTGGAACTGTTGTTATATTTGAACTATCAGAAAAGCGGTGAACGTCCACAATTTACCGCCGAATGACGTCACTGAAACGTTATTTATAAAAGAAAGTCAACTGCGAGATGCTATAAACAAAAAAATGCAGTTGGGCAGTTGCCCGCCAGACACAACACCCGACTGGTAGGAAGATCCTCCCTTTTCTATGGTGGATGCGTGAACTTTACACCCTGTTCCTCATGCCCCTAAAAACCATAGCTTTGAGCAATTTAAAAAAAAATCCCTTAAGCTATTTGAGGTTTAATAATATGAGTATTGATCATGCGCATACGCTTGCGGATTTGAGCTTCAAATTAGCTATAAGGGCTTCTTCGCACGTACCACAACCACACCACGTCGCAACGACAAAATGCTGTCAAGCAGTGGTTACGTGTGAATAGTGTCCCTGCAGCTTTTTGTAGTTGCGATGTGGTACCGACAAAATGTCGATGTAGTTGCGTTGTCGCCAGTCACCCTATATATAAAAAAAAGTTTCAGAGCTAATTTCAACTCGCTTGGAGAGTGTTAATTCCAGTCACCTTGTCCCTAGATTTAAGCGTAGGTATATGACATCCAGGACAATTTATGAGGACTACATACCTAACTCGCGGGGAAATATGTTTGTCTCGTGAAGTTATGTCGGGTCGCGTCTGCTCGACTCCTGAAGGCACGAACACCGGTATTTAGGTAATGGGTAGATGGCGTTTACTGGAGTCATTGTGTAGGATTCATGTAATAGGTGTAATTATTTGAGTTTTCTTGTAATTAATAGGCTACTTGTGGCAGTTCGGTGACTCTGATGTAATACGTTTAGACGAGCATGTGGTGAATTATATTTCTGCCTAGAATGTGCTTTTATGGTACCTATATCAACATCTCACATAACCGATATACATCTTCTGTCTCGTAATCAATTATCTAGCTAATTTAAACGTTTCTAGGTACACTAAATACTCTAATTCAATGATTAGGAACTTAAGAGTCCTATTACATTTTTTTACGGAAATTCTTGATTTTTGACCATGTAATTTTCAGCAGCAGTAAGATATTTTAAAAATTTGATTATAATAACTATAGTGCCATTCTTTTTCTTGTAAGTTGGAGTTACACATTATTTTCGTGTAATTTGCTGAATTGACGCGGAATATAAAGTACTTTAATTTAATTTATTGTAATTTTGTCTTATTATATTGAGAAACAAAAACTAATGAAACTTATTCACTGTAGATCGAAGTTTTATATCATATTAGTTTATTTGATTTAATTGTGTTTATTTGGAATATAATTGACATGAAAATCAGGACATTTATTGGTTTTCTTTACGAATTTTCCCTGAAAACTCAAGGAATATAAAGAAATTCTAGAACTCCAATAAACAAGTAAAACATTAAAATTATCGTTTAGTAACTTTCGCTTTTATTAGTACTGAATGAAACAATGTGAATTTGATCGTCAAAGTTCCATTGCCGACGTTTTTCCTTGTAAACTGAGTTCGTAAAATATTCATAGTAAATTACACGACAAGAAAAGTTAAAATGTGTAATTCCAACTTACAATAAAGAGAATGGCACTATCGTTATTCATAATCAAATAATTCAAATATCTTACTGCTGCTGAAAATTACAACGTCAAAAATCATGAATTTGCGTCAAAAATGTAATAGGACTCTTTAAAACTAAATGAAGATTAGATTATTGACAAAAAAAAAACATGTTTTCTTCGACACGAAAATGACCTGAATATACAAGTGAATAAACCCCAAGATAAGCCGATATTTCCTTCCCTAAATATACAAAATATATATCCTGATAATGCTGTAAATTCAGCCAGGCCCGACGATTTATAGTTCACCGCTGGAAACTGGGTGAAATATTATACTACCATTCATTTTGACGCCCCGCGCCGCGTTGCCTGAATTTTTTTTATGTAACACATTTTATTCAATTTTATCCACGAAATTATGTTTTGGATACGTATTGAATTGGATAGGGGTTAATGTAGGTCATTAATTATTATAGATACTGCTTTTATTTGAGATACGGGAATAATGTTTATTTAGTATTTTTATTTTTTATTTGGTACTGAAGGTGAATTAATTACTTAATATAAAGGTTTTGATTCAAAATTATCTTCAACAAGATGTTTTTAGGTAAAGTATACTTACATTATTATATAGTCGTACCATGTTGTAAGTGCTCTGAAATAAGGGATGATTAAAGCCTCTCCCCCACAGGCGCGTTTTTATCGGTCGATAATAACGCAAGTGTTATTGAAGACGGCTACGAAGCTACACACTGCTGCGATAATAACAACGCAATATAAGTAAGTAGGACGCTTGCTTTCCTCCGTACTGCGATATTCCGATATGTGTTCTTAGAACATTTTAAATGGATAGGAGTTTAGGACTCATGCGATCTTTCACACACCTGCATTAATAACGTCAGTACGGTGTAGTGCGGGTGGAGGGATTGTAGTGTAGGTTACACGCACACGTTAGAAATATCGGACGATAAAAACGCAGCTGTGTGCTAAGAATCGGGACGCATTATCGCAATAACGCTTGCGTTATTATCGACCGATTAAAACGCGCCTGTGCGGGAATGTTTAAGAATGTAATTTAGTTCTTAAATTCACTTATCTACCCGACCTACAGATAGTGCAATCCACGACGACGCGCCCCACTCCGCGATGACTGTACTGTAAGCTGTACTTTATTTAGTACGGAGCGGAGCGGAGTGGGGCGCGTCGTCGTGGATTGCACTATCTATACCTGCCATATTATTTGTGTTTCACAGCTTTTCTTATGATTCTCCCGAGCAGCGCCAAAAAACCTTGTAGGTATATACTTTTGTTGTTGTTGTTTATGATTTATGAACAAAAATTAGGTACCTAGTTTTGTTGGTCTGAAGGCAGAAAGTGAGAAATATAACAATATTTTAGCCCAGCTAAAAGCCAGATACAGACATTTTGTTCGTTCATTCTCGAAATTCGAGCAACGTGGCTTATTTGATGTTGTAGACTCAGCATATTATTGTAATCACAATTTTTGTCCGTTTTGTAATCCTAGTGACTTTTTTTTCCTCAATGTAAGTTTCTTTTTGCAGAACGTGAATTAGACTTTTAATTTAATTTTAACAGAATCTTTCGCTTATTTTTCATTTATTTATTTCATTAGAACGGCCACAGCCCACTTACACTAATTAAGATGCAGCTAGCACACAGTCTTCTCGGGATACTCCAGGCACATAGATAAAATCTTCTTCCATTGATCAGAAAAAACATCAGAACTTGCATTGACCTTCAAGGCGAGCTAAAAAGTGATTTCTTTAAAAATATTTTGATTGCTTTAAAACATCTAAGGACGAATTTCACCAATGCGGTCAGCACATCTAAACCACGTTCAAGAGCTTAGTATCAATAGTCCACAACAAAGATGACACTGACAGCTATTACGCTAATGCGGGTTAACTGTGCTGATCTCGTTCAGTTTAAGAGGGCACCGAGCTTTTTTTTAACAAAAAAATATGTTTTATTATGCTTTTTTGAAATAGTAAACAATCAAATTAAAATGTAGGGAAATATATTGGTATTATTGGGGATATATACTAGACATTATGCGCGATGGAAACACGATTTGATAAAGTTGCCTCGATACAATAAATAGGCAAAGTTACCTCTTATCGAGTATTTTTTTCCTCTATTTTACTACTTTTTTTATATAAATAAGTAATTTTATATTATGATTAATTTACTAAAATAAAGTTCATAGATGACTGGAGTTTTTATGCGCGATAATTTTTTATTTAAGAGCAATATGATGAAAAAACAACGAAAAGCATTGAAAAAGTACAAACGTGTGGTTACTTTCTTTACTCTTTAAACGTAAAGAAAAAGACAGAGACAAAGGCAAATGGTCGGTACGCTCTTAATTGGAGAAATTCCACAACAAAATGGCGTCGGATAAGGTTACGTTGCTTCCTTCCGCGCAATCTTAGCCGGACTAAGACATGTCCGGCGTCCGGATAAATGGCGTTTCGTAATAGATTATGTGAGATGGAATTGATAGATCGGCCTACGTTCCTTAGTATAGGCCAACTTTTGGATTAATGAAACATATTCCAATAAGATCTTTGTCAGGCGTTACGGGTAGTCAGAAGCCCATAAAGAACCAGTCTTACCAAGGGGTATCTTGTTACCCAGTATATAGCTGGTTTGTGGAGGCCAGATAGGTAGTCACTCCATGTAAAGTACTGCAGTGCTATTCTGTAACCATCTCACCGTGAAAACTTAGGTGTAGTGAGTTGTCATTCCAACAGGGTGAGATGACACTGACAGCTCACTCCACGCTCACTTCACATGTTTTCACGGTGAAGTGGTTACGGGAATCGACATGCTGGTATTCAGCTGCATCCGGTTAGACTGGAAGCCGACCCCAATATTGTTGGGGAAAGTCAAGGTCAATTGATTTTTGATCCCAATATCGTTACCGTATTGTCTAACTAATGTGTCAAATCAGTCCAAAATCTATTTATAGGTACTTTTTATTACAAGCTCTTGCGTTATGCTTGTTTCCTGAAGTAGCATGGTCTCCGTGTGTGTAAAAATATCATATTACTAGCTGCGCCCCGCGGTTTCACCCGCATAAGTCTCGATCCCGTGTGAATATCGGGACAAAAAGTATCCTATATCCTTGTCCAGGTCATGGCCTACCCATGTGTCAAATTTCATCTAAATCCGTTCAGCCGTTTTAGCGTGAAAGCGTAACAAACAAACAAATAAACAAACTCACTTTCGCTTTTATAATATTAGTTAGGATTCTTTTTGACTCATAGTGAACTTATTGATGATGTTCTTCAGAAAGGACAGGTGCGTAGTACTCGCAACCGGCGTGCGTGTATGACCAGATGTATGAACGTAAACGAGGCAAAAGGAGTATGTAAGGATCGTAGCAGGTGGTGTTCTGTAGTTTCTGCCTATCCCTGTGGGAAGAAAGCGTGAGTATGTATGTATTTAAATGTAGTTAAGATGTAAGGCTCGGAAAAATCCTTTCTCTTTAACTCTTTTACATAATACAGCTTCATGTGCGGAGCTTTTTATTCACATTTTCGTGTCCGAAATGTAAATCTGTTTGTGTGAAACGCGAGGCTCTCACATTTTATGTCTGCCGCATTCTAACCGCGGTCATTTCAGGGTTATGCTCTTTTTGTTATGCTCATTGTGACTGTAACAAACTTTGGTGTGAAAATAATAAAGACGGACTGTTTGAGAATATTTAAATAAAGAAATATTTTTGTTAACTAATATGTTTATTTCAGGCACATTATTTGCTTTAGATAAGAACGTATAAGTTTACAAAATGTTTTATTATGCGTCTATTGATTACTTTAAGTAGGTGGTTGTCAGAGTGTTGTGCAAAACAAAGAGAGAATTTTAGTGAATTTCCTTCCATAATTTTATATTGTATCCTATCTGTACGTTCTCTTTTTGCTACACACTAGGAAATTACGAGTTTTTATACTTTAGTTACATTGCATAAGCGTTCACTTAAGTTATCTCTTACAAAGTAGCTTGTCATATTATAACTAAAAATACCTGGGCGACCGAGCTCTGCTCGGGTGAAAATAGAGAATGCTCATTTATTAGTATAGGATAGTACATACTAATTCCATGCTGCCATGTTATTATTCTAAGGTAGCCATCTTGTTCTAAACTATGGGCGACCGAGCTCTGCTCGGGTGAAAATAGAGAATGCTCATTTATTAGTACAGGATAGTACATACTAATTCCATGCTGCCATGTTATTATTCTAAGGTAGCCATCTTGTTCTAAACTATGGGCGACCGAGCTCTGCTCGGGTGAAAATAGAGAATGCTCATTTATTAGTATAGGATAGTACATACTAATTCCATGCTGCCATGTTATTATTCTAAGGTAGCCATCTTGTTCTAAACTATGGGCGACCGAGCTCTGCTCGGGTGAAAATAGAGAATGCTCATTTATTAGTACAGGATAGTACATACTAATTCCATGCTGCCATGTTATTATTCTAAGGTAGCCATCTTGTTCTAAACTATGGGCGACCGAGCTCTGCTCGGGTGAAAATAGAGAATGCTCATTTATTAGTATAGGATAGTACATACTAATTCCATGCTGCCATGTTATTATTCTAAGGTAGCCATCTTGTTCTAAACTATGGGCGACCGAGCTCTGCTCGGGTGAAAATAGAGAATGCTCATTTATTAGTACAGGATAGTACATACTAATTCCATGCTGCCATGTTATTATTCTAAGGTAGCCATCTTGTTCTAAACTATGGGCGACCGAGCTCTGCTCGGGTGAAAATAGAGAATGCTCATTTATTAGTATAGGATAGTACATACTAATTCCATGCTGCCATGTTATTATTCTAAGGTAGCCATCTTGTTCTAAACTATGGGCGACCGAGCTCTGCTCGGGTGAAAATAGAGAATGCTCATTTATTAGTACAGGATAGTACATACTAATTCCATGCTGCCATGTTATTATTCTAAGGTAGCCATCTTGTTCTAAACTATGGGCGACCGAGCTCTGCTCGGGTGAAAATAGAGAATGCTCATTTATTAGTATAGGATAGTACATACTAATTCCATGCTGCCATGTTATTATTCTAAGGTAGCCATCTTGTTCTAAACTATGGGCGACCGAACTCTGGTCGGGTGAAAATAGAGAATGCTCATTTATTAGTACAGGATAGTACATACTAATTCCATGCTGCCATGTTATTATTCTAAGGTAGCCATCTTGTTCTAAACTATGGGCGACCGAGCTCTGCTCGGGTGAAAATAGAGAATGCTCATTTATTAGTATAGGATAGTACATACTAATTCCATGCTGCCATGTTATTATTCTAAGGTAGCCATCTTGTTCTAAACTATGGGCGACCGAGCTCTGCTCGGGTGAAAATAGAGAATGCTCATTTATTAGTATAGGATAGTACATACTAATTCCATGCTGCCATGTTATTATTCTAAGGTAGCCATCTTGTTCTAAACTATGGGCGACCGAGCTCTGCTCGGGTGAAAATAGAGAATGCTCATTTATTAGTACAGGATAGTACATACTAATTCCATGCTGCCATGTTATTATTCTAAGGTAGCCATCTTGTTCTAAACTATGGGCGACCGAGCTCTGCTCGGGTGAAAATAGAGAATGCTCATTTATTAGTATAGGATAGTACATACTAATTCCATGCTGCCATGTTATTATTCTAAGGTAGCCATCTTGTTCTAAACTATGGGCGACCGAACTCTGGTCGGGTGAAAATAGAGAATGCTCATTTATTAGTACAGGATAGTACATACTAATTCCATGCTGCCATGTTATTATTCTAAGGTAGCCATCTTGTTCTAAACTATGGGTGACTGAGCTCCGCTCGGGGGAAAATAGAGAAAACTAAATTTCCCAGATAAGAGACCTAGCTAGATCAATTTGTCACCCCCGTAAACCCCTATATTGCAACGTTCATCGAAATCGTTAGAGCCGTTTTTGAGAATGTGATTACAAATATACAGGGTGTTAAAGTAATTGCGTGCCATAGCTTAGGGGTAGCTTCAGTATCGACAAAGGAAGCCAGATAAAAAAAACTAACTTAAAATAGCAATCGTTTAGAATTAAAATTATTTTATTTGTTTAAATGCTTTAATTACTTACCTACTATCGAACGCGAATCGAACTAACGCTACGACGACGGTATGTAAATTACAATTCGAATTTTCCCTTCGTACGGCGATGCGATAATAATGTTTTTATTTTGTTTAAATGCTAATTAATAACTTCCTAGAGTTACCTACATACTATCGAACGCAATGAAATACCTACGCCCGAACACTTCGATAACGCCGGGTGAAGGATAGGTAACTAGGTAGGTACGTACAATTCCAAGTTTTTTTTTTCTCTTGCTTTCTTGATCGATACTGAACCTATATACCCGTAAGCTATGGCACGCAATTACTTTAACACTCTGTATATTATAGATACAAATATTGCTCGTTTGATAGTATAATATTTTGATCGTTTAATATTATAGGATATGATAATATAATATCTTACATGAAAGCTGTAGTTAAACAAGACATTGACCTGGACATACGTTACACGCAGGTGCGACAAGCCGGCGAGTAACATTTTTGCATAATTAATAACCAAAGCTAATTCCCCAGGGATAGGCAAAAATGTTTACTGCACTGACTGCTGTAGAGGCTTTAGACTGCATGGCTTCCATATGCGACCTCCGCGATTATTTTATTAGTTGATAGTAATAGTATTTTATTTCCAAAACTTCAGTACCTACACCTTAGATCAATGAGGTATCGACCCCAACTAACTAGGACATCCTTTATGACAGGGGTCGAGGTTTTTCCAATTACATGTATCAGCATGAGAAGGCTTACACTAAATACAATTATTTGATTTTTTTTTGTATAAGGAAACGATAATTGAAATAAAAAAAAGACAAAAAAATAATTTTATTTGTATAAAACAAATTGATGTCATGGTGAAATAAGCACTATTTCACATTTAGAAGAATAGAAAATAGAGTAGCGAGCTGTCATTCCACATGATGCTAGGATTGACACTATTGACAGTTCACTTCAAATTGTCTTCACCAACCACCTCTTCACGGTGCGATTATTACAGAATAAATCGGCAGGATCAGCTTGAAGAGCTGACAGAGCGCGTCATGATGTAAAAGAAGTAGTATCGTTTATGATATATTAATACTAAACACACCTTTCATTGATAATCCCATACCTATAAGACAGTAACTAATTCTAAACACTCATCATTATCATAATTTACGTGTTATAAAAATGTTGACGTTCGCGTGAGCTAGTTGTCAGAATATAATTAAGGGCATCAATATGTTAACAATTTTTTTTCCCTCAATTGTATTGTTCAAAAATAATGTTATACCAGTAGAATATGTAAATACAGTTTGGTATAGTACGGTAGGTGCCTACGCAAAGCAATCGATTAGGTTATTTTCGATGCTTCATTGTGACACTGAGTGTAGTAACAGAGTAATAAACAAATTTTGAACCGGTAATAAACCAGTATAATCTTCTTCTCCGCCCAGTGAAAGGTTAGATCAGATTATCTGGGTAAAAAACTAGTGAGAGCACTAATTTAAACCTCTAAATTACCCTTCTAAAACATCGAATATTCTCAAACTATCTACTCATCCTATAAAAATAAACTAAAATATCCCAACGGAAGATACTGTATGTAACATTTCACTATATCGCAGGTGAACTTCATATTTTGGGTAACTACTTTAAATGGTAAGTGGTCCCTTAGGTAAGGGTCATCTAAAACCTTATACCATTAAGGCTTACCTACCCATGTTCGTTTTAGAAACGACAAAAAAAACTCGAATCCGAATGACACGACCAACAGTTATTCGAATTTGAGTTTTTTTCGCGCATTAGGTCCAGTGGCGTAGCTACCAAAGGGCTAGACGGGGCAGTGCCCTGGGGCCATCAAGCTCAGGGGGTCCTTGGACCCTGACCAGTAAACCTCATATTGAACTAGCTAAAAACCTTTTGATTTACTTCGTTTTATTGCTTAATTAATATCAATATTATTGATCCAATTATACGTTCCTATACTTGTAGAACCTAGCTAGGTGATCACTAAAGCTCACACAAGACAGCTTTGCGATGCCCTACAGTGCACTATAAAGAGCTGATAATAAAGTGCTTTGCACCTTTAAATTATTTATAATATTTCTATTTTGACTTGATAAAACCTAAACAGTTTATAGGGCCGCAGTTTTTTTATTTGCACCATTGCCTTTGGTTACCTAGCTACGCCTTTGATTAGGTCTGCACGTATGTTTGGCTTATCTTTTCAAAATGACTTGAGCTTTTTTAATGATTGATCTAGAATCGCAGTAGATCGGGAAAAGTGAAAAGAGGGGCCTTTAAACACTAGAAAGACCTGCCCTGCAGTGGCAAATCGCTCGTGTCGACAAGGAAGACTGTCTTTATGCGAAATTCTACCATTACAGGCGTATTGATCTTAGCAACAAGTCGCTTATTACCTGCCATTTTCTCACGTACCTCATTGAACTTTTCATACAAGGTATACTCTATTGCCTTTAATTAAGATGGTATTAGATGTGCAAATAGACCTACATTTTTTTTAAAATTCTTGTTTTCAATGTCTAGACTTCACGTCTAAGTCTCTACGTCTAAATTAATTGTATTTTTGACAGATTCAAATGAGATTAGAATGCGAACGTACTTACGTTCTGTGCGTTCGTTACTGTAGAAAAGAACGGCAATAGATTCTTTAATCTATTGCCGTTTATTTCGACAGTACCATAAAAACATAGCTTATCCCGGTGAACTTGATTTTTATATAGACCATCATCATTTATTTTGTTTATTTTTACAAATATCGTAGCATTATGCTGAGATGTGACCTTTTCGGTCTCGCACCGGTTTTAATGTTCTTTTATTACGAGGGTGAATCAAAAAGTTCTTAGAATTGCATATATATAAAACCTTTTTGGGAGAAGTTCGATATTCAAATTAAAGAGTGTCAATCATACAATATTTATGCAAACTGTCACTTGTTTTTGTCAGTTCAATAAATTGTTTTGTGCAACGAGTTGCTAAAAACCCAAAATTATGGATAAAAGTGAGTTACGTGCGGTGATAAAATATCTCAGTTTGAAAAAAATGTCGACGAAGGATTTTTTTTCGGATATTCAGCAGACATTAGGGGATGATGCTGTAATTCTACTTTTGCGTACTGGGTGGCTGAATATTAAAGAGGTAGATTAGCTGTAAAGATGACCCGCATTCTCTCTCGCACTAAGAAAATGTCAAAAAGGTTGAGAATCTGGTTTTGGAAGACAGAAGAATAACTATAAAACATATAGCTGAGATCCTAAAGATATCATTTGGTAGCTCAATCCATTTTAATTGATTCACTGGGGTTCAAAAAAGTTTCGGCAAGATGGGTGCCACGAATGTTAACCGACGAAAACAAAAAGCGACGCGAGCGTAATCTCGAAGTGTTCCAGCGTGATTCGGATAATTTTTGCCGTCGCCTTGTCACCACGGATTAACCGGGGGTCCACAATTTCGCTCCTGAAACTAAGAGACAAAGCATGTCTTGGAAACGACCATGTCCTCTCCATCAATTAAGTAATTTCGAGTTGCTCCTACCGCTGGCAAAGTTATGGCCTCAGTGTTCTGGGATAGTGAAGGAATCCTTTTTATTGATTACATGCCTAAAGGCCAGACGATTACTGGACCCTATTATGCAAATTTAAGCCCGGAAGCGCGTGAAGCGAGATTATGTAGAAAAATAAAATATTTTTGTTTAAATCTTTGCATTTTTTAAATATTAATTCCAAGAATTTTTTGATTTAGCCTCGTATGTCTGTATTTCCTGTGCGTGTCCCAATTAAAATATATTTCGTTCTTTCTTTTTTTATGTCACAAATAAATTGGCCAGTAATATATAATCAAGAATACAAGGGTCTTTTGGCACTCGAATGACGTTGACAGGGGCGCTGTTGATAAACATGTGGTGTAACTGTTTTGTGAAACGTATTTTAATTTGTGTTGCGCTCGGACGACGACTGCCACGTCACTGCCACACAAATTAAAGCTGTATAATTACACTACATTACACTCGATTTGACTTTCCTCTACTTACCATATTTCCAATATGGTAGCGACATCATCTTTTCCTCAGTAGCGGTTATTAAACACGACTTACAAGGGTTTGTATGAGATGCATAGCCATTATCAGCCCTCTGACAACAGCTTGCATCTCCTTCTCGTATATCTTGTCAATTACTTCTGAATTACGTCAGTCAGACGAAATATATACCTAAGTGATTCGCTATTTATTTGTCAACCACTTCAGTCGGACATAACCAGGGCAATACCCTTCGTATGAAAAAATATTTGTTTTCCTGTTTCCGTCATTTCTTTCGCGTATCTTTCCTTATCTTTTGGGGAATAGGATATTTGTCGTCGTATCTGGTGGTAAAAGAAATGAATTATTTATCGTGGGCCGTCTTCGGTAGGTTTACATTTCATTTTTATTTTATAAAAATGGAGTAATGGAGCTTTTTATTTTTTTGATGTCATATTATCTTGTTTCATCGACTATGTTAGGATGATTAATTGTTTTTCACATGGTTGTTGTCTACGAAATGTTTTGATAGGTTGGCTACTCAATATTTTAGGACGGAAGTTTTCCTGGCTATTACGGACACGGAAAAGTAGTTTGGGAGAATTGCTCATGGACTTTAATGTCTGTATCTTTTTTTTAAAGTGTTATTATTACTTTGAAAAAATGAGTTAGTTGAAAATGAGCGCGCTACTATCGCACTTAGGTCACTTTGAATGGGAAATGAGTACAGTAAATTGAACTCAAAACCTACTAGCACTTGTCGGCAAAGTAGTGCCACCATCATAGGTCTGCATTACTTAAGTAAAATATTTAGTTCCAAATGTCACCACATCAGACTCTTTTATGTCGACCTGTAGGTCAAGTTAAGAATAATAGCAATAGATAAGTAATAATATGTCGCATTTTATGACGAAACAAAACTCAATAACCCTGAGACCCTTCTATTTTCAAGGTTCGGTACCTCAAAAGGGAAAAACGGAACCCTTATAGGATCACTCGTGTGGCTGTCTGTTTGGCTGGCTGGCTGTCTGTGTGTCCGTCTGTCACAGCCAATTTGCTCGGAATATACTGGACCAATTTAGTTGAAATTTAGTACACGTATCAATTTCTATGACTCAAGCATGGACGTGTAACGTAAATAAATGAATTTTGAATATGGAGGCCACTTTTTGGAGCCAAACCGGAAAAATAAAAATAAAGTTTTGCAAACTGTACCGTGTGACGTTTCAAATGGCTTGTTATTAAGATATAGAAAGAGAGATATAATAAAAAGGGTTTCTAGAATCTCAAATATTTGAAAAAAAATTTACAATAAACTCTTTAAAAGATATCTAAGAAAATTGATGAAAATTGACCATTCCCCCTTATCTCCGAAACTACTAAGCCTAAAATGTTGAAAAACATACAGAGAATGGTTCTTTACTCATAGATTACAGGAAAACCTATAAGAAGTCTTAAAATAACATAAACCTCTCAATATTGTGCGTACAAACTTACATTTGCAGTTGGACTTGTATGGAAGAACATGGTTTTCAATTACAATGTTAAGTTTGTTCTTGGGATAAATTCATCCCTTCATTGTGCGTGGTCCGACATGCACTTGGCTAGTTTTTTCAACAAAACCTGACTTATTCAAATGAAAACGAAATCTCTCAAATAAAAACATATAGCTTTTTTATCCATTAGCAGGTCTGTGACCTCTAAAACTTATTAATATGCATGTCTAGACAAAACGAGTGTCATACGTAACTTGTCAAATCAATAAACATGACCTTAGGGAGTCGAGAAATATGGTAAACATGTTCAGATCGATAAAATGACTTACTGTATACTGTATATTTACCTCTAGCTTTTGTCCGTGCCATCGCCTGCGTGGAGTTTGGTAATTATTCCACTGACGTATGGTCCGGGATTTTTCGTGTGGTTGGTGACTAAACTGATGTCAGAGTTTTTATGCGGCCCAGGGTCTCTGATTTGAATTCAAATGCCGTCGAGAAATATCTCTCAAGCATGTCAATGCCCCAAGATTCCTCACGATGTTTTCCTTCACCGTTTGTATAAAACCCGGGATAAAAACTATCCTTTGTCTTAATCCAGGTCTACGTGTGTACCAAACATTGAAATCCGTTCAACCGTTAAGACGTGAGAAGATAACAGATAGACAGAGTTTGTTTCGCATTTAAAATGTTAAGGGATACACGGGCTGCTCGAGCAGTTAGCCAGTGATCAAAATGCACGGACCGCTAGTGCAGTCATTGTCAACAGCTTGAAGCTGCTATTGATAACTGCAGTCGGTTTCAACTGCTAGATCGGCCACAATTTAATCAACGGCGATTCGATCCGCGAATGTGGGATAAAGAGCGCGGACGGAGGGAATAACCGCGCCAGAGCAGTCGACAGCTTGAGAAGTCAGTGTATGATTGGCAACTGCTTGACCGCACGATGAAATTTCCCCGTGCTGCTGACCGCCCGGAGCAGTCACAACTGCTCGAGCGGTTCCATGTATGTATATAAATAGAAGACTGTAGTTCACTATGCAGTCACAGCTTGAAGCAGTCGATCCTGACTGCTTCAATCTGCCCGTGTAATGGATACTTACAAACTCGAAAGAAAGATAGGTCTAGGAACTGTTTTGATAATCATTTTTGCAAATCACGTAGGTAGCGAGTGGGTTGGAAATATATCTCTGTAAAGTATTGGGTCATCTTCGCTGGATGCGAAAAGCACAGAATCGGTTAAAATGGCGATGCATGGGGGAGGCCCATGTCCAGCAGTAGACGTCTTTCTGCTGGAATGATGATGATGACAGTATAGGTTTAGCTATTGTGGTAAACCCATAGAATAAGTGGTAACTACAATGTCAAGAGAATGGACAACAGCGACCTTTAACTGATATCAACATTTTACTATTGCTGAACGAGGAACTGTCATCTCTATGTCATTCGACAGCTCTCGTTGAGCTGCTTTCTCTGGTGAGTTTTTATGAGTTATACCCAACTCGTCACTGTTCCGATTGGTCACCAACATTTTACTCCATGCAAGACGTCCCGATTTGACAGGAAACTCCAAGTGTCGTGCACTATTGACGACTGCATCATCCCTTACCATCGGATGAGATATAGGTCAGATGTGAACCTGATCCTTATATCCTTTGCTTCAGAGCGAACAGCCGACCTCAACCATTACATATATATAAACTCACGCTTTCATCCAATGGGGGTAGGCAAAAACTTCAAAACGCCACCTGCTGCGATCCTTACATACTCCTTTTGCCTCGTTTACGTTCATACATCTGGTGATACACGCACGCCGGTTGCGAGTACTACGCACCTGACCTTTCTGAAGAACATCACCAATAAGGTTGGTATATGTATGTCCTTCTAGGGCGTCCCGTACCTGTTTCCACTTCATTCGTCCTCTCCACATGATCAAACCGTTCCATGCATGCTTTATTACTTTTATTTTCAACCGACTTCAAAAAGGAGGAGGTTCTCAATTCGGTAGTATGTTTTTTTTTTTTTTTTGTATGTTTGTTACGCAATTACTCCGCCAATTATGAATTGATTTTGATGATTCCTTTTGTTTTTGGTAGGGCATAGTTCAGAAGTGGTCCCATATAAGTTTGGTTAAGATCTGATGAGGGGTTTTTGAGTTAGCTTCAATAATACGTGTTTCTCCCACCTAGTATATGTGGATGATGTTCTAATAGTTCCTGTCATTGTAATTTACAAAGCTGGTAGTGGTATTAAAATTTTTGTGGAGGGTTTGTGTAGGTACCACAACTAAAAAGTGAAATATAAAACTTTTTCCCAAATATAAAACCGACTTCCAAAAAAAAAACACTACAAAGTGAAAAATAACTTTGTTTTCGGAAGTCGGTGGCAAAAAAACAAAAATACAAAACCATAGACACCGACTTCTGAAATCAAAGTTATTTTTCACTTTTTAGTGTTTTTTTTTTGGAAGTCGGTTTTATTTTTTGTAAAAAAAGTTTTTATTACTTTTAAACTTTTGTCACTGCTGATCATTTCAAACTTTATGAAACCTGCATAGTTTAGGTTTCATCTTTATCTCCATAATTACTTAATACTGAGCTCAGTATGAAACCTTTGAGAAACTTGTACAGTTAAGCTCATAAATATTCAAGCGGTCCAGAATAGGTGCAACTTGGTGAGATAACTTATTTAAGTGGCTAATTATACTCTGATGCTGGTTGGTTTAATAAATAAGGTTTGGTTTTAATAAAGTATCCCACTGAACTTTATTTTCTATTTCTTGTTGGTTGCGAGAAACGTTGAATAAAATGTTTAATATTCCGTTATGAAGTTCACAAATCTAGCAATGTGAATTTTGCACCCCTGCATGTTATAATGATTGTTAGTATTAACCTAGACTTAATTGCCTGAAATGTGTACGTAATAAAAACCGGCCAAGAGCGAGTCGTACGCGCACACGAAGGGTTCCGTACCACCGTATAATATTAAGCAAAAAAACGCTGAAAAGGACACGTCTCTTGTATGGGGACCCCTTTAATTTTATTATTTTGTTATTTTATCAATATTTTTGTTTTGTTTTTTGCAGCAATAGAAATACAAAACCTGTGGAAAGTTGAACTGTCTACCTATTACATTTCATAAGATACAGCCTGCTGACAGACAGCGGAGGCTTAGTAATAGGGTTCCGGATGGCAACTTTAGGGTACGGAACCCTAATAATAGTCCCCAAAACTTAGCAAATGTGTTGATCAACGCTCGTTACTTCTATATAAGAGACTGTCGATATTACAACAGTAAAACCGTGTTCAAAACCTGAAATAAACAACAAAGCATATACATAAATAAACACTTACACAAGCCTATAAAACAGTATCAGCTCGACACGATCGACGCCAACCATCAATGCTTGTCAAACGGGACCACAAACCAAGAGGCACTCCACTCTATACAGATCCAGAATACCTTGGCAATTCAATTTATCACTGACAACCGTATCTGTACTAAAACATTTACGAACACGTCGAAAAGACAAAAACAGTCTCAGGAAATTCAGAAACATTTTGCTTCCCTTTGAAAATTAGATTCTTAGTTCCTATTTTAGAAATAACTACGTAATCTAGAATGTAATTTACTTTGATGATGCTAAACCCGACGTTATATGCGCAGTGCAATTACATGTTTAATTTTCCTCGAAAGTTAATTGTGAAGGTAAATTGGGCTGGTGGAAAGTTTATAGGTTTGCTCACAGATCACGGAGTTGCCTCGATGGCCGCTGCTGGAGGTGGCGCTGTCAATACTTACAAACCAAGTGGATGGCAGAAATGTGCACTCAACGCACTTTCGGCAACACAAATTTGATTAATACTGCAGTCTTTATACGTCCGTGCTCTGTGACTTTGCTGTTAGTAAATTTCTTCCACGAGGTTACAGAAACGTGTTATACATCTTACGTATTTAATAGTATTTACTAGCGCTCTTGTAACTATAATACCTCTATAACGGAGGAACAAAACTTTATACTAGAGCTCATAGCGGTATATTAGAGATTTATACAGCGGAATTGTGATGTAAAGCTGTACAAAGCTATATAAAGGGATATCTCAAAGACAATACAACTTCTCAATAGTACGCGCAAAAAGCTGGTGTGCGACCATAACAGTTGAATAGCACCCCTATGCCCAACTGTAAAACCTAGAAGTCTACAACAGCAAACATTAGAGCCTTTGTACAGCTCAAGCCTTTAGAACAGATGCTGCTTGAGCGGGACGCCATTGCAGTTTACGGCAAACGTATTTTTTTAAGGATATTATGACATTTTGATGATCGTATAATGCATGCTTAGTGGTAGTAACTTTTGACGTAATTAAAGTCACCATTTCATATCACCTGTGATACTAATAGTAAGAATTTATGTCTTATTTATATTAAAAAACAATTTCATAACCAACATATCAATATAATTTTTGCATTTAAAACTGAATGATTTGAGGGCGCGTGAAAATTTTGACGATAAATATACATATATATTGACAACAAACTGATACTCGCACTGATATTTCACGTACACAAAGAAATAATTATAATAAGTTTTTTTGATAATCCAATCCGTATTAAATGTTTACTTACTTGTCACTAGTGTACGTATGATTCCTTTTATTAAAATATATTTTGTTTACACCACATTAAACCTACCATATTACTAACTTAAAGCGTTGATATTTAATATAACGATACAGGAGCGCCGAAATAAAATGAAGATGGTATAATGCCGCTGCAAGAACGTTTCGACATCTCATAGCGCTAACCGTCGCTTCTAAACCACCTCTTGCAGAGACATTATAGCTTTCATTTACGACCACAGTAAACCCATTGTAGAGCTATAAGCAGGATAATATGGGCCTATTTGACGTTACAAGGCATCTGTAGCCGCTTAGGTATAGAAACACTATATTTCTTACTAATGGAGCTGAGGCCGTTATGGAAATCCTTTATCTAGCTACTGTGCAGCTTGTTATAGCGTTTTTGTGCAATCATGTTGTGTGCCACTTTATTAATGTATTTTGGTAGTGAATAAAACGTGCAGTCACTTTTACGAAAAATTAATAAGTTTAGTTAAATTTGCGTTGCCCAGAACCAACCAAACTATTTTTAACTACTTAAACAAAATTGGACCCTATTACATGGGACTTAAAACATAACTGGTGAAATGTGGGTTCACTATAGGTAAACCTCTGCCCAACCCTTCGGGGAAAGGCGTGATGTTATGTAAAGTTGGACCAAATTTTTCACTAACAATTTTGCTAAAAATGTCATCACAAAACCGCAAATATAACTTCTGTGCTCCACGCAATAAGGTCCAAGAAATAATTCAGATGCATAGTTTTAATGTGTGGGATGTTGGGTAGTAACGGGCAAATCCTGACATTTGCCCGGAGAATTAGGTATGAATGACGGTCGGAAAATGTTTCCTGTCCCTGAATTTATGTACGTGTGTTGGTGTATGTTAATTTTCCCTTGGATTATGGAAGTACGTAATTTGTAAAACCTTTTGTTTTCCATACGACTGAGATTGGGTGTCATTCCAGGAAGAGGTCTGCCAATATACTCGTAGCCGAAAAACAACCACTCTTCTACAAATGGAGTAAACAAAAAGTGGCCCCAATGCATACGCCTAGGTAGAATGATTAGTCATAGTCAATTGGTTCAGTTTCTTCTTTTTTTTTTAAACTGCTCCACACTTGGTAATTTACTACTTGTATAAGTATTTGTTCCGTGCGGGAATCGATCCCGCGACACGCAGTGCAGCAGTCAATAGCTTAACCACTGAGCCAACTGTGCCGTTAGTTTGGTCTAAATTCAGACCGTACCGTTAGTTAAGCCTATAGTACTCCCACATTTCACCAGTTATGTTTAAGTCCCATGTAATAGGGGGCGGGCAGGGTCTAATAGACATGGACTAATAGAGTATAGATAGAAGGCGTGGCTCGATCCAACACTTTTCAAGAGTTTATCATGAATTAAACACTCTTGTTCCTAAAAGCTCAGCTCAATCGCCGAAAAGTAGTAGATGAATTTATCGTAAGAACAAACTTAACTTTAGTACTTGTAGTTTGTCATTCTCACTTAATGTCTCGCTGATGGTGTGAGTGTGTTGGATCATTCGGTTCCCTACAAAATGGTTGAGCTGGATGGTGCTGTTAACTGCCAGGGCTTATTTTTAATATTTTTTGATTATTTTTTTTTACATTGTTCTCACATATAGAATCAACAAAAGTAATGTACCCAGGATTTTGTAATTTCAATATTTAAAAGTGTGTCCTTGGAGTTTCTTGCCCGTTCTCCTCCATAGAGATCTACGTTTTGGAATGGGCAACTAGCTTCAACTTTCTGACTAACTGACTGACTATGTAATAATTCAAAAGTGCCTGTAAATGATTTAATTGAAATAAATGCTTTGAGTTTGATTTGAAAAATATGGGAGAACATGTTTTTGCAACCGCAAATGTAAGTTGGTCGATTATAACTTATTAACTTGTAAAGCCCACTTACAAAAAATACAAAATAGTTTATTGTGTCTTTTAGAAAATACATTACATGTTAACGTGTTTGGAGCCCCCATTTAAGCAAACAATGCCTGTGTTAGGAGGCTCCGCTCTTTCAACATCATTGTCGTACATATAATACTAACACAGTTAATATTATAGTGTACTGAGACATTAAGGGTCGATATGCAATGTAAGTACATTTTTGTTTTAGTTACATACTAATCTTAAGAAATTTAAAAAATATATATAAAGTTGCAGTTTAATTTATTAACAGTAAAATAAAACTTATTCCCAGTCAATGCATGTGATATGAAGTGTGGTGTGGTGTGGTAAGCATCGTGGTGGTAAGCATATGATGTGTGGCGTGGTGAGTGGTGTTGTCACTTAGCTGTCATAGTTTTCCTTTTAAATTCGTTACACTCGTACCTACTACTGCCGTGATTTTTTTCACATATCCAAAACCAACCCCAAACATAGATGAATTTAAAATCTCTGTGACCTACTGAGATAATTTCTTCTGTCGCAACTACTGACTGACTGAGTCCCAGTAATTATTATATTTCAAGATTTTTTGAATATTCTACGTTGTTCAACCGATGAAGAGGTAACTAAAACACGAAACAACATCAAACAACACTATCATATATGTTGACATATATATAATAACCAATTTGTGTTCTATTAATGTTGACATTTCCGTAACTGAATTAATAGATTCAATCTCAGTTAGAACTCAATTCCAAAGGTCGTACGAAGCTCGTAGCAACTAGCTACGAAGGTGCTACGAGCGCTACGAGAAATCTACGCTTTGTCGCTCCCATGTTTCGATGTAATTTTATGAACGTTAGCGTTTATTCTTCTTAAATTTTATGTTACTACTAAAGCTTTAAAAAGATTTATTTGTTTGCTTTTAACTTAGTATGTGGCTATATGTTTTAGTTAAATGCTTTTGTTGAAATATACTGGCTGCTACGCGACTATTTTGCGTAGCATTTCGCGCTACGAGAATGCTACGTTTCGTAGCTCTTAAGTGATGGTGTAATTTTTATGAATGTTACAACTCCATTCATCGCTTTCATGAACGGAATTTTTAATTGATTAAAAATTAATACCGACTGATTGTTAGATTTTTACTACCCTTAACTACTGTAATACGGCAAAAACTGGTGTTTTAATGAGCTCTCTCAATCACGAAAGTATAAGTAACTTCAGCTAAAGAGACTCCTTCTCAATCACTTCCACAAAGAACAGGAAACTTTACTTGTCGCGTTGTTCGTGTCACGGAAATAAAATTAACCTACTTTTGATTCTCATTGGGTCTTTGTTACACTGGTTCAGGTCAGTCGGTAGAACCCTTTGACGTTGATTTAAAGCTAATCACACAATTGTGAAGAAAGATACTGTGCTCCAATAGATTTGACTTCAAAGGAAACTGTTTTGTTGAGTTATAATAGTATCTATATCTGACGTTTCATAACAGCCTTTTGTGAGTGCGTGGAATTTTCTTGGGAATGTGTACAGAGAGAATTAAAACGTGAAAAGATATTTTCACCACTCCCGCACGAAAGAAGTGTCTTTCCTCTACAAAAACAGTGAGGAAAGTTGGTTTTTCCTCACTGCTTGAAGAGTGAGGAAAGTTGGGTTTTCCTCACTGTTTGAACAGTGAGGAAAGTAATGCTCCCGTTCAGGAACTAACCTTGCCTGATTTTTTTATGTTAAGTTTTAAAGATATTTTAAAATATAAAGAATTATTTTGATTTGCTTTGTGTCTATTTAATTTATTTACCTATGGTGACTGAATACTTTCTTGCTGGGAGTGGTGAAAAGTTTTGTATGCAACTTGTGAGCAAGTTCATTTGCTATTCGTTTTGTTGAGTCTTTCGCTTACTCAGGATTGAAATTTATAATCACTCGCTGCGCTCGTGATTCTATTTTTCAATCCTTCGTTCGCTCAAGACTCAAAATCAAAACTCATAGGAAAAACGAACTTTCCTCACATGTTGGATAAATAACTATTTTTATAATTTATTTATTCACGAAACTTAATACAATGTAGATCTACACTAATATTATAAAGAGAAAATATTCGTAGTTTTGCCTGTCATTAATAAACTAAAACTACTGGACCGTTTTAAACAATTATTTCACCAGTAGTATGCTGTACTATCACGCGGGTGAAGCCGCTGGTGGAAGGTAGTTCAATCTAAACTAATATCATATAGTGAAAAGATTAGATTTTTGTATGTTTCTTTGTAACACTTTCACGCTAAAACGGCTGAAAGGATTTGGCACAGGTAGACCTGCTTTCTAATTACGCAACATATTTTCGTAAACGATAAAGACATATCTGTTTCATTTTGACAGTTCAACAACATTCATTGCGTTATTTACGTTGCTCTGTAGTTTTTTTTTTCGAACTTACGGACCAATGGATTAGCAATCTGTTTCAAAACGATTCAGATTCGGATTGATTTTGCATTACGTAATTAGGGTACTGGATTACGATATAGGATACTTTTATCCCGATATTCCCACGTTTCGAGACTTATGCGGGTGAAAACGTGGTACGCAGCTAGTATGCTTTATAAAGATCGGAAGTCGCTCGTCTGTAATGCAGGGTATGGGACAACTGGGTCTTCATTGGGACAAAATGTGTGCATCACCGTTCCTCCTCAAACTCTTGACCTAAAATTGACTCAGTCCGTATCACACTGGACAAAATGTTACTTTGGTAATATCTTCTTATGTTGTAGTTATTCACGGATGGCTGCTCGTTTCATTATCGTTATCACTAATAGCTTAGGACGGCCCAACGTTAAATATGAGCCTCTTGTCTTTTATGCCAGTTTTTTTGTTCTGAACTGGTTATCATCACTAATAAGACAAAGAAAGTTAAAAGTCAGAGGATTGTATGCAGAATTAAGAGCGCTTATCCAAAAAGTTGGCAACGTCGCAAATAGCTGTCAAACATTTCGCTGTTTTGATTAATTTGGCAATATTACTGAATGGAAATATGAAATGTGGCTAATTAGTGAACTAGAATTTTAATAATGAATTGCAATTATAACACTGAATTTGATGTTGTAACCGTTTTAGGTGTGAAAAAGGCATTTGGAAAGTTTCCAAATACTATTTTTACATATAAAACTAAATAATCGGTGTTACGATATTAATTATTCCATTTCATAATCAATATAACATTTCATATTTCCATACAGTAATATTGCCAAATTAATCAAAACAAGTAAATATTTGACAGCTATTTGCGACGTTGCCAACTTTTTGGATAAAATGTAAGCAGTGCCTGTAAAACTGGTTACTAAATATGCGGCATGTACAGTTTGTAACAAGACCCTTCACGAAACCTTCATCTACGCATTCTGTACACCAAACTAAGTTCCTAAGTACATAAATAATTCCTAGGAAACTATTTTAATGTTTGGTGTGAAAGTTCGCTGTTTACGCTATTGTAACTCACGCAAAACATTGTGCTTTTGGAGGTTGCAATGAGACAAGGATCGTGGGAGTATTTAAAATTACGTAATTTGAAACTTGTCTTCGTAATAAAACCTCAAAAAAGGTTGTAACTTTGGCCATCAATATCTCCGTAACCCGTTCCCAAGTAGGGTCTCGTAGAAAAAAAAAACATAGTAGCGGGAAGAACAAGTGACTGTCGGCTTCGCTAAGAGTCGATAGTTAGAATATAGTTGCAATATTTCGTCGAATCATGAGAACCATCAGTCTTTACCCACTTGTAGTCCACCTCAACGCTCGGTCAGTTCTCACACTTTAGACATAAATACCTCGTTTGTGTCAGAATCGAGTGAGAGGGGGCACTGAGGATTCTCTTTATTTGGTATTGAGGCCCTATAGTCCAAGGAAAAATCGATCTTTTGTAACAGGTCACTTACTTATTAGTATTGCTTTCCCTGTTATTATAGTAAAGTTTTGGATTGCTTCTGCATGTGACAACAAGCTCAAAATTACAGTTAAATCATTTAATTCAAGTAGGCACATTGAAAGGCACTTTTGAAGGTCAAAATGTGCAAGAATATAGAATTGATTCTAGCTCTTTTCTGAATTTTATATACAAAATGTGGTATTTGTCTTTGAAACTTTTGTATAATAATCATCTGTAGCTTCATCAGTTTTAACCTAAACAGTTTCTGTATGTTACTAGTCCTCTTTTTTGCCCCTGCATTACATACACATAAACGAGAAAACCTGAAGGCTTGGTGTAAAGATTATATACGCAGCAAGGTTGGTTGCGAGTCCAACTGCACTAACTATGCCAGAAATTACTTATGTACAGTCTGTTGTCAATATTATCTGACCCACCCTTAAAACAAACGAATTTGGACCCTCTGACATTAACAATAAGGTTTATTCAATTTAAATGAGCTTAACAGACAAGCGACGACGGCTTGATGAACAAATACAATAATAATACAGACACGCAAATTTGATCTTTAAAACGTTAGCGTTAGGTTATATGTTATAACTACTTGTTATAATATAATTAGTGTAATAACTTATTTTAATAACTATCTTCAAGTAATTCTGGTCTCGTGGTCTGAATATAATACTGGGAAAAACAAGTATCGAGATCAAATCCTGCGACAAAATAATTGTTTTGCTTTTAATTTAGAATTTATTACAAAACCATTTCTTGTTTATTGTAAAGAACTATAGACGGATAACCTTCAAATATAAACTTTCTAAAATGGTAATATTTTCGCATAATTTGTAATAAGTGGGTAGTTGAAAAATAAATATTCGTATTCATTATAAAACCTAAGGGTATGCAGTGACTACGCGCAAACATATTTTACTTTGTCTTACTATATTGCAAAAACAACGTCTCTTTAGAATTTTTTATTTTCTGTTTTATGTAGTTTTTTTATTATCATGTGTGTTTTTATTTATTAAAAAAGGAACTGATAATAGGTGGACTGTGTTTTTGAACCTACATGTTGTTCGTCGCCAATCCAGCATCAAACCGCTAAGCCACAAGAACTTGTTAGAAACGTGCGAAATTAAAGATTGGGTTGTAATTATGTAGTGTGACTTAAAAGCTTTTCAACTTTAATATCAACGAGATAATGATTAAAATAGCATAACAATATGATACATAATGCCGGTGGCTCCGACAATGTTGGGTGGGGTTAACCTTAACGTTACGTGTTAAAGATCAAATTTGCGTGTCTGTATTATTATTGTATTTGTTCATCAAGCCGTCGTCGCTTGTCTGTTAAGCTCATTTAAATTGAATAAACCTTATTGTTAATGTCAGAGGGTCCAAATTCGTTTGTTTTTAGGGTGGGTCAGATAATATTGACAACAGACTGTACATAAGTAATTTCTGGCATAGTTCGTTTCTCGAGGACGCGCCTTCATTGAAGAAAAAAAATAACCTAGGTAACCATAGCATAATATTCTGTAGAGATGTATTTTAGTAAGTACACCCTGATTTCGCCAGATAGGTATTTTAACGGACAGATAAATAGTAAACTCACAATAAATAAATAAAAAACTTATTAATAAAGGTACCATTTCATACCCGACCGCAGGAGACAACTGCCGGCGACTTGTCCCGCGACACGACTGGTTCTTATGAACTTCTATGAAATATCTTCTGTAGCTCACGACACGTCGTTGGCAGCTACGGGCGAGTGATAGGCACTTGCAGCCCGACCGCAGACCAGTAGTGCCGCCAACGCTCGAGCGATAACACGTTTTTCTATCCTCTATCTACCGACTGGAATACGGGCTGCTGCCGCCTGCGGTCGGGTTCGGAATCATGACTGCAGCGACATGACGCCGCGACACGTCGCGTGCAGTTGCCGCCTGCGATCGGGTACGGAATGGTACCTTATTAATATTGTGTGCCTTAGTATTGCATCTACTTCACGTACTAACGTGTGGTTACAACCTTCTTGAATATAACAAACTCAAACTCAAAGTATTTATTTCAATTAAACACTTCACAGGCACTTTTGAATTGTCAAAGAGTCAGTTAGTCAGAAAGTTGAAGCTAGTTGCCCATTCCAAAACGTAGATCTCTATGGAGAAGAACGGGCAAGAAACTCCAAGGACACTCTTTTAAATATAGAAATTACAAAATCCTGGGTACATTACTCTTGTTGATTCTATGTATATGTGAGAACAATGTAAAAAATCAAAAACGATTAAAAATAAGCCCTGGCAGATAAGAGATGACCAGTCTCAACTGACGGCGCCCGTTCACGAACATGACGCATGGATCAGCACCATCCAGCTCAACCATTTGTAGGGAACCGAATGATCCAACACACTCGCCACATCAACAGTATCATCATTTATTGTAAGGCCACATTTTACAAAGTTAATCCACTTAGGTATCGGTAATTCCTACCGAAAGACTTATCTCTACTCATATGATAAAACAATTGACCCTGTCGTATAATCCAGATTGTCTTAAATCCCAAGAGGTCAATATCGTACCTTATGACTTTCAGTCAGCCATAAGGTGGTATATTCGTTTTTTTATAAGTTCCAAAGGGCGACAAATATTTTCGTTACGAGGGCGGCATAGAAATTGACTCATTTGAATTTTAATCACAATCCAATCTGACCTTTTTGTTAAGATATTATGAAAAAAGTTATTGTTGAGACTCATTCAACACATTTTTACTAAAACAATCTTTCGGCTTCACACAAAGACAGAATAACCCTATGGATATTCATTAAGTCTCACCCATGTAATAGCCTAATAGGGAGCGAGTCTGTTGCCATCACACAAACACAAATCCAGAATCTAGTGTGCTAGGATTTGCTACTGAAAAAAATCCTCATTAAAAAACTCAATAAGACTTAGCTCAATATAAGAAACAAACCCAGGAATCAGGCTTACGGTCACTAGAACAAGCATAACATAATCAGCTTGTAATGTTCCCAAAGTGCACTTCTGGGCCACAGGCCTCCTCCCTTCAAACGGGAGTGGGATTTCAATCCACCACGCGGGCTTAGAGCGTGTTGGTAGGTGTCACATGTCTTCGAGGTTTTGGTTCTAGGGCATGCCGGTTTCCTCACGATGTTTTCCGTCACCGTTTTGAGAGCAGTGGTGATGAAATTATTTACACAAAGCGCCAGCCTGGGATCGAACCCTGCATCTAAAATTCGTAAGTCGGGGCCGTTACCACTAGACTAGGCAGTCAATAACTTGATTTATACAGTGAATTAATTTTGTAATAGTCGTCTGTTGGACGTAAAACTCACTATTCCAGCTTCCTTTATCCGGTAGTTGATCCACATGACAGGACACGTGTCACGCTGTATTAGCCGATTTTAGATCTTCACTAAAGTCTCGTTTGCTTTAACGAATATCGGTCCGAATGTCCGGCGAGAAGCATCTGAAATCAGTTGTAAATGCCCAATAAATTCTTCATCCGACTTGAATCTTGGAATTCCATTGAAAATCGTAGAAAAGAAATTCATATAGAAATAATTGGATTCCAGAGTCGTTTTCTAATAAGAAATTGGGCCTTCACTTCCAAAGGACTATTCAAGCCTTCGTTTAATTCTTGTATACTTACCTATCTTTATACTTCCATCTGATTCTAATTTTGGTGTTTGTGTACGTGACATTTGAGCTTGTGATCAAAAAATTAATATAGGTATTGGATCAAAAGACAAGACACTCTTCTGCGGTTATTACTTACCTACATGAATTTTTAATATACAAATACTTTTATCTGATTTAGGACTAAAAACCTCGAAAAAAAGTTGACGATATCTGGAAACGAATTTAGGGTAAGTAGGTACTTTCATCCCGAATGATTAAAGATTCAACCGCGGCCAGTGTGACTGTGAGAAAGAGATGGAACTATACGTCCTAAATAGCGGATACTACTATAAGAGGTGGTGGTTGGCCACTGTTAATGAAACGTATAAATATTAGTAATAAAAATACAATATGTGTTTTTCTACTTAGTCTTCTTTCGTGACGTTTTACAAACCTAATGTTAAGGTTCTCTTTGTCTATGCAAACTTACGATGAGCTCATTAGTAAGCAGGCCACTGAAGCCTGCTTTCTAATGAGCTCATCGTAAGTTCCTTAATTAATGCGACGAATCTCTTTTGTTTATAAGTCTTTTCAAATCACAGTTCAGTATTACCTTAAGCTATTATTATCTTGGTGAGAAGCATGATACGTTAATTGATATAGGAGCCAGGCAGCGTAAATACCAAGGCGGATGCAACACAGACAAATAGCTGTTCTGTAACGCAGCCGCGTCCGTATGAATAAAGTCCGTATGTTAATGTTGTATTCTATACTCGACAAACCCACTTCTCCGTCTTACCTGACTTCCCATGTTCAATACCTTTGCTCTGCCCATAGCAAAAATCTTCGTTCTACCAACAATCGTCTTCTACGATGTCCTTCTCACCGCTCTGGATTTATTCACTCTTCTTTCTTTGTCCGGGCGGTATTTCTTTGGAATGCGCTTCCTCTGAATATCAGGATGGCAACCAGCCGGTTATCTTTCAAGTTGATGGCACGTAAACATATTCGTGAAAAGTTGGCAGAATCTTTGCAGCGCTGATTTGCTGGATTTGTTTTCTCCTCTACCTATCGTTATTTCTCCTGACAAAGTTGATTCGGTTTATATGTATGTATCTATGTATGTTTTATGTATTAGTAGGTATTCATTATCAAGTTATCTATCACATAAGTTGCACCTGCCATGTTTTGTCTCTGCACCACCCTAAGGTTGACTGGTAGAAAATGCCTCAGGCATTAAGTCCGCCTTTGTACAGTATTTTTTTTTACTTGTGCATAAAGTTTTAATAAATAAATAAAGTATTACAAACACGATTACACCACAGACATTTGAAAAATGTCTGCAATTTGATCGGCTACGAAAGACATTGTTTTAACAAACAACAACAAGACACAGCGAGTACTTCTAAGCTGTATTGTAGCTTATAAGTACAGCTCTGTCTACACTGCAGCCGGTCTATTCTGTAATAATCTAACGGTGAAAACTTAGGTGAAGTAAACGTGAAGTGAGCTGTCATTCCACTTCACCTAAGTTTTCACGATGAGATGGTTACCTACAGAATAGCACTGCAGGTATCACACTTGCTTGCGACGTAACGCACCTTGCGCTAATACTAAATAGCCTGCCTAGCTGCGATCAACTTGGAAGTAGAACTTGCCGGCCGCTCCTGGAGCACCGCTCGCTTCGCTCGCTCGGCTCAAGCGCAGTTCGTCACAGTTCTAACCTAACCTAACTCATTTCACAAGTTTTCGACAGTTTATAATGTAACAGAAATAATACTATTATTAATATCTATTACTAGTCTGCGTTGAATCCGCCTTTTCATTACCTTATACAAACAAATGCGGCTGCACTACAGACCGCTGTGTTACAGCTGGGGAAGGACTATTGTACAGACTATGGGTGTCTGTGTATTAATCCGCCTTTGTATTTACGCATCCGAGCATACATGAAATAATTTTAATAATGCATGCGAGCAAAATGGTTTTGTCATCCAATAAGGTGATTTATTAGAAACACGCTGTGCCCGATGAGATCTCGCATCGGAAAAAACGACGATCTTCTCTTCTTCTTCTCCATTAAAAAAACTGGGACTTCCATCCCTATAAGGGATGGAACTTTCGTTATGTGCAAAATTTCTTGCTTCTGTGCGTTCTGTCAGTAAATAAATGAATGAATTTAAGATTTATATTCAGTAGAAATTTGTAGAAATACAAATGAGGAGCTCGTGGCTAAGTAATAACTGCCGCACGGGTCGATCCATCAGGTTAAGCTACGCTTGCCGGGGTTGGTCTGGGGATTTCTCCGTGCCTCAGAAAGCACGTTAAGCCGTTGGTAGCCGTTGGTCCCGATTGTCATTCGTGGATCTTTGATAGTCGTTACGGGTCGTCAGAAGCCCGAAAGTCTTGACAACCATTCTTATCAAGGGGTATCGTATTACCCAGTTCCTGGGTTGTGGAGGTCAGATAGGCTGTCGTATCATGTAAAGTACTGGTATTCAGCTGCATCCGGTTAGACGGGAAGGTGACCCCAATATAGTTGGGAAAAGGCAGATTGATTGAGAAATCTGTAGAAATAGGAAAATAACTCTTCAAGATACCTTAGCTTTCGTAGTTACGGACTATACTGAGTAAAACGTTTAAAACATTCTACTTTATTCCTGAAACATCCTTCGACATAAAAACTAAAATACATACCTTCCGTTTCACACGGACGGTTTATTCAAGCGGACGTGAGAGTGAATACATTCTGATGATGATGAATGAAAGCCTGGGGCTCCATACATGCACTATACATATTTATGTGGATACAAAATATGAGTATTTTGTAAATGTTGCTGTCAAAGTACGAAAATTTTAGATGAAACTAGGAAGACGGTGAATAATCTGGGTCTCAACACAGAAACTTAGACATTTTTTCATCTCGTGTGTATGTCAGTCTTACTCGTACGACAACCTTCATAGTTAAATGTATGTTCTGAGGGTTCATTTAGTAAGGCAGTGTACTTATAATAAATCAATATTTTCGTATTCACGCTAAACGGACTGAAGATTCTGAGATTACTGCAATATTAGTCAACTAGAATCTAATTTTGATATCGTATCAACCTCTTCATTAGTTAATTATATTATGCGAAGAAGCATCCGGTTTTTGTAATACCATGTATAATTCCAATAACTTAAGACGTTTAAGCTATAAATTATAACATAAAGAGCTGGTGCAGTTAAGTTCCGGTGGTTGGCTCTTAAAAGAGCCGTTTGGGATGGTTCTTGAGCAGGGTGTGGATGTGGAGCTGTGCCGCAAACTATGCTCCACCTCCTATCCTGCCATGCTCTTTGAGTTCCAAAATATGCAGTCAAAGTGACCTCCACCGACGACGCCCGTGATAGTTTTGGGCCAAGATTTGAAATACTATTGCGCCAGCGACACAAAAACGAACCAGAGACCACTTCTAGAAAGAACATCTATTTCCCGAATCCAGATGTTTACAGTAACATGAAAACAATATCGGCATAAAAGCATAAAACAATATTAGCATAAAAAAATGTAATTAAAATCTCGATTATGATTGTAAATGTACTGCTTGGTCAATCCCTAGCACCAGTGAGATGACACTGACAGCTCACTCCACGCTCACTTCACATGTTTTCACGGTGAGGTGGTTACGGGAATCGACCAGCGGGTTTCGATTTAACATGACAGTGTTGTGTATAGCCTGCCGCGAACAAAAATACTCGATACTCTTTGTTTGGCTGCCAATACTTTTAAACATAGGTGTCTATGTACGAATGGGAGGTTTCATTGTAAGTTATACCTATCATGTCGACACCGTGATATTTTACTGAAGGATAGCGAGGGAAAGTGTTTGATCTTTGAATTATTTACCTACATTTATCACAGGATCATTCACAGACTCTGTCAAACACTTCAATTCATTTATTTATTGTTTGTCACAGGTAAATAGGCAGATCTTACAATAGTATTATTGAATCACTGTAACATACCCATGGGGTGTACAATATTTATATGGTATGTCAATGTTATTAGTTATGTTAAAAATAAAGAATAATAATAGATTACACTCATAATTGGTTGGTGGTTGTTATCCATTGCATTGGCTGTTTTAGTCAACCTCATTTTACATTAATAGGGACATACAATTTAGTTTAATAAGTCAAAATATAAAAATAGAAAATTAAGTTTAACATGTCAATTTTTCGTCAACCACATCAGACATTATTAATAGTCATAATTATTTTGGTCATGCGATTTACATTAAATAAGTACAAAAACTAAATGAAAATAAGTTTAACATGTCAAGTTTTAGTAAACCTCGTGCTAACAATAAATAAGTCAAAAACAAGTTTAGTCAATAATTCGGTCTGTTAGAAATTCATTAATTGAGTTTACTTAGGAGAAATTCTTTAAGCTTTAATTTAAAAACATTTAATGAAGAGATACTCTTGATACAATTTGGGAGCTTGTTATAGATTTTAACTCCAAACACCAAATACACTCGATTTAAATTTTACTGTTCTACATTGAATACCTTTAAGTTCAGTTTTGTGTCTCGCACTTTTCAACGTTTCATACTTATCTATATCGCGTTTTATCATCATTGCCGCTTCAAATATGTATAGTGAAGGTAGGGTTAAGATTTTCAACCTTTTGAAAACTGGTCTACATGAATCAGTCTGTCTTAATCCGCATATACTTCTGATGCACTTTTTTTGTGCTTTTAGAGCATACTCTCTGTTCGGTGAATTTCCCCAGAAAAGGATACCATATTTTAGAATGGAGCCTACATATGCATGGTAAACACTTAGTAAAGTACTCTCATTTGTAACTTTTTTTAACATGTAGAGGGCATATGAGAACTGATTTAATTTTTTGCAAACATGGTCAATCTGTTTTTTCCAGTTTAGTGCAGCGTCAATATGTATGCCAAGAAATTTGGTTGTCTTTACTTCTTTTAAAGTTTCACCTTTGTATTTTACGTTTAGGTTCTTTAGTTTTTTATTTATATTAGCAAACGAAATATAACAAGTTTTTTCTAAGTTAATTTTAAGATTATTTACATTTAACCAATTTATTATGCATTCAAGGGAATTATTTACATTAATTTCATATTTATCTTCATCCTCGTCAGTGAAAATAGCTGTACTGTCATCTGCAAAAAATATCATGTCATGGATTATGGCTTTTGGGAAGTCATTTATATATATTATGAACAAAAGTGGACCAAGAATACTTCCTTGAGGTACCCCGTACTTAACCGTTTTAGGCTTAGACTGAAACGTTTGTTCAAATTTTGTTTTATTTGATATTCTTGTTATTTGTGTTATTTGAACCCTATTTTTGAGGTATGATTTTATAAGATCTAAAGCATTCCCTCTAACTCCGTATTGTTCTAGTTTATTTAAGAGTATGTTATGGTCTACGTAGTCAAATGCTTTTGACATGTCCATAAATATTGCAGTTATATGTCGTTTATTGTCCAGTCCTGTCATTACCTTCTTCAAAAAATTAAAAAGTGCGTCGCCCGTTGATTTGCCTTTTCGAAACCGAAATTGCTCATGTGTGAATATACTATTGGATTCAAAATAGTTATATAAATTTTTATAAATGACTTTTTCAAAAAAAATTGCAATAATCGGTATTAAAGCTATTGGTCTATAAAATTTCATCTCTTTTTTATCTTCCTTTTTAAATAATGGTTTTATGAGTGTTATTTTTAGTTTTGAGGGAAATATTCCGTATTCTAGGCACAGATTTATAATTGTGCTGAGTACTGGAGCTATGATATGGGAAACGCGTTTAATTATTTTAGTATTTATATTGTCATACCCTGTACTATTAGTGTTATTTAGTCCTTTTATTATTTGGTCAACTTCGTACGGATTTGTCGGTTTCATGAACATTGAATGACATTTATTATATGTCAGTGTTTTTGGATAGGTATCATTTTCCTTAGTTGTAGGTTTTATGTCATCTATAAAATAATTATTAAAAGATTCAGCTATTTCTTCCGGCGTCGTAATTGTTTTATCCTTTACTTTAATTTCCATAATATCCTCTTTGGGAGTTATAGTTTTATAGTTATTTACTATCTGCCATGTTGCTTTGGGTTTGTTGGTAGCTGAACTTATATAATAGTTGTTTTGTGATTTTTGGGTTTTTTTAATTATAGTTCTTAGCCTTTTTGTGTATTCTTTAAAGTATTTTTTATCTTTCGGATTAGATGTTAACCTATACTTCCAAAGTAGTTGACGTTTTCGTTTAGAACATACTCGGATACCGTTACTTAGCCATTTTGGTTTCTTGGAAATAGGTATTTTAATTCGTATGATGGGGAAACATAGATCATGAAATAGCTTAAATAACTCATAAAATGCCTCATAAGCCTTTTCAGGGTCATTATTTGTGTAACATTCTATAAAACTGAGGCTTTCAATGCAATTTACAAAGGAGTATGCCCATTTTGTTAGGAGTTTTGGGCCCCTAAAAAAACTTCGCATGTCACGGTGGTTTTTACTTGGTTTTGTAGACCTAGAATTACCTTTTCATATCCTAAAATCGATTTTCAATTTTTCACCCTAGTTTAAGAGAAATCTTATTTTTTCGGATGCTGAAATTGAGGTTATAAAACCAGTTTTTTTTGTTTTAAACATATTTGAAATTAAATTAATCATATTGTTTATGTATTAATATTGATTCCTGAATTTAGAAAACACTACATAACTTCTTCTCTTGCAAGATATTATGTAGGTTAAGTACTTGCGCTTACAAATATCTCTTGTTATGCTGTGCAGCGTTAAGCAGGCTTTGCCCTCACCATGTAGTTTTGTTAAAAATAAATACTTACCTGCGGCTCCTTAGGTCATAGGAGCTCATGGCTATGTTACAACAACCGCACGGATCCATCTCAAGTCAAGTTAAGCTGCTCTAGGCCTGCTTAATTAAAAAAAAAAAAAACAATAAATAGTAAGGTAAAACATTTATTCTTCATCAAATATAATATGGTCTAGAAATTGCGCTGGGGCACTTATATCATTACAACGACCCAAGCTTAAATACCACAATACGGTCATAGTATGAGCGCAGCACCCTACTGTACGATTTCCCACTAAGCAACTACAATAATAAGCAATGATACTCTCTAAAGAATTTGCCCTATGTTGGTCTCCACTTATCAATAAATATGTGTAATAATTCCTGCTACTCCATGTCTCGATTTAATTCTGGCCCTTTAATTGTTTTGACCTAATATTAAGGGCAAATCTTCTTCTATTAAAATTCATTGCTTATTTCTACACTGTAGGTAACATTCGCCCGCACATGCTCCCCATAATAGGATCTTGCCTGTTTTAATTGGTAAGATCCTAAAGCAAATCTTCTTAATTCGATTAATGTTAATCTTGGAAAGTTATTTAGATGGGGAGCACTGCTGTTTATGCTCTGGAAAATCGTACGTCTTCTATTTATATGTTCCCTTTGAATTAATTCCGATAAATAATTTAATGTATATAATCTCGACAGAGCAATATTTAGGTACTCCACAGCATCGGGTCTGTCATCAATTGTAGGATGGAATTTATTCAAAACTGAACAAGGTATTTTGAAATCAGTCATAAGGTGACTTGACACTCTATTAAAATATTCCTGGCGAAACAATTTAAAATCTCTTTTGATTCTCCCATTTACAACCTCTACCACCCACCGGCACATTGTTACACATCTAGATTTATTAGCCTGGTGGGTTAATTGTTGTTTGTTTTCCGATAATGATGACTGGCATGTGAGTTTTATAATTATATTGTTCTAACTCAGCAATCACATCTCGAAATCCTCTGTCCAAAATGAATACATCACTAGGTCTAAAAAATGAGCGCATGGGACTATTTTCAGTAGTAAACAAGGTACTCATTCGGACGTTCAGTGTTCGCACAACCAAGGAACATGCAATGACGTGAACTTGCAGAAACCCATTTGTACTTAAGTAATTATTTTTTTGGAAATGTTCGAGGTAATTGTTGTTCCTGAGGTGGTGGAACCGGCAGTGGCAGTGGAGGTGGTACAGGAATCACAGCATCTGCAATGTTATCGTCCATGTTATCAGTCACTGACGCAGAATCCATTGTGGATCTGTTAACACCACCAACGGCCTGGTTTTGTATTTCTCTCGTTGCAGCCTCCCAACAAGCACGACATACTCGGTCCAAATGCAAGACCTAAAAATAAGAAAATATTATATTTATTTTTGTTAAATTAGTTCAATCACAGTTATTCTGCCACGATTTAAACACTTACGTGATGTGCTGGTGTCCGTTCATCTTAGTATAACGTTCCTTTGAGGACAGTCTTGACTAAACCTATAAGTTCTGCGGCTTGCAATTGACATTCATGCAAAAAATATGTTGAGGTGTCCAAGAGCAGGGGATACAAGGGATAGGGTTGATGATTTCGGTTTTGTAATAATACAAAACATTCAAGACAGGATGTCATCAGCGGATATCTGAAAAGATAACAAAAATAAATCAGAGAATTCCTAAATAAATAAAACGTACATTTATTCATGTGCTCATTGCAATGGTCTAGGTTTTCTCATATCACTTTATGCCTATAATGTACGTGTGTAAACGTTAATTTATGTTATAGCGGAAATAATAGAGATTTGCAGTTGACGATGACCCCTTGATTGGCCAAACATAGGCATCCTAAGTGTTCGTATAAATCTGGTAAATGACACAATAGACACTTACCGGTGTTACCCAGGTTCTCAGAAGGATAAGCATTGGTTCATCTAATTCTTCGATTTGACGTCTACGAAGATTCGGCGCCAAACGTAGGGAGCAATTGATACACCAGCGAGAGAGAGGGTGGTTTACCCGACCTCTACCAGGTGTAGACATTTTTCAGGAGTAAAACGAGTCCAAGGCTCACTTAAAAACTAAAACAGAGTCATTTCCTCACTTATCACTAAAACAGGAGTCCAATATCTCAAAACAAATCCACTGCAGGAACGTAAACGCTCAACTCAACAGCTTCAAATTGTAACGAACTGAAGTAAATACGGGAATAAATTCAACTCGACGCAAAACGGACGGCACGAAACAATTCACAGAAACAATTTGATTGATGATGCATTGATTTGACACGACAGATAGATAGATCTGTTTAAGTGTGACCATATTAAATATTTTGGTAATCGATTTAGCAAATCGATGTGTTGTAAAAAATATTATTTATATAATTAAAAAGATAATTATAAACGCTATTTAGGTATGTATGGGAGGTATTAACCTGAGTACTAACCACAATAATGTATGTGGTACTAACTTTTGTTTTTGAAAGAAACTAATCAGTTATGAAGGTAACGGAATATTTCTGACGGTAGAAATACCATGAAACACATAATATTTACGTGGGATTGTGGGCGGAAACAGACGCTCCGGTTGCTCTTCCGATTGTCTGATCAGACATTCGGAAGCGTAGCTGCCATACATTTTGCTTTATACA